>OW121853.1:52400644-62400644 GCA_933228895.1 Platycnemis pennipes
AGTCATTAATTTGCAAAAATAGCTGATATAATAATTCTGTGTGGAATCGAGTGTCGGTGGAAAGCTGCGTCAAACCAATCCTAGGATTGTTGACCAATGATGATGATGATGAATAATTCTGTATATATGTCCTAGGTAGAGTACAAGTTGTGAACTAGCCGCTTTTTTCAATAAATACTGCCCCTAGCCTCATTCTTAGCTTCTACTATGCAAGTGGATTCACGGGAATGGAAAAATTGGTTATTTCGTGACATAGCGGAAATTTATGCGTTTTCCGATTCCCATTGAGATGGTACCAACAGGCAGGATACGACACGGTCACACGGAACAAACATTTTTAACTCAAGAGTCGTAATTTACGTTTTGTTTCAAGATATCAAGTCTACATTAGCATTGCGGGAAATAAGCAAAAAGAATCTCAAGTACGGACAGTCAAGTGAATAAAATACCACAATATCACTGCATGTCACTTTGAGCATCGTTACAACTTATAGGTATGCCTACTTGCTACGAATGATATTTTATTATTAAAGACCAATTATCATTCCAGAAAATTAATATTCATTATTTAAATATTTAGTTATATTTTCAAGGAAGTATTAACATATAGTTATCTCGGTATTCCAAGGTTTCCGTAATTAAAGGTTTGCTACACATTTAAACACCTGGAATATTAATGCCAACCCTGGTATTGCTAAATCCATTTTTTTCAAGGATTTCTGGGTAACCATTTTTTTCGATTTAATGTTACCATCAACATTAGAAGCGGAAGGAAAATATACTTGCAGAAAAGGGAACAATGTGATATAAGCGATTCAATTATCTCAAAGGAAGTTCTGATTTCAGAGTGATATTACAAGAGAAAGGTTCGTACCTCAGAACTATTTATCTATCCTCTAACTCACTTCTGAGTACAATCATGAACTTATGAGAGAACAGTATGTCAGAGTAGAGAAGCCGTGATAAGCGAGACGGAACACATGGGTGCAACCGTGACTGTGACGGGATTCCGAGAAACCAGGGTCGAAATGGGGCCGCTAGGAATGCAGGTGGGGGTTTGGCTGAGAGGCACACAAGGGGTCATTCTCGTGGGGGTAACACAAACGGGTGACACAACAGAGAGAACTTGGTAGGGACTTTCCAGTCTCTGCAATCCCATTCCGACCGACTCCTCCCCCACAAAACCCTTAATGTTAAGACACTGGCCACCCCTCTCCCCGCCCCCGCTCCACTTGCCTCCCCCTTCCACTCTCTCCACTTCCCCACCTCCGCGGTCGAGGCCGAGGTCCTCTAACGGCCACCGAAAACGTGACCCGAGGGCGGTAATGCGGTCGGAAAGAAAGCTTGCTCGGGAAGACGACCCTCGGGTATGACAAGAGGGTAAAGGAGAAGGGGCAACACGAGAGTTGAAAGTGAGGAGGGAAATTGGGAGTGACCACGTGAGGTGGGGAGGGAGGGGTGGAGAAATGGGTAGGGGGTGGGGTGGCGCCTTTGGCGTCATCACCAGGGGAGGAAAGAAATGAGAAGTGTCGGGGGAATAGCACCGATTTCCGCCACATCGAACCCACGCCGCCTCCTCCCCCGCGGCACCCTCTGAACGGCCGATTCAAGGAGAGGGATACACTTTCCTGGGCCGTTTCCTATAGTTCCTGGCCCTAAGATGAAAACCCATCTGTGGAAAGTGCTTGGGGAAAGAGGCGATCGGCGTGGACGAACAACAACTTGAACCCGCCCGTGACACTAAACTGGCGACTGACCTGGGTGAAAAGAGAGAATGATTGGTAAAAAAGACCCGGAGGGTTATTTCGCGCCAAATTTGCCGGATGATGAATATTCCTTCACCACCAAAATTTTCTCTTCATTTCCTCCTCATATTATTCATGATCTAAAAAAATAACAAAAACGAACATTGTTAACAAAAAATTGTTTTCGGGACATTGAATTCACTTTTGGAGGAATTCCATTCGGTAACATCGTACCACTGAACTTTCCTAAAATAGTTGCTCTTCACGGAGGATTTTCAAATGAATAATGCATGGTTTTGCGGTACAAAAATTTACCAGGTGAACCGAAGGACCAAGTGATCACTCATTCAAATGCGCAATGAAGCAATAAGGTAGACCCACGCTTCAACACCCCTCGGGGCGCACTTAAGCAACACATGGATTACGACCGAGTCACTCCACTATCTCCAACCGATAACTCCAGCCGAAGAAGTTCGTTGAAGGTTAGGATTAAAAAAAGCACCCTCCTGAGTCAATTTAACGGCGAAAATAGGGCAAACAAAAACAAAACGAAAAAAAGCAAAAAAAAAAAACAATGGCAGTCTTATTACGTCGAGAAAAGATTGATTTACAGTTGAAATACAAATGCACTCATTTTTATAAGTAACACAATTCAGATTAAGATAAAAGGAATTGAAGACGAAAACTATGGAAAGTAGTGGTGCAACATATTACAAAAATATTAACATATTCTCAGGGGGACATAGTGACCACTCTTCGAAACTGCCCTACTTTTCGACGGGAGCATGTCTCGGAACCGGATCTTCGGAAACAGACCTATGCCGTCGGAAAGGGGGAACGCGGGATTGGCCCAGAGAGAGAGGGAGACGAGAGAGAGGAATAATTGGATGGACATAGGATTTGGGGAAGAGTGATTGGAGGAGACGGGGGCGGGAATTGCTTGCCGGACTACCGAGTACACGCACGTCCGCTGGGGATGAAAGTGAGTGCCCGGGGACCGAAGTGGCCTTTTGCTGGTTGGGCAGAGAAAGCAGCGGCCGAGGTTTAAAGGTAACGTGGGACGCACAATGCCGGTTGAACGGAGGGGAGAATTTACGGGGTAAGAAATCAAATGTTCTCCTCCCCTCCATGAACTATCCCTGGCGACCGCTCCCCGTGCCTGCACCTTCGGCCCTACCGCATTTTTCCACCACCGAGCAATAAAACACTCCAGGAACTAGGAGTGTGCGTGAATTAAATACGAAACGGAACGATTACTTATTCAACCTCGTTTATCCCCTTTTAATTTTTCTTCGTACAGAAAAAAACAGCTTAGCCTTTTGCACACCGATGTAAAAACAGCATTACCAAAAGCAATAAAAAATACCTTAAATTAAAAAAAGTTGAAACGCATTACCATCACACCGGAATATATATATTTCACCGTTTTGAGGAATAAAGGTGGTAAAGTGCATAACAGATGGCAGGCTCTAAATTTCCCAACTTCATTTTAACACAAGTGATTAGTAATTGAACACATAAATAACTTCAAGCCCAAGGATTTTCGAAGTTAATACCGGAATTTATATTCATCCAGAAATGGTTTACATATTTGGAGACCAAAAGCAATTAAAATTAGAGGTGCTTAGCTAACAAATTGGAAATATCCGTTTGCGTATATAACTGAAAAGTATCATTTGGTTCACATCACTGTAGTTATTGACCCTAGATACTTCGGACCATATTCTTTCCCCATCTCTTCCATACCTATCCTTATGCCTTTCCTCCCGGTCTGAAGCGCCTATTAGTGCGGAAACAGACTTGAAAACACCCATGATGATTGACCCCATCCCTTCCATTCCTATCTTTATACCTTTCCTCCCGGTCTGAAGCGCCTATTAGTGCGGAAACAGACTTGAAAACACCCATAGCTAGATATTCACGAGAGACCATGTCAATCAAATTATTCTTATTGTAATTCTTATTTTATACTTCTGTACTGTTAAACATGTGTCAAATAAACACCTTTTTTGGAATTGAATTGTAGTCATTCAATTGACAAAAAATAGCAACTAATTACTGCACCCACGACAAGCAACAAAGATTAAATAACACATCTATGATCCACTGGCTACACTTCTTGGGTTAGATGAAACAATTTCATCACATACTTCCTAGAGAACGATTCATATATAAGTGCGTAATATTTCTGATTATTATGCAAGACAGCGCTACAAGAATACCATTATCTTTCCTGGCTATTATTTCTATTAGCTTCAGATGCTATGAAATATATTTCAGAAATTAATTCCTCCACCCTAAAGGTGATAAAAATGATGAAATATATTTACTGATAATACATTCCCCCACATATGTAATTATCTAAATTATCCGATCATACTCATTACACTCTCTACTATGCATGAACAATTTTAATCCTTTAAAATTATATAAAATACTGAATATTTCAATTTTAATTGCACTATAAATATTGGAACACTTGTCTCTTTCGCTTGACAATACAATGCAGAATCCTAAAAATCTCTAAAATTTTAACCATCATCAAGGTGCAATGAACCAGCGAAAGTTGAGGCCTTAAAATTCATGCTCGGTGCTGACCCAGGCCATGTTAAAAATTACAGTTTACGCCAACTGCGTCACATAAAAACACGGGCATATTCAATGACCTCTGGACAAAGGAACGAGACAAATGAATCAAAAATGCTATAAAATGCGGCACCGATCAGTCAATTTATTTATCGTCGACCTACTTCGGGGAACAAGTCACATCACCCACAGCACACGACACACCGCAACCGCCCGAGCAAGCCCCTTAAAAAATACAACGTATTCGTACATATATACATACGTAAGTCGAGAGAAACAAACGGGGAACACCGAACGGAGGTAAGCACAAAAAAAAGGCGTTGGAGGGGGGAGGGGTAGGGAGAAGATGGGAATCGGGGGAAGGAGGGGAGGGGGGAGCGACCGCTTGGTCGCTCCCCCCTCGGACTCGGACGAAATCAAAAGAATTCGAAGGAGTGAACGTGCAGTTCCGCTCACGAATCAATCACCGTCGGGGCGGGGGAAGGGTCGCACTGCGAACGAAGCGGAGAGGTAAAGAGACTTCGTGCGAGAGGCACCCTCTTGATGGCGTCGCGGTGGAAAAGCTGATGGAGAGGCAGACTCAGGCGTACCAGGGGAGAGAGGTCGCTTGGTTGATGGAATGGGAGGCGGGTTTCTTCTGAGATGGGGAATGAGGCGAAGAAAGAGATGGAGCCTCCGGGAGAGGGGGAGGGAGTGTGGAAAAAAACGGGAGATGAAAGCCTGGAAATGTGGGCGGGGTGGAGAGGGAAAGATGAGTTGGTGGCAGAGGGAGGAGGACGGTAGTGTGCCATAAAGACGGACGGGGGGATGACAAAATACGGTGGGAAAATGAGATAGGGAAGTTGTAGAAAGACTTGCTGATACACTGCTCGGCGATGATAGGGGAGGCCAGAGTGACAGGGAGAATTGGGATCCGAGCTAACTCGAGCGCATCCAGTCGCGTCAGTGATTCGCCATTCGGAGTAAAATATCAGAAAGGAGGACTCGACATCACTGGCATGAAGAAATGGATAATGGAAAGATGATGAATTAACTTCGTACGTTATACCAGATTTAGAAGGAACGGATTCCACTGAAAATGGTAGTATTTTCTTCAGTAACTTACCGATCAAAAAATACTTTCTAAACGCAGTAGAGCAATAGTTCAATAAATATGAACTTGTAATTTTCCAACACTGCAGAAATGAATAAGAGAGAAGTTTCAAGGAATACAACACCTTAAGACGACAATGTCCTTTAAAGCCTGCATTAAGAGTTTGTTGTGAATATAAGAAATTCATCTTTCATTTAATAAAAGGCACTCACATAACGTCAAAACGATCAGTGACATGACCACCTTGTTACATTACCCGTTACCAAGAGTGTTTCTATGAACGCAACAGGGCAGGCACGTAGCCGAGGAGGAAAGAGGGGGGGATTCTGGGGCTTCAGCCCCCCCCCCCCCCCCCCCCACTCCCCCGAAATTTTATCCCAATAATTTTGTTCTTCTGATTTTAACTGGACATGATAATCCGGATTACACTGCGTATAATTCAAGAGTTAAGTGTATTGAAACATGATTACTAGTTCGATGCATGTGTGTGGTTAACAATTATTCTTTTCAATCGTGTATGTACGAATACGTTGAACTTCTGTACCGGGGCCGGTCAAATTAACTGCTTCATAACAAGGGAAGCAGTGAACATTACCAGTAAGAAGAGAAAGAAATGGGCACTGTAAAAGTAAATACCAATCACCGAAAATTAAGGGAAGAAATTTGTATCATATCAGCACCGAACGGGCATATTTGATTTGTTTCAAGTTACGCTACACTAGACTTAGCCCCCCCACCCACCCGAAGCAAATTCTGGCTACGTGCCTGCAACAGGGGGTTATTGCATTCAATTGTCCAATCTTAAACATAATAACCACATAATAATTGGAATATTTGATTAAACTCGGAATGATTTTTGTAATCTGTAAATTCAAAAGAACCTGCTGTGATAACAGAGCAGTGGAATACCTGAACCGTAAACCTGTTCCTTTCCTGAAGCTGAAACTTGTGGTAAATTAGAATTCTAGAAGAAAACATAGAATTTGATTTCAAACGTGAAAATGTATTCGTGTTCAATTTTTCAGGGGAACAAAAGACTCATTTAGCTTACGGAAGAGAAGGATACAATTCACAAAAAATGTATAATTCCTAGCGACGAACTTAAACAAAAACATTCCCATGGCCATTGCCGTTAATAAATTTATTAGACCCACCGTTCAAAAAGTTATTAGCGGTTCAATATCACAACGTTATTTTACAACAGATCATACGTGATTAAATTGCGAGCCCTGATTAGTCTCCGATTGCCTGCAAAACCAGCTGAGCTTAGCTTAAGAAGCGAAATAATACTACCTGCGTAATTGCGTAGCTTAAAGATTTCATCACTTGTCGCAACTACATGAAAAGCATATATTTTCAACACTAAGATCTACCCCCATCTAGAAAAACTAACGGTACAGTATTTCACAAACATTTTTACAAAGACGAGAAGCATTATATAGTTTTTTTTCCTTTCCACCAAAGCAGTTAAAGAACGGAAAATGAGATCAGTGAGCCATTCGAATGAGAAAATTATTCAAATCCATCTTCGATTGTTATCTTAGAGCGTGACCCTGTGTAAGCTAAGTAGATAATAAGGGCCAGTGGAAATGCAGCGCTGCCATAAAAGGACGTCAACGGTATCAGGTTCGCACGCAAGTAGATATAAATCGCCTGATGGAGATTCTTTTATCCGCGAAACGTTGAAATGACCCAAAATCTCGGCTTAAGTCTTGAACCTCGCCGCTATTTATAATTCCGAATTATGAGCTTGAAACCCTTTCAACTCCAGGGCGTGAGAGGCCGAGTAAAAGAAAGAGGGGGGAGGAGGAGAAGGAAGGAAATCCCTTGAAGTTTCGTCTCGTCCGCACTCCGCCCAGGAATCCAACTACCGAGTGTCACTTAATCCACGCCGAGAAACACACTCCGGACATTCTTAAAAAGGCGGCGAGAGGAATGAAGGAACAGGAAACGAGGGAAAAGGATTTCGTGGGCCTGGGACGGGCGGAGGAAACGAAGAAAGTTTAAAAAGAGTGCCGGAGAGTGAGTGGAGTACGGAGGAGGGGGTTGGGAGATCGAGCACAGGGGAGGGATTGGGGAGTGGATGAGAGATAGCTCGGCTTTAAGGAGGCCAGGAATTCCCGTGGAACGGATGGGGAAGGAGTAAAAACTCCCCTGCTCCCGTCCAAACCCAAACCTTCCTTCCTTCCTCCGCCAGAGGAATTGAGGAGGGAGCGGAGGCGAAGGAAACGGGAGGGAAGGAAGGCGATGGGGTGGAGGGGAGAGGAGCCGAATGCCTCTTGCGGGAAGGAGGAAAAAGCTCCCGCACGCCGACTATCCGTCTTCCCGCCGCACAACCCTTTTACGTCCACTCACGGCCTCCCTCCTGACCCATTCCTCCCGGCCCCAACCAAATGCCCCAGGTCACTCTCAGCGCCGGACGCCGTCTCCGGAGTGACCGGGGTTGGGGCAGCAAAAAAAATTCACCGGGGAGTTTAAGGGGGCGGAAAAAAAAATAAGACCGAGGGTCCGCACATTCGTCTCGAAGGGAGAGATTTCGGCTCATCCCCCAAATAGAACGCCCCTTACGCTCCGTTCATCGACCAATCAACGCTCGACCCTCCAACAAATGGGCGAGTCCCGACCATCCGTTCCATCGCCGCTCCGCCTGGAGAGCGAGCGAAGGAATAGGATGGCTCGCTAAGATTTTGTATCGCCGCACCCAACTGAGGAAAGGCAGTTGGTCGGGGAAATTAGGAGAGGGCGACAAAAGCGAGAATGCCGGGAGTGTTGAGAGGCAGCGGAATGCGGAACGAGGTTAGAGAGGGGAGAACGTGATGGAATTGTTCACAGTGAGCTTGCAAAGCCGAGGTGAGCTCGGAAAAATGAGGGAAAGGTGTTTTGGAAGGCATGAAAGTAGGCAGATGATGTTAAAATTTAAGATTCAGAGTGTGAAATGTGAATTTGTCCAGTATGCGAGAATGGGGGAATAGAAGGCGAAGAATAACCCCAAATGAACCCGTTTGTTGGTATATTACTAATGAATAAATGTACCGAGTACAAAGAAAAGTCCCAAATCATTAGCCGGCCAACATGCTTCCCTGTTTACGAGTTTTTAACAGCCGAAATACGGAGTATGTCTTCCTTCCGATGAGATTATTCAGGATGCGAGAAATGTGGCGCGTGCGACTTCTGGAGATTTGCTCTCCAGAAGCGAAAGGGTATCCAATTTTCAAGTCGCTATCACCATGGTGGTGGGTAAACACGGTCTGCGACAAAACAGAGCCAGACTCCTGCCCTCCGTTCCCCACAAGCTTGCCATTCCAACCCCACTTTTTGCCTTCGCCCGCCATAGCCCTTCTACCAAATCCAACCTTGATACGCACATGCTCGCTATCTCCACGACCGCGTCGTTCACATGGCGCCTCCCTTAATTGGTTGTTGGAATCGCCCGCAATTCGTATGCCCGGGACTGGTAAGCGATCCCATTTTGACTGCAAAAGCGGCCCCACGCGACCACTAACCCCCTTCGCTCAGTATTCTCCTTCTCCCGCTATGAATGCCGACGTATTTCTGCGAAGCGAACGGTAGCTTAGCGTGGTCCTGTTCTGGTTTAGCCCCTTGTTCGGATAGATCCACAAGGACACCCTTGACGAAGGCTCTAGCCGAGAATCCGGAATTTCGGGGCAGACTATTTTTGAAGAGAGATTACGACCGGAACCTGAGAAAACCCCCATTGAGGTGATGACGCAGGACAAGTTCCCCAGAATGAACATAGTGAAATTCGAGCAAGGACGCCAAGGGCCATCCATGGGCGTTCTCAATTCAAAAGAATCAAATGCATGCAATCACTTTAAAGTATACCGCTATCCAGGTCGGGAGGAGGATAACTAAAATGTTTAAGAAGCAACGGGGAAAAGGAAGTAATCATTGGGGATTAACGCATTGGGATGACTCTTTGGGATGACTTTCCCTTTTGGGATTTCAAGGTGATATGGAGGTATACTGTGATCTTGGTGGGATTTGGGTAAGATGGGGAGTGAAAGAACATGTTTTGGGAGCCATTAATGTATAAGAAATATAAAGAGCCGAAGTGAGATATTATAAATGGTACGACGAAAACAAGGATGAATCATTCAAAATGCCCTGATCAGTTACTCAATTGCAGCCCAAGTATAGAAGCATTCAGAAAATCAACGGAGATGAAGCCAGAGTAGAGATTCCCGCAAAGATTTCAGGTTTCGAGCAGACGTTACACATAATCCAATAAGCCCTAAAGGGTACATATTACGTTCTTAGCGTACATGGCTCAACGCTTTGATGTAAATACGTATTATTCATAAACCAGTGACACGTGAGTTAATGGCAGCGGTTTGTAGACAATGTCAGGATTCACTATTGATACCATCGTGATCGATCATTTCACGATTGATAACATGATTCACGATTAATACCATCACCGACCAAAGAAATACACACTAAAGCGTAAACCGAAATGTAATGTGAAAATATGGGTCCCATTCACTGAACTCGGCCCAGCAGCTTGCACGTTATCTAGCGTTTATCTAATGGGAGCTGCTTGGTTGCAGCAAATTTGAACCCGCATCAGACCTCACTTCCCCGTAATATGTTCATGAGACACTGAAGTGTTTGGAGCTTAAGTTACTCACACTTCTGCCAATTACGTACATTAATGACATAAGCATAATTAAATTTATTCAACTTCGGAATTCGACGGGTACCTCTTCGCCGCGGGAGTGTTGAGACGTTTCCCTCCCCTTCGAAAGAGCCACCATCGCTCTCCGCGTGCTAACTTCAGTGGTTCGCGAGAGAAATTCCAGTTTCAGGCCCGCCCGTCAGGCCAGCTCCGACGCTTCGACCTTATAGCGGGCCCACTTTAAAATCCGACCCAACTCCTCATCTCGTTCCCACATCCGCGTTATTCCACGAGGCCAACTTCCCGCTTCGATTTTCCCTTCCCATACCGCTCAACACGTTCCCTATCCCCTTCTCGCCCTCCCCTGCATCTAATCCCCCAAACTTCCACGACCCCTTCCCCACTCTTTCACCGCTTCCTAAAGGTGCCGGATCCACTAGGGTCCCACCCTTAAAGCGCTAAGGAACCGGGGTCGAGAGCCTCTGGCGAGGAAGGGGGCAGAGATCAGCTGAACGCCTTGTTTGTCGAATAGATTTTAAGGCCAGAGCGCGCTGCTAGCCGGCTCTCATCAGACCCTAATCAGTCAGGGTGCGCGGCCAGTGTTTAGGGGATTCTACCAAGGATATTTTCCTGCAGGGAATTGACACGGTCCGAAGTTAAGCAGCTCTATTTGTTGGAATCTGAATGGGCGAGGGTCATAAACTCATAACCTCCAAATCCGTCTCTGATATTAAATTTATCTAGTTAAGATCCTCCATTATTCCACGTCAGCCTAAAATCAAAAAACGAATGTCGAGCGCAATCAGTATGGGAGGTCTTTGGTTTTTCAAGAGAGGAAAACTATTTTCATTCGTCAATTCTGAGTTCAAACGGCGTGAAAGACGTAACCCAGAAGAGCATGAAATTAGGAATTAAATGGAAATGGAAATCCTTAAGCTAGAAAAAACATAAGCAGGATACGATGTAGAGTAGAAAATTCAAGAAAGTTATGCAGATAATTTCATTCAATAAGCTGTTATGGGAAATGCTGCAGAATGATATGTTCAAGGCACAGTATTTCACGTCTTAAGTATTTCCCGTTACATATGTGTATCCTTCCAGCCTAGCCTCTTGATCCAGAACTTGATATTTTTCCAAACGATACCCGTTGGGACCATTGCCGTAGTAAAATTGAATTCATAACGAGCTTCACATAATTAATGAGAGTTTAGGAGAAACGTGCTAGTGTGAAATGTCTTTCCATTTTCAAGCGATGGGAGGTCTAGACCCAAGAGAGATATTTAGTCAATAATGTCCCTAGCATAGATACTGTGCAAAGAGCATTTCGAGTGCGGAGTCATTTGAAGCGGAGGAACGGTAGTAGATTAGGGAGTCTTCCGACGACAGCAGCCGACGGCGAGCTCGTGTACCTCCCACCTTCTTCCACTCCTAGCTTAGTACCCTTCTCAGCACAAATAACCACACCCTTCGAGTCACCAAAATAACTTTCTACCTTTCTACTTTGCAGCAAACTCACCGAGAGTTACATACAGCAGCGCAAGAGAAGTAAGATGAAGCAGACACGACCGTAAAGAGAGTTTACTGAAGCTTTCGGCGACAACGTTGCCACTCTCAATCAAATTCGCATAATTTATAAGCTAGCACGCACACTCACCAGCGAACATCAAATATTTAATTACTTAAGTATTTCTCTAGTCGTAAAATAGACATCCCTGAACACAAGGTAACATGGTAATATGTATAGTACCGACTTTTCAGGTTCTGGTTTATAATGGAGGTAATAATGTGCATTGTTTTAACTATTGAAATTAAAATTTAGATAGCCTCGGCAAAACGTACATGATGCATCCGCGGATAAAATCT
Organism: Platycnemis pennipes; assembly: GCA_933228895.1. NCBI lineage: Eukaryota > Metazoa > Arthropoda > Insecta > Odonata > Platycnemididae > Platycnemis > Platycnemis pennipes. The sequence goes on from OW121853.1 coordinate 52,412,568, forward strand.
ACCGATTACGGGATAGGTTGACAAAGTCCTCAAACCACTTCGCAAACCTATCTAATTAATACTGCTAACCCTTTATATTAACCATTTATAAGTCCTCTTATATTCAACTATTTCCGCCACCATATGCATTCGACACCGGCAATACCAACCAGGGGGATTCAGTAGTAAAAATTGTAAAAAGCACATAGCTATGACAATGAAAATATGGTAAAATGCCATATTAACTTACATACGAGGATGTTAAATCAAGCTAAGTGACATTTATTAAATAGGAAACTTCTGAAAACTTATCGATAAATAGAAACGCTGTTCTGAGGACAAGGATAGAGGACAGGTCGGTAACTCTGCTGCGTCCCAAAGGTCGCGATTTAGAATCGCGCCATGGTCACGCGTTTTTATGTCTTCATGTAGTGTTCCTTAAAAATTAGTAAAAATGTTGAAATACAGATACACAAAATTCCTGTCAATATATACAACATAGATCGTTTGTAAATACGGCACAATGTACAACTGAACGACAGACTGTTGGATTCAGTTACGACTGAATCCAACAGAATCCAACAGAAACGCAGTCATTTTAGGAATCATTTCTCTCCAGAGCTACGGTAATTTACAGAGACAAAAAAAACCACCAGAATTCGCTCACAAATTACCAGCCCTTTGGACGCAGGCTGGATCCGCCAAGGATGCATATGCTCACCATTCTCCCTCTTCGTGTCGACAAAACTCTATTCAGCTCCCATTCCTATTCCAATTCCCCTCCCTCTGCCTCTCCACGCCACCGACACGACTCCTTACCCTCATCCCACTCCCGCTTGAAACCTATAAATCGCCACTCGCGATTCCCGGTCCCTCCTCCTTCGACCGACACCCGCCCGCGACTATTTCTTGCTCCGACCCCAGAGCCTTTTGGTGCCGCGCGACTCTGCCACGCATCTGTGGAGACGTGACGAAGGTCCTAGAGCGGGAAGTCGACGCCCTAGGCGCTCATGCGTCACCACGGCGACCTGCCACGTGATGCATACGCTCTTTGAGTGTGTCCAAGTCGTGTGTAACTGACGACGTAAACAAGATGCACGGCGTAATTTCGACGAGCGCGCCACACGAAGAGTAACTGCGGCATTATGCGTTGATGAGTACTCGAGATTACGGACAGGGACACCCAATCTACTCGGATGAGCCATGCAAGTTTGCATCGCAATATGTTTTAAAATCGTAACATGAGAGCAACGTTTAACCCGACTAAATCCTTCCGAATCGTTCGAAATAATTCACTAAGCAAACGAAGCAATCCGATCGCATTATGAAGCACAAATACCATGTAGGATGTTGGATAAATATTAGTCCTGATGACCGCCAACTTCATGTCTAACTTCTTCCCAATTGAGACGCAATTTCATGAGACAAGGGCGAAAAAAATGACCCATAATCTTATATGTAATTACACTACATTATATTCCAGTTATGCATATTTCCCAGGGCTCCCATAAAAAATAAGGTTTAAGATATTAAAGTAATGCGACTCGATTATCAAGGATATGGATATCTTTGTGCACACGCGACTTCCCATATTATCAGGTATTGCAGGAATTACTTTTCGATACACTTCAGAAAACCAATCGGTTTCAAATCTAGGTGTTTTATATCAGCGGCAGTATTGCATAAAGCACGGGAGTTTTCTCAGTATTTTCGGGCACAAATTTAAGTCTTGTTGCCGGTCAGGGTAGCCAGGTCAGTAACGCGCCAGTATGGTTACTCAAAGGTTGCAGGTTCGTATCTCACCTCGGTCATTTATGCTTTCACGTTTTCCATAGAATCAAGTTTAAGAGTAAGTTACGTTGGACTATGAGATATAGCCTTTAAGACTGTAGCACGTAAAAAAATAACTATATTACTCCCAACAGGCAAATATGCGTTCAGTACTACAATCACTTTTAAAAATTACCCCTGAGAATTACGGTCACGATACGGTTGTGCAAATGATTCTTCCAGCATTGATATATAATGATACAACTCCAAACATACGGGCGAACGAACGTTGGGTTAATGCTGCAAGTGAACGAACCGATGTTACACGGCGTAAGCAATAGTTAACCCAATAACGTAGGGCTGACCTTAGCAGGGCGTTGAACCAAAAACACGACGGCGTGTATCACTCCAATTTAACATTCGCCGTAAAGAGAGCGGATTCCACGAATGGGTTCGCGAAGATTAGGCACATCGCGTTGCCGATAAATCGACATGTTAGCGATGATAATTCAGCGTCGTAATTAGAAGTTCAGAACGGAGCAGCGCAAGTCTCGGCTCCCCAGGCCTTTACAACCCCCTCCCGTTAGATTCATTCCCAACACCTTCATCTTAGCGCCTCTCTTCTTACACAATCTATTCCCCCCTCAAACGGCCTGGCCAAACCGTATCTCCTGCTTAGTGTCTATCCTGCATCAATTTATTCCTTTTACCCTGCCTGTTTCAAGCTCATACTTCTTTTGCACTAGGTTCGAGGGACTACGGAGAAAAATTAGGTATAAAAGCAGACCTCAATCCACACACTATTCTTCACCATCCCTACGTGTCGTGTATCTATCTGTCACAAAGTTTCTTAGCTCTCACTACAACCAAGGATTCAACATCCTGTATCTAACCGTGAATGACGCGGTGTACATTTCAACTCTCGGTCTACTCTTGTTATTCATTCACTTCTACTTGATGTTACAATCAATACCAAGGAATAGGTTTATAAATCAAGTGAGAAACGCCGAGTAAAACAAATGACATTTCACCAATGCTCTCAGTCACACAACGTCAGGAATAAATTACAGATAAACTAAACTTATTGCTTCATTAATTGTGCGGCATGCGCAGGTAATACACTTGCGAAGTAAATAACTGATGAGGTACTAAATATTTATTCCTTAACGAAAATGTTTTAATTCAATACTCAGTTTTTCTCTAAAAACATCAAATAGGTACTACACTTATTCTTGAGAGTGATTGATATTTATTATAACACAATAGAAATTAGGTAAACCTCGTGAAGTAAATTTTATTTAACAGATCTATATTTTACTGTTATATTGCATTAATGTAATGCATTAGCAAATTTATATAATTAGGTTGCAACCAAAATGCTATGAAAAGTTTTAATTGCATTGGTGGGAGGAATGCTTGAAATATGTGCAGATGTTTGTAGCATAGTTACATGTGCCTATTGTGACTGTATTGATATTTCTGAATTATGAAGAAAATGTATTTGATAGTCCTATTCTCTAAATGGGAAAACTCCCATGAATATTTTAAATAAACTCCAAGTATTAATGAAAGATTAGTTGAAGGTTTAAACACTGAGGATGTCACTTCATCAACTACGCATGGGAAGAAAACGCAACAATTAGACATCAAGACTTTATAAATGAGAGACCCACCATGTCAGCTATTTATCCTCACTGGAACACATGACTGACATTCAATCCTTTGCTGCAGAATAAAAGCGCCTTTCGACTGCTTGAACCAAATCTCGGTCCCTATTTTTCTCCTCATCCGTACACCGGAATTACTGCAAACGCTGAGAAAAACATTTTCGAAAAAGTAGGATTTTCTGTGAAAAAGATCCTATCTCAATCCTCACAATTCCCTATTCAGACACTTATCCTCACTCTGAATGCAGTATATACCAATCGGTAATCTCTCATTTTTAGGCTATCGATTGTCAAGCCTCGCTCTCCTCACCTTCAACTTATTATCCAATAATCGGCCAAACTGCAGCCCTCCAACCATTTATGGAAATTATTCCACTTTTTATTTCACGCGCTCTACGAATAATCTGGCATCGATTCTGCTTGATAAGCAGCTGTTGGAGAGTCCCTCTCAAAAAGTCGACCTGACGTGGCTTATCAAGTTGGAACCATGAAAGGCTAAAACGAAGATAGGGTAGTGTAAACCTTACAATTATATCATAAGACACGAAATAACTCAGCGATTTGACGCAGTTTGGACACCCCAGTTATCGATCCTTTTGTTCCGATGAAAATTCGCATTACCTCAAGGAGGATAAGGGTCCTGCTAAGCGACTCGTGTACAATATTTCCTGTCACAAGGCTTTCACTCAAACTTCTTCCCAGAACTAGAAACTCATTTTTAACATTCGATTTAACAGTAAAACATTACTGGATAAGCAGATTTACAATGCAAAACGGTCATACAACAGAGGAAAAACATGCTTAGCACATGAATCATTTGATGGTTATTACGAACTGTGAAGGATCACCCATAGTTTCAATCAAAATTAGCCATAACATGATTGAACTTTGAATTCCGCCAAACAAAACTGCAGGCACATTAAATTCGTTCCAGTTGAACTCTTAAATTGATAGTTTCAATATAATTTCTGGAAAAAATAACTAAGGATATTAACATCAAACGTATATTTCCTATGCTTACAAAGCCTGAAAAGGGACAAATGAATTTACTAGGATATTCTATTATTTTTCGAGCATCCTCCAATAACTAAACCCCGCTGGCTCGTACCCCAAAAAGGTGGGAGATCCTGCCAAAGAATTATAACATGATTGTTAACTATCCAGAGTTACTCATGAATTCTCACTTCCCTTCGGGATGGTGTGGAGCATGGATATGATAAGAAGTACTCCAAGGCCTTAATTCATTAGAACGTTGTCAAGCCTCCCCTCCAATTATTCTAGTACCATCGCTGTGCCCTCGCACCTTGACTTCGAAAATCCTGCAGACCCCTCCCGATAACCCTCTCCTCAGCCACTCACCTCTCCCATGCGCCGAGACCTCGAAAACACCCTTCTTTCCCCACACCTTACTCCGGCACCCAACCCAAACGCTCTCATTCTCCAGCCAACTACACGCCTCCTTTTTCAGGGTCCGCTAGTGAAGACGAATGCCTCTTCCATCCCTCCAAAGGAAGGGGAGCATGGGGAGGAAGGATCTTGAGGGTGAATGGGGGAAGACAGTGGATTAAAGGAGTAAGGAGTGGGTGAGTCTTCGGAGAGGAGTGTGGAATGAGGCGGGGGGCGAGAGGGAGAGAGAGAGAGAGGCGAGAGGGTAAGGGCGAAAGGGAGGGATTAGAGGAAAGTGAGGAAGAAGGTAGAAGGACCAAGAAGGATGGTGCGGCAGGATGAAAAGTCTTAGATTATGCCTTCCATCCCCCTCTCTCTTCCCCAAGGAAGTTCGGGATGTTGCCAATAGTCATGGGGTGAGACGGCGGGAGAGGTTAGAGGGAGGGTTAAGGACCGATTGCAAATCCGGGGTGGGAGGATAGGGGGGAAAAAATTAGAGGGACGCATTCTCAGCCCGTGGCGAGATTGCCAAAGCGGGAGGGAACTCCTTCCTTCCTTCCACTCCGCTATGTTTTCCCGCGTGACCGGAATATTCAATCTTGGCTCTAATTCATTTCAATCAAGGGCAGGAGAAGCTAGGCATTAATAAATTTGGAGAACGACGATCCCGGAAAAAAAGGGTGACCGTGCTTTCAGAAAAAAATATGGCTACAGACCTTATCCTTACCATAGAAGTGCATCCCTCGCCGCCGTTAAAATTAATCATTTTAAAAGTCTAAGGGTCCCACAGAGGGTGATAATTCAAGTTCCTAGTTCCGGAAATTTAGTCTCCTCTCGAGATTAAGCGATCCCCCGAAAGTGAGCTTTTCAAGACCAGAGCCAAATGTTTTCGGGGTGGGAGAGATATTTTACGCGATATTAAATAATGTGTTTTTTTTAACAGTCAGCATCATTTGTGGAATTTAAGGGTCCTGGCAGATGATATGATAGCAAGCTATAGAAACATTTTTTCAACCCTGAGCATGTTTTCAGGACAAATTTACGGTTGGAACTTCAGAGAACTCAAAAACACCACCGTTATCCAAATACTGACAGCGGTACACGTTTTATCGCTCCAATATTTTACGACCCAACGTATGCTCCAAAAAGCTTCGTTTTTTTCCAAACAAGAAACCAGACCCACAAAAAAGCACCGTAATTAGTACGACTACGACTGCCTGGTCTCCAAAGCGAGGGAATACATCACAGAATTTCCTTTTCAAGCTATATTTAAATCCAAGCCAGTTGCTTGCTTTGGAATGAGAAGATAATGCCCCTGTCGTTGCTCAAAATTCACCAACCGTTTAGAATCTCTTTTGTGAACCATTCAACATGAGCAAAGCCGACGGTTCGAAATAGGAAATTTCCGCTCCCCTCATAGAAGAAAATCGGGAAACTTGGCCCCAGAGAGCACCTCAGAATGGGACTATCACCGTCCATGAACTAAACACAGCACTAAGTTTAGATTGTCCTAAACTCTGTATAACAATAGATCATCAGATCGCGGGCGAATCACTTTCCACGACCGAGTCGTTTCTCACCACTCGAAGTCGACACTAGGAAAAAGGGCGAATTTATATTGGTTTACACTGCTGCGATTCACAAGCCGTCAAATTTACTAATACCGGGAATGGAATTTGGAGGTTGCAGGGTCGGCGTACGCGGGTGAAGAGGGGGGGGGGGGTGGGGTTAGCAGTTACTTGGCCGGAAAGGGGGAGAACGCAGTACGCAGGTGAACTCGTAGATATCTGCGGTTATAAATCCGACACCTCAGACCCCAGGGCATGACGGGCCGAGGCTTCTGGCTTAAGGCTAGCAAGGGGAGGTTTTCGAGCCGGGGGAGGACGAGGAGGAGACCCTCATCTTCACTCTCATTTCCTATCATCCTTCCCTTCCGCTCCAACGAGGTGGGAAAGCGCTGGCCACGAAAGGGAGGGAAAAGGGGAATCACCTACGCTGCACAGGAGGGCAACCCAACTAGAGTACACTCTGAAGAGAAATAAAATTCTATGATACAGTTAAGCATACTAATAAAATGTTTCAAAATTTCTTGACTAAAGAAAGCACCTAAAGGTATTCCCCAATTCAACATTATTTAAATTAGTTTACATCGATCGATCATTTCAACAATACTCTCTTCAATTAGCATATATTACGCACTGGTATTCCAGTTTTGGAATAGCGTCAATATCCACCGTCAATGTTGATCGAAAACAATTCGCAAAGACAAATTTGATGTTCACAAATTCGGTAACGTTGACACCGATCCAACAGCTAAAGAGGAATTTACTTCCGGTGGTTAAAGACTCCATTCCCTAAAGACATGTAATTAGCATAATATCGAAATGCATGAACACGATTCCAGGTATCGGTAAAACTATGCTATTGTAAATGGCAAGCACTAATGGAAGAAAAAAGCTATAAAGCCATAACACCAAATACGTTATGCCCATTTTATCACACACATTTCATCATCTCTGATAGAATTAACACAAATCGCTACTATGGGAAAAATTCCACTGTTTTTCATTTGGCCTCTTCAGAGGCCAAATAATATAGTGGAATTTTATCAAGTAAGGTATTTGTTTTAATCGTGTCGCAGTTCTACTAAGTGAATCCATCAACGATCAACATCATTCTCTCAGATAACTTGAATACCTAAATCGTTCATCTAACATAGAAGAAAAACAAATTTTACCATCGAAAGATAAATTTAGGAGTGCGTACCAGTCTATCACCATTGAAAAATGAAGACTAAACACTAACAGCTAGTACGAAAGTTTTGAATTAAAATTCCAACTTAACATAATGTTAGCAATACAAGAACACCGATATTTATAGTCCTGACGTATTCCGTATCTTCTGAACGACCAGATACCGATTATACGCTAAATCGCATTTCATAACGAGTAGGAAAAGAGCACTCACTAAGTACTAGTCTCATGTGGAAACTGTCAAGAAATGTTACATTAAACAAAATTTAATAAAACCTCTATAAAATCTTTCCATCAGCGAACGCTATACCGTAAATGAAGGTTGTTATAATTTATAGGAGGCCATTCGTTCAAATTTATCGCATAGTTCGTAAAATAACTGAAATAGATAAGGAATAGTCAGTTTGAAACTCTTTGCATGTTAAAGGTTAAGTAAGAGGTGGAAGGGAGGGCGACAGGTGACGGCAAAAAGCTTTGCAATAAAGAGAAGGCATTGTTAATGGAGAGCTTGGATGGCCGAACGAAAGCTCCAAGCAGTCGCGGGTGAGTAAAAAGTGGGGTGCATTAACGGCAGAGTTATAAAGGTTTTGATGCTGAGATATAAAGGACGGGGAGAGATAATTCTTTGCAGGGAAGGGACGTTAATAATGGCACTCAAGCCCTTGGATTTAAAACGGGTACGAGCAAGAGGTAATATCCCTTGGGAAATACTGGACATAAACAGAGAATAGCGCAGAAAATAGAATTTTTATTCACCTCATATAAACCAGAGTATTACTTTATTGAAAATAATACTGTTAATTGGGTAGAAATTGATAGGAAAGGAAGAAAAAATTAACTATTTCCTGTATAACGATTTTACAGAAAAACTGAAAGAATAATTATTTCCTGTAGAATCAGATGAAAATGGATCTCTCTGAGAGAAAATACATATATTTACGTCACAAATACCGCTATATTTTGTAATTTTTAGAGAAACAGATGAGCAAATCCTAAGATAAGTTTTAACCGATGGAATTGAGTGGCGCCAGTACTCAACGTTTTAATAAACAAAACAGAAGAGCGTAATGGAAGGAAAGAAAAATATTATTAATATGAATCGGCCGGAAAAAATAAAATCTGACACTGTTTGGGAGTCGAGTCAGGCAGGACACCGCGGAAGAAGATCAAAGGTTATCGCAAGGATATTTTGAATATCACAGCGCAGCAGGGGGGGGGGGGGACGGTTTCCGGCCAGACCGCGCTTGATGAGCGAGAACATACATAGAATAATGGAAACTGGAATTTCGCTTTGTGAGCCCCCAAGTCCACTTTGTGCCGGTGGCCGCCCAACAGACCGGAGTAGGAGAGATAAGAGACCCCCATTCTCCCACCTCGAACACGAACGGATTCCCCACCACTTAAAAAGGCCAAACGGTCGCCCAAAAACGATGGCCGGGTCGCGAGGAAAGCAATCCACGCGATCCATCGAGATGGGTTCGGGGGAGGGGGGCAGAGCAAAGGCAGAACACGAAGGGGGAATTCGCGGAAGGAAAATCTGTTGGTCTAGGAAGCAGATTACGCACGGCACAAACTGCTCTATTTTCACCGTGAAAAAAATCAATTCACCGTTAGCGTGCCTTAATTATAAAAAAGTACGAAAAGAACACCAAAGGCCCAAATTAATCGATATAGTACTTATTTACACGAAAAAATTCCTCGTCCTTGGGAACCGAAGGCCGTAATATTTGTTCACTGAAAACTACACTTTCAAAAATTTCGCAACCTAAACAAAACAAAATTGATGCCTATCACGGGAGAGTGCTTTCAATATATTTCACTACAATTCGAGCGAAAAGTTCAGTTTGTCTCAAAAATTGAACCACCCAAATTTTTTCTTCAGTAAATATAAATATTAGTATTTATCAAATGATTTGTTGTGATTTTTGTTGAAAACTGTGGTGAGTTTTGGAAAAAACGAGCAAACGTGGATACTGTAGGCTGCAGAATGTGGAGGTTCTATTCCGACTGTGTTTCAACGTGAGAAAAAAAGTGAAATTCCATTCCTCGACGGGGAGACAAGAAAAACGCAAGGTCCGGAGAAGGGTCTGGTGGGTGCAGAGGCGATGTGTCGGGGAGCGGATACGACGGACAGAGGGGGTGAAGTGCTGCAGGGGACACAACTCACGGTGCTGGGGTCGCCTGTGCGTGTAGCGTATCGGCGGCAGAAGGCAAGGGAACTGTACGGGGAACGACGGGCTGCCACGGGAGTATTTGTGCTGGGAACCAAGGGGGTCGGAGGCGGGTCCGGGGGCGTCGAGAACCATGTAGAGATACCGCTGCAGAGGAGGAATCGTGGGAGAGGCAATAAAAGGTGGAGAGGCCATAAAGCAAAAGATAACGGAGAAGATGGTGAGGGGTGGACGGGCGGTTTTTAGTGGGACCGAGGTGAAATATGCGTGGGGGATGAAGTAGGGGGAGGATGGGAGGTGAGTAATACGGCGGTCTACAAAAATGACAGGAAGGACTGATGTTATGATGGGGACACGACGAAGGAAGGTGTAGTTGATATTTCGGGAAGGGGGAAGGAGTGGAAGCGATGCTCCGGAAACGGGGAGGGGAAGGACATCGACTCCATTCTCGGCACCCTAGTTCGAGGAGCCAAGCACGAGCTCGACAAAGGTTGAGCTCTCAATGAAGTTGGAGCAATAAAATTAATCGCTGCTCCCTAAAATCTGTGGAGGACTGACACGATGCATAAAGATGGAAATTATTACACTATAATTACTATTAGGCCGGCGAGTGCTAAAGTTTTAATTCCAAACATGGCGGAGAAAAGAATGTTGCTGAAGCTAAATTGGACAGACAAAACAAACTAATTAGTGAAATGCATGGTAGGGGGAGAAAGAAGTTGTGAGGTAAAATTGGGTGGCAGTATTGCAGGAGAGCAAATACAGATGGGACATCTAGTGTAGTGGCGGAAATGTGAATGCACAAAAGTGGAAGAATGGGGCGGGGAGAAAAAGGATACACATTTAAGAAAGAAGAAAATGAGGTTGGAAGTAGGCACGAAATTACTTGATTTTTACAGCAATGATTTATCGTGACATTCATGAAATGAATGCATTAAACTGTTTTCTTTTATGTCAACAAAGAACTATTGGCTCCTAATTGACTGAAAATTAAGCATTAAAGTCATCTGGAAATTATGAATTAACGAACGTGAAACCAAGGTGCACATTGTTCCAGAGAATTGATCCTTTACATAAGAATAAGATGTAAAGGAACATATTGATTGTTCATAAGATGTAAAGATTCCTATTCATAAGATGTAAATTAGCGTCAGCTAGAGAAAGCAGGAAAATAGTTCGCTTCCGGAAGCGTTTATTCTGCAAGTTGACCAGGACGAGTGGAAAACCTCGTATTAAAGCAAGAAGAAATGCATTAAAAAAATTGTTACTCTCCAGAGTGACTCTCCAAAGTTATACAGTACTACTTAGTATATGGTAAAAAAAAACACCAAATCCACGAGTTTTCCCTACAGTGTCATCCAGCAGGGAAATAAATCGGCAGATTTAAGAGATAAATGAAGATAAACTCCATGTGATGAATTCACTCTGAGCGTTGACGCCATTAGGTATTAAGATAATTAAGTGGTACCATTAAGTTTTTCTTGCATTGCTTCCCATAAGCATTACTTTCATTGGAACTCCATTCCATTGGATTAGAGCGTAATTAATCGCGGTAATTCAGATCACTGGGATTACCAAAAACAAATACATTTTTGGTAGTCTTCAGCTTATAACCGCTTAGTACCAGGAAAAGCTTAAACCAAACTGAGCCTTTTTTCACAACGCTTGGGAAATATATAGGAACAATGCCGACTCAAAGCTGACAAAGAGAAATTCTTAAACGTTCTCTTGCACATAAAAACTCTTAAATTTTTTGAATTACTAATTAGCAATATTGAACTATAAATTTATAATTTTCTATCGCACAAATTAAAACACAACATTCAAACTGTAATGCAGCATTTTTGAGTTACAATAAACTCACTAACCCACTAGCTCAATACGCGTTTAAATAGAACATTATTGAGGCTCCCTCGAAATGCGGTTTGGTTTCATAACCTTGCCTGTGATCGATGAGCCCCCGTGCTTTTAGAGGAATAACGGCGAATCGCATATTTAACCATACGCACGGCCCGGAACCCTCGACGGAGTCGCCGTCTTCACACGCCTACCATCCATCCCTCCCAAAAGACCCATTTCGTTTATTTTAGCGCGGAGCACATAAGGAACGGTTACCCGCCTCCCCGGCGGCGGCGGAGACCCCCGGGATGAAAGGGTTGGAGAGAATGGGGAGTGGGGGAAAGGAGGAGAAGACGACGAGTGAGGGAAAACATGCGCCCGAGACCCTAAAAGAGAAGACGCTCATGGGGGCGGAGGGGGGCACGCTGATAAAGCGAGGCGAGCGGCGGGGGTCGGGAGGCACGGGAGCGGCGGGAGAGAAGCCAGGTGGGTTGGCGGGGGATGGTTCCATCTGTTACGAGGCTTAGGGGGCAAAATGCGCAAAATTGAAATAGGGATGTACCTGCACCCCCGGAGCATGAGGGAGGGCTTTGAGGCCGGAGGAAGTTCGCGCGGCGCGGCGGCGGAGGAGGGTGCGGGCGGCCGAGGCAACGGCGCGGTTCGGGAAAGGTGGGTAGCGACGGGACATAAAGCGTAGGCAGACGGGCAAGATGGGAACCTCACGAAATAATGCTTCGCCTTAAACAGCCTCACGGAATTCAACGGTTCCTGTTGCGACACAACAAAGAAAAACACAATGACGAAATGAAGCAATGATCGATATGATGGGATTAATCCATGTGGAAGTTAGAAGACAAAGTTTGCGGCCTAAATTCATACTTAAAGAATGAGGGAATTGAAGTCAAATAAAAGAATAAAAGGAGCATGCGTTCCATATTTTAATTCAGCACATAAGAAAATTTACAGGGCTTTGTTTCTCCACATCAAAATAAACCAGATGCAGTCGGAGCATAATTAGTTACAATTTCCATTTCCGTCAACTCCATTAACTATCGTCAGGAATGAAATGTTACGAAGTGTTAATATATTTTGCGTAGTGCTAAATTAACTTAAAGTACGTCAGTTGGAGAAGAATAACAGTACATATTTTAAAACATTTCATTTTTTAAGTAAAGGCAGTATCCTATAATTAACCGTAAATATACTCGTATATGAAGCGACATGGTGTCATAACATGATTAGGTATTTGAATGAAGAATTCATTGGAATAGTCTGCGGTACTGGATTGATTTACGATATTGAAAACGATTTTAAGGAGAAATAAACGCACAAGAACATGCGATATATATCAACATGAAATACATTCACATCGCAAAGACGATTCTTCAACAACACGCGAAATACACGGAGTATCGTGCCGCGATTCTGAAATTCCAATATTAGACAACCCCTACGCGTTGGGGGTCGGAGTAGTGAAGCAGAAGAGAGGGGGCAAGGGAGGAGAGCGGGGGAGGGACGCATTCAGCGAGATGATAAGGGAAATTCACGAGAGTGCGCAGAGCGGAGTGAGATATTCAAAAGCTTATTTATAGGAGGGAAGCGGGGAAAGACGAGAAAGAAGGAAAAGCAAGCGGCTTGGGCCGACCCGATCTTGATATCAATCATAATTTTCCCATTCAAAGGTTCAAGTAAAAGGAGAGATTCCGAAGGGAGGGAGTCCTTGTAAATGCTTTCAATCGGACTCTTACCATTACTGTACCGCTCTCACACCCTTCTTAACGTCAAAATCAGCAAAAGGTTTTGTCGCATAAAGAATATTTACGTAAAATGGCACCAAAAATTCATCAAATGAAATTATTTTTATGATCTTACTATAACGCACAAAATTAATTTACTTTGCATTGAACAGAATAGCATTCAGATAACATAATCTTTATCGCAATCACAAAGGAATCAACGTGTGAACATTATTTCATCGATCATGATTTTTGGATCCAGGGGCGGCACAACTGAATTGGGTTATTTTGAAGGAAATGATTGGCATCAGCTGCCCTAAATAGGAAATGACTTACAGTTCTTGCACGACGTTCCTACTTTTGAAAGTGACAAAATAATATGATAATTACCTCGGAAAGATTTCTAAAATGAATAAAACACTGTAGCACCCATCGCCCACATCCGAGCAGCATAATGTTTTATGCGCTCACTAAGCTTGAGAACTTAATGCAATATCCTTGACATGAATAGAGTAAAATTGAAAGAAAGATACATATTCTTCGTCAGAACCCTGAAAAAAATCAAAATTACAAATGATTCCCCAATTAAAAATCACACGGCTGAAAATGGATTTGATGTTTTACAGCCAATATATTTGACGAAATTCAATGTTGCAGCATTTTAATTTTATTTTAAAACACCTAAATAATGAAAAACGGCATTTTGCAAACCCCACGACTGAAAACAAGAAAAAGAATGCCTTTCCATATCATAAATGAAAACGAAAGAAGAGCTATTATAGCTTTCCTGATGAGGCCATGTGAGGGGAAAAATATAAGAATGATTAATACAATCCAGATAAGGGGGACCTCGTATCGACGAAACACGGTTTTCAATAACATAAAAAAAATACTTCATGCTCTCAAATCCCAATGACTCGGAGATTAAAAAGGAAGAAAAGGGAACAGAAGCATGGGAACGGGAGGCGAGTTGAGGGCGAGAGAGGTGCGGCCTCATACATCTCCGCAGAAAAGGGCATGATGCGAATACGATCGGCTCCGCGCCGGCCAAACAAGAGATCCAATTAAGAGGTAGTGCGGCGAGGAGGGAGGTGGTGTCCGCCCAGATGGGGGGAAGCGCACTGGGGGCGTGTAGAAGGAATTGCAAGGGCGTACTCGGGTGCGAGGATAACCAATTGGCTTCGGTGCGAGAGGAGGGGGAGTGGACTAAAGCGTTCGCAGGGGCTGCGAGGGGGCCAGAGTGTGGAGAGGAGAGGAGTGAAGACCGGGAAAAGTGCACTTTATTATCCAGCCCCCGTCGTACGTAACCTGCTAAAAGCGGCTTAACCAATTAGCGGGACGACGAGATTCCAGTGACGCTAACGCCTTAATTTCGATGCAGGTCGCCGACGGAAACGCCCCAGACCCCACACGGGGGTTCTCTGCAGGGGAACAACCCTGGTCATCCTAGCACCGCATTGCCACTTCGCTGCCACACCGACGGATCGAGTCTACCAAGGGGCGAGAGGAAGTCCCCCAATCATCTTACCCGTTATCAGTTCAGCAGGCAACTTGGTATAAAATAAGATAGTGATTCACCATTAGATGCGCATTATGATAAGAGTGGAGACTACCAATTACGCATTAAAATTGTTATCATTAGTTTTTAGTATATGATATTCCAACTCTCCAAATATAACAAATTTTATCAGAGGAAAGGTACATATCCAGACCTAAGTGGGACGTCACTAATTTAATAAGTACGAGCTGTATTTTACTACAGAAGCATATAAATAGAAGTCTAATAACCAAGCCTCTTTTTAGACACTGAAGACTATAGCCCTGTTGGTCGGGTTCAAACTTACAGTAGAGTTTCAATGGAGTGAATATTTATGTATTTTCTTTCAGTGTATGCCGTCAATTACTATATTAGCAGTCATGAAACAGAGTTAACGACAGTCTTATTCCTAGGTTAAACTCACAGTTATTATTTTATGTTAATATTTGAATAATTAGGTATTAGAACACATTTTACACTGTATATTGCATAAATACAGAAAAATGCATTGTGCAATTTGGGAATAGTCTGAGCATAATGAGATAGGCAATAGAAATTAATGAGTGAATAGAGTGCATATTTCACACTTTCATCCATGTTAAGCTATTGTCTCATTAAAGCGCAACATACCGATTACGATGAAATGAGAAACATATCGTGAAGTTAAAATATGTAAACCAAAAATAGTAAGCATGGCACACTGTTCAAGCGTGAAATATTTTTCAATAAACACAATAGCCTTCCACTAATGAAATTTTCTCTCAATGCCAGTACGAACAGGATGATTTTAGGATGATGAAAACGTTATGAATGGAGGGAGTGTTCATTTCTATTTTTAAAAAATATCGAGTCTATAGATGTATAGAGACGTAAAAGCGTGTATTCATCCTCTTTGAACACTTCGTATATTTTGAAAACCCGCCAGGAATAAGTGCCGAATGGTGAAAGCATTAGACAACTCACTTCAAATATATTTAGCCGAAAGGCGATGACATAAGGCGAGCTGCCCATAAAAACTCTGATTTCAGCTTTATAAGCGATTTGGATGTTTGGTTTCCATCTGTTCCTCTGTGACGCGTCACAGAGCAAAGAAAAGCAGAAGCGCCTGCCAGTTTCACGGAGACGGACGCAATCTATCTCCGCAATACAGGTTATCCACGGTTTTTGAATTCATCTCGTTGTGAACTTAATTTTGAGGAATAACCCGAGCTAAAGGGCGATTTGAAAGTCAGCATTTTTGTTCGCACACTGTAGCCTTCATCTACAGGAAAGGATTTCCAGAAGACTAAATCTCCCTATTTCGCACTACTGTACAAAGCCATCAGACTATCACTGTTGGAAATCAAATTAAGAAGCTAAAATTTCAATAATACAAAGATGATTCGTATAAAAGTATCTCAGCGAGCTTGGATAATCTCATCTGAGGATAAAGAACATTTATATCCCCGCTACGGATGTGGTTACACTAGAAAATCACAGCCCCTAGGGTCAGAAAATAAACGGCAATGTAAGGCTTGAAAAAAAAATCGATGGCAGGCCGGGAAACACGAACCCTGAATAGGCCATTTCGCAAACGGAACACGAAGAGCAACGGCGAGGGTGGGATGAGCGGTTACAGGGAGCGGGGAGCGGATCGGGCGATGCTGGCGCAGGGCCGCGGATTGACGCTGACGGGGGATCGAGGAAAAAAACCGAACCCGGACGCGCTAACGGAAGGTTTCGGAGCGCGTGACGTTTTACATCCCCCGATGCGGGAACCCTCGCGACACCCCTCCCGCATCGTTAGGCAAATGATGCGATTGCCAAGGGCAAAGAGGGGCGACACAGCAGGGGCAGTAGATAGGTGAAGAATGGCACCGGAGAGGAAACTCCGCTACCGGCGTCCCCAGCTCTCACTTTCTCTCTCTCTCTCTCTTTACTCGCGCATGTTTATCTCGTTCGCTGTCGCGAACCCATCCGGCGACGCGTCTGCGGAACCAGAACTACTAATTGACGCACGATTGGCGAGTGCCCTCCCTCAGGTCGGCCGGAGATATGGCACCGCTGTCTACTAACAGACGGACGGGCGAGCGAGCGCCAGGGAATGACATCTAACTCTCCCCGCTTTTGGATCCAGGAACAGGGGACTGGGCACGGGTCGCCCACCAAGGAGGTTCGCGCACCCAAATTCCAGGCGCAGAAGGGCTCACTAGTTGACCCGCCGCCACAAAACCGTCGTTGATCACAACGAAAAACTGGCATTCCCGCGCGATCAACTGATTTATGGATCTCTCTTTAGCGGCCGCAGCAAAATTACGCCTTTGGCAGCGGCTCACTCGCCGTGTTGAAAGTTGGCAGCGAGGCCAGCGATGCCATTCACCGTCTTTCTGCTTTGTTCTGCGGCGAAGCACCGAAATAATACCACGAGGATCGGTTTTCCTTTCAAATTACGCAAACGGATAGGCATAACGCATTTACACACGCTTCGGCTGAATGAACCACCGTGCATTGCTATGACGTGCTCACAACCTATCAGCATCACAAGACGACCTCTATTCATTCCAAAAGCCAGTTACGTGCATAAAAACTCATAAAAGCTGGGAGATCAAGCGTAATAACTCGACACAAACTGCAATATTTCAATCAAACACCGCTGTTCTGCATGCGTCGAAATTACGTGTAAACGCTTCTTCAACAAAGATTACTTGCAAAAAAACATCAACTACCTATATAAACGGCAGCCAAGTTCAGAGCACGTTTCTCTGGCTTGAAGACAGCTATAGTCTCACAAAAGAACCCCACTGGCTGTAAGCCAGAACACAAGGCTTTGTCTAAAATTAAGAGAAACACTGAAATGGGGACGAAAATAGGAAAAACGAAGCTGGAACGTTAACACCCACCCGTTAAGAAAAAGGAAGAATCGTGTGAAAAGACCAGACGATACAAAGATTTAAAAGTTTACAACTCGGCAAAAAGGATTTTTGCCCGATAAAACATGACTTTCCGACAGATATCCCGGGACTCCTTGCTGAATTTTCGCTGCCCTCCTCAGAAAACCCAAAGTCAACAATAAAGCCACACACCCTTTGCGTCATGACGCAGAGAAAATTGCACTTTGGAGCGAGGGAACGAACGTTAGAACCTCAAGACCGGGCAAATAAGCAAGCATGGAGCCCCAGTGACCTCTACCGTAATCTCGGACAGAAATTGATAATTCCTCTCGGCAAGGCGCGAGCGCATCGTCGGCGTAGCACTCCTCTCACTTACCACACTGGGCTTCTAATTCTTGCGTGGCCAGCGAAAGGGTAGTTAGACATCCCGAGAACGTTATCTTCTGACCGCGAGAGCGAATAAACCGCCTACGGGGACCAAGGAGCGATGTATTCATTGGCGGCAGTTACAGATAAGGCGAGGAATAGCAGAAGGGCTGCGGCCACCCTCTTCTTCCCCTCTTCTCCCGCACTCGCCCATACGGCTAACAAAGACGGGGAAGGGGAAATGCAGAGTTTCCACGAGGCAAGAGTGTGAGGAGAGAAAGGGAGTGGAAGGGAAGGGGAGGAGAATGAAGGGAGGGGTACGGGGAGAGGATAATGGCGCAGTCTTGAGTTCCCAGCCAGCTCTAGTGGGGAGATAAAGGAAGAGGAGAACGCAGGGATGGGGATGGAGCTAAATGGGGGAAGAGGGAGAAAGGAAATACAGATGGGGAGAAGGAAACAAAGAAGAGAGAAGGAGAAGGAAACAAAGAAGAGAGAAGGAGAAATGAAGTCGTCCCAAGAATTCCAGCGCTAGGATGACGCGAAAAGTTTGGACTGCGCAAATGCGCAGGTATATAAATTGCAGGACGGCTTATCACTGTTTTTTTCGCGGCGTTTCAAGTAGGACATCGAAGTGGAGAGTTAGAAATGAAATCTAATTCCTCGCCACAAATTTGGACCTTGACCCACGTTTGCAAGGCTTGGCCGTCATTTCCTCCAGTAAAAGGAACGTGTAGATCGATATGCACACTCGAGCTGGGAAAAATTATTCCCTCTGTCGCGAGGGATGTTTACAACCCCTGCGCAGGGGTTGCATATCGCTTTTAATCTGGGGGCTGTACGGTCGCTATTAAGCTTTATTGCTCCAAGAACTATGCAATATTGGGCACGGAACAGAAGGTTCATTAGCGTGTTGGCTTTCGTCCATTATAAGCCACGACCAAGACCCACTTGAGCTTCATCGAAACCACTTCAGAGATAAAATGTGACGTAATGCTGAGAGCGACCATCTTAGAGGTGTATCGCAACATGAGAACTCGGTAGAACGATAACTGAAAAGAAAAATCTACCAAGGTAAAGAGGAATCTAAATATTTTAATTAGAAATATAAAATAGTTTAGTCCCAATAATGGTGCGTCACACCTGGAAGGCATCTCGATTATAGTATCTACCGGAAAATTAATAAGCTACGCTGATTACACCTTAAAGAGGACATTTTTGTTATGAGTTTTATTGTTCCGGTTCACAATCAATAAAACGATCTGAAGTGTATATAAAACTTATTGCGGATATACATTAGTACGATCCCTACATGCTTATGGTGACATATAAGAATTACAAAATACTCTTTTTATAGTAAAAAAATTGTTGAAAAAAACTAGTATTGTGACTAACTTTTGTGATATGTTAAGTTATGTTCCAAAATTTGTTGACACAAAAACACCCATTGCACCATTATTTCTAATGCTTTTCGGTATCTGCACTATTCCACGTAAAGAACTTAATAATGCGAAAGTATATCGTTTTCCTGCTTCTGTGCACTGACAAAACCAAGCCTGCTGCACAAAGATCAATCCAGTTTAATTTGCGAGTGAGTTCATACGCTCCGAGCGACCTACTCAAATAAACAGAGCAAGCACGCCGTCTTTACCCCTACACTACCTCCCGGACACCGTGGAGGAACGAGTTCTGCGTCTAGTAGCAATTCATTAAATTAAAGTCTAATCTTCACCGCACGTTAGAACCGTGTTCCCATGTGTTGATGCCAACCCTTCGTACTCCGGGGTCATAATTAGCTGGAGAAACACAAGCCCGAGGTAAAATAGGTCACGCCCATCGCACGAAGCACGGTGACACGGGCAATGTATCATGAGGGGCGAGTCGAGCGGAATCCTCATCTCCCCGCTCCACGCCCATGTCCCTCGCGGAATGGGCCCCACAGCGGACTTAGCTGCCGACGACGCTGACGATCAAGAAGTAAATAGATACATACACAAAACTACCCGATAACAGGCTGAGCATCACGTATACCCTGACCCCGTTTTTATAGGTACTTTACCCCATTGCTTACTCTTCGCTCCATCGTGAGATGGGCCAAATTCAAGATCTAGACGTTAATGAAGGAAAAACCAACAAAAACATAGGATTTTTTTAATGACTTCACAATTTGTCTCAAATAGTGGAAGGGCACGTCCCCGCTGTTGCGGCCACTTACCTTACTTATAATCGCACCGGTAGTGCCATCCTAGTACACCTTTCCTAAGAGGCCATAATTTCGACTGTCTACTGAAAACCCTAACAAGACGACGGGAAACTTAATCGGTCATATCTGAAGAAAACGATGGCCTAATGAAGACAATCATCGAGGGAGAAGTGGATGGAAAGATTGGAAAAGGCAGACCTCGTATGAGGTAAATGGAGCAAGTTGTGAAGGATGTAAAAGAGAGGAGCTACGTCAATATGAAGAGGTTGGCCGATAAAAGATCCTAGTGGAGTGTTGTGCCAAACCAATCCTAGGATTGTTGACCCATGATGATGCATATATGAGGTATAGGGGTGTATGTAAGGCGAAAAGGTATATTAAAGCATTAATCCAATGGTATTTTTATACGACAATCAGAACCGGTGGATGCTTAGTCGTCTATAGTGTGGAAGTTACTTGCGTAAATGTGAAGTGCTTTGAGCACCCTTCGTACCTGCCTCAAAAAGTGAACGACTGATGGCGCAAAGAAGGGAAGAAGAATCAAGACCATCAACTTTAAGAGGAGACCCAAAAAAGCGTTTCGCGACATTACTGACAGAAGTAAAAGGTCGAGAGAGCGGCCTTTGATTGAATCGCATCCGGAGCAGGGAATCATTTTCGCGGCGCTTCAATCTCCTCACTCGTCAGAAAAAACAGAATTCCGCAGCAGTTGTAAAGGTAACGACCGAATCGACTCTTGGTGAGACTTAAAGGATGAAAAAATCACACTAGTGGACGACTGTGTCACCAGGGCCATACTCTGGTCCTGGTGACACAGACCAGAGAGACAAAAGGAAACTCGAGGTCTTTCTCTCCAGAGAAAGAACTCGAGTTTCCTTTTGTCAACCAACTGACGAAAGTTCAAGTAGACCTTCGTTAAGAGCGAACTCCCAAACGGTAAACTTTGCATATAATATTCAAATGAGATTATGATGATCAATCCTAGTATAGCATCACTGAGAAGCAAACATCGTCAAGTTATTTAGGTGAGAGGATCGACAGCTTAGTTCATTCGCGCCATTTATGATAGATGGGGGATTGGGATAAGGTAGGAAAGCTTTTTCAGAGAGCGGAGGTAGGGTGGATGAAAACCTGGCGTCGCCAGAAAGAAAAGAAAGGAAAGACGCCAAGGATCGACAGTTTAACGTCCCATCCGACGGACCCTGTACTAAACTTGAAATACTCTCCATACAGCTCTCAAGTAGTGACCGATTTATCGATGAAAAATCTCTGCCATTGACGGAATACGGACCCGGACCCCACGATAGGAGGCCAGTAACATTAAGTTCAAAGAGACTCATTTATTAGTTATTCAGAGGCATACAGTACTTCGGTCAGACAGAAAATCTAATGTTCTTTCGCAAATCCAAAATATCAGGTTCGATGTAGTCAGTAGTGTTCGTTGTAGTTTTGTTTCATACAGATTGCCCAAGTTTCTATGACGCACTTACTTGCGATACATTAAATTCAGGGCGAAGATTTATTTATCATGCACTGGAATGGAATTTGTAGCATACTGACAATTTTACAATTTACATGCATTCATGAAATGTGCGACGTACTTGTATTCTGTTAATTTACTCGTGTGCAATTTATGACACAGATTGACAGGGTTTATGTCATCATCATCATTATCAGTATTTCAATCCAAGGATTGGTTTACTGCAGCCCTCTATTCTGCCCTATTCAGTGTTAATTTCCTCACGCCCTGGTATGATTAAACCTAATAATGGCGAGTCAAGTCATACATCCATGTACGCACCTTACATGTCGTTGTCATTTAATTTTCCCATTTCTACAGGCCAGGAGTAGATTTGAATGGCCCTTACACAGGTCACCGTTCCCTGTGTATATTTCGACAGTATTGTTTGTCTTTCGCATCGTCACATCTCTGCCCCGGATTCTAACTAGCCCGTTCACTTTACGTTTACAAGGGAGTTCCAGCATGGGCATTGTGAAGTTATTAAAAAGGAAGAAAACGCCCTTTTTATATTACCAACGGCGCTAAGTGGTATTTTACCCTCACATTCTTGGCTACGAAAGAAGATTTGAAAAATATATACACGTCATGGCCGAATCTTAATTTCTCATCAATCATATAGTGTAAAACTTATCAGATTTTACATTCAATATGGTACATTACACAAAAAACGGTACAATTTGTGCTATTATTACGAAAAAAAATTTCCGTCCAGAATTGGAATTTAGCCCATTGCGCATCGCTCACCTACAAGACCACCTCATCTCGTGCTCCGATCCTCGATTAATGAGAAATCCGTTCGACATGGGCGAGTTCAAACAAACTCGACCCTCTTTTAAAGCAACGTGACGAGCAAATTTGAACCTCACGTAACGATCAGAAACTTAAGCTGCACAACTGTGGCCGTGTCGATTTCGAGAAGTAAATTGGCAATATAGGAGGGCTTACAAGTTTTAACCCAGCCAAACAGTCCAATATTGATCTCCACCAATACGTGTGAGACGAACTTGATGGGAGCACGGATCGACTGAGGAATTGGTAATCGTAATTGAGACCGAAGCGTGCTAATAGACGAATAAAAAGTATTGCAACAACCACAAACCCGCTCTCAACGTCCTCTTAACACTACTTCACACTGCAGACAAAGTTGTGACAAATGTGCAAGCGGGTGCAACAATTTTACTTTGTAGCATTTGTGGTGATTAATAGTGTCTATATTACCATGTAGTTTCTGCTAACGAAGTTAAGAGTTGTGTGAGAACTTACTAAATTATAGAAATTCATAAAATATCGCGCATAAAATTTTAAGTACAGTGTTTTTCATGAACATGCATTTTACTGCATCAAATAACGTAATAATACAACGATACAACAAAATGCAAGCTGACATATCGTACCGTTTTTGGGGTAACTGTGTGAAATTTCTCCATGGTGAACAAGGGAACAAACTATGCAAATTTCACTAGAAATTTTTTTATTTAAGACCCGGGTTTCGACAATTTATGTCCACTGCAGGTGAACCTCAGGTCTTCTTCAGGTCACCTGAAGATAACATAAACCGTCGAAACCCGGGTCGTAAATAATAACCTTTCCAGTGAAATTTTCATAGTTTATTCCCTTTTCCAATAAAATGCAAGCTATATTCGTCTTCCATTAATTACCGTCCCATATTCATTCCCCATAAATTTCATGCCATAGCATCATGGCAAACATCGCACTATCGAAGTCGATAAGCTAGCCTCTCGCTTCGTATTGGATGTTATAGCTTTTAGCTCACTCAGTACCATAAACTGCTAATTCTTTCGTCAGTTTCACAAATGATTTATAACAATACATCGCAAGTACTCATATCCTAGAGTGACATTGGTGAAAAATCTCGTATCACAGCACATAAAAGAGCCCTACTCTCTTTGTTTCTCCTCCCCACACGAATCAATCATCTAATTATCAATCTGAAAGGCGAAGGTGGGGAGAAGATGGGGGTTAGTAAGGGTTGAAAACGCGGAGATCTTGTAAAGAGCTTAAAGAATACTGAAGTATGAACGCAGAGCCTGGAAGCGGACAGGATGCGCCGAGTAAGGGTGGCAAGAGCTCTTAAAGGAGATGATGTCGAGATTTTTATTCCTTCGAAAGCGCATTCACG
Organism: Platycnemis pennipes; assembly: GCA_933228895.1. NCBI lineage: Eukaryota > Metazoa > Arthropoda > Insecta > Odonata > Platycnemididae > Platycnemis > Platycnemis pennipes. The sequence continues at coordinate 52,436,504 of OW121853.1, forward strand.
AGTGAAAACCGCTGGGGCAGCACTTCAGCTATTATTCAACGGATCATTAAGATGCAGGGTGAAAGGTGCAAGGCCACGAGAATGCAGGTCGTCTCCTCGTTATGCCTCATATGGGTGCATCTGGCATTATTGTACACATCCATGCCACTATTACCCGCATTGGCCGAAGGGCACCCATTTCACATTCAATATTTTCCACCTTAGGTGCTTGATTCTAGGATAAAGGATTTCGTTTCTGACAGGATTTCACGTATCTCCCAAGTCGCCGATACTTGCGGTAAAAATACGATAAATACGGAGAACAAATTAAGCAACTTACAGATTTAATTCATCTACATCCATATTTTACCCTGCGATCCGACGCCATAGCGTGTGGCATGGGGTGGTAGGTCACCAGCAGTGAAGTAGACAATAAGAAGGGAAAAAATAGTTATTAAGTACCTCTGGTGTGTAATGTGCTTAGTAAAATTATTATTTGCTTTCGTTTTAGTCTTGTATTGTGAATGGGTGAAAGGAATTGTTGCATCGTTCGGTGAGACAGTTGATCTCCCTTCATTTGTCCCTTCTCTGCCCTGCTGATATTGTATTTGGGTAGATATATGCCTTAAGTATCATTTTCTAATTTGTATGAATTAAAGTACAATCTTAGAGGGTATCTAGCTCTTCCATTAGCCATGGGACACTTTTTGCACATTCACAGGGGTTTATTTCCAAGCGCGATGCTTTAATTTGTACCTTATTCAGCTTCCTAATTAATAAGAATAGATAATTGAAAATAACTAGAATAGGTGTGACACAAAACACAACAGATTTTACTACACCCCCTTGGAACAGTGTAAGGTAAAATAATTACACAATCGACCCCGCTGCAAAATTGAACTATAGCAAAATGATGATACCCGTGTCTATTACTGAATTAATACACTTCACTCTAAAAGCGGATGACTTCAATACAGTTACCACGTAAATGAAAAAGATATTGTCTAAATGGACGACTGATTGAAGGAAAAATACGTATTTATATTCGGTAGACCGATATTCCACCCTCTACTGTGACCCATGTCAAGGTTTTCTCGACAAAATGTTTTTCAAACGAAGCCATATTAAGTACACTTTCCGCCGGGATGCAATGGCCCTTGGCAAGAGTTTTCTATACAGGGGGAAAACTGGGGCAAGAGATTATCCCCGTTAAGGAAACATCGAAAATTGTTAAACGGATGTTATTCCAATGCCTTCTATGGGGTTAGATGGCAGAAGGGACAGTGTTGTCCCAATTTCACCCCAATACAGACCTTTCATTAATATTATTTGTTAACGTTCATATTAATTTTGGAAATTATTTTAAGTAGCACAACTTCCAATAAATCGCATTTATAATTATAGTAGTAAAGTCTTCACGACTAAGATTAGTAAAATGCCCCATGTAAAAATAAAAGCCGAAAGTACTGCCATACAGATCATTCTAGGCAAAGGTGTCTGCAAGCGAAAGAAAATATAATTTAAGCAATGATTGCGGATAATGCATACATAACGGTAAAAAATCTGCATTTGGTGATAAATACATTGATCAAAACGCAATGCCCTACAATTCTTTGGAAAAACTTCAAGACTGTTGCCGATGTTGCAACCATTATATAACATCAAAACTGCAAAGGTATCTAGATTTTAACTTCCTAAACCATTTGAAACATTTTTCAGCCGAAAATGACACTATCTCTAAAATAAGCAGAATTGAATGTGCATGGAGAATAATTAGTGGCTGTTTTTTATTTATAGGGCGAAGGCTTTTCGAGGATCCCTATCGTGCTGAAGATGCAACAAATTGGCGTTTTAGCGAATAAAAAGCTATAGCTGCCGTTGATCAAATAGGGAACAAATGCTCTGTTCTTCTTGTGAGTTATAGTATGCTTTTTCACACGCGACGTCTACAATCATGGCTATAAAAGTAAAGTACTATAGATAAAAATGACAAACCCTATAGACTAGGAGTACCACTTATTTTTCGAATGGTAATAGTTAACAGTGTTTCCCATACAATTGAAAATGTAAATTATCGCTTACAAAAGTCCAGGAATCAATTCAGAAAACTCCTACCAAAGAGAAATCTACGAAAGTTTAAAAGTAAGCTATCCTAATATTGTAGAGACAAAGTTTTTCGGGGAGGAATATAGTTTGGATGAATAGGGCACGCTATGGAAGCGATATGGGAAAAATCTCGTTTGTTTAGCTAAGCGCGTGAAAAAAGCACTTATTAAAATCTCTTACCCAATTCAAGACGGCATGAGCAAACAATTACAACTGGTCCTCGCTGACAGGAGACTCCCGCAACTTGCTCAGAAAAATTAAATTACCAAGCAAATAAAAATGCACACCGGGAAAAAACTCATTAACTACGGAGACGGAAGAAAGGCAAACAACAGAGGATTTTAGGGGAAGTAGGGAATGGAGTGAAAGATAAGTGTACTACGACCACCACGACGCGTTAACAATAAATGATGACGACAGACATATACTCCGTGCAGGGCGGAGCTAAGCATCAGCTACCAATATCCCGAGCACCAGAGGAAAGGCAAATATTGCTCTCTATTAGAGGGGAGAATCTGTCACTCTTTAATAGTACTGTAGTATGTCATCCAATTTGTCTTTTAAGTAATATAACTGCTCGAATATACAACAGAATACAGCAGCGTGCATATACCAGTAAAAGTAAACAAGAGAAGACGAAGACAAGACAAAAATGTCAAAGAGAAATCAAATCCCAAGTTTTTACGTGGATAATCAAAGAATATAGAAATTAATATTCCTTTTCCACTGAAAATTGCAGTCTTAAACGAAATTTTACTGGTATGGAGTCAGCGATGTCTGATGGGATATTATGCATCTCGAGGAAGGGGCAGTTAGACCATTTTTGTCTTGAAGAAGAAAGGGATGCATTTCTTTAAATCAACGAACTAAACCTCCAATGGATATTATTCGAAGGATTATTCGCAGGATATGAAATTAACACCTGGTGACAACCAAGCGAGACCCGAATGACAGGACTAGTCGTCAGAAACAGGGATTGGAAAGCAAGCCCTTCCCTTCCGTGGCAAACAAGCAAGCAAGTTATCTATCAACTTCCTAAAAACAGTGCAGAAGGCCACCTGACACAAAGAGATTACTTTTTTCTGTATTTTGGGGGATAAAATTTCTGAGACACTTTAATTCGCAACTAGACAGCTTGTAAAAAGTGAAAGCACCTGGGAAGATATTCGAGGAGAGATAAAATTTTAGGATGTGAAAGTTAAAATTCCCAGTAAATTCACGCGCAAGGGTTTAAATTTCATCTTTTTAATACCTTTATCCCATGTCAAGTACGATGCCTTTGTCGGACAGGGCTTCGCTCCATTTCTGAAGCCTTTTTCATAAATTGCGAGCCCATTACTAAATTTAGACCGCGTGATTGCTATTTACGAGTCAAAAAGCCTCTGGAGCCATTGGGACGAGATGGGAAGACAGCATACGGTCAAAGCACAATGCGAGTCCGCAGGAGTGATCATTCAAATTTTCAAAGTGGCCACTCTTACTGGCGCAATACTCTGTACTGCGCGACTGTGAAAAGGAAACAGTCTAAGACGGGATGACTGCTCTACCATTAACGCAAGGAGTAGAAATCGTTCGCCTTCGCCTTGGAGCTTAGTTCACGGGCTCGAGGGTTCCAATTCGGCACGCGGCGGAGTGATGGTTTGGCAGAGGAGAGGGAGGGAGAGGAGGTGCCCAAGGGCGGTAAGTCCCTTTGTCGTGCACCGTTAGATGAGGCGGGGGCGGAGGCAAAGGGCCCCACCTTCCCTCCACCCCTTAACCCGCGGGCCATGGGCGGTGATTATGGACGGTGCTTATTTCGGATTGGCACGCAAACCTACCCCCCTCCTCCCCCTAACCACCAGCCCCTCCCGTTCCCTTTCGTTAATCGGGTAAGGAGGGGAGAAGAAGAGGATGAATCACGTGGCCGAGGGGCAAGGAGCGAATGCGGTTGTGCACCACGGGAGGGCAGCGGATTCTCGTGCGCGGGCATAAACTGCGGGGGCGGGGGAGATGAGGGGGTTCAAGGGTCAGTCGACATAGCAGTCGAGGTGTCTCGGTCATTGCAGGCAGAGGGTGTGCCCGCCCTCCCTCCACATAAAGGTGGACTGTGGGAAGATACTTCCAGGAGTGCTCAACGGTAAAAAAAGTACTTTCTCGCTGTTGTGTTCTCAGAGGGGGATATTACGCCTCGCATTGATCGCTTGACCTTTTCTCACTCCCCCATGCCACGAACTGTGGCTATCGCTCCTGCAACCCTAATTCCACGCCAAACAGTCGTTATGACTCTCAAAGCGAATTTTTAACAGCCTAGCATCTCTATAGACATTCTAGACTATCATTCCAAGCCATCTATGGGAGGGATCTCACGACAGCGAATAATGGCATTACGAGTTCGATATCTCTCATACGTTGTGATAAACAAGAAATTAAAAAATATTATGCATTTGGTTATCTCTCTTTAAACAGTTACCTTCTTCAGGGCCGTCCACCGGCCTTCGTTAGGACGTGAATGCAATTGGTACAAGGAAAGTCTTTGAACACCCAACAGCGAATTAACTAAAAGGGTTTGGAAACTTAAATAAATTCAGCCATAAAGGAAACGTATCTCATAGAAGTTGTTTCTTTGCTGTCTTGATTTAAAATGATCTCAATGCTTCAATTTTGATTAGTTGTCAATTAAGCATGATAGCTTCCCAACTTTCTGAAATCTGAAAATTTAGAGGTGATTAAATACCCAATGAAAAACCTATTAAAACAATGAACATACGAGGCTTACGAAGGACAGTATACATAAGTAGGTGTATATTTCAAAGCGGGATTGACAAGGAAAAACAACTAGTACAGAAAACGATAGTAAATAAAATACTACGCTATACTTTCCGAGCGGTGTATATTCATTCGCCTGCGGAAGCGAAGATATGAAGTTTTAAAAGAAAACGGGGGATTTTATCGCGGACGAGACAATCGCGGGATGCGGGCCGTCGGCAATCCAAGCGGCAAAGTAACGATACACGCGTCATATTCTGAATTTTGAGAGAGGCCGGCGGAGAATAATTCGACGAACGTGGAGAGAAACTTCCGGGGAGTGAATTAAATAGGGCGAAGAAAGAGAGACGCACCCTGGGCCACTAGCAAAACACTCACGGCGGAGCGCGGGATGACTTTACAGGAGAGGGCGGGAAACAATTCCCGAACACCTGGCTATAGCGAAACGGGCGAGTTGGCAAAGTTCGTCAAATGGTACTGCACCGAGTGTCAGCGGCCACACTTTCGATCCTGACGCGTCCGGAGAAGAGACTTCACCGCCGAGCGTCGCGCGGAAACTCTCTCCACCCATGGTGAGGAGATCGTCCCTTCAATCGGGACGCGTGTTCACGCAATGGTCATTCTTGCTACATTGGAATTGAGTGAAACGATCGCGAGGCAGATGAAAAGGCGGATAAAAATTTAGGTCAAGGTACTACGAGAACCATCATCAGAAATGGTGGCAGTAATCAGGCGAACATCCCCTCTTGCGAGGGATATTGCGACAGCATTTCCCTCCCAATCCGGTCCCTCAACAATATACAGTACTGAACATCTTCCTGTTAAATATTATATGATGGCTACAAACTGGGATGCCAGTTAACATTTTTTTATAATGAAAATATTTATCCTAGTAATGAGCATTAGCTACGACTCTTATCCCATATTACCATCAGAAACGATATTTATTATCAAAATTCATATTATTTCGATACAAAACGGAACAATGGTTCACAGGCATATGATACCACCTTCTCCTCACGAATTCCGACTTCCACCTAACGAATTGCTCAAAGTATACCAACAAATATGAATAAATCGGAAGAGAGAAATTTAAAAAAAAGTCACAGAACTTTTCGCTGACCAGTTTCCAAGCCCAAATGCTTATTATTCAAGTCAAGACTAAAGTGAAGTATAACCATGTCCTACTGGTACAAGTATCCTAATGTCCACACATTCTTATGAAAGCTTCACATGAAAGCTTATATTTTCGAAATTTAGTAACCAAGCAATTAATTCTTAAAAGAAGAAAAATAATTCCATACATTACCAACAAAGGACCATTCATAAACAGACAAAAAAGAATTACATTTTATTAGCAGTCATTTATGACAGCTTAGACACATAGCGATACAATCCCAATCGAGAAATCAAATTACACGACATTTTCAGTTCCGACTAATTCCACGAGCGAACAGAGCCTCGTCAGACACACCGTGCAAACGTCACCCAGTCCCCGGCAGCACGCACCGCGGCAAGACCCCCCGCCGTTCTAATTAAGCGAATGCTGCATTCGCAACGAGCTGAGATGAGAGATACCGCACGCCAAAACCAACCGGATCGACTCCCGCGCCTCGTGAGGGGGTGGGCGACACCGCCTCGGTCACGAACGTAGCGACTCCCCCTCGGGACGAGAGGGGTGGGATACGGGGGCGTCGGGACACCGAGACCGACGAGGTCCGGCGGCGAAGGATTGCTTCTAGCGGGCGCCGGCGGGTCCTCCGCGGTGGAGAACTCCTCGCCGGTGCGCCAAAGGGGAACTCAAAGAGTGGTCAAGGAGGGAGGGAGACGGAGGTCTATAGCACGGGAAATAGTATCGTCTAAGTACAATGCTCAATAATCCCTTAGCTATAACAAATAATCTATCATGGCCGCTGGGGAGATGAACCTATAATATTTAATTACTTCAACAAGCACTGGGATGAAAATTGTAATCTAGTCTTTCCTATGAAAATTTCTTCATCATACCTATATATCGTTGAAAAAGGAGGATATCAAACAAATTCTATACACCTATAATGTGTGATGAATTTTCAGAGGAAGAATTATGCAACGACTAACATTCCCACGAGATAAATTTCGCGAATATTAACTCATCGTAGGCGATCCTCAGAGAACGCCGAAAAGTGAGGAATTATTCGGTGTTCTATCTTGCAACTAGTTACCCACGGCGACTAGATTGGTTGCGTACCGGCCCAGTGACCTAAAGGTCGCTGGTTCGGATTCCATCTTAGGTATGGATGCTGTGTTAAGACTAGGTTTAATATTATTTTACGTTTTACGGTAATGTTTGAAATTCACACACTCATAATCCACAACAAAATATAAGGCTAAAAGAGTTAAATCATGTAATCGCTCCGTATTGAAATCAATTCAAAGGTAACTTGTTTTCAAACGAATGAAATTAAAGGAGGAACTGAAGTCTAGACCACCTGCTACAGTGGAACAAATGTAAATTAGCAAAAAATATATACATTCATTTAACAATAATGAACAGCAGAGCCAACTTAAACCTTCAAAATGTGTCAGGCTTTTCGTAGTGAAGGGGGCGTTGACGCCACATTCAACATCCGAGAGTAGATGGCACTGATGTATTAAATCAAATATATTATCGGGCAAATGCAAGCTCTGTCGTGGACCGATGTTTTCTAGCCGGAGAGATGAGGCTCGGCGGGTAAGACGAATGGCCGAGGGCCCGGAGGCGGATACGGGAGACGGGCGAGACCGCAAAACGTCGAGATTTACAACCCTCCGGGGGCAGCGACGGATCCACGGATAGGGACCAAGGCCGGGTAAGGGAATACGACGACGGTGGTAATAACGTAATGATGTAATCCGCCTCCGAGTTTGGACGGAGGTCGAGGATTTCCACAAACACGGAAGAAATCGCCGCCATTACGAGAGACGGTTTTAAAGGAAGACGGCGCCGTTCGAGGAAGGAGACCATCTCTCCCTTTAAAACAGGCCCAACGACACCGGACGGCTTTACTATCTTGCCGGATTCAGAATCGAGCATATTAATCTCCCAGTTTAAACGGTGGTAACTATCTTCCGTGTACGCCAAATCGAGAAACGAGAGCGGAAAGCAAGGTTCCGTTTGAGCCGACAAAACGGGAATGGTAAAACTAAGCAATTTCCACGAATTAATGTATGTACCTGGATGTATTTCAAAACTGTGCGCCATAATCAAATATATGATTATGTGCCGTGAAGCTCTGCAAGCCATCGGAGCTCTTTTTGCGCACTTAGACATCATAAGCTGTATGAGACAGTGCATTTATTCTACCGGCACTGTAATTATTTGTACGAGTTAGACTGGAGATACCACCCAAGTTATGCTATGAAGTGGAACCCTAAGACATGGTTCCGATCAAATTCATTGCGGAACATGCACGAGAGCTAATCAACCTCTACATTTAATACAGATGAAGTGACCACTGTATGTACTTGACACTTATCACCTAAAGTGGCTTAGAATATAAGCACAGACCTGGAATTGAGGCATGTATAGAATATGGAAAACGAAATTGTTTGGAGCCGACTACAATGACAAATTGTTAAGTATAAAACACGAATATAAACAAATTTGCACATGAAACATCTAAATCTATGAAAACAAACTCGATGGCTTATCTCCATAGTAAAAATATATTATCACACGAGATATTTTTCCTTAAATCCTACTCGGACCCTCTTTACGCCTGATTCCGTCATTAATCACTTACGCATTTAAAAGTTAAGATTAACCGAGGGAATGATTATAACAACGGTCAAACCTGTAGCACTACCGACAATCATTTTCACATGAGGATTCATTTCACATTTAAGGATTCCTTTTCACTTTTGATGCCCTTCGACGGTATTAATACGATAAAATTCCGTCGACCCAATATTAAATTCAAGAGCATGCAATTTTTATGGAGAACAAAGGTCAACTCTGCGCCCTGCAGTTCTGGAATCAATATGAACGAGCCCTTGCATTGGAGTGGGCTACAGTATGTCGGCGAAAGTTTTTGTTGAGTTCGAATATAAATACTTTCCGTAAATCCTATCTGTGGCAGTAAAAATCATACTACATCGTTGTAAGATAGCGTTCACGCTGAGACATTAATATACTACCACTCCGAAAAATGTAACGTAAGCAGTAAAATATTAATCTCGTTATATCCCACAAGAGTTTGGGACAAGACATTATTACCTTTTAAAGGAACCATTGATAATATAATAAATAGAGAGTACGAGTGAAATAGTGATAAGCTAGGTAGTAAAATAGGCATGATTAAGGGCACAAGTTTCAAACGCTATGGATCAGCTGTTACATAACTGAACAACCAGAGAAATTCCTGATCATTATAAGAATGCTTATGTGTTCACCGGTTTCACGGCATCTTATATGTCTTGCATACATAAACTACGTTGTTATCGCTTAAGCACCATAAATATATGAGAAGACAACGCTAGGAGCAATACGTTAGCCCAGAAAATTTCTATGAGTCAAATTCCCGAATATGAACATCCCAAACAAGACCTGTATCACCAGGCCACGCAAAGGGTTGAGTTGCGGAAGTTCCTTCAAATAATGTCCCTTTTCGTGACCCACGGCGACGTACGAGAATCAGGATCAACAAGGGAGCCCGACGAGGATTTATGTCCCAAAATATGGCGGTTAAGGAACGGGAACACGCACGCTTCCGCGGCATTGAGCATCCTACACGAAGGCAGCTATGCCAGGGGCCTTGCTCTATCGTGATGCAGAGCGGAGCAGGCGGTCACCGCCAGTTCATTACGCGCAGGAGAAGAAAATGAATGCAATAAAGCAAATACACGAAAACCCTCGCGCTGTATATAGGCCACTCAAAACGACCAGTGGATCACACACACAAGATTCCAGTGCCAAAGGAACGAAGCATGTCTTCTCCTTTACTCCTAATCTGTCCAAATCGGAATAAAGCATGTTCTTAGAAAACATTTTACATGGAAACCTATCTATTTCACTACAAAATAAGCGAATTATCTATGTATATCATTTAAATTATTTATCAAGATATGCTCCTCAGGCCAAAGTTAGATTTGCATTACATTGCCGGATTAAAGCGTTATAATGAAAAAAATCACTATACGGTAAGAATTAAGTGCATTCTGACCTCAATACTTTCGTTAGAGCAACACATTTTTCCAAAAGATCGAACTAACTGGATGAAGAATATATCAGATTTGTTTCGAAAGGGAGAGAAACATCGAATACACAGTCATTCTCATCTACAAATCTTCCTTAATGACTACATTAAAAAAGGATCATGTGTATGGTTTAAAAGAGAAAATATTCCTCGAATAGATTTATTTCCGAGCCAATGGAGAAACAAATAGCTGTAAATTCTTCTCGCCAGCAATAATAAACCACTAGGTAGACTAAACTCGGCTCAGCGTCCTAATAAATCACAAGTGTGATTTACACCGCAGTAGGCTAACTTGCCTTGAATCTCACCCACATTTGCGCTTTTTAGAAGAGACGCGATAGACGTCAATTGAATCCGTTACAACGAGATAAAGACAGCAAACGGAAAACGTGTTCAAACAGCAAGGAATCGCACATTAAATGGCAATGCTCAAGACACTATCTCAGGGTTAGCATGTACACAAACACGTTTATACGGGAGTGGGTAACGCCTAGGGTTCATAAAGCAGCAAATCGATTAGCCCGTAGACATCACTATGAACATACTTGGGAACAGTCCCACTTGTAACAACAAATGGTGATTGAACAGGTGAAAAAGTATTGAAAGTAAATGAAATGAATTACCCAAGATTCCTACTCAAACAACAAACATGCTAGAGATAAATACGGTCCGAAAATATCCATACATACCTGATAACACAAAGCCATACCCCTACATCTTGGAATACACTTCGCGGAATAGAGCAGCAGAGCAGCAGTTAAAAAGCATAAGTAAAAACAAAGCACCAGGTCCCGATCAAATTCCTTCCAGAGTTTATAAAACATTAGCTTCTGAAATAGCCCCCTATCTAGAAATAATATTCAATAAAACACTAAAGAACCACACAGTACCCAAGGATTGGAAAGTAGCTAACATTACACCTATATTTAAAAGCGGTGATAGGGAAGAACCTAGTAACTACAGACCCATTTCACTCACGTCAATCTCTTGTAAGATATTTGAGCACATAGTAGTCAGTTCGATCATGGGGCATTTGGATAGTCAGGGATTACTCATAAACAGCCAGCATGGGTTCCGGAAAGGTAGATCTTGCGAGACACAATTAGCTTTATTCGTACACGATATTTTAGTCCACGGCGAAAGCAGTACTGAAGTTGATGCGATATTTTTAGATTTTAAAAAGGCTTTCGATAAAGTTCCTCATGACAAATTAATCTTGAAGTTAGAGAGTTTTGGTATAAATAAAGACGTTGTATGTTGGGTAAAAGAATTCTTAAGTGGGCGAGAGCAGAGGGTTGTCATAGATGGTATCATGTCGGACACAATCGAAGTCACATCGGGAGTTCCCCAGGGTAGCGTAGTAGGTCCGCTTCTATTTCTTTTATACATAAACGATTTGGGTACCGTAGTTAGTAGTAACCTTAGACTTTTTGCAGACGATGCGGTGGTGTACAGGGGTATATCAAACGAAGAGGACATGAAATCACTTAGCAAGGATTTAGATGCAATTGAAGAGTGGTGCGACAAATGGCAGTTAGAACTCAACCTTAAAAAGTGTGTAGCTATCAATTTTTGGAGGAGGAATAATTCGATAGAGCGATCCTATAGAATTAATAACACGAAGATCGAAAACGTTGAAACCGTAAGATATTTAGGTGTAACAATCACTAAAGATTTATCGTGGGGAAGACACATAAGGGAAATATGCGGCCGAGCGAAGAGAAAGCTAGGATTTATAAAAAGAGTACTTGGGAAATGTGATGAGAAGACAAAAGAGCGATGCTACTTTTCACTAGTTAGGCCCCACCTTGAGTATGCAGCCAGTGTATGGGATCCTAATGAATTAGGTTTGATGAGAGAACTAGACAGTGTGCAGCGTAGAGCAGCTAGGTTCGTCAAAAGGTGTTACGATAGGTTGAGTAGTGTATCAGAATTAATACAAGAATTAGGGTGGGAATCATTATCAGAGCGTAGATTAAAGTTCAGATTTAATCTATTGCAGAAATTTCAATCGGATAGCTTTACTGAAGATGTTAGGCACATATTGAAAACACCAGCGTATTATGCTAGATTCGACCAGATAAATAAGATTAGAGAGATAGATTGTCGTACAGATAGATTCAAAATGGCATTTTTCCCCCGTACTATAAGAGAACAGAATAGGCAGCATAGGAAAGGGATAGGTAGGGGAAATATTTTAGAGTATTCTGTAGTGCATGATGCATGTATTAACCCCTCAAATACTATAGATACTAACAATCTAGTTGCATGAGACCCTTTAGTTGCTTGCTTGCATGCTAGTAGTGAATGCTTGGTGACCTTCACCCCCTGCCACACACCCTCGCGGTGGCTTGCAGGGTATCGTGTAGATGTAGATGTAGATGTACATAAATCAATGATGACACTGGAAAGTAGAAGTACCTTTTAACTCAGTTTCAAACACCGTATCAGTAACAAATTTTCAATTTTACATTGCGCTAACACTACTTAAGAACTCCTGCCTTCCAAACCATGATCGCTTTCTACGTCGAGCAGAAATATTCGAGAGGTGAAAAAATAACGAAAGAGCTTTTCCTCCGAGTTGAACGGAGGCGGACGGACCCCCAACTCGAAGTGGACACCCTTGAGAGGAAGGGGAGTAGGGCTGAATACACCGAGGAAGGGCCTCCGCCGGAGGCGTGTAGCGAGGGTAGAGAGAAGGGGAGGCTCCAGAGACGAATCTTCGCATGCATGCCGAAGCGAAATGAATGCAATTTCGCCAAGTACAGAAGCTTGTCCTGCCTTCAGCGTCTCGGAAAGCCAGACGCGCGGGTTGGGGAGACGGGACGGGGTGTTGGGGTGCACACTGGAGGAGGAGCGAAGCGACGCGAGCTCGGAGCAGAGATGGCAGAGGAAGGTGGACGGGGAGGGGTAAGTGGAAAAAATGGAGCCCTATAAGACAAGGGCCGGGGGATAAGCGGACGGAGGTGATAGAAGAGTGCAGCCAGCGGAAGTGGCGGTCGGGGAGGACGGGCGGCCTCCAAAGCGAGTGCGATAAGGCGTCCTCCCCGGTCAGTTGCGTGAGGCGGAGGCGACAGTGCACAGCGGTAATGGGTGGGAGTGGCGGTGAGGGCCGGGATTCGTGAGGGCGACACACCCTCTCGGAGAGAACCAGGCTCTGGTTTCTGGAAGAGCAGAACCAAGAGAAAGAGGGAGCTGCTTTAAGAGGGGACACGGGAGAAGGATGGGAGTGCAGCCGTGGGGGCAACTGGGGAGAGATGGCGAGAAGGCAGGGAGATGCTTTCGGGGGGAAAGGTGGAAGGAAAATAAGTAGTCTGCTGTCTGTAGTAATGAAAGCTGAAGACCCAAGCACGCGCGCGAGCGACTTTCTGAGGGGTGGAGAGGGCCGAGGAGGAGCAAGGGCGGTGAAGAGAGAGTGAGAGGGGGGCGGAGAGATGTAGAGATGTCCCCAGGGCGATAAGGAGTGCCTGGGGGGGAGCAGGGGAAGTGCGGTGTCCGCTAAGGAGACATGCAAGAGGAAGCCAGATGAAGGGCTAGCTCTGAGGCGGACGAGAGGGAGCGGCGAAGGGCGCGGGACGCATTGCGGGCGGGTGAAGCGATAAAGTAAGGCAGATAGGGCAATGGAAGGGAAGCCTCGGAGTTTAGGATGGCGTTGAGGAGTCGTGCGAGGGGGACAGGAGCGAGCCAAGGGAAGCGGCAGCCTCGCTGGCCGCTCCACCCCGTGAGAGGCAACTCAAACCACCGAGAGTGCCGAGAGAGAGGCAAAGGTTGCAAATCTGAATAAGCCGGAGTAGCGCTGAGTGGCGGGGGTCATCCTGGTCTAACATAGCGTCGCGCGGACGTAGCGGAGGGAATGAGAGTTCTTCAGGCACGAGGGTGCACGGTTGAGCGAAGTTGCAGGTCACAGAGCAGCAGGTTTCGACGAAAGGAAAAAATAATGAGAAGACTACTCCCTCCTCGTAACCGAGAAACGGAGTTCTCGCGAGCCCATGAAACAATGCACAAAACTTACGTGCGTTCGCAGGTGAATGGTAAACAGGACAGGACACCACATCAAGGGAGAATCTTTATCCACTCACATAGATACGGATCGCGCTTACATTTTCCGCCGCTAGAGTTTTCCCGGCAGAGCAAATGCTTTCGTTCCCGCGAAGTGTCAATATTGAAGGGGCACTGTCTTGGAGCACGAGATAACGGTGTTGTATGACTGCATACTCTCCTTGAGCAATCCAACTCGCTATCTGCAAGCCAAAGCTTCGTGGAAATCAGTATATAGAAAGATACCGAAGTAGATAAATTGTGCTGCAATTATTTTCTGCAAAGAGAATGCTTATAACGCAACTAAATATTAGAGAGCTCGTTCCTTGAGGAAGAAAACGCGGCAAAAAGCATAATTCGTTCCCAGTAAGATAATATAACAAAATCATTAAGTTATTATGCTTAGAAATCAATTACCTTGAGCTAAGTAAAAAATATTAGATAAATATACAGGTAAAATGAACTAAAATATTTAGGCAATTTATTTACACTTATTTACACTCATTAAATATAGGAATGCATCCAACATCGTTAATTCTTGCATGAGGAATAGGAATTCCTGCAGAAAAGTTGTATTCGCCTCCCGTTGGATGGTGCCTAACATCATGCGCTAATAGACAAAGTCAATAATTAACGAGATAAAATAATGCCTTTTTTACCCAGAAAAATATTGAAATCATTCGCGGTGTAAATAGGGACATCGGAACCCCAAGCAGACACATCAAAAAGAAGAGTAAACAATAAACTGATATACATTTTTGATTATGCATTAGATTCAAAGTTTCAAAGAACTTTCTTCGGAAGAGAGAGACTTTCGATGTCTACGAAACTCCGCGGCGGGAACTAATTGATACAGCTGAAGCAACACCGCACCAAGTGGCAAAAAATAAGGACCGACCTACCGGATAAAACAAGGATTCTTCAAAGGAATTCAAATTGACTGCGATAGTGGAGCTGAGAGAGGGGAAGGAGGAGCAGAATATATGGGGAACAGAAAGGAGGAGGCTCTCGAGGACGTAGCGGAAGGGGGCAATGGGTATAGGGGTGGATAAACAAGGGAGGGAGAGTTGCGAAGAATAATAAGGTTGGGTAACGGGCGAGGCGCCGCCACCATTGGCTGGGAAGTTCTTACCAGCTTTTAAGCGCTTTCGTTTATCGCCGTGGGATGGGAGAATGCCGCATTAGCTCGATAAGGGCAAGGGCAATGTCCACGGCCGAAGAGCAAATAAAGATGGCGCCTTCCGCGATCAACTTCCATCCACGTATCTTTTTCCGAGCTCTTCGTGGGTTCCTGGCCAGGGAAGTCTACGATGGGGGATAAAAACTCTACCCCCTTAAATAGCCATAACATATCGATAAAATTTAAAAGTATAACAGCAACTTTGAGGATGGTGAATTCTCAGTATCGTTAAGTAAGATAGTACAACAACGAATAACAAATAAAAGTTCCTATCTCGCCAATGAGATAAGGACACAGGCATCCAGAAGTACAGGGATTTTCAGCTGAAGAAGAAATTGCACATCGATTGCTTCCTTTGCGTAGTTAACTTCACGGGGTTACATAAAACATTGAGAAATAAGGATCGTTAGAGAAAACTTTCTCCCAAAGTAGTATATCAACTAGTTAGTATAAAAAAAACCTTTCTTTGCCATGGAAGTCTAGTAGTACATGATATGAATGAGAGCAGTTTGAAGGAACATAATGACATTATTAAGGAACCTCTTTTGCAGGAGGTGAAGAGGGGTATTACACTTTCGTGACTGTGTTTGATGAGCGAAAAAGATCTTATCGATTCGTTGAAAGGAATTTTCCTATTGCATGACATCTGAATATACTACTGAATCAATAAATCCGGCGGGGAAAGCACACCAATAACCGAGATACACAATGGAGTGTATAATCATGTTCAATCTCCAAGAAGCCGAAGAGCAGGGAACTTCCGCAAAGTGGGGATTGCAAACAACGCCTTAAAGTATACGACCGCCGAATTCAAGTACCTATTGATGGCCAAGTAATTCGGAGAACCGTCTACTTCAGAAAATATTTGATGATCAAAGGAAAATAAAAGACTTAAGTTTTCTGCTAATGGCCATATAAAACGAAAAATGTTAATTTACAAGAGGAAAAAAACCTCGAATTTCGAATCATTATTCTGGTCCTCTTCGAAAATATCGAGATTACTGAATTAAAATAAACCACTTCAGCAGATAATTGGATTCACCGGTTGAAAAAAAGCATGGCCATTCATTCACCAAAATAATTTCCAAAGCAAATCCCATTCAAATGAGCTATCGTCCACTTTGAAATTTTGATCACGCCCGCATTTCCGAGGAGGCGAGCCGGAGTCGGAACGGTAGGAAGAGAGACACGGCGTAATATAACTCTCGGAACAACACGAATCAAAATTAAACAAAAAAATGCACGCATACTCGGAAACAAAAGCGGCATTAAAACCTTGACGGGAAAGGTTCAATGCGGGAGGCGGCGTGTAACGAGAAAGTATCCCCTATCGCGCGCGCGCGCGGCTAAAACAGAAATGCATCGAGAACAACTTTTCCCACAGATGAGGTTGTTTACTTCCTCCCCTCCAAATATTCCCAGCAGAGGGTTTGACGAGGATGTCAAGCGAAAGGGTGAGGAGGATGAGGGACCAGAGGGGCATTGAAAAGGGTTGAAGGGGAGGCAGATAAAAAAAAATAGGGAGGACTGCCCGGAGGCATTGAAAAGAAGGGCGGTGACACTTTAGGGGAGGTAGGGGAGACAGGACAAAATGGAGGAAGGTATTGATGACGACGGAATGGGCGGGGGAGGGGGGTTGGATTCGCGAAACATCAACGAGTCGCGTGGGCGGGAGAGTGGAGGTAGCGATGGGGATGACAAAGGGACCAGCGTGGAACAAACATCAGACGATGGAATAGTAAAATTCTACGCATTTACACGATAACTCACCAGCGTTATACACGCGAAGCAGAGATTGACCACGGGAGAGTTTTGTGAATGATTCAAAAAACAAGCAATAAAACCGTACTTAGGTGATACTGATATCTTATATACCTACTCGTTTCAAACAAATTTAAGAATTCTCTCCAACGTGCGACCATATTCAATATTTTCGGACTGTACCACACTTTACACGATTTGTTATCTAAATATGAAATCCTTCAGCATAAGAAATGCATGCAATTAAAACTATTTTATTAATATCATTTTGAAATAATTTGTTAGATGAATTAATTCCTAAATTACAGTACTTTTCAACGAGCCAATACTCGAACGATATAGAATTTTAACCGATCTCTCGAAAGTTGATGGCAACTGTTAAATGCCAGGATGATTAAATGCCAGTTTTGAGATTCCATAATATACATTTTTAGTTTCCCGCGTTGACGTAGTCAGTTTTTCACAGGAACTTACGATAACTACTACATTAATCTTATATGACCAATGCTAACAACGACAAGCATATCTACCGTGAAAAAAAGCTTGAGAAAAGAAACTATTGTGCATACTCAATGTCTGTTAAGGAAAGCAAAGCTCAAAAATTCTAAATGCACAGAAGTAGCGGAATCGAAAGCAAAATCGAAATTCGTCCAACGACCAACATTTTAAGGGGTGGCTGGTTGCATCTTTAGGACATGCAACCAGCCGTTGGGGGAGTGTGGTAGCCTAGTGGGTAGAGCGTTAGGCGGCAGTACGTAGGTTCCGGATGCAAATCCCTGGCGAGGCCTTTGGTCCATAAATACCTAAACTAGGAAATAAGATTTTTTTAGAATCTGCAGTCGGCACAGGGAAATGATCTGCCCCCTTACCAGAAGTGTGGATTTCATACACCATTGTGATAAGTCAGTACTTGATGAGTTCTACCATACCAAATAGACCTACCTTCGCGTTGAACACAACCTGACTTTAACCAACTGTTGATATCTAACTCTAGCAATTCAGACATTTTGTAACTGACCTTGAATTGAAGGGACAACTTGCATTATGTTGTAACACAGAACAATACAAGAGCTATTAGGTAGGTAAAATATTGGCAAATATAATAAAAACGCCTAAAATATCTAACGTGGAGCATAAAAGAAATTTGTGACAAAATAATTATTTCTTTATCTCCAAAACATTATCAGTTTTCTAAGAGCAAATTAAAGACGTTACTAAAATTGATGTGAATATTTTCAGTGAAGCATAAAAATTTTGAAATCCCGAGTCACCAGAACCGGCTGAACTGCCATTTAGTTCAGTTTACCTCAGTAACATAATCATTTCCCTTTAAACCAGAGAGTAACGTACATAAACCAACTACATTCGATCACTTCCAAATCAGTAGTTACCCGAACATGCATTTTACAAACAAACATCAAAATGGATGCAGCCAAGATGGCTCACTTCACGCTTTTCTGCCGAGTGGTTGGCACATTTACTCCGCCGTTTTTACACGAGAGACACGAAATTAACTCATTACCCCAAGTTTGGACATCAGAAAAAGTTTAGCAACGGTTACTTTTATTTAAACTTGAACCTGTATTAATTCGTGCCACAGCGAATCTGAAAGCATTCCATCGCGTCCGATTCGGCTCACAGACGTATAATTAAGCGCACTCCGGGAGCTCAAACCATCACTTTCCCCAGAGAGAAAGAGATCCCTCGCCAAGACCGAGCGGCAAAAGCTTTAAAAAACCGAAAAATAAACAATTCGTCACAAGAGTGACGGGCCGCACCGATCCAGCGGAAGTGCGCGCGAGTCAGGAGGGCGGCCGGCGTTAAAAATTCAGCGGGCGCTTAAAAAAAAAGGACGGGAGCAGGGCGCAGTGCGGCGGCCGGCTCTATCGCCTTTAAATACCGAGAGAGAGTTTTCCACCGTCCGCGCACGGCTCGGACCTCCGGGGAAGCACGGGGTGAGAGCACGGACTCGAGCACGCGAGCCCACCACGGGCGAGCAGGACGAGCGAAAAAGTCAACAACAAAACTTTTTTAAATAATAAAACGGAATGGGTGAGCACATTCCCCGCCGCTGCCCCCCGCATTCCGCCGACGTCGCCACCGAAGGGAAAGCGGGAGTGCTGACGTCGCTTTAATTCTCGAACGATCGATCTGAGCACATCGATAAAACATCCCTCACGTGTGAGCATCGCGCCGAGCGTGAAAGAAAAAATATCAACCCCCAGCTCCCTCTCGTTTCTCCCAGCCTGTTCGGCTCCTCTCGGTGTGCTGTCGTTCGTGCTTTCCCCAAGCGAATTGTCTCAGGGGACCTCAACGCTGCCTGTTTGTCAAACTAGATTAATTAACAAAGTTAGTAGTTACGTCATAAACAAATGGCTGCCACTGTGCAGCTTGTTTTTACGGCTGAGAATAAAAAAACACTGCAAAACATGCCCAAACGCCCCGCGGAAGGACGAAAACGTTATGGTTTCGAGTGAGTTCCTTCCAGCCCACAGTTCTCGCCTCCGAATAACATCCAAATCGCCATAATGAGACATCACATAAATCCTCAATGCAGAATTCGCCCGGGTGGCGGCCGAAACCAGCATCAGTACAGTTTACTCGCGCTCCTTTAGTCAGCTATGGCGGCACGAATGAAGTATGCATCAAAACAGCGGCGCATGGCAACGAGAAAATCACGGTCCCAAAACAAACCATCGCGACAAAGGCACGATTGATGTCACCCGTGCACACACACCGCGATGCAGAATTTCGGCAGCGCAAATAAATAAACTCCGCCAATACGCTGGATGAAAATGCAGATTCGCCGACCGTCCGGTGGCCGAATCATAATATTAACGCTCCGAGAGAGGCGCTCGGGGGCACACATTAATGGGGATTTCCATGGCATGTGGCGCGGCATAGAGGGAGAAACGCCTGGGTTTCTTCGAGGGTATTAATCCCATTCCACTTAACAGTGGACCTCTTCTCCTACCGACGGCACTCCTCTCCGCACGTCAGAGGAAAGAAATAGACCGCCAATGGGCCGAGCGAGAGTGTTTGCGTCTGCCAGTCTCCCAATCGAACGCACCCCTCCTCAGACAGTTGCCTACCCGGCATAACCCTAAGTCCCTCACTAAGGCGAATGCCTCACGCCCGAGTACATCTTCCGCAAAGACTCGATTAGCGTCCCTAGGGAGGACCTAGACTCTTATCCGGCACTCCACACACGTCCCTCGCCTGAAATTAGATGGAGCGGAGACGGGACGGAAAGGGGAGGGTTTTTGAGTCGAGATGATGGCACGGGGGGCACACCGAATGGTTACGAGGACTCCCACCTCCGAGACAGCGAAGCGGTGGCGTTGGCTTGAATGAGATATCGAGGGAGGGTGGAAACTGAGTTGGGGAAGGCTCACCGGCTTGGGGCCGAAGATGACTGCGAGATGACAAGGGGAAGCAAGGGGGCGTGCCCTGACGTGGTTGCGATGGGGAGGGACCACGAGAAGTGCCCAAATAAGGTGGGAGGGGGGTAGAAGGACCCCAGTCCGACCCCCACGTCCTTATGAGGACCAAGAAGCTGATACACGCACAGACTTGAGTCCATTTCCTGCAGAAATTGGAATAAGGGTGCTGGGATCGCGGCGTAATTGGGAATTAAAAGGGAGGGAGGGTGAGCACCGGTTGCTTGCCAGTAAACGAACGGCGCAACAGCTCAAGCCGGCTCTGGAGCAAGTGCTGGAGGCGACGAGGTGAGAGAGAAAGGGGGCAGGAGAGTTTGAGGTGTGTTGGAAGCCTGAAGGGGGGGATCGAGGCAGGATACGATGGAGAGACAGACACGGGGCGTGAGCATTGGAGTGGGGCCCAGTAGGTGGATTAATCCAACAAGTTGGCCGACGGGCGCATTAAAAGAAAAATAATAACACGAGAAAAAAAATAACCCCTCTCGATGCCGTCGTGTCGGGGTGAATGCGAGCAAGGATGGAGGGAAGTGCCTTTTTTATTTCGCTTCCTTCTCGGCGTCCATTTGGCTCCCTCTCCTTTCGCTCCCACCCAACAGCCCTTTTCGGTATGGAAATTTCGATTTAGTGCAGGCAGGCGCCGAGATCTATTGAGGGAGAGAAAGAGGGATGGAAATTCAATTTAGCGGAACGGAGAGAACGAAATGAGAAGTATAAAACGGCTTCGTTATCGGGCGAATGTACGCGACCTCACGAGAACGTCTCGTGACAATGTTTGCCTTTTTTCACAGAGGGAGAAAGAGAGAAAGGCAAGCGAGAGGGAGCGCTTACAGTTGCGGCGTGGAAAAGTTCTAGGATACCGATGAAATACTCTCGCATGTGTATTTTAAGAACTGAAGGCATCAGTGGCAGCCCTAAATTCGTGAAAGGTCTACGGCACCGCATAATATTAACAAAAAAAACATATGTAATACATTTGTAGCACGCCAAAATTGGTACTTAGATTCACAGGCGATTTCCTCTTGATTTTATTACGCCCAAATTAGCGAAATGAGACGAGCACCAGAGAGTATTCCTACGGGATACACTTTCGCTGCATTCAAAAATTATTTTTTAAAACTTGCATATAAACTGATTTCTTTCAGGATAAGATTTTCAAATAAGCGTTTCCGCCAAAAAAAATTGTTCACAATTAAAAAACACGACTTCACAGAAACGTTTAGCTACAAACGTAAACGACTCATCAGGCAAGTAAATAATAATCTCAACTGTACATCTTTTCTTTAATACCATTTAAACTGCGCAAAATGAATCAAGACGTAGCATGTAAATACGGTAATAAAAATTCAATACTACATAAAATCACGTAAAGAGAAGAAAAAATTGAGAATGAAAGGTCAACATACATTATTTTTTTAATTGCTACCAACGCACAGAAACGTACCATTGCATTTATAATATGAACTGTCATCCGTGATGTCCCAATCAATACAATAGGCTTGTGTAGCTAACATGGTGGGGGCCCAGCAAGGTTTTATGAAGGGAAATGAGAGCATTTATAACCTGCTCTCATATTCCACAAAAACTGAATAGAACAAATTCATTGAAAGAAGTATTTGAAAAATAATGCAAGCCCTATAAGGAACCCCACACGAAACGTATCTAGTGTCACTGTTCATGGGTATATATTGTTACGGAAAACAACAAAATAAAGCTGGGCAAGCGATACCTGATAAGGATTTCAGCAACTGCATGAATTCGCGGAGAAAGCCGTAGATAATGATTCTGGGAGCAAGATTCTCTGGAAATTACTCGAGACAATATACAAGCTCCCGCAGTTGATAATATTTCTGAGCCTCGGAGGGACAACCACCTACGTCCCAATCAAAGGCACTTCCTCCTCATCTCGTCTCCAACCAGGTTCTTCCAGAGAATCCTATTTCCTCATCACCCGTACCTCCGCATCGCCTCCCTCGTTTCGACACTCACTTCCTCCCAATACCTGCGAAGCAATCTTTCTCGCCTTTCCCTGCACACTAGAGAGAGAGAGAGAAAACCTATACACAGAGACTGATGGCGTCATCGTTACCTGAACGAGTTACGGACCCGACCAACTCCGATTTCTCGATCGATGACCGGCTAATCATTTCGAAGGGGACCTGAACGGGGGATGGCGAGTGAGGGGGGGAGGAAAGGATTTGTGAGCCACGGGGAGGTTGCTAGGGGTGGGTGGGTGCCAGGGTGGTTGTAGGTTGAGGGCGGGGGTGAGAGGGATGGGTTACCTCTCTCCCAGGAACAAATGACGGTGGGATTAGGAGGCGTGGTCCCAGGGAAGGGGATGGCCACGGTGACGAGGTTCGGATGGGAGCGGGAGTTGAGTTGGCGACGGGGGCAGGCGGGGGAGGGAAGTGGGTTGGATCCCGACGAAAGGACGAAGGGCACGGGATCTCGGATTAAGTCCGGGACGGCGAAAGAGAATAGAAGGGGGGAAAGACGAAGCGCCGGTTCAAAGGACCGAGCGTTGATGGGAGGTGTGAGGGTGAGGTCGAAGAGAAACCAGGGGGTGGCAGAGGGGGTGAAGGGTGGGCAAAGAGAGAGTGAGGGACGCGTAGAGAAGATACGAGGGTGAAGCAGGGGGAGTCCAAAAGGTATCCCGTAGCGACTGGGGGGATGGAGGACGTGGGCCGAGAACTCCCATCTCTCGTTGCGGTTGTCAAGCAATATCGAAAGCCCTGAGAGCACTTCCCCCGACCCCAACTTTTAATTCTCCTTTTTTTTCCAGTTGCCTTTGCAAAATGATGTCGCGAGGGTCATCAGGGATTTTTCCAAAGGGAGGAATTATTATTTTTTCCCTCGCTGTGGTCAGCGGCCCTTGTAACGAAAAACATTAGAATTTTCTGGATAAAAGCCGGGGCGCAATATAAGCCCGGACGTTTCCATACAGCGCCTCGCCAAAAATCAATTTATCTGCGTATCGGGTAAAAAGAAGGGCGCTCCCACCATCATGTGTGCGTGCATGGATCTTTAGCAGAGTGATTAAAATTTTCCGTTGGGAGGAGGATAAAGAAATCCGTTGGGGACCGATAACGCAAAAAATGCCGTATTGCATTGAGTAAAGTTCAAGACTTTCATGGGATTATTGGAGGATTCAACGCCGTTGGCGATACAGAAATGGAATTTCCAATTTTACGCGGTAACAAAAAAGAAAGCTGATCCGGTGTCCTTATACGGGGGATAGTCTTATTACGATTTTACATATTTTAAAAGGGAGAAATAATCTTTAAATGAGGCTATTTCGAGGAGGTGCATCATGGTAATACACGCCTATCGACGATAATACTACATATATTCCGCATATCTGACCACACAATGAATGTATTTTTCTTTAAAAATCAATTTATGATATATAACTGCTCGGAATGGTTGGATATATTTATTTCTTATGTGTAAAATGATCATCCTTTATCACTATGAGTGACGTGGCATAACACCATAAGATTCATTGTCATAAACTCCACACGATAAAATATGCATTTCAAAAGAGAGAATCTTTTGGGAACATCTAAATAGAGTGAAACAGTTTTTGTTCAAAAGATTTATGTCATTGTCGTGAAGCTTCGGTGAAAATGAAGGTTAGATCAGATTAAGAAAATAAAACGATACAAACGGGATATTTACCATAAATGTTATCTCCAAACACATGAGTACCGACATCTCAAATAAACGACACGCTCCTGGACGATATCCAACGATGACAATGGCTATTCCCGCTACGCTGGAACGGTGGATAGTTGACGCTCCGATCCCAGTTTCATCAAATCGGAACAAAAGCGCACCGCCGTGGATCAAGCGGCTAATGCGTTGTAGCCAACGGAGAGAGGAGTAGAGAAAGGATGGGAACACCTCGCCCAGCAATGACCCCAATATAAAAATATAACGGGTCGAGGAATAAAAAGCGTACCGGGGATGTAAGGTGTAGCATTAAAAAGAGCCTATATAAAGCATGTTGCTGGACCTCCCGCCCCAACTCGAGGATACGAATCCATGGGGGCCACCTTCGAATGAAATTCTCCAATCGGCCCAAATTGTGAGGGACTAATGTAGGATGGGGTGAAAGGACGAGACGGCCAAAACGCCATGCGAAGCAAGATACGGTCCGGATGAGGAAGAGAGAGAGAGAGGGAGGAGGAGGACTATCAGGAAGTTGCTGAGCTTGGGTGGGAGGCAAAAAAGGAGCCCGGGGAGAAAGCTGGCGGCGATATCCGATACTTGACGGCCAAAGCGAGGGACGCGAGAATTCGGCCATTGTCCGAGAGGTGAGAGAGGTGGGGGGGGGGGGGAGGAGCAGGGGGAATCCACTCCGATACAAACCTCCACCTCCCCCCCGCAACAATGGGTCCCATTGTCCACGCGGGGGAGCGTGACCAATGAAATCCATCCGCCACCCCTAAACTCCTGTTCCCCTAACCCTCGGCCCGCCCGCCTCTTCCCACCTTCAAAACCCCTTCCCCCACTGCTCCCACGCCCAGACATTCCATTCATCCCCGGCCATGCAGAAGAAATGGAGCTGCCATCCCCTTTTTATCCAATACGCCTCTCCCACAAAGACCCGCCGACGATCTCTCTCTCTTCTCCAAACCCCTACACAAGCGACCCCTCCCGGGAAAACCCTGCGAAAATACGCACGGATAGGAAAAAAAAGGGGCCCGACTACGGGAAGATGCCGGGAAATGGGGGTTAGTCGGCAAGCTCTGGATCGGAGTGTAATGTGAGGGCGAGTATGAGACAAAGGAAAAGGCTGGGCGCAGGGTCATGATGAGCTCACCTGCTTCAGTGGGGGTATGAGGGACAACCTGAGGGGATAGGACGACTCCGCGGCACGTGGTAAACGGCATCAGAGGACGGCATGGGGTTAAGTTTCCCTTACGCAGAGAAAATAAAGGGTATAGGTGAAAAGTGCTGGCGGTGGGGAAGGGAAGGCGTTAAAAAAAGGAACACGGAGGGGGAACAAAGGGAGGCCGATAAAAGGATGCTTGAAAAGGTGTGGATGAAACATGAGCGAGGAGGAAGGCATTGAAAGAGAGAATCAAGAGGACTTGAGGGGTGTGGCGGCTGAAAAATGACCCGGATAAGGTAGCAAATAGTCTGCGGCAGCCACAAGTGCCCTGCTCGTGTGTATGGAAAAGGGGCGAACGAATCTCGAGAGGATTTTGGAGAGGGTCCGGTAGGTTGCGGGCCCATCTGCCCCGCACCCGATAAAACGCCTCGCCACCCTTTCCAAACAATGCCCTCTGGTGAGGATCCTCACCTGTTAGATGCTATCAGCCGAGCGCAACCCGACAAACTGCGGGTAATGCCGTGACTGCCAAGGAATCGAGGAGTAATACCTAAGCGGTCAACCGAATATGTGCGTACATCCCGCACTTCTCCTGACAGGTTATTCCAGCGTCAGGCGGTGAAAAATAATATATAGTTCCAAGGGAAAATGACGCCGATCAGATGTCGGGATCACATGTGAGATGCAGTGGTCGTAAGGTAACAATTCACTGTGATAGCTCTGAGGAATAATACAATTGTGCAATCCCTAATCATTATAAATTTATAGAAAAGGAAAAACGCGCGACAAACATTTTACAAATGAGCAATGCAAATGTAGCAATTACATCCGTGAATTTACCAACGCAGTAAAGAAAACTACGAAAGAAAATGAGCTATGGAGAGCAAAGGATTACAGAAGTATTGCTAGAAAAAAATTGAAACAGCGCTACGAAACAGAATAGGGACAATGCCAAATACTAAGATAGTAGTTATATAAAAGGTGTAAAAAGAATAAGAATGGAGAACAGGTACTCTTCTTGAAATTCCTCATGGTGAATGGCTGAAACTGCTCATAAAATACTCTAAACGATTTCATTGAACGTAACGCAAGACGCATCGCAGCGCAGGATGGATATTCCAATTAGAAATATTCCAAGAAGATATTCCAATTAAATATGAAATGAACAATCAAACATTTCCAGGAACAGTAGTAAAAAATCCAATAAAAATGGCAGGTGGGGAAATTACTGCTGAAAAAACGATCCAACTTAGAATCCGACCAGAGTTCCCACATAAGGCTCAGAGAAACCAAATTAACACCTCGGATCAAATTAAAGATTTAAGAAAGATGGCTGAATACAAGCTAAACCTACAAACTAAACTACGAAAAAAAACCCAACGGGTTACGTAAATTTAATTTACGAAAGTAGGTAGATTTGCGGGTTGTATAACGAAAAGGGGATGGAAGAAAACAATGCCAGCAGAGTCACACACAATGACTTTGAAAATGCAGTCTGTCGACTGGAACATCCAATCTACAGAGAGTTAAGGGACAGCCATTTATACTTAATGATGACTGAAGAGTTTGCTCAGATATTGCAGCACGAGTTGACGCACATACCTTGCAAAGATGTATCATTACTTTTCGAAGTCCAAGCATAACAATATTAATGGCAACAGACGATGTGGGATAACATAATTTATGAGAAAAACCATTTCAGAAAACAGCGACGGAATATATTCAATGCACGAATACATAATTGGTAATATATACAGATTTGCATACTGCGCGATAATATGGATACGGGGATCTATATGTGCATGTTACTCGAGATACGGGGATCTTTACCTTATTCTTCCTAAAACCTTATTCACTAACGCCACAAAGCCCCACCGAAGGGCATAACTGCTTCCAAAGCGAGATGACACATCTAGTCACAGTAACTATGTTTTCTAACGCATTGCTTGCACATAAATTAGCAGACCAAGAATAGCAGTGCCAACTAGAAATGTAATTGACCAACTACTATTGAGATGGTTTATTCAATTATCGACAGTGAACAATTCTATGCAGCCATAAAATAAGTCACTTTTGAGAGGAACTTCATGAAGTAATGGCCACAGCACGAACTGCGAGACAGGCGGTGTTGGCATTCAAAGGGAGACACGTGGGCGGATTGCTATGTTTTCACTGCAAGGCGATAAATCCGTTGGCTGTGGCTTCCGGGCGGAGAGTTCCCCTGAACAAAAGAGTATTTTTGGCGTCGAGGGAGCCAAGAAAATAAAAAGAAAGCCGAGACGTCGGAGCTTAATTAGCAGGCGACAAAAGAAATCTGGAAGCAATAATTTGCTTCGAGCATAAATGAAATTTTTCAACTTCAGGGATTACAGGGCCCAATGTGACATAGTAGCTGTAGTACAGCAAAGCAGAAGGAAAATAAACGTGTAATTTATTAATTAAGGAATGATTACAGGCCATTTACATCAAAGAACAAATAAAAATGACTGAGTTAATT
This sequence comes from Platycnemis pennipes, assembly GCA_933228895.1. Classification (NCBI taxonomy): domain Eukaryota; kingdom Metazoa; phylum Arthropoda; class Insecta; order Odonata; family Platycnemididae; genus Platycnemis; species Platycnemis pennipes. The sequence goes on from OW121853.1 coordinate 52,464,300, forward strand.
TTGCAATATTGGACGTATTGCTATTCCATGAATTAAGCATCAAATGTATGAAAGAAGTTCAGTTTCTTAATGTCCAAGCAAATACACTATAGATGGGAGGAGGGGGGTTGTAAGATGGATATAAAACAGCAAGTAATTATTCAAGAAGTGTTAAACACTGATAAATATGAGGAAACGCATCAGTTATTAAAGAAATCACGTTGATAGTAAATGAATATCTCTTGATTATTTTCCAAAAGAAATCAATTTAAACTTCGATCGAAAAATTAACGTGACTGCGTCATTTTCAAGGTGCTAATGTTTTTACCCTAGGTCATTCCGTAAGATACCTTCAAAAGCAGAATTTGAGCGAGCACGTGGGTGAATACATTAGGAAATGTAGCAAGCGATTAGGCAAAAAAAGAAAATGTTTACGGAAATAAGAAAGCACGAAGGACTGTTTCCAGGGATTTGAAAAGGAGGGTTGAGGAGGGAATGAGTGAAATTAAAAAGCGTGCGAAACGGTTGATCGGGGAAGAATATGTAAAATTAGTCAAATCGTGTACAGGTAGAACATTTACCAAATATGGATTATCTTTCAATTTCAAGCATCGAAAAAAACTTCCACCCATGGCTTTACCTTGATAAACAAAATATTTCAAACAAATGGTCTAAAATGCCCGCAGTATTACCTCCTACGGAATGACTGGTCAGAACTTACAATGTGATTAGCAAACGGGAAAAATAGATTTAAGAGCATATCTCATGAATTCATTTCATGCTAGGAATCTAAACACTTCGTGCCGCTCTCCGAAGATGAATAAAACTTAGTTCCTCGGCTTTCAAACCTCAAACTTTGACATGGGACCAAAAACTAACATTGAAAAGTCAAAACTTGGGTTCGTCATCAGTAATGTTCAGATTGTGTTTTTACACAATCTTATTGCTGAAATCCTATAACACGAATTTCCATACGAAACTATCTTATCGCAAGGGGATTAAGGACTACTCAAATTCATCATCAAACAGAGTGACGCTAAATATGTGGCATTGATATCCTTCTCCGCTCGCTTACCAGACCATTATTTTCATTCTCTCTGTTCAGAATCTACAAACAGTTAATTAATGCGATCAACTAAATGAAGCGCATATTGGGTAAGCCTCAATAAAGGCTCTTCTGGGTGTGTGCTTGCGTCGACTTTATTAGAGCCAAAATTGAAGCCCCATGCTTCAAACTCAAGTAACTGAGTAACTCTGGTTTGCGGCCTTTATCAATAGATTTTATCGATAAGAGGTTCATAAAGAGACATATAAACGTACACGGAACGAATAGTGCAGCTGTTTTAAATTGGAAACGAAATTGGACATCCTGCACTGCTAATAAAAGAGATTAACGAATTAAACGAAAGAAAATACGTACAACACCATATATGACTCTTCTTAGGGAATGGCTATCGCTTATTACGGAAATTTATAAGAATATATTATTTTTAACCTTTTTTCCGAACGAGATGAAAGCGTTAACTCGTTCAATATGGCATCGAACGCGATCTCTAAAAAAATTGAAGCTGGAGCAATGGATGGCGCTTCAGAGTGTTTGAAAATAGGTCATCCCTCCTAACAGGGTTTATCGATGAATAAAAACAAAGTCACTTGAAAAATGGCCCCCTGAATAACAACTATGTATCATAGTGAAATAGATCGGATATAAAATGATGGAAAAATGCCTTACATGTTTTATAAACATACATACGACATCAAAAGCAGGAAATAAAAAGACCTAGAATACTCCATAGAAATAAAATTTAAACTCAAAACTGAATTCGATGCTTGCCAACGATTTAAACCTACATCTATGCATCATTTTCATACCTTAATATTGCCGCACGAAATATCTCTCATATATTATTTTAAAGATAGAGGAAAGAACGAAACGAGAGAAACATCTTAATTACGTACTATATATTTCTAATAATATTTCATAGGTTCTAGAAAAGAGGCTAAACGCAAAACGATTGATGAAAAAATTGGGACGGCATAAGTTGTCACACATAAGCATAAGTTTATCCTCGGAGAAAAACTGGCGCCAATCTGCGAATTAGTGATATATTTTGTATTACCTCGGCCGGCGCAAGAAATGCGTGGAGCTTTATCGTTCTGAAAGTCCCAGGTTTCATTTTTATTTTGGACCGAATCCAATTTTGAGAGGTAAACAGTGGCACCGAACCCCTAGGCCAATCTCGCAGTGAGTGAGAAATGACAGGAGTTTTTTTTTAAGAAAACAAAAAAGTAAGTATGGAGTGCGGGCTGGAGGGGAGACCGAGATAGGGTATGGGGCGTAGGGTGGGTAGGGAAAAGAAGCAAATTCAAAGGATAACTGTCAGTCAGGTGAAGACCTAACAGTGTTACGAATGGAGGTGTGCAGTTTCAAAAATAAAGAATTCAATCCCCATGAAATGGAATAATAAGTTGCAACAAAGGTGAAGTGACGACATAAATAAAACGCAATGGTAAATAGGAGGCAAGTCTTAAAACAAGAAAAATAAGGGACGCGAGCAAGACAGTGCCGTTTTAAGCTATTCATATAAACTTTCATTTCCCAAATAGTCAATAATCAGCTTAGAGAGTAAGAGTAAAATCCACTACTTCATTGTAAAATAAGAAATAAATTAAAGTTATCATAAACACAACGTATATTAATTTACGAACAACATACAATATCTATGAAATCATTACTACATCGCCTTCTTCCAAAAGACAAGTATTAAAATTTTATATCTTGCACAGTGAATCGCTTGAAATTTTAAGAATACCCAAATTTATTAGCCAATGAATGAACCCAGGCTAAGATAACCCATAAGGATATAATAAAAACTTAATTCTTACTATCAATTTGACAGAAGCAAAAGTGAGACTGTACTGATGTAGTTACGTTACCAACGCCCATGACATCGTTAACTGACCGCCCAAACATACGATAACTGGTCATTGCCAAAATTGACAACCCACTCAATCTAAAACTTCACTTCCATGAAAGCACACCGATGGGTCCACAGACTATTACAAATGACAAGCTACACGGGTCAATAACGGGGGTGGGAAGGTGGTTGGTTGATCCTGAGCCGAGCGACCCTCAGCGGAGGGCTCAACGTAACGAGACGGCGAGGGAATAGATGGTGGGTGGCTTATGGCAACGGGAAAAGGAGGCAGAAATGGGAGTTATGGCGGGATAACAAAAGAAGATTAAGTCGATATCGAAAAAATAAAACCGCCGGCGCAGAGCAAAAGATGAAGGATTAGCACCCAGAAGAAATTAAAGGGGAGAAGGGAGGGGAGATTTTGGGAAGAGAGGAGGCGACCGCGGGGGAGGGGAGTGATTAATGATGAATGCTCCGAGGTACGGGAGTTGGTAAAGAGAAGGAGGGGGCGGTGAGACTTAGGGAGGTTGGGGGGGGGGGGAGGGGAGGAGCGCGGGAGGAACTTCTCGTGGTGGGAAATATATCGAAAGTAGAGACGAGGAAGGGGTCCTGAGTGCGTAGGTGAGATGAAAAAGGAGATATATGCATAGAGAAAGAGGATAAGCTCGTCGAGTGAAAAGGAGAGGCACAGACAGGCAGAGGGTAAGGAATAGAGTCGGCGGGGGCAAAAGAGATGAGGGGGCAGAGGGGAGTTGGATAAGGACGCGGCACTCCACCCCTCGTAGGGAGGTGGTGGAAAAGCCGAGCTCAAGAGGAATGGAAAAAGGGAGGGGTAGTGAAGACGAATGAAACTTTTCTGATGCCGATGGAAATAGGGGATAAGGGGAGACATAGGTGAGGGCGAAAGATCGCGGGGGTTTGCAGAATAGTTTTAAGTCGGATGGGAGGGGTACCTTCCCTGGAGTCGGAAGATTGATTGATCGATTAGCCCTCGAACACACTGACTCTCTCTTCAAGGGCGCCATTCCCTTCAGCAGTAATAACATGTCTCTGGCAGAAATTAATGCGGGAACGAAGAGAAAGAGATGACAATGAATATGCACTTATCTATACCATAGCTATCCACGAGTGACCTTAATTACATGATTTATTTTTCCAATTAATCCACAAGTTGCAAAAAAAGGCTGCATCAAAAAATTCAGTTAATTCCACGACGCTAAATTATTAACAGAAAATAGTACACCCTATATATAAGATCCATTTCATTTTGTTAGAAACAGCCCAATCCCGGGAAATATATTAGGATATTCGTTTCTACAGGAATTTTGCAAGACGCTTATAATTTCTTCTCGGTGAATTAAAGCTAATTTCATAGTTACTAGGAAGGAATATTATTAGTTTTGGTTTTCATCACTTCGCAATCAAAATATATTGAACAAAAAAACCATGGTGCTCAACTTGACGTCTACCTGGCGACAGTGGTTATCACTGGCTCTCTCTTCTAGGGTGCCATTCCCTTCAGCAGTAATAACATGTTCTGGCAGAAATTAATGCGGAAATGGAAAAAGATGTCAATGAATATGCCTAATGGTCAGTGAAATTCACTCACCAAACAAAGATCAGAATTCTGCTCACTCTAGTAGTGAATGATAAGACACTTAAAAGGCACTTGAAAATCAGGACATAGGTTTTCCATACAATTTTAAACAGCATGTACGTAAACGTTTCCAAGTATGTCGTATTTAATCTGTTTATAATACTGCCTTCTTAAATACTGATACGTTAAATGAATTGCACAGATTTGAAAGAGTTAGATGGCAATTAGGTGCCTGAAAATATTCTGAACAACTTCTGAAAGCGCAGAGAGGAGGAGGAATCAGGGGTCAAGTTCACGTAGGCCCAAGCTCTTCCACGTACAACGAGAAAGGCAAGCCCGAACTCGGGACAGCACCAACTCGAAATCGCAATCGGAAGATGTCCCGACCACAGTCGCCGGGAGGGAGTGCACGTGCTCCTAAAACTGCCCCCCTCCTCTCCGCCGTGTGGGCTCCTCGACTCGCGGGAACACGGAATTTCGACCGACACACGTGGTCGGGCCACGATCTTCCCGCCCCCTCCTTCCAACGCATATCCAATTTAAACGCCACCCTACCGTCGAGTCGGCGAGAGAGTGAAACGGCGCGGCGGCGGGGAGATGCGGGAGGCTGGATGCGGAGGTGGAGGGGCGCGGGGGGAGAGGGGCGCTTCTCGGCCCCCGACCTTCCCGTCGCCCCCAAACTGTGGCTCCACCCGCCCCCGCCCAGCCCCGGCCTGCCTCGTCCGCCCGCCCGGGGTCGTAATCCTGGCCGCCACTAAACAAACCCGTAAGGCACCCGCAGCACACCTGAATAATGCAGGGAGCCTGCGGCAAATATCACTCCACGGCTGCAAGAAAGACACGGCTGGAAGAGTCGTCGGGGAAAAGGCTAGGGAAACAGAGAAGGCGTAGTCGGGCAAGGAGGACGATCTGAGAGGTGTGGTGTGGGATAGGACCGCGTAACCACACGGCTCCCGCCTCGGGGGTTGTTTCGAATATTTCTTTCGTGAGGGGGTCCTCTTTATTTAAAACCCCTCCCCAAAACGCGCAGCCCAAATGGAAGTTGGGACAGTGCATCTGTTCTTAGCGAGGGCAACATTCCATACCCCCCTCTCACTTGCTGAACCAGTTTCTACTACTAGAAAACCGAAATTCCTATGAAATATCTTTTCCAAAAAAATACGCAGAATTTGATGGTTTCAGGCTCAACTTTGTGAAATTCCATTTACACAATGAAAAGTACAACTTGGTAAAATTTCACATAATTTTAATAATCACGACCGGTTTTGTCGAAGGGAAGAAAGATATCGACCCTTCGACGAAACCGATAGTGACCATCAAATTTTAGGTGAAATTGTTACCAAGTTGTACTTTTCATCGTGAAAATACGCAGAAATGTGTATTTCATTTTTCCATCTCGTTATTTGGAAGCTTCCACATTATTTAGGAAACTCTGGAAGCGCCTAGGGCACCGGGACAAAACTGAATCATGACAATTATAATTGGGAAGCAAAGAGAACAGTGGCTGGCGTAAACTGAAAAAGGTCACATTTAAAATTGAATTAAAACAAGAAAGAGGAAAATAAGAAAGATGTGCGGGAATTACCATCACGTTCGAGATCATTTCACTCCATCTGGGAAACAGTTTGAGGAGGAAAGTACTGAGTAAAGGTGATGAAAATGGAGGAGCATGTAGAGGGCACGGAATTGGATACGTTGATAGGTTATTGCAGTGGATCATTCAGAAGAGAGTAGTAGAATGTGATCGTGAAATATCTATTCCTTCTGATTTTTTAAAATTTTTGTTTCGGAGAGAGTTTCGAATTTATTCAACGTCCATAGACAAAATGGAAATTGGAGGCGCGTATCCGTTCTTAGAAAAAGCTACACTCACAACTCCCTCTCGTTCGCTCGTATCAGGCATCCTAGAACGAGATGGTGAGAGAGAGTGAGAGAGGGTCTGGGACGATTCCCAAGGCAAATAAGAGCCGTTGTCCCGGCCTCTCCCCTCAACTCTCTTGTTCATTCGAATCCGACGCGTTCCGTTCCCAGCTCTGAGTGATGGAGCAGAGGAAGCGGCGGGGATTTAATTACTGCGCACGCATACACAGGCCGTATTCCTCTTTACCGCGGGCCCTTCAGGTCGCAAGAAATCTCTCTTGTCTCCTCTCATCCCTCAGCGAGAGAGATGTTCAACACGAGTCTGGGAAGGGTTAATCCAGTGGTCTACTCTCCGAGGGTGACTTTTAGAGCTAGACTTCATGCCCTGCGCGCCGTTTGATGTGTATTTGTTTTCCCAGCGGAAATGAGATGCCCAGGAATGCCGAAACCAGACTGAACGGACGCCCGGCCGACGGGCAAATATTAATCCCATCCTTATCGAGCTAGATACCGTGCTGCGGTGAAGGCACCGAATTATTGTTACCTGCGTGTCGGGATTTGGATCCGTGACACAACGAGAACTTTAATTGCGCCAAGGTCCTCTTACTTAAATTCTCAGACAAGAATTTTTCAACTGGATTTTGTCTTCCCGTATATTGAAACTATACTAGTTGTCGAAGAAAAATCAAGAAAACATGAACAGAGGTAATTTCATGTCCATACGAGAAAATCACAGCAGATGATGCATCATTTAAGGCCTAATATTTCTTCCACGACTGATATTAAATGGTTATGGTTATTCATCCCCAGAGTAAAATGGAACGTGTTAGTTTAAAAAATTTATGGTAGAATTAATAAAAATATGCCTCAGTCATACCAAAATGAAATTCAACTAGAGAAGAGTGAGAATAATTTCGAGACTAAAAGACAAAGAGATTGAGCAAAAGAATAACTAACGATGAATTAATTGATAGTGTGAGGAAATACGTTATATTTCTATAGGAAATTAAGAGGTACGGTTGATAGACGGAAAAAAGGAACAAAAGGCAATGGGGTGTTGAATGTCCCTAAATCTGGATGAATGCTGAATAAACGACCAAGATGGATTAGGCATGGTGTACGTTTCCGGAGTTTCCTAACACGTTAGTCCATGTTCATCAACGATAGTTTGGTACGCGTTCCAGAAGGTTTCTTCTAGCCTGAAGACCTGAAACTGTCGTCGATGGACATGAACCAACGTGGAAGGAAACTCGGAAATTCTTCACCAACTGAACTCAGTTTAAGCCTTCAATTCGATAAAATCTGGGCGCTTAGCAACGATGAGTAGCAAGATATATATTGTATACCAGATAGGACTGAAGGCGTCATTCTGTGGAATTTAATAATATTCATAGTAAAGAATAAAATAAAACCTTTTGTCAATTCCACACAACTTTCAATAAACCATCCTCGGTTTCGACAATTTTAAATGTTGTGTGGAATTGACTAAAGGTCTAAAAATTGACTTTTATCCGTTACTATGAGGATATATGTGAATAAAACCTTCGGTTTACAGCGTGATTACGTTTCGTGTGTACGAAAGTATGGGTAGGAAATTATAACTCAATGGCCTACGAATATTTGTTTTATTAAGTTTCATAGCTAAATAAAAGAGCTGTGAAAAGTTACCTGAAGATCCTGGGCCAATGCACTATGTCAGGTCAGCCAGGTTTTGAAAGGAGAGGATGAAAATACAAAATACAAAACAATGTAATTGTAATTCAACTTTTTTCATTTAATTCCCTTTTTTGTGCTGGTCAACCTCCACATATATCAAAATGTCTCTGCGAGAATAAAAATGCTAAGTGAGCGCCAAATGAAAAGATATGCATCTCATATTTAGCCCCAGATACAAAGGGTAAGGAGATGGATGGTCTTTCGTGGTATCTGATACTTAGTTGTTTATAAGCCAACAAGATTAATGAGCAACGGCAGTGGCCAGTAGCGGCTGCTTAAAAGAGCATTAGCAGAGTACGGTGCAAGATTACGACAGGAGCTCTCTCCAAGGCGTAAAACGTCCGCCCGCACCGCTTCCACATAATTACCCAACAATACATTCTCAGTTAGCGGCCAAATTTAGAACGGCCGTCGCATGATTACGGACCAGCGCCAAACAACAATTGCGGCAGTCACGGAACTGGATCCGAAGGTAATGGTGCCTTTGTTGATAGATTACATGTTATTTAGCCCCTTGACATGTCATTATTGCTCGCACTTAGTCACGATAACGATATTCATGCATTCCCTTCCGCACCTTGCCAATCAAAGGGCATGCACATGGCACGAAGCTAGAGCGAAAATGAAAGTACAGAAATAGTCCGTTTCTGCTGACCAAGTTCAAGGTGCAGCATACTTATTATGATGCACTTATCGCAAAAGGACATTTCTAAAGCAACGTTATGCACAGAGCAAGGGATAATGACGGATAGGGCTGGCGTATTGCAAATTTTTCGAATGGCATGGTAAGAGAAGATCTAAAGAGAAACGCGAAACTTACTTGTATCCATATAAAAAAGGAAGTTATGATGCCGCACCCTGTATATATGAGTAAACAAAATTGTTTATAAAAGTGAAAATCAGTGAAGATGGCGACTGAGGAAAATCAATGAAAGTAATACTGTTCCACTCGGAAATTATGAAGCAAAACTTGAAGGAGTAATCTTTTCTGTCCTATCTGGAAGGCTATAGAATAAGAATAAAAAAAATCAAAAAGACAAAAAAGAGACCCAAATCAAGGTGGAATTTGAAACAAAAACAGCGATAAGCAAATAAGCTAAATGAAAATAGTACAAAAAACTGAAGAAGGTATCATTAAAATGCAGTATCTTCAGCAAAAAAGGACTAATATACCACATCCGAATATCCTGAAGTATGAATGCCTTAATGAACCGAAATAAGCTCTTTAACTGTAACTAGAATTATTTTAACCGGAGTTTTATTGGAGTTCAGATTGAATTATTTATTTAAAAGGGTCTAATTCCGTTTTTCTGAAGTATGAACTTTCTACCTCAAGCTAATAAAATATTGAGTTGCAAAAATAACATAGGAAGATAATGGAAATAGAGAAGGCAATACCCGCGGTTTTTTAGGGATAAAACGGAATCCCAATTGTATTTTTCTTATCTGTTTATAAGCCTAGGTAAACACGAAAGATATCGACTACTGTTACGTAAGAGACTGTTCTTGTTTAAAATAAAGAAGCCGCATAAAAATATTTTGCTTACATCGGGGATCAAATGAATATTCCACCAACCTTCACCGCTTCATGACGCTTACTTAAAGTACGGCAGACTTTTTTTCAGATACGCTCAATAGTGACGGATTTACGCACATTTGGGGGAAAATAATGAATGTGGGCGGAGAAGGGCCGAGGATTTCGGCGGGAATGAAAAATGGAAAAGAGGCGGGCGGAAGGGAGGGAGGGGAGGGGGGGGGGGCGAAAGAGGTGACGAGAGATGGGACGCGACAATTTAAAACGAAGAAGAGGGAGAAAGGGTGTTGAAAAAGAAGCTTCCCGCCCATTGTTGACGCTCGTAGCCACCACCTTTCACGAGGAGGGTTGAAGTGGTGCCACAGATACGTTGAGGGTAGGGGGAAGGAAAGGAGGACTTTCGGCACCAACGCCCAGTGACCGCCCACACACCACGACTGGCCCCACGGGGGGGTAACGGCGCGAGCCCCGCGGTCACCCATCCAGGAATTAAAGTGTCATTGACAAATCCGCGCAATCAATCTCCCCTCACCCACCCAACTGGCCTCACCTGGTTCAGCGTAGACGTGTCCGCCCCCACTCCCTCTTCCCACCTTTCGTCGAGGCCCTCCTGGGAGGTTAATGGATTGGCACACCCCGCACGCGGCGTGGAGGGGGAGCGGTTCCTCAAGTAGGGAGAACTAGAATTTTAAACTCCCCTTACTTCTACACCCACGAAAATTGACGAAAAAAATTGAGATTGAAAGCGAGTTCAAATTACGGAGAGGGGCAAATCTCGCTTCTCGGGTCTGAAACCGTCCAGCGAACCCTCCAGCCGCGCCTGAACGCCCTCCCCCGAAAAACTTGAATCGATTTCGCCCACCCCTTCCACGGCCTCCTCTCATTTCTAAACTTCAACCTGCGGCTCCACTCATCCGCCTCCCCGACTGCTTCGGATTCCGAATGATGGATGCGCCGGGTGATATGCCGCCCTTTAATTGGCGTTTATATTTCCAGCGGCGTTTGTTTAGACTTTTGATCCCTTGGAGAATTGGAGGTGAGCGGACCGTTTCGCCTCGACTGCCCGAAAGTGGCGGGGATGCGTGAAAAATGTCTTTGTAATGCGACCTAATTGCGGGAAGGGAAGCTTGCTCAATAGCGAGATGCCTCTGGGGAGAACAATGGGTCGATTACAACTGGCACACTCATCAGTAGATAATACGCATTACTCGGTAATATTCGTGAATATCACGATCACCATAGTGGCCAAGCTTCCTGAGATACGAATTTCGCAGGCAATTCAAAACGGATACTAGGTGAGTTGAAATGTTTCGCCATTAAAACATTCAGTACTTTACACCATTATTGCGAAAGGAATTAAAGCATGCACATGCTAAATAAAACTTTATAAGTCGTACACGTGTTTAGATTTTGACAAATTAACATACCCATGCCCTGGAAAATTAATCATACGATATTCGCATCCACTACCTCCAGATCGATGGACCCGCCCTACATACATCGCGTCCGAAGCCGCAAAAAAGTAGAAGAAACGGAAATTTCTTTGCCAACTATGCTCACTACTAACTTACAAAGCGGTTCCCTTGAATTTGAGTACTTATATACTTCTCTCTGCAACACTTTTGGTCACAATAAATTTAAATCTAACGACTATTTCATGCACCTTGCGTAAAGGAAGGTTTCAGTGGGATTAGATATATTGTCGGGGTATTTTATCGTATTGTCATGTGAATGTATAATCAAAGTATAACTAAATTATTTACAGTGATGCCCGATGTAGTAAATACACATGATTAGGCCTTATCAATTAGAGGTGATGTTTAAGATTACACATAGTCACCAACTTGAAGAAGAGGCTTCGATACAGTTAATATAGTTTACCACAAAATAAAGTATTCCTATAATATATGATACAGCTAATGATACAGATAATGATACAGCTTAGAAAAATTAAAAGGCTCCTCGGCCGTTTAGAGAGCAACTGGCTTTAGGAATTGTATAATTAACAGCACAACAGGCACTAGAGCTTGGAAGTATGTGGATACCATAAGTGCAAAATTTATGGGGAGAACGGTTTGCCGCCACTGTAGCTGCATTCCTACAAGGTTCCACAGAGCGTCTAACGACAACTCGTATACCAAGAAGCGCTCCCAAGCGCAGTAAATGAGAATTCAAATTCCGACGACGAAGTTCAGAACTATGCGTCTTAGAGCGGCTGTTTCTTCAGGCCCAAGGCATAGTACAGGATGCAAAAAGAATGAGTTTCAGATGGTAGCTGCACAAACTTGATCTTCATGAAGCGAAGATTAAGGGAGAAAACATAATATGATAATACGGCTCTCGCAGCAATGAAAAAACAAAATATTGCCAGAGTGGTTGGCCTCAAACAGGTAATGATGATGGAAAGATAGAAGTCGGGCATGGCGTGATTTTCACGAACATAAAATAGAATAACGAATGCGTTAAAAAGGGCAAGTCTTGCCGAAAAGCGTAACTATAAAATTTTTCTCCTGAAAATTGGATTCGATGTTTCGTGGGAGCGTTTTTATTAGCGCATTAAATAACAGACTCCACATCAGTTTTTTCCCATTTGTTAACGTGGCCAGAGGAACCGGCAAAAATGCTGAAGATCGAAATTTTTGAGGGAAATAACATCAGAAAAAGGAGAATACAGTCGCCACGCTTCATCTCTTTGCTCCGAAAAAGAGGAGGAAATGAGGCGATGACAGGTACCGAGGAAGGCTGGCAGGGGAGGAGGCGAAGGAGAGCGCGCACTCGGAAAAGAATGGCAAAAAAATCTCGAGGTGTGAAAGATTCTGCGAAGAGGCCGTGCAAGCTGCAAAATTCCTTTAAGGCGCAGGAAAGCATTATGCGAGCGCCATTGGACATTAAAATGAAATTCTTTAAGAAAGGGTCCTCGACTCGGACCTCCGATTCACTTGAAGATTTCTTTTCCAAGGTTTGGATCGAAGGTACACGTTTGTCGTTCCCTTGTCGTCTCCCTTTTATTGAAATAGCTCATTTATCGGGCATGTTTAACAACTATTCTCTTAGATTCAACAGAGTGTTTTTCATTCATTAGTTTCGTAGTCAATAATGTACGAGTAACGTGACTGGAGGCAATCAATCCGAAGAAAAGAAATCCTTCTGGAATTATCACTGCCCGTGGCCCATTAAAGGGAGAATTTCACCAGTAATAGAGTTCATCATCAGTATTTCAATCCTAGAATTGGCTTACTGCAGCCCTCCATTCTCCCCTATTCAGCATTTTTTCCCTCACGCCTTGGCATGTTTTCTCTTTCACGCTCTTCTTTATTTGCCCTATATACTTGCCCCTTGGTCTTCCTCGCGGGACCTACCCTTCAATCTTCCCTTCTATTATATTTCTAACTAATTCATTGTGCCTCAAGGTCTGTCCAATCCATCTGGTTCTTCTTTGCCGTAGGGTTTTCCTTGTTGCCCTTTCTTCATCTGTTCTTCTGTACACCTCTTCGTTCCTCACTTGATATATTCATTTAATCTTCAACATTCTTCTCCAGCACCATGTTTCGAAGGCTTCGATTCCTCGTTGGTCTGCTTTACCAATGTTCCATGTCTCTAATCCATAGAGTGCCACGCTCCATATGTTTTGATGAAGTGCTTCCTTGTTTGCAGCCGTAGGTTCCTTGAGCACAGTAGTTGTCTCTTCTTCATAAACGCCTCCTTAGTTTGGGCTATTCTTCGCTTGATGTCCGTCGAGCGTTATAGTGCTGCTGAGGTAGGTGAAGTTCTCCACTCCAAGTAATACAGATATATCTCAAAAAAAGTAAGTTAACATATTATATGAGCTGCTAGCTTATCCCATCATTTTCGGAAAAGAACGAAAACATGAAAATTTCAATACTAAGCATATTCCTCCCACCGATTTCATTGTTAGTCACCGAGAAACAGAAAATGAATGAGATAGCCAACTGCAGAGTCCTCTGGATTGCCAATTAGTTCATTATTGGAAATCCAAAGGAGTCTGGCCAACTGAATATAGAAGCATCATCTACCGTAACAATGTGACGGTTAAGTGGATCATCGCAACTCAGTTGATGAGATCAAAGAAACAAAAGGCGAGATGGAAGTTTCGAACAAGGAGTGATAATAATTGAAAAAAAAGGGAGGAGTCCGATCAGAGGCGTCATTGGGAAGAAGGGTGGAACCTGGTAAGACAGAAGGTAAGAAAAGGAATGGGAGAAAGACAGAAGGTAAGAAAAGAGCACGGATAAAAGATAAGAAAACTCCTAGTCACTACACAGTGTTGAAAAAAAGAGGAAAGGAAGAAGCGTTCTGTAGTATGAGTTAATTACAGTCAATTAGTGCAGGAATATCAAGAACACAAATGGAAATCAGAGAAATCAAGAATAAAATATGCTGTACCAGTAAAACCTTCGGATACCTTCGGATTTGTGCATATATCTGTAAGCATCGTTTGCGGGACAGAAAAAAATGGCAGAAAGTGAGAGAACGAAAGAGTAAATGAGGTTCGAACACGTAAAATGTGAAAATAAAAAGATGTGGTCCATTTATCGAAACTAGTAATTTATCCGGAGACGAAGAGAAAGATAAAAGGGAAACACGATTTGCGGTGATTGCTGACAATAATAAATAAAGTTATGTCAAAAAAAAATTCCCATTTAGTCGAAATGAACTTCTCCACATAAAATTTTCCATAATGAAGCTTTTCCCCTTCTTTTACTAATGTAACTTATCTCAAATCTCTACGGTTATGAAAACATTTCGAGACATGACCTTTTTTATTGGCAAATAATATTTTATTTCCAAACCACTGTACTGGAAACACACAATCATTCCAAGTAAAGAAGGCAAAATACACCAATGGAAAATGGATAAGGTATGCTAACTTGAGGACAATTCTAAAGAAACATTTCCCCTCCAGAGTTGAGTATTGGTTTTTTCTTACCAGTTCTATTTCTCTGATTAGACCGTAAACTATGTTTGAACAAATCGGGACCACACGCTTCCACTCCGCCACCGGCAATGTATCAGCGTTAGTAGGCTGCGTGCAATTACTACATCAGCTTCTTGAACCCAAAAATATACATTTCTGTTCAACATGTACGCATAAAGCTATATTTCCAATTTTTGTAACGATATCAGATACGTTGGCCCGAAATTTTACTTGAAATTAGGACATGTCATCCAAACATTGGAGATATTTAATTTTCAATACGAAAACCAAATTATATGAAAAAAAAGAACCTGTATAAATAGTTCATGGAAGATGGTAACTGAAAGGATCATCTGATAGTCGAGAAAATATGTACGGAGGACACTAAGGTAACATTACAAGGGATGGATTTTTGTTAATTAGGTGAAATTGGTACCACCAGCTAAGACATCAACAGCAAAAGACAGTTCGAGTGATTACTTAAGAAGAGAGAGCCACCCGAAGATAAGAATATGAGAGGGCGAGGGAATAAATAGGTGTAGGAAGAGTGAAAGACGGTGTTAGGGAAACCGACTTGGGTGACGGGCCAAAAATAGAGAAATGAACAGGGATGATAGCCAGGAAAGTGGTGACGGAAACGCGAGGGAGGCAAATCAAAAAAAAGACATGTATGAGAGCTCGGAGAGAGACTGACGAAAGATGTGGAGAACTTGATGAAGGAAAAGGAGTCATGGGTCGGAAGCGACCAACTAAAAGGCCTGAGAGAAAGAATGCAAGATTTGGAGAGAGAGATGCGAGACTGAGCACCGGCGATACACATCCAAGATCGATTTTTCATGGGGTTCGATTGCTGTCGTCAAATACCATTTTTTCAACCGACGAGGTATTATTTCTCACCATAACGTGATTCAGTTTCAGCGTCATAAAGCCGATATTAGTAGTGCATAACGAATTGGTCTCTATCTCGTATAGACAATTTGAAGTAATGTGGCAATTCATTTCTCATTTTTTCTATGTTATATTGATATTACGCCATCAGAAAATAGATTTTAAAATGTATGCTCTTAAAGCCAGCCAAGATCATAGTTGGGAAATTTACCACAAAAAATTAACTGATTAAAGATAAAATTATTCTCTGTAAAAAGTACCTAGTTAAAGTTAAGTTACTTTTCTGAACAAGCAACTGATTTAAGTTAAAGCTAAAAAAATGTAACTTTTACGTTAAAAGTTACCTTTTCCATTACTACGGCCAATTGGATGTTGTGGAAGTGGAGGCTTTGATGGTTTTTTGCAATGGCAAACAAAGCAAACACTGAAAACTGACATCGTGATTTTTTTCCATCGGCATCAATTTGTTTAAAAATATTTGATATACCGGGCCACAGCAAAGGCATTTTAAAAGTAAAACCTGATGTAATATTTAATTAACTAATTGGCAATGACTAACGGACTACGAAATTTATCCGCTCTTATTTGGAGGTGAAGGTCCGCTCTTTGTAGAAGGTAGCAGCTTAGGGATTGACCTCAAACGCGGAAGTCACAACTAAACATTTTTAAGGGTGTTAATTAATTTAAATCGTTAATTATTTTAATCTTTAATCCCAAATATGACCAAGATAAAAGTAAAAAATGAAAATTGTACACATCTCAACGCCTGCACAATTGTCGTAAAGATTTGAAAAAAAAACTTGTAGGAGTACGGGAATTTTATAGAGTTACAGTACACATGATATTAAAACAACACCATTGACATTAATGCTATTGTATTTCGTCTTCGTTCTAGTTTTATTATGACTCCTCACTACCAAATCGAATAACGAGACAAGCGACCCGATTTTGAAATCCACGGTACCATTAGACGATCGATACAGACGGTATCGTTTCACATCGGTCCTGAAAATCGATTTGCACAGATAATTTGCCCTTCCCTACATGGGACTGGGAAAAAGAGGGCGAGGGGCGTGGACTGGGTGGTGGTGATGAAAGGAGATGAGACGAAAAACGTTAAGGACGACGGGAAGGGCCCCGCAGATAACGAGTGCGGATCTGGGGGATGGGCTCGTGGGGCGGAGCATCGAAGATAACAAGGTGGGCGGGATGGGAAATCGCGGGAAGAAGAAGGAAAGGCGTTGGGGCAAGATGAAGAGACGTCGGACGAAGATAATGTGGCGGAAGAGTTGAGGAGGAAGGAATTTGTAGGAGCGAACCTTTGCCGAAAGATGGTTAAACAATTGCGTACGTAATCCTCTTTGCGCCCTCACGATGGGAGGTGAGACGGTATGGGGTTCCTATCAGAAGAATTAAGGACTAAATGGCAACTGGAGTATTTCAGGGAAAAAATCGCGGAATGACGTAAACAATGACTCAGCTGGTAATCATAATAACCCGTTAATTAACTTGTTCGTCTTCTAAGTAAAGCAGCAAAGAATGCTAATAACTCTGCCATTTTAAGAGAATACAATAAAGATATTGGAGGAACTAAATCGAAGTTAATGAAACATAGGAAGTGGACGGACTATAGACGGGATAAAAATCAAAGGCAACGAGAAAAGGTAGGACAAATTATTGCGTGCGTCCCAGTTCCCTACACAATTACAGATTTGAAAATTACACGAGAATCATTTGATAGATAACCTTATAGCCCAGAAGACATAACCTTATACAGCGGCGTCGGAAGTGGGGGGCAGAGGGGGCTTTCGGCCCTTGCCCCGGGCCCTTGAGAAATGAGTCTTCATTAATAAAAATTAAATTTCACTTGTATCCAGCTTGCCTATTCCCTTCTGACGCATATTCTACCACCTTCATATGTACTTTTAGCGTAATTCTAGTCTCTACCCCCTCCTATCCGCAAAAAATGCGGGCCCTTTTCATAGGAGCCGGGCCCTTTCCTTAAGAGCCGGGCCCTTTTCAAGGTTGGCCCCTCCCAGGGAAAATAGTTCCGACGCCCCTGACCTTATAGCTCAGTCATCTATTCATGAAGAATGGTCAGCTGATTGAAAAGCAATGTAAATATGATTATTGTTGAAAGGAAAGCGCGATTACATGGAATGCACAAAACCAGCGACTGTTTAACATATGCACAGAACAATAACGTAAAAAGTGCAAATGATCACCAGTACGTATCGCATTGGCTGGAAGCTATTCCAATTCAGTCATTGGTTTTCCCTCCTACCATTAACGGGGAATCCCAACTTGCTGTTTCATGGGAATACTCTTAAAGGCATTATAGGTCCCTCTGGACGATTTATCAACCGTAAAGTAAGGGTGAATGGTACTGGTTTTCTTCACATTTATCATAAAATACACTTGATAAACCTTACGCTTATCCTTCAAACGGTATTTGCTTCTAAACAAGGACTTGCAAGCATAACATTACTTATCCGGCTTCAACATTGCGCACGGTGTTGAGTTATTTGATTTTACTTAGGTAAACGAGAAACATTTGCTCCAGCTCGCTAATTGATTCGAATTTAAACTATAGAAGATACGGAGAATAATAACATAGAAGTAGAAAATACATCCTGGCAAATAACAAGATCAAATACTTATATTTCATCAGTAAAATGCTCGCATTCAAAGAATTAGATAATAAAGAAGTTGCATGCACGTTCAAAACAATATTGGCTTAAGTTTTAAAAGCAATGATATTGAGATTCAAGTTCACCAAGACGTTATTAAATAAGTTACCAAGAATATAGTTTATCCTCCTGAAAGGAGAAAAACCTATCCGACTCAGTTTGAAGACCTAACACGAATAAACGCTATTAATGGCAATTATGCACTTCAATAGCGTTTCACATATTTTAATTTGTTCCGCAACTTGCTATACAACCACAATTATTGAGTATTTATGTCTGAAATATTTAAAATGTATGAATAAAATGCCATAGTTTACTCCAAACACTTGCCAATACCTTTCAAGTAAGACAATAATATTAATAAAACTTTTCAAAAATGCTCATAATGGCACTGCATGAAGGCAAATATACATAAGAATACATCAGTTACGTATGAACTATAACTCAAAATGCAATGTTATAACTTACCCAGATGCCCTAGATAACAGGAAGAATGAGGAAGTTAAATGGCAGGTACTTACCTGTGAAGAAAAAAAAATATTTTAGTGAGATGGACAAAGAAATACAATTAGTTCATATTATTAAATAATATATGCAAACATTTGATGTTAGACGTATTGTGTTATTACCTTGACAACTTGAATAACAAATAAATCTTTTTCTAGATCTGGGAATTCGTTAATCATTTATTTGGTGTCTTATATGACATATTTTGTTCCTATCAACCAGTATCCGACGCCAGGTAGATGCTAATAAAACCTAGCGAAACGTATGCTACGAGCATTCAAGCTTAAATATTTAACCAAGTCACCAGATCCAAAGAAGACTTATTTGATAATAGGTTGTTGAAATAACAAAAATGCCAAATTGCGACGTGAAACAATACACACATACTCTAAAACAAGATTTGTTATCATCCCAGGCATCACAAGTTCCTCATAATGCCCATCAAGCAAAATGCAGGCAAGAGTGGATAATGTAGGATATAGAGAAAAATACTAAGCATAATTGTCACCTAAAAATGTTACCGATAATATCGAACACGCATCAATAACAATCTCAACCGCCAAATTGAGCAGATGTGACTACCGTGTACTCCTTTACCCCAGCGACTGATTTTCACGGCATTTAAATTCGATTATTTGTTCATTCCACTATGAGCTATACGTAGAGTCATCACAGATAAAGGAGACCCCATGGAAGTTACAACGGAGGCAGTTTTTGACGCGATAATAGATAAATAGAATGAGAATTAAAAAACATTAGAGGAGTCAAAAACAAGGTGTTTGCACGAGTTCCTGCGATTAATGCCTCAGCTGACCCGATGCAAACGCCGCTGCAGCAGTGGCAGGCATAGAAAACGACCCTTCGAACGAATCCGAACCGTCCTTTAAACTCAACTCAGGGCCAAGTGCCCGTAGAAATCATTTCCCATCGCCCAATCTACCCCCGACGAGCACGGCGGGGACATCGTTTACCCGACCCCCTGCTTCAATGACGAGATTAAAGTATTCGCCAATAACGCGGGCGGGTATGTGTGGGGACGATCGGTAACGGTGAAAAGCGATTTCGGAGCGAAAATGGGATTTCCCGGAGGCGTCGCCAGAGGGAAGCGCGAGAACTCGGCCGGCTGGCGCTGAGGGAGAGCGAAAGGGGTGACCGAGGCGTGCGTGCCCGTGAGAGGGGAGGGAGGGAGAAGGTCGGAGAAAGGGGAAAGGAGAGGGGGTGGAGGGGATGGGACAACGACAAGGGAGGAAGGGAGGTGGCCGACCTTATCGCCGTAACCACAGGGTGGGAACTAAAAAGTTGATTCCAAATGAGCAAGGTGTTGGACCGCGCGGATTTCACGAAGGAAAAGGGGCAGCAATTGAAAAAAAGGCGCATTTCAGGAAGGTGTTCCTTCCCACTTATCAGATTTGGTGGGTACAATGCTCCGTCGACCCAGAGAAATTAATTTTTTCTGTAAGAAAATAATGTAATAGGCAGGAGCATCTAGATACGGCGGTGTATTATTTTTCTGAGACGGCAGATATTCTTAAATTGATAAAAAAAATGTACTGGTGCGGACAAAATCTGCCTCCTTAGCGAAGAAGTGAGTCTAAATTTCCGATGCAGCGTTAGGATTAAACGGTAATTTGGAGGATCACATACTTCTATCACTAAATACACACAAATTGAAACTGTCATAAAAACACTAAAATAATTTTATTTCTAAATATTATAATCATCGGCAAATAAAGTAACTGGTTTCTAGGTAAACGATGGGTTCCCCGAGGAACCAAAAGACGTCAACAGGCGAATAACATCCTAAAAGTGGAAAGAAATGTCATACAGTGCGTAGTCCTGCTGGATCATTCTACGCATACATCATACGTAAATAATGAGTTTGTAATTTTTATTGGATTGATATTTACGATTGTTGACAAATATCACTGAAAATGAGAGGGAGATAACCGATCAAGAGTTTAAATAGTTATGGAACAGCTTTATTAACAGCTACCATAGAAACTAATCCGTAATATTTATCGCGAGACATCGATTCGGTGGACGCATGAATTTCTTACCTTAACAGCTACCAGAACTGGAGTGTGGTAGAAGCAGGATATAAACATGAGGTTAGAGTGGCTAGGTTCTCACTCATCTAATGCTTTATCGCTTTTTTACGTAAGATCATCAGAAGCCAAATGGAGTCTTTAAAATGAAAAATTTAGGCGGCACTTATAAAAATGTAAAACCGATCTATTCGCTGTCTTTGAGGGAGTAACAGCAAGCGGCAAAGTTACGGTACTCAAGAATCCAGTTAGCAACTGCGTTGTAACTCCCCCGTATCTTTTGAGTACCTCTCTAATATTATGTGGTGGTTATTCAATCGGATTTCAAGTACCACTTTTTTACGATACTCTTACTCGATCCAAACGACGAGTTAAGCTAGCAAGATACTAGACGTTAGCCCAACTTATGAATAATTTATCTCTTTAGGTAATTTCAAACTGAAGACGATGGTAAAGTGTAATTACAGAAACCACTTTCCATGAAATCATACCTAGAAATATAAGCACGAGCTACAACAAATAGATACATTTATATGAATATCGCATCTGGTTTTGTTCACTACATGGAATAGGGAAAAACAAAATATCTTGCGCAGCAGCTGACGATAAACATCCGTCCCACAGAACAGTAAACTTACGAGGATCAATTTAATTGATGAAGTTCATATGTACACAAAACATGCATTGCAAATAATTTAGAAACTTAAAATATACTTCTCAGAGGAAGGCAGAATCTAGCACCATGACGTACACCCGAAAGTATTAAATACCTATGATTTACTTAAATCAGCATTTCGCTCAATTAGGCTATCACCTGAACGAATTCACGATACCTAAACTCACAACACGGTTATAATGGCAATTATATAACACCACGCACCGGAGGTCAAGCCTTTCGTGATGTTAGATCAATGCATAATAATCCCTCTACGACGTGAATGTAATGTTTTCTTTATAGGGATTATGAACAGAGGATGAGTGATACTAGCTAGATGATAGTTAGTATTTTTGAGAAGGGACCAATGACATGCCTTGAAAGCCTTCAAGGTGCGATTTCATCCGGCAATAAACAGCTATACCGACGGAAGTAAATTTATTGCGAGATCATTTACCCCTTAAATCCGAACATTTTTCCGAAATGTGATAGTGGTACGAACGTTCTTTAGATCCGAGGAAATATGAGGCGATATTACAACACTTTATAAGATTCGGAAATTCCTCCACATATCCTCCACCGCAGTGAACTTAGGGAATAAAAACTGAGCCTTCGGTTGGAATCAACCTCAGAGAGGCTCTCAAGGGTAATGTGAGGTACTTCAACTTCTTTATTCACTCTAAAAGGTTCGAAACTCAACCGTTGGTTCTCATTCGGTGAA
This sequence comes from Platycnemis pennipes, assembly GCA_933228895.1. Classification (NCBI taxonomy): domain Eukaryota; kingdom Metazoa; phylum Arthropoda; class Insecta; order Odonata; family Platycnemididae; genus Platycnemis; species Platycnemis pennipes. Next base: position 52,486,346 of record OW121853.1, read on the forward strand.
ACATCCAAATTCCAACAGGAACCGTTGCAGCTGGTGCTAGAGTTAGCATGGTCAGAATTTGCAATGCGCCGCCCCCTGGTCTCAAGATAACTACTAAAAGACTCGAGGAATAGTTAGATTTACAGTCTACGGAGGAGTTTTAAAGGAATAGAGTTAACGGCGCATCTCAGAAATAGTGTTACAGCGCTAAATCTCACTTATAGGAGGAATGATAAGTAATTTGGGGGGAAATAAAATCGTCTGATTCTCTGCGTAAGAAAAACGACCAGGGTTCACTACAACAGCGGTAATATCAGCTTTAAATTTTCAGCAGCGATATGATTGTAGGTTTTGATTTTCCGGGTTTCTTAGCTGTGTATTATTCCAATATTTGGAAGATAATATTGGAATAACGCAGCAGAGAAACCCGGAAACTCAAAACCTAGAGTAATATCAGCTATTCAATTACACGAATTTCTTTACAGTTAGATACACTTTGATAATTTATTCACAGAAAGAGAATTGCTATTAATTCATGCCACTTGTTTAAAACGTAAATAGACCAACAATTATAATTTTACAAACACTGACATAAAGTTAATGATGTGAAACCTGCAGAGTGGTACTTCCTAATAGAAATATTCGAAATTATATAACTCCACTCCCTTGAGTATTTGTGCTGCTGGCCTTGTTGCATTGAAAATTACAATCTAAAAATATTTTTTTACACGTTACGTCACCGCAATGTGCTGATAACATAGAATTTTACACTCGTAGAATAATGCTTTTAAGACCATATCACCTCATTTGAGCCTTAATGAAAAAAATATATACATAGAAACGGGAGAACTTCAATTTTAGCGACATAGAATCTCAATTAAACGGGCCTTTACTAAAGCCTTTATCCTTTCCGTCACACTCCACTAATTGTGGGACAAAGAACAAATACGTTAGAGAATGAAGTACAATAAGAAGCATCCACTGAAAAACACACAGGAACTGGGCAGATAGAAACAACAGTAAGTTTAAGGAAACCAAGAACTGGATAGGCAAAAAACAAATGAAAACAAAGGAGCGCGACTGACGTGGTCCGGCGGGGCATTCGGAAACGGATGTTTACGAATACGGCCGAGCATAGCCCCAGGCGGCCAGTGCGAAACTAATCATAACACGAGGCGGAAAGCGTGAAAAAGAGAGGAAATATTTATCAGTACACTGCCACGCCCATTAAAAACCCGTGGAACAACAGATGCTTTTCAGAGAGAATGAATGAATTTCAGTAACTTTCCCCACCCCTGTCCCTTGTCGACTGAACCACGCCATCGATTCCAGGGGCCGCTCGTGGGAGGCATATACATTTAATGAAAGCATGCTTCTCGAACTGTGCATGCGACATTGAACCCAATGTCGGCGCATAGATAGACGTTCATAGGGGGCTGCGAGAATAAGATAGGGGTTCGGCTACTCGAGAGAACTCTGTCAATGTGATCCATCTGCTATGCCAAAACTAAGCAAAATGCTGGTACATAGAAATTAATTATCTGGCCATATCGTTTCCCTTAAGAAAAAATAGAGATTCACCACTACATCTAGAATATTCACACAACTAGCATAAGTTACACATGAATATCATTAAGCATTCGTTACCAACTCTTATTATTCATCACTGAATAGGAAATTTATCCGCTAATAATATCTCTCCAGTTGGGCGAGATTTATATCTCTGTTAAACATAAATTTTGCCAGTGACCATTTAATTCAGGTTTTTGCATTAGATTCCGCAGCTTAGCCTAAACAAAACGTTAAGTAAGAACTATACGGATTCTAACATTTGCATAGAAAACACCTCGAAATATTTTTCTTTCTTTCAAAATTGCAAAACGAAATTACAGATAGCTTTCAGACAGAACAACACCTAAAGAGATCGCTGGGACAACGCTTAACTTACAAAAGAACTTGTGAGCGAAAACTCTTGCCTATCGCTGATTCCAAGAATTGAGTTTCACGATTCCAACATTTCGTCTGATCGGTAAATGGCGACAAGTCGGAAAAATACCGAATATATCGACATTTCGATAAATTTGTCCCTATCTTAGCCTCCCTACCCACACCAGAGGTTGGGGCTACATATTTGCCCCCTTGGGAGACCGGGCGAAATGGTTGCCGACCGAGCCACTTCTCCGCTCCCCATGGGATTATCCCTTTAAATTATTTGAACGCCTTTTTGGGGCCTCGAGCGGCCTAATGGCGATCACCGGCGGACGACCAAAACCCACCCATCGCTCGGCTCCCGGGTAATCCTTCTGCGGTCGGGGGATGATTACTCAGGGCCGGACCCCGCGGCTTAATAGCACTCGCTCCTGATCCGTTTCGGTGTCCAGAGTCTCCAGAGTCCTCAAGAGGAAACTGAATTCGAATGATAATCTTGAACACTGGAGTATCCGTCGAGTAACTTTCAATTAAGCTGCTCAAGACAGCAAAATATGACCACTTGAAGCCATCCCATTTGATTTCATTAATGACTTCTCGGACGCTAATACAAAATTCATATTATCTGATCCTTTTCTGTAATGAGAATCTTTAATGTAAGCATGTACCTCCTACGAGATGCAAAACATATTTCAACCTGTTTCGCGCCTGTGAATTCAAGAATGTCGATTGTACATTTAGACAAAAGAGAAAAACATTTTTTTAACCAAAACAGGCATGAGGATTAGAAGGAATTGTATGCATTTAAGTAAAAAACAGGAAGAAATTTTTATTATGATAATTCCTTTTTATCAAATCCCTTATGGCAGCTACTCCAAAAAACATTCAAATTTGAGGAGCATAATTGCACTCAAAATCTGTCGTCTCATCATTTTGACCCATTTACCACGCAAGGAAATCGCGATGATTAAATTTCTAGCAGGTCAGATCTATCAAATTCGCATCGGGATATTTGGTGCCAATAAGAATAAAGGACACATCTATGGATGATCATGAGTTAATTTGCAGAATATCACTGAGACCTTATGGTAAACTTTATCCTTTATTATGTCGAAAGAACGTGAATCCATTCCACCAACGCGAGATGATTTAAAGGGTGCTACATTTTTCACTACGTAATTCGATTAGAAAACAACCCTAAAAATCTACTGAATGAAGTAGCACGTTGCTGAGATATATGTTTACCACTGAGAGGTTAACGAAACGGTGTTCATAATTTTGCGAGCGATCATCGTGACTTGTACATATTTGTATTCTTAACATATTTTATAACTATTGACCACATGAGGTACCTTAAAGCCAGAGGAGATAAAAACACTAGTACTTGATAATTAGGATTCGAGCAGAAGAGGAATAAACGAAAAATTATCATCCAGGTTTTACTTTTGCTTTTGGATAGATATTTTGTAATGTTTTCTGAGAATGGTACAGTAGGGAAAACCAGCAATCAGAAAAAAACAACCAAGTTTCTATGGCAGCTTCACCAGCTGTCCGCTCCTTTGAGAGCGCCATAAAATCTTTAGTAAACGTGGCTCTCAAGGCAGTGCATCAAACACGGTCCGTGGCAGAAATATTACTCCGCGCTATCCTCTTCCACAAACCTACTTTTGCAATGCCGCCGTTGAAAATGCTTTGCTGAACGACATAACTTGCTCCTCTCATGACTCGCAGCCTTTCCGGGGCGGTCATTCAAAGCGGATAACCCCATTTGCCATTTCAGCTGCGGCAGGATAGAGGATGTCGAGCGATTGGGCTGTCTGCAAAGGCATCTCGAACGATTGAGTAACGACCCGTCACACCCCCGCCATCCTGCATTAATGCGAATAAAAGGCAATAGGTACGTAAAAATGAACAAAATGGTCGCTACCCGGAATCAGTGTTGTTCTATTATTCAGTGCGAATTTCTTAACGGCGAATCACTGCGACTATCGCTTCCAGCAGCAGTACGGTGATGATGCTTTTGGGAAGGGGCCTCGAGGGTGCATAGAAAGATGGTGAGGGACCTGGGACGAGCTGAGCATAATATAACGAAGTTGGGTTGCTATAACGATGGATTAGGAAACAAGTTTTGGGAGGAAGGGAAATGGGAGGTGATGTAGGCGCTTCGGCCAAATGATTAAATACCTGGGACCTAGAAAATGCAGAGATGTTCTGCACTCCCTCTAACACAGTTCAAGTCTTAGAGTCGAGGTTCAATACAATTGTCCGTGGTGGTAGCAAGACTGGCGGTGGCCTGCAATTCTAAAGGTCGCGGTTTCAAATCCTGCCCAGGGTATACAAGTTGTACATGCCCTAAGATAAAATATTAAGTTACACGTGTAACTTAGGATTCAATCCTAGGAAAGTACGTGAGGCACGATATAATATTAGCTGTTGGAGCACCAAACACCAAAGACGACTGCTATTACTACGAATACAGCTAGACTCAAATCTGAGGACCCGTTCAGCAAAGCCACTAGCTATGCAAATAAAATGCTGCTTATGCCAATATGAATTCCATAGTCAGCAATACCAAACTTATTCTATAACTCATTACCATATTCTGTACTTGAAATCTCCCGTATGGACCATTGCCAATCATTGGATGAGAAAGAAAGAAAACATTCAGAATCAAAATTGCAAACTGCGAAAGAGGGAAATAGTGACGAGTTCCTACAACAGGGAAGGATAGGCAACGAACACGATTTTTGGACGGTACGAGAGATAAGGGATGAGATTAGACCACGTTCGGAGGGACGCAGGGCGCGGCGTTAAGGTTAAGTGACAGATAATACGAAAATGTACGAATATTGATGAAAGATGTATGACGTCGAAGGAATTCACGAGGAATACAGCTAATTTGTACGCCACGGAGGAGCGAATCACTCCATAACATTCACGGCTACACGACACGTGCAGCATTCCCAAAAATAAGACTGCGAGGGCGAGAACCATTCGCTCTTAGGGCAAAAGAGGAAGGGACAGAGGTTGAATATGCCGTTGAACGACGGTCGCGGAGGGAGAGAGGGAAAGTTTCCCATGGAGATTTGAAAAAAAGGGAGGGAAATCTACAGCCAGGCTGACGGAGATGGACCCCTGCGAACACTCGGGCGAACGAGTGAGAGCAGGGGCGAAAGGCGGGGTTACGGAGAGAATCGAGACCGAGATAGCGAGGAGAGACTCCCCGTCCACCCAAGAGCTGCAAATGCAAATGATGGGAACGCTTTGGTGTATCTTAGAAACGCGAGCGCCCGGGCCGAATCCATTATGATAATGACCGCGGAGGCGCGCGCCTTTCTCCCTGCCCCCGCCACGGGGGCCAATGAATGAATGTTTGCGCGTAAGGAATGAGAGTTAAAGGGAGGCATTTGCGCAGTAAGCGCCCAGAGCAGAACGGGGGAAAGCGTTGGTCGGGCAGGGGTAGAACGAGAGAGGGTTGTTTCCCTCCAGTCCAAATCATTAGGACCGGCGAAGGGTTGGGGAACCGAGGAGTAAGGCCATTCACAACACTTGCCCCGCATTATCGAGTGCAATTTCTCCTCATCGAAGGGGGGGAATCAATATGCGATACGGCGAACGAGGTCGCAAAACTGAAAGGCTCGTACACATTAAACCATGCGCCTTCCACTGTGAAATGCGGTGGCAGAGACTCGGGGAATCGGCAGTGAAAAAAATAATATCAACACCCCCTAGCCACTGTACCACTCGAAACGAAATGCGTCAAAATGGCCCGGCGGTGTTAGAGGAGGACCAACGAAATTACAAAGCGACCGCATAAGTCGAAACGTGCGAAAATGTCGATGTGAAGCGAGGTTCAAAGTGATAAAATAAAAACACACTGGGTAAATTAAATTACCGCGCGGCATAATTCGGTGGAATATACCGACATTTTCTCTCCAGAGATAAAAATATTGAAAGCGGGGGTAATTAAAAATTCCGAGCAAAAACGTTAGTGCCCATGGAGATTATCGCCCTATTTGGTATAATATGACGTGGAAGGATATAGATGGGATTGTACATATACCTACTCGTAAATACAGACGTTAAAGTTAACACATACCAGTTCTTCTAAAAGACAACGATATACCTACGATGGAAATAAAGATCTATATCTGTCGAATTAATACGATTCTGGTACTTCGTTGCTAGTCACTAAGGACATCACAGTTATCTCTTGCCTTCACTGGTGAAATATTAAGGGTTCGGAGAATTTAAGTGCCCCGAGGGGTCTTCTACGGGAGGAAAATGAGAGAGCAGCCCTGACTCAAGAATTTAAAAAAGTTGAAAATCATGCTCTAGGCAAACCGAAAAGATATCATCACATTTTGGGTGAGATTAGCGGCGTTATTCACAATCAGACAAATTGCAAACACTGTGGGTCCACCCATTTCCCCACACCAAGGTAAGTAGCGGAAAGAAAAAGAAACCAAAAAATGGCATATGAAGTTCCGGAAATACAAACATTTTCTGCGAACCATGCATTTATAAATGGTAAGCTGCTCCTCCTAATTCAAATACTAAGGGGCTTCGGCGGATCTTTTTTTCCTTGTCATTAGAAAACGCACTTGTAATAATGCAGCCATTCATTATGGATCTCAGACAAGTATACCGGAAATCGAGAGTAAACTGTAAAAATCAATTCGGATGGGACAGAATAATAACTATTTCAACAAGCGGCAGCCACGGATGTTTCAAGAACTGAAATCAAAACAACAGCATGTGTGCTGCGCAGAAGAGCTGCGCACATCCAGCCAAGACCACTCACGCAGCGCTACGATATCGCGCACCGTTCTTCTATTGTTACCTGATGCTCCCCACGTGGATCAACTCCCTCTTGATCCAAGTCTTGTCATCCTCGAAGAATGCCATTGCTGGACACACTGCCCAAAACGACTATCGCCAGGGATAGAGCTTCTTTCGACACCCACACGCGTTAGTAGTGCCACTGGCGTCCGGAACCCGTGACCCCTCGGTCAGCAGCGATCAAAGGCTTCGATTACTCCACGCGCGACCCAGAGACCACGGCTCCTCGTTCGAGACTGAACGCGAGGTCGACCTCAGCGCCCTCGGAGAGGCCTGCGACGCAAACGACAGTCATTCCTCCACCCCCCCCTCCCACAAACATACTTCCAACTTCCACTCTCCCTCCCATCCCATCCCACCATTCCTCCCCCACTTCGCACCATTCCTTGCAATCGGGGTATGTGCCATCTAACCCCAACTAAGCCTCCGCGTGCAGATCCATCTGACAACTAGCCTGTCTCTGTTGCGATGGCTCTCCCACCATTCGAGTCTCGTCCCACCCCTTGGCAAAGGAGACCTTGGCTGACCCTCACAGCCGCCCCTGGTGGAAAACGACAAAGCCCGAGAAAACTCTGCGCGGAAGCTTCGGCTGCGTTGTGTGTGGTCGCCTGGGATTGACAGCTTTTCATGCACCCATCGGGCGATTGTATTAGGCGTTCCAAAGAGTCGTTTCCGAATCACAGCCAGCCATTGCGATAAGAAAGGAACGATGCCCGCAGCTTAATGAGTCACGGATGCCAAGCACTTGTATTGGAGGTCGATGGGGCGAATGAATGCTAATAAATCCCTTTTGTTTGCCGGTGGTTCAATGTCCAACCGGGTTTCCCCAGATCCAATGCGGTCCGGCGCGGGCAACGAATTACAAGTAAGTGCAAGCGACGAGCTCAAACCGACCGAATTTGCAGTTCCAAGCAATTGTACAAGGCTCAAACACTGGTTTTCTAGCGGTATCACACGTCGGTCTACGCAATCTACCCTACGCAGTACTACGCGCTTTTTCGCAGGTTTCTCACACCTCCCTTCATGTGTGGGTGTTTTCCTGCAGTGGGTTTTTTCCGTGATGGACATCAGCTAATATCCTCACGTTTTTTCCCACAACTGTACATATCTTTTACACATACCTTTAATTTTATCATTTGCATCTTGTTGATTTTATATGCTGTTTTCCTTATCGAAACCGTATATTCATGTTTTTCATATTGTAAAACTATATTAATGTTTTTTCATTATCATGTTGAATTCATTATTTTTTCCTCATTGCAATTTTAATTATTTTTATATATTTTTTTTGTATTTAGAACAACGTTTATATGCATATATATGCTATATTTCATGTATTGACGAGGGGTTGGATGGAAGAGGGGACTTTGAACCTCAATCTCGCCACAATAAAGACGCTTATCTATCAACTGCCGCAACCAGTGAAACCTGACGTGGCCATGTGCCAAACAATTATTTTAAAATATCGGTTTGTCCAAGGATTTCGCAGGCCAAGTCAGACAATCACGGAAGGGGATGACGAACTCATTTCTCCAGGAAATAAATTGAAAAAAAAACATTAAATTCCTCATCAAGAATGCTATGAAATTGCCCTCACATTGGCTTGTCGTGTGCTGTGCTAATCATGGGCAACATAGGATAATTAATGGTAGTCTAATGTCATCAAGATAAACAACAAAAATATGTTTTCAGTACTTAGTTCATTGGACTATATTTTAGATATACCAACAAGAAAAAATGCAATCACTACGGAAAGAATTAGTATTCACGCACGAGCTCTTCCTTTAAAATACCAACGCCTTTTTCACGATTTTCATAGAAAAAAAAATAACGAAAAAATGTAGAAAATGTAATAACCAAAATTATTATTAAAGGCTCCTTTGCAAACACAGAAATATCCTTTGCATTGGGGCGGGAGTTATCACTGAAAATGTATTAAGATTATAAACAATGAGAAGAAATGGGAGGTGTCGCGGCAAACAGGAAGAAGCAAAGAATCAACATTAAAGAGTGAAAAGGGAGTAAAAGACAATATTTTATTGGAATTTAGGTTGTTAATTATGGCAATTAATCTTACGCAGGCGTGAGGTCCTTGAAACTCTCACATTTAACCGTTTCTATTTGCCCTTCTGATGCATGGCGAGGATACACCTGCCATATCAGCCTAGTAACCTCCACAATTACCATTCATCTAGTACCTTTAAATTGTGTAAAGGGATATTTAATACTTGGATCGTTTGCCAGTGAAGAGGTTTAAGCTCAAGCATTCTGTACTGGATACTTCAGCCGGAGTTTAGTTCCGTCAAAATGTAAAATTATTCTTCTAAGACTTTTGGGTATTCTGCCTTATGAGCCGCGACTAATAATTACTGTGTCCCAGTTTTATTTAAATACCGCTCTCTTTCACTAAAATGAAGCCCGTAATCGACATGCTCAAAGGATAATTGAAACAGATACTCGCCGTGAATTCGTAGAGCTAAAAAAGTTTTACGGCGTGTTTAGGATGTTTCTTCACGAAAAAGCAACAGCGCCAGGTGCGAATATAATTCATTTCTGTAAATTTTGGCCATTATATATAAGTGTATCTTAAAGTAGACTACGCATATTCTTCAGTTTAATCTCTTTATAGCCCATTAAATTCGATGTTTTGGTTAGCTTAACATTTGAATTACACCTTAATAATATTACATTGCAACGATAATTCACAAATAAATCTAGTTTTATTCACCATAAAACTACAATTTACATTGATAAAATAAGCTCTGTAACTGGTTAGAAGTGGGAATCATATTTAATTACCGAAAAATAATGGGCGTACAGTGAGAAAAATTCGCAGATTACTTTTCATGCTCTCATTACATTCAACTGAGAACTGTTCAAGGGCCAGAAGAAGATTTTTTGGGAATTTTAAATGTTTGACACTCGTGAAACGTCAGAAAATTAATATTATAAAAAATCCTTACAAATTTTACCAACGCTAACTGCCTTGACATGGCGTTCACAGAACAGGTACTTCATGTTAGAGCCAGGCGTTTTAGGAATCCGAATACAGAAAACTCGATAGACATGATGAGAATGACATAGGATGATTTGAAATATATGTATCGAGAGGAATGCACTAATACGATAAACAGGAAGCTGGGAAATAGATGAAAGCTTTATTATTCTCTACGAGAAAAGATAATGTTTTGGCGAAAATTAGGGTTATATGGGTGGAATAAGGGAAACAGGATGATGAACGTCGTGTGTGGAAGATAAATGCAAGAAGAGGGAGTAAATAAATGGAATGCTTGATGACATAAATGTAGGCATAAAATATGATAACTTCAAGAGAAAAATAGTGATGAGGAGTAGGTGTCCCGAAAATGCCAAGGAGGGGAGAGATGCTTCATAAAATTACTTAACTTAAAATGTAGTAAATGTGAATTGGAGGGATGGGCTGGAGCCCTCTGGAACCCCCCTAGCACTTAGACCTCTTTAGATACATTGTGCCAACCCACACTTAACCTGCCCGCCACTTGCAGACAGGGGACAAGAACACCACGGTAGAGGTATGGAGGGGGCTAACTATCCGAACTCCGTCTGGGACCATCGTTGCTTAACTTCGGCTATCTGACGGGAACCGGTGCATCAACGTGGCTAGGCCTTTACCCCCCAAAAATGTGGTAGTAATAATCAATATGGGATTAAAATACTGTTGTCATTAAGGATACACAGGTTGATAGTGAAAAAAAAATATTTCTTAAAAATGCATAGTTAATTTATTTTAAGCATGTGGATTCAGTAAAATATTACTATTCATTGATAAACATGTCACTAGCTTCAAAATTTCACATCCAAAAAATTATTGTAAAACGTCACGGGCTCTGAGTTACACATTCGGTTTTCCTTCGCTCTGAATCACGAAAAAAGAGCCTTTCGAGGGAAATATATTTTCAACTCAAGCTCAAGATAAATTGATATCTTATCGCTTGGCGTTGCTATGGTATTCTGATAAAAGCAATCGTCGATTAAAAGCTCTCATTCACTTTGAGATAATATTTTCAATTTTGAAACACGCCATTTACTGTCAACTGGAAAAGAAAAATGCTAGTCAATCATCTCGCCATGTACGCGTCCATAAAATACATTAATAGTTTGAATGCGAGCTCCCTTATAAGTGCAAAAAATGTCTCATTGTAACCGTCCATTTAATTCAACAGCATTAATAACACAGATAAACAGGATGAAAGATAATCAATAAATAACATAAAAGACTTACATAAACTCAGCTATGGCGTACATTTGGATCAAAAAAATTGATTCCAGTTCATTACAGAATTGCTGGATCAATTCACAAAGCAAAGCAAACTTTCATCAGACTAAAATGTCCACTTGAAAATTTATCTGATCTTTCAAAGCCATAATATTTCTAGGGTGGTAGGAGCTGGCCTTAGCGTATTGAAGCGTTCACCTACGACATTAGGAGTTTGGCTAACTCTAAGAAAGTACATTGCCTTTGCTCCTAGTGAAACCATTCTCATAAATATAAAGATGAAGCGTGTCGTTTTGAAATACATCTCTCTATAAAAGAGTTTAACTAGTGATCAGATAAAATACACAATATAAACCACACCTGGCATAGGCACTAAACAGGGATGATTCAAATCATTCGGGTCATACACAAGCTAACGACTTGTCTTGACATGTCTTCAGGAGGGGAAAAGTACCACCATTCCTGTGGTTACGCTCATCGCATACATAAAATTGCGGTAATCCAAATGCAGTTTTCATCAAATGAAATATAATCCCTACGTATAACGAGATCTAATAAATTAGAATCGTTCCTTGAAAATCACTTATTATTCTATTATATATATTATTTCTTGATTATTATTTGAGCTAAATATTGGCATTTATTTCCCAAATAATACGTTTTCGAATAATATTTCGAATAGTATTCAAGTCCACGAGTATTGAACTACAACTCTCCCAATAATCAGTTCTTTCTCAGTCTCAATGAATGCAAAATGGATTGTTTAATAAAAGATCAAGTAACAATAGATCTCTAAATTTCCCTCAATATATGGATTATTTTTTAATTTTTAATGAAAAAATCAACGACTCAATTGTAAGTAAAATAAAAAAATAGGAGAGCACAACTTATATCAGAAGAAGAATAGTTGTCCAGCAAATTCGCAGTAATACAAAGAGAAAGTCCGTGGAAAGGGAAAGATATGAAATAGGATTTGGTGTTTTCCCTGAATATTATCTGGGTCAAGGTTTTTTGGGCTCTACACTGGGTTAGGTCCTTTGGGGACGACGTTTCGAGGAAAAACTCACTCAATGTCTTCAGGACGTTGGATTTCATTCAACGTCCTGAAGTCGATGGACGAATTGTCCCTCGAAACGACGCCCTAACGCGGTGGAGAATCCGAGAAACGATAACCCACGAAAGATCAGATTTCTATCATCTAACGTGCTCAAGGGAATTGAAAAAAATTCAAATCACAAATTCAATATTTACCATACATTTACGGTGGTGACAAAGAAGATTTAACAGGGTAAAGTATTTCAACTTTCTTCACAAGCGTAAACGGACGGAAGTCTCTCCTCAACTATTACTCATTCTGTTTCAGAATGTTAAACAGCACAATTTTATCAACAATTTTCCCCTTACTCATCCACGCTGCAATATATTCTCAATACCCGCCTATTGCATCCCCTATTCTAATAAGGTAAGAAACGCTGAGAATGTTAGTATTAGCTTACCTCATTTTTTTCTCGACCAGTTTCATCTACTTCAAAACTGAACTGAGGAAACTGTACCTTTTCTTCGATGCGCAAGGGCAATCACCTCGAGAGTCTACACAGTAACATAAGTTTTTGTTGCCGATACTCACATTCCGCGTTAAAGAATGGCTTTTTCATAAATCCAAGTCCTTCGCCAACATATTACTGGGTGGGGGGGGGGGGGGGAGGGCGAAGGGGGTGCGCTTGTTTTTAGCCCACGATGCTAGTTTTAATGGGGATGCGTAAATGCTACTCGCAAAGAGAAACCCGGGAGTATAAAAGGACAACAAAAATGTTGAATCCGTAGAGCGGGAAATGAAAGCTCAACGAGTGGGTGAAATAACAGAGAAAAGAAAGCAGATAATGTGGGAATAAGAATCAATGAGGGGGGATATCAGTGGAGAGGACAGTTCCCAAAAGAAGTGAAAGGGCATAGAATGCAAATATTATCTAGGTCTCGCTTTACGAATGTCCACGACCCCTTGAACTGTCAGCTCTTCATGACTTTCACCACATTATACGATAATGTGGAGCGCCGCAGTGTGCGTGACATTAGCACACCGATGGCATTCATGTCTACCCTAAGTACTTTGATATCTTGACGCAGATCCACCCAGGCCAGACAATGCACACAGCCACTGCATTCCCAGTGGAATGCACGTGAACTAAGGTAATCTGTTAAAATCATAGCTTAATAAGCTATCCGCGAGTCAACCGCTGACTAATTACAGGGTAAAAACCATATAGTGTAATGAAAAATATGGAATTTCGGTATTAAAGCAGTTGTTTTTTTTATACCAGCGAGGGCAACGGCAGATATTATATGATGAAATTTGAAACAGCGACAGCCTTCCTCAGTGGAATATTTTAAGTAACTTTCTTAGTCCCATGATGGATTTAGAATGTCATAACTGAAAAAGGGGTATTCGATCTTGCAAAGAAAAATTATGCCAAGAAAATATTTCGCAAGAATTGCATTTTAAAATGAAAGTATGAAGCAGCAAAACATCAAAATTTATCGTTCATTTTCCGCATTGTTCTCGAGGAGCCGTTGATTAGTACTATGGACGCATATATTCTGGGTTAATCTTATCGGGTCTCATCGGATCGGTTAATATTAAAAGGATGATTCCCGATTTCACAACCTTATGATAAGCTGCCATAGGAAGATGAAACAGTAAAAACCAAGGTTTTGAGTGTCCTGGCCTCCGGGTATTGATGTCAATAGTAATTTCGAAACTGGTTTACTTATAACCATTGCTTCTCTAACACTTTCCTCTCATGATACATATAGCTATCGCGAAACAACACGCTCGTCTTTTACAATGTAGGCGTGCATCTGGTCTTAACTAAAATCTATAAATCCATAATCTGAGGCTACTTTTCTCACTTATTTGCCAATTCAGTAACTACTAACTTCAATAACTTCCTACAGTAGGAAGAAAGGAACTAATAGGTACATATCTTGTACAGGAGATAAAATTGTTTACTACTCAATCGTTCAGTAATGAAAGTTCTTCTTGATGAAGAAAGTGTGTTTGACCATCGAAATGCCAAAAATGTAATTTAAATTTGTCTTTGTTGGCGTTAACTAATTATAATAACAGGATATTGGTGATGATTGACCAGCAACATTAAAGCTTAAAGAGGGTAATGATGAGTTGAATTTATGCATTATTTAACTTATCAATCGTTAGACAAAAAATGAGACTCGTCAGATAAAAAAGCCAAAATGATGCACATCAAGATTATTTCTACCTTTCCTGAGAGTATGCGGAGGAAACCCGACACAACCGTGCTGACACAAACGGGAAACCGCCGGCAATGCCTTTCTTTCCTCCCACATGGACGCGAATCGTCCTCTCAAACCCCACCCAAATCGCCTCGACGCATTTTACGAACAGTGAACGCCACGAACCCTTGCGCTCAATGGACTGTCACTCTGGGGAATCCAGGAATTGCACAGATTGCGCCACGACCGGGGATGGAATTCAAGGAGCCGCATGAATCACTCCAATCTTTTCTGGAGGCCTTCTCTTCTTTTCCACTCGAGAGGAGGGGAGGGGGAGGTGTGGGGGGGAGGGGGGCAGGAGGAGTCGGGACGATAGAGGAGGACGGAAAATGACATCCGACTGCGGCGAATCCCATCTCTCCAGCCCGTCTCGTCGTGCGAAGGAAGTCCAACGTGTTCGCGTACAGACAGGCATTCGCCAGCAAGCAGCTTGAATGTACCGCACCCCCCGCACAGCCACTCCAACGTACCAACATCTAATCATTCCGCCCATACCTCATGCCCTTCACAATCCTACTCTTCTCCCCTCTTGCGCATCCAACTCGCACAATTTCGTTATGGAATCGCGGAGTTGGCACATCCCATAATCTCATCTCTTTCCACTGCAGTGGGGAGACGGGTAGGGTTTGGAAAAAAGTCGGACGGGTGGGCACAAAGATGGGAGGGAGGGTGTTACCCGAGGTGAAGGGCAGGGGGTGCGGGTGGCCGAGACTTTTAAAGGGAGGGAGTCGGCGAGGAGGGAGCGGCCCAAGGAGATGGTTGGGGACAGGGAAGAATACTAATAGGGAAGAGGTGATGTAGTGTGAGAGGAGTAAGCGATACTAGAATCTGAATAGCCATTGCGATGAACAAAATGAATCGCAATAAAAGCGATACATTAGCATCGCGAAATTAGAGTAGAATATGGCATTTCAGAACTCAAAAATGTGTTCAATTTGCTAACCGTTCATTGTACTGATAACAAAAACGGATGATTTCCAAAAAATATAATATTCATGAAGGCAAGGTAGCCCATAATAAATAAAAAGATAATAGGTACAAATTCTATTTATTTATTATGGATATCAACCATTTCCACGAAGTAAATGCCGATACGCTCTCATATACAAGGTAGCTCAGTAGGTACCAGTTGTGGGCTAAAAACCATGATTTCCAAATTTAATCCGAGAAGGACTCGCATATATTAGGCAACGTAATTCGGGTCATTTACAAGGTAGCGGACATATCGGTGAAACTGAATCTCACACACGGTATCGCACACTAAATTCATGCTGCGGATCGCATATCAACATGTTCACAAGTCACAACGGTACATGGGGTCACCTCGTCTCACTATCGAGATATCACATTAATATGGCATGCTATATACTGCAATATCACACAATTATTGACGAGGAAAGTGTATGCATTTAAAGTATGCATACAAAGAGATCGGAACAAGCAACTACTACTACTACCGCGAGAAAGTCTCATGATGGTAAAAGAGGCTCACCATGGCAGATCACTTAGGAAAAAATGGGATGGTGAGAACGGAAGAAAGCCAGTGCAGAAACGTGAGGGATAACAGTTGCCGCCAATGGGGAGGTGGCGAATGCACAAGCTCAATGGTATTGGCTAGCACACGATCCACTCAAACTTTTTTGGCAGAAACGAGGAGAAACCGACGAATGAAAAAGCACAAAAAAGGGGAACGAGGAAACATTGAAAAATATTAAGCCTCCGCGTGTCGTTCTGCAGATGGGAAAAGATTGCAGATAGCCTCATCCTCTAACTCCATTCCGAATACGCGGGGGGAATCGCATCTGAGGACGCGTAACGGCGTGATGAGAAGAGAGGGTTTCAAAAGGGGGAGGGAAGAAAGGGAACGGGTGGAAGAAGCAAAGTGCTCACGGATCGATCCAAGGGATTCGCGTGTGTACGCCGATGTTTCCCTCAACACATTAAAATGCGTTCATCCCCCCATTGATAGTCAAGCAGTGTCGGGATTTAAGACCCGGCGACATAAATATTTATCGGAGGCAATCGGGGACGTGCGCTGAATGGGCGCAATTAGGCGCGGCGAGAGAGGGAAGCACGGGGCGCGGCAGGGAGCAGGATTCGTTAAGTTGGAAGTAAATACCTTGCAATGCGGATCTACGCAAACGCGCCTCCGCACCCCGCTAACGTGCCGGGGAGTCCAGCGCAAACTGGGACCACCAGGAGTGCGCCTCACTTCTTAGCACTCTGACGAAAGATAAATGAATTGACTCTCCCGGATATTGTCTACGATTTGAGGCTTTGATTTTCTTCTGATGTGACCTCGAGTGAAATTAGGGTCATTTAGGACATATTACGGTGCTAAGATTGGGTTTAAATCCATAATCCGAATGACATCTGCAACCGCAATAGGCACGTTTCACTTGGATGCTAGTATACGTCTGCCGTGGTATATTGTAAATGATTGCTACACTTACAACGCAGTTTAAACACGACAAAAATAAAAAACATTATTTTCTATAGACGGTTCTTCTGTAATAGCATTAAAAAGATGTTCTCCTTAAAATAGAACCAAAAGTCTTAAATATGTTATTAGATCGTTCTCAGCGTAGCTTATTGGTTTCTTTAAAAGAATAAATTTTTGGCTTGCAAACTTTTGTACTTGTGTAATGTGAACGTGGTACCTACTTCTACGTCAAGGTGGAAACTGAGATTTATCTAACCGGTGCTGTATCATGACAAATAATGATCTTCGTATCGTCAAATGTCAGGACCTCTATGAAAAACTGTATGTGCATGACGAACAAATGAAATGAACCAATTAATACATGGATTATAGTTTTCTATCAACTATGCAAAAATTCAAAGGGATAGCATTACGGCTACATTGACACTTGGGCATGTTTTCGGCAAACTCACTTCACTCCAAAACTTTAACTATTCACTTCCAGTTGTATAAAATGGCTAAATTTTAAGGAAATTTAATTCATTTAAAATAATTTATATTTGAATGAAATTGACAGAGAAAATGGCAAGGATAAATTTGAGCTTCTAAGTTATACAAACAGCATAAGAATACATTTTGATTCATTATCCTTCTTTACATTTTATGAAGGAATTTTAATACTTCGTCTATGAAATAAAATATGCAACTCATTATAACACAAATCATAATTAATTATTATATTCCTACGATAAAATAGAGCAGTGATATATTATCACTAAATGGAGCGTCGCATTTGATACGGTTGAGAACAATCGCTTTTAAATTAGAATGGCCAAAATGCTTGGGAATCATAAATAGATTTATCTACCAATGACGACCTAGCTCCCTCATCTAACTTTCTAGCGAGCCGATGTGACCAAAAAAACCGAAGGAAATCAAGAGAGACGAGACAAACAAATATACAAGGGACGCGATCCCACTCATTCTCTCTCCTCTCAAGGAACACCTCTAATTGCCTGCTGCTTTTATTTCTCCACTTCCAAAACTCTTGGCCGACTTCCCGTCTGCAGGAGGAAAAAATGCTCACTCCATCAAGTTAATCGACTCCGACCACTTATTTCTTTCCTCATCGCCGAGCACCTTTTTTCCCCAGCCGCCGCTCCCCCCTACGCGACCACCCTGCACACCGCTGCTGCATCAAAGCCGCTCCCGCGTCTCTTTACCCCGCTCCACACTACCCCTCCCCCCTCGTGTGAAGGAGGCTCAAATCTTGAGATTAGAAAGAGCACGCGGATACCCCCTCCTCCTCATCACCCTCTTCGACCCCTCCCGACAGCGAAATACACGTCGCACAGACGGTAGTGGATTCTCGAACATTAATCGTTTCAACCGCTTAAAATGCACAAAAATAACTAAAGCAGACAAATAATTTAAAACATTCACACAAGAATAAAATTGAACAGAATTCTGCTCACATACTACCCGGAGCATTATTCTGTTGTAACCAACCGGGAGAGATCCGATACATGAAATATTTTTACCCACTATACTGAAACTTCTGCTGAAAAAGCCAAAAGTTTATCTTGAGCACATTCACTTTTAAGGGAAATATACTGAAAGCATGGGAATTGAAATTAGAATTGAGTAAATGGTTCCACACAAAATTTTATGCATAAAGTTACAGGCTGCATAAAAATATATTTAAATTCACTTCCATTTCTTCAGGTATTACGTACAACTATTTTTGTTTTGCGTCTTCTCTAACCTTAAAATATATACTTTCTGATTGTCACAAGGTGCATCGTAAATGTAAAAGCATTGAGTAAGTCCAAACGATGCATTTTGAAAATGCATACATTTTAAAGTACGCATGAATTATGGGATACAAAGTTTTTGCTATCATTTCGTCAATTACTTATCCTTTCAATCTGAATTGATCAGCTGTCAACGTCCATGAATATTTCCTTATCACCTCGTCCATGTATATTTCCGCACGCCATGTTTTCCGGACAACAACGCTATCCTCACCTATGAGGGACAATACTGAAACGCTGAGTCTAATTCACCCAAATATAGCGAACTAAGTATGGACAAGAAAGGTATTATGTTAGCAAGACCTGCAGGATATTGGTTCAAGCATTGGAGAATAGACTAGTGTGGAAAAAGATGCTGTAGGATCAAGGAACGAAATAGGTCACGGCATATGTTCTAAGAGAGCCAAATCCTAGAAGAAACTATAGGAGCGATATGCTTCGATTTGATCGGAGATATCATTCACTTCATGTTCTTAGTTTGGTGCAGCATGTCAGTTTAAACAAACAAGATTCTCATTGTTATTATGCGGGAATGTCAATGGCAAGATCGCTATATCGGGATTATTTTCTGGCAGATGACGGTTCGCACGCTACCTCGTGCATCGAGAGGCTCCCTCCCTCCTGCCTCCAAAGAGAGAGAGGCGGACGCCGTTCATCCTCTTTCGGGGGTCGGGAGAAGAGACGCACGCCCGGAGCAGTGCGGATGGTGGAGGATCCTCCACGCGCGGGCGGAATAAAAAAAATTCGTGGAGCCGGAGAGGGGGCGGGAAGGGGAGGACCTGTTGAGCTCTACGGGGTGAAGCAAGGGAGAGAAAGAGAGAGAGAGAAAGAGGGGGGAGCAGTAAGGGGAAAAGGGAGAGAGAGAGAGCGATAGAAGCGGCAAGGATGATTTATTGATCTCCTTGATGGAGGAGAAGCGGGGAGAATGGGAGGGACGGGAAAAGTAGAACCTACCCCCAGAGCGCATCTCCCACTCTTTCCCAACCCTCGGTCTCCTCCCAAAAACCAGGGGGGGGACCGCGTTAGGGGTAGGTAGTGGTAGGATTGTGAACCGGGAGGGGCGGAACGTCAGCCTGCCCCCTCTCCACGATGGCTCCCCCCACGCGCGTGGAACTCGCATCTGGGGTCACAAAATGCTTTTAGGGCGGGAAGGAGTGCGGTGGTCGGAAGAAGGGCAAGGCAAGGGGGTAGCGCGAAAACCAAGGGGCCGGGCGCGGTTTTGAATGATATATCCTGAGGTTTTGTCTCAATTTTTTCACGTGAGAAGGTAGATATTTTTTTGCATTAATTTACTTACGCAGCTCAAACGGCATACAAAGCCAGGAAATATCGTCTTCCATTTCCGAGGGATAAAATTGTCGTGCTTTATCATCAAACGTTCACAGGACAGCATGAGTATCTGATCAGTGTTTATGGTAGGAGAGGCGGAATAAGCAACGAATGGGTCATAAAAGTATGAACATTGGATACTTTAGCAATATAAACGTGAAACTAGTACTAAGGAACAAGTGCTATTCGTTGGCTTGGCCATGTTACCAATATGCATGAGAATCGAGAATGGATCAAAGAGATTTATGAAAGGAGAGTGAAGAGTCTGTGAGTAGAGTAGGCGTAGAAATAATGGGTTACGAGATGGAAGAGACTAGTACCTATGTACGAAAATTAGGAGCTTCAGGAATAAGGGATCAAGCAGAGGATGAAAGTGATTCATGTGTAATATGTGGAGAAGGTTAGAGCTCGTCGGATGGAGTAAATGAAACAGAGCAAGTATCTAGGCCTACTATAGACAATACGATTTTCTGGCAGTATCAGTTTTGACAAAAAAAGAGGGTAAGGTAAGCATGTAAGTGCATTAGAAGTGTTATTTAACAAATTTTTAGACTCGATGTAGTTGCCTCACATGTTGTAATCAAGGCCCTCAATGTCTTGTGAACCTAAGGCTGGGGACACATGATGGTGGGAAGTAGGCTACGACTGGTCGATCATTGAGCAGAAGGAAGAGGCGCATCGCTCACAGGAAGGCCGCGGATATTAATTCTCAATACACCAGCAGAAGGAGAAAGGAGTCTCCGCCCCCGGCACGAAGGTTTGTAAAGTGAAAGTTGTTGATTTACGCGTAAGTAATGTACGCGAGCGAACCAACGTGACCCTCCCATTTATTGTCACTACGCTACTTCGAGAATGAGACAAATGGAACAATGGACAAATGCCGTTCTCGGAATTTGTCGGCCGGCTAGGTCCTCACCTGCCAAACTGAAGGTCGCGGGTTCGAGTCCCGCCCAGGTAAAAAAAATACCTATGCAGGGTATGGGTGTTTTAAAATATGTTACTTCCATATATTAAATAACTTGTAATTGGGGTAACATGTAAGCAATAAAGAAATTATTATTATTAATGGACGCATCTATGAGAATACATTACTAGCTCCAAACCCTTAGAACAGATAATAACTAGAAAAAAGAGATAATTTAGCAGATAAGGCCCAGGATTCATTTCCCTTCACCTTTCATCAGCTAAAAGGGGTTCCAAAATGCCATTACTCTTACTCCTCTTTCAAATACAAATTTAATCGAAAATAAGTTGAGGTATGATATCACTCACTCATCATGTCATTCACTCTATCGCAGCCAAAATACACGTGTAAACAAGGGGAAGATGGTCAGAATGGATTAGTTGAAGCAAAAATCGGTACCTAGAACCCCGTCAATAGGTCGGCAATAACTATAGAGGAAGCCGCTTAGTCTGTTAACTCATTGGTATTCAACAGCCCATTGAAAGTAGTTTACCTTTCACTTGCCTTATAATGTAATACTTATTACAGGATAAAAATAAGAGGGAAAGGGACACACTATGAAATTTCTAAAATGCGTCAGATGGGAAAGCCTCATGAATCTTCGTGGATAAAAAAAATTTGGAAGAACTGCAGAGGAAAAAAAGAATGCCACTAAGAATATAAATATGAAAAAATATGAATAAGCTGGTTAAAGAATGAAGTTGAGAGCTAAGTTAACCCGATTTTTAGGGGGAAGACAGGATGACGGCGATCAAGTATATTCGCTCAATACACTTCTTTTCATGGCTTGCACTAAATTGATAATAACTTCGGAAATGACTAATTTTTTTTCCCACCCGCAGCATAATAGAACAATGCGTATTTTGAAGGAATGTTTCTCGGGCTTGCAACCGGTTAATAGGCTCAATTACTGCCAACGTTTCTCAGAGCGACTCGCTCTTCATCTTCAGGGCTTCTGAGAAGATGAGTAATGGAGCCTATTAACCGGTTGCAAGCCCTAGATACATTCCTTCATAGTATTCACCGGGAAAATACTAGATCGTATAATGCGTATTTTTATCACTGTGCAGATAAATCATGAGGGATTCAAATTTCTGACGGAAGTTTTTAGAAGCTCAGTTTACAGATTTCTACATAATTGTGAGATCCAGGAACTAGAACGCGAGATTCGTGAGCCCCCTAGAGTATTCAAGATCGAAGCTGTCAGAGCAGCAAGCGCTACGTAGGTTACGCACTCCAGAACCCTCTTTAGCTTCTGCAAGGCCTCTAGAGAATTAACACTCTTGGGTGCCACCACGTCCAGGTCTTAGTCTGTTTCAACGATTGCTGCAGCAAAATATAATTTTTTCTCGTATAATTCTTTGATAAACTTTTGAAATGAAGTGCCAATCTTCACTGTAAATGACGCAGTTTCCCCGTATAACCCGACATGATAAGCAGTTAGAGCTTATCTCGCCAACTGGTCACGTGTGTGTATCGTGGCAAGCGTGCACAGCTTGCGAGATTTACCCATCCGCGATGTGAGAGATTCTACCGACACAAGAATCAGGAACCGAGGACACGAAGTTACTATAGGAGAATTGAAGTCGTGTTCAACCCGAACGTTACGAAGAGATATCTCATACAGTTTCTGGGATCGTGAAAAATGGCAAAATACGGAAGCTTCAGCACTAGATCCTCGAAAAATATATACAGTTCTATCACATGCATGATCGTATTTCGGTCTGGTTCGATCGTATTTGACTATAATATTCCACTGGACATTGTAGAAAGCCAAATATGAAAAAGTCCTGAATATCATTATTTCAACTAAGTGCTCAGCGACACCTACAGTCAAAACGGGGACCTAACCAACAGAACTGAGGAAATGTTTGCTTCACTATTATCACCTAAAACCAATTTCTTAAAGACCTGAAAACAGTAATAAAAACGCATATGATTGAAGTCATAATGTGAATTAGTTCATATAAAAACAATGCTGTTGGAAACCACGTAAGGAATATAATAATACGTTTTTCGCTGCAAAATTTCTTTAAAATTGGCTAGATGTGAAGATATAAAGATGAATCCTAAAGCTTTTTCTCTCTTCGTAATAATTTTCTGTCGACGCAATTCTCAACTGCAAGATTTCATAATATTTTCTTCAATAATACATTTTTTCCACAATGCTCTGCAAGTCGAAGTATGAGTGATACATGATAGAGTAATCGAACAAAATCGTTATGCTGCGCAGACCCTTCCGAGAATTACACATTAGAATATAACAAATCTGGTCACAATTAAACAAATTTCCACGCAAGTTTCATTTTCGACCGAGATTTCCTCATCGTCCAGATTTTGCACAGCTTCATGCACGCCATAAAGTAGGGCGGCAAAAAAAACTGAGAAACCTCACCATCAGAATGCAATCCGGGAAGACGTACCTCCTTTCAGCCTCCAGTCCGGACCTATTTAGATCATCCCCGAGCTAAATTCCACGGTGAGCCGCGCACCGGGACGAGTAAGACAAAAAAGAAAAGCCGACGGGAAGGCGTAAGAGATATGGGAGCGGAGGAATGGAGAGAGATAGAGACACGAAGAGCGTGGAAGCGGATCTCGGAGAGGGAAATGGAAGAGGTGTACAAAGAGCACGCTTCGTGGAAGAGAAGAAAGTTGAGTAGCGAGGCAGCGGCGGAGATGGGAATGAGAGAGAGAGAGTGGAGTCGGGGTCACCTGGGATGAAGAGTAAATTGTGTTCGCAAACCTCTGGGACACATATTTCCTTACTTTCCCCCTTTCCTTGCCTCCCCTTCCCTCTGAAGGAGTGGCGTCAAATTGAAAAGGTTCTTACTCCCCACCTCCTCCGGCGGCGGGAAAAAGCCGGGAAGAAACTTTTTATTCCTTCCCACTTTGGCTTGATTAAAAAGACACTGCATTAGGAGAAGGATGTGCTTTTTTTCTCTCCCTCCCCATAAAGATTCCAGACGCTCGGGCTCGACTCTTTACAGATGATGAAGAATAATGCCTGTCTAAATTCGGTAGCCTGGATGCCGCTGGAGCGCGACTCCGAAATTTCACGGGGAACCCGCTGGTGATATTTCACAGGCTACATTTTCTCGATGCACAAAATTCAAGGGAGAAGGACGCGCCATTCTATGGAATCTGAACTTTCTTCCATTTCGATGACGAATACAATATTTGGCTACGATTACAATAAAAGTATTTCAACCTCCACGAGATATTTATCAGATGCAAAATGGAAAATTAGCAGAGTAACTTCCGCATTAACAAACCAAATTCATTAATTATCTATACCACATTTTTCTGTACAGCAATTTTTCATTTTAAAATTACAAGGCGATAAACATAATTACTTCAACCAAAAAAATGTTCACATATTCGAAATAATGAACACAGGAAAACAACTCTCATTCACTCAAGGTATTTTATACAGTTTTGTTTACA
Source organism: Platycnemis pennipes (assembly GCA_933228895.1). Classification (NCBI taxonomy): domain Eukaryota; kingdom Metazoa; phylum Arthropoda; class Insecta; order Odonata; family Platycnemididae; genus Platycnemis; species Platycnemis pennipes. The sequence continues at coordinate 52,510,633 of OW121853.1, forward strand.
TTAATATAGGGAACTATTTTAGACAAGAGGTCTTCTTTGATAAAATAATCCGGGTAAGTAGATAGATTTCGGGTCATTCGACTCGAAATCTATTTACGTCCATTCACTTTTCAAGTAGTTTCCGATATCTGCTCTCAATCAACATTAGATTATTGTGGAGAAAGTAAAGGCTTCTGCTAACTAATAAACAACGTTTCAATTTTCTCAATGCCCAATTACGACTAAGTTGCACTTGTATTTTCACATTCACCACGAATGTGAAAATGCAAGTGCACTTTGCTTTGGTTTCACATTTCAACATGATTTTATGATTAAATGATCCAACATACTATGGACGACACAACTCGATATTTCGCCACATAACTGATTTTGCAAACAAAAAATGGATAAAACAACGTTGATGGGTCATTAATGTCAAATTCATTTTCATTAAAAAATTAATATATGAATAACATTATTTTTCCTCTGTGAGTTCGTTCAAATGGGCAGGTTTGTCTCGTCATTCATGTAATAAAATGAAAAATCAAACATAATTTCGAATTAGAACCATAAAAAATCTCACTCAATTGTAAGTTCATTTCATCTGCTTTAATGCCGGCTAATGGAAAAGCGCGAGCTGGCTCGGGCATATTTCCACTGAATTCAATAAACGCCGACCGGAAAATATGCACCGGGAATTATGACTCGAATAAAAAGCTTGTAATTCGGTTTGCTGGACGAAAATGTGCAGAATGAAAATGGGATTCTATGCGAAGCGGATCCGAGCGCCGAATCAGTTATGAAAATGAAACCCGCCAACACCCTTGACGATGACAACCCCGCTCCCCGAAAAAAACGACGCGCCAATTTGTAGGTTACCCGCTTAGTTAATTACACCATAGGCACCGTAGTAAACATCCTCCCATGAACGCTCGCCGCATCCAACGAAACATTAAGCCAGGCTCTCGGTTTAAAAGGAGTGGGAAGGGAGCGGGATGGGAGGTGGATGCAAAAAAGAAAACGCTAAATGGGGGCCGGGATAACACCCTACGTAATCCAAGCCACTCTGGGGGCGTGTGAAAACAAGCGGATTTTTACGCCCTGCTATCCTGATTGCATTAAGCGCGACGACAGACCCTCAGAAATTCATAATCAACGCTCTCAACACCCAAAATCATGGTCAACGGAGATGAGGGTGGGTGAGGCGGCGACCCAATAATTCCATACTTTTCAGTGTTGAGTCAATAGATATGGATGTTTTTTTTATAAAAATACGCATTAGAGGACATGGCAATGCCTTCCAAGCGTCAATGTCCTATGTTTTCTATATAGTCTATTCGACGACAAGCGCGTGGCCTAGAATATTATGAGGTTTACTTTATTATCAAGTTTTTTTAAAGACCTTAGGCTGAAAATATACTTAACCAATGCTTTCAATTAATCCATTGCCGGTCCATGCAAACGACGGTTGACACATCTACACACTATACATGTGAATGTTATTAACGCTACAGCTGCGATACACCGAAGAAGAGACACACTTAAAAGTGATTCACACCGCTGGCGACACAGGACCAGAATTGATGTATATGTGATAGTGATACGTGCAGAGATTGGACGTCACTATGCTGTAGCATCTCTCAATGACGTTCCATATCATGTTAACCAAAACTATCAGCACGTATCCCATGCATGATTATGTTTTTAAACCATATAGACTGACATAATTCCCATCATTAGGTCAACTGGTTAGTGAAATTAGGATTGTTTTCGGAATGGATTGAAAGAGTTGAAAGAAACCAATCGTTAACCAGTATCCTATTGTTGAGAATAGTTATTTATTTACTTTTCATGGAGGAACCAATAGAGTTAGTGTTTTACGTTCTATTTAACCAATAGAGAACAGAACATTAAGCGCTCAACAGATATAACTAGGGATCGTAACACTAAAGAAAAACCTCCACTACAGCCGGGATTCACACCTGAGCCTTCGACATGGAAAGCCAGAACTCTATCCGTCCATGGCATTATATCAACTAACTGACTGACGATTCAAATAATCATAGTGGCTCGCTCCGGATTCCCAACCACCGATTCCCACAACTTAGCGAACAGCCCCTAGATATCTACTACAGCCGGGATTCAAACTTGGCCTCTCGAAATAGAAAGCCAGAACTCTATCCATCCATGGCAATTATATCAGCTAACTGACTGACAATTCAAAGAATCATTCCAATACAGTGGCGCACTCCGGATTCCCAATCTTCGACTTCCACAACTTAGCGAACAGCTCCCAGGTATATAGGGGCGAGAGACGGGGAAGTCGAGACGCACACGGTGAACAGAAATTCGAAGCACCATCCCCCGATAACGTACAATCGTACAACCCTCCTATACAGCCACGTATAACGGCCAACGTGGTCACACAGTCGGCAAAACGCTAGCACCCACAATACGCCGCCAGCCTCCCCTCCACGTCCCGCACATCGTCCCCAATTGATTCCGCCTCCGCACGCAGGCATCCGGGCAATGGTGCGGAGGGAAGCTACTTTAGAATAGTATGCGTTTCGAGCGAAGCACAGGAAAAAAGGATTGAGAGGGTGCGGGGGGTGGAAGGGGAGGCTTCACGTGGAACCGGGGATGGATCCGGGGGTGCAGGGCGGATGTTGAAGATGGGGTGCAAGGGAGGGGAGGTTCCAAGGGTGGGGGGGGGGGGAAGTGAGGGGGAGATCTAACTCCGGACAATGCGGGAGAGAGCGACTGATTTCCCTTGCGGCCCCTCCTCGGAGACCCGCTAATAATCCTTCGCTCCCGGGGAGGTCAGTGGGAGATGATTGGTGCGCACGGCTTCGGCCGTGAGTAGTGTGGGTTTTGGAAGAATGTGAGGGGCGGGGTCGAAGTGGGAGGCGAGTTAGGGGGAGGAAGAGAGGAGGGATGGGCCATCGAATCGAAACTATCGATATGTCTATGTCGGTACACGAAAATACTGCTGATAAGACTATCCGTTACTACTGACGTATTTTGCAAAATAGCATTCGCACATGAGGCAGGAATACGTTCGGAACATGAACCGAAGAAAATCCACCCGCAAGTAAGGATATCAGAGATGAAAGGAACGATAATACTGCTCGGGGCAAAATAAGAACCTTGATAAAATCGGTATATAAAAAATATTCTAAATAAAGGCATTAAGATCGACTAGAAACGGAAGTTACCTTCTTCACCCTCAGTTCTGTGCCCGCTCATTCGCGTAAGAGAGATTCTTTATTAAGGCACTTTTTTAAGCCTAGTGTTTATCTCTCCTAAAAGTTACAATAGAGAATCTTGTCATGCAAAAGACGAATCTAAGCCAGAGGTTGAGGTTCGGCGCTTATTTAATGGTCGGTAACGACACAAGCTTATAGAAATTCCTCGAACTAACATGTTAATCTTTCATATGGGACTGTCGATAAATTACGAAACGCTAAACAGGAGGATGGGGTCGATCCACGATTACGATGCATTATCGGCACGGAGGGGGTGTCAAGCCTTCCATTACGCTGGGTGCAAGATAAATAATAAATTCATTCCTTGTTCAAATATTAAAGAATATACAAACATAAATAGTGAATAAATAATGGCATTGATGAATAAATAATTTATTTATAAATAATAATCGTTATATCCTTCACAAGAAAGAGACCTCAATAGCAGTACTATGTAATTGAAGAATGTTACGTTATAGCGGATGACGAAGAGAAAAGTGGAATATCAGCGTTACGAAATAGATGTAGGTATAGCCCCTATAATGTGCAAAAACTGCGGTCTAATTGGAAGGAATTCACATCCAACTCTCATTAGGGAAGTTGACGAGAAATTTTGTGGACTGATTAGTCGAATGAAATACGGAAAAATAATTCGATACTAAAACAATAAAAAATGCAGCACTTTTCCATAAAAACGATTTTATTTTACTTTTTACCGTTAGGTTATCACCAGAACGATGCTTTCTTTAATGCATAGATGGTATTAGCAAATTTTCAAAAACTTCGGAATAATTTCCTCGAACACTGTGATTCTCTGATAACTCCCGGTAACCTATCTTTCTTTTATGCGGGTTCATTTCACCCCTTCACATTGATTTCACCAGGTATGTCGATTCTGATGATGACCTAACGGCTGAATCGCCTTGCACAGCACAATAAAGAAATATTTGTGGAATAATGTTATATTTTTGAGTGTCAGAGAGTGGTTTTATTCCATTTCATCTCACCGGACACAGTTACCTTCATCATTCAATGTATTCGAAACTAGGGAATCATACGATATAATATTATAAAGCGAGGAATAACGACGCGGGGTAAAATGAGGAGATAACTACGGAGAGGTGGGTCGGCCGATGAAAGGAGCATGAGAATGAGGAATCTAAAGCGAAGCCGGGGAGAAAGAAGGGGGGATTTGGTAGAGGGTTGTGGGAGCAGAAACGAAAGATGAAGGATACTTCGGCAGATGGCGGCCCCACCCCGGTTCGAGATTTCCGAGTTAATTTGATTCCGGAATCGGAAATGGGAGAAAGTGATGCGAGAACACTCGTGACCGTTCGAGACGATTGGGACCAGCAAAAATTAGACGGAGGGCTTCCGACGCACTCCGAGAGCCAATCGACGGAGGTAATGTAAATTTTTCACCCTAAATGAGATCTAAAATCATCAAGCTCGTGGCGGACAATGAGTTCTCGGTTGCGGCACGGACGGATATTACACCCACGGGAGCCATGGTTTGCCTGCGGAGAATATGGCGACCCCTATAAGCCCCATTTCGATATCGGCCAATATTAGAATTCCGAATCTGTGAAATTTGGTCCTTTCCCATTAAAATGGATGAATCACACCCAATAAATATGTTAATCCCTGACTAATAATAGCAAAGAGATGGAAAACGAAAGGACAGAGCAAGGTCGCATCAAAAGGAAGTATGGTGAAAATCTATCAATATGGGGTGTACTCTCCCTCAGTTTGCAGGGGCAATGGTCATTTTTTACCAATTAATTCAAATTAGGAGGCACATATGCCATGCAACTTCATAAAAATAATTGAGCCTCTCAATAAAACTTGAAGAAAACCAAATCAAGATCTGGATTTTTTCCTCAGCTAATGATTAATACTGATAAACAAAAATCAATAATCGGCCATAATCGAGTGTAGACGTCGAAAAAAACTTTCTTCATCTCTCCCTCTTTCATGCATATATAGGTAAGGAACTTATTTTATTTCACAATGTGCGGCGAAAGTTATTTTAAAATACCAGTATGGAAATAATTAATAACTGTTACAAAACTCAAATAGTTAACTAGTTTCGAGAATTGAAACGATTTTGGCGTGTTTTGCTTCAAAAATAAAATCTAGAAAATAATATGCAGTAAAACACAGATGTGCCCAATATAATATCACTAACATAAGGAATTTATGATTTACAATATTAATGTACAACAAATTCGAACTCGAATCTCTAGATCGATGTTATGGTTTACTTAAGTCTTTATCAGATATCCTCCTTGAAGCACGAGTAACGAGAGTATTCCATACATGACCAAAAGTAAAACAACATATATTTAAATTGATAATTAACGGATACATAAATCGAAGAGTATTCCGGCCACTCTCGATTATGATGCTGAAGTATTTAAATTATACATTATTCCGGGTATCTCCGCGTTGCTGATTATATAATATCAGTGCATGAGATCCGACGAGGCGAAACTCGACGATTCCAAAATTTACAGCATCATCACCGAGGACACTTACGATTGAACATGTTTAAGTGTGCCTAAATAGTGATTTAGACAAACGCAAGGCAAAAGATCATTGACTACGGACGTAGCCAGGACCAAAACACCACTAAAAATGAGCAATGCGCCCACTCAAGAGCACCCGACTTACACCACTATAGGATTAGGTGTGATTACCAATGGAAGGATGATGTGAACCATTAAAACCATGTTACGCAATTAAAACTGTCACTGTCATTTTCATGGTCACAGCGTGGCATAAAAAATGACCTGCTCAAGAACTACGTTAAACTATTAGGCTGGCTACCGCGTCTTGCCTCACCTCACCTCATCAAGGTTGAATTTATTCTGAAAAAGAAAAAATACAGGGGCTACATTCACAAAAACTCAACATATATACTTCGCCTATGTGTTTCAACGAAAAGAAACGCTTGCGAGTCAGTGAAAGTAAAGAAATCATATCAGCCACAAAGAGCGTAAGGGGAGAATATAGTTGAACACGTCGGGTGGAATAGTAATACCTGCTCAGAGGGGCTTCTCTTCTTTACGTCACGCAGGGTTAGTATCCGTGGCCGCATCAGTGACAACGAGGCGACTGCGAGAAGAGAGACAAAGAATACTCGACAGGAGGGAGGGGAGTGGATTCCAGGATGAATCGAAGCGAGAAACATTCGGTCGGTCGTTGCCAGCGCGCGAAGGCAGGCTTCGAGAGCCAGTGAAACGCGCGGCTAACAGCACTTGCGGTGGCAGAAGAGGCTGGAAGGGTTGCGTGGGGACGAGCAGGCGAGGAGGTCCGAGCGGGCGGCTGCAGAGGGTGAAACTGCGTGGAAAGGGCGTCGATTCGTCGCGGTATTGAATACGAGCGCCCACTCCTACTAGGGGAGGTGGGGGAGGAAGGGGTGGAAGTGGTTTTTGGGGGGGGGGGGGACGGAGAACGGATTCACCGAGCCCTCCTTCCCACGACCCTTCTACTCTCAGGGAAGACTTAGAAAATCCTGAGACTTAGCCTCGCAAAAGGGGTGGAAGGGACCTCACCCTCTTCTTCTGTCCTCCGTCCTTTCGGAGAGGAGTCAGGATAATTGCAATGGAGGAGGGGAATAAGAGGGTGAAGGGTTTGGAGTGTGAGGGGAAAGTGAAGGCCGTGTACCGACGGAAGATGGGGGCCGAGAGGGGTAGTTCCCGAGCGGAGGGGGCGGATGAATACCAGGCACTAATTAAGGCCCACGAACGGCAATCTATGCCCTCATTTAAAAAGTGCCGATTAAGGCGGGGGAAGGATTGGGTGCGTTTGGGAGGGATTGGGGTGGAGTGGAACGGAGCGGGAAAACGGTAGGTTAGTGCGGAGGGTCGGAACGAAAGAGAGTCGAGGGTTGAGATTTACGCAGGAAGAGGGACAAATGGGCGATATAGGAAAAAAAACAAGACGAATAAAAATGGATAGATTTATACGCGTGCAAGGGGGCAATCGGAATTGGCGTAGGGGAAAGGTCCTCGAATCAATACGACCAGGGGTCACAAAAGAAAGAGAAGGAAAGATGGGGATTATTTTTCAGAGGGTTTAGAGAGAGGAAGAGATGATTTGGAAGAGGATCGCAACAAGAAAATCTAGGCTTAAGATAATTAGCAATGGAAAGGGAAGCAAAATTCAGAGGGGATATCGTAAGCCATCTTAGGGAACATAGCCCGGAAGATTAAAGAATAACTGAGGAGTGTCATTCTGGCTCGGATAAAAAAGTACTAGAATTCCTCATGCCGTTCCGATGTAGTTAAATTATTGTAAATGCTATTCAAGAATAATAAAATGTAGTAACCAAACTTTTTGAGTAAATGAGATATTTATATAAACTTCATTAACTCAATATCTTCATTTCCCAAAATATCCTGTTTTAGCACAAATGCGGAAAACTTATTAACCGGCAGGCATATATTTTTTCCTCTCCCACCCACATTTTGAATGTATTTCACCACATTTAAGCTTGAAAATTATCATAACGCTGAAATATGGAACAATATTTGGAAAAATGTTGTGCTACCAGACAAGTCAAAACCATATTGGCGGTAATTTTAACCCAATTTCTAATACTTCCAGTGCTTTAATAAGAAGAACATTCAATCTCATCGCAAATGAAACTTAAGCATAAACAATCCCGGAAAGTACAGCCTGGAAACTGCTTAAAGTTTTAAAGGAAAAAAAGAGTTATTAAAACATGACACCGAAAATGCTGATTTAAAAGGGGACCAAAATATGATACGCTGCATTTGGCCAAAGAAGAACTCTTATAAAGAAAGGCTATGTATTTGAAATATAAAATACTCGTACATTATTACGATTTCAGCTAATTAATTTCTTGTACTCTTAAAAATTAATGCACCATCATAAGTTAAAAGGGTGCTAATTAGCTCCAAAGACAGAAATCGTAGAGATTACAAATAATATTCGTTTTAAACCTTTTATATTACGCTTAATCTGAGTATAATGTCGAAATATTAAGATGATCGTACGGCGTGCACTTTCGGGGATGTATTAAATTAATTATTGCCTCATTTTTTGCCGCGGGTCATGATGATTTTCAAACATGCTCTGAAAACTTGTTATCTCGGAACTGTGCTTCGCTTGCTCTTCCTCTAATTAGAAATGGACATGGAATTGACCTCGGCTTCTGAATGAAAAGCCCGTCAGGAAAAGAGAATATCTCTCCCTCTCTCTCTCTCGTTTTTTTTAAATAGCCATTACGTTCGGTCGCGATAGGGAGAATATATACGTGTGCGTTTGCCCGCTTTTGGTGCGGCGGCCTCAGTATTCTCAAAAGTCTCTTTCAAAAAACTTTGCCTTTCCCCGATTGAAAATGAGGAAAAAACGAGGAGGGGAGGAAAAAAGGTCCGAGCTAATCCTCCCTTTCTTTCCGTCCTTCATGAAGGGGAAGGGCTCGGAGGCGGGGTGGAAGATGGGAAGGGGTGTGTAGGTCCTCTTTGGATCTCTCCTCCTTTGATCACCCCGGCGAGGGACAAATTAGGACGGGGGCCGGCGACGTGGGAGTTCCCAAGGAGCAACTCAGCTCACAACTCCCTCGTCGTCTCCCGAGAACCCCCGCGAATGAATGCTGCGGGGAGTCTGCTCCTCCGCCACACTGATTAGAGGAGCGAATGAGTCATTATGCATAGTGCCACGCCTCCCTCTCCCCTTGCAGCTTAGGCGAAGAGTGAAAACTGGTTTTCGACACTGTGAGTCCCACTGCTCTCTCAAAAGCCTCCCTCTCTCTCGTCGGCCCTCCCCGAAAAGGACCGTCTCCATGCAATGCGGCAGCCAAGAGAGAGATAGAGAGAGAATGCGCTCATCCCCCGCGCCTATGATTTATGCATGCGGGAAAATGTATTCATAGCACTCGTGTAGCACATCGCGGAACCACGTATGAATGCGGTGTCGGGTGACATTCCCCGAAGCGCATAGGGCGGGCGGAACGTGAAACTTACCCGGTGCGTCCTGTCTACCCCTGCGCTGACCCGAATAGGGCCCAATCCAGCAGAATACTTTCAGGACTATTCCCTTTCATTTAACTTGCTAGTGCCGAGGGAAATGACGAAAACTTTACGCATCCGAACACCATATTATAATGCGGATCATTGTTTTCATCCTCTCTCTCACATATTTTTCCATAATAATACCGGAAATAAAGGTTCACAAACTTTTTGAATGGCAAACATGAATAATTTCTGTGTGGTATGCATTCAATGCATGCAAAGATGCACAATTAGTTTTCGAATGCATGTGTTATTATGGTGTACCTGGTGCGAAATGACCCTAGACGTCGACGTACCCTTAATAGTCAAATCTACCTACGTTTTCGAATGCAAAAAACTGAAAAGTTTCAGATTGTCGTATCAAACGATCTCTGAGGATTCTGAGGATGTCGTGTGGAATGGAAAGATACGTAGACATAATTAAAATTTATGTTACTTGACCACGCTGTAAAAAGCGAAACCTAAGTCGTATTAAATAGTTTATTTGTGGGATTGGCCCATTTTTAGGATACCTACGTATAATGAACATTTAACCATGCCAATTTAAAAAATGTAGATTGACCTTATTTATTACAACATATAACACATAACTAGGGATGGGTCGGTTCGGTTCTTCGGTTCTCGGTTCCACCGGTTCTTGAGCTTAGAACCGGAACCGACGCCAAAAATAATCGGTACCGAAATGATTGGCGCGAATATCAGTTTGAAATCTACTCACACTCCGAAAGTGGAGGCTTCACATTAAAAGCTGGTGAAATAGTGTACTTAGATGCTTCAAAGTCGCGAATTATTCTAATTCAGTCTCTGAAAACGATTATTGATTACCTTATTTTACCATTGAGCAATGCAAAGTATGTGGTAAATTAAGAACCGGAACCGAGAATCGGAACCGAGAACCGATGTTAAGAACCGAACCGGAACCGGAACCAATAAAAAGTGGAACCGACCCATCCCTACACATAACCATTTAAAAATCAAGTCTACCAACGATAATTAACGCAGTCTCACACAACATAGGATTTGCGGCTCGGATAATATGCCCCTATCGACATGTCAATTACGTTCTATACAACCCTTGCCTCACCAGGGCTAAAATCAGCAGTGAGCACTTAAGAGAGCGGCAGTAATACACCAGAACCGAAGCGATCATAAAATTAAGCCAAAAATAAAGTGTAGCGCTGGAGGATTGAGTCAAAATTTACTTATGTATTTCCAATTATAATTAATGGTTCACTAGTAATACCGATATATTATAGTGATTATTTTGATACATTTATTGAAAATTAGCCAAATATGGGTTACACAGACTATAAGTATAAACGAAATATCAATTCTCACTACGATTTCACTTTTATGGTTTCGCTGGATGATTGGTGAAAAAAAGTAGGGGGACGGAAGAAAACGAAGAGAAACTGAAACTACCAGGTCTCAGACAAAACACATTGTCATAATGTAAACATTTCAATAGGTCATAACGTCAAAAATTACACTAAACATCTGTTCCTACCAAACAACTTCACAAATGTCTTTGTTCCCAGGTGCCAAGAAATTTAATGGAAACACCACCAAGACGATCATAAAAAAGAGAAACGCAGGAACATACACCATCACTAATTGCGTTGGTAGTAAGATCCACCTGGCATCATCCTTTCCTAAACTCTGAAGTCGTATAGAACGTAATTGTCATCTCGAGAGGGGGATGTTACAAAGCCACCCATTAACGCCGTAATTATAGTTTCTAGGAGTTTTACTTCCCTTCAACGTTTAGCAACAAGCGGGATACTGGGCCCAATGCCAAAACCGAGGGATCAAGATACACGGGAAAATCAGTCAGAAACTAGGTTCTCGAAAAAAACTCCCGAGAACAACGTCGACAGTGTCAATCTCGCGCCAAAGTTGTGAAGAACTCAGCGTCTTCTTTTTGTAACGTCCATGACCAGACAAAAAGGAAAACTTGTATCCGTATCGATTACAAAATGTTGGAGAGGGGTTAAAAATCAGTGTCACCGCCTCATCTATGGGGTTGAAAGAGGCGTAAGTATCATTAAAAGACTTTAAGGGCGTAAATCATCGATGATTTTATCAAGAGAATCGATTATTTCTACATGAAATAGAACATTCCGCATATTACTACAATTCAAATGTCCTAAAAATACACAGGCATAGAATCTATGAAGAACCAACGGCAGAGACCAAGCCGGAGGGAAAACCGATATTATTCAATCCTTAACCCCAAAAGAAACGAATAAAAACTTTTGGAGAATTATATTAGATACATAAGTTACCACTACCGCTACAAATTCCACAAATTTCCTAAATTAGATTTCCTTAATACTTTGAGCAATTTGAAAGATTCCGGGCACATTCAGAGGCTGCTCTATAACTTAATTCACGTCGGTCGATCTCACAAATGATCACTTTGTTTCTCGGGCAGTAACTGAAATAACCCACTCACCATTTCCCTCAAACTTCAACATTTAGAAAACATTCCAATTGTCACCACATTTCAGACTATTCCTGGACGATTAATTTTCTCAGTGCGCTAGGCATATGCTAAACTCCGGAAGTGGGCACATCAAATTCATGGCTTTACAGTGAAACGAGAAAAACCTAGAATTTCAACCAATAAGCTGTAAAACAGAGACGACTCGGGAACAAAATTGAAATGGAACTAAATTTTATAGCGGGCCGTCAAATCCATCACCTCCTCGCGCAAAGGATACCGATACTTCGACTGCATGGGAAAACTGTCCATAACGGCAACGCCACGTAATTTGCTGCGCAACACTGCCGCGGCTTTTGCAGAATGGTAGATATTCCTTCGAAGAAGGCGCCGAGAAAACTCTCTTGAATGTTTCCGCACGTTGACTGCAAAAGACGTAAATATAATAACGTAGGCATTTTGGAACACCGCTCGAACACGCGGGGCGCGAGAAAAAAGGAGGGAAGGGAAAAAAAGACACACAAACGCCACCTCGTGGGCGTTCCTCCAATCCCTACACTCCCCCACCTCCTCCCTTCCATTCCCAAAGAAAAGGCGAAGAAAAGAACGAGTGGGTGAAAATTCTCCAGCACCGTTGAGAGTGAGAGAGGAGGAGATGGAAGAAGAGAGGTGGAAGGGAAAAAAAGAGCAAATATTGATAGCAGGAAGAGAATAATGATAAAGGTGGCAAAGGGCGGTTGGAAGCAGGATCGAGAGAAGGCGGGGGGAACGGGGGGGGGGGGGGGGGGGAGGTGAAGGCAATGGAGGAGGAGAGGAGAGGAAGAGAGATAAAAATGACTATCGATTGGTGCAGCAAAAAACGCAGAAAATAGGAGGAAGCGGAAAAAGGTGACTGTAGTTGGAGTCGCAGGAAAAGGGAACGATGGAAAGAGAGGGGGGGGGGGGGGAGAGAGGGAGGAGGCGGGTGGTATGGGAGAAGAGAGACCAATGGGAAAGCTTCCTTTGAGCCCGAGAGACGGCACCGAAATGTTCGAATTGATCGAGAAAGGGGAAAGAGGACGAGGCGAAGTGGGCGGGGGAAAGGGGAGAGGGAAAAGTGGGAAAGGGAGCGCAATGAAATCGCCGGCACATCTTCCGTCGCTTGCGGAAACCAATGGAGGAGGATATGGGGCGGCACACCCCACCCGTATTAATTCCTAAACCACCCTCATTCCGTCCACCCTCTTCTTCCAATGTGCCCCTCCTTACACAGAAAAACGTCGGAAAAGACGAACGAGGCTCGCAATGATGGAAAAGATAATTGCCGAAATGTAAGAAGTTAGGAAGCGGACTATGTACATGGGGGAGGTAAGAAGAGAACACTTGACCATGTTGGTATCAGGTCGTAATAGAGAAATGAGTATCAGTGGAGAAAAGGCATAAAAGGTACTAAACTAAAAAAAAATTTAACTGAAGAATAAATAAAAACAAGGGTTACATTGCCGAGAACAGACACTTCTTTTAACTCCTACCAAACTAAGTTAAATTAATGCATTATTACTTAATCCGTATAGTGAATGTGCATCTAAAACCTGATCAATATTTATGAGAAGAGATGATTACTGTCAGGATGGGTAACAAATATGCATAGACGGAGAAAGATCCGGTCTTGGAAGAGTACACTAGTGAGGAGCCATTTATTATTCATACGTAAAAGAAAAAAGAATGTGCATTATGACTCATGGTAGATGGGAAAACTGTCGAGATATTGAAAATAATTATGGTGAGGTAGCCCTGGATGTTTGGCTACATTCCCGTGGTCCTGTGTTCGAAGTCATTCCATTAGGATATGCCATTCGGACACGTCCAGCGAACCCCAATTTAAGTGACTCTCTTGGCACAGGGACTCTGCCAAACTACCAGGTGTCAAAGGGAAAGGATCTAACCCTTTCGTCGTGAGAACTTCGCACGCCAACGTACTAAGTACTAGGTTACCTCTATCAGCCAGACTGACCTTGGAGTTGAACATAGTAGTTTTGGTGGTAAAGGATGGAGGAAATCAGCGTTAAAATGGGTATAAAAGCAGCAATTGATGTGCTGTTCACACAAACTTTATTCCCGAAAAACGCTGTCGTTCATCTAAATAGCGGAATAGCCACCAAATCGAATCTTCCACCTTCATTTAAGCCTCATGATCAGGATATCCGAACTATTCTCTATTGTCTATCCTCCACTGCTTAATGGGAACGCGAAAATATAAACAAGTGCACGGTGTCGGAGGGAAATGACAGTGAGGGATACAGAGAATCCCCCTCTCCCGACTGAAATCGTGAATTACACCGCGCGCGGGCGTTTGCCCACAACAAAAGAAGGCCAGACAGCGATATTCATCTGCAGAAAGTGTTCCCTTCGTTCTCCCCTAGCGTTTCCTTCCAGAACGCCCTCGTCCGTACATATACCCTTTCACGGGTCTTTCCCTTACCCCCACAAAAAAATACGCCGCGATACCTCTCCAACCCCTCCACTTTCTAATGCCTCACACTCCCCCATTTCCCTTCACACAAAAGACTCCCCGACGTAACGTTTTCAACCTCCACACGCGGGATGAGTGGGAAACGTCCACCACGTCGCGGAGACAAATAATCCAAGGCCCGTTGGCTCCCCGCAGGCATTAAACATCCCGGGCGTCTTACGCGAAGGATTAAGGGGCCCGTAAATCATGGAGGAGGGAGGCGATGCGGGGTATGGGATCTTCCTTAAGGTGAGGGAGGGCTCTAAGACGAGCCGGGAGGCGGGGAAGGAGCGAAAAGAGAGGGTGGCTCATTATAATAAAGAAGGTCGAGAAATTTGGTTGAAGATAAGGCTGGAAAAAGGGCAGGAGCGGTCGGAAAGGATAGCGGTTTAGGATCGCACTGGGATCGCGCTCTCCTTTGGGCCGCAGGCGTGTCCTCAACGTGGATTGGTTTTATGAGGACGCGGCCGGGAATAAAATGGAATATCTGCATTTACATTCGTTGAAATTGAGCAAGAGCACTGGACGAATTGGATCCACCGATTGGACGGTGTTCACTGGCCAGGAGTCAAGTATTTTAGTTCCTTGTCAAAAATGTTTTTGGAACGGGATCAGCTCGCTCAACGATTCATACTTGAATTCGCCTAATGTATATAGTCGAGCATTATTGGAGAAATGGATGGGTACCATTCATTTAATTGTTGCTTAATATTATTTGCTGTATAATTTTATGCTAAACGATTCAACGCAAATGTGTTTCTCGCAGCAAAGTGCACCATCATGAAATGGTTGACATCCACGAAGTCAAATCACCCAGGGCCTTTGTAGGTATACATGTTTAATTGCACATATTTCTCAGAAAAGCGTTAATTCACCTATGCCGGCCACCTCAATAATTCAGTTTATTAGTGAGTCAACGGATTGCAGCGAATCTTGTTCAGTTTATTATGACTACATCTTTAAACACCCTCTTTTCATGATCGTGGAAACTGTATCAACAGTAGGGAGGCTTCTGCGTCACGAGAGGTGTGATGTCACATATAAGTATAAATAATTCCATTCTCGATGCAAAGAATGTCACTTCCATACAACCACCAGCAGCAGACGTTTTAGCTTAGGAAAAAAGGTAGCCAGAGGTTTATCGACACATAAAGTTCTATGTCTACCAGAACACTAAAGAGGTGGCTACAACACTGCCTGGAGATCAATCTTTCTGCGAATCGCCAAATCTTGCAGTCCTCCTTTAAAATGCGTAGAAATCAGAATACGAGATAGGCGTCAATTCATTTTCATTATGATACTTGATGAGCATACCTAGCGCAAGCATTTGGGATCAACAGATGGTAATAAAAAATAAATGGCGGCCAATGAAATTCAGTACGATTCATTTAAACTATATTGAGGAAGTAAACCGCACAATGAATGAGGCAAAAATATGACGAGGTAAAAGGGGAAAGGCCATAATAACCTAATGCAAAGGTTAGTTAATACAGGAATAACGTAGGTAATTTACAGTAAAACTCATCTTATGGGAATGAAAATATGCAGTTTGAAATTATCGCATCGAAAGAGATCGGATTTCCAATGGCTTATCGATAGTATTTGACGGCCAGTCAAAGCAATCAGATTTCGAGATAACGGACAATGCCTGATAAATGCATAATATTTCCTCCTTGCTGATCTCTGGGTATAAGCCTAAAATAACGCTATAAAAGTTTGCGCAGGCATTCTCAGTCATTCTGACTCTGCAAACGGTAATTCCAGCTACTGAGTCAATTGGTTCCTAGGTTAAATAAAAACTGAAGAAATTTTTTTACGATAATGAACCACAAGTGATTCAAGATACAATCAACATTAAAACGGGGTGGACATGACTTCCGAGCACACGCACGTATCGTACCCATCACAAGATAATGGCGTTTAAGATATCATACGACGGAGCAAGGAGTTTGCAAATTAATAAGGTAACGGTAGAGTCACCTAGCATAATATTTAGTCCTGAAGAGTCAGAAGGCGCGGAGTTATAGCCAAAAACATCTTCCTTCCTACCGATTTCTAATTAATGAGAAACTCAAAAGATCTTCCTCGTAAATTACAGTGCTTTTCATGGCCTTATTTCCCATAAACGTGTGATCTAATATTAGACGTCGGAGCGTCAGAGAACTTTACTGCAGCCAGATACCTACCCTTCAGCTTTCCAGGCATTTAACTTTTAAAAGCCGCTGCGTTTATTTTTGTACCTGGTACAAAAACTACGTCACTACTCGGGGACTGAGGGATTCTTGGGAGGGGGAAGGATCGAGGGTTGAGGATTGGAGAATCGACATGGCGGTGAGAGATTTAAATGGGCACAGGGGGAGGCGAGGAAGGTTTTGGGGAGACCGAAAGGAGGGGGGAGGAGCGAGGGAGTGAAGCTCGGGACTGTGGTAAGATGCCAAGAGGAATCAGCGAAGACAATCGCGAAGACGTGCTTGGCTGCCAAGTCGGAATAGCTGCCACCCCTTTCCCTCCGGCCCAAGGAGGGCGGTGAGGGGTTGGGGAGGTGGGCGGGGAGGAAGGTGAGAAGGCGAGGGGAAGGCGACCGCCTTCGGTTGGGAAGATTGCCTCACCGCCTCCACGGGAGCCTGCCGCCGCCTCCGATTATTCCACGTCGTCTCTCGACAGGTCGAACCCCCGTCCCTCGGCTAAATCTCTCCTATTGTCGGCTTAAATCTGTCAAATCAACTCCCCGCGGAGTGTATCCCTAGCGATCTTAATATGGACGACGAATTTGGAGGCAGTTGTGTCTCCGCCGGCGACGGAAAGGACAAAACGGGACACGGTGTTAAATGCTGGGGAAAATAATCGAGTGGTCCACAACCTTATTGCAGGAATAGAGAGAAGCAAATAAATTTACAGATTTGAACTTCACAAGTGTCACGATAATACTAGGAAAGGAACAATGATCTGTAGAAATGTCTGACTAATCCATAACTATTAAATTCCAATAAGACAACAATTGAGCATATTTATAGCCAACTTTTCACGTGTCCGCATAGCCACAAGTTTACTATCTTCCTCGGGATGGTAGCATTGTGCCTCTCACATTACGGGGTTAAGTAGTACATTCAAGGTAGTAGTATTCTCAGAATACTACTACTATAGTACCACTAAGGGGAGTAGTATTCTCAGACTGTGTGGTAGTAAGTGTCTGATTGACAATGCATACCCAATGATGATTCCTCCTCTTCCACACACCCTTACGGCGGAATTTGGAGTGTTATGTACGTGTAGACGAATGCGGAAAATGCATTCGTAGAGTTTTTGCATGAAGAAATTGAAGGAAGATCTGGTGCTTCAAGGGTAAGAAGAAGTATAAAAGAATAATTTTCCCAGATAATTGTTTGAATTTCTTCGGGCCAGGAATAGTAGCGAGCATAAAATGTAAAAAGCGAAAAATTGGTTAACTTAAGAAGTTCAGTAGTTCATGAAAGGCAGAGTAAGAAACTTACTGAGAAACATCAGGAAGTAGGTACGGGGAAGAATGTATATGAGGCGAGAGGAATTCAGAAAGGCGAGAATGGAGATGTTTCGTTATCAACGAATAGGATGTCAAAGATATAATTTACTTAGGATAAAATTCAAGCATTACAAAAATGGGCTGCATGATGGAATTTTATGAAGATAAACAACGTCAATCTTACCGATCATCCGTAAAATGATATGGTACATATTTTTTCTGGACAATTTCCAACGATCACCATTACCAGGCTACATAAACATCTGGTAAAAATGGCAGAACACGCTAAATATATAAAATATATATACTCCCAATACAATCGTACCATACTGAAATGATGAAACATGAAATGAGCTTGTAATACTTTCGAATTCCAGCTGAGAATATCCAGACGTTGAATTTTATGCGATTTCTTCTTGAAATGAAAGACCTCATTTTTCTACTGACGTAGTATGCAAAAACAGATACATAAGCAGAAATAACGCCAAACTGTGGTAACATAGCATTGATGATAAAGCCCTCGAAGGAAAAAGATATATTATATCTCGACGCACATTGACCAATAAAAAAAAAAAACTTAAAGAGTGGTGTTGGGCAATAATGCAGCCTTTGAAGCTCGATAATTGCTCAAGCAACGGCGATAAAGGTTTGGTCAACAGAATGCGACTTCCAAGCCAGAGATACCTTTCACTGTCGAAACATAAGACATTTAAATTAGAACAAGGATGAGCATCTGCTTTAGACAGCTTCAGTATCACCTATTAAAAGCCTAATCCATATATAATATGCAAATGTGCACGATTAGAGGCATAAAAGTTACATGTGTAAGCAATTATTCCCAGGCAAGAACTACTAACAATACTGACTATAATTCATTCATCATCATTGAAAGTGAGTAAATCTAAGATTGGTTTTACTCAGCTTTCCCTTCCATTCTTCTATCGGCTAAAATCTTCATACTAACATAACTCTTCTCTTTTACGCCCTTAACTATTTGTTACAAGCGTCTTATGTGTGGCCATACTTTTTCCTAGACGATTATACTCATCAGGCAATCATGTAGTGTAGGCTATAATAGAAATACGTACAAGCTAATCAGTAGGAGGAGCAAGGTGAAGTAAAAAACGGCAACATTGCAACGGCACTAAGATAGTGAACCTAAGTATGATAAGAGAGATAAAGTGGTGATTGTGAACATGGAAAAACTAAGAATTGTATGGTAAGCTCCAGAAAGGATTACGAAGTTTTAAGAAATTCACTCCTCCCTGTTGGAAAAATCCCCACTAAGAATTTTAATACGTCGAAGTTAGTGAATTCACGCTTCTCTTTACACCGGTCTGGGTACGGTGGAATAAGTAGAAGTAAATTAATTGATTCACCGTAGCAACTAAAAACCATGGCCATCACTTTGCGTTATCGACACCTCTACCCATCTTTGGTGGCTATGATGATCTACGTCTGTTATATACGCCTATTTGTGAAAATATATCGAGATGACACAAATGCTCCATTCCAGAAACAAGAGCTCAGTTGTTACTAAACGAATTGCGCTACACTTTCCTTCAAGAAAAAAATATGGAATCAGTAAATCTAAATACGAGCAGAGTGCATTTGTAAATTAGAACGATAAAACCTTGGTGTATCTGGCGAGACTAGCTTCTTACCGCCAACTGCTTAGGTGGCAGCTGGTGGCGTGACGTGCAGATACATAAATATATAAATTTATGACTTCTCTCTCCTATCTGTAAAACATTGGTGCCGTCACAAAAATATAACTCAGCCGATTCTCAGAGAATAATAAGGTCTTGTACAGAAAGACTCATGATAGTTGATAGTAACACTACACAATTTTATCGTCATTTTTTCCCTTTCACCTTATGCGGGAATAATTTCAAGTAAATACGATGAATACAGCTATTACAGTTACTTTTGCTCAAAGTAGGTATTTACGGTCCATCGTGTACTAAGTAATTGTAAACCAATTTATAAACGCTAAATGTGACGTATAATAAATTATTTCACGAACAGACGTCAATGTGATAGTTGAAAAATCGTCCCATAGGTCCATTGAAGGAAGAGAAAATGACAAAAGAATGAAGCTTTGCTTTCTCCTCTAGGAGCTCCTTTCCTGAACCATAATTCTTCCGGATGGGCGTTTAAATCAATGAACAAATGACCACGTGGACACACCAAATACGATTTCCTCCGCCTACACTAATAGGGAATAGCCGTTCGGGAGGTTTAAAATGTTTCCTCGGAGTACGTAACGAGATGACATCGATTTCGGAAGCCATCTTCAGAAACCATATCAGTTATGAGGCGAGCGATGATAGCGCACAAAAAATGACGCGACGGCATAATCTCACGTTTTCCCTGGGCGACACACCCACACCGGCGCAACCCGTGCGGGAAGCATGAGGGATCGCTCCTCTCATCTTTTTTTTTACCCTGCTCCGTTCGGAAAGTTGAAAAACCTCGAGCAGGGGAGCTACAAAAAGGACGAAAACAAAGAAGAATCGATGACGTGGCGTGCTCGAGACTTCCCTTCCGTACGCCATTAATTATGGCACGGCGCGCAAGAAAATTTCTATTATGAACTGCGACATGGTGGACAAAAGTAGTGGGTTGAGAAGAAATTTTCCTCGCCACGCCACACAGAGGGGTTAAAAAGAACAAAAGATTGAGATTGTGGGAATTTCTAACGTGCAAATGTAAAACTAAGAGGAAATTGGGAGGGAGGACCAAGTTAACCCAAGCCATAGAATGAGTGAAAGGGCACCACAGAAATGAGTGGATTTGTAGTCAAATGAAAATAACTGAAAATATACTCCCGCGCCCTTCACAGAAATTGGGAATGCTGCCATGTGGGCAAAATAGATTCCAGGCAAACATAATGCTCTCTAAATTACTGGTAGCCTGCGGTATGATAATTCAATCGGTAAAAATGAGACCAATAATTATTAGGAACTATTAATTCTTTTACGAGAAATTAAAAGGAATTTCCGATTGAGTAGCGTAAGAAAAATAATAAGGAAGTACTTAATGAGTGTGCATTTATCTTCCTTTTCCATCAGCCTAAGAATTTTTTTTGAGCATTAGTTTAGGAATACATCTGCATTCAATATTCACTAACCTATTTCAAAGATGTAAGACCGTCTAAGATATTTAAATTAAGATTGATCAGATAAAAAGTATTATGACTCAAATTCATATTAATCTGATAAAATTGGGAAGTAATTTCCCGTAAAGGTTTTGGCGGCATTTCATGACACAAAATATAGTATATACAACACGGCGGGTTAAAACGGGAGGTTATACACATTAACTGGACTTGTGCTCTTGGTATTACAAAAATAATTTTATAGTGTCATTGATGGCTCTTCATGCACCAAAAATAATCAACAGGCAACACAAAGCATTGTTGTGTACAATAGAATAAGATGACATACATATCGCTTTGGTTAAATATGAATCTAATTACGCAATTCGGGATCCAAATTCCACCAAGATAATTAATTAGGT
Organism: Platycnemis pennipes; assembly: GCA_933228895.1. Classification (NCBI taxonomy): domain Eukaryota; kingdom Metazoa; phylum Arthropoda; class Insecta; order Odonata; family Platycnemididae; genus Platycnemis; species Platycnemis pennipes. Next base: position 52,531,853 of record OW121853.1, read on the forward strand.
ATATACTAACACATCCCAACACTGGTAGACAATGAAAGCGCGATTGTAGTATGAAGAGAGGCTAGATATAATTTGATTGAAAATCCACGCAAAATTCAACTTTTAAAAGGCTCTCGTACTTTTGAATTTTCATCGAGCGTCACAGCCGATGATGCTTGATGCATATTTTTTTTAAATCCAACGTATCTAATTGTAGTCAACAATCGCATTTTAATGAGCTCCAATGAACTTCAAACATTTAAATTTCAAAATACAATAATATATTCAGAGTGAGACCGGAATTTACATGCATAGCATCTCATTCGATGAGACTCAAAGCCAGATGCAACTGACGAAAAATGTTTCCACTAGAGCATAAGAAGGGGAAAAATGAACTAAAAATGAATTTAAAGCAACGAATGTAGCGTAACCAACTTCAAACGATTTAATACGAAAGCCAAACGGACCGATAGCGATGAGTGCACAAAGCCTCCACCTACGCATAGGCACGCGTAATTCACCGACGGGTGAATAACCATGAGATAAGAGGGAAACCAATGATGTAACAAGGTACCCGTTGCCTTGGTAAGAGAAGTACCTACATGAATAACTCCCAATCATGCAGCTTGAATGGCAAATTATAATCCGCGCACATCACTGAAGTCCCGGACGGATCCTTCCTCCGCTCTACGCCGGTTATTTGCAGAGAGCGACAAAGTCGAGGAAAATCGCATGGGAACGAGCATATAAAAAAGGGAGTGCGGTAACAAGGGCAGGTGGGCGGATGAGCAAGAGGAGCAGGGGCGGCGAATTAAGTTCGGGGCGGGGTCGAAAAGAAAGAGGGGCCCGAAGCTTAGAGGGGAGAGCTGGAGGAGCGGGCGAGATGATTTGGAATCCGGGGAAGAGGCAGAGGGAGAGAGAGAAAAGTCGCGGGAGCGATAGCGAAGGAGAGGAGGAGATGGGAGAGAGGCCGACTCCCACAGAGAAAAGTGAGATATAAAGGGGAGAAAGGAGTGACATTGGAGAATTGGGAGGGAATCGAAGGTCGTGCGTACGAGAAGGGAGGGCAAAAGGCAGCGAAAAGACGAGATTCGGTTGGCGTGGAAGGAGGAGGAAACTGCCATGGAAGGAGAGGGGGATCAAATAATAGGAAAGGGCTGGAAGAGAAAGTAAGGATTACTGCCAATGGTCATGGATACGCCGTATCCTCAGTGAATCAGTAAGTAGCGAAAAAACGTATGAATATCATTTTAACAAGGTGACAAAGGTAGAATTTAGAACTAAAAATATGCAACCCACCCAGGAGATTCCCATTACCTTAAGCAGTTGCATATTAAATTTCTGCTCACTCCAATTAACTTCGACACATGGAATTCATGAAAAAAAATCTTTTCATTTCCTGAGTAACGTTTATATCTCAACTTATGAGAAATAGCTCCCAAGTACTAAACTCCAGCACAAAACACTATGACCACACCACCAGTCTCTTCGAATAACGAATATGTATTCTATCGAATAAACGAGAATGAGATAAATGCTGAAACTATAATTTTATTTTACCATCCCGACAAGTTGTGTTCAAGATATTTTGAATTGCCACAAAGACAAATTTTGGCCTCTTGGATATTCCGAAATACTCTTCACCAATTCCAGGAAACACTTTATGTCCTCATACTCAGAGAATACGATGTTTAAAACACATTAAATACAACATTTCTGCGATTTAACCTCTGAGAGAACTAGGCATTCTGACATTATCGAATTTAGATTTTTCGATAGTTGCCCCCTCCATCCTTGATAGGAGCGAGTAAACGAGCAGGGGGTCACTAAGGACCCAGCCGGGCCACTCCAAGCACGAGGATGAGGGTGTTTGGGGGGCGGAGTGGGAGGAGAAACAGGTAAGAGGAGGAGAGGTTCCTATAACGACGCAGGGAACTCTTTTGTAGATTCGAATATAAGGGAAAAAGCGTGGAGAGAGAGAGAGAGAGAGCGATGAGAGGATCCCTTAAAAGGCACTCGAAGGCAGCAGACGCTGATCTAAGATGCTCCAAAGGATCTTCCACTTGCCTTCTCCTCCCCTTAACCTCGCCCACTTTCCACAAGCTGCGCTAATGGGCGCGTGTGGCCTCGCCAGCTTACGGGTAAGAATGCGGCACCAGGAACTCAGTACATATGTGCCAAGGGATAATTGTATTTATATTCACATAGAATTCCGCAATATGCAACGGAAGCAAAGTAGGGATCACTTAACTACAGAAAAAGACCAAGACCTGAGACATTTGTAATAGGCTGGGTCTACCAAGGGAACAAGCAGAACACCATTGGCAGAGAAACGAGTGTAAAACCATATCAAAATGATTCTATAAGTAGAAATTGCTATCTTAACTATACCATCAATGCAATTTAAAAAATCCGATTGCAATCTTAATAGTTAAGGTAAAATTGTGCACTTTCAAAATCAGCTGAACATTCAGAATTCAACAAAATTTTAAAACAATTATGGAAACTTTCCTGGAGTTCAATGAACCAGATACAAATCACTCTCTATTTTACAAAGCAAATATTTATGATATCCACCCTTGAATGATTTTGTTTTATAATGACGATTAATAGAAATAAACCATCACACATAATTTTACAGATTTCGCTATTGTTTTAATATTTTTTAACGTTTTATTTCTATGATAAAGCACTTTCACAAAGTTAGATTGATACAGAAAATTGTAAATAACGGTCAATGTCAACAACATATTTTCATATATGACACAACAATCGGAATTTTACGTAAGGAGCTAAAAATACTAGAACAGTTTAATTTTCGCATATATTTAAAGGATACGCATTTGGTCTTACAGATTAGTCAACAACATTGCAATGACGGCTGAGGAATCCACCTTTCCTTTTGTAATACCAACTGAGGGTATGTATTTACGTTAAAGCCTGTAGATGCAATGCTCACTACTCGCATGGTATCCTAATATACATTGTGGATCAAACGAGGAGAGAGGATGAGGCTCAGTAATATGGATTCAAATTGGGAGCGAGGTTCTGAGAGGAGATTGGAAGAGCGGCTGAAGTGCGTTCTAAAAGATGGGTGCAGGGTATGGGGCAAATCTAACAAGTTGTTTCCATCCGCTTCCCCTACCACCATTCCCTCCCCCTCAACCCATCCCAGGGGAACTCCCACCCTTCAATTTCGTGTCACACGCGGATTTGGGTAGGCGGGAATAAAGTGTGTGCCGTAATGAAATTTCAATTTTGAGGACTATTTTTGTGATTTACATAGTAATCGGCCGCCTTCGCTTTGGAGAGTTGCTTCGGAGACGAGACTTAAGCGATTAGATCGCGCGGGTCCTATCCGTGGGACAGAAGTTTTTGATATTTTCAAATCTTCTCGATTCGCCTTGGGATTAAATTCCCGACGGATGGAGCATTAGGTATAAGTTCCCTCAGCATTTTATGCAAAGAGGTATTTTGGAGGAATAGACGGAATTGAGACTTTTTCTTAACTCCCCTATTTCCCCTCTGCAGCTTTGCTTTAACAGCGGTTTCTTGCTAGCCCCAGTCATGGAAGATAGAGGTCGTGATGACCTCCACCGCACATAGAACCATACCATAAACGCTATTCCCATTCAGTGCAGTCACAGTAAAAACCCTAGTCTTCGTTTATATCCAGTGAAATATCCCCCTATCTCACAGCTGTTGCCTTATTACGATCTTCCCATCATTTTTATTCCATTCATGGCGTATTCCATACTCACAATCTTTTTCTGTGGGCTTATCGTGGCTAATCATATTCCTCTCCTGAATAGTTAAAAAGACGAAATGCATCCATCAAGTGCATACTCTAGCAAACAATTAAAAATAACTATGAATTGAATTGAATAGATGAATGGAATACGCGATTTCTCACTTTCAAGACCTCATTTAAAATGCTCTTCAATGCGTACGATACAAATTAGAAATAAAAATATGAAGTAAAAAGGAGTCGGAGGAAATCGGCGAGATTTTTAAAAGATTAATATTAATATGATAATCTTGGCATCAAGATTCCAAATTAAGTAATGGGGTTCTTGATTAGAGTGTTCGCAAAAACATAGACCAACTATTATGCAAAGTCAAAAGCCGATCAGCTTTGGAAGACGTTAAAAACATTTAACAATAATATCAAAACAAGTTTCAAACCGTATCGACTTTACTGTTAAAAAGATTAATACTTAGATGGACCAGACATTCTTTCCACGCGCAATTAGCAATCAGAATACATGCCACAGCAGATGTGTAAATATATGTTAGGGAATCTATTTCTAATCAAAGAAACCAGAATCTCTGTTTAAAAGTTAAACATTACCGCTTCTAATGATCAATGATCGTGGGGTAGACACATCCGGGAAATATGCGGCCGAGCGAAGAGAAAGCTAGGATTTATAAAAAGAGTACTTGGGAAATGTGATGACAAGACAAAAGAGCGATGCTACTTTTCACTAGTTAGGCCCCACCTTGAGTATGCAGCCAGTGTATGGGATCCTAATGAATTAGGTTTGACGAGAGAACTAGACAGTGTGCAGCGTAGAGCAGCTAGGTTCGTCAAAAGGTGTTACGATAGGTTGAGTAGTGTATCAGAATTAATACAAGAATTAGGGTGGGAATCATTATCAGAGCGTAGGTTAAAGTTCAGATTAAATCTATTAGAGAAATTTCAATCGGATAGCTTCACTGAAGATGTTAGGCACATATTAAAAACACCAGCGTATTATGCTAGATTCGACCAGATAAATAAGATTAGAGAGATAGATTGTCGTACAGATAGATTCAAAATGGCATTTTTCCCCCGTACTATAAGAGAACAGAATAGGCAGCATAGGAAAGGGATAGGTAGGGGAAATATTCTAGAGTATTCTGTAGTGTATGATGCATGTCTTACCCCTTAAATACTGTAGACACTAACAATCAAGTTGCATGAGACAATATAGTTGCTAGTTTGCATGTTAGTAGTGCATGCCTGGTGATCTTCACCCCCTGCCACACACCCTCGCGGTGGCTTGCAGGGTATCGTGTAGATGTAGATGTAGAATGGCATGTAACACTTGCATGCCGGCAGTTGATACATCTTCAGTAACAATCCCGGCATGCGGCTTGAAGAATATTTGTAGAGGAGGATGTTAAAAGTCCCCATGCCTTTCAAGTTCAACCATTAACTAGGAAGTTATCCGAAAACGTTTAAATCAGATGATTCAATAACCATTTAGTCCTTCGACATTACCATGCCAAGCACACTCCTTTTATGGAAACTCTCCAACGTGAAGATCACGTTCTTCCACGACTAACCCATTTCTCACCCCCTACTTCTCACCGCATACTTTTCTCATTTACACCTTTATGGCTAAAGTTATAACAATAATGCGCATATGGGAGCGCAGATTAATTTTTTTATCACTGCCACAATATTATGAAGTGTACTGTCATATTTACTTCCCAGGAAAAATACGCGTTTTTCTACATACATTGTTTTTACAGTTCCCTCATTTTCCACAGCCATTCATTCTTCCGTAGGATGCATATTATTGGAAAATTCTCAGTAGCGGAAAGAAGATTGAAATAAACTGATTTATATCGACATCTAATGTCGAACGACGCTCAGTGGATTCCGTGACCATGACCGAGCTCCATATATGTTCTAACCTCACCACCTGCAGGTTTTCTCCTCTCCCTTCCTTGTCTTGGCAGCAACCTGGAGAGTTAAAATGATCGAACTCGGCAGCAATAACCTACCCTGAGTGAAAACGTAAACAGAGTGTGGGAAAGATGCGTGAGATCCGAAGCCGGTAATAATATGGCATCAAGATTACAAATTAAGTTATTTGGGTTCTTTGATTAGAGTATTCGCTATAACATAGACCAAATGTTTAGCAAAGTCAAAAGCTTAGACCAAATGTTTAGCAAAGTCAAAAGCCTGCTTCTGAAAGCGTAAAAAACATTTTAAAATAATATAAGAAAAGTATCAAACCGTATCGAATTTACTGCTAAAAGGATTATTGACTTAGATAAACGGTCATACAGTCTTGCCGCAGAATACACATCAAATCAGAGAAATTAAAGAAACTGCCGAGAATGGGTAGACAAAATGTGAGGACGGAAAAGATGAACCATCCAAGGGCCTCGTCAGTGCACACAGCATTTTCAACGATGAAAATGAAGGGAAATATGAAGGATGCGGCGACCACATAGAAGCGAGTGCTCATGGTGCAGCCTCGAAGGAATACGAGTGGCTGGAATGGGCGACTCTAGTGCCGCTTCCCGAGCGCGCGTGCATTACATGAGCTCTCTGAAACGGGGAGCATCCGACGCTCACCAACTGCGACCGAGCCGTTTCTCTCACGCGGCCGCCCCAACACGTGGGCTGACGAAGCGCATTGCACACTTCTCCTTTTTTTTTACACGCCCTCAATAGCGCTCACGAAATGCAACCGCAGTCACGCAAGCTTGGTTGCATTTCTCTCCCATTTCTTCGCCATCACCCGGCCGGTCGCCTTCCTGCGTGTTTCTAGAAATTTGTAGTCCGTTACGGCCTCGGTAAAGAAGTGTCGCCCCACGCCCACGTGATAGAGAACGGAGTGAAAGATCTGATAAGTGATACGTGAGCCGTCAGTTTCAATTAGACGCATGCCATGTTTAGTGAAGTAAAATTGCAGTTGATGTGCAAGAATGATTTCAATAAGAAAATATTACCTCGTCCCACGCATATACGCTGGATAGCAGAGTCTGCTCATGCTGTCACCACGAGCAATGATCAAAATACTTTTTTCGGTACAATAATCAAACCTCATGCGATAAAAAGAATCTCCTCGCAAATTAAGTCACTCGATTTAGCTTTTTAAAATAATTTCATAATCAGCAAACTCGATGCCTTGTCATATTGTCAAATTTACGCGGTAATATGGCATAGCAATTCCTCAGCTGAAATTATCCATTCACTAAATATACCCAGCTAATAAGACTAATAAGCTATTCATGACTGGTAAAACAACTGGTTAAGACAGCAATGGAGTAAAGTCCTTTTGAGGCCGTCACTCTGATACCTTCCAGGACTAAAAGACAGTTAATTTGCAACTCCGTAAACTAATCGCCAAATCTTCGATCTTCAGGAATCCAGTTGAAAGGAAAAACTGAAGTAATTTCATGTAGAAAACGGCTTTATCTCGTGGCAATCGGGATCGATATCACATGGCCGTTCATTCTCCCTCTAGGCATAACTCTTATCTACTTCTCGCAATGCGGGATTGATAAATCTACTCTGAAACTCGCTTCACAAGGTAACATGGAAAAAGAACGTACACGCTCACTTTCTGCGACCTTTCCTCCGAATTGCAAGGGATAACCCTAAAGTAGCATGACGGATGAGTTTCTCCCAACCACCGCGAGCCAGCAACTCCAAATAAAATCAAGTGTAAAAATCCCTTAGCTCAAAAAGACACCCTCCAACCACTCTGATCATATTGCCAGATGAACATGGTCTCACGCAAGCGGGCAGCCCAGACAGCCAGCCAGCGAGCCTTGACTGTTGCTGACTGTGGCAGTGTGACGATACCTATCGACTGGATTTCACAGCCCGCGACTCCAAACGATTTCGGAGATGATGACAATGGAGGAGGAAGGGAGGAGGTCTTCAAGAGTTCGGATACTTCTTAAAACTTTTTCCAGTACCAGGAACTGAGCTCAGATAGTAAACTAGAGGAAGGGATAATCATTACTGAATGCGAACATCTCTATGAGTCACGTACGATCTCATTTACGCTATCGAGCTCCCTGATTTATTCCCGCGTGCTCTCGATAACTTTTTTTTACGCAGATTCCGTTAGTTTAGGCTTGATTAAAAACACTTTTTTTTCACGTCAGTCTCTGTCCACGTGCAAGAGGAAAAAAATTACTGTCGCATCTTAGGGCAAGTTGGTGACAACATCATACGATACATTGAAACCTATATTACGACTGATCACGATGAATGAGTGATACCTATGGTCCTTTTAGGGGTTTCTCCGCGATGACGTGGTTGTCCACCAACGTTTCCCCGCCACTGCTGGCGGCCTCTTCAGGGTGAAGAGACCCTGAAGAGGCCTCCAGCAGTGGAGGGGAAACGGTGAACAACCACGTAATCGCGCAGAAACCCCCCAAGAAAAACCACATCACTCAGACATGGACCGAGAAAGTTTTAATCAATTCACGATGAATGACTCGCTCACAAAATATTTGTATTGATTTGCCATCCCAACAATTTCCGTAGCTGTCAGTCGCTCGCCTGCGATAGAGCATGGGATGAAATGATAGGCCGTAAGAATTCCTCATCTTGAAAAACGACAAATGACAGAACTGTGCCCATTCTTTAACCCTCAAAATCCTTAACCCTTAATACACTACTTCACAAATATGATCACATCTCGCATTCTATATACATTGGAGGGCCATTAATTGAATGTTGATTTCATCACTAGACTACGAATCGCGTGAAACGGTCTGGAGAGGAAGGAATCAGTAAAAATCAGAGCCTCCTCCACCACTCGGCGTGGGACGCGGGAGCGTTCGCATGACAAGTCGATGAGAGCCTGTGGCGTCTCGCTGCGAACGGGAAGAGTCGTGGAGGAGGCACATTCATCGCCATTCCGATGGGACGGGACGTGTGCCACGAAAGGAGTCGAGAGGCGAGGGCTTGAGGACGGGGAGGGGAGAACAAGGGTCGGGGGAGGGGATTGGGGGTGAGAAACACTTCAATGGGGAGGAAGGCACATCGAAAGCTGCGCTGTCGAGCCAAACGAGGAATCGATAAAGGAGGAGGAGAAAAAAAATCCCAAGGCAAACAATTCTCTCGACGAGAGTGAAGTTTGTTCGTTCCGAAGATAACATTTTCCAATGCACAGATAGGGAGCGGGAGGAAAAGTGCGCGGTGCCGTCATTTGAGAGCACAATGGTATCCACAAAAAGTACGCCTTCGCACCATTCACTCTCGTTCTTTCCACTGTCGCGAGCCGAGGAAAATTTCCATCGTTTCCGAGCATAAAACGAAAGCACCAAAAACCTCAGTAACTAAAGGTGCGACAGAAACATTAGCCACATGAACCCGTGGGGAGTCCCAACTTTTGCCCAATTTTTGCTGACTGGTGCTCAAATTCTTATAAATATCAATTCGTTTTGATTTTCATCGCGCGCCACATGGTATGCAAAATGATCTGATGACTATTTTCATTGCGACACAAAACTCTCTTTCAAACTTGTGCGCATTAGAAATTAAAGTCAGTTGCTCAATATTTTAAAAATCCAAATTCAAAGATATTTACGTTGAAAAATCGATATTTTTAAATGTAATTCACCTCTATGGTAGCGTATTCCTATCCTTGAGAGAAATGCCGAAGAGCCGCAGGACGTAGCTTAACGTTACAAATGGTGGTAGAAGAAAGTGTACCAAACACAAGGGTAAAGTGAAGTGGCAGAGTTTGCAGAACACGAATAATGGAATAATTGGTATAAATTTAGGTGAGATAATTTTCCATGCATACAACTTGACGTAGCTCATCAATTGTTTTTACCCTTTTACATGTACATTGTGTTGAAGATTGCATAAGAGGGAAAATATTAATTTCAGAGTATTGGGAAGGGGGAATGTTAACGACTAAGTAGATGCCAGTGATATGATTATGAAGGAAGGCGTTGGAAAAGAGGCAATGACAGATGTCAGACGAGTTACAATTGTAGGTTAACGTGAATGACAACTCACAATATATATATTACGTCAACTAACCATAGGTGAAAGAACTGAAACAATTTTATGGGCACTGAAAATTTACTCGACCTACTCGATACTTAATCGACTATCGTTAAATGGAAATACTTCATGTTACCTATGTAAACAATTAGTCATTTCATAAACCTTTCCACCTCATTACGGCTATCAATTATCATAGGAACAAGGCAAATAACGGCTTTCATAGGAAGAAGGCAATGCCTTTAATTACCTATGCAAAAATTACGAAAAATAAGATATCGCATAAATTATCCGATTATTAGAGTATGGTAATTACCGATGTCAGTTCGTATTCAACTTCTGTTCATTCATTTCATTCCCCCACCGCTTTTTGGGCCATGAAATTCAATTTAAGGATACATTGTCGTACATTATTGAGAAAATGAAGAAGTGGCTAGGCGGGAAAAATACTGAAAATCGTAATTAACATTTAACGGAGAGACAATCGATCGTGCAACCTGAGCCGGAATTAGATGTTCCTTTGACGCAATTACCGCACTCTACGAGGTAAAGTAGACTAACAAGCGCTGTCGTGTGTTCAAGGAAGAGTATTTTATAGCTGCATCCTTACATAAGTTACAAATTAAGGACAATAGATGATGGGAAAAGACCGTTGATAAATTAAATCACGATTCCCCAGAATAAATACTTAATCATTCACAAAGAAACCAATGGAGTGGGCGTGCAAACCCAAAAAACTTTCCGCTACTGTGTTTATCTTTGGTCAAATATATCAATGCTTAAATGCTGTAGGAGTATAAAGTTCGGGGATAAATGCTACAAAAAGTCAAGCCATTTCTTATGCTATACGATCTCTGAGGGAGAATATGCGGATAATAATTTTGATGAATGACTTAGTAGGTCATCTTAAATATGCGAACGAAGTATTGAGAAGTAGAAAAGCCACAATGGGAAGCACGAGTAACTAATTGCGGCCCATGAGACTACCGCACTGAAGCGCGCGAACATTTTCGGAGTCTATGAGTGAGGATAGCAGTCGGAACGTGAGACTCGCCAGGGAATACAACCAGCCGAAGGAGAGTAAGCGACGCTCGTACCAGACACTGGCTGCGAGAGAAGTCCACAGCTGTCACCGCCTCCGCTGTGGCCATGAGATTAAAGTAAAGAGGGTGAACACAGGGACCGACTCTGTTCCCTTATCGCCAGGGTGGGGCAAAGGCGCCATATCTGCCGTGAGCTGGGGCGTCTAGGCGAGGTCGGCAAACACCACGGGCAGCCCCTCCGTCGACAATATTCCCGTCGACGGATCTTTAGGGGCGATAAGGAGCGGCGAAGGAGGAGGGAGTGGGGGGGAACTCGCGGAGGGCGAGGGGAGTTGGAGGGATTTCCACAGAGCGAGGTGCGCCCGGAGATAACCGAGACAAAAATGTCTCACTCGCACACATCAACGCCACACCTATAACTGATTGTGAACGTCCAACTACGGACGCGCCCGAGAAGAACGCCCTACCAAATACAGCATACGGCGTGGACATCCCTTTTTGAACGCGCGTAACGTAACCTGACTAGCCAGAAAATAACACGTCCGGGTGCCAAAATTTCGAACGCTTTTGTGCAACTGCGCTCGTGCGCGAAACTACTACGAAGCGAATTTTCAACCACGGGCACTAACAACACCTTGACTGAAGGATGTATTTATAGTAAAAAGAATAACTGTAATGAAGAGAACTACGCAAGGATGCGACAATTTTTCCCTCTCATGACGTTTCAGTAGACATGACTAAACATACTAGGTAAAATATAATGAACATTAAATATTAAATTATGTAAACAAACAATGAGGTCAATGGAAGTATCACTTCTAACACTATATTTGATTGAATGTATCTTTTATTTGGAGTATTAGTTCCTTCGCTATCATTTAAAAGCATTCCAAAGAATTTCTTTTACAGCATATAGCATGAAAAATAACCTTTGTAAATATTAGCCATTTAATTAAGTTATATTTATTGAACAATGACTACTTCAGAGAGGTATATATTTTTCTATTTATTATAGTACCATAGTATCAAGTGATATATAGTATAGTACAATAGCGTAATTAATATAAGTACCACAGGGGCAATAATGATATACCTATCTGGAAAATACCCTAATGACATTCCGTATTTAGATTGGACAGAATGATGTGAAAATATCTTTTTTTACCGATGAAGCATATAAATTCCTTGGTATAAAAATTTTATGCTGACGTTTTTCTGAAAAAAAAATCGAAGTCGGAGGGTATGATTCCGATTCGAAGTTCAGCTCATCTCGAGCTCGAAATGAGCTTGGATACATGGACACTTGGATACAAGTCTAGCTTATCAGCCCGAATGTAAGATCATCTTTTAGTTCAGCATAGGTACCTCTAATAACAACCAGTACAGATCCACCTAATTTTCTCGCCGACCATTATGTTATTTCAACCAATCATCGCTGTGATTAGCATCAAATTTGCACAAAGAGTTGTGTGACGGCCATACTGCTTCTCGCAAGATTAAACTTGAAGTGAATCAGGTTAAGAATATAAATCACTCCCCAGGCGTCTAGCCAATTCACCTGCAGGGGAACTAAGCAAAGTGCTTACGTTTCATTTAACACATTTACTTAAGGAGGTTCCACCGTGACTCCGCGATTCAATATCCCGTAAAAGAGCTATGTTATTTAATGAATAAATACCGATCCAGAAAAACACCTATATGGAAAATCATCTGCAGGGTGATAACGCTTACACAATAATTGTATGAGTATGCTATTTTATAGCGCGTTGTAGTTACATTATATTTTTTACAAGCTCTTTTAACTCATTTTGACTTCGGAAAATGACTGACGTGTTGTTGCCACGTTTAATTTACAAAGTGAGGATACATGCTCAATTCCGCTAATACGTAATCTAAAATAGGTTAAATATTTTCTTACTTAGTTTTAAACTACTCCCTTGCAAATACAACTCTTTGTTATGAATTTTATTAATATTCGTATTTTTGAAAATTGTTTGGCAACAATGACGCTGCTACCATTTGGAAGCATTGATATTAATTACACCATATCAATAACCAATAAAATATTTAAATCACGCAAAAAATATAAGAAGGATCTTGGTAAGGTATATTCCGTAATGAAGACGGTAAATAAGCTTGTAAGCACGTTCCATCACAAGTATCGTAGCCAATGATAACAACATACTGTAGCGCCACTTTCACGTAACTAAGGCTTTTCTGCTTTTTTTCGAGCAAACATTTATTAATATCAATTAAACAAGTGTGGTAAGGCGAGCACTTTTTTACAATGCTAAATTCTGCGTAAAATCACGCATCTTATATTAGTTTTTCGTCAAAACGACATTTCTCATTACATTATTAATCTGCAAATATTACTGCAAGAGCCATGCTCTGCCGTATAGCCACGTATAAAATATCTGATTTTCAGTGTCTTTTTTCTTCAAATATATTATGGTAAGGCCAAATTATTTTGTTGCCAATCGATAGAAGGGGCAAAAAATGATGTATTCTGACATTTTCACAAAAATGACATCTACTTCATAATTCGGTGGAGCCACCTTAAATACAATACAGAATCAAGGTTGGGTAGAGCGCCTTTCTAATTATATCAATTAATAATGCGGCAGGAGAAGCATAAAATTACCCTTTGCAAAATATTAAAAACGGCTTTATCATACTGGGAAGGACCCGACTCAACTTCATTACTCAAGTTGCACATTTTGTAATTTAAGAGGGATATATTTTCAACATTTATCATCCTTGACATTGCGTATGTGATATGATGGAGAGTATTTGGAGATAATGCGCTATCCGATGTTAATAACTTGCCTTGGGCATAAACAAAAGAAAGGATTGGCTGGAGTGGAGGCGAAAGTACGACACAGATATTTCGATGGCAATATTATTATGCGTTGCCTAAATATCATATCCAAGGCCTACCCAATATTAGCTGGAAGAGAGCCAGCTGCGAGAGAGGGAGACCAATTAAGCAGACGCTGCGGGTTTAGAAGAGGCAGCGGAATGGAATCGAAACTTAGTTATCGCAACGTTATCCAAATTTCACAGTTAAATCGGCAAACGTCGTCCGTATTTCGAAATTACTTTCACCTTTAATTCACTCTTATCTCGGCTACATCTGCTTTTATCTCCGGGCCATAATGCTTAAGCCAGACTGAATATTCCATAAGCACCGGCAACTATCAGGTTGACTTTCAAATAGCAATCGCTGTTGCAAAGTGATTTACATACTAAAATTACTTTAAAAAAAAGAATGCCACCATGAACTTCAAAACGCTTAAAATTTTCCAACAAATATTTGAGAATTATGCTTTGATAATGACTGAAGGTCATATTACGGAAATTCAATACGTTTGACTCTTTATCATTTCGTAGTTGCCTTCTTCACTTTTAATCTACTCAAAATATCTCAGAGAAATTCAATTTTGCCTTGTTCAGATATAGAGCATGTTACATAGCATCAAACAATATTTAAGAGGCGTGCGTGTACCTTACAGATGCTGTACAATGATGGCTCAGATGTCTCTACTTAAATCTTGGCTCAGGAGCTATCAAGCTTGATTTACTACGGTGCAAAGCTAAAGTTGAACAATTATTCTTACGCTTACAATAAGAGGGTAATAAAACTAATTAGCACTCGGATTTGCGAAATTAGATTCCGCAGAGAGAATGTAAGAGGTGAGTTCTCATTGCCACCTATAGTACTGGAAGCCGGGTAAACAATCAAACTAAATTATTTTATTTTCTTATGCAGTAAATTTTGCGTATAATGTCTAAGCTAAACTTCAATATGATATGTTATTAAACAGCGATGGCCTCAGTAGAAAAACGTTAGGTAAATGAAAAATAGGGTAGTATAAATCATGAAAACTTGGAAGTGATTTTGAGATGGAAAATTGCCAGCTTGGATTGGTACAAATTGCCAATAACTATGTGAAAGGTAAGACCAACTGGTAGTTTACGGAAAGAAAGCAGTTACTGAAAAAAATTTGCGTTCTGTCATTAAGAACGTCATAAAACACTTCACCAAAGAGTAACCAAGTAACGTTATTAATCAACTACGGATTTGAGGTATAAAAAGTGCAAAGCAAAAAATTTTCGGAAGTAGTGTATTTATTCTGTAGCTCTCCTGAAGACTAGTAAAGATTTAATGTGGGTACACAAGAACAATGAGGATACTAAATCTACGAAAAATATAAAAAACAAAACACAAGCTCAGTTCTGGTTAAGTTAATTTAACTTTAAGTTAGGCATCGAGGCGGATAAAAGAGGTGAGAATAGAAAAAGCAACGGAAGAAAAAAGAAAATGTCTTGATACAATTTTTGAAACAGCAAATGTCAGCAACGAAATCAGGTGGTGCAAAGAGGAAGTAAGGGCCTATTTGAGATCCTAACCTCTACAAAAGGCTATAAGGGTCATGGTTAATTTCATTAAAATAATTGCGTAAGGTCTATTGATATACATAAAAACAATACCATGTGCACACTCATTTGATCAATGACATGATTTTCACAACAGTGAATAGAATGGAGGTAAAACCAAGAGTAAAAAAGGAAAGAGTTTTGCTCCTGGCGAGGGGTAAACGAACCGTTGAATTCATTGCTTTGACAGACAGCTTCATCAACTTCAAGCCTATTGCCTGGTTGCAATAATTCATTACTGAGTAAATATCAAACAGTCAAACATTGATTTAAACGGGGAGGGGTGGACCATAGAGAATTCGATCACAAAGTCCGCAATCTCACCCTCATACAGGGACGAGGGTTTTCGAATTCATTGCCCAAAACGTTCCCCACAATTCTTGGAAATCCACGAGCAGACCACTCAGCCGGCGGCAATAACACACGCGTTAAGAGCACAAAAATGCCTCCCTCCCAAGCGGAACACTAACCCGCTCGGAAACTTCGCATGAAAACGGTCATGTGGGACGAGACCCCGAGAAGACGATCGATATTTTCGAGTGCCGCGCGGTCGCGGCGGCGGAGCTTTCGATATTGCACGCGGAGATAATGCATACAAACACACACACACACACACACATATATCCACCCCAAAGGTATGAGAAATGGAACAGATGGCACGGAGGGAGGGAAGAGACGGGCAGGAGAGAGGTAGAGAAAGAGAGGGATGTGGCGAGGGTGGGACGGCGTAAAAGGAGGGAGAAGGGCAGGGGAATATTCCTCTAGCGAAAGACAAGGGACGTTAAGGGAACGACTGGTTTACGTGTCACCACACTATTTGCGAGCGAAGGGGGGGGGGGGGGGGGGAGAAAAGAGGGGAGCCCTACAACGTGGCTGTGTGTGATGGGTGGGCGGGGAGCGGGAGGAAAGAGTAGCAGAGACAGGGTTTTTTTTTGGTCCGCCGGGAAAAGAGAGGGAGAGGAGGGAAGAGGAGAGGGAGAGGAGGGAAGACGAGGGTGGGGGAGGCGGGAGGAACAAGGAAAAAAGTTTTCCGGGGTAAAAAATATAGGTGGGACGGGAAGGGAATAAAACGGGGAGGGGACAGAGTTCAAGGGGTGTTTTGGGGATGGAGAGAGAAAGGGGGTTGAACAGGACAGGGAAAAAAAGTAGGCGGGGGAGGAGTTTTTTTGGCACGGCCAGCGCCTTGGTTGAATCATTGGGGCGGCGAGGGCTACAACATGGAGAGAGGGAAACGGCAGAGGGACGGAGGAAGAGAGAAAAACGGGAGAGAGGGAGATAAAACAGCGGAGAAAGAGTAGGGAGGAGAAAAGCGGGGCAAGGCATAATATATGGGATAAAAACAACAATGTTAATGGAATGTAAATGAATGCTCTTCTATATTCTGCGGGTTTAACTCTTAAACACTCCCTCCTTCCCCGGTCCGATGCAGGGGGCGTATATCAAATGCGTCCCCCGGACTCGCGTCTCCGAGCCAACTGTAAAATTAACGAATTTTTTCGGGTGGCATTAAAAAAAGGGTTGTCGTGCGGAAGGGGAGGCATGGGATAGGGGACAAGGCAATTTTATACGCATTAAGCGGATATCTTTAGAGGAACGATACGCTGTCCGAGAGGAGGTCTTAGGCTTCACGGGAAACCATTACCCTTATTGCCATTGATCTGTGAGAGTGAGAGAGAGAGAGAGCAAGATCACCACCGAGGGGGGCCGAGAGCGGGAGAAGAAAAGGAATAAACCTTCCAGGGCGCAAGACCCAGTTTCTGAAGAATAAGAGAGCGGCTTTTAAAAAGTTTTCCACATGCTCGTGTCGCGGAAGTCATATATACCCTCCCGACTCCCGAGACCGTACGTGGTACCTGATTTTCCCTCGCGTTTCCGCTCGCGGGCGACAGAATGGGAGGTAAATTGAGGTCGTAGGGAGACGGGAGTACGGAGACACCCGTGCACTCAGAGAAATTGGATAGAGGGATGGAAAAAATGAGCTTTGAGAAAAAAATGACACTTGATTTGTCCGTGAAATCAATTTCCTTGAGCGGGGTATCTGTTGTGCGAGGAATGCCGTTTCTTGCGTTTAGGTGAGGCCAAGCTGCCGCGTGAAATGCGAGCCTAAAAGAAGAGTGAAGTACGGCCCATAAAAAATAAAAATGAATCAATGATCCCCTTGCTTTTGATACTCGCCTACTTCGATAGCAAGCCAAGGCTTTCCAAGAGACAATGAACGCAGAGGATTTGTTTAAGTTTCTAAGTCCATGTTTTCTCGTATTGTTTTGAGTTCAAGACACGCATTCACAAAACAATACGCAGTATCTTACCAATGATTTTTGAGATAACAAGCAGCTGACATGAGACACATTTAAGCATGTCATGAGAAAATTGACTAGTGTATACTTATCATTATGTTGAGACTGAATCGTCAGGACAATTTCTATGGTGCAACACCAAACATGACAGAGTACACTTTAAATGTTTATAAGACCATCGTATTTTTTGGAAACAATTCCATCACAATAGCAAAATAACCACAAGGGGATAGAAAGGCAAATACCTCCGCTTCTACATCAGCGATACCAGAATCTCTACCACAAATCTCATACAGTTAATTGTAAAAGAGGACCTTATAGTCCTATAAGACACTGTCTCCGGCGTTACTCGGTGGAACTGCTTCATATTTAATCAGAAAAACACTTGGTTATAATTCCACACTTTATTTCAGGAAGACTTCCTGAAATAAAGTGTGGAATTATAACCAAGTGTTTTTCTGATTAAATTATAGTCCTAAATTCGCGGTATCAATAAATGCATGCTTAATTTAATTTGATGTAATCAGATTACTTGAAGTAAGTGAATTTCAGGAATACATAACAAAATGAAAATGTATCAATGAAACTTAATGGCGACGAAAAAAGTTTAGACCTACACTCTTACGTGTCTTTAATAGGCTGACTCCAGAGGAAGTCACGTGATAAGTACAGAGGCCTTACGACCGAAACGGAACTCATGCTTTAGTCCGAAATAAAAAATTGAAGGAAAATAAAAAACATCATTTGAATAAGCGCCCAGCTAATTCGTCGAGAATCACTCACTCCGATAAAAATACGAACAAGAGCACGACTAAAGCGGTGGAAAACAATTCTCTTCGGACGACTTGACTGAAATGCAACAAACCCTGATTGCTCGGCGGATTTTTTTACAGCGGCAACACACGGTGAAGTTTGAGTTCATTATCAACAAATCCATTTGCGTTTTTCAAACCATTACGCAAATACACACCAGATGTAAAACTACGGCCCCCTTCTGGTGATATACGAACCTGGCACACACAAATGTTATTTTCATTGCCTCAACGCCATTTTTTAATCCTTTTACTTCCAATGTCTTGGATGTGGCTTAAGGCCTGATAAATAAAACAGAAGTGTCCTCGGATATGTATATATTATATTATTATGTATCAAATGATCGATGAATTTTGTTTTCAATATTTCGTCGAGAACGAGATTGAAAATGTTCCCTCACTATAGAAAGAACGGTAAGTCTTACCCCCGCCAAACATTCTAGAGGTGCTTGCAGCATAAAACTTAGATATAGATGAAAATACATGTTAAATAAATTATCTCTTTTAGTGTATTGCTGCAGAGGCAATGGCATGAACTCAGTTACAACATTGTACATTGAACTCATTGAAAAAAATAGATTTACGGATATGGCGGAGAAATGACGCTGGATGTGATCCTGTACGACCTGCTTTATGGTAAGAGACTAAACGATTGAACTAAACTTAATGGAAATGAAGTAAACACCGCCTGAAAACCGTAATAAAGATAAAATAACCAATGTAGGCTGAAGGAGATGTAAGGGATGTAATTTCCACGAAATCTTTGAGCTCATGACTTATTTTCTTTCCTTCCTTAGCGTTTCATCGAGGCAATTATGGCTCTTTGCCGTCACACCTTATACTAAATAAAGCTATTGGCATGTTTAAACAAATTATAAAAGGATTTAAAAAACAATTCAGCGGTATAAATGCCACCATCAAATAGTAGTTTATTCCGCAATTTCCGCGGTATCTGGGTTACTTTGTCATCTTTTTTTCGCCTTATTTTATTGATTCACGTAAACTGCGTTACACCATCATAAATCGCTTAATTCCCGATGTAGCCTGAACCTTGGCGGTAAACAATTCAAGCGGAACTGGGATAACGTGCACTATCACTTAGCAACGAATCATCCGCACTTGGCACCCATCCTTCTGGAATTCAGACTTACTGCTGGCATTGAATCGTAAGTTGGGAAGCCTGATCCCAGGAAATTTTAGTCTTAATTTTTTTGTTTGACTATGAACTGAATCAACTCAATCGACTGAGGCAATTGTTAATGATCAGATGGCAAGGATAATACAACTGCAACATCCAGTTCTCCGAATAGTACACGTTATCGACTAACATAACCATTATTTATTCTTGGTAATATTGTGTGGAGCTATCACATTCATACATTCAAAGAAGCGTTCCAAATCAAGACACAAACGGTTATGGTGGCTGCTGCGATAAAATAGACACAAAAATAAAATATACCCCACGCCTTAGTTTCTCGGAACCGTAAACAAGCCGAGAGTTCGCGGAAAATGAAAACAATTACCTTTTGAGGATGAAGCTAGAATTACAAAATAATGACTGCACGACGTGTGACAATCCATTGTCTGTACACTTCATCAGCGCACGCGCTTTTACGGTTGGCGATTTTAAACAACACGAGGGCACGAAATGAAAGCACACCCTGAATTATTTCCGTCCACTGCTAAAATTTGTCGATGCTATCGAGGATCAAAAAACTCGAGGGAACCATAACATTTCATCCAAGAGGGAGATAAGCTCAGCTTCTCAAGAAATTTCGTTAACACGCCCCCGAGGGGAACGCGGCAACATCGCACACGAGGACCATGGGCAGCTTGTTTCCTCTCTCGCTTCGTAAACGCGGAGGCTTCCTTCCTCTCCTTTCTTCTTCTCAAGCTTCAAAGTCCGACGTGAGGAAACCTGAGCAGATAAGCGAGTGTGCCCCACCCCCGCGATTCCACTCCCCGCCTTCCAACCGTCGCGACCTCAAACCCCCATAAATCCTCATATGCCCCCGCCTCCTCTCCAGGCCACGTACTTACGCACCTAAACTGCGCTGAAAGGGGTTTAACCGCAGGTTATGCCTCGCGAAGAGGAGAGGACGGAGGGAAAAAAATAGGGCCTCAGGATAGGTGAGATGGCAAGGCCATACCTCCACTCCGCCCGCGATATGGGAGCTGAGCTCACGTGTCGAACCATAAACCGATTTCCAATCCCGGCAGAGCCTGAATTATTAACACCGCATTAACCCCAGGGGCGGCGCGGAGGAGGCGTCGTGAATCTCCCGGTAGGGGTTTCTAGAGCTCCGCGGAGCACGCATTCAACAAATTTATCTAGAAATACGCCCCCGCCGAAAGATACATTTCAAATTCCAAAATACGGTTCTCAGAGCGTCATGAGAACAAGTTCACAAGTGCTCCGGGGCGCATTATTTCCTCGGTCCAAAATCCTCCATGCCTCGAAGGCTGCATTCAACTGCAGAAAGAGTTTCGTCACGCATTCCCATAATTCTATTGCATGAATGAGAATTAGTTGCGTGAGATTCGAAATTCGGAGTAAAACTTCCACTCAATAGTGTTAAGAAGAGACTAGAGAGACTAGAGAATGACTAAACATGGAATTTGAACCAGCAATGAAATAACGCAAAATTGAAGAAGAAAAAACGAAGAAAGTTAACAAATTAGTTTTGCACAAATAAACAATATCTCGAACACTGGGTTTCCAGTGTTGCCTAAATTGACCCAAAGCGACTCTAATAATTTTGTATTAGAAAGGTTGAATGTAGTTAGATAGGTTCATAATAACCTTCGTAACACCACCACGAAGAATCAACGACAACGAAATTGTTTTGTGGGCCAAATTCACTTGATCTTTCGTATGTAAAAACCCGGTTAACGAGTAGTGAATGAGGATTTTAAAAGCCTGTCCATATCCGTTAACATTACAAAAAAATTATAGCAATTGCAGGGAAAATGACGCTACCAATTTAGAGTATGACGTCATGTTTATAGTTTAGGTCACATCGTTTTGTAGTGCAGTTAATCTCAGCACGAAGAAAAATATAAAACATAAGCTTGACGCATTTCTATCTTTAAATACGTTTATCTCAGCAAAAAACCGGCTGATTATATCCTCTCTATTCATTATCCTTCCTAAAATCTTTACTTATATAATTATCAATACGTGGAATAGAGTGTTTAACGAGGAAGTAACATTTAGCATGTCGTCTTGCGAGAATACATAAGCACTCTATAGAATGGGAGTGATGGAAGTCGCAGCGGACCGGAGACGCCTACGACCATTTACGTTTCCTCTTGCCTCAGGTGAAAACTATAAACATCCTGGTGCCGAGAATTACAAAATTTCGGAAAATAAGAAATCACAGTAGTGCAGCGTAAACTAGCAGTAAATGATTTGGTGATAGAATCAAGGACAAAAAACGTACCAGCTATGAAAAATGGTTAACAACCAATAAGCAACTGGTAGTAAAAACATTGTCATTGTTGATGAATAGGGATGGGTTACAAATTGCGAAGAACGATTCCTGTTTTTCTAAAGCTCAACAAATTCTGAAAATTCCCGGGATCCTTAGATTTTAGAAAAACATAAATCACAGACTGGCGAAAAGTATGATTGATATATTTCAATGCGTAACATTACTGACGGCATCTCTCACTTTAATTTTCCTTGGATTAACATCCACAAGACGATAGAAAATTTGAATTTAAATAGATAAGAAGGAATAAATAATTAAAACTTATAATAGCTGAAGACTAGCATTTTATCGAAGTGAAATAAATATAGAAATTAGTCAACCAAACCTAACGATTTAAGCAGTGTATCTTCAGATACGTAGAACCCTTTAAGTTCGTCTGGTCCAGTATTACACCAAGGATTCATGTTTTAAAAATAAACATTCCGGATAATCAGTGTATTAATAACTTAAATCTTTACAGGGATCTTAAAATCTTGAGAATCACATAGAAACTGTGGCGGAGATTAATCCCTTGCTCAACCTAGAAAAATAGACTTCCCCAAATTTTTCAACCCCGGAAATGTCAGAAACTAAACATTCACATTAATTTCAACATTAAGGATAACCAGAAGAATCTCAACCACGATAAATATTTGTTTCTCGGATACATGATGCCTTAAGAGCCGTTTAGATCCACAGTTTGGGATCAATAACACGGAGAGATTTCATGCAGAACCTGACGTCAATCTATAACGAGGAGCAATAAGTATGTAATTAAAATATTCCCATTGACTTCAAAGAATTTCTCCAGTGCAACTTCACCCGATCTTGTGCTATCCATCACATCACGACTGTAAGTACATTACAGTCAAAGAAAAGCAGAGCACATGTGGGTTACTACGGAGTTTGATACCCGCAGCCCATCGCAGAAGAGCACTTTTAAAGGAATAGAGTACGTGAAAATGACACATTTTAGAAAGAGTGTACAATCAATGACCACGATCAAGACCTCAGGAATTGTGACAACTATGACTTACATTTAAAATTTAACTTCTCCATAATATTCTTTCAATATATTTGACGATAAGATGGAAGCATTCCATTCAAATAAGCATTACGCTCACTCATTTATCAAGAGTATAATTCACTTGAGAATCAGTCAAGAGTAAAATATAAAGACGAATTGTGGTAAGACGTAACTTGGTACGTCTTAAAAAAATCCCGATCATCTCTTCTGATCGAAAAGTAACTCTCTAACAACTCAGAATTTTGCTTACAGGTAACATCTTTTCCATGAATTTAATACGACTTAGTTAGTAGCTTCAGCCACATGGTCTATTTCACTGATTGTGAGTTTTAAATATAAATGACGTATGACGTAATCATTATTTTCAGTCTGGGGAGTAAGTAATGCACTGAATTCCATCGAAAATCATTTAAATTACACTGGTAAAGCGTTTTATTATGCTTATAAACAAGGCAACCAAAATTTTAATGCATGTTTTGGATAATTCTTGCCAGGAAATTTGCCAACGGCAGAATATTTTACGGGACAAAATGCCATGGGACTGGATTCGGCTTCGGTGAAAACGTTACGTGGGCGAATATGATGGAATTTACAGGCCGTATAACATTTTTCAAAATAAAAGATTTAGAAATGACATTGAAGAAAACACCTAGACACGCAATCAGTAGGAAAATGTTTTGAATGTAGGGTCCAATACTAAAATTACCTCAATTACAGAAAAAATATGATTTCCGTCAAGATGTTAATATCATAGTCTAAATAGGGCAAGTCCGTGTGATTTGGACCGATATCTTTACTTTTTATTCAAAAGGGGGTAGCAATATATTTGATACAATATCGTTAGAATGTATCTCTTGAATGCCTTATCACCAAATTTTATCAATCTAGCTAGTGTGCTTGAGGCATAAAGGCGAAATGAGCGAAATCGTGAGCATCGATGTAATTATTTCTCCTAAGGCGACAGCAAACTATAAAGTTACTTTTACTAGTTTAAATACAGGAATTGGTGCTTCCTTATCATAATACGTCTAGATAAGTGCCAAGTAAGTGTCTTGAATGTATCTAAAGATGCTTCTGTGAAATTCAGTCACTTGTGATTTTGTTTCTTATCGTGTATTTCGGACCACCGAAGAGCGTGTATTTTGGCCCGGTCCAAATTACACGGACATGCATTATTAAGGCGTTCCCACTATATTCCCTCTCCTCATACAGTAAAATATTGAAATTTAAAAGTTCATTTAAACAATTCTATGTTAGGAGTTGTTTTCTGAGGGGTCTAGTTTCCCTCGGCATTGCTTCATTCCCAAATAATATTTACTCGACCCAGATTGCCTGAACCCCACCCCACCGTCTGAGAGACAAGCCGGAACAATTTTGTTTGCTTCATGAAACATTTTTAACTGATTGTGAGTAGCACTAGAAAAGTTAAAACGTATTTAATCAACCCATCAAGTAATACTTTAGTTAGGAAAACTATTATTAAATGCCCTTTTCACTGCTTCTTCCACTCTTCCAAAGGCATGCTAAGCTTTTGTGAAGATATTTTAGAATTGGTATTATCCTGTATTCACTGAAGGAAGAAATTACGCACATCTAGGAACGGTGATTAATATTTATAATTTAATTCCAAATCAACCCTTACAAGTTTTTTTGAATCGATCGAATCATTTTCACAATAAATATCTTAGCAATGACGGTTCAATTTTGATCCGGAGCGGAGTAAGTAGAGAAGCTTGTCTTTGAAAATGTTGAGCGAAACCACTTGAAAAGTCGATTCAATCGTAGCAGCAAATTAGATGGAAAGGAGTTGTTTTCGGGATTTATAACACATTAACCCCCGCTAAGCCTAATCCAAGCCAACATCGCCAGCAGGTGATTCGGAGCGTAACCAAGCCGTGATGAATAGATTCTTTGCTTTGCTTGAAAATACTATAGATATCAATAAGATTGAAATGTTGTGCTACAGAAGAATATTGAAGATTGAATGGATCGACCGAGTAAGTGACGAGGAAGTCCTCAGAAGTGTGGTAGAAAAGAGAAGTCTTCTGAAAACACTAAGAAGAGAATGGGTCAACTTAATCGGCCACAGCATGATGCATGATGGCCTGATGAAGACAAACGTCGAAGGACAACGGAATGAAAAGAATGGCAGAGGAAGGCCTTCTGTGATATTTATAGAATAAGTGATGAAGGATGTGAAAGAGTGTAAGAGAAGAAATACGAAAATATGAAGAGGTTGGCTTATAGGAGAATGGAGTGGAGAGCTGCGTCAAAGCAATCTCAGGATTCTTGACTGATGATGATGATAACTTTGAAGATTTCTGCTTTAAGGTGAGGGTAGATTGGGCGAGGAATCTACGGCAAAGGGAACTAAAAATTTATGTCGTGCATTTAATCCTGAAACCCAGCAGGAAGATTCAATATATGAAGGATTTAACCCTGTTGAGAAAATAACTCCACTTCCTTCAACCTCATCTGAGGGTCCGTGGCAAAAGCAAAGAGGGCGAACTGTGCATCTCCGGTTATTTTAACCAGGACACCTTATAAGGAGTCAATAATGATGCCTACCAACCCAGGTCCTTCTAGAGAGAGTAATAAATGGAGAAGACTATTTACAGTGAAGTATAAATTTTCGGTTAACGAATCGAAACCTCAAGTTGTTAAAAAGACTATGAGTGTTGCTTGTGGGGACTCTTGCAAAAATTCTTGTACACAGTGTGAAAAATACGTGGAGAACTTGAAGAATGTGCTGATCTAAGTCATGAGAAATATAATTACTTTGATAGCTGCCTTTAGGTACTAAAAGCTTAATCTAAACTTATAACATCAGCCAATGAAAACTATTGGTTTGTTTTTATATTCATTGACCGTTTTATTTTTTGTTAATATATATTGCTGAAATAACGAATACCTATTAAATTTTGACATATATAAATAGAATGTTTAATGGTGAATACTGATCAATTAAACTGTTTGTAAATCATTTATTATAAATAATAAGTAAAAGAAATAAAACATGTAAGTTTGTAAGAATTCTCATGACAACGTATTTTTGGGTTCCGGTCCAAATTACACGCATAGCTCGACCAAATTACACGGAACCAAAACTTTCCTAAAAACATTTTTTAATGCCATACCTGAAAACAATAGTGAAATATAGACCTATCAGTGCCATCCTTATCGGGTGTAGTTTGTCATGTAAAGATGCTGCTTTTGTAGGGTACTTATGGAATAAGTTATATACAATTGAATTTAGGTGGTCCAAATTACACGGATTTCCCCTATACTCAAACTAGATAGCAGTTTATGCGGAAGAAAAGATGATTCCAGGAGGAAAACATTTTGTCAGCCCGTAATGGAGTCAAACTTACCGTTCTTTTCACGCAAATAAATTGTGGGGCGAATCGCCTTGAATGTCAAAAATAAGAATGATGATGAGGATCTGGCAACATTTGCGAACCTGGGGAATCACAACGATGAGTTACAGCCAGGAAAAATGGAAATTCAGACTGAAATCATCGCCACGCGAACACAAGAAACGTTCTTAAGCCATTTCCTTTCCAGGTTACGAAATGTGGCTACCATATCACTCTGAGAGGGAAAAAATAGGCACCAACATATTATTCAAATCAAGACGGTATTAAAGCGTGCATCTACGGTAGCCAAGTTTTGCATTCAGCTGGAATTCCAAGAGAAGGTGGAGTTTGTGATAAGAAGAAACACTAAGGCCACATCTGAATGTTTCGCATTTGATGATATATCCTTGCGTGATCAAATTACGAATACGAAGGCAAAAACCCTTTTTCTCGGAAATGAAAGTTTGCAAAGAAGACAAAAAAGCTTGTAGGAAGGGGAACAAAACTTATGATTCACGGCCTACCACCTGATTCATAGGTCATACGCTTAAAATATGGAGTCACTCCCGATATCAAGTTGTTAGAGGCACGGCAGGAGTTACCATATTCGCTGATCTTGCTTAATTCAAGAGATCTTCTATCAATGTGGTTACTACGCATATGCATGCATTTGATAACTGTAACAAAAAAAACACTTAAACTGCGCCTTAAACCAAATAAATTATCTTTATATTTTAGCGACAGACGAATATGAATTTCTGAAGCATTTCCACAATATTCCACTTTTTTCCAACAATGACATGGATAGACAATGAGCAATACTCATACACTATACCTACATAACATTTCACTGCTAGAATAATAAAACAGTAAAATTAAATAATAGTATGACGAAGCCATATGAAGGGTCGGTGAAAGGTCGCTCTCGATTAAAAATAATAAATCAGCGGTACCGAAAGCAAAGTAAGAATATCAAATGCAACAAAACACTGAAAAACTTAGATCAAAACTAAAATTCATGAGGTAAATGCAAACAAATGGGCCACACAGTAAATATGAAGTCACATTCACAGACTTAGCCAATTTTAAGGAGATCGCACTTCATGTCACACGCATGCGGTATCACGTCAAGCTATCATCCTGGATCATTGACTCACAGAAAATTCACTTCTCAAAATAATTTCGCTCACTTCTACTTATATACTCTAAAATCGCAGTTAAAATTTAGGATCGTTAGAATTTAAATGTGCATCTACACATAGGCCCTTGTTTTGACGACATAATTAATAAGTATTAAACATACATCACGTTATCAGAGTACATGAAAGATGAATTCTCTAACATAAGTGCTGGAATAGCAGTGACTAAAGACGGTTTTTACCGCCAGCATTGTCTAAAAACACCAGATTTCTTGAGCTGAAATTCATAAGCCTTAATTATCATGCACATGGTTTACACCTACAAAGATTTAGGAAGGTTGTATAAAATTTAACTAGGTATGAAACAGGGCTATGTAAATGAATACAAGGTTGTTGTCCGTCAGAAGTCCATAAACAGTGAACAAGGCCAAAGGAAACTTCTTCACACTCACTCAACAAACGCTAACTTCCGCATGGACTACTAGCTTCCTAAGAATAGGGGAGAGTAAGCAATAATGAGACACTCATTCTCTCCACACTCAGCATGCGAAAAACAATCTGCCGAGTAGGAATTTGCGTAGCTCCATGCGAAGCATCCGCGACGGTAAGCGACACCACGTAAGAGGGCGGGGGGCGTGAGAACGACATCCTCGTACTCAACAAGTTTTCATGTTATGTGGGCAACAGGTGTACTTGGGGCGGCGGTCCGATTTGAGTGAACGCTCAATCCACGACAGACGGACCGACGTGCGTAGAATGAAGGCCATGGGCATCTTCGCAGTTTGTTCGAGAATGGAAGGGAAGCGAGGAAAAAGAAATGAAATAAAATAGCCCGGGTCTAAGGCCGGCGCCCTGTGGTACTCACTCGATGGGACTGCCTGGGATCCCGTTCGAGCCTCCGTTCTCCTCGGGGAGCGGCGACACGCCGTTCTGCTGCGGTAGCTGCTCGTTTCTGAGCGCCGCGGCAGCAGCGGCCGCGGCCGTCGCCTTCGCCATGGCCGCCGCCGCCGCCAACACGGCAGTCGTCTTGTTCACGTGGTGGTGATGATGGTGATTGTTGTTGTTGTGGCTGGTGTTGTTGTTATTATTGTTGTTATTATGCAGCTTCCCTTTGGCCACGACGGCCATGACATCCGCGCCACTTTGGGGCGATATTTTGCCCGCGAGGGCGTTCAAATTGTGCAGCATTTCCATTCTCCCGGAACAAAAACACCGGGCTTAGCCGGTACACCACTGAGAGGAACCCACAAAAAAGAAGGCTACGGGAATGAACACCCCCGAAGCAATATATATATATTCCGACGGGCAGAATAAGAAAAACTTAGCCACGTCCAACACACGCAAACAGCAAAAAAATATCCTCGCTGTGGATATTTATTTGAAAATAATTATTTTTCCTTCCTACTATGTAGATCGCGGCAGAGCGACTCTTCGCGACGATACACGTAGAAAAAAGAACAAAATAATTTCTCTGGTACAAAAATAACGGCAGTCGAACTATATATTTTTTTTTTGGATTCCTTCCGACTCGTCCGAGGGGTGGCGGGACACACTGGGCTGGGATTTCCTCCTCCTTTCTTCGCTGCGGCACACAGTCGTCGGCGGAAGTCGAGAGAAGAGGAGAGCCGTTTTATCCCGGGGCGCAATATAGCCTCTCTCCTCGTCCGAAGAACAACACTCTTTCTCACCGAGTCTCTTCACGGACTCACGTGAAGAGGGACGATGATCACGTCCACCCCTCCACGGCGTCCACTCCGGCGGATAGCGCCCCCGTCCCCCGCCTCGACCGCCCCCGTCCGCTGCCGCGGCGATAACGCACACCGCTGCCCCGCCTCCTTCTCCCCCTCCGCCCCCACCACCAAGACCACCACTTCCTCGGACACGTGGCCTCGGGCGGGAGACCTAACGGCAGCGGCGGCACCCGCTTCGAACACCGAGCGGGGCTTGCAGAAACGGAGGCGACTCGAGCGGCCCGGCGCTGTTTTGAACTCACGAGAGCGGCTCCATGCGGCGACGGGGGGCGGCGGCGATATGCCGCGAGGACCGGCTGGTCGCTGACGGAGGGGGACGATGCTGGCCGGGGGCAGCGGAGGCTTGGCGGCGGCGGGCGTTTGGCCGGCGGGATCCGTGTACCTCCCTCGCCCCCTCGGCTGCGACGCGGAGCGGTAACGCTGCGACGTTTGGCGGACAGTCGTCGACGTCGGGGCGGGGGCCGCTTGCAAGGCGCCCAGCGGTCGCATCCAAAGTGACTGCTGGAGCGTGGGAGCGGAGGAAAACGGGGCGGGGCGGGGGAGGAGACGGCGGCCGAGAGAGAGGTGAAAGAGAAGAAGAAGAGAAGGGCTGATGGATGGCAAAGCCGATCCGATTTTAGAAGGCTGGCAACAGGGTGGGGCGAGGGAGACGGTAAGTGGGGATGGGGCGCCGGGCAGAGCGGGCGGGGGAGGATGCCATCGCGAATGGTGCCGTGAGGAATCCGAAGCCGTCACTCTCAGCACGCACTCTTTTCCGCTGCACTCGGACAAGGGGGCGGGACGAGGTATGAGCTTTACAAGGGGGCTTCTATTCTGGACACGGAGGGAGGAAGCGAGAGGGTGAGGTGCAGGCGACGTGCAGTGGACACGGACAGACACACAGAGGAAGGAAGGATTGAGAGAGAGAGACAAGGGTTGCGGACTGGGAGAAAAGTCACCGGGTCACGAGGTCTCCGAGGGGGCAAAAGTCAAGTGACACGACACACAGGGTGACGGAGGCGGGGATTCAGAGCGTCCTCGTAGGGTGAATTGATCTCGCCCTACGTGGCTGCGGTTTCAAAAAGGTTCGGACGAGACGAGAGCACGCTTACAGTCACAAAATGGGATGGCTTGCGGTCTGGTTCTGGGTTTTCAACATTGAACGGTTTCAGCAAAGCGGGTAAGTGGGTGGAGAGAGGAAGGTAGTGTTTGCTGCATGGGGAAGACAAACAAGACGGGACAAAAGAGGAAGGGAGCGCGGGAAGGCTTCCGGGGTCTCAAGCGAATGAATGCCTGGGCGTGACACTCTCTGTGTATGGAAAAAACCTGAGTCCCCTCTTTTTCCGATCTCTCCCACACACACTTTTATCTTGGGAGAAGCAGAGGGTGAGATAGCGCGGTCTCCAGACCCTTTCGACCGCGCGGAAACGTCGCCCCTCCTGCCGCAAGCAAGCAGAGTAGAGGGTCGCCTCCAGCGGCGGCTGGGAGGCTCTACACCCGGGTCGGCGAAACGAGAGGGGTTAAACCGCCGGGTTTCGGTGGCGGCACTACCTCTGGGGATCTAGTGGTGCCCCGCGGCCGAGCCGCCCGGGAGTGAACACAACACGTGGACCGGCGAGGGCCTAGGTTAGGACCCGCCCGGAACGCAACACCGCGGCACTAAGGTCGTGGACACGCGGGGTCGGTCGGATCCCCACTTCCACGCCCGAACACGCCCCCTTTGGACCGACCGGTAGCCGGAGACGAAGCACTTCCGAATCGTCGCGGCGTCGGTGATGAGCTTTTCAGTGCGCCTCGCACTTGACAACTCCACACACAACACCGTTGCTTTGACACACCCTTATCACTCGCGGAGTAAACAACACGACGGGGTCGGCGAGAGGGTTCGGAGGGGGGGAAAAGGAGAAGAGCGGGGTGATGAGGGAGAGAAATACGTGGAGTGGCTTATTTATAGGTCGCCGACTTCTTTTCTCTCTCGCAGCCCGAAGGGTAGAGCGTTCCACCGATTGGGGGGGGGGGGCGAATTCGACTCTCGGGGGAGAATTTCCGGGGATCGAGAAAGAGAGATGTTCGTCCTTTCGGAACGCTGGGAAAGAAAATATTACAAATATTTTTCGCGACACAAAAACACGGGGCACGAGCGAATCGGCCGCGGCACACAGCAGCGAGCGACTTCTCCGTTTGCCGCTTGGCTCTTGGCCTGCCCGCCTTGCTTTGACCGACGCCGGGAGCGCGGAGGGAACGTTTCCCTCACCCTCTTTCCCCACCGCCCCTTCCCCTCCGACCTCCCCTCCTCCTCCCGTACCCTACTCCCGCCGAACCCCCTCCCCATCGCCCTCCCACGACTGCGTCTGCGCCGCCAGCCACACAACACGGGACCCTCCGATCCGCTCCGACCTCGCGACTCCGTCAGAAGACCTTAGGGGGTTCCGGCGAGAGGTCAACTCGAATGGGGCGCTCCGCTCTTTTCCATGGCTGCGGAGCGCTCCAGCCTCATTCCCCGAACGCAGTAAAGACGACACTCAGAAACTTACCCTGACCTCATCACACGCCCCCATCCCTTTCGCAGTCAAACGCGATGAAGAGGAGAAAAAAACGGGACCAAAGCGAAGGACTCCGCACTCATTTCGGGAAGAGATTGCGCTCTAAGGTCATGGTACAAGGTCCCCGCGGGGCGAAGACAAAATTATCTGGCAGAGGATTCTTCTCACTTCGCCTCGATGCGGCGCTAGCAATAATTCAATAATTCAGTTGGTCACAGAATTTGTAAAAGAACATGCTTCTGGGGAGGGGGATCACGCCGGGGAAAATATATTGTTCCATCTTAAATTTCAGAGCTTCGTCTTGCAGCACTAGTCGTACGTTGTACAGTAAATGCCCCGATGCCAATCGTAAAAATTTATCTTCGATCGCGATCAGTGGAGTAGCATCCCTGTACGCACCAAAGTTTTCCAATGAATGAAACTGGTGCCCACGTCGGATGGAAAATATAAAAATCCAAATAAATTTCAGCATAATTGTTTTTAATTTCCCTGCGAATGATACAATCTTTCCTGCGAGCAACATACATGCGCTAATAGTAATATGACAAGTGGAGGGCAGAAAAAAATATACAAATAAGGTCACAGATATTGCAACCCAATTGAATGTTTTAAATATTTTTCTTTCGCATGCAAGTATAAAGAATTTACGAAACGCTATGAAATAGAAAATGAAATGGAATCATTTTCAGGGAGCTGCAAGCTTTAATAAGAGTTCACGCGCAATATGAACCAGGAGGTAGTCAGGTAGTTTAACAACCTTAGTTAGGAAGATTATGGAGCTTTTTACTGATCTCGGTAATGTCGTGGATCAAACAAAGATAGAACTAACAATAAGACATTTGGTCATTCTGTCAGTGGCGCAGAAATGGAGAAACGTATCATGCTTAAGGGAGTTAAATGAAATATAATGCCAGTCACATTAAAAAGTGCACAATATTTAAACTATAATTTATCGATTCAATACCCGGTCACATATAATGTACAGGTTGAGACTGAAATCAGTGACTTGTATCTAATTAAAAAATTCCACTTCACGGATTTGAACTCTGGTTCCGAGCCTGGGTTAGCACACCAACTAGCCTTTCTCCGATTTGGTAGTAATGTCAATATTTAAGCCCTAAGCGCTCTTCGTGATATTGCACTATCGAACCTCCAAATTCCAGTTCACTGTTACATTTAAATAAAAGCAATATACAATGGTTACATAAAATAACTTTTCTTAAATAATAAGGTTTCTAGGCTGTTTGAAATTAACTCATCCAAAACAGTCCAGCATGCAACATGCTAAATATCCAGAATTACAGCGATGGGACGCCCATGAATGCGATGAATCTCGCCAAGAGAGGGTAAATCAACGAATCCACCAATTGCCAACCAACATAAGCGTCGGGCATATCAATGATCTCTTAGAATCGAAATAACTTTCTATTATTTGTGATTTAAATTTTTAGGAACACTTAGAAAAATTAATCAATTGATAGGCTGTAAGTATAGCACGATAAGAAACAATTCGGTAAATGCTAAATGCGGAAAAACGACAAACTTTGCTAATTCAAGAAAAAGATGGTTGGGATATTAGTCAATCAGAGAACTTCAGGGTAATAATACGAATCTTCATGTAATATTACGAACACACAGAAAGTGGCGGATTTTACTCTAAAAGCAATAAGAAAGCCGCTCATAAATCATTAACTGTGACTTTAAACTAGCCTAGACCAGTGTGGATAACCCAATTTTCGTTAGGCAAGCATAGACTCTCGACACTGAAGTCGTGAAATATCCATTTAAGGTCAGTGACTGACGGGCACATGACTAGAATCAAGAAATTATCATCTAACCGCCTTTGCAGCACGAGAAACCTTATTCCGCGGGAGAAGAAAAAAGAAATTAGCAGACTGCGTGGGAAGACGCTTCAGAACATGAACCTTGTCATCACGCTTGCGTCACTGAACCAAATCCCACGTCGAACCTCTCCCCTGACTCATACTCTGCGCATCGGAGTGCCGGCTGCTGGCCGAATTCACGCTTAAGACGGGGGAATTAAGAAAAAACGAAAGTCTGTCGAATTCCTACCATCCTCCTCACCTTACCTCATACAGGACCGACAACCGCCTGCTATACAGTCCTCCCGATCCTTCCCCCACCCCATTTCACATTCCCCACCCCCAGGGATGGCCTCGGGACTACTCCCCTCTTAAACCTCCCCCGCTGCCACGTCGCTTGCTAAAACTCCAACCTTCCACCCTAGCGCCACCCTTGCAGTTTCACTTTATTAAAAGTCGTAAACCACTTTGAGGGGGGCACGGAGGGTAGTAGGACTCGGGAGCGGAGGAAAAAGAGGAGACTGCTCCCGCTTCCCAACCTACTACTTCTCCAATCCCACATCTCTAACGTCTTGAGGAGGGGATGTTCAAGGGTGGAGTGAGGGAGGTTCGCGAAGGGTGGATCCGGTCTTTTTGGCGCTGCTGGGGGCAAAGGGGGGGTTATGGGCAAATGGGTGAGGGGGGAGGGAGAGTGGCGTGAGACGGTGACAAAAAGTCGATGGGACAAATGCAAATAAGAACATTGTTCCTCGCTTTACGCCGTCGTCTTTACCCGTTTCCCCGGGAACCGCCTTTGTTTTGCGAGGCGGTTATGAGCAGTCCCGCCGTATTTTGTCAACTAAGGAGGATTTTACGTCGCTCGGAGAAGCGATTTTTTGCTGACGTTATTTTCATAAACGGAGGAACTTTGGCAAAACGGTGAAAGGGGTTCGGATACGTGCTGCATGACGACATTCTCTGAAAGCACTGGATCTCTATTTTCATAACCCATTATGTGAGGAACTTTATCCCAGAAAAGGACGCTCTTTGCTTCCAGTGACGCAAATCTTGAATTGCGAAGTAAAATACATGTGACTAGTCGATTAAACAGCTGAATCCAATAATGAGAATATATAAATGCGAGTGAATGTTCATATGAACGGAGAGGGCTTTATAAGGGTATAAGAAAGCAATTTCACTTCCAATGGCATACAAGACACAATACATTTTGTGAGAAACAATATTTTCAGCGTTCCTCTAGAGTAATCTCTCATAAAAAGGGGTTGCCAATACTTTTCTTCACTATGGTAAGAATGTGTCGTTAACAATATTGCCATGAACGTTTGTATCACTCTTTCAAAACGATAATTTTTTCATTCCCACCGATTTTCGTCGGCCCATGTACAAATGCTACGGAAATTCTACCCTCGCTGCATGAATGGAACCACAGAACTGCCTGGCTCCAATGGTTTTGAGGGCAGGTTGAGAGGGATCTCACATTCCATGAGTTAAATTGAAGGCTTCGGCCCGGATAAAACTAGAAAAGGATTTCGGTCCCGCAGAACAAGAAACCTCACGCTTCCACACGCCTCACGAATGCCTAATATATGGCATCATTGAAAGAGCTCAAAATCTGTGGAAAACTTATCCAAACGATACAAAATTCATTTTGTTACATACGTGGAATCATTTTCATACGATCCTTCTTGATAATTACACAATTTTTTGCATATATATATATATATATATAATGTATTTTACGAGAATACGTTCACTGAAATCCAGTACTGGAAACTTCAAATTCACTGAAATCAAGTAGACTTTCTTGTTTTGGTCTAAGTTTCACCTATCTACGACCTTCGATTGTGGTACCAAAAACGTGATTCTACCACGACTGAATACAACACATAATATTGTTGACAGAAAAATTTGATTCTGGGAGCGAAGGAACTAGTATTTCCAATTAATTTTAAGAATTCCGCAACTATCTATCAATGGCTTAACATTATTTCCAGGAAATTCCCGGTAATAATATCAAGTCAATTGCTAGTACAGATATGTGTCCTTTTCATTAAGGAATGTGTAATACTCCTCGACAGTAACCCTATCTAATAATACGTCAACTTAAATTCACTACAACAATGGACGTCTCGTTGTAGAGGTTGTAACATGTATACCAATTTGTGGTGTTCTTGGGGAAATTTTAATTTCAAAACCTAAGATTCAAATGTCCCTTCATACCTATAGGCGAGCAAAATTACCTACAATTTACACACGTACCAGCACAAAAAGGTATTACTAATGACATACAAAAGCACAACAGCTTGTAACATTGCAAAGACGTACTATTGGTACTTAACTCCTATAATCAGCTGTCAAAGTCTGCAACTGAGCTCGTACGCAAAAATGATCAGAGACCCAAAAGTTATCACAATCAAGCAGCAATCATGCAAAATATCCATTACGCTTAAGCAGGGGAAATTAAAAAAAATATTACAGATTATATTGTTTAAAAGCAGTGTGGTAAATCAAGAGTGGGAAGCATAATGGAGGAAAAAATGGAAGAGAAAATCCTCAGAGGAAGACCAAGAGACAAGTACTTGGGGCAAGTACTTTGTAAGAAGGATACGGGGAAGAAGTACCATAGGGAAATGAAGGAACTGGCATGGGATAGGGAGAAATAGAGGGTTGCAGCATACCACTCCTAGGATTGTAATACTATGCATGTAGTGTATTGTTTCAAAATGACAGGGGTGAAAGTATTTAATTCTGCAGAAATGTTAAAGAATACCTATCATACAGGTTCATCAA
Organism: Platycnemis pennipes; assembly: GCA_933228895.1. Lineage (NCBI taxonomy): Eukaryota > Metazoa > Arthropoda > Insecta > Odonata > Platycnemididae > Platycnemis > Platycnemis pennipes. Next base: position 52,568,059 of record OW121853.1, read on the forward strand.
TTTAAAAAAGTGCCTTGCCAGGAAAACGATACCTAATTTAATTATTTACCATAGATTCCTGGCCCAATCGTCGAGGTCAGACGGTATTTAATGAATGATGAGCCCTTATCTCTAATTGAGCGATAGTAATCGAGATCCCACTCAACTCTCTCCTCTTGTTGCATGCACAACTTGAAATTCTGGAGCCGGCGAGCACTCGGCAGATCTTCGGTGCCCGATGGCCACGGTTTGAAAAGCCCTGCTTATGGCACTTGGCACTTGAGTCTCGGGAGAGAGAATGTGCAACTCATCCAACTATCGCATGCCACATTAGATCCCATACCCTGTGAGCGATTCATGTGTAAAGTTAACCTCACTAATGTTATTATTGGTGCGTAAAAGTAAACAGCAGTAACAGCGGCGTCGGAAGTGGGGGGCAGGGGGGCATTCGCCCCCCCCCCCCCAGAATTTACCCCGGGCCTTTGAGAAATGAGTCTTCATTAATAAAAATTAAATTTCACTTGTTTCCAGCTTTCCTTTTCCCTTCTGACACATATTCTACCTCCTTCATATGCACTTTAAGCGGAATTCTAGTCTCTACCCCCTCCTATCCACAAAAAAATGCGGGCCCTTTTCATAGGAGCCGGGCCCTTTTCAAGGTTGGCCCCTCCCAGCGAAAATAGTTCCGACGTCCCTGAGCAGTAAACGTTAACCAGCTCGGAAAATACTGAGTTATACTCATGAGAATTACTGAAATCCACTTGATTTGATCCACCTGACCTGAGTGAAAAGTGATTTAAAAAGCAAAATCCGACAATTTGCTTTTGGTCGACTCCTTTATAGTGGCTGCCTTCTTAAAAAAATACGTGGTCGCAGAGATTTGCGGTGTGAAAACAGACAGGGCACTATACAGGTACTATTTAATAGAAGATTTTTTTCTTTACGATCCGCTACTTAAAGAAAAATATCGAATTGCCTTAGTTGATTGTATTAAACAAATGAGATAAATGCAACAGTTTTCGCCAAGTATTCATTAAACCACTTACATCCACGTACAACGGCTAAAAAACGCCCATATTGATACCGTGCCGTGACGTAATGCCATGTTTACCCGAGTACGCCGTGTTTTTAAGCCGCTGAAAAAGTACACCTGAGAAATAACTAAATAAAACAACTTCAGAAAATTTTCCGCAAGCACATTTTAGCTAATAACCTTCTCATTCAACTATGAAAAATAGTGCATGGTCCCCCATTATTGCTTAAAGACTTTAGTATTCAACTACAATAGCCATGGCTTATAAAAGGTCACAATCGAATGAAAGAAGGCAAAGAAATACACAACCACCGTACTAGCTTACCACGGCAGCTTCGAATGTCGATACCATTATTTACTACTCAAATTAGTACTGCCAAATCAATATATACTTATGATGCAAATCGTGCTTCATAATCATGCCTAAATTAACAAAGGGGCTCAACTCAACCTGAGTGGAGACGAAAAGAGGATCAAAGAGGAATTTGGAATCAAATATTAAAGCATTGATGGCACTCCATGTAGACGGATGATAAGAATAGAACAAGATTTGGAGAAATAAGGGAGAAAAATGGCGAAAGTTAATGGTTACAGGGAGAATATTCATAACAGAGGACTGTAAATATGCGAGGTAGTATAACTTGAGACCGGAGTATTCCAAAGCCTTACCCGCCATTTAGATGTGATAACTTTAAAGGCGACGGTATTGTGAAGTCTCAAAAGGAAATTAGAACATTAGTTAAACTTATAGAGAGTGGAAAGAAAAGTATTTAGAGCGCATGAAGGGTTAATGTGCCAAAAGTGGAGGAATACTGAGACAAATAATTGTTTCGGCAGAAGATGCTGAAAAATTACCAAAAATGGGCAATATTTTCCTTACATGCACTGCAAAATGTGTTATGACCAATCTATCTGAACCCAAATCGATCGAAAAGCATACCATCGATGTTTCAAAATGTATAGCGTTGCACTCATTAAATACCATTCTGGATGGTGATTACCGCAGTCGTAGTAGGCACACACTGTAGTCATACATGGTAGCCTGATTTTAAACACTTCAGGGACAGGCACAGCTCTGTTTCTGGAAACCTCCTTGCTTTAAATTAGCAAGGGGGACAATGTAGAGGAAGAGATCGTTGCGACGGAAGTATGAGCGGAGATAGTCTTGGATTATGGAGCTCCTAACAGCCTTTCCTCCATACCACCCGCAGCAAAACTGCACGACAACAAGGGCACCTTCAGTGCCACCAAGAGGGTTTTACTGGGAGCTAGTAACCCGGAAAACGGAAACCGAGGACTGTTACGCCTGTGAATAAACGACACCACTGCAAGCCCCTTCCAGTAGTAACGATCACCCGAACACTGGTTTTGAGAGACAGAGGTGGGTGGAGAGGTGAGCGGAGGAGGAGTAGGAAGAATTGGTGGTCGGGTAGGAAGAGCTCTACGCATTCGATGAGTAAACACGGGAGGAGTGAGAGGCCGCAATTGGTGCGGCACTGGGCATAAAAGGAAATTCCCAGCGGTGCAATAACATTGCATGGTCTCGCTGCGCTTACATTGCAATGAAGTTACTTTACTGTCCAATATTCAAGTGCAACATCCATTTCCTGGTCGGTAATTTTTAATGGTCTGCTGCATGTCGCATATTGAGTACTAAAATACAAGAAGTAACGGGTTTAACGGCCTTGTATTCTCGACTGACAGATATGTCAAATGAGCGCTAGCCATTTTAAGAGGCTCTAAAAAATATCGGAGATAAAATATTTTTCTCGTGAGCGCAGAGGAAAAATGCTGCGAACGTTCGTACTTGGCCAGTAAAATCATTAAACGTTTATTTTTGCATCGGAAAATGCAGACAAACCCCATTTCGGTTAATGGAGCCATGATAGTGGAATTAATTTATAGCACAGGACTAGGACAAATCAGTTTTGAATCGAAAAATTCTGTTTAATTACCTTGGTGATGTAGAATATTACTTTTCAGCAAGGATTATTATTTGACTAGCAGAAAGTAGCAATAATATTTGCTTGAGAACATTTTTTTCTGAAACCAATTTAACAAATATCAAATTAAATCCCTGCAAACTAGGCTATCAAAATTTTCACTATCGTAAATATACCATCACAAAAAGATTGCGATAAAAACAAATATAGGCAAGGATAAATTTTCATCTAGAGTTACGAAAAACCATAAATTCAGTACTTTATCAAAATATTTCAAAGTAGCTGTTTACGAAATATCTATTATAAATGATCAGCCGGCCGATAATTGAGTCAACACCTGCGTTAAAAATATCATTTTAATCGCAAATGCATTCCTCGGTAGCATGAGTAAATAAAATGATATTTGCCCCGTCCATTTGAGCACTTTCCTAAAAACGCGATCGGATAAAGCTAATGCATTCACGATTACGGCTTTTGTTATGAAACGTTAACAATCAAGAGCTCGTTTGTGAAGGCTTAATAATTTGGGGCAAAGCGAATGATGAATGAGAGCCGTCACAGTGATCCACAAGCTAAAAATAAACAGTGCGCTCAGCCCTAGGACAGCTTTTACACGAATATCTCGTATATTGTTCAAAGCGAAAGAGAGAAATATTGACAGAAAATGGAAATGCCAGAGAGAGAGAGAGAGAGAGAGGTTTTCGGCGAAAACAATCGAAACGGGTCTCACCTAATATCCTTCCAAAAAGGTCTAGCTTTTAGGGTCTAGTTTCTAATTGGGTTCAAATTAATTCAAAGTATTCTGGTAAGCTATTTTTACCTTTCAAAGAGGCACAATACGTCGAGGAAACCGATTCCCATTCAGTTCTTGAGATATTTAATACGAAAATTATTGAAACACCGAACATTTTGGATGGAACCCGCACTAGCCATATCTGGCTAAACTTTTTTCCGGTATGAATAAAAAATATTGACCAGATTCCTTTCTCTGATCCAGATTAAACGAAATTTGTTATGCTCATAGAGAATTTAAATCTGGAAGTGAGAACTTTTTAATTATGGAACCAATATACTGTTGAGCTTGTATCGGATTATGATATCTGACGCTCAGCCCACGCGCGTTCAAGCCACAAAAATAAAGGGGAAATGGATTTCTCATGACCCAAGAGTTTGAGGACCTAAAAATAACAAATATTGAATCAATGAATAGAAATAATAGATTTTTTCACTACTGTTGAAATTGAATATTAAGTTGCTGCTTTCCTTAGTTCAACGCAAGATACCTGCGTTAAAAATATCATTTTAATCGGAAATGCATTCCTTGGTAGCATGAGTAAATAAATGATATATGCCCCGTCCATTTGAGCACTTTCCTAAAAACGCGATCGGATAAAGCTAATTCATTAACGATTACGGCTTTTTTGTGCCGAGAAAGAAATATTTCCTTATAGCATCAATATTCAATGACATATTCGGATATTCTTGTATATTTCGAGGTATTTCCGAATACGTCATTCTTTCAGGCAAGATAAATGTGTTACGGGTAATGACAGATGCTAAGGTAAAGCAAACATAGGCCTGTCAATAATCAATAAGAGTATGGCAAGCAGGGCTTTTCCATTTAGCACCAAGGAAATACTAATAAGGTAGTGCTCACGGTGACTATGAAAAGAAATTTCTAATTGAACGTTACCTAAATAAGCGCAGAAATGGCAAACGATTCCTCAATCTGAAAGATGCTGTAAATTCAACGCATAGTGTATTGGTATAGTTCTCGATGGACGATTAAGACTCCCGAGAGCCAGTTCGTCAGCCACTCCCCAGAGCATACGTCGTAGGCCGCCCACTCTGCCTCGTGCCATACACTGGCGCGAGCCATGCAGCTCACGAGCCGCTTAGAGAGAGAGAGAGAGAGATACGACCGAGATCTCGTCCATCGCGCGTAATTTAGACATAGGAGTTCTTTGTGCCTGGACAGCCCGGCGGTCCAGCCTTCGTAGAGAGGACTGTTCGCCGCATTTGGTCGGCGGCCGGATTGGAGTCCCTTCCAAGTGCCTCCTTCGAACTCAATCACGCCATTCATTGCTTTGCGTCACTGCTAGAGGAACTCCAACCTCCCTCCACGTCCCGTCCTTCCAGCGACTCCCCCTGAACTTTTCTCCTCCCAAGCTCTTCCGAAACAACTCTCCCTTCCCCTGACAACCTCCACAATCCTCCCGAAAGCCCGCTCAACACTCCTATCACTCCTTCTCACTCACTCCACGCCTTCCTCGAGGCGGCGTTCGAGGTTTTTCGCATATGACGCGGGCGTCACCCGAGGAATCTGGTCTTGGAAAGGCTTCTGAGTTATATTAATAATTTCAACGCGACGTTGTTTCCGGCGTCAATGCGCGTGTATATATGTCGCACGGTGAGAGCACAACCGGAGGCTCGCGAGTTCCATTCAAAATCCGGAGGACAGCCTCAGAGGGATTACATCTGATCGATCCAAGCGCCCGGAGGAAGAAATATTTCCTTATGGGCGCCCTGTCACGCGGTAATTTGATATTTATGTTTGAGTAAGAATGTGCGGTAAAGCGAGACGAGAGTCAACAAGTCTATAAGAATCCAATCCTGTCTCTTGTAATTTATCTTGGCTGAGTTGCACAAAAATTTCATGCAAAACCTCCAAGCGACCTTTTAATATTCAATTCTTGACGTACAATGAACTAACAAATTATTTCCTGAAATCCAGAATGGTGCTGTTTACATATTAATGACCAGCTATAACGATTGCTTGAATATGACGTCGCAAATTTTCGAGGAATATACAAGAACATCCGAGAGTTGTCTAGTTTAAAATAGCTCATGGAAGTATGGTATACGAAGGGAATACAGCTCACGAGAGCATGGACTCGCACCTCTGAATTTGTCCCACGTGTCAGTGAGACACGGAAAAACACTAAACAACGGGAAAGAAAAAGGAAACTAATCAAGACCTTATAAGAATAAGAAGGAGACTAATCAAGAGGGGAAAAAATACGAGTACATCTAAAAGTCGTTCTAAGTTTCCTCTGAAGGTCAAGTACACAAATAGAGAAACGTCAGAATTGCGGAATAAATACCTACGTACAGCTGCGGAAATATCAGAAGGATCGGGAAGAGACGTTTTGGGTATCACACGTAGAGGAATGTGTAGGGGAGACAATTCACGTCTAAAGTTATTCAAGATTTTATCCGCTAGTATTTATTTTGGGATGCCCTACGCACTTCCGTCGACTCCTGGACAATATCAAGCGGGGCGGAGGTCCAAAACCCCTGAGACTGAGGGTCAAACGCTAAGGAGTGGTAACCCTGCTCCCGGCCGCACAGCGCTCCCCTCCCCATACCAACGCCGCTCCTACGCACCCAGACACCTTCCACCCACCCCTCTCCCCCGTTCCACTTAATATCCCTGCAAACCTCCTCCCACACCTCAGGGTCCCTCCCACTGCCTGTTCCCCGCCCCCACTCCCCACCCATTCCCTGTCTACCTCATTTCTCTCCACCTCCGCCGAAACCCTTTCCCCCAGCCCCTTCTTAGCCCTGAAACCCAACCCCCCACACACGCAACCACCACCCACCTCCCCTTCCACGTAGATTCTCACATGAATTACGCATGAGAACGGACGACCTGCCCCCGAAGGCCTTATATTTGGAAGTGGAGTCGCGGGGGCGGGAGAGGGAGTGGGGCCACAGGATGGGGGAGGGAGGCTAAGGGTGGGGCGAAGGAACTGGTGGGAACGCACACCTAGGAGCTAACGGGGAAAGTTTTCGGAATAGATGCGACACGGAGAAGGGCAGAAGAAGAGAGAGAGGGAGAGAGATCATTCCGACCTTGCCACGGTGAAAAGGGAGCCTCGCAATACGAGAGAGAGGGTTTTACGAACCATTTCGCGGGAAAAACATGCTACCACACCATAGAATGAATAGTGGTTAGTAATAAGGTATGATGGGGGGGGAAGGGGTGAATGGGCAGGGTGTAGGGAGGGAGTAAAAAAAAAAACGGCCATAGTAATTTGCTATCTACTCCCCCGTTTTTCTCCCAAGTCCCTTCGCTTTGCACGCTATTCTTTTCGGAGCTTCGAAATTTTTCTCTACCGCTTTTACGACGATAAGTATTAATGGAGGGTGCATAAACGGTTCCCCCTATCCACGAGCTGGAGGACTGACTTTTCTATGCATCATTGCTGGGAACCGGACCATTATTTTCTCATTTGTTTCCAAGAGGTAAGAGTTAGTTAGCATAATTCCTGCTCAGGAGTGATAAGGAATAGTTCTGAAATAAGTATGTCAAAAAGTTATTAAAAAATAGAGGCATAAGCTTTAGCTTTAATTTCTTCGTTAAACCTTTTAGGCATTATTTCCAACAGGATTAGTAACTTTCTTACGTGATTGGACGATATTTTCGAAAAAAATGACTGTTTCATTTCACTCTTCACGTACAAAATAGACTCCGAAATCCACCGCAAGGGTGTGCCCTCAGCACACCCGGCACACACACACGACCTTTTTTGATAGCTGCATCACTGATTTTAATGTTAAGCACAGAATACTTCATCAAGGGAACACGATAGACCCGGGAGGTTGGGGTTTCAAGCATCGGCACCAGGGTCATGATTCTTATTCTAATAACAACTTATTACCTTCCAAATTGTCAATATAATAGTATATAACTCACTATTTTTTTCAACTGAACACAACAATTCCTTATCTAGGACGAAGATTTCTTCTAAAAATGCTCGCGCTATCATATTAGAAATATGGAGTGAATGTCATTGGGATAAAATAAAAACATTAATATTTTTTCCCGCTCATTTAGTGGCACCACTAGTAATACATACTCCTTTAATTGCGTAATTATGAATACTCAAAGTATTCAAAATGAGGCCTGATGTAGCGGTAATGCTGGTTGAGTTTTCCTTACTAATGACGAAGAGCCAACCTGACAATAAAGCACTTATGGTAGCAATCAAGAACACGCAAAGCATTTCGGAGCACGCGGAGTATGCACGACTTCACGGTGTATTCTGTTTGAGTAACTGCCGACAGAAACACATTGCCCGCTTTAATGAGAATAGAGTTAACGTTTAGAACATTGTGAAAGGTCCTAGCACGAAATTTTAATTTAATATTCTTTATATTTTTGGTATTTTTCTCGGTGAGGAGTGAGCTAAACATATGTGACAGGTGAGATGGCTGGCGATATGCCAGTTTCCCCTCCACCTAAGCCGACGATTTCTGAGAATTAAAGCAATGGAGTTGGAACACGTCCACGTTCAGCAAGGCGAGGAGACACAGCTCATTAAAACGAGGATAACGCCCTTAGGATCTCATCTGTTCCACTTACTGGAAACATCCTTTGACGGAATAGTACAACATGGGTATAATTTAATTACCGTTCACATTTTCGTCTTCAAGAGTAACGCTAACATTACTTTTGGAGTACCTTTAAGGTAATCTAAAGCTTTTCAAAATTATTCTGTCAATATAACTCTTTATTTAAAAGCATCCAAGATACCAAACTTATTTTCAGGCTGCTATAATTATCTGAATGAGATAAATATTTCCCATAACTACAGTAACTGCAGCATTTGGAAAACGATGCGATGCCTTTTAATTCTCTTAATTTTATTTGTTATGAATTTCAATTCACGAAATGATAACAGCGAAGCGGTAAATAGAGATGAATAATACGGTGTGTAAAAGTTTAATTCGATTTCTATAACATTGGAAACGAGAGAAATGTGAGGATGTTGCATCCATCACACGCACATAGAAATTTCTTCTATCAATCATTGAACACCCGGAAGTTTACTTCATCATTTCAGCACAATGCAGCATATTAAATATCTGACCCGGAGCTCAAACGAATCGTAGCTATAATGAATTCCGGATTATGGATACATGCATCATTTGCAGTGAAAATGCATTTCACACGGAAGCTTAATTTTTCATTTCAGTTTAATTCAAGTTCAAAGCTAAATTTTCATTTAAGATCCAATTTAAAAGGGCTTCCCTCGCGTTTAATTTACTCGGAGAGAATTCAATTGTTTACGGCGAGATAGTTCCAATACGAAGAAATAGAAAAAAGAGAGGAAACTTCAATTAGCCTTCCCTACTCCCGCTTGAATTTTTGTCACGTAGTACGTGCAAGTCCATACACGGTGTGTACTACCGAAATCGTTTCTCCTCTTCACAAAGCTCACAGAGATGAATCCTAAAACCGAGCACACCGGGAACGCTTTTGTCTTTGTTCACTCGTGCATAAAACGCGGAGGCCCGTGCGGCCGCTCGCCAATTAATAAAAGGCTAGAAATCAAACACCTCATTTATCAGAACGCAATACCACCCTGGTTTTATTTTCGCGGATTCGGGCCCATGGGCCCGTCACAAAGGGAGACGTGAAAGCGAGTTAGGAGGCGTCGGATTAGCATCCAACGTTACACCCGGCCGGAGGGCGAAAGCGGACGTGTTGGGGGCACCGGGTGTAACCCTCCCCGGGCGCCACACACGACCGCATCCTCGTGATTCCTTGATACCGGAGCACGGGCATAAGAGAGAGATGGAGTTATAGGAGAGAGAGGGAGAGAGAAGAGGGGGGACCCTCCATTACTCACGGTAACCCCTCTACCTCCTCCCAGCAACCTCGTCCCTCCGAACACCGCAGAATCTCTCCCGCGTTAGAAGCGAAGTATTAGCCGGAATCGGGACGGGACGGGGACGGAGGAGGAGGGCATCGCGGGGGCACTTTGGCGTGGGCGGTGTGGACGGGCGAGGCTTAGAGCGACGCAAGATCGGATTCCATGGTTAACCCATGGGCAGAACAGGATTTGGGAGCGGCGGGACGACATGAGGGCCTCAAATGCGGTCGCTGGCCGCAGTATAACTCTCTCCGCCCCTTTCTCCTTCCCCTGCCCGACGTCTGGTGCACTAGTCGGGCCGGATTTCAATCCGGGGGTTGCGGCACCCCATCGACCATGTCCCATCGCGCGTGGCACGAGACCAGCCAACGCTTCATCCGCGGCCGGGAAGAACTTCCATCAGATGGGAAGAGGGAGGGAGGAGATTGGGAGTGAGACTTATGCTCTCTCGAGCTCGGGGACGGAGATGAGCAGATATGGCGGATAGATACTTGGGGAAGAGAATGCGGTCGGGGTGTTTTGGGCAGGCCTTTGGGATGGAGGGAAGCGATCCAGGGCATCCCCCTCCACGGACAGGAGAAGGGTCGAAGCGGAAGAACCGATTGGTCAGCAAGTCTCTGTCTGTATATACATGCCTCCTCTATCGTCCCTTTTCCGACACGTCTTCCCTATCTCGACCCAGACGAGACCTCGTTCCCATCCCGTGTGGCAAAGGCATCAGTGATTCTCGATCGCTAGGCGCTCGCAGCGAATAGCGACGTTTGCAAATAGGTGTGAATGGACATGAGTGAAACCGACATGGACAGCTCCCTTTTCCTCCCATTCGGCCGCGATCCCTTTCTCCGCCGACGACCTTCACGACCCTCTCTCGATAAACCTCACGCCCTTTCACGTGCGAATGAAGGCATCGTGCTCCGACACCCGCGGTGATGTTCCTTCGACTCCGTATTTTCCCTCAGTCTTTGCCGCCCGCGAATCCCAGCTCGCCTCTCTCTTACCCCACATAACACTGCAGCAAAGACTCTAGATGTCTAAATCCCTCTTCCTTAGAATATCACTACGTAATTATAACTAACGTAGGTAGCTTATTTTCGCTATTATAGGTACATATGTGGTAATATAAATAACTCACTAACATCTTGAAAAATAGGACAACGCTCTTTTCTATGCATTGAAATCATTTCATAAAATACCCGCACCCAAGTTCTTCCTTAAATGTCGCAATTCTTTTGTAGTATTTTTTTCACATTCTCATATCTCACCATGGAGGTAATGTATTTAGTTAAATCTAATCTAGGGAATAGTACTGCGGTAAGGTTAAATTCAGTGGACACATATTGAATGCATAAATTGAATAGAATAAGGCGATACATTATGAAAAAGTGATATAGTGTAAGAAAACTTAACTTTTTATTTTTAACACATTTTCAAACTTAACTTTTCACTTTCACACCCAATTTTATTGAGGGTTTCTCAATAAAAGTGTGAAAAATTACAAAGTTACGTTTTCTTACACTTTAAGGAATGCATATATTTTACAAGGATCATGGGTGAGTAAAAAATTGTAGTTTTCGTAATGCCTTCCAACGGCCTGAAACCGTGGCGCCCTCAAAGGGCGCATACGTTTCGGAGACCGGGTTCCTTACCATCCTCCCCTGGAGCGTCAACATTCCGTTCCTAATGACGCAAATGACCTCAGCTGTCGATCGCCTCCCATGATAGCAACTACCGATTCATCCACTCCCATCCGTTCGCATTCGCTTGGCTCTCGGAGTGCGGGGTCGCGAGCTTCTCTTCCCACGCGGGTGCGACAGGAACGGGTGGAGGAGGATCAAGCGGGAGGAGGGATTGAAGGAGGAGAGATAAAAGGAAGAGGGTCGACGGCAATAAAAGGAAGGAGAGGGGATCGAGCCACGTGGATTCGCGGCGTCAGCATGCGCATAAAAAAATAATCCCGGCACAGGGAGGGGGGGAAATAAAAAAAAGAGGAGGATCGGAGACGTCTGGTAGGGCGGAGGCGATGAGAGGAACGGAAAGAGAGGAGAGGGTGAATGTTGCCGGGGTGAGAAAAGGGTATATTTAGGGCGGACGACTGTGGGGAGGGTAAGGGGGGGGGATGCATGGGAGAATGAAGAGGCCCGTGCGGGGTGCCGTAGGGAGAGAGAGAAGTGGCGAGCCTTCTTGGGAGAGCGTCTGGATGGGGCGTCCGGGGAAGAAGGAATTGATGAGCGAGTGAGGTTGGTGATTGGAGGCGGGATGTATGGAAGTTCTGACGAGTGGGCGGGGGGGGCGTTGAAGGAGACGGGTGCGAATGGGCGGGTGAGGAGAGTGCGATAAGCGCTGGGGAGGCGGAGAGGAGGAGGACGGGGGAGGAAGAGGATACAAAGACAGCAATTAGGGAGGAGGCAGTCGGAGGCGGGGATAGTGGGGGAGGAGAGAGTTTTGCGGACCCAGTGTTTTTTTGCATCGACTCATCAATTTTTGATTATTTTCATCGCCAATGATGAATTCCATTCTGATTGTGATATCATTTTGGCTCCCGGATCCGCAGAGTGGGGGATGGAGTCCCGTAAATGTTTTTTCACCATAAAACGCGACGCCTGAGATTTTTAACCTCGACGTGATTTGAGTCACCCTCTCAATCTAGATTGCTAAGAGATGACTTTAGCAAAGGATTCGCTCGCATTTTGGAGTTCAAAGTTACGTAATGAAACTTAAGAACTAAGAATAGGAAAAAGTATCTAATTGAATCCGATTGAAAAGTGACTGAAATACTATGAAAAGGCGGCATTTCTCTTATGACGAACACTTGACACACTGACACTGTCATGAAAGTCGAGAATCTTAATTATTGCTAAACAGATAAGCTTTTGAGAAAAAATAATTTTAGGTTGGTTATAGTGGTAATAAACTCGCCCTACGAGCGTAAATCAACTGTCTGTTAGTTTTACACCACCGACTGATACTTCGGTACGATAAAATTTCTCATGCTTTTGGCATCTAGTTTTATGTGGTCATTGCCTCTTCTCCAGTAAATTAAAACTATACGACTAAAGGCCATTTATAAACTTTTTCAATAAAAAATTAAGGAGCTCAGGAAAAACAGTTACGCGGTCTTAGTAAAACAAGGTAGTGACACTATGTACATAATACCGTGTAAATAATTATCAGTTCAGTAGAATTAAATTCAATAAAAGAGACAACTTAGGAACAATGGGTTTCGTAAAAGCCTCCAAATATGGCCCCAAAAGAAACCCTTAGATAGCAATGATATTTCCCCGATTGTGTGACTAAGCTCATTTTAAGCCTCATATGGAAGGAAATGCGACGAGGGTTAGAGAGACAGGCGCTGCGAGTAAATCCGGAATGGGCTAAAAGTTTCGAGAAGAAACGCCACGTCGTAGAAACAGGACGACGACAGCGGAAATAGAAAAGCGATGATGAAGCAAAGAGGAAACGGAGGAATCCGGAAAAAAGAGGGAGCGTGCGGGGAGAGATTGAAAGAGAAGATGGATAAGAGGAGATGAGGAAGCTTCTGAGCGCAGGGAGGAGGAAGTGAGCTGGAAGGATAGGGAGTGAGGGATGGGGAGCAGAGGACGGGGAAGCTGAGACATTTGAGGGAGAGGGGAATATATTGGAGAAGACAGGCAACGGTGCCATCTCTATTGCCCAATGAGTGCCCGCATTTTTGGCCTTTGACACATCAATATTATGCCACCCTGTGGGCATTTGCATCTCAATACCGATGGGAACTACGATTGAAATGCAATGGCGTTCGAGTAGTTTCTCGTGGTGATCTCTAAAAAGCCTTACAGGCTCTAATCACTCAAACTGGAGTAGGAACAAACAGTATGTTATTGATCAACGGTTTCCCTCGAATGAACCATCGGTTGTTTTGGTATCACCATTGGTTGGATTTCAATGATAAAAGAGCTCAGTCCTCTGAAAATGAAAAACTCAGTGGCGAAGATGGTCAGCAGAGAATGCCCTGCTTAACTCCGGAAAACGCGCAGACTGAATGAAACGCATTGTCACTGAAATTTTTACAAAAATATCACCACGTCCACGCAGTACCTCCGCGCGAGGCTCTTTTATTTCTCGCGCCATTAACTTTCTGTTTAGGCTTCTCGCAGCGCCTTTTGGGTGCGGATTCCTGCACCACTCACAATTCCGAATTGGCAACGCTGGGAGACGGGTATGGGTGTGGAGGGGTGCGGGGGAGGGCATCCGAAGAGTGATAGAAAGATAAGAGCAGTGGGGGCAGAGGAGACGTTTGCCGCGGGAGGATGAGTGAAAGAGAGGGGATGTGGAACTGGAGGCATCATTTCTGCGACTCCTCTTTTTTTCCATCGAAGCGAGAGATGGGCAGAGGGTGGGGACGGCGGGGAGGGGAGAGCATGATGGGATCGCAGTCGGGTGAGAGTGCCGAGGAGCTTGGGAGAGAGGAGTCATCGAATTCTGGGACGGGAAGAGGGGTCCACGGGCAGGAAGGAGGGACAGGAAAAGAGGTGCCGGGGGAGAGGAGGGGGGGACATTAAACCTTGGACGGGCTTCAAACGACTTCCCATGAAAAGCGATTTAGCGAGGAACAAGTACACCAATTCCCTCTTTACCCTCCACTTGTTTTCCGGAAGATTTCTATCGAGGAACGCTTTAGCAGAAATTTTTCTGATGAATCGGCGTTCCCTGGCCGAAATAACTGCTAAATTATTATGGACCCCTGGACAAAAGATCCACCGTTTTTTTCTTCCCTCCCTTGGCGAGACAATGCGGCCACGGGGAAAATACATTCGGCGATGAAATGCGGTGGTGTCGCCCATTGCCCCCGCCCACCCGATCCTCCGCCGACCTCCGGGTAAATCGTCCGAAAACTATTCGGATGCGTGTGTGCGGCAAAAATATAGGGCAAAGATCGGCGATTCTTCTTCTCCCGTGGACGGGAGTGCAGAAAAGATATTTTCCACCCTTGGCCTCTCGAATTTTTCGGCCTGGCGGAAATTGCGTTTCTTCACGGCTATGAGCAAATTTCCATTGGGTACCTGGCTCGTGGAAATCTCTCTCACACGTGACTTAACTCACTTAACTGTTTCCAATTAGAGTGAGCGCTCGAGGGGAATTTTATCCAGTAAGAAAAGTTTGGAGTAAAAATACACGGGTCTCATAACGGCTGACATAACGCTGTTCACGCCATTGAAAGGAATAGTGCTTCAATCGCCTTGTTCAATGAGACTGGCGAGAACCTAGGTTTCGAGAGTAAGTCAGCTAAAATGTCAACACCAACGGCGAATATTGGCACAATTTGCGCATCCAAAATATTTACCACAAATGTATATTGGGTGATGTTCTCCATACCCTAAGCTTTACGGATAGGAAATTGTTAACTAAACTTTATTTTAGTTCAATTACTTACTCTCGCAGAGACCTTGTTGGGACAAATTATTTTCAGATATTCGAAATCTTTCAAAACACGGAGCATAAGTAACGAAGACAGGATAACTATGCACGCATCTTCGGGTGGATTTTTACACAGAGGGTAGATCAATGTTTCTTTTCCATCATTATATGCTATCGCGTTGCACATGGCACAGTATATTAGATACCTAATAATATGAACATTGACCTCACTTTGCCTCGTAATATGAGTCTCCTTAATTTTCAGGACCACACTTGTAATGCTGCGTAAATACCACAGTGAGATAAAAAACTCTGCACAAAAGTAAAGCATTTATCACCTAACAATGTACTCAAATGAAAGCGAAAAACGACAATCGGTCCATCAATCTGCTGGAGAAAGCGATTCGACATCTGAGTCGGAATAAACGAGAGTCGATATTAAAGCTCACGTCTGTGAACGCAGGCATCTTATTAAACTCTCGCCAAACATCAGACCCCTTTCATTAAGTCGCGTCGGGACGACTTAGTCCCGGGTAAGCCCCCATCCCGACATCACCTACGTGAACGAGCCTTTGAAGATGAACAGAGGCGACCGTTGTTGGTCAGGGTTTGTGAACCGAGAGTGTAAGAGAGGGAAGAGGACAGAAGGAGGTAAGTGGGGGGGGGGGGCTGGGAACTGTTCTGAGGGCTGAAAGGGATGTGGGGAACGCAGGCGACAGCGGGACCTCCTCACCCACCGCTGGCCGATTGAGTCCTGGGAGCACATCCATCATTTCCGGCAGATCTCACCGCACGCATACCCCCTTCACAAGCCGGCCGCCCGCGTCTCCGTCCATCCCCTAGGGCTCCCGAGCACGTGCCACCCCATTCCATCCCAATCATCGGACGATAATGGCAGGGAAAGGGGTGGCTATCGCGCGCACACCCTCCACCGCCTCATCTTCCCGGCCTCCTGCTCATTTCCCCAGCCTGCCACCCGCAAAGAGCTGTCCTCCTGATGTATCATCCTGGCTGAATACCCATCATACGCTATCGCGACGGGGAGACTTCCTCGCCGCTATGAGAGCTCGTGCGGGACCTCTCCCACCTCCTCTTATCTGGCAAGCCGACGAAATTTCAATTATTGTAAAAACCAGAGGAGGCTGGCGAGCGGGAGGACATTAAAGCGCGCGGGAAAGCAGGCTTCAACATTGCGTGCAGTGATAAGCGAACCGATACGATGTAGGGGGAAAAAGATTTCGGAGATAATTACAAGAAAAGGGTCGTTATATTCAAACATTTTTTTAACATAAATATGAATTAATGGCTCGACTTGGGTGACAAAGCATAATCCGTAACAAAACGTAGAATTCAAAGAAAGGCAGGTATGTTCATGTATTGAGGGAGAAATAATGCTCTACTAACTGTTCTACTAAATTTCTGACCCTAGAATCGACCTCACAGCAGTATGATAAAACTCAATTAGGCCCCTATAACTGAAAAGTCCATAACATAAAGATTTATTCGGAGCAAAAGAAACTGGAAATAGCGATTAGGAAGTTTGAGTTTTTTTTATATTTAGCTGATATTTAAAAAATAGTATTTTCAGCGATTTAAAAACAGCGATTAGATGCAGTTCCATAGGGATACTATTTTTGAGGCATCCTTTGCCTTGTATATCGCAGGACAATAGCTCTGAAATAATGGGTAAGGGTAATAAACAGTGATTACAGCAATCAGCAGCATACCCCATGCGAAGAGGATTTTCAACCAAAGAAGAATTAAATTATATAAAGCCAAAAGCTTGGAATTCTGAAAAAACATCATTAGAAATTTCATCTGGAACACATGTCGGTGACGAATGTACGATAACAGCCGCAGAACGTCGATACTGGAAGTATTGGAACTTCTGATTCGAAATGTGGTATCCTCAAAATATGATGAAGATAAAATGTATAGACAGACTGACGAAAGGAGTTAGGAAAAAAGAAGTCTGATGAAAACTTAAAAGGCGATACAAACTAACCAGCCACATCTTAAGGCATGATGGTCTAGTAAAGACAGCCGTCGAGGGAAAAGTGCACGATAATAATGATCAAGGAAAAATATAAAATAAATGGGGTAAAAAGCCAGAAGAGGTAATGGCAGTATCACCAAAAAATACACTACGTAAAATACAACAGGGAGAAGACAAACTCTCCATTTGAATACCATATTTCTATCAGTAGCTACAATTTGAGTCGAAAATCTGATCGTGAAATAAAAAACCGAGTATGGAAATAAATCCAATTGTTGTTGCTTTTTGCAGTGTAATATAATCAGCAGAGTTTAGAACAGAGCGGCAGCGGTTTGAGCTGAGCACGGTATGGTGATGACGCATAGGCTGTGACAGGATCAGGACGGATATAGTCCACAGGGAACAGGAAACCGCCGAGAGCCCGGCAATCTCGGGGTGAATTTATAGAGCTTCCGTCAGCGGTGCGAAGTAAGACATCCAAGTTGAAGACGTGGAATAAAAAATAGTCGATCCCACATACGAAGCGAGAGGAGAGGACTCTGAGCTCACGGAAATTGAAAAAATGTGTAAAAAATGATATCATGTCAAGGAGCAACAAGAAGGCTAGTTATGCGTACCTAACCAGTACAGTTAGCAGGAACTGCAGATTTTTTCGAGATTTTATGTTAATAAAATAAGAAAAATACTCAGACTCTCATAACTGAAAATTTACACGGATTAAAAATGTGACCAGTGCCACACAATGCAATGTTAATAGAAAAGATACGAAAAAAATGATACCTATTAAAAATGCCAATCCTGACAGCGGTAACGAAGGGTGAATACAACAAAATTACAGTTCAAACACAAAATCACAAATACGCTGCAGTATATCCAATCATTCATACAAACTAATCGACTAAATTGGAGGTAAGATATAGTTTTCTGGCTAATTAAATAACATAAGAATTTACATGACAGCAAGGTCATGGAATCGTACTCGTAGTTATTGCCAGGGAAGGTGACCGGAAGCTGTGATCATTCACATAATTTTAGAATAGGTAGGTAGTTGGATAAAGTTAGACGTTTTCTCAAGGAAAGGACGAAGGATGGAGAGAAACCCAGACTCAGCATTAGCTTGCTCTAAACGAAAGGAATCAAAAGGTTCACATTCCTATGGATGGAGTGCAGAACTTAAAGGACACCTCATTCAGCATTCAAACGAGACAGATAAACTATTAAAAAATCTCAGCCGTTGCCAAGATTCGAACCAGATCCCTCGGAAAGGAACGCCAATCCCCTTTATTTTTATAAAAATCCTTTTGAATTCAAACGATCCAACACGCAGTGAATGCAATTAAAAACTTTCCCAGAGTGAAGAAAGCCACACTTTTCCAAAAAAAATTTATTAGTTGTGGAAGTTTGAGACTATTCTTATTGAGAATGACTTCCTTTCACTACATCTTACCGAATAACTTAGCATATAAGAATCTTTCCTGGTTAACTCTTACAATCACAAACATTGATTTCAATTTTTAATACGAAGGCAGAGGATTCAGCGCCAGTTTTCCACGTCAATCGTGCACACATTGAGGATACATTTTTGTCATATCGAACGAGAGGCGTTAACACCTTCGTGAGCAGTTACGAAATTGCTACCTTTATTCGTTACGTAAGAAACAAGCAGACATATCTGCATTTCTCTGCCTACTTGCAGAGCTGTAAAGTTCTTTTTCCTGAAAAGAGGATGTAAGGCAAATAATTCAACTGTTTACCGTAGCTTTAATATTTCATTTTCCAAAGCAATCACAAAGGCGCAGCTTGTGAAACAATATTTTTGGTACGTGTACCTGCCAGAAAGGGGTGAGAAGGGCCTTACTAGCGTTTTAAGAGCGCACATTTGTTTTCACCCATGGATTACCACACGCAAACAAGCTGGAATATTAAAAAAGGAGTATATATTAGGCACAAGCGGGCAAGATCCCCTTTTTTTATTCCCTCCCGACCTGGAAAGCAGATTTCAGCCAACCGCACTGTCATTGCCTCGCATCTACCCTTCCCTTCCTTCATTTTCTTGAGCTCGTCGGTCCTTAGTCATACATACAAACGAAAAAGAGAGAGAGAAGGAAGCGGAGGGCAAGCAGACGCGATGGGGGAGGAGCCGGGTTAAGGGTAATAAAGGCGAAAAAGAGTGAAACATGAAATTGACTCGGAGGGAATGCTTTTCGAGGGTCGGGAGGGACTCGCAAAAGCACTCGCAAAAGAGTCCTGGGGAGGAGTTTGTTTGTGGCGAACGGGATAAGTTAGTGGATTAAAAGGAGGGGTAGCTTGAGGTGGAGTGGAGCGAACACGGCCGTGTGTGGGCATAGAGGAGGGGAGTAAATGAAGGTTCTGCTTGTATTGCGGAACCCCCGACGACGAGAGATGGATGATCCAAAACAATATTTCCGTAAACTGGAAGCGCATGCTTTTGAAAACGTCGCTTTTGCGATAAATATTGTATCATAGACAATTATCTCTACCCGAAACGCCAAGAAATTATCAAATCAATAGCACACCAAATTAGGTTTTCTTTGCGGTTTAACAGTCTCATTATTAAGAAGGAAATTCAATAACAAGCCCAAGCTGGATATTACGTATTTAAAATCATTTCTGCGTCTAAATTAGTCTTAAAATTTTCGATATTAAAAGTTTCCTCAGAGTACTCGGGCTATTACTATTGTCTCTCATAACAAACTAGAATCAACCTACTTCCTATTACACAAGACGCTAGCAGACATAAACCCGTTTACTTCCTTTAAGATTGCAGTTTCCATAAATTCACTGTAACCAATAGGTACTAAAAAGAATTTTAAGGAAACAGCAGCAAAGTTTATCGCAAAATTGTGACCACAGAGTGTTCATAAAAATAAAAAAACATATTGTCTGCCAATGCAGATGATTTTCCAAGATTGAATTCAATTGATTACTTGGAAAATGCATTTTATGAGCTACTTTCAGCTAGATATTGTCATTTTCTTATCGGTATGGTATTGGGTTTGTCGAATGAAGAATATCGCGCATACCGCTGCATCGAAATACATCGCTCACTCCTGACGCACTTTGGTGTCCGTGCACGGCTTGGCGAAAGGATTGAAGGAAGGGTGGGCAGGAAAAGGAAGGACAACCCTCAGCCATATCCGCTGAGACATGCACGCGCTCGGCAAGGGAGCGTCTTCCAAGCCGGAGGGAATATAAGAGGCGTCCTCGCACACTCTCCCACAAGAGTGGGGTCGGGAAATAAACGAGGAATGAAAAAGGAGCGTAAATAAAAACCCGTGCGCCAAGAGCGGTGGGAAGAGAGGTTGTGTTTTTTTTTACCCACCCCTCGTTTCCCGTACTCAGGGTAGAAAAGCCATGGTGGCGATATATCCCCCGTGCTCCCCGAAGCCGGCAGAAGTGAATGAAAAAGAAAGTCTACTCGGGTCCATAACGGAGCCCCGTGATTGATCTTGCTTTATGCTCGACCTCGTAACAACAGATATTTACGGCGGTGATTCGAACCCCTTCCGAGGAGAGGCGGATACTTTCGCCGCTAGAGCGCGTACAATGGCCGCCAGCAATAAGGCCTCACTCCTTTCACCCAGCCAGTTTATATGCCACAAAGAGAGGATGGACCAGGCTTTTTAGTGTTTTATATTCACTGACTGCCAAGAATTGTCTTAGGTATCGAGATCCTGCAAATCCAGGAGCATGGAATCCCCAGAAACTCTTAAGACGCTGCACTACTCTCCAAGTAAAAAAGTTTTTTCGTCATTACTTGCATTGTTAACTCGTTTTCTAAGATGTATATGATAGATATTTTACCGACGCAACGTCACACAGAAGAAATTCATAAATATCCAGCTGAGAACAAATTCCGCCAGAAAAATTAAATGAAAACATGACTGACCTGCATTCTGTAAATTTATAAAAATAAAAAAGTTCGCAGCTAGCGTGAAAGAATGGCTATACTTTCCTTACTTCGGATGCAGAGATATTCAACCTTAAATCGGGCGTCGTGGTTAAGGAAACACGCATTACAGATGCTTATTTTAGAAGTAACGAATTCTTTGCACGGTCTACGCTGGTACAGAATCACCTCAGGTGTTTTTGCTGGCAGACTTGAGGTTAGAACTATCCAACTCTTATTTTTGTCCCGTACGATGTATTGTCTTCATTATAAACTGGAATGGCCTCTGAGGCTAGCTTTTGTTGGGTGTCGCAGTCACCTGTTAGCGAGAAGGTAATTTGCAAGGAACTGTTCCTACTCCAAAGACCACGTACGCTCTTCCGACATAAAATAATTTAAACACTATGCCTAACAAACTAACAGTGACTTATAATGAAACCACAAGGAATTTATCTTTGGACAAAAGTGCGTTAAACCCTCGTAAGGGGAAGGAGATCGGTGGATAGTCCCAATATAGATCTATCAAAATAATGTCAGACACCTCTCTGCCCAAGCATAGGTACATTTTAGTTGAGGATAGGCTCTTAATATAATATGTTCTGGAATACTACAGTCTCTACCTCCGTTTGGAGTTTTAAATATTCGAGAATTAGGTTTCACAAAAGAAGTCCTTTTATTATATAGCACTAGTTAAAGATAGGCAACCGGAAGTGATTTTGACTATTCAATAGGTATTATGGCTTACTGAATGATCACACTGTTATTTAATCCACGAAAAAAATATCGGCAAAATATTCTCAGAGATCATAATTGTCTCCATGGCTAATTAAAAACACCAGGGTCGAGATTATGGGTCCTTCTTGCAACAACGATTGGCATCTTTGGCAACAACGATTACAAATAGAAGTGCTCACAATTAACGTCCTAACAACTTTCTTCCTCAATTGATACCAGTGTGTTTAAGCACACGAAAAAAATATAAGGAATAGTTATCTTTTTTCCTTCTTCTAAACGAAATTAAAAACCAATGAGAACGCGAGCACGTGAGTAATAAAGACCTGTTATCGAGCCCTTGATGAAAGAGGACTTCATTTATTTTAGAATAGGCGAACCAATTTATTTCATGAATAGACAATGCAATTTATTCCATGAATACAAGATAGAAGCACGATAAAGCAATTATGACATGGAATAAAGCGATAAAAACGCCAAGCTTGCATACGTACCTACTTCGAAGAGAAAGTTGACGTTTATTCATTAAAATCGAAGAGAAATATTAACATCCCACTTTAGTGTTAAAAAACTAATTGCCAATTGATTTCCTTTTTTTCTGTTATTTAGCACTGGCAAACGCAGTATGTCCTATTCGCTCAACAAAAACTGACATTTTATAGGCGCACAGCTATTGACAAACATAAGCAGGAAATACTCTTCCAGTATCCGTCGGAATTCTCAAGGAGGAGGAGAACGGAAAGAAACTTTTCCACTCGCCTCGCCCTCCATTTAAAGATGAAGCTGGCTTCGAGATAAGGGGTGAACGAAGGGGAAGAAAAAAATGAAACACTCTGTTAAATAATTCAATCGCCGTGGCGAACTTCTCCACTTCGAACAAAAGGTAACCCACCCCACAGAGTCATCTTCCCTCGGTTCTTGCACCCTCTAAACCCCCATACCCCCTTGCATACGAGCACGTCTCTCCTCCTGTGCCACCCCTTTCACACCCCGGTCTACTTCCCCACGACCTCTTCCCCCTTCTCCCAAGTCTCCAACCAAAGCTCCCTTCACCAATAGGTCTTCCTCGTGTCGACATTGGCTCGGGTTGGGAGGTCAGCCTTATCTCTTCTGCTCTTCGAAAACGAGACGGGTCTCTCTCTCTCTTCCACCTCATTCAGTACAGAAGCCCCTGCCGTGTCTCCCTCCCCCAAGCATCATTGTTCTCCTAATCTCCAATCTCGTCCTCTTGGCTCTCTCATAACCGACCTGGCCATACTACCCACAAGCGCCGTCCCCCCCTCCACTTCCCTTTTCTCCTTCCGCTCCCTTTTTCAACCTACCCCTCTCGGTCAACCCCACCCACCGCTCGCACATTTATTCTCCCACCCGCACCCCCGTCGCACCCTCACGGATTCCCTTTCAGACGACCAACCCCCTTGAATCACACCATTCTCTCTCTCGCCCTCGAGATTCGGTTGGAAAGCGTGAAGAGAGATGAACACGGCGGGAGGATCTGATAAGCGACACCGAAGCGATCTCTCCTTCATCGGAGAAGGGAATCGGGGATTTTATTGCTGGCAGTCCTCGTGAGATTCGATGCTTTTTATATGCTAGCAAGGGTTTAGTTCACATGGAATGATGGCAATACTTCCAATTGTCTGGCGTGCGAACAAATTCAGCGAAGTAAAACTATTCCATTGTAAGCCGAATATGTGTAATTATCTTTTAATTATTGATCCCTGGAACTATTCTGCTATATACTAACTTTATAGGTATATGCCCAATTCAGGTGTACATAACATCTGAAATCCAAATCATTCAGGGAAAATTAATATAAATCACGAGAAATAAGTCTAATAAGGTAATGAAATAGGTTAACCACGAAACTATACAGCGACTTAATCACAAGAAACTAATCCCGAAGGGAATAACGTTATACATACATGATAGGAATAACGCTGATAATCAACGTCATAGCAATAAGACAGGCTGGTTTAGAGAACATAAAGTATGAATTGTAATATACACCGAAATTTAACGGAATATTTCGAGAAATTTTGCCTTGTAAATTGTCTTTTCCTCGGGTTGAAAGGATAACTTTAATAAAAAATGGAAAATGAAACATAAAATGGACTCTATTAGATACTTGAGAATTTTTAAGATAAATTATTTCGGGGAACTCACAATAGGAATCTTGGAGTTGGAAACGGCTGAGGGCATGATAATAATAGACGTTTGGTGCAGACTAACCAGACGTAGAGCGATCCTTGAAATAGAACCTGAGAAATAGACCGTCAAGAGAGTAATTTGGAGGGCAGTCGATGTTGAGTTAGCTGTGTGCCACGAAGAATATATTTTTCACGCTAAAAATAACAAGAAGTCACTTGACAGTTATTGAGATTCTTGCAAACAGTTCATCTCACAAAATATAGTGACATTAAATGAGAAATGTATTAAATACGGGATAAGTAGTAGGCAGATTTTAATAAGGAGTGAAAAAGTACACAGAAGATCGATGAGTTTTACGAAAACTCGCCATCATTATTATAAACTAGCAGTACTGCAGTCTGTCTGGTGTGCTCTTGAGGTGAACTTTGTGTTCTAGTGTCAAATGAGCTTTTACAAGGTGTTTGGAAACTACTGATGACAAATTATCAATAGGTGGCAGTAGTGCTTCTGCTTCAGGCAGGCAGTTACTGCTTCACTACTCAAAGTAGTCTTTGCATTTTTTTACACTTTTGTGCACCAACTTTTCATAAGCATTTTGTATGAAGAAAAAGGAAATAGCTACTTTATAAATAGAGAAATGTGTCCCAATCTAAAAATCCTATGTTTTTGTACTTTTTTCTATACCATATTTTCATTATATGTTGTCCCCCACTCTCAAAAACCACTGCATTTTTCTCTGCACTACAAACTGCTAATAATCCAAAACTACTACCAAATTATTCAGACAGAGAATCCACACTCAACGCACCAAACCTTGTAGCTCAAAAATAGGGACAGAACGAAACAGAAGGGATGCAGAATGACAGACTTACTCACTGACACGCTATAAAATTAATATATATAGATTGCAAGTTTACTACAAGATCTAGTAAAGAATCGATAACGTACCGCAGGTTACAAAATGAATTATTCGAGTAAATTTGAAGTTGGACTGTTTTCCAAATACGTTACCAATCTTTTGAGACACCCTTCGTCCCTTGCTGCGCATCATAAAGGCTTGTTTATTTTCAGTTTTGCTACCATAAGTATCCATCAATAGATAGAAAACAGGACATACATATTTTACATAATTTAAAGTCATCTCCTTCGATCATACAACCAGAACAGCCAATATTAAGTAAGCAGAAGTTTCCAGGTCATAGAAATTTCATCAGATCCTTGAAATAGTCATTTTACTTAATCAGCGATAGAATACTTTCCATATTGTCTGAAGAAAGCTTCTATCAGCTATTCGTAATCATAATCAATCGTCTTAACTTAATACTGATCACTTGAGTAGTGATTGAATAAGATTCCATGTGCTTGGTATGCCGAAGTTCCGAAGACCTATTTAGACTTTGTCACTTGAAACGCGACTTTTAACAACCAATAGTTGCAAATGAAAAGCCTCTACAAAACATTGTACGCAGTCACTCGCATCGGTGCAAATGAGAATCTCCTCTTCCATATTTCTCTCACGGAGGAAACTCCCATTCGTTGCACCGCGGGACTAAATTAGCGCCAAGTCATAAAACTAGAAGCAACCAGGAACCAAACAACCCCTACCCAAAATAAGCATTCAACTCACTCAGTGGTCGCATTTCCTCGTCCAGTTTGCACAAGCGAAGCCATTCTGTTGACCGCCCGCGAGGCATATATTTCTTTCCCCGAGTTTTGACTCCGAGCCAGGCATTGGCGCTCGGAGCGCGGCGAGGTCTCGGGAGCGGTTGTAAATGGTGGAACGGCTGCGCTGTGTGGGATGGGTGGAGGAATCGACGACGGATATTATGCTTGGGAGGAAGAAAGTCTTACGGCGCGACCTAACCGTTGAGAGGCTTCTCGCCGGAGACGGAGGAGGAGCTGAAAGAAATCCTTCGCACGGCTGAGAGAGGCACAAGGTGAGATCGACACCGTATCCCCCTCCCAGACAGCCCCTTCACAATTTTCGACTTATCACTAAGCACTCTACTCAGGGCTACACACGAAGAAAACAGGTCGCGAGGAATCCTCATGTGGGAAAATTTAATTTTGTCTACGATCATATCAGAAAATCAATTTTCAAACCTCTAAAATAGGAATAATCATTCAAATTCTTGGTGGGAACAGAATTCAGTTTTTACGACCTTTAGGCACAGTCTAACCTAAACACAAACACCATACTCAAGGTGGAAATCGAACTGCGAACTTTGGGGTACAAGGCCAGAGCGTTACCAACCCGCTACCATGGTTAGCTTCCCTGATTTCTCTACAGTTTAGTTACTCTCCATTTCAGCACCAAGTAGTTAAAGCAATGGTGGGTTCACTTCTAGGCACGATCTTGATCGTGCTCCTAGGCATGTTACATTAGCGTCCACCGCGATGCTAAAAATGCAGAGCAAAAACTACGCATGCCAACTTGTGAGCAGTCGCATTGAAATCTGAAAGTTAATAAAACTACGCATTGGTAGGCAAACAGAGGAGGGAGAAATATTTTTCAACAGCAGATAATAATGTAAGAGTTCGAAATGATGAAGATTTAATAACTATTTCACTCTGATTTCCCGAAAGTAAGAATGAAACTTAGCTGACCGCAGAACACATTCAGTTACTCAGTCACTTCAATGGGTGACCCCCGGAATCCTTACAAAACCTTTCATTCGATTCAACAATGTGATAATTCCACAATTTTTCCAAGGTTTTCTTAGCACTTAGACAGCAGTGGTACCGAATCATTTCTGGCCAGTTTTACGACACTGAGGTTATCTGTTGGAGAGAATGAAAACTACAAGCAAGACTACAAGTTAAAATATTGGAATAGGAGAATCTATGCACTCTCGCCATGACCGTGAAGTTATAAAACAGATTGTAAGATGATAAACAATGCGAGATTCAGAATTTGGCATATATAACTACAGTGCACACTTCAATATGAAATGCGATTTAAAATAATTTCTACGCAGGCTCATTACATAAAGAAAATAAAATAAGCACTATATCATCAATAAATGAATTTACAATAGATAACTCGAAAATTAGCATGCATTGATTTTATTTAATCTCGCATTTAGGGAACTCTTTAGGGAACATTTGTGGTAGTTAGCCCAATGCAAACATAAGGCTCAACACGACTATGAGCTTCACCGCATCGGAACTATGAATCTATGGGCAGGATTGACTGGGAGTCTCAATAAGCTAGTTCATGCTTATAAACTATTTATATTTTATCTAAATACATGTGGCTCTTAAAACGGAATAAGTGGCCTCCAGCCGGTAAGTTAATCAACCCGAGGTATCGATTTCTTGATTAACTGCATTTTAAGACCACTAGTAAGGACGTCTTAGCTTACTTAATACAGCTAGCGTTAGACAGGTTAATTTACATGGAAGAAAAATGAGAAATCCTCTACGTATATGACAATTAACTGTCAGTCTGATGTGCATTTCGTGACCAGAAATGTCAGTAACCTCTGAAGAAACTTAATGCCTATATTAATTAACGATTAACCTTAATCAGCTATTATAAAACTGGGTCTTAAAGTTGTATGCATTTACTTTTTCAGTACGCTAAATTGTAAAAATAACGCTGCTTAAACCACGTGAGCATTATGTGTCATCAAGTTAATTTATATCTTGTGCATAAATCATAGTAGGTAGCCTGGAACATCGCTGGAGCCTCCAAAATAGCATGGAGTCTATCACCTGAGATGAGATTTGGAGATGCTCCAAACTTACGGTAGAACGAAATACTGGAAATAGATTAAACGAAACTCAAGAGTATGGCCATGAGCCGTAAAAAAGTTTAGGACTCATTGACAGTCTCGAAATAAATAATGCATATTATAATTTTTTTAATCTCAAAGAAACTACGTTAACGTTGATGAAGTGCAAACTTCAGTATTTAAACCCACATAAAAGTAATAATGACTAACCAGATATAACCGCTCACAGCAATAGTAACTATTCCTCTAGACGCGGACAGAAAACGGGACTAAGTGAAAAGTGTTGGATATGATTTGGGTTTAAATTCAAATATCCCTATCAGATAAAAAATCTTTAAATATTATTATAAAAATAACTTTAAGAATGACAATGCTTTGCTAGTAAATATATTTCGAATAATAATCATTTCACGGCATTGAGCCCTTGAATCCAGAAGGCAAGAGCTGAAATTTACTTTAAGTCATACGTCTTGTGTAATGGACGCCTACCACAGAAATTCTTTAATTATGAAAGCTTTAGTGGGACTGATATGCAAACGTTTTTAAGAGAGCCAATGGTTACAAAATACGGTTTGAGATAAAAAATTTGGACCCTCTGAGTCCTTGATCCTAACAAGATCATATATCGCTGAAAAGTTACATGGTAACTGGTAACTCTGGTCTTAATCCACATCGAGGATCGAGGATTAGGATTAGGATCGAGTAGAGAGCATAAAAAATCTTATTCAGTAATTAATATAAATTTTTTCACAAGACGTTTACTATCACATAATGGTAAACTATGATACCTGTATTTTTTGTATCATTAAAACTAAACATTGTCCAGGTAAGTTATGATACTGCTTACTGCATTAGTAAACCATTTTTGCGTCATGAAAATTAGAGATTTAAAAACAGTAATTAAGTTTGTACAAGACTTTCATTGCTAAAATATCATACAGCGCATGAATCCTAATTTGCTTTCATCAAATCATTTGCCAACTTCTGGAATCAGATGGACAAATTTAAGAATTCACGAAACCTACCGCCGAAACTATTTAAAAGCAAAACACTAACGGCTCTTATTAGTAGATAAAACATTACAAGTCTGACAAATGAATCATTACATGTCGAAACAAAAATTAATGTTTTTAATGCAGCTCTTTGAAATGTCGATAGGAATTACAGCGGATGAAATGTTGACAGTTAAGTTTGCCAGACAGCTAAGATACCGCTGTAAATGCTGAGCACAACACCAGTAATCTGCCGAAGACTTGAGACTGAAGATCGATCGTTTGACGGAAGACAGTAGTGAGGTGATTCTATAGGCGTAGTAAGGATAGTAAATGCACAAATATGTATGAGAGGACGTAAGATGGAAAAAGTGAAACAAATCCACACATTCAGGAGCACATTTGACACAAATACATTAGCATTAAGAAGTTAAGGGGAGAACTGTTTTGGCCAAGGAAAAAAAAGGAGGAGGAGGTTTAGGAGGGGAAAGCAAAGGCGGTTGAAAATGTGGAGGAAGAGCATGAATGAAAGGAAATGGGATTTTGAAGCCGTTGATGGAGAGGAGACCAGTGGTGGAGCGCGAAAGAGGCAGAGAAAGATTTCTGACTGAAAAATATTGGCTTTATACAAGAAGAGAGAAAAGTGAGGAAAATGGAAACTTCGGATTTTTCGGATGTTACTGATGCCTTTGTAATCATACCTAATATCATAGCTATCAAACGACGGGAGGGACTCCGACATATTGCCAGAGTATACAATGATAATGATGAAGATGATTTCACTTATTTATAAGCATTGTATCTTCATTGTATGCCCATTTTATATCGAATTTACTTCCGGATTTTGCCTGCACCAAATGTAATTAAATACTTGTAAGCAATAAATCTGAATCAGGCAATTAATTTGGTGAACATGATATATTCACAACAATAATTCCGCGGCAACGACCACAGAGAAGCTTCGACGACAGAAATGCGCACTCATAAATTAATCTTTATTAAATCATTCCATCCTCTGATGCACTGAACTTAATTATAGAGATCCCAATTTAATGATGAAATAATTCGGGGAGTATATTAACCCGAAAAAAGGCACCGCAGTTTGAGGTCACGATCACTGCATCATGGCGACACGAACATGGCGTTGTTCGAGCAGCAAAATGAAAGAAAAAATATTCTTTTCGAGGGAGCGAGTTGAGAGGAGAATCAGAGCTGCAGCGGAAGGCCACATTAACCGACTCTCTGTAGCGCGGAGGGGGAAAAAACGTCCCATTCGTCAAAACACTTTCCCTCTTGCCATTACAGGGAGTGGACTATACCTTCAACAGTCGCGAGTGTTCCCACTCTGCGGACAAATTGCTGCGTGAAAATGTCGGCAGTGCTACGTCGGGCACTTTACGCGAAGTGAAACCCATTCGTTGCTGGCATGAGAATTAAGGGATATGGAAGATTGGTTGGGGAGGGGTGGGGGGAGGCGGGGGCGATCGGGAGAAGGCAATACGAGAGGTTGAACAGAGGGTCAACTTTTTTGGAGGTTTGGTGGTACAAGGATGGGGACAGGTTGGTGCGCTCAGTAAATTTAGATGCTGGCCCGGGCGAGGGCCGCAATACCTCTTCGATACGTTTTTTTTCGAGATAAGTGCATTAAAAAGCAAAATATGCGGTTTACTCGGCAACTGCTATTACTTCATAATTCAATTTAGTTCATTGCTTGAATACTGATAAATCATTCAAGCATTTATTTGCCTCTTTCATGTTCGTCGGCTCCATAATATTCTTTGTGTTTAGACTCTTCGGCCACATTCGACCGAAATTATTCCGGTCTATCCCCCGTCCAACCACCTAAAACCCTCGTGCTTCATAATTAAAGCCACTAGCAGGTGGAGTGCATTACTGATGACTGTTTTCTTATGGTTGGTGGTTATTGATAATCCATTGACTTCGGGCGAGAGTTTTTCCGTTGTATGGCTTTTTCGATTTCCTATTACGAAAGGAACTTAGGGCTTATCGAGAAAATTATTCCTTCCTGAAGCTTACTCATATACAAGATCTTAAGAGTTACTAGTTGTTAGAAAGTAGCAATACAGCAAAAATTCCCGCGGCATTCGAAACTTGTCTCCGGAGCAGTAAATGTTAATTTGCGCGATTGGTACACGTTCGTGAATTTCTTAAAGGGGGTGACGACTGCTAAGGGATAAGATAAAAATATTCTTTTCGGGACTTAGAATCGCATGCATCGATTAAATTCCTATTTATCCAGTGCTGCAAGGGCATATTTCCCCACAGCGTGCAGTATTAGTGGATGGCGGGAGTTAGGTTGCAAAATGGCTCCCATGAATATAGATGGACGGTGAATCCAAGGTGATGTAATGGTCATTTCTCCAGTTGAGATTCTACCTTAAGCTACGGCCTACAACTCCTACTTTACTTTTGATACAATTGAAGGATATGGATAGTGGATAATTTCTAATCGGTTAATACATTAAGTTCACTCTAGACGGATAGGAAGTATTAAATATTCAGCAAAAACATTTTCATAGAATGCATGGAAAAAGAATGTTGGCTCGTATAGGTTTAGGCTTTTACCAAGCAAAAGAGTGCTACTAACTATTGCATTTACTTTTATAATATTGATATATTTCACACATTCGTACATCGAGCATCTAATAATAATAATAATAATAACTCTTTCAGTTTTGTCGTAGCATATTAAGAAGTTGAAGGGAATCATTTAAATTATTACTTAGGACCAGCCCTAATTTTCACCGACTGATGTGATAGATATGGTCATCATAAGAATCACAAAATAAATAGCCTTAGAATCATAAAAGTAGTGAATAAATATTTACACGATTACTAAACTATTTTGAAGCAACATATGATAATAACATAGTTAGACTGCATTACATGCCCACTACCATATACCTATCTATGTTTTTTTTTCACTGACCGCAGAGGCGGGCTGATCTGGTGAAACAAGGAATCGTCCTCTGCTTATTGTCATAAATATAACCGTTCCCGGAACAAGTTGGCAGCCTAGATGACTCTAAGGATAGGATCACAACTACAACTAACGGCCATTGAAGAGCCTTTTTTTCAACTTAACCTCAGTACACATTAGCTAAACACAGGATGAAGCATATTGGACTAACTCTAGGGGACTTCCGCCATAAGTAGGGTGTTTTTAAAACCTACCTCGAGAGGTATTGTCAATTTTGTGAAAAGATTTTTGACGCATCTAGGTGCATATGTGTACTGATATATTTCACCTAACCTGAAAGCAAGACGTCATGACCCTAAAATATTTTGTTTGTTAGCAATAGGACATAGGCTCCACCACACGCTCACAGTGCTCACTGTCATGAATATAACCGTTCCCGCAACAAGTTGGTAGCCTAGATGACTCAAAGGATAGGATAATTATTACAACGAACAGCTCTTGAAGAGCTATTTTATTCATCTGAACCTCAGTAGGATGCAATACCAGTGAAACGTACAAAATATTGGAAAATGACACCTGGGGTTGGGTGTTTGAAACCGTCGGGATAATCTCGTACAGGTAACCAAGGAGTCACGTGGTACAAACACGACAGGTTCTGGTCCCTCGGCCACAGAACACAAAGAGAGCCAGCAAAACGGCAGGATTCGATTCTTCCACTGCCCTCAAGACTGAATGAATTCAATAACGTAATAGTATAATACAAAAGTAGGATTCGGAATGCGAGCGCGTTGAATTAGGCAGGTTGAGCGAAAGACTCATAGGTGTGAAAGAAATAGATCAATGTATATTTGTTCATTCACATAGTGTTGTACGATTATAATGCGTAATAGATAGATATAGATATACAATTTATTTGCACTGGGACATCGTCCCTTAAGTACAACAAAGACACAACAGTTTTACATCAAGGTTCCGACAATTTCACAGAAAACACAGTGAATATACAAAGACATACAATACAAAACGAATATATGGCGAATATACAACACATATCCACCTATGGAAAATATCCAATACATTAATACAATTACAATAAGGAAATACATTAAAGTAAAAGTTCACGAAATGGCCGTGAAAACTTAAGCGGCGTTACCCGCGTAAACTGCACAATAGCAAGATATTCCACATAGAAAAAATCATCCGCCTTGACCGGGCCTCGAACCAAGGTTTCCCTGATTTCCGACAAGGTGCTCTACCAGTAGAGCACCTGGCCGGAAGTCAGGGGGTCCGGGTTTGAGTCCCGGTCAAGGCGGATGATTTTTTTCTCCGTCGAATAATTTCCGAGGAAATAAATTGCCTAACATCAGATTTTAATTGAGTTCTTCACTCTTAAATAAATAATTGAAAATTAGACGCTAAAATGTGGTAATTGCAGGGGATAACTGTGGTATAGGTTTACTTATTAATGCTCTCCTACATCATCATCGCAATCCTAATTTCCGTCGGTATCTTCATTGATATCTCTCGTTGAACGGAAAAAAAACAAAAAGAGAGAGAGATAGCAAGGCATGTGAAGAAGAGGGGAATGAGAGAAGAGAGTCGCAAAAGAGGTGATGTGCGACAAAGAATAGGCGGTATCCAGTGGACGGAGCAGGAGAAATGGGGCGATGAGGGGGTTGTGAGTTGAGGAGCCTAGAGAGAGAAAGACAGATAGAAATAGAGAAACGGGAAGGGGTGGGTGGAGAGAGAGGGTTGTGGACGAGTTTCACTTGGACGACCTCTCGCGTCCACGCGGATGGCTCGCAGCCGACCAGGAAATTTACACCCCACGTCGTTATTTCGCCTGGCGAGTGCGTTGCCGTGGAAGTGACACGGCAACGCTCCTTTACTTCATTTTCCACCAGCCTCGCATGCACGCGTGAAAAGCCGAGCTGTCGTGTGCTCGAGGATGGCATGGGGCTGCGAGAGCGCAAAAACAATACTGGAGGCTTTTTTTTTTCGACGAGAAAAGTTAGGGCAATTTCGCTGGCAAAGGATTATAAATAACCTGTTTAAAACGCCCCCGTTATTGTCATTCCATTATTTTCACGATGTCACGGACGCAGAACAGACAAGAGAGATTAATGAAATAGTAAATAAAAATGAAGCAATGAAACTTCTCTCGTACCCGTTATATCTGCGCCAAAGAATTGTCGGAATGTCTATGCTCGCCCACAAATATCATTACAGGCAAAAACCATCGAAATTTTGGTCCCACCTCAGATCAAATTTTACGCAAAAAATCTACTAAACAAGAAGGATATTCAATGCCTACTTATGTTCAGATTTTATTCATTGCTAGTCATCCCAACATCCATGAAAAATATATTACCAGAGTAGTGAAAGAATATAGGCGTCTCCTAATTAAAATGTCAGAAACAGAAGCGGATGCGTGTGGATTTAAAGCTTGATTAAACTTCTCGTAAAATATTGAGCGAATGAAATAACTGAGGTTATTGAGAAATAAAATCTGATCACGTATTAAACTGGCAAATGAGGAAACAGCTGCAATATTAAGGTAGTATAAATGGAGGCAAAGATCCCACGGTACGTTTCGTCAGTAGTTTATTTACAGCGGCAAAAAACATAGGAACTTTTACGATCACAAGAGGAAACTAAATTGAGATTTTTATCCCCAACACTTGCCTTTCTGGCTTGTGATCAAAAGTCCTATGACGCTGCTTGGAGGGTATTATGCAATTTAGAGTAGAAACTAATCTGTTAAGAAGGCAATTTGAAAATTCAAAGGAAAAAGAGAAACTTACGTATACCTACAAGGGCTTTCCATGGCCTATACTTATATCTTGAATTTGAGCTATTAAAGATAATTAATAAGTTAGGGCCACGAAAGAAAAGTTGGAAAAATAATTTGTATTTAACCTTGCCAGAGCTATACGATTAATTTTACAGCTCCTTATGGTAAACGAAGTGACGAAGAAGAAGGAGGCAAAAATTATGGGACTGTATTTAAATCGCAAACACGCACTATCAAATTGACCGTTCCCGAAACCTTAACCAATTTAACATGTTCAAATATCAATTTATCATTAGGCATGAACTCCTGTACATGACGAATTCTGAGTAGAGATTAAGGGGCATATTATTTTCCTAAAATTCAATGACGCAAAACAAATCACCGATCTGATTGTTTCTTAAAACAGCCTCCATGGTACCACCTAGTATTGAACCCAGGACTATTGGACCAGAATCCAAACGCTCATTTCTCTTTGGTATTACTCCACTCCAGTAAGAGCATAACACATTTGGAGGAATCAGGAATTTCTTTCAAGATTTTCCCTCCGAATAACGGGATTCCCAGTACATTCCGCCTCTTCCATTCCTTCACCCCCATTTCCTCCGTCTCAACCGAGCACAATTTCATCAATAATTTACGTCACGGGGCACTAATTCGGCGACGAGGAGATACAAAATGCATGAACTGGATGGAGGGTAGAAAGGAGAATGGGAAAAATTCCGACTACGAGTCTTAAAATGGAATACCATTTCGGGCCGAGTAAATACGATTCCAAAGGATTTCACGAGGAGCTCACAAAGATGGAAAGGGGGGGGGGGAGGGAGGGGAGCGATTAAAGCATCTCCAGTGGCGCGGGTGCGCGTGGCTATTTTTAGGTTTCCCTCCGACACGAGCGCATTTCGGCTGTTTTAAGATTAATATCTTGAGCTAATAGGGAAGGATTTGCGAGCGACGAAGCAAGGGAAGCGATGAGGTAAGCTGGCGCATGTGAGCGCGAGTACAAATAAGGAACACGCTAACTGCTCATTCATTTAAAGAGGACACCGCAAATCCTTGCTTAAGACGCTCTGGTGAAACATTTGAACAGAAATAGGTGAATAAGGAAAAGCTGTGATACCATTAAGACGAAGGTCAACATAGAAAATATCATAGTTTTAAAAATAATTCATCTGGAATCAGTCAAAATAACTTCTCAACATTTAAACTAGTCAAATAAAAAATGCCCAGTATCCTATCCTAGAGATTCTACCCAAAAATACTGATTTTGTAATCCAAATTAAAGAGAAACCCCATGTCCCTGTTAAATAAAAATTAGTTTTTTTAAGTATCTCGAGAAAAAATGCGCAATACAAGCAGAAAAAGAATTGAAAAGAAGTTCGTTCTTTCAATACGTTCAGCATGAAAACAATTATAATGCGCAGAAAAAGGTTAAATCTTTTAATATTAAACCGAAGTACCAATTTAGATAACGACAATCAGTTTTAATGTTGGCACTTAGGAGTACAAACAATTAGATTTTAAGTACCTGTATAAAAACTTGTTAGATTAACAAAACGATCTAATACGAGCACTTTGTATAAAGAATGAAACATTGCCTAAATGCAGTTTTCTGGGCCATGTCTAAGGTAGTCGGTAATAAGGAAGGTCCCAGCTCGGGAAAAATAAATGTAACCAAAATATTGGTACATGTAGTATGATTCAGATAAATACATGACTTTTACATCATTTCCCAAGCTGAAGTTTTAGACGGGTTGATAGACGGCAAAAAATTTGTTTATTGGCAATGAAAAAGAAAAAAAAGTCACACACAAGTTCTTATTAAGTGCTCTGGTTTTTATTTTGGTTGCTATTTGGTTGCCGGCCGCGGTTTCCGCGGGGTAAATCCCTCGCCTGTCAATCCCAGGGTCGCGGTTGCGAATCCCCTCCGAGGAGGATTTTCACTTCCAGGGGCATAAATTTCTGTGCTTGTTAAATTTTAGTTCTTAAAAAGCCCTATGTAAAGACCTTTGTGTTGTTTTCGGGTTATTGATAAATAAATAATTTATAGCAACAATTTCTCGCGGCTGAGCTTAAAGCCACCAAGAGCATCCACCGGGTTGCGGATGGTGGGTCGACCTCTAGATATAGAGGTTAGCTGCGAGATAAGCGAGTTTACTCATCGAGTAAACAGTCGTGGGTAAAAAGCGACGACATTCTGAGGGGGTATTGGTCTAACCCTGGGTAAGGTAGGCCTTTAAATAGGTAATGCAGAACCTGTGAAGATGCCGTGACTAGTGATGGAAAAATGTCGGTCAAAATCGATTTTTCGAGCAATCGATTTTTAATCGAAATGAAAGGATCGACTTTTCAGCAAAAATCGAAATTTGAACCAAAAGATCGATTAATCGAAAAAATCTACTGTTCATTTTCGAAAAAAAATGCAGTTGGTACAAAAACGTTTATTATTCATTTGAAAAACGCTCATAATACATATTTGAATAATATAAAAAAATCCCTAAAAATGTACTTGTACTGAATGTCCTGTACTGAAAATGTACTGAAAACATTCTTGAATTATTAGTCGTAAAAATTTACAATTTACTTTAATGCGGATCACCTCTTGGAACCATCCGGCTTCACTAAAATTTTTAAGAAAGATCAACTGATTAAGATGCTTTTTTGATGATGTAGGGCGTGCCTTTCCAATTTAACCGGCATTGGAGAAGTCTTTCACATAGGACGGATGACGTTATCATACTCAGTACTCTGGTCGCGAAACGGGTACGTGTTGGGGTAATCACCCTTTATCTCATCCCAGACTTTCAGAGGATTGGGGTTGACTTTCCTATCGCCGGGTGGCCTGTTGAGGTATTGCCTAACTTCTACTGGCATCTACTTCTAACAAGAAGTGACCTCAGTGGCAGTTCATCGAGGACCTCTACTGACTACTACGCGCTGCTGAGATCAAACGAAATGGTCAAGATCGAAGTTGAAAAATCGATTTTGGATCGAAACTCGAAGATCATGGCTCGATCTCGATTTCCTCGATCTTTGACTATTAAAACTCGATTTTCGGTTTTAATTGAAATCGATTTTTCCATCACTAGCCTTGACTTACCGACGGGAGGCCGCCAATAATTACGCTTCTCATCACCCGGAGGAGAGGGCAGCAGCTCTCCTTCATATGAGTGAAGGTGGAGACCACAGTGGTCGGTACAGTGACACTCATTTCACTACAGGCGTGGTAACATTTACTTTAACGGCTGTAGTACTGCGATGTGGAAGGAAAGGGGAAACCACCACATTAATATCCCGAGGAGTCTCAGACTCTTTTCTTTCTTATCAAGACGTGATGACACCCTCTCGAGTAAAATATTCCGGAGGTAAAATAGTCCCCCATTTGGATCTCCGGGCGGGGACTACTCGAGAGAGTACATCAGTCAAATGTGATAAAATTTTTAGGGTAGGAACATGGAATGTGAGATCGCTTCGGACCTGTGGAAGACTGCAGAACCTGAAGGTGGAAATGCGAAGAATGGACCTCGACGCATTAGGAATCAGCGAAATGAAGTGGCCCGAAGATGGAGACTCTTGGAGTAGAAGCTACAGGATTATACATACAGGATCATCAAATGATAATGCTGGAGTAGGGATCATACTCAGAAAGAGCGCCGGAATGCGTGAGAAGAGCTTCATGCAGTACAATGAAAGGATAATAATGGTGAAGATCGAAACCAAACCTTTAGATACAGTGGTGCAGGTTTACATGCATACGACGGACTATGAAGATGAAGAAGTGGAAGACGTCTACGAAGATATCACGGAAGTTATAAAACAGGTAAGAGGAGAAGAAAACCTAATTCTTTTAGGAGACTGGAACGCTATCGTCGGCGTAGGTCAAGATGGAAGAATAACTAGAAAATATGGATTGGAATCCGAAACGAAAGAGGAGAAAGTCTGATGGAGTTCCGTAAACAGCATAAGTTAGTGGTAGCCAACACAAAAATCACAACCGAAGAAGATACACATGGAAAATGCCAGGAGACAGAAGAAGAATCAAATAGACTACATTTTAGTAAAGCAGAGATTTAGAAACCAAGTGAAGGACTGCAAAAGCTACCCTGGGGCAGACATCAACAGTGACATGATTTAGTGATGATGAAATTCCATCTAAAGTTCAAGAAATTGAAGAAAACCAAGAAAAATATATGGCAAGTAGAAAAACTAAAGGGGGCTCAACATCAGCTGGCATTTCAAAAAACAGTATAAAACAACATAGGAGAGAACCTGAATGAGAAATCAGTGGAAGATCGTTGAGCAAACATTGAATGTGGACTACAGGAAGCCGTAAAAGAAGTTCAGAAGAAAAGTTGCCAAGAAGAAGCCATGGATCACGGAGGAAGTCTTAGACTTGATTGAAGAAAGGAAAAAGTAAAAGAATGCGAAAACTGAAGAAGGGCAGCTTTGGTACAAAAGAATAAGGAACGAAATAAGTCGTAAAACTAGGAAAGCTAGAGAGATGTGGATGAAGAATCTATACGAAGATGTACTAAGCAACCTCGCACTAGGAAAGGTGGAAGCTGCCTACAGGATAGTGAGGAACCACTTCAAGGAACGGAGCGCAAGATGCAATACCATAAGGGACAAGAATGGAGAAATTTTGACTGAAAACGAGGACAAAGTGAAGAGATGGAAAGAATATCTGGAAGAGTTATACAACGGAAAAAATCTTAGCACAAAAGCTATTGAAGAGGAAAGTGAAGTGGAAAAGGATGATATGGGAGCATCAATATTAAGATCGGAATTCGACACTGCAGTAAGGGACCTTCGGATGAATAAGGCTTCTGGTATTGATGATGTTCCTGCAGAAATAATTAAAAATGCAGGAGAGAAGACATTAACTCATCTTTACAAAACCATCTGCGACATGTACTCAACAGAAGAAATTGCAAGGGACTACGAGAAAAACATCATCATTCCTATTCCCAAGTAGAAGAGAGCGGAGAAATGCGAAAATTTTAGGACTATAAGCCTGACGACACATGCATCGAAGACACTGACGAGGATCATCTACAGAATAATAGAACGAAAAGCAGAGGAGTTCCTGGATGAAGATCAATTCGGATTTAGGAAATGTTAAGTTACATGGGAAGCAATATTGGCCCTTAGACTGCTCATAGAGAAGAGAATGGAGAAGAACACGTCGACGTTCAACTTCCCTTCAATGACCGAAGAATTATACAGAGTCTGTACAAAAATCAAGTAGCTGTGATTAAATCTGGATCCAGTTGTGAAGAAGCAAGAATAAGGAAAGGAGTGAGACAAGGCTGTGCACTGTCTCCCGTCATTTTTAATGTTCACATCGAGAGAGCCATCAATGAAATCAAAGAGAAGTCTTCTGGAGTGACTATCCATGGAGAAAAAATAAGCATGCTGCGATTCGCTGATGACAAAATGATGATGAATCAAAAGAAGAATCTTCTTACAACTGGAAATACAAGTGTAGAAGTAAGGAAACAGTTCATCAGAACATACATCTGGAGCATGTTTCTTTACGGCAGTGAGGCATGGACGATGAGAGCAGCGGAGAAGAACGGGGGGAAGCATTCGAAAGATGGTGCTACAGAAGAATGCTGCAAATTAAATGGATCGGCAGAGTAAGTAACGAGGAAGACCTAAGAAGAATAGAAGAAAAGGGAAGTCTGTTGAAAACTCTAAAAAGAAGAAGGGACAACTTAATCGGCCATATCATGAGACATGATGGGCTGATGAAGACTATCGTGGAGGGAAAAGTGAACGGGAAGATTGGAAAAGGGAGATAAGATGCATAAGATACATGCGTATGAGATACATGGAACAGGTTGTGAAGGATGTAAATGGGAATAATTATGTCACAATGAAAAGGTTGGCCAATAGAAGAATCGAGTGGAAAGCTGCGTCAAACCAATCCTAGAATTGTTGACCAATGATGATGATGAGAAACAATTTTACTTCCTAAAACTGAGTCAAATGTATTTGGTCTACATGAGGATAAGTTGGACACAGGAAAAGAATGCGGTTAAGATAGAGTTACGAGAAATGCAGTTAAAAGGGGTTCTTGGAATAGATAATATTTCAGTGGAATAGCCAGAAGGAAAATGGAAGCCAGGGGTTTTATGGACTAATTCCTAGAATTTATGGTCATCTTTGGCGCAAGGAACGACAAGCTATCAGACTGATGAAGATGAGAATAGATTGGCTAATTTTTATGAGTGTGTTAGAATAACGGAGCAAACACAATGGGTGGAGGAAGAAAATTAAAAAGGGCTGGTGATGTTTGAATGACCATGAGAAATAATTGAAGGAAAGTAGACCTAGACAGAGTTGGAGGGAACAATTCGAAAATATTGAAGGCTTCAATAGAAGAAAGAATTCTAGACAAACTACGAAAAGAAAGAGAATAAGAAGAAAGAAATAAAGAATGGCAAGGGATATCGAAACGCGAAGCATTATAATAATATTCCATTAAAACCTCTACCATTTCGTAGAAAACTTTTAGTTATTTAATGCGTTTTTAAGGGTTTTCCGTACTGCTTACTTCATTATTTTCACGGAAAAACCAAGCTATACTTTTTCAATCAGCTATTTACGATTAAAATTATGAGATTTGGGTAAGTTAGAATCGATTCCACGTGAAGATTCCTTGCGCATTAGTCTCATGTTTCCCATATTATTCGGGGAGCTCATACTCTAGAGAACTGCGCATGCTAGTGCCTTTAGTGAGCCTAGTGGTGCTAGTGAGGCTAGCTAGCACCTAGCTTTAGTGTAGTCTTTAGTGAGCAAAACTTGAGCATTCATTCTCACATCCGAAAGAACGAGAGGTATACGTACGGAAAAAAGGAGACGAAAAGGGAGCTCACCACTGAATTCTAGTTAGTAAAAAAGGGGACCAGGCTTAATTGAGGGAATCATATTCGAGGCAGAAGTCGCGTGATTTGCATAAGCGTCCGCGGCGATTGGTGGTACCTACTGGAAAAACCCTTAAGTTGAAACGTAGGAGATCTCTCGGGGGGTGAGACAAAGTGTTTATGGAAATGTAGTGAGTGCGGAAGTCCCCACCCGAGAGATAAGGTTTGTGGGAACGGGAAGAAGATTGGGAGAGGTGGCAGGAGGGTGGAAGAGAGTGAAGAAGGGGGGGGGGGCAGGACGGAAGGGGGTTAAATTTAACTGCCACGAGGGTGAGAGTGAAGAGTCTGGGAGGGTGGCAGCATCTCGGGAGAAACCTTCCGCGGCGAGATAAGGTAAGAAGTTACAGCACCCTGGTGAGGGAGGGTCGGATTAGTGGCGAGAAGGCTGATGCTAGGCGGTGAAATGGGAGCAACCTCGTGATATGAGAAGTTGGAGGAAGAGTTTATCGGCTGAACCGCATGGGGAAAACGGAGAAACGTAAAAAATATGGCAGGAGACTCGACCAACTCTTGGTTTATAAACTGAGTCTTCTTACGTGACTCTAGTTTCGGCTCATATTGGAGAAGTTCGACCTTATAGAGTCTAAAGACTTTCGTCTAGACCACTTATGTTAGATACTACCGCAGGAATAAAGTGTACTACCTACAATAACCCTGTAAATTTATAGAATGATTTAGCATACTATTAAGAAATAGTTCTTGATTATTCGTATA
Organism: Platycnemis pennipes; assembly: GCA_933228895.1. Classification (NCBI taxonomy): domain Eukaryota; kingdom Metazoa; phylum Arthropoda; class Insecta; order Odonata; family Platycnemididae; genus Platycnemis; species Platycnemis pennipes. The sequence goes on from OW121853.1 coordinate 52,609,963, forward strand.
TCTAGACCAGGCAACAATATTTCAGCGGTGACTTGGATGAAATTGTAGGTCCTTGCGCTTTCAAAGTGAAGCAATACATTTATGACGATAAATATTTGGTACGCGACAACAATTGCGATGCATATTAATTGAAAAATGAAAATGTTCCCTGTTCATTGCGTTTGAAAAAGAAAACGTTATTTAAAATTAGAAAACAATAGATCGCTACGCTTAATAACGGGTAAATAAGAGTTTCTGATAGTGGTTGCTCATTCTTTTGACTACTAATAAAATATTATGAAAAACAGAGTAGTTAAAATACAACTGTGTACATTGCACCTCAGTAACTGTTTCACACCTTGAAACTCATCAAACTTGTGTTAGAAATTGATTTCCGTCCTCTATCCTTTCAAATAGGAAGTTTCGCCTTTAGGAAAAGAGAGCAATTAACTAACTTCGATGTCTGAATACACGTACTTCACTTCAATGAAGTTTAATACCTTAAAGAGTCAAAACTTGAATACTTTCTAAAGTTTTAGATTTTTCCAAACAAATGTAAGACCTATAAAAATCATTGCAGAAACATTTGTCTGCTGAGCTCGTTCAAAAAGTAAAGGCGGAACCCAAATTTCCAAAATAGCCTCAAAGTAATGATGAAATCTGCATGTTTTGACTGCAATCATTCGCAAGATGTTTAGTTCCCATTGATCACCTATAAATGAACTTTCTTTGTAACCTCAGCGGCGCATGTGGTAATTAAGAACATTAATTTACACACTGGCATAGGTAAATTCCTAATAAAGAAAACGCATACCATGACAGAGTGTCTTATCCCGTGCATTGCATACATTCAAATGCAAAATTATTATTGTTCAAACTGGGAAACAGATTTGAACAAGTCTTCACCGGTTATTAAGGGGACTCAAAATTTAAGAGTGATCCTCTCTCGATTTCGCAAACGATGCTTCACTACATGGTATGTCTCTTCTCAGTGGAAAGTTGCCAGAGGCCCCTCTTACTTTTTTACGTTTATTGAGGAAATAGTGTCCATTGCAAGGAGTACATATTTCTTATTCCTTGCGACAATACGTCCCGAGACAAATAATTTGCATCACCTTTCCACTTTTGATGACATGAAACTTGAGAGAAATCGATACATAAGGCTGAAGTCCTTCAAATTAACTTCGTGCAATATCATTTATCGTTCATAGAATATCAATATTCATGGAATATCATAATTTATAACGACTATTTACAACAAGAACCATGAACAAGACAATTTTAAAAGGGAAAAAAGGCCATTATTATATTTAAAAAATGTTTTAGGTGTGATGGACCCACTAAGCCCGCATTGTATTTACCGTGGTTTCTTGAGTTAATGAAGTGGAGGAAAAAGTGGAGACTTTCATCCACTGGATTTCTTGTATGTCCTCGCTATTTTATTGAGCAACTTGAAATCTTTAAACGAAAGATAATAATACGATTCTCACTGGAATGGAATGGATAAACGAAAACATGAATGACGATCACAGGTGATGAGTGCTATCCCAAAACTTGAAATTAAAAAAAGCATACTATCATTAAACGAGCTCAGAGATGGAGCAAGAAGTGTACTTCCAATAAAAGAAGTATGACTCATTGTCAGTTATCCTTTTTAAAAAGGAATTCGTATGCAACATTTGGCCACGGTGCATGGTAAAATAGGCTAATGGCTGCATTCATGATAGCTATTTTATTTGAAGGAGTAAATTAAAGGCCTACTTGGTCTCTCTCTCAATTCATTTTTAATGTATTAATGAAATATAATACAATGTAAACACCTAAGCCCATACGGACTCTGACACACGACGTTTAGACTAACAGGCGAGCGTAGGGATGACTTCTTGCTAACTTGGCCGGCTGTTAAGCAGATGATGATAAATATAAAATGGAATGTTTTCACTCAGTAATATGCTCTCGCATTACGGCTATAACCTTACTAACAGGTCATCACTAGAAGCCATCTGCCGTAATATTATCATAAATAAAGACCTTGCAGTGTTACGTCGTCGCTTTCCTCAATTTCCTTCATCAGTCTTCTGCAAGTTAATACAACGACGTTTTCCTCTTTTTAAAGGTAAAGGGAAAATAACATTTTTAATAGCCAATTTTATCCCATCTAAGTTCCTTTTGGAACTGGGTCAAGCGCCAGCACGTTTACATTCCCATGCTCCTATAGAATGAACTCTTTTCCTTAGCGCACATTAATGGTATCACCACTTCTGCAATTCCTTTCAAATGTTAGGTACTAAATGTTTGATCGTCCTCAAACGTTTCTCTATTTACCGCATTCGATATGAAGATCGTTTGTCATTTCGGATTGAGCATTGGCTTAATTTAGTTCCATCCGTCGTTCTACCGAATACATTTGGGCCCCTTTAGGCGACCGGTCATTCGCCAAAATACCACACAGTCGATTGTTTTTATTACAATATTTCGTATTAGTATCAACTAACTTGTAGTATTTTGTAACAAATAGCGGCCCGAGAGTATGAAACTACTTGCATTACTTGCACATTCAAAAGTATCAGTTTTTGTTTCATTTCACCAAAACTTGCCAGCCATGTCTAAGAACTCTACAGCTATGGTACAAAGAACAAAAATGATATGAAAAATCTCTGACTCCATTTAAACAGCAATGATACACATCAAAGGACAGCAAATGACGCATTGCATCGAATATTTGGCCAACAGTTGAATTTAAAAATTAGGGCTCTAGGATCCAGAATCCATCGGGTCAGGCAAATGAATTGAGCCAGACTAAATCCATTCCCACTCTCTTTGGGCCCCGCTCGCGTCAAGCACCCCACCCACCGTCTTAAACTCCCTACCTCCCTCTTTGCAAGTCCTACCCTGTCCTTTCACTCTCCCGCTCCGCTGCTCGCCCTTAACTTCAGCACTCCAACTTCGCCCATCCCTCGCCTCCACTTCCTCCCGGGCCGATTAAGGACGTGTCACACGGATGTAATTGGAGGAGCGGCGAAATGAAAGGAGGGAGTGGTGTGGGGGAAGGGGTCTACGGGACTAGCGACGGGAAGGGGGTTGGGTGGGGGGCGACGAATCCGGTGATGTGAGGCGCCACTAGTCCTTTCCCTTCCCGACATTCATCACGAAGTCTCTGGAGTGAGGACGGAATCGTTGGAGGGACGATTGAGTCCCATTCCTTTCAACGCCACCTTCCCTTTCCCCCTCACTCCCAGCCAAACCAGGCGAGGGCGGCGGCAGGGGACAGGCTACTACTCTAGAATCTCAATAAGATTACGCAAACCGCGCTAAATGCGTGCCTGCCCATGTCATGTGACGTGGGTCTGGTGCCGGATTTGAAATGACGCTTGAAATGGACAAATTGGTGGGCGAAGACATAAGGCATGCGTTCTCCTCAGATCCACCCCTTCTGTACCGTAGGCGGCCGTTGAAATGAAAGCACTAGGAATCAACGAATGTAAATCAGGGTAGCGACAAGAACGGCTAAGTAAAACTCCCCACGAATTTCATCGATTTCATAGTAATTATTTCCCAATTTTCCTTCAATTATAGTCCTCAGCTGTTAGAATAAAACACGTTCTTTGGAAACTTTACAGTATCCCATCACTAAATTTTATTTTCAGGTGGAAACTTTTGGAAATTTGGATTAGGTGGAAAGGAAAAATTCAAACTCCCACGACTCAGGTTTCAATGCTTAAGGATCATCTTCAATTTACAATTTTTTAAAACGCATTTAAAAAATTTTACAAAACGCACACCAGCTCCTTACATACTCCAAGACAGTTTTGCATTTTACCAATGACCGACGTGAATTCAATACTTAAGAGCATCTCGAAATTTTTAAAAGAAATTTTGCTCCTGAGTTAATCTCCTGTATGAATGTCTGCTCCCCTCCAACACCCCCATTCTGTCGTCCGTTGTTAAGTAACCAGTTCCTCACTCCACAAAATTATTTCCTCCCCACACCTTTCCCTTTCCGCTTACTGACTTGAAGTACACAACGACCTGTCACGCGCTTTATGAATCGCCTGAATATAATGCCTAGCATTGAAACTCGAGGCGATAGTTAGTTAGAGAGGTTAGAATTTTTCCTGTGGTTCATAAAAGTTTCGGCCTGAAAATAAAATTCCCTTAAATGTTGCCATCAATTCACTTAGCACGGTGGGCACGAATAGACTAATGCCTGCCCACAAATTTAGCAGTTGGCCGCGCTTTCGAATTCTGTAACGCCGACATGGCAATCTAAAGGTCACACGTCCTCATGGATGGATGCTGTGTTTATATTAGGAGTAAAGTTAGAATTGAATTTGGTGAAACTATATACAAGTAACCTTCGCAGTAGGTGTACGTTATAACCTAATTCTCTACCTACAGCTCAAATTCGGAATCGATGCCCACACGACTCTTAACCATTCTTTCATAAAGCGAGGCATGGACCTACTCAACAGTGATGACTTGGGGTTCATCCAAGTTAGCGCTGAGAACACGAGTTCTAGTTTTTTCCCAGATAGTCTTATTATAGCAAATGACGGTTATCCTTTTCCACATTTTATAAACCCACTAATATGCAAGAGTTTTAAAGCTATGTATTACACGCAAGTTAAAATCTGACAGTTACCCAATCGTTTGCTTTAAGAAATGTACCAAAAGCTCGTACTCCTTCGTCGACTTGGACGTTAGATGGAGAACAGAGGAGCAGCTTGCTGATATTTAACCATGGATAGCTCCGTTCGTAGGACATCAAGCATACTTTTAACTACCTGCACGCTCTCAATGATTTCAAAACATTCATCTTCCCTAGGATTACTCTCCGGCCTGACGACCAAAAGGTCACAGGATCAAATCCCGTCTCGGATATGAGTGCTGTGTTTTTCTTAAATTTAGGCTGAGGATTGCTGTTGGTTAGAATTGGGATATAGCCTTAGCAGTAGTAACACCTTGAAATGTAATTCTAATAATCATATGTACTTCGGAAACAAATAATGCCACTTTATTCTATTTATATTCCTCGTGGATAGTAAACTTAAGTGAAAGGGATCATTAACAAATTAAGTGATGATGGATCATCTGCAAACCTATCTTAAGGTAGCTTAATGACGTAGAACCTTAATAAAAATATATGAAAGTTTTCTACGTCTGTATGCTCTCATTTGTATAAGCGTTTGAAATCTCGGCCTAAAATGATATGAGATTAAGGCTATTTGAGGGAGATAAGGTGAAACAGTCAAATATCGAGAAATTCAGATGTCTGATGCATCAGAAAAAATATAATAAAGAGAAAATGAATAAAATAACTAATGGAGGGTAACGGAAACTAACAAAATCGCTGACCAGCAAGATAGTAATTGATTATTTCTCAAATTCTTAAAAAAAGGCAAGCTTATTGAAATAATATACCAAATTTATCTACTTGTTAAGAATATATCACATCAACATCAAGTATATTACTGTGCTATATGAAGTATATTAAGATTGCTGATGCCTCAAAAAGTATATTGATCATAAGGCATTAGAATTCCTGATGAAATTACAGGCACCCAGAAAAGTCATGCATATTGAAGAATATATCCAGAATTGAGTGCTTAGTAGCGCATTCCACTCGAGAAAAAAATATTTTTTTAAAACTTGTTTCTAATCTCATTGGTAGATCCAAATGAAAAACTTGAAATATCTATTTATAAATATCGTTCTTCATTTTGGCCATTCTATTAACAATACTATAAACATTTTCAAGAAAGATGGCATTCATAATTTTCAGCCTTTATGTAGATACGATACGTTTCCGAATGGAAATTTAAAGTGGCAGTTAATGAATCTGAAGTTGATAAAAATGATAGAGCTAACTTCGTGAACTGAATTTGGAGATCGGGAGATAAATTTGAACTACTGAAATTGAAATTCCCCTGAAATACTCAAGTACGAGCCGAATAAGGGTAATTGCATGTTAAAATATATAAAGAGAATAGTCGGAATGAGGAATTTTGGCCCCCTATTTATTATATATTTCAAACAAACATGTACCTATTCTATATGGTATCAAGAGTGACCGCGGTATTATCACATAGGGATTGCATGACACGATGTTTAATATCTTGGGTGACCAAGAAAAATAAATTAAATAGAAGGGTTGCCTAAGAATATAAGGAGAAGCAACTCATTAGTTAACGTAAGTAAACCTATAGATAGAGGTGATGTAGAACCTATAGATAGATTGGCGATATGGATTAAAATTACTTAGAAAGAAACAAATGGATTTAGAAAATGAGATAATTGTAGTATAGGAATTAAAGTTAGGTCTAATGAAATTAGTTAAAATTAGGTCCCACTGTTCTCTCTTCGTGTCCCTTCACGTAAAACCCGGAATCATCTCTATTTCATCTACCTCAGCACCGTTTATCTGTGACTCAGTCAGAGATCCCTAACCTACTGGCTGCCTCTTACCTACAACTACTTACCTACCCTAAATACCCCTTCCATTGACATAACATCATCCATTTCATCATTCACAACCGCTATCAACAGACTTCCTTCCTAACTCCCCCTTCCTATCTTCCTACCTCCCTAAATTACCATAGTGGATGTAGATGTCTTTCATTCAGTGGATATTATTCAGTGTTTAAGTTTACAAAGTAATAATTTGATTCTTCTTGTTTTATTTTTTTGTCCTATGTCTTATAATTGTGTTATTTGTTCTTTGTTAAAAAATCCAATGTAAAGGTCTCGTTGGCTGTTTTTTTGGATTTCATGTTAAATAAAATCCGCTTTTGGGCGAAATTAGCTACCTCTTTGAAATTATTACAGGAGAGTTAAACGCGTGATAAAAAACAACACGAGGAAATTAATAATGTCAAATAAAATTGCACCTGCGGTGATACTCTTGATGATATCCGATGTGTATTGTAATAATGCGTTAGTGAGAGAGTGGTAATATGGTGCACATTATTATTCGGTTTCTTCATTTGGGAAGAGATAATTCATTAAAATTAGTATAGAGTGAAATATGTGATGTACGCAAAAGGTAAATACAAGTAGGAAAAGCAGTGCAGCGTAAAAATGAAGAAAACGAAAAGTATACAACAATCACCATTAAATAAAGCCTGAATATTGGAAAGTAGGTACTGAGTTTTAATGAAGGCACTGAAGAGAGAAGCTACGGGTCTTTATTTAAGACTTTAGGTCAGCTATTTAAGGGTATCTTTGACTTAATATTTACAGGAAATTAAATTGACCGGAAAATAGCGTAGAAGAAGGCCATGAAGTTAGCGAAACAGATATGGGTGGTGTATATCTGGCAGATTTTCAAGAAATGGAAAGAGGAACAAATTTGATAGCCAAAATTATGATGGAGAGTATCGAATTTCAGTTAAATTAACCAGGATTATGGGAATATGAGAGGTCCTGTCTCACCGTTGAGGTCTATTCCAGTTTTAAATAAATATAAATCATCATACCCGAATAAAGGATGATGCTGAAAACGATAACACTCGAAAATCTTAAATTACAGAGTAAAAGTCAAAAAGCACATAAAAATCCTGTCAGCTATCAAAAATGATCAAGTTGGCAGGATACACTTTTATGCTACTGAGTATTGTATATTAGGAAATGAAATGAACATTCTCTGCAAATCTCTTTGATATGATATTGGATGTTTTTTTAGTACCTAATGAATATTGTGGTCCCAAATTATTTCCTATTCGCCGCGCCGATTAAGGCAATAGGGTCATGCATGCTCATGCTGAAATGTTATGAAATTCCGAGCTATAGCCAGATTGATAATTGAAATGTACTCTAATATGACTCATACTTTAGCTCCAAAATACACTGGAATTTGGAATTCCTTCGACGAAATTTGACATTTGGTTAAACGATAAATCGCAGGATCAAGATTGACTATTTCAGACAAGAAATTACATTTACTTTTTGCCCGCTAAAAGATAATGATGTAGTGGGTATTTAATCATCTTGGATGGGAAATTATTCCAGGCTAAGCCAATGAGATATTGGGAGGATTTCTTCTTCATTAACAGAGCTTAGGGTGAGCTGATAAAGTAGGGGATTCTTCGCCGACGAAACGAAAGTGTCTTCCCGACGAAAGCCCCAACGTCAACTTTCCGATTTTTATGTATTAAAGACCGGTTATCTCATAAAACATTAGGAATACGGTAACACGAGAATGATGGGTCTTGTAAAGGCAATGATTGAGAGTTGGATAGAGGGAAGGAGGGAGTTGGGGATGAACGGGGTCGCGTTTCTGAGGGACGACATAAACCCTGCGGGGACGGAAGTTGCGAGGGCTGAGGGGCTAGGGGATCGAGTGGGTTGGGAAGGACGGAATGGAAATGGGATTAAAGGCATATTAGCGATGTAATTAGATTTTTGGCCGGGGACCGACGTTAAAATTCTCCCGACTTTTCCGATTTCGTTCCCGCTCGCACACCACCCCCTGTCGCGCGGTGCCGTCAGACCCTCCTAACCTCACCGGACTGATCTCTGACCTCCACCACTTCCGCTATCGTTGCCATCAAACTATTCCCTTCTTTTATCAGCCATCTCTCCGTACGCCCCACCCTGCGCTGTCTCTCGTCTCCATGAAGCCACCCCCTTAACCTTTTGTCTCAGGCCTTTCTCATTTTCTCCTCCCTCTTACTCGCTTCACCATCCCTCCCTCATTAAGCCCACCCAAAGACTCTTATAGAATTACGCGACTCCTGATGAGATGAGCATCAAAAGAAAAAAAGACCTGAAGCTTTTCTGACGTGAGTAATCTCATCATTCGAGTGCCCCTCTCCTTCCTTCACTTCGTCCCTGTCCTCCATTCCTCTTTGGTCGGAGGAGCAGTGGAGAGCGACATCGCGACTTATAAAATTTCCTTGCCTCACCCATCGATCTCTCAAAGATCCTTCCGACCGTTCACCACCTAGCAGCGCGAGAGATACCTTTTTCTTCCGGTCAGGAGTATTTTCATTTGCTGGAGATAATAATTGGCCAGATTGGCCTCTCAAAAGCATGTACACCGGGAATGAGCCACTGCGAGATTAAAAAGATTTCCACGTAGTAGATGATAGCCGGGACGTCAAGCATGTATTCGAGCGAGGTATTACACTGACGGACTCCATAATTTGGGTTGAATCGTTAGAAGACACTTCTTCTAGAGCTTTGAAGTCGTCTTCCAAGAAATGAAAGCTCCTCAAAATATTAACTCCTTAAAAATATTTTCAGTTGCTGGCTGTCAGTAAAGATTTTTGAGTCTTGAAGCATGAAATTATTGATGAAACTATGGTGAAAACATATTTCTTCTCTTATAGCCACTTATCCGAGTATTTTTAAAGCTTAACACCTCCCAGAGTTCCAACAGCTGACAAAAGAGACTAAAAAGACATGTATAATACAACGATACACCTAATGCAATGAAGTAAATAGCTGCAATATCCTATTACGGTCAGTATTCCATAGAGTTCACAAGATAAGGCTTCGCGTAATGGAAGCAAGACATATTAGTCTAATAAAACATTAGAAGTTTTTAAAAAGTCATGTGGAAAAGGGATAATTTTCAGTTTGAATTCGCATTGAACGCTTATTAGTTTGCAAGTGATTAACAAAAGTTCATTACGTCCATAATCAAATACAATGGTAATACTCCACACTTAATTTTTAATAATAACCGACCCGGGTTTAGGCAACTCAGTGCCATTTTCTAGGTAATCCAGTGCCATTTTCTAGGTAATAATTCCTAGAAAATGGCACTGAGTTTACGAAACCTGGATCGGTTATTATTAAAAATTAAGTGTGGAGTATTACTATTGTATTTTATTTTGAATATCTCTAACTTCTACAAAGACGCCTGAAATGACTTCTTATATTCATTGCTTTCATTTATATAGCCTTTTAGTAGCATGTAACAAAGTGGTTGCCTGGTGGGGACTTCCTGCCTCACCTTTGAGGTGATACCTAGAAGACGTAGATAACATACGACCGCAAGAATCAATTTCGGCTAGGAAACTGATACACTCTTATTCATAAGAACATATTTTTCATGACGAAATAATTGAAAACGATAGTTATAGTTATCATCGCTTACTGTGGAATATTCGAGACATCACTGTGATAAGACTACTCCATAAAATATATTCCTCTTTAGGACCATGCTCATAAGTGTACTTCACAAGAATCAGTTATGCCATTGACATCTAATACTACGGAGTACATATAGGTATTAATTTTTCAATGCAAGTTTGTGACTGCTAAACGCCAAACTAAAGTTATGAAACTTATCTTCATAAAACCTAATTCAGTTCCAATTGGTATAATGTACAACGGCGTTCATAATACAAAGTACCAACTCTTTAGTATACATAAAGCCTAGTTTTATTCCATGGAATTTTGCTAGGCAATGTACCTATTTGTTGCTAGGTGGATGCTGAACGAAACCTTTACAAAAAGGGTGTGGGAAAAGTTGAATTGAGGATGAAATTCAGGCCACTCCTGGGTGGCTGCGATAACAACATCATATTTTTCACACATTTCGAGATATTGAAACGAAATTTTCGCACAGTGTAGAAATTTCTTGCCCTGAATTTCAAATCCCGCATCGGTTCCCAAGACCTCCAATTACAAGTTCCAAATGCCATAGAATGAATACGACCTTGGATTCTGCATGTAATTGAAGATATTGTCATGTGTTACGATATTCTTCATTCACAGTTGCCACAACTATTAAGGTCAAAGAGACTGACCACCCCGAAGAGGGTGTTATTGAAATATCAGAAATTTTCAACTTTGACTTTTTGCTTACCGCTGTCATTCCCCGGACTGCGATGCATTTATGCTGGTGATAGATAAAGCTCTTCATTAAATGAAATGGTTACCCTTAAGAGGAGGTGGCTTATGTGCACTCATCGAAAACTTGCCTTATTTAAAGTATAAATGGTGACCAAATGACTATTCCGGACTATCTATGAAGCATCAGCATACACATCGGCAAGGAATTCATGAAACCACTTGATTTAATGGCCAGGCGTAATGGCACTGAAATATTTCGTAAAGTTGGTGAGATTGTTGCTATTCTAAGTGAATAAATAAAAATGAAGAAAGAACTTCACGTTAGATGCAAAGTCACTATGTTCCGGCAATAATTTCCTTATAGACAGGGGGCTTTGAAGGCCGAGATTTTTACTAAAAAGGAGCATGATCCCAAGGGCTTACCTCATATGGACTGAATGTGACGAAGGCGCTTGTCAAACAGAAGTGGTAAACCTGGAAATAAATAAGTTATCATATATAATATATTCACCACGATTATGATTTCAGAAATTATACGAAGACATCAGAGAAAAATGATAGAATATTTGTATCAACATTAATAACATCTATGTAATTGAAATAGATAGTCAGATATTATACAATCTTAACTTCCAAGAACAATGATAAAATGTTACCACTAAGATGCTATGAAATCGATGTTATTTACAACTATGCAATTTCACTTTAGGCAAGTGCGTTTTACAACATGAATAGCGACTGCAAATCCATACAATTCGAAAAACAGCGTCAGATCTGTAACCATAAGACAAAAAATGAAACAACTATTGATGCAGAAATGTATAGAAATGCAATCTTTATGCTATACATTCGAAAGCTTATGCAAATAAACTACTAATCAGATCTGCTTTACCATGAAAAAATTTCCTCTTTCTTTACGTCACCGTGCGTAATAGGTTTACATTGTAATTTATTTCATAACATTGTAGCTCTCCCCAATCTCTATAATAACCAAGGGCAGAAATATATTCTTTATATAATCTGATGAGGGATACAAAGTATCCAAAGCTATGAGGAGTGATTATAAGTTATTGTTCGCGCATTAACTCATCTACCCTCCTTCATATGTTAGCTCGCTAATCCAGTTGTCCCCTCAAATATCCCTACTTTTCGAGATTTGTGGAATGGAATTGAAATGTAAATTCAATAATTCTGAGCGATGAAATAGTATCATGGCTTTATGAACATTACAACTGTTAATAATCAATGGACCAATATTTAAAGTAGCGCTAAGCTCTGACCGAGAAGATCCCCAAATACCCGCGGAAAACAACTAACTGAGATATTTTTCCCTCGCACAACACGCATACGGGAAACAATAAGCTTTGGGCGCGCATTGATTCGGTAGACAATGAACAAACACATGCAGAACGGGTAATTTGGGAGGGTGTTGACTGTAGAGGTAACACGATTCGTCTATATCATGTTTTATGCTGAATTTTAGCTGGCTTCTATATCAGCCTGAGCCCCACGTTGCACTTTTATTACGCCCTCGCTGCACAACGCAACGAAACCTTGTAGATACTGAGCGACACCAAAAGGTTCAATGGATTCAACAGGAAAATTTCATCCGCCGTGGAGTCCGCAGGGAGGAAGAAGACAACTGCGCGGTGGATCGGACGGGGGGAGATTCCGCTGAAGGATGGTGGAGCACGGGAGATGGGAGGAAACGGTTGGGTGTAGGGATGTATACGTGAAAGGGGTTCAATGTCGGCTACCTTGATTTTGTTTCCACTCGGAAGCTATTTAACGGCTGGTGAACGCGGGTGCCGTGTTGCGCGGGTGCGGAGCGGAGAGGTGCGGGCGCCCGGGGAACGGGAAGAGGATGAGGCGCGGACGCTCCTAGGTGAGTGCTGGGGGATGGGTCAGAGGCCCCAGCGTGGGTGGACTGGGAGTAAGGGGAGACGCAGCACAATCGATGCCCACGGGACGCCAACAAAGAGAATAGCCTCGAGGGATAGTCCTATTGTTGTTGCGAGAGAGAGAGAGGACTCGGGCGGTTGCATTCCCCAGAATCGTGGATCTGCCTCCCCCCGGACAAAAGAGAGCGAAGGAACAACTCAGGGTTTCGGATGTTTGCTATTCGGGGTCCCGCCAATTAGCGATGGCGGAGGAGGGAGAGGATGCACATGGGAGGATGCGGATAGAGGGAGTCGTGCCAAATCCCTTTTCTCCCTTGCCGGACCAGCAGACGATGAGAAGAGCAGAGGGAGAAAGAGAGAGAGGAGAGGGTTTTAGGAACGGTGATTAGCCTTGGAGGTGAATGCCACGGCCGCGGGTTTAGATGGATAAGTTTCATTTGGCTCACATCGATGAAGTTTTTGTCGTATCGCCCAAGGTGCAAGGGAGACCTCGTGGACAAAGGTGGTGATACGGTATGGCTAGATATGCTTCCATATATAATGCCGAAAATAATGAATAAAAAACATGTAGAAAATGCTAATGCATTAGACATGCCAAGGGAAATAGGGAAATAGCGGAGAAATTTCGAGGGAAATAGCAAAAACAGAGAAGTCACATATTAGGAGGCAACGAGGAGTAGGTCACAGTGAAGAGGTAGTGAATCGCGAGGAATAGAGGAAAAGAAATAGTGTAATAGACAATATGAAGAAGAAAGGAAGGAAGAGCTGAAGGAAATACTGCAAGGTAAGAGAGTATTATTGCGATATTATGGGAGATACTACAGGTGCTTCTTACAATTATGAGTAGATAGTAAAACAATAGGGGGAATAAACTAAGTTTTATTCCGTTATATATATAGGCACATTTAAAGATGACACAAACATATTTCTTGTATACCAGCAAAAAAATTTGTGGAAAGCTGACTTGTTATTGCCATTACTATTATTGTGGTGTGTAAAATTTTTATCGGCAGTAAATCTGTTGTAATGGAGCACCACAAGGTTTCAAAGGAGATTTATTTATTCAAACGGTGGCTTCCTATGAAATATTTATTTCTCCGATACTGCAGCAAAAATATATCAATATTTGCAATGTGCCATGAAGGATATGAGTCACCTTTAGTAGGCAAATGGTAATTTCAATGCAATCCTAGGGGAGAGAATGTCTTACACCATTCCCTATCACCTTACTCCTATCCACGTTCCAAAACTGCCCCGCATTGGTGGCTTGCTCATTTTTCGATCAGAATGCACGTTCCCAATCATTGAGAGGATTCGGTTCGACATATACCCCACCTTTTCCATGAACCCCCACTATTTCCAGTCTTCCTCGTCTCCTGACCTCTCCTATCGAAAAGGGATGAAGAATGGGAGACATAGTTCCGGATTTTCAATGCATAGGATTATTCGAAGAGCAGATTTCCAAGAGCTGAGCTGCACAAAAGAGTCATCGCTCGATCAAGATGAACCTAGTTCAAATGTTCCTGACGGTTATAAGTCTTCGCTGACGTCGACGTCAACCCTTGGGTAAATCCAGATGCCGTAGCTTAATCGGCGACGGGTAGCGCCTCCTCATAGCTTGGAACGAATGGCAAGGCAACCGTAATCCGAGCGGGATGAAATGTAGGTACGGTGGAAATATTAGTAAGGGATGCACTTTTTCGAGTACACTTCTTACTCGGGTGAGGACTGAACGAATTACATAGGATACCATCATGGCCGTTCCAGTATTTTGTGATACACCCGCACTTCAAATTTGGAATAACCACTATTTCAGGAGGCGAGGACGTTTCAACTAAATATTTTACGGTATTTTTACAATGGCTACGAAATCAAATATAAATTCAGAGAATTTTTCTAGAAGAAAGATGAACAAAATATTCCAGTACATAGTTCTGTAAAAGATTGCAATCCAAAAAGATTTTATCTCATGACATTTCTCCTATGTTATGATTATGCAGTTTTTTCACAGGTTATAAAAATTGTGCAGCCAATATATATTTTTTATGGTAACTGATGGTAAGCATCATTGAATTCAGCGCTTTTTTGAATTATTATTAATGAAATTACGACTAATGACGAGAAAAACTTAAATTCCAGGGTTTTGAGCGATTTTAATATGCTTAATAGTTTTTAATAGAAACTATACACAATTTTAATACATATTATATATTGTGGCACACATATTACGTACATGTGCCTTAGTATGTATTGTCCCACGATGGAGGGAAAATTATTTTGGAACATCATAAAGACTCAATATAGAATTATTCAATGGATCACCTTCCAATCAACTCTACATTTCTTTAGATGGTAAAATAACACGCCAGCCGATAAAAGATAATTCGTGGTTACGAACATATTCAACAAGGTAATTTAGCATTAGACCTTTCAAAATGTAAAATCAACTAACTTTGCTTTGCAGAAAATTCCCCCACTTTCACGGTGATAGATGCACTCATGCATAGTGCCCTTCTTAGCTTAATAATCTCTTTGCACACGTGTATTCAAAGCAAAATTTTAATACCGGAAGCTCATAAAGCTCCAAACAAACTTTTGCTCTCGTTTATTTTGGAGGTGAATAATTTCTTCCCGAGCTAAAGCCGGCACTCGAAGAAAAAATTGGAGCCAACGTCAGCAAGAATGGCGACTCAAAGAGGGCCGTAGGATGAACCGTTTCATTGTTAGGGAGTCACATATTTCAACGAGTAAATGAAATATAATGGGTGGCATGAATAGCGTATTAAGCTAGGATGAAACAAGCTCACTGCGCTTGAGCCTCTGAGTCTGATGAGATGGTAGCGGGGCGCTTGCTGATCCTCTTGAGCGTGCTCATACCCGCATAGAATAACAATCCCGCACGTTGCGTAGATACATTATCCTCTGTAATCCTTTATCATCCCCAGCAATTAACCGGATTAGAGTAGTAACGATACAAAACATTCATACCAGTATTCAATTATATAAACAGGAAAAGGAACAAGCCTCTTGGACGTTGTCAAAATGAAACTAGTGACAAGACTAATTACTGGTAGAAAATTTATAATCAGGAATTTTTTGTAGCCATTCCTGAAATACCACCACAATATCATAAACATTTTTTGATTCTCTATAACTTGGTGTACGTAACAAAATAGAATGAAACGATAAGATATAATTTTGATAGTTAGAAGTAATATAGTCAGCATGATAGATAAGTCCACTATAAGTGAAAACGATATATTAGCGGCCTGCGTCGTATTAAAATGATTCAAGTGAATGATAAGCAGTAAATGGGATGCACACTTCAAAATAATATAACCAATACATCATATATTTTCATTTGAAAAAATTTCAATATTACAATTTAAAACAGTGGTCCTTGGTCACGGCACACGGCACGGCACACATTACACAGTATAAAGTTATGTAAAAAGTGTACGGCCCTTATTTCACGAAACCAAGACTGTAATTTCATTAAGTAAATTAAATAAAAAAGGTCACTTTCCCACTGTGATATAGAGACCGTCAAGTGCCGAGAAGGACGATAGGGATTTTCAACTAAAGTATCGACAGTTGATCTATAGAGTAGCCATTATCAAGTTCAATTCAAAATATACACACTGTACGTTTGTGCAAAATGAATGAAAATCGAATTAATTATGGCAGAAACTACTAATATATGATATGAAATGACGAATTTAGCCTCACGGATAAGTGAGTGAATAAAGAACATGTATTTCTTTATTTTGACGACATTTACCCCATAAACTTATTGGTTAAGTCTATGGGATAAATGCCATGGATAGCGCATCGTGAAGTATAGAATGTGTGACAGTGAAAAAATATTGATCAGACCTCATTGACCAAGAACTAACTTTAATGCGATTCGAGTCAGGCGATACTTTGTGAAAGTGACATACTGTAAGCAAATTGAACGATGTATTTTACACACAACTTTATAAAAAATACACAGTTTAAGTTTTCTTTCGTTATGAATTAACTACTTGCCAGTTAATTGTTCTTTGTAAAGAAATAATTGCAATGAAAACAATAGTGAAGAAATTTAGCAAATTTTCTAGTTAGATAATAAAGACAAATAGAAGATGAAGGTCAAATGTTTTTCGAAGACCATACTGAGAGATCAGACGTCAAGAAGAGGGAATAGTATCACCATTTCTAGGGTAGTCAAAATACATTCCATTCAATAAGATGTTGCAACGGATTGGAAATGGTAACTTCGATCGTTTTTGGGTATACTATTCAGGGATATATCTTTGTAATTCTGAATGGCTACGGTTGAGTTATAGAAAATTTTACGTAAAGAATTATCATGTTGGGGGAACAATTAAGAAGTTGTCATTAACTACTTGAAAGAGATTATACCCTAACAAAACCATTAAATATTATCACAAATACGTTCAAATAACCAAACAACTATGCTATTCATGGTATTTTTTGAACACTTTATTTTTTCAATCTTTATCAGCTATCATTGACGTAGAATAAGAATATGCCTTTATTAGTGTAAATATCAATGAAATTAACTAGAAACGTCAGCAATCCATTAGTGAGAGGCGAGGATTACTAATTTCTTTCTCTCCCCTCGCATTGTATTCGCTAACATCATACGAAAGGAACCTCTTTGAATCCATACCACCTTGATGATGATTATATAAGCTATGTAATGAGGATAACATCTGCCTGCATATATATGACTAGTATGATATATACCGAGGATATCCATATCCGTAATATAATAAATCTATCAATATTACTAAAAATGGAATTTTCAAAATATAGAGTTGTTTACAGAAAATAACTACTGTGGCATTTTTTGGTTCCCCCCCCCCCCCCCTCTCCCCCTCGTTGGACATTACCCCTCGGCGGACTAATTACCCTCCGGACTTAGCCGCAGGACTTAGCTACGCCTGTCGAGCAATTCTGATTGTGTGAGATGGGTTTCCAATACTGTGTGGGAGTGTTGTAGTTTTTTTGGCTCCTGTTTCTGCTTGTCAATTCAGCAGTTAATCATGTGGATCCCCGAGTGAAGTGATCAGTGTTTTCATTAGACCAATTGTTCTTCCCCCAACCGGAAGTTTATTTTCGTGGACAGTTTTCCCCCAGTGGATGTGGCATTTTTTGGTTCCCCCCCCCCCCCCCCCCTCTCCCCCTCGTTGGACATTACCCCTCGGCGGACTAATTACCCTCCGGACTTAGCCGCAGGACTTGCTCGACAGGCGTAGCTAACGACAGGCGGAGCCAACGACGCCAACAATGCCTACGATTCCAAAATGCATCGATTTCGTCTGCTTCGTTCGTCAGCTCCGTTCAGCAGCTCCGTTCAGCAGCTCCGTTCAGCAGCTCCTTTCAGCCGCTCCTTTCCCTCACCAGATGCTCTACCACTTATATAGCCCCCAAAGTGCGGATGAAGACCAGAAGTTAGGCCATCGTACGAGCCGTTATTTAGTGTTCGCCCGCCATAGTGAAAAAAGAGTCCCGGATCAGCCAATCCTAAACTTCCACCTCGCCCCCTTCACATCATGCCACCTTTTCCTCCCCTCAATTTGCACCAATGATATTCCACGTTAAACCCCATTGCACTTTGACCTTCCAGAAAATACCCCCTCCTTACCCCAGAGAATACCTCCCCTCTCACGCCCTCTGTTCCAGTCGAGACGGCGAAGAGACGACATCGAGGCGAGGTGAGAGGAGAGTAGTGTTAGTCGATTCTCCTTTGTGCGCCATGGACTTTCGGTGCAAGTTATTAGTTTTCCCGAAATTGGTGAAGAGTATTTCAATTTTGTTGGTTTGTACCTTGTTGTTTAAATACAGTGTTTGATTAGTTAGTTTGTCTTACTTTTGTGGTTTTTTCTATTTCTGACCTCATCTTGCTCACCCGTCTTGGAAAGAATATTTGTCCTTTGGACAAGCGTTTCTCGTGAACTGCTGTTCTTCTTTCGAGAAACGCTGCATTTGGTAGCAGAGCGTGGTTTGACGGCACGCTTTGTCGGAACGCTGCAGTCCGGAATGAACAATCTGCCATAAGAAACGCTGTGTCTGCATTAGGATTAGACTATTCTGAGTGCCAGATTGTTCATTTAATTTTTCAAGGTTTAAATCCTATCACTATTTCCGCTATCAAGACGCCCACCCCGCCGTCTAGTTTTGAAGAGTTAGACGTTGTCATTGGTCGTGCGTCAAAAGCATTAATGGATGCAGCTGATTACGCTAACACCTTTCACGGCGTATCATTTTATGCTCCTCCTGCCGTTTCTAGGCAAGTTGTGTGTTCCTATTGTCACAAAGCTGGGCACTATGTCAGGGATTGTCGTAAAAAGCACCGAAGAGGACAGCCTTCCGCAATCAGTCTAATGAGTGTTCACAAATCTCCCGATATCAATTTGCCTTTGCTACCTATTTCATTGCAGTCAGCATCTTGTAATGCCCTGATTGATACGGGTTGTTCAGTCTCGATTTGCGATGAGAATTTCTTCACTAGCCTTGGTTCTTCGGGTGGTAAACTGAAGAGAAAATTCAATTCTCTCGAACTCTTAACGGTCGCTGGACAACCTTTTCGAGTTAGTTGTTCTGTGCAACTTAAAATTAAGATTGATAAGTACTCTTGGGTTCATGAATTTTATTTAGCAGACATTCCATTCCCTGTCCTTTTAGGAATTGATTTCATTCGTAAATCGAAACTTATCATTCATACTAATGGTGTCGCGTTTGAATCGGCGCCATGTCATTTAATTCATTTTTGTTCAAACAGTCGAGCATCGTATATTCCTGAAGCGTTTGCAGAACACATGTCCGCTGGAGACGAAATCGTTGATTCTCGGAATAATTCTCTACTTCCATGAGAGGATTTGGTGAGTCAGTTGAAATTGTTGTTGTCTAATTATCCCGATGTTGTAACCCAAAATCTAGGAGTGACATCGTTGATGACTTATGAAATTGAATTATTAGACGAATGTCCTGTCAGAAGTCATCCCTTTCAGCTGTCACCGCCGAAAACCCTCCTGATGAAGCAACATGTGCAGTCGTTATTAGATAAGGGAATTATCGAAGTTTCTAATTCAAACTGGTGCTCCCCTGCCTTTTTGATTCCCAAGAAAAATGGTTCGCAAAGGTTAGTTGTTGATTATCGTAAGCTTAACAGACAAATTAAGAAAGACGGTTATCCGACTCCTTCTGTGGAACACGCTTTTCAGTATCTGGCTGATGCCAAGTATTTCACTATTCTAGATCTTAATTCTGCTTTTCATCAAATCCCGCTGTCTGAAAATTCAAAGAAATACACAAGCTTCGTAACGTCTTTTGGAATGTTCCAGTATACAAAAATACCGTTTGGCTTTGCTAATTCCAGTCAAGTATTTACTCGTTTGATAAACGAGGTTTTGAGTGATCTGTTATTTTCGTCTGTGTACCCTTATATTGACGATATATGTATCTATTCTAAGAATTCCAGAGATCACGTAACTCATGTCAGAGAGGTTCTTAGTAGGCTTCGGTCCGCTGGTCTGACTATTTCTGAAGAAAAGATTAAGTTGGGCTGCACTTCAATCGCCTTTTTAGGCCATCTAATTTGCAATGGAACCCTTTGTGTCGATCCAGACCGGATAAAACCCATCGAATCCTTTCCTGTTCCGAGGAATACGAGAGATGTTGCAAGATTCCTGGGCATGTGTGGGTTTTATTCCAAGTTCATACCAAGGTATTCTGAAATTTCTATTCCTTTAAATCACCTAAAGCGTAAGAATGTTCCTTTTCGCTGGTCAACGGTTGAGAACGAGGCTTTTGTTGAGCTCAAGAAAGCATTGATGAATCCACCTGTGCTAACTTTTCCTCGTTTTGACGAGGAATTCCATTTGTTTGTGGACGCCAGTGGTTTGGCGTTAGCCGCCGTATTAAATCAGAAAGTAGATGGTGATTTTGCCCCTGTGGCATACGCTAGTAAAACCTTGTTGCCACATGAACAAAAATTGTCCGCATACGAACTTGAATGTATGGCAGTTTGTTGGGGCATAGAAAAATTTAATGTATACCTCCAAGTAAAACCATTCCATTTATATACTGATAATGGGGCCCTTACTTGGTTGTTCTCTCACCCTAAGCAGTTAGGGAAATTAGGCAGAATGGTGTTAAAACTGTCTTCCTATAATTTTACTATCCACCATGTTCGTGGGCGCAGCAATAGCGTAGCAGATTGCCTTTCCAGAAGTCCGCCTGTCATCCAAACTGACAGTTCCAATGTTGAGCCATGTCCACCCATTTCTTGTGTTTTACATAATATTCCTTTATCATTTGTGGATATTCGTGACCATCAACGGTCAGACCCTACCTTAAGGGAGGTTTTTGAGAAATTGGAGAAGGATTGTTTCTCTTGTCCAAATTACTTTGTCAAAGACAATTTGTTGTGTTATGGGAATGCCAATGCCCGAAAGGGAAAGATTGTCTTGCCGGTTGTATTGCGGCCAATGATATTCCAATATTATCACTGTTTAAGTGTGTCTGCTCATTTGGGTATGGCCAAAACCTATGAAAAGGTGCAAAGGGAATTTTGG
The DNA here is from genome assembly GCA_933228895.1 of Platycnemis pennipes. Classification (NCBI taxonomy): domain Eukaryota; kingdom Metazoa; phylum Arthropoda; class Insecta; order Odonata; family Platycnemididae; genus Platycnemis; species Platycnemis pennipes. Next base: position 52,631,231 of record OW121853.1, read on the forward strand.
TGGAGCGACATGAAAAAACATATTTTTGATATGGTTCGTAAATGTCATTTATGTCAGACATGTAAACCCAGGAATACTGCCCCACCGGGTATGATGTCTTCTAACCTTCCTGCTCATGTGTGGGAAAGGCTTTATATCGATTTCGTTGGACCTTATCCTTCCACGAAAAATAATCACAAATATGTCTTATCGATTATTGATGGATTCTCTAAATTTTGTATCCTGGAACCTGTTCGTAATGCCACTTCCAGTGCTGTGGTTAGTGTTCTTACTCAAAGAGTTTTTTCTAAGTTTGGTTATCCTAAATTTCTTGTGTCTGACAATGCAGCGGTGTTCAAGTCACACCTAGTTAAGGAAATGTGTTTGCAACTTGGGATTAAACAGGTTTTCACAGCTCCTTACCAACCAAGTTCTAACCAAGTTGAAAGGCTACATAGAAATTTGAAAGCTGCATTGTCAATTCTTTGTAACAATGTGCATTACAATTGGGTCAATTTTTTGTCAGATTTAAATTTTGCCTTTAACTCTGCCTGTCATAGTGCCACGGGAGAATCTCCCGCTAAGATAATTTTTGGCAGACAATTGCTTCATCCTCTAATAAATCAATGGTCTATTCCTAGAGAACTGTGTGAGGATGATATTTTGGAAGAGGAGAGGGAAGCTTATTTGCAACAGGTAGTTGCTAATTTGAAGAGAGCCAAATCTAAGCAAAAGCTAGTTTTTGATAATTCTCATTCTGACATAACTTTCAAACCTGGAGATAGGGTGTTGTCAAAGAAACATCCAATCAGTTCTAAGGCAGACAAGATTATGGCAAAGTTAACCCCTCTATGGGAAGGCCCATTTATTATAAAAAAGTTAGTCTCTCCTGTAACCGCTGTTCTCGATATTGGTCCTAACAAGGAGAGAATATGTCATGTTTCTCAATTAAAGCCTTATCATGGTGATTAATAATTTATAATATGTTGAGTGATAAAGGAATCTAAATTCTAGCATTTATTATCTAACTATGGTCTTGATTGTTTGGAAATTTTCTCTTCACTATTTGTCATTTAATTTACTATAATGTATGCTACTTGAATAATTATTTAATTGTAAAACTGCCTATTCATACTGCCAATCCATACTGCCAATTTCTTACTGCCAATTCTTACTGCCAATTCATACTTAATTAATTTGTTGATGTTAGTGCTGCCTGTTTATGGGGCATTAGTTGTTATTTTGTAATACTTTGGTTGGTTCTACCTGCTCTTCATCATGTGTGTCTACCAAGGGGGAATGGTGTTTGCACAGTGCTATTGTGAATTCTGGAGGGAGTGGGGAGAATAGTCATGAACATTCCCGAGGTGGCTCGCTTCCAGTTAAGTCGCGGAGGGTCATTGGCTATTAAGATTATTTAGTGACTGTTTACACCAGTGATCATTGGTCTTCCTGATCATTCGTCCGATGTGGACCAGAACCTGGAGTGATTTAGCTATTCACTATTGGGTCTATTTATTGCTGGGGCAGGTCTTTGTCTAGCTCTGTGACTATTTGGCAGTTGATTGTATACCTGTTTTTTGCTTGTGTATACCATTGTTATCCGGCGTAGGGGTTGCGCTCCCATCGCCCAGCTAGTTTTTAACTCGCTGCAATCAGCACCCAGCATTGGCTGGATGAGGTGTTTACCCTCAAAAATAACTTTGCAATTGCATTACCCTTGATGGTGGCCACTAAATTAAATTTTCCTCTTTAGCTTTGTGTAACATGTGTTTGGCTTAACCTGGCCCTGGACTTATTGTATTTTTTCTATTTTAGTCATCCTAATCTATTTCCATATTTTGGGCTATTCTAATTGGATGACAGCTGTATAGAGAAATCAATTTTTTTCTCTAATTCGAAATGTACTCTTATGTCATCTGGAGGCATTTCAATTAACCCTCAATTTCATTGACTGGCTCAATGCATAACAGTTCTACCCAAGTTGGTGAACGACAACATTTAATTAGTATTTAAGATATTATTATTGTGGATTTCCTTATCACTCTCATAATTGTCATTCATTTAAATTTAATTATTGTAAAATACTCTGACTGCTCTTCAAATAATTGTTAATTCACTACATGGCTCTAACTAATGCACTTAATTTAATATGTATTGTAATTTTGTCATTTGAACCAACCCAAGTCTTTGATTGACTGGATAAGTGTCTAACAGCTCAACCCAAGTTGGTCAATGACTGGATAAGTGTCCAATAGTTCAACCCAAGTTGGTCAATGACCAAAATGTAATTGAGTATAATATATTTCTTCATTCAGTATTGCACTTGATTATTATGTATTGTAATTTTGTCATTTCAACAAACCTAAGTCTTTGATTGATGGGACAGTGTTTGGCAGTTCAACCCAAGTTGTTGAATGACAAAAGGTAAATGCCTATTGAAATATTTCTTGATCATTTTCTACATTGTACTCTCACATTGTGATATAGTCTGACTGCTCTTAATATTATTGTTAATTCTCTACATGGCTCTCATTACTGGTAATAACTAATATATATATTGTAATTGTTATGATTTCTATCAACCCATGATTCTTGATTGACTGTGAATGTTTATTCGGTTCAACCCAAGAGGCTGAACGACTATGTAATTAGTCTTAAGGTATTATTATGATAATTAATTTGTTTACCACTATCTCAATCAAATACTTATTGAACATAATTTTTGTAAAATAATCTAGTTACACTTGGAATATTGATTTATTGCATGGCTATTGTCCCTGCCATGTGCTAATTGGCAATTAATTTGTATGATTGTTTTGTCTTCAATCAATTAACTAATGTACTTTGCCTAATGCAAACTTAACTGATTTTGTTCATTTCACTTCCACCCAACGAGTTAGATGTTCGTTACTATGGGTGCTGTATTTTGTTCATAAATTTCATTTGCCTTGGATGTGAGACACTGGGCATCCTAATTTATTCTAATTTTCACTGATATTAAGCTTGATATCAGATGTTATCTGTGACTGTTGGTTCACAGTTGTTAGTGACAGTAAGAATGGTTACTTACTCGTCATGTGCACTCAGTTATTGTTCATATTCTGTTAACTCTGTGAGTGTGTCTTTTGTCATTTATTCATTTTTTTGGGTATGTGTTATCCTTGAGATGGATAGCCCCTGAGCTTTACCCCTTTGCAGTGGGTGAGAGAACTACTTTGTGTTAGTCATCTTTAGGACTAGAATTCACAACAGTAATTATTATTATTGTCTTTACTTTTCCAAATTGCTAATATTTTGGGTATTTGAACGGTGTTATTCAGGCACCTGCCACCCTATAGTTACCTTTCTGATTGTGTGAGATGGGTTTCCAATACTGTGTGGGAGTGTTGTAGTTTTTTGGCTCCTGTTTCTGCTTGTCAATTCAGCAGTTAATCATGTGGATCCCCGAGTGAAGTGATCAGTGTTTTCATTAGACCAATTGTTCTTCCCCCAACCGGAAGTTTATTTTCGTGGACAGTTTTCCCCCAGTGGATGTGGCATTTTTTGGTTCCCCCCCCCCCCCCCTCTCCCCCTCGTTGGACATTACCCCTCGGCGGACTAATTACCCTCCGGACTTAGCCGCAGGACTTGCTCGACAGGCGTAGCTAACGACAGGCGGAGCCAACGACGCCAACAATGCCTACGATTCCAAAATGCATCGATTTCGTCTGCTTCGTTCGTCAGCTCCGTTCAGCAGCTCCGTTCAGCAGCTCCGTTCAGCAGCTCCGTTCAGCAGCTCCTTTCAGCCGCTCCTTTCCCTCACCAGATGCTCTACCACTTATATAGCCCCCAAAGTGCGGATGAAGACCAGAAGTTAGGCCATCGTACGAGCCGTTATTTAGTGTTCGCCCGCCATAGTGAAAAAAAGAGTCCCGGATCAGCCAATCCTAAACTTCCACCTCGCCCCCTTCACATCATGCCACCTTTTCCTCCCCTCAATTTGCACCAATGATATTCCACGTTAAACCCCATTGCACTTTGACCTTCCAGAAAATACCCCCTCCTTACCCCAGAGAATACCTCCCCTCTCACGCCCTCTGTTCCAGTCGAGACGGCGAAGAGACGACATCGAGGCGAGGTGAGAGGAGAGTAGTGTTAGTCGATTCTCCTTTGTGCGCCATGGACTTTCGGTGCAAGTTATTAGTTTTCCCGAAATTGGTGAAGAGTATTTCAATTTTGTTGGTTTGTACCTTGTTGTTTAAATACAGTGTTTGATTAGTTAGTTTGTCTTACTTTTGTGGTTTTTTCTATTTCTGACCTCATCTTGCTCACCCGTCTTGGAAAGAATATTTGTCCTTTGGACAAGCGTTTCTCGTGAACTGCTGTTCTTCTTTCGAGAAACGCTGCACTACGAATTTCCAAGATTAAATTTGGAAATTTTATTTTGTGTTGAAATTTAATTTACGGAAAAAACATTTTCGCTTGAAATAAAAATTGGAAGAAAAGCAACTCTTCTGAATTGAATTTTGGTTGAAAATATGAGGGAATATCCAGTCACAACAGTAGGTATCTACTGTTATGCTGTGTCGTTTGTTAGGAAAGAAATAACAAGAGACTATGTGTCGCTTGTTAGGAAAGAATTAACAAGTGATTATAATTTAGAGAGATTATATACATTAAAATCAAAATCTATAATAGACAAAATATCGTGTAATGCAGATTTTCTTGACCACTTGCATTATACAACGAAGAGTGACATCAATGCAGTTCTATTTTGGGGAAGGTTACAAAAAAATCCAAATTATTGCCTGAAGAACATGGAATGAAAACATGGCAGTTTTACCAATATTTATCAGCCCTTGATCTTATAAACTTTGTTTCTGCAATATTAACTAATGCTCGGATTCTTATCTTCGTACCTTAGGAATTCACTTCTAGACAAAATAAGATTCATCATCCTTAATACCTAGTTGCATACATGTACCAAAACGTATTTATCGCACTATATCAGAGTATTCACTCTCATTTCATAAATTTGGTTCGTCGTCGTTCATTACGTCAACACTAACATTACAAAGACGCGAAGTCCTTTCTTTCACGTCTAGAATCTCATACAAATGTTTGAACCTGCAATGGTAGAATCATGCAGATGAGCGTTGGTAAACATTTTCCTCAGTGAGGGGAAAAAATAACTGTTTCGGTTAAGAACAATTGAAACTATATTTAACTAATACACACCAGCAAAGTTACTTCTTTTCCAAAAACGGAGACCTTTTAGCCTTAACGAAAGTTTTAATATTAAAGTCAGTGCACTGAGAAATAATTTTTTTACCCGGTATTTTGGACGAAAATGGGAAATTTCAAGCACATTACTAGAATAATGTTAGCAAAAAATGCACATGCAGAGCCAGAAAAATTAAGCGACGCTGCGTATATTAGAAATAAATTGGCATGATAAGTTTATAAACGTACAGAGGGTTTTTAGGTTAATATACAACTCTAAAGAGCTAGGGGAAAAAAAGGATAGAGGAAAATAAATACGTCGAGGAGAGGGTATACAGAATAAACCAATAACTATATAAATACGTGCTGGCAAACTACGATAAAAAGCAAACGATCTAATGATCCAACCTTAACCACCTGAAATCCGTGTACTACATGAAAAATACAGCTACATGATAAAGGAAAACAAAACTGCTAAGTGAGGTAAACCTAGGCAAAAGATTTATCCTTAGTGTAGCTGATCAATGGAGGGTGTAAGTGGAAAATGTTGTCATTAGTTTTCAACCTCTAATTCCTCACAATCATAACGGTGAAGTTTGACTCAGGAAAGCGAACACAGGGCCAATTTTATCTGACTTTCCTGATCGCGAGGATAATGGAAAATACAAGCAACGCGGATATGGAGAGAAGAGAATACTCCTTCCCTCGGCACACTAATCCGTATTGAGCCAGAATCCGAACATGTAATGCCTTCAAAGGCACCCGTAACGGCATTCACAAGCACGGCGAAACGACACAATCACCGGTGAAGGTCTTGCACTTCCAGTGATTCCCCCTCTGATTAAGGGGTACAAAAGCACAGCTTCAGAAGCCAAGGGAACCTGACCGTGTAAGTATCCCATCCTCCACCCCGAAACCCCTGTTCATTGTGCAATACGGAGCTTGGAGAGGGGAATAACGACGGTAAGGAGGATGGAAGGACAGAGAAAGGGAGGAGAGAGGTGGAAGAGCAGAGTCGAGGGAAAGGAGAATATTGAGGGAGTCGGAGAGAGACAAGAGAAGACTCACCCTCACTCCATTAGGCACAGCTCACGAGGTTCGTTTGCCAAAGGTTAATCCCCAACACCTTTGCCTTACCGATTAGCGATCCGTTTGCAGCCACATCGCTTTGAAACTGCAAAGGAGAGGTGAAAGATGGACCGAATAAAGTGTGGTAGGGAATCCCCGGACGGTTGAACAAAGGAGAGGGAGAGAATACCAGGCGTAAAAGGAAGGATAGGGAACAGTGCACGTTGGATGGGGCATACTGGGCGGGTGTAATCACCCAAAGAATAATAGTCTTCGAAAATGTTTACTCAAAGACTTCCCCCGCCAGCCTCTCCTCGGGAATCTGCTTCTCAACTCTTCTCTACTCTTGGTAACCGGCCCTCCCGCTCACACACATATCCTAAGCCTCTCCTATCCCCGCGTGTCCTCCCTCTCCACAGTCGGACCCATCCATCCAACCACCGCCGCCCATCGCACAACCACCCATCATTCCTCCCCGCCGCCCTCCATTATTGAGCACCCTGGGGTTTCCAGCGCTAAATGTTCATTTGAATTATTCATTGCAGTCCCTTTCGGCGGAGGGGGCCCCCGCTGCACTAAAACACCCCCGGTGGGCCGAGGGTCCTAAACATGTGTGCGGGGGCGGTGGAGGAGGGAAAGGGTGAAGGGAGGATTTGAAGTGGGGAGGTGAGGGGTCCATCCCTTTTGCTTTCATCACCTCGGACCCCCTCCCCCCTCTCACCTTCCGCCTTCCAACACATCTCTCCATTCAAACTCGCCTCTCGGGAAAAGAGGGGGTGACTCGCTCGTCTCTCTCTCTTAAAACCCGAGGTCTTCGTCCATTTGGTTTGAGGGCCTCGATTCTGTTGACCTCCGAGCTTAAATTATACGACACAGGGAAAGGTTTGGAATCCAAATCAAATATTATGGCTCGCAGGAGGAGGGAAGGGTGGGATCCCCAATGCCGGAAAGGTATTTGCGAAACGGATCACATGCTCGGCTTAAAATTTTCTTCTCCCCATTTTCAATTGCTTTGGAGTAATTTTTTAACAATCCTCGTGAATTTATCGATGCATTTCAAGAGTTCAAACACATTTATTGGTATTTACGAAGAAAATTTTACACTTCCCGTGCATTTAGGGGCGATTTTCACCACGTCCAAGGAATGCTTATCCCTTGATGAAACAACGGAAGCGCTTCCACCCGAAAATTCGTTCAAGCATCATAAATAAATACTTTAACAAGAATTTTCTTTTTTAGAAACTACTTTAGAATCTATTTTCTTATTTAGAAACCGTGGTGCATATGTTGCATGAACAAAACATCAAAACATAAAGCTTTTTAAATAAGAAGCTGAGTTCAGTTTACGATTAGTGAGTCAATGCAAGTACATTGTTATTCAAAAATTTTATCAGCAAAACATGGAGAGCATGTAGCGAATGTTTGAGGGATAGTAGATATATTATCATTCCCTTCATTGCAAAGTAGCGAGAACCGCAAATATTGAATGCGTATTCGAGCATACTATTCAACTCAAGTGAGATAAAAGACCAACGACATCATGCGCTCCACGCCTTGGGACCATTACAGGATACCATCGTGTAAGTTAGAGGGGGGAATTAAATCGCGGCTGAAATGGGTTTACATGACTTAAAGCATTTCACTCGGCAAAGTTTTGAACGGAAGGAAAATTAAAGGCCAAACGAAGCCCTTCATTGCCTAAGAAGGTTCGTAGCGAGGATCAGAATTCAACGAGGGGGATTTGGAAAGCTGACTATCGCGCTCAAAATTGGGTGGGCTATTAGAGGACCTTAGTCGAGCAAGTTGGAGTCAAAAATCTGAAGAACGAGAAAATGGGCGGTCTTCCTTGGTGGACATTTCCTTTCACGCGATCACTACTCCAAGAATTAACGAAGAAGCACTTCCGTTTCATTCCTGAATATTAGATTGCTTGATTACCTCTAAACTTTGCAAAGCTAAGGACTTGATTAAGACATGTAATTGCCACAGCATACTGTTCACGCAGCAAAAGCCTGCACAAAACGACGCGAGACTTTTACTGAATAACTTAGATCTGTGAGAGTTACTCATTTATTTTTCTATTGTTTCAAAAAAATCGTAACCGTTTCCAGTACTTCGTAGATAATTCCTATCTCTAGGACTCCAATATATGCACTTATGGGTATATTATAATATATATAGGTAGCGCACAACAATATGCTCAGTAGCTGATTTTACCACCACTTTTTAAAAAGTTTTTCATAGCAAACGTAAGCTATAGATACAAAGGTACACTACATTAGGTGGCTAGCGAATATTTATAGTTGGATCAAGGAAGAGCAATCAGTTGAAAAATGTACCATTCGATAGGAATCTTGATTCCTAATAGGATGTAATTTGCGAACAAGATTATGATTATCTTTTTTGGTGTGTATTGCAGGTAATACTTGTGAATGATGATGTCACTACAGTAATATGCCATTCGATTTTTGCTTGACGCGATCAAGTTTGTTGCGTAAAATCTTCGCTGGCAAGCATACTTTTCAGAAAAACCTGTGATCTATCGATTTTTTAGTAATGGTAAATTAAAGGCAGAAAGTGGTTTAAAACAGTGTTTTCACTTCATTTCTTGTACTTTGAATGTTAGAGGAACTAAGAAAAGAGTAAGGAGATGATCACATGGCTTAGAATTCTTTCAACTACGCTGAAACTGTGGTTCTATCAATTTAGGGAAGTTTTTAACACTTTCTGATCAAAGAAATTTACTTTTAGAAATCCTTCCAAATTAAGGTACATACTGACTGCCAATCAGTGAACTGCAGCACCATTTTTAAAAGGCTAAAGGATGATGCGGCCACAATCCAGTCACAAAATCACAAGTGATTTGAACCACATGACTGGTTTCCGCCAACCATTTGATTAAAATGACGTTAAATTTGAGTTGGTAATTAATGCATACGCAGCGTGTATGATGATATAAAAAATCCTGTATGATAAAGAGACTTGAGGCAGAGAAGCAATGGGTCAAGCAGGAGGATGGGGCTGGGTCGGAGCAAGGAGAGAAGAGGTGGAGAAGTTAGCATGTTTTTTCTGTGATAGTCGAGAGCGAGCTACACTCGTGACCGCCGCGCGCGGCGCGCCGCTGCTGGCGTGATATCTTCTCCGCGGCGTTCGCCGCTTTGGCGTCGACAGCCGCGGCGGCGGCCGTCTGTGATGGTTGGGGGGACTGGGTAGGGGGCGGGGAGGATTTTGACGACCTCAATCATGGGCGCACGCTTCCCAGTTCCGGCAGCTGCCCGCTGCCTCCTGCGAGGTTTTTATTGCGGACGGGTAGAGCGAGTGTCTTGGATTTTGGGAGGGGGAGAAGTGCTGGAGCGGGGGAAGCAAGATGTCGGACGGGAGGGGGGAGATTGGTTCGAGGCGAGAGAGGGATAATGGGATCGAGCAGGGATAGTCCGAAGGCGTTGACTGAGAAAAAGTGGTTTTCCGGAAGGCGGCACGCTCCAGTAATGGTTTTCCGGCCGTCGATGAGGAGGAGTCGTGTGCGCCATAAAGAGAATTGACACGTGAATTATTCTTCCGGGGACACATGTGCCACCAATCGAGTCAAAAACCGTGATTGCGCCTCAGAAAATTCGGTTCGAAGCTTTGCCACGGATTTACAAGCTTTGATTTTTGGGTCCAAGCAGATGATAATGTATGAATGATAGAAAATCTAGCAATGAAAGAAAAAATTACAGAATTCAAATATTTTACCAATTGTTCAATCTAAAATGAGTTATGACTTCGATCATAAGCCAATTCAATAATTATGTGAGTCACGCTTTCCAAAACCGCTCACAATAAAACCTAATTAAAAACATATGATAATTACACATAAACTTCCCAATCTGACTACATGACGAAAGGCAATTTGGAAGTTCATTTATACAACTAAAATAGAGGCAAACAACAAAATTAACAGCTATGAAAGTATTCAAAATATCCACTTTTAAATCATGGAATAAATTGTAATTATGTGGTATTCGACTACATTATGGTGCATTAAATGTACACTGGGTATAAAAAGTGTACGGCACACAGATGGTAGTTTAATTTATGTGAAAGCCTATTAAATTATAAACGTAATTAAAATGTAAAGAATCAACAAGAGAAATACGAAAATCCAATTAAAAAGGTTGAAAAAAATCCTGTTTTAGAGGGGATGGATTTTTGCAAACTTTTTCCCATTATGCATTTTATTCTTAAATATTGAAACGCCGCATAGAATATTTAAAAAATATTTTTAAAAAAACGCCATAAATCCTCCCGTCATCGGATCCCTTAGCGGTCTGACAAATACCGTTCCGCTGAAACACAGGGAACATGCATCACGTTCTTTTACTTCACCAGATGACTCCTAATCCACCTTCACGAGAAGCGAATAACTACTTCGCTCCCTCCCTATCTACTCCAAGTCATTCTCACACGTGAGTGAGTGAAATGCCGTGCAAAGGGAGTCACGCGATACTTTCGCCAAGGGCCGCCTATGCAAGGAGAGAGGGGTGGTAAAGGCTCTTCAACGCGTCAAAACTCCTTGAACTCCAACCTAACATTCCCTTCACCAGCCCTTCTCTCTCCTCCCCTCCACCTTTCTTCAGCAAAATCCTCGTTCCGCTTGTGTATGGGATGCCAATGCTCCAAATAAACTTGTCATAGATTGGGAATTGGAGCAGCGAGATGGGGAAGGGGTGGGTGTGGATATCCTCCGATGGATGAAATAAAAATTGAGCGATAAATGGAATAAAAAAATCTCGCGTTGGATTTAAAGAAAAGTCTTCGGAACGTTTTGTTTACTGCGAACGATGGAATCACAACTGAAATAGACGTTGCGTCGAGAGCGTGGGTGTCGGAATGTGAGGGTCGAAGGAGTAGGGGCTACCAGGATGTTGAATGCAAAACATGGGAGGGCCTACGGGAGCAGAGGGGGAGGCAGTGGCATGGAGTTATTGGAGCGGAAGAAAGGTTTAAGGGGTGGGGTACGGCAGCACACCACTCGGATTATATTGTTTCTGTGCAGAGTCTTAAGAGGAAGAGATAGGTCCGAAGGATAAGGTTGAAGGATAGAAGGTGGGGGATATACAATTCCATGACGCAAAATAAAAATTTTTCGGATAAAGATTTTACAGCTGTATCCCAAACTGGCGTGACGAAAGTAATACATAAGTGCAAGATGGCATCTGAGAAACACCATTCTCATTTTAGCATTTGGATACCTTGTTTGATATGTAGTTTATGCCCTGACATTTTTCCCTTGACTCGCAAAAGGAGCTTCTTGACGAAGAGAGGGCTACTAAATACCTGAAATGACTGAAGAAAGATAAAGCTGGCTAAAAAGTGGATGGTAAAATTAAGTGAGCTGACATCAGTCTAGTAGGTAGGAAAATTTGGAGAATAGAAGTGACTATCAACTTGAACAAAAATATCCTTGCATGCTCTTTTTAATGTGCTCCTGATATTACGTTATATTACGCCATAAATATATAAAGGCACTACTAGGAATATATATAATCTCGAGTTTGCAAGAAAATATATTAAACCATGTTTACTTTGAGGAAATTTAGAATAATATTTTTTTATGTTATCCACTTGGCTAAAAGTTCATGATTCTAAAGTATGGGCATGCCTTCTAGTGATACTTACTTACTGACCTACCTAGTTATTGAGTCGAACAAATAAATGCCTCAAGAATGTAATTTTTAGTTCGGGTTAAGCTAGAAATGAATAATAAAATGTATAACCGAGTAACGTGCTGATAAAAAGCACTTCTTATGAATTGAATTTGGTAATTTGAAATTAAGATAAGTAATCAAGAATCTTTGGTCATGGTGTGTGGTATCAATGAATAGAGGAGATAGTTTTCAAAGATGCAATCAATGTTTTTAAGTGAAGTACTCCCTTGAAGTATCATAGTTTTTACAGCAATGCCAAAGTGTATATTTTTTTCAAATTCATTCACCGAAATATAGATTTATTAGTTTCGTGACATCGAAGAGCATATTTATAATTCTGTGGAAAAAACGTTGTTAAAGAATAGCTGATTAATGAGTCAGTGAAAGGTGAAATTAGAATGCAAAACTTACACGGCAATCAAGTTAAATTTGAAAGTAACTCCAGTGTGACAGCCCTACCATTAATTCGCATGATATCCTATCTTTTTGGATATCCAGAGAGAGAAGCGGTTAAGCTGTCACTCACACTATCAGTTGATCATAATTCATAATTAACGCTTCATACGTAACGCGAACGGAATACAATATCGTGCAGAAGGGAATGACGGAGTCTATCAAAAATAAAAGGCCGATGGAATCTGAAAAAAAATTTTGCGCTCGCGCTTCAGGAAAATAAAAAAATTCTTTTTTTTACACAAAAAGCTGAGTCATGGAATATGAAGCCGAATACTCTTAATGGTTCTACATGTGGCTGGAAAAAATAATGCTCAAAAATGATATTATTTGGCCATTCATATTAGTATGAATACAAAACCTTCCATACAAAGATTACTTGAAATGGATAGTTCTTAGCTAGAGTAATTCTAATGTATGTGCAGCATCCATTTGATTTTAAGACTATGGAATTTATTTTGATAAGATTGAAATATCATCAAGGGTCAACAATCCCAGGATTGGTTTGACGCAGCCCTCCACTCGATTCTTCTATCGGCCAACCTCTTCATACCAACGTAAGATTGAAATAAAGTAATTGAAAACTATGTGATTTGAAATATTTGTTCGCCCTACCATAGTTTTAAAATCTCATCGGAAATAGCAAAATAAATCAAATATTGATTTTACTATGATTATCAATTTGAAGAGGATGGGTAAGTACGCACAGCAGGAACACACCCGGCGGAATACTAGTGCTTATCCAGCAATGCTCCCTCACCGAAACAAACACACGTAGGGAGCGGGGTGTGCGACCCCGTATTTGATGAGTCTAAGAGTATTTGAAAACACTCTTCTGAAAACCCTAGACAAGGATATATCGTAAAATATTAGCTAACAGAAGGATGCACATGCGGAGACGCAAAATTTGGTGCGGGAGAATTCGTCGACTCTCTTCGCGGGTTACACGCTGAAAAATACTCGCACACCTTCAGGCACTAATAAAATGAGATGCAATGCCATGCAAAGTCCTCCTTTCATTTCCTGATGAAGATGAAGCTGTTACAGGGAATCGGTGGGACATTCGCCGACGAATGTGAACGTGGAGCAGAAAACGAGTTTCCTATGAGCGGACGGCGATGAGAGATGGAAGAGGAGAAAGTGAAAGAGTTAATAGAGGAATTTGGGAGAGAGAGTGGGGAAAAAAACTTTTATTCTCCTTTGTCCCTTTGAGACAACTCGATCCGCGAACAGGAACATGTAGATGTATATATTCATATCGCGAGGGAGGAAAACGAATTCCGAGGCGATGGAAGTGGAACGTTCGAATACAGGGTCATACTCAATGCTTCCTCTTCCATTTTTCCTTCCTAGTCACTCCCACCTCCAGTCCATCCGTCTCATCCCCCTGAGCTCTCCTCAAGCTTCCTCCCACGCATCCCCCTGCCCCTCCCACTTCCCCCGACACGCCCCCTCCCGTCAACAACCCTTCTCGCACGAGACCCATCCTCCACCCGCTCCTTCCTTTCAGCTCCACCCATTTTCGCCACAACATTTATTATGAAGGCATTGTGCGGAGTGGCCATAAAAGAAGAGGTGGCGGCGTTGTATCATTCGCCCGGCGGGCTTCAGCGGGTCGAGTGGCCTGGGGCAGAGGAGAGGAGCAGATGAGAGAGAGAGGGAGCGACACAGGGAGTGGGACGAGGAGGAAAAGAGCAAAGGAGTGCGGTGAGAGTCATAGGGTGTGCTCTAGCGGTCGGGCCAACGCCCCCACCTCTACATCCCCTGAAGACTGCCTTACCCTTTTACCACCCTTAAACAATTTTCTCCCCCACAAAATTCCCACCGTTCCGCCTCCCCTCTTCGCTTTCCTTCCTTTCTCCTCCTTATGGCCCATTTGCCCACGTCCCTCCCTCCCCCCTTTGTTCCGAGTGAGTCGAAACTGTGGAGCTATACCATCCCTACAAAATTCCACGGAACGCGGGGAGGAGTGGGAGAGATCTCGCTGCTCTGCTCCTTGCGATGGCGAAAAAATGGCGATGCTCTCGGGTCATATCGAGTAATCAGAGTCATGCGGCTGCTTGGTGCCGGGTTTATGATGGTGTAAAGCTCTCTCCGCGAAGGCCAATGGTAATGCATACGAGAAAAGGCTCGGAATTAGGTTTCGAGCCGCATCAGCGATGCATGAACGGGAAAGTGGCTTGATATTTTGCTTCTCGCGAAAGCACAAAAAGGAAGCGGGTTCTCCATTTCACGGGGCGCGCATTCTGAGTGATTACAAATGTGGGCATTGCGACAAATATGTGCTCACTAGTAGGTCACCAGGATTTATGCAGTTCGAATGATATTCCGATGAATCCGTGGTTTATACGCCTGTATTTCTGTGAATCGGAAAGTAGACTTGAATAAAAAAATGATGCGAATTGCTCTAATTACTTCGAATCTGACAGCTTTCTTCTCTGTCAAGTCAGGAAGCACCATTTGCAAGTTTATCCAGGTAAATTGAACCTTGACTTGCAAAATCTTTCCTCTTGTGACACCCACTCATAAGGAAATAATAATCGCTTTAGATAAATTTAAGTTACAAATTATTTAGTGATTTAATTTGTGACACCCACTCATAAGGAAATAATAATCGCTTTAGATAAAATTAAGTTGCAAATTATTTAGTGATTTAATTTTATCTTTCAAAAATTTCGAGCATCGTTTTGAGAGCGTGAAATTTTCTGAGAATGGCGCAAAATGTAGCTCAAAATTGCTATTATATCCTTTCCAGAACAAAATAAAACGGTCGTAAAAAGGTCGTAGAAAGACTGCCTTACCTGCTAAAGGTAGAGGCAGCAAAAAAATTAAGTTAAAAAAAATTAGAGCAAAATATTTACCATGGATATAGCAATCACTTTTTATTCGCGGGAACGAATAATATGTTTACAATAACTTACAAATTTTAATGCTCGTATTAATTATTCCTCCAACTAGAGCATTCAATGTACACCACGTATCACCGTCAATGAAACCGAAAATCGTTTCATTCTAATTAATAAAGCATAGCATTAATTATCTTCCTCATCCAGTTGCGAGATGTAGGCCATATTCCATATTATCTTTTCCTCTACAACAGCGTTTCAACTGAGCGTAAACCTCGTATCCATTTCTTTCCCTTCCAAAAGTTCCTTCGTTCGCCAGACATTCCTTCCTTCGACCAACAACTTCCATTTCCTTCGATCGATTGAAAAACGCCGGCGTGCACACACGAGGACTCTAGTGGGACATCCAAACCAGCATTCTCACACGCAAAAACACAAGCTGCGAATGCATGCCCGGGCCCACACGCGGATTTTCCCCCCCAATTCTCCTGGCCGCCTCTGGGAATGAGGTGAGGCGAGGAACGGCGAGTGAATGGCAATGCAATGGATTGAATCGAACGCGCGTTCGGTCGGACCGTGGGACATCGGGCATGAGAGAAGGGAACAGGAGACGAGAGTGGAAGGGTGGAGTTAGGAGTCGCGGGGAAAGGGATTTAGTAGGCACGAGGCGAGATAAAAGGGACGGTCTTCCCCTTCGAATCCGTGACCGCAGAAACTGCGGTGAAGAACCAAAGGTCGACGCGGACCGGTGGTTCCGGGAAAGGAAAATGTTGTCGAGAAGGAAAGAGGAAGCTGCGAGTAAGAACGCTCCAGGAAATTAAGAGTTACGTTTATTTGAGCAATCTTTGGTGTAGGTCCCGGAGATGACCGTAGTTTAGTGGTTATGGCATGCGGTAAGACATTCATTCATTAGTGTCAAAACATTCATTAGTGTCTCTTGAAAATCATCTAAACCTAGGAACAGGGAAATAAAATAAGTGAGTGTAAAGGTTTATTAAAACAACTATATATAGGTATTAATTTTGCAGCGTGCCAGTCGGTCGGTCCGTCATTCTGTATCCGTTTTGTTTCGTTCTCTCCCAAGTTTTGAGCTGAAAGAGTGAGGTTTGGTGCGTTAAGTGCGGATTCTCTATCTGCATGACCTCTGTAGCAGTTTTGGATTATTAGCAGATTGTGGTGCAGAGAAAAATACAAGAGAAATATGCTGTTTTCCCTATCTTTTAACATGGAAAACCAGTTGCCATGCATATTAGTTTACGTTGATAAGTAAATGTATTTACTTCTTTGGTAAAGGGACAAAATTGGATGGAAGAATTTGAAGAAAGTGTAATTAGTTTCATCGATCAATTTTGTAAGTATGAAAATATTAATTGACGTTTTCGATGTGCAGATATTGAAATAACACAATTTTTGCCTACCGGCCCCGATCTTGTGTATGAAATGTGAATATGGAAGCTAGGCGTTTTGAAGTACTTTTCTAATAGATGAAAGAAGGTTATAAAACGTTATACGTGCCAAGGCCATAGCTGACACCATGAGTCTTCCTGATGAGTTGAGGTATCTGAAGACAACATTCTGGAAAAACGGATACAGCGACCGGCACATCTCTTCGGCAATTAAAAGGACTTTGAACGCTCGTGGGTCGAAAGAAGATGAAAAGCCGAAACCTGTAGCCAGGGCCGTCTTGCCGTATTTTTCAACAGTCTCGGTCAAGATATCGAGAATTCTCAAGAGATACAACATAGATACGATCCATAAACCAATTAGTAAACTGAGAGACCAACTAGTAAAGGTGAAGGACCCCGTAGGCCTCATGACCCCTGGTGTCTACCAGATCTCTTTCAATTGTGGCCAAGTCTACGTGGGGGAGACTGGTAGAACGATAGCCTCCAGGCTTAAGGAGCATCGAGGCATTTTAGACTTGGACAACCTGAAAAGTCTGCTGTGGCTGAGAATAGTATTACTCGGCACCACAGGATAAAATTGGATAGGGCAAAATTAATCTGCCGTTCCAATAACTTTTGGGACAGGCTTGCTAAGGAGGTCATTGATATCCGGCTAAACAAAAATAATTTTAATCGAGAAACGGGTTATAAACTTAGCAATTCGTGGAATTCCATTTTAAATAAAATAAAAAACGATAGAAATCCTCCTTTCTATCCAAATTTCGAAGATCCTTCTGGCCAATCAAAAGATTAACCTGATTGTTGCAACCGTTTATAGATACGTCTCAACGGCTTTAACTAACTCAACCACCATGAAGACGACGGACGAGTCGTCCGTGGAAACGATAAGGTGTTATATAAACATTTAACCCGGTGGAAATCCCGAGAAGACTACACCAAAAGGTCATTAAACGTTAATTATACATTAATGTTCGTTGCTAAAGTTCGAAAATACACCCACCATTTTAAAATTATTAATGGCTGTCCTACACCCAAATCATTCCGTTTTTTATCAATTTAAAATAAAACATTCACTTTTATCTCCACCTAAAAGATAGTCATTTCGCACATTTAATAAACCAGATTAAACACAAGTTTTAGAAAACAATACTTTTAAGTATGTAGATTACTTAGAAATAGTGTAAATATGAGTGCGGACGATAGGCTCAACTCTGTATTGGTCATATGGAAAAAGTTTCATTTAGAGCCGTTGGGCAGATTACAATGCGTCTTAAATGTTGGTAGAAAATTCACTTCATGAAGAAATTTTAGAACGAATCGACATGTTTGAAATTTTCACCCAATACCTTGCTCAGATCTCTAAATACTTTGTGGTTTTTTGCGTTCCATCCTATATTTTACACAGTCGACAAGCAGGTGTTTCACCTACAATATTTTCAAAAGCTCAAAAAACCAATTGTAAAATAAATCTACCCAGACGATCCCAGAAATATATAACAGCCACCTTTGCATCGGTTTGGGTGTAATTTGGGTGTAATTTTGTAGCGTATCCGTCAGTCAGTCATTCTGTATCCGTTTTGTTTTGTTCTCTTCCACGTTTTGAGCTGAAAGTGTGAGGTTTGGTGCGTTGAGTGTGGGCTCTCTGTCTGTATGATTTGGTAGTAGTTTTGAATTATTAGCAGTTTGTGGTGCAGAGAAAAAAGCAGTGGTTTTTGAGAGTGGGAAACAACATGTAATGAAAATATTGTGTAGAAAAAAGTACAAAAAATATATGATAATTAGAGTGGGACACATTTCTGTATTTATAAAATAGCCATTTCCTTCTCTCTGCATACGAAATGCTTATGAAAAATTGGTGCACAAAAGTGTAAAAAAATGTAAAGACTACTTAGAGTAGTGAAGCAGTTACTGCCTGCCTGAAGCAGAAGCATTAATGCCACCTATTGGTAATGTGTCATCAGTAGTTTCCAAACACTGCAAAAGGTCATTTGGCACTAGAACACAAAGTTCACCTCAAGAGCACACCAGACAGACTGCCTGCTTAGCAGGCCGTAGGTCTGCTGGTCATAGTTTAATTGAGTCTACTTCGTCTCGAAATACCTCATTTTATGCGTTTAAAATGAAATTAACTTGATTGAAATGAAATGATTCTGTCAGCTGTTTTAATTTTTTCAGTTATGCTTAATTCATCAATAATTTCAAAGTGATGCTTAGTCGTAATTCGTCTGTATTGATTCCTCACCGAAAATTGAAATTATTACGATGAAAATTTGACATTGTCACTAAAAATGCTCCCAGAAACAAACTTCCGGGACCCTAATCGGTGTAACGAGGAAAATTTCCGCCTGCCGGATGCCATACACCCAGCAAAAAACCTTAATTTTGCAATGGCAAAATTGGCCGAAATACGGAAAATAATAATATTTGTCTCAACAAAGCTGTTTGGAAGACTTTTTAATATATATTTTATCTCATTGCAACCACATTACTCGCAAAAAGAACTTTAAACTAGTAGGTTTTTATGATTTCCAAGCCATATACATGTATTTATACACGAAACATATCTTCCTAATTATTTCTAGTTCCATACTCAAGAAAAAAAACTATTATAACTGCAAGATACGAGGGTCTACAAGTTAGGGAAATATTTTGGTGACGGGAATTCCGTACGTTTGCTGGGGAAAGATCCTATTAATCGAGAAATTAGGAAGTAAATGAGAGCAATAAATGGATGGTGGAAGTGTTCAAAATATCTGCTCATAGGTTACTTGAATTTTGAAATACAAAAACTTGAATTATATTTGCACTAAATAGAGTCTAGAACTAAAAAAAAACATTATTTACATCTACATCTACATAATACCCTGCAAGCCACCACGAGGGTGTGTGGCAGGGGGTGATTTCTCACCAAACATGCACTACATATCATGCATGAAAAGGAATAGTATTAATATAGTAGTCAGAACAACACTATTAAAAAACGATACAAATTGCTAAGCAAACATGCAAAAACATTCTGTTAGTAGGGTTAGCTTTAAGTACTCATACCAACATGCAGCTACCAATGCTATTCATTGCTACTCTCTGATAGGACATATTTACCGTTATTCGTATCTCTAATTGTTCGAGGGAAAAAGGACATTTTGAATCTATCAGTTCGGCAATCAATTTCTCTAATTTTATGAATATGGTCCAGTCTGCCATAGTAAGTTGGGGTTCGTAAAATATTTTTAACTTCATCACTGAAAATATTGCCTTGGAATTTGTTTATGAGATTAAGTCTAAATTTCAACCTGCGATCTGACAATGATTCCCATTTCAATTCATTTAATAGACTGGTTACGCTAACATAATTATCGTATCGTCCCTTTACAAATCTTGCCGATCTTCGCTGCACACGTTCAAGTTCATTACTTAGACCGATTTCGTAGGGATCCCATACACTGGCAGCATATTCCAAATGAGGTCTAACAAGGGAAAAGTAGCTGATTTATCGTACATGATCGTCACATTTACCCAATACTCTTTTGATGAAACCCAGTTTACGATTAGCTTGACCCATTATTTCACGTATATGTTTACCCCAGGAAAGATCATGTGTCAGTCTTATTCCAAGATATTTAATGGATTCCACGTTTGTTATTTCATTATTACTTATTTTGTATGTGCTTGGAGGAGAATTATTCTTTTTCCAAAAATTCATTACTACACATTTTTTAAAATTTAATTCTAACTGCCATGTATCACACCAATTTTCGATTGCTTGTAGGTCATCATTTATTTAAATGGAACACACACATGATATTAATACGTATTAGTCTTTTTTTTCAATTAAATAAAAAAATCATTTTTCACGCATTAGTCTGTTTGAACCATCGTATTACAGAATATTTTATTTTGATTAAATTAAGTTTTCTTATGGAGCTCGAAATGCTTAATTTATCGTCTTGTTACGCCATTTCTGACTGTAGGGTACTGCTATATTAGTCACCTATGGAATCCAGGGCTCACGTTTCATAGGCTGCTCAAAAGATATGTTCCAGATAAGGTATTTCTATTGCAACCTATCTGTGTCCTATCCAAAATACCTATTCTTTTCCTCCCTCATACAGCACTCTACCTTCGATACCAATTTTCAGCATAACCACACTGTCTCTAAATATTTTTTCATTTACCTACTTTGCCTCTATATAGTTTTAAATCTTTCATTCTTAATAAGGCTGTAAAACATATTTTCTTCAGGAAAAATAGGTATGCATATTTCATGATGTCTTCAGAAAACTTGGCCTTATGGAAAGTTCATGAAGTTTTTATCTACATAGTTACTTCACGACGCTTTTATAATAGGGACACTAAATAAATTAGAAGATGTCCGCGAACCAATAAAAGATCAAACTTTAAGTTAATCCATGAGTAACGAGAAAGTTAAAAATAGTGCTCAGACCATTTATAACTGTGTAATTTTTCTTAGGGTGCATAAAAAATTGATAGCTCCATTTGCTGGCTTTTCTTTAAACTGTTCCCTCATCAATGTAATAAACGATAACATTAAGGCTAATGGTTGTTTAAATCATTGAGAATGACATAATGTAAAATACAACCGTAATCACTTAAGTTATATACCATGGAATAATAACATTTAATATCAGAAATATTGTCTCATACTTGTAGTTTGTGAGTGAAAAGGATGGTTTCACATACTCGTTAGCTCATTAATTTCCATCCTACTCATTAAAAGAAAAACTTTTTATAAATATGAATGACCCAAAAAAAAAGATATTTTCCCCAAGTACTACTTCCTACATCATTCATATTAGCTGTGAATGTTGTAGAACTTGTGGATCATATTAAAATCCATCACAATTTCACAACATCAACCTGAAACGTCAGTATTTGTTTTATAAAAAGGAAAATGAATAAGGGCATGAAACTGGAGATAACGCAGACCAATATTTATAAAGAAGGAAAAAACGTGATTCCCTCAGGATAAAATATCTGTGCCTTCATATTACCCTGATTCAATGTCAAAATACTGCTCTATAGGCAAACGAAGATTAGAAATCTCCGAAATGAGCAGCACAGATTCGTAAGTGGAACATGTAGAGCTCGGTATCGAAGTGACGATTCTAGGAAAATGTGCCCAAATATTTGGATGAGCCCATCGATTAAAGCTGAATGAACATGGATAAAGCGCTCGACTTGGAGCACGGTCCGGAAAAGACTCGAGAGGCAATTAGGGAACGATTCCTGAGCGATGGAAAACCCGTGGAGGCGCTCGAGCCCTTCTTTATTATCATTTTAAATCGAAAAAGTCTCCGGAAATAAAACCCTCGAACGCGAGCCAACAACGGTGTCCGTCCCTTAAAACGGATCCTGGCGGAACGCCCTCTCTTCACAACATCTCACTTCTCTCCTTCTGTCCCTCCGTCACCCCCACTCCTCATGACCCCTCCCAACAAACGCACGAGACGCTCTCGCTGTACTCAGGGATCCCCCGAAGGAGCCTTTCACGCCATAACACTTTCTAAGGTGTATCAAGGCCTTCTCGGAGGATAAGGGAAAAAGGAGGAGAAAAGAAAACGGCAGGAGGGAAAAGGCGAGCACTCTTCCCTCGCCTCTCTCAACCCACCGTTTGCATAAGAGGATTCGGAGCGTCTTCGATTCTTTGGGATAGGCTCCGAGGCTTCTGGGGATTGTCACCGGAACGGTGGGAGACAGAGGGGTGAGGGGAGCTGCGGGGGTGGAGGAATGGAAATTGAAGGAGAGAGAGGCAGGGCAGGGGGATGGAAGCTGAGTGGGGAAGCGTGCAGAATAAAAAAAAATGGCCCCGTCCCTGACGCGTGCCAGAATACTCCACGGTCCGCAGGTGGAGTAATGCCAATGTGTCATTTCTCGCAGGGGATGATGGGATTGGTGTTATTGCGGGGAGCGAACGGAGGGACCGCTCCGTATGGCGTGGGGGAGGATGCAGATGCGAACGGATGAGGAGGGAGGACTCTTTGCGAGAGGAGGGAGTATAATCGCACGGGTGGCGAAATGCAGAGCTGGGGATGCTTAAGAGCGCTCTGTGGGGTGGACGGGAGGCCTGGGGTTGGGGGAAGGAAGACTTAAAGTGGTGGTGGGAAGACGGCGGGGCGGGGGAGTGTGTGAGGGGGAAGACACGGAGTGGAGCGTGAGAAATGGGTTTGGAAAGGAACAAAGGAAAGTGAGGAAGGGATTAAGCGGAATGGATGCCAAAAGGCCTTAATCTCATGAATTGTAAAGTGATATTTTGTAATTCGTAAGGGATAGATTACTTCGGTCGCTGTGGGGGAAAAATTGGAGGAATGCAAATGAGATAACTTATTCATAAGCTAAGTACAGATCTTCTCAGGTAATTTGTCAACTTCATTCAATAATCGATTTTTGCTCTGAATTTATTACCTTTTAACCAGAACTACAAAGCTTTGACTTAATATCAATTAGCCATGAAATCCAACACCAAAATTGAAAGCCAAAGCGATTTTCATTTACCCACTCCCATTTATCAGGGGCATCTACGAAAGCGATTCAGTATACATAGGTGTCTTCAATCACATTTCAATTAAACTTTATATCGATGTATCTCACGATTTTAATGCCTCAGATATTGAAGCAAATGAGACTAGAAGAAAATCCCAATTTAAAATATTTAGATGTTATTTCCTATCACACCAAAAAATGACCGTGACGAATTAGATAAACATTATTTCTACGCACAAAATATTTTACTGATATTAAGGTTGTAGGGAAAGGCACACAAAATAAAACAAGAAATGAACGTAGCCTTATAGTGATAAGGAAATGCGTGAATTTATGATTTCAGCAGGCTCACAATTTTTTTAAACGCTCGTATCGTGTGAATGAGACATATTAGCCTCTATCACCATTCGTGCTCATCACGAAAATAATAGCTCATAATTTATAACAACCGAACTATTGAGTCAATGATGGTCTTATGTTAGTCCTGAGCAAAACCTGTTCATTCTTGCTTTACTATTTTGAAGATTGAACTCCATTAATACTCATGATACTTTAACCACGTGTTCAATGAACACAACCAGCAAAGTTAGATGTCAAGGCGACAGTAATGGGTGGGGTAAAGGACGAGAAGAATTAAATGAAGTACTTTACATCCAGCCTACATTCACTCACTTCTATATACCGATTTATTTCCCAACACAACCACGGGATTAACGGGAATGAAGAGGTGCAGTTATCGGAAGTGGGAACGCAACATCTACGTACCTTCTTCTGACCTTCTTCCACTTACAAAGAGGCATTACTTTATAGATATAAAAACTCGGGTGAAACTGTTTCCCCTGAACTCAAGGAGAAAAAAGTTGGTTGTTGGATTACCAATTTCGGAAACTATGTACCAAACTGTCTGAAATTATCACATTTATGATATGATAGTTTTTCAATTCATAAAACTACCAAAACTTGCAGTATGTCTAAACCGTCACATTTGTAATATACTCAGTCGAAAGGACCAAAAACCCAAATACACAATAAATGCAGACAATAATTATAGATTTATGGAACGAAGACGTGCTTTCTGCGTCAGCTATTTCTTGCATTAGGTATTTTACCGCTGCAACTCCGCCAGTACCGCGGGGCGCCGGTTGCGGAGATTGGTTGTGGAGGAGGCGGTCTGGCAGAACGGGAGAAGAGGATGGGGAAAAGAATTTGAGCAAGCGGAGGCTCAATGGTGGGGGTGGGGCCGGCAGCATAGGTCACGGGGTGGCGGGGTGGGGGAATCAGTGAACGGACAGACCCTGGAATCGAGCCGGGGTAGCGGAAGAAGCAACGCCGCGCCGCCGCACTTCCAAACGCCTCGGCTCGGATGCGCTCCGCAAACAGTTTTCCGTCCCCTTGGGAGCCGGGGGGGTGAGACGGATAGCGGGAAGATAAACCCTAAGGCGAGGTGACGAGGGAGTGCGAGGTTTGGTGGGGGGCAGTGTGGAGGTTACGAAAGACGCACGGGTGGCGGGGGAAGGGAAACATTACAAACTTCCACCCACTCGAGTGCACTTGGGTGTGCTGCTCGGGCCGAGAACTAAACCCGCCCACTCCCTTGCGAGGATGAGATCGGCTCCGTCGAGGTAACGCTGGCGGAGGGAAATATATTGGTCTGAGAGTGCTCGAGGCGTTCGAATGGTGTTTTTCACATCGGACATTTGACGCCGATGACACCTTCGTGAAGGGAATGAGTCAAAATACTGATTAAGTCATGAATATGATAATAAAAGGAGTGAACTCTGACGTAGGGTATTGGAAAAAGACAAACGAGTATGGAGGGATACGGCATAAAACATCATGTCGACATTACTCTTGTAACTATTGCCATGTAATAGGGTCAACTATTATTAATTGCGATACTTATACCAAATAATGCTCCCTCTAAAGTAATACCAACCACAAATTCTAGAGTCCAAACTCTTTCCTGGTTAACATTATAGACAGAAAGTCATACTATAACTGGGATAGCATATTAGACTAGAATGTGTAATAGAATCTAAGCCGTTGGCGCACCTAAACACCAAAATCTACTGCAAGTTGGCATTCAAAAACCGGCAACCTCCGGACCTGGCAGTTGCTTGATTTTGGAAAATGTCGGATTTTCGATGGTTATACATGCTGCATAAATTAAGCTTAAAATCAGTATGTGCAGTTCTTTAAATAAGAAAAATTAAACTGAAATGTACAATCAAATGAAATTTTAATAAAAAAATGTAATTTTGAACTTACCCATTTTTTTGGGTAACACTATATTCAATAACGTGCCAACTGGTACCAACAATTATTATCGACTACAGAGTAAAGCAAATGATTCCAAATTTGTACGAATAGTCAAAGTAATCTTGGGTTTTAGGCACCCCACCGACTAAGGTGATATGACACCATAAAATCTGAGGTCATAGCCCTGGGGAAAAAAACATCCATCATCTAGGCAGGATACAAATCCAAGGACTTCGGGTTACCAGGGATGTACGTATTACCGACATGGCTACAACGGTCGTCTAAAGGAATAGTCATTCACAGAATTATGTATAAATTTTATGCCAGGCTCCTTAGCTTGTTTTTGTTCAATTAATACATGCATTCAATATGGAAAACACTTTTTCCAATATCTACTGCTACATCCAGAGCAATACAATAAAAATACTACAGTCAAATATGCACTGAAGAGCTGCTTACTACCCCATAATTACAGCTTTTAATGGTATTGAATTTCGCATAAGCGATAGGTAAGTTAAAAAAAATAGAACAAATATTTGATAAACATCTACCATTTAGCATTACTCTTTCGCGTCCATAGCCACATGTATAGAATTCCATCTCATTAAAAACAACATGGATGCGAAGTCAACACCTCAGAGTTCTAGCATGGCAAATCACTAATGTGCATATTTTTATTTCGTATATGTACTCCAGATACTTTTTCTAGTAATTACAACATTTCTGTAAATGGAAAACTGATGAAACTCATAAAGCAGGCGACAACGAAAAACTGAATAAATTCTTTGAAAAATGAGAGCTAACATTGTTAGAGCCCGTTTCATTTTACCGGAATCTACATCCAATTCCTATTTGACTATTTGTTAAAATTTTGGAGCATATGCTTTTTAGATAATTGCGAATAACGTAAACTAACAACAGCATGGGCAATAATTAATATCCAATGCATATTTATCTTATATTTGCTATTTACGAAATTAACAGTAAAATTATCTTTTTGATTTCATGATTAAATTGCACTGGAATATCCGAGGAATTTCATCGGTAAATTGAATATATGCCCTTCAACGATGAAATAAATGGAGAACTATAATTTCAAAATAGCCTCACTTCTAATTTAAACGCGAGAAAATTGTGAATTAAAACGTTTTGATGCAAACAAGCTATGTGGTAGGCTTTGCTAGAGTAAGAAATCAGACATCTAAAACATAACTTCCTCCTTCATCATCATACTTTCCAATATTTCGTTATCTCTAACCTTACGTCTGCTGCATGAACAATACGAAGATGCAGGTCGAGGAACAGAAGAAAAGTAATTAGTCTCGTGAAAAGCAGAAGCCTAGATGATTGATAAAGCCATTCATTTTTCGTCACTCAAGTTTTTATAACATACATTCCTTGGAGAAATACACAAGGGGATGAAGCTGTCGGGGTGTGAACACATCCCGCTTCGAAGAGTGAGATACAGAAATATGGAAACGAGAAAGATTCTACTTCAATCATGTGTACGGTGAAGGCGTGCGGTGGCTTCGCTTAGCAGACACGCAGTTGAGCTTCGGGAAATCAAAGCACGGAACCGCACCGCGGCGCTAGAGGGCTGGTGGAAGGACTGTTCTTCGTACTCCTCAACTACCTGACTGCAGTGGGAGGGAGAGAAATGTAACGGAAAGGACCTGCATACGAAGACATAGTGCGGGGAATGGAAGGGGGTGGGAAACCGCGGGAACAGGAGAGGAGCTGGGTTTTCCTTTCTGATTGTATTCGGCCCTGCAAGCTATCGGGTTTCATTCAATCTGGACCATGTCGATCTTTTGCCATCGAGATCGTTACACGCGATGGAAAGGGGAGAGAGAGTAGACGGGAAGTGCATGGTGTGGGGAAACCAAAGTAAAATAGCAGGGGTGGAGGAAGGTTGGGAGGCGGTGCGGGATGGGGCTAAAAAAAATAAAAGATTATTTGGAAAGGGAGGAAGTGGGAGAGGATGGAGGCGGAGGAGAGAAGGCGGGAATGGTTTGGGGGAGCGAAGCGTCTGCCAATATTGGAGACTCACGTTAATTAACTTGAGAGAGCCCAACCATACCCCCCCAGGTCCCCTTCCCTGCCTCCAGGACCCTCAAGCAGGGAGCTCCCTTTTCAACATCCCTACGATGCCTATCTTCCCTCCGATCTCGTACCTCTCTCTCGACCCTCCCAAACCTCTCTCAACACTCCCCACCTCCCCTCCCTTGGCCTGTGCGATGCTCGTATCAGAACATCGCCGCGCGATGCAATGGGAATATCACGAAATGCTGGCACGTAGACCTTCCCGTGGCTAGAGAAGAGTCGAATTCTCATATTGTGCTTGTACCGCAGATCGCATTGGTGGTGCCAGCACGCGAATCGACGACATTCTGCGACATCTCGTTGTCACCCCATACTCTTCTGATACCTTGGTGATGACCGACTTCCGCTATTGATGACCGCTACATTTTTAATAGTTCTTGATACACTCATTCAAGCGTACATGAAAAAGCCACTTCCTTCATAAATATTTGTGAACGCCACCCTAGATATTTTTTTACATTAAAAATATAAGCTGCCGAGATGGCGAAAAACAATGAAATGAATAAGGCAACTGATATTGATATTGCGGATAGTCATTCAATATTGAACGATAGCTCTTATCTAGGACTCAAATATGTCTTCATGATGTGTATTTTTTCACTTCTGTAGAGCTCCTACCTGGCAATTTCTTTATGAAATTCTCATCAGGTGCAGCCATATAACGTATGGTAGGCCTGAAAATGGAATGAGTCCGGTTCCATAGCTGAAAATCTTTGAGCATGCTCGCATTTTGCCATGTTGCCTTTACACTTGTCAGGCACTTGGAGGAAACCCTTGATATGCTGAGCCAATTTACTCCAAACGACGCGTGTACGCCACACGATACACGTAACGAAGCGGCGGCAGCTTGGCAAGGCAAAAGAAATGTCGAATGGAGACAGCATATGAGAGTTGATACGAGGCGGCACCGTAGAGTATCAGTCTAAAACTCCCTCTCGTCTCTCCTCAATCTCCCAATCTCCGCGCACTCGACTTCCGCCTATTCCCCGAGATAGCTTCATGCGGGGACCATGAAGACGGGAAACACGGGGCCCCCAACGTGTGGGTACGTTTTAACGATGCCTAATTAAACGAGGGCAAGAAGCTCTTTCATCTCTCGGAAGGATTCTTCGTTGCAGGGTTTAGCGCGCGCAATTTCCATTCAATTACGATTGCAAAGCAACGAATGAAAACCCAATTCCGACTCAATTTCATGCACTCAAAGGACTTCCATCACAAAAAGACAAGGGCCCGAATGTTAATATTCGCTGCGGAACGCTGAGGCGTGACTACATTATCGTAATATTTCATATGAAATAACAGGCCGCGGATCAGTGCCCGAATATTGCTCCAATCCAAACACACATACATGAATGAATTCACAAATGGTATTGTAACTAGAGAAAAAAACGTTTCTAAAACAATAGAGCTAACTTGAAATTGTTTTAACAGTTTGAACTATATTTATAGTAAACACAAATGTGGAAACGAAATGCCTGTCTTCTCACATAATTATGAATCAGTGTAACAGAATTAATAGAAAAATTAGGTTGGGAATCATTATCAGATCGCAGGTTAAAGTACACATTTAGTCTATTACAGAAATTTAAAATTGATAGCTTTATTGAAGATAAAAGGCATATATTAAAAACACCAGCGTATTATGCTAGATTTTACTAGGTAAATAACATTCCATAGATAGATTGTCGTAATGATAGACAAAATGTCATTTTTCACCCGTACTATAAAAGAACACAACAGGCAGCATAGCAAAGGGATAGATAGATGAAATGTTGTTGAGTAGCCTGTAGTGCATGATGCATGTATTAACAACCAATCCCTTAAATACTAAGTAGATACTAGTCATCTAGCTGGTTGTGGCCCTATAAAGTAGCATGTTTCAATGTAGTAGCTTTTTTCCATGTCAATATTGCAAGTTTGGTAATTTTCATCCCCTGCCACACACCCTCGCAGAGGCTTTCAGGGCATCGCCTAGATTAGGATGATTCAAAATAAGAATCAATACAATGTATCTAATTTGATTTGTATGGCAACAGAAATTCAATCGGAATAAAGAAATTTGCCAGTTCCGATGCTTGATTTGAGCTAAATTAAGTAGGCGATACTTCGATGTTAATTTAAATTTTGAATGTCATTATCGACATGTGCTAGCTTTTACTTTGCAAATTTTGTTAGCTGCTACTGCCTGAAATTGTATCCTTGTGGCTGCCAATGACTTCACTCGGTCTTCGCCGAAGGTCAGACTGCATCACAAAAGAAAACGACGAAATATGATCACGGTCAAAGGAACACATGATATCCTATCTGTTGGCAAGCTCTACAAAGAAGTATTCTTCAATTCGGTTGCATGAAACGCTAAAGGTGCGTATTGTGCTTTGACTACAGTACTTTTGAGATTTTCCACAAATTTCAACTTTACATCTACGACCATTAATTGGAACCTGTCAAATGATATATTTTCAACTCGGATATTAGAGAAACATGACACTAACGTTAAAAAGTCGATTTTCCAAAACCAACTGTATTTTATCTGGATTTTAGCAGCACACAGCTGAGTCACTTTCGCTCTTCTCTGCCAAAGGAAAGAAACGATAAGATCTCAGTGGAATGTATATGGTCGGCATTTTTACCCAAGATAATTGTTTACAGCATTAACAAAATAAGCCACTCAAAAATACATTCAATCTAGAACCATTTTGCTTGGGTCTTAGGCCATAAGTTTTCAATAATAATGAATTTTACGCCAGAGAGAAAAAATATAATTCCAAGGTTATAATTTATGTATAGTAAAGAGTTCTAAGGATGAGTAAGAACGACCATAATATTCTATTAGCTACCGCAAAACCAAATAATGACATTAGAAGGAAAAATGCAAAGAGCGTCCGCGACAATTAGACGACAGCTGAACATGATGGGGTCATATTAGAAAAATCGTATCAAAATACCAGAATAGATGAAAAGCAACAATTTTGGACAAATAACTGTAGCTTCCATTTCATTAATTTCCCTGCCTAGAAATCCTTTTCACTTAAGTTGGTTTCCTGCTAATAATCCTGCTAAGTGATTTGCCCAGAATATTTGAATTAGAACGTAAACTACGGCTTTAGATCCGTTGGGTCTAATTTTCAAAGGAAAATATATTGAGGACTTGATGGACTGCATGATCTGCATATACTGCATGGAAATTAAAAAGCCTGGGTGGTATTTCAAATACACGCATTACTCATCTAACTTTTGAAGTATTATTGCAATTTGTTAAAACTATGGTTCAAAGATAATTTAATGGAAAAGTGAATATAGTACACGAATGAAACTTACAAACTTCATTCGATCTCTCTTTCTTTATATCTTCACTTGAATTAAAGTTGACACATAAAGAAATAGATGATAGCTTTGATTTTTCTTTCAATTCACCTCCTGAATTGAATGAGGTGATTTTAGCTTTTAGATTCATGTTTCAAATTGCGGTGGATTCCAGACCATATTTCGGGATCTGATCGCAAATGCATCCAAAATTACTGTATTTCTTATAGTCATACAGTATGTGTGGTGATACCGGTGACACTCATCATGCTATTAGCTTTAGTTTACCAATTCAAGTTTAGGTAAAATAAAATTCAAATACAAAGCCGAAAATGTTTGAATCTTGCCTTACCTAAAATTGGGTATAAAATATTATATAGACACTATAACCATGTCATCTTTATGAGACAAATACAAAGCCTCAAGAACTGAGGCAGGAAAAATAATCTTAAGAACAATAGAATACTTTATGCACTCTTCGTCAGCGACAATGGAAAAATATCAACAAGATTTTTATTACCATTATTTGATATACGGAAATTTCACGACAGGATGTAAAGATGATAAGGATAACCAAAGGGAGTGCAGTATATTTTAACCCCTAAATTTTAACATTATGCAAATTCGTCGATACGATCCTTCAGAAAAAATTCCCTTCCTAAAAAATGACCTTGGAGTTGTAGCAGGAATACTACGATGTGGAAATATTGATGCCAACGCAAATTAGTATCTCACATGTCTCTCTCTCTCTTTCCCACTCGCACCTTCACCCTTTGCTGGTATTTATTCCGCGCCAGTAACCTCGCTTTTCCCTTCCTGTAGCGGAAGGGAAGCGTCACGTATCGAATTAGCCTTTCTAGCCACCAAATCACGGCAGGAAAACACGCGACATGGCCCGTTTAAGATTTCAAAGCCTAGTGGGCGTAAAAAATTCAAGTGGGACCGGGAATTCATTCTAAACCAAAGGAGATTGGAAGAGAGGAACCGAAAATTGCAGTTTGAGAGGGTGACAGCGGGGCCAAACAGCTCGGGAATAGTCTGAGGGACTTCCCCAGCTGAGGGCAAGGGATGGGGGAGCAGAGATAAGGATATTCTAGTAGGGTGAGGGGACACACGCCATTTGAACATTCCTAACCGCAATGTCACAAGGCTGCGAGCTGCCCTTTGGAACTGGCACCACCTACTAGTCCGGCATCTGAGCACCATTGGACACTCGCCCCCCTACACCTAAACTCGTCCCCTTTACCGATGGCCACCCTCCCACTCATGTCTTTGTGCAGAGCACCGGCTGGATTCCTTCGCCCGTAAAATCACCGGAAGAGTCCTGTGAACGATGCTCTGCATCTCCTCCCGACCCCGAAAACTCTTTCACTAATGTCGCTTCTACCTACGCCTCTTATTCCATTTGCGCCTAATGGAACGCGGTCTCTTCCCTCCTCTCCCTTGATTCCTCTCTCTCTCCAGGGGTAGATAAGACTCGAGATTAGATGGTGGAGATGGAGGGCGTAGGAAAGCCAAAGGAGAGACACTGAGAATTGGCTCCGCGGGTGGGGAAAGAACGTGGGAATCGGGAAGGAGGGCAACGAATGGGAGAATAATTTGCCGAAACAGTTTCCAGGCAAGGTCACCGGTGGATTAAAAGACTTTTTCCTTGGAGGGATTCTAGACAAGAGAGATTGAATGAGAATGGTATGCCCCACGGATGTAGTCTCTCCGTTCCTATGACTAGGATTACATAGTTCTTTCATGTGGCTTGGAAATCTCAATCATGAAAATGATTTATAGAGAGCGGATATATTAATAATTTTTTATGAAGTAAATCGCAAAAGAACAATGCCATAAATGTATCAGAATAAACTTATCAACACTAATGACATCCACTGTTTGGAAGTTATATCTATTTTCACATTTCTCAAATAGAACCAAATAGCATGCATTTTTGTGCAGAGTACCATATTATATTGCACAACATGCTTGCATTGAAATTAAAGGGAATAAAAAAAAATTGCATATTTCATATTAAAGTGAAGCGCATGCCTCAAGCACTGAACGAAACTCTCAAGCTCCTACTGACGCACGAGGTAATTTCTATTGAGCTAAATCTAGGCTATTCTATGCATCATAAATCGCTTAGGTCAAGGTGTACTCTTCATTCTTAAATGCCAACCAGTGAAGTAAACTCACATGTAATATCTTTCGTGGCAGCTTATATAGTATCTGGAGTGACAATTATGATTTATATTTTGTTTGAAGTATCAATCAGAAATATAATTTAAATTTTTAATAACGTAGATGCTATTTTGAAGTCGAAAGAAGAGTGGGAATAAAGAGATGCATACTGAAAACCTTAAAAAGAAGACGGGACATTTTAGGCCACATCTTAAGACACGATGGCCTGATGAAGACAATCGTCGAGGGAAAAGTGAACGGGAAGAAGGGAAAACGCAGGCCTCGTATAAGGTATATGGAGCAAGTTGTGAAGGATGTAAAAGAGAGGAGCTACGTCAATATGAAGAGGTTGGCCGATAGAAGAATCGAGTGGAGGGCTGTGTCAAACCAATCATAGGATTGTTGACCGATGATGATGATATGCTATTTAAATGAATAGAAAAAGATCGGATTATACCAAATTGATAGACATTAAGAATGTCTTCTACAGCATGATAAGGCCCGTTATTTGGTTTGATTATTCGAGAGCATATAAGAACTAATGTAATTTATGTTAATTCTACAGCTGTTTCTAGCAACATCTTCGGAACTTTTCAAGGAAGGGAAAGAACACAAACACTACGAACAATTACTGGCTAATGCAGGGCTGATTGTGGCTAATGAATTCAAGAATGTGTTCTTGTATCCACAAGATACTTTATATAAACTTGTGCTTTTTTCTGATTTAGAATAGCGATCATAGTTCAAATATCAATAAATTTGTAATCTGAGTAATTGTATTTTTTTGTGATTTATTAATTAAGAAATGGTGCGGACGTTAGGTAATGGAATTTTATTGTCCAATGAAAATCGAAAGTTTTTACTTTTCCATGCCGAAAATATTTTATTTTCCAGCTTCTCTTTCATATAGCATTCTTATGACTGCATAGTGATAGTCGTTATTGAGCCTGTTTTACGAAATGACTGAAATATTCCTCCAGTCTTCCTTCGTCTTCCAGCCCTACATTTAATTCCATCATTATCAGTAAACAGTTTTCGGCATTATCATGTGTCACAGTGTGGGCCCAGTATGTTATTTCGTTTTCCTATGGATAAGTTGCCTGTTTACTAATCCGTTTTGCCACATGTTTATCCTACCCGACTAAGAGTTTTCAAAATTTTAACTCCTCAAGTATTTGCAGTCATCTGCACTCGTATGCCCAATGGTATATTTTTCACGTTCATGTAGCTACAGGAGCATAATTAATCTAATTCATTCTCATAATTACCTTACATTTTCAAGGCTCTCCCTCTACGGTTTTAATTATTAGTTTTCTCAAGTGGCATGTCCCGTTATTATTAGCCGTGAATCGACTATAAACGTTGTTTTGTTCCCCCAGTTTTCATTAGGTTTTGACGCTCATTTGTACACATCTAAATTCATCGCTGTATTTTTGGGTATTGATTTTGGAACGGCTCCATTTTATCTCAGCTTTTGTTAACAATATAAGTAAATGATGATTAAGTGTTACATTACAGGGAGTTTATTATTTTTTTAATTCCGCTAATTGAAACATATTTACACCTTTAAGCCTATATGAACGAAAAATTTAACAATTCTGCGCATATTGATAATTACCTGTAGGTGAATTTAAAAATATATGACCTATAGGAGGATGTGAACATGCCGTGAATTGGTTAATGGTTTTTCTGTAAGTTAGATTTTGCGAATGCATGACCCAAATACTTGAATCAGGAATGTTCCAGGTGATATAATTCTGGGTTTGACTTCATACTCAATGTTGATTTACTTGAACGTTCTTTTCTCTCATTCCCGTCCTGCTAATAATTTTGCTTGGTAATTCATCCGATATATCAGTGAAGTCCAGACAGTCTATTGAGTGCAGTATTTATTTTGCAAAGATCATTACATTTTTTATTCTGCTGATGAAATATTGTTTACCAGGGCAAAGTCTATACCATCTAGAGAGCATATGGCATCTTGTGATAAAACGGGATAGAAAGACATTTCATTCTAAACAAAATAAAAATTTCGACAAAAAAATTCACGAGCGTGGGTATTTCCAGTTACCCGCCATTGAAATATTCTCCTCATTGTGGAGAGTGTTGATAGACACTAATGACAAAGCTTCCGAAGTGGTACACGGAGGATTGGATAGAACAAGAAAACAAACAGAGAAGAAAGCTATCAAAAGTGAGATTGGAAGATGGAAAGAGAATCACGCAGCCACTAGGCATCACCGCTTCGAGAATACCATAGGGAGGCCCTTTTACCCGGGAGCCCGCGGTCCCGAAAACCCCACACTCCCAGCAATCTTCCCTGGCGCGCCGAGCAAAACCAGCGGCCAATGTTGGGGAAGTGTTCCTTCGACCAAATTACCGCATCGGAAAAGGCTCCATATGCCCACATCCGCGCCGCCGATCCTATCCTCTCAACCGACTGGCCTCCTCACCATCCAACTCCCGCGCACCACGATCCACTTCTTCCCCCACCCACACACTCTCACCCATCCCCCCCTCCCTACTTATTTTGCCTCTCATCCCAACTTCCCCCTCGCCCCATTCCACCGCCGGGATCCATATGTCGGGCCCGCCTCCAACTCATTCTGCATCAAAACGATCTCGCGGCAATTTTGACTCGATACAAGCAAGCGGTTCATCCTCTTTGCGCGCGATATCGCTGGAGTGGAGTCGGGCGACCCATCGGCGAAAGAGGGAGTGCTTCCCTGCCGTGCAATTAGTCAAACCTTTATCAAACCCGGGATGCGTCGTGGTGGAGTGTGTTCTTCGCGTGTGTTAGGAAATATATGGCGATTATGACTGCCTCCTGCATTGCTCTGGAGCTCTTTCGTGATCAGGACGGACGTTAAAGCGGCGGAAGAACGCACTAGAGAGTACTTAGCAATTAAATTCGGACTTGAGCAGACCTTTGCTAATACAGTTAAATGCAAATGCGCGACTCAAACGAAACACTCTATGATCACTAGGTTAGAAATAGGAATAATTATCCAATTAATTAATTTGTAATTGGAAGTTAGATTTAACCTTCCCTGCAAAGGATAAGGCAAACTGATTTATTCCACAACAGTTATCGCCCATAAAATTGGGAAATTTTAAGTGACAAAATGAAATAATGAAAATTCTTTCACTTTCATCATGCATCAGTCACATACTACAAATAATTAAATTTAATAATTTCTATTCGGCCTATATTTCTTAGCAAGCTCACAATCAACCAAGGTCAATTAGATATTTGTAATAAATACATTAAAGAGACATGATTAGGTGAAGATATTATGCATGTCATCGAGCTATGTAAGGATAAAAAAGTGAGTTTTTTAAGAGACAATAATTGACTTTGAGTGCATCGCTATCGTACTAACATATTTTGTACTTTGGGCTTGTAGTAAAACCACGTTTGTCCTGTTTAAATCTGAAGGACCCCGAATATTCCTTCCTATTTAGAAATTCTAGCGAAATCGCTGCTTTTCTTGGGGATCGGGTTGGTGTGATGATTAGAGTGAGTGGCCGTTTTTCACAGTTATATGGCATAGAACCCATACCTTGGACACGGGTTTGAATCCTAACTGAGGTGGGTATTTTTCAACGGCAAAGCGGTCCCCACTTGGGTGTTATGTGGACTACACTTCAAATTCATTTCTCGGATGTCCGTCGCCCGTCGTTGGATGGGGACATTTAACCGTAACCCATGGCGCCTTTTGTTAAGAGTAGGCTTAGCCAATGCCGGGGACGGCCGCTGTAGCCAGGTTGGTAAAGCATTGCCCAGGAAATCCTAAGGTCGTGGAATAGAATCTCGTTACAAGGATGTTATAACCTAGGATTAAATATGAGCACGACGATGCGATATAACATT
The DNA here is from genome assembly GCA_933228895.1 of Platycnemis pennipes. Lineage (NCBI taxonomy): Eukaryota > Metazoa > Arthropoda > Insecta > Odonata > Platycnemididae > Platycnemis > Platycnemis pennipes. The sequence continues at coordinate 52,668,087 of OW121853.1, forward strand.
AGCATGTGTGACACCTAGAATCCAAAAACTGTAAATACCGTCGCACAGATTTACTTCGCCTCTCGTTTCCTCCGGTCCAAGAAAAATTCCCTCCATATCCAACCACCACCTATCCTTAATGACATTAACTGCTTGTTGTCTTCTCTGAACAACTAACTGCAATCTAACTGGCTGTAACTATAGATGATGCAAAATTGTCCATATTGAAGTAGTTCACTTATAATACTGGGACACTCTATTCACATTTTTATGTACAGTTGATTTGCATTTACATTGTGTTCAAAAGCCAAAAGATGCACAAAAGCCGTATAATATCGTTATGAGTACTATCACTCTCCTCTATGCGTCGGCAGTCAGTGAAAGCGCAACGATACGGGACCAGCACTTCACGTAGATCGATTCTGCCACGAACCATTTCCATCCTATTTACATCTGCAGCTCTCCGTAAATCAAATCGGGATTCCTCACAATGCACACACGCGAACGCCGACATCTACACCGCTCGATCAAAACCCCGCGTTTCCGCGCAACACCCTTCCCACTAACCCCGCAACCTGGCTCCATCCTAACCCCGCCGTTCTTCGCTCAAACCACTGCACACCTTCCATCCCTGCAAACTGGGAGCGAGCCAAAGACTCCCTACGCTCCGAGCAATCGGTTGAAAAGGACGGGAGGGAGGGAGGATAAGGGGAGGAGAGAGGGAGAGGGTGGAAAAAGAAGACGGGGGTGGGAAGGAAAGGGAAAGGAAGCGGGGCAAGGGGAAGCAGGGACGTGGGAAGCTGGTCGGGTAAGGACGTTTAACGGCGAGATCCGCTCTTCCCCATTCCACGACATGAATTCCACATTACGGCTTGGGAGAGGTGGAGTCATTAACTTGATGGGATGGTGTGCTCGGTTAGCGTTCACCTACCGCCGATGAAGTCAATTAAGGGAGCTGAGGGCGAGTGGGACAAAAGGCCATCGCCGGGAGAATGATGAACGGGAGCGCGCGAGGCCTCTCTCTCTATCTCTCGCTTGTTCGCTCTCCGGCGATCGGCGGCTATTTGGGATAGGATCGCCACTGAAGGGAGAGAAGCGTGACCAAGGGCAAAAACCTACGGCATCCACGGCACTAGTCTTCACTATTTTTCGCTGACCGCGGTATCATTTTTTCCTCGTTCCACAAATCATATGAAAATTTGCATCAGTTCCCCACAAATTTACTCTAGAGCCCCCGTTGGACACGAAACTCTACCTCAGTTTCGCATGGTTTGAGGAAAATAGTCTCGCGAAATCATTTTACTCGGTCATTCTATTTTTAGCCCTGAAAAACGCATCTATAGTTCCCATTTTTCCAAGTCGGATATCCCAAATTTTTTTCATCCGCTTCTGTTGAAAAAGTATACTTCAAGACCTAATCCCTTGGAATAACGTTAGAAATAGAGTATGACAGAGGTCCGACTAAAGGGTATTTTGAACCATTTTTTATTTTTCGCTTGGACGGGTGACAAGAAAAAAGGAGAAGGAACTAGGGATACTTTCATAAAATGTTTTTTATAATAATAGCACCTTGTGACAATTATCAATACATTCCAAAGATGTGTTCAACATTTTTAGTGAGTGGTGTGCATTAACTGGTATATAGGGACTGCATGGGATTTTACATTGGCCAAACGGGGCGAAATTTTAAAATTTGAACAAAGGAACATATAATGGGCCTGAAAAACAGAGATGATACATCGGCTTACGTCCGGAATATGCTCGAGTTGGGCATTTGGAGTGACTTTAAACCAAATATATTACATTTTATGCAGAAGGGGTGGAAGATGGACGCCTGCGAGCAGGGGTCGATCAGCCTTGTGATTGATTCAAAGCATCTCCTCAGTGTAATCCCTTCCCATCTCCCTTGTATCTTAACCCGCGGTTACCCTCTGTCCACTCCCATCCCAAAAAACTTATCTCTGAGTATACACTGGCGCAGAATGTATATACCCCTGTACCTGAAGATAGCTTTACAGCCAAAATCGGTGTGGTGTGAATATATTTTATATAAGTCTATTGCACCAATCATAATGTACTTCCTCCACGTGAAGACTTTTGTTTCTATCTCAGATGATGAGTGATGGCAAACAGTTTGAAAAGAGAAGGGTTAAAATTTACTAAAATTAAGCGCAACGATGAAACTCTATTGAACTGTACCTATTGGCCTATATAAAAAGAAACTGAAAGCACAATTTTCCTGAAACTGAGTCCAGGACTGCCAGTCAAATATGCATTTCTCAATTTATTTATTGAAATGAAGTTTATTTCACAGTCTGATTTATCTTACCCTGCATCTAGCGTAGAGCTGAGATTTAGGATATGTTGGACGGTTTCCTGTAATTACTTTTTTTAGTTTCTAGGAGTCATTCTCTATTTGAACCCCTGTCAATTTTAAAATAAATATAATATTAAATCTTTTATTGTTAGATTATTTGGTGACAATTTACCTACATGCCCGCAAATAGGTGCATACGAATGGTCGGTATAGTTGGAGGTTTTCATTACATATAATAATTACTTCTGCAACCCTTTATACGCTTAAGACATGCGTACAGTGTTATACAGGGGCTAGTACAATCTAGCTTTCATTAACCGTGTATCAAACGCCCTATATCCCGAAATCGCGCCTTGAACACAGAAAATTACAACATAAAAGGCCGTCCTTCATACGCGTTCCTGCTTTTGCCATAAGTCTCCGTTTATTTCAGCGGAACAGCTCTCATTGGTCCGCCCTATTTACATCGCGAGGAAGTAATTAGTACCACAGAGAGCCGGGGACCCTCCTTCTACGCCCAGAGGTTCTGTTGGAAAAGTAGGGTGAGAGGGGGTCCCAGCGTAGCAAACGGCTACTTCTTTTCAGATATGCCGCACACCGAACCGGCCTTTTACGACACCCACTCCCACCCTCGCTGCCTGTGCCTCGAAGACCCTTTGACAGACCGACGCACGCCCACCACCTTTTCCGCTCGCCGACACACGGATCGCCCCCAGCACACTTCCCCGTTTTCATCTCTGCACCCACGGAATGAAGCCATCGCCCGCGCTCGAAGCATCCTGCCCTCATCAACGTGTTCTCCCGGAGCAGTTGCGCCAGCGAGCGTGTGATGTTCGAAGTGGCCGGGGTGCGTGCGAAGTTTCAGCATTGAAAATTCCGGAAAGGGTGGGTCGCGGGGCATAACGCCGTGCTTAGGGCGCTCACGTGACTCACAGGCCGAGAGCAGACGGATAGAGGGAGAGGACACAGGGGGTGTAAGTCACGCTTGAACAGCCCAGGGTGTCGCGCTATTTCCTCCCTCCAAAATTTACTTCCATTGAGCCGTAAAAAATCGTAACTGGTGACGTAAATTTCTTAATTTTGCTATTGGTATTTTTATTATAATTACTTAATAAAGGTATGAACTAATTAGTTGGTTGATGCATGCAGAAGAGTAAAGAATACACTCTTTCAATAGGATAAAATATCAAATGTATATGAAGACGTGTTATTTCCATAATACAGGATGAACAAGTTACCGTATTGGTAATGCTACCAATTTGGATTCAAATGGGATTTGTACATGAAATATCGCATTTGTGTACATATACTCCTATTAAGAATTGCGTCCTACTTGAGCTCTGTGAGGAGAGGGATTCGAATTAAGAACTCCATCCGTACCATTTCAAGTTAAACAGTGATCTCCTCAGTGCCTTTTTTATAGCCTCCTCCAATTGCGCAACTGACATCAGTTGTCTTCCGCCATCCCTAAATAAATACTACGTCGTACATTTTGGTCAAAATCTATAAAATGTGGATTGATATTATTATTAATAGCAGTAATTTAATGAGCTTATATTTCACAGAAATAATTTCCTGAATGATGAATCTACGAACTTAACTAGTGCAGTGTAAACGAAAAATCAATTCATCCTTCTCCTTTACCGAGTAATGTATGGTCAATTCAGGTGATAAAATTGGGTCAGAATCATTGGAATATTTTACGATAATGTCACTTTTATTCTTTTTTCACTTTTCATGGCTCCAATGTAAGATTTGAATTTCACAATACACAGCTGTCTAGCATTATCATCAAGCTAGAAAAAAAATCACCACGCTCCATTATGATACAGCTCGTGCCTCCGTGCATTTCATCCAAGACTTGAGCTAATCAATAGTTGCCCTATGAATAGACAAGACGCTCGAGTCATATTAAGTTGTCAGACTTGTAACAAACTCCAAGGTTCAAAATAAAAAAAGATAAGCTAACTGCACATATTTCCCTCCAAGTCTTTAGGAAAACCAAGACCAAGCCACAGCATTAAGAACCGCTCTCTCCTTGATTCCTTTCCCTCCCAAAATTTCTCCAGCCTCATCCAGCCAACAAGCCACGCTCTCGCAGCCGACAACAGAGCGACTTCAGCCATCGCGGAAGGAAACAAGCTCCCCTATAGCCCTTCCACTTCCTCACCTCTTGAAGCACTTTTTCCAAATCATCACCGCACATTTCCCACTCCCACAAAACCGCGCGATATACAGAAATTCCCTTCTACGCAAAACACCCCTTCCTCGTAGTCCCCCACGGTGATGGTAACTCCGAAAACCCCCAAGCTCATTTGAAGAGCGATACTGCTCCCCTCCCCCACACGAGACGCCGCCGGGAGCATAGCCTGCGCCACGTTCCCACGACCTCACGGAGCTCTGCTCCCCGCACCTCTCGCGCCAAAACTATGAATTCCCTCTACCAACATCACCGCAGCTACAACCTTTCCACTCGTGTAGACTCTCACACTTGAACTTCGTACTGTTATCGGCAATATTGATGTGGGACGTCAAGGGGCAGTTACAATCCAGAGAATTTTCACCCGAGACCCTAAGGATGGGCAATGCTAGAGAATTTCGCCCTGCAAATCGAAAATGAGCTGTTATATTACCCTCAAAATTTGAGTAAATTATATCAAATTTCATATTGAACATCATATACACGTTCCAGCAGATTGAAGTTGAATTGAATGCCAAATATTGCATGATGTATTCGCTGAATTCACACAAAAACATAGCAAATTTACTGCAAGCTATATATGCGTCACCTATGAATCGTGTAACACGTAGCCTCCCCATCCCAATGCCCAGAATCCCCAGCCCGCAGTGATGAGAAAGTACGAGAAAGAAGCTATTTTACATTTATCAGGCCTCATTTAGTATATGACATAAGGGATCCGTACGAGAACGGGATGATAAAGAAATCAGAGTGACAAAGTTCATCAAGTTGAGAAAACTGCTAATTTTCGGGTGCGCGGAGTTAATTATTTCATTGTCGTGTCTAAATTTATAAATTTGTTATTGATTTAAAATAATAACTGATTTATATGGAAATAAAATTAGAGTTTAAATGATGCATATTACATTGCATTAGTGTTAGCATATATTCAGACATAAATTTTCAAAAAAACAGCGGTACACCATTTTGACGCCGACAGTAGTATGTAGATATTATAAACCTATTATCTAACATGTTTCCATGTAGTAACCTAGTTGCATGCCAATAATGCATGTTTGGTGATCTTCACCCCCGGCTGCGAACCCTCGCTGTGGATTGCAGGGTATTGTGTAGATTAGATTTAGATGTAGCATGGCGTGTTATCGTAATTAAACGGCATTATATTCTTTAACATCATGAAAGAATTTAACATCGTACATCTATCGCATATCGCAATCAGATTGTAAAATAACACATCGCGCTATTTCAGAATTACGATATAACACGAATCTCACACTGCATACAATTCACTGAAATATTTCACGGAATCCCCAGCCCCCATGCTCATACGTGGCGTGTTCTTTCGCCATCAGCTCGGTCCTGAAAGGTTTAGTGCGAATCCGTGAATGCCAATGGACCGCCCATCCGTTGCCCCACACCCAGGACCATCCGGGCCAGTCCCATCGACCCTCTACCCCTTCACTCTCCTCAATTTCACTCCAAGTTACTAACCCCCTTGCTCCAGATGAGGAGTCCACGTGGTTGAACGCCTTCATCAAGTTCCTGCGGCTTCGCGAGTTTCACGCATTGCTCTGCCGGGACGGTGCTGGGTTTAGAATTTAACAAGGGGCAGAAGACGAAGGATGTGGAAAGGAGAGAAGTATGACGGGAAGTGGGACGGAGTGTGCAGCCCTAAAGAGATCGAGTGGACCCATTACTTATGACTGAGGAGGGGCATAACGCATGTGAGTGAAATTTAATGTGGTGCAAAAGAAAAACAATATAGATAGCGAGAAACACCAGTATTATTCCCATGCTAAATTTAATAAATTATATCAAAACTTTCCCTTGTTAGACCTTAATCGGAATATGCTGCCAGTATATGGGATCCCTACAAAATCGGTCTGAATAATGAACTTGAACGTGTGCAGCGAAGATCGGAAAGATTTGTAAAGGGACGATACGATAACCATACTAGCGTAACCAGTCTATTAAATGAATTAATATGGTAATTATTGTCAGATCGCAGGTTGAAATTTAGACTTAATCTCTTAAATAAAATCCAAGATAATATGTTCACCGATGACGTTAAACATATTTTGCGAATCTCAACTTACTATGGCAAACTGGACCATGATTACAAAATTAGAGAAATTGATTGCCGAAATGACAGATTCAAAATGTCCCTTTTTTCTCGTACAATTAGGGATATGAATATCGGTAAATATGTCCAATACAAGTGAATCAATCCATAGCATAGGTAGTTGCATGTTGGTATAAGGACTTGAAGGTAACCCAACTAACAGCATGTTTTGGCATGCTTACTTTATTATCTTTGCTAATAGTGAACATTAATATGCTGATATCAATCCTATTTTATGCATGATATGTAGTGCATGTTTGGTGAGAATTCACCGCCTGCCACACACCTTTATGGTGGCTTGCAGGGTATTATGTAGATGAAGATGTATAAACTCTTATATAGCCAAACTTTATTTCTTCCGGGAATATGATTAGAGTAAATGCACTTTCCTAATGAAAGTAGCATGAAACATATTTTACGAAAAAATATTTTATGACATCAGTTCCCTCATGTACTATTCTGTCATTACCTAGTGAGCAATTAATTCTGGAATTATTTCATAGAACTTTGTGATATCACAGTTGGATATTATAGATCATTATTCGGCTTTTATAAAATCAAATCACCACAAAGAAGTAAATGATGATGCGAATTATTTATATTTGAAGGCAGAAATAGCAATACATGTGAGTCAGAAAGAGATGAAAAAAAAACGAATGGCAAGAGGAACACGACAAAACAGATGAAGCGCTGAGAGATGAAGAGGTTGGAGAAGCGGAGAAAAAGGGAGAGGGAGGTGTGAGAAAAGGAGAGAGGTGGAGAATGAAGAGAGGTAGGGAAAAGTTAGGTTAAAATTGAGTAAGCGACAAAGGGAAAGACGCTGGTGGCGTCGTATGGTGAGGGAGTCGGCGAAGAAAGATCTACTTTCGTCAAGGGGAAGGAGGCATAGGTATAGGGAGAGGGGAAGGCACGGCGGTGGGTCTGTTGGTTGGCTATTGGTGGGAGACGGGGAAGAGCACAGCTGAAGTCAACGGCATTGCTGGATGGGCGTGGGTGTAGAGGGGAGGGTGGGAGGTGTTGTATGACTTCGGTAGGGGGTGGGGAGAGCGTGTCGTGGCGCTTCCCAGTGGGCTGGGGAGAATGGTGTGGAAATGGCGTGCGGAAGATCAAGGGAGAACTGCGGTCTGAGTTGGGAGAGGATTGCGAGCATGCGGGGAGGAACAATCAGACTGCGCGGCACTGTCAGGCTTATCGTTTATTTATGGCGGCATTACGCTCATGAACTGAGACTGGAATTGAAGAAATCGCTGTCGGGGGCGTGCGAAGGGAGCTCCGCGGGTTGTGCGGCTATAGAAGTTGTCGGAGGGGAGACAAAAGCTGATCTCGCATTCGGAGCGACGTAAAAACTTTGCATAAACTCACCTAGCAGACAGAAGCCCCTTCACAGTTTGCGTTAATATTGGAAAGTCTTGTTGTATATAGCGAAAGTTAGTCATGCATGTGAACTGAGTGTTATGTGCCGGATCTCAAATATAATGTTTTGATCTGAGGATTCAACAGCGGTAAACAAAGCCAAACTACAGCGCTACACCACAATTAATAAAGACATGATTAAGCAAAGAAGGCCCTTGGTCAATGAAGGAACAAGATAAAAACTGTCCAGACATACCAGAAAAATGCGTGACTATTACAATATTATTCATATCATACTTTTTAACGTCCTACAAATGGAATTACAGACTGTGCTACGTAAAAAATGCGCAACAGCCCTAAGTAGTAAAATAACGGCGAAAAAAAGGTAAGCATCTCTCATAAACTTTTCCAACGACAATAAAACTTGAGCACTCATGGACAGAAATTAATACCGAATAGACGTAGAAAATACGTTAAAAGTGATGTTTGGAGAGAAAATATGAGTTATGCCCTTCACTTTCCCTAAGCATTGTGTCAAAACCTCATCAAGGAAATTAATTATAAAGGGCATGGTCTAATAAATAAAGAAAGACAACGAGAATTTGGAGAAAGTATAAGTGGTCAAAAATCAGGTCTGAAAGGGGTAATGTGAAATAAGCGGAAGATAGAAGAGTTATTATTCTGTCAAATACAACCTATGGTAAAGAAAAAACAGTTAAGCGCAAATAAGACACTTTCTGAAGACAAAATAGAAGTACAATAAATGATACGGAGAAACGGGAGGATGTAATCGAAACAGAAACGGGGCGGACTGGGTATAATATACTTTTAGCCGCGATTTGAGTGTCTTCAGAAATGATATATGGAACAAGTAATATACGATGGGGAAAAATAAGAAACCTGCTTATATAAAGGAATGTAACTAAGAAACTGAAAGAAATGGATAAGAACATAAGGATTTACTTTCCAGGTCTCCGTCTGGGATTTGGGCTTTTTCTTTAACTACCAAGACTGGAAATGATATTAAGAAAACGAACTATTACATAGCAATTATAATTATGAGATCCTAAAATAGTCTCCATTAATAATTTGCCAATGATATTAATTCAAAATATGTATATTAGGAAGGTCATAACATAAGGAAATAATGAATAATCAGAAACTCAGAATTATGAACGAAAAAATAATTTAAAAAAAGAGAAATCGAGCTTTATTCTACGTGGTGATGACAGCAAAGGAGGGATGGGAAAAAGCTAGAAGTCAACCGCGATGCTGGTAGAAGAGAAAGTATTTGGAAGGAAACTCGCTTGATCTCCACTCCCTTGGGAGGGTGTCTAAGTAAACACAATCAATCCATTAGGAGACTATTGACTGTAGACAATCGATCTTGCTAGCCGAAAGCTACCACCGTACTGCTCGAGAATGTGAAGCTCGGGCAAATCCCGCCCCGTGAGAAGACGAATCCAACTTCGCACCCTCTGACGTCCCCTTGCCCCTCCCATTCACCCCTAAAAGTGAACCTTAGCGCTACACCCCACCCAACACCCGAACTCGCCCATCTTCGTCCCGGCCAACCCTTCTCCGACCACCGCATATCTCCGTGAGCGAGGCCATTCCTTAATTCCTTTCGCTTTCTTCTTGGCGAAGTAGGGAACCACCCCGAGGGGTCCGGGGCATAAAACATGAGTCTCGTTCCGCTATGCGCCTTCCCCGAACGCCTTCCGGACTCACCTTCCAGCCCCCGCAATCCCTATCTCCGACCGACGAAGACAGCCTGCCTGCAGTCCCCCTACTTACGAAGCCCCAAGCTCCGCTTCCGTTCCGGGACCTTGCCCAAAAGAAAAACACTGCTCGGGCGAGCTGTTCGTCTTTCCGGGTGGGGTGGGGGGGTGGGGGGGGGGGGGGGGGGGGTGAGGGAGACGAAGAAACTTTGGGCGAGACGCCGGGAAAAACAAAAGAATTCTTTCCACGGGAGGGGGGACAGGGCGCATCCATTCACAGGTCACCCGAAAGGGTGTCGCCTCGTTCGTGTCAGTTCCCCGCCGCTAAGCTCTCCAAAACACCCTCTTCCGTCCTCGAATCTCTCGCGCACCTCCACACACTGATAACACTTCCCATTGCTGCTAAAACAATATTTGACAACGCTTGGTGGCCAAAGCACAAAAAGAAAAGCATCCGCAAAAATGTTTCCTGCACGATAATAATGATGACTGCCACACTCAATAGTAGAAGTATAAAGGTACCCAGATAATTATGAGAGAACGTGTTGATTAGAAACTGAATTAATTACCCAAGTTCTCTTCCAGAACAACGAAGTAAAAAACGCGTACTTGTAATAAATACATAAAAATTTAATTTACTCTGCGATTCGTTGCAATAAATATATTGGTCCCGAGACCACAAAACGGCAAAACGGGCCTTCTCCTTGACCATTACCTAAGTTTCAGTCCAAATCCCAATGCGCAAAAGCCATAGACTTGTTACGTATGTGGCAATCGTACACGGGGTATTATAAAATGTTTATAAAAATTAAATTCAGTATTTCGAGATACACTACCTTCTTCACTATTTTCAGATTTGCATTTGCTTTTCAGTTACTCAAAGAGAAAAAGTGACATCATGATTTATAATTGATTCGTTATCCTATAACTTTGAGTTACGAATAGCAACATTTTTCCAGTTTGGCAACACTAAATAACATGGTTGAAAAGTAGTAATTTAATCTGAAAAGGTTTTTACCGCCAGGAGTATTCTACAAGATCAAAATTCAGATGATTTTTCATGTTCTTTTTATATATGATGGGATATAAGTCTAGACTGAACTGGCTACGTTCATGATGTAAGCGAGAATCGATATTGACCCGGATAAAGTTGTGTTCAACCCAAAGGTTGCTCTGGCCGATGAGGATAGAGGTCACCAGCTATTATCTAACCCCATGTGCATGTCAAATTCACACACCACTCGGATATGGGACGTGAAATAGTTTTCTCCAGATTGAAATATACTCTAATACTATCAAGTCTGGTTTTCTTTATAGTTGTCTCTTTATAAATTGGTTATATAACGAGGTTTATAAAATATCTGCCACATTAAAAAACGTGTATGTACGTAAGTGTTATTTGAGAATTTTCAATGCGGATTCTTAATTTCCAGCGCATCAAAGGCAAATTAAATACGCTAGAATCAGTACCCTCTGCGCAAAAAAACTAGAATATTCATTATGCACCACGAAAGTTTATTACATAGGAAGATTACTTTCTAATATTTAACGACAGATTCTTCCAATAATTTCCGATCTTTATACATACTTTGCTTATCTCGTGAACCCTAAAAGGTTATATGATCAGATAAATAAGGTTAGAGAGATATAGTCGTACCGGCAGATTTAAGATGTCATTTTTCCCACGTACCCGAAGAGAACATAATGGGTAGCATGGTAAAGGGATAGGCATGTGAAGTATTGCTGGAATAGTTATGTAATGCATGGTGAAGGTTTAACATACTAACCTACGCTTGCTAAAATATAGAAATAGACATATCATAGGGAAATAATATATAAATGCTATTCTAGACTTCCCTATATTTTTTCTGCTAGGAAAATAAACGCCTTTCTATTCAGTAGTCAATTCATTAATACGTAGATACTAACCATCGAGTTGCGCGTGACTCTTATATCTAACACGTTTCCAAGTAGTGTTAGTATTGTACCTCTTTGTTGCGTGTTAGTAGTGCTGGTCTGGTAATTTTCCCCCTCTCCCACACACCCTAGTGGTGGATAGCAGGTACGATAGATAGTACAATATTTTACCTACCTATTCCTTATTTTTACTGCCTATTGTGTTCTCTTATAGCATGGGAAACATGTCATTTTGAATCTATCAATACGACAATTTATCTCCCTAATCTTATTTATCTGATCGAATGTACCATAACACGCTGTTGTTTTAAATATATGCCTAACATCTTCAGTAAAGCTATCCGATTGAAATTTCTGTAATAGATTTAATCTGTACTTTAACCAACGCTCTGATAATGATTCCCACCCTAAGTCTTGTATTAATTCTTATGCACTACTAAACCTATCGTAACACCTTTTAACGAACCTAGCTGCTCTACGCTGCACACTGTCTAGTTCTCTGATCAAACCTAATTCATTCGGATTCACTGGCTACGTATTCAAGGTAAGGACTAACTAGTGAAAAGTAACATCGCTGTTTTGTCTTCTCGTCACATTTTCCAAGTATTCTTTTCATAAAGCCTAACTTTCGGATGTGTCTTCACCACGATAAATCTTTTAGTTATATGTTATCTACACCTTACTTTAGTACCTTATGGTTTTAACGCTCTCGATTTTTGCGTTACTAATGCTATAGGATCGAAAGAAAGAATGTATTTAAGAATATAAATTAATATATATTAATACATATTAATATATGCAAGAGAGCTGAATTGGCATTTGGGATGCTACTGAATATTCTGTCTACCATAGAGAAATAGAACCCATAGGAGTGGGAAACCATTACTCCAGACGCCACTGATTTACAATCCTCTCCTATCTGCTTTATGGAGACGGCAGAGGAGTAACAATTCAACAAATCGCTGCACAACTCAGATTTCCTCTTTAACAAAATCTCCATATTTTTATATGAACGTATGAATGAATGATACGGCAACCTCACCAATTAACAGTAATTCATAATTTCCTTCTGGAGAATATTTCAAGGCCCAAGAATGTTTTATTTAAATTAATATGTATTATAAGTGGATAGATGGGAGTGGAAGGACGAATGAAAAATACTATATTTACTATGGTGCAAAAACAGAGGACACCTAGAGCTATGAATAGATAGTATTATTTTTAATTTTATGGAAAGATTATTCGTTTTTTCATACGACTGTGAAGAAATAAACCTTCACTCTCTTTTTCATCTTCTCAGCTCTTTTAAGGCTACATTGAATGATACCTATTAGCTCTTTTGTTTCAACATTTCGACTTTAAATTTTTACCTATGAATTAGAGATACCACTAATCAAAAATATATTATTCCGCTACCATGTGAACAGACCACTTTCACCTCTTTAATACTAAGCTTGCTCGCTGCGTAAACCCATAGCAGTCAAACGATCTGAATTTAAAGAGGACTGGAGCGTTGCGCGGAAAATTAAGTTCAGAGGTGCATAAGTATCCCCAATTTGATCATTTACTTGACCTACACGTATATTACTAGCACTAAAATAATTATGGCATCAACAGCCGGGCGGCACAAATTCCTTCCGAGTGAGGAAAGGGAGTAGTTGGAAAAAGAACCGGTTTTCCGTTCATTTGACAGGGCTGCATTAATTCCACTCACGGGGACGAGTGACATCCGGTCACCCTGAGGAAGACGAACGCATCGCCACCCCTCCCGCGAGAGGTTTTGGCGCGCTTCACCGGCGAGGGTTCCACGGGCGCACAAACAGCCGCGGATCAAAGCACAATGGGAACGGCTGGCTGGGGAAGGGAGATGAGGAAAGGAGGGAACCATGCGAGGCAGGGTGAGGATCAAAGGTGAGTCAACGTTAATGAAGAGAGGAGGCCTCAAGCACACCAACACGCGTAACCCACCACCTACCGAAAACCCTTTCCCACCCTCACCCTTGGCCAACTCCGACACGCACGCAACCCTGGGGAGAGGGAACCCTCGCGCGTGAGAGTGAAGGGGAAAGAGCAAAGAGCGCGGAGCAGAGGTAATCAATGGCGGCGGCGGCAGCGAAGGGATTCCAAAACCAGGGCATTTAGGCAAAAGGTTAAAGGGTTTGGGTTTGATGGCGGGAAGGGGTGGGAGGGAGAAAGTTTGGGCGCGCGCGTGATTTGCATCGCATTTATCCAACGGGGGACGGGGAAGGAGGGCTTCAACGGAATCTTGTGTGAGACTGCCAAGGCTCTCTGGAAAATGAGCCCGTGTTCCGAGATGGGAGGGTTTTTGGGAGTCCGTGCGAACATCGGCACATGGTTACTGATGACAGGAGCCAATGAGGTAATTATCTCTCGCCGTCCACTTCTCCGTCTTTCACCTTGCGTTAAAACTCCAATATAAGCATCCAGAAGAATGTTCGTTTGCCTCCCTAGGACACATTTACTCCATTTTTACTTCTTTTCAACTTTTTAGTTCCCATTTTTCACACTCCAAAGGCAAGACATTATTACATCCGTTTAGTATTAATACCATTTTACTTGCAGTAGATGCCGAACTTCCGAGTATCAAAGCACAACAGTTGATATTTCGACGTTAAAGTAAGTGACTTATGGACATTACATTCCTGACTAATCTCTCACCTGAAATCTTCTATTTTTTTAGTGATATCAAATAAAGAACACTCATGAATCACTATAGGCAGACGGGAAAGCTAACCTACTCCAGTAAGACATACCTATGAAAAAAAGCACGCCCTTGATAAATTATGTATTTAAAAATATTTCAAATTCACTGTTCTTTTTTTCTGAAATAAATCACTACAATCAAAAGTACATGCCAGATTGCAACCAAATAAACTCCCGAGTTGTTAGGAAAAACGTTTTCCTATCACATCTTCTTTTCATTGGACCAGATTAAGGAACAATCTCTTAAAGCTTATGTTTTTTTTTAATTACGTAGCTTGCTTAGGTAGACAATGTTATACTGGAAGAAGTTTTTTAGGGAGATAATGTTATACTGGAAGATGTTAATTAGGCAAATAATGTTATACTGGAAGATGCACGACACATTAATATTTACAAACTGGTCCCTACTTGAGTGCCTAGTGGAGAGAATTTCAGGTTCACTACTCCGTCTGTCGGATGGGACGTTAAGCCGTGGTCCCCTTGGCGCCTGTCGTTAAGAGTAGGATAATGCCGACGCCGTGTTTCTCTCCATCCTTCCTCCGCTCCATAAAAACTCCTACCCGCATCCAGTAACCCACTGATCCTAAAAACGGCGCAAATGATCTCAGCTGTCGGCCGCCTCCTCTGAATAACCAACCAACCAAAATTACGCAGTTGGGGCACGGATTTTGGATGAGCTCTCATGATATAATAAAGCTGGCTGGCCTTGTAGGTAGAAGGATGATCGCCTGATAAAGCACATTGACTATTTGGAATTCACTGACGCAAAATTCGCTGCGAGTTATTCAAGCAAAGAATTATCATATTGACTTAAGAGTAAATAAGCTGTAGATGAAATGGTGCGACTGACTGGCAAACAAAAAAGCCCTAAGAATAATGGGGGGAAAGAGAAATCTACTGAAAACCTTGAAATGAAGACGGGAAAATTCTATTAGCCCATATGGTGACACACGATGGCCTGTTAAAGGTAATCATCGAGGAAAATGTGAATGGGAGAAACGGGAAGGGAAGGCCTCGAATGACATATGTAGAACAACTAGTGAAAGAGGACTAGAAAGAGAAGAATTATTTAGATATGAAGAGATAAGAGATTGGAGGGGAGAGCTGCGTCACACAAATCTTAAAATTGTTGACTTATGAAGGTGAGTAAATAAGGAAACGCAATTGAGGTACACCACCTCATCCAATAAAACATTCTCTAATAATACAGGAAGACCATGGTAAGTTTGTTAGGCTGGTGTTCATGTTCACTTGGTCATAAAAATATGGTCATTAAATGTATTGAATTTCAACTACACATTGAATAAATAGATGCAAGATATGTACTGAAAATAAATAGCTAAGTCAATCAGAAACAGATTCATTGTACTCACAAATGGTGCTGGAGACTTCTGAGAACAAGCTAGCTCTTACCTAGAAAGAAAATAAGGGTTAAATTAGGAATTGAAATCCACAATACGAGTATCTAAATGAACTTAATTACGGAACTATATGGTATTGTGTTAAATGCATTTCTTTTCTTGGGAGAAAATGATATTACCACACTCCTTTAAAATATTTTTTAACGCCTAGATACCGTATAATTATTCAAACTTAAATTATATTCCGAAAGAACCAATACTTTATAGTTTAAAATATTTCTAGGGACATTTTTCGGTTAGATGAGAAGCACTGAGAATCTTCATTAACCCTAATACATGCAAGATACTTTAGTGACTTAACCGGGAAAGGTGAGTCTAGTAGACTCTTTATTAGCTATTATTTTTTTAAACGGGATTTTACAATGATAATTTTTAGTTTTCTTATGACCTTGGTATTTATTGTATACTCAAGTAATATATTACACCAAATACATTACTTCTGGCGAAACAAAACTTTTACATTTTAAATTACTTTTTACAATTGATACAGACAACACTTTTTTCGCTGTGTTCACCACAAACATGCCTATGGCATTTATGGCAAAACTGTTTTTTCATCCTACTTCTAGCTGCTGGGCACATGTAATATATCTTTATTTCCTCATCACTTCAATGGCTGAGCTTGTTTTTTATGTCTGTTATACTATCATTTACATGCAAAACCAATTTAATTTATGTCAGAAATACGGCGTTTTTTGACTAATTTTCTTTGAAAAGATGAACCTTGAAATGTGGAACTCGATATAGCTCTAAAGGAAAGATATGCACAGAGGAAAAGCAAGAAACGCCATGAGCCTCAAGGACTCATCTCGCCAGGATTTGTTGCAATCCAAGAAAAATATTCATCCCAAAGTTATTTTAATACTGAAATAAATTTGGATGGATACAATTTTTAGATAATATAAAATTAAAAGAAGTCAATAATTCACGCTATGTTTCCATTTCAATTGTAGATGGAAATTTAAAGAAAGGAGATGCGATGAGTCCATGATTATTATTAAATGATTAACCTGATTTAGCACGCACATTTTATTATAATTTAAAAGCTATTTTATTTTATAAATAATAGAAGGAATAGCAGAAATATAACAGATTCTAAGGTTTGAGGAAGGTTTTAGCAATATTTAGCAGGTAAGATTACAGGTCTCATACTCCATTTTGTGAAGTAAATCACACGTGGATAGAAATCCTTGGCAAATATTTCTAATCCTAAAGGACACGAAAGATCAAAAGAACCCCTTCCTCCTCCACCAAAGACTCAATTCATTGCGACATGGAAACGGCCGACTTCTTGGAAAAAAATCTGTGATTAAATTTAATTAATTACGCTCGGATTCGTGGAGCGACGAGATGAAAACTCTCAAACCCCTCGTCAAAACTTGAGTTGAGAGAACGAGCGTTAAAGCACATTTCTTTGCGAACACATCAGCAGAGAGGCCAATTATTCCATAACGCTGTTTCCTGAATAACATTTAATTCCACTCAAATGACTTATTCCACCGAAACCACTCAAAAGGGTAGCTATTCGTCACATTTGGAATTCCAAGCCTTCCACCCCGAGGAGGGTCGATGCTAGAGAGGGGTTTGGGGGGGCGTAAAGGCACACGGCTACAGGGAAGCCAGTCGCTTCATCCAACGAGGGATTGTTTTGTCGCAAACTAAAAGCGACTCCTTAAATCTTAATCCAACAAGGTGGATGCGATGAGAATGCCGAAGAGAGAGAGAGAGAGAGAGGGTGGAGGGGAAAAAAGTGGAAGAAGGGTACGGCGAAGGGAGGGAATTCACACTTCTCAGCCAAGGAGACGTAATAAAGAGAGGGAGGTGAGAGCTCTTGAGGATGTGGGCGGGGTATGAATCAGGAGGAAGAGAGAGAAGAGAACAACAAAGAAAAACACTGACGGAAAGGAAGGGAAGTAAACACATAGAATGTGATTAGTGTTTGAATATTATTGCATCAACTTATGCTCAGATAGAAAGCTACTTACAGTCTAGGCCATAATCATACCTACATAAAGATTTCATTTATTCTCGCAGCTGAACTCTAATCAGCGCCAATGTCACGATAAGGCATTAATTGGTCACCATTGCGAATCTGCGATTATCTTTGTATACATCAGAACGTAATGCACCAGGTAAATTTGGTAAAGACCATTTTTTTGTTCTCAAGCTATTATGGAATACAAAATAGATACATGATACCAATTTTTAACACATGCGCACAGGACAGACTGATACTTGAAAAACTCCGGAACACCAACAAATCGCAAAAAATGTCACAGTATAGATAGAAGATGGGAACTATGGCAGCTATGATGGAAAGAGATAAATCACTCAACGGCTATGCGTAACATTTACTGATGAAAAAAATCATTTTTACTCCTGGTAATGTTCTGATTTTCATTTGCAGAAAGTCATATTCACTGCTATTCACCTTTGACATCACTCAAAATTATGCAACACTACGCCAACAGAAACTTTAATTAGTGCCATGACTTAAAACATGAGACACAAAAATCCGGCTCGCGCTATTGATGAAGACAATAATTAGTTGTGAAAGGAGGACTGACAAAACTGCATCCGAAAGCTTTGTTTCAAAAGTACTGAGGATCTTGCTTTCTCGGTGAACGAAGGGACAATATCGAGAGAATGAGATGGGAGAGGTGAGGTGGGGGAGTAGGAGAGAGAGAGAGGAAGTCCTTGAAAGCTCTGGAAATAATCGCGAGAGCTGTACCCTCCCCCCGTCTTCCTTCCCCCGCTTCGAATCTCTGGTGTCGGCACCCTCCGCCTTTCATCTCTCGCGAAAGCGTAATTCTCCACACGCTCCACCAGTCAACAACAGCACAAGCCTCACCCTCCCTGCCTTCTACCCACGCCCCTCTTTTTTCCCCGAGCCCCGAAACGTTCGCTCGATCCCCCACCTCTCCTCCCCCATCAACACTCCCACACGATACTCCCCCCTTTTGTCCCCCTCTCTTATGCATTCCCCGAAACACGTCGGCGGAAGGGAGAGAGAGAGACAGCCTCCAATCCAAAGCCCTCCTACCCAACACCAAAGAACTGCGATGCTGTGCGACGCATCGAAAATGACGCACGATATTTCCCCCATCTGTATCGCATCGTCCCGCTGCTGAGTGATACGGTTTGTGATTGTACGACGAGTTTAGGTTGCGCGAAATTATATTTGGCGAATTAGATTTGAGCATGAGCTGTACGTAGATGGTGAGGACTTGGACTGACCGGCATCACTTATGAAGTGACGACAATCGAACGCGGAGATTTGATCGTAAAAATCTAAAGTGATAACTAGCATTGCATGAGACTTTACACCTTATGAAATTGTGAGGCGGCTACTTTTAATATCATTATTCTACTCTCCTAATATAAGATAGGCCTCGTTTAGATTTAAATACAATTCACGAATTGTCGTATTATTTTCAAATGCCTATGACCTTACTCTATTTTGAATCATTACTCTGTTCTGATTGACTTAGTAGCTTTAATGAAGCACTCTTCATCCCGTTTGAAAGAGCCATCCTTTTATCTTCACCAGTTTCTAAACGCTATCTCCATTTAATTCCTTTATCAAACTCCATTCTTTCCCTACCATGCCTAGAAATCACCACTTTACACAACAATTCTCTCCGTCCACTCATACAACAAAGCTAGCCTACAGACAAATGGCTTCGTATACTACCATCTCCTCAATAAATGGAGATTTAATACGGGTTTAACTCGCAGAACGCTCCGATATACAAGATTCAGATATCGCAAAAGGCATAAGCCAAAACCATCCTGCCTCCGAATCGCGTGGAATTTGCAAAAGCCGGGGGCGGCAGACACGTGAGGAGCCGCGTGACACGTCATTGGGGGCGGCCGGGTTGGGGAGGCCAGCGGGTTCGGGGGTTGGGGGGGGGGAGGCGGAAAAAGGGTTTTGCAAGCCTGGGCATAGTACAGCGCACCCCCATCTCGGAAGCACACGCTTCACATGGTGTCGACAAAAGTGGAAGTGTGGAAGGGTGGATGGGAGATTGAATGCCTGCGAAAAGGATGGGCGGGGGGGCGTTGGAGATGGTTTCGAGGGGTAAGGGGCAGGTGAGGGCGGTAAACGGGGAGAGGAACGCGTGAGGAGATCCCCTGGGACGGGGACAAAGGCTTGGGGCGGGACGGGAAAAGGTGGGCGCGAGGAGAGATTACGAGGGAGGGGGCTGCAGGTGGACGTGTTGCGATGGGAACGTACATTAAAAGAGAGGGGAGTGGCGTACAAAGGTCGAGATGGAGTTCATATCCGTGTGCATTTGGACGTGTACCCGAGGAGTTCCTTGTAAAGTTTCATGCCTGTAAGCCTACGGTAGGACGCGGAGGGCTGTCAAGTCCGGGAGATGAGACATATATTTTCCCCTTGATTAACCAAATTCATAATTACCCCTCACTGGGAGTTCTAAAATTAATTACCATTTTTCAGGCAATTGCAATCAAGTGTCAATTACATTATCAGTTGCCACACATAAAAGAACCCAGATTCACTGAGGAAATAAATTTTGATACATGTAATTCATCTTAATAGCCTCTGTATTTCAAGAAAACAATTGAGGGCTGGATGGTCTCAAAAATGAGTATATCCTGGAGTTAATAGAGGATATAAATTTGAAAAGTGGCATTTTGCCCCTGATTAGTGACATTTATAGAATTGGATATTAGAGTGAGGCCTCCACCTCAAGCCGTCTAATACTTTAACAATCTCAACTCAAAGAAAGCTCAAGCGTAATGTAGTCATACTTTTTTGAGAAACTGTACAACACATTTGGGTTAGGGGTAACATTAGGGTAGCTAAAGCTGAGCTGAGATAATTAAATAGCAAACGACGCTGTATTTCAATCAGTTAAGACCATTAATTTAAACGTAGTCAAATGATAGTTCTTACCATCCACAACCACAAAAATCACATATATAATACATGTGTACAAATGGCCAAAATGAAGGTGTGAGCCAACAAAGATCGCACTAGGTATTTTAGCTTTTCTGTGCGATATTGGATGATTTATAGAGAAAAAAAGGAAGGTATTTAACTTTACAGTATATATGTAAAGAACTTGTTCCGTGCTACACAGTTCCGGCAACGAATTAACTGATCACAAACCTTTTAAAATCCTATTATAGATAGGGAGGTTATTATCAAGGATACTAATGAGTATAAACCAGTGAAACCAACCTCTCCCTGTTTGTGATGAATTAAAACCGCTCAAAGTGACACTCAATTTATTATTTTCACACAAAATTTAGCCTTTTGACTTCATGTTAATAGAGATTTTGGACAGCCTTGCGAATATTTGAGGAATTTAAGGGAGATTTTATCAGGAAAAATTATACAACTGTTGACAGCCAATACCTACGGAGCATAGCACTGAGTGATTTCAAGATACCCCTAACAATAAGTTTAAATTTGTATTGCCACTCAAGATTAACCTTCAAAGAATTCCTTAATGGAAGAAATTTTCATTTGGCTTAAAACAAAGCGACTTCCGTTGAAAGGCGATGCGAACAAGGCACCAAACGTGATACAAAGTTTAGCTAGCTGATGAATATCTATAAATGGCAGACTTCTCGGTTATCACGATAGGTTAACAATCGCACATTCCTTTGTTACAGGTCTCCACTCGATTCTGCTAACGCCTATTCTTCTTTGCGTTGATTAATTATTCTCTTTCACATCCTATACAACTTGTTACATATATACTATCTCTCAGTACAAATGGATATTATTTACCGAAATCAAATCACAGCACACTGAAATACGATGAAAGAATACCAATGATCGGAGAAAACGATTGTACAACCTTTTTAGATACATAGCTTTACTCATCCATATATATGTAGCAAAATTAAACCAACCATTAAAAGTCCTCTCCATTCACTCTAGAGAATTTGAAAAACGCAGTGAAGATGAGATGTGAAGGTGAAAATAACTGATTTAACTATTTCTGCGCTTTGCATACGATTAAAATAGATTAGGGTTATTACACTTTTAATTCAGTTTATTAATACAATTTGTAACTTTAATGATCGGTTATAATAATTCGAATAGAACCTTGCAGAAGATTTTTTGACTATAGCAGGTGTGTAACACAGACACATTAGAGGTAAATAATGTGTTTTTTTTAGACGTAGATAAACACCTGCATTCAAAAACATTTTAAGAAATTGACATTCTTTTGTGCATCACCTAGCTCTGTGCGAAATCAAAATATATTTCCATTTGGTAATGACCTCAATTTGATAAATAATTTCAACAGTGGAGGATAGGTTCTCAATGATAATAATATTCATCTCAGCACGGGGAATAAGGCACTCAACTCACAACAATAAACAGCATCCAAGGCGTGCACCATTTAATATTTTCACTCGAAAAAAACATAAATTTTATGTATAGAATAAACTTGGTTATATTCCACAAAAATTTACTAACCGAACGTTTTCGACCTTCTCAGGGGTTTAACAACTTGTAAATTTTTTTGGAATATAACCAAGTTTATTCTTATCATCATGAATTAATTCCATAATATGAACTCGCCAACCATCGATTTAACACAAAACATAAATTTGCCAAAAGACAATAACACCGAGAACATTATTCTTCCTTATTTCCTTGGCATTGAATTATCTAAATCAAATTAATCATTACGGTATTAGCATGAGGCAAACAATATTTTATGTTACCTATTATTTCCGACGAGTTAGCCAATAAACCCATTTCATTTCCAATTTTTTCCTCTCATCCTTCACTTTTGGATTAATTTAATTACAGTTATTAGAATTGACGTCACATCTTTGCTCTGAAATGAGGTGTAAGATAAAAAAAATTATGAGTGCGTTCGAGAGCGTAATCTCACCGGGATGCAGCGTTAAGCGCCTCGTCTCGACAAGATACGCGAGGAAACTCATCAGATCGCTCGCTTCGTGAACGAATGAATATAAAATGAACGCGAGGGCTCACTCATTGAGGAGTAACAGGGAGTGGGGGGAGGGGGAGGCGGCTGCTTCGGCGAGAACTTAGATTGGAACGCAGGGATAAGGAGGAGGAGAATGTGGATAGGGGCGTGCAAAGACCTTGCAGGCGGCGAGCGCTGTCATAAGAGGTAGGGGAGGGAATGGAGAACGGCGGGAGAGGTGGCCGGGGGGAGGAGGAAAATGAGACTCAAGAGGGATTCGCCCCGTGTGCTCAGATGCGTGGGGGCGGGGAGGGGAGGTTTGAGGCCGCGGAGGCGAGCGGGGGCCCCTTTGTGGGCCGTACACGATGGAGATGTGAAAAGGACATGGGGGAGGGATTTCGGGGCGGGGCACGCCATGCGGATGGAGCATGTGTCGCGAGTATTGGGTGGCCATCAAAGACCTCTCGCTCACAGGGTAACGGTGGCGCTGTTCCATTCACGGGGGGGAGGAGGGACGGGGACGAAGAGGTTGTGAGGGTCGGACGGGAGCGGGAGGGCAGGGGGGAGGAAGGCTGAAAGGAAGGCGGAGGACCTGCCCGAAAGGAGGTTTGCGGAGAATGTGGCGGGGCGTCGTAGGAGCTCCTGAGGGTCGAGAGACGATGGGGTGCTGCGTACGGGGGCGTTGTGGGAAGGGGGCAGACGAGTCGCATCACACGGTTCGCTTCCGTGTCCCAGGCAATGATCAACCACTCGTCTCAAACAGCCTGCTTCCCTTCCTCCGTTGCCTCCTTAGTCTCGAGACTCCTCTCTCATCTCCCTACTGTATTCCTGACTCTCCCCGCTCAACTCTTCTGCAACTCCTTCGTCACTTATCACCCCTCCTCATTCCTTGGAGGGAGAAGTAATTCCACCGGCAGGAGCTGCGGTAGCGCCATGGGCGTGAGTTCTTCACCTCGGAATTAAACTAATTAGAACTCTTTCGGGAGCACAGGGTCGTGAAACGGGTTTGAAAAATTATGAATGGTTTTTGCCAAAATCGCCCAGCTAGATAAATTTTGGAATCCGGTAGATATTCAGATGAAAACTAGGGAGCTATAAGGAATCACGAGGTAATTTTACGACTCGTATTTGAACGAGTGAAATGTCCTTGGGCTTTCCACCAAGTCGAGGAAACGGCGGAGCCCCCTACTCCCTAACCCGGTGGAAATCCCGAGATGAACTCACCAGTAGTATTCGTCGGGAAAAAAACAAATCCTATATGAATGATTCACTATCAAGGCATAATTGTTAAATTACAAAGGTGATCGATTCTGCGAAAAAATGGCGTCACTGCCTGTTTCCTCATCGTGTACTAGGAATTGATCATTTTTGTTTATTCTTGTGGAGTATTTTATTTTAATTCATATTGTTGAATTATCATTTTAAACGCTGGTTTAACTAAGTAGTGACCGATTATTGGCATCACTGTGGGATTTCTTTTCTGTGGAAGCGTAGGCTTATTTGGTAGATTTCCATCGAGTAGTGGAAAAAAATCCTATTTTAACGAAGAATTAACCTGGCTGACGACAATGCGACACACTGAAACGAGAATCTACGTAACCCACTACTTGAAGATTAACCAATTTCAGCCTTCACAATAGTCACCAATTGATCGCTATCTGCTTACTTTTATAAAAGAATCTTTCCGTGCCACATGATCGATACCATTTTACCGGTAGAAGTTGAACAGTGGGAGTCCAAATTTGATTATTATGACCCCTTTATATATTCATGGAGATGAATACATGTACTTTCTGATGGTAAACACAAAACATTACGCCACTTTCAATAGTATGTATTAATGATATTTAAGCTCATGAAAATGCAAGATATCGGAATTTTTCTCGAATTTGCGAACGCGTGTCTGAACCAACAATCCGTTCTCTCACAGCTAAAACGGTGACCATCAGCGTTTCCTGAGAAATAGAATTACTTCCATCAGTAAAAAACTCCTTGCATAATAAGCAGATTTTTCAACCGTTGATAATGGATTTGATGAAATGGTAAGATTTCCATGCATGCAGATAAATATTACTTGAATGGAATATCTTGTTAACGTGAAAGAGGAAAATAAATTTAAATACCTTAGACGCAAATGTATGCGTCTGATGCATGACCTCAAGTAATTTCTCATCTTGAAGTTAAAAAATTGTTCTTAAACTGATAGTTATTTATAGGGAGTGAAAAATAATCGGCCAAGACACAATAAATACATAATACGATTCGCGAGTTATCGCAAAACGTGTTAAAGGTAAGAAAATAGGATATAATTTCATGAACTGATTATGGCACCACAGTATCTCATTATGGACTGCTACTCTGATAACCAAGGGATATAATCATATAACTTTTTATTTTTCTATAAATTACACCAGATTACAACAGAAGATAGATAATATGCAACTTTGTTTATGGCTCATCCGCGATAGCAAGGCCATCAGTAAAGGCAAGCTTGGCAACTCAAAGATCGCCAATTCGAATGCACTTTCTGCCATATATTATGCACTGTTCTTTGAGCTACAAGCTTAGGTAAGACTGCAATAAAACCCATGGCTGCGTTAGAAACTTACGTGTTGGTTAATTATGCAAAAGTTATAATCATAAAATACCCGTGAAGTGCATAATGTTGATGAATCTGATGGCCTTATTATAAAGTATAATAATACATATTTAACTCCCCTTTTACAAACGGGGTCTAGGCACGAAAACCGTTAGAAGCTAATTCCACATTTAGGTAAGCAGTTGTTTACAATGTAGTTGCCAAAATAAAACGGCTGTTTTTCATGATTTTTAATCCTGATGTACATACCCGATCGAAATGGATTATGGAACATGAAAATCGAAACTTTCTTTGGAAATACATTCCATTTCACGAAAATTCAATTCAAATATTGTGCAGCCCCCAGCGAAATATATTCCTCCCGTAAGGATGAAAATGAACTGGATGATCACTGTTTAAGTGGGTGCCCTGAATATGCATGAGTCGACGCGCGGAATTTACATTTAATGAAACTTTATGGCCCTCTATTTTCCTTTGCTGTTACTTACTGTTACCATTAGTTACTAAAATGCACTCCTTCTAAAGTTGATATCCGGTTCACACAATAAATTACTTATTTAATCTTTCCAAAAGCCCGTCACCGATTACCGCAACGGGTAAAATTTTTACCTCGCGTCCTTTTCAGTGCGACCCAGCTCGGAAAAAAAATCCACCTCTATGCCGGCAACTCCATTCTTTCCCTCCGCGACCTCTCCAAACCCGCTTGCCTCTCTTACTGCCTGCGCCGCACTCCCCCGCCCATGTCCCATCCGCAGCAACGTTCACCACGACCAAGACCGCCTGCGCCCCCCTACAATGAGTGCTTTCCCGCTCTCTCAAAACGAGGAGGGCATTAGGTGGCAAAAAGAGTGAGCGGGAGAAAGGTGAGGGGGTGCAGAGTGTTAAGAGGAGGGGAGCAGCGAGGGTGGATGGAATTGGATGAGCCATCCGCGTGGATGCAACCTTTTACCTCTGAAAAATGTGTGTTTTGGTAGTGGCGGGATACGGGAATCTAATTTGTATTTGGGCGGGTAAAGAGCACCGATTTTCACTGTGGCAGTCCTTTTAAATTATAACGGGTGAGAGAAAAAATTCACTGCACCGTGTTGCGCAGTGAGTCTTGTTCTGAAATCGCTGACATGCCCCTGCTAATGTCGTAAAAACGCGGGAAAATTGGGCGTAGGGAGGGAACTGGGCAAAATGAAGTGCTTACCCGCTTGATTAACACCACTAATACCATGCCCTTCATGACTTAATTACGCAACCTACCTTTCCGTGACTCCACACCGTTTAGCATTTTAAGCGTTTTAACGCTGGGTGTATGTGAATTTTAAATTATGCCAGTTCGATTCTGTAAATGATGACAAGGTACATTATCAATTTGAATATTAGTAACAACGTTTAAATAGTGTATATTAAGTAAAAATTCAAAACCCAAGCTAAACATACAAATTGGAAACTTGGTGAAATACAAGGATAGTAATAGATGCATAATTCTATTTAACTACGTGTGAGTTAGGAATCATAATAATTCGGGAAATAGAGGAGCTTGAAAGATAATTCACCGTAAGAAAAATTATTGAATATCACCGGAATTCGGAAATGCAAAATGCCATTCATTTCTGGAAGAATAAAATCTCATAGATTCATGAAATGAAAGAATCAAATAATGAACTATGATGACTCATGCTGATGAACAATCGAAATGTAACCATTTAAGAATTGACTCAATTTGTGAAATTACTTGGGTATTATATAAAATCAATTCACAATTGATTTCACATATCCGCCACTGCCGACTCATGTAAGATATTTTCGATTTGTCTGAATTTCACAATCTTCTAATAAGATGGGAAACGCTGGGGCCCATTAACTGAAACTCAAGGGCATCCACAACAACTCAAAGAAAGCTCAGAATTTATGCAACAACTAGGAAAATATAAAATATTTTAAAAGTGCCCTCACTGAATTTTTGATACACTCCCCTATAAGCAGCAGAAAAAGTAATTTACAAGGACCTTAAAGATAATAAAAACAGAAGGAGATAAAGAAGATATCAGAAAAAGGTCATATTTTATCTCCACACTGCACAATGCTTTTCGCACTCTACTGGCGAATAGCACGAGAGAAAACCCAGAAACAATCTGCTTGGCATTCTCATCTGCTAATAATAATGATGTTCAAAGTTTCTCCTGCCAGTGAGGTACGCTGATAGCTAAATAAAACCATTGCTACATTTCAAATATTTGAATTAAGTTCTCGCTAAGCTCACTCGTATCTTGGGTACTTATCCATAAAGGCAATTAAAGTAAAACGACGATAATATAAAATATTTTACCAAACAGTAGGGATAGACCCGGTATTTCTACTTTACTGTTAAATGACTCACAAAAAGAATAGGAATTTCGTCATATGCCACTGCCACAGCAGAGTCTTTTGGAAAATCAATCTGAGTATGCCGTTAAGCATAAAGTCGGTTATTGTGCACCTAGACGCAAGAAACAGATAAGTATGTATTAGTGGGAATAATATTGCTCCGGAGAGCTTTAAAAGGGGTGAGGTGCTCAGGATAGTAGGACTAACAGCGAGTATTCCTGAGTTTGGTGATGAGTCTTAAGAGAAGGCGGGAAGAACATCATGAAGGGATTATCCTCTAACAGTGGGGACAGGGTTAATACTCTTCCTGGAGAGAAGGGGTTATGAGGTGGTGGACAAAAGGAGAGCGCTATTCATTGTTCGGGGATGATCTTTTAGCGTCTTTGAAATTCCATCTACCGTTGGTGGCGTCTGTTAGGACGAGACATTATTAGGAGCTCTAAGTCACACCGCCTAGGCAGCAGCAGGTGAGCACCCAGTTGTGATGAAACGATAAAGACGCCACGAAGGATGGAGTCGGTGAAGAGGGACAAGTAACAGACGCTAGGGGAAAGCCATGGTGGGTGAGATATGGACGGAGGCAGGAGAAGAAGTGATAAAGTCGAGGGCGGTATGCTTTCTTTCCCCTCTTCTCCCTGTCTTTCTCCCTCTCCTTCCCTTCCGCTGGGTATATTGGACTTAAAGACGTCGATAAATCAAGATGAGTAGCTCTCGCAAGAGGTCCCTTCCAGAGTAATTGCGGTCTCATGGCACCCCACTTACCATAGCATATAGAAAGGACTGTCAAAAAATAGAAAATGCATGGTTAAAACATTTTCATCCCCTAATACCAGGTTTTTACACTCCGCGGGAATGGAAAATATTGTGAAAAATCTGACAGTAGGGAATTACATTTACACGTTTTCATCCATCCGTAAGTGACTCAATTTGGATTGATCGTTCGATTGCGACATAAATTCAAAAAATCTCGGATAAATGGGTTGAAAATATTTATCAACCAAATTAGATTTCGCAGTTGCACTATGGGCATTAGTACTAAATCAGAACAAAAATTTCACTTATTAAGTGTTGAACTGAAATATAACCCACAGAATTCGAAAGAGTATACAATGAATTGAAATAAAATATGTTACAAGAATATTCATAAAAATTATTAATTTTTAATTGCAAAGAAAGACTGATGAAAAACTTGATTTAGTTTGACAATGCAATCTCTAAATTACCAGTGAAATAGTATTCTTATGAAGAAAAATCGCCAACTGATATTAAACGTGAATTTCATACCTACTTCTTGTCTGCAGTGATAACGGCATGTAACACTTCTACAGCTCACAGAACTTTTTACTTCGATTGTTCTCTAACTCGAATTTCCTTTCTAGTTTTCTAGGTGGCGTATGTGTTCCGTCATTCAATAATCATGATCTTTATTTTCATTCATAGTCAAAATGAGATAAATTTTACAAATAAAATCATAGAAATTACATAAAAATCCCAGTTCTTAGGGAAAATGGTGTTAGGATTTTGAAAGAAATTCGATTTTCGTGCAAATTCGTTGAAGATCCTTCGTTTACGTCATCCAAAAATTCCATATTCACCCGAAAATGTAAACTTCGTCACTTTGAAGTGAGCTGGAGGGGAAAAGTGAGAAGAAAAGAAAAATAGAGGCAGAGGTAGGAGAGAAGATGGAAAACCACCTTTTCTGCCGTGTTTACACACTTTTCGAGACACGCTCTGGACGAGGAGACATTCCTCTCCACGAGCCTTCGAACGGAGTTATTATTCGGGTGTACCTACAGTGAGAGGGATGGAGGAGGGAAGGAGAGAAGTGGCACCGCGCATAACCGAAGCGAAGGGGACGCCGGAGAAGGGAAGAGTGAAAGATCCGAGCCCTCGTAGTTGCAAATGGATTACGAAGGTAAGGTATCGAGGGAGCAGAGGCTGCCAGCTCCATTACGGGAGATGGCTGGGGGAGGTGGCAGTGGAAGGTGCCTGACGTCGAGGTGGGCATGGTTTGGGAGAGGCGAGTGGATTTCGAAGGGTGGTTGAAAGAAGAAGAAGAAGATTGCGCGCTTAGGGGGAGCGGGTGTGGAAGGGCTGGGTCTTGTACCCACCCACATACACCTACTCACAGCACACGCGGCAGCTAACCATACCCTTTATTTACAGGCCCCTCCCACGCACATAACCCAGAAAAGACACCAAGCCCTCATCCCCCTCCACCCAACCACCACGCACCGACCCGAGCCAAAAGGTCCCGACGTCAGGAACAGCCAACGCTCTCCAAAGACTCACGTCTTCTCCATTAAAGTAACCCCTTCCAACCTCCCCCACCTCGGCACACCTAAATCCCCCCCTCGACCCGCCCCATCCCGTTCGCTTCATTCTTCACCGGGGTGACACGGTTGGGCCAACACGTGCCCCAGGAATAATGGCCGCAGCCCTAAGGGGACGGCGTGGGTGGCCGGGGGGGGGGGGGGTGGGTTGGAAATCGGAAGGGAAGATTGCACGGGGGGAAGGGGGAGTGGAGGGTGCGTGATTCATGTTCGGGGTCTGGAGGGCGGAAAGCGATGGGCGCGCGGAAGGAGGGCGCTAAACAAATGAAGGGGACGAAGCCGACGAAGAAGGCACCAACACGATGAGTATGGGGAAAGGGTGGGTGAGGAGGTGTGTCGGTGTTGGGTGAGGAGACTGGTGTTTTCGCTATCCGAAGGAAAAGCTACGCCAAGGATTGCGGTCGCGCCGCATGAGGTCTGGACGTTTCCTTGCTATGAGAATGGCTCGGAGTCGAAGCCTCAACTCATGCCCTTGAGCGCAGACCTTTTAGTTCCATGTTTTGGTTTAAGTCGCGGTGTCATTTATATTATCCAACTGTAATTCCCTTTATTTAAATACTGCTATTTAGTGAAAGGTAAGTACAGAGGGGCCAGCGCAAAGACGCACAACAAGCACAGATTTTGCCTAATATGTATTTAAATATTGTTTCCCCTAAGATTTTTCTCTATTACACCGAGCACTAGAACTGTTTTTGAAATATCTTCCGAAGGCTTACCTTGAAATATTTGCCGCGTCTCAGATTAACATTTTCTCATTATAAAAGAAGGAAAAGATCGGAAGCAAAATTATGGAGAGGATAGAGGGAAAGCACAAAGAAGGAAGACTATTACGTTTTAAGGGCTTCAAAGTTGGCCATATTGGAAAATATGCACGATACGCGAAAAATAACTCCCAAGTTCAAGCCATTTGTGCTAGTTGTATGGGATGTTTACTGAATTGACGCGAAGATTAACCATTCATCACTTAAAGCATGAATATTTAATTCACAAAAGTTACTTCTTAAATGATGTATGTACCCGACTTGTGATTTTCTTCTTAAACTCGGTATTCCTTCAAGTTCCAGAATTTTATCAATAATCATCACTCGCCTTCAATTACATGACTAAATAATAGCATGACTCGGCTCTTTTTACTGCATTTCTATCTGATAACCAATTCCTATTACCGTAAGTTATATTTTTCACATCCGTCATAAATTACTCCATTATCATGCATGAGACTTTCCTTTCCCATTTACTCAATTCAATTTCCCTATGCATACTCACGATACCATCAGATCTAAGAGATTTAAGATTCAAGATTTAAGATCAATCGTGCCTTACGACATACGTTTTTCTCGTATTTTTCTAATCCCCTCAGTCTTTCTTCGTCTAATCTCTAGAAAACCTCTTTCTTTGTTTTGTTGATTCAATTGATACCTACTAGTCATTCCTCTATAAAACCACTTTATAGCGTTTCCATAGCTATATTTTATTCTACTTTTATCTTTGTCTAAAAATGTATCAAGTTGGTTAATTTACTTTCCAAAAAGCTATGCTCTACCACGTCTTTAATTTTCTCTTTTTTTCCTTCGCTTCCTGCCTTACTCTAATCTTTTTCCACCCACATCATCATTTTATATTGTTTCTATTGTTCTCCAGACATTAAATTATAAACTTACTCGTTATTCTATCCTGGAAATCACCTTGTCACTTACTATTTACTAACTGACTAACAATACTAACAATCTAGTTGCATGAGACACTATAGTTGCTTGCTTGCATGTTAGTAGTGCATGCTTGGTGATCTTTACCCCCTGCCATACACCCTCGCGGTGGCTTTCAGGGTATCGTGTAGATGTAGATGTATTTCATTAACATACTCTGCCTCCCAATTTCCACCATAAAGTTTTGGTTCCAAACACAGCTCAAAATCTAAAATAAATAACTGTTAAAATTCTCGGTGTACATGAAAGTTTATACGGACTATATCAAGGCTTGAAAACTTTTTTCTGTATTATGTCATTGTTGCCATTTTTTAAACGAAAGATTACGTGCTCACAAGATAACAATCGAAGGAGAGGGTTATTCGCATTTATTTATCAATGAGATTTTAACAGATTCTCATTTCACTAGGTTTTCTCCAACCCCAGCTACAAATTGGAGTAATCACACAGACAGAACGCTGATTATTTGTTTGATGGATTAGTTTTCAAAACGGAAGCCCACCATAAACTCGTATTTTATTGAGCCGCTAAAATAAGATAACAACAGGGTGTTCGGGAGAGAGATTTGACAACATATGCACAGGAAATGGGTCTAAGCAGAACGGGAATATTTCTTATCCTGTGACTTATACTCAAGATTGAAGTATTTTCTACAATAATTCGCACTTATTTCGTGGCTGATTGGTTCATTCAGACAATACCAAGGTTATTTGGGGCATCATACAAGGGAGCCCACTTAAACCTTTTCACCAATTTGCCAAATCAATAACAATCACAGACTCTCACGAAGATACCTAAAAAAGTATCAAACCAACAAATGTTGAGACTGGTAAAGGAAAAAATATATAAATAGAACGGCGAGATGTAGTGGTGCAGTATCTTGTGAATGAATCTAGAACAAAGGTCAAGTTTGTACTGCCCAGTGTAATGGGTAGTACAAACTTGATCTTTGTTCTTAATTCGTACTCAGTATTTTCATTCCTATCCTTAGAATATGGAGCAATGTTGGGAATTCAGACGACAAATATTCACCAAACTAAAGTAGAATTGATAACTTTAGACTGTAAAAATACCAAATTGAATAATTTTAACGCAATACAACAGAAAGAATGATATTGAAGCCAATATAGCTGCCTTTATTTAATAAAGTTTGTAAATTAATGTCTTGAAAAATTATCCACACGATATAATTCCTGGTTTAAAGTGGAGGCTTGTCAGTGATAAGAAAACCGGGGACCCTGAACTTCCAAAAAAAGTACTGTCTAAGAGTTGCCCAGAGTGAGATGAAAATTTTTTTCATATTGCAGCAACAGAACTGGAACATGATCAATTAATCTGCAACCCTTTTTATACTGAACCGATAATATTTACGAAACAGCAGCAAGAAGCTATATGGCATTCCGTAAGAATTGTTTCGTCATTCCCCATAAAGAGCTAACGGCGTTACGCTGATTCAGTTTCAAAACATCGTTTAACGTTAGGTAATGACACTACTTAGGTATCACTATTGATTTTCATACGAACTACGTACATCACCAATGTCATTGGTAGATCAATATTTATAGTATGGAAAATAAACAAAAAAATCGGGAACAGGAACTCGCTCTTGCTGAGGGAAAATCATACCACAAAAACGTGCACAAAAACTCACCTAATTAGTGAAAAGCTACACATTACCCAAGAGCATGTATGCTTTCCCTTTCCCAGCAGAGAAATACTCACGCGAGGGACAATCTCATTAGGTTAATCTACAAGAGGGCAAGCCTTAAATCAGGCTGACGATACACTAACGCGCACGCACGCTCTTGAACGCATACACGCACGCGGGCGAGAAGAAAGACCCGAGCTTCACTCCAGAACAAGGCAACCTTTCCCTTCTGCCTCACACACTCTCTCGACCTCGGCTATGCCACTCGGCTGATAGAAAAAAAATCGGTTCAAGAGGCCTCGGGGGTGCCCCCAAGAAAGCTTTTTGCTCCGCGGTCGCAAGCACGCACATCCCACACACGCAAATGCGAGCTCATATTCAGCCGAGGAGGATGATCGGGGAGTCTGGAGAGTGGGAGTTTGAAAGGGGATGGGAGGAAAGAGGTGGAAAAAGAGGGTGGAGTAGGAGGAGGCTGTGGCGGAGGTGGGAAAATTGTGTTTGGTTGCCGGGGACTGGAGTGCGGAAAACCCAATTGGCGCTGCGAAATCCGAACCTAAGGGTAAGAGTTTAATCCCACGCGTCGTTGCTCCGAGAGCTACGCGTTCTCCTACACGCCGTTCCTTCGTAGCTTGGCTTCGTTCTCGAGTCTCGCTAATTTCACCCCGCCAAACATTTCCCTCCCCTAATCACCTCCTCTTTTTTTATAAGGCCTCGAAAATTCATTTTTGTGAATTTCATCCACCTCTCCGAAAACCGATAGCATTTGATATGATCCATGCTTTGGCTCCTTGGGACCCACCAAATTTTTGAATCTCAGGCAAAATCTCTGAGAGGAAATAAGTAGAACATCGCTCTCAAACATGTCCATGAGACCGGTGTAAACTGCAAGTCGGTTCGATGCATATATCGCACATGTACAAAAATGAGATAGAAATACTAGTTTGGAATTGATTCCTTTCATAGGCATTAGCATGAACGGAAACTAGGAAATAAATAATATCATTCATTCGAACACATATAACATAGCCCTTCAGTATACGTAAACCAAATAAAAAAATTTCATCATGTAATTAATGTAGTTTTTTAACGTAGAAAGCTGATAAATTAGTATAATTGGAATTATACATTATGAGACACCTTATTTTCCTTAAACCTTAAAGGTCTCATACGACATCAGTGAGAGCGAGTAAAGTATGAGAATTAGTACATTAATAAAAACAAGCGAGGGTTACTATCCTAAAAAACTCAGTACAAGTTTCAGATATTAGGAAAATATTTAATTTTCCACGCGAATTCTATGATCAGATAAAAGTTGAAAATTCATTTCGTAGATCTTCAGAAAAATATAGCGATTACTTATCACAAAAAAAAATATGTCGTAGGGCCGCCACGTTGGCATATATTTAGCATTTAGACAACTTATTCATAATCTATTACTTCTCTTAAACTTATTCGTGTCGAATAAAAGGTATGAATATACATGTACGTGTAATGTGCCACGTATGAAAGATAGCAAGAAATTCTCTTTTAAAATTCACTATTAAAAGGGAATATGGAATTTAAAAGAATAGAAAACGTATCCGCTATTTTCGAAGGGAATTCCAGCGACATTCTGAATTTTGAACATTTGGAGTGATAGAAAGCACGATGGGCTTCTTTAACCCCCTTTTCAATTGCAACAAACTAAGTTTCACTTTCTAGGCGAAGTCTGTAAGCAAAGAAACCAAAAAAATCTTTCAGTTCCTTGATACAAAAGCCTGAATCCAGGCATCATTCAATTACAGGTAATCACGAAAAACAATTGAAATTACGCGGCAAAAAGATATACTCCACGACAAATTTTCACTGGTTACCTGACATTCCGTTTTTCCAAGACATCTTACGAGACCGTAAGCTTAATAACCCGGGGAAACACAATTCGATCAAGAAAAAAATTAAAGAGGATGAAAAATATTCTTAGGCCTTGATAAAGGGTCTTCGTATCACGCGCTCGTATTATCTCATGTTTAGATTACTTTTAGGAGAGCGAAAATGTGATAGCCATTCTTAAAATTGTCAGATGCTTGACTTCAGAAACCTCAATCAAATGGAAAGAGCAAGTCTTTAGGACGGCTATAGTGAGGAATGCGTAGTACGAATCAATAGTTATTAGTGTACATTCCTTCGCAACAGCCTAAATATCCAATAGACATTTTCCTTTTGTTTTAACGGCTTATAGGTGAACTGACCTTTTCATTACAACTTCATTCTCCCCTCTACTTCCATGTTTCACAGCTTCTAGATGATTCTTTTCCAGAGCAATTTTTATTCACAATATTCCTACAGAATCGATATTAAAACTATTTCAGCAGGAAATATTTCCCAAGACTTAATTGATTTTCTAAATGGAAACGTTTTTGACTGAAAACGTCTAGTCCTTAATCCTTTATATTTCTATTTCTATTGCCGGCACTTCTCGTGAAAGAAACATCCTCCATTACCTGACTTTATTGCCAGCTTAGTTTCATTGATGCCTACTTTCTGATAACTACCATGAACATTTTGAACGAAATGCTAGGACGAGCAGCTGCTAGTCGTTCTAAATTCGATGAACTCGTTATTATACGAGCAATGAGTTACGCAATTAGGTTCCAGAACCGCCCAATGGGAGCATGATGATGGTTTTGCGAACAAAGCACACTAAAGGAAGAATTCAGAGAATGAGTTACAAATGGTAATGCTCACCGTTAAGAAATGGTGATAACCTCTTACGCAGTGAAGCCGTTATTTACAATATCAGTTCCAAATTGCTTCACGCAGCAACTTGATGACAAATAGAAAAATAGGATGTTGCAAAGTTACTGATGAAGTAAAAATACATCATTATGTTTTCAACTTTTAAGATAGGGGATATAAATAAATTGAAATATGAAACATCCACCATTATTTTCACTAACAACAGAAACGAAGAATTAGATAACAAAGCCTTAGAAATAATAATAATGAATGTGCAGCTCAAGCAGCACATTGTAGCTGATTTCCGCTAGTGTGAATTATTCTACTTTTTCCGTAGAAACGTCGAAAGAACATACTAAGATATTTCTCTTACTATTCAGCCAATTGCTCTTTCAGCCGTGGGGGCTCCATTCCCGAGGAGTGATTGCAATGCGAATAAATGAGGAATTCCTTCACCGCTGACGAGGTAAACGAATCCCCTGAAAACGAAGCTACTCCAAATTTAAGCACTTCACACCAGATTCAACAGCAAACAACCTGACGTTGGAGAGCTAAGTGGTGGGAAAGACCTGGCAAAGAGAAAGGGAACTTTTTCCATTTGGTCGCAAGGAATCAGCAAAGCTGTCCGATTATACGCAACCCCTGATGTCGGCTTGGAGTAGAGAAAGAAGTCCTATCGAAGAAGGGAAACGGCGGGTGTAAAGCACCCAGCAATTCCCTACTGTCGTAGTCACCCGAGAGTGGTGAGGGGTAAGGAGAGAACAGGAAGGGGTGAAAAATTACGAACATGGCCGGCCGGCACGGATAGGAATGTGAGATAAGAAATGGTAATGGGTGAGCGGTAAGAGGGTGGGGTATAAATGTATATGCGGGGGTGGCGCAGGGAGTGGGACATTCCAAGGAAAGAGAAAAGAAGCAATTTCAGGGCGCGAGGAATGGAGTAGCGAATTGAATCGTCCCGGCGCCTTCTTTAATCATGTAATTGGTGCCGGGGTTCCAACCGAACCTTCTAACTCCGCATCCACCCTGCTTCCAATCCCCCGACTCCAGAAACCCCTATTTCCTCCACACTCACCCTGAACCTTAACCGCTCTCTCTCCGCTCACCCTCTTCGGGCCTTTCTGTGCGCGAAACGTTCCAATCCCATCTGCCGCGCTCCACTCTCCTTTTCCCCGTCTCTTCCTCAGACCGAGGGGAGTCGCACCGCCTTTCTCGGTGAATGAGTGTCACACGGCTGTGGAGGAAGGCGCTCCCCGGGAGAAGGAACGGAGGCTCCCTCTGCTTTTACAGCCGTGCCCATTTCTGTTTGCCGGCGTATTTAAGCACAGTGGATGCCGAGATGCGGGAGATGTACCAACTCCGTTCTCAT
This sequence comes from Platycnemis pennipes, assembly GCA_933228895.1. NCBI lineage: Eukaryota > Metazoa > Arthropoda > Insecta > Odonata > Platycnemididae > Platycnemis > Platycnemis pennipes. The sequence continues at coordinate 52,705,492 of OW121853.1, forward strand.
GCATCGCTTTCCGAACCCAATATGCCGCTTTAAAAAGTTAGCAATGACTGCTGATTTTCCATCGTAATTTAATGGGGGGCAATTTCATTCCCCAATACTCGGGTAGCGCCATTATGAACGAATGATTCGATTCGACGCCTTGCGATTAAAAAGTCAGTCGGGCTGATTTCTAGTTGGATAGAGCATTAATAACCACCTGAAAACTCTACGCCAATAAACGTCTTCGAGGCTGTTCAATTCGTAACTGTGAAAAATCATTTTTTAAGAAGAAACATTTTTTAAACATAGCTGGGGCAAAGGCTTCACGAGCGCAATATGCATGTGTTGCAAAAATCAATTGCAGGAAATAACGAACGGCATTTTTCCAAATACCAATTTAAAAAAATATTAATTTCCATCATAAACTACTAGTTCTAACATCAAGATACACCAATTTATTACGAGAGAATATCAGAAGAAATTTTATCCTATATAAAGCAATGGTTATTCCATAGTTCATGGTAAAAGAATAACGCATTTTTTCATTCTACTGTCGTATTGTAGACTGAAATCCATGGAAATAACAGTCATCATGCTTTGTATTTTTCTTCTTATAACCAATATAGATTATGGGAATATTTGATATTTTGGCATCCATGCACCGCCGCGGCGCGCCGGTTTGACAAAATCACTCTCATAAGTTACAATGTGATGCAAAATTACAAATCTGGGTTTGAATATCTCCCCTCTGCGGAGCCAGAAATCACGGGAATTACTACCTAAGTAATTACAACAGTCGGTAAATTCGATAGGGTTGTGGCAGGATGCGTTTGTAATTATTTAAGGCAACTTCATCATTTTGATTCTTGCCAATGTAAAAACCGTCGGTATAAGGAACTCATGGACAACGTGGAACTAAAATCTCGGGTGGTATCAAGGATGATTAAGTCTTTTACTCTGAAGCAAGCAGCCACGTGCTCGTTCAACAAGGCATCCGCACAAAATGCGCGCACAAAAATTTATCGAGCCAAGACGTTCGGCCCCGAGGACAAAGTGAAGATGGAAAAAAAGAGGAAGGACCGGGAAGGAAAACGGGCGAGGACTATTGCCGCGAAGTTAGGGGAAATGGAGTATATGTAGCGAGAGGAAGAGGGCTAAGGGGATACACGGATAAATATACGATGCCCTTTGACTAAACCGTCCTCAATTCCCACCCAACTCGTCTCCTCCCTAGATCCTTCCCATTTCCGAAGGGGCCTCCCCTTCTCATTCCCGGATACCCACGACTGGAGGAGTCTGCAGAATGCGGAAGACAAGGGAGGGTGAGGGGGATAGGGTGCAATAGAATGGCTCTGAATGCTAACCTGCCATGAATCCGGCACATCTTATTTTAATTCCTCCCTCTCTCAGCTCCCGGCCCCGAAGACCGGAGGAATCACTGGCTCTCGGGCAAGAAGAAGGGAAGAAAGAAAATAATGCTTCGTGCGTAGCGAAGAGGAAAATGTGAGGGAGAGGAATGTTAGGAGAGAGGAAGGGATAAGGGAATCGGGGAAGGATATAGCCGATGGTGGGGAAAGGAGAGCGTAAAAGAAGAAATTACGCGGCGGAAAACGGGGGAAAGATATTCGAAGGGCGTGAAAGAGACAGAGGGAGTGGGACTGGCGAACGTGAGATTGCAAGGGATATTAAATTACGCGGGCAATTATAAGTTGGTGCAAATTGCAGGGCTTGTAATATGTTAGGGGGGGGGGGAATTAAATTGATCGTGAAGCAAGTTTGCGCTGGAGGTGGTCGGAGGGAGGAGAGAGGAGCGGCGAGGGAAGGGAGGGAGCGCTGGCGGCTGGAGGCTGTGCAAAATTGAAATAGTGAAGGGGGTGGTGGGAGGAGGGATTAGGGGGTAGGGAGTGAGGGATTAGGGCGGGGGGCGACGGCAGTGAGGGGGCTGAGAAGAGGAGATCGCCCGCAAAGAATCGGGGGTGAGGATGGAGAGGAAACGGATGACGGAGACATAATCCACATCTTGACATGAAAATTACGCATTCAGCTTGTGGCACGGAATGTGGAACCACAATCCATGACATATTCCACCTTATTACCATTCTCCCATCCGATCCTAACGGCTTAAGGAGATCTACCCACGTAATATACAACTTTTACGGCGCGCCGCTTCATGATAAAACGCTTCCATGCAGAAATCCAGATTTATAATTCCGAATTAATTCGGCCATCATTTTCGTTGGCGTTGGAATAAATTCATCCTATTACTTATGTCGGCGTTCAGAAAAAAAATGCCTGAACAAGAACAAGGAGTCTGCCAATATTTCACCTGAAGAGGATCCTACTGATGAAAAATTTCGGGATGTGGATACGGTCCAGTATCAATTTAAGTCCTCGGTTATTCCGTCCAGGAATATGTGAAAAAATTACAATTTACCTCAGTTCCAACGTACATTTACTCCTGGGAAGTGAATATTTCAGGAAAGTACAGCCTAAAATTTGAATTTGGTCCAGCAATGGCCAGCCACCCCGTGAGTGGGCCTGAAAGCACCATATATCACAAATTTATTGAGCATTTATCAATTAGGACTGATTAACTATTAATTATATAGCATTTTGACTACCTTGAGGACGGCCAAGGTATTACGAAAACCACATAATACAACAGTTGAAATGGTTAAATTGAGTGAAATAATTAATCCCCAAAAAACGAAAATAATTTTATTAGTGAAGGATATATTTGTGCAAAGGTATTCTAAAAGTGAGTAAAAACCTCTATAGGTAGTTGAAATAACTTTTAATATAGGTACTCAAATTATCAAAATTTTATGGCATCAACTATTTTCAAATTGATTGATAACGTTACACAGTAGCTATGCCTTGCGTGGTAGTCAATCCCATGCGGAATCCTACGCAAAAAATTACTAACCAATTACAATATTCAGTTGTGCACTTCTACAAGTAATTTAATGGCAGCATATTTTCCCAAGGATAGCAATTTTCCGTATATTAGCAGCACGAGTTGAATTTAGGGTCGTTATGCAATGTTACCTGGAGGTTTGCGCAGTAAATCCGACAGCCTTATATACACTGTAAAAAGTTGATCTGATTTTCAGTGCGATCTGAATATAAGCGCTGTTTGATTTTAAGGTAGTGGTCTGAATTTAACACTCATGATGCGTGAATATCAGACACACCTCCGTCTTATTTTAAGACCATAACCATTGCATGTAGAAAATAAGATGGTTGTGATCTGAAATTCAAATCACCCGCGCTGAAAATAAGCAGGCCTTGGTTGGCTCCGCAATTGGAGCTAATCAGCCAATAGCAGAGACTGATGGGCGGAGCGTAACCAGCGTCGTACTCTTCACCGAAATTACTTTTTAAAAGTTATCGACTAGAATGTTATTTTAATGTGTATAACTTTGTGTGTTTAGTTTCAATAATGCGAATAGTTGAAATTGCATAACTTAATGTTGAATATTAATCTAGTCGATCGAGTACAGGTGAGAAATTTGAATTTTCATTGTGTATTTGTCATCCAGAGTCGCCTAATTTATGATCAGTCTAATAAATACCGTGCCGAGCAAAGAAATAATTACATTAGAACCCACTCCGATATACTTCTTGTTAACGGAAAGAAATCACGTTGTTTAGATGTTCGCTATTAGAAGTTCACTTAAGTAATCAATACTTATTCATTAACTGGGAAGGAAAAAAGGTAAGCGAAGTAGGTAGTTCTTAAACAGCGTTAACTTTAACAGCTCTTAAGTAACTTAACATGTGGAAAGAACTCTTCAGCTGCTTAAGCGTGAGAGTAATATTTATTTAATTTTCAATCGTAACTAAACCTTGATTGCTCCTGGGAAAGTTGAGACAACAAACCAACATTCAACATAGCAAGAAAAGTGAAATTGTATGACCAGATGTTAAAAAATCACGCTATGGGTAATCCGTGATAGTTATTCTGTGCCATAGTACTATATGTACAAACGATGAACCAATACTTCACCTAAATGCATAGGAACCTATACTCTGAATATTGTTATTTGAATAGTTTATTAGCTTTTCTACAACAAAAATACTATTCAAATATTTTGTCAGTACCTTAGTGCATGTAGGAAATGTAACAAGCAAATAGGCCCTGGAAGTAATGCTGTGGGTAATTGATTAAGCAGAAATGTTTATTCTCCTGGAATGTTCACTGAAGGAAATGCAGTACTTAGCATAATAATTTAAAGTTGAATTTTAAGACTTTAGGTTGCATAAAATTTGAAACCTTAAATGCTTCCTATGCAAACAGTGGAAAGTTATATACCTACTTACTAAAATATGAAATATATGAAGGAAACAATGCATAAGTCTTCCTGTGAAGCCTATAATGTACATATGTGCACTTACTGAATGCAAATCTAATTCGGAAGAGCTAAAAAACATGATACACTAATGATAGGTACATGTCAAGCCATTCTATTTTTACATTAATGGTATTTTCTTAACACTTGATGAATTAAATTTCTTAAGAGGAGGATAACTAAAAGGCTTAAGGAGAACAAAGGTTAAAAAAGTAGATTGATGAAGTTGGGAGAAGGAATTGATACAATAGCATATGCGATATGTTGGAATATATATAGCACATATGTGATACGCTGGAATACAAGAAACCAAAATTCAATTCCATTTATGAGAACTTTTTCCAACTTAATAGAATAACACTGCTACTGCCTTCTGTATAAGTGGTCCATGCTAATTTAACTGATATGATAATTATAAATGGCCTAGATTACATGTCAACCATGTATTTCAAGCTACTACATCACATCAGTAATGGTGTTTTCAACATTATGTAAACAGTAATTTGCTCGGTGGAAGGAGCGCTAGGACGTCATCAGCCAATTCAAGCAAAATGATTTCATTACTTGGCTTGTTGAAAAGATTCTGGTAGAATGCAAGTCGAGGTTTGTTTTTAAATCCAGGTGTTAATGGATTGACAAATTTGAAAACATTGTCAGAATGAATATAAAAAAGTGACATGCCTTTATAGGATAAGAAAAATTTGTGAAGCAGAGTCAAACTGATCTAACTTTATTCAGAACAAGCATTAGTACAAAAAATTCTCACAAAAGGTGCATTCCTTATAAAGATGATTGCTTTATGATAAATGCCAAGGCATTATACTTTTACAATAAAGGTATTATCTAAACACTTGGTGTTCCTATTAAATTGCTTAAGAGGAGGATTACGAAGAGGAATTAAGAAGGACATAAGTTAAGGATAGAATGATGATGCTGGGAAGGAATTGATACAATGTCTGGTGATAGATCTTCATTAATGTGCAGTAATTACTGCATACTGGATAAGTGGTCCATGACATGGTAATCAGAACATTACTAAGGGATATGATAATAATAAATGGCCTAGATCACATGTCAACCATGTATTTCAAGCTATTACATCACATCTGTAACGGTGTTTTCAACATTATGTAAACAGTAATTTGCTCGGTGGAAGGAGCGCTAGGAGGTCATCAGTCAATTCAAGCAAAATGATTTCATTAGTTGGCTTGTTGAAAATATTCTGGTAGAATGCAAGTCGAGGTTTGTTTTTAAATCCAAGTATTAAGGATTGACAAATTTGAAAACATTGTCAGCATGAATATAAAAAAGTGACATGCCTGTATAGGATAAGACAAATTTGTGAAGCAGAGTCAAACTGAAATTTCATGTAGAGTAACAAAGCTACAAATGTAATGTTGTTACATTAAAAACACACGAATATGTGCTTAATGTGATAACAAGTCTGCAGCAAGCCATTATTCACATTTGAAGCTTCATTATAATGTTGCCAAGAATATTATTGCCATGCTACAATATGAAATATATAACCTTACTGCCTCAAGTAAAATATGTCATCTACTTCTTAGTATTGCCAATGGAATTCCAAGTTATGTAGTGGCATTTATACACCTTTGTATATGTGTTGCCAGAAACCTGAAATTCTGACAGGAAAATCACTTAGCAAAAGAAAAAAATATATTTGTCATAGAGCTGGAGATAATTTCTGAAATAGGCTCCAGCTATAAAAATAGTTTTCATCCTTAATTTTTGTGATAGTTAACTGTATGCAAATTTTTACACTCAATCTAACTATAGTTATAGTATGCTTATTGAAAATTAAGCATTATTTGATTTGAAACATTTCCTTTAGGGATTGTTGGAGCATTATCTCTAATGTTGAATAAAGAAATTGCAATCTATGTGAGAGGGCATATGTGTACTATATATATATAGTTCCATATAAATACCAATCAGTACAGTTGGGCAATGTGAGGGATAAAAGCAAAATGAGATTGGAAATAGTAAATCCTATTCATGGCACTCTCGTTTTGGGATATGTTGTGCAAAAAGGTGCTTCGTAAAAGAAATGCTGCCAAACTACAATAAAGTATATATTTTCACTAGGTGCCATTGATCACTTGTGAAATATTTCACACTGGATGAGTGAGGGAAAATTACAGATTGTTAGCTGATGTCTACAAATTTAAATTGAAAATCATGCGTTTTGACACTACACAAGCCATGACCCAAGCCAGTTCACAAAAGCAAATGAAAACATTTGCATGTCATAGTACAAGCATCTTTTATGTGTAGCTGTGAACTTTAAGGTGGAGAGTTGTTGTTCATTGTTCCTCAATTTACCTATGTATTATAAGAATAATCCACCGGTTGGTTCTACACACATAATTTCATAGGAAAAACGACAATAACTGAAACACACAAAATTCAAGCACTATCAACGGTAGGATTGCCTAATAAATGTAACACTTCCACACAATACTATCAAGTGCATACCAGTAAACAATAACTTTCATATTTACCCAACAAACACACTGGTCAAAGCAAACACCTATAAAAACTATTTCCTTAATCTATCTATTAATAATCATGGTGAGATTTTATTCTACCCATCACATTATATTGTGTCCCCGAATGTTTACAATGCGTTTGAAAAACTTTTATTATCATGAACAACACGATGTAAACAAACATTATGTAAGCAAACTTTGTACATTCACTAACTTCAGTATTACATGCACAAAGAAGACATTAATATAATAAGAAATAATCCCCAGTACGCACTAATAGCCCCTTATGCTATATATCTTATGATTTAAGTCAACACCAAACTTTTCCTCTCCATTACCCTCCCTCCAACACAAGCACAAAAGGGGACTTAAATATTCCGTGATTTACGCACTCCTCATAACACGCCACAGGCCTCACTAATTTTGTAATTCACCAAAACATTTTCACACCACACTCTAATTTACAAAACACTCCTAACCTGAAATGAGTCGTAAAACGTTACTTATTTGGATGATTGAGGTTGCGAGATACAACGATACAAGCTTCCAATAGCAGAGAAATGTGCTCACTGACGGGCGGAGCGTAACGGCGTAACCCGGGAGCGGGAACTCAACAAGGATTACGAAGTGTAGAGATGTCGATTTCAAAGTTGTCAAATTACATTGTAAGTACCTAGGGAGAATAAGTTTCGTGCGATGAATTAATGGTGTGAGAATGTAGCGTTGATACTTCGTTTGTTTGCAGAAGGGAGCCAGTTCTATCTGAGTGACGCATCCTGAGACTATTCTTCCTTATTTTGTCTACGTGACAGCGTTGTAAGAACTAATAAATAGTCGCCCTCATCAAGTGACAGTTCCTGCCTTGGTTTGTAGATACTGGCACACATCTGTGGTATTGAAGTCTTTGTATGGATTACTTTGTTTCCAATAAAAGTACAAATTTTCATATTATCTTTGAAATTATTGTCAATGTGTTCCCATTTCCGTCCTGAAATCTATTTCAATGGAAATTCTATGACTTACGTTTGCTCTATTGAAGAATTTAGTCAGTGAAACAGTATCATCGAATAAAAATATGAAACGTTTGGGTTTTGGTTTGTGTTCGTGTGAAGTGTTTAAATATTTAGTATTTATAATTCGACATCGCATAAAAGTAGGCTTTGATTTCAATAGCAACCCGCATTTTGACGTGGTACTTATTTTCAGAATGGCCCATGCTGAATTTGAGACCAGGGCTGTCTTAGTAATAAGTCCCACCTGGTCTGATTTTCAGTCCTGCAACTGCCTTAAAATAAGACATCCCCTCAAAGTAGGCTTGAATTTCAGTAGTAACACGCATTACGACCAGACCAGGGTTGTCTTAAATTCAGCATAGGCCTAACTTAAAATAAGTCCCACCTGGTCTGATTTTCAGTCGTTCACTTGCCTTATTTTTAGACAAGATACTACTGCTGAAATTCAACATACCCTGTCTTAAAATTGTTGCATCTGAAAATCAGATCGCTTTTGCACCTCAAAATCAGATCTACTTTTTACAGTGTATAAGCGCTTAGTTTCAATTAAAATTCATAGAAAAGTTTACGACAAGCAGCATTTCTCCGTTTGAACCACCTCCAAAGAAAATAGGCCAACTAATATAAATAATTTACCTATTTCCAATGTCACCATTTCTCAGATTTTAGTTTGTGATAATAATTCAAATCGCTTGCTCATTTTGTCCATTAAAAAAACAATGGAGCTATTATTTTTATAATTTACAGGAGAATTAAGAAATTTAAGGCGAAAACTCCGGCCCTTACTGCTTGAACCGTTAAAATTAGCCATAAAAAACTGTGTCTCTAAGATAATCTATTGCAGATGAAAGTTATGATGCTCGTAAAAATTAAAGCATAATATAGAATCCCAGAGTGTTGATTTGTGAAACGTATTCTTTGAATGTGTTCTTAATTTCGTGGAGGGAAGGGTTCACGAAATTTACTACCAATAAAATCAATTTCTTCTATTCGGCGGAAATCCTTCAATCTATTAGGAATAAAATCCCCCAAGAGTAGTCTTAACATAGAATGATTTCTCTTTTAGATGAATAATGTCATGATACACAAGATCTCAGAGGCCCTTGAGATACCACTTAAGGATATCAGAGAACATTATGAAAATTGCTTTATTACAAGGTGCGATTACGATCAACAAATTTATTATTTATTTGTCACTGACTATTCAGCGAGGAGTTTATGTGACCGAGGGATCGGATAAGTGTATTACTTGGCTGCATGTGGGGGAAGATTTGAATTAAAAGTTAGCAAAGTCGTGTTCCTGCTTACCACAGTGACAGAACTAGTTTGGTAGCTGGTAGAGTGAGAAGAGAAAAATCACAAAGCAAGGAATTTGAATGCAGTAGGGCACTGTGATGTGTAGGTGTAACTGAAAAATATGGCGGTTAAGAAGAAGCAGTGTTGAAAGAGCAGTGCGACGATCCTTACATAGTGCGAGCTGGAATGAAGAAGCGTTTAACGGACTGCAGGCAGTATGACTTTTGATAAGGGTGGAAAAACGGAAGGAGGGGTAAGTGCAGATGAGGGAGGTAGACCGAACAGAGGGTTGGGTAGACACGGATGTTAGTAAAGGAAACGCTGAGGCAGGAAGAGGGAAGTGTGTGTGAAGGGGAAGTAGGATAGGAGGGAGGGGAAGTTTTTCGTGCCAGGACACGCAGGCGGCCCAACAAGCAGCCTCAGCAGAAGAATATAATCGAGCGGAACATCTCCCCGCATTTTGTATTGCTGACTGGTTTTCCCTCTTTTCATTTTGAATCGCGCGATAAAAGTAAAAGCCTCGATTTCAATTTGTATGATATGCGGTTTTTCGCGTTTTATTTCCAGAGATAAGACCCGAAAGGGAGGCTTTATCCAAGCGGATATTATTTTTATCGCATGAATGTTCCAGAAGTTAGAGCTCGGCTCGAGCGAAAAATGTAATTACTGTAAAAACTCCCGCAACGAGATCGGTGGACTGGATCCTTTCATGGACATCCCGAACAAAGTATCCGAGGAGCTGAATTTGATATATTTCAAAAATACTGTAATTTAGAGATACGTGTGATACTGCACTCTACGTTTATATTCTTTAAAAAAATTATTCGCGCTGCGGCAGTAAAAGAGAAGTAATCGGTGAATGTTTTCAGGGCACGAAAGAGATTAATGCAAAGCTACTTTTTTTGTGCCAGGTTTTAAAGTAATTTTAAGATTTTAAGACCTCGAAGTGCATTATCGCGAACTCACACAATCATAAATAAGGACCTAGAGGTCCTTACCAAACCTATAGAGTGTCAATTTTGAAGCGAATTCTAATAATATGCATTTCGCAGAGAATAATTCGGAATATTTCCTATAGTTAGGAAGCAGAAGAAGAGGAAATAATGAAGTAAAAAGATTGATGGGAGGAAAACTTTGAAAAGAGGTTAACTAAATTATGGTTAAGAGAGTGGATATCAACTTTTGAACAGCATGGGAGTGTAACCCATATTTCTTAGGACTGTTACTAGCAAATATATATCTGTAAGAGGGGCATCGATACAAAGTTCAGCAATTCATTAAACTCCGTTGTCGCAAAGAGAACTTTAATTAAATGTATGCCCTGACGTTAAAATGACATATTCAAGCTCTGTCATAATCTTCCAAATCCAAATGTATAATGCAGTATGCGCTAAGCAGCATATCACTTTGATTAATTAGGTTTAATGTTAAGTATTTTAATTTAAATCAGATAACGTTCAATGTACGAACTTCTAATCAAGTGTATTCACCCACCCTAAATTCACCCTGCATCATAATTATGAACATTGTTTGGAAATGAAACAAAAACTATATTTAGGATTACTGACCAAAATCAAAGAGAAATCCTTGCAAATTCTACCTCAACATGCTACTTCACTGGGATCCCAGACTTTTTTTAACGTTCATCCTCACTCCCTAACCACCCTCAACCACAATCATCTGAGAAAAAACTACTACTTCAATCTCTTCTAACGATTGTGACTAACCTTCACATGTCATTAGGACTCAGGCTCTCTTTAAACGCATCGAGGGCCATCAGTGCCTTTCATTTTCTGGATTTACATTTTCCTGCTCATTCTAGTTCGACCTTTGACGATAGTTTCCGAGTGGGACGGCAATGGCGAAAGAGGTTGTGGAAGGCTGAGAACCTGCGCAGGCGGTCGCGTCACCCGGGGGAGTTTAATGAGGCGACTACACGAGGGAAGTACCTTTAAGCACATGTTGGGCGGATGCGGCAATCTTTCCGGGGAATGACGAAACATCCTTTGGTCCACCTTGCCGAACCGAAACAAGCAACCATCACAACCTCTGCACTGCTCGGATTCCTCTCCGGTAAGACATGGATGGCATCTCTGTGACAGCGGAAGCGAGATGCGAGCCTCTCAAGCGTCCTTTGGCTAAGGAGGGCCGAGGTAGGGGAGAATTCGAACTTAGATTTCGGGACGGGAGAGGGAGGGGACTTCGGTTAGTCGGGAGGGAAAGCGGGGGTGAGAGTCTGGTGAGTCCTTCTGGATGGGGGCGGAGGCAACGGTCGGAATTGGGTCCCTGCCTCCTCCAAATTGGCGAAGAAAGCTCCGCGTCTCTCATTCCACCCCTTAACTCCTCCCACCACCCATGGCTTTATTCTCCCTTGGCCTCATCCCCCCTTTCCCGACGCTTCCTCCAACCCCCTCTCTCTTTCTCCCCACACCACTGCTCCGAAAAACCTTTCTGATCCACTCGCCACCTTGTTATCCAGTGTGAGTCCAAGTCGGTTCCCATAGAGGGTACGCCCTTTCCGTCCTGTACCCTTAGGGGCCTGGAAGATGGGCTTTCATTTCTCTGGATAAGGGAGGGGGGGGAGGGAATGTATATGTCTGTGGGTGGACGAACAAAGTCTCTCAGCCTCCTCCTCTCAGCCCCCCACCCAGAGCCTGCCCTAACTTATATGGAGGGAAGATTTTCGTGATAAAAGAGAGTTGTTCGGGATGGATGCTCCCTCAGGGGGAGAGAAAGATAACGGTGATTTTTATGGCGAGTAATGAATTCAAGGTTGACACACAAATAAGAATTTACGTTGAGCCATAACGTTGCGAGTGGCGGAAGTTTTTACTCCTAGGAAAGAGACAGTTCAATAAACGTTTATGTTTGTTTGCGATTGTAATCCACATTTTTGTTACACAAATTTTAGAGCTGTTACTATCATTGAAATTATCTGGTGGTTTGGATTGCAAGCGTAGCGCATTTACGAAAACAGCCATAAACGATCATGCGTCATTCCCCGAGAGTTGAAGGCTAGAGCTAGAGGATACCTTTTTTAAGACACGGCTAATGAACAGTTGCAAGCGACAAATTTATCAAATGCATGAATTTAAAGACCTAAACCTTCATTTTTTTTAGGTTTTACAGTGCTGCTACTGCTGAAATTATATTACACCAAAATTTAGTTCTTCTTATTATTCTAGGATAAACATGAAACCTATACCCAAAATGGGATTCGAGCCCACGTTCTTAATTAATTATTTAATTAGGCTAGCACGTTGCCTAGCTTTAACATTCACTGTAAGGATAAAAAGTAAGTGATAAAAATTAATTCACTAATAGTTTATTCATTGATAATTGTAAGTTCTTTAAAACGGAAAATGCTTCAAAAAAAGTAAATGGTGGCATTTGTGGAAGTAATGAAGCGGCATGCAACACAAAATGTAACTATTACCATTTTTAATCATTATTTGATGTAACTTTTCTAAGAAACCGCGATAATAGCTCATAGAATTGAAACATGAACATTATTTATAATACTGAGCGGACTATCGAAATATCATGATAAGAATCATGTCTAAAATTTTTGATTCATTATAATTGAATATAAAAATGTAATTCACTTAGCTCAAGTGCTATAATTTCCCAAATGTTTAATGTCATAAAAAGACTAAACATACTAAATAAAGTTAAACAAGCAGATAAGGTTATAGCCACAGCCAAATCGATCTGCAGGTCCCTTCACATATCTGTGACCTAACAAATAGCGACCCCTTTAGAACGCCAAATATTAGAATCTAGGTAAAAAGTGAGTACATTATTTAACATGCTACGCGGTCTGGTTTCACGCCTCCAATAGCTGCTGAGAAAGTGCCGGGAACGCCGTAATGAGTAGATTATAGAGAGAGGAGACCTCATGAAAGTTTCTCTAAGTGGAAGAGCATCAAGGAAACCAAAGCGGATAAACGTTATATTAAGAGACAGGCTTGCGTCCATTTCCTTTGATTTCCTGAGCAAACGAGGCATTCTGCTGGCCAGCACCGAGAGCATCTTTCGGGACGAGGAAAAAAACTTGTCTCTAAGACAAAGGGAGGGAAGAAGAGGAAAAATACTCTACGGAAAGGAAAGGAGAGGGGGGATGGAGTCGTTTAACAGAAAGTCCATAGTGCAAAATTTCCCGAGCGGCCAGCTAGGAGTATAGCGTATTTGGTAACCAATATAAACCATTCTTAATTCTTTCGAAACTCCCCACCACCTCACCATACCCCCTATTCCAGACACATTTCTTCCTACGCCGACTGCCGCCTGTACGTACCGACCCGGCATCACGCGATCCGCCCACCTGCGCTTACCACCACCACAACTGGTGGCAGTAGAAAACTCCCTCATGGCCGACAGCCATTAGGAAGGACCCCCGCTCCCCGACCCTCAACCCGAGCTCTCCGTGTCCCCTCCCCGCTCTCCCGTCTGTCCTCCCCAGTCCCTTTCCCACTGTTGCGAGGGAATTGCCTCAAGTCCGATAAGGGCTGCAAAATGGCCCGCTCGATACCCAACACTCGCCCTCTTTCTCTTGTTCCAGCACTCCCTTTCCCTCCTCCGTCTTTCTCTCTCTCTCTCTCACGCACACACCCACAAACTCTCCTTCTCCCAGAGTTCCACTCGTTCCCGAGGCGCCGGCACGACTCGAACCCGACTTTGCTCCCCTCTTCCCTCCGCCCTCATTAACCAGGTGACGGGCTCGGAGCCCACTGGTTAGGTGGCGGAGTGGACGTCGCGCGGAGGGTGTCGCGGGACCGGGGGCTGGGGACCGCAAGCTCGGGAGGTTTTCGTGATGTTTATTGATACAATACAAATTTCGGGCGCTACCCAGATCAAGATGGAGGAGGTAATTGGGGAGGGATCGATGTGAGGGGGCGGTGAGCGCTTCCGTTTAATATATTTGTAGAACACAAGTCCCGATAAAAATCCTCGCGAGGGATGGTGATGACCATAATTTACGAATTCTTCGCGTGTCCGTAGACGATCAAAATTATTGCAATCACTCAAAATTTGTCTCCAAGATAATTCAATAATCAATTTGACATGAATTTTGAAGGTGTTAGAGTTTTCACGAAAGACTATTCAGCGGAAGCTTTCTTAAATTGGTCGCTTATTACACATATGCTTCTGAATGTGAATCTAAGCCACTAGCTACCTGAGAAATGATTTTCCTCAAATAAAATGAGGATAATCAAATTATACAAAGTTCACTAAATATTTGTAAGATTAATAAGCACCTTAGATAAAGGATCGTGTTACATTGTGTTCATAACGGTCGCCGAAATGTCAAGTCCACAATTTTTCAGTAATTGCTAAGAAACAATAATTTAATACATTTAGAACTTCTAATGAATGGCCATCACGACAAAATCGACGCCTAAATACACATGCCGATAGGGCAAACATTTTCAGAACTTTGACATAACACCTTTTAGGGTGCTGAATAACTCAGAGAAGGTTTAAACGTTTCACCTTATATTAGATACGTTATCTGAATGTTCATTTGATACTAATAAGACATTTTAATTCCACAATAACTTCAGCACATTCGATTTTAAGCCCAAAATTCTGGTTAAAATTCCATATTATTATATCATTCTATCCTTCTGAGAATGTGCTGATATATTTTAATATGTTTATTCCTAAGGCGGTCTGATCAAAATTTCATAAATATGTTAAAAAAATTACTGAGCTCTTTCTCTGCTTTGGAATGTGGTACATTTCCGCTGGAAAATTAATTAGACTCAATATATACTGTAAACTATGGAAAAATCACTATTAAACCTCCACAATATAAGCATAGCTGATGGAAAACATCTCAAAACATTTCTTACAAAACTATTATGTGATAAATGCTTTGAGTTTGTAGCAATTATCACCTTTGTTATTAGCTTTGTAGCAATTATCATAAATTGGCTTGACGGACCCCTCCACTCGATTCTCCTATCACCTAATCTCTTCATATTTACACATTTCTTCTCTTTCATATGCTTTATCACTTGTTCTGCATATATCATACGAGGTCTTCCTTCGCATTAATTCCATTTTACAAGCACTTCTACGATTGTCTTCATCAGCCCATCGTGTCTAAAGATAGGGCCGATTGAGTTGTTCCGTCTTCTTTTTAGAGTTTCCAGCAGAATTCTTTTTTCTCCCACTTTTTTTTAGGACTTCCTCGATACTCACTCGGTGGATCCATTTAATCTTCACCATTCATCTGTATCACCAAATATTGAATGCATCCTCCCTTGACTTCTCTGCTACTGCCATCGTCCATGCCTTGCTGCCATAAAGAAACACTCCATATGTAAGTTCTGCTGAATTATTTCCTCACTTCAACACTTGTATTTCCAGTGGTAAGTAGATTTTTCTTTTAGTAGAATGCCCTCTTCGCCTGGCCTGTTCTACTGACTATTTATTTCTTGCTTAGTCCATCTCTGGTTACTCGGCTTCCCAAGTAACAGCATTTTCACCTTCTCAAGATTTTGTTTTCCTCGATTAACGTTGGCATTGGCCTCTTCTCTCCTGCTGCATACCAATTTCTTAGTTTTCTTTTCATTGATCTCCAGCTGATATCCGGCCATAGTCCTTTCTATGGGTACTAGAATCTTCTTCAAATCCCTCTATGTCTCTGCAGTGACTACCGTGTAATCGGCGAATCGCAGCATGCTAATTTTGTTTCGGTGGATGTTAAATCCTGAACCACTCTCTTTGATTTCATTGATGCCTTCCCTGATATAAACATTAGACATTGTGAGAGTATAAGTTTTATCTCACTGCTTTCTTTATTCTTTTTATACTCAGCTGGGTCCAGATTTAATTACAGCCACCTACTTGGTTTTGATACAAACTTTGGATAATTCTTCGGTAATTGTAGAATACTCCGATTTCTTTCTGAATTCTGAAAATTGAATTACAATCCACGTTGCCAAAAGCCTTCTCTAAATCCACAAATGCATAGAACATTGATTTGTTCTTCTCCGTTCTCTCCTCTTTGAGCAGCCTAAGGGCCAACATTGCTTCTCTTGTACCCTTCCTTTTCCTGAATCCGTATTGGTATCCATCCAGGAACTCCTCTGCTTTTCGATATATTCTCCTGTATCCTTGATTACATCTTCGAAGTATGTGCCGCCAGGCTCATTGTCCTAAAACTTTCTCAGTTCTCCGTTCTCTTTTTTTGGGAACCTTCTGTTCGAAGTCCGCGGGTATCTCTTCTGTTGAGTGCATGTCACAAATGTTTTTGTTAATCTGGGTTTGTGCTTTCTCTCCTGTATTTTTAATTAGATCGGCAGGAATATCGTCAATTTCTGAAGCCTTATTCATCCGCATGTCCGTTTATGGTGAATAAAATTTCCATCTTATAATTAAGACTCTCATATCATTCTTTTCGACTTCGCTTTCCTCTTCGTTTACCTACGAATACTTCCGTGCCGTTGTCGGATTCCTCCAGATATTCTTTTCATCTCTTCCCTTTGTCTTCATTTTTCAATCTAAATTTCTCTATTCCTGTCCCTTATGGCATTGCATCTTGTTCTCCGTTTCTTGTTGTGATTCCTCACTATTCTGTAGTCAGTTTTCACAATTCCAATTGCAAGAGTGTACATATTCGCATAGGTTATACATCCACATTTCTCTTGATTCCCTCTCTCAAAGATGTATCTCATTCCTTATTCTTTTGTAGTGTACTTGGAATTTTTCAGGTTTTGCATTCTTGAACTTTTTTCTTCCTCCAATGAGGTCTTCTTCTTAATAAGACTTCTTCCGTGGCTAATCCATGGCTTCTTCTTGAGAACTTTTCTTCTTCCAAGAACGGCATTTGCGGCTTCCTGTAGTCCACTTTTCATGCGTTTTGCATCTATCTTTCACCTATCTCCCAGTCAGATAATTTCCTATGTTTTTTCCATCGCTTTTAGAATTTACAACTGATATTAAGCCTCCTACAACTTTTTTTTTCTACTTGCCATACGTCCTTCATTGTTTTCTTGAGTTTACTGAATGTTAGATGGCATTTCATTATCACTTAATTGTGGTCATAGTCGAATATTTCCCAAGGGAAGCAAATATACGGACATAAGGGAATAAAATGATAATGGAAAAGGTCTGTTTAAAATATGGTTAATTAGATACATTAAAGGTATGAAAGATTTGCTTTTTATAATAAGTACTGAAGGTAACACCTCATTGATTAACGAATAAGGGGTCATCCCATTTTAAATCAACAAAGGTGCCCATCTTCACCATCACAGATAACGAACATTTGTGTATAGATAATGCCAACGTTCGTGAGCCAAAAGCTGTCTGATGCTCAGAAAAATAAATCACCCAAGAAAAATATACAGACACGCATTGGGTGAAAGCCTAGAAACGTCTTTTTACACTATTTTTCTACAAGCTGCAGCACACTGGTTTTACGTTATTAATATATTTAGAAAAGAATGTGAGAATTTCTCTCTGAGAAAAGATCACTTGATTTGAGTAATTTGGGAAAAACGATTTTTGGAGCTAAAATAGTCCATGCGGTAAAGAATTATTATTCAAATCATGAAATCATTGATTTGGAAAGTACTTGTGTCGTTCTTTTAGTAGCAGAAAGAATTTTCTGTGTTTTTTAGGGGTTTTGGAGATATGGTCGGTGTAAATGCAGTACTCAATGACCACAGGGAATCGTCCTAAACAGACATGCATTCCAACAATAATATTTTTTAACCTCATTCAACCAGGGATAGGTTTTTATAGTTAGAAAATCATTGATTTAGAAAGTTTAAATGTTTTCTTAGATGAAAAAATAATTGTTTATTGTTTATTAGGGGTTTAGGAGATATGGTCGGTGAACAAAAGAGTATGAAATTCGGCGAAGGATCTGGTTATTCATACTCTCTCGACTATTTATTAACTATATGCGTTCAGATGAGAATGAAGAAATGAGTCTAAAACAGTATATATAATTTGGCATATTTTCTAGCAATATCCATTTCATCATTTTTGAATTGGAATGCCATGAATCAAACAATTATTCGGTATGAAATATTTGCAATACTAATACCGTGCTCGCATATCACGCGGAATCGATCAGAGTTACACTTATCTACTTAACCGGGTTTTCCATTTAAAACAAAAAGCTTAAAATATTGAGTGCTCAAAACATCCCAAATTATACGTTTATTTAATAAAACTGAGCTGGTTTTCAAATTACCCTAGTACTGATGTTGGAAAAGGGTCACCAAACTATTAATTACTCTTTACTTTAAGCTTTCATTCTATCGCTTGGATACGTCGAATGTCTGTCACCTGAGTAAGTATGTAAATGTGTTTTTCCAAAGAGCATTATATTAAATGCAATTGTTTTGACAGAGTGAGCAATCAAATCACTATTAGAGAGGAGAGGTCAAAGTTGGCCTCGCATTCTTTCGCACGTGGTTTCTTATAGTGTGGCCAATATTCAGTAACTTCACATAGGGAAAGCCTCCAAACAATCGCTTCGCATTAACTTCCACGAGAACAAAGGCTCAATATTCATCCTTTAGAGAATTCACTGGCAATAATTCCTGATCACAAAGGGGACATAGTCAGGATTCATTAATCTGCAATCAAATGAATTCCCCAATCTCACATGATTAGCCTATTGTGCTATGCGCTTGCATGCACTGATTAGAATTTTGCTTCCAATGGATTGGGCACAATTACAACAGCAGCCAATGCAAATAGCACCATTGTGCTCTCAAACAATAGGAAAAGGGATATAAGGAGTAGTCATGCATATTTTCTATGCGAAACGATAGCACAATTTCATTTAGCCATTAAAAAAATAATATATTAAAATGTGAGAAAGCTGAATTCATCTGGTATTAGTTTAAGACACCTCCTCTCTTCCATCAATCGAATCGCTCTTGCTGTTAAAACTATTTATTTTAATTAATTAACTAATCTCCTCTAACTTCCCCAGTTTCCTCCTCAGACCAAAATTTGAAGCTTATGAACGAATAAAGCTTTGTAAAATAACATAAATTTAAGCCACAATTTGGAACGTAATGGCAGAGTGGATAGTTAGAGAAATAGGAAAGTAGTTTCTCTCAAATATAATTTAATTATATGCACATATAGGACAGATAGGCAGAACATGAAAACTACATTTATGGAGAGAAAATTCTGAAAAGGATAGAACGAATATACGGGATACACAGAGATCTTAGCAGGTAAAAGGTAACACGAGCAGGGCCAGATGAATCTAACTTAGCAGATGGATACAAGGTTTGATTCCAAGGGAAAAAGATCACTGTAAAACCATTAAAAGGCAATAAAACTATTTGAACTTAAGTTGTCACAAACATCACAGATGTAAAATATCGAATAATGATGTTCAAGCGATAATTAGCTGCGTGGGTTCAGCATAAGTGGAAATCGCATACGCATGTTACCACAAACACGTGGTATTGAGTTTAAATCCTCAAATACCTGCACTAACATTTGTGAAGTTATCAGGGAATGCTATATATAGTATAATAAACCCATCGATACGCTTAATTCTCTGAGAAATGCCAGAAGGTATTCAAGAAATTTCCTTAGATTCATTTAGCTTCACTATTTTCCTCCCCAATTTGAATTTAATCTTATAGAATTCACCATGTGATGAATAATGTTTTACCTTAACTTGCTTTGTACACCGTTCTTCAGTTCGAAGACAACAATATGGGCATTTAGATATATATATTAGATGTGGATGAGTAGGATTCCAGGCAAAGTAGTTTCTAAATCAGGATCATAATGAATGGCTTCTTTTTAATGTCACCCGAAACTGCTAAATTCCCATCACATGCACCTTGCAATACAATTACTAACTGCTAAAAGCTCTGCACAGTTACAATCGCTCCTAAACAGATACGTTAATAGCAATATACTGAAAACGAGGCAATGCATTGCGGTGAAATAAAGATCAGTCACTAATGGGAGTAGTTTGTACTATAATGATTAATTGAGAAGAAAAAATAGATTTTATTAAACCAACACACGCAGCTTCAAGTTTGGTGAGTGAAGAATTCACTTACGCTTCCTCTAGTTCAGAAAGGAGAATGGGCAAAAGACTGGGTGGAGAAATAGCAAGGGGCGAGAGCCATGTCAAAAATTTTCAGGACGCACAGTTGTGAAGAGGGAATATGGCAAAGGGGAGGGATGGAATGAGTGGGCCGTAGCATGCTGGAGGAAGAGCCGGCCATTCTTTTTTTGCCGTAAAGGTGGCGTTCGACGAAATTGGTTGGCGTATATGAGGGGGAGAGAGATGAATGGAAGGAGATCGATAAAATTCCTCCCCCTCTGCCTGTTATGGGGTCCCGGAGCCGCGTCTAGACTCGCACCAACGGCCCCGACTCATGCATCCATACAGACACACACACACACACCAAACCCCCGCCCATTCCTTCCTTCCTCCCTCCCCGGCGAAAATCCCGCATTTACGAGGTGGGTCGGAGAGGGAGGGTGGTGGGCGCAGGGTGGAAAGAGGTCGGGGACCCCACGGAGAGGGGGAAGATGAGGTAGTGGGGCTCTTTTGAGTGAGGCCCACCGAAGGGGTGAGAGGGGGGCGGAGGTGGCGAGGAGGGCTTTACGTAATGCGGAGCTGGTAAAGTGAGACCATGGGGCTTTGTTACGCGGGAGGTTGGAGAGGAGGGTTTTGGCGTGGATGGGCGAGGGGAATGCTGCTGGAGGAGGCTGGGTGGGAGGTTGATGAGGGAAAGTCGAAGATTGTGTGAGGAGCGATGCTGTGGCTGGGGCCGGGAGGTGGGCTAGGAGAGCGGGTGGGCGATAGATGTTGAGTAGGAGGAGAGAGAGAGGGATGGAGAGAAATTAGGGGGAGGACTAATCATTAGGGCAGTTGAAGTGTGCAGGAGTACGTGGGATGCGATGGAGGGAGACGGGGCATCCTAGAGAAGTGAGGCGAACAATATGGTGGAATAATGGTTTTTCTCCCTTGCCATTCCACCTTTCGAATGTGCTGGCAGAGGAAAGCCTCTTTGCCGTCCCTTCTAAAAGGGGTGAACCAGAAATAATAATCCTTCTCGTCGGGAACACCAAATTCACGCACACAAATGCTCCCCCATTTGCCACACAGCAAAGGTTTTACTTCGTCATGAGAGTGACGTGGATCCTCCACGAGAATGTACATATATTAAGGGGACTTTCCTGATTACTGCCACCACTCATTACTAAGAGCCCAGAAGAAGTTCTTAGCCATAAAAAGCTGCAAATATTTCGAGATCAACTCTCTATTTATGGCAAAATAAATTCCCAAGTCAACTCCAATAACTATAACGTGCATGAAAGAGTAGTTTCATCCGAAATAAAAAGAATAGTGCAGCAGTTGAATATTAATGATCATGTAACGCCAAGATTACATATGCTTGAAGAGCAATCCCAACTCCATATTCTGGGTGAATGACAGCCACTGGGATTGCTAAGGAATCAGGCCATAATACAAAAATAACTCAATAAAAAAAGGGTTCAGGCTAAAATTATATTCTAATGCTTGGTTAATCGATCATTGCCAAATATAAATATTAATTTATGAAACATTATCACATCATGATCTACATTTTTGATTTCCAAATAAAAGATCACTGTAGTTAGGGGTAAGCCAAGCAACTTTCAAAATGTTCAATGTTTTCAAGTTGTGACCGCTTCTTTACTGCAGGGAAAGAGTTCAACTTCCTTTATTGATAGGCTTACTATCACTCTAACCTAAGGGTACATTTAATGTTCCTTCAATGTACAGAAGTAACACTTAAAATTAAATAAATCTATAATGGGGTCATTGTACACCCTACATAGTTCATCATAGTTCTGAATAAGAAAACTTTCATATCAAGAAATATCCAAAGTAATTATTCAATTAAAAACTACTGAGGGACATTAACTACATTAAATCCGCAAACTGATCTCAAAATTCCCCAACAAAAAGAAACAAACCTTTTTTCTTGGCAAGTTAGGAAGCCGGACCAATTAAAAACAATAGGACAGGAGGCTTACCCTCGAGCCCCTAGTGTCTCCGAAATTGGAGGATTAAAACTATGAGTAAAACTTGAAAAATTGAGTAAAAAACTTTTCCCTCACAATCAGGGGTCTGGGGGTTCCGAGAACAAATATTTCCAACCTGAGAGAGTAAACGAAGTCACAGGGACGTTTAATTCGGAAACATATTTCTTCCCATTTATTTTCCACCCCTCCACTCGATCCTCCCTTCAGTGAGGACCGAAAAACGGGAGGGGAAACATCTCCCTTTTCTTGCGACGGGCGGAGAAAAAAAAGGTCGACCCTAATTTGACTTTCACTTTTCATTTTCGAGCTCCAGCGAAAGAAATAACGTGTACTTTTCTGGTTTAAATTTTCTACTAAGGAAACAAATTATTTCAACGTCCGGAGGAAAAGGATTTCTGCCCATCCGTACCCTGGATAGCCACGATAGGAATTCCTCCTTAGAGACATTTTCCGGTTCTTTAAGCGACTCCGATTCCTAGGAAAGGTATTTCAAAGAATGTCTCAAGAGAGAAAAGTATATTGAATCGGGATGTGGGAAGGAGCTAGAGCAGTTCAAAAGAGTAGCGAAAGCTGAGATAGTGGGGAGTAAAGGATGGGTTTCATGGAATAAGAGAAAGATAAATGGATTCACGAGCAATTCACACTTGCGATTGGCAAGAAGGGGTCAAGGTGGAAAACTAAAGTAGAAGGGTTAGAGTAATTGAATGTATTTGACTTGGAGGAATTAAATAAAAGTTGGAAAGAAATACATATTATTATATGGATCCAAACTTATATATTCATGGATTGCGGTGTGCGCATCTCGCCCTTATTAAACTAATCCAAGTTTTATTTATGAAGAATATAAGGACATCAAAGTTTTCTCTTTAACGAGTTAATTATCTCAGTTTGCGGGTGATAGAGGATAACATTTCATGACTTTTGGATCGACGAAATGTTGGGGGTGTTGGAGTACTAAACACAATAGAGAATAGAACGCATAGTCAGTAAACCTTAAAGGAATTGAAGTGATTTATAGTTCCCTTCATCAAAAAGCAGAATTATCAACAAAAACTCGATATTGAATGAATGCTATGATTTATAGGTAGACATCCAAACATATATATTCTTAGAATATACTTTAGGAAATGAAAAAGAACATCTTTTGAGCAATGAATGGTAATGCATACTGTGCATCTAGCCTTCTCAGGTTTTTTTTGTCTATCATTCACACATATATTCAAAGACACATCTATTATGTGAAAAATTATTCTTCCTACAGGTCAGTAGTTTGACAGGAACAACTATATGGGAAGAAAAAATTTGCCACGAGACATTTAATTTCGTGACTTTAAATTAAATTCGTGGCAGATTCCATGATATCCTGTGAATGTAGCGTATTTTAAATAATATAAGCACATTTTACCAAATTGCAGCCATTTTATCTCCCTTACGCCTGGTGAATTCGGTAATAATAATCAGAAAAAAATAGTATGCACAATACAGAAATAAGCACTTTTATAGGAAATAAAAGAGCGCAGAAATTAGTGAGCCGGGCTGTGTAAGACGTCTTTAGGGGAACAATATTCATTCTTCTGACTCGAGGAGCGGGGACAGGAGGATATAGGAACTGACTTCCTAAAAACTCTTTAAGGACCTCTACAAATACCTCTCCACTCTCCCCCCGACCCATTTCGAGCAAGAAAGGGCTCCTGCCCAATGTTCCCTTCTCTGAGGCGGTTCCCTCATTGGCGGCGTGGCGTCGAGGAGTAACAAGGCTGTGTTTTCAACTAGGACGAGAAAAGGCTGTAACTTGTCTTCTCCATCGCCTCCTTCTCATCCTTGACATTTTCCTCCCACTCATCTCTACGACAAACTCACCTTCCGCACCACACACCCCAGCCTATCCACCTACCTTCCCCCACCCTCCCTACTCCGTCCCCCTAAGGATCATTATTACACTCTCCGCTGAATCCCTCATTTTTCACAACGTGCACTTTTTATTTAACAAAAAAATTACCTTTGTCGTATTTTTTCCCTCCCTACCCCACCTCCACCGACATCACTCCATCCTCCCCTCCCTCCTTTTTTATAGTAGTCCACCCCGATGAGGAAGTTTGGCGAAGAACTTTGCCACTTTGTCAAAATGGCCCCACGGGTTGGTGCCCGTAAAGGCTGAGGGGGCCTGTTTCGCGTGGTAAGGGAGATGGGGGTTGGTGATGTAAGGCGGCAAGTCGTAGGTGGAGGTTTGCGGAAGGAAAAAGGAGAAAAGAATGAGGTGAGGGAGGGAGAGAGGAACGGGGTGATAGGGAGGACGAGGGAGAGTAGAGAGTGAGAGGGGAGAGAGAGAGAGAGAGACCACTGGAGAAGGTCGGGAATTCCTGAGGAACGAATTTAATTCCAAACGTTGGCTGGAAACTCCGGTGGGTCGGTTGGCATTGCCGGAAAAAAGGGAAAGAGGGGGGCGGGATGACCGAGAAGGGGAAATAGGGGGTTGACGGAGTATAGGTGGGTGGAACAGACTTCGGGGAGGGACTCCGAGGAGGTTGCAATGGATGGAAGGTGGGCCGAGATGGGTGTGTGCCGGAGTTTTTCGCTTCGGGGAGAGAGAGGGAGGGAGCGAGAAAAACCTCGATACTTCTGCCGTGAGTTACGACCAAATGAGGTTTCCATTCAAGACCCGACCAAACCCGGCCGTGCACAGCAAACCTCCACCCGCCACCCCCTCCCTCCGCCCCCACAGCGCGTTTCCCTTGCCCTTCCCATGCATCAAATCCCATAACTCTTAAGTCTTCGCAAAACGACTTCTTTTATAAGTTTCAACATTCTCGCTCTTTTTCTCCACCCCCGCCCCAAGCCCCCTCTCCATTCCTGGAAGGGAGAACCTGCCTGCTGATCTCCCACTCATTCACCCCTTTTACGCCCCCCCAGAGTTTTCTATAATCTCTCCAACATCTCTCCCTTTTTTCCTCTCTTGTCCCGGGGAGATAGAGAAGTTATATTGACTTCCGTAGATTATTTGTTCCAACCTAAGCCCTACCCCGCTCACTCTTCCCTGCAACTAATGAAGGAAGGCCCCCAGGATCCTACGGGGGCGATTTTCCAGAGAGTGGGATGGTGCAGACGGGTAGGGGGGGGGAGGAGATATCGTGTGTGTGTGCCCTCCGGGGCTCGGAAGGAGGTCCGGGCGGAGGCGGAGGTCGTTGGATAGGGTGCCTGGAGGCGGGTCGGCTGGGTGGGCATTCTCCGGTGTCGACCGGAAATTAAACCCTAGTCGACGCCTCACTCTCCCTTCCCTCCCCCCACCCAGATGT
The DNA here is from genome assembly GCA_933228895.1 of Platycnemis pennipes. Taxonomy (NCBI): domain Eukaryota; kingdom Metazoa; phylum Arthropoda; class Insecta; order Odonata; family Platycnemididae; genus Platycnemis; species Platycnemis pennipes. The sequence continues at coordinate 52,730,979 of OW121853.1, forward strand.
CCTCTCCTATCTGCAGCCCACCCACATGTGTCCGCTCTACACACCCCGAGCCTTATCAGAATACAAGTTATCCCCACGTCCAGGCCCCAAAAACCTATGTCCCCGCTCTCATTACTCTCAACCGGGCACTACACCGAGATGGACTCATCACGTCAGGGGTGAATGCATGTGTTGGTGCGTGACCTCCAGCAGGGTCATGTGGTGCCCTCGAAGCCTCGGTCTGGCTGAGGAGCTCGTCGACACTCCGGGACGCATTCTTCGCCGCTTCATCTAGGACCAGGGGGGTTATTTTGTAATCTCACCTTTTTAATGACTCTTTGTGGGAAGTCGGGAGATCCGTTTCGCTCTCTTAATGATCGGCTCACGAACGGTTCGTGAATTGTTGAAGCTTCTGTCGTTGAATAAATAAACGAGTGCCTGACAACGGCGACCGCTTTCTTCAAAAATAGAGGTATACGGTGAAGGTGAGTGAAAAATTGTTTGTCCATATCATTTTAATTATTCGGATGACCTGTCAAGATAATTCATGTCCGATAATTTCCTTTATACCAATATTGGAATTTGCATTTGTTTCTCGCTACATATTACGTTAATAGTGTTTCATCATTTTTCATTTTCTCAATAGTGTTTCATTCAAGAAATCATTTGTTGATAATATACAATTCGTGATTTAAGAAAGTTTAAGTTCTTCACGTTGTGCAAATTCCAAAAATACAATTAAAAATCGATTGTATATTTCCCGCTCTTGCTTTTTTTCCAACTCAAGCTTCAAGTGGAAACGATGGTGGCTCCATGCCACGTTATTTATGTAGATGAGACGGGAACTAATGGCAGGCGGAGATAATGAAACGGATCAAGAGTCGAAAGATACGGATCAGAGCGGATGAATCGTCTAAAAGACCAGCACATGACCAGCAGTTCACCGCTTGAGATCCGTAGATGGTCACGCCGCCTGGGTGGCGGAGTTTAACTACGAAAAAGTGACATTGTATGACGTATTCTCACTAAAGTGAGATTACAAAATAACCCCCCAGGGCCGCATTAAGGAGAGACGGAGGGCTAGGGCTGGGGGAGGGGGCAGATTCGACTCCGCGGGTAATTAGGCCTTGCCATTGTCAAATTCTTGGTCGTTTTTGAGGTTCGGGTCAAAAGAGGAATATTCAGTGCGGGGAAGTGGGGCCCCAAGTAGCATTTGCATAATTGAAATGTTAATTGGAAGAGTAGGTAGCAGGAACCTCTCTCGCGGCTCTATTTTATTCGCTGATATTGCTGAAAACTATTGACGGGGATTAAGGGATTATTAATATCAAATGAAAGATATTTCCCGAGAGCTAATGATTCCAAATTTTATGTAAAATATTTTTTAAATAAAGTTATTATTATTAGATTGCAGTCTTGAACATAAATTGATTTCCGGTTACCGTTACTGACATAATATAGTCAAAGTGATGATAATAATATATGCGCTGAGAATGAAAAAGAAGCCTACTGTAGGTATTTCGAAATGAAAATGTTAATGAAAATATATTAAAGTCAATAAAACTAGTCATTTAAGAAAAGGAATACAAGTACATTTGAAAAATAGCTATCTTTGAATAATTGTCAACCACTAGGTTTTTAAATTTTATGTCAAAGTTGAATTTCTGCGTCAATATTTAACTACACATCATTAAATGTAGGGTAAGAAATGACAGAAATTTTTTATTTTGAGAGTCATACTCGTCCTCTTACCCTACAGTAGTACCTATACGTTAAAAAAATAATAAAAAAACCTACATCACTTTATTAGACAATTTGGGTCAGTGTCTTGGGCCAATGACTAATCCTTATATCTTCAAAGTAAAATATCATAAGAAAACCCTGACCCCGAAACTATTATTCAAATATACGAATGACCTTCGTTGTCGAAGCACCCTCTAAAACAAATTCAATTCTATTATTCAAATATATTTTAGAAAATATCTCCCATATAATTCCTAGATTTCAAGAGCTTCACATACTTCTAGATGGATTACTACCGCGGAACTTCAAAATATGAGCATGGGAGCCGTATAAAAAAACATTGTGTGCGCACATCCTCACTCTATTCATATTAATTGAAAGAAAACAATGCACTACTTGAACCACTAGAAGGATTCGGTACTCCTCCAGAGCAATGAGTTATACGCTACATCAGCATCGCTCATCCCTTGAATGTCTCGCCCAATATCCTGCGTGGATAGCTCCCCTTGTCCTTTCAATGGACCTACCACTGCTGCAGCGCGAGGACCCTGGGTAAAGCCGAGACATTTGTTTCCATTGTCGGCGAGAGAACTGTCCGAGGGAAACGCTCCCCGCTCTACGCCGGACACCGTCCTAAAGTACGGCCGGTGGAGAAGAAAAAAGCGATAAACGGGGAGGAGTAAGGGAGGAAGAAGTGAGGGGAAGGAATAAAAGAGAGGAAGTTCGAGCAGAAGGGAGATCGTGGAGGGAAGGGAAGGGAGAGCACGCAGAGGCAAAGGTGAGAAGAAAGGTTGGTGCGTGAGGCATGAAGAAGGACTGAGATCTGGCTGGCTTAAGGCTCGAGAGGGAGGCCCCAGAGGGGAGAGAGAGGAAGGCGTGTATGAGGTGAAGATGGGAGGTCTGGTCCATTCCCATCCACGCCTCACCCATCCTACCCTCCCTCCGCACATTTCCCCGCGGAGGCCCCCGCTAAAAGAGGACGGCCGTCGGTGGAGATTGCAAAGGGAAGAAGGCCAACCGATTCAGACGGGCTGCGGAGGATGTATTGAGAGGGTGGACAGGGGCATCCAGAGCTTTATCGATGTAGACGGGACGCGGGCAAAAGGTGGGAGAGAATTCCAGGAGGAGGACGTGGGTAAGAGGTTTTCGGAGAGAGAGAGAGAGAGAAGTAGGAGAGTTGGTGGAAGAGGGTCCCGGTGCCTGTCTGCCTCTGTTATGAAAAGCCTCCTAGACACGCGATCCTCCAAACTCCATTCGTCCTTCCCTCGCCTCCTTCCACGGAAGAAATGCTTCTCTCTTACCCAGCCGGCTTGAACCGTGCTCTTCCCTACCACTCCTCCTACCTACCCATTTCCCGTTCAAGCCTTTCCGTCCCCTCTTAATGTGGGCCTCTTGACTCTCTAGCCGCACGACGATGCAGATGTCTGACCTCCCACGCAATGGGGTCGTTCCGAGGATTCTTTATTGAGGAGGAGTAAGGAAGGGGGAATTGGAATGGATTTATGTTCGTACCTATATATTATTTATATGTACGTTTGGGCAAAAAATCAAGTCGCTACGGCTCACAGTGCTAGAGGTCGACCGCTGGGTTTTTATTTACTTACCTGCGTGCGTAAGAAACGCATTTTGGAGATTTTGACGATAAGAAAGGAATTGGTGGGCGGGACAATTGATTTTTCATTTCGTGCCCTTTTCAAGAGGTATTTTTACCTACTCCCAGGCATGTTTTGAGCTTGCGCTTGCACGCTGTTAATAATAGAATGCTGCCAGTGTGAAAATGGAACTGGTTAGGGTGGTGTAAAAAATTATCTTTCGAGAAATTTCGAGAAAAATAACGTCGTGGCTATCCAGCACTCGCAAAAAACAATTAATGGTAAATGCCAAACGGTGATTAAAGAACCAAATTAACTTTATTGTATTGCTGGCATAAATGTCGGCAGATGAAAGAATAATGCATGACAAATCAAAATGGTGTTGTTTTCCAAATTATTCTCAATAATGGCGCATGTTAAAATTACCAACACAAAAACGTTAAGAAATATTGTCAACATAAAAAGCACAGGAGGGAGAATTAGTGGTCAAGTGGGATGTCGTAATTCTGTATTTTCTCACAACACTTCCATCTTGAAGCGACCATTTCGTAACATAGGCGGTCGAAGATTAAATTACATGTAAAGGCTTTTTTTCTGTGGAAATTCTGCTCTAGTGCATTTTATCGGGTGAGTCCGCTAAGGTATTCGCGACCAATTCACAGTCCATGAATTAAATAACATAATTTTTCAATGTGTTTGGAAGTGTATTGTGTTGGGTTCACCAACAGTTGTTTCTTAAAAATATGCATCTACCATTAATAATTTCTTTGATTACTTTAGCAATTAAATCATTAACTTAAGCAAGTTGATGGGCGCAGGCGTGACTTCGTGGAAGAAAAGCATCATAACTATAAAGAATAAACATGGTAACCTCCAAAATATATTATTCTTACAGCAAAACAACTAGTTTCGCCTTAAGAGCATCATCGGGTGCATGATACGTTAAAACCAGTGAACCGCTAAGGAACAACTAGTTGTACTACTATAAGAATAAAAGATTGTGGAAGTTACTAAGTTTATTCTTGATAGTTATTAACTAAAGCGTCTTAATTAAGAACCTCAAATATTGTTGCTGTTTCAATCATGCAATAGCAGACAAAAAAGGCATGGTAAACTTAGGACGAAGATGAAGAATGCATATTTTGCGCACAAGCCGTATTTTAAACTATGTATGCGATACATTCCCCTAAAAGAACTTTTAACTATTGAGTTAAAAGTCATTACTACAATATTTTTAAAAGGAGTAAGGTTAGTTAAATACTGAGTTCAAATAATTCCTGTCATCAGTTGCATCACTTTAACAAGCAATAATATCTCAATTATTTTATAGAATAATCCTTTTCTACCTCAGCAATTTTTTGCACGAGAAATATTTTTTCATAAAAGTTATAACGATCCCCAAGATGGTCCATTTGAAAATATAAACTATACACTGCTTTCAAGAAAGAATAAAGACATTGTTTTTAAATACATATGCAATATTAACATATCACTAAATACCACGGAGAACTTATTCATCGTAAGAGTAGTCAAAACTGCCTAATTCAGAGGCAATACATATTAGCGTAATTCTTATATGCATAATCATGAGCGAGGAATTTAACACCATTTTCTACTAAGTGAATATTACATTATGTTAAAAGCTGGCCAAATGGATGAGTTTTATACTCTATAGCATTATAACAATAACGTTAGTGTTAGCAGAGGTGCAACCTGTTGAATAATTCTAGGACAGAATCGCAGTGAGTCTTAAGTTATTAATTAGTTATGCCATCATGGGCACTAAACTGAAGGCCTAAAAATATGGTTTGAAGTAAAAGTGTAATCTTAAGAGTTATTTGAGATAGAAAATTTCGTGAATAGTTCATAGTGGCACTCTCTTCTGTGAGAAAAATGCGTGCTATTTGTACTACCGTAGGTTGGAACCTCATTCCCGTTGAAAGGATAGAAAATGACCCTCCTTTTATTCCCTGCCGCAGTACTGAGCCGTAAACGTGCACCAACAGAAAGACAAAATAGAAGGCCGCCATGTAGCCATTCAAGAAATGGGTGCTCTGGGCATAACGATTTCCTGAAATGCTAAAGTATTTCTCTTACGCCCTACCATATCGTCTTGGCGTAGCTGCAAGTGAATAAATTTCCTGTGGCACACAATTTCAGAACTTAAAGAGATAGACATAAAATATTTCACTAATGTAAAGAATAAAAATTATATCTCATTGCATTTTCAGCGAAGATAAATCAGAATTTCACTGCACAATACTGCGTTTGTAATTCGATTAACCTCGAAAAAATGAGCGATTATTCATGGGAGCACTTGATAAATAATTCGCAAAACCAGTCATTGAAGAGATTTTAAACCCTCTTGCAGAGATACAGATTTCAAAATCACGTACCTCAATGATACCTTCTTAAAAAGAGGTCACATGAAAATAAGTTAAGATAATTTTTCCGCATATGTTATTTCTACCTATTGGGTAGTAATAATGAAACTCGAAAACTCACAGCAATCTGCCAAACCGCAAGGTTCGTACACTTCATACTTTGAGAACCCATTTTCAATTGATATTTCTTCACAGTTGTTACTTCTAGCATTAGGAAACCACATTAATGCAAGGATGAGTTTCACCAAAACGATATAGATGTGATGATTTCACGCGTGACCGTGCGTATTGCACTGGGTCATTAGATCCCAAAAAACATAAAATATACGAAAGAAAAAATTGAATACATGGAGCCAGAAAGAGAAATTTTGAGGGCTCTTCCATTAGGCCACAAAGGATAATAAAACATGGTATTAATCCAAGGAGCATTATAACATTTTCCATGCGTCCGAATTAATATCCTCTTACTAACTTTACAAGGCATGAAAAAAAGTTAAGTAAATCACAATATGATCCCGTACTTTCTTATTCTCGTTGCAGTAAACATTGTATCAATTTTAAGGAACTAAAAAAGAGTTCGAGGAAAAACAACCTACCATTGATTACTTATAATTTTTTTGCATAAATGCGCTACATATTTTTATGATATTATTAACGTGTACGGATAGTCATTTTATTTCATAGGTATTCGTCCAAATTCATCGTGTCTCCTATATTTACAAGTGAAATAACATATAAGAAATTTAGTATGCATAACGGTTTTTATAGGTTTTTATAATTCCAATTCTATAAATTTAGAAAAAGTACGACAAAAAATAATATAAAAAAACAATTTACGAATATACCACCATGAAATTGTATTAATAACCAGTAACATCCAGGATATGTTCAAAATTGTTTTCTTCCAATTCAATTAGGAACAGTTTTCTCTCGGGAAAAGAATAATAAAAGATCCCCACAGGCTTACACCAACCACAACTTAGCGGAGAATAGAGAGAATCAGCAAGAAAAGTGATGCGATATTAGCTACAGTATCTTCATTTTGGCTCACAGACAGGAAAACGAGTGAGTAACAAAGAGTGAGAGAGAGAATGGGAGAGAATTCCAGAGAGAAAAGCAATGGGACTTAAAAGAGAGACAATGAATGAGAAAGAAGTGATCGCATGAAGAACTCTCGGCCCTTGGGGCCTCAATATTGGTGACGGAATACACAAGCGTGGGCAAAGAATGGTGCCCTCTCTCATCACCCACAGTCATTATCGGGAGTAATAAAGGCCCCATTCCCTCACACAAGCACACAAACCCGGTGCCCTCTCCTTGGTTGTACGAGGTGTGCGTGTGTGTCTACGCCACAGGCGATGATGTGTCTCCATTCTGGAAAGTGGCGAGGAGGTTAGGTGGGAAAAGGTTATCGGCGGACAGGCCTCGGCTGAGAAAAGAGGCGGAGGGGGGGGGGGGGGGGGGAGGGGGCTAGTTGCATGGGAGGGCGGAAAGGGAGGCAGGGGATAGTTGGGCATAGGGTGGTGGACTCTGGGGCTCGGATTGAGTGGGATTTCTCCGACACGACGACACTGCCGGCGGCGCCTGTTGGGGGTAGGTTTTCGGTGATGGGAGACGTCCCCCGGAGCTGTAAAGGGTTATGCGATTGGGAGGGAGCGAGGAGGAAGATGGAGTTGACCTACGTCAACGGCGAGCATCCAATAATCACTGACAGGAGAGGGGGAAAAACCGAAGAAGGGAAGGGAGAGATGTGGGAATGAGAGGTTTTCTGAGACGAACTCGACGGAACCCTCAATACTCAAAAGGGAGAAAAACCTTTCAAGACGACAAGAGACTCACACGCCATGACGCGTTTATTTCTGGCACACTACGAAATGAGAGTGGAATAGGGGAAAAAATGTACCTCAAAGATAGGCAAATAGTGTGTTTAAGGTTTGACTTATTTACGGTATCATGTGGGGTTCAAAATAGGGGTTCAAAATAAAGCTCCCAAGATATTGTTTCAATTGTGGGTAGAAAAAACTTCCCTCGTTGACGAAAGCAGCAAACTTAAATTTTAAATACAAAAAATTGCTCTACCTTCTACAAGAAAATGCAGGATTCCTAATACAGGGTGGTTACTGAGACCCAATTTTTAAATTCCCTGACTATTCCCTGACTTTTCCCTGACGGACTCACAAATTTCCCTGACCGATCGCCAAAAGGGCTCCTATTATCGGATTATTTTATTTCTGCTGAATAAATTTTCATCAAAACTCAAAAAATCTTAAAAGCTGAAATCAATACATTAAAAGCTGCAAGTATTCCCTAATGAAAAAGTATATTAAACCTTCATAAGTTAAACCCTCATGCAAACTATACGCACTTTTCATACACATTCCGCGGCCGTGTATCGTATTTCCGTGGCCGTATGTTTCCTTCCGTAAAATTACAATGACGATGTCTAATCCTTCAAGAAAGAAGTAGCGTGTCGCGGTAGTTCTGGGAAGTTGAGGATTACTGAAAAAACATCGAAGAGAAAGTTAATGGCCGATTTACTGGCGGACTCCAGTACAGGTATCACTAAGGTGCGCGAAAAATACAAACCAAAGCCATGTTGTTGGACTGGATCAAACTCGGATGGCACGAGTGACATTCAGAAGCGAATAGCAAATTGATTAACTTGGTTATAACCCCTAGATTGTGAGAGGGAACCAAAAATGTTCAAATATTTGTATAAACAAACAAAACGTAATCGCGCCACTGCGTACGAGGCGATTAGCAACGGCAGCATCGTATTTAGGAATATCTTAATTGAGGTGGTTTGTGGCATGACTAAATTGCTTCGAGAGGGAGCTAAGAGGACCTTTCAATAATTACGTCGAGCGTGAAAGGTGGGGACGGGAGGATGACTCCTCTTACTGTCTCACGAACGTAGTTTGGGGTATGGGAATCGAATGTGATCTTACGTAAGATTTTGTTTACACGAGTGACCGTACTTGTATTACCATTCTAATAATCATCGTCTCGTATTTTTATAACTGCAAGCACGTATTAAATATGAGCTATTGTGCTCCACCTGCCTCTAGATCTGAGTCTCAGATGTTAAAAAAAACGAGAGGTAAAATTTTCCGAACAACATAGCCTCGGATTCCTTGTGATGAGCGGGATGCATGTGATCGTGAATTTTAATATTACTAGGCAAATATCGCATTAAGGATGTATACAAGGGATACATTGTACGTCTGATTCACAACTAAGTAACTAAGAGACACTACTAATAAGATCCACAACTGAATGTTCCAAAAATTGGTGGGGCTTATTCCATACACGTCAGCGACGGATATTAGTTTTAGGCGATGAAATAAAGGGCGGGAAAGACTGGCCGATAAACGTAATGGTAGATAAATAACGAGTATTTCGATGTTTCTCCCTGACTGTCACGATAATTCCCTGACTTTTCCCAGACGTTTCCAGAAATGCAAAATTCCCTGACAATTCCAGGTTTTCCCTGACGATCGCCCCACTGTAATAACTATTGAGTTAAAAAATTGAGCCATTTGCATTACAAAGGTATGAACTTAGTTTATTAATAATAATAGTTTTAGGATGAAGAAAGGCAGATTTTGACCTTTTAATGAAGTTTTGTTTTACGAAATCAAAGAGTTGTAAATTATTTATGTCATTTTTATCGCTCCTTTCCCTCTTTATAATTTATGAAAATGGGCTTTACTTGAATAAGATGTGAGTACGCATATCATTTCTTGTATTTTCACGATCACAAGCAATTACCTTCGTAATATGTCACTTAGACTCCCTATACTTATTTGCAGCAATAAGTAAAAGGGATATTCATAGCTCTCGCTGGAATTGGCTCTCATTGGGAACAATGAAATTAACATATCTTCATGTTCAGGAGCTCCATATAAATACAGGCTTATGATTGAAAAACAATGAGATCATCTTATAGATAGTTTTCACTGGAAAGAGAATTTCTTAAAATCTTATCTCCCAATCCCCTCATTGGATCTTCCTACCCTCCTCTATCCGGACACTTCAAATCTTTCCACTCTACATCAAATTTACAAAACAGAGAAATATAAAAATTTAATAGGCGGAATGTCATTGTAAAATGAAAACTATCCATTTCTCAACTGTATTTACAGTAAAATGAAGAATATCTGTCTTAGAGTAACTGATTCTGAGGAATATTATTACTTTCCATTTCATCATGTCTCTGTGAAGCTGTTCATGCAGAAAAAATTCGAAACTGAGAAAGCTAAGAGCAATCCCAGTTATCAGAACACTTCTACGCTATAAAAAGCCATGCTAAGGTAAGAGAAATACAATGGGAAGCAGATGGATGAGGAAAAGAAATGGCAACACAGGACGGAATAAAATTCAAATTTGTCAGTGGAAATACAAGAACTCTGTAATCAACGAGCAAAAGGTCTTTGAAGGCACAAATAGGCTTGGCATAAAAATGAAAAGGAAATATATGAGAATCTGTGAGCGTGGGGAAAAAGAGAAGGAAAACTCGAGCATGTAGATAGACTCAGGCTAAAACAATTCATAAAATATTTCTTTGGGCGGCAACAGCGGAGGAGGAGCAAGCAAAGAAACAGTATATCGAGGATGAGGAAAGATTAACAGGGAAAGAGAGATTGGAAAACTGGTTAGTGAGCCTGGGGGAAAGAGGTTAAGAAGGGGCGAAAAGGGATAAGAGGAGAAAAAGAGCAAGCAGTTGGAGAGCTTGGAGAGGGACAGGCGTGAAAGGGGAGAGAGAGTAAGAGGAAGGTAGAAGAGTGGGCAACGAGTCCTTTTGTGGAATCAGCTGAAGATTCCAATTCTGCGAGTCTCAAACTACGTGAATAAGTAAGTTGACTCGCTCTCGTTACGGAGCACGAGAATGGATTCCAATTTCCCCTTTTTCGCCTCCCGTTTTCATCCCTCGTTTTTATCCCCCCCCTGCCACCTCACCTTTCTTTTCCCCACCCGACACTCAACCCACCGTCCTCCGCGCAACACTCTGCTTAAGGCCCACGCAGAGAAGGATTCCCTTTTGCCGTGGGCAAAAAGGCAAAATGGATTGGCAAAAAAATGGTGCTAGTGAGACGGAGGGAGGGAGCAGGAAAGATGTGATAAGGGTGGGTAAGCATAAGAAAGGGAACGCGAGCGGAGTGGATATCTCGTTTTCGGGAGTTTCATTCAATAATTGGTTTTCCCCGAGAGCCACAGCAGGATATGGTGACACCTTGAACCCATCCGAGGTGAAATGAGACCCGGAGTTAATGACAAAAGATGAAAGGCCAAAGTGGGGGGAGGTAGGAGAGGATTCCTCGGCATGAAGCGGACGCTGAGCAAAAACCTTGCCCGCGATGAGCTCTCCGCCCCCGGATTTATCAATCTGTCGATGACTCCCCCTACCGCGCGCTCACGTGGAAAATGCGAAGGGTGAAAGTACACGCTAATGGAGCATCGTCGTTAGATTTTCCTTTTGCGCGCCTCCCTTGAGTCAGTCGGCATCGCTTCGTTCACTCCGCAGCGACTAGCGCCGTAATTGGCATGCGGCGTGAAAAGGTTTTATACCAGAAGGAGCGCTTTGTGGGGACACCTTACAAAAAAGGAGGTGAAATGCGAACGAGGTATCCCATAAATTGAACGACAAAAATATATTTAATGTTCAAATGGAAATTAGCTCTTCATTTTATTGATAAATATCAGCCTACATGTGATATTTCCACAGCTGAAAAACCCTAATTAAACATCTCGAGAGAAAGGTGCGATGCCATTGTAGAGAATACTCAAAATACATGTTCTTCCAAGATATAAGGATTATTACAGAGGCTCTTTTTTTCCAACCAATAAATAATAAAAGAGAATATTTTCATTATTATTCTACAAAGAAATGTTACTTAACATTTGAGTAAAATACTTAAATTGTCTTCAGTAACTAGAAGAAGACGGAGTAACTAATTTTTGAGATTGCTAGTTAAATTTTTAAAGTGTAGATTCATTCAGACTAATAAAAATACGTGTTAAACCAACTGTATTACTATAGGGGGAATGACTTTAAATATGTAGTAGGCTAAAATATAATTTTGGTCTCCTAGAGTTGTTTATATCACACAGTCTAACATATTACTAAGACTAGTCTTGAGCCTAGGACACCACAACACCTATGCCCGGCGCGGGATACGAACTTGGGACCTTAGGGTTGCCGGACCAGTGTCTCACCGATCAGGCTACCGTGGTCGGAGAATGAATTTATTTTCATGCTCATGGCCACGCACCAAAACGACCATTTTCGGGGAAATTCCTTAATATAACTGTATTGAAATACATTTACCATATATGCAATATAAGTTGGAGATGACAGGACTAATAGACTTATGTTATAAGATTGCAGCTTATAGCACGTACCTTAACGAGAAACAGCATCATATTTTTTTCGTCCATCATTCAATTATTACGCAGTTTTACTGCGTGATTTCCAGTAACGGATACAATGCGCGCATAGTAAGAAGAAAAAAGCGTTCTACAATCATGAAAGGTAAATTTTCTATTAGCCTTTACTCACATCTTGAATAGACCATCATAATTTAACCAATATATCATTGAGGATGTAACTGAAGTAACTAAAACATTCATTACCTAGTGGGTTAGTTACTTAAGCAAACTATATTTACATTGTAATACTACACTTCATTTCTAAAAGTTAAGATTGGTGGCTTTGATGCAGTTAGTAGCACATATATATTTAAAATTCCGTGAAGATTGAAAAGCATATATATTCATTCTTGTACATCAAATTTGTACAGAAAATTAATTACCTCACGGCTTCAACTGTGATTCGCGATTTCCGTGGGGACGGATTACACTGGGCGATGGAGCGTGTAGTTACAATTACTCAAAGAAAAAACGGGAACTCAAGTTAGTCAAATGCGGTGTTAGCGCCTTTTTCGACGAGGGTCTGGAACTGACCCGCAGAAATAAAATCCAGCCCTGGATATCCTGTGATAGAAGCAGGAATTCCAATGACGCCCGGATTCTGAATGGCCGTATTTCTCCCTTCTCTCTCTTAGATTCTGGGTCGCTGATTTACATTTCTCCGAAGTACTTCCGCAGCCGTTCGTCGGGGAAGGACCATCGAGATGCCTTTCCACATTACAAGCAACCGTTTGACTCCGAAATTCACCACTTGGAGCGTAGTTCTGGACGAAGGAAAGGTTTGCCCGAGCAAAGTTTTTCAAAGGGGAGTCGCTAGTTCGAGACCCTCTTCCGAATTCAAGCGGTAAGGAATCCGGAGGAGCACGTTAAGGCGATCCACGGCCCAAATTTTTACTTCAACACGAGTGAAAGAGAGAGATGGAGAGGAGAGGGAGGAAGGCAAAGAGTACAGCACAACATTTGCTCTTCAAAGTTAATCCCATTTGCGGTTTCTCCCGGCCTCGTACACGGTGCACGATCCCACTAAGAGTATTACAGGGGAACATCTCATGCCTTTAGAGTCTCGAAATTCTCTCCCTCTCCACTTCAATCTCCACCCCTACCCTCCTCCCCACCACGCCCGCTTTTCTTCACTCGTATCACCACTACCACCATTTCCCTCAACGGTTCCCGCTTCTACCCCGTCGCCGCATCTTATCCAAATCACCGCGCGCCGCGCTTGAAGCACGAGGGCGAGCTGAGATTTGTCGGTTTCTCCTTACATCCCTCTCCCGCGGCCTTGCCTTTTAATCATCTTGCTCGCTCTCTCCACACGCGGGTCGGCTCTTGCCGCGGCCTGCAGTGCTGCAACGGGGAGTGGAGAATGCCGGAAGGGAGTTTGGGGAAGGGGAACGTGACCCCGAGACATCCAAGGTTACCACCCAGTGAACCCTCTACTACAATTCTCATGATCTTCCAGCAGTGACGTGAGCGCAGAGCACGCATATTCTCGTGTTATAATATATCCTCTCAGAAAAACATTACAATTATGCCATTTTTCCGATTAATGAAGGAAGAGTACATCCGGAAAACAGCGTTGGTACACGTAAATACGCCAACTAACATTCTCTTTGATAGAATTTATTTAATAAAATAAACATTAAATGAAAATATATAGAAATTAAACCAAATTACTCGCTTCGCGCTTTCTTATCACACTCAAATCGCACACATGATAGATAAACATTTCCAGTATGTTTCCGCAATTCAAGTAGACATCTTTTAGCACTCGAAGTACAACATTTTCATTGGATATTTCATATAATTATATTTTTTAAATCAAATAAATATATTTTTCACGGAAAATTAATGATGGCACCCACCAATCTAAGTCCATAACCAGGTGCACAAAGTTGACTTATTAATTTAAAAAAGTAAATTATTACCATGGAAAATTTTAAATGCATTCAAATTTCAAATCCGCGGTTTCAATCCATGAATAATCAGGTCCTTCCGGTTATTCGATTATGTGCATAAATCCCGCACCTATCCTTCGATTCTTCCTTGTTGTAGTGGAACTTTGTATCGCATGAGTAAATGTGATTTTTCAGATTTTCTTAATTTCAACAATTTCAATGAAGGGAAAAATTAAAAAAATGCATCTTTTGCGTCAAAGAACAGAATGAGACTCAGAAAGTTTCAAGAATTGGATGGAAATATGCATACTCCACAATATCATCCTCACCTACCGCGATATATCCAGACATTTCCCACCCCACTATGCCACTAACAAACAGTGAAGCCAAAACCCCTCGAGTGAATTGCTTCCATCTGACTCAATCGTCCTCCAATTACCGAGAATCTCATGCCAATTCATTACGTTACCGTTAACATTCCCCATGAATTGTGGCCGTCGTATAGACTAGGGCTCACCGAGAGAAAGGATGACGGCTAAGATTCCGTGGTTGAGGGTCATTTAAAGAGAAACCACCTAGCGATTTCAGCGTAGCTAACACCAACCTCATTTTTTCTATCGGCACATGCATTGAATGCACCATCTCTCAATCCACTCTCATCTCTTAAAAGGATTGCATTATGATGGAAAAGAGAACGGTACAGTTTCAGGAGAGTGACTCTCTAAAAATCTCCACTTCAGAAAGTGCATCGTCGTAAATACCATTCCAAATCGAAGACGTATTCAGAACGCATGCACATTCACTATCAGGCAAGGAAATATAGAATTTGAGATATCGACGTGAATCATAACCTCTGATGATGTAATGTACGACAAAAAACATTCCACTTTGATTTATTCATTAATACATAAAATGTAAGTAACACTACAACGGGACTCGTGAATGTCCTGTCAATCTAAGTATGAGAGAAATATCAAGGAGAAAAACACACACGGTAAACCAAGGCGCTAGAGTATAAGAGATAAAAGTTAAATGCTAACATGAAATCTCAAATACCAAAAAATAAATAAATAACTAGCCATTTAGTGTGTGGTTGGATAAAAGTTTCGATACAGGATGATTAAAATAAACTCCCAAAATTAATGGGGACATATAAACAGTTGACACTACTGTATAATCTGGTGTTTTCCCGGCGCATAATGCTGGTGAAGTCTTCACGGGTTCTCCACCGGGTCCGGGAAACGGCTAATGCCGACGTTTCGATAGCTAACTCTGTCATCGTCCTCAGGACGTCGAGTAAGTCGAGTCGAGTGACACTAGACGCCTTGAAGACGATGGCAGAGTTAGCCATCTAAACGTCGGCATTAGCCGTTTCCCTGACCCGGTGGATAACCCATGAAGACTTCACCAGCAGTTGACACTACTAATCTAGGTTAATAATTTAAGGGACAGTGTCAAAAAGTAAATGAATGATTTTGCCGCACTTGTTGCAATTGACTAACTGAACTCCTTATGAAATAACTTGTCACGGGCTGATGAGATACTATTGACTTGATATCTGTATAAAACCAGCGTAAATGGTCTGTATGTAAATGTCTATAGCGTAAATGATCTGTAAATGCACTGTATAGTTACACCCTTTCTTACGATATCTAAAGTAAGTTCAGGTGATCATTTGCTACCACTTCCAGATCTGTAATATCCAAATAAATTTCCATAAATATATTTATACTCATGAAGAAAGGATTAACCAGTATACTGATATGTCTTCCAGAGTGGAGAAATGATTTATCACCCTCAATGAACAACATTTATTTTCAACGAAGAAATTTATTTTCGTAAAGTTAATAACTATAAACGTAGGTCAATGAAATAATATAATCTCAATATAAGTATTTATATGGTCATGATATACATCATTTTTAACATCTACCGTAGCTACCGTACTATCATATTTTTAATTACCAATCACCGAAAAACGGAAAGTTTGTCTCACAAAGATGCCATAAATCAAATTGAACATTAAATACAAAAAAATTACGTGGTTTTTAGATTGGCTTGAAATTTTCCAATTTTTATCAATTCCAAAATGTTCAAAGGAGCTCCAGGAGAGATGTATCCATACGGGGGAGAGCTAAATAGGTAGCCGGTAGAACAGGATTGTTATGAGGCATTCAGCTGAGTGGAACTTTTTTTCAAGGCTGCAAATGTTATCTTACGAGACCAAAATTGCAGTTGGGCTGCTACGGCAGCGAAAAACCTTGAGTGTCGCGCGACTGAGTCGGACGTTACGTCGACAAAAAATCTTTGAATGATAAACAGAATGAAATGGTACCGTCGATATTAAAATAAATTCAGCGGGGGTCTCGGCTGAAGTGTTAGTGAAACAAAATGGCCATTTCGCTTTGAAGTAATGAAGATTGGACCCTAGGGGACTGGGCCGGATGGAGAGTGCGCGGGAGGTTATAAAAAAACTCCTTCATCATCCGCATCCCTGGTTGTACGGCTGGTGGGACGGGAATTGCGAGGCGAAGTGGCATAGCGGGGAAGAACGGAGATGGGGAGATAGAAGGAAGGGATCCTGAAATAGTGAGGGGTGGAGGATGGGAAGGGGAGTTGCAGGGCGAAAGGAGAGGGTAAGTTAGGCGCATCGGGTGAGTGACGGAGCTCGAAGCGGGGATGCTGTTCAGAAAGGGAAGTAATCAAAATGCGACAGGCCTTACGGAAAGGGGAATAGAGGCAAGAGAGGAAATGGTGAGCGTGATTTTGGGAACTCATCATTTTCAGTACATAAGAAAACAAAAATAGGATTAGATACTCGCCTGTATGGGTGTATGAGTAATCTTACATACATAGCTTAATTTATGGCTTCTCATTCAGCGGCGCAACAAAATCCCGAAACGTGGGAGGGGCAAACTCATTGAAAAATCTGTAAAAGTGGGGGGGGGGGGGGGGGTGATGTTGGTTGCATAACTTAGAGGGGATATATATGCGGACCTCCAAGTTATCCGTTGTTCATTCATTGTAACAAAGTTTCATGTACAATTGTTACACCTCTCTAGAGAATATGTACGATACCTTACGTTGGTGGGCACTCAATAATTAATTACGACGAAAATGACCAAAAAGCACGTTTTGTTTATACAGTCCACGCGAAAAAGCTCAAGTTGAAGGATTTATATCTCAAAAACGGAAGAATTGATACTCATGCAGAGCATATATGCGTGTGTATAATTCAGTATTTTGTATAATGCAGGTAGGAGGGTTTTTAATAATCACTTTTTTGGCATCTCTTTGCAGTGGGGATGAACAATTGCACAATTTTTTCGAGTAGCGTCACTTTGGCGGTTGTCATTACAATATGAAATGCACAAATGAAAGGGAATTACGATAGAATATGAATTGTACTTTTTTCATGATGCCCTTTGAGTTTCAAATGATTTACTTACATTCGTTTAAGTTATTCTAGCAAATTTACGAAACTGGGTTTTCTCCGTAAGTATGCAACATTAGACGCACGCAAACACCGTCTGCAATTTAAAATTTGTAATGAGAATCTATTAACGTCATAACGCTTGACCATGCCGCAATACTTTATTTGAATTTTATATTTTTTTAAACGAGTCGAGCGAAGGCGGAAACGCCGATCAACGAATGCGTTAAATAGAATGACCTCGAGTTCAGCATTGATGTCGGAGCTTCAATTTTTGCTACTATGTCAACACGCTTCATGCGTGGATTTTTGTCTACTTTTTGAAGGAGGTTGTGCTATTCAATTAATAATTTTATTTTCACCTCATACCTTCCCAAGGCTAATACTAAGCAGGTGTCTCACATTTAATGTCGGGAAGTATTGGTCCTCGCGTAGTTTTGATATCTAGCAAGGTCGTCTCGATATACAGGCCTGCTCCAAGGGACGAAAAATCTCTTTTACGTCACGAAAGAAATCTGAACGAAAGGTGTTGCTTAATTGTTTAACGGCATATTTATAAGACCTTTACAGTTGACAATTGCATGTTAATGGTTGGGAGAGTGAAACGTGCTGTTTTAATCGTATGTATTAGCGTTTTGTAGTAGTAGTTAGCGTTCGTATTTGCATCTTTTATGCGATATTATTATTTTAAATGGATCTTTGTGGTTTTGGAATCGTAAGACGGCGACGTTAACGGCGGTAAAACAAAATTAGACGGTAATTAACATGCCTATTTCATTCTTTACCTTGGCGTACTAGGTTGTACGTTAAATTCCTTTCACTTTCCTTGTAACTGTTGTCATTTAGTATAGCTTAATTTATTTACTTATTGTCTATAATAGTATTTTCTCAGTATTCTTCACCTTGGGGTTAGTTGGTTAGTTAGTTCACTTGGGGGCAGCTGAATTTATTTTAGTTTCTTATCACCATTGCCATCCACCTTGTATTCGTGGTTTAATGGCACCGACAACATTATGAATTAAGAAAACCGCAGTAGTGTTGTTATTATGTAGTACTACTCGGTTAGAACTAAATGAAGTTTCCAACTTAATTGAATATAGGCATAACTGTTACTGACGATAATTTTCATTTTGCACGCTTGTTATACTTTTCGGAAACACTGAGAAAAAATTAATGAAGAGCTACAGTTTTATATGAAGAAGCCGGCAAAAGATTCGGTGAAAGCTGCCCCGGCAAGGAATTTATCTATCCAATCTATATATACTAATTTTTTAGCGTGCCAGTCAGTCATTCTGTATCCATTTTCTTTTGTTCTCTCCCAAGTTTTGAGCTAAAAGAGTCAGGTTTGGTGCGTTGAGTATGGATTCTCTGTCTGTATGATTTGATAGTAGTTATGGATTTTTAGCAGTTTGTTGTGCAGAGAAAAATCCAAAAATCGTGGTTTTTGAGAGTGGTAGACAACATATAATGAAAATTTGGTGGAGAAAAAACTACAAAAACATATAGGATAATTAGAGTGGGACACATTTCTCAATTTATAAAATAGCCATTTACTTTTCTCTACATACGAAATGCTTATGAAAAAGCAGGTCTGCTAGTCATGTGTATGAATAAGTTATATTATATAACAATACGTATTTAGCATAACAAGCTTAAAATGGAAAAATACACTTCATTAGGTAACCCAAAAAACAATTTTTATGGTCTACTTAATAAATTATTAGTTTCTCATGTTGAAATATAAAATTATTTACTCTATCGAAAGCTTAACATAATGAATATTAGAATATACTTGGTATTTCTACACTTACTTATCTCACACTACGAGAATGTTGTCGACGATCCATAAAGTGACGCCTGACACCATCAATTCTAAGGCGCGCTTTTTAAGTAATAATAGGCGAGTAAAAAGTATTCTTACGTATTTCAGATGGGGGACAAGGGGGTGGCCGTATGTTTTTGTGTCGGAGCGGTTTGTATTTGAGTGTCACTTACAAAGATGAAAAGAAAATAATTGGGACAATGAGCACATTCATGTGAATAATTAATGTAAAAATAAAAGTGATGCAATAAAACGGCAAAATGTTACAAAATCAAGGAAAAGTTGTTTCCGTAAACGCCTAAATTATTATCATATTTAGGTTGTTTTTTGTTGGGATGAGGGTGGTAAGTGTATAACAGGTAAGAAGAAGAACAGGTATGGAATATTATTAGTGAAATGAAAACAGATCGAATTACCACGTTAAATAAGTCAACGTATTCAAACAAAATTTATCTCGCATTTCTCCGCGCTACGAGTTCTCGTAGGATCACTCTCGTGACGTCATAGGAGTGCAGGTACGTAGCCAGAAATTTGCTTCGGGGGAGAGTGGGGAGTGGGGTGGGGGTGGATCAACATTAAGACCCAGGTCGAAGTGAAAACTTTTATTTTGTGGAAAATTGCACGTGTACTATTTCAATGTTTATCATAAAGTCCCCGATTGAAAGACGTTCCCTACACTATGAGCGTAAATTTACATACTTGATGAGATTAGAATGAAGACGAGATGTGACGGATCAATACATGTTGAAACAGATTAGAGAGAATACTAGATTTCTCGTTGAAGTAATGCAATCTCGTTGAACTCCGAATTGCTAATGTGGACATTACTATTATTTGACTTAGATTCTAATGATATTAAATTCATACGGTAGAGGTAAAAGCTACTGAGACATTCTCCAAAATATTGTATTAAAATATTAATATATAATCAACAAAAAGACACAGTTGATAAGTCACCTGTCTGAAAGAGAAATAATGGCTGTGTATCAAGGACGATGGGCTGCGTTTCAAAAAGCTCTGAGTGATTCACGAAAATTAACATTGGTTCTAAAATGTACCATCAGAAGTAAACTGTGGGGACGTAGAACTTGGGATTAATGTGATAATGATTGAAATAAAGCCTTGCAAAATATGGCAACTAATGAGTTCTATGAGCAGAGAAAGGATTTCACGTGAAATATGTTCGGACGCGTACATGAAGGCGTTTTTAAAGGACAGTCTCGGTGAATTAGAGAGAGGGGTTGAAGGAAAATTTCAGTTTGTTTTGCAGGAAAACGGAGGCGCGAGTAGATAGCGAAGATGAGTGCAGGGAGAGGGATAAGGGAAAGCGAGAGAGGATGAGGAGATGGTGGTCGATGGTTAAGAATGGAGGGGGGTTATTTGAGTTTGTTTTAGCGGGCAAAGGAAGGATGGGGTTGGGGTAGCAGGCACAAAAGAGAAAAGCTAAATAAACTGAGGGGAGACATGAAGAAACGGAGCGGAAGCAAAGGAGGACAGAAATTGGCCAAACCTTTGTAAACATAATAATGTGAAATGCGTCTAATCTCTAGTGATGGCAATGCAAACGATTCCTCTCAAAATTAACTGTGAAACCGCGAGTTGACTTACAGCGCGGCATACTTTATTTAGCCTAAATTCTGTTTTTGACTCACCCTGGGGAGAGTCATTTCATGACTGCAACTTTTTTTATCATTCTTTATGACATAGAAACACCATAAGAGCTGCGAAAAAAATCGTCGAAAAATATTTTTCGATTGGAGCAGTATACGAATATTTACAAAACAGACTACAAAGTCGAAGCCACTGCTAACCAAAGCGGCAGGTCATGGTTCGAGGAAAAGGTGGAGTAATTTTTTAAAGTCAAGAACACTTAAACGCAGCCATACATTTTTAGGTACATGTTTCAAAAGCTTCATAGAAAGAATGACTGTATCTAAAAAGCTAACATATTTCGAGCTTATTCTAGATGGAATTCTTATTAAAAACCTTTTGAGTGAGAAAATATATTTCCACTCAGTTTTAGTGATCAGATTGTATTTCTCTAATACAAGCTTTGAAATTAAACTCTCAAGATATAAAAAAACAATTTGATCAATATTAAATATGCATACTTTATGTAAGATAAATGGAGTCGTGGTAGCCTAGTGGGTAGAGCGCTGAGCTGCTGACAGGAGGGTCCCGGGTTCGAATCCCGGGCAAGAAGCTTTATGGACACCCCCGCCTAAAAATCCTTGCGATTAATGTCAGAACTTCGTAGGAAATCGCAGGAGGCTCAGGGTAAGGAACTGGTCCCCCTACCCTGAATGTGTGAATTAGTACGGGGTGAGCTCTACCCTCGCCTATCAAAAACCAACCTTCGGTTTGAACACACATTCTCACGTATAATAATTCATAGAGAATATTTATTATAATTGAATTGGAAATAATAATTAAGGAGCAAAAATTCTCCTTATTCCTAATATAAAATCACCTAAGATCA
The DNA here is from genome assembly GCA_933228895.1 of Platycnemis pennipes. Lineage (NCBI taxonomy): Eukaryota > Metazoa > Arthropoda > Insecta > Odonata > Platycnemididae > Platycnemis > Platycnemis pennipes. The sequence continues at coordinate 52,752,735 of OW121853.1, forward strand.
TCTTACGTAATTCATATTATGTAATCATATCATGTATTAAGTACCTATAAATTACAAACGTTTAGAAAATGTCCTTTAGAATGAAGGCGTTTTCTTTCTGGTTTATTCTTAGCATCGGGAGCAGCTGGGTTAAATTTGATCCGCTGCAAAATTCAAGGTTAATGGAATTATGTCGTTTAACCTCCACCAAAATCGGAAAAATGTGAAAAGACAGATCCAGCTTCAAGCTTCGGACAAATAATTACTAAGGGGTTCAATATCAGAAGGCCTTCATGACTCCTTGTGCACCCTGGACGCGAGAAGAGCTATCGACCGCTACATTCCACGCTTGTGCTCCCTTTTCAAAAACCCTCCTGCGCCAATGTTCTCTCTCTCTACACTAATGCATTAGAATAGGAATAAAATGCGTCTGAACGCGGCCTCAGGTGAAGGGTGGAATTGCGGCGGACGAGGCAAAAATAAAAGCCGGTTTAACAAGGGTCTGGTGGATGTGGGTCGCGACGCCAGTGAAGGGATACGAATGCCGCGGGGGTAACGCATAAAATGGTGGCGGAACCGTAATCCAAAGGGAAGCGGATCGACTGGAGAGGGCCCTGCCTCAGAAGAGTGAATGGAAGTGCAGCGGGACGGAATTCGAGTTGGAAAAGAACTTGAGGGACGAGGCTGGAATTAAAGAAAGGGAAGGGAACGAGGGAGCGAATTCTTCAAACGCGAATGAAGCGTAGGGCGATTCGAAGAGACGGAAGCGATGAAGAGTTTCGAGAGCGGCTCTTTTTCTGATTGCTCCGCCGCGCAGCCAACTGATATGCCGCCGTGACCGTGACTAAGACGTCGAATTTCAACATGTGGCAAAAAATTCTGATTCTGATAATGGGGTCTAGGAAAGGAATTATACCACATTAGCTGGTTAGGAAAAATAGGGTTCAATTTTAGAAACTTGGTTTTATTAACTCCACTGAGTTCCACTACGATACTTAGTGATTGAATGCTACAGTAGTCAGATTGTCAGGCGATGGGATTTATTTTCTAAGTGAATAATCACTTAATCCTTAGGAACAAGAACAAAATTATGCTAATGAAATGGTTTACAATAATGTCAGCATGCACCTGCACCTTACTCAGGTTACTTATTTATGAGTGACGTGAATAACGTATTGTAAAGAACTTCATTAGATTTTCACTAGAGGCGCACTTGATGAGAAGGGAAAAGATTAAGGAATATCAGTGGTAAATGTTTTGATAACTCTCAATAGGAGGAATACTGTGTACGTAGCCATTATTACACATAACAGAATACAATGACTTGCAACGTCCCAGAGATAACGTGAAGACTATGCACGCATATATTTGTAAGAGAAACGCTGTACCTTCTGGAATTGCCTCTCATGCCGTCAATAGCCCTCTTTCAACATTTTGTGAATGACGGGCAAGAAGAAGCCAGAGAAGCCTAAAATTTATGAACCAGGAGCGTCTTACTAATAGCTTTGGCAAACAGAGTATACCGGATGAGAAATCACAATAAAGCTCGGGCAAAGATCGGAATGCCGTGAAAGGGAGAGGAGCGGAGGAAGGGTGGGCGTGTACGGATAAGGAATTTGTTTGCAAAGGATATATCAGCTCGAGGGTGAGAGGAGGTGACGAGGGGGTTAAGGGAAGGGAACCAGATAGGGGTTTAAGGGCTCAGACGGGGGAATGGGGCGAAGTACTGGGGACATGGGATGGATGAAGAGACGGGCGGAGGGAAAATGGGGGGGAGGGAGAAAGGCTGGGGTAGGATGAGACTGTTTTCGGCGAGGCGACGTGCAAAGTGGCGCTCCAGAATCCCTGTGATGAAGAAGACATCCTCATGCGACTTTCAAATGAACGGCTGCCGTTGGGAATGAGAAGGAGACATCAGTCATTTCGCTAGGAGCGGGGCGGAAAGGCGAAAGGGTTTCGTGGGGCGGAAAAAGCAGTGTCATAATAGGGAATTGAAGACTGGTGGGGAGAGAGGCGGTGGGGCAGCGGGGGTAGAGCCCTGAAAGGGTATAGAGGAGAAGCGGAGGTACGCTCAAGTGAGGATAAAAGAGGAATTGCTAGGGTGCAGACGCGAAGATTTCCTTCGAATGCGAGAGCGGCGTATTTTGCTGGGACTTATAATACGGAGTGTAGGGGGGAAATTTTTGGCCGAGAGTAATGCGAAATTATGAAACCCCGAGTGTTTGAATAGAAGCGGGACTTGTTATTAAATTGCGCACGACCGGGGAGAGGAGAATATTTTCCAAACTCAAAATTGGAAATTTCTCCCCGGGAAGAGGGGTAGAGCGAGAATCGCCTTTCATTTGAGAGAGAGAGAAAACTAGTTCCGCGAATTTCATTGCTGCGATAAATGCGAATCCACCCAATCGAAATATATGAAAAGACAATTTCACTACTCCTGAAAATGGTTTCTATAAATTTCAGGCTTAAGAGTCCGCTGATGGATGGGACTTTATGGTATTAAAAACTTGATCCCAGCATAAAAAAGGAAAGTCTTCAAAACTTCTGGGAGGCATATAGCGCCTGGTCATAAAGTGTGCTGAAAAATACGTGGCAAATATTTTCTTAAGAATGATATTAACATTTCATATCTTTGGATTTCATATTCTATTCAAGATTAAGAGACTCGTATTTTTACGAAATACTTTTAAGAATTACAGGTGTCAAAAAAATAATTTACTTCTATTTCGGCCAAGATTAGTTGTTGGATCATAGATTGGCATTCAGCACATAGAAAGTTTTTTGAGTAGGTTGCGAGTATTGTGAAAACACAAATTACTGTCAATCTAACTTACTTCTCGTTTACATAATTCAAGGCAAATGTTTCATATTTTAGTACAGTTGAGTAGTACCTACTAAGACATGTCAAATAACGCATTACAATAAATATGACCACTGAGGTATTACTGCCGAGTATAAACTCAAAATATCTTACACAAGCCACTAATTACAGACGCTGTTACTGCCGTCATTATTCGGATATTCTCAGACTGGATTCTTTGGCCTTAAATTAGAGAGTTTGTTTATCAGTAAGTAATTTATGCAGGGGAGGCGACCGGCAGCTGAGATCATTTACGCCAATTAGAATAGGCGAGTAATTGGACAATGGGATGAACATTTTGGTGATGGAGGAAGGGTTGAGAAAAAACCAGCGTCGGCATTAGCCTACTCTTAACGACAGGCACCAAGGGGACCACAGCGTAACCTCCTATACGATGGACGGAGTACTGAACCTGAAATGCTCTCCACTAGGCACTCAAGTATGGATCGATATGCCACTGAAAAATCCTCCACTATGAGTCGAACTCGGAACCTCGAGATGGAAGGCCAGTAGCCACCACACCAACCCGATCGCAGTTTATTTATGACAATTCCAAACAAACTGAAATATAAATCGAATTACAAACTCAACAATATGAAGGAGTATAGTTGTTCATAAAAGTCCTTCGAGCAACAAGGGAGAAGAGTTGGAGTCTCTGCGGTATTTAAAGTGGAGGGTTCTCTCATCACTAATTCCAAACATTGTATCGCTAAATTGAATTAATTACCGGTGATATAAAGTCCCTGGAAAGTCTACATATAACTTGCAATGCACATTTCAGCCACCTTGGTCCCCAAATGTATCATCTACGTCATCTGATTGGCTTTGTTTTACTCCTTCCCAAACTCTGGTGAGAACGTTTACGACAACTAATTTAGTCACTGATATACTTTTTACTTTCATCATTGTCGAAAATCACCACAGCTATTTCCAAGTCTGCTGATTTTTTATATTAGCAACGGGATATTAACAAATAAATAAACAACAACAATTTTTAATATTTTAGAACTGAAGCTTAAAAAACCTACTAGTTTTATTTATCACCTGCATCAACGTGTGCAAAAGATGACTGATGCCTTAAAAAATTTTAAGACATTTCTGCGACGAGAAACTTCCCAACAAGTCTTTGAGAGGAGAGGGAGGGGAGTTATAACGCGATAAATTCATTACCTAATTAAGTTTACCTAATTTATGGTGAAGTGTGTCAATAGGCGATAATGAAATGAAAACGGCTCTATAATATGCCATGAATTGATATGGAAAGAATGAATGAAGATAATTCAATGGCACATTATTGTCATAGAAAAGTATTGATAATTCAAAACACCCGAAATTATAACAATATATGCAGCGTAACATCATTTTGAAAATAATTCAGACCTTTTTCTCGCCCAGAAACGTGCATCTGAGTGAATAAATCCCTGATTATCAGGCTTTCGGTATGATGGAAGACCTCATTCAAAATTAATCCTTTATGGTCCTGTTTCAACTCGTGAGTTTATGGAGGACGTCAAGCCCCGACCATTATTGCCAACCCAAAGCCCTATTCATGACCGACGGGAGAGGGCAGGAACGGACCATACAGTGTACCACCAGTGTAGATAGAGGTGGTCAGATGTTTACGATTCGGAGCCAATCTTCCCTGTGAATGAAGCGACGCGGAGGACTATACCGGGGGGGTCTCAGCTGGAAAGACGGCAGTAATTACGACTAGGAAGGACACACACCTCTCCTCACCCCCTGCAGTCCCCCCTCGTCCTACCCCCGAAAGGACCCGAAATCCCTCTCGTCCCAAATCCTATCACGCGCCCCACACCCCAGCACCTCCGTCCCCTCACCGCCAATCCCACCCCTCGCTCTCACCCTTCCCATTTTAATTCCGTCACCATGGTAACCTTTTTGCCACATTTTGCATCCCTCCCCCGCGTGTGCGCGGCAGAAAGCAAGAGAGAAGTGAAATTACTTAGCTAAGCTGGGTGGAAACTAAGACTCCGCTCCCTCCTGGCAGAGGCGGAAAAATTATTTGTTCGATAGGTAGATATTGGGAGAGGGTGATTTTAATTTTCTTACTCCGTAACTGTTCCGGAAATTTAATTATTCCCCGTCGGAAACGAGGGAAATTAAGAACGTCATGTATTTTCTTTTATCGTGGAGGCCAAATGCAGACCTTCAGAGACTAAATGAAAAAATCTCAGCTGTAGCTACATGTGTGCATTTCTTCTTAGAAAATTATTCAGTAATTTCATTTTTGATTAATTTTAAATGTCTTGCCATTTCGACAGAATCCTAAAGAAAATTTCTGCACCCAAAAAATATATTATTAGGCAGAATCAGACCGCACAGTGTACCACCAGTCGAGTATAGCAAACGGCCTTAAAACCAATAAGCACGTTTCACGTGATTATTACCTTACAAATCCCCCTCCCAACTCCCCTCGCAAGTTGTGATAAATGTCCTTGAAAACGGTGCTTCCAAACGTAATAAATCACCCGATTTTATGCGAATACAGGGTTCACAATGATACCGTAGTCTTTTCAAAATGTTAATCATTAACTACCTACCGCATTTATGCCTTATTTTTCCAACTTTTGGTTACATAAGTAGTCCCGGAAAGTATGTTTCAATCCACTCTTCTGTTCATCACCAGATTCTCCAAAGAACAAAGAAGTACTCGACAAGCAGCGACGACAGCAATAAATGGGGACACGCATGGTTGCGATGAAAACGAACGGTTGGAAGGGAACCGAATAATATCCATCAACGTTAAAGGTGAGCATCTCTCCCTTCCCCCTTCCTCTCCCTTGTCCTCTCCACATGTGTGCCGAAGAGGTGGGAGGGGAAAGTGAGGTAGAAGACTTGAGGGAGCGGAAGGGAGAGGTAGGTTGCCATGGAAACTGAAGACAAACAGATCCGAGAGCACGTGCACCGCCTGCCCTCCTCCCCGTTCCGTCGGAGGCTTCGCCCGTAGAGCGACTCGCTCGACCCTATCCTCCCTCCGTCGTCACAGGCCAGCCCGAATCCGTACCCATCCCCAAACAGAGTCTTTAATCAATCGTTGGACAGGTGGAGTGGGCAACAAGATGCGTGTAGGAAAGAATGAGACGCCGGTTCATACCTCGTACTTGGCTAAAATTAATTCAGCCATTGCAAACAGTTGCAACTAATTTTTATCGGTTTTTTATTCAAAAATCTTTAATACTTCAATGCCTTCCAAAGCACTTTTCTAATGCTTTCTCCAAAGTTGCTTTGAGTTTCCATCGCAAGCAGTTTTTTCTCAGACATTTTTTTTTAATTAGTGCACAAGATTTGGAGAAAAATGATGCAGAATCAAATATAATATGAGTAGAACTGCATAGTTAAAATAGGCTTACCACGACAGAAGAAAAATGATGGAAACTATTATAGAAAACATCGCTAAGCTCAAATAAAGTTAATAAAGTGCGTTTACGATTTGGCGTGGACCTTAACGTAAACAGCACATAATGAAACTAGACTGGAGGCTTTGCAGCGAGGGTGTGGTGAAGGATGGAGATAATTCTATGCATTTATAGAGAAAAGAATTGAATATGATCCCTGATCCTACTTTTCGTGTTTTAGTATTATACACCAGTGGTCATAGTTACGGAAATTGAATGTTTCACTTTCATATCTTGGCTGGATTTCAAAACGAAAAGTAATTTCCGGTTTGATAGTACATACTAATTTTATATTAATAACAGTCGACTCTACAGCAAGTGAAGTGAAGAGTCACATTACCAAAAAAACGCACCAATTTAACAAATTAACATCCGCTTTACATAAATTGTAATAATTAAACGGATATAGAATATTTCATTTGGTTATGTCCGCTCTCCAATTCGACCGTGCCAAGCAATAGAAAATTGAGGCTTTCCGAATGCTCAACTTGCACGAACAAGAACTTGCCCACTTTACGACTTCAATTCTCAGTCAAGTCTATTGGCATACCATGTTCATTAGTTAGAATATTCGATGCCAACTAAGTACAAAACAAAGTACAACAAGTACAAAAATGCCAACATTTATTGGCTTGGGAAAAACATTTTAATTAATTTATATTTATGATACTCTTTGTTATTTTTGAGTAAAAAAGTAAACAAGGATATCATAGAGTAGGTAATGAAATTCAAGTATTTTAAGGCAATTATAACTTTGTAGTTGATTGTAACGGCCGATACTTTGTGGGACTCCATGTTCGGGTTTAAATTATACACTTTGCCAATCCACTATAATAGTGTACATGATTTATTCACAAATCACAACACGTTTCACTACACTGTAGTATCATCAGGTGGTAAATACACTACCACCTGATGATGCCACAGTGTAATGAAACATGTTGAGATTTGTGAATAAATCATTTACAAAATTTTAGTGATTTGCAAAGTGTATAATTTCAACCCGCAATTATAACTAGCTATGGGCATTGGTATAAAGAAGTAGGCGAACAAATAACAAAAAGTAAGGGATTGGGGTCTTCCTGAACCAAACAGCACAAAGAAATAAATTTTTTCTGGCCGAAGCAAAAACAAGAACATTTATGGGCATATTACATGAAAACAGCAGCACAAATACGCAAAAAAACAGAATACAAACAGCAGAAATGACCGGACTATGAAAAAATGGGCAGGACAAGATTAGATACGATTTCTAAGGAAAACATCAAACACCTATGTAAGATACCTTCAATAATAGAATGGGCAAATAAAAGTAAAGAAGAATGGAATAGGCATATATCGAGAAGAGAAGGCTCAAGATTTGTCAAGATAGCATATGACAGCATACCCTTAAGTAAGAAGAGCAAGCGTCGACCACACTAGAGATGATCAAAGAACCTTAAATCATAATTCATAAAGGCATATTCAGATAAAACAGGCACAAATTTCTTCGAAGAAATAGAAGAAGGAAAATATTTTGGTATACCATTGACTTTCCCTTTTTATTAAGGGATTTCCCGCCCCGAAGACCCTAAAAATGTTCTTGATTTTGAAACCCAAACTTTTCATTCCGATGATGGCAAAAGCAAAAATACGTGGCGAAGGGAATTTTAACCAATCATAATTCGGCGAATCAAATCAATGGTGAAAGATGCCCACCTTGATCACGCCTTCCCTCAAAGCTCAATTTCCCAGGGTCACAATTGTCCGCCCTCGGAATTTCGTTGTTGCCTTTTCCGGGTGCGTCAGCAGCTAAACCTTATTCCATCTTTATTTTAGTTCCCTCAACAACAATGCACATTCACCCCCACTCATTAAGAAAGCTCCTCCATCAATATCAATCTACAAGCCGAGTAATCAATCCCTCCCTGTTTTATCCTCCCCATGACCACAATATCTCCAGGAATGCGCAGTAAAAGTGAGAGGATGAATTAGGCCTGAGAGTAGGGAAGAACCCAAGGGTTGGAGTTCGATGTAACGATGGAGAGGGAGCGAATTTCGGCAAGAGCCACTTTTGTTCACCCATTTAGGTCCATAGATCGCGCGTAGTGGTGCCGATCAAAATGTGACGCGTTTCGCATGCGACGCCGCATGGACACCAAGTGAAACGTGGATCTGTTTGGTGAAGACCCTGGACACTTACCCGAATGGCATGGGGGCGACAGCCAAGAGACGCTATGATACCAAATCCAACCCGTCCTCCTCCCTCACCACCCACCAGCTGTTCCCGAATCTCCCCTGCCCAAGACACGACGGGCCTCGCCATCTCGTTCGGTGGGCTATGCCAAAGTGTCTCTTTTGATGTCCGAGCGGCGAAAGTCTCGCCATCAGGTACGAAGGGTCGGACTCTTTGCTTGATTGCGGCGTGGGAGACGTCATCAAATTCATTGATTTTAAATAAAAGGATAGCGGCCGTGCCAAATGAGGCGGTTGATACGACGCGGTATTTACTATCTCTTGGGCAATCGTTTTCCAGATTTACACCTCGCAGGATATTGAATTTTTATTCGACGAATTGCAACTTCAATGCCACTTCAGACCATCATTTATGTATTTCATTCATTTAGAGAATTGGTGCAATTTTACAGGGATATGGTCACATTTACAGGAATAAAAAAACAAAAATAATTCATTTAAAAATGATGAACAATTAGAGAATCAAATTAAAAATTATGCAGTGATCGTCATTTCAACAAAGTATAAGCAATTTAAATTTAAAAAGTATTTGATAACACCAGAACATGAGTTGGGAATACGTTTAATTAACGAAATCAAAGACAAATGGGACTTTGGTGAGGCAAAGAAACAACTTTCTGGTTGAAAGAATCAAGCAGTGTAGAAGAGATTGAGTGCTTGGGATTCTAGGAATGTGGACAGGAGAGAATTCGAAGGGAAAGAGACTTGAGAAGAAAGGAAGGGCTTGAAAAAAAATCAGAAAGGATGTGAAAGTTTGGAATGACATGGAAGGGAGATAGGAAGGAGCAGTGACGCGCCAGGGGACGGATAGGGAATGGAAAGGAAACGGTTCGGAGGATATAATAGATACTCGCAGACTTGAGAGAGAGGCGAGGAGAAGGTTTGGAGACCGATGGAATGGAATGCGCAAAAGGACGCAAAACGTGGGACCAAATCGAAGGAGAGTTAAACAGTGTTTTGTCTGCGAGAGGCTGCGGCTCGGGACTACGACCGCTACCGCTCCAAAGCCCTCCAGACAACGGTGGCATTTAGCCGAGAGCAAATTACGATTCGTCCGCCTAAATTTCCCCGGGATAAAAAAAGGCTGGGGACATTTAATTGTGAAAGGGTACTCGGCCGTCCGCGAAAGCAGCGTTGAGAGGACTACAGGGAAACATTCCATTTCGCCGGAAACTCAAACATGGGCCCACGTACCCCGCCCGGCCACTACTTCCGGTGATTGTTTGATGAGCACCGGCCATGGGTAAAGCCAATCATGGATATTGCGAGGGTTGATTAAAATGAATCGACGACTTACCACTCCCCTGTTATTTTTCGAGAACATTTAGGTACCGTGGGTGAATGATGGGACTGTGTCAATCGCGAAAACTAAGAAATTAAAACCAGTTTTTTTTTTTGCAACGATTGGACTTTCATATTGCGCTGCGTCATATTAGGAGGGCACTCAGCTTGATCAAGTTGGGGTTGTGTTCGAACCACGTCCATTTCGCTTCCACGGCATGTGGATACACAGAATATGCGGGCATTTGGGTGAGAATCGATGTCAAGGATACTCTCCTCGATAGTAGAATTTTCGCTCTCCTTCTTCATTGATAATTGCTTTCCCGTTGACGTTTTTGGCGAAGATGTTGCAACTACTACACAACAATTTATCCAACAACCTCTATGCATCAACTTTGGTGAAGATGTAGCAAATATTATACAGCCAAAAGTACAATTTTACCTCTTCATCACAATTGATATTTACTTTATCGTTGATATTTTTGGTGAAGATGTTGTCTTATAAAACTATGCAATAAATGAAAAGAGTAAAAATTGGCGAAAACGATTCCCACATAGAAATTCTACATATTACTAATGTTACTTTCTGTTCCCTAAATACTTCACGATTTCTGTCAGTTTACTTTGTTTGCAAAACTATACACAAAGCATAAGATAAATACTGATTTTTTATAGAAATCGGTACATTATGAAATTCTTCTAAAGGATAAATCTTTTCCTAATCTCAGAAGAGTAAATGAACAAGCATCTTAATGAATCTTAATGAAAATTAGTTGACTTAGTAAATATGTTTTTTTAAAGTGTGATTCCGCTCTTACTCGTGGGTTCATTCCTTAATTCTTAATCGTAAGATTATTTTCAAAAGAGACAGTAGATAAATACAGTGGTATTATTACCAATTATTCTTACAATTAATTGTATTACATAAGTCTATTGAAAACGACAAAAGCCTCGCGACCGCAACGACCCTCAACTTTAAAAATAATGACCCAAGGGAGAAATACCCTCTACCCTTTCACTCCCGAGCTCATAAAACTCGCGCCGTAAGTCATAGCCGCACGTCGTAAATCTTGAGGGAGAAAAAAGCGACAATAAAATACGAATTTTGGAATCGTCAGTATTTTTATCCCATTTTCCTCCGGAACAACAACAGAAACGCAATAACTCACGGCGGGAAGAAAAAAACGGTAAATACATCGCAACACGTTCCCTCCACTCCACCCCCGACCTCAGCCGGGTGGGACGATATATTTTTTCTCCACCCACAAGGGGCCGGAGACAAACCCATACGAACAAAAAGCCCCCTGATCCCCCTCGCGATGGGGACACTGGGGACCGGTGACCTGCACCACAGGAATGGGAAGGTGTGAGAGAGTTCGGGGGTCGCCTGACGCCGATCAGGCAGAAATAGCGGCGGGAGGTGGATGCGGGAGCGCGGGCGGGGAACGGCGGTTTTCCCGCCGGATGAGGGCAGCGGCTCTGCGGTTCCGTTATCAAACCTATGGGGCGCCTTCGCGTCCCTCTGACGCGGTGACCCCAGCGCGCTCTAGAATCGCCGGCAGGATCGAGGACGGAGCGGCACTGGCGTGTGAGATTCCCCGCGCGCTCATTATCTCGAGTGGCCATCGCGAACGGCGGTCGGGGCGCGTCCGAAAACCGGAGTGGGCAAACCGACGTCCCTACCTGTACCACCGGCCGGAGTCCACGGGGAGGGCGACCGAAGCTCCAAAACTCCCTGCTCTTACCCCTTCCCAAAACCTCCCGTCAACGCAGACACACACCTCGGCACACCAGACACACTCGGCCACAAGACCTCTCTTCGTTATTTTTCGTTAAGCGCGAGCATGGCTCCCTCTTAGAAATATCTCCACCAGACTCTTGTGGATATGTAGCTCCCAAAGGTCTCTCCCCCCAAACCTTCCTCCACCTTGCCATCCTTTTGAACCCTCCCCGCCGAGCCGCCGCGCCGCTGTAACATGCTTATCTCCCGTGTCATCTAATTCGGTCGACGAGCTTAGAATATATCAGATATCTGGGCGAAAAAAACCTGGCTCAGCTATTTTGGATGTGGAGTGCTGTTCGGCAAAAAATTAGCTCACCCTATCTAACGTTACGTCGACAAAATATTAAAGATATGTAGGGTACTTACTGTTTTATCTTAATGGATATCTTACGGAAATAGCATTGGAAATCATGTCTCAAAACCTACATTAATCTTTTTTTTTCTAGTAAACGATTTCAACATTAAATACTTATCTTAAGACTTGTCTTAGTTAAGTCGGTACAATAACGATCGCAGTACTAATTTTGTATGGAACGAAAAGCTTGCAGAAACCCATAGCAAAAATGATCATATTCAGTTATTAAAATAATATGTGGGGAGTACTTGTTTTTGTTTCGTTATCTGTTTGATTATTTACTTGTTTCAATTCATTGTATAGATTGAATGTTTATTTACTTGTTTTGGTTGCTGTGTTTATGAACAATCCGAAGTCAGTCTATTGGTTGCTCTGTTGGAAGAATCCAATAATAATAAGTTCTGTTGGAAGAACGTCCAATAAATGTATATATTATATATTAGAGAATATATTCAGTTATTCGGGTATATCCCACATACCAGCCATAAATTCTCTAAAAATAATCAATGATTTTTCATCAAAACGAGTTAACTACTGTTATTACTATTTAGTGCAGTTAGTTACTATTTGCAGAGTATGCTACTTTGCTATCTACATATCGGTGATAAACCTAGCAGAAAAGTTAAAATCTATCAATATCTCATTTTACTTTGAAAGAGATAAGTAGGTACATTAGACTTCGTAAGTGAAGAAAAAATGACTGGAAATACATAAACGTCCCAGAATAGTTTAGCCTAAATTCTGTCAGATAAAATTCCTCACACCCAATCCATCAGTACTATGGATTCAGATCTGACAGGAATATCGCACAAAGTAACGGTTGCATCAAATGATGATAAGTGAGTACGTACACAGATATACTATCACTTTCAAAAGTCGGTTCACACGGCTAGTTCAGCCGTCTCTGTCTTTTTCGGAATCAAATTTCGCGTATTGCTTATGTGTCATATGCATTCTAAGAATCAATTTGACTTAAGTGGCTTGCGTAACTTGACTTTTATGCACGCGCACGCAGGTTTAGCTAGGAGTTTAGTATTTCACACAAGAGGATGAAAGCGAAATTTTTTATGCCATTTTAGGTCATCGTAAATTCGTTTGTAGGCAAACGAAACAAATAATAAACTGGTCTGCGCGTAGGGTTGATAGTATTTAATTACTCATGACGTCATAATCCGCTGGTGAAAAATACGTGTTCAATAAAATTGTCAATGCAAATATTATCCCCAGCCACTGATTGAAATACGGATCATGGGGTACTCTGGGGAATCCTGCTTCACCCATTTCGATTACCAATAATTTCAAATAATTATTGAAATTCCAATCGCTACAAAGAAATAGAGTAAAATATTACAAACATTACGCATTATATATTATTAATTAATAGCTTAATTTTATTCCGATATTATACAATTATAATGCAGTTCATAGTATTAACTAAGAAGTTATTTAAATATTACTGCGTCTACGTTAATTCATAATATTGAAATCGGAAAAGTGCTACGAAGGAAGAGGCACAGGACTGTCGGAAGAGACTTGATGACGGCGGAAACATTATATATATATATATATATTTTTTTTTTAACTTCGTCCTGAAAAGAGTGTGGTAGGACAATGAGTATTAATAACTATGAAAATCGGTCCAACTTAATTGCTGCACAAATTTAATTCTGGAGATGAAAGAAAAGAAGCCGGTGCGAATGACCATGGCCGTCGACGCACCTTAAAAACCTAACTCTACTACTACTAGAAAAGAAGCTAATGCAAAAGGGGCAGAATTTTGATTTTTCACACTGCCAAAATCGCTGAGAAAGATGCTAGAAAAGGAAACGGGAGAGAGTCGCATACTTATTTGATAAATACTAATTTGGTGCAGTAAAGGAAGCGAAAATAAAAAATATATAAAGGCTGGTGAGAATAGAAACAGATTTTTAGTTCCAAACATGTCTTTTAAGACATATTTCATTGCTAGAAGGCTTTCGTGCGTATATAACAGCGTATGCTAATGAGAATTTCAAAAAATAGATCACCAATTATCAGTGCCGGCGTGGAAGAATTGGTGATTTATCATCAACCTTCTCCGGGTTGAAATGATACCTGTAAGAATGACGAATGACAAATTGAATTGGACATAGATTGGCAGAGGAGCATCAATTCGGACAGTCCCTTATTACTCTTAATTTTCACCTTGTAAGCAGAGAAGATTGTTACAAAGGTATGGAAACGGATAAAATAAGGAAGGAAAGTTAATGGGTAGTTGATGCTCTGAGGAAGATTTGCTAATGACAAGGATTTACTGAAAGAGTGAGCTACATGACTCACGTCTATTTTGCAAGTAGAAGGGTTAATGATATTCAATGTAAGTTTATAATATTAAGTGAAGGTATGGTTTCGGAAAGAATGAAAGCGAAACATTAGGTAATATGATAAATCTATAAACTATAACTATAAAATATAGAGGCTGAGTACGATCCATAAACAAGAATAGTGATGAAGTGAAGTGATGCCATACATTCCTTTTCGTCCTATTTTTACATAGAGTACCAAAACGGTATGGTTCTGTTCCCGAACAATCTTATGCGGACGACTTCGATGTGTCTCGTGTGATGTGTGACCTTCAGAAAGGAATTACTTTATGTACATATTTAATGAGACCCCTCTAATGAACTAGTTTCTCCAGAATCCTGGTTTGTAATTTGCATTGAAGTTATTTATGTAGTTTGAATTATTGATAGAATTTGTTTTATGTGATTCCACGCTCAGATTTGAATAAATTGCATGTCAACATGATGTGGTGATTTATTTTTCTATTGGTGGTGATTATTTTCCTTTTCAGGTAGGTACAAACATTTCAGGGACAGTCCTTTTTTCCAATTTTATGCTAATTTATTTATATCCAGTATATTATACGGAGATCTAGATTCATTTTACGAGGGTGGGTTTGTTTATATATTGGCCCACAAAGGGTGGTGGCGCCAGCGTATGGAATCGTATACTACGGGCTCTTGAGGGATTGTCACTGGCCTGGTTACGTTCCACCGAGAGTAGCATTTGGAGATAGAGGAAGGGGGCTATATGGATAGGGGGAACAAATCAAATTGGCCCTTATAAGTCCCAGAAGGCATGGGCAATTAAAACGTTGTTGACCACGCTCGCCGTGCTGGCCGACTTTTGAAAGTGATAGTGTCTGCCCAAGCATATTAGACTTAACCTCCCCATTTTTTAGGTTCGTGCGTTAAAATATGGGATCATTAATGGTGTTCAAATAGTAAACTTATAATAATTAATACCTTATGAAAACCGAAATGTGCACAAAAATATCACCAACTACCACAAAACCTATTTTTTAAATGAGTTCAACACATGATACTTCACTGCTAATCCAAACTATTGAGTCAGCAAGCATAGAAATAATTTCGCAACCAATGGAAAAGTGGATTGAAATGATCACCAACGAAGCATAATGAATTTACTTCCTATCGATTGAAAACAATCATGAGAACAATTTATACAATTAAGAAACTGAATGATATCCACGTGATATAAAGCGGACTGAACAATAGTGAGGCGACTTAATGAAAATAATTCTTCCCTTAGGAAGATTACAATGCCATGCTGGTTGTCTCACGTTCGAGTTAATTAAACGTTAAGACCTTTCATCCCTTGAAAAGGAAGAGAGACCCGCGTTAACCCTAACTTCTTCCTTCAACTAGTAGGTATTTCTCGAGCTGAGTCAGCACAATCTTCTCACGCAGAAAGACCGAAAAAAATTTGAGGAGTTGGATGCGGGGGAAGCCGGTGACGGGTGTTGTGGGAGGACAAAGAGGGTGGATTAGCTCGCCGAGTACGGCAGGGGCGAGGTAGAGACCCGCTCACGGAGCAGGGACCCCTCACCCGTCTATCAAACCCACTGGTAGGTATATACCAATCCCATTACGGGCGCGACACGGCCGCGAAAAAAAGATGGTCGTCATCCAGCGCAGCCACCGCTAGACAGGTCCCACCCGTGCGGGGTTTTTTGCGCGGTCGCCTCGCGCCGCGCCACCACCCCCCAACACGCCGGGGACCGCCGGCAGGCAGCGTGGCGTCGCAGGCAGCGAGACACGCGTCATACCAGACGCGCCCCTACTCCTCTTTGCCGGAAGAAGCGGGAGGAACGGGAGGGTGGCGGTGGGAAACGAGAGAAGTGAAAAACCTCGTTATCCTCGTCCTAATTACGAGTGCCAGCCGAACGTGCTTAATTAAAGACTCTAGAGGAGATAGAGAGGGAGAGAAGAGGTTAAGGAAAAGGAAGGGAAGAAAGACGTGCGCGAGAGATGCAGAGAGAAAGGAGGGAGCAGTTTGCGCTTCCTCAAATGGAGGAAAAAACTCAGGAGGGGCACTGGAGGGTGCGAGTGGTAAGTGTCGAGGATTTCCAGCGGATAACAAAGAGAGGATTGAACGGTAAGAGGTGGAAAGACTGGATCACACTAATGTTTGCCGTTTTCCTTCGGAAATAGAAGATACGAAGTGATCTCTCATGTTCTCCGAGAAATACTGTTCCAATGCATGCATACATTACGTTACGACTAATTGTCAGTGAAACTAATTGATCAGGCTCAAAAAATATATTTTGGTTTGAAAGCATTAAACGTTACGATAAATTTTTCAAAGCTATTTTACGAGCAGTTATCGAAAAAGTAATTTACAAAACCTCGCGACGCAATGGCTATAATATAATAACAATAAACATTGCCCGGCTCTGTAGAGATTAGAAGGTCTCTAAAGATTTGTTGGAATACAAACATGATGATTTATGAATTAAGAAGAAAATTTTAAAATGTATTTAAAAAAACTCGATTCATTCATCGACAGCAAGAGAACATGGATAAACTTCCATCAAAAGATGAAAATTTCTGGGAAATATCGAACTTGAGGATTTAATTAAAAACTGTCGGCTTGAAAGAGAGAAACTCGAGGTGAAACGGGAAAATCAAGAGGGCCGTATATTAATTACCAACAAACTTGCGTAGATGTTCACACCAGATGCAATGCAATCTTTCCATACTTGACGTCACAAGCTTTTACCGGATCGCGCTACCTCCCATCATTCATTAAATTTACCTTCTGCTGCGCACTCCAACCATTGTTGACAAAACCCCATAATTAATATGGAAGGTTCGTCTAAGCTGAGAAACCTATGGCTCAATGGCCTTCTCTCTCATCTCGCACTCTCTAACTCAACGCGATTCCCTTACGCATTAATTAATGAGTCTTTGAGCGTCCCCCTGGAGTGGGGGAAGAAGTATTGAGGGTTACGGAGTCGGGGTGCGAGGATTTGGGAGGCAGACGGAAGCAAAGGGTGGGTCTGGGTGGCTCGTTATCGCATGGATAAACCGTCGCTAAGGGTGAGGGTGCTACGGATGGCAGGGGGGATGATGGTTTGTGGACGGGGAACACGGAAGGCGAGGGATAACACAAGGGCTTTGCCGGAGCTAAATCGGAGAATTTGACAAAAGGGATGATCACTGTGAACGGTGATGAATGAATAGACAACATTTGTAAGCAAAGAAGGAAGATGGGAAGTTGAGTTCATATGGATGAAAATGAAAATGCTTTCACCTGCCGCAGAGAAGGGGAGGAAGGCGAAGATAGAATAAGAATAAGAAGGGCGAACGGATATCAATCAAAAGGCAAATTGAATGGCTAACGAGCAAGAAACTCGGGTTACCAGTGATAGAAATGGGCTAAGAAAATACAATCCGAGTTGAAAACAGATTCATATAATATAATGATTACAAGCTCTCTAATACATGAGTTGAATTATCTAGTCTTATTTGTTCTTAAATGAAATAGTCAAATAAAAGAATTATATTCAAACCAAATGAAGGTCTCAACATTCATAAATTGGTCGCTGAAGGCTCATCGTCGCAGCTTTTTGCGTTGGAAAAATCACAGCAATTTCACAAAATATTACTATAACGTAAATCCATATCTCTCATAAGTTTAATGTATCGCATAATATTTATTCTTAGGAGTTCTTATTTAATCACATACTGGAAGGTATCGTTTGCAACATCAGCTGTGAATCTTCTTCAGAAAGTATGTAAATGGAACGTGGCGATATAATTCATGAAACATAGAAGAGTCCGCGAGAAAGAAGTGGATTTGTACGCCAATCAGATTCTAACAACCAAAAAACGGTGTTAAATAGTCTCGTGAGTACATAATTTTATCCTCAAAATAAACTTAATGATTGGAATCAACATTTAAAGCCACTAGCAGCATTTATGAGTAACGGATTCTTAAAGGATATTGGATTTGGGAAAAGCTCCTGAACTTCCATAAAATCTGAATTCTCTTGGAAAACAAGTCCAATAAGAGAACATTAATCCAAAATTCTAAAGTAAGCCATTTGAACGATCTTCATGAAGCGCTAATCGAACAATGCATAAATTAGTACCGGCAACAAATTCCTAATTGGATGTCTAACTCTAATCCTCATGTCTTTTGACATCACCCCCCTCACCCAACCTAGAGAAGCTGTTTGTGCAGATGGGCGGAAACGCACGTGTTGACAGGAAGCAACACCACGTTGCCGCGGAATGCGGGAGGAGACAAAAAAGCCACAACGAAACAAGGACGGATTTGTTGAACAAACATGAGGCAAGAGAGAGGATATGACACCAGATGTGAGGGGAACGGGAGAAATGGGTAAGGGAGGAAAGGGACGATAAAGGAATTTCCAGTAACTTGAGGGAGAGACCTTGAGGGGTGGGGATCACAGAGGGGGGATGAGCAGCGGTAAAATATGGGACGGAAGCCCGAGTTGCGAAGGGAAGAGGAGGAGGATATATGCGGAGGGAAAGGAATAAGGGGAGCGAGTAAGTTTTGCGACGCGGGGCAGGGAAGGGAATGAAGTCCCATCGGGCAGATAAGAGGAGCGTGGGAGTCCAGGCACCTCCCCACTGCTTCATCCCCACAGAGCGGGCCAGCGGAGGCAGGTTAGCAGGAGGAGGACGAGGGCAGGAGAGACCTCTTGCAGGCCGCGGCGCCAAAGCCACCCCCCAACCCTCGACCGTGCGCTAATTTATGGGTGGGTCAAAGTTCCTCTCCGGCCCCTTCGGACGAGACGCGACGCCTCCATCGGCTCGGCACGGGGAAGATAAGATGGGACGGGGGGGCAGGGGGGGCTCAAAAAGGGGGCGGCAGGTGGATAGGCGGCGCCAGTGCGAGTGTTTGTGTGGGTGCATGGGGTAAACAGGCACAATTAATAGTCCAATTTAACGCGACGGCAAGTTTCGCGAGCGGTGGTGGGGGCGTAGGTTGGTTCCCGCTCCCGAAAGCCTTTCACCCTCGTTCGTGGAGACAGTAGCAATCCCCATGTGGTAGGTTAAGGGAGCTTAGTGGCCTTTGTTTTGAACGAGGGAGAGGGCTTAGGGGGGAGAGGGGTTTCTTGCGGACCGAGGCGCTGCGGTGGAACTTTGGGCGGCAATCATGTGACTGATATTCAAAAGACTCGGGTCATAAGATATGACCAGTCCCACGATCACGTGCGAAATACTCTTTATCCTGGCTGAACAAAAATTTTAATTATTCTAGGAGATCGGCAAAATGGAGTCTGCATTACCTTCCTATGTGATGAACCACGTACGAGCAGCAAAAATAATTTTTGTTCCAGAAATATGGCCTCTTCTCAGAGAAACAGTTCAAATATAATGTTTTCCTCAAACATAGCCATGGTTTCTGGGAATTTATTAATGAATCAAACGTCAGTCAGTACGTCAGTAATTAGCCAGTGAAATCTCCGTAGTTTGCATTTAGGAATAGGTCATCAAGGACATCTGTTAGTGCAGTTGCATGTTCCTTTTATTCTAAAACTACTCATAGTTTTAAGATTCAGTTTCAAGTTACGAATTTTACAAACCAATAAAAGCTAAAAAAGGGAATCGGGTCCGAAAATATATTGAATGCATACACAGTCATCCACGTAATTTTGTGATACTGCGCTCAACAAATGGCTAAAGCTAATCTTAGGAGATCCAAGAGGTTATTTTAGGACAATGCTACGGAAATGTCTCCGAATAAGAGATATACTGTCGGAATAAATCTAAAATTTCCTTTTTCCAAAGGCGATGCATTTACAGTATCCGCCGCGGAGAACCAAAAATGTCTAGAGTGCAATCTTGGGGTTCTCTAAAAGCTTTTAGGGCTAAAATCAGTAACAGCCTCTGAGGGCAAAAATAGAAATACGTAAAATTGAAAAGCATCAGCCTCTATCGGTGATCAGAGCTGTAATGATACCCTTAGCCCTTCCAGCTTCCCATATCCATATTTTTTTCGGGAGGATGCCGTGATCACAAGGAACTCCCATCCCTAAACCCGAAATGCCCTCCTTCTACGCTGAGGCAGCAGAAATGGGGCGCGGAAACTGTATTTGACCGCCAGCAAAGAGAAGAAACGGCTCCACAGCTTGCGCCATTGTGCGACTAAGTGCACGAGACTCCCGACCGCGACGGTGGGCTGCGATCATTATTTCCAATTCGCTCCCAATCACCCCCACTCTTTTCCTCCACCAGCTTCTGCGTTTACTCCCACGATGCACCGTCGCCGAGTTATTAGATTTTACCCCCCTTCTCATTCCCACTTGACGGCTTTTCCGCGACAAGTAATTCAGCATCCGAAGCGAAGAAGCTAATTAAGAAGTTAAAAAGGCAGGTAAACACGCGTCCTCAAACGCTAGAAGTTTTACCCGATAACTTGGCTGCGGGGGTAAACCGTTGAATAACTCTATCCAAACCAAAGTCATTTTACATTCGAAGACTTATTGCAAATCCATTTTTCCAAAACAAGAAAAAGTGAATTGATAACAAAGTGAACTATAATAGTAGTCCGAAATTCTTGAGAAAATGGCTGTTTTCTCCCAACCAGATCAATTGCGTAGGCGATCGATTAAAATTTTTCAAACAGATAAACAATTTTTCGGCTAGAGAAACTATTTATTGCGTGGCTTTTAATGAATCAATGTCCCTGATGGCGAAATACGCCCTGGAACCACGTAACATTTGACGACATCCCTCGATAAATAGAGCAAATTAATCATTTTCTAAACTACACACTCACGTTACTTTAATTGGATTCATATGAAAAGCTTTGATTAATTCAAATTTTCAATTAACTATGTAATTGTCGAAGATTTCATATAAAATTGCTATCCAGCTGGAATAACGTCACATTTTAGAAAATAGGGAAACTTGATTAAATCAACTTTGCGCAAAAACGTTAATTACCTAGAACGGAAAATTATAAGCTTCGGAACACGAGTCTACAATTACTTGTGATATTTGAGTACACCTGCTGGAATGAGGTTTTATTTCTGCACCAATCACTCACCATCACCAGTCTGATGAGTGGCGAAAAAAAATTATAGGCCTTACCCTCGCAATTATTACAACCCAACATAGCATACACCCCTGTTATTCCATGATGCATGGTATGAGGAAAAGACAGATTGTGGGTATACTTATTAGAAAAGCTTGTTTGAGTAATGTAAAATCTTTATTCCGCTTAGATTTGAGAGTCTAAGGGTAGGGAATGGTTCAGTTGCCGAGAGGTTTAATAGTTTTGTAAATACATCTGGCCAATTTTTTCGCAACTTAATCTCGCTTATAATATAGTTCACTTGGGCTGGGTTACAATAAATTTTATTGTGTTGTGCAATTCCATACTGGTAATGTAAAATGCCTTTTCATCACCACCAGCTAGAATAATTTGAATCCAATAGCGGTTGAGCAGCTTGGCTTAATAATTTATCCTCTTGATCCTCTGAGTGCATCATAAGGGACATTGGGCGTATTTTAGGGATCCCTTGAACAAGGGATAAAAAAACTCACGTAAATTTAACTCGCGTAAAGACTGTCCTTGGTCGACACTTTCAAGTGACCAACCATCAACCGATCCACGCAATTTCCTTGCCCTACACATCAAGTAGCCGGAATCCAACCATCCCAGATAAAAGCCAGCCTTGCGCGGATTCTCTCGGCGTGAATAGAAACAAACCGACCTTCCTTGCCGAAACTCTCCACCCGAACAGAATTACCCTGGCCAAAAACACTCAACCCTTTCTCCTGCACCACTTCACTTTCGCACGCCATCCCGTACTCCCCCTTCATCTGGTATGAGGAAGGAATTGGGATGGGTTGAGAGAGATGGGGAGTAGGGGGAACAAGAGTTATTACTGAAGACGGTGGAACGGGGAAAAATGAAACGCGAAGGACACTCACGTCGGAACTGGGAGTGGCAAAACGTAATCACTCCGTAGACGATTCCGGCCGGCCCAATCCCTAGCTACTTAACCGAAGGCCCAAGTCTTCTTCCTCGCCTTCCCTCCTACACCTCCCTGAGCCGCAAAATTCAACTACCCAACTTTACAACCCCAACTAATAAATTGCCTAAATGATCGGGAGCAATAATTTCCGAGAGGGATCTTCACGGGGGACTGGGTTCCAAGACAAGCGCGGCCCACCTCTCCAGGGTAGAGAGATGGGAATAGGCAGCTAGAGGTAGGAATACAGGGAGGAATTCAAAGTGGAGGTGCATTCGTAGTATTTTCGCAAGAAGGGGTTGGGTATATCTTGGCCAGGGATTGAAGGGGGAAAGGGTGAGTAAGCAACAACCTTCCCTACCCGATCGCTGAAAAACACCCCTTCTCCTAGTTCCAAAATTTCCTCCTGGCGCCCGCCCGAAAAATCTTCCCCCACTTCCATCGCCGCGCGGTGAGCCCTCATCTGCGTCTCGTCCTCATGTTCCTGCTACATGCCAAAAACATGATGTATGGAGGGAATAATAATGATCCTTGTAATTGAATTCAGGTTGGATACGAAATTCCTCCAGGACTTTGAGCGAGGAGCATTTATCAACTAAGCTCAACAAAAAAGCATCAACTTCGGGTTTTTTCCCGGAGGACTTAATTGCGTTACCCCGGCCTTCTGTGAGAAAATAAATTTCACCCCGACGCTTGAGAAAATGAGCTCAAAATTTTTCCTTCCCCTCCAGACATTGCAAATAATTGACCAAACATAGGATTGAATACACAAAAGGTAATCCCAACGGATGGTTCGCATAAGGTTTATTCCATATCCCCTTATTTTGAAAAGGTATGAATGCCTAAGTTATAACTAACGCCTTAAAAAATCCAAGAAAAGTCAGGAAAAAGAGAAATTTCTCTCTCAATTCTCGTGCCTAACTCTACACAGTCGTTCCATTATTGGCCCACTATTTCCGAAAACAAAAAAAATCAGCATGTGCATGACCATGTTCGTTGCATAACATGACCTGAGTGTTTACACGAACCACAACATTTAGCTGTAAAGCGCTGACAATGGCTCCCTTAACTTATGTACCGACAGAAAAATCTAAGCTACGAAAATTGAAACAAAATTCCAGTTCAGTATCTGATGAGACAATATGAAATAAATTTCTACATACTTACGCCACCACAGTTTCACCAGCTATATATCTTTCGGGAGTTATACTCCCAGTAAATTGGAAGGAAGTGAAGCGATGGGGAGGGAAAGTGTAATATTTCTACGCTGCAAGGCAGTCGAATTAGAAAAAAAATTATAATGAAAATCCAGAGCGGTGAACATTTTTCAATGTCAGTCGATTTTTTTGGCTTAATTTTAAAAAAATATGCCTTATAACAGTGTTCAATCATCATATACAGTCGTATATGATATATATCGTTTCTAAGTCTTTCCACATAACAAACCTACGTATTTATTTCAAACTTAAACAATACCTGAATATAGCTTTATCTAAATAAATTAAGGAGATCACATATAATTGAAAATATTTAAACATAGCAAATTTAAGGAATTGTAGTTTATATATGATAAAAGGTTTTATATTACAGGTAATAATTATATAAAATATTAATAAGATAATGATGTACGTATAAAGATAATGAGGCCTGGCCTTCCCTCCTATACCTCCCTGAGTCGCAAAATCCAACTATCAAACTTTACCATATACTATACACCGATGCCAAAAATATTTCATCATACATGGGATACCCAATTTAACTTCACAGTGGAACTTTTACGAATAGTGAGAACTCATGTGACGTGCGTCATATCATCTGGAGCGCAGATGAAAAAGTAATATACCGATATGGCTTCAGGCTTAAGAAACCTCACATTCTTTAGCGAAGACAATGGCATGTATCAATATAACTAGCTAAACCCGGCCACTCTTCGCTGTGGCTCAGTCTGATATAAAATGAATGGGAAAGTAAATAAAAGTATTGTAGCGAACATAGATTCAGCGAGAAAACACATCATTCAACCCAATACCTCTGTTTAGAATGATGTTGTTCATATCATGTACGTCGACATTTTAAGCCGCTAGAAAGACTCTTCCGCTCAACCATACGTGATTTAGATAATTTCTTTCGATGCTTTGGGAAACATTGTCTACTAATTCTTCTTTGAATTCACAATGTTGCAGAAATTAGAGGGGAAGGTGATTTTTGTTTCTGGATTTGTAGGTACAGTGCCATTACCGACCTCGAGTAATTGTCTTAAATACATGTCAGCTGTTGAATCGGTTTGAAACTGAAATCCCATTTGTTGTTAAATGCATTTTTTTGATTATACTCCAAAAAATTGAATATTTCAAGCGGGCATGAAATACATCAGCTATTGTTGAGCGAGGTATAACTAAAAGTGTTTGCCTCAAGTCACCGGATAGTAACGCCAATGCTCCACAAATGGAAACTGATTTCGCAAATCCTTCCATTCATGGTCTAATGCTCCCAATGACTTGCATTGGACACAAGCCATTGCACACTCATCCCATTCCATTAGTTTGCACGCCTGAAAAACCTTTCCCATTCCTAATGTTTTTGAAATGTTATATGTTGGGTTTTCTGTGAATTGCATGTTTAGTGACAGTTTCTGAGCTGAATGCGCTGTTCTCCCTCCTTCCATTAACGAAGCAGCAATGCCTGAAGAAGCAAGAGCTATCGTAATATGGCCGATTGAGCAGATTTTAGGCAGGATCAAGAAAATTAAGATCGTTTTTACAGTTCCACTTAGAGCGTCCAAAAAGTGTATACTACAAAAACACACGCGTATTCGAATGCAGTGTTGCGTCAAAATTTCAAGTCAATTGACCGACTAATTTTCGAGTTTTGCTCATGCGCAGGCTGAATTCAGAAGTGTTTTAATAATTTGGCTTCATGATGGATATGTTAACATAAAATATAATCATTGCACAACACAAATAAATCTCTTGAGCTTCGACCAGCTTTCCGTAAGTATGGAGAAATTCACTGTAGTTCGAGTCGTTTCACCCAAATGACAAGAGTGCGTTATTATCCTTAATAATTCATTTCCCCGTTACGAGCACGCGATTGCGTGGAACCCATAAATATCATTCCGAGTCATGAAATTAGCCCATGATTAGTTCGGAAAAATGGATGGACGTGGTGAAGGCATTTAAATTTCCAAATCTTCCTGCATCTCAAACCAATTTTGTTGAGCTAGGAATAATACATAAAGAATAAAAAAATATTTCCGCCAAATCTGTTGAAATAATTATAGCCCTATTTCTAACAAAAAAAGAATAATTCAATTAACTGCTCTGTGTGTAAATTTGAAAAAAAATATGAAATTGAAATCACAAGGATAAAAATTGAATTGAAATTTTAATACCGTTTTCCGACCAGGTCGCAGGGCCAGTAACATTCTGATTGTTTTTATTGGCTTAATAGGGTTTCTGACATTGAGGTCAAGTTTCAATCCCACCTCGGGCATGGAGATGGTCTTAGGATTAAACTTAGGAATATGTTACGCCAAATGGTTCGATAAAACTCTAGAGATTGCACTTTATTAAACATTATTTATACTACGCTCACTATTCAAATTACTGGACTTCCAAGTATTTTAGTTGTGTCTTTTATAAGTCTAAATGTCAACAACTCAACATTATTTTAACCTCTTAGGCCAGAATACTTCAGGAGTACGTTATTTTTCTCCACAACAGTTTCGCATCTCTCTTATTAGCTTACTCAGGTGAAGTTGAAACTGCTGTAGAGAAAAAATAAAGGATGCTGAACTCCACTGTTCCAACACCGCGAAAACCTGCCATTGCTTTTACCTCAATTGAGTCCAAACGAAAATGAATCTAATATTTTGGTAAAAATAGCTACTTGATATGAACCTTAATTTCCTCTGCCTGGGAAATAAACGTAGGAAATAACTTTATATAGCTCTAGGAAAATGTTATCATGCTAGGTTATCAGGTCGGTAAGTTAACATTCGACTGCTAACACAGCCGCCGTTTAAAAGTTTCTATCCACAAAAATTCATTGAATGAAACTTATTATGTGAGTTTGAAGTAACATACTCCAGGGTAAAGCTATGGGCCTAACGCGGTTTCCCTCCATTACACTATAGCCATATTTATTTCACATATATTTTGTCTTTGGTGTGCTAAAATATACATAAACATTGGAAAACTGTTTGGAAGAAATTTAAATAATAATTAAAATCGTGAAGTATTTTCCGAGAGCAATTTAGATATGATGCCGCATTTTTAAGGCAATTTAATGTAATATAAACTCACAATATCAATGACGATCCCAAAAAGGGCTTGAGATCGTATGAAACGCATCGCCCCTCCACCTAAATCTCCACTCATCCTGTGACATATAAGTTGTCGCGGGTCATGGCGAGGGAAAGTACTGACAGATCAATGGGCCGATCTAAAAAAATCACAAGAGCGTCTCGCGTCCTATCGATGGGTCTCGTCCCTCGAGCATGGTCGATTATTTTTGATCCTGCGATGCAGAGAGGGCACTGCCCGAGGGGATTCGAAGCCAACGGTCCCCAGAGCGTCCACGCCGATCACCGAGGTGTGCCTTGAGCCTCCTATTATTAGAGCGAGGGAGAGGCGGGAAGGAAAGGGACGCGCGAGGCTTGTTAAACAGGAGAGGCGCGAACGATGGGGGACGGGGGTGAGTGAAGTTGAGGTGTAGGAAGGAGTGAAAGGAGGAGAGAGGGGAAGGGGAGGGCAGAAGGATCGTTGGAGAGACGTGTGAGCGCCTTGGTGCGCACGGGCGCCCAGACAACGTTTCGGTGACGTTGTTGGGTGTTTTGCTTGAAAGAACAAAGGTGGCGGCCGCGTTCTATCACAGAAATTATCGACCGGCTGAGTGGGTAATGAGAGGGTGTGAAAGACATGGGTAGCGGTGTCCGCGTCGGAGTGGGGAAAATGTCGGGTCGAGAGTGGAGGCGTAAGAAAGGAGGAAGAGAAGTGACGGTAGTGGAGGAGGGAAAAGGGATTTGGGGAGAGAGATGGTGGAAGCGCACGCTCAAAGAGAGATCCTACCCTTCCCGCAACGAATAGGTCCGGAAAATATCCTTCACACGTAGCTCCTATTTAAATCCTCTGTGCCGGACCGCCCGTGCAGGGTACGCTGGGAATAAGAGACATGTTCATCAACGGGACTGACCTCAAAATTCCACACGCCGGTTCATTCCTTTAAGATGGAGTAGAAAGTGAACACGAGATTTCGTTGCGGAAGGAAATTATACTAATTCTGATAAAACCAATTGCCGAGAAAAAAATATAAACTTCTCGAATTATGTCCCCCAAAAAACTATGTATCTAGATTTGAAGACCATGAAAACATGGAATCCATAAATAACTTTTAATCATGTTTGTTACTATTTTGATTCATGGTTAAAGAATTTTAAATTCAAAAATATTGCGATTATCTCACCTATATCACCTGTTTCAATAACAAGAGATAACCCCCTTGAGGAGTTCCATCGATGATTTTGATGTATTTTATAAGTCATCGTGGAGGCTCTTTAGTAATTTTAATTTTTGAATCTGGTTAGAAGTATTATTGGTAAGGAGACTTATCATTTCATAAAAAAAGATAACTACCTATATGGTAACTGGAAATGGCAAAAGAAATGTTTTCAGATTATTAATTTGACCAATCTCTTGCAATATTGACTCATAAAAAGTTTTTATATAATATGACGTAAGAATAGAGCAATAGCAATCATGTTTCGACATAACAACTCACGACAACTTTGAAGTCCATATTGGCTCATTATTAATTCACAGATTGCAGCCAGAATGCATCAAGTTTTCGGTCCCATAATGAGTCTTCGAGAGAAAATGGGTTCCCGAAAGTGGACTTCAGCATTCGGAAAGTTCCACCCGAGCATAGCACTTCAGCGATCCTCGCTATACCTATTCATGAATCTTCGACGAAACTTGGAACCTGTGAGCGGTTATCTTGAGCAGACTTCCAATTAAAAGGGTGACTTAAAGTTAGCCAAACTTAACGAACCATTAGAGTTTGACCACCATAATTGCTTGACACCCTTTGTGTCGTCACAGGAGCCGCTATGACTTCTTCACTACTCCCCCCTCCCACCCACTGTTCCCCTCACAATTTTAGCTTCTCACACTCCTAACCCTCCCCCCCTTCCCCCGCACTTCCAAAACTTTCGAAACGAGTCAACCAACCAACTCAACTCACTCACTCGCTCGCTCGGTCCCGAAAACTTTGCCCTCCTTGCTCTACACCTCCTTGGAGAAGTCCCCCTCTTGCATCTTTGCCCGCTCCCACGACTAAACCACATCCTCTCGGCCGACGCCTTCGCTTTTCGCACCAATTTCCCA
Organism: Platycnemis pennipes; assembly: GCA_933228895.1. Taxonomy (NCBI): domain Eukaryota; kingdom Metazoa; phylum Arthropoda; class Insecta; order Odonata; family Platycnemididae; genus Platycnemis; species Platycnemis pennipes. The sequence continues at coordinate 52,781,327 of OW121853.1, forward strand.
GTCCTATATGCTCCTTTCTTCCCTCTCTCTCGCCACATGGAAGTGTCTGGGGTCGTGAAGAGAGGAAGAGGCTACGGTGGCGGGTCGCAGGAAAGGAAGAGGAGGCCAGGGTGAGGGGTTTGAAGGGGAGGAGAGGGACGAAGTGTACGGAGATCTCCCTCTAGCACGCCGCCGTCGCCTCAGGGGACCTGTGTGTCACTTCGACCGAGTCTTGGATTAGGCCACGGGCGAACGTAGCAAAAGCGACGGGAAAGGACGGGGAGCGTGAACGGAGGGTTGGGAAACTCGCGAGGGGAGGAGGGGCAGGCGGAAGGAAGTAGAGGGAGCGAATCTAGGAGAAAGTGAAAGGGGGAGGGGATGGACGTGGAAAGAGGGCTCAAAACTAAGTTTCCCGCCCTCAGGGGAATGAGGGGGGGATGAGAAAACTGAGAGGGCCGTGGTTCCGGGGGTAAGGCGGAAGGGAGCGAGAAGAGGAGGTATGAGGGCGAGAAGAAGAAGGGGATATAAGAGTTAGGGTAGATGTGAAAAGAGTAATCGGGCAGAGGGTGGAAGGACTGAGGGGAAGGGAAGAGTTGTAAATGAAGACCGATGAACTGGGCCGAGTGGGTGGGAGGCTTTGAAGAGAGGAGATGGGGAGAAATGAGTTGCGGAATTGGAAAGGGGCGTGGGAACGAGAAAGCAAGGTGGCGAAGCGGGGAAAAAGCGACGATTCGGATTTTTTTACGCAGAGAAGACAGCGACTGGCGGTTCCCTCGCCTTTGCTTCGACGGACTACGTAGCGATTCAGAGGGGAGTGAAGACTCTCCGAGGAGTACATTGGAGAGGATTTGTGGCCCTCGGACGTTTTCCCTTTTCAACGTCTCTCCCTCTCAAGGTTCCCCCTTCGATGGTGCCGATGCAATTCTTTTCGGACGACCAAGAATCCCTCTTTTTTTACCCTTCCCCAGGTAAATGAATCTTTCCGACAGGCTTTGACCTCAATCCTCGGCCAATCGCAAGCCATTAGGTACAACTCTGGGGGGCATTCTTATTTTCCAGGGAAACTTGGCGTTGCGATGAGGCAGAGAATGAAACTGGAGCAGCTAATCCCGGTGGAATGTGCAGACGTTGCTTACAATTCAAAAACATTATGTTATATCTTCTTTTATTCACTTAGTTTCATCTAAATCCCATCCATATACTTATTTTATCTCCACAAGTTTTAATATCTAGCAATGAAAATCATTACTACGTTCATTACAGTTTACTCTAATTTGTAGAAAAGATCATTTTCACGTCACAGCAATCATTAAGAAAAAATAAAATGAAGGCTACTGCTATTCACAACACAATAGAGCAAGTGACTCATTTTGGAATAAAATGTTCACAATATGCACGAAAAATACCTAATTAGAGGAACAATTTTATTCACATAATTGTTTAAAGGGCGAGCCGTTAGTCCTAGTAATAATGAATTTATTTCAAGAACTTTTTCGCCTTTCATTTTTCAGGACTTAGTGATACTGGCATTTAGATTCAACATACCGAATATATTTAAAATAAATATCAGAAACCGTGAATGCTTGAAGGCTGCATATTGGAACATTTCATTAGTAAAGAGTATTCCATCCTCTAAGTAGATGCCAAAAATAATGGTTTAGACTCGATCTAATATAGCATAGCATAATGGATTTTTTTCCAAAAAACTTTATTTAGTTGCACCAAAACCCAGGCTGCCTGATACCATGAACCTTCCTTAATCCAGAAACCACTTCCAAACTTTACTTCCCATTTTCCTTGTTATTATCAGAGGCCTTTGGCCGAGTAAATACTGATTCTTTTTCTTATCTCAGATTCGAGGCGCGAACGTCCCATTGGATGATGCGTATCCGACGTTATCACATTGCTTTTACGCCAGGTCGGAAAACTACACGGTCGTGCCCAGTTTCTGAGAGAGAATACGTCTTTCCCATGGCTCATCAATGATTTATAGCTACATATTAGAAGGCGGTAGAGGTTCACATGGAATCCAGGCCTTCCATCCACCTATTACGACGTGGGTTCGAATCCTATCTTGGACATAAATGAGTCGGCGATGAATTTTTCATCTCCGCACGTCCGGTATGAATGGCCGAATGTGTTTCAACATGGAGCGGTTTATGGCTAAGGATGATCTCATCTCCCGACGGTGAAAAGCATTTCTGTGGCAAAGATAGGGTGGCGAAATTTTTACTGTCCAAAAAAGAGAGAGATGGAGAAAAATCGATCAGAGATACGTTCCAGAAAAAATTACGGCCCGGTTAGATTACCATTTTATCTGAGACTTTTTATCACCCGAGTCGTTAACCTTAGCAATCACTTCTAGCAAGAGATGATGCTGTATACTGACCCCATTGGTATGCAATATATTTCATGACTAACATTCCTCAATTTCTCTGTGAGATTGCTCATTGCTATATGAGCATCTAAATCAAGGCAATGGCAACAATAAATGAGTAAAAAGCTACAACTCAAATCATAGCACCAAACATTTTCAGCAACTCGCAATACGTCGTCTGGCACGTTGCTTACTGTCCTAGAGAACCAGTAGCAGAGAGTGATATTGTGCCATATCAATAATTTTAGATGATAGTCCTTCCCTTAACGGATTGGATAGGCTCCCAACGGAGGTAACATAGACTAGACATCGCTGAGGTTTCCACTTCCCCAATATTACTCGTTCTAATACTTCATGAATTCTTTGCGTTTCACATGTTGCTGATGCTGTTGTATACCCACCCTGGTATGCATACCTTGACAATGCAAGATAAATCAAAATTTTTTTATGGAATGTATCAACGAATTGACCAGTGTTAGCCATTGTAGCAGTATTTGATATTTTCCAAAGCCAAGGTTATACTTGAGTGATACACGAGTGCTATATCTACTTGAATGTTAACAAAACATTAATATTTTCTAGCGGCATACGGTACTCAGATACACTGATATACCACCACGAAAATAATTACCGTTCATCAGCTGTCACTGTGTGCTGTGGCATTATGCCCAAACGTAAATTTTAATTTAACCACGGAACCATCAACGCAAAGGCACATCTGAAAAAGGCATAATTGTCAGCTCTCTCCATTCCCGTAATATTAATCAACGATGATGTATCACTTACATAATGAAAAACAAATTAAACGTAAATGCCAAACATAATTCTGAATTCAATGCAAAAAGGGATTATATAGAAGAGTAAATTAAAAGCAAAAAATAAGAATTTCAATGATCAAACAGGAATTGACGTTAAAAAATACATCATAAAACTTTAACATTGTTCATATTCTACTGTCCAGCGGACACAAAACAAAAATAAATATTTTCACTCAATATGTAGTTTTTGCTGAGTACCTACCAAGCACAGAATCAGATTTAGTGCAACATATTTCTTTAGCTGCCTATACCCTCCACACCTAATGACTTGGTACCAAAGAAAAGGAGACTGGATACCGTGATAACGATAGTTCTCATTGAATATGACAAAATAGAAATCATCATAGTCCTAGAAAAAAAAGATACCTACAGGAAACATCGAGGATTTTTAATTGAAAGGCCCAGAATAAATTGAAAACCTCCGTGAACATTTTCCTGAGACGCGGACGTTGCAGGGAGCACGACATTTCCCAGTTAATTCTCTCCCCCAATTTATGCGGAGTTGACGTTCGAGGACGTATTGCCTTCAAAAGGTCAAAAGGAACGACATAAAAATATTGAGAGGAGCTACCTTTCACCCCGAGGGGCTGAGGCGGTGGGGGGAAACTAACCAGCGAGTGAGGAGCGTCACCGGGCCACTTGGGAATTGGAAGGGGGAAGTAGGAGGCAAACTGGAGTCCACAAATAGAAGAGAAGACTCTGTGGCGAGACTAGAGGACATGGAGTGGGGGCCCAGGAACCGGAATCGTCGAAATGAAAGAAAAGGAAACGAGGATGGGAGGGAGGGGGGTGGGGAAGTGATGGATCAGGGAGCGAGTCGGTTTGAGCGTTGGCGTACGGTGACAATGGATGTTTCCTGGATGCGATTCCTCTTTGGATGTCCCGGGAGGGGAGCGAAAGGCAAAGCAATCGAGAGGGAAGAAAAAGGGGATAAAATAAAGCACGCCGGGAGAGCCGATTTTTTTATTCCTCTTTAAGCGAGGCAGATTCACGAAAGAAAAGTTCCCGAAGGGCTTACTATGCGTGTACCAGAGGGACGAAGGCGAATAAATGGCAGAGGGGAGGAAGAAAGGCGGAGGAGACAACGGAGAGGAGCGACGCGAGAGTACGCGGGTAGAGAAGAACGACGCAGGGGAGCGGAAGGGGGAATTTAAACAGGAATGGAAGTGGAGTTTGAAAGGAACGAAAATGGAACAATCAACGACAGGGAAACTGTCACAGTCGTATCTACGCTGATAAAAGTTATAGAGAGGGAGTTCACGTCTAATGGACGTCATTCATGCATAAAGCGACTCGCCTCAGTCCAGCTCGATTAGATCCCTACTATTACATTACTACATCGATAAGTGTGCAACATTTATTATGTGTGCTGTCGAGACAAAGCAATATACTTCTTTCTAAACATACTCAAGGAACATTAGAACCTCCGGATTACCGAAATTTATATCCACTACCCAAAGCTCTCCAGAAATGGAATGCTCGCAAACACTTCTTTCAACTCGCTTTATGATTAAAGCTGAGATTCTAATTATTAGGCTAAATTTTAATGGCGATGATCAATTTTTTGTTTCCCTCATAAGCGAACAAATAAACATTCCCAAAGCAGGAGAGTAAAAAAGATGTGTTTTTTCCCAGGCATTAATCTAACTGTATACGTCCCAGAATGACATAGGCGTGTGAGTGGTGTATCCTTTCACGAAAGGTCACGAATAATTGCATTAAGAAGAAAGTATTCCTTCTATAGAAGAGGTATCGATGAACGACATCCAATATGACGTAATAAAATTAATTGCTTATACACCATCCTTATGACTCATTGCAGGACTATGAAGTACCCTGTACCTTTGATTAATATATACCCAGATTCTACCGAAAAATTATTTATTTTTATTTTTCAATATACCATTATTATTAATTGCACTCGAAGAGAGGACACGCTAAGCGGATGCACAAAATTCACACACAAAATTAAACCAAACATGATACACAGATACGATAAAAGTGGGGCACTCAAACAGGTACATCGGAGATGTTCGGCGCTCATGGCACCATTCTCGATACGTGAAGAGTCATCTTCCCGGACCCTTTCCGGGTCGAGAATGGCGCCATGAGCGCCTAAACGACTCCGATATACCTATGTGAGGGTCCCCCTTTTTTTTGTGTGTCTATTTAATTTGTTCAGTTTTTATTTTAGTGTGAAATTTTACATATTTTTTTCCTTCAATAGCACACATTCCGTTTAGAACACGCTACAGAAACGGCAGGAGGAGCTGGTGCTACAACAATCAATTCCAAGCAAAAATGTAAGCATGAATAAATTTAGAGATATATTCCATTTGAGATTCGGGGTAAAAAACAACACTCAAATCTTAAACAATCATTTCGACGTAAGTTATAGAAATGAAGTTGAATAAAACAATGTAAAGTATATAAAAAATAAGTTTATTAATGTATATTGGTCTCTAACAGTGTCATGCTACGTGCGGGTAGGTGATTATGAGAATAAGATGCAGAAGGTCACCTGGACACATCGAGAAAGCAATTTAAACTACTAACAACGCCAGAGACTCATCTGCATATCATTACAATGCTATTATTTGGCTACTCCCAATAACTTTCGAATATCTCTTTTTCCGATCGCTAACAAATGAGAGTAACTAAATAATAAATAACTATAAAGTAAACGAGAATATTTTAATGAAGCCATGGAACGTTTCAATATAAATGAACAGAGCGGCTTCAATTTCGATTTTCGAAAATTGCCAATCAGTTAATTAATGGTCCTCCAGCATCTTTATTTGATATTTCGAGCCCAACTTTCCACTGTAACCATTGCATCAATGCAGCTAACTCTTTGACGGCAACGGAAAATGACATCCCATCATGACACATTTAATAAGGTAATTTTGGTACATACTGTTTTAAATTGTGGTTTCAACATATTCAGCTCACCATCGATATTGAAAGACATCATCGCAACGGCTTCTATTAGTGGCTTTATCGGTGACAGCATTTAATTACACCGTTAATTATCCTCGAATAATTAAAATCGTAATAGAAAAGTCACCCTCCGTAAATCATCAATTCCGAAGTGTCCATTACCACCAAAACCAAATGTTTCTTCTCTCCACGGAAATAGGTAAAAACAATGAAATTTGGGTATAATAATTTTTACGTGGAATCCCATAAACTCCTAATTGAATGAGCAAGATATTGAACTAGGACACCTTCTTGCATTCACGTGGAGAATGTAGAAATAAAATTTGGAAAATGGCGGTTAGAATATTGAGGCAGCTGAAATGCCGTCTATTACAAGCCATTCTATCACAATGTATTTTGGTGCTAGTTTAGTGATGCAGCTTAAAGTTATTCTCAATTGGGATGGAATTCGAGTTAACAATAACTCTGTGATGAGGAATATCATGAAAATACGCCTATAGAGGAACTTTTAATGATTTTTCCATCATAAATATAATCTTAAAGCACTTGCGATCAAAAAATCACTGTAAATCTACCTATTTACCTCAGTCTTAAGTACCGATAATCATTCAGAGCAGAGTTGCTGAGTTCTGGAGTGGATGTAAGTACTCGTGCCTCAGATGCCTGGAAACATCGACTTTTGCCTTTGAAACTTTTCTGGAGAACTTACATCACCACACAAACCCGCACGATCGAGACGACGTCTGCATTGGTGACCTTTGGGCTAGCTAGCATCCAAGAGGGGCAAACTAGGAATGGAGAGGCGAAGGAAGCCGGGAAAGGGCCAAGCGGGAAACGGGAATTGAAGTCTGACGAGGTGGGGGAAGTTTTTCGAGGGCCGAGAAAGGAGTGCATCGGTAATGGACTCACGTCCACACCATTACGGTGGAGGCGACGCCGGTCGAGAGCCGATTTTGGGCGAAACTCGGCGGCTGAGGTGCGGGGTCCCAGCCGAAGGGAATGGTGCTGGAAGAGGGAGGGTCGAATGAGGAAGGGTTGTGAAAGTCGTTGATGCAGAAGTGAGGCAAGTGAGAAAATGGATACGTAAGGGGTGTGGAAAGGAGGGAACGCGAGTGCCACACCCGGTCGTAAGCGGGCGACTCATAACCAACTTGTCATAATTGACGATTCGTAAAGGGACTTTCCATACTCATCTTTTATGACTTCATCCTATATCACAAGGGGTTGGATAGGCCCGAGGCATAGAGCGCGGAATGAATTAGAATTAAACGAAGTATAATTGATGAAGGTTAATTGTTGGCAAAAATTGAATCGAAAGACATACGTAGGTATGCCAAAGAAATATTGAAGAAATAATGGATAATTTTAACTGATTTTCCATAGCCTTCAATTATTTTTTTCTAGTGAAATCATCGTTTAATACATGCTTTGATAAATTTTCCTGATAAACTACTATATTTATGCATTACCTCGTACTCTTTAAATCCGCAATCTTGTCAGTGTGTATTTCATTTTCTCTCATCAAAGCGTTTGAATAGCTATGGTAGTATGTGTCCATAATCTAAGTGTAGCAGATTCACAGTCAAGAGTAATTATATTTGTTCACAGAAGACGACGACTGACGCAGAAGTTCTTTTGTGTCATTTAAGATAGGTGGGTAGTTGGGAAAGGTGGATGTTAAACAGGGAACGGAGGGAAACTCGAGCACTGGCATAAGCATGCTCGTAACGAAAGGCGCGAAGGGGTGCACAGTTTAACATTACTTTGGAAAGGCGGAAGATTACAAGTGAAGTGCACTCTCCATAAAGCACTCACGTAGGAACCGGTAAATCAATGAAACACCTATTCCACAGCCAGGACTTTACGCTGACCTTAGAGATCTGTGAAGCCAGTTCTCTAGCCGTCACACAATCCCGCTACTATTTCACTGTCGTGGGAATCCCCACCAATTACTAGTTGGATTGCAAAAATCTCTTCCTTCAACATATAAATCATCTTTGCAGAGAAAAATTGTTACGAAATTCTCTTCTTTGCCTCTCATGACAAATATAATGGAAAATAAAAACTGTCCCCGGATCATGGGTGTTCTGATTTTGTACATGGCTGAACAACTAATGAACATACTTCGTTAGGCCGAGGGTAGTATACATAACTGATGCCATGCACAAATCTTAGCTTAAATGAAATAAGTATGATGTTAGTTGCTAAAACTTATTGCCACGATATATTTTTTCGTGTTTTCAATCTTTAGTGGATTCATTCTCGAAGTCGTTCATCTCTCGCAACTCGCGAGAACGTCATCCAAATACGGAATTGGGTATGTAAGTACTCAGATTTTCCAAAGAAGTTGTGCTTGCTTTGTAAACTAAAGACGTAGTCTACGTAAAATACCGCATAAACTTATGATTACAAACATCGTCAAAATGTTTTATGTTACGCAGCATGTTTTGTTGTTTTAATGAAGTATTATTAACAAATATCCTCTTTACAGTCTGAAAGAAGCAGAAAACGCAAGTGAATTATTTGGGTAATAGCAGTACAGGCATATTCAACCAAGTACAGAGAATATTTCCTTTCACAGCAGGCTTGAGAAATGTTTATTTCAGAAGAGAGCTAATTAAGAAGAAATGATAATTAAGTGGAAATTCCCTAGAAAAACTAAGCAAACACTGTTTACGCCGAACTATTAATCACATCATCTAACAGTTTTCGTTTGTTGAAAAGCATCTTCCGTGGCCACCTAGAATAGCTGCTCGTTAACTGGTCCATTAGGGAAGACAGCTGGTAAATCAAGAGAGTGAGAGCCAATTTTTGCTCTCTGATTATTTACTGAATATCTGTGATACCCTTTGGAGTAAAAACCAGGGAAGTGAAGGCAGTGAAACTGTACCCCCAAGTTACCCCATGTGTTCAAAGTAACCCCGGTTTACGGTATCGTGTTTCACAGCCGCCGTGGGAACAACAAAACATCGCACAAAAGATTATCTCTCCGCTGGATCAGAGCGGATCACATAATTTTCCACCGCCATCTCTTCACTCTGATGCCAGAAACTCCAAAACTGAATTACTGCAAGTGTTGAGAGTCTCTCTGCTATATTTAGAGACTAGAGAAACGGGATTACCACCAGTATGATGCTACTGACCGCTTTTCTCAACGCATTGCCACCCATTGCCTCTTTCATGCAGTCGATAACTCTGATGATTACGCGCTTTCATGTATTTATGTTTCAAGAAAATTCTGAACGACGTTTCTTCCAGAGACTCTAGCCTACCAACTAGGTAGATAGATGGTCGCTCGTTGCCTACTACAGAAAAAGAAATAGGTTATTATTTTGGTGAAGGCACTGTGCAAAAAACATTACCTTGGTATATGACTCCAAGTTGAAGATATAGTACAGACAACGAAATTAAGTTCTCTGGAGGTAAGATGTCCAGGATAAAAGTGAGTTATGGGGCATAATATGGATCAAGCAAATATTTCTCTTCAGATATGATAATTTAGATATAAGTAGTAAAGAAATATAAATAAAAGTATTTTAGGATAAGGTGGTATATCATGAGAGTGAGAGCCACTTTTAACTCCCTGATTATTTACTGAAGATCTGAGATACTCCTTGAAGTAATACAAATATTATGGAACTTAGTATTGAAGGTTCATTAGTAGTGGTTGTTTGAGGACGGCGATTAACGGCTATGGTCATTTGCACCATGTAGAATAGTTTGGTACCTGGGCAGAGGGTGGCATTTTTCAAGGAGGAATGATGGCTTGAATCCTCGGCGACATTGGCCTACTCTAGCGAAAGGCACCAAGAAGTACTCAGTTTATGAACTTGAAGTTCTTTCCACATAGTACTCAATTAGGGACCGAAACACCCTGAAAAATATCCTCCACTTTTGAGGTGCGAACGCGGATTTTCAGCATAGAAAATCACAACATCAGCCTGTACAACAACCCGATAGATGAGCCCAAAAATGGTATTTGAGTAGAGAGAATGAACATCAAGTAAATGATATTCGAGATGTAAGTAAAAATAGAAGACAATATTGGCATGAGGAAGACAAACTAACAAGTGTTTGCATATGACAGGTAGGCACAAAATGAGGGAAGAAATTCCAGAGAAAAAAGCGAATTCAGTATTGTGAGGTAACGTAATGCGGAACTGGGTGTGAACAGGGGACGGTGCCAAGAATAGTTGAGCAGAAAGGCACAAAAGTATGTATACTGCGATGCCTTCCCCCTACCACACACCCTCGTGGTGGCTCGCAGGGTATTACGTAGATGTAGATACGTAATAAATTAAGTTTATAATTAACAAAGGGTTTATATGAAAGTAGCATAGAAGATGGAGATGAATAAAAGACACAACAATTAAATCGGATAGCTTTACTGAAGATGTTAGGCATATATTAAAAACACCGGCGTATTATGCTAGATTCGACCAGATAAATATGATTAGAGGGATAGATTGTCGTACTGATAGATTCAAAATGTCATTTTTCCCCCGTGCTATAAGAGAACACAATAGGCAGCATAGCAAAGGGATAGGTAGGGGAAATATTGTAGAGTAGTCTGTAGTGCATGATGCATGTATTAACAACCAATCCCTTTTATAACCATGTAGATACTAACCATCTAGCTGCATGAGACCCTATTATGTAGCATGTTTCCAAGTAGTATCTTGCTTGCATGTCAATAGTGCATGTTTGGTGATACACACCCCCTGCCACACACCTTCGCGGTGGCTTGCAGGGTATCGCGAAGATGTAGATGTCAGCAGCATATTACTAATGAAGATCAAAATTAGCTAAGGAAGAAAGTTTCTGAAAAATACCGACGTATTGAGCTTAAATGAAATGGATAACATAGGTACGATCATGCATGAGTTTAATTCCAATGTTTTCTAAGATTTTTCTAATAGTAAATAAAATTTCCGTTTTCTCCCTCTCCCTCACCTCTGCACACCACCCAAGCTTCGGTGACCAGTGGCGGCCTCAACGGGAGGGAAATACCCTCGAGGATCATTTGGGGCGGGAAGAGGTCGATGTGGCTATCTCCCGGCGCCTCTTCTCCAACAAACCTGTCTCTTTCTACTGGGGATCGAGGGAGAGAGAATGTGGATGTGTGAGTGCCTTGCGGGCAATTCATTTGCGTTTCCGGCAATAGAGAGAGAGACACACACACCAAACCCGCATGTGATTCAGGCGTGTGAGTGCGTGGCCGGCCGACGTCCAAACGGAAGAAAAAGGACGAGTCAATCTCTCAGCGTCACGCCTGATGCCTCGGGGGAGGACTTGGGGGAGGGAAACGGAGAGGGGAGTTGGGGGAGATAGGTGAGAGCATGGCGTGAGGGAATGGGGTGGCGAAATAGGGACGGGAAGGGTAGATGCGAGGGTGTGTAGGGAGAGCGGAGCGGTAACAAATGGATCAATTAGCGGGGAAAGAGGAGAGGACCCGGGAGTTTGGAGGTCGAGGAGGAGTTGAAATAGGGAGGGGAGTCGCGGAGAGGGTGGATGTGCAGGCAAAGGAATGCGGCGATAACTAATTGGTGCGGAGTGGGTGGGGGATGGGGACGGTGGACGAGATGAGAATGGAAAGAGGATGCGGAATAAAAGAGGGAGAGAGGAAGATGGGACGTAATGAATGAAGGAATTAAGGGGTGAAGAGACTTGGTTGGGGGAAAAGGCTTTGGATTAGCAAAGATGGGAGGAGATAGAAGCAATGGAAGCTCGGTAATCTCACAAACAAGGATATATTGAATAGGATGTAAACTTTTACGCTTATTTCAGGAAAATTGAATAGCCCAAAATTGGATCTGCATATGAAATTCATACATACACTAGACGGCACGTGTAACAATTCAAGTGAAATTCTATATGACTTGGCATCAAAACAGTTCCTCTCACGACTACAGATGGCTATAATATCAAACTTCATTCATGCACGATACAATTTTAGCGCAGGCACGTAGCCAGGGAGGGGCTTCTTGGGCTTCAGCCGGATTCCAGATGATAATCCGGAATACACTGCGTATAATTAAAGTGTTATGTGCCTTGAAACGTGATCACTAGTTTGATGCATGTGAGTGGTCAACAATAGTTTTTTTTCAATCTCATATGCATGTGTGCATTGAACTTCTCTTCTGGGGCCTGATAAATTAACTGCTTCACAACAAGGTAAGCAGTGAACTTGACCAGTTAGAATAGATAAGAATGAGCACTGTGAAAGTAAATACTAGGCACTGAAAATTCAGAGAAGAGATTTATACCATGTCGGCACCGAACGAGAAAGGCTGATTTGTTCCAAGTTACGCTACGCTAGACTTAGCCCCCCCCTCAAGGAAATTTCTGGCTACGTGCCTGTTGTAGCGAGATCTGGTGATGATGATGTCGGGTTCTTAAAACAGGTATGATATTAAATATTTTTTCCCCTCATTAACTGCAATACACACCCAAGCTTATTGCATACCATGGTGAAAGGATAGTTCAAAGCAATCAACATGCCCAGAACAATTTTAATATGCTGGCGATTTCTGATCAATTCCATTTATTGCCGCTGATAATAACTGTCTCCCTGAAACTAATTACTCTCCTCTGAGAAGAATGGATATATCGCCAGTCGGATTCCCTCATGCAAGTTGTAAAAATATGTGCCAATGAAAGGCCATTGGAAAACAAAATTGGATACGGAACAACAAAGGAGGGAGCCAGGGAAAACAAGAGTTGTTTACCTTGAGGATGGAAAATTAACCGTCGTGAAATACAAATGACGATTACATCAGGCGGAACAGGACAATAATATTGCCCCAAGACAGACAAATGTTTAAATATATGAATTTGTAAACATGGCTAGAGATCGCTTTCAAAACATTTTCATTTTCTCTTAGTATGAGAATCAAATTTTCTCAAAAAAAAACAGCCACTTTACTTTATTACTTTCACTCTATTACTTTCACTTATTCGATTTGCTATCAAAATCTCTATAAAATTTGGTGAATATAAAATATCACCACACAGTCACATCATAGGTTAATTGGAGAATAAAGGCAGCTAATAATAAGGTCAAAGTGACAAATTACGAAATGCATTTCATTATAATGTCACAACACGCTAAGCTTAAATTACTAACGGAGGAAAGTAATAATCGATTCTAAAATTGACGCTTTGGGATTTATATTGTGTTGAAGGCTTTCTCATTTAAGCGCCAATTGTAGCATGCAGCAATAAGCAGCGAATGGTTGAAAAACTCATCCTGAAGCCGTTTAAAATGGACCGCACTTCAACCTGGATACGCTTGTGAAAGAGAAGAGCTATATGGATATAAAGAGGTTGACTAATAAGAGAATCGTATGTAGAACTTAGTCAAGTCAATCAAAGAATTTTTAACTCATGGTAAATGCACCAAGATGCCAAGGGCACGATATGGACTGATCGAATCACCACCAATGAACATTGAAATATAGAAATGACACAAAGTTTGATACATATAACCACAAATTCAAAAGTTTCAAACCCGGTTGATATTCCTTGCGCCAATAAAGCAGAAAAATATCCTCGAGATGCTGTTAAAGAGTTAACCTAAAATATGCTAAAGTTGAGTAAGTACCAAATGACTAAATATGCTAGCACCAAAATTGTGCGTGAAAATTAATTCCTCATCATTGACCAAATTGGTCAAAGTAACTGCGCTTTAATATGAGGAAAATGAAAAAAAAATACAATTTATTACCAATAGAAAGAATGAGATTTTTGCTGTGTTACATTAATTCTCCAGCCGGAAGTAAAAATACCAAATTAGGAAAAAGAAACTGTAAATTCCTTACATTCTTCACTCATTAAACCATCATGAAATCAATAATCACATACCACCGCAAAACGGAATAAAACTTATGCCCAACTGAAGGAGTCAGCTAGAAATCCAAACGAAGGAGTCAGTTAAAAATTCCACGTTGGTCGGGAAACGGAAAGAGATTGAGACATACCATAACGCACACTCCTTGACATGGTGCGAGGTCTTCTGACAGAATGGTGCTTGGGAAAACTGGAAGGATGGAGAGCAGAAAAGGAAAAGCGGAGTGAACGAAAAAGCTGGAATGAACAGAGAGAGTAGGATAGTATGTGGCGAAAGTAAAAAATGAGCTGGCGCGAAACACGAGGAATGCAGACACAGGCGAGGGTGAGAGTCAGTTCTAGCTACGCGAGAAGGGATTCAAGAGTGGGGGTACGGCCGACGGGGAAGTGGATTGATGGTGAGGAATAGGAAGCCGATGGTTTGAATAGGATTTGAGACGGGGGAAGAGATTGGAGGAGCGACCGAAAGGGGAGTGGTAGGACGCGGATGTTGCGATCCACGGAATACTGGGAAAGGGATGGAGGTTTGCGCGGCGGGGAGACGGAGAGAGAAAGAGAGAGTACTGATCCGCGTGGACACCCATTTCTGCGACTGCTATCCGGCCTAATGCCCCTACATCAGAAACCGTAGCAAGCGTGGCGGTGGGGAAGTTGGCGGCAGCGATTTCGAAAATGGCTGCGACTCGGGTGACGAGATGGAAGTGGTCGCAGCGGGGCGGTTCCCTTGGAGATGGTGTGTCTGGGTTAGCTCAGTGGGCGGGGGACGGGGGAAAAAGAGGAAAACGGGCGAAGAGAAGGCGGTTGGGGTGTCCCAGCGATACGGGACCTGAATCGCTAGACCACTGCAGGAGAAGACGGGCCCAGGAACGGCGAAGGGAGTTGTGGGAGACATGTTGGGAGGAAAGGGCGGGAGGGTTTGAGTTGGGACAGGGCACAGATGCGCTCAGGCGATTCCCTTTCGATATTGAGCGCGGGAAGAGAGAGAGAGGGGGAGAAGGAGAGAGACGTAGCAAGGGGCATTGTGAAATGGTTTCCAATTTCAAGGGGACAGGGGACAATTTTGTATCCCAAAGATGCTAGGTTAAACGGAAAGAATTCCATGTTTTACAAAGATTGCCGGGCATTAGATAAAAACAGGGGTTTTATGACCCCTTAATGGCAGTGGACGTGACTGGGTAAAGGTACTCTTATGTCACATTTTTCATTCCAGTAGAGGGCGAGGTAAAAGGTGTTTACTCCGATCCCGATCGATATCGGAGCCTTGAAAGGAGTTTATGGCTTCCTGAGGAAATAAAAACAGCTTGAGAGGATCACAAAAGCGGCCATTTGAATGCGAAAATTGTGTCAGGTATGATGTGATGTATGGTCGAAGCTAATACAAGCAAAAGTATTTTTCTGGAGGCGAAAGTTACTGCAATCCACAATTTCATTCATTCGGAAAACCTGGCGATCATTAAATCCAACTTGAAGGATGGGTACCCAAATCATTAGTGCCAAAGGATTTCGGTAAGCAAACTAGAGTACATTTCAAAGTTCCACCATCATCATTTCATTATAACCTCAGATTAAAATGGAGTGAGATAATCAGAGGGGACATAGTCAAATGATTTGGTTTTGTCAAAACTGAAAGGCATTACATAGAGATTTTACCGGTCTAAACCCAAGGTAATATCGAAGTTCTTTGCTCTAATAACTCTTTTTAACTGCATCCTAGCATGTCTAATATAAGGTGACCAGACGTCCCGCTTTTAGCGGGACAGTCCCGATTTTTAACAATTTATCCCGCGTCCCGCGGGGTTTTAAGAAAGTCCCGATTTTTAGAAAGAATACACGACAAGCTAGGGAACGGTGGGAGAACGGGAAGGGAATATGCGGTTTTCTGCTTCCATGTAGCTATTTCACCAGGATATGAGTTTTATATTACTTTTGTAAATTTTATGATGTTAAACTTTAATAATGAAATTAATTGTTGAGAACTGATTATCAGGAACTGCTTATCAAAGTTCGCCTTGATCAGTTGCTAATATTCGACCACCATTGTTTGGACTTAATGAACTCGCATTTTTGGGTATTGGCAGCCACGAAAACATTTTGTAGCTGTAAAATGAAGAGAGAACAATTCGTACACTTCCACAGATTTTATTGTTATGGCGACATGTTTCGCTAGCGATCAGGATGGGATGTATGCGCGTTTTTTTGATTTCCAAAAGGCGTTCGAAAGAGTTAGGTGGGACTAGTTAATGGAAATATTGCGGAAGATAGGAGTAGACTGGAGAGACAGGAGACTGATCCGGAATTTATACATGGCGCAGAAGACGCAGGTGAGAGTAGCCGATGGAGAATCGGATTGGGCCACAATACGGAGGGGAGTTAGGCAGGGCTGTCCGTTATCGCCGGTACTTTTCAACATAGGTACACTCAGAGGAAATGGTGAGAGAGACTTGGGATGAGCTGGAGGCTGGAGTAAAGGTTATGGGGAAATTGATAAAATCAGTGAGGTTTGCGGATGACCAAGCAAACTGCTAGTAAGCCAGTTTGCCCGTGGCTTGCAAAAAATGCTGGATGCGTTGCAGGGACAGTGCGAAAGATGCGGGATGAAGATAAACCAGAAGAAAACGAAAGTAATGCGATTTTAAAGAACAAAAAGGGCCAGTATAACGATAAAAGTAGGAGGTCAGAAGCTAGAGCAGGTAGAGCAATTCAGCTATCTAGGTAGTGTGTGGGAAGCAAAAGGGTATAGCAGCCTTGAAGTGAGAACGAGAATTGCATTGGCGAAATAAGCTTTTACTCGAAGGCGTGAACTAACGACGTTGAGTAGGGAAGTGAAGAAAAGACAAGTGAAAAGTTTAATATGGAGCGTTGCACTATATGGGGTGGGAACGTGGGCTTTGCGAAAAGAAGATGAAAATAGACTCAGGGCTTTTGAGATGTGGGTGTGGAGAAGGATGGAGAAGGTAAAGTGGGTCGAAAGGAAGACGAACGATGAAGTGCTAGAATTGGTAGGAGAGGAAAGAAATTTGATAGATGAAATTAGGAGAAGGCAGAAGGTGTGGATGGAAAAGGTAATAAAAGGGGATGGAGTTTTAAAAGAAGTGATTGAGGGAAGAGCGTTGGGTAAGCGGGGAAGAGGAAGGAGAAGAACGGGTAGCTTGGATTGAATGTTGGTTGGCAGGAGGTACGAGGGGCTGATGAGGGACATCGTGTGAAATTTAGGGGGTGGGAGGAATTAAATGTCGATTTAAACCTACCTTCACCGGTAGAATACTAATAATAATAATATAGACCAAATTTTTAATAACAAATAACAATTACGGAAGCACTGTATGAAAGTAATATAACACACCGTCATCATTCGGGAGTAAAGAAACACTCCCCGATTTTTAGCCTACTTTTACTATTATATTTCAGTACGGAGAAAGAATGCAAAAATAATTAAAGTAGTTACCAGAGAT
Organism: Platycnemis pennipes; assembly: GCA_933228895.1. Lineage (NCBI taxonomy): Eukaryota > Metazoa > Arthropoda > Insecta > Odonata > Platycnemididae > Platycnemis > Platycnemis pennipes. The sequence goes on from OW121853.1 coordinate 52,798,741, forward strand.
CACCAAGTTGAGGTACCTGCACTATGAACTCCCCCGCCCACACACCCACTTATAGAATAGAGGAACGCTTTTCCTTTATCAGATTATATGCTATCGAAAAAATAAAAAAATGGTCTTTTGTAGTACCAGTTGGTTTATCTGTGTGCAAGTATTCGTCTTTAAACTTTATTTTCATTGAACATTAAAGGTCATTATCGATTTTATTTTTTAAGTCAAGCAGATAAATGTAAAACTTACTCACTATATCACAGCATGAACTGAGACTAGGTTTTGAAGGTTGGCATTTTGGTTCTGCTTTCTAGAATTTTCAGTATTTCTTATTGTGTCTCGTTGTTGCGGATGCCAATGAAGCTTGGGTTACCTCTTTTACAAATATTTCAAAAGCGCAAGCTTTTGTGTGACAAGGACTATTGCGTTCCACAGTTGCGCGTTACTCAAGTAATTCTCGAATTCTTCAGTCGTGAGTTGCGATAGAGCACGAGTCGGTGTTCTCGTCCCATTTTATCAGCAGCTTGTAGTCTTCTGCATCAAATTTAAAATCTGTTAACTCAAAATCCCACGATTTTCGTCGCACGCGTATTTCTTCATGCCTCCAAGATTATTTTCCACGCATCTCTTCACACTTCCTCCCCATTTTCAGTAATCATTGGGAGGAGTAAATTTTCTGACTGCTCGAGAAAACAATTTCTCTGAATAACAGGATCAATGACTCTTTTAAGATCTACTGGTAGATCTTTTGATCAATATAATAATTTCCATAACTGTACAGCACCGTCGTGTATACAATGGTTTTTTTTCACTGAAAACCAGACAGGTGCGTATACTTTTTGAATGACACTAGATTTTATAAATTAGGGCATGAATTTTCTTTGGACACGTATAGCCTCAGTTGTCGGCTGGCCGTAGTGAACTAACGAGAATGAGCCACATTTTTTGGAGTTTATCTGGCCAAATTTTCCGAGCAAAATCCTTTGAACACAGCATTAGAAATTTCCCGAAGATACTGCTGGTCACTGCTCAGCAATCTCAAGTCTTCTTCGTGGGACAATTTTGTTGGAACTGGATCGAATCGTATGATATCAAGAGTGTAGCAGTCTTAAAGGGTGGAGACAATAGGTCTTGCAAACAAATTTGGACCCTTAGTTTGCCCGTCTAATGTTTCTACCAACCGCCGCAGTGTTACGTCAATCAAGTGTAATTGGCAAATAGACGTCTTGTAAGGGACGTCGGAGTTTTGCTTCCAGCAAACGGATGATGCTTTCTTCCTGACCTGTATTCACTTTGGTGCCATGCATCCAATCACTTTTAAATTTGAAAGTTCAATATTTTCTTTCGCAAAAAATCAAGAATTGCAGTTGTGATTTTTCTTGCAGATCCTCCTGTGGGGGAGACAAAACCGAAAAATTGTGAGCCTGGCTCTTCAACAAACAAGACATGTTCCTCCCTAACCTTTGATTGATACGTCCTCTTGCATATTTTCTCCAGTTTAATTGTTTCATCCTTTCTGCCGTCCAAATACAGATCTTCAATTGCATTTTTTGATTTATCTGTCTTTGCTTTTACTGAATCTAGTATCTTCTTTTTCTGTCTTCGTAAGTAATGCCGGTCCACTACATTTCACCTGTCTTCCGGAGTTTTGAGTTTTGCGTCGGATACAGTTGCGCTGACGATCATTGCTGCTGCTCTGAGGGACACGTCACCGGTACTTGCACATACCTCCGCCACAGTTGGCAATTGAAGAGTCTTTGCCCCGAAGGAGGTCCAGGTTGATTTTGATTCCTAATCGTATGAAGAAGGTTGAGGTCTAAGTCGGTTAGTTCCTCGTCGGTTGAGTTTTCTCGAGATGTAGCAGTAAATAATTCTTGATGCTCACTTTTTACCTCTTCAAGAATTAAAGATTTTGAGTGGACGCTCTCCGACGATCCTCTTCTGAGGTTTTTCTTTAATCGTCGAGTTTCTGAGGCATCCAATCCACCGGATACCATCTTTCGTTTTGTCATTTGATCCCTCAAAAATTCCGCTTCAATTGGGAGAACTTTATCCTCTTTCTAAATTTACACTTGCTAGTTCTTCGGCTCTGACAGGCACAAATATTACATAGATTCTGGGAATCATTTAAAAATGCATTAATTTTTTGTCGATTTCGCACCTTTCATAGGCTTGCTTGCATTTTTTCTTAAGCCGTAGTACGTTGTATGGTGCCGTATAATCATTTTAATCACACCACGCTCCGGAATGATTGGAATAGAGGTGTGTCTCCAAAGTGCGGACACTTTGGCCACCAGACTACTTGATAAGCCGTAGGCTCCCTTCCTGCGCTTTCATATCTCAATGCGTCACGAACATAAAAAAAATATTTTACCACTTCTTTAAAAGTCGGTAACGTCAATTCGTTTATGTCGACGAGACAGGAAAAAAAGTTATAGTGTGTAGGGTTATATTATTTTCATACAATTCTTCCGTAATTGTTATTCCCTGGAAATTGTTTAATTATCTACATTAATGACACCAACGACGGAAGACGCATCCGTGATGAGTTTTGCTGCGTTCGCGGCGACCGGGCAGGAGGCGCGAGTCGGCAGGAGGCGCGCGAGCGGCCTTCTGACCGTTGCGCCGCGACGCTGCGTGGGTGGTGCATAATTATGCGCGGCCGCGCACTCAAAATAGACAATTTGTGGCTTAACGGCTGCAGATACGTACAAATGGACGAAATTTTTGCCCTAAAGGAGCGCAACTCGGCAAAATACATGGGAAACCGCTATAAAAACATGACTTTTTCCATTTTCAGCCCCCCTCCCCATAAATGGCCACGGCGCGAGGGTCTAGGGTTGACCTAGAGGCCCCAAATTTTTCTGTCCTCATTTTGAGTTACTTTGACAACTTTTTCCAGAGGGCCAAGTTTCTCCGCGAAAAATCGATTTTTCCGATCCGCCCTACTGTACATCTCAACTTATTAAAGCCATGTATGAAAAAGGATTCAGCTGTGCCCGTACAAAAACTGAGGCAATAGTTTTAAATGTACTTTATCCATTTACGGAAGAGGAAGTTAAAGCTGATTTGAATGAATGTAACTTTATGTCATTATCCACAGATACTTCAAACCATCATGATTTAAAATTGGTTCCAGTTATGGTGAAATATTTTATGCCGTACGAAGGGGTTAAAATCAAACTCTTAGAATTTAAGGAGCTTCCAGGAGAAACTGCAAAATTGATCTCTAATAATTTGAAAGAAGTTCTTGATCAGAATCACTTAAAACATAAAGTTATTGCCTTTGGTTCAGACAACACAAATAGCATGATGGGCGGGTCAAAGCAAGGTGGTAAAAACAATGTCTTACATTTATTTAAGGCAGATGTTGGAATAGATGTAATAGGAATAGGGTGTGTAGCACACATCATTCACAACACTGCTCAAGCAGCAGTTGATCAGCTCCCTTATGATGTTGAGGCAATGGTTGTGAAGATATATAAACATTTTTATATTTATACTGCTCGAGTGGAAAAATTAAAAGAATTTTGTTTGTTTGCTCAAATGGAATATAAGAAACTGCTTGGATATAGCAGTACACGTTGGTTAGCATTACTACCAGCAATCAAAAGAATACTTGACATATATCCTGGCTTACGTTCGTATTTTCTGTCTGAAAATGCATGCCCAGTTGTCATTAGGAGTTTTTTTTTTAATTTCACAGCCGAATTATGGCTACACTTTTTAGTGATTCAATTGAAACTATTTAATGACACTGTTCTTAGAATTGAAAAGAAGAATATATCTTTAATGGAAATAGCTGTTATCCTGACCGATTTGAGAAACCAGTTGGTAGAAAGACAAGAAGCCAAGTTTGTTGGGACAAAGGTGTCAATGATGGTTGAATCACTTAAAGATGAAGGTGAATCAGTATCTGAGACATTCTACGAAACATTTAATACTTTTTTCCAGACTGCATTGAATTATTTAGAAGAATGGACAGGAAACTTGAAATTTCTTTCTGTGCTTGAATGGACACTACTTAGTGCAATTCCTAAGTGGGAAGATGTTTCGAAATCGATGAATTTAGTTAATAAATATCTTAACATTGCAGTACATCCAGTTTCTTCGGTAGATGAAGAGTCTCTCTTTTCTGAATTCTCTAGACTTAAGAAGTGCTTAGAAGAAAAACTCAAGACAGATGAGTGGAAACAAAAGTCTTCAAGTGATAGATGGAACGAAATTTTTAAAAATTTTCAGGAAATGTGTATACACTTCCAGTTCATGAAGTTAATTGTTGTGTTTGCTTTCTGCTTACCAGGATCTAATAGTGACATTGAACGTGTCTTCAGTATCATGAACAGTATCTGGTCAGAAGAAAAAACCAGTATGAAATTGGATACAATAAAAGCAATAATGAAAATTAGAGTAAATTCTAAAGATGAAAGTTGTAAGTCATTTTTTGATAGTCCTGAAGAATAAAATTTTACTTAAAAAAATTCTTTCATCTGAAAAATATCATAAATAAAGTGTGATTTTTGTGAATTTGAATTGTGAATAAAAATCTCTTTGAAAAGTTTAATAAAAAATAATTTCATAAACATTAAAATGAATTAAAAATCTTTTTCCTTAATATTTGATTTCTTTTATTGTTCTATTGAATTAAAAATGCTTATTATATATACATTCCTATATTTATAATATACTAAGCTCTTACATATGTAGCAGCAGGAAGTTGCACCAATTCGGGTGCTGGAAAAGTGAGTTGTGTAGGTCTCAGAGTGACAACTATTCTAACGCTTCACTTGACCAAAGAAACATGTACACATACATACATGTAAAATTGCCTATGCTTCAGGAGAAGCGGCAGTTTGTCCCGGTTTAGAAGATCAGAAATCTGGTCACCTTAGTCTAATAGGAATTGTGACATCAAACATTTGAACAAATACCTATCTCATTAATAAAATTTATATTCTATAGTAGATACTTATCTTTTAAGTAGCATGTTCCGAGGCCATACATTACTAAAAGTTTCCTTTCTAATTAGCACTGTATCTATTTGTGCATGCACGACAGCAAGTTAGTGATGCTTCACTCTCTGAAGTACACCTTCGAGGTGGCATGCAGGGTACGAACTTCATGTAATATCGAAGAAAGGTTAAAACATATTTGCTCTGAAATTTCGATTCCATAATTTATTATTGGTACTTTCAATTAACTAAACTAAAATAAAGTTATGTAATAGATTAATCTCAATCAATTCACTCCAGTTAGTCTTTGGAGCGTAATTAGCTGAAAATTATTTAAGAGATTAAAGACTTGGTTTAGAAATATTTAAAATGTGAATTGAGTCAAGGGTGAAATAGTTTAAATAAATTTACCATAAGTTTATTTAACGGTTACAACATTAAAACGTCATTTTAATATACAAATAGTTTCATCTGATTGAGAAACATATTAATTCAGTGGGTTGTTACGATGCGTCCGAACTCTTGTTGTCAGATAAATATGTCGCCCATTAATTCACTCGCCCATTACTCGAGATAAAATAGGGAAATTCAGTCAGAGAGTATATTCGTCAGAAAACGCTTATCATGCATTTTCAGGATGAATCAATTACGTTTTACGCTCGAAGGCCAAAGGGTAGAGCGTTTATTCAATCTATTGCTCCCTTCAGTTCTGAACTTCTCTGTAAGCCCATTTCAGTGGTTGAGAGAAAAGAAAGACATGGAACAAATTCCCTCCACATCCATGTCGTTGTTACTTGGGTAAAGTCACAAATATCTTTTTAGCTATACATTCGTGAAAAGAGGAGTGGTAAGGAAGAAATCTGTCAAATGGGCTGTACGTTCAAAGGGGTAAAAAACTACTTGGGGTGCGTACGATGAAATCTTTTCTTTATTGCATTAAAATTGCAAAGAGAAGATGAGCAATGAAGGTACGAAATGTTTGCACACCGTGTTAACCACAAGGCAAAAACTCCAGTTCCTGAATTGCCATGAAATATTCACAGCTTGGAATATATAAGTAACATATCATTGGTAAACGAAAAACATAAGGAACCGAACTCAGCGTCACACGTTCTCATATTGGAAACGTACTGAAACACCTTTGAACTCATCGTTTAAAAAGTATTTCCAATTGCATAAAAGCCCTTTTCACATCTGATTCAGAATCATACATATTGCACTATATTTGTGGCATACCTTTTTATATTTTACAGATAACAAGGTGCGAAAGGCTATGCCTATGAAAAAACACATCTGGCTTAAATAAAATATGCATCGGCCTTTTTAGATGACAGTAAAATATCACCTGGCTCAGGAGCTTGGGTGCCATTGAAAATGGAAAAGAACGTAAGCTCACTATTGAACTATTAATATCACTGAACTACTTAATTAAAAGCTCCTTAAAAATATATCGCTATTGATGAAAATTGATTGAGTTTGATGCGTTCAGAGTTAGTTAAATATTCAAATCAACATAGTTCTTTATCTAGTACGTATTCCTATAGTGAAGTTAATAATAAATACACCTCCGAGGGCAACTAGGCAAATAGAATACAACGAAAGTATAAAATATTAGTGATGATTGTCCTATAAGTTGATGCACAGATACAATATCGTTCTCACCTCTTTTTGTCCACATAAAATATCCATTTCAATTTGCGGTATTTTAAATCTTGTTCAACTTTACTAATTGACTCCTGACATTTTTCTCTGGGAATTTCAGCAGTAGAATTCAATTCTCATGCTAGAAAATATTCAAAACATTACTATTTCTGTCCTGCTTCTCCTATTTTTCGATTATTTTAATCCTATAATCGCTATGTAGTAATTGTAGGTAGTCTCAAGATGTAGTTCTCTAGGCACGCTGATTTTCTCTATCATTGAAATAGTAATTCATACAGAAAGAATTAAATGCCGTGCAGAAAAATAGACAAGTGTGAATGTAATTATTTTAATATCTAGCATTAATTTACCCGGATAACATCCTATTTTTTTGTCCAAATGGGACCATCCTTATGGGTAAACCTAAAGAAAATGGAAGAACTTAACTTATTGATCAGCTCTCACTGAATTCCAAAAATAATATAATTTTTATAATTGCCTTTATTGACGGTATATATATAAGTTGAAACTCTTTGATCAAGTTAACAGTTAGCAAATGTACAACCGGTGACGGCATCACAAATATAATACTGGATATCATGTCTCCTGCCATGCGTTGGATTATCTGGATTTCTTAAGAGATGAAAAAAATTGCGATTTTACACCCATTCTCAAAAACATAAAAGGTTACAACATTAAAACGTCATATTTAGGGACTAATCTAAAAGCTGATGTTCCAACCTTGACACCATTTCCGATTTCGATCAAAATGTAATGAGAAAGTAAAAGTTTTCAGATGCTTTATCAGTCGAAACCCCCCACAAAGTAGAGTACGAATAAGTTCATTCAGCTCTAAAAAACCCTCCTTTCAGAAGACATACTGGTTGTCCAGCGAGATGGATAATTCCAGCTCATTCCGTTCCCCATAAAAATCCTTTCCCTCTTTTCCACCACGATTGCGATTTGGGTGAAAGATAGCCCTTCAAGATGGAGTAGATTTTAGAGTGGTGTCGATGTAGTTCGTGGGTTGAGTAGCGAGCGCCGCTGGAACAGGGAGGATTGGACCAGCCGTGGTGGATAAATCGGCGGATCTCTCTTAACCTACTCCTGGAGCCATATTTCAGCGGCGTCTGGCGTTTCCCGGAGACAGGGCCATGCGGCCTTCGGCAGGGTCAGAGGGGTGGGAAACAGCGGGGGCATAGAGGGAGGGGAGGCGCAGGAGAGGTGTCCCGAAAGTGTCTTAAGGAAGCCTCAATCAATCCAGGCGCAGCTACCGAACCCCCTTGCCACCGCTTCTCAGTCGTTCCGCTCGCAGTGATCCCCGATGCGGAGGGGAACTCCTCCCAAGCTCCTCTTGGGATTGATGCCATTTCCACTTGATCGTTAAGGAATTCAGCAAGTCTTAAGAAACTCCTTACTCTTCCCATTCCCAGTGGGGATACCTCGAATCGAATTTAATTAAAGGAGGTTGGAAATGAGACCGGAGCAGAGTAGGGGAAAGGGGTCAAGAGTAGGAAGCAAACTGATTGGAAGTCAGGGACGACACTGGTGAGCAATACTCCTGGGCCATTCGTCCTTTGACGAGAATAATATTGGAGATACGTAATGAGAACGGCAAATTCCGTTACTCATGATAACTGCTACCAATAACAGAAAAAAAACACCCAACAGCGCTTCCCATTTAACTAATTAAGCCGGTGAGAATAAGATGCATTTTTATGCATGTTAACAGAGAAATACCAAGCTAGTTTACAAAAGCAGGGATACGAAAAAAAACGAATCAAGTTACCAGTAGGTAAATATATATCTTCGAATAAAATTAAATGAAAGGATGATACATGTCTACATTCGCCAACCGAATAGGTACACGCATTTCTTTACTGAGATTTTAAATTAACAGAAAATTCTACTAATATCTCTCCCATGCAGTTAAGAACCAATCTGAGAATATGCTGCTGAATCTTCAACTGTTGTAGGCACTACATTGTGGAATGACGGCATGGTGGGAGAAATGATTCACTTTGTATTAATTCCACGAATTTATTTTAACCCAACCGGTTTCGATGTTAGCACGTCATTAAATACATTCGTGGAATAAGTACAAAGTGAAACATTTCTCGTACCATGCTGCTGAATGTAAATTATATTTACAATCATGATTAATGTTTTAAGATTATGCACATATTTAGTCATCAGTGGTAAATGCAAGATAAGTCGAGAGATTTTAAAAGCTCAAACGATATGCACAAAGTAAATACAACAACATTTCTATACAAAACAGAGTAGCCTGGCAGAATTTACAGAGCATTCCTGCTCTTATTTTAGAGCTATTACTGTAATAAATCAATAAATAACCAACAACAGATCCGCAATAAGTAAGCGACATCTTAATTGAATATATACAGTTTACAACTTTTTTTCTCAAGTTTAAGGCTATCAGTTCAAAAATCATCACACGACATTTATTGTACCTAATGTGGTTGGCATACCACATGTTAAAGTTAAAATAAATAACTGTGAGCATCATAAGGTAAAAATCAGTAAATAGGAAATATTTGAAAATGATATAGCTTGACAACATGAACACGAAAGGGAGCGATTAACAGGGCATAAAAGAGATGTGAATTATTCAGTCAAAAGGTCAATTTTGAAGGCTTGCTTAAACACCAAGTAGAGGAAAGGTCTCCGACCAGCAGTAGAACAGCTTGGTGGCTAACTTTGGTGGCTCTGGTGGCTAACAAATCTCAGGAAGAATAAAATTTAATGGAAAAATATTCAGTAAAAAAAAGCTCCTCACTTCAGTCGAAATTCGAATATGGATAGATGAATCACGAGATATGATGATTTCGTAGAGTAAGTAGTCGTATTAATAAATGAGGAGGGAAAGATTGGTTAAGCATAGGCCATAACTCAATAAAGAGTTTGTCTACTTTCTGATGGATAAATGTATGCGCAGCAATGCTTGCTTAACCATGATGTAGATGCACGTCATAATTGCTTAGTGGAAACGCAAACTACTTCAAAACTATAAGAGAGAATAGAGCTTTGTCACGAGTTTCATGGTCATTATTTCACATCAAGGAACGGGCGAGAGCAAATATTGCATCATCAGATCATTTCCATGCTATAAATAAAGTAATAAAACTGTGACTCAATCAATGCTTGGTATTGATTGAGTCCCGCATAAACGTTAGACGTACCTCAAAACGTATAATCATATAATCGTGCCTGCAAAATAACATAAAATATTTGAATCAATTAATCAATGTTATTTCCTTCAAAATCACATGGACAGATTAGCATAATGAGGAATTCAAACAAACTTCTAAGATAACAAGTCTATTTCCACACTTCAGTAATTCGCAATCCTTATAGTGTTTTTTTATTGAAACTGACAACTGATAGCCTAAGCATATAACTTAAGTATATATAAGCTGAATCTGAAAATATTTAGCTTTTTTGTGATTGTGAAGTAGAAGAGCTAAAACGAATATATTTGTTCCATTATTTGGATTTCATATATCAAAGAACATATCTGATGGGTGTTCCATCCCAATACCTACTGCTCGAACACCGATCGATTCTAAAGCAAGGTACCGAGATATTCGCATCTAATGATTTTCATGGAAAAATTTCAGCCATAAGTAAGAGTAAGAGAAAATAGAAGTTCCCTTGGAATTTGAAAACACAAGTGGCGAGTCAGATACTAATCGTCAATACTCATGACTTGGTGGCGATTTAATTAAAATGGCTAAGGAAAACACGAAGTCTCCACTCTTAACAACGTCTAGCCTTTGGTTTATATCAATCAAAATATAGAATATTTTTCGCATGAACACACCTTATCTGAAATAACACTTCGTTTCATTCAATGCCATAACCGAAATAAAATTTTCGAACAACGCCAGACAAAGGTGTACGACAGACCCCCAATAGTTTTTGATAAGATGTACCGACATATAGCCTTAAACCAAATAATGAAACAAGCATCAAAATACAAGGAAGAATGTGTTAATCAATGCGTCCGTAGACGAAACCTCTGTTCACAAACACTTTCACGGAAGGAGTTCAAAGGAGTTGGGGTTACGTGACAGGTTGGATTGGGAGATATCCTCGAGGAAGCCACCCTCAAAACATGTAGTAGAAGACGGCGCGATTTCATAAAGGGAGAGCATTCGCGGCAAATGACTTCATTGCCCAACTCGTTAGAGGAGTGGGAGAGGACGGTGGATGGGAGGAGAACGCGCGGAGAAATTCGGAGTGGGTTGCGGGGGCGGCGAGAGACAGGACGGAGAGCGAGAGGGTGGAGGGGGACGACGGAGCTCGCAATGGACCGTGATGAGATGGAGCGGCGCCAAAGGTTTTGTAACGGAGGCGGGGAATGCCCCAAACTTCGACTTAATTTTTCCGCCGCTTGGAGATAGCGGGTGGCGTTGGGTGCTGGGGTGCAAAGGGATAGATCATTATGTAGGTGTGGAGTGCAGAGAAACGAGAACTAGAAAGCACGTGGAACACATCGAAGTATAACTCGGGACGTTCGTTTACCATAATAACAAGACACTTCGTACGCAATTTATCGATCCACGAAATTTATTGATAACAATCTATTTCACCCTTTCCCTTGGACTACGCCTTGTCGTGGTGGGATTGGGGCTTGCGTGTTCTCGTGACCCCTAGAGCAGCACTGGCGGGAGCAACTAACATTGCTCCTCTTAGGGTCACCCATGCCAGATAAGTCGAAGGGTAGGAGCCTGACGAAAGGTAGTCCACGTACCGTGCTCGCTGCGTCTGTTCCTCAGTGAGGTGGCTGTGAGAAGGCGTCTGACCCTAGTGGGGCGGCCTATCAAGTGATGGTGTAACGTTAAAAACACTATTGAGGCAGGCAACGGGAAACCACCTCAATTAAACTTTCTCAAGAACACAATGGACTTGAACAATAGAGAATTGAATCCTGGCAACTACGGGTGTCGTGTCCGGCAGCAGGGTAAGCAAGGACTCTGCGGTTGTCATCTCACGAAATCCATGCACAGAAAGAAAGACAGCAACATCGGCAGCAGCAGCGGCGGCGAAGGGGAAACCAGAGAAGAAAGAAACAATGCTAAGGATCGGGATATGGAACGTTAGGACGATATTATGGGCAGGAAAACTAGAAAACATTAAGCGAGAAATGGAGAGGGGAGAGGTCGATTTGTTGGGATTAAGCGAAGTAAGATGGAGAGACCATGGGGACTTATGGAGTGAAAAGTACAGGGCTATACACAGTGGAGGGGAAGAGAGCCTGCGGGGAGTAGCAGTTGTATTGAATGCAACATTAGAGAAAAGGGTATTGAATGTGGAACAGGTAAGCGATAGAATACTGGCTATCGAAATCAAAGCGAAGCCGGCGAATGCTGTCGTAGTAAAGGTTTACATGCCGACAGGGGGACATAGAGAAGAGGAAGTAGACGAAGTATATGACCAGTTGGAAGAATTAATCGGGAAAGTAAAGGGCAGGAAGAACTTAATAGTTATGGGAAATTGGAACGCTGTAGTCGGGGAAGGGAGGGACGGAAGTGAAGTAGGGGAGTATGGGCTGGGTGTAACAAATGACCGGGACGAAAAAGCAGTGGAGTTCTGTAGGAGGAATAATTTAGTGATTACAAACATGTGGTTCAAACACCACCCTAGACGAAGGTACACATGGCAAAATGTCGGGGTATACTGGAAGGTACCAACTAGACTTAATCATGGTTAAGCAAAGATTCAGGAGCAGCGTAAAGAATTCGCATAGTTTCCCAGATGCAGATGCCGACTCCGACAGTAATTTGGTGGTGATGAAATGTGATATGAGACTAAAAAGGTTGAAAGTGGGAAGGAAAATAAAAAAGTGGGATGTAGGAGCATTGAATGGAGGGAAGAGGAAAGATTATAAGGAGATTGTGGATAGATGCATGAAGGAAGAGGAACAATGTAGGGTTGGAAATGATAAAGACGGGCCTAAAAGAAGCAGCTGAGAAAACAATAGGAACCGTAGACGCTAGGAGGATCATAAAATCATGGGTAACAGCAGATATGATGGAAAGCATCGAGGAAAGATGGAAATGGAAAAATGTAAATATAGAGCTAGGCAAAAGGCGTTATAAGGAGATTAACAACAGGCTTAGGAGAGAAACAAAGAGAGCAAGATAAAAGTGGTGGAGTAGGCAATGCGAGGAGAGAGACTCCAGACAGAAGGAGAAATAGGCAGTCTGTACTCTAATGTTAGAATGTTATCGGGAATCAAGAAATGGAAAACGGTCCCGTGCATCAAAGACAGATGGGGAAATTTAGCACTGGAACCAGAGGAGATCCAGCATCGTTGGAGGGAATATGTTGAAACTGTATGATAGTAAAAATAGGCCTAAAAACTTGGCATGGAAGAGGAAAAAGGATCAGGATGACGTGGGCCCCGGAATACTGGACAGTGAGATAGAGAAAGCAGTACGAGAAATAGTACAGGTAAAGCAGTGGGGATAGATAAAATCCCAGCTAAGCTTCTGAAAACCCTGGAAGAGGGGGAAGGAAGAGATTAAATGAACTTGTTCGTAGAATATACGAGGAGGGGGCTTGGCCGGAGGATTTTGTAAAACCTGTGCTAATACCTATACCACCTATACCGAAAAAGATTGTGACAAAAGAATGTGAAGACTATAGAACGATAAGCTTGATTTCTCACGCGGCAAAGGCAGTGCTTAGAATCATAGAATCATCAATATGAGAATGGAAAAGAGAGCAAACGAATTTCTAGGCGAGGATCAGTTTGGATTTCGGAAGGGGAGGGCCATTCAGGATGCGATTGCTGTGATGAGAATACTAGTGGAAAGGAATATAGAATACAATCAGGATGTATTCGCGTGCTTTGTTGATTTCTAAAAGGCCTTCGACAGATTGAGGTGGGACAAGTTAAAGGAAATATTGCGGAAGATAGGAGTAGACTGGAGAGAAAGGATACTGATACGGAATTTATACATGCGCAGAAAGCGCAGGTGAGAGTAGCCGATGGAGAATCAGATTGGGCCACAACAGGTAGGGGAGTTAAGCAGGGCTGACCGTTATTGCCAGAACTTTTCAACATATACTCGGAGGAAATGGTGAGAGAGGCTTGAGATGAGCTGGAGACTGGAGTAAAGGTCGGAAGGAAATTGATAAAATCAGTGAGGTGAGATGACCAAGCGCTAATGAGCCAGTCTGCCCGTGGCTTGCAAAAAAATGCTGGATGCGTTGTAGGGGCAGTGCAAAATATACGGGATGGAGATAAAACAGAATAAAACGAAAGTAATGCGATTTTCAAGAACGAAAAGGGCCAGTATAACGATTAAAGTAGGAGGTCAGAAGCTAGAGTAGGTAGAGCAATTTAGCTATCTAGGTAGTGTGTTGGAAGAAAAAGGGTATAGCAGCATTGAAGTGAGAAGGAGAATTGCATTGGAAAAAGAAGCTTATACTCGTAGGCGTGAAATAATGACAGGGGCGTTGAGTAGAGAAGTGAAGAAAAGACTAGTGAAAAGTTAAATATGAAGCGTAGCGCTATATGGGGTGGAAACGTGGTCTTAGCGAAAAGAAGATGAAAATAGACTTAAGGCTTTTGAGATTTGGGTCTGGAGGAGGATAGAGAAAGTAAAGTGGGTCGAAAGGAAGACGAACGATGAAGTGCCAGAATTGGTAGGAGAGAAAAGAAATTTGATAGATGAAATTAGGAGAAGGCAGAAGGTGTGGATGGAAAGGTAACAAAAGGGGATGGTTTTTTGAAGGAGGTGATTGGGGGAAGAGCGTTGGGTAAGCGGGGGAGAGGGAGGAAAAGAATGGGTAGCCTGGATGTAATGATGGACAGCAGGAGGTATGAGGGGCTGAAGAGGGACATCGTGAGAAATTTAGAGGGTGGGAGGAATTAAATGTCCATTTAAACCTACCTTCACCGGTATAATACTTATAATAATAATAATCTATTTTGGCGGATTACAAATCGTTATAACGTAAATATAATAATGATGCTGTGAATTATTGAAATAAATTTACATCAAATACTTGTTTGGAATAATAAAAAGCGACTTGTTATTACGGTTAATGTCATGAAATTCTACAAAGTTATGACTGAGTCCATCACTTTTTTTCGATTATGTACGATTTTCTACGCCAATTTCAAGCAATTAAAATATAGTTCCGGCATATTCATCTTAATCAAAGTCTAAATGATTTAATCGGCTACAAAATACTAGAACATTTTGCACGCGTGAGGCCTAAGAATCAATTTCGAGGCCTAAGATTCACTTCAAATTAGAATATGATACAGTAAGAATCAACAGTTTTGAAACTGTAGAGAATAATACTGAATAATATCTACAGGCTTGAAATAACGCATAGATCAGCCAATCACGGGCACATAACATTTGCAACACCATCAATACAATAAGTTAAAATAATAGCCTTCGACAGAATAGATAAATACACATGAAGTATTCTCCTTATTTCACTGCAAACGACCGGAAAAAACTGGACATGCTATTATTCGTGAAAATAAATTACTGCCAATATTATTCTTCAATTATAGAATACAATAGATCTATCCATTTCATTTTAATTTAATCTTCTGTGAAAGCACATTTCGAATGCTTTCGGTCTTGACTTTCCATAGCTGCTATATATTCCATGCCGCTTTGCTATGAAGAAGCATGCACCAGATGTAAGTTTTAATGAAGTATGTAGTTCTTTACTTTCCATGCATGCATTTCCAGCTGTAAGTAGATTCTTCTTCTGGAAGATTCCGCTCTTGGCCTGCTCTCTTCTGCAGACTATTTTGTTCTTGCTTCGTCCATTGCTGGTTAAGCTGTTTCTCTCCTTCCTTCTAATTTTTGTTTCCCGACTAGGTTAACGTCGGTTGAGGTCTCTGCTCTTTTACTACATACCTTTTCCGGTGGGCTGATAGTTTCCTGTTCCAGAAGAGCCACTAATTGGCTACAACCTCTCTGTCACTGACGACAATCAAATTTCTGGCTACGTTGTCTTCTCTCCTACCGGTACGAATGAAGCTTATCCCGGTCATTATTAATATAGAAGTGGCTGACAATCAGATTTCATTTTTTCATTCCACTTGGAGAGAATAAGGCTTCATCCAAATATTCTCATTGAATCTAATCGACATATCTGAACAAATGTGTTCGAGGAAGGCTGCATGTTTCTATGATTATTTCTGCACAACCATGCACGAAATCAAACGGTGAAAATTGTTCGTTATGGTTTCCATTTACTTTTTTCTCCCTCCTATTATTATCCAATGAGAACACTATAAATGAATTAAAACTTATTTAAATTATAGCCTTTAAGCCTTTTTAAGTACCTTTATTTGGTGGCTTGACTCTTACTGAGTTCATACACTACTCGATTCTTTTGAGTTTCAACCGTTTAGAGTCAAAACTTTTGATTCAAGAGGGCTACCATTCCTGAAGTGTTATATTTTTAAGAGATTATGCATTTTTTCTTTGAGTATAGAGAAAAATAGCTATTTTTCTCATTATAGCGAGAATGAAGGCAAGAAAAATCTTTCACAGATAGAAAAAATAACTATGGAAGTTTATTTCAGCAGCAAAAACTTTCGCGCGCTACATATGCACGATGCAATGAGACGGCATCATGATATATGCTCATGCCCCTTAAACAGATGGAATATTTTCGATTAAATTTGAGGACTCGGAGGGAGATTGATCATTTGTTGCAATAAAGACGTTAAGAGGGCCGCTTAGGGTGAACTCAACCCTTTACGGGTTTCACCGTCGTATGCAAGCAACGGAGAGCAGCGGAGCGGCGTGGGGCACGTCGGTGAACAGGGGTGGGCAAAATCAAATAGAGTGAAGGAGGCCAAGCGTGAGAGGGTAGATTGCATTAGGGGACACGGGAGTGATACTGCATAGGGTGAGCTCTAAGGGTAAGGGGGAGGAGTGGAGCAGGGGGAATTAATTAGGGGAGACTGGAGGGAAACGGAAGGCGGAAAATTGCTTACGTGAGAGACATTTTGCGAGGGACGATAATTTGCTCGAAATACTTCCGGTTTTGATGGATGTCACGGGAAAACTCGCGGCGAGCGTACGTGGTGGTGGCATGTTTTGTATTAGTTTTCTTCAAAAGGGTGTTAATATACATATTATGTCGGAAAAATGTTGCCTTTATGAATGATATCAGTCATCTCAGAATTTTTGGCATCTCATAGTCAATACCCGTGTGAAAATTACATTTTGAGGTTCATCCAGTAATTCATCAACACCTCGCAACAACGTGAGAAAAACTCTATTTTAAAATAATCCGGAAAACGATGCACATGTTTTGCCATTGAAAACTCGAAATAATATCCTTTTGGAAAACAGAAAATTGCTAATAAAGTCAAACTAATTAAAGCTTATAACCGGGACCATGGACACGCGTTATACCGAAGAAATAAAGGCAAAGAAAGGGATTATTTTTTAAAGACATATTAAGGAGTGAACGGAAAAAAGTCACCGATAATGACCGAAAACATAAAAAAAACTCACTAATACGAGAGTAATTAGTAGGATTCGAAAGATTCGATGAAGTGTAAAGCTGGTAAACTGCATTTGATGAGATCTACTCTAAACTGTCCATAAGTAAGATAAGATACAATCTCACAAGTAAATTTTGATAAGGAAACAATGGAATTCATGCACCGCAAACGTATCGGAGTTTGCAATTATATTTCACACCCTTGATATGCATAAAGCTTGCTCGGCTCCTTTGTAGGCGTAAAATTTCGACGAAAAAGCAGAAAAGCTAACAAGACTAAGTTTCTAAGGAATAACAATGTGTTCTGATTGTTCATGAGGTTAAGAATAACTATCAGATAGGATGTTGAATTACAAGCCAAATACCTAGAAAATATTTAAGGCGGATAATTTTCTAACGAAGAAAATGTTACGTTAAAACTGTATTATAACAAAAAATGAAATTATAAAGAGGTAACAAGGAGATGTATAACACGTCATATTATCACGTACATAGGAGGCACGAACGAAATGAGGGTCAGAGTTGAAGTAACCGTAGAGGAAATTATTTCGAATAGAAAATCATAAGTGCAATTGTTTTCGATGATTTTTCACAATTTTAGCAACTACAATATTTGTAAAAGACTTCTGCAACTGTGTAATGTCTTGGGTTATGTTAATGTAAAATTTGAAACGCGATTCCTTGTGGAACTTGTCTCCACGATGTTTAGTTGACGTAAAGGGATGACCTATAATATGAGTGCATAATCGACAACATTGCATGCCTTGAGCAGTTACCCCTATCTATATATTCCTACGGTAATTTTAAGTGTAGATGAGTACACTAAGTAAATATCAACATCATCATATGCCGTGCCAATCAGGGAAGATTTAGGACCATCTCTATCATTATGTGGTAGCCCTTCCGCCAGTCCTACCTGCTACGGTTTTATCACATCGTTAAAAAAAATCAAATATATTCTTGATACATCTATTTTTTTTAGAAACTCGCATCTTAGGGCCACGTTCATGCCGGATATATGTTACTCACACATTAATAACTTTACGTTGCTGCGAAATTAGCTCCTAGTGTGTACAAAGACAGAAAATTCTGACCCTACGCAGCGTGTTCTTAGAAGCCGACCTAGTTGTGGGATGGGAAAGAGCCAAGCGCCCATTTCAAAGCAACATTTCACCCTCCTCCGCCTGTACAGTAGCTCGGACTAGGCGCGGATTTTCTGCGCGCAGCGCGGTGGAATTTTTCGCCCGAGGATGGGCAGTAGGGCGGAGGGCTGGACTGAAGTGGAGAGGAGCGACAGGGGAGGAAGACCGGAGAGGGATTTAGATGAGACTGCCCCCTGGTGGGCCGGGTGAAATTTTTTGGTCCCATATCCCGCCGGCGGAGAACGAATCCGTTGTGGAGAAAAAAGAGAGGGGAAAGGGGCATCGGATAGGCCCGGTAAGCGAGCGCGTATGCTAATGCCCGTGTGGGTGCTCGTCGCGTAAAATAGAAATAAATGAATAAGTCTCGAGGGGTCGTCGAGAGATGCGGGAGGGACAGGGCACGTCCCCTTCGTTCGCTATTGCGGCTTGTTCGAGCACGGCTTTTCGGTGGCCTTGCGACTAGACACTTCATCAGTCCGCGTGGGAATAGGAGGAAGGGTAGCGGTATGATGGGCAGGGAGAGGGGTCGGGGGCGAGGACTCGGAAAGCGGCCGGAAATGGGAAGGACGGCATGGGTCCACAAAAGGATACCTCTACAGGAGCCGAATACCCATTTTTTCCTCCCGCACGCCGTTACCATCTCTCTGTCATAGTCTTCCCTCCAGCGAATATACGATACTCTTTTCCAACTCATGTGTTGGCATCAGTGATGAGTTGTCACCAGTGATGAAAAGGAGAAATATATGGAGCCACAAGAAAAAATAGAAGATAAAGAGGTAGGCCACAGTCGGCTGTTCTGGTCTCATCATGAACACAGTTTAGAGGGTAAATGGTACGTAATGCAGTACTAGAAAAACATTGCCGGATTGGATGGTGAATTCTCTAAATATGCGAAAATCTAAATTTATTATAATAAATAGATAGATAATGGGTTTTAGAATAGTGTAAACGACCAAGCCAACCTGGATTTTGGGTCACATTTGATACCATATCATAACGTTTTTTTCTGCTTTTGATAAAATTTACTGTTTTATATTTCTATGCAAATGACGTTAGTCGTGTGTTCCTGCGTTGAGAAAGTTTACGAAACCAGCGCTAGGGCCAACTTGAGTCCTACGATCAGAATAGCACTTAAAAACCTCGTATACCTCAAGATTAATCCCAGAACTTATTTTCACATCGTATTATGAAATAATATTTGATGTCATAAATACAAATCAAAAATATATGCATGGCGAACGCTAAATTATAGAAAGCGTTACTTTCGTTTTTATAAGCATCCCCGGTAAACACACTTTCATTGAAAAATTTTAAAATGGATTATTTCGATTGCCATAAACTTAGCTAATGAAACAGGCGTGAAATACTTTACGAATGGCTTCTGACGAATGTTACTTTTTATGCAGCTTATCCTAAACTAAAGTGAAAACAAACTTTCCTTATTCGGCTTGTGGTTTCTCAAAAATCACAAAAATAATTAATTATAGAAATGGTATCCCGTAAAAAAGGAAATTCTGCACCAAATCTAAACTCTAATGGCGCTAGGAAGGAAATTGTGGACTAGATAAAACCACTTCAAAAACAAATAATTACTAGTTCACTATACACCTGGCTTGTATACCCAAATAATTTTTTAAAGCATTCATGAACAAGGGTTATTTACGGTATGCACACTCTGCCGTTTAAAATAGTTTCCCAAATTCTTACCTATTTTATCATACACTAGGTTTTCCCCAGTGATCAATACAAAATCGTAAAATTCGTAATAATCTAAAATGTAACTTAGGTTTTTACATAAGTTACATTCATGAAATCGTTTAAACGCAAGTTTTTATAAATCATCCAACAACGCTTCCACTTCTTTTTGAGCAATATTCCAAGAATTTTTCGACCTTTCATTGCACTCGGTGCATGTAAATAAAAGTATCTCGTCCTTTGCATGTTGTGAAAATGTACTGTTTTGTTAATTATTTTGAATTAATATCCTCAGGAAATAGTGCATTTTTATATTGACAAACGTTTAACTAAATAACTATAGAACAGCGCAGTAGGAGGATATAATGCAGTAGAGTGCATTAGTTTACTAATTCTTATATATTGATTCTTATATAGATATTCATACAGTGTCATCCATGTACATAGATACATTTACTACTCCTAAGTCCCGGTGCCAATAGTTTCGAGAAAAATACAACATTCAGCTCCATATCTCTAACACAAATATGTACTACGTCACAAATACTTAAATTAATGATGCAATTCATTCTAGATGTCATCAACTACAATGCTGTAAAGACCTGAATCATTACTGTATGCCTTGGGATCTCACTTCAAGCAAAGGGTGCATATAAACTGAAGGGAACACGAGGAGGAATATACTTAGTGGAGTCATTTCTGTCCCCTTCCCCTAACTGCTGAGAACGCCAATCTGAATCCAGTTTTAAGGCTAGAAAAGTAGAGAGAAAAAGGGATGCGTTGCGAGACGGCGAATGAATGTCAAAGGGGAGAAGCGAGAGGTCGAGTGATAGAGGTGGAAAATTCCAGTTTCAATGCGTTCGATGAGCTCTGCCTCCTTTTTTCCCCCTTCTCTTCATATATAATAAAAACGGCCGTCACTAAAAAGAACCAAAAAGGTTGAGTCCCATTCAATAGAGTTCTTCCTAATGACGTCGCTTCGCTTTTTGTTCGTGGAAGTTTTGTGCCGAACATAAAATGGCGTACTAAAAAGGTCCCTCGGCATATAGTGCCCGGCATGCTGCTGTAGTTAAAGCTGCACCATGGGTTGGCTCCCAGACTTACTGCGAAGAGCACGGCATAATAGGAAAGACCAGCAGTTCCCAATTACTATTTTGTTGACGAACTTTATTCTCTGAAATTTTACCTTCACAAAGCTTAGACCATGCGAACCTAGCATTCCCGTCCTTTGCTCGCGTAACGAAAAAAGTGCATCGAATTTCACGAATTACTTCAATTATGTCACTTAATCTCGATAAAAGTTTCCAAAATTGCTATTCAGAAACCATCGTTCGGAATACTGACGCTAATTTAATAACAAAAATGTTATAATTCAAATACAACAGGTATACTACGCATTAGAGCTTTCATCAATACAGAAGACATAATGGTTTTTCTCAATAAATGGGAAAAATAGATAAAAATTGTGTTCGGCCTATTTTTTTACTGTAATTAAATTTAACATATGCTTTTAGCCAACATTTTTGCTAAATATGAACGCTATTATTCATATTTGTCCATTCATAATGGGTTAGATACAATTTATGAATGCATATGGCATTTTGCGTACCTAATATTTCTGATACAGTGTTACTGCGGTATTAAAAATATTCCGCACAAATTGGTATCTATCAAAGGTTAGCATCATAAAATTATGTGTAAAAGCACTTCTTCCCACTACTGTGCTTATCCCCTTTCATCCACTGTAAAACGTTATCAGCCAAATATCAGCTGATTTGAAATAGTTAATGGTTATTATGATTACTATTATTACTCTAAATAACAGTGGTTGTGATGCTTTGAACAAATCGAAATATTAATCATTCAATATTTAGCTAACATCCTAAGGAAGTTCGTGTAAAACCTTCAGACATATTTAAGTAGCCATAGTGGGAAGAAAACATAACTATAAAATACAAAACCAGGCGAAGCCATAGAAATCAACGACAAGGAATGGGCATTCAATACTGTGTTTGGCATGACTGGTAAGCAACAAGAAAGGACATTTGTATTAATCATCTATTATGGAGAAAAAATTGAACCGAGGGGCGATACTAACGTGAAATCTAAAAATTGGAAGTCGAAAAAGTAATTTCACAACTCTGCATCAATATTTAAAATGTCCGTAAATAAATACTCGTGAAGAAAATAGTTCAAGCAGACCTTAGGCTAGTAATATTTATCACCGCATAGTGGCAGTTAAGTCCATTAGTTGAAGTTCGTGAGGATTAATAAAAATATAAGATATTTCCTTTCGCAGCCATATTTAGCTAGTTCTCCTACCCTAAGCAAGTAAAATAGTATGTTAAGATTCTCAAATGTAAGCTTGCGTAAATGTTAACGATAACATTAAGCTGGTGAAATACCCATTTCTTAAACAAAGCCATAAAAACAGAAATATTACGAGTGATGCCTGTACTGAAGCACATCGAACGATGTTCGCAGCACTAGAGAAACCTCAAGGGAGGGTAAAAAGAGTACAAGATGAGTCGAAAGAAGGCAGGCACGTTAAACTATTTTATAAATAGAGAAACACCATAAAGCTCCATAGTTTATTTAATCTACGCCATTCGCCTTGAGCGCGTTGCTACGGGCTCCTGCACTTACCGGCCAGACACACGGAGCTGCTTGGCTCATCTCCCGGCATTTGAAGAGGCCTGGAGCCCCGGCAACTAGCCTTTCTCTAGAAATAACCGCCCTAGCGGAGGACTGAAAAAATGTTGGCGAGGGCGGGGGCTGAGGGCAGTGGAAGTCACGGGAAGGGGGGTGGAAGGATGGAACGGAGATGCTTGAGAAGACGGGACGAAGAGGAGAGGGATGAGGGAATGGCAGGCTATCGAAGAAGAATTGTTTTGTGGCGTCCTCCTCTCCTGTCTACCCTGTTATTTCGTGGCCCGAAGATAAGAAAAACATGATGTTGGAACAGTTCGATAGCATTCTGAGAGCTCCCAGCGTTTGAGGTGGCTGCCAAAGGCTTTACTTGTGTTAGCATTGAAAATAAAATATCTGTCTCAGTCTCCAACGTCCATTACAAATCAACTTCATAGCAGAAAATAAACTGATAAAAATTTTTATGCCATCCCAACATGGAGGCTTCAAAAAGGAAATAAAGATGGTCAGGGATGTAGAATGAACTGACCAATCTTCTGAGCTAAATAAGAAACAATCACCATGAGTGTGCTACGAAAACATGATAAGTGGAATATTAGCGAATTCCTATTCTCTACGAGTCATCCGAATGAGGTAACAAGCAAATTAATAAATTAAAACCTTATACTGGTGTGAGTGAACATGTTTAACACCACTAATCAATTTTTCTGGCGAATATATAGCATTAAATTCGGGATAATCTCCTCCAACCAAAACGTGGTCAAAAACAGAATCACCGCGTATCAAACCTATTTTTCTGAATTAAATTTAAGCTATATTTAAAAAATATTACACCTTGATTGAGGTAATAAAAACAAATTAATTCCACAAATCATTGAGAATGAATATATACGCGTACAACAGATAAATTCGTTACGCGAATTATGGAAAAAATACATATTTCCCATCATACATGACAACTTGCAAAGAACCCTTTCTAGAAAAATATTTCGGAAATATTTACCCTATTCGGATATTCAGGCAAGGACAACCCGAGATAGTACATCAATCAAGTGTTATAGGAATCGGAGGCATCCGAAACAAGAGCTAGGAAACGAATTTACACCAGGCGTAAAGTCATTTATTCTCAGCTGAATGAATCGAGAAAATTCAATATGAAATACGAATTCATAATGTCGTCATTTAAATAAGTATCTATTCAGTTAAACTTGAGTATAAATCCTGGATATAACTCCAACTATTGATCGATTATTATTAAAACAAAGTCCAATATCACCTACTCTATTTTAAAAGAATATTCACATCTACCGAAGAAAGAGATGAATGAAAGTGTAATTATAACTGCCTTATGAATATTTTCGGATGGTGGTAGGAAAAATAACCATTGAAATTTGATGCAGGCGTCATATGGAGAGGGCAGTAGTAATACTGATCTATTTTCAGACGCAAATAATGTATGTATATGTGCAGTATCTAGTTAAGGAAATGCAATTGTACCGTCTTATTGGTCGGGAAATATAAGAGCAATTTCTCCACAGTACTGTAGTCTATAGATGTAGCAGACTGTCCACAACACCTCCTGACAGTAGGTAGTATAATTCTTGGCGTTAAGGAAGAAACAGCTTCACCATTCGAATTCGTGAAACGGAAATAGCTTGGCCGTAGACGTACGAACCATTTAAAATGGAGAATAATTCGTAGAAAACGTAAACTATAAACCGCGGAATCTATTTCCCGACGCTTAGCTTCCTTGATTAGCGATAAGTGTTATCAAAAGTGTTATAAATTCACAATCACGGCATCATTAGAAATTAATTACCCGTAGCCATAGAAACGCAAGTCATCATCGGATACAAGAATGTCGGAGAACTAGAGAGTAGCAGTGGGTTATGACCCTTACTGACCAATCAGATCGCTCGGCAGGGTGATCAATTCCACGGCAATGCCGCGACAATGGGAATGCTAATAAACAACTCCAATCGTTTCCATGGTAACCTCCTCACTGAACGTTCTCGTGCGGAACTTAATCTGCAAAATGAATTTCATTGCCTATATACTGTATGCGCGTTATGAATCATTTTCCCTCCCTTTAATTAACGACTAATTTTAATGATTGAGCCCAGAAATTTGATATTTACTGTCCAAATGTTTGTAATAAAAAGATATGCCCTGAAATAAGTAAGATAATATATACTATTACTGAATAAACACGCTAAATGTGATATATGTGTAAATTTATGACCACATAGTTTATGATACAGCCTTTGAAGATATAAAATTTGACGTTAGAAAGGCAAGGAAACAAAATTTTGGATGAAGAGCACTTTGGATATAGGATGCATATAGATTTTGATATTGCACTGGAGCAAGAAAAAGACAATAATGGGAAGAAACAAAATGGCGTCTGTAGAAATTGTCAATTTTAAGCTTTTTTAATTTGCGTTGTTCATTTAAACGTGGGCATGCTCATTTATGGAGCAATTAAGTAGAATGAACAATGGCAGTACCATAAAGAAATAAAGGATGTAAGAGTTGTTAGGACTAAAAACACAGGATAACAGTGGATAGCGATGGGTGGACCGAGTATCGAACGGAGAGGATTTAGGAGTCGGTGAAAAAGAAATTTCGTGAATTTTCTGGGAACAGTGGAAACAAAGCTTTATAAGAAAGATCATGAAACTAGATGAAACATAAGGATACAGTTGCCGATAGATGCTTAGACTGGAAAAACTGAACATTATGGCTACGAAAGGGAAGAAGTATGATCGGATGTAAAAGAAAATAATACGAGGAGAGGTAAGGAGTATTTAGCTGTGTCAAACCAAACGTATAATTAATTACCCGTAATGATGACAAAGACCGACAATCATATATTTTCTGTCTCAAAAGCCCAGTGGTTTCAAAGGAACCGATCGGAGAATCGATTAGAAAGCTACGGCCATGCAATATAAATAGAGAATAGTGATGATGATGTAAGAACAATAGCGAGCAATGAAAGGAACTTTAAGACTACCGATGGCGGAGAGGATTCAAAAAAGTCCTTTTGGTTGTCAATCAGAATCATTCATTTTCTTTCCTGACTCTCTCAGCACCTCCTATGCGCTATTCCTTTTTCCTTGCAGCATTTTCCCCTCTACTTCAATTAAGGGACGAGTAACTCAGGCTCCTGGCTTACAATGGCTGCGTGACCGATTTCACTGCTATTATATTTTAATGACTTGAGCCACCTCCCCAAAGCTCCTTGGGTTACATGTTCTGGCACACTGCTTTAAGCAGTGAATTCCGACCGCACGAGGAATGTATTTCCAATTACAAGGAGAAGAGGATTTTATGACCTGAAGAGCTCTTGTTTCAGGAAACCTTTCGAATGAGAAGATTTCACAGTAATTTTCAGTCTACTCTCGAAGCTTGCATTCATTTCAGACGTCTCTTCTCTCCGTACACGGGAGAGAGAGTGATTAAATACAGACTGGATATGATATCAAACATGTATATTTTGTAAAGCCTGACTGACTACGATTCTTTTATCAAGATATTCCCAACATTTTGAATCAGAAACGCTTTCTAAGGAAATATTATTGTTAATCTTTCATAGTAGCATTGGATAGCGCCATTGTAGGATTCACAGATGCTCTTAATTTGTCTTTGAATTAAATACCTTTTGTCTCCTCAAGAAATGCTTTATGAAATGAAGCAGCTTTATGCCAACCTTTCAACAGGGAAGTTAGACCTATTTCTTTAATTTTATGCGAGGGACTGTCTACATTCTATTCATAACTTCTGAAGAAATTATAAGATATCAAATAATAAAAACTTTATTCATAGAAATTCCACCAAATGATAAAAATAAGTCATAATAAGTCCGGCTGAGGAGACCTCGACATTATTTAATCCGGCTAGGCACGAGAAGAACAATACTTAGAGACATTATTCTAAATTCATGGACCCAGCTGATACCTTTACTTGAGCAATGAACGTTTTTAATCTAAGAAATAATTGTTTACTAAATATTCGCAAAGCAATGAGAGCGAGCCATGCTAATCGGTCCTCAAGAAATGTTTGAGAATGTTAACATCAATACTATTTCATCCGTCTACAATTTTATTCCTAGACATATTTCTTGTTAAAAATATTACAGTTTCTCATGCATGGGAAAATACTCTAGTATCATAAACTAAGACAAGACCAAAGAGGCTAGAAATAATTTACATTTACATCTACATCTACACAACACTCTGCAAGCCACCATAAAGTTGTGAGGCAGGAGGTGAATTCATGTCAAAACTTCAAACCATTTTAGCGTGGGAGCAAGCGGAGCTGCAATGCAAGAGGCTCAAAAAGTATGTCCAGGAAGACGTAACGGTTTTTTCGTCAGGCGGTATCTTAGCATCACTACCGAGTCGGGTTATATTAAGTGAGGAATTTCCTGCGTTAGTAGAAAGTATGCTGAATGACTTCAAGGAGGTCAAAGAAAAAAAACTCAAGGGATGGGAAAATTTGGCGCGAAATAATTGAATCACCCAATTTCTACACGCATAAATTCACACCCGGGTGACTCAATTTGTCTCGACTAAGCCTGTCACTTTGCCGGTTCTGTCTCGGATAATCCAGCTGGGTTGAATCACTCCTTCCCTCCTGCCTTACCCTCCCTTGGATTCAACCCCCGCACTCGTTAACTCTTCCTTTCGCACTTCTCTTATTTACTGGATCGCCCTCTCACCCTCAACACACTGCACGAAAGCACCCTCGTCCCTGGAGGCCAGCGGCCTAATCCAAACTTCCTCCCGGTGCCTAGCTGCCAGCCTGTCTCCTGCTGCTACCTGCCTCCCGAGAGTCACGAGGCGAAGTTCCAGGAGGCAATGTCGGGAGGGCTGACATCTCAAGATTGAGATGGCAACGGAGGGGGAAAGTGGGAAAATTCTGCGATTGGACGACTATAGAGTGGCATGAAGTCAGACTGTGCGATGCTCCAGCCTGAGCTTCTTGTTGTAAATAGAATCGTATTACATCGTAATTGTTGCATTTCATACTCTGGCAATGTAACTAACCTCTTTTTATCGCACATTTTGTAAGTAAATTAGTTAGTCATACGTTCTGTTCTCTTTCAGTGGATGAAATGATGCCAATTATTTCAAGAATTTGGATACATTTTAGGATTGTGTAAACCCTACACACTATTTAAATCTCTGAATATTGGGTCATTACCCCCAAAAAAAATTAGACCTTCTCTGTAAATGTGACTACTTCACTTTCCTGAAGGTACAGAAACCCTGATGTGAAATTAAGACTGTGCCTGACTTGAATCGCATATCACCATAGCCGGATAAAAATTATGAGATATTAAATGTCTTTTCCCCTGAAGTATCGCATCATTAAGATTCATTAATAATTAGACGGTTCCCTCTATGCATGTTTTCTCTCACACGAGTGAATGTCGCCATTGTAATTAGATCATTAATTATGGGGAACACGGGACTATATTGTCTTAATCTCGCCCCAAAGAAAGACAGTAGGTATACCACTATTAATGACTATGCTACCATTTACAGGTCTTAGTGCTCACAGTTAGATACTTGTCATACTTTAACGCATAAATGACGAAAAATGTAAAATGTCGTAGGACACATGTGAGAGATGCTAAAATTTTAATAAAATTAGTACTGATTACGTCTGTAAGGCACAACTGAAAGGAGTTTAAACCTAATGCTTTGGATTTACTGATACCGTCGTTACGAGTTAGCGATGCGAAGTTGACATTGGTGGACAGTAAAGGAGGAAAAGGTTGTAGGACGAAGTAATCGGAGAGGGTGTGAATGGCGCCTACATTCCTAAGGTCAGGTGGCATTACCTCGAAGAAAGCCACTATAAGTATTTATAGTGGCTTGCTTTGTGGCAATGCCGTCTGATCTTAGGAATGTAGACACCTTTATCACTCTCTCCGAATGCCTCGTCCTACAGCCTTTGTACTACCTTTGTCCTCGTACAACTAGGGATATGAACAGCGGTAAATATGTCCAATACGAGAGTATCAATGGATAGCATAGGTAGTTGCATGTTGGTATAAGGACTTTAAGCTAACCCAACTAACAGCATGTTTTTGTATGCTTACTTTGCTATTTTTATCTTTTTTAAGTAGTGAAGTTTAGACTAGTATATTAATACTAATCCTTTTTAGCATGATATGTAGTGCATGTATGGTGAGAATTCACCCCCTGCCACATACCTTTATGGTGGCTTGCAGGGTATTATGTAGACGTAGACGTACCTTCCTACAGAAGTTGTACTACCTATCACCTCCAGCGGATTACTGTCAACCAAAGGTGAAATATGAGATCATTGAGTGGTAGAATTTTTTGAAAGAAGAAACGGAATCGGCCAAGGCAAATGCACGAAGACTCCTCCCTCTTCTTTGTATATGTTGTAAGGGAATAAATCAACTTCATAGTAAAATAGTAAAATTTTCTTTGAGAGAGGCCGCACATCGCTCATCGATGTCAACGTAGAACGTTGCTGATTAGGTTCCCGGGTTTCAGCAGGTTATTTGGATTCAGGATTTTGGGGACGCCCGACGCGTCGGACGCCCGACGCGTCGCGACGCCTGTGAATTGGAAACTTTAAAAAAATAAATATATCTTCACGTAACGTCGTATGGAGTTAGGCAGGGCTGTCCTATATCGCCGGTATTTTTTAACATATACTCGGAGGAAATGGTGAGAGAGGCTTGGGATGAGCTGGAGGCTGGAGTAAAGGTCGGGGGGAAATTGATAAAATCAGTGAGGTTTGCGGATGACCAAGCGCTAGTCAGCCAGTCTGCCTGTGGCTTGCAAAAAATGCTGGATGCGTTGCAGGGAGAGTGCGAAAGATACGGGATGAAGATAAACCAGAAGAAAACGAAAGTAATGCGGCTTTCAATGCGGCCAGTATAACGATTAAAGTAGGAGGTAAGAAGCTACAGCAGATAGAGCAATTTAGCTATCTAGGTATTGTGTTAGCAGAAAAAGGGTATAGCAGCATTGAAGTGAGAAGGAGAATTGCATTGGGAAAAGAAGCTTTTACTCGTAGGCGTGAACTAATGACAGGGGCGTTGAGTAGGGAAGTGAAGAAAAGACTGGTGAAAAGTTTAATATGGACCGTTGCACTATATGGGGCGGAAACGTGGGCTTTGCGAAAAGAAGATGAAAATAGACTTCGGGTTTTTAAATGTGGGTGTGGAGAAGGATGGAGAAAATAAAGTGGGTCGAAAGGAAAACGAACGACGAAGTGCTGGAATTGGTAGGAGAGAAAAGAAATTTGATAGATGAAATTAGGAGAAGGCAGAAGGTGTGGATGGAAAAGGTAATAAAAGGAGATGGTGTTTTGAAGGAGGTGATTGAGGGAAGAGCGTTGGGTAAGCGGGGAAGAGGGAGAAGAAGAACGGGTAGCTTGGATGGAATGATGGACGGCAGGAGGTATGAGGGGCTGAAGAGGGACATCGTGTGAAATTTAGGGGGAGGGAAGAATTAAATGTCCATTCAAACCTACCTTCACCGGTAGAATACTTATAATAATAATAACGTCGTATGGAAAATGTATTGTTATTTTCGTTTGTAAAGGTACTACAAATAGGTATGCTAAGTTACCATAACCTGGTAAAAATCGTGTTTCTGAGTCAAAACGACACGCGTTCAAGAAATAAGGAATCGGACGCAAATCGTATTCTCCTTTCATAACAATTGGTTGGCATGTTGCTAATTTGAGGCTTGTCATTATAATCACCGTTATATCATGCTACCTATTTCCAATCGTTTGCATTCCTTATCAACGGTAATAAAAAATCCATATGCGTTAGAAAGGAGATATACTCTTCTTACCTAATCGACGATACAATAAGAATAAAAGTATTAGCTAATTGAATTAAACAGAGCTTCCACCGACCAGGAAGCTTAACTCGCGAAAAGATTTTTACGTCAGGCCTCACGTAGAATACGCCGTTATCATATTGGACCCCTTTCACGCAGTTGAGGTTATGGAATTAGAGCGTGTACAAAGAACTTCGGCGAAGTTTGTGAAAGAATGTTATGATAACATTGCTAGTTTCATTAGTTTATTAGAAAAAATTGGGTGAAAATCATAATCAGAACGACAAAATTTAGACAACCTTTTAAGTAAATTTGCATCACACTGCGGCATAAGCACTTGTTTAGACCACAGTGTGATTAAACACGTCAGGCTTCCAAATAAGCTCATAGAAGATTACCAAGTGCCTTATTTCAGAAATGAATATTCGAACAGCAAAATTCGACCACGAAAGCAAAATTAGATGATATATTGCCATACAGTTAGAACAAAAATGTATTCCTTTCTTCCTACAAACAATTTGAGATCATAATAGGCAAAATAATAAGCTGTTAGCTGTTAGGTTAGCTGTTAGGTGTAATGAAGGTAGCGTAAGTTGAAGTGCATGACCGTAGTTTCACTAGCCCATGCGAACTGAGACCTTGCAAGCACGAATAGAAAAAAAATATTGCATGGCAGTATATGCATAAAAGAATAATCATAAATCAGGGTGTCCAGCAGCTGGGCATTTGAAAATTCCCTGAGATTTCCAGGTTTTCCAGACATAATTTTTATTTCTCCAGAAAATATTGATTTTTTTCTTGTTAAGTATAAGAGGACATTGGGTATGGTTATTGTGGAATTAAACGTACGTATTATTATTAATCTTGCATATTTGCAGAAAATAAACCAAATCCTGCATATTTGGAGTAAAATAAACAAAAACTCCAACATCATGCAACACTTTCATATAGTTCGTGAGAAAATGACATCACCACCCTATCTTAGAGTTAAACATTATCATGCTGACGTTCGGGAACAAGGTTACATTACAACCAGACTTCGCTATGAATAGCATTGATATGAAATGATTAACAACTTAAAAAACTGAAGGAAGTGAATGTTTTCCAGGGTAATCGTCTACGGTGGGTTAAGGGAAAAGAAAAAAAAGTCCAGCATCATGGAACGCATTAGTAATTTAAAACAAAATCATATCACAAACCTAGTATGCAATATACTGCACGTTTCCAGATGCCAAAACCTCCGCTTGACAAATCTTGCCATTACAATTTTCAACAAATCGGTCATTGCCGAAAACAGGAACGGAGACACAGGCTTGCTGGATTGAAATTCCCTCAAAAATGGTTCCAGCTCCGCCGCAGCTATGACAAAGAGAGCCAGTTTAGGACCTAACATTTTGTCATGGATGGAGAACTCAATTAATCCGAAACTGTGACACATAGGTTCACATTTATTGCCCTTATGCTCACTTTTCTCATCAACCTGAAAGCTCTTGACATAATTTCGTAAGGCTGAAAGAATATCGAGGGCTCTGAGTGCAACCTTTTCATTTTCTAACCACCTAACTGCACAGAACTTCAATGGAAGACGTTGAGAATGAGTGATTTGTTTGAAGTCAGGTCTACGGGTTGGGGAATATAAATATAAATTGAACGGTGCACGAACCCATACAGCACAAAGTGGTCAGAATTCGTGTAGATACAGGATAATAACTAGTTTTCACACTGTGTAAAAACCGTTCATACACGTGTCAGAAGGGTGTAAAGTGAGTGTAAAGTCGGCTTTATATCCACTAAAAACCCGATAATACTCGTGTATGGTCATATTAGGTGTTAATTTAAAAAATGCCTGTATTAAATACGTAATTTACGTAATTAGTACGTAAGATAGGTAAAATGTATCCTGGCTAAACATGCTAAAAATATTTGTAACCAGGGACGGTTGTACAACAAAACTGCGATTGAAAAATAAATGTTGAGAGAAAGTTTCGATCCGTACACTTTACCCCTGAGCCAACTCACCTTCTTACTAGAGACGAGTAATTTTAAGCACTTAATACTAATAAAAGACTTACATTACCCCTGAACAAACTTCATGATGGCAGATGCGTAAGTTTTAGTGTTATGGATGTAACAAAATATTTCAAGCTTTTCTGTTAAAGCTATTGGATTTATAACCCAATAAGGGAGGGTGATTCGTAAGTCATTAATCCTGGACTACCTGCCTGCCAATTTTCGTCAACATCCTAACATCTGACTAGCATCGGACAATCCCTTCGCAAATTTTTAGACTTTTGAAAAAATATTTCCGTCGATATGAAATTCAAGGAACTGTAGTATTATTAATCAGACGTGTACAGTGTTAATTATAATACACATACCGATATAGAAAACTATATGTTTCTACAGAAAAATGCAATATACGAATGCATAACTTGTTCATCGCCTTTCGTATTCAGATATTAAAATTTGCGTATTGACGAGGAAGTAAGTAATCAGCATGGACAATCGTAACTCAAGAGTTCGATCAGAAAATCTTCATTGAAAGTTTATTTTGGAATCATGGTGTAATGTTGGGATAATTTGAGTTGAACCTGTTCAACTCAACTTACCCCGAACAACCACGAGTATTGTTTAGATAAATATGGTGATACACCTTAGCCTAGATTTCGACCCAACCTACACGAATAATTACATAACATGTGCTGTATGGGAAGGAATGGAACAATATCCCATCCAGTTTCCTTCATACCAAATTGAAATGCACAATGTATCGTGTTCAGCCCACAGCTACCTAAATCTAATATCCGGGGGCCATCCGTATGCCCTTCAGAGAGGTCAGACTGCAGTTCTTTCAAAATTCTGAAATTCACATTTGGACCATCCACTGAAAATTGAAGGATTTTCTCGAGTTCTTTCCTGGTCTTGAAGCTTCTTTTAATTAAAGCTCCGGGGAGATCAATGGCAGTAGTATGTAAAAATACTGAAGTGAGGTACCGCGTGCAAACTACATTCTGATTATCGTCCCAAAAGCGAACACTAAGATCCATTTGCTGTTTATTATCTTATTCAGGCTTTCATCAAACCCCGCAACAAATTGCTGGCAACTCTCCATGCTCTTGTAACTGCCGAAACTTGCCGAATGCCGAATGCAACTTGCCGAAAAAGACTCCTTATTTCCGTTGCTGTTTTATACATTGGCTCCATCAAAAATTCCAGAGTCAATAAATCATTTCCCTGAGATTTCCCTGATATTTCCAGTGAAAATAAAATTCCCTGAGATTTCCCGGTCTTCCCGGTTTTCCAGAGGGCTGGACACCCTGTAAATATATTACACCCTTGATTGTAGCGTATCGGCTGCATTTGGCTGGTGCACGCATGGCTTACATATTTTCATTAATAGGTTTCATCATGCTCCTCGGTGCATGTAGGTAGATGATGTCTATGTTATGCGTAATTGATGCGTAACTATGCTTTACACCTTACAGGTGTCTCACAGGAAATTCGTATATGCTAACTTACTAAAAATGAAAATAGTATTTAAATACGTCATAAGTGAATTTTAATGACTGCCATTTGAGATTTACTGATCACTTAAAGTGTTACTGTTTGACTTTCCTACCGTCACTTATTTCAGGTTCTAGCGTAGACGACAATTGATTTGTAAAGTATTACATGTTTATTTTACCTTATTATTTAATTTCTCTTGTCTAGAACAAATTTTCACCCTCAATCCAGAAATTCTGCTCAAAGAAATAAGGGAAAAAATATTTGTTGAAGAAATATAAACGTCACCCTCAGTCAATAAGGTTGAATGAAGCTGTTTTGAAATTTACAAATACTCTTCGGATTAAGCTACGCATTGCTTCGAATATTTACTACTTGAAACTATTTGAAAAACGTAGTGGAAATATTAAAGCCCTGTGGGAGTCAGTGAGGGAAATTACAGGGGAAAAGTTGATAGGCGGTAGACTCGATAAACAGCTAGTTCTGAACTCAGGCGAAAAAAAAGTTGCTGATCCTTTAGAAATTTCTACGGCTTTTAATAAATATTGTATTTCAGTCTTTGACTCAGAAGTGGAAAGAGATGATAATACCTGTATATTGGACAACCCATTCCCCACTAATAATATACCGCAATCGTTCTTCGTTGAACCAATTTCCGGAAACGAAATCTCCACATTGATTAAGTATCTTCCAAATAATAAATCCCCAGAATTTTGATGGAATCAGTGGGTACCTAGTCAAAGAACTGAATACCTTTTTGACTCCGTTACTAATACATATCTTTAATTTGAGCATTTCTACTGGCGAGTTTCCTTTGGATTTAAGATTGGATTTGGATTGGAACTTGTAAAAATATTCTTTGTTCTTTTCAATTTTTTGCACGGTAATTTTGGTTACCCCCGCACAGGTAATTTTGGGATAACCTAAAAAAACTTCCTTAAATTGTACAAAATGTGATGTAAAAAAGGGATTTAAAAAACACTATAAAAAGGAAGTAATATATTATATTATTACATATTAAGTGTACCAGAAGTATAGCCTGGATTGCGCAAGATTCTCTATCTTCCTTTCACGATACCTAAATGGCATCAGCTTGCAGTATTGAAAGACCTATAAAACGGTTTAATTCACAGCCAATTATAAACAATCCGCATTCATGAGCAAGGGAAAATACTCGTTATACTCATTTCGCAAACTAAGTTAAAATAGAAAGGAATTGGAGGAACGGAGACTGATAAAATTATCATCCTAATTTGACAAAGAAGACTAGTCATAGCGATTCTTCTATGGCCTATGCCAAGATTATTTTTCTACAGCCCACATAGGTAGGATAGTATTTCATCTTATCTTGAGATATCATGTAGCGTGATATAGAATGAGATTTTTGGAATGATTTTGTAAAAAATTTCCCTCAGGCATAGGTAACCGGAGACGGAATAAGGAGGGATAATGACAAGTAGTTAGACGTGAGAAGAGGGGAAGAAAGCGTATTCTTGGGGAACAAATAAAAATGAGGCGGCCGGAGCGAGGACTAGGGAAGTGTAGCGAAATTTTCAACGAGTAGAAGACGGGGTTGAGGAGCGCCGGTTGGAGGGCGGAGAAAGTAGTACAATAGAAGATGGAGTCACCATTTTATTTTCGGATGGAGAGGGGAACGGGTGTCCGTTTGCGGTTTGGATATCCGATGTCTCGACTTCTTTCCCTTCCTTGCAAACCACCTCACCCCCCTCCCTCTCAAACGCCCGGCCCCCACATCCCCGTGGCAAGAGGGATAATTTTTCAGGTCCAAAACAATGAAGTTTTAGGTCTTTAGGGGAAAATAAATAGGGCTCGAACACCATAAACGTCTCAGGTGACGGAGTTCATGGGGAAGGATGGAAGCAGGCGTCTGAAGGGGGAAAAAGAATGGAAGGGGACGGTGGGCGAAGGAAAGACAACGGGCATGATGGGAGGGAAAGGGGTTAGTTCACTAGGCAAATGGGGGAGGGGGGGGTGAAGGACTGGTAGGGGGGTGAGTTTGGGTGAGGGTTAGGGAAAAGACCCTGGATGGGGATTGAATTCCAGGATGCCGAGAGAGAATTTCCTTGAAGGTAAATGCAGGGGGCTCTATATTTAAAGTCGCGACTTTCCTCCCTCGTATTCTTGCTTCCACTCACTCACTTCGCTCCCCGATCTTCCTTTTTTTATAACTTCTGGAAAAGGGGAAAAAAGAACAGGAGGAAGTCTGAGAGGGCCGAGGAGAGGGTATGGGGAAGGGCGAGGCTTTTGTGTTCTCGTGCTCTGTCAAGAAAAAAGGTAGGGGTAGTCGCTTACCAAATTCCTCCATTTCCTCCCTTACCAATCTTCTCCATATACTCCCGCAGCGTTCTCTACTCCTTTTGTCGTTTTTTTTCCGTCCCGGGGGGAGTGCGGGTCTGAAAATGGGAGGCCATTAACGTTATTTTAATGGGTGTTTCATTCCATCGGGGCATACAAATCCCCGGGCCTGCCGATGCGCGAGGCCGTGTTCCCCTCTTAACGGGCGCTGAGGATTCACGCTTGGCGACTGCAAAGGGTTGCTATTGATGAGGGGGGTAAGAAAATGGTGAAGGTCTGGCACGTCCACGGAAGGAGGAGAAAGTGTGAAATCAGACTTTAAGCTGGGAAGAAAACTGCAAAAGAATCGAGGCTTTTTCTTGTGCAGGACAATGGATGCAAAGATTCCAACGTCACGACGAGAATTTCTTAGCTCCACGGGCAAGGAACGTAACAAGTCGACGTATTGTGAACGATTTCAAAACAGTTATGGTCCTTTCGAGACAGTTTAGGGGGTGCTGAGAATGAGAAATTATAAAAATTGTGTCGTTATTCTGCCGCCGCATTAAAAAAAACTCGTGAGCTGACACGAAATCTCTCGACGGAGGAAAACTCCTTCGTCGACGGATGGAACAGAAGGACTTAGTGTGGAGACGTTATTCTCCCAACTCATAATTTGTTTGAACTGTTGACAAGATGAAACATAATCACTTAGCTGAGGGGAAAAATGCCAAGCTCTTTTTACGGATTTAAAGGCAAAAAAGTGCTGCAAGATTCTTTGGAGATGTGTTTCATAAAATGTCATTAGTTTTGTTTAGCCCTCAAATTTCACGTTTGTACCGCAATAATTTCAAAGGTGGTCGGTAACGCATTCCCAGAAATCTAAATTAGGAATAAAAATTCTAGTTTACTGCAGAGACTAAATTTCCAAGAGAACCTTGGGCAAAGATGAAAATAAGTGCTATCGGCATTTTATGTTCGTAGTTACAGTCGAGTACAGAAAACCAATACGCCGTCGACCATCGAATAAAGAGGTAATCATACATTCATCTTCTCTGATTTTTTTAACTGACTGTACGGCATTAACTAACAAGTCAAATAATGCGTAAGTAATGCTCCCATTTTCTGTTCAAGAACCACAGAAAATTCTTCAATTCTTTATTTTCTACGGTCGAGCACTCATTCTTAGTCCACTTATAGCATGCGGACAAGAAAACTACATCTAGACTGGACAGTTTTCACCTAGTCCAGTGACAACATAAAAACCATTAGCTAATATTTTTGCCAAACTTACATATTTAAAAGCAGAATCAAAATACACTCAATATTTAGAAACATTATAAACATGTAAAATTATGTATTTCATAGATTATAATTGTTGTCTTGCGACCAAAAGACAAACATTATTGTTGGTTGTTCTCTAAATAGCTTCTTGGAAGAGTACACCGCATACAAGTCATTTTAATCACCTCTCGCTCTGTGTCACTCTGTGCAAGACAAATATGCACGTTTACCGATGATTACCACCTTACTTCAGATAGGATACGGGAAATAATACTTGTTAATATTATCTTACCTTGATAACTATTCTACTGAATAAGAATCCATGGAAGGCATGAACCAGACCATCAAAATAAAATATTGCTTTTTTCGAAAGCAACAATATTTCTTATATTTCAAATAAAATGACCGAATGCTCTGCTCTCGGGAAGGACGGTGAAGCAAAAAGAGTAGTATAATAAATGTCATGATGTCCGCGCTTACAATTAGTAACTTTGCCGAAATGAGCCAGATTAGGGAAAGATTATTATTGAGCTCATTACTGCTATTAAATAAAAGTAATTATCATTACTTGGAAGAATAAATTCTCGTTTTAAAGCCAAAACGTTTCATGCATTCAGAAGCGCAGCTTGAACTAGTACTCGAGGAGATCTATCACGTTGTAGAGTGCCAAAGCTGCTCTTTCCCATTCATAAACATAATCACATGAACTAGTGAAGCAATGGATGCCGCAAATTGGGTGAGATCGGTCATGACGTAATATTGGAGGGTTCAAATTCTAAAAACATTCGTCGTTATTTTTCCAATTTGAGAAAAAAGAGAAGAATGTGAGACGGAACAATAGATTAAGTAAGGAAAGGAAAATAAAAAGGCACGCGGTAGATACATGCGCAACGATGCAAGAGATTATAATGAACCTTGGAAAAATAAATCCGTGGTTTTTACCGTTGTGGAAAAGTTCTTACCCGCAAAGATAGTACAATAGAATATCACTCCGACACTTGAAGGAATTAGGATAGTTGAAGTGGTGGAAATACCGGCATTTATGGCGGACCAATTTGAAACTCCAATCGGAGAGGCTGGTGTACATGACAATTAATACATCAAGGACATGATTCAAACTTTGAGAAGTAATAACTTAGGTTCAAATTTTCACGGAACCGTTCAAGGCGTTCACTGATTTTTCGAATAAAATTTTCGATGGATACTATATAAAAATAATTAGGATCATTGAAGAAGAAGAAAAGACAGTTCTAGATAAAACCGAAGGACTCTGTTAAGAAGAATGAGGTTCAAACAACCGCTGCAATTTTAAATGATGATGTACAACTTGCACACCAGTAATTTTAAGGTGTAATTATTTTTAGATCCAAACGCGAGGATTTTATTCACAACCAACTCACAACTTATTTACGCGTTCGATGAAACTCATATTCACAGGTGAAATATCGCATGAAACAGGTGATAACGAGCACTAATAAAAACTTACGATAGAATAATATAAAAGTAAATAAAGATCCAGAATATATACAATGCTATAGACATATACACAAATTCATACCATGTAACTACAATAAAATTATTTCCATTGCCCTTTGGCTTTTTAACACATTAAATATCATACTATTTGAATTGGATTTGGATATACTGGATCTCATTAATATAAGACTTTAATTATGACAATAAGCAGTAACTGCTAATTAAAGAAATGCATTTTTAGCTTTAAAAATATACTAAATATAGTAGAATTATTACTACCTGCAAAATCGAACCACACCTACAAGATGGATGGTGAACGGTTTAAATGTCACAAGTGCAAAGGAATTGTTATCTTTGTAATTTGATGCATTTTACGTCCATTCATTCCTGAATCATGAACTTAAGTAACTAAAATTTCATTTATCAATGAGAGAATCCCACCCAAATATGACTATAGGTTCCATTTCACTAAAGGGAAAAATTATATAGCGTACGACAAGCAGTAAAGGGTTAGAATTAAAATTTTCTAGCGAATGTTCTTGCGTCATGAGAAACCCCAAATATTCCTGGTGACCAAGGAAGATTCTGAGACCGTGTTCAGTGTTGGTGAAAAGTGGATATAACAGTTTCAAAATTAGTCGATAAAACTACACACGAATTTTCACACGGATATTTCTTCTTGGGTAAATTGAAAACACATTCTTTTAATTTGAGCAACCATACTACGCTGGAAATTAATGAGGTAGGTACTGATTATGCATGAAAATAAATAGGGGCCGTTTTTCTCCAATGTTTGTGACATGGACAGAGAGGTTGGACTACTGTATAAACTTACGATTTTCGATAGCATTAATGTGCATATAGTACGCACAAATGAATATTGGAAAATTAACGGGCTTTAAGGCATTCCAATTGATGAAGTCATATTTCATCATCTTATATGAAGTTTATCCTATTACAAAGAACATCTATATTTGAAGCTGAAATCAATGCCTCTACATTTGGGTTACTAGACTGGCCCTTAATCAACCTGTACACCACGATCGGATTATCTTAAAATTCCAAACTATGAAATAAAATAGCATTTTTCAGCCCTGTTCATCGAGGAACCACACTGTTTTCGACAGATTTCGGCAAGGTGATCCGTCATTCCCAAATTGACGATGGCGAATCGGCACTTGTTTTATCACTCAGTGCGTGCTGGCGCTATTCTTTCGAGTACTTTCAAGTGCAAAGTTTAAATGCAAGTACTTTCTTCTTTCAAGAAACTAAAATCTAAGGCACAAGACTCAGATGGTATACCACTTGAATTCATAAGGAAGCTGCTCCCTCTAATCCTCCCATACATCACCAACATCTTTAACTCCTCGCTATTTCAAAACCATTTTCCAAGTCAGTGGAAAAGTGCTTTAATGAGACCAATTACAAAAAAGAGTCTCTCCTGACGATAAAGACTTTCGCCCTATTTCCTTTCTTCCAATCCTCTCCAAAGTTCTTGAAAAACTTGTGTGTGAGCAAATGACCAATTTTTTAAACTGCAATGACATACTTGACCAGCTTCTATCCAGCTTTAGACATGGACACAGTACCACTTATGCACTAGTCAAAATATCAGACGACTTAAGAAGATCCATGGATAAGAAGGAAGTAATAGTTCTTATTTTTCTATATTTAAGTAAGGCTTTTGATTCAATATATGTACAGTGACATCCTTGCAACGAAAATGAGTTGCATGGGTTTCTCCTCATCTACATTCTACATTACTTCATGCCTAATGGGTCGAAAACAGAAAGTT
This sequence comes from Platycnemis pennipes, assembly GCA_933228895.1. Lineage (NCBI taxonomy): Eukaryota > Metazoa > Arthropoda > Insecta > Odonata > Platycnemididae > Platycnemis > Platycnemis pennipes. The sequence continues at coordinate 52,839,524 of OW121853.1, forward strand.
ATTAGTAATGATTCATGCACCTCTTGAGTCGAAACAAACAGAGGTGCACCTCAAGGCTCTATATTAGTACCTTTGCTATTTTCTCTTTACATTAACGATTGCCCATCAGTGCTCAGAAATTTCAAGCATCATCTATACGCGGATGACTTCCAAGATTATTCACATTCAAATGTCGTTAACTTCTAGAACAACCAAAGTCTCATAAATGATGACCTTGAATTTATCAACAGTTGGAGTAAAACAAACTTTTTAAGTATAATTGCTGGAAAATCACAAGCAATCATTATTGGATACTCGAGGATACTGAAAGCCATTAAAAAAGATGAATTACCCCAATAAAGTATAGCAAATGACCCAATACCTTTTGTGAGGAGGTAAAGAACCTAGGAGTGATCATGAATAATAGTCTGTCTGTCCTGATCATTTCAAGTAACTAAGATATGCAAAACAGTCAATAAGTCATTATTCCTTCTTCTCAGATTGAAACACTTCATCCCTGCCTCTCTAAAAATAACTAGTTTCCGCCTTAATTCTACCCCACTTTGACTATGCTGATGTAGTGTATCAAGATCTATCTCAGGAACTTTTATTAAAACTTCAACGCTCTTTCAACGCCTGTATCCGATTCATTATTAATCTACAAATATCTGATCACAAAACAAATTTCATAAATAGTCTCTCCTGGTTGAAAACCAGTTCTCGACGTCTGTTTTATACGCTCTCCTTACTGTATCAAGTTTTACACATTAAAATGCCGAAGTACCTTACGGACGACTTTAAAAACTCTGCACAGTTCATGGATTCAACACACGTGGGAATCAAAAACTTGTGATACCTCACCACCGAACCGTCATATTCAATAAATCAAATACAGTAACTGCTTGCCGTGAATGGAATAACCTTGACAGTGCCATGGGAAATTCTCCATAGGTCACTAACTTCAAGAAGTCACTAGATAAAATTTTCCTCCAAGCTCAACAGGGAGACAATTAGCATACCTACACTGTGTAATTCCAGCAGAGTGACACGTATTTTTATTGGGTAAATGTGACGATCATGTACGAGAAATCAGCTACTTTTCCCTTGTTAGACCTCATTTGGAATATGCTGCCAGTGTATGGGATCCCTACGAAATCGGTCTAAGTAATGAACTTGAACGTGTGCAGCGAAGATCGGCAAGATTTGTAAAGAGACGATACGATAATTATGTTAGCGTAACCAGTCTATTAAATGAATTGAAATGGGAATCATTGTCAGATCGCAGGTTGAAATTTAGACTTAATCTCTTAAACAAATTCCAAGGCAATATTTTCAGTGATGAAGTTAAAAATATTTTACGAACCCCAACTTACTATGGCAGACTGGACCATATTCATAAAATTAGAGAAATTGATTGCCGAACTGATAGATTCAAAATGTCCTTTTTCCCTCGAACAATTAGAGATACGAATAACGGTAAATATGTCCTATCAGAGAGTAGCAATGAATAGCATTGGTAGCTGCATGTTGGTATGAGTACTTAAAGCTAACCCTACTAACAGAATGTTTTTGCATGTTTGCTTAGCAATTTGTATCTTTTTTTAATAGTGTTGTTCTGACTACTATATTAATACTATTCCATTTTAATGCATGATATTTAGTGCATGTTTGGTGAGAAATCACCCCCTGCCACACACCCTCGTGGTGGCTTGCAGGGTATTATGTAGATGTAGATGTATCAAACTGGCCAAATACAAATTCACCATTTCAAAACACACAAGGTTATTTTACGACATTTTCAACTGTCATTTATGTACTATTTTTGTTCTTAATTTTAATCACATTAGCCTTCTCTCAGTAGGGTTTTCACAGGTTTTTCACACCCCCTTCATGTGTAGGTGTTTTCCTGCAGTGGAATTTTTTCCGTGATGGACATCAGCTAATATCCTCACGTTTTTTCCTACAACTGTACATGTCTTTTACACACACCTTTAATATTATCATTTGCATCTTGTTGCATTTATATTGTTTTCCTTCTCGAAACCTTATATTCATATTTTTCATATTGTATAATTATATTATTTTTTTCTTGGCATATTATCTTAATTATTTCTCTATTGTAATTTTACATATTTTTTGTATATTTAGAACAACGTTTTTATGTGTATATATATATGCCATATTTCATGCATTGACGAGGGGTTAGATGGAAGAGGGGACTTTTAGTCTCAATCTCGCCCCAATAAAGACGCTTATCTATCTACATATCTATTCTAATGCATAAATCCGTATACACCGCCACTTAAACGTATTACGAAGCTATCCTGAACTGTCCATTCGACAACACGTAACCTGAAAACCCATCGCAGAGGAGCCGATCACATTAATTTAATTCATTCTGAGCGATAGACGAGAAGGGAGGTCCGAGGAGTGCAGCAGGCGTACGGATGCCGTAAATTGACGCGTTTCACAAATTTCCAGTGAGGCGGTACCAATGAAGAAGAGAGAAATAAAGACAAGCGCCACTCCGAAGGGCTCATCGCATGCTGCGTCAATCATGGCAATGATCCGTATGACCGTGAGTTCCTGCAACACCTAAGAGACGAACCGAGGACAAGGCTGCTGAAGGTGGGAAGGAAGACATCTCGAGAAGAGCTCGAGCGACGCAGAAGCGTTTCTGTAGCAGGGTCGGGACATCGGGAGATAGAGGGGACAGATTGTAGTCGCACAGATGAGTGGGAGCGCGAGAATAGATGGAAAAACCTCGGGGTGGCCCAGAGTGGGGAAGGGAAATGTGGAACTCGCTCTTTTTCTTTCATTCGCCGGGACAAATTGCCACGTCAGCGGTGGGCGTGTTCCAGGGGTTGGAGGAGGCGCGAATCCCGCGGAACTACCCGCATTGAAAGGGGAAAAGGGGGTGAGGTGCCAAGGGGGGAGGAGAGAGATTCTGATGGAGCTGCTGGGAGGGGAGTAGGGCGGAGGAGATGGATGTAAGGAGGAAATGAGCGAGGGTGCCGAGGGTCTGTCTGCCCGGAAGATGTGTAGAGTTGAAAAGCGCGTGATAGGGCCCAAAAGGAAAGACGGAAAATGAAGATGTGTTGCATACATATATATAAATGTGTGTGCATAAAGCGAGATGAAAGGAGTATACGGAATGGGAGATACTGACATGGGGTGATGGAGCAACAATCGTGAGTCTCAAGTAGGTTATTGAGCCGTCACAGCGCATTTAAGGCGAATTTCAATTCTCGGAACAAATTGTCGGAATGAAAGGGCTGTGATACTACCTGAGAACCCTTCACACCATGTTTCCAGTTCACAAAGTTATCTGTAACAGAAAATATTTGTGTATGATATACAGTACTACTATCTACACCTTGATATTAGACGTTAAGTTATTTTGAAAGACGAGGATAGTCTTAGCTTATCTGAAGACAGTGGAGATGGGGAGGAAAAGTGAAAGCCAAAGAGTACAGAGGAAGAGAGGGAAATGGAAACAGGAAACACATAACGGGAGACATAAAAGCGAAGAAATATGAAGGCTATAAAAAGACTATCCGACGAAGAATTGGAAGGAGGGCAGACATAAACCGCTCCCAGGATTATGACCATTGATCATGATGAGAAATGGTCTAATCTTACATAAATTTGCCAAGCACTCGATAGTCCGACGTGAAGCTATTTTTATGACTTTGAGGACACTAAAAACTACCCTAAGTATAGGCCAACTGTTCTATTATAATACTATTCTATCCTATCACTCGTAGGATCTAGCAAACAAAAATCCATCGAGAAGGAAACCATACAAATATCACAATCCATCCTAAATGAATGGGACAACAATATTATATCTCTATTTCTTCCTAAGAATGCAAATAAGACAGACAACATTTATTTAAAGGAGTTTCAATGCGATAATCGATTGTATACGCCAGTAATATTAATGGCCTTGGACGCAAACCCTAAGAGGAAATCTACAGCTATTGATTAAATACGCCATCCACACTATTCGAATTCCTGCTTTATTCCATTTATCACAAAGCTCTTGTGAATTATTTCAAAAGCAATGCGCTTAAACTCTACAAGCGGACGGTGAGTGAACAAATCCCAGACGAGGAGCGGAGGGCAAGGGAGGGGAAATAACGGAAATCCTCTCCCATCGCAAGCGATACAAAGCCCACCAAAAGTTGCAACAAGGGGAACGTAGAACTCGGAGGAAAAGACAAGGGGGTGAGTAAAGTGAGCGTTCTTGTAAGCGGGGGAAGGAGAAAGAGGTTGCACGGAGAGGGGGCGTCCCTTTTCGGGGCATGGTTAGCGGGAGTGATTGATTACACGAAGGAAAATTGAAAAGGATGCGTCGACGGAAAAGGGCAAGAGGAGGGAGACAGTCGGCAGGACTCAATGAAATGAAAGGGAGGGAAGACATGAAAGAAGTCGAAAGGACAGCCGAGGAGAGTAGGGGAGACGTGGACCTGGAACGAGAGAGGCTGGAGCAAAGGCTGGAGGAAGTATTGATTCATGGATCAGTTCGACATCTTTACCCATTCACATAATTTGAACCCTATTTCGCATTATTATTAAACTACCAACAAAAGGGAATTGTACTTGACTCATAAGGGACCGGTAGTATTTCTGCATGACCTCTCAATTCCGACGTTTGATAAAAGAAGACTCGCATAAGACAGTGAAGTCAGAGAAAATATGACTCATTTCTATGGAAATGATCGAACCCGCGAGAGACATGGAGTAGGTGCACGTGGCAGGAGAGATTGAATATTAGAGCCAATATTAAATACCCCACCGTAGTTAGAAAGGTTACTAAAATATCATACGAAGGTATGCTATATCATACTCCAAGAAATTCGGAGCGTACTTGTCATAATCATGAGCATTACCCCACGAGAACTGTCAATACTAAATGCCAACCATATGTTTTTCACAAAGAGAAACAAGAGTTTATTAAATTTGACACCAATCGCCAAAATGTATTATCCGAAAGAGCCTTAAATATTGGAAATACAAAGCTCATGTAAATGAATGAAGTCTTGTATTTACTCTTCTTAAATGGTCTTATTTTTGTTGATTTTAGAGAAAAGAGAATATGCAAAATATTTCAACTATTGCCAAACATGATTGAGTTCCCTCTGAAGAAAAACATTTCCACCTTAAATTTCCCTGATACGAGATAATCGAACTGTAATTAATGGGGCTAATTAGAAATATTGTGCTTTAATTAGGTGTTTGCAATTACAAATCTTCTACCTACTATTAATTGACCCGATTAAATGTTTACATGAACAGGTAATCGGGAATCATTCATAGAATAGTCCGGTTAATGATATTACACGCTGATCACGACAAGGCAGTGAACATAAATCAGTTTGAGAAAGAAGCAAATGATAATGCTGAATATGTTATCCTTATAATCACGAGGATGCATTAAGGTTTCTAAGGAAATTTTAGAGTTTTTTATAAATTTTATGAATAAACAGGGCACTAAAATTACTAAAATACCAGTTGTATATTACCGGAAAAGATATTTTAGTAGATAAGATTTTGACTACGGTTCATCATTCACGGGAATTAATTACTCCATTGCCTTGTACCCTTTACACCGAAAATATCAACAAAATTTCAATGCATAATGACACCGATTGTTGTTTTGGATACATTCAAGAAGACATCTAGATTTAAAATTTTTCTTTGAGCGTGAAGATACGGGTTTGAATCGGGGGCAGTAATAAGGAAGTAATAAGGAAAGGAAGACAAATTAGTCCCTAAATCATACACAATACGTTATTACAGAGCTGTTTCTCAACTCCGGTATTGCTTGTGATGATGCTCACAGCAACACATTAGGGTAGAAGGCAGCGTCCTCTGTTGAGGTTGATAGTGATGACATTGTTAAACATGGACGATATGTTGAAAAACGCATAGGATGTCTAAGAACAAACAGGATTATAGGACCCGTTGAGGGAGTCGACTCGAAGTAAGAAGGAACTCGCCAAGGCTGTTTGGGAAGGTAAAAGAGAGTACGAATGGGAAGGCGGGAAGGAAGACTAGGGAAATGTGAGAGGCGGAAAAAGTCATCGCAGGGACCTCAAAAAAGAGAGGGGGGAACAGGGCCCGAGGAGAAGTCGGACATCAGCAAGAGCGTGCTGCGGACGCATTTGACCCGACATGAGAGAAAACCTTCCGGTGGGAAACGCACCAGCAGGAGGGTTTGAAGGGAGAGAGGAGACGATGCAGACCTGAAGGGTGACTGTGAAATAAAACAAGCCGAGCTGCCTGCGCTGAATGCCTTCGCCACGACAGGGAATCATCAAAAAAATACCCCGTCTCCCTCGAGAAGGGGGGAAGGCAGAGAGCGAGTCTGGATTGGAGTGCGTAGGGTGGGTCATAAGGTTGGACCGCTGTGATTTCTGAAGGCACCAAGCACAGAAAGGCAGAGGTGGGAGGAAGCCTTGGTGCACGGGAAGAGGAAAATCGGGAACAAGACTCGCAGAGGAGAGGAAGGAGAGAGACTTGAAGAACCCCAGGCGTGCATCCGGCTTTGCCTTGGAATGAAAGGGTCCCTCCGGGCGTATGCAATATGTAGGCCTAAGGCCCCCTTAATAGCGAGCCGAGGAGAGGATATAGGAATCCCGCTGACCCACCCCAGTTCACGGAGAGAGGAGTTTGAGGGGCCTTGGAGGGCCGTTTGTTTGCGGCGTCCAAACTGCCCGGGGAGGAATAAAGTGAGGTGAGTCGCGATCGTAAACTAGGGCCGGAGAAATGCGGCTGGTCTAGTGAGAGACAGTTGTTGGGACCAAATGCTTTCGTTATATCCTCTCCATGCCCGGCTTTGTGGATGGCCGGCACTCGCATCCAGGATTGTTCAGCAAGGTACGAGAGAGAGAAGGAGCGGAAGCCAAAGGATTAAATGAGAGCTTTGTTTGGAATTTCGCTGTCAGAAATGAGAGGCGCTGAAAATTGACGAGTAAAGGTATAAACCAACATTTTTATACGCACCTAACAGAACTCATACCCTTGAAATATTTGCCGATCTTAAATCTTGCTGGCATAGAAATTCGATAGGGATTGTATCGTCAAAATGTGAATATCAGAGAAATATGAGAATTAAAAAGGTATTTTTTAGGATTCAAAGAAAATATTTCGTGAAATTATTACGAATCAAAGAGAAAGCCTTCTTATTCATTCTTTATATTGATATAGAAAACCTCCTTCGTGTATTGCTATTTAGCTCTATGACTTCAAACTCGGATGGAATTGAGAGATTCCTACAGATCCTACAGATATATACATGGTGTTCTTAGTGTACTCAGACTAAGAAATCAAGGCATTTTGTTATAGAAAAAGTGGATAATCTTTTGACTACTCGCGAAACATATCTAGAAAGATAGTAATTTGTAGACTATGCTGCCTAATTATATATCCCAGAAAGCCGGAGATATAGGGTCCACAACAAGTAAGGCAGGAAAGATAATCATTCAGCCTATTTGAGGGATAACAAAGCCGATGTTTAAAGAGAGAAAATTCCACACCACACCAATGTTCAAATTTGCAGTAATGACCACAGTAAACGATAGCTAGGGAGCCCAGTCAATCTCTTTCCAATCTATTAAGTTAGCTATTAATTTTTCCTTTGTCATGCACGTTGAATACATGCATTTTAAAAGTTGTTTTTAATCAATGCTTGTCAGGAAGCTTCAAGCAGAAAGAGGAATAAATTCAATTTCGTAGTTTCAAATTTTTATTAGGTAATTTAAATCAATTTGGTTGAGTGGCAATGGTTTAAAGACTCATGCAAAATCGGCAATGAAGTAAAGGCGAAATAAGTAGGGTATCGATACATCATAGTATTTACATTGGTCATGTAAGCCGCTTCGAGGACGTGTGTCTAATGGTTTAATAACTGCATTGGTAATATAAATAAGTATTTAATGATGTAACATCGGAAAAAGGGAGATGCGTTTGAGTACAAAGGTGATTTCAATTAGGATTCACTCTCAGTATTAGCTTTCTTGACCGTAGAATGCAAACAGCGAAATGTTGTGCAGCGAAAAGTGACGAGCACTGAATCTGTCATTCCGGATTCCTTCATTCCTTATTTTACGCTACGGCAAAATAAGGAATGGATGTGCAGTGATGGACGGAGCAAGAAAGAAATAAGTAGTCAGCCCAGGTGAAGAGGGCATTCTACGAAAAGAAGAACCTACTCACGGCTGGGAATGCATGCGTAGAAGTAAGGAAACAATTCATTAAAACCTATATCTGGAGCATGTTTCCTTATGGCAGTGAGGCACGGATTATGACAGCAGAGAAGTCAAGGGTGGAGGCATTCAAAATGTGGTGCTATACAAGAGCAATAAGATTTAGTGGACCCACCGAGTGAGTAACGAGGATGTCCTAAGCAGAATGGGAGAGAGAAGATTTCTGAATAGAAAAACTTCAAAATACGTACCTAGTATTATTTCAATATTACAGCATTCTCTTTTCAGCAAGGATCAAACACAAAAGAGCTATTGGAATTATTTTTATCTGAACCTTATCATGTGTTGCAGCACAAAAATATAACGTCGAGCGGATTATTTAAAATTCCTTGCTTTCCTCGCACAATTAGGGATATGAATAGCTGCGTTGATTAGTCGAGGACCCTTCAACGCAGGGAAGTCCCTCTACCCAGCCTAACGCCGCTACTTTCACTTTTACCCTTTCTCATCCCACCCCACAACTCCCACCTCACCCACTCCCTTCAGACAGATAGATGTCCTTACTGTCGCAGCCGACTTGGTATAAAATAAGATGCATACATGATCAGTCACCTGAAGATGTAACAATGTTATGAATCCCGGATCGTGCCTATTGAAAAATACAAGTGAACCTAACACAGTTTTATCCTTTGATTTTCCATAGTGGAACGATTTCGCATAGTAAAGCCTGAAGTTATCAGTTAGACCAATAAGGAGTCGGTATTATGTAGATTCTGTCCCACGATCACTTTAAAACAACGGTCCCATGAATTGCACTCGGTCAAGAGGGGATAAAATAAACTCAAGGTACTCACCAGGACAGAAGAGCAGGCGAACAAGGCCGTGCTGGAGTGCGACAGGACGCAGGAGAGGACACTGGACAGGACTGAAATAAAGATAGAGAAGAAAAGCTGAGCAAAGAATCTGGAAATAAATAGCTCGGCCGAGGACGGGGATTAATTTCGCTTGGCCGATGCAATTTGGACTTGGGACTGCCTCCTTCAGATTGAACCGAGATGGAAGCCGGATGGTAGGCGTGGGGCCGAACGGGATACAACTCAAGACTTTTTTTTTATAGTTCAGAACAAACTTTTCACGGTACATCATAAAGAAAGCCTGGGGGGCGGAGAGGAGAGCCGTTGGCTCGAAGGATGGGAGAGCAGGAAATAACAGTGGGGATAGGCGAGTTCCAATCAAGTCGGGATCTTGTCCGGCTCCTCGGAAATATCCCCTCCGACGTCCAAGCCCGTCTCCTTCATTCCGGTCCTCCCGAAATCCTCTCCTTCCCTCCCGCGCCAATTCATCGCGGTCGGCCCTCTCCCACGTCAGGTCCCAAAACCCACCCCGAAGCACCGCCACCCTCGGTCGCGGCAAATCCAATTACCCTCGACCTCCGGGAGCGGGCGAACCGGCGCGTTCGACCGCAAGGAGAGAGGTGGACCCACCCTCACCCCCGCCACCTTGGACCCCCTTAGGGCTCCACTTTCTCCTCGCGGGAATCATTCCCCCTTGCACCCCGGAGATGGCTTCCGTCTCCCCGCTCCCACGGTGGACCCCGCGATAATCCCCTCCGCCTCCGGGATTAACGGAAACGCATCAGCGGACCGAGGAGAACTCGGGCAAGAGGGAGCAAAATTGGAAGGGCCAAAGGGGCGGTAAGGAAGACGGGAAACTGATGACGGCAGGGTTTAAGTCCGGGGAATTTGGCGAAATGCGTCAAACGACGCGAAACCAAGGGAGATGAATATTTACAGAGATGGAGAGAAAATTATCATGAACAAGACGCCATGCTGTTGCGAATAATGCCAATTATTGGCAGGACTGGTTGGAGAGTCGGAGGTAGACTAAGCGCTCAGATAAGTTAATCCAAGAATGTCAGGGGAAGATATGAAAATTGCGAATAAAATAAAAGAAACACAACGTGAAACCCACTGGCATTGCGAAGCAAGAGCAGCAATCTGGAGCTTGGATAGGTGATGGTGTACATTTATTTTTGATTCCATCCCTATGATACCTTTTGAAAAAGTTCGATGAGGAATGCTAGTAATACACACAATAGATTGTAGAGTGTAGTAGATAAGATACAAGTTTTGATGAGAAACTTCGTTCGTTTTCAAGTAAATGTTGAGAGTAAGAATTATAAAATAGGCTTTTCAATAGAAAACAATCGAGAAGTAATCATTTGCTTCCCCCACTATAATTATTACAGTATAATCTGTATGATTTTCATTTTTAGCAACCGCTGAGAAGAAATGAATTGTTTGATTTTTAACCACACGGATGAATAAAATTGGAAATAAATCACGAATGACACTAAGATAAATAAAAGCCAAACTTCAACACAGAACTCTAATAATTACGATCACAAAAATTCGATATGGTATTCATATCATGGTTCATTTGTTTATACAAATTAACACCTGTCATATCAACCGATCAGGAATCAATGAGTCAGCTCAAGACAGATCAACGATCTTGTTGATCTGTCGGAAATGAGAATCGTGCCAGTAACACTGGTTAAAGTGGTTTCTTTCTTTCTAAAATTATAATCAATAAAAAAAGGGTTACCGACATTCTGTGATATCCAGTAAACATGAACCATGACCGAAATGCGTATCTACAAACAGCATTCTACGTTTTTCCTATTTCAAATAACTTACCTTCAAGATTAGGGTAGTCTTAGCAAAAGTCACATAATTACTGGTAAATTTTGTGATGAATCATTCCAAAAACCACACACACAAACAAATAAAAACACAACGGGGAAAAGCCCCAATTTCGTCACGACCAAACAACAAACAAACTAAATAAACACTGAAAGGAACTAATCATAAATATTAATAGCAACGATAGCAACAATAGGAAAATGTTTACCTGAGATACCAGCTGCATAAATGAAATAAAAGGATTATCTGACATCTGTGCTGTTTTAGCAGAGAATATGCTCCGTGGAGTAAGTATAATCCATGTCCCTCATTACGTAATCAAATACTGCGGAATGAAATTGCCATAAATACCTGGACTTCAGGACTACAGGACTTCAGGTAAGCTATAGAAGTAGGGAAATTTCAAATTAGGTTTTCTAATGACTAAAATTACACTGGCATGCTTAAGTTCTCAATCTTAAAATAAACACAACGTTCGAGTCCTAGAGGTGAGATTCAAACTCCGTATTCTTGGGTCATCAAGCTGGCATCCTCGTCCAATGAAAAGCAAGTTATAATGTGTACATTAGCACTCATTAATTGGTAGAAATGAGGTTACTGTGGTGAAACTATTTTAGACTCTTGTAATTTGAACAGCGTACACATCTTAAATGCACCAGTAAAATATTTCATTCCCTACACTACACTAACTCCATACACATTTGACAGGAGTAATCGTCCTTGTAGGAGCCTGAACTGCTAAAAGAATGCTTATAAACTTTCGGTACATTCCTCCTAATAAATACTAGTTTTACCCTAGTTTTTACCCTTATTATACTTCCAGAATTACTTATACCACAAAAATATAATATTATAGCTATAAATGAAAAACATTGTGAAAGAAATTTCGAATAATCCATTAACACTAACAGGATAAACTCCTAATTGATTCGAATTTATAACATATTTTGCTATTCCCATCCATTAACACAAAGCACTCGTTTCTCCCTTTCGGAATAAGGCATGGGAGGTGGCGCTAGTTCTGCAACTTGGTTGAAGTTGACTGGAATCCTTGATTTCATTACATAAAACATAACGTAGGATTTGAAAGGAGCTGGCTTCGTGGGAACTTCTGCAGAAACTGAGGTGAGGGAGTAACTATGATCTTGGCCTAACGTAAAGAGTGGTAAGTCTCATGGAAGGTCTGATTTTAAGGATGGTGGAAAGTGGAAGTTCAAGAAATGAGTTTTACGGGAAGAGCGTCTACTTAAACTTAAAGAAATTCTTTCAGAAAGCCAAGAAAGGAGGCATTCTTTCCTGGTCATCGATAAGCTATCAAAAGTGCGGTAATTACATATGTACGTTATTCACTCAATACTCGATTATTTCAACTTTACGGGATTACCTTAAGGCTCTTTCCGTCACTGGCAAAACCACGAAAATGCGACCGGGATTAAGAATTCACAATATCTCGTTACTTTGATATGAGAATGTTTTCTTAGATCTTGTGCCTTCATCCCATATATCTGGTGTTTGACATGATAATTTAATTCCCACTATCCAACCTCGAAGTAGTTTGAACTGTATTTTAGTAATATTTTTATCACCTACATCCGAATTTTCTTCGCGATCTTAATTAGCATTGGACTTGTGCAGTTGCTTCATTCATCAAGATAACCTTTCCCATTATAACGAGATGCCTTCTAAGAGAAGGAGAATTGAGAATGATAGTATCTACTCAAAGAAAAAAATATAAGATCAATCCATCTATCGCCATCTTTCTCCGGATTTGATGCACGGAGCCCCTCATCACTCTCATCTCCCGTGAACTCTAATTCGTTTTATTTTCCATTAAACACTTTTTTCATCCGGGCGTGAGAAGGCATTTCAATTACTCTTCCGCCTTCCAATCCTCCTGTTCAAGAGTCGCTTCTCTCATCCCCTATTTGTCCACCAATGTATCTCGGGGCTTTCTTTCCTGCGAAGAGGTTAAGAGCTCCAGTAAGGACAGCGTCAAGTAGGTAGGTATGCTACTTCTACATCTACATAATACGCAGCAAGCCACCATAAATGTGTGTGGCAGGGGGAATTTACTTCATGCGTCTACCGAGCTTAATAGGACCGAATTATAGAACAGTGCGGTACATGATCTTGAGTTCGGACTAATATCCAAGCTCTAATCATTAGCTTATCGGTCATATTTTCAATCCGATACACTGTAAAAGGACATAATGAGGAAACGCGCACTCAAAAAAGTTTGATGGGAATTGTCAAAAGCTCGTCGTTAGCCGGAGCGATGGTAATACCTACGTAGTGGAGAATCTTTCGCGACAAGTAAGAATATATGCACCAGCATCACAGTAGATATTACTTGATATTACTTGTTGTACTTAAGTATCAACTGAAGTACAACAAGGCCTTCACAAACATTTCAGCACAGGAAATTGAAAAGAAATGTGCCGATGCACGATAAGCAATAACCACATAAAAATCAAACGAAATGATTGCAGGAGAATACTTTTCCTACTTTGAAATCTCATTGAAGATGTGATCAATATAATCATTTCAACATGGCTATAAGTAAGCCTTATTGCGGGTAAGGAATCGACAATTATTACTGAAAGATCTGTCAAATGCATAGCACTTTTTCTATCGGTCCCTTCATTTCAATATGATATACTATTTTTAATTACTGGATAATTTAACGTATTATATGCTTAAATCCTCTTACACATTTATTATTTCCCTTTCAATTTCCTTCCCACGGTCTTCCAACGAATACTGAATACAAATATGGTTTTAATAATAGAAGCTCTAAAACTCTGTTTTATATGCTCCAAACGCTAAGGTCATCACACCAAAATTTAGCGCTAAAGACAAGCACAATATCCGTGCATAAAAAATGATTCGAATCCACGACCTTGGCCGGACCAGGTCAACGCATACTCGTCCGGAAACCACGGTTGGCCGGAGATCTTCCTCGTTACTCTACAGACTTTTCCTTCATTTGAATAATCAAAACGTTCCGTTTTTAGACACAGCACACATCAATATACAATGTTTTAAAATTTAAAGAAAAAATTTATGAAGCATATTCGGCATCTTTTTGTTCAGTGACCCCACTGAAAAGGGGTAGAAAATCGTTCAGCCTCCTAGGACTAAAAAATCAAATAAAGATATGAAACAGAAAATATACCTGAAATATACATTTGACGTTTCAGTTACATTCAAAGCATTTTTCATTACTATTTTCTGCGGGATAGCTCAGTGGCTCATACGCACCTAAGACAATGCGGGAATGGGTAGGATCGAATTTTCCATGGTTTATTATTTAGTCGTATGTTTACGAGAAATTATTTTTCATAATGGCTAATGTTAAATACCGATAGCTGATGAATAAATACGAAAAATCACTCTGCTTTGAGAATATATAATAGCCCTCATAAAAAAGAAAATATACTACAGCTTAAATGTATATGTCACATTTCCTCGTCTACCAAAGAATGTTACTCAAACGATCGATAATTATTTCAGCAGAAACCAATTTTTGAGCGACAGAACCTCTAAAAACTGGATTCAGAAATTGCCTTTGGGGGCGGTTGCATAAACAAGGTTCTTGAGCGAATAAAAATAAATACAGCACATGTCTCGACCGTAAAACAAGCTCACCCAAATGGCCACCAACTGCCAAAGTGCTCCCTCCACTTCCTTCAAATTCCAGGCCCAAACCAATTGAAACACGACATCGCCTGATATGGCCAATTTGCACGGTCAGTGATAAGTTGCACGGTCAGTGATAAGAAATGCGGGAGGAACGGAGAGGAGTAACGATACAAGATCTCTGAGGAGAAGAGAATTTCCCGCTTTTTCATTCCCACGCACCACTTTTTTCCCCCTAGGTGCGTCCGGGACGTAGACCTGAGGGTGCGGGTCCGCTGGAAGACAATAGCTCGTCTTGGAAATCTCGTTGGTGCTCCAGCAACGATGGAACGAGAAAAAGAAGGGAAGAGATTACTTGCGGAATGGATTGCTGTTGGTCTCGGAGGAGGTGAGAGAGGCTGAGGCTCCCCCACCGACTCCCTTCCTACTCCCGAGCCCCAACGAAGACGTTGGCATTTCAAGGCTCACACGCCGAAGATGAGGAGTCTGGGAGACGTGGGAGTTAGGGGCTGGCAGCGTGGGTGAGGGGAAGAATGGCTGAGCAGGGAGGGGCAACAAGTCTGACGAGGGTAGGGAGCATGAGAAAGGGAGTATTGAATGGGATAAGGGTGGGAACGAGCGAGGGGGTGGGATTGAAAAGGGTGGCAGGAATAACGAAGCACGGGAAGACGGAAAAAGATACGGAACAAGGGGCGAGGAAAGAACTTCTGGGAGGGCGGGGCCGTGAAATGTGGGAGGGATAATGGAGAAAAAAACAGGGAATAAGTCCCCTTAACGATAAACGAATTTGCAGTGAATTGTACTTTTTGGAGTTATACTATTGTGAAATATGGCTTCGACAGATGTGTTTTTTGGAGAGGCTCTATGAAATGCCTCTCACTTTACGAAGCTAAAACGAACAGCTATGATTCGGAATAGAACTGAGGAAAAATACCCTAATTTTTCCTTTAACAAGAATTAACAAGTACATTGAAAAAATGTCCTTGAATATGTTTCAATGAAGCTCTCGGAAACACTTTCTGAAATTTGGCCCGAAACTGTTACGCTGGTGACTTGCGTGGATCATTCCGTTTGTTCTTCAAATGGTAAGTTGAGATGACGAAATATGCGTATCACGCGACGATAATCAAACTATGAATTAGCTCTATGATTGTGCTCATTTTTACCCAACGAACGCAGAGCCATGTTTAAAAAAATGAATAATTTATTAATTGCACACCATGTTTTAGACTCGATTACAAAACAATCTAACAAATCTAAAAACTTAGTCTGATTTTCCTTCATACAAGCTTAGAAGAAGCAAATATTTGACTCGTCCATTTCCTTTGGACTGTTGCTACTCCTCTCCTCCCGGTCTACAGAAAGAATGACACCAAAGGATGCTTTCTCTGACTCTTTTCTTTTTACTTTGACCTGGATTCTAAATTGCACCACATTTTCAGGTCTTTGCGGGAAGATGGGAGATTTTTCAGCAGTACGCGGAGAAAGAACTTGAAGCCAATGGCGAAGGCAAGGTTTTTTTTTAGGAATCGTGCCCAAAGTATTCCCACAAGGGAATTTGCGTTAATTTAAAACTAATACAATACTCTCATAGCTTCATGCCATATCTAAGAAGAATCTTGAAAAAGGAGAAACAAAGGTTAAATTGGATAAAGGATAAGAATGCCGACTGGAGAGAGTGTTGAGGTAATTGGTGGACGCCTAATGAAATATTTTTAAATTTTTTATATAAATGAAGCACCAGAAGAAGAAATGAAGATGTAAAAAAATGAACAGCAACAAAAATGAAGAATTAGGTTAAGCGCATAATTCATTAAAAATTTGTGCTGAACAATAGACGGTTTAGTGTATTTTATGAGCTGTTGTTTCTTATATTTCGCATAAATGTTTTTCCCATATTTCTCTAAAATTCCTAGCGTTATGGCTTTTATCGTCTCTTCTCTTGAAATGGGTAGTCTAACAGTTTTCTCAACCTTGTACTTTCATCCATCATCAATCGAATCTAAGTTTTTCAAAACACTTCGTATTTCTAACGACGCCCACAACAAGTGCACCCTTAGAGAGTTCCAGTCAATTGACAACCTGCATTTAAGCTTGAATTTTGCTGTTTGTTCTTCATCCGGTTTTTCCTCATCATTTAACCTATTAGCGCTTAGTGATCAGTTGCTGGTTTGATACATATCAGTAGGGCTACCAGAAATTCTGTCCGAAGTCTTGTAAATTTTGTTCATCTAGAGAAGGGGAGCATTTTCTTCCCCTGGATCTCGCATGGTTTCTCAGATACTTAGGATTCTCAGAATAATTCACCGTAATGGCTTAAGCTAAACGATCTAAGGCACTGCATCAGAATTTGAACCCAGTATTAATCTATGAGCTGTCTAGTACTCTTCTTATTGAGCTACGATTTGATCCTTAACGTTTTTATGTATTCTTTCAATGAGAGAACTTATCTATTACTTCTTTACCAAGTATAAGTAGCGCTGATTGGAATTAGCAATCGTGGATTCATAGAAAAACAGCAATGACAAATCAAAATAGATCTCTCGTGTAAGGCTCAACCGATAATACAATCAATCCTGCCGCTTCATATGAACATTGAACTAAAAATGGATTCGGTGTGATTGAGTCCCCAGAGCTATCTTGTAAAAGTAGTTCAATATCAGCTGAGCGATAATTGCTTCATTTTACAGCTGAACTCTTTTGAATATTCCATTTGCGCCAAGACGAGGAAATGCCAAATTACAACTGTGTTAATGGCATAAAATTTAATCAAAGCCAATTAATGTGAGATTGAGGGGTCCATTATCATCGAAACTCGTCTTGCTATTGAAACATGAGTTCCGGACCCTCGTTAAAGGATAAAGGCAAAGCTTCTAACCCCAATTGAAACACGAGAAATATTTTTATAGACATGTGTGGCAATCATGAGGGAATGTACCATATGATATTCTAGCCCTGAAAATTGTATTATACTAAAGTAAAAAGTAAGCAGAAAAAAATATAAATTCCATTTTCTTTCCACTAGGGTGTTATAGTCACCCTAAAACGTATTATTTGCTTTATTTTCATTTCATTTACGTGCAATTAACGAGGTGCTATTAATCAATGCTATAAGCGAGATATTTTTAAATTAGTAAGCCACTGTTGAAATTGAAGTTTAAATATTTTAATGAGATGAAACAGATGTTCTACGCTAATATTCGCAGGGCCTTAGTGTACAGCCGGGTAAATGAACTTTCAAAAATACTCAGTCAACAGCATAACTAATTGTGGTTTACGAATTTTCTGTGAATTAGACACTGTGCCTGTAAAATCAATGCATTTTAAAACTACATAATCAACTAGACTGGATATTTGGGCTTTAGCGTACTCTCGCGGGTCCCCGTTAATAATTAATTTAAAAAAGATCCATCTCCTAACTTGATCAATCCACACCCAGGCAGAAGTGGGGATAAATTAAATTCTTTTGGGCTGGTATTGCCGACCTCTAAAAGATTTAGTTTTGAAAGACGTTGGAGTGGAGGAGGAAGTAGTATTAACGTTAGGGTAGGAGGAAGGAGAATGGCTTACGAAGGGGAGAGAAATCAAGGGTTACGAAAGGTGAAAGAGAAAGAAAGATACCCATGGAACAGAATGGTAAAGGAGTTTCGGGATCTGGGGTCCTCTCATACTCAACCTCCCACCCTCCCTTCCGCTCGAGTCAAAGGGGAATGAAGATAAAACGAGGAGGCTCAAGCCATGGGTAAGGTCTCCCGATAGGTGAGGTGCCCTGGAGGGCAAGCCACGGAAAAATTACTCCAATGGGGGAGGGTCGAGGGAGGAAGGAGTAAGAGGGGCAAGGAAGAAAGGGGTGGATGGGTAGGCGATATGGGGCTCCGGGAATCGGGAGGCGGCGGAGTGATGCCTGGATTTCGGTTGCCATTATGTGGAACGTGCCTGGATCATCGGGAGCACGGCGACAGATGGCGTGGCAAGGCGGAAAAAAGGTGTATAAGGTGTGGTGAGGCAGGGAGGTGGGGTAGATGCGGCGAGGGAAGAGGTTAGGGTGAGTGGGAGGAGAGCCTGAGAGCCATGGAGCATGGGGAAGGGTGGAATCAGGTGAAATGTGGTGGTTTTGGAGGCGGGGGCATGTGGCCCGGCTTTGGTTTTGATTGGAGCGCCGCGGTGGAGGGTGGCAGGGGGTGGAAACGGACGAGGGAAGCTGCTCGATGTCCCTTGCTCTTTATGAGACCGCGGTGACGCGGCCTGCATTGGGGATACCTTAGTTTCTGTAGGGGGAGGAGGACCGAGAAATGAGACTGGCCGCCTCTATGTGGATTGGGGCCAAGGCTGCTAAATTTGACGTTGATTCCTCCCCCCTTCTCCTCCGCGATGGGAAAAGGATACTGATGCCGCTCGAATTACCCGAGCAGAGAGGAGGGGCACGGATTTCAGGGATCGTATGCTTGTGAAGGTTATTCCCATGTGATGAAAATGGCCTTGTTACGGGATACTTAGGTAATTAAAACTGTTTAAGATTCTTAGAAATACCTGGAATCAAGTAATAAAAGAAGCACACAAAAGAAGTATAACAGTAAAACCTTTGGCTAAAAGTTGGCAAACTTTCATGGTCGTTAAGTATAAGTCGCCGTCGGATGTACCCTAAGTGTACTCAAAATGGAAAATTGAAGGAACAAAAAGGAAAAAATCCTCAATAAGAACAATTACTTTTCGACTATAGAGCATTAACCTTTCACCCGGATGAAGAAAATAAACGTAATCATCAGAAATAACTACGCTAAAGAAGAAGAGAACTCAAATAAAAAAATCTGAGTATAACTTTCCTGGAAATATTTTAAAGCAAATGTTTGACATTATTCCCAATAGTTTTTCAGTAGGGTTTCTACTGGTTTTATTCAATCACGTTGTGTTTATAAATTATGCGCAAAGTTGCACAAACTACACCAACATAAATTACTTTAATCAAAATAGCATACATTTGTCACAAAATACAATAATGGATACACAACACATACCCTCGGATGGGTTGAGTGGTTGAAACATACTTAATGAGGTGTACCACAGAATTGTCGAGGATAATGAATGCCTCTCATTACGGATTATTAACGCAACATTAATTGCTGAGGTAAATCTCCTCAATGGACCCCTCAAAAAGAACGCTCCACCGTAAATTTAAATCCGCTACGCAGAGAACTGATTGCGCTATCAGCAATCACCGATGCTCCATACCCAAATTGTGCCATTATCCCACTCTCATCTAACGAAGAGGGTAGCTCGAAAATGTAGATCGAGCTAATGACCGACCATTAAAGAGAGTTCTTTCTTGAAAATACGGAATATGAACCGGAGAGACTCTCATTTTTTACGTCGAATTCTTTTTAATACTCGAAACCTTTACTTTCCTCCAGGTTTCTGTGTTGCCTAATAGCCTTCAGCCCATCATAGTCGCGGTTCTTCATTAAGCCTGCTTGATAGGCACCCGCTCAGCTCATTTCTCAAACCAGTGGGAAATGACTGAGATGTGAGTTATTACTAACCTAAGTACTTTAATAAAAATAGCATATATTATAAAAAAAAGCCTCTATGAAGCCACTCGACTCATTCCAAATATCTTTAAGGAGCATTAAGATGAAAATAAAAACAAATCAACAAAATTAAAATGAATGTGAAGCGTGATTTGGTGCAGCTTATCATACAATGGTCTTAAAGAATCATAATGTGTTATGAAACTGGTACACACCACCGCATCAATCATTGAGTAAGTGTATATAAATTATTGAAAAATTATTCGACGTTTCCATTAAAAGGACTCGGGTAAATTTAAATATATTGTCATCGAGGGTTTCCAAATTGTTACACTCTTTATACATAGGGCGGTGGCACATTCACCATTTAAAACATACTTCCAATACGTTGAGCATGTTACGGAAAATAAATGTAAGCCAAAAGGCATCTACCTAGACATTGACGCTCTAACGTTTCACTAGATAGGCAGAATAAATTACATGGTGAAATTGAACAGAGTTATTTTTCTTAAGATGTTCAACGTACCAAAATTCCTCCAATATCACCAGCCTCCACCGACCTAATACTTCCAATAACCTGGTATGTAATTCCAAAAAGGCGGAATCGTACGAGATGGAAATAATACAAAACCAAGTGAAATAATAATTATGACATTACGAGAGAGTATCTACATCAACGCAATACCCTACAAGCCACCTTGAGGATGAGTGGCAGGGGGTGTAGATCACCAAGCATGCACTATTCGCATGCTAATAGGCACCTTCATGGCAACATATTAGATAACATCTATGGGGTATGGGTTGGACCCGTAAGGACAAAAGTGCGAAGAGCTGCATGTAAATGGATGGATTTGCAATAAGCATGATGAGAATTATTGCGATTGTATGCATAGTATAAGTAAATAAGGAAAACACTATTAATACTACCTGACAAGTGTTTAAGTGACAGCGATTATTATTTGCATTGATAATTCATTTTTCCTCCTCCTGCATTCCATATGCCTCCTTGCTATTAATGAGCACACATAAGTGAGTTAATGAATGTGGCTTTTATTTACCAACAGGCACTTCATTTCCTGCACTTTAAAGACTTTTCTACCGACCTTATTTGGTTTTGCTCGTGTCAATGCGTGTTCGATACAGACAACGCCTACCACAGCAATAATATCCCTGTACAACATAACCGTGGAATCCATGCTCCATCCACAAGTTTGGCCTTTGGCTAACCTTTAATTATTCAATCCTAAAATGGGTCTAGACGGCATAATATTGAGATATTAACATATTAATAATGCAATAACCGAAGGCTAAGCACTGCGTTGTCGCTTCTGTGTGCTCCCAGCCAACGTGGATTAGATATAATCCAACCGATTGGACGGCAGATGAATGACGTCTTACGATGATTATATGTTTAAAGAACTCATTATGTAACTTTTAAAGAGTATTAGTTTATGGAATACTATCATGGCGATATTGCTATAATTGTGTCTGCAACTACATGTAATTATAAAAGCTCGTATGACTTGAAATGTGACTATAATCGTATATTTTAAATTGAGTAAATTTATTCCAGATTTCGAAGATTTGTGCTGCTGTAGAAAATATTTCTGATGTTGCGCACTTAAAAAACTGAACTCTAAATTCAAATTGTGTAACCAAACTAAATCCTGAGATAAACACAGGATCCATGCCCCTAGATAAATTTGAAGCCGTGCCTTATGGACTGCCGGGCGGACACGTTACCCACCAATTTGACCAAAACAGCTGATTACAAAAATCGTTCAGAAATTTAACAATTACCTGTAGTGAATAAATCTAGAGACTTTCAACGCTTATTTTTATATTTAAGAAAAAAATGTTTAAGAGGATAGGTATAAAGTTCCTCACGAGGAAGGAAACGCCCGCATAATCAAATGAGCGAAAGCGTAGTACAGGTAATTTCTCCAATTACAACAAAATTCATCGCGGATATTTAGTGATAACCTTAACCTATGCAGTCCTCTTCACTCGAAGTTAGAGTGATAGGTAAAACTCTATAG
This sequence comes from Platycnemis pennipes, assembly GCA_933228895.1. Lineage (NCBI taxonomy): Eukaryota > Metazoa > Arthropoda > Insecta > Odonata > Platycnemididae > Platycnemis > Platycnemis pennipes. Next base: position 52,861,624 of record OW121853.1, read on the forward strand.
CCCTAGATAAACAGCCTGCTCCTTACTGAAACTTCCGCCGATTATGGGAGAAAGCTTTATTCTTGCCTTGCCACTCGAACAATATTGAAAATGCAATGCGGAGATCGTATTAGCTTCGTCTAAGAGGAAAAAAGCACAAGGCTTCCCCACTCCTTTCCCATAAGCCAGCATTTTAATCTTGAAATAGCTTGCCACGCTTGCTGGCTTTGCACTCTCAAATACACACACACTCTCAAATACAACTCCTTCCCTCTCCACCTAGCCTCTCGTTCCCCCTCCATGGAGGAGGAAAACACTCGAAGAAGGAGCATTCGCTAAAAGTGGATGAAAAGTAAAAATAAAAAAAGGGACACAGGGAGAGAGGCAGGGCAAGCTGTGCACCGCATTTCGTACTTCTATTGTCTGGAGAATGATTCCCCGGAGGTCAAGAGAGAGAGGAAGGGAGGGTGCGGGTCGACGGAGAACTCAGGGGAAGAAGGAAGAGGGGATTGCGTACGCGAGGGTGGGAAAGCGGAGAAGCCGGAATGGGTGGATTGAGCAGACCCAAAAAAATGGACAATTTGATGCCCGAGTGTGAGTGCACGAAAGTGGTGGGAAGTGGATGGAGGGGCGTGGATGAGATGGAAGAAGAAAATGGAAAGGGAAGCGAGTAATAAAGGTGGGTGGAGGGCGAGTCGGCCGGATGGGAGAGGGAAGAGGGAAATGGAATAGAGACGAAGAGGGAGGGAGCGAGCGGAGGGGCTGCGGGCGATGGCGGGAGGTGTTGGGTTGTGCGCGGTGTAGGATGCATTGAAGCGAGTTGAGAGAAAGTCGTTTGGATTGAAACGCCACATACCGGGTGCTTGCATGTTCTCTCCTCACCAATCCCACTTTATAGTCCCCCTGTCTCCCATTAAGCACAAACTCTCTTCCCCCATCAACTCGGCCCCAACCGCCGCCACAGACGGTCTCCATAGCCCTCCCTCCAAACGTAACGCCTCGCCAGCCACTACTACCCACTTCCTCCGCCCACGCATGGGCACATAACGCACAGGCACGCGGGAGTTCCTCTTGACAGCGACTACGGCATCAGACTCATCCGGTCGTGCTTGGAGGTACTACAACGCAATCGCACTGCCGAGGATGATTTCCTGAAAGTGATTCCTCTGAAATTAATAACATGCAGACGGAGGAAGAGTAACTTTCTACTGTGCTGGCTTTTCTTACTTTAGGCAACCAGGTTAAACGAGAAACTTTTCCAATTCGGAGAGCCTGAACTCGAATAAGATGTTGATACTATAAAGCTGTAAGAGCGGTCTGAGTACCTCTTGTATAGCAAAGATTGTACCTTTTTTGCATAATGAAATTGCGGAGATTTCGCCGAAGCGGCGCAAACATCACTTTTCCTGGTGGAGATGATAGATTCATATGAATATGGGTCATTTAGATATAAATGAGTTTTATAAAATGCTTTACCCTTAACACGTATTCAGAAAAAAAATTAGCAGTAGTTTTATAGGCTAAAGAGAAAGAGAAAGGAATTGGTATTCAGTGAATGCTACTTTGTTTACATAATTTTTCATAGGAAATATTTCAATAAAACGTATTTTTTATGATCTTTATGTACGTATACTTAAAAAGTAATTGTTAACCCTATGATCGAAATATCATCAACAACCAGTTTTGTTCAAAATTCAGAGGTACGTCGAGACTAAGCACATCCGTTGATATAATCAAGTGAAGAAAAACGTTGAATAACAACTAGGGAACGTTAATTTGATTTGCAGCACGGACAATCAGGTGCCCCCACGCACGGATTCCGCATATTCTGCCAGGAATGTCACGCTCGTGGACGCGAGATAAATCGACTCACGGCCCTTGCTGAGGTCGGGAGACGTTGGCGGCATATCTCCGCCAAAGGAAATATTCTGCACATGCGGACGGCGCTCCGGGGGACGCATCATTGAGTGACGATGGGCTGAAGGGATGGGTGTACGGGGATGTGGACAGTTGGGGACGAATGGGAGAAGGGAAGGTGAGGACGAATAGAACTGAATGAGTGTGGCGGGTATCGTTAGCAGTGAAATAGGAACCTGGGAGGGACGGAATAAAAGGGGAAGTGGAGGGGGGTGTCGGGCATTAGTGCTCTGAGAAAGGGCGAACGGTGGGGGATGAGGTAGAGGGGCGTACTGCGGGGGTGCGTGCTCGCGTAAGGGCGTGAAAAGAGGAAATGCATGGCTGCCTTGAGGGAGCGAGCGGAGTGGGAGGAAGGGTAGATAGGTCCAGTACGAGGGGGAGGGAGAGTGCCTGTTAGGGCTCGGGGAACGGCCGTAAAAAAGCACAACTGGTTGTTGCGGCGATGAGGGGGTCTCCCGAGCGCGTGTTCTTCTCCATGGGGATGTTAGGAACGGGGTGAGGGGGTGGGCAAAGTGTGGAGAGGGCACTTTTACGGCGGTGAGAGAGGGGAAGGAGGGGAGGGAGGGTTTTGGTGTGCTTGAAGGCTACGGCGACGTGTGGGAAACCCTGAATGCATATGTGCGTGAGGTTGTGTGTGCGTTCGTTTGTGAGAATCGCGCGCGTCGGCACCGGATGGGGGGGGGGAGGGAACAGCCAAATCTAGTGGGTGTGGCGGAATGTTGTTTGGATGTGCCGGGAGGCGGGTGTGGGGAGCACACACAGAGAGGAAAGGATGCGTTCGGGAGAGTGCAAGGGGTGTGGCGGTGGTGTGGAAGGCAGGGGCGGAACGCGGCGAGGAGAGGGAGCAGAAGGGAAGTTGGTGGATAGGGAGCGAAGAGGGTGCGGGTGGGGATAGGGACTAGGGTGAGCGGAGCCGAGAGAAGGATCCCCAGGGAGCACTTTGAGGGTCTCGGCCGATGAATATACGGCGCCAAGAGAAGAAGGGCACCGGAGGTTTCGGCGAGCAGAAGGGAGAGGGCAGAGGGGCGCGGAGAGGGAGACTAACAAAGTGTTGGGGTTGGGAGAGCAAAAGGAACTGAACGCTTTCGTTAATTCCGTCCGGGAGGGCGATTCATCAGCGAACGTGATTTGTTAAACGGCGGGGAAAGGTGGGGAGACGGTGAGTGAGGGAAGAGGAGACGGCATTGAGGGAAGGGGAGGGAGAAAACCATAACGAGACGGACTTCCGGGGGAACGGGGAGCTGGCGGAACAAGTGAGCCGCCATAATGGGGCAGGAAGGTATTCCGGGCGAAGGATCTTGGGAAATGGCACCTCGGTGATAAAAGTGCATCGCATTATTCGCAATCACGGAGAAGTGGAATCGGATCCCTCAAAATTTTGAGATCCATTGAGATTTGCGATTTTAAAATCCTTCTAGGATATTGGAATTTAAGGATTACATGAATAGCGAATAAAATGTTTTTCAGAAAAATAGAAGACCAATTTTTTCAACGACTACCATAAAATTAGTTAAGTAATGCCATTAATACCATAAAACAACATAAATATTTGATCAAAATGAATTTTTAGACTAAATATTATTCATATTATTTGAATCAGGTCCGAAACAAATAAATTCTAAACGATTTATAATTTTCAAAATTAAGAATTTATTATTTAAGATTACTTAATTCGACAAACGTTGATGTAATCCTCAAGTAGAATTCCATAATTTGAAGAGATCTGTACCGTAAAATTTTTGGAGAATATTAAATTACCGCTGAATCTTCTGCTACTCAGTATGATTATGTCAGAACATAAATATTACTTGTAACTCTCCATAGTTGATTTAAATTTTACTACGTTGCCAAGGCATTATCCAAATCCAAAGTCAAATAAGAAGTACACCGGCTTCCTTAAGGATTGAAATGTACTCTTTTGTATTATTGGAAAAATAAGTTATATTCGTCAATTTGTAGTAAGAATTAAAAACATCAATTAATTTGAATAGCTGATTTTTTAAGTAATTTACAATAAATTACAGATTTAACTTCAGTTGAATTACGGCTGAAAAAGACACTGGACATACTAAGTCCTAATGGACGATGTATTTTTAATCGCATGTTACGTAATTGAGTTTCTTGTATACCGATGAAACTGACACCTATTTCCTCTTCGAAATTAAAATTTTCGTGAAAATGTCTCCTACTCATTCTTCAAATTTAGCCTACACTGAAATTTATCTGAATTACCATGCTTATAAACAGGCATCTCTAAGTAAACACAACATTCAACCTTCTACTCAACGCTTAAAGCATTACTATTACTATCTTTACTCCATGATACGCTTAAAAATTATAAACAAATAAAACGATGTCATATTTATTACTCGTAGGGAAAGATAAATAAAGCGTAAGGTTCCCAAATGGAATAAGAACTATGGCGTTTGTGATCCAGTATTAAAAGTCTACGTAATAAACAATTGAAATTATGGATTTTTCGTATACTCATAATTTTTGTACTTTTGAAGTTACAATTGGGAAAAGCCGAAAATTTCGAGAACAGAAAAATTAATGAAAGCAATGGTGACTGCTTTTTTTCTAATTAGCCCTAGAAAGATATGATGTAAACTATTAAGAATTATATTATTGCAAATGAAAAGTACGAATTGAAGTTTGATATTTGAGTTTACCAGAACATTCCAGGCTAATTTAACCGACAAAATTTGGCTGGAATATGCGAATGTGATCAAATCATTAATCAAATTATTGCATACACATAAAAATCCTCAATGAAAGGAAGACTGAAGCAGTGAATGGAGGAAAACGCCGAGACATGACGGATAAGGAGGGAACACAAATGGGATGGAGGTGAAATAGCAAGTGACTTCGAGAGCACATTGGATGAAGTAAAGGGGAGCGAAGTCTAAAGACATCAGGACGCGAGTTTTAGGGGAGGGAGCACGTAACGTGAGTGAGAGACAGAAAGAAAGAGAGGGACAGGATGAGTGTCTGGTGGTGTGTAAGGGGGAGGGGAGAGATCATAATGGGAATCCGACTCCATTACGACGTGAAGGAACTTCATGGAATGGCACCTCTCGCGAGAGCGAGGGATTGGTGAGACGCGGTCGAGGCGATGATTGAGCAGGCCGCGGGGAATTGTCAGAGACTGCATGCTGTGCCTTTGGCAAAAGGGCCGCATTGTTTCACTAACGTTCACATGGGGAAGAAACTTTCCGTCGCATTGACGTGGCCTCCACGGCTGAATGCGCCAACACTTCCGCGGTTTGTTTTCTACAATGGATCCAAAAGAGCCATGAGCTACCTAATGAGCCTTTACGTATTCGATCTCACGGCAATAGATCATACCCACTAGAGGGAAAGGTTGGCATGAGATTCCTTCCAAGCACGCGCATAGAATTCATTATCTTTGTATCAACTAGTTTGATTTGTATTTTCGTGATTATCAACGCGTGAAAAATAGGATAGATACGACTTAAATTAGTAAGGATATTCTCCTCAAAGAAGAGAGAATACCAACAGTGAATGCTATCAACTATTATGATGGATTAGTTCAACAGTACATCGCCAATTCAATAATTAAGTGACCCCCTTGACAAACCCCAATCTATTACCCTACCTATTCATTTAGCGTAACAATTTTTCTCTCCGTCATTCCTCTTTATCAGGCATATTCTTAAGATCTTCCTTACTGTATATCACCTTTCACAATGAATACTCGGGAGTATTATTAATACGAGAGGGCATTTTATAAAGCGAGTACAGCTTATATAGGTATAATAAGTTACTTATTGTACTGCTTGACCAAACTGGGCGTAGTATCACTGATGTTTGAAAGATGATTAAAAATCGGGCAACCACCAATAAACGAGAACTTGTGAATGGGAATTTGAGTAATCTGAAGACTTCAATAGAAGAGTCCGATAAATTAGAAGGGATGTATAACATTTCGGAAATAGTAGAATAAAAATTGAGATAGTGAAAGCAAGACAAATATAAAGCAGTAAGAAGTAAAGAGAGACTACAAGAATTTAAGAGTTGGGGGCGGGTACCGACAGATATAATGAGCGGAATCGAAAGAAAAGCAAGAGTTTAAATACAAATATTTTAGGCGAAGAAAGTAAATTCCCTGAAAAAATTTAGTAGTCACTTAGTGGTGCAAACCAAGAGAAACAATAAAGTGAAAACTTTGATTGGGATAAGGGAGAAAGAAATAATGAGAGTCTGATGGGGGCCTAATAAACAGAGTTATTCATATTCACAGCTGGTCCGGATGCAAACACTCTTAAATCGGTGTAAAACCTGTAATAAGAACTATATGCTTCTAAGAAATGAACTTTCAAGAAGAAAGAAATTGAAAAAATGCACCAACTTCTTTTAAGTGCTGTTCATTAGTGTACCTATTATCTCATACACATCTCTATACATTGTTTTTGGGCACAAGAGCGTACTTAGAAAGAAAAATCACAGTTATTCTACTTTTGAATCAAAATTTAAGATTTTGGTAAACAAGAGTAAACACGCTACTGTTTCTGATATTCCCTTTTGATGATTCCCCTGAAGAAATACCCTTTTGTGATTTAAGTTTTTCCGGTGGTGAAGAAATTCCTCATCTTTCATCAATTAGGTCACTTCAAAAGCTTTCATAATTTTTATGGATTTCTACTCACACGTCAATGATTACTAATTTACTTGGGGGAGTAGAAGATCGAATGCTTCCTTGTCGGGTCCCTGCTGCGGCACATTCATTTCCGAACCCTGACAAGGCACAATCTTTCAACAATCGTTCGGCTGGATGGGGAGGGGGGGGGTTAGGGAGCGCAGGATTGATTGGGAAACATCACTCCTCATTCGTCGGGACACAGCAGCGGCGAGGAAAGTGAAAAAATTTGCCCGGCTACAAACGGCGAAGAATTGCAGGGGTCGTTATCGATGGAAAAATTAGAGCCGCGAGGGGGAGAAAAATGTGGCAGATAAAGAGGCGAGGTCGACACATCTTTCACGGTACCTCCCCAATTTCCAAAGGTTCTTAATGTGATGCATGGCCCTCAGACCGGCAATAAATCCCCGGGGAATGGAGGAGGGGGAGTGGTTACTCAGACAAAAAGAGGAGGGCGGGCAAGGAGGGCTGAGGGAGGAAAATGAGTGGGGATGCGCTCCTGAGAACCACTCGCCAGCGTCAAACTTGGTCCATTAGAGGGAGGCTGAGTTATTGGCCTTCTCGGAGATCATCCCTGGGGTTGGGATGAGGCATTGGTTTAAGGTCGGCTCTGCGTGGGGTGGATGGATGTGTAAGGACGGGAATAGAGGTTTAGGGCATCCTCCGCACCGCCTCCATCCCTTTCGTCATAAAGGCCTGCGCATGGCATGCCGCCGCGCCCCTACGGATAGATCATCCTGGAAGGGAAGGAAACTCCTGAAATCTGGAAGAGGGAGGATTAAGAGGAATCATCATCATCGCCGATTCCCTCTCTTTCTCCGCATCCTTCAGGCCAAATCTCCGGTGAAGCAATCGGAGGCGACCCAAGCTTGATTTTAAAGATTGAGAATATAGTTTATATACGCAATAGGAAAAAGGAGTCGGCGGAGATATGAAGTAGCTACCAATTTCACACGTCCCTCAGAGCGATGGCCAAAAAAAAGTTTTGAAAACATTACATTTTCACCAGATGTCTTTTAAAATCTGAACAAGAGGAGCTCACTCAATGCTCTATTTACATCCGATGGCCCTGCTATCCTTTAATCGGTACGTAAGCACCAGCTGAGCGTAGCCAGCTGAGCTGAGCTGTAACTGGTGACACCAAACAGTTAAAAATAAATAAAAAACAAAATCTATCGAAATAAAATGCATTTATGAAGGGAAGAATGAACAAGCGTAGAAGTTATCGAGGGTTGGAACTAACGATAGGATTGACAATTGGTACGAGTGCTAAATGACCATATACTTTACAGCTTGTGCAGCTAAAAAATTTATGTTCTCTCGCTAATTTTCTACTAAAAAAACCTTTATTCCAACTTTAAACGTGTTGTGGAATACACTTATTGAGAACACATTGCATACATGGAAAGAACTGAAAATATATAATCATTGCTATCAGCCAACAACACTCAGATTGGCTTGCAGAGCTCACCAATGGATTCTCCTATCGGCCAGTCTCATTATGCTTGTATAGTTTTCCTCTTACACATCCTTTACCACTTAATCTATGTATCTCATGCCAAGCCTTCCTTTGTCATTATTCCTGTTCACTTGTCCCTCGGCTACTGCCATCCGGCAATCACATCTCAAGATATGGCTGATTTGGAGTTGTCCCGTCTTCTTTCCAAAGTTTTTACCAAGATGAGTTCTCCCTCTCTCATTAGGACTTCGTTAATCGGTTGATCCATTTTATCATCATCATTCTTCTGTAGTACCAACTTCTGTAGTCAAAAGGCTTCTCCAAATCCCCAAACGCAATGAATGGCCGTTTGTTCTTCTCCATTCCCTTAACGACGAGCAGTCTAAAGGGCCAAAACTACTTCCCTTGTATCCTTGCTTTTTCTGAATCCAACTTGGTCTTCATATAGTAACTCCTCTGCTCTTCGTTCCATTCTTCGGTAGATGATTCATATCAATCAATATCTTTGATGAATGTATCGTCGTAAATTGTTCAAGTTCTCAGCCCTCTTCTTTTTGGGAATTGGGATGATGATGTTCTTCTCGAAGTCCACGGGTATCTCTCCCGTTGGGTATATACCACAGACAGTTTGGTACAGGTGGTTAATGACTAGACTCCTGTAATTTTTAATTAGCTCAGCAGAAAGAAAGGTATCAGTTCTAGAAGGGTAATTTACCCACAGGTCTATTACTGTTGCATCAAATTTTGATCTCATGATCGAGTCTCCCAAATTATCCTTCTCGACATCATTTTCTTTTTGGTAAACTACGCACTGAAATTAATTCCGTTGCATAATTGCTCCAAGTACTCCTTCGTCTCTTCGCTGAATATCCTATCTTAATAAAACGTTCTCCATTCTTGTCCGTTATGGCATTACATCGTCTGCTCCGATCCTTGAAGTGGTTTCTAACAATCCTACAGGCAGCATTCACCTTTCTATGGGTGAGGTTGTTTCGAGCATTTTCGCATTGAGCCTTCATCCACATTTCTCGAGTTAATTTTTGCTTATCGACGCACTACATTCCGTATTTTTTTGTTGCAGATATTCCCTTCAGCAATTTTTTTATTTTCGTATTCTCTCTTCAATCAGGTTTACGAGTTCTTCGGAGATTCAAGGCGCTTTCACAACCTTCCTTCTCTAAAGAAATTCTTTACCGGCTTCATGCATTCCTTTCTAACGTTTTTCCATCTCCATTCCACTGATTTCACATTCATACACCATTCCAAATAGTTTTCTATTGAAAGCATAGCCGATACTGAGTCTCCATTAATTTTTCTACTTGCCTTATGGTTTTCATCGTATATACAGTTTCTTGAGTTTTAAATACCATTTCATCATCATTGCGTTGTGGTCACAGTCGTCACCTGCCCACGGATACCTTTTACAATCCTTCAACTGTTTATCCAGCAACTGTTTATGAATTTCTGCTTTACCTAAATGTGGTAAATTAAAAATCTTCTTCCGTCTCCTGGCTTTTTACACGCATATCTTCTTCTGTTTTGGTTTTTAAACAATGTGTTTGCTACAACTAACTTTTGTTATATGCATGATTAAGGTAGTCTTTCTCCTCTCTCATACGAATTCACAAGTCATAATCCCAATATTTATTTCATAATGAAATTCGGCGACGATGGCGTTCTAATCTCCTAAAATAATTAAGTGTTCTTCTCCTCTCCCTGTTTTATTTCTTCCGTGTCATCATCAGAGATGTCTTTCACTTCTCCGTTTCCTTAATCTGACGTAGGCATGTAGACCTTCACCATAACGGTATCTCTAGTCTTGGACTAAACCTTTACCATTACTATGTTTCCCCTATATCACAGAACGCTCTTCACTCGCACGCCAGTACACTCCTTTAGTATTATACCTACTCTATAGTAACCATTAAGTGATCCGATGTATAAAATTATATAACTACGGGTCACCGCATTTCACTGATTCATAACACGTTGAGGTCCATTCTCCGCATTTCCACTTTCACGTTCTCCAATCAGCCCCTGGCACACACCATTATGGTGGCTCGCAGGGTATTATACCGATATAGATCTTCCCCAGGTTCACAGAGATTTCACGTTCCATGCTCCTAATAAAATGGCTTATCATACTTGACTGATGTACTCTCTAAGGTAATCTCCGCCCGGTGAACCAAATGGGGGACTATTTTTTCCTCCAGGATATTTGACTCGAGAGGGTTCAATTATGACACGGCACGAGCAGATTGACTTGACTCCTCCGAATAATAATGTGGTGTTTCTCCTTTGCCTTTCATTGAAGTACTACACCCGTTATAGTAATTGTTAGCATTCTTACAGTAAAATGAGTGTCACTGTGGTATCCACCTTCACTCATATGAAAACATTGGCCCATATGAAGACGAACCTCTCCTCCGGGGGATAGGATGCACAATTGTTGGTGGTTTCCCGTCGCTTGAGTCACGGCATCTTCATAGGTTTCTGTATCATTTGAAAGGCCTACCTTGCCAAAGGGCAGGCCGATGCCACCCACCTTCAATTGCCGCTGTTTAATATCTACGAAAGATTGTTCGACGATTAACCTCGCTTATTTCGAGGTTATCCTCTATATTTACAGGTCAACCTATCATTCGCAACTCAGTGGACGCACTCGGTGGCTTTAAGCTCCGCCCTGAGAAATAAACACCTAATATTAGCCATTAAATACAAGCTTTTTTAAAACGCATTCTGTGAATGAAAAAATGCTTTGGACATCTTTGGACAACATAATAGCATTTCCTGAAACGGTAGAACGAGGTGCTTTAAATTAAACTTATTGAATTTCATAAAATGCCTCCGTGATAATTGCAGTCACGTAGATCTTAGGTTGAACTGGATGCTTTGTATTTTATGAGAGAATGAGAATCCTCCCGACAGGTGAATTGAGATTAAAAATTACCATAAAATTGTTTCCTCTCATACGATTCAGCCAAGGAATAGAGTCTGAGATCAAGTCATAATCGATTGCCTCCCAAAAACATGATCGATAGCAAAAATAAGGATATTTCTGGGCACTACTCCAGGAGATGTATTTCCTGATTAAGACAACACAAGGCTAAAACTATAAACGATTTATTCCGATTTAACAAAGTTAAAAATGCTACGCAAGGTGCAAATGCAAAGCAATACAATCTTACTTCATTTCATCAGGAGTTCTTCCACTTCATTCAATTTTATGGCTTTGACGCTCAGTATTCAATAATGATAATAAGACGTAAAGATGCATTATGTGAATTTTGATGAAATATGTAGTCATCTATCATACGAGAGATGAATAGATGTGGCTAGTAAAAGAGAAAGGTAGAACAATTATGTTTTAACGTTTGAAGCTTAACTTTGTGGAAGTACGAGATTGGAAATGAAATGTAGCGTTGTACATTCCACACACACACTTTATTAGTGTCGATCATGGTTTTCTACATGTAAATGACCTTGATAATGACATTTACATGACGAAACCACGGTCATACTAGTAAAGTGTGTGTGTGGGTGGAATTTACAACTCGACGTTTCATTTGCTAGAACATACATGCTCCTGAACATACCATTGCCGATTAGATTTATCAGGAGTAATTTAAGAAATAACACCTAATAAATACATGGTAGTTATTCCTTATACAAGCATTTCGTTCGTTTATGCTACCGCAGGGACGCAGTTGCCATAGGACATATTTTCCATTTATGGAACCGAAGAACTCCCTGCGCAGTTTTTTCTTTATTTCCTCAATTTTCTTTCCGCCACACGTCCACATTCAAGCTCGACGCGCGATAGGCTTCGATAATCTCCGTCTTCTCACGCCCCGATCCCAGCTCAGCTCAAGAGAAGGGTGACTGGCGACGCTGAGGACGGTGCGAGCGAGTGGGTTACTTATGGCCCTCACACGCCGCCTAATTGCCGGCGCTATTAAGGGAAAATAGCCTCCCAATCACTCACCTCGTCCCCGTTCGACCGCCGATACTTTCACCCCCGGCAAACTCGGGGAGGGGGAGACATTCCTCCGCACCCGTGAGGCGCGTCGTCACCGGTCGGAGTTACCCCGGAGTCTGATGAGCAAGAAGGGGGCAGTGGATGTTTGTGTGTGAGAGGGATGAACCGCAGGGTCCATTGGCACGCAATCGCCTCGAGGGGCGGTGGGGGGGGGGGGGCGTGAGTGATGGTCAGCGATGGAAGGGATGGGGTGAGATAAAGAGAGTTGGGGTACGGAATCCGTGATAGATGGCCGGCGGAGGGGGTGTTCTTTCCGGGGAAGGGGATGCTTACAGGGTCTCAGCCGAGAGGGTTAGACACGTTTGGGAGGGGTCTATTGGTGTCGGCGGTCGCGAGTGGATTACCCCGGGGAAAAGTTGGGATGAGCCTCTCACGTGTCGCCTTCCGTTAGTTCAGTCTGCGGGCGGGAGCCACCGCCGTTTCCTGTCCTTGCAAGGTTTAGGGTGCACATCCAGCCTCATTCTTAGGGCGAGTGTGAGGCGTTTTTCTCGAATGTTTGTGATGATTGTGCAGCACGAACTTGGTTGTTTGGCAAGGATGCTTATCGTAAAAATAGGGAAGAAGGCAGATTGGACTCACTAAGAAATCGAAGCTTACAATATGGAAGGAAATTTGGAAGGAATCTCAGATCTTATCAAACGTCTGAAACATAGGTAGAACTTCATACTACGCTGGTATTGTTCATGAACACGAGATTGGATTTCCGAGCAGTTGAATTTCAAATGGCAACCATTCCGCGTACTGTAAGAGATAGGTTGCTAAATTATATGGACCGATTTTCTTTAAGATTCATGGTGCCAATATAAAGTACTAATTCTACCAGCACCACAAACATCGTCTTCCATTCATGTCTTAAAAAATGTGAAGAGTAAATTGCGTAACAAATATTTCATCTGAAGTGTATAACTAAGTCTTTCCAATTGAATTTCCCATATAAAATTTTTTAAACAAATTTTTCCTCCATTACAAACATTGAATCCTTATATCAAAGAAAATATGTTGCAATCATGGGCCAAAACTCCAAATAAAGGCAATAGGGACTTGATAAAGGCAAAATATTAATGACGCCAAACGTGAATGTCGTTCATGATTCTAATAAGGGACCCACATATATAGTTGCAACTCCGAGGATGATAGAGGATATAAATACTGCTCTTTCTTCATTTTTCTATACTCTGCCTTTTCTTAATTTATAACTACAGGTCTAAGGAAGAACTTTCATCCTTAAAAATGTGACCACCATTTTGTGTTGGAACCATCGAGAATTTGAGGTCCCTTCGATGGCTATGGAAACTTGACTGATTACATAGGTTTTCGCAATAAATTATTCCGCCACATGCTGACGTCACAGAGTTCAAACCCTTGGGATGGACATCTAACCACATTTTAATAATATAATTCAATTCTCCACCAAATTTATCTGTTTCAATTTCGTGTTACTTACTTTTTCCATTGTAGAGCCACAAGTTCTTTAAAGATAACTTTAACGGTTGTAAAAAAATATGTATAAGGCTTTAAAAAAAGGTTTGATTCTTTTTTGTTAACTGTTTGAGCAATGAAAGCTTACATATTTTTCTTTATCTTCAGTGACAGATTAATGCCGCCAATATAAAACCCATGGAAAAAGTATGCTATGCTATATGGTCGCCAAATGCCTGTTTTTACCCTGATGTTTAAAAGAAAACATATTAGAGGCCTACGTGTCAAATTACATGATAATTATTAAACTTTGTATCCCAATGAACCCTGGGCTAGGGAAAGAGAGATCATACGGCATCATCTAGCCCAAGATTAATAAAGAAAAGTCACGACCTGTTCCATATATCTCGTACGAGGCCTACCTTTGCCGTTCTTCCCGTTCACTTTCCCCGCGACGACTGTCTTCCTCAGTCATCGTGTCTTAAGATATGTCCGACTGAGTTGTCCAGTCATATTATAGCCACTAAATTCTAGCATAACATTTTCACTGATAACGTTAGAAATACTCTGCCAATTCCAACTTACTCTGGTGGACTGGACCATGATCATGATTTTGGAGTAATTGATTGTTGAACCGACAGAATCAAAATGTCTTTCTTCTGTCGAACAATTAAGGTTATGAATAGCTGTAAATATGATTACCAGTATATATACCTACATACAGGTGTATCGACAGATAGCATATGTAGTATTTTGTTATAAGGACATTAAGCTAACCCAACTCACAGACTGTTTGTGCAGCTTGCTTCGCTATTTTAATATTTTATTTGAACTGCTAAGTTTAGACTAGAATTTTGCTACTAATCCTTTATAAGCAGGATTTATAATGCTTGTTCGGTGTGGATCCACCCCTTTTCACCCACATTTATGGTGGTTTGTAGGGAATTGTGTAGATGTAAATTAGTTATTATCCTGCTCTTTTTATCTCGATCTGGAGTTACATTAGCCCTGAAACTTCTGAAATCAATTAATTATTCGTAATGATAAACGAAAAGCGTTTACATAGTGGTTCGTTCCAGGCCAAAAAAATATATATATTCCTTAGTGTGCCAGCATACGGTACTATAATTTTCTTTATTGGACATTGGGCCATCGAGTGATAGATGGTAATCTACAGCTGTAAATCCCATTGAGCGAACCAGGAGAAAGAGCAGCCAGTATATCTGATCGTCTATCATCCTAGGGGCTGCAGCTACGTATATGGTGCCATTTGCATGCCGGCCTGCTACTGCCATAGATTACTGCTATCAATAGTCCAGTTGGGAACGGGGTTATTACGTGGCTGTAACTTACTTCAAAAATGTTATACCGGCCAAAGGAGGAGAGGTGAAATTAAGGAATGTACTTAAATAGTGCTTGCGTGTGAAAATAAATTTTACAGACTCCAGAAATTATGAGTTTCTTTGTACAGTTTTGCACTTATAATATTGGATATCAACTTAGCATAAATATAGCATTGAAATGGATTTACACCTTTACGCCCTACTCCTACTATATAATGATATAATTTCAGCAGCTTTGAAGATACGTTCATGGCTGTTATGAATGTATATAATTGAACATTTTTGTATACCAAAAGTATAAAATACAAATTCCATCGAAGACTATGATGATGGTTCATTTGGCTACAATTATTTGGCACAACTAAATCATTTTAACTCATTTTTTCTGATAAAAAACAGTTAATGCAATACCTACCGCATTACTGATCTGATTGGATACGATTTTGCAATATTCTATAATTTTGTGAAACAAATTAAGGAGTTCAATTTTACTGAGCTAATTACGAAATAAAAACAAAGATGAAGGCAAAAGTTAGGAAAACTTGACATTTCCTCAACAAATCATTCGCACCACTTGATAATAGAATATTTTGAATCAATCTAAGTGCCTACTTTTCTCATTCCGTGAATGATTTCTGGGTCATTTCGGGTCTTTACGTGTACTCCCACGATATGCGCTTTATTTGCGGAGGATAGTGCCGAAAACGAATTCCAAATCGAAGCTCCGACGCTGCGCATACATAAACAATGCTCCCTCCGCGGCCGTCACAGAGTTAACTCATCAGTTAAGGCCCGTGTCTCCGTAATTTCACCCCGGGGGGCGATGCAAGCCTTGGAGCGGAGAAAAGAAAGGGGCGATAAAAAAAGGAAGCCCGCCTGACTTACGGCGATAGTGTGTGCTGCGCCAAACGGGAGGGGGGGAGTTGATATCAGCCGGGCGGCGAATAATCACCTCTTACGATTGGGAGTCACGTACGGACCAAAGAGCGTGCTGAGGGCCAATTGGATCACTCCGCGACCCTCTTAAAGAACGACTTCATCGGTAGTTTGAATAATTCTCCCCGAAAAAACTTTCTTTCCCCCTTTCCCATTCACTCCCTCACTTTTCCTCCGAGGCGCATAACTCCTCCTGCCCTGTACAGAGGGGACCCTGATATCCTTGGTTATATAGAATTCCCTGGTCCCCCGTTGCACATGGTTCCATTTCCAACTCTTAGACCTCCATCCCCACTATTGTCCCTCTCAGGCTGTATCCTATAGCTTCCCACCTTCGTTCCTTCCAAACTGCCTGTTCTGCTTTTGTCCCAGTTTCACCTTGATTCCTCTCGTATGTTCCCGATATCAACATTGGGACTACAAGTGTTCCTACACCAAAGAAAGTTGCTACACTAACGTTACATATTTGTTTCCACGTGAAAGTCCTAATACAAAAGGGAAACGCGATGGCTCTTTACGTAGGCAATTTTAAACATTATTCTGTGTATGCCGAATCAAATTGTATACCTCATGTGAGAGAATTGAAGCCAATTGCATAACATGCCCAAGCATTATAATAATTCACTTAAAAAGAGCAATATAAAATCGAGGCTAAAAATCTACATTGTTTCTATTCAATTTTTTTCAAATTCTGGAGGCGAGAAGTATATATGTATTTCATATATTGTATGTATGTATTGTAATATGAAGGTTAGATGAATAGCTCTCGGGTTTCAACTCGAATGAGAGCATTACAAGGCTCTAAAATTTAAACGGTTAAGTCTGTATCATCTTCAGAGTAAATATTTTTGAGCAAGAGAACGACAGATAAATATATACGCTTCTTTATTGTGATAGGTCGGCTCTGATTGTTCCGTACTTTCTTTCAAATTTCTTAACGGCTCTGATCGTTTAAAATTTAAAACAACAACGTGATATTTCTATTACTTTAAAAGCTGGTTTTCTTGTACTGTTTAAGTTAAGCCCGCTGTCGCAATTATAGTTATTATTTTACATGATAATTTCCCCCACCCACACTAGGTGTGAAACTCGAAAACGATTTGTCTTATTTGCCAGTAAAACCTGAAATCCTTCATTATATGAATGTATCTTTCAGACTTACGCATATGCTAATATTCGCCACCACGGCTTAGTAAATATTTGACTCGTAAATTCATTTTTTAGTGGATCAATTAACCAAAGTCTAATACATACGTAATACCTTAATATAGATGACACGGATGTAGCTGGAATTGGTAAAAATCTAAAGTAAAATAAATGCAAGGCAGCGACAACACATTACAAGAGGGATGTTATTCAGGTTAGTTTGTCGCTTTCTAATTTCATTGAATCAATCTCCATCAATCCTTATAGCCAAATCTCTGTTTCATTATACACGCATTAACTAATTTGTGCCACCTACATACGATTTTTTTTCAGAACTTTCTATTTTAACGTGTCCAACGGGCTGAAGTAAGCTCAGGGCGGCTTACAATCCCCAAAACATGGATGTTTGTCTGTAAAAAAAATAGCGGAACCTTTTCCCATAATCAACATGCCAAACATAGCGTATTATGGGAGTCATAATGACTCACCCCTAATCATCATGATGATGTTGAGCTTTATTGCATAGCATCAATTTGGTCCTACAGATTTCGAAAACAATTTCTAATGGGTTTCGAAGAAGTTTTTCTTTGATAAGACAACACGAATGAAAGATTTCCTTAATGAAAATATTTGATTTGGACCGGAAAATGACTGAGGTATATCCTATCATACAGGGACTGAAAAAAAATGATTCACCGATGGCGTGCGTCAAGGTGCGAGTCACAACTGCTGATACGAATGAGAATCGTTAATCATGAAATCAATCTTATGCGGTATTGCAAAACAATACGAAGACCAGAGGGAGGAATCCGGAGGAGATACCCGGAGACAATTTTAAATATCGAATCGTCCACTCCAGCAGAACCGTCCGTTACTTTCTGGCCACGCTTCCCCAACACTCACCCTCCCCCTCTTATCCCCCACCCTCCTTCGAATCCGCTCCCCTCACATCGACGGCATCCGAAAACCTGATCACGGACAACTCCTTTCCCCCTCACCCCCGCGACAACAGTTCCGTAAGAGACTTTTTTCCCGGAGGTTTAGCGCGGGGGATTTGGGCATTCGTGGGGGAAGTTAGAGGGGCACGCTCGTACGTCGTGGGGTGAGCGACGAGAGAGGAAGGATGGGGAGAGGGCTGAATCGGACTTAGTTGGACGGGAGACCGGGTGTGGGAGAGGGCGGGGGAGGGGGTTTTGGGGATGAGGGGGCGGTTAGGGAGGGATCGTGAAAGATGGGAAGGGGTTCGGAAAGGTATGGAGGGCTGAGTCCCGCCGTGCCTCTAAATTCCTCCCCGATACCACGTCGGAGGGTGCGAGGGGAAGGTGCTGGACCGGAGTGGAAATGACTGGGATGGAAGTTCCCATCCCCGATCCCCCACGGCTTTTACTCCCGCGGCGCGGGGTGGAAAGAGAATCATTGGATGAGGCGCGGTAATGTTACGAGCGGACCCTCGCACGCTCTTAAGCGTAATACTTTGTAACGACGGATGTTCCCGTACGAAGGATTCAGGCTCTTAACGAAAAGAAATTTCAAATGCAAATTCGGGAAATAGCACGTCGTCAGGGTTCACATGTCCTCGGAGAGGATGGATAGCTACTGAAAATCATTTCCGGCTAAAGAGCTATCGATTCAACCCGATGGAGATTTCGGTTAAATCTCCATGTTTCCGGTAGTGTGCTTAAAGCATTTATGCCACTCTTCAGGCAATAAATCCTGCAACAAAAAACACACCCATTCCAAAGACGATAAGAATACCTTGTTCTAGAAGCGTTTCCAGTATTAATTTAAATGATTTTTCCAGGAAAGAAGAAGCAACTTATTTTAAGTATATGGTACTCAAGCGATCAAAGGTAAGCTCTAATGAGGTAAAGCTCGAAAATATAGCTCATTTCCCATTTCGGGAGTATCACCTTCTTGTCATTCTTTGCCACAGAAAAACCACCTCCCAAACTCTTGTTCACTTTTTATTTTCTCCCCTCTACACTAAGGTTTCCGAACCCATCAACGCATATTTGATGCCAAACCTTTCATATCTCTTTTTTTCACACATATAAGTATTTCCTACTACTAAGATTCGTTTTTGCGAACGAAATTTTTTTTATAATGCAAAAAGGTTTGCAATACATTTTGGGAACGTTACTACGAAATGTATTAACGATTCAACCTAGTTTACGATATGCAATTCGACTTTAATATTGCACTTGGCAAAATGAAGAGTGTGTTAGTTTGCACTCCCTATGATTTCTATGCCACGGAAATAAAAGACAGCTGACTTAGTTAATTCCACATGAAATGTATTGCATTCACGAGATAGTAATCAAACACTTGATGATGGCAGAAAAAAGCCGACACCTAGGTCGTGAAAACAATATATTTTAAGTGAAAATTATTTCATCATCATCATCATCATCAGTAAGCACTACTCAGATTAATTTGACGTAGCTCTCCACTCATTTTTCCTATCAGTTAATCTCTTCATATTTACGTATTTCTTCTCTCCCACTTCCTTAATAACTTGTTAATCAATTGTATTTTTCCATGTACTTAGAATCACTTTTAGGGCCATATTTTTTGTGTTTCTTTGTAATCAAACTTTATGACACATCTCATGCACAAATTCTTTCAAGATCTATTTAATATTAGCATTTAATGTGGAAGTAAATAAGAAATGCTACGAAACAAGAACTAGTTAGTTCGTTACGAATATTTAAAAATCTTATACGCAACGATATATTTAAATAGCAAGAAAAAGGTTACGGTTCACATGCAACGGCTCTGTGCGAGCCAACGGTGTAATAAGCTCAAGGGTCAGAAGCACAGATCCACCGAAGTCGCTCGGAAAATATGGCCTTGACTTTAGCGCCGAAGTTTTGGAGGCGCCAAAAAACTGGAAAGCAGTTTTTTTATTCTCTGCCTCCCCTTTCAGTAACTCTTCCTCTGAAGCAGTTAAGCAGCCTGGATGACATGACGTAACATCCCGAATGGAGGAGGGCGGAGTGAACGGTGATTTTCACGGTTGTCAAAGACTAGCTCAGGGCGCCATGAACTTTCGAGACGGCCCTGCTACGGATATCAAAGTAAGAGCATCTACATCACATCTGCATCAAAGTTATGCTCGCTAAGCTATCCTGAAAAGTACTCTTTATCTCTTTGTGTTGCATATATCATCAGACAAGCGAATAAGTCATAACACTTTGCCACAATACTAAACGTTGGAGGGTAGCCTTCACCATGGATTCATTACACCGCATGTATTTTTTCAACGCTGTTTTATTTAAAATCACTGTAACGCGCCATGAAATTTCGCCTCATTCGATACGACCACAGATAAATGTTTTTTTAGGCGAGCAAAGAAGTAACCCTTCCCATTGGGCTGAGAGCGTACCCAACTTTAGTCCTGAGGAATAGACTAAGATTTAACGACCCCAGCTCCATGTCCTTGGAATTAAAACCAGAGAAATTAACAAAAAGGGAATGAAGCACGCATTCAAAGTGGGCCAAACAATTCGTAACGGAGCTGACTCCTGTCCCAGCGGAACTGAATGCTAGACTGGCTGCAGGCCGAGATAGGTCATGGGCATTATCCGTGTGGGAGAAGCGGAAGACGGGGAAGGAGTGTGGGAGGACCCCTGTTTTATTAGGGAGGGAGGAAATGGAGAAGTTCCGGGGCTGTGGATGTGTACACAAGTTGCCCTCTTGCGTTACGGCCGGGGAGAGAAGAGGCGAGGCCCTCAGGGAGGTACACGCGAATGGAAATGGGGGAAACTTCGGGTGGTTGTTGGGGGAAACGCCAAAATATGCATTCAGTTATGTGCCCGGAACGTTAGGGGAGATTTGCGAGTGAATGGCAACAGGGATTAGGAGAGATCCCACTCTGAAGTGGATTTTTCCATAATTCAAGTATCAATCATTCAGTCCACGATCGTTGAACAGATGATCCTGGGATAGATTATTATTCGGCCTTACCAAAGCTAACGATGCGGAAAAGTTGTCTGTCGGTGGCCTCAAGAATACAATCAATTAATTTGGTAAATCTCCGAGCACCATATTTTGGCAAACTAACTTACGCCAAGAAAACCATTTCTTGTTTATCTATTTCGTATAGGCCCCTGCCTGAAGCTCAAACAGAAACTTCATGTAATGAGGACAAAAATAAAAATTGAAAACTAAACTATGAAGTTATTGGTGAATTCATTTCGGAGATATATTCCCTAACTGGGTTGTCGTCTATTATCTGAGTTGGAATGTACTCACTGAGACACATTTAAAAGTAGTTGTTACTGGAATTAAATTTCCGATTTGGAAGTTATTTTCTTCCCTAATACTAACCACTGCTTAGTGATAAAAACCCAAATCACTTAATGGTATGACGGTGGATACTGACTTGCCGAAATTGCCAGCTGTTGGGTGAATTAAGAAACTCCACTGCCAATTGTTTAATCGTTACATATAAATTTTAACCAAATTCCCTATAAAGGTTATTCTTCAAAAGATTCGGTGACTAAGTCCGAGCAACGATTATCGCGAGTTCGAATTCCACCGTGGGCATAGAATTCCGCGTTTATCAAATGATAAATACTAGTTTATACGGAGCATGACACCCATACCCAAAGAGGGGGTTACGTTACAGGAGGTGATGGAAGTGGCGAAAAAGGGGAAAATCGGCGTCACGTAATATACATAATAGGTGTAGTGGGCTCCTAAGTGGCGAGGTCTACCACCCATGGAGCGCTCGCACTGCGGTGCTCGGCACACGACCGCCAATGATAGTAGTAGAGTGGAAGCTGAAGCAGGAATGGTATGCCAAGCCTATCCTACTTGGGGTCCGACAAGTTGAGGGGGGAACTGCGCTGATCGTCTCAGTCGCCAGTGTCTGCCGAGGCCCTTGGCGGGCGGAGAGGGAGGGGAGCTCAGACGGTGTCAAGCGTTTACGCCTTCGAGACTGGGGCGACGTCTAAGGCGCTGACGACTGGTGTTTGCACTGTGGGAGGAGACAGGACGGGCTACCCGTGGGGGATGATGGAAACGCAAGCCCTTTGACACTTAAAATCAACAGACTGGGTGCAAATGAGGTACATGGGAGCGCGTCATCGACCGATTGGACCGACGTAAAATTATTTGCGCTTGTACACATGCACCAATGCGGCAGCTAACTGAAGCGGCGGCGGCAAATTGAGGACTCAACGGCAATGAACTTCACTTCTGCATCGGCCATTCATAAAGCATGTAGGGAGTATTTAAAGCCGACGCACAATGCGATGCAAACCTCAAAGCTTCAACTAATTTCTCGAGGCATTTGAGAGGGCCATATTCAGAGATCGAGGTTTAGGAAACATGGTACACTAATAAAAACCACGCTTCCAGATAACTCATAGATACAAGTCTATTCCTCGTCCTGCGGAATACTACAACCTCATCCGACTCTCCATTGTATTCCGATTATAAGTTGTGTATTCGTAAATCTTTTGAGAAATGGAACTCCTTAATTCTACACCACTCGCAACTGCTCGACAGATACCGCATACACACAACATCAATACATTTTAACTAAGATATCCAAAGAGTTTCTGCCCCTTTTCACCGAGATAATCAATCTTATCAATCACACGGGGATTGACTGAGAGTGATGAGACTTCTGTCAAAATTTTAGGATACATCGACGAGATAGGTACCAACGTAATTTCTTTTTCTACTACAACCACTTAAACATATCTTCGACAAAACATATTTATATACGGAAAGAGAACGATTACAATGAAATAACTCGTTGGATTGACACTAACTATGGAAACCAAATACATCCGACAATGAGTGCAAAACAGACAAAAGAAGAAATGAAACTCCATGAAGAACATCAAGTTTCGATAAATATGCAGGACAAACTTCCCCAATAACTTCAGAATGAAATTAAACACACATGTAATAATTACTTACCACAAGGAAAACTTGAATTATATTCTCAGAAATAATACCCCTCAGAAATTACGCTGCGTTTTCCCTTGGTTTACTAACATTTCGAAGGACATCACCTCTTCGTTGAAATCTCAGTCCCAGC
This sequence comes from Platycnemis pennipes, assembly GCA_933228895.1. Taxonomy (NCBI): domain Eukaryota; kingdom Metazoa; phylum Arthropoda; class Insecta; order Odonata; family Platycnemididae; genus Platycnemis; species Platycnemis pennipes. Next base: position 52,884,577 of record OW121853.1, read on the forward strand.
ACTCATTCTCAAAAAACGTGTCTATAGTTGATTAAATATGAGAAACGATTGCCTATATGAGAACTACATTATTATTAACTATTCCCTAAAGCCACATAAACACAAAGGATTCACTAGCTATAACAGTTTTCTAATGATAGAATCCAGTAACTTTGTTTTTCGATAATATTTCCCGGGCCGGATTTCATTTCATTGCAACCTCTTTTATAAAACATGACTACTAATAATTTATAATTGCTAATATACCTAGGAACCAATGAATCATGTTAACGAAAAAAAGTTACCAATTCTTCCATAGTGAAGCAAGGCTACGAAGTTACAACAAATAATATGTTGCAATAGTGTTGTAAGTGAACTAGTTATCTCTGAAAATATTAATTGACGCCATTTTGTTGCACCATATTAATAAAAATAAAAAGCATATGAATTAATCTTGGCTAATTTCATAACTTTAGAAGTGAATTAAATGTAAATAAAGTGTTTTTAAGAATGCCTTACCAATCACGATTCAAAATTCTCATCGTTCGGCCTTGGCGGTAGGACATAACTGATATGAATCCAATGACGTGTTTCCTCTCCAAGAATCCTGTACTAGAAAATATATAAATAAATTAATTAATTGCGAGGGTCATTGTTCAATAAAGTCAAATTTATAAAAGGAGATTAATACCTACTAACTATTTTCACTGCTCAGTACTATTCGGCAGCTCTCACAATCGACGTAACACATTCACTTGCTTTCCCTCGACTGATGACTGCCTAGTTTCGTTTCCTAGCAGTTCAGTCCTGATGCTCTTTTGTCAATCGTTCTAGCCTCCACCAGAGGTGGCCAAAATATCATCTCCTGCCGCTGTATGTGCTCTGCGTAAACCTACCCAAAGTAAAGGTGGCATTGGACTCGAGGCTAGGACGACAAGGATCGCATTTCAGATGTTGCAACATAGCAGCCAAGGCAGAGTCACGACTGAGGGGTCGCTCGTTGGTCGGTCGTTTTTTTCGTCGTATGAGTCAACTAAAAAGGGAACTATTGTACACGCTGAGCTGGACTGAAGGTGAGCCTAATGTGAACAAATATAGCCAGAAAGTTCTTCACGCTTTTACTTGCAGCCTTCTGAACTTTCATTTAGTGGGATTAATTTTACGAGCACAGCCGTATTTGGTATTTCTTTTGTGAGTACCTATCGGTCTGTAAAATGTGTATTCTTTTGCTAATTTTATTTTAAAATGTGCACTGCATAGGCATTATGTAGTATATACTAGCATGAAAATTTCGGCATTTTGGCATAATAAAAATATTTACTTGGCCGAGGACTGGATTGTAAACACTCCACTCCAGCCGTCACTTTCTATAGGCCATAATCATTAGGTACTTTTTCTGCATGTTGGGTGAGGAATAGGTTAACAAGTTATGATAAACAAGTTCTACTTAGAAATGAGGCAATTAAAATATCCGCATGAAATCCAATCTTAAATATACAGAGAGTATGAAAAGTACCTATTTTTATTGGTCACGACCAGATGAGGTAACACTTTTGTCCTGTGAAAGAGGACAATTTGGGAAAAATCGATTCAAAATAGAGTACAACAGAGAACAACTATGCACTCTTATACATCAGAACAGTTGAATCAAATAGTTTATCAGGAAAATCTCATAATACAATTTTATTCAGTAGGTATATTATTCTCGCAAATAATGAAAATATAGTAAAAACGTCATAGTTTGAAGATATTGATCAATTATAAGCATTTTTACTTTTAGCCTAATAATATACATATGAATTTTAATCATTAGACGAATCCAAAGTTATCATCAGTCATTGAATTACCAATATTAATCATATTTATCAGAATTTTTAAACTTCAATGTGAATTCTTTTATTTCTCAAAAATATAATCATAGAACTGAGCACAATGGATATCCTTATATTAAACCAGTAACCAACTTTTAAAAGACTCAGTTAAGAGTTTATTTCGGTCATGGGTTCATTGAGATTTCATGATGTAAAAATTCTTTCTATGCTCGCATTATTAGCAGGAATGCAAAGGAATCGTCGCCAATAAAAACAAAACTCGGTTGTGCATTTTCATTCTGAGTCCCAACATTCTTAACCCATTTCATGATATTTCTATCAAACTTATTTGAATATTTCATAGTTTTTTTGCATGCCACCAATAAATGATCGTATGAACGCCATTTGATGAAACAATTTTGAATCTTATCCTAGCCCTTCTTCACTGAGAAAATGCCCACTTTTCCTATTTCCAACCATGCAGACATCACATGCATATATATATTGACATCCATTCAATTGAGCGGAATCTTTGGAATGCAGTTATCATAGTTTAATAATAATGTTTTACACACCTTCATATCCTCATTGTTTTCTAAATTAATATTATTCATGATTCATTTAAGCTTTATCGGTAGGAATCGTTCTGCTTTTCATTGATCCAACTATTTTTCAAGCTGGTTTAAAATTAACATCATTTATAGAAGGAAATTTCGTTCGTTTTCCATGGCCTTAATTTTACCTTTAAGCAAATATGATAATTAGTGTTAAAACCACAGATAACAATGATTTACTGACTTGCAAAAAAAACACTGATATTAGTTGAATTATTAGATTGAATGAGGAATTCCTGTCATGCAATTATTTACTTTGTTCTTTAGATGGAAAAATACAGTATTTTGGCCTATCAGTTCAATGGTTCCAGAATCAGTGTTACAGTTGTCACCAGCATATTCTTTACATTTTTTCAATAGTACAACGCTTTCTAATCTACATTTCAGTAAATCACAAACGTTTTCTGATTTTTCGTCAGGACAAGATGTGAATTCTATCATTTTCTAATTTATTCCTCTATCTATCATGAAATACTGAATCAATGCTGCAAAAACTTATATGTAACCTTGATAGGAAGCATATAGAAGGTGTATAGAGCGATATGTTTGATGTTATTTGCAGTAATGTCTTTCAAAATGATTTTGGTGAATGAATAGCTAATACTTTGTTTATAGTGCCCTCAGTCTTAGTTTCGCATGGAGAGAATTTAGATGCAACTTCAAAGCACTGAAGAGCGGCCGGTATAGTTTTTAAGAACAGTCACAAGATATATAGGCCTTATGGTGTTTAACTGTTTGGATGCTTAGGCCCATATTCATAGTCGTTACCTGGGTGTCCTCCGTTCGCTGGATGACCCCTTAGCTCAGAAAGTGTATTCATAGTCACAAAGAAGGGGACAGATGTCACCCATCCCTCCCCTAGGCTACCGATTTCTTGGGTGCGGCTTTAGGCTCACCCAGAGCTCCCCTAACGTAATTTCAAGATGTCCGCCGCTATCACCTTAGGTATTATAAATGAAATATCTCTTATGAAACGACTTACACGCATGATTTTTAGTTTAAGTAATGCTAGTTTTTAATGAGCGGACGGGAATGATTGAAATGTGACGTAAATTTTCTTTATAATGCAAATTACATTATCCTCTCAACTTCCCGTATTATGTTGTGCAACACAACCTATTTTCAAGAAATAATTGTGAGTAATGAATTAAAAGTTGAGTTATGAATGTTGATTACGGAATATAATGCCCTTATTTCTCTATTATAAGAATAAAGTACGGATTAATGCATTATATTGGCTTAATTACAATAAATTTTCCTCTTTTAACTCTCTAATCCAGAATGTTGAGGCGTTCAATGTATGAAGAATGTTATAAAAAGCAGAATGGTCGTAATAATTCTCCCGCGTCATGATTTAAATCAAACAATCACTAATTTGTAAAGAATTTCGATCGGAAAAGTACAACATTCGTTGCTGTCAACAAACAAGGCGGAGCGGCGCGAGGAGAAGCAACAAATTAACTAAAATGTGTTTCGTAAATACTGCGAGGCTTTCAAGAATATGGACGATTACGGTGTGCACGACAATACGGCAGTTAATATGACGCTATCCCCGAGTGGACGTTTACCTGTGGGTATTATAATGTGGAATTTCAATGTTCCTCGTACTGTGCATGACACGTAGCTGATATCAATATGAGTGAACGCGATCTTTGCAACGATATACGGCAAGTGCAACGATAACAAGTATCAAGTTCATATGTGATAGTAAACAGTGTCCCTTATCGTCATGAAGTTCGGCAAAAGGGAGAGATCGTTCTAACTCACCATGAGTTTCAAGAAACGAACGTCATCTGGGAAGCAGAGAGTGTTCTTCAAAGTATAAGCGACTATCCTGCATTACGGTGTATATAGCCATACATAAGTGATATTGAATTCCCGCCACTAATTTATCCCAGTACTTTCCGAGTTGATGTTAGTGAACCAAATCTGGATTACAATTGCAAATGCTCCACATCCTCTCTTCATAGAGATGATGGATGGGTTTCTATGTGAAATTCAAAATTGACTGTGAAAGAAAATTGTATCATCTCTTGTTATGAAAGCATAAACTGTGGCCAGTGGACTATCACATTCTAAGTTGCATTTGTGAGAGTGAGAGAATTGCTACCCGATGTTTACATTTCTGTTGTGGTGTACTGTAAATTAAAATATTATTCGGTAAGCTGTTTTTTCCATTCAATGGATTAGGGATTGTTATGAGGCATAAAAAAAACAGTTCTTATAAAACAAGTGTGTGAAATAACGTCAAGAAGGTTGTAATAACAGCTGATTTTTTGAATATGACTGCTGTGGAGGCCTTTAAAACGTAGCATTCCCGAGTGAAATTCTATTTTGATGATATCATTCCCCTAAATTGTAGTTTCGGATAGAATTCTTGCAATAACAAGCTATCGTTAATACATCAGTCACGACGGTACTCCGGTCCACCGCAATTTATATATTCAAGTAATGCCTCACGTATGCCCAACTATGCCATATCTGTCGCGGTTGTATGTATCATCGGTTCTTTAATTTTCTACTAAATATTTTATTACTTAATGTGTGACTCAATTAAGTAACGCAAGGAACACAAGCGATCCAGTCCTATTTGCTTTATCTCTGTTCGCATTATACGCCTGACTAATATCTTCTCATGCCTTCTTCTTCTCCGAATTGGAGGTTACATCGGTTCGCCTACTTTCAATTTTGTCTTTATACTGCAAGACCAAATCACACAGTATATTTTTTTCGGTGATTGTAAATGCAACATTTCTGCCGTTGGAGGTTGCCATGTTTATTTACATAGTTCACCGCGGTTACCTGTTGCAATTTATCATGACAATAGAGCATCGAAAAACGTGCGGAACCGTTCACGACCGGGTTGACCCGATCTTTTCCTTGAATCACTTCCCCTGGTCAGATCATACCTAGGTGTGGTTTATGAATCGCGTAGTGAAGGTGACACCCAGGTGTCCTCCGACCAGGGGAGACCCATGTCTCCCCTGCGAAAACGACTATGAATACGGGCCTTAGACTTTTTCTCGATCTTTAATTTGAGATATGTCTCCCTAGCTTCAAGTATTGCTCTAAATAATTTAATCACTAATAACCGAGCAGATAAAATCCATGCAAAATGCAGCTATTCATAAAAACATCTTAAATGAGAAAATTGGTAACACGTTCTTCAAGGACTGACCGATTCATGCTAAGTGGAAGGAAAGAGCTTTCATAACTTATCCCCGAGAATCATAATTCAAATACAATGTATTTAACTGTTCCAACTCACCAAACTCAGACACTGTGGTATTCGGTTCCCAGCAGCCATGCATGTGAGTTTCCTTAAGCCTCGCCATCGTATTCATTACCAGCATCGCGAAAAATAGTACAATCAGACTGATCACAAAAGTGCAATAAAAATGAGCTCAAAAAAAATCACATGAAGCTTCAAAAGAGTACGTATGGGAACCATGGACACTGTGGAAATGGGGGGGAAGGGGGATTGCAAATAATGGATTGTCTATGTGAAGACTAAAAGCTTAAGGGGGGTGGAGGGGAAAGGGGCCCCGGCCTCCCCGTTATCTCTCAAAAAAACCCAAATTAATCTTTAATTGACAAGTCACAGTTACATGGTAGCAGCAATTGGAAAAATAGGAAAAACTCGTTGCATCATTTTACTCGAGTATGACTAGACCAAAAATAAAAGAAAGGCTCTTTTATCTGTGCAGTGACACATAACTAACTTACCATAGGCCTAAACGTTTATGACAATTTTTGTCTAAATCCGATATGGTTGCTCATAGGATGCATACATGTAATAACTAATATGGCCTATTACAACAAACAATATATACTGATTAAAATAGCATTTTGGTTGCACTTTGTAAAAGATTGGTCAGATGGCTGCCCTCCCCATAAAAAATTTCTGGGTGCGACTCTGGTGTCAATAAAATATAGGTAAAGTTGAAAAATTAAAATTGTACTCGCCGCTTAAAGTGGTAGCATCATGCGAGCACCCGTTATTTCACAATTTCAAATTAAAAAAACAGTGATACACGTTTTTCATCAACATGTGAAAAGTGTGGATCAGAGTTGGCGAGGCAAGTTTCGATCAGATGCTCCGCTAAGCCGTATTTAGTGTCATTGCTGCTCATTTACAGAATTTTGATATTATTCAGTTCATACACCAAAATTCCCACCAGTTTGACCGATATTTACTCATAGGGCATGGTTCATTCATTCGTGGTGAAACACCGGTTCCCGTTAGATCACCGAAGTTAAGCAAAGTTGAGCAGGGACGGAGGTTGGATGGATGTCCCTCCTACATACCTCTACCACGGTGATCTGGTGCCCTGACTGCGAATGGGGGGCAGGTTAATTGTGGGTTGTCACAATGGATCTGAAGAGGTCTAAATATAAGAGCCAGGGGGGCTCCAGAATGCCCCCACTCACCCCTCCCATTTATTTTTTAACATGCACACCATTACAGGTAAAACATTTTTGTTAGATATGAATTTTATCCTCAGAGTTAACGAAAAGTTATTCTATGTTATTGGGTTATAATAGGAACTTTTGAAAACATCGGAACAAATATACATATTTTATGAATGACGGTACATGAAAATGGGAGCTGACACCATTTCTTTGGTTTCTTGAGTATGTATCTCTTAAGAGATGATATACGTGAATTCGTGTTACGTATTGATTCTTTTACCAGTAAAATGCGAAGCTTTTCTATCCGTTTTCCAAGGTTTTGATTTTGGAATTCCAAGTTCGTCTCGGAAGAATGGTTTTGAAAGAATGTTGGAAATTATTTGTTTATCTTTGAGTTGATAGCTAAAAATTTATGTGCGTGATGGTGGAACGAATAATTAGGGATAAACGCGCAAAAGTATGTATCTTTGCGGTCAATATCAACGGAGCACTTATTGTATTTGATAGAAATTGTTAACTATAGGAGAATATGGTCAGTTGTTGCCTGATTCCATTGTTAAATTTATCAATTTTTTATTGAATGAAGAAAATGGATAAAATTGGTCTAATAGTCTACGGCTATCGGTTGGGTAGAAATGAAGTTCGTGGAATATTACGGTCTTTTTCAATCTTTTAAAGTGTTTTCAATCTCATAATGAAAAGAACTAAAACGAGTCAAAGCATAAGAGACGAGAATGAAGGTTTTGAACTGAAGTCAATTAATGCATGAGGTGGACCAAAAACAGACGGAAAAATAAAAACTACTGTTTCAGACACAAAATGAGTACAAGAGAAGCGCGAATGAGAACGGTCGATATTAAAAATATGATTTTGGTGTGGTGTTTTAAAGCCTTCAATCTCCAAAATCATACCTTAAAATTGGTTTTGAACTTACAAAAAAGTCTATATATTTTGAAAATAATTTCACACGTTAGCAAAGAAAATAGACTAACTCGTATAATAAGCAGCCGAGAAAAAGCCTACGATCTCTTCATATCACTCACAAATACTCACGTAGCATTGTCCTAGCCAAAAACAGCATCTATGCTGACCTCTCTTTGGGATCACTCACATGTGTCTCACTCACTTCATTCTAATTCTTCCCCTCTGGATGCTCCAATATCAACCTCCACCTTCTCACCCTCCCATCCCTGAGGAGTATGGAGAGAGAGGAAACAGGGGATATTCCTGCCCGGAAACGAGCACATTTTCATAAGGAATGAGAAAGTAAAAACTGGGCACGCGCACGTTCTCCTCCCAATTGAAACCCCCTCGGCGCAATTCCACGCCCGACATGGAGTAATGCCCGATCGTAAAACGTCAAGGTGTGCGAATTGAAATTTACAGCCCGCGGGATGGAGCCCTCCTCCTTCCCCCATGCATGGATGGGAAGGGACGTGGGATGGATGTGGAGCCTGCGTGCCTGGAGGGAGGGGGCAGGGGGTGACCCCGTCCGACACCCCTGAATACCTCCCACCTATCCTGACAGGGGCCCCGGAAATATGAGCCACTCGTGCCGCGGATAACACTGAGTGCCACCCCATAGTTGTTCGTGGGATGTGCGGGTTTTAGGGAGAGCAATCGCTGTCTCACAACTCGTATCACAGGTTTCTTGCGACAAAAAGGAAAAATTGGTGGTGGTTCGTGATGTGAGTGATCTCATGGCATGTACACATTAAGGTGACAAATGACGCTCAACGAATAAAATGCAGTGCTTGAGATACGTAAGAGAGCACGGTTGGCTACGGTACACGCGTGCTTCATCGAGAGGATTAATTTGTGAGAGATAACATTTTCTGGAAGTCTGGTAGTAGCAAGAGCGTTTGACTAGCATGTGAGAAATATTGACGGTAGGAACGACTGGTTTAATATACGACTGGTGCGCTTTATAAGAGATCAGAGAATACATCGTGATATACATGTGGAGAGCATACGATGTTGTCTCCTCAAGAGACACATATATCTGCCTAATTGTACATATATACCAAGAGCATGTCTCGCTTCGCCTCCCCGGAGCGATTATTAAATTTAAATACTGTACTTCATGAATATTTATGCATAGAAAAACATTCCTGTTTTATACCCATTAAAAATAGGTGAAAGCGATGTAAGGCCGGTAAATAATCACTATCCGACACAGATCAATTAGCTTAGCTGTTGAGAGAAATATTTCGATGAAGTAAATCAAAATGCAACCAATAATAAACCCTCAGTAAAAGGCATTTTCTGAACCCTATCATTAGCAGGCATATATAAGTGCGTAATAAATAAGTCATTTATTTATTCCATGGTCGATATCAACGTGTTTTTCAGCACTAAATTTTTGTGATTTCATACTCACACGCATAGGAAGGTGGGCCAATAAAAATTTCAAAGTAATTTAGACTGGTCGAAAATTGGAAGCGATTTAAACTGCCTATCTTCGCATTTTATCTGCGAAATTGAGGTTTTTAATGCTCTTCAAGAGCCGCAATTATAGGTAAACCCCATGCCTCTGCCATTAATTTTCATGTTAATTTCTTTAATACTTACACATGCAAGTCATGTTTAAACATAAAATTGAACTACTGTTATCCTGGGATTGGTTACATGATTTCTTAAAGAAAACGTATGATGCTGCCGCTTAGGTAAATAAAGTGACAGGCGGTCTTTGTAAATGGGAAATATATTACATATCTCTGATACAAGTTATTGACCTTTTAAAAAAATGATTAGACTCTAATGACAAATGATATAAGGAGTACAGAGGTGCAGAATGGAATAAACCAATATTACGGAGCGAGTTTAAGAGCCCTACCTCAAATAATTAATATTTCTTGACGGGAAATATGCTGATAGTTTGGCCGTGAATGTTATGCTTGTAGACATGAATTTACTATTACTAAATATCACTGTTATTTCACTAGGCAAATTCCAATGGTACAAACAACGGAACGTATGGTGGACTAAGTCGTTACTTACAACGAGAGGGTATCTCTTCATTTCCTTTTCTTTCGCCCTCCACACTCTTTCCGACCCCTCCATCTTCCTGTTTTAACCCCTCCACATGAATAGGCCAACGCACGAGCCGACGTGCGAGCGAAAGAGGAAGAGGGAAAAAGAAGGCGAGAGCAATAAAAACTAATAACGCAGCGCGCAACTTGCGATATTCGACGAGAGTGGTAAATCTCAATTTCGGGTGTTTTTTTTTTTGGCGACACGTGTGACACTGATTAAATTCATCTGCGACTTGTTCTCCCTCCTTCCCGTCCTCGTCTCCTACTCTTCTCCTCATCCCTCGCCCCTCTCCCTCCTCCTAGACAGGTCTCCGCCCCCCACCAACGCCTTCATAACACCCCCACCCCCTTCACGCGCTGGGCCATTTTTCCGCGGGAAGGCAACCCCCGCCACTCACCATTCCGAGCCCCGCTTTCCCGACCCCCGCCCTCTTTTACGCATCATCTCGCGAAAATTGCCGCCGGGAAAACTGCTTCAAGGTCATGTATATTTGAGCAACTTCGGCGAGAATTCCTGCCGCGGCATGCGAGGGCGTCTCCTTTCGACCCCACGCATCCCTCTCTCACCCTCGCCTTTCCTCCCCCACCCAATCCTTTTATTTTTCCTACGGCACGGAAATTCATTATTAATATTCCGGACGATCGCGATAACCATGAGCATGAATTTTCAAGCGAGTGAGTTTTACTGGTGCCGACATCCATGCATCCATTCACGTCCACGCTTAAAGCTGAAAATCCCGTGCGAAATATTTATATGCGCCTGAATATTTAGATTTACTCAAAGTTGATAGAGAAGCCCGTTGAGCAAAGCACCAAATGCATATTACAGGAAGATGAAGCACGGCCCACGAAGAAAGATTAAACGCCTCATTATCATTACCTTAGTTGTTTCGACTCCACAAAGCTAATTTCTTAAGCTTTCTCTTAATATTTCTTCCCAACATCTCCAGGCATTCGAGACAAGTACACATTTTAAAATCTGTTGTCAAACGGATTCATTTTTCCCCGTTTCGTACCAAATAATCATTATACCTCGATTAATACCTCATTTACTTCGCTTCTCTATGTCACATTTTTCTCCTTAAGGGTATTTCCTTTTCTCATCGTCAATACCTCTTTCCTAATTGTGTCGATCTAACTGACTCAAAAATACTACTCCTGGGTTCAAGGCTTGATTTTCCCCTATGACTTTTGACGTCTCCAACAAATAGATCCACAATAATCAACCCCCTACCGCAATTCTAAAATTGGCGAAGAAGAGATAAGGGTAGGAAGTTATCAGGGCATCACTTTAAGAACTTAGAACACATATTTCGGACTGTGTGTTCGAAGTTCCATGTAGAAAAGCCTTGGTAACACTAGTGGTTATTAAAGAAATTGTGGAAAAGCGTTCAATAGCAAATTGAAATGAAAGATCTTATTTAGAACTGATCTATTGTGAAGCTATGAAGCTATTGTGAACGTCGGCCACTCGGATATTAGAGGGACTTAATTGAGAAACCCTGAACTTTGGAGGCTGGCATTGCAGCCATATTTATACCCCCACACGTCATCAGCGGGATGGACATGAGTCATAAAATAATAGACATTAACTATACCGATCAATACAGGAATGTGTTTTTGCAACGCACAACACACGATTGCAATGCAAAAAAATCCTAATTCCTAAAATATACTTATCTCTCTCTCTCTCTCCATTCTTATTTCCAAAATCCTTTCAATTCCTTTTTTTTTTAGAAATGGTCATTTTTAAGGAGAGCGACTTATCATCCCCTGCCATAAACTCTTGCGTCGGCTATCAGAGTGACATTTAGGTCAATTCTCTATGCTCTATAGCGATAGTTTCCCAGAAAAATAATCTACAGGGATATATTTCGGAAACGCGACCCTTTCTCCTACGTCACAAAAATGAAAGCACCACTTAATCACGACGTTAGTGCCGAGAATGGGAAAATTGAAACAGAAAAGAATCTGAGGTTTCCTTAGGAAACCTTGTTAATACCTTCACAGCTGACGGAATTACTAAAGGAATATACTGTGAAAAGAGGCGAAGGGCGATAGAATGTCAGCAATTATGAATGGATAGGAAATGCGAATTTTGCAGAGAAATCTCTGAGCACGGGAGGCTGACTACACCATCGCACCCCCTACCGCAATTATGCTGGTATGTACCTATACTATATACCGATGATAGAAGTCTTGACAAAAACAGAAAGCAGCAGCAATAGCATATAAAGAATGTTCCTGCCACGCCTACTCCTCAGTAATTCCAGACCAAACTTTTTCCATATTTTTCCCTTTGGAAGGCAGATGAGAATAGATTGGCGGCTTTAGTAATGTTCCTTGGGAGGTAGATGGAGAAAATAAATAAGGGCAGAATAAATAACGAATGCAGAAAACCTACGCATGGCATGGCACGTATGGAAGTTGCTGAAAAATATGTAAAGGATGAATGTTCTTGACGTGGATAAAGAAGAAACAGAGGGAATCAGTCGCTGAATATTGATGCATAACAGAGAATCTAAGGCTACGGAGGAAGAGAGAGAAATGAATAGGTCTTAAAATTAAAAAAAATCAGCAATTAGAATGCATCACGTTGAAAATAGATTGCGTATGCCACCATCTAGCTTCAGAAATATAACGCATCGTTAATAAATAGTGCTTTATGTTCATTCCGGTGACTTAAATGGTGAGTGTAGCCAAAACATTTCATTAATCATCTACTACATCTGGCGTCTTACTAACCATTCCGAAGAGCAGGGAAAGATACACTCTTGCACTTGTTTCAGTCTTCATAACCGATAAGCAGGCCGTGCCCGTCATGTTTGGTTATTCGCATGATTTAATTTTCCGTCCATTTGCACCTTCCACCCCCCCCCCCCCTTCCTTCTCTCTGCCAATTGGAGCGCTCAACGGAACCGGAGACGCCGTCGTCGTCTGCCGAGCTTCCGCCATCATTTCATTTCCTCCCTGCGAGGATATTGCAAACCGTCACTCACCTGCACGTCACTTCCGCTTTCTACGACCTCCCAGGGATGCCTCCTCTTACTTTTCTCCCACGCAGGAGATGGTGGGTGCAGCATACCCATGTCCCATCCATATTCGCAAGCCGTCCAGACCCTTCGGCTCATTCCGGTAAATACTCTTGAGATATAAGAACTCGGAGGCTTAGGCTGGGCCAGAGCAACGTTTTTGAAGTGGTTTTCTCTTACAAAATTTGCATGGATGTACTCCATGTACTCGTCATGTACTCCACCATCTACCATTTAATTGTTCTCTGTCACGCTCTCACGTTAACAATCGATCGATGGTAGGTGTGATCCAATTTAAGGTTAATCAGTTTTCCGTGAAGATACACCAGGATGGGCGATGAGGAGTATTATAATACATATCACTCCAACACTTATCTCTAATAATGAGCTCCTCAATGATTAATCACTTTGTGTCTTGCTACTGACATTCGGAAAACTCTTAAACCTATTTGAGAAGTACATATTTTGTTTCAACGCATCAAACAAACTCTTTCATCACATCGTGTTTTTCTAAAAATTACTCTGTCATTCAATTTTTTTATAAACAAGAGAAACATGTAATTTATTAAAAGTATTTAAAATCGAACAGTTTTAATCAGAGACATGATATTCACGCAAAAAGTCAAATATATCGGAAAGTTTTTAGCTTAGATAAGGCAATTGAATGGTTTAATGGCGAGGTTTAAGACATGTATTCCCATGATACTCCGCGCTTGTAAAGAATAACTTGTAATATTTTAGTTTGAAGATGCATCTCATTTCATCTTTTTTTTATTGTGGAACAGCATTTTTTTTTGGACGGCTCGTAAAACCTTGGATCCTCGGACGTCAATCAAAAATCAAGTTTATCCACTAGGTTCTAAATCGATTCTTTACCAAAAAATATCATTTTCAGAAATTTTTCTTTTGGGTTCATCTTCCGCAGTTGACTGTCGCACGAAGATATATATTTTCGTTTGACCTCTTATAGGACCTTAACAAAATAATTATCTGTTTTCCGCCATCTTTTCGAGTAGCCATGAAAACAAGAATCCCTGTCCACAAGAAAATGACGTCTCAAACTGCAAGTAGCATTAGGAGAATATCATTTTAGAGTACTCAACTTCCTGAGTTTATATTACACCATCTAACCTGAACTTGATCCTTATAGACTTATACAACACTCTTTTTCGATGATATAAACTTGTGACCTCTAAAGTGACAAACTAGCATGTTCTTACAAATGTGGCCGGTACTTATTTTAAATGAAGACATGTAACTTCAGCTCTTGTAGTACCTTAAACGACATTCCATTAGTACTGTAATATGCAACAATCTGGATATTCTAAATCAGTTTCAACCATTTTATTCAAATTTCCATTTTTCAATAGGGAAAGCGTGAAGTATAATTTATCATATGCTCCGTTAGAATGAAACTTTGTGATGGTACGGCACTTGGAGTGTTTGCACTAAAACTCTTCATTAATTTGAAATCGATACAGACCACTGAGGACGAAATATTACAACCTTTTACACACACACTCAGTTGCAATATCGTTACATCATTTAAAATTATTTTGGATCTTTAGTTATGTATTTTTTGTTTTTCGGAGTGCAAATCAATATTGTTTACTCATTCATTATCATAAACAGTTAAAGTGTTCGATGGTCGTAGCTATTGTTCGATTTCATAAAAATCAAAGACCAAGATGTATTGCTTTTATTGAAAAGGCTATAACATATTTGTATGGGTAATAATGAATCAATAGGATGGTGTGGGGGGGGGTCCCGCAATCTCACAGAAAATAGGCTTCCGAAGTGTTGAAAGACCGGCCGACGGTTCTTGATCAAATAAGCTGGATAGGATCGGCCTAGTGTACTGAATCCCAGAAAGTACTCAATGAAGGTCAAATCGGGTAATTGCTCCGGAAGGAATGAAACAGCGATATTAATAACTTCCATTTGGTAAAATTTTTTAATTCACATTCGGATGATTCATTCCCATGTGCACATATGGCTTAAAAAGCCTTCTAGCGTCTTTTTTAATGCTGAGTTCACGAATTCGATCATAAAAACGACTAGTAGACCTGGGTCAAGATATTTGCGCCATTCAAATTAGGTGAGTAGGTTAGAGTTAGAGGCAGAGAGCTACCAAGGAGCGAAGGAAGGGTAAAGCGAACTCCGGTGCGGGCATTAGCCAGTATTAACGAGAGCCTCACTAAACGTTCCATCGTAAGGTTTAACGATCCACCTGACGGACGGAGTATCGAAACTGAAGTATTTTCCACAGGGTAATTAAGTAGGCGACGCCGATAGAAAATCTCTGACTCTGCCGAGATTTAAACCTGGACCATGGGGATAGCAGACTCTTGATCCCCATCACGGTATAAGCATGCAAACAATTGGATTCGGGACAAACGAGTAGGGTTTTGGTCAATTATTGATTCTCCACAGAAAGGACCCTTAACCTGGAAGAAAAAAGCTTTAAATAAAGACGGAAATGGCTGCAAACGACGATGGTTGGAGTGGAGAATTTCATCTTTTTCTGTGTATGCCCGTTTTAAATCACTGTTCAGCCGACAGCCGTCCCTTACAATCTAATTAATTCGACCCTTGACATTTCATTTTAACTTGCCATTCCCTATTTAAGCTCCGAAAGTCCCCATTATGCTAAATTATTTCGAATGGATAATCACACCTGAACTCTAAGTATTCCGATTGCGAAAGTCCTCGGTTTACATTGTGCGAATAGGTATAACCCGACAAGTTCGAGCCTGGGCTCTGGTACCTTAACGTTATAGTCTCATTAAGTCCCGAATATAAGGCAAGGAATATAATACTTCCTAATCCAGAATATTGTATCAGTATATGTGGAGATATTTTTGCACCTCAGCTTAGGACTTCACCAAGTTCGTGCGTTTTGAGGCGCTCGTGCATTGGCCCTTCGTCTCCGAAGGCAATACGTCATTTTGACGATCTATCGATGCCATCGAAGCTTTAACCTTGGCTGCCTTGACTGATACAGGTTCTACAACTTGAGGCGACATCCTGGGTGTTTGGAGAGAGAAATGAGGGCAGAAAGAATCGAAGGCCGAGGATACTGGATGGAGAAGGAGTCAAGAGACGAGCGGTCCCTGCGGTTGACTCCGTTCCTTTCGGATCTCCTCAAAGGACGAAGGGGAGGAAGCCGGAGGGATGGAAATGCGGAGAGGAGGAAGGAGCCAGGAGGGGTGGGTAGAGAAGTTGGTACCTAAAGGGGAAGGGGAT
The DNA here is from genome assembly GCA_933228895.1 of Platycnemis pennipes. NCBI lineage: Eukaryota > Metazoa > Arthropoda > Insecta > Odonata > Platycnemididae > Platycnemis > Platycnemis pennipes. Next base: position 52,900,707 of record OW121853.1, read on the forward strand.
GACGAAAAAGTCGTTCGCATGCGACGCGGGAAAGGAAAAGGGCCGTAGGACAGGAGAATCCCTCTGGAGGGAGGACTGGAGAAAGGACTGGGAGAGGGGGGGTTTGGACTTCAATAAGAGGATGAAAAGGAGTCGCCGTCATTGGACACGGACCATGATTGCGTTTGACATTCTAACTCTAACGATATGCCATTCCACGAATCCATACGGTTCGATATCTGCCGGGAAAGGTACGGTCTAGGGAGGGAGGGACTTTGAGAGGGTGAAAGGGAGGCAAGAGCGATAGCAGCGGGGTTATAGGGAGGAGTGTGAGAGAGGAAAGAATCATCTCATCACTTGAAATGAATTGGAACAGGAGGGAAATGCTTGACTGCTGCGACGGGGGTTCGGCACGGGAGGACTCACTCTCAAAGGCGCGGTGGGGTGGAGTGTGAGCCGTGGACTGGGTTGTGGGTGGCGAGAGGGTAGAAGGAGGGAGCCCATGTCGATACGCAGCGGAGGATAATAAGGAGAGCCCATTCGCCGATGTGGATTCCATTACCATGAAGAGATCACCCTCACCATACACCTTAAGGGTTCCTGAAAATTTCGCTACTCCCTTTTCCTAGTCCCTTACTTTTACGAGTTTCCTTCATTTAATCCATCGAAATTCGATGAGAAAGGTTTAAGTTGAAAGTAGAGGATCAAGATAATAATGACCTTGAAAAGAAGCGAGCAAGAAGTTTAAATTACACGAACGTGTGACCTCGACAGCAAATGAAGGGAATGTAACAAGGTAACTCCTAAACCACTGATTATTTTGGAAGAAACCTGATTTCGATAGGTTTGTGTTTTCCATGGCTAGTGATTTATAATATGATGTGAGCATAGAAAATTTTCAGTTTATTTGTGTCCCTCATCATTATGCTACATAGTAACAAAAATGAGCCTAGGATAGGTAATAAAACATAGTGCATGGAGGCAGTGGCGCACCAAGAAATTTTTTATAGGGGGGAGAGGGGCATCTGCCCGATCTTTGGCAAAGTGTATAAAATGTTATTTTAATCAGCAGGTATATTTTGAAGGTTATAGTAGGTCATATCAGTAATTGCATTACATTCTATTAGTAGCCATATCAGATTTACGGACAAATATAGTCATACATTTTTAGGCCTATGATAAGTTAGTTGTGTCACAGCACAGATAAAAGAGACTTCTTTTATCTTTGGTCTAGTCATACTCGAGTAAAATGATGCAACGAGTTTTAACTATTTTTCCAATTGCTGCTACCATGAGACGGTGCCTCGTCAATTAAAGTATTGCGTTTTGTTGAGAGCTAAGGGGAGGGGGGAGAGAACCCTTTGGGAGGGGAGGGGAAGGGTGGTGCGCCACTGCATAGAGGCAAACTTTAGGAGAGTAATGAAATAATTTATAGGGAATCGTAGGTAATTGTGAAATGGTTTACTTGGAACCGAAATCGCAATTTTGTACACGAAATCGTTAGATGGAAACGAAAAAAGAATTTTAGTGAAAAAATCAATCTTCTAACCACAACGATTCACTCATAAATCAAAAATTAAAATAAGCAAAAGATGACGCCCGCCGAAAATGCTGCTGTGATAACATGGACGTCATTTTCCTCCCGTCCTTGACTGCTTTCAGGGGAGGGGAAGGGAGTGGAGGGGGATTCTCGGAAGGTCTGCTCGCACAGATGCTGTCGCAATCGCTCCGATTGGCCGAGTCAGCTGTGCCCCCCATTGCGATATGGCAAAGTAGCTTCGCGGCCTCAGTTGTGATTCGACGAAGTCTTAATACGTCAGAGGTTGCAACACGCCCACTTTTCCGAAAGGGTTAAAAACATCAGTTTTTCGCCGCTTATAACTCGGGAAAGAATTGTCGGATCAAAAAACGAAAAAATACGGGTCTTTTTATTTTACAAACTCTATCAGATTCGGTAATAAAAAATATGGTAAAGACCCCATTGGTGCGTCATTATTTGATGCAAAAGCATAGAACATCAAAACTAAGGCTGTTTTGTTGGATGAAAATAGAGATCACCAAACAGCAAGCCTAAAGTCATGCGAATTTAGGCATTCGTAATTAGAAAATCTAGTTTCATTCTTCATCATCATCGGTCAACAATCCTAGGATTGGTTTGAAGCAGTCCTCCATTCATTTCTTCTATCGGCCATCCTCTTCATATTAACGTAATTCCTCTCTTTCACATCCTTCACAACCTGTTCCATGTATCTCATACGAGGCCTGCCTTTTCCATTCTTCCTGTTCACTTTTCCCTCGACGATTGCCTTCATCAGGCCATCGTGTCGTAATATGTGGCTTATTAAGTTGTCCCGTCTTCTTTTTAAGGTTTTCAGTTGACATCTCTTTTCTCCCACTATTCTTGAGACTTCTTCGTTTGTCACTCGATCGATTGATTTTATTTTCATGATTCTTCGGTAGCACCATATTTTAAATGCTTCCAGCCTGCACTTCTCTGATGCTGTTATTGTCCATGATTCGCTGCCGTGTAGTAAAATGCTCCAGATGTATGTTCTAATGAAATGTTTAGCTTCATTCTTAGGGTCAACAAAATCACCAGATTTTACTCTTTTCACGCTTCTATTAGATTCAATGTGCACGAATATTAAGGTCAAGAATAAATCTCGGAAAACTCTACAGTCGCTTCTTTAGGTAACCAAGAATACGCACGGTTCCTCGCCCAACGACATAGTGAAGAAAATCAATGCTTTGGTTTTTTGAAAAGTCACTGCCATCTTTTAAGTTTACAGACCACCAAAATGTGTAGTAAATATATTATTCAATCTAAGAGTGAGTTAATATTTTCTATTATTGACATCACGTCTGGATCTTATTCAACATAAAAATTCTATCCACGAAAATCAAACACAAGTAATAATGCGCCCTCTGCCAAACCCATGAATTTAAGACGCATTCTTTCTAACATGAAAGAGAAAAAACAGTCCAAAAATTGAGGAATGGAGTTAAGGCATATGCCATGCGGCATCAGTTGGATTTTCATGGTTCGGAGGTCCAATATCCTCTCATCAATAAGAATCGTGATTCAAGATGTAGTCAGTGCTCTATTCATCTGAAAGACTAAAACCAACCATAATATGAAATGATGGATTTTCAAAGCGAGGATGCTATACGAGCCTATGTTGAGGATAAACTGTGAGTTCATAGACGTTCTTTATCGTCATATTTTCACTATATACCATAAATAAGAAGAACGGCAAAGAAAGACCTCGTATGACATAATATGTATATATTATGTCATATATTATATGTAACAGGTCGTGAGGGATGTGAAAGAGAGGAATTACGTTAATATGAAGAGGTTGGCCGATGGAAGAATCGAGTGGAGGACTGCATCAAACCAATCCTAGGATTGTTGACCGATGATGATGATGATACCATATATGATATAATTACATATCCATTTATTTAACATTAAGTCCTCGCTACACACGTAATATCGGTATAATATAGATGATCATGTTGGTAAACCGACGGCCTGGCAAAGGTGATGGGTACGAATCCAAACTTGGGCTAGGTTATTGTGTTTGCCTGGTTATGGTAAGGTGCCATATAACAGGGGGAGTACCATTGAATCTTAATTCTACAACAAGTTCAATAGCCGAAGGTATGTAATTCATTTTTCGAATATCAAAACACAACAACGTGCTTGTACTCCTGTGGTCATTGGACGCAAGTACTTTTTATGGCAACCATCGAAACAAATGACGAATCTCTTAACCAGTTGAGAATGTTGAGATTAAAATATTCAATTAATGCTCAACCCTCTCTTGAAGCTAATAAAAAATAAATTGAGAGCAAACTAATGTACGCTGGTTTATAAGTCACAATAAATTTTCACAAAAAGTGATTCTGTCTAGATCGGATTTTTATGAAAAATAAAACAGTCTGTGTAGCGCCATAAATTGAAGAACGAAGAAGCTCCGTCCTTTTCATAATCAATCAAGGCATATTATTCGGTGCAGAGAGCTAAAAACCATTAATCAATGCTCGCATTTTTTTCATTAGCGTTCTCAACATATGATCTTGTGCCTTGTTTTTGCATACTGCATACCGTACCATTTCCTCCGAATCCTGCTTATCCAAGGCAGTGAGTTCGCCTTGGCACAAATCATGTACTTCACTTGGTGACCATCAATCACAGCAAATCCTCAACTCGCGATTTCTTTGTGTTCATCAGTATGCAAGAGTGTGATGGGTAACACGTGACCTGGAGAATGAATAAGTAACGATTACGATTACCTCTGCCGGGTGTCTGAACAGCAAGGCACAACTCTTTCCTCAAAGCGTGCATAGGGTGTAATTGAAGACGAAATGGGTACGCGAAAAAAGAAGGGAGTGCAGCTTCGCACTTTAAGGACGTAGGGAGTCGTAAATGGGAGATTGATGGAGGGAAATTGCATGAGAGAGATGTGAAGAAAATTCATGAATGCTATCCCTTTATTTTTTATCTTGGTGAAAAACGTAAATTTTCAACTTTGCGTTTACAATTGCGTAGATATGATCAATATAAAAATATTGACCATTCACACCTATACTAAGACGTGTGGAATAGTTGGTAGAATTGATAATGTTGATATGCGTATTTTCTAATCCTAGACGGTGTTACAGATAAAGGACGAACCGAGAAACAAATATCGCAATGAGTAAAATCAGTTTCAAAGCCTTATTTCGAAGGTCTTATAGCTTGAAAGTCAATAATTATCTCTATCTACGGATATTTCAATTGAAAATCAGTTTTTAAGGGTCTTCATGGTTATTAAGTCGATAATTCAGTGATAACACGCAGGCAGTAAACTACAAATAACGATCCAGTAAACGAGAATATGGAGGAAAAGAAACAACAGTGATGGAATCTGACCTTCATATTCCACGATAAATTTCCATCTAATAGTTAAATTTATTTTATAGGTAAAGGCTATTCAATGCAGCCTTTTGTTGAGCTCTTTACATATACATAAAATATCCAAAATGTCGTGTGTTCTGTCTATTTTTTTATTATGAGTGCAGTCATAAAACTAAGTTCATTATTCATGTTATCATAAAAAAACTACTCTGATCCCACCGAGTGAAAAATACTGAGATGAAAAGAGAGTTTCTGTTAAATAAAAGTAATTTATATCCCATTCATAGTAGATTCTATAGTCTATAGCCTATATTCTATAGTGTTTACAGCCTAATAGATTAAGTATTAAACCTATTATCCCTCGAAATGTTTTAGAGTTTCGGGATGAAGAGTTTTAGCTTATGATAGGCGACTTGTGAAGAATAGATTAAGTATAAAGCCTTTTATCCCTCGAAATGTTTTAGAGTTTCGGGATGAAGAGTTTTAGCTCATGATAGGTGACTTGTGAAGGGTGTCACTAATTCAATGCACGTAAAGTTTGCATTTTTGTCTCTCAAACAAAATACTCTGTACCCACTCTGAGTTTAAATAACGTTTTTCTTATCAATCGGTCAAAAAACACAACTGACGAAAATCTCAAATTTAAAGAACTCACGGAATGGTCAAGTAGCTTCCACATCTATTGCACAACACTTTAATGGGCTTAATCCAAAACTTTCTCAAATACTCGCAGTTTGTTGAGCTGGAACAGCAATGCGGAATCAGTCCGGCGTTGGAGTCGAGATGAAAGTTAAAGAAAATATAACGACAGGGTAACAAATATCACGTCAGGAATAGGTCCCGAATGCCATGCACTTAAAAACTTAGCCTCTCAAGTGCGGAGGATGAGAGGAGGGGAAGGGATGGGATTTTTCGGTCTAATTATTCAATTTCCGCGAGGGAAAAAGTTACGATTCGGATGAGAGGGAGAGAGAGGTGATGCAGGAAGAGTCCTGAATTTTTAACGCGAGCTCCTCGACTCCTCACCTCGCGGACCGAGGGTAGTTCCTCCCGCCCACTGCCCTCCACCCCCAGCCCCCCCTCTCCCGCACCACGCCTCCCTCCGTCAGCTATTAAGCGCCCATTTCCTCTGGGACACTCCTCAACCGACCTCTGCCCGCCAAACGCTACTCCCCGCCATCCGAATCGCCTCCAAAAATCAAAGATTTTCTCCACATCCCCATCCCAGAGGCATACTCCGGGTTCAACCTTTTATTCTTGCCTCCTCTCGCACCGGATCGAAAAGTAACTGACTTTTTTCGAGATTTAATTCTCAAGCGATGCTGAAATAATGAGACAAACTCCATAGAGCAACGAGTTAGTTAGTTTATAGTTATTCAGGGGAGGCGGCCGACAGCTGAAGTCACTTGCGCGATTTAGGTTAAGTGGGTAATTGGGTAATGGTAGGAGTTTCCAGGGAACGGAGGAAGGGAGGAGAGAAACCCGGCATCGGCATTAGCCTACTCTTAACGAAAGGCGTCAAGGGGACCACGGATTAACGTCCCATCCGACGGACGGAGTACTGAACCTGAAATGCCCTCCACTAGGCACTCAAGTGGGGACCGGTTTGCCACTGAAAAATCCACCACGGCCGGGAATGGAACCCAGGCCCTCGGGATGGGAGGCCAGTACTCTAGCCACAAAACCAACCCTATCCCCTGAGCAACGAGTTTTTAACTCTCGTTAAGAGGGAACATATTTTGGATAAGTTGTGCGACCTGAATGAAGTTTACAAAATCACGGCATATAGATCTCATTACACGATTCCAGTAATAATATACTGGCTTCCATCCAAGGAGAGATGTTTTAAAGAAATCCATGTCCCCGAAAGGACGTGCTGTTACCTAAAAACTTTTAACAAAATACCATAATCAGTTTTGACAGGTTTATCACCGTTCCGTGTTCACCCGTTGCTTATGTGGGGAGTTGCAGAGCATTACGTAGGCGTGGACGTATACTCTCGTTCTCCTCACCTGCAGATGCGGCATGCAAAATTCGATGAGCGAAGACACGAACCCGAAATGCTTCGCTCCGTTCTGGATGAGCATCATCATGAATAATACATGGAGACGCCCCCACATCGTGCGCTCATTTTTGCTCGAATACTTTCGTTGCTAGCATTTATTAGCGATAAGGGTTTCAATCCTCTTCACGCATTTTATTGCTGTGATTTTCACGAGGTTTAGAGAAGTTCTCTCAACATCATCTTCCTGATAATGCGTGGCTCATCCACTAGATTTATGAGAAAGAACTGCAAAAAATGTTTTTAGTGGTTCACGCATGGAATGTGAGGAACAACTTCCATCTCTGCCTTGATTACTTAAGGGATAATGTGATGGAGTTGCTGTGAGAGGCCCTGATACCAATAAATACGTTTTTTGCGTGGATGTCTGAAGGAGTTAGTGGGATATAATTAACGTAAAAAAATGAACTCGTAAATTTCAAATGTGAGTTACTGAAAGAAAAGAACGACGAAAATGATCACTTAGACACAACATGCCTCATCAAAAAAAAGCAATGTTAGTTCTAATTTAAGATCGGATGTAGCATATATAATTAATAGAAAATAGTAATTTGCTAATAGTAAGCCTTCTAATTTCTTTTAAAAGTTCTTAAAGACATTATTTATATCATATTATATATGTAAATACTTAATTTTTTAATTCTTGAAAAATACTTTCTCATGGTTTTATTCACAATACAGATGTTTAAAAAAATGCTAACGCACGGAAATGAAGGAATTGCTGGTCACTCTTCTCGCAAAGAGGTGACCAGCGAGAATTTTCACATTTTTCACAGATTGCCCATCACAGAATACGACCACAGAAAATATTTTGTACCCGGGAGTGTGATCGTATATGGTCACTATCAAACCGTAAATAATGCCAGTAGCCATGAGCTTTGACCTAAATATTCCTCAAGAGTGCAGTGCTGCGGTGCCAACATCAATGAATTTGCAGTTCCAGCCACGCTGATTCAACACCTATGAGGGCGCGTATTTACATGCTATTTCAATGTTTCTCCTCTTAAAAGCTGCAGTTATGTTCACTTACATTATAAAATTATAATCCCAAACGATACTACATTTGCAAAGGCTCATGTTTGAGGTTTCAAACTATTTCGTAAACTAAACGCTCCGTTGTTTTTGTACAGGTGAGCTAAGGGCATGTTGGAATCCTTTTAATTTTTTTACGTGGTTTACGTTCCAAAGGAACAGAAAAACGCCACATAACGCCTCCCCATGAGTCTCCAGAATTACTACAAGTCCTGCGATCCTCCATCACCGAGCAACATTTCCTATTTTTATTTCAAGATAGTCCAATTTTACAGCAATGCGGATTCCATCGATTCTCATGAGCCCCAGGGGATGAGACGACATTTCTGAATGACACTGCTCAGTTTGGGTGCCTCGTCTAAAAATTTTTTTCGGCGCGAACACCCAGCGAAAGGAATTCGAGTGACTCGAGGCATTGAGTGCCTGGATATTGTGATAATATTACACGAATTCCGGAAGGGCGGGCGGGGATGGGAGAGGGGGGGGGGGGCTTTTCCGCCGTTACGTTTCGAAGAGGATGAAAAAAAAACGAGCTCTCGAGTGACGCGGGATTGAGATATTCAATGGACCTAATTCCAAACCCCCGTAAATTCTTCGGACGGAGATGAAACTGGCAGGGAAGGAGGAAAAAAAGATTACGAGCAGGATTGCCACGCGTAGGTGAGCGTGGAAAATGAATAAAAACGATAAAAACTTTCGAGAGAGGCGAAAACGAGAAAATATTTGCGCCGAAAAATGAAACAAGGACATTTCGACGGCTCCAATACGAGAGTGAAGGGAGAGAGAGAGAGAAGGAATGTCAAAAATCCCAAAATGGTCTACGCTACAAGATGGCGGGGGTGACGGGGGAGGTGGGTGGAGTAACGAGGCTGGAGGGAGGCATGGAAATTGGCAAGGGATCCGGGGAGAGATATGGGAGATGGAACAGGAATTCAAGGGAGGGCGGGTGAAGGAGGGGATACGGGAGGAGGGAAAGGAAGCGAACGAACCCGCTCAGGGAGGGAAGAAAAGGAACGAAGGAAGTAAACGTGGAAGAAATATTGCCTGGAATACTGGTTTCCCACCCCGAGGGGCCGGGTTCGAATCTTGGTACTGAGAGACATTTTTCCTCGGCGAACCGGCCTCTACATGAATGTTTTCTGGAGAGCATTTTCATTCGGAGTAGTCTCAGCAAATTCCAATTTTTCAATTACGAGTCACGCAAGGAATGATCAAAATAAGATGGTTTCCTCGTCTAAATATAACTCATACAGCCTCATATAGACTTATATAGCCACGACCTTGAGCAATTAGGAAAATTTTAGGCTTGCAGCGCGTGTCTGCTGCATGTATTCCAAATGGGGGAGCCGAAGGGCCGCACGAGAGAAAATTTTAAATGTTTAAATATTTATAAAAAACGCATTTATGAATTGCCACTAAATTATATTTTTGGAATAGCTAGCTGGGTATGCTTGCATTATGGAAAAAAAGTTTCGGCCGATTCTGAGATAGAGTATTTGATAAAAGTTTATTAACAATTTTTTAAACATTAGTAATTAACAACAATGGGGTTTAGAAGAAAATAATTTCTACATATATATTTGCATTTAATAAAGATTTAGCTTTAAAAAGAGCTATTAATCATTACTGTATGACAATTACAAGAGGAGATATATGTGATAATAGGATTTTTGCTAATAATGCGAAAAAATTAAAACATGCATAATTAGCTCAAAAAGTTTTTTTTCACAAATCTGTTTGAGGGTATTCAGTTTGAGTTGATTTTGTTCCTATACACCGATTTCCACCAAAATCTGAGACCCTAAGGGACACACGTTTGTTGAATTGAGGTGGAATGACCCAAATATATTTTATTGAGAAGAATGAAACACTCTCAAACATGGTTCAATTCAATCCAAGAATATTTCGACTGTGAATATTAATGGTGAGATACATGATTTCCACATTTACCGATTTTAACGCCAAAAGAATCAGAAAGTATCAATCCATGTGCGTGCGCTCATTTGAGTACATCTGTGTTCGTTGTAGGAAAATCAGGAAGAGAAATGGGCGCCTTGAGTTAGAGCCTTATGTCCTCAAATCCGATCCTTCACCATCCTCTACAAAACTTATTTCACCTTCATTTCCTTTTTATTTTTCTGCTGTAATTCTTTCCATGATATAGGGAACATTATCTGTAGTAGTTAATTCCCGTGAGGTGACCAGAAACTGAACTCATCCCTATTATGAACTAGGTATATGACAATGCCCATGCAGAAGTCAATACAGCCCCTAAAATTAAGCTATTACTCGTAGATAGGAGGCGTGTGTAGGTGGAATGGAGGAAGAATGAAAAAAAAAATATTGTGGGAAAACATTGCAAGATTTGTAACTCTAACCAACTCAACAACCCGATCATCATATGCAGCCGCAAGGAATATGATGCTCACCATTCGTTAATCATCGATGGTACTCTTGTGTGAATTGACTATTATCACTATTTGACACAGAAACTGAGAGACCTCAGTGGTACTACTGATATGGGCAATTGCTTTGAATTAAGCCTTTGTATCGACTAATTTAATACTCTCCTATTATTTACAACTAGTAGCTAACAACTATTTCCATGATGTGGTAAAATGTAGAAATTTTTTACCATAATTTCCAAGATTTCCAAAAGCTAAGCTTTCTGTCTAAAATCTTGGTTGGCTGTTTATTAAAATCTTTGAGGGACAAAAAACTAAAATGCCACATGCACTAGAAACAACTGTTCACATAATCATTGTATTCGTTCGTGCGCAAGCGAAGATCATATAATCGTGACTACTGTTTTGGATGTCTCTCTTTACATGCAATATCCCTATGAAATTATAATCACTGCCATTGAAAATGCTCGAAATGCCGACCCATTCAAGGAATAAGCTGAAAAGGAATATGAATGTTTCTATAATTTATCTTCTGCGTAAAATATAGAATAGGATGAAAATCACTCGACATCATACTTTCCGGCATAAATTGTTTAGGTATCCTATCCAGCATAACTGACTAGGTATATATAGATGGATTCTAACTTCATTCGTCCATCATATTTACCTGTCTCGATTAATGCTTCTTGAGCTATCAGCAAAAATCAGTCAATTTTGTTGTAATTTCCGTTGTTCTTACACCTTTATGAGCTAATATTGAAGTATTTGATTATGAAACAGAATGTGAGAACACTATTGTAAAAGCTTAATCACAATTAATTATTGCATAAATCACTGCATGAAACTTTTAGCCGAAAGCGAGAATTACCTCAGGATAAACTGGCACCCGTGGGTAAAGTACATTTTATGATTCAAAGTATGAATTTTAAAATACAAATATGAATACTTTTTATGAATGGATGGATTCATCTTTTTTCATGCCATAAAAGTACCAAGTAAATAATGTACTCATCACATTATTTCAACAGCATGTATTATAATCAGGTAAAAATGCTGAATTATAATTATGCCCCAATTCATAATATAGTATTGTGACATGTGATTTATTTTATCATAAAAGCATTTATATTGTTATTATTGCGTTTTAAATCATAGGCGGTCACTAACATAACATTTCAGCATGTTATATTGATCGTCTTGGATAATTTATAGTACATTACGTTGCGTGATTATATTAAAAGAAAGGACTTACTAAAGCAAAAAAGAATATTTCGTGAAACGATGCTGTAAGCGTACTATTGTGAAAGGAAAACCAGCCAAGCGAGAGATCAGTGAATACATAGATCATGTGGTTGCTATCTCACGCATGGATAACTAAAGGCTGGATCACATCAATTTTCCATAAAGCATGACTAACAAACAATTTTGCCTCCCTGAAAACGACATCAGCAACAAACGGCTACGGCATATCGATAAATCGATTCGTTAAGGGGTAAAAATAAATACAAACGCTAAATTCTGCTTCACCATTAGATTCATGATCTCACAGAACAATGTTTCATTTACGTCCCTCGCACTAAGCGTATAAGAGACTGCTTCCTGCGATTTCATTGATGACTGTATTTACGAAGGCTGCGCAGGTTGATTCGCTGCCACCGTTGATATATGCGATTTATCGCACACCATGCAGGAAATTGTAAAGTGCACCTCTGAGCACATATTAAATCAACCACAGTGAAGTTATCTTGGAGCAATAGAGTAAGTACACTGACTAACCACCAACTCCAGCGGATTTTACGCAGGCTTGCGGTTCATTCCGAAAAAAAAGAAGCATGGTGGGATCCACGCAGTCCTTGAGCAGGGAATTAATAGTTTTGGTGGCCTACATTCATGAGTAATTCAGGTAACCACGAGAAAATGTTTCATCATAACGGTATGCATACATGAAGTTATAATTTTCAAATTAGAGATTGAAATCTTTCCACAGAATACCTCTATCATCATGAATGTTCTTTTTCATTCATTTAGAGCCTTATTTCAGTTTCTCATTCGGGTTATATGATCCATTAAAATGTAAGTACATACTGAACACATAAAATTCATCTAGAGTGAATTCGTTTATCAAGATTTCATGAAGATATTTAACCGCAATTATGATCAACTGCGAACGCATTTTCTTGTAAATCTATGTGTGTTGACCTCTTAACGTAACTAATTTTACCAACCGAGACAATTTGAATACGAATGGAATCGGAACCTCTCCTATCCAATAGTCATATACCCTCATGCACTTCACGGCAGTTGATCTGTCTCTGACACTGTTTTTCCGGAAGACGTTTCTTCAACGGAAATAAAACTACGCGATACAAACAGCATCTTCTCAAGAAGAAATTTTCTAAGACACAAAAGTACCGATTGATCTCTCAAGGACTGGTGGACAAAGTTTGAGTCGGCGAATGATGCATTCCTTCCAATAAATTGTAGCTTGAACGAAAAGGGATCCACCATAAGGCTTGGATGGATAAATTGGTTTATAGTCCATGATGCCGTATATTTTTTTAATTTCTCAGTCCCTCAAACCTCACCGAAAACTTATAGAACTCGGTTGTGTCATCGACCACAATTTAATGTTTAACAAAAGGCTGAAGGAAAGGAAAGAAATAGAAGCAATGAAGAAATAACATTTTTCAAGAAAAGACCTCTCAATTATCATCAAAAATCACGATATCCTGCAGAGTTCCTTATTCTTTAACCTTTCCTCCTTCTTCACACTATTTGTGTCAACTACACTTTCTCATTCCAAATAGAAATTATAAAAAAATGAAGTTTAACACATAATTAATTATCATCCTATACCCAATAGTATGTACTACAAATAATCATTTAGTCGCACGTACCTTTAGAATTCACAAGTAAAATTTTTATCACTTATTACTTGCAAGTTCGTAGCGCATGTTTTGTGATTATTCACCCCCACTCACCAAACGTAGAGGTTTGCTTACAGGATACTCCATAGACGTAAATGAAGAGGAGGTATGGTAACGCACGGGGTTTCTATTCTCACTCCCTAGGCAACCTAAGCAGCTTACCAGCCAGTAGCGTTGGAAATTCCATTGAATAGATGCAATGCACACTACATATCCTGTTCACCCCGAAAGAACTCAGGATTAATTTCACCTTTGCCAAGTAATCTTTCAGATATTTCTCTCGCATCACTATTTTCAACACCAGGCAATTTAAAGTTCAAATCTATTCATTTTCATGGTAGCGGGGGCGAGATATTTCGAGCATTTAGAGCAGAACTTTTACCCCCACTAATAGATCTCAAATTGCTAATGCACTTAGTGCTAGTGTCATGGAATGCGTCATAAAGATGACAAAAATTTTGAAGAGGAATTAAGCCGAAAAAAAAGTTAATTGCAAAGAAAACATTTAAGGTTGAAGCATAATACGATGGCGCTTATATTATGGGTTAAAAATCAAATTTTCACGTAGGGTTTAGCAGGTATTTGCTGTTTGTTGGGTATTATTAGGCAACACTATTAAAATATAAATACCAGGCACATCATTGAAGTGGACCTTTCTGATAATGAATATTAGTTCTGATAGTATTAAAATAAATTTATTGATTATATTCCTATTTTTAGAAATATTACAACCACACTACTCCATGAAACCAGTTTTGATTAACCTGATGAACATCAGTTTAAATTTTAATTTGATTCAAAGCCTTTAAGTGCAAAATTTTCTGTGGGTAAGCTAGGATTTATACGTTTATAGATCAGACGTCTTACGGAAACTATAACTGTAGCCGCACCCATTGCATTTTTTGAATTACTAAGGTATTTTAATTTTTACTCAAGAAATAAATGTTAGATAACTCACCGAACGTGGCACTTTTTTTCTTCGCAGAATCACCACATGACTCGGTTATGACGCTTCGTACTCAATAATGAGTTGAAACTGAAAAATGGAACATTTCAAATAAATATTAATTTATGATTATGAATGGAAAAAGGAATTAAAAATATATATTCTAAAGATATGTACAAGAAAAGACCATATTCGGGGAGGAGAGGGATGGAGGTTTAAGTATCACATACATTTATTATATAAAAAAAATACGAATCTCATTGAATTTAGGCTCTATAGGGATGTGATTTCTTCTAGTATCCACAGAATAGACCAATCACTGATTATTTCAAGTCCTGCAGGGAAAGGTATCTTTCATCTAACTCATCTATTACTTTATTTACCCAAAGATCAACCACTCTTAGGGCTGAATTATGGTGACGATAATTCTCCTAGATATCTAAAATACGCATTCACATATGATCTCACGTAAATGCCATTAAGAAGGTGGACTACGTTTATTCACTGAAACTAATCGCTAAACAAGTAGGTGTGTGTAATCTTCCTTTCCCAGATTTACACGGAAATCAACTGGAAAATGATTGAACAGTATATCTTCATTACATATGACCGTCAGGTAATCGTACTGATAGCCGAGTAGGTAGGATAGCATGCCAAAAAAGCTGATAACAGAAAACAGAATATGCTTGAATATTTCTATCTCAGAACTCCACAACAATGAAACTTACTTGCCATTTCTTCGCGGATGCTGGAAAGATTTATGTATGGTAGGAGCGTTGACTTTCAATTATATTAATGAACTCCTTTTTTCCTCGGTCTTTAAAAAAATGATTGCACATTATCTGATTCCGGTCTTTGATGTTTCTTTCCTAGATAAGGTTTCCAATCACGATTAAAAAATACGCCTTAGGCAGAGATTTAGTTTCGGTCACTATGAGTTGAGGAAGTTACGCAAGTAAGAGTATAGACAATTTTTTAAAAAGTCGCCAAATTAAAATCAATGGACCAATCAACAGAGGCTGTGATAATCCCTGTAGAAAAGGCCACCCTAAGGTGGCAAGTGGCCATTAAGGGCAAGTGTACCTATCATTAGTATGAGAAAAAGAACTTATTCATGCCTTGGTTTATTCTAAAATTAGGATAAAGAAAATAATCCAACGGAAGAGAGCCACAAATTATGAATTGTCAAACTTGCACAGTGCATTCAATTCTTAAAAAAAACCACCAAACTGCTTACCACTGGTCAAACTAGAATATGAAATGACAATACATAATGGCAATTTTGAACCTCATTATCAATATTCGTGCCTCATAATGGAACAATCGGTGACACTTATACTTGTTTTGTTTGTGGAACTTGAGAAAAATCCTCCACGATCTTAACGCTAAATACGCTGTAATCATCACTGATGCAACCCATCTCTTCAACAAGATGGATGATCTGATAGTTGGGGATAAACCTCACTTCGCATAATGACCTACTGCATTGAATATTCACGCATCAGTGAGGGTCGAGTTTGAGCTTCAGAGCAGGTGGGCATGGAGGTTTCCACTTGCCACCTCCATCCCATATATATCTTGCTCATGGAGAAGACTTGACTCAGCGTGGCTGAAGAAATTTCACCCAGAAATTCGACCCGGGATCCCCTAATCAATCACTCAATACTCTATGGCACCACCGCTTTCAGATTATGGCAGTATATTATTCACAACGCAGGAAAATTGAATCGAAAATGAAATGTGTATACTTGGACCTCTTTCACGTTCCATAACGGATAATATACCTGAGGATCGAAGATTATGAATGAAATATAGAAAATATAATATGCAAGTGATACATATTCCTCCAAATGAGTCGCAAAATAATGATGATGATGATTCACGGTGATCATCCCTTTGCAAACCACATGAGAATTTGTAAAATAGATGCTTCAATAGTAGGCAAGTATGAACAGGCGGTGCTTTTTTCTTTGGTTTATATTTAAAGATCGAGAGATATTTGCTTAATTAACTTCACATGAAAAAAATAGTAAGTAGATATCGGAAATCATTAGAGACGGAACAGTACCTTCAGAGGAAAGATAATATAAATCCTTTAAATAAGTTTTCAGGAACGTGAAAAAGGCAAATGAAGTGTCCCAGAGTCATAACGTTCATCGCTGAAAAATAAACACTTTTTATACTGTAAAATGTTTTTGTCATTGGGATAGCTTTTATCTGCGTCTGAACTAAAAAGGAACAGTGAGAAGGTTTCATCTGCATGTACGTACGTATGTTTCACAGAAAAGTGTGCGAGATGCGGTTTCCCTAAAATATAGATCGCATATTTTCACACCGACGCCAATATGGGATTCTTACCGTCGACAGTTATAACTTGTTCAGGGGACCCCTGGAAACGTGAATTTCCATCGATATCCCGATTTAGAGTTTTGGGCACAAAAACACTCTTTCCAGCGAGCGAAAGAAGGCGGAAATAAAAACGGAAAAGGGAAGTGGAGCGAGAGTGAGACGGGTGCGGTGAAAGTGGACGGGGAGTGGGTGAGAATGGGAAGGAAGATGTGGAAATGGAATAAATTCCGAGTAGAGACAGAAGAAGACAAGGAGAGAGAGAGCGAGCAAAAAATGCGAGGGAAAAGAATTGATACAGATAAGAAAGTCACCGAGTGAGTTCGAAGGGTTCAAGTTGAGAGTCGCGAAGGGAAAGGAGAAAAAGAGAAGGAAGGATGAATTGGAGAGAAAGGTGCTCCGCAGGAAAATCTTAAGGAGGTAATACATTTTCCTTCCGGAATCCATTGAGGTATGAATCATTGTTTACCGGAATTGAAACAAGTAACAATCACATTTGTTCAAAGAAAAGAATTCATAGTACAAGTTACGGCCACTCAACAATAAAAAAGTAAATATCACAATGTTTACATGTAACATCAACCAACTTCAGCAATATAACTACAGCTGGTGTGGAATCACGGATGCATCTTTCGCGTTATCGCAATCTTTATTGTTAACGCTTACCCCTAGAGTAGCATAGGGTTAACAATAACCGTCTATAAAATTTGCTCCACTGATAGTGATAAGCGATTAAAAGTGCTGTGCGAAAAATGAAGAACGGAGATTACGTTCTCTCTGACATAACTTAAATTAAAAAATAACGATAACGCTAGCCCACGCCTTACGAAGATCCATGATCGAGGCCCTGTTTCGCTTAAAACAGTTGTTTTATAGATATGCTAGGTTTGGATGAATACACAAGTAATGGAAATAATATTCTACTTGTCTTGCTAAAGCAAATATATCAGACATTTAAACGCTCGCTCCTTCTCATCCCCCAGAACCTCTCCCATTTCTTCCTCTTCCCCGCTTTCTTAATGATCTTCCCGACCTCCAACTAGCCGGTAATAAAATATGATTATACTTAATTTTTCAGCTACATCTGCTCAATTTTGCTCAATAAGCTCCACTACCCTTCTTCCCTTCTCCCATTTATATCCGCCATTTCTTAGTTTTTCAACTTTGTCCTTCGTACCAGCTACCTTCTATTTCAGACGCGTTCTTTGAATGCCTCCTGATTCCGCTACTGTCGCCAATTTCAGGTTAATCAACCAACATCGATAAATTTACTGAGAGTTAGTTGTCATTACTTTCCCTCTACTGTCAAATTAATATGATCTTTTCTCAAATTAAACTATTTTTGGTAAATATCATTTATATATTCATTTTTATAGGCATTGTGGTAAATAGTAAAATCCGAAAAACTTTTGTGGACGCATTTGTGACTGGAAATATCTGTATTGGTGTAGATTGGAAATCGCTGACATGAGATATGGATGCATTCCATGATTGGTGTGAAAAATATTGGATCTTTGTATAACCAAAATATATGACATTTAATATTGGAACTGAGAATAGGAAACTAGAGCGGTTTTACAGCAACAAAGTATAAATCACGAGCTTCGTATTTTATAAATACATTGGTGCTTCCATTCCAAAAAACCTACTTTACAATTACACAGGTATTAATTACACAGGTCTTAATAATGCAAATTATGCAACAGAAAGGGAGGAAACTATTTACCGGGAGAAATGCGTGGAAATATGATGAGAAGATGACAGAGTGATGTTTTCTTTCATTTATTACATTTGATTACCAGATAAAATAGGTATAATTTTCGCTGGTGTAAAGCAGAGCGACCAGATATATTGAATGTTACAATGATAGATTTACAAGTGTATCAAATTGTTAGAAGAATAAGGTGGGGAGTCACGAACCGGTCTCAACTTTTGAAACACATAAAATCTAATGAAGGATTCACCTGTTTATAATTTTATCATAACTATTATTTAAACGTCTATGGTACTGTGGTAGATCTGGCCATAAAAATAAATTTTAGAGGTGGATAGCAAGTAGAGAGGTTTAAAAGGTTTTATTTTCATCCAACTCCCAGACCAGTAATAGGTATTATCGAAGTTACAGCAAAAATATTTAATTACAATATTAAGCGCAGTTTGTAAGCATCGTTTTGAATCTCTGAATAAAAAGTAAACGCTAAACACTGCGGTGTAATTGAGTAAGACTTTTATCTGTATGCTTGGGATAAAACCACATAGGGTCTGCAGTGTCTGTGCCGCATGTTGAGAGAATTAGAAACTGTTCCAAATGGCCAGACATGGTGAATTCATGAAATTGAACACAGAAAAATCTGCTCTTGTGAATATCAGTAAGTAAATCCGTTTTTCTTTTTCACGGCAATTTCGTCATCTCTGAATTCGATTCAATTAAAATTAAAATCTTAAATTATTTTTTCTTTACCCGAAGTAATACAGTTTCCTCTATGAGAATGCATGCCCGCTACATTGTGCTATCCTGTGTAGGGTGCTCTATAGAAGTAAATGAGGCTGTTAGGCTCTTCAAAAATAATTTTTCTGTTCTTAATCAACACAAATCTGTTAAAAATGGTGGTTTAATGACGAGAACACATTTGTGGTAATCACATATAATACACATGAAGCATGCTCTACAGCGCATAGAACATAACAGAGAAACTTTACTGTTGAGCAGGGCATAGCAACGAAACAAAATAAATACAAGATTGTAAGACTGTTAATAGGAGAACAATTGAACTACAAAACATATTTGGGTACAAATTTGGGTCAATTACGACAAAATCTTCGGTTTGTATCCTTTAAAAAGGTTTCTGGGGAATATAATTGTGGAAGAAGATCAAATGAAGCAAGTATCACTGTTTTGCATAGATAACTATGGAATATACATACTCTTAGTGGTAGTGAATCCGGTATAAATTGCTTCGACTGAAGTTATATCGCATCATAAAATCAGAACTTAAAAGAAACAAACGACGTACAAAACTGTGGCGGTACACCCCGCGTCAATTGGTTTTACAGGCTGGCACGTCACCAAGACACTGGTCAGTGCATATTTTCCTTCTCCCTCTCCAATGTCAAGGGTTTCCGAACCACAGCACGCAAGAATTGTTGATGCGGGGAGGGAAATATTAGGCCACTGCTTGCTGCCGTACGGATGGAGAGGAGTCGAATGAAAAGAATGTCCGGCGGAGAAGCTCGGATGGGAAAGGTAAAGTGCCGGGAGGAAAGAGGAAAGGTGAAGGGACGGCATAAGTTGCCCGCTCTCGAGTTCGAGGTTAAAGGACAACGGAAGAGAGGGGAGTAGACGGGACAGTACTTGGAGGGGGGAAAGATCGGGGGCGAAGGGGAGAGTTGTAGCGGCGGCGGAGTCGGTCCGCTTATTGAAATTCCAGGGCGGGCGGCGGCGTGGGTGGACGGGAAATATGGAGTGTGTGGGGACGAGGGGGGGAGGGACGGGGGGAGTCCAGGCGGCGGTGAGAGGGGACCGGGGGAGGATGGTTAAGGAGGCAGATGGTGGGAGGGGGGGTCGAACTGGTCCGAGTCAAGAGAGACCAATTTTTTCCTAACGTCCTGAGCGAGAGAGGAAGGCGGGGGAGAGAGACAGGGAGTCAGTTTATAGGGGAGTGCAGGAAGATTCTCCGGTGAAGATTGGCATGAGGGAGAGAGATGAATGCGGACACCGATCCGGGGAATGTCGGGATGGGAAGAGGACGCACTCCTAGGAGCTGGAAGAAAGGACCACAGATCGATTGATTTATGGACAGTGGACCGATATGGCAGCGTGACTTTATACCGTGTAAAGAGTAGGCATTGAGAGCTTCGCTCCTCAGCCGTGACCGCCGCGCTGCCAAACATTGCCACGGGTGCATAACTACAGGTACATGCTCATATTGTGCGATACGAAGTATTTAGTCTTCGCCCTAGGGTCTAGGATTTATCAAAAGAGTACTTTAAAAATTTGACGATTAGACAAAGGGGCGATATTTCTTTTCATTAATTAGGCGCCACCTCAGGCACGTTGCCAGGGGAAGGGCTTCAGCCCTCCCCCCCACACCCCGAAATTTTTTCCCAATTACTTTGTCGTTCTGATTTAACTGGGCATGATTATCTGGGTCACACTGGGTATAATTCAACTGCTAAGTGTCTATAAACGTGTTCACAAGTTTGGCATGTTTGTGGTTAATAATTGTTCTTTTCAATCTGATATGTTGTGTATACGTTGAACTTTTGTTCTGGGGTCGGTCAAATAAACTGCTTCATAACCAGGTAAGCACTGAACTTTACCAGTAAGAAGAGATAGGAATGGGCACTGCGAAAGTAAATACCAAGCACTGAAAATTAAGGGAGGGATTAGTAACATTTTGGCACCTAACGTGCAAGGCTAATTTGTTTCAAGTCATGCTACACCATACTTAGCCCCCCCCCCCCCCCCCCGAAAATAAATTTCTAGTCACGCGCCTACGCCACCTAGAATATGCGGCCAGTGTATGGGATCGGAATGAATTAGATTTGATCAGGGAACTCGAAATTGCGCAGCGTAGAGCAGCTAGGTTTGTTATTAGGTGTTACAATCGGTTTAGCAGTGTATCAAAATTAGTAGATGAATTAGCTTGGAATCATCATCAGATCGTAGGTTAAAATACAGATCAAATCTTTTACAGAAATTTAAAACGGAAAGGTTAAGAACCCCTACGTATTATGCTAGATTTGACCAGATAATTTAGATTAGAGATATAGATTGCCATTTCGTCATCATCATCATTGGTCAACAATCCTAGGATTGGTTTGACGCAGCTTTCCACTCGATTCTTCTATCGGCCAACCTTTTCATTGTGACGTAATTCTTCTCTTTTACATTCTTCACAACCTGTTCCATGAATCTCATACGAGGCCTGCCTTTTCCAATCTTCCCATTCACTTTTACTTCGACGATAGTCTTCATCAGGCCACCGTGTCTCAAGATATGGCCGATTAAGTTTTCCCTTCTTCTTTTTAGAGTTGTCAGCAGACTTCTCTTTTCTTCTACTCTTCTTAGCACTTCCTCGTTACTTACTCGGTCGATCCATTTAATCTTCAGCATTCTTCTGTAGTACCACATTTCAAATGCTTCTACCCTTTTCTTCTCCGCTGCTGTCATCGTCCATGATTCACTGCCGTAAAGAAACATGCTCCATACGTATGTTCTGATGAACTGTTTCCTTACTTCTATGCTTGTATTTCCTGCTGTAAGTAGATTCTTCTTTTGAAAGAATGCCCTCTTTGCCTGGGCTATTCTACTCACTATTTCTTTCTTGCTTCGTCCATCATTGGCTACTCGGCTTCCTAGATAACAGAACTCTTTAACCTCTTCAAGTTTTTGTTTTCCTAGTTTGACATAGGTTTTCGCATCTTCTTTCTTGCTGCACACCAATATCTTAGTCTTCTTCTTATTTATCTTCAGCTGATATCTGGCCATAGTCCTTTCCATAGTTGTTAATATCTTATTCAGCTTCTTCTGTCTCTGCTATGAGAGCTATGTCATCAGCGAATCGTAGCATACTTCTCATTTTTCTCCGTGGATGTTCACTCCAGAACACTTCTCCTTAACTTCACTTATGACCCTCTAGCTGTAAACATTAAAAATTACGGGAGACAGTGCGCAGCCTTGTCTCACTCCTTTCCTTATTCTTGCCTCTTCACAGCTGGGTCCAGATTTAATCACAGCAACTTGGTTTTTGTACATACTGTGTATAACTCTTCGGTCATTGTAGGACACTCCAATTCCCTTCAGAATTCCAAGCATTGAATCCCAGTCCACATTGTTAAAGGCCTTCTCTAAATCCACAAATGCAATGAACGTCGGTTTGTTCTTCTACATTCTCTTCTCCATGAGTAGCCTAAGGGCCAATATTGCTTCTCTTGTACCTACCCTTACTTTTCCTGAATCCGAATTGATCTTCATCCAGGATCTCCTCTGCCTTTCGTTCTATTCTTCTGTAGATGATCCTGGTCAGTATCTTCGATGCATGTGTCGTCAGGCTTATAGTCCTAAAATTTTCGCATTTCTCCGCTCTCTTCTTCTTGCGAATAGGAATGATGATGTTTTTCTCGAAGTCCCTTGGAATTTCTCCTGTTGAACACATGTCGCAGATGGTTTGGTAGAGATGAGTTAATATCGTCTCTCCAGCATTTTTAATTAGTTCTGCAGGAACATCATCAATACCGGAAGCCTTATTCATCCGAAGGTCCCTTACTGCAGCGTCGAATTCCGATCTAAATATTGATGCCCCCATATCATCCTTTTCCACTTCGCTTTCCTCTTCCATAGCTTTTGTGCTGAGATTTTTTCCATTGTATAGCTCTTCCAGATATTCTTTCCATCTCTTCACTTTGTCCTCGTTTTCAATCAAACTTTTTTCCATTCTTGTCTCTTATGGCATTGCATCTTGCGCTCCGTTCCTTGAAGTGGTTCCTCACTATGCTGTAGGCCGCTTTCACCTTTCCAAGTGCAAGGTTGCCATATCGATAGATTTAAAATGTCATTTTTCCGCGTACTACTAGAGAGCATAATAGGCAGCATAGCTATGGGATAGGCATGTAAAAATTGTGATAGTAGTCTGTAGTTGTAGCTATTAGTTGCATGGTTACAGATAATGTTTGGTGATTGGTGTTTCTAAGTTGTATGGCCGCATGGCTTGCTAGCTCTCAGTTGCATGTAAACAGATAATGTTTGGTAATATTCACCCCCTACAACACACCCTCGCGGTGGCTTGCAGGGTTTTACGTAGAATCAGATGCTTCGCAAGCGGCACCAGGGACGTGAACTGGGAAAAAGTAATTCAACATGTCGCATTGTGGCGTTTCGCAACAGACTCCGGGGTATATGAAACGCTTTTTCAAGCATTTTAACAGTTACGCCATTCACCTACAATTCGCATGAAAGACTCAATGCATTGGGAACATGCAAAAATCGAAAAGAGTAGGAATCCCAGTTATGAGGTTTTTACCACTACAATGCTTTCGATTGTTTCTGCCACTACATGCTTACCGCAATGGATGGAGATTACGAGGGAGGCAAAATGTGAAGGAATAGGGTTCAGTAGACTGGAGAATGCGTTTTGGAAAGTTAACTGAAGTAGATGAGATACCAAAGAGAACGAAGATTGAGGAGATGAGGAGTGATGGAAGAGTTGCTAGCTCTGCGGGAACAGGAACCGCATGACGCTGGATTTTAGTATGAAAAATAAAGTAGATTGTAAGGATAAAGTTAGTGAAGCGCTTTATATACAGCATGGAATAATACCGGTCAGAGACTACGACTTTTGTGAGAGATAATGAGAAAAGATAAGAAGCTTAAAGGATAAGGATGTAAAGGAGAAAAGGAAAAGTACGATTGATGGAGAGGACTATAAATAGCGGTGTAGCGTTCTGGGTAGATAAGAAATTTGACAGTGGTAATTATGAGGGGAAGGAGTAGGTGGATGGACAAGTAATCAGGGACAATAAAACACTTTGAATCCGCAATTGAATGTAGTAAGTGTGAAAGCGAGGCGAAAAGTAAGGGAATTTAAGTTAGTATAGAGAGAGTTAGCAATTTAAGTCATCAGAAGAAATACATATGAGTGAAGTAGCCGCTTGGAAAAATGCAAAGGAGAGATACTTTTATCAAGAACTTTCCTTGTCGGCAGGAAACTTAAAACTATAACCATGTAAAGGTGTCCGCAGGGATTAATTTGGTGAGAGAATCATTTCTTTTTATAAAATTTAGACCAATAAAAACGACCCACAAGTGTCCCTTTTTAGCCCTTGCTACGAGATACCGATTTATAGACACGGTTGTAGAAAGTAATGGCTGAGGATC
This sequence comes from Platycnemis pennipes, assembly GCA_933228895.1. Lineage (NCBI taxonomy): Eukaryota > Metazoa > Arthropoda > Insecta > Odonata > Platycnemididae > Platycnemis > Platycnemis pennipes. The sequence continues at coordinate 52,925,183 of OW121853.1, forward strand.
TCAAGGTAAAAAAACAACGGCATCCCTACGACAGAGACAGAGATACTTAAACAATAAAAATTTCAAATACTGAGACCATATAGACCCTTTGAAGAAACTAAAAAAGAGACCGGGAATGCATGAGAATGCAAATGAAACAGTTTGCGTACAAAAGCTCTTCAACATCTGCAGACTATCTGTGGAATTTTATTCTTGAATTTTAAATCCAGCAATATTTAGGTCATCAAGCTATGAACTAAATAAACTTTCATTGTTTCCACGGTACCAGTCTCCATAGTAGGCGTCGTTTAACGGTAAAAACACATTAAATACCTTTCGGTGGTATACATCCAGTAAGTCCAAATTTTACTGAATATAATTTCACTTATAAAGGGTTAAATGACAGAATAAATCGTTCTCGTGTTCACAACGGGTAATGGAGCTCATAGGCACTGATTTTCTACTGCTACATCTGCCATCGGTTCAAGCGATAAATAATGTTCAAAGTCAAACTAGAAAACATAGAGATATATTAACTGAGTACCAAAAAGTTACCATAATAGTATCAAGTATCTATGATCACAGATATAGGGAAAAATAAAGCAGATACATTTTAAGACATTAACTTCAATTTAGCCCCAAAAATCCTATAACAACCCTGAATTCCACACGAAATTTCACAAGTGACTTCAATTTAAAAAGTTATTTTCCCTTTAAAATACATATTTTAACCGAGTAGTAGCACCTGCGGGATACCAATGGATAAGGCTATACAACAACGTGGGAGTGGATTCGCAGAAAGTCTCCAACCCATCACCACGCTGCTCATTTGTGCGTACCTAAATTGAAAGTATTACCACAAAGGTACGGTATACTCCCTACAAATGGAAATGGATGCGGTATTATTGCGTGTTGGTGCTGCAAGTACCACGGCCCCAATTAGCGGGTCTAACCGAAAAAAATACACGGGGAGGAACAGACGAGCGCCGAATTAAAAAGAGATTCGTAACGGCACATGGACATGCGATAAAGCATGGAGGAATAAGTGTAGTTGGACAAAGATCGACCAGAATTTGCATGAAATTAAGCGACAGGCGGGGACGCCATCGGAGTGGGCGTGGACGAGCCGGGAGAGAAAAGGTTATATTAAGTGACGAAAAAGGGAAGAGGGATGGAGAGAAGGAAATAGAAAGAAAATGAAACAAATAACCAAGGACGGATAAGAGGAGAAAGGCGAGGCGAGGAAAGAGAGAAGGCGAGGAGTCAGCTTGGAGAGTGGGGTTTTAGAAAGTGGATATGCAAAGCGGAGGTCTTATGAACGGCTAGAAGACCCCATGCCCTCTCCCTTCTCACGAATTTTTCATCATGACCAACGCCGGGCAGGGTATACACTTGCGTGTGTGGGGCTGTGTTTGTGTGCGTGTATGCGCGAGTTTTATATGCGACGGGAGGCCGAAATTTATTTTTTTCCCCATATCCCATGTCCTGGATGTGTTGCAACAGTTGAAGGCAGCTTTATGGGTAGAATGCGAAACTTGGGTGAAAAAGAAACGCTGGCCAGCGTGGACGCCGCCGCGGATAAAAAAGCATTTGACTTTCCACTTCGAGCATAAAGGGATGGAATGGGATGAAATGTCATTTTCCTACCCGTCCCACGGAGGCTCTCACATTTACGGAGAAATGACCCAATACCACGCGTCCATCCTTTATTTTCCCTCGGATAACTTGAGTGTATTCCAGCCACACAATGCGCTTTACTAACGATCAACTTTCACGATGGTTGAATGCCTTATTCCTGACGGCTTTATGCTTTCTAATTATACGCGTGGGGCTGCGTGACGCCGAGCTGTTTTGGCGACGGAAAGGGAATGCTCAAATAAATTTTTCACTATCGTGCCAGCTGTGCTATAATCCTCATGAAGAACGTCACGGATCAACCCTTGAGACACCATAGATCTCTTCACAATATAATGCGTAAAATATTGCATTACAAGAATACATTTAAAACAATACATAACGAAAAGGAAACTGTACGCAATAACAGAATTCTCTGTTAGATTATTATTTAGTTCGCACCTCATGGAGCATATAATGATTTCAATTTCAATATTATTTGGAGAAAACAAACCCGAATTGAATCTGGCAGATCATTTTACTCTTTAAGTGTTTTCCATGCGCGTACAGATCAGGAAATTATATTATGACTAGTAGAAGTCCGCTTGTTTTTTCTAATATCTAGTTAAAATTGTACGTACATTTACTTCCGGCAGTATTTTGTGGAAAGTGGCATAATATTTAATAAATAAAACGGTAATTTTCTAGGCAGTTCTTTGTAATTCCCTATACTGTTTAAAAGCGGAAGCGTTAAAACAGGTAAGCCAATATACCGCTTTATCAAGCAGGTATACCAAAAGAATGTTCAAACCCATGATAATGACGTTGGTAGTGAAATATATTTTTAATGCTGAATAGATACCAATTTATTTATGGTAATAATCCAGAACACGAAAACCGATTTCAGCAATATTTTCCATTTATACATGTGGACTTAATACAGTTGCTTTGGACTGCGATCCAGCCAGGGCATGTACCCAGATAGAAACAAATAGAATACATTCATACAAAGTATTCCGCTGTTTTTAATATGACAGATAATATTCCATTTCACCAGTTTCCGAAGCACAGAGAACCATATAAAATGTGTTCATAATATACAATGCTTTCTATTTCTCTCTCTGTTATGACAAATAATGTATTATCCAACCAGTTCCCGAAGCATTGAAGATGCTAATAAACACTAGCGAATCAATGGTAAAGGAACTCAAATCTTAAATTGGCCAAAAAATCTCCGTATCTAAGAAATATATCTATTTTTTTTTACAATTTATTATTCTAGCGGTCCAGAAAAGGATGAATTTCATTGCATAAAATTTAAGAAATTTGCTCCGGATATCGATTATACGTTACGGAAGGGAAAACACTTTTGTAAAAGTAGTTATATCGGTGATGATCAACTGCAATAGAAATGGCCATACTAAACGCAGATGAAACGTTCTTCATTCATTGTTACTCCTAGCAGGGATCATGTAAGGAGTTTAATATTCATCCCACTTGAGCACGAAGTATAAAGAGGAAGTTTGAGCAACGGAGGCAAGATTAATTCAAAAGGATATTCCGTATTTCCCCCACCGATTGCTCAAGAGGCACATGATCAAATACGCAACGTCTCCGAGGGACTGAACGAGAGCTCTCAGGAATATATTTGCCACCTACTTAATCTGGATCAACACCGAGGGATGCTGACGGGTTACTTGCTTCGCCTCAGAACACAATCGGGGGAAGGCGAGAAAAAAAGCGGGAATCACTCGAGAGACGAGGAGTCGGGAGAGGCTGCAGGGGAATAACGTTGAGAACTGCGACTCAAGGTGGAAACCCTCCAATTTCTAACAATCTAGTCGGGACTCGTTATTAAATTCTCTCCCAACTCGGGACGAAAAATGAATATTAAAAATTTTTTATCGCATCAGAATTTTTTCCCCGCGAAAGAAATGACTCATTCCGACCTTAGCATTCCCAAGAAAGGGGCCTGTGGATGGGGGGTGGGGGAGAACCCAACTTCCTTCTCCTACTCTTCCCTACCCACTCCTTCCGGAAGGCCGAGGAACTCCAAGAATGTAACTATACCTCGGACGAAATTAATGTTCATTGCCCTACCCGTTTACCATCCATTTCTCCTCCTTAATTTTTTCAATTTTCCTCCCCCCCCACACGAAAAACCCTCGCCTACCCTCTCTCTTCACCCTTCAGGAGCACTCCCCTCCCTATCCCACCCCTTGGTTGAACCCCACCCCTCCCAACAAATTCTCCTCTCGAGATTTTTATCATTCATTTACCGCCGTCACTTCCCTTAAACCTTCCCTTACCCAGAATTCACTCCGTTCGCATTACTCCCACTCCTTTTTGCCTTCCCCTTCCATCACCCCACTCTGCTCTCCCATATCTCCCATCACCGTCATCGTAACCCTAACCATCTACGGGCTCTCCCCTATTCCTGCTTTACTTCAAACCTTCAAACATTCTTCTCCCTCAGAGTTTTATCATACTACCCATTACGTGGTAGACACCGCACCCATCACGGCGCGTCTGTTTCCCTTGGCCAAAACACCTACTCCGACAATCCCCTTCTGGATCGAAATATAGGTGCTTAAAAACATGAAAGCATGAATTATCCTGATGCAGGAATTGAAATACTCCTGATATCATGTGATTTTCCAAAATATTACACTAGGAGGAAGTCATAAATCACTGGTACTTAGTTTTATAAAAAAATATTAGTTACACCTATGTCTTGCAAGCCTATCAGAACAACTTAGCTGAGAATCTATTACTATAATCCAAAACTATAATCAGGATCGTATATTTTCAGCAGCTAGTCATTTTGGTTGCACAAAAAATATTATAAAATTCATTCATGTTAAATCCTATTTGACTACAAGCAGTAGATTAATGAGAGTATTTAAAAACAATTAGCAGATTAAAAGTGTTTCTTTCCACTTACAAGTAGCAGCCGATCGTCATTTTGGTCTCATGAAAAATATTATAAAATTCGTTTATGTTAAAGCCTATTTGACTACAAGCAGTAGATAAATGAATGAGTATTTAAAAACAGTAGGCAGTAAAAAAGTGTTGCTTTCCACTTAAAAATACGGGAATAGAATGTGCGTCATAATAGCTAAATAGACATGGGGAAAAGTAGGTAGTGTTGTCTCTCATATATTTATTGCTAAAGTATGTTGACATCACTCTTGCACTGCTGCTGCAATTATTACAGTAGTGAATGCATATCAGTGGGTAAACCCGCGTATGAGATATGTCCTTTGTTGTGTTTCCACGTGATGGTAACGTGTCTCGGGAACATCTAATTAAGTCAAGGTTTTTTTCCTGAGTGTTTCAATTGTAACGTGCATACTTCCAGTACAGATCTGATGATATTACCCCGCAGAGTTAATCAATACAATACTATGTAGTCAAAGATTACTCTGTTTCAGGATACTATAAGCTAGCTGAATTAGTGCAATCATAAATATGTTGGTTAGGAATCCAGATGTCACAGGTTAGAATCATCTAACGGCAAGAATGCTGCATTTGTCAGGGGACTGGGAAATTCGGTTAAACGATGTGATACAAACCTCAGACGTTAAAGCATCACAAACCCAAATCTACTACGAGTGAATACGACTAGTGAATAGAATATACGACATGAAGACTAATGGATAAGTACCTTTTTCCAAATGATTCAACTTATATGCATCACAGAGGATAGTTGTTTTTTCTTGCATTTTCATAGCCAGATAATTCATATTCCATCACATCAATTCAGAATGTAAGGAAGATGCTCGGGCGTGAGATGCGTTGTTGCATTGATAAAATTTTTCAAACTTTCATCTATCTCTTGAGCTCCTTTAATTTTTCAAAGTACGGAATCCTAAAGATGCTCTATATGGGGATATATCACTGTTATGCCACATTTATTTCGTCCACGCATGTTTTGAAAACGTAGTTTTTACCATTCAGCCAAAATGCTGTCAACGATAATATTACTATAATGATCAATATTTACTTTTTTACATCGGCGTATGCCTTGGATGTATCAATAACTGGGTGGGTAAATTTTCACCCGTACCTCCCCGTTGCCTCCTTTTCTCCTCATCCAACACCACCATTCCACATTTCCTTCCCCCCTCCCGTCACCTTCCAAGTAGTTCCATTTTTCAAACATTTTCCCGAGATGTCTCCTTTTTTCCATCCCTCCTGCTAACATCCCTCCCGCCCTCTACCTCCCTCCCCCACTCTTCATTGTGGAATAATTTTTCCTCATTTTCCTCCTGCCCTGCTCCCTTCTTCACCTCCCACCCTCTCACCTTCTCCCCAACCCTCCCAACCCCTTGCCCTCTCACAAACCCTTACAAAATCCTCTCTCTTCCCCGCTCTCGAGAATTTTCTTCTCACTTTTATTCCCCTCCAAAGAGATCTTCCATCTTGATAACTTAATTCCGCGAATCAATCGCAATCCACTGCTGTGACAGATGTCAAAGACCATTATTCCCCGTCTGGAATTCTCTCTTCTTCTTTTATACGGACATACGTATGTGAAAGCGTGTATGTATACGTATGTGTTTATATATTTACACGGGCGCACATACATGAATATACATACATATATGAGAAAAGAGGAAGAGAATAGGTCTTTTTCGATACTCTCAGCGAGAACGACGATGCTAAAAAATGAACAGTTTAAGTGACTGTGATGGTAAAGAAAGCAATTACTCATGCCAATGTTCACAAAGTCTTATCTTTAGGCTCCTGTGTGCCCCACGAGTTAAAACAATTTTTATGGGGAATTAGGAAAGGGAAAATATTTTTCAAAATTTCCACGAATTTTATGGGACATATATTCCACAAACAGCCTCTCCAATATCCTGCCGGTCGAGTTTTAAATAAATAAGTCAAGTTAGTCGGAAAGCCATGCATACAAGCACTTAGTTTTTCATTTCTTCTACAAATCGAAAGTACCGAGAAGGAGTCGAGCATATATTCCATTTGATTTAGTCACAAGGAAAGAATTCTACCATGAACCCGAACATGAATCAGTAGCAACTCTTGAGAGTCCAATGTAAAGTCATCAGAGCATTAAACCAATGTGTAGTATAACATAATATAGTAGCATAAAACGAATTCTTTACCTACACAAAACTTTTAGGTACTTAGTATTTTATAAACCAGCCCAATCTTTACTACTATTCAAACAATATGCCTCTTAAACTTAGTGTCAGTTATTATTGATACATGAAATTAATACATAATGATAAAAACAGGATTGATACAAATGCTATGTCTACGCGAAATCTTCTGTATATTATTCCATAAAAGATTCGATCAATCAGACATGTGAATGGATGGGATTCATTCTCACAAAATATTTACCTACTGTTGAAGATCCTTTTCCTTACAAGATTTCTCTTTCTTTGGAAATCATCCCTCAATATAACTTTTATATGCTTTTAGATTGACTTTGAGGAGATAAAGTAAAAAATAATCCCAGGTGTATATTATTTTACCTTTTACCGTCGTTTGCATTAGGAGGTATAAGGACAGAATATTTGTCACATAAAGACGCTTGACAGCAATAATTTTATATCGCATCTCCCTTTGTAGGAGGGAAGACTCAAAAAGGTAGCATTTTCTCTCCTCTTTTGAATTTGAAAGCCATGCGTGAGTAAATGGAGAATGATGGGGCAGAAAAGAGATCAATACCAATTTTTTTCTCTTGAGAAATTTACGTACATGAAATATAATTGAACGCTCACCATGCTGAATATTAAAGTGAAACACTAAAACACAAGTTCTGTATATCAACTAGACGCAAATAACGATATGATTTACTCAAAAAATCTCTCTAAAATGCCAAGCAGTCCTACGATACACTCTCTCCAAGAAAGTCGGAGGTCTACACGGGATTATATAGACAACATCCAGCCTTTGGCTATGTTTAATTAGTTTAAAGCTTGTTACCAACATTCTATTTCGCGCAACTACATTCCCTTTGACTAAAGAATGTTTACGAATTTCATTTCCTACACTGCTAGGCAAGAATAATTATTTTCTCCATTGCACACAGTTACAGTACTGCGATACAGGCCCCAAAGGACTCACGAACAACTCCGCCGTATGAAGTTCTAGAAAGTGATAGAATTTTGGTTGAGGAATGTTTAGCTTTCTTTTGAAAATAATTGCTAATTAGTTAAATTTACACACCTCTGATTATTAAGAAAGAATTATTAAGTAACTTTGAAATCAAAACTGTGCTGTTTCCAACGCCATGTGTGAAAAAAAAACAAAAATAAGCTTGCTCGGTGTATCAAAGTGAAGAGTAGGTACGCATAGAAAAGCCACCCTTTCCAAGAAAAAACTGGAAGTAACCAATTACAGGATCAATGGCTTGAGTGACGAGGGATTAAAAAATACCTATATCCGTTCCCTTACTCGCTTGCTTTATTCATGGACAGGCACATTAGAGATACCTATTATGAACTGCTATAAAGTTAAATTTCTGTGCGGAAAGTAATATATGCAATCAAGCCACAGTTACTCAAGCAAATACCCCGTCATACCAAAAAAAAACAAAGGTGCTTGAAACTTACGTACATAGAGAGCCAATTACGTACAAATAGATAGCACACCTAGGTGCCGATTCCACTCCTTTAAAATCTCCGTAGCGTATCTCTCGATGGCATATTGACCCTCGCTGCAAAAAAATTCAAACCCACGCCAATGGCCAAGGAGTTGACTTGCTTTTGAATCACTTCAGAGAGGGAAACCTCCAGCAATATAGACCGGGATTTTTCTAAAGAGTTTTCGTGTGCTAATTGATTAAAAGTTTGAGCACAACCGACCTTTTCCTGTCCCTCTCCCTCGTGACCGGCGAATTCTCAAATTTTTTTACTCAACCGACCTCGGGCATCAGCCGGCTTGCTCAACCGAGCCCCCTACCCCCCCACCTCCGTGTTCAATCAACATGCGAGCATTTCTGATCGGGCCAACTTAACTCCGCGATTACGAAATTGGAGGGAAGTTCTAGAAATTGGGGGCCCAGGGAGATATTCCCAAATAATAAGACCCTGAGAAACTTCCCCATCCGGGCAAATTATTCCAGATCTCGAGCCCATTAAAAGAAGAACACGCGGAATAACTTTTTCGGGGCAAAGCCGAAAACTTTGTGGCCTCCCAGTGCCTCTTAGCCTCCCTCCCTCCTTCCCCCATCTACCGCCCCCGCTCGAAATAAGCAAGCACGGACGCTCTTCCCTCTGCTATACGAAGAATTTTCTCTCCCACCCCGTTTAGCTTGGGCCAATCATGCGAACGGAATAATGAGGAGGAGTCACGTGGCAGGCGGGGAAAAATGGTGGCGGATGAGACCCGTATTGCTCACAGCGTGGCCAGCTCAGACTAAGAACTGCGTACGTTCCAATTACCACGCAAAGAAATGTACCTTCATGATTCTGAAGCATGAAAGGAAATGGACAAATAACCAATTTCAAGGCCTCCCACTTCTTGGGTTTGAAAACGAAAAATATCATTTATACTATGCAGCGTTTCTCGAAAGAAGAACAGCAGTTCACGAGAAACCCTTGTCCAGGGGACAAAAATTCTTTCCAAAACGGGTGAGCAAGATGAGGTCAAATATAAAACAAACAACAAAAGTATGAGAATCTAACTAATCAAACACTGCATTTCAACAACAAAAGACAAAGTACAAACCAACAAAATTGAAATACTCTTCACAAATTCAGTAAAATGCTAATAACTTGCACCAACAGTCCATGGCGCTAAGGAGACTCGAGAATCACCAAGTCTCCGCTGACCTAGCCACGAAGTGAACTCGTTGCCGTCTCGACTCGAACAGAGGGCGTAAGAGGGGAGGTATTCTCTGGGGTAAGGAGGGGGTATTTTCTGCAGGGTCAAAGTGCAATGGGGTTTAACGTGGAATTCCATAGGTGCAAAATTGAGGGGAGGGAAAAGTGGCATCATGTGAAGAGGGCGAGGTGGAAGCTTAGGATTGGGTGATCAGGACTCTTTTTTGAATCCGGCGGGGGAATACCAAATAACGGCTTGTACGATGGCCTAACTTCTGGTCTTCTTCCGCGCTTTGGGGGCTATATAAGTGAGAGCGGATGTGGTGAGGTGATTGGTGTGGCCGTGATTGGTGCGGCCGTGATTGGTGCGGGCGTGAATTGGTGCAGGCGTGAATCGGTGCAGGCGAGAATCGACGCAATTTGGAATATAAATTCAAAAGAGCTCACATAACTGAAAAAATTCATGACAACCACGACAACATTAAAGCAATAAATGCCCTCTAATCCGAAGTCACGTGAGCTTACCAAAGTTGTAGGTGAGCGCAGAAGGCATGACGAATTTCGAATAAGGCACTCCGGACAAAGGTGTTGGATAATAAAAAGAAAGCCATCGAATCTGCACTGGTCATGTGAAAAAATCTTACCTACCAAAGGGATTGTATTGGTTCTTTTAGATTTGAAAGAGAGAGACGCTGTCAAATCGATTTACCTCTGCGCGACGACTTTACCAATTTTAAGCCTCTAGTTTGGCAGGCAACTGTCTGGGGATTTTGGGTCCCCAATCCGGAAAATTTCTTGGCGACGCCTCTGCCTTCCCTCTCCACACCACTCTTATCCATCCGTCCTGGGCTCCCCTCCCACACAGCCCTCCCCTCCCACACAGCCCTCCCCTCTACCCTCCCCCTCCCCTCCAGGTTCCGCGGTAGAAGGCAACATCACGCCAGAGGAGGGGAGAGAGGAAGAGAGAAGAAAAAGGAAAGGACAAGTGGAAATAGGGCGACGCAAGAGAGGCCATCATCATATCGAATTGTGAATTGATTCGATATTCCATACTTGGCGCCTATACACATATTCGCTCACTTTCTTAATAACTCAATCACTTTCGTGTCCGTAACTACATTTTCAATGATGATATTTCCAGTAGATGCGGGTGAAGGGGTGGTTGGAGGTGGAGGAAAGAATCTCTCTCCCTTCGCGCTCGTATTTTCAGACCTATATTAACCTCCCTGATTGGATCTTTTTTTGACTATTTCCCAGGGACTTGAATGCGCGCCGGCTCAATACTTCTTTTTCATTTTACGCCCCTCCTCCCTCGACATCCTTCGAAAAGATTCCCACTCACTTTTGAATATTCCCATCCATACATTTCGAGTATTTCTGCTCTCCCTCACCCACTATACATATTCTTCCACATTGGGTCCTTCTGTGCTAACGCAAATATACAGAAATGGGTGCTGACGTAACCGAGCTCATTATTTTCCATATTCAATTCATTAATCAGGCATGATGAACGGTGATGCAATCAATGCTTCCATATCGGTTATATGCATAGGCTCGCTTATGATACACGGAGTATGCGTCACAGAACCTTAAGCTCAACAATTCAAAGCCGTACCAGACTATAATAATCTTAGGTGGAATATGCAAAATGCTATAACAGATAGATTTCAATTTTTCAGATTTAAGGAATTGTTGAGTACCCTTCATTTTCAAATATTTTAAATCAAATACAATCTGCATTTGTTATATTAGCAGAAAAAATCCTATGCGTTGCTGGTTATTTTTGTACGCATCAACACCATGGGATATTATTACCATATAATTATTTCAGTACTGTATATAAAAAAGTGAGGAAATTTGAATATTAATAACATTTTAAGGCATATAATGCAATTCCATTTATTCTATCTTAATTAACGATTACGAGAGCGCACAAACATACCTCTCATAATTCGTTTTATTCCATTTAATTTGAAATTATTCAGGACGCAGATAAGAATGTTTCACAATTCATTATACATAATACTTCTCATTTCTCAATTTCTCCATGAAGTTGTATGGCATTTTCCAACCCCTAAACTGATTCATTTTATTCTTTCCGTCCAGATTCCTCCCGCTCTTAATTGCGGATTCTTTTCTCCCCTCTTGTCTGCTTTTATATGTATATCCACGTTTCAGGGCACATTTGCATTTTTCCTTCAATCCCTTTCAACATTTTTTTTTAAATTTCTGCTTCAACCATCTAAGCTTTCCTCCTACCTCCTCGGCTTCCTTCCCCCGGAACCCCAAACGCACAGCATTCACCCCAATCGCCATACCTTCACCCCTTACTGCCACCCTCAGTCTCCCGGATACAGAATGCGGCCCGCTATAGACAAGTGCGATGACCGATTTTGGTCATCGATTTTCGACGGAAAAATTTCATCGAAATGTTTCGATGACGATGGCTGTCATCGATCATCGAATAGAGCGTACACGATGATCGATGACTATCGAAAAATATCGATGATCGATGACTCGATGATCGGTGCAGATGTCTCGATTGGCAGTTTGGTGTGGCTATTAAGTGAAGATTGAATCGGGTCAAACTTAATTGAGAAGGACAAGGCCTATTTATAAATGAGAGAAACAAGCACCAACTCACAAATTAAGCAGACAACTCTTTGTTGTGGTATAATACAACTCTCATTTCCGCATTTTCTTCGGGGAGTAATGTCGGTCGTCCAACACAACGTTTCCTGCATCGCTGAAGAACCGCTGATGGCAGGAATACAGAGGTATTTCCTCGCGTACTTCTGAAGGTGGGGATACACATCCTTCCTGTCCCTATACCAATGGAGGACGTCCGAAGATTTGGATAAAGCTGGGACCTCCTCGTACTTGTGGAGCTCTGCCAGGAGGGGGTCGTCAGCAGAGGTAGCGTTTCTCGTGTCAGCAGCACATCATGACCCATCGACATCGATGATTCGCATCGACTCATCGGTGTCGACGGTCGATGACATTCATCGTCATCGATTTCAGTCATCGCGGGGTATTGACTGAAATCATCGTCGATGACTTCGATTAATCGACTCATCGCACAAGCCTAGCCCGCTCCGTCTCTTTCCCCGTCACAGAGAGAGGGAGACGAAGGCTCGATGGCTCCGTCTCTATTTATTCTGCGTCGATGAAGTCTTATTATCTCCCTCTGCTTTAGGGAAAAGTTTCCTCGGAAAATGAGCAGGTGCTCATTAAGTAGGTTAAAAATACGGCCGTAGTTTATGATTTCTGAGCGAAATAAGAGGGCTAGGCGGTGAGGGGGGTGGATGAGGGGTTGATTTTCCGGGAATAGCTTCCCCAACAACCTAAAAGACAACCATGGATCCCCACCCACTCCTTCTACTCCCTTCCCACCTTCCCTGCTCGACTGAAAAAATCTCCCCTCCCCACTCTCTTCCCTCTCTCCGACTCCAAGTTGTCCCCCACCTCTCAGCCCGCAATCTTCAGGGCTGACATCACCATCCAAGACAACGCCGATGTCTTTTTTTTTACATATTCTTCGCCATGGGTACCTGATCTTCGCCAACTAGCAGCCGTGGCTTACGCAACCCCATTCTCCCGGGAGGAAATTCTCCCCTCCCCTTTCACAATCCTGAGACTATAGGGATCACCTCCAGACTGCTCGCTTTCTGGCTGGTGTCGGATGACACCGAGAGCTCCAAGGAACTTTTCCCGAACATCCCTCGAACAGACGCCTCCCTCCTCTGCCTCTCCACTCTTTCCAACGGCATTTTGTTGTTCGAATCAAAAGGGATCAGTTTCGGCTATAACACGGGGGTTACGCCGGGAAGGCGGAAGGAACGGAAAATGGGCGATGTTTTGTAACTTATCAGCCAGCGCCCTCGATGCTTCATTTTGGAACCCCGTGATTTTTAACCTCCCAGGGATTTAATAGGTGTCAGCTTCAAACTTGCCTTTCCAAAAACTAAGGACGGCGGATGCTATTTACGGGGGGTTTCTCCTTTGAACTCGAAAAGAGTAACTCACTCCTATAGTCTCAAGTTACGGAAGAAGCTCACTCCTTGAGTTACCTAAGAAAAAAAGTCTAATTAATGTCCCCAGGAGTGGTGAAACGTAATCGCAGATACTTGATTGAAACTTGTTTCCGCATCATCCGACCATATCATTTCTCGTTAAGGCAGAAGTTTTAGGACGTCGTTTTTGTTCCTCTTGTAGGTACTCGTTCTAAAACTAAGGATCCCAAGAGATTTAAGACCAGGGGTTCTAAGTCTGTACGAGTCTACGAAGCGCACCATTATTCAGCTAGATTATTAGTGCAAACATGTGTCCATGAGATCACGTACCTTCTCATTATACGTAACTTTGAGAATCTCATTAATGACCAAAATAATGTTTAACTTGCTAAGTTGCTAGGAGTTAAAGAACGAAAATTGGTACGAAATTTGGTACGAAAGCTAACAACGCAGCAGTTTTTATGTACACGCTCATGATATCGGCACTCTCCAAGACAATGAATGACTGAATCTACATAACGAAGGAGTAAAGGAGATGGTTGATGTGGATGAGCCCGTTTCTTTGTATAGGAAAGGGCTGATTTTAGCGCCGTCATTCTCTGCATACATTCCTGTGGCCCTCGGCGAAATTATTATGCTCAAGACTGGATTTCATTGATCTCGATGTTTGGTTTAAAATGAAATACGGACTTGGCAAATTTAATAGTAGAAAAAGAGTGTAATTTTACCTAGCAATGTGTTTTGTGTTGACCATGTCAGTTATACAGAGAGAATCCGTCAGCAATCAACCTAATTCGATGTTTGAAATGGATTGGTTTGTCATAAATTCCAAATTCGCTGGGTTATGTCATCTAAAATCAACTCACGCTTCGTATCCAGAAATTAACTATATTCCATATATTCTGACGAAGGTGACTGCCCTTGCGGCAATATAATGAAACTGCAAATGTCAAGCCACTCCAATGACATTTACCTTTTTATCCGATTACTTCGTTTTAAAAATCACATTCTGAAATATAATTAATTTAAGATAAATAATAGTAATAAAATAAATGGTAGGTCTATTAAATAAAATGATTGGATCATTTTTAAGAAAATCCGCAGTGTAGAGGTTATTATTACGAAGAGTTCAACAGTAAAATTTGGGGGTTGAGTGATAACGCAAGAGTGAATAAAAAATGTATACATTTGACAGTAAACATTCAACGGCAATTTATACCCAGAAACATATGTGAACTTGTGATTTGCCAACCTAATTTTCGGCCAGGGTTTAAAAACGATGGATCTGTGTAACTGCGATGAATAATAAAATTGAGATATTCTCTCACTTAGGACTCATTTACAGTAGGCAACCATTATACGGAAGGCATTTGGAAGAACGGTAGACTCCGTGATTCACGCATTGAAAGTGCGCAGGGAAAGGGCGGATCGTTTTAAAAGTTCGTTATCTGTTCGCTTTTATGTGGAATACGTCATTTCCCCCACATATTGCCTACCGACGCCACCAATTTAGCATTGTTCTCAGCCTTATTGATCTCATTGTCTTCAAAATAGCCCATCATCGATCGAATTTCGAATAAAGCATTGACGCAAACCAACTTCTTCACAACCTATTAATTTCACTCTCATAATTCTTATGCGTATTTCTTTATTCAAACTTCGTATCTATAATAATAATTTAGGTTCAAATATTCCACATTTCTGAGTTACGTAAATATATTTTCCATCTTTCAAAGTGCTATATTTACTTAAAATAACACTGTATACCAAACATTTTACCTTGGGAGGTAATTCACCACAAAATCTAGTATGTAGGCTTTCTGTTATAATAAAAATACTGATGATTGAATCACGTACGTTCTTAATAACTAAATTCGCATCTATAAATCAACGAGCATCTCAATTCCACGTTCCTATAAAGATAATATTATGCCTTGCCATTCTTGGGACTGGAATCATATTAATTTGGAGGAAATGTAATTTCTAGCTTGTCAATAGGACAGACAACACATCACAGGAATCTCATAAATACGAAATTCTGATGCTAGATACCTAACGCAGTTTTACTTACGAAGAGTCGTCGGAAGATTAACTCGTCCCGAGTTTTAACGCTGTAGATCTTCCCCATTCCAAGCTAAGAATAAAGTCTGGCATCGCGAGTGACTGGGCAAACGCATCGCTTAATAGAACGTCCTCGTGAAACTTAACCATCCGTCGAGTCTATTCAAATTCCGTAGTTATCCTCCCACTTCCCATCTACCTCCCGGTTCCGCTTCCTCTTCGCGAAGGTCCTTTCCTCCACCTCCCTACTTCCCTTTCCCTCAACCAAGCCCTCTCTGAATCCATGCCCATCCTCTCTCTCCAAACTCCTATCCCGAAAACTAACTCCCAAGGACGATTTCACACGATCAACTCGGAACTTCCTTTCACCGACGGGGGTAGGGGATGACGACGATCATAAGAATGGAGGGTATATTATGGAAAGTTTTGACAATTCCTTCCGGCGTAGATTCCTACACACTCTTCCACCGTTGTCTCGCGGGCGAGGGAGGGAAGGAGGCTGAGGGAGAATCGCCCCATCTAGAATTGGTTTTTTCTTCCTGACCCGGCACCAGCCGACATAATCCCCCGCCCCCTTCAACTCCAAGGCGTGACCTCGGGTATATCTAGAGTTGGAGAACGGAAAACCCGCAGTCGCGAATTCGTTTCCCACGCCGCTTCCATCGCATATCGCTAGGGCTCGATAGGATGGCACGCCAGTGTCTAAGACCTCAAGGGAGGCTTTTCAAGGTTCCCTTAACTACGATCAAGCTTAATCCAAATGCTCCACATAGATGTTCGGTTTCACGATTTTTAGACAATTACGTGGTTGACTCCAATGGTACACGGGCTGATTAGGCATGCAACTGATTCGTTTACGCGGGAATGAAATTGCATTATTGCTCGATGTGCTATTGCTGCGGTTCAATTAGATTCACTCAATTTTTTTCAAGCGCAGTACATGATGGACATGATGACGTTAGGCTAATTCAAACATATTTCAAGGTAAGCAATTTTTGTTATTGAATGAAGTTCTAACTTAGAATTAAAATCGATGTTTTTCTTTTTCAATGTATATTTACTGATCAAACATTAATATTAGTTGATCTTTTAATGTAATCAGCTCCTAGCATAATTTTTAACCGAGCTATGAAGGTAATGCTTCAGTTAAAATTTATTTTCTCATCCTACTGACTCTATTGGTTTGGTTTTATAACAACGATCAACGACTTTGATTTTTTAGCTTATAAGTTATAACACATTGGTTTCAAAGTATTTAAAATATTTTTTTAAATCTTTTGTAATACTTATGAAAAAATTTTGAAAGATTTCTAAATTTACTCATGGGTAGCATTTTTCAGTGGTGTACAAGGTGTGTGGCTATTGGGAACGAGCCTTAGAGGGTTATTCAGGAGGAGGAGAATATTCTGAGGAATACCCTTAAAATTCGTTCAAATTCTGGCCGCGGATAGATCGAGAAACGCACGAGTTTCAAATGAAGGCGCAAGTGCCAAACCCAACCTGTTCCCACCCTCGAATTAGCTCCAACATCTATTCACAAACCCATTCCTTAGTCCCAGCCTCTCCTCCCACTTTTCCCAGCATTTCCCATCCCACAAAGCCCCTTAAAAGCAAAACCGTAGAATATGGTTTGGGGTTGGCGGAAGGGGTAGTCTCGTCGTCGCATCTTTCTCTCTCGGATTGAGGCAAAGAGCTTATTCCATCCAGTCCTCAACCCTCCACTCTCCCTCCCTCTCCGTATTCGCTCCGAATATCCCCTCCCCCAACCACCCTCTTTCCTTCCCCCCCCCGCCACAACCGCTCAACGACAGTCTTTCCTCCTCGCC
The DNA here is from genome assembly GCA_933228895.1 of Platycnemis pennipes. Taxonomy (NCBI): domain Eukaryota; kingdom Metazoa; phylum Arthropoda; class Insecta; order Odonata; family Platycnemididae; genus Platycnemis; species Platycnemis pennipes. The sequence continues at coordinate 52,942,475 of OW121853.1, forward strand.
CCCCCCCCCCGGGGAGCGCAGAGCCTGGGGAAACGACGGGGGTGGGAGAGGGGGATGATGAGGCGAGGGATGGAGAGAGGGTTTCGCCTTCGGAGAATGGGGGTTGGAGTAGGATTTCGGGGCGGGAGGGTGGGTAACTTTGGGGGCTCGTCTTGCGCATAAAGTAGGCAGCGACAAGCTTTCATCTCTCCCTCTATCCCATCCCTCCCCCGCTCAACCTCTCCATTCCCCACCCCCCGTCCTGTCACTCAAAACTCCCCACATCGCACCCTCTCTCCTTCTCTCTTTTACCCTCTTCTCAACTCGCCCTTTTCCACCCGCGTAAAAACGTCCTCTTTTTCGCCCTCCATTTCTCCTGCCCTTCAAACCACCCCCCTCGCCGCGCACACATTCAACCTCACACACGCACACGCTTGCGCAACAACCTTTTTATCTCCCGCACCCCGCCGCATCCTCTTTCTCCCCTGCTCCCGTCAACCTACTCCCCACCACACAACCCGGTCGCAAGGTACGCACCCGCAAGCACTCAGCCCAGAGCGAATGCCCCCCCCTCCCCCCTTGCGCCGAAGACGCCGGAAACATAAAAATAAACTACGAGCCGCCGGAATGAATGCAACATGCGCGGTCGGAAAACGTGATCCTCCTCCTTTCCGTTCAAACTGATCTCGAGGTTCTTTACCTCGACCGCCCGTGTACTCAATCCACCATCTGCGGTGTCGGATGTTTCCACCCAAAGAACCAATGTAACGGAAGGGGAGACGGGAAATTCAGCAAGGGGATAATGAATGCATCAACATTTTTGAAAGAAAATGATACCTATGTAACCACAAGCTAAGTGATAGTATTTTTCCTATAGAATATGTGCTTGTTAATACTTCAGAAGCTCTCAAGAACTCATGAACACATGCAAAATCCACGTAACAGATGCCATAATTATTTCAATTTCCCTAAAGTTCAACTAATATTTCAGAACATCTCAAGACCTATAACATGCATGCCTTGGCTCATTCCTGGGCTCATATTTATTCGAATATTTTTTAAAATGCTTTGTTTTTAACTACTTGGAAGAGAAATATTATTTATGCTCGTATCACTTGCGAATGAGAAACTTAAGAATGGAGATATCAAAACATGCGATTTATTCAATGAAATCAAACGACGTTAAATAGTAATGGCGGCACACTCCACTTTGAACTAATTCTGGACTTGTGAAGAAGAATACAAAGAATATTAAGAGTGGAGAGGGCTCATAGAACATAGCTCACTTTAATTAACTAAAATATTACGCCGTTGAAGTATTTGAAGTAAAAAATTTAAACTTTTGAACAAGAATGTCAAAAATAATTACGCGTAAAACTTTCAAATCGCTTTAGAAACTTTACAGCAAAAAGTATATCGTTGGAAAAATATTCCCAACTATTTTCTGATAAGGAAACGTATTTACTTTCAAAGATAACTGTATAAATTTTGCAGAAACTTTCAAAACCTCTTTCCGTATCAGATTAACTATTTTATCCCGGAGTGATTTGCTCGAGCGCTTAAAAAAGACTTGAGCATCAACTCGTTGTTCCGTATAGCGGCCCCCAAGTGAGACCCCATCTCGGGTTAACTGATTCATCTTGCACACTGGCCACGCGGGTCCTTCTCCGTGCTCCCGAATCGCAGCCACCTCTTTTTTCACTAGGCCTGCTTGAACACACAACCCTTACCCGTCAAAAATCTAATCACGCACCCCCATCCCTAACGCGGCTAACTTTCCCCAGGGGATGTTTTCACATATTCATTCCTAGCCAAACTCAGGACGCTGTACACATACTCGAGGCCCATCGGAAACTTCTCGGCACTTTTCTCTCAGCCCTGATCACTCCCGGGACGGGACAAATTGGAATCGTCTGGCGGCCGACGCCGCCAGCGAACGGTCATGGGGGGCATAGGGAGGTTTAGGGGGGCTGATGGGAATTTGTTGGGGGCGGTGATCAAGGGATTATCGGGCCCAATCTACCAGGATGGCGCCATAACCAGGGCGTGCTCTTGCCCTGCACGGAGTGGTGACTGCGGATTTAGCGCAGTGACGCCCTAACCGTCCTCCGGGGAGACCTCGGCGAGCTACGAAGTGACGGCACTCTTTCCCACCCTCCAATCCGTGTGATTCACGTGCACCCGCCGCAAATGCCGTATTGGATGTCCATCACGGACGTTAAGGCCGGCCATTTCTTGTCATGGGCCATCGAAGGGAAGGATTGGAAGGCCTTGGAGGGTACCCGCCGCGCCGTTGTGAGCTTGTAGCCTGAGGGAAGCCACGCAGTAAATGGGATCACGGTGCACGTACGTACATGGGCCGACGAACTGAGGCCGGCACTTTTCTCGCGTGAAAAAAATCCATCGAGTACGTGTGGAGAGATATTTGGTCATTTAAAAAATCCGTTACTTTCTTTTTAATGAGAGTTTGCGAGCTATTGTTACTTACTCGTTGCAACGGTGTGTGTGTCACCGGGGTATGATAGTAAAAGAAGCAGAATGGTGCCGTACCTGGGTTGAAAAAAGACATTATTATCACGTTCATTAACTCTGCAAACCATTTAACAGCTTATCAAATGATAAAAAATATCATTTCTTGCAGAATGTTTACACTTAATTTTGCGGAGCTAAATGGGAGATGTGGAAAGGATTGGGACCGATACACAATGTGATTGCGCCCTCTGAATTAGCGTTCACGCCGCATCGTTCTCATGCACAGGAAAGGCACAAAAGAGCGCACAATCAAAGATAAAAGGAAACATTCAAATTCAGTGACATAACTAGAAATTTTCGTTGCTTGTTTGTAATTTTTTAGGTGCTCCCAAAGCTATGGTTATATCGCACATTACTTTCAGTTGAACTTGACGTATACTGCATGTGAAAATCGAAATGGAATAGTAAAAATGCTGAAGACATGATGCGGGGGATGAAAGGGGAGTGGTCACCAAAAGTATGCACTCTAGCTATCGGGGAAAAAGAAGCCTTGCATGAATTAGTATACACACATATAAGTCTTGAAATTGATTTCGATATGTAATCATGCTACCACTATCTATCATCATCAACTTTTGTCAACGCTACCTTAAAGTAACCTGATAATCACTTGCCCTCTTATCATGTTAATCCGGTAGGCATTTTATTTTCTGTGCTGAATTATTTGGTTAAGAAAGAGAAATATTCAAAATTTATTTTAAAGAAGTGTATTCGTGCTAAAACGTGTAGATTCACTATAACAATCGAAAAAGTTGTGATATAATGACAATAGGCAAGGAAACCAAGGAATGACGAAGGCTTCGTGACCATTAAAAGCAAAATATAAAACAAATAATCCCATAAATATAATAGAATAAAATAAAGTTTTTAATAACTCAGCATTGTACTTCGTGTATTGTCAATGCATTCTTTCTCCATGTTTAAAAGGGTTTTATGTCTACATTTCCACTGCCCTTAAAAATATACGATTTAATATAAATGTAAATTTAGTATTAAATACAAACTGCAATAAAACTAAAATAATGTAGTATGGATAATGTAGAGGTAAAATATATAGGGAAATAATACTCCTTTTTCAGTCAAAATGTTTAGTTAATTTTTAGTTTTGCCCTACGTTTTCATCTCTTTCCCTACATTAATTACATAGAATTGGCAACCCTACATGCATAGGCAATGGGATCATCAAAGCGCTAAAGTCACAGTTTGAGAGGATGATCGTGACCTTGTCTTTTATTAGTTTTCAGGAAAATTTACAATATTTACTACCTATGAATTCAAAATCAATGATATGCAATATGTTATAAGTAGGTAATGTGTTTAAATTAAGAATCGTATAATTGGCCGAGATCTGAGGGATGGAAGCCCCAAAAAAATTCCTATTTTATTTCTTGAGTATTCTACACTTACACTTTAGAGTAGAGGACATGTTAACCTCGAGGTTGGCGATAAAAATTTAATTGATTTTACTTGACGATGACTCATAGATATATCCGGAAACGACATGTAACGACAAAGGTGAGTTATTGTTAGGAGTTAAATATTTGCATCGATGCCATGAGTATTAACTAACAAACTATACCGGAAGTAGCTAGTTTGAACACGAATATGATTGATTACTGAGTGTTGAGTGCTCCTAGCAGCAGGATCATTGGCGTGTGGGATTCACACATTATGACAGTGATATCAGTTCGTTTCTCTACTCCTCTCCGTGACATTCTGTATTTCAAGCAATATACCTCAAGAGGGGTTAGACGTGGAAGTACATTGAGATATTCATGTTCACTTGACTATTTCGAAACTGTGAATACATAAACGGATCAATAGTAACTAAGTAATTGAAAGTTGTACAACATTAAAAGGAGCGATTTAGAAAGAGGGGGAAGAAAACCATTTTTTCACTATGGTAAACATTAAGATTTATTTCCTTTCACAAAAGGAAACAGGACATGCTGATACACAGCTCTGCTTTCGTGAAGCAAGCTGTTGAAATTTAGTAGCCATAAAGCAGTAGTATCTCACTTTATTGGATAAAAACGTGTTCCTAAATTCCAACAAATTGAGAGTAGTAATGGACACCACTTCCATGAAAGACGAATTGTGAGACTTGGACGGAGTAGACACTAAGGAAAAGTCAAATTACGAAGTAATAACCACAGCAAAGGCTTTAAACGGCACACAACATCGAGCCTGAATGCAAGAATCTTAAGTATTTCTCCTACAACTCAGTTTCTAGTCTTTGATGTTCATTCGAGGAATAACCCCTGCAACTCATACCTCTCCGATACCTCATATCAGAGTTACCTTATTCTTGCAAAGTTACAGCCACCATTAAGTACAAGGACTTCTTCTACATATCCTGCCATTTTTGTTCAAGAAATAGTGCTCACACACCCTTGAACTTATAGCACATATGTACGCAGGGACTGGAGAGTGAGAAAAAGATATTGGGATAGTTAACCTGGATGCCATAATTATATCTACTGCTTTTTGCCCGCCGTAAAAGTTCTTTGTTTATTTGTTTATTCCTCAAATTGGAGCGATTTAATACCGAAAACGATGAGAAAACTCTGTTCATTACCATTACTACACTTTTTATCATATTTTCATTTCGCTTACTCATGAATTCGTTAAAAATTACAAGTGGCTTTAAATAACCAAAATGTGATTTCATATCCGAATAAATCCACATTTTGAGTGTAAACCCATAATTAGTTGAAGTCACAAAAGAAGAATTAACTATTTCGGCTTTTGGTCTTTCGGAGGACTTCCATTTAAAAATGCCATGTATATAATTTAACCGCAATGCTAATTTTCACCGTTTTAATGGGAACCAATAATGATTTCTAAAAATGAAAGACCAAATTTTAATAATTTGGTTTATGTTGCCACTTGGGAATATTGATTTCCACTAATTGCGCCGTCGTATTTTCTGCTATTGAATATTAAAACAATTAGTAGTTGCTTAAAATGATAAATTTTGCATCCACACCATCGCCGGGATATTTGATGTACGGTTATAATTATATTTTTTCGTATTTAGCAATTTTGCAGCTCCCACCATATTCCATCAGTAGATTAAGAGGAGCTGAAGCAATATGCATATGATGTCATGAAACTTTTACTTAACGCAGATGATCTAATGTCATTTAACGTTTAGTATCATTTCTCTTCTGCTGTAATGATTTATGAGCAAATTATTGATACGGCGTGATAGGATAAGTAATTGTACGGAAAAATAATTTCTCTAATTTAAATAAATGTACAGAATTTTGACTTGATTCTAATTTTGTTCACCTTTAAACAGTTAAATATTTCTGGTGTAGTTATGTTTCCTCCTATTTCCTTTTTTACTATCTCATATTTCACAATAGTATACATATTATCGGACAACAACGTACTTGGTGGAACATTTCACGTTAAAAGTAAATCATTTGGTGGCAGAAAAGGCCATGAGAGCTACTTAGGGAAATTTCCCACTGTAACAGCCATTGTTTCGATTGAACACCAGAAAAACGCCCCCATTGATTTGTTAGTGATTTGAGTGTGTCATCAACTTCAGCGATAAGCCGTGACACGAGCGCCGCCATTTAATCAGACGGAATGGTATCGCTTCCGAGCAGAGAGCTTCCTAAACTAAACGATAAGAGACAAAGGAAAACGCAGACAATATCTCCCAATCCTAAACCATGCCCTCTTGAAAGTACATACATACATCACTTGAAACACCATAAAACCATATACCTAAGTATTCTAGGAACGCAGTTTTAAAAAGAAACTGTTTAGTAATCCATTTTGGTTAGTTTTGGTTGGTTTGGTTATTTGGGGGAGGCGACCGACAGCTGAGGTCATTTGCGCCATATAGGATAGGTGGGTAATTGGGTAATGGTAGGAGTTTTTAGGGAACGGAGGAAGGGTGGAGAGAAACCCGGCGTCGGCATTAGCCTACTCTTAACGAAAGGCGCCAAGGGGACCACGGCTTAACGTCCCATCCGACGGACGGAGTACTGTACTTGAAATGCCCTCCACTAGGCACTCAAGTGGGGACCGGTTTTCCACTGAAAAATCCGCCACTGCCGGGAATCGAACCCGGGCCCTCGGGATGGGAGGCCAGTACTCTAACCACCACACCAACTCGGTCCCCTGTAATCCATATTATCAAGAAAATATCATTACATTAGCAACATAAACTCCGATAAAAGGCACAATTATCTGTATTCGATGATTAACAATTTAATCTAAAACAAACTCCAAAGATTTTGGTGCACCGAAATGGCTTCTTCGGGCCATCAACTTCTTCTTCCGAGGATGTTCATTTTAAAATACACTTTGCCTGCGTGGCAGGAGAGGCTATTCCTTTAGCATCGATACATGGTTCAGTTTCAACCCTACCATATTAATGATAAGGATCATAAACCACGTGCTATTTACGATTACTGTCAAGCAATTGAAATTTCTTAACAAAAAAGTTGGACAGCTCTAAACATATAATGAATTGGACCTAAGAATCTTACTTAAGATTTTGTAAAAAGAATGTTACGACAGCCAAGGAAAATATTATTAATAAGGATTAGGAGGATCATCATCATCACAGTATGTTGCCAGGATTCCTTTTTCTCAATTACTGAAAATCCTATGGCAATTAATGAATTATCACAGAATAGGTTTTTTTACCTAGTTCTGACATGTATATTTGGTCAAAGTTGCCACAAGTTTTTTACTTATAATTTTAGTTAAAAGAAATATCTTTTATACAAAGCGTAACGAATCCATATAATGCTATGACCGTTTCAGTTCAACACCCAGCAAAAACTAAAACATTTTTGGTGTGGGGAAGGGGAGAGTTGAATGGGTGAAATTTTGTACAGGCTTATTGGTGGATAACTGTTTCAACTCTGAAATTTTGCGGCACTTACTCTTACTACTACTTACTATGGAAGACACCACCAGTGAATAAAAAGCAAACGTTTTTTGTTATTAATATTGGATTTTGAAGTATTACAACAGTCAATGCTATATCACATCGTTTAAACCCCGTCCCCAAAGTCTCCTCTGAGTGATATATGTGAATCTATTCTCGAGACGAGAAGCAATTCTGTTCATGTTGGGCTGCCAAGCGGATCAATGCTCACGATAGCCAGTCACGCTACCATAGCCTACTAAGGCGATGGACTTAATCAGGGTTTGAGAATAGCCAAGGGATGAATAGGACATGAATAAATACACTAAAGGACATAAAATGCGGACCAAAGAGAAGGTACATCTACATCTACATAATACCCTGCAAGCCACCACAAAGGTGTGTGGCAGGGGTAGTCGAACATTTGGGCAGAAATAAAAGGAAGGACACAGTAATGAGAGGAAGAGTTAGTCCGAGGAAGTGTACGATAAATGGAGTGGAAGTAATTCTCAATAGGAGGAACATAAGGAAAACAATTGGAGGAGGATCTGGGGATAATTAGATCACGTAGGAAGTGATAAATGAATGAATAAAAGAGACTGCAACGAGGGATGGGTACAAAATAAACACAGAAGAAATAAACGGAAGAATATTCAAGTCACTTTCATCGGCCTAGTATACTAGTACCATTGCGGCCTAAAAGGAAGAAAAAATCTTTTAAATAAGGTTGTATATATGTATATGTGTATGGGAAAAGTGTCGGTATTGATCTGAATGTGATAGATTTTGGAAGAATAGAATGGAAGTTGCTCGAATCAAAGGAATAATTGCAATGCATCAGGTAATATTCATATGTTACTCTGCACAACCGCGAAAGGAAATGGAATGAAGGATGTGCTGAATATTAAACAAAGAGGCAGTAAATTAGGAAATAATAAAAGAGGAAATCAGTGTATAGGACTTTGAGGAACCACGCATAATAAATACCTCCTTCACGAGGAGTGCACACGTCTGACGAACACGCGCCCCTAACGGCGCACGGTCTATGGGGAATTCGAGGGTGGCGGGAGGGGGCTGGAAGGGGGAAAGGGTGAGAGAGCAGAGGGATGTCGGCGTCGGCTCGCCCTGTCGGCGTCGAAGTGGCGATTCCTTCATCGCTCGCCCTCCCTCCCCCGCTCGTGAGTCGAGAGGCCAGAAAATTGTATTCCGTCATTGGCGGGGGTGGGTTGTGTGTGTGCGGGGGGCGGGTGGAGGATGTGGGTGGTAACTTGGGGAATTGAAGTCGTCTGGGTGATGGGGGATGAACAAGGCGGAGACAGTTCGATATATCGATCTCACGATATCTCTCTCCCCCTGCCCCACACACTCCACCCACCCTTCCGCCCACTCCCGCCCGTCATCGCGTCTTCCTCTGTCACGCCCTTCGCGTCCTCGGCCTCCGTCCTTTGCCCCCTCTCCGCCGTACTTTTCCAACCGGTAATACCGTTCTCTTATCGCCGACCGTGTCGTCATCTAAGTGCACATATATATGTTTCACTCGTGACACCGCGGGGGAAGTTCAAAATGTGCACGGCATTTGAACCGTTCACAGTATGAAAGGTAAATGTATTTCCAGGTAAACATATATTGTGATTCTTCCTTGGAGTGCTAAATTATTACAAGTACCATGAAGATTAAAGATCCAATTTTTTTTTCAACGCAAAATTGCCGTTTTCAGCTAACTTCCTCAAAGCTTGTGACACTATTTTGGGTTATACCTTAAGATTTTCTACTTATAGCGTACCTTCTGAAGTCCTATCATATTCCATATCTCCTCAAGGCGTGTGAAAACGTATTCATGCATAAAGCAGCATTCATTCAGCTTATCCCCTAACCATTCAAAAATAGTTTTTCAAAGTAAGAGTTATAGTGTGTCATAAAATCACCACAACCTCACAGTACACCGGGTCATTCAATCACTCTGCTTCCTTATCTCTTCATCCCAGGAATCATCCAAACCGCTTTTCGAACGCAATTTCGGCGTCGATCCGCGAATTTGTTTTGCGGACGATGTCTCCGCCTCGCTTCTCCCGTCCCTCTCACCCAAGCAATTCCCTTGCGAATCACGCGCCCGACCACGCCACCCACCCGCGTCCACGTGAGCGGGCAGGGGACCGCGACACCCTCTTCCTCCTTGCCGACGAAAAACCACGCTTCCCCCCTCCCGAAGCCCCACCCGGCAGGGGACGTCCTCCTTCGCCACCTGTCACATACCACATCTCCCAACGCATTCAATATTTGGCGCGACCGAAGGGTTTTTCACCCCCTAAGGTCCCCTGTGACCCCGCACCCGGGAGCGGGCGACTCCTGGGGGGATGAACATTGTTTCGGGGGGCTGCTCCACGTGTTTTATTCCCATAGGAACGGAAGCGTTGAATCGTTTCCTCTTTTCCCGCGGGAGGCGCTCGCTCACGCCTTGAAAAGTTGCGTAATGTTGCGTGAAGGCGGTCTATTCCGTGAGGGCGTTGACATCTGTGACGGAGACTCCGGGCTGAGACTTGAGAGCTTCCTTTATTTTCCCATTCTTCCCTATGTGCTGAACAAAAATTTTCCTCGCTCGGATGTTCATTGCTTTATAGCGCATCAAGACTGCAACGATCAGGCTAACTCTGCATCTTGCCATCGCCCCTTCTACGGAGTGCTCGGGTAGACATGGCGCAAGTGCAAAAATACTCAAGGAAGTAATCAGTGAGATGCAATTTCGACTCCTATTGCAATTAGCAGAGGGAGAACAAAGTAATGAATTAACTCTGAAAATTTAGTGAGTCCGTAGTTTAAAGAGTTTGGAAAAACAGTATATTTTTCCCTTAAAAGATTAAAGTACAACTTATTTTTACGCTATAAAATGATATTCCTGTAGTTGACTCACACTTGGAAACTTGACAACGGTGGTTTTCACCTACTTTTTTGATAAAACTCAACAAATAGAGAAAAAAGGAGCACTCTAACCTATTTAGTAATTTGCCATATTTGCTTCCAGCAACTACATGTTATTTTTATATATTTTATGCAGCCAACGCACAACTAGCATCTCCCTATCCTGTAACCACTCTACACGATTCTTTATTCGAGAATTTACAATTTATATTACCAGATTACTCTTACTATTCCCCGATTGCATTTCTCAAATATTTTCTTCCTGGTGGATATACACTTGAATTTCTTGATAAAATAAATAATAGGGTATTACAATTTTTTCGTAACTATTGGGAAACGAACGCTCTTCAAACAATTGAGAGTTGTTATTTCACACAGAAACTATGTTCTTCCATTCAGGAATCAAGTAAGCCTTTCAAAATATCTTTTTCGAGACCAGGATTCAAATGTTATGCTAGAGGCATTTTTTTGTGACGCGCTCCAAACTTCACACTTCATGGTAAACAAGTGAAAATCACGACGCGACGAATGGAAATCTTTGTCTCGGCGAGCATTTAGCGGAGGACGCTGTTTTTCCATGTTTCAGGGCTGAAATAATTTTTCATGCCAGCTTATTACTCCATCGCGAGGGGAGCTTTTTCATTGATTCTAGAAACGGTTGAAAAGGAAAGAAAATCCTCGAGGCGAGGGGTGGGCGTCTGAAAGATGAATAAATAGGCCCGTCAGTTGGAAATATTTAATTTTATACGTCTTTCACATTTTATCGGAGAAGTCGAGCGTGACGGAGAGACAGAGCCAAGGGATAGCAAAAATATATAAAAGTTTTAGCATTCCAAAAAAGGAGTGCATTAGAAAGAGGGACAAAATATTTTTCAATCGCTTGGTGTCCTGAAGCAATCATCTTTACGCCACGAGAAGACTGGATGGGAGCGAGGCAGTGCGACAGTCGAGGAGAAAAAGGGTCCGCGCACCATATTTCTTTTTTTTACTCATTTGATGAGGGTTTTGCAAAGATTTAGTGAACGCAATATGGAATAAAGCCAAGGGAAGACAAGATAAATTGTTGACAACAAGAAGTTGATAGGGATAGAAAGAGATTGAGTTTACCCGCTTCTCCGACGGAGGATGAAACTTCATCTCTCCGCTCTCATCTCCACAGGAACTAAAATCCCATTTAGTAAATGTCCACTTCATTCTTTATGCTCACGACAGGTTTCTGCGCCGCTGCGTCATTGACGCAGTGCGCAGTCGCAGCAAGCATCTCCCTTAACTTTTGGGTATAACACAAGGCAACTAGGGAACGCAGACAATTATGTTGGCTGTTCAACACAACGCAAGCCTACTTCTTTTAGGAAAATGATGTAAGGTAGAATGAGCCATCACAGAAATGGTTGGTTTGTTGGTTATTCAGGCGACCGACAGCTGAGGTCATTTGCGCCATTTAGGATCGGTGGGTAATGGGGTAGTGACAGGAGTTTGAACTTTGAAGGGAACGGAGGAAGGGTGGAGAGAAACCCGGCGTCGGCATTAGCCTTCTCTTAAATAAAGGCGCCAAGGGGACAACGGCTTAACGTCCCATCCGATGGACGGAGTACTGAACTTGAAATGCCTTCCACTGGGCACTCAAGTGGGGATCAGTTTTCCACTGAAAAATCCACCTCTGCCGGTAATCAAACCGAGACCCTCGGCATGGGAGGTCGGTGCTCTAGCCACCGCACCAACCCGATCCCCGCCATCATAGAAAAATTCAGTATAGAATATCTATACTTCATTTTTGCATGTTGAGACTTAAGACGCACTTAAGGGGAGCCAAAGCGAATATATGACCAGGTATCAGACAACTCAATTATACATCAATTGAACCTCGAAGAGAGCGCATGGTGTAAAAAACCCGGTTTTAGCTTAATTTAAACGGGATGTACTCAATATCATTGGATGTTAGATTAATAGAAAGTAATTATTCCAAAGACTTTGACCTTCTACAAGATGACTATCCCCGTCTCATTACGATAGAAATAGTACAAGAAAATTGTGTGAATTCTAGAGGGTTTCTCAATGGCCATCGCGTAATGGACGTATTATTAAATGTTCGCGAGTATAGGTGCACTTACCTCCAAGTTTAAAAGGATGAAAAACACAGCACTAAAGGACAAAAACTTGATCAATGGCCTAACAACACACGGAGTGATGGATCATTTTGAGGTCAGAAACCACTAATCTGTCAAGAAAAGGAAAAATAGCAGGAGTTTTTGCTGCAGTGCACCGATCCAATTTCAATTTTTTTCGACAAGTGGATCGTCATAAAGTTTGATAACGATGACAAATTTTCATGGAAACTGGATAATGTGGTTATAGACTTGGATAAAGCGAAGATTCGCCCCAAAAATATATACGCTATTCGGCATACGTTATATATATAAAGCCTTAATAAAAGTCATATACCTGCACGGGCGAATCGTATTCCAGCCACAAGTAAAAATACCTCAAATGTAATTTCTTGAATGTCAAGGAGAAAATTGCTTCATTTAAAATTCATGAGATTTACAATCATTGAAATATCATGGCATGTAATCGTTCAAACGATCTCAAAAAACAACACTGCAGAGCCAAAGGTCTAAACATCTGTATCAAACTCATAATTATTGATAGAATAAAACGTGAACAAATTACAGGTACGGCATGACTTGAGTTTGGAAGAATATTTCTACATCACCTTAGGCTATAAATCTCCAGCGCACACTTCCTGTCATTGCTTTATTGTCTCTTGCCATAAATCCCATAAGCAAAAAAATAGTGTTATCAGAGCAAAAGAAATGAAGACGCAAAAGGTATCTCAACAAAAGTTTCATGGCATAACAAATACTTACCTAACGTTCTAAAGCATTTTATATGCACAAATAATAGAGCATAAGGAAAAAGTTTTTTTAGGATTTGAAGAATGAATTACCTTTAGTACCTGATTAGTTGCTACCATTAAATCATATCAACTTCGTTAAGGTTCCCGTTTCCACATAAACAGCAAACCGGAGACGTTCACGAATTGAAAATACCCCCTTCCCATGTCCCGAGCTGCTACCTATCCCTGTTGCATGATAGCCTGAACGACAATGCACATTAATCACCTACCATTAGCACGGGCTTCGAGTCACAAGAACGTCCCCACGCGAAAGGGCCTCCACTCGCGGATTTTACGCGAATGACGTATTTCACGTCCGTGATACCCATTTATAGGGACGATAATTGGCAGAAATACGATCCCGCGACCTAGGCAGGGCGCTGTAACCGCCGCGCAATAGATAATAGACAAGTCTGACACCGTGGTTAAGACGACAAGGACCACCGGAGGAGTTTGTTTGTTCCGCGGAGCACATGGGGTGCAGGGCTAGAGGAGGGGACTCACGAAGAGAGTATCTACAGAGGGGGGGAGGGGAGGAAGCTATGGGTACGAGTAACTCGAAGAAGAGCGGGGGAGGGATGGAAGGGGGCCTGTCCTGTCTTAGATGACGGCCGTAAACCCACCTCCATGCAAATTATCGATAAGAAGCTTTGCTCGCTAATTCCTACCAATTGCAGCGCTCTGGAGGCTCCACCGAGTCCATTGTCCCAATCTTTTCTCTCAAACCTCCCTCTCCCGCATTTCTAATCCGTCCAAGACGATGCAGTGCTACTCCTCACGCGTGCATGCAAACTGCACACGGTAAACCGGCAAAGAAAGGGGTGGAGGAAGGGGGAAACGACCTAAAAACTGCCCCTTCCTCCTCTCCACATGAACCTCCACGTCCCAGCCCCCCCAAACCCACACAAATCGGCAACATCACGATGCATTTCACATAACACGCAATGCCTGGCCTCATTAAGCCATGTGGAAGGGCTCAGGACCAGTAATACTCGGTTAAGACTCTTAATGGCCCCCTTACGTCCCGTCCGAAACAAACGCGAAGGGAAAAAGGAGAAGGGTTTGCATTTGTTCCCCGTCCTTTAGGCCCTAAGAGACCCTTCTTGCGCTCGCCGTGCCATATTTCTTCACGTCAGGTACACGCACCCCAAGGGATTTGTAGGATTATGTTCGGCGATGCATCAATCCGTGTTTGAATTTTCGAGTAAACTTCATGAGCGTTTCAACTTTCTATTCGGATGCGTGCATCAGAGTAAAGTAAACGAGGGGGTAAATACTGTAGTCATGTATTTAAATTTTCAATAAACTAAATCCTCCCCTCTATCATAATTCATAGTTCTATTTCCAGCATATCTAAAGCAAATCATGTATCGTATGCGCCAAAATATTTAGGTGTTTAAAAAATATGTTTATAATTTCTTTGGTAAGCTACGATATTTCCTATTTAATACTCGTCACGTGTTTCATCACTAATAACAAATAACCTTATAACACATTCGTTTCATCATCTTTTCATAGAAAAATATGAATTATATACAGAGCCCGTAAGCTCAAATTGCTTTTTGAATGCTTGATAATTAAAAGGCACGTGAATATAAAGCCAGATGCAGGATTGCCTAATATTAGCAAATTATATGGACAACATTATTTGCCAAAAATACCGATAGCGCCCCTCTAGCTCTCTGAGCAAATATTTACCTCCTCAAATGCAAGCATTATTCTCCTAGTATTTCCATCCCATTTTATCCTCGTACATAATCGATTGATAATTTCCCTGTAAATGAATCTTCTATAAAGAAGAAATTGAAGCAATATAAGTAACAAGAATTCAAAACTTCTAGGAGGTGTTTGATGGGATGTCGTAGCCTAAATTAAACTGCAGAAATACCATGACAAGCTCAAGTAATGGCGCACTTATAATTTGTGAACATTTTCTTCCATCAATAATTAACATAATTTATAGGTCGCAGCGATCTATATAAATAAAAATATAAACATTTGTTTATTCAAAGTTCTCCGAAAGTTCTTCACAGATTGCTTTAAAATTTTGATCATCGTTGTATTTAAATACGTGCTTGTTGATCAATAAAGCTGATGCTGTTCATAGAAACAGTGAAGAATGAAATGTACGTGGAATAAATTTTTTGAGCATTTCCCAACGTTTGATGGCTGAAAAAGAATCAGTTCGAAGGTTTCTGGCTTAAATACGTGGAAATTTATTTAAAATAGAATATTATACCTGATAATAATGCTGAAGCGTCAAAACTAGTTGTGCCATCAAAATAAAATTTGGTGTGCATATACAGAGTTTAATGTCTCTTTTCTACCTGAAATGAAGAATTGGTATGAAAAGGAGGTAATTGAAACTGGTAGCTCTTAGATTGCTGAACTCTGGGAATTTTATCATCTAGAATCTCACTCATGTAATAATCAATAATTGGCGATAAATGCTTTTGAAGTTGCAAAGGAGATGTTGAGATACATGCAAAGAAGAATGATATAATTGTGATTAAGACTGCATTAGTGTGATAAAGAAAAACGTATTCCGGACAGTTGGGGATGAAAGAAAAATGCTTGAGGTCATATGGGTAGTCAAGGAGTCAGATAAAGTGAATAGGCACGATCCTAATGAATACATGCCAGGCGTTGAGGGAAGGAACATTTGAAAGTAGAGTTAGATATTTAGGTGCTCCTCCGAAGTCCGAGTCTTTACATTTATTTATAGAGGTCTAAACGACCTTTAGATATTTACGAATGCCCAAATCGGTAACCTAAACAAGAAAAAAATCTTCGTTTGTTCTATTTTTATCTCTCAACTGAGTGGAGACCGATATAATTTTCTTAACCTCCGTCACCATTGTATCTCACCGTTCAATCCTCACGATAGGACACGATAAACTTCCGCTACCCACCCCCGTCCCTCGAAAAACCAAACTTTTAACTACACCTTCAACACCCTCTGGCCCTTGTGACCTCTCCTTGATTCCAATTCTCCTCTCCGGTGCACAACTCCCGCCCCTCCAATATATCCCGCGGATTCGGTTTTTGTTTCCCGATCCCCTTGTTTATTCTGCTCTTCCAAACGCCGACAGTCCTTCAACCCCGCCCTCCTAATTAATTAGCCCCATCGAAGCCCGCACACACTTTCTCATTCCCACCCGCTCTCCACCACCACTCACGCCTTTGCCGCGGACCATCTTAAAGCCCTCCTCACCCCCTACCTGCAATTGTGTGCCAGTCAAACCCCAACCATCCCTCGCCGACTTACCCCTGCCGTCAAACACCTGGTCCGTCCTCTCTTCCCCTAGGCTTGCTTTCCCTCCGCCCTGGCGTGCATACCTGATCACTATTTTCCTTCCATCCCATCGAAACGACGCATTCTCCCACACTCCTATTTACACATCATTCCCGCTCTGCGCGAAGCAACTTTTGCTGCTTATTTCGATACCCAACTGCCGGAACGCCAGTCAGGCAATTAGGATACTTAACGAGTGCTCCAGGTATCCCTGTGCGGGAAAGTGGACCAATAAAAAAATCAAGAAAGCCCCTAACCCCAAATACTAAAAAACGTAACTTATTAACAAAAACACAGGCAAGGCCATTTGCAATAGAATAAATTCTCCTCCAAAATGTTAATCATTTATCTTATGGCTGTCAATCAAAGTTGGCCGTTTCCAATAGCTGGAAAATAAAACTGACCCAAGCTGAACTAGAAAGATCAATAATTTCTGGGTTCCGTTATGTTTGTGCATCGATAAGCATATGGTATTTCGTGTTCAGTGCGTGGTACATTTTTAAATAAAAATTCGAATGAATTCTATTTTGGGATGGGCCATTTGATTGATGGGCCCAAAAACGAACATGGAATGATATCGCCACTAAGACGGACGAACGCGGAAAACACTGTAATCATGTCACTAGAAGCTTTACAGCGCTGCAGATTTTTTCGGAGTGAATACAAATTACATTTATGCAAGTATAAATGATGGGAGTTCATGTTGAAAGTAAAATTTTCAGTCGATGATAACTCGCTCGAGGTCTTTTTATGTCTGTAGTTAAGTAGTAGTAGTAGTTTATAGTCAGATGGGGAATAGCTCGCCCTCTTGCATGAATTGGGTAGGATAGTAGGGAGATACGCTTGTAGATCAACCCCCTACAACCCGGTACAAGAGGTGAAGGAAATTTTTACGATCAACTAGCCAGATTGAAATTTTTTTTAGCAATTCTGAATTTTCCTCTGCCATGGACTCCCATATGTCTTATTCATCCCTCATCCAATTTGTTCGGCACCCTTTTTCGACAGACAACTTTCCCAACAGGGCCGCACCGCTGTCAGCGAGCTCGAGGGCGTGCAACTCCCTCTGGTCCGCCCCCACACTTCCTGCGTCCTCCCCAGCGACCTCTCCGCTGATCCCCCCGGGGGATTTATGACCTTAAATGCCCCATGTTCGCTCCACCATCGCCATTTTTCCCCATTATCCTAACAATTTCCTCACGCGGCTCACTTTCTCTCGTCGAGTACCTCTCTCCTATACTAACGGCTGTTTCTGTCCCTCCATGCAGCGGAGTTTTCCTACCTAATTCTTCTCCTTAGAAAGCACGTATTTGGTGATGACCGATCTTCCATACACAAATCAGCACGGCCGCCTATATCTATTTTATCGATTTCTTTCGAATTAGTCCTACCAAGCACTTAGGTTCCGAGGGCTCAACGTTTCCAGATGGACAATTTCACCTATACATCAGATTTCCCAAAGGGGGGGCGGGGGGGGATTCGATTCCCAAATACCTCTAGTCTAAACGCGGCCTTATTTACAGCAATAGACGGAAAACTTATCATCCTGAATAAGAACACTTCCTATTTCACATTCACTGAAAATTTTCAGCTTTACTTTTCAATGCATCAAACTCAACTAAGTCAAGTTAATTTTTTTCGATACTTGATCGCTTAGTGAATTGGTAAACTAATCATATAAGCATTTTCAACACCAAAAGACTTAGGATTAAGTAATTTGGAATTAGCATAACGTTGATGTAGGACGCATGATAAAATACTCAAACAGAACCCATGCCCAAAAGGAAATTTCTCAGCATGATTGTGAATGTTGAATATAGTCTTGTAATGATATTGAATTCCTCGTGATCGTAAGGTTGGAAATTCGAGCGGTGTTCCCTTTTCAACGTAGAATAAGTCGCAGCGGCTAAAAGGCTTGAGCTATACGTTTTTCGATCTCTAATTAGACGTATGGATTGACATACTATATCTATCGACTCGTATAATAGCGTAACCAGTCTATTAAATGAAATAAAATGGGAATCCTTGTCAGATCGCAGGCTGAAATTTAAACTAAACTCTCAAATAAATTCCAATATAATATTTTCAGTGATGACGTTAAAAATATTTTCCGAACCCCTACTTACTATGGTAGACTAAACCATAATCGCAAAATTAGAGCAATTGATTGCCGAACTGACAGATTCAAAATGTCCTCTTTTCCTCATACAATTAGGGATATGAATAACGGTAAACTTATCCAATACTAGTTGATCCATGGATAGCATAGGTAGTTACATGTTCGTAAAAGGACTTTAAGCTAACCCAAGTAACAGCATGTTTTGCATTCTTGCTTTGCTATTTTAATCTTTTTTAAATAGTGAAGTTTAGACTAGTATATTATTAGGTACTAATCATTTTTTATGCATGATATGTAGTGCACGTTTGGTGAGAATTTACCCCCTGCCACACACCTTTATGGTGGCTTTCAGGGTATTATGTAGATGTAGCTGTAGACTGTTCGTTACCGTTGGTGAGAATGCTATTATCAATTTCTGAATTGACGATCACATGACTCCGTCTCTGAAAAGGCCTAGTTGAAATATTTTGCAATAGTTGACCGGTAAATTATAGGATCCTGCAACACATCTTCCTTTTCACCGGTGTTTATTTAAAGCAGCCAGTCATAAGCACACGCCTCAAAACTATTCATAGCCATTTTTCTACGTATCCCACTGGATTGATAATTCAGGTGCCGACGTTTCCGGTGGTTGAGTCAGCCATTACCTTCATGGGCGTTGATGACGTTCATTAATGCCCATGCATAAGATGGTTGTAATTCCGAGAAGTACACACTCGTAGGAATCGTTCGCCGGAGAAAGTTCAAATTCTACATTCATTGTCCTATATTAAATCCGTGGTCACAAACTGTTCATAATGATCCCAGCAGCTCTACCAACCATCAAGTTCAGTTGAAATATCACAGTAATAATTATTACCGAAGGCGTTTTAGAGAATTCGGTGGCTGTAATGGAATCTGACGTGTTATCACACCGATGAATAGGGAGCAATTACTTGAAAACTGAGGAAATAATAGAATAATTATTTTATCCCAAGGGTTGTAAGATGGTACTGAACAGTACAGTCAATTGATTCCTAACCTCATGGGGGATGAAATGGCTTTGTAATGAAACCATCTTGCCAAAACACAAGAGCCACGAACTGGAAAAAAATTGATAGAAGAAGATGGTATCCTATGGATGAAAATGATAAATAAAATAATTCTACTGCATGGTGAGGGACTTGAAATATGTATAAGGTACGTCGAGGAGGTTAAGTCAATATCAGGGGTAGTGTCAATTGTGACGGTGGTTGCTAATTGAACTTTTGTGGTAAAAGTTTGCACTTACCCTTATGGTAAGGCAATTGAAATACAACAATTAGGAAAAATGTTCAAAGAATTTTGCTTACGATTCAGTGATTCAACATCTAGATTGAAGATGTAATCATTTTCATTCATCGTTAACTGATTTAAGGGACTTGTTTTAATGATAAATAATATTAGACTATTCTACGTAGAATAAGATCACAGTAAGGTTAACACCCTGAATACGGAATGAGTTTTTGAGCGTTATTCTAAATTCAAAGATTTTAATGTATCAGGTATAAGAGGAATCAAATTTATTCAGGCCATTTTATAAGGCCATTGTTGACCTAAAAGTACAACTACTATTGCATCAGCACATTGTCAAAATAATTCCATAAAAGGACTGAAATCGATAAATTGCTATGTAATTGTTTTTGAATTAAAGTTGACTAATGAAAATGATTCATTACTGAACAATGAGAGATCTTAATCCTCATTTCCTGCTCCTCCTAAACGTTGGAAAAAAATCTGCAATTACTCATAGCGTTATAGTATATCAATTAACTTCCTCAAATCCAAAAAATATCGAGACATGTAAATTAGCAACGAAAGATTGTGAAACTCTATTATAATTAAGTATATTTTGATACTTCAATGAAACCAGGTGCAGAAAATCTGATTTTGGGAGAAGCTTGTTGCCTAAAAATAGCATTTTTTTACGGGGTCTTCCTATTCAACTTAGCGCTCAAGAGTTAATCGTTAATTACTTTAATGCCCAAGTCTATTCTGAGTTTCTTAGGCCCTTTCACTCCCCGTAGAACTAATTTGACGGTGAAAAATAAACATTGAAGCTAAATTCAAAAGCCTCTTCACAAGAGCGAGAGAGAGAGAGGGATATAGAGGGAGAGAAAAAGGCTTTTTATGACTCTCTCCATCCGGCTAAGTCCATTCCTCCTCCACTGTTATCACTTTGGTCCCTTTCTCCCGTACTCTCACGCTCCATTGTAATTTCCACCAGTCACCCCGCCCATCCGCCACCGGCTTCTTTCTCCTCTCGCTCTCCCCACTCCTTCCGTCGCCGCACAACCCCTGCCCATCACATCCCGCAACCCACCGCACCCACGTCCTCCCCCCCCTCCCGAGCCTCGCAGTTGTCCTGCACCATCGTCCGGACTTTCCTGGACCGCCCCTCACCGCAGCTCTCTTTCGCTCCACCCCCCCCCCCCACCCACCCTCGTCCAACTCTCTCCTACCTGACGCTTCATTTGGTTTGGCTTGCCGGGAAATCGCCGACCTTTTCATCCCTGATACCTATCTTCACTCCTGCCCACACCATCCTCCCTCCCCTCTTCCCTATACCAAATTCCCCCTTCCCTCTCTTCTTCACTGTCGTACTCCACACCATCCTCCCCTCTTTGCTTTACTCTCCTTTTTCTCCACCTCTCCTACTTTTCCCCACCCCTCTGTCTACTTGTTCCCCATCACTTTAGCCCTTCGTTTCTCCTCTTCTCACCCCAGTTCCCTTTTCCCCTTCCATCCAACCTCTCTTTTTTACTCCATTTCTCCTTCCCCTCACCCTCCTCTCCCCTCACTCCCTCCCATCAACTCCTCCCTCTTACTTCACCCCTCTTCCTTCCCCACACCTTTCATTCATTCCCTCTAACTTGCAATACAACTCATTGCCCCTCCCTCCAACTTTCCCTCCTACTTCCCATTGCCTCCGTTCTCTTCTCTAGGCCAAGACTCTCCCCGCACTCCCGATACTGATTGACGTCAAATGTACACTCTCTCCCAATCTCCGCTCTCTCCTTTCTCACTCCGACTGCCCCCCACCCCCCTTTATTGCCTCTTTCAGGCCCCCTCCCCCCACCCGGGGGTACTCTTCCACCTCCTCCTCGAGATACTCCGCGTATCCCTCTCCCGCCTCCATTCCCCCCTCAAACGCCATCGCAGTGGGGCCAGCTTTACCTTTTAATGGGGATTAAATTGAACACCCTACGTTTCTTTCCGAGCCCCACATTGTGGCCGGTGAGCTGTTGGCTCCCCTTCACTCAAATGCTGATTTCCTAATTCGTGAAAATGTACCATTTTTCGTTTACTCATCTTGTTTTTACGCAGTACACATAAGACTCCTTCTTCCACTGTTCATATTGGCTAACAAACCCGCAATTTTCCCCTTCTCAGCATTTCTTCCTCTTCTTCGATGATTCTTTTGGTCACCATGAAAAATAGTTGCTCATTCGTGTCCGATAAATATGTGCAAAATAAAAATTCAAATAACACACAAATATGAACAACATTAATAGTTGCATATAAACCCTCACTTGATGCTCTCAAAGTAGGAAATTGAATACGACCTCACTTTTAACTTTAACTCATCAGTGGGACAGCCGCTTTTTTTTTAACAGTGGTGATCTTCGTTATGATTGAATGTTTCTGACGTCGTTTGCGCCATTTATAAAGCTGGCAAATGATGGAGGCATTTAAAGCCCATGATTATTAGTCGATTCATCAGTAAAACAGAGGTTATACGACAAAAA
Organism: Platycnemis pennipes; assembly: GCA_933228895.1. NCBI lineage: Eukaryota > Metazoa > Arthropoda > Insecta > Odonata > Platycnemididae > Platycnemis > Platycnemis pennipes. The sequence goes on from OW121853.1 coordinate 52,964,876, forward strand.
AAAACAAACGTGGTTTATCATAAGAGCAGAAAGAGGAAGATGAATCAATGGTACAGAACATAAAGAAGAACAAGGTTAATTAGGGACTTTTTGCTCGATGTATGGTGAATTCAGTGGTATACGAAAAATATTCCAAGGGAGACATCCCATGAAGAATAACAAAGTGCCACTTCTAGCCTTAGCCACATAAGTGCAAGTTAGTAAATGAATAATGAATGGAGAATTATGAAATGTGTACAGGACAGGGAAGAAAGAAGTTTATCAATATCAGGATTGATCTTAAAATGAAACGGCCCCACATGTACTCGTTTTATGCATGTTGCATAGAGCCTATAAATGGGAATTCGAGTATAGGTATCATAAGTTGGCATGGGACGTATAACGCTTTTCTTTAGCTCCCTCCTCACCACCTCCATGCTCCTCTCCTGTTTGTTTCTCTCTCTCGCTCTCCGAGGCCATTTCGTTAATTCACTCCCTCGTCTCCTGGTCACCAACTCCCCGACTAATCCCTCCCTCCTCTGAAACCCTCCTTCCTAATGGAGTGGTCGAGCGATAATTACTTCCAACGATCTTCTCTTCCTCGTTGATACTCTTTTTCTTCTTTCATTTTCCGCCGCGGTTCACAAGAATGCCTCTGACTCGGGAAGGCTTGAGCGTGATAATTTGATTTTACGACCTGAAAGCGTGACGGAATCCGAATGGAACATTTTTGCGCCGAATGAGTTGCATTTGGAACACAGGGAAACACGATGTTAAGCAGCGCAAAGCAACACGGGGACACAATGAGTTTTCTATTTTTGTGCCATTACCAGGTAGGTACACAAAAAAGTGGTGGTTTCCGTTGCCCCGTCTCATGGCCCCGAATCATCAGTAACCCGAGGAAGCTGGGACGCGGGATTAAATGTTTACCAACGTTTACATCCCTCTAGTCGATCACTATGCTAATACCTATACATCCAGGTTGCGATCTCGGAAAACAAGAGATTTGCTGTGCCCAAAAAAGTGGATATGTTCTTAACGTACGAAAATCTTGGTCACTTCTGCAAAATCCTATGAATTGCTATAAACACGACATCTGCCCTAACTGAGTACGCCGTCTCCACTAAAATGTGAAGATCGCAATGATAGCTAAGCCGAAATTGCAATGCAGATAGCTTTCCAAAAGTTTAATAATAGAAAAGTAGATGATGCTCGATTTGGATTCCGGATTCCATTACCCGGATCAAATGCCATTATACTTGTTTCAACTGCCGTTTACACTTACTTTCGGTAACTCTCAGTTTTTTGAATTCACATTAGTTTTGGAAGAATGTTAATCTGGAAGACTCAAGGGGTAGAATGGAGATTGCTCCGTAGTCACTCTTGTCTTTCATCTCTACACAGTGCCGAGCCCCTAGTCGCTCAATCTAATCCACCCTTGGCGAGTTACGAGAAGAGTTGAAGCTCTTATCCGATCATCATATTTCTATGTGTTTTAAACCTCTCACGGCATTTGACCTTTGTATATAATGTAATTGTCGTGGTTAGTTCGTGACCAACTGAAGGACAGCCACGAGTGATATCTGTCTGCAAAAGGTCAGTGAATAATGATTCGCCACAATTTTACGCTGCGAAATAATGGCAATTTTATTCTTTTGAATGCCGCATTAAGATGGGAATTTACCGGGGGTATTTGAATATGAGCGGGTGGTTGGCCAGCGAACTTTACGTTACGGAATTACGGGAGAAGAATTCAAATCTGAGAGAAGCCTTTCAGTATACCCTGACATCAAAGTTAGAATTTCTGGATCCTACAATAGCGTAAAAATATCAGGTGGCCCAGAGAAAAATAAAGATACCACCATAAATTTCTGAAGGGAAACATATATTAGTGCTTATGACTAGTATTAGTGTTGGTATTAGCTCCAAAGGCACTCCAACTACTAAGGGTGATTTGCACCATCTAGCCTGACTCAACACCTAGTATTAATGTCCGAGGCGTATTCAAACCCGCGACTCATGGATTGTCAATCTTGTGCGTTACAAGCCTGGCTATTCCATCCTGCATATTTATATCTACATCTACCGAATATCCTAAAACCCACGCCACGGTGTGTGGCAGGGGATTAGTTAAAGCCAAACATGCACTAAAGTTTACTGAAAATACGAATCTAAGGAGAACCTCGATATCATGCGGGATATCATGTTTAAAACGATCCGGGCTCTTTTATGTCCAACTACGAGAAAAACTTACAGTTAAACATTGAGTCAAGTTAGATTATAATTGATGATATCTTATTATGATCCATGAACTCAAAGATCGCGCCCAATTAAGACTATCCCTCAACGATGTTGAGTAATGCTACTACAGTTATCGATTCTGCCCTCCATATCTTACTTCCGTCAGATATTATAGGTACAATGAGGCAATCTCATACGTACCATTAGCTTTTTCTTTTATTTTGATCTTCGCATCGTTTTCGACATCATTCCGATAAAATTGAATAGTAATTTTGTATTAGTAGTTAGCAGTAGCGTTGGACATATGAATTTGGACTTTCTGTGCAGAAATTTCTATGGAGTGGAAGTAGAGATCTTCAATGCTGTGAAAGAAACTAACATTTGTTAGTATTTCCGAAAACAAATTCCGATTTCAGGAATTCGAAGAGTACAAGGGAAAGCAACTCAACAGATATTCCTAGAAACTTTGGCCAATGATAACAGATATAAATGATAATAGACCAACTACTCAATGCTTGATATTAAAAAAATACAGGAAACTTGAATTTAACCCGCCACTTTGGTTGCCAGGCCGGTGCACCACTGACCTGGCTGTCGCGCATTGGAATGGGAGTACTGAAGGCATGAGTTTGTCGAAGTGAAGGGAGAAATAGTAAAAGAAGAGGAAGGTTCTAGCCTGTTGAAGAGAGGTGCCCCATCACTCTGGCCAGTTTAACACTATTAATTTAATTTAAATGGATTATCTAAAAAAAATAAACTTTCTCGCACAACACTCAGTTACTTTTGCATCAATTTTGTTTGTAAAACATCCCTTTATTTTCATTAGAAAAATAGAGCCTTTTTCCTACCTTTCACAAAAGAGAGGTGCTCACGAAAGTAAAAAAATAACACTTTCACTTCAATATAAATACCCAGTTGACCCCGAGGCCAGACGATACGCTTCTCCCATGGATTTCATCAACTGTTTCCCCCAGATAATATTGTCCTTTGTTCATTTGAGCGACAAATCCACTTTCAATTACGATGAATGGATTCAAGAATAACATTTCTGCGCCAAGGCTGCGAATAACAGGACTCAACAAATTGAGGTACAGCTTATGGAGCATTTTCTATGGCTTGAATTCCATTTCCTCATTCAGTTCCTTCCCTCTTCAGGAATCACCGATGCAGTATTTGTCTCGTGGTGTTTTGAACTCTGTGTTGTGTTCTCAAAATTTTACGATAGAGAAATAGTACGAGAAAATTTATAAAATATTAACGACATTAATGGATTATGTCCAAAACAGATTTCCACCGCACCCGATTAATCTTCAAGGCGTGAAAATGCAATTGAAGAAAGATTCAGATAAGATTATATCGCCTGGTAAGATTTCATCTATATCAGCTACCATTTTCAAATCGGTAACCATTTAATATGAATTTTTTGAATTATTCTTCCATTAATTAGAATTCCTAATTAATTTTCAAAATGTTAATTAATGGCAACATAATGGCAAAATATCAGTCAGTAAATGATATCGGCTACATAAAATGTACATGAAAAATCTATTAATTAAATTCCTTAAACCATTAATTTACCAGTTTAATAATTGTGCATCTAAATGGTTTAATTATTTATGGGAAAAATGATTTAAAATTCATTAATGTGCATTTAAATAATATTTGTGTCCTTCCTGCGTCAATACACTCAAGAAAAGTATTCTTGTTCCAAAATGAATACGAATTCAAATTAAACCACTTTAAATAATACCTGCGTGTACTAGCGGTATAATAATATATTTTTTCAAAATTGTGATACCCAGTAGTGTAATAAGTTTATTGGAAAGCTCAATTCCATTTTTTCTTCCTATTTTCCTGATTCGGATGAGCTTTCCTACCGGACACGCGTGGGGGAAATAGACGAATCGCTTCCGCGAAAACTTTTCCGGCGTCCACGACGATGAAAAAAATAAATAATAGCAAACAGTATTGTATCTTCAATGTCCCACGGAGGTTAAGGCCGAACTTCGTTACATGTAATGGACTTCTTGGGAAGATAACTCAATTTTGATTGATGGCAATTTCCAGCGGGATTCGTCCTCCCAGCAGGGATAAGATGCTACGGGGAGGTCACCCCTCCCACCCTTCCGCACACTCCACCTCACCCACCCACCCCACTTACCGATGTCCTACTACTTGTCAAGCCATCCCGTCCTCAGATGTTTACTCGCCCCTTCCTGAGCTCCGCTTCCTCCTCTTTCTCGGATTCTCCTCCCTCCCAACACTGTCTCCCTGTTCCCCCTTCCCTTCCCCGCAGGATTTCACCCGCTCCCGCCTCCCCCGAGAGGCTAACATAATTCCCTCACGCTACTACCCCCATCCTCCGCGCGGACGCTACAAACCCTCGTCTCTTTCGTCTTGACCTCTTGTCCTCGGCTCCCCCAAGGCTTCATCCTCCCACCCCCACCTCTTTCCAACTCCCAGTGCCCCTCTGTCTCTCCCCCCTGTCCATTCCCGCGTGATCCCCATCCAAACCGACCGGCCTTACTAATCCATTCACCTCCTTGGATGCGCATTCGGCTTCACTGAATTCCGCGCGTTTCGACGTCGGGGATCGAAATATTTCATGCGCTGTTTCGCCCGCATCTCCCGTAGACGTGTGCTCACCTGCAGATCTACGATAGGCGAGCAGTGCATAGCAGGAATTCCCGAGAGAACTTCAGGTTTAATTCACGGTCAGCCTCGCACATAAAGTAATGAACATGGTTTCAGATACGGTTGGTGGGAGTAAAATCACAGCAGTAGAAGTAAATATATTAATATGCGAAGGTCGATTTTATGTGTCTCCCATTAATATCAATCCAAAATGAAATTGAGCCAATAGGAATGGCAGGTGTTGATATCGCACTTATCATTGCTTATTAATTTTTTCCACCTCACTTACTTTTAGGTTAGCGAAGTACTTGTTAGGGACAGAGCTGAGAACAATTATATAAATATCAATTTTCAACCTGTGAGTTATTTAATCTTAACTAATTTATGCAGGAATAACATAATCTACACAAAGAAAAATTTTCTTCTATTCATTTAGGAATTTAAATCTGGAACAGGTATGAGGAGCTGAATTACATCCTCCATTAAATTACGTTCTCCATTAAGAAAGGTTTTCCACCCAACTGGGACACTGGAATTAGCTGGTTTTCTTAAATATAATTTTCCTTTGCAGAACCCCTTCTGCTACGGGTATTTTTTCCCTACCGACATCGGTTTCACCAAAAATAAAATAATTTTAGATTCCTAACGGGATGTTTTAACGGAATACACAAATGGAGATAGAGAGATTGGGTACCGATTATGCGTACAAATCACAGGACATAAATTAAATGAAGCACAGTGAACTCAAATTTAGCGTTCTCAGACACATCTAAATTAACAGATTAACTCTTGATGGAAATCAGCTCTAATCATTAATTTGTCATTTTCAGGATGTTAATTAATTCTCTCAATGATAAAATTAATCGTCTCAAGTTGTTTTCTTTTATCATAAAATCATTAAAATATACGAGTTTTACTCAAGTTCTTGCATCCAACGATATATCGCCCCAAACAGCGCCGCCAATGCATTAAAAGTTGATGGATTTCCCCCATTACTTTTGAGAACTAACACACACGCAAGCCATTAATCTGAACACACATCCCTGTCACTCTGCTTATACTTGATCCACCCTTCCTCAGAGCTATTTTCTCTCTGCTATTCCTTCCTTCCTCCGAACACACTTCCCCAGTCCTCTCTCCTTCCATTCCCTACACACTTACTTCCTTATACGCCACCTTACCTTTTCCTGTAACCTACTCGTCTCCATTTCCAAATCTTTAACCTTTCATCGACCTCCTCTTAATCCTAAACTCCTTCCTCTCATCCTAACTTCCGCTCATCCCTCCTCCCTTAACATTTAAACCCCTTCCTTTATTTTCTCCTTCGTTCTTCATCCTTCCTTCTCAAGAAGTCCTACACCATTCCCCTCGTGCCTTCCCCATGAACTAACTTCCTCCTGTTTCGAGTCAAACTTGACTCTTTTTGGCACTTTCTCAAAGTTTTCACACTTTTCTCCCCCAGGGTTTTTGCGATTGACTTCAGCGGAGCCGACGGTCCAAATCCCATCATTGGATGTTGCGTTTTTCCCAAGTTTTTGTTGTCATGGCTCCATACGGGCGATGGAGAAAATTATGGAAGCTCCCGATGTCGCTTTCCACATGCAGGGGAATTAGAAGATTTTTGTAATCATAATCCGTAATACTCCACAGAGTGTTTATTCTGGTAAGAGGAGTTCTGATTGTCACCTGCGATGACGATGGTTAAGAAAGGGAATGCAACTATCACTTGAAAATTATTTTCTCCACAAAGTTTATGTCGTTACACAAGAAACAAAATCATTTATAATTTTCAGCCATACCGACATTCACTTATTATAATCATACCATGTAGAGTTTTATGACCAAAAAAATTGATTAGGCTTATAAAATTACTCCCCTATAGTAAAAATGTAAAATTGGGTTTATACATCTAAAACATTTACTAAACAATATAATATCCCCATAAATTTAGTCATAATAGAATGCATTAGTTCAATTTTCAATATGATAGCATGGTAAAATTATAGAAACTCAACATTCAATGCATCGTACTTTAAAACTGAATTTACTGAAGGGAACTGAACGTACAAAATGTCTATCTAAATGAAAATTTTCACATTTTTTGTCAATTGAATAGCACGCTCAATTTGTTATTTAACGCTCGCACCTTAAATGTGTCATATTGTCTAATTAGGGAAAGTACACTAACAATAAGTTATTTCCTACACTTCCACTGATGGCCAGTGAGAGATGCGTGACAAGGACATGGACATGAAATTTCCGCGGTTTAATGACTCACAAGGAATGTGTTAATTCTCATAACTGGCACAGCGAAATATGTTAAAATACAGTGACGAGAGTGGGAGCAGGTAGTTAGTTATACTACCCACGTTTAAACGGGTGACAAATCGACTGATGATATTGGTTTTTTAGAATTATCCTTTTAACCTGAATGAGTATCCATCAAAAAGTTTTAAATTCGATTAATTTTGAGAGTGGATTGATTAACAAAATATATCCATTAGTTATATCTTCGTATTGCCCCAAAGGAAACAACGTGGGCTTCATAGTAAACCATCTAGCGTCAGCAAGGAAGAGAAGGAGAAGGGTTTAAGATTAATAATAAGAAATTGCTTCACTAAATTATTGTTTAAACTTCCTTGCAATTTGGTCGTCAGGGGTAGGGGGAAAATGGATTTTGGATCCTATCAATTTGACAGTCTCCTTCTTACTCAGTCTCCAATAGTCTCCATTACCCGCTGGAAGATGAAATTAGCAGCTAGCCCTTAAAATTCAATGCCGGGAGTGACATCACACGTTTGGTATCTCTGGCTTAAAGTTTAAGCAGCACTAAGCGATTGGGCCAACTAAAGTACCAAAAATCACATTTTTTATTGATGTGGCCTTCTAAGAAAAGTTGGGTTCTGTGAATCGCCTTCGAAAGGGGATCTTCCTCAGGATTCTTAATTTCTCATAGCACAAAACAATTGCTTCATTTCGTCCAGAATACTATCTCTCCACATGACATTGCTAAGTGGTATGTTAATAAAGAAAAAATTAATTTTCAGCCAAGAAAGAAGACACTATCAGTAAAAGTTGGTTTAAGACGCAATATAAATAACATGTTAGTCGGTTTTTTACGTAACGAAGAGAAAAATGCACGTTTCTTTAAACAATTCCATGAACTGCTCATGGTTCAATCATCCTTGGCTGTCCCAAACCATTCTTTCTCGTGCGACGGCCAATCTCTTCCCAACACATTCATTCTTTATCCCGCGATTCCGTCCGACTGCCATCCCTCGCCGTTTCTCCGGCGGGTTGGGATTCTTTGTTGCCAATGGGAGGAAGGTAGATGAGGCGCGAAGGACACACAACACGTTAAAACCGGCACGCGGCCATGCATTTTGTATCCGGAATGAGGAGCACGTGCCCTATTCCCCCTCGGACCTCCCGGCCGTCCCTCCTCCCCACCATTTCTCCTGCCTCTTCATCCTCTCTCCTCTCCATTTCTCCTCCTCCCGTCGCCTCACAACCTATCGATCGAATCGACTCTCGCTCGTGATCTAAATTTCGCCTCACCCCCCCCCCCCCCCCCCCCCCCCCTCTCCCCTTCGCCACTCCCCCCACCTCCTCCCATTTCGCCATCGCCTCATCAAATTTTCACGCATTTTCCTCCGCCCAACAATCCTCATCTCTCTCTCTTTCTCTCTTTCGGAGACTCCTCCTTTCCCCCTCCCCAAACCGTTATTTCCGCCCACTGCCGTCTCTTATTCCTCACGTCATTTTCCCCTAATCCGCGCTTCGGGTGCGGCACGTCGAAGGATCGGCGTCGACGGAGGAAGAAAACGTGGGAGGCGGAGCTTGAATCAATCGGTTCGATTCGCTGATTTTTTCCTCCCGATTTTCGATGGCTTTAGCGTATTAGTCAATCAACTGAAAAATCTGCGACGCTCGGCCCTCCGCGTGAGAGTTCGAAAATAAAAGGACCATGACGTGTGGAAATGAGAGGAAAAATCTGTGATATAATGGCACCCAGGACGATGAGTAATCAAGCACTCGCTCGTCTCTGTTTTGGGATCGGGTTGTCCTAGAGTACCTAATTTGGCCGGAGTTCCTCCTTCCCAACAGAGGGCCTGGGTTCAAATCCCAACCGAGACAAAGTTTTGATTGGTATGTAGATCCTCGCCTGGATACTGTGTGGAGAGCACTTTGTGTTCAATACTGGGTCTGTCGGTAGAGACCGGTGTTTGAAACCGTCGGGATTATCTCGAATAAGTAACCAAGGAGTCACGTGGCATAAACACTTGTGGTTCACAAATGTTTTATGTCAAAGCCGCTGATCACAATCTCATTCATTGTTTGCACTCGTGTTTTATCTCATGTGGGGGCTCTTTAGTCGAGACATATGAGAAAAACCAAATGAAAACAATTATTGCAAACCATTCGTGTTTGTACCGTGTGACTCCTTGATCACGTATTCGAGAATCTTGAATAGGTAAGTAAAGAGTCTTATGCTAAAAACAAGAATACTTCGTAAATTTTGTTTCTGAATACCTCGTTACTATATTACTCATTATGTTCACTTGAGTTTTTCTCCTCCGGGGGAGCTTTATGCTAGAGACAGATAAGAAAAACCCGACAATGTGTGAGGTTGTAATGAGCGATTCAAATACACTAATTTACAAACCATTCGTATTTGCACCATGTAACTCTTTGGTTACCGAATTCGAGACAATCTCGAAGGTTTCAATCAAACTACCCCTGAGAGCCTTTAGATTAGAGTAAGCTTATACCGGCGTCGAGTTTCACTCCAACCTTCCTCCGTTCTTTAGAAAAATGACCAGTGGCAAAATGACAATAGGGTAATTTCCTTCATCAAATAAAACAGACTTCATTAATTGCGATTCGTGCCCTGCCATATTTTATTATGCCATTATGTATTTATTTTACGCAAAACGTTTGGACTTAGAAATTTCAGTTTCCATGAGAATTAAATGTTAATTTTAAGATCATTTGAAAAAGCTCTGAAATGGCGGGGTGCGCTGCCTTCTTGCTGACGTAACAGGTATGTAGTTTAAGTTGCGATGCATAGGAAAATTTGTCTCCTGAAGTTACCCTTGTATTTCAAGGCCCCTCAGCTCTAGTGAATATGTATTAATATTAGTCTGTGAAAACTATCAAAGTTCGAAAGTCTTCTCTGTTAAACATGGTATTATTAGTCGTCTTATAGGCTCAAGGAGATCCTGCTCGTGGTGTCTTCTGCTACGGCGAAGCATGGCGTGAAGGTCGTGCGGCGATGGACGAGCTTCGCGGGATGCTTGTAAAAGGAATACTAGCTGATTTTATATGAATCATCTGCAAAAATACTATTAAATAAATAAATAAAAGTTAATAATAATAAATTAACGGAATAAATATACCTCCGATACTAGTTAATAAGCTTTAACGGAGTACAGCGTCTACTTTGAAGCGGCAGCAGCACCACCTGGTGGCAGGTAGCGGAAATAGTTTGAAGTCATACGTAGGATGAACCGGCAACTAGTAGTTTGCCGTCGCGTTTTCGCGACATTGAATATTTTTCACTTTTTAATTAATGAGGAAAAATAATTAATGTTATTTAAAAATCGAACGGCTTAAAATGCGTACTACAGAGGTTATAAACTTTCGATCAAGACAATAAAAAAAATAATAGGCAACTACCCTGTTGCTGCCTGTCGCCTGCCAAATAACGAATTGGAGCGTCTGCAGCGAAGATCAGCAAGATCTGAATAGGGTCGGTATGATATTCCTATTAGCGTAATCAGTCTTACTGAAGAACTTAAATGGAGATCTTTGCCATACCTTGGGTTGAAATGCAAACTTAATCTCTCATGTAAATTCCAAGAAAAATATTTTGCGAACTCCGACTCACAAAAGTCCTTTACCTACATTGGGTAACAGAATATGTGTGAATTCTTGCTTTGATCCGTGAATCTTTTTTAATTGTTATATTTAGAATGAAATATAGTTACTAATCCTTTTTATGAATGATGTGTAAAGCGTGTTTGATATAAATTCATCTCTTGTTACACACCTTTATGGCGTCTTACAGGGTTTATGTATAAGTTCTTCAAAAAATACTAAATTCAACACAAAACACTCCGAAAATAGTATGTAGAGTTCTCTGGAACTTCACAGGTTCAATAATTGCATGGTTACTACGTTTCGGTGTCCGAAATCGTTCTCAGGGCTAAGGAGCCTCAGGGTGGGCGGTCATTCTTAGTCGTCGGATACTCCAGATTATTTTTCCACTCCTCAAATACATGAATTCTTTGCTTCTTCTAAGCTTCATTTCGTGCCATTTTACTCTTACATTTATTCAAATCTTTCTTTGTCTGATAATCCTATTGCCTTTGTCTTTTATGACTGATGTTTAACTCAGTTCGTTTTAGTTCACTACCGCACACGTCAATGTCCACAGACATTAACCGACTGTCGGCTGCCCATTCACAATAAAAGTTTCACCTGGTATTATATTCTCTTCTTTTCATCATCCCTTTCCAAGTTAGTATGATACGACGAAATATTGCCCACCCCTTCCTCCCTTTATCTTTATTGTGCAATTAAATTATCGCCAAACTTTCTATATCAAGTTGTATTTTGTATCAATTTTTTGTTTGTCTCAAACTGAAATCTTAAAACAAATTTGGTTAAATCTTCTGTTTTCCAGAGAAAAACAGATCTCTCTTGCATTACGGTATATGTTGATGGATATCAAAGCGATTTAAAGTTTGAGGCTTAACTTTTTTTCCAATCAACTGCGATCTCACGAAGCGTTTCGACCACCCGCCTGCTTCAAAGATACTACTAATTACACCAAAATAGTTCCTCCTTTCCTTTTTTCTTCAACACTTTAAAAATACAGTGGAGATAATATATAGATTAATTCCGTCGATCTTGACCCCATTTGCCTCCCGAAGGCGTCTTAGTATCATACTGTCGTATCTCTGGGCTAATGCTATTTACAGTTGCGTCATAATACATTTCATTATTTAAGGTTAGACATATAATACTGGCCTACAAATCCATTAGCAGTATAGCTCCTCAGTGACTTCCATAAAACTTTTCTGAACCGATATTGGCTCCATTAGCTACATTGCTGACTTGCCTGATGGCAATTGTCGTCCCTGGTGTAAACACGGACAGCTCAGCCACTTTCCAAAGGAGTGAATCCGCTTGCAAATTTTAAAGAATATTTTCAATTAAGAACACTTTTTACAGAAATTAACGCGTAATATAATCTTTAAAAACTCCATTAATATTTGCAATGATCAATATTTAAATGGCACTCGAATCCTTCATTTGGAAAAGTTTTATTGCTACAATTTCATTTAATAAATAATGCCTTTTATGTGAGTCCTTAATGTGATCTTTGAAGGTGAAGATTTTTATCGACACAACATAATATTAAGCACTTTGCATACATAAAAAAATAATGTAAATCAAAATCATTAGGCATATAAAACGATTAAATAGTTAAAACCTACGCTTATTGATTTCATTAAACGCGGTATAAAAATATTTACGGGCACAGATACATTTCTGAATGAATCTAAACTTCTGTTTCGCATTGGGTACTCGTGGTACAGTAAAAATAGAAATGGTGCAATTTTGTTATGCATTTGAATGTCAGCAGATTGTGTGAAGCATTACGTTACCATTAACACGTTTACCTATAAATTATCATTAATTTTTTTCTTTATTTTTAAACTGCGCTAGAGAGAACATTGGAAGGACTGTTAATTTGATAACTGGCAATATTCTTTATTTCTCAAAAGTTGCGTTATTACAAGGAGAAATCTCATCGTAAAAACTGTTAATTTTTATGCCTTATTGTATTGGATGCAAGCATGAAATACGAGGGCCGAAAACAATAGGAACTTTGGGGCGTGTTTCATTTCCAGGTAACTTATCAGCCAGTTAACTTTTTTCACTTTTTCATTCAGAGCCATTCACCATCATCCCCCTACACGAGAATATTTGACTCCACTCTGTACCTCTGGATATTAATTAAATGGTTGCAGTAAATTCCTTCCTTTGAATACCAATTATAGTAATTATTGCCAAATAAAAAATTAGTTATAATTTTTCGTTCACATCGGCAACAAATGTGCTCTCCAGCAAGCGCTCACAATAAAATCACATTCAATGTACATAATGCATAAAAATAGTGCATACAAATCACCACGTGACATTTTTATATCGAATACACTATATTGAAGATACTATCTTATTATGAAAACTTAATCATGCAAATGTGACGAATTTTGCCATATTCTGATTATCCTAATTCATTTGTATTATGTAATATTTTTGATGTGATGGCTCAATTATTGGAACTTATATTGTCTGTTAATACTGTAATCAAATTCTAACTCATTTCTGAGTACCAATTATTTCACTGTCATCTATTTTAGGAGAATTGGCTAATTCTACACAACTGCTTAATTTCTCCCAATACACATAAGCAGTAATTTAATTTTGCTGCCAAATTCGACAGAATGTACAATATTCTCGCAAAAAACTTCCTTAGTAAAAGGATTTTCCTACGCTTTGTATCTTTGGTCTTCGAACCAGAAAAAATCGATATTTACCTGGAAGTGTACCTAACTTTGAACAACACCCTAAATTTTTGACTGATTCGATCCCTATCATACATCCATTCAATGAAAATCATTTTTCCGATAGCCTTTAATCCGTCAATATGATGTTACCGGCGGTGTAAGAATTATCGATAGGGCCTTCATTAATATGGATACATTAAATCTGGTCCTAATCCTCATTGCACTATGATAGGCCTTCTTTAAACAGGCGTATACTACGCGTGCCTGAAAGATATCTACTCGCCTATATGTGATCCATCTTGTCCCGCTCCATCCATCTCGACATGCCGCATCCACGCTTTCCTACTTCTTTTTTGTTACCTCCCCATGTCATTTGATACCGTTCTCCCTCCACTCCCTCCAGCTGTCTCACTCGCTCCACTCTTCCGCGCACTCCCTCCTCCCATCTGTCGGCCTCCTTTACCCTCACTGTCTCTCATCCTCCCACACTCTCACTCCCAACACTCCACCCCCTCCTCCCACCACCCACTCAATTTAATAACGGAACTAAATTCAATAAAACAACTTTATGGGAGTCAACTTCGCGCCTTCTTCCTGTCTCGGAGAGTCAAAATACACGATTTTTTCCGTCCCCCGTGCCCACTGCTCCCTTTCTTATTTTTCTCCCTCCCGTACTTTTTGTCTGAGATACCCCCCCGCCGCGTTCCGACCCTCGTCTTGCTTTTTTCCGCCCTTTCCTACTCCCTCCCTCTCCGATTTCTTCCACTCTTTTCTCTCGACTTCCTCCAAAACCCCTCCACCCCCTGCTCCCCACTGCGTGCACCCTCTGCCACCATCCATTCTCCGAATGAACGTGAACATTTCTACACCACGCCCACCTTCACTCCGGTATATTCGTGGCTCCCTTCCACCACGTCATTTCCACCGAGACCGTTCCTCCACTGATCATGCACTTCTCATACACTTTGGAGAACAAATACTACCACCTCACTTTATACCAAGAATTAAATTATTTAAGGAGTTCTGCGCTAAGTTACATCGAATTAATGAATTAATAGATGAAAAATTTAATAGTGACTAGTATGTGAACCATGAAAATCATGTACTACAAGTTATGAGGAGAGCACTTAGTGCTTCAGAGTTTAAGAGAGAGTTCAATGCTCCGTCCGTCGATTGAGACGCTAACCCTTTGTTCCCTTGGCGCATTTCGTCAATAGCAGACTAGTTATTGGGCCGACTTTCTCTTCATACTCCCTGTCTACACTTCTCATTCCTAGTACCACTCCTCCCGGTCTTAAGTGCTTTTCAGTTTTGGAACAGATTTGAAAACCAAATGATCAGATACGGCTGAAATTCAAAATAGGACATAGGCCTTTTTTTAGCCTGATATCTATCAAGTAAAAATGTACCCAGTGACGCCATGGAGAGAGTAAAATTGTTAAAAACAGTGTAATAGTCATTTGTAGTAGACAACAGACAACTAAGGTTATTTTTGTATTAAGAAATTGGCGGTTAATTGAGAAGGGGTAGTAATTTCTCAGGGAATAGAGGAAGAATGGGGTTAAATCTCACGTCGCCATGGCTTGCCTTTCACAGAAACCAGCCAGAGGTACACAGTTTACGTCGCATCTGAAGTAAAGTAAAAGAACTTGAATTACTTTTCACGCATCAGTACAAATAGCAGGGCTCTATATACCACTAAAAATGCACTGCCACTCTCGGAATTTGAAATTGGGGCTTTAAGAGGCAAGGCCAGTGCCCAAGCAACCAATCTATGCAGAATTACCTCATAAACAGGAATTCACGTATAGGGGCTATGGTTTTCTGAAAATAAAATATCTGATCCCGTAGGAGGACTCGATCAATTGTGACTGCTTTCTCGTTCCCCCACCCGAAATTTGCATTCTACTAACGCGGTTTCCCAACCAGAAGTGCGATATAGCGTCCCAGGGTATCATTTCAGTTTATCGCTCATATTAAGGGTAGGTACTCTCTTCTCTCTACTTACAGCTGGAAATGCAATCGTAGAAGCAAGGAAACAATTCATCAGAGCATATATTTGGAGCATGACAGCAGCAGAAAGGTCAAGGATGGAAGGATTCGAAATGCGGTACAACTGAAGAAAGTGAAGATTAAGTGGATCGACCGCGTGAGTAACGAGGAAGTTCTAGGAAGAGTGGGAGAAGAAAAGTCCTTTAAAAACCCGAAGAAGAGAATAGGAGACAACTTAATCGGCCAAATCATGAGACATGATGGCATGCTGAAGGAAATCGTCGAAGGACAAGTGAACGGTAAGAATGGCAATGGAAGGCCTCGTATGAGATATATGGAACAAGTGAGGAAGAATGTGACAGAGAAAAAATACGTAAATATGAAGAGAACAGTTGATTAGGAGAATTGATTGGAGAGCTGCGTCAAACCAATTTCCCGATTGCTGACTGATGATGATGACTCCCCTCTCTCACACCCCTTAAGGTTTAAGGGGTGTTAGAACATATTGCTATTATTAACAAAAATATTTTTGAAGGGTGTGAAGTATTTTTAAGGGTGGGAATGACTGTTGTAATGGAATGGGGTGATATTGTGCGGTGACTCAAGCATCATGCACGTTCTTAAGTCCCATCTTTTTCCACTACCCCTTTTTTGGTTCCCTCTTCCTCACCTCACCGATACCCACGTCTGTCACGAAGGGAAGAACCATTAAACCACTATCAATTCTTTCTCCTCACCGATCTCTTAGCGAGAGATATGGAGCAGTTCATTCAACTTCAACTCCATGCAAAGGTTTTCGACGTACTGGTGGTTTTCTAACGAGTTGCACACACCCATATCTGCCAGTTGGGCTCGGATCGAGAGAAGAGATCGGAGCGTTGATTTATTTGCTTAATATTTATATTACATGAAATATGATGAAAACACACTTCAAAACTTCCGTAGAAAAAATATTTGTAAAGAGTAGTATCGCCTTACATCTGATCAATCGGCGGAATATAACGTGAAATCACTCAGTGAGTGGTGAAACCAGTCCAACAATGAGTTCGTTCTCGAAGTTAATGAAGAATCCGCTGTTGGCCTTAAATTCTTGTCGTGGATCTTTCAAAAACTCACGACAGCACGACAAGTATTATACTGATGAGTATAATACAATACGAGTATTATATTAGTAATACTGCACCCTCTAAAAAAGCTGCGTTTTCTTCGCAACCCACACGCAAAGTTTACGGATCACTTATTAATCCTGAATACGAAAGATAGCTATGAGGAACCTCTTGGTAACTGAAATTTCTATCAACAGTAATGCTGTGGTGTGGTGCAATCGTTGCAAAAAATGGTGCAATTTCTCTACTTCCTCAACTGGAAAACACACATTAATGCAAATTATCTCATGAAATATATGAAACAAATGCACTTTTTAGTGTAAAGATAACATACGAATCAAGAAATAAGGTAATAGAAGGATTTTGAGTATTTGGAGTGGGTAATCTTATCTTAACGCAATGGTAGTTGTTAGTTATCAATATTTTAAAACAATTGAGTAAATCATTGTCAAAGGGAGGGAACATTCAAGACCAGATAAGAATGCATAGAAACGGGGCGATAGGTTGATGGGAATGCGAACACCAATACCAACTCGGTTGAGCATAGTGGAGGGAAAAACAAAATACCTTTCCCACAATCGTTGCCGAGTTAATTCATTCATGAAATATGAGTGTAATATGAAATAAGGCTTGACTAAACTAGCCAAAGAAGTGGGTTTGAATCTGAGACATGAAAAAGTTGGAAAATATATAGTCAAAAAATAACAAAAATGATTTGGCAGCAGAAAAGGTGATATTTCCAGTGGCTAACCGAGTAGATAATAAAATTAATTCGCAAGGAGATAGTTATCTCGTGTTATCTGCAAGTAATGTCATGGCCACTGTAGTACGACTGGCTGAAACACTTCTCACCACACTATGTGATAAATTAGTATGAAGACTTTCCGACAGAGATAATGCCTCTAGATCGATGTTTTAGCAAATTGAGCACTTAATTCCGTTTTCTGACTTGCTCACAGCCGCCTAAAAATTCCCCGAAAGCACAGAAGCTCTTGGCAATATGTTGACGTACTCGACTGGGGGAGCAGAGGTAGCTATTTCTATACCGACGTTTAGTGGGAGGCCACGACAGAAAATATGATTGCACCGGGGGATTGTGGAGTGAAAAATTTTGGAAATATCCGCCAGGGGTGCCTGCCAAGAAGAAATTGAAAATGATTTATAATGAAAGTTTGATACGGGCAAATATTTTCTATCCAATAAACCCCTAAAACTCCATATTCAACAACAGCCACTGCGCAGCTCTTTTGTAGTTTTTTACGTCATGAATACTGTAGTCTTAGCAGAAACTTAAAGACCTAGGGTGGCAGGGGTTAAGTCGGAAAAACGAATTATACTTAAATTTGAGCAAACGCTATCATTACTCTTATAAAACCAATGAGAATGAAGTAAAAATTTGAAGACAAACTTTTACGTCAATAATCCTCGATAATGAACGTCTTTGAACTAAGTAGGGAAGTCATAAATTTCTCACGACATTACCTAAACGAATTCGCTCAAATATAACGGTTATATTAAACGCTAAATTGACTTATTTAATGAAGGATGTAATCATTAACACCTCCACGCAATATTATCCCGAAAATGAACACTATACTAATATAAAGTTCACAAATGACAGTTTTGTCGAGATCGAAGTGGATTTAGAGCTATATTCACGCAGTCACCCTGCACCCTGTTTACCCTAATAATACCCTTACATTTTTGGGCTGCATTGAGAAATAATTGAAAGAATAGGTAAACTAAGACTTTGAATCTCGACTGAAATGTTACTGCAATACACGAGGATGAGTATCATGTATTTAATACGTGTGAATAATAAATATCACCAAAATAATTATCAGTCCTCTTCAGAATAAGTATAGTTATTATATACTATATAATAATAATAAAAGTATAAAATATATAGATAGCACAATATTTCCGCTGGTTTTTCATTATTCCCTCTCCATTAGCTCTCTTCTTCCCCGTCAAATTCATTCATAGAATTAGGTAAGCTCTAATTTCTCGTTTTTTTAAATACTGGTAGTCTCTTCATATAAATACATCCTTTGATATTTCTATCTACTACTATCGTTTACTTTACATTTACTCTTCTGCCACGTATTTGATAGATAATTTGGATTTCATACATAATTAACCGGAAAAAGGCATGGTGTGCTCATATTACATTAACACCAAACGATGCTTTCAAAATAAATTATGAAGCTCAATTCAGCTATTGGATCGATTAACACTGATTAAAAATTAATACTTGCGTATGTGTTTCATGTAGGTGCTAACTTTATTTGTTAATCTTATTGATTTGTTTTTGATACAGTTTTTCGCACCACCCAGGAGGTATATGGTTATTTTTTATTTAAAATGATATTATAATTCAGAATTTTCACAATACAACTCATTAAAAGGTAGATTTTCGTTTGTATGACACAGGAAGTTTTTGATTCCATTTGAATAAAAAACTAACTTGATGTAAGCATAAAGGATTCATTTTGGGAAATCACAAGGACTTTTATTAAAGACATTCCTATTCCATGTTCCACGAAGTGCCGAAGATAAACCTTCTAAGCGAACGTTATCACTTTTCCGCTGAGTAACCTTCTTAAATTCTTCTTCAGGATTTTTGATGCATCGAAATTCACCTGATGTGTTGGTACATAAATATGACTTTTATATAATTGGAAGAAGGGGATGGGAATAAAAAATGGTTCAGTAATTTGAGACGGTATATCATATGCAGCAGGGTTTTCCAATTTAATCATCTTCGTGACTTTTCTTAAGCAAACCATAAAGTGGCAACGTTAACTTGCAACGTTAACTTGCGAATTGATGTCTGCAGAAAATGCATTATTTGATAAGAATACTAACGGAAATTTGGGTTTTAAATGCATGCATGTCCATGAAACATTTATAAAAATATATCTTCTAATTTTAAGGAACTCCAAGATAACGAAAGCTATTCTGAATGAATATCGAAAATTTCAACAAGATTAAAATTCTCTTAAGTTAAATCACTCTTCACAATTATGTAGTGTCATAGAATGAGAACAAATTTGCTAGAGATAAGCCTTGTTAATTTTTTTACCCAGCCGTACCTGCTTTAGAATTTACTTTGAAATCAGTTTTCGGAAAATCTCTTTCCTCGTGGCATGAGTGCAACCAAGTAGGGCAAATAAAATGCTGCAAGGTAAATGAAAGATAAAGTGGACGATAGAAGAAAATTCATCAGCGGAATACCTACGCATTCAGAAGTGGTATCATCGGCTTTGTTCGTGAACAGACATTTGTTGTGGATCGTTGCTGAGGGTGCCTTTGCCAAATGAGATGCACTTTATGAAGCTGTGGTAGCAACCTGCGTTTGTGCTGGGGTTGCAGGCAATGTGAAGGGAACGAGAAGGCTCAGTTATGAAAAATCATAAAATATCTGGTGCATCGTTGACTCAGGCTGACTGTTTGAGTAACTGAATATCACCATGATCGCGCACTATTCCGTGTATGTATTCTACATATAAGAATTTTCTTGCAAATGAACTGTTTAATGAGACCGATGCTTGTAATTTTCATTCAATCGATATTTCGTTTTACTCTCTGAAAATATTCTTAGATTCACATAGTCTTAAAAGCGATGTTCGATCGAAATGATGTTAATATAACAGTTGCATTAACATCACTCCAAGTAAGCCAGCTACTTTGCAATACACGATATTTACATAATGTAAGCGTAAGGTACTGACGGCTCTTGAAATATAGACAACACCAACATCCACTCCTTTCTGTTTCTCGGGGACCATGACCACATTCTTAGGGGGCGTTGGTGATGACTGGAACAAGGAATTGGGTGGTGGTTTTATTAAAGAGGAATAGTCTAGATAATATGTGATATGGACCCGCGTATTATATTATAGAGCATCTTTGACGATGAATTGGAGGAAATATGATAAATAATGCAAATAATAGGTACCGAGGGTTAGCAAATAGTGATACAAAGTAACTGAACACCAAGTATTCCAACAAAACTCCATGGCAGCATGCCGAAATCTAGTGTGTGACTTGAAAAGCCATGTGGGAAGCCTCTTCTCTGTGAGCGGCCTAAGAGCCAAAATTACTTCTCTTGTATCCTTGATATTTCCTGAATCAAAATGGTTTTCATCCAAGAAGTCCTCTGGTCTTACTTCTTTTCTTTTTTAGATGATCCTTGCCAATACCTTCGAGGCCTGTGTCCTCAGGTTTATGGTAAAAACAAATAAAATTTTCATAAAATAATTCATAAAATATTTTATAAAATAAAATTTTCACGCTTGCCAACCCTCTTTTTTGGGAAAGGGGTTGATGATAATTTTCTTCAAGACTGCGGGTATTTATTCTGTTGCTTATATGTGGCAGATAGTATTGTACTGCTTGGTTAACGTGTTTTCTTCTCCATTTTTAATTAATACAGTAAGAAAATACTCCAGTCCAGAAGCTTTATTAATCTGCAGGTCACTCACTAGTACGTGAAATCGGATCTCAAGTATGAGTTTCACATATCATCCTTCTCGGCTTCATTCTCACCTTCGAGCTGAAATTGCTTCCGTTGCATAATTGCTTCAATTATTCCTTTCTCCTCTTAACTTTACAAAACTAAATAATGCCAGAGGCAGTGGAATATCTGCAACGAAAATAATTATTTGTAATTTTCCTCCGGTTCATAAATTTCTTCTCGACGAGATTCATTCTAGAGCAACAATTTTAGGACACTGTAATAAATAAATCAGTTATTCGGTGGAAATTTTGGGATTGGAATATTACTCTTCATTTAAGCCACCTGATCTTGGATATGACCCAGCCCTCTCGTTCAGTTTAATCTGGTTCGAGGGGTTATGAATTAGAAACTGCAGAAAGGGACAGAAAAGATCAGAAGGAAATTGAAGATTCAAGAGTCAAAGGGAGATTGCGAAGATTCGGGGTGGTGATTAGGCCTTCCCCTATTCGTTCCTTCCCTCTGGTGACCCTAGTTTCCTCTCCCCCACCGACTCCCGGGAAACCTTTCTCGCTCCGAGTTCCACGACCCACCCCAGCCTCCATCCCTACCGCCCACCGAGCCACGTTCACTTTATCCTTTCATGCAAACCAACCCTTTCCACCCTCCTCGACGCCTTTGCCGAACACCCCTTTCAACTCTTATCCTACTCCTCTCCCCTTTCCTTATGCCCTCCATCACTTTCTCCTCTCTGCGGCAAATGGCAGCTGGACAATGGGACGATTTAGGGGATCCACGCCCGCCCTCGCGAATCCTTCCCCCGTCTAATATCTTTCCCATTTTAAAGGATCATAATCTCTCCCCTTCAATTGTTCTCCGACGCTTCCGGCCCCCCTTCCTCCTCATCTCCTGGTCCTTTCTCTTCCTCCACCTCTCTTTATCTCCCTTCCTCACGCACGGGGTAATACAAGAGCGACAACCCCGAAGGTGGATGGTGATCACGCTGTGTGGACTACCTATCGCATGGCTCCTAACCTTCGGCCTACGTCACAAGGTTGGCCAAGCAGGGAACAAAGGCCACTACTACTTGTCCAATCCACCACTGGGAGTCACTGGACCACGACGATTCATTACGTAAAGGTCTTAGTTTTCGAGTAGGGATAAAATATCTCTAAGTTCAACATTTAACAGCTAATATCAAGTATATATTTAACGGTGGGAAATCTGTCATAAGTCGGAATACATGGTAACAGACTATTTCACCTAACGGTCGCACTTCTTTCCAAAATAAAGAAATTAAGTTTCTATCTATTGGAATACAAAAGGCGAGTAATGCAACTCATTAAAAATATTGCCTTCTATGTATTATAGATCTTTTAATAATTGAGAATTAGCATGTTTACAAACTACTACATTAGGAAATTACGAGATTGCATGTAAGTTAAATAATTGCATAAGTAACATCCCTGTAAATTAGTAATGAGTTAAATGATTAATGTGACTCATTTAACATATGCCTTCTGTTCATTAGAGACATTTTAATAATTGAGATTTAATATGGTTACATTACTACATAAGGAATGTATGAGTTTGCATGAAAGTTACATATTATTATATAAGTAATAACCCTGCCAAACGCAGTCAAATGCTTTAGCACGCGACTCCAGTCTTGGAATGAGGAAGTAATATGATTGGGTATCCCTGTCATACAAAAATATAAATTATATAGGTAAAATGAAAAGTGAACATTCTAAAGAGGGTTCAATCAAAACATGCTCATGAAATTTTATACTAGCATACTGTTCACTGGTTCAGGCATCACGTGGTAGAAGTGAGACATAATAGGTGAGTAAAAAGACTTTAGCACTTGTCCACAATGTATTAAAAATTACACGACACGTGTTTCGGCTAACTAAGCCATCATCAGGTGTACACTCACACCTGATTGTACACCTGACAGGTAGGTGTACACCTGATGATTACTTAGTAAGCCGAAACACGTGTTGTGTAATTTTATAATATTAAATATATTGTGGAAAAGTGCTTAAGTTTTTTTTTACTCACCTAATTTATATTAGCACATTAAACCTCACTCCACTGTATTCTAGATTTGATGCGACCTTTTCCTGGAGCACCATTCGGTGATCTTTCGACTTAACGAACTTTTAGCTCCAAACTTAAGTGCCTCCCCAGCGTTTCTGAAACCCATAGCTATTTTACTTCCCATTCTCACCAGTGAAGTGCCTAAGACCAATTAGATAATAGCTAGTCTGCCACTTTGCGACAAATTTTATAGGCTTCAAAGTTATATTGACGCGAAATACGTTTAACTCATAAACCCTGAACGTGTAAGTAAATGTGGTGTTCCCTCTATTAGATAATGGGTCTGTTGACCGAATTATCTCACTTCATTCTCCTTTTACGGCGTGGCGTAAGAAAATGAACACCAAAATTGGAATGGCCTATTATTGATTTACTTTTATTATTTAAAAATACATGAATTGTTCGGTTAATCAGTTCATACCAAATAAAATATTATCAGATATAGTATTAAAATATTATTGAACAGTGCAAGGATGTAAGTTTGCCATTTCTATCATTTTTGAGGAAATATTCCTTTAAGATCCGTAAAGTGATGAGTAGTGATAGTATTAAAATATTATTGAACAGTGCAAGTATGTAAGCTTGCCATTTCTATCATTTTTGAGGAAATATTCCTTTAAGATCCGTAAAGTGATGAGTTAGCTTGCTTTTTTAAGAAGATTACCTAGACAATACGACTTCTGACATCGGACGAAAGCGTAGATATTGTCCAGGTCATTTGGGTTGCTGTTAACCTTGAGTAGCGCGTACCTAGGTAAGTAATATTTATGCGATAAATAATTGTAAACTAGTTCAGAATGATAAATATACTGACGAGGTAAACAATTTAAACAATTTCGATAAATAACGATACCAAATTAATTACAGTGCATTAACAACAATGAATTAGCTCCAAAATTGCGATATGAACATTTAATTAATATTAATGTATTATTAATTCATTTACCTTGTTTGTTGCGACAACATCAAGGGAAGAGATTTACATTTAGAATGATGACATGCGCGTTTGATGTTTCAAATTTCAGTCTTACATTTTAACAGGTGATTGTTTCGGCTGATTATGGGATAATAATGTTGTGTAAGTATACTATAACCCTAGAATATGGAGCTGTATATTAATTTTACTGTTCACTTAAAATCAATGACGAATTTTCACGATTAGCTGGAATCTATACGCAAATAAGTGGCTCTTCCTTCAGCTATATGTGTGTATATTAAGCTCTACCGTGGGCATGTTTATCACTACGAAATTACATACCCTTCATGCAGCTTTGAAATTTTTCGTCGTTGAATTGGTGGCGGTCAACTTGAATGCACATGTCACCCTCGCTAATACGTAATTTAGATTCCAAGTTTCCTGAGCACAAAATGATACGATAGATGGGTAAAGCACTCCAAACAGTTTATTTTCAATTTGTCGATTTTTAATTTATGTCCGCCGAAGAAATTCCCCCGCCGGCCACACCACCATTTGGCATGCGGGCACATTTGGTCGTTCATCAACGGGAAACATCCACTGACAAGCCATATTTTACACGCGTAAATAGAGCGAGAAAAAGGCAGTCGATCGCCGTCATATATTACCCATAATTACCCACACGCGGGTCAATTAAAACGAATAGGGAAAAAACGCACGTGTGCGCTACGGGGAAAAGAGTGGGAAATGGGAAAAAAAGAAAGATAAACACGTAAATAAACCTTTAACACCTACTCAGTTGGGGATTCCCTCTCATCCGCTTTGTGCGAGAGGGAAAGTCCAAGTGTCGTGCGGGAAAAAAGTGAAAATGATCGTTAGTCCCCTGTGGGAGGGAAGTTTTGCCGCGGACGCCGCCGGCAGTTGGTCGGTCCCGTCCTCCCAATCACGCGCCCGCGGGCTTGGAAAACATTCTCCCGCGCGCGCGGACAATTACGAGCGGGAGTTTACCGCTCCCCGAGCCGCCCGCACGAAGCGAGGAAACGTGCGAATAAAGGGAGCGAGCGCTGCGGGGAGCCGGGGGAGAGTAAAACGGAATATACGGCAGCACGTGTTGTCCGTGTCGAATTGCAAGCGAGGTGGTTTTCGCACGGACGCGGCGACAGCGTCATTGAGTGCGTGGGAACGATACACACGCTCAACCAGTGAACAGGCGAACTCCGTGCTCATTCCTCGGCATCCCATTACGAGTCCTCGATCGGGTAACTTCTGGGTAGACGCTTTCCCTTCGCGAAAACACCGTGACTGCCTGTGCGCTGGTAAAATAACGCGAGTTATTTAAACTCTTAGGCTCAGAAGAAAAAAATGGGCATGGTAACGGTTGAATAAGATTTTTTGAAAATCAAAATTTCACTAATTTTTATTACGCTATGACTTCAAGATTTGCATCCGAAAAATAATTTTTCAGTAAGGTCAATGGATGCACAGGGCGTAGATACATAGACGATGACTTAGTTACACATACCATGTTTCAATGGTGAATAATACTGCGTATTTGACGACACTGAGAATTGCAAAGGTCGTAAGAATTACCGATGTGCAGCCAGTAAAAGATTATTTAAAATGTTGTATATCAGCAGACTAAAAATAACGACATTTAGTTCCTCAACAGCGGAGAAGATAGCCCTGCTATTATATGTGCTGGAAAAAAGTTTATTCGAATATCTCCACGACCAGCATCGGGTTTATATCGCTATTATACGTTAAATTATGGTTATATATGCAGCTAAGGTTCATAGTAAAAATTACAGTATGAACGGGTGTATTCTACTAGAACTCTCTGTGAGCCTATTGTTCTCAAGATGAAAGAAATTACCCTAAATCTGAGATTATTATTAATAATATTAATATAAAATTAAATAATATTAATTAGTCCCAAAATAGCTTGATATACAATCCCAAAAAATGATAAATCCGTGGGTAATAAATAGGTATGTTTATAGTGCTGAAACTTCGCATATTTCTCTCCATCGTTTGCTTACCCCCCCTTCTTTAAACCATGAAATCCCGCGACACGAAAAGGGGCGTGGAACAAAGAAAAGTGACTCTCATTCCTCTCTCCACTTATATTAAAACCCTCGGCTTGTGTACTTTCCTCGGGCCCATATCGTGTGCCATCCCTTTCTTTACGCAGGCTCAACTCCCCTCTTCATAACACGCCAGCCCCTAAGACCGCCGCATCTCTTTCAACACGTACTCCTCCGCGCCCTCCCTTGTATATACATATATATCCCTTCCGCACCCCTCGGAGATCACCGTGTTTACCTTCGGCTCCTCGCGACCACCCAGTATTCCACGCCACGCGAGCCAACCCATCTCACGCGGGGAAAAAAAAACTCACATTGCGCTACAACCCTGCCGCATGCAACCACGCAGGATCTCTCGGAAACCTAAACTCAGCCCGCCCCTCCGAGCCCTCTTTACTCAACAGCTCCGCTCCTTCGACCTCAAACATCACTGCTCTGTGCCACTCCCTAACCCTCCACCCGAAGCCGGTAAGTTTTCGGGGTCCTTCTTTGCCGGAGGATCAAAGTTAACTTCCGCCTCCGCGCGCTCTTTCAGCGCAAATGTTTTTCCGCGCTAAGCTCGCTCCGATCGCGGGGAGAGGGAATGTGTCGGTTGGGGAAGTTGGGAGAGAGAGAGAGGGGGGGACAAAGAGTGGGATGAGGACTTTAAGAAACTCCCCATTTCCCTCCCCCTAAACACCCACCCACCGAAACTACTCCGCAGGATCACAAACCCCCGTATCCTGCCCCCTACCGCTAACGCCGTCCCCCAAAGTCACGTCAGGGAATACGGATGGCGCGGCGTGGCATGGATCCACCGGGAGTCGTGGTGGGTGGGGTGTCGTGTAGAGCGAGTAAAAATGAATCCGGCCCCGATGCAGGAAGACGGAAAGGGGTGGAGGTTAGACCGCGGGAGTGGGGGGGGGGGGAAAGGGAGGGGTGCAAAAATAAAAGAAGCGTGGGATCCCGAAAACTTTTCTGCAAGGATGGAGAGAGTAGAAGTTTGTGTGTTGGGTAAGTGCACGACTGAAGGGGGAAGGTCGGAGTTGGGCGCAAGGGAGGATGCGGGGATGAGAGGGTGGGAAGGGTGAGGAAGAGGAGTCTTTTAAGATGGGCTAGAGGGGGAAGGGGCTGAAGACGGGAATGTCTCTGGGAAGATGCAAGGGAAGAGAAGGACTGCATTCGCCCCGGGCCAAAAGGGGTAATGAAGGTACCGAAATGGGATAAGGTGAAGAGAACACGGCTGTGAGAGGGATGGGCAGGTGAAGGGGTTAGCGAGGATGGGGCGACGTCTGGCGGGAGGATGAGAAACCTTGGATAAGGGGTGGAAGGTGCACAGCGGAAGGCTTACCGCTGGAGATTGGTATTTCTCTAGGCACGGCGGGTCTTTGGCTTCGGGTAACAGAGACGCGCTGGAAGTTATAAATATGTTATAAAGATGGGGAGACATCTTCCGGGACTTTGCGCGAGCCATCCGATATAAGATGTTGTCACAGAGACGGCAGTATCAACTCCAAACTTCTTTTGTGGAACGTCTTAACTTTAGAATGTTTCCCATTAAGTACTCTTTGCCGCACGACTGGGCGCCTGATTATTCACTCCGACTGCGCCCCACCCCAGGAATTAAATTGGTTCAGGTGAGTGGAATGCATCTTCATTCATACAATGAATCCATCGCAATGAAGACAGACGTTTGTAAGATGTGCTTCGTGATGGAAACGCTGAATATGTCACTTCAAGCGCTCAGTGCATTTATGTTTTGCCCCAAACCTTCGAGGTACAATTTATTTTAACGGATCAAACACGAAAGCAATTTAGGAAGACTGTTTCTGTTTGTAGAAAGTCCTATGCAAAATTGGAACTAGAAGCTCTAAAAGAACAAAAAGTGTGATACACTCACGCACTTTCTGGTCTGTAATGCTATGATTAAAAATATTGTTATTACATTTTTGGTGGATATTTTTAGCCAATCAGGTCAAAAATACGTTTAGAGTAAACATTTGAAGCGGTTGTATTCACGATAATGAGCATAACCTAAGCATTCCAATTTAAGAGCAATATGTTGATAAGGAAATTAAAATTTAGAAAAATGGAGGGAACCGCACAATGCCTGGGTTAATTTCCTATCATGTATGACACCCGAGATAAATGCGTAAATACAAATCCGTAGAAGGGGCTATTCCATTCATTTAACATTATTAATCCAACTAATCATAAATATAATAAGAAATGAGAAGTTCATTGACATAAACAATTAATACACATATACACCAAATAGGTGGTAGTATGAATTGATATCTTCAATTCTATTAAACCACAATAAAATTTAAAACATAATTTATCCCAACTTTGATGTAAGCATACTGCCTAGTAAACCAACATAGGATTACCAGCGTTGCTATTCCGAACTCATTAATGTGAATGAATATCAGAACTAACATAACGCATTTCCGGAAATAAATTTCATATCTTGGTTCAAACTTGAAAAAATAAAAGTTAAAAATCAAAATTCTTTAAGTAAATCTGATTGAGAAATCTGTTGGGGTAAGTATGTAATCTGATAGTGCTACAGAATTTAAAAAGTTAGCATCGAATTTTTGCAACCTATGTACTTCTGCGTCTTATTCATTAAGTGATGTTCTCAAGGACACAACTAGTGGGATTCGCATCCCGTGAATAACCCGCTGCCATTTCAAGTCACTCTTAATGTTGAGAAGGTGAGTACTCACTCCGTAATCGCGACTAAATAAAAATTTCTACGTGAACATATAATCTCATTGGGAAATGAACGGAGCGAACGAAGGGAAGATATCCATGGAACCCGACCGAATGGACAACCGTATAACGAAAGAAAAAAAACGTATTCGCCTTATACGTAAACTTCGTAATTCAATCGCGAGAGGAGATTCCTAACCTCTTTTTCGGGAAATATCTTCCGCGACCGCCTCCTTTACCCCAACTCCTCAACCTCCGATTATCGGAAGAAGAGGCGACCTACATACTGCAGTCAAACGATATACTTTTTTCATTCGTGAAGTATTCCTCGAGAGTATTTTCATGTAGTAGAATCTGTCGGATCTTCCGGAATGACCCCAGAGGAGGGCAGGTGCAGTAACTAACTGGCACGAAGGGGCTCAAACGCGATTACTTTATGGGCGATTTGGCGGCTGATTAGTCCATTCGCAATGAATCATGATAATATATATGCCAGGACGTTGGATTATGGTAATTGTTAATGAGAAGGCTGAAGATTTTTTTATTCTTCTCATGCTCTTTGTGGGCGTAATTCACAGATGATATTAAATGCTACATCATGCACCACAGTAATTTTAAGTCATGCCCAAAACCTTCACTCTCCTCAGTAAATCCGAAATTTAAATTAATCAGCAACCAAATGTTTAAAATACCCCATATTACAACTGCGATATTGTTATTAATATGCATCGGCTTGGAATGAACATGAGAACAAAAATGAAAAGAAGTTCCCCAAATATAATGATCGGAACGTATTGAGGTATAATGTAGTTGAAGGAACACGACCGAATTCAAACACCAACACGCTTTTGCACAAGTTAAAAATATAGTCTTCGTGGCTACAGCTTGTCTTGAACTTCTTAGATTGGCTCAGTGAGTTTAAACGCGTAGTACATTGCAAAATGCTGAAGTAATTGAGACTAATATTTGATATAAAACATAATGATGCCCATGGTAACCTGTTATGCTACGTCGAATTTCTCGTGCGGCAATCGAAGTTAACGGACGGTGGGAACTATCGACATGCGAGTGGAAGGTGGACGAAAGTTGGAACACGCTGGAACAAAGCGAGACGACGAAAAGAATATCCCGAGGAGGATACGTAAGAGGAAGCGATTTTGCAACCGAGGCCAAACGACAGGAGCAATGCCAAAGGGACGCTGAGGCAAGGGAACCCAAGATCACGAGGACTGACTGGGAAGGGCAAAGATAAGGAAAGGGAGGCTGAGGACGAGTGCTAGTATCGGATTCGTCTCATTCCCTTCTCTCCTTCCTCGTCCCGAGGAAAGCAATGGGAGCCAACATGGACAAGAGGATCGGGTTTGGGGGGGCTGAAGGAGGGGGAGGGGGGGGGGGGGAAAGCGGGGGTAGGGCTTAGTGCTGAGTAAGGAGGAATAATGGCGACGAGAGGGAAAGATGGGAAGGGAGGGGGGTGTGGAGGAGGATGGGACTCACGGGAGTGGGAAATGGTGCGGTGGAGGGAGGAGGAGGTAGAGGAGGGTGGAAGGAATGGACCGCCACTCGTATGTCGGGACTCATTTGTAGAGTGGTCCATTCCAATCCAGAGTGCCTTTCTACATGTCCAGAGAGCTGGAGTGGTGAGGGCGCGGAGGGGTTCGAATGGAGGGGGGAGGGAATTCTGCAACGGCGTTGCCAACTGCCAGTAAATTAACTGACGCTCTCGCAGGAAAAAAAGAGGGCTGGAGACGAAATTGCACACGTCCGCAAAAGCCGTAAAAATTCCTGAGACATACGGGAAAAAAATTTCACGAGCCTTTCCAAATATCGTGCGTCGGTCGTGTTCAGAGTTTCGCTGCGTCCCGTAACATGAGTTGAAATAAATTAACGCCATAAGGAAAAATATACATCTAAATCAAACCTGAACGCCGAAAAAAATATTTTTCAGATGCCGAGACTTTTGCTAGTACCCCTCTCGCGCATAATAATGGAAATGCTACCCTTCTCATTTAATTAAATAGCAAGAGAAAAGAGGATATAAATGTGAGCAATGACCATACGTAATTAAAAACTTTTATCTGCTCAGGTACCACGATATCTACATGTATATTGATCTTGATAACCGTAGTTAAAGCTAAATTCTTATCTCTACCTCGTTCTCATTTCATTCGAGCTTACTAGTTGAGTATTTAGATGAAATATCGATTTCCGCCAGTTGTGCGGATGACTGGACGGAAATAGAGCTGGGGCAGTGTTCTTTGGGGTCGCTCGTGCATTCACGCATGCTATTTGCAACTTTGCATGACTCAATTTACGATGCGTAATTTCCCATGCATCCAAATACGCAATTAATACCCTCGCGTTCAACTGCTTTGAGGCTTATGGAATACATGCATTTCATTCGCGCGGAGTGGAGAGGCCTCTGAATATTTTGCACATGCGATTTCCCACCAAGATCCCGAATCAAAAAAATTGCTACTTTGGAATTTAGCTCCTAGTGTCTCTGTACCCATCTCCGCAACCCACCTGACCATTTACACGGTGAAATACGACGTGGTCCAATGTCATTCGAATTACTTCAACACATAAGGGAATAGTCGCACCCATTGATCGAATGCAGCTAAATGCATTTCTGGACCTGTGAGAACGGTATTATTTCTGCTTGTCGTAGCTAGGATAAATCTTAATTTACGAGAAAACAAATGACGGTTATTACTCTAGAGCCTGATAATCAAAGTTCTGAGTCAGCTATTATTAGGTGAAATTGTAAATAAGTATGGTTACAATTTTGGCAGGAAGATCGTCTTTTCAGACCATCAGGTCTTGAGATATGGCCGAGTATGTTGATCCGTCACCATTGAAACAAGATGGAAAACTAAATTGGTCGTATCTTTTATAAATGACGGCCGGACGAAGACAATCGTGGTGGTGGAAGGTGAATGGGAAGAATGCCAAAGGTCTCGCATGAGATATATGGAGCAAGTGGTGAAGGATGTGAAAAAGAAGAACTAAGGGAATATGAAGAGGTTAGTTGATAGAAGGATTGAAATGAAAGTTTCGTATATTATTCGAAAAACAATATTGAGAGTGTTGACTGATGATGATGGCAATTGATGTAATGCATAGAGAACAGCGTATTTATTTTTATTTGGTGCGGTGTACGCAGCACCATAGGGTAACTAATTTTAAATGAACAGTGAACTCTCAATTATCCGTGAGCGCGTCATCCAGGATGCGGTTTATACAAGCATCGCCAATCAATTTGGTGAATCGGCAATGGTCTCAAAGGTAAGTAAACTTTTGTTATTTTCCTCCAATCGTGACTTTCACTGCTGCCCTACCGACTGGTCCAATGCCTTATAGCTTCGTGGTCCAGGCTTCATATCCGAGGTTTGCGAACATTTAATTGCAGCCGGGACAGCACCACTGGATTATTTTTTTGGTCATAAAATGCTATTATGCAGAGTAGGGGTCTTTTCATTTGAAAATAGTGTTATTTTCTTAGGGAGTTAATTTATTTTGGCGGCACACCGTAGAGAAATGAATCCAGAAAGAACCAAACAGCGGATTATCTGTGATTCCCGATTATCCGTGCATCCTTTAAGAGTCATTAGCACAGAAAATCGGGAGCTTACTGCAGTAAATATATGTTCAAAAGCACAAAACTGCATAACGCGACTTTATCTTTGAGGGACATATTCATTCAAAACGAGCATCATTTTGGGATGAATGCAGGGTCTTTCACCGCGACGGAAAACATTCCCTTCCGCCTTACCGAGTATTCTCTCATTAACAGTATTCTTTTTCTACGCGGTTGTCAGTAGCGAGCAGGATGCGAGAGGGAAAGGATTACGAAGGGTGCAGGGTGTCATGTTGGAGAACCAGGAGTGAATAAAAGGGTGAAGGACAGGAGGGCGAGACAGCGGAGGACTTCGGAGATAGAAGAGGAGACGGAATTGGTAAGAGGGAGAGAGAGAGAGAGACGGGGAGAGGGGGAAAGAGGGGGAAAGAGGGGGAAAGAGGGGGAAAGAGGGAGGTAGAGAGAGAGGGAGAGGGAGGGAGGGATAGAGGGAAGGAGAGAGAGTGTGTGTGAAAGAGAGAAGGCGTACGGGAAAAGAGGTGAATATGGTCTGTAGAACGCGGACTCCTCCGGAGGATGCGGGGCGAGTGACATAGAGAGAGAGGAGAGACGAGAGTGACCGGAAGAAGGGAAAGGACTCGGTCGTGGGAAGAGGTAAGGGTGCGAAGGAGGAGGATGGGGGGAGGGAACAGCCTGGGGTAGAGTTTTCGGGCAAGGCCGCGAGATTGCAGAAGGTGTTCGGACGGCGAACTCGGGAAAAGTATGGGGCGGAAGGGAAAAAAGGGAAAAAAAGAATAAATTAAATGGTAGAGGAAGGTTCGGTCCGAGAGGGGAAGGTTGGTTAAATTTATTTCATTTTTTACCCCAGAGTTGCCGCGGCGGGGACATGAGCGGAAATGTAATGAAAATGGAGAGCGGAAAAAATGCGGGAGGGACATCGAACGAGACGAAAGTTATTTGTCCCGGGATCCCATCCTTCTTTTTTTATTTTACCTCCCATGCATCTGAGCCAGGGATGTTATTCTTAGCATCCTTCCCTCCGTACGCGGAAAAAAAGACTCAATTTGTAAATGCAAATTGAAATAGCGGATTAAAAAGTGATGAGCGATGTTTTCGGACACAGTGGAGGATTACTGCTTCCGTTCCAAGCCGCAGAAGCTACGCATCTGAAGTTAAACCAACTAGTTTGCTTCATGGGATCTTAACCACAAGGCAATTCTTTTCCGTGATACGTTGAAATTGATCATAGGACTGGGACGAGAGATTTTTTAACGATAGTATAGAAATAACGTATTTTGTGGTCGGACTGAAACATGAAATTATCAATCCATAAAGTGATATTTGTATGAAGAATCAAAAATTTGAATGCAATAATTCACATTTTTTAAAATGACACTGATAAACAAAAAGAAAACATTTTCGGCTAATATCTTGTTATCCAACACAGGTTTTATGACAATTGAAGTACGCTAATTCAGAATATGCTAACGATTTTTCTCTATCACCCACCGCTCATGAGATATTTGACATCAACCATTATGAATAACACTGAATCGAGGCAATCGACTCCCAGACAGAAATCATTACGCAAATACATGTGTGTATAAAATACTTCCTTAATATAATTATTTATCGTATACACTTAAATTAATGCACCTACTATAAACTTCCATTGTTTAACATATGTTTCGTTTGAATTTTTTGGCTCTACACTGCGTTTGTGCGGAGCATTTGGCATGTCGCTCTGAAGTGTCCAGAAGTAGTCTGGCAACATCGCTGCACTCCATCGGTCCTAATAGCGGGATTCTCATCTCTGAGGTGCCCGGATTAAAACGTCCACCATATTCATCGCTGAATGAACCTAGATGATTCTCAGTCAAAAGTCGAGATGTTAGTCAAGAAGATGAACTTTAAGGGACATGTTCCAACCGAGCTCTCTGTACGCCCTTATGTTTTTCTGCACAACATTCACATCGTCAGAGGATTGATAATTTCCTAGAAAATTTGGCTTCGGCTGACTTGAATGCCACCCATGCATCTCTTATAATACCTCTTAGTAGGTAAGTCTTTGAAATGGATGTCAGGAATGATCTTTTTTATTTGTGAAACTATGAACACACCTTTCATTTTCGCTCAACTCAACTCTGGAGACTTTTAGCACAGGTACGGAAAGCATCTAAGTCTAACGCCTTCACGAAATTCTTTATAAGCCCCAGATTTACGTAAAGTTGTCAGATTTTTACATTGTCACGCTTAGCCAACGGAACATGAAGGCCGTTTTTAATAAACCCTGTGTCTGCCATAACCCCTGATCGGCCAATTCCTGATCAACAATGTAGTGGTGGTTCCTAACTATACCTATCAATTGCAGATGGAGCATCAGTACTTGGTGTACCCTGTGTGCATTAGTATTACAATAGTGAATACTTTCAGATCGCCCCAGATACACCAATTGAACTCGCAATAGCGCATTTTTTCAAGAAATAGCGATATATTTTCGTATGTTTTTTACCGCTGAGCGGAGTATTCAATCGGTACTGACGCGAACCTGAATCCGTTCAGTCTTAATGCTCTCTTCAAACTAGTCTCAGATGAATCAATACTCTGTCACCAATTCGTTTTACTACTGGAATTTATAGTTATAAAATGTCAGTACCATTATGAGTTCTTACTCCTGGTTACAGTTCAAACTCTGCACTCCTGTGGCAATGAAAATTTCAGATCCATAAAAAAACATCTACATCGTGCACATAAGAGTATACATATGTAGTTCTCTAATACCAATGTCATGTGAACATTCAATTCAATAAATTAACCTTGCCAAAAAATAACATTATGGTTGTGACAATTTACACAAACACAAGTACAAATAATAATAGTTACCAGGTATGTACACAGGTTTACAAAGCATGCACCAAGTAGGTTTCCTGGGCAAATGCAAGCAATTTTTCTTCTCGGTCTGGGAGACTTAGCAATTAATTAAACGTTTATTTGGCTTCGCGTGAAATTAACTTTAAGCTAGTTAAGGCAAACTTGTCTTCGAAGTACCTCTACTCAGATTGGCATTGAGTATGCCCATATTGAAGTGGAGAGCCCCTTCAAGACCCTAGTTTCTCTTGCGGAAAGGAACAATAAATGTTTATTTACGCAACGATATCTTCAATTTTCTTAACCTATTCGTTCTTCATGAGCCTGTGTTAGAGAAATTAACTCATTTTTGTGTGTCAATCTATTATAAAATTAAAACTTAATCAATTTACTGGAATTTCTGAAGCAGGTAACGCCACAGCCAGATGGGTAGAATTCAGAACTTCCATCTCACCCACTAATGAAAACAGACTGCATCATTTGCTTCAGACGTAAACAGCCTTTTAGCGTTGATTGGAATGGAAATTGCCTCTTGGTCCTGAACTTTCTTGTACTTACCCCTCTACATCCAATTTCATTCTATTTTTTCCATCTCTCAAGTGTTTTGGAGTCTTTGTTATCGAAAGCAAAAGGGATTTACTGAGCTTTAACATAAGAAAAAGAACTTGAGAGGTTCTCTCTCTTAAGATGGCCTCAAAAGTTGTAGAGTTTTCGATTACTCGGTCTTATGGAAGAAGACAGAGAAGAAGAAATCCATTATCTCAACTAATATCTGCACCACTATGCGGCATTTCGTGAGATTTCCATTAAAGAATCCAGAATAAACATATCCGAAGAGGACAAAATTGAAATGGAAGTGTGTGAAATACGATAACTCAAAGAGTGTTATGCAGAAAGCTCGTGAATATTATACATATTTTGATAAAATCCAAAACTCATGACGGCAATGCAAAACTGAGACTCTCTCTTAAAAACCTTGAGAAAAAGAGAGCTGTCAATAAAATGAGACTAGTTAGGATTTCAATGACATTTTAAAGTGCCTATAATTAATATCTATACGTTCCGGACTTAAGATACCAACGCCTTCTAATAAATTATTCGTGCGAACCAAACTTCCCTCCTAATTATCACAGAATTAATCCTCGGGACATTCAATTTTAAACTTTGCGGATTTGAATCGGAAAGTTATTAATGGCATAGCCCATTACGAGCTAGAGGAATTAAGAAACGAACCATAAAAATCTTACAGGCAAGGGACTCAAATTCCATTAATTCCCTGCACATCTTAATCTTTTCCACAGCCTATGCCTCTTCGATTACATCTCACTCCCTCCCCTTTCGCTCCTAACCCCTCCAACAATTTCCATCTATGCCCTCACCCCTCTCTCTCACCGCAAGAGCATCTTTCCCTCACTCCTTCCCTCACAAAACCCTGGCGGCTTCCCCCGAAACTCTTAAAAGACTTTTAGCTGCAGTGCTTTTCCACAAGAACTCAGAAATGTTCCCTTCCTATCATTTACTGGCTTTCTCCCTCTTCTACCCTTCCGTGGAGTGTGCGCCGGAGTGTAATTGTGGCCTTTCCTTTTTACTGTTCTCCTTTAACCCCTGCTTTAGCTCTTCCTGTCTTCCCCGTTCTTAGAGCCCCTTCTCTTCATTTACCTTCCCCATCGTGGCCTCTTCCTAATTCGTCCCATCTTATCCGGTTATTTACACTCTCCTTCCTCTCGTTGGACCTCCAATCCTTCTTCTTCCATGGAAAACTCTTCCGCGAAAAAAAATTATAAAGAGGTCCATTCCCCGAGGCTATTGATCTCGTCGTTATCATTTGATCCGGAAGAGGAGTTATTACGAAAATTCATCCTGCACACATATTTCCCAGATTTTTCATCAAATTTTTTCCTCTTGCCTCAAGTCATGGCTTCTGTTTAGTTTCAAAATTTCTAATGCACTCAATGTATTTCAAAGCTGCTAGATAACTAACTCCTATTAATAACTAGAACTATACGCACGAAGGCTACCTGACTCTTTGGTCAGCTCTCAATTATTATCTAAACATCGCT
The DNA here is from genome assembly GCA_933228895.1 of Platycnemis pennipes. NCBI lineage: Eukaryota > Metazoa > Arthropoda > Insecta > Odonata > Platycnemididae > Platycnemis > Platycnemis pennipes. The sequence goes on from OW121853.1 coordinate 53,002,171, forward strand.
TGACTACCTCGACCGAGATAATATTTTCGCACGAGCCTATATCGCATAAAATTTTACGAGCTCAACCGACTATTACCTATAGCGCGTATCAGAGAAACGGCTATTTATGCAAAAACATTTTTTTTCATTTACTAATCATTAACAAACAAATGAGCTTCCTTCTAATCCGAATACTCCCCTAAATTCAAAATTTATTCCATCCTAACGTTCTCATCATATCCATAATACGTTAATCAATTCCCAATATACTGAAGTAATAAAGTGTCATTAATGAAGACCCATAGATTCACCACTCATTACATGGATATAAGGATGCGTGTGATTTTCTTGAAAGCTGACGATGCAACTTCAACATTTTTTAAACGAAACGAAGCTCTTCCCCTCTACCATGTTCCCTCTTTTATGTGTATTTCATGAGATTCATAAAGTCTGCAATTAGGCGTCACGCATAATGATTTTATTTGAAAAGAAGCGGTCTTTTTTACTTCGAGTGAAAGAAACAAAACTATGAATCCACACCATTTAACTGATCTCACATAATACCATCTAATTCACGTTACCTTAACATACCTATTCTTGCAAAGGTCTTAGTATTTTTTGCAAACATAAGTCATTAGTGCAAATGTGATACCCAAAAACCTAAATCGATCAGGTTGAAATATCAAACTGAAGGCATTGATATCTTTAGATCGTTGCAAAGACAACCATACCAACATAAACATTATGAATGCATCTTACACAATTCCTCCCCTCACCTTTCAGACATGCCGCGAGGTCACGACGGTGGGGGTGGATAATTAGGTATAATTTGACCGAAAGCGAAGTTTAAGCTCCCCTAAAACAAACAGAGAAGTCCGCCGACCTGGTTTTTCATCCTCTCGTCAACACCCTCAACCCTTCCCTCCCCTTCGCCTCAACCCGCCTCCCGAACTTCCGGGCCCCTCCGTTCCTCTCCCCCCACCCTCGCGGGGGCAATCTCCCCCTCCTCAACGATCCCCTCCCTTCGTTACCAAACTCCGCGCCCTTTACTTTTTGCCTTCGCCGCCCTCCTTTCTTACCCACTCTCCTCCCCCCCTCCTCCCTGGACGCCTCATTACCTTCGCTCCCCTCCCCCGACCAGTTTCTTCCCCCCTCTCCACCCCCCTTCCTTCAGGGCGGTCCCTAACTCCTCCTGTCCCCACTCGCGTCTTTATTAAGCTGATGCTCTTATTTTCTTTCTCCTCCCACTTACTTACTTACTTTCCCTCTCCCCCGCCCCCCCCCTTAGGCCGTATCCCTCCCACCCCCTTACGCCCCTCCACCCTGACTCTGATTACACCTCGAAAAGGAGACCACTCCATTTTCCCTCCCCTCCTCCTCCCTTCAGGTTCAAAACTTCCGTCCGCATTACTCTTCATTAGGGCCTCCAACGGCCGCCTCACCCGCGCCCTCACCGCCAGACGCCCGACCTACGTCTCGTTCCCGGGATCTTCTTCCCGCCAAATAAATGCCCGGGACGTGGAAATCTGCCGTTAAGGATGCCGTGCGATGCGTCGCGAAATTGACAGGTAAACACTAAGGGGGGACGCTACAAACACAAGCACTGGATGTCGCATTGAAGTCTCCGTCAGGGAACCAAAGGTCGGAGGCCGGAAATAATCTTAGCTTTCGGCCACAATGGTCGGTAAGCATACAAAGGAAAGGCATAAAGGCTTTTAACGCTAAACGACTTCTAGAATCCTCTCAATGACAGTTCGAGGATCATTAATGCATAAAATATAAATCCAAGTGTTTCTTTAAATAGGTAGAGTATAGCAATATAATAATTTTCACGCATTTCTACACGCCAGTTTTTGAAATAACGTCCCAACATTAGTTGTACCATAATATAAAAGCATGGTGTTTATCACATGAATGTTGTTGGATGAAAAATGTATTGCCGCCACATAGCTGAAGATCACAATACTAAGTGAATGAATCATATGACCACTCACGATTGATGGCTCTTTGTTCCATCATCATCTCAAGTATTCTACTATTCTTAGAATAGTATTGCCAACAAAATCCATGAGGAACCATTTTCCTCTCATGCAACTGTCTGGCAATTCATTTTTTTCTCTATACCCATCATTTATGTGCTATATTTTTCTCAGGATTGCCATAAATTTCTATTCCACGCATCATTCTTCTCCTTTAATCCATGATTATACTTCTACTATTCATTCAAATGGCTCAATAACACTACAAATCTTCTCCATCGCTTTATAATTTCCCAACTCAATTTCCTTTAGCCAATGATCAGTGCCAGCAAAATATAGCCATTGTCTTCACTCATCCTTATGCAAAATATTTTCAGTGTTTATAAATTAAAAGTTTCCTGTCCACTCTTATCCTCTACAGCGACTACACTTCGGAGTAATTCTCTGAAATAATTGCCCACAGAAGTTTTTGCATAGATTGACGGCCTCATAGCTAGCTATTTTTTGAGGACATAATTATGTACTAAAATTCATCCTATTCCTTTCCTCGAGGACGCCCTCTCATCCTCCTACCCCGAAGAAAATTACAATTTATCACATAATTTTTCAGCAGGCAAAGAACAACATCTCTACGCCTCCTCTGACTGCATTACCTCATCAAAAAGATACAAATTATTGAGCGGGACTTCAACCTGGCAGTGTCTGCAAATGCACTATCTCAAAACGTAACATCGTAGCGAGTGGAAATCAGTTGGAAGGTCACTTTGGGAGGAATGGATATGATCTTTATCAGTGGTTTGTCGCTGCCTCGTTCTTGAATGCATCTGTAACCTGTAAGGAGAGGAGTGAGGATGGGGGTGAATGTAAAGAAGGAATAGTACAATACGCTGGAATAACATTAGCCTGCTATGAGCTAAAAACGCAAGTTTAACATTACGGATGGTGCAATGATCTTGAAATGCTATTCACACTGCATGCAAGTAAATATTCCAAAATATACCTGAAATAGAACCGGGCATCTAAATGTGGAAAGGCAATAACTTAGGCATTCACCCTGAAGGAACGGATATCATGAGGGTCGTAGAGGCTAAGATATTAATTTTACGTTGGGGATGTGGGAATGTTAAATTAACAGAGAAAGTAAGTTAAATACATGGAAGGGGTTTAAATAGACATAAATGAGAAGGCAAAAGCAGAGGGAAGGGAGAAAACAAGATTAATTTTTCACCATTAGCCAAGACTTCGTTGAACGATTCTACACTTTGGGGCATTATTACTAACGTTACGCCAATCCGCCTGGTTTTACTTAAGCCAGAGAAATATTTTTTAACTGAGAAAAATAACATCATTTCATTAATCGTTGGTACAGCAGGAAATTTTGACGTAAAAGCTGCTAAATTAAAAATCAGTATTTAGCCGTTCTGACACTAAGCAAAAATAACTCGTCTTTAAAAACTCGTTCGAACCTAAAATATACTCTTATTAACTGAAAATAACGTACACACGCATAAACAGAGTAAATTGACTCTAGTTAAAACACCCGAAATAGTGCATGCATGTGAACGGACTGAAAACACTAAAATTCTGCGGCAGGTGGACATAAAATATATCATATAAGTCATTTCACACAGCTTTATATTTTGAAATAATGTGAGATGCAACGTGGAGAGAAGGCGCAAATCTAAACTTCTTCTCAAAATGGCATATTCCGCTCCTATCCTTGCCCATTGCCGGCCACCAATATATCCAGAGAGAACGTTCACAAACACGGAAATTGGTCGGAATTGATTCTCTTTAGATGGCCGGAGGGCTAGGGAAGGGGAGGAGCCGGAATCAAAGCCACGGCTATCCCCCTAACTCGCCACCCGTCTGCAAAAATTTAACAGCGTCAGCGGCGCTCCAAATTCTCCGATTTCCTGGGTAGCAAAACTTTGAGGGAGGGTGGAGGAGGGTATTGCGGTCGGTTGGGGAGTTGAGGGAGCATAAAAGGCCTGGCGATACGAGCGAACGAAAATTGAACGGACAGGAACAGGCCGCGCTATTTGGCGCAGCGGCCGGGCAGGTATCGTTTACCCCGATGGCGAACGAGAAGGGGGACGCTAAGACCCATTCATCCCCTAAATAGGCAAACAACAATCAACCTACGGGATAGGAGATTGAGGGTAGGGGGTGGGGTGGAAGGCCAGATAGGCGGGGGGAGGAGAAAACTGGAGTTAACGTGGAGAAGTTGGGGAGGGTCGGAAGAATGAGGAGGGAAGAAAAGCCGAGCTAATTAATGCCCCAAGGTAACCGAGAGGAGTGTATTTAATGGGCCGTAATACTACGAATAGGTGAGCTCTACCCTTCCCGCCTAGCTCTTCTTCCTGAGCCAGTGGCGTCGCTGTTTACAGACAGGGAGGGCCGAGAACATTGGTTTAAGAGAGGAAGGGTGGTGGAGGTAGTAGGCGCCTGCAAGGGGCGTAGGGAAGATCTTGAAGAGAAGGGGTCAAGCAACTTCTTCCTGGCTTCTAGAAAGGAGGTTAATCCATGTCCTCAGTTGCTAATTCGCCCAAGAGGGCAATGCCTCAGGAGATAGAGACACGCTATACGGTGGGTTGTCATACTCGTGAACGCCCACAAACGCGCAAAAGCACACTAGGGCGAGCACGCATGGACCCACATACACACACACATTCACTGTTCGCCGGCTTCGTGGTTTTATCCCAAGCCCGAAATGAACTCGGCGAGGAAAATTTTAAGATCTCCATCCGCGTGATACATTACGGGCAGCGGTAACTGGGTCTTCGCAAGGCGGGAGCTGCGGTCGTCATAAACGGGATACATCGTTCCGACAACTAGGGCGGTTCTATAGCTGCTTCTCCGGGATGGTGCGTTAAATGTTTTAATCTTGATATGCCCCCGAAGCCTTTGTCTGACACGTGACGGGGTCACGGTGATAATATTAAGGTGGTGGCGCATGGGTCACGTTTAGTATCGAGCATTTATCATTTTACGTCCTCGTACCTCCGAGGTGATTCCAGCCACTATTTTAATCACTCATAAGTTGAATCTCTGATACAGTATACTCCGTGAACATATTATGTAGTAAAATACAAAATTGCAATTTGCAGAAGGTCAGAATCGAAGTTAGTACATGCACATTTCCGTCCATTACGAGACACGGATATTTACGAAGAATCACTATGCACATTAGAGCGAACGCAGAGTTAGAACGCCTGAGATAATTCCGGAAGTGCAAACGGTAGTTGCGGCGGAAATTTAGACCCACTATCTTGCTCAGGATGCAACGTTAAATTCCTAATTTTCATCGCATTTAATGCTCATTTTAAACCGCGCTATATTTCCTCGCAAACTTGCACCTGTTCTTCAAACATCGCTTCAATAAAAACGTTATAACTCACCGCGGAGCAAAAGAAGGATGAATGCACCATTTACGACCCGGGGGAGCTTTAAATAATTTCCCGCCACATAATTCGACCCCCACAACATTCCAGATTTCCCTTAAATATGTTAATCATGAACACATCTACGCGATTAAACCCAAGCAGCGGATGTTGGCTGGCGTGATAAGCGTCCTAAATCCACTACACTCGCTCGAAACCTCCCCCCGCATCACCCTCGCACCGCAATATTCCTCTTTCCCAAAACTCTCAGGAGTGAGGAAGGGGGGAAGGAGGGGTCTTAAGTGACCATTTCGCTTAAACTCGTTGTAAACCCCATGTTCCCCTAATCCTTCATCACATCTTTCACTCCGCCGCCTCTCTCTCGGCTCACGTGTGCTGGGCAAGGAGGAAGGAGAACGGATCGCGCGGGCCGTCGAGGGGGCGGCGGGTAGGTACCCTTTCTCTCCCATCGCGAAACCCAGCCCCTTCCCCTCCTCCCGCCCCTCCCATCCACCCCCTCCGCCGCCATCATCTTCCCCACGTCGCCTTTCCCCCCGGCTCATCCGTCCCGGGCAACCGCACGAGTGCCATCAAGCCCATCGTACCCCAAGGCGCCAGTCTTGGACCGCTTTCAAACCGATCCACACGTCTTGAGTGGCAAGGCGAAGGTAGTTGGGGCCGAGGCGAGAGGAGAGACTGCCGCGTCTTCTCCTTAACTCATCGCGATTGCGGGGCGGGAAGTGGATCGGTGGGCGGAGGGGGCGGATGGAGAAGGAGGTTGGAGGCGTAGTCAGGATTTGAATGAAGGGGGGGGGGAGAAGAGAGAGGGGGGGGGGAGGTCGAGAGGGACCGGAGCGTTATTATTCTCGGTGAAAAGGGGGTCGCGTAGTGCCGCCGCTCAGGGGCTCTGGGAGGATTTCAGGTGGGGGGTGGAGAGGCTGAGGGATGGATGCATACGAGAGTTTACTAAATAATGAAAGGGGAGGTGGAGGAGAGGGTGTGGGAGTGTGGGAGGGGCCGCTGGAAAGGGCTAATCTTCATTCTCTCCCTTAACGACGACGGAGGAGGATCATTATTCAGAGCATTTAGCGTTCGAGGCAGGTGCTGGTTACGTGGGAGGGGTCGAAATGGGAGCGAGGAGGCAAGGATTATAAGAGATGAGATGAGGGAGGGCGGAGGGAATGGTTTTAGAGGAAAGATAAAGCCAGGGAAGTGGGGGACGGAGAGGGAGGATAAATAGATAAACGAGATTATTTGGGTGAAATGGAGACCATCAGGGCCTCATTTTATTCGGCCCATCATCGCCACTCAACTTCCAAGACAGGCAATAAAAACCTGGTGGTGGAACTTATTCACCCGGTAAGTTAAAATTCGGAACCATTGTAATTAAAATTATATATGACACCCCGGTGTCTTGATCAAGTTCAAAATCAGCGCTTTAACCAACGGAAGCCCGTCATAATCCCATTACTAAATGCCAAAAACACAACATATCTTAGTTATTGCACCGAAGAAACTACCGACTTCGTTTCACAGAGTTGCAGTTAACTGGCTCAGGGAGACAAACACACGACTCGTAATACTATCAAACAACTACTCGTAATAAATATAGCAATGGTTTACTACTGATTCTACTTATTGTAAAATTATATTTCAAGGTGTTCCACCTGCTGATATCGCACCTCCTAGCCTTCATTTCATCCCAAGAAAAATGCGATGCTCATGCCAGAGGTGGTATCAAAACCCGCTACCTTTAAGTTGCCAGGACGGAGCTATATTGACATGAAAAACTCTGCCAGGACTAATTATTTACCAATATGCATGCATTAGTCAAGTTTCCCTTTCGCTACTCTATAAAGCAGTCATGTTTTTTTCTCCACAGAACCAACAAAGTTTCTGATTACAACCCTTTTTCTTTTATATGTAATAGTTTGCTAAAATGTTCTCGAATCGCAATTTTTTTAATTCTGTTTTTTTTCTCGATGAAGAAAACTACCCTATTATTTCCCTTGGAACCCACTTAATTCTTATTCAGAGACGAAAAGTGTTCTTGAAACAATTTTGCGCTAAAATATGGCAATTTATCATGAATAGTTGGAAAATAAAAATGTAATATTTGAATTAAGATATAAGCTATAATTTTTTAAGTATAAGGGCTCTTTAGGAAAGTTTAACGCCGTCGATTCATACTATTTTTGCTAGGGCTGTGAATCACCATTACAGAAGCAAATAAAGCGAACTAGGAGCGATTGTTTACACAAGGTTAAGTTGTGATAATTGTAACAAGATATCATAGTATCATCTATATGTTAAGGCTTTGTAATTTTCATTAGAACAAATGAAGTACATAGGCGATGTGAATAGAATTAGAATGATTGAATCTGATGCGTGTTCAAATGTATCAAGACCATTGAAGCAATATCCTTAGGGATCAAGGCACATCGTTTAATAAATAATAAGTGATTAGCACTGACTGCAGACTAGTCACAATAGCTATTCCACTGCAGAATCAAACGATCCTTCTGGTGTGTCTCTCTTTGGAAATTAATAATGAATTCCATTTATATTAACATAATGTTTTATCCCAGAGAAAAACTCCCACCTTATGGCTAAAATATTTGTTAGTTAGCCTTAGTACGTTTTTAAAGCGGTGTGAGGATTTTAAAAGAATGCAGTGTGACCACGTATATAAAACTTCCAACTCCCTGCTATACTCAAATCTATGCATGTATGGATGGGGAATTGCTCCCTATGGGGAGCGCCATAGAGAGGTTAAAAAAAAACAACAGAACGTTGGCAAGATAAGTATATATTGAATAAGTTTACAAAGAAAGATCATGTGACGGAGATACCAAGATTCTTGGGCAGAAAATGTTTAGATGCAGAGGAATAGGAGTAGCCAATAAAGAATAGACAATATATTGAAAAAATGAAGCTGCCCGGTGCGAAATAACACTCTTAAGAAGATAGCAAGATATTCCACAGAGAAAAAATCATTCGCCTTGACCGGGACGGGACGTGGAATATCTTGCCTTCGTGCCTCTCAGCGGGTAACTCCGCTAAAGATTTCGAGGCTAGCTCGTGAGCTTTGAATCTCTTAAGAAGAATAGGGAATTAAATTGTATAATCAAGGAATGTATATGAGAAGTTCTCATTATTTAATAAAAAGATTTTTGCTTGAAATAAATTGCCGAAAGAGAAATTTAAGCTCCCTCGAAAAGTTAAAAACCAATTATAATGTTCAATTTTTACAGTATATCATACTCACATGACACTTTGAATATCTCTTCTAACCGGAATACAAGGACCCCTCTTGATACGACTGAAATATTAATCAGCGCATCATTTCATCAAGCTAGCACGAGAATTGTACGTGCAGTTCACTGATTAACAACCAGGAATAATAGGAAATAAGAATATTTGAAATCACGCATTGATTGCGATGAAATAATGCATTGTGTATAGGAAAGTAATATCGTACCTATGCCTCCAAATAAATAAATATTCTATGCCTCCAAAGATAAAAAAAATCTAACGGTGGATATTTGAAAAAGTGGAAACAAAATGATTCAGCACTTGTGTATATTAAGGTCATGGAGAGTTTTTTCCTTTTAACTCTAGTAAGACTGTCACCCGTTATTCGATGGTTTTAGAGGTTTAGTGATAGATAGCAATGAAACTTTACGAAGCATGATCGCGATTGTTTTTACTTTTCCTTAATTCAACTAAAGGTTATACAATCTTTTTTCTTTTGATGAAGTTTTCTCAACTGTCACGGAATTCTCCCTCCACGACGGCGATCCGTCATTTGACGGGTATTTGCTTCAAGTACTTTAGCTCATAAGTGGAGTATTTTATTGCAGACTACGAAAGAAATTGGGCGATATCCCTCACAGATGTCTTTTTACTGCTGCAGTGGTTTTATTTTCTCCATCATCAAATGGGTAAAGCTTGCCTTACTTCTAATATGAGAACAATATCATCGAACACTGTATTGCTTGTTGCATACCCTCCCCGAACATAACGGTAGATGAACGATCAATATTTTTCTTAATGCAGATATCGTATATATATCTTAATGCAGATAGATCCTTTCACTCAATTCACGGGTGACAAAACGATTAAAATCATTCTCAAGCATCAAAAAAAGTTTCAATCGGTTAAGAAGTGTGAAATGTCTGGAAATCTTGGCTGATGGGCAACTGTTAAGTAATAAAAAACCCAAGCCGTCAATCGACGGTTGGCTTCCTTTGATTGAGAGCACCCTTCCCCAGTATTTCTAGTGCTGACGATAACCGTATAGCCGATAGGAGGTCCATGGGACTTACTGGAGTTACAGTTAGGCAAAAAAGAGAGGGAATAAGTCTGATGGCAGCTGCGTCAAAAGCAAAAGCAGATTTGTTTACGTGCCAATGCGTTACAGGGAAAAATAATAGGAAAAATGGAACGATTGAAGAACTAGGAAATATATTTTTGCGTGAGGTGATTTATGGACAAAGATATGTACAGATGCCTGGGTGGTGAAGGCATTGTCGTCACTACATTGAAAATCATTTCAAAAATATTTGTTTATGGAAGTAAAATAAATACAGATCAATGCAAACTCATCCTTACGCGCACGCTTTGAGTTTAAAGATGGGTATGCCATGATGAGCATACGAAGCGGATGCAATGGCATAAAGGTACAGTAGAGGTTTTCGTAAAAAAATGAGAGAAACGGCAAGAAGTGGGAGAAAACGAAAGAATTAGAAGGCATACATAATTATATAGGCTGCGAATAATAGACGGCTGAGTGATGCAACCATTGGGTATAATCAGGGAGTGTGTAATATGGTATCCCTGGGTATAATAATGAGAGCAGACTAATGTGACACACGGAACGAAGATGGTAGATTGAATGAGGTAGTCGTTCCAACTTATTCCTTGTAACCCAATCATTTAGAGCCTTGTTAGCGTCTTTCGCTCTCACTTTCAGCGTAGCTCCTGTTAAGGCTGTGATTAAGAGCCTAAAGTGGAAAAAATAAATAAATCAGGTGGTTTTTTATTTGGATCATTAACGGCGAAATACCTAGTCAACTATAATAGATCCATAAAACGTAAATATTTCAACGCATTATTAAGAGAACCCCTTAATTGCGTAGGTTTGGATGTGAATGGAACAATAATTGACAGTAATGCACCAATTTTTCCATGGTTTCTTGAGGACTTATGATGTTGCCAAGGAATGATATTTTTTAAACTGGCGGAAGAAGTTCTCCACCGGTAGCATATAGCAAAAGGCAAAAATATTTTTTATGCAGAGATATGTGCATATCATTAGGGTGGTGCTTTGAGAGGACAGCTGTAGCAAGAAGTTGCTTTTGAGCTCATGTTTTGATGATTCTCAACATTTAAATAGCTGAAAAGCTCGATAAAAATAAATGCTTCCAGTTTTTTTGGTAATTCGGTATGATGGGAGAAAGAGCATTTACATTCATGACGTTATATTCACGAGTTACTTTTATATTCACGATACTTTTGCATCTTTATATACAACGCACCACGCAATTTATAAGTAATTCAACTAATTTAAATTTTCCTAATTGGTTTCTGCCAGTTACTCATTCAAGGGATTTTAAGCCAAGCCTGGCCATTGGAACCACTAAATGGTTCCCAAAGATACTTAAAATGAGGACCGCGTACTTCACAGAACACCATGCTGTTATTGTTATCTCAAAACTTCCCACCCCATCACGCCCTGCGCGAGACTTTTCATTCGACGCGTGCAAAGCACTTGCTTTGCCACTCACGAGTAACTAGGCAAAAAAAATTACTCCATTCTTCCCCCTACGCACCATCTCTGTTAAGCTGCCTTAAGCGGGTGTCAGGGCCAAGCAAATTGCAAGCGGAACGAGCATTGAAGTAAGCTCATAGCCCCAGAGTATTAATCGCAATCTAGTCGCAGGCGGCTGATGGGAGGGAAAATATGCCCAGACTATATTTTCAAAAGTTAAATCCCCGCATAGACGAGGGGCGCATGAAAGGAGCACAAAGAACAGAACTCCCTCATTTCCTTTCCCCGGAATTAATTAGGTGCGCCGTTCCCACGGGGAAATAAACTTGGACGTCCCGAAAAAAGAAGAACGGGATGATGAGGAGGGCTCGTTCATTCATGGCCGGTACACGCGTGCACCAGTCTTAGAAAGGAGAGCGAGAGAGGGAGGCATTCCTTGGATTCGTAGAAGACGACTCCATCCATTTCACCCCCTCGCATTCATCCCATTCCCCACCACATTTCATCCATGAAATCGACATTTGCAAAACTTTTCTCACCTGAAGCACGCGGAGGGGCAATGGAGGATGGAGAGGAATGGGAAGTTTTCCTCCTTTTTTCTCTCTCGGGGAGGAAAAAGGGGAACTCTCCCTCTCTCTCTCCCTAAAAACCGACCCGATTCCCCGGGACGCCCGTCTTCCCACCCACTGCGTCGTTCAACTCCCGTCCAAAGCCCCCGACAGCACCCTCGCCGGCCTCCCTTGTACCCACGCATCTCCTCAAGATCTCCCGCCCCCGAGCGCGCCCTACCCTTTCCCCGCCGCCCACTCCCGAATATACTCAACTCCACCCCCTAATTATGCGTCAAAAGTTCTCCTTCCGCCCACCAGACTGGTTGCCTCCTTCCGCGCCCCCACTCCCCGCCCAACGCTTCCTTCCTCCTTTCCGACCGTCCCCTCCTCCTCCTCACCCCACTGCCCATTGGGGAGGGGGGGCATCAACGTCCGCCCCCCCCTCTCCGACCATCCCCCAGTACCCCCACCGAAAACCCCTCCCTCTCACACACAAACACACAAGCGCGCCCTCCGCCTTTCTTCGCCTCGCTTTCCAGCCTTTCCGAGTTCCCCGTCCCGCCCCCGGGGGCGGGGGGAGGAAAGAGACTTCCGCCCCACCCAGCCCCTTCCCGCACCCATTTTGCTAGGTAATTGAATCCACCGGGAGCGGGGTGAGGGGCGCGTTGCCTATCCCTCCTCCTCATCCCACTCCCCTTTCCCCCCGCGGTGTTTAGATAGCTCGGGGTGGGAGCGGGGGGAGGCGGTGGTACGGAGGAACCGTGTGAGGAAAGCGAGAGAGAGAGGCGGTGGGGAAACAGATAGGGAAGTGATGGAGGATTGCGCGAGCGTGTGCGAACCGCCCGCGGGAAGGGCGCTCCCTCAGGGCGGAACATTCCGAAAATACGGTGAAGTACGGCGCGCAGCTAGGAGATGCGGAATTCGTAAAAGGTTGTTATGATTATGCTTTCAGGACCGTATGCCATGCATGGAATCAGATGGGAGACACCATCAGAGCTAGGGTTACAGTAAATTTTTTTCCTCTAAATTTTTCCAGGTGATTGCGACGAAAAGGTTAGAGAGCGGTGCCGTATCTTCTTCAACGATAAGCCTTATTTAAAATATGCCTCCTGTACTCGAGATCAATTCGTCGTTAGCTGAATGAACAAATTAAAAAAATACAGATATGATAGAAAATCTATGTTAGTATGCACCGAAAAAGTGTTGCACTCAAAGGGATTTGTAAGAATGGGACTTGCCATTAGCCTGCGACATGGAACGTACACAGAGTCTTTAAATGGCAATAAAATCCGATTTTTTTCCTCCAACATGTAAATTATTGAGAATTTGCTCCTACTACGTTAGTTTTGTAGTTGATTATAGGATAAGATAAGAAAGAGAGGGAGATATTTCAAACGTCTGTGTCCACTAACGGTAGGAAAGCAGAAAATATTTTGATACTAACTAAATTGATAAATGATCATAAAGATGATCTGTTTGGAAAAGGAACAACTGCCTACTGTGATAACACCTTCAAAAGGAATCTCTTACATACAAAGGGAGTTTTATGCTTAAAAAAGACGGTGAGATGAAATGAACACATGCCAATTAGTTACATCTATTTATTATTAGAATGTATAAATTATCATGGTGCACAGCTATAGTATATCTGGTTAAGATTCGCCTCCTTCTACACCCATTTAATTTGCCGTCGGAACGCAATTTATAATTCAGTTTTACTACAAATTTTAGTACACACCATGATACACTCTCTCAATGTCGGCAATAAAAGGAGCAGGAAAGCAAATATAAAATAATGGCTAACGTGCTATGACGTAATTTTACCATGGATGATACTTATTCATTGCTGTTCAACCCAAAAATTATCCCATCTGTCTATGGTTGAACGACGCGGGTGAATGACTTCCTAATCATTCTGCCCTCACATTGAATTGAAAACTCAAAGGATATACATGTCAGATTTTGAGATGTATCAGATTTTCTATCAGTTTAATCCCATTCACGGTGGTTGTGAACGTTTTCTATATAGGCTTCATAATTTCTGTTACAAATATTTTTTTAATTGCTGCAGAAACTAGTGTATTTTGTGTAGGATTTAAGAAAAACATGATCTGTATGAAAAAATCACAAGTACGACATACTCCTCTGTGATTATAACTGAAATAAAGGAGTTAACCTAAACCGTGTGTAGCACACGGATACGGCTAACAGGGACATACGGCTGTAATTATATTCGCATATTGGAGGAAATCCTGTTTCAAGTAAGCGTGGCCAACGTTATTATTAGAGATGTACACTGCACAAGGTAATATTAACTTTAATTCGCGGAAATTGGTTACTTTACGGTCCAAAATCCTGTTATAATAGTATTTCCAAGCATTTAAAGTACCTAGCTAAAGGTACTTTCATCTTTCATTATCTACAGTAGCGTCAATTTAATAGTAAATTTCCTCATGTCCAGAATATAACAGAATTGAGACGGGTTTCGGACACGAATTGTTTTGTGAGTAGTAAAATGTTTAGGCTTGAGGAGCGAGTCAGAAAGTTATGGGAAGATAACTGGGTACATGAAAAACATGAGAAGGGGAATGCATTTCATTTCATTAATTAAAAGAAAAATTAATCTATTGCCTTTACTATTATTCCCACGATTGCTGTTGAATGTAGTACAAACGATAAATATAAAATTCATATAGTCAATGCAAATAGCGTACTCTAGAAATGAAAACATGCCATCCATATTTATTTTGAATTGACAGAACATTACACCAACTCTCTAGCAAAAATACTCTAGTTATTGACTGGTTACGGAATTCATACATCCATTGAATAAAGTCAGGTGCAATCAAGGTCCTTCACAATGTGAGCCTTTGAATTATCGTTTTATTTTCATTGCACTCAAAAAAGGAAAAACGTGTTCGCCTTCCTTCGTTTTTCGCATGGTATTTCATATAGCTGGATTCAATTTGTAGAGCGAGCTTTAAGTGGAGTGACTTCCATCGGTATCTTTCTACATAGAATCGCATCATGGCTAGCAATAGAGACAACTCACATGAAAGATCCACAATTCCACTTCAGATATGATAAAACTACCGGATATGAAAACGAACAAATACGCATTGATTACGTACACCATTCCTGAAGGAAAGGGAGCATACTTGAATTTTCCTCCCTTCAATGGAATCGACTGCGAGAGAAAGGAGTCCAATGTACCGTAGGATGTGTCACGAGCCAAAAAGCCAAGCAAGAAGCAATCATGATGGGAGGGGCGTTTCCGACTAAGGAGGTCTATTGAGGCTTTAACAATTACGAAGCTAGTCAAAGGAGCTATAGAGTCTGGAATGCATTGAGTTGGGGATGAAGAGGGGATCGGGAGGGAGAGGAAGATTGGATTGCATGAATATAACGAGTTGGGAAACAAAACGACTGAGAAACTAAAATGAAACAAAAGAAAACGAAAACCGTCGGCTCTGATCTCACGCGCGGCCAAGAAATAAGCTTAAGGCATTGATTGATTGATGAAGGCATTTGGAAGGAAATTATATTTTGAAATTTCGGGTGAAAATAGAAGAGTGTCTTTCTAGATAGAATCGCATCGCATCTTCCATTGGATTACGGAGGACTGCCTCCAAATTCTCAAAGTAATCTATGTTTAGCAATGGCTAATAATCAAAGCTATCGCTGCCAGGGTACTAATAGATTTTCAGATTTCCGTATTTTTCTTAGTAAATGAATTTATATAAATGCTCCAAAATTAACCATGAAACGTAATTTTATGCTTGAAAAGTGGGAGAAATATTACAACGATTGATAGTTTGCATTAAAATCCGTTAGAATACGAGGAATATATAACATGATTAAAATACAGTTTTGGCGATTGAAATATCGTAAAATATGCGTGGATTATTACTAAATTACGTAACATTTTGATAAAAATTTCGTGTTTTTCCAGTTAAAATTAGATTCAAAAATAATTTGGTCTATAATCTGGTAACATTGTTCTACTGAAAAGCGACTTTGGCATCACTGTATTTCATTTTTCTTCCTTGAATACTTTCCTACTTTATTCTTAACAATTGAGATTTTTGAGCATTTTCCCTGCATTGGCTAAAATTTTCCTCCTCTCACCGAATTATACATCCTGCTAATTGTTTGTACCTCCGTCTCTTATCCGTCTCTATCCGTCCTTTAATCGTTCCAATAGTAAAACTCCTATGTCTCAATGGCACGCCAACTGTCTGGTTATATATACCGTCTAAAATATGGTCTAAAATCCTGAGTCAAACATTAAATTCACACGCGGGACGGGATTCCGACCAGCGATACTTAGGTTGCCATGCAGGATCGTTGGCAACCTGGCTAGCGCGACGGGCTGACCTCCTACGGCTTTATTTGTGGCCATCCCGTTTCTTTCTTCTCTTCCAGTCCAGTATCTCAGATGATTTTTGCTGTGATTAAGACTGTCGATGAGCCTTCAGATTAAACTTGCCCACAAATGACTTTGTTTCACTCAGCCTTCTCTCCTCAAATCTGATATGTTTAACCCTTTGTCACAATACACTGAAATGGAACTTTTTTTCAAAAAATTAGCAAATATCTAATTTTTTCTTCGCAAATCCCCTCCCTTCCCGTCATCAAATACAATAAATAATCTCATGAAAAAGATCGCTCACGGTACTGCATCTCGTCTACACGTCCTCCTGCTATACGTCCTAGCAGAAGATCTAAGGGTAAAATGTGGCTGTAGGTGAAGTTAAAACTTCTCACTTAGACGTTGGCTAGCCATATAATAGAATGAAAACTATCATCTTTTAATTAACTATCAAATCTTCTTGATTTCATAAAGTATGCGATTTTACAAAAAACTTATGCAAGTTTTACTTTGCCTGAATAAAAGATTAATAAATAGACTTTTTTTTACCAGTGGGTAAATGTTTGTCGGTAACTATTCTAGTCCCTATAGAATAGCCCCTATATTTATTATTACCTTTCATTGAATGTGATTTTTAAGATTTATGCTCATACAACTTGTTTAGTTCATAACCGAATAAACTCTGGCCATCGTGCATTTCTTCTTTGTTTCTTCCGAAATAATTAATCGATGATCCATGGTATTCGTGAATTAAATTATTTTTATTCTTTTATGAAATGAATCATCAGTTATAAACTAATATATGAGGCATTTCTTGCAAGTTGCCAAGTTTTTAACCCCTTGGGACTTAGTTTCAAGAACTTAGTGCATTGATTAGGTTCTGCTTCCTTACCGTAAGTATTCCGAATGAAACAAAATTTAAGATTTATTAACTCACCACTGGGAGTGACTAACTATATTCATCTACATCATCTACAAGGTACCCTGCAAGCCACCGTGAGGGTGTGTGGCAGGGGGTGAAGATCACCAAGCATGAACTACTAACATGCAAACAAGCAACTATAATGTCTCATGCAACTTGAATGTTAGTATCTATAGTATTTAAGGGGTTAATACACGAATTATGCACTACAGAATACTCTAACATATTTCCCCTACCAGTCCCTTTGATATGCTGCCTATTCTGTTCTCTTATAGTAGGGGGGAAAAGTGCCATTTTGAATCTATCGGTACGACAATCTATCTCTCTAATCTTATTTATCTGGTCGAATCTAGCATAATACGCTAGTTTTTTTATATGTGCCTAACATCTTCAGTAAAGCTATCCGATTGAAATTTCCCTAGTAGATTCAATCTGTACTTTGACCTACGATCTGATAATGATTCCCACCCTAATTCTTTTATTAATTCTGAAACTCTACTCAATCTATCGTAACACCTTTTAACGAACCTAACTGCTCTACGCTACACGCTGTCTAGTTCTCTGATCAACCCTAATTCATTAGGATCCCATACACTGGCTGCATACTCAAGGTGGGGCTAGAAAAAAAAGAACTAGTGAAAAATAGCATCGCTTTTTTGTCTTCTCATCACATTTCCCAAGTACTCTTTTTACAAGTCCTAGCTTTCTCTTCGCTCGGCCGCATATTACCTATATGTGTCTTCCCCACGATAAATCTTTAGTGATTGTTACACCTAAATATCTTATGGCTCCAACGTTTTCGATCTTCGTGTTACTAATTTTATAGGTACGCTCTATCAAATGATATTCTTGAACATCGTTGAAAAGTATGGCGTCTCAATTTTTTTCCATGTGCAAAGTTAAATTCAAAGTTAACCCGCACTCCAGAACCATTTATTATGTATTACACCATGTCAGAGTAAGAATACAAAGGGTCGTAAAAACTACAGGGGAGCCGGTTCTTGTCACTAATCCTTCTGTTGTTTCCTAGAAAGATCTATACCCTATGAATCTCTCAAATTGGACTAAGATGGGTGTGCCCAAATAATCTTCTCCCGGTATTAACCCGGCACTTATGATCATTAACGGGCAAGGGCCTAGCCACGTTAAATGACTTTTGGCCAACAAAATAACACGTTTCAAATTCGGCCGCACAGATTCCCCACTCTGTTCCACTTGTGGACGTCTCGATGACACGACCCACCACGTCCTAGGCTGCCCTCCGGAATCCCGCAAATGGAAAACAATCAAAAGAATTTTCAAAAAAATTGTCAAGTTCGGAGCGGGTGACATCCGGGACAAGAATTTAGTTAAATTGAATTTTAACTTCTTCCCAAGCAGCAAAAACGTAATACTATCTGAACTTTATTCGACATTTTTATACAGCAAAAATAAAAAGGAAAACATAGAACTAAGAACTAAGGAAGAACTAAGAACAAAAGTATCTAATATAAATAAATGGGAACTCTCAGCTGAGAGTAAAAAAAATGCTTTTTAACAGATATTTTTATATAAACGAAACAAAAATTCTATTTAATGATTTACAAAGTAAGAAAATAAAAAAAACATTTTAAACAATAGAATAAATTAAGAAAAAAATATATTGGCCTTATTTTAATACTTTTATGTCTTTATGTAAGTAGATATATTTCACTCCATAAGGGGCTTCAGAAGGCACCCATCCACCCCTCTAATTAATTTTTTTAATGATCATTTACTAGAGTGTATGACATATTCACAAAATAGTTTCATTTTCCTAAAAAGTTTAACCTATTAATAAACTACCGTTTAACAACTTTAATACCTGGAATAGTTTTGAGACATGGTTTCCTGCGATTAAAGTGCTCTTTAAAAATATATATGAATTAATGGAAAATTGGAAAGTAGAGCGTTTCCACAAGTATATCCTTAAGTCTGAATTTCTTTATAAATTCTCGGACGAGATAAAAGCTAATTATATTTCCATAGTACATCGGAAATTTTAGTCTATTGCACATTAACATGTATTGTCATATTCAAAGCCTGTCACAAACCGTAGCGGTTCTCTTTTAAAGAGTTGGAAATTGGCAAGCCTTTAATTGAAAACACGTGCGGGCTCGAGAGAGAAAAAAGGGATCTTCTTCTTTTCTTAAGTTTTCGCCTCTACCAGGCCGACCAGAAACGACTTCGGACAGGAGGAGAAGATTTTCTTAACAAGTGCAGATCTGTTTAGAGGATGGATTCCGGAATCGACTAATTAGCCCAACCCAAGGGGGAAAAAGCAGATCAGTTAAGGTGGGCGGGAAGGGAGAGGGGAGGAAAGGGTAGTAGGCTGCGGGGATATGAGCGAGGGAGGGGGGTAGGGACACTGAGGAAGGAATTTTGCCAGGTGGAGAGGAAAAGCAGGAGAACGCTTGAAAGGGAATGGCCTGGTGGAAGATAGAGGGATGATGCTACGTGGCCGCGGGGTTGATAAGAATGAGAGGTAAGGAGCGAGTGAAATACCTGCTGAAAGGAGGACGAGGTAAGAGTGAGATTAGACATCATCGAAATAATGGATGAATCTCACAATCAGTGGTGGCCCAATCGTCTCGGCGTTGGAATAGAGAACGAAATGGTAGTAGTCAATTTAAGAGGTGATGAAGCCCTGAGACCATTTGAACGAATAAAATGGGGCATTCATCTACATCTACATCTACATAATACCCTGCAAGCCACCACAAGGGTGTGTGGCAGGGGGTGATTGCTCACCAAACATGCACTACATATCATACATAAAAAGGAATAGTATTAATATAGTAGTCAGAACTACACTATTTAAAAAAGATAGAAATTGCAAATAAAACATGCAAAAACATTCTGTTAGTAGGGTTAGCTTTAAGTACTCATACCAACATGCAGCTACCAATGCTATTCATTGCTACTCTCCGATAGGACATATTTACCGTTATTCGTATCTCTTATTGTGCGAGGGAAAAAGGACATTTTGAATCGGTCAGTTCGGCAATCAATTTCTCTAACTTTATGATTATGGTCCAGTCTGCCATAGTAAGTTGGGGTTCGTAAAATATTTTTAACATCATCACTGAAAATGTTGCCTTGGAATTTGTGGAAGAGATTAAGTCTAAATTTCAACCTGCGATCTGACAATGATTCCCATTTCAATTCATTTAATAGACTGGTTACGCTAATATAATTATCGTATCGTCCCTTTACAAATCTTTCCGATCTTCGCTGCACACGTTCAAGTTCATTACTTAGACCGATTTCGTAGGGATCCCATACACTGGCAGCATATTCCAAATGAGGTCTAACAAGGGAAAAGTAGCTGATTTCTCGTACATGATCGTCACATTTACCCAATACTCTTTTAATGAAACCCAGTTTGCGATTCGCTTGACCAATTATTTCACGAATGTGTTTACCCCAGGAAAGATCATTTGTCAGTCTTATTCCAAGATATTTAATGGATTCCACGTTAGTTAATTCATTATTACTTATTTTGTAAGTGGTAGGAGGAGAGCTATTCTTTTTCCAAAAATTCATTACAAGACATTTCTTAAAGTTTAATTCTAACTGCCATGTATCACACCAAGTTTCAATTGCTTGTAGGTCAATATTTAAATATTCTTTATCGTTCGGGCATAGAATTTCCCTGTACACTACTGCGTCATCGGCAAATAGACGAAGCTTACTTTTTACCACCTTTTGGATATCATTAATATACAAAAGGAATAGGAGTGGACCTATCACACTACCTTGTGGGACACCCGAAGTGACTTTAATTGCCGGTGAGGAAACACCGTCCAAAACAACCCTTTGAACCCGTCTGTCTCCGTTCATTCAGTGATGAATGGAGATTTTATTGAATGGAGGAAGAAGGGTGGGAAACCTGGCGTTTCCATCAGCGTACCCTTAACAAAAGACTCCAAGGAGTCGACAGAGTAAGAATTTGTTTGATGGACACACTGGTTACCATAGACGGCTTTTCACACGAAAAGTGGTAGCCAAAGTTCAAGAACAGATGGTCATGATACAAATAGAAGAGGCTCACGTTCAAATCCAATTCGTGTTTCTGGAGGATAAAATGCAATATCTGATCTTCTGCTGGGAAGAGAATTCCTACGCATTCCTAGGTAACCGTATTTAGTCCTTGAAATCCATGACGTCAACCACATACTTCATCTTTGTCTTCGCCATAGTACCAAAATGAAAATCAAGCATCGATTTATTTGAGATAAAAAGAGAGACACCGAGAGAAATTTAAAATTTAGATCACAACAAATGCCTGGAGGAATGATTGTTGAATAAAATTTCAAGGTCATAAGATCAAGTAACATTTTGAATTACTTTATAAGGTACGTTCTCTATGGATATACTTGCCATGTGTACGTCATTGCAACCATGCAGTAATGAGATATTTTTGAAGTAGATGATAAAATATACCATCGTGAGTACAAAATATGATTTTTCACTGAACTAAAAACAGTCATATACGACTATTGTTGGACATAGATTGTGGTATACGATGGATGCATAATGGAAGAAGAGTCGGGAGGTGATCAAAGTGTTCTGAGTCCGAATTTTAATGCATACTAAGGACACCTCAGACAAATATGAATAAAAGGTTAGGGATCATGAATATAATACTTTTTTCTTTCAAATTTCAATCTCCTCAAATTAAGAGACATCTTTCGTCAAGGAGAAGTTAGTTCTTTCAGCTAGAATTTAATATAATGGTGACGAGGAAACCTTAGAAGGCGTATTTAATACATGTGCATACGAAAAATCTTATAATACCCTAAATTATAAGATAAATAAGTCAAGATAACATATCTACCATAATGAGTCTGAAACAAGGATTAATTATTTAAAAAATAAAACGAAGTACGATAGAGAGGTTTTTACGTTCACCTCGTCCTTAGCCCATATACGATAGATGATTTGCGTCCTGTAGCAGAAATTCCACAGAGAAAAAAATCATTCGCCTTGACCGGGATTCGAACCCGGATCCCCTGATTTCCGGCCAGGTGCTTTACCAGTTAAGCTACCGAGGCGTCATTTTTCCCTGCGGAATATTAGAGGCCTTAAAGGAGCTAGATGTTATCGAACTGCTAGGCATATTATGCAACAAAGCTTTGTTGCATAATATGCCTAGCAAAAGCAAAAATGACGCCTCGGTAGCTTAACTGGTAAAGCACCTGGCCGGAAATCAGGGGATCCGGGTTCGAATCCCGGTCAAGGCGAATGATTTTTTCTCTGTGGAATTTCTGCTATTGTGCATTTTCAGCGGGTAACGCCGTTAAGGTCCTCGCGGCTAGTTCGCGATCCTTCAATTTGTGTCCTGATTTTAAATGCTATCGGAGGAAAGCAAATTTAAAGAAAAAGTAAGAAAAATTATTTAACGATTCAGAATATAAGTTGTTCCATATAGATGAATCGTTTTCGATTCACGTTTGATTAATCTGGTATTAATATAAATATGTTTTTCCATAAAATCATTTCGCCTGCGCAGGGTCGTCTTTTCCTTGCATTTACCTCAGACGTAGATCACGCCTTTTTTCTTTCAAATTTCAATCTCCTAAAATTAAGAGACTTTCGTCAAAGGGAAGCTAGTTCTTCCAGCTAGAATTTAATACTGGCAGGCCAAACCTTTTCTATTGAATACTTTCCAAAAATAAAAATTAAGGTTCCTTTTTCTGTCAAGGTTTTTTCATCATTCTGTTTTAGTTTTTCTTCTTCGCCATATTACAAAATGAATATGAAAATTAGTGTTGCAATGGGTAATATACTTTTTAAAAATTTGGGAAAAAGCTCCTCATGAAGCCATCGTAGGCCACAAATTTTGAAAACAAATTTTACAGATATTTCTAAAGACTGCTTTAGACTCGATCTATTCCTAAGAAAATGATTTTAATGAATACCTACTTGCATTAAAGAAAAGAGCATTTTGACCGGCATTGCTCATTATGATGCAAACAAATAGCAGTGCTACCCCCCTTCTGCCTTCGACAGATGAGAGTACAGTCTATCCAAGACAGAGAGGTACTGAAGTGCTGATGCGTAATCACTTTGCAGCTTCGGTATTTAATGTTTGAAGCAGTATATCAGGTTGTACAATTTTGTTCGACAAAGAATTTTGTGCTTCGTGAAACATATTTACTAAAGATGTCTCATAGGTAGATAATTAAATACTGTATTGAATTTCAGTATAAACGTATTTCGAAACAAAAGCCACGAGAAAATGCATTAAAGTACGTGATTTTTACCAAAATCCGATTAGAAGTTGGCTCTGTAAATGAAACGATACATTGTTTGTTCTTATCAATGAATAACTTTTCGATTTTAATAAGCTTCCTACGAACACGGAGCGCAATTAAAAAAGCCACGAAATAATTAAAACGGGTATTAATCCGAGGCAATCCATCCACGCGCGGTTATCAACAAGCACGGAAAGCACGGCAAGCACTCTCAAGTCGTGCTTAAAAGGAGCGAAGTACTCGCAATCACAATTGAGAAACAAGCTTTCCCTCTCCGGCACGACATCCCCGCCCGAGTCGCGAGAGAGTTACAAACAAAGGCGGAGATCAAGAGCGGGATTCCGCGAGAGTATTCACTTGTTTCCATTTCTCCCTCCGGCGTCGGAAAGGATATGCGGTGTAATATTCGTCGACTGTGACGCAGAAACGCTAATTAGAGCGGGAGTTGCCGTGAGAGAGAGAGAGAGAGAGAGGACGAAAGATGGAGGGATGGAGAAAGGGAGACGAGTTTGGAGAGGGATTGGAGCTTGAAGTGGAGCGAGGAGGAGGCGGGAGTGAGGTAAAAAAAATAAAGCGGTTGAGAGAAGAGGACAAAACTTGGGTGAAAATTCATAAAGGCGCGGAGGATAAATTGTAAGATACAGAGCGAGAGAGCCTGGGAGAGATATACATAAGAGAGAGAGAGACTGAGAAGGAGAGAGAAAGAGTGTGGAACAAGTAACAAGCTCAGCGAAAAAAATGCTTTAAGGGAACTAAAAAGATAAGGAGATGGAGGGAAAAAAGAGTTGAAGTACACTGGTGGTAATTACAGGGAGCGGACAAAGCTGCCGACACCTTAATCATACACTTCCGACCGACACGCTCACTCGCAACTACAAGCACGACATGCTTTTCGGAACCGCAGCAATAGGCAGCTCTGCACACGGCAGCTTCAGCGCACTTCAGTAATTTATCACGCATTTGTTTTAATTTTTTGTCAACCTCGTTGCGCGGCACAAATTAAGGATGGGAGATAAATTTGTAGCGTAGGTACGTAGCCATGCACTTGGAACGGTTTGAATTTGGTCTTCCGCTCATGATGATTAATTGTGGCTAAACGCCAATGAATATTATGTGCGGGAAAATTTCTTTATATGCTTGCGTGTCATGGTATTTGAACCTCGTGCTAAATGGCAGGAAATTGTGTAGTCACTGAGGTGCATTATTTAGATCTAGATTTAATGTCCGGCTGGCTATTTATGATGTTTAAAAATAAATGAAACTGGGCATTTCTACAATTAATACTTAAGTAAAATAATCATTAATCACGCGTAATTAATTAAACCTCAAGTTTTGGAAGCTGTCAAATCAACTAAGTTTCTACATGAAAGGAAGGTTACCATTAAACAGACATTACAAAAGTGGGCTTCTGAGTTTTAATTTTTGACTACTCTTAAAATTAGCGGACTCTGAATTGGGCACTTTCGGAAAGCTACTTCGGCATAAAAGTCAAAATAACAGGGTTAATTGAATTGCAACAATGAATCCTTCCCTCCAACGGGTGCCTTGCCTTTGCATTTCCTGGCTAAATAATCACGACTCTGGACCCTTTAATCAACCAAATGCACCGCTCAGCTAGCTGAGAGACTAGATATTTTGACCCACAACTTCGCGGCAGCAACTTCCTGCCTGGCATCCGGCGTCGCCTCTCCTCGCGCGATGAATGGCGTTCGGGGGCGGGGAAAATAAAGCGAAAACGCTCAACCTGCGCTTGGCGTAGCATAACATGACACTTGCAGTGGCAAGCGAGCGAAATGACATCGTGAACCTCCTCCACCTCCGCCGGAATGACTCCCGCGCCCTGATAAAAGTTAAAACGTGAAGAGTTCACCCGTGGAGCGCCTCCCGCATCAAAAAGGACCCACAAGAGAGAGAACTAACCCAAAAAGTTTCGCCGGAGGAAATTACGGCAACGTCATTGACGGCAGGTTAGTCAGATAATTTCCGTGCTCCTCTCTTTTGGGTCTCTTCCGCCCCCAACTCCCCTCTCCGGAAACCCTACCCCACATAACCTCCTCGGGGGCACATCCCTACAAGGTTCGAATTCGCATTAATTATAGGGCGATCCCTCAATTCGCGGGAGGAAACAGCGGTATGACAGCGCCCCCAACCGAGACGCTGCCGTACGGAAGTTGGATAGAGAGTCAGAACGAACGAGAAATTCTAATATTTTCCATAAGAACCTTTCAAGCATACAATTTTTGCTTACGGAAAACGAAAACTCTTGAGCAGTAAAGTGTTAACCACCTAGAACACCGGGAAGTTAGCGTTTGGACAAATCTGTGGCAATGAATTTTTCCCGTCAGTATGGCAAGTGCATTTTTAACATGAAA
Organism: Platycnemis pennipes; assembly: GCA_933228895.1. NCBI lineage: Eukaryota > Metazoa > Arthropoda > Insecta > Odonata > Platycnemididae > Platycnemis > Platycnemis pennipes. The sequence goes on from OW121853.1 coordinate 53,027,780, forward strand.
AACAAGAAAGCAACAAATACAATTCATTTAACAAACAAAAATTCTGTCCTAAATATTGTGCAATGGTTTCATTTTAAATTGACTATTTTTTTTCTTGCTAAGAGAATTCCCATTAATTATTTTCCATTTTTTTACGGAAATTGCGCATTAACATGGAATAAACCAATTTTTACTTAGCCATTTTTTGCGCTGTGTTCACTCCGTCATGGAAGCTAATGCAAACTCGATTATATCTTGCTGACAAGGGCGTGCAAGGAGGTGGGATTCAGTCCGCACAAACAGATGGAGGATATTATTCCCTTCGAGTACCGTGACTAGGAAAGAAATTGACATGACTTCCGCTCTAAGGTCCCACCTCCTTTGGCTGCTCGTCCCGCGGAGATACGGCGCGGGGAAGGGGAGATAATTATGTGGGAGTAAGAAGCGTCGGAGGCAGAGCGAGAGGATCTGAGCAGGAGGGAGGAAGAGGAGGAAACGAGAGCGAGTGGGTATTGTCGCTCGGGCCGCGGAACAGGTGGGGCGGAGCGAGCTATCCCAGGTAATTCAATTTAAACTCCCAAATTACTGTGCAAACACAAAAGGTCGGCGGGAGGGTGGATCGGAGTCGACTGCCGACGGCAGGTGCAGCTTACTTATACTCCGATGGGCGTTCCCCCGTTTCGTTATTTTCACCTCCTTTTCATCTCGCGATCCACTCGCGTTTTCCATCCTCACTACCTCTCTCTCTCTTCGTTCCGACCCCTTTCATCTCCGCGGCTCACGCTGGCGCCAGCCCCGAGGGGAGCGATTCTTTCGCGAAGGAATTCGCAGATTTGGAAGGATTCAAAATCCAAGTGCGGCGGAATTTGCAGTCTGGAGGCGATGGCCCAGGGACCGGAGGCACGTTTAAAGGTTTCGCGTAGAGGGTGAAGCTTCCACGTAATCGCCGCCCCCTTGTGTCGAACGGCCGAGGAATAATCGAGTAGCCATGAACGGTGAAGTATGCCCCGGCGTGGTGGTGAAATAATTAGTGTTCAACCCGTAGGTTGGTTTTGATAGGTGAGGGTAGAGCTCGCTAAGCCATTGGCGTGTAAAATTCACACTTTCAGGGGCGGGAGAAGGGTCAGTTCCATTCCCTAGTCCACCATCGATATTCTACCAAGTTCTGACAAGCCTAAAATAGAATCGCGAGGATTTTACATGGGGGTGTCCAGATAGGCTTCTGTCCAGGAATTGAACTCGGGACCCTCTGGTCGGTAGTTCATCACTCTACCCACTAGGCCACTACGACCCCTGGAATATGTACACTTTTTAAAATACGGTGATGCTAGTTGATATGCATTAAATAATATGAAAATGGGGTAATCTATACGCAAAATGACGAAGAAATTTTACAAATGTAGGACAAAAAAATGCCGCTTGGTGGATTGAAAATGTTGCAATCATCATAATTGGTTAGTATATAAGTGGAAGAAGCAGGATACGATCACTTACGGACCAATCGCTAAGCCTGAACCCCTTTCATAAATTTACGGCATTATTTTTAATGGATTTAAAATCGCAATAAAAATACCATTGCTGGACTGTATGCTCATAAATTATAGGTCAGAGAATGATCGTAAAATGGATAGCATTACAAAATAAAACACGAGACAAGGTCTCTTTAATTATAGTCTGCATAGGAAATACTTAGTTACTCATGCTACTTAGCAGCTGGTCTTTCTTAGGACAAAAACTGTTAATCGCATATATTACTTCTTTTACCGCATCAATGCCCATTTTCTGCAGTAAAACTGACAAACCTTTCGCTGCTTACGTCTAAGTGTGTAACATAATTCAGTGCACTGACGAGGGTCACCTCCGAACACACACCTTAAACAGAAAAATATATTTCCTCAAATTAACCAACCGAGATCCATATTAAAATAATGAAATTATATGTTTACTTAGCAGAAATTTTCTTTGTAGCTGTGTGATTATTCCAAAACTCCTTTCAGGAAATTTCAGGAAATCAATAAAGACTTTCCATAAGGAAGTAAACCTCTGGGTTGATACATACTTAAGAAGCCCAATCCAACCAAACAAACCTAAATTAACAGTTACAGATACTGTTCCTATTTTAAATGTGACATGTACAATGGGAAAAGTTGCTTCAATGAATGCATAATGCATACCACAAGGATTAAGATTTTTCAATTGAATATGAAAAAACTTAATACCATAAGGAAACGTAAAAGTACTCACTTCTTTTTACTCCGGCCTAGGCTCATAGCCAGTTATTTTGCCACTTACATACTTTTTCACTTTTCTTGGTCTTCAAGCTCTTCTATTTCCATCTAGTACCTATGTTATATTCTACATACCTTTAGTATTCTATTTTTTGATCATATTATCGTTTTGACCATTCCACTCTCTTCTTCTCTTTATCATCCTTTTTTCAATAGCTTTTATTTTAAAAATTTCACTTGTCTTTTCCTTCCTTCCTCTATCTCTTAACATATTCCCCTAGATTTTTCTTATTAATTTCATTTCTGTAATTTCCATCTGCTGTTTTGTTCATGATGGCTCATTCCCAGTTTCTGCTGATCATATTGGTCAGAAGCTGAGATTGGTCATATTTATTAATCGGAAATTCTATTCGCTCTTTCTATTAGTTATTTTGGTTCTAATTTGGACATTCCATTACTTGCCACTGTTGTACCTAAATACTCAATTTTAACTACTTGTTCTTTTAGCATTTCATCTACTATTAAATACCATCCTAACGTCATATTTTTGTTATTTCTTTTCATAAGATATTTGAACTTAAGCTATTTGAATGATTAATGTAGTTGAGACACTTGATCGTCTTCATTCTCTGCGATCAATACTGCATCGTCTGCGTAGCATATGATGTTGAATTTATTTTGACCCATTCTGTTTTGCATCTATTTTGTTGTTCCTACTGTGTGATCCTTTTTAAATTAAACAGCAACATACATACACGTATGTATCAACAGGCCCAGTGAGTCTTCCCTTATTCGTCATATTATAATTTATATTTATTTTTCTGATGGCGAATCTTGATCTTTGAATCTTATATTGTTTCCTGTACATATTTCAGATTATAGCTTCGTTACTTTATTTTATATTCGTATCTCCTCCAGTGCTCTGGTCACATAACGCAGTATAGTGTTATACAATGAATTTTGTACACCCACAAAATACATGCATGCAGGAATTTAAAAGATTTTTCTACGATCGGTCTTATCATTAAGATTGCGTCATTGCATGGTTACTCGCTTCTGAATCCTTGTTGGGTAACATTCAAGGTTATTATATTCTTTAATATTTTTGCATTAATATTTGTCATCAATTTTGTATATTTAGGAGATTGATGCCTCAATAGTTTTCACGGTCTTAATTTCTCCTTTTTATAACAATGGCATTAGAATCCTTGTTTTCCATTAATTTGTACCTACTGATGTGGGCTATGATTTACGCCAAAAACGTGAACACATTAATTGAACGAAAATCGAACCGGAAAAACGACGATGGCTATGAAGAGCTATTACAAATTTTGACGCAAGGAAAAGCAAGTTTGCAGTCATGTATTAGCACAAAAAGAAGAATGAGTAGAGGTAATAAAGGACAGCAGTAACGGTAACGTATAAAATAGAAGAAAACATGAACAAAAAAGTTTTGTGGGCATTTAGAAATATAGGTCGTTACTCCGGCATTTTCGTTTACGTAGTTGTGTGCACGTAAGAACTTAAGCTTTGCGCTAAATCACGTCAATGTGGATGTGCCGGAGATAAAGTCGAAAATGAATTTTTAACCGACCTTCCGAAATCGTATTGAATCGCTGTAAAACTAGCCACCATACTTAGTGCCTCAGTGGCTCATCCCAAAGAAGGTGATAGCCAATCAGCGGCCATAAATAATACTGCTGAGGGCTTGAGGCGGACAGGTTAATAGCATAAGAAAGGCCGCACGATCTGATAAAAGCCAAGGCCTCCGCTAATTGAGTGGCAACGGGCAGAATGCCTTGCCGCTCACTGGGGGAGGAAAGGTGATGGCAGGGGGCGGGCGGGGGTTGAGGGAGAGGGCTCGAAGAAAGTTTGCAAGGAGAACTATGCGGAGGGAAGGTCGGCTTGACTCGAGTGAAGGTCGCCCTTAAGAAGTAAAATTCCTAAGTGTTAGTCTGGAATCTAGACGGCTAAATTCGAGGGTAGAGGAGGAGAAGATATAAGCCGCGGTAGATCAGAGAGGCTTCTTCCGCTCTTTGACGGTGGAGAACGCGAGCGATTGTTCCTCGGCAGTGAAAAGTGAAAGCTGACGAGAGCGGAGCCAACGAGAGTTGAGCCAACAATAATGTCCCAAATTCTGTCTCCATTAGTGATAGCCAAAAGGCCATTAAGAAACGTAACCAGGTCGCGAAAACAGGGCACCATATATTTCATGGACTTATACAATTAATTTCGCAATAATTAATGTTATCTACGTGAACAATTCTACTTCCCATTCATGTTTGGGGATTTTGAATGAATTCAATTTTTACTGCCCAAAACTTATTCACTTAAATTCCTACTGTATAATGCTAACCTGCCTCAAATTATTTTAAATTCAATGCGTTATTCCGTCATTCTAATACATATTTTGCTTGTAACTGAAATATATAGCTACAGGCTACAGTGATATAAACCAGGAAACGCTATTTCATTCAAAATTCTAACTCACAAGTTATATGGTTTAGGATAATCTCGCCGAGATATAATATGCTAAAAGCGGCCAAGAAATAAATGCTTACAAAAAAGAAACTTGGTTGAATTCCACACAATTATTATCAATAACCACTCGATCGGTTTTTAGCAATGATAATAAATTTATTTATTTTCTGTGATAAGGCCACTTAAGAATAACCTCTTTTTTGACCCTTTCGACCTCTTTAGGCCATTAAAGTGCGCAGAGTGACCTGATGAGGTCGAAAACAATTGAGTGCTAAATAATAATAATAATTGTGCGGAATTCATCCAAGTTTATTTTATTTGTAAGCAAGTCAATATTCAACAAAGTGAACTTGCCTGCTATTGTAATCTTCACGAAATAAATATTGAGAAATAGTTACTAACTATTTTAATTTTATCAATGTAAAACTCCTTCCACTACTAAATGCCATTGACTCACAGAGGGTCGAATGAGGAGATTTGTTCTTCATTTTACATGAGGAATCAATTTGATGTCGCCTCGGGTTCAGAATAATTACCAATTAATTTCTACTCACTTTGAAGCACGTATTGAATCACGCTTACGTAAAAATCGTCGCAGCTCGGCTGTTTTCAATTCACCCGAGGTCGTTGCACCATAGGGGAGTGACGATTGAAAACGCAAATCCACAAAACCAGAGCAATAAATAGCGTGGAAATTCCGACGCGGACACGACGCTCGCGATGGATGGAGTGAAAAACCCGGAGTTGAACTCCTTTCAAGGGCGAGACGGAAAACAAAAACCACCCCTCGCTCAAAAGGCACTCAAGTCCACCCACTCGGCCACATCACCAGACGCCGGACACCCCCTTCGCCCTCAATAGGAAAATCACTTGCCGGGCGCGCGATGGCTAATACCCTCACCCATCGCACTCCACCCCCGCTTGGCACACACGATCGGTTGCAACCTCCCTCGCTCCCGCCGACCCTCGAACGGCATCACAAGGAGATTTCAACGCTCCCCGAACGAGGAGGCAAACACGACACTGAATTGATAAGCCCTCTGGACCTTTCGGATCGGGGAGGATGGAGAGAGGGCGATGGTGAGGACATCTCGTAACCACCACCATCGATGCCTAGGGAGGGAGAGGGATGAGATGAGAGGGAGGGAAGAGGAGAATGGGTGCACTGGTGTGGGTACGTTAGGAGAAGAGATCTTTTCCACTCCCAAAGCTGCTGACCCGTCCATATCAGAGGGGAGATGGAGGGAAAGGGGAGAGGGGGGCGGGACGAAGCAGGATGCAGGGTGGATGGGAGAGAGGGAGAGAGAGAGAGGTGCTTAGGGCGCCGGGACAAAAGATTATTAATCCCTCCAGCGGAGATTCTGGTCCTAATGGAGGCTCGAGGATGGGCACAGGGAGGAGGAGGGGGAGGGAGTGCGGAAGTAAGTGGCGCCGTACTGTGGGCGATTCTGCACCCAAAACCCATCGCCCGGGTACAAAGTTACGGGGTGGTTGTGGGGGTAGGGACTGAGGCGGGGGGAGGGGATAGTTCCGGGTGGACCTCGAAAGGAATGGACGGTGGCGGGGTTGAGCGTTTAAGCGGATTCCCTCCCCTTCGCCGCCGATCCCTTCACTTCCCACCCACCCACCGTTCCCCCGCTTCTCGCACCCAAGCCCTCATTTCTTCCCTTTGCACCGCTCTCATCACTCCCTCACTCTTCCACATCACCCCGTCTACCTTTCATCCTATCCTCCAGTTCATACGCGAGTATTGTAAAAATGACGGTATTAAATACGCGCTTACAGTACTCGCAGTGAATGGATGGATTGTGCCTCTACCACCTACAGATACATCCAGATCAAGTTAAACAAATAAATACCAGCAGAACGAAGACAAACGGGTAAATTCATTTAAATTTTTTTGGCTAGTTCTTATTCCTAGAAATTATATAATACTGCTCAGAGCTTGAAATGTTGGTTAATCAGACACTTGATACAGAACATCATCCAAGAATTTATGTATCAATGAATAATGGCTTGTCCATTTTTGTTGAAATATTTAAACATATGTTCTTTATATTCCTTTAATCCGCAGGTTACGATTTTTAATGATGTAGCCTGAAATACACTAATCATTTTCTAAATAATTTTGTTGGTTATTACAGTGAATGACCATTAATTCATGCGTATAATCTGAAATAAATTTATTTTACACACTCCTATATAACTTAGTTTTTTTAAAGAATGAGAAAGAGTCATACGAATACATAAAAACAGTCTAATGAGAGTTATTGTTCTCTCTGAGGAATACTTATGCTTTAAAAAGTATCTCCAATTCACTTGGTGCATTTATAGTTTTACGTAAAACTTTTTCTTAATTGTAATGCAAACAATCGAAAAAGCAAAGCTGTATGTTCTCGCCCCCTGTCTCTCACCCACCCTAACCGATTATCGATTATAGCCTGAATCTCACGAATTTTTTCTTCCACCCGTTGCATTCGGTGGCGGTTGTAGTCCTCCTCTTACCGTTCAATCTGGGTATTAAAACCTTCGAACCTGAAGGAAAAAATCGAGACCCCTGCTTCCCTCACGACCTGAGCACCAAACCAGTCCGTCATTTCCTCTACTTCGCCCATCCTCCGCCTCCCCGTCATTCGAATGTTTCCCGCTCGGAAGACCATTGTTCGCGAACGAAAGAGATCTCTCTCTCCCTCTTTCACTTCTTTCGGGGCTCCCCTTCGGATGATTTCGTAGAGCGTGTGGGGTATGTGGGTGGGGGGGGGGAAGGGGTCATTTTTTTTCCTACCCTCCCAGCCCTCGAGACCCCGACCCACTCTTTTCAGTTCCCAGATTAGTTATCCTCGTTAAGAGCGGGAAACGAGAGCTCGCCGTGGAGTGGAGATGAGGGCGTGCAAGGGAGAAAGATAGAGAGAGAGAGAGACAGCGGGAAGAAGGGAACGAATGGGAGATGCTGTACGGCGCGTTCCGAACAATACTAATTTGAGGAGGAGGATATTTATAAGGGCAGCCGCGGCGAAGGTTGGACGCACGGGATGAGAAAGATTATGTTCGTTTGCTCGGAAGCGAAGGCTTAAGCCTTAATAATCGGTTTTATTGCTATTGTACTTCAGACTGCGAACCTTATAATGATGTAAGAGATATACTTATGAAGAGAGGGACGGAGAATGGGAGGGATAGAAAGAGAGAGAGAGGGGGGAGTTAGATACGTACCTACCCTCCGAAGAGGTCTCGGGGATTTCGAGGGCTACAAGGGCCGGATGGGCTATCAAAAGATTACGGAAAGCATTGAATTCATGGACAAATGGTACCGCCTGCTATCATTGTGTTAAGCCGCTCGAAACGAAAACCATCGAGAAGTAAATCCGCATTAAAGTTGAGGGCAGCGAGCAAATTAAACGCGTCTGCGGGTAATGAATCTTTTGACGAACCATGGAGGGGATGGGAAATATTAGTCGAAACGCAACGGGGGTGCGAGAGTGTTGATGTGGTCACCAACTCTCCTGCAGCCTTTCGCCGAGCGTCCGAAATGGACTATACTGACTGTGTTTGCAACAACGTTCAATCAAAGTTGCGGCCAAAAATTATTTCCAAATGCGAGCAAAACTCATTCTGAAAAATGTAAATTTCTTGACCCACATACATATATTAAATTTGTTATGTTGACTGTTCGAAATTTAGTAAATATTTCAAGCATATAAATGTTTTAGATGCATTAACATCCAATTGTTACTATAAAATAGTTTTCTATCATCATAAACAAGTTAATATTACGTAAGCTCTACTAAATGTGTGAAAATAAATTGAAGAACTATAAGAAACATTTAGTTTAGGTAACCACTAGAGAATATTTAACAGAGAAAAAAGTGGAATATCACATACGAATAAGAATGTGAGATTTTTTCACAAGATACGCGCATTTTATCATATGCATTACGGATGCTGATAAAAATTTGAGGCATTAGCATAAAGCTTAATTTATGAGATAATTTCCTGTTGGTCACATTTAACCATACTCGAAGGAGTTGAAAGAGGCAGCTATAAAAAGAAATATATTTTGATGTACTCCCAGCATGATTCGAGGTCTTATTGTGGAAACGACGAGCGCCAAATAGAGTGAAGCGTAGGTAAAGTACAAAATAGAGATATAGAAAAATACTTTATACGAGCAGAAAACATTGAGTGAATAATTTACTACAGTAATATTCCAAGTAATGTTATACAACCTTCACAAACATTCAGTGATTCATGAAGTATTCATAAAGTAAATACATCCCGTATGAAGATGCGGTATCATTCAACATGCAAGATCTCTACTTGCTCACAAATTTTGAATACATCATTTCAACATAACTCCGTGAATCAGGGAATGTTGGATTCAAGGGACAATTGAATTGGGAACTTTAAAAAACAGCGAAGTTGATACAAATAAAACACTAGGATGTTTAAGAGCTGATTTGCAGTCACTACAGAGAAGAGATTGGTATTCACGATGCCGGCAGGATTGTACGTATTCAAGGGAAGGAAATTTATATATTTCATGATAAAACCAAATGAGACATATCTGCTGCCTGAATTTATTCCCTAAAAACTGCATTTGATGCGGTGGCGACTGGCATCTAGGAAAGCCCGACAAAAAGTTTCAATGGCTTCCCCGGGTCCGAGATGATGCAAAAGTAGAAATAATGTGGGCAGAGCTGAGTCCCCACTCTCTTGCCGTTCCTATTTAGCTGCCGTCTCCCTTTGAAATTGCCTCCGGCCCTCATTAGTTACCCCGGTGGCAGAAAATATTCAAAATAGAGTCGGTCTCACGGAGGAAGAAGTTTTTTCCTTGGGTCTGAGATCGTTTCCAAAACACTGGAGTAGGGACGTGGACGAAAATAGAATCAGTGAGGTTTTTAGCCGAATTAAATGAAATGAGAAAAATTATATTCTCCAGAATATTATTTGTCAAATACGAATTCTGGGTACGAGCAGATGATACACTCAGTTTTTTTCGTAATCTTCTTCGCATTCCTCCTTTCTCCTTTTATCCTTAGCGGTCACATCTCTTCTTTAGCATCTGAATAATTTCGAGAACACTCGCTTGAAAACATCAACTCAGAAAAATAAAATGGTGTTGGAAAGTTTCAGGAGTCTGTGTAAAGTTACCTCTGCCTTTCTAGAAAATGAAAAATCTTCCGATTCAACGTTATCTCAGGCTAAATAAATACATTGTTCATAGATTTTTCCCCTTGCTAAGCTCTCTGCGGTACGAAAATGGCAAGGGGTTCATACAAATGCATATGATGAAAATGAAATCTATGCTTTCATAGTTTTTGTAAGATCGCAAGATAATGTATTTTAGCGACAATCGAAAATCATATTCAAATTAGAACAATGCATACTAGACTTACAACAACTAAAGAAATGAATTACGTTGAACCTGAATCTTGTCATTATATTCTCACGCAGACATTAAAATGAAAAAAAATATACGTACCATTCACTAATACTGTAGTGACACGCATGATCTGGGTTCAAACATGGTTTAAGGCATTAATTTATGGAATTTGCTTTCATTCATAATGACTGATAGGATACATTTTGTATTTCCACAATTATTTATCTCACACTACTACGACCATGTTTTCGACGATTAAAGTCATCATCAGGTGATCACCGACGTTAATCGTCGAAACCATGGGCATAAAAGTGTGAGATAAATAGTTGTGGAAATACAAAGTTTTATTCATTTTGATCTAGAAAATACTCTTGTCACGCCGAGATACTCGGAAGTGGACATTATCATGGTAATTCCCAAAACTCGTGACAGGGACATAAACAGATCTAATACATAAAAAGCAAGTCGGTTAAGACACCAGAACATAATTAGTTTCTCTCGAGGGATTACTCATATCAGGCGAGGACAACACACCATCATGTAGTAGTATTTTAACCCTAGGGGACACCATATCTACTGGATAACCATCACTCTATTATAAATTTTTATATCCATGCATTATTTCTCAAAATAAGCGTCGTGTGAATTTTTCCTACATCAAGCGCACGATTTATTAATTACTCAAGTGAGAGAGTGTTGGTGAACGAAATTGATGAGAAAGAAGCGTGGTTTTACCCAGTGTCTCCGACGTCATATTGCTCATCCTATCCCGAAAAAATATCACAGCAGGGATTTCAAAAAGTACCTTGATAAATCCCCCGCGCGAATGCATGGGTGCATTCGAATGCGAATGCAGTCGTCGGTGTATTCATGAGCGAGAAAAGATAGCGAGTGGATGCGTGGGAGGGATGGTGGGCGAAGGCGAAGCGGAACTGAAGTAGGGGGGATTTTGAGAGGGAGAGGGGGGAGAGAGGGAGAGAAGAGAGGGAGAGAGAAACGGACAGAGGTCGAGAGAGACAGAGGATTTTCGGGGAGCCGCCGGGCGGGAGTGGTTAAAAAGGGTCGGTTGAGCAAGAGATTAGCTCTCGCTCAAAAACAAAACACAATCGGGAGGACAATGAAGCGCCAACTTCGATACGCGGGATCAACTCATCCCGCTTCCTTTTCACATGCTAACCCCCTATCTACCTCCCTTTCATGCCTCCAAAAATATGTACGGCCCTGGGACGTCCAGGACACACGTACACACTCCCATGGACACCCACACACCCATCCCTCATCCCACTCTGCCCAGGAAAAACAGACCGTTACCCCTCGACGAGAACTCGAAACAACGAAAACTGCCGACCTCCCGCGGTGACGTCACGAAACTGCCCACCGCCCCCGTAACTGTCAACCAAAAAAAAAAGAAAAGAAACGCCTCCCTGTCGACTCAGACGGCAATAAAAAAAACCACACGCCTCCCACCTACTTCCCACATACACCTCCATCCATCCAGGTCACCCTCAAAGGTCCCTGCCACATTTCGCAGCACCGCCCACCGACTAAGTGTCCAAAAAAGCTGTTCATTCTCCCAAAATTTCCCCTCCGCAGCCTCTGTAATGACCAGAAAAGTACTTGAATCGGGTGAGTGCGGGTTGAAGAGGGGGGAGGAGGGAGAGGAGTCATGGACTGGACGGGGGATGAGGCGAAAGAAGGGAGTGACAGCTCTGTTGGATGCCCTTTGCGCGCTTGATTCCGTTCACGGGTAGCCCTCGTGTCCCTGTCTACCGGTATGTAACCCCCAACCGTGTTATCCCTTGTAGTTATCGTGCAGTTGTAAATGCTGAGATGTGGAAAGAGGGTGGGGTGGTAGGGATCGTAAAATAGGGATGAGAAAGTGAGAAAGTGAAGTGGGGGTGGGATGATATGAGAACAAGGGGCGAAGAGCATGTGGAGCTGAGAGAGGGGGTGGCAGTCAAATGCTCCACGCCAGCTATCAAATACTGCGACCGGATGACGACCCCCGGTCAAGAACAATGCCTCTGCCTGTTTGGTCGAAACGAGAAAGCCTTCTGGCCCTCTGAAACTAACTCCACCTTTTTAAACCTATACCGCCACCCATATCCATTCATTCCTTCATACATTCACCCAACTCCTCCTTTCCTTAAGCTAGAGCTTAGGATGGCCATTGAGTGCTGGGTATGAATGAGTTGCTTTGATCCATTAACGCAAATAATTCAAATAACCTCAGCCTAAATCATCTTAATCTATTGGCAGAATCTTGTTTTGTTATTCCATAATATTTTCAATTAATTCAAAATAACATACGCTTTTAAATATCTAAGCTGTAGTAAGCGTCATGATTTTTGTCACACCCGTTAAGGAGACGATTGCTTGATCCTTTCCTATTATCCTGCCATGTATATTCCAAACATCCTTCCCTGATTCCTTATTCTTCCTAGCCTCGGATTCATTCCCTCGATCTCGACCCGGCATCCATGGACAACTCTAATGGAGGAACTACTTGAAGCTGGTGTGCCTCCTGTCAGCCTTCGTCACCTCAGCCTCCCATCATCATCGCCTGCCATACACCATCTGCTCTTCTGCCTACGCCTGCCATCTGATTGCCTGCCTGCTCGTCTTGTGGCCTCTGTTTCCCTTTTTCGTTTTTATCCTTTCCTTCCTTTATCCACATTCCTAATCCAATATTCCTGCCCTAATCCTTATTATTTTTCAACCCCTTTGAGCTTCGTCGGGGCGGATATGCCCGTCAGAACGAAGACCTTATTCCTAACCTCCTACTCTAATATATTTTCCAATTTCCTATTACTTTGTACTCCGGCAGAATGGATTAGCCCATCAGCCCGGAGCCCCCATTCCTAATATCCTACCATTTTTATATTTTCCTTTCCCATTATCCAACATTCCAGCATCCTCGTTATTTTCCTTTTATTTCCCTCCTACCTCGACTGGCAAGGCCTCGCGGCCGGAACAGCGATCACAGGATTACTTCTACCGATTTGGATTCGGATTTGACATGATTTTTAATCTATTATCATTATCTTTACTCCCCTAAAATTAGGTTTGAATGGTAATTAAAAGATAAACTGATAAACTAATAGATATTTTGTCGATTTCAATGAGAATTTCATTACTGGCTCATAAAATGTAATCACTAAAATGTAGTGAGAATAAATATTTGTGCAAACTGGCGAAACTTAAACGAAAAATTTGCTGTATTTAGAGAGTAAAAAAATAGTTAACGCTCTAAGACCATTTTTGTCAAACAACCATGGACGGGTTTTAACGTTCTATATCCTCGGCTGCCCTTCCCCATGGACTACGCCTTGTAGTGGTGGGATTGGGGCTTGCGTGTTCCCGTGACCCCTAGAGCTACACTGGCGGGAGTAACTAATATTGCTCCTGGTAGGGTCACCCATGCCAGACAGGTCGAAGGGTAGGAGCCTGACGAAAGGTAGTCCACGTACCGTACTCGCAGCGTCTGTTCCTCAGTGAGGCGGCTGTGAGAAGGCGTCTGACCCCAGTGGGGCGGCCTAACAAGTGATGGTGTCACGTTAAAAACACTATTGAGGCAGGCAACGGGAAACCACCTCAATTAAACTCTCCCAAGATCACAATGGACTTGAACAATAGAGAATTGAATCCTGGCAACTACGGGGCCCGGAACCAAATTAGTGGAACGGGTGTCGTGCCCGGCAGCAGGGTAAGCAAGGACTCTGCGGTCGTCATCTCACGAAATCCTTGCACGAAAAGAATGACAGCAGCAGCGGCAACAGCAGCGGCGGCGAAGAATAAACCAGAGAAGAGAGCAGCAATGCTAAGGATCGGGACATGGAACGTTAGGACTATGTTAAGGGCAGGAAAACTAGAGAATATTAAGCGTGAAATGGAGAGGGGAAAGATCGATTTGTTGGGACTAAGCGAAGTAAGATGGAGAGACCAAGGGGACTTCTGGAGTGAAAAGTACAGGGTTATATACAGTGGAGGGGAAGAGAGCCAGCGGGGAGTAGCAGTCGTATTGAATGCAACATTAGGAAAAAAGGTGTTGAATGTGGAACAGGTAAGCGATAGAATACTAGCCATCGAAATCAAAGCTAAGCCGGAAAATGTAGTCGTAGTACAGGTTTACATGCCGACAGGGGGTCATAGAGAAGAGGAAGTTGACGAAGTATATGACCAGTTGGAAGAAGTAATGGGGAAAGTAAAGGGCAGGAAGAACCTAATAGTTATGGGAGATTGGAACGCTGTAGTAGGGGAAGGGAGGGACGGAAGTGAAGTAGGGGAGTATGGTCTGGGTGTAAGGAATGACCGGGGCGAGAAAGCAGTGGAGTTCTGTAGGAGGAATAATTTAGTGATTACAAATACGTGGTATAAACACCACCCTAGGCGTAGGTACACGTGGAAAATGCCGGGGGATACTGGAAGGTACCAATTAGACTACATCATGATTAGGCAAAGATTCAGAAATAGTGTAAAGAACGCGCATAGTTTCCCAGGTGCAGATGCCGACTCCGACCATAACTTGGTGGTGATGAAATGTGAGATGAGACTAAAGAGGTTGAAAGTAGGAAGGAAAATAAAAAGGTGGGATGTAGGAGCACTGATTGGAGGGAAGAGGAGGGAATACCAGGAGATTGTGGATAGATGCATGAGGGAAGAGGAGGGAAGAGGAACAATAGATGAAAGATGGGAAATGATAAAGACAGGCATAAAAGAAGCAGCGGAGAAAACAATAGGAACAGTAGACACTAGGAGGATCAAGAAACCATGGGTAACAGCGGAAATGATGGAAAGGATAGACGAAAGAAGGAAATGGAAAAATGTAAATACAGAGCTAGGCAAAAGGCGTTATAAGGAGATTAACAACAGGCTTAGGAGAGATACAAAGAGAGCAAGAGAAAAGTGGTGGAGTCGGCAATGCGAGGAGCTGGAGAGACTCCAGAGAGAAGGAGAAATAGGCAGTCTGTACTCAAAGGTTAGAATGTTATCGGGAAATAAGAAATGGAAAACGGTCCCGTGCATCAAAGACAGAAAGGGAAATTTAGCAATGGAGCCAGAGGAGATCCAACGTCGTTGGAGGGAATATGTTGAGGAACTGTATGATAGCGAAAATAGGCCTAGCAACTTGGACATAGAAGAGGAAAAGGACGTAGATCAGGATGACGTGGGCCCCGGAATACTGGATAGTGAGATAGAGAAGGCACTGCGAGAAATGAAGGCAGGAAAAGCGGTGGGGGTTGATAGCATCCCAGCTGAGCTTCTGAAGAACCTAGGAAAAGGAGGAAGGGACAGATTTTATGAACTTGTTCGTAAAATATACGAGGAGGGGGCTTGGCCGGAGGATTTTGTAAAAACCGTGCTGATACCTATACCGAAAAAGAGGGTGACAAAGGAATGTGAAGACTATAGAACGATAAGTTTGATTTCTCATGCGGCAAAGGTAGTGCTTAGAATCATCAATAGGAGAATGGAAAAGAGAGCAAATGAATTCCTAGGCGAGGATCAGTTTGGATTTCGGAAGGGGAGGGCCACTCGGGATGCGATTGCAGTGATGAGAATACTAGTGGAAAGGAACCTAGAATACAATCAGGACGTATTCGCGTGCTTTGTTGATTTCGAAAAGGCGTTCGACAGAGTGAGGTGGGACAAGTTAATGGAAATATTGCGGAAGATAGGAGTAGACTGGAGAGACAGGAGACTGATTCGGAATTTATATATGGCGCAGAAGGCGCAAGTGAGAGTAGCAGATGGAGAATCGGATTGGGCAACAATAGGGAGGGGAGTTAGGCAGGGCTGTCCTTTATCACCGGTACTTTTCAACATATACTCGGAGGAAATGGTGAGAAGGGCTTGGGATGAACTGGAGGCTGGAGTGAAGGTCGGGGGGAAATTGATAAAATCAGTGAGGTTTGCGGATGACCAAGCGCTAGTATGCCAGTCTGCCCGTGGCTTGCAAAAAATGCTGGATGCATTGCAGGGACAGTGCGAAAGATACGGGATGAAGATAAACCAGAAGAAAACGAAAGTAATGCGGTTTTCAAGAACAAAAAGAGCCAGCATAACGATAAAAGTGGGAGGTCAGAAGCTAGAGCAGGTAGAACAATTTACCTATCTAGGTAGTGTGCTGGAAGAAAAAGGGTATAGCAGCATTGAAGTGAGAAGGAGAATTGCATTGGCAAAAGAAGCCTTTACTCGTAGGCGTGAGCTAATGACAGGGGCCTTGAGTAGGGAAGTGAAGAAAAGACTAGTGAAAAGTTTAATATGGAGCGTTGCACTATATGGGGCGGAAACGTGGGCTTTGCGAAAAGAAGATGAAAATAGACTTAGGGCTTTTGAAATGTGGGTGTGGAGAAGAATGGAGAAAATAAAGTGGGTCGAAAGGAAGACGAACGATGAAGTGCTAGAGTTGGTAGGAGAGGAAAGAAATTTGATAGATGAAATTAGGAGAAGGCAGAAGGTGTGGATGGAAAAGGTAATAAAAGGGGATGGTGTTTTGAAGGAAGTGATTGAGGGAAGAGTGTTGGGTAAGCGGGGAAGAGGGAGAAGAAGAACGGGTAGCTTGGATGGAATGATAGGTGGCAGAAGGTATGAGGGGCTGAAGAGGGACATCGTGTGAAATTTAGGGGGTGGGAAGAATTAAATGTCCATTTAAACCTACCTTCACCGGTAGAATACTTATAATAATAATAATAATCCTCGGCTATCGATGATCGTTTCCTTTCATACCTGCTCTTCCCCTCATTCCCGCCTACCTGAAATAACTCTCTTCCTCGTGCCAGCTCTTATTCTCTTGTCTCTCACCTCTCGGAGCTGTCACAGCGGCGCATCGCTCTCCGGAGAAGGCGAGGGAACGACACTAAATAGCCTCTCAGCGTTCCGGGAATTCGACCACCGCCGCCGCAGCCCTTGCTCGCGTTTCATCCTACCCAGTTCTCTTTCACATGCGGTGCCCGTCCTCACTACCCTCCCACTCTTTCTCCAGCCGTGACGGTCTTGTCCGAACGCGAAATGTCCTTTCTCCGCGGGAGACCGCGGCTCTCTTTCCGTCCCGGGGAACTCCGGCACCCGTATGCAACCCCTTTCACGGGTGGGGGATGGAGAACGAGTGCTTGGGCCCCCCGTCGTGTGATGGAACCGTTTCCCGAGTATTCCTCCCCTCCCTCCCCCGCCCTAGGGCCCGCGGGGCTGGAAATTACGGCGTCGACGTGGTATTTCTGGCTATTTTCTGTCCGAGAGATGGAATGACTCCCTGTTTTCAACCCCCACTCCACCACCAGCCGAGTCCATCCATGCGGCCTCCTTTGAAAGGTTTCTCACCCAGCGAGCCAGCATTCAGTTCCGAAATTCAAATCTAGACGTGACGACTCCTCGCCGCATTTGGATCAGAATCCGAGTTATGAAATTCCTCTGCGAAGCTAGCTTTGTGCGATGCGTTCTGATGAAAAAGAATGTGACGAGATATATCCCTACGAAGATTTTCTTGCGTAAAAATGTTCTTGCTTCCTTGACCTAAAAGATCCACTGTCGTCAGCTTTTATGTTTGAATTCACTCCCCGAATCCATTTCGCGATAAATCATATGGTGTTCGATTTTTCTTCCTTGTTAAAGAAGGCGATCCCTTTTCCAGTAAATACTGCGAGTTCTAATAAAATTGTAACTCAACGAAAGAAAAAAAAGTCTACCATCTATCTATATTACTAATAAAAACCCACTATTTTACGATATCCTTTGAATATTATGAATCATTGTTTTCAAAAACTTATCAAGTAGTAGCAATCGCTAAGTAACAATGCAAATAATAAACTGTACTTATAATACTCCCGAAATTTCACACATTATTTATCCTTCATAACTTAAGCTAAACATTTGAGCATAATCGCATTGCCGAACGCGTTAGCTAGGTTGTACTGCTCTAGCAATCTAAGGGCCGTGGGTTCCAATTCCGCCGTGGGTATATATTCATCTTTAGTTAAAGAACTAAGGTTAGACGGTGCAAAATAAACTGACTGGTTGGAGCACGTAAAAACCAATTCCACTTTGGGATACAATCACTTGTGTCACTCCATGATGACTTGCTCAAGAAAAAACCGCTGACTTTTTTAGGATTGGTAAAATACCTGATACACGATTGTTTAACCTCTATTACTTTTGTTTGAGGAGTCATTCCAATGGTTCGGGGGCCACAGAAACACCACTTAGAAGTTCAATGATCTGCTATTTACCGTGAAAATTTCCTTCAGAGACCTAAAAGCCCTTGGGCAAGCACTTCAGAATAGCCAATGAAATTCGACGAATAACATAAATTTCTATATTCACAGGCTCAATGCTTGCTAATGTTTCTAGTTTTAACAGCTCAACCATGTAATGGGCTTCAGTTTCAAGAATGTGTGGTTAATCAATGACAGTAAGTACCGCCTGAAATTAATTTAAACTTACTTTCAAAATAACAACGGCTCCTGATTATTTCAAATTGTAACTGGCAAGACTGGCATTGCTGATAAATGAAAGAGGCAACGAATCTCTCATCAGCACAGAGACAATAACACTCTCGGAACAAGAACTCACCTTACTAATATTAAAAAAAAGTTAATTTAAAGACTATAAAATATATGATACACGGAAAACAAAATCAGCAAAAGTTGGAATAAGATTCAAAATGATAAAAATTCGATGTTTTGTTTCTTGTATTATTTTGGTTGGCATTATAGGATCTTTGGCTAATCTGCTAAATACCTGTAGGGCAAAACTTTTCTCAAGTTTTCCTAAAAGTATCTACACATCACAGTTACCCAATATCCTCCAGTCGTGGCTTTTAACTCCTCACTATATCGTATTTCAACTCCATTTCCTTTATTCTCATTTTCATAATTCTTCCTCAAAGGAACTCCTTACCTCGGTTCTTCGTGCTCCTGCAAACCTGTAATTACCTTCAAAACCTGTAATTAAGGCTCTTCAACATCATCATATCTCCAAGAAAATACTTCTGGACTAGATATTGCCACAACTTATTCTTCCTACCAAATCTTTCTTTATATCATTACTCATGAGACCCTACGACGATAGCCGCAACTCACTTCTCCAATCAAGAGGTCCTTTTCTCTGTCTCAAACGATTGTTCTTCCATGTAATGTCTTTTTTCAAACAAAGAGCCTTTTCTGTTAAAACATGAGCACACCTCAAAGATGCCATTCAGTGAAATTCACCCCTTTCAGATATTTTGTTTACTATGCTATGCAAAATATGAAGTTTTTCCGTCATTTTGGCAAGATTTTTATCCATTCATTTATATGTATATGCTCCTCGGACTTCTTCAGTTTATTTTCATTCCACAGTTGGCCAGTACTATACTCGTATGCCTCCTCTTTCTGTTTGTATGAGGTTAAAAATACAACTAATATCAGATTGTTATGTCTCACTCCTTTGGGTCCCACCAACTTTAATCCAGTCTCCATTACGTGCCGCTATTTGACTGGTCTGACTGGTGAATATTTTCTAGACAAGGTGGCCAAAACACTAGCAGTCTCTTTCTAGCGATATCTCCTTCTGATTAAATTTTTCTGCTTTATGGGTATTTCGACTACTAAAAACGAAAGATTTAAATTATAAATTAAAAGGCATAAAAGGCTTTGAATTCTGCGATACCAGAAATGGAATGATAAAAGATGGGACAGTTTCTTGCCACATTTATATTATTAAGCGAGTATAAGTGGAACAACAGAGTCTCTCTCCCATTAATTTCAAATTTAAATCAAACCCTTTATGAAATACAGGCCATTTCATTTCATTTCTCTTGTTCATCGTCGGGTTGACGTGACGTTGACATTCACTTGATTCGTCAATATCCCGCACTCTGACTTTACGATTGGCTGGGCCATTATCTACACTCGCGTGGTAGACCCATCCGCCTGGTCACTGGGGATACAGTTCGTATTTCGAACAATGACGAGCAGGGTGAGCTCCGACGTGGGGTTGATACGAGCAGCCAGCCACTAGGGGAGCTGAATTACGTCTGGCCCGAACCGTTCAAAACTGGGCGGGTGCGGGCCAGTCTCGCGAGTGGCATTAAACCGTCGAGAGAGGGCGGGAAAAAGAATTGTTTTTCCGGAATTAAAAATAATGTGCCCGGACGAGGGGGAATTCGGATGGTGGACGGTCTGGACACCCCACCGAACCTCCAACTCGGCAAGGACCATCGAAAAACCGGCGTGGGGGTATAGGGCGGGAATCTGGGCCCTTTATTCATTTATCTTTTCACGGCTTAAAGTATTTTTTTGGCTTTATTCCACCGACGCGGGTGGAGAGGGTTAAAGATCGCGAGGGAAGGGGGAAGGCAGACGACCGGCAAAGTTGCAACCGGGTTACAACGCCGGGGAGAGCAGACACGAGGAAGGAGAACGAGGTAGGCTTGGGTGAGAAGAGTTTAGGAGGTCATAGAGAAAAAAGTACGAGGGGAGCTTCATTAGGCTGGTTGAAGTGTCACGTAGGGAGGAGACGGATGAGTAGCGACGGGTGGGAGGAAAAAATATAAGCACCGATTTCGAACACAGTCTATCTATCGGTTGTGTTTCACTACTGCGCGACAGGAGGTGGGAGACGGAAAAAAACAAAAGCCTCACGCGACGCCAACACGGGAAAAATAAATGCGCTCCCGAGTGAAAGAAGCGTTGAGAAAATGTCGGAGAAAGGAGTATACGGGAGATTGGAGAGAGAGAGAGGGAAGGAATGGAGAAGGTGGAGGGAGAGAAGGAAGAGAAAATCAAGTGCCTAAGCCGCGGAAAGGAGAGGAACAGGTAAATTGTGGGATAAGGATGGGACCAGACTCGGAAAATTTGATTCATGAACAGCACAAAAATCGGAAACTATTCATGTGATTCGGAAAACACCACCTGAAGAAAACTATGCTTCACCTAATGGTTATCATATCAAGGATGGAAACCTCTCAAGATGCGAGAATTTATTTATGAAGCAACAACGGAAATTTTTGCTGCATAAGGATTCACTGAGTGAAATACCTTAAAATGTTGAAGAAAAGTTAATTTTCACGCATGAGTTTTATTTGTCACCATCCGGGTTTTGCAGAGTCGCGACACCTTAAGGTGTACAACATAGAGATGACGCGGCGTGACGAAGCCATTGCTGTGATATATATTAAGAAGGTAGGTAGGTTTGGTTTAAGGTGCATCGACAACTTAGGTCATACCGCACCTTCGCATGCTTATACCTGGATATTACTTATAACAAAACTATTCATTCATTTGCTATTATAGGTCTGTCTATACACAGTATATCATGTGTGTAACGTATAAAATGGGAAAATCTGGTCATATTTTTGTGATGAGATTGGTCTCGCGGAGGAACGTTAGGACTTTGTCAATTTCCTTTGGGTTATCACCCAAAATAGTTTTTAGTTCTCCAGACATTTTGAGACGGTTCCGAATATCTTGGTACTTCGTGCAGTCTGTCAGTATATGTTTTACCGTCAAAATGGAATCACAGTCTGTGCATATTGGAGGTTCCTTCTCCATAGAGAGAAGGAAAGAGTGAGTCAAGCCTGTATGTCCGATTCTGAGCCTTGTGACTATTACCTCCTCTCGTCTGTTGTCCCGGATCGAAGACTTCCAGGCTCGTGGGTTATCTTTTATGTGGTGCAACTTATTCGATATTGTGTTGCGCCATGTCGTGTTCCAAATGGCGAGGAATATATTCTTTAAGTATAGTTTTAGATCCTGATATGGGATAGTCGCTGAATTAATTTCTTCCCTATTGAGGCTTATTTTGCCAATGCGTCCGCTGCTTCGTTCCCGTGAACACCAACATGGCCTGGAATCCAGAGAAACCTGACACTTACTCCTTTGGCGTCAAGTGACATGATGGTGGATAGAATGTTTTGGAGCAAGGGATGAGTTGGACAGCCATTACGAATGGCTTGAATCGAACTTTTGGAGTCGGAGCAAATCAGAAATTGTTTATTCCTTACTATTGTGGCGTCCAGCGCAACTTTGATTACGAATAACTCCGCCGTGTAGATAGTGCACCACGGGTGTAACTTGAAGGACGCTGAGCCTACGTCTGGTGATACGTAGGCGCATCCACATGCGGAATCATTTTTGGAGCCATCGGTATAAATTTTTCCGTGCATCTCAAAATTGTTTATTGCCTCCAGTGCTCTGACTCGTAGTTCGCCTGGAGTGATATTAGATATATAAAGAATTTGAGAAAAAGCAAACTATGCACTTCAATACGGAAATTAATTTCAGTTAGTTTCTTCAACGCAGCATTAGAAGTGTGTTTGAAGCTTCACCAACTGCTGAGTTTATGAACATACATTGCACCATTTATCCCAAGATAAATACAAGCCTCCTTGTAAAGGTTATAAGTAGGGATGGGTCGGTTCGGTTCTTCGGTTCTCGGTTCCACCGGTTCTTGAGCTTAGAACCGGAACCGGAACCGAGGCCAAAAATAATCGGTACCGAAATAATTGGCGCGAAAACCAGTTTGAAACCTACTCACACTCCGAAAGTGGAGGCTTCACATTAAAACCTGCTGAAATAGTGTACTTAGGTGCTTCAAAGTCGCGAATTATTCTAATTCAGTCTCTGAAAATGATTATTGATTACCTTATCTTACCATTGAGCAATGCAAAGTAAGTGGTAAATTAAGAATCGGAACCGAGAATCGGAACCGAGAACCGAAATTAAGAACGGAACCGGAACCGAAAAAAAGTGGAACCGACCCATCCCTAGATATAAGGTATTTTCACCTCTTAAAAAGAAACGTTCTTAAACCCTAATTAACTTCTCTCTCGCAGTCTATCTTGCTCTAGAGGATCGACATCTTCAGTGGAGACAAAAGCGACAAATAAATAATGATAACTAGTCAAGTCTTCGTGCTTAAGAATTAATTTTCTCAATTAGCCGATCACAATCATGACGCAAACTAATCGAAAAATTAACTGTAACTAACATACAAATTCCTTTTCTTCTCTTATTCTTTTTCTTCTTCTTCCTTTGAATGGATGGAAAATTAACTTCCCTACTTCAGCACCTCAATAAATTAAAATGAAATCCGCGATAGTAGGACATTTGTCGTATATCTGTCCTCCTGTGGGTCCCTACCCATTTCCCTCCTCCCACAGGAAACCCCCTTCCCCTCCCGTGTCTAATATTTTTATGTGTACCATTTCCTTGCCTAAGGTTCTTTGTACCTGATGATGACTTAGTAGCCGAAATGCGTCGTACACCGTAATGAAATTGTGTGCTTTCTATGATGGCAATTAAAGGATGAGAGATTCTAAACTCACACATCGCAAGTCCTTGTCTCACGATTTTATTCCTTTAACCACCTCCAATGCTTTTCAGGCTCGTAGCGAAACCAAGGATGTTAGAATGTACTTAAGAAGGATTCAAAACTGATTTGAGATTCCAGCAGCTATATTGGTAGATACGGACATAACGTCTTGCTGCTCTAAATACTCATACGGATGGCGTTATTGTTGTACGCGGTAAAACTTGTGCAGCAAGATGAAAAATGAAATGCATTTTTAAAATTCGTCATGCACAAAAGAAAGAGCGCAAACATGCAAACTAGCGCCAGATATAATAATAATAATAAAACGTTTATTGTCGTAGGCCTATTAAGGTCTTTCAGACTTTTTAGGAAATAACATGAAGCTTACAAAACATTAAAAAAAACAAAAATGTGTAAAAACAGTACTTATAATACATGTTATAATATACAAAAAATGATCATAATAATATTACGCATTTCTCAATATTCACATCATTATTTTGGATATCCTATTGGTATGGAATTCACAAGAACACATTCGATGATATAAACACAGGAAGAGTTAACAAATGTTAAAAAATAATAGATTATACACAGTAAGATACATTAAATATACAATTAACATTATGTTTATGTATGATAATTTTAATTGGACTAATTACATTTCTAAGATTGACAGTTTTTCATGAATATATAATTAAATAATTTTCTTTTAAAACAAGGTACAGATTGGCATGTTTTAACATCAACTGGAAGTGAATTCCAGTTTCTTGATACTGTAGTTATGAGGGATTTATAATACATTTCTGTTTTGTGCTGGGGGATCTGTAGGTCAAAATGACAGGAACTTGTGGAACGGTTAAGGATGTCCTTTTTGAAAGCGAAGGAGTTGAAGATGTACGGAGGACAGCTTGATTTGAAAATTTTGAAGGCTGAAAGAATAGATAAATAAAGCCGTCTTTCTCTTACTTTTAGCCATTTTAATATTCTGTATGAATCCGTAACATGATCCCATCGTTTTAAATCACATACAAATCATACAGAGGCATTCATCGCTATTTGAAGCTTGTTATTAGTTTCTTCATTAATATTATTTAATACACCGCAACAGTAGTCAAAATGTGGGAATATAATCGCATTTACGATTGATTTTCGTATGTTTGTGGGCAACTGGTTTTTGGATTTGTATAGTTGATGAAGAGTTATGTAGCTTTTACTCCTAATATTTAGGCAGTGGGAATTCAAACTTAAGTTCATGTACATTATTACTCCTAGATTTTTTATTTGATCTTCGTAGGGGAGTGCTTTATTTTTGACTGTGATTGAAGGGATACTTTGGAAATTTATCTTAGAGGAAAGGTTCCTATTGCCGAAGATAATAGGCTTTGTTTTATTTTTATTCAGTTTCAGACCACTGTTGTCAGCCCATGTGTTGATACGAGGCTTGTCCGGAAAGTAAGTACCGTTTGGGAAAAAATTCTTAAAAACATTTTTTTAAAAGGCAAGATTTATTTTTACATGAAAGAGTATATCTTTCACTATTTTTTTACATAGTTGCCACCATTGTTTAGACATTAGTCATAACGGGAAACCAACTTTTCTATGCCCTCTTCATAGAGAGATGTCGCCAGGGAAAACAGCCATTGCTGAACACCGTTCTTTGCGTCGTCATCGCTGTCAAAGCGCCTTCCTCCAAAATCACGCTTCAAATTCAAGAATAAGTGATAGTCACAATACTGTTTGAGAAGTCACCTCCCTTAAAACTGCATCGGGTAAGAAATGTCAATGCACTTCCAAATGCATTGAAATGTCAATGTCAATGCACTTCGTTTGTGTTCATCCTTAAGCATGTTCTGAACCCAAAGGGAACAGAGTTTGCGATAATTTAAGCAATTTGTGACAATCTCATGCAAAAAAGTTTTAGAAATTTGTGGGAATCTTCAGAAAGCATTCTTATCGTAAACCGTCTGTTTTCAAGAATTTTTTCATTCACTTTTTCAACCAAACCATCATTGACAACAGAAGACGCCCACTCCGTGCTTCGTCGTGAACACTGGTTCGTCCAACATTGAATTTTCTAACCCACTTTCTCACCATTCCATCAGTCATTACACTTTCACCATAAATCTCTAAAAGTTGACGATGAATTTCAGCTGGATTAACATTCTTTGCGTTCAAAAACCGTATTACAGAACGCACTTCACAGTCGGCGGGATCAGATATTGTTTTAAACATTTTAAACGGTCACTAACAAATGTAAACACAACACAATCTGGCTGCAATGGTGTCAGTCGAAAGACAATGTACCATAAAGACGAGTACACATGCGAGGAACTGTGACACTAGCGTTGTGGTGACGGTAGAACGAAACGGTACTTACTTTCCGGACATGCCTCGTATGTACAGACAATATCAGCATTTAGACTATCAATAGTGAGTGTTAGGTTTTCTGATGTTGAATGTTGGTAAATTTGGAAATCGTCTGCATAAAGTAAATAATGCGAGTGAGTTAAGAATTTCGGTAGGTCGTTAATGAACATAGAGAATAATAATGGACTGAGAACAGATCCTTGAACCATACCTGTGTCCACATTTATCCAGTTAGATGTATCTACGGTCATTCCTATTACTGCCTGCATTCGTCCGGTAAGATATGATCGGAACCATTTTAATACACTGTAAGGAAAATTATACCCTTTTAACTTCTGTATTAGTAGTGTATGGTTCACTGAGTCAAATGCTTGTGAAAAATCAAACAGAACAAGCACAGTAAGTTGCCCATTATCCATTGCTTATATGATGTCTTCAGTTAAGGGGATGTAGAATAGTTTGTGTACGATGTCGCTTCCTAAAACCAGATTGTCTTGGGTCGAGCAGGTCTCGTTCGGAAATGTATGAATTAATTTGGTCAAAAAGTATTCTTTCAAGTATTTTCGCGGTGGCACATTGAAATCCTATTGGCCTATAATCGCTCGGGTTGGAAGGATTGGAGATTTAGGCCGCAATAAGGTTCTTTTCCAAATAGCTGGGTAGGTGCCTAGCTGTAATGAGGAGTCAAAGATATTTCAAAGAGCAGGTAGTATCATTGGTAATGACTTTTTAATAAAATCTATAGGGATTTCATTGTAGCCTCTTGCGTTTGAGGCAATATTTTTACATGCTTTAGTGACTTCTATGAGTTTCACGTTTGAAAAAATATCGATAGTCAAGATTAATTGTCTCATTACTGATGAGTGTTCGGGGGAGGATAGTCATCCCTCTGGTAGAGAAGTAATTATTTAGGATATCTGAATGAATGTTTGACTTCTCATCCTTGGGCTTTATAACTATTCCTATATTTCGCACGTTTTTCCATGTGTTTTTTGAACTCTGGATTTTTGAGAATAGCGTGTGATAATATTTTTTGCTTCCCGTATCATTTTATTCGTGATATTTCTCAAAGCCTTGTACTAGGAAAAAGCAGCTGGGTCACCATATCTTCTATACAATGCACGGGCATGATTCCTCCTCTTAATAGTCGTCTTTATTTCGTGCGTTATCCATGGAGTTGGTGGGTGGGTCACGCGAATGGAACGAATTGGAGCGTTTAGGTCTAAGGTATCCAAAATGTTGGAGTTAAATATTTTTATTTTATCATCCGGTGAGTGTCTTGGGTATTGTATCCCTGTTTCTATTATTTAGGTCTGAGTGGCATTTGGTGTGGTCAAAACAACTAAAGTCCCAGATGGTAATATATTTTACTAATTGATATGGGGATTTGTATTCATGCATAAGGGTAATTTGATTGTGGCAAGACATATTAGGTTCCTCATATATTTCAATTTTTACCACCTTCTTAAGATTATCAACACAAAATAAGTCTAAAACAGAGTGGGCATTGTGTGTATGGCATGTTGGTCCGGTATCTATTATGGAGAGATTAAATAAGATATATAGTGCAAATGGATTATATTCGAACCAGTTCTAGTGATAAAATTATGTTATTCCCAGGGGAATAAAATGCACTAATACTTCTCATAAATAGCTTAGGACTATTCCCATAAAAAGGTTACCTGACGCAACTGCGATGAAATTTGAGCAACATTTCTGTATTATTTACATTCACTCTTCATTAGATGTTATCGATGGTAAACCGGTTCAAACATTCCTTTCATTCTCATGTTACATTCTCTATGTCCTTCTCCTTGCTTAAATCTTTGGATTGAACCTAAGTTACCCTGCTGCATGCCGGAGGATTGAATGTTGATGTATGGAGGGTCACCCATCCAACCTCTCACCGGGCCCAGCGTTGCTTAACTTCGGTGACCTAACGGGAACCGGTGTTTCAAAGTGGCTAGGCCCTTACCCTGAATGTTGATATACTAATGGATGCGCGAGTGGGAGGGTAGAGGGGTGAATCGAAGACAAGGCAGAGAGCTCGGGGATTCGAGAGGTGAACGACGGGTATCCGCGGGGTCGTATGCACAACACTCGGACTCTCATTGTCTCGTCCCTGCCCCCCTATGCGCAACAATACTCACGCACCGACGCGCAAGTGGGCTACTCCCTGTAGCCGGGGTTGCGAATTCAAAAAGCGCTTCGCGTTAAACCGTCGCTCGGGGCGTTCGCGTGTGCACGGTGGAAGTGGAAAGGAGTGGAATTTGGATCTATCGGCGGGAGGGAAATGGGTGGGAACTTTTGTAAACCGACCGTTCGCAGAAAAAAAACCGCGCGCTTCTGTGAATGGGATCCATATCCGAGGCAGGAAGTCTCTCTCTTTCTGTCCCGAACCATTGTCCGCTTGTTCAAAAGAGCTCCGCCGATTCTTCGGCACTCCTCCGTTTTTAGCGCGGACATTCGACCGGGGCAGGGGTAGAAAGGGAAGGGGTTTTGATGATTTTGCTCCCCCGAGCGCGGAGGGTGCAAAATTTCGTACACGTCATCACTAAGCGCGTTCGCGCTCGGGGCGCGGGTCGCCCTGTGGCGAATGGCAACGACGGGACGCCCGCTCCCGAAAACAGTAGCGAGTGCGGGACGTAGATGCTCCCTCAATGGAGGGATTTCACGAAAAATTTGTGCCCGTCCGAGCATTGCGGTAGCCACTGAAAAAACAACTATCTGCACTCCTTTGTGCACGAACTTCCCCTAGTTCTCTTGACCCTCCGACTTCATTTTGTTTCTTTTATTAACCCGGTCAGAAAATTCTCAGTATTGTCCATATTTGGGTTGAATACGCACCCATGGAAGTAATTTCCATCATAAATAAGGGTATTTATAAAAAAATAGTGAGAGGTTTCAAGGATACGACGACAACCATTTTCCAATTTCCCCACTCCTATTGTGATCTCATTTCCAGAATATGGAAAAAATAGTTTAAAAATATTTTACGGCGCACAAAGATATACTATGCCAAGGTTGCCAGTTTCTTGCATAAATTTTGGCGTTGTTTTAATATTACAATTAATCACTCGAGTATAGTCGTAGTTGTCGCTAGATTTTTACCCGGTACGTATCTATTTCACTCATTCAGAAACTGCGTAACGCATGCGCTGGAACAATTTCTAATTTAAATTACACTAAAGTTATTCATAGGACGCGGTAGCTACATTTATAACGTGTCCACCTGAAAACCCTAACATCCCGGCTTTGAGTTCTACCTGGGACATGAGTTACATGTTTTCTTTCGTTTATGCATTACATTTAAGCGGTAGTATACCCTAAGGACCGTCTTAAATCTATATCAGATAGGACTGAAGGCGTCACGTTGTGGAATTTAGTTATATTCATGGTAACGAATAAAATAAAACCTTTATTCTATTCCACACAACTTTTTAATAAACCGAACTAGGTTACGACAAATTGTTGTCATTCTCAAGGCCATCAAGATTCTCCTTGAGAATGACAACAATTTGTCGAAACCTAGATTGGTTTATTAAAATGTTGTGTGAAATAGACTAAAGGTTTTATGAAATTGTCCGAAGACTGGGAAATCCAAATGCCAAATTAATGATGGAAAAGGATGACTCCGAAACCAGTTTTTCGATTGTCTAGGCAATCATCAACGGGGAGAGCAAGGTAAAACAGGTCAGCACCTGTCGAAAGCCAAGTGAGGAGTCGAAAGCCAAGTGAGCCACTCCTCACTTGGCTTTCGACAGGTGCTGACCTGTTTTACCTTGCTCTCCCCGTTGATGATTGCCTAGACAATCGAAAAACTGGTTTCGGAGTCATCCTTTTCCATCATTAATTTGGCATTTGGATTTCCCAGTCTTCGGACAATTTCATTCTAGCCAAATTAGAAGCTCGCACTATTTCATCTAAAGGTTTTATGTTATTCATTATCATGAATCTTATATCTACTTTCACTGTTACTGCCATGCATAAAAAACAAAAAAACCAGAGGGGTTGTTCAGGACTGCCAGAAATTCAAATGGAAACGAAGAAAACGCTATTTTCAGAACGGTCAACTGATCTTTTTTAATAAGTCAATCTTGCAGACTGTAAAGAGACTTATTTACGTGCGAATGCTCATAAAAAACATATATTACACATAACTAGGCAATTGCTTAGTCGAAAATTTCAATGAGGAGGAATTATTGAGACCCAGGTATGCTTGATAAACATTATGTTTTTTATTGAACTAGAACAATTTCCCACGCTTAGTTTCGTTATTTTCCGTTCTCTGATCTTGATTCCGACCAAACCTTGAATGCAAAAAGTTTTTTACATCTATGCGGGCGTTTTATTCCCGAAAACTCACCCCGGCAACGCCAATGCATATGGGTGCACATTCACATAAACAAGCACAAAGGCTTGCGAACTAATCCCATTGTCTTCCCCAGACAATGAGCAGCATTTTTGGGTTGGAGATGCGCACGATGAGATTGTGCGGGCGGGAATGAATTTGACGGGAATGGTCAGGGAGAACGGGAAGCTGTGGGGATAGATACTTCCCGGGGTCTTTCCCTATCATTCGGCGGTTGTTAAGCGCCGCTAAGCCATTTATCATCGAAGCAGCGAGCGGAGCTCAAAAGTACTTTTTCCGGGGGACTGATTGGTGTTCAGTTCGGCCCTGACTAGCGACTGCTCATTTACTTCGGACTTGATGGCTTCCAGATAGATTTTTATAAACTTAAAAATGTATGTTGTTCTTATGTTGCAAATGCTCTCTAATGTATTCCACGGAGCCTAACCCACTACCTAAATGACTTGCAACAGGTGAATTAAACATTCCATATAGCATTGGATTTATCTTTACCGTTTATTAATTCACCATTAATTTACTGTTAATGGAAAAACAAAAAAATTGATTTTGAAACTTAGAGCAGTAACGGTGTTGTGCGTTAACGATATTAGATAATTATAACGCCGTAAGAGATAACGATGATCGTTTTAATAAATATAAATAATTTGATAGATATATTTAAAGAAAAACCTGACTAATCAATAGTTATTTCAAACCTTTGTAGATATTAATAATTTAGGTGTACATCTCAGCTGCTTGTAAGTGATTATAATATCAATAATATGCCTGCATGATAGCAAGCGTAAATTATTTCTTTTTATTTATAAACCATACAGTGTGATGGTTCATATCCTGCCATAGCCCTTGCAGAGGCTTGTGCATATTAATGTAAATGTACATATTAATGTAATTAAGTACATATTTATGTAAGTAAAAAAATTCTATTTAAGTCCTACATTACTGAAACGTAGTAATCCCTTCTTTCATTTCGCACGTAGAGTTATGATGGGTTACTTCCAGTTAAAATTGTAAATGGATTTACGCCATAAATTTAATGCTCCCGTTTAGGATCGCTGCATTCCCGGAACGCCACTAAAATGGCGAGCTTTCTATTGATAATTCCGCTCAAATTAATTTATTTAATGGAACTGCAATTCCTAAAGCCGGAATAAGGTCGTATCTTATGGACTTCTGAGCAAACGCAATCACTCACTCTGCGTCGGTCCGACCAATTACTGTAAATTAATCCATATAGATTTCACGCAACAATAGAATTTATGGCCCTTTGGTTCCGGTAGAATCAGCGGTTGTCCCTACCACCCAGCTCCCGTTATCCGACATCAATAAACAGTAATTGTCCCTCTTCATACGCCTCCGAGCCAGCATCAACCTTTCGTTTTCCAACATGACAAAAAAATGACCGCAAACAATAGTATTTGTTTCGCTTTTATTTTGTAAAATCTTCACTCTGTCCGCCCACAAATCATTTTAAAGCCCTTCACTCAAATCCGGGAAGCTCGGCCATGGTCCATCCGACCGATAACTGGCAATTAGGTTAATTATATAGCGTTTTCATCTCAGAGATCTCCACGGAACTCAGTTTTATCTCATATCTCCCCCTAGCACAGTCTCCCACGCTTCAGGCAGCAAGCAAAACTTATATTTCGGTAATCCACAACATTGCTCGATGCCTTTCCCTCATCAATTACCTCAGACACACACGTATATATTACTAATTTCAATTTAGGTGTACCGGGAAAGAAAATCAATGAACAGAACTTCAAAAGAGGATGTAAAGAAGGTCTAAATAAATTGATAAATTAATTGATAAAAAGCGTGGTGACGTCTGGCTAAAAAAAGGAGAACCACGAGGAAAGAAAATGGGGAACTTTGGAGAATTCTGAGGAGAAGGATGAAAAATAGGATTCAATGGAAGTAATATACTTTTTAAGCATGATATGAGAAGTTTGGAAGTTTCAGCGGGTTAAGTGGAAGTCTAGACATAAGTCAGAGGGCTTCTGCATTGAAGAGTAAAAATCATTAGAATATCAAGCTGATAAAGTACTCCGAGTGGATACTTTTTTTTAGCTCAACTTGGAGCGAAAATAATAAGGATGTTTGGAAATAGATACAGCAGATAAAACTGAATGGCAAGGAATATACGAATTTCTCTAATTATATATTTGTGAATGAGAAAGGTAGACGTGTAGTGTAGTAAAAAAAATACGGTAGGGGACCGTAAACTATTCAAAAGCAAAGTTTACTAACTGAGAACATCACGCACTGCTACGATTTTCATCAACGGGTTTATAGGAAAAATTGAAATAATAAACACACCATTATTTGAAAATAGAGTATTATTGAGGAAAGTTATGAGTAATAGACTACAGCAATGAAGAAAATCTGAATCAGTATTTACCTTTGCCATTCTACAAAATAGTTTTAAGCTCAATTTTAAGTAGTATCATAATTGTATACCCATAACTTCCTTGCCCATTCTAACGCTGTTCTGTCTCCACCCCCTCCCCCTCTGCCTCCTACCCTAAGCACCACACTCCAACTCAAGTCCCTTCCCCTTCCCCCTCGCTTCCCCTCTTACCCTTAAACACCTAGTTTTGTATTTATACGGTTGTAAATATGAATATTGTACCTGAAGTTGTCACTTAGTGAACGAAGCCAGGGTCGTAACAATAAACATTTATAGTGAACACTCACAAAGTGTAATTATTTTATTCTCGATTTCATTGTATACACGTTATAGGTCTGAGACCCGTGAATGTTCACGTTCACTGAAATATGTTTACTGCCAACTATAGTGATGATCGGAAAATTGACGTGATCGCTGGCCCGAAAACTGAAAGCCATTTTCATAAATAGACTTCGAAATGCGAAGAGGGGTTCTCATGCTCCAGTGAGTGATATTAATGAGAACGGCAGCTGATCAATCACATATCTTATTCCTCCTATTCAGTCTTCCCCCAGTCCCTTGAGTCGCCAAACCAATAGCATTCCTCACCATCCTCTAACTCACACCCCAGTTACCGCATTGGTCCATCACGCTGCGTTCACCCCAAAACACTCTCCTCCACTCCAAAATTCCAGACATTCGCCCCTCGAACCATCCACATAAACCAAACCCCTCCCTCCACCTCAAACCACCGGCCCCTATCCCTTCCTCCCCTGCTGCGTTCCGCCGAAAATACCACACTTCCTATCCCCGTAAGAAAAAGCATCATCCACTCGCAATCCCCACCAAATAACATGGTCGGAAAGGAAGGGAAATTGGGTGTAGTCCGAAGTGTGTACGATGGAGTTCTGAGAGGGAAGAAAATAGGGAGGGAGGGGTAGTATAAGGCGGGAATCTTCTAGGTGAGGGGGCAGAAATACTGGGTTTCAACCATGGGCGTAGACCACGGTGGGGCAGGGTGGGGCGCTTGCCCCCCATGCATTAGTCGCTCATTAGTCAAATGAAAAATTACAGGTCAACTAGCTGAAGGTGCCCGTTGACATTCAACGAGAGGGAGAAATATAATAAATACAAATTGTACAAAGAAATCTAAACATTTTTCATGAAGGGGCAAAAACAAACTTGTGTTATGGAACGGTTTTGGAAAGATAACTTATTTTTGCCTCCCCCTGGAGAAAATCCTGGCTAAGTCACTGGTTTCAACTACATCATCGTAATACCCTGCGATCCATCACAAAGGTGTGTCGTATAGTCTACTATCAGATGGGGTGAGGTTGGATTCCGTTAGTCGTGGAGATTTTTCAGAACATCTCTGTCGCAACTTGAATTCAGTCAGGAGGGAACTCCAAGGCCATTACTCTATCTTTCGAATGGGACGTGAAATATGGACTTCCAAGTAGAGGTAGCCGAGTTGGTAACTCGTTGGCCTGGTCATCCAAAGTCTAGGGTTCAAATTGAGCCGTGTATGAGAGACTCAAGGCTGGTGCAACAGACTAGAGGCGCAGGGCTGGCGGAATGGTCGGAAGGAGAGCGAGGAGAGGATGCTCCTTTGAGCTGGTGGCGCTCGGCTTTGCTACTACCCGGTTAGCTGTTCGTCTAGACGACGGAAGAGTAAAATGGCTAGACCCCCTATATATGGGAGACCCCGGGAGTGTTGGCGAGTTATTCTTGGGTGGCATCTGCTCTGGTTAATTGGTGCCTATTGCTGTATCGAAATCGCTTCTGGTCTGCATAGTACTCCTTATGTGTCGTAAGCTCTGGGTGTCCTTTGCTTCCTAAATCTGCTTGTGTCTTACTCTTTTCTTTGGTTGCCGCAGAGGGTTTTCAAACTGGCATTACACGTAAATAAAACTACCTCGACCAATTTTCGTGTTTCGTTTTCGTTTGTATCCTTCTTATTGCCACCATCCGTTTGATACTCATTTATTGGGATAGCTCTAAATACCGCGCAGGGCATGTTTTCTGTGTTTGACCAAAGGATTAAAGTCTTAGATTAGACTGCACGACATAAACTCGGATGTAGAAATACATAATATCCAAGATTTCTACCACTACTAGTATTGTCCACCTGGCGTCTTTCGTTTTCACTTGGCTACCCTTCTACATCGAGTTTCTCCCTATTCTCTTCTGGTTCCCAAAAAGGACACGTCAAAACCAAAACTAGCAACCTTTTCTTAGTAGCGGAAATCACACCTCGGTTTTTAATTTACTTCAAAAAATTTACCGCTGCAAGTTATGATATTTAAGAAAATATCGATCTTTTTCGCATAGAAGGAAATTGTCCCATATAGTCAGTATTGTAGAACCTGAAACTGTTTGACATCAAAGAAAAGTGTTATCTGCTCTTATTTGCGACTTGCATAACAATTCAGGTCTAAACATCATACTTGATTGGGGATGTATTAACTATACAAGTATTGTTTCTGGAAGAATATCGAATTAGAAATACTGATCAAATATGATATCGACTGTTATGTCTATCACTAGAAAGAAATGAAGATTTCCCTACCGAGGCAATGAGGGAATTGGCGAGAGGGGTAGGGAATCTCTCCAAGAGGGAGGGCAGAGGTTCCCGAATCTCGGGGTCGAGCCGACCCTGTTCAACGTGACACTGGGGAACTAATGCTTCCCTTTTTTCCCTCACTCTCTCCTGGTCCTCGGAGGGGTCATATAGAGGGCAAGGCCCTTCCATCCTCATCTCTGATTCCCCGATTCTCTATTTTCCTCTTCCTCCCTCTGCCTCTCCGCACACACATCCTTTCCAACTTGGGCTTCCCGGACTGGTTTTTATGTAACAGTAATGTTTATTCAACTACAAATTCTTACAAAAATTTAAAAACATAGAAATACATAGCGAAAAATGTTGAGTATAGGTACCTCAGGGGATGTTTTTTGTAACTTCCATGAACCCAAATACAGCCCATTTGGCCATTTTATATCGAGCTTGATAACAATTAACAGATACTCTACACACACATCCATCTCAAGGTGGTGAGACATCGACCCAGGTGGGACTTGAACCCGCAACCTCAGGAACAGCATGCGAGGGATTTACCCCACCACCACCGAGGTCCTTTTGTGATTAACATTTGCTTTAGCTTAAGATAGGTGTCTAGCATAGAACACTTTCAAATTTATGCACCGTCATTTCCAAAAATACAATAAGCATAAAATGTACGGCACTTTGTATGAAATGCAGATATTTTTGGTTTTAGAACAGAATAACTTTTTATCAGATGTAAAATGGAAAATTGATGCAGTGAATTAAATGAAAAATAGTTACGTGTATATGTCCTATGATCCAAGCACCTAATAAAACTTAACCTGAATGCTGGAGTATTTACCAAAATGTATTTACCAGACCCTTCTTGCCCTTTGAATTCAACTCCTTGGGTATAGAGTACCAACATTTATTCACACTCTCTGCTTTTCTTCCTCGCACTCTGTACTTCCTTTTATAACCGATTCGCAACTCATTAGAGTAAATGGAAACGGAATTGTCTGTAAGATCCCAGGCTAAAAAATCAATACTCCTATTTTTCTTGTCATTTGCTTGAGGAAAAAATGATGAATCACGTCTATTCTCTATCCTGGCACCAGCTATTTCGTTTTTTTCGATTTGAAACTCTTGAGTATTAAGTGTGCAGTATGTAGTAGCAATCAAGTGATCATAATAACTAATGTTTTAATAAAATATCAATAAAGTTTACAATAAAAGAGTATGCGTAAGATGCTAATGTTCGCTACGAGCAATGAAGGCAATGGGGTCATTAATATTAGATACAGTAAAAAAAGGTTCATATTTTGAACCAAGACATTTCTTTTACATGTTTTAAATCTGCTGTGTTGGCATTCCAACTTTTATATGTATGGAAAGGATGTAATGATGCAACTTACACTGAACAGCAATTAAATTGCAAGCCTGTTTGGAATTAAAATTGATTTCCTGGGGTAAAGAATGGTGATGAGCATACATTGAGGGTTTTACGCAGTAGGTATGACTCTGTGCCATTAAGTTACGAATTAATAAGGAGGAAATATCAGGGGACGAGCACCTATTGATACATCCTTCTGGGATTCGGCTGAACCGTATTTAAAAAAACTCGTATGCCAGTCAGTTTCAGGAGTGAAAGGCTTGCTGGGATTTGAAAGGATTCAAGTTCATCCTTATCTTTAGAGATACCGAGCACCCTATGAGAAAAACAGAGAGTATATACATATTTGGTAAAACCAGTGGTGGAACGAATGGAAGTTCTACTTCCCCTACAATATGTAGGCTCTCAGACTGTGCAAGGGCCATTGATACCGTGACCGACTGCAGGTTGATTATAAAATGGATGTTAAAAAACCTCCGAGGTTCTTCGTAGTGGACCAAAGCAAGAGCTATCCTAATTACGGACAACTATATGAGTCGGCGGGTATTTCTCATCGCACTGTGGCTGAAATCAATCTATATTAACCTAGACGTTATCACGTTCGTCAGGAAAGTGTATTACCTAAAAAATATAATATAAATTTTAATTTTCTTTCATAGATGGCAGGCGTAAATTCTGTCAATAGATCAATGAATTGTATGGAATTGGTAAATTTACTAATAGAAGTCAGCTTATCCATCAACATATTTTAAGCCAAAATTTGCTGTGAAATATATCACCCAAATAATTTTAAAAAGGTTGAATTGAACAGAAATAACGCATATTTTTGTGAAAGTGTATTACCAATGATAATGAATAAATAAATCAGAATTTTTGTATCAGGACTGCACTACCTCCTTTGTAGAATTAAGGTCATTTCATTAAATTATGGACGCTGTTACGCTAATGTCTATATGATGGTTTTCAAGCTAGAAGTGCAATAGAAGAGTTACATAATAGGGGAAAATGAGAATACACTCACTGTCTTCCATAAAAATTACGTGCCGTTAATCGTTTATTGAAAAACGCATGGTAGGTATTTTACTCCAGACATATTGTATGTATTTTGAGAACAAGGAAGATGTGCTGATTTTGTAAATTTTAACTGGTTTAATTACATCCGAGGCTAACATTTTCGTCAACAGCTTTCAGCATTTCATAGGTCAACAGTTTTAAGTTTTAATTTTCTCCCTGGCTTTCTACGAACGTAGTTCAGTAATCACGAGAGCATTAGCCAACATCTGAGGTCTTATGATTCATAATACCGTAATGGAGGATATTACTTTCCCCCGCAAGGAATGCAGCTGCAGTCAATTCGTCTCCCAGCTGCAAATTCAACTGCATCCCCTGAAAAAATAAATCTCGATACCCACAACCTAATCGACGATAACTTCGAGCGGACTATGAGCAAGGTTCAACCTAGAATCCTCTCTCCTACAATGATTCCACTAAATACGCAAGAGGAGATAAAATGGAGAAAACAAGGTCGGAGAAGGAGTAAGGGGCGTGGGAGAGAAGATGAAAATGAGAAACAAGATCCGTGAGAAGAAAAGTAGTTAAGGAAGTGGGGCAAGAAAGCGAGAGTGACGGTAAAGGGAGGACGAAGTGAGGACCGTGGGATGAGAGGTGAAGGCCGAGGAGCCCTTGGTGTTTGCATAAGAAGGGATAAGAGGGAAGACTGGAAGGGGAGGAGTGGGGAGGGGGACGCCGGGAAGGGGGGCGGGCGAAACCTTGTTGCCCTGGAGATTGTAGCCCCGGAGACCCTGCCACAATTACGCCCCTAACCAACTCACGGGAAGGGAAAGCAATTAACATGTAAATGCTAGTCTGGATAAACAGAGATTGCGATAATTAAGACAGCTTTCTCCTCCCGCTACTTCACTCCTCCTCCGCTCCACGCCCCTCGGAGGAAGGGACCTCCGCCTCCGCCGAGACTAATAACGCGCCCCGCCACGTCGCACGCCCCCGGCGACTACCCGCCCTCCCCCTCCACGCCCCTCCTGCCCCCCTTCCCCAGACATGCGCCTCCGACCCACCTTCCCGCACGCCTCAAGTCTCCTCCGCTTAACCCTTGCCCCTCTCTACACCCTAAGACTGCCTCCCGTGCCACCTGCTCCGGGAGGCTGTTTGCAGCCATCTGCCCCAAAAATCACCCGAGACCCGTCTCCCCGCCGGTTCATCACGTTCACCCTTCCGATCCGAAACCGCCGTCTGCGGCTCGGCCCGGAGTCATGACGGTGATCTACACGGTGCTCGGCTCGAATTACGGTCGACAATCTAAAAATGAGTAATTACGGACTTGGCGTCTCAAGGGAGTGCTCGTTGGTGCGATTTGGACTCAAATCTCGCGAGTCTTAAAACTCACGATCGCTCCAGATCTGTATTTATGTTCTTCCGTAAAGTAAAGCGAAATAGGGTGAAAAAAATCGCCGGATTCTTAATGAGAATTCCGGTTTACTGAGGACTTCAAAAATGATTACTGTCGGGTGTGCCGTTCTATCGCAAGAGTATTTGAAATCCAGAAAAGATAAAACCAACATTCCGAGGTGGCTTGCCAAAACACAAACTCTGATTCGTACGACCTCGACAAATATGAATTAATTCGCAGCACTTTGATATAGCGAGGACATTTTTTGCAAAATCTTGTCACTTCGTTAATGAGGGTTTTCCTCCAGAGTCAAATTTTCCTTTGAAATTAATTACTAGTACGCCACTGAGTATTCTAAAAGCTATAAGTATTTCCACTATTTAGAAGAAAACAGGAATCTCATTAAAGCACATTTATTGTGAATGTTATTTATAAAAAATAAGCTTTTTTGAACCTCGTTAACGTGCTCTAGCCTAGAAATTGACTTTTATATAAATACTCCTTACTTTGAAAGACAAAGTGTTTCGCCCACCCAACTACTGCTCGCATGTAAAAAATAATATTGGTAGTTTCGGGTAAATAGAATTAGAAAAAAAAAATTACTCGAGGTGACATCTGGAATCCTTGGTTATTGATTAATAACGAAGGATTTACAAGGGAACTACATTCAGATGAAATTGTTTCAGTTAATTTTTGCAGATTAAAAAATTCCGAGCTAATTTTGGGCATCCACGTAAAGAAAAATTGCGAGTATGCA
Source organism: Platycnemis pennipes (assembly GCA_933228895.1). Taxonomy (NCBI): domain Eukaryota; kingdom Metazoa; phylum Arthropoda; class Insecta; order Odonata; family Platycnemididae; genus Platycnemis; species Platycnemis pennipes. The sequence goes on from OW121853.1 coordinate 53,067,365, forward strand.
CATTTTTTTAATTTTTTTGGATGCCGATAAAAGGTGCTCATTATTATTTTGGAAGTCAGAAAGAATTCCGTACAGATTGATGTATATATTATCCTGGAATGTTGATAGTATGGGATGTTAGGCCTTACTTACGTAAGGCGTCGATCTTAAGGGATTAGTTACTGAAGTTTGCACTTGGAGTGAGGAAGACTCCAGTCCTAATAACATAAGATAAAATGAAAAATTTGGCCCGGAAGACGCAGATATGAATCTGTACCGCTAAATTAAAACATGAATCATGATAATAAACCACTCTCATTATTATATACCATATTATAACTCCTTTTATATTCAGTATGCTCCTGAATATATATGGAGTTGAAAAGTGTAATACTGGTACCTGGATAATGTTTGCTCTTAATTTCGCATACACTCTACAAAGAATGACTTTTGTCAGGCATATAGTATTTAACCGTAGTTCTGAACTGATTGAGGTTCAGGACTTCAGATATAATGAACTTCGCCCCCCCCGTTGGTGTCAATGAACGGCGAATGAAGATATATTGTATTAGTCTATACCGAGTGGCGTAGTTCTTTTATACGAATCTTGTACCCCATTCTTCGCAATGTTTTTTGAGAAAGAGATGATTTTCTTCATCTGAGACGCCTGCTAAAACCTGTTTTCAAAATAGCGGAGGTTATTTTTGGATGCACCGTAACGCACAGTTATTGAGACCACTCAGCGGTTTAAAATAGAGGAAATTCTATAGAAAATAGGAAGGGTGGAGCTCAGGACCGGACATTCCTGACTTTGATTCTCCACTGAGCGCCATCTCCACCTTTCTCAAATGAGTTTGTGAGATATTTAATTCGTTCTACTTTAAACCCATTTTCATATCAGTTAACAGACTCCAGCACTTTGCACTCAGTAGGGTGCGACAAGTTGAAAACAGAATTCTTACGGAAACTCCAAATTGGTGATACTATCCATCTTTCCCTTAGGCATCCCTTCATCCTTGAACGTTCCTTGGTGAAAATCTTCGCTTCACTCACAATTCCACTCCATACTTTGTATTACACCTTAAACCTTTTGACTTGGTATTTCCATCCTCTTTTCTTCTCCTTTCTCTATTGAACACCATACAACTTTCCCTGGTTGAGCACGTTCTCTGCTCATCTCCAAAGACCATCCTCGCCGGATTTAACTCATCCTTCCCCTTTATACCCCCAGGGGGTAAACCTCCCAAAGTCTCCTTAAACCCTTTGACCTCGGCTCCTTCTCAACTCCCTCCAGATCGCCACGGACACGGCCAGGGCTCAGGGATGCCCCATTTCCCTCCGCGGTCTCCCACGCCGAGGAATCCTCTCCCCCCCCCCCCATAACCTCACTCACCCGTCTCTCTCTCCCTCCACCTCCGTTGCCATTTCCTCCCTTGGCCATATTAACACCCCCATTCCCCCCCCCCCCCCAATCGTCCCACGCCTCCGGTGCGTGACGCCCGGAGGGAGGTCGAAGGTCGCGAACCGTTTTCAGGTGCGTCTCTCCTCCACCACGGGGACTTTCCTTCCAACTCCATCGGCTCCACTCCCCCGGTGGGTTTATCGAGTGTCTCCCGAGAAGCGATTAAGGGAGGCAAGGGGGTGGTGGGGGTTGCAGAGGACGAGTGCGTAATGAAGACGAAGGAGATGACGTGGGGGTACGAAATTGGGTCGCGCGGATCAGGGGGGATGGACAAGATGGGAAAGTATGGGCGAACGGAGGATTTGGGTTTCAAAGGATACCGGCGATTGATGGGACGGCACCACCACCCGGCACTGTGCGTATTTGAAGTTCAATCCTGGGTCACCGCGACTGAAACGAGATTTTACCCGATGAAACGAGCAAAAATACAGTTTTATGGGTCTAGATACCCTAATATATTGTACCCTAATATATTGACGACTTCATTAAAATCATCCTAAAGTGATTGAAAATTTGAGCCGGAAGATAAAGTGCATGAGCCTATTCCTCCTAATGCAGCAGAAACACAAACAGTTGTTTCGCCTAGAAAGTGACCGAAACCAGTGATAGATATATCTGATACATATATCTACTTCTGTACATATGTATGTAAGGACACTGAAATGAAACTGACATTAAATATATTCAATGACTACAATAAATTTTAAAGCTGTTGATTTGAGAACCGAATGATAGGGAACTTCAGCTGATCGATATTCGAAATTATAGCAACCCAACAAATGTTAATTTTCGAACCAAATACATTTTGCATTATTTTTTATTTAAATAGGGATTCTGATTGATAGCAGCGCTAAGATATTTATAATAAAACATTTCTAATAGCTTAAGCATAAATGATGATAATGCTTCGCTGTACACAAATTATTGTTGAGCCTTAAACATTGAATTTCAGTTTCGGTAAACGACTCTTCTTCACATAGATTTTCAGTGATTTAATGATAAATTTCGTCTGATAAATAATTTGAAATAAAATTGTTTTGCAGTCTTCAGGTTTAAGGCTTGCCCGGAAAATTACTGACGTACCGAAGAGGCTATTTCATTTCTGATTTCATTTTATCGACTGTGATGGGCACTAAACACTCTGAAAATAGGTTACAGATATGCAATCAGCAGTATGTCACCACTCTCTGGGTCATTTATGACCCACGTTAACTTGGATCCTTATCGCATCCACTCTGCCATGACACGTCATAGCTGCATCGTGGCTCGACTTTCACTCAATTATTGCCAACATAAAAGAGTGTCGTTTTTTCAATTTAAATGAAATAAATGGCACTTCATCTTGACATTAAAAAAAATTGAATGTGCTTCAATCAACTGTGTATCACAACTTTATTCTCTGTAGTGCTGAAGAAAGATCAGCGGAACAATGCAGTGATTTCTCAACATATCAAAGCAAACGAAAGGTCCCGAGTTACACGACTGAGAATAAGGTTATTCCATACTTAATTGGAAAACGTTTGAGGAAAGATATGAAACTTTTAAGGGCGTACCTTGTATATTAAAACTGAATTTTACTCTAAAAGTAAACTTATTCAAACTTTAATGATATAATAAAAAAATTTGGGAAAAAATATTCCTGGATACGTGGACCAAATTCATCTACTTATGAATTATACTAATACCCACGGCTAATTGAACGTAAAACATCGCTCTTAATGATTTTTTTTACAGAATTTGAAGTAACTATAAAAATATAAAAGCCATAACTTACTAACTAAAACAAGCAGTCCCTTAATATGTTATTAACCACACACATGAATTGCATCGTAGGATAGTGAGTTTGTAATACTGACTACGGGAAGGCTGTTCAAACGGATCATTCTAGAAGTAAATTATACCCCTGCAATATAATAGAATAGTAAAAGGACATTATTATTTGTCTATGTAGGAGAGCATTTCTCATTAATTTATATTATAAAGTAACAGAAATTGAGCTACGAATGCTCTGAAATTAATAGTTCTGATATTCATTTAGATTTTGCAATAAATATTTGTAGATTATTTTTAGATATAGCATTAAGCTAATCCTTAGTGAGCTCTTAAAAATTTATTTATGCACTCTTAACAGGAAATGCTACAGATTTATAAAAATTTTGTATCCTGATTTCCCCGAGTGAAAATAGAAAAAAAACTCATTTAGGAAAAATCTCTCTAATCTCTCAGATGAAATGCAGTTCCTGAGAGTTCAAGCAAATATTGTAACTGTTACGCATTTACCTCTCTACGGAAAACTTACGCGCTTGTTTCTACACCTTCAGCCACCTCCATTGAAACATGCGCAATGGAGATAGGAAAACCCATCTGCTGGACAACTTTATTAGTCATTTACATCACCTTTCAATGCAGTAAAGTGTTTAAACAAGAAATACAATTTACGTCTGCGACATCAGTCATATAATGAAATGTAAAAAAAATTGATTTTAGATTTTACCCTTCAAATACCATTGATTATCTATGGAAATTTCCGGAGCTTATGAGGAAAGCTGCACAATATCATTAACCGTGGAAGATAAAAGTAAAAAGGAGTATAATTGCACACTTGGCCTCTAGGAGTGTAATACCAAGAGAAATAAATTTTTGCCCATAGTTTCCCATAACGGGTTGGAGCTATTTCAGGTTCATAATGCGATGGTAATTATGCTCTGCAAAGTAACTAGCTGCCTAAGGGGAGAAAATGAAGCCAGCGGGTGAGTAGAGCACGGAGGATCATGAGAAAACGGACTGAGGAAGCTATTTTGTGGGTGGGAAGAGGGAGAATCATGGGAATTAGGGTGAAGGAGATTCACACTTGGCCCAGGAAACGTAGGGCGAACGAGGGAAAGTTCAGTGAGATATACGATGAGGAAGTTGCGAAAGTGGGAGGGAACGCTTGGAACCGAATGGAGCTGTACTCAGCTTACGTTGCGTTATAAATGCCACAGGACCACGGAGATTAAGTTAGAATCACGTCATTCCTATACTCTTAAATAAAATTGGTGTACTTTCATTCTGTAAAGAGATAAATGATTCAAAAATACAATAAAGGACGTTCACTAATTCTCTTTATTCCATTTAAAAAACTTCATGAACCTGAAATTATCATAGAGGAATAGGAGTTTCATTTCTGAGTGCAGAAATATTTCAAGGCCAATATTTCGTGCGGACGAGGCATTGAACATTCCCAAATATCGGAATGTGTCTTATTATCCCGTACATTCGGCAGAGAGGGTTATTCATACAAATTCAGTATATGTGCACCAGCTTACACTATGTATCTCAAAATTTGTTATTGCTGTTTACGTATTTTTAAACAAAAGGCGAAAGCCACTCAGGGAACTTCATTGTCTTAATTTTACACTTTGCTACGCTAAAAATGAAACCAGCAAAGATGACTATATTTGTGAAAAATTTTTAATATTTAAAAAGTAACCTATATAAATAATTAAAAATCCCAGGAAAATCCTACATTATTTTCAAGTTATGAAACTTGTTCTTCTTGCTTTCCAGGCTGAGGCAATTTGCATGTTCCGGCTTCACCTTTGTAATCTCGGTCTCCCATCACTTCTTATCCCTAAAGACTTACACTCCTTCTGGAAATCCTTTCTGGAGGCATGCGCTCAACATATTTTATCTTTCTTTGTAATTTGTCACTACTTCTGTTACTGGTTGTACTTCTAATTTTGGCCATATGTCTTTATTTCTTATGAGGCCCAGACGTGTAGAGTCTCTCAGAGGTCTAAGAAATTCCATGTCTGACATTTCAATCAGTCTCTTGTTCTAGGTGCCCAAGCTTCTGATTCGTATAGTTATGTGGGGGAAAACCATTATTTTGTAAAGTTTTATTTTAGATTCTTTCAACTTATGAAATATGAATCATAATTCACCATAATCTATCTGCCGTAAAATAACAAAAAAGTATCAAAAAATTCTAATCATAACTCTACAATAAAATGGTAATTGTGAACGTTAATGTTAACACTGATGCCCTGACAATTTCAACACTTGGTATGGCTCCCAGAAATCATAAAAATAAGATTCTTTGGTAATTATCATTTGGCACCTCGACATAATAGATACTTTTCCTTCGCTGTTGTGAAAATCCCTATAGAGATGGTTACATTTCCTTCGACATCCATTCTACCAAATCCTACCTCGGGTGTTTGCAGAGGATAAACTTTTGAAGGGAGCTCATGTTTAGCGAAAATAGACCGAAAAAACCGCAAGAGGAAGAGAAAGCGACGGCGGAGAAGACTTTTGACGGCGCTGAAAGCATAAGCTCGGGGGCGCGAGGGGAGAAAACACGACGAAACGCATAAAAAGTAAAAGAGTCTTATAGAGGAGTGTTAAGGGAATTAAGAGGAGAGGGAAATAAAAGGGGAAAAGATATTAAATGGAGGAAAAATGGCGCGGTTGAGTGAATGACGGGAGCAGTGAGTCAAGGGGAGTGAATGAATTTTTGAAGAGCTCAAGAGTATTAGTCGTACGTGGGCCGCGCACGCTACTCAAGTCATATTCCCTCCCTCTTTTCCTCCTCCTTCTCCTCCCACCACAACTCCCTCTACCCCTCTCCTAAGTGACGGATTGCTAAAAAAATGGCGGGGTGAAAAAAAGAGGCTTTGTCTTTAATAACGTCGGCGTACCGTGGAGTGGTAGCCCGGGGGTGTGTCATCGTGAGGGTTAGGAGGGGGTAGAGGAGGGAAGGTGAGTGCGTGGAGGGTGGTAGGATGGAGAGAGAAAGAAATCCAGGGGGAGGTTGGTCGGGAGGGGGACGGTCCCGGGGTACCACGCACGGGAAGCTGGGTGAATGGAGTGAGCTGCTCGTGAGTGACGCGGTTCAGAGGCTCGCAGAGAGCGGATGAGAGGGCGAATGTTTTTATGGAGGGGGCCTTGGCGGTGGATTAGTCTTAGTAGGTGCTCGGAAGGAGGAGGAAAGGAAAGGGAAGGTTTCTCTGGAGGCCCGGGGTGGAGTAATGAATGAAACTAGAGAGGAGTTCCCGGAGTTGAGACTCACACGTAGGGCTTCAACTTTATTTCGAAACTTTTGTTCGAAGCAGAACGTTTCATTGTTCCAGAGGGACGACCTCAAATACTTGATCAAAGCCTACAACACAATACGCACATTTCACCTCTGTTGAATGAGCAAATGCATATCACTATCAACCGCGAGGAGGGGGGGGGGGTTAATGGGTTGACGTAATGAAACCTAAATACTTCGCAACTGCTGTCTCTTAAAAATAAAATATTATATTTTCCTTCCATGAAAACAATGCCTCTAAGAATATAAGTGAAACTAAAACTCGTGCCCAGATTAGTATGCTACAGTTGATTTGACATGGCTATATTTCCCTTTTACAAGATAAAATAATTAATGTGCGGTGAACATTTATCATAATCGTAATAAATATTTGTAATTAGTTTTTGCGCACAAATAATGTTCGAAAATGTACTAAAATATCTTAAACGGCTACAGTACTTACAGTCAGTTGCCGATGAAATGAGAGCCGTTTCCCTGAAAAGTAAATTTTACCAATTAAGCCCATGAAGAAAATATAGATTAATTAGTACATAAACACATTGCTAACATCGATGAAGCTAAACATTTGAATAAGAATTGAAAAAAGGTGTTTACAAAGCCAACACAATAGTTGTCACTTGGAGATTTAAGGAAATGAGGTTAAACCAAATAGCAAAAATATAATTCAAGATTTCATGCTAATGAAAAAAAGATGACCACTTTGTTTACCATTTCTTCCCACGCGGCGAAAAATCTGCAAAATCAGTTCCTATCGTGATTCACATTCCGTGGTGATTACAAAAGTCATCAACGAAACCTTTCACTCATGACACTATAGACTGTAACCATTACATTATTTCGGCAAGATTCCACGAAATCTATTCAATTTTAAGTCAGAAGAGATAACGACGTCCAAACAAAGATAACTATAGAAAACATATGGTAACAATTGAGTTCTCTAAGGATCAAGACACTTAGCAAAAGCGATTGTCTGATTTCCCCCCATGGCTTATTTTCTCTGATTGAATTACGACGTCAACTCCGCTTTGTCGGTGGCAAACCCGGGGCCTGTCTCTCAAGGGATAGGAAGGAGGAGTCGGAGGAGTCGGAGGAGTAACAATCTCGTAAAAAAACCGGGGTCCATCTGGCCCAGATGGTAGCACCCTGTAAGGGACCATTGCTAGGACTACGGTGAAGCCCTCAACGGCAGTGAAGGCGGAGAAGAAGGACTTCGGTACGGCTGAACTGGCGGAAGAGGCGCGGGGTTAAACAGGACAGAAACCACTGCCTTGGGGTATGAAGAGTGATCTTTGAAGGCTAAGGGAGACTACTCTGACTGAAAACGGCAAGCCGGTAGGCTCAGGAGGCAGCCCCTCCAACCGGCTAGCTCGGTAAGGCCAATAACCTACTGAAGTGAAACAAATTATTCAGAGTCAAATAGAGAGAGAGTAATCACTTTCTCAAGGTTTACTTGGTGATGTTCCATCATAAGAGGAAGAAAAGGCAACTTTTACTGATGACACTAGATTTATTTAAAAACTCGACCCGGAGTTCGATGTGGTTTCACATCATCTTCAGGTATTTCCAAATTCAATTCCAAATCACTCTCACTTCCATATTTTTACCCTAAAATGTTTGTCACCTGAAGATGATGTGAAACCGCATCGAAACCCGGGACGAGTTTTTAAATAAATCTAGTGGTATCAGTAAAAGTTGCCTTTTCTTCCTCTTCAAATAGAGAGAGCAGGATGGATTAACAGGAATCGACTGAGCGAGCGAATAGACATGATTTTCGGTACATGGAACATAACATCAGTCACAGGAAAAGAGTATAAATGAAGTGAAGCGACTCGCTCAGAATAGGAGGGAATTTAGAAAGTGGCTGAAGGACCCCGACGCCTAACGGTATAAGGGGATTTGAGAATGAAGAAGAAGAAGAATTTCGACGTCAATCGACGCGGCGTTATGTATTTCCATCCATATCAAATCAATGACGTTCCACGACAGGGATCACAGCGGGTGGGACAATTATGGGTACACTGGAACACACACAAAGGCAAGGAAAGGGGGTCTAAACTATGCGTAGATATTCCAGCTATGGCTAGAGAGGTGGGTGACGGGGGAGGTAGGAGGAGGCAGAATGGGGAGAGACGGCACGTGTGTAATCTGGTTGTTGCTCAGCCCCTATGGGGAGAGAGGAGAGGGTAGGGGTCTGTTGCAGTCGAAGCCGGTATGTCACTCCTTCCTGAAATATGCGATCCGTAGGAGAGATACGAAACGGGGAGAAGGAGATGGGAAGGAGTGAACGGAGTGGCATTGCAAGGAGCGGTGTGGAAAGACAATTACCGTGGTGGGGGAGAGTTGGTTCATTCGGGCGGCGGCGGTGGGTGGGACGAAAAAGAAAATCCCTTGCGTTCCTGCATTCCAGAGTCCACGTTTCCCTTCGCAGAGCGACCCCCGGAGCCAGTGAGTAGCAGGCTCGACGGAGGTTGACTAATAAGAGAAGGAGGGAATGCATTCAGGGAGTGGGGGTGTCCTAGCCGGAGGGTTCGAAAGTGGTTGGCGAGGGTAGAAATACTTGGAAGAGCCTACGGGCACGTAATGTGATGACGGGATGGCAGTTATCCGCGCAGGCCGCAGCCGGCTCTGATGGGAATCCGAATTAACGAACTGCTTGAGGTGAGGAATTTGAAGAAAAGTGACACATTTCTCCGTAAGTGGATGTAGTTTCGAGTATCCCTCCGCCTTGGGGGCAATTTATTACTTACGTTGTAAGACACCACGGGGACTTAGTGACAGATTCCAAGCACTAAGATCGCGATTGACCTTAGACAACCGGTATCATTCCGCTTGAAGAAAACTACTGTTTTTCCTCAATCAACTCTCAACGCATAAATAACACTACCGACGGAATGTTTTTGTAATGAGGGCCATAGCATGTTTCCGGGGAAGAAGATTGAAGGTGAGAATCATTTGAAGAATAATAACAATAAAAGTTAATACTGATCATAGTCACTAGTAAAAATAATAATATAAATTTATTGTTCTAGGACATTTGTCCCATGGAACATTTATTACATACATACAATCTGTTGACTCTGTGGTTCTACAATGGATAACACACTTTAATGAACTGAATACAATGAAAAAAGAATAGCAAAAAACAATTTGATAAATATAAAAAAATAATAAACAAGATACGTTATTCCAAATGATATAATAAGAATATATAATTTCGCAGGAATTCTAGCATGTGTATTCTAGCATGTCTATTAACATGTGCAACACATAACATAACAATAATATCTATCATATATTTAAAAATAATTTCATAAGTATAAGGGTTTGACAGTATTTTATGTTGAGCACTGAGATATGACACAATAGAATACAATAACAACAAATAAATGAAAATAGAACAAAATGTTGACAGGATGCAATGGTAGTTAACAGAGATAATTGAGGAACAGAAGTACCAAAAAAAGCTGGTATTCACTTACTAAAACACTCAAATACATGTATTCAAAAGGAATATAGTAATACAATATTTACAGCAAATAATATGAATAGCATGATGATTAACAAGCATAGATACAGAAACAGGAACAAGGTAATGCATATACAAGTGGATTATCCGGAGCTACAATAATATTTTTCATACAGATATGATAACATTTTAAATATAAATTGATGTATATTGATAGAGTTAAGTACGTTATCAGGAGTACTGTTCCATATTCTTAGGCCAGAATTAATATTTGACGACTGATATACATTTGTCCCACACTTCGGAATTTTAAATCGTCTTCTGACTCTAACAGGTCTGCCTAAATGAGTCAGGTTGCTAATAACGTGGTCATATTCCGGGGTTCTAGATGATAATACTTTGTAGATGAAAATAGACAATTGGAATATTTTTCTTTGTTCCAGTTTCATCCACTTTAACTTAACATAATAGGGAGTTACATGTTCGTAGATATTGGCGTTGAAAATATATCTTACTCCGGCGTTGAACAAGGTTTGTATTTTTTTATGTGGTTCCTTTGTTAAATCAGAAAATACAAGTGAACAATATTCAATATGAGGAATTAATAGGTGATTAACGAGTTTTTTGCGCAGCTGAAATGGAATAAGATGCTTAAATTGTTTCATCTGCGTTAATGTCTTATAAACTTTGTTGGAAATAGAAGCAACATATTCTGTCCAAGTTAGAGTATTATTAATATTAACCACTACGTTCATAACTGAAGTTGCATAGTCGATTTCGGAGCCGTTCACTATGATTTTAGGCAGCATATCGTAGTTTAATTTATTCACAATTTTTGTTGAGCCAATAATAATACATTTTGTCTTAATGGGATTAATGTTCAATAAATTTTCATTTGCCCATTTGCATATGCTATTAACATCTTTATTAATCCTTTCAATGGCGCTTTAAATTTTGAATGGATGACAGTCCAGGTAAACTTGAAAATCGTCGGCCTAAAATTGATAGTTCGAATAATTGATAACTGGTAAATCTTGAATAAATATTGAAAAAAGGAGAGGCCCAAGGATAGAACCCAGAGGCACACCACAAGGAATTGATAGAAAACTGGATAGTTGATCCTCATCTCCTTTAACTGCTTGGGTTCTCTGAAGTAAATAAGACCGAAACCACTGAATTACTGGCAGGGAAAAATCAAGTTTTTGCATTTTATAAAGTAACAGGCCATGATTAACACAGTCAAAAGCATTGGTAAAATTAAAAAGGATTAGGATGGTAACTTTCTTATTGTCTATTGAGTGCCGGATATCTTCGGTGACTCTAACGAGGGCAGTTTGGGTACTATGTTCTTTCCGGAATCCAGACTGTTATTCATCTAATAGTTGTTTGATGAAAGGAAGTCTGCTACTGAATTGTATACAAATCTTTCTAGTGGCTTCGACAAAGTACATAGCGATAACGCGTTTGCTCCGCTGGATTCCGAATTTTCTTTATTGGTTTGATTACTGCAGTCTTTCATGTGACAGGAAAGACTGAATAGTGCAACGAGAAGTTATAAATGTCAAGCAGAACCGTAAATATTGCTGGAATAATTATATTTAGTATTTTCCTATTTATCCCATCAATTCCTCCAGTATTAGAATTTATGCTACTAAAATACTGTGACATCAGTCTGGAGTAAAATGAGGAAAATTAAATACATTATTTCCAAAATTACTTACATTTAACATGTCAACTTCATTTTCGGCTTCAAAACATAGGTTTGGTTCATTATTTATCCTAGAATTTACATTAACGGCTGAATTGATAAAGTATTCATTTAATTCGACGGCAGAAACAGTAAGATTAAACTGTCATTTCAAGAATTGGTAAGTCCTATATGAAGAGTTCTCGGGATCTCCACCGGGTCAGGAACTTGAAGTTTGCCGACGTTTCGATGTCCGACTCGGCCATCGTCTTCAGGGCTAATGATGTCGAACGAGAATTTTGTCCTGCTTACATACCGTCACTCAGGAGGTCAAGTGACTCGTGATTGGTCCTCGTCAATCCTCCGATTGGTAGTGGGCTCTGATTGGCTGTCGTGCGAGTGTCGGGAGTTCAGGAGATCGACTCCGCCTCGTCTCCTGAATTTTTTTCAAAACAGGCTTCCATGTATTACTCAAAGAGCAACCCGAATCCCGATTGAAAGTATTTCTAGTTTGTCCAGGTTTGATGTGTTTCTTCTAGTAATTCCAGGTCTGTCTCATTGAGAGTAGAGCAGGGGAGATGAAGTGCTTTGAATCCTTTAGTATTTATTTTAGATTGAAATTATTTTTAACACTCGGGCTCAGCGTCTATCGGAATCCCACGCACACCGACCTTTACCTACACGGACGAAGCCATCATTACCCTTCTCAGCGCATGTCGGTCATGTCAAGCATGGTAATTCGGGCCGTCTCCATCTCGGACAAGGTCAGCTTGGCACCAGAAGTAAAACGCCTGAGGAAACCCTTCCTCCAGAACGGATACGAAGAGAGGCAATTTTCGAAGGCCCAGAAAAGGGCCTCACAACACAGTTACCCCAAGGCAAAGAACACCGAAGAAGAACCAAGGTTTGCCTGCCATACATCTCTTCGATTTCCGGGAAAAGGGCGCGGATACTAATATGGTATGACATCAAGACCATCCACAAACCACCAGCAAAAATCCGGGACATGCTCGTACGGGCGAAAGATCCAATTGGACTAAAACACCTGGTTGTGATTCTAGAATACCAATTCTCTTTACAAGATTTTTGTTATCTTCAACAATTTTATCAAATTTAATACAAAAATTGTTTGAGAATCAGTTATGAAAGTGATTTTCTTTGTGTGCTCATTTATTTGTGTTGTCCAGGACGACACAGCATTACGCAGTTCACTTAACTCACTTTTTATAGTATTTTTGAACTTTGATCGTCCTGCATCTCCTTGAAACGATCCAATAGTTCTTTCAACATTGATCCGGAACTATCAGATTGACTGTGGTCTGGAAGATGAACGGCGCACATGGGTTTCATCACCGTGTCTTCGCCGAGCTCGGAGCAGATCCCAGCCATGCATGTTGTGCAGGTCCTGGTTTGATGTGTTTCTTCTAGTAATTCCAGGTCCGTCTCATTGAGAATAGAGCAGGCGAGATGAAGTGCTTTGTCACAAGCGTCGCACTTCATCATTTTCCGGGAACGTTTTATGACTGCACTGCACTTAGAACACGTAGGCATTATGAAAGCCACACACCTACAACCGGCCTAAGGCACTTTCAACCACTTCCGACCAGTCAAGGGCACAGCACAAAGGCAGAAGGAACGAACATGTCCGCTCACCACCAGAGCCCGACCCAGAATATAGGAGAGAGATAGAGGATATTTGCGAACGCTATTTTTGCTCCTGATCATACACGTTTTTTAATCACTCACCATAAATGTTTTTAGCTCTTCATTACCAGCAATTATGAGACGAATATTCCTGAGAAACTTTTAAAATGGATACTCATGGCTAGGAAATCGGCATTTCTGAGGTTAGAATACTGGCCTTCCATACGAAAGGCTCGGATTGAAATCCCTTAGCAGAAGATTTTATGGTTTTAACCGAGAAAACTTTTGAGTGCAGTACTCCATTCGCATAGTGGGACGTTAAAACATTAGTCCCTTGGTTACTTTCAGTATCCTTGATAGGATAACGCCCATTCTGGGCTTACATAAAACCTCTCCACTCTTCTCCACTCCCTACATATTACTCCCTTTCTCAATAACCACTTATTCTAAATGGTGGAAATGTCAGTGGTTGACGGCGGCCTCCCCGAATAACATGTCAAAAATTTACTATGGGTCAGTTTTCAATCAACTAAAGAACTCCGTTAATGATAAATTGGGATGAAAATCATAATCTAGATATTTTGTGAAAGAGCAAAAGAAACTAACCACTAACGCAACGAAATAAATTACGGAAGAGTATGGCCTTGGTAAAGAGTGTGATGTGTAAAAGCAAACTATGAGAATTTTGGAACAAGTGTAGAAGTGAGAAGTGTACTTCTATGCGTAATAACCCCTTCATTTTCCTTAGCTAAGCTAGCTATAGCTAAGTGATTTCATAAACTAATACATGATAACGATCTGCCAATTAAGATGAAGATGTTATCGAGCTTTGGCTACTGCGTACGCGAATATTTTGTCCAAATAACGCCCATGGTGACATGTCGGACATTGGTACGTTATATATTACGGTTTTTTGGCGATTTTCCCCAAAGAAAGATTTACAACGACTCGTGTGCAAGGTTAATAACCTCTCAAGATCATCGAGAGGAATCCCTGGGAGTAAAGTGGGAAAACCAAAACCATCATCCCAAAGGAGTGAATCAGACGTGTTTCAGAGCTTAGAGAGAGGTCAGCTCCAACCCTCACTCGTCAAACTAACCGTCGGGTTCATCACTGGTTGAGTGCGATGGGCACTCAAGCGGAGATGGGGATACCGCTGAAAGATCCATGGTCACCGGAAATCGAGTCCGCATCCTCGATGGAGAAAGGGAGGTATGGCAACCAATGCACTAACCTGATCCCAGGTGACGGGGAGAATGGACGCCGGGGGAATGGAGTGGAAAGGGAGAGAGATATAGGTAGAGGGCGAGCGGAAGCGCGAAAGAAAGACTGAGGAAGGAGAGAGAGTGAAATGGGGGTAGGGGAGAAGTGGGCTTGTCCTCGGAGGATAGGAGACTGGGATGGCAGAGGGATGAAGGAATGAAGTGGAGAATCGTCCGAAAAAGTGGTACAGGGAGGGGTGTTTGGTCAGGGAACGGGGTGAAAGTAAATGGTGCAACTGCTTGAGTTGGGACGCGTGGGAGAATGTTTTATCGCATTCGCCGGTCAACGTGCGAGTGTGGGGTCATGGGTAAAAAGGAGGTTCCGCAATTTTTATATCCCTGGCGGAATGAGAAAAGGAATGGTGGTGAGGGTTAATGGAGAAAGTAAAGAATTCACGATATGGCGGTATTTTTGGTCATAGGAATGCTGGAAAATATCCCACGCCATGGTTAAAACCAGATTTCAGAAAATAATCCGCGAAATTTCCTCTCACAGTTTTTATCTCACATGAGATGGGTGTAGAAAAATTTTGGTTTTTGATTGCATGTTACGACGCATTATGAGGAGAAGGCAAACTCTTGTGCCAAAAATGCAATCCACCATAATACTCCTCCTTTCATTCCAAAAGGATAGAATCAAGCATCATGGGAGTTACTTCTCCCTCTCGGCTCTCAATTTTTCATTTTACGTTGATTCCTCCTTTCAGAAGAAACGATAAAGCTTTTTTTTCTAGCTTTGATGATATGACACTCTTCTAACATGAATTTTTGAATATGATATTATACAATAAATAATTATAATAATTTATTCTCCTAAAATAGTCATTTTCTACTAAAGCTCCGTAAATTCATATTCTGTGTTTTTTTAATCGATTCCATTTATTCTTTTACTTAAAACATATTTTATCCTAATTTTAATCCGCCTCATACACGATTGTCCTCAAATGTACCCAGCATAAAAATATAATCTAATTTTACTAGCTTAGTGAGCATAAAAAATTAGCAAAAATTAAATAGGTATAATGATGGTTGGTTAGACGAAGACTAAGGTAAAATATAGCAGCACCAAAGATAGATAAAATACACCTGCATCACTAAGACTAGGTAAGAAGGGGAATGATGAACGAAGGAAGGAGAGGTGAGAGAGAGAGGGAGAAGATAACCTCATTGCTGGGGAGGGAGTGGAAGGGAAAGAAAGAGGGAACGGAGGAAGAGGCGGTCAGAGGACTGTCCTTGGAATTTCATCGAAAGGGTCGGCAAACAGCGATGAAATACCTTTCCAAGTATGGGCAGCGGAGGTGGGGATGTTCAGAAACCCCTCCCGCCTCGCCCAATCGTCGTCTCCGTCCACCAAACTCTCGGCCTTCCTCTCTCCCTGCACTTCCTTTCCCCCACCCATTTTCTTTTCCCCGATCACTCACATCCCTTCCCTGCTCCCTCCTAAAGTTCCGCTCTCCCTCTCGCCACCCCGTGGCCACCTCATCATCATTGCCGCTCTCCGTTCCTCCCCATTGAGCGCCCTGGACCCTCCTCCACCAGCCTCAACCATCATCCACTCGCAAAACAAATACTTCCCTGCCGTGGATCGTACCCTCAAACCCCGTTGTCCCTCAACCGTCGTAAGAGCCTGCCGGGCGCATTTCACCCCCGCTGGAGACCGAATATTGCCACGGGTCGCGTCTCCCCACCCTGTTAGTCGTAACGATGCTCCAGGGTAGGGAAGGTCCACCGCTTGAAAAAACTACTACATTTTGACCATAGCATGAGTGAACTGTTTCAAGTGAACGGAAGAAAAAAATAAACTTTTAAAATCTGCTTCGCTTTGACATTTCCTGAATTGGGTAAGACCTTTTACTACCCAGATATAGTAATCACAAAGTAAATTGTTTCTTTTATAAAAAAATGTGACATAAAGTAACTTAATCAAAAAGTCATCATGGTATAAAGTTATTTTCGACATAATTAAACAAGTACGGTGCGAAAGGAATCAAGATTTTTTGAAACACAAACCATCATAGCTTAATTTTAACTAGGTTGTAAGGTGAGATTAATTCTTGCTATAAAATGAAAAAAATTCAACTCAAAAATATATTATTATTAGCTAATAAATAATTTAATATGTGTGCTCACAATTTTTATAGATTTATTTTATATAAAACTACCTCGAAAGCCAAACGTTTCAATTATAATGGTAAAAATTTCTCCGTAACGTAAAAAGTATGCGGAGCTTATGAAGGAAATCATGTGAAAACATGGGGTCGTGGGAATAATTGTTGGCCCATTGAAACTAACCTTAACCAGTATAACACCATGGTAGAAATAATAATAAAATTTTATAGTATGGGAATGGTGGCGAATTTCAGAATCAATCAAAGAACGACAGTATTTTTGCAGAAATACCGCCCCTGGTATTTCTGCCGCACGCATAACTTTAAGCAAGGCGTTTAGCATGTGCGCAGGCGCTATATTCTACCCAGTAGCGTGATCCTACTTCACCGATTTCCAACTTGCATCACTGCCTTTTCTCCCAAGAGCAGCAATCACACACATCTTCCTCCCTCCTCACCTTCCCCTCTCCAACCCTCTCACCACCCTCCCCTCACTGCAACCCCTACACCCGCGCTCCCTCTCCCTCCGCCAAGCTTCCAAACAAACTGCCCCGGCAAATGCTACCGGATGGCTTGCTTTGCGGTCTATTTCCGAGCTGTTCATGGCTTTATTCGCGCCGGTGTACGTGTGTGGGGAGGAGGCAGGGGAGAGGGAAGCTGAGTGAATGGGTGCGGGGGCGGGAAGGAGAGGAGCGGGGGGAGTTTGTCGATGGGGACGCGGTCTGCAGTAAGAGCGCGGAGGACGAGAGGAGAGATTGGAACTCAAAAAAGATTCCGTTACCGCATGTTACGACCGCATCAGCCGTGGGGCATGAAAACCCCTCGGGCAAATGGGCTCCGTTTTAAGGTTTAAGTGAGAATCATTGCCCCGCTCTCCATTCAACTTTGGGCGCTCAAACCCCGAATGCCTCCTGGAACGGTTTCAAACGTGGAATGGACCGTTTACGGCCAGGAAGCTGCTGTGGAGGGAAATTAACAGCAAGGGAATTGTTTTTGGTATATTGGGTCCAAGCGGGAGAGTACCGCGATGGAAGGAGCATCAACTCGTTCCCTCAATAGCGAGAGATTTGTATTTTTAAAGACGCTATTTTATAACAGTCGTGGTACTTTGTGCGTAGATTTGAGGAAAAAAAAGATTTTAGATTCTCTGCCAACTCCAGTATTCGTGCAATTGCATCTGTAATTTCAATTGTAGATATAGCCTTAGAGATAAGTCGCTGAAAATACGGATGTAAAAGAATAAAAAATTACATGATACAGTTGCAAAGTTTTCTTTGGTATGGTAAGACGAGTGAATAATTCCTATACGATGGGGACACTAAAATACATTACCGGTCGCTCGACTACGAAGCAGCCAATGGCAACTGTAAGGAAAAGTCCAATTGTTCAATAGCCGCAATGCGCTTAGTGAGACCCATTTCACGGGAATCCCCGCTTGATTCCATTGGGATAAAAAACAAGCCTGATCCCCTATCTTGAACTCTTCTGGTGTGCAACTTGAGATGGGTCAAATTTTCGATTCCATTCAGGGCTTTCATTGCAATGGAGAGTCATTCGTATTCAGGGCATGCTTGAGCCTAAGAAATCAAGAAATGTCCTCGGTGTGTTGGAACAGGGCGCGATGAAAACAAATGCTTCTCTGTGGTCACTTGAACACGGAGGTCGGCTTATTGGAAGTTATTACTGGGTCAAGTGAGTATGGGGAAAGTATCAGAGATTGGGTATTAGGGAGACCGCGAGTGCAGTCGAAAGAAGCCAGAGGATATGTGTAGAGGTAAACGCCTAGGGTTTTCCATTTATTGTGATGACGCAATAAAAATGCAACAGATTCGAAGTGATGGGGTCACCGGCAAAGGCAATTCACGGCATAGAAGACAAAAGTCACGGGTGAATAGTTTGGTGATGTAAGGCACATAAGTAAACAAATAACAAAATGAACCAAATATACTCAAATACAACCATAAAATGAAGAAAACAGCAACTCTTACATGTATACCAAAACGTAAAAAAAGAGCACATTACATTCAAAATACAAAAGAAAATAGTATTCTAACGCCTGAAACGACTAAAATTGTATATGATGACATATTGCCAGTGGTCCAACTATGGAACAAAAGGAAGCTCTTAATGATTATTATTTTTATTATCATTTAGAGAGTTAATTCTCCTGAATTGGAATAAACATCAAGAAAGATATGCAATATAATCAATGACAGAAACCCCGTTTCATTTTCGAAGTAAATCTAAAATAGAATATTTATATTTGTTCTTTGCACTGTAGGTTTTCATCATTATCAATTACTTTTCACGACTAAAATTAATTAGATAAATGCAAAATTGTTGTACAGAAAGTTCAGGTCTTACACGATATTGATAACCAAAAAATAATCCTCCATTGATTTATCCTAGCAAAGCGCCTAAGTTATCTCTGAAAAACATACACCTTAACTAATTTTGATTTTTCACATGGAGCTCCCGACAAACACCCTCCGGATAAGTTACCATCTTTGTTCATGCGCGCAAATATGAACTCCCCTGCTCCTTTAAATCCAGACCTTTCACTCTGGCGGAAGTTTTTAAAGCAAACACCGCTCTGGCGGGGAAGCGAGCATACGCTGCTTCCCCTTGCCAACATCAACACATGCATCGCTTGGTTGTCCATCATCACCTCCTTAAATTTTCAGCTTCGTTCATTCACTTCCTCTCACACTCTGCTACCAAAAAACCCTCCAGTAAGCTATCCGTTTCCATTTAAAACAATAGCCTTGGGAAATCGTTACTAATTTGTTAATTACACGTGGAACAGCACGGCTACCTCAAGTCAATTAAATGACATGTACTGTTTCTCAATAACACATTCTGGGTTGATCATTCCCCTATATTACTGTTGGTTCTAGGACCTTGATTAAAGGTGGTTCTCAAAACCATCGATGATTCCTTCCCTTATGTTTTCTCTGACATATTCGATTGATGTAGTAAATGTTGTGCCAACAAAATCATTTATTGAATTGATATTCATAATATAAATCCATGAACTGCTCTTGCAGATAAAAATGAGTATTCAACTCTTCCAACTCACCACTAGTTTCACGGAGATAATTTTAATCAGAGAAAATATTTTTGCGCTAAATAGTATTGTATAGATTAAGCAATGAAAGTTCTAGTTTCTCATTACCCCTACAGATTGTACCCTGCCAATTTACACCCGCGCTACATTCTATCAATCCAAGTTAAATCTCAGGAGAGTGCACATTTCAAGGCTCTGCATTTGCAAGACGGAACAGCACTAAAACATTAATGTCTCGATTGATTCACAGTCTCCAGCAGCAGTACTCGGATTAACCACCATTTAGACGTCAATATTTCGCGTCGTGAGGCTTGGATATCCCGAGAAGAGGAAAGGCTGAGCCACGTCGATCCTTTTCGTTCATACTATTCACTCGTGTTGACAGCCGCCCCGGCTCAGCTCCATCCGTCATTATTTTCTCATTCCTTCCCATCGAGCACCCTTTCACACCGATCCTCCCTTTTGTGTTTATGCAAAGCTTTCATCTGCCTCTGTCTCCTTCTCCCACTCCGCACCTTTCCGCTCTTCCACGCGGCCATAAAACAAACAATACCCACATCTTTTCCCACTCTGCCTCTCATTCTCCTCATCCCCTCCCGCTCTTTTACCTCCTTTTTCCCATTTCACCTGTCATC
Source organism: Platycnemis pennipes (assembly GCA_933228895.1). NCBI lineage: Eukaryota > Metazoa > Arthropoda > Insecta > Odonata > Platycnemididae > Platycnemis > Platycnemis pennipes. The sequence continues at coordinate 53,087,752 of OW121853.1, forward strand.
TCCTTGTCTTGTTGCTCTACTCGCTTTCCTCCTTCATTTTTTTTCTCTCCGTATCCATCCTCTGTCTCTCTTTCTCCACCGAAAGTTAATTTCGAGCAAACTGGAGGGATATCGCGGGGAGAAATCGGAGGAGGGGGGATATGCAGCGAGAAAAAAATAATAATCAAAGTAGTAAGACTCGGGAAAGACTTTCACAATCGAAAGAAAGAGATCGTGAAGGGAATAAAGGCGACCATTATTTTCTCTCCCCCGGAAAAGCAGGAACAAAATGTTCCGGTGTATGGTGAGAGGAAACTGTTCCGATTGAGGTGGGGGATGGGAAGGAAAGATGTGGAAGAGAAGGGCGGAGCTTGCCGCGCGACGCGAAAGCAAAACGTACACGTGCCCAGTCACTCGGAAGCGAGCAATTGCATCTCAAATTTGTCTAAAAAAATGAATGTGTCCGGCTGTATGACTCAACCTTTTTCATCTGCGCCAGTTCCAAAATAAGTTCCTTTCTCCAGGCAGGCGGCAATGCCTGGCGTCCGTAAGTCAAAATAACCTAAAAGGTAATCTCGTTTGATTTCAGCAGTCCTCCTCCAAAGGAGGAAAATAAGTGGACTGAAACACGCTTAGTCCTTTTAGATGCAGGGAAACAAAAATGTTCGATTGCTTCTCACTTGGTTTATCGTGAACCTTGAGGGAAAAATATTTTCCGTAATGAATGATACAAAGCCCTTGTTTGGAGCTTGGAGAAGTTAAAATTGTCAAGAACACTCGACCGAAAGGAATGGAGAGATTGGAATGATATAGTCTGAATTCATTCGTGTTTTATCTCAAGTTGGAACTGAAACGCCCGATAGCTTCATTTTTTGCTTGAATTATTGACTATAATTGAAGTCAAACGTGACTTCATTCACTTTCTCCAAAGGAGACTTCGATATTCACTGGATTGATGGAGAATAAGACGTATATTTTTTTTCGAATAATTTGATGTAATTAGTGAAGCTAAGGAGTGGAAAATTCTAATTACAGAAAGTATGGTTCGACAAATATTGAAGATTGACAAAAAGTTCTCAACGCTTAAAATTCCAATTTTAGCGATTTCCTGCATAGGTTTTCACTACGGGACAATAAACAAGAATATATAATAATGCATGTGTGAAAGGGCTCATTATACATATGTGGTGGTAAACCATATGTGGTGACAGTATGAGTGTTTCGAACAGATTACAACAAAACGTACACAATGGATTTAAAATACTCAAGTAATTTGCATCCAAGGTAAATCATAATTAAAATTTTAAATTCCATACCTATCTTAATATTTCTATAGTACAAAATAAAACAAAAAACGTCCAGAGCGAATGAAGTATTCCTTCATCACTACGCTGACATAAGTCCCTAAGCAAGTAGAAATACCGTTATGTAAAATGGTCTCAACATTTCACTTACGCTAAAAAAACTCTTAACAACGAGAAAACAATTTTTTTTAATGCTTGAATGAGCTCTAATGGCCATGACAAATTATTAAGAAAAATATTGGCGTAATGGAATTTAAGTATAATCCTAAATTAGTCAACATATCTTCAAAGATGTATGTACAAATTTTGTAATGGTTAAAATTGATAGTTACATATGATCGTAACTTTGTTTGGTTTAATTATATTGGTTCTCTCAATTGTGTTGCCTGACAATGATACGCAGAAATTGATGAAAAACTGATCATTTTGCCCTGAATTGGAATATGATTCATTTTTATCACTGTATAAAACAAAAATTCGTCAAGAAATTTAATATAAACACTTTTTTTTTGTCACATGAAAAGCAGGAATCATTAAATATTACGGAACATTTCAAAATTAATTATTTGGAACCAAAGCCATTATGCGAAAGACAGAAAAATTCTAGAGTAATATGAACAACTGTAAACCTTGCTATAAGCTGTTTTAATATGAGGTAGGTTTCAACAGAAATTCAGAGTATGTTCTAGACTAATTAATGTAATACTTTTATTTTGCGTGCATTGGGAACATCATTTTCGAGGGTGGAGTCAATCAGTCATGGCTGAATCAGTTTGATGACGTAATTCATGACTTCACCTTTGAAGGAATATAACGGTTCCTAATGATGCTATGTTATTCCTCCAATCCGTATGATTGAAAATCAACTGCAAGATGGAATTCAGCTGGGTGTACTTTAGCGTCTCTCGATAAGAACACTCCGACTTGGATCATTCAATTCAACACGCGAGGGAAGACTAAAGTTTTCGCATTTCCACAACGGCTTGGAGCAATCGAACCCCCGCACGTAACGAACCCGTCGAGAGGTACGGAACGGCGATCCTCTGGAATCAAATGCCACCCACATGAATCCACTCCGCTCCTTTCAACTGCTCCCACTCCAATACGTTTCGTGCGGGGAGACCGAACGCAAGCAACCTGCCGGACGCCATCCATGCACCCCTTCCCTTCCGGCACCACCCACACCCGACAAAACCCGCATGGAAACCAACCCGGCACCCTCCCTCCCGAGAAGCCCCAGCTCCCTCGGCCTGTGCTTCACTTACTCTCCCCAACACGGCCACCAGCCTACGTACGCAAACGCATAGCAACCGAACCAACCCCCGCGCTACCGCAGAGCGTACAGTCCCTTCTCTCCCTCACTGCACCCCCTCTCTCTTGCCCACACCGATCCTGCGCCTAATCTAAATGTAATTCCACCCGCATACCAAGCTCCTTCCCCGAAGGCCACCGCCGTCACTCCGCCGAGAAACGCCGCTCGAATCAACTCGGCCGTGCCCTAACCACCCCTTCCCCCCCGCCGCCGTTCGGGATTCCTGATACACCCGTCCCGAAACACACACCGACGCCTTCCAAATAGCTCCGCGGACCCCCAAAGCCTCCTCTCCCAACGCTGTGAAACCTTCAACCCTCTCCCGCGAGCGCACGTAGGCGTATTATATGCCCTCCTCCGCCCAGGGCCCCCCCAATCACTCCAACCCTCTTCGCGCTCCGCCCGCTAATAATTCATGGCCAGTCCGTTAGGGTGTCCGACCGGAGATTGGTGGTCCTACGGCCGGGTCCGTGGGTGGGACCAAAGGGGTCTCCAAGTTCGCGGGTGTCACTAATGTTTTATTGGCTGCGGGGGCGGTTGCACTGAGGGGTGAGAGTGAGGGAGAGGATCGTGGGGAAACGGAGGGGATTGGGGATTGCGTGGATTGGTGACGAAAGCGGAAGGAAAGGTTCTGAGATGAGATCCGGGAGAATAAACATGGGCAGAGGGAGTGGGGAACGCGTTGAAAAGCGGCCCAATAGTGTCCTCGGATTCACAACTGAGCCAATGTGAAGCCTTACCCTGAAGCTTAATTAATTTTCCACAAACAACATTTATGATTCAGCTGGACTAATACGCTCATACAGATTCGTTGATAAAAGAATGAATTTAAAACGCTATACACCAATAAGAGATAATTGGATGCAATAATGGGTTCCTATGTGAAACGCCCATGCCCAGAAAATGAAGAAATATTCGCCAAATACTCATGGGCAGAAATGCCATTGTGTCGTCAATGAGGATTCTTCTGAAGAAAAAACGAGCTTTTATTTGCACATATATTCATGAAAGTGTTATTTTCAATCAATTTGCATCAACAAACTTCTCCCCTTCACCGGCAAAGAGTGGAAGATCATCACTTGGAAATACACGTCTACATTGTTACAGTTACACAATTGATTCAAAATGTTTTAATTCGTTAATTATTTAACACTTCAAAAATCTGCTACACTTCAAGATACAATAACAAGACTATAATATAGCAATATAACTTACATTGGGGTTGACATTGATCCAACCAAAATACAATCATACGTGTTATCGAGTGGCATAACTATAACATAACAGAAAAAATGTCTTAGTTATCCGACCACAATCCTTCAAGCGTTATGGTAAAAGGCTACGGCGCATAACATTGAATAGGTACTGATCATTTAATACTTTCAATGCCTCAAGGAAATTGAAGTGATAGCTATTAAATACAGTTATGATTTATCATTTACTTCTGGAGGGTACTTGTACACGGTGGGAAAAATATATCTCTTTCAAACGATGATATTATTTTTCATTCCTGATCCAGAGAAACAAAAGAAATACAATAACTGCTTATAATTCCAATACTAAATTTGCAATTGTAGCCTTCCCCGAACAAAAAATAACAAAGGATTCATTAAAGGCAAATTTGCATCATATTATCAAAGCTATCCACTCTACACTGGAGTATTCTAGAATTTAATTTTTATATACGCACGAGATGAGCACTTCAGTTGATTGCATTCCTCGCATATAATCCAGCGATTGAGCCAAGGATATTGATCCCTTCCTCTTAGTTTCTCTTTGAAAGTCTATTTCTCTCCATCAGAGAACAACTTCCCAGAACACCAAGTGAGTACGATTGCCTATGGATCTACGCCGACCCTCTCCTGGCGAATGGTTCTTCCCATTAAGACTCAGGTTAGGTGCCACTCACGTAAAATATAGAGTAAACCCGTGCATGACCGGGAGAGGAGCTGGAGAGTTATGATTCGGTCGAAATGACACGACAGCGGCACGATATAGAGGGAGAGGAGTTTCGCGAGGGATAAAAGGAACGCGGGGAGTGATGAGAACATTTTTCGCGGAGCCGGAAACGAGGATCCTTGAGGGGAACGGCAAAGAAATGCAAAGAATACGGGAGATGCGGGGTTCGGAACGAGGGGAGCGGTAGGAACGCGGGGAATGCGTGAGAGATTGAGAGAGAGGGAGAGAGAGGAAGGAGAGGAAGAGGAGGGCAGGCGGAGGAGAAGAAAGGCTGGATCGCGGGTGCACGGGAGCGGAGACAGAATGCGATGTGGGGGGGTAGCGAGAGTTGCACGGTGGATGCAAGAATTCGAGAAATACGGCGGGGGATGGAATGAACGGAGGGAGGGAGCACAAGGTGAGGAATCATTGAACTGGTAGAGAATATGGAAAAAATACATGCAACTTGGGCATGTAGTAAAACCAGTGCCGAGAAGTTTGAGCGACTTCAACGCTCTAACGGAGACGTTTTATTGTGGTGAGGATATCTTTTCTGCTACCTTAACCCTTTAATGGTCACGCACGGTCTAAAAGAACGGGTTGATTAGTTGAACTAGAGTAACTCAACTTTGGTCATCATTCTTTGTCTCTTCTTTTCAATGCCTTAATTTTAAACCTTTGTTAGTACTGTTTTCTCTGGAAATGCGGCGTAGTTAATTTTTCGTTACTGCTGGTCGTTACTTTCAAGCTGTGAACAGGAGATGCCGTTACTGCGTCATTTCTCGTCGCACGAATTCTTAGTCGCAATCTTTTACAGTGGGATTACTACTACATCATTTCTTTTTTTTTTGCACTGTTGTTTCGATGAAAATGATATAACTTTTTAAATTGGTGTTGCTTAAAATGTATATTTGATTTCATATCAGTTACCATTGCAGTATTCCCTGAGCTTTTAGATATAGGTATTAAAATTTATTTATATTAAGTTTTTGGATATTTGAATATATATTATACTGAATTACTTTTTCAGCAAAACTATGTAAGTTAATAGGTCATTACATATAATTACATTCACAGTAATCTTCCATTTGGTTCAAAGAACGTGTGTTGCCAACTTAAGGTCAAGTACTGCCTAAAAGACCGTACGCGACCTCTCCAGTCCAAATATACCGCGTGACCTCTTAAGGTTAAAACGATAGATGGTATGATTTACACCTCTTATATCTTGTAATGAACATCACTCTAATAATTCTCGGAATCCCTAATCATTACCATGACTTCACAAAAAATAACAACTTACACTGTGAGCAAACTTCCTCCCACATATATAATCAAAACTCTCTCCATCCTTGAAACATATCTTAGAACTAGTACTATCCCTCAGTGAAATAAGTATTTCCTTTAATATGGTCACTATTACATATCATGTTCTCCCCGTTCTTTTTCTGTCCTCATCATAATGAAACCCTTCATTAATGAAAGTCTCACTATACCCCTTAATGCTGCTAAAGAAGGGTTCATGCTCCAGAAAAGTGCCCCACTTTCACATTCGGTGGCTTAGGCCTCAACAGTGTCCGGATTTTCATGACAGCAGGACTCGAAACAGAAACCCCTCGGTGTTAAGGCATAACATCAGCCTACTTGTGGGCAATAGAAATGGAACTTACTGATTATCGAAGATACTATTTTAACCCGAGAATTAAAGACGAGCGAGCCAATAATTGTTAAACGAATTCTTGGGCTTCATAATGAGCGACATACGTTTAAATACAAAATATATCAAAGTGACACATTAATGAGCAACAACCTCCCTCCAATAAAGCGTTGATATCTGAAAAACACAGATTAGTGCAACAAACTTATATTAAGTTTTTTAAAGGAATATGTGAGATTATGTTGTTTGTCACTAATCAATAAGAATAAAAGTACAATTGAAAAATTAGCATTCAACCCGAAGGTTTGCTTTTGTTAGATGAAGGTAGAGCTCACCCCGTACTAAGCCATTAGCGTGTGAAATTCACATATTCACGGTAGATCGGCCAATTCCTTTTCCTGAGTCACCAGCGATTTCCTATGCAGTTCTGGCACACACAAAAAATGAATCACGAGGATTTTAGGTGGGGGTGCCCAGAAAGGCTTAGGCCAAGGATTTGAACCCAGGACCTCCGGTCCCTAGCCTAGCATTCTACCCGCTAGGTCACCAGCCGCAAAACTACAATAAACATTTTTTTTAAAATCGTAATTAACTACAATCGTTAACCGGATCTTTTAAGATGAATCTATGTTTAAAATTAAAAAGCGGAGTGAAACCTAACACGGATGGTTCATGTCTAGCTCAGGATGAGCTAGGCTCTGCCTGCATCTTCATCAGTTAATTTAATGAAATTCAAAGGTCCACGAACTAGCCGTGAAAACTTTAACGGCGTTACCAGTTAATTTACATCGAATCCCAGACGAGTGAAGAGAACACTCCGAGAACACCTCCTTTACTTTGTCCCGTTGCTGTGGTGGAAAATATTGCATTTACCAGAGCTACGTTAAAGAAAATCCTCTGCTCTGTCGATCACCGTGAAGCGTTTACCGACCCGGGTGATGCGAGGTCGAAATTCCTGCCGAGAATGTGAGGGGGAGGGAGGGGAGAGGGGATGAGAAGCGAGAATGAAAAAGATATTGAGGGAATGAAGACGGGGATGGGAAATGCGAGATGGGCAGGAATGGGAATTAAGGACGTTTCTATGGGAACGGTATGAAAGGAAAGAATGGGAAAGGTGAGAGACAGCCTCGGGAGAGGTGTGACTAGGGCTGGAGAGTGTGTGTGAGGTGAGGGAAAGGTCGGTAAACAAACTACTTTGAAGAAGATGAGAGCGAGACTATCTCCTTTGCTCTTTCAGCTCCTCTTGAAGAAGGTTAGACTGCAATGTAAAAGCCAAGCTATTTTATCATACTTGTTTTACCGGCAGAAAAAGCATGCTTTGCTTGTTTACGTCAACTTAACGATTCTTAAGTAGCTACAATTAATCTACAAACAAGCAGCAAGCTTGCTGCGAATGTGCGTCAAAAAGGAAATAAATAAGTCTTGTATAATGGTACAAAGTCAACTTCTTAACAAAAGAAGATATGAGAGGCGTGTTTCATTGCCGGAGAATAAAAATAAAATGCATTCCCTGTGAAATATGACCATATTTACTTCCGTACACTCAATAATGGTACGATGATCTTTATATACGCACTGCTTGAAATGCGAATGTGGATCGGTGAAGAACTTAGTAGGACGTGCGCGATCCTAGTTCCAAGTTTTCGCACAATGGGGTAGTTTACCATATTTTTTTTATTGCCGAATCTGATAGAGTTTGTAAAATAAAAAGACCCGTATTTTTCCGTTTTTCGATCCGACAATTATTTCCCGAGTTATAAGCGGCGAAAAAGTAATGTTTTTAACCCTTTCGGAAAAGTGGGCGTGGTGCAACCTCTGACGTATATTGACTTCGTCGAATCAGAACTGAGCCCGCGAAGCTACTTTGCCTTATCGCAATGGGGGGGACACAGCTGACTCGGCCAATGGGAATGATTGCGACAGCATCTGTGCGAGCAGACCTTCCGAGAATCCCCCTCCACTCCCTTCCTCTCCCCTGAAAGCAGTCAAGGACGGGAGGAAAATGACGTCAATGTTATCACAGCAGCATTTTCGGTGGGCGTCACCATTTGCTTATTTTAATTTTTGATTTGTGAGTGAATGGTTATAGTTAGAAGATTAATTTTTTCACTAAAATTCTTTTTTCGTTTCCATCTAACGATTTCGTGTACAAAATTGCGATTTTGGTTCCGAGTAAACGCCCCCATTGAGGCTCTTCTACAGTAGATAGAAACGCTCATTTCGATACTATAGCAAGCACACGACCATTACTCAGCATACATCAGTTTCCACTGCTAGCACGGTTCTGATAAATAATTTCTAGCAAATAAATATTTTTAAATATCATTGGCACATTTAGTGGCCATATGAATCAATTCATGGCCAATAGTTTGGCATCAAAATCAATTAAGGAGACGTGAAAACCCAAATAACTGGATAAAAATTAATACAAATTAACGTATCAGAATTTTCTTTCATCCATAGCAGGGGAAGTTGAATTTTAATGTCAATAATGGGATGATAGAGAAGCTCAGCGTCTAACTCTTGGAGCTCGTGCATTTAAGTAGGGACAAGATGTCTTTTAGTAATAAACCTGCTCGTTCAAACTGAGAAGAGAGCCGAATCAAATCCTTGATCCACATTCAAAATTTTATCGTATCCCTATTCATTCAACCATGACTCTATAGTAGGTACTAAATGACAATAAGAGCATGATGTTATCCCATGAATAACAGTTATCTATGTAACAATTATCTAACCGTCGTCTATGTCTAAACATTGCACAGGCTTTGAACCACAATCCACAAAATTAACATTAAGCACGTGGAAAGTATGATATTTCGGAAGAGTAGATTTATTGTTCTGGGTTGCTATTAGGCGCTAGTCAAAAATTATGCGTTCGGCGCGGTGACGTCAAGAGATTTTAAGTGTTCGAGAGCGCTCATTTTAAAACTGTTTGCCGAGCTCCACCTCAGATAGGGAAATGGGAACGGAGAGAGTTTGTTTTAAACGGCACTCGCCTATCGCACGCCAGTTCTGCCTGTCACTACCATTCCTACCAGCCTCAAAAACCCTCGCCTGATAAAAAGTGCACTCCCAATCTCCCGCCGGAGATCCTCGGGAGTTTTTTTTTATGAAAGATCGAAGAAGAAGGAGACTCTCAATCATGCGGACGTCGTGTAAGGGATCCAAAAGTGCCACTCATTGGTCCCGAAGAGAGAGAGGGGGAGGGAGAGACAAGGTTTGAGGGGTCTTCTCACTGGGGTTGATCGCGGTTCACTAAAATAAAACGGAAAACTGAAGACGGCTCCGAAGATACGCAGGAGTTTGCGCACCCCCGAGCGTACCTTTTGCGCCGACCGGAGCTCGTTTTCAAGAATTGCGCTTCGCACACAGAAAGAAAGGAGATCATTTGAAGGCTCCTCTTCCCCGTTTTGGAGAGTAAAATTTTATGCGTAGACGCTATTGTCACGGACTCGTGGTGTGAAAAGCAGGAGGAAGGGCCGGTTAAACGTCGGAAGGGGGATCGAAAGGCAGTCCATTAGACCGTAGCTTGATTTGAATAATTTTCTCTTCAATAAGCAATGCCATTAGAGGCGCCGGAAAAATTCTTTTACGAATGATGAGCTATGTTGTAATAGTAAAAGTAATAGCAATGCAGCTCGTAGAGTCATGTAAGTGTTATATGTGTGGTGATTTTCATCCTCTACCACACACCCTCGTGGTGACTCGCAGGGTATTACGAAGATGTAGATGATGATATTAATTAGACTTCGTAGGAATGTACTGAGAACATGCATGCTTGAAAACTCATATTTCACGAGTAGAAGGCTCCAGAGAAAAGTTCCTTTACCCCGTAAGAAATTAATATGCCTTCACTTGAATGGTATGATGACCGCAACATCTAAGGCTCATCCCCACTATCAATATAAATAGTCCTTCAAGATAAGGAACAATCACATTCAAGGTAGATATTTAATATTTTTCTCCATATGGAACTAAAAGAGTGCCAGTGGAATATATATTTTTAGTGCCTGAACTGCTGGAGTTATTTCTTACCGTGTAACCTGTATTCTTGAATCTAAGAGTTATGAGCAAGAAGTGAATAATCTAAAGAGAAAAATTACGTAAATATGAAAAAATGGCAGAAATTGAGTGGAGAGCTGTGTTGCCAATCTTAGGATTGATGACTGATGATGATGAGTTCGCAACGAACTCTATTTCCGATCAATGAGACAGTTATAAAATCTTGCAGTGTGCTGCTTCGTGCACACTCCAGAAGTAAGGGACAGAAATTAAAAAAAAGGAATTCGTTTTTTACAAAGCCACAAAGATAAGAGACGGAAATGATTAACACAATTCCTTTTTCCATTTTTTTAAAATGATTCTATCGATTTCGTCGCTAGACAAAAACTTCAGCCTTTTGCATCTGTGGGGTTTTGCGAAATTCGTTCCAATTTTCTAATCTTGCCCTGAAATCAACCTCTTACCTTTCAGGGCACAGAATGTTCCCGACCCAGAAAGCAAAGAACAGGAAAGAATTCACTTCATAAACCTACGAGATGTAAAGATGTCACGACGAGTAACGTTCGGTTCCTATCCTCATGGGGTTTCCTGTTTCCTGCACCGTTCTTGAAAGCAGTACGTGAAGAGTACTCATTAATATGGTTGGGTATGGGGGGGAGAAGGATTGACTTGATATGGACGTGGAACCTATTGATCTGTAGATGGAACCAAGTTCAAGTTATATGAAACGGTGTGGACCACCGTGTTTCCAACAAATCTGCTCTCTAACCTCGAAACGTAATGTATTTTCGCTCCAAAAAAAACGTGATAAATGTTCGTTCGTACTTTACAAACGCAGAGCTAGACGCTCGAGATCTAACTTTTTGAAGGACATTTGCTCATAAACAGAATACAAAAACAGTGTTTCACTCGTAAGGCCACGGCCCAATTATATGTATATAGTTATTACTAAGTTCATGTCTAGCAAAGGTGATCTTTTTGAGGAAGATTCATAATGACGTGGAGGTCAGTCGTTCAAAGTTGACTAATGATCCTATTGACAACGGATTTAGCGTTGCCGATACTAAAAAGTTGGATTTTAAAATAAAAAATGAAATTTGGAGTATCACCCTAGAAGGAAACCTGGAAAACGACTAATGGAAAGACTCCGCGGAAGCCTCATGCCCAAAAAAGGTACTGCAATAATTCCTGTTAATTACCAGTTCATGTAGCATTCCTACAAGTACTTTGACTCCCAAATGTATGCATTCTATTCTCACAAAATAGACCATAATATGAGGCGTCAAATTAAACAGACCTTAATCGGTGCCAGCGATGAAAACAAATATAAAAGGCAAATATATGATATGGCCAAACTGCTTTGTTCGATCACCCTTTAAAATTTCCATCATTAGTTTTCTCCTAGATAAACACTTCCCTTGAAAACTTAATCTATTCAAAGATACATGCCTCTACAATGTTGAAGGCAAGATATTTATATTTTTGGAGTAAAAAAATTTAAAAAGGTTTAGCATTTATGGGGAGCCTAATATCCCACACTGATAAAGAATCAGTTGAGAGAGAACGGAAATTTTAATACATTTTCGACCGGGTGGAAATCGATTGAAGAGAGGATATCTCTGAGGACTGGTTCATCCCGAGCTTATCCTCTAGCACGTGTCGATGTGTTCCTCGGTTGAGGGGACATTTTTTAATCCAAACACAGTCATTGAGTAGGTATCAAGCACCTGCCGTCCCAACATAGCGAAGTCGGAGTGAATCGATCAGTCCACTTCTTTCTTTTGGTCGCCTCGAGCAACAAACACTTCTTATTTCGCGATACGACTCGTGCTCCATTCGAAACTGTATATTTTTTATACTTGGATGCATGAACAATGAGCGTATTTCAAGGAGGGAGATGTTTTATACACTCATATATTTATTTTTCGCCAGCTAAAAAGTGGGAAGAAAGGGAAGAGAAGGGGAGATCGACTGGCGAGAAGAAACGTCGATTTCAAAGCATTTTTTTCCTCATTCTCCTCCCCCCCACTCAGGGAAAGAATTCTCTACGCTGGAGATAAGGTGTCTTTTACATTGTATCCTCTCCCTTTCCTCCCCCTCCACCTTCGCCCGACCAGACCTGTCGAACACTTGAGGTATCGCTCGGAACTCCTCCCAAACGCCACGGAGCATACAAAACAAACAAACGGGGGAAACGAGGTTTGTAAATGCAGAAGGGGCGGGTAGAGTGGAAGAGAGTGCGACGGAGTGAGTGAGAGAGAGAGGGAGAGAGAGAGATAAGAGACCCTCTGCAATCTTGTTTCCATGGTAACGGGAGGGTGCCGAGGGAAACAGTGGGGGAGGGCTGAACAAACGCGTGAGACAATGGGATATGGGGCGAGGTCGAGGTTAGTATAACAATGGAAAGTGCTAAATGTACAAGCGTTTAAGACGCATTGTTTCAGGCCGAAAATGAGTTGTACCGTAAAACCCGGCGGGACCATTCAAAAACTTGTGGTGGCGAAGATAATTCGACTGGAAACGACGGAAAGTTTCAAATTCGTGTGGGAGTTCGGAGTGCGTGGAGGGAGAGACAAAATTTCATTGCAAAATCGAGCGAAAGATTCCGTGCGGTCGTTAACTTCTGCGATAATCTTTTCTCGGCTCAACTAATGGACACTGTAATGCTGTATCTCCATATAAAACAAAATACGTATAAATTGAGTAGTATGGTCGATTTCCCAACTGAATTAACTCTAAGAGGAATATTATCGCCAAAAATGGATTTATCGTTGCCATCAAAAATCACTAATTTTTTATTATTACCCGAAAGCTCAAAATTGATACTAAACAGATAATGGGTTTTATATAAGTATTCTTCGTTATAAATTTTACATTACACTAAAACTCAACCTATTTAATTTCCATCAGTAATTTGAAGAAGTGTCACAGCAATGACAGGCAGTAAAATTAACTAGACGGTATGTAATCATTTAAGTTTGAATATATGTACACCATGATAGATTTTGGACCTTGAGTACGGTAAATGAATTGATTTATTTAAATCAAATCTCTATCCTAGGGAAAAAATCTATACAAATATTTATGATTCTTTCATAACGTCATCCTCTCTATAGGCGGAGATATGCGTGCCGCACGTTTATTTTGGCATGCATTCTCTAAGTTCTACAAAATATTTGTTCTCATATCAAAGGGAATAAAGTGATTTAGAGAGAGCTCTCGTTTCATTGAGTTTCTCGGCACAAGCAAGTCAGTTAATTAGTGTCCTAAATGATCTCACGATGCACGAACAACTCGTTCATGCATGACAGAATCTTTTAATCAGCAGGGAAATCATATCCGAGGTTTTCCAAAGGAAACTATTTAGGTGGAAGGATACAATAAAAAAAGAGCAAAGAAAACGACCAGAAGAGAGCGTCTCTACCAAACATTTTTATAAACGAGCTTTCCTAGCAGACGAAAACATCTCTTCAAGCAATATTTCGCGTCAAAATAGAACCACGGAGCAAAGGTTATCGCTAAGGCAAAGGCTCTTCATTGTGACATTCCCTCAAGATGTGAAATTAAAATTTTGCTTCCTCCACTTTCGTCTCAGTCCGCATTGTGCACACCAGGTGGCGCGTCGTTCCCCGAGCGACGGAAACTCTTAACTCTCATTTAGATACAGCGTTGCCCGCATTCCACTATTCCACTCGGAAACATCCCTTCCTCCCTCCATAAACCCCTCCTCCTCCGCTTTTCGGCCCTGCAAACCAGACTTCATGCCATGCATTCATTTCGTGCGGGATCCTCGAAATACTTAAATTAAAATAAAAGCGCTCTCGGAAACATTAGCGACGCCGAGATGTTTCTAGCCCCAACAGAAAATTCTCGGGAGGATCGACTCCTGACTCGACAAGTAAAGGATTTAGGACGAGATTCATAAAAAAGAAGAGAGAGAGATGGCTAGCAGGCAGAAAATAAGAGTAGAAATAAACACTCGTTGAAGAAAGGGGTGACGGAACGACTTTTGGGGCATCCGATAGTAGAGGAACCAATGGAAAAAAGGGATTGAAAATTCAGAGACGTATGACTAATTTATGTGAAAAACTATGGAAATTATTTTAAAATATTTACCACATTAATCTCAGAAAAAAATAAGGTGAAACGCCCTCGAGAAAGGTAAGTGGGAAACATTGAGAAGGAAGCTGTGCTACAAAGAGGCACTGGGTAACAGCATAGATAATGATGTGTCGCTCATGTTATAAAGAAATTCAGCTTGACGATTCCAACTCCCACGTCGTCATGGGGTCAAAGGAGGAGGGCAAGGGCGGAGTTTGGAATAAGAAGTACATCGAAATTCTGAGAAATGTAAGGGAAATCAGTGAAGGGGAGGTAAACGAGGAGGGCAAGAGAATGAAGACATGGAGAAGGAGGGGAGTACACGGAAGGGTGCGGTGGGTGGGAGGGAATTTGGGAGAGGAATGGCAGTGAGAGCGAGTTCCCTTCAGATGTATAATGAAGGACAAGGGCGGAGGAAGGGGATGAGGACAGCGGAAGATCTGAAGTGAGGAGAGTAGGAGGAGCATAAGGAGACAGTGGGCGGGGGGGGGGGGTGAAAGGAAGAGGTTGTGAGGTGATGAGTATGACGTAGTTCGGGGGATTGAGGAAGATATCCTACGAGAGAGGGAGGGGATGCGAGGCCCTTTGAGGTGAGGCTGTCGGGGAAGTTGGAAAAGGACGGGGGTGGGTGAGAGAGGGCGGGGGAGGGGGAGGGCAAGGTGGAGTAAAGGACAGAGGGAAGTTGAATAAAGGAAGGCGGCGCGCGGAAGGGGGGAGAGGGGCATACGTGAAGTGAGGGAGCTCTGAAGGCAAGGAGGAGCGAGATACAGCAATCTTGAGGCGGAACTCGTCACAAAAGATCAAAGACGAAGACGCTGGCTGGGAAGAGGAGGCTGTGTAGGTGGATGGGGTGGGGGGATGGTTGGAGTTGGGGTGAAGGGAGGCGTGATGGAGAAGGTGGTCGTGACGGCAGGGAATGAGAAAGGTGGAATGAGTAGGAACGACGGGATGATACGCGCCTATGACGATACGTATGCACGTATGCACATCAGTGTATACAGGTTTGTAATCGCACATCTATGAGAAAAACTATTTCATTATCATTTCCATGCATGTTGTGTAAGCGGTGAACTTTGCAGAGTTTCCCAAGGATGACATTTACAGTCCCACAAGTAGATTCTCATACTGCATAATTATATTCAATCACGCAAATATGACACGTGAGGTAGGCATTTCGACAGAAAGGTTTAATACTCATAATTCCCGTGCATCTTTCTCTATTTCAACAACAGTAAATTGTTTCCACTTCAACTAATAGATAACTGATTTTAAATGATAGACAATAATTTTTTAAACATTTGTAGTGATTAGTGATCAAAGGCTAGTGTCTCCTAATACTCCCTCCACACACCTTAGCGACGACTTGCGAGATACTACATAGATGAAGATATGTTTATTACATTATTAATTTCTTTAAATATCCTCGATAATCGCGAATAAATTTAGACTACATGCAGTGAATATGCTCCTGAGAAATAATAAAGGCTGACTGAAGAAAGTGTTTTTAGAGTTGCTATTGGCAGGCCAACAGTTATTCCTTGTCAATTCCAGTACATAGATTCTAAATGTACCCTTTTAGTCCACAGGTGTTTTTGTGAGGCATACAAATATCATTACATGAGAAATGAGTGAGTCGTGCATTAACGTGGCTTATATTTCCTACAAGCAAAAAGTATGCCAAACATAGCATAGGGCGAGGAGTGATGATAATGCTGAACGAGGACGAAGACACGGCACGACCCCAATTTTCTCCACTCTCATCCTACAGCATCTTCCACGCCGTCATCGCGTAACCGGCGAACCGAGCTTTCGGACACCGTCCGTTCAGCTGAAAGGACGGCAACAGAGGGAAGGTCAAAGGGAGTCAAAGGAGACAGATTCTCGGTGAAAACTTTATGGGCAGTATCCAAGAAACTGCACGGAACTCTCCGGTGTGCTTGGCATCAAGATCTCGCGACGGCGTGGGCAGATGAGTAAGAAGAGGAGGTGGGCGAGCCGATTTGCTCAGCGCTGGAAATTCACCTCATATTTTGCCCCAAAAGGAAGAGTCTGTCCACTGAATCTAAAAACCTCGCCGCATCAAAATTTCCTACCCCATTATGAATTTCCAACATATATCGGTCACTCTTCATTTACACCATAGGGTCACAATTGGTTTTTATCAATATTCCCATTGTTCTCTCTTCGATGTATTGAGAAAAGACATCGATATTCTATTATTTAGTGTCTCATAGGCATAAGTAACCCTCGGAACGGCTCACTCCCGCTAGGATATTGAAGTTTTTTAATGACGTCTATATGGGTCACTTTGTGAGTGGATACAGAATTAATTATCTCAGTCAAAAATTATGGAGTGTGCTGGGCGGGGGGTGGAGAGGACGGTAACGTCCTATCCCGCCCAGGTAAAATAAAACTCAAGTATCAAGTACCCATATGCTTTGAAGTTTCAGGCATGTAGACAATTGCAGAGATCTGCCAATGGTGATCAATTTAGAAAGTAGTGGAAACAAAAGTTAACATTACTCTTCTGGTTTAATAATTAATTGGAGATACGAGTCTATTACTGAGTTTTTGACAAAACCTATTTAATGATCGCCATTGCTTATGAATCTTTGAGGTTCCTCGGATAATATGCTTCTTTAACTGAATGTAAGTCATGGGCCATTACAAATATATAACATATACCGGCCAATGAATGATATACTCATGTGGAACAAAAAACGTATGCCTTTTTTTATTCTGACTCACCTTCTTTCGTGGACTTTGAAAATAGATATTAGGCTAAAGGAAAAAGACATCGGATTTGTTAGATGGAATTCTTCAAATAAAAATATTTTCCAACAGAATCAGAATTTAGCATGAGATGTTTCGAGCGAAATTCTCCGGAGGTGTTTGATGAAAATAACCTGTGGACAAATTGAGCAGAGTCTTGGATTCTAAAAAAGAAAGAGAAATAAAGATATTTTATGGAAGAGAGATATGAGAATAATATTTTATTCTCGAGATTAGGCATACAATAGTGACAAAAAAGGGAGGATAGAGTGAGGGACGGAATAGTGTTTACAAGAAGGTTAAGAAATTGTTTGACGGAGTGAGCAAGAATGACGGATGGATTGGGTCCTGCATAAGTGGGGTTATTTTCTGACCAGTGAATCAGATGAAATGGCAGACGAAAGGGAAAACGGATAAAGGAAATAAAATATTGCTACAAAATTACGATTTAAACCAAATCCTTCCTATTATCATTACTTTCACACCATTTCCTCTGTCTTGTTTTCAAACAGGGTCAGTTGCAGAGCTTGTATTAAATTAATTATTACGTAAAATATCAACTTATATTGCTAATTAATAAAATTTCCTAGATAATTTGCAAATGTTACACAATTCTTATCCGTTAACCAGTTATTTTCATGACCTTTTTCTGAGTTTCAATGTTTTCCATCCCTCACAACAGATGAATGAATAACTCTAGAAAACTAATATTGTTGGTGATTTTGGTGATACAATGGACGGAAAGATGGTGAATGGGAGGTAGACCGAGGACAGATGAAGGAAGGTCCATCTGAAGTGCCGTACAGAAAAGAAAAGTCTATAGATTGGATACACTCTTGAATGTAATGAATTTGGGGAAACGTTATAAAAGAAAAATGGAAGGGAAGATTGCTCGAGAAAGATCAAGGAGCATAAAAGAGGGATACCATGAAGATGAAATTTCGGGGATCAAGGGAATTAGCATATGGCGAGGAGGAGAGGAGGGATGCAGTTAACCAATCTCACGATTGAAACACTTGATGATGACGATGATGAAACGAGGGCATCCACCACAGATAGGATCACGAGCGGGTTGGTGGGAGAAAGGGGTTTCAATGGCCAAAATGGAGTGGCTGGGTAGGTTGGGTAGTCGGGGGTGAGGGAAGGATCTAGGGTGGATTTTTTTTTATCACAATTGGGAACGACCATTGAATGCGACAGCGGAGGATGTCGACTTGGGTCCCCCGTGCTGAACCGAGGGTAAAGAATCCTTACCCCTTAAAGAGGAATCAAGAGGGGTGCGGGTGGAGTGATGCAGAGGGAGAGGAGGATCCTTGCAGGGGCACAGGATGAGCGAGAGAGGACGGGGCACCACTCTCAAAGCTCACTGAGAAGGGGGAAGGAGAGGGCTTTCGGAGGCGGAGATTTCCGTACCGTAGCGCCTGGAGAAGAGGATCGGAGGGAGCATTTTTTTTCATTCCGTTTATTTCCAGAGGAAAAGCGAAGACGTGGGGTGGAAGGAGCTGTGTGCCGGGGGGTGAAGAAGAGCGGGGTGCTAGGAGAATGGGACCGGGGGCACGAAATTGAAGTAGGAACCCGGGACAAAGATGAATGCGCCTTTATCCGAGGAAGTTTTTAAGAACACGGTTCGAGGACCAATTCTTGCTGTGTCCTCAATACACCTCCACTCCCCCATCCTTCTCCTGGCCTCCCGTCCCTCCCCCTGGGTACCACCCCCTCCTCCGCCCAGCGACGTCTCTCCTACCCGCCCCAAAAGGACAAACACGACGCCGTCGCCGCCGGCGTTCGGGAGTGTATAAGGCGGGACCGAGAGGTGCGCTTTTTGTGACGTCACCGGCGGGGAAGAATAGGCGGGAGGATATGAACAGACGTTTCTATCGGGAGTAATTGGCGAGGAATCCGTTTAGACTCAAAGATATGGTTCCATATAAGTCTTTCCTGGGGCCTCCGTTTCCCTTCTGCGCGTCACGGCGTTCCAGTCGAATTTCTTATACCACTCCCTTCCCCCCAGAGGACTCAAAACTCACTGCACCCCCTCCACTCCACTCCCTCCGCTCCCGGCTAAATTCTCCCTCGCGAAAAGGTTTGCGGGCGCTAGAAGCGTTGCAGTGACTTATGCACGGAATGCAGAAAATTTTAGGCCGGATTGCCGGACTGGTAGTCTGCCTGACTCTTCCCGCCCCCCTTTCCTCTAGAAATCCTCCTTTTCCGGACCATCCCCACCCCGGCCCTGCTCAAAGAAAAGCAAGGACGTGGCGCCGATTGCAGACACTTCAGCAGTTACCGTCGCCCAGGAAGGGAAGAAAAAGGAAAAAAAAAGAAATACTCGTAACATCCCTTCCGTCCCGAGTTAAGGCTCTAGGGACGACGAATTTAAGGCCTTTCAGGAATCTTTCCACTCTCGTGATTTAACGAGGAAATATCCGCCCAAGGAAGCTCTTTAATGCGAGAAATTCCGTGCGCCCCAGTCAAATTTACACGTGCATTCCGCTAGCTAAATGAAACCAGAAGTCTTGTTCGAAAAGTGTCCCGCTTCAGGGTTTTTCCCGCTAGGAGATGCGCTTAATAACATTGATCGTCGCCGTCATAAACAGCCCTCTCTTGCCGTAAACACCTGGTGCGTGCAATAACTTTGAAAATCTCTTTGTAACTTGGCAGAATCTTTTGTCTTTTGAAGGGTCTTGTCTTCTAGTATATTCATTAATCTTACCTCCCACTGTGAAAGTCAAATCAGAATCTTAATGGCTTCGATGCAGTCGAAGCATTTCATGGAATATCGAAATATGAGAAATATTATGATGAAAACCTGTACATAGTCTGCACCAAAATATTATTGTTAAGAAAAACATGCAGAACATAAAAGTACACAAAGCATTAAGAATGAATGGCAACCAAACTTCCATAATATTTATAAAATGTCAAAGAACGATTAAATTTAGGTCTTTTTTAGAACTGTAATATTTGATGAATACTCAAAATAATGTTAATTAGCTCAAGTCCGAGTCAATATTTATGCTTTCAATATGTATACTCCCGCAATAGCTTCAAAAGCACCTAAATGAGACTGTGAATGCAGAAACTTTTGTGAAATTACTGGTTTTTCCCAGAGATCATCCCTTGGCAAGAACCAATGTTTAAATAACTCTCCGCGACCCATTTTGGCTTTATCGTGCAACAGAAAGTTTAAAAATATTAGAAACTTGATCCCATAATTATTATCTTAACGTGTTCATTCCGACTCGCTGTCTAATGACTAGCAAAAGTTAATATCACTGCGTAAAAATCAATGAGGTCGCTCGAATTTCAAACACTTGATTTCAAAAGCTTGCAATATAAACACAAGATACAATATGGATGTAGGAAGTGTAGACAGGTATTTTAGGAGCTAGTACACACAGGAATTAGAACAAAATTTAAGTTGCCAGTGCAAGGAAATTTTACATTATCTCCGTTGCTCCTACTCTCTCATCTGGGTTCATTTATTTTATGCGTTTGAAATGTATTCATTTCTCCTGATACAGATTATCAAAATCCAGGAGGCACCCATTTTTATTTCTGCCTAGCAAAATTATCAATCTTTCGTGGTTCCGTTTGAAAATATTTATATCATTTTATTCACAATCTCTGAGATATTTTTAAGACTTTCTGGAAATATTTATTTAGTTTTTAAGTCAGTTTGTTGTTCATCAGAATTTGCAATGAGATTAACAAGAAATAAAAAAGATATCATTCACAAAACACTACCATGAGAATGAATACACATCAATTTTTTGAAGTCATTTGGTATCGAACATAGATTTTATTCAGCAATATTATCTTTACCAAATTTGTTATTTCTTGAAACACTAAAAACCAGCTAAATACTTACTAAATCCTATATTTTAGACCAAATAGTCTCAAAATAGATACATGGAACAGGTTGTGAAGGATGTAAAAGAGAAGAATTACGTCACAATGAAAAGGTTGGCCGATAGAAGAATCGAGTGGAAAGCTGATTCAAACCAATCCTAGGATTGTTGACCAATGATGATGATGAGTCTCAAAATAGTCCTCAAGTATTTTATCTATTTCTCATACCGCACTACTCGAAGATAAAACAATTTTTTTTACGTAAAGCACGCATGTATGACGCATATTAAGCATTAATGATGATCTGATGTTACGGTGTCAAAGTTGAAAAACTACGAGTTGAAGATTTTTTGTCACAAAAGTGTAAAGCAAAGCAGAGAGTAATTTTAACAAAATAATTTAATATTGGACCTATGACCAACCTTCACGTGACGTACCACCACGCATTTTTCATTTTTGTTAGCGGTCTTTCAAAGAACCTTTATTTCATTTATCATAATAAATGGGGACTGCAGAGAAAACATGAATAAGTGAATTAAGGGTCGAACACATAATGGAGAAAAAATAACTCGGTGGCTAAAATGAAATTCATTCCATTTATATTGAACAACAATAGCGCTGAATCTCGGTAAAAACATTTGACAGCACTAGGGAACGGAAAAGAGAAATGTCATATTTTTCGGTACATCTATGCACCGAACTAACAAAGGACACAGTAATGAGGATATCAGCTTGCGCTGCTACAGCTCGAATACGAAGCGTATTTTGTTCCACGAGTGGCTATGGATCACATTTCTAGGCGTCAAACATTGAGATAAATTGATATTTTGAGAGCGAGAGATAGAGGGGATCCTTTTCATTTGCGATCACATTTCTCTCTATGCATTCAGATTTTATTCCATGATGTCAAAATCATTCCTATTCATCCTCTCCTCTCCGAAAGACCCGATAGTGATCAGCGCGGATTCGCAATTTTTCTTCTATTTTTCAAATATTACGCATCCGCTGAGTTTGTGCTCTCTTGAAAATCACTGCTCTGAAAGGAAAATTTCCCCCGCATAACCACTTTCAAATTTAGTTTTGCTATCTCGGATTGGATATTCAAAAATTTCTTCCGTCTATTTAACACTTACATTTTTCGGCTGATTGATAAATCAAATTGCGTGAGGTGTGGTACAGCTTTTCATA
Source organism: Platycnemis pennipes (assembly GCA_933228895.1). Taxonomy (NCBI): domain Eukaryota; kingdom Metazoa; phylum Arthropoda; class Insecta; order Odonata; family Platycnemididae; genus Platycnemis; species Platycnemis pennipes. Next base: position 53,109,854 of record OW121853.1, read on the forward strand.
ATTAAAAACAATAATTTTTGGCGGCTTTATAATTGGAAAAAATACGTTGCGCGCATTTTAGTACCCATATTCAGGATAGCTAAATGGGCTCCAAGTGAAGTGCATAGTTATATGTTCATAGAGTAAAGTGTGATGAAGCTAGCTTAGTAAGAATTAAGTGGGTTGTATGACGTGGAGCAAGTGAGTATGTCATTTTAGTTGTAATATCCATACACTCTCAAAAGTCTGACGCAAAAGTGGGGACCTGAATATGAGCGATTGATACAAATGCCATGGAACCGAGAAGCACTATCTAATCCGAGATAAAAAACAAAGCCTCTCCAAAAATTTTCAAAAAATAAATTTGCTTACAAAAAGATGCTCAATTGAATTATTTTACTGCGATATCTTCAACGGATAGGATTAATGAACCCTTAGAAAACATTAAAAGGAAGAACATTCCACGGCCTTCATTATAAATTCTAAATCACAACTCCTCGTTTAAGTTTTCCTTTTCCCTTAGTTGCATCTTCATTTAAATCTTCTTTAAGCATAATGTGGTAATTTATTGTGGAATAGTTAACTATAGCTACAAAATAACAAATAGGTATTAGAACTAAAGGATGGAACATGAATGGCATATTTTAGAGCATGCGAAAAAATGAAAATTATGGAGATGAAATGTAATTGGAAATCATAATAAATTTAAAGGTTGCGAACTGCCCGCGATTAACTTAACGGAGTTACGCACCGAAATCTCACAATAGCAGAATTTCCACAGGAAAAAAATATTTCGTCTTGACCGGGACCGGGGATATTTTATTCTCTGAGGAAATTCTGCCATTGGAAATCAAAACTTCATGGCAGTTATTTGAACGCATGTGCGTAAATGGGTGGCAACGAATTTCCAATAACTCTGGAATTGAAGAAACTAATATGATATACCTTTGAGGATTTAATGGAAAAACCCTAGGTCAAATTGCGTCATCAGTACTTCCATTTCAAGGTTAACTAAATTCCACCATAAAACCAATCGTAAGTTAATTCTCTTATATCCTTGAAACTATCCATATTCCATTCCCATTAGGTTTTAATATGCATTCCCCATGTTGTCTCTCATTTTATAGCCTCTTTCATTCCACTCCCCATAATAATCATGTCCTTTGATTATTCCATCTGTTTCCAGAACCTGTCTCTATTCCCTGTTCTGTGTTCCATGTACACGTTTCCACTCCTATGCATGTATTCTCTTCCGTTTTTCATTTGACTGCTTGCCCATTTTCTCATAAAATCATACCTCCATAATAAGGTACCTATCATAAGTTTCTTTTCCCATCTAGTCTGCTTTTTCAGCCGACCAAGCCCTTGAATCGTTGAGTTTTCTATACTCAGGAAAAGCTTTGCGCCTCGTTCTAATATAGAAAACCTTTGCTGGCTCGAGTGCAGGGGTGGCCTTTTCCTCAATTAGTCGCCTCTTTATAATGATGGCCATTCGAACACGCAAATGAATTTTGGCCACACCAATACCGAATCCTCAAAGGTAGATTTGGCGCTCGGAAGGAGGGACCAATGCAACGACCCGCAGCCCAAAGTGTGGCTCAATGTTTGAGCGTAGACGACGATGGTCCGAGGCAAGAAGAACCACTCTCGTAAGCCACCAGACGATACTTCGCTTGAGGCATAATTAAAGGGCTCTTTTCCGCTGAAAACCTGACGACCGGCTCATGGATGTTCTTTTGAGCACCTTTTGATTAGTTCATTGATTTTTCGGCGCTCCGTAAACTTGCGCCGAAGCCCCGGTCGTCTTTTTCAGTCACCTCTTACGCCTTTCCCAGTTTTCCAACTCTCGAACCACGCCTACCTCTCCCTATCTCCCTCCACTTCTCCCCAAGTCCTCGTTCTACCCGAATGTTTCCTCGACTCCACTTCCTCCTCCGTTCCCTACTAAATCTCCGCTCTTTTGGAAGCTAATTATTCTGTCAACTCCCAATTTTTCGATCATCGCAAAATAAACATTTTACTTCTCGGTCAGGAAACGTCAAAAACCTTCCGCGATACTTTTAAGGTAGCAATATGGCCTCAAACATGTTCCTCTTTGGTTGCTGTTCCTGCAATTTCTGATTTCGTTTGATGAAATTCTTCGAAATGGCAATGGAATTCTACTAAACCAATCCTTCAGAACTTCCTCTATGAGTTAAATAACAATTATTTGGGATCGGCTAGAGTACTGGCCACCCATCCATGGGTCCAGGTTCGATTCCCAGCAGTGGGGATTTTTCAGCGGCAAACCGGTCCTTACTTGAGTGCCTAGTGGAGAACATTTCAGGATAAGTACTCCGTCCGTCGAATGGGGCGCTAAGCCGTGGTCCCCTTGGCGCCTGTCGTTAAGAGTAGGCTAATGCCGACGCCGGGTTTCTCTCCACCCTTCCTCCGTTCCCTGAAAATTCCTACCATTTACCCAATTACCCACCTATCTTAAATGGCGCATATGACCTTAGCTGTCGGTCGCCTCACTTGAACTATAAACTAACTAATAATCATTTGGCAAGCACTCATTTTCTAATGCCATACGGACAGTAGAAGTAAATGATGGGAATTCATTTCTAGCCGTGTCTTTCTACATGCTTAATTTCAGAAAAAAATTCGGGGCGTGGTTAAATATATCTATGCTTCTCTAGCATTTTTAGCATCATAAACCAAATCCAAATATTCCAGCATATTTGAATGGTGACTGCCGGCAGGTAGATTAAAACCAACTTCAACGTACTCCACAAATAGCAATAATATGGCATTATCATAATGATTCATTCTATCCATTGAAAGGAAACTTTACGTAGAGCGGAAATCTCACGCCTTTTCAGAGGCAACCGCTCCATAACTCGACCTTGTTATTTTAAATTAGCATACCGAGGAAATAAAAGTGGGCACGTTAAAATGAAATATTGCTACACACTAGAGCCGGAGCCAGATACACGATAATCGCTCAACTTCCCCGTACCGGATCCATTACCGCCTTCGAAAAAGAGATCTTCTGAAAACTCTATATAAGTTCGCTTATGGCCGAGCATTAAGGCAGCCTGCACTTTCCCAAACGGCGTCGGAAGTCATTTTTAAGGCCCTTGGGGAAATGCTCACCTCCTCCACTCAAACGGAAAATGGATAGCACGATCTCTCCTTTCGTTTTCCCCGCCCGGTATCTGCCGCAGATGGGAAGGGGGGAAATTGAGGGGGGAAAGGTGCCTCCGTAAGGGAAGTGTAAGGTATTCGAGTCTCAACGGCAAAGTACCTACACTCTCTCATATTGTAATATTCAGTCAGACTCATACATGCCTTACAATATGCATCAAACCAAGAGGAGCCCACCCAGAGACGTACTCCCTCGAGCCAGAAACGCATAATGCCGCACGAAAACCCAGACATCGCCGAAATTTCAAGCCGAGTTGGATGAACGCACCCAGTATCATGGAAAAAAAAACACGGCATGAAAACACGTAGGATCTCGCACAATCCGTTGAAAGCCTGATATGATGCTTGTGGATTGCATCAACTCATGAAAAACTCCTCAACCATCTCATAGGATTTTTAGGATCTTATAAGATCAACCTTAGATTCCACGATCCAAGAGATCGCGGATTTAATCAGTGAAGTATTACTTTGTAATGTAATCGCCGTTGTGACCAAACAAAAAATTATTAGGAAGCATTAACCGAGGAAATGTTTTACATTATACCAATTTGGCACTTGAAAGTTGCAACAAGTTGAGTGCCTGACACTATTCAAGTTGAGGATCTGGATGTGTAGTAGCTGCAGTGCTAGCATCCAATTCAAAGGCCCCGGAGTCGAGTTTCGCTATATCCATCCATATTCCCCTACATGAGCAACAGTATGTGGAGAGCATTCTGGAATCAATACTTGTTTCATCGGATGGGACGCTAATGCCGTTTTTTCTCACCGATCTTGACCTATCGCTCATAAGAATGCTTAAAGTAAAACAATACTACTTTAGGAATTTCTTGGAAAATGCTTGAATGATAAAAATGAAATTCCATGAGGTAGATTAATTTATAGTCCTCTGCAGGGGGGGGGGGGGGGGTGGATTTTTATGGAATGCCCAAGAATATGCGTTGATAGAGTCAGTATAGCTTTGAACTCAAGTTTTTAAATAAAGAAATTGGGAGATACAACCCCAGGAACGAATACCGTGCATGGGATTGGAGACAGAAGTTTAAAAAAATGAGAATATAAATCATAGTAATGGAGCGAAAAGTAGGAATACACAGTCTTAAAAAACTGAGGCAGATACGGTTTAAGATAGAATGCCACGTTGATAAGAAAAGAAAGAACCTACCGAGGCCAAGAGTAGCATTAATCATAAAAATTTGCAAGTTAACCGGGGACTTCAGAAGTATACGAGAAGGAACTCACGGGGAATAACGCAGGAAGGTATATTCTGGAAGTTGTGCTGTCCACTGACGGCTTTTGATACGGGCAAGTGTATGCTAATGATCCGTTCGAGAAACTTTCACAATATACATACATCTTGGCCGCGTATGGAAGGTATTAAAGTCCACGAGCGTGCAAAAAGAGATTCGGGAAGAAAAAAGCGAGGAGTGATGGGTTTTATAAAGCGCTCCGCAAAAAATTGAAAGATCTAGGTTTATAAATATATACCCGTTCAAGTATAAGGAAAGAAAGGAGGAAAATAAAAAGAGACAGAGTTGAGCATATTCCAAGAAATCTATAGAGAGAGGTTGGAGAAGGCGATGATAATGGAAAAAGATGTATGGAAGAGGAGAAGGGACAGACACCACTGCAATATAGCGGCTTCTTCCATGGAATTAATGAATCTTTATCATTAATCAACAATTCTACCATTGGTTATACGCAGCTCTACACTGAATTCTCCTAACAACTAGCCTCTTCATATTCGAATAATTCTTCTCTTTCGCATCCTTTTCTGCTTGCTTCACATATCTCATCTGAGATATCCCTTTTCCTTTCTTCCCATTCACTTTCTCCAAGTCAACTGTTTTCATCAGGCCATCATTTCTTAAGATATGAGCGTTTAAGTTATCCCTTTTTCTTTCGACGTTTCCAGCAGACTACATATTACTCCCATTCTTCTAAGGATCTCTTCGTTTGTCAATCGGTCAGTCCATTTTATCTTCATCATTCGTCTGTAGCATCACATTTTAAATGCTTCCACCTTTGACTCATATGCTGCTGTTATCGTCCATGCCTCACTCCTACCATAAAACATACTCCATATTTTTGTTCTAATAGAGTGTTTGTTCATTAAATCCACACTTGTACTTCCAACTGTATTTAGATTCTTCTTTCGGTAGAATGCTCTTTTCACTTGGGATATTCTGTTGACTATTTCTTTCTTGCGTAGTCAATCGCTGGTTAATCGCCTCTCCAGATAACAATACTCCTTCACCTCCGCTAGCTTTCGTTTCCTAGTATAATGATAGTCTTTGCCTCTTCTCTGTGACTGCATTTCATATATTCCGACTGCAGAACTTTAGTTTTTCTTTATGGATCTTCAGGAGATATCTGGCCATTGTCCTTAGTTTGCTAGAGTCTTCTTTAAGCCTATTTCTGTTTCTGCCATGACTGCAATGCTATCGGCTAATCGCATCATTCTGATTTTCTCCCAATGGTTATACTGAAATATTACTATAATTAAGAAAATAATTTTCCATAATTGTATAACCGTAAAGTTCGTCAGTTAAATCGTAATATTATCAGATAAAGTATTCGCATTGCTTGGGCTTTCGTTTCTAGGTGCTCCTAGGGCTAAGGTTATAACGTACCGTCTAATTTAAGATCTTAATCCTAAGACAAGCATAAGAGCCATGCCCTGAGTGAGATTTGAACCCGCATCCTTTGTGTTGCGAGGCCAACGCGGTACCAGAATACCAAACTACCTAGTTAAACAAACATGGCAAGTAACCGCAGAAATGACAATTGCCACACTGTTGTACCCCAGGGTCTGTCTGGTTAGTGTGGGTAAAGTTCTCCCCGGATTGATCAATCAGTAGCCCAACGCTTTACTCACTACGCTATCACGTCGTCAAGTTACTTGGTTATACGTAAGTTATCACGGAGTCATTTCATATCAGTGTTATAGACGAATACCAACACGAGCCAATAAATGAAATTTGTGCTGTAACTTAAGAAGAAGTATAATATTTCTAGGCAACAATAGAGTGGGTTATCACAACACACGCACATCCGTAACTGACATAATCTAAATTTAGTTCTTTTGGAGATAATTCGTAAAATATTATTTGATAGTAATACAGTAGTCCACAGCAAAGAAAGGAAAGGCTGTATCACTCAATATTCAATGACGAGAAAAAATACACGATGGATGAGTACAAAGTTCAAGAAAATTGAATAAAAATGAAACACCAGATTATGTAGTCAAACGGATACCAAGAGATCAAAAGCAAACACAATAAGCTTACAGCCAAACCATATGAAAAATAAAAGAGAATGTTTCATCAGAAAATCTTCATGCAAAAACGGTGCAAGCTGTGAACAGAGTTAAGCAATTCTTATGGGCAAATATTCAAGCAATTTAACACGCTTGAAATCACAAAATCAATAGCCCAGTTGGAAGAAAGGAAGTTGAGCGGCGATTCTTCCGGCCGCTCACCGATTCCAGTAGGGGAGGTAGGTAATCCCTCCTTTCGACCCTCCCCTTCAGATTGCGCGGATGGCCGGGAATCGGAATACTACACCAGCGTTCTTACGGCGACGCGAGGTTAGGCCAGGAAGGCGAGAAAGTTGAGTGGGTTCGGCGTGGTGGTGGAGAAGACTTAAGGGGAGAGAGGAGGGATGTCGAAGGTGGGCGGTAATCGTAGGGGGGGGATAGAGAAAGAGAAGGCAGAGAAATCGAGGTGGGAACTCGAAGGAAGAGGAGAAGCCGAAGTATATTACAAGGAGGGAAAGGAAGGTGGGAAGGCTTGGGGCGGTCCGGAGGATGGGGGGGGGAGAACGACGGAGGCAGGCAGAGGTAAGAAGAACGGAGGAAGGGGGAGGGAACACTCCCGGGTAGGAAAAGAAGGACATACTAAGGCTTTAAGTGCAGACTGAATATTTCATGCCTTCGCGCCGGCGTGGCAGGGAAGTGGGTGGCGGTGGACGGGTGGTCCGTGGAAAGAATAGAGGCGGGCATAGGGTTCGGGGGGTTTTCCCCTTCATTAGCAGGCGTCAAGGAAACTTCGCGAACGTCTCATCGCACACTATCCCACACGCGTACCTAAAAGTCCCCGCGGGAGATCTAGACGTGCATATGCTCGCAGACATTCGTGTGCAGGAGTATATAACTACTTGAATCCATACATTTACACGCAATAAAGCGTACATTTGTACCTATATATACACCCTCATCATCATCATGAGTTAACAATCCAAGGATTGGTTTGACGCAGCCCTCCACTCGATTCTTCTATTAGCCAACCTCTTCATATTAACGTAATTCCTCTCTTTCATATCCCTCACGACTTGTTCTACATATCTCATGCGAGATCTTCCATCGCCGTTCTTTCCGTTCACTTTTCCCTCGACGATCATCTTCTTCAGGCCATCGTGTATTAAGTTATGGCCGATTAGGTTGTCCAGCATTCTTCTTAGGGTTTTCAGCAGGCTTCTTTTTTCCACTCTTCTTAAGACTTCGTTTGTCACTTGGTCGATCCATTTTATCTTCGTCATTCTTCTATAGCACCAAATTTCGATTGCTCCGACCCTTTTCTTTTCCGCTGCTGTCATCGTCCATGTCTCACTCCCGCGGCGGTGGGACCAAATCCCTAAATCCTGGCCAAAAGTCTATTTCTCTCTTAAAGGCCAATGTTTTCACAGAAATGGTATCAAATCTATCTAAATGACAATAATAATTAATGGGGATCTTAAATCTACTATTAGCATAACATTTCAGGCAGTTGGCAAGGAAGTTATGTTGTAGGTATGCATACGTCCTTTGTTCATGGAATTTTGTTTAGCGCGTAATATACAAGATGACATCTTGACTTTTATTTTGAAAGTTAAACTTAAAATACACATGCAAAGAGACCTCTTTTTATATGTTTATAATGGAATACTTATTCAAATAAAAACATATTTCCTTGAAAAACACCACATGAAACGCACTTTGAAAAATCTGTAAAAACGACACTTAAATGCAATACGAACCACGGCAATCTGATCCTAATATTGCAGAAGTCCGGAAGCATAAGGTTCTTTTAAAAGAGTTGGCATTTCAGGTGTAATGCTAGGGAAGGTTTTTGCAGGAAGTGAACGAAGTAATGAGATAATTGGATCGAGGATGTTAAAAGAATGTGCAACAAATCCAAGTCCGTCTCCACTTCCGACGTTTTTATGCATCGATGTTCCAGAAAACGACGGAAATCGTAGTTTCTGGCCTTTTGAGCTTCTTTACTAAGCATCCCTCTATTGGCAGAACGGTGACAGAAATCACGGTTGCTCCATGAATAAGGATCTTGTGCGGTGACGTAGGCATGGGATACCAACTATACTCATTGACGTACAAACGCGACGCGTTTCTATGTCATAGGAACGGAAAGCTTCAGTGTTAACCGCGAAACTACTTGATAAGACCCTTAGATTGGTTGGTTACTTATGGGAGGCGACCGACAGCTGAGGTCATTTGCGCATTATAGGATAGGATAAATGGGTAATGGTAGGAGTTTTAAGGGAACGGAGGAAGGGTGGACAGAAACCCGGCGTCGGCATTAGCCTACTCTTAACAACAGGCGCTAAAGGGACCACGGCTTAACGTCCCATCCGACGGACGGAGTACTGAATTTGAAATGCCCTCTACTAGGCACTCAAGTGGGGACTGGTTTTCCACTGAAAAATCCGCCACTGCCGGGAATCGAACCCGGGCCCTCGGGATTGGAGGCCAGTACTCTAGCCACCACACCAACCCGATCCCCAGGACCCTTAGGATTGTACTGGATCTCTCGATGAGTTATTTGCTAGCACCAGGGATTTCTGCAGATAGATGGGGTCGTCAAAACGGCTTCTTTTACCAGCTTAGACTCATTCAGCTTTCTTGTAGAGCGAAGGCTCATTTGGGTAGCGTACGCAAGGACTTCCGGAGATGCACCCTTTCTTAGCTCCTGAACCTTTCTTCTTTTACTCATTTCAAAAGAAGAAGGGAGACTCTTCTCAGGTCTACCCGTAGCTGCACATTACTGCACAAAACAAAACTAATGTAAATATAAACTGTATTCGCCTATTCAATAAATTGATAATAAGCACCAATTTGCTTTCTTATCTGTTTCTTTACCACTTGGCAGATCTAGCTGGGAATGTATAAGGTAACACTTGTATCAAGCCACGAGTTTCATTTCATGAAATACTTTTCCTCAACTCTCCTTGAGTTGTCCCACTTCTTTATCGCGGAGTACATTTTGTGGGAACGTAATTTTACTGAATTCCAATCATCCTCTGATATGAAATCCGTAGATTCTGGCGATATTGCGTGGTATTCGAACATATCAGAAAGAAGACAAAATTTGCAATTTACCACATAAAAACTTTATTCCGACCCGGGTTTCGTTGGTACTGCAACATCGTCAGGTCAGGTGACGATGTTGCAGTGCCAATGAAACCCGGGTCGGAATAAAGTTTTTATGTGGTTAATTGCAAATTATGTCTTCTTTCTGATATCCTCTGATATGCCCTGCGGCAAATCCTGTCTGAAAGAATCATATGCATGCAGGTACCATATATTCCAGGGGTCAGGAGACTTCTCCATCAACAAATGATACAATTGACGATTAATAAGTCACAAATGACATGCTTCAAATTTCACAAACACGATTGCAAAGTTGAAACAGACTCAAGAAAATGTTTCACAACAAAATTCACTGAACTGCAGTCGAAGTGAGATCCATTCCCAGACTGCTTCTTACTCAGATGAACGTAGATTTACCCACGTTACTCAAAGCCATTCTCTTCCTGTGTATATTTCCGTTAGTTACAATGTTATAAAAAGTCTGTCTCAATAGCCAACAATACCTCCTCAAAGACCTAACTACGTTTTTCATTATCAGCAGCGGCGCCCTCGCTCAATAAATTCGCAGTCAACTACTCGCAGTTTCTTCTGTGACATACAATTTCTTCTAAGGTAGCACATAGTAGCATGTAATTTTTTTAGAGATACAAGTTAGGAGTGTTTACTTCAATATTATAATGGAAAGAACACAGGATATATCAAGATTTTTTGTCGGTCTCCATTAATTCATCAAACACGTTAAAAATACATTAGTTTCAAATGCGTTCCCATATACCAATAAATATGAGCAAATGAAATATTAGCCACCTGAACTCAAAGATCAAACCTCAAAGCATATATTTATTTATGCTTAGTGAATAAATTATTCTCATTTTAGAAATAAATGGTAGTTGAATATTAGTTGAAAAACCGCTGGCACAGAGCGAGGAGCGAACAGTCAATTATAGGTGCAATTCCAATATAAAATGTGCACTAAAACTGGTAAACTTTGGTACTATAATAAGCCCTAACTATCTCTCTTCTGGGTTTCAAAGAGAAAAAAGGTATTTGAAATACTTTTTTTACTTTTGGCCACATTTTATTTTTTATTTATTTCTTTTCCACTTCCACCGAAAACAGCACCTATCGGGGTATTTGACAATTAACAACGGGCGAGCACATACATCCATGTCCTGAGTTATGAACCCACTCACGCGGGTTTCGAGCCCGCGACCCTCAGGTTAGCAGTCGAGGACTTAACCACGCCGCCACCGGGTCCGACGATGGTATCAGGACGAACATGCTCCAGATATACCTCCTGATGAATATTTTTCTGAATTCTACACTTTTTTTCCAAATAATATATTGAAATTTTATTTACTTTAATTATTTAATTTATTTTATTCATTTATTTTACTTTAAATTATATTTATAAACATCTTGTGCTGGTTATATGCCTAAAAATATATAACACTGCAAAGGATGGGAGAAAGAAAGGAACATATAAGCATGGACAAGGATAAATATAAAGTTGTTTGGAAAATTGGAGCAATGCCAAATTAAAAAAATAAAACTTTGCCGGTTAAAAAAAGATGGATTTTCAGCATTCCGAGCTGACGTGCTAATCTTCGAAGATTACTCCATTAGCATTTATCTGTGAAATGTCCCAGAGTTTCTTGGTAGGCAACAGATATTGTGCGAGGGAAGTGTCGCCACCGTGCGTCTGTGCCATGCCACAAGCGTGGCGACACAGGCAGGTGGAGAGAATAAAGGAGACTTACATTAATTTTCGAAATTTTATGCGGCAAAACCACCGTTTCTACAGGGACTGAGAAAACAGATGAAAGAAAAAGCCAGAAGACTTGGCAAGTGAGATGAGAGAGATTTGTTGGAAGGGAAGAGGGAGGTGGTTTCAGAAAGACATTGAGTCCTGGCGGGTTATATTATGTGACTGACCCATTTAGTTAATGACTGAAACATATACCATAAAACGTCATTTACTCTATAATTCCTCCAGCAGCCCAACCCAGTAAATCTCATCACTTGCTACGATCACACACAAAGAAGATGGAGAATGACTAGCACGTAGGCGTTTCCTTGCTATGTATAAATGATATATAAGTATGAGATTTCGTAACCATTAACATCTACTTAGGTAAACCATGAAATGTTAAAACAGTAATTAACTCGAAACCGGAATTGTTGAAAGCATAAATTATAATTATAAGTACAAAATAATCAAAAATGGATTTTAATTTGTACTATATCAAGCAACATACTCATAAACAAATTCAAAGTTCACGAACTGGCCGTGAAAACTTTAGCGGCGCTACACGCTGCAATTGAACAACTGCAAATATCCCAAAATTCCGGACTAGTGCTCTACCAGTTGAACTACCAAGACGTACTCTTTCTCTGTGGAAATTATAGAGGTTTTAATTTTAGTCGGAAATCTGGGGGTGCGGTTTCGAGTCCCGGTCAAGACGAATGATTTTTTTTCTCTGTGGAATATATGCTGTACTCATTAGCATTCGTATTCTATTAAACCAAAAAAATACACCACATATACTTGGCTATAATGTAATCGTGTGGCGGCCATGGAAAAAGAGCATATTACTATTGTCAGCAAAATCGTCCACGAGAAGTTTTATGGTGCTAAGGGACTTCGTAACACCATATATGTGTCAATGTCATTAATATATTAATTCGCATTGATACTAACCACGCGAATTGTATTAAACAAACTCGGCAGGCATATGATTTATCCACAGATTACATACGTAGTCCTCATCTATTGCCATGGGAGAGTAATAAAATAGTCCTATCGAGTAAAATTGTTAAAGTCTGAGGAACCTAAAGGAAGTCCTTCGATTTGATGGGATGTATTCTAACGAAAAAAGTACTTTTCGTACTTTAATGACTAGAAAATTTGTATTAAAGCTGATGATTTTTGCGGCAAAAATTCAAGCATGGAATACAAAGCATGATCCAATCATGATCTTCACCCCCTGCCACATACCCAAGTGGTGGCTTGCAAGGTATCGCCTAGACGTAGATGTACAAATATCAAACTTGAACCCCAGGCCTAATGTTCGTAGGCTGGACCGTTCATTGAGAAAATAAATCATTTGCCTTTCGTGATTCTCGTTCATTTCTCTCGAAATAATTATCGCCTTAACGTAAACGTTTAATGCAGTAAATTTTGGGATTTATGCTCTAAATGACATTATCCATTTATTTGTAAGATGCGGGCATGCGAGCCTAGGCCGACCTTTGGCCTTATTGAAAAAAATATTAGAGGATGACTCGAAATTTAACTGCTCAAATGTCTTTCAAGAAACAATTGCAAATAAACTTCGATGCCAGGAAGATCGGAGTTATGGGTACTGCTTATAATTTCTTCCTCTCTTAAAATGTCTTTATACCTTTACATTTTCAAAATTTTGAGCTTTTTTCTGCGGTATTACACCAGAAAGAATATTCATCAGTTTTTCTAAGTCATATACTTTCAAGAATCTACCCTTCAAAAACATTAATAGGTACACTCATATTTTGGATGGGAACTCTCTAGACCTTTTAAGTCAAATAGGAAAAATATGGAAAAGGACCGGATACTATAATATCACTCACTCACTTAGTGATTCAACCCGAAGGTTGGTTTGGATAGGTGAGGGTAGATCTCACCCCGAACTAAGCCACAGGAGTGTGAATTTCACGCCTAGGACTTAGGTTTTTTTTCCAGGGTATTTCAGGGTAGGAGGGCCAGTTCCTTTCCCTGGGCCACCTCGCATTCCGAGGATTTTTTCGTTTTGGGGTGTCCAAAGGCTTCACCGGGACTTGAACCCGGGACCCTTCGATCAGTAGCTCAGCGCTCTACCTACTACGCCACCACGCTCCTTTTTTTAAATTTTATTATGATATATTATTATTTTATTATGATATAATATACACCATTTCGTGCGAGAAAATTAATAAACTCTTCGTGACCGCAAAATCGAACAACCAAATGACGTGGTTACGGACAGCTTAAAAAGGATGATCTCTCGTCCACAGTGGCGAGATCGGTGGCATTTATAGACGTGTCCGATGTCGCCAGACAGGAACCAAATTGTAGCTCGCCTTACGAGAGAAATGAGGAGATAAAAAGAAAGAAAAATACTGGATGGAAGGCGCCGAGCCCTTTGCCAGCGTATCGCATCCCATCTTCTTTCCGCTCCGCTCCCGAGGGGTAGGATCGCTCGACTCTTTTCGATTGATGAGGTGCTTCCGCGGTGGATTACGGCTGGCACCCTACATCACCCCCCATTCCCTTTCCAAAAAAAAAATGAAACTTCTCTCGCCGACCCCGCCAAGTCCTCATAAACCTCCCTCCCTCCCTCATAGGCAAAACAAATGCATATCGCCGCCACCTCTCCGCCTCCGTGTTTGCCTGGCGCTGAGAAGGAGACGCGAGCGAAGGAAATGATATCTCTCCCTCCCTTCGCTCTCTTCCTCGTCTCGACGAATTATTCATTTGTTATTCCTCCACCCCTCCCATCTTCCCTCTCTCTCTCTCGTGAGAGTGAATTCGGATTCGCGTGTTAAATCACCTCGCCCCGTGAATGATGAATTTATTGGGCTTCAAGATGGCGCTGTGCCCGCCGCAAGGGCGCGGAGGCGGAGTTGGTTGGATTTCCCTTTTTTGTTTTTTCACCAGGGCGGGGAGAGCGGCAGCGGCGCCGCAGCCGGTGCGTTTGCGGTACCCTCGGGTGAAGTAAGACGGGAGGCGCGCCCTGTGTCAACGACGCCGGGCGTCGGGCACCGCTGTTATTCCACAGGAAATTAAGATCACATTTAAGTTTTGAGATTGCTCTTAGAATTCCCCGGAAAGATCGCTGATAATTCCATACAATTTTCGTTTCCCACGAATTGCACCTAATGTCATGGTTTCACGGGCGTAATGGCTGTAATTTTTCGCTTTTCGAGGGCATGAAATCTTCACTATTCAGGATTTATTCTTGTCATTACTTCGCCTATGTCAAGAACAACATTGAAAATAGATTGAATGGGATAAAATTGCACCATTGCATCTCATTTCCCTCAAAACGAACGGTCGAACATTTCATAAAATTGGCCCATTATTGAGGAGCAACTATTTTGCTACGATGAAAGGAGTAAAGTATATTAACACGCAAACTTACTGCACTGCAATGCGGACCAATCAACCGAATGTGATCATGAATCCTATCGAAAACTGGTAGAAACAGGTAGGTTGCTGGGCACTTAAGGAGTTGTCTGAAAATATTGGCTGCTTTAGGAATACGTGATACTTACTCCGATTATATTAATTATAGTAAAAAATGAAAACAATTACTTTCTTTCCCATAAAAGTAGAAATTGGCAAGATAATTTGGTTGTCACGGTATTATAAAAATAATACGTAAATTAAGGTCAAAAACATATAAAAGTACATAAATGCACAAAAAGCCACCGAAAATGAATAATGCCGGACCACATGAAATGTCAGTAACCATGAATAGCCTACAAATGAGAGATGTTTCTCTATATTTGTTTTATTTAGCTTGGTGGGATGAATAATGGACTTTGCATTGACTTGAATCACTAGGAATTTTCTTCTGAGGACAGAAAAAGCCAGTGCCAGACTGCGTCGATAGACTCTGTAAGAGTGATTAAAAATCACACTCTAGAAGTCTCATTAAACGATGGATTTTTTTAATAACAATGCGTGGGACATATTTGATTTGACCCCAATAGCCTGCCTTAGAACGAAATGACCAAACCATGATGCTTTATTTGACTTTACTAGGATTGAGGAAAAACGAGTTGGTAAACGTGACAATTAAACCACAGCTGTTACCTACAAACACAAACAGAAACGATTTTCAAATACTACGTTCAAATATCATCCAAGAGCGTCTAGAATTCATTGCCACAACACCACTTTGAACTATCTTCCCGGACGGCCGAATCCAATGAGTGTTACGCTACGTGATAGTAAAACTTCCAAGGCTAACGTTGTTGATTCACGCTTTCTTCCAAGGACATCCAGAGTGTTTCCGCGATCGAAACACGTTATGTTCACTGGGAGAGGGAGAGTGGAATGAAGCCATGACACGGTTGCGGGAACAGTCGATCAACTTTCCATGATAAGGGACTTAATTTTAACCGATTTACCCGATTCCAAAACACGCTTCCACAGTCCAAATTCTGACCGGCCTAAGGGCGACTCGAAGAGGCGGGCATTGTAATAATGCTCTCCGGAGAGCAAGGAATGAGGAACCCGAAGGAGGGAAAAGGGAGGAGGGCCCGGCGGTGTGCTCTCGGTTGTGGAGCGGGATTTCAAGGAGGCTCCCAGGGTGATCGATGCACGTTCGACGGCGAATTCGGGCGGTATGGTAATGAGGGCGATTTCCAGAGGGTGCACTATACTTTGAAGGATCCGGGTGCCTTCGCTTATAATTGGAGGACGAGAGAGGAGGGCGGGGGAGTCGGGATGTTTAGTGAGGGAAGGAGGACGAAGGGCGCTGGGTTTCAGCGACGCAGAGAGAAAGGGAGATTTCGTGAGGCGGGAAGGGAAGGGATTTCGGGTGGGAGGGCACAGAGGTAGTAGGCTGGCTGGCACACGGCAAACTTCGACCTCTCGTGCCTCACATACATCAAACGGGGTGGGAACCCCGGGGTGTCGGGTCGGTGTGGCCCGGGGGATGATAAGTGTGCATCGTGGGGGTGGTAGGAGGGTGTGCCAGAAGGGGGGGGGGGGGGCGTGGGCTTTCTCGAGTGTGCCTACCGCGTCAATACCTCCCGTTCCGACCTCCTCCCGCCTTTCCAATATTCAAGCTCCTCCCTGCCACAACAAGCGACGGCTCCGCATTCCCTCCCACCCACGACAGCGTACCCCACCGAATCTGGCTCCAACTCGCCTCATTACGTCCATCCATTCATTCACGGGCCCTCCAAACTCCTTCCATACCGCCTTAGCGTTCGGTCCACCAAGTCTAGACCCTTCTTTTACCACATTTATTACCATTTTAGCCCATTTTTCTATCGTGAGTCATATTCCTGGGTCGTGCCCGATGATGAACACATCACCCCTGGCAGGGGAAGTGCCTGCGGCGCCGCGGCGGTGGGAGCTGAAGGTCTTGCTACATCGAGTGGATGGAATAATATTTCTTAAAGTTATAAAAGGTACCTATTTGATTACTTAATTTGGCATGATAAAGAGGAGAAAATGGACAATGGTGCTTATTGTCCATTTTAGAAAAGAAAAAATTTTGTTTTCATTTGTTGAAATATTCAGGAATTCCCATCGTGATCACATTGAAAGCTATTAAACTAAAATTCAGTTCATTTAAACATGATCAAAAATGAAGTCCCGGTGATGCTGGTATTGTAAGCTGAGTTTTATTTGTCAAAAAAACTAGTTCATATGTAAACACTCGAGATATTACTATTTAATTCACTGAATGTCTCATATTCGTTACCTAGAAAGATCTGCCATTCATTAAGATAATATAATCTCATGAAGGCAGTGGTCGAGGGAAATATTACGTAGAAAAATCAGAAAGGAAGAACGTTTATGAAATAAATGGAATAAATAATGAAGCCTTGAAATGAAAAGACTTGAATTATTGAAGAGATTAGCCGACAGTAGAACTGAGTGGATGGCTACGTTAAACCAATCTTGGGACTAATGACTGGTGGTGATTACGGTATAATACGATATAGGGCTATAAATTAATCGAACCCAACTTTATACAATGAATTCACAATGGTACTAAAACAATTGAAAATTATTATTGTAAAAACAGCAATCATTTCTACCAATTTACAGGTTTTACACAAACCTCACTCTAGAGTACTTACCAACCTCACGAAAATGATATGGCAAATTATTAAAACGTGAGAGTCCTTGATCATGCAAATTAAATTGATTTTTCATTCTATGAAATGGAAACAAATATGACGGAAACCAAATATTATTTAAACTACAGATGAAGAGCAATAAATATTAAGGTATTGCCTTTCAATGTTTCAGAACAACATATCTTGCAGCTGAATGGGCTAAAGACTTAATTACAGGATTTATCTTCGCAGGTTGACTGAGAGACAAAAAACCCATAAGGCATACTGGAGAGTTTATTCAAGTTCATTTGTTCAACGTCCTATGTAAGATTCTCCTGGGGTAAACTGCATATGAATTCATCAATTTGTAGTGGCAGCATATTTTGAAATTATGAAACTGTGTATAAATGGTACACAGATATTCCGCTTGGTTTATTCGGTGTTAGGACAATCTGTTGGGTGAGACCCCCCTTGAACGCGTAATTAGTCAAACTGATGCCTCGCGCATTCACAACAGTGAAGCGGAAATGCATAATGGAGCGTTTAAGCAAATGAGGTGTTGATTACGAAGTTGAATTCACTAAACAACGATTCACAGCGGGATTGGAATTGCTAGTACTCGCCCCAACAAACCAAAGCTCAATAAAAGCCATGTCGCGTGATAATTCCTCTGTAATGTGGTGCCTTCATGCATCAATTAACATGCCCCATGGAGATCATACATTGCCAAACAACTTAGCCATTTCAGACGAAAAAAGGTCCAAGATTTTTACAATTAGCTTTTATTTTTAAACATTCCACAGACTGTTTCTCTCCAACAGCCACAATCTCACTAGGTTAACATTAAGAAAACTCACCCAATAAGATGCATTAAAGATGGCGACGGTTTTAAAGAATTCCTCTAATTCAGGAATCGTATGAAAACTTCGCATCCGAGGCAGAAGGTGCTCACCATTCACATCTTAAGTCTGACCACCATGATAATAGTAATAATCGTAAATAGCTTCCGTTAGAACGCATGTGTTCTCTTAAACTACATGGCCTCTTTTCACCGTAAAAGATATGCTGGCATAGAAAAATACTGATATTTAAATTATTTATTCACAAAAAAAATATTTGATTTCAATGAAAATATTAGTCGACACTTCGTTCCGTTTACCTGAATGTTGGTTTCAAGTTAAAATATTCATAAACAAATTTAAACGGAAGAGTCACTTTTTTCATGCACTGGTAGTATTTCGTCAATAGGGTAGTTTCCTTCATTAAAGAAAAAAGAATTCAGTAACTGCGATTCATTGCACACCATACATTTATTCATCATACGCATATAATTTAGAAAAAAAATTCAAGTCAATAAGAAAATTAAATGTTAAAATTAAGTTAATTTGAAAATTATTTCCCATAATTTTCAAATAAAATGGCTTAAAATAAATACTTTATGGTTTTTAAACTACAGTAAATAAAAGCTGTATTTTTCCACCAAGATTTTATAATAGAACCCTAATCTTGAAAATGACGTAAAGGTGTGAAACTTGGGTAGGATTTTATAAAAAAATCTTGGTGGAAAGTCACAAAACATTTTATTTATTGCTTTCACAAAGTATCGCCCGAAGGAGTGGAAAAAAATGTCAGAAATTAAGATCAAGACATTACAAAAAAAGAAAACTACCCTATTAGTCTCACTCTGCTATTGATCGCGAGAGTTTGAAATCTCCTGGCATTGAACGTTTTGGCCACGAAAGAAAATTGGCCATCTTATCCGTAACTAGATATTATTCATAAAAACTGCGTATTTAAAATAAATGAATAGTTCGTGAACATACCGATTACCAAACAGATACTGTCTCAGTTTAAGCATCCAAAATAAATTAATAATCCAGTAATTCTTAAAATAATTTCCCGCGGAAAGCTCTCCACAGAATCAATGAATCATTACTTTAGCGAGGGGAATTAAAGGAGTCCCATGGTGGCCCTTGAAAGACCCATCCGCTTCTAACAATGGACAGAAGAGATGACTAATGGAGTTGCGTTTCCAGTTCATCATTCAAGGGAAACTTTAACAAAGGCCTTCTTGCATTTATTCAACCCGTCAGCGAAGTTTAAGAATCGCCATCAGGCGACTATTCAATACGTGTTGTCCCTCACAGCATCTTCATTAACTACTTTATGTTCATTTCATTCTCACATCCGGTCCGGATTCTACCCCCTTCCGTCAATTCATCACACATTTCTTACTCAAGTGGCTTCGTATTCATGTTTGTTCCTTTCTTCTTTGCAATTGCTTCTTCTTATTCCTCTTCCCCAGGTCAACTTGTGCCTCTCCATTTTGTACTTCTTTCTTGCGTCGTTATCTTTTACTTGCATGACTCCTTCCTGGTTTCCCTCTTCCCAACCATTCATCGAGAGTTCTCCTTGCACTCCCAGACATCCCCAACCATGAGTGGAGATTAAGAAAAAGCCTTTGAGATATCATTTTCCGATGAATTATTCATTGGTTACCGTCGGCGTTGGGATGAAGTAAAAAAAACAATAAGCCGAGTGAGTTATTTTTCATTTCCCCCTATCATTCCTTACCTCTCGCCCTCCCTTTCACTGCGTTTCCCCTCCGAGTTGGCGCATTCCGATTGAGAAACACTTTCCATGCACACTTGGCCACGTAATTATGCCGAGGCTTGCCGAGAAAAGTAATGAACTGCTGCTTTCTGCCGTTCTCGCCGCCGAAGTCGAGCTCGTCCATCCCAAAACCCTTGGTTACCACATTTTCAGTTTCCTTTCCACACGTAGCCTGTCTCAAGAGATGCGCGTTTCTGTTCGGAGACGCAATTAAGACTTACACTTCGTCAGATCACCATAAGAGGTTTTCAACTCCGGTACACAAATACCCTCTTGGCATCTCTCTCCCTCGCCCTCCCTGTCTCCCGAGTTTTTCTGAGGAAGTTTGTAGAAAATTCATCGGAACGCTAGGATTTTTCGCATCCTTTCATCTTTCTCGGTCGCAGTTCTACGCTCTACCGTCGCGACTCCCCGATCCTCGAGTTCTCACATTGGGGTGGTCACAAGTGTTACAACGCCTGAGACCACTCAGTCAAGCTCAGTCGAGCTGTGACGCTACTTCTTTGGTGTGCGGTTCGGAGGAAGTAAGGATCTCGGCACAAACGGTATTATCCCGAAACCATATGGAAAACGTGATTTGTCTCTCAACTACATGAACGCCAACGTCTTCGAGATCATTTTACACAGCGTTGAAACAGCGTTTGTGGATTTTATGAAATGTAATGGTAACAAATTTACTCCTGTAGGATACGAAAACTTCATTTTCATCTAAAGAAAGGTGCGACGATTACACTTTCCCGCTACCCATAATTTTAGGTATTGGCTTAAACTGGAGAGAGTTAAGGCCAGAAACTGTTACTCATTATGTTGAAGTCATCAATTTCAGATTTAGACGGGCGAGAGAGAATACGTTAAGGAATAACAGCGAACAGTTAACAGCGAATAAATGGCTACGTAAATAAATATTAAATTTGCTGTTGTTCCTTAGTGCCATAAATATTAAATAATTATTTAAATTGCTGGAAAATATTTTCCAAGAGTAAACCAATGTGCGAATTTGGAATTGGGGAATCGATGAACAAAATATATCAAAATTAGTGCCAACAACGTGAATGGATTCGTTTTTCTTGCAGCATACCTATGGGAAGAATAATGATTGAACCCTATTTTTACTTGAGGGCCCACATCGCTAGCAATAATTTTATACAAAAACAAAATTTGCGCTACAATGCCCTTTCATTTTTGCGGCGCACCTATACTGTGAGAAGAAATTATCATCTAAAAGAAGAAGACCAATTTTTCTACACTGTACATTTGATTAAACTCTCTCGAAGACCAATTATAAATTAAAGGAGTTCACGTACAATGAAAATGAATGCTACGAACTTACATGTTATGAAAGTGAAAGAATCCACACAACTTTCGACTCGCTCAAAAATAGTGGCTTCCATATTATAAGCTTCTTCCCTCAAAAACAATCATTATTCACCCTCGAAATAAATGGTGCGACCGATGCCCCGGTCAGACCACAACAATGGAAATCATGCGTTCAGAGTCATTTGCGTCGCGGAGGAGGAGAGTGCTCAAGGAATGATCGCGACAACAATCGTTCGCCCGGAAATAAATTCAGACACCTTTAAGACTTCTCTAAGAAAGCCCCCCCAACTAAATTTGAAGTGCAAATGGCGACGGCCAACCCTCCCCCGCTTCCACGTTTTAGAGGAAATCGGAGAATAATTTCCGATGGCGCACTATCCATCACCGCCGTTTTTTCCTAACTCCCCCTTCTTCCTCTTATCGGAGACGCACAATTCAACCCTCCGCCCCCATCCCGTCAACTCCTCCTCTTGATCCTTACGTAAGACCTCTTTTGTGCAAACTTCGCCTTAATTCCCACTTCCTCTCCATTCCCATTCTCACAAGAGAAAATGATTTCCGTATTCCTCTCCCATTTACGAAAATGTTAAAAATTATATTCACCGCCGGCCTCTACGGTTTGTCTGGATGTAAAATAGGAAACATAACGATCACGAAGAAGTGGTCTTTAGATATCCGATGAATGTAAACACTTATGCGTAAACTCTCTCAAAACTAGTAATCAGAGGATTAATTTAGGATTCCGCACAACACAGTTATGCTAGTAGTAATTTTTTTGGTAAGATTCCACAAAATTTTTATTTTAACACCGACCTAGGTTTACCAATCATCTTCAAGGATTGGTAAAACAATCGAAACCTAGGTCTGTGTTAATAATAAAAATTTTGTGGAATCTTACAAAGTGATTGTTCTATTTACTACTATCATGCGGTTCCATCAGGTGAAGCCTGAGGATCCTAAGTTCACACAAATCTATCTGAATTTTCATAATTCCTTCGGACTGTTAATGTTTCAACCACTTTGATCTACGCATAAAGAATATCTTGAGAGTCCCATTGAGAATGAAAGAAATGGAATAAAAAGAAGACAACTAGTGGCATACCATATAAAGAGCAAAATCAGCAAAATAACATAAATTCCGTTCCTAATGAGTAAAATAGGGGATAAAACCAAGAAGGGTCAAGTAAACACCTAGATATCAGTGGCAAGTAATGATTGTAACACATGACCAATTTTGAAGTGGATATTTATCACATAGACAAGATGATTCTGTTGCTCTTTTTCAAAGGAATTCTTATCAAAAGGCCTTATGGCACACCAGCAAACTATCACTTAGCTTTCATAACATAATGAAACAGATATTTTAATTTTTTGGTGCTGAACTACTGATCTTTTGTCATTGCAGCAAACGCGCGTGAATCTATACAGGTGATGTGATTTGATGGTAGAGCCAAACTGAAAGAAAAAAGTAAGCACAATTCCTTGCGAGAGCATACACTGGTTGATAAGACTTTGCCTACACTCTTTATGGAAGGACACCTACCAAGATATCCTGCATTCATATTTGATGATGCTCTCTTCGTCCATCTTCCCAGTGCTATCCGCTTTGAGAGCCCCCTCGCACCCCCCAGAGTGCAAGTCATTTGCACAAAATCCACCCTCGCTCCCGCGAGCCTCTTCCCTCGGAGAACATTCCGACCATGCACCCGGAAAGAGAAGGATGCGAACGAGAGAACGGAAAGAATTAACATAGCCGGTGGCCTCTCTCCATAGTCGAGGGTGGAGGCTGAGGGGGGAAGGGCTGGATTATAAAGGGTTCAAGCGAAGAAGAGCGGGCTTGGGGTCCCTCCGCAGAATATCTCACAAGACTTCTCCCCTGGCACTGGATCAGAGGATTGTCGGAGGATATAAAGGGCGACGGCGAAGTGAGAAATGAAAGTGGAGGTTAGAGGTGAGAGGAGAGGGGGAGAGATGGAGAAGGGGGAGGAATAAGGGAGGGGCAGGGTGGATTCGCTGTGGGAATGGGGACGGGGGTGCAAGGACTGTGAGAAGGGGGGACTCGCATTTGGACTGCTGCCGAACAACCAGGGCAGGAAGGGAGGGGGAGAGGGTGAGCGGGTGCATGGGCTAAGTAGCGGCAGAAGCAGAAAGAAGTAAGTTAAGGAGCTGGGATGGGGCGGGCGGGATGTCTTGGACTGGGAGAGGAGGGGGAGAAGAATTGTTTCCTCCTGTTTCTTTTTCCCGCTGGGGGAGGATCAAGATGATATTCAAAGGATCCGGGATTATGCCTAATTCGGGGATGCTGTAACGAATGAATAAACCGAGGGCCATAGTGACGACAACTGTGGGAGGGAGGGCGGCTTCGGGATGCGGAGGGGAGTTTATTGGTCTCCTTCCTTTGATTATAACATTTTCTTATTTTTTTCATCTGTTCCGCTCTCAACTCGTCCTAATTTGAATCGATGGAATGGACTCGAGGGGATCTCTGAAGGAAGTCTCTCAGCGAAAGGAAAGCAATCATCAGAAAGATGGAGATTTATATATTTTTTTGAATGACCTGGTTTTTCTTGTCATCGGCAAGAGAAACCCCATGGAGGCATTCGAGTGCTCTGACGTACGCTACACCGCGTGATCAGATTTGGTCCAGGAATAGAAATAATCAACGTCATTTTAAATCATAAAAAAGGGCAGAACTGAAAAGAATAGTTCAGGATAATCGCCATCAGGCACTTACGAGCCTGCCTTTGATTTAGTTTGAAGAAGTGAAATTTTATCCTTCAAAATGAAATGACTGCATTTAAGGCACTCATTGTGGTTCAGCTGCTCTTAAGTAATACTGCGCCGCCTTTTTCATATTTTATTTTTTAAAATATCATTTATAAAGCAATTATGGGCCTAATCTGATATAAATTGGTCTAATATTCCCGATTTGTGACACTACCTCTAAAACGTTTCATTCTGAGCGAAATGCTTCTCAATTGTGCCGATGAAAAGGCGTGGTTGGTTGAAAAATCATTTCTATCATTGCCCACGTTTCATTATAGTTGTTAATTTTTAGCTTTAAGTCGCTTTAGGTAATGCTCATATGTTTTCGCAACAAAATGATAATGATATGATTATGCCCATTAACTCATGTATGCACAAGAAACTTTGACAGCACTCCATTCATCTCATATTGAACCTCAGCGTAGAGGAGAAAGAACAGACAAACACACTCTAAAACAGTTGAGTCAATTCCAGTTGATTCTGCAAACGAATTTTTCTCGGTTTTAGAGGTTAGATAGTTAGCCTGGGACTTCCCATATCTTTGGATCTTTGCAATAGTTACTTCGCGATACCGATTTAGCCAACAGTAAAATGAACCTCCCAAGTTTTGAGGAGCGATTTCCGACGAATTCAGTTTCGTGCCACAAAAAAGCATGCTGCGAATTTCGAACCCATCCGGATCCCGGTTGACCAAAATCTGCCCGACTCTGCACTGATCCTCTGCCGTCCTCCCCCGCCCCAGCCTGCTCCCCATTATTCTCTCAACTCCACCACCTCTCCCACGGATAAGGAGTCCATTCTCTCCGGCCCCACACCAACTCCTTATCCCCCTCCCTCTTCCCCCCTTCTCCTTTCACCAACAGCCGAGTTCAACCCCGATTATCCCCCACCAGCCATCACATATTCCCCTAAAACCCTTCCTTCAAGCAGCGCCAACTCTCCACCCCTCTCTCTACCTTTTGGAAGGGTCAGTGCAGGGACGAGCAAGTCGTTTTCCTTTTGTCATCGAGAGGGGACGCGGGACACTTCTCACCGCGCAGCAACGGGTCGTCTGGGGTTCCGAGTGGATGGGGTAGGATAGGTGGGAGGACGTATTGTGGGGGCGAGGAAGTTGAAATACAGGCGGAGATAGCGCCCTCCTGATATTCCGCTTCCAACACGATCGCATGTGCCAACGAAACCGAAGAACGTATGTTCCCGCTACACCTTGTTTCCATATTGCTTACGTTATTCAGGGTGCCCTTGAGAAAAAGCCGTATCAATTCAGTGAAAACTAGTAGGTCATTCAGGAAGCAGACCCAATTTTTACGATAAGTTTCATTTGAAATGTTTTTAAAATTATACGAAGCACCTCCCAGCAGTAGGGTTTTCAGCTCATAAGAGCTGTTCCGAACGTATTACGTTCAAAATGTAAACA
Source organism: Platycnemis pennipes (assembly GCA_933228895.1). Lineage (NCBI taxonomy): Eukaryota > Metazoa > Arthropoda > Insecta > Odonata > Platycnemididae > Platycnemis > Platycnemis pennipes. Next base: position 53,135,317 of record OW121853.1, read on the forward strand.
TTGTAGGAGATACACGAAGAATTAAGGGCTAGAGGAACTTTTTTGAATTATAAACTTAATTTTCAAGAGCGAATCGTATAAATTAGATGGTGAGGGGACAAATTTTAATAATGAAAGAACGTTTAGAACTTTCTGAGAATCGCTGCCGTACTCTTGTGCTTTATTATTAAGACCTCTTCTTTCACAAGTAAATGATCTGATATAAGACCCGTAGAATGATTTGTTGCTGAGTGAAAGTGGGAGGAAAACACCTCAGCCCGAGATACGGGAAATTCAAAAAATCATTGTATTTCTTCCGCCAGACTCCAGGCGATATCGTGAAATTTAGTACCTCTGCTAGTCAGTAACTAGCCAGCATCCTATCCTTCTGTTGAAATGTATAATCATCATTATCAACGGATAACAATTCTTGGATTAATTTGACGCAGCCCTCGATTCTTCTTTTGACCAACCTCTTTATATCAACGTACCTAATTTTTCTCTTTTACATCCTTCACTACCTGCTCAATGTATCTCATACGAGGACTGCCTTTTCTATTCTTCCCCTTTAATTTTCCCTCGACGATTGTCTTCATTGTATACCCAGATATGTAATATAAATGTATACCTAGATGAATAATGAGCATCACTTCTTCACTGCAAAAAATATATTTATCACATTTATAGCTTTATAAACTTTAAAAACGCGAGTTTCTACACCTCTATCGGCCACGTAAGACGGTAGTAACGCTGATAGAAGAAACGGAGGAAGAGGCTTTGGCTCGAGAGAGGTGGAAAGAAAGATACGTGCCCCTTAAGATCCCGAGTGCGGGTCAAGGGCAGTTGGTCATTTGCTCAAGAGAGGGAAAGGGGAATTGGGAGTCGAGAAGAAGAAACTGGTAAAGGAGGAAAGAGCAGTTAGCTGTGTTCATCGTGAGAGGTGTGGAATATCGATCGAGAGGAGCATCTAGGATGTCACCAATCAGGACGAAGAGGTAATCTGAAGAGGAAAAATTTTTTTTTTGGGGGAACTGCTGTTGCTGTTAAATATTATGTTTTTCGGAGCGTTTGATGACGGTTGTGCGAAGGTTCATTCACGCTCTGATCTGATGCACAATAAAAAGCGCAACACGCAAGTCTGTTAAGGCTGCTTTACATGATACAACTTTTTGTACAATTTTTGTACAAACGCTTGTATAAACTCAACAAAATTTTATGTTTGTCTGAATGGAATTAGATCAAGGTTCTATTTTCTGTTCAGTCATTCATTCGCAAAAGCGTTCACACAATTTGCCGCTTTACACGGTACAATGTCCTCATACAAGCGTTTGTACAAGAAATTGTACAAACATTGTATCCTGTAAAGCGATCTTTAGAAATGTCACGAGTATACAGAGAGAGTGACAACGATTAATACTTTGAAGTAAAAATCATGCATCGGACCCTGCAGGACAAATGCGTTTTCATCGTGGATCCTCAAAAACTATCACTCATGGCGACTCTTATAGCCATGAAGACAGGTAATCCGAGCATAGATTGTACTTTAGTACATAGCGCATATATAATTCTAGCTTTCTTCTTTAAATTTTTACTAATATGATTGTAACTAATAAAGTTGCATAAGCTATAGGGCGAGAATGAGTGACACTGTGAAAATATAATTTTTGCATAAATAACTTATCAAGAAAATTAAAGGTAAAGAGCCGTTTTTGCAGTTTCAGAAAAGCAACAATTTTTAACGGTGCATTGGGCAATAAGGAGTGATTATTTCTCTTTTCTCTATTTCTTTAGACGGCAAAATTATTATACCTTGATATTTTTTTCATCCCTTTCCTTCAGATATTCACGTTTATTGCCTTTCGATTGCGACCTTCGAAAATTGTGTCCGTAATATTTGTAGTGGTTATTCGGGAGGCTGCCTGTACTACGGTTATTTGTCATTTCGGTAAAGAATTTAATTTGAAAGGGGTAAGAATTTTCCTGTTAGCGGAGGGTGAATGGAAACGTGGCGTCGGCATTAGTCTGCTTTTAAGGAAAGGCGCCAAGGGACCCTCAGTCTTACATCCCATCCGACGGATGGACCATTGAACACAAAGTGCCTTCCACGTGAAGCTCAAATAGTGTTTATTATACCACTGAATAATTTCTACTGTGGTAAGAGTTCTAAAGCAGACCTTCGAGTCGGGAGTCCGGTACTCAAGCCGCCACACAAACACGATCCCCAAGTTAGCATGATATTTATTTTCATCACTGTCTTTCAGATATCAAGAGGGAGCAGTGCCTTATTTTACACATAAAGATCTGAGCACCACATACTTCTCCGAGAGCGGCGAAACTTTTGGCAGTGGTTCGAGTGTCATTGTTCCCCACGGGAGGAAGACCGCGGCCCTCCGACTTGGAAGCCCTCAGGGTTTTTTGCAGATCGGTCCATTTCGTGGGCGCGTGGGTGAGGGGGCGTGCCCGCGGCGAGACAAAAGGCCCGGGCACAAAAGGGAAGTGAGAAAGGTGCGGGACAAAGAGGGAGCGGTGGGGTGAGTGTGTGGAAGGAAGGAAGCCAGGATTGGACGTCCCTCCGCATGATTCACGCAGCCAGGGTCGGAGGGCTGAGGGTTGCAGAAAAGGGCAATGGCGGAGGGGACACATAATGAAGGGTCGGGAATGAGGCGGGAGAGTTGAGTCCGAGGGGTGGGTCGGTCGCGCGAGGGAACGGTCATAATTCGGAGAAGTAGGTCGGGGAATATATGACTGAGGGAAAAAAGTCAAGATAGGAGAGAGAGAGAGAGAGAGAGAGAAAGAGTTACCGCTGTGAGGCAGGATGGAACAGAGAACGTATCATGGACGCGTGAGGGTGGAACGTGGAACAAAATATGCAGATAGGGAAATTAAACTGAGGAGCACGAAGATGAGCAAAGGATAGTCAGAAATGTCTGAAGACGGGAATATCCGAATGACAATTGAAGTAGGGTAATTATATCTCCGAAAACGGTTTTTCGGTTGCCTAAGGCAACCATCAACAAGGAGAGATTAGGCGTTAACCTGTCGAGAGCCAGGCTAAAGCTACGTTTTCATGTGGCCGTTTTTGCGTTGACGCACACTGCGCCACCAATCAGAAGCGAGCATGCCAACGCAGCCTGCGTTGCCGTCGGAGTTGGTCAACTTTCATCTTTCTGCGTTGACGCAGCTGCGTCAGAGCGAGGAACAACGCATTCTACCTGTCATTTGTTCGTCACGTGATTCTTTCGCTGGATTATCACGTATACCACGGTTTACGACCGTCATATGTTTTGGTGCGTTGCTGCTGGCGCTGCCGGTGACATGAAAACAGGGTATTTTCCTGCCGCACAACGCAGCGTCAACGCAACGCAAAAACGGCCACATGAAAACGTGGCTTAAGAGTGAAGAGGTAAGCCAGTGGGTAGTCAGTTGATGGTCGCCTTAGCCAACCGAAAAATCGGTTTCGGAGATATAATTGCCCTACTTAAATTGTCATTCGGATATTCCTGTCTTCGGATATTTCCACTTAACACAATAGAAGCTCACCCTAATTCATCTAAAGGATACTCGGATTTTCAAAAGATGATCCAGTAGCATAAAGACCAAATTGGTGCGGTGGATATACTACTAACATCCCATTCCGAGGGTTTGGGTTCCAATCCCGGCAGAGGTGTACCGGTCTCCTGTGGTGTGCGGTGTGAGGTGTGCGGTGATTTATAATGTATATTCCATGAAAAAAATCGCGCAACATCTTAGGACGTTAGATCTGTTTTGATCGAATGGTAACTCTAAAAAGGTGCAGGTTAGAAAATCAATGAACGTCACCGGTAATGGAATATTAAATTGATTTATCTTATTGTCTTAGGCTTTCAGCTACGTAACGAAGTTTAATGCGTGCATAACGAGGAATACTACGCAGTGCTGCGTCAAATTTAAAAAGTGCTTCTCTGCGGAATTAAGTAACCGGAACCTTGAAGGAAGAAACTAAAACACCTATTCGTGCCGAAATCACAGAATCAGACGGTGCTTACATTTTAAACTATATTCAAATTATTGATATAAGAGTTTCATTTTAAATTTAATAGCAATAAACGGTCTTTATTTGTGGTGAGAGTTAAGCTACAAAGTGCCTTATTCCATTTAACCCGAAGACAATCAAATGGCCAGAGAATTGCTGTCCATTTGAAGTATATTATTTCATTTGCAATCTACCGTGCTGTATTTGCTCAAAGATAAGCTAAAAAGGAACTAAATATTTATTTTAATACGATTTTGAACCTTCTCTTCCAACATTTTCCAACAGGAAGTGTTTATTAAAATAAGCAACCTGTTCACATAAAATAATGATAGATACGGGGTTATAGGCACCACAAGTACCAAGGCTATATAGCACCGTAAAACCCTAAACCTATGACTGGTATAATATGTATGGCCAAGGTAAAGCTACTAGAACGAATAAAATCAACTGCTTTTGAGTACTCAGCTGGTAACATGTGACTTTGTCACCGCAGCAGGTTTTGATTTTCTGAAATACACATAGCTTGCTTGATAATCGTTTCCTGCTATCTCTAATAATCATACATAGGTGGAAAATAAATTTATTAAATTGCTTACAGTATTCAGTTCAACCAATACTGAGTGAACACCATTCCTCATTAATAACGTTTTAAAATAATTAATCAGTATCAACATGAGCTTAAATGATATCAGAAAATTGTACTCAAAGGATGGAATACGAAAAATACTGTTCACCTTAATAAATCGCGCATATATGACTGTAAAGTTTATTTAAGTTTATAGGATCATGTGCTACCCAAAACAAATGCGATATATCTCTCAATAGAATGGGCTCGTAGTTTACAAGAGAATCTGGGTACCACCGCCGGAGAGAGTGCTGGAGAGAGATAATCCTCCAGCGAGGATTGAGTGAAGATACGTGGAGAGCGGGGGACAAAAGGAGGAATGGGCCCTGGAGAGAATGGGAAAATAAATACGTGGGCCTGAAGTGGAGGGAGGGAGGGATTGACATGATGGACGCAGGGTTGCGACAAAGGTGGCTGGGGCGAAAGGGAGGGATTGGCGGGGATGAAAAGGGGCTTTTTTGGCACGATGGGGTTCGCCTTTTCAGGGACGAACCTCGGAATGATGTGGGATCCGCAGCGGGGACTCTTTAAATGGATGCGGAGTGTATTGAGAGAATAAAGATGAAGGCAAAGTTGGAATTCAGGCGTTCCGGAGGTGACAGTTTCAAGGGATCTGTCTGACGGCCATCCGGCGTGAATTACCTAACTTCTCTAGTTCCGTGTATTAAGTGATTTTACATACTCTTGCCACATTGAGTTATTTTATAAACTCTTGATGCAAAAATATAGGACAATAATGTCACCAAACAGTATTTTTCATTGATGTACTAGAATATACGCTGGAATTATATCCTTAAAACACGCGGATTCCACGAAAGCACATTAATGTGCTGAAACAAAATCACAGCCTTGTGCCGAGGACTATGAAACATGCACAAAAGGTATATATATTGGTCTATTTATCTTCATTTTATAATCCCCACATACTTTGATTACTTATTATCCACTTAAATATTGTTTTTAGGACTTATGTACTCAATTAAGAGAATCCAATTTCACACAGAGAAACAACTTCGATTTCTTTACGTGCTCAAGTAATAGAACATTTGCACAATTTTTAATAAACTTACTAGTTAGGGAAGCAATAACACTAAACTAATAGCATTTATCATCAATATGTGAACAAAATACATGAAATCGAAGTAAAATCCAAAATTCATTCGAGTTACAGTTATGTTGAGCGGAATGCAGGCCAATGAGAGAATTAAGAATGCATACGTATTTCTCTGATACTTTTCTAACTCAAACCAATCTATTCAAATGGTCTCTTAATGTTTCTATAAAAAAATTAACGTATAATACACAGTTGAATGTTGCTTAATCCCTGGTTAATTGTGTAGGAATACTTGCTTAGAATTACTTATTTTACTATGCATATTTTTTGGGGGACAACTGTTCCTCCCGAGATGGAAGATCGCGTGATTGCTGCCAATTCCACGCTATCATCCTATGAAATTATTTCTCAAAACGTATTCTTCCTTAGTGAGACATAAATGTTCAGTAGTTAGATGATATCTTCCTTTCTGCTTAAAAAGAAAATCTGAGAAATGTTCCGTGGGAGATTTTAAATCCAGATAATGAAATAATAATAATGCTTGGAAGGAAGAAATTTCGTTATTAAAGATTATTTATACATTTAATATCTTATAAATTTTTGGAGATGTGCTTAATTTTACCTACGTACAATTTTAAGGTATAGCTACAGTAGGGGGAGACATTTATTTTCTTTTAAATTCCTTCTCACAATTATGTGACGATTATGAAACCGGTGCACCAGTGTACTGATTCAATTGACGCATAACAGATACCCTAATGTTGCTGACAAAAATAAATAAATGGTAAATCCGCCTCATGTGGGTTACATCGTCTCTAAATAGTTATTACGCTAAAAAATTTCAAGAAACAGCTGCTAAATCTACACTTAATTATATGATATATCTCAAAAATTTTGAAAGCTGGTATAAGTCGGGAATTATCTACTATGTTTTACAACTATTCATGGTGATAAAACCCTCAATGCCTAAATTATCAATCTGGCTTAGTAATCATTTTATCAAGAAGTTAGTTTACCTTTATGAACTTATATTAACGACCGCAAAGATTATATTAATATTTTTAATTTCCGAATTTAAATTTAAATACTCAACAATGTGGAAACGTTATACCACTTTGGTTTGCTTTAGTTGGTTTCCCCTATTTCATGCCTTCCCGGTGGTAAATTACTCATTTTTTTTATCAAATTAGTGGAACTGTATTCTCATGCCCTCCTATGTATACCATTCCTCCAACCCCTTCACCAAACTCCCCTTCCCAATTCCTTATGATCTCATTTCTTCCAGCTAAGAATTTACGTAGACTTCGTATACACGCAACGTTGATGACTCACAGTGTTAAACAACGGTTAGTCATTGGAAAGTACAATGTTTTCTCTTTCCTTTCACATTATACGGTAAAATTTAATTTATTGAAGCAACATAGGGGCACGATAAAATATAAGATTTCAATTAATAAATTCCTATAACCCCAGCGTTAATAATGAGCTAGATTTTTCCAGTTAATGATTGAATGAATTTTGGCATGCTGCCTTCCTCACGCACTTATCGTGGAAAAAACATCTTAATCTAAACTGTAACATATGCATCATTCCAATGCCTTAGGTGGAATTTTAACCCGTGACCACAACGTTGTCAGGTTAGTGCGTAACCGGTCTAGCTTCCACGGCTGGCAGATCACGAGTAACAATGAATTTTCGGATGTAATTGGCACCAGCAATAATTCGGCTTGAAAAAATCATCAAAGGATAAATTCCTTGATAGGCAAGCCAATATTTGTCTATTTTCCAAATTGATACTCGAATACTTATGCCCTTTCCACATAAAAGGTATCAATAAATATATTATGGTGAAGTCATCTTTTTCATGAGCATTTCACACTCGGTCGCGGTTCATAAATGCACAGATTAATTATTTAAAAATGGAAGTATGAGAAAATTTAATGAGGTTATAAGCGATTTGGGTTAACCAAAGCTAATCGGAGTTGCTTTCGGTTGACATGAACATGGTGAAAAAACATGACCATTCTCGCACTTAGAAAAAGTTTCGCTGAAAGTACCTACGAAATTGGGGTTTAATGCAGCCAGTACCTACAGAATGACATCTGGCGTGTGGAGCTCCTTGGCTTAAAGTGAAAGTTAGAGTGTGTACGACACATTGGCATTCTCGATAAAACTTTTAGCACGCAGGCATGAATTTCATTTTTTTCACTCAGGGTAAAACTTTACCGAGAGTATATTGGACACGCACTCGCTGAGGAAGACGGCAGGTAGTAACCTACAGCTCGTGCAGTATTGCATTCGGGGAAAACATGCGGGAGTGGAGAGAGTGTTGCCGGGGGGAATGTGGGAGCCCTTCCCCGATCCTACTCCCTTCTTAACCCACCCCGAGGGTTTACACCCCTCCTCGACCATTCCCCTGCCCTTCATAGCGTCCTTCTCCTATCCCCTGAGTGGTTCCCCGTGGGAATTCTCGTCACGACTCAAAGCAGCGGCTCTGATTCGTGAACTCCACTCCCCGTGGTCCGTTCGTGGGATTTCCATGCCGGGAAGCATAGAAAGTAGCTGATGGGGGGTTGTTTTGATGAGGGATATTGCAGTATTATACTGCATGGACGGCATTGGGTGAACCTTTTGAACCCTCGAGATACTGCATAGATACATACTCATATACGTACCAAGAAATAGAAACTCGATAGCCTCTGAATTAATGCTTAACATACAGATGTGTATACATATACTAAAATGGGTAAATAAGATGTGATTAGAGTGTGAATTGATTTAGGTAGAGCATAATTGATCCAGGCTTAATCAATAACGAAAACAAAAAAGTCTCACGTCCGTACATCGATATCCATCGACATCGCTGCGAATTCTGGAACAGAAGGAATATTCTGATTACAGCAATTCAAACCGTGAAAATGATTCAAGAAAACGGTTTCAAGCAGCTTCCACCGTTCAATTTTACCTCATCATGATGTTGTATCGTGAAAATCTAAGTCGTTAAAAAACTGAGGAATCAAATGAATGTATTCATTTCAATAAAAGAATCTATTATACAAAGAAATGCTTGAAACCCCCATCTTTGCCATTATTACACAGGGAATTTGAGGCCCACTTAACGGAAATATAAGCATATAGATATGAACGGAAATATATGTTTACAGATGAAACACTCGGAGGAAATAATGAAGACTCTCAAGGAAGAAATTTATTAATCTAAAATGGTCAGATTGGAGCAGCGAATATAGAACTGTGTCTAACCAATATACGGATTGATGACCAGTGATGGTGATGGTGATTAAAATGTTGATTATCATTAAGACCAAACAACCCAAAAGTCGTGGGTTCGAATCTACCCCAGCGTATGGATGATTTGTGTTTGCCTTAGGATTAAGACCTTGGTTTAGACGATGCGATATAATCTTAACCTTTGAAGCACCCGAAACCGAAATCTACTGCTGCCACCGTTATTAATATTGATCAGCAGCAACGACGGTAAATTTTAAAATGGTTCAATGAATAATCGATACTCCCTACCTACCCTGCAACACAGTGATGCTATATAGGAAGCGACCCATTCACAACGTCCATACTTTTGCAATACGCTCTTCGCATCGCAGCGCTGCATTCAAATTCCAATATCACATAGCACTAGAGAAGGCATTGGATGGGGGGGAGGGGGGGGGGGGGGGGGGCAACACAAGACGGTTGGGGAAGGAGCAATGTAGTGTACGGTTTGGGAGGTTGTCGGACTGGCCGCCGAGGAATTCCGTGACTGCTTCCGAGAGAGTCAATCGGCTGAATTTCCCTCGAGGTCCGCGGCAGACGGAGGACGTGAGGAAGGGGAGGGGGGCGGCGGTAGAGGAAAATAAGGGGCCGCTGCCGCGCATATCCGAAGGGTCGCTCTGCATACGATCGCGTGGGTCAACGTAGGTGGAGGGCTACCCCGGCGATTGCCAAGGGATTGAGCGGAAGCTATAAAGAGAGAGAGAGAGAAATGATCGAATCCACAAGTCTCATTCATGCTTTTTTCTCCATTTCTTACGCTCCCAATGTACTAACCCCAACACTGTCCAATGTGTTGGTGACTGCACTATCAATCCCACTCAAAGGGTGAGGGAAGTTAGGCATGAGAGCCGAACCTCGGTACCAAAAGGGAAAATCCAATAAGCTAATGCCATTGGCCATCATCCACCTTTCGCCAAACCTTTCGTAGTTCTTTCTATCACCTGCGCACATGCGTCGCAACGTAAAGCCGCGCACTAAGGTCTAAGAACCCCAGTATAAGGGGCGGCTTCTCGTAACTTTCCACTCATCACTATAGTTGTTCATAATGGAAACCTCTAGTGGAAGTATTTTTATTTTTAGGGAAGATGACCTACAAGTATAGTCATTTTTGCCATTGAAGATAAGTGGTTAATTTGATAGAGGTAGGTATTTTCAGGAATGGAGTTAAGGTGGAGCAAAACCCAGCGACCATGACTCATAACTAAAGGTAGAGGGCTCACCTAGGGGCTCACGGTTTGACGCCCGATCCGACAGATACGGTACTGAACTTAAAGTTTACTCCAGGCAGCAAAGAAGGAGGGACCCCCATTCTACTGAAAACATCTGTTATTTCGTCCTAGATTTAAAAATTGCCCCTTGATATGGGAATACTGAACTCTAGCCATTACACCAACCCGATTCCCCTCTATAGCAGTTAAAGGATTAAGTTCTCTGCACTTTAGACTAGCTACGTCAATCAAAACTAGCCATAATTAGCCCAGACAAAATTCTAAGGATGGCCATCACGTTTTTTTCTTCCTAGGCGCAATAAAAAAGAGTGATCATGAGCTAAGAATTCTTCCATGAATTTCAATACCTGAATGGAAAGTAGAACTTTGACAATAAAAGGGAAAATGGGAGAAGAGTATGAGGGAAGGTAATTGACTCGAAGATTATGGGAGACTGAAATGATGAGACATATAATTTTATGAAAAATTTTTATTTTTCGAGAGTTGCTCACAACTACGCGGGAACCTTCACATAAAATGTTCGTAGGCCCGGCCTCTCAGAGAAGGTTCAGTTAGGGAACAACCAATGGCCTACGGAAGTTAGTTATTCAGGAGAGGCGACCGACAGCTAAGGTCATTTGCGCCATTTAGGATAGGTGGGTAATTTTGCAATGGTAGGAAATTTCAGGGAATGTAGGAAAGGTTTAGAGAAACCCGGCGTCGGCATTAGCCTATTCCTAACGAAAGGCGCCAAGGGGACCACGGCTTTACGTCCCATTCGACGGACGGAGTACTGAACTCGAAATGCCCTCCGCTAGGCATTCAAGTGGGAACCGGTTTTCCACTGAAAAATCCGCTACTGCCGGGAATCAAACACGGGCCCTCGGAATGGGAGGCCAGTACTCCAGCCACGACACCAACCCGATCCCTACGCCTACGGATGGGGATGGAAATGATTGAACGTATCGGTATTGAGTAAATGAGGGTACTTATCTGCCAATTTGCCATTTACAGACAAAATTTATGCCCAAGACAGAATATGAATCTTAGAACTTTATATAACCAGGCCGTGGCATTACTAAAATTTCCACTGCGAAGTTTATAAATAATTTATATGTATGATATTTTGTAGAATCTGATTCAAGGGATATAACTGTCACACCTTAGATGTTATTTTCATCCATTCATCATAAACCAAAACACTCCGTGTTTGTCCCGGGTTAAGGTACTAATACTCTTTTGCTCTTCACTCCTATTGTACATAGTATATTTTTAGAGGCGAGATTTAGAGACCCTTTAAATACTACGCTGATCTTTCACCTTTTTCCCCAGCATCCAGTATACTGTACTAATACTACAATACTCCGTAACATTCCCTAACACTACGTAACGGTACCAATGAATTATCTGTAAGTATTTAATATTCCTGAATGCTATCATTTACTTGCTATTTATTATATTTATCATCATTATTTTTTGGAAAAATGAAACATTTATAATATATTTCCCAATGTAACAAAGGCTTGACCATACAGTCTCTGCTGATATTACATCGTAACATACCCGAACCCTCTACCACCAATTAGCATTTCATAATTATGGATTCTTAAATAAATTTTTTACATAACTGATGACAAAATATAGCTCAGAGGCCGACGTTACTGATCGGCGAATGCTGAATGAATTAAAAATTGCTGATAGTCCCTGCCATCAAATGTGAATGACAAAGAAAGGAAGGTCGATTTCTTATCTCACTCCGTGGAGTTTCGGGAGGAATGACGTACAGATTGACAGTTGGTGACGGAATGAAAAGGCAAGAGGGAATAACTGATTCCTGAGAATCTCGCGAGAGATATAAAACGGAGCGCAAAATCGGTATAAAAGGGGGAAAAACAAGCGAAAACATTCGACCGGGGAAGAAAAGAATGAAAAAAAAGATAGGCGTTCGATGAAAGGATCGGTTTCGCATCGGAAGGTGTGGAGGGGGAAAGAGAACCGAGGGAGTGGCGTCGAGAGAAAGAATGCTTTTTGCATACCAAAAGGGCGAATATAAAAGGAGAAACGTGGTGGAAGAAAAGTTTGGCCATGCACGGAGGGCGACGTAGAACGGGAATAAAACAAGGGGGATCGGAAGGGAGGGCAGAGGTTGAAAGGGGTGGTGAGGGGGAGAGTAAAACTACGAAGGGTGCGGGGTGAGGGAGAATATAAACCGTGAGGCCGAGGTTAACGAATCAATCGGTTGGAGGCGCCGCTGTCGGCACCAACGCTGAGCGGCCTGATCAACGACGCTCGGGATGAGATTCGCAGCGTCACCTCCGAAAGGAAAACTCGATTTCCCTCGACTCGAAAAACAAATGCCTAAACGCACCCCGCATCGCCGAAACTGCTTCCCCTCTCTCTCTCTTTTTTCCGCTGCTGGCCTTTCCGCCAGCCCACCACCCCGCGACTCGGCGAAAAAAGAAAACATTTTATCCCGAAGAGATCAAACACGTCCAGCCGATACGTCCGTGCCCCGGCTTTTTTTTCATGTATTCGCCGCCGTCGCTCTTTTGCCCACTTCGATTCCTCGGTGGCATTTCGAGAACTAATGAAAGAGAGGATCAGCGCGCGCGTGGTCGAGGATGAGCAACAAAAAAGGAGAGCATCGGTGCTTGTTCGCAAAGGACGAGTCAACATAGTCACGGAAAAAGGGGAATCCTTTTGCGGCGTGCAGCTGAATCACTCGAACAAAAATATTCCTCTTTATTCTCGTTACGTCGCAGTTGGAATATATTTCTACTTTCATGTCCTAGTAAAATCTAGACTCCGATGAATTGATCTCTTTCTGTTGATTTTAAATACTTGAATCATTCCTAATCCTATTTTTTTACGGAAGATTGCAACAGAATCGTATTAGTATAAAAACTTTTAATAAAATATACAGGTAAATATATTCATTTTGAATATAGCTAATAGATATCAGAACATAATCTGAACAAAAGTTTGATAGTTTTGTGGATTATGAAAAAATTTTTTGAATATACAGAAACAGTTCATATCAACATTATTATATTAAAATGACAAAATATTCACCCCTCCGCTAGCAAAGTACTGATAAGAATAGAGGAAATGTAATTTCATAGATTCACACTGTGGATAGAAGTAGTAGGTATATCAGAAATGATGGAAAGAAAAAAACCAACTTTGCGAATTTCTTTGAAATAATTTACTCACGACCCGGGTTTCAACAAGTAATGCCATCTTCAGGTGACCTGTCGAAACCCGGGTCGTGAGTAAATCATTTCAGTGAAATTCGCAAAGTTGGTTTTTTCTTTCCATTATGGAAAAGTTTCACAAAATTACCCCTGAAACCGTTCCGTTTGTAAATACATGCGAAATACCTTTTAGATGCTGATTATGTGGCACCATAAATGCTTGGTGGGGGAAAATTTAGACAACGGTAAGTACATTTAGATTTATTTTTAGAAACCTGGTAATAAGTACCGAAAACCAAAAGCCCTTGACTCTTAAGTTGGTCATTGAAAACTTAATACTTGGTGGAAATACTATAATAGGGTTTACGGTAACCCAACGGCTTATGTTATATTGTAACATTTAATGAAGCTCTCTAGCCTAATACAAACACAACATCCATGCCTAAGATAGGAATAGAACAGGTAACTTTTAGGTTTTCAGGTTGGCACGATCAGACTGATCTAATCTGATCGACACTACATTACTCAGGTCTTAGGGTCCTGTTTACGCTGCACGTTCTTACAGTGGCTCGCTGGGTAAAATATAGACAATGATTACTGATGTTTGCCTCTACATCTAAATCATCCGCCTTCAAGGTTGTCGTACAACATAGGACAAAAAGCCTCAGAAAGATTGGATTGCAGTCCCTATATTGTACCCACTGAACGCTGGTAACTTGATTGACTTTACAATATTTATTCCATACTTGGAAAATCCATAGCTTAAGTCAGATCTGAGGCTCTTCTAAATATGTAGAAAATGTGAAAAAGAATATGAAATTAAGTTATATAAATAATTTCTAAAAGTCAAAAACACCATCGGACTATTAATTAAATGTAAACAGCTCATGGAGGTAGGTGCTACAATCAGGATCATTGCGTGGTATCACACTACCTAGTAGTACATTGAAGAGGAACTAATTATGGTCATATAGTATTCTACCCATCAGGGTAGGTTTTGGTGGAGCCTTTCTACTCTTACTCTCCAACTTTACTCCATGCTTTAGTCTTAAGCTACGTATACATTTAACCAGTCTTCACATAACTCAAGGATAGCAAACTAGCAGAAAATAAGCGGAGTCACCCGCTGAAATGCACAATAGCAGAATTTCCGCAGAAAAAAAAAACACCTTGACCCGGACTAAAACCCGGAACACCCTGATTTCCAGCCAGATACTGCCGCAAAATAGGAGATTTTTGGCTCGAGCCACGGAGAAGATGGATTCTTTTTCTGAGGAAATTCTGCAGTCTTCACATATTATCTGAAACAGCCATTATTTCCTTACTTATTGTTTGCCGATAGATCTACCTTCGCAAATATTTTTCATTATTTAATTACCTCTAATTTTACTCTACACCAGGCAGGTCTTTCTTCTTCACCTACATCCCACAAACAAAATATCCTTAAATTTACAAAGTTAATCCTAATTTACATTCTTTATAAATACCTTTCTATCACTTACACCAAATCTTAAAGGCACTAATCGTACTTTCCTTTTCCCAAAGCTCAGGTTCGGCAACGGAGCGAATCAAATCAAACCATTTATTAACCTTTCTGTAATATCCTTATCGAGAGATTTTGTCATTAACCTTACTTTCATTGAATAAGGATAGCCTACGTGATTCTCCTAAGAGCCTTGGAAATACAACCACCTTGTATAAAATGCTATACGAATGAATCAACTGCTCCTTCTATCCCAGTTTGCCCTCGTGCTTTTATGCTTCCACGTATTTCTCCACTATGGTCTCCTTATTTTTTTCTTTTATGCAGTTACCTTAATGTTAACTTTGTAAAATGAGTTTGAAATGTATCTAAAAGTATTTACTACCCATTATTGGGGAAATATCTCTCGACAAAATATTGGTAAAAATTCAATTAGCTTGCCTTTCACTTGTATGACAAACTCACGCTCCATAATAGTGAATGTTGAAAAACGCTGAACGGGGAAAACCTACTCCACACCTTATCTTTGTCAACCCAGGTCATACATCGAGTATCGCTACTTAACCTGTCATGGATACAATATGCTACAAATTGAGATTATAGGTATTCTATTAATAAATACTTAATTTATTTCATTGATCAATCATATTTCATTGCTTCATATACTCAATTTAATAACATTTCATTGGCTATATATTCATAATTATGCATAAATCTATTTACCGAATTAGGGGAAATAGGTTGATGTGGTGGCTAGAGTACTGGCCTACCATCCCGAAGGCCCGAGTTCGATTCCCGGCAGTGGCGGATTTTTCAGTGGAAAACCAGTCCCCACTTGAGTTCCTGCAGGATAGCATTTCAAGTTCAGTACTCCGTCCGTCGGATGGGAAGTTAATCCATGGTCCGCTTGCCACCTTTCTTTAATAGTAGGCTAATGCCCGAAGGAGCGCCGGGTTTTTCTTCACCCTTCCTCCGTCCGAAAACTCCTGCCATTACCCAATTACCAACCTATCCAAAGTGGTACAAATGACCCCAGCTGTCGGTCACCTCCTCTGAATAACCAACCGGCCTATTTCACGAATTCTACTTTACACTACGCTTCCGTTGGCCTAGCTTCCACTATAGAGTGCTAATTAATTATTTAACACTGTCTAACCTGAAATTAAGTTCAAAATCTTCGACTTTACTCTCTCCTTAATCTCTCTAATCATGTTATATGTAGTCATTTGCTCATGAGTTTACCAGAAGAATTTATCCACCCCCTCTGTGATTCATGTTACGACGTCTCCATTTTTTACCCATTACCATTTCTTTTATCTTAATTTCTCTTAAAATTTCAGCGACTTCTTGTTAATATTCCTTTCTTTTGACAAGTTATTGGCAAGTAGGCATCCATGTACCAATACTAATTTCTCTATATCTTCCTCTTTTAATTCTTTCTTGCTCAAAATACAGCCAGAGAAAACAAAATGAAAGATGACTTTAAAGAATATAATATAAACTGATTTGATTTATACAAGATCATTTTTGGTGTAATGAAAGATTACCTTGAATTTAATCCAGCAGGGACGCAGTAATGAAGCACAAGGAGTGATCCTGCACTGTGAGATGGCAAAACTCACCTGAAAAGAATGCGAAAAAGATAATTATTACATACTCTTCTTTATCACTCTTAAGTAGTCATTGATAAAAATATGTTAGCGCTATTTCATCCGATAAGACAAAGATATTTCATTGTTTTAATCTCATTTGGGAAAACTTTTATACCAATCGCAGAGCACGCAAGAAAGGGAAATTCTGTAAATTTCGTAGTTAAATGACTCATTTCAAATAACAAATCTAGGCGCAATTTTTTTATATTTCATTTCAACTTTATTGAAATTAGCATCTGTCACATATTTTCTATCAAACGTGGAGTCTCGGTGATTCAAAATGCTACCATGATTCGGAATTAATGGATATAGATGGAAGAAAAAACTATTTTTTTCCCTTATTTTCCATTTTAATCAAATAAGACAAACTAGCCTGTTTTACAACAAATATAACGAGCATAGCCTAGATAGACCATTATGGCTCTCATTTATACGTCCAAAGCCCTAAATGCCATGTCTGAGCACCATAGAGAAACGGAATACGTAAAAGTGATTGGAGACATATTTTTGGCACGCCTTTTTTCTTGTTTTTTACTCCCCAGGCAAATGACATTCAAAAAAACACAAAGAGATATAAAATTCACAGATATGGAAAAAAATGGATTAGGCAGTTTTTCGGTGAAAATCGAGTACCAAGGAAAGCATTGAAAATGATTAACAATCAGTTAAAGGAGACAATGATGAAATCATTTACCATCAGTTTTAAATACCTATTAAATATTTTTCCCTACTATGCAATCACAAGTTGGGACCGAACGATTAATTAATTTTAGAGTCATAGGATACCAAAAGAGGATCTTTTAATCACGAGTGGCTTAATTAGCAAAAATAATCAAACCGCGGGGGTTGCATGGTGAGATGTACTTTCCGACCTTCGATGACTAGCAAACAATCAGGATTATTATACAGGATTCAACTATTCCCTGCGGAGCAAGTAATTGTGAGCCGATGGGAACAGACGAAAAAAAAATCAGCGTCCTTATTATGAATAAGGCATTCTCGAGTGCGGACAAAAACCGAACTCGATAAAAAAGGCGGATGAAAATTCGCAATCAAAAGCAGAAGATGAGCACTATAGGGGGCGGGAGGGAGCTGGGGGTGGAGGAAGTGGAGAGTATAATGAACGAGGAAGCTTGCTTGTAGGTGGGGCGCGGAAGGGGGGAGGGTGAAGTTTGAAGGGATGAGTACGCAAAATAGGGGGTGAAGGCGTGGAGCGGGGAGAGCCAGAGTGAGAGAGAGATGGGAAGTTGATGGGGAGGGAAGATGTTTCCACTACGTATCGCGTTACGCCAAAAAACTACGGGCCTCCCGACATCCCCGCAACCTCTCCATTCCACGAGCCGCTGCAGAAGGGCGCACCCCATTGGCGAAGCGCGCGCGAATTCCCCCGTTCCCATGGAAACCAATTGGAAGCTTCGCGAAAACGGATCGGACCCAGAGGAGAAGCACGGGGCGGACGGGAGGCGGAGAGGGAGGAAGAGGAGGAGGGGGTGGGAGGGAGAGCTGGGGAGGTGGGGTGAGAGGGCGGAATGAAATTCGAAGAGCCAACAATTTTCCCGAACGAATTTATGCATTTTCACGGAATGATTGGCGGCGGAGAGGTTGTGGGGGAGGGCGGGGGGCGAGTTTGTCGATGTGGCTGGCTGGAGAGGAAGGGAAGGAAAGGGTGGGGGATGTTAGGGGTTGGTGAGCATGTCGAGGGGAGGGAGGGTCGGGAGCGGGAATGGGGAGGAGGGTGCGATGCAGCGCGAGCAATGAGGAGGTTGTTGGCGACGAGGATGAGGAGCGAGGATAAAGAGGGACCTATGCACGTAATGAAACACGGCCCTCGTCAGCCGGCTGAATTCGATTGAGTGTTCTCCACGCTACCTACCAGTCCTTTCCCTTCGCTGCACACCTCCCCCGGAACCTCTACTTCCCCTTGCCTCCCCACATCATTCCTCTCCAACGCCCCTCTTCCCCTTCCCTCGGCTGCTCCGTCTCCCACCTCCTACGGTTGGGCTAATTAGGCATCTCCCTAGATCGGTTTTATGAGTCGAATCCATATCGATGAGCTACGATTGAGGTTTAATGACAGTATACATTGTTGTAATTATTAATGTTACAATGCATATATAGTTCATATTCCTGGCAGTGCATTACTTTCAAGTTATTGAACAATGTATTCAAGTTTTGTATGATTCATTCTCACTCTGTCTGAGTCTACACATGTCTCTGAATGTTCGGTGAACAATTTTCGGGCTCTGTTTATCGATTTTAAAAGACATAAAAGAAATTTTAACACCCATCCTTTAAACATGATTAGAAAAAAAACTAAGCAGGAGGGAAATAAGATAAAAAAATTAATGCTTTAATTCTGCCAAATTCAAACAATTATTCAAGCGTCATGAATCGGTTAGATATTTCATATCAAACGGATGCTCCTTAAAATAGGTCAAATGTTTAATGAGTAGGTAATAACGCCAATACGATACCATATATGAGTGGCAGAGATACAAGTAATGAGAGAGTGATTTCTCTCATTGCTTTTATCTCTAGTTACAAATTTTTTTTGGATATACTCGTACAAAAAGTATTGACCTGTGATGAAAATACGGAGTTGTAACATACTGAGTGGAGCGCTGGGCTATTGACGGGAATTCTCGTGTTCAAATCCCGTAGAGTCAACTCTAGACACATCCAATTAAACCTAATCTGTGTCATTTTTGTGTAGCAGGTATTTCTGAGAGACCAGAGGTGGTAGCGAGAAGGTAAAAGGCCCCTTTCCCTTAAGCTTGAATTTCACACGCCGCGGCGTGTGAAATTCACGCATCAGGGCTCGCTGACGCGACGGGCTAAGTACTTGGATACGCAGGATTGAAAACACAAACTATGTAAAATTCCTTTGATAGTTACATGGTACAACTAATTTCAATGCAAAGGCATCATCATCAGGTACCTGATAATGACGCCTGTGCATTGAAACTAGAGTACCAAATAAATGTCATAGGAATTTTACATTGCTAGTGTCTTTAATTCAAAATAGATTCGCTTGAACTACTGAATAGATTTGAATGTTCTCTAACCTCACAAACGGATCACCCTTCGGATCGAACACTAATACATTCAAATGAGAAGAAATAAATGAATATGGTGAAGTTAGCCGATATAAAGATTAAGGGGAAGACTAAGTTAATCATATTAGGGAATTGGTTTAGCCATTTGATGACTAAAAGAAATATAAACGTATACAAATTGAACTATTCCCTAGACTTCGCAACCACTCCCTGAGTAGTAGCTTGAAAGGATACATTCCCCTATTAGCTTGAACGGCTCCATAAATCCCTTCCAGCAGTGAATACGATCGTAGTTCAATGTATCAAACTCTAATGGTCTAATATTGTTTACAAAACATCGATGTCGGGCGGGATCGATTTTGAATGTCGCATCCCCACTCCACCTTTCCTCCCGCCTCGCCGACCACCTTCCCCTCCGTTCCGTCACGTGACTTCCCCGACACTCGAACTCCAACGCCCCCCCATCCTTCCATCTCTACCCATCCCTCTGCCTTCGCTCTTCCGCCAGTTTTGAACTCTGGTTACATCATCACGTATGGTCTTTCATCCACTCCGCCGCTGCAAGAGAGTTTTTTTCCTCTCTCTCTCTCCCTATCCCCCCTCTTCATTTTTACATATATACCCATCCGCGGAGTGTGTAAGCGTGTACGTGCGTGTGTTCCGCAAGGGTGTGTACACGCACGCGTATGTTTTGCTTGTCTGCGTGCCAGCGCCTCGAAAACTAGTCAAATGCCAAGCCATATTTTCCCCTTCCATCCTTCCTCCTCTCTCTCTTTCTCTCATCAAGCGCGCTCCATTTTTCCTACCCCACTCAAACAAATTCTTCTTTTTTTTTCTCTTCAGCCCCCACGACGTTAATTGGAGGTTTTTTCCTATTCATTTGGAAAAGCATGTTCAGATAACGGAAAAATAAATTCCGCACTCCCGTCGCTTGCATGCCGAAGGGAATGATGAGCCGTGTATGCATATGGAAGTACATATATTTGATAGTTTCCGGAAGAGGGAAGGGGACGGCAAGAGGAGGAGGATTACAATTTTTCAGACCTTTTTTTAATTTCAATTTGTGGGACCATTCAAGGATACGTGCCTCGCGACGGTACGCATTTCGAAGCGAATAATTCTTATCATCGGAATGAGAATCAATTTTAGCAGTGGAATGGTACGCCTAATCATGAATATTAGGAAATATACGGTTTTATTTGGTTTTAAATGGCTATCAGTGACAAAGGCGCAATTATATCTGCGGAATTATTAATTTTTATCAACCTTGCTTCATATTGATATCTTTTTTAACGCAGGGAAATCTTACCTGGCTAAATTTTGATCTGCCGAGTTACATTCTTTTAATTGTAGCTCCGTATACTGAAGGAACATCAGATGAACACTTCGCATAAACTCTTTTTGAAAATATACATAATCATGAATCTAATCCATGATATTCCTAAAGCCAGTAAAAAATTCAACTGGATGAGAAAGTAATACTGCAGTGCATTTATCATTTCATCAATATGTCTAAAATGAGTAAAAAATAATGAGATATGGAAGACATGATTTCCTCCAGTTTTCTCTTCAATACCTGCTAAATTTATCGCAGTATTATCACAAAGAGAAATTTTTGGGCGAATAAAATGTGAATATTTATACTTACAATACTTAAACACGAAAAATGTACGTCACATATACTTTATTCTCCCCTGCCCATTTTACTTTGAAATGCTTAACCAGCGACTTTAAACACGGAAATTTGCAATAGTTTACTAAAAATTGGCTAGAATGGAAGAACAGAATTTAACTTCGGGCCTTTTTAGCGATAGATAGAGAAGAGCGTACTCTAAAAAGTGTCATTCGGTGCTTACCCAATGCCACACAATGAGTAATATTTACTCAATCAATTTGACCGCGAGAATATTCCTTTTCTTTCCGAAACAAACCCTGGATGGTTTTAAATATCGGGTCAGTTATCCATTTTTAACCCATCGTCAAAGAAATCACCATGCAAGCAGCAGCAGAAATTATTCTCTCACGGCCAGAGGATGGAATGAGCTATGATAATCCTGGTAATCAACACAATTAGTGGCCGAGTCTTAATAAAGGTATGGCCATTGTAAGATTTCGACAGAAAATAAACTTCTAATTATGTACAGAAAATATCAAGGTGTCATGGATATTTTAAATATTTCCGGAGGATAAAAATCGAACAGCTAAGATCAAGTAAACAAGATACAATGGTGAAATTGTGATTTTTGAAATTCTGCCAAAGTTCCACCCTAGATAAATTTTCATTTATTCCATTTCATTTTAACCATATTGAAATACGAAAACCCTTCCATGCATTGCTGCCAATTGATGATGGTAACTCAAGTCAAACTGGACACAAACAGATCAACAAAAATGTATACCAGAACTGGGAAGTCTAGAATGTCCCTGATCTTACTATGCCGCATTTGTTGGAGATTCCAATCGATTATCCTCTCAAATCTTCCATAAAAAAACTACAGTGACCCGGATGAAGAACGCCTTACGCTCGCCTCGTCTTCTGCTCGTCAAACGCTTTCTAAAGCTCCTTCCCTTCGGAGACTTGCTTCTGTCTCCCTTTAGCGTAAGTTTGAATGCTCACGTCCATACATCTCCATACACTACTCCCCCATTTTGTCTTCCTGTAAATATTTCCTACTAGCCGTTTAGTTTCATTATTTTATTCATTATTATTATTTTGATTTTTAATATTATTACCACTGCAAAACAGGTTTGTAAGTCGTTCTTTTCACGAACTCACTTCCGACATGCTTCCATAAAATCACGCATCAAAACCTTTAATCTATGCCAAACTTTCTTTTGAATAGTTTAATTTTCTAAACTAGAAAACATTACACTCCATCTAGCTTAGACTAATCATTTCCTTATTGCCAGTAGTCGGTTATGGCGGTTATGGCTCTCCAGACTAGTTACCCATTTGTCGCGAGTTGGAATCTCCTCACGTGCTCGCAGGAAAATAGTGTGGTGGATAGACTAATAAATTTCCGCCCCGAAGGCCGTGGTTTGAATCCCAATTTTTTATTGGTACACTGGTCCATCTCTTCAGTGCCCAGTGAAGAGCACTTCAAAATCAGTTCTCTGCTCTACAGATGGGACGGTAAACAGTGGATTCTATGGCGACTTTTGTTGAGAACAGGCTGATGATGATGCCTGGTTTTTCTTCCAGATTATCAACTACGATTAAGCTAGATTTATTTATCTCCTAATTGACTCTTGGGGAAAAGCCCTGAAACCTAATTCTACCTTTTAGGAGAAGAGTGTGAATCCGCGATCTTGTAAATAGCTATATTTAATTTAATACCGTTATCTTACGTGGGTCAAGACGCCTACGCTAAGTATCCTATCACCAGAGAAAGTAGTGCGTTTTTTGAGAAACCATGGAGGAAGAGGGAGAGAGGGAGGGAGGAAGGCAGATGATTAAGAGAATGAGCAAGCACTGTAAGCCAACCCACGTCCTGGTGAGTCAACTCGGACAAAAGCCAGCCCCGCGACCATCGCGTGCAACAACATTTTCGCAGCACATCGCCGGAGCCCCTTCACTCACGACACGCACCGCCGGGCCCAAGGAACGAAATTTCGGCCCGGGAAATGAAGTCCGCCGCATCGTTCATCCCGTCCACAACAACCGCGCCCCCCCTTCCCAGAAACCCCTTGGCCCGCGCTTTTGAATTTAACCCGTGCCCGCGCGACGGACTCTTTTGATCCGGCCCTTCCGGGCCTTTGGAGAGAGAAAGAGAGAGAGGAGTGCACGCCAATCGCCGCCGCTAATCACCAGGCTTCATCGCGCGCGGGGGGAGAGAGCCTGAGGGGAGGTTTCGGCGTGGGATGGGGGAGGCCCGTGGGTAGAGACGAGGTGGGGGCGGGGGGGAGGGGGTTGAGCCGGGAGGGTAAGGGGGCAGATCCTAACCGCATCACCAGCACATTTCTCCCCCGGTGATTAATTACTGGGGCTGCGGAGCATTAATTCCACTCCTATAACGACCAAAAACCCCTTCACCGTCTGAAAATTATTTGGGCGCCCATGATGTTCCGGCGTCGCGACGGCAAAAAGCCTTACGTCTCTCCTTCAAAAAAAAAAAAGAGAAATAATGCATTCAATAATTTACGTGGGTGATCTCCACAGTGCGTGCAGGTGAACCCCCGATTACGGTCGTGAAAATTATCTAAATAATAGAGTGATAAACTTGAGAACTACTTTTATGAGTTTTCTGTTGGTTACGGTATTTTTTGATGAGGTTTTCACACTGATTGGCATTTCCTTAAAGACTATCCCTTCAGTATCTCTTTCTTGAGATAAGTATGATCGAGTAAGATAGCAAGTTATTCTTCTCCCTTGTCCTTACCTACCCAATATTATGCCTTCAATTAGTGATGTACGTACCCAGTTGTCCTCAATTTACTTGTTCTCTCTAGCGGGTTTGACTCGTTCTCATTCATTCTCTCCTTAGTAATCTCAAAACTCCATCGCTGACACCGACTCTTTCAGTGCATCACACTTTTTCCATTACCCCTTATTTCTTATTTTCGACATCCCCAAAGGTCCAGGTGTGGGAATCATACAAGGCCACACTTCCTATCAAGAACATCACTAGCTTCTAATTTACGTACATCATTGGCCAATTTCCTCCCAAAGTTCTCTCCGGTCGGTAAATGAATCTTCATAGGAATACTTGTCTTAAAGTAGCTCACTGATGAAAAACTCCAGGTGCTAAGTGGCCCAACGCCCATTGTGGTCTAATTAGATGGATAATTTAAATGTCTCACCGGCTGTAATCAATGCATTGTTTAGTTTAGTTGTTGGAATAAGTATGGATTATACGATCATTTTAGTTTAGTTTTAATAGTTATCGTTCACCAAATTAAGGAGAAATGTAGGAATAATGTGTTTCGCTGTAACTGCTGCTCCTGAGTTAAGATTAATGGAAGGATGTTTATTACTTTTATGTTTACATAGGGCGCAACCCGTTATACAAGCCGTGGATGCAAAGTTCAGGCGTTGGAATGAATTCGCCTCGAGAATGGGCTTTGAGTTTATTTTACAATAAAATTTATTACATAAGGAGATACAATAAAGCTTCAAAACTTGTAGCTCGTTACAGCAAAACCAACAATTGCTACAATATAAATTCCTAATGTGATTATTTTTTTAGCAATTAACTTTCGTTCTTCCGAAGAATAAGGGTTAATGGTAAATGATTTCGTGACATATCTAGATCACCCATATAAAGGTACCAGGTACCAAAAAAGCTTAGTGGATCCTTAAAATTACAGCTAAGGTTTCACCAAGGGGAAAATAGAATTTGATCGAGCACTGCTTAAATTTTTCTTTTTAATTTACGAAAAAGTGAGCACTCCCATTTGATAGGGATAACGTGCGGAGCTTAGTTAGCCCAAGGTACCTTTCATTGCGCAAGGGCATCAATATAGGGACTCGTCCTCATTCATTAAAAATATGTGGGAACGAGAAAAATTACCCAATGAGAAGATCTTGAGCGACATGAAAACATGCGACGTGCGATTTCCGCTACAAGTCACTACATTTATTCCCACTACCATAAATTTCTGATGATTTTCAACGGCAAAGCAAGGGCGAGCGAGATATTCCATTAGGATGGTTAAGAAATAAATTTAGCGAGAATAATATGAATTAAGAAAACTCTTTGTTACAGTTCAAAGGAAAATTAAGTAGCTAAGTGTTGATCTCAATATCTAAGAAAAACAGACTAGGAAAATATGCTTACACTAAATAAACAATAGGTTATAACTTAGTTTATAGCGTGTTAAACGTGTTTATGGACTTAAAAAAATTAAAGCTGATCAATAACACCTTGGAAACACTGCTTGTTTCTTTAATCTCAGGGACTTGAGTGTGCGAATGGTTTTACTACATAGATTGATCATAAGTTATTGCTGGTAGAAAACCAGGTGAACTGAGAAAATGAAATTTCAATCTGAGTTAGCGAGCCATATTTTATCATATACCTACGTTAAATAAATGTCTCCGATTGTCATATTCGCACGATAGAATAAATGCTTTCCTGATTTAGCGGGGATTTTATTTTTTATTCAGTAATGCATGTTCGAGATGATAAGAAGAAGAAGCATTTCCAAGGGTTTGTGCCCAAATTTTTTCTATGAAATAACAATATTTTTAATAAAAAATAATATTCTGTGCATTAGTAATAACAGGTATTTTATAATAATACTTTATGAAAAACTATGATCGTTATTGATAAAAACGGTAGCTTAAATACTCAAACCAGATAAGTCCTGCATGATGAAGAGAGCACTTCAAAATGGGCATGAAATATCAATGTGGGTCAATTTGCGTAGCAATATTATTTTTATTCCAACCATGTTATCAGATATGGAAAGTATGCTAATGATAAAGGGCTACTTCCGTAACAATATGCCGAGATTACCGGATAATTTTATTTCTGTACACAAAGCAAAATATGAGGGGACAAGAAACAACTTATTTACGACTCGTACTCTAACAAATCTTGTGGGCGTATCAGAAATACATGTAAAGTATTATAAGTTATAATTATCAGTTATAATTTATAACATATTCAAGGCCAGGAGTAATAAAGAAAACTCAATAGAGATTTATTATAGCTGCCCCAGTATTAACGAAAATGGCCAAAATACTACAGAGAATACCGAAAAACGTAAATATTAGTTTTCCTCTCAGAACCAATAAAGATGTTTACTACGTTTCTCGTGCGAGAATCATCATGCAAAGTTCTTCCTTGTGCCAATAACCCTGCTCTCTAAAACATTAATTTATGAAAGCAAATAATTTTTAGTGCTAGAAGATAATGTTTAGGGGATTGATCACACTGAAATTCATTGATAGTTGGTTGAAACTGTAAAATAACATGAATAATTATTGAACTAGAGCGACTAATGTCACGCCTTTAATTATATTCCAACGGAAACACAGCCACATTTTGCGTAAAATATTTCTCCCCTATGAGACTAGGGACTAGAAATTCTGGAGAGGGTTCGCATTTCCAAAAGGATACTCGATATCACTTCTGACGCCCGGTATTGTCCTCGGAGGTGGAGGGCGGGGTTTAGGGAAAGGCATCCAGCTCCGAGACGCGTAAATCCAGGATGTCCGCCTCACTAATCGGGTTAGGATCGGACATGCAAGGATGAGGAAGAGAGGGAGAAGGATGTTGACGGCACTAGAGAGGCGTAATCAACGCTGGAGCGGTTTGCTGGGGGGCGGGAGGGATGGAGGAAGGGTACTGCGGAGGATATGAGATGAGGGAAAGGAGCCGGAGGGTCGAGGGTACGAGGTTTTAGGGGGCGCACGAGACGGAATGCTACGCACACACACACACACACCAAACTCATTCTGAGATGGTTCACAGCCAGGACTCAGGGTTGAATTTCGGCCTTCAATCAACAAACTAGTTGTGCCGCCTATTCCCGCGTCCATAATTTCCTCGCTTGCCGCCTTCCTCGTTCACTTTCCCTCTCACTTGGATCCGCCAACGGCGCTCAATAAGATTTGCATCTCTTCACCCTCGTTGCTATCTGATATCACGGTGGGAGATAGGGTGGAAGGCATTTGAGTGAAAGTACAGTTCATTTATATTTATTCCCATCCCACCCTGGTTTGGTCGCGCACCCAAGCGCACGAAAGTGATTTTTCTAAATAATGGAAACACAGTAGTAATAATGCTTGTGTTTTAGGACTAACTACAACGGTTATGATTTCAGGTTTTCCCGGCAAATACTTATGTCGAATCGTTCTTGGGTTTCATCCTGGGTGACAGCTACATAAATACATTGCATGAACTTTAACCGAGCTACAGTTTTCAACTTCAAGCGGCACATGGTAACCAGTATTAAAAGAAATACAAAGGTCACAGCGAACCTCTAAACGATCAGACCCGTTACGAAATTTGAAAGGAGGTTCGGAACAATAAACCCCAGAACGATTCAACACAGCGGTTAAGGTTATATCACACCGTCTAATCTAAGATCTTAATCCTAGGACAACACGGCATCCAAGCCCGAGACTATTTGCTTTCCAGACTACCTGGGCAAGCTTCAAGCACTGTATCAAGTTACTGTGGAGAATATCAAACCGAGAAATGTTTTACAAGGGAGGCGGGATTTGCTTCTTAACCTGGCCTGGTAAGATCGTTTGGGATATAATAGATAGGTACTCTCAAAATTTGGCTCATGGCTAAAGCAAAAGAAACATTTTTAGAAGCAATATTTTAGTCATTGAAAACAATAAGAAAACTGATCAAAACCACATATGTTAACCGCACTGTACACCGTTCAAAAATAGGAATTCTCATAGATTCTCATCTGGTAGAACACAATTAATTACTTTAAGCTACGAGCATGTTTATATAATTTACTGCCCTATCTAATATTGCATTCATAATTCTATTGCAAAACTTAAGTATATACTAGCAGTACTGCTTCAACTCTTAATGATATCAGATGCAAAGAAACATAGTGACCGCAAAAGTAAGGAGGTATCGTACTGACTTGGCATTCTTAAGATCACGAGTCGTCCATCTATCGTACTCATACCTACACTTACCCCCGATTGGGGGTAAGAGTTTAAACTCTGCCTTTATTTCCTTTCTGCATTTCCGCAGACAGACCTCCAAATTTTAATTGATATTTTAAACCCATAAACATTTTCAATAAACACTTAGAAAATAAAAAGTACAATGAATTTTGGAGAGAGACATGTAACCGGGGAGATATAAACTTTCCTTGTATCCAATTTATTCTCCGGACCATACATTAGGAAATGGGTGCCACTATACTGATGGACTTCGCAAAACCATACGCATTTTATGATAACGAGAGTACTCAACGTATAAAATTAAATAAGTTACCGAGACGATCTAGAAGGTTTAGGAAGCCAATTTAAAACCTTAAATAAAAAATCCAAGGACTGATTTGAAAACTAACCCACACCCGCCCATCTTTCCGCCGTCACAGCGACTTGAAACTGCGTTCCGAAAATCGTTCGCGGAATGAAAATGATTCGTAATCCCCGAAACTCTCGGAAAGAGATGGGCATTAAAGTCCGCCGAAATTCATTACAAGGGGATCAGACCTGGAGCAGGGGGAAAAAATGAAGAACTCGGAAGCGTTCGCGCCACGTTTTTTGTTTACAATAAAATTTTTGTTTTTATTTTGGTCGAGACAGCACCCCGGTCGGAAAAAAAGATGGGATGGGAGGTAGGGAGAGGAGGGGTGAAAAAGGGTGTGAATGGGTGAGAAGAGGTTGGGGAGGGGAGAGCTCATATTTCATGGTTATGCAAACACTCCGTGCTGCAGGGGGTACGTACGCACTCGGTCGCAACCCGTAGGAATATATATATAAAAAAAGAAATAATGCCGACATTCCTCTTTCAACCCCCAACTCTAACACCCTTTTTACCGCACCATCCCCATTTTCATAACAAAAATAAAAAATAAACCGCTGAGTAAGGGCAAGGGGGTGGTGGAAGGAGAATCGCTGGGAGGGAGCGGTGGAGGGCTGCAAAGGAAACAGTTGCGGGGGAGGGTTTGCGGAAGGCGAAGGGCTGCAAGGGATCAAGAGGAGAGGGGAAAAGAGAATGTAGCAGAGGTAACGAGGGTGGGGAAAGGAGCACTAAAGGGAATATCAAGCCGAAAGAGAGGATGTTTCTGTGCAGGTGGTCGCTTTTCCCCATCCCTTAAAAGTAAGCAGAAATGTATATCTATATACATAGTAGGGTATCACTTATCTCAAAATATATGAGTTGGCGCTGGATTGCTTGTCACTAAATTCAGCTGTATGATTTCGTTCGAAGGAATGCATCTAACCTGTTTCAGTGTCGTGCTGAAATACCAATAATTCTACCTCAATATGCTGACAAACACGATAAAAACATGAGTATCATACCGCACCGTTACCACCGATGAGATCACAAAAAAACTGCCGATCAAATGGAAATTAAATTGTTCATATGGATATTTTTATGATAGTTGCGAAGTAGTGATACTTAAGGAGCAAGTTAAAGATGCAGGTAGGTTATTAGGCACGCATTTATACTGAAATCATAGGTCACGCAGGTAACCACGGTAACGAGCGGAGACAAGAAAAGTAAATAAATTTCAAAATGATTTAAAAAGTATTTTAATTCACCAATTTAAGTTAAACAAATAGCAACCTCAGTGTTGTAATCGCAACTGTTCTTTTAAATACATGAATACCACGCCGCGCCGGCCTGAAGTGGTACCTCGAATCTGAAGACATTAATGATCACCGCGGGCTGACAAGAAGATCCTCTGACAAATACTCGTTAACAAATCAGAAACAAAAACATAGGAACAGTTGACAACTAATATTTATCCGAAGGATTTTTTCTTCTTGAAAAATACACCTCCTACGAACTTACCGTTCAAAAAAATACAATTTTTAATGAATATCGATACAAGTCTTTAGCCGTGGGGGTAAAAACCTTTTCTTGGGAATTAACAAGCATGTTCTAAGGAATGCAATATGAAAGAGAATGAACATGACCTTTGGCCAAAAAAGAGCGAAGCTGAATTCTGTGTTCCGTTGAAGGCGAAGTTATCACTGATTTAAAAAAATGAGGAAAAAGGAACAGAAATGCAAGGCCTTCACGCATTTTTCGGGACACGTAGGCCAAAAATATACTCCTGAGTACCAATCAAAATGACGTCGGCAAAGCGGAGATGCACAGTTGTTATCACACGAAAAAACAAGATGGAAGAAACAGTCAAGTTGAGGTGACATGGGCATATCACGTCTAAGAATTGAAGTAGAGTTGGGGTACGGAAGCAGTAGGAGAGAGAGAGATCGAGTAAATGGAATGGGTGAGTGTATTCATTTATGAGCGGGATTTTTATTCCGAAATTCTCAAAGATAGCACGGAAGGTGGAGAGTTGATGGTTTCTCCGCGAACTCTTTTGCCATCCCCCAGAGACAGCAATTATTTCAGCATTTTTTTTTACCCTCACCCTTCTGGCCGCGAGGCCAGTTTTAAACTCTCTGTGAAATTCCGTTATATTTCCCCCTACTCTCTTATCGTGGCGATGCGAAGTCTTCGTGGCACATCACATCACCCCCACACAACACCACACGCATCTCCATCCTTCCCCATTCCCCCTCCCTCATCCCGAGCTCGCCTGTATTATTTCCCACACCATCCCCGTCCACACCCTAAACTTCCCTCCCACCCCCTCGCCTCTATTTACTCACCCACCTGTCGCTTAGCAACCACTTCCCTTCCAAGTGCGCGGCCCGCCTCCATGCCAACGCTACTCCTCCCCTCGACATTTTCGCCTTTGAGCCACCCCCCCACCCCCCCAAACATCCCTCCGCGAACCCCCGTTCTTCATCCCCAAACAGCCAAACCCTGCGGTGGGAGTCCCTCCCTCATTTCCCTGCTGCGCCCTGCACAAAGCCAAGCCAAGCACACTAGAGGGGTCCCGCAGCAGTTGATTGTCATTTGGGAGGGGAGGAAGGAATATGGACAGCTGAGGTCATCATTACCACTGAGGATAGGTGAGTAGTTGAGCATACGGAATATTTTGGGGGAGCAGTGCCAGGAAGGAGGAAAATCATGCGTCGGCAAACAACCACCCTAAATATTTTGATGATTTTTTCCTTTCATGAAATGTTATGGTTAAATTTGAAAATTTGTTCATTTTTTTACGCCTGTTCTACAGTAAAGACAACCCTAGGCGCCTAGTGCTTTGAACAAAATTTCAGAACTTTTGGCATACAGATATTGAAAAACAAATTATTCTCACCGATTATTTTGTTTACTAAGCAATTTCAGAGATATTGAGTATTTTTTTCAAAAAGAAATAAACTTCTTTTTTGCTTTCAAAATAAAAAATTCTCAAATATCCATCAACTAATTTTTAAAGAAGAATGTAATTGGCGAAGGAGAACGATTGCTGAAGATTTACTCCCCAATTTCCGAAAGAGTACAGTGAATCCTAATCAATTTAGAGGTCAGTGCGGAGGTTAAATGTTTCGTTTTCACAGTAGTTAATCCTTCGATTTATGTAAAGATAACACACATTCTGATGTACTTACCACAGAAAATTTCTTTTTTCTCCATTTGGGCTTAGTTTGGTCTTTGTATTAGGGCAATTATGGCAAAAGATTTACTCTCCTCTTGACCAACAGCAGAGAACTCCACATCTTCTCTCAGAACGTAAAATGGAGTCCTATAGTCAAAGCGTTGTGGTTTTTCAATCATCAAGTGCCTTTAGCCAACGAAGCAATTCATTTATCTTTCCACACCCTCGACCCAACAATTCATTCGCCCAGCACCGGCGTGTGCTCTTCGTTTCCCGTGCGAAAACAAATTCAACAGATGACCATTGTAATCTCCTTAATTCCGGGAAAGGTCAACAATAGCATGCTGCTGCCGTTTCATTCCTCTCCTCTCTGTAAAATGATGAATGGGATGAAGAGTTATTTTGGACCATTATAATACTGACTGCTTTAGTCATTTAGCTTAAGTTTGTATAATTTCACAATATGGAAATAAATTAAAAATTTGCTTGGAACAAATTTCCAAACAGGGCGACGTAACTTGATGTCAATGATAAGCACAAGGTAATCCATGTACATTTAGGACGATTTAAGAGGTAACATCGCTCCAATTCTTTGCTTTAAAAGCATTATTATTTGTGAAAGACCGAAAAATGCTTTTTTTAAAGTTATTAATGCCAAAAAATTCAAACATGCTCTAACTTCTAGGAGGAAGTTTACCCATTGCTCCTCCATTAGCAAAATTTTATGCAGGAATAAATTTACTAATTCGATAAAATCGTGATGAAGATTATTATTCATGAAAAACGATGGGATTATTAATGCCAATAGAACAGTTTGTGTGATTTAAATACGAACTAATTACGCTCCTTTAGGCCTACAGATGCAATATTTAGCAATAGTTATCTTTGTGAAATTCAGAAAATGGCAAAGACACATAAAAGTTCAACTATTTTTATGTGGCAAAAAAGATTCTGTTAGAAATTGGGTGAATTTCACTGGATAGAAATCGAGTCGACAATATTTCTTTTATTTGCCGCAGTTTACTTTAACTACGCAAACTATTGTAACAAGATCGAAGTAGCTTGGGAGAGGTGACCGACAGCTACTGTCATTTGCGCCATTCAGAATGGGTGAGTATTTGGACGAGTCAGAATTTTTCAGTGGAACGGCATAAGGGTAAAGAGAAATCCGGCGAAAATATTAGCCTGTTCTTTCGAATGGCGCCTAAGTTCCTACGTTTCAACATCCCATCCGGCGGACCGAGTGTTGAAGTCAAACTCTCCACCTGGCAATAAAGTGGGGACCGGTATACCAGTGAAAACATTCCCCGAGCCGCGATTCGAACCCTGACTCTTGAGGACGAAAAGCCAGTACTCTTAGCCACCGTACCAAACCGATGCCTTATCACAAGATGCTCTGGCGGTATTATGCAAGAGCCCATGATACCGACGGAGGTCTTCTTTAAAACATAATAGGCCGTGAAAGATTTAGATCTCAAATCGATTTATTCACGTCAAGACTCCCTTCGCCCCTACATCACCTGGATCTCCTTCCGCCGTCCAACCCCAACGCACGTCGCATCACTTGATCTCACTCCGGCAAATATCGAGTAATTTCCGTTCGGGCCACGGGCGGGAGTAGAGGAGAGGAAGGGAAGAAAGAAAGGAAGGGACACGTAAGGAAAAAAAAAACTACGGAGCGATAATTCGCAATTTGGAGAGAACGTCCCCGAATGCCCACGGTCCCTCCCCGCTCCGGCGACTACCTTCCCTCCCTCCCGTCTCCTTCCGAGGTGGGGCGTGTGTAAACACTTATCCGGTACCAATTCAAACACGAGCGCACTCGTGGCCGCGTCACAAACACGCCCCCGGGCACACGGGGAGGGTCGGACACGTCCCCGTACAAGCACGCACGCACGCGTCCGACCGAGAGTCTTGGCAGAGACGGTGGGCACGTGAAGGAGATACCGCGTCACGCCACCCTCCCTCTTGGGGCGGCAATTTCGTCCTCCATTTCCCGCCAAGGACACACACGGAGGAAAGCGGGGAGGGGGAGGGGTGTTTGTGTCATTCGCAATTTCCTCCGGTTTTCTTTCTTTTATTTTGTGATTTTTAAACCCCCTCAACCTCCTTCAGCGCACACTATTCTGTTTTTTCTCTTTCGCCCTTATGCTCGATGGACATCATGT
Source organism: Platycnemis pennipes (assembly GCA_933228895.1). Taxonomy (NCBI): domain Eukaryota; kingdom Metazoa; phylum Arthropoda; class Insecta; order Odonata; family Platycnemididae; genus Platycnemis; species Platycnemis pennipes. The sequence goes on from OW121853.1 coordinate 53,169,144, forward strand.
GGTGAACACCTCATCCAGCTTCTTAACTTTATCTAAAATCCTGATCTGATATTTATATTTTTCTCGTCTCCCTTGGCAATCGAGATCAGGTTGGCATTACACTCATATAACTGGTTTACCTTTTTCCGGGTCCTGGTGTGGAATCATGGATGCATTTTTCGCGTTATCGAAATCTCTATCGTTAACGCTTACTCCTAGAGCAGCGTAGGGTTAACAATAATCATTTATAAAATTAGCTCCACTGATTGTGGTAAGCGATTTGAAGTGCTGTGCGAAAAATGAAGAAAGGAAATTACATTCTCTCTGACATAAGTTAAATCAAAAAATAACGATAACGCTAGCGTACGCCTTACGAAGATCCATGATCGAGGCCCTGGTGAAAATTCAAATGGCGTCAGTTGCAATTTTCTCCAGCTTTCTTTCCTTTTTAGTGACTTTAAAATCCCCTAAACCTTCTTATGCGTGCACCACTCTGTTGCCCGTCTTTCACCCTTATGCCCGGATTACTTCATCCATAGATTATCTCATCTAACTTCTGGGTTTGTTATTTATATTTGACTTCCTTTAATTGCCAATTTAGACCAAATTGGTTTGAACACCGTATCATGGATTTCTTATTTTAAGAGCCCTAGTGAAAATCTATATTGTGTACGTCCAAATTTCTTCCAGATATCTTTTTTTTTGTGATTTTCAAATTCCATGAACCTCTTTCAGCGTACCCCTTCCTGTTTCCACTCTTTCATCCTAATTCTCGGTTTACGTAATCAGGTAATTAGTTTCTCCTAATAATTGCCTCACACAACTTCTAAATTCCTTCTAGCTTCCTCATCTGTTGCTTGTATTCCACCTCCTTTCCATTTGCAATCCAGATAAGGATAGTATGAAACCCGTACCACTGGTTTCTCATTCCTAGGGTCCTGTTGAGAATTCAATTATGACGCAGAAGCTCCAATAGTGATCCTGCTCGTCCAATAGTGATCCTGAGCCGAGCGTAAGGAACTTCAAGGTCAGAACTTGGTCCGTCGTGTTGGATTTCAAAACGTGAACCTCTTGGCTGCCATACTTTGAAAATCCATCAATGGTGGCGCCGGGGTTCTCTTTAATGAATTCTTGCTTTTACTCTACCAAAACGAACCATATTGGCTCAAATGAGCTCAAAAGTTGGTCGCCTCATTTGCATAACAACTACCGTGAATAACTTGGTACCGATTGGGGATGAAAATGAGAAACAAAGCTACTTGAAATATTCGATGACTATTCTGGGATTTTAAAAAATGTTAAGGCATCCAAGAAACATCGTGAGTCGAACCTAAAGAACTTGTGTCGTTCCCGTCATCTGTGAAGGAAGCAAGGCCTCCACGGTCTTTGTTCCACCACATCTGTGCAAAGAATCGGTAAAAAATGAGAATAAAGTCGAACAATAAAGTCCAAATTCAAGGATTGCGAACAAATATTACATTTGTTATGAAGCAAGCACCTTAGTGGCCTGCAGTAATGTGCACACCTTTAAAAACAAATGTTTTAATCTCATGTTTAGCCAAAATTCACGTATATAATCGTACAGAAAATTTGTTTCTACTGTTACTGATAAACTGTTTCTAGTGTTACTGATAAACTGTTACTACCGCTACTGCTAAATACTGTTACTGTTAAAAGACTGTATCAACATTTGACTGAAATTAAAAAAATTATTGTTTTGTTAGTTTTGTGTTGCTAATGTGTAAAATAATTGATTGATGTATGGAATTTTTTCTCTTGAGGCAAATGCATAAATTTCAATTTGAATTTTTTTTCTTTGCTCCAGGGGACAGAATGTATACAAATAGAAAAACTTAAATAAACATAAATAGAAACCTAAGTACAAAAACTTAATTTAACTTAGTGTTTAAAGTTGACTTTAACCTTGTGGACGGTGGCACCATGCGCACTATAACGAGAAGTGGGAATTGCATAAAAACTTGGAAACAGCATAACTTATTAAAAGGATAGACGGGAGGGAGTCTGGGAAACACTGGCGTGATGATTATTAGGTAATTTATGGCGGTGGGGACAGAATCCATAGCGGTAGCTTTGGTAATGAACGGGAAATTAGGCAGAAGGGTAGAATACATAGAGCAGAAGCAGAAACACGGATCTTGATTGCAAACTGTCGGCATCGCTATCCATAACACGGCTCTCTCCAGAAGCCACAGTTAAATTACAGTCCTGGCAACTCAATTCACGAAATAAAGCGAACAACTTGACGAGACAATATTTGAAGTATGGCTTTCGCATATTCTCTTTCTTATAAGAGTTGAAAGCATCTCGCTGAGATCGCTCTCTCGCTGAAATAATATACTGGTTAAATTACGGTAAGGAAATTTAGTAATATTTATATTATTTAAATAAAATGGAAACATAATGGAGGACTTAGAATATGTGCCAAGTGCTCGAAGAATTAATTGGTTGTAGTTCCAAGGACAAAAATGTGAGGTAGTGATGAATAAGTAAACTTCTATGTAATGTTAATATAAAACGTAATTTTTTATGCGTGCAATGATAAAATTTTATCATCGATATCATCAATATTTTATTGTATCGGAAGCTCATAGTCAGAGAGCCTAGAGATGGAATAGACATAGATGAACACGCGCTGGGTAGATATGAACTTGGTAAGAATACAATGAAGTTTATACGTGAAACAGCTTTAATCAACTACGTGGTTGATACACCACCAGATAAGGGCTAGAAGAATACCATCTCTAAGGGAGATATCAACTTAATTATTTAACATCTATGTATTGGTTAGGAACAACGTCCTCAATTTTTAATATCGTGTCACCACGACCATACATTTTTAGTTTTAATTAAATTTAGAAATATTATTTATTCACAATTCTTACAAGTTAGTGAAATAGATGTTTGCGACATACTACGTATGCATACAGAGTAAAGAGTCAAAATCATTGCTAACGGCTTATTTAATTCGTGGGATGTGTAAACCAACGACCATGCTGTGGATAAATATTAAGGCAGCCTGGCCAGCTTTAGCTGCTGAAAATAATGCAGGAAAGAAGGATATAGAAATATGTTGAAGTAAAATAAACTTTTTCAGTTTGTATTTGAGTCATAAACTAAAATGAAATTAATATATTAATACCTAAATAAAATAAATAAGTAAATTGATAACAAATTTGAGGCGCAGCTTTAGGTTATGTGGAAATAAGGTTTTCGCAGACGTACATACAAATAGTATTGATTGAAAGATACTGAGAATAATGTATGGAGATGCTCTTCGTGTGGGCTATTATTTTGGAAAAAAACTTGAAGAAGATGGGTAAACCTAATCGGCTAAATCATGAGATATGATGGGCTGATGAAAACAATCGCTGAAGGACAGTGAACGGGAAGAATGGAAAAGGAAAGCCTCGTATGAGATATATAGAACGAGTGATGAAAGATGTTAAAGAGAAGAAATGCGTTAATCTGAAGAGATTAGCTGATGGGAAAATTGAGAAGAGATCTGTGTGAAACCAATCTCCGGATTATTGACTGATGATGAGGATGGTGAAGGTAGGTAGAAGGGAGGGCAAATAAGGAAAGCTAAATTTGATGCGAAGGTGCGTGAGAAATAAAAGGTAGGCAGTAAAAGTGGACATATGAAATATTGATAGGAAACAATGAAACGTAATGAAATATGATACTGCATATCGTGCAACTGGGGAGACGGGGATAGAAATGATTGTAATTTGAGTATAGCAGGAGGATCAGATGGCAGAGAAAACGGACCATGAGTAAGAGGAGTCATCTTAAGATGACTCACCCAGGGAAAATTTAATCCAAGGATTCCTCCAAGAGCTATTAATACTGTTATAGTAACAGAATAAACATTGTTGCAGAAAATCTTCTCGGGTTTTCCATTGGTCGACGTTTCGATGCTCGACTCGGGCACCGTCATGAAGTGACCCGGTGGAAAATCCGAGAAGAATTTCTACAGCTAGTTCGCTGGGAAAATCTTCTATCTTAGAATAAACATTGTTTATTCATTTATAACATATTTTATTAAGTAATAGATAAAATATATTAATTTTAACTGAGGTGTTAATGGAGGACAAATACTAAAAACTCTCTATTCCGCTCCAATTAAGATCTATTCGACAAGCTCCTCCCGGGTACCTCAAGTGCGAGAGCATTATCGCACCACACATTTTTTTCTTCTCCGCTCCAGACCCGCAGAATGATCGAACCGTTTGTTTTATTGAGTCTCCGACCGGTCGCCGCCACCGCCGCGGTCACTCCCGCCACGGCGGCGGACACCACCGCCGGCACCGTTCCCCGCCGCAACTCCACTCCCGCGCGTGTTTGAACAAGGGTTCGTTATTGCGCGGCCGGGACGACGAAAGTGGACGAAAGGGCTCTCGTGTTTCCGGGGCGAGACTTCACTCCTCGCTCGGCTCTCCTCTCTATCTTGCTCTTCCGCCGACCCTATCCCGGATATTATTCCACCACACACACACAGACACACTACAACAACGTCCTCTCTCGTAACCTCCACAGCCTCGTCCCGATAACTTTCCCCTCACTCACACTCATCTTCCAATGGAGACGAGCACCATAGGCCGATAGTACAATATATCTTGGCAATAGTGGTGGCCATCATTATGGATGGAGGTCAACAACGGGCGCTATGAAGGGTGGCCGTTCATTTGCGTAAGATACGGAGAAAACGTGGATGAAAACTGCGTCGTCATTAGTCGAGACTATAGCTACTATTTTTCGACGAGTTCGGCTATTTCATCAACGATTACTAGTCACCTACGCTTTCATGCTAACAATGGCATTCTTTGATTGCTTTAAGGCCCTTCTGTTTTGAAATCATTATCTTTGCACAAAAAAATAACTGGTGGATACTAATACAACGTAATTAGTAATATTTAAGCCAATGGGATGTTTACAAGCTGGTAGTAATGTAAATATTAGGCCAATAATTATTGGCTATTTAGAATCCTCGAGGAAATACATCAAATGTAGCAATTTGACCTCAATACTGGGCGCACATACCTATTCATGATGTTGAGAGGGGTTTGAAATACAATAAACTCTGCTAAAAATCCGCTTTTTATCAATGCAATAATCTGCAGACTCTTCCACGGTTACATGGCTTCGTAAAATAAAATCGTTGTTAAACGACGATGATTTTCTTCCAGTGGCCAATTCCAACGCTCTCCATTTCCTTTTTCCTTACTTCCCACAGCCTTCCTGCTGTTCCTGCTTCTACTCCTGCCGCAACTCCTCTTTTGTAGCAGGCAACTCACCACTGATATTGCTCCTCCGTCGAACCCTTCAGGCTCACCCGGCTTCAATGAGATCGCTTTTCACAAAGCGTCTGGCCAGGAATGAAGTTTGCGCCAGCATTATTAGGTAGATGGGCACCGTGATTCCCAGCAGAGCTTACAGTCAGAAGTTTGAAACCCTCCTGAAGCCTGCCAGGTTCCTCTTCACGGGTTGATACGAGCATCAGCCAGGTGACTAATGCTTTGGAGCTAGACTGATGAAATTGGTGATGAAAGTGCTTAACTCCAGTTGTGATAATAATTAATTGCCTCTGAATTCATATGAATAAAATTTTCGCTCATCACTAAATTTCAACTTAATTCGTTGGGTCTCTTTTAACATCTAATAACACGATTTTTGTGTCGAATTTAATATGTTAATATGTATTGTGATCATAATTAAAATTGAGAACAAACTACTTTCCTACCCTGCACGGAAGACTTTTTACCAAATTTTTCTTTCCATTTTAGGATCACCTCCGTTCCTCCACTGACTCTCCTCTCTGTTACAATTTATTTGGCAATTATCGCCACTGCACTGCAGTTTGTACAGTCATTATACCTTGCACAAACCTTAAGCGTTAAGATCTTCCATCTCTACCTTAAATGTATTGGTTCTAGCTTATACTCTCTCAGAATTTCCATAACATAAGTATATTCCATGAGTATGCTCTGGCTGCTAGCTTCGCTGCAACAATTCAACCAGACTAGTATTTTGAATAATGATGACCTAATTAGCCTGATTGCTCCAATAAGTGCTATTGTTGAAAATTATTCAAATTAATTCTTTTAAGTTGATGTGATCACTCAAAAAAACTGTTGTTCAATCAAGAGTTTTCCTTACCCTTGTTTTTAATACCTGGTTATTGCATGTCATTGATCGAGAATAAACGAACATTGTAATAGTCCGAGTAATAAAGATCATGCTATTTTACACGATCCTTTGAAATTCAGCAAACGATTCACGAATAGCTAAGTTCTTTATCGTTGAGGACATCTGAACTTGTACCCTTTTCAAATTAGAAATCGATATTACACGCTCTAAAATCTATCATATATTGCATATTTCAATATAAAATTAGCATAGGCAACAAAAGGGAACATATATTTGTGGGATACCGGCTGTATTTTAAAAGTAGAAATCACAATCGCTTTGTCTATTAAGTATTTTTTGACCTTGAGGTCATGCTTCACCCTCGGATTTGGCAGTAACCATCCCCTTTTTTACGTCTTCAGCAAATAAACACATCTTATTTTCATTTACCATGAAAAAGACGCTTGTATGATCCATTGAAATCAACAAAAAAATCACTAAATCTAAAAAAACTGTCGCTTCTGGAACACATGAAATATTAGAACCACGAGCAAGAGACACAGATTCAAAAGCAACCTCCCACTTAATAATAAGGGTATAAAAATAAATACAGTTCAAAATTAATCATTTTCATCAGTGTTCTCGAGAGAAATTATGCCTTAAATAATAAATATCAACGAACTCAGGTGGGAGGGTGAGAATAGAAGGTCAAACCTCATTCCACTCCAGATTTCTTTATGGGATGGACAGATCAATTTCATATTAATAAGAGCTAATTAAATTTTAGCTGATCCTAAAAGAGCTTTAGGCTGAGAAGATAATTATCAAGAATGTTACGGCTCACAGTTTGCTCAGCAAGAAAGAGGAATAAAATTAGGAAACTCTTTGATATCGTGGATCAAACTCTAGCCTTCATACTAATAATAAAGTTCGTCATGGGGTAACAGTTTTCCGAGCAACCTTGAGGCAAAAAATATAATTATTGATGAATAAAGAATAGTTTGTATTCTTTCTCACCGTTTTATTTGCATCCCTGCATTTTGTACCATGAAGTCTTTCGTAACTTTTTAATTACCAAGAATAGCAAAATATATATATAGCCTGTTTTTTTTTGCCGAAAACTTCCAATAAAATTTAATACATATTTTGTAAAAATAAATTAGGTGTTTTAATACATTTTACAGATGCTAATCTAATATTTGTGAGTTCGTTGAGGACGCCGGTAATATCATTAACATCACTTGCACTGGAAATGCGTCTTGACTAAAGAAAGCACGTCTGGAGAAAATGGAGAGCCATTACACAAAAAAAGAAAACTCTTTTGATAACCTGACGCAATTAGGAATATCTTTTACATCGCCTGACCTGACACCATCTAATACCACCCTTTGAACGCGTTCATGTAAGAAGTCTACTATTCAGCCTACTATATTACTATCTATCTTGTATCATGTTAACTTCGTGAATAACTTACAGGGGGGAACATTGTCAAACGCTTTTCCCTAAGTCATGAACGCTGCGTCTACCTGTTCGTTACCTCCGCGGAAACTAACATATCATGAACAAAAAGACCTAATTGAGTTTCGTAAGACCGTCCCTTTCTGAACCCATGCTGGTTTATTATCAATAAATCCTGGCTGTCGAGCTGTCCCATTATTGATGTAACTATTATATGCTCCATAATTTTACATTATAATGACGTTAATGATATTGGTCTATAATTACATGGATGTTCCCTATCGCCGCTTTCAAAAATTGGGGTCACGTTGGCTATCTTCCAGTCTTTGGGAACCGCGTGCTTTTCGAGGGATTTGTGAAATATTCCTTCAAGATACGGAGCCATTTCGAGAGCTAATTCTTTATACACACGAGCTGGAATTTCATCAGGACCTGAGGACTTGTTCGGGATAAGGTTTTTAAGTAATGATACGATTCCGCTACAAGATACATCGATCGGGGGCATTGTTTGCTGAAATCGGTCTGGTATGGATTCGTGCATACTACGATTGATTAAAAAAGCTCTGAAAAAATAATTTAACAAATTATCCTTATCTAAACTGGAAGTAGCTATTTCGCCCCAATCGTTTTTCACGGAATTAACCGATGACTTTTTAGTTTCCTGTACTTCACTGACACATGACCAAAATGCTTTTGGATTTCCCTCTAGTTGTTCTCCGAGTACTTTTCTCTTGAAATCACTAAACGCTTTTCTAAGGGCTGATTTACAAATTTTATAATGTTCGATAATATTGTTTAGATCACTATTAGCTACATTTTTCTTAGTTTCGCGCGGCTAATTCGTGGACGTTTTAAACATTTTCTAACCTCCGCGTTGTACCACCTTGGTTCTCTATTCTCACTCTTATACTTATGAGGTATATATCTGTTCACAAGTGACCGCGTAATTTGTAGGAACTCTTTCCATGCATTGTCTGTATCTTTATTTTTGCTGATGTTCTCGAATTTTTCAAAAGAAGTCTGTAAGTCACGCCTAAATCTGTTAAAATCTGCTTTGCTAAAGAGGTAAATCTATATTTTTCATTTTAATTGTTTTCGGTGTTGACATTTTTAACTTTATTAACCTTTTCAGGGATGTTTGTGGCAAGTAAATCGAGAACATTTTCTCGAGAGGGAGTTAAACTATGGGCCCCTCAATCGTTTCCATCAGTGGAGACTGATGCCGACGCCCATAATCGATCCACACTTCCCCCAGCCTAAAAAAATATGAATTATCATTGAACATCCATCGTGAAAATTACATCGGATGTATTCCGCTTCCCCACACAAGCATAGTAAGAAATTAGCCTGAAATGCATGAGAGAGGGTACTCTATGCAGAAAAGGTGTTAAAACTGCAAGTTATCAATACTTTATAGTTCCCCACTGGATTTTGCATCACGAGCGTTAATAATTGCACAGTCATTCTCGACGAAGCAGCAGTATCTATCGAAGGCTAGCAAAACAGCAATGCCAAAAGCTTCAGAATGAGTGGCAGCCACTCTGGAAAAACACACCGATGCCCCTCAGAGTGGTACATTCACAGCACGTATTATCTTTGCACGGCCGCGAGGCACGAGGGCACGTCACGTATTCATCGGGAGACTCGAAACAGGGGTTGGCACGTCCAAACGTTGCCTGCCCATCTCCGGACGCGACGCGGTGCTTACTTTCGCCGAAATTAAACCCTCTGTCCGTCTGTCGGTCAACTTTGCTCCGCAACGAGCGCCCGTTTGCTCTCTCACTCGCCGCTCCCACTTCCTGCCGACACCGCCATTCCTTTCATCGTCCGCGCCTTTCTCCCTCCTTGCCTTTTTGCAATGCTCAACCCTCGGCTGCCTCTTCCAATGCCTCCCCCAACCCCCTCCCCGCGCCAACTTCCGCCGCCTCCCCTCCCCCACGCCCGGCGCTGTTTAGTCGAAACGGCGTCATTTCCGTCAGGGCCGGTGACGCACGGCGGGACCGGAAGCTCCAGAAACGTGCTCGCTCCGACCCCTGTAACGAGGATATAACTTCGGGGAGACGGACGGACGTCATGTCCCCAGGCGCACTGATGTGAAGGCGGTTTTAAGAGCGGTTGGGAATTTTCTACCTCATTGCTATGATGTGTGGACGTCCCCATTCCAGCACGAGGGTCCCTATTAGTCTAAACGCTTCAAATACGAGTTCGTCATTCTTCTTGTCTCATTATAGGGCGAATAATGAAAATACGGTTTACGGCACGTATTGCGATCAATAAGGAAAACAGAGTACATAGCTGCCAAAATAAATGCATAAGCTTTATGGGATGATGCCTATTCCCTCAGTGATTTATCAAAAAGCCAAGCATTTATTTATATACTCACTTAATACCTCTTAGTCATATGAGCGCCTTTTAATACATTTAGGCATAAGATATAAAATTCTAGCGTCTAAGGAAAGGAGTTTTGTTTGCTTAAGGCTTGCTTATTACGTAGTACATTCATCTGTGTGTGATCAACACTTCTGTGGCAGGGGCAAATTCATTCACATGAGTATATTGTGTCTTCCCATCAAAATCTGATGCTTGGAATATAGACACGCGAGGATTTTTTGAAAAAGCGGACACACGAGGCATCATCCCGATCCCATTTTACGACCGCTCTGCTCTCTACTGACAGGAGTACCTGAACAGGAATAGGATATATGACTAAAAAGGACGATATTAGCATCTATAATTAGAAATACATCCATCATAACTCAATCATACGCTTTCTTTGGTTCCATTCAATTTATCAAAAACGAAACACCAACGCGGTCCAAAAGTTATGACTCAGCGTTATCATATTACTTAGTTTTATTTCTATTTTAGTTACATCTTTGGACGTCTGGGAGAGACAAACTTTGTGGCACTAATTTCCGCTATTTCTCTCGAAGCACGATGTATATTCTCTCGGAATTTCAGCCAGCCGATTACTCTAGCATTAACTCTCAGATATGTCATTTACTAGAAACAGCTTAATCAACGCTTGTGTACTCGTGCAAAAATTTCTCAGCACATGCAAATAAACCGACAGAATTCCAAAATTGGATTGATTGTATAAATTTCAAGTGTTATGGGCAATAATAAAAAAACAACTAATTACGAGTGGTGAATGGACACAAACGAAAAAATGCTCTTTAAAACCTTAAAGAAGTTCTTTTGGGTCATAGCTGAAAATCGTCAAGATGAGATTTTTACATAAATAAAAAAAATAAAAAGTGAGTTTTTGTATTCAAAAGAGGCATAACTTACAAATAAAGTTGAAAATCACATTTCACGTTTCATGGCCTTTTGGAGATTTAACCCCAACGTATGTACTTGAGTTGCATAATAACAAAACCCATAGCACATAGCCTGCACTCGTGACAAACTGCTATGAATGTAACAAGGATATTTCAGGCGAAAGTCACAAGCTGATAAAAAAGGAATGATTGCTGTAAATGTGTGTGGATTTTTCTCCTTAAGACTCGAAAATTCAAAAAGCTGAGATTAGAAAAGCGTAGAAGGTGACCGATAAGTGAGTGGACAGCAACGGAAAGAACTGGAGATAAAAGAGTTTGAGAGATATGCAGGGTTGAAAGCACGGGAAAGAATGGCGAATTCGATACTTTTTACTTGCTCAAGCGTCAAATACAATCGATGAATCACAGAAAAAAACGAAAGCTCTGTATCGTCATATCAATCTGTAAAGGCTGTTGACAATATCGATACCCATGGGTAAGTTAGAGGTTCCTCGGGAAAGAGTATATGAGGGGAGGGGTCAGATAATGTCAAGCCATTTTGAAGTTTACTTTACAGTGTTAATAGCTTTTATTTCGATAGACAGAATATCATTCCAATTACAGAGATTTTAAGCAAGCGAATTTAAAAGGAAAGGGCAACCAGGGTCTAATATTATACGGGAAGCAATCTGTTTTTAAGGATCAATAAATTAGAATGAGAAAGTGCTCAACTTATCAATGACAAAACTCATGTTTCCTTTAATTTAAATAAAAAATCCACATATCTCTAATTCAGAGTTCAGAAAAAACAAAGTCACTTAAAGAAGCACAGAAAATAATTAATTTCCAATAGCAAGCCATTTTTGGTAATTTGATAGCTCTGGAAAAGTCACTTAAAGAAGCACAGAAAATAATTAATTTCCAATAGCAAGCCATTTTTGGTAATTTGATAGCTCTAAGAGAACTACTTCCATTCACTACCTTCAGGTCGCCTAGACATCACAAAATCTCTTAAATTTAATTGAAAACACATGGGCACGTAAGTAGACGTTTAAATTACTATCGTAAAAATTGGCAACGCTGCTCACGTATCCGAATATACATCCTATTTAAAATTAAGCATCTTGGAATTAAAACAAAAACCAATAGCTAAGAAAAATAGAATATTTTGGCCAATAAAAGACAAATTCATTGGATTGAATGAAATATTGAGTAAAAAGAAATGACAAGAAATACCTCCATAGCATAGTAAAACCATAGAAAACTCATGAGCAGTGGGTTAAAATTTCTTATCAATTGATCCTAAATGCAACTGAAACGTATAGGATAAAAATACAAGAATTGTGTACAAAGGGATTGTAGTTAAATACGTGATTTTACACAGTGATTGTACTAAAATATATTGGCTCTTCAGTCTTTTCATTTAAGAACCTAATGATGGAAATCACAACTTGGCCAGCAGATTATTCACCGTATCAAAATCCACAAAACTAAATAGGTATTATACGAAAAATTTAAGGAATATTTATCAGCCCTGGAATATTACAATCGTAGCTTAAATAATTCTCCTGCAAATGGTTCTATGTAATTATCTACATTAAAATCCGTTCAGTTAAATCCGTATCCGTTAAAATTTCAGACCAGACGTGAACGTCTCATTTCCTCTTCTCTTGCTCTTCTTCAATGGCCTCCTTCCACTTGCCCGGATCGATGAAATTCGTTTACCCCACAGTTCGTTGCTACCACTTTGAGAAAAACACCTGCCTCTTTGCATAAACCCGTGTGTTGAATCCATTGCGATAGGAATATCTCCAACCGTCGAAAGCAGATGCATTCCATTCTTTGCATTTGAATGCCTTCATTATTGACGCCTCTTCTTCGCAGTGCCAGAAATTAGATGGAAATGAAGGAATAACTGTCTCTGAAAGATTTAAAGCCTTGCATTTGCCTTCATCTTTGATATCTACCCTCCGTTTTCTTGATAACGTTTGAGTAGTTTATGTAGATCCTAGAAAATGGCCATTGCGTTTTGCTGCAAGCCAATGAAATATAAGACTCCGAGGGATAAACACCAAAGAGAAATTTGAAGTAACGTGTAGTAACTTCTCATCTACATTTCTACCCGCTTTAAAGTAATCTATCTAGAGAAAATGTTATCCTGGAGACGGTTTTTTCTAAAATATTTTGGAAGAAAATCTCCAAATATAATTTATATCAGGAGTAGGTAATCATTAATTTTCATGCGTTAATATCACAACATAAAAATTTATATCACACAGCATAACTTGTTTTAGCTAAAAAAAAGGAATAAAGAGCACAAATTAAATTGTAATTTGAGTATTGATTACCCACCCCGAGAAGATTGATCATAATTGATTTATCTTCCTCGGAAGATTTATTGTGAATCTAAAACCTCGACGGTGGAAACATACTAAAGGAAAAATTACAATCTCGACATTACACTTACTTTAATGAGTGGGACATTTTTTGCAGGCATGATAATGACTTATGTGACCCGAAAGCGAATTGGTAAACTAGGGCTTCATTTAGGACGGACTACAAAGTTAATATAATTCTGACAGGCCAAGGTTGAGTAATATTCTCCCGCACAAAGTCACTATGCGGAAAAAAAGTGCGACGGGAGATATGTTGCTACCAGCTTTTCCTTGAGTCCGCTATAATATTTCCTTTCAAGCATTATCCCAGAAATTTTTACTGCCTCAAGTACAGAGGCGGCTGAAAGACAACGGGCGCACGTGACGCGAATATCTCCCCGCAGGCGAGGCACGCAGGCGTGTAATGGCAAAGCGGACTCATTATCAGCGTGTTTTTGAGTATTCCACCCTCGCCGGGGAAAAGGGTACGCTTTTTGTCTCGCGTCAATGAGCAGCCATGGAAATGGTTTGCCCTTTCATACGTATATTCCTACGCCATCGACGGGGGAAGTGAAAGAAGGAAAAGCGCTAAGATGAATTAAGCTCCCGAGATATTACGGAAAAATAACGACATTTCCAGCGGAAAGGCAACAGATGCATAAACGAATATGTAAAACTCGCGGAGAGGGAAACGGCAAAAGCAGTGTTGTCCGCTATCCGTAAATAAATTTTTTTTCTACCTTTAATCATATTTTAGAAATGGAAGAATGAAGCAGATACGCAATGTAAATACACTCTACAGAGAGATGAGGTGAAAACATCTCAAATTAATGATTTTCTATTAAACCATGTTCACATAAATATTCACTAATTTTCAGTTCACAAGTTACTCAAAGGTCTTTGCTTTTCCAATTACTGGTTGCTCTGCTGTCACTCTATCACGTTACATACTTCATTTTGTCTCTCTAATAAGGTTTATGGAAAATGCTGGGCTCGAGTATGAACGCATTTCGATCGAGTACTGAACGAATATCAGAGGCTCCTGATAAAAAAGGTGAAATCAGACCCAGAGAGTCGTAAACTCTAGTCAGAGGAAAAAGATTTTCATAAAGATTAAAGAAACACGTTCACACTCATCTAGTAAATTATACGCAGTGCATACGCTCTCACTCAAGGATAGCTAAGTTATGGAGACAGAAACACCAATTCTAGGTGTCATAGCTGCACAATAGATGTATGAGAGCCGTAAATGTATTTTGAAATACTATAGAAATTTTCAGTAATACTAAAGCTAGTACTACTATTAATTATATATTAATTGAATTAAGAAAAAATACACAAAAAATGCTCTGATTTTTTTTCATCACTGTGAACAATTAGCTTGCCTTTCCTGAGGAAGTGTCTGCTTGCTCCATTTGTAATTAGTACTTAGTTTTTAGTTTAAGAAGCTCTTCCACGTTGATATTAGCAAATGAAATATGGCTCGTGAACCAGTTTTCCAACCCCTGCTCTAATTTATTCCTTTAGAAACTTTTCCAGGGTATTCATGTTCCTTAATTACATCACATTAAAATATAAAGAGTATAGGTTGGAAAAAAATTTCATTTTTTCGACATTTTTTTATTGCAGGATCCAACATTAATATACGTAGTTTCCATTCTGCCGATTGCATGATGAATACCGCTCTCGGTCTCTTTCACGAGATTCTGTAAGCTTTTGTGAAGCAACAGTAAACCTTCAATTATTCAAAAACAATTCTTTCTAAAAGGTACACTCACAAAAGCATATGATATCCGTCCTTAATTCTAGCGGTTCTATTCCACAAAACTTTCGGTCTGTTTTCAGATACGATTTCTGGGTAGTGTAGCGTATTAAGTTTCAGCATTTGGTTTTATTCCCGGACCACGAGACAATCTGAAATATTAAGCTATCATGTGTTTACGTCCTATTTTACCGCCACCAATTGTTCATCGACGTCCACTGCAAAGATGTATACATTTCGCGATGGATTCGTGGGCGCCATGGAAAAGGATTTCAACTCAAGAACGAACGAATGGGATCATCTCCTCTTTCAGGGCAGGAGGTAGGCTCAGATTTGAGGAATCAGACCGAAGGCGAGGATAATGCACCCTGCGTGGCATGCAGGGTTGCGGCAGGCTTACTCCTCGGGGTGGCAAATACAGGGTAGCCTACCTTTTTCGTACAAGTGTGGCAGTATTGCTAAATTAAAATCATGTCACGATCGATCCGAGGACTCAAGCGTTATGGATTTTCTCAATCAAATGAATCTCATATTTCCTGAATTCTGACTCTGTATGTGGCCCTGGGCCAGAGTTTTCTTCGTAAATCCAAATATATTTATAGTACACACCTAGTGTATTCACAACAAAGTTTACTATTTTTTAACTGAAGGGAAAATATAGGAAGGGAGCGATTAGCCTCAGCTTGAAAAATAGACCAAAGGAGGGAAAGCGAAAAAAGACTGTGCTTGCGGAAGATGGACGATGAATTAAAGGATGAAGAAAACTTAAAAGGAAGAAAAGGAAGAGGGACCATCAAAACTACTGAAGCATCAGATTAAAGGGTAAAAGCGGCCCGTAGATGGCCAATATAGGTGGATGAAGATGTACGCTACTTATTGTGATAATTAGAAGTAACATAACTATCGGACACTGATCCAAAGCATAGTGTAACTATCTATATCTATAAGGTAATGTGTTTAGCTAATCTGTACTTAAGTACCGACACTAAGTGCACCTTGCTGTAATAATCTTTAGGAACATGAGATACCATATGTAACTAAAGCTAGTGCATGTGTGGTGAAGATTCACTCCCTACCACACGCTTTTTGAAGTGGTTTGCAGGATACTCTGTGGATGAAGGTTTAAGCGGTCAGGGCATGAAATGGAATCCGGTAAGAGGAGAAGGCTTTCTTCTTGTCTTCCTCGCCATCCCCCCGTATCTCACCGACAGTGAAAGCCCTCCTCTTTTTTCTGCCGGACTAATGGAGCGGGACGGATCGGGGGATAAAGACGGGAATGAAGAAGTTTGCACCTTTCCTCGAGAGGACGACGGATGGATGGGGAGACCGTGCGATCCCTCTCTCCCAAAGTCCCAGAGGAAAGTGAAAAGATCCTCTCCCACCGTTTATAAAAAGGTGCTCGCGTACGCACACACGCCCCCGGTCGACCTTCCACGTCCTATTAAAGCCTCTCGACCCTGGAAATCGAACCACACTCCCGGTTCTTCTACCTTCCTGTTCCGCAGGCCGTCCGCAGCGTGAAAAATGAGGCGAGAAGGGTATGCCGTCAGATTCGGGACGAAGGCGACTTCCCGACTCGGCAAGGTGAGGTTTCGCTTTCGAACGATTCTTTTCGAGTGCGGTATCGAGATTTCTCACACGCTTCCCAGCGTTGCAAGAGCACAAAGAAGGATTAAAGTGAGTAAGATGCGAATTTCTCTGCGGACTGCTATCGCATCCCATGAGGATCAACCTTACCACCGGATACGAATGTCTTCCACATCTCCTGTAGCTCTAGTAAATCCTATTTTGGGTGTCTTGGGCATAATTGGTATTGCTCTGCCATCACTTTGGAAGGGCATTTGTGACTCCGTGATTTCTGATTCACCCCGTCTAGCCTATCCGTTTTTTCTCATGGGAAATTTGCATAAAATTGGTTTCTGGAGCATTGATGATATACTTGGTACAACATTTTCTCTCAAACTAAAAGGTTTCTATGCCAACCACAAATATTATTAAAATATTTTATATTTCATTGTTTTGAACACAATGTTTGAATATACAAGGCGTTTATTAGCCAATAGGTTTAATACTTGTATAGATTGGCACCAGCCGCTGTTTTCAATAGTTGATGATGGTAACCCCAGCACAGGTTATCCTCTGGGGTACCTATATTCCCCTCTAAATTGATGTTTTTTGTATTCTTTGTATTTGAATGTTTTATTTTTTCTCAGAGGTGGAATAAAAATCATTATTATTATATTTTAGCTAATAAACTTTTCATTCAAAGAGTTCTAAAAATAGTGCATGTTCCACATTCAAGCCAAACGCTTTACCTTCCATGCCTCACCATATTCCATTTTGGCTATAAATTTTTCATTAAAAAGCATGCAAGTTATGAGCACTG
Organism: Platycnemis pennipes; assembly: GCA_933228895.1. Lineage (NCBI taxonomy): Eukaryota > Metazoa > Arthropoda > Insecta > Odonata > Platycnemididae > Platycnemis > Platycnemis pennipes. The sequence goes on from OW121853.1 coordinate 53,186,511, forward strand.
AATATCAGAATATAGTCTTAAGGAGCTAATTCATCAGCAGCAATGGGACAGAAGCAGCTGAAGATGCTGATTGTTCAAATGTGATGAATGTCATCGACCATGTAGCCAAGTCGGTAACACGAGACCTGGAAACCTAAGAGTAACGGGTTCGAATCCAGCCCAGGGGGGTTGTGTTTGAAACCTTCGGGATTATCTCGAATAGGTAATCAAGGAGTCACGTGGTACAAACACGAATGGTTCGCAAATTTTATTTCACAGAATCGCTAGTTACATTAACAAAAATTGTTTTCACTTGAGTTTTTCTCATCTCTCTCGACTAATGATCCCATAAATGAGATAAAACACAAGTGTAAACAATAAATGAGGTTGTAATCAGCGGTTTTAAGACATCAAATTTGCGAGCCATTCTTGTTTATACCACGTGACTCCTTGGTTACCTATTCGAAATAATCTCGACTGTTTCAAACACAACCCCCCAGGGCATGGATGCTGTGTTTGTCCTCGGATTGACACCTTATTTTAAACTTTGCGGTACAATCTTAACTGCTAGTATAAGAAAAATATGTACAACAAAATCCCACCGTTACACAACCTCCCACAAATCCATTGCCATGCATATGGCCTCACTTATCGGTCCTACCGTAGTTAAAACTATTACGAATGTCGATAAATCGGTTTTAAAATATAAATCAAACACCTGGAAATTCACATACTCTGACCGAAAATAATAGTGTAATGCTCTAGAATCGCATTTAAATAACATATAAAAGCAGTTATTTAAGCAATCATTTTAAAATTAGTATCTTTTCGCCTTCTGCCACACATCTAAAAGACAACCGCACGCCGTCACATTGTAATATCACATGAATTGGTGGTATGATATAATCTCCAACACTTATAATATCGTGCACCGACTAGATTGATACAATGATTGGAGTACTATACTCTTGCTCGGAAGGTCGGGGTTTGAATCAGGGCAGTGGGAGATATTTTCATTGGTATATCGGCCCATGCTTCAAAACTTCAGGGAGTTCAATACTTCAATACTTCGTCCACGGATGGGATGTTAAGCCGTGGTCTCCTTAGCGCCTTAAATCAATGCCGGCACCAAATTTCTGTCCACTTTTCCACACCCATCCTAATGCCTTTCATCCCGGATGAAGCCCCTGTAAGTGCGGGTGCAGAATTGAAAATACAGATGATGAATCAAGGTCCAGAGCGGGGGCAGGAATGAGAGAGACGAGAAATAAAGAGGGGCAAGACGGATGGTTCAAGAGTCCGTCGCCGAGGGCGGGCACAACGCTTCGACGACGAAGAGCGGGGAAGGGGTTTCGATTCGGCAGGAAATCTGCGAGACGATCGGAAGGAAAGTTCTGACTCCGTTCTGTAAGGGTTCCGTGCGGGGACCGACGAATTCGGTCGAAAAAAATAGACAACATAAAAAGGAACGGAATGAGGGTGGTTGAATGGGCCGGGGGAAGATGATGGGAAGGTTCCGAAAGAAGGAAAGAACGTATTCGGAACGGTCGGTGGGCTGGGTGGATGAGAACGCGATTGGAAAAGGATGGGGCGTTTGGAATGACGAGAGAGGGCAGTTAAAAGTTTACGCGAGCGGGACGGGCGTGTTTTAAATTTCGGTCGATTTGAATGAAAATGAGATGTATTATGCGCGGGCTGAATGCCGTACGTCGTCTTCGCATGCCGGAAGTCGAAGTTGTTACTACTCCGACGACCAGGAGAATACGATAATAAAAAATGGAGTAACCTACAAATAGCCATTGTTTCGAAGTCGTTCCCGTGCATCCAGTTCATCAATGTATGAAACCACCATTCCCCCCTCATCAATGACTCTCTGCCAGGATATTGTAGAACAGTAGGAATTTTCTAAAAAAAAGTACCATGCCTGCACGCATTTTTTCCAAACAGAGAGATAACTGAAACGAAATAAGAGGGCATTAAAATGTAAACAACTTTGTGATTTTTCTTTCATGAATTTTTTTTATCAACTGTCGTGTATTTCCCTGACTGAAGCTCAGAGCTAGAGTCTAGTTAATGATAACTAATAGCTGAAGTGAGCTGATCATTTACATCAATTACTACTCGACATAAATGAAATAGTGTGCCTCAATCGATGCTAGCAAATTGATATCAATGAATCACGCTTGTGACTTCACGTAATCTCTATCTACGGGGCCATTTATCGTTATTACTGCGAGGAAGATACTATGGTAAATATGAAAAGGGATTGAAAGTGCTTCTTCTGTTGCCTTATCTTTTCTTCCACCATTATTTTACTGACTTGTTCCTTCACAATAGCGTGAATAATAAATTGTCACGTCAATATAGACTACAGCGCACCGCAGGAGCAGATCAGGAAAGTCGATTGTTTACGTAAAGGAAGGCAGCACGTTTCATTAATATTTTTTTAAGAACATATAGAAAGTGTCACTGGGCTGTTGAAAGGACTTAATTGGGAAATTTTCGACTAGGAAGTTGAAGACCAGATTGAAGTTATGTGATAAATCTAAACCCTACGAGCGTTAGGCTGACCTAGCAGATATCCACCCGAAAATACATTATCAGGACAGACAGAAGCAATAAATTAAGAAAGACAACCGAATGATTCATGACTCAGATGATCCTCCAACAAACCATCCGATACCAAAATACAATCCAATATCAATACACTCCATAGCATTTCTTGTCTCTTTACATCCCCGATCGTGCTCTAAGCCATCGCTAATTTATCAAAATAGATACGAAGGAACTGGCATAATAATATCTCGTTATATTAAAAATGTCCAGGGCATATTTATAATTGAATGAACCATATTTAAGCCTTATTGAATGGCGAGTTAGTAACTGGGAACTTATTAAAAATATGGCATTGAATGCATATTTCATTCTTTTCTCCACTATACCCCTCCATAGTATTTTTTATCCCGGACGCTAAGGTGAATGCAAAGCCTTCAGAATACTCCTCTTTGCATGCCGAGAACGTAAATTAAACCTTTTCTCCGGCTTCCTGAAATAGATGCAGGCAACTCATCTTCGCAAGTAACACATCTGATATACGCCGATGAAGGGAGGTTGTCCCACTCAACGATGACTATTTTATACAAGGGGGGAGCGAAGGCTGCTTGTGGCAACATTTCCAAGATAGTCACGTCAAAGCGTCCCATTTCTCATAACTGAAAACGAAGCAAGTCCACTGAGGCGCAATCTTCTAGACGGAAACGACAACTTCCTCTCGGGGAAGGAAAATAAATAAATACTTCTAGAGCGACAGTTAATATACTGAGATGGGGTGAACACTTTCCTAAAATTGCAGGGCTGGAATTCATCTGTTCCTCAAATACTCCTCATCTACATCTACACGTTACATAAAAACCACAAGTGCGTGTGGTGGGGGACGTTATGTAGGCAGTCATGGAAAGGCGATGAAAGGGGAAATAATGTATCTGCAAAAGTGTACAAAATTAAAACCACATGATTCATCAGAAAATCGTTGCGCTCCGTGTTCTAGTGAAAGGATGAAACGTGTAAATCCACTTTTTCTTTTTATATGTTCCAACTTCCTACTCTATGATCTATCGACTTTTTGAGCTGTATATGCAATGCGGAATTAGGATGATACCGTGTCTTAACAAGTGCGGTTTTAATTTACCGAGTACTTTAAGTATGGGGACTAGCCCTCGGGCCAACTGACGCGTATGGACGAGGATGTTTCGGATTAGAGGAAACTCATTTCCTCATAACTCCTCCTCTCGACCAGTTCCAAGTTCGAAGCTTGAAGAGAAACTAAAGAAGACAAAACAGTGTCACATCTACACCTACTTATCACAATTAATGTCTTTCTAAAAGTTTGTGCCACCAGCCATGCAAAACGGACAAGTTAAGGTCCAAGGGAAATATTAGACGGAAATGAAAATTTAAGCCTTGGTAATTTAGGTAGTTGTTTCAAAATTCCTGCAATGTGGTTTCAAATGGTTACAGGGAAAGTGAATCTAGAACCTTTCTCTTTTCTATACATTTCAATGGATTTACTCGGAGATGTGATATGGAAATCGGATAATATCCTAATTCTCGTCATAAAATTAGACGATGTTATACCTGCAGGATATTTAAACCTTCAGTCCATCTGGGCATCTATAATTGTACATGTCTAAAAATTTTATAATTTATTTATAAACGAATTCTCTCATGGTGGTGATTCAAGAATATTACCGCATGTAGCTTGGCTCAGGTATTAACTTTTCTATATGGGTACCTTATATTAGAGGCGTGTTCTATACGGATCTAAAAAGAATATGAACAGTATTTCTCAATTGCTTTGAGGAAGACAGCCCGAATGACGTGGCGCTGCCGTGTTTGCGATCGTTACGAGTATACCGTCACCACGAGGCCGATCCTGTCGGCTAAGGATATTTGGGAGAGAAGAACGGGGCATGGAATTGGATCGGTTTTATGCAAAGGAGGGGAATGAAAACTTTCCATCTTGCCTGGGATTGGGGAGAGGAGAGTGGGGGATATTGCAGTGGGGACGGGATTGGAGAGAGGCGGAATGGGGATGGGACAATTGGACATCGAGAGAGGAACTGTCTGGATAGCCTCCGATGACGAGAGCGAAAGAGCCAGGGGAGGGGACGGCGGCGGGGAGGGGGAAGTGGAATAGTAATTCAGAGCGATTGAAGGGCGGTGACGGGAATGAGGCACGAGGTGATCGGCTGAAGGGGGAGGGGGGAGAAAATAGTTTCGTTCCCTAACAGGGCACGGAACGGTTCTAGTGCAATACACACACCCTAGCGATGGTGATAAAGGAGGGAGGCAAAGTGCCGATGATGCTACAGAGGGGTGCACTCGTTCCACTATGCGAGCGTAATGACGGAACGGAAAACTATTACGCGAATGTAAGATGCCGATAAAAAAAACGGCGATTCTAAATGGGTGGTTTCGAGACGGAGACGTCAACTTTGCGTCATAGGGGCGGGTAAAATGAAAGCAATTTACCATTTGCCTCATTTTTGGGAAGGAACCATGGGATGACAGTTTGACGGAGCATCATGAAATAATTTAGGGCAAGAGAAGGAATAGAGATGCAAGCAAGGATGAATGTTGTTTGGTTGGTTTGGTTATTTAGGGGAGGCGACCGACAGCTGAGGTCATTTGCGCCATTTAAGATAGGTGGATAATTGGGTAATGGTAGGAGTTTTCAGGGAACGGAGGAAGAAGGGTGGGGAGAAACCCGGCGTCGGCATTAGCCTACTCTTAACGAAAGGCGCCAAGGGAAACACGGCTTAACATCCCATCCGACGAACGGAGTACTGAACTTGAAATGCCCTCCACTAGGCATTCAAGTGGGGACCGGTTTTCCAATGAAAAATCCGCCACTGCCGGGAATCGAACCCGAGCGCTCGGGATGAAGTAGTTGGATGAGAGAAAAATGAACTCGAGAGAGAAATCATTGAATGCTATGATAAATACTATTACGAAAGATATAATTCCTTAAGATTGATATATTTAGGTCGATCACCGTCCTAACTACCAAGAGTATTCCATCCAATATGAGGATCGAAATTATTTAACCTCGAAGTACTTTCACCGCTCGTTCTCTTCGCGAAAAATGTCGTACAAATTAGCTTTCTGTCTCGTACATTTGCTTTCATCTATCATTGGAATTCTGAATTTTTTATCCAAATAGCAGTATCTTATGTTATATTAGGTATGCGATTGTTGGATTTAGTTCAAAAATGTATTCAATGGCTGTATGAGAATGCATCCCTTTCCTCAGTCTTGTCATTTTCTAAGATCTGCGGCGATAGTTCTCACAACTTCTTCAAATCACAATACCACCATTTCCTAGAGTGATTCTGACACTTCACTACACAAGGTTGGGCTTTGCTGGTAGATATTCCGTTTCTTTTGTATTTCCTTTGAACATTCTTTAATCGTATTTTTTCGTTTTCCTTGTTTGCTATAGTAATTCCTACATTTGTACGTTTATTGTCCACTTCTTTATTTTTCAGATCAATGATTTCCAATGACTTTTCTTAAAATTCCATCACTGACACGGCGTTTTAAACACCGAGGCTCCCAATCTTCCATAACAACCTTGCAAGTTATATCCGCACATATTTTATATTTTATGAAGATGGTTGTTCGTCTCCTACAATGAGAGCAATATTTTACGACACTAAATCCTTTTAGTTTTTCAAACTTCATCATCATAAGTCATCAATCCTCAGATTGGTTTGACGCAGCTCTCCACTGAGTTCTTCTATCGGCTAATCTCTTCATATTTACGTAATTCTTCTCTTTGAAATCCTTTATCACTTGTTCCATATATCTTGCACGAGGCCTTCCTTTGCCATTCTTCCCTTCCACTTTTCCCTCGATGATTGTCTTCATCGGGCCATCATGTCTCATGATGTCGCCGATCAAGTTGTTCCGTCTTCTTCTTAGGGTATTCAGAAGACTTCTCTTTTCTCCCGCTATTTTTAGAACTTCCTCGATCCAACTAATCTTCATGATTCTTCTGTAGCACCGTATTTCGAATGCATCCACCCTTTTCATTTCCGCTGCTGTCATTGTCCATGCCTCGCTGCCATACAGAAAAACGCTCCAGATGTATGTTCTGATGAATTGTTTCCTTACTTCTACGCTTGTATTTTCATCTGTAAGTAGATTCTTCTTTTGATAAAATACCCTCTTCGCCTGGGCTATTCTGCTACCTATTTCTTTCTTGCTTCGTTCGTCGTTGGTTACTCGGCTTCCAAGGTAGAACTCTTTCACCTCTAACAGCTTTTGTTTTCCTAGTTTAACGTTAGTTTTGGCCTCTTCTCTCTTGCTGCACGCCATTATCTTAGACCTTAGACTTCTTCTTATTTATCTTCAGCTGAAATCTGGCCATTGTCATTTCCATGGTTATCAGCATCTTATTCAGATCTCTCTCTGTCTCTGCTATGAGTGCTATGTCATCAGCATGCTGATTTTTTCTCCATGGATATTCACCCCAGAAGACTTCTCTTTGATTTCATTGATGGTTCTCTCGATGTAAACATCAAATATTACGGGAGACAGTCTTGTCTCACTCCTTTTCTTATTCTTGATCTTCACAGCTGGGTCCAGATTTAATCACAGCTACTTGGTTTTCATACAAACTGTGGATAATTCGTCGATCATTGTAGGACACTCCAATTCCTGTCAGAAGTCCAAGCATAGAATTCCAATTCTCCTTGTCAAAAGCCTTCTCTAAGTCTACAAATGCAATGAACGTCCGTTTGTTCTTTTCCATTCTCTTTTCTATGAGCAACCTAAGGGCCAGTATTGCTTCTCTTGTACCCTTACTTTTCCAGAATCCAAATTGATCTTCGTCCAGGAACTCCTCTGCTTTTCATTTTATTCTTTTTTAGATGATCCATGTAAATATCTTCGATTCATGTGTTGTAAGGCTTATAGTCAGAAAATTTTCGCATTCCTCCGCTCTCTTCTTTTTGGGAATAGGAATGATGACATTTTTCTTGAAGTCCTTGGGTATTTCTCCTGTTGAGTACATGTCGCAGATGGTCTTGTAAAGATGGGTTAATGTCTTCTCTCCTGCATTTTTAATTAGTTCTGCAGGAGTATCATAATTTCCAGAAGCCTTATTCATACCAATGTCCTTTACCGCAGTGTCAAATTTCGATCTTAATATTGATGCTCCCATATCCTCTTCGACTTCGCTTACCTCTTCGATCACTTTCGTGCTGAGATTTTCAGTTGTATAGCTCTTCCAGTTATTATTTCCATCTCTTCACTTTGTCTTCATTTTAAATCAAAAGTTCTCGATTCTTGTCCCTTATTGCATTGCCTCTTAAGCTCCGTCTTTTGAATTGGTTTTTCACTATCCTATAGGCAGCTTCCACCTTTCCAAGACAAAGGTTGTTTTGTACATCCTCGCATAGGCTCTTCATTCACATTTCTAGCGTTCCTGGCTTTCCGAATTATTTCATTCCTTATTCTTTTGTAGCAAAGCTGCCCTTCTTCAGTTTCCGCATTCTTGTACTTTCTCCTTTCTTCAATCAGGTCTAAGACTTCTTCCGTGATCCATGGCTTCTTCTTGGCAACTTTTCTTCTTCCAAGAGCTTCCTTTGCGGCTTCCTGTAGTCCACATTTAATATTTTCCCAGCGCTCATCTACTGATTTTTCAGTCAGGTCCTCTCCTATGTTGTTTCACACTGCTTTTTGAAATGCCTGCTGTTGTTGAGCCTCCTTCAGTTTTTCTATTTGCCATATTTTCTTCATTGCTTTCCTCAACTTTTTGAATTTTAGATGGCATTTCATCATTACTAAGTTATGATCACTGTCGATGACTGCCCCAGGGTAGCTTTTGCAGTACTTTACCTGGTTTCTAAATCTCCGATTCAATAAAATGTAGTCTATTTGAAATCTTCTTCTGTCTCCTGGCATTTTCCAAGTGTAACTACTTTGGTTATGGTTTTTAAACAACGTGTTGGCAACCACTAACTTATGCTGTGTGCAGAACTCCAATAGCCTTTCTCCTCTTTCACTTCGATTACCCAATCCATATTTCCCAGTTATTCTTCTCTCTTGACCTTCGCCGACGACCGCGTTCCAATCTCCTAAAATAATTAGGTTTTCTTCTCCTCTTACATGTTTCATAACTTCCGTGATATCTTCGTAGACATCTTCCACCTCTTCATCTTCGTAGTCCGTCGTATGCATGTAAACCTGCGCCACTGCGGTATCTACTGGTTTGGTCTTGATCTTCACCATTATCCTCCTCTATTATCCTTTCATTGTACTGCAGGAAGCTATTCACACGCATTCTGGTGCTCTTCCTGAGCATTATGCCTACTTCAGCATTACCATTTAATAATCCCGTGTGTATAATTCTGTAGCTTCATCCAGAAGTCTCCTTCTTCTAAGAACTTCATTTCACTGATTCCTAATACGTCGAGGTCCATTCTTCGCATTTTCACCTTTATGTTTTCCAGTTTTCCTCAGGTCGGAAGCGAGCTCATCTTCCATATTCCTACCCTAAAAAGTTAATCATACTTGACTGATGTACTCTCTCGGGTAGTCCCTGCCCGGAGATCTGAATGGAGGACTATTTTATCTCCGGAATATTTAACTTTTATTCATAGGATTCCATCACGTCTCGATAGGAAAGAAAAGAGTGGAGTAGCTTCGACTTCTCGGGATAATAATGTGGTGGTTTCCTCTTGCCTTCCACATCGCAGTGTTACAGCCGCTAAAGTAAATGTTACCACGCCTGTAGTGAAATGAGTGTCGCTGCACCGACCTCTGTGGTCTCCACCTTCACTCATATGAAAAAGAGCTGCTGCCCTCTCCTCCGGGGGATGAGAAGCGTAATTATTGGCGGCCTCCCTACGCCAAGTCACGGCATCTTCACAGGTTCTGTATTATTTGGAGGCCTACCTTACCCAGGGGTAGACCAATACCCCCTCGGTATGCCATCGCTTTTTTTCCACGACTGCTTATTCGACGAGTAAACTCGTTTATCTCGCAGCTAACTTCTATATCTAGAGATCGACCCAACATCCGCAATCCAGTGGACGCACTCGGTGGCTTTAAGCTTAGCCGCGAAGTTTTCAAACTTAAGCTCAAATAAATTCCAAATAACATAAAATATATGTGTAAAAGTACATTACTGCAGCTAGAAAGCTTAAGGTTTTCCTCTTTTGTTGGCGCCTCTCACGTTTGCACAAAGCAAAATGTGGTCCTTATCTTAAGACATCCTGAATACTGTGTGGCCAACAGAACTAAGTTTGATATGAAATATACTAATTTCTAATATAATGGTATTGAATAAAAATATGTAATTTCTAGCTACCTCAATTAAATAACGTGAAGAAACAGTTTATATTCCGTGCTATCATCAGAGCCTCTTCCGTAATCAAGCTGAGTGAGTGGAAAACACAGTGCTTAGGTTTTTATGCCTTAGAGAACATGTTTTCACTCCCGCAGAGAGACGGAAATGGACGGCGATGTTTCATCGATTACTTTTCCTGAGTAGGAATTTCTATCCTAAGATGGTGTCTAAGGAGAATATTTATCTAGAATGGATGCGATATCATGGCCTTGATTCCGTCGCAACGAGTACATATGAAATCGCTCCAAGCAGGCACATAGTGGATTATACCGTGATTCCTCCTGCGGTAAAATTCCAAGCTGAAAACGTTCCTCTCCTTCAAGAGACGCCATTAGAGTGACCACACTCTGCAACGAAAGGAAGAGAACAATTTCGCCCGGGGAGCTCTTCGGAGAGGCGAAGCACTCAAGTCCGGACTCGACCATTCCCGAGACATGGCTCCGAAATATTCACACAATCAATCGGGAGCGGAATGCATTGAATGGGGGAGAGGGAGGCGAGGGCGGGGGAGTGAGTGGATTTGGATCGCCTGCCGATTGCCTGGCGTGTTTCGCCGAGGGATGACGCCGGGACGCACCGGGACGCCGAAATCGACGCTGCCGCCGCCTCCCCCGACCACCTTCCCACTCGCGGGGAACACGCCACGGGCGCCAATCCCACATCCCCTACCACCAATCCCCACCTCCTCCCCACCTCCTCCTCCCGAAAAACTCTTCCCTCGGAAATAAAAGGAAATAAATAAAGAAGAGAGTCGTACATTCCGATAATGAGGGTGGATGGGGACGGGGGTTGTCGGGGGGAAGGCGTGAGGGTGGAGTGAGAGAGTGGTGGGTGGAATTGCATCCGAGACGGGAATTCGATGGAGCGGTGGGCGTGGAGAAGAGGTGGGAACAGGAGTGGCGTTGTGGGAGTAGTTGAAGAAGCGGGGAGGAGAGGGTTTTATGGCTGTAGAAGGGCAAACGGCAGGCTTGTGTGAGCTTGAGAGATAGATGGATAGATAACTACCTTTGTTTGAGGTGAAATTGACGGCATTAAACTGTTCATGTTAACTTGCGCCTTATAAAACTCGCGCATAAATGAAGACGTCGAATATGATGGGGTATTATAAAACGAAATTGAAGAATAATATTTAAAGTTATGAAGAAACTTTAGGCCATTTGACTCCGAAAGAGAAAGATAAAGTCAAGCCACAGATATTCCTTTCATTCAGTATTTCATGAAACAATCTCCACCTTAATTTTTTGGAATTATGGAGACCTTTTTCAAGGAATTTTAAATAGCATTCTCTGTTTTATAACGTTTTTTATACGAGAGAGTCGATGATTGTGGTTCATTGGAGATAACAGGCTTCTAACCCCTTAGGAAAGGGAAAGCACGCAATGACTTACACGGAGGCTGAAGTAACTCAACAATATGGCTTCGAAGGAATCATTGTATGAACTATTACTTTATCACACTCTATCAACCTTATTACTTTATTTATTATATTACTTACTCATACTACGATGTAAGTATAAATAGAGACTCTCAGAAATAATTGACTCAGTTGTCATTATTTTCCTGAAAGCTAGGCTATCAAATACAACCGAATCGAATACATCTATATTCTTGTGGCGCTGACAGAGTATTTCCTGTGTACTTCATTTTCTCATTAGTTTACTATGAGCAAACACCCTCGAAATACATCAGTCCAATCAATTGTGCATGTCAACTATAAGTCGAGAGCCATAAATATTAACATATTACGTAACGTTGCGACATATATAAGTACACAATCCATTAAGGTATTTCATTACTCGTAAGACATTAAAGTCAGGCCTCAAAATAGCGCGTGGTATAAAAATGTATCCCACTATCAAGATGCTTAGGCAAATAAATTTCTAAACTTCTCCCTTTCTTTCTACTGCTGTAATTATAACCATTTCTATCAGGTATAAGCCTAAAATATGTAGACACAGTGTGTGATACTGTCCCTTAGGAGTCTTTCAGTTCATTCAAGACAAGAAAAAAAATGAACCTTTACAGAAAAACATTCAAAAGAGAATGATCATTTGAAAAACTGCCAAATCACAGTTAGAAATCGCAATTGGAACAAGAGGAAAAAGAGAAGAAGGAAGAGTGAGGAAACGATCGAGGGAGGTGACTCGGTGGAAGGAAAATAAGAAACGGATGCAGTGGGAGGGTTGCCTGGGAGCAAGGGTGGGTCGGACAGAAAGCGAATTCCTCGCAAGAATTGTCGGGGAAGGTTTTCGGAGAATTTTTTTATTCCTTCCCTAATCCGGGGAGGGAGCTAGAATGGGGAAATGAGGGGAATTTGAATGTAGTCTGTGGAGGGCACGAGGTGGGGACGGGTTCGGGCGGGGATGGAGAGTAGGGAAGAAAATGGGTTAAGGGGGTTGCTTCGACGCCACCATCCTCCACAATCCCTCCCCCTTGGTAGGTTGATGCTGGGAGACTCGGGAGGAGGTTTCTTCTGAGAGTAGGGGGCTTGAAACCGTGGATTGAGTAAGGGAGTGGAAGGGAATTGAGTGACTGAGGAACGCAAGCGAAAAAGAGGAATGAATGATGATATAACGGACGGAAGAATAGCTCGGGTAGAGTTGACGCCGCGCCGTTGAGACTTTGGGAGAGGTGAAAGATGACTAGATTGAGCAGTTCACAGGGTGTTAAGGTCTTTTGAGATGTTTGAATTGGTTCCCAGCACTATAACTTAAGCTGAAATTCCCTACCGGAGTGAACTCTTGCAGGAGTCCCACTAGGAAGGCAGGCTTGTGTCATATCTACGCTATGCTGTACGAGTTTTCTTTCGATCGCAGGAAAATTTGATACTTGAATAAGGTAGCCACCATCGTAATAAGTCATCAGAGTGAATGATAGATTCCAAATAAAGCTCAAAGACTTAAAATGGCAACAATGACAATCATGAACTTATTTTCCAATTCCGATAGGTACATCTCATTTACGAGTAATGAAGACGTGACTGCCTCGACAGTATAAGGATCGTATCCGTCCCCAAGTACAGCATTTCTCTTTGAACCTATTTCAGAAGATTTTTAGCATTATGGTCACTGCAAAACGCAGGAAATACTCTACACTGCGACCTAAATGGTCATGTACACACATTGTGCCTTTCACGTAGAATTGATCACACTTACACCTGATTATATGCCAATCGATGCTTACTCATGTACACCGAGGGCTTCAGAAAAAATCCCTCCAGAAATCGCTGTGCTTCAAAGAAAAGAATTGTAGAGAGTCTCCCATTGTTACATCAACGTTAAACATTTCACTAGTCAAATATTATGGTTATCGTGCTAAAAGCTACCATCTCTGAGAGGGTGGTGATGCCAATCTCCCATTGAATATAAATAAGTATTTATCTTACAATTAGTCGCGCCTTGATGATGAAAAAAATTAACAGCCTAGAGAGAATCCATGACATCCACTTAGATATGCGCGCATGACAAATGTGCCAATGCATTTTTTGGGAAATTGGGAAGTTCACGGGGATTGAGCAAATCTCGAAGCAAGCTTCAGCACGGATGAAATATACATGATATGAGCCAAAGTACGACAGTTTATTATCCAACCCTTCTAGGTAGACGCCTCAAAGGAGTTGGAGTGGATGTTAGTTAACAACGCAGCCGTGTAGCGTAACAGATGTGAGTGAAAAGATTTGGAAATTTGCTCTACAAGCCATTCAATTTGTAGTGACGTGTGGTGACTTTTACCCTGTAGTTCACTTTTGGAGTGATACCGATGGTTTTGAAGGGGAATAGTGTCGTGGTGGACTTTCATCATGGATATGCCCGTATTTACTTAGAAATATGACTTATTTTAACGTCGCGGCGATTCCGAGATAGCGGTTCACTCGTTGATCACTTTGCCTGCAACCGGCTTTCCGATCCGCTTAAAGAGCCTTTGGAGCTCTAAAATTTCCAATTTTTCATACTTCATATTGCAGTAATACCTTTTTAATGTTTTTTTCCCCTGAAAAACAAAGTCACCTTTAATCAATGGCTTTATCACCTAAGTGCTCTTTGCCTTCATGTTGAAAACTACAGTAATACTTGCATTACACGTCCCACAGTTCACGAGTGTTGCCTGTAAGGTTGATCGGATAGGTATAATGGTTAGAGTTCTGGCTTCTCATTTGCAGTGCCAGGGTTTATATCCCGGTAGGGGAAGATAATTTTCATAGGTAAGCAGGCCCATACTTTGTGGAGAACATTTAAGTTCAGTACTTTTTCCATCTGATGGAACGTTGAGCCATTGTCCCCTTGGCGCTTTTCGTTAAGAGCAGCCAGGGTATTGCCGGCGCCGGGTTTCTATCCACGCTTATCCTACCATTCCCCTCCTATGCGGGGAGGGAAGGGGAAGGGTCTATTGGTGCGGATACGAACTTGAAAACACAGATGAGTTTCCGCTGTGATAATAACATATCTATATCATATGTCGGCGTAGACTTTAGCCTCGTGAGTGTTTTTTTCCTAAAAGGAACTGTCATTGAAAACCAAAGGGTTCCTCAATATAAACTTGCAACAGGATTAAAGCAGGTTTAAACAGTTTATGAAGCACCGTATACGCAGATGATTAACTTCGTAAAGGCGAGTTTAATAATGCGGACATTTAGCTGTCATCTCCTGTCGACGCGTATCCCGAGCAGTTAAATTCATTAGTAAAACTACATTTGGGTACGACCCGTAGCATCGATTTCAATTGAAGCCCAACGTTTCGATTCTCCCCATGGACTGAAAATGAACATTCCACTCGGTTGCGAAACTGAGAGCATCGGCGTTGGTGCCTCATTTACACCAGCATCCACGACACCTTCATTAAAGACGTTTCATTATAAATCTGGGACACCTTTTCTCGAGATTGCACGGAAATTGAAAGGATTCTTCTCTCCTCGAACGGAGAGAGGTGCATAAATCTTCTCTCCGAGACGCTCCTACGTCTCATCTGGCACCGCGAACTTTCTCAACCGCCTCCCATAATTCCAGTCTCACACAATTTCATCCGGATTTTCTCTCCTGTCCGCTTCTCGGAGGAAGCATTGTCACCTGCCCTCCTCGCTAGGAATGGCCGATCCAGCAGTGATCCATTGCATTCAAACTCAGTATTTTTATGTCATTACTCTACTCTCCGTGACGGTGTATCTTGCAATTTGATATATTCTCCACGAAGTCAGTTGATCATAGAGGTTATAATGTACCTACTATAGTAGGCATTGGCATGCTAGCCTATGGGTGACAATAAAATCATAATGTGGGTGCTTGGGAAGGATTAGGCTTTATCTACTCCGTGTAAAACTTTGCGCTTTATATGGCCTCTTAAGGAGTCTACTTATGTATTTAAGCATAAATAATAATGAATCATCATCGTCGTCATGGGTCAACAACCTTAGGATTGGTTTGAAGCAGCCGTCCACTCGATTCTTCTATCGGCCAACCTCTTCGAATTGACGTTCCTCCTCTCTTTTACATCCTTCGCAACCTGTTTTATACGTATATATTTCATACGAGGCCTGTGTTTTCCAATCTTCCCATTCACTTTTCCCTCGACGATTGTCTTCATTAGGCCATTGTGTCTCAAGATATGGCCGATTAAGTAAATTACAGAGACATCGCATCTAAATTCCATCGAAACGGAATCTATCATTCTAAGACTATTTAAGGGAGGCATGCATTTGATTCCCCAAGGAGGTAATTTTATTACTACTACTGGTTCGAAATTACCGTATTAAAACTACATATTTGGCGCTTGTTTGCACCTTTGCGCACTTTCCTCTGTTTATTTAACACATCAAAAAATTCCAATATTCCTCTCACTACCTTAAGTCTTACTGTGTATAAATAAGCTACTCCGTACGAGTATCGGGAGTAGGAAACCCGTATGTCATGCCTACCAAGATGGTCGCTGGCTTCTCAAATCAGCTGCAATGCCTCCTCCAGTATATTCTAGCCTCCTTGCAGTAGACGATTGATGTCACGGAGGCAATAGAACGCAATATCATAATGCAGCATGAAATCTGCAGCAATGGTTGATACTTTTCACCGAAAACAGTATAAGCTCCATTTATCTACTCTCTTTGTAAATCACCCGTAAATACGTGACAATGTTGAAGGAGATGTCTCGTATCAGAAACAATTTAAGTGTTTAAATACCCCACCTTCCCCATTTTCACTTGGGGGTTAAATTTCAAATGCAGAAGTATGATATAATACACAAATTTTAACTTCCTTTTAACGGAAATAAAATTCAAGAATATAACCATAACAATATCTGAGACGCTAATTGCTTGATGAGAACAATCAATCAGCCTCGCATGAGATATACAGAACATACTAAATAGAACGGACTATATAAATACTGAAGGATGTGTTAGAGCGGAAATGCGGAAATATGAAGAGGTTAGCTGATAAGAGAAACGAACGGAAGCTGCATCAAACCAAGCTAGATATTATTGATTGATGATGATGATCCACATCAAGTACTACTGTTAAAACTATGTCATTAAAATTAATAAGTGTTTTCTCACGATGGAGACTAAAAAACAATATTTTTCTTAGATATCTAAGTAAAATGTTCATGAATGGATATTCCACTTCGATTTAACCGTCAAATCAGAAACTATTGTTTGGATCCACATTGATTGGCAGAACTCGGTAAATTGCATCAGTTTGTACATCCCTCTTCACATCCTACATGCGCTAATGTCGGATCGGCTGCGAGCCAGGTCTGATTACCCCAAGTTCGAAGTTTCTAAGCTCATATTAGGCATGGGTGATGAGTCTGTCTCCGTATTAAACTTAGCTAAGATTTTGATGCATAACCTCAGCCGTTGGGAGCATATTAAAACCCAATTCTACTTCTACTTTAACTTGTATCCATCGCACCCCAAATGCACGAGTTTCTCACCCCCCCAACGTCAACATTTCCGACCCCGTAATTCGGAGGCGTCGAGATCTTGTGGGAAGGCGGCTTGAGAATGCTCGCAAAGGAAGCAGAAATATTGCCGCCTTCCTTGGCAGGTGGCGTCCTCTGTCGCGTAGGAGTGGATGAGAACCCGCGGGAAAACTCTGGTGTTGGAATGGCGGGTGGGTGTCTTGTTAAAGGGTTATGCGAGTGGATGAACGCGGCATCCGAGTGATTAATTGGCGCGATAAATCGAATCGCTTCTGGATTGTCGAGATTTCCGGGATAAGTCAAGTGAGGTGGCAAAGCTTCCGCTCGGCAAGATCTCCCTTCCCTCGTGCCCACTCCCATCCCGCTTCGTTCCCGGGAATGCGCACCGCAGCGAGTGAAGAAACAAGACCGAAGACTCATTTTGCTCTACCTCTAGAGGAGAAAACTGTTTGTTGGCTCACCTATCCTTGCCCAACCATCGCTGATTCTCTCCCGGTAATGAAATGCTGTGGGCACGCAAATCTTTCCAGGCACCATTACGCCATGCAGCCATAATGCCCCCGACCGTGCGTTCATTTCTTTCTCATCGCCCCCAGAAGAGCTGAATTGTGATAGTCATTTTTAAGATTCAGTTAGTAAGTTATTTGGGAAAGGCGACCGACAGGAGCCATTTAAGAAAGTGTGAATGGTTGGATGTGGCTAGGAAGTGTTCTGAGAACAGAGGAGGGATATGGAGAAACCCAGCGTATGTAACATCTACATCTACGCGATACCCTGCAAGGCACCGCAAGGGTGTGAGGCACCAAGAGGTGAAGGTCACCAAGCATGCACTATTGACATGCATACAAGCTACTATAGGGTCTCATGCAACTAGATTGTTAGTATCTACAAAGTATTAAGGGATTAATACATGAATCATGCACGACAGACTACTCCCATATTTCCCATTACGTATCCCATAACAACTTATATCAATGGAGATGCACCAAGAGAATCACGCCAAGCGTCCCATAAGACGGACTGAATACTGAACTCGAAAAGATCTTCACACGATATTATCAAGTAAGGACCGGCATACAAATGGAAACTCCCTGCCACTACCGGGATTCTTACTCAGGTCCTCAAGATGGGACGCCAGGACAAAACTCACTTTACCAACCTAGCTCCACTTCGCATTTCACTCTGCTTACCAAAATGTTTTCCTTTGTTGAGCCGGTTAAAAAAAATGTGACTACGAAAAATGATGTTCTACAGAGATTCTCGTTTTGGACTCGGAAAAATGAGCATTATAACTGATACAGATCCAGAATCCCCTATTTGGTATTAAACTCTACTTTTCAGGGAAAACTGAAATTATGCGATACCTTTAACGAAGCTATCTAGAGTAGATAAGTCAATTTAACATTATAAGATGGGCATGGGGGCTAGGCAATAAGACCCATACCGTATTTGCGATCAATAACAGAGAGAGTAAAAATCTACTTTCACGAAATTGAATAATTTTGAAGATCGAAATCACGGATTCAATAATTCGCAAATGGTTTCGAGAATGGCAGGAGAGAGGAAATCTCATGAAAATTCACGGAGGTGGGAGGATCTCTCGGGAACAACTTGAATACGATATTCTTTGGTAAAATGGTCTCAAGACGGCAGTCATTGGGAAGGTGTACAGGGGAATAAAAAGGGAAAATACCAAGGATTGGCAAAGTAGAGAAAGTTAAGTTCCAAATGCGAGAATCACGACACTAAGAGGTGTTCAGCTCACAAAAGACGTGGGAGGAGAGCTCCTGTAAACAACCTTACAATAAATAACTCGTGATGATGATCATGTGATGAATTATGACGACCTCAGAGGTAGCTCCGGCCGGATTAGTGGAAAAAGTATAACAATTCCATCCAAAACGTATGGGTTCGAATCCCGGCGTTGGAAGAAAATTTTCCAAATTATATGATCATAGCGCATAAGTCTATTGAATTGACACATCATGCTGGATGTGACCAACGAACGAATACGATGAAGCCATTAAAATCACAAGATACCCGAACTAACCACTTTCATATTACACACGAATGCAGAAAGAGTCTCATTAATCTGTAATCGTGAGACTAGTACGAGAGGTTCCTTAAAGCCATCGGATAGCTCTCCCAGCAGAAGTGAAACCTTGAGTAAGCGATCCTTTCACGTGAGAATTATACTCGGATCATGGACCCGCGATTCAATCCCGAGAGGAAGTTTGAAATTTTGATTCAGTCCCCGCCATCCCTCCAGAGTCAACCCTCAAAATGGAGCGCGAAACTTTTGCGTGTCTCTCCTCCCGTTCACCCGTCTTTACCTCCGGAGGAAATTTAAAAAAAAAGTAGAAGAGAAGGGCAAGAGGGAAAAAAATCCCGCGAAAGTTAAGCAATTCCATAAGCATCAATCACTCCGCTAACCCAAATTGAAAAGAACCGCCATTTTGTAATCGACACATTTTGGCGAGGAGAAAGACATTAAACTCTTTCCCGAATCCCTCCCTTTATCACCAGCCACCATCGGGGGACCCTTGTCGCTCTCACCACCCCTTATTCCCCCCAAAAGACGGTTTCCCCTAAATGGGGTCGTCTTCCGCTGACAAACGCGCTCTTCCAATTTTACTCCATCTTCGTCCCTTTCTCGCCTTAATGATGCGAGACGTCGAGATGAATCTCACCCCGCTTGTCTGCACTTACCTACTACCCTTAGCTTCGTTCGAGATTTAATTGTAAAAACACGCAGTCCCTGGAGAAGTATTGCGAGAACTAGTTGAAACTGATACTTATGTTTTTTTTCAGGTATATCGGTGCACTAATTTTACATGTGTTATTCATGAAAGTCTATCCGTTCCTATTTATATATATTTCTAAAGAGCAGATTCCTGGAATCTTAAATATCAAATGGAAGGTCTTAAATATCAAACGCTTGAACGGCAAAATCGTCATTATCGTATTTATGTCTACCTCGTAGACGATAAAAAGACCAGAAAATAATGTACCCCAATAGTTAAGCCAGCGGTCCGTGGTCCAGATCCGACCAATTTTAGGAAAAAATAGTTCTACCTTATGCAATCAACATGCACAGCTGTTGCGAGTAAAATTGAGTCTCATGCATGCTATGTGCACCAGTGTACGACGGGGCACAAATAACAGTACTTATAGTAAACTTAAGTAAAAGGAGACTTTTACTCACCTTGAATTAAATAAATCCAGATCTAAATGAAAGATTCAACCTTTGGGAAACGCAGATAACAGCCACGAACTGAAAATTGAACCCGTGTATTCTCTAACAACTTCCGTGAATGATGTAATTTATTTGCATCGTGAATACCAAAGAGATGTACGCTTAGCTTTTAAGAATTTGTGCTAGATTATAATAACTAATATCCTCAAAGAGAAGTGATAGTATTATTTTAACAAAACGTATGAATCAACTATGTTTTCAAGCCTGTGGCTGCACAAATAGGCGCTAAAGATCGGTAGGAAAGGCGCACGGATGGGGATGTTGGAAGGAGAAAAGGTGGAGAGAAGCCCGGGATCAAAATTAGTCTGCTCTAAACGAAAGTCGGACTTCGACTTGACGTCCCATCTAACGGATGGATTACTGTACTTGAGTGCTCTCCAGAACATACTCGAGTAGGATCCAATTTTCCATTGAAAAATATCTGTCACTGCCGGAATTCAAATTCGGACATGACTTGGACCAAAGTTCAGAGTGAGATACCAGTTCCACTAAACCTACCCCCCACCCAATATCTCATCTCATCCGTGTTTTCAAGTCTATACCGGTACTTACAGACGCTTCAGACCGCAGGGAATAAATCTAGATTCTCAAAATGAAAGGCATTTGAATTTCGAAAAACATTGACCTCAAGTTTAGACATTTAAGCATGTAAATCCATCGCACGTTTTAAAAGAAAAGTTTTCGAATTGATACATTCCAAAATGTTGAAATGAAAAGGGAAATTGATTGTTGTTTTTTTATTATGATCTATTATGTAATATTATGTACACATTTGCCGACTCATATATGCTCAGGGTTGAAATATTTAGTTTCTTTTTTGTTTTTTATTTAGGTACACTATAAATAAAAAATTGCCAATCATTTATCAATGTACTTAATACAAATATTTTGCTGTATTCACCGCGAATAAGTGCGCATCAGCATATACTAGTCATGATGCCTTTATGCATTGCCCCATTCATATGGTTCTTTCTGTTTTATGTTAAATGTTCTTTGCAACAGGCGGAAATTTTGTGTATTTATTTAATGTGCCTACATTATTTCAAGATCTTTGAGTTGTATTTTTAAGTTGATCATTTATCAATATCTAAAGTACCAATTAGTCCACGACAATAAATGTTTACTATTATCAATGATTTCAATGCATTACGGATCACTGAGAAGATTAAAACAAGATTCAAAACGTTCATTAATAAATACTCATCGGGTTTTTATGTATATTTCGTGAGGAACTAACAACTACACTGCCTGCTATAATTCTATGCTGGCCGAGGAAAAAAACACGGTAACATCTCTTGAAATAGCGCACCACACACTCGGAATCAAGAGCATAACCCCAGCGGATCGGATGAGGCGACAGGGAACAAAACTTCTCGAGGAAGCAAAAATCCTAACGGCAGACTGGCGCGGGTAAAAAACACGGCGGGAGTAATTGATACCTGAATTTTTGACATGAGATACACAACCATCTCGTTCGGGCGACGGTTCCTGGTCGATGGTATCGCAGGAAAAGGACGGCAGCGAATGGCGGTGGTGGACAATCTCTATACTCTCTACCCCTTTTTACTCATGTGGAAACGCCCAGCCCCCCTTTAAAAAATGGCCGAGATACGTCATCCTAACACACCATCCTCATCCCCACGAATTTGTCTCGCCCACGTGTTATGCCCCGCAGATTCTCCACGTCATACCTCCCACGCACTCTCCAATCGCGGGCGGTGATGTCCTTCGTACGCGCTGGAAAACAACAAACGGAAACTTGAATAACTTGCAAATAGAAAATTTATGCAGTCCTTGTTTATCCTAGTTCACCTCTTTATTACGAAAGAAAAGATACTGCAATTTTCCAGAAGTAAGTCATTCACTTGACAATGGTGTAGTGCACCGAAACTAGTCGGAATAAAAATTGTTTACTCGTGGAAAATTGCAATATCTTTCCTTTAATATGGAACGCTTCCACTACATCACACCTGAATCTGGTTTGCTTATCCACCTCGTTCTTTTACCGTTTCATTTACATCTACATCTACATAATACCCTGCAAGCTACTATAAAGGTGTGTGACAGGGGGTGAACTAACACCAAACATGCATTATGCACATAATGCATAAAAAAGGATTAGTAATAATATAATAGTCTAAAATTCAATTGTTAAAAAAATAATTAAGATAGCCAAGCAAGCATGTAATATCATACTGTTAGTTGGGTTAGCATAAAGTCCATTTACCAACATGCAACAACGTTTGCTATCCATTGATACGCTCGTATTGGAAATCATATCCCATATTGTACCAGGAAAAAAGGACATTTTGAATCTGTCAGTTCGTCAACCAATTTCTCTATTTTTTTGATTATGGTCCAGTCTATCATAGTATTGTAAGTTGGGGTTCGCAAAATATTTTTAACCACATCACTGAAAATATTATCTTGGAATTTATTTGAGAGATTAAGTCTAAATTTCAACCTACGACCTGACAATGATTCCCATTTTAATTCATTTAATAGACTGGTTATGCTAATATAGTTATCGTAACCATCCCTTTTCAAATCTTGCCAATCTTTGCTGCACACATTCCAGTTCATTATTCAGGCCTATTTCATATGGATCCCATTTAATAGCAACGTATTTCAAATGTGGTTAATTTTAAGTCCCCCTGGACGCGTACGTCCTTCACGGAACCAGTAGGCGTATTCTTTTACGTTACGTCTTGCACCAAACGTTATGCGAATAACGAATTCTGGAAATTGGGTAGAATTCAGCTAACCACGTGAGCTGCTTTTATTCCTTTGAATATTTTTTCTGTTTCCTTCTTCTGTTGAGCATCGTAATACCTCAAACAAATGGACGCTCTAATTTCCAACTCTTCCTATCAGCTCTCATCATTCTATCTTTAATTAAGGCCTTTAACCTATATTTAATAAACCATTGCCTCCAACAAATTGGCCCATCTATATTTTCTACTCCCCGCTCAGCAAATCAGTCCTCTTAACTTTTCTCATTCAATTTTCCATAGCTCAAAGTCCATGATAGTGATTAGAAAGAAACTTAGGGAGGAGTGTAAAATATTGTGTATTTTATTACAACAGCCAGCACGCTTTTTTTCCACCGGAGACCAATAGTTAAAACTGTACTGAGAAGTTCTAAGATAAAGTAAAAAAACAACCCGCTTTGTACTGC
Organism: Platycnemis pennipes; assembly: GCA_933228895.1. Classification (NCBI taxonomy): domain Eukaryota; kingdom Metazoa; phylum Arthropoda; class Insecta; order Odonata; family Platycnemididae; genus Platycnemis; species Platycnemis pennipes. The sequence continues at coordinate 53,209,749 of OW121853.1, forward strand.
CCATTTTAATCATAAAAATGGGCAAAAAATAACTGTCACTTAAAGTAATTTTATGTCAATCGGAAGATAGAGTTTGAAACTGAGTATTTAGAAACGAACCCAATAAGACATAGGGTTTGAAAAATTAAGTACTTAAAAATATTTCACAAAAAACATAGCAGGAACAAATTGGAAGTGTATAATATTATGAGAAAGAAAACATATGATAGCAATTAATCAATCTCACTCCAGGCAAAAATTTCAATTCACCACCCGAACTGCCAAGAAAGGGATTCCAGAGGCAATTCTTTCAAGTGGTCATCACATCAATTCTATAGAAGGTAATCATCATCACTCACTGGTGGCTTTAGCACACTGCTCCCCAGCTATCCCCAATGCGTAGATAGGAAGTGAAAGGGATAATGTGGATGGAATGGAAGGTGGAAGCGCGCCTAGCGACGCCGTGTGTGATAAACACCAGTCACCATCAGTCGGGAAGCCGACGGTCTAATTAACCGATTGGAGAGGGAACGGGACCCACGAGCGTTTTGGCATAAGAGTGGAGGGCGAAATTAGATTTTGGCAGTGGGCGGAAACAAAGGATGCTTTGGCGATAGAAGAGGATTCGAGGAAGTTGGAGCAGTGATTGCAATGTTTGAAAAGGCGGAAATAACCATTGACGAAAATAGAATAGACGACGATATTGTGGAACGGCTCCGAAAGAATGGAGAAGTCCAGTGCCCTTGATCTCACGACGGAATGAATTCATGGAAAACTCGTCAATGTTTCTCAAAATCTGGAAAAAGCAGTTTTTAGTATTAGAATATTATTTCTAAGAGCAAATAACCTCCTGATATTCTAACACATTTCGTGGCTATTCACAAAATGCTATTTTTGCGAGGTTTTTATGAAAATTTCGCCGTCTTCCTGTCAAGGAATAAATCCAGCTTATCCTTTTTTTCCAACACCATGTGTTTTTTCAATGTATTAAAGACTTTCTTACATTCATCGGAAGCAAGGTAAGCTATTCTAGAAAACGTAAACCAAGCCAGGATGTCCGTAGATTTTTATTAAATTTTAGTTCAGTAAGGATAGAGTTTTAGAATCCAATTAAATGATATTGATTCAATTAGATGATATCGACGTTTTTTGACCTAAAAATAAGCGGAAATTGCCAGGATAGGAGAAGAAAGAAAACATCAAGCGAATTCTGGACAGTGAAGAGCTTATTACGTGGGGCTTATACCCACAACCTTGAATAGCTGGAGAGTCTACTACTCAGGAGGGCCGATCTGCTGCTTCACAAGCGATGGCTTAAAATTTATCATTTAATGAGGCAGTAATCGTGAGTCACATCCAGGGAGCACTTTAGTGATTTTTATGAAATTGGAAGAATATTACAGTAAGATGCAAATTATGTGTGTGCGTCGGCGAAGATCACCAAACAGAAAAGAGGCCAAAAACAGGGAATGAAAAGCTCACCAAGGAGACGGTAAGATTCATACGCATAATAAACATTGAACCGAGCATGGCATCACATCAAGAGTGAAGACAATAAAGCTCATGTTGCCTTATGTATTTCTTTGTCAGAGTCAACATGAAATACGTAGACAAAAAGCCAAGCGTGAAACCAAATTTATTGGCGTCTCCGTCCGGAAATAAAATTTGACGAACAGAAAAACCACTTTCAATCGCTCACGAACAGTTGACCTCAATTGCTTATAGCACAAACCGTAAGAAGTTCCGTAGAAAGGTAAGAACAGAGATAGAAGTGGAGATGACTTCAATAAAAAGTCTGAACAGAAATCTCTCAAGGATTTTAGTGCTAAGTACAATCGTAGCGGAATTGATTAAAACACCAATGCCACTGATATTTAATTAATTTAGTTACGAGTACTTAGATACACATACTATGCAGCTTTGAAATGAAAAAAATGAAATGGTTAACCTTAAAGTCAACCCTCAACATGCTGATAGCTGGAAACAACCGTTTTTACGATTAAAATACATATTATGTCTTAAAGAAAATATCCTCCTGGCATCATAAAAAAATTTCAGTTATTAACACAATAAGTACTAATTTTGAGAGATTTTTATGAAAACTTTTTTATATTATTTTCTATTGACATCAATGATATTTTTGAAATCATCATTTTTATGGATCACGTTGTTAACTGTTCCAATTTGAGAGTGTGGGAAAGGAAATGAAAAAGCGATATCCTAAAATTTTGAAAATTGAACACATAGACTTAAGCGTTCACAGTAAGACTTTTACTACTTTCCTTTGAAATTAGACCACAGGAATGCAGATGCCACTTTGCTGCCGAAAATAAATAAAAAAAGGTGTACTCTGTGGATATGATGGCATTAAAAGAATGATAATTAGGCAAATTTTTTTGGTAGAAAGATAGATAACGAGGTTACGTTGGCGACTGGCCAAAGCACAGATAAACTGGAATAATAACATATGAGCATCGATTAAAGGCAGGGAACAAGGGGAGAAAATTAGGAATAGAGAAAGTGATAGTGCACAATGGATAAAAAAAACGGAAAGAGTCGGAAAATAATAAAAGAGGAAAAATTACAGGGAAATAATAAATGGAATCAAGGAAAACAGACTTTGTGTTCTTGTTATTCGATAAAAGATGTAATAGGAAAGCATATAGCTATTTTAGGAAATTAAGGAAAAATTGTTGGAGGAATAGACTAACAAACAAGTGAGGGAATCTAGGTTAATAATACAATAAATGGATGAAAATAATTGGACGAGGTGAAGGAATACAAATTTCCAGCGACTCATGGAGTACTTTAAGGAGTTGAGTGAAGTTGTTCCCTAGAGAAACGTGGCTAGCGCGGAAAATCGCCAATTAGTGGATAACATCCTTGGCAGTAAACAACTAAACAACTCAACTATAGCAGTTATATTTTATTATACGTTTCAAAGAAAATTCGTTGTTACACCTTTTCTATCTTATCCACTAGCAGGAAAACGTCAATCATTTCAACTAGGAAATAACATTAACTTTGGACAATTCTATCGCATGAAGAAAGATTATAAAAGAAAAATGAAAATAAGAGGAGGAATAAGTAATCAGCCTACTACAGTTATAAGCTATTTTTAATATTAAATGCTAATAGTTTCATAATTAACGAAAACAGAATAAATAATCACAAGTATACCTGCTCACATTGGAGGAGAGAAAAATATACATGCCTTTATGTAACAACACATTTCTTGACAACGTTTACTAATCCAAAATACGAACCATTCAGACAAAAACAACTTGGCTCTACGCTAGTGTTATATCCAAACAATCATTTAGGAATGCCTATATAGCATGTCATTGGTATAATGTACGATTGATTTTCCTTATTACATTAGCTTGCCATTCAAAAAGTTTATGCCCCCAATGATGAAATAATATAAGTAAATGATAGACAGTTCAATCCGTCAATGCAATATTGTGGGGGAAATAAGTTCGCCGGTTGATTTATGTATAACTAGAATTTACCATCAATTTATTGGAGAGAAATATTAGCAACATCATAGCTTCCACTTTTTATCCCAAAGTTAAACAAGGATCTAAGTATTTAAATAACTAACTACGCACATAAATAATTTGTTTATCGCAATAAACACTTCGGAGAGAAAATTATGTTCAAATAATTTTCTGGTGATCATCAGAGGTGTTAACAGCGAGTTTTCTTCGTGCTCTCTCTATCAATGTTCCTCTATCAACGCATAAAGCGTCCTCAAGTCATATATCTTCTCCTATCCATTTACAGAAAACGAGGAAGTAGCATATATTACTTTTAAAGATAACCCGAATGCTTCTATTAAAGGAGCTACATCACGATCCTGGCGAAGGTTCAAGTGTAAGGAACTAAAACTGATGCGTAGTATGAGAGCAATGCTGAGTGATAAGAAGATACTTCTGGAGTGAAAGATTTATAAGCAGAGGAAAGACAGGCGGATAAAAAATGTGAGAATGAAAGAGCCGAAGATGCGGAAAATAGTTTATTTTGCTCGTAACGAAGCGTGGGAAGATCCAAAGCGAAATTAAAGAAACTCGTTGATTTAAAATTATTCATGGTCAACGGCATTCTTATGGGACGTTAGAAGGCAAATTTCATTTGAAGTCGAATTAGAATACGTACCAGATTAACTTGGGATATACGGTAAGCCTAAAGTAACCCCTGCAAGGATCCAGGCTTCATCAAAGGAAAGGGTATTCAGAAAATGTATGGGCATATTTAGCGGAACCGTGTGCCCTTATTAGATTAAACTAATGGCGAATGGATGCATTAAGTAAGTTAGAATAGGTACAATAAATGGCGGTCATTTTATCTTAAAACTCGTATCTCAACGCTACTAATGGGAATTAGCTGTACATTCCTTTCACTGATACGTAAATTAAGGGGTCGATCGACTCCCCTCTTGACGAGTCCACCCGGGGAGTAATGACTGCATGTCCATTTGCCGTGAGACAGGGAGAGGGAGGAACTGAACATTCCGCGATCTGATGCAGCCATTACGGATTAAAAGACTACTCACCCTTGTATAGTCACCCTCACTCACCCTCACAGAGTAAAATTTGGCTCTAAGTTTACTAACTGCTCTCTCTATTTGCCACTTTTGAACCCTGAGGTAAACTCTAAATAGACTCGCAATGGATATCGGAGACGGAATTTGAAAATACGAAGTTTAGGTTCCCATGAGCGTTTATGATCTGATATCACAGTTGGCTATATATATTTCTTGTCTCGATACTGTAGTGGGAACTTTATCCGGATATGCCCAATCGCTATGTATCATTGACTTCCAGCCCAAAATTGGCGAACAAAATGCATGACCGAGGGTGGAGATTAACCGCATGTAGATATGTCGCTGTCAGGAGGAGTTTCTGTGCCAACATCAATTTTACTCCTGCATCAAGATGTTTTTTACGTAATTCTGGAGAGAAATTCAACAAATTTCATCGGCTTACCATAAATATTGGAACTGAAAAAAATAACACCAACTTCAAAGCAATAAGTGGGTCTCGAACCTTTCTCGACCTTCTGGGATTGGGAGTAAATAACGTTTGGCTGACTGAACACTGGAAGAAATGGTTTGGTGTAGTGATTTGTGGTTAGAGCACTGGCCCCTCAACTTGGGGGTCCGAGTTTGAATTCCGGAAGTGGCCGATGATTTTCGAAAGCGAATCGGCCCCTATTTCAGTGTTTCGTGGAGAACATTCAAGTGCAGTAAGTACCTACCCCGTCCGTCTTATGGGACGTAAAACTAATACCCCTTGGCGCCTTTCGTTAAGAGCAGGTTTCTCTACACCCTCCTTCCTTCCACTTCCGTTCCCATCCTTGTACTTCTGAAGCGCCTTTAAGGTCGGGAACGGACTTGAAACTACAGATGAGATGAGCACAGGGATTGTTTCTCAAGCAACGACTAATGCGGTCGGTAGTGATATTGAGAGCCACTATGGAAGTATATTCTTTTCATAAGGTAGACTTTTATTCTAAAAATATGAAGCAATTTGTTATTGAAACAGTCTTTTAGAATGTGTTGTAATGTATATGGTGTATATGGTACATGACACACATCTATAGCAAAGACATGGAAGGGTGGGGGGAATAAGGCGATTTTTTTCTCCGGTTTCAGAATCTAGACGTCTGTCCGGATGTAAACCACTTATGCATTTCTCTAAGCTATGATTAACGGATATCTAGGCACAAAACAATGATCAGTAATCATTATGCGTGGAGTAATTACTGTGAGCCTAATACGTTTGAAAAGGTAAAAAATTGACACTCCTCGATGTTTACAATCTAAGTATGTTATAGGTCAAGGATTGCCCTAAAATATTCGCTTGATAAAAGAAGCATGCACGCAAAACAAGAATTATTTTTTAAAGCTTTCAAACAGCATTCATTTGCATAATCGGATACTAGAATATGGAGTGGTTTCTGGGTTAAGTCTATATCAGTGTAGTATTCCATTGCAATTATAATTCTAATGTATTCTGAAATACTAATATTCGCGTAAAAAGTGCTAATATCCTGTTAACATATAAGCACGCATCGATTGAGTAAACACAGCGATGGTGAAAGACCTTGATTCTCGAAATCGTGTTCGCCCACCGAACAATAACCGTTAGCATGTGGTCCAGCGTAATTTCCCCCTACAAGCAGTGAGTGGGAGGTAAAACGTGGCTGTGTTTCAAACACCAACGGAAATAATGATGATACATGCCATAGTTTCAGACTGCTATTGCATGCAAGGCACAGCGAAAAAAAATACAGCCATCGCAACCACCGAATTACACAAGTTTCCACTCACATAAACTCGGCTTGGTCACCGTGAGCTGCTTCCAGGACTTCTTCATATTCATTCTCTTTCCCTAAAATTATTATGCTACGGAAGAAAATCATTCGAGCGATGTAAAAATATCGAATGCATGCAGAACAGAGATTCAGGTCTGTTTGAAAAGAAAGATGAACGATATTTCACGATGCGCAGCTGCAACACTGCCATGCGAAATTATTTGCTGCCGAAATTAGTTTAGCGTCCGCCCCCTATTAAGGTGTTGCCTATTTGGAGAAAATCCAAAAATTTAAGCGGCTCATTGCCAATATGTCACTGCAAAGAAATGGAATTCGCAATGGGCTTCTAGCCCATTACAAGTCCATTTCAATTATTTTCGCGTACTCAAAATAGAAAATAAATTATGCGTGCAAATTAAAATAATTACACTGATTTAAATGCCTAATTATCTCCAGTCATCCATCCTAAGTTGGGCTTGACTCAGTGTTTCACACAAATCTCCTATCATTAGGACTTCCAATATTAACGTCATTACCCTTATTAACAGCTTCCGATTTATATTCGATGTTTCTCGTCAAGTTGGTTGGTTATTCTGAATCCTAATAAAACCAGGCCTAAATGACTATGCAGGGAACACTGTATGGGAAATCTTAGCCTTAACTGCTTATTCTGTTCCAATATATGTCATTTTTACTCACATGTTTCCTGTGTCACAATATCAACTCCATCTCAAGAAAATATGAATCTCTCAGTTATTTTTTTAACTCAGTGAAATATATAATGGACAAAATTTCCTAAATTAAACTGGACACCTTTGTTCACAAGACCTAAATTAAGAGCTAACATGCAGAGTAAAAAGTAAATTTCCGACGAAGAATTTTCTCTAAAATAACATAACGGATGACGACCTGTTCCTTGGTCCCCAAAATTGACTGAAATACATACATAACGCCAATCCCCAGAGTTATTCTTGGCGATCTTCATCAAATAAAACGCAAAGGCAACGAAGTGCCCAAAAGCTGGCGACGTTTATTTTAACGCGAACCCTTAAATCCCTCCTGTCACCTAGTTGTGCGCCTCTGGGAACAGTTTTGGCGCGCAAAACTTGCCAGTGGCTTTTTCGAGTACACACTCGTCCTTCACCGAAAATAAAAACTCCGGCTGAGCCATTGACTTAGCGGAAGGAGACAAGGATCGAGGGAAAAGAGGGTTAAGGTGAATGGAGGGGGATTGAGAGTCAAGGAGGGATGACGAAAGGCAAGAGGGTGGCTCGAAGCGGGGGCGGCAGACCGCTGAATACTAAGTTTGTCTGACAGCCTGAGAGGGTTAGGGGGGGGGGGGGGTGGCTCGAGAGGGGAAGGAGGGCCGAGAAGAAAGAAGGATGGCGGAGAACGATAGGGTTCATGTTTGCGATACTGGTATACGAAAACACAAATCATATCGATGTAAATTACGCATCAAAAATTGGTTGAGTCATTACCGTCGCTGCGGGCGATAAAATAATATGCAATGCGAAAATATCATATTCCCATCACACGATCTCACATGTCACTCTCATAATGTGGCTTTCTCATCGCATTTGAGAGTTGGATAAGAAATTAGATTTCCATACCAAAGGTCAAAGTTCTGAAAGAGGTTTTAATTTCTCAGTAGATTATGATTCCTGATTATGTTGCGTGTGATGATTACTTCAAGACCAGTATCTGGTTCATAGTTAGCAATAAAACTGTACCTCCCGGACCTTCCTACTGATAATAGTAGCATAATTCCCATTTTTACACTAATTCTGTAATTATAGAAAAATCTTATTTCTTTTGAACGCTTTTATGTACTAGCGGCATAAATAACCTCATCTGGAAGCCTCTTTCCTTCATACCTTCTACTGCAAATTTATTTCGCGTTTAGATTGAAATTGTATTGGATATTTGCTTAGAACTATTACACAAATTGCAAAATTATCGCATTTACACCAAAATTGTCGTTTACCTTGATATCGGGTATATTTCACGAGCTACAGTCACATTATACGTGTCATTGCGCCGCATATCCAACTCACATCGTTAATAACTTGGTATTTCTAACCACGATTTCACCTTGCACGCAATACTATCATCATATATAACGAGAATTAGTGCAAGAAGCGGTATATCGATCTACAGTATAATCAACCCAATAATACATAAATATTGCTAATGTAAAAGGAAAATTGCGACTTATAATACCAAGGGTGAAAAAGGGCAACGGTGGAGATGAAGGGCAGGTTTGGGAGAGGACTTCTCCGGGAAGGGAGAAGGCGGCGATAGTCTCCTGGCAAACAAAGGGAGAGGCCTTCCATGAGTACACATCCGCGGAATATTTGTGTTAGCGCCGGGATAAGATGAGAAGCAGGGGGAGGGGGCAAGGGAGAGAGGTGGAGAGGTGAGGAAGGGTGAAGAGTGAGATGGGGATGGTCCGGAAATGTACGAGGTCTCACGCAGCACTCGCGACTGACCCTGAGCGACGTCGAACGAAAAGCCTGGCGACCTAGCCAACGCCACCGACTCTGTGTGTGGCCGGGTCGGAAGTCGCGCGCACACATAACAGCCCACGGAAACTGTGCACGCGGCTTGGCTACGTGCAAGGAACGTATTATGCGCCCCTCCGGAAATTGCCGCCTGAAAATTAGGGCGAGGCGCAATTGGTTCGGCAAATTAATGTACGCTCCTCGACTATCCACATCCTCTCTCCCTCTCTACCTTCCCTACAGTCCTCCTCGCTATCCAAACTCCCCGTGGGTGGCGGAACACCCACGGGCGGCGGAAGGGAGAGAGAGAGAAGGGAAGAGTACCGAGCGGAGCCGGGGGAGGAGGAGTTCGTAGAAAGGGTAAGAGAAGGCTTTTCCTCTTCTCCCTTCATTTTTATAAGGTCGGCGCCATTAATTTCGGGATCCTGTAAGCGTGAGCACGGGAGGGCACTAAAATTCGGATACCTTTTTTTAAAATTAGTGTTTCCTGGCGAAAAATTAACGCTCCACGGAAATAACGGGGCTGAATTATTAACTCCGCGAAATAAAAAATAAATGATGTTCAAACAGGAGGAAGTTATTTTGCGTACACGGAATCCAATATCCAAATTTTGCCTAAATAGAGCATCGCTCTCCGGAAACATTCGTTTTAAGTATCTCGTATGTGAAAACACCCTTAAGTGCTGTTGAATCCAAACTTTGAATGAACGTGCTTGGGATCGTATTAGGTTTATATGAAACACTTTTTGCATGAATCTCGAAAAATCAGAAAATGCTTACATTTTTTGCTGATACTTATTAGATTACACCATTTTTACTTGCTTATCACCTTATTGTGTCTCAAAATATTAATTTACAATACTTCTCAATTTGAGTCGTTTCGTCTCTATTAGATTGTTTCTTAAATAATGAAAAAATAGCAAAATATTATGGTATAAAATTAACCACATAGTTAAATTAAATAAGCAATGCCAATACGTTTTGACAGTATATTAGTTCAATTTTTAAAACAAAATCTCAGAGAACTAATAATTATGATTTTTTAGTGTACTTCTACAAATAGCTAAGTGAGTATGCAGCTTATGTAATTGCGTTATCAAAAACCATTTATTCATCTCTTCACTGCAATTATGGAATGGGTTTGGATAGCATAAAATGTGTTTCCACCAAAAAAATTCGGCCGTGCAAATCCGACACCACTGCGAGTAAAACATGTAGGATCATATATGTCAACGTCATGAAGACATAAAACGTGAAATGTTTTTACAAGAATCACTCTCTAGGTAAAAATCGGTACATTTAGGTGGATTAACTGACTGAAACGTCGGACTCAAAAGTTCCTAAGAGTCGACTCCCTGTAACAATCAGGCGCTAAGCCCAGGACGAATTTGCGATCCGTAATTTCGCGAACGCTCGCCAGAGAGCAAAGGGACGATTTTTTTAACTGCCCGGATGGCGTGTGACACCTGGATGCTTCTCATTTGCCCCGACTGCACACTTCTCGTTCCTACCATCGGAATGACTGATGGCACCGACGAATCCGGAGAGCGCGACTCATTTATTAGCGCCCCGCCATCGCACGCGTCTCATTTTATTGCACCGTTCGCCCGGGCCACGCGAGCTCAGCTATACGAGAGCCGCCGCAGCGTCCGTCACGTGTCTGGAAAACGCTCCCTCGTCAAATGATGCAATTCTCGAACGCCTTCCCTGACGCCGATGCGCCACCATTCGAGTGCATTTGCCCCCCTCGTCACGTTCCCAGACGACTGCGGCAATCGACGACGAAGACGCACACAAACGCAGGTGGCCCCCGCCGTCGAGTAAGTACAAAACGGAAAATTTCCATTAAATTAAGACGTCGACGTCGAGACGGCATTCAACGAACACCTATGTCTCACTCCGCGAATTGGTAGAGCACGCACACTTCGCCCGGAGCCACGTCTACCGAACTATTAAACCGAACGAGGCGAGGGATCCACGCGCGACAGGTGCATTAGCTAACAGCACCTGACTATAAAAAATGAGATGATATACGAGCACGTCGCAATAAGAGATGGATATAAAAGTCCTCGAGCACGGGTATACTTTCAGCGTTTATTTTCACTGCGCGAATAAGGGAGCCATTTTACTTACTCCGATGGTGCCGATGGGCCGTGGTGAAATGAGTTTGTCATGTTGAGCTCGGGAGGGGAGGGGAGGGAGACGGGAGGCGGAGGGAGGGATGCGGCGTCGGTTGGCGAAGGGGCAAGGGGTGGTTTGGAGCTAACTTGAAGAGGGCGCAAGTCTGACCGGCGAGGGTGGCGGAGAAAAGGATCCGAGATCCAACGGAGGAGAAGTGTACCAAGCGAGAACCAGCAGGGGAGGATTAATATCATGAACACCAAGAAGAAGAGTACAACGAAGAAAAACGGTCTTTTAATTCACTAAAGGATTTGTCTATCTCATTATCATCACCAGTCATCACTTCTGAGATTGGCTAAAGTCAAGTCTCCACCCGATTTTTCTATCAGATAACCCGCACAAGTCATCATAATTATTCTCTTTCCTCACTACTTGTTCTAAATATATCGTTCGAGGCATATATTCGCTATTCTTCCCATTTACTTTCCCCGCTACGTCTATCTTCTTAATGCCGCGCTATCTTAAGATGCCTCTTGCGTTCTTTAGTGTTTTTCATCAGAGTTCACTTTTCTCCCACTCCTCTTACAATTAGTTGTAGTAGGGACAGATCATCACAATTTTCAGCGGTTATCAACGCTAAGATTGGTTTGACGTGGCTCATCACTCTTATCGTATCCTATCTCCTAGCCCCTCTATTCCTGGATTTAAGTCACCGGAGATATCCACCCTATTCAAACGTCGTTATTTTTCTTAGTTAATTATCATATAAATTTTAACCTCAACATTCTGCTGTGACCTCACGTATGTAAACATGCTTCCAGACATATATTTTCTGCGGCTTTAATTATTTTCGCATGTTCCACATTTAAAGAGCGCATTCCCTATGCATACTTATATGTACGTTCACATATTTCGTAGCTTAAATAATTTGCCTATGATTTCAATAATCGTAGTGTTATATCTAGTTCCCCCCAACAAACTGGGAAATGTGGAACTTATGTTTATTTGTTTAAATAGGGGCTCGACAATTTACGAAATATTGGCGAAAATTCAGAAAATAAAATGATAGAAACATGTAAAATGAGTTGTAGAAGAGGTGTAAAATTCAACTGATTACATAAAGTAGCGAATGATGAGGTCATAGGAAGAGTAAGAGAAAGTAGAAATATCATGAAACTCTGAAAAGAAGAAAAGAAATCATCATTGGATAGATATACTTTGAGGCACAATGGTCTCATGATGACGTCGGGAGAAGATAAATAGCATGGGATGAACCGCAGAGCTGGGGTAAGGATATATTAAGCATAAATGAATTATGCAAAAGAGAAAAACTTAATGCATATAAAACAAATGTAAGAATAGAAAGCTTAGAAGTGTCAAACCAATCGTAGGAGTAGACGATCCGTTTCCAAGGCCTCAGTGCGGTCGATATGGATGAACATTAGCCTAGAGTACTTTGGATATTGGTATTATTCCCAGGGTTTCCAAGTCGAAAGATGACTGGTATTGCTCGTCACGACGAAGACATAAAGTCATTCTTTTGACTCATATAATGAGTGACCAGGGTTTGAATAGGGTGGATATCTCCGGTGACTTAAATCCAGGAATAGAGGGGCTAGGAGATAGGATACGATAAGAGTGATGAGCCACGTCAAACCAATCTTAGCGTTGATAACCGCTGACAATTGAAATGATCTGTACCTACTACAAATAATGTCCCTCTGAACAACTTACAAACTAATAAAGCATTACAGCTAAATACAAATTTACGTCCCCCGGTACTTCGTTCACGTATTTCCAAAGAGAAAATTTACGAAATTACCTGAACGTTGTTACTGAAAATTAACAGGAAGTCTAGCGGTGATTAAGGTGAGTGAGTTTCATTACATTTTGAGTAGTTTTATGCCTACGTTTCATAGCAAAATTTATCGAAGAAAGAGATTAAAATATATACATAAAACTATTTTAAAATGTCATTATTACTTTGCATGAACTTAATATTTTACTGATCAATCTCCGCGTCATGGAAATGAGAAATCTACCACGTTAATTGGCCCCTGTATCGACTCCATGTGCTTTTGATTAGTTTCGCGAACAGATTCAAGCTGAATCATTTAAAAGGCGCTCATACCTTCATGTAATGGGATACACATGCCGCTTTTATTTCATTAAGTTTCCGCATAGATTTCAGAACCTGAACGTTGTTACTGAGAATTAACAGGAAGTCTAGCGGTGATTAAGATTTCCATCAATTCAATCGAATATTTCACTATTCCACGTATACCTTCGAAAATACACGTACAATAATAAAGATCACCTGGTTGCTAGTAAACTCACGCGGACATTATAGTCTGACGAAAATATGCGGTCAAACGGAAAACATAAGAAAATACTTAAGCAAACACTTAAACTATTTGGTGAAGGATATTTGGGTTAAGTGCTCCATATTTGCTGTTTCGATGCACGAGTTCTGTCTTGTGGGTCTTGTGTGAGCACATAGCATTAGGATTATGAATGGCTCGAGGATTGAAATGTCGGTGGAGATGGAGAGCCTAACCCGGTGGAATACCCGTGTAATCTTAATCAACTGCATTCACCGGAAAATCAATAAACGTGTCCTTCGATCAATTCATGATATAGTTAATTAAGATTTTGGTACAATATCGACCAATGTCACATTATACCTTCTAACCAATGTATTCAATTCCATGACAATTAATCAATTCCCAAACCACTCTTCTCCGTTACTTCTCTCTTCAACTCACTGCTTCTCTGTAGATGGTTATAATTCTGGCAATTTGACTATTTCCGCTTTCTGAGGGTCCAGATGCCAATTCCAGCAGTGGCAGAGTCTATGAGCCTAGAGGGTCTCTATTCCAGTGTTATATAATAGGAACTGTAGTATCACAATTCCACCCAACAAATCAACTATTGAACTGTGGACTCATTGGTGCCATACGCCAAGATGAGGGTACTACCAAAGATGAAGTCCTCTTTTTTTCCTTTTCGCTATTTCCCAAAAACATCCTCTCAATACCATCTACCGCCATCCACCTTTCATTAATGATGCAAATGGAAGTTATCAGTCCCCTTATCAACCGACTACTAACAGCACTCCAAAATTTCTTTCTGCTCTGAAAATGGCAGTAAAAGGGTCACTAGAGCATACGAAATCATCCGCCAACTGAGGGGAGAAACATGGAGGGGCCAAGACACATGGAATATTTTGACAAAAGATGCACTGACTCTACTACTAGAGTCAGTAGACTTTTATTAGGGTGTAAAGACAGCATGTAACATGCGATGTGCAGGGAAAAGATGGGGCACGAAGAGTGGAGCAGAGTTTGGACGCGGGTGGGGCCGGTCGGGACGGAGTGCTCGCTGGATATATGAGTTCTTGGCAGGATGTGACACATGTTGCATGGGAGTGGAATACATTCCTAAGCCCGTATAAAAACGAAAGATATTCTTCGAGAAGAGATATGGATGCCTCCCCTTCCATCCTCGCGCCGACACGTTTTGCGGCAATAAAAACGTGGAATGGAGGAAGATAACGCCGTTAAAGCGGGAGCGAAAATTGCCACCCCTTCAGGGAGAGAGAGAATGAGATATCCTTCGGGGTTTGGAATGGGTCAAATGATGATCCTTAAGCCTCTTCTTTCTTGGCCATGCCGCTTTGGTTGAAGTGATGTATGCATTCCGTTAAAGTTTCGAATATTCAGGGTTTCATCCATAGAGCACGATTAGCTTTCCAACAAACCTATTTACAATGTAGGCACCCAAAAATTCATGCATGCCGAGATTTTTTGCTGAAGCAGCTTTACTATTGCATTTATTTTTAATGCATATTTAATAGTGCACCTAACTCACTCGATCTTTCATCAAGTGTACTGTTGGTTTTTCGGGACGACTTGGTATTCTCACGCACTCACAGGAATAAAAAAGTAGGTTCTAGAAATGAAAAGGAAATATGCCAAAATTCTACCGATTCAATTTCTAAAGGAAGGATCCTTTGAAACATAGGAAAATTATAAATAAAAGTACATGGCAAGGTAAAACATGTAAACAAATGACGTATACTAACATATAACATGTCAATGGTCATGTCATTAAGTTATGGGATTTTTAGTGCTCCATAGGTAATAGCCGAAACGCAAAAGGTGGTAATAATCCTTCATTGAACAATACAAACTTTTTTCTTATTTTTTTCTTTTTCTTATCAATAATATTTATTAATGATACTTGGCCAATTACCATCTTAAACAAAACCCTAATCAATTTTGCTCATGATCAATTTATTTTCAAGAATGACACACTTTTCACACTGCCTCGATCTTTATTCTGCACACTACGATAGTGGTTTTAAGTTAGATAGATCCATTTCAAGATATATAGTGTGTAATTAAAAATTATTGCAAACATATGCACGTCCACTCTATTATTTCACCTGCAAGGCATCAACAGATATCAGACTAAGAAATCAGACAAATTTTAGCACGAAAAATTACAGAATTGGCATTAAAAAATGACGAAAATGAGAATGAACGAGGGGTTTTAGGAACCGAGAGTGTACGTATTTGATTTGGTATGCCTGACAAGATGCATCGTTTGGCCTAATCGTGGGAGTGTTTCATCATCATCATTGGTCAACAATCCTAGGATTCGTTTGATGCAGCTTTCCACTCGATTCTTCTATCGGCCAACCTTTTCATTGTGACGTAATTCTTCTCTTGTACATCCTTCACAACCTGTTCCATGTATCTCATACGAGGCCTGCCTTTTCCAATCTTCCCGTTCACTTTTCCCTCGATGATAGTCTTCATCAGGCCATCATGTCTCAAGATATGGCCGATTAAATTGTCCCTTCTTCTTTTTAGAGTTGCCAGCAGACTTCTCTTCTCTCCCATTCTTCTTTAGGACTTCCTCGTCACTTACTCGGTCGATCCATTTAATCTCCAGCATTCTTCTGTAGCACCACATTTCGAATGCTAGGGGAGTGGGTTACGAATGAAAATTAATATCGAAGAACACCTGAAAACATCGCTACGTGAAGACGCACGTAACACATACTCCAAATGCGTGACATAGTACATAAGCGAATAAACATTTGTTATAAGACATACGTAAATTAAGAAAATAACTGTTGTATTTGGTGAGTATTTTGGCACTAGTGTCAAAATATAAAGTAAGTTATAGTAAACATATTCGTCAAGGTTCTTTAACGGCTACTTTTTAGCGGTGACAAGGGTAAAGCTAGATGTATTCTTTGGTTTTGTGAATTTATTAAGAGACTTTTACATTTCCGGACAGCATCAGCGGCAGTGACGATTGGATGATGATAGCAGCGGAGAAGAATAGGGTGAATCATTCGAAATGTGGAGCTACAGAAGGATGATGAAGATTAAATGGATCGACCAAGTAAGTGTCGAGGAAGTCTTAAGAAGAATGGGAGAAAGAGAAGTCTTCTGAATACCCTAAGAAGAAGACGGTACAACTTAATCGGCCATATCTTGAGACACGATGGCCTGATGAAGACTATCGTCGAAAAGTGAACGGGAAGATTGGGAAAGGCAGGCCTCATATGAGGTACATGGAACAGGCTGTGAAGACTGTAAAAGAGAAGCATTACGTCAATATGAAGAGATTGGCCGATAGAAGATCCTAGTGAAAAATGCTGCGTCGAACCAATCCTAGGATTGTTGACCAATCACGATGAACATCATCGTCAATCCTTTACATTCCATTGGGTCAATGATTATGCAGCTATGTCTACTTTAAGTATGCAGAAAATATATCCTTCAGTAAGTTGGTCCATAACGACGAGATCTCTCTGTCTCAATCTCAAGAAAAACACAATTATCATATCCGAGGCGAGGTTCGAACCCACAACATTTGGGTTTCCAGGGAGCCGCGTTATACTTCTGGCCTCCGAGGCCGGGAAACCCTTTTCATAAATTACCTTTTTTACAAGAGAACGATCATGTAACAATGCAAAAAAAACCTAAAACAACACGAGTTTTTGTTTTCATGACGAACGAGATGGATATAGCTCAAAAACCTCAATTCCGTTCCATCATTAAGTAATTCATTGAGCACTTCCGAGGTCATATTTTGCGACCAGGAAAAATCATCCGTAGGGTAGTGGGTCACAGGTGTGGCGAGAGGAAACGGAACTCGGTTTTTTATTAACTGCGATTGAATCAGACTCGAATTTCCGGAACGAAAATAACCGTCAATATTCGACAAATTAACACCGATGAAATGATAGGGTGCCCGCGTTGGCCAACAGGCGCTCCGCTCCGATCTGTCCTCCTTTGACCCATACACACACGTAAATACACATCGGGAAGCAGGGACGCAAATTACGTCCTCAAACATCCCGGTAAAATCGGTGATTCGATCTTTTCAATCTTCTCATTATTTCATTCGCCGCATTTCTACAACTCGACCGCAGACCAGCGGGGATTCCCCTCTCCCTCTCCTCAACTCTGGGAACACTCGATGATCGCGGCTGTCACCCTGCGAAGGAATCACGTTTAGGGTGAGGTTGAAAAAAATGACAAGACCGTGAAATAATTACCGATAATCTTATTCGTCCACTTTCCTAACGGGAGTGAGGAGGGAAAGGCGAAAAAATCTGAACGGGACGCGCGAAAGCCCGCGTGATTCCTGACCGTAAAACAACTCCACCTCAGCGAACCAGAATTGAACACACTACGTTCTAACACGCCGGGGAAAACGGCACTCACTTTGGGCGTTTGTACGCTAGCAAATAAAAATCTCCCGAGCGAAATTAAGTTACCTAAGCATGGAAAAATCAATAAGTATAAATAAGTTCCGCCGCGCGGTCTTCCTGTGTGGTGGAAATACATATTTTCATTTTTATTCCATTCCCATAGGTTCCTCTCGCCCTCGATTACCACCTTCCCCAGTCCACCCTCGGAACTTCGGAATAAATCGACGTGATTTATTTGCCACTCGCAAATATTGATAAAACCCATGCAGTGGCGGGCGTTTACCATGTAATATGGATACTCGGAAAATTAATAAAAGACATTTAAAACATGCTCCAATTCCCCACCACTCAGGGAGCGCGCTTTGCTAAAAATTCTATTCCCGCGCCATCAATAAAGCGAATTACCTCCCGACGTCACCTCGGGGGATGTGGACAGAGGAATAAAGTTTATAAATAAACGTTGTCAAACAGACCTCTGTGTACACGCGCAAACGTGTACACAGGGGTAAAAGTAAAACGAATGCGCGGCTCTCTATCTGTGAAATAAAAATGGACTAACATGCGCAAGTTTAGCAAGGCTCATATTCAAAATTTTGGCTTGAAGCTGCGATTTTTAACAAATAAGTATCGGACTTAGTGAGGAGATATCCTCACTCACCGTAACGTAATTCACACGTAATCCACATTATTTAGAGATAATCCGTAAAGACAGTCACCGTTTATGATTTGATGGGTTTAAGGTGCGATGTACACATTCACCACTGATTAAAAACAAAATACCACACTCCATCTAAAGAGGTGCAAGTTCATTATGAAAACATTTGTTACGTGGTTCTGTGGAATCTTGAAATGTAAGTAACATTGCTTCCAAAAATGTCATATTAAGGGGAACATAATGAAAAATTGAATACCGCATTTTCTTTAGCCTGCAATTCACGATTAAAGTAGTAAGCGCCTTTAAAGAGCATGGCAAACGATGCAGGGTCTTGAAGAATCAAATTCATGAAGACACTGGCCCTTAACAAATCTTAAAATTTCTGAAGAATAAAAAGCTATCGAGAGAGATAACGGCAATTAGTAAATTGATGTTGTTTCTATCATTTGTTGATAAGGGGTATGATCATACATCTCTCATCAAATCAAAATTCGATTTATTCCGGCGTAAAAGAGACATAGCGAATTCTTGTGAAATATAGTTTCATAAGTCGTTTGGATAAAATACGAAGATTTCGTATTTTAGGCCAAGAAAGTGTATCTCCAATGCAGAGAATAAACCCACGAATATTGAAAATTGATTTCAAGTACATTCTCCGTACGTTTAGAGAGGAATTATTATATGTTTCGAGGATATTCAAAAAATAACACGTAGAATGTCAAAGTGCACGCGTATAAGTCCTTTGAATTGTTCAATATTTCTAGTCGAACGAACTCGGAAATGTTTTCATACAATACGTCTGCCATTCAGTTAAAAATTAAATATTTTATACACATTCATCACCCATTCAACCTAGATTATTTTTACGGCTCGTGAACTCTCAAAATGAACATGGACGCAGGAAAATGACTCTATGGACATTTTCCTGCGGGATATTTCCACGAAAGCATATGATTAAAATTTGCTTCGGAAGAAGTATATTATTAGGAATAACCATATTTATTGGCTTCTAACTCCAATGATTTCGAATTTAATTATCTTTTGATAGACCGACTTTTCTCCTTCAATAAGTCATACCTCGATGATAATTAGTGAGGTATATTTGCCAAAAGTGCGGGGATGACATGGCGTATGTTAATGTAATTGTTTCCAGAGCATGGAGAAACACGAGTAACATGAAGCCGTTATTATGAATCCATATATGATTATTTTGTCCCTTTTGCATTTATATTATGTCATTTTTTGCATCAAAAAATAAAATGGTGGATGGATGTCCGACCTGATTCTTTACTACTACTTTTTCCTTCACCTTGTGACAATATACTATTGCGTAGGATGACTTCCACGTACACTATGTTTTGCTTCGTGCTTAAACATGAAACATCCCTTATTGTGTCAAAACACTTTGAAGAACACTAATATTTTTGGGGAATGCTAATTATTTTTATTTTATTCCTTAATCTTCACCTAGCCCTGCTCTCGACCGTTTCATTCTTCTACGTGAAACGTGAACCGAGTCCCGTAACTCCAGAACAACATATCCATTCCCAAATTGAAGAGTGATCAATGCTCAGCAACTCACAGTTACCGCAATTCCTGGGAATATAGACTTCATATCTATATCACTCTCCCCGAGTGTATCGGAACTCGATACTCGGCTCCGGCCATCAGGGGAAAAACGTCAGAAAACAAAAGATTTATCAGCAGGGAGAGAGAAAGAGAGATGGATACAAATAAATGGTTCGAGGAATGCCACATGGGGTGGTGGGGGTAGCGGCTGGTAAGTGGGGAAGGGAATGCTGGGATAAGGTCTGATTTTTCCGGGTGGCGGGGGGGGTGGGTGGTTGGGGTGGTGGGTTGGGCACCCACCCCACGATTATGGGGCAAATGTTTTCGATGGGGAAGGCGGGGAGGAAGGAGGGAGGGGGGGGGGGGGGGGGGGAAGGGAGAATGTCGGAACCTCGCGCGGAGGAGATGACATCCTCCGAGGGAGAATGTAAGAGAAACGAGTTTCGAATTGGAGTTCGATTGGAAAGCAGGAACGAAAATAAGAGGACCATCGAGGGGATTAACGGGGAAAGGGAACGGCGAGGGTGGAGATACGGGTCGGGAGATACACTTTTCCAGTTGGCGGAAGTAATCCGGCCGAGGCGGGAGCAAGACGCGGAGGAAAAACGAGAAACGAAATGAAGGAGAGCACTCAAAAACTTGATACGTGTCTGCAAATGGTTATGCTGCGTAATACATTTATTGCTCACATCTCCCACTAGCTTGGTGTACTAGGAACTCAAAAATGCAATGCTCGCCAATCTCCTTTTGAAGGCAGTAACGGTCAGAAATGAGCCTAAGGGTAGAGTGAGATTCAACTGATTCTCTCCGTACTATACTGTCCTGAACCTCCTATTTACCTTCAATTACATCAATTGATAACTTTATACTCACTACTTTGATCCTCGGACTTCTGATATTATTCCTTTTGAGATTATCCCGGACCAAATTTACCAATTTGAAATAAAATCCATAAGTTCGAGGCAAGTTTTATGTATTCCCTCTAAGAGACCATTGATATCTTACAATTAGATCCTTTCAAACTTTTCAATGCGCGTAGAATCGAGCCAAAACACAAATAAATACCGACCGTCTGATGAGTTTTGAGTTTGTCCCGAACTTAAAGGTGCCCCCAAGAAACTGTGCAGGCTGTGAAGGGAAAAGAGTGGAAACTGGGCTGGAGGCTGGAGTGAAACCTGCGATCAGAATTATTCTGATCTTAATGAAAGGTGCTGCTCTGCTATTAGCAAAATGTGCCAAGGAACCAACTGTTAACAAAAGTAAAACAATGCAATCATATGTAATTAAGGAGGCTATTGTAACCCACTTCTTTACCGAATTATGGTGCACCTTGCACAACTTCTGCAACGCACTGTGACATATTTGCGACAGCAATTTTCCACCGGTGGCAGTAATTGCATCGTAACTGGTACCTTATTTGTTGCTAGTGGGTGGCACGTAACGTGGCGTTTGAGTAAAATTTTAAAAACTCGAATAGAACGGTAATCATATGGCAGCGGTGCGTGAAATTAGAAACAAAGGAATTGGTACCGTGTCATGTACGACTATAAGATTTAACCATGATTGTTTTTCTAGCTATTTTTCCTCCTCGCAATATAATTCACATATAGTTACGGTGATACTCGAAGTTATTAGAGCATGAGAAACAGTACTTTAATTATAAAGGTTTTATAACTGTGATAAACTATATAACTAATAAAAGTGACATTTCCCAAATTATAGGTCCCATGGACCTCTTTAATATTCTTGGCCATCATAAGGGAAATAGAAGAAGAAATCCATCTCTTCATTTTCACATGAATACATATATTACCCAGTTTCAACCCAGTATTTGATAGCCGATCGAACAGTAGTGTTTCCTTTGTATTATCATTTTTTTCCTCACCCAATGAAAAAAAATAGTTTCTCCTTTGTATTAAACTCGCGGAAAAGAAGATAAAAGGGGGGAATCTCAGGATTTATGACTAGGATTATGGGTTTTAAGTTACAGATTCGTCCCTCCCTTTCGAGTATCGCAGTATGCGCGTATGTATATCTAGATGGGGGTTATGGTCCGCGATCTCAGGGATACGTCCAACGCCTTCGGGGAAAGAGGGAAGGAATTCAGTTCAGCGAAACGGGTAATCGAAGGGGCATTACGCTCGGATTTAAAGTTCATGGCCGATTCCTCGTTGGACATTTCGAGACTACATCATTCTCTCCCCCCCCCCCCCCCCCCCACCGCTCCCCCACAATTTCCGACCCGATGCATTATTAGGCAATAAAAGACGCAAACAGAACGATCTATCCCGAAGAATGGTCCAAATTGACGAAGCCATTCCCGACGAATAAAGCGTTTCACAGGCAATTTATATCGATTTGAGTGGCTCGGTTCCGTTCATCTGAAAGCCTTCTATTATTCGGATTCAGCTGGAATACCGCTATCTCTTCCGAGTTCGAATCGCGCACCCTGAAACTTCATCGACCTCTGTCCAGGAAATTACCTTTCTTTCTCCCGCGTTCAATTTGGTCCAACTTGAGGAATTGCTTTTTTTTTAACGGCCACACGGAAGAAACCGAGAATGGAGCAAATGAAGAAGAAAGGTGTGAACGGGAGGAATTACCACGAATCTAAGTCGTTTGCTGGCTAAGGAATAATAATCCGTAAAAATAGAAAATTGCACCACTCGCAGTGGGGACAATGATCCAGTAACTCCAGGGAATGGGATCCCATTTTGCCAGAGAATTTTCTCTGCATCAAATAATTTGGAAATCACTTTTTACAAACTGACTGACGTTTTAAAGCAATTTTTACAAACTTTGACCCTTGGAGAGTTTTTAACGCCATGGAAACTGCGTAAGCCAAGTGAGCTATTCATAGAATAGCTTTCAAATTCAGCAAATGCAGTTAAATGAAATTCATTGCACCGGATTTCAATAAAAGTTTTTTACTAAGACCTTAACAAATTTAAAAGTTTCAAAACATCAAATAGATGACAGTATTAAATTCAGAAGCCTTTTATGTCATCATTGTAAATTAGCTAAAAATTATATGACTACCGAAAAGTCTGCGCCATTCATTTCTCTTGCGTAAGAGGAATGTGAGCTCCAAGGTAATACTCGAAGAGAATTGCCCTTACGCTGGCATATTCCGGAAAAACAAGAAAATTAAGGATAATGGGGTAGTATAATGGAGGAAGCCTACTCCTTTCTTCGCTTGGAGGGAAGTTATTCAAAGGTTATTCCCAGAAAAAGATCACCCATGATACTTATGCATACAATCTTCTCCCACAGAGTTCGGAGTAAGTTTTCTGCCAAAAAACAATCTTTGGCGATCAGCGATTTTTACTCCTCCTCTCTCGAAACCGACCCCGTAGCCGTTTTTTCATTCCCTCCGTTCACCCCTCCAGTCACTTTTCTTTCTCGCAGTCTCCCCACGAGTCACTCCCCATCTCTCCGCCACCCTCGGTCGAAAAAAATCTTCCCCAGCCCAGCAGTCGATTTTCCTTTCAAAAACCCGGTAGTTTACCCTCTCCGGTGATTGCTGCACGGAAGTGAGAGCTCCCTGCCTCCTCATCCCCCATCCCTCCCCCACCCACGCGATGCGAATCTTCGACTCCCTCTGCGCAGCTCACTGCTGCACTCCCCATTTTCCCACCCCCCGCATCGCCTCGGCGTAGTTCCGCCACCCCCTCCCCCCCGCCTTGAACCCGTCCAACTTTTCGGGAATGAGGTGAAATATGGATTTTTTACAGCGATTCGACTCCACCCCCATCCCACTTGCCTCCAACGCTTCCGTCCGACCGCCCTACACCCCCTCACTCATTATTCGTCCCTTTTCGGAACTTAAGACTTCCGATGTTGCGGGGCACTGATTTATTCCGGGCATATATCCGTTTTCCTTGCGGGGAGATCGTATTTTCACCCACTCTCTTTCTGTTTTCTCTCCCCTGGACCGCACCACTGGTCCTGCCCTTTGAAAATCACAGCATGCCCACGTACGGGTAGAGCACTGGTGAGGCGGTTCTACGTCAGACTCTAGCACCAACCTAAAACCACTTCGGTACGGACCAACATGTGTGCACTCGACATCTCCTGATGAAACGTAACTAATGAAATTCGTAACAGCCTACTCGTGCTTGGAAGTCCAAATGTTTCCCACAATTAGTAAATAAGTGATTATAGACCTCGGGTTTTCCCGGCTTATTGAGTGGAGAAAGAGTCTATGTAGAGTCGCACCGACGTTTCGAAGGCTGATTCTGCCATCAGCGTCAGAGTGAATTCACCCTGATGGCAGACTCATTCTTAGAAACGTCGGTTTGACACCACACTGCGATCCACTGGAAGAACTGAGGGCTCGTCCTCCAGTCAATACATGAGGTTAAGGCTTATTTGTTAAGAAATATACAGCCTATTGCTAGATAAGGCTCACATATACATCCCGATTTGATCCTAGAGGAAGAAAAACATAGACACATCAAAAGTCGAGAGACGAATCTCCTCGTTTCATCATTTCTCATTTCCCTTCCAAAATTATTTGAGAATGACGGGGAATATTTTTCGAAACATAGAATCCAAGAATAGAAAAAGTATGGAGTAGACAGTCACTCGCTTTCCTTTTCCAGCCTCAAACCGATGCCCAGTTTGTTCAATCCCGAGAGCGTATACGTACCACGACAATAAAGGGATCCATCATGCACTACGATAGTAAACTTGGTCATAAGCGCTACCTACTGCCAAGGATATATTGCTCCGGGTACCCTATACCCTTGACTAGAAGAGAAAGCCAACTTCCAAGTTGAAGTCCTTTGGCTCATCAGGGAGGTGTGTTACCAACCTTAGTAAAACCTTCATCCTAGACAATATCTGTGCTCACATAACAATATTAATAATCAACATGGATTGATTTTATTACTTACTTTACATCCTATACATTTACTTTATTATATTCAATCTCTCATAAATAAGCTGTCGCTATGTATCTTTAACGCCCGGTTTCCATTCAGCAGACGACCTAGATAATTACCACAAGAATTGGTGGAAAAGTGGAAAATCGTGGGCACACTTGCCAGCATTTCACAACTTAAGAGTATAGAAAACAGGATAATGGTTCCCTAAAACGACCCTGTCCATTACTGATGACTCTGGATAGTTTTACGTTTCAAGATTGCCGGAAGGATTCCATTTGAAGACGAACGTCGGTCACGATAAAAGTGGGAGTTTTTTTTTTAGACCTGAACTGATAATAAAAACACACGGTTCATACTTCCTTTCTCCGCGTAACCAGGAACACTTCCGCCCCTGTTTTCGAGTTTCCCGTTGAAAATTTTCTTCAAAAACTTAATTAATGCTCAATATCCTGCTTCTGCTAACCCCCTCCCCGATCTCTGCGGATGAAAATCTGTTCATCGCCGGCAAGCATTTCCTCTAATCTTTACTTTTCTTCTCGTCCTCTACTTCGTTAACTTCCCACACTCACCTTTCCTCCTCACGACTAGGTGCTTGGAAAAGCCCTACGAGAGGTTGCTCCAATTATTTTTTTCCGCTCGTTTATTAGCGGCTCTTGTGTTGCGAGCGCGGGAAACATCCGGTTATTCGGAGAAGTTATTACATTCGCCCAAGCATTTTACTACAACCTCCTACTCAAGGTAACTCAACGGTTTCAAGCATTACGCTGTATTCTTTCTTAACCCTGAGCGACTTTACCTTTTTCGGAAAGATGATGAGAGAATACAATTTTTTTACCTCGAGCTTAACTCGATTAATGAGCAGGCGAAGGAAATTAATACCCAAACTTGAGTATCAGCCTGAAACTCTTTCAAAAATTTTTATGATAACAGTTTCCAGGAATTATGCTCACAAAAGGATAATAAGCAATTTGAGCGTTGAATATTTCCTTATATCCCCGCTTTCGTTCTAATAAAGCCCATTAGCGCATGAAATTCATAAAAATGGATATTAAAAACGTTCAAAATTGCATTCCTCTTGAGTATTACATTGCAGTGTGAATAAATAAAAGAGTTACTTTTTACTCGTGAAATAAATTTTAGCAGATTAATAGCAACCCTTTTAACGCTTGCATTTATTCCAACAGTCTGTCAAATTGCAATTTATCAAATAAACTAAATTCAAAATGGAAGAATCTAAGACAAGAACATTTGTTTAGTTTGTTTTACTAAAATACCTTGAATGAAGGGAGAAATAGTTTTATTTGATGTCCATAAAGCCACAAAGGAAATTAGAGCAGTAGGAATTCCTGATATTTCCACACCATTATCTTCGGTTTTAGGGATAAAATATTCAATATAAGTAAAGATAATTAAGCTAATTCAAAACTCATATCGTAACTAATTATTTCATTCATCTGCATGAAATGGTTTTAATTATCGATTTCAATTTTTCTATTCACTGCATCTTCTTTATCTTTGGAAAGAATAATTTACATCATTATTGATACATTATGGTCAAGTTAAGATTTAGCATGTTGAGTGAACGAGTAAGTTGAGTGAGTTAAGTTGGTCTTTTGACCTCAGCTACAGCATCCTTCCTTATTTCCACTCAACATTTTGATATTTTCTTTAATTTTCCTTCCACGATTCGATTTTCTTCAAGAACGGAGATTATTTTTTTATATTTTTTATCTTGAAGGAATTCCTTTTCCGCTCAAGGTTAAATCGACCATTAGCAGATTTTTGGGGAGGAAATGTCACTGCTCTCAACTTTCATATTACTCTCGAGCATCCGCCAACTCAAGGATCTCTTATTGAAATGATTTTCTAGTGAGACAATCAAGGTAGCTCAATCCATTTCTGATCCCAATAGGTATCCCAGAACCTACTTTTACACATTTTGGAACTATCAGACGTTGCCGGGGTCCCGTTTCTATCAATGAAAAGCTTTATTCCTGATTATTTAGAATGTATCATTTACGGTACGTTTCTCTTTTTTGTGAAATAAAAACCTCGAGATCACCCTTCGTCACTCATTCACAATCATTTACCAAGCACACGCATCATAATAGCTGAACAAATTTTATCATATCATGTGAAATCCTTATTTAATGTTGACGTAGAATTGCAACGAACAAAAATTATATAGACGTAGATTTGCAACGAAAAAAAATTTCTAAATATATTCACTCTCCTGATATGCACACATTATTTAGGAACGATAGGTATGCAGTTTCAAAAAAATATCTTATATTAGAATAATTAACAGTGCTGAAGAGCTTCCCTCCGTTCTTATAAAAATCATGTGATAGTGACTGAATCTGAACGCAGCAGTAAAGAAGCAAGAATTAAGAAAGGAGAAAGGCAAGGCTGTGAACTGTCTCCTGTAATCTTGAATGTGCACATGATAAGCGCCATTAAGGAAATGAAAGCAAAGACTTCAGGACTAACTATCCACGGGGAAAATCCGCATGCTTCATATTATAGATGGCACAGCGGTCAGGTGACACAGAGAGTTGAAATAAGACTCTCATTAACATGAACAATACTTGAATATAAATAAAATACCTCTGTTTGGCCTAGTAATAAATTTACTACCTAATAATAGTTTAGACAAAGAAAGAGGTCATAACCAAATACCACGTGTACATTGACACTGGGCTTTATTATAATTTTCCAACTTTCCGAATCTAAAAGCTTTGAGAGAAATCCTACTATAGTCGCGTGTTATTCTATTCTCTCCCGTACCACTACTTTATCCTTGAAACGCAGGTCGGAGAGTAGTCGCTCTCGGAGATTCTTCGAAATGATACCGAACTTCCTCCTCGTCTCTCCCCAGCCTCCAGCGCTTCCATCCCCATTATGCACAGGGACCCACTGCTGTCCCCGAGCCCACCACGCCACTGCGATATCACCCTTCCTCCGCACGAGCAACTTTTGTCGACCGGAATCCTGGCCATCCCCATTCCTCGGGTCACTCTGCTCTGTCGCACATCTATACGTATTTCATCCCTCGCTCATTTCCCAAGTGGATAGGTATACGGCCGGAATACCTCCCCGCCTGATTTCCGGAGTTATTATTCACTCCCCTCCCTCCCAGCCCCTGGTCATACGTCCAGGCGATCGTAAAAATGAGGAAGGGGGGCGAAGGACGCCGGCGGCGGTCGCGGAGGACAATCCATCCCGCCTCGGACTGGGGGTTTGCGGCCGCCCCCTTCGCGAGGCCCCCGAAAATCTAGGGCCCGTTATCGAAGCTCCGCCGGGCGAAGTCCAATACCGCGCGGAATATAATTAGCCGGCGACATATATTTCGTCTCCGGTGGGAAATAGGAGAAGGGAAATGAAAAATGACGGGAGCGTCATTCGGAATTCCAAGCATTTCGGTTCAGAATTGTAATAAATCTGAAAATCTCGACCCAATACTTCCTATATCCTTCCAATACTTCCTTAGGTACAATTATTGAGGCACATGAACAAGATATTTCATGATGTTTTCCCCTAGATTTCAAGCAGCTAAAAATCTTCGAAAAACATATGTACTGGATTCTAAGTATTCACAACTTTTGCCTCAATCTGTCTTTACGGTCATTTTTTGCACTTCCAGATAAGAATTTCCTTCTTTCCAATATTGAGTTTTAACCTCAAATTATATGCTGTGTCCGCTATATTAGTTTTAACGATTTTAAATGCATGAAATTTTCACAATTTTATATGCCAATAGACGATAATTTTGGCCAAATACTGATACCTATAATTTGTTGAGATTACATATTGCTATGCTTATAAAGAGAATAACACTATTTTCGTAAAGTCTTCTCGGGCTTTCCACCGGGTTAAATATTGGTATAACACCAATGGGACAGGCTTGCTAAGGAGGCCATTGAGATCCGGCTAAACAAAAATAATTTTAATAGAGACACAGGCTATAAAATTAGCAATTCGTGGAATCCCATTTTATATAAAATAAAAAACGATAGAACTCCTCCTTATCCAAATTTCGAAGATCCTTCCGGCCAATCAGGAGTAACCTGATTGTTGCAATCGTTTATAGATACGCCTCAACGGCTTTAATTTACTCACTCACCCTGAAGACGATGGACGAGTCGTCCGTTGAAACGTTGGTGTTATACCAATATTTAACCCGGTGGAAAGCCCGAGAAGACTTTACGAAAATAATTCGCCGGGAAAGAATTAAATCCTAGAATAACACTATTTTCACCCTCATCCTATGTGTTTGCGTGAAGATACGTTAAAGTTATGTTATTCACCACAAAAAGTCCAAAAACATACTGTGGAATATGTGTTCGAAATACTATGAATCAATTGTCAACAAGTCAATATTTATATTGAGTCCAATGCCGTGCCTCGTGAATTTTATGCCATTAACTGCTCGCGAACGCCGTGTGTCGGTCATAACAGCTCAGATGAGGCTCGCAACTACACAAAAATAGATAACGAGGCAGTGCAGATACAAGCTGCGAGTAATTTTATTCCATTATTACGCTGGCTTGAAACTACTTGCCCACTTACAATGAAGTGCCGGTTGATGGCAGAGGTAGCCTCTCTACGCAGTTCACGGCTAGAAATCCATTCAGATGACGCAGTCGTCAAACATCAGCAAGGTACCCCTGCCACTAAACAATTCGTCTCTCCTTTTTGATTCTATAATTTCTCAAACCTAGTTCATCCTTTAAAATCATACACAATTAATCTTTTATATTCTCTATACTTTCGAGTGAGACATTTCTAGCCCACTTTGAAGAGGAAAAATAAAAATATTTATCTTAGGAACTACCGTGTCTTATTCAGATTAAGCTTCTATCGTTACTTATTGCATTGATAAAACAGTAATTAGAGTGACCAACGAAGTTTAATTGTAATTAGAGATGAGACAAGGGAAGATAAACTCCGCCGTCTATGTAACAAGAGATAAAGGCAGTGAATAACGTCATAAGTTATACTGTATAATCCTGTAATAGGCTTGAGGCCAGTAACAAATTTTTTTCACTGGCTGTGGCATCCTCCTTCTGCCATTAAGCTTATAATAGAAGTAGACCCTTTAAATGCAACATAAAATATTAGAAAACTTTGATTGTATCTATGATGTCCTTATAAAATGATGTGCCAAAATAACAACAACTGAAGGCTGGCGAGTGGCCATGCTTGTCACAAAAAAAATAAACCTAATACCTTTATTTTCCTACCGGCACTGAATGCAATAGCGTCGATGATCGAAAACACTAACATGTCCAAAATCGCTAGGAATAGGCAGACAGGAAGTAAATTCCCCCACCTTTGACTCTTTGCTCCAGCGTTAGTCACTGAGACTCTGCTAAGTGAGGGCTCAAATATGAGATGCAGGTCATAACTAACTGAAGAGCCATGATTTGATGCCGGAATGCATTAAATTTATTCGGTTGAAATCTAGTTTATTTCCAAACACTGCATCATTACCGTGCACTTTTTTTTAATGGGTAAGTACCTATTCCTTCCGTATTCCTAAAACTTGAGTTTCACAGTTTCCGCTGCGCGTATTTTTATATTTAAATCAATGTAGGTATTTTTCATCGTTCAATCACATGCCACTTTTCCTTCGGGGCGAAACAATAAAGAAAATTATTTTGAAAAAATGAGACAAAGAAGTCAGAATTCAAAACCCCAACTAAAATTAATGAGGCTCCAAAAAGAGGGATCTCATTGTAAATGCGGGACTTGAGATAAGAATAGAAAGATAAGACCGAAAGGAGAGTAACCGGATGATGCTCCGACGGTAGCGATGTGAGGGAAGGAGTGGTAGGGAGAGAATCGGAAGTAATTCATCTCGGAGGATAAGAGATGGTAGTTCATTAGACGAATTCTTCGAGTTCTCCCCCACTCAGCGTTACCGAGTACTCTCCTTACTTTGGAGCAAACCGCGATTTGCTCATATACTCGTCCCCGCCTTCCTTCTCAATTTGAGCTCCCCATCCCACTTACACATTAAGCCCAACCATTTCCCCTCTTTCAAACCTTTGAAAGCCAAGGGAAGAGTCTCAGATTCACTTGAGAACGCGCCCGCTGACGAAATCTACTTCCTAGCATCCCAAACAGTATCCTCGGCATCCTCTTATTGCTTCCAGTCGTCGTGGCCGTTTCTAAACTTCTCCGTTTGCCGAACAATGAGTGGATAACCTTCCAGAACGCACTTGCAATAGTTCTCCCACCTTCACCACCTCCCGGAAGGATACGGGTACTGGCATAAGTCAACACCAGAGGACCAATGAACTCATCATATCGTTCCTCCCGCTCATATGGGCGCCCTCCATTTAATCTCGATCAGAAAATTTCAAATACTTGAGCCTGCATACTCTTTCTCTCTTTTCCCCCAAGTCTCGCGTGCTATTGTAAGCCGGAATACATTTCTTCATGATTGACTACTCCGGAAAAGGAAAAGAAACACTACTCGAGGGCGTTAAATCCAACTAATGCTTCAATAACATGAAAAGGCGCCGATCTTTATTACTTTGCGAATTCCAAAGATTGTTTTGGAGTCTACCAATGGGTTCATTTTTCATCATGGTAGTATGCCCTCTCCGAAGCCAATGAACTCCGATTTTACTTTATGGCAGCCCCAAGAATCTGAACCGTCTTTGAATGTGCTCACAAAATTTGTTTCATCATCATCATCATTGGTCAAGAATCCTAGGATTGGTTTGACGGAGCTTTCCACTCGATTCTTCTATCGGCCAACATTTTCATTGTGACGTAATTCTTCTCTATTAAATCCTTCACAACCTTTTTCATGTATCTCATACGAGGCCTGCCTTTTCCAATCATCCCGTTCACTTTTCCCTCGATGATAGTCTTCATCAGGCCATCATGTTTCAAGATATGGCCGATTAAGTTGTCCCTTCTTCTTTTTAGAGTTTTCAGCAGACTTCTCTTTTCTCCTACTCTTCTTAGCACTTCCTCGTTACTTACTCGGTCGATCCATTTAATCTTCAGCATTCTTTTGTAGCACCACATTTCGAATGCTTCCACCCTTTCCTTCTCCACTGCTCACATTGTCCATGCCCCACTGCCGTAAAGAAACATGCTCCAGTTGTATGATCTGATAAACTGTTTCCTTACTTCTACTCTTGTATTTCCAGCGGTAAGAAGATTCTTCTATTGATAGAATGCCCTCTTCGCCTGGGCTATTCTGCTGACTATTTCTTTCTTGCTTCGTCCGTCGTTGGTTACTCGGATTCCAAGGTAACAGAACTCTTTCACCTCTTCCAGCTCTTGTTTTCCTAGTTTAACATTGATTTTGGCCTCTTCTATCTTGCTCCACACCAGTATGTTAGTCTTCTTCTTATTGATCTTCAGCTGATATCTGCCCATTGTCCTTTCCATGGTTATCAGCATCTTATTCAGATCTCTCTCTGTCTCTGCTATGAGTTCTATGTCATCAGCGAATCGCAGCATGCTGTTTTTTTCTCCATGGATATTCACCCCAGAAGACTTCTCTTTGATTTCATTGATGGCTCTCTCAATTAAACATTAAAAATTACGGGAGACAGTGCACAGCCTTGTCTCACTCCTTTCCTTATTTGCCTCTTCACAGCTGGGGCCAGATTTAATCAAAGCTACTTGGTTTTTGTACAGACTGTGTATAATTCTTCGGCCATTATAGGACACTCCAATTCCCTTCAGAATTCCAAGCATTGAATCCTAATCCACGTTGTCAAAAGCCTTATCTAAATCCACAAAAGCAATGAACGTCGTCTTGTTCTTCTCCATTCCCTTCTCTATGAGCAGTCTAAGGGCCACTATAAAATTTGTTTGGGTAATCGAAATTCACCAACTCATGAGGTCAATCGGTTTAAATAATATTTTCAGAAGAAATTCAAATTACGGAGTGATTGATACTTCCGAAATTCTACTTTAAAGTTAATGCCATAAACATTCAACATTAAAAAAGTGGTTCTCATAAAAATAAGTGGGGAGGCGGCAATATGTATTCCTATTAAAGCTGTTTAGCTATACTGATGACTTATTTGGCTAGTATTGCCGCGTGTAAAATAGTCCGTAATATAGTCTTGTTGAAGAGATTTGTAAATTTATTACAATTTTATTCCTATTTTGCCATGCATTCATTTAGTTACGTATGAAAATTATTCTTGTAAAAATAAAAAAAATGTCAATTATATTCTGAAGCCATCATAATCCCTATGAATTTTGAGTTTCGTCAGTTTAATAGTTAAAAAGACAAAATGAAAATTCAATCACCAAACACAAAATCTCATTCCCTAGGATATAAGTTGTCGAGCTCTAAGGAGAGCCAAAATTATCCACGAAGACCTCTTGAAGTCTTTCAAAACCTTCTTGAGAAAACATCTGTTGGTAGGTAGATATCATAAACCTCTAGGATAGCATTTGAATTGTTAGAGTGAGACGATGGATGTCGAGATGGCATGGGATAACTCAGCACTCTATAAGCCGGACGGAAGAGAGATCCAGCAATTTATTTGGATTACTACCTTGGCAAGTGGCGTGCATTTTGCGTAGGTACCTCACCACTACATTGAGGTGTATCCAGATGTGTTCCGGATTAAATGTCGAAAGTATACCATTTTAACAAGCCCTTTACAACACTGGCGATGAGAAGTTAAGGTCGACTATTTAGGTTCAAGTACTTTTTAGTCTAGGGGACGAGCGGATAAGCCAAGAATTTCAGGTTCAATTCCTTGTTTCATCTTCAATTTAATCACTACTTCTCATGCTGTATGTGACGTAAGGTAACCTGATGGTTAATTTCAGAAGAGGTATCAATAACGACTCTAGGAATCCATAATTTTATTGGCCTTTTGCCTTTTTATTGGGAGAGATACATGGTCTATTACCAACTCACTCAAGATTTTACTCTTCAAAACTTTCAAGGGGAACAGGTTGGTGTGATGTTTACAGTCCCATCCCGAGGATCTGGGTCCAATCTCAGCGGCGGCAGAGATTTCATATTGGTATACTAGTTCTTACTTGCTCTGTAGAGAGTAATTCGAGTACTCTGTCCTTGGGATAGGACGTCAAACCAGGGGCAACTTGGGTTTTCGAAAGGAGTAGGCTCAAGCCAATTCCAGTTTTCTCTCCAACCTTATGCTCCTCCCTATGCATACCTGCACAAGAAATACACGGAGAATAGGAACTAGTAGGAAGAGACACGAGCACAGATTCATCGATATCGCGCAGTGTTCTTCAGTTTCTACATCCATTTACGCATCGAAGTTTGTTGAATGCTTTCACAATGGATAGAAAAATGAAAACATACTGAAAATATTGACGTAAAAGTATAACAGATATTTTTCAAAACCCCACTATCCCTTACAGTACCTATTCAAGATCACCTAAAGGAGGGAGTGACACAAAAACCAAATTCCATTTTTCACATTTACATCTATGCCGTCTCCATTCAGGGTTGGAGACACACCCCTCGCAGCTGGTTTCTGCGTAATTTGTGCACAAGTGATGGTAGACTGCTGGTAGCGAAGCAACATCCTCGATTAGGTGGCCGTTCCTTCAGAGTGGAAAATGTGAATCGCTGGGGACTGGAGGGCATTGTTTTGCTTCAATGCGAGCGACGGGTGCTCGTGAATCCAGCTCTGAGTAAGGCTCCCCATTCCTTTCTTTTTCACCCATTCATTGCCAAGCCGCTCGTAAACTTATTTTCGGCAAAAAAGCTCGCTTGCGGTGGAGGGCTTGTTTATTATTTTTTTCCATGCGAGTTTTACGCGTGCAAATGGAGTAAGAAACCCCTCGTGCAACTTCGAGTTGGGAAGGGGAGGGAGCGAGATGAACGCCCGATTTATACCCTCTTGGGAGGGTGGGAGAACATTGTTGAGACAAGCAGGGGAGCAAGGAAGAGAGAGGCGCTCCGTGCATCTCGCGCCGAGCTGCATAAACATTTACATCCACTGTCTGCTGAATCAAACGGCTTGCTTTTTTTCCAGACAAAGAGAACGCCTTAACCGCGAGGCATATGCCAAGAAGACGGGCACCTCAGAATGCTGCGGCCAACGCCTTTCATTGTGCTCCACTTGCTAAAGAACAAGAGTAAATTTCCTCTTTGGCTTCGTTATTGCCTCGAGGACGCTTGATTGTGTCTTCCTTAGGGCGTAAGATGGTAAGCACCGTCTTGCCTCGGGCTAATTATTCCAATTGACTTTTCCGTTCCAGGGCAAAATGCAACGTGCAGGGAATTCTTTCTACATGCATGAAAGAGTGAGGCTTTTTTTACGCCTCTTTTCATAGAAATGATAAAATCAGTTATTTTTTTTCAGACAAAGAGCATGCTTTTCAACAGCAATATGATAAAAAACTTTATTTCTACAGTGCATCATCCAAATGATTAAGACGTTATATATAAAGAACATACGGAGTTTTCTTGCATTGAACAAACCTTTTAATGAATAAGCGTCCTTCAATTCCCAAAGATCAGCATGGATGTCATCATTAAACTTCCTGGGAAGGGTTTTTACTATTAATTTACAGCATTGCTTACACATAAAAATAAATAAGTGAATGTGTAAGGTTAATAATAAACACAGCCGTTTCACATAGACAGCCCGATATCCTTAGATGAGTAGCAAAAATTTGGAAAAAATAGAATATTTTATACGATTATAGGGTCATAATGAAAGGACTAATTATAAATCCGAGAGAGGAGGTTGAAAGACGACCGATTGTCGGGAATGATTCGATAACTCCCGGTCGTCTCACAACTCTTGCCATCCTCCCCAGAATGATCTTCCGCTAAGATGTGGGCGCATGACGCAAGAGGCTAAGTGGATAAATTATTCGGATCATGCCGTCAATCCCAATTTCGCGCAAGACGCGACGGAGGGGGACGAAAATGAGAGAAAGAGAGAGGAGATAGGGACCCTTATCTCGATACCCTGGGATGTATTCGTACAATTTCAGGGGCGCGGAGTCCTGCGTCAAAGTGGTTTCGAGGACGGGGCGGGCAGGGTTGGTTGAAGGGGGTAGGGAAAATAGAATTACGCCAAGTTTGAAGTAGTCCAGAAACAAAGAAGATTGGGCGAGGGGAGAGGAGGCGAGACGGGCTTGGCGGAGTAAGGTGAGAGTTCAATGAGGAGGAATATATAAAAGTTAAAACAGGTTTACGGAGAGGGTAATGATGTGAGGAGCTCTAAGGATTTGAATGTAGGGGACCCTGGAGAAAGAGCGATGAGTAATGGGAGAAGGTTGAAAGTTATGCGACCGCATTGAGATGAGAAGGGGGGGGGGGGGGGGGGGGGGGGAGGGGAAGAATTCGAATGGTGGTTGATACGGAGGGGAATCTTTCGAGAGAACGAATAGCATTGAAGTAGAGGGGAGAGAAGAGATTCAAAAGTGTGGAAGAAGAATGACAGAATAAGCAGGTAATGTGAGATATAATCAAAATGTGGTAAAACTTTGAGAAAGATTCGATATTTTAACCATGAGGTTCACATTCTTGTGCCCATTATCTAACACTACATTTTTTTACTCATTGTACCCTGGACTATGAGAAAATACAATAAATATCCAACGTGACCTTAATAAAGTTTTAAATGATTTTAGACTGATTGGTCTAGTCAATAAATGCGGCTGGAAGAGATCAAGAATGGATGACGTTACATTTTTATTATCGTCAGAACATGCTTTACTTCCATTACTAATAAAATTATCACACAAAAATGAAAATTTTAAGACATCTCTCAATGGTGTGAGGCTAAGGTAACAGTCACGAGGAATTAGGTCACTGAGAAACTCAGTAAAAAATAAATCCACAAAAGCTGAAGTCAGCAAAGAGAAAATAATACAATTTTAGTATATTAAATAATGACTCAACCCCCCATGAAAAAAGAGAAGGTAGACGGGGATAAAATACAGAAAATAAATAATTAACTAATAACTTTAAGCGGGTTGATTCCTGATCAGCCCTTTTGATTTCCTCCCTGGAACTACTATTGAATATAAGTAGCGTGATATGCCATGAAAAGCATTATTAATGAGGATATCAAAAAGGAAGTTTAAATGTCACCGTTGCCGGTAGTTGATTCCTACGCTATATATTCCAAGGACATTTTCTGGAATATGCGCTAGGTTTTTAAAAATGGATATGATACACACATATAAAGATGACATATGAAAACCTATGAATATAATGCAATAAACAAGCTCTATATATCTCATTTATAACGATTTCACAGAATTACTTTCATTTTCATGAAAAAATCGCAACGATAAGTCAAATATGTAACTTAGACCAGTGTTGAGTTCTTCTAGTTTGATGCTGTCTTTAACCGAAGATTGATTCTCTTATCGAGAGGTGGAACCATGTGGATTTAAGTAAGAGCCAATTGCATTATACTCTCATCTTCACAAACCAAGCTAAAGTTATACATTAGATCCTCAGTATATTTCCAAGATATATCCAATATTATCAGGTAACGGCAAAGGACTGTGTAATAGGGCCCGATGGGATATAGGGAAGAGAAGAATAAAGGATGCCAATGGTTAAGTGGATTAGCTCTTCCAATATCGGCCTGATACCATAATCCTCATAGTCCCTCTCAACCCTAAGGGATATACCACTCCCTCCTTCCCAATCTCTACTGTCACATTGTCCTCCTCAGCATATTATTCCAATTTTATTTTCTTTCTTCTCAGGCCAGTGCTCTCCACACAATTCCATATATCGGATGACGAAAGAGCAACAAAAGAGGAAGGTTCGTGGTGCGGAGGAATGTGGCAAAAAGACGAAAGAATAGCTGATGAACTTGACTGGAAGTGCTTGACGGTGTAGCGTAGAATTGATTGGAAAGTGCGATATTTCTCCGAGAAATGCCCGAAAAGTCTCACTCTCACGAACTTTGGTACGAGCAAGAAACGAAATAGGATAGTTTCTAATTCACCCCACGGAGAGGGGACGCAATACCCACCCCAACTCCATCCACACCATTATCCCACCCCAAGACACCCTCTCCATCCCCTCATCCTCAGCCTCGCCTCATTTATTTAACTCACGCCCACGCGTTGCTATCCTTCAGGACCTCCTAATTACCCCTGTCCATTGTTCGGCTGCACCTAATCTCTCCCCACCCTCTCTCCCTCCTCCCCACTACTATCATCAACCCTCCACCCCTCCTTACCCCCTCAATGACTATTTATAGCCCCAAATCCACCCACCTGCTGCCTCTCTGCTCGTCTGATCCAACGATCCCGCGCGTAACTTCAAAATTTCACTGAATCGAAACGCGTGAGGAAAATTGATATGAATGGGAAAATATACAAAAATTGAAACCAAACATTGTCGTAGTGATGTAATCATGGTTCAATTCGTTCCGTTACATGCAGTGGGGGACGATGACAGCTGTGCAAACAAAGTGTCTGCAAGGCTTCGAGAGGAGATAAATACACTTTCTATTATGTTTGCTAACTCCATAACAGACGAAGTTCTCATTTGAAACTTTCTAAGGATCACAAGATTGGCATTATCCTGTATTATATCAAAATAATTCTTGATATTAAATCAATATTTTTAATCGATTAAGCTTAATAATTCAGCCGTAATTTGCCTTTCATTCTCACCAGCATGAATTAATCATGTATGACCTTTCATGAGTCTATTTTGCCATTAATCTTACAAATCGTTTGGATCCCTACGGAAATATTTAATTTAATGCTCCAGCAAAGACTTTTTGAGTCGAAAACTGGGGGGTGAACAATCGAAGATCGATCATTTCCAACTCTACATTTTTGTGGCCGATCTTCGGTTCTCTTAACACGCGATGAATCGATAATTCAATTTAAGAATTCAAAAAGAAACCTTCATAATTGTATCTATTACTAACTGAATGCATAAAATAATAAATGATATTCACACATGAAATACTTTGTCACATATACGCAGGGGTTTTCCGTTTTATGCCTAATCTTATTTTCCAATTAGTTTCCTTACTTGTCCACACACCTACATAATCTTAGATTATGTAAAAATTGTTCACTCTCATTTAATTTGCTGGATTGGATGCGCTCCCATTTAGTGCGTGGTGACAAAAAATAATTCATAAAACTTCTTTAAAAACTAAAAATCGGAGTATAATATTCATAAACGAGTAGACAGAACACGTGAAAAAGCTAATCTTTCCCATCACCCGAAAAGATAATATTCTTGTGGATGAATAAAAATGAATATCGTGGAAAAAATAGTATTTTTACATGCACATAAATGATTAAACCGCACAGAATTTCATACTCTGTCATCCAAATTCTTCATTATTTCTACCATTTCAGACAAATCAACGAATGTACGCGTTCTCGTACTTCATTGAATCGATTTATTGATCCTTGGCCCAGATCAATATTTTTCGATCGATAAGGCCTGAACGAATCGTGGAGTCGATTTATACGGATAATTTTCCCATTACTTTTCCCACTCACCCGATACAAACCCTCTACCGTTGCATTTCTCCCTTGCCCCACCTGACTCTCCCCCACCCCCTCCTCCTCCGACCCTCCTCACTCGCCTCCTCACGCCTCCGCAGGAGAAACTCACGCTCACGGCACCCCCGTATCGCGCCATCAATCTCACTTATCCGACCCCTCTCGTAGTGTCGTCCCTTCTTATCCCGCAACCTTCTCTCTTCCCAAGCCACCCCCGACTACCTACTTCCCTTCGCCCGTTTAGATCTCTGCCTGGAGCGAACCCACGATCTAATCGCTCCTCTTATTTCCTCCCCCACGCTCTGTCTTGCTCAGATCAGGTAAGCGAAGACGGATCTTCATTATGCGGGCGTTCGCGGTAATGTTCTTGTCCTTTTCTCCTCACGATATTGTTCCAGTTCTTACGTTCGATTTAGTGTTGCGTTGACATTCCAGCGCCCGGCACTCTCATTCTTCATTTTCATGGCTTAGGAAGTGCAGGGTGAAAAATGAAAAAAAACGGAAAAGCCAGTCAGTGCAATTGAAACACCCTATATTATTGCAATATGCTTTTGTGCTTTTATTGAAATGTGATTTTAAATACGGAGCAGTTAACTACGCTCATGTGACACTTTAATTAAATTATTATCATTAGGTTTCTACCAATGAAGGTAGGTCTAAATGGACATTTAATTATTCCCCACCCCTATTTTCACACGATAACCCTCTTTTGCCCCTCATACTTCCTCCCTCCTACCATTCCATCCAAGCTATCCGTATAATTAAATATGGCTCCGAAAATATTAAAGAATTTTTTTCCGAATTTCTCTCCAGAATTACATTGAAGTAGTGGAATATTGAGACAAATCAGGGAAAACGCCGTTGATCCAGACTTAATGCTTGACTTGCCGATACGAAACCTCTAATATGGATTTGAAATTTAGTCATGATACCATATTTCCTTAACCATTTACGTGAAGCCAAATTAATATGAGTTAGTAATTTTGGTGCATATCATGTTGAAGCTGTCTAAATATCGATGCATAGAAGTGAGTGTCGCATAAATTGCTAACTGAAGAACACTATAAACTTAACGGAAATAAAAAACACCTTTGTACGGTCCACTAGAGAGCCTCTCTCACAACCTCTGATGGACCGTACAAAGTTTATTTTATTTTAATTTTCGATAAGGAGAGGTTCCACATAGTTAATCCTGAAACCATTAGACACAAAAACTAAAATATAAAAAGGTGTAAAGGGGAGGGAGTAGTTTTGCACCAATGACTGGAGGAAGTGGATACTATGTAACCGACCATACTCCTGGTTGCAATTAGGATTAAATTTATGGTATGTTGACGGTTTTGATCATTAGCAAAGCACCCCGTGATTTACTTCATATAACGTCAACAAGTAAACCTGCAAAAATATGAGTATAGAATGCATGCAGGAAGGAAATTTAATATAGTTAATGGAGAGATTTAGTTTCTTTCAGAAAATAATTTAGGCGGCTCGTGCTATCAGGATCGCCTCCTTATAAACAAGAAAGCTCAAACTTCCAATCAAGCCTCTCGCAAAGAGAATAACATAAACGTATTCAGTCATTAGATGCACAGCCCTCAAAGGGGAGTGGCAATCGT
Organism: Platycnemis pennipes; assembly: GCA_933228895.1. Taxonomy (NCBI): domain Eukaryota; kingdom Metazoa; phylum Arthropoda; class Insecta; order Odonata; family Platycnemididae; genus Platycnemis; species Platycnemis pennipes. Next base: position 53,250,620 of record OW121853.1, read on the forward strand.
CCCATCTGGGTGCAACCTCCTCTTCAATGAAGAGGTCAGGGTGAGTGAGGGCAGGGTGACCTATCCTAATGCGTGCGATTGCGACTTCCTCCCTTCGACTAATCCTGACTGAAGTAGACTAAGTTCCAACATCAGGTTTAATGACTCGGAGTTTGCCGTTATCTTCGGTCCTGCCATTGCGCTGGGGCCTTGCTTCGGATCATTCCGATCTTCGAAAGGGCGGACGCTGGAGATGAAGAATTTCTCTTTACTGCTAAGGAAGCACCTACGTCGCGTCGGTCACCGTGAACGATCTAACATCAGATCAGTTGCGTGGCATAAAAAATCGGGGTCATAAAAACGGAAGGTCACGGAAATCACGTTTTAAAATTTACACTCCCATCTTAAGTAGCACTTTTCGCATCGTAGAGCCAATCGTGTAGCAGTCGATACCTAGACCATTGGGTTTACCAGGTCTGTACAATTGATTGCGCTATCACGCACGAACAAGTCGTAAATTTCCGCAAAGCCTTTTCCATCCATTTGCATGATCATCCCATTACCACTCATTAACGCAATCTCTGTCACGCCAGAAAGGATTAAAGAAACATTTTTATTCGTCTCTATAATTAATGATAATGCATGATTTATTTGTAACTCAAGTACTGACACAGCGTATCATTCCTCTTTTTCTCTGCAAGTTGGGTGGCACTACGGATTTCAAAAGTTGTTTGCATAAGCTTTGCGACCGAGGGATATTCCATAAGGATACTTCGAGTAACCTTCCAATGTGCGTGGGTGTTTCAGAATTGGTCAGTAATACGCGAAAAAAACATTCTACATATTGAGTAGTACACTATAAGCATTGCAAATAAATAATAGTTGCAATTAGTTTAGTTAATATGATCAAATAAATGTGAAATTTTCAATAAAATAATTTTTACTACCAATTAAATATTTTTAAAGAATAAATTCCTAATTCAACCTTGAGGATTTTGCTTTTCGTGTAGTATTTCAAACAATTCCTATTAAGGTATTTCAACGAAGGCATTATAATTATCTAAAAGAAGCAATATATTCAGCATCATTAACGACCCATATTTATTTATAGAACAATGGCCCACAGCAACAAAGTGCTACATAATATCGTAGAATTTATATGATCGTAATTTTATGCGACATTGCAAAATATATTTTTGCAGTAATCTATGGTATTTAAGTTGATGAAAAGCATGAAATGTTCTTTACATTCAATCTACATTTCAATATTATTTTATAGTAATAGAATTTAGTACCTACCATAACCGTTATTTATGACTCCATTATTCCGAAAAGATTTTCCTGAAGAAAACTACTCTTTAATCCTTGGCTCTTATGCCCTGGGATTATTTGACTACAGCCATTTGAATACACTACTTCATGGCAGATATGATATCGTTGCGAGTTAATTTGTTTGTACAGGAATGAAACGTTTTGAATCCCAAACGCGCAGTTGTTTATCATAAATCATAAAAGAAATATTTGAAAAACACATGATTTCTACGTAAGTACTAGGCATAGGCAGTAGTGCACACAATAGACCATAATCACTCTTGCAGGATTAAACGCTTTATTGGCAGCACTTACCAAGTAGGACTTCAATGAATCATCACCATCACTGTAAGCTCTGTCGTAAGCTGGAAATATTATTGCGGTAGCAGAATAAGCATTGTCATATCAATTACTTAAGAACAATTACGAAGGGGGAATATATAAACTTTTCCAAAAATGTTAATAGCCATAGATGCAAACCATTATCTTTAAAAAATTATCACTATTTTATTGGGGCAGTAGTGGAAAACTCGTCATCAAATGGATGATCTGCGCATTTGCATTTTGTTCTCTAGCCACAGCCTTTTAAGTAGGCTCTGAGAAAACTGCCAAGCAAATTTCAATGAAATTCATAAGATTATTGGTTTTACATTACCAATAGTGTTGTACTTCATTTTTATTTATGAAGCATACATTTATCTCGAAGTTGACTACATAATTCAGTTTAGGAGAGTGAAGTAATTATTCAAGCTGTGCCTGATTTGAAGGGAATATAATATAACAAATCTGTAGTGATACAATGTAAGTCGGTCGATAAATCGGCCCGCTGGCAGTAAAAGGGAAAGGACTAACGGCCATGTAAATGTCCTCGATTAGATTCCACAAAATCTCATCCCTCCCTTTACAAGCATTATGCACTTTCCCTTTTATTCTCTCTCTATTCCTTCGCAGTCACTCCTTTGCCACTATCATTAGCCCCACCCTCACTAAATCCCTCCCCTTCCTGCGCCGTGACCTTTACTCCGGAGAGGAGAAATCGGAGTGGCCCCTAATCCTTTCTCTGACCGCGGTCTCTCATCCGTCCCGGGGAAAGGGCTGATTCCGCCAAGCTTTTGAGAAAGCGTCGACGACGTAACGTTGATGCCCCTTTGATTAATGAGTAAAAACTCTCTGGGTGGATGAGTAACTCTCCTGAGTATCGCTAAATAATAAATACCTTGGATTACGGTGATAAATAAATTAAATGGAGCCATTATAAGAGATCTTCTCGTATGATCCCAAATAAATGTGCACCGTCTGCATAGGCCCAACGAAGTGACCCGGAATTCTCATAGATGTTGTACATGAACGTTCTTGATGTAATGACAACAACATTGTAAGAAGCAATATAATCACCATGCAGTGTTACGAGTAAAAAAGTTACCACCACATTTACCTGGTTTACAATTGAGCCTCACTCCAAATAAGAAAATGTTTCCAGGACTCATGCTTTTACGTTTGTCTAGCAATATTTTGCCGCTGGAAATTTGTCTCCGTATTTGACTATAATAATATTAACAATTTTAAAAAAATCGTTTGATATTATTTTTGTGATCCTATAACTTTAAGAAATAATCGATTTAAAAAAGTTGTAAGAAGCAAGAAAAAGTTATTGGCATAAGGAGTACTATAATTACAAATAGCTTCGCCAATCAAGATTTAGAAAAAGCGATTGGCCTCCGGGTAAAGCTCTTTACCACCCGTAAAGTTCTAAGAGAAGTCTAGAGAAATTTTCTCCATAAAACTCAATGAATCAGGCCCATGATCTTCATAGAAGTAACTAGTGCATAATATATCGAAAGCCACTGCGTGCTTCTAATAATGAATGGATATTGACAATGACTTTGTGAAAAGGGGAATGTTATGTAAAACTTGTAGTGTCTCTCTAGTGAGTGTTTCTTTTGTAGTGACTCTGTTAGATCATGATTTGTCCCTCTATGTGGTTCACTCTGGTATCTGGTTCACACATTCAAAATTTGGGGTCAGTAAAAATCAAAGGCATTTCATTTTTCTTACATATCTGTCGCTTTGATTAAACATACACTCAGGAAATTCTCTATACAAAAATCTATATCAATAAACAAAGCTAATATGCAGAAAATGAAACTAATGAGTACATTCTTAAGATATTTAAAACCATGGTTACTGAGCTTAGTAAATGCAAATTGCTTCTTATCTTAAAACTGGCTCTTGTTGATATGCATATGTTTGTACTGAGTTATATTGAAAACCTAACCTAAAGTTATATATTTTTATGTATGGTGTTATGTGCAAGGTATCTATGTTTGTGTAAGTGTTATGGTATGGCCATTGTAAGCTGGGCCAGAAGTATTGCATTTTTCTTTTTGAAGGTGTCCCCACCTTCATGCCGATTACCTTGGGGGACACTTAGCTCCAAATTAACTTCAATGTATGACTGCCATAAAAAATATTTCTTTGTTACGGAGCAATAAAATTTCTTTTTATTTTCTAAAATTAAAATGACAAAAATCGCTTTATATTGTCATTAATCTTCCTCTGTTCATTTTGATGATTTATTAATCATTTTCTAAAGAATATCATGCACAAAAAGTGTTACGGTAAGGAATGAGTAAAATACGAACAAATTGAATTATTTTATTTCTGCAGACTAGTAGCAAGCGTAATTTTAAGGAGCACGTATTCCAAACAACAAAAGACGGAGTTTGTTCTCCGCTGGATCCTCAGCAGAACTACTTAAGAAGTGCAGCTTTGCAATTACTTTCTGACTGCATCGTTTCTCCGATTCAAGTGTTCATATCATATATACATCAGACGAAAAAAGCGACGCCTAGTTTTTTCATACAAACTCATATCTGGAATATACTTCATTATGGGAAGGAGGCATGATTCACAAAAGCAGCAGAAAAGTCAGACCTTGAAACTTCCAATGCATGGTGCTAAGGAAGAATGATGAAGACTAAAGGGATCGACTAAGGGACAAGCGAAGAAAGCCTAAGAAGAATGGAAGAAGGGAGAATTCTTCTGAAAACTTAAAAAAGAAGAAGGGACAACTTAATCGGCTATGGTTGGAGACATGACGGCCTGATGAAAATAATCGTCCACGGAAAAGATAATGGAAAGAATGGCAAATGATGGCCTCCTCCGAGATATGTGGAGCAATTTGGTAAGGGTGTGAAGGAGAAGAATTATGTAATAATGAAGAAATTATCTGATAGGAGAATAGAGTATAGAGTTGCTTCTAATCAATCTTAAGGCCTGGTTACACGATACATTAACACGTACGGCTTCATGTAAATTTGCGTGAATGGTTTCTGCTCAACTTGTGCGAATGCATGAACCAAATAGAACAGGTTCTATTTTCTGTTCACGCATTCATTCATTGGTACATTTTGGCGTGGTTACACGGTACATTTTGGCGTGGTTACACGGTGCATTTCCGCGTTCATTCTCGCGTTCATTCATTTACACATTAACTCGTACGGGTTAATGTATCGTGTAACCAGGCCTTTAGGATCGTTGACTAATTTTGATGATGATGGGTACATTTACATTTAATTTGACTGGTTTTACGAAACAAATTCTACCTGGAATTGCTTTCGTAAAATGTCTTTATGAGGTGGCTCAACTTGACATTTGAGGAACAGTGTTATTTTACGCGATACACCATGAGTGGTACATCGAGATGTCGGGTCACGTAGGTAATGCGTCCCGGCTGGTCAACATTAGGATCGCGAGTCCAAATGGACCTCGGGTATGAACAGCGTGTTTGCCACAGGACTAAGTTTACATTAGACGCTGCTGTGTAACCTTAACCGTTGGAGCGACTTAAAACCCAGCACTGTGACTCGGGGCGAAACCGCTTTCTAATTCCGCTCCAAGCTCTGAAGGGGCATTTCAGCTTACACCGCACCCGCAAGGACGTAGTCACCTTGGCAACGGTGCGACAGGGACGGTGACCCATTGTGACGGATCTCTCTCGGGACGCACCACTGCCCCGCTCTCGGGTACAAAGCGTCCTGATTGCGACGCGGTGACCGTGAGGACTCTCACGGACGCCTCTCCCGTCCGCTCCTCGAGCCGTCGCCCAAGAGATCCCGAATCGGGCTCATCAGACGCGAGGGAATCGGTAACCGGGACGACCGGGAGAGATGCGGGAAATTGCGATGAGAGGGCGGGCAGGAGGAGATGCACGCAGCATCCGAGGTGGCGAGGGGATGGCAGTGCGAAGGAAGAGAAGGACACCTCTCTGGGCAGGAACGGAAGTCCCGATGGGGTGGCGAGGTGTGGGAAGTCAACCAAGAGGTTTGCCAAGTGGGAGGCATTTCGACTCAGAAGGGTCGCTGGCAAAACTACAATGCCAGTCTGGGCTTTAACAGCTCGGAGTTGGAGCCTCGGATTGTAACCGTTGCCTGAAAACTCGCGTAATTACACCGATCACAGTAATTAACATGCGTTAATTACTGTGGATTCTGGTTACATTTAAATGCGTTAAGCTCGGTGCGCACCGAGTCGAGCACCATTGTCCTCGTTCCGTAGGACGCCCACGTTACTGTGTCTCAAGAGTTGTCAAGAAGGGCAAATTTGCGTAGGAGACTACTACTCAGTCCAAGCGCAGTGAAGTGGGCTACGGAGTCATTAATAATGTGCCACCGCGGAATCAGGTTTTAATGTGACCAACTGAGGTAACACCGAGCTTGTGTATATCTACACACTAGTCTGGAGTTATATACAGGACATCACCATGCAGACTGTGTCAAACCCTGATCCCTTGTTATAGCGCCGAGTCCATTAGCCACCAAGAAGTCCAAAGAAAGTGAAGACGACTCCTTCGCTTGACGAGATATCGAGGGAGCCGAGTAAAATACTACGTTAAGGAGAATGATATATTCTCCACGGAATTATATCACGTTTCAAATCACTCACTCTCCCATTGATAGTGTTATACTGCGCAATTTAACGTAATTTTTACAGTGGGAGAGCCACGCGTGATACGGGTCACAAACGTACGACCTTTAGCTCGCCGGGCCATCTAGCCTATAGCCCCTACTACCGCAGCCGGCATCCTGTTTAAGGAGGTTGGCTCGCGAATGCGTGAGTCAAGTTGTCTGAGGAATCTTATTAATTAAAGTACGAGTATATGCCTTCTAAGTGATCCTTACCTCACAAAGAAAAATACCTAAGCTATTGAAAGTCATAATAAGTATGACAAGAAATGCGATGTAAAGTCGAAGGATTTAATTTTTATGATAATTTTAATCAGCTCGACGATGGAGTCAATTCAGCATTTACTTTAAAGAAATAAATTCATGTACTCAATGAATTTACTAATGTATAACACCAGAATATTACGATCAAACGTTATGTTATAATATTTTTCTGAAATATACTTTAATATGTCATTAGTAATGATATTATTCATACGCCATGCATTTTGGCTAGATCGACAGTAGCGCCACTTGAAGACAAGTAACGCATTTCGTCTGCTATTAGCGCAGAAATTTAGCGAAAAATATGGTGGGTTGATGCCTTTTTTTCGTGTCATTTTATTTCTTGTGAAATTACACAAAAAATATCAGTTTTTTTGCAAAAATGACATGAGACTATGGTATTTTTAAACGTTATATTCCCATGTGACGGCCATTCTCACCGTTAATCGTATGTAATTTCAAATGCAATTTGTGGAAAAAGGAGTATGGGTTGGTGTAATTATCTTTACTTTATTAGATAGAGGAACTTTAGTTCTATAAGTGCTGAAAATATAAAAAAATGATATGACTTTCACTTTTCGGATCAACCTCCTTAATTAAGGCCCAAAATGATTGGTCATCCAAATTCTATTATATTTTGTTCATTCCTGAGTGCGGCCGTCAGTAGCATAATTGATCATAGTACTTTTGCCATTAAGGAGAGCCAGCAGAGGTAGGAAAATCAGTGAGGCACCGGCCGGGCCTGGCTACCTGAAGTTCGCGGATTTGAATAAGGCACAGATCAGGAAGGTAGTGTGTATATCATGTCACCATCTGTGGTATTTAAGTCTATTCTCGTACTTACAGGCGCTTCAGACCAGGAAGAAAGGTACTAGCATGGAAATGGATTGGCAGGGAGGAAAGGTAGAGAGAAACCTCATGTCAACATTAGTCCGCTCTTAAGGAAATGCGTCAATGGGACCACCGCTTCAAGTCCAATCCGACCGATGGAATACTGAACTCGAATGTTACGCAATGTAAATATATTCTACCACCTGGATCCAAACCATCGTGGTTAGAGGCCAATACTCAAACTACTACACCAACTTGACCCTTGTGTCTCATATTTTGGCTAATTATTTTTTAGATAAATAACTCTGGCAGTTATTTATAACCTCAACGAGGAAAATTTCATTCCCATGCCTAGAGAACTATAAATCGACGAAATGCCAACATTTGTTGTTGAGTACTGATCAATCCGTAGCAATGGAAGATTAAATGGGAAAGTAAATATGTTTGAACAAAGTTGTTTCGACCAATGTATTGTGGACAAAACAGGACGAAATAAAACTATTATATAGTGTCGTGGTGACGAGTACCCTCGAAAGCAATATTCTCACAGTTATATTTTCACACATGTTCAATGCTGTTACCTTTGGTAATTTGAGTGACTTGACACTCTTACATTATTCTGCTTTATATCGTAATTTGAAGTGTGTATTTATCTCGTAGTCCAACATTTGTATTAGAAGAATGTCATTCAAAATGATGACAACCAAATTCAAGTCGAATGTCTGCCTTAATTTTTCACGAGTATCCTCAATTATACCTCTCAAATCCCAGCCGGTGGTTATTGTGCTAGCCATGCGTGTCACTGATTTACAGCTATTATATCACAAGAGCGCTCGACATATCCGAAGCTCAACGCCAAAATCATAGGGAGTGAACAAAGCAAAATGAAATAAAATGATGCTGTCAAAACTATACTTGCGATGCTATACTCTAATTTCCATTAACTTTATCAGTGATTTAAATAAAATCTACATTAAAAAATAGAATTAACCGTTGCGTAATTATCTCCCATTGAGATTTCTTTCGAGATTGCGTTTTCAAATTGCACTTCATCCTGCCTAATGCATGAAATGTAATGCACAGATTCGATATTAAACGATGGGAATGCACTTCTACATTCTTCGATTATAAATACAAATGAAATACCATATCAATCACGAACTATCCATCAGACTTTGCCCTAATTTCACCACAAATATATTCAAATAGAGGATATATGCACTGGGGATATAACAAGAAATTTAGCAGCCAGCAAGAAAACTCGGATTAATGCTAAAAATACACTACGCAATTCTATAATTTAACGTCAGTTATACTACCACACTGGCACATATTAAACTGCAAAATACTGACGCTTATGATGAGAACAAATTAATACGCATATTCGACTTCGACATTTCCGGAAAACTGTTGACGGAAAACGCAATGAACCAAGGAGCAATTAAAGCGAGCTACTGCAACATGACACGCCGTTTTAGTTTTCCTCGGTGAATTTAGAATATGCAATTTCGTTTACTGGAAATCCATGACTCGGATACAAAAACAAGGTCGGAGTAACGTAATAAATGGTGCACTATTTCAGCTGAGCATAAATTACCTCCGATAATCACCCTTTGCAATTTTTCTCCCCTCTTATTTAATTAGCGAGTGCCGTGCCTGTGGCCTTTTTTCAACTCGCAATCCCTCTGATAAATAGGGAGCTAAATACGAATGAGTGCGCGCACGCTGAGCGAGTGCTTTGATTGCATCTTTGTTATTAATCCGCATTTTCAATCCTGTCGGGTTTGTTTGACACTCGAATTAAACCCGCGCGTCACGCCTCTTCGCTTCTTTTTTTCATTTTTAATCCTTGTCAATGCGGGAGTCAAATTTCATGTTATTTTATTCATTTTTTTATAGCAATATCCCTCTTCCTGCCATTAGAAATGCGAGCGGGAAATGAATGACATGGAGGAGGTGGAAGAGCGGAGGGGGTTTGCTGTTGGGTCGGCGGGGGGAGGTAGATGCTCATTGCATTCGACAGAGGGGTGCCGGAAAATGAGATGAAAATGCATCGCCGCGATGAAAAAATCATAACGCCACGATAAAAGTGAGAGGTGCAGCGCATTTTGTATCCCCCCCGCCTGTATCCCCCATTTTGTTTACCAGGGCGTGTGATGGAGTAAGGGACGCTCTCTGTACGCGCACTCGTTAACAACATCATCGCAACTTCCCCCATCGACGGATGTTGTACCGGGAAACCAGGATCTTGTTTTCTTCCGCGTGTTTTAAATAATTCTTTGACGTCGCGACTCGTCGTTCCTTTTTTTTATTCCATGCCCACCGTCCCCGGAGCGGGAGTGGTGAAACGGAACCGGGGGGCTCTGCGGGAAATCATTCGATACAATGATTTTGAAAATGATAACTAATGTACTTCATGGTGCGGGTTGAGCAAGAGAGAGAGAGAGCGGAAGCAATCGGGACGCAATCCGCGGAAAATAATAATTCCCGAAATCCGATCTTGTTTTATTTTCCTCCGTCCTTTTGTATCTACATCTCTATGTCTCCCTTTCTCCCTACCACGCAACTTTATGATCTGGAGTGGCCACTGATGACCACCAATTAATTCGACGAAACGGATCATTTTGATGACGGAAAACTCCCATCACCTGCAATTACAGACGAGATGAAGGGTCCCGGGGTATCGAATTCTACGTGATTCCCGTAATTAGAGCGCAGAATTAATTTTTTGAGTGCGCCACACGTTATAATCTATTAAAGTTCCTCTATAAACATACGCGATCTAATTACTGCGCTCTTCAGCGCAACCGTTTCAAGCAAGAGAAGAGAGAGCGAGTCAACTCCACTCCGTTTACGCGTGCTCAAATGAGAGTGGAGACTATGATAAAATCAGAGGTCTGTGTTGAACGACACAATTTTGTACATCATATTTTCCAGCTTTTCCCTCCATGAAATAAACACGCAATTTCCGCTGATGTACTGGAGAGATATAAAATAATTGTACAGCTCCAAAATAATATATTATATTGCACGTCCTTGCGGTGAAAATGATCTAAACGCAACAACTTTGTTTGCTTTCTACTACGATTAATACTTAAGGTTACGCCAGCATATGATTTCTCACAAAAAAATCTAGCCATTGAATATTGACCCATTATTACCCAAAAGATATCTAGCGTTTGGAAAATTCTTCGGCTAAACAAGAGGTTATCGTGTATTTTTCCATTAGAGAAAAACTATTCAATTTATATATCTCAAAGTAAATGAAACATAAGGTGAAATATTGAATTCAACCGGAGTTGATGATTATACGCTGGTTAATGATTTTGTGATACAAGATTTTATTGCCTGAGAATTATTTACTGGAATCAATTCTTCTTCTACCTTGATTCCATAGTTACTACTTCATGAAACAGTAAAAAATGCTATCATTTACAAAAAGAGATAAAGATAGGTTCGCTATGAAATTGAAATATGCAATTGTTTTCAAAACCCAATCAATAACTTATTACATGTTATAATGACAATTTTTCCAGGGCCTGTGCCCTAAAAATACAATGGTAAACAGTAAAAGGAAATTAACATCAATATAAACTACAGTAATACGATGAGGCAGATACCACAAAATAATGCAAATTTTTACATAAAATAATAGTTTCAGGCTAAAAGTTAACACGCGCATTGTATCCTACGGTGAAATATGGAGGCTGTAACAAGAAACGTAAATAATAATGAATGTAAACAGAAACACACATAGTGAAAACATGTACGCATTGAAAAATATTCCAAAACACAAATATGATAACTCTACGGGTATAACAAGTATCAAACCTTAAAAGACTCAGTTATGGTAGCATGAAAAATGCCAGATATCAATTGTCATGCAATAGTTGGTATATGCTCTCCAAAGAATTACATTGATACTACCAAATGAAATGGACGTCATTTTGGATAAAAAACAATCTTTCGTTTACCAAGAATGGAAAATTAAGAATAGTATATTTATATGAAAAAAAAGGATTGTTGGGAAAAAATATTCTCCCAAATAGCACGAATAGGAAATCGAATAATTTATTACTATAGAATCAAATGTGTGCTGGCGTCACGGTTTAGAAGAAAGCTAGGCCAACATATAAAAGAAACAAGTGCATTACTCACTGCGGTAGGATTGACGTGGGGCATTGATCGAATGATCCTATGCCGCTGAGCTTAGCAGCGTTTAAGTGCTCCAAACTCGGAATGCTCTTGTGCACTATATTCACGCCCCCATTAATAAATCCTTCAAAGGGTAAAAAGTTTTAACTTGTAATCTGATTAAAAACTATTGAAATGCTTGGACCGTAAAAATATAAACGATATTATAAGAGATTATGGAACTTGTTCAATGTTTGATCACGATTTTTTACTTTGGAAACATAAAAAATAATTAATTCCTCTTTAAATTCATGCAAACGTTAAGTATAGGTTATTTTTATATAGGCTGCTATTTTATATCATTTTAACCTCTAGGCCAACGGAATCCTCTCATTTTTGAACTCTGAAAGCGTTATAAATACGAGGGAATATACTATCGAATAATCTGTACATAGATGTCTGTGGTGTCACTATTATCATAAATATTTAAGAGTGATGGTTGCCACTTTGGCAGATTTTAAATAAACAAAATACCAGTGTAAGGAATATATTTGAAAGGGTCCGATCCGACGAGAGTAAGCCACCGAAAAAGAGTGGTCCATTATTTTACTTGCCTCCGTTCAATCGAACCAGACAGTCTGGAGGCCGAACGAGGAAAGATGGGAGGTCCCCAGAGTCACAGTAACAAATCACTTTCGTCCAGTCTACCGATGGATGGAACTGCCTGCCTCCAAAATCACTACCGAGGAGGATAGCTGTGTGCTCGGAGCCGCGGTAGATATCTTGCCCGATCAAGGGTGACACAAACAAAAAAAAACGAACAACCGGTGAGATGATACGGAAACATTATCTATTTCAATCGATTTTATGGCTTAATATATGTAAAAATATTCAAACATCGATTAAATCAAGGGAAAAAAGTCCGTTATTTTGAGGTCTATTTCAAATTCACTAGGTAAGTGTTGGAAATTATACTAAATTCGTCCCACGAGTTATAATTTATAATATAAATAATAGATCCTTTATTTAGTGTGTTATTTTGTATGTTAGAGTGTTCTTTTTCTTATATACCTGATATTTATATACGATGTTTACCTCTCAGCCTATAATGTACTAGACAACACTTTCGATATTGCTTTGATTGCTTCGATATTGATTCGATATTGCTTCGAATTTTCAACAATGTGTTTGCTATCATTAACCATTTTCACCAGTTTAATATCTAGTTTCTTAACTCTTACTCCCAAAATTCATCCTCATCCCTATTCCCAGATTCCCATTCTTAACATCAACTACTGGTTTCCAAACTTCAATTACAATTAACTGTTATTTTAGAGTCCATTTTATTTCAAGGTCGTCATATGAGACATCTTGTTCCTCCTTATTTGACCTTTTAATGGCTCGTAAAACCAAACCAGGCATACAATTAGTGTCAGCCTTGAACACTGCTGTAAGTATCCCATCTCCTACCAGCTCTATATTTACGATCTTAATGTATCAACTCCTGATCATCTCTAAAGCCACCTTCCAATGTCTCTTTTTCTATCTACTATGGGTAACTATGTAATTTCCACTCCAAGTGGCTGACATTTCGATACATCTCCCAGTCAGTTATCAGCATAAAATCTCATCCCTCATTTTAAAAATTATTCTTCAACCATTTCGTCTTATGCATGCATTCTATTACTATAAAGACATAAAAGCATACAAAATAATCGATGTATTATTATTAATAGTATTTCAATCCTAGGATTGGTTTTACGCTGCACTCCATTCCTTCCTATCCCATGCTAATTCCATTATGTTCATGTAGTTTTTCTTTCCCATGTCCTTATTCACTTGTCCTATGTAGGTATTTGTCTTTCTGTCTTCCTCGTGGCACTTATTTGATTTTTCCCTCCATAATGTTTACAACTCAATTCTTGTGTTTCGTGGAGTTCCCAAACCACCGTGTACTTCTTTGACTTATGGTCCCCCTTCTACTCTTCCGCATTACTCCTCGTTTCTCACTTTGACCGCACATTTGATCTACAGCATTCTTCTGAAACCAGATTTCGTAGGCTACTATTATTTTCTGATCCGACTCTAACACTCTAGAAGATAGCACTGTTTTACCAAAAAATATTGAAATATACAGCACATTTCAGTTGTTAAGCCGTCATTATGTTCAAGGAGGTGCAAGTAGGAAGCGGTATGTAAACCCATTTTATGGAATTTACTTGATCCTGATGATTACTTAAGAGCCGAAACTTGTTTTACGTTGCAATGATTTTTCTGGAGAATTTCGAGTGTTTGAGTATAGTATCCTTCAACCACATCACAAAGGACACAATTAATTTTTTCTGATCTGTTTTCCCAGTGGTCCCTCTGATCCATAGACCTTTACAAGCCACACGATCGTATGCAAAAATTCGATTCCGAGAAAAGATCGAACACGAATCGCTAACCCCTCTTGAGGGAGTGGGTGCAGGGAGGTTGGGAGAGGCGTGAAACCGGTCTGGGCAGCGTCGCTTTGGTCCACAGGGGGGGGGGGGAGGTGTGGGAGGAACAGGCCTAGTAGAGGCGGGGGAACGGTCCAACCGGCCGGGGCCAACCGGGCGGTGCAATGCGGTGGGCGTTCGCGGAAGGGAGACAGCGTCCAGAGATCCCAATTACACCGACCGTTCTGGCGTTAAAGTGTTCGCTGTTACTCGACCCGCGGGGGATCCCGTGTCCGTCCTCCCTGCAAGTGGGGCGGTGGGGGAGGGTGGGGGGGGGAGGAGCGTTTTTGGTCCGGAAGGGACGTCGCGATGTGGCAGCCTCTCGGCAAAACAACAACGACGGCGACGTCGGGATTGGAAGGAGGTGGATGGAGGAGTCTGGAGGTGGAGTGGGGCGAAGCGAGCGCGGAAGTGGCGAAGGAATAAAAGAAAATGGATGAAAAAAAGCAAGTGGAGGGAATGGGTTAGGGAGTGTTTTTGGCTCCGGCGGTAGCAACAAGAATAGACGCACCACGCAAGGTTTTTGTGATGCTAATATGATTTCAGCGCCTATCAAGGAAATATTCAAGACGGTTTGTATCCATCTATAAATCCGTATTCAGCCATATCATGCATTTCATCATTTTGGAGGAACACCAAGGTGCAATTACGTCAGTGTCGTTGCTTATAATTTTGAAATAATACTGATTCCCTATCAATGATTCAGAAAATCAAAATTCCAGTGTTCTTTCGGTTTACAAGAAGATTAAAAGAAATGAACGAAAAATCATTTCATCACCCTTGAATCAAATGAGAATGGAATATCTATATCATTTAGAATGGCGAAAAAGACTTCTTTTAAAGTTATCGATCTGTGCGGTCCATAGAATTGAGTATGTATTCATTTTTGACTCTTGCATTAGCATATTGTTATAGCTTTAGCAATGGGTTTACCTACATTTAATGTTAAGACCACGGAAAAATTGAAAACAACTAATTAACTCCAAATTGATAATTACTACAACGACCTAGGCTTTGAATCTTTAAGTGAAATTACAGTTTGAACGACATAGTATACTGTATATATATCCTAACTCTATAACTCCACCTGAAGATAATAATAAGTGTCGAAAACTAGATCGTTGCAATAAATTCAATGTGTAAATCACAAGCAATTTTTAATTTTTCCATGATGGATAACATTCATCGCATTAAGCCTGAGACCGTCTCCTCTATTAATGCTGAGAGTTTTTCTCTTTTTTTTTGGAGAACACTAGTAGAATTTGAATTCTATGTGATCCACTTAATTTTGTTTCATCCACTGTTTTACCTGTATTAAACCCTAAGGCAATAAAACAGTAACTCCTGAGGTGGAATCAGAACTGGCAATTTCTAGATCACCTCGTTTCCAAACTACTCCCTTAACAGCTCCATTTTACGAGAGAAAGGAAAGTGATCAATTAATTTCCTCTTCTACGATAGTTTTAAGCACTCCATGTTTTACGGACGAAGTTGTCAATATAACGGATATAGAGCCGTGCCGATAAGAGTTAGTTGAAAACCCAGCGAAAGAACTGCATGCTAGAAACTAAACACAGAAGAAAAAGTAACTTTACATCTCTGGCCTTTCACGTACTCGTGGGGCGGAGGTATGATAGCTGGAAAATGTCCTTCACTCCACCTCTACCCTAGACTAGCTCTTCAACGACGCTTCTCCATCCACGTCGCTCGTCAAAACGTGTTTATAATGGGCCCCTGAGATTATTACGGGGACCTCGTTGGCCTCTCTCCTGGCTGTGAGTGAGCCTGGAGACCGGGTCGCAGCGCTTTCCCGACCTGTCAACTTGCTTCGCTGACTCCAGGACCATACGTAACCCCACAGGTGCAACCTATGATTGGCCGAGGTCATGTGTCTGCCCATAGTTTCCCCGATTCCTGCCTATCACCGCCTCTAATCTGCCAGATGTCTCGACTAGACTTCGTAGAGCGCTCATGTGTAATTCAATGACATTATCCTTAAGCTGTTGGTAGTTAATGCACACGACAACGTACCTCATGTTTAACGTCTACTTGAATAGGTGGTTAGATTTCCAGAAAATTAATCAAGTTTAATCTTGGCTAACATTGAAAGATATATCCTGTTGGTATGAGCCAATTTTCAAGAAATAATAATCGAATTAGGAACATAGGTAGCATTAATAACTCATAAATTAGCAGTACGGCATTAATTTACATACTAGATTTTGGAAAATTCACAACAACGAGTGCCAATAGTAGTTATTTCTTCTTTTATTAAATTTTGTCCTTAAATCTTCTTGAAGTACACTACCGACCATGTGGATAGTTATTCATCTACAAGGTTTACATGTATTCTAAAAGTTTTAAACACAAACTACAAAACCCAAATAAACGAAACAACCTTTTTTAATCACAATAAAACATTCAATATCCAAATAAAGTCGTACATTAGTTCAGAATATTGCTCAAAAAGAAAAAATGAAAATGAGAAAAATGCCTATACACGTTAAACATTCTATTTATTCGCTCAGAAAATCTCCTTGTTTTAGGCATTACTGTCAAGTTAATAGGCTCAGAATTTAATTAGAATAATGCATGAAAATATATGAATAAATATGGAGAAAATGTGTATCGTAACTGTATTATAGTTTCCTTAAGATTAAGCTTCATTTAACAGCTACAAATATTTATTGAATGAAAGACAAAACGAGGCTAGATGAACGTTGACTTATTGTGTGTACAGCTTAATTCTTGTAACATTACTTGGGGAACCACTCTAGAATAAAAAGCTAACATCGGGGATATTCATGTTAAAAACAGGTTACAGAATCGTGAATGAAAAAAAACGTAGAAAGGAAGAGAAGTACAACAGCCGTGCTCACTACAGTGAGACAGCTAGAATGGCGCTTGGTTACTGGAGCGGTTTCGGAGCTACCCGCGACATCAATAGCACGAGGGTAAGAGGTCAACGGTTAAGAGAAGGTTGCTGGTACGCCATTGTTTCCCTTACGACGGGAACCGAACCCGGTACCCCTTCAACGAGAGGGATAGAGCCGTGTGAGATGAGAAGGAGGCGGAGGAGGGTAGAGGAAGAGGAGAAAACGGCGGAACGTTGTCGTTACAATTGTTGTTTTGCGAGAGATTTACTCGGGGAAGCGGCTAATTGGCGGGAGGCCTGGCTCGGGCAGGTCTACGGGGGGAGGCGTGAGGAGGAAGAGGGTTGAATTAGTTTACACGGAAGGACGGAGCCGATGTGAAGGGAGTTGGGAGTGGGGGGGAAGGAAGCGGGAGGGCGGAAACAAGAGGGTATAAGTGTGGTGTGTGAGAGACGGCGTAAACGGACTGGAGATCAACCACACATATTTAGAGCAAATGAGATCATACAACTCCCTCTTCTGAAGTAACTATCGTGTAAATATTTCGGAAATCTAAGTGATAAATTCAGAACAAAATGCAATTCAATATAGCACAAAAAACGCTATTTGCCAATAAAAATATGGCTCCTTCCAAACAAAGCAACATTTATTTTACATGCGTCTTCTTTTTGTGGGAATGGAGTCACTCATTTTATCCATCTGTCCTAACGCAGGCATTTAGAAATATGAAATTTATAGTAGCAGCAATCAGCCATAAAAGGTGGACAACTACTTACATCATTGGCTCTGATAGAAAATAGTAGGTTTATAGGATATAGCTAGATATTTTTTTACTTTTCACTTAGGGTGCGTGATATAAAGCCCCGTTTGACCAACGGAGTAGTGACCTTATAGTTCTTTCCATCCCGCACTCACGAAAAGTCCGGATTTCCGCTGCAATAGTCTGCCTCATCTGAGTCTCAAGCTCAAACCTTCAAAACTGTTCACCACAACAAACAAGACCAATCTAACCCCGTTATAAATTCAGCAACTAACAGTTATAACTCTATAAAGAGTTAGAAATCCTGGACACCAAAGCTCTTTTACAGTTTTCATATTCATATATTCAAGGACAACGCCATCGTACGTATTTACCATAGTTCCATAAATTTGCTACACAACCTCTAAAGGGCACTGTCAGCCAACCTCAACCATGATTTCATCAGTCAACAGATTACTCCAACATAGCTTCCTCTCATACTTGAGTATTGGACCACTTTACACTTCACCGAAGGGGGCAAACAGATTACTTGACAAATTTCAAAATGAAAAACCCCGTTTCAAACGCTCCATTATTCAATTTCTTTACCAGAACGTACTTTATTTTACCCCAACTACTTCCAAGTCACGCCATTTGTATTTCACGTTTCCTCACCAAACCTCAGACAAGTTTGGAAAAAAGTGATGCAAAAGTTAAGTTAGGTTCTATGTCAATAGCATTACTTTACTACCACGGTTTGAGAATTTATCAAGGATTACAAGATATGTCTTCACTTCCGCTTTTTAAATATGAGACTGATATTCGGCGTTACCCAGTAAGGTTTGTCAACATGAGAACATGAGTAGGTACCTATGCCCGGGCATCTTCCTTGCACAGCCTAACTTCTTGCCACAATTTCAGCAGTTGTGAAAGGTAAAGTTGTTTGATTGTGACTAATAAATCCATTCAGTCAAGTAAAAATATTGAGCGATGGTATTCCAATGTTAATGCTTGAAAGAAGAATACGAGAAAAGCAAGAAAGCTACAGCAAACGATGATTAATATATAAATATTATGGAATTAAGTAGAAAGTACGCTTGTTATGTTGGATTTCCCTTCGCCTTCGAATCCAGTGTCAGGTGGTTGCCAAGACGACCACACCTATATATCGGCCTGACGACGCCGATCAAGAGTGCTGCCCTAGAGAAGGTACCGTCGAAGGAAAATGACGTCAGCACTACTGAATATAAACGATGACACTACAATCTGCGTTAAGCAGTGTAAATTTTATAACGTGTGGGCAAGCGCCTACGCGAAAGTACATCAATAAAGCTATTCAGTTTAAAAGTTGAATCGAATGTCTGCCTTTATTTCTAACACGCTGGCCTGGGGACAGAAATGGTGTAGAAAATAGGGGACCCAAGAGAAGTGAGGGAGAAGAAAATCAGAGTACCTAGGAGTTTTCGACTAGAGTCTGCTCTAGCCGATAATAATAAAAAAATTGGATTTCGCACCAAGTAGCAGTGCTCCGTCGTAGTATAAAGAATGATAAAATTAGGAGGGATCAAGGCGCATGGAGAAAGCTGCAGCACATGTGTATAAGCCAACGGAGGGACGCGTTGAGAAGGAAGTAAATGGCGGTGGAAGGAATGGCGAAGGTGACATTGAGGCAGGGTAGGCAGGCTTTGTGTGACTGGACTCCCATTTCCGAGAAACTGCACGCAATGCGCGAAGGAGCGGCGCGGATCCGGAGCCCGGCAATGCATGGTAGCGGTTCTTTTTCGACAGTGGGGACATGCATCGTGGATAGCGCCAATCCCCGCTCCCTCCGACCGTCTCTCAGAGATGCCAAGGACTAACGTGGAATGTGGGTGACTTATACACTAGGGAGTGACGGAAATACGTGCAGGACTCGGACGAGAGGTGTGATGCATCAAATTCTGCGTCGAGCTTCGGGAGGGGCTCTTAAAGTTTTTTAGTTCATCACACTTGAGAATACATACAACTACTGTGTAAGGGGATCGTCCTTCAGTTTAACACAACATATTTCATCAGTAATAAAGATATGAAAAACATGCGGATAATATCCCTCCCCTTCTCGAAACTACAAAAAAAGTTCCAAATTTTAATCTTAAAATATTTGCTTCCATCTGCTGCAGAACAACGACACGTAAAAAATATCGTTGTCAACATCTGGAATGAGCATCAAATTCATTCTTTTTCGTGCTTAAGTTTGCGTGCTACATGAATTTGGCTACAAAGATGTAGTTACAAGTAAAACTCCAAATGTAAGCCAGTAACAGCAGAGCTCTTAAAAATAAGCGATTGCATTGGATCGATCAATGATAGGATTCTAAAAGAATTATATGTTTCGCAGATATTTTGCAAAAAGGTCGTACTATAATGAGGCTCAAAACAAAATATAATATTTAGTCTTTTGAAAGAATGAAGCTAACTAGTAAGTTAGATATACTTAACCAATGGTTGCCTTCAATGAATATGTTCTTTTTTATCCTCTCAATGACTCCGACTTTTATAATTTTTTTCCTTGGTCACAAAATCATGGCAATTTGAACTTTTTATATTCAAGCAATTCTCCATGCAAGATATAACATACGTTTGGTCAAGTTCTTCCCTGTGAGAACAAACAATTTCCTTCTTGCCTATCTTCGGATGCTTCCAAATATAGCACACATTCATATGATCATATCGTGAAATGCGGAAGCAAAATATGAAGGTAATTGTAAGGGTGCAAAAAGCGAAACTCTAGAGGGGAGAACACAAGAGCGAACAATATTTTGGCCGCAATACCACCTAGCTTCATCTCCGTTTCTCACAAAGCCCGAGGTAACGTAGGCAACACTTGTTATTGACCAGCCTGTTGGTATGCACGGTGGAACTTCATGAGATTCAAGAGGCCAACTGCTCTCCTCAGGACTCGCGGATAATGACTGGACCATGCTTACAAAGCCCCAGAAGGGGGTCAGCCTTAAAACCGTAAATTCACGAGGCATAAAAGCAGCTCTGGGTCACAAGCCTACACACATTCATCTCGTCCTGTTCACCGAAGAGAAAACATTCGTGCCGGTGAGTAGGATAATAAAAAACGTGCACTCCTATTATGTTGTTTCCAGTGGTAGTAGCTAATTATATTAAGTATCAAAAATTCATTCAAAAACTTTTGACTTGTACGGAAGTGAGTTAAACATATTCCCAAACATTAAAAAAGGAAAGTATATGTTTTATGTATACGCCAGTCCGCTCATGCTACCTGTAAAACCATCACAAACACCTGCGCAAGTAATATTGAGCACCAATATTTTAACAATTGAATCTATATCATGGTTTAACATATGACATTAAGTTTAACTCGGCAGCGGTTCATAATTCATTCATTAAAATCCCAATCCTGAAGAATTTTCTCGATCAATATTTAAATACGGAGTTAAAAAATAGAATTTATTGCTTAGTAAATACACTAAATCAATAGCACCGAAGAATGAATTCAATTTTTGTAAACAACCGCTAAGCTGTTTCTAAAAAGTTGTAAATAACCCTATAACAAGTGTCCAAGCGATGAAACATTTACAGCTAGTTCCCCGGAAATCTGTATCATCCCGAATTTCGGAAGGTAATGTGTAAGCATTTTGTGAAAACTAAAGATATGCACCAATGGGGTGCATAAATTACCTTTCAAAGTCTCCAGGTCGTCAATAGGAAAGAAACAGAAGCCCAACGCGAGAGTCTGACTCACCGGGGAGTTGAATTAAAAAAGATGTGCATGAAAACAATTCATGGGCAACGGACGGGCTCGTCTTTTGGAGAGAAGTGGAGGAAGCTTGATGGGTGGGCGAGGAAAATTGGCGAGGAAGCCAGGAACAAGTTGGAGCGAAGCGAGGGAAGAAGATGAAACGCCATGAGCATGAAACAAAACATTCTCGACCGCGCGCACCGACTCCACAGCTAGGCTCGCTGGATATGGTTTGCAGGAAGACTCGCCTTATCTTCCGGCCGCAGTCGTAGCCATGGGAGCGTGAGCGATATATGGGGACCGAGAGTTAAGAGAGAGAAAGACGACTCGTGACTTCTCTTTCTGAGTGCATATCCTTCTCTCTCTTCCTCATACTCCATTCACGACCCTTTTGCTTCCGCAAGCTCGACGATGTTTAGCCAAGGAGATTTAACACCTGACCCGGAAATACTCCGCTTCGCGAGTGTCTTTCACTTTTTGTTTTTTGAAATGCGCAAATATACGTCCGAGGAGGTGGTGAAGGTCCGTGTCGAACGAACTAGAGCAATGTCGCTTTTGTTCCACCACGCTCAACCGCGAAGTGCTGCTTCTGCTTTTTACTCAGGTATCCGCTAAGATGAGCATTAACGTACCCTGGCTGGAGGAATCACTTTAGAAGTTGGCCGTACAAATAGCCGAGCATGGATGCGACGACTTCCTACCGATAGTGGGGAGATGGGAGTTTTGATATTCAGGTCCAAAAAGTGTAACAGTAAACCGCTTTCGTGGACATTGTTCGGATGCACGTTTAGCAAATTTAAATCCTTAATTGAAATTTACTATAAAATACGTATCTGGAATAAAAATGAAATCATGACCAGCGTTAATCTTCCCTAATGTGTGCTTGGAAATGTTTTTGCCCCAATGCATCTCCTTGACTACAAGTAGCCTCCTTTACTGCCCAAACCGCGAGAGCATCTGATCCCAACCGTTACGGTGGGTCGAGGGCTAAAATGTAGTTATATTTACTACGTTTCAAGTTCGCCCAACAACAAAATTACAGGGCAAACATTATCAAATTTACAAACAATTAATCATAATGCATACACCTTTATAGGAAGAGAAGTGTTTACATCATGATTTGCAAAACATTTTTGTTTATCTGAGAGCAGAAGTGGCTTCTCTTTTGAAACAATGGGAGTTCATGATAATATTTGCTAAAGGTTTGACATTCTGTATAATGTTGAGTTTGGACGACAGTTTGTTCTTATACTGTTTAAATAAAATGCAATGTTTAAATAAAAACTAAAATATAGATCCATCGCTGTTAATGATGAATTTCTTTGAGAAAAAGAACCTTTTGGTACTTGAAATTCATGAGACTGCCATAAAATAAACAATGAAGTCACTTTGCTCTAAAGTTGAACTGACTTCTTCCAACTAGTAGTGCCTTACCTGGAGTAGGCTCTTGGAGTCCACTAAATCAAGATTTATTTTTGGAATTGCATAATATTAAAAGAAAAGCAGCACATTTTTCAACAAATTCTATTAAACCTACAGAAAGTCTCTCAGCCATTAGAAGGGATTGGGGAGCACAAGAGACTAGAATGTTGTTTGCATGATTAGGATTACTTCACGAAAATCAAATCACGTAATTTTCTACCTTAAAACTTCATCAACAAGAGAGAAAGAGGCAATTATTCCAGAAAAGTGACTTCCGAGTCGAAAAATACAAGAACTCATTTTTCCACTGCAGCGGAAACAAATCCCAATCCTAACAAAATATAAATGTCAATCCTTAATTTTCCTAAATAAATTTAATGCCATTCTTTTTCAGCAAAAGTGGTTCTCTAGGCTAGCGACCCACCACCAAATCCCACATACGTGACACTTCACAGGGTGACATCAATCTCGTATTTTTAGCACAGGTCCTTTTTTTTCTTTTAAAGGCAGTGAAACCATTTGGTCATATTTAAATAGGCAAAATAAAATATATATTACCTTTCCGTAATGGTCTATAATGTGGATGCTCCGTTTTCAAAAATGAGGTTCAGACTTCTTCCCCTTTAATTTGACGTTACCTACTTCATCGTCATACTTTTCTCTTACTTATTTCCACCTTAAATTCTACAATTTAAGGTACAGAAACAAAATTACAAGTGGAGACATTCACGGTTCAATGTTGATAATGGCATGCAAATTGTCTAAACCATGGTGGAGACCAATAAAACTTGAGTGTGGAATGCAGAAAGCAAATTTTCTTTTCCAATGGAGACATTCAGTTTTTATGGACCCCTAACTATGAAAATATGTGATTGAACGGTATATTTTGTTGATTTCTGTCAGACTCACAAAAAGATACGACTGCAGTAGCATTAAAAAACTGTCACATAAATTATTATTTCTCTGAAGCTAGGAATAACGTTGATCCTTGAGCAGAAAAATAGCATAAATCCTTGTTACTTCACTGATTGTGAGATCTGGCATTGAAATATAGTTGCGCAATTCATCGATACTTCAGGCTGCGATAAGTGATGTGCTTGCGATACAAGACACAATATTGTAACGAAAGTGAAAGTGATACACTGTCGTGCGACCCTAGGCGCAATCCGGTGTGCCGCAGTATGAGAGAAGCGATATCACTAGATGTGTGCCTTAAATGAGCGTACGATACCGTTTACGTGAAATTGCTAGTTCACACCATGATATCGATGCGTCGACGCTTCTGCGATATAGATTCTATATCCTCGGAGTGACAAAGATATTCAGAGGACCGCCACAACCTCACGAATCAACGATTCTTCGCCGGCGGATTTACCGGAATTTTCGGCTCTCCCTCACGGGCAGAACTGACAGATGTCCCGAATACAGCACGCATATCGGGTGCCTGATGACTTTCATGTGACTGTGAGCCGGTCGTAAATCTCGGAGCTGGGACATTGTCGGCCGAATGCGTCTCGGGCACGCAAGCAGGACGGGCGAAGAATCCGCGGAACGCGACGGGAATGCCCTGCTACCGTCGCCTTGTTCGAAAGCACACGTGATGGTCGTCGCGGGTATGGACGAAGTGATGGATATTGAAGCAGAATATTCGCATTATGGCGGCACCACGCGTGTGGGACCGCGGCGGGGCCTCCCCTTGCGTCGCTGACAGATAATCATTGCCTCGGCGGGTGGTACTCACCCTTGCTCACCGCAAAGTATTGTCCGCCAGTCAACCGTCAGTACTCACCAGGGGTTCGATCTCCCTCGAACATGGCTCTTCATTATGCGTGCACATAGCGTATAACGTAGCGCATAGAGCGACGTATAGCGTAAGTATAACGTGATATATGTCCCTAATATTTTCTCAGGCTATCAATAGTATCTCTCCTCTTTCTTAATCTTAATCTTTTGTAAATTTATGTCCATGAAGCAAGTAAGGCGATCCAATTTTCTGCAGTCCATAAATTGTTCACATTATCGATAAGTTTGAAATACATCTGCATTATCTTTAGGTAATTCAAAGATCACGTTCTAGCTGTGAAAACTTTGGCGGCGTTGCACGCTGATATTGCACAATAGCAAATATTCCACAGAGCCTTGAGCAGGACTCGAACCCGGACCCCCTGATTCCGGTCCAGGTGCTCTATCAGTTGAGCTATCAAGGCGTCCTCTTTCTCATTGGAAATTTATAGAGCTTTAAGGAACAAGATGTTCATGGACTGCTAGACGTATCAGTCACAAAGCAGCTAGGGTCAGGGGGTCCGGGTTCGAGTCCCGGTCAAGGCGAATGCTTTTTTTCTCTGTGGAATATTTGCTATTATCATTAGGTATTACATTTCACATAAAATTCAGGCATAAACATCTTTCATTGCAATTGAGGGCATAGGGTGCAGGTTGTGAGAAAGGGAAAGGTTAACCAAGGTACCGCCTGAGCGTTAAATTGAATTTGCGAGATTTTAGCAGTTTTTCATGTATAATAGGTATGGATAGCTAGACAAACGAACAGTAATTAAATGTTTTTCTCGTGTTGCACGGTCTTCGCAATGCATAAGGATTCCGTCAAACGTAAGAATAACACATCGAACCGGCTCCACGTTATTTTCGTACCATAGTGTGCCTTTGTATAAATCCTGTCTGTTCTTCCCTCCCACATTGGATTTACACCCAGTCATCATCTTCATTCGTCATCAATCCTCAAATTGGTTTGACGCAGCTCTCCTCTGGAGTTTTTCTATCGGCTAATTTCTCCATATTTACGAATTTCTTCTCTTTCACATCCTTCATCATTTTTTTTCATATATCTCATACACTGAGATCAACTTAAAACACGATCCGTCTCTCAACATTCTCTAATACACTTTCTTCCTTCAACTCCATAACTTCCAAAATCTTTTCGGTCCACTACTGCGATATCCCAACATCCTCCCCTTTATCACTCTCTTACTACCTGTCTTATTACCTCAAATAAGTTTTACTAATTTCAATATAAGTACATCTACATAATGCCCACCACCAGATTGAACCGCCACCGGACATGAATTATCAATCACAGAAAATTTATTTGCACCTGCTTATAAGAATAAAAATAAGTCAAAAAATTGTCCACCCATATTTTAAGATCCAATTCCTTTCCTCTTCTCTCATATCTAACCTGTCTTTCAACGTTTTTCCTTCCACATACCTAACCTACTAGTTTCTATTTAACTAATTCATCCCAAAGACCATTATCATTTTATAAATTCCGAAACTTTGACCAACACAATAATGTGCTACATTTTATAGCTTTAATAAACCACTCTGAAACTAACTCCAGGCGCACCTCAATAGAGTCCCACCATCGAAATGACTAATATTGGTCAAAAATTAATTTTATGTAACGGAAGTTTTAAAATTTCAACACAGTCATTTTTCCACCCACGTATTTGGTGTACTTTTATCTACTATATAAATACCATTAAAATATAAATTTGTGACTGCCACGAGAGAAAAAATATAATAAGAGGAGAAACTTTTATGAAGTGCCAAAAGTAAATAAGTACCTAATATGATTAGAGGCATTCCTCCAAATCTCTTAAATTACAACAGAATATATTTTGAAAGGTAGTTGTTTCAGGCTTGATTTGGTGGAATATCATAATGAAAGAAAAATACTGGCAATTTTCCACAAGAATATTCTTTTGGAAAATTGCCAGTATTTTTCTTTCAGAATATATTTTGATGCAATAGATGATTCTAAATCAGTATGATTAAAAAAAATTTACATTATAATTCATTAATATATGTTGATTTAACTGTGATGTTTTTTCGTTGTTAAATATTCATTTAGATTAATTAACGTTTAATTATTATGTTTTGTGGTGAATATTTGTTCTGTATTCAATGTTTCATTGATAATAAGCCTAAGATGAAAACAAGCATTTTTGCTCTAAACATGATATTTTTATTTTAAAATAATTATGATTTCATATTCATTGATAGCATAAGCCTGACCGAACAAAAGCGTTACAGTTTTATTCAAAATTGAATGAAATATTTTAACTTGCGGCAATACTGATTAGAATCACTGTCATTTGTAAAATTTTCCTGACCAGATAAGAAGTTTCAAGTAATTCATGCCCTCGCATTATCGTCCCCAAGCGTGTTACAACCGCTCTAATTCAAATCCACGACCTGTCGAAGTGGGGCGAAGGATTCGGGAACCTCCGTTGCTTACACGTGGTTCAAGGGCCGGCCGGTGAGGCGACGAGCCAATGCTGTGCAATCGGTAAATACGACGACGTTCAATCAGGAACACGTTCCAGCCGATGGCGGGCCCTTTGGGATCCCTAATGCCCTCCGCTCAAATCCTCGCATGCCGAACCAGGTGCTTCGTTCGGTGTCTGGTTCAATGGATCTCGTCAGGGTGCTCGCCCAGCATTGAATCCCGCAAAGCGTAAAATCCGTAACCATTCAGGATATGAGATCCATCTTTTCCCTGCCCTATCCGTGCATAGCTCTAGATCACTGAAACTAGGAAGAGCAGGCCCAATGTGTTTTTCCTGTTACCTCTGTGCTTTGAGGATTCCGTGTACATCTGGGAAGCAGCCGAATGCTTTATCAACTGGGTCATCACATCAGTCCCCCAAATCAACGTACTACGAATTTTCCAAAGTACTCGGCCTTCGAACGGCAGAATACGGCAATTAATTTCTGCATCGATACTCATTTGAGTCATTTGATTTTCATCTTTCTAGGCAATAACACAAATTGCGCCGTTGCTAATATCCGAAATCAAATATTTGCCCATGACAATATCAATGCTTTATTAAGTTCCCTTAGTTCAATTGTTGGTTAAAAACAGCTTTGGCAGAATAATTCATGTTACTAGCAGTTGAAATGCAAAATAAATTGCGTAATAAAACACGATTTTGCGTATTTCATTGCGTAAGAAATTAAGAAGGGTGCTTGGTATGGCAGGAGAGTGTCGTTACGGCGATAGATCGAGGTTCGCAAGAAGAAGCCAGTTGGTAGGATAAGGTGACTAAGAGAGATAGTCAGACTAAGAGAGATGGCAGTATTATACATCCTTTATTGTGTTTCCCTTTGATTTTTCCCACGCTGAAATAGAATACGAAAGTTCATCGTTATCGGTAATGAGAAGGATGAACACCCATATGCAATTCAAGTGCACTTTGAAGTGCATGTTGAACGACTGAATTCAACACTTGTCTATTCTCTCTAATTGGTCAAAACAATGAGCGCTTTGAATCCCGAGCTTTGAAGTGCGATCAAATAAATGCGTGGGTAATTTAATCACAGTATTCACCAACTTTTTCTCCAGTAAAAAAAGGAGATAGAAAGATAAAACAGAACTTAGAGGAAGTGTCATCCGCATCTCTTTCATTTCATAGAAAATACAACTAGTAGGCAATTTTTCTACTTGAATATATAAGGTTGAACCCATAAAATGAAAGAAAACGAACCTCAACAACAGCTTGTTAGGTCTGTTTTTATTCCAAGAGTGGAGAAGTGACTTCCTACAGCGGTGGATAAGAGCAGCCCATATTTTTGGCATATTTTTGTATGGAAATAGGAAATCCAAAACGAGATAGATAGTGTGAGTGTTCGTTAGACATTCCGATGCAAAAAGAATAACCACGCTTCTCACGCCTTTTGGGTATACAGCAGGTACATTGGCTCGCGACTCGACAAATACCACAGTCAAATTCCCGTCTCCCTTTCCATCCTTCCTCGCCACCCCCGAAACCCTCTGGCACCAATCCGTCCTCCCGGCCTGTTTCTCCGCCAGCTTCCGGCTTCCCTGCCCGACTTCTCGGTGGGCGATTCCCCACGGCTGCTGCGGAGGTGCCGCGCCGCTGTTCCACTTCATCCCCCGGCGGAAATGTGACGCGCTCATCCCCGCTCGTCTATTCGCTCGTTACGAACGCCGAATGCGACAAATTTATTCTGACGAGCCGCAATTTTGCGGGCAATTTTTCGAGGTTTCGGCCAATTTCCGCGGCCACAATAAGCGCTTTGTGGCAAGAAGAGGGAATGAAGCACGACGTATGAGCCCGCGCCACCAATACAACGAGGGGACCATGGGAAGCCGCGGGGACATGAAATGACTGCGCAAGCAATTTTTTTCGGAATTAAAAGACCTAAGGACACTATAAACTACGATACTACGATATATTTAACGCTGTACTGTGTACGAAATTTCTTGATCATTCGTGTAATGATCCAACCAGGACCATTATGTTGCAAACCTTTGCTTTCAGCGTTAAATTTCAGATACTGGGTCAGTAATTCCGCTTTTTCTCGAAATTTATCTAGAGTGCTTTGCATAGCTATGCACTGATATGTGAATCTTAAAATAACCCAGTGATGTAAATATTTTTTACTTGCAGTTACAATTTCACTATAATTTCTTTACCCATAATTCATACCCTTACCCTTAATTGCGTTTATGCCAATGCATTTTCCGATATGAACAATCCGCAGATTGTATTACATGTACTGAGAGGGGTTGGAAGGTTCTTGAAGGTGTCTGGCTATAAATTCAAAAGCCCCGGGAGTTAAAAAAATATACCTGAGCGACTCAGCTGATGCAGCCTGCGGTAACATAGCGATGCAGTAACTCTTCCAAGAACGTCAGTCGAGGGCATTTGAATGACAGGAATATCAAAGCGGTCTTTCTCCATTAATAAACTCCATAAATACACTACCTTCCTATTATAGTCAGACACAAGGGCGTGTCCTACAGGGGCAATGAGAAGCAGCAACGAGGAGTATGCAGCACCTGAGCACCCAGATGTAGGATTCGGATTCGAGCTATCTTCGGTAGGAGGAGCTGGTCGATTTTTAAACGCTCCGGTGCGCGTAAGCTGTTGAGTAACCGTTATCGTACCAAGAGAAAGGATCAGCCTTTTTCCTGGAGCATCCTGGTTACGAGGAACTGGGCACTGGCGTAAAGTGTGCCTCAAGGTGGTTAGAGAGCTTTAGGGGGCTACCATGGAGCAGAGAGACGTTTCTTGGAAAGCAATGCGTTTTAGTTTATTCACACACAAGTTTTAATGATGATTCTCATGAAATCATCAACTACCTTGCATTCTCACCAATTTGATGGAGAGAAAGAGTTGACGAGGAGGCTTTTTCATCAGTAGGAGGAGTCAAGGTTTTCCAGTATGTGTTATGAGTTAATTAGAGATGTTGGTTCTTACATTAGTTTTAAATGCTGGCCATGGTATTGATACCATAGCATAGCGATAGCCCTTACTTAAGGGCTTAGTACTTGGATTGATGTACTACTACTGTTATATGGGACAGTACAACAGGAAGTCCAAGGAGCCTATCTCAAAGGCATGAGTGATATCGATGATTGATAATGGTATTTCCTTTCTCCGTTCCATCTTTATGTTTCTATGAATATTTACCGCCCAGAAAATGCTAGAATATAGGTCCAGCTTCACGTTTGAAAAGAGTCCTCCTCCGGATGACTGTTAGGGTCCCAAATTAGGCTGCCACGCTCTCATATAAACATTTTTTTTGCTGAAAATTACTCAAAGGCTGTTTCCAAATTGTTGCACCCCTATTTTTGGAGCTCTATTCATTAGGATTGCTCATATATAAATGTTGTATTATTTTTCTGAATTGGGAAAGATATCATATTGAAAGACAAAATAATAATATCACATTTACGAGCCTTTCGATACGCCTTCTAGCTGTCTTCCCTGCTACAAGCCGGTAGGAATTTCTTGTTTTGTGAATGCTTTGAATCAGAAAAAAATATCTCAATATGAATAAAATATTCTCCTATAACAGTAGGTTATAAGAAAATTAGCTTCAGTACAGTATCCAGCGTCTGTTTTTCTGAATAAAGCTTAATAGATAAGTTCGAGGGTAGTATGCAATATCCGCGCAGAAAACAGCGGTGCAAACGAGGGTTTAATGTGTGATACCGGAGGTCCCGATGCAGTGCAAAAAAGGGAAGTAGTATGTGATGTCCTGAAGTTCGTCCGCCTTGGAGCCTGGTGCCGCATCTTGCAAAACAAGGAGCGCGTATTTGCCACGGGCGATGACCGCGGACACAACCGCGCCTTTTCCGGAAATTGCTCTGGAAGGTGCGGAGGTGGGGAGGGTGGACGGAAGAGTTTAGAGGTGGGGATGGGGTAGTCCAAGGCGCGGTCATTTGATAAAGGGGAGGAAGGCCAATGGGATGCGGGGCAGTTGAGGGGAAAGAGGAATGCGGAAGCGGACGAGGCAGTGAAAAACGAGAAGAAAATGGGCGTTGCATGGAGGACGTACATCTTAAATGGTAATCTCATGGTAAATCTTCCAAACTAAGATATCATAATTATACCATCAGTACTATCCATCACTACCACCTAGAGTTCAATGAACGTCTCCCACAATATGTCCAATTTGAACCCTTTCCCTCCCTGCCTCATGATATCCCAAATTCCTGTCTCATCTACGGGGAAATTATCCAGATTTTTTAACTTGCCGGCCGGGAAAACCTATGTTTGTACAGTCGGCGTCAGTATAGAAATGGATGTCACCTTTACAGCCCAGGGGATTGAACCATTTGGCATTGGATAACATTCTGCATTCTACCCAAGGATATGAACAGAATATAGATAATTATCATTGAGTTTTTGGTGATGCCTGGCAAAATTTTTCATAGGTACCTGATTTCAGTATTGCAACGTTAAGTCGTTATTAAAAAGCAATAAAAATTTGTCTGTTACAGTTGAATTTTATAGCATGGTGACTAAAAAAATTAGACTAGTTTTTCTATTTAATATTAACATTTTCTTTGAAAATTGTGCATAATTTATAAATTCTTTGAACAAATATTGTGTTAAATCCCATTTTGTTAAAAATAAGTGCAAAAATGCTTGAGCCTGCTACGATTAAGAGATTAAGAGGTAACTTTTTTCTGCGAGTGTCAATGTAATGAAACATTCTTGAATTTTATTTAACATCCCTAACCCTTATTTCCTGTTCACACTTTTAATTGAGTCAGATCGTTGGCTTTATCAGCACGTTAAAAAGCAAGATGGCATCTTTCTTCATAAAATGTACTTATAAATGCATTTATAGAGAATTACAGCCAGAAATAAGTCGCCCGTACTACAGTATTTTTTAAAGAGTTGAATTTGATAAAACGTACTGGTTCATAAAAATCAGAAGAGGTAATTGGAGATCTTAAGCTATTACATATCTCTTAGAACCAGTTTCAATAATTTTAGCAAAGAAAATTATTTTAACTCGGGCAAGTTTAGGATTACCCGAGTAATGCAACTTTTCTATTTCACCCCTAGTATTTACTCGGTTTTGGGGCATTTCATTTATCTTGAAGGGATATATGCAACTTAAAACACAAAGCCACTACCTTTTAGATGCTGAATTTGTTAAGAAAATGAAGAAATATCCTTTATCAATCCTGTGTATCCTCTAAATCTTAGCTTCCCAACGTTTTTCACCTCACTACACACAGCATAAGCTTTCACGACATTCTTCGAAGGAATATTTTTATATAAAAACGGATAATTTCCACTATTTCACCCCAAACAGTCAATACGGAAACTTGTCACATAAGTATTCTCGTAAGTATAAGACAGTGTCACATAAGTATTCTCATGCAGTGATATGCATGAAATAGAAAAAAAATCGGTATATAGGTATGTAATCCATACTTCATCAGTGAGTGATAGTTGAAATAGTTTTTATGACCCCCAACGACGGACATGGTGAAATTTTACCGATAAACCGTGAATAAATATTTAGAACGTTTATCTATAAGAAAGATCAATAGAGTGAAAAGGAATTACTCGGCATCTTGCCCTCTGGGACCAACGGACTCATCAGACTAGGCGAGTAAATTATTCGGGGCACACTACCGCGGGCTAAAGAGTGTGCCGTTCGCAGCACTCTGTTGCACTGCGGCACACCGGTTGGGAAGTGCTGCGTATAACGGTGAAACGAATTGGTGAATTTCTTGAATATCTTTATTTTTGGGAATTGAATAATTTAGATAAGTTTCATTAGTTAAGCTGCCGAAAGGGAATCATACCTGGAATGCTCCTTTATCAGTTATAGATGCAGTTTGTAGCCATAATTATAAGAAATGCAAAATATCAAATTAAGTTGAAATAAAAAGAAACAGTTAAGGCAAATAGAACTTAGACTCTTGCCTATATTTATGCTATCTGATTTATAGTTTAATAGCTAAAAATGCGTCTGATTGGTCTAATTGCGTCATTTGTTTTTCAGCGCAACAGAATACAAAAACATCAAGAGGGTGATACTAGTCATAAATGTGATGATATCATTGGACACAGCTGACGAAAATTTTATTTGGTTGGTGTAAGTCTTTACCCTGACACCACTAATGATGATGAAGGTTTGCTGTTTTGCTTAAACGAAAAGTATGATTACAGTAATTTAAATTTACCAGATGCAGCATAATATATGTCATTTAATTTCATGACAATATTTTATTCCTATATTCCCTTAAAGTAACCGTGATATCTATATGCTGTCACATGAAGGTGTTTGTAAGACATATTCAAATTTCTTCTAAACTTTTAAAGAATATCTACAAGTGATTATAAATGTTTTCTAGATATACGTTGAGGGTAATGCAGATACTTCGTGGACATATAAGAAATATTTTGTGGCGTTTGGGTAGAAAGAAATTACTGCTACCACTCGTTTAGGCGCTTTCTTTAGCTTGTTGACGTCAGCGTATGAGACATTGACTAAACAAAATGTTCTGAAAGTAATTTCGGTTTCAAAAAACAAACACAACAATCATTTTGGTGAACGCAAGCTAGAGTTAATTGAGATAACAATTTTAAGAGCTTATGTAAACTGTGACAGTGTAAAATCGTCGGTGAAACTGGTATTTGGTGCTTAATATCTCTCTGATGAATTGAAAAGTTTTTTTTTGTTTCTATACGAATTCGGCGTCATTTCTTCCTTATGTGCATAATTATAATGACGCACGCTTATGCTTGCATTCTGTGAAAATCCCGAATGGAATTGTTTCTTTCTGACTTTGATATACCATCAGGCTCCACACAATGATTCGTTGTTCTGTTTTCCTCCTACATACCACATTCACTCACCCTAAAAATCCTCCTGAAGGCAAATCCTTGCGTGGGCATGTGGGGTTTTTTTTAATGGGTCACGTGAAATGAAATAGTCAGCTCGGACCTTTCCTCCCGTTTCCATCCCAGAAATGTATAGGAAGGGGATAATTGGAATTTAGTTTTCGGGATCGAATTGAGCTAACGTTGTTTTAAAGGGAGAATTTTCCGCGGAATTAACCTTCGAGGTAGAGCTTTGGTATCATTGTCCCTCGGGAGGAAAATTTAAAAAGTTTCGTTGGTGATTAGGCGAGGTCCCAGAATATCCGTTCCGCAAAGCTCTTACAAACATGCATGAATATATAGAGCACCAAACTACGGTATATCCGTTTCCTGATTATATTCGTTTAGAGCAAAGTGGTGATTTCCATTAAAATGACAACACTGCCATAATGACGTACGTTTTCTCGTACATTAATCCCGTATTTTATTTTCATCAATAAAAAGCCATTTTCAGTGAGTAGCGGCGTGTTCATCCATTCCCAAGAAATTATATTCGTGCACATGAGCGTAATATACCACAACGGAGGGAAAAAAGCAACAAATTTTAATAATGAACTGTTTCATGAAATTGCGTAAATTTAATCACAATTAATTTTCCATAATTATCGGCATTCCATCTCTAAGCCACCAATAAAATAAAATGATTCATTAATGAGGTACATTAATTAATCCTGCAGTAGTTTGCTACTGTACCCTTGGTAAATATGCCAGTATAGTTTACTTTTGAAGCCTAAAAATGCCCTTGTAGAAAATAATTAATAAATTAATATCGGGGAGGAGTAGCTGGCAGCGGAATAAGTTTTTTAAAGCCACCACCATTTGTCAGAGACATCTAACTTATAGTTCCTCTAAGCCAAGGTCCTTGTCCTTGCCTCTAAGAAACTATCAAGCCGTGAACTTTAAAATACTAGCCACCAATCTAATAGAGTGAACATATATTTTTTGGGTAAAATATTCCCAAGCATAAAACATCTACCTCTACCACGGGGTATAACCTTCAACTTGAGATGTATTTCGATCATCTGTCATTCTTATAGTTATTTGTTGTATTGATAAGTTATTCTATGCAGTCAAATTAAAAGTAAGCTAAAAAGTAGAGTTGATAAGTTTTCCCCTTTTTATAGCCAATAATAAGTAGGTGAAGTAGGTCAATCTAAAAAAAGAAATTTTTCGAGGGTCCACGTTTTTCAAATGGTAAATACGTGAAGAAATCATATCATCATCTTATTTCAAAGGGGGAGATATACAAGGATATTTTACTCTAAAATTATTTAGTTTTATACTGCAAATCATCAACAGCTTAAGAAATAAATATTCTGAGAACTGTACACCAAGCCGATCCCCCTTGATAAGGCCCGCTAAAATCTGGAACGCAGAACATAGCACTGTATTCACACGGTTCATCAATTTCACTCCTAAAAGTTCACCAATTTTTATATACATTAAAGAAACAATAGTGAATTTGAGAAGTTGATCCATCAATCAAGATGGATAGTGATCCATCAAAAATATCTGTGAAAGACATAAAGAAACTATTTTCTAGCATCTAATTTATTTCTTTGATGCTCTATGTGTTCAAAGCGTTCAATAAGTTTATTTTTGGGAATGTAATATGAACTCTCACCTGAAAGGGATGAATAATTGAAGACATGAGTGCAAGAACAAGATAATAAGCAAAAGTGAAGTTTCGAGAAAACTCCGGCTTGCTGGAGCATTATTATTAATTATCTGGTTCTTGCACTCAGAGAGCAGAACGTAAAATTCCAACAATGTCTGCTGAACTTATTTAGAACTTACCATCGAAAATGACTATGTCTACTGGTAAAGGGCTTCATGTCTTTGTGGAAATCTCATTTTCGCAAAAAGTGGTCATTATCTGGTTCTTGCACTAAGGTCTTCAATTATTGCCTATAGAATTCCTATCACTATAAATATTTGAAATACCTGGACTTGTAGTAATATAGAAAAGGAAAAGCTTACCTAGAAGAGAACTCTTCGTGATAATGAAAGAAGGGCCAGTTTGTCCGAAAAATCTCTCAGGCTGCAGGCATCAGGCCCATGAGAGAGCAAACTTGACCTTTCTATTGCCAGCCCGCTCAACATGCGGAGTTCTGGAGCAAGTCTGTATCTACTGAGTACCGTGAGAGCCACATCGAGGAGGTGTGACGTGACGAATTATCATCAAACATGTACCTGTTAGGTACAAAAAATATACTTTGTTACAACAAAATAATAAAAATTGATATTGTACTTGTTATGTACAACTAAATAACATATTGAAGCTAAATTATAAAAACTGGTGTAGGTTCGCCAAAAACCAGATAAGTGCAAGTGATTATTTGCACAATCTATCCTGTGAAAAAATATGACAGTGCGGCTTCTTCCGACGTGCACGGAAGGAGCAGTTTAGATCTGAACCAGAATTTTAGCATGAAGCTGTTTTTGCGGTGGTATAGCCGAAAATGATACGTATCACGGATATTCCGCAACGGAATCTGCGCTCACGGCTACATTGTGAAAAAATTTGATTTTGTTTTGTTCGGCCTACAAGGCCATGGTGCGCTACAAATACTGTCTCTTAACTTGATAAACAGTGAAGTCCATAAAATATATGTGCCCGAGACCAGAATATGTCGAGAACATGAATATTTGTTTAATTCCCACTCCATGAGTTTATATGCTCAATGTATCATCATTTCACAAATCCTGTTCACGTAATGTGAATGTACCTGTGAATATAATATACTCGCACTAAATATTGATACTCCGCTAGAAACTTCTCTACCTCCTCTATAACTTTAAACTGATAACTAACGGTTATGAATACTTCCGTTCAATAAATAACTTCAGCACAGTGAATAATTTATTTATATTCATTAAAATTTCCTGTGTACCATATTCCTAACGGCCTGCTGTGAAATAATTTTTAAATGTGCTGATTAAATTATCAAGAGTGAAATATCATATAGGATTTAATTTCATCACGTCGCTCATGAGATAAACTCTACCGCACCAATATTGAAAAATATCATTTCAGCCAATATAAAAATATGATAAAAATGTTTTAACCCATAGATAATGTGGGAAAAAACTTCATTTTCTTATTTAGGTAGGATTACCCTGAAAATAAATTTTGGGTTTCCCAACGCTTTGAAAATGAAACTGATATGACCTATTTCATAATTGGTTTAGCACTTGCTCGTGGACATCGAGCAATGAAAAGCACCATCTCGTTATTATTAAAATAAACGCGAAACCCCTTTTTTTATGAACGGCGTTTTGAACGAACCCTGAAGTTATACCCCTGATTCTGTAAATCTGAATGATTAAATCTCTCTGTTCTTGATGCCAATTGTATATTCGTATAAAATAAAGCGTCCAATTAGGGCGTAGAGACCGTTGCTCCTTTTTTCACGTCAGCTAAAAACAATTTTAAAAATCAATGATATCGTAAAGAACACCGTTACATTTTTAAATGAAAGTAATAAAATAATGTGATAGTCATAATTTAATTCCAAAGATATGTTTCACAACGCATGATTGGAGGAACGCATTCCGTCTCATGCATAAATAATATGTTATAAATTTTCTTCTTAAGAACAGAGTTTCTGAAAATATTTCTCTTCAATGGATAGTTAATTAATGCTCTTCAATGGATGGTTAGGGGATTTTTAAAAAATGTGGCAATAATTTCAACCAAAAAACCTTTAGCTCCAGTAACATACTATGGAAAATGAAAGGAACTGAGCCATTTGAATCGATGAGATGAATAAATAGGCGGAAATATTGCAATTCCTGCCTAAAAGACATATCATTTCTACTTTTAAGTGTTATTCAATTCACTCAAACTTGAAATCAAGGAAATTGTTGTGTGCTCAAAATGTGTACTCAAATGCACCTTTTAAAATCCCCATTAATGTAGGAAAAGGTAATTTTTCTTCTAATAAGTATTCATAATACCGAAAAAATAAAAGTTATGCATCAATAAATTTCTGGAAAATTATATGCAAAGCTCTGATAGTATAGTGGTACACTGGTACTGGCCTAAGTAAACGATTATGACATTTTAATTCTCTGCAAAAAGTTATTGAAATGACTTTCTTCATCCACCCACTATAATACTATTAATTATCATCATCATCATTTGTCAACAATCCTAGGATTGTTTGACGCAGCCTTTCACTCGATACTTCTAATAATATTAAAGCTATCATAAATCTAAAGTTGACAGAGTGGTTGTGAGGCAAATTACTTTTTCATCTCAGATGAAAAAATATTTCCAGTCATTAATTTACGATCACATTGGGACTTTAAATTGGCCCCATGGACAGTAAAATTATCCTGCATTACAACACACCTCTGCTCGCTGCCAACGCCAATTTAGGACTGGGAAAAGACGGGTTGGATATGGACTCTGTTATCACATTTTTTCCAGATTGAGGCAGAGGTTCGCGGGGAGGGGATATGGCGACCGAAGCAGACACCCAAGGCGACGGGTCTCGCGCATAGGATACACTGAAGGACGGGAGAAGCAACAGGGGTGAGTGTGGCACCTATATGCCCCTAACTCACTTCAACGGTCTCACCTTTCTGTCAATACACTGCTCCCTCGCTCCCTCTCCGCACCCAAAATACCCACCTTACCCCCCGACCACCCCGAAAAAAATGCTTGTTTCACCTCGTCCCTCTATCGCAACCCCCCCGGGGGACAGACTACACAACGCCCGCCGCCCGCCCCGAGCGCCCCCATCGTGGCTGGTGACCTACATCCGCCAACGTCACCGTGGGCATACACATACGTACCCCGCTCGCATTTAAACAAACACGGTGATGTACCCTTACACATACACACACCCACACGAAGACATGCTTCCTACACCCGTCTCTTTCCGGCAGGAACAGCAGTACGGTGGCTGCCATCCCCTCTCCTCCGATCCCGCTCCCCCTTCCCTAACGCCTTTCCCATATCCCCTTTCTGCCACTAATTCCCTGGCATCGTCCGCTGTGCGACTAATCCCGCGTGAGGGGCGGAGGAGCCAGAGGTGAATGCTCGATCTCCTTTAAATCCATAAAAAAACACAACCGCCAGAGTCATCGCGGTTAATGACACGGAGTGTTTTAAAATTCAAATCTATGAAATTTTTTTTTCACCGATCGGAAAATTTTTGACATTTGTAAAAGCTGAGCGAAAATCACATCGCTCAGAAGATAATCAAATAAATACCCTCGAATCCTTTTGAAATGAAAATATTTTTCAGAATTTTAATTGCTGTGTTAACCTGAATTTTGGACTGATTTAAGGGTAGATCTCAACAACTGCAACGCCTTAAGACGTAATATTCACCCAACGTGGTAGGCAGGAATTTTTCTGTGCTGCATACAGTTTTTCCCAGATTAATATGGTGAGGTCCCAAAAGGTCTTCCCCAGATTCGAAGCAGAGTACACCGGTCAACAGTATAACGCCACAGTCACTTAACTCCCACTCTGTCCTTAGAGAAATTTACAAAATTAAAGAATAAAGTTTTGCTTCATTCCGCCGGAAGAAAAAAAACATATAACCTATCAATATATCGGCATAAGTTAACTCCTGCTCAGCAGGTGAATTGCAGGTTTTCTTCCACGCAGCAGAGGGACCAAATGTCTCTTTTAAAAAATATAAACTTAAAAAATGAAAGTATGGGAGAATATCTATAGGAATGTGAACAAACAATTTTACGGTTTTAAACAAAACGGGAATATCAGCAAATGCAAAAATTTTGGGCATATTATATGAAATTTACACACATTTTTCCCCCGAAGCTCCGCTTCAATGGTTTCAATCAATGGTTTCCAAAAACTTCTTCGAATCTGATTTGCAGTAACACTGACGTAGCAATAAAAGTGGATTAAATTTATTTAGTAGAGAACAATGGTAAACAAATCATTATATTATATTCTCATGCCATACTCTTATGCCGAGTTGTGATTGCTCATCTAGGTGTTTCTTGGCCAATGAATTCACGGACCATATAAATAGTGTCCGACTAAATACGATATAGTTCCTAAATCTATGACGTCTTATTTCAATGATCCGATTTCAAATTACTTCAAAACGAGTGGAAAAAAGCAAAGCTGAATTTCAAGCAAATGGAATATTGTTGATAATTTTGAAATTTTAAAAGACGTTGATAATGAATACCAAAAAGGTAAGCAAGAATAAAAAAATGTATCAATCTTTTGCTGAAAAAAATGTTAGCGTAAAATCCACTCCATTCTTAGTCATCATATTTTCCACGTTTTAATTTAGTAGAATTTTATAGCAACTCACTCACTGTAATATTCAGTGTGGTGCACAAAGCGCCTTCTATCAGCTAAACAAAAATCAGTAGTAGATATGATGCAAATTTTGTTCACTATTATTAATCATTCACTTCTCCCCAAACAGTTTATCTTTCATATATCTAGTACCTGAATAAATATTGATGTATTTCAACGATATATGTATGAAAACTGAACTGATTCTATTTTAGATTTTGGATTATGTTTCAACTGAAACTGAAACGTATTTCGTCATTAATTACAGCAGCATCATGAAGCGTATTAATGAATTGATGGCATCGTCAAACTTCCGTAAGCATTTATTTCGAGTGGAATAGGAACAAACGAATGCAGATTCTTTATATTTTTTCTTATTAATGTCAAATAATTACGAGATATAGTTTTCTAACGCTAGTCAAAATAATGTTATGCCCATTGCCCCTTTTGCCATAGCACTAACGGAAGGATAAAGTAAAAACTAGCAGAGTATCTATTTTGCTCATTCACAGCCCGTGAATCTCTTCGTAGGACTCAATTAATTTGCAAGTTTTTATTGCAATAATATCGCCTCCCGTGGTCACGTGCATTCCGCCTGCCCATCCATAGGTTTAATTAGAATTTAGCTATTTCCCGATATTGAATTACTGCATAGAAACCCTCCTGAAATCACCGGTGAGGTAAGGGATATAAAAATGCTCGATTCACTCACAGTTTTCCAATTAATATCAGGCATGCGCCATTTGCCAAAAAACAAGCGGGATATGTATACGCGCAAAAAATTAATTACGCACTCTTTTGTTCTCTATGCATCCAAAACCTTGGCTTTATATTACCTCCCCTTCGTTCACGGTTGCTGAACATTTCCATGAATACATCTTTCTGTCCTCCAATCAGAAATGTCCTCCATCAAAATGTTCAACCCATGCCTTTCCACGAAGCACGGGTCATTGATACATAATCACTCACGGCAACAAAAATACAAAATAAATAGTACCAGGGAAAAATATATCATTTGAATAACTTTGCATTGAGAAGCTTTTCATGAAATGCAACGTACGAAAAGACTCAGATCATATCTTCGAAGCGTGAATATGTGAGCGTGTAGTAAATAATTTTTGGGCTGACATATATTTTGCCTGCGGCAAAATTCTGGCTGCACAAATACGGAAGCATATATCAATTTTGAAAACATAACAAATAAAGAAATAGAACCAAAAGCTAATTAAAAATAATAAGAAAATAAAAATATCCTATTCTTTGTTTGATGTAATTTGGAAATGAACTAAAATATTTGGTAAGTAAATAAAATGGAGAGCTGAGGGATGAATACCTATAAGAGATCAAATTCATTCTGAAGTTGGTTCTACATAAAATTTCACAATTTAACTATAATTTAGTTAGTGAACGCACACATAGTGAACGGGCGGGCAAAGGATTGCAGCATTAGATCATAATGGCTCACATATTAGTCGTACTAGCGACTGCAATATGTATAGTAGTACATTGAACCTCGTTTAAAGTCTGATTCAATATGTTAACCAATACAATGGCATAGCAGCCAGAAAGGCTGTAATCTGTTTACCAAACAATGCAAAACCGTAACTTACTGGTTTTACATACAACCATGACCATTTTCCATCAAGGGCACGACTTAAGATTGATAAAAATAATCAAACAAATTAATCTTCTTCGTTGTTCAATGTTTCTAAAAGGTTTTTTACCACCACTTTTCCCTCCAATATTTCAACATTTCTTTTAATGTAATACGTAAAAGTCACACTAATCATTCCACTCCGATTTTCATAGTAAAGATTAAATTATAAAATAAATTATTAATGTTTCGTTTTATATCACAACACGAAGCGTTTTCTGTTAAACAGTTGTATTTGAAGATCTTCAACACACTGGAAGTAATGTCAGGAACGTTCTAATGATCCGTTAGGTCACCTGAAGGAACTATCGCTATAAAGTCGCTTATTTACCATTTTTTCCACGGTATCCCGTCTAGAACGACGCGTGTTGTAAAATGAAAACAGTCAGTACATCACATTAAAAAAAAGAAGGGAAAAAACCGTGGATTTCATAGCAAGAACCTGTGAACGAGCATGAAAAGCACACTCCTGTTGCAATCGATTTAAGGAAAGAGAGGAATACTTGAATGAAACCAGAAGGCGATAAATTCGAGACACAACGCTTGGTTCCAGACGACCTCAAGGCTCTGGCATCTGAGATTTTCAGTCCGGTTCCAAACACACCCTGAAGACGAAATAATCATCAATTAAATCACTTCGCGGGTTGCCTGGCCGCATCAGCCACAGACTAACGTACGGAGAGACAAAACCAATCAATGACATCGCTCCCACCTCTCGCGGAAGCTTCCTACGCACGGAGGGCCGGTCAGACGGATCCACAATTCATTTGCTCGGTGATGGACGGGAAAGAATGGAGCAAGGGGGACGGGACAATGAGAGATTGATCACTTCACGTCGGGCGGAGGGACGGGGGAATATTCTGAGTGGTGTGAGGGATAAGGGCGAGGGGAAAGAGTAGGGAGAGGGCGGCAAAAACAATCCATTGGCGCCTGAGAGAAGAGAGAGAAAAAGAGAGCTCGATGCCTGCCACTTGAGAGGTGAAAGGAAAAGGGAGAAGGGCAGGGAATGATATCTCCCGCACGCCTCGCGTTGTCTCAGTCCCATTCGGCTAACGATGAGTGACAGCTCGATATCCTTCAGGGGAAAGTTGAGGGCTTGAACCCCCTAGGCAGCGGTGATGGGGAGTCGAAGGTTTTTCTACACACTCCTACGTATAGGAGAGACGTGGGGAAAGAATAAATGTGTACATGATTGGATGGAAACAATCAAAGGCCATGGACCGGAAGAGAAGCCTATTATACTGGAACTGATTAAAAAAACAAGAGCCCTTGTAAAAGCTAAAAATCCCAAAATAAATATATATAAACAAGA
This sequence comes from Platycnemis pennipes, assembly GCA_933228895.1. Lineage (NCBI taxonomy): Eukaryota > Metazoa > Arthropoda > Insecta > Odonata > Platycnemididae > Platycnemis > Platycnemis pennipes. Next base: position 53,293,809 of record OW121853.1, read on the forward strand.
AAATATCGTTCATCTAAAATAGTTTAAGATTTGTTTATTCCAGGTTTCTCCAAAATGAAGGTTGCGAGTGCTAAGAGCTAAGAGAGAGAAGAGAGTAAGATTATGTTAAGACGTTATAAACAATGAAAGGAGAATTTCATGAATATAACGGTGGGAAAGAATAAGCGAAAGAAAATAAGTATTTTAGTGAATATGTCCGCGAAGCGTCACATAAACAACGTTTAATGTTGGCATCAAAATATTTTCTTTCGTAAAAGGATAACACCCAGGGAACACAAATAATGAATAGCTCGCAATCATTCAGAAATTTCAAAATATTATAACAACTAGGCGTTTATAAGAAGTCAGTCTAGAGATTAACACCCGGTAAACGTCACCCGCAACTACAACTCTCAGCAATTTAAACACATTTTAGACACATCGATGGTATGGCGCTATCATAATATTTTATTTTCATTTCTTAGAGCGAATGGATTTCCTTCCTTGCCAAACGTAAAAATTTGCTATTTACTTTAAGTTCATCCCGTGTACCAAAAATACACATCTAGAATGGCAAAGGTTAACTATGGTCCACTACCTGAAAAAATATTGAGCAGTCTCTCAATCAACAACACACACTTTGAAGACATTTTTTCTTACATTCTCTGTTTAGCTGTATTTTGAACAAAACAACAAAATATTTTGCCTTACCAATTTATAAATCATTTTAGGATTTCCTGCTAAATTACCTCAATAAAATACCCAGATATATTTTAGTTTGTTCAATTAATTTACTGAGGCTACGAAATGATGCAATCGTTATTTAAATTCCATTTCATTTTTAATAAAAAGAGGCTGATGCATTAATTCGCAAATTCATTGAAAAGTTCTCAATAGACAAACCACTAGGAGTCCTCACTGTTCAATAATCTAAACCTGATATACGTATCTCTGTCTTCAGATGGAATGACATACCATGCAAAAATGAATCGTAGGCAAACAATATGTTTATATAAACAAAATTGTATTTATTTAAGATTAATAAACCATTCTTTGTTTAAACTGCACCAAAAGCAGTATTAATGATGAATTTTCAAATATGATTATATAAAGATGTGCCCAAAAAATAACTCCAATTTATTAGATATTTTCTTGGCAGATCTAAAAAATAATTGTGGAAAGTCTCCACTAAAATAACTGTTTTGGGTTAGGAAAGACAATAAGAAGGTGAAGATAATTAGGAATATGTCAGTGATACTGGAATGTAGGCTACACAGAGCTGTGGTAGAAGAAGACTGTTGAGAGAATACACCGAGTAAAAAATTTCTCATCAAAATTAAGACAGAGCAATAGAATAGAATGCATGCCATGCAGTAGAACGAAATGGGACGATTGAACGATAAGCGTTTATCAGCAAAACATTTGTAAATAGCTTTTTAGTGCTCATTCATACCATACCTCCTATCGACAGTTTACCCATATTAATGAGATATAATAGTTTTTGGAATGGCATAAGAACAGGGAGGAACTTATAGAAGCGTGACACAAATTTAACTTCCCCTCAGTTGAATCAGGCCATCGAGTACAGCCGAGATGAAAAATTAGGCCAAATGAATCACAAAATCTTCCCGTGATATGAATTTGATCCAGATGGATTGCACCCAAGGTGGCACGGATAACGACGTAGGAGGAATTTTGAAAGCGTGGAAAAAAATCGTATGCAACTTGGCCGCTTGCGAGCGTGCATTAAGGCACGCGATTCAATTACAGCGGGCTCCGTTTAATGACCCTCCTTTGATGGGTCATATTCCAGGAGCGCAGTAAAAATGGCGCGGGCGATTCATCGAGACAATGACACTTTTTTTGAGTACCCTCAGTAAAACTGGCACGCAAAAAACATTCAAGCGAGAGTAAAAATGAGGCATTGTGAATGTACCCCATGCTTCTCGAATCGATACAGAAAAATTAAAAGAAATCTCCTATTTTTTCAACCACTAGACCGCAGTTTTTTCTACCTTCTATCGTTCTGTTTCCTCACAAACTAGACGGGGTTTACCCCGTTTCCAGTAATAGTCTTTCATGTGATTTAACATCCCCCTCAATTTCCGAATGCCATAAGATTGAAAGCATTTTATGAAGTTTATTTAGTTTATTTTTATGACGCTCAACCTGGAGTAAGGGCAATATAAATGCGTATATTGTGGCAAAAAGCAAAATCTTGGAGGTAAAAGTGTATGATTAATATCCGATACCATCGGCGTGCCATTAAAAATAGAAAGTTAAATTCGATCAAGTTATCTCGCATGAAACCTACAATGCACCACAGAGGAAAAACTTTCCCGGAGAAGACGCTAAGGTAAAAGTGACCGTTACGGCCCATTGACTGTTTAAGAAAAAACATTGATGGCAATGGAGCAAAATTACTTTTCTGGTTGAGCCCCCATGCAAACGTTTGAGCTCCTGTTGTGATTTTTCCAGAATGACTAAGGATTCTCTTAGAGATAACGTCTATATAGAAATGTAGAAATAGAGCTGCAACGTTGTGCTAAATCATCATATTTAGGACAATTGTTGCAACATTGACACCTCAAATACATAATATTTAACATTTACTATATGTTATCTTGTAATTCGGGTAAGAGTAATTTTTTTATCCTACACTAAGAAGTAGTTTGTAGAATTGGGTTTTACGTGATCCAACGGCTATGGTCATATCGCAACATCTAACCTAAGTTGCTACATCGATCGCAGTTGTAGGCGATCGCATCATCCATATCCGGGGCAGGAGTCGAACTCACGACCGATTGATTACCGGGCCGATGCGTAACCAAACTCGCATACAAGGCTTGGGACTAAAGGCACCGATATAATTTATGCTTGATAGTCTTATTATCTGACACACCTTGTAGTTCATAAACGATTTCACTTAAACTTGAAACTGAAATCTACCTGCCTACCTGCCCAGATGCTAACGACTGCTACCCACATTGTACAAATTTAAGTTACAGCGATTGGCAGACTGATAATTTCTCCAAGTGAGTGCCAAACGATACCGTAAGAATTAAAACATATTTAGTAGTGTATGCACAATGGAAACCAGGTTGTCGCAGATGTGGGAATTTCTTGCCGTTTCCTAGTTGACTTTATTGTAATTTTCGATCTTGATACATACACAAGAATGTCCTTGTGTAAACAACCGTATGCAAACATCTTTCATCTCAGAGCCTAATAAGGTGGTTTTTTACACTACAGCACTACCTTCCCAACCATCAATCACCGCTTTGTAAAATATAGGTAATCATTAACAATAGCAGATACAAAAAAGACGCATTGATAATATTGAATCACATTTTGACCAAAGCCTGACAAGTGGATATGTGGATATGGCATCAAAAAAGATTGCTTATTAAGAAAAAATTAACACCATCTTTAACTGTCAGTTTCAGTAGCATTTCAGTCAACCGATAGTATTCCAGCACCGTAGGCTGCAGCGACGACCGTGTATTTTGTTTTTTACTACATGCTTTATTCTCGGCAATACCCGCTTTTATTGCTTTGAACTAGGATGAGAAAACGCTTCAATATTAATCACAGATATGGAGAGGCGAAATTTTATTTTTTGCAGACGGCTCTACATCCAGACCCATTGCAAATGGCTTTTTAAATTAAACAACAGAAAGCACGAAACAGGTACACCTTCGTAAAATATTAATGCTGACTTAAAACTTGAGCTGAGGGCGAAATTGTGTTAGTTATTTTTTAGAGGCCACATGATTAAAACAAACAATCCTGTGCTGTCTGAATGAAAAAATTGCACAATACTTTTATCTCTAAAATGTGTTCTGTGCCAGATCAATTTGCCCAATCACATCATAATGCAGTTCGCATTATACAGCTTCAAGTCTGAACGTCCCTTTTCGCGGTATATTCCTACTACATGTTATACATGGGGAAGTATTAAAATGTGACATGATAGGCAATCAAAAATTAATACAAAATATGGCCAATCAGTTTAAGTCATATTCGAACTCAGTGGCATGCAGATACGATTCCTATACTTTTAAAACTTTAGATTTAATTTTGTGGCACAGAATACGAGTGAGCTCGGATAATGTTAATTTCTATCAGACTGGTACAAAATTCAACTTGCAGTAGTTTGAAAAGGAGGCGCTTTGTTCCATAGTTTCTGAAAATTGACAAGCCCACACCCTGAGTGGGTACGTCCGATGCCGATCCATCACGCTAACATCTTCCACTCATGGAGGTAACCGTCGCTTATGGCGAGGGGAAGATAACGGCTGTCTAGCAGGAAGGTGAAGCTGTCGAGGAACATGCCGAAGGAAACCGTGATCCCATCAAGGATTCTGGAAATACAATGCAACGTCCGTGTGCACGTCAGAGGCACAAGAAAATTTAGCTTACAGTTCGAGCATCTAGGGAACGGCGTCTGAGTTAACGGACAGCGGAGCCTTCAAAGGCGTGGGTTGCCTAAAGAATATTTTTTTCTAAGTTGAGAGGAGCACATCAAATATAAAACCAAAATTGTGGTGGAGAATACTTTGTAAAATATTGCGCTGGAAGATTTTGTACAGAGTGTATGCCACCGGTTTCAGAATCGTACATTGTAAATAAGAAAAGAACGAAGTGGAAGATTTCGGGTCCACTTCACTGAGCCGAAAAATTTTGACGGTCCTATAAAATAAGTCACAAATATAATTCAATGGAAGAAATATCTGAAAATTATCATTGGAAGATATAGGTCGTGCGTTAATTATCACCGTCAGAAACCTTACGTTGTAGTTATAGGTAGCAACTTTGCCTGTACACCTGGAAGCCTAAGGAAATTCTTTTGCTTTCTTTTCAATTTTGCTCAAGATTTCGGCAGGTATTTCATTCAAAAGAAATTGTTTCTAAACATGGCAAAATACTCAGTCATGATATTAAAAACAGCGGATTATAAAAACTACTAATGGCTACTATAATTGAAACTATTTGCTTAAAGCATACTTTTGAGTACCGATATAAAATTCAATTAACTACGACTAGTATTAGATGTAGAATTTGGTTTTGGGTGCTAGTTGAATTCATGCAGCGGTATATGCTATTCGGTACCTCACGATAGCGGCTGTCTGAATGATCACAGAGTGAATGGGGAAATAAAGTGCAGACCACACAAATATTAATAACAGCACAAACTTCACTCAAGGGTAATAGGATGAACGTAGAGAGGGAGGATGAATATGAATTTGGATCGATGCGAACGAAATAGGAAATGGAAATTCTCCCCCTATAAAACCGCGGGGAATGCAAGCCATCTAACTGATCGACTCCATCTGCCGGCTAAGGACGAAATCCTCCCAAGGGCCATCAGTCTGAAGGCGAGTGAGGTATGAGAGCTGTCCTGAGTAACCTTGAGAGCGTGTCCGGAGCACGAGGCTTCGGCCGGAAGCTCTGCATCGCTCGGTTGAGTGTCTGCCCACATTTCGGTCAGCTTGCAAGTCATGATGTTCCGTCTTTAACGCTTTCCGCGCTCGAAACGAGATTGATGGGCAACTGCTTCGCCTTGGCAGCTACTCAATCAGCAGTACCCGTGCGGTGCCGTTCAAATCCTTCTTTCCCACGTACCTTTAAAATATTCCTGGACCATTCAGGTGCACCGGAAACATCGTTTTCCACTCAATCAAGGGCATTTGAAGGAATGATTCATGGTATAAATATAATATTTATGAGCGATTTTGAATGACGTTTATATTCCATTTATGATTTGAAGAATCTACAACTGGGAAGCAGCATGAGAAATGTATCAAATGGTATGTTCCTACGGTAAAATTCACTCACATTCAACTTAACCGTAATTTGAGATATTTCATGACCATGGAAAACAACATATATATTATCATATTTTCACTTATTTAAATTTTTAATGAAACAGAGATTTTTCCCATCCCAAAACCATCAATTCCTTTTTCATTTTACTTTTGGGGAACTAACAAGAAGCGAAATGCCTTTTCCCGTAAATACCAAAGAAACTCTTTACTATTGAGAGAAAGAGGTTGGATACAACACATTGAAAGGTTCTGAAATTTAGATGAGGAAAAGGATATTCATATAGTGAGGAAAACAGATAGAGAAAGCAAGGAGCTGGGAATAATATAAGAAAAAGATAGGATTGGATTTGAAAAGAAGTGTAATCATAAGTCCATTTTGATGGTAAATCACTTTTGATCAATCCTTAAAAAAAAGTATATCATGTAGTATTTTTTGTGAAGGATGGTTATATTTCTAAGGATCAGATTTCGCATTAGGCATCGGAAAATCCTAAAACTATTATAAAAATCTGCAGGTAAAAATTACGATAAATCTAAAACGTATTAATATTTTTTTTTATTTCAAGAATGAATAGTTACAACTCACAAACAATTATGGTAGAAGCCAATCTCTATATTTTCCAATAACGTGTATTTTTTGGGTTATAACCAGGTAGAGTAATCCAGAACACATATGCCCTGCCACTGCCAGAAGACAGAAAATAGAGTAAGATGGTAAAAAGATGCCCTTAATACCATGCAAACCACAACTTACCCATTGCCATAAACCTTGCAGTCCCACATAAACTTCCTAACTCGCCAAGTATTAGCATCGCTTCAGATATCTCACCTTGAAAAAGTTACTCAACTTTGGCCCCGTAAGTCGTCGAATTTGCTTCCTCTTCCAAAAGTAGCTCTTCTTAAGGGCGGCATTCAATATCATGGTACATAAAAGTTTATTTTAGTTATGAAAACCAACCAGGTAATACAAGCCTATTTTACTTTGCTCTACGAAAATGTCATTCACATAAAAGTACCATGAAGAACTTCGCAATGATTCTGTAGGAGTAAACGTCATTCTCATAATTTAAAATCTTTTAGAGACATTTTTCATTAATTAGTAATATATAGAGAATACATTGTATTTAGAATTGCGATCCTATCAATTAACTTTGGCTAAAATATCTTTGACTGCATGAAGAAAACTTCCTTTGTTGAGTGAAAATTCAATACTATTATCACATCAATATGCCTATATCTCCGAATTTAAAAATATCAATTTATAGTTGGGTTAGGACCACACTTTTATTACATTTCTCAATGTTACTTCCTAATATAAATCATGCATTTTATTAATTAACTGTCGCGGTCCAAATATAAATAAATAAAAATAAACACTTTATGTTTCTAAAATAACCGTAAATAGAAAAAAAAACTACGGCTGCAAATTAGGTGATGTTTAAAAAGTTCCGAATATGCTACTTAATTACTAGCCAATAATCACAAACGAGGGTCAGAATTAAACTGTAATCCAAATTACGATATTCCAGTAAGAAAGATGAAACACAGATTTTCCCATTTGGTACATAATAGTAATATTAGGTTTTAACGGAGCCGTGGACTTCTAAGGTTATTTTGCACCACTCTCACATTTTGGCTCATCTAAAGTCATGAAAAATTTGAGAGTAGTAGGTATTCACAAGAACATCGTTAATGCCCTACTTTTTCATTTGCACGGATGTACGCTCTAATTTATAACTCGGTCTTTAAAATTGACCTATTCTAAGTTGATTAAAGTCAAACATTTTCGGGATTGCTTAAACATGGCCCTAATTGGAACGTAAGTTTCCCAAAAATATATACAAATTTTAATTAAAATGCATAAGCTCAACTATTTCTTAGCATCTCTTTCACATAATTGTATTAAGGATAGGATATTGTGACTTTTCCCATTCAAGGTATTATCAGTATTATTATCGAAATACCTACATATTTAAAGCAGTTAACATAATACTCGATGGTATCGAGCATGAAAAAAATATATGTAAGCGTTAAAAATGTGCGGAAGTTACTCTGAAAAATTATTGCAGTAGAATCTCATCCATTTATATTATTTGTAAATAGTTTGCAAGAATATTTTCACCTGAAAAAATTTAAACCACCTCCCAATATTTAAAGTTTCCCATTTTTTTCACCCTATCTTCTCTGATTATCCCTGCATTCTCTCTCGCTCTCCCCATTCCATCTCGTTGCCATGCACTTGAGTGCGACAAAGCGGATTAAATCACGCTAAACTCACACCACCGCAAATTCCATCGTCCCCCATAATGCCGGCCCACGTTCGAAACTTAATCACGTCTCCTTGATGTGGTTGAACCTCAGGGAACACTCCATGCAATATAGCCGCTGAATAGGAGCTGGGCGGGATGCAGCGTGGGCGACCGAAGATCGGGAGCGCCCTGGCAGCGCTGATGAGGAGCGAAGAGGAGGAACGGTGGGGTGGAGATCGAGGCGGGCGTGCAAGAAGGCCCGAGGCTTGATGAGGGAAACGTCGGCCCGAAGACGGCTCGCGTGGGAGCGCCCGGGGGAACGGCCGGAGGGCCGCCAACAACCACTTCCGGTCGACCGTACAACCACGCCGCGGCCCGACCTCTGGCGTCGACCCTTCGGCAGCGACCCTTCCGCCAGGCCGCAAGCCACACCACGCGCTGAGGCTATGGTGCGTGCGGGCGACGACAAGGCGGGAAGACCGTCTAATCCGCCCAATAGAGTGTGCGCGGCACCATTGGCGAGAGGGGACGCATCGGGAGGTCACTGGGTTACCCTCGCGGGAAGGGTCACCAGGGTGTTGGTGCGAGGTGTTCGTTACGATCCGTGGCGGCTCCGTCTCCCGTCGGGGAACGTTGGGACGGCTGCTTTGCCTTGCGTGAGGCTCAATTGGATGTGACGGCGAGAGGTGCGCGCTGCAATAGGATACGTGCAGGCAAGAGCGGATGGATGAGCCACCATCCCAGTTTGGAAGGATGAATCGCGTGATGCCGCTCAGCCGCAATGACCGGCGGGATAGTAGACATTTCGAGGGGCAAGGGAACGGGTTCAATAGAAAGCAACGCGGCGGGTAACAAAAGGGTCTGTGAAACAAGAGAGGGTACTGGGACGCGCACTCATACTCAAATCAAACCGTCCCAATTTAAAAATTAAGGATGTTAAATGGAAAGATGATCCTATCACAGAGTAAAATTATATCCTCCCAATACGAAAATAAAGGATAATGGATGGGTAGCATATATTCTATTACATTGAGGGAGACTACACAATGGCAAACTATCCCGATAATTTGAATGAACGAAAGATGACACAAATGTGATTGACACGGTACATAAAGCTGAAAATTTTCCCAGCTAAAAATAAATATTTGATTTTTGTGGCTAGACTTTAGATGCATTGTCACTCACCAGAGTGAATAGTACTGATTTCTGGAAAACCCCTACTGCGAATATATTTAGTACTAAAATACTAAATGATTATCAAATTTAATAAAAGCTGGATATTTACATTTTAAGTCACCGTATAAGGATCATTTTTTTCTCGAGCAATTTTTCCTCTGAATGTTACGTTTACCAAGCTCCACGAGATCAGAATAAACTTTTCCTGGAAATACTGAAGCGATAAAATGGTAATTGACCACTAGATATGAAATAATTTTTCTTTTGATTAAACGTCTCTGTGTTTTTCACCATATATTCCATATTCATTGTGGATTTAACCAAAAATATCAAGTCCTTCGTTCACATAAGGTAATTACGTACTAAGCTTAAAATTCAAAAGTATATATTTCTGTTACAAATTCTCATTTTAATAACGAATAGCAATACGGTTATTCACGGTAATTCATAATTAAATTTATGTATTATATTATCAATTAAAACATTTATAAATTAGAGATACGGACTCAAGGGTTTCCGAAGAGAATTATTTGTCATAATTTTTGCTATAATAAAATAATCAATTCCAGTTCCCAATGTGAAAGAAACATAAACGCTCAGGTAAATAATTTAGCAGCAATTTCTAAGTAGTGTTTTCAAAAAATCATCCTAGATCGGATGTATATTTGGTATAGCGCGTCTTTATATCATTTTAGAAATACAGATAGAGAATGAAAAACACAGATTTTATCCACCTAGGAGTAGCAATAGCTGTATATCTTCTCCATGCCTGTGTTCTATGGAACTTGGGGCTGATAATGGAAACTGAAGAACTTCAATGTACCAAATCACATCTTTCGGCCACACAACTTTGATTTTTCCAAAATTGAAAAATAAAAGGCCCTCCCGATATATTATCATTCCGCCCTCGTGAAGAGAATCCGATTGGATCCTTCGGAAGAGATAGAATCTTTCTCGGGCGATAAAAATGAAAGGGATAAGATTAGGTGGGGAAAGATGACTCACTTTCGGCGCCATTTGGGAAGAGGAAAAAGAGGGACTAAAAAGACAAATGATGTAACTGCCAACGACAAGAAAACACAAGTTTTTCTCCCTTCTCAGATTATTAAACCATCAAAATTCGGTCATGAGCCAACGTTTCTCTTCAGAGTATCTTCACTTCACACCCAAAGGTGTTACAGCATAATGGCTGTCGATAGCCCTAACAACGTCCAAGACTTAACTACGCAGAACCTCCTTTGAGGAATTAGATGGGAATCTACGTACTTCATCGGAAATGTCCGCGTTCTTTCGCGATTTTGAACAATTTGTTCGCATTCACTTAAAACCCAAGAGAAATCACTACTTGCGCCAGACATCATGCTTTTAAACACCGTAATCATCATGATCTCAGTAACCAAAAATCTAGAATCTCTCAACTGTATTCCTATTATTACTTGTATGTCCTTAAGTGCGATGTAGCTATGGAGTGGGACATTGAAACCGGGGTGGCTCGTCTAAGAAATTTATGTGCAACTACAAAGTCAACTTTTCAAGTATTTCTATTAATTTTTCCCTAAGCTTCACAGGGGAAAACAAGGAGTATCACCAAGTGGTAAACATTTCCCTCGCGCTAATTTCGTTTTTTCATCGACATCTCGACTTCCCTTTTCTCCGCGCCTTCCCCACCTATTTCATCCCCTGTCACCTCCTCTGACGTCAAATGCATTTCCCTTCCCGCCTCCCTCCCCATCTTCCCCTCCCCTACACGAGAGTGCGCTTTACGAAATTTCCCTGAAGATCATTTTCACCTTGGCACGCCATCTCCTTCGCCTCGCCCCTTTTCTTCCCGTTTCGTTCCCTCGCTGCAAAGTAACAAAAGAGTGGATATCCCTCCCTCCCCCACCCAACTCTACTCCAGCCTCCTCATCTCCTCCTCTCGCTGCAACTCAGTTCCTCCGCCCAAACACACACTTCGTGTGACCCGTTTCGGGGTCAACCCCCTAACTCTTGTCACGCCAAGACATCCAGCTCCCTCCACCACGCCCCCCTCTACCATTCCGACACGCCCTTTAATTTCACCTGCAGCACGCTGGTGCCTTTGTCGACATTGTCCCCTAATGGGCTCTGAGGAGATGCGGATCGAGGAAGCTGTCACCTGAGCTCTTTTGAAAATTTTTTGGGCCGGTGCATTTCGCCTGCACGAAAGAGGAAGAGCTTGGAAAAATATAAAGTAAAAATTCGTCGGATTGGAGGCTATCGAAATCCTTGAATGCCTTTAAATATCACTTTTTTCTCTCTAATTAACGCGCCTCCACTCTAGAAAAATGATGGTAAAGCTCTAGTAAGAAATCTCATCTGCTAAAAGCATGCCAAATACGGGCGAATAAATATTTCTTCAGCTCTGCGAAGGAAACGCTTTCTCAAGAAAATGTTTATTGTACGGACGATTAAGTTTTTTCCACTGAGCAAACAATAGGTAAAGTTGAAGATTAAAAAGCTCAGCGGACATCTATAGGATAAAAAATTATGTGTGCAAAGCATCTGTTGGCTAGCAGGGAAACATCCCATTTCTGAGACTAAAATACATTTACTGGAGCTCAATAATAATAACACTTCAACGTGTAATGACTTATTAATAGTTTTCTAGATAATCGGGTAATTTGTTTCCAGTAGAAATGATAAATCATGTATACAATATATAGTATACGTATAAAATTTCGCAATGAAAATTAAATTTTAGCATTCAGGATAGTAAGAGTGGCGTGCTAAAATATATGAAAGATTAGCGGTAAGCGAAATACAAAATAAAATAAAAAATGTTTCCTTTTTAATGAAACTTTATATCATCTGCAAATTTTGAGCGTGCTCCACTTCCTCATCTTTTAAGAACTCTTTTACGAAAATTTTACTTATTCCTTAAGCAAGTAGAATTATATTCGATCCAAATGGCATTACTTAAACGAAATCTCTCCCACTTATGGTTGAAAATGAAGAAGAAAAAAACATGCAGGATTTTATTGGCTCACATACCATTCCAATAAAACGCTTATGGCTCACTTACGGACTGTTCCCTCCCAATTTTAACTTCCTGTATAAAAGTTCTCTTCAAAAGTTGTAACATTCGATAATTTTGCAAATCATCCACATCAGCTCAATTCCTTAATAGTTAGAAGTATGGGTAAAAATACATTAGAAATCAATTTGGAGTGTCCGAGACCCTGACATATTAAGAGCAAAGCGGATTTTTCCAAGAATATAAATTTCTCTTAATGGGCGTCTTGACCCAGTTCAACTTATTCTTCGTCGATTGTTCCATAAATGAGGAAGATATAAATTCAGAGAGTAAATAAATCTCAATTTGACTACTCCAATTATTTTATACTCTGATAAAATATATACTCTTGCATCATTCAGTAACTACAAAAGGATAATTGGAACTCATTATTTTCTTGCATAATTGATAAAATTCTAATATAGTTGTCGTGCATACATTTCGTTCTAAAACTTCATGAAATTACACATACTTAAAACACAAAATTAGAAAAACGTTTAATGCTCGAAAAATCCATGCAGAGTTGAGGCATTTTAAATAAGATATAACTCTATTCGAGAGATATCACGTAATATCTGATGACATTCTATGAACTAATGAGATTTGATTAAGTGCTATTAATTTGTCTTTTAAAATAAATGAAAATTTCCAAAATTTAAACGGTTACTGAAATCCGAAGCATGTTTCACATTAAGAAGTTACACGATTGTCCATAATATGTCGTGTATGTATCATTAGGAAACGGTAAAAATATATATGAAAGAAAAATAGATTTTTGAAAATTAAATTTAGGTATCAATGGATATATGGATGGTGATATAACTCCTCAAAAAATCTTTTCCACACATTAATTACCATTCTCCTCCGTTTCAAACAAGAAACAACAACGGGGTTCGGGGGCATTTATTTAGCATGTAACTGGAGGCTAAAGAGAACCACATTATTTATGATTTAAATTTCATGCTTGAAAGCTGTCCTAAAACGAGAATCATGTTATCTAAAGATAAAATTACCCAGAGAAACACAGATGTTTTGCAAAAGCGGTAAAATTTTAGACCTTTGCTGCGTGGAAACGAACATCTATCTATATATATTAATTTTGTAGCGTGTCAGTCCGTCCGTCCGTCATTCTGTATCCGTTTAGTTTCGTTCTCTCCCAATTTTTGAGGTAAAAGAGCGAGGTTTGATGCATTGAGTGTGGATTCTCTGTCTGCATGATTTGGTAGTAGTTTTGAATTTTTAGCAGTTAGTGTGGCAGAGAAAAATGCAAAAGAAAAATTTGTATTTTCCCTATCTTTTAACATGGGAATCCATGTTGATCTGCAATTTTGTTTACATTGTAAAGTAAATATGTTTACGTTGTTGGTAAAGGGACAAAAATTGGATTGAATATTTTGAAGAAAGTGGAATTAGTTTCATCAGGTGTAGAAAAAAGTACAAAAATATATATAGGATAATTAGACATGGGACACATCTCTCTATATATAAAATAGCCATTACCTTCTCTCTGCATACGAAATGCCTTTAAAAAGTTCCTGCAAAGCAGGCAGCAAGTCTGCTAAGGAAATTATTAAATTCCACCCAATTTTATCCTAAAATACACTCTCCCGTAATATTAGTATTCTTCCAGTCTTCTTTTCAGCTGCTTTTCTTCGTCCTGCTTTGTCTACTTTCTTTATTTCCCATACATGACTCTTATCTTTCCTCCGTTTCTATTTCCGGTGCATTTCTCTCCCTTTAGGACTAGAAAGCTGATCTCATGATCTCGACTCCGCCAAAATAAAGTAGCTTGCCACTCAGACGGGCTCTTCATGTCCCCTCACCCGTGCCATTTCCCGCTCCTCTATCTCGACACTTCCTGTTTTTGCCCGCATCCTTCACGCGGACTTTTCACTTACGCATTCTCCCTCACCAAATCTTCCACATTATCTTCTCCCTCCCTCTCCACATATCCGATCTTTCACACATTTCATTCGAGGTCTGGATTTTTTTCTTGGTTCCTTTTTTCATCCCCCTTTCACGTACATCTCATCGCCGCTGCGGTTGCCACCCTCTCGAGCAAAGATTTTTTATTATATACCATCGCCTAGCCTCTCATGCTGCAGCGCTCTAAATAAATTTGATTCCATAATAATCGCACGCCCTCGTAAAAGAGTATCTCCCCAACTTGAAGTGGGCCTCACAAAAATTTTTTTTGTAATTGGGATCAACTAACTATCTCATTTCCGTATATGAAATTCCATAATTTGTTTCAAAACCGATTTGTTGTAATTTGTTGTAATCCTCCCATGATTTAGAATTTTCATGTAGCAGAACACATCTTATTTCCCTTGCCTTTACCTGAACTATTAAAAACACCTAACTAAGAATTTATCATCTTCTCTCATCTTCATTACTCAACCACTTGAAGCACACTCTGTTTTAGGCTATCGTTTTCTCTACAAGCACAATTAAGTACTTGAACTCGTCTCACGATAGCTCTTCTGCCAGATTTCCCATTCTTGCTAAAATATTACTCCTTATATTTTGAACGGATATAAATTCATATAGTCATCGTACTCATTTGATATTTTTTTGAATGCATGAATCAGAACACCACTCGTTTGGAATTTTACAACATTTTTATTACGACAGTAATTCATTTGAAAAATTAATACTTGGATGAGTTTCTATGTCCTAAATAATTATAAGTATGGCAGTAACTCCTTTGCTGACCCTAACTCCCTCAATATTTTAAGTTCCTTTAAAATATCGTGAAATTCAGAATACAAAGAAATCTAATTAAAGTCAGACCTGACAAATTCTATAAATCACCATTATTTCTCTCTTTTATTGGGAAGCAAAACTTGACTAGAATACGAGTTTAAAGCGTGAAACTAACATTCGCAGAGCTTACAACAGCAAAGATTTACTCAACCATCCATATGCCCAGTGGACTATGTCACAGTTGCGTTGCTTTTCCGCTTAATTTTCATCCAGTCGTATCCCTCTTCCCTGAAATTTTCTAACCAGCTTCCAGCCTTCTTCCTGCTCACTTCAAAACCAAAAGCCACCAGAGGTTTTATCAAAACTCACCGGTCAGCTTCAAAGGCACTAAGGAGCTGAATAAGCAAGATGAAAAGCGTCTGACGCTCTGGCAGAGACTTTTTATTTACTCCTGAAATTACAAACTGTTTTTATATCTACGCACGCTTAGTGTTTTAATTAAATTCCTGATTACACCAACTATTACGGGAGGGAAAAAAATGACCGACAATGTCAACTGCTGGAGTTACTCAAGCCAGCTCCATATAATCATACAGCATTTGTTTAAAAGTAGGTGAGAAAGAATGGGAGAAGAGAAATGACAGCGAATATGGGGAGGATGGCACAGGAGAGATATGCACATGAAGAAAAATTGGGGCTAGTAAAGAAGATATCCTCTGTGATGCAATCGTTTGTGAATCACTCGTTACCGTTCGTTTACAACATCTCGAAAATAAGGCGGGATTATTCTTGTCCGATTTCATCCCTTACCATCTCGTAATGCCGATCGTAATTTAAAATTCTATTCACCATCACTTATCATTCACCATTACTCTCAAATTTTATCTCCAGTTATTATTCAAAAACTACCTTAACCAAATCCCTAGGGCAGGGTTAAACCTGGTAAAAATCATGATTAACCCAAATATAAATACGGGCATCGTACCCATATTTTTCATTGAGGAAGTCGAAAATATTTCCTCAAGTTCATGTGAACCACACATATGACATGATTGAGAGCAAATGAAGCCCTTAGGGTCTCAGGCCTTGATAACTTTTTTCCGCGTAAATTGATCAATTTGCATAGTCATGATAAAAGTTGAATTGAAAGAACGGGTTGTTAATATATTGTAAGAATATCAGAAGAAAAACGAAATCTCGCGCATAT
Organism: Platycnemis pennipes; assembly: GCA_933228895.1. Classification (NCBI taxonomy): domain Eukaryota; kingdom Metazoa; phylum Arthropoda; class Insecta; order Odonata; family Platycnemididae; genus Platycnemis; species Platycnemis pennipes. Next base: position 53,309,988 of record OW121853.1, read on the forward strand.
TCTGCCAGGGAGACGAGGCAGTCTAATCGAAAAATGGCTGGATACGATAGTTTCATGAGGAAGATCGTCGAAAAAAAGTGTATGGGAATAATTGCAGAAGAAGGCCCTGGAGGAAATGTGGTGTTAAAGAAGTTGATCGTATAAAAGGGAAAATGCGCGCTTAAATGAAGTGGCCAGAATGACATGTAGAACTGCTTGAAGACAATATAATCATCATAGTCACGATGAAATCAATTTAAACGATTATACATGTTCCCCCATCATTTTATTTCTCTTTTGGTCCATACACTCACGGATTACCATTACTAATTATCGTGATTCGTATTAAAATCCACACTTACAATATGTATCTTTGATAGGGGCATGAAAATTCTACTACAGCATCTTTTTGTAGGTAAAGCACAAGCTAATTTTTCTGCCCTTTTCTGATAATTCACTATAAGAACTCCCTTTCAGACCTATTATGTTCTGCTGCCAAAGAAAATACATTGTGTGTCCTAATCAAAGTTTATATATTTTAACTTATAGACACTCTTGATTATTATGAAGAGGGAACTGTATTCTAAGGAGTCCATTTACGCCCGTATTCGGTAATTTTAAATAAATCCATGTTTACGAAGAATAATTCACGCAACCATAGCCTTTGAATCTTTTCATTATGCCATAGACTTGTGCGGATTTTTTAAAAATCTTGATTCAGAATCGATATTTATATCGTTGCAAATGCCAAGGCCGTGGCGGCAAATACACGATAATTTCCACTTTTTAATGCAACAATGGGGTCGTAAACCACATTTTTTTACTGCCAAATCTGATAGAGTTTACAAAATAAAAAGACCAGTATTTTTCCGTTTTTTGATCCGTTAATTATTTCTCGAGTTATAAGCGGCGAAAAACGGATGTTTTTAATCCTTTCGGAAAAGTGGGCGTGGTGCAAGCTCTTACGCATATCGACTTCGTCCAATCACAACTGAGCCCGCGATGCTACGTTGTCTTATCGCAAAGGGGGGGACACAGCTGACTCTGTAATAGGAGCAGTTGTGACAGCATCTGTGTGAGCAGACCTTCCGAAAACCCCCCTCCACACCCTCCCTTTCACCTAAAGGCAGTCAAGGACGGGAGGAAAATGACGTCAATGATATCAAAGCAGGTTTTTCGGTGGGCGTCACCTTTTGCTTATTTTAATTTTTGATTTATGAGTGAATGGTTATAGTTATAAGATTAATTTTTTCACTACAATTCTTTTTTCGTTTCCATATAACGATTTCGGGGAAATAATTGCCTTTTCGGTTCCGAGCAAACGCCCCCATTTTTCAAACAAACACAAGATAACAGAACAGAAAATGTCAAATAAAAACAACAAAAGATTTGTAGAGGCAGATCGTTGAAAATTTCTAAACAGCGAATTTGAACAATGTTCTGGTTTTTCTTAGCTATGTTTTTGGCTTTTATGAGTAAGGCTTTTAAGCTACACATAAAAATATGTTCCTGCATCTCCGAAAAAATAGCAAAAGATCTGGGGCTTTCGATGTTTCCCCGTGAAGCATTTTGTATCTCAAAGTAATGCCTTACTGCCAGAGTATTACAAATTAAACAATAGAGTAATTTATAGTTGCTTTAACACTTCTATTATAGTTGTTACATGTAAATTGTCATTTTATATACTCTTTATCAAGTTAGGTATCCAAGATGAAATATTCTCCAAACGAAGTCACTCAAAATATTGCAAATCATAGTTTTAAAAGATCAGCTCAAATACTCATAATTATGAACAGCAATCAACCGGTAAAGTTAGGAGTAAAAATTTATCTCCACATTATGATACACTTTTAAATCATTTTATCTAACTCGATAATTAGCTGCTCCACTAATATTTTACGTAGTGCTTCTTTACTGATATAGGATAGTTTAATTACTATTTAGTTTGGAAATAATTTCACTCAGTAATATTCCGAAGGAAGTTAAATTCTTCCGACCCAGGGTTTTAACTCTTGTCCAGTCATTATCAAGGTGCGAATGCTAAACTTTGACTTTGCATATTTACTCTTTGTAAAGAAGCCCATTAGGCAAGAATTTATTTGAGAATCCGCATAGGTTGCTATGGCTGGTTAAGTCTCGTTAGTAGAAAGCGTCAGGATTGAGATAAAAAAAATCAATTCCCTCTTTATCTCTCTTTGTTCCTACCATTATTTAAGCACGCATTAAAGTATATCTGAGGAATCAAATTCGAAGGTAAATGTGGAAATACTTTCTACTATAACCACATCTAAACTCACACCGATACAGCGCGAAAGAATAATACTGACCTATACAACCGAGTTGTAAACAACCTAGAAGTTATAAACAATCAAGCTGTACTGACCTTCTATTGCCATCAGCATGGAAAATATTAAAAGGAGGTTTTCGTGGTGACAGTGGACTAAGTTGATGAATCTATGAATTTCTTTAAAACGTAATTTACTATTCGAGTCTGGCTTTAATCAAGAGCTTCAATTTTGTCAAGATGGAGCATCTTAGACATTTACTGAAATATTCGTTATTTTTAATGGGAATGAAGCTCATAAAAAATCTTAAAATACATGCAATGCAATAACGAAGAATATGAAATTTATTCAATATTCCACATAGGAATATAAATCATTAAAAATAAGGCGGTGAGCATAAGGAAGGCATGAAGGTTTTCTTTAATTAATAAACACTCCTTATCACTATATCCGTAGCAAACGTTACCCAGAAGCCCGCATTCTGTTTTGACCAGTACCCTCTGGAAAATCTCCGACAGATCCCGCATATTCCACCACCCTTTGACTACTAATCGGAGCCATCACATCGGAACGAGTTGCATCCACAGGTTCTACCTGCCATCCGACAACGGCACTCCCACATCCACCGATATCGCCGGCCCCGATTCCCGCGTTAAGTCCGCACCCCTCGCGTGATAAGCAAGCAATGTTAAAACTGCCGCGCTAGGCAATGGCCGAGTACATTTTCCCTTTGTCCTTGTCGCTCCCTGCAGCTGACGGTTCACGTCTGCATCTCCCGTCGCCCCGTGTCGCGTCATTGAGCCGGGAAAAAACTCTGGCCGCAATTGACTCCTCCCGGCGCGCGACGAGCCGAGACGAGGCGGAGGACGACATCGGCGCCGCCAATTGGCCATTGCGGCGGCGGCGGCTGGAGCAAGCCGGCTGGTCGGCTTGACGGCTGCATGCGGCGACGGAATCAGACTCGAGACGTGGCTGAATCGCAACGAAGGCAATTTCAGAATGCGTAGGATACGGAAAGAAATTAATGAGCCACCTCTGCGGGCATTAATCCCAATTTTAACGTGCCGGTCATTAAAATATTTTTCTTTTTATTTTTGTAGAGAGGGTCGGTCTGTGTATATGTAACCAAAATGATATCCATTCCAGATTTCTTTGACCTAGATCAATCAATGATGTACACTACTAGGCCGGTAAAAAATAATTGCACTCTTACTCTAATGGAACGTACTGAGTACGCATGGACGCGTTAATGTATGTTATTTTTGTAACTTTCTTTTCGAGAAATCTTCGTGGGTGATGAACTTAATTTTGATTAAATTCATCACTCATGGTCATTTATTTTTTATTTCTCATTATTTTTATTGGCCATATAGCGCTCCAGATGTGTAAATTTTACTGCTATTAAACGCCATTCGCCGTGGTTTGGCTGTAAATAATTTATTGCAAAGGTGTTTAAATACCCTTATCGTTATCACAGTACTTTTGAGTAAGCAATGAATGTTTCAAGGATGTAACACTGACGGTGTAAAATATAATCATAAAAGATGCAGTATCAATACTAAAACGCATGGGCAGTTACTGGGTTTTTACAATAAATCTGGGTCCGAGCGTGAGAAAAATCTTTTAAAAAAAAGAGAAAGGCTGATCAATTACATATCTTATGGAAGTTCGATTGGATGTATCAAAAAACGTTTTTGCATTCTCTTTATTCATAGCTAATTGTATCAATAATTAATAGCAGAACCACCTAATTTACATTAATATTTTCCATATGATTCCTCGTATTGTACGTTTACCTCAGAATATTTTAATGCAATAATATTTATCCACTCCTGTACTTAACCTCAAGGTATGTTATGCTAAAATCATTATGACATTTTTGACAACTGCGAACTCATTATGTGGAATATCTCAAGTATGTGTGGAGTATCTCACTATGTGGAATATAGCATCAATAGGAACCTAGAAAGAAACGACATAAGAAACCGTAAGTCTGTTCAAGTAATTGATGTTTCAAAATATCAGATTTCCTGATTGGTGCAAAATCTGTCATTTTACTGAAAACATATGCTTACAAATTACGTGTATCAAAACTTCAACTCGACTGAGGAGATTTATCCCATCGAAGCTCTGAGTCGCGCCGGAGGCACGCGAGGAGAAAATTTCAGCAACGTCACCACCTCACAAAAGGCCTGCTTGCGCGTAAATGAAAACGCTGATTCCTGCGCCACGGGCCGGCGCTGAAATCAATTTACTCCCACCTTATCAGATTGTGCCTGCATTTACGTGCTCCGGCGCCGCTGTCGGCTGGATGCTAGTGACAAGCAGATTAAGGGCCAGCATATCAGTCGACCGTCGGGGAGAAGTTCATGCAACCGAAGCGTTGACCTGGACAGAAAAAAAGGAGAAGGGCTGCAGGACGTAGCGCCACCGGCAACAGAACCATGGACAAACGGATATGCTTACTTTGATACTAGCAGTGGCACTACGGTCGCGACTGCCATAGAAATTTGGCTTGCTTAGGCAAAGCAGTTAGGTAACACAGAAGTGAATCGAAATGAATACAGAGGGAATGGAGAAAACAAGAGTTTTATTGGTACCACTCTCGACATGAGGAAACTGTGTCCGCTGCATTATTTTTGCACATAGGCAAATTCCAAATCATGCTCTGGCGAAACATTGTGGAAAGACGCAATATCATGGCTTCACAAAGGGCCTTCGATGCAAAAATGATGAAGCTAAATATTTCATCACGAAAGATGGAAAGAATATGGAAATTCTTCATTGATTTTCCTACCCACTGTGATAATGTTTTGTCATTTAATGATATCACATCAACAGTTTCTCTTAAAATTGAAATTTTACTAGGATATTTAACCACGTGGATTCAACAATAAACTATTCTAAAGGTATATGTACTGACTTTGTGAAAGTTTTCAGTTGCTGCTTATGAAAGATGTATGAGCTAGAAACGATATTAAGTGACTGAACTACTCTAGTGGAACAAATTACCCTCTTTCATGAGAAGATAATTAGCTCAAATATTATATCGCTCGTTTCTCGCATGTGATGATGACTATAGCTTTCTGACAGATTGAATAAAGAACATTACCCAGCTATTTACGAGGAAAACTCAAATTTCGATAACAGGATACATCCCATATAACACAGTTAATATGCATTGATTCAATACGATCGTAATTATACGTCGCGAAAAATATATTACCAAGGCCGCTTAAACACGTCATAACGTACACCGAGAGGGGCCTCTATTTACATTTTAGTTCAAAAAGAATATTGTAACTTGCCCAAAAGGCGTTTGGCAGCAAGAGAATAATTACTAGCAATACTTGGAGTGCATGCATCTTAAATATTAGTTATTAAGTAATAAAAAGGTCTATAGTTAATTTAGACATGAATAAGTCACGTATCAATTAACGGTTCACTATCTCCAAATGCATAAACTTTTTCGTTGGTTACTAAGTATTATTGACTCAAATTTGTTTTTATTAAATCAATCTGTGAGCCCTTCTCGTATATTCCATTGAATTTGAGAACTGTTAGCACTATTTCTACCAACTGGACTACGTACACACATTTATCTTCCTTTATGTGTGAATGATACCTATACTTAAACATTTATCCTTTGTCCTTAATTACGCGCGGATGGATATAAAGTTTCGATATATGAACATGACAGTATCCTCCTTATATTATGCTAGTAATGAAATCGACCGTAAAAACACAGTTCAGTTTGGCAAAGTACGGAAGTTATGCGAAAACATATATTTCTGTATCGCATGACTGTTTATTACCAAGAGAACGAACGGGCTGTATAACAACACATTTAGATTATGTTGTAACATGCACTCATTTTGGTCCTGTGGTAAGGTCGAATTTACGAAATAGTAGGCTACCCCAAGTCCTTATAGTATAAGAACTTTGGGCCGCCCCTACCACAGTATTGGTAGGCAAAATGCGCATCTTATATGCTTCGCGTTTTGCATAAAATCAGGATGTTTTCGACCCGAAAATGAATAGCCTATTGATAGCAATATGATGGAAAAGAAGAAAAATTGACTTAGGGATCTATTTCGGGGATGTTCCATCGATTGAAGCCAGATATGTTTCGGGTGATGTGATGCCAAATGCTGAACCAACTGAATCTTGCCAAATCGTCATGGTGATGAACTCAATAGCAGATCATCATCGAGCTAATGAGGAAACATAACCCAACATTTTCCGTAAACTTTCAATAGTAGTTAACATATGTACATCCTGATAAAAAGCATTGTGTAAGGACAGTAAATATGAAAACAAAATAAACTGTATTTCCTGCCGATCTATTGTTTCCAAACAAATAAACTGTATCATTAGTCATCAATGGAAGCAATTGTCTTGGTTTAATAATAAACGAGACGTTTGCAATGGTGTATCAACATTCAACAACACAGGAAAATCAATTTGTGAGAGTCCAGCGTTCAGCTAAGTATATAATCTACGAATCGAAGGTAGATGGTAATTAAAAGCTGGGGGTAATCAAAGGGATGAAAACCGTAGGAGAGAGGGAAGAAGATAGAGCTCTCTCGGATGTTAAAGCAAGACAATCATTGAAGAGAAAGATAGGGACGGTATAAGAGACATCAAGAGCCAGGAAGTGATGGAGGATCTTTCGAAGAACTGAAAAAAAGAGTCAATCCCACCACTCTGACTCGTGAAGCACTGGAGGAGAAATGGAAAGGGTCACAGGTTAGGGAAGGGGAGTGAAGTGGTAGGAGTATAGGAACCAAGAAGGGGAAGAGTGGCGGAAGGCACCTATGTAACGGAGCGACGGCGCCTATTGGAGTTATGGCTTCCGCTACGTCAGCGGAAGATTTCTCGGGCGAAATCGACGGCAAAGGGCTTTCGGTATACCGAGAGTCTACGAAGTGGGCAAGAGCATGTGTCTGTGTGTGAGTGTCACGGGGAGCGTCTCTTTGCAGCAGCGCTGAGAATAAGGAGAGAGGGTGTGGTGTGGTAAGGTGGTTGAGGAGGGAGAGAACGTGGCTTGCAAGGAGGGCGGTATCCTAGGGAACTATGAAACGGGGAGCTTTTGAGGCTGCCACGCTGGCAGCACACACTATCCCCAATCACACATTTACAGGCACGCTCACAAAGAGGGAAAGAGCATTGGCAAAGTCACTGAGAAACTGTTATTGCGGTGCCTGAAATATATGCCAGTACATGGAGCCACGCTTGCAATATATGTGGACACGCGCACACTTGCATGTCTTCATGGACTCTCTCGTGCACTTCTGCACGGATTGAGCTGATTAAAATTTGCTACAGGCATGCGCACAACAACTTGTGGACGCATAACAACTTCTGTACAAGGTATGATTGGTGGCAAAGTACGTGAATAGTATAACTTCGTTGTCACTAGAACACTATTTATCGGTCTATTTTACCAAATTTCAGCTTGTAATATTACGAAAGAAGACAACATTTAAGCTATAAAAGTAAAAAGACAACATTTAAGCGTCGAGCTATGAAAGTAAAAATATATTAAAAATTAATTCAAGACGGTTGGGGGTTATCATGACTTAATGAAAGAGACACCCCAACATTTTACTGAAGTAGGCTATTATGAGGTTGGTGAGCGTTTGAAAGAAGACTGTTATGTGGAGAAAGCTGACCTTGCTAGTCGAATCTTACTGATGAAACTGATGATTACATACTCTTGAGATGGAAGACTATAATTATGCGAATGGCGGAATATAACTTCGACTTAACAAGAGGGTGTGGTCCTAAACTATGAAGGAATATGTTTCCATAGAAATTAATTGATTACTCATCATTAAAATCAAACGACTTCATCCCTATAGGATTTAAAATCATACTTTTGAAAATTAGTGCAAATACATTAATTTTCTGATTAACATATCAATCGCCGAAAAGAGTGAAACCCGATGCATTTTATTATTTAATGTCCCAATATTGTATGTGTTTATTAGTGCCGTATGCATCGGAATATAGACGAGTATATTCAATATACGTACTGAATTTGTGCCCAGACTGACTTTACCTCATAAAGAACTTGCTTAATAATGACGTTCATTGTCATTTAGACAATGTTTATTTCCATCCCACGCTTCAATAAGCTTTAGAATTGTATGAAATTAGTTTTATGCTAAATAAGTCTTTAATCAAGAGAACAAAGTAACACGATACTATCCTGCGGAATCTCCAATTAAACGAGAGGAAAACCTCGACAACGAATGAAGCAATAATTAGACAATCACAACAGTGATTATCTTGGGTGTGTTTTTCGAAAAAGAAGTATTGTATATAAGTATTGAAGTATTATAAATAATATTACAGAATTTAATGATAAACGATTTTTTAATAGCCATCATAGGTATTACAATTATATTATCATAAATTTCAAACAACCTTGTTGACCATGCAACATGCATGATGACATTCCAACCAGCTCCCATACGAACAGTAGAAACTAGTGTTGCGTTGTCTAGTGATTCTATAGGTATTTTTGACATGAATTTCATCAGTGGTCTAAATTGCTATAAAAAAACGAATATATTGTTTTTCAAATTGGTATTTTAAAACTCATTCCAGTTTCAATTTGAGCAACGAAACATCAACCCCTAAGCGGGAAGGCTAACGATACACTTTTATATTTCTCAAAACAGCAGAAACCGAGTGAGCAACCACTTTAACACAAACAATTTCAACTTAACTACCGGTAAACTGTATCTCGAAGCATTAGTGTATTATGAATCGCGTAAAAATGAAATTTGCGGGATCGATAGAAATAAATTTTTCAATTATATCTTTCATGGTGAATGTACTAGTCGTATACAGACCTTCTTTCATGCATTATTTCAAATGTCAAACATATTTCACTTTAATTTCGCTGACGCGAAGCTTTCAGAGTAAAACGGATTATGAAGAACTGCTAGCATTCGTAGCTTCATCATAATGCCACAAAAACGTTCTCCACGTTCAAACTGGAGGGGTGACTCGAAATGCCTCATTCATGCCGTATAAAAGGCCGTGAGGCGTTTCCATGGGTGTAAAACGCGAAATATGGGCACGCTCCTCGGATTAACGCGTCCTCACGTGGACGTTTTGCATAAACCACGGGGTTGCGAAACGAGGAAACGTGGAGCATCTTTTTTTTTCCTGACGCGAATTTTTTTCCATGTTTGGAGCGAGTAGGGAGAAAAAATAAGAAAGCGCATTCAGGCTGTCTTTCCATTGTGTACGAAAGGGTGGTAGGCGGATCTGGGAGAGACGGTTCACGGAGGGGGAAGGGAGGGACGAGGATAAAGACTTTGTTAATTGAAACTCATTGTGGAGGCGGTGACAATAGTTTCCTAATTTCTCAAACGTCTTAATTAAAATCCACTAAATGATGAGAGGAAAGAGACGGAGACATCTTATCTTGGAGACGCGAGCGAAAATTGTTTAGATGCAATAAATAAAGTATTCACATGCACCGTTAAGTTAAAAGATGTGATGAATGGCTCAAATAATTTACAGGAACGATATCCTGGAGAATGGTATAAATAAAGGTAATTAGTAGCTGTGGGGAATAAAACACATGTCACTAAAATGAATCCGTAGAAGCCGCATTCTTGTATTGCTTAGGATTTGCACATTCTCGCTCCTCACAAAGGCTTGCAACCAGTCATAGTCATTTAAAACTTAGTATTTATTGGGGAAAAGTTTCTTTGATAGCCCCATCACCAAGAACCAGATAATAGGCTATTAGTTTTGGTACTGGAGAATTTATTCACGATTTTCATTTAATTTAAATCTCAGTGGTTCATTATACCGGTATATTTGAAAATTTTCTCCAACTAGCCAACAGTTAGAGTTAATTAACATCATATTTTCCCTAAGATTACATTCTTTTTCACCATCACTTAAGAGTGGGATTAAACTCACGGTTTGTCACCTACCACATGGATTAAGCACCATATGAGCCAAGGCGTTTATTATTTCCTACAAGATTTGTCAACTGATTTCACTCGTTAGCAATATAATCACGTTCGTTTCAACCGAATCAACAAGAAGAAAAATCATACACCCCTTGTACGACGGCCCGGTGTGCAGAATGATAGACAGCCAGCCGTAGGCTCAAATTTCACGAAAGATATCGTCGACGGTTCGCGAGCTTACTTCGTGGAAGTTCATGATCGAGAGTAAAATCAAGAAAAAACCTTGTAATTCCACAATTTTTCACGAATGGCCTCTAGGCATAGCTAAATAATCCTCCTTAGCACTTCTTTTTTGAATTTGAATGCACATTGAACATATTAAGGGAGTGAAGTGGAATGTGTTCCTTAAAGCAAGTCTGGTTGTTTGGTTCAGCAAGAATAGTTCGTAAGTGTAGTGTACACGGATTTACTCACAGAGTACTACAGAACTCTAGCTTCATTCTGGCCGGTATAGTTCCATTAATGGTAGAGGACTCCAAGAAGAAGCCAGTTTCCTCAATGAACTGATGGTGATTATGAAATCCATGATCAATAACAGTCACATCTGAGTCCATTCTATTATTCAGGACAAAACAAATACTCACAGATATTACAAGTTAGATTTGTGATACATCAGGCACGACTTGAGGCACAAAATGAGTATACCTTCATGTGTGCCATAATAAACGAAGGCTATTGGCTTCAAATAATAACATGGTAATAGTGTCTTCCTTCCACCACATGAAGATTGAATGAATTCCAATTGCAAGATTATTTGCTTCGATTGTCTCTAAGGGTAACGGGACCTCAAACCCTTGGGGACACCTAAGCATCAATTACGGCACATTAAAACCGGAACGAATCCAAACCACAATGGCACACGGGAGAGCGATGGGAGACGTCGAAAGTCTTAATTTGGCTTCTGTAATCCTCACTATTGCCCCTTGTTCCCACGAATACTCTGCCTTGATTGCGGCCCGGGCCTCACCCTCCACTTCAACCCAGCCACCCCTCCATCAATTACACATCGAGAGTCATTCCATGGACAAGATTGAGAGTGAGAGGGAAAAAAGGTTGTAGGAGGATGCAGTGCGGAGGACGAAAGAGGGGGGGAAGAGGGGGAGGAGAAGAGGTTAAGAACCAGGCGCTCCGGGGAGACAAGGAAGCCCATGAAGCGGAGGAGGGGTTTTGGGGTCTCTCGGTCGGGAAGACAAAATTGTTGCGGAGGAAAATAATGGGAAAGGCAGGTGGGAAAGGAAGAGAAGAGGCGGGTAAGTAATTGTGTCCTGAATATTTCATCTGTTCTTGGGGATGGGGAGAGAGAGGGACACGGTAAATGGAGGGGAGATCAGGAGCGCGCCACTGGATATGGTGGGGAGAAAACCGGTGACCTGGTACGGCAGAGAATAAAGGAAAGAGGCATTGAGAGGAATGGGAGTTGAGTTTGGAAGCAAGGAACGGTGGGGACGCAGGGGTAGATAGGAAAGGGAGGGACCTGGGTATTAGAAGGCGCTACTTGCGGGCCGAGGCAAGCTTCCATCAATATTATTGCTGTTTTTCTCGCACCGAAAGTGGGAAGAGACCTACTCTGGAGGGTAAGGAGTAAAGAGGAGTGAGGTAAAATAACGGAAGAATAGAGACACGGAAAGTGTCCAGGGAAAAGTTCAATATCTAGGAGAGACCTAGTTGCAACTCACTCATCCCATACCGAACTAACTACAATTCCTTCTATATCCTTATCCTGTCTCCTCCTTAAACGAAATAGCTCACCTAAACACATCACACGCTCTTAGCATCTGTACTATATAAACTCCGGCCTCTCCAGCTATCTAACCCTCACAAATTACTTTTCAATCTCTACTAAGCACTCCTTCTACGGCGAAAATCTCTTCCTCCTATCTCGGGTTTTCCTTCTTCTCCTCCGGACGTGTGATGATCCATTTTTGGGTCTCTTCTCCAGGGGCAAGAAAATGGGGAGAGCGGCGTCTGTAGACGTCCTCCGCGCCCGTGACCCAGAAACTGGATCCGCAAAGCCACAAGCGTAGTCGCCTCCGCAATCGCGGGAACAGCTTAAGCTCTGGTGAGCCTGTCTCAGAGTAGTTGAGTGTTTTAGTGCTACCATAGAAATCGGTGGAGTTCTCTTACTTTAGAAATCGTTTCACATGCACGCACGCCTGACGAAGTTTTAAATTACGGCTTTGATGCGCTCGACATCTTTTCACGAAAGTTGCCCTCAACGGTAATCAATAAGGTAATATTATTCCCACTCATTGCGTCTTTCTCGTGGACATAAAATTTCCCACCACCTTCATTCACTGGTAAACGTCAATTTCAAGCCTCAAGTGTTCCTCTCAATAAATTATTTGCCCTCCATCACCAGTCCTATAATAATTCACTACACATGGTCACGTAATCATATATTTTACTTCATCTTATTTATTCTGCTTCATTTTTTAGTTCTAATGTGGTAGTAGAATAGAAAAAAATCATTAGAATCATTTGATTCATTAATGATTGAGAGTTTAGGCACTCAATAAAATAGAAGTTAAGACACAGAGAAAGGGGTCGAAGAAGCATAGTAAATAATGAATGAAAGAGTGAAATATATGGTGAATAAATTGAAAGAGGATCGTGATGCGAGCTATGATTGGTATAAGATGATTTTTATTGCTCTGTCGACGGGGTGGGAAGGCAGAATAAAGAGGCAGGAGTTTATGCTGAGAATGTATGAGGTTAATGGAAGAACTCAGGTGATGAGGAAGGAGTTTTACTCTTCCCGTTAGCTGATAAAAATAGGACTATCCTAGAGAAAAACATAGCGAGATGGGTGCGGTGAAGTGAAAACTTTAAAGAGTATTTCTGCCATCATATGCACCTTCTAAGCCAAACCACTTAAAATGCCCGCCTACTCTACTCTCCTCCAAAAGTATCATAGAACACTTTCAGCGAAATTCAGCGGTAAAAATTTTATTTACAGTTGATTTTTACATGAAACGAGAAATTTAATTTTAAATTACGTTGAAATGTTTTATTTTCTGAAAAAATAATTTCACTAAGCTCGATGTAGCAGAGTATGAAGATTCCTAAGCAGCTGACCGAGGGGTCTAGTTTTAAAAACGGAAAAGGTTCTCAGTCGGAATGGGTGAAATGAAGAAAATTTAGCTGCCTGCTGCACATGCTTGCGATAAATATCAGGCGAAGTTATAAATGTGTCATCTATGTCCAGAAGAAATACTAATACTGCCGATACACAGAATGGGAAATTAATTTCCTCTAACACAAGTGTTTATTCATTTCCATATTTTTAAAACAATGTTCAAATGGCACCAACAAAGTCAAACATTTGTTCATTAATATTTGTAACAAAATTAATTGTTAAAAATATAAACTGGATTTTCATTCAGTAAATGGTAATATTTTTCCTTAATTTATAATATAGACTTTCTAAGATTAAAATATATATTATTCCATCCAAGTACCCTGGTTTGCTATAATGTCTGAATTGTCATAACCATTCAGTTACGTGAAAACGAGCTATTATTTGAAAAATTTCGCTCTTATACACCAAGGTTAAGATGGCTGTGTGTTAAATTAAGCAATTATTTATCATCACGAGCGGCTAAAATATAGCTCAATGAAGTACAGAATAAGACTAAAATCTATACCCCATTTGACATACGCGAACTCGGTGCCACAAGTGGGATTGTGACCAAGGCCTGCAGGAAGGGAAGCCAATTCTCTGGACACCACATCAAACCTATCCCCCATTAGATTCTTCCCCATTAGCCTGGCCATCCGGTCGCATCAGCTAATGAGTGATTCCGACGTCACAACTGATTTATTTTCCCTCCTCCACCGCCCCGCCCCGCGCACTACTTTGCCGCTTCGACTCCATTCCCCACGTCCGTGCCACTTATCTCCACTCCGGGCTTCCTGCGGGGGAAGAGTAATCCGCCGGACACTGAGACCCTGATCTCCGACCCCTCCCACCCTTGACTCTCGCCGCTCCCTGTCTCCCCCAAGGAGTCCCCTCCTCCACTGGGAAAGGGAGAGGCCAAGGAGCAAAACAAACGGAAGAATCTCTCTCCTCTCCGCAGCGAAAGCGCCGGTCGGGTGCCCGTGGACCTACCCTCTCTTAACTCCATTACCGAGCGACGTGGTATGGGACGGAGGGGAGCATAAGAAGCGCAAGACGTGAGGGCGACCGGGGGTCCCTACTCCATTTCCACTGAAACTTTATTTTTCCTCCTCTTTTGGAGAAGGTCTGAGTGGTGTGTGGGGCTTCGGGGGAGGGGAGGAAGGATGAGGATGGTGGTTTAGGATGGTTCCTTCCCTACCTCAAAGGTGGCAGGAATGGCGAGAGAGGCAGGGGGCTAAGGAAGTGAGATTTCACATATATCGATGCCATGAGAAAGTAAAGCAAAAACATTTTATTCTGATAGCTGAATTTTCGTCTTCTCCTTATTGGGAAAGTTGACCAAATAAAGCAGTATTTTGAAACACTAAAATATTTACTTCACATTAAAAAATTAAGGAGATTAATAAAATTGGTATAGTTCATTGCCATTCCCGTCCATCGGATGGGACGTTAAGCCGTGATCGCATTGGCGCCTTCCGTTAAGGATAGACCACTGCCGAGAGCGAGATTTTCTCCACCCTTCCTTCCTATTATTCCATTTCTATCTTTCTTGCATTTTATCCCGGTCTAAAACACCTATATGTGCGGATACAGTTCACCTCGTATTGGAATCCTAAAATGGAAGATATCTTTCATTCACTCATTTTTTCTACTTGAGTTTTTGCGGAGAGTATCAGATATCAGTACTCCGTCCGTCGGATAGGACGTTAAACTGTGGCCACTTCGGCACCTATTACCCACACTAGGTTTCCCTTCACCCTTCCTCTCTACCCTTCCATTCTTCTCCTTGTAACTTTCCTCCCGATCTGAAGCATCCATAAAAACGCGCACAAACTTAGATGAGAGATGCAAAGAAGACCCGTGGAGTGAGTAAGAAACCTAACTCTGAACATGTCCAAGAAAAGAACTAAAATGCAGCGCCTCCAAACAGGTCTGAATTTATAAAAGCAACAGGAAGGATATTCACATGAAGAACGGCCACTTTATTGTTTGTTAAATAATAATGACGTTGCAATTATGAATTTGTGAGCAAATAATAGCATTGCGAAAAAAAAGAAATTGAAAAATGTAGGTGTTATCATTTAGATTACAGAGTATGATCATTGGCAACGTTAGGTATTTTAGGGCATCACCCTACACGTATTTACAGTGTTACAGAAGGAAGGAGATAGAGGGATGGTGAAAAAAGTGGAAACTTTCCATTACTACATGGATGCCACATTGCGGCAGCCTCCAACCTATCTTACTCATTTTTCCTCATAGAATAAGTTTCGCGGTCATATAATGCCACACTCCATATCAAACTTCAACAATCTTTTTTTTTCCTTCACGTTTCATTATGATTCCAGTTGTGAGTTCCCATATTTTATTTCAACACCCTTCATTCTGTAATGCAATCCATTTGATTTTTCTCTATCTTCTAGGTTCAGTTTCCTCCAAAAAGTGACTCAGAAATTCACAAAACTACAGATGAAAAACATTGTAGATACCTGCAATTTTTAAAGCATAACCTAGCCATTCTTCGTCAAGAAAATCTCCTTAATTTTTTTAGATATTAATATTTATTCTTATTGACTACTACTAAGAATTGTAAAAGCAAGAGCAACAAATAATGACAGCACAATGGAAAAGTCCAGATTGTATTTCCAAGCCTCTATGCCCTTAAGTAGGCGCACCTCACTTAGTGGGCGCGTGGGGTCCTTTAATACCCCATGTGGAATTGTTTATAACTTCGCCAAATTTGTTTATTTTACATTGCTATTTTTTACACTAGATATTCAAAGCATGATAATTCAACATACGTACCTTTAATTTTTCCTATTAGTTGAACTATGAGTATTCAAAGCTTTGAAAGTGATTTATGGGATAAAATATTTCGTTTCTAAACCCTTAGGGTCTTAAAAGACCCCACGCGCCTACTTAAGGGTTAAAAATTCAGCAACATAGTAGAAGTAAAATAATTGGTCTTAATTGTATATTGTTAGTTCATTAAAAAAAAGCGATAGTTTCGTAGTCATATAGACGATGACATCTGCTTAGACCACGCCATTGGAGGATGGGAGGAGGAAAAATCTGGCTTCAGGATTAATATGCTCGTGAGAAAATTCATTGGCATTTCATTAATCTATTTTTAAGCTCGAAGTACAGTGCAGAGTTGAGGGTACATACAAATGGAACTCAAGCAGAGGCCAGGATTCTCTGAAAAATCTGTCAATGCAGGGATTCGGATCGGGGACATCACCGTGATGAGCCCACAGAAGTGACCACAACCAGCAGATCCCATATAATGGCCGCAATGGTGACCCGGACTACTTTCGAGCGCTTTGCGGCCCGGGGTGCGTGATCCCTTGTTTCTGTGTGTCTGCGTGCGCCCGACCCACAGTTGCCCTACCACGATGAGGAGGGACGGACCCTATAATTACGCTGCGATAATACGCCGGAGGAAGCTATTAAGTAGATTAGTGGATATCGATAGTAGTGGATAATGGGGATTAGGACGCTGGGAACGTGGGGGAGGTCGAGAGGAGGAATGGGGAGGGCCTGTAGAGAGAGGACGGAAGTGTGTCCCAAAGGACTGGACGTCAAAGGGAAGGGACTACGGTCGATACTTCAGAAACGATTCATGGCGATTTGATGCATTAAACTAAAAACTTGCACTATTTTCACTCTATAACTTGGCGTATGTCGGAAAAGTCCACGTGGTTTCAGTTCCCAAATTCAGTACTTCGATTTTTATTTCATATTTTACCCAAGCAGAAGAAACATGTGAATATTTATCAGGAAAATAGGATTAGAATTATGTGTTGCGCGCCCATCCTACCTAAGAAGCCAATTTACCTGGATGCATATCCGTATGTTAGATATTCTTTCCTTATTTAAAAGAATGTAACATGCGTATAGCTGCAAAAATACTTAAATTTAATAGTATGTATATGCGTTCATGACGTTGGACACGCCTATGAACAATTATTATTAAATTGAGTAAATTTTATTCTAGTATCAACAAATGATGTTAGTTCATTCAGCAATTGGCACACCTTATATGTTGGGCTTTATTAAGGGGATCTTTATTACGGGAATAGTAATGCAATACGTCCTTGCTGCTAAATCTGAGTTTGATTTTTTTCTGTGAAATGCCATTACTGAGTATTTTGACAAGAATACTCAAATACTGATAATCATCATAAGTTGCTACTAATGCTAAGAATGTTTAACTTTCTTTACTCGTGTCTTTCTACCGTATAACATATCCATAATGGCATTATTATTTTCTTTTAAACGTTATTCTATTTTCTCCATGAACTTCAATTTTGGTTTTTCAGTGCTTTCCATTCACTTTTACTTCGACAAAGGTCTTAATAGGACTATACTATCTAAATATGTCACCGATAAGATTGTTCCGTCAGTATTTCCTCTCATATATCAATTGAGGCTAAATGCGTAAATGAGTCGAGAATAGTTCCTGAAACTCGTGTCATCGCAAGAGAGTCGCGGCATCGAAGGGAAACCTTTGCTCAAGCAAAAACCGAGACTCACGACTCCCCGATGTTTTTCCGGGACAAGAGGATAAGTATAGCCTTTCGATGCACACCCCTTGCTGGAAATTAGGGACCCATGGAATGGGAAATGCGTTGCAGGAAGGGGTAGAAGGGTTTTCCGGTGGCAGAGGAGAGTAAAAGGAGCTGAGGGAAGGCTCGGGACAATCGAGAGGAGAGGATGGCGAAATTAGGACATGTGAAAGGGGCCGGGACGCGAAGGAAAGGCGTATAAGGAGGAGAGGAATGAAAAAGAAACAAGGACGGAGGGGCAACGCACCAACGGGACCGGCGGATTAGGAGATGGGCTTTGATAGCCATGGAAATCACGGCCCAAGTTAACTGATACAGATGGAAAAGGCTTAATCCGATTCGAAACTCGCCCACCCTTCCCTGCCCTCAACCTACGTCCTTTCCCCTTCCCTCAGCGACCCTATCCCTTCACCAGTGTGGAAGGGAGAAGGATACGGGGGTCCCTCAATCCCGCCACACCCCTTTTCCCGCCTCCCCCGACTCCAGCTCAGTCCTTTCCCCGCCATTAACTCTGTTAGCCATGATCCTACATAATTCTCCCCCGCACCGTCCTCTCCGCTATTATTTCGCGAATTAATTCGGAGCCGGAATAATTGATGGGACGGCGAATCAAATTACAATAAAACGGCGAAGATGGCGGGAATACCTCCGCAAATTGAGCGGACGGAATCAAAAGAAATCTAGCGGCTGAGCGCCCAAAACCAATGGAATCTTCAGAGCCGCAAGCGCGCCTTGGCCCACCGTTTTAATGAAGGGAACACGAGAATGCTAACATTATTGCAATTTGGTGAGCCGCGTGCTAGAGCAAGTTGAGGAAAAATAATTGATACGTGAGACTGAAAATAGGTCACCGTACATAGAGCTCTCTTACGGTGGGCTCCATTGGCTCAATTCTGTCCTGAAAATTGAGAGTAGTTTTACCACCGTGGTGGGTAGTCCCGATTTCTAAGTCCATGTTGGTAATACACGTCCGAGGTTAAGGGGATAGTAATGGAAAATTGTGAGTAAAATCATTGGGCGAAGAGCATATTTTTCTTTATCCGTGGGGAGAAGAATGGTTATTGGAAAATATTACAGTGAGAATCCTTTTAAAAGGACCTCTTCCGCAGTTAGGAAATATATAATCATTACTCATTGATAATTTCTAAAATAATTCAAGCTTTATAATCACTCACAAAATTTGGAGCCTTGGTCGTTTTCCAATGCATGCAACAGCCGTGGGTATGATCAAGAAAATATCTTGTGCTCACCTGAAAAATACAGAAAGAACATAGCATAAAATCAAATATTCATATCCCGAATGAGAATTACAAATACACAAAAAACTGAGAGAAAAACGTTTTGGAGATTTAAAGCAGTACTTATTAAAATAAAATATGAATTCAATGCAACTCTAGTAATCATCATCATCATTGGTCAACAATCCTAATTTGACGTTTGTCAATTCCTGGTTTGACGCAGCTTTTCACTCCATTCTTCTATCGGCCAATCTTTTCATTGTGACATAATTCTTCTCTTTTACATCCTTCACAACCTGTTCCATGTATCTCATACGAGGCCTGCCTTTTCCAATCTTTCCGTTCACTTTTCCCTCGACGATAGTCTTCATCAGGCCATCGTGTCTCAAGATATGGCCGATTAAGTTTTCCCTTCTTCTTTTTAGAGGTGTCAGCAGACTTCTCTTTTCTCCTACTCTTCTTAGCTGCCATGAACTCTAGTAATAGGATTCTTAATTACGAAAGCTTCCAAAAATTAAAATACTGTTTTGGCCCTTAAAATATAACAATCAATAAATATATTACGCACAAATGTATGGACACTAAGAGATTAGACGCTATGAGGTAAGATTAATGTTACTATAGGCTATAAATACGATGTTCACTAAGAGGAAGGATTGTTATTGAAAGGTAAAAACTTTTCAAATTTTCAATATGAAATGATTTACATATTTTTAATTACTCCTAAAATAATACCAAGTACTCAAAGATTCAACTGAAAAATTATTATTAGCACAATTTCTATAGCAGTATATGAAAAGTAACTTAAATCTTTAACCCCAAGCACAATAAGTAAAATATATCCATCAACTAGAGCCTTCTGAATTAAATACGTTGTGTCGAGAGGAAATGTAAGCAGGAAGAATGTGTGAAAAAAGTTTTCCATTTTTATATTCCGGTACATTTTCTTTGCTATTTAACTATTTAATGCGTGGTGAAATTATTTTTTCCTTCAAATAAAAAAAACTACCATCATTTGTAGCATATAATTTTATTGTAGTTGGCTTCTAGCATTTACAATTCAAGGTTAATATTAAATTGAATAAAGTTTTACTTCAAATAGAAAGTTCAGTTCCGTGCTACACACCTAAAAGTGAAGAAAAGAGATAAGTTTTTCTTTTTGCTAATAAAGAGCTTCAAATATCTCTTCTCACTGACTGATCAAATTTAATAAATTTTCTTGCGCCTAGAAAGCACTAAAGTTCACAGGGAAGGAAACTTTTGCATAGAAGAATACTTTGATGCCCATTTCTCAGAAATATTTTCTCAAAGTAGACATTTTTCCTCGCCTAAGGGAATCCAAAGATGATATTTTATCTCTCTTGCCTTTACTGTTACCCGTATTGGCAGTTCGAAAATCATAAAATAATAATGCCTTTGGGTAACCGGCTGTGAGGCCTGCGAAAATGGAGTCACCGGAGATTCACTCAGCATTTTGTTACAAATGTATTCCTCTTCCAGACATCAACTATGTTCAGATATCACATTTTCTCCATCTACATGAAAGAAACACGTGAATAAGCAGCGGATCATCCAAGGGGAAATTCTACAGAAGAAGGATACACATCAAAAGATCTAACTTGACCTGTACCACGGTTCAAAACTTAATAACTTGCCGCAGTCATATTCGTTCAAGTATTTCTGCCTCTATATTTATCATTTCGCGTGGAGGAGTTGGAACATAATGGAAAAATTTTTAAATTTAGCAAAATATTCCTGATATTATTGCATGAGGATAACTTCTGGCCTGTCGCCTATGAGAGAGAACAGTGACCTCTTTAAAATTAGAGCCAATAAATAAATGGTAAACCTACCGGCGGCATAACAATACCGTTTGCCGCTTCGTTACACTTTTTTTAAAATAATAATCGGAAGCACTACAGAAAATGGAACTTTCTCTGCATGCGTGACTTTGGCGTTTTATCTTTTTCCTTTCTGTAATATGTTTCATTTTTTTATCGTAGGAGTAATATCGTTCGATAATTTTTATATAGATATATTATTCTTCATTTATTTAAATAAAAACTTGAATCCATCACGCCTGTTGCTTTTATATGCTCATTTTTCCTATCAAATGAATGATGCATACTATAAATAGTACGGATATTGAACATTTTAATGTAAATAATACATGAATGCTCCCATAAATACATAATCTGCAATCCAGAAAGCTACTCGGCGTATCTAAATTGATCCGGTCTAAGTAAGAAATGAGTATCCGGTAATCTAAGTAAGAAAGCCCCAAAACACAAATTTTTAGCTGCATTAAGACTGAAAACTCTCTTCCACAAAAATTATCACTTTTCATAGGAACGTAACTGGAGGATTAAAAATTACTCACAAAAGAGCACTCGTGAAACGAATGAAAAGCACAGAAACTGTAAAGGCGGATGTAGTCCATCGCAATGGTCGCAGTGCGTTCCTTTCCACGAGGAAAGAGTTGAGGCGGTTGCGAAATTGCATTTGACCAAGGAAGCGGGCATAAAATACATGTTCCCTTGAGGAAGCTTCACCGAGATATTGCGCCTCTTATCTTATTTATGTTTCCCTTCAAATACCCCTTCCAAGAGAAGCTCTTCGTCCTTTCTTGATTTCTTGCACTTTGACACAGATACATGACACGCTACTACGAGCGAAATTGCTGGAGGCTTGTGGAGTGGGTTACGAATACCAAATACGCAACTCAAGAGACGGCGTGTATCAGAAAACTATAAGCTTGCTTCAGATATTTTAACACACACAAAACCATGGAGCTAGGAGGTCTTTCAAAACTAACAGCTAGAAAGAAGAAATTTCCCATATCCGTAATATTAAGGAGCGGAGGAAAGGGGAAGTTGAGGAAATCACGTGCTTAGAAAGGTAAAAGCGCGAGAAGGGGGATACGAAAAGTATATATAAGTAAAGAGAGTTCTGAGATATTCACCATTCGCACAAAATCAAGCCTACGAAAAGGATACGATCGCGCATTCACCACTATGGCTCTTATGCCTAGTATTACACACAAGTGAGTGAATACGCGAGTGTATCCGTTGTATTCATTTTTTTTCTTTGCATGCTTGTTTTTTTACGAAAAACGAATAATTGTGAAGTCCCTTACCTACATACATACATTTGTACACGGTACGTTATTCAACCTCCCCCTTCATCTACATCTACAAGATACCCTGCAAGCCACCGCGAGGGTGTGTGGCAGGGGGTGAATATCACCAAGCATGCACTACTAACATGCAAACAAGCAACTATAATGTCTCATGCAACTTGATTGTTAGTATCTATAGTATTTAAGGGGTTAATACATGAATCATGCACTACAGAATACTCTAAAATATTTCCCCTATCTATCCATTGGCTATGCTGCCTATTCTGTTATCTTTTAGTCCGGGGGAAAAATGCCATTTTTAATCTATCTGTACGACAATCTATCTCTCTAATCTTATTTATCTGGTCGAATCTAGCATAATACGCTGGTTTTTTTAATATGTGCCTAACATCTTCAGTAAAGCTATCCGATAGAAATTTCTCTAATAGATTCAATCTGTATTTTAACCTACGCTCTGATAATGATTCCCACCCAGATTCTTTCATTAATTCTTAAACGCTACTCAACCTATCGTAACACCTTTTAACGAACGTAGCTGCTCTACGCTGCACACTGTCTAGTCCCCTTTCCTCCGCCTAAGATTACAGCTATGGGAAATTTCTTCATCCCTATGGTGACAACCGTAGACACGTTTTTCTCCTAGCTATACGCCATAATGGCTCGAAAATGCACACCCCATAAATGTCTCGAATTATGCATCATGAAGGAAGTGCGAATAAAACTTAGGACTGGAGGAAATGCATCGTACAAGAAAAATCACCCACGGCGAGCAGGATTGAAATGAGATTAGACCCGAGTCAAGCCAGATATAAAATATTAGCTATGACTTTAATATTGGGTATTTATGTTTCCAAAGCCTTGTCTCCCAGGAATGGAATGAAATGGAGAGCCATTAACGCAAGCTTTGGAGACGCGATATCGCTGGTGACGAAGACAGCAAAGGGGAAAATAAAAATGAAACGCGAAAAAAGATCAATGTGGAGTGAGATCAGATGAATAGAGTTCTGAGTAGGTAAATTGTTGATGGAACGAATGGAATGTCTATGCCGTCTTGAATGGTTGACACGTTAAGAGAGGAAGATATATGTGAAAACAGGAATGAATAGGGCTTTATTTTAGATGCAGAAGATGAAGTATGTCAGGAAGATAAGGACGAGAGAACCATTATGGAAGGATATAGATTTGTCAGGTTAAGGAGGATAGAGATGCTTTGGCTACACCGAGAGTGGTGATTTAAGTTATTAACTGCCAATCTATGAATACATTCCTGTTGGTAGAAAAGTTCTGATGAAACAAATATCAGATTCTATCCAAAATCTCAAGCCTCTATCGCATACCCTTTCATGAAAAAAATTGCATCAATATTCTAGCTCAGCAAAACACAACAGAAACTTTTCTGTTTATATTACGTTCAGAAAGCGCTCAGTACAATCCACGACGCAGTCTCCATTACTGGCGTTATGAATAGCTAGTAAATCAGTTTTCTAAAAAGAATGTATCAAGGTTAAGGTTGAAAAACTTAACTCCAGTGAAAATAAAAAGTCCAATTAAATAAATAAGTTTACTGAACTTTAAAACAAGATAATAATCTCATATGTCTCGAGGGTTTTTAAGTTCCTCCCACGTTGTTAATTCCCAAGTTAATAATCTCATATGCCTCGAGGGTTTTCGGGTTCCTCCCACGTTGATTCACCCTGCTGGACGACAAATGCAGTCTCATACCCCGCATAGAAAAAGTATAAAACTTAAAAAAGCATTAATAATCTCATACCCGATATAGAAAAACAATGTATGCAGGGAAGTTGAAGGTCTACATCACAAGTGATATAAATAATCGCCAGGGTTAGACCGTTAGCGTAAGAGAAAATACGCCTGCTTATAGGATTATAATTAACTTTATTAAAGAAGTCTCAGCATTAAGACATAAATAAATCTCATAAATTACATCGTAAAGTCATTACTTCTCAAAAAACTGACATTCTGAACCCGGGAATACTTCAGATTCTATAATGACTGAAAAATAAAAATTACGGTTACCACTAATTTGAGTGAAAAACTTGCTTTAAAGTACTGAACATTACATACGTATCCGGATCAGTAAATAGTCTGAGCAGCACGATAGGAATTTACCCTAGTATACCAACGCTTTGAAAAATATTGTCGTTCAAGACTATCAGAAAAACTAGGACAGATGGGGAAACGAAATAATGAAATCGCATGTACGCTATGGGCAAGCAGGTCCTTTCTTCTTGACAAAAGAGCATCGACAGTTATAATCAATAAATAGTATTTTTACTAATTTTCGATCTTGCTTAAAGTTGTTCGCAAGAGAACATGATGGCCTTAAATCCATTTAGTATACAAAATGTAAGTCCTATCATTCTGAAAACCAAATATACAAACAGAATATGAATAATTTCTTAATATGGCAGTTTTTAATATGTCTCAATATTGAAGCTGAGACAAAATAAATCTTTTTTTTTGGAAATGGAGAATAAAATGTTTCTAGAGAACAAAATATCCAAAGAGAAGAAAAGCTCCACCAATTGAAAAATATAGTGATGGACAAACAAGTCAAATCCAGGTGATTCGATTTTTTTTGTCAGCCTATTGCTATGAATCCTAAATGGAGTTTTGAAGCTCAGTGATTCTGCTCTTTACCCTTTTAAATGAAAATTGCGTTTCAAAATTACGAAATAGAACACCTATTTTTTAGCTTCATAACAGAAAATATACTGGCATAACTCTAAATTGTTATTCCCAGCAGCCGTCTATACCATTCACCCCAATTATACCCCGTGCATTGAAACAGTTCGTTTTGTTCGTAAGCCCTTTGAAGTGGATACACCAATCGGACGGAAAACTTCATATATTTTGGAAGCCTTTCCAATCACGGAGCCACTCCGCTCTGTAATTAAATCGATAGCGGGTTTCCCTAGGCCGACCTTTCGCAAAAGCCACTCCCATCAGCAACCCATTAGCACTTAAGGAAATTCGTCAAATTACCTGAGAATAAATCTTTGTTCCGGGGCGGTCCTTTCACAACAGGCAGATAGAGAGGAGACAGAGAGAGAGAGAGAGAATGAAAAGGCTTTCCGGCTGACATTTGTCCAAGCGGTCAGGGGAATCGCGGACGCCACTGCGACAAGCGCAATGGAAACTAAAGGGAAAAGTAATTTAGCTAAGAGTTATTTGCCCCGCTCTGATCCCACCTCCTCCTCCTGTACTATTCGTTCCTCATGTTTCCATCCCCTTCCTTCAGGAGTGTAAAAATAACACCCGCTCGTCACACGAAAGATTTCCCGTTTTAGTTCCGTCAGAGTTCAAATTTCTCCCGGAACCCGCGATCAAACAAAAGAGAGAGAAAAAAACCGCGATCCTAAACCGCACGCTCCTTCCAATCCCTTTGCATCTTTTCCGCACACCGCCTCCCCAAATGCCCTCGAACAGAACGGAGTGGGTCGTAAACTGAGGGAGACCAAGGAACTCTCACCCTTTCTTTTTTTTAAGGGACGGAAGTCTGAACACCTCTTGTCTCCGACCTCCGCGAGCCACATATGCACGACACGAATACCTCTTCCGATCCTTCGCCTTCCCACCGACACGGAATAAAGGGATCCATTTTTATCTGCCCCGAGATAGCTCTTCTCCCAAACGGCCCGCGACAAAATTTGATTTCCATTCGACCGGAGAGCGGTTTTGACAACGGACCACGAACGATGTCTAGTTTCGCTTCGGCTGCGTGGGCATTTACTTCGTCGAAAATTTTTCCCTCACCGGCAGCAATGAGATGCTGTATCCCCTCCTTATGGCACGTGTGAGTGACAAAAATACAAAGTCCTGTACGCACATGTCACATTGTCACTCCTCCTATCGAGTAGCAAAGAATTGCGGTTTGCTTTCGCACGAAAAATACAATGCAAGATACAGCATGGAAACTCCAAACTCAAGTTACTGCACAGGAAAGATATCGCCTTGGAAGTTGCAAGAGCAGTAAAACTCAACACGAAAAATGAAGAAAAGTACTTGATATAAAAGAGTAATCTCCTCTCAAAAGAAAAATAGGAAAGAAAAATAAGCTGTATTATTAGAATAAGTTATGTATTATACGTTTTTGCTATGCGAACGCTAATTTTAAAATAGTTTTACTGCTAAAATTAAGTTTCTAATTGTACTTCATAAATGAATCAATAACGTGCATAGAAAAATAATTCTGGTATCATTTTTTCCTTCCGTTTTAATTTCATTACACCAGGCTAATTGTTACAAAACCATTATCCTTCACTTTTCCGTAGAAATAAGTACAGGTACTTGCAAAACTGGCTATTTTTACTACATTAAATTAGCAGTCGCTAAATCATTAATTTCCCTGCAGAATCATTACCAAAGTCATCATTACCTGTTACGGAATTATAAGAATGCTTGCTGGGAGAAAATCTTTTTCTCGACTTGTTAGTAAGGCAATTATGCATAGAAAATATTCGAAAACAAGAGAAAATAATATGATAAATATCACCAAAAATGAAGGCAATGAAATTACTTGATATTTACAATGCTTTTCAGGCATGTCTCCTCCATTTATGTCTACGCACATGTAAAGGACTTCCACCCCCGAACTGATTACAGAATTCGCGTGATATTTCCTTTACTCCCACGATGGAACCAAACTTATTTGTCGTCGTCCTTATTCCTCCAAGAGAAGGTGGAGGGAAGTGTCAGGTGACAATGTTGAACGCGGAAGTATTCGGCCAAGAGGAGCCCGCACTGGAGAGGAAGGAATGTAAGAAGGTAACAAGGGTTTGGAAGAGGAGTTAGGGCGTTCGGAATAAAAAAAATAAGAACGCGGTCCGCAGGGACTCTCGTGGGAGAAAAAGAGACCAGTTTCCCCGTTCCACCACTGGATGGAGAGAATTCGAGACGCGGAAAGGGGAGGAAGGTGAGAGAACGGGGGAGGGTTGGATCGACAAGGGCTCCGGTGGTTGATGGTTGGCGTATTGGTTGGTTGCGCAGAGGCTTGGACCGCGGCTAATGGCAGGCTGAGGGGTGTCCCGGAGTTTAACGGGAGGACGGCGGAAGGGCGGGAGAGGGAGGAGAGTTTAAAAAGTCCCACTAGAAGCGAATGAAAAGGGGATGGATGGATGAAGAGGGGGAGGCGGGAAAGGACGGTGCTCGAGGAGACGGAGGTCGTTCGGATGAATGGCGATGGAGTTAAGGGGTGCGCCTTGAAAGTTCTCGAAAATGGCGCTCCGGGATTGAAGTCTGGCAGAGCTGAGGAGTAAGCGAAGAAGTCAACGAAGGAATGAATATATCGAGATCAATGAATATTCGTCCAAGGTGTTTATTCCACAAAACTATGAAGACAATAACTAGATAACTGGAACTCCCACGGAGAATGTTACAATATTAAATAAGTCGTAAAGTATATTTACTACGCAACACAATATTTTGCCTCCTAACACGAAACGAGACGTAGAAGAGAAGAAAGGCAAAGGAAGGCCTCGTATGAGATGTATGGAGCAAGTGATGAATGATGTGAAAAAGAAGAAATACGTAAACAAGAAGAGATTAGCCGATAGAAGAACTCAGTAGAAAGCTGCATCAAACCAATCAGGATTGATGACTAATGATGATAAACACCAAAATAATTTTAACCTCGAATAAAACCTAGCATTACCATCAAATCTAAGATACAATTCCTGAAAGTTAACCTTCAATCTTCTGAATACATTTTCCTTGATATATCACTCGCTTAAAAATAAGCTCACAACGAATACCTACTTGGAAGTGAGTAAATGAAAAGGCTCAAACCAATGACAGGATGGTGAAAAACTAGGCATAATTCCGACTCACGGCCAGGGAGTAGAGCTTCGCTTTGCCTTTAACGCGGTCTTAATGCTCCAGATCTGAGATCAATAGGGGGGAAACGTGGTAGGACTCGAAAACTTCAGTTACGCAAGGATCCAGTTCGGCACTAACAGATCATAAACTGCGACTTGAGACCCTTCTTTTTTTAGCGTCAGAGAGAGATCTGCAGTTCACGAGCCGTTCATTCTCACCCGAGAATTTGCCTTGGCAGGAAAAGAGAACGGTGGTTCCATTTGGAGTGGTAAGAAAGAAAACCATGGAGTGGACGAAGATGCTTGGAAGGATGCGGGAAAAAAGGAGGTGCAGATACGAAAGAGGAGACGCGGAAGATGGACTGGCAGGAGGAGAGGATAGTAAAAGGGGGCACGGTGTGAAGGATGAAGGTACGGGGGGTGAGGGCAGAGCTATCGGGAAGTCAAGAGAGAAAAAGAGACGCTAGGAGCGTGCAGGTGATCAGTAAAAAATACGCCCTTTGATGGAAGCTCGCCTTCCCTTTTTTTTTTAAACTTATCCTTCAAAGCTTTTATTCTTATTTCCCCTTCTCGATTTCGTCCAAACCTCCTCCCCCTTAGGCCTCGACTTCTTGTTCTCCTTTTTTTCTTGTCGTCCGTCGGAAATGAGGACGATTCCCTCTCGTGAAGAATGCCTTCCGGCGGGGAAGAGAAAAACTGGCGGATAAATAAGGAAAGGAGGGATCGTAAACCGTCAGTCAGGAGTAGCGGATTTGATCGCATCGGTTCAAAGTTGTTCCCTTTCACTTTGTCCTTTAAAGCGTTGAGGTGAGATGCGCAGGTTCCATGTGTCAAGATAGAGTTAGGGAACTAAGAACTGCGGGATAGTGTCCTCGGTTTTAGCGATGGGCGTAAAAGTGAGTTAGCCTTATTTTGAAATCACCTTAATTATCAAAGAGTGTTAAAGAAGTTCTCACGACTGGCTTTTTGATCCAAAATAGACATCATTCAATAAGAATACGATTTCGCTTTTTGTTTTGAAACTTTAAATATAGTAATGCAAAGCAAGGATTAAGTTAACCTCGAAGCGGTCATTCAAAAGATCACGCAGTGCAATTTACTAAAATTACCGAGCTCATTTTTCACGGTGGATAACATAATATTTTCCCAAATTTTTAAAACTCATTACACTAAAAAGACATTGATCTCACAGGCAAAAATTGGGTGCAGAAAACTATTAACTCAACCGTTAAATTTTATTAAAATATAATTCCGAATCATCACAGTCACAAATCTGCTAACCCTGCTCTGTCAATAAATAGCTGCTTTTTAGGGCTTTATAAGGATAAAATGTGGTTTTAAATTTGCGTAGAGTCCAAAAAATAACGGTAAAACAATTTATCAGAGAAAATTAGGATTAAATATATCACGACGGCCAATTCCGCAACTGTACAAATGGAGTGACTTGAATTCGATACTCACAACCCTAAAGACGCCATATCAATGGAGGATGGCTTTCAGCAGTGATTTACATTGTGGCTTAAAAAGTATTAAACGAAGAGCATTTATTTACACGGAAAAAGCGTAATGAAAATAGAATACATTATAAATCAATCAACGTATTAGATAACTGTCGGTATACCCTTCAGAGTAGTTCACGTTTTGAGCACATTCATCTCCCTTTTATCATTTTTGAATGATACTTTTCCTGTGCAAAGTTAAAATTTTTTTAAACTAAAATATAGCAGTCAATCCTCCTACTCGAAAATTCTATTCTTTTTCTCCCTCTTACCTTCAACAGAGTTTTATATTTTTGAGCGACTTTCAAGGTAGTATAGCCATAAATTACTTGGTCCATTCCCCTTATATAATCCTTTTGGCAAATTTTCTTCTTCCATAACAACTCACAGCAATACCTTCTTTATTTGTTTTCCTTTGGACCTGGATTAATAAATAACCTTGGAAATATAATATAATTTTAACTTTTGATCTTTTCTCATGATATTTGACATGCACGGCACGGAGTAAATTTCTCATCTGGAGACCCGTATCACAATGATAAGATGAATAAATTGACAAGGTTATCCTTGAAATTCCCAAATAGCTACTCTGGCGTCGTGTACCGGTTAATCGGGATTTAAAATGAATGGTACCGCTTGCAAGCTAATTCTGCTAATGTCTTGCTCCAAAGTATGAGGGTTTCACCGCCACCAACCTCGTGTTGAATTAGATCCGACTGATGTATTTTCCAGCAAATGCTGGGAAGTGATGGATGTAAACCTTAACTTGACTGAATGTGAACACTTTTCATTTGATGAAGTGATACTCCGCCGTAATTTGGCCCACCCTAGATAGACTTCGTCTTCATCAGATGGCTGTTGGGTTATGCTATTAAGACGGAGGCAGACATAGTACGCGTCTCAGATCTTCACCAAGAGCGTAGAGAGACTTGAGACTATCCTGGGAAAATCCTGACTAACAAAATTCATTAACAGTTCAAAGAGGAATGACTGGATTTGCAGAACATGAGCACGAAGTCAGAGAACTAACCCGGCAGGAAAATTAGAAAAACTATTAGAAATAACTTCAATCAACAAAAGAGCAAGAGAGACGAAGACTTAGATAAACATCCATTCCACTCGAGTTTAACTCGATGCAGATTAGATGACGCAGAGATAAGTTCTCTACCGTATTCAAAGCATTAGTGATTCCACCAAATTTGGTAAATAAAATGCTTGCTGGGGTAGGATCGTAGATCTTTTTCTGCCAATTATTCCTGTCACTAATAATTATACAAACCTCTCTGGGACAGCGTTTTCGATAATCAACGATGTTACGTCTATCTTTGCGGAGTAAAACAAGTAATATAAAGCACGATGAAAAATAAGGGCTCTCATTTTCTCTCTTTTTGAGCCAGACGACAAAATAACGATGGCATGAGTATGCGCGTTATGAAGATCAGTAATTGAGACTCGGGTCTTCATGTGCAAAGTTTTACTGAATAAAAACTTGGTTTTGTCATAATATAAATCAAATATTGGTGTTTTTAATGGTGGGTATAATCGAGAGTTGAAAATGAATCAACTTGCCAGGGGAGATTACTTACGAGGGAAAAGCCGATAAATCATCACCACATATTTCGATATAGTCCTTGAAAAAATCCCTCAGATCCTCATGTGAATACGATTTTGTTTACGAATGGGATGCTCCATAGTCAAAAAGTAACCGATATGAAGAGCAAAAATCATTGTCATGTGAAATAGAGATTGAGCAGCCCTTTTGCGACACTTCATTCGCCTCGGCCGGCTTATTTCCTCTCAGCCCAGATCTCCCTCGGCGACCCCATTGGTGAACTAAGTGGGTCAAGGGCAAAGGACTTGCGGGGAAGATGGATTCAGATTTTCTCCAAATGTGATAAAAGAGAGGGATCTCTCATAACCCTTACCCGCAAAAGCGTTCCTAACTCGAGGGAGAGGGGATGACAGGAGTTTCCGGAGTGGGAATGCGTTCGGTGCCTATAGGAGAGTGTAAGGGGGAGGGCGACAGATAGATAAACAGCGAGCGTACGTCCTTTTGGCGCGAGCGCGCGCGTAAGTGCATATATGCTACCTCAAAAGACTAGGAAATGGAGAAGTCGTTCCGCCAACAAGCGCGGCTGATGGAAGGTCTAAAGGCCAGCGAAGGGAAGCCTTAAAGCGTTAGCTCCCGCAGTGTCAAACGGCGCTAAAAGCCAACGACTAATAGCGAGGTATCACTCTTAACGAGACCCGATTTCGTTCATGCGACGGTACTACATTTATCCGCCTTCTCTCCAATGCTGTTCCTAGTCAACCTCCTCTACTTCCCTTCCTTATTCTATCTCTCTCTCTCTTAATCTCTCTCCCTTTTTCTCTCTCTCCCTTACAAAGGGATGTTTCTAATTAGCAATCTGGCCCATGAAAACACTACAGCAATTCCTCATTTTCGGGCGTAAAATTAGGACGAACAGATCAGAATCGAGCAGTCAGCAGTCACAGTCACACTGACTGATACGAACGCAAGCAAGCGAGCCTTTCGGCGATTAACTAACATTTTAAGATGATCATTCTTCAAAGTGCGCTTTGGCTTGCTCTGCTTATTGGCGCAGGTGAGCTTAGGCCCAAGTGTACCTGAAACTCCTCGAAAATTAATGCCGCACAACGCACTCAGGAAAATTCAACATAATTTGCACTGCTGATAAGTTATCTCAAGGAGCTTTAAAATCTTCGAATCTAAGAAGAAACTCTTAACTCTATCATCTCTTATTATTAATAATTCGTGCTATATAGTCATACTTGAAAAGATATTGATGAAAAATTTAATTCACACTCTTACGCGTAGTCTTTTGCTTTTCTGATAAACCGCACAGGTCAGTTATTTTCCTATCATTAAAAACAAATAATTATATTGTTACTTACAATTGGCAGTAATAACGAAAAGTTTCAACATCAATATCGCATATCTTGTATTCCTTTATTATTAATATGTAACAGCCCAGAAGTGAATTAAAATGGTTTCATAAATACGGGTTTTCCAGGTTTGACAACTATTAATGTCATGAGAGCCGGCACACCGAGGTTTTATATGAACATTCCTAACAATAACGGATGCTCCTGTGCCTTAATCCTTGAACAACCAAGGTACAAATACTTTCAAAGTATTTCAAGCACACCATGCATTCTTAAATAACAATGAGAAATTTAAACAGCGATTTATTCCAGGGCGCCAAATTCCCCATCAAGTGAAAGATGCATAATACCATCAATCGATGCAAAGAATGTCTCCTCACAAGTCAACTTCTCTATGTCTAGTATATGAAGTAAAAATAAAATATAAGTCTAAATGTGACGATTGTAGTAAATCTGATACCCTCTGCGGAAAAATATGATGGATAAGCTTTCGCGTCTGAGCCAATAAATCGTAGAAAGCCTACCTCCGGCCACATGCATAACCTTTTTCGTTGCACAACTCTCTGAAGCGTATATTTGCTGATCTCTCGACATGAAAATCGTGCCCGGAGGCCATTACTAATGCGTTAGCTGCACCGTCTTGAGCACGCAAATGCTCTCGCCGACGTTTCGCCCGCCTCCTCGTTCAGTCCGGCATACATCCGCCTCGCGGGCCAGCGGTGCATCGCAGTCGTGACTCTCGGGAATCCCCTCGGGAACTAACAGATGGGCAAGAGCCGTCCGAAATGGACTGATGGTTTTGAGATCCTCCCCGGGGAGGCGATATTGACTTCGGCGGCGGTCCCTGACTGCCGCGCACGAACCCAACCTCGTCCGTCTACTTCGCACGCGCGGCAAAGGCGGGACGAATGAAGCCTCCATCCACGAAAACGTCCATTCATCGTGAATGCAGATTCGAGGGCTCCTCTCCTTTTTGATAGCCGGCTTAAAGGCAACCAGGGAGGATCATTAATCATTCGCGCTATGCTTCCGGTGGAATATGACCGTCTTACAGTAAGAGGAGATTTCATTGCATTCGAATCTGCCATCTCCGTTAACAGAACTAACCCTCTAAAACTTAATCAAATTGGACAACCATCCAAACTATTATCATCGTTTTCACGGATATTTAACCAATTTTGGTAGGTTCAAATGAGCATCAATTTCCCTTTACTTGCTCCGCTATCCAGAATTCAGTTACCCCAAAGTCCTATTACTTCCGTCGTACTTCCCTGCTCATGCAATGGCTGCTTATGCGCCCTTTGCACTGGATTGAGAAAATATTGCAGGTTTCATCAGATAAATAAGATTAGAGAGATAGATTGTCATACTGATTTACATTTTCCACGCGTACCGTGAGAGAACACAGTAGGCAGTATAGCAAAGGGATGGGTAGGTAAAATAGTTGGAGTAGTCTATAGTGCATGAAGCATGTTTTAATATTAGGTACTAACTTAAGCATGATAGGGAAGTACAGTTAAATATATTTAGTGAAAATATTTCTAACCAGTAATCATCTCGTTACTATGCAGACACTTAATAAGATAATCTAAGTAGATAATCTACTTGCACGTGACTCCTATACCTAACTTCCTTCCATTAGGGAGTATCATGCTTGCTTACATGTCAGTAATGCACGCATGGTGATTTTCACCCCCTGGTACATACCCTCGAGGTGGATCGGAAGGTTTTACCTAGATATAGATGCTTAGTCTTACACAACTGCCTTAAAAATATCACTACTCTTTGTGCCCTACTGCATATGAGATTATAAAGTTTTATTTTTAAGCATTTTATTTGTTTGTTACCTACATTACCATTCCCACGTAGAACACAAATTGACGCCATTATTCTCAAACTTTTAGACACTTTACAGGAGCACTTAAGAAAATACAGAATAAGGCACGCTTAAGTATTTGCTCTTTCAGGGCTTTACAAGTTGGTGCAATTGTTTTGGCAAAAGATTTCTTCATTAATTCTTCACGTTATAATTCAGTAATTGTAGTTGATAACAGTTTCAATAATTTTTAAGAAAATTATGTCATTAAAATATTAATTTTTTTAAATATAAATAACAATTTTTTTCAAACTACTGGGATATACATATGTGGTAATCACTTAACAGTTACGTATAAAATGATAGACGACAATTTCACAAGCAGGATTCGCTGTTTAAAAATGTAATAAAGATAGGGAACTCAGGGTAAATCTATCTATGAAGAGTATTACTGTAGTATCTAAATTTTCCTACCAATTAGTTCCCACCATCTAACAAAATAATAGTTCTATGCTGCAAAACAAGACAAATTTCAAGCACTGCAAAACTCACCTTACATATCTCAGTATTAAACATATGTTGCATGCATCGAAATCACTGCCCAAGCAATTATAATAAAGACGATCAAGTTCACTCAAATTCATACGCAACTCTTTCGCGAGAATGCACGTAACTGAAAATAAGAAAATTTTTCTAACGTTTTATCGCTCGGAATTTTATTTCGCTGTTCTTTTTTTACCTGTTACCAAACTTCCCAGCATCCCGCAAACGCATTAATTTGCAAACACAGCCGCGAAGAACAGACGTCGACGCATTCAAAAACATTTTTGGCAGAACAAGCACTCATTTTCCCACAGTGTGCTTACTCTCTTCCGCTGTACTCCCCTCTCTCGTTCGCTCTGTCGCATCATCCCCAGGGACCCTACCGCTTCTCTTGTAAGGGAAACAGTAATGACTAAAAGGGGAACGTTAATGGTTTTACTTTCGACTCCAAGCATACGTCTGCAGATCGTCTGAATGCTTTGCTTACTTCCTCTTTGCTTCCTGCCGTATTACCATTGTAGCAAAGCCGCTCCTCCCCCGTTAAAGGGCATCTTCACCAATGCACTAAACTCCTCGCAACTCTTTCCGTCAATCCTTCCAGGATAATCCCAAACCAACCCCTCTCCTAACATCCATACCCCTATACAATCATGTATTTCACCTCACTTATTCCTAAAGCCTGATTCACAAGAGAGATTTTAGAACTGAGTTTATTCTCGCGTGAAGTTTGTGAGCTGATTTAGGATTTACCGAGCGTCTGATCGTCAGGAAAGCACCCAATCTCCAATGTTAAACTAGTGCTACTCTTCTCCTAGTATTGCGAGAAGTGGTTCACTCATGAGTGTAAATTCTTCCTGGGTTATTTCTTTCGTGAACAAATACAGTAATACAACCTGAAGATGTCACTAAGTGAACATAACCCGGGTCGTAATAATAAACATTTATAGTGGACCATTACAAAGTGTAATAATTTTTTATTCTCAATTTCAAAACGTAGTGATAGACTGAGTTTCTTTAGTGCAAAAGCAATCGATTCCAGTGGCAACTGAATTCAATGCCCTCATAGCAGGGCACCCTTACGAGGCAATTTAGTACATTTTATGTCAAAAGCGTTTGAAAAGTTCTATATAGCTAGCTCTAAAGAGAATTTACTCCTATGTAGTACAAAAACAAGAGCTGATAATTTTGACGCTTTGTAGAGCGCATTCATTTACTTGCTGATCTACATGCATGTTTATGACGGATGTATGTCAATAATAGTTTCATGACACCAAAGACTATCGCTTCCCGTGTAATCACAGTTTATTCTAAGAAAAGATCTTTAAAATATTTCCGTATTAAGTTTAATATTCAGTTCCAGACAGATGACGCTATCACGGCAAGCTAGAAGTAGCGGAAAACATAAAAACACATTAAATGTAATACCGAAACACTTAAGGACCATTCATGGTCATAACGCCAAACAAAAATCTGTTGATGCTTGCTTAGCATGGCTCTAATGACTTATAACCAATCGTTGTGATACAGCGAATGAGGTGGAAAGAGTTTACGATAAAAAGTCGAAGATATGAAAGCATCAGTTAGAGAAGGTACCCAATGTCGGACTATCACCATTGATTCTTCTGTTACTTGATGATAGCAATCTTCTATGGAGGCACAGATCGTAACTGTAAAATGAGGAAACCTTAGGCAAAAAAAATAAAAACATCAGTTATAGCCTTACCAAAGTTGCAAGTATCAAATATCGCACCATAGCTTCAGATTACTGATGCCTCCACAGTACGTCTATACCGATTTCCAGAATATGTTTATCCTGATACGTTTATCATGGAAGCTTATCTCGCACTTCTCCCTTCCTCTCATCAACATTCCCCCCCCCCCACCCTCAATACAATCCTTTTCCACCACCCACGTCAACCATCACTACGACCCCTGCACTCAACCTTTGATTTCTGCCTCGCTTGTGCTCCCACCCCCTGCGCGACACAAGGTTCGAGTCCCAATCCCTCTTCTCCCCCCACCGCCACCAAACACTCGGGGGCACTCACCCCTTTCCCAGACGAAAGCACTCCCCCGAGCCTCTCTCCGTACTCTCACCATTCCTCTCCCATCCCCCGCGCCCCACGAAATTATCCCGACGCTCTGTCTCCATCCATAGGGAAAGGTCCCCTTTCCAAAACCCTTCCATCAACCCTCGGGATTCCACTCCCAGCCCCCCTGACGCACACCTCGGTAATCTCAGCACAAGCTTCCGTTTGGTCCAGCTTTCAACCCTCGTATCCGCGCGAGACGGCGGTGTCTGCTTTTTCAAGGAACGCGACCCACCCCGTCCACTTAGCTGTCTCCTGCGATGCGTCGGGCACTTGCCAAGATTCGAGGCTTTCACCGCGTCATACACTGGGCGGTCGGTCTTTGAAAGGGCTCCCCGTGCCGTCTGGCGCGTGTGCGGATGGCGATTAGGCTTTTCGGAGGCGGACCAAACGCTCAGTCCTGTCGCACAGCGTTCCCACGCCCCCGCGATGCGGACTGATCACATTTCACCCGGCAGCCTCTCTTCGGATTACCCTGGCACCCTATGAGCGACTCCGCAGTGAAAACGATGTGCAGAGGATTAGACTCACTTTTTCTTGCACTGAGCGATGAGGATATGGTATAGTGCATCTCTCGCTTTTCGCAAAATCTCAAGGAAAATATGTACCTGAAAATTAATGGGTGGCAGAAATAAAGTTAAACGAATAAAGACAAGTATAAGGAGATAACAGCGACCCTCGGGGTAGGGGGGCCAGTTCCTTTCCCTGGGACACCTGCAAATTCCTTCAAAGTTCTGACACGCAGAAAATCGAATCGCAGAGAATCGCGAGGATTTTAGATGGGAGTGTCCAGTGGCTCTTGCCCGGGATTTGAACCCGGGACCCTCCGGTCAGTAACTCAGTGCTCATCCCCCTAGGCCACTACGACTACGCCACAAAGCAAAACAAAAAATTTATAATGCACTATACAGGTGACATATATTACACATATAAACACCTATTATGGCAGATGACAAGTAATAAATTGTCCCTTACCCTTCAATCTTCCTGCTGTCGAAGGCAAGTTGAGGGGACTGCTGCTAAATTCTCCACCTCCTCCAGGTGGTCTGATTCTTGATTCAACAAAATTTTGAATGATACGATAGCTTTTATTTAAATTCAAATAACCATGAGCAATTGCCTGTTCTGATTGATAAAAAGGGGCATATATGTAACATTGTATCTAACAAGCAAGCGAACCTATTGAGCAACATAACAACCTATTAAGCATTCCGCAGTGGCGGAATTTTCAGTGGCAGACCGGACCCTACTAGAGTTACCCAATTACCCACCTATCCTAAATGGCGCAAATAGCCTCAGCTGTCGGTCGCTTTCCCTAAATAACCAACCAACCAATACTGTATGATTCATTTTCTTTCTCCTCTCAATGTTGAAAAAAAACATCAGAAATATTGCTTCAATATGCTGAGTCGGATCATTTCTGTTATCAAATTATGCATCGCGTGGAAATATGCGAAAATATATCGATTTTCACTACACTCAGCAATATATCTATTTCAAAGCAGTCTCTACAATCAAATCTCAGTGATCACTACTTCATGATAAAGGTTATATTACTGATAGGTGATATTTACATCTAGAAGAGATACACGTTTCCATATTAAGAAAGCATTAGAATTACAAGCTTATATTGACGAGAGAGAAGGAATCATCATTTGTTACATTTATGATCTTCGCGAATAAATATCTGATGGCTTATCGAGTCGCTGCTTTTTTAACTGTTCTAAAGAATTCAATACGTTATACTAATGGTCTAAGTGCCACAAAACTCAAGCGGAAATAAATTTCACAATAAAGGAGTATCGGAAAAAAGAGTACACGATAAATTGAATAGAGCGAGGAGATAACTATAATAAAACGGTCCAAGATGGACCATCCTTAAACGTAATGGATAATATAGGAGATATTTACACAATTAAATTCGCATTCACTCCCCTCCAAATAAAACTTTCTCAGATAATTACATGTATCCAGTAGGTTTTGGTACATAAACACGATCCATCCCTACTTTATTTCTTTAATTTATAACAATTTTCAACCGGTTCCACCAACTTTGTATACATTCATATACATTCTTTGTATACTAAAAATCCAAAAAAAGAAAAATGTAAGAAAATATTGCTTTAAAAACTAGCGAGTTAGCGTGTGTATTTATTTTTTAGAGATAACTTAGCTCTCAGCTTCATCCTCATCTGTCATGCAAGATAACATTATAAAATATTGGGTTATTTTCATCACATAACTATCCGTTGCTGAGGCCAACAGGAATGGTTGAGCAAAACCCTTTGAATTAAGTGCGGTAATCATTAGCACTGTATATGCCAATATAGTAGCATTGATATTGTGAGTAGAAACCAGATGGTTTACATATCTATAACATAGAATTGAATTCAGAAATAACTCCCGGCGTTTATTCCGTTGATTTAGCGACAATTTTAGAGCCATAAAAAGAGCCCTGGGAAACGCGTTTAACTGTAACTGTCGAGCAATTGAGAGAACTGGAGCCAAATACCGGTTAATGCAAAGTCATTTGGGAGAAAATTAACAAATTTGCAAGATTCACAGCAGTGGAAATGACGTGTTTCATTAGTATGTACTTATGTATTCTCGTACAACTGAATGTCAGGGCATTGCTTGAATCAACCATCAGGTGTGAACTTTTAATTTACAGTTTATTCAAGAGTAGTTATGTCCCAAACAGTAAGATCTTTCTTGCTTGCATATCAGATTGTTATATAAGCAATGACAAATTTGTTCCACAAAGTATTGATCCCAATTTGATGAACAATAAAAATATAGTTAAGTGAAGCAATGCTCAAGGGGTGATGCATCAAGTAAAATGATTCGCTTTTTCTCATCACCAGTTAAAGCTTTCATCTCTATTCATTTATCCCGCTTTGGGATACATAGGAAAGGCAATTCGTCTGGTCATGTTATAAAATAATCAATAGAGAAAATTGAAATTATAAAAATTAGTACCACATGAATGAATTTCTAATGATGACGTTTCTCAAAGTACAAAGAAATATTTGCATCCCAAGTAAAGTGCTTAAACCCCACTTAAGCACCAAAATCCCCAATAAAGATTATATTGAATATTAGTTACGAATGACCACATCTTATAGCCATAAGAAAATATTCTTCTTACACTATCATTATTTTTCATGTATTTCTGTATTTTATAGGCACATAAGTAATGCTGTTCAAGTAAGTACAATGAATTTCAGTGTACATTTAGAGGACTAGGCAAAAATCGAGCTAATTTTGGAATAAATGGCTTATTTCCATATGCGTTCCCCGCTAATTTCTATTCCCTAAAACAAGTGCTCAGTCATACGCATTCTTCTCGAACAGCATGAGTTTAGACTATGTAGGGTATATGTGGGATTAGGCATATTTAAAATAACTTAGGAAAGATAATGTCAAACCTGGTGTCGGCAATCGTCGGATTTATGTGATTTTTAGAGAGGTGTCCACTTATCTCAAGAGCCCGGGTTTGAATGCTAGTAGTAATAGAGATTCTCGAGTACCTTACCGATCTCGACTTGAGAGCTATGTGGAGTACATCTCAAATCACCTCTCAGCAAAAAATAAATCAGGGGAGAGTAAGAGCAGGGAATAATACGAGTGCTATTATAAATATGAGAGAGGTAAATGTAAGAGAACGACAAGAGGCAAATTTTGAAAATAGCTCCTACTCGCAAGGTAGAATACGAAAAGAAGAGCAAAGAAGAGAAAGAAAACCTAACTAAAACTAGATGATGGGGGGTAATTATTTACTGATGAGGTAGCCTCAAAGACGCTGACGATATCAAGAGAGCAGTACTAGCGAAACCCACCCAAGCAAGAGAAACAACACCAATGGCTTGTTTGCCGAGTTGTTTTTCCTCGTAAAATATTAAATTAAATGGCTATTACAACACGATTTATACACTAAAAGTTAAAAGGTAGCATATGTTTGTTCAGAAAAAATCCTTTTAATGGGTGCATTTGCTTTAAGGAAATGTTGCCTCCCGTTCATTAAATTGGTAGGCAAAAGTATTATAAAGTTTAAAAAAATGTATACACAGAAAAAATAAAACCATTTCCAAATGGGGGTTCTCTGAAACTCAAACATCTTGAAAAAGAATGAAAATAAATATTGGAGTAAGGCTTTTTAGTAAAATCGAAGTTTACTGGTAATCTACCATGCACCACAGATGTTGCGTTTCCATCAGTACACAAGGCTGCATTTTTGATAACGAAGCATGCTACGATTTAATCAAATTGAATGTGGATTAATTAAAAATGCACCAATATAGCAGGGTTGTATCTCATGAAAAAATCTAGGGCCAGACTAAATTTGTGTGCTGTCAATTCAGGGTACGCGTTTTCTAGATTTAATACTTTCTCGCGGTTACATGATTATCCTGAACATTTTACGGAATTATTGTTAGTTTTTAAAATATTGATACCTACTGTTCACAAAAAATCAATGGTGCAATAGCTGGGCTTGGGTTTAAGATGTTCCAATGGCTAATGCTGTATCACGTAGTCTAATACAAGATTTAAATCCTAGAACAAGCACATCCATGCCATCGGCGGGATGTGAACCTACAATCTTTAGGTTATCAGACCAGCACATGACCAACTGCACTACTATGGCCGGGGGCACAATAGCAAAACCACAATGTGCCTTTGCTAATCGCTCTAACAATATTAAACCCCCAATAATACATCTGAATTAAAAGGCGACTCAAATGAATGCAACTTGATTTTGGAATTCAACGGGTATTTGGGTACATATCAGAAGCAGAGATGTCAAGTCTGGAAGTGTTTGAAATGTGGTGCTGCCGAAGAATGGTTAAGATAAAATGGATCGACCGAGTGACAAATGAAGAAGTCTCAAGAAGAGTGGGAGAAAAGAGAAGTCTGCTGAATACCATAAAAATGAAAAATGAAATCAATCGTCGAGGGAAAAGTAAACGGGAAGAATGGAAAAGGTAGGCCTCGTATGATATATGGAACAGGTTGTGAAGGATGTAAAAGAGAGGTGTAACGTCAATACGAAAAGGTTGGCCGATAGAAAAATAGAGTGTAGGGCTACGTCAAACCAACCCTAGACCGATGATGTTATCAAACGTCTCATTTTTACTTTTACTTAGACGTAATGACAGCTAAAACGCGTGTAAGATTCTCGCTAGGTATTAAAAGGAGTACAAGTGTAATGCTTTGGTGGCATCCACTTCCAACCCTTGCTCTACCATTGCATGGGATTGCTCTCTCTCTCTCTCTTTCACATATAGCCTTTCCAGTTCGGGCATTTTCACGCCCATTTCCTCCTCGCCAATTCTATCGCCCGGCGCAGACTCACTCCCGTGCCGCCGCTCCATCCAAATTAATCAGGCCACGAGCGACGCTCAAGTGCACCCTTGGCTCGATGCTTCGCACGAGAGGGATTTATTTTGCATTAGTAGCAGGAAAATTGGGCATCAGCTTTGATGTGGGTCCCCTAACCCTTTCTCCTGTAGAATGGGTTTCGAAGGGACTGCAATCCTTAAATCTTCGATTAAAGTCGTCCAGCGTATTATGACTGATGCTTTGGTCATTTATGACCGAACCATTCATTGAATTCGTCGTACAGTTGGGCAAAAAATTGGACTATTTGGCTCACTAAATGATGATGGCCTGATGAAGACTATCGTCGGGAGAAAAGTGAACGGGAAGGCCTCGTATGAGATACATGGAACAGGTTGTGAAGGATGTAAAAGAGAATTACGTCACAATGAAAAGATTGGCCGATAGAAGAATTGAGTGGAAAGCTGCGTCAAACCAATCCTAGGATTGTTGACCAAAGATGATGATGATAAATTGGTTAAATCAATCTTGAATGACGTATTTTTGGAACAATTGTAACAGAGGATGCCGACAATATCTATTTAGACAAATTTATGCATGCAAAATTTTGTTTAGTGTTTTATAGTTGTTCTGGAAATAAATAACATACTACTGCTAGAAATTAAGATAGCGTACTTAATAAATCATTGATAATTGTAATTACAATGCTTACACATTCAAATTCATTGAATATGGTACGAGGAAATTCAATCTTAGCCCATTATATAGTGATTAAATTTATTCTTTAAAAAATGGGATGCAATTTTTTATTGACTCATCTCGATTGAAGATAAAACTGGATGTATTTTACTTAAATAGCCTTAGAGTTGTAGTAGCTATCATAGGACGCATTTCCATTTAAATTTACAATTTCTAAGGAAAATGAAGTGGCCAATGCAAACAAACGTTATTTTCCACAAAATAAAAGATAAGTATTTGGAGATGATTAAACTAAAATATATATTCCAGTAGTTTTGTTTTATTTCACAGTGAATGCAAACCACCGACCATGAAAAGCGCTAGTCAACATATTTCTCAAGAACATTTCACGTCCCAGTTGTTTATGGAGCCCATTGATGTCTTTAAAAATTGCAAATTTCGTGATGATATTTGCGTAGATCTGCGCCACTTCACGCACTTAGGTGCTGGACCTTTGCAACGGAACTGGCGTTTTTTAACCTCGAGAGGGAACGAGATTTCACCACGCGCGCCCGTGAAGCTGTTCCACCTCCAACAAGCGCCGTTCCGTGACAACATCACCGGATTTACGCCGTCCTCTATTGGGACGTCATAATTCGTGCATTATGACATCCTTGTCCGTGCGGGAGTGTCCCCTAGTCCCCGCTATGTAGTTTCTCCTTCCCATCCCCTTTAAAAACACACCCGGGACGTTTTAAGTCCCGCCCTTGGACGCTACATGACCGGACACGTCATGTTATTAAACACGTAAGCCGAGTCCGTTATGGCCTTTTCCACCCACGGGAGAACCCTACGAGAGGAGTGTACGACGGTCACTAAACAAGATGCGCTCACCTGCATGTCGTTTCGAGGGGCGGTGGAAGGAGGGGGTTGAGTCCCGCGGGGGGGCGGTCAAAGAGGCTGGAAGTGACGGGCCCTATTGGGTGGAAACAGGCGTATTTGGGCCGACACGTCCAGCAATCCCGACACGCAGACGTCACGCGTGTAGGGAAACACGCCGTTTTCCCCATCGCGCTCCCCGCGGAAGACTCGCTCCTTGTGTCCTTCACAACTCCCTCTCCATTCTCTTCACGGGCGAGGAAGCACATTCCATGCCTCCGTTCCCCGCGGAATCTCCATCTCTCAATCGCCACTTCAACGGTCCTCATGGACCAATTTACGGCTCGTCTCCGAACAAATAAACCCGCTGACCTTTAAGGCGTGCAAACAATTTTGGCCGTGCTTATACAAAGTCCTCAATGAATTTCGCACGCTTTCGCTGCCTCGTGGTCAGGCGTCTTGGCGCAAGGATTACGACATTTAACAGAAATTCCAATCGTAGCATTTTATTCCACCTTACAACTGTATACTTTCATTCTAGTTATTCTTTCAGGCATGCTTGCGACTATTTTATTCGCATCCCAAACTTTTTGCCAAATCGTTGAGTATTATCGCCAATTTTAAACGTCCCATAACGGTAACACGCCCGAAAACAATATAGTGTTTGTTATTAATTTTTCTGCGAGCACTGCTTTGTCTGGATTTTACTATCTGTTTCAATGTCATTCACACCTACTAGTTTTTCTAAAAGTTGAAATTTATCATATGATTTAGTTTCTACACTTGTTCAGAGTGAAACACTTTTGCACTGTTTTTCAGAGGCCTAATTTTTAACTCTTAAAGCAAACTTTTTTTTCTATTCGATTTCTTTATGCACAGTAATCGTCTCATATCCCAATATAAAATGGCACCTTTTGTCCAATATCAATACGTCTACTTTCCCTCCTTAAATTTTCTACCATATTATGGACGCAAAAGGGTTGCGTTCTATGTGATGATGCATGACTGTTGTTATC
The DNA here is from genome assembly GCA_933228895.1 of Platycnemis pennipes. Classification (NCBI taxonomy): domain Eukaryota; kingdom Metazoa; phylum Arthropoda; class Insecta; order Odonata; family Platycnemididae; genus Platycnemis; species Platycnemis pennipes. The sequence continues at coordinate 53,354,920 of OW121853.1, forward strand.
ATAGGATGGAATCCAAATGAAGAAAGAATCGAAAATGATATCTCTAAAATCAGCATCAACAGTTTTACTTCTACATATACACTTATACATAACTTGAATTTTAATATTTCTCGTCATTATCAAAATTGTCATTAAGGTCAAGGCAAGAGTGACAAGATAATTATTTTCCAACCAAACTGTAGTACCATACGAATAGAGAGAAGTTGAATTTTTATCTACAAAGGATTAGCAATAATGCTCCGTCTCTTTAAGAGAAGAATTACGTAAATATAAAAGGGTTAGCTCATGGCGCAAAACCAATCTAAGGATCATTGACTGATGAAGGTGATACTCATAACATTCAAATTATTTATATTTTTGCTATTACCATATTAACTACTGTGCGATGACAGCAGAGCCAAAAGAAATGAACTCATCTAAATTAAGACACTAAGCTAGCGGTGCCGAGGGTAGGGTAAGGGACGATCACCAGAGGGATAATACGAGAGGCTTTCCCCGAATGATGGGGACAGGGGACGTTAACAGGGCCTTAATACACCTGGGCATGGACGCGAGTGAATCCACCTCTGCCCAATGCTCTAGAACACACCAACCCTCCCTTCCCACCGCAAGCTCACCCGTGCACCACGAGCGAGTGAATGAGACAGGTGCAGCGTGGAATTTCGGGCGAAGGAGGAGGAGGTAGACGAGAGGCATGAAAGGGTACGCGCGGGAATACGCGAGAAACCGGCCGACCCCTTGGGATAATAATAAGGGACGAGGGAAACGTTGGCACGGTTGAATGATCCAAGGTTGAGGGGGTCGGCTGGCTCTCCTTGCCGAGCACAAAAGGAGGAGAGCGGAGGAGACGAGAGGGGAGGGAGCTCGGGTATATTTCCCGCCGGCGGATTGCACGGTGGCAGTAGGTGTCGGCGGCATGAGGTGAACACCTTCTATTGGGTGACGACACCGGCGAATTTTTTCATGTATTTTCAATACGAAAGGGCTCTCCCAGGTGAGTGCGAAGAGGTTTAATTGTGAACGTGCGGGAAGCAAGGAGTGCGCTGGAATCCGAATTAACGTGGTGCACCATCCGCGGTGAAGTGAAAGCTCTTTTTCCACCACCTGGGCTAAACATCTCGAGGCTAACCCTATCCCGTGGGTCTCGTTTTGACTTCTTTTCTGATTGAAGAAAGGGCTATTCATTGTTAAGTATAAATAAAGCGTATGATGGCCAATGAAGCGTGAATCGTCCATCTACATCAAAGTTTTGGATTACCACCAAGAGCTTAGAGTAACACACAAAAACGTACGTGAATTTTACGCATCCAATGGATAATCTATCCCCTCACCACTCGGGACCAGACTGTGTTGAAGTTACCAAGATAGTTCGGGTGCGAACGATGTATTTGCGGTCAGGGTCATTGCGTAGATAAAAATACAAGTTTTTTCGTATTGTGGTAGATATAAACCTGTTCAGGGATAAGATAATGTTTTATCATTTCTCATTTTAGATTTTCAGAATATATTCATCTGTACACCTAGGCGTACAGATGAAAATGATCCGTACGCCGCACGCCTCATTTTGTTGGAAACAATAATACGCGCCGTAACTGGACAAAATATGCCATAACCTTTACTAACGATACCTTTCGATTTTACATATTGAAATTCTCTCGTACACAAGAATGAGGATGAGCGCAATGTAGCATAAACGACTCTTTCTCGGCAAATTAATGGTTATTTTCCAAAAAATATAAATTGAGACTTGCGTTTTGCTATAAATACGTCCCAGACAACCAATATACTGCTCGCCAAGAAGCCAAAATGGAAGCGTTACTCCGCAGATAGAGTCATCAGCCGCCAGCTCCGGAACTACTACCCAGACAGCGACCTACCGCCACACACCATACGGAGACACATCCCAACCCCAGTTCACCTGAAGCCGGTTCCAGAGTTGCCGCTCTTCCCTCGAAAACAAAAGAAAAAGAAGACAAGAAGAACAGAAGAAGAGGCCGGTGCTAACTCCCCAGTGATAACATTACCCAGTGCTACCAGTGATACCTGTACCAATCCCCCTGCTCCGGTGCCGCGCACCTGCGCGGATGTCCCCATCACCTATATCCAGTGTTAAAGACTATATCCAGATACATATATTTATTTATACATAGACAATATTCATATACATCGCCTATTGTAAATATCATTCTTACTTCGCTATCCCATGTTGAATGTTCAAAGTTTATCATATGTTATTTCCTTCCTTCTTTGTCCCTTGTTTGTTATTTCCTTCCTTCTTTGTCCCTTGTTAAGTTTTTCGGTGGTCCCACGAAGGTTTTGCGGGTTTTCCTTCGTGCACGGACGAATGCCGGGCCAATACCGCTCCCGCTGAAAAGATACTAACCGTTTCTGCAAAGGTGCAATTAAAAACAGAATCAGACTAATTGTGATCTACAGAGCCCTGAGGAGGAGAAATCCGAAACCGGGCCGTGACCAACGTTGTTGTTTTGTTTTGTTGTTTTGTTTTGTTGTTATTAATTTATTATTGTTATTTGTTGTCAGTTGTTATTGCATTTTCTGTTAAGTTTTGTACTGTTTGTTGGTCACAAATAAACACCTTTGAACTTGAACTTGCTATAAATGTGGTAAAGAGTACAAAGTAAGTGAAAAATGAGCAACTTCCACAGAGAAATTCATTCTATTCATTCATTCAGAATGTCATTTTCTGTGTGGAAGTTGCTCATTTTTCAGTTACTATTATGTTACGTTTCCACTCAACCACACCTGAAACCTCAGAATATGGGGTTGAAGAAAGAAAAATAGACAGTCGTTCAACTTGCTTTTGACGATATGTGTTAGGCTGAATCAGCGATGCGTTAGGTTTAGACTGGTCTCACAGACTGAGAAAACGAAAATATGCTCGTTAACTCATTTTCAGCCTTAGTATGGTATACTCACTAACAGTACCTTCGTACACTCAGGCTAATGCTCATAAAATAAGGTTTCTCAAGCTCTAAAATTCACCACACATTCGTTATCTAACCTCATTAAGGTGGCAAATGAGTACGCGGTTCTTCACCTATATTAATATAATTCACCATAAATGGTGAAAATACTCGGAAATGTACAAGGAAATTTTAACTCTTGTAGCATGGACTTAAGTATTAATTCAAGAGATGATACATTCCAAAGTAGCATGTGAATTTCACAATGATACGTAGAGATTGGCGATAGGAATATTACGGGACCAAAATCCATACGCTAATCCGGCAGGTGATGCCTTCCTGTAGACTAAGGGTGGGATAGGGCAAAGGGAGGACTTAACTGGATGTAAAGCTGTTGGAGAATATAGAGTAAGTTTTTAGTTGGAAGTTGGACAAAAAATAAATAAATATGGGTGAAATGACAGGAGAAGCGGGATGATAATATGGCAAATACGATCACGCCCGAAAAATGGCTTGATTTTAAAAGAACGTAATGCAGCTCTGCGGTCGTGGGCATCGGCTGAAGAATAAAAGTTAACGCCCATGGGATCCCGGGCCCATAACATGCACTGCGATTGGCTAAGCCTTTTCCATGGATTTAGAATCTGCCTCTCTACTAATGGAAGCAAAATACAACGGTGCTGGATGCCTAGGAAAATCCGAGAGTGGTTGATATTTTTCAAAAATTTCATTTTAAGAGAATTAAAAGACCAAGTTACTAAAAAGGGAATAATTTCAAAGCGCGGGTTTTTATTTCCACGGCCATGAGAGCCCAGAAGATCTACATATACTGGATGACCTCAATCGGTTGAGTTCTGGTCTTTTCATTCCCGTCGAAAGCAAATTAAAAACTTTATTCCCTTGATACGCCCCATTTTTGACATTCGATCAGCGATGTGATGAAAGAAGCAATAAGTGATTTCCAATTTGCAGTTCCAAAAAAAAATATTGCATCCAGGGTACTGGGCGAGGGAAAAATACACATATTGTGAGGCAGCATCAATTTACCGGAGCATCCATCTCAGAATTACCAATATCCATGACAAGCAAACCCAATAGGTAATATTCATCAAGTCCTCGGAACTCCCTATTCAAGGAACGGCACGCAAACTTGACTCCCATTCGAGCCAAATGCGTCCTTTTCAGAAGGATGGAACCTTTTTAAGGGTAGTTCGTATATTAAAATGAAAACGCGTATTTGGAGTGGAATAAAATATTTATGAATGCAACTCTCCTAGTTATGTCCAATATTCAAGCATGAGAGTAATCTGTCTCCGAATGGAATGGAAAACGCCGCGCCAACTACGTAGAAATGCTAAAATCCATACGCCCGGAGAATGAGGTCGATCTATCCAATCGCTTAGAGCATTCCCGGATGAGAAAAAATGGTTAAAATTCCAAGACCATATACAGAGGTGTTAATTAAACTTCCAAATTAAACTTTAGATCGATGCGTCCCTTAATACCAGGAATGAGTATCAATTTTATCGCGCATATGCACTGCGATGTCATCTTGCGATCGTAGAACTCATAATGCTCGGCACGATATCCCTGAATATTTCATCACTCTACTAATTTTATTGCTTTCTCCATTTTAATACAAGATCTGTCAATCGCATAACATCACGCAGTAGCAGTACCGCCGGTAATGATGGAATAAAATCACCATTCAGAGCAGAGGCAGAGGAGTGTTCTTGTCTCATGTTCTTGTCATTGGAGCAACATAAATTGCATGGGATACGGTAAACTAATGAAAGAGGAGAACTGGTTTCTGATCACTTGGTGTGGCGACTAATCCAAAGGATCTGAATATGAATCTCGCGTGGTCACCAATTTAAACCCCTTACCTACTCCATCTCATGTCAGTTGGTGTCACCAAAGGGTATTTATTCAACGGCCAACAGTGGGCGCGTTCAGTAAATACTTTGATACGAATTTGGAGAGCGATGAATTGGCCGTCAGAGTTCAACGCCATTAATTCTTGTACCAAAGGGAACGCTATTTCACAATGCGTTCCAAAGGACAAAAAGTGGCAACTGCGGTTTAAATCCGTATCCTCTGCATTCTGAGGACTTTCATAGTGAAGCTACGATTTAGGTTTTGTTGACTACTTGATGTGAATTCACAAAAATTTGCTCGTTCCCATGGAAACCCTTTTATCTCGAGCAACTATTGGCGGAATAAGGGAAGTAATCGGGGCACCTAATCAACAACGATGGCTTCAGAGCAAGGTGAAATCAGTTTTTGACAATAAACCATAACTTGCTGAAGGCGATGGAATGAAGAACGCTTACACATTCCTTTTTATGGCACTTAGGGGCCATCAATATACCATTTAACGCTGATTGTCCCCCTTTCATCTCCCACCTCCTCTCCTGTACCGTTCCGCAGTATTTTTCCACCCTCTATATCACGTAACGATATCACTGAACCCTTTAATTTTTAAAATCATAACACATACATTTTCTATTAATACCTTATTTATTTCTCAATTCCATTATTGATCCACTAATAATTTTATGCATAATCATTATTGCTTGATAAATTTATGTGTTATCTCCCAACCTAACGGAGGGTGGAACCTCCCATCCCTTTCGACTGTGAATTGTAATAATTAGCCCTCCCCTTTCTTTTTGCGTTACGTCATTTATTGACGGCCCCTTTTCAATCATAAATTCCATTTGGGTGGTAAGTATGTTCATTATGACTGAAACGGAACAGAAATGGTGAAGAGTATTTAATGTATGTTCCAGTTTTACACGTCCTTGAGTTGATCATATCATTTGACTAAAAGATGTTTCATCGACAACGTTTAGACAAAACAAGAGAACTGCATCCGTTTCGTAGGTTAAAATTAATGCTATTCACCTGAGAAGGTATTCAGGCCTAAATTCGTGGATTAACGGTTAAAAATGCCTCTACCAAGGGCCTTGACCTAAATAATGTTTCTTTTTGCAAGAGGTTGAAATTTTTTGGTGTGAATGAAGTTGTGTGAAATGGTACAATGTTCCTTGTTATTATAGTTAAGGTGTATTTATTATATCCTGAATCGTCATAATTTTACTACATTTGTGAACCAAAGAATACCCATAAAAACCATGTTTTCATTTATTTCAATGCCCATTTCATCGTGTTCCCCACAAGTACCGTTAAACAAACATTAAATCCCAACTCAATAGTACACAGACATTAAAGTAATGATATCATTTAGTACCTCGATGTCGGGGATCACTTTCCCTGCACGCCATTTATATTCATACGGGATAAATTTTATTTGTCAGATAACACGAAATGATTTTATAAATTAGCATCCAATAAGTGTGAAGACAAAAAATAGCTATATTATTTATGGCTATAATCTTTTACTAATTCTAATATTTTCTAAAAATAAATTTACTGGCCACCGTATAAAGATCTTAAAGGTTCGTAAGCGTTGGACTAGTCCACATCAGACCAGACTACAGGGATAGTTCACTGGAATATTCGCGAAAAATGACTTCAGTAGTTCGTGTGATGAGTATGGGGAGCGGCCTTGCGTGCTCGAAATATCATTTTCATCGACTCTTGTGACAAGAGAGTTATGCCCGGGAAATCAGGCTACAAAGCACCTTAACTCTTGCTGAAGCATAATGTCCATCACTATGTAGTTGCTCGGCCCGAGAGCGGCAAAAGGATTACTATCTCAGTTACGGTAATGGGTCATCGCATATAAACGAATCTGCTGTGGATTTCAAAGGGCAGAATATCTTTCAAATCTGTAGTGTGGCATTATGTGAATCTCTATTCAGACGGATAGCGAGAATGGATTCAAATACGGTTACATTCGAAAACTATATGGATGCATGCATATTCGGAAATTACAGTAGAAATTTGGATATGTTATCATTAACTTATTTTTAATTGGATCTTCATATTTAATCACACCCTATACTCCAGATGCCCTCACAATCCCTGCCACAACTACGGAAGGGGAGCTGGGTGACGTACACTTGCTATTTTACAGGGCCGTGCTTCGTTTGCGCAAGGTGATAAAAATGAATGGGTGGGACCGGCGAGAAAAAAAAATTGCTACATAATGAATCGGCGTGGAAATGACGGTGATGGACGTACTAAGAGGAGGGGGCCGCGGAGGAAGCCAGAGGTCGTAGGGAGAGGAGTAAAATGTTTCAAGAGAACGGTGTCGACGCGACGGCGTGAGAACGAGACGGGATTTGGACAAGGGAGAGCTCGGCGCTGGGTTTTGATGGGATTATTGCGGTTCACGTGCATTCGAATGGGAGCGAGGGGTGGAGGAACAAGCAGTGTATGATGGTCAAGGGGAGGTGGTACAAGGGAAGGGGTTAATATGGGAGCAAGGAAAGAGGTGGGAACTGGGTGGTGTGCGAGAGAAAAGACCGGATGTATTTTGTATGTTACTCGAAGGGTTAGGGAGAAGAGCGGAGGGGGAAAGAAAAGGAGAGAAATGGGAAAGACACAGAGGAGTTGGCTACAGACTCGATTTTCGACTCCTAGGCCCCGGATAAAACTCCACGCAATGAAGCTATTTTCCTGAGCAATACTGATCGCTTCTTAGAATTGAAAATTCCTTGCTAAATACTCAGTACTACCCTTCGGATGGGGTGTTAAAGTATGGACTCCTTTGCGCATTTTGTTAGAGTGGGGTGATGTGAACGATGGAGTTATCTCCAGCATCCCTCCATTCCTCAGAAATGCTATTCATTCAGCACCACCCATCGATTCTAATGTCACAAAAGACCTCGACTGTTGCTCCTTCTCCAAGAAATATTGCCAATCAAGCACACTTGTTAGCAAATAATGTTTTTAGCATACTGACATACAACACGGCACGATAATCCACTTTATAAGAAGAAGACCCTATAGTTGCTTGTTTGCATATCGGTAGTGCATGCTTGGTGATCTTCACCCCCTGCCACACACCCTCACGGTGGTTTAAAGGGTATCGTGTATATGTAGATGCAGAAGAAAGGGGGAAAGTAAAATCTGATTCCAAATAACGTGCCGTAGGTTAATACATTTTATGCATGTGAGTTCTCTGAGAAAGATTTTGTTCTGAAGAAGTACTCTGTGTTGCCACAACCACAAATATTTGCTGCCGTCCTTGCACACCACGAAAACGTTTAATCATGTATCACCGAACTATACGCTAATCTCCGACAAGCTTCAGTCAGACAGGAAGATCCTATTAATATTCAGTTATTGTCACAAGAAGGATCGATAATATTAATGCTCAAATAAACATTTAACCAATGAAAATCGTTGTCGTTAAGAAATACAGATTTATAAAGTGTAACCTTAATTCTTGAAAACATCCATGATAAATTTACTTAAATAAAGTTAGCGTTAACCCGGGGTTCTAAAACCGGCAAGCTTCACGAAGTAAAGTCAAACCGCTGCAATAATAGCAACATTTCCTACGCTAGTGGACGCTGGAGTAGTAATTATATCCCCTTCACTCACTCGGCACAGAGCACTTGCATTGGCCAACACCAAAAAGCATTATTCTCATCCCATTACTGCTCGAACCATTTCCATTTCCCATACAGCTATGGGTGCGTCATTTTGGAGATGACAAAATAAAGAAATTAGAGACGACCAGTGGAAAGAAGCGCTCAAGTTGTCGGTAGTCAACATCTTGGAGCAAATATGAATCTGACTCGATCCTGGATAGCAGATGGTAAAAGTCTATTTGGTAAGGTGAGATGGATCCGGGAATAACAAGGAATGCTGTAAACAACAGCGACCATTTATTCCGGGGAGAGGAGAGCGGAAAACGGATAGTGGAGATTAAACCAACGAGGCTAAGTTCACTGAACGAAGGCTTCGTCATTATTACCATGCAACGTGCAGAATTTGATTCTCATCAGATATTGCCATGTGTTATAAAGGCTGAAACATATGAGGTGCTATGGTTTAGAATTATATCTTCTTTACTATTAAGCCCAAATGTAGTTATTAGGGATGTGGATATCAAGCTGGTAAAACCCGGAAACAAGATCACAGATTGACCATGGCTAGGGGTCATCATCATCAGTTCAAATAATAACAGCAGATACTGTGAAGGCTCCAGTACAATCTCCTCCACCTTTATTCCATACCCAATCCTATGTTCTAACTTCATCTTCTAATATAATCTTCCTAAAACGCGTCATACTAAGTTCAAGAACGTTATGCTCACACTCAAATAACATTACAAATCAATTTCTCTGTCTGCAGACTAGTATAACTTGAGAGATCAATGAGAAAAAAATCAAGAACTAAATTGCCTCCTACAAGCCGCCACAAGGGTGTGTGGTAGGGGGTAATAGCTAACCTTCCTGGATATATTTATGAAGTAAAATAATCGCTTAATGTGAAACCTACACTCCTTTCCACTGGTTAAGCATTTAATATGAATTAAAATAATCGTTCGGGAAACTATTGAGGCAGTTGTTTGAAAACCAAGAAATACTAACGAGACCTTATACATTATTAATATTTACTATCATGCAACCTTCAATTATTATGTTAAATGCTAAAATATTTGAATTACTATGTTTAGGTTTTTCATAGTGAACGTGACACGTTTTCTCAGCACAATTATATCGCATATACCTACTATTGATACCAATGGTACCTCCAGTCTACATAGCCATGGCGGTACAAATGTAGTCTTAATGTTATCACCTCGCAAAGCAGGGTGATAAACAACATTTTGGGACATTGCGAAAGCAATGTTCCTTCCTAGGCGCTGGTTATGGATTCCCATACGCATAGCCTATTTGCGAAATTCTTTATTAATATAATTCTGCGACACACAAAAGTCACCATATATCTCCCGTTCAGTGGTTATCGTCCAAGGGCAGTCCATATGGCTGCAGTGTCGTGGGTGTGGGCAGAGGTTATAATGTATGGCACCGTTGATGTTCGGGTTCCGTGTTCATTCCGGCAAGCTAAGCGGTCATTCTCTCGCCAAATTAATGACGATTGGGGTGATTAAAACGACTCGGACCCTTCGTGGATGGACTCGTCAGGAAAAATTGCCAGGACAGCGGATAACAACCGCCGTTCTGGAAAGAGGGGATGTTTGCAGCATGGTTGACCGGTCATTTCAGCTTCAATGCTTTAGAAAGGGAAATAGAACAAAATAGAGGGAAGGAAGGTCGAAAGACGTCTACAACATCAGCTAGTCCTAGGAGTTATTTCTGGGATATGGGGCACAAGTTGATTTAAAAGATGTGTGGACTACGTAACTATGTACTGAAGGGAATATAACTTAAAAGGCGAAAAAATCTGATAGATAGGTAGGCATATATTAGCAGAATATTTTTTCTACCATCACTTTCCAGCACGCTTGAAGTTAAACTCATCCGAGCTTTTATAAAGGTTTACAGTAGAAAATGAAAATAGAGTGCTATAAGGTGGAGTAAAAACATCTTTTTTTTAGTTCCACCGAACATTTTTAAGTTGGACATACAATATGAACTCATAATTAGGGCTTTCTTTCCGCTGCTTTGGCGGGATTATTGGCCTTAAAATCAATTTAGGCATGTAACCAATAATTAAACTGTTTGGATATACTATACTGTTGACTGGAAATTCTATCTATAATAATTATACGATTAATCATACATCTGCGAAAAGAAAACTAAGACATACCTTTATTTATGAAAGGCCAATGTCTAGCACATTATAATGAGACAGAATATTTTGTGTACTCGTACCAAGAACTCTGAAAAACATTCAAAAAGCTATACCTGATGTTGTATCGTTATAAGGGCTGAAATAAATGTGTATTTATGAACTATTATGGCTGTATGAATCTAAAGGCTGTTATGAATGATCTAAATTAATATTGCCTCTTCTGTGAGATAACTGCAAATGACATAATTCACAACTGCTAATATAATATGACAATTTATAATACATTTACAAGCATGCATTGTTATTTGAATGTAAATTACATTTCTAAACAAGCAGCTCCAGGCAAATTAAAGAAACGGTCTATAATTGTAACTCAACAGACAATAGGTGAGTACCTTGTTTCTTGCTAATATTTATAATTAGCACGGTTAGAACGAAATTTGGAGAGCTAACATCCCGCCGCCGTAGCCTTTTAAAATTGGAATTGGTTGGTTTAGCGGGAACGGAATAAGGTTACGACCACAATTGCGCCATACATTCCTATCAAAGTACCGAAACAAGAGTGGAACCGTTACACGTTACGCCAGTTCTTAATGACCTCTGCGGAGACAGGAGGAGATAAAAGCGCCGTCGTATCGACTGCGAGGCAAGAGCCGAAATAATTCCCCATTGCCGTAACAATTATCGGCAGGGATCCTAAAAGCCACCCCTCTTGAAAAAATGATCCCTTTTTAATCGCGTCGTTATGGGAAAGGGGCAGATGGAAAGAGTTTCCCAAAATTGCAACCCCATAGCGGGACAATCCCTGGTGAAAAAAATTAAAATCAGAGCGAAATAATGCGCATTCTTGGCCTCGTTCACTTGATTCCCACACAAACACCCACGGACAATGTGGATCTTCGATTTGGAAAGCTTTGGAAAAAAGTAACGAAGGAAACGATCCGGAAGCATGTTCCCTTATAGTTTCCATTTTGTGTGGGTCATTTTATCTCCTCGGAAAGCGCTCCGACCAAAAGGATTAATTGATACCACATCCCGAAAGGACAGCAAAGAATGCGATGGGGTAATGTCGCACTGTAGTTGGCGTGATTTTTTCCCCCCTGCGGAGAGGGGACGTAATCATACCACGAGAAAAAGGTTTATCGAAGATATAATTCCCCTCTCGCGGATCCAAAGGAAAGTTTCCACATCGACAGTATTTACGAATCCAAGTGGACTCCGAATCGTAAATTTCACACGCTGATTTTTTATCCGTATTCGTCGCGAATAGGTCACGTTACACTATGCATTCCGTCCCATAGTGAAAACCTATTAAATATACGTAAACGACAATGACCCGCTGAATCGACTGGCAGAGTCGCACGAATCTTTGACATTAAAACCCTACTTCAGTCCAAAAGTGGATGGAGGACGTTTTGAGTAGTAGGGTGGTGTTGAAGCGGACGACATAGGGGAGAATACTAGTGGAAGGGTGGAAGAGGGAGGAAAATAAATTGTTTGAATAACAGGAAGGCAGAAAAAAGAAAAAAATTGAAAAAGATGTGCATTTAACCTTCATGAGGGCAAACCTCAACTACAATGAAATAAATTGGATAGAGCTAGGCACATACTGGTATTCTATACTTGATGGGGAAATCATTTTTTCAATATTCATTTTATATCGTGTTTCTAAAAAAATATAAGATCAATCGAAATGTATTGTATACTATTCGTATTATTGATATTTCCAAAGTTATGAGCCCACTGTGTATAAAAAATAACATGGTGACTTCAGTTAGTCCCGGAACAGTCAACAAAATATTTTTTATGTCTTTCAGGATTACATTTAAACGGAATTTCATTCAGATGTTACTCTATGAGTATCTGCATATCACTTAAATGGAGATTACTTTGCTAGCCTCCACCTTTTCATTCCTGCTAGCTTTTGATAACGCTTCTAAAATGCTGTATCGTGTGAAAGAAAACACAACCACCTCGTTAATATTTACAATTTTATTTCCCATTACTGTTTGATTTTGAAAATATCATATATATATTATTTGATGTCATGGTCACTGTGATCATAATATTTGTATGACAAATGAAGTCTTCACCCATGTGCCTACATTGGATTTTCACTACTTGACAACCTTTTGTAAAGAAATCAATACAAGCGTGTTATAATGCGCCATTATGGTTTGACAAGAGATTAATTTATTCCGTAAAATTAAGTAGAATTATAGGAATTCTTCAGTTTAAAAAGATATTTAGTTAACTTTAAAGAAAATTTGATTTTCCCTGTTTTAACTACATGAATATTTCTAATTACCCAGTTTACAGGACAGTTATCATATTGGTATATTTTATGAATGCTTGTAAATGGGGTGAGAAAGTCAATGACCAATAAGCAAGTAGGAACGCACTCCTAGGAATACGTAAGTAAAAATTAAGTACCAAAAGCTTTAAATGCAAAACTTGAACAAGCTGGAGATTCGATCACCTGAGTGGGAATGCGTGCGGAAAATATTTTACAGTAGGATTGGTGCTCCCGGCATCTAAAACCTCCCTAAGTGCGCGGGCGGTTGTTCCATTGAAAACAAATGTGGACAAACAAACGGTGTATTCTTTACCGCGCGCTCCCAACGGAGGAACTTACCGGCCGGGTAATCGAGGGAAATAAGAACTTTTTTCCTTTATTTCCTCCTCCACATGTTTCCCCGATTAGTACGAGGAAAATAAGCACCGGGCTCGCGGCGTCGTTACTGCACTTGGCCGTGACACTTTCGGATCGCGCAGTTAAAACTTAAATTGGTCCTCCCTTTTAACAACGGGGAGAGAGCTTGGTATTGCGCGACCATTTCGAAAGGGAGGGCAAGAATTAAAGCTGTCCACTTGATAAAAATATAATTAAAAAAAACCTAATCGTGCACCGGTGTTATTTATGTTTGTTTATATGAGGTTGCAGCAGTGCACGTCAACTATAAACACACCGAGAAATCAACATCCAGGGAGAAAGGAAATAAAGCGTGTCTCTTTCTATTTCATGGTGGGTGACCGCGTTCTTTTAGTGGATTCAACAGAGAAATAGTTAACGTTTGAATTAGAGAGTGGGAAATTAGCTCACGATTACACGACCCTTTCAAAGCGAAGGTGAGACATTTTTATCACCAATTTGATAATATCCACCTCTCACATTATGTATAGAACCATCCAGGTTCATGGAAACGCAAATTACAGTAAGTAAACTGCGATAAAATATAAAGCTAACGAATGCTTCGCCATCCAGTTAATTTAAGATTCAACATATATATGCTGTGAAAAATAAGTTTACTAGGAAATGAAGTCTTACACCTTCATTTCATCGACATACTTTATGATACAGGGATTGACACGGCAACGATTTTGTAGGCTAGTCAGAGGTTTATGCATACAACATAAACGATACACGACACTTATAATGTTTATTACTAGAATCATTCCTGCTTCAATACAATTTGTGAAAATCAATAATATAAGCGTAGATAATGCAATCCAAACAAGAATTTAATATACCTATAGTCACTATGACAGATGGTAATCTTAGATGAATAGAATATAAAGGTGTAATATTTCAAACACTTATAACATTCATAAATACGTCGTAAGCTCATTAAATCTATGTAAACAGTATTTTGATGAACGGTTTTTGTGTAACAATGTATTATTCACAGTTAGAATAGAGAAATATTGCAGCTAGTAAAGAAATCGGTATTCCTAAATTGGAAATTAATTTAAAAAACCTTCAAATTTTTCAATACCTAGATGCAATGTTTATTCTACCTATTATACAGAATTTTTCCGGCTGACTTTTACGCTACATACCAATTAAAAAATTAAAAAATGCTTCAATGATTATTAAGGAATAGTAGTATATTCCAAGTATCATAAACGCACTTCCATTAATATTCCGATAGATTATTGAGCCACTAAAAAAACTTGGCATACCGTGATTATAAAGTAGATTGGTGACAGTACCACATGAAATGTATACTTCAACGATTCAAGTCAATTTAAGGTATGCAAGAAAGAAAATATCCCTGGTTACCAACTCTTCACACCTGGCTCCTCCACAAAGATAAAATAATTCGCATGCATAAATGAACGGCCCAAGACATAATAAGTTATCTCACGATGCGTAATATAGATAAAAGTTTGTTACGATATATTTCTCATACATTTACATCAATGCCCTAAAATTTGAGGGCAAATATGATATATTCTGTCCAGCTAACGCCTCGTTTCCTCATATTTATTATTTTTTTGGACCTTAACTTAACAATGGGTGCAATGAAAAGCAGAGGAGAAATAATCATTTTTCATTATAAACAAACTAGATCCTGTTCGGAACTCTTGAGCGCAGTACTCCCTGATGCTCTACAGCTGATGCATTTCCTTGGTGTGAAAATTATGCTACTCGCAGTTTAAGTCATTTTTACTGAACATGAAATGAAAATAATTTATCAATTTCTACCGTGAGTGCCACGGCTTGCTTTGGTCCCCTATTCTAGCGAACTTGATTCCCATTCATGAAAAAAAACTACGCCCTCTTCGTTTCGTTCCGAAGCTCTCTTCCTCGAAAGCCTACTGGATTAAGCTCGTATTTCCACGGGTTGATTTCTCTGATCGCAAAAAATTTGCACATACAAGTGAGGAACCGGGTGCTGGAGGATTGTGAAAATATAGGAAGGAACAACCTTGAATTATCACATGATAAAGAAAAAGTGGAAATAAATCTTCGTTTTGTACATCATGGTGGTACTCCATGGTCAATAAATTCACTAAGAAACAACATTGTACGTAGTACCACCTATGTTATATGTTTTTATAAGAAGTATTTTGCTAAAGTTTGTGTTTCTTAAGAATTTTAGAGGAAATATGCCCATGAGTTTGGTTCACCAGGAAAATCTGGGACTTAATCGGTGAGCTCGTCCTCATCAAACACAATTTGACTGAATTTCAGATTAATTGGTAACAAATTTAAATAATTGCTTTTCGCCTGGCAGAAAAAAATTTATCGGATGCATATTTTTTTCTATCATGAAAAAACAAAACCCATACATGTATTACTAGGAAAGTGGTGATTAATCTTTGTTGAAATGATTTTGAAAAATTTTACTTGATTTATAATCCTTCTAATTCTGGTAGGTAAAGAAAGCCCAGTTACACTGTAGCATTGCAAGTTGAGAGATTAGTGTATAGAAGTGATCTAATATCGTGAAGGGCTGTGATGATATATTGCAATTAGAATCTCTAGTGTATGCCAATGTGTTTATCTCGTGGTGAGTTAATTTAGCCGAGCAGTAAAATTCATAGTATTGTTACAAAATATGTGATAAAATGCACAACGTGGGAGTGACTTCTCACCAGACATGCCTAACCACCAGCTGGTGAAAAGCCACCCCCTGCCACATACACAGGCGTTGGCTTTCAGGATACTGAGGTAGATATAAATTTTTGTGGTCGGCGTGTGTATGAAAAGGGCGATAATGTGGATTCTGTGTTGAGGTATGTTTCTCCTCGGACAGGGCAGGCCTCCATCCGCAGCTCCCAAAGCAGATGTCGCCTTGCCGAATTTCGTTAGGGTTCATCTACATTCACATCTATATATTATACTACATCGCAAGGATATGAGCAGTGAGGGTGGACCAACATCATAGATGCATTGCTGTCACAGAATCAAACATTTTTTGGTAACTATGTTACAGGTTCTATTGCTTGTCTTCAGTCATCTCAATGGACATCTGTCCTAGGATAAGCGATAGGTTGATGTATCGATAATATGGACATACGAAATTATATGTCGTGGTCAAAGTTTGAAGGAATGTGTTTCTAGCGATTGTTGAGTGCAATTAATTCGAGATCACAATAGTTATATGCTTTAGAATTCTTATCTTACAGTGTGTTCGCACGAGGACTGGCCACTTTTTTTTGTTCTTTTGATTTCCCTCCCTCTGTTCCCTTTTTTGCCGTGGCAAGTGTCCGCGACCTTGTTTTGTTTCGTGAGTAAGATTTTGGCCGTTGAGGGCGCTCGAGAGGGAGGAAGTGATTTGTGTGGGCTAGGCCCAGAAGACGAAGAGACCTGTGCGAGCGAGTGAACGGACCAGTGACCTGCCTGAATGGTATGCATGTATGAATGTGTGAGTGACCAAGCCGATCCTCGGAAGACGTCGGACAAGGTATGCAAGCGCAAGCCCGGCGATTTCCTTCTCTTTCACCCCCTTTATTTTATGACAGTTTTTTTTTTCTTTAGTTTTTCGTTTGTTCCGTTAAAGGCCAGCCTCCTTTCCTTATTTTACCCCTGTGGGGCCTTACTTGTCTGGGGGCATCACGGCAACGGGCGCGAACATTCTGGTGACCCCGACGTGATTAACTGTCAATATGCCAGAGACGGAAGAGGGGAAGCGGTCTGCAGTCATGACGAGGGACGCGTGTGTTACCCATTTAAAATTACTTCGCTCAAAACGAGCTCGCGTCTTAAATACGATAATGGCTGCACATTCACTCGCAAGCGAATTAGAGGCTTTGGGAAGTGGTATCATTAATTCTCCTAAATTGAGAATATTTCGTTCAAGGGTAGGAGAATTAAAGGAGGTATACCGTGACTTTCAATCGGCACAGAGTGCAATTTGTGACTTTTGTCACGATTGTAATAAATCTGATACAAGTTCTGTTGACATAGAACTCTCCGAAAAGGTAGAGGAGTATTATTATTTCGTACTCTCCGTGGCTGATTCTGTTAACGATTTAAACGCCTCTTCTAGTGCGTCAGTTAGCCCTGGAAATTCCACGGTCTCAATGCAGCGATCTCGTCTTCCGGTCCTTGAAATTCCTCGATTTTCGGGGTCTTTGGTCGAGTGGGAAACTTTCCGTGACCTTTTTATTTCAGTTATTCATAGCCGGGACGAATCGAACCCATTGAAAAGTTTGGGTATTTAAAATCCGCTCTATCCGGTAGTGCATTGGCTTTAATAAAGTCTGTACCCTTCGCAGGGGTCTATTATTCTCTAGCTTGGAAGGAGCTTTGTGATTTTTATAATAATCCTCGTGTTTTGGGGTTTAACTATTTGGATAAATTACTTGAATTTACGCCACTTTCTTCTGACCCCATTTCTAATATGTAGCATTTTACCTGCACATTTTCAGAAATTTATGCTGCATTGAAGGCGTTAAACATTCCCGATCTTGGTGATTTTGTCTTATTTCGTCTAGCGGCGCGTGCTATCAGTTCAGATATTTTGACTCGTTTCGAAGAGACATTAGCTGGCGAGGAATTTCCCACATTCATTCAGCTTTTAACATTTGTTAAGAAACAAATGAAAGTTTTGCAAACCTCTCAGGGTGTTGTATCGAAGCAAGCGCTCACGTCTTCCTCCAAGCCGAAATCTCTTCCTCGCGCGAAAGTTAGTATGACAGTGTCTGCGAGTACTAACGAGATTTCTGAGTCAAATATTTCTAAAGCAGAACAATGTCCACTCTGTGGTTTGAAGCATTTCCTTCATAAATGTGCACAATATAAAGAGTTGAGCGTTGGACAACGTTCGGAATTTGTTCGGTCAAAAGGATTATGCTTTAGATGTTTAAGAACCGGACATTGGGCCCCAAGGTGTCCGCGAAAAGGTCTCAAATGCTTGAAATGCAAGGGATATCATCACGTAACTTTGCATTCTTCACCCTTAGTAAAGGATGAACTTAATGGATCCTCCTCTTTGTCTCAATTGCCCAATTCAAAGGAGGATTCTGTTGCATCGTCAACTAGTAGCGATCCCATCACACCCGCTAATCCTTCCACGGTGACTTCATGCACCGATTATAGTTCAACGGGCACGGTTTTGCTAGGTACGGCAGTGGCATCTGTTTTGAACGCTAGAGGTAGTCCTCAAACGGTGCGGTTGATGATTGATTGTGGGTCGATGGTGTCTGCAATTTCTACGGCTGCAGTGCAACGTTTAAAACTACCGGTAACGCAGTATGACGGAGTTTTAATGGGTCTATCTCACACTCCCCTGACTCGGCCTAGTGGTATGGTTAAATGTACTATGACACCGCGTAACTCTTCTCGTTTGCTTCTTAAGTCGAATGCTGTAGTTTTGCCTCAAATTACAAGGCATCTTCCTCATGTCCCTATTCCACCTTCCTTTAGGAAGAGAGTTCGTCATCTTCAGTTAGCCGATCCGGATTTTGATAAACCCGCCGAAGTTGACTTTTTGGTGGGTATGGATTTATTTCCCCGGATTCTGTTGGGAGGGCGGAAAATACTCTCTTCTAATAAGCTGATTGCTTTGAATTCCGTTTTTGGCTGGATATTAGTAGGACATATTCCGGAATTGCATTCTTTAACGACGGAAGTAGTGTCTTCGTGTACAGTTATTAATCATCCTTTGGAGACAGAATTGAGTCGGTTTTGGCAAATCGAAGAGTCAGTCCCTCGAATCCATAAAAATCCTGACGATGTCTATTGCGAACGTCTATTTACGGAGACTTATTCGAGAGACGCGACTGGGAGGTACATTGTAACACTTCCTTTTAAACAATTTCCTCCCTCACTGGGCGAGTCCCGATCTATTGCCATATCTCGATGGCTGAACGTGGAGCGCAAGTTATCTCGCAATGAGGATCTAAAAAATAATTATATTCAGTTTATGGAGGAATACGAACGGTTAGGTCATATGACCGAATCTAGTGACTTGGATTCCGTTTATTTGCCTCACCATGCCGTAGTTAAACATACTCCAGCCGGACAGAAATATCGCGTAGTTTTTGATGCTTCTGCAAATACTACATCGGGAAAGTGTCTTAATGACGTGCTATATACTGGGCCCAAATTGCAAAAAGAAATATTTGACATTATTTTGGCATTCCGGCTGAATGCTATTGCCGTAATTACAGATATTTCGAAGATGTATCGTCGTATACTTTTGGCCGAATCTCATCGCCCGTTTCAACACATAATATTTCGGACTGATTCCGCGAAAGCGTTAAAGGAATATAAACTTAATACGCTTACATATGGGGTTGTATCATCTCCTTTTATGGCAATTCGCGTTCTTCACCAATTGGCAAAGGATGACGGTTCTGATTACCCCCTTGCGGCTGATGCCTTATTAAATGATACTTACGTGGATGACGTAGTAACAGGCGCGAATACCATTGCAGAGGCAATGGACTTGCAGCAGCAGTTAATTGATTTACTTGCTCTTGGGGGGTTTCCCTTGGGAAAATGGGCTAGTAATTCTACCGCACTACTCGCGAAAATCCCTATGGATCAATGGGAAAATCAAATGTTTTTTAATCCCGATGGTTCAGCTTCGACTAAGGTTTTGGGCATAATTTGGAACCCAGATGTTGATGCGTTTTCATATTTTATAACTTTTGATCAATCCATTCGGTCCAAACGGTCTTTATTATCCAACATTGCTAGGATATTTGATCCGATTGGGGCATTGGCTCCTGTCATCTTTTGGGCAAAATGTCTTATGCAGACATTATGGAAACTAAGAATAGGATGGGATGAACCGTTGCCCGATTCCATCACTAATCCCTGGAAGGATTTTGTTTCCCAAAGTTCAGACCTATGTAATGTTCAAATTTCACGGTATGTAGATATATACCCAGGAGCGAAATATCAATTGCACGGGTTTTCAGATGCCTCAGAGCGTGGATATGCGGCAGTTGTTTACTTACGTTCTGTCTCTCCAAGCGGTGGAATAAATGTGCATTTTCTGTCGGCTAAGACTAAAGTTGCCCCCATGAAAACTATCTCTGTTCCAAAACTGGAATTATGTGGAGCTCTTCTTTTAGCCAAGCTTATGTGCCGCATAAATGACACGCTCACTAATCGAAATGTTCGTGTGTTAATGAGAGCATGGACCGATTCAACTATCGTTTTGTCGTGGTTGAACATACCTCCTCATTCACTTAAAACTTTTGTTGCTAATAGAATTGTAGAAATTTTAGAAGTATTACCCGTTTCCTCATGGAAGCATATTTCTACTGATATAAATCCGGCCGATCCCGCCTCGAGAGGCTTAATGCCGTCGGAATTAATTAAGTGTCAGTTTTTGAACGGGCCGACTTTTCTCAAACTCTCAGAATTTGATTGGCTGACGGGACGATATTGTCCACAAGATAGCAACTCTATACCGGAGATAAAATCGCCGATAACTATTATGGGGATGACTCAAACTAATGAGAGACCATCCAAATGGATTGAGAAATTTTCGTCATTTATTCGTCTTATTCGTGTTACTGCCTTCATGTTAAGATTTTATTCTGCTTGCAAAGGAACGCGTCACGCTATTGGCACTCCTATATCTTCAAAGGAATGGACAGCTGCGCTGTCATGCGTTGTAAAAATAGTTCAAAGGGTTCATTTTTTTGATTTAATTGAATCAATAAATAAAAACCGCCGACTCTCTAATCCTATGAGTCGCCTTCGCCCCTTTGTGGATCCGAGCGGCCTTATCCGAGTCGGTGGTCGTTTGCATTATGCAACTCTCCCTCAATGCGCTCGCCAACCGATCCTATTGCCCAAGGATGAGCATTTTTCTAGATTAATTGTGCGACATTATCACTTGGCATCCCTTCATGGAGGGCCTAGAGCTGTCGAAGCACTAGTCTCTAGGCAATTTTGGATTATATCCGCAAGAGTGGTAATTCGTTCGGAGATTGCTAAATGTGTGATCTGCTCACGGTACCGGGGTAAAACCACGCAACCCGTTATGGCTGATTTGCCTGCATCAAGAGTCATTCCTCAGGAAGCTTTTGCTCAAGTGGGGGTCGATTACGGCGGAGCATTGATGTTTAAGACGAGCATTCGTCGTAATGCGGCTATTGCCAAAGCGTACATTTGTTTATTTATTTGTTTGGCAACAAAAGCCGTTCATCTCGAATTGGTAACGTCTCTGTCAACTCCCGCCTTTATTGCGGCTTTTCAACGATTCATTTCAAGGCGCGGAATACCCAACGTTATTTATTCCGATTGTTGCACGAATTTTGTCGGTGCGGATAAATTCTTGACCGATTTATATCGACTAATTCGCTCTGGACCTCATAAGGAAGCTCTCAGCTCCCTTTATCCCGAGAATGCCATAGAATGGCGATTTAATCCGCCCGCGGCACCGCATTTCGGCGGAATTTGGGAAGCCGGGATAAAGTCTGTTAAATACCACCTTCGGAGAGTGGCTCAGGGGCATGCTCTCACTTTTGAGGAGTTCGCGACTTTGTTATGTCAAATCGAGGCCATTTTAAATTCGCGCCCGTTAGTAGCTTTATCGACGGACCCATCTGAGACGGATTGCTTGACACCGGGGCATTTTCTGGTCGGTAGGCCCGTGTTAACCTTGCCTATACCAGTGAATGACGAAATGATACCACTTCCCCAGCGATATCAATTAATAAGGCAAATTTCCCGCCAATTTTGGCGAAGATGGTCCTGGGAGTATTTACATACGCTTCAGCAGAGAAGCAAGTGGACCAAGGATGGATCCACAATTTCAATCGGGGAACTTGTTTTGATTAAGGACCGCAACTCTTCACCGTCTCAGTGGATCTTGGGTCGTGTCACTCGCCTGTTTCCGGGCTCCCTTGGAGAGGCAAGAGTGGCCGAATTAAAGACGGGGTCGGGTATTCTAGTGCGGCCCGTGGTGCGATTGGTACCTTTACCTATCTCACCCCAGTGAACCCACAGGATTTTTTTTTATTTCATTATTATTTATTATTTCCTTTAATTTTGTATTCCTTTTCCTGTCTTCCCCATTTTTGCTTCGTTTGTTTTGTATATTATTTTTGCTTCTTTCTTTCCCTTGTTTTTTGTGAATCTAAGTGATTCACGGCGGGCGGGATGTTCGCACGAGGACAGGCCACTTTTTTTTGTTCTTTTGATTTCCCTCCCTCTGTTCCCTTTTTTGCCGTGGCAAGTGTCCGCGACCTTGTTTTGTTTCGTGAGTAAGATTTTGGCCGTTGAGGGCGCTCGAGAGGGAGGAAGTGATTTGTGTGGGCTAGGCCCAGAAGACGAAGAGACCTGTGCGAGCGAGTGAACGGACCAGTGACCTGCCTGAATGGTATGCATGTATGAATGTGTGAGTGACCAAGCCGATCCTCGGAAGACGTCGGACAAGGTATGCAAGCGCAAGCCCGGCGATTTCCTTCTCTTTCACCCCCTTTATTTTATGACAGTTTTTTTTTCTTTAGTTTTTCGTTTGTTCCGTTAAAGGCCAGCCTCCTTTCCTTATTTTACCCCTGTGGGGCCTTACTTGTCTGGGGGCATCACGGCAACGGGCGCGAACACAGTGTTTATTGGGTAAATAGTGTTTTTAAATCGTAAATACTTAACTGTATCAGATACACTACATTATTAAATACTTATGATGTATCTTTCTGGTTTAAAAACATTTCATACTTAAGGCAATTTTTAAAATTTTTGTGATGCCTTTGGATGTAGGAAGTTTGGAAATTTTGAAAAAGACACACTTTGCTGTCTACTTCTTCTTTGGGGGGTTGATACAGCTTTTGGTGATATCCGTCATCTTCTTCTCTTGAGTCTCTTTGCCTTTCCAATCTTTGTATTCCATCTGTCGTTTTTTAATGTCTTTTGTGAAACGCTTCCTTCAATCGTCTGGTGGTCTGCATCTTTTTTTTCTTCCAAGATGGTAACCAGTTTAGTATATTTTGGGCTGGGGCGGCGATTGTTCTCCGTTCCTTTTATATACAAGTATTCACGTAATATTAATCATTTTTCTCGTATTTATACTGTCTCTTGATTTTCTTGTGTTATATTCCTTATGTTCTTATCCACTATTTTCTTATACTTCGATAGTACGCAGCTTCTTCTCAGATAGTCTAATTCCACACCCTCTTGTGTCTGTCTATCCGTTTGTGACATTTTTGTTCCATAAAAAGTATTTTTTGAATGTTTTCGAGTCTAATGGATTCTTAAACATTGTTATGAATAATTCAGACATGATATACATGTAACTCAAGACACATTTAATTCGAAAGATAATACTTTCGTCTTATTATTCCAGAGTAGTGGAAGAAAATATGCATACGATATATATATAGTATGCGATGTATTATAATATGTAGATGTGAATTTAGATGAACCCTAACGGAATTCGGCAAGGCGACATCTACTTTGGGAGCTACGCATGGAGGCCTGTCTTGTCCGAGGAGAAACATACCTCAACACAGAATCCACATTATCGCCCTTTTCATACACACGCCGACGACAAAAATTTATATCTACCTCAGTATCCTGAAAGCCAACGCCTGTGTATATGACAGGGGATGACTTTTCACCAGCTGGTGGTTAGGCATGTCTAGTGAGAAGTCACTCCCACGTTGTGCATTTGTTCACATTGGCATGCACTAGAGATTCTAATTGCAAAATATCATCACAGCCCTTCACGATATTAGATCACTTCTATACACTAATCTCTCAACTTGCAATGCTACAGTGGAACTGGGCTTTCTTTACCTACCAGAATTAGAAGGATTATAAATCAAGTAAAATTTTTCAAAATCATTTCAACAAAGATTAATCACCACTTTCCTAGTAATACATGTATGGGTTGTGTTGCATATTTTTTCATGATAGAAAAAAATATGCATCCGATAAACTTTTTTCTGCCTGGCGAAAAGCAATTATTTAAATTTAATACCAATTAATCTGAAATTAAGTTTATTATGCATTTTCCTCTTGCTCTATCCGATAATATAATTAGCATCATGTAATGGTTAGTAAAAAATTTCAAAATGTGTCATTTATAATCATTCACCAGAACATCACCAATAATTAACTTTTTCGTAAAGTTACTTGGAATGCATTCTACAAATCTTTTTCAGAAAGCAGATTTTGCTTCAAATAAGTGCATTGATTAAAATTTCAAAGCTACAGTTTTAATGTAATGGTTTGAAATATTATATTAAATAAAGTTTTATACATATGTGGCGACGCAGCACAAGATACGAAAGAATAAATTACCACACCAAGTGTGGAATACCTGGTTTCTAATCAGGTGATAAAGACATGAAGAGGTGTAATAACGCCATAGTGATTTAGGTATGTAATCATCATTGGCCACAGCTGATGCTGACTACTACCAAATGTTAACCGATACACATGCAATTAGGTAATGAAGAGTAGTACATATTTTACGGGTTGCATTTGATTGCCTGCCATATCTCTCAAAAACTCATACGCAATTAACTATGATGAGTAATTTTAAATTCATCATAACAAAGAACAGCATACACATTAGAAGCAAAGAAGAATCCTACAATACACATCAAATTCTTCTTTCTTCTACAAATGACTAATTCTCCCAGTTTAAAAATAAGTTTGCGAGATAAGTCATTAGAATATGCATTTTCGCAGCAGATGTTCGCTTCCGCCATGACCCACAACGACTGCGTTCAAGGGATATTATCTGAACTCCCGTCGCAAGTTTAGTTCCCCAAGTTCGTCGATGTTTAATAGTATTTGCCAACATAAGATCCGGTTAAATTTTTCTCTTCCTTTCGAAGTGTGGCAGCTAGTATTTTCTTTACTTCCTCGACAGCGCCGCAAGTTTCCTTATTTCATTCATAGATATTTTTTTAAGTTTCCAACTCCAATAATGATCAGCATGGAAGTAATCCTTGCAGAGAGATCACTGAAGTAATTAAATATGGGTCCCTATGGCTCCATGCATTTTCCCAATATACCGAGTATCGCAATATTTTTCCACCCGCTGTTATGTTTATTCCATCCCCTTTCACAACGTCGTTTTTCTTTAAGATAAAAGTTCGGGGGTGGTTGCACGTAAGTAAGTGTGATCCAGCTTTTTTCTGGCATGGCATTTTCTCCTATCGCCATCTCTGTTAGGAAATATTTCCTTTTCTTCTATCAACCCTCGGTTACTTAGCGCATAGAAACCTTTTTTCGCGTATATATCGACTTTTTAGCAATTAGCTCACCTAATCCACGCTCCCTTCTTCGTACCCTTGAATTCATTTGCTGTGGTGAAAGGCTATTTAGTATTGGAAAATCGGGGGACGGCAACCCAAGGATTTCATTGTGAATCCGACGTCGGAATAAAATTGGAGAAAAGACTGTAATCATCCACCTGTTAAAGGCTAAGAATTCTCATCAGTTAATGAAACGTTTGACGGCGTTGAGCCTCTATGAGTATAGTGTACGGGTGAAAATCTGGGGGAGAATATTTAAAATATGCCACGCAAAATACCGTTTAATTTTAAGTTTAGTAGATATTTTAGGAAAAACACGGGCGAATTGAAGGAAAAGTCTCGTCACTTGCCGAGTGTGAATTTCTGAGCAATTAGACGTAGCAATGGATGAGCCCTGAAATCACAAAAAAACTGATTTTCGGGAGTCTCATTGATACACCAAAGAATGGTTTATGAAGTATATGTTCCCAATAAATTAGCTTAAGATATAACTATGGTGCATCAAAACCGTAATTTTAATATATTTATGGCCGGAAAGGTTTTAAAAAATACTCGTGACTACGCTTGATATGCAACAAATATCTTTAGTATTGTGGATGAGTTTATAATTAAGGTACATATTTTTATAAGTGGTTTCAAGTCTGTCAAATAGATAAAAATAATCGCTTCGAATAAGGACGAGAAATGTGAAGTGGAAATGATTGGAAGGTAAAGTTGAAACGTTGAGATCCCGGTGACGGAATCAGTGCCCAAAAGATAGGCGCCAAGGGGTACAGGGTTTTACATCCCATTCGATCGGTGGATCACGGAACTTAGAATGCTCTGCACATGACGTTTGGGTGAGGAAACCATTAGAGTGCTAGTCGGAAGCGGAACCCAGACTCTTAGAGTACCAGTGCTTTACAATTGACACCCTTAACGTAACAAAAAGTTACGAACGACGTGACATATATCGATAAATATCCCCAAACATATCTATAAGACAAAATGTGTCCAGATGAGTATGAACATCTGAACTACAGGACATAATTAACCTGTGGTATAGTAAAAGCTATAAATCACATATTCTAATTTGACAGCACGATTCATTCCATTTTCACCCCATTTGGAGTGGCCTACCCCAATGCTTTTAGGATTAGAACTTAATTTACCTTTTAGTTGCTACAATCTCAATAAAAATATGTAAAAATAATATTTTTTCTCCCATTGTTAATGTAATTGGTTAATTGATTTATCTTCTAACTTAGAGAGAACAATGCCTCCCCCTGCTGAGCTAAAAATTATAGGAAAGTTATCCTTTAGGTACTGCGAGTCGATAGCATTTCCAGGCAATAGAAATCACTTCCCGGAACCTTGTCCGCGTCTTCTTTTGTCTGACTACAAGTATACCCTAAACTTCCTCACAGTTTTTTCCTCCCCATCTCTTTTCCCAGTAGCTTTAACTCACCCCAACCCACAACCCCGTTTCATGAGTCTACCGTCCACACATCTGCACCGAACATAAATATCTCCGTGACTCATCACTCTAATTTCGATCCCGGTGCACTCACCATGGGCCATTGTCTCCTTCCTACGAACATACGACAAAAGATCTCTCTGACTCTCCTCCCCCTCTCCCACGCCCGCCCCAATACCTTATCGACCTAACTTGGTACAATGGTACAATGCACGCCCTCCAAGCTTTTTCCGCCTCACTCTCTCACTCCCTCTCTCCCGTTCCCCCCTCCCAGGCTCTTCAAACCCCGTTTTCTTCCCTCTCGCCTTTCGAACAGCACAGACACCAACCTCCTCCCCATTTCCCAACCACCTACCACCCTTCCCCCAGTTCGCCAATCCGAATCTCAACTCTCTCTCCCTCTCTCTCACTCCCACGATCCCCAGCCGCTCGCTTCCAAACTCATTTCTTTTGTTTCCAACTTAGTGCCCGCTCTCCCCGCCAGAGCAGTCAGTGCCCTATCTCCCCCAACCCCCTCTCCGATTCACGACACTCATCGTCTCCCACTCCACTCTATTTTTCTGTTTGCGAAATGCACCCGGCCCACCGATGAATGTGTCCTCCTCCCCACTCGGCCACTTATACCATTCTCCTCCTCCGCTTCCACCCTGTCCATCAGAAACGCCCTCCGCACGGCCACCCCACTTTGCCTCCGTCCCCTCATCTCCGCCCCCGCTAGTCACTCGAAGTGGTCCTCTCCATTCCACCTCTCCTCCCCAGCCGGAGTCCGAGACAGTCGACTATCGCCCCGCTTGTTTTACTCGAGAGTGCGTTATTAATAACTGACTCTTGGCAATGGGGGCATTATTTGTGGTGCACGACCCTTTTAAGCCTCGCGCAAGGGACAGCGTGGTTCCGCGGATGACGAAGCGAAGGAGCTCAGTCGACCTTGAACGTGAATAGTATATATCGTGACATTTACATCTTTCTGACTTTCGCTTTCATTGATCGAGAGTTATGCATGTGGCTCTTTAATCTGAATCTCATGGCCAACAAGAGAATAGAAGGCAAAGGCTTAAAATATTTACCTGATATAGTATATAATTTGGTATGAAGAGGTTGGCCGATAGAAGAATCGAGTGGAGGGCTGCGTCAAACCTAACGTCATCCTAGGATAGGATAACCAATCCTAGGATTGCTGACCCTTTTTTATTTTTTTATTTATTTTCCACTACCGCCGAGAACAGTACATGTGGCCTTTACATCGGGGTATTTAACAATGTAACAACAGACGAGCACACACAGCCATGTCCTGAGTGGTGGAGAAACCAACTTAGGCGGGACTCGAACCCGCGACCCTCAGGTTAGCAGGCGAGGACTTAACCACGCCGCCACCCTTGATGATGATAGTATATAATAAGTGGTAACTACTAATAAGTGTTAGTATACTTTGACTCAAGTTGTAGCTTCTGCATAAATGTTTTCGCATCGTATAACCAAATTATAGTTGCAACACATTGAGAGGATTGGCGTTATAGCTAGATTACATACTAAATTCTCATTCCGAGGTCCCAGATAAGAAATTGCTCAGAAGAGTATTTCTCTTCTCCCTAGCCATCGATTCCACAATAGCACTAACAGATACTTATCTTTATGGCACAAAGGACCTTTGATAAAGAATGCCTCCGCTGATATGAACTTAAGCTTTAACATATTGGTGCGTAAACCATCTTAGGTTAAAATAAAAAAAATTTCCTCAGGCTCTACTTGGTGGAGCAGCATGATTGTAGCAAGGAGAAAAAACCACTTTGTGAGATTTCACATCCTTGAAGAAGAATGTGGAATCTCACAAAGAATGATTGTACCTATTAGATGATTGTGCTACAATCAAAACCTAGGTCGGTGTCTCAATAAATTTTGTGGGATCTCACAAAGTTGCTTTGTCTCCGTGCTACCATTTTAGGATAATTCAAGCACAACTTAATGACATTCAAATTCAGAGCCAATCGTTAATTATGACTGACATGCCCCATTATGCAAAAACGTGGATCATATGAAATATTACAACCCTTTCTTTTCAGATTTAAACTGCATACTTACACATACCTCCGGTATTAATTAATTAATTGCCGGTATTAACAATTGAACCCGGTGGCGGTGTGGTGGAGTCCTGGCAAACCAATATTAAGATTCTGGGATTGAATAATACCTGGATGGGGTTTGCATTACCTCGGGCGTGGATAATCATGTTTGTCTATATTTTTAAAAATAAATATCAGGAGGTAAAATACAAAAGTGCTGGAGGATGCTATTAATAAAAAATTAAATATCCATATAACATTGGTAATATATGTTACATACTCAATTATTACGCACGGATTAAATATTTGTCTCGTATGTCTCCACATTTCACGGAGAATTGGTGTCAAATACTAATGCAATACAGGCATACTACAGGGACCTTGGACTCCACCTCTACAAATTACAGGGAATTACGATAGAAGTGAAAAATTACCCCGTTCGCCAGAGCGAATATGACACAACAGATTTTCTGATACGTCTATTTTTTCAATAATTCAGGATGGATACGCTGAGGAGGAATAGAAAACATATAGCTGACCCGATGAAAGCAATATGTTTTCCCGAGGGATCATCCAATTTATGACAAAATAATCGAGTGAAACTGCGCGCCATAGAAATCCAAGCCAAGCACGGATGAATGGTTAACTTCTGAAACACGCGTTGAAATCACGTTTCTAACTGGAAATCCCGACGAGATAAAAAAAATATTGAGGAAAAAGGACGGAAAAAATCAAGGAAAACGACACCGAGTTTTGCAACGGCATGTGCTCCTGCAGCTGCGTTCCCAAAACGAAATCCATTTGCCCTCTGATAAGCCTCGGATTAGAGCAACGTGGCAACCCCAGGATTACGCACAACATCCACGCCCTTCAACCCTCGCGCTCCAAAACCCATACTAAGCTCCAAGACCCCTTTTATGCCCATATCCCCGAACGAAAATATACGTAAACCCCCCCACTCGAAAAAGCTTCGAAGGGAGAGAGAGAGACAGAAGTACACTCATATACAAGGAAATAAATTTAAAAACACGCCCATCTCGACATCTCCGCGGCAGTATATGTACCCCCAAGACCTTTTCCATGGTCTGTGAACGGAAAGAGTTAAATAACAAATAAATAAAATAAATAAAACCCAGGCACTCCCTACTATCTCCTAACACGAATTATCTTTCCCGGAAGCAGTCGGGGCAGAAAGAATTCGGCAAAGGGGGAGAGTAGAATAAATGAACGAAAAAGAGAAAGAAACGCTCCTGCACTCAGTTCGTGAATAGGAACGCGCGAATTTTTTTTAACGAATGATTCTTCGGCGCCACGCCTTCAACTCACTCAGCACCCCTAGTCCCGTTCAGCTCATGGAATACCCTCGTACTTCCCCTCCCCTCCTGCTGAGAGCGAACGAACGAGGAAAAAGCCACCCCTTTCAGCCCCTCCCCCACAATATGGAACTGCATGCCATCGCTGAATCGACAGCAATCTCCAGATCAAATCCATCCCACCAAAGTCATCATGCATTAAAGAAAATATTCCCCAAAATCTCTAACATCTCCATAGTGCCATGCAAGCTACCTTAACCCCCTTCTGAGCCAATCTATTATAATTCTAAAAACTTTCAATTAAATTAGTGATTTTTGCTATTAGAATGCTATTATGAATAAACTTAGGTATTTCATTTAAATGTATTAACGTAAGGTAAACAGAAAAACGTTTTATAAATTGGGTAACTCAATCCAAGGAGTTATATTAAAAGTTCTAGAACCACGGTAGACAGCTGTATATTTATTTTGGAAATACTCAAAATAGCTACTAAATGCTATAAACAATAAAGGGTGAGAATATGAATTCCCGTGGCCATAAGTGAAAGCTAAAATGGGTGGGAAACTGCATTCCCACGGCCTATAAAAGGGATAAGGGTGCTTACACCAGAATTGCACTACAGTTGGGTACTCATTTTTACTGTGACCAAAACACAGTTTGCGCCATTAAGTTAATTTAATTTTTCTAGAGAACAAGGATGCTACTCACGCTATACGACTTACGATATCAAACTTTCCATTCAGGTTAAACCCTGGACATATAGGAGATAGCAGTGGTGGAATTTCAATTATAATCTCTTTACTCTCTCCAAGAGAATAATGGCTTGTCTATAAAATCCAAGTCCTCCCGCTATTTTTTTCTCATCGAGTCCAAGGAGAGCCAACAGCTGGACTGTGATACAGAAATGCAATATCCACTTGATCATTGTTTTTGTAGAATTTCATATCAGCGGCCCGAAATCAATTGCCAAGAGAGAACTCGATAACTGGAATGATTTTGAAATGAATATGACATGATTTACTTCAAGAAAAAGGGAAGTTCCCTCATGATACGTAATAAATGCGTAAAGCAAAATGAAATACCAAATGAAAAAGTAGATTAAGACTTCCGAACCAATAATGATACTCCGTTTTTCGTTGACTCGAGGCTTTACTGTAACAACCGCAGAAGAGTTTTAAGAGGAAAACGCATTAGCTAAATAACTGAGCCATATTATCGTCAATTCAAAATTGTTCATGGAATTTTGCGCAATGACGAAATAAATAAATTTCTACCCACCTCTTAACCTTCTTAATTTAGAGTACGACGCCAGTTAATGAGACACGAGGTATTTCTCGATATGGAAATATTGTCGGCATTATGAATAAATAAAAAAAAATTATGTTTATATAAATATATAAAATGTAAATATGTAATCTTATTCATGTGTGTATATATATATGTACATAAAATCAATCATACAAACTTCCTCACAGGGTACGTATAAATACATGCAGGACTACCCTTCTCCTTTCCACCCGATCCCCGTCAGAAGCGAACACACCTCTCTCCCCACCCTTCACTCCACGTTTCACTTCGCAAGCCCCCCACTTCCCACTTTTGCTCACCAACAACGCAAGGTGCACCCCCATCCCCCCTCACCCGTCTTTTTTGGAGAGAGAAATTAAACTGCAATTAGAGTGCGCCTCCATTATGTATGACGCGGGGTTGCCTCTCTCTCTGTTTCTCGTGGGGAAGAGAGCGCTCGTGCCTACGAACTTGTGTGCGTGTGTGTGTGCTAGGTTGGGGTGGAGGGCATTAGTGATTCCACGCATCGCGAACCGGTGTGCGGTTTTAAGCCACCTCCCACCCTCCCGCCCCTTAAACCCCTTCATCGCCGCCACCCGTCCCACCTCGCGCCCACCGTCCCCTTCCACCTCCTACCCGTTCCTTCGGAAAGCCCCCTTTCCCTCAGCCCTCCCGAGACACGGTGCAAGGTGCATTCGCTCAGGGCCTTTGAACCCTTCCCTCACCCTTGTATCGTCCCTGCTCCTCCATTCCTCACTTCCAAGCCTTCCTCTTTGACGCTATACCCTGCGAGCCCCTGTCGTGGGGCGTGCGATAGGGTGCATGAGGACATAAGCCTTAGTTCGCATAAATAACAATACGTCCCGATTTAAAGCTGTGTGATCCGTATATGTCATTTGTTAACGGATGTGTTCATTAGGTTAAGACGATACTTGAGACTCTCCATGGTCCATATTAATTTTTCAACGTCTACATTAAAAATAGCATGGCCACCACAGATCTACCAGTAAATTTTCGGTTCTAACAAAGAAGATATTTTTCAATAGACATGAAGACTTTTGTTAAGATATAGTACCACCTTAGAGCAAATAGATACTTATTCCTTCCAATGTATCTTTCAGCTCCGAACATTTTTCCTAAATGCATGTATAACCTCTCCTAAAATGGACACCCTGGCTGCTCATCTTCTTCTCTTACCCACCATACTCGATCACGGAGGCATTCGGTTTTTATGATGAACTGTGAAGTTGAGTTCATTCCAGAACATGTAGCTTCAGCTTAAATCTAAGATAGGTGCTATATTCATAACCAAGTTTAGGTTCAAAACTGCGACAATCGGGTGGCCAAACTGGCCCTTAATTCTCCCTGTCAATCTGGTCGTCAACTCCTCCGACAACCCATTGCATCTACCAGCTCTGCTTCATTCTTAATTGCTTCGTCAAGAGCATTTTCCCTCCTTGCCTGCCCAAACTCGTCTTCATCTATCGTACACACCAGGTAGTTTCTCCATTCGTCTCCGCGTTCGATTCTAAACCCCAAATTGAGCCATGCGTTTGGAAGTGATTAAAAACTAAGCCAAGTAAGACAAGGCGTTTTGAAGCGAATGCAATTATGACCCTCTGAGTCGTATAGATGTTTCACTTCGGATTGCATGGTTTCTAATTTAACTATCGAAAGAGGTGTACAGAAATTTGTAAGTGCTAATACCAATCTCCTTGACTTAAATAGAGTAGCCCAACCTGCACAATAATTGGGAAAACTTAATCTCCTTGGATGTTGGAAGTAAACTCTAGTCCCGTAAACCCTGAAAACTTAAGCCTTTAACGCCAAGCGTGTTCATATGATCTCGTATTTTCCATTCGAAATTACGGGATTTCTATTGATCGCACTACTTCACCCCGTATTTTCTCTTTTTCAAGCTCCTTCCTCTCATTAGGACCTCATTGTAATCTAAGTATGTGTTTAAACTATAGAGTGCACATGTTTCCTACCGGCAATAGCTTTTACTATTGCTTTACTATCCTTACTCACTGAATATTTTCTTTAGCTCTATTATCGAGGCTTTAAAGTTTAAATTTCTCTACATGTGGCTACCGAGGATGATGTATTGAAACGAATTTGAGTTTTGGATAAGGGAAAACACTAGTCCACGTCAAAATGAACGAGATTTTTCAAAAAGTTTCGTCACTGATAGACTTTTGGCGCTTATTCATTCTTTGCGTTACATCGAACACCTTTACCCTCTCATATTATCAATAGAGAAAATAGACAATCAATGGAAAAAATAAATAGGTACACTTTTCCATTCAACGGGCATATATATTGTAATAAATTCAGTTTCATATCAGTGTATAGTCTAAAATAAATTAAAATAAACTAATAATGTTTGCAACGAAATATCTATCGAATACAAAGGGAGTTCCTTATTCTTATTCCTTTATCACCACAATTTTTTTTCGAATGTTGACCGACATATTCCTCTGTAATGCCTGAGCCACCACAAAACATGCATGCAGTTTAATGTGCTTGGTAATCAAGTACAAATCCTCCGTCAAATGCCCACAATCATGTAAGTCTTATGAACGAACGCGTCCCTAACTTTTAGTTGAACGTGAGCGAGCGAGATTCGAAAAAATACATCTCCAGTAAAACGCGTAACACCACCGTCATAAGTGCACTACTCCAAACACGTACCTTGCGGTTTCATCCCTCGCGAGCACGCTTAGCGCCTCCTCCAACCCTCATTCACTTTTTTCCTTCCATCCCTCACCTAGTCACACACTTCTTTGCCTTTCCTCTCCCAGAACTCTCAGTCGCGAGCGGGGAACCAAAAGAGAAATAATCAAAGACTTTCACCCGCTTATGCGCAAACGGCTCCACAAGCCTTTACCCATGCGAGACTAGCCTCTCGAGAGGCAAAGTCCTACTTGTTGAGAAGCAGCCCCGTCACTTTTAAGAGGCGGGAGCCATCAGCCCCCAAGACTGTACGCCCTTAATGAGAGTTGCGTCGTTATTATCACCGCACGAAGAATTATAAATGCAAAAGGGCGGTGCCTAGTCGTTAGCTCGATACAAATTACCGCGGTAGGCTAACAAAAAGCTTAACGGAAACATAAAATACAGGTAAAACGAGGAAATTTTATTAAAGGAGAGCTTTTTTTAGCGTAAAATCAATAAGATGCAATGGGGAATTTTACTCGGAACCGAAATCGCAATTTTGTACATGAAATCGAAAATGGAAACAAGAAATGAATTTTAGTGAAAAAATAATCTTCTAACCAGAACCATTCACTCATAAATCAAAAACTACAATAAGCAAAAGGTGAGGCCCACCAAACAAGCTGCTTTGAAACTTACTACGCCATCCACCTCCCGTTCTTGACTGCTTTTAGGGAAAGGGAAGGGAGTGGAGGGGTGGTGTCGGAAGGTCTGCTCGCACAGATCCTGTCGCAACCGTATCCAGTGGCAGAGGCAGATGTGTGTCCCCCATTGCGATAAAGCGAAGTAGCTTCGCAGGCTCAGTTTTGATTGGACGAAGTAGATGGCATAAGAGGTCGCATGCATGCCCACTATTCAGAAAGGGTTGTAAATATCAGTTTTTTGCCGCTCATAACTCGAAAACCAATTGACGGATCGAAAAACGGAAAAATACTGGTCTTTTTATTCTACAAACTCTATCAGATTCGGCAATAACAGAATATGGTAAAAAAATTAGAGGTTCTTTAAATGCAATCGAATCTGCACAGCATTCATTACATTCCACCTCAAATCTCTGCGACTGCAAATATTATTTCAAACCAGATTAGAGATATCAATGAGTGCCTTTGCTTCTAAATAACGAAATGAAGAAATGGAAAAATATAAAATAGATTTTTCACGATGTTTCATACTCATTTATATACAGGAGAATCATTGAGGTGAACTTAATTTGCGGATCCGAGGAGTACTATTATCTAAAATATATCAGATAGCCAATTCTCTCAAAACAATGGATAAATTCCTACCGAACGAGAAAATTGGCAGAAATTATTTCCTCTAATGAAAAACATATACTTTGCTTTATTTAGTAAATTTTTATGCGGCATTCTTTGTAATGGCACAGAAGTTTAGTATCCACAATTAGATAATGCGTTAATATTGTGTATCGGGAATAAAAATTTGTTTCTCATATTACCCCCGGCGCTAAGTAATACTATCACTAGCTGTAAAAAAGCGAATCCCACCACATGTTGGCACACGACTTTTCAGTCGCAGAAATATAGTTTGCGACTTTGAATGAACTCCTAAGTCAAATAATCAGAAGGGGTCGTATGAAATCCCAGACGCGGGCAGCTAGACAGTCAAGACTTGTTTATCCGCGTCGTCAGCACTGCACAGAGGCGTGAAGGGAGCCATTTTCGCCCGCCCCTCCGTTCTTTTTATTCAATCAGGCAAATGGAGCTGCTCACCTCCAACGCGACGCATCGAAATAAATTACCGCGACTTCTTTCACTCGAGAAATGCCCTCGATCGGATCTGCGTGAGCCGGCCTATTACTCGAGCCTGACGCGGTGCGTCATGGGGGTTTGCGGCGGTGATTCACGAGATGCGTAAATCATATCCAGGGCGGCGGCCTCGCAAATTGAAGTGGTTTTATGCGCCGCGTTAGCTCGGCGAGCCGCTCCTCCTTGCGAACAACACCTGACAAAGCTACCCTGCAATTTGCGCCGCAACGTCCCCCCTCCGATAAGTTTTCCTCAGTATCTCGGCTCAGGATATCACCACGAGGTTGCCTGGACTTCCGAATGAAATCGATCAGAACGAATATTTTCCGGAGTGGTATTTAAGACACAACAGTAATGCATTTATGGAACACGATCGATCTATGCCTGAACACTACACCGAGTTTGATACCACGCCGCTACAAGGTACTTTTTTATGTTTAACTGTTTATGCACTACAAACTATCTCTTCTATTTATAATAGCATAACAGTAATGCAATGGAACGTTAAAGTCGCGTGGGAGAAGACACGTGCGATGAACTGAGAAGAGACGGTTCAATTAATACGTCATAAGGATGACAAACCGAAAAGAAATTAATAAGTGAAAAAAGACTTAGCAATTCCACTGTTTAAGCCTTTTCTCACCTATTAGCAATGGAGTTCCTCAAAGTATCGGCCACTTCCATCAACTACAACCGAAAAGAACCTTGAACAGACCAAATGGGAAAAAACAAATAAAAAAATTGCATACATTTTTCCACAGAATAAACCAATCTCTTCCTTATACTTAGTATACGAATACAGAGTTTATTTAAAGTAAGACAGACAGACAAATTATATTATAATGCATAAATGTGTAGCTAACCTTGTTAAAATATTATCAAATCTTCACCATCCATGGTCCAACGCAATTTGACGAATCATTACGGGTTGGAATAGTTCCCAAAAATTTAATGCTGCCACGAATTGGAGTCTTTTGGATGATAATGGTTTCACTATAAGCCCCTAGGCTATTAGGAGCGAATGAGAGAGAGATGGCTGCCTGAGATCACTCCCTGCCACACGCCCGGTAGCTTCCTTCATGATGACTTCACAGCTGTGGGGACCACTGTGGGAGCAAGGCGGGTATTTTCTCAGCGGGCCATGAACTGAACGACCAAAAGTAGGAATTTCAATGACCCTCTCACGGCCGTACGCGCGTGTGTTCAGGGGATAAAATTGCGAGCAAGACACTTGCGTCTCTCATTTTATCACCTTTTAAGGCGAATCTCACGCGTCCCGTTACTTCTCCCGGAAAAGGCCTTCTCATTCCACCCTCTCCCTCGTCCCGTACTCCTCACTCCTCCCGGTTTCCCTGTCTCCACCGGAACCCGAAAACTCAATCCAGCAAAATGCGGGCATAAATCAATCCAGTCCGGGACCGTCAGGACCACGCCCCTTGCTATCCTTCCGCTCAGTCTCATTTCCCGCCCCAACCGCTCGCCCTCGAACCCTCTCACTTTCTCTCCCTCCTCCAATCTCTCTCGACCCACGGAGGTCCCCGCGGGGGGGAATATTTGGTTTCCGGATATTTCTTCCAGGCCAGACGAACCATAAGCTTCTCTTTACCCCCAAAAGATTAATATAGACTTGTTTAACATTTACTTGTGAGGTCATACATCTACATAATATCCTGCAAGCCAACATAAATGTGTGTGGCAGGGGGTGAACTCACACCAATTCTGCATTACATATCGTGCATAAATAAAGGATTAGTAATAATATTATAGTCTAAATTTAATAATTTAAAAAAATATAAAAGTACAAAGTAAGCATGCTGTTAGTTGGATTAGCTTAAAGTAATTATACCAACATGCAACTGTGATGCTACATACTCGTATTGCATATATTTACCGCTATTCATATCCCTGATTGTACGAGGAAAAAAGGACATTTTGAATCTGTCAATTCGGCAATCAATTTCTCTAATTTTGTTCATTGTAAATATATTTTCTGATCATTATCTTATTTTAAGAAACTTCTCTAATTTCCCTTCCTTTGGCATATGTTTCCTTAGCAAGAGTGATTAATCACCTGCTGCCCCACCTACTGAATTAATTTTTATCTAAGGTAATCCTGAGAAAAATAACTGGCACGAATTCTTCCAATGTATGCCCTCTGATAGTTTTTCCGGTCATCTGGCTATTTATTTCCTCTCCAGGCATCTCTTCCCAGCATACCTCAGTAAAATGAAAGTATTGGCTACTAACGGCGAACCCTTTTGATGTGCATGTGTACTAAGTACATGGCACAAAAGCAGCGTGCATGGCTATAAAAAATATGACGAGGAGGCATTAATTTATAGCCTCCTACAAGGACATAACATGCATTTCCATACCCCAGAAAAATTATTTCAATACGTCCATACATTTTTTACTGCTGTGGTATTTCCCGCAACTAAGTATAGACTGCTATGAGCAGAATATGTTGCTAAATGCTATGAATAAAGAGTTACGGAATTCAGTGACTCGAATGATGAACGAAAATTAGCAATAAATTAGTAGGAAGTAAGCGATTAATATGAGAATTTGTATGGTCTAAAATGCTGATAACGTTTACTTGAATTTGAGTTGAAAGCTTTCCTTGTACATGATGAATACGGCCAAATCCTCAGCAGACTTTACTCTGGATTGATCCTTGCAAAACGCTCTTTTGATTCCTCAATTATTCAGCTTCTCGTCAGTGATAAACAGTACAGTAACCCAGGTCATGAAGTTGCTTCTTCCTCTCTCTTCCTCTCCCCCTCGTGAAATAAACATAAACACATACTAGAAAATGGAAGATGATTTGGATTCCCTGAGCGGGAAAGCGCGGCGTAATTCTGCAGATTCAAAACACTCGCACCAACACAAACATAGCTCAGCCATTTAGGAAGTACCTCCGCTAATGGGTAGACAAAAGACGAAGCACGAAGAGTCTAGACCAAGCCTCTTTGCTAATTAGATACTTACTCCGCTCCACTCCGAGAAACGAGACACTGTCTTCAAAATCATAATCCAAATTGCTACGTAATTACTTAGCTCAAGAAGTGACGGTCTTCAGTTCGCGACTCACATTAGAAGAATAAATTTTTAAAAAACATTAGATATTCTCTATTTTAATTCTAATTCTAATTCATAGAGTGGATTACATGGATCCAACCTAATAATATAAATGCCACTGTTGTTTGACGCAATTTCATTTTTCACTCATCTCTAGACTTGCAATCAATGCCGTAAAAAATTGAAATGGATCGTGACATTTTAGTGCAAGTTGGATTCCATACCGCTGATAAACTATATTTTCTTGGGGCCCTGAGGATGAAAAACAACAACGTAAGGACGGAAAAATATACTCGAGCTTTTTATACACAGATAAAAGTAGAAAAATACGAAAACGTGCAATGCATTCCATCCAAATTAATCATTTAAAAATGTTTTACATTGCATTTCATATTTTAAAATATTCTGTCGGCGTCTCAAAATAGTAGTAAAATGATACTCCGTAACGCACAATTTACACTACCAGCTTTTACGATGGTTGGGCATGCAATGTTAGAAGTTTCCGTTTAAACGCAAGTTGGTGTTAACCCTGGTAACCTTATCTACTACGGTCGAATTACCGTGGTTGGCGCAAGTCACTGGAATTTTAAGTGAATAACTCGTGTAAACGCAATTTAGTCCAAAGAATATTTTCATGAATAATGGAAGTAGAAATGGAGGTGGAGTGATTTAAGGTGAAGATAATGAATCACACTATGTGGATCAGAAATCATTGTTACTGAAAAAGAGCACTATTTCATCACACTGTAATATTTTTTGTAACTGTGTTACTACGAATTCAACAGTGTCAGGCGAGATTTGGTGGAACAGCATCTTAAATAAATGAAGTACAAAACCTTCTTAAGATGTGGTATTGTCCACAATTTAATGCAAAATTAGACTACACGTGTTTCAACGCTAACGCGTCAACATCAGATCAGACCTGATGATGACGCGTTAGCGTTGAAATACGTGTAGTCTAATTTTGCATTGAATTGTGGACAATACCACATCTTAAGAAGGTTTTGTAATTCATTTATTTCTGTGTTACTACGTTCTACCTATGTCCTACCACTTCGTTTGTTCGATTATGATATTAAGTAATTTTATTTACCCATGAATCTCAACTGCGAATGTTTTATGTAATTATATTTGTGTTTATCTTGCCGTGCAGAAAATTTATACAGTGAAAGTAAGTGACAAAGTTGATACTTATTTCCGCAGTAAATTCACATTGTGATATTTTCCATGCCTTTAAATAGCCCCTTTTAGAAACAGCAGGGAATAGTAAACTTCGAGGGACCGGATTTAAAAATGCTCATTTGTGATGAGAACATGAAATTCATGATAAAATATGCGCTGATATTTTTTTTATTTGAAGTAGCCTGAACTTCTCTATAAAATTATTCTCTACTCTACATTACTTAATGAGAGTGAATAATTGATCATTTCATAGAATCGTGGTCTATGGGAGACTGCATTTCTTGGTGCATTATCTGTTAATATCAGCTAAGCAAAAACACGAAGGCGAGTATTATTAATTTTAATAAAGTAAAGATAATGGTTAGAAGTATTGGAGGAATGAAAGGCAAAGGCTAATTACGTTAAATATTAGGAAACGTAAGTCACGGAGAGTGTCCATTGTTTTACAAACATTATATAAAATTTAGCATATAACCTTGGAGCAATCTGAAACAAATAATCATTACAATTAATTACATACATTTTATTTAAGTTTAGCGAAGTAACTATCGCTGAATCCATTGGAGCTGAACAATTGGTAACCCATTGGAGATGAGACTGACACGCAGATCATCATGGGGAAATAATTTAAGAAGATAATTGTTAGTTAGGATTTATGAAAAGGGTTTAAGGAAACTAAATAGACAAAATTTGAAAACATAGGTAAACCTAATATACACCTGGGTTAATATACGCTGCCAGTATTTTGATTCCTTCGAGACAAAGTCCTTTCACTACTCATTCTCCATTGTTATTTCGACTTATTTTCACTTCCCGTCAGATGTCACTAATGTCTCTACGACGGTTATGGGTAGGCCGTGTAAACACAAGTTGGTTTTAGCCGCCATATTAACCATCATTCTAGCCTAGTAATGTAAACGGGACATAAAACGAACACTCTAGTCGGAATGGAAATAAAGAGTACCAGCATTGTGAGAAGGAATATTAAAAATTGTTTTATGGAAAGAGGGTTCTATCTTTTTATACCATCCAATTTAATTAAACGATGAGCATTAGGGTTGATGTAGTGGTTAGAGTTCTGCTCTCACACCAGGATGGCCCGGGTTCGAATACCGGCAGTAGTAAATATTTTTCATTGGCAAACTGGCCCCAACTTGAATGTCTTCTGGAGAATATTCAAATGCAGTACTCCGTCTGTCGGATCAGACGTTAAGCAGTGGTGCTCTTGGCGCTTTTTGTTAAGAGCAGGCTCAAGCCGACACCGGATTACTTTCCACCCTTCCAGCTTTCAATTCCATCCCCATCTTTTTACCTTTCATCCCGGTATGAAGCGTCTATTAGTGCGGAAACAGACTTGAAAACACTCATGATCGTAAAAATTGCTTAGTTAAAGAGAAAACGAGTCTAAAACATTACCCTATAATTTACTCACCACTTGAACTGAGGACAAATTACCAGATGACCATGATGTCACTTAGTATCCCACTCTATCAAGAATAATATTACGAAAAAATACACTGTGGATTTCAATTTCAATAGTTATGAATTTAAAGGAATGGCTAATAAAGTAAAATTATTCATTCCCATGCACCCGAATTATATGCGTGGATAAATGCCAGGCAATGAAAAGAGTGAAGATGAGAAGCTTTTGACAAGGGCTGCGGAGATGTAATTGATTTTATATAAAATGATTTGACCCAAATTGGTCTGCAATTCGTTTGCCACAT
The DNA here is from genome assembly GCA_933228895.1 of Platycnemis pennipes. NCBI lineage: Eukaryota > Metazoa > Arthropoda > Insecta > Odonata > Platycnemididae > Platycnemis > Platycnemis pennipes. The sequence continues at coordinate 53,397,076 of OW121853.1, forward strand.
GATGGCTCACTATTGAAGGGTTAGCTCAATCAGTGCGGAACGATAAACATTTATCACCCAGCTGAACAGAAGTCTATGACAATACAGAGGGACACAATTTTTTACGTAGATATTTGCGGAAAAAGTCGATGCAGCAGCAATGGACAAATTCAATTTTCTACTGTCAATAGCAAATAGAACAGAATTATTTATTTCAAAATGGAAATCTGGGTTGTCCGTGATCAAAGGGTTACCAAAAACATTACTCAGCATTCAAAGTGGGCCAGCTGCTTGATGGTCTGGCAGAGAACGAAATAATAATGAACGGTAAACATCAGAGTACCCATCTATCACCATAAGAGGCTAATTTGTCGCGTCAACAAAGACGAGACATCCATATTGACTTCACTAAGCGTGATGCGACTGAATTATTATATTAAAGAGTAAGCCCAAAATGCAAAAATAACGAAATAGGACCAAAATGGACGGATATTCCCAAATATTAAATCGATCATCATTTCTAACCAAGTTTTTAGAACACCTTCACGTTCCATTGTTCAATAATCCAATTATAGGAGGTTTTTTTGCTGTCAATGGTATGCAAAAGCCAATCAAATAATGGTCGGCTTACGCTGACTGACATCGTGCAGCATAATATTTGAAGGGATGCGTGGTGAATATTGCATCGTCCTAAGTAACAACATGCATGTAAATTTTTCCAATAAATGGACGGCTAAGCGAGAAATAGCCCCTGTTCTATTCCTATATATCATTAATGCAACTAAGATTTGACGCGGCTTTAAGTTATAAAATGTATTGCTTTCGGTAAATAGCCATAATAGCCACGAATAAAACTAAATAAAAGATAATTTTGGCCTTAATGGGTATGGTTAAGTTCAATTCTGTACGATAAGATTGCATCTGAAAGTGGTTAATATTTTAGGATCAAATGAAGTGCGAAGAGAATAATTAGGTTATCATTATAATGTACTGAAAGAAATGCTCCAATGGGTTAATTTTACAATGTCCAATACTGCGGACGGAGTAGGTACTGCATTTAAAACGCTTGGTACTCTCCTATGAAATAAGATAAAACTTAATTACCTCAGTCACTGTCATTATTCGAACTCAAGCTCTCATTAAGGAGGACTTGCACATGAGGTACCACGACATCCGATCTCCTTGCACATTTACCTTGGGAGCTTAGGAATAGGTATGAATACCACGTAAACGCTTTAAAAGAACGATTGATTCCCTTTACCTGAGCAGATTGAGTAACATTGCCTTTTGCGTTGAAGCAAAACGAGGGTATAGGACCATGAGTGTGACCATTAAAGGTTGCCACATGTTAACTACTTAATATTACATTTAAAAAATTCATGGAAACGAAATTGAATAATAAAAATGTCAGAAAATATACGATTAATATGCAAGGGGGAAATTGCATTTCCGTGCTCCGGAAACGCACGCTGCACAAGGGATTTAACGTAAAAAGCGAATGGCGTCCAAAACAACAAATCAAGACTGTATCCACCATACTTGGCAGTAGAAATATAAATACCCCCCCCCCCCCAACCTCCACCGGAGATGGGGAAAAAATACGACGAATCTAATACGTAATCACTGGCAACTTGGCCGTTTAATCGATGCGGTGGTGAATGTGGTCGTTCCCGGGGAAGCATTCATGCACCACTGGATCCCCCGGGAAATTAATGATCCGGCGTCAACTTCCGTCAACGGAAATAAAAATCCCCGAAAATACTCCCTCCCACCACCACCAAGTGGAATCCAACCAATATCCATCCCACCCTTCAAAATCCCCCTCCCCCCCTGCCTAGAGCGACCATTCAACCCCACCTCACCACCACTCCTACCGTTTGCGCGCTCTTCGAAAGAGACATGATTCGTGCGCGCGAGCCCTTGTGTACCCGCGTTCGCGCGCTGTTGCGCTCGGGTTTGAGGGGAGGGGGACGGGGGGGACAAAGCGAGGCGCGCGAATTTGCATCCGTGCGGGTTTGTCAGCGCACGACTCTCCGACGAACACCCACGTGCACACAAACACGCACGCTCGCACGGACTCACAAACAGACACGCACGGGCCAACTATGCGAGGTCCCCCTCGAAATTAAGACCCGCGATACTCGAGGAATATGAATGACATATATTGCTTCCGGCTCACTGGGTCACAAATATTTAAGCAATATCCCGTTCGTGGCTCCGCGCATCGTGCTTGATGGACCGTGGATCCACGCTCTTTGTCCACCTCCCATGCCTTCCACCCCTCCCCTCTCCCCCCGTAAATACCCTCCATTAAGCCTCAAACCATGGAAAATATCGCAAGCCCTGTCCATTTCATCTCACCTGCCGGCCGAACATTAATACTCACTTGTCGTCTTTCTACCTCCGACCAAATTGTACGCCCTCCGCTCTATAGCATCGCTTAACTAACACAACACCCTTCATGATAATTGCCAGCTAATTTGTGATTTGAATTTTCTGTGCTTCACTATATTCTCATCGTTTCCCGATTATATTCTTTGTTCTTGATTGAGGTTGTATTAAATGCTTATGTTCACCGACTGCTAAGGACATTGGCCCACTTAGATTAATTCTCAATAACAGTATTGGCTTTTAAGTTTCTTTTGGCTTTTGTAAGTGAGGGTGTGAAAATTAATTCCCCACGGAAGCAAAAATAGTAATGGCACACACACAGGCAGACATATAGTAACACACATATTTTTATCCAAAAGGGCCCAAATCTATACGGAAAAAGTGGATTCATTGTTATTCAGGCACAAATAATACTAGTTATTGTTAATAGTAATATGTGGATAGTTATCACAGTTGAGGAAAGAACTTATTCAATGGGAATGATGGGATACCACTAGGAAATGAAAAACGTCAAAGAGAATAGAGATCCAGAATAAGGAAAAATATTCTATAAGGGGCGGAGGAAGGCAGAATCATGTAAAAGGTATTGATTTTTCAAATCGAGGATTAATTAAATATTTTTTGTGGAGGAGCTCGTTTAATTAGTAATTAATTGCAAATAAAATAAGAAAAAATGAAGAGCACCTTCTAAAGCTCACTTGAATAAATAACACGTGGGGCCATCATTGCGATGAATGATAAAGAAATCTGTGCATATTCTCCTCGTCTTCTCTTTGCTTAAAGATCTTAATATGTTTGAACCTCAGTTCGTAATTATCTAACGATTAATCATGACTGACAGCAGAATATAGCAATTTAGTCTGGAAAATTTATTAGGAAAAGGGAAGATGCAAATGAGGCAACAGACTTCGGATTTTAGCAGTAGTACGTATAAATAGGGTCGCAATGGAAGCATTTTAGGTGTGGCTCAACAAAACAATGATGAAAATTCAATCAAAATTCTAAGAAAAAAACGGAGATGTTCATAGAAGAGCTGGGGAAAATTACAAGAAGCCTGAGAAGGAGAGGGATGGCGTAACATATACTGAAGACTGGATTGTAGAACAACAATGAACTTCGAGAGAGAATTGAATGAAACGACATGCAAATGAAGATCAATAAAAGACCTAAAAGGCAATTTAATTTATATAAATAGGTTTATCGATAAAGGAATCAAGCCAAAGCCTTCATTATACTGGTCTTTTGATTAAAGATCGGCGATGATAAATGGTGATTCTTTCCCTCACCCGATGGTAGACCTCAAGTGCCCCGAGGATCACGCGCATCAACTGCGATGCGGTCTCCGGCATGGAGGCATATGACTCTAGTTTCCAAGTGAACCAAACTGAGAATTTTTAGGTGGAAAATAAAGAAAAAGACTTTTTAACAAAAAATTGGTCTCTAAGAAGAATGAAAAATTAAGTAACGCAGTAAAATATTTCCAAGCAAACGAAGCGATACCATAGAAAGCATCATAAGATACAAAAGCACTATAACCCACCGTGAAATTTTAATGTAGGGAGCGGAAAAGGAAGACCTCGTACGAGATACGTGGAGCAAGTAATGACTGATTTTTAAGGAAGAGGAATTACGCTCAAATGATTAATGTAGACGATAGAATTTGAAGCTACATGTAGAATACCATTTGATGCATGGCCAATGATGATCATGACAAAAGAAGGTGACGCGGTTTTCCTTGGTTGTTTGCGAGATTTTTTCCTGTACAGCTGCACGCATTTTTACAAACAGAAAAATGCCTCATTAGGCTCGTGGTCTAGGAAACTGAATCCACCCAACACTTCTTTCAAACTGCCACATCCTTCACTTTTCTAGCAGTAACATTTGTACATAATTTCAAGCAGGTTCTTTTGTTCCTTGGTTTCCAAATATTTTTCATCCCGAGGTCATTTTCTCTCATGGCTTTCATGGGCTATCCATTCCTCCTGCACTGATCCTCCTCCAATTCCTCCTCCCATCGCATATTTTTTAGGTCACTCAGCGCTATGGCATGCCCTCCCATATTACCAACCCAGCGAAGAGCACTCCTTTCATACTTGTCCATTATCGGAACATCCAATCCACATTTTTCCACGGGGTATTCATCCATCACGTGGGTGGTAATGGGGGAATATTACGGCTTCAAATTTCAGAATCAGCCGTTTCGTGAGGGGATGGGGAGGGAATCATAACGGTGGTTAGGTAATAGGTAAAAAGAATAACCATAGAGCCTGTGAGTGGATCAAATGGGAAGAAAAAAACTAGGAACATGACCGATGACTATTGATGACGAACATGAATGGGAAATACGAAAAATAAATGCCCTCGCAGCCAGTCTGGCGCAGTTGTACAAAATGCATTACATTATGATACCAGGCCACGATTAACAAACCCTGCTGCCATATATTACTGGATGCTCCATTCAAGATATAAATGATCCTTAATTAGCGCAATCCAGCGTAAAACCTACACAATACGAGGTTACCGAGGAGGAGAAGGAAAGAAAGGGAACTTTTTCGCGCCAAGATTTAGAACTAGTGAGCCATTTCTGCCCGCATAAAATAAGAGTCAGTTTCACATCACATGCACGGCCCAACTGTAATCAGCCGAACGTGAATGATGAAGCAGGTAAAATGATGTAGCAATAGGGCATTGAGATATCTCTCAATTTCAACGGCCGTTGATTGCGGTAAAAGAGCAATGACGGAAACCACGTTTTCAAAAATAAACAGCCTCTTTTTTTCGGCCAAGGAGATAACAATAATGAGCGAGTAATCATGTCCGCCGAGTGCGCTCAAACAAAAGGCAGCGGCAACAGCGGAGGGTCTCGCACCGGCTCCATTCTTTGCCGCGGCCCGGAAACCGCGCCTCGCGTCCCGAACCGCGGACTTCGTGACAGATTAATCAGAGCAGAGCGTCGGCCCCGTCGATGCGACGAGCGCGTCGAGATTGCCAAACAATGGGCGTGAACCAACCCGAAAAACGGAGGGGGCTGGCTCAGACAGAGAAGGGGGAGCGGTAAAAACATATACGTATAAATGCCCGCGCCGCTGGCCGCAAATACGCCAGTCGGTTCACGCTGAAACGCCTCCAAACTGCACGTGCCGAGCGCTCACGGGCGCTGACGACGGCAGTAGGGGCGGGTATGGGGGGGGGGGGTGTGGAAAGGAGGGGGTAAGTGGTCGAAAAGGCTATATTTGCCCGGAATACAAAAGTTCAACTCATTTACCGAGCGCGTACCCCAGAGTGGATTTCGCTTACACCCTCTCCCGCCCTTCCCGTCAACCCACACTCGGCAGCCTTGCGCAACCGAGGAAGAAAGCGTCCGGGAGGACCGGCCGGACGAAAATACAGCTCGGGGTCCCACCGAGCCACCTCTTTCCCGAGCCAAAGCTCTATCCTTCCCCCTCGTTGGAAAAACGCAGAAAATAATCGCTTCCCCTTCTACCACAAAAACCCCGCCCCTTCGCTCGAAAACTCCCAAAACCAGGCAGTTCGGTTCCAAAATTGACTCAAATAGGGATATAAGTGGTCGGGCATTAACTCCTGGTTTTACGAAGTCTAATAAACGTCAAACGGCATGTTGGGCGGATTTTTTTTTTAACTTTTAACGCCATCAACTTTCCTGGCTTCCTATGCAATCAGCGAATCACTGATCCCCTCTTCACATCCTCATACTGACATCTACGTACACAGAGAGCCATCGCGAGGGAGTAAAAGAGGTAAATTCTACCTTATCCAGATAATTAATACTTTTCTTCCATTTTCGGCATTAATGTAGCTTTCGCTACTTTTCCATTCTCTGCAACTTTCATAACTATTCATCGTTCATTCACTTTCCCTTCCTTATATTTTCACCGATCGATTATCCTCTGCGAACTTTTTAACATTTTTCCATTCATCTTCCTCTTTAACCAACGAATCTTCACCGATCATTATTATCCTCCACGCTAATATGCTATTAAAATTAACAAAGATGGAGAAAGAAAAGAGCAGCCTCTAAAAATACAGCAAGTCGTAGATATAAAATACCTACTCTCTCTCGATAAAACGTTAACCCTGATTGAACGGTGGCCAATAAAATATACTAGCTTCACCACTCATCGGATTCCATTTCGCATTTTCTCAGAGAATGCTAAGAGTTCAATCCTCGTAATTGAACAACATCAATCCTATTACCAATCAAATATTTAAATCTCAAACAATTCACAACCATTCTCCTCTTACCCGCCCAAAATTTTATCACTTTCATTCCTAAGTGCTTACGACACGTGATTTCCTACGTGTTAACGATAACAGCCGCATAATGTTATTCATGAGTCTTATAACAAGTTGATTCGACGCGAGTTTTAATACGGAGAGAGATCTACAAGAAATGAAATAACACAACGTGTCTGAGCGACGGCCTCAGTAATTCTTGCCAATGAATTCATTGCCTTCACAGCATTTAAGCTACAAATGACTTCGTAAACTGTCTACGCTAACTTTTTTCAGGGTACCAATCACTCAGCAATAATTTCAACGCTATTGAAACATCATCATCCATTACATCCTTGTGACAACAGAAGGCGAGTTGCCAGGACTGATGAAATTATGACTGAACGACTACAGAATGATAGGTTATTGTAAAAAGTTCTTGAAATGAAAGATAACTTCAGTTTTGGAAGTAAATTCATTTTCCGTATTATTACCCCACACTTCCAGATAAATAACATCAACTGAACAGAGGCACTCCGTACTGTATTCTACCTTTTTAATGTAGAGATGTCGGTTGGAAAAGTTGGAACTATGGCTAAAGAAGCCACTGGGTGATGCTGCAAATGGATGGACTCAACATCCCTTTCACGATAACAAAAATAGGCACCTAAAGTTGGCGGGGATATTGTTGCCGGCCGTCCGTAGCCACTCTTCAATAGAGCATTCTCTTCTCTTCCAGGGGACCAATTTGGAGCCTAATTCCCGAATACGAGCTCGGCCTGAAAGAGTCGCAGGCCGAAAAATGGCGACAGAATTACGAGCACAAAAAGTTAGCTGCAGCCAGCAAACAACGGCAACACAATTAAGAGAAGCAAATATGAACGGGTCCATTTAAAGGGTAATTGTTACCAAAACTGAAGTTCAAACAAACATGCATGCATGACATTAAAAAGCTTATTCAATTATCCAAAACGTCGGCATCAATTTAGAGTGTGTGTGCATGACTCAAGAATGACACCGACGATCCAGCTCTCCATAACCGTGTACTTCATGAGAACGACATATACCAATCGCATTTTGCGCTACGAATCAGAGTGTTCAGAGAGAGATACAGTTGCTCGCAGCTGAGGACGTTTGCCTCAAGAAATAGGATTTTATGGACCACCCCCTCCTACCCCCCCCCCCCCCCCCCCCCCCCCTGTCTGTGTTCACTGCCGGCACTTCTAGGCAGTTCAGACCGAAAGAAAAGATATAAAGATGAGCATGGAAGGATAACAAGCTAGGGTAGAGAAAAACCCAACGTAGGTATTATCATGATCTTAGAAATCACCGAGGGGAACGCAGCCCTCAACAGTACTGAACTTGAATACTCTCCAAAAAGTACACTAGTCGGGACCGGTTTACAGGTGAAAAATATCTTCCACGACCATGATTCAAAACAGAACCCCCGGCATTCCCTCCCTCCCTCTCTCTCTCGCTCCCTAGAAGAATAGTAAATTACCGGAGATTATATCCACATTTTCGATCCTAGAAGAGAATCCTTTCGAGGGGCGGCCAAATACCTGATACACTACTATTTCAATCACCACTCTACGAATGTTAGAACCCTATTCACCAGAAGTGTATTCAATGCGGGAAAATGACATACAGATATGAGTTGATGTAAAACATACCTCAATTTATGCGAATATCAAGTGATTTATGTGCCACGAAATCTTCATTTACGTCTATATTTATTTTAATTTGCCACGAAATGAATGTTTTGACAACAATCAGTCGACAAGCGCCACATACCTCGAATGATGCTACAAACGAGGCCCTCTACTGCCTGTAGAATACAGGCAATGAAATTTATGAAATCGACATTGAGCAAAATTTATACATTAAATTGACGAGTCACGAGCAGATTTTATTTTTTCGGGCAAGAATTTCCCATGAATATTGGTTGAGTGACATAAATTACCATAAAAATGGTGCTGAAAATTACATACACCAAGCTCCCTTCATTCATGTGTCAATACCTTCTTTACGTTCCAACGCCACTCTCGCAAATTATCTACGTTAATCCTCTAATTGACAGGCATACGGTAAAACTAGATTCAAACTAAACTAGACTCTACCAAGGAAATGATGGCTAAACATGGCAAGCAAATATTTCCACCAGGGCAATCACATGTTTCTTAATGCATTTCCTAATTACACTGCCATTGAGTCAGCATTCACTGTTGCTAATACAAAATTAGTCATAAAATATACAATTTTTTGTGTATAAACACTATCGAGTTTGTGTCAATCCAAATCCTTTTTTAGCATCTCAATTTTTCAGAATTATTCAAAGAATAGTAAATTCCAAAGACGCTTTGAACCCAGAACACTCCCGATCTCGTTACACACTCACCACTCATCAGCTTACTGACCTGATCGGAAGGTATAGTAACATCACGCAAGGCAACGTAATTTCTAAGTAAGCACTTATTCATATCACGTTGCATACTCTATTTTTATTATTTCGATTTCATTAAAAACTTTTAACTGCAAAAAGCACTCCCTTGAACGATTGAGCAAGCTGTTGATAGCTGAGTACGAAACGGCTACGCTACCATAGCTTCTATGAATCGTGCAACTTCAATCAATCTCAAACGGGTAATTACAAATATTTTCCGAAAGGGACAAGGCAATTCCTGCGAGGTCAGCGAGCACTGCGGCTTCCATCCATAGGGTTGAAAATTTCCACTGCCGTCAACAAAGTTTTACAAATTCCCCCGAAAGCTTTCCCACGTCCTCTCGTCAAACGATGGGGAAGGGCGGGGGGAGGAGACTAGGCGGGAGAATCCGACTCTCCCAAATGCACTTAACCCACGAAATGGGATTTAGAGTAAAAAGGCCTTGCTCGACAAAAGTACCGCGGGAAATCCATGTGAGACGAAATTGCCCGCGGAAAATTGATTACTGCAACAAACAAAATTAGGTCCACTCGATTGTGTCCGAGTTCGTGGAGGAACTTACGTGAGACGTACCCATCGCGACGGTTAGGGGGTCGTGGTGGAGGAGAGGGGGGTAAGGGGAGGGATCCTTTTTTGTAGCACTGCAGCATTTTCAAACTTTTATCCGTCAACAGCTGCAGTGTGAATCGATTGCTCCGACTAAAGTTTCATGACTCATGGGAACACGATCATGTGTTCGCCCCGATACGAAATAACGAGAGTACGAGTTGTGTGCGTCAGTTGCGGCGATTTTCTTTCCAACCGATTAAAAAGGTATCTTTACACGAATGTGAAGATAGCCGAGTGTCTAATGCCAGGCATGGAAATGATCAGTTTCATTATAATTTCACAAGCACAGACACGCACAGGTGGCATCGCATATCATTAAATGCATTATTGAAAGATCAATTTTCTAGCAATCATAAAGTAAATTACATATTGATGCATGTGAGAATTCGGAGCAGGTGGCTCACAGGAGTGTGTCAGGTGCACGGTTTCCCGGGGCTGACTCATCATGCGACTCAGGCCCCTCATTTAAGAAGATTGAACATAATTGAGGAGAGGTAGTGATTTTGACAGAGCTGACAAAACTAATTAATTACAAGTTATTCATAAACTCATGAGCATACTGCCAAAGTAGGTGAGCCATCATTGTATTTGGGCCCTATTATATCACCGTTCCGCATATGATAGCCGTTAAAAAATAGTTATACATTACGCTGAGGATTACGCATCTCAAACTATGAGCGTTATTACTTTTAGCACTTACTTCTTACTACTCGTACTAGATGTATACATATATGCCACAGTTTGTTTCAATTGCCCTTTTGTTATGACCTGAAGGCCCTCCACCAATCCTGGAGCATTTTCATGAGAAGAAAATCAGTCTACGCATTGTTAGTTTAATTACTTCGCCAGGTTTATAATCTGTGCATAACAATGGATGTGTCCCGTACTACGTTTCAAAAAGTTAATTTTTGGATCCATTTATGGTGTTTCAAAAGTTAATATTTCTCTATTAATTGCCGCCTTTGATTATAATTATAACTTCGAACAATTAGTAGCTAAACTTTCACTTTTCACTAACAATGCGCATTCATAAGTGCCGGGGTGAGGAGTAATAGGGTATATAGGTATAATAGCTTCACAATTTACTAGTATCTTAGCGCGCATCATTATTCTACTCACTTTTCTAATGAACTTGAAGAAAGCGTGTAATTGAGACCATGTTTAGAGGCTAAACATATAATATTTGTGCTAAACCAAATGAAATGCGAGTCAAGTAGGTCGACAAACATTCGTATGAACGCAAACACTGATTTGTACCTTTATGCTTGTTAAATTTACGCAAAGAACAATGAATGAAACATAAAGAAAAATGGTTGATGTGCAGTACAAATTTAGTGGGAACATCTTAGAGGAATGTATGTAAAAGTAAAACTTCTAAATTGATAAAATTATAGACAATGTGTCTCCGCCAGTCAACTGAATTGTTCAATCAAAAGTTGACAGAAATAACAAAATGTTAAAACATAAGTGATAAGATCACAAAATATAATATAATATACCTGCTATAAACATGCAGAGTAGTGCAATTACTAAAATCTGTGCAAGTAAATTTTACGTCTCCACCAGAGCCAAAGAAATATGCGTGGGAAATTTATACTCTTGAAATAAGGATTTTGGCACTATGAATATCAATTTGTGCTCATCCTACTTAATACAAAGACGGAACTAAAATCGTCTAACTTTGCATTGAATGTAAAACTTGAGCTCAAGGTACACGTACAGTAAATTAAATTAGGTAAACCATATAAAGACGTTTGGAAGCTAGAGGCAAGATAAATGCTCACTTAATCATCGTGAAGAAGTACAGAGAGCGAAGGAGGGTTACAGAGAATTATACCTCTTATTGAAGGGTATTCTGCAGTTAAAAGTCATTCTACGGGTGGAGTGCTGAACGTGAGGTTCAGTACTTATTTCATTTTTCTCAAAAAGGGACCAGTATTCCACTAAATATCCCTGGCGCTTCCAAGATTCAAATTCAGGCCGTAAGATAGTAAAACCAGAAGCTACTTTTTACCACTTTTGAAATTGATCTTCCCAAAACCAGCAACCTGTTCGGAATACAGACAGAGGGAATACATATAGAATACAGAGGGAAAAGAAATGTTAAATAGCAATGAGAAGATGAAGGCAAAAATTCGACGAGGGTAGACAGGACGAAAAGAGGACACAAAATCGGTTCATGTCAGGGCGTGGGAGGATGAAGAGGGGTGCGAGGTGACGTATGACGCCGTAGGACAAGGGGTTTAAGGCCGTAGGACAAGAGACGATAGCGAAATTCCAGCCGAGCGGATCCCAAAACGATAATAAAACCATGAAGATAACAATAAAAACAAGGCTCTGCAGCGCCCCCTTCCACAAAAAAACACTCCCACCCTTCCCAAACCTAAACCCCTGTACTGAAACATCCCCTAAACCCAGAAACCTTCCTTTCCTCACCCTTCCCTCGGATATTTTCACTCTACTATCTCCGCTTCCCTTGTTTCATCCCTAACCACCCAGCCAGCTCTCCAACAACCCCCTCCCCCCTAACTAACAATCCTCGGGTACCCGAAACCCCACGCAACCCTCCCCCGGACAGCACCTAAAACCGCGGAACCGCCTCCAGCATCAACCCATCCCTCCCCGCGCCGACAAGAAAGGAATCAATTACGTCCCGCCACGAACAAAATACGCAGCATTCGCCACTCTCGCGAGCGGACCGGGAGATAATGGGCCGGACCCAATGAGCCACCCCCACACGCCTACGTGATCTCGTCGTGCGCGAGGCAGGCAGGTAGTGCTCCTGCAACGTCCCAAACGACCGACCAACCGCCATGGACTTATTTTTTCCTATGCGCCTGTGCGCCGGCGTCACGTCGAAACGAACGGCGAGATAGCAGCTGTGGAGGGAGGGCGGAAGGGGCCGGACGGACGGACGGACGGCCGGCAGGGTTCGCGGATGGAGGCAAAATACAGAGACTCGTGCCTGGACGGGAATATAATGGGAGATTTGTGCGACGGTGTTGACGACAGAATGGAAGAGTATACATTTTATCACAGCCTAGCCGCGATAGACTTTTGGAACCAAATATTGCTCTCCCTCGCGTTTCTTATCATAAAGAGTTAACATTGCACGGAGAAAAAAACTTTGTTGAGGTTACCTATCCTATGCTACCCCAGCAAAATACGTTTGTCAATATAGTGACAGCAAAGCCGATTGTTACTTTAGCAAATGCTATATGTTGGGCTCTATTCGTTTGCCGGGCAAATTACATAGGCTGACGGTACCATTACTACTGTTCCGCCAACAAATAGGATTTGTCGGGGTGACAAACGTATTTGTCATTGCGCTATGAAGTTGTTCCTCCAGCAAATCCATTTGTAACCCGAGCAGGACGGTTGGCAGCGCCAGCTAGGGACTTTTCAGCAAATCTTTTGTACGACTAACAAAATGGCTGCCATTGTTATTGCGGGCAGTGGATTAAATGAAACACAAATATTTCAGCTTAATTTCATTGTATTCGAAAAATACAAACAATGAAATCAACACATTTTCATAATAATTCAATATACAATAAACAGCATATCATTCACCACGTAACTTACGTTAAATGTCACATAGGTAGGTAGGTCACAAGTGTGAAAAAAATTAAGTAAGTAAAATATGCGCAATACATTCACTCAAGTTCATTAGAGTTATTTACAACAATACATTTTAAAATAAAACAATTACCGGTGACACTTTAACTGAGCATCGCATCAAGTAGCACAACAAGTACATAAATAACAATGTCACATCAAAGTTTGAAAAGCATTAGGTAGGTAGTTAAAATATGTACAATAAATCATTCAAGTTCACCAAAGTAGAGTAATTTACAAAAAATAAATTTAAAAATAAACCAATTACCTCATAATAATATACTCAATATAATAATCCTCTACAACTCTTCACACCACAGCTCTAAAGGGAATGCCTCAGCACAACATACCTCTCTCCATTGGCCATTGTATGTGAAAATATGCTAGCATGGGTAGCTTTTTGGAGTTATTTATGCTATAAGAATAGAATTTCAATTGACAGCTTTTGCTACCAAAATGGTAATAATTTGTACAGCACTATCAAACAATTAATCATCATGAACAGAAATACACTCGTTCGCTCCGCATATCCGTTCCGCTAACAAGGTCGCTCTGTACGGAACGTACGGAACGATCCCACTAACTGCACTAACGGAACGGACATACGGAACGAACGAACATATTTCTGTTCATGATGATTAATAGCTTCGTTTAGGTGCTTCGTATAAGAATATTTTATGAATTTAGTTGTTCGAGAGAAATGAAATATATGCACTGTAACTTACCGAGCTGATTGTTTTTTTCACTCGTTTAGAAGATCTTCTTGCATTACCTCAGGAACGCATATTCGTAGCGAACTATGCGTAGGCAAAAACTTCGGAAAAATGTTAATAATCAGATATGCTCATCTCGCTCTGATGCACTTTCATTACAAACTAAGAAATCTCTAATAATTAATTTCAACAGTATTGTAGAAATGCAGCAATTTTCTTTCACCCACAACACACAGCAAAACTGTTTAGTTCAGAGTTTCCGCTGGCAAGATCATAGCTCGCCTAGCAGACGCATTGGTTGTCGCGACAAACGCAGGGGAACAAATGCCATTTGCTCCAGCCACCATTGAGCATTTGTTATTCCAACGATTGGTTTGCTAGAGTGACATATGCTTTTGCTTTTAGGACAAAGACCGAGTCAGCAAATGGGTTTTTGTACGGTCAACAAAAATATTTTTTTCCGTGTGAATTCAACTACCAGTTAACTTTTTTCAAATAGGTATATATTTCTAATATCAATTAAAGGTGACTGACAGAGGAGGTCGTTTTCCCCATTAACACTAGAACGCCCATAGGGGTCATTTTGACCCTACCGTGTTTTTAAATTTATTTTTTGATCTCATTTTTTAAGAGAACAGAATTTATTCTCGTGACTTTTAATAATTTTAATAGGTGTTCACTTTCATAAATTTTTACCTTCCTAAAATAATCCGTTGAGGAGTTAAGTTATATTTTACCTTGAACGCCCAAATGGGGTCATTTTGACCCAAGCATTCATGTGCGCGCCTTATCTCTGCTAAAGGTCCTTTTTTATTTGCATTTACGTAACATTCTGCTGCATATGTGTTCACTGCTCTGTCTTATTATCTTTTTCATTCAGTTACTTATCTTCCAAGTTCGTATCAGTTTCCAAAACAGTTTTGTTTCCTTTCCCTCTCTGCCCTCTCTCTTCCTTTCCCCATCCCGTCCTCACTTTTCGTTTTGCTTACGTGTAAAATATTTAGTAATTATACTTTGTTGACATCATCATACATTGTCAATCTCTGCGGGGTGAGGAGAATGCAATTTTGATTACCCCTTTCGCACGGAATATATCTACTTAGTTGATTCCAAATCTGATTATCTCTTTTCGGATGACGAGTGGAGAATAAAACTCCTTCTCACATTGGAAAAGAAAAACCACTTTGTACATTCCACACAAAGGTTTTATTGGTTTCTGCCATGGTTTCGATAATATATGTCATTATCAAGAATGATAATGACATATGTTGACCTTTTCCAAGCGAGTGGTTCCACAAAGTAAAAAGCATCAAACTTTGAACTCGTTCTCACAGTTACAGTAAGTGAAGTCCGTGTATTTGTTGTCCATTGTTCGTGGCTTCGCGGGACGAATTTGCGGCGTGATCCTTATTTTGAAGATAGCTGTGATCAAAAATTTCCCAAAGACCAGCGTAATGTTCTGCTGACATTCCTGCGGAGCTGCATAAGATTCAATTAGATGAGTCAGATGGTGGTGAGTGTTCATTAGACAATCCCGACTGCAAGCTCGGCAAGCTGACATTTGAAACTTGTGAAGAATAAACATAATTTTCAGAATGTGACGATAAGTACACGTTTGATGAACTCAGTAGAGACACTAAGAGGGGCGGATCTAAAAGTAAGCTCACTATTTGATATCATATTCATTCATTATTTTCAAGGCCCTCGGGGCCAAAGCTAAAGATACCTTGGAATAATCAGAGATAGCTATGACAGTGGAAGACTAGCCGAGAATTTCCAGAAGAGTGAAATGATCGCAATCCCGAAGAAGCCAAGGACAGAGAAATGCAAAGAACAGAGAACATTTAGCCTGGTGTAACACACATCGAAAATACTAACTAAGATTATTAGCAGAAGAATGGAAGGGAAGATCGAGGGGACTCTTTCAGAAAATCAATTCGGATTCACGAAACACCAAGGAGCTAGGGAGGCATACTCAGCTGAAGGATACTGGCCGAGAAAATGATACACGTAAACAAGCCGTTGTATGTGGCATTCGTGAACTTGAAAAGGGCCTTTGACAACGTCGAATGGAAAAAGATGTTCAAGATACTGAAAGCGATTGGAATGATTGGAATGTACTACAAGGATAGAAGAAAAAAATGTATAGTCTCTACAAGATCCAGGTCACCACAATACAAACAAAAGACGGAAGAAAGATAAATGAAGTAGTCAGACAAGGATGCAACTCCTCCCCAGAGTTATTCAATATATACCTGAAAGAAGCAATAAGAGACACAGAGGAAATTGGTATCATGGGCATCAAGGTGAATGGCGAAGAAATAACATGCCCCGGTTTGCTGATGACATCGCAGTTGTAGCACAAAGTCGGGAGGATCTACAAGCATCCCTGACCACTATGGACCAAGTACTACAAGAATATAATATGAGCATCAACAAGAGGAAAACTAAAATCCTAGTGTGCGGAAGAGAGAGGCTTAGGGCAAATATAACAATTTGAGGAGTGAAATTGGAACAAGTCGAGAACTTCACCTACCTCGGCAGCACTATAACTTGAGATGGAAGGAGCTCAACGGACATCGAGCAAAGAATAGCACAAGCTAAGGAAGGGTTATTGAAGAAGAGACAATTGCTATGCTCAAAGAACCTACGGCTACAAACAAGGAAGCCCTTTATCGTATGGAGCATGGTACTCTATGAATCAGAGACATGGAAAATCGGGAAAGCAGACCAGCGAAGAATTGAAGACTTGGAAACATGGTACTGGAGGAGAATGTTGAAAATTAAATGGACAGATAAAGTGAGGAATGAAGGGGTGTACAGAAGAGCAGATGAAGAAAGGACAATGTGGAAAACCCTACGGCATAGAAGAAACAGATGGATTGGATATACCTTGAGGCACAATGAATTAGTTAGAAATATAATAGACGGGAAGATCGAGGGGAAGGTCCCGCGTGGAAGACCAAGGGGCAAGTATATAGAGCAAAATAAGGAGGACGTGAAAGAGGAAACATAACAGAGGGTGAGGGAATTAACACTACATAGGGCATAATGGAGGGCTGCAGTAAACCTTTCATGGGATTGAAATACTGATGATGATGAAAACTATTTTCATTATAGGCTACTCAATTTTTTTTAGATTTTTTCTGATGGTATTTCTAATTTTGGCAGGACAAATCATTCATAATTTACCAGTTTAAACTGCAAAAACAATAAATAAATGCATTTAAATAAAGTAGATGACATTTGTTGTTTACTGAGTGTCACCATTTTAGGCAAGAAAAAATGAAATTGAAGAAAAACGAGAAAATGATTCCAACACTCAAAGTTGGTATTTCAATAAATAGTTATATCGACCAAATTATTACTATTATGAACTGAAATAATTGATGAATGTGAAGAATTAGGACATCATTTAATGAAAAAACACTAAAAATGTTAACATATAAATGCCTTGTGATAAATTAACTTATTAATTACCGGGGGTCAAAATGACCCCATTTGGGCGTTGAATGATGTCGAAAAGTCCGGGCGTCCTAGTGTTAAGGATGAGTCGGTAGTTTGATATCGGTTGGATCTGTGGCAGCAGGGTGAAGAGAAACTAGGCATTGGCATTCAAAAGGCCCTGAGATACATGAATTAAGGTTCTCACGAACAGATGGAGCCTGGGAATGCCCTCTACGCATTGCTTAAGGAGACACACGGGATCAATTTAATATTCCCCGGTTTCGAACATAGATCCACAGGACTGGATACTGCTACTTTAACCAACAATTAAACTAATTCCGTCATTGTACCTACCCATTTTCACATGTATTAATTTGTAAAATGTATCAGCATCAGCACGCACTAAGCGCCTGAGGAAAAGTTAAATGTATGTTTAGCGTTACAATTCCAAGCTAACGACTTAACGAAAGAAAGAAAGGTTCTTGTACGATCCAAGATCGCTCCTCGCATACTAGTAAGTCATTAATAGCTTGCCGTTAAGATTGAAACAGCGCGTGCCCTACATTGTGTCTCATCCTTTGAAGTCCATTCTTATATTGTAAAATGATATTTTACACATTTTTCCAGAAGAAGTGGTAAAAAGAATTTCCTCCATCTACATCTTCAAAGTATTCAATCTTTCGATCAATCGTTTATTCAATGCACCTGTTAGCACAAGCAAAAGGAACTTAGTTATAAAATTGTTTAGTTTTTTTTATTCCTCAGGCATGCGTCATTCAATGTATAGAAATTACGGACGATTATCATTTTTACATATCGGCTAGGATCTTGCGTTGATATCCTGAAATATTTTTACACTATGCATACTACGGTGCCAGTAACTTAATTTAGTGGAGGCAAGAACTTTTTTTCTGATGCACTGCAGACTTACCTATACACATCACACCCTCCTATCCTGTTACTAATCGGCCTATTACGGTGTCGTATCGCTCGCTTAAAGTTGAGGCATTTTAATCTACCTGCGCGGCAGTTTATTTTTATTTCTTTCGTGATCGATCAGGCATGATACACATGAGTTCTTGCCCCAGAAAATATTTATAACTGCCTAGGAAACAGAGTGGTTTAAAGATGATGATTCAGTCTTAAATTGCGACCTAATGGTCTCATAGCAATTTTCAACCGAGGCATTCAGTGAGTTTGACCACGAACAAAATAGAATAAATCAAATACCAGGATCGCATCGCAAAATGGCATCTATTACCTTCCTATTTTGTACACGTGTCACTACTTACGGTAGAGACCTAGAAAAATAAGATTAAATCACTTTCCTTGGGTTCTCGGAAAAAATAAGGAAAATTCCCCACCTCCAAGCACGGGGGCGACGGAGAGTCGCAAGGAAGAGCTTATAGCTTGGCCTTAAGACGATACAAGCAGCATTGCCAAGAGAAAGTCTTTCACTCCACTCTTGAATCGGCGTTTTCCTCTCAAGGGAAAAGCAGGGATTTTCTTCCACCGACGAACGAAACCCCAGGAAGAAAGCAACGACGGAAAAGAACCTTCATTCACAGGCAATCCGGAGCGCTCCGGATGAAATTTCACATGAAGTTTATTGACTTTGCGCCAACTTCATAAGTTACAAGCAGCATATCAAATACCAATGTATGTACTTTTCGGACCCTAAAAACGATAGGTTTGTAATATATATGGGTCTGAGTTCAAGAAAAGGACAGAAAAGAGTAGGCACTTTTCCTTTTTTCACCAGTCTGACCGAATAAATAAGAATTGAATTGGCCTCAATAACTCTTAATGCAATATTTTGAAATAGGACACCACGCCATACAGAGCGAGTGGTTACTGCACACAAAGTTATAACAATAGCTCGACGTCATCACACCACCTCAACTCAACTAAGAAGAGAGTTGATAACATCGCCACTATCTGGCTTCATTTTAACAATGGGTTTAACCATTCTAACAATACGGGAGGCATTCTTACCTCAGACGTCTGAACCTCTTCTTAGTTGAGTTGAGGTGGTGTGATGACTTCGAACTGTTGTTATCACTATATCAAAATATAGCATTAAGAGTTATGGAGGCCAATTCAATTCTTATTTATTCAGTCAGACTGGTGAAAAAGGGAAAACTTCCTACTCTTTTCTGTCCTTTTCCTGTACTCAGACCCATATATATTCTATCGAGAAGAGTAAATATTGAGCTTCACTCCTCCCTTAGACACAAGTTCATATTATTAAACACGGGTAGTCTTACTCATTCACTGTACGTAAGCGGTTAATGAAATATCGAATTGTTTTTAACGAAGCGCAAAGGAGCTGGACAATACTCAGCGGAATTATTACCGGTTAATAACCAGGTGTGGAATCACGGATCTATCATTCTCATTATCCCAATCTTTATCGTTAACGCTTACCATTAGAGTAGCGCTAAGATACTTGTTAGATATTTGAGCACATTATAGTCAGTTCGATCATGGGGCATTTGGATAGTCAGGGATTACTCATAAACAGCCAACATGGGTTCCGGAAAGGTAGATCTTGCGAGACACAATTAACTTTATTCGTACACGATATTTTAGTCTACGGCGAAAACAGTACTGAAGTTGATGCGATATTTTTAGATTTTAAAAAGGCATTCGATAAAGTTCCTCATGATAAATTAACCTAGAAGTTAGAGAGTTTTGGTACAAATAAAGACGTTGTACGTTGGGTAAAAGAATTCTTAAGTGGGCGAAAGCAGAGGGTTGTCATAGATGGTATCATATCGAACACAATCAAAGTCACATCGGGAGTTCCCCAGGGTAGCGTAGTAGGTCCGCTTCTTTTTCTTTTATACATAAACGATTTGGGTACCATAATGAGTAGTAAGCTTAGACTTTTTGCAGACGATGCGGTAGTGTATAGGGGGATATCCAAAGAAGAATACAGGAAATCGCTTAGCAAGGATTTAGATGCAATTCAAGAGTGGTGCGACAAATGGCAATTAGAACTTAACCTTAAAAAGTGTGTAGCTATCAATATTTGGAGAAGGAATAATTCGAAGGAGAGATCCTATACACGACGATCAAAAACGTTGAAATCATAACATATTTAGGTGCAATAATCACTAAAGACTTATCGTGGGAAAGAAATATCCGGGAAATATGCGGCCGAGCGAAGAGAAAGCTAGGATTTATAACAAGAGTACTTGGGAAATGTGATGAGAAGACAAAAGAGCGATGTTACTTTTTTACTAGTTAAGCCCCACCTTGACTATGCAGCCAGTGTATAGGATCCTAATGAATTAGATTTGATCAGAGAACTAGACAGTGTGCAGCGTAGAGCAGCTAGGTTCGTTAAAAGGTGTTACGATAGGTTGAGTAGCGTTTCAGAATTAATAAAAGAATTAGAGTGGGAATCATTATCAGAGCGTAGGTCAAAGTACAGATTGAATCTATTAAAGAAATTTCAATCGGATAGCTTTACTGAAGATGTTAGGCACACATTTAAAAAAACCAGCTTATTATGCTAGATTCGACCAGACAAATAAGATTAGAGAGATAGATTGTCGTACCGATAGATTCAAAATGGCATTTTTCCCCCATACTATAAGAGAACAGAATAGGCAGTATAGCAAAGGGATAGGTAGCGGAAATATTATAGAGTATTCTGTAGTGCATGATGCATGTATTAACCCCTTAAATACTATAGATACCAACAATCTAGTTGCATGAGACACCAAAGTTGCTTGTTTGCATGTTAGTAGTGCATGCTTGGTGATCTTCACCCCCTGCCACACACCCTCGCGGTGGCTTACAGGGTAACGTGTAGATGTAGCGCAGGGTTAACAATAACCGTTAATAAAATTCGCTCCACTGATTGCAATAAGCGATTTGAAGTGCTGTGCGAAAAATGAAGAATGGAGATCACGTTCTCCCAGACATAAGTTAAATCAAAAAATAACTATAACGCTAGCGCACGCGTTATGAAGATCCATGATCGAGGCCCAGTGGACGGGTAATTATCAGGAGAATCGAATGTCGTCTAAAAGGACCAAGACAATGCGGCGGCCAGAGGCACCTAAACAAAGAGTTAATGTATTTTGCATTTCACCAGATTGGATAATTTTTGTCTTTATCATTTGAATAATAAAGAAGGAAAAAGAATGAAAAATAAAAGAAGAATGATAAAGATAAAATGGATCGACCGAGTGACAAATGAAGAAGTCCTAAGGAGAGTGGGAGAAAATAAAAGTCTGCTGAAAACTATAAAAAGAAGATCTACATAAGATGGGACAACCTAATCGGACATATCTTAAGACATGATGGCCTGATGAAGACAATCGTCGAAGGAAAAGTGAATGGGAAAAATGGAAAAGGGAGGCCTCGTATGAGATATATGCAGCAAGCTGTGAAGGATGTAAAAGAGAGGAGCTACGTCAAAATGAAGAGTTTGGCCGATAGAAAAAACGAGTGGAGGGCTGCGTCAGACGAATCCTAGGATTGTTGACCCATGATGATGATGACTCATTTGAATTATTTTTGACCACGTGAGTTATAAATTCCTTTAATAATTTTTATATGTACTAAGTTTACAATTTTTAAGTTTTCAAAACCATTAAGGAGAAATAAACAAGTGGTCTCTTGTTTAACTGATGTATATATACGTTGTTTTATTTATTTACATCTACATAATACACTGCAGGCCACAGTAAAGGTAGGTGATATGGGGTGAACTCACAATGAACATGCAATACATGTAATGCATTAAAAAAAGGGATTTTTAAAAAGGATAATAACAGCAATCAAGAATGCAATATCATGCTGTTACTTGGGTTTGCTTAAAATACTTACACCAACATGCAAGTAACTATGCATTGATACACTCGTATTGTATATATTTACCGCTATTTATATCCCTAATTGTACGAGGAAAAAACGACATTTTGAATCTATCAGTTCGGCAATCAATTTCTCTAATTTTGTGATTATGATCCAGTCTATCATAGTATCGTAAGTTGGGGTTCGCAAAATATTTTTAACCACATGACTGAAAATACTATATATATTTGAGAGATTGAGTCTAAATTTCAACATACGATCTGACAATGAATCCTATTTTAATTCATTTAATTGACTCGTTACGCTGATATAGTTATCGTACAATCTTGCAGATCTTCGCTCCACACGTTTGAGTCCATTATTCATGCCTATTTCATATAAAACCTAAATACTGGGACCGTATACCAAATGCGGTCTAACAAGGGAAAAGTAGCTTATTTCTCGTGCACGATCGTCACATTTACCCAGTACGCTTCTGATGAATCCCGGTTTACGATTACCTTGACTTTATTGTTTATACACATGTAATCACATGTGTATAAACAAACACATGTGTAAAAACAACACAAAAATCAATTTTGTTCACAGCTGACCGGCAGAGATCCTTATAAGGTAAGGTAATGAGTGCGGCAGTGATTGCAATAGAGAATCGTCCCCGGAATTTATAATGTAAGTAACGCGCATACACTGGTTATATTACGTCCGAGTAAAATAAAAAAAGGGAATTATTAGCGATACAACTTATCTATCTGGGAAAGAAAAAAATGATTTAGCTGAATAGCCTAAAACATTTTTTTTGAGAGTTGGATCTGGTGAAGAATGCTGAAGATGAAGTGGATAAAAAGAATCGCTTAGGAAATTACTCAAGAAATAACAGGGAGGATATCGTAGCTGTAATTCATAAGGGGCAGAATAACAGGGTAATGGAGGTTTCAGATTTAATTAAGGACTGAAGCCAAAACCAACGAAAACTTCAGGAAAGTGAAATACAGGAAGGGAGCTTGGTCTTTGGTATGAGATAAAATGGACAGAAAGTGTGCCGCTGCATAAAAATAATCTATGTACCTATTTGTATGTCAATAGTGCAAGTTTTGGTGATTTTCACCCTCTGCCGCACACCCTCGCGTTAGCTTGCAGGGAATCGCGTGGATATAGATTTATATATATTGACCCTAATGTCAGAATTTAGACTTAGAACTCAAAAGCACTTGATACACATACATGACCAACAGTAATAACAAAAATGACTCACACAAGGCAGGGTTAGTAGAGCTACCGAGGGGTGAGCAGATGGAGAGAGAAGAGAGAGGAGACGAAGAAAAGACTCGTGTGCAATGGACGGATAAGAGAGCGAGAGGGTCGGGGAGGAGGAGAAGGTGGGGATCGAATTGGGGTGTATATGTGGGGGAGGGTTGGAAGGGTTTGGTGGGTAGGCGACGCAGGGATTCGGGTTAGGGTAGAGAGAGGGAGAGAGAGAAGAGGGATGGGAGGAAGGGGACAAGTTGCACGTGCGGAACTTGCCAAGCGTGATTTATGCCCGCAATGCGAACAACCCGTCACTCAGAATGACACGCATGGCGGAGAAGGGATGCCGTGGAGTCCAAACGGGATATGCCAGGCCATCTCTCGACAAAAGAGGACCGGGGGGACACACGCTGAAGTGATGGGGAGATAGCTGAAGGGGAGAGGTATGTGAAGGAGAAGGTGTATCGGGATGGGCGTTGCTTTTCGAGGACAGAGATAGAGGGGGGAGTCGTCTGCCCAGGGGAAAGGGAGGGGAGACGAAATAATAACGCGGAAGACATAATGAAAGGCGACAATCGAGAGGGAAGAGAAAAGGAAAAGAATGAGATAAAGAAAAGGGGCGACGGATAAGAGGTAGTCAATGGAGCTTAATTAAGTTAATACGCTTAATTTTGGGCTCTTTTTTTCGGGAGCAAGTTCCATTTGATGCCAATCACTGACATCTGATCGGGAGCTCAGTATCGCTTTTAAATTGAGACGCGAATTATGTGCAGAAACTTCTTTTTCATCCCCCTAGCTTCTCATTAAAGGCTCGTGTCCTTTGAAAGAATTTTTGATGCCCCTTGAACACCATGCCGCACGTGAAAAGTCCCGCCAGCTCACTAAAGAAAAATCTTTGGCGTGAAAATGTGAACAATTTTGGACTATGTTGTATGGTTTTCATTAAAACTGTACGATTTGGAGAAGAGAAATTTTAAATGCTGAACAGTGTTGCTGACGCATACAAAAGTATTACGAACAAGAAATATGTTCATGAGACAAACTTAACGGATAGAAGTATGAGCGGAGAGCTTTCATAGACCAATATTTGAAATGATGACCAGTGATGATGATGGCGATAGCCTAGACACCGTTGAAACTTAATGTCATTAAGTTTTAAATTCATCAACTACATATGATCACCATGCAAGTAACCTCGAGGGTATGAGGCAGGGGGTAAGTTCAACCATGCATACTCATACTACATGTTCTTTAGGTAAGGTATTTCCACTAAAAAGTGACATGAAATACTAGGTAAGTAATACCAGGTGAAATATATACGTTGATGTATCTACCAATATGATGTCAATATTTAAAATTTAAACGTGTAATTTGATGACTACTCTGTATGTAAAGTTATTATCGCATTATGCGCTAGCTTTACATTTATTGGAGATTCTTACTTATTCTTTTAAGAGGCTCTCAATCTAACTCCAATGCAGGGGACCTTTGAATAAAAGAGGTTATCCAAAACTCACGTATCACATATACGTACCAAATACCTATCCCATAAAATCCCGCAAAGTGCCACTTCCTATGAAATAGGGCAGTCTCAACAGGAGTGAAATGAAAGTAGCAAATCAAACGTAGTTCGCTCAAAAAAACAGAATGATAAATATTATTGCTATAAGTGTACTCCACATTAGGTATCTAGAGAGGGATAATAAACAGTAGTAAATTTTGCAAAAATTACATCTGAACCAAGTAAATTCAATACAAGCAAACCGAATAACCCACGGGCATAGTAAAATATTCAGTGACAGGAAGCTGTTGAACGTGGAACATTAAATATAACCACGATACCTCTCTGAAGATAATGCAGAAATTGGGACAAACGAATGCCTTTGAGCAAGCCTTCACAAAGATGCCTTTCCACCTGCTGGTTCATACATTCGCCAGAAGAAATTCCAACCGTTTGTACCCGAACGTTTCGCTTCCAAATGAAGAGACCCCTGGAACGGGAATGCGGCCAAAACCCTACAGTGAAGACTGCTTCAACAGGATAACAAACAACATTCCACCAAAGTATAGGTATATTTCTACTAGAGTGAATATCAGAAATCCCTCACCCGTTGCCGCGGACGTACCTCCGCTATTTCTCCTGTCGCCCTCGCATTCTCCGGCCTCGAAGAATCCACTCGAACGGGAAGAAACGCTACGGAACGCACGGGGATTGGAACTTAAGATATTTCACGGAAGACGTAGCAGAGCCATTGAACGTCCACGGGGACGGGAAGAAAAGGTTCGATTGGCGAAGAATGAGGGAGGCAAAGAAGAAATCGAGACGAAGAAAGTGCGAGGAGGGAAGAGAAACTGAGAGGAAAGTGAAGCCGAGGACCATCGAAAGAAAGCAAGAGCTGAGTCGTGGAAAACGAATAAAAGGAATGTAACGAATTACGGAGGAAAAGGATGAGGAAAAAATGAGTGGATGCCAGAGAGAAAAAAGGGAGGGTAGGGAGTTTGTGAGTGTGTAAGACTGTGTTGGAGAAGGACTGGATTCGAGGGAAAAGACGGCTCTTGGATATGTGCGAGGGAGATAGGAATGAAAACGTGTCAACGTTCTCCGAAGCGGAAAGGGGAAACAAAAGGGGTTTGGCGGTCTGGAATATTGCCAGTCCGAGTGTGAGAGAAGAAGTGCCGGTCAGATGCAGGGCAACACAAAAGTATTGAATAAAGAAATGAGATGGAGAACCTTATAGGGTGCAAAAGCATTCACGCAAACATTGCCATTTATATGCTCATGGACAGTTGGACATGTTGTAAACAGTCGTATACATGAAATGCACCGCTAAATATAAACTCAATTGTAAAATATGTAGCATAAAAAAAGAAAATAGTACACAATTAGCTCACATTTTTGTAGATATTTTTCCTAGGTTTCATGTTTCATGCACCATCTTCTATACAATGTTTCTTCAATATGGGGCAACCAATGTTTTTTCAGAAACAAGGGTGGATTAATCTCATTGAAAATGTGCATTGAAAACACTAGATTTTTAAAAAAGGGTTGAGATAGGCTTAGCAGGGAATCAACATTGTTTGTGTATCGAATCGTGGGTTGAAGCACAGAATATATCTTTTTAGAGAAGGCAGATAATTTTTTGAAGATGCTAAAATAATTTTAAAAACTTCTTCGTACCAAGGCAAGTTAGACAATTAAGATAAAGTTACAAACATAATCAGTAAGGCAAATATGTTTACAATATCAGTTTTTCCTCATGCTTGCAAGGGGGAATAATACTAGAGGGGATAGGGTTAGTGTGGTACCTGAGGAACTGGACTCCATTCCCGGGGTTCGAGATTGAATATTGAGAGTAGCTGATGTACGAGCATTGGTATAACACTCCCTACTTGAGTTAAGCGCAGAAAGCATTTAAAATTCATTTTTCCGCCCGTCCGATGCAACGATAAACAATGGATCTCTTAGCAACTTTTTCAGGCTAAAGCCGACTCTAGATCTCGACCCTTGCTCCGTTTCCTGATAAAATTCTCTCCTATACATAAATATCCACCTATCCTAAATGTCGCAAATAACCTGAGTTATCGGGTGCTTCCCTCGAATAACAACATCGTCGATAAAAAATAACATTGACATTATTTGGGGAATAGATTTCGTGGATTTAAGATTTTTTCAAATCTGCAAGTAACTTGAGAAATAAAACCCCAAAATGAAATTGTTATGGATAAACCTTTTCATTTTCGGCATGTATGCACAATCATTTGAACGAGATTTGTGCTTTAACTGTCCCGTCTGATGTCCGTTTAAGGTTGGAGGCTGTGAGAAATCGCTGTATACAGCGGATGAATTAAATTGACTTAAAGGAGGAACTAATAGGTAGATAAATTACCAACAGTATGGCTATCAATTGACGATGTAGCTTTCTAGATGTGCAGTAATTCCCTGTCATATATCATAGTGGCTTGCAGGGTATTATGTAGACATAGATAAACGCCTTGGAATCAACGGTAACACCGAATACTAGGTTAAAATAACCAAAGCCGTAAGAAAGGCCAGTTTTTCCTCTATTCTATATGTAAAATCATTTATTAAAAATATATTAAAAAATTAAGGATTTTTTCCACGATAATGTTTCCCTGAGAGGTTGACAATGCAGGAAATACTTCGTAAGAAAATTAATGAATATGATGTTGTAATTACAGCAGCAACGGATTTTTAAGCGACACGTTGTAGTTGAGAGCTACCTCTTTCCTTTACGACTGATTTCATTAAGACCTTATCATCGACAAATTTCTGCTTGATGGTTACATTCAACCATGGAAGGTTCTCATTTAATAAAGTTCTCTTTGTAATTCTATAACTATGTTTTTGAAATGATAAAGTTCATTACTTTCGGGAAAGATAAGATAAACGCTTCCGTATTAATTTTATTTACAACAATCTGCTCAAGGAAGCAAGTTTGCCATGAAAGACGCCAGTTTATCATTTCCTGGGGTGATTCACGCATTATGGGGTGTATACTTGCCAGGCAGAAATTTCCATTGTTTGGATAGACCAAAAAAATTGAAGGCATTGCGATTAAAAAAGCAACACGGAAAGAGCTGCGGGGTCACATAGTACCTACAGGGAAATCGACCTCAGAGGGGAGAACATAGTGGAGAGAGAGAGAGATGGACCTTATTGAGAGATAAGTGCGCGTGGGCAGCCCCCTTCTGTGTCGGTTGGGAAATGATTTGGAAAAAAGTAAGGGATGGAAACTGGAAGGGACAGGAGTGGTCGGTTAAGTGGATGGAGCGGAAGAGGGAGGGGGAGAGGAGACGAGGAACTTGCGTGCGTTTCTGAGGGGGTGGTTTCAACCGATGGAAGATTGACTGGGTGAGGGGCAGGGATGAAGTGGAAAGGGAAGGAATATATACTCGAGGGCAAGAGAGAACGACGATGGCACTCGAATAAGAGCTGGGAGAGTCGCATTTCCCTTGATTGGGACAGTGATAGAGAGAGACAGACGGGACGGTAAAGGTCCTTGTATTGAGGGAGAAATTAGGGCCATACCCTTACCAGTGAGCCCATCTTGACGTGCACTTGGAGGCATTCAATCATCACGGATTCCATACCATGGTCAACGAGCGTGGTTTAAAACGGTCTGCATACTTCGCAGACGTGCATAATACCACCACGATTTGTCTTCACCATCCCCCACTGCGAGAGTAGGAGATGGTTAAGACGCTTGATAGGGGATTTACGAGCATACGTTAGCACGTTTTCACACTTAAGACCTGCCGTGACATACGACAGCCTAAAACTGAGGAGCGAATCAAGTGAAATTGAGGTCCCAGAAAACGATTAAATGAATTGCTAACTGGGAAATATTTTGAGATGTATCACGGCCTTCTCTTTTGACAACAGCCTTGAGTTTATTTATCATCATAAAGTCAAAGAATTACGCGGCAAGGTATTGAAAAAAAGTGCCCAGATGAACATGATTCGTCGAGATTCTATTTACTTTAATAACGATTTGAGCACCAATAATATACCGCTAAATCACTAAAAAGACTGAAAATTATTATTAGCAAATATATTTGGCTTGCTATTAGTAGTGAGCACATGCTGAGAAATAACACTCTTAAAAATTATTATTAGAATTAAAAAAATGTTCGAAGGTCAATATCATTGTGCCCATTGTGGCTAAAAAAATTAACAGGTAGCTATTTAGCTGTAAATTTGAAATAATAAAAAACTCTTATTACAGTATGATGAAATTGTAGACCAATAACTAAAACATATGATATGAAGAAGTTCCTGTTACACATTAAAAATAAAATCCACCAGGTCCTTCCTGTTTGGGGGCTTTTCTTGGGAAACTACGGCTCAGGTTATGAGTATGGAGGCAGAGAAATAGATGGAAGAAGACTAAGGGCCTCAAGTATAATTTAAAAAAATGGGCGTCGATCAGCATAAGCACAAAAGGTAATTAACTAATAATGGTCTTGATGAATTAAATCATCGACATAAGTTGAAGAAATGCACTATGAAATAAATAAAACTAAAGAGTTAGCAATACATTATATCAACGATAACCAAAGAAATATTCTCGGGAGAGGGAAAACTTTATTATTGAGTGTGAGATATTAAAAAAAGCATTTTTGAGCAGAGATTAATCATTTTATGATTATTGAGAAGTGGGCAAGAGCTCAATCGAAAAAGATAAATTGGAGAAACCAACTAGAATGAGTTGCTAGGAAAGAAATTATGCTGTAGGATGAAATCTAAACAACATGGAGAGAGTGAATTGAGCAGATGTCTACAGGTCATTAGACAATGAAGACAATTTCTTGTAACCAAGAGAGAGAAAATGGCACATTAGCCGGCACGAAGAGGAGCAGAATAGAAGATAGAAGAATAAATAGCGCAATATTTTTCAGAGTCCATCCATCCCAGTTCATCCTTCCCATCCATCCCATTGACAGACTACAAAATAAAAATTGGCCCTAGATTTTCTTTTATGCAGTGCAGTAATTTCATTAGGTTTCTGCCGCAAATGCGTGCCATAGTATCTCATCGTCGTCGGAGGAAAAGTAATGAGTGTTGAAAGAAAGGGCAGGGAAATTAAACTGGGATAAAAGGGTAGTAAATGGAAGGTTCAACTGGGCAGGTTACGCGACGGAGGACAGCAAGTGGAAAATGGGGAGAGAAATTGAAGGAGAAGTGGGAGAGAAAGAGATGGATGAAAAAGCGCATGGTACAGCATGGGGAAGGCAAAGCATCAACGGGTGGATGAGCACTCATGGAAGGCGGTAAGTGGAGGCTGAGGGAATGATAGAGGTGCCGGGTGCTGGAGTGAGAGGACAGGAGAGATTAGAACCCGCCGCTTTCCAGTGTACCTCATCGGGGTGGACGCTGGGATATCGTGTTGCACCGCAAAATGATACGACAATAACGGAGTTGGTAAAAAATATGTATATAAATTCGATTCACGTGTAAATTATGCGCGCGCTCAAATGGTACAGATTTACAGAATGATATTTCAAACAATGGAACAATACCTGTCATGAGCATCCCAAATTTGCTCACCGCGCAGCAACCGAAATATTTAGTTTCAACAACAGATAATGTGAAACAATAAAAGTTTTTGCGGTCGCATACTTTTTCACGATTTTTTCTCACGAGAATATTGCAAATTATGGCATGAAACATGCTGCTCGACTGCTTTTGTTCAATAAGACGTCGAAGATTATATTAGTGATACACATAATAGACATTAAAATTGACTTGCGGATTGGTCCCATGAAATGAGCCCTAGAGGAAAATAACTGACTATTTTTTAAATAGAGTGCAATTATAATATATTTCGTGCATTGCAGATGCTTGTTTTATTCACTGAGTGAACAAAACAGACTGGGCTGCCAATGAGTGGTAATGGAATAGGAAATGTAAATTTCCCTTCACCAGGAAAGAATATGTTTACTGAAAAGGAGGAAAGAGAAGGCGAGGATGAGGAGGGGTTAGGGGGTTGGAGGGAGATTGCGGAGGAGAGGGCTGCCGTGAAGTGGAGGAGTGCTTGGGCGTGGAGTGCCGGCGGTGGAGGGTGGATGGACAAAGAGACGCTAGGGTGGCCAGGGAGACTGGAGGGACGAGAAAATGACCGCCGCTTTTGCGTCCACCGCACCCCTCAGCCCTAATTCTCGGCCTCTCGTCCATCTCCGACAATTTCTCTCTCAGCACGCCGGGGACTCTCAATCGTCCATAACGCCGCCCGAAGCCGGCCGGCTGAAAGCCCTCTTCCTATTACCTCAGCTTCGAGTATCCTCCAACCCCCGCCCCTCTCGTCCCTCCCCTGGGGAACGAATCCCCGGGGAAAGACCTACTCTGTCCACCTCCGCGGGTTATTGAGAGCAAACATATTTTATCACTCTGCGGTTCTTCAGGCTGTAAATTTTAAATCGCTCAATTCTTTACCATATAAAATAAAGGCATCACGAAAAACTCCCTTTTATGAGTAAAATAAAATGTTTGAATATTCCTATAAGAAGCCCTTCGAGTAAATATGTGTATAGCCATACCGCATCTTTTACCCAACCGCATGCCTATAATGTGAAACCTTGCTCTTATCTTGCGATTTGCTTAAGGTGAATGGTGTAGCATTTTTCTAGGCACAGATTTGCGCCAAACTTTATATACGGGTCCATAATAGTGATAGCTATGGGTAAAATTCTAAACAATTGCATTTACCGATTTTATTTTTTGGTTATTCGACATTTTTTTCACACGTACTCTCATTTTCAATGTGATACATTTCGTTATAATTCAATAAAACATGTATTTATTCTAGACGTAAAATAATAAATAGCAGATTATTTTACTTTCTACAAACGAATACCACTGAGTCTTGTCGACTCAATGATGCAAAAAAGCGTTTTTAAATATAAATATCATCTTAATTTCGAATATCATGCCTATAACTATCAAAAGCAACCATGAAATTCTTTGTTATGCTAAGTCAAAACGTGATCAGGTTTGATTAAGACAAAAATACAATGCACAATTCTTGTGTAATTCCTTTTAATAGCCTGTACGGTACGCTCCACCGTATAATTACCTGAATTTAAATGAAATATGGCCCTAGTATTTTTTCGACGCACTTGTAAAATTATTCCAATGCTCACTAAATGACCCATTATTATCTTAAGGTAGCCACTTAAAGGTAGCAAATCCATAATAATTAACAGTGAACTAAATGCGAATAACTAATTAAAGTCACATAATAATTATATGTAACCTCTATTAGTTACTTATGTAACTAGTACATAAGTAACAATGCAACACAATACACGCAAAATAATCATAAATATTAAGCATGTACAAAATAAAACTGAAAACTACGATGATAATAGCATATTCCTTCAAATATCTCCCAAAAGTTAAAAAAATCTTGTGGAGACTTGTGAAGAGAAACTCTTGTGGAGTTTCTCTTCGTGGGAGAAGCCCTTCTTCTCTTTCCCTTACAAATCAATAATATTCATGCCTCAACATTCAGCATATTTTTTCTAGCGACCCTTTATTTGAATCTCGTTAATCTACATCCACTCTGGCCCGTAATAAATAGTCTCAAATTATTAGCGCAGTAAGAAACAACGGAGTAGCATCGATTTAACTGATCCTAGCAAGGAATGTGATGAAAGGAAGACACCAAATCAATCCAAATACAAAATGAGAATTTGTAGAGCGGTACTGAACTAATGTACAGAATGATATCAGCAGACAATGAAATTAGTTTGATCCACTGCCAAATCATAAGTTTTCTCTAACATGGTAGGCTTGTGAAATGGTCCCATTCCCGCCCCACGCAAGGCATATCTTAACTTCCTTCCTGCCCAGTCCTCGTCTCCTACATTCAGTCCATCTTCCGACTTCCGACTGTTTACACGGTGAAACACCTATTTTTACCTCCATCTACACTTACCCAATACTCTTCCTTCTATAAGCCTCTTCAATAACACGTCGATTATTACAATTTCCTCCTCTTATACTCTTGTCTTCGAATACATCCGGAATTTCTTTTATCTCCGGTTATAATAATATCTGAATCTGTCTTCTCTATAACCACAAATATTTCAGTTTTTTTTAATTCACTTTTTATGCCATAATAATCTTCACAGCATTCTAGCCTATAACTTGTAGTCAACCTATTAAATATGCCAGGTGTTCACGCTAAATTAGATCTACTAGGTGTGGTCTTGGGAGTATTTTTCGGTCAAAGTGAGAAATTATTCATTTAATAAGTGCAAAATAAAAAATGACATATTTTAATGATATTAGAAATAATGCTATGGCGTTTACAATAAAACAAAACTCCTTATAATTACTTGACAGCATTTCATCTCAATTGTGCATCGACTTCCGAAAGAGGCTGCATTACTACACTGCATTTCGTTCATGTAGCGTGGAAAATGATGGAAGGTAAATAACTATCAATACCCCTTTTTAAAATCGTCAGTTGAACCAAGTTTACAAGTTAACAGAGGAAACTAAATAGGGTAGGCAGGTAAAGAGTGTTTCATGAAATAAGACTAATCTAAATAGCAAAGTAGTGGAAAGCGGGACATTCACTCCTATAACAGGATTCCAGTCATACCATAGGCGACCATCTAAGTAAGGTAGTTTTGCAGAAAAGCTGCATTTATAATGACGTTTCCATGATTCTCCACACCTATCACTTTTTCTCCCCTTAAACGATCACGTAGATGAGGGATTATTACCTTTGCATTCCACATTTATCCTCAGGAAAGATCTAATCCCACCGTGGGTGCACAAAGATGTTCAGTTTTCTCGACTTTGGGCATGATTGCAAGTATGCGCACATTGTAGAGCGAAGTACTCATAGAGGCTAGAGGTTGGGAGAGAACACAGCTCGAGTGGCACACAATACACTTACAAGTTTCACATATGGAACGTGTCGCACCTATTTCGGAAACTAGAACTAGATTACCTAAATACCGGTTTGGGCGTATATTTTCTGTTATCCTTACACTTGTTCTTTTTATTTACCTTTTTCTTGCCGATAAGGCTATTAGGATCAGGATGTCAGTACCACTCAGACAGCGGTAGTAATTTACAAATGGAGACGTGCTATTCTAGCCTACAGGTAAACAATTAAACCATTCCTGATAATTGAACGGAATTATGACTTCATTCACGCGTAACGATGAGATTATTTTGTGATTTCATTTCTTCTACCAAATAGGTAGATAGGTACCACATATCAAACAAACATTTCTATTACGAAACTACTGAGAGATAGGTCCAAATCAAAGAACGAATAGGTTAACGAGTAACGAGCAACAGTAGTAGCTCCCTTTACGAGCTGGAAAATATTTTTTTCTGGCTCATTCGCCCAGTCCTCATTTTCTCTCTTCATTTCCAGCTCGAAACGACACCGGCATGGTTCTTCATTACCCAAAAACAACAATAAAAGCGGAATGCGCCGACGGGCGAATGTGTTTTCCGTCCATGCACCGACGTGGTCGAGTTCATGAGAGCACTCGAACGTGGACATTCGTGTTTTGGTTTCGTAGGGGGCGTGTGTGTGCATCGGCACCACTGACGACGATTGGTATCAAGATCGGGAGTCCATTAGCTAAAATAACTTTTGTCGACTCGTGGGAAATGATATGCGTGATAGGGGGAATGGGGGAG
Source organism: Platycnemis pennipes (assembly GCA_933228895.1). NCBI lineage: Eukaryota > Metazoa > Arthropoda > Insecta > Odonata > Platycnemididae > Platycnemis > Platycnemis pennipes. The sequence goes on from OW121853.1 coordinate 53,431,779, forward strand.
GGGGGGGGGCAGAGAGAGAATGGCTGGACGATGCTCAACGTATCCTCTCCCACCAACTGCACGAATCCACTCCACCGACGCATGACGCCGCGCTAATTCCCCCCTTTCCCCTTCTCCGAATCCTGGCTGCGCCACCGGCGAGCCTACCAACACCATTTCTCCCCCGCCGCCAAAAACCAACTCGTCCTCTCCACCACCCCAGTCGATTAAACCCGCATTATCTGATGAAACTCGCCTCCGTTCGCCGCCCTATCTTTTTCGGGAGGATGCTAATTTATGAATTGTTTTTGTGTTTTCGGATTTCTGTGAGGGAAGGGGGGGGGGGGGGGGGGGGGAAGGGCATGGGGATTTTCGGGACTCGCGAGGGTCCGCGAGAGGCTCGGAACATTTTGCACCGGAAGCGGGGCGGGGGTTTGGGAGGAAGGCGATAGCACAGTTTTTTGAGGAAGCGAGAGATTGGGTGAAAAAGGGGGAGGGATAGCGCAGAGTGGAAGAAAGGTATCCTGGGATGGAGAAACCATGCTCCATGCTGGCCCTAAAAAATGACTAATAAATTATTTTGCGAGCCCTCCGATGAAGTTTTATGCCCTAAGAGGGAAAAATGAGGGAGAAAGAAAAATGAACCTTGCCGGCGTCAAATATCTTTCATCAAATTTGATCAAAACTCGTGCAAATTAAAAAGATATAATAAAAAATACACGAATCAAGGGCAACGTGAACGGTTAGCAGCGCTCTATCTCACCACTTGCAAGGTGCAAATCTGTTAAAAGTGCGTTCGCGAACAAGGTACCACAACATGCTTACTGAAGTACGATTTGATTTATTAAGATGTGTGAATAAATAAACTAAAATAGGCCAATTTTAAACACTTGGTTGCAGTGATAAGAGACCGTTTTGTGACTTTTTTTCAAAATTGGCGTAAATAATTCTAGGAAATAAAAGCTTTGATGACTGAAACATTTGTGGACAATCTGATATACAAAGAAATCAAGAAACACACCTCGAAAGGCTATTGGTTCACAGAGGAAATAGAATACCGATAAAAATAATTGAAAATATATTTTCATATCATTATACATTTTGCAATTCCAGTAAAAATCATTTATTCACAAATCACAAATTGTGATTACATAATTCACAAATTGTTGTTTGTGAATAAATCATTAATACATTTTTTGCGGAATTGCAAAGTGTATAATTTCAAATCTAACATGGAGTTCAACAAAGTATCAGCCTCAACAACCAACTATACATTTTTAAAGCATGTAAATACCATGGCAGAATTATATATTTTCAGAAATTTTAATTTTTTCACATATGTTACACAGCATAAATATTATCATTTTGTTTCAATCCTTGCTTTTTTTACTTACGCTAATTGTGGTACATATATGTATTTCATGGCATTATCATGGTATTAAACTCAGATGTACAATAGATTTTTAATAGATTTCACGGTGTACTTTTGACGCGACGCTGCAATAATATAAAGCCAATCACACCTGCTTATTTATTCACTCCAATATTCTGTATGATAATATGTATGCCTTTACTACGAGAACACATCGTATTTAGGCCGATATGCACAATAACGCATTAATACATTCACCACCTTCATTGCGACCTATCACTTCTTTTTATATGCTGTCGCACACCCTTCTAGTAATGGTAGCTTGCTAGTTATAGATTCGATGAACCTACCGAGCATCAGTTTCAGAAAAGAAAACAAAAGCTTGTTATGCTCGTATTCACTCGCCGTAGACTCAAGTTTCCGAATTTTCTTTCGTGCTTTGCATTAACATTTTCTTTTGGGAATGTGCCTAATAAAACGAAAACTTTTTACACCCATCGACCGGTATTATGATTAAAGTTCCTTAAGTCGCGGCGCAGAAATGAAGCATTTTAGTAAGTTTTTGCCGTCGTAAAATGAGAGCGCACCCCCCGCTACCGGGCATAAAAAAAGCCTTCAAGAGCATCGAACCGTCTCGAGCGGTCAATTATTTTTGGATCAGACTAAATAGCCAATTTTTTCCATACCGGGGGCCCAGAAAAGAATAAGTTGAGAGAGGAGTGGGAGGGGGGGGGGAGAGGGGACGGTATCTTGCGGAAGAAGGCTATCGATCCTTTCCTTTCTTTCAGATCCCTCCGCAGGGATATGAGCTGCGGAAGGGAAGGAGGCTGCATAATCGCGGATTTTAAAAACAAAGTTGAAAAGAAGGCAGAAAATTTTCCCTCCCCTCCCTCTTCTCCACTACGTAGTCCCCATAAATTGGTCACAGGGGAACTTCATTCAAGGGATAAAAAAAACACAACCGGAAAACTTGTGTATTATTCAACTTCAACCGATCATTAGCGAGCGCTATCGTTAAGGAAAAAATAGTACCACGGGACAATTTAAAAGGAACGCCTCTCCTTACCCGGAAGGAAAGCCGTGAGAGGGGATGTGCCATGGCCACTCGAAAGAAAAGTAGTTGAAACATGAAGCACACGTCGACACAGTTCCCTTGTAAAATAGCCACGCCATCGCTAAAGCATGTGCGGAATTAATTACCATATGTACCTTCAAGCATTTACTATCTAGGGGTAAAAATCCTGATTTGTTCGGAATGGATTGAAACTAAAAATTTGGACTGAACGTAGAAAAATATTAGCATTTATTAGACAGTAAGAACAGTCAAAAGATTTCTTTTCGTGAGAATCCTCGGAATAGAGACTTCGTAACTACGAATTTTTCTTCTGGCCACCGGTGGAAGCACCCTGTAGTAAAAGTTTAAATTCTACTTGATGCTCCCTTCTTTCATTGTATTTCAATAAAAGTATCCAAAATATATATATCGGCCAATATAAATCAAATACTTCCAGTCAAACATATTTTTTCTAGGCAACAGGAATATCATATCCGGTGATTTGTAGAATAACTCATTAAATAAACGTGCTCTATATCAGATAGTGTACGATAACTATTGGCGAAGGCAATTTCATATCTTATGACATGAGAATTAATATCTTCTTCATTTATCATATACTATATAATGACCGTTTTAAGATAGTATTGTGTCATCCATATACCGTTTTTCATAGTTTAGTCAAAAAGATGTAAATGTCACATAAAACTCACGAAAATAATATTCCCTAACACTTGAATTTAAAAAAATATATTCCTCCATTTTGGTAAATAATGAATTTATCAGAAAACGTTGTGCCACTCTAAGACTTAGATCTACACTTAAAATAAAAGATGTCCAAGAGCAAATTTTTGCGTGACGCAAAATTAGGTGTAAACTTTCCAGACTATACTTTCCAGAATGATAATTGGAGGCATAGACGGTATGGATTTTAACGTAAAAAGTAATCAATAAACACTTGTTCCTGGAATGTAAGATATTACGTGTTAGACGCTAGTGTTGTGGTGCTGGGTATAGCACCAGAATTACTTCCCATTCTGCAGTTATCGCTTTTATTTTTAGAACTGACAACATTGTCCTCACATACTCTTCCCAATTCATTCATGAAAGCTATTGTCTTTTTAATGGTAAAAAAATATCATTAATTCAGTACGCCTTCATTTGACAATAAAAAGGTGCGTTATACTTTGTGAACAGCTAGGAGCGATCATATGCAGTACGAATTAAGTTTTTACTAGTCGCAGTCAATGCTGGAAATATAGCATTAAGTTACGGCATACGGCTGGCAGCATACTTTACGACTCTTATACCTAACACGTTCCCGCAGTAGTAGTATTGTAGCTCTCAGTTGCAGGTAAGTAGTGCATGTTTGGTGATCTTCACTCCTTGCTATACACCCTCGCGGTGGCTCACAGGGTATTAATCACATGAAGATGTATATATGTACTTCTATAGCTGGTTAAAACTCATAAAAGAAAAAAATTGTCGCATGACTCCCATACTCAAAATACTGCCTCAGGCCAAGTGCTTTATATCCGTACGCTTGACGAAGAAATGCTAATGCCTCCGTTGCCATTTTCTACCATTTTTTGCTCAAAATTAAACATAGACCATTTCTCCAAACTCTCTGCTCATAATGTCATCCCAGGTCAGCATATGTACGTGAAAACTAAAAGAAGACATTACAAAGATCACAAAATCTCCAATTCAAGAATGAACTTCCCAATCTCCAATTTCTTCCCCCACAGCAGAGCCAGTGCGGGAACTATTGGATGTCAACTCGTAGTAGTCGGTGGAAAGTCCTTGAATGGGTCGATAAATATTCTCCTAATTTACTGAATATTTCATCCTTATCTGGACGAGTCTTTTTGCTTTTACGATGCTAATTATTGTGTTTTATTTTGGTCAACATAATGCAACAAATACTACATTGTCGTTCCTACCACGGAAAAGGAATTTCGGTCGCAACTTTTGATGACGAGTGCTTGACCCTGTTCCATGACTAACGCATCCCATCAACCTAGACGGCATCAGGCCTCCTTTTAATAACTTTAATCCAAGGTTCGTTCATTCTCCCCCGAGGATTCCCCGACGAAGCCAAGCGCGGAAACACATCTGAAACTACACCGGCGGCGATATCCGTGGCGGCTGGAAAACGCGGACGTATGGGCGAGAGCAGAGAACGAGGCTCGGGTAATTGGGAAGAGGCGGGCGGTGGGGAACACCGCCACCGCCGAAGATAAAGGAAGAAGTTTAACGGCGGATAGGTGACGGCTCAGCCCACGGATGAGAGAGGGGTTTATCGAGGAGGGGGGAGTGGGTGAGGAGGGGTGAGTGGCAGTGAGGTGGGAGGGAAATGGAAAGGGGAGGAGAGACCGTGGAGAGAGAGGAAATGGGGAAGGAAATTCCCTCGGGGCAGCTACTGGCCCTTATTAGGGTTCACCGCGACCCTTAGACCTCGACCAACTCCACACTGCTCCCCCCTACGTCTCCTTCGACCACCACCGCAGACTCACCACCCACCAAGTGGCCTCCCAACCGTGCCACTGCCATTTCTTGACCCCCCCCCCCCCCCCTCAAACTCCCACTCAGAACCCCCCACCCCCTTCCTCCCTACCGGCTGATGCCCTCCCCGCCCACCTCCACTCAGCGCACCAAACACCCCCCCGAACACATGCACACACGAGAATGACCCCGGGGCTACGAGATGGGAGGATGCCCTGCGCCGGCCCTCTATTGCCAATTACTGGTACGGCCGAGGAGGAGGGCAGCGGAAAGAGGGGTGAGAGCGGAGGGTTTACGGGGGAGTCATAGCAAAGGTTCTCGCCCCTCCCACCTAACTCCCCACCAGGCACCTCCGAAACCGCCGTCGTCGAAGGCAAGGGGAGTGGACACATTGTGTCGGGAGAGGAATGCATAGGCCGTTACGCCGCTGCAGCCCTTCCCCAGTACCTTCTCCCCCCGTGCTGACGAAAGGGCGCCTAGTCCCCAAGAGACTGCCCTCCCACCCCCAGGCCCCGCATCGGAAAACTCCACCCTCCGCGGAAGCCGCCGATGTGGAAGGTGATGACGCTGTTTCTACGACGGATTCGACGGACCTGTTTGGGCGTTCGAAAGCGTTGGTTGGGGTAACAGGACGATTCCATGGTCTAACGAGAAAATCCAGCTACGGAAAACAAAACTTCAGAAGTGGTTGCCAAAGGAATCAAGCAGGAAGGTATTTATATGCGTGTGAGCGTAACGAAAAGCGTAGCTGTCATACATCCACTTGGACGGAAAAATTATTGAGCCACAAAATCACAAGAATAAAATACCATAGTGGATGCATTAAGGTCAGACTAACGTCGACTGATTGAAAAAAGTTGGCAAATGACAAAAAAAATGCAGTAACGGGGATATATATATAAGTATCTACTATCACTCGTGGAGCAAATTCAGTCATTACTACCTTTACAGAAAAATCCATCAATACCACTTAAAAAGCATTCATAACCTCTTGCTAATACATTATTCTCTTTTCAACACATTTCACTACTTATTCCATATTTATAATGCGAGATTTTCTTCAATATATATTCCATAAGATTGTGAAATGGTATTTTCATGAACATCTTGAAATGGCTTACGAACACGTAATTGGGTCTTTTCGATATTTCAGTGAGTTCTGCCTTTTATCTTCACCATTTTTCGGTAGAACCACTCAAGTTTCATGAATTCCGTTTTCTGTGGCTACTTTTTCATTACTTCATACAAATTCTTTACATATATTGTAGCTAAACCACTGACTTAATTTAATACAATCAATTCAACAAATATTTAACACAACATTTAATACCAACTTAATTAATACCATGATTCTGGTAGGTATGGAACTTTGCCATATTCTCAGAAGAGATGATATCATCGTTATTAATTTCATCGTTTTATTCCTGAACGCTATTTTATAGTGATGAAGAAAACAAAATTGTTAACCTTGCTTAAGTTGCCGTTATTTATTTCGTAAGAAATGATATAATAACATTAAACTTAATTTCACTGATGTGGATATTCATCGGAGTAAAATGAATGACCGCGGAGGCAAATATATAATGATTATATTAGTTAATTATGAAATAATACAACGGTAGAGATATTTTTCATTACGAGAAATATGCATTCAGATTCTAAGCAGATGATTTGTACTTGCCGCTAATTCTTCCTCCTTGGTATCAATGCTGAGTTTGTTTTCGAATTAATGTCACTGTTGTATGTTTTTACTAGAATAACTTAGCAGATTCAAAGGAATCTTGCAAATCTTGAATCTTGGGGTACAAATCTCAGCGTGTCAACTGCAACAGACACTTCGAGCTCCTTGGAACGGTGTAGCCCTCGCCATGCAGATCGGTCGCGAACTGCAGCATCGAATTTTTTTGTCTCGTGAGTTTACCTTCGTGCATCGGCTACCCGGCCCAACATCCCCATTCTGCCCCCACCCCCAATGAGGATCCCACCCCGTCGCAATCCACGATGAGCATCGAGGCCAGGCGCAACTTCCGGGTGCCGCTGCTAACACCGAAGCAGGGAGAAAACCCTGAGATCTCCCCGCCGATTTCTCTAGTCCTAACCCACTCCGCTTCCCTCTCTTTTCCCTCGAGCTTTGAGACAACCTCGTTCGCGATTATCATCTTTCTCTCCCGCAAACAGCCCAGGAAACAAACGAAAGGTAAAAAAAAATGGAATGGAAACGGGCTAGGATTGAGTTTTTTCACCCCACCCACTTGTGCCAGAGTTGCGAAGCTCCGGTAGAGCCCGATAGGAAATGGAACTGTCGTTTAATGCTCCAAGTGGCCTCCCCGAAAATTAGACCATGACCCCCACGGAGGTTTAACTCCTCTTCCTCCGAATCAGACAGAAACGAACCACAATTTATATTATCGAGGTGAGACGGTAGAGAATGACTACACGCTCCCCTCTACTCTCCCCCCAACTACCTCAACAGTTACAAAATATATTACAAGCGTCCATCAGCACAAAAGGAAGCATTTAAGATTACTTAGTTTTTAAGAAAGAATGATTCCTAAATGGGGATAATACATAGAGTACGTGGACGCGAGGCCAAAGTTGATTACGGAAACATCGTATAATGATTATTATAAATATCTTAAACAGTATTGTTTCAGGTATATATGTATGTATATTATTCCTTACTGTCTTCTTAACAGAAAAAGCTATCAGTATATGTAGTCGTGAAGATATTTTGCCCACAATACTATATGCTATCGTCATATCACATTACCTTTGGATCAAGAGTGATCGGATAATGACATATGAAAAATAATACCTACTCCAAATAGGACTCTGCATACTTTTTAAGAGAGACGGACAGTTAATTATTAACTATAAATAAAATAGGCTAAAGGTAGTTTAAAAAGGGATTGGAACTGGTAAACATTCATAAGAGATGTCCCTTCTCGCTAGCGTCCTCTTCAGGACCTAGAAAAGACTGCTGGCCTTTCTAGTAGTGAGGTAGGTAGGTAGGTAAAGGTAGTGAGTAGTAGTGACCGGGGCCACTATTTATTTTGGAACGCTATGCTAATTTACCTCATTGATTGAAAAGCTGCGCAAATTCAGAGCACACAGCGGGGAATGCAGTCAAATATTAAGATGTAAAATATCGGCGGGCGTGTCAAACACAGTTTTCATCGCAAGTGACATTTCCATAACAAAAAATATGATCTCTTTAACCGGAATAAAATTATGACAATTTTGGAGTTTGCAGTCAAACTTTCGAAATTTTGACATGAAAATTCTCACAGACGATATTATCTATTTTGGAAAAAATACATCTGTAGTGCCTATATCGGCAGGCTACTTTTTCCGTATATTTCATTACAGTAGTGGCCAGATCCTCTCAGCAAGAGGGGACGCAATCCAAATTGAACGAGTGCAGTGCAATTTAAAAAGGCATCAATGATTAGAATGAGCAATTATTTATTATATCCAAGTATCAATGACCCAATGGCACTAAGGAGCAAACTTTGCATAGAAAATAAAATGCCTACGTATGAAATATACCACTTTACTTATTAAAAATATGCTTCAATTACTAGAGCTTATATATTCGTTGTATAAATGCTGGCACGAGTGTCATCTCCTCAACTTGAGTTAATGAGAGTGATAAATATTTGATGCATTTGATAAATTTGATACATTTTCTGCTGTAGAACCTTACATTAAACTCAAACCTTTCTTTATCTCATCCGCGATTTTTTATCTGAATCTGAAGTCCTCTCTTACAACTAACATATTCAACTCCACTGACACATGCCTCGGGCAGTGAAACTCCTCACCGAGCGGGATCCGAACCCGCGACCCTGAGATCGACATGCGATGGATTTTCCCACCACCACTGGAAGTAAATCTAATATACACACTCGTACCATAAATAATCATGGCTTATTTACTGATTGAAATCATAACTAAGAAACAACCGAGTCCAGGAAATGAAAATACTACCGAGCCTTGATTTGAACCCGCGACCTCAGGATTTATAAGCAAGTGACTTACCCAGCCGCACCGTAGACCAGCAAACTGCAGGCCGGTCATAGGTGAAAGTACTATAAATTAGGTTAATGATGTTAAAACATGGTGTTAAATAATATTCAATTTTACATGTCTGTATAGTCAAAGGCCACTTTCGTCAGCAAAGTTAATAAAAGATTTTACAGACGTTGCGTATTATAATGATTGTGCAAAATCTTCAACGCAATGAAATTCGAGACACATCACAAGGGCTCCTATAGGACCACTATCTCAGTTTCTCAAATAAGGCCATACTAAGTATTAAAAAAATACACTCAGCAATCAAAAATATCTCATTTTTCGTGCAATGTAAGAAATTAAATATAGAATACACTCGCCAACAAAATACTTCAGATAATATTAATGTGAATACTAATATGCATAAATGACGAAGGAATTTTTAATTTCTCTATTATGTCCGACAATAAGATCTCAACTCAATATATTCCTGTCTTTTTTATACCTTCTATTAGAATGCGTAAATCAACGATACTTTGTGATCCGTGAGTCCATTGAGCTTCCTTCTTTTCCTGGCTAATAAGATTAAGGCTTAGCCAAAATAAAAATTTTTTGGAGGTATAAGACTTGGAAAAAGTAGTCATATTTAATTTCTTTTTGAATAAGAGATACGTAATTGAATTAGCTGGAAACAAAAGATGTGAACTAGAACTAATTTATCAGCAGTTCGCTGAAAGGTGTAGAGCGTCTAATAGAACCTTTAATATATTTGAATATACGACGTTCATTTTTCATTGACCCTGATTGAATAATTTAAAGTCGAGTGCGGTGATTGTCATGAATTACCCCACTGCTATCTTTGGCATGCCATTACAGTTTTATTGAATCATATCCGGGCATAAATAACTCTTCTGAATTAACTACGTTGATTATGCATTAATACGGAATACCCAAGCGGTTTTTTGCTGAGAGGATGATTAAATATGAATTCTTCGTGCATTATAGAGAAGGAGATTACCATTATCGATAAAATCACATTTTTTACGGCAAAGTATCAGGCAGGTTACAATACGTTACGGTTTAAGTTATCTTCAGCAAGCTGATTAAGTTACGCTCCTATTATTTAGAAATTTAAACTACCTTCAACACATTAGTTAATGTTCATACTAGGAAAATAAATTATATAATAGTTAAGTTTATATATACCTATAAATTCATTCTAAAATAGAAACAATGCATATTAACTCATATCTCCAAAACTGCTATACTTTCAGCCATCTGACAACTTACTTTATGAAACTGAGGAAATGGTATCAGAGTTTAGTGGAAAGTTTCAAGAAGTTTTAACTTGCAATTTTGCAATTTAACTTTAAGCTGCAATTAGGTGTCATGTTCCCACGTATCAAGCTAATGACGAATGCTACTTGACACAGCAATGCCATTACATTTTGATTATTGCTGGCTCAGCCAAATAGTCTTAAAAACCCATGTCCACAACCACCACTCGCGAAATAGTTAAGAAACAGTATTTCATAACATTTGCTGACTTTTGATGCACTGAACTTTTTCAAATAACAAATATAGTCAGTTAAATGACGGCGGTACCATTAACTCCGTTGAGCATGGAAAAAATGCTAAGAAGCACATGGTAACAGCCCGTCAAAAGAAAAGCTTCATTTATCCAATAGAAATTAACACACGATACATGCATAATGCGCAAAACAGTAGAAGCACCAAGTATTGATCTGCCTTGGAAAAAAAATCTTGGCGAATTTGTGGACATTCCGATATTTTTTTCCCCTCATATCCGCTCGGGCACCGCACTAAGTGGCCCGAAAATGAACTTTCAACCTCATGCCAAGCTCTCAGGGTGGACATAAGATCGGATCGGAGTTCGATACGGCGAGGAGGAAGTAAGGACACAGGGGATTGCGGAGGAGGAGAGGAGAGGCCGCTTTTCAGATGGGCACTTCAGGGTCGGGATAGGAGGATGAGGAAGAAGTCGAGCCGCCCCTTCCTCCTGACCTCCGAATTACGCTATACGAAGCACTTTACGGTCGAGACGGTGGTGAGCCCTGGCGGCTAATCCCCCCAAACCCCAACGAAATCTAATATCGCCCTGTTTTCCTTAATGGGCAAGGCCAAGATAGCGCGCCCTGCCCGGCCCTCCCTCCCCGCCGAATCTTCCCCACCCCGCCCACCCCCTTTTCAAACTACAAGACTAACCTTCCCCCACTCCTGCTCTGATCTCCTCCCTTTTTTTTCCTCTCTCCCTTGTTGACTCTTATCCAAGTGGGAGGCCACGGGGATGAAGGAGTCGGTTTTGAGTACGGGTGGGTGGAGAAGACTGGAAAGGGTTCTCGGGGAAGAGGGGTGAGGGGTGGAGCTGATGGGACGCATGCTGGGGGTGGGTGGGGGGACGTCTAGGGACTTGGCTGGTCAGGCGGTTTTGAGGCGGGCTTGAGCCCTCCCGCCCAACGTTTGCTCCCACCTATGGCTCGGGATAATCCAGAGGGCCTTTTTTTTCACGGAGAGAAAGTACCCGTGGGCATTTAGTCGCGGGGTTAACGTGCGGAGAGGGGAGCAGGAAGACATCGTGGAGTGGGTAGGATCTACCTCGTGGATGGATCTGGACTATACCCAATGGCGAGGGGAGTTGTGCGGGAATTTGAGGGTATTCTGTTCAGGATTAAGTCTCGTATTCGATACATAGAAACGTCGCAATACGCTAAAATTAATTATTTTTTCAGCACGTTCAAGAATAATTTGAAGCACTAAATAATTCGACACATGGAGATTAATACAAAAGAGAGTGTTTTCAGGAACGTTGGAAAGGGAAAGGATGTTGTTGGAGGTTAAGGGGACCCAGAGCAAGTTAATGGATCGGGTGATAAGGGGAAATGGTATTTTGAAGGCCGTAACAGAGAAGAGAATATTCATTAGCAGGGAAAGAAGAGAAGAGAAAAAAGAAAGTTTTTATGGGGCGAAGTCTGGAGGCAAGTACACGGTAGTTAACGTCATGCAAAGCAAAGATGTATGCAGGCATAGGTGAGGGCACCAATGAGCTCATTGTTCCTCCAAGCATATCTTAAACGATAGCACTCAAATAGCGATAATGTTTTTATCATGCTTGCTGATAAGCAACCGATTAAATCATTCTGCGACATAAATGATAGGATAACGTTGCATACATTTTAAGAACCCCTGAGTATTATGCTAGGTTTGATCAGATAAACAAGATTAGAGAGACATTGTCGTACCGATTGATTAAAAATGCCATTTTTCCCACGTACCGCAAGAGATCACACTAGGAATCATAGCAAAAGGATAGGTAGGTGAAATATAGCCAGAGTAGTCTGCAGTTTGTGATGCATGTATTAACAACCAATCCCTTTATTAATAAACAAGCTGACCCGGCCACGCGTTGCTGTGGCTCAATCTGGTTAAATGGAAAGCGCACGTTTATAGTATGTTTAATTTCACAATTCTTATGGGTATACAATATATCTCAGCTGATCGATTGTTTTGCAGCTGGACACGCATATTTGTATATAATTTTAACGTCTTTACATGTCGTCACAAAGTAGAATATTTCAGGCAAGCATTTATTTCATCCGCTAGTGTCAATCGAGGAATTACAGGTAATGTTTGCCTGAAATGTCGTGCAAGCAATATTAATGCGTTCTCAAATGGTCTCAGGATTCAACGGAAATCTTGCAATGATCGATCCAGAGCCTCGAGCGATGCTTTGTGCACCATTGTGCATTCATCCCAAGCAATAAGTTGGCATTTCTGAAATAATTGTCCCATGCCGGATGATTTGAATATGTTGCACGTGAGTGTTTCAATGAATTGCAAGTTCTATGGGATGCACATCCCGTCTCCTGTGTCGATATTGTATTCTCGATATTGTATAAACCTTCATGGAGTGAACAAAACAACTAACCAAAGCTTCATGATGAAATTGGATGAATGTTGTGGTAATGCATGAAGTTATCAATATTGTATCGATACAGTATCGATATTGTAATGATACTTTATAAAACTTTGATAAAAAACATCTAAATATTTTCACCTCAATTTTGTATCAACAATGTATCGATGTATCCACATTTTATCGATATTATATCGATACAGTATCGACATTGAATCATCCATTTTGTAGAAACCTTCGCGGAGCGTACTCAATAACTTTCCAAAGTTTCATGGCGATCCGATGAATGGTGTACTAATGCATAAAGGACAAACACATTATATACATTTGATACAGTATCGATATTGCAACGATACTTTCCTTTTAAAAAACTAAATAATTTCACCTCAATTCTGTATCAATAATGTATCGATTTATCGATACTTTAGCGATATTATATCGATAAAGTATCGATATTGAAATATCGATTCCGTAGTCCTCTTTTCAGGAATGTACTGAACAACTTCCCAAAGTTTCATGGCGATCCGATGAATGGTATAGTCATGCATAAAGGACATACACACACACACACACACACACACTTGAGACTTCGTCGAGAGCGGACGTCCTTTGCTGAGCTCCTCGCCGTTGCTGGTCTGTGTGGTTTCTTGGGAGGTTTTCTTCGCCGATTCCAGCGGTGAGATCTCTCCATATTGTTACTTTGTGACACCTACCTTCCTATTCCTTAACCCTATTTTTACTATTATTTAACCTCTTATTTTTGCTATTATTCCTTATTTTCTCGAATAGTTGAATACTGTTTCACTTGATTGCACGCACGTGCCCCCCCCCTCCTCCCCTGAGTGACTCCTCCCACCCCAGGCCGTCGCCGAGTCACCGGCGATGGCCTTGAGGGCGGGTGCGGGGGGACTCTCCCCTCCCCTCCGCCCTCCAACCCCCTCCCCTCCTTCCCGTGAAAATGCGGGACTCCGTAATACTCAAATATCTCGTACGTTATCTTTCGAACGTTTGAATAGAGCGGATTCCAGTGAATTTGCTTTCGACTCAACCGAAAAACCAACTATCCTAAGGAGAGTAGCAGGCAATCTACAATTGACGCCTGCCGTTCAACAGTCTCGTGATTCAACTAATGACCGTCCAAGCGCAGAACGCGCTCCACGTCGTGCAACTAGTTATTCTTCTGTTGCCAACAGCAATGCCAACATGCCAACGACTTCCAATTATCCTGCCGACCCAAATCCTCTGCTTTCATCCAACCATTCCAGGCGTCCGCAATCGAGTTATACGCTGCCGCCACGGAAAATCACACCGCTGACCAATACTCCCTCGAAAAAGACAGGAATCTTTTTTCAGTGTATCGCTAACAGCAATTTACATGATTATGTATATGCAGTTGGCGATTTAATTGGCGGTGGAGCAAGTATTACTCATGCGTCAAAAATCTCACAGGATCGAGTCGCTATATACTTTAAAAATGAAGAAGAATTAAACAAATTCATTGACGAGTTCGGTGGAATTACACTACAAGATCGCTTTATTGAGGCACGAACAATGGTGGCCAGGGTGGAAAAACTAGTAATTTCGAATGTTCCACCAGAAGTACCAGATGCGGAACTAATTGACATCGCTCAGCAAGCGGTAACTGTTTGCGGTGAAATGAAGCAATACAAAATAGGAGCGAAGAGAGATGGATATGATCACATCCTCTCATTCAGAAGAGCGGTACCAGTCTTGAAAAGACAGAACACTGTACTACCAGACTCAGTCCTTTTGGACATTAATGGTTCATTTCATAGAATTTATCTGACCTTCGAAGAACCTAAATGCTACAAGTGCAAGGAGGAAGGGCATGTAGCAAGATTTTGTCCGCAAATACAAAGTAAAGAGGTTCAATTTAAAAATACTGTTGATGAAAGTCCCGTCGATGTTGTTTCTAACGCCGCTGAGAATAACACTACCTCTGGGCCAAGTAAGGACGTGAATGAATTAACACCTCAAGCTTTACCCCTCGACGCTTCGGCAGAAACTGAATCTAGCGATCAACCAGGAGCGGAAAGAGCTCCCGAGGAGGGCGAAGAGCCCTCTTCACTATCCGCCCATGCTGATGACTCAACCTCAAGTCACGTGGAGCCTCAAATGACTGAAGTCGATCCCAGTCCATCGAACTGTGTTTCGACCCCCCCTCCACTTTCTTCTGCCCCTTTATCTAATACTGCTTGCTCGCAGCCTGCTGCCGTCAACCCTGAACCTTCCCCTCCCGCCCCTACATTCCTACCCCTCGTCGCTGAATTATCAAGAAGTGTTTCCAGCACGCAACTCTCGCTGGACTCACTGTGTGACTCGGACACCGACATCCTAACTGACGACGCTAGCATAAACACTCGAAAACCTAAGCGCCGGCCTTCAACTGAGGATTTGTCAGTGAAAAAGAAGATGTCTAAGGATGAAAGAGGTGGAAAATCTAGTACGCACCGACTAGACCATGCGGATAAAGAACGCATTAATGTTGTCATGTCAACTGACACAAGTGCAGGCCCCTTGACGGCTGAAAGCGTGATTACGTTTTTAGAAGACACGCACAATCGTAATGTAAACACGCAACTAATGCTTGCGAAATGCGTAACTAGAGATTTTGATGAATTATGCGAAACATTAGAAAGAATTAGGCCACACGTCACAGAGAGACTTAAAATGCGAATTGCTCGCATAATCAACCACCTCTCAAATGTTAACGTGTGATCTTGCCTTAAACCAATATTGCTGAACTTCAGAACCGCCACCTCGTACATAAATATCCAATTTTATATATACATATCGATAATATTATCTATTGAAATATACGCTAAACTCAAGAATATGTCAAGAATATCCATTCTTACCTTGAATGTACGGTCAATAAGAAGCCAAGGAAAATGGGCTCAAATGATCGCCTTCATGAATGAGCGTAAGCCAGACATAGCCTTAATGCAAGAAACAAATGTGGATTCATTGCCATGTCTTGGACTACCAGGATACAAAGTATTTTTAAATCCACCTCGAACTCCTTGCACGGGGACGGCTGTTGCCGTGAAGGCTTCACTGATTGATTTTGTAACATCAGACAGTATAATTTTTCCGGGGCATGCCCAAGAAGTGGTGTTTTCCTTCAATAATGAACCCCTTCGTATAATATGTTTTTATGGACCAATTGACACAGAAACAGCGCTGGATGTCACAGATGCGGTTAAAAATCACTTAACTGCTCTCTCTCTGCAACAGTCACCAGCTAATATGACTTTAATCTTAGCTGGCGATTTCAACACAACCATTAATCCAAGTGTAGATAGATCCGGCAGGGTTGAAAGAAACGTACGCTTTGCAGCTGAATTAAGGCAACTTATTGACCACACCAGATTAGCTGATGTCTGGACAGAGATGAGAACTGACAGCTCAGGCCATACGTTCTTTTCTCCAAGGTCTTCCTCAAGATTAGACAGGATATATTCTTCATGCCATTCAATAAGAAATATCTACAGTGTAAATCTGATTGACTCATTCTCAGACCATAAAGCAGTCACCATGTGCATTAAGCTTAGCGGAAGGCCAATCACACCTCCATATTGGCGTTTTCCTAACTTTCTTTTATCAAACGAAAGTTTCGTAGAAAACATGAAAATAGTATTAAAATATCTGACTGTAGAATCTATGTCGAGTCTGAACATCTGCTCAGAATGGGAGCAAATAAAAAGAGCCATAAGAGACTATGTCGTCCTTTATCAAAAATCACGTAGGAATGAATATCCTTCTGCTGCAAGAAACAGATACCAACTCCAGGGGGAAAAGATAATGGCCACAATGGGATGGAACTCCCTAATTGAAAATGATGCTCCTTCAGCTAATCATCTGGCAAGATGGGCCACATGGTGCAGACCAAAACCCCTCATGGAGTTAAGGATGAATGGCCGTAACATTTCAGAGCTTGGAGAGTTATGTCATGTAACTCGCAAATATTTTGCTGACCAACACGAATGCAGAGATCAAACAATCCCTTTCTCTAGCGAAATACTGGACACCTTATCAGCCCTAAGTGAAAGTGACAAGGACTCCTTAAATGAAGGTTTTCACGAGGAAGATTTTACTGAAGCTCTGAAGAGTCTAAATAAACGAAAGGCACCTGGTTTTGATGGCCTCACGGTAGAATTTTATCTAGTCTTTTGGACTGAATTAGCTCCGTTGTTTACGTTGATGGTCAAGGAATCCTTTGTGAAAGGGCACCTACCAAGGAGCACTGCCACATCCGTCATTTCATTAATGAAAAAATCAGGAGATCCTCTAGAACTTAAAAACTGGAGACCACTATCACTGACTAATGTGGATTACAAAATTATAGCCAAAGCACTAGCATCTAGACTGTCAGCAGTTGTTAATTCGATAATCTCTCCTGAACAGAGCTACTGTGTGCCTGGAAGATCCATTTTTGACACCATATCGCTAATCAGGGATATAATGTGGTGGTGTAATGACTCCAACAAGCCGCTAGCTATTTTGTCGCTGGATCAAGCCAAAGCATTCGATATGGTAAATCATCGATACCTTTTCCATGTAATGGAAAAAATGTCCCTTGGAAATGACTTCATAGGATGTATAAAAACCATGTACAATAATGCCTCGTGCATGGTGCGAGTACAGAATACACTTACGGCCCCGTTTTTCTTTCAAAAAGGGATTCGCCAAGGTTGTCCTTTGTCTGGAATGTTGTATGCCATCTCTATCGAGCCTTTCATCAGACTTACTTTGAACACACTCACCGGACTAGCACTGCCTGGGGCTTATGAAAGGAGAATTGTATTGGCCGCTTACGCCGATGACGTAAACATTTTCATCACAAATGAAGAGGATTTTGACTTGGTCATCCCAACCTTTCAAAAATACGCAGAAGTCTCGGGAGCAGAACTGAACACTGTTAAGAGTAAAGGCCTCTGGGTAGGTGCTTGGAGAAATAAAATCGAACAACCTGTGACCTTAAACTGGAATTCTCAAGGGATGAGATTCCTGGGGGTGTGGATGTCCAACAACCCTCAAGAAGGAGACAGACTCATTAGTGACGAGTTAAATCAAAAATTAGAAAGTGCCTTACAGATGTGGAAGCCAAGAGCAGCACCTTTGTCTTTAAGAGGAAGAGCTCTTGCCATTAATAAGTTCATTGCACCAAGGTTATGGCACATCCTACAATGTCACTCACCGACACTGCAATTCCTCCGACGGCTTCAATCCAAAATAGTCGATTTCATCTGGCTGAATAGGAGGCACTGGGTCAAGAGTGCTATTTTATCTGCCCCTTTATCTGAGGGGGGAATTGGCCTGATAGATATTGAAGATAAAGTGCTGGCATTCAGAATGATCTTCATACAGAGGCTAATGAAGGATTCTCCATCAGATCCGTGGAAAATCATGGCGGCACATAGGTTATCCAGGTACCGAGGTATGGGGCAATCCTTCGGCCTTTTCTTCTATAGTACGCCTTATCACATGTGTGAAAATTGTGGACTCTTCTATGATAATTTGATGAAGATTTGGTCGATTCTGAGTCCAACGCCAGAGGATACACCAAGTGGTGAGGTTTGTCGCCCCTACCCCACTGGATGGCCACCACCTTTGCCCATCGCACAGTTCTACTTTTGGAGTAAGAGGAAACTAACCGAAACCAAACTTCCGCTGCCAAAGGCTTCGGTGTACAAGGAAATCAGATACCTTCGCAATGGACATCAATGGCCATTGGAAGGGCGATATGGCGACGAAGAGATAAACTGGCTGACTATTAGAGCGTGGCCTACTTTCGGGATGGATGCAGACATCTCATGGCGTCTGGTGCTCGGGAGATGGGCTGATGCACGTTTTCTACGAGCAGTTGGTACACTTGAAAGTGCAGATTGTCCATGGTGCCCAGGTACTGAAGCGGATGCATGGCACCTTGTTTTCACTTGTTGCAAGGTGAAAGACATATGGAAAAACCTCCGAAGTCCGTTAAAGGTTTTAACCGGAGGAAATAATGTGTTTTTATATCAACTCTATGGAGGTTTTCCCTTTGATAAAAGGGACAATCAGGGGAATAAGCTTGCTAACTACATAATTACACTTGCAAAAAGTGTAATATACAGGAGAATCACATTGTATTTTAAAGGCAAAATCAATTATGTAGACTATTGGGAGAATTTCTTAAAAGTTTTAAAAAAGAGACTGCACCGTGAAATGAAATACAATCAATTTAAAGGATCGCTTGACTCCTTTTATGCTTTTTGGGGCTATAAAAATGTCATATGTTCACCATAACAGTACTTAAGATAAAATACACCCCCAAATATTTACGCCGACAAACTACGGGCCCCTTTGATAAATCAATGCCTTCATTTATGTTGCGGTATTTTAAAACGTCTCAACCTGACCTATTTATTTATTTATTTATTTATTTATTTATTTATTTATTCACTCATTTACTTTATTTATTCCTGTCTCTCCTTAAACCACCCTAATCGTCCTATTTTATCCAATACCATTGCTATGGACTTTTACCCTCCATTTCCACACTTTATCCTGTTGAAATCAAGGCTCAATGTTATTTTAATATCTCACCCAGGACTGTGTACATCAACCGTACTGCATCTTTTTCATAATGCTAAGGCTAACGGACACGGTGAAGGACATTACGTGCCCATGGTCGGAAACCCAAAGACAAAGGATCAGGCAATGATGATCGTCGCGGAGTGGTCTCTTTCTTCTTCAATCAACAACGTGCTTATTATGGAGGAGCCAGGGAGAGAAGATTGCAAGCAGGGGTCCCAACCCCCTGGGCGCATACTATCCCTGGCCAGACCGCTTTAAAAAAAAAAACCTTTGATCAAAATGTGAAAACTTAATCACTTTGTAAAACGTATTTGATTTTACCGATCAATAAATAATAATAATAATAAAAAACACACACACACACACACATACTTTCATTTTTATATATAGAGAAGAAGAAGAAGATACTAACCATCTAGCTACATGTGACACTATTACCTAGCATATTTCCTAGCAGTAGCCTAGTTGCATATCAAAAGTGCATGTTTGGTAATCTTGTCCCCCTGACACACATCCTCGTGGTGGCTACATGGTATTACAAAGATGTAGATAGGTAAAGAAAAGAGGTGGGAATGTGGGAGTTGAGTAAGGGTGGACATAAGGTTCTTCCCGTCCGTTCCCTTGACCGTTCCCTTCCAGATTTTCCTTGTGCTCTGCTAAACCTCTTTCGTTCCACTATGTTAGCTTTAGACTCCTCCTCACATCCCTTCCTCTGCTCCCTTGTTCTCTCTACATTAAATGTGGCATATCCCTTGACAAAATATGTGTAGGACCTGGAGTTAACTCTGCGAGTTAACCCGCTTAGTGCATTAAAAACGGTGAAAAGTTTTAATGTCATTTGATAAATGATGTTCCCTCTGCTGTAACAAGTCTAAGTCTGTTGAAATCTTAAAATATGAATGAAATTCAACTAATGAAAGATGTCTTAACTATGAAAAGAAAATGGGATATTTTTATGCCTATGAACAACAAGGAAAAAAACTAATCTACATAATACATCAATATAATACCCTGCAAGCCATCATAAATGTGTGTGGAGGGGATTATAAATATAAATGGAAGGCAAGAATGAGTTAAACACGCTATAAATGTTTATTTACTCACAGAAGTATGAGTGTAATACGAAAATACCAAATTGTGCTTACTTATGATCGCAGTGTTTACAAATTTATAAATTTTGAAGAATCCTAGACCTAACTACAAAATGTCTGCGCCCTAAACTTGGAAACGACAGAAGACCAGAAAGAGGAGGGATGAGGAAGACCAGATGGGAAAAAGGTTCGGAGGAATTGGTTGAATTTCTGGCGAAGAGAACACGCTGTACGTTGACAGGACTGGGGGAAGAGGACAGCCGGTGGGAATTTCATTCAATTCTAAGAGGATAGAATTGAGAGTTCATGTTAGAGTTTCAGGCGTACCTAGGAATTTACCACTTGAGCATGCTCTGGTCATTTTCCATTGCCCAATATTTTCATCACTGCATCAAGAGAAGTATTTTAATACGGAAACAAAGAATAAGTTTCTGCTGTGACCGACAACTGAGGTAATTTTCGGCATACGTAAACCCTGACAATGAGCATATAGGCGGCATAATAAAGATGGAGAAGAACCTGTTGTGGAATAAGCCTATTGTCAACAGTCCTCCACCTAACAATCAAATGGGTAGCGGTATTCCACTGATGTATCTGGTACTGCCCGGATTTGAACCAGAGTGGCAAGAGGCCAGAACTCTAGACATCATCCTTTGAGAAATATGACTGTGATAAAATACTGTGCATTCGATGAGACAAGTATTTATTGCAAAAACTTTCACAACAGCAAAAAATTATTATAACCCTCAGGAAGGAGTTTCACCAAAAAGTGGGCCTTGATGGTAACTCTATAGATGAAGATAATTTATTAATCGGACAGAAAAAATATAATGATTGATTTCTAAAACCTATATAAAATATAACCCGAACATCATCCAATATCGTTGACAAATCACTAAAAATCTACCAGGATTATGTTGATTAATTTTGACCCAGTTAACTGCCAGTTACAAAACAAATAACATCAGAGGATTTCGTGCAAGTAGAGGATGTGTACAAAGTGAGGTTTTACGGTTACAGGAAAGCACACCTGAAAATTAAACAACGATTCGATTATGCATCTCCTTCACCCATGAAACTGTTTTTCAAACGCTTCGTCCACAGCACCCCACGTATCTCACACCTTTACTAGCTAAAAACCAGCCACTGACCTTATGAGAAATGAAGAAAAGCCAGAAGTGGCATTTTAAGAGTGGATGGAAAAAATCTTCGCTAATTACCTATATATTTTGGATTACGATATTTGGCAAAAAGTTACTGTGACGTTATGACATTCGGAAAAAAATTTACAAAACCCAACTATATGTTACCTTTAATAATACTTTTTCCATGGATGTAATCTAAAAGACTGTTATACTTCGTGATATTTTTACTAATTAAAACGATAAGATTTATACGCAATACGTTTAACATAACATAAACAATTAACATTCAACTTGTCTGTCTTCAACCTACGAATTTAGGACTGTCAAGTACTCTCTTGCAATTAACAGCTTACACAATCACAAGCATCTATGCCCCAGACAGTGAAAATCCTCTGCGGGCAGGATTCGAACCCGCGACCCCACGGTCGACAGGCGAGGGATTTGCCCCGCCGCCAATTGGGGACAGCCAATGTTATGAGAGGTTAAAAAATTGTTTTTGACAACTATAAAATGACTAACCTATGTAATGAAAAAATCTAGAAAAGAGAAAAGGATGCCACTGAGAAAGAGATAACTGGATAATAATCAGTCATTAGGATAAGTAACTAAATTCTAGTCTAAATTCAGTTATTTAAAAAAGATTAAAATAGTAAAGCAGCAATGCGCAATTACGTTGTTAGTTGTGCTAGCTGAAGGTATATAGGGGATAAAAATTATTTAATTTCAAATAACAAATAATTTTTATTAAATAAATGAAAATAGACGTTCTTTACTCCCGAATGAACGCACTTATGGAGGTCATTGGGGAGCATGACGAGGATATACATGTAGAAACCAGGCTTAGAACACATTCAAAACGGTTAATCTTATTGCTTTTAAGTAAAATAAATTGAATTTGGAAAATACTCGAATACTGATGTCTTAAAAACTCCTGTCATAAAGGCTTTTCGTGACAGCAGGATGCATGCAATCAGAACGAAAATTTCCTGCAACGGAGTGGAACGAACGAAAGCTGGTAAGAGAAAGAAAGGGTGAAAAACGAGAAAGAAGAGCAAAGGTAGAGAAGCCCGAGGGCCAAAGGGATAAATGCCCCTGGGGTAGGAAAGGCAGGAAGCGAGTTGAGTCCTCCCTTTCCTTTATCTCTTGCCATTTCCCTCCCTCCTGTGCCTGTTTCAGGGACCCCTTCTTGTTTGCAGAGAAGTTAAAAGAGCAGTTGTACTCGGGCTTCGCGACCGCTCCGAGGTAAGGTCGGGTGGGGAAAATGAGAAATGGAAGGACACAGCCAAAGAGAGGGAGAGAGAGAGAGAGATGGTGAATAAAAGGGAAAAAGAGATGAATTTAAAATAAATAGAAGAAAAGAGAATTAGGGCCGGATGTGAGGGGAAAACAGGAGAGGAAATTATGCAGTGAGACTATGGATTGGGCGAGTGTGAAGAAATATTTGCCGTTGCAAATAGTGGGAGGGGTTAGCGATGAGCAGTCCAAGATCGATCTTCAGCATTCGTAACTGTATTTGTATACGAGGGGAGGTGACCTATAGCTGTGGTCATTGGCACCGACAGATGAAGAGAGAGAGAGCGACTGGGTAAAGGCAGAACATTTTCAGAGAACGGATGAAGGGTGAAGTAAAACTCGGTTTCGATATTAGCTAACTCTTGACACATGACGCCGCACAGTTGGGCGAAATCCCAAAAATATGGCCAAAATTAAAAAAATAATATATGTACATATTTTCATCTACATCTACATCCACACGATACCCTGCAAGCCACCGTGAGGGTGTTTGGCAGGGGGTGAAGATCACCAAGCAGGCACTACCGACATGCAAACAAGCAACTATAGGGTATTTTCTAACCGTATGTCGGATAGATTAATATTTGAGCTTCAGTAAAATGCATTTGCCTAATTCGTAGGTATACACATTTCCAAATAATTCAGGATTGAAAACACGATTCTAAAGGTTGTAAGTGCTACGGACTTAAACATAAAAACCGAAGGCCCACTTCACCTCAACGTTGCAAGGTAGTGATTATACTTATTTCAAATATTTCGGTTGGATTCAACTCATGTATGTAATAATATTTAGAATTTTTATTTAAAAAATTGATTTAAAAATGTTAACTGTCTAAACTTTTCAAATGTTCCAAGTGGAACTGTTATTTTGAATTTCACCTAAAAATATATTCTAAGTAATGAAAACGTTCAGTGTTGCGCAGTGTTGCATCGAGATATGTGATCCAGTTATTGGTGAAGATGTTATCTAATGGATATCGACGTAATTTACTGCCCCAAACTGCCCGAACGAGTTATAAAGTTAAAAAAGAGCATCACCGAACTAGTTTGAGACCATCCATTATTTCCATTTGGCCCATTACTCTAACATTTTGCACTTAAGTTCTGTAAGTGCTTAGGCATGCTTAGTTGTACTATAAAAAAAGGTAAATCTTGATGATTTAGTCCAATGATACACGCAGAATTTACCAATATTTAGAAGCATGTGGAGTGGGAAGTTCAAGGTGAGTGATGTTGCCGAAAATAGTAAGGACCGGGTCAATGAATGGAAAACGTTGAAGGAGAGAATTTGGGAGAGGATGAGCTGGGGGTAGTGCGAAAGAGATCGGGTATTGAAATTTGCCTTGCACCAGAAGGCTCGGTGCCTTGTCGTATTAAAATATAAAAAAATTGAAACGCATTAAAAATACTGCGGAATAGTGGACATTTCGTATCCAGAGCAACTAATGAAACAAGATGGCTGAATGTTAGAAATCTATGGCTGGCAAAATGTGCAATTACATTCAATAACTATTGAGATTATAGCTAATGCCTTGATGCCTTTTAGGAAATTGTCCAAGGAAGTGCAAGAGACATGCAATCAGCACTTCTAACGGTTCCGCGAGGATTTTACTTGATAGCATTCGCGGGAAATAATTACGGAAGAGGTTTTCGAGTGGCTGTTGGTCACACCAGACCCAATCATCTCCACCGTGTAGCATCACCGTACAAAAAAAAACACACTCAGTATTGAGGTCCTGGATGTATTAGTTTCCCCATTACTTTAAGACAACTAAACCATTAATCGTTCTGATTCCTCGCTGGAATCGGATGATGAATCTGGAAATGAGAAATATATTTTTCCGTTTATAATCACTTAAGCATTGTGTGTACTTAGCGTTCGTTCATTCAAGATAGTGCATTCCCGTTAATAGATACACTGTAAAAAGTTGATCTGATTTTCAGTGCGATCTGAATTTAAGCGCTGTCTGGTTGTAAGGCAGGAACACGGATTTAAGGTACGGAAGAGGCAGGAACATGGATGGTTGGTACAGGAGCAGTTAAGCAGGATGCAGAGGGAGCAGGATTCTGGATGGTCTGATTTTCAGTCGTTCACCTGCCTTATTTTTAGACAAGATATTACTGCTGAAATTCAACATACCCTGTCTTAAAATTGTTGCATCTGAAATTCAGATCGCTTTTGTACCTTAAAATCAGATCTACTTTTTACAGTGTACGTTAACAATAAAACTATGAATAAATTCACTCTAGTTCACTTAAGTTTTAATCGCAAGTAAATCAAATTCTGATTATGCTACTAAAGGATACTAATAAACAACGAATAATGTTCAATTTTATTGCATACCATTGATTGTATAAGCAATTTATCTGTTACATCACTAATTATCATGTATACAGGGAATAATTTTCCAATTTAAATTCTAAAGAAAAGGTTAGGTGCGCTCCACCCCACTCTATATTAGGAGCAATAATCAAAAAATATTTTCAATTTGTCACGCTCAATTGTTTGAATAAATGGCATTCCTAAAACCACAATAACAGTAATACAGCAAAAATGACTTCGAATTCGAATTCAGCACATCATAAAAGTATTATAATAGCATTGTAATATAGTAATGATGTAGAAATAAAAGCTGTATTAATTTTGGCCACGTTTTTGGGTTTTCGCCCTACTGTGCGCCGTCAAGGTTCATATTTTAACGTCTCAATCCGACGGACAGAAATTTTACCTGAAAATCTATCCTCACAGAGGTTCCAAATTAGGAATGAAAAAATCTCTACCAATGCTGGTATTTGAACTTGGGTTCTCAGGTAGGGAGGACTACCATTTAGAATGTTAACATTCAAGATAACCCAATCAACTGCACGTTTGAGCGTTCTGGCGATTTTAATTTATTTTAATTGCTATGTTTTGACTAGAATATAGTTACTAATATTTTTAAACATGATTTGGTGCTGATGCAAATTTGGTGTGAATTCACCGTCTGCTACACACTTTTATGGTGATTTGCTCGGTATTATATAGATTTAGATAACGTAGAAGTACATATGTTGTAAATTCCGTGATCCGTGATACATTTAGGAATTGGGAAAAAAATAGTGAAAGATAATTTATAACTAAAAATTTGAAGATAAAACGAGCCAAATAATAGAAATCAAGGAATTCATATGACGCATGAATATACTTCATAATATACGCAACGACAAATTACAAGCGGAAAAGGTACAAGCGGAAAAGAATATTTTACCGGTAAAGTAAGTTTTCATCCAACCAACCCGATTTCCTTTCATCTAATATTAAAATAACGTGGCGTTTGTTGGCAAACCCAGAATCATATAGATTTAAAATGTCATTTTTCACTCGTACTACAAGAGATTACAATAGAGATAAGTAGGTGAAATATAATTAGATTAGTCTGTAGTGCGTGATGCATACTACTCCTTTTTTATGCATGATATGTAGTGCATGTTTGGTGAGCAATCACCCCCTGCCACACACCCTTGTGGTGGATTGCAGGGTATTATGTAGATGTAGATGCATGTATTAACAACCAATTTCTTTAAGACTATGTAGATATTAACAATCTAGATGCATGAGAACCTATAATCCAGCGTGTTTCCAAGTAGTAGCCGGGTTGCATGTCAATAGTGCATGTTTGGCTATCTTCACTATCTACCACACACCCTCCTGGTGGATCACAGGGTATTACGTAGATGTAAAGGAATCCTTAGGGAATATAAATTTAAACGCAAATTAATCAATTACACTATCATCAATTATGTAGACTAATCGTTAATTGCCTTTTCGGCCCATAGCTACACACAAGTTGACAGATACAATCTCAGGAAACACGCAAGACGCTTCAAAGCAGAAGGAGGGATTTAACAGGAAAATGATCAGGGAAAGGTATGAAGGAAGTTTTAGGAGAACGAGGAGGGAAAAAGGAGCAGTAAGAGGAGATGGAGAGGATCGAGGGCACGCTTGAACGATCGAGAAACTAGCGAGGACACTAAAAAGTAGGTCTGGGTGGACGCGGCGGATTTTGAAGCATCTCTGTAGCCCAGAGGTGGGGTGAAAAAAGAAAATCACACGGATAGAGGATGGAAATAAATGAACAGGGAAACGCAAAAAAACCACAGCTCGGAAAACTGAAACGTGGCAGTTGGGAGTGAGGTTAAGTGAGAGAGAGGGCTTCCCGTGGACGCGAAACGGAAATCGTTCTCCCCGCGGACGGAGCGATTAGCCGAGGCGAGTGAAATGCATCCGATTCAAAAGGCTAAGGGTAAATAAGAATGCTTTCCGTTCCGCTCCTCTTATACCCGACACCCATGCAGTTTAACCCCGGAGGAAAAAACGCTGCTATTGAGTCGGGCTCTGCTGTTTTCGAGGTGTAAGCGATTTCATCGTCGCCGAATCTACTCTTGTTTCTCGCTTGGAATGAATGATATGACGCTGGTAAACAACAGTCAGCTTAAAAAAATCATTTTTTTCCTGCATGGATCGCCGAACTGCAATAAATTAGCAATTTGCTCAACATAACCGTGATCGCAGGAAATTACACTGAGTATTCTAATAATGAAAAATATAAAACGGAAGATAGTTTTAAAAAATGAGGATTTTTCCAGACGGATTTTTTCCTAAAATATGCCAAAGAATTTTATACGACAGATAAATCTGAGCCAAGTAATCAATTTTTACCATTTTTTTGTTAAAACGTTTTATTATGAAATATTGACTAAATATTTCATACCCTCTCTCATCAGTCCATTCTTCTTCAATTTTGTATATATCCAATCAGCATATTGAAATAAAAATTAACTGATATAATATTCCTGGATAATCCGATGATAAAATGTATAGCAAAAAAATACATTACGCACTGAATCACAGGTATGCAAAAAAAATAAGTATAACTATTTTCAATTTAAAATGTTGGTATTGCAAAACTACTATAAATTCAAAAAAAATTGATAACTTCCAATTTATTATGCATGTAGCATCATATGATTTCTCCTAAATTCACAAAGTCGATAAGACATACAGAAATACTGAAAACAATATTTTACATATACCAGAGGGTAGGGAAGGATTGAAGGATTGAAGGTATCTAAGGATTGGTGATGGTGATTATGATGAAGAATTATTTTGTTATTGGTAGTATACTTTATGTTTATTTACCTGCCGGACACCAGTCTTTACCAACTTTTTAAACGCTTCATTTTGATTCCAAAGCCAATTTCTCAGAACTCAGTCCTGAATATACTGTTTTAATTTGTGCTCTGCTGTGAACCAAATTTCTTTCTTTTTTTAACAAACATCCTTCTAAAGTAAAAAAAAAGTTGACACTACCCTATGTCCTCTCTGAATTCTGTCCGTAACTTTACCATTTACATTCCTCATCAAATATTTACCTCTTAGCCTATTTTACTATTCTACTATATTTTAGAAACTCAGATAATAAGTGCCCTCAAATAATATACAGAATGCTACCACGTCATGGTTACAATACATTTCATAAGACGTGAATTGTTTGGGATATTTTGCATATTGCAATATTATCCTCATTTAAAATGTCAATTGAAACTGATACTAAGCCAGCGGAAATTTATGACTATGTTTCTATCTAATTCTCTCTATACTATGAATTTTCAACATCAATACCCATGATTAAAGGATTAACCAAATCATAATAATTTCAATGCATCGAACATGTATTTTAGGTTAGAATTCCATTCCATAACTATGATTTTTTCTAAATCCATCAATTTATGTTGTACACAAAGAGAAAAATAACCTTCTAAGCCATAACTTCAGCAGGTTAGGAGGATTTACAAAGACACGTTCATGCTGGTAGGGAATGATATTTAAAGAATATAACCCTTAAGCAGGGTTTTTACCATGATCCCAATTTTATTTTCTCGCCATCAAATAATGCGATTCAATTAAATATGAAAAATCAAATGAGAAGAATTAAAAGTTTGGTAACGGTCAGGTATATATGAAAATAAAGATGATAATACGTACATATTACTAACTCTTAAAAGATACAAGGTAGTTATCGTCTAGCCACGAACCTCAAGACTGAGATGGGAAATTCGGATGTTTAAATGTGACTGATTGAATTCCCCCACACTTCTTCGATAAGACAATTCGACCTTTGAAACGCTTCGTATTGCTGACGCTCTCCGCCAAACTCACATGCCATCAATCTTGAACGAATCCGGCGAAGACGATACGAAAGGCAGATCCTGGAAACGAAAAACCACATAGGGTCCGAGGTGAATGCTCAGCAAATACCTCTAGGGATCAGCTTATTGGTTCTGATTTCTCACATTTTCTCGCACATCACTTTTCATTTAGCGGTAAATAACTCTCGGAAAACCGGTAACGAATCCATCCCTGCAAGATGAAAGAAGTAATCGGGCGCTTTGAGCCAACGGGGCCAATGACTTCCCACCACCTTCCCCTTACGCCACAATTTCCACCCATCTTCAGGCTCGGAAACAACGCGTAACCTTACGCCAAGGGAGAAACGGAGGGAGAGAAAAAAATGGGGGAGATGCAGCCGCGCAAACTTTTCGGGCTCATCCATCACTTTCGCAATAATCATCTCCATTTCGCTCCTATCCACAGGAACCCGACCCCAAGCAGGAACATAACACACACACACACACGGAGCGGACGGACAGGTTTATAAAAACTCAGTAGGTAGGTATCCGTAGCCCTCTGACTACACCCCCGTCGGGCAAGAGAGTGTTTCCCGCGAAATTGAAAACAGCAACAGGCTATTAAAAACGCTTCAATCAAAGTACAACTTCGGGGCGTAGCGGAGAGATGGTGAGTAAGGTAGGCAGGGCTGAGGGAAAGGAAGTATGGCCCATATGGGGCGTACGGATATGGGCCACGGTCGGGGAGAAGAGTGCAAGACAGCAGAAATAAAGCTAACGGGTGGAATTCGTAGAGAGATTTGCAATCATTTGCTTACTGAAGTGAGTTAGAGTAGGGTTTATTTCTTGTAACTATCCATAAAGCATTAACTAATGAAAAAATGCAGTTAACCTCTAACTGAGAACTTGTCAAATTATCAGTTGTGACCGAGCTTAATAAGTTTGGTCTTAACTATATGATCAACTAATACAATCAACTTATTTAACCAGAGCTGTAAGCAAATAAACAATTTCACAAAACAAATATGGAATGATTTCGACTAGATTTCTGATTTGTACTTGAGAAAAATGCAATTGCGTGGATTGAAAACAATGTATAAATGCTAGGACCACTAATTTTCAGTAAATCATGCAACGAGTGATTTTCGGAGCAAGCTCAGACTCACGTTCTCTTCTTAAATGTTTTTGTATGAAGTTACATAATGTACATCCAATGTTGAACTTCAATGATATCGTATTCTAAATGTTTCCTTGCAACTCAAATTTGCCGCGGGAAATATAGTTTCTATTGCGCAAATATAAATAAATCGATTCATTCATTCCTTCCCCTGCTTCCAACATCTCTCCTCTAAAAGATAAATACGCCTCCAGAGGGACTCTGTTGTCGGAGAAGGCGGAAGAGCTAGGCGTTGAAGGCTTTTGAGGCAGTCGACTTCTTTCTTCCTTTTTCCCCGGGATTCCCGTTCTATCCTCTCCTGCTTCACCCACCCACGCACACACACACACGCTCTCCAAATCCTGCTCGTTTTATTTCTCTTTCACTCCCTCTGCCCCTCTTCTCCGATGCGGAGCGAACGGAGAAGCCGAGGGAACGTGATAAGCAGCCGCTGAGCGATTTTTGACGGGAGGGCGCGCAAGAAAAATATCGCGGCGATCATCAAGGTGATGTACGAGACGGTTTCCCGGCTGCATCAAACGTCGGAATGATTGGCCGTGGAAGCGGATGAAAACTAAATGAGCCGCTTTATGCGGTGGGTACGGCATGGAGGATCAAGCCGATGCAAGAGGTGGAGAATATGATTTTAGAGCAGATGCGGGGCGAGGATATTCAGTCTGCAGAAATATGAGGGAGTGGAAAAGGCTTGCAAACTTTAAAATCTCGGTGTTTTCTCAAACATGATCTTCGATGTTGGCATATGTATGGACCTAAATGATATTCTGCTATTAACATTTTGGAATACGGGATAATATGCTGTTATATTATATAACGAGTAAAATTATATGCTGGGCAATACACATATGATAGAATGTATCACAGGTCAGATATTTCATATTATTTCTCTCTCTCTAAACGATCAATGCTACGACATTTCAACCATTTAAAAATGTTAGTCCATCAGGATGTTGATAAAAATTTACACTACCCGTTATCATAAAGCATCTTTACTAACATATGACACGAGCCGCATACTTTTGGCGGAAAGCAGCTTCAATGGGGTAGCTTCAAAGGTTGACGCCGCATATCACGAAATTTTTTGGTTTCCAGGATATAAGGAGGAAATATTAGTGCTTTTAAAAAAACAACGATGAATGAGCTACCGGGATGGAAATATTTTGCTGAAACCCATTTAAGAATTGAAGATGATGAAATCCTAAAGGAAATGCAAAAAGCGTTCACGTAGCATGACATATTCAATGCAAGAGGAAATGAAAACATGATGGAAAGTAATTTGACGTCGTTGATATGAGAGGAAAGAACCCTATTGAGACGCAGATGAATTGATGCAAGCAGGTACAAACAAATATGGAGCAAGAATTCAAACAAATGTCAAGATATTATCCCATTTCAAATATTGGAACAGACCTTTTTACCTCCGAAATCAACATAAACCTCACCCGAGACGCACTCAAACGCTAACGCCAAGATTCCGCTCACAGAATAAATACGGAACTAGTACTTCGAACGAACTTGTCACTCGGAAACCTTTTGATGTGGAGGGGCCGGAATGGATAGAGTCAAAGCGGAGAGATGCACGCCGAGAAAAAAAAGAATAAGGAAGAGAAATAAACTGGAATGGGGTGGACGGAGGGAACGGAAAGAGATGGGAGACGATGATTACGACCGTGGAACTGAAGGGTACACAAGATGAAAAAAAATAAAAGAGTTGCGGGTAATGAAGAGACAAGAAGAGTGGAGCAAAAGGGAGTGGATTCGTCCGACGTGAAACGAGCGCTGATATTCGCGGAAAGAGATTCGAGTAGTGGGCAATAAAAAACGGAGAGAAAAACTAACATTATAACCTGGGGAAGGGGGCAATGTCGGGAAGTTGGATATCGGATACGGAGAGGTCAAGAACTCGCCGAGAAGAAAGCACCAGGAGTTGCCAAGAGGCCGAAAAGAAAGCACCAAGTTTTGCTGGCCGGCTGGCTCGCTGTGCGGGGCAGGTGACTGAGACACGAAGGGGGAGAACTAGGAAACTATACCAGGGGAGGGAGGGACAGCTAGGGAAGCCAAAGAATTGCCGGGAATAAGAGGAGAAGAGAACAAATTTATGACACAATGGGGCGAAAAAAATCTAGGATGAAAAGAAAAAAAATACAAAAATGAAAGTCTATGAAAGAGTTGAGGGAAAACGAAAGTAAGGATTAGGATTGTTTTGGGGTTATCAGAAGAAAAGGTTAATTGAGCAATAAGATCTTATGAGCTCAAAGGAGGTTCGTTTTATTTGCGAAAACTTACCACGAAAAAGAGTATATCGGAGATGTCGGAAAAACTAATATCAGAGTCTCTCCACTAGAGAAGAAAACGAGTGAGGCTATGAATTATATTTGAGAGGTAGGCGGCATTCTAATTTCCTCCTAGCTCTCACGTGACGCACTAAACATATATTTGCTTCAGATATAGCTATATATCTTATTTTTATGAGATAAATGTATCAGAACTACTTAATATCAATCTTATACCAGCTTATAACTGAGTAAGTCTAAGTAATCATTTTTCATTCATAAGAACTCGATATTGACTTTTACGTGGCACCTAACATTAAAAACTACTTTTTCAATATTGTACCACACTATTTTATGACGTGTTTTGAATGAAAAATGATGAATTTTACGGTTCCAGTTTAAGACTCAGGACCCGCGTTCTATTCCTG
Organism: Platycnemis pennipes; assembly: GCA_933228895.1. Classification (NCBI taxonomy): domain Eukaryota; kingdom Metazoa; phylum Arthropoda; class Insecta; order Odonata; family Platycnemididae; genus Platycnemis; species Platycnemis pennipes. The sequence continues at coordinate 53,464,809 of OW121853.1, forward strand.
GCGCCAATTATGTATTTACGTTGGTTTAAATTGATTTTTCAATTTATGGCAGCGCAAGTGTTTTTTCTTTCGCTCAGTAAAATAGCTAAATATTAATCGATTTCTTTCATTCTTTCTGCGGAAAATTAATTAATATTTAATGAGAAAATTTTTAAACTTTCTTATTCTCTTAACCAATTTACACTTTGTTCTCGAGGTTTCAGGGCAATGAGTAATTTACGTTGAAATTTGCTGTTTTTTCGGTTCCTTTCCGAGCGTTGCTAAGACCTTTTCTACTGTCATCTCCGAAATGAAAACTTCGTTGATGCTTTAAAGTTCGTCATAGAGGGATGACGTTAACTGAATCGTTCTTTTCGCGAGGATATAGGAAGGTACTGAAGGCATTGTAGGCTATTGGTGAATCAAGGTCAGCCATATTTTTCCGCACCAAGATACGTGCTGACTGCTAGCGCTACTCACGGATTTAGAAGGTTTGCATTCGGTGAAAATTAGGAGTATTTAAATGATTGGTTCAGCGTTGTTGAAATTAAATTTTTTTTTATATTTCTTTACAGGTTTGTGCATCTGAACCAACCTGGTACTGAAGATAGGAGATGGAACGCTTTCGGAATCGTCATCGATGAAGATAGCCTGAGATTTGAGATAGTTTAACAAAAACCAGGGAAAAAAATTCAAATCCCAATGGAGCATACTGTCTCGTTACGTATCCGTGGGATTTTCATTGATGCCATTGCAATGATGCTAAAGAAAAGCTCGTCCAAAAACAATGCCGTAAACCGCATTGTTTTTTTCGTGAAGATATTGAAAGATAAAAAAGAGGTGTCTAAAGAGGTATAAGAGGTATATTTCGAAGTGAACTACTTTCAAAATTGTTGTCTTTTGAGACACAAGAAAGTGATAAAAAAAACTTTTATAGAAGTCTAATGAAAAAACAGAAATAAGAGTAGCAAGATGAAATAAATGTAATATAGTTTTGGTCAAAGATACAGTATGAATATACGCAACCGAGCAACAAGTGCATGGTTTAAGTATGCTAAATCTGTACTAGGTAATAAGAATAAAATTTACTTTAAGATATTGATAGGTATGCACTGAAAGAGGTATCGCAACTAATTCTTGAATTTAGATCGTCCATTTCATTGGGAAAATTCGTACGAGCTTACTTTTCGCGCTACTCCCAGATCAAGTAGGATTTCGAAAAACTAAAAGTATATTTTAAAATAGCTATATGTCAAATATACAGTAGAAGGTTTAAATATATGCAACCAAGCGGTAAGTACCAGGTTTAAGTCAGCTAAATCTGTACTAGATAACAAGAATATAATTTACTCTAATTGGAATAAAATGCATTAATACGTATTCGTAGGAAGTTCATCGACGCCACTATCATGGAGTCGGAGAATTGAGACAAACATAACACACATAAAGGCCAGGGAAAAAAATGTTTTGCCGAAGAGGTGGGTGCTACCATTTCCCAAAAAACCGAATCTGACCTCACTGTTAACAATAGACAGACATTCGTATGCACCCTCCCTTCTAACTTCCTTTGTATCTTCTGGCATGTAAGTTTCTAAATAATATTCTTATTTTTGTTGAGGATCAGGTTTTCCAGGCAGTAATTATATATGTATATTTAAATTAGTTTAAATTATATTTATGGTTCCGATAGTGACTTGGAGCCATAGCTAACTCCATAACACAAGTTTGTTAAAATTTCTTAATTCAATTTGTATTTATTACATTTCTCCCTCCCGTTGAATTTCAACGGGCACCTTCAGCGAATAACAAATATAATGACCATCGAAAGACTATTATTATATGTTAATGATATGGATTCTCGCTGTCATGAACACGAGCTTCATTTTATAACGAAGCATATACGGTAAAATACCTCTGGAAAACAGGTCACATAAAATAAAAATCCAAATGCGACAGCCACTTCACTATGCGTCCTACAATGCATTAACCCGCCCCTTATTTCTTTCAGATCCAGCTTCTCACAACCCGACGTGGTCAACTATTTCGTCTCTCCCGGCGTATTTCTTACTTCTAAGGTACTGGCGTATTTCCCTTCCTTCGTATCGGGGAGAGAGGAAAAGGTAATAACAGAGAAGAGAGAGAACGATGGGTTCGGAAAGAGAGAAAGGAGTTATGTGGTAGTGGCGATGGGGGGGTGAAGCAACGGGAGAGGAAAGATGAAGTTGCCAAGGATACGAATAACACCAGAGGGGAGACAGAGAGGAAAAACATACAGTTCCCCGGAAAATAATTCGGAAACGGAGACTGACAGAAAGTCTGGGATGATCCAGAAAAAAGGAATGAGAAAAGCGGAGGGATATAAAAAAACTAAGAAATAAATAAAAGTGTTTAGTTAGCATAAATAAAGATGGTTATAGAGAAGGGAAAAATGAAAGCAAATAAGTAATACATCCAATTATAACTTTTCAGTGTCCTAATTTTTACGGGTACCTAGTAAAACGAGAGAAGTTCGTGTTCCAAAACAAGGCTCCTATTCCCTACTCATACCGACGAGCAAGAAAATTATATAACAGCCATAAATTAACTCTTAATGCAAATGTATTAAGGGACCAAATTGAGTATAATGGCCTACTTGTTTCCGAATAGGTGGCGAAGGATTGCAATGATAAATCAAATCTTTAAGTAATTGAAAAGTTTTTTGTCCAACATCAAGATATTCCACAGAGAAAAAACCATCCGCCTTGACCGGGACTCGAACCCAAGTGCCGCCTACCCAAGAGCTCAACGCGCAGAGCACCTGGCCAGAAAGCAGGGGGTCCGGGTTCGAGTCCCGGTCAAGGAGAATGATTTTAATCTCTGGGGATTATCTTGCTATTGTGCAATATCAGCGGTTAACTCCGATCTAGGTTTTTCGGCTAGTTCGCGAGTGTTGAATTAGTTTTTGTGCCTTGAGAAATTTAAATATTCAAGCGATGTGCTTTCATTTCCTAAAAAGATATGCTCTACGCATGGTATCACTTTGCTTTAGTAGTGTGTATAAATTATGAATAAAACCGTGAAATCACTTTGAAATATTCATAAAAATATTATGGCCTTTTTCCTTAATCATACTATTTATTCACCTTAAATGAAGTGAATGGTTGAATTTATATAACATATTTCATATTTCTAAGAGGCTCAGAAGGTGTTGGGCATCGGTTCGTAGCAGCAGTAGTAGCTCGGTTGACCCGAACAAATATCCGTTCAGATTAAAACAATCTATTCGAAATAGTGCCCAAAAAACATTTAGTAAATTTACAACGAAGTATCGAGCAGTAAAGGCATATAATAGTGTTTAAATGTAATTTTTAAATGAGTTACTTCGCGAAGAATACGCAAAATAAGGATCGACAACTACAAAATACAAAGTGACTTTCATGTATCAAATAGCAAGCTGATGCTAAACATTCTGTATTGAAGTAGAAAAACACACTAATGTGTTCATATGTACTCACTGATCGTAGAAGGCAAGTAGTTATCTCCAAGCGAGGGATCCGTCTCCGTGATGCTGAAATGAAAATAATTACTATTATTGACCTGTTTGTTAGCCAATACCGTTGATAATTCCCCGTTACACGGCAAAAACATCGAATAAAATCTTCCTTTTGTACACGAATATGTGACCATAACATCAGGCTACCGAAAGTGGTGCTTCAGCGAGTCACAAATTATCATTTAGAAGAGAATTTTAGAAGTAGGCTTTCGTCGTAAGTAAACAGGAATAATTTTAAACGAGATAATATCAGAGTGGAGGAGTGATATCAGAGTGGTGGAGTTTCTACATATTGAAGGATGTAATATAAATGCAATTTTCCACGAAATAAAAATTTGACTAGCAACCTAAAGATAATGTAGCCAACTCGGAAAATTGCATTTTTATTTTATCAGTGCATAGTATACATCTAAATAATTACGAGAATACTGGCGTAACACAAAGAATAATTACGTTCAAGCATTATTCAATTCTTTCAACTTAAAGGTTTTATTTCTGGCACTATGTACCTCAATGATTGATACCAAAATTTCTCTGAAGTGATATTCATAAGAGAAAATTTTAGTACTCCACGAGAGCATTTTAATAGTCACAGAAACATAAATATCGCTATAATACTTATTTTGATACGCTGTAAAAATATTTTTCACGGTGTTAGTACTTCCTAGTGCCAGTAATTTTAATATTGAAATGAATCGTTTTAATGTTACTTAGCTCATTTAGTGACACCGATCTCTAACTACATATATACTTTGAAGCCGATGAAAGAGGCTGAAGAGAATACAAATATTTAATAACTTAGTGTTGAGTTATTGTTAAATAGACCAGCAGGAGATACCCACTGAAAATCTATAGGGGTAAAAATTGTTGATCATAGTAAATTATATTTTAAACCCTTTCTATTCGCAGTTAAAAAACTACAACAGATATTAAGCAGCTCAGATGACTCGGAACTGTTATTAAATTAACTGCCATATAGAAAGAAGGTGGAATACGCTTGAAGTTCCCTTTTCAAGTGTAATATAATCTATACATTTCATTACCCATGTCCACGAAGCCATAAATTTTCTGACGCTACCCTATGTAAGTCCATTACATCCACTTTGTGGTAGATGAAGTATTTATTTCGTTTGGCTTCTTTCCGGAGAAGATGTTTACACAAGTCACCCTTAAATTTTATCTTTATAGCTTTGCTCACTTATTATTATTATTATCTTTATTGAACAAGTTACATGTGAAAAAATATAAAAGGTCTTATTACTTAAAAATAAGCATCATATGTAACAAATTCTATTTTAACATCAATCATTTTTCCATCGAAATGTATGCATGACAAAAAGAGTCATTCCAATGTTTTGATGTTTTAAGTTTTTAAGTTTGGCTTTGTATTAAATTTTAAAACATTAAAGATTTTCTTATTCTAATGGAGTCTACATGATGTTCGTAATGATGACAGTCGCTTTGGTCTTGGCCGCATAATGGATGAAGTTTAGCCTCGAGGAACACCTTCAAAACGATACGGCTCTCTATACAACATCCAAAACGGGTATACACTATGCTATTTATTAAAGTCGAAAGACGAAGCTTCGATGCTATTTATTCATTTAATAATATTATACCCATTCATCTGTGAAACGTATTTTTAAAGCTATCATACTACAAGTATCAGTTTTTTCATTGAATATTTAATTACATTGAAAATTACACTACTTACACGGTAACAGTCAATAATAGTAAAGCTTCTTTAGTTATAATGTTCAAGCACCTCACACATTTCTTCTGTGCTTTGTACTCCTTGTCCATTCACAACTGTCCCTAAAGGAGCCTTCCAACAAAATACCTGACGCACGCAACATTAAGAATCATCCATTTCTGTTTCTGCACGGAAGAATTTAGGAATATTCTCACCAAATACGATAAATCCCAACAATTGGGAAATAAAATTACATCAAAGTGACCAAATTAAATTCTTTTCTTATGGGAGCAAAAGCTAATAATAAAGGGATAAACGATGAAAACAACCCTTTAAATTGCTTTATATTGCTTTAAAATCCTTAAGGCCATAATTGGGATGTTTCCTCAAAAGTTCACGTTTTTATCCCCAGTATTTTGGGTTGTGCGTTGTTGAATGAATGAATCAGTCAGTTAACAAGAAGTCAGAAAGTTAACAGTCAGTAGATTCCACAATTTCCAACTGGGATAATTAGTGCAGATTAATGCCGCCATACTCTGTTATTGAACTTAGTCAAATTATAAACGAGTCTTGAATCACCCACTAGAGAAAGAATAAATCAAATGAATTACGTTTGACGAAACATTGTTTCTACGTCAGATTCACTTACCTCAGGCCCAAGTCTAAGTATAAATATACTAGGTTGATCATTATTATTAAGTATCATTCTTATATTAATTTCAAATCACAAAGTGCTGTCTACTACATCTACATTGTGCACCGCAGTGTGCAACCACGGCATAGCAACATACGTCTCTATACCACCAGCGTAGAACAAAAGGAAATTCCTTGGATATGAGAAAACGCTCAATGTGACTTTACAACCTCTCCCTCTTCCGCTATAACGAATCGCGAGAGGAAAAAACATCCTCTAACCCGCTGTGAAACTGCTGACCCCTTTCTCATTTCATTGCTACCCTCACATACGCTGAGATTGCACACTCAAGGATTATTTCCTCGTGCGGAGTCACCAGAAAGCACTCACGATGTTTACCTCCCGAGCCTCATGTTGAATACAACGATCTCCTAATACTTAAGCGTGACTTGGCAATAATGCCCCTATAGTAGGTTGGAGCGAGGGTTTGGCCCAAGATGACATCACGAGACAAAATGCAAGACCGATGAGGTCTCGACATTTTGGGACCTGCGCATTAAAATTACAGCGATTCTGAGGAGAAGCGATGGATTACATTCAGAAGTTCATTGCTTTCATGTCTTATATGCACTGGCACTCTTCTTTACCCTAGTTTCCAACAGCCGTCTACAATTTCCATTTATACAGTATGCTAGAGGACAGAAGATTACCTATGGTAATTTACCTTAATGGTACCTTCGCTGCTTCTTAGCATGCAGACTCTACAATAGCATCCAATAATTTCTATATTTATATTTTTCATACATAACGCCAAAAATGCTTGTTACGCAGGTTATAAGGTAAATCTGCCATTGCATATTAGTAACGACTTTCAGGCGTTCCTTCGCGGCAGGGTTCTCATGGTGTTGCTTCCTGATAATTCTGGCGTCTTAAGGTCAGAAGATGCTTCAAGACACTTACAGCCTTAACACGCCAGCAGAATGGCTGGTGAAACTGTTGTCGTCATGAGACACCCTGACGCTACGTAGCGCCCGAAATAAGTTACCATAGTGGAAAACGCTGCGGAAACCCAAGATCCAACATACTACTGTACATGCTTAGGTATCTTACGACTTCCCGGCTTCATATGACTCTTTTATTTCTCTATCACTAGTAATTATTCTTCCTATTAGCATGGAAGTAGGCTTTTAGGTAGTTTTTTCGTCCCATACAATAAAGTGAAATGATTATCCTGCAAAACTGAATAGCGTAAATCCCTTTACGTCAGCGAGTGTGGGAAGTGGAAAAATTATACAGGACCTATTTTTTTAAGTAAGCAATGATTGGATGGAGAAACATTTTAAAGTATGAACTACGTTCTAGGAAACTAGAACTATAATTTTTAAACTCATTATATGCTTGAAAAAATAATAATTCGCCATAAGCAAAATGAAAACTTTGCATCTCAGCAAGCGTTCACGAATGAGATTCCCGGGCAAGGCTTGAGAAAAATTCAGGCGGGCTATTTCAAGGAGGTGCGACGATCATTAGTGAAAATAAGATGACCACTAATAAAAAAAACCGTCGCGAACCGGGCAGGAAATTTTCAGTCGCATAACATTACTCGACTCCCCCGATGCAGCATGGAGCTTTGAATAAACGAGAAATGATCTTTCTTTTTCTACGCCCCACGGCTCGATGCACTATTTTTTCCGTCGTTAGTGAGTGAAAAGAGAACGAGGAGAGAAGGATGCAATGGGAAAAACTTCTTGAAAACTTTTCAGCCGGTCGATGGAAATATGCTCCTTCACCATGGGGTGGGGACGACGTGAAATTTAGCAATTTAAATGAATTATTTGCAAACTTCGCTCAAGAAAAGCAGACAGCACCGTGAATCGCATTAAGCTTTCTATCCCCAAGGTCTCATCAAACAGTTTTGCGTACTTAAGGCAACTCCCCTCTGTCTTCCCCGCAAAACATTTTGGTTATTTTTATGGCGGCACAAGCCTCCAGATCCTTATTCCGCAGACGAGTGAGATTCCTCATCTCTCCAGACGTCCCATGCAATAGATGATACCACCTTGAGGAGCATCTTCTAAGATGCCTCGAAAAACCGCAAAACTTTGGCACAAAAAAGAGCAGCCTTGATACTCATCGGCGAGCACTTCTCGAATGAGATCCTTTTAAAATAGAATTTGCCCATCGTGAGTGAGAAACTTTTGGTAAGTTCCCAAGAACTAACTACGCCGTAATTAAAAAATTAGAATATTTTAAGGCATAGGATTTCTGGAAAATTTTAATTAATCAATGAAACCACATAGACTTCAAGATGCACCAAAAAACGAAAACCTGATAACTAAAAGAAAACCATGGGAAGCCAATGAGAATATTTTTGCAGTATTTTTATGTTCCCTTGTTGTCTGTCGGCACAATTGAATAAAATTGATAGGTAATAGAACTCCAAGGCTCCAAAGCAAGTTTGAACCCATGCTTTAGCATTGGAAATAAATTTTAAAATCTTGACACTGATGAATATCAGGTGATGGTTCACTCCCTGCCACAAATCCAAGCGATGGCTAGCAGGGTATTGTTTAATTGTAGGTCAATTAAGCATGACGTAACCTACGGAATGATTGTATTGAGGTATTAGCTATCAATTTACCGATATCTAGCTTTCGCTTTGATCCCTTCCTTCTACCCTTCCAACCCTTTCCTTCCATCTACAGATGGTGGAAATGGAGGAGAGATGAAAACGTTAAGCACGTCAAGCTACATCTACATCTACTTACAATTCTGTGAGGCATCGTGAGGGTGCGTGACAGGGTGTGAAAGACCACTGTCTATATATTTATTACTACTTAAAGGCAACCCAGAGGCACAGCGCTATTCCCACACCAGAGTAACTCAGACGAAATGGTATCTAACTCCTGTTATATTTCCTTAGAATACAGGCTAAGAATCAGTTTCTACAGAGGGAACCACTGGTAGGAAATTTGACTCTAAAATAGCATGCCAAACATGGACGGGAAACTGGAGATTCGAGTATTCTAGCAAATAGACGATTCTTCTAATACAGAATTATATTGTTTCCTTCAACGGGAGGGACCGACCTCACTTTAAAATATAGTAGAGAAGAGAAAAAGAGGTAATACGAATGAACCGTAAATATGCTTTTATAAAGGAAGTTATTAAAAGGGGAAAAAATACAACAGTTCCAGCAGTGCTCCAATTTTAGTTGCTATCAGGCTTTATAGGCATCAAGAGAAAAATATGAAGAATTTAGCTTTGGAATTAAAGTCAAATGAATGAAAATGCTGCTATGATACTAATGCCCGAAAGGGATATAGAAACAATGGATTTTTCTAATTAATCGTATTCACATCCCAAGAGAAGCAATGGATATGTTTCAATTAGACTTTATGGAAGTGGAAATAATTTTTAATCTCTCTCCCTAAAATATATAATATGTAATAGAAGAAGAAAGGGTTGAATAGCAATTTTCTGAGTGATAACGGAAAGCTAGACATTTGGCTAAGTGCATGTGAATCCAATCAAATAAGAGAAAAAAACTTTCACAACGCAAAGTACAACAATAAAGAGAAAATAAGAGCACTATTTTTTCTGTTAATCGTTAAGCTCTATGAAACAACATTACACTGGATAAATAGGTAAATATACTGTATGCTTGTCTGGGGAAAGGCATCGACAAATACCCTTATAAAAATAACTCGAAACGCATCTCTAACAAGGAAACTTCGTTGGACACGTCCGACGCGAATGGATCACGAAAGGGGCTCTTTCTAGCACGAAGGAACAGTAAATCGGTATTTGGAAGCCACTGGGGGATGTGATTTAATTATTTTTCGCCGGAGATCGTATCTGTGGATAATGAAATAATGAATAACGCGCGGGAATCGTCGGAATCGATCGGCAGAGGAGGAGCCAACGCCAAATATAATTGGTTATTTGGGCAGATTCGACGGTAAATCGCTTTATTTCGTCTCGGCTCTAATCCCTCCATTAAGTGATCACATCACGACACGCCGGCGTCTGCGACGTGCCACGGAAGAGGGAACAAAGGGAGGAGAGAGAGAGAGGAGGGCTGTAATTTCGTTCCACGATTTATGATTCCCCTCGCACCACGATTCAGTTCCGCCGTCGTTCCTCCCTCCCTCCCTCCATCTGCTCCTCACTCTTCCCCAAACACCAGACGCGTTTGATCTCTCGATTCTCCTCCTCCATTCGCCAACCCTCCCAACTTATTTCGCCGACCCCCGGAACACCCACAATTACAGCATCCCGAGAGTTGATGGGGAGGGGCGGATATGTGGATCACTGGCTGGAACCTGGATCGTCCTCTCCTATAAAACCGTACATCAAATGTTACCTTTTTTTACCCTCCCATGATTTTCCTCCCGAATACCTATCGCAAATATTATTCTGGAGATCACGCACAACACGTGGAGATTCACGTTGAATGCGATTACGACATCGTGCTTTGACTTTCGGCTCCCAACCAATATTATAAAGCCTATTCGAATACGATCATACGATTTGAAAAGTAGAGCCCTAGTAAGGAATGGTCTTTTTCCATTCATGTGAAGGTGACCAAGATAGAAACTAATAGTTTACAAATAGAAGGCCATGGGTATCGCGAGCAACATCAAAAGTAGTGAACTAAGGATGACAAAGGAAGGTATCATCCAAATAATCCCAATGATCGTGTTATTTTTTATCTCTAATATAAGACATTTCCGTTTTTGCCATGTTATTGAAATAGGCACCCAGGTTGTATGCTTTATCGAATGTGAGTAACATTTGAGAAATTTGACCATTTGGTCCTAGAATGGGGTCCAATCCAAAAATACACATTTTTTCCTATGCTTAAAAACTCGAGATACAAAAAGTCAGAGTTTTTTATATAAATTTTAAATATGCATATATGCTTTACATACCTATTTGTAGGAAGTAGAGAATGATGCAACGGAAATGATTCCCAAGTATGTAAACTTTATATGAATATGTGTAAAACGTGAAGAGGTTATCCAATGTGGTTGGATTTGAAATTTAAACCAATCTTAAGACTAATGAAAAGTGATGATGATAATTATTATTATCAACTACAGATAATCATACAGGTAAAAATATATCCTATTCTTAACGTTGAAAACATACAGAGGGTAACAAATGTTACAAATGTTTGTACATCACACGCATACGAATAGAAAATGGTGATGACTATTTTCCTTAGTCATTTACTTCGAAGATTGGCTAAATGAATCTGATTATTTCAGTTTAAACATTTCACTACAGTTCAATAATTTCGATTCTCAGATTAAACTCTGTATTGGAGTTATGTATGATCTGGTGTTTTCCCTGCCAATAATCTGGTTAAAAATTTCTCGGGTTTCACACCGGGTCAGGTTCTCCAATTCTTCCTCCAACGTGTCGATGTGCGACTTGCCCATCGTCATCAGGGATCAGGAATCCAAGTCTACTTAGATTCTACACCGAAACATGGGAGGAAGAGTTGGGGAATCTGACCAGGTGCGAAACCCGAGAGATCTTTTAACTATTTTCTTGGAGTACTTGGCAGCGATTTTACTGTAGTTTGTAGATTATCTGATGCTTCAAGTATTGTAATTTCATTGCATACTCACACATGTATTGTCTTAGTCATCTCATTTAAACTGATCGGTCAGTCAGGCGTCGGAGGTTCATGCAACGGAAAAAAGTAATTTAAAAAGTTCAGCTTCAGCCTTACGTCTACTTATTCTTGCGTCGCGCTATTTTATACCTTCGTTAAATCAAACTACTAAAGTCAACTAGGAAAATGCAACTACCCGTACTTAGTGATTACCAAATTGTTTCCAGTTTCACTTACTGTGCATTTGTATACTTTCAAGCCCCATGCACGTAGTGCTGGTGTATGCATAACTATCGCGTTTCTGTTAATGAGTTTTACTGTGCTTAGTTTAAGTCAATGGAAATATTTTAACTCCTTTTAGATAATTTATATACGACTATTTCATCACATTACAGCATTTTCAAGTAGTTATAAAAATCTTTGATGAATGTGGTGAAAACAATGGAAATGTGCATTTATATTATTGCAATGGGGAGAGTCACAATTTCGAGTCTGACACGATATAGCATTATATTTCAACTCTCAGAACACTTTAGGTGACGTTTTCCCACTTCCACACATTCTAGAGGTGGCCAGAAGTTGTGAGAATTCACGCCCTTCCACACATCTTTATGGTGGCTTGCAGGATATTATGTACATGTAGATGTAGGTGTAGATGTCAATAGACTCTGTAGTACTCGGTAGACTTAGAAATCATATTTAGGTTCTCCCAAACGGTTCATTTCAACTAAAGCTCAAGTGCACGAGGCCCAAAAAGAACTCCAGCTCCCTCCCTCTCTCTCTCTCCGTGGAGGAATGAAGGAGAAGGATAAACAAGCTTACAAACGAGGAGGGTTCAACGGGGGAGCGAGGAAGGTCAAACAAAACTGGCCGGATGCAGCCTCGTGGGCGTCCCGAGTGGGTTTGCGTGGGCGAGAGAATGGGAGAACTCGAGAGTATGGGCGTAGAACGTGAGGAAAAGGGAGGCGAGCGATTGGAAGGTAAATTTCGAGGAAAAACACTGTTCTTTGTGTGCGAAGGGGGACAAGGAAGCAGGGGGTGATGTGGAGACAAGAGCCCCGAAGCGCCCAGCGTGGCGGAGGCACAGCTAGGCAACCGCCCAGCCGTTAAATTGGATTAATGGCTACGCGTGCAGCGATGAATCGCAAATGCTAAAGGCTTCCTCTTCTACCCCTACCTCCATCTCTGTTTCAATCCGGCTCTGAGTCCCTCCCTCATCTTTCCCCTCCGTCGTCCTCACCACTTTTCCCAATCCCTTATCGCTCTTGCTCTGCCTCGTCCCGTTCACTGTTTCCCATTCCAATGCTCTTCCGTTAGAGTTCTTTCGTCAGATGGAAACCATGCATGTCAGCACCCAAGCGACATCACCAGCATGGCACAGACCAAGACGATTTACAAGATGGGCAACTACCTACCTTCTAGTACCCAACTATCAAAGAACATACATCAATATTTTTCGGTAACTGATTGCATAATTCATCTTAATGCTTGCTTGGGCTTAGTTTTGCGTGGAGCCTACTGATTTCATTACAGAAATAATTTGTACCAATCATAGAGTTTAAAAATATGTCGCATTTCACTTGTTCCGTTCGCGAAACAAGGAGTCCCTCTTACTCTTGGGTCGGCATGATAGCCAGACTAGAGATAAAATACCTGGTTTAGAGCCAAAGTAGATAAATGTTGATTGATATAAATGTTCCCATGTGTGTGCCTCATGGAGAGCACTTCATGTGCAGCACTCTGTTCGTCGGATGGGAACGCCAAACCGCAAACCCGTCGGTGCCTTCAGTGTCCGTGGTTAAAAGCAGGCTAAATTTTCGATTTAGTCTGCTTTTCCCGATTTCCCCGACTTTGCTCCATCCTTTCTCTGCTTCCTGAAAATTTTGCCTCTAACGAATACTAGCTCATTCAAATCGCTCTAATGATTTAAGCTGTCGGTCTCCTCTCCAGAAACACTTGTCGAATAGATTTCAAGGTTCTACAGTGGCTCAATTTATTTCTCACCTACATGTGCTCACTCTCACGCCTAAGGCTTACAGGTTCTGCGCCGTACCCTCACACACAGTGTCCACTGACATCCCATTCCTATTCTATTCATTATATTCTATTCACAATGCCTCCATCCACACCCTTCGTTCAATATCTCATATTATGAGGTAGTAGACGTCTCTCATATCTTCACTCAAGGTAGAGAAATAACCCTCGAAAATCACTCTCTTCGTTTAATTTTCCATCGAATCAAAGTATCCAAGAAATTTAGTCCCATTAGCATACCGTAAGGAACAAGATGGATCGTCCCGGTGTCGGGATCCGACATAATTTCTCCCGCGCCGTATCACGGGGAAGCGATCGACGGGAAACATCAATATGATCAAATGCATAACCTAATTAGGTAAGGTGATTCCCCTTGACTGTTGTCAGAACCACAAGAAAAAAAATTAATTTCATCCCAAAATAATATTTTTATGGCCGATTTTTAATTTATATTAGTACAAAAGTTGCTCCTTGCATATTTCCGCGTCCTCATTCGCAGCACATTGTCGCTTAAAAATACGCCGAGAACTCGGCAGAATAAGCTCTGAAGCCATGAGATAGAAAATAAATTAGCAATTTCTATTTTAAGTTGAATTAATTTCTTTCTGAGAATTGAGGATTACATAATTTGTCAGTTCCACGCAAGCGAATTCATATGTGTAGCAGAAAGCAACCTTCAGCTACTATGTGTTTCCGCATTAGAGCTCTTAATTTTCCGAGTGATATATTTCTACGAATCTCTCTGAATTGTCCCAACAAATTCTATGCATAAGTTTCCCACTTTTCCTCCCCGAAAATAGACTTCCTGAAATTAATTATCAACTTACCATACTCTAATTATCATTATTGCTCGTTGCCGATTGCACGCACTACGAGCGCATATATCATAGTTTGAGACTATTAGCAATGAGCCATGCCCAAGTACTGCCCACGCCCAACTTCGAACATCTCTGAATAAAGCGTAAGAATTATATGGCGACGTATTAATGGCTAGAGTACCGATCTCGTTTGACAAAAATTCATTGCAATCAAAACACAACAACTTAAAAATAATATTTGAATATTTTTGTGCCTATTAATAGAACTCCGGAAAAGATAGATCCCAGATGTTGCTTTACGGATTTCAAGATCCCAGGTGCTGCTTTATGTAACTCTAAATAATAAATTAATGAAAAATTTCGTAAAACACAAACAATTTCTATGCGGGGGATTGTGAATGAATGAAAAACTTAATTTTTTGCTAATTTTTAAGGTATAAGTATCGCATATTTTTGCAATTATGAGCTGATTCGACTTTAAAAACTTCAAATTCAGAAATATATCAAAATTATATTTGAAAGCTTAATGCAAGGGATTGCACAAATGTTCCTTCAATATGCTTACCTTGCTCTTCTATTGAAAATTCTAGGCTTGTGAAATAGTTAAATATTATGCTTAAATTAGCAGTACCTAATTCAATGCTGTGTACAATGTTAACTATTAATATTATCCTTTCCTCATGCATAAAAAAACTTGTCAGCCACGGGAGCTAGGTTGTTGATGCAAATACCTGGTAGCCCAAAGGATAAAGGTTCGATTTCAGCCCAGGGATGGTGTTTTTGACTTAGGATGAAGATTTTACGTTACACGAAGCGATATATTCTTAGACGTTGGAGCTCTTAAAAATCCAAATCTATTAAATAATAGGAAAGCTTAGGATTTTTTTACAGAAGAACAAATATTTTTCCAACCTAGGTAGCCGGGTTTGAAACACCCCAGCCATGCTTTTCATTCATCGCCGGTTCGAATCTCATTGCGTAGGTAGGTTTAATTTAAGCGTGTGTTAAAATGTTGTCATTTTTTCCACATACTATAATACATTTAAAATTGAACAAGAATAAAAATTAAATTAAAACGCTACAGCTGAAACTAGGCTTGGATTTTTTTTACCGAAGAACAAATATTTTTCCAACCTAGGTAGCCAGGTTTCAAACACTCCAGCCACGCTTTTCAAGCATCGCCGGTTCGAATCCCATCTCGGGAATGGTTGTTTTATTTGCTATAATTTTATGAGCTTATGTTAAACGGCACGATATAACTACACAGGAAGACCGAAAACCCAATTTTACTCCTATAAAGATTTTTTTTAAATTGGCCGCACCATGTACTATATGGTTGGCGAGGTGACTACACTACTGGCTTCTTTTACCATGGATCTGGGTTCGAACATCCGGCATTTGCAGGGATTTTTCACTGCACCTCCACTAGGTGAGTACAGTGAGGAGAGCGCCACAAATTCAGCACTCCTTCGACTGCATAGGATGTCAATCCATGGACACATTAACGCCTCTCCTTAAGTGCCGGCCAACTTCAATTCTCTCTACTCTTCCTCTATTACCTGAAAAATCCTTATCCTTCCTAATTGTCTAGCTATTCTAATTGGCGCAAATGATCTTAGTTGCCCGATTCTTTCCCCGAATATCTTCTGCTACGGCAACAAAATAGGTTAACGAGAAATCTATCTGCGTACAATATCCTCAATAGAAACAGTACATTTAACTAAGGAAACAGAAAGAAGACATTCAGTATCGAGTTGGTGTGGTTTATAGAGTGCTGGTCTCCCATTCCAAAGACTTGGGTTCAAATCGCGGCAGTAGCACGGATTTCATTGGTATACCGTTCTCCACTTGTCTGCGGTGTGAAGTGCACTTCTAGTGTAATACTCCGTAGTACATCGGAAGGAACGTAAATCTGCGGACCTCTTGGTATATCCAGTACGGTAAATATATCCAGTACGAGTGTAGCAATGGATAACATTGGTAGCTGCATGTTGGTATAAGGACTTAAAGCTAACCCAACTAACGGCATGTTTTTGCATGTATGCTTTGCTATTTTTATCTTTTTTTAAATAGCGTAGTTTTGAACAGTACCTATACAAGTACTAATAATTTTTTATGCATGATATGTAGTGCATGTTTGGTGAGAGTTCACCCCCTGCCACACACCTTTATGGTGGCTTGCAGGGTATTATGAAGATGTAGATGTGTAGATGTATCTTTCACTAAGAGTAGTGGTAATGCCGACGCCGGGTTTCTCTTTTAACCTCCCTACTTTCCCTGAAAACTTCTAAGCCCTACCGATTCACTCACGTTCCTTAAAAGGCCCAAATGACACAGCTATCGGTCGTCTTCCCCGAATGGCTAACTAAGACATCCCTAGATCTGGTTAGGCTAAGCGCACGATCGCAGCATGCTTTCGAGATCTGAATCCCCAAGGAGGGATGCGGGAATGGTTCTCCAGCGGGGCACATTGCCTAGACCGTTTGCTTAAACCAAACACCGCCGACGCGACACCGCGGCCTCCTTCCCACGACAGCACCACGGCGGCCGATCGGCCATTTCGATGACCCCGAATCGATTAGCGACACGACTTCACATTAACCTCCCTTTTGTCACCGAACTGTGGTCGTCGCTGATTCATTCCCTCCGTGGTGCCGGGGGGAAAAGGCGGTCGGAAGCTTCCCTTCCCCCATTTTGAGTCCGCGTTGACTTTCACCCTCTTCAACTGCCACCCTTCCTCGCGATGCCTCACCCTCCACCTGCTCCGCGACTTTGTTGACGAAAGGAATATCAAATAAAGGCAAACATTCCGGTTCAAGTGGGGCGCTCGAGGTCTTTCTCCGTCTCCCTCTCTCTTTGTGCCCGGCCTTCTTCCACTCCCCCGCTTCCCGCCGCTCTAGGTGGACTTCCCCAAGGTTGGGCGAATTCCACTGCCCGCCGCGCGTGCCTGGCTGGTCCCCTGTACCCCTTTCCCTCACCCCGTTCTCTCTTTTTCCGCTCCTCGGAAATGCTAATATTAGTGCTCGAATAGGAATGACCTTAAAAGAGGGAGCGAGGAAAAAAAATCAAATAAGCTGTCCTGGACGAGAACTCTGGGAAATATCTGAGTAGCCTATGCAAATTTCCCCATCTTTTCGCTCGAGTACGGTCTTAAGCGAATGAAGTGCGCAAACATGGAAATCTACTTACGGCGTTTGTGTATAATTTTGCTCTGAGTACTACTCCACATAAGACATAATTGTATTATGCCCTGTACGTCTATTTTTCTTTGATATATCCATCGATTTCGAAAACTGGTAAAATTTTTCTTCTCAGGGAACACACAAGTCTTCTATACAAAAGAATCTCGCAATTTTTCTGCGAATGTAGCTATAATTTATCTCGTCTTCAAAAATATTTACTCGTCATAGACCATTATATTGTGCATTATAATCCACAGAAGGTCTGTAACTAAATACAGTAAAGTGAGATCGTTGCTCTAAGCAAGAAAGTTAAAAGTTATTTTCGACTCTCAATCCTTTTCAAGTTCCCTTACTGCTAAGAAGAAGGTTAAGGAGCTTTGATATCACACCTTAGCTAATGTGAGCAATAGGATCATATCATAAAATGTTTAGTATCTACGACGAAGGACTGGAATACAAAACAAATACCCAAATCCAAGGCAAATTGTTACGTGAAGAAAGAAAATACCTACAGATGGAAGGTGTGAAAGTAAATTAAAAACAAATACATAAGAGGGAATAAATCATTTCCCACCCAACCATTAATAAAATGGCAATCAATGAGAAGGATGAGAATAAAATAGGTATACCGTAAATCTGATAAAAAAGAGGACATTTTTACGCGACAAGCAACTAGGTAGCGTTCAACTGGATAATGCATATGACAAGGGACTATATGTAGCAAAGTTTATTGATAGAAAAAAAACTGAGTAAGGTACGAAGAAAAAGATTCGTTTGAAATAAAACATGAAACGTTCGTGTACAAATGCTTGTAAATATAACATTGTGAAACGTATATGTGAATTAGTGTACCAGTTCTACTAAAATACGATTGATACTCAACTAGAATTTCGGCTTTTTGGAGCTCCAACAGCTATTATACATCACACAAAGCCTAAATTAAACCCTGAAGACAAACACATCAACGCCCTAAGCGCACTTCGAACCAGCGACCTTAATCCTGGCCGGGTTAACAATCTGGCTACTTCGGTCGGTATTTACTTTTTCGGAAATAATAGCATTATTTTAATGCAAGAAAACGATGTAATGTATTAAACGAAGGGTGAGCTCACTTTATACTTCCCACTCCTTCACTAAAGCCAAAATACGATTGTTGAAAAAAATTCTATGATCAAGTATTGTTTTCCATTAACTGTTGGACCCCCAGTGATGATTTACATGTGAGAATGTATGGAGGAATCACATTCCTTACAAGTGGGAGATTCTTCCGTGGACGTGCCGCTCAACGTTAAGCAAGAGGGTACGAATTGAAATTCTAAGCACGGTGACGGTCAGGTCCTGAGAGCGCCCAGCCTAGCGAAGAGGAAGATGCAGGCGAGCGAGGAACCACGCGGTCGTCTCCCGACAACTGAACCGCTCCATTACGTCGCAAACCCTCTCCCTATGACCCTCGCACGCCACGGCGTTTACGCCCCCGACCTATTTTTAGGCGGCACGTTGAAATCCCCGCGCTCCGGAGATCCAGCGACTGGTGAGCGTAGCAGGACCCGGACGACTCGAACACGTGACCGGCGGGGAAATCGCTTCAAACGGATTAGTAGTAGAGGAGTTCAAGTTAATGGTGCGACGACGGCTAGGGTCATTTTGCGCCTCCTTAGACGATGAGAAATATAGATACACATTATAATTAAACAGCAACTCTGGATGGCAGGTTTTAATTTAACTCCTATTCTATTTTTCTTCCTTCTTCTCATATATGTCCTTTGTGTGTCTCAAATATGTCCTTTCTCAAATATGACCCTATCGGGAGCATATATAAGGGTGAAAAATCTTAACCCGGCATCAACGCCCTGAGGACGATGGCGGAGTCGTCGAAGTCATTGAAACGTCACGTCGGCAGCAGAATATCTGACCCGGTGGAAAACCGGTGAAGAATTTACAGCAATACTTCGCCGGGAAACAACCATATCCTATACGTCCTTTGTATTTTTGATAAGAGGCCAGTTTCATTCGGAAAAAGTACAATTTTCTCAACACTATCGACGTTATCGCTAATTATTTCAGCATTATTCCCTCCGGTTCCCTTCTTCTCCCGCAATGCCCGATATTTATTGCATTGCACTTCAAACGGATTATCTGCATGCGAAGAAGTGGAGACCAGTGCAACTATAAACGGGCGTCTTTATAATCGCAAAATGTCCTCCCGCTCGCTAAGAACTTTTTGGAAAGCTAATTTAAATAAAGAGGGGAAGATATAGATCGACAATGCATGCTAATGGATGATTGAACCTACTGATTACGTCATTTTTAAAACGTCTGAATAGAGCCGGATTGCGATTATTCACAGAAAGAAATTGTGCATGGAAATCTTTTTAAACTACAAACTAATGCAGAAACTATAATATTTTAGGTCTTTTTAGCCACCTGGATCTGGGGACAGTAATTTATTATTTCTGAAACGAACAAGTAAGTGGAAAGACTTTATTCTAATTGCACAACGAAAAATATCAAAAATGTGGGAGCACGTACTGCAAGTAATTTTGTAAAAGATCCGTTGAATTTAAATGCAAGTGTTAGCACAAGTTTTTTTTAAACTATTGGTGGTAAAAAGGAAAAGAATGCATATAAGGTGTCTTTACTTGTAAGTTAAGGAGTTTAAATATATACCAACTACGAGCTTGATCAAGGTGAAAAAATTTCAACATTTAAGAGGCGTGATAAGAGTTACGACAAAGGCAGACACATATATCTCTGACAAGGCTATCTCTATAATTTTATGCGGGTAAATAATGGAGCTGTTTCTTTGCTTTGCATTTGAGGGTGGAATACTGGGATAATGTCACATTCAAGTCGTAAAGGCATTTTCCCTATGCACTTACTGAGAATCAATCAATCCAAGTACGATAACATTCAGCAAGAATGGACGATCGACCTCTTTCACAGCCACATTTGATGTTATTGATTCTTATTCCGAAAAAGTGGAATTAAATGAACGAAAGGAGGGAACGAAAATAATAAACCAAATAAACTGCGCAAAATATCCTAAACAGTGTGCAGACCTAATTGGGAAAAATTATACATAGTATATAGGTATTAAAGAACATTTTTTTATCATATATTTAAGTATAATTTAGATTGTTCCGGGTTTAAGTACTTTAACATGTATAGATCTGAGTGTATGAAAAATTTGATATATGGCAAAAAAAACATGATAGTTTGAGATACGGAATTTTATATTCCGGGTTCGTTGATCTTTGGTCAGATAAGTCTTTCAAAACAAGAACGCCACAGAAAATATACATCCTCATCCATAATGCATGAAATCAACAGTCAGCTTACTGTTTTTGCTTGCGTGTTTCTTGTCTGAATCGTATTTCTAAGACGAATAGTCTCTTCATGTGCCTTTGGAAAAAGCTATGGAGAGCTTATTTTCTCTTAGCTCTTGTAGGAACGAAAAGTACTTTATAGTAAACTATAAATTATATGCAAGATTATTGGAGGTTATATAGATAAAATGGCTTATTTTCCGAGAATTAAGTCAAAATAAGTAATTTTAAAAAAATATAAAACTAATTGATGATTGACAAAATCGGCTTTCGGGCGTTCCTAAAATTTGTAATTTCTGTAATGAATAAATTTTGTAATTTCTGCAATGTAAAAGGAAAGGCGAGGAAACCTTAGATCAAACCTACCAGATGAATATTGCTAGAGATGAGGAATAGTTGCTATTGGCGTATATCTGCACTCTACGTATAAAATAATTTACTTTAAATTCTCGCTGCATTATTAGCATAATTGACAAGTAAATGCATTATGGCAGATATTTAAAAAATTTAAGTACATCAAAACAGGGTGATGAATTACTGTTATTGAAAAAAATAATTTTCCAAAGAATACTAATCACGACCATTATTTTGAAGGAGAGGATATGGATAATAATAATTCTGTCAGTTTCATTGAATTAAATGAGAGGTGTTGAAGTTAAAAGGAGCATAAAATATTCTAGTGATATGGAAAATAGTCCTACGTCTTCAGGCGAAAAATGATGCATCTTCGATGTAAAATATTGGAACAGCCTAATCTATTGGAACCAAATAATACGACCTCTTCAAGTGACGCTAATCCATTTTGGATGTTGGTGACCATAATGGCGTCGCGTAATTAGTCTACTATACAGTGGCTCAAAAAAGGACAACAGAAGTTATGTCGAGGCGCATACGCTAGTCATTTCTAGTACACAACAAATATTTATGTATTCAGCCAGTACGATGATAATTACCACACTATCCATCATAAATAGATACATGTATTTAGATGCACAAAAAATATAAATATATGTAGAGAAACACCTTTATAACCAGAAGCCACTTCAATACTATGTAAATACTAACCATCTTGTTGCACGTAACTCTTACAGGTATTTAATATATTTCTATGATGTAGTAGCACTATATCTCTTAGTTACATGTAAGTAGTGCATGTTTGGTAATCTTCAGCCCCTGGCACACACCCTCGAGGTGGCTCAGTGTACTACGTAGACTTACAGGTAAATGTGGCATATTTATCATGTTTAGCAAAGCTTACAGACCTATTATGCCTTAAAACAGATCGATGGGCTGCTTATCAATCAGGCCACATGGGACAAGCAAGCATTAGCTGCCCTATGTATCCGAGCCCATGAGATCTAAGCCCTGGGCACTATGCGATTGAGGGAAGGTGGAGATGTGAAATATTGATAAGGGCCAAGTTTCGAGGAGCCACCACGTTGTACTCGCTCGCCCATTCTCTTCTCCCCCACTTTATTACCTATCCTTCCACACATAACCGTTACTGACAGATTCAAAATGTCCTTTTTTCCCCGTACAATTAGGGGTATAGCGGTAAATATATCCAATACGAGTGTATCAATGGATAGCATAGTTAGTTGCATCTTGGTATAAGGACTTTAAGCTAACCCAACTAACAGCATCATATTGCATTCCTGCTTTGATATTTTTATCTTTTATAAATTGTGAAGCTTATAATAGTATATTATTACTAATCGTTTTAATGCATGATATGTAGTGCATGTTTGTTGTGAGTTCACCCCATGCCACACACCTTTATGGTGGCTTGCAGGGTAGTATTTAGATGTAGATGTAGCCTCTCTGCAACGCTCTCTCAAGTCTAGTGTATCCGTAGAATCCTCCAGTACCACAAACCCTCTCATGGCAGTCCATGCACTTCACGTACACTCCCGTTTACACTTATCTGCCCATCAGTAGGGCGAAACGGTATTATATTCCGGAATAAATCTCATTGGACATAATAACCTTACCTCTGCCCCATTCCTGTCTCCCACTTTTCAAGTGAGTCCTACGAGAAGCTGGATTCCCGAACTCAGAAAAAATTCCAAGAGGGGTAGTGGAGGGTGGCCCGGGAGCAGTGGGTGGGGCCGCACGATACCGGAATTCGAACTTCGATATGCAACGCGAACCAATACGGAGGAGAGGCATCATATTCACCTCAGCATAACGCGTCAGCAAGGCATCAGAGGATTTTGAGGGATGGTTCTACACGAGCTCCGAACTGAAGTTAGTGGAGATGCATAACAATGTTGTAATACCAGAGTACAGAGTGCTTATCTCCTATACCCGCTATACAGGCGAAGTGTTCCGATTTCTTTCCGCCATATTGGCATCAATGCCAAGCGGGTCGTATACCTTCAGGATACCACCGGTGTCTGCCATTCTTGCTTTCTGTCGGAGAAATAGCTGCGAAAACATGCATAATTCTTTTGCCTATGGCCAAGAAATAGCCATGAATGAGGACATTGGGAAGCCAATACGTGGAACACATCGTAGGTGATGACTAGTTCTTTAAGATCGAGACAAGGAGTCCTGTAAAAATTAGGACAAGTTTTCAGCGTTCATTAAAAAGTTGAGTCCCTTGAGTTAAGAAGTGTATATTTCCTGGAGAGTTGAATAAATTATTTAAAAATAAATAGCATTTGATAGAACGCTTGTTTCTTCATTTGTTTACGAGCGTAGACTTTTCTCTCTCCTAATCTGTACATTTACGTTATTTTATTTGGAAAAAATACATGGTTTTCGACATTCAAATCCTGATGTTCCAGCCTTAGGTTACCCATTTTCTTAGCACTCTTAACGTTAACTTCAAATTTTGAAATGTTTAGGCTTGGAATATTTGCGCGTGCTATCTTAAATTTTGAAAAAGCAGTATTACAAAGTGTAAACTTCCACATATTAAAAAAAGATGCTATGAAGTATAGAAGAGAAGAGAACCGTATGGAGCACTATGGATGAAACAAGGTCCTGATAAATAAACCACATTTTAAGATACAATGACCTATTAAGGAGCATGATAGGAGGGAAAATAATAGAGAAAGTCCCTCGAGGAATACCGAGAGACAGGTATATTGTCCGGGTGAAGCAGAATATGAAACAGCCAAGCTCCCAGAAGCACTCTTTTTCCAATATTAGTGGGGTATCCATTAAAAGTGAGACACCCCACTTCGACTCCTATGCATGTCAGCTTAGCTGTACATGTACTGACTAGAGAGTAATGCTCTTCTACATTTTTGCTATTGGCGAGTAAGCACCTCACTGGCCGTCGGAATTTGTCGTTTACACTAACAATCGTGAAAACTAATTCCTGAGTGGCGAATGTCCTAGTCCCTTGTAGATTGCCTAAGCTCATGTCGACAAATTCATCGCTGCAGTCTACGTAGCCCATGACTTTTCCACGTCCTCCATCGAGATGTTTTCGCATATGCATAGCATCTACGATAAGACAAACTTTCACGCTCTTTTTCTTTTCGGCTCACTTCCCCACGTACTCCTCGAGTATATCGAAGGACTCCTGTGTGAACTCTAGGTTCCCGATTGTAGAAGCATACCACGCTCGTATAACACTTTCACGTGGTAGACAATGCCCTAGGTGAGCCCTAACATTATTGTATGCCAGAACGGAGTAGTAACGAAAGCTCAGTGTAAATATACGGATCTCCTCTAGGTGTCGAATGCCATTAGTACCTTATCTTTACCCTTCTGTTTTCTGTTAGCCTTTAGTTGTTCAATTATAGCTGCTCTGTTCTTTGGCAGAATTGAATGCAGATCATACAGAACTTTAGTCGAGATTTTTCCCGAGTTGATCAATAGCCTCCTCCAATGTATTTATCTTCTTTTCTCTTCTTTCTATATTCTGCTTTAAGCATTTCATTTATTATCCACGAATAATTCACTCTACCATATGATATGGGAGCATCATTATCGGATCGGAATTTGACGCAGCAGTAAGGGACCTTCGCATGAATAAGGCATCTGGAATTTATGATATTCCTGCAGAACTAATTAAAAATGCAGGAGAGAAGACATCTCCATCTTTACAAAACCATCTGCGACATGTACTCAACAGGATAAATACCGAGGGACTTCGAGATAAACACCATCATTCCTATTCCCAAAAAGAAGAGAGCGGAGATGTCTCGAAGGGTTTCGGGTTCCTCTCGCGTTCATCTTCAGAAGCCGACTGGAATACCGGTGAAACTGTCGTCCAGCAGGATGAATCAACGCGGGAGGAACCCGAAAACCCTCGAGACGTTACCTGATCACCGCGGAAGCCATCGCAATAAGAGAGTGGAGAAAAACGACAATTTTAGGACTATAAGTCTTACAACACATGCATCGAAAATATTGACAAGGATCATGTACTACAGAAGAATAGAACGAAAAGCAGAGGAGTTCCTGGATGAAGATTAATTCGGATTTAGGAAAAGTAAGGGTATATGGGAAGCAATATTGGCCCTTAGACTGCTCATAGAGAAGAGAATGGAGAAGAACAAGCCTACGTTCATTGCATTTGTGTATTTAGAGAAGGCTTTTGACAACGTATATTGGGATTCATTGCTTGGAATTCTGAAAGGAATTGGAGTGTCATACAATGATCGAAGAATATTACACACTTTTTTTATAAAAACCAAGTAGCTGTGATTAAATCTGGACCCAGCAGTGAAGAAGCAAGAATAAAGAAAGGAGTGAGATAAGGCTATGCACTGTCTCTCGCAATTTTCAATGCTTCCATCAAGAGAGCCATCAACAAAATCAAAGAAAAGTCTTCTGGAATGAACAACCATGGAGAAAAAATTAGCATGCTGCGATTCGCTGATGACATAGCACTCATATCAGAGACAGCGAAGGATTGATGACTAATCTGAGGATTGATGACTTATGATGATGACCATATGATTTGTCGAATAATCCCTAGGTACCAGCTAAATCACCTTGAGAGGGTAAAACGAGAAATATTTCAGAGAATATATTGGAGATGTCAAATTGCGACATTTAATTGATCTGCTCACAAACGGTAATGAAGACGTACTTCCAGAGTCTATGGGGATCGGTAGTGGTGATTTAGTTTCTGTCTCTCCTTTTGGGCTCTAAAAATTATTTTCAGTGCATTATTAACTGCACTTACAAGGCATGATTTTGAATAAATATTGCATGAGTAATATGATCTGACATTCTTACAGAAATGCTTACCAAATGAAGATCATGCGGAGCTATTATCGAATTTATTTCTTCATTAATGCTGTCACGGAGTGAGTTTTCATTTCCCACAGTTTAATGGTGTCTATTATTCTCAGAATCTTGCATGATATTGCCGAAAAAATCTATTTCATTTATTAATTTTCTTCCAGCGTGTTCCTCATAGTCAGGTGTTTGAAAAAGCTTTTAACTGGGTATGTATATGGTAAGGAACCAATACCTCAAAAGGAAAGTTGCTAACTATACGCCTCACCTTTGCTAGATTCAACGAAGGACAAGACCTTGGACGAAGATTTCCCCTTATATCATAGCATTCCCCCTTTAAATGAGAGGAGCAAATGCGATCACTCTGTGGAGTTTTCCGGTCCGAACCTCTACCGCAAAATTTTATCTAGACTAACTTTAGATTCTAAGGCTCCTTCGGGAAACTGCCATGTAATATTGTATTCCGATGATAGGACCAAGCAAAGGACCACAGAAAAAAAATTTCAAAAGTGAAAAAAATATGTACGCACTGACGTTGAAAATATGTATTCAATGATATATTTGGGAAAATGTATTTTCTCTTAAGAACAATAGGTTGCGTTTTTCTTTAACGCTCAACAATATTTTAGTGCAAAAACTTATCGATGGATTTTTGCTAAGCATTCTTCTGAATCGCTCTACAACCGTAAACGCTGCTCCTATTTCCCGACGGAATTGCGATGGTAAACTAGGAAATACTGCTAAATACCAGTAAGACAGCACGAACTACAATGAATCAACCCACTACTGAGTGGGCCTTTCCACCGTAAAGTGACTTATTCGTACCATTCCTTTGCCACTTTGAAGCCTCTCGTCTTTGTTTTCCACGTCCCAGGCGTAATAGATCATTTTGTTTCATTGAGGTGACGCCCGCGCCTGATATACGGTCGGCGACCCGGCTGGTAGCCTACCCTTGGTAATCCTAGCACCTGTAAATGCCGCAAACCGCGAAACTTTGATGCCAATATGGCGTCAAGAAATGGAAACGCCTTGAGCGCGAGATCAGCTCTCTGTACTCTGGTGTTGTAATGAACAGCAAAATGACTTATGCCATTGAATCTTCAATAATTAACAACAAAAAAAGTATGACGAATGAGACGGCAGAGTGCGTTATCATCGATAATATACAATATTCCTCTATTGGCCTAAAATATTTGAGCTCACCATCCCTGGCCATTTATTTATCAATCCTCATCCCTACAAACCATTATTCCCCTGGGGGGCTGTGTTTAAACCAGTTGAGATTATCTCAAATAGGTGACCAAGGAGTCATGTGGAATAAACACGAATGATTCGCAGACTTGGTGTCTAAAACTGTTATTTACTACCTCATTTATTGTTAACACTTGTGTTTCATCCCATCTGGGGACTCTATAGTTGAGACAGATGAGAAAAACTCTAGTTAAAACAATTAATTATACTGTAACGAGTAGTTCAGACAATAAATTTGCAAACCATTCGTGAATGTACCACGTGACTCCTTGGTTACCTATTCGAGATAATCCCAATGGTTTGAGCCACAACGCCCCTAGAATCATAACCATGCAATGATTGAGCAATATACAACAATTAACGACAATTAGGATATTTTACGATTAATGGTCACGTTAAATTCATTTCAAAAACCATGTAGTGAACCATTGCAAAGTTGCGCAGAAAAGAATAACCCTCCGCTTCAGGCACACTACCTCATAACTTATTAAAAGCTATGAGAGGGAGATAAATTTCAGTCAAGGGGAATAGGATGATTACGCGAGCAATGTCATATTTATGCCCCGGAGAGTACAGCATCCCTGACAGAAGTGCCAGTGGTTAGTTTCT
Source organism: Platycnemis pennipes (assembly GCA_933228895.1). Classification (NCBI taxonomy): domain Eukaryota; kingdom Metazoa; phylum Arthropoda; class Insecta; order Odonata; family Platycnemididae; genus Platycnemis; species Platycnemis pennipes. The sequence continues at coordinate 53,492,698 of OW121853.1, forward strand.
TTTACAACTTTTTAACAATAGACCAAACACCCTTCAGTCTAACCTATTAGAACGAAATATTGCGACCTTCATTCATATTACTTGCGAAACAATAATTCTTCCGCGCTTGACAGTGTCACGATAATCAATTATTTAAAATGAAATCTAAGCTGGTGTAAGCTAAATTGGTGAAGACTGTAAAATAATATTACTCGTTTAAAAAAAACATTAGGATCGTAACTTCAAGTTTTAATTTTTAACCTCAAGTTTTCAAGTGACTCAGATCCGGGTAATAGTAACTTTCTTCGGTGCTCATTCTTATTAGGCAGTCATATCTACCTCATCAAGAGTCTTCACATTGACTACCCGTCTTGAGTTTGCCATAACAATTGCATAAAGCCATTGCACATATCACATTCATGAAAGGGAAAATGGACCATTTCGCATGTTTTCGCTGTCACTATCCACTACTTGAACATCTTCTAAATATAAATTTGACACCCGCATCGCAATTTGAAAAACTAGCGATTTGAATTCCAGACAATATCTCAATAAATTTGATCACGTTATGACTCTTCTTTAGGCAAAAAAAGCAGTGAAAATACATAGAACACGCCGGAAATACTCGCTTCCGCGTCCCATGTTGTAAGCCTATTTTACTTAATAATGCGCTCTAATCCCAATTTTAACGAAATTAGCATATCGCAACTGCATCAGGTGTTGAGTACACAATTTAAACAGAAGCGTCGATTTTACAGTTGGCTGTAAATCGCAATATTGGCGCAGCAACTTGGGTATGGGGGCAAGGCTTAGCTGCGGAAGGATATTTTGATGGCTCCAGGCTTCATACCTACACACAAAATTACATTATATACAGCTCCCGAAAACTGGGGGCCGATTTCGTCGAGAATTTCCGAATTCCATCTCAGCTTAAATTTTTATTTCCACTTTTTTCTTTCGGTACCCGCAGAAGCATACCGTTTTTTTTTACCTCTAAGGCCCCATCTACAGTAAAATGCCCATCTCTTCGTTTTAACTTCCCTTACTTCACCCATAGTTGAATTTATCTGGCTCTCAATTATTTTCTCCTCTACACCTTCGGCTCCAAGCCAACAATTTTTCATCGTACTAAGTTCCGCGCCGCCTTCTTTTGGATCTCATGGTCACCGAATATCGTACGACCACTAACGCTAGCGGCGGCGGAGTAGATTCTTAGCACTCATTGGCACATGTTATGTTTCATACTCCAAATACATTCAATCAAGTACTGTACTTTACATCCAACATTCAATACTCTGACTCGGTTGAAGTTAAAAGGTTTCCGTACCACATTTAATTTTGACCTATAGTGTCAAGGTTATTTGCATCACCGAGGGGCTGTTAATGGAGGTAGAAAAGCTCCTTTTTAATGGGTTCGAGATGGTGAACATCATGAAATCTTCGATGAGTTTCAAGACTGTCTTCCCTCAAAGACATCTCAGGCCGAAAGGAGAATTCTAAGAACTGAATAGGAATACGATAAAAGAGACGTTAGCACTACTCTGCTCTAAACTAATGTTGCCGATTGGTTCACAGATTTACGTCCCTTCCGATAGAGGGACTAAAGTTGGCATGACTCCAAGCAAAATCCAAGAGGGGATTCCAATGAAATATACGCCGGGATACGAATCCTGGCTTAAAAGAGTCAGTACTCTTTCCACTTTATGGTAATAATATCTTACTGCAGCGGAATCTTTTTCCAGGAATAAGTTCGGTATCGTTTTCCAAAAAGTGATTTTCATGATTATTGATATGATGCCTGGTTTGTACCACGAGGTAAAAACTAAATAAAAGGCTAACTGGCGGTCATACTTAGGTTGCAAAATTGTTTGAAAATAATTGTATGGGTTCCCGTACAGAAAAAATGCTTATAGGTATATATAAAATGCTGGGTACATTTAGCATGAAATAATACGCTATGCATACAAATTTAACTTAAATGTAACCCGTTACCTGTTAACCTATCGGGTATTTAAAGGTAATTAAATGTGAAGTTGAACGCGACCTTCACGTTACTTCATTACAGGCAACTATTTTAACCGTTCCTTCACTAAATAATAGTTTGTTCAGCGATAAAAGTTTTACATTCACTGAATCATGATAGTCTTTCTGAAGTAAACAGCGCCGTTTAGTTGTGCTTAATTAGTAATATGCTAGTCTTTCTGAAGTGAAGAATATATTTGAAATAGCATGCAAAGGAGAAAAATGGTCGACAGTTTCCGAAATACTCGATTAGATGAGGGGAAATCAACAGAAATCTATTGCAGGATTTGAATTTAGAACAAACTGGAGGTAGTTACAGAGGCTCGGTAGGGGCAGTAAGGAATAAAACTTTTATATTCGTTGACGTTGTAAGGAATAAAACTCTTTATGTTATATGACGTTCCATGGTTTGAGGCTCAACGATGTGGAAGTTGATTTTCACAAATGAAAAATTAACTTTGTTTCTTCCACCGATTAATTGTCTTGGTACAATATATTTCGAACATAGATGTCACCATCTGGTATTTGATGATGTTATTTTTGCTGTTTCTCCACAGTACCTAATAATCTGTGGAAGGATATTTTTAAAAACTCTTCACGTCGGGTGAAAGTTATGCGCAAAATATTTCTACTTCTTGAATGATAATTCTGCCAATTTAAAATTTTAATCTTTCTGTCTTGGATGTGCATAGTGCATAATGGGAGACAGTTAAATTCAGAATAGAAGACATCAATATCACTACTTCATTACTCTGCATCAAACTTTAACGTATCCAAGCGCTCGGTTCTCTACGTACTAATCACATAATGAATTAATCTAATGTAATGCTTTCAGGTGCCATGAATATAAACAAATATTATAAAATACTTTTAAATGTAATTCAATATCAACGACATGCCAATATTTAAATAAGTGATCAGTCATTTGTTATAAGTTGTAATAAATAAGATTTACAAATAGATTCATGGGGATAGGACTATTTAGTTTTAATCCTGCCAGTAAAATTTCGAATTGAGGCTTAAAAAGGACTAAGGATTCCTGATTCCCTGTTTATAATTGCATAATTAGTCATCACTACAGTTTCTTTAGCCCAGGCATTCAATTACTGAGCATTTTAAAGTAGGTTGTTTTTGGCTTTCTGTCCATAACAGTCCTCAGAAATTTGTCATAATTGCATGTAAATTTCCCGTCACCAATAATGAGTATTCTAGTATTTAACAAAGAGTCTACCCCCTGTATTGCAAATTTTGCAGTATATCTCTGCAATAAAAAGTTCCTTCACTGTAGTCCGCCTTCGGAAGCCATTATATAAAGACCTTCAGAGCCCATTATATAAATACTATGGTTTTCACTGTGAGATAATAAGTAAGATATGCAAATGGATAAACTAACCTCAACTGTGGTAAATATCCTAAGCGCTATATATCTTTCTAGTCTTCCCATGCCGAAGCCTTGGATATATTTTCCAACTGCAATAAAATCATTTTACTTACTTTTACAATAATTACTTTTGTTTTCAGAATATATATCAAGCCAATATCTTTCACAATAAAAATCCAACAATTGTTTTTATTCCTATTATACCAAGTGAAACAAGTGAGATAATATGAACCCTCGGTCTACGAAATTTTTATCATATTTTCATGAAAAGCAATTACCATTTATACTCTGTATTCTCTGCACTAGAGAAAGTGACCAACAACTAAAGTTATTTTCAGCATCAAGTGTGTTTTAGAGAAGTCAAGATTATTCGGGAAAAAAGAGGTGGATCGAAACATACATCCGTTCATTTGCGAGAATATAATGGAAACGCATGCGTGTTAATTAAAACGGTGCTACAATGGAGCCGCCACCAACACTTTAACCGTATTTATATACGTGTATAACGGAGATCAAATACTTTTTTCATTCATACTTTTTATAAAAGCCCTACCCAGGCTACAAATACACACATAAAAAGTAATTTAATTAATAAGTCAATTTTGTTATCTTTAAACGCTCATTTTTAAGGATTATTTGTTCACTCAAATTCTAAAAATGTATTTTTATCCTTTAAAATTATTCCTAATTGATTTTATTTCAAGAAGGATACGAAGGGATATTTTAAGGCAAATGACGCGTTGTTCATCATGTCATTATTATAGTAGTAGTCCAAAGTAATTAAGATGTGTAACTGGTAACTGAAGTCTGAGATCACAGTGCCACGAGTTTACTGACCTCTTATCAAGCAGGGATATAGCTCTTAAATCTAATTTTACGCATCTCACCCAGCCTGTTTGTATCCCACAAGCTTCGCGGCTATGTGGTAGACACGATCCGTAGCATATTTAACCGCATTACGCTTTAACCCGTCAGATTAAGTTTGAATGGATTTTAATAGCGGTCTCTGTTAGCGGTGGCTGTTGCGTGACTACTCTTCCTGCGGCCGGTCGCAGGTTTAAATCCCGAAAGCTGGTGGGTGGGTTGTTTCGCATGGACTAATTAATTTCCCGCCGAATGCTTGTTTCATCAAGTTTAAGTCGTCTCTCCGCTTGCAATTAAAACTGGACGTCCCTTTAGTAGTAATCTCACTGTATAAACAAAGTATCTTCTTACGAGGCTATTTTCAAAGACAACATTACCTTTGCACGGCAGTGCGAAAAGAGATCCTAATAGTAGAATTTAAAATTCTGTATTAACACTTTAATTAAATATTTTGCCCCATAATCACTTCCTATGGATAAATTCTTTTAAATGATGAAAAGAGACAGTAAAGAATACAAAATATGACCTATATTTCCACGACCACTCTTTAACATACTTTATGACGCTGATAAGAGGAAAGCACTACATAAATTACAAAAATAAATACGTGCTTTAAAATTAGAACTTATTACGCATATACACGTAAATGATATAAAGACAAAAGCTTTTATTGTTGAAGTTATGGACCTCTATTTACAGAATTTTGCTATGATTCAAAAGTAGTACTTTGAGATGTAGAATAGCTATTCACATCACGAATGAGGCGAGGAAGAAAATACGCGTAGGGATAATAGCAGGATAGGTCAAGGACTCCTAAAATTCTCCTAGATGATAAGTTGATGTTCCGTAACCTGCGTAGTAAAATCATAGAATGAATCGAAAACCTATTTGATCAGAGGAAATCCAACCCAAAACAAACTCAAAACTTCGATTCAGCAGTGAATTCTGGACCAATGATTACAAAATGTGATTGAAGAGTTAGGCTTTCAATAGACTTGAAGGTAAAATCTAAATATTTGCTTTGACAATACTCGTCCACTTTCAACCTATATACATTTAATTTACAATTATTCTTGACTTAAGTGAATCCGACATGATACATTTTCTATTCATTAAATGCATAATTTTATCTCCCTTGCGTGAATTTGGCCGTTACATTAATTATTAAATTTATACATCAATTCGTAATATCTTATCATATGTTAAAGGGTGAAGAAAGCTAGATGAGTTTACATGCCGAGGGCTCTTCTCTCTTAGTAGGTTTTTGTGAATAACAGACTCTGCAGTATTGTGTCAGTAGCTAGGATATAAAGGAACCACAATCACAATAGTCAAGACACCGAAAATCACCATGAACATAACTGTTGTAATCATCTTCTCTTTGCGTAAGCAGAGCGATAAAACTTAAAAATTAAAAGCTAAAATTTGGAACCCACATGAGATAGTGAGGACTTTTACAATATTTAAAAAAGTAGAAAATGCATGGGAAGGAATATATTTCTAATTGACAATAATGAATATTCATCCAAAATCATATACTTAACGTGCAATTATGGATGCCTGTAGTGCAGTTACCCTCTTCAATATACCATTGTGATGGCTTATCGGGTTAAATATAGATATAGATGAACTATCACATTATTACCCTAAGAAGCCTGCTGCAGCACCAGTTCCATAAAGCTGACGCATTTTATCCCAGATAATTTAAAAAGTTAGCAGCAAAAACTTGTTGTTTGCCTCATTTGATGATTAAATAGCATCCGCAAAATATGCACAACGTACCCCAGCATTGAGGAGAAATTACATGCTGCTCTTAAAGTCTTTTTTCTCTTCTATCTGACACCCATTCTCCACTTAAATAGCATTCAATTTCAAGGGGTTTTTTGGGAGAATTGCCGAGTAAAAGACTCATAAAATTATATATTATATGATTTACCCGGCATCGAGCCAATACACCATAGGACAGCCGACGGATGGTCTCTTAAGTCCAGAACGGGAATCTCGACTCCCCATCGCTGAAGTACCTCAATACTGGACTCATAACTTTCCAGTTCCCTAGATTACCAATACCGATGACTCAATTTATATTTCATCGCTATCCATTAACATGCATATTCCTCCCTAAGGGGTCGTATAAAACCCATAAACTTGGATCAGTGCCGGCCGGCGGTCTGCCGGAGATCTTGAAAAAAAATCCCCTTCAAATTGTGCACTTTTGATGTTATGGAAACAGAGGGGAAGGAAGTAGTAGCTCTACCTTGAATCTATTGCAATGCTTGTAAGGAAAATGAGTTTGAGAGAGAGAGAGAGAGGAATAGCCGCTCCCATAAGAGGGAGTGGGACGGATGAGATATGGACACTGAGACATCCACAGGTGGCGTTGTAGGTAGCTCTCGACCGGCTAAGTGGCGAGGTTACACACGGAAAGGAGAGCAGAAAAAGAGTAAATAACTGGTAAGGGGAGAGAAAGAAGTGAAAGAAGAGAAAAAGTGGTGAGGGATCTAGGAAAGAAATTCCGCGATTGAATTACACCTTCGGCGGCAAAAGGAAAAACAAAAATGCAGCAGGATAACCTCGGAGAGACCTCCCGAAAGACTTTAACGCTTCTCATTTTCGTTGCGTAGCGCCACTCTATTTTAATTAGCCTCGGAGCAAGTTCCTTCTCTTCCCGGATACAATTCTTTTTCTGGGGACGTGAATCGTCGAGTAATCACGTCGGATTTCCAATTAGCGAAACAGTTTCCAGGGCGTCAAGTTCAAATACTCAGGAATTGTACGATCCAATTGAAGGGTGGGAAGATAACATCGTTACCTCCTGCATTAGGAATTCAGAATAAACGCACGACTGTTCAGTTTCAATTCTCAAGTTTCCTATTACAGAAATATACTCGGTTCAGATTTGCATACGACGTTTTTGAAAAATTTTCAATGGAATTTTTAAATTTCAAATGTATTTAATTAACAAAACTTTTTAAGGGATTCACTCCGCCAAATTAATCATAAATGGATAAATAGCAATACAGGTCAGAAAAATTAGAAACATTAACGAAAGGTTCAACAAAGAAATTACGTATTGATCAAATTAATAGTGCTGAAATAGTTTCTTACGTTTTTTTCCATTTTCGTAATTTTTCTTCAAAAGATTGATTCAAAAGAAATTGTAGAGAGTACACCCTTGTTGAAATTATCCTTATGTCCTGATTCACTATTTTCAATTGGCAGCATCAATATGAATATTTAAAAATGCGGACATAATATCAATACATTTAGCACAAACAATATTTTTGTTCTGAAAAAGTTCACCAATCCACGAAATCATTTTTACCAAAAAACTCAAGTTTAATATCATGCTCTCGAGGAAAATATTAAAGCAAAATAAAATTGTACAAGGTGAGAGAAATAACGATTAAGGTAGACGTAGTTTACTAAGAATATATTCACGAGAAAATACTTTTTTTAAAGTGCTGTTGCCTAAATCCCTCTGATTTCGCTTCAACAAATATTTCTTGATTAGGATTATGCACGTCAATTCACACCCATTATTCTCGATTACATTTTTAGGACGTCTAGAGCCCTTTCTATTTTGTAACCTTTGATTTCAGCGTTATCTTCAAGAAGCTTGAGAGGAAATACATCACGAGCACCTTCTTCACGGGAGCCAATTAAATGTGGCTAACCCGACATCACGCGACTATGGAGGCCAACATTTGTTATTACGCAGCCCCTTTACTCCTTCTTACTGCTTCTAGCCTTCAATCACTCACACAAACTCTTTTTACCCACCATTACTCAAAACCTCGGAAAGGGCAGATGAGAAGAAAAGAATAAACAAAGCAAAGCCAAACCCTTCGAGTATATTTGCTCACAGTCGGCTCAAGATGCGGAAGTGGTCTCGGAAGGTGAGAAGGTTATATTTCTGAAAAAAAGTGTTTTTTTTTACTCCTCGAAGACATGCCCGCATTCCCAACCCTCATTCTTCCCTCCTCTCTCAAATGTATTACCCAACCTTCCACCCCTGGTTATCCTGCCGTTTAACCCCCGCTCCCATCTCCTCATTCCTTCCGGCTATTACCATGCCCCCCATCTCGCTCTTTCCCACCCTTCCTTTTTCGTTGGAGCCAAATCCATCTTTGCCCTCACCAAACTAAACCCGATGGAACAGAATGGCCAAGAATAAAGTCTCCGAGATTTTTGAGCCGAGTTGGGCGGAGGAAGGGGAGAATGGATGTTACAAGATTGAGGGGGAGGGGGAGAAGTGGAGTGGGGATGTACCGGGATGGATTGGCGAAATTTAATTTATCCTACCAAGGAACCGACCAAGGTTGAGTGAATTTAAGGAATGTGAATTCGGAGAAAACGTCAACTTGAAACATAATCAAATGCCCCCTGTAAACCCCTCAGAGTCTTCATCAAATTACGCAAATAATGTGAGCCAATGGAGGATCCCTCTCCCCACGAAAAGGCTGAATCTCGAAATTTTTCCGCGGCTGGTCCTTATTTAAAACTCTCATAGAGAGGGAGAAGATGCCCGAAAATGTGAGGCATTTTCTTTTTCTAGCTAGCATAACAGTTACCTCGAGGACAGACGGACGGCATATGGCATTTAAAGCTCTTAAGGTTTCGCAGGTATGACTCATTTTTTCTGTTAATTTCAGAAAAATTATTGTAGTAAATAATAAAAGAAGTTAAAATGTAAAGGATTAAAACACAGAAATAGAAATAACCTCAGTATGAAAATTATTACAAAAAATCAGGTGCAGGGACTTAGGTGGAAGTTCTTGAGATTTTGAATTGGAAAGATTTGGTGAGCTCTACCACAATAAACCCATTAGCTCAATAATGTGGTTCTATCTTAAAAAAACTAAAACTGTATATGACTACAGCTGCGTATTATCCCTCGATCTGTTGAGAGCGAAATCTGTAGGATATGTTAGATCACGTTTCCTGTTTAGTGTTTAAGTTTTATGCTTAAGTTTATGAGTTTAAGAAATAGGAGAAGTCCCTGTACTTTTAGAAAAGAATATATAAAATTGCATATATTATTTTAAGTAAAGTATACTCTTCTGGTATCAAGAACGTAGTTGGTGAGCGAAGAATTACTACTCTTGTGCTATGGAAAGGTGGAATGTGGAATTATTGTGGAATGGAATATGAAGGAAAAATTGGCGTCGACATTGTTTCATAATGAAGCAATTAGGTGATAATTGATGCGCATGCAGTATTTCCACTTTTATTCTTCAACACTACTCAAGAATTAAAAAAAAACTTCAACAAGCGTAAACACACACGCAAGTCCTGAGTTTATCACGAGGTGCCAAACTTATCTATTTACCGGGGAGTGAAAACCCACCCTGGCATTCACACCAGCGTCAACCCTATAAGTTGGCTTTTGAAGACTTTACAACGCCACTACCTGCATCAGACCATAAATCAGAGCAAGACCCTCAGCGAAAGCTCTGAGTTGAAGCGATGTGCTCATACCACTCGTATGTTAAGCATGAAAACAATTATGCTGCTTATTCCAAATGATTATTGTCCATAATTTTATGAAAAACAAAACTACTTGTGTACGAGTTATCGAAATAGGTTCATATTTGAACACTAATAGTTAATTCATGCTCATATAGTATGAATGGCCATCAAATAAAATGTGGATCGTTTATCATAGTTCCTGTTTTTTAACATAAGTTTTCATCTCAATGTTCACCCGGTAGACCTCCTGAAAAATGTTCTTCCGCTTAACAAAATTTAAAGCTAAGGAGTGAAAAACTATACCCGAGGCTTGTAGCGGTACGTACCTGCATCAAGACTGAACGTGCAATATGAGTGGTATGCGGATGAGTGAACTTTAAACTTCGAGTTTGACGTTCATAGCTGAAGCTATTCAGTGATCGTAAATGAAAGCAAACACAATAACTTGACTGATGTTAAAATCTGACCACGTTAGTCAGCTAAATAACACGCCGATCTAAAAAAAAAATGTCGGAGATTCGAACATAGGGCGTGGACGTTCCGTAAAAATTTAGCTTCGGTTGGACAGAACAATAATCTAAGCTGTTTCAGCTCCGGAAGTAACGTCAAAAACGAAATTCTCATTCGGTCAGAACAATGTTAATACCTAGCATTAAGATGGGGGGTTAGAATTACATTTAAAATATACACAATAATTAACTTCTGATCAAATATGCCTCAATCAACCTCAAAATTACAATTGGTAGAGTATCAACAATATTGGTACAGTATTGACTTTAAAGCGTGCAACTTCCACCAAAGAAATGAACGATAACTGAGAGAACACGGTACGGAAGTTGTTATCGTGGCAAGTGAAATGGAATAAACACCTTCCTATCATCCTTACTTCAAGTCTATCCAGCGGGAATCACGTCAAAAAATGCAGCACTTCTCAAAGATAGCAGGGTTTACACATGCGTATAAAATAAAATTTTAAAAGATAATTCAGTGTAAAGATAAATTAGATATGATAGCTGACTCCAGAACGATTTCGTCGAGTCTTTGATTTCCGAATAATAGAGATGATATTCGGGAAACAAAAAATATACAAGGAAAAGCAACAGATTCATTAAGGAGCAAAAATAAAATTGAAGGAAAATAAGATAATGATTCCAACACTCAAAGTTAATATGAAATGAATAGTTACATTGAGAAAAAAATTGCTATAATGAACTGAAAAAATGATGAATGTGAAGAATTAGAGCAATATTTAATGGAAAAACACTAAAAATATTAACATATGAATGCCTAGCAAGAAATTACCTAATTAATTTCCGAGGGTCAAAATGACCCCGCTTGGGCGTTGTATGATGTCGAAAAGTCCGAGCGTCCTAGTGTTAAAACAGTAAGATCGTATAGGAGGTGTCACTTAACTTCGGGAAGGAATTGGTGACAAAACTCTGGAAACTATGAGAATTCATGACAGATTGAAATTACTTGATGAAATTGAATAGTACGAGCGTAAGAGTGACGTTGCCACAATATTCCGACTCTCACATTGCATGAGTATTTATTTTATTTATTTATTTCTTTATTTATCCTGGGGTAGATGAGGCCATATGGCCCCCTCTGCCCCTAGCCCAGGGTCAGAGTAGGACATGATGAAGAGATAAATTAAGGGAGGTCAACCTTCGTACCTCGAGTCCTTTGTCCGTGAGTTTTTTGCATCGAAACCTCAATTTCAAGGATGGTGACATATGGATCAAGATATTACCAAGCGAGTTGCAGCAAAGGCACGTGACAGGGAGCAAGGCTGGAATAAATAAGGCAAGGGAGAAGTAATTTTCGGGATGCTTGAAAGAAACGTTCATACCAGGGTCGTGTATTTTGCTTGGAAGAGGCGTACAGAGATCGTAAACGCAGCCATACTCTCATGCTTTCAAATTGTGGCCTTTACCCCTCGTTCGTTCTCTGGGGCCTTTTAACCCCTTACTCTCTTCTCCCACGTGCGACCCCTACCTTTCTCCCGTACACTTCCTCTCCGAGACCCTTACAAGGGTTCCCCTCTCCACTCCTCCAACCCCTTAACCCTCAAGACCCGAGCCCGCCCCACGACGCCTCCCCCCCTTTCATCCTCCATCCTTCTTTCGCCACGAAGAGGTAACCAGGATAACGAATTTACGGCAATCGAATCAAAACTGAGATTGGAACGGAGGAGGGAGAGAGAGAGAGAGATGGGGAAGGTGGGTGGGTGGAGGGTTGGGACAGAACGGAAGGGGTGCCGTGGAAGGGGAGAGGGGCATTATGGGTAGGGCCCGGGAAGAAAAGGAGGTGTATTCCTTTTGAGGCAATTTCTCTTCCTCAGTCGGAACCATAAATCCCTCGCATAAAAAATCCTCATGAATCACTCGCTCTTACCCCTCTCACCTGCTCTCCATGCTACGGGAGGAAACAAACGCCGCCAACAGTTGATGTCTGATCAGGCTCAGTGTATACGTACCGAAGCGCGATAACTTTCCGCTTTCATGCTAATAGCGAGAAATTCTTCGAGCAACTTTCAGATATATTCAACATCGAAGCTAACGTGACAATTTATGGTTATATTATGAATAAATGAGATAAATGATGAAATTTCTTGAGTGGTCTCCAGGAATAACAATACATATGAAGCAATATATTTTATAGCTTAATAGAAGTATACGAACTGTCGTATGAGGTTGTAAGAGCTATTAGCATGAATAACCGGGAAAATAAATAACTGTGATAGTTGAACAAAACACGTTAATTGCCAAATACTTCAGCAGATTACTCTAACTCTGAGCTAAGATAAAAAAAACCTGCGTTACATTAAAAAAATTATTTTCGTCATGCTCTCAAAAATTGTGAAAATTTTGAGTATAAAATATTAATATTATTATCATATTAATACAATGTCCGGTTACCTTCAGTGGGAGATCAACAAGTAGTAGAAGGACCACAAGAGGGATACAATGTTTAATCCCTTGAAGAATATTTGGCGAATTTAAATTACTTTCAATAAATATACCTACCTAAATATTTAGCCGAAACTCCATGATACTCTTTGCTTCGGTTTTCACTACATTACAAAAAAGTACTCCACCGAGAGGAGTTACGATATGTAACAGTATCATCAGTTTGTCATCTCCAATGCGCACTTGAGATATATTTATTTTTATTAAAAACAACTAGAATTGATGCCAATAAGAAGGTTATGAATAGTTTGGAAGGAAATTTTGCCAAAAGTTTCTCAGAAATTGTCGGCCTGTAGTTACATCACCCTAGATCAGGGGTGGCGAACCTATGGCACGCGGAGCTGGGAGGGCGCTCGATCGAAACCTCTATCTCACTCGATGGGTTGGCACGCGAGTCGAGCCTTGTTTCATAAACTTTGACACTCAATCGCCAAAAGGTTCGCCACCCTGTCCCTAGATATTCACTTCCTTCTGTAATCGATTCTTCATTCAACCTTTCGAATCTCTTGGAGCATGCTCATGATATCCCTACTGCTTCCACTTCGGGTGGATAAGCTAAGGAGTGATATCCTTATTTTTCATCCACTAGGAAGAACCGTAACACATGCATAAATTATGACTCATATAATTGCTCCGTTAATCAGAATATATTGAACGGTAGAAAATTGTAACTGAAGGATGTAACTGAAGCAATGGTATGCAGGAGAAAAAATATGCAGAGTCCAATGTTAAACTGTAGAAACAAAAACTCGAAGAGGTGAAACAGAACTGTTCCCCAAGAAGCCTGGTGGTCGGCTTGGACGAAGTGAGAAAAAAAGTCAGTTAAATAGCTCTGCCGAAGTGAAAAATAAATATTAAATGAAGAAAAATGTACAGCTGGAACCTGAAATACAGGTTTGGTAGTTAGGACAGACCAAATTAAAACTTAAGTCTGGAGTGTTCAGGACAGTGAAGCGTGGACGATTATAGAAGCAGCGAATTCAAGACTTGAAGATTTGAAAACGAGGTGCTGAAGAATAATTATGAAATAAACATTAATGGAATGAGCAACAAACGAAGATATCCTGAGAGAAAATAGAAGAGAAAGAGAAGAGAAGAGAGAGAAGAGTGAGAGAAAATAGAAGTCTCCTGAAAGTTTTAAGAGGTAAACAGAACAGCCTAATAAGCCAAATCTTGGAACATGATGGTCTCACGAAGACAGTCGTCGTGGGAAAAGAGAAGGGGAAGAGTATGAGAAAGGGAAGCCTCGTATGAAATTCCTGGAACAACTTTTGAAGGGTGTAAAAATTAAGACTTAAGTAATAAATTAGCTGGTAGGTGAACTGAGAGGAGAGATGTGTCAAACCAATCTTATGATTGATGACTGGGGGAGACGATGATGAATTCAGAGATATCAAAATATTTAGGAATTACTTTATCACGATATCAAATGGCATTTTATGAAATTAATAAGCCATTCTTATCATTAGCAAATCGTTCGCTCCTCTCTGACAGTGATCAGAGAAATATGCGGCTTTGAACAAACATCGATGATGTCCAAAGGAATGCTGGATGTAATGGAAAGTTTAAGAATTAAGCATATCCAAAAAACGCGTTCTGCTACAACTCATGCCGTTAAAACCCGATCACTTACCCCTGATAGAGGCAATCGCCTCAATACCTGCAAATACAAACGACAAAGACTTGCGGCTCCGACGTTAAAGAGGCGAGTAAAAAATAAAACTCTTTTATCCCATTTAGACTGCATCCAAATTCTCGACCCGAGGAAACGGCTAGCCCGAAGGAGATATATGGAAAAGCAAGAAGAAGCAAAGGAGAGAAATGGACGAAGAATAAGGACGCCAGAGATGGGAGAAGGGAAGGGGAAAAGAAAATCCACCAGAAAGGGAAACTGCGAAAACGTGGAAAATAAACAGAACGGGCGGGGGGCTGAGAGAGATGTAAGAAGAGGGAAATGGGGGAAGGTAGGGAAGGATTGGAGGAAGAAACGGTGGTGAGGGGGATTAAGGGAGGAAGAATGAGAAGCATAAGGGGTGAAGGAAGAGAGAGAGATGGAGAGAGCTGGATAAGCAGTTACGAAGCCATCGGCGATATTGGATTTTGAGGTTAAGGAGTATGGAAGCGGAGGGTGGAAGGATGAGGATGGATAGGGATGGGTTGTGTGGGTTGGGAATGAGAGACTGAGAGATATCGAATGAAAAGGTAGAGATGAGGAAGGAGGGTGTAAGATTGGGGTTTGAAGGGTAGTAACAATGTTTTTTCGGGGGAATGGGAGATAGCAGCAGTATGAGCATAGGTCCAGAAAGCTAAACGGAGAGCAAGGAAATAATTCTTTTCCCATCGGGAGAATATAAGATGGCAAGAGGGCCTGGTAGCTACGGCTAATGGAAGCGGATGACAAGGATTGCACTTCCATATTGGATACTACGATTATATTTTCATACTGGATGAACTTCCATAAGAGCAGGAACAAGGCAGGAGCAGGAGTGAGTCAAAACAGTTAAGTTTCTGCAACTTGCAATAGAAACAATAGTTACCAGACGATAGGAGTCATCACTGTAAGAAGCATGTGCATGCATATGAAGTAATTGGTGACGTTAGGATGAAAGAGTATTTGATATATAAAGCAATATTTCAGACCTCATATCCGAAATCTTCAACGCAACATTATACTTAGGCCGTGGCAATCTTGTCGCATACTGGTTGGACTGTCTTGTTAAGTAGTAATTAGCTATTCATATTTAGAAGCAATTGATGGACCTTGGTGGCATATGGGGTGCAGGAGTAGGCGCCACTGGACCAAATGTTTACGTCGAAAACGATGGGAAAAGATGCCGGGTGAGAAAATGAAAGAGGACTATACAGGAGAATCACATGAATTTCCATTGGGATCGGGAATTCTGGGTAGCGTGGCGAGCTGCGCAATGGACCAGAAAAACAAAAGAGGACCATAGTTCTATTTTTGGCCCAGGAAACATTTATCCTTTGGTAATACAAACGAATTAAATGAAATGTTTTTAATCTGCCATTTTTCCTTTCCCAAATCCCTGCCACATCCCGCAGTGAAAGGATGTCCTCAATGATGGGGACCGTCTATCCTCTCAGATTGGAGTGGCACTGAAACTCACTCTCCTGTAAAAAAGATTCTGGGAGCCTAGCAAAAATATTTAGAGCACCAGAGTAATTGAAATGTATTGCTCTTAACTAAACCCACGAAACACGCAAACATTGCAATTTATATCAGGTTCAAAACCCGGACACAAATGACAACACAGAGAATGTAAATATGAACCATTGACCTGCAAGAGGACTCCCGATGAAGACGAGTTGTGATATCAACTATTTGCGTTGTGCGACTTTTATACAGTTTACCATTTTAGACGCGACTGTTGAGTGAAAATCACAATCATAATTTAAAATGCCCAAGCAATATGTTGTTCAAGTAGCTAGTTACTTCATTGATTACCATGTACATAATTCCTTGTATCGAAAATGTCTCTGTTACTATGAGCGGCACTTAAGACAGGAAGAGGCAATACGTACCCACTTATAAATATATGCTCCCGCTGATTTCACAACTTTGCCGGGTATCCTGAAGCTTGTGCACATTTATCATGACAGAAGGGAGGTTTTGTATTTTACTTTTATTTTATTTTTATTTGTAGTTTATTAAGTATTTTACGACAACTGAATTGAAATCATGTACACTAATGATAGACGAGAAAATAAGAAACCAATAAGCTTCCAAAGAATCCCTAAAGAAAGTGATTTCTGAGAAAGGCGACAACAAAGATGGATTCCTTGCATATCACAATATGAACGAACGACCGTGACGCAGAAAGAAAATGCCATCAAATTTATCCCAAAGTAAACGTGGCACTTGAACTACTAAGATTTATACTATTACGAAGTCTACGTTACAAGATATGATATTTGCCGACGTTTCATGGTATATTCCTGAGATTTCTTTAAAGCATCGTAAATGCTTAACTATTTTACATAAATAGTAGGTTCTATTCTATAATTAATGACTTTTACTGAAATTTAATTTCATAGTCGCTTAGAAAAAACACTTATGCATAAAATATGTTGGTGATGATTTGCTTTTTTTATCTCCTCTAAATTTTCCTTTGGTTGATTTGACTGGCCAAACCAAATCAAGTTTTCACCGATGTCCATCTTCTGGCCTGATCACGAATTCATTCTCAAGGCTTCCCTTTCTAGGAAAGGCTTCCTCAAAAGCCTGGTGGCGCCCTGATATCCGATCGTGTGACTGACGTACGGCATGCGTTCGCGCGACAGTCGCAAATCAGACTGCAAGCCTCAACGGCCATCGCTTCCGCCCGAGGAGGCACTATTGCCACGCGAGCGGAGACGCTGCGGCGGCGGGGAAGCCTCGAACCAAACATCCCGCAACTCTGCCCCTCTCCCCAGCGCGTACCCTCGCCGCACAATCCCTTCTAATTACCTCCGCGTCCAATTAACCCTCGACATTCCACCCAACCACCCACAACTCCCCATTCCCTCTCCCTCCAGCGAGAACGAAAAAGAAAATATTCGAAACCAATAACCCCTCCCCACCCTCAGCCACCACACAGCACTCCCACGGAATCTTTCACCTCTTCTCCCACGGACTCGCATTCCCCTCTATGGCGCTCACGGCGGAAAGGAGAGATGGGAAAAACAACGAGACCAAAGAGAAGGGCTCTCCGACCCACCCTTACACATCCCGGTCCTCTCGTTCCGCCCGCGACGGGAAGCGAAATAAGCGCGCGCGTTCATTTCCCAGTATTCCCATTCTCTCTCTCCCTCATTGCGCTCTCTCTCTCTCACCCCGTTCCTTTTCCCTTTCCGCCCAGAGGAATGAGAGAGTGGGAGGGAGAGAAAGGGAGCCAAAGGGTACGAACGAGCGGCAATTAGAGCTCCGCGGTGCCCCCGAACAAATAGGGCACGGAATACAAGTGCACCGCGCGCCCAGGATGAAAAAGATCAGATGCAGATCTGATGACCCGATGCAGCGCGCCGCTTCCCCGTCCCTTGATTACAGACGGATGAATATCAATATCACCCCACCCCCAGCTCATGCACACTCGCACGCACAAACACACACACTCCCTCTCCCGTCCGCCCGAAGCCGAGATGTGATGATCGCCGATGGGCTCCGATTCAAGAAATCTACTCCGCGATATCGCAAATGATGATTTAGGTACTCCACCGGACCTTTATTTTTCGTTACGATGCGAGCCATGATACCAAAACCACAGCACGCATCACTGATACTTTCAATGTTTCGTTTCCTATCCATGCCGCTTCATAAACGAACCGCAGATACTGCCTTTGATTTGAGAGCATAAAACGCTGTTTCTCTCGCCATTTTCTGATGCTTGTGAAGTGGTTATTAACCTTTCTGAGAATGAACACATAATGGCATCTTTCTAACGCTTCTCACCCATAATTTAC
This sequence comes from Platycnemis pennipes, assembly GCA_933228895.1. NCBI lineage: Eukaryota > Metazoa > Arthropoda > Insecta > Odonata > Platycnemididae > Platycnemis > Platycnemis pennipes. The sequence continues at coordinate 53,510,848 of OW121853.1, forward strand.
TCTCAGGTGACATTAGTTCAGGATGATATAATTTCCGAATGGTCATATTTGTGGTGGTTCATTTTGCACATTTATTTTCGTAACTTCATTAGGTATATACAAATGATCGAATGAATCATAGGTGCTTCTCATGCAAGGAGACTTCATCACGTGTTTTGCAATAGAACTCACTCCTAGCATCTAAGAAGTCCTCCCTAGCACCATTAGGTTGGCAATACGAAATGTTTTCCCTTTCATAAATGATACCCCCTTATAACGAGATTGCTATTAATTTGGTCAAAAAGGATAAATTACGTAGAATTGATGCATGGCGAAGAATGTCTATAATCACAGAACATGTAACTCGAAACTATAAGCAGTTACATTTCCGGTTATTTTAGGCAATTGATTTCACATTTTATCAAGCAAAACCATACCTAAACCATCTTAATTTTGAGATATACATTTTTCCAAGGATATAATTTTATAGTAAGGTTTCGTTCGTGATAGAATATTGGCCTCCAAGCCGCGAGTTCGGCTTCGATCCTGACTGTGGTAGAGGTTCTTCAGCACAACATTTGAGTACTGTGAGTGAAGCACTTCAAGTGCAGCTGTCAGGTAGTAAGTTTACCTCTAGGCTAACCTCAGACCGAGTACGACGCCGAGTTTGTCTCCTCAATTATTTCTTTTCCATACATATCTTTTTCTTTGCATGTGACACAGCTGCCGTAAATCTCTCCATACAAAACAGTAGTTTAATGTAAATAACATTTTCCCCTTAACAGCTACAAACTGTAAATAGGAATATTAATTAGTTTCCTACTGCCTTTAATAATAATTTTCGAGGAAGACATAAGCCACGATAAATCAATTATGTTAAGTGAGTAAAAACATAACGCAATCTTCTATTCTAATCCACTGCAATTTGAGTGGATGAGAACGACAGCAGATTGAATCGAGCTCGCTATCCAAGCATCCAGGGCGAGCGACGGAGGGCCGCAGGGTATAGGTACCATGGAAACGTGAACAGGGAAGGGTTCAGATGGGTATTCACGGAACGAAACCACAAACGGAAAGGAGAGTTTTCAGCTCGAGGGCAAAGGATTGCTCCCTCCGCTTAGACGCCCGAATCGGGGACTCCCACCGTCTAAACCTGACCGCTCCTACCAAAGCCCAGACTGCCATTTTCTGCATCTCTCCGAGGGTCCTCCATTCACCCTCTCACGAAAAACCACCCCGCCCTGTCCGCCACCGATCCACGGGGCCCCCACATCCGCCCCTTCGAATCCCAGCGTCGGGAACCGTGCGGTCCCCGACCCTTGTGCCACTCCATCGAAATACTCTTCGAGCTCTCCATACAACTCCACTTACTCCCCTGCATTATTCATGGGTTTCGCCGGCAGAATGAGGAGGGTTGGGAGGTGGTGTGGGGACAGGGTTGGCGTGCCGGGAGAACGGGGTTTCGCGACTGGGGAGATGGGTAGCGAGGGTTCTGGGGTTATGTTTGGTTTGGGGGAGAATCCTGGTGAAACGGACAGCCAGAGAGAGCGTAGGGAAAGTGAGAAGACCTCAAGAACTCTGCCTGAAGCGCGTATGAGATCTATGATCCAAAGAATAAGAAACACTCTGCTTCGGGGGAATCTGGCAGAAAAACACACTCGGCAGCTTGAAACAATGTCAAGCATAATCTCAACGTCTTGAGGGGAAATACTTGACTTCTGTAGGCATTTTCCCTTTTAACTAGGTCTCACAAAGGTTGTAACCAAATCGATCACAAGAGTTAACCAAGCTTACATGTCACGGGTACAACTTGTCATGTTCACCTCAATAAATAAGATACCTAAGCACTCTAAGAAATTTGGCTGTAGCGATAGCAATCAGCCTATTCACACATTCCCATTTGATTTTTAGCATCACCCTTCATAGCCAGATTTTGAAGACTCCATTCGCCCCTCATCTGACGTTTAATGACTTATTTTTTTATAATACATCCCGTAAGAATACTTACACAAATGTAATCTTATTATTTTCGAGCATTGAATCCTTAATCGACATTTAATTTTTACAAACCTACGTCAGGAAATAATTTCTTCTCTCATTACTCCGCGGATTGAGATATTATCTACTTATATTTTATGCTCCAATGCACTCCAACGATTGAGATAATATTGATTTTAGGTTAAATCCTGGACTTAACTCAAATAGTATAGTCAGAAATCTTCAGAACGGCCTCGATTTGAAATAAATAACCGCATCATACTTTATGTGATTTCGAGGGATAATTCTCTCCTTACAATCCCATCCGTTCCCATTTTTTTGTGTTCAAGCTCATCCGATGGGGAAAGACTGGTTACCGAAATAGGATTTCCCAAGCCAAACGGGACTTTATGACTACTGGCCTTACTTATATCGTACCACCTAAGCTACTCCTAATACTAAGCTCTGGCAGAGTCTTTGCCCTGGGAGGTAATTCAAATTGTGACCCCTGGATTACTATGACAGAACGTCTCCTATATGACTATTTTGGCTAGCTGAAACCATTTAACAAACGCATTTTCTAGAGCGGAGACGACCTTCATCCTCCTCCGTCCGTCTTATGCATCTCCGACACCTCCACATTTTCTACTGTGTATACTATTCTGTAGCCATCAATTTAGAAGCCGTCAGCTCTAATCCATTATATTTTGCTATTTCAGGATTTCTGACCCCCACGACGTTATCTCTTGCTCGAAATTTTTCTGTTTTCCAAGCATTTCCCGGGATTTCAACGATTATCTGCTCTTTCTTATCCACTTTGACTGATGCATCCAACGACATAACCCTCCGTCCGAAAATTCAACGGAAATAGAATATTACCGGTAGAATGATTTTCGGGAAGAACGAATACGCCACGTCATATTTGTAAATGCAACGTTGCATCCTAAAGGAAGTATGGAGGTCTACCGCTCTGCCCTGAATCATAATGGCCTGAAATATTCTTTGTATTTCACCCTCGTCCACAGGAGAGGCTGCTCTTGTTGCCCATTCCATTTGCCTCCTCTGATATGGATGAATCAGAAGCATGGCAATTAGGGGGTAATCCTCGATTTGTGTAATGGTAATTCTCGATTTATATTTCGCAAATTCTCAATTTGTATTGCGACGATTCTCGATTTGTACAATAGCAATTACTCAGCCAACTCCAACATCCGTCTACTTCATTAAATCAAAAAGGAATAAGTAAAATGCATGTCAGGTTTAACTTTATTCAAATAATCATCAATTATTTAGCCTGTAAGTTTTACCCTCGTCTAAAATCCTTCATAAGATTCTTCAATCCTTTTTCTGTCGCCAAATTTTCTTCTACTCCCTTTGATGAAAAATTTCTTCGAAACATTTTAAATAACCTTTCAACTTCTACCTGTCACTTACATCTCACTATCATATTCATCTACATGTACGCAATACCTTGCAAGCTACCACGAAAGTATGTGGCACGAGGTGAAGATCACCAAAAATGCACAATTGGCATGTAAAAATTGTCATGTATTGCCAGGCAATTATATTATAAGATTGCAAACTAACATTCAGTCAAACATAAGATACTATGCATAAATTTAATAAATCTCAATAATTTATACCAGCCAGTTCACGGCTAAAGCCAAATGTAAAATAGTTAGCATGTCATTTAATTGACAAATAGGCAGAAAAAACGTAGCCTCCTGCATTGCATTTAGAAATATAGTTTTAGGTATTGAAATTCGACAGGGGAGTTGATAGGTTGGAGCTTTACATTTCATTTCATGGCAAGTTTTTTCTTCGTAACCTCAACATTAAATACACGCCATCTGACGGGGTTACGTTTAGTGCCAATACTACTTTATGGGGATCCAATTGATATATTCAAGGAGTAAATTAATTTGACTGCCAGTAGAAATAGAATAGATCAGAGAAAGATTTTGCAAATGTTTGTTTTAAGCGTAATATTTCACAACACCGAAACATGGCCAATTATAACGAAGGACTTCCATATAATGGAATTATTTGGAAAGCATTGATCTTCTTTGCCAATGTTGCAGCATTGGAATAAAGATCATCAAAATCATTAGCATCTAGAGAAAATACATTTTTTCCATTAAAAAGTTTTCGAAATAAACTTGATCGGGGTACACCCAAACAGAATTATTTCCTGCGCGGCTTAATTTGTGATCCACCTTTTATCCATACCGCTGTTACTAAAGTCTCCAAAACAATATCTAGTGGGATATTTTCCCAGTAATGGTCATGCTCTGGAACTAAAGTAACTGGAATTATTTCTGGATTTCTACACACATGATTTCTCTTGGCATTTTGTGAAGTATTGTTTCATAATAATTTAAAAAGAATAAACCTTTACTCTAGTTGTTAATGAGCGGTATGAAACAAATTAAAAAAGATAAAAAAGAGAGGAATTACGTTAATAAGAAGAGGTTGGTTGATAAAAGAATTAGTTGAGGGCTGCATCAAACCGATACTAGGCTTGTTGACCGATGATGATGATGATGACGATCTAGTTGTTCCGCAAAAAAATTGCGATATATAAAAACCATAAGTCAAAAAGCGTTAATGGATTGGATAGAGTATTTTTAAAGGCCCTTTTAACTTTGTTTGATGTATTACTTAGATATTACTGTGTTCAAGGTATGATTTGCATGAATTAGTTCCTTTATTTTCTGCCTTCTGAATTTGAAAATTTGGCAAAAGTTGTAAAAGGTACGCTGGAAAACGGCGCAACATTTTTCCCACCAATGGAATAGAGTAGGAGTCGATTTCTCCTTCAGAGAAAGTAAAAAATGACACCGATGCCACCGTCATAAATACTTAATCTCCATTTCTCAGGGAGTAAAGAGGCCCCACTACGACTACCCGTTTATGTTAATAATGCGATAAGCCACAGAAACTCAGGAGGAATTGGACAAGAGAGAGAGAGAGTATAGTGTGAGTACCCACCATGCTAAGACCACTCCTAAAACAGATGGAATTTGGCTTCTTTATTTTTCCTCCGGAGAGTCCCGGCCAAATGATATTAGCATGCCTCCCCGGCGAAGGAGAGAAAGAGAGAGAGACACACACACGGAGGAAAGGCAACGCCGACGCAAATGCATCCAAACATCTTGATTCACGGGTGAGCTCTAAGCTTACACTCCACGACGAAGTCCTTGGAGGCAAAGTAAGAGGAGATCGTTTAAAAATCTAGAAATAGAGAAAAGGAGATGGAGGTCCTGAGAATAATGGATTCAAAACTACTAAAAGATTTGGAACCGGTACTCATATTTGCGTGATAAAGGAGAAGTCGGGAAAAAAGAGTTAGGAAACATTATTAGGTACCCATGCCCAGAATGATGCACTATAATGCGCCGGATGAAAACCTATGAATATTTTAAGAGGAAATATCAAGATTATGGTGCCCATAATATCCTTCAAGCCAAAGAGCGCAAGTGAAAAAATTTTGAATATTTCACATCAACTGTATTCCTCCGTAGTGGGCAATTTCCCTTGAATTATATTACGGACGATTACTCTTTTTAAACTCTATCGTCGGTCAAAAATTTGTAGGTTAAGCGTGTATAAATAGGTGTTAACTTTTCCTGAATTTCGAATTTGTACAATCTTACGAGCGAGAAAAAATATTAAAGCGTTACTGGAGTTGTAACATTTTGATGACTTTTGAATTAGCATGGAGAAGGACTATGAAACAGACAGGAACGAAGAATTCATTTGAGAATTAAAGAAGAATTTGGAACGCATTCAATTTCACTTGTGGCCAAATTAAGACACTCCGGTGTCCAAGTTTTTCATGTTCAAATGCTCAGTAATGAGGAGCTAACCAGCTTCCTAGTTACAAGGTCAATAAATTATTCACATAAAATGTAACACTGAATATACTTAATCTATGTTTAGCTTGCCTAATGCATCTGGCATAAACTACTTATCTTCATGTTATCAATAGTATTTTATATGCTCAGAAGAAGATAAACAATCATTTATAGTACAAATTTACTTTATGCCAAGAAACACTTATTAGCTGAGGTAATGAAGGCAGTAAGAAAGAAGATAAATGCTATGACGAATAACGAGAAAAGGCAATGGAGTGGAAACAAATATAAACTGTTGACAATAATAAAAATCTGTCCACCACACTTCCAACCAAATGTGCACATTTCGGTTCAATACACCTGCAGCAATATTTTTTATATGTTTTAACGCAAAATTAACCGTTTGCCTTTTTTCGGCGGAAGCATTTGCCTTTACCTTAACCCTCTTAGTTCTAACCTTCTTCCTGGAGTAATAGCGAGAATTACGGAGGATAATTTACTAAATTGTAGCACCTTAGGAAAAACGTTTATAACACTATTGTTATGTATATTCATATGCATTTTTTTACATTTTTAAGTTAAACTAATTAATAATGACACAATTTCTTTATATTAAATGAAAAATAAAACGTTATTATTTTAGTGTCATAAATTTTAACAATATATTTATATTGGGCCGATATATCGGCCCGCCGCACTTTTCATCCGAGATGCAAAAGCTGAAATATCGGCCCGCCGCACTAAGAGGGTTAAAACTCGCTCATTTCTCTCCTTCCCACCACCATAATATCCTCAATGGATCTCCTTTCATGACAGAATTTTCAAGTCTCTCTATAATCCCATGTCCCTCATTTGGCTATTGTTCATCACAAATTAATTCAGCTCCCCATGAAATGAAGACAAACTGCATCACGAGAGGTGAATTTTTTGAACAGGGCGGCCTGCACAAACGGAGAGGCTCTGTAGGTGGGAAGGGGAGGACGAGGGGACGGGATTAGCCGAGCAAGATTATCCCGCCCCACCTTTTGGGAGGGAATGGAGCAGCGACCGCTGCAGGTGAGAATAGACCGCCCCCCGAGTGACAGGTGGATGAGGGGAGGCACGGATGAGTTTATACGGCGGCGTTCCCGACGGATGGCGAGGAGGATTCCTGGGCAGCGTGCGGAGGATTAATGTGGTCCGAGTGCATGTGAGAGAGCGTGGGGACCCAGGCGGGAGGCATCACACGATATCCGGGGAGAGCGACGTTAGATGGCGGTGCAGCCAACGTCGCGAACTCGAGGTAACATTAACAAATCGTCTGAGACGGCGTCCTCCAAGCGGGTCTCATCCATCTTAGCCTCTCCGACCACTGTGCAGCCTCCGCTGAAGCCCGAGGTATAAGTTCCCTTGATGCTTGGTGTGGCATTATGTCCATTTCATGATTATGTACACAGTGATACGGGAATCATGCGACTTCCCACGCCTCGGTGAATTTGGACGCCGTCTTTGCACGTAATAACCACGTTATTACGTTCAGTTCCCATTCAACTAGAGCAATATACACAGTCAGAATATACCAAAAGGTATATTCCCCGAGGTAAGGTACAAATTGGTATTATGTTAATAACGTAAGCACTTGATATGCTTAATATTGTATACATAGTACATTGTATGTATTCTCAAATAGTATACAGAGTACTATTGTGTACAGATCTGGTTGAGAAATAATTTGCAAGTTATGAACCGGTCGATGAAAAAAATCTGTTCATGTTATTTGCGTAATACCCATTGGTAAGTACACTTTAGCACCAGTGAACCCTGGGTAAGTTCTCTCACAATATCCCATTTGTAGATGATTCTTTCACCTCCAACGGTTTTGCCTATTCCCAAAAACATAGTAACATTTTTCAATGCCTATTTATATATATTCCCATCACACCACATCCATCATATTCACCATGCTCTCTTTCATGGCATTCTCAGCCAACCCCAACCTTTCGTACCGTAGTCTTCTGCACTTCCGGTATTCGGGTTTGGAATCTAATTAATCCTTCCTACATGGCCGAAAGAAACGCATTATTTCCTTTCAAGTCAAATATCGAAGTTATAAATGCAATTTCTTTAATGAGGTTCCACCGTTACTCCGCGATTCAAAATCCCGTAAAAGAGCAATGATATTTAATGAATAAATACCGATCCATAAAAACTCCTTTATGGAAAATCATCTGTAGGGCGATAACGCAAAACACAACAATTGTATGAGTATGCTATTACAATGCGCGTTGTAGTTGCATTCTATTTTTTTTGCAAGCTATTTTAACTCATTATGACTTCGGAACATGAATGACGTGTTGTTGCCACGTTTAATTTACAAAATGAGAATACATGCTCAATCCCGCTAATACCAAATTCTAAAATAGGTTAAATATTTTCTTACTTAGTTTTAAACTATTCCCTTGCAAATAAATCTCTTTGTTTTGAATTCATTGATATTCATATTTCTGAAAATCGCTTGGTAACAATGACGTTGCTACCATTTGGAAGCATTGATATTAATTACACCATATCAATAACCAATGAGATATTTAAATTACATACAAAATATAAGAAGGGCCTTGGTAAGATGTATTTCTAAATTAAGTTAGCAAATAGATAAGGGGGTTCCGTCACAAGTACCGTTGCCAATGATAACGACATACCACTTTCCACGCCACTTTCATGTAACTAAGGGTTTTTTATGCCTTTTTTCGGGAAAACATTTATTAATATCAATTAAACAAGTGTGGTAAGGCGAGCACTTAATTAAAATGCTAAATTTTACTTTAAAATGCGCATCTTATATTAGTTTTTCGTCAAAACGACATTTCTATCTACATTATTAATCTGTAAATTTTACTGCAAGAGCCATGCTCTGCCGTATAGCCACGTATAAAATATCTGATTTTCAACGTCTTTTTTTCTTCAGATATATTATGGAGATGCCTCATTATTTCATTGATAATAAGTAGGGGGGCCAAAAAAAATGATGCATCCTGAAATTTTCACAAAAATGACATCTACTTCATAATTCGGTGGAGCCTCCTTAACTACAGCAATGAACCCGGAGGTCCTACAGGTGAGGGCCCTTAGATGTGCCGTCTCTAGTCCCTCGGACAGATTCCAAAAGAGCTCCTAGCTTGGGTTAAACTGGACGAGACCTAAGGCCTTCCCTGAATTCGTACTCGGAGTCTCCGGTCAACAAAAGAACGCTCTTACAATTTTGCTGCCTAGCGTTCCCCCTCATCAAATATAAACTTTTCTTTCCTTACCATAATTGTCAAATACTTTACATCCACCTCAATTGCCATTCATGCTCATCCCACCAGACTCATGTTTCACATCCGATCCACAGTGAGTTATGCCTACAGGTTTTCCAGGAAGAAGGTAAGTCAGTACACAAAAAGAGACGGAAGGGATGAGGATCTAACAATAACTTTTTCGATTTTACTTCTTCTGGTAATGGTTATCGGCCACAGATTTGTACTGAAAGTTGAAAAGTACTGAAATTTGGGCATTATATCCAATCTGTCCAAGGCTTGTTATCCTATTTGCATGGTGCCATACGGGGTGCATTCTCATGCCGCACTATTTTCGTTTCCCCAGACAAATGTCAAGTTGAGCAGTTACATCACCGTTTGCTAATGACTTAGCCTTAACCATGCGGTATATATGTTCATACATTAACTTACTGAATGGGTGATTACATACATATATTGTGTCCCAAGAATGACCTCTTGCTGTTATTCTGGCTGCCGTGAGCAATTTTGATGTTGTTTGAATGGCATCAATTGTCACGTGAGAGACGATAATTTTTTTTACCTCTGAATCAAAAATCGATTTTCCTACCTCTAAAAGTCTCTTGCATCAAGTAAAGACTTGACAAGCGCATTCTCAGGTGGGGTTGCGTGCAGTATCTCCACCTTAACAAGAAACCGACGAGAAGGAACTTGGACTGCAGGATGTGGGCTTTCGGAGTAGGAAGCTCCCACTCCTTACCCTTCCTCCCGGTGCCCTCAAAATCCTAACCCACTCCCTCTCTCTCTCAAAGTCAAGAAGCTGACCTACCTCAACCCCCCCCCCCCCCACCCAACCCCTCGCCTCCCATCCGCTGTCCGACAGCGCGAGCAACTGGGCGGAATTTACGACGGCGAATCCCTCAAACACGTAGGTACGTACGCAGCGGAATGAAAAATTCTTGTTTATTTTTCCAACCCCCCCCCCCCCTTTCTCCCCGTTTTAGCTGCATTTTCCCTTGGTCCTCAGACTGCGCCGTTCTTTACTTCTTCCACCCCGCAATGCACTTGGGTCAATGTTATTATTTAGCCTTTTACGATCGGTTTCTTTGCGGTACCGGGTACATCCTCGTGGACAAAAGGGAGTAAAGATGCGGGTTTGGGGTTATTGGCATTCTTACCGTGATGGTACAATATTTTGTTCAATAAGGGATTGCTCTTTTGCATGGGCACTCCGAAACGTTTGTTGACCTCGGGGGTAGGCTCAGAAGGTAACGGGAAACTCCCTTCATACCAAAAAGAAGCCCACCAACACAATACAAATCAAACATGACCTGAGAGCAAAGTGGATTTGAAATTCGGGTAGAATGAGGGTAATAATTTTAAAAAAATACATTATCTGACAGCTCCCCTTCAAGTTTCAGCTTAGTCAGAAAGGTAAATTTGGAGATGAAATTCGTGAGTAACGGGCAAAACAATATGGTCAGAGTAGTCTAGGGTTTTTTTATGTAATCCAACGGATATGGGTGTATCGCACTCTAACACACTATTAAACAAATATTATTAACATTAAGAATGCCTACTTGCTATAGATAAACTGATTCATTTGACGAGAATATGAAAAGTATACAGTTCCATCCAATTTAGCTAACACCTATCTGTTTCAAATCGTATTTTCTCGGGTTAATAACCAAATGGGAATTCTCCCACAAATGGAGAGTTTAGAGTTGGTATCCCCACGGTAAAACAAAGGCTATCTAATTCGCAATATAGCTTCAAACCATAAGAATTCTAACCCCACAGCAAAAATTTTAATGTAATTTCATGCAACTGTCAAAAAGTTTCCTTTCGTATATTTGCATTTTAAACGATAATGTAAAAACAAGAAGGACCGTCAACACATAAATTTCTTTCTCAAACGCGGTACAAAAAAAATTCTCGGTACAAAAAAAACAGCGAAAAATTACCAAGCCAAATTATTCTCCAAAATTATAAATATTGTTATTAATTATCCATTCTTTCCTCTCATTTTTTGACGGTAAATCTCCTGACAGATCCTAATACATGCCCAAACGGGGTCTCAAGTGTGCAAATCTTTCCAGGTAAATCAGATTCCGCAATATATGAGAAGCTAGGTATTGGCAAAGGCTTGAATTTAATGCGCTTTTGAGTGTTACACTTAGAGCGCTATACCTTTAGTTATCATGCTGGCCACCGCTTCAAAGACTGAGATTTTTATTTCCAGGAGAAAGCATTTTATTGATGAAGTATATCTCGCTGTCCTTGCAATTACCGTCTTAGGGTTCTCGGACAAAATGCAGCCATTCATAGATAATCAAAACTCCCGTCTCTCCCGATCTCGATGAATTCAACTGAGGGATGGAATTACTGCCTGGAGAGACGTGCTCCGACTCAGTTGCAGGAAGTAACTGAGTGGTTCGCGGAGGCGGACGTCAGCTACGAAGGAAGACGCCCTCTATTCACGAGAAGGCCTCGGAACTCAACCCTTGGGTTCAAAATTTCCAAAGAAATCCCAGGACCTCTGGCACTCAAATGGACCTACGCTAGTGAATTGCATGCCCATTAGTTCTCTCTTGGTTGCGGCTCAACTTGAGCGGCATCTCACCGCCTCTGACGTGGAAGCTGTTGCATTCAAACACGACCCTTCAACCGCTCGGCCTTTAGCTACCACCATATTCATTCACATGACTATGGTACGTCTCAGACATTGAGGCATTATACTAAAAAGCATATACTGCCCACTGAAATTCAGGATCTCGTATTTATTATATCTGTAGGACGTAACGTCGTTTGCCATTCCATAGGCGCTGTGGACTTCAATTTTGCGAAAAACTGCGCAGAAGGAAATAAGCGGAGCAGAATTTGCAAACTAAGCGAGGGAAAATAATTCCGATTCTTACCTTTATTAAAAAAAAACATTTAAAAAATTTGTGCGTGTGTAAAAAGGCTAGTATTAATATCAATTAATGAAGACTAGTAACAATTAACAAAAATTAAATTGTTTTATATCAAGTATATATTTAAATTTATGGTCTCAGGAATACATTTTCACTCTAAACAATTAAAATGTTTAATACTTGCGAAGGGATATTACTTTACAGCAATAGTCTTTACTGCCTGTCAAGAATTTATCTCGAAAATTATGAACGAAAGCCACGAAAGTCGCGGCTGAGGTTATCCCTTTCCATTCAATCTAGGCACAGGTGAATAACATTCCTCCCAGCTCAAGGAAGAAAAGTGGGACGGGGGAAATTTTCTTGGAGGCAGGATCGAATTTTCGAAGGATGCTATTATTATTCTCTCACTCTTTGACCGCATACCTATTTCCGACCCTTTCGTGTTGTCGCCTCCCCTACCTAGCTCGGGACGCTCCTGCCGCTCAAGAAATGGCAAAGTGCATCAGGACACGCGATAGCCTTGTACTCTCCTCTCATCATGGCTTACATCTCGGTAAGCCTGAAATCCCCCTCCCACAACCGGCAGATAAAATACCAGTGTGTGATTTCTTTACAAAATTCATGACCACTATCTGTACAGCACTAAATGTTCAATCATATTATGTGCGCAGAGAGCCTTATGGAAGCGAAAATTACTATATTATTTCCATTTAACCCAAGTAGCTGTCCAATTTTAAATGTTGTAAGTATCCATGAACAATGTGCATAATTATCTTCAACTAATCATTCAAAATTTTCATAAGTTACATATAGCATTTGAAAAAAATTTAAGTTAAGAAAGTGGAGCCTCTAAAAATACCATATATATTACCGAGTTAAGTGACATACAAATCCAAAAAATTCACGTAATATTGGTCATTAGCAGAATTTCCACAAGGAAAAAATCCACCTCAACCTTGATTTCCTTGATTTAATTTAACATTGGTTTTGCATCAGATTTTATTCAATTTCAATCCAACGAAAACTTATTTATACTAAAATCATGATGCAGCAATCTTACACAAGATATGGTTTCAAGACAATTTATACCACTATTCTTCTCTTATTAACTACTATTTTGAGCGCTATCATCGAATGCCATAAATCATGTCGTTAATCAGTCGTGAAACGTTATTTTTAAATGAGTAGCTTTGATAAAACGGCTAAATATTTATTTTTTTAATCATTTTGGCCCAAATGGGGTTAATAAAAGTTCTATTCCCGAGCAAATATTCAAGCCGGAGTTTTTTTAGATAGATATCGGCTCCATTACGAATAAATCTGTCGCAAATTAAAATTTAACATCAATGGCAAACAGGGATCGCGGAATAAAATGTTTATTTTTAATAGGAGAAACAATCCATTTTTCTAAATGACCATTCACACAGATATACTTCAAATGGCTCAAGTAAATTTCCCGGAGAAGACGCACCAGTAATGCTTCCCAAGTCACGCGAAAAGTTCATCACCTCGGAGTCACAGTACACTTTTTTCACCTGGCTTTTTCAACTGCCTATTATCAGTCTCTACTAGATCATTTCCTAAGATTAGGTTGCAAAGGATCAGCACGCAATATGGCACGGATACCGGAAATTACTTGCTTGTACATGCCTCTAGTGCAATAATTGGAACCGGCGTAAGAGCCAATTTATTTCTCTCACTACAATATTTTTACTGCGACACTTAAAAGCATTTTAAGCATATAAATTCGCTCCTTCCGCATGCATCGCCATTCAATTTAGGGATAAATTATCTCACATCACCACCCAAACAAAAATTTCTTCCTGATATCAAAACCATTTTTTTCTCATTTCGCAAATGTTCTAAACACTTTTCCGGTTTTATAATTGCATTTTTAGCCGAGAAAAAGTGGCGTTTGATCTAGGGAAATGACTAAAAGTCATAGAAGAAAATATTCTCTGGTTTCTATCGAAAAAGTTTCTATGAAGTGCAATTTCTCGGCGTAGAATGTATCACAAAGTTCTTTTTTTAAAAAAAGCCTCAACATCAAGCAGGAAAAATGTTTCACTGATCAAAAAGGGTAGCAATGTGGAGTAAAATGAACTCTGCGATGCAAAGAGGCATCCAGTCAGACGCATGGATTACTCCATTCAGTTTTTATATTTTTGAAAGCGACGAATGCAAAGTGCCGGCAAAAGTTTAACACCTCAGTAATATGACCAAACGTGCGGAATTCATAAACTCCATTTCCTAACCGAGGTGGAAGTCAAAACGTGAGAAATAGGGGTCGCTGGAAAAAAGCGAAAATATTTTCCCCACATCATGCCTCACGTGTTAAGAAAAAACTGTTTCCATTCCGTTATTACACAGAGAGGGAATTAAGGACATAAAAAATAAGAATAGCCTTTGCATGAAAAAATAATGCAAAACGAAGGCTTTTCACGAAGGAACTGATTCCATATAGCATTAACTTAAGATAAAAAATGTTTCAATTCGTTATAAATATGGATTTCCACTCCTAGAAATCATCGCATCATTGAATAGGGAAAACTGCTAGTACAAAGGAAATACAATGATGCAGCTCGATAACCAGACTCAAATGGGAAGATCAACTGATCCATGCACGAACACAAGAAAGAGCGATCAGACGCAAAGAAATACAGGACGTCCTTTCAAAAACTAATGTGACAATATTGTAAGGAATTTCTGCGGGGTCGTCCATCAATAATGTAACACCAAAGAGGGAAAAGCTTCCGAACAACCGTTGCAATTCACTGTCAACAGGGAAGGCGGGGTCCATCCTTACGTTAGCTGGGAGAATAGTATGTCACAAAGAGATTCAATGTTTCATTCGAATAAATATGATGCAACATATTTAACCAGTGAATATAATAATAGCATTTATGAAGTAAATTTTATAATTCAGGAAAAAGATAGGTTTCACTGTCAAGTCAATGACGTAATTTAATGTTATGTTACAGAGTAATTGACGTAATTTAATAAATATTACGGCGAGCTATAATGGTGAAGAGGGATCAAGAAAATGTAAAATCAGTGTTAAAAAATACCTCTTCAATCACGCCAGAATTTTCTACATCACAAAAACCTAGAGTACAAAGAGATCACACTGCCTTCAAAATAAGTAAGTAATGTGGAAACGCTTTCATGACTACGATACATGTTAGAATACCACAGGTTTTGAAAACTGGCATCCATCCAACAATGGGTATACAACGGAAGCCGGTGTTTCTTTAGAAGAGTCTAACATCATTACCTAATTCATCAGAAATAATATCCAAGGACAAAAAATGTCTCAGGGATTTCCTATTTCCTGATAAACCACACATACCTACAGCAACCACAAAAGCACCATTTTGAACGAAAATGTAAAAAAGCCTCCCTTGATAATACAGAAGTGTCCGATAGCAAGTCAGATGTTTGCGCTTCGATGTTTCTCATGACGACAGTGCTCTATTACGACGAATAGCACGTGTATTCATGCTCATTCGCGCGTGCTTGCGCGAATTTTTATGTGCCTTATGCTACTCAAGCTGAATAAGGAAAAGAGGATAACGATTAAACATTCTCGCACAGAAGCGCACCCGCTTCATTCTACAAATCGACCGTTAATTCCTTCAGTCCGTCAAGTAGCCCAAGTTTTTCTCATCTCTAACGGCATCAGAAACGCGTGGTAGGAAAAAGAAATCCTTGAAACAGTGCCGAAAGATGTCGAAAGGAAATAAGGAGAAGAGGAAGAAGGAAAGAAATGAGGAGAACAAAGTGGAAAGAAAATAGATGGAGAGTGACCGAACAAATGATACTCTTAGAGGTAAATGTATAAAAAAGAAGGGGAAAATAAAATGGGTCAACTCGCCGAAATCCGTATTTTACTCTCCATCTCCGCAACTCCTCTCCGACAGAACCAGGAGCGGTTTAAATAATGGATTCATTTTCGTACTGCCGCCGAGGCCCAGCGGCAACCCGAGCCTTTCCTCCGGTCTCCACCGCCGCACGGGCCACCCTTGAAGCGGTTATTTGTTGGATTCGCACGAACGAAAAGCATTCCCTCTCACCCCTTTAGCTTCCTCCCCCTGGGGATCTGGAGTCATTCCCTCATGTGGCTCCCCCGACTAAACGTACGTGGCTCTTGTCTGGCGAGGGCGGTCCTCTTCCGCGAAGTTTTTCTTTTCAAAAGATGCTTCGGATGTTGTGGAAGAGAGGTGATACGCGAAAGCAAGTGGCGTCTAGAGTGGAAAAAGGGTTTCCCGAAGAGGAAGCCCGATGAAAGACACACATGTCTTTTACTGGAGACAATTGGCTGGAAGAAAAGTGGAAGGAAATAATTCATTTTACTACGTCATCGACCATCTTGAATATCACCTTCATGAGTCAGCAATCCTGAGATCGGTTTGACGAAGCTCTGCACACGATTCTCCTATCAGCTAATCTGCTCATCTTTACACAATTCTTCTCTCTCGTATCCTTCACTACTTGTTTCATATCTCATTCGAAGATTTTTCCTTTCTTCTCATTCGCTTTTCAACCCCCACAATCTTCTTTATCAGGCCACCATGTCTCAATGGCCGAATAAGTTACCGCGTCTTCTTTTTAAGGTTTTTAGAAGACTTATCTTAGTTCCACATTCCAAATTCTGCCAGCTTTTACTTCTCTGCTGCTGTTACTGCCCATCCTTCACTTCCATAAAGTAGTATTCTCCAGATGTTAGTTTTAATATCGTTTCTGACTTCCAAGGTTGTATTTCCCGCTATAAGTGGATTTTTAAGAGGCAGAATGCACTCTTCTCCTGGTTACCCTACTTACTCCTTCTTATTCCGCCCAATGCTTGTTACTCGGCTTCTCAGAAAGCAATACTATTTCTATTCTACTTTTTATTTGCCCAGGTTAACATATCTTGAATAAGTATTAATAATAAGACTTTGCTTCTAGAATTCATAATGTAGTTACTCCAATGAATCCACCAACAGCAAATAAAATTTGAGCAGTTAATGATAGATGCAAAATAAGGTCACGGAACGTGTTAAATGTAGGCTATAAAATAATCACTTTAGGAACGTTAGCTTAAACACCCTTTTCGAAATTATATCAGAATTTCTAGGGAAAAAGGAAAGTATAGTTCATGCTTCAGGATTTATCCAACAATCCTCATTAATCCTCGTTCGATAATGTGATGGAGTTTCTTTTAGAAGTGTGCTGCTATGTTAACTAATAATACAATATTTTTGGGTTATTCAGTTTTTCATCACATTTGATTTATTTTAACCGTTTTAAAATAAATCAAATGTGATGAAAAACTGAATAAGCCAAAAAATTATATTATTAATTAACATAGCAGCACACTTCTAAAAGAAACTCCATCACATCATCAGAGCGGGTGGGAAATCAATAGGACATTTAACTTTTATAAGCAAAAAAGATATTTTTCTTTCAGAAACAAGTTACTATACGAGAAAGATGAGGGATCTGCGAGCCATTTATCCTCAGATATTCTAATGCAATTTATGCATTATTTTTCTGTGAGATTGAAAAGACACTATGAGTGGAATACAATTAAGAATGACAAGAATTCATGAAATAATTAATAGGAGTGACCATGGAGGATGGCCAATAAATTTATATCAATTGTACGTTGAGAAATAGGTGAATGTAACAGCCTGAATGTCAATATGTCTTTATACTATTTGATATTTTTCTGTAGGTTTGGTACACAATCTCCTTACGTATGCAGCTTATTCCTGGGGAGATTAAATCTTGATTATTAGCATAGCAAGTTACTTATTTTTAAGTAAAATACACATTTTCTCCTTAATAACTTAAATAATAAATATTGACTACCTCAAATATATCATTGATATGCATCTCACGCAAACATTTTATTTCTTGCTTCACTTCAATAACTGAGGACTGCAACGCCATAAAAACTATATCAGTCGCAGCATACCCCCAAGCGTGCATCAGCCTGTTGTCACGAAAAGTCAATGCTCCGCCTTCTTTTGACCTTTGCACTCCAAATAAATCAAGCTTCATCGGAAAACATTTCTTTTCCACAGGTTAACGGACACGGCTTCGCGCTATCTGGGGAGAGTCTTGCAGAGAATTCAAACCAACGACCACCTTCGAGCGAAGAGCCGTCAGAGTACATTTCAGGGAGACCCGCTGAGCGAGAAGTACCCTCTTCGAGCCAGAGCTTAGAGGGAAAGGAAGGGTATTCGCTGGAGAGATGGTCAACGCAAAAACCAGGAACACTCGGAGAAATAAAATTAAAGGAATGTGGAACAAAAAGGAAAAAATTGGACGTGAATGCTCACCGGGAGTGAATTGCGAGGGTAGGGAGCAACGATAAGCGACGGGAGGCCGAAGGAACTTCCCAGCGACGCCATGCAGCGGAGGCGGCGAGAAGGGAACGAGCTTGCGGATGAAAAATAAAAAGGGCATTTGAGCTACACGTAGTATATAGCTTCGAGTATTTAATACATGCATTCGCGAGGAGTTCACCGCTCTGCCCCTGACGTGACGCGGATGAAATAAAAAGAAGGGGTTGGAAAGAAGAAAGAAGGTGGCCGGTGGTACTTCAGGGGCATAGTTTAGTGCCGGTAGAAAGAAGGAAAAAAAATCGAAATAAGAGATGAACAAAAAACGCTGCATTGCCCGGGGCGTGAATTTCGCCTCTCACAGCAGTCATTTTAGGGAGAGGATTAAGAGAACACCGAATAAATTGGTAACTAAGTCGCGGACGACGGCTGAGGAGAGGAATTTACAGGTCAACGAGAGCAGGGGAGATGGTGAGGGGCTGAAGGAGGGGGGTGGTGAGAGATTGCGGAAAGAAGGCTTGGACGCAGACACAAACCACGGGAGGGGATTGAAAAGAAATAATATCACCAAGGAAAGCGGACACGAAGAGAAAAAAATAAACCCTGAACTGCAGCGTTGCGGTGTGGGGGGAAATGATGAGTCGGAACACGAGAGTGGGATGGGGAGGAATAAAGGGTTGTTTATTTTTATTTACGGGCGACGTAGATAAATAAAAATGAAACAAATGAAGGGGAGATTATAGGAGAGTACCCTTTAATGCTCTTAGTCGGCGAATCCGCGGTCAGAGGCTCGCCACCGCGCTCCAGGGGATGAAAAATTGGGTCTCCAAAATCACCGGCTCTGAAACGTCCCCGAGTCAGTAAGTCTACGTGCCAGGAGATATTCGGAGTCTCCATGGGGAAAAAATGACCGGGAAATTAGAACAGCATGGAGTCGAGGATTGCGCATAGGCGAAACAGGGTAAATCGGACTACCTGCTCACCGCTAACTCTTTTATTTTCACGTAAAACGCATAAATGTTTCTCAGGAAAAATAAATCCGGAAAATTTATCAGCTTTTCTCTTGACGGATTCCTTTATTTCCAAATTGAATGCCTCTGAAATAATTCTCCTTTTTGAACCACACAGAAACCGACTACAAAACACACTGAAACTTTGGTAAAGTTACTCATTAAGCCATGACTAGCAATTTATATCTGGAATACTGTCATTTTTAGTTTTTCAGTTCAAAGCTTTATCATTCTGCATCCAAATACTCTTTACTAATGAAGTAACCAGATTAAGAAAATAAAAGTTGTTATTCACATCATAAAATATAAATAGACTTAGGAAAAGCATTTTCAGCATGAAGTGCCCGTTAAAATTTCTGTATGAAACTTTGCATAAAAAATTTGTTCTCGACTAATACAACTACCTTAAAATTGCCACCTAAAAATGAATTTCTGGTTTCACAGTTCCTCTAAAGCCATGTTTCTTGCATGTATGTAGAAGTTGCTTCTCATGTCAGCATGACCCAATTTATTTTTAAAGATTCCGCGACTTAAAATTAATAGCTTATAATTATTTCCGGGAATTTACGTCACATTCGTTGTCTATTTACTACAGCTTGTCCCTTCACCCTTGGACGTCTTCAGGTCTAAAATACATTTTTCGTAATAATTTTTTTGCTGCTATTTATTAAGGTTGTTATGTATTTGGTTCCCAACTTGAGGTTGACCATTCTGTTTGGTTCTGTTACGCTGCTGGATTTTAATTCACTACCGATCCCGGCTGCTGCACTTTGTCTCCATTGGTCCTTCCTCGTTGTGGTCCCACCATTTATTCCCAGGTCGAGACAAGTGAGTATCCATCCTCCCTATTGAACTGTAACAGATGTTTCAATGTTTCTTCGGCCTCTCTGATCAGCCTAAGAAAAGAGCAATTTTCCCTCGATAGTATCCCTGTCTGTTCGAACACAATTTAATGTGACTCGGATCAAGCATGTTCCACTATTGTGGAGAGGCTGATTTTCTTCTTTTCGAGGGACTTCTGTTGCTCTTTAACTGTACATTTAATTGCTCTTCCAGTTTCACCTTGTAGGATTTCCCACACTCATATTTTATTTAATATACTCTTTCTTATATTAGACCTAGAATCTTGTCTATAGGTTCAGATTAAGAGGAACAATATAAATAATTACAGAACATTTCTTTTCGGTCTGAAGACACCCTCAGGACAAGAGGTCAAACTGTCGTCAAAAAACCTGAGAACGCGATAGAAGTTCCCAGAAATAATATATCTAATACCTTGGCCCAAGTTTCTATGTCGGTTAAGGAAAAATTGAGAATGACCTCAAAGCAAAAAGCAATTTTTCTATGCCTAGTAAAAATAGGTTTTCATCAAAATAATTCGTTATATTATTTCAATGAAAATGCAGCCGTTATTTTATGAGACTGACTACCACAGAAAAAATAATAACATGAAGGAACAGAACACACGAGCTAATCATAAAAATATGGGGAATTCAATGTAAAGAAACTTTATTCCCTCTTTCAAAGTAAGCATTAAGTTGGAATTCTATGTAGCTCCTACCTCAGATCCTGCGGTGAAATCTCTAACCCCCAATCTTAATGAACCAGAAAAACAGAATGTAGTTACTAAGAGTTAAGGTACTCAACCAGAAAGTACGCTAGCAGATTTACTCAAAACTTGTGTAAGCACAATGAGCCCAAGGCATTCATTCGTTGTCGGTAGAACAGACAATGAAAATAACTCCTCAAAAGGCAGCAAAAAGTTGAGTCGGGACGGAAAGAATAAGTCCAGCCAATTTCCTATTTCTCTCAGCGTTAGCAACAGGATTATTTTAAAATCAAGCCTCCGGCCGGGAGCATTTTGTCGAGCAGACGTACTCTGTGCCTTGCTAAGAACGGAGAAGACAACATATCAAAAACTGAGGCCGTATATTGCATCAGGGTCTCTTATCGGGTCGAGAGGCAAAGAATATTTGTCCCCGTCTCAGTTCAGCCAGTGTGAAGCCTATTTCCTGAAATATTTAGCTCGGGGATGAGCACCAAAGCTTTCTCTCTAGGAGGCTTTTATCCTGCTCTCAGAAGTCTACAGCATATACCTCTCCTCTGCCATTCCATTTCTTACCCCCTCTCCCAACAAAATCCCCAAAACGCATCCCAAACACACACCTTCCCACAGGGGTCTACCTTTTTACGCTTTATCTCTCTCTCTTTCAATCCTTATCCCACCGGCTCACTCACTCAGTCATTGCACTTAACCCGCGCCCAACCGGAGTTAAATCTTAAAAGGGTTGCGCGAGCATCACAGGATGTCTGCCGGGATGACGAAACACGGCTTGCAGCACAGGAATCAGAAACTTGTTCACAATAGAAGGGTCGGGAGGGAGGGATGGGGTTAGGATAGGGTAGGGGGGGAAGATGCGGTTTTCCGGAGGCGGCAGGTCTGCCATTTTGCCCTCCACGCCGCGTCCCCGTTGTAATTTCAGCCGTCTCGCGGGAGAATATTCATGAAGTCTGGCTTCGATGCGACTCGGTCCGCTGCCCTCCCCCCCGCAACTGCCACCAAACGTAAAAAAAACATCGGCGCCTCTTCTGTCCCCGGCGCCGTGAAATCCTCTTGCACTAAAGCTCCTCTCCCCCCCGCGAAACGCGAGCGGATTCCGCGGCAGCTCCCATTCCTTTCGAGAGATCCGCGAGGGTGCTCGCCGCGATTTGTGACGGGAGGACTTCCGGGGTGTCCAGGATGAAGGCTACGCCATCCTCAGCTCCATTTATCGTTTGGTCGCGGAGATGGGAAAATTCCGACGCTCCTTTTAATGAACGATCCCTATACATACAATATATTTCTCTAACAAATCTAAGCTGTGTGTCGGAGTTGATCTGTACCGAGAAAAGGATGATTGCACCATCGTTGAATTAACAATCCCAGCGTTGGATTTTAGAATTTCTGAATAGTATATCATAGCGATTTTCTGTCAGCAATCAACCAAATTTCTGCCCTCTGGACACCTATCAAATTTCATCGGCCAATAACAATTAATGTTCCCAAAGAAAAATAATTTCCTCTGATGGGATTAAAAACCGGGCCCTATGGGTAAGAGTAGTATTCTAACCATTACACCAACCTGCATCACGGAGATCGGGATAAATGAGGGAATGGAATTTATTTATATTTATGTTCAATCTAATAATGCCCCCTATAGGTGGAAAAGATCTCAGAAAATAATAAGATTCTGGTGAATCACGAAGATTAATGTATTTTGATATTGCATTAATCCTTCCCAAGTGGTACTAATATACCGTTCTAGCTACGCTCTCCCTTCATCCCCTTCCTGTTGAAACTCCCGTCAAATGTCATTCCCATAAATCCTTGTAGCATCAGCAACTTCGACTACTGGTAGACCTATAACTTGGATGGAATGCGACGGCAACTCGTGGAACATATAACTGATGATAATAATTTGGTATTCATGTTTCATCTGTTACGTATTCATTTTGAAGAAAATTCCCTTATTCTGCTTGGCTATTCAACTATTTAATTTTGTTTCTCTTTGGGTGGCGCTAGTGAGCTTTTTCATTTTCTCCGCTCGTGACTTGCAGACAAGCAGTCTCCTTCTCCTCAATCCGTTTTGACGTGCAGATAGATGGTAGTCTCTTCTCTTCACTCCTTCGTACCGAACTGCTGGACCTTGGGAGCCTTGCTCATCCCCAGCATGTTTCAGCCCAGCATTCCTTAACGCTGCATGTCTTAAGACGATCTTTTCTAGCTGTTCGCTGATTGCCTGTACTCCTCTCTGCCTCCTGCTGTCTTCATTCTACTCCGCTGCTGGCAGCTTCTCGCTTCTTCGCCTATCATCCCAGCCCGTCTTCTGCCCACTTCATGAGTAGTTTCGAGATCAGAATACTCCGACGTGCTCTCTTTTTATTTTTTTAAAATTACTTAAAGAAGATTGGCAATTTTCCACAAAAAAAACTTTAAACCGACCGGTTTCGATGTACTACATCATCATCAGGTTACAAACTACCTGATGATGTTGTTGATTGACGTTTGTTACCTGATGATGATGTAATACATCGAAACTAGTCGGTTTAAAGTTTTTTGTGGAAAATTACCAATCTTCTTTAATTATGTTATTCCATATATAACAAATTGCTAGGCTTGACTTCGTGGAACCACATATTTATAACGTAAATGTAGTAAAATTAGTAAAATTTCACAGATTTTTATTAAAACCGACCTAGGTTTCGACTTATACAGTCATTATCAAGGTGACAATGGTTCATCACAAGCCCCTTATATACAGAATTGAGGGAGAGGGTGCGGGGAGAGAGGGGGGCAGGGGATAGGGAGGAAGTCAGTGTGTAATTCCACTTAATCACGCCTGAAACGCCTCTTTTTATTTGTTTAATTACATATTTTTTTAATATTACGAACCTATAAATGTGGGAATAATACCGTTGTGAAAAATTCATACGATCCACTTAAACTCATTGCCCTACACCATCGATTAACTGTTTTGATACTAATTTATACACGATTCGCCTCTTCAAAAGTAGCTATCTTTCCCATTTAATGCTCTCCAATTACGCATATTCCCTACAATTCTTCATTCCGATACGAATAAATATCCTTTTTCTCCTCTTATCATTTTCCTCTCACTCTTAACGTACTCTCAAGAGAAATTACCTTTAATATCCAGAAATTGTTAACTATTTCCTACCTTTCAGACCTATAAGTACCTCCAATTTCTTTAATTCACAAATATACATGTCATTATTTTCTTTTTACTACCGGGATCCGATATAATCCACTAACCGATATATCAACTCTTTAATCGGTAAATCATTCTCATACTCTTGTGAACGGCGGAATTTTCACAGCAATTATTGAGTTACTTTTTTTTCATATCGGTAAGCAGTTTGCTACGTTTCAATAAATGCCTAAGAGTCCAAATTCCTTCTTTCAAGGACAGTAGGTACACATGCTCTCCAGGAAAAAAATATGGCTAATTCTTTGAAAATAGAATGGAAAAATGTTGTAAGAAACAAGTACAATATGTCCCGCAGATTTATTGCCATTAGAAGTAAAAATAAATGTCTCTACCAATGTACTATGCAATCCTTTTAGAGTAATCATTGGAAACTTACATTGGATAATTTCTTACGCTACATTTCTGAAATTTTTGCTCTCAATAACAGGCGGAGTAATTGTGATATTCTGATTGCTATAATATTAGCCCTCCACTTCTATGATTCTGGTCACAATCCCGGAAGTAGCTGTTTTTTTCAGTGCAATGTAAGTTTCCAATTAAATGCAGTGTGGATTAGCTTCAAGTACAGTACCTTGTCTGTCGGAAGGACGTTAAACTCTGGACCTCTAGTTCTTTTCATAGGCCAATACCGACACACGGATTCTCCATACACTTCCTCTGTTTATTGAATTTCATACTTCGATGTTAATCCCGAATACTCACATCTCATTTACGGTGCCAATGATTTAGCTGACGGTCAATTTCACTAATGCCAACACCAACTATAGCCGATCTTCTTAAAGGTCAAAGATAAATGTTAGATTACGCTTTTAGATTAAATTTACTCTTGCATTTGAGACGGAAAAAAATTATTTTAACGAGAAGGGCCTGAGATGAGGTGGTCCATTCCTTTACGGGGAGCATCAGCCGATACATAATTAGACCCACAGAAGACAATAATGTAATGCCATTCCCATGTATTGAGTTCTTCGTTAGCAGACACCCCTTTGACGAGAAAAGGAGGAGGAACAGCGCCGTAATGAAATCAGAAGACCAAAAGATATCCTTAATTACAGGGAAAACATGAAAGTGCATCCCCCTCTCCACCTCATCCTCCAGAAACTGGTTTAGAGAGGGGGGGGGGGGAGCGAGAGGAGTCCATGCGTCGAAGTGAAGAGGCCGATATGCACGACGGGAATTTTGAATTCTAATGAATCCCGCGTCGAACTCTCCCCTAGCCGAAAGTTTGTTTCCGTATTCGCCCACTCACTCTCTCTCACTTTTGAGCAAATTCCGAGCTGCATTCATGAGAAGCGATAAAGGAGAGTTGAATGAAGTAGGGAGGCATTGGAGTTGGAACTCCGTCGCTAACAAGACGGCGTCAAAATGTCGCCTCCGCAGGAGCATCCAGGGAAAAATGCGAGGAATTCGATTTAATACAGCCTTTGATCCAAACTTTGGCGCTTCAACTTCACGTTCCCCTTAAGAGAATCTCCATTTCTGATGCACCGTTCGCAGATTGCACCGATTTGAATGATACATGCAATTGGATAAGCTCATGATTATTCCAGTTAATTTACATCACGAGCTGAGTTCCTAGAGCTGAGGCTATATGAAACCATTGAATCTACGGTGGGGCCAGAAAGTTTTAAGTTTAAACCCCATTACACACTGACTCTCAAAAAAATAACGACTGCATTTTAATTAGTAGTGTCTACGGGGAAGGGTCTATTTTTATTTTGCCAGTTGCGACATTTGATTCGCAATATCGACAAATAATTTATAAATCATTAGAAACTGATGATCGTACTCAAAATAAAAAATATAATCTATCATTTTGGGCTTCAGATCGAGAAATTAATCGATACCCATTAGGTAAAGAAAAAAATTCACACTGTTCCGCAGAACAGTATAAATAACCTGATAACTGTATCAAAAGATGCCGCAAGTTTCTGTGTCCTGAATGTTTGGTAACAGACAACCAGAATGTAATCATCTACAAATTATGTCATGTGCACGTCGCGTCATTCGATAGAACAATAATAAAGAATTATTCATCCTCAATGGGAGCAAAAGTTACGGTAGAGCTAAGCCACAAAATATAATTCAGGTACTGACCAATGATACTGCGCTTCACCGAAATAATAAAATCTTCACTCTCTACGATATGCGTATTCATTAAATATCACAAGCAATATTAGCTGCATAATAAATCACGGGGGAACTATTTGCGTTTGTGTAAGGCTAAAGTGCAAAATGAGTTCAATAATTATACCATTTTCAGTCATAAATTTAAAATCTTATCTCATTACCATTGTGAAGAGTTTAAATACAACTTAAATGCATTGTTTGAGGAGATATGTTTACTAGTTCGGTGAGTTTAGACTGTGCAGACAGAATCGTAAAAATATCCACATCTTCTTTCTAGTAGGTATACTTTTTCCTTTGATTTGGTTGTTAAAAATTAGGATTATCGTAAAAATTAACATTGCTAAACCTGAGCGGAAATCAGGGGATTTCGGGTTCGAGTACCGATCAAGATGATTTTTTGTCTGGGGAAATTTTGATATAAACCCATTAGTGCCCGTCGGCAACTTTAGTTGCCATGCCACATTTTGCCTTACAGAGCGCTCAATTTGTAGTCGATTCTATAGAATCTTCCGTATTACTTTGCTAGACCTTACACTGTTGCATGGTATTACTCGTTGCTCGTCAGTTTCATTGCGTCTCGTGTGCTATTCGAATCACTGCAGTCCCTTGCAGAGTGTAAACGGCATATTTCTGAAGGATGCATGAAAAACATTAATTTTTATCGAAGAACGTCGATCGAAAGACGATCGTAATTCTCTTAGAACGTGTGATACAATGGTGGTAATAAATTGTTGACCATTTAAATAGTTAATAACTTTTAACATCGTATTACACGCGGTCAGTTTCGTCTGCGGGGCCCCTTGTCGCGGGAGTCCGGTCGCTGATGAGGGTCGAAGCCGAGCGAAGGAACGGATTTCGTCGATCCCGAGCAGGGACCCTCGCTAAGGACCGTCTACCTGCTCATCCTCCCAGAAAACTACAATTAACCGTTTTTTTAAACATTAGTGAGTAATTTAGTTCTTTTTGTACAACCTTAGACATATTTTTGTGATTTATTTTTTTAAAAATGTCGATATTTATTATTACTCCTTAGACTACCGATCGTTGTACTTTGGGATTATGAAATATTGTTTACAAATTATGACGAAAAATAATTAACTATTTCAGTTTTAACATCTTCATTCGCCATTATCATGCTATTTGAACATTCAATTGCCATTATTCCGATTTCTTTAGTTTGAGAAGCATACGAAACATGGTAAAATTCATAATTCGAGGCAATACTTCCGTGATACCGATTAGGAATTTCATCCTGAAATTTAAATATCCAATGTTGGTTTAATTCGCTTTATTACATCTTTAAATTTTGTATGAATTTGCTTTTATGTCCCGAGGAAATCAAATTGAAAGAGGCTTGCGCCTAAACAATAGTCTACATGCCTTAGCGGAGGATGATGTTTCTCCCGAAAGCATTGCTATTTGCCCGCCTATTGAAGAAAAGGGATTGGTTACCGATCAAGATTCCGATCTTTTAGACGAGGGGGTAAAATGAGACTGCAGTCATCTTCTTGCTCGAATATTGCAATCCGAAGTTCTTGCCAACTTCTCCGAGGAGGCTGAGGAAAGATTGATCCAAAGTGGAAGGGGCAATTTAAGTGAAACACGTGAGTCCTCCAAAACACCAACACTCAAGAAATCTAAGAAGCGTAAGCGTTGTTACCCCACTTAATCTTGGAAAGAAAAGTACCAATTATGATTAATAATGATACTGCCAAAATCGAAAATCTATCGCCACATTATCGGCCCAATCGGCCAACTAAAGTTGCCACTTCAGAAAACTATTTAAAAAGCATGATGAAGCGTTAAATTTAATATATGTTGTTTATAACCCTATAAGGACCATTTTGTAAAAAAATAGTATCAGCTAATAGCTAGTAATAGCTATTTTTTCTCTTTTGAACTCAATGCAAAAGAAACATAGTGTAAATAATTAAAAAAAGGTAACTTCCATGAGACTCGAAATACCTTAAACCTTCATGTCACCAACTCCAAGCTCCCCTAAGTATTTTCGCTGCCATTAATTAATTACGATCCGAATGAATCCATTATATTCGGTGAAAAAATGCGGTGTTTATTCTGTCCACATTGTGCAATTTAATAGGTTTTGATTTCATACTCACGTGAATTCAGACGTAAGCTACGATATATTTCATTGCATAATTTTATGTAGATGTATATGGAATGGCTTTCGCGAAACCTCCGGTGGCCCTGCTTTCCGGATTACGCTGGAATTCAACGGAGAAGGTTCAAAATGACACGGTGTTGATAAGAAAAATGTGAATGCAAGCAAAAACTGGCGAAGGCGAGCAAATGTGACCTCAAGGAGAGGTAAAATGTTTGGGTGGCTAAAGCTTTCCAAGTCCTATTTTATGCGTCGAGCGTATAGCGTAACTTTGATACCCTCTGGATTTTCTTCACAGCTTGTGATGCACAATTATTGAGTCAAAGCAATGAAATAGCTGTTTCTCACAAGTGATAATACCGCTTGCAGCCGTTCTCACTGTTCTCATTCTATATTCAGGCAATGAAATAACACGAAACGATGAGAATGATAGGCTATAAAAATGCTCATCCTTTTAAGTAAAAGGGCATGCCAAAAAAAAAAGTTTTCGTGTATGGGTTGAAACACATTGACCTTGGGTAAAACAATATTATCAATGTTGATTATGGGAAAGAATACCAATCTCTAAATGTCAATTTATACCCAGTAACTCACCTGCTTTTACGTCAAAAAAAGGAAAGTTAACTAAAAGTAAACCCAGTTACTCCAGCCTACTCTAAAAAATACTTAGTATTATTCATGAAATTAATATAAAATTTTAAAAGTTCTTTCTGTAAGGAGGTCAATAACCTTTTAACTCCCTGGTTGCTCTTTTTTTCAACATAATCTCGATTAATTGACTACTATATATTTAGCAATAAATATCAGGAGAATAGCATACACAGTCTCGTTATGATCAATAAAAAGAAAATGTAGGTAAGGAGAAGTGTCCAGGAGCAGATATATATGGGGCATAATTAGCATGCTGGGCATCATCGATGAAATTAGTAGTAATGGCAAAGACATATAGAGCAGTTGAGGAAACCCAAGTTAAACTAGAAAATATGCTATTGAAATAGAATTTTAAGGTCAATACAAAGAAACATAGGTAAAATGAAACAAAAACAAAGGAACAATCGTATGCAGTAGAAGAGGTCAAGACCTATTTATACTCGGGAAACAAGAGCTAGAAGAGGTGAATGAGCAGGTACATATTGCTAACTGGGAAAACGAGTAATCAGCAATGGGAGACACAATCAGAATGTAGAGAGGTGGACAGGTGAAGAGGACACTCTACCCAATGAAGAATCTAATTGCAGCTGTGAAAACAACCTTGGAAGTCAGGACTTTAGGACAGTAGTTTCATTAGGACTCACACCTGGAGCATGCTTCAGAATGGGAGTGAGACTGCAGCAGTAGATTAATCAAGGCTGGAAAGGCTGTATGGATAAGACCACAATCAAGGGAAAAGTGAACGAGGACAATGGGGAAGAATAGCATGAGATATATAAATATAAAATGAAAGAATTATGTAAATGTGAAGATGTTAGCTGGTTGTAGAATGGAGGGGGGAGCTGTGTCAAACCGATTTTAGGATTATTGACTCATAATGATGTTACTTAGCCTACAAATAGATATTGAAAACACTAAAAACCTGAAACAACCTCCTCCGAGCATTCTGACAGCACATCTTCTTAGCGTCTCTACTCAACGACTTGATTCGCGACACAACTTCCTTCGGCACACTGAGAGACAGCCTAATATCTCTTTTTACAGCTTGCAGGAATGAAGGAGACTTATTTTCAGCCAGAAAACATTTGAATTCCGGCCCGAACATTTCCCGAGCGGGGAGAGTCACCGGACGAAATAATTGAATAAAGCTTTCGGAGGCAAGGTTTCTAATCCCCCGCCCTTACCAAGCCCGTCGCCCCCCCTGGACATGAAAGGACTTTCTTGCTCCATCCGCCTCCCTCAATCCCAATCCCGACCGACCTCTTAAGAGGCCACGACCGCTAATGCTGCCTCCTCACCCCATTCCTTCTTCCTCCTTACCTGAGGGAATGTCTTTAGCGGTTCGCTCGAGAGGATTTTTTCAAGGAAGAGGCATAGTTGCGGGGACCATGCGCCCGCCAGAGGGTTCGAGGAGTGCGACGGGACGCATTCTCGTGGTTCTGAGGATAGATATAAGAGCGAGGAGAGATGATAAAAAGGGAGGTAACATAGGCACAAGCGACAGGCTGGGGGTCGGCTGGAGATAGGGAAAAGGGAGGCATTATCCAGACATTTAATTTGTCCCTCTCTTCCCGTTCTAAGCCACTTAGTGAATTTTCTTGCTCTACCTCTCTCCTCTTTCATCATGCTTCCTTTTTCCTCGGGGCCCACAGTGGTCCCTCCTCAAGGTATCCTTCATCCCTTCGACCTTTCCTTCTTCACTCGCTTCACTGCCTTACCACTCCCTTCTTACCCAGTTTCACGCATCGGTATGCCTATTGCCTCAAGATGCTTTTCTTATCAGAGGGTAAACTTCAAAAAAAAACAAAGACCGCGGATGTCAGGTTGGTAAAGTTCCGACCTTGCAACCCAATCATCTTTGATTCGCATTCCACGAATTTTAACATATAATTCAGCCATAAAGTGGAATACGCGATTTGGCTCACCTATTGTAGAATTTCATAACTGAATGTAACCAATAATGAAATACTCTCTCAGAGCAAACGCGGGCGAAGAGAAACCAACCTCACATATCTCTTCCTTACTATTCCTTTTACGTTAATTCTCCTTATTCATTATTATCGGCTCTCCCAATTCCGCCTTCTATTTTCCTTGGCATGCATAGCAATCAAAGTCTTTTAGAAGAGAAGAAACAGATTTTTTAAGAATTTTCTGTAAACAAACGAGGGCGAAAAGAATCCCAGCTCGCAATCATCTCCTTTACTATTCCTTTAACATTCATCCTCCTTCTTTATTATTATCGGCTCCCCAATGACATCAACCTTCTATTTTCTTTAGCATGCGTAGCAATCAAAACCTTTTAAAAGCAGAAGAAACCGATTTTATGTAGTCCCAGGTTTATATCGCGTCGTCTAGACTAATTAAAATCATAAAACACTCTAATCATTCCCAAAGTGCTTTCCCACGCCCTTGCGGTTGCCATACCTTCACGTTACCATTCTGATCACAGCGGCCGGCTTCCACTCTTTGTTTGTGCGACTGCTCCTCAGAAGCTTCCCTATCTCCGGCGCGGAAGCTGACCTGGCGCTATGCATCTCTTCGATGGTTTTATTTCCGATGTAACAAACAGCTGAAAGACTGCACTGTTTTTCCAATAAACATTATATTTTATCCCTCTCTTCCGCCTCTCCTTCTCCATCTTATTTTTCTCATCCAAGGGTATTTTGAGGAAAAAAGTATCCCAGAGGAAAAAAATGACTAAAACTGAGCACGACTCGGTGGTGGTCAAAAGGGAGTGCATGCCCTCCTCTTCATGGGACTGCAGTCCTTCAGCCAAAGATAAAGATCAGAAAGTTCTCTCTATCCCGCCTTAAAAGAGGACTCTCTTGATCACCAAAGATCAAATATTTTTCTGATCCTGGTGGTTTTCATAAACGGGAGGAACTTTTTTCATACCTTTCTTCTGTAGAATGAATATTGGTCCCCTGGACTCTCGAAAGAACTCACTCATGTATGGATATGCGCAGAGCTCGTTCTCCTGTTTTTTTTAATCTTACGAATAAAAATGATTATTGAGTTTCTCAATTTTCGTTCGTGGATTTCCATAATTGTCAAAGGGCATGGAGGAAATATCTTTCAAATAACTGAGTAAGCAAGGATTGTAAATATACTTAAAGGTTGCCTCAGTCCCGAGATAAACTATTAAGTTTAAAAAAAGCTCGAGTCTACAGACGAGACAAAAGAAAATTTTCTACGTGCATTACCATACTGCATAATTAGATGATATATGAATTTCACAATTTTTCTTCAAATAAATACAAAATACAACGGTACTAATGAGCAAATAAATTGAAGGGAGTTAATATTTGTACAACCCTACCTTTACAATGAATCCTCCACTTTACCTCACATTGACTTCATACTATATTAAACCTTTTATGTCACCGATTACAGGCATATAATTAATATTTATCGAAAATTAAAGGTTTCATAATCATTAACAAGAACTAAATACAGCATTTACTTAGGTGATAAAAATCAACCTCATTTTTATCTCGAAAACACATAATTCTATAATGCTTTCAGCAAATTTGTAAAAATGTAGACCTAATAAATTAAATGTATACCGAACTAAACACAGCATTTACTTAGATAATAAAAAATCAACCTCGTGTTTATCTCGAAAACACATAATTCTACAATGTTTTCAGCAAATTTGTAAAAATGTAGACCTAATTTATAAATCCCTTCAATTCGCTTATTTTCTTCGGCAAAATTGAGTGCCAAACTAAACATCTAGTCATCAAATCACTTCTGTGGAAGTTAAGGTATGTGTTAAATACCGCTTCGTTCATCGCAGTATAGCGAGACATCTGACGGGGTCTTGATAGTATGGAATATTTGTTTGAAAATACTACAAAAACAGCGCCCTGTAATGATATAAAGGATTCAATGGCTTTGAAAGTAAGTATTACTGAAGAAAAGTGTTCCAGACTTCGGTGAAGATTCTGTCCAATATCTACAGCAACATTTCCCCTTGCAGCTTTTTAAGGCATTTCTAATAAGACTCATATATTCCGTAAAGGGTTTTCACGGCCAGGAATATTTCCAAGGTAACTAATCCGCATTTTCCCTCCACTTCGAACTTAGTGGATTTTAATATTCAAATTTTGTTGAGTGGCTGATACTTAATCTCATTCCGGAAATCTGATCCCGATTTTCTGGAAGCTTAAGGTACTTTCATGTCATATGAAAGTGCCACCTGGTCTTTTATAAGTGAATCTGCATGGATTGAGATAGATATGTAATTAAAGGTGCGTCTACAAGTAAAGGTATTAGCACCAAACGGTCATTAGAAACGTAAAAGAACCATTAGAATATGTTTACAATAATAGAAATGCTTAAAAATATTCTAAAACTAATTATTTTCTAGTCTTCATGGAAGACTATAGATACCCCATAACTTTAATAACAACGAAACTACATTTGCTATATACATACGAAAGATATGTGAAATTATTTTAACTATCTGGAGTCCTGACTATTACTTCACTCTACATTGATTACTGCTCTAAATTGAAGCGAATTTTGATATCTGAATTATTTAGACGTATTACATACGCACTTATATATAATCCACTTTTGCACATCCTTAAATACCACATGCTACAGTAAATTCCTGTTTCATGACAATGTTGCCACCTGATTCCTTTGAGTACCCTCGAGCTAATGGTAATTGTACGTGAATTGATTCATTTCACCAACTTCTTCAAAAGCACGAATCATTATTGTACGGAATTGCGTCACTTATTTTATTACTTTATCTTATTTATACGAAAAAGAATTTTATCATTTCAATAACAAAGAAAGCATACTAGAAGGTAAGAAGACATGTAGACCAATCGTTTTACACCACAAAATGAAAACCTATCGTAATAAACTGGCTTTGGAATAAGGGCAGAGTTCCGCTAGGAAAAATATCCAGAAGAGTTCACAGAGATACTGGTGGTGCAAAGCCAATTGGGAAGTTCACCCACTCCACAACAAGAAGAGGAAGGCGATGCTTAGGATACCTCTTGAACGGAAATACGGCCTCCTTTTGGAGAAGAACCGGTCTCGAAAGCGGGAGAAAGGCAATTCTCGAAGAAAACGGAGAGAAAAATAGAAAAGTAAAGGAATGAAATAAGGTACTGCGTCAGGGCGGTGTATAGAAGAGTTTGGCTTTTTGAGCAGAGAGGTACGTCAAAGCCGATGGTAAAATGAACAAGTGTTGAGTAAAAAGAGGGAATTAAAACTTAAAAAAGCAATAAAAAGAAAATCTACCGATAGTGAGGGAATAATTCGATCCATCACATTGAAATTTGACGATTCATGGACGTAAATGGGAGGTCTATTATTAATTTTCCCAGGGGAGTAAAATATGATAATGGGCACATTTTAAAAAATCTGTCTGTGTTGCAAATTAGTCACTTTTATATGCAAATATAGCAACTAAATTGCTGAAAAAGTTAAAATGCAGTAAATTTTATCGTGAAGAAGAATGACATGAAGAAAGTTAAAAATATGACGTATTTCATTAAAAAAATTTCCCTCGTCCTTCACCTCAAGATTATAGCTCCATCAACACTCAATAAGGAACCTTGTAGACACTATAAAGCTAATATGCATATTTCTCTTATCTCGGCGCTATAACTATAAAGAGGATCTTTCACTTAAGCTTCTCCGCTGGAATATAATACACAGAACCTGGGGTTCTTCTTCGTCTACGTGGCCTCACGTTCAACCAAGCACGCGCGCAAGGGAAGAGAACAGAAACAGTAATCAAGGCAAAAACACGGAAGAGGTTATGGAGTACACCGAGAGCAGTCAGGACGAATGGCGGCAAACAGAGGGGAACCAGTCGGTCCCCGGTGGCTCCTAAGGCAGTCACTGCCCGGAGACGCTGCCCGCAATTACCCGCGGCTTCCTGTGCCATCACGCAAACGGTCCGTGGCTTGGCGGCCGACGGCGGAGATGGCGGAGGGAATAGCGTACCAAAGGGACGGAAGACATTCCAAAGCAAGAGGAAGAATCCCGATGAGGGTGCTAAAGCAAGTGAGGGACGATACCCTGTAAAATGATTCAGGAGAGCAATTCAAACGTCTCGATCTCGATTTCAAGGTACTTAATTGCTGTGGAAGGGGAACGAATAGAGATGAAAAAACCTATCCACGGGCGTCGGAGGATATGGTAGGCTTTCTTCATCCATCCTAATCAAAGGTAAGAAGTTATTTTTTTAGCATATAAATAAACTAATTCATGCCCGGTTCGAAAAATATCTTTAAACTGAAGGTAAGAAGGCTATGCACCAACTTTTCATGAAATTTCCTTAACCAGAAATTCTGCAATATCATCTAAAACATCCATTTCGAGAGTCACAAGTTCGAGCCCTGCCATATGCATCAGCGTATATATAGCTTTGGAGGGAAAGAAAGAAAAAAACTTCGGCTGAAAAAATATTAGGAGTCCAAGAAGGAAGGATTGAGATCCCGGTTTCCTCAGAAAATCTCCCTGGTGACTAATGATAAGTCTGATAAGACTGATGATAAGTCATATCGAGAAATGTATATGGAACGAAACGTATTTTCATTTATTATAATTGTAACGCAAAAATGTGGACTCAACTTTTAACCCATTTTTGCAAAAATCAAGACTCGAAATAAAGAGGCATAGATCCCAAGAATTGGCACTTGAAAGTTGAATCCACAAAGATATGATGGGACAGTTCTAGGTGCTTGCGGCGAAGTCTGGACCGGGTGCCAAGAAACAGAGATTATGTTAGAATAAGGGACTAGTCAGGAATTTGCGGCCTTGTCTTAGCTGATAACCTTGACACGAAGTAAGATATATTGTGCTACAGATACTAATGATAATAAGGATTATAATTAGAAATGAACTAATCTGTTAAGAACTCTACACCATATTAGCACCAAATATTTGTTAATCGAGGATGCATTTCGTGTTATACCATGTTAAGGACATGCGTAAGTCATTTGAATTATACTTTCAAAATAATCCTCCAAAATCTCTCATCTTGGAGAATAACTAGGGAGAGTAACTCTGAACGAAAATCATAAGATATATTTTACTTACACTATTGGGCAAGGATAGTAGCTGATAAAGCAGATGTTTGGAAACTTATAGTAGGCAGAAGCACTCACTGTTGGTGCGGCGAAGATGAAACCTGAAATAAAATGAGAAAATAGTTTCAAAACAAATCTATTAGTAGCAAATTTCAAATCTACAAAAAATAATTGCATAAATATAATATAATTCCGCTAAAAATAACATGGGATTACTGGGAAAATATCTAATTTTGAGTAAATTTTGAAATTGAATCTAACTACGACAAGGAAAATAATGATCAGTCACATTAGTGGTAATCAAATACTCAAAGTGGTCATAATTAAACTTATAACTGCTATTTTAACTCAATTTTCATACATCATCAATGTTTTGAGTGTTACTATTTAAATCATTGCCGTACAATTTAATACAAATTATATTGTGTCAAACGTGAATCATACCAACTGACAATATTATATTACATGATTTCCATGCATGAATTGTGGCTTAATCCTAACATTAGCGTCATAATATGATCTACAAAGTTACCGAGTATTTTAACTTCTTACTGAATGTGTCAGATTAGAATTTGACCACATGATTAAGAGCACTATTTATACTAAGCCGAGCTGACGAATTAATTCAAATTTCATTGATGGAGCCATAAAAGCTTAGTGGCGATTCATTACCGACCAACTTTGGTCATGCATTATGTTACTTAATATAAATTCTATCGGTAATCACTCCTGAAACATTTGTGGCTCAATATGATTAATTTAGTGATTATGCTCATAACATTATATAACATCTTTCGTAATAAATCTAATCAACTCTAAACATGTTTCCATTTGTAAAGCAGTCACGATTCATCCATGGCTAACTCAATGTTTCAGACTATATTTAACCCGGCGTTACTCGCGTGTGATTTCCGATCAAGGTTACTCGCGTGGGGTGCTCCCAAAGAAAATTTTTGTGTAAAAATGGGTTGCACAACATTTTTTTGTAAAAACCATAAATGTTATTTAAATATATGTTTTACTTGTACTTTTTATACTGAGGAGGAGGATTTTATGCTGAGAAGGAGGTTTAACTTCGTAATCTCTAACCGGTGGCGGATCCAGGGTGAGGGAGAGTGGGAAAATCCCCCACCCTAAATCCAAGAGAAATAGTTTTTTTGCGGAGGCTAAGTTCTGAGGGGGCTCAGAAGAATCTAAGTTGCTTAGAGTATTGAGGAGCATCTCGGGTAGTACACCGGGTCGCAGTATTCATTGTAGCCAACGTTTCAACACTAGCCGAGCGTCGATCTCAGGGCAGAGAACACTCATCTTTTACCTGAGGACGATGTTCGATTACAGTTGACACGACTGTA
Organism: Platycnemis pennipes; assembly: GCA_933228895.1. Lineage (NCBI taxonomy): Eukaryota > Metazoa > Arthropoda > Insecta > Odonata > Platycnemididae > Platycnemis > Platycnemis pennipes. The sequence continues at coordinate 53,548,257 of OW121853.1, forward strand.
ATCGAGCTCGATGTTGACACGACTGCTGCAATGAACACTACGACCCGGTGTACCACCCTAGAAGCTTCTTGTTCACACATCCACTGGGAAACATAAATTATACATAATTTGCAGTGTGCTGTTTTTGAGGGTGGGGGGGGGGGGGTAGTAGTATGAGCCTGTACCTTTCCACCTGTCTATGCTCATACTATACTAAGCACTGTTGACAACAAAAATACATTTTTACCTTTCTTTGGGGACATAAGATAAGATAGTCATGTTCTTTCTAAATCCAAAGAGACTACTATTCTCCTCCCTCTGTTTTGTCCACACCATCTGAGGTGGCAATTCCCTTTGGTTTTTTTTCAGAGTTCCCACTAGTGTTAATTTACTTTGTACCAAATCATCTACCAGGGGAACACTTGCAAACCAATTTTTAGCAATAGTTTCCATTACGAGCTTTACCGCATCTTTAGGAGCATTATCTACTTTGTAGGGTCCTTAAGGTTGACTCTCTGCATATACCTCCAAATTTAAGTATGGAGTACATTAGCGTCAACCAATGCAAATATTTTTATACCATATTTTGCAGGCTTATTTGGGAGATAAATATCTTCCCCAAAAGCCGGCTAGTTTCTCGTCCGTTGTGTACTCCGATATGGCATTGTTATCCTGAAACTTTCACACCAGTATTTCAAAAAGTTGACGAATCGGAGCTAATTTGTCTATCATTTTCCTTTTTCCCTACTGTTTATATCATCAAATCTGAGACACTGCAAAAGAAAACGGAATCTTTGATAATTCATGGACACGTAAAATATGTAAAATATCATTCCTATTCCTAAAAAGAAGAGAGCGGAGAAATGCGAATATTTTAAGACTATAAGCCTGACAACACATGCATCGAAGATATTGACAAGGATCATCTACAGAAGAATAGAACTAAAAGCAGAGGAGTTCCTGGATGAAGATCAATTTGGATTCAGAAAAAGTAAGGGTACAAGAAAGGCAATATTGGCCCTTAGGCTGCTCATAGAGAAGAGAATGGAGAAGAACAAACCGACGTATATTGCATTTGTGGACTTAGAGAAGGCTTTTGACAACGTGGATTGGAATTCAATGCTTGGACTTCTGACAGGAATTGGAGTGTCCTACAATGATCGAAGAATTAACCACAGTTTGTATAAAAACCAAGTAGCTGTGATTAAATCTGGACACAGCTGTGAAGAGGCAAGAATGAGGAAAGGAGTGAGACAAGGCTGTGCACTGTCTCCAGTAATTTTTAATGTTTACATCGAGAGAGCCATCAATGAAATCAAAGAGAAGTCTTCTGGGGTGAATATCCATGGAGACAAAATTAGCATGCTGAGATTCGCTGGTGACATATCACTCGTAGCATATTTTCTTCATACCATTTATAATGCGTCTCTTTCTTCATCGTCCTCGCTTTCCCAGCACTCTAACTTCGAAGACTATCTTCAGCATTCCATTGTCCCTAAGTACCTGTCCTATCCACCTGCTCCCCCCCTAATTCCTACCAGTAAGTTTCTCTACCCCAACCATGTTCAACACATCTTCATTTGTCCACCTTTTCGTGAATAGCTAGATCAAGAAAAGTAGAGTTCGTGTTTTGGAAGTTTACTTAGGGTATGTATCTCATATTATCCACTAGAATGAAATCATATGATATACCTAGATAGTGGTATGACTTCAGAACTTGGAGATCCGAAAAACAGAATGAAAGTTGATGAGGTGAAAAGCGTAGGATCGGGGGTTTTGGTCCAAATCTCGACAGTGGCAGATGAATATCAGAGGACCTTCGGGCACCAATGGGATGCCGCATGGAGATCACTTCATGTTCAGAACTCCACCCATTTGGGTCAGACGATTAACTGCGGGCCCCTTGGCGTATTAGTTTAGAGTGAGCTTATGCCGACGCCAGGAATGTCATAGTCATAGTTCATAGGTGGAGATGACCGACAGCTGAAGACATTTGCGCCATTTAGGATAAAATGATAATTGGTTATCAGTAGGAATATGCAGTATACGGAGGAGGAGAAAGTTACCCGGTATTAGCCTATGGTGACGAAAGGTTCCAAGAAGACTAGGATTTAACGTCCCATCCGACGGACGGAGCACTGAACTCGAATGCTCTCAGCACAGCAACCAAATGGGAACCGGTGTATGAATGAAAGGGATTCGAACCCTTGCCTCTGCGGTGGGAGGCCAGCACTATAGTCACCACATCAACTCGATCCATCAGGAATCTCTATACTCTAAATCAACCTTAAAAACAACTACCGAAATCCAAACTCACCCAGCAGACCATCCTGGCAGAATGCAACTCAGCTGTCATCTTAATTTCTCGAAACAAATTACAAAGCTTTTTAGCAGGCGATATAGGTTGACGGGAATAAGCGAAGCTTGAAGCATTCTCGCTTCTAGACACTGGGTGCCGTGATTGACAAAGGTACCGACCGACGAGATGCGAAGGAAATTGGTTTCGTCCTTGTAACTAAAGACCAAGGACACGCATAAATCTGGGGGGTAAGGATTTGTGGGACGTGTGTCGCCTACTTGGTCGGTGATGGAGGAGCTGGAGGATAGAATATGGAGATGATGGAGATTTGAAGGTGGTTTGAACGGAGGTGAGGGAAAGGATTGCCGAAGAGGAGGGAAGGAACGTAAAGAAGAGAGGGGGCGGGGATGAAATAACACGACGGAGTGGGTGAGAGAGAGAGAGACAAGACAGGCAAAAGTCAAGGTGAAGGGATGAATACCAAAATCCCAATTCCTGACCGGAACAAGGGCTTCATTAAAGCGCACCCTCAAATTAAACGTTTGATGGAAGGATTCGTGCTTTGGCGGGATGGAATTGGGGGTTGAGGGGGAAGGAGAGGAGGATTGGGCGAAACCAGAAGTGGAGGAGGGCGGTGAGGGATGCCACCGAATCCAAATGCCTTTCGGACGAATGCCCGTCGACTCCTTTGACGACAACGCCCCCCCCCCCCTCCCACAGCCACCGACACGCGCGCCCGTGGGCACGGAATTCGAATTCAACGACGGGAAGCCCACGTGATCAACGGTTAATAATCGTCATTCATGCTTAATTTCGCCAGCTCGCACCAGATGGCGACGAAGGGGGACGTGGCGTGGGTGGCGTACGTGTCCGGGGCGGCATACGTGGGCCCGGGACGAGAGACAGACGCGAATTAACACGGGGAAGGCGAGAGGGAAGGATCGTCCACAAAGGGGAGAATACTGACTTGGGGCAAATGCCAGTTACTGCTTCGCGGAATTTGATCTAATCTACAAAAAAAACTGCGCTACTCAGTAAAGCAACACGATACCCAAAATACTTTCTCCTTACACACGCTAAGATCCAAGAACTTGGTACTCGACCTTTCCCAGCAGGTCGTAGCACTTGCGATTACCAGCACGGACGAAAAAAATATTTTATTTTGCACAGATTTTTTAATATGTACCTTTATGGTGGACTCGGTATCCGAAATGTTAGAAATGTTGATAAAAATAAAGCGTCTCGGTGGGTTACCAAAGGACTTTTTAAATAATGTATCTGGAGCTGAGGCTGAGGAGATGTAAATAGTCCATCAAGTATTTTTTTTTAAAGCTAGTATCAATTTTATTGGTATTAAACTGGAAAGGTGATCAGTTCACTCAACTCGAAATCAAATTTAATGAAAATGGATTAAGTAGAAGGGGTAACGGGTGAAGAATCACACAAACAAAGAAAGATTTCACGAAGAGATGGGTCCATAAATAGTGACAGCAAATCTAGGATGGGATGAGAAGTAAATTCCACAAAGGAATGGAAAGGAATAAATGGAATTCCACAAAGTCTTGGCCTCTACCATCCACTGCATCACAGCAAATCTATGTTAAAAGAAATATGAAGAGTCGCATCGTCTGGCTCCAAGATATGGCTTTTGTGAAAAGAGGATGAGCGGAAACTCTAAGCCTTCCAAATGAGGATGTGGTGAAGACAGGTAGTTGAATATAGAGGAGGGCAAGTGGAAAAGGTTTGAATATAGTTAAAAGGAAAGGTCGTTGTATATTAAATGGTCAAAATGTGGGTGTCTAGATTTCTGGAAGGCAGTAAAAAGTTGAAGAGGATTGAATGTTTAGCAGGGATGAAAGAAGAAAGAAAAGATAGGTATTCAGAATGAAACGAAGGCTGATAAATCTGAAGATTTTAAGTGGGCGCTAATGTGAGATACGGGACTTGGACAGTATGGGAGGCAAGAGAAGCTTATTTGAGTGGTACTTAACAGACATTCACTATCGCGGAACCAAACATAACCAGTAGAATAGTTCATCAAAATTAAATTAAGGGCCCATGATAAAGCCTGATCAACTTTAGCTACGGGTTGAAACGATCTTTAATATAGCGTTTATAGAAACATCTAAAGATCAGACTAGTCAAAGATATAATGGGGTAGTACAACAAAAAGGAGACTTGTGCCTTATCTGAAGATATCGTTTCGATCCTCGGTTAATGCCTTATGAAATACCCGTCTCTATGGAGAGCTTTTTAAGTTCAGTAGGTATTCTGGCCCTTAGATGGGAGGCAGTTCTGCTAATCTTAGGCGTTTTTTAACTAAAACCTGATAACGTTGACGCTGGGTTTCACTCCACCCATCATTGTTTCTCTACCAATTCCATCATTCACCTGCTAATCTGACGTACTTCACAACATGATATGAACTTGAAAGTCCACACTGATCTATTCAACGTCGTGAATGGAAGTTTCCTTTTTCGGGTTCGCACAAGAATTTAACTGAAAAAGTATACAGTAGAGAGAGACCAAAGGAGCAGAAAATTTTTAAACAAATATTACAATACGGAAGTAGGGTATTCCCCTTTTAGTACTCTCCAAATACCTCCAGCATGGCACATAATCTGCTACAATGATGCATAAGTTGCACATAAATTCGTATCTCTAATGGATTCACGATAACGCCCGACCTATGCACAACACAAGGGGAAGCATGGAATAAAAATTAACATGTCCCCTACAATTTTCTTCTCTATAAGGCATGATAGTTTTTGAGGCGAAGAAAAAGAAGAGGATAAAAAATTTTATAGATACCAGAGATCTTCAATACAGTCATTTTGACATCAAAAAGTGTGTGAAACGGTAAAAAGTAACCACTGAATAGTCGCAAAAATAGAACAAGATTCGAGATTTTCTACCCTACGGGCTTTAAGGAATTTATAATCGTAGCTCAGACTGATGGTCACAGTCTTTCAAGGTAATCGATGAGGGGCCAAATTTCCCCAAAAAATATTCAAACCACCGCATGACTTCATTATCTTAAATTCTAACCATGGATTTACAGTAAACAAACGAAACATACATTATTTGTTTATGTCTAAATGGAAGTAGAGCAGTATTTCATGGAAAAATGGACTTCACCTGCGTTAATTCGTTTGTTTCACAGAAAAGTATCCATATAATATTGATAGCATGTTTGGAGCTAACACCAGCTATTATAACTGCTCCTGTTATTTCTCCTCGTCTCCCCTTTTCTTTCAAAAAGTACTATCAAAGCCTGCGCGTTCTCACTTTGCTGATGTTAATTACGTACATCGGTGTATTCATCCTGTAAATATTGGACAGATATAGAACTTGACTGTTGTGTCGTGTACCTACTCTCTTGTCAGTGGAACGGCTATTGTAATGACAGTTTTATGTTAGTAACATTATTAGAGTAGAAAACTGGAGATCTCATCAATCATTAAACCATGAACAGGAAAAAAGTAATTTAATCCGTCAGCTATAAAGTCCAGCCCACTGATGGGAGTGGCATGTCGGACAACTTGGAGGAAAGGCCTCCGAGTTCATCATCTCGCGAAATCATTGCAAAGCAGAGAAGGCAAGAACATTATAAAATAAAATCATGAGGAGGACAAAAGCGGTGGAGAGAGCACTTGAAACGTGAAGGAAATAGGGGGGGAAGGGAAGTCAAAAAACAAAAAACAAGGAAAGGAAAAAAGAACAGAGATAATTTAGATTAGCATAATGTGAGGTAGAGGGACAGCTGGAGTAATCGAAGTGATCGTCCTGAATAAATTCATAGTGAAAGGAATGAGAGCCAGAAAGAAGTAGCCATGGAGGCGAAAGCATTATTCGAGAGAATAATTATATAGAGGGAGAAGCTGAGCAAAGGGACTCTGAGAGCAAAAAGAAACCGAAAAATACTTTCATTATAAAAATTAATCCTTTGTAATTCCACATAAATACGCATTACTTTGTAATTTCATAATAATGGAATAAAAAAGTGTTTATTTTCATCGTGAATGGGTTCTACGAAGTGACACCTGAAAACGTTTACAGAAAAAAAATTACAAAAATACAAAATTACAAAAGGCCCAAAAATGCAGTTAAATGCCACCAGGTGGCCACAGGGCGGATGACATTGCTGGGAAATACGTAATGCTTTCATCACACTATTGCTAAATTCGTCCCCTAGAGGTGCTTAGCATAAATTCTGAGAGCCGCCTCGAAAACAAATCTCATAGGTGAACTGTTATGTTTAGCGAAAATTTGAATCTTGATGGCTCTCTTCTCTTTTTTACTTACTTTGTGATGGCTACCCTATTATTTTCAGTTAAAAAACTATGAGGGCGAGCGATTAATTTGAAATAAAGAAGCGGCACAACAAACATACGCAACACATATTCAACTTGTAATTTTTATATTACGGGATGATAAAATAAAACGATTCGTGGGTAGCCTAAAATACTGCTGAAGAGGTACTAGAGCTCGTAATTTCACCCGTGAAGAAATGGCTGCTAAAATCGTTACTAAAGTAGAAACGCTTCAAATGGTACTCTGTCTCAATGCGAACAACGATGCAATAAAGGTCACAAATGAACCTCGGGAATAAAATTCTAACCTCTGAATGCTCCCCTCTCTAGTTTGTTAACTCCCGTCTCGTCACCTCAAATGAAGCAATGTGGAGTGCAAGAAAAACCTTAAAGAGGAGTAAAAAATTAGGCTGAGCCATCAACTGGATCCCGTCCACTTTCCCTAGCCACATGGAGGAACAAAAACCCTTTCAAATAATGAAGCGACGAGCGGAAGGGCGCGATGACGAGCCCGTGAGGGTGAGAAAGAGAGACGCGAATTACCCAATTGAGCAAAATGCCACGGCAACAAATGATGCATAAATTAGGGGCCCGCCACGCTGTTTTGGCGAACGATTGAATATGAGGGGACGAGGAGTGGGAGGGTGGTGGCGGGTATCCAGAGGTGCAACGGTAGGCGAAACACGCCTCGCTTAGAGTTGCAGGAAAGTGAGGCAGGAGCACACATACACCAAAACACATGCACACAAACACACGCAGGTACGCGAAAAGGGGTTTCCACGGCGAATGAAACGGATCCCAGGAGTAGGGAGAGGTGGAAGAGAGGACTAAAAACAAAATTAAATCAAGCGCGAGGGTGAGGCACAAATGGAGTCACAGTTAATTATCGCTAACGGTGCGGAGGATTCCAGCGTCGAGGTAGTTTGCGGGAGATGAGAGGGAGAGAGAGTTTACTACAGAGAGAGAGAGAAAGTGGAACAGGGAGATCATTGCGTGGAGTTCGAGGCATGGAAGGAGGAGGAAGATGGACTGAGGCAGTCGGCCTTTGGTTGAGGAGGAGGGCGACGCAACAAAATTATGCCGGAAATCATTTTTGAACCGCCGCCGCACCAAACCTACAAATTCTGCATAACTAACTCTAGCGCATTCCTCAAATTCCCCACGGCCTTCATTACCTCCATCTTTGTGCCACTGGCACGAAAATTTGCAGGGCCGGATCAAGGAGCCCGCGAAATGATCCGAGAGAAGCACACACTCCGATGACCACCTCACCTCTTGTTCACGTGTCGCAATTCGGTTTCGTCCCTCCAACACCCTCCAATTCGTTCACCTTATGACCAACCCGTGGCGCGTGAGTATCTTTGGCCAACAGAAAAAAGTACAGAAATTCAGTGTCAAAAAGAAGTAAAAATCAATAATACAATATGCTTTACTGAATCATCAAGGCTAAAATAGAATACAGAGTTTTATAGATGTGAAAGTGGGATCTTTGAGGGTGAGGTTAATCAGAGAGCTTCACGAAAAACTTTGGAAGAGAAATGGAATAAGCAAAATCCATGAATGGAAGAAAAATTCAATCTTACACGTGATAATGGTGTTCGTTAAAGTAAATAATGAAAGGTCAAAGAAGAGAAATTACATCTCGGCATACCGCCGCTAAATTATAATATCTACGTGTATGAAGGAATTCAAACTTAAATCGGGGTATGCCTGTAGTTTATATTCACCACGAGGCATTGGTTGGGAAAGTAAGGCGTGTAACATAAATAAAGATAACTTGGACTCTTTGAGAACAGTAAAATGCCGAGATGGAAACTTCTGAAGGGCATTGGTAAGACAGTCATTGCTAAAACGTAGTAGAATTCAGAAATTTCCTTTTTAAACATTGATCTTTGGGATACAATGGGAGGACATGTTGAAGAAGGCTTTTATGAAAGACGTCACATGGCTGAAATCTCGGAAGACTAAGTGAAACAAGTTCACACTGTGTTCACGCTCTTTTTCAGATGCCTCATAAAATAGGCAATAGATTGACTTTATCCTCGAAAAAAATTAAGATATTCTAATGGGCAAAAAAGCTTGGATTAGCATAACAATGTGAGGGCAACCTTGAAATGGCCCACAAAATCTATCACATTACTCATCATGTTAGCAAAAATAGATTCATAGCAATCCAAACAGAAGTTATAAACATGCTCATTTTCTTTCTCTAAAGGAAATATCGAGATCAACCAAACAGATTAATTTCTTAAATGCCACTCCTTCCCTGTCCCGTAACATATGCATGAATCTTATATTTAGGAAGCATAAAGTAAAGGGTCAAAGTAATTTTCCATCCCTCGGGTAGAATTCCATGCACGTGCCGATACATGCTCGAGGACTTTGCATGGTAAAGGATTTTGCCCTTTGCTCGGAAGGCAGGAGAAAGACGAGGTAGCGTAAAAGACGGGACTAGTTTCCGACCAGTGGTGGGCGAAGGAGGATGAGAAGACGCTGGGACGACGAGAGAGTGCCTAATCAGGAGAGATGTCTTGGGACCTTTTACTCGGGACCGGGAACGAGGAAGGGTGAGAAGGGCGTACGCGTGTGAGAGAGAAAGAGGGTGGGGTTGAGAAAGAGAGAAGGGGCATTTTCGACCTTTGTGGCTTTCCCTAAGGATGTTGGTAAGGAGGTTTTGCGGCTTTCCTTTTCAGGGGATACGAGAGATAGAGAGTCCTACACGAGGATGAGTACAAACAGAGCGGGAGATGATGGTTTATGAGTAAGAAGAGGGGCAGATTGAAGGGAGAAGGAGCTGTAGGGCATGGAAGGGGAGAGAGTGGACGCCGAGAAAGGAGAACCAAGAGGTTAGTAACTGGGATGTGGAAAATATGCAAGAGGAGAAGGAAATAGGAGTGCACATGAAAGGGATAGTACGATAAACATGATAAATGTTATGGATAAATGAAAGAACTTAGTGGACTCTACAGTAAATTTTATCAGGACGACCTAGGTTTCGACACGTACGTAACGTGTACCGCAGGTAACGTGTCATAATCAGGTGATGATGACACGTTATAATTAGCCTAAAATTATATGTATATATATATGGTAAAATTTAAAATTATCACAGGTATGATGACGCATTAAATAGAAAACACTAAAAGAAATCACAGAGTACTCTTAATTTTCGGCGGTGCAACCACCTTCTTCAGAGGAATGTCCTTCTATTATCTGAGTGATTTTTGAAGGTGTGTTTGCGTGAAAGTTGAAGAAATTTTTACCTGAAGATGATATTATGTACCAAAATCCGGGCTGTAGGCATTAAATCTATTTTGTGGACCTTACAAAGTATAATCTTCATGTCCGTTAAGGAGCTAGTTTTCTCGAGAAGGATACGCGGGTTCTCTGTTATATAACTTCTCCTATTCTTCTTGAATTTCTTACTCACTCAGAATCCTTAGTACTTCTACCTTATAGAATCAAAAGACCTACCCTAGAGGAAGAAAACCCTGAAAAGTTGTAGCATCTTGTCGGAAATTAATTCATTTAAGTGATCAATTACGCAGGATCAGCTCGCAAAATTTCTAGGATGCAATCGAGTTTGATGCATCTGCAATGTATCATTAGTTTTTTGATGATATACGCACGATTAAGCTCTTATCATGCGCTTATATGGAAATATACATCGAAGAATTCCAGGTATAGTGTGTAATGATGACACCTTTGGAATGGGCGCCAATGTGAAGCAGTAAATGAGGAAAATAAGCGTATTGTGAAGTTATCTGGTACTGGGTATATTTATAGGAAATAGGAAATACAGTAAATGGAATTTACAAATCCATTAACTAATTATTGCTTTAAATAAGATGCAGTGTCTGGTGGTTCAAATGGAGAAAGGAAATTAGGTCAGCCCAACAAGCATTTAAATGCAGTGTAGATTTTTTACGCACAGCCAGACCGTTTTTTAATGAGAAACCTACGTGAAAACTCTTTAAGTCCTTTATAAATTGCTATAAATATTTTTAAAATTTGACGAGCATAATTAGTTAAATATTCATTAAGTGCATGACTAGCAAAATAGTTCATACTTTATCACACGTCAAGTATTTGACTTAGATATATATTTACATGATACGTTATACCCTCAGCAGATAGGGGACCTTGAACCCAACCTTATTGCCCGAAAAAGTTTGGCAGACGGCTACCTGCCCCTCAATGGCAACACGTTGGGAAACTTAATGTGTACAATAAATCGACAAAAATCGATTGCCCATGCCTAGAGCTACAAAAGCAATGGGATCGTTCAAATTGGGGCCTATTAATTTCAGTTAGATATTGAATGAGAAGGCGAGAGAATAGACCACCACCTATTTAAGTCCGCTCGCCTAATGGGAGATCGCTGATTAGGTTGGTGTAGTGGCTAGAGTCTGTAATCTTGCAGAGGGGCCCGGGTTCGGATTCAGGGCAATGAGAGGTACTTCGCATCGGTAAACCGATCCCGACTTTAGTGCTTTGTGGGGTAAATTCGAGTTCGGTACTCCGCCCATCGGATTGGACGCTGAGCCGTGGTCGCATTGGAATCTTTCGTTAAGAGCACCCTAAGGCCGACGCCAGGTTTCTCTTCATCCTTCCCCCTGACCATTCCATTCCCATTCTTTTCCCTTTCCTCCCGGTCTGAGGCGCCTATTAGTGTGTGTACAGACTTGAAAACACTGATGATGTAGGTACTCGACGGATTCCTCGAAACCAACGATTAGACTGTGGCGCGACGCCAAAAGGGACAACTTTCGGCATTGCGACGCTCCCCCAACAGCGACGCGAAGTGACAGCACGTGAGACGGTTTCATTCACGTGGAGACCATCAGCAAGGATATAGGTGGGTTAAAAACCCGAAAACATAACGAACGCAACTGGGGGGAGTGAAGCGGAGAGAGAGAGACAAAATGGGGGCGAGGAACCGGGAAAACGGATTAGAAATTTATGAACCGAATGGGGGTTGGTGTGTTTCTGCCCGTGTGTGAGAGAAGAGAGAGAAGAGTGGATATGGCAAATATAGAAGGAGGGTTCGGAACTTTGAACAGGGTTGCCAGGTACTCAAGATGAAAATTCTGGATGCCTCTTTTAAGCGCTTTCTGTTAACAATATCCTTCAACCTTGGCTGATACTTCCTCCAACCACGTCTCAAGGAAAAATATCTGTTCACCTTATCAATGTTAGTTATGCATGTTACTCTATTACCCAACATGTTCCCATGTACTAGTAGAATTGTAGCTCTTGGTTGCATATCGATAGTGATTGTTTGGTGGTCTTCGTCCCCTGCCACACACGCTCGCGGTGGCTCTCAAAGTATTGCGTGGATGTAGATCTATTTGAAGGAACCTCCTACACATAAATTACAACCATGCTGTAACAAAAAACGGGGCATTAAGGTAAAATAAATCACTCTTTGTAACGCAAATAAATCACTCTTTGCAAGCAAATTTTTCTCATTTCTGCATTTCTGAGCAGCGGTTACAACCTCTTGAAACACGACACTTAAGTCATTCAAAATTCTAATTAAAAGGATAGATGGTGTTGTATCTTTTATATACGCCATTACATCTTTTTATACATTCCTCCGTACACTTCTTTTCTCTTAAAACAAGACTGTTTCATGCCTCTATTCAGCGGATTGATATTGTCAATTATTTGTTTTTAGGATTTCTAGGCTTTTCACCGGGTTATGTTATTTGATAGTCTTCGAGCGGTGATTACAGCATAACTCATTTGGATATAAGGTAACACCCATGAACACGATGGCGTAATAGTCCCACGGAACGCAAATGTAGGACAGCCTAATCCACGGCAAGGCATGGTAAAATTTCAATCAAACCATTCCCAGAAAAAGTCGAGTCTTTATCGCTCATCCATTTCATCATTTACTCTATAATAACAATATTTTCTCGCCGATACCTTACATAGCTTTATCCTCACTGGCTATTAGCATACCCTTGCCGATAATATCTCGTCCATTCACACACTAAGCCAAGAATTAGGAAAGTAGCCAGAAATATGTTGTATTCATGAAGATAGAGACCTATGTCGCCCCAAGAAAGAGGGTAAAGGGATGCCGGATGATACGCACAAATGAGGGATTGTCCCTTAAAACCAGATAGACCCGGCAACCCTGGCTGAGGAGAAAAGGGTGCGTGAGGGAAAGCCTTTTTTTCGCAAGTGCAAGCAGAGAAGGAGGGGAGGGGGGTAGGAATTCAGAGAGGTGAGAGAGCCCGCAAAGAGATACGGAGAGGGGAGAGTGCGGGCGCGGTTGCGGTATTTTTGGGGGTAAACAGGGTCTTGAGGGGGCGTTAGGAGGGACGATGATGAGGGGGGAGGGTTATGGGGGGAACCCGACCGGCCTCATGAAAGGGGAGCAAGTGCCGCGGTGTTGGGTTGGGGGGCGTCGGATCTCTTTCGGGCGGAAAAAAAGTGAGAAAGGGGAGTGGGGTGGTGGGTAAGAGGGATAAAATGGCGGTGTCGGCAAAGCATAAACTCTTTGAAGCGAGTCTCTCTCTCACACTCTATCCCCACCACGGAAAACAAGAGTTCTCTGAAGGGCACAGGAAGGAGGCGACGCGCTGATAGGAAAGGGGAGGGAGGCTCATGGGGGTTGTTGCAAAGAGGGAGGTGCGGGTGGAGCGAGGTGTGTACGAACACACAAGTTGTGAAGGCGTCGAGGGGTGCGCAAAGGGTAAAAAGGTGATAATATCGGGGAAGGGTTTGTTTTGGAGGTGAGCCTTGGGGGTAGCATGAAAGTTACTTAAGATATGAATGTAGTTGTTTGTTTTGAGGACCGAATTCGAGAGTAACGCACTAAAAATACAGTAATTTGAGGAAGAAGTAATGCGAAGACGACACACAATAGCATGAACCAGGGCAGAGAAAAGGATCACGATCGGCTGACTGAATTAAGAAGTTTCAGCTCATGCAGCCGTTTTCATGGGCAGATCTTTTTTTTTTTGTTTGTTAATTTGACGATTTCTACTTTGGTAAACATTTTTCTCGTTTTTTTTCCTCCTTTGAAAGTTGAACAATTCCGAAATATTAAGTTGTGAATAGAATTAGTTTTTTAGGTACTCCAACTGGTAATTTTAGATCGCACAAACTAGTCTACTTATTCATAAACTCGATTCTACGACAAATACGACATCCATGCGTGAGGCATTTGACCCCGTGACCAACAGGTTTGCCAAACTGGTGCTTAACCTTGACTTAACTTGGCTGCCGTAGTGAACTAAAAGTTTACAATATTTGGACACATTTACGTGTAAGAATTGAGAGTTTAAATGCTATTGTTGTTGATATAAAAAAGCATTATTTTAATTATCCTTATTTCGTTTACATCCAAGTGTATTAAAATAGAATAAATGCGCTATCAAGTAAAGAAAATGTGAATAAGCATTTTAAAAAATGATAGCTAATCAAAATTTACGAAATAAGGTTAGGATAGAAAAGATAAGAGGATAAAGTGGAAAGATTGCCGAGGAAGGGGTGCTGTTAAGGGGAGCGTTTGAGACGTAGTTTCCCTAAGGGAATGTAGTTTTGTCGGACTTTGCACCGGGTTAGGATTTCTATGGCCGACACTCCACCCAATTGATCCACCGGGAAAGCCTACGATTCTTCATCAATGAGTTTAATACTGGCAATTCGTTTGCAGGTATTACTAAACTAGTATAAAAGAATTTTCATACGTGTGGTGAACGTAAATAGCGTGTGAATGACATATAACCACAACAGAAGGATGAGAAAATGAACCAGGTAGGTATGGAGTTATGTATTTTTTTACGGGATTTTCCTTTTGATAGTTTAAATATTGTCCTCTCGTATTTTAACATTTTCTGCACATGTCTAAATGCTTACGCTGGTAACAGTTTCATGGAAAACTCGCTCATTTTTGAGAGAGTGAGTTGGAGAATTAAGAGGGTTGGTTTGGAATTTTTGGGTCTGTATTTACTAACTGGCTGTGCAGCAGAAACATCCTTTTGTACGAGAATCTCTTTCCCTCGGTAATGTAACAAGTAAGGAATTTCTCACTGCATCAAAAACTGGTAACGCTGGATTAGGCATAATGCTCAGGAAGAGTGCAGGACTGCGCGTGAAGAGCTTCCTACAGTACAGTGAGAGGATTATAATGGTGAAGATTAAGACCAAGCCTACAGATACCATTGTGGTACAAGTTTACATGCCTACGGCGGACTACGAAGATGAAGAAGTGGAAGACGTCTATGAGGATATCGCGGAAGTAATAAGGCACCTAAAAGGAAAAGAAAACTTAATTATTTAAGGAGATTGGAACGCTATCGTTGGCGAAGGTAAAGATGGTAGAATAACAGGAAAATATGGCTTGGGAAATCGAAATGAGAGAGGAGAAAAACTTATAGAATTCTGCGCACAACACAAGTTGGTGGTGGCAAACACATTGTTTAAAAACCACCAACGGAGAAGATATACCTACTTGGAAAATGTCCGGAGACGGAAGAAGATTTCAAAATTACTACATTTTAGTGAAGCAGAGGTTCAGAAACCAGGTGAAGAACTGCAGAAGTTAGCCGGGTGCAGATCTCGACATTGACCACAACTTATTGATGATGAAATGCCGCTTAAAACTCAAGAAATTGAAGAAATCAATGAAGAACATATAGCATGTAGAGAAACTAAGGGAACCTCAACAACGGTTGGCCTTCCAGAAGGCAGTGGAATACAAAATAGAAGAGTATTTGACCGTGAAAGCAGTAGAAAAGGGATGGGAGAACATCAAAATCTGGCTACAGAAGCAGCAAAAGAGGTTCTGGGTAAGAGAGAAGTTGTCAAGAAGAAGCCATGGATTACAGAAGAAGTCTTAGTATTGATTGAATAGAGAAGAAAATATAAAAATGTGGAAACTGAAGAAGGGCAACTTCGCTACAAAAGAATCAGGAATGAAATAAACCGTAAAGTGAGAAAATCAAGGGAAATGTTGATAAAGGATCTATGCAAAGATGTACAAAGCAACCTCGCAAAAGGAAATGTGAAAGTTGCCTACAGGATGGTGAGAAATCACTTCAAGGAACGGGCTGCAAGATGTAACAGCATCAGGGACAAGAATGGAGAACTCTTAATTGAACATGAGGATAAAGTGAAGAGATGGAAGGAATACTTGGAAGAGTTGTACAATGGAAGCTATCTTAAAGGGGAAGTAATCAAAGAGGAACATGAAGTCGATAAGGATGAATTGGGAGCCCCAATCATAAGATCAGAATTTGATGCAGCTGTAAGGGATCTGAAGATAAATAAGGCTTCGAGAATAGATGACATTCCTACCGAACTAATAAAAAACGCCGGAGAGAAGATATTTACTCAGCTGTACAAAACTCAACAGGAGAGATACCCACGGACTTTGAGATGAACATACTCATTCCTATTGCCAAACAGAAGAGAGCTTAGAACTGTGAACATTTTAGGATCGACAGCCTGACAACACATGCCTCGAAGATATTGACCAGAATTATCTATAGGTGAATAGAGCGAAAAGCGGAGGAGTTCCTGGATGAGGACAAATTAGGGTTCAGAAGAAACAAGGGCACAAGAGAAGCGATTTTGGCCCTCAGGCTACTTATAGAGAAGAGAATAGAGAAGAATCTATCGACGTTTGTTGCATTTGTAGATTTGGAGAAGGCATTTGAAAACGTGGATTGGAATATGATGCCAATGGTTCTGAAAGAAATTGGAGTATCATACAATGACAGAAGAGTTATCCACAGCTTGCATAAAAACCAGGTGGCCATAATCACAACAGGACCCAACAGTACAGAAGCTAGCATAAAGAAAGGAGAGAGGCAAGGATGTGCACTGTCTCCCGTACTATTCAATGTCTATATCGAGAAAGCCATCCAAGAAAAGTCTCCGGGAGTGAATATCCACGGGAGAAAATCAGCATTCTACGATTCGCTGATGACATAACAGTCATGGCAGAAACAGAAGGAGATTTAAAGAAAACACTAGGAAATATGGTAAGAGCAATGAACAGATATCATCTGAATATCGAGAAAAAGAAAACTAAGGTATTCGTATGCAGTAGAAGAAAGGAAGCAAGGACCAATGTTAAGCTAGGAAAACAAAACAATCGAGGATGTGGAGGAGTTAATGTGCTTGGGAAGCAGAGTAACTAGCGATGGACGAAGTAAAAGAGTAGAATTGCCCAAGCGAAAAGGGCATTTTACCAGAAAAAGATTCTGCTTACAGCTGCAAATACAAGCGTTGAAGTGAGGAAACATTTCATTAGAACATACATCTGGGGCATTCTACTACATGACAGCGAAGCATGGACAATAACAGCAGCAGAAGAGTCCAGGCTGGAAGCATTTGAAATGTGGTGCTACCGAAGAATGATAAAGATAAAACGGATCGAACGAGTGACAAACGAAGAAGTGTTAAGAAGAGTGGGAGAGAAGAGATGTCTACTGAAAACATTAAAAAGAATACGGGACAACTTAATGGGCCACATCTTGAGACACGATGGCCTGATGAAGCCAATCGTCGAGGGAAAAGTGAATGGGAAGAATGGAAAAGGCAGGCCTCGTATGAGGTATATGGAGCAAGTTGTGAAGGATGAAAAAGAGAGGAACTACGACAATATGAAGAGGTTGGCCGATAGAAGAATCGAGTAGAGCGCTGTGTCAAACCAATCCTAGGATTTTTGACCGATGATGAAGGAATTTCTGTTGGAAAATCACTGGTGTGTAGTAAAATCAGGCTTTCATGGGTGTATTTGATGTTGATTTACATCGGGTACTCCCAAACTCAAGGCTATATATACAGTAGATACAATAAAATATTCAACCCCTACACTTGTGCGTTAGCCAACCGTTTACGCAAGAATAAGAATATTTCACGAAAATAAACGTGATAGACACGTTCTGCGTTGGCAGGCTTACCCGAGCGGGATCCAAATTGGTTGACCGTGACAAAGCTTGGCACACGGTCTACCTTCGTGTTGAACAAGCTCTCTTTGTTAAATTTTAATGTTCATCGTGATCAAACACCTAATTATGTCAGCTAGTTGCCAGTTTTTCAGGAGCAAAAGCAACACAATTGTATATCCGTGTTTGTGACCATAATTTTCCCTATTTATCCTCACAGAGTCTAGATTCATGTACAAACTTTGAATTATATCCATTCATTCCATGCAAAACTTATTAAATCTCTCTTTATGATCGCTATATATATTGATGTTATTCTCTCCTATACTAATATACCTTTGACAACGTTATTTCGTAGCATAAAAGAATATAGGTAATCAAAGTTCTCCCTTGAATAGATCTCGTAAACACGTGAAAATCTTTAAGTTGAGAAGACGCCGAAGTGAGTGAATTGAAAGTAAAAGGCTTTTGTTGCGAAAAACGAGTTTTTTGGGGGTTTGACAAAAGGGGTGAAGAAATGAGCGCGGTTTTGGGAGGGAATCGTAAGCGATGCCAAAAAGGAAAGAAAAGCAGACCGCCGTGGTATAAAATCACGACCCAAGTCAGAGAACGGTAAGAAAGAAGGAAAAGGAGGACGTTGGAGTGAAAGTGTCTCGTATGCTTTAATGGTATTTCTCCCTGTCCATCATAAACCGTAACTATTCTTGGTATATGTTTCGGAATAGGCAAACCACAAGCGAAATGCTCATAATCACGAGACACCTTAACTTGCTCGGTCTTAAATCACAACAAGAGTCTCTTAACTGATTAGGGAAAGTAATTCACCAAAAAGAAAAAGAAAAACCAGACATTCCAACTTTTACTGCTGAAATCCAGCACAATGAATCAGGTTGCATAATACGCTTAATTCGAGAAGAGTAAAGGTCTGGGTAGCAAAGCTCTTAATAAAAAAAATTGAACTAGTAGCTACTGGCCACACAAAAGGACATGATGATCTCACGAGGAATAATACACACGGATAAAATGAAGATAAAATACCAAAAGGAAAACTGAAGGGTAATTAGTATAACCGCAAACAAAAAGGCATAGGAAAAAATAAAATCACTGTGGCTAAAAATAGCCTAAAATAGATAAGAATGTATTAGGTAAGCAACCTTAGAAATAACTAGAAATTATCGTAGTTCACGTTGAATAAACAGTTTAAAACACCGAGAAACACCCATTTAAATGGAACTATTTCGTACCTGGAGAAGAGTTGATAAGGTCGTAAAGACGAAAGAAGTGTTACGCATAGCGTGGGAGAAAAGTACTTGGAGGAAAATCACTTAGAGAAAACTCTTAGGGAGGCAGAAAAATGAAAGGATGTCTTTGATTAGCAATTTCCCGTCGAAGGCTGCGATAGAGAGAAAATTGTTACGCCAAAGGGGGAGGCAGTTTTAGGCAACACGGCTGAAGGATGAAATACGAAGGCATAAGAGATATATTTGAAGGCAAACAAAAACCCGAAAACAGGAATGCACACGTACACACATCCTAACGAAACAATAACAGATCGGGAGATATGCAGGAACATAGGTGAATCCATAGAAACTCACTGATAAATATGTGTCAAAGCAATTCGTAGTATTTACATTGTTATAGATACTGAAGGTGGAGAGTTACATCAAATATTCTTGAAATAAGGGAGTGCATTTACATGACTCTGAATTTATCAACTTTATTTTCAACTCCTCGTTCAATTTTCCTGACATAGAAAGATGGCGAGAGACCTGAAACTTTTCCGTGATTAATAGAGGCGTCAATCAAAAAGTTTAGATTCCCTGTCGCATTAAGTCCGGTTGATCGTACAACACACGAACAGTTCCTGATAAGAGCACGGGTAGAGTAAGCCGGGAACTGATGCTGGGCACCAGTAGAGGGGCCGAAAGGCCAAAGAGGACGGGGTTAGAGGGTAAGGAGAGCACGAGAATAAAGGGAAAAGTGAGAGAGAGGAGACAGAACCGAAGCAAGACTGGGGCAGAATGGTTTGTAGGTAATCATTCCTAGCGTGGAAGTAGGGACACGCTTTGGGGTCATGTGAGGAGGGAAGGGGTAAGAAAAGCAAGTCGCAAGAGAGATGAGTGGGTGTTTCAGACGGCAACACATTCGCAATGCGATTCAAACAAAAAGTAAACAGGAGGGAAACGGAGAAGGATCTATTTTTTTCCAACGGAATGGCAACGGGAAGGCAACAAAGAGGCGCCGGGAGTGAGTGAGCTGAAGAGAGGAGAGAGAGAAAGGTTCGCATTTGCGTAATGTATTCGACCCCGGACGGGAGCGTGGTTATTCGCTGGCAAGGGCCTCGCGGGTGGAGCCGGTTAATCAGTCACTGTCCGGCGACAAGGGTCGCGCGCGGCGGACACAAAAGCCAGCCTCGGCGCCGCAGGTTTGGGTGTGGATGAATGTCGCTGCAGGTCGAGAGAATTTCGGCGCCCGAAATTTGACCTGCGCGCGGGACACCAGAACCTCGCTCGCGATGTCGCCTCTCCAGCGGGGATGACGCTAAGTCACTAAGTGTAGGCGTTCAAAGCTAAAGTGCGGGCCACGCATACCAACGGCGCGGCGTGGCGTGCTTGCTTTATTTTTTCTAGATCATTCCTTCGAGGCTTAAGCTCTTGGGAATGTTTTGCACGGCAGTACTTCAACACCTCTTTCTCGTAGAGTCCACCAAAACACACACAATATGATCGCAAACACTTATGGCACCTAACTTATTGAGATGAAATACATGTTACTAAAATTCACCTGATATATAGGTCGTGAAGAGTCGGGTTTTAGATACTGCAATTTATCCTTTTATTTCGCTTCTTTCAATCAGTACTTCTCTTCTCTTAAGGCAATGATGACATACATTCCCCAAGTGAAATACGGAACCGTGATATTTAGGTACAGCCCTCTTCGGTATGGTCACCATTGAGCTCTTCTTGAAGTCTTCTGGCAGAATCCGGAAATCTACCGAACTTCAAGAGGAGCTCAATGGTGACCATACCGAAGAGGGTAAGGCTGAGAAATGCGAGGAGCACCGAACTTTGAATCTAGTTTCACATGCCTCCAAAATCCTTACTCGGATAGTAGGAAGAGGAATTGAAGGAAAGATCGAAGAAAACCTGTCAGAAAACCAATTTGGATTTAGGAAGAATAGGGGGAAAAGGGAGGCAATACTATGCCTGAGACTACCGGTAGAGAAAATGATCCACGTGAGCAAATCATTGTATATAGCCTTTGTGGAATGTGGAATGGAGAAGACATTCGATAATGTTGAATGGAATAAGATGTTCCTATGCTATATGATAATATTATGGAAAAACTTGGCTTGGACTACAATGAGAGAAGAATCATCTACCAGCTCTACAAGGACCCAGTGGCCACAATACGTACGCAAGACGGAAAAAATATAGAGGCAAAAATTAACAAATGAGTCCGACAAGGATGTAACCTGTCACCATCACTCATCAATATATACATGGAGGAAGCGATAAAAGAAATAGAAGAACAAGGTACCAAAGGAATCAAAGTGAATGGAGAAGAAATCAACATGCTACGCTTCGCTGATGATATCGCTATCATAGCAGGAAACAAGGAATACCTACAGAACTCACTGAACATAATTGAAAAAATGTTCCAGGAATACAACATGAAAGTCAATAAGAAGAAAACCTAGATACTTGTGCGCGGAAGAGATAAAACAGTGGCCGACGTCCGCCTCAAAGGAGAAAGATTGGAGAGGAACTCTACCGATCAGAAGCATGGACCATAGGAAAAACTGACCACAAAAGAATAGAAGCCTTCGAGACCTGGTGCTCGAGAAGGATGCTGAAGATCAAACGAACGGATAGGGCGAGAAACGAGGAGGTATACAGAAGAATTGGAGAAGAAAGAGCACTGTGGAGCACCATACGCCAAAGAAGAACACGGTGGGTCGAGCATGCCGTGAGACACAACAATTACGTGGGAAGCATAATAGAGGGAAAAATTGAAGGGAAAGTCCCCAGAGGAAGACCAAGAGAGAAGTACTTGGGGCAAGTCAAGAAGGATACGGGGTGTACCATAGTGAAATGAAGGAACTGGCATGGGATAGGGAGAAATGGAGGGCTGCAGTATACCAATCCTAGGATTGTAATACTATGTATGTATGTATGATATTTGGGTAGCCAGGCCGTCGTGATTCTGATTTTGATGCCGAGGTTGCTGTGAAAACTACTCAACAAAAATATGATCACTCACTTAGCGATTCAACCCGAAGGTTGGTTTGGATAGGCGAGGGTAGGGCTCACCCCGATCTAAGCCACAGGGGTGTGAATTTCACACATTCAGGCTAGGGGGGCCAGTTCCTTTACCTGGTTCACCTCGCACTCCGAAGATTTTTTCGTTCGAGTAATATGATATTACCTTTAATTTCTGTAAAAGAGGAAGACAATGAGACGAAAAGAGCAGTGGAGAGGATATGAATTATTGATTTACAATATAAAAATAATGGAGTTGAATGAAGATCACTAGAAAAAGAATTAGATATTAGGGGGGAGGAGTATATAAAAGGGGAGGACAACAGGTGATATTATTGGTTTAAGTAATGCTAGGTATGTATTTGGTAGAGATAGATATATTATAAAATGTACTTAGAATGGTGATAGTAAAATGGCGAAGAAAAACCAAGGTTTGGTATTTACTACCTATTTTAGAAAAGGTATTAAAAAATCATGAAATGGAAGAAGTACTGACTTAAATCTTTCCATATGGCACTCACGTAGGGACCAGTTTTTCACTAAGACTCAAGGCAAATGTCATGAATCGAACCCTGGCCCAAAAACTGGGAGGTCACTACTCTAGTGTCACTCCAAACCTATTAGATATCACTTAAAAATGAATTAGGAACTGAGGTGAGATATTTATTCAGAGAGAAACACGTAGTTAATTAAGTAACATAGATCAAATTAATAACAAATGACGGTAGAGGGTGAGAGGAGACATTCCTTCTAAGTCCAGAGGTTTGGACGGCGGAACATATTTCTCGAGGCATTTCGTGGAGTTTTGAATGAAAGGGAATTCTCGGGGAATTCGGGTCCTATTCACACCCTTAAACTGAAGGAGAGAAGGTCCAATTAGATTTTTGGACTGGAGAAGGTCATGCATGCTTGGGGAGTCCTGTAAGGTGGAAGGTCAAGAGAGAGCAAAATGTTGTACAATTTTGGCAAGAGGCCGAGTGAAAAACGTCTTTAAGAAAATTGCGTAACTTTCAAGACCATTCATATATTAAATTAATATTTGGATATAAATAAATTTTCATTTGGTATTCCCAGACAATAGTACATATCAATAATTTCAGATGAGCTTTCGCTGATATTATGGGATCAGAGAGTTCCGGGAAAAAAATATAACAAAAAATTCCTACCTAATACTTAGCATGCACATAGGCAAAACTTTATCGATGAAAGACATAGGTGCGCCAATTTTGCTGATATGTAAATGAATGACACGTAAAATTACACTAAAAAAGTTGTTTCAACCCGAAAGTTGGGTCTTAATTTTTGATAGGTGAGGATAGAGCTCACCCCGTACTAAGCCATCGGCGAGTGAAATTCACACATTCAGGGTAGGAGGGCCAGTTCCATTCCCTGGGCCACCTGCGACTTCTTACGAAGTTCTGACATGTAGAAAATCGAATCTCAAGGATTTTAGGTGGGGGTGTCCAGAAAGGATCTTGCCCGAGACACTCCTGTCAGTAGCTCAGCGCTCTACCCAATAGGCCAACATAACCGCCGAAAAAAATGAACGCCTTGGTAGCTCAACTGGTAAAGCACCTGGCAGGAAAAATTATGCTAGGTGAAGTACAATTCAAAGAAATTTTTAGAAAAATTAGGTACGATAACTTGACTAATGAGAAAAATTACGTCTTAGAGGCAGGTTTATGGCCCCTGCCGCGGATCAAGGTGTGATAAGGGTGATTGTAATGAAGCCGATAGGAATAAAGAAAGGCTGGTACGACAGACCGACGAGTAGGTAATGACGTAACTTTCGTAACGCCATGACTTGATTTTCAACAATAAATGTTGCGTTTGCTAAATCAAAAACAAAATTATTTTTATGCGCAGGTGGCTGAGAAGGCTGAGAAAACGCATTTGGCTAAATAAATCTACATGATTTAATTGAAATATTCTCGGAAATAGCACGAGTACGAGAAATCAGCTACTTTTCCCTTGTTACACCTCATTTGGAATATGCTGCCAGTGTATGGGATCCCTACGAAATCGGTCTAAGTAATGAACTTGAACGTGTGCAGCGAAAATCGGCAAGATTTGTAAAGGGACGATACGATAATTATATTAGCGTAACCAGTCTATTAAATGAATTGAAATGGGAATCATTGTCAGATCGCAGGTTGAAATTTAGACTTAATCTCTTACACAAATTCCAAGGCAATATTTTCAGTGATGATGTTAAAAATATTTTACGAACCCCAACTTACTGTGGCAGACTGGACCATAATCATAAAGTTAGAGAAATTGATTGCCGAACTGACCGATTCAAAATGTCCTTTTTCCCTCGCACAATTAGAGATACGAATAACGGTAAATATGTCCTATCGGAGAGTA
This sequence comes from Platycnemis pennipes, assembly GCA_933228895.1. Lineage (NCBI taxonomy): Eukaryota > Metazoa > Arthropoda > Insecta > Odonata > Platycnemididae > Platycnemis > Platycnemis pennipes. The sequence continues at coordinate 53,572,393 of OW121853.1, forward strand.
GCAATGAATAGAATTGGTAGCTGCATGTTGGTATGAGTACTCAAAGCTAACCCTACTAACAGAATGTTTTTGCATGTTTTCTTTGCAATTTCTATCTTTTTTAAATAGTGTAGTTCTGACTACTATATTAATACTATTCCTTTTTTATGCATGATATGTAGTGCATGTTTGGTGAGCAATCACCCCCTGCCACACACCCTTGTGGTGGCTTGCAGGGTATTATGTAGATGTAGATGTAGATGAGTGAGAATGAACTTCAAACTCTCATAATCCATTAAAATTTCCATGAATTAATCATTCATTATAAATTACTTTCTCAACTTTTACTGTAGTTTTACTTTCCACGATGGTGGCTTTTTCCAGAAAGAGATATTTCAAATAATTCGTAATTACATTACTAAAATGTGCAACTTAATGAATAGTTTCATTTTTCATTAAGTTTAATCAATGCTTCCTTCTACACTATGAAAGCGAAATCCTCGGGGATTTTTTTGCATTCGAAATACATGATCAAAGTTTCGAAAATTATCGGCCGGCTGTTTCAGATGGACGTGCTTAGGCAGCTTACACACAAAACGTAACCGCTTAAACGAATTTTTACTTTGAAAAAGCAAATGAAAAGAGAAAGTAAAAACCCAAACCGATCCTTTTAGAAATTAATCCCGCGTAACGCAATGCATTATGCGAAAGTTTGTCAATAAAAGTACGAACAACTGGTTTTCAGCGAGCAATATCGCCTTAATTCTATTCCAGTAATACGAAAAATAATAGAATTTAACTAATATACGGATTATAAAAGTGGTGAAACTTAGGCGACAATGTTAGAACAAGATTGATTTCCGCCGAAAATAACGAAGAATAGTTGCGTAAATTCTTCTCGGGTCTTCATGCGGGTTAGGCTCTCCATCTCCGTCGACGTTTCGATGACCGACTCGCTCATCTTCTTCAGGGCAATGAGCGAGTCTGTCATCGAAACGTCGGCGGAGATGGAGAGTCTAACCCGGATGAAGGCCCAAGAAAAATTTACGCAGTTAATACGCCGCGAAAGCACAAGAACTTACTTCACGAAGAATAGTTATTGAGATGAAACACAAGATGTGGATTAGAGTTAAGTTTCTACAAAGTTAAGAAAACAGATGAATTAGAATTTTTATGCAATACTCCTTTGTTCATTGCTACGAGTCCAAAGATTAAGCATCTCAAAGGAATTATTGAAAACTACTACTGTGTCCCAAAATTAATAACATTGAAAAGTATCACTTTTTGAGTAAGCATTATCTAAATTTCTTGAGTCGTCATTCATCGCAATGCTACGAGAGCAAAATATTATCAAATGTTATTAATGTATAACTTAAATGTTCAACTCCCATACGTAGATGACAAACCATTGATGCGAAAACAATACCTACTTAAAGCGGCACATTAGTGACATCAAAACTTAAGATTGCCACCACATATTAAAGTGACCGCTCAGCTTAGCCTGCTTAAGGATGACTGCAGAAGAAAACAAGGCCTCCTTATAACCCCGCAGTAAACCAAGAATATTTCTTTTAAGTAAGATTGCAATTTAGGCCCGACGACATCTTCCCCGCTGCTCTACAATGAGGACGTTAGGCACAAGTGGAGGGGGCGAGTAGGATGGAAATGAGTGCGAAGGGAAACTCTAGGGTTTTGAATCTCTTGGCGTGGGAATGTGGACAAAGGAAAGAGAGGAGGCATGCGAAGTGCCGCGTAGTTTACGAGGGGCTGAGGGATAAGTTTTCCCTTTTCTCTCCACCGCGATACCTCCCAAGATGAGAGTGGGTGGCTGAGAAGAGGTTTTCTGCGGCAAGGAAAAGGGAGGCGAAGGAATTCCGTATATAGGTATAGAGTGGGAGGCTGGAAGATGGGTTCGCATTAGACCTTGACGTTTAGAAGCTTAGGCGTGATAAGTTGCGGTTTCCGCGTTTAAGATGCATTTTAGAGAATGGGAGAGGAGATAAGATAAGAACATGCGATTGAGTATGAAAAGCGTTGCGTACTTCTTACGATGAATAAAAGAAATGAGGTGGAAGACGCCAAAACTTCGAGGGTGAAATGAATGAGTGGCTGCCGATAGCAGAGATAAAGCGAGTGTTGTCCTTTTTTATATGCGTTACTAGAAACCCTGGAGAAATATACGAGTGGAAGTTTCATTAAATGAAGCGCTTATTTAAAATTGAAAACGTAATGGCGCCCTTGCTGCTATAGCAATGGTAAGTACAAGCAAAAATGGTAAATGTATATGTTCGCGGTATATAATAATAATAAGGCAGTTCTCTGAAAATAATGGCATTGATTCGGGTGTAAGTAGTGAGGCAGGATCATATCGGATAAAAATGTAATGTTTCCTGCAAAACGGAATGTTAAACGCAAATTTTAATAACGAACTTATAACGAATGGCCAGTTACTAGGGTTATAAATTCAACTTAAAAGTACATACTAAATATACAATTCATACGCGTTTTTAGCTGAAATAAATCTTCAGCAAAACTTATCACGTCACAGAGAAAGTTTTAGGGTATAACACGTTGTAAAAGCGATTGCATTCCTAGGGCTGTTGAGCCGACTTCTACCAACAGACAAATAAGGAATATACGCACCTCACTTATTGCATCTGCCAAAATATTGAACGCCACTAGTAAACTTATATAGGGTTGGAAATAATCTTTAATCCCAGAATCACATTTTTTGTGGAGCGTGATGGCTCTTCCGCTCAATCGAAAGAGACACGCGACGGAATGGACGCTATGATTTCATCGAAGGGTTCCTTAACGGCTTAATGTTTTTAGCATCCGCATCAGGGCTGCGCTATTCAGGCAACATTTCGCATCCAAGCCGTTGCGAGGGAGAAATTTATTGTATCGCCAGATTCCAAGGTTCTCTTGGGTCCCCCGCTGACGCCACACAAATTGGACGGTCTCGTCTTTGTTTATATCCCCCCATTCCCGGGCGATATCGCGCCCGGCTGCGGAGTCTAATGGGCCGTTCAGTCAATTCAAGAAAGCAATAGAAGGTGGCCTTCTCAAATTCTCCACACGAAAACACAATGAAGCGTGCAAAAAAAACCTTGAATGGTGGATGGAATCTTTCGCGCTCGTGGGAAGGGAAGAGAGATAAAGAGGAGAAAAGGGGGGTGATAAGGCAGTAGGAAAGAAAAACGAGGGTCGGAATGAAGACAAAAAGTCGAGCAAAAAAGGCAGGGTACGCAAAGCCGAGAGCTACAGGAGGAGTTCATTTTAATATAAACGATTTTCACCGCAATTTATGTACCGAATTATGTGTCATATTTTCCCAAACCCAGCACGTCATTTTAGAAAGTAATCGGGTAGAATGGCATAAAAAATCTCAAAATGTTGTTTTGAGCGTGAAATTAACTAACTTTGAAGAATAAATTTCACTTTATTTCCCATACGTTTCTGCCATTCCAAATATGAAAACCTCAAATCAAATCAGTCACACACTTTACGAAAGAAATAACTTGAGAAATTTAGTCCTTTGTATATGTTTTCACGGTGTGACTGCCTTCATAGGAAAATTTTCTGTTGCCATACATTACTAACACTCATACCTAGATTACTGATACAGGACTATAGAACACCAAGGAAATATATTTTTTTACAAAATATCTCAATTACAATACAATTAATAAAATAATATTTCAATATGTGTTATTCATGACATGCCGAATATTAAATAGTATTTAAATAGCAATTTAAAGAATCCCATTAGTCTATTGTCTATTTCTAGCAGTATTCTTCCATGTTATACTACTCTTTTTTGTCCATGATCCAGCAGAGAGAAAATACCTTACGCCATGGGAAAAAATTTTGTCTGATGAATGATAAAAATTTACTAGAATAATTTCCATCTTACCCAAGTTCCCCTAGCACTTAATAACCATTGATTTCCTGTAATTCCCGAGAATCCAGTCAAAATTACTAGCAGAGCACAACGAAAGTGTCCGTTCAGCTAATAGTTATTACATCCTTAAGGAACTAAACCTATACTTCACCAACCTATATATTGGTATTGATAAATATTTATATAAGCTACTGTAAATACAAATGTGTAATCGTTTTCTGGATGCACGCACTTATGAATCAGGACGAAAATCAAATAAATTTTTGTGAATGAGAGTTAATAAAACCTTCGGAGTCAATTTTGGTCCTGGTAAAAATATTTGGAAATCGAAAACTGACGGTTGTTCTCAATATTTTTTGTGTTTTGAAGGAGAAGAATTTGAAGGTTCTAAATTACTAACTTTGTTAGAGATGAAACTGTGAATTATCTGTGGTGATAGAATTGAAGGTCTTCCAATTTCAGTTAAACTAAATATACACGAATAATTTTAGGCTCGATTTTTATCTCTTGATATAACACTCAAAACACACAATAAAGCATTTTTTCCTCCATTACGTTTTGTACTCGAGAATACTACCTTCGCGTACAAGTTTTTCTTGAAGAGCAGGCCTTGAGGAAAATGCATCCATCATACTCAATTGACCTCCTGGTCATATCGTTAGCCTCGAGATACCGACTGGACTCCAACAATTGCGCACGCTTCCAAACAATAACGCGAGGACGAAAAAAGAATCAACAGAACCACGATCTTAATGGCCAAATACGCCTTTCACTCCGAGCTCTCCCTTCCCTCAAAAACAATTTTCGGAAAAATAAGGGACGAAAACTCGAGGAAAACGAATTTGGGACCCACGGGACGAAAAAAACGGCGCTTGGGGAGGTGAACGGAAGAAGGAAAGAGGAAGAAGAACCTCGGCATGGAAAGCAGGAAGAGGGACCGTTGATAAACAAAAAGAATATCTCGCGGAGGAGCTAGAAATGAGGAAGGGGGAGGAGGACATTGGTGCCGCGGTAAAGAGAAGTGCGAAGTTTGCGTAGAGGGGTCGAAAACATCGCGAGGAGCTCAGCGGGTTATCACGAAGGAAGGGGTGGATACAGGGATGTTTATGGACGACGATAGTATTGAGGGTAGACGTAAGTAGGAGGAGGAGGCGGTAAGATAGATCCTCCTCACTGCGGGACGGTTGGAGAGGGATCAAGGTGGAGACGAGAAATTACATACAAAGGGATCGGAATGGAGCCGATGCATGCAACGGGAAGACAGGAGGGAAGAGGTCTGGGAGGTGGATGAAGGGAGGCGATATTGGGCAGAAATGGATACCATCAGGACTCCAAGTGAAGTAGCAAAATGGGTGGGAGGGAGGGAGTTTATAGGAAGGGCGAGGTTAAGAGGTGGCGGCGGTGGTGGTGCGGGGAGGCGAAAGAGGCGAGTGAATAGGTTGTTGCGGCCTCCGCACAGGAAGGAGTGCTGTTCCTCTCGGGACACATCATACATATATACATCGGAAAACCGTTCTTCCAAGAACTCCGGTATTGATCGCATTTCCGCGGGGGTGAATGGCGGGAGACGGCTGCGCGGAGGGGGCGGGGTGAAAGTCGGAATGATTGGAGGGAGTAGAGAGGGAGGGTGTGGGCAGGGGCAGTGACGGCGTTGCACTCGGTCGGGTTGAAGACGGCGGGCAGCGCGGAGAGGAAGTGGATGAGGGAGAATGAATTCCGAGGAGGAAGGCAGATGAAGGGCGAGTCATATTCGCCACGGTGAGAGGAGATGGGGCCTGTACGGTTACATACTCGAAGACGAAGCACCTCGCGTCATCGTGAGGGAACAATACTTCGTAAAATCGCGTTGAGTATTGATTCAAAACCGGAATTCATGTTCACGAGCGCCTCATGTAGCCTTCTCGGGTAATTAAATTTATTCGCTTCCAGTGATGACATTTTTAGGAATCGGATGTCGTTGAAAATTTTACGGGTGATCTATTGCAGCATCTCGTCAGTGGTAAAGACTTTGCCAACATAAAATATTCTCGTAAAGCGAATTGTTGACCATGTTGATATCTAAGATATTTAAATGAAATTAATTATAAAAATGATCAAACTTTAGTTCATAATCTTGATCTCTAATAATTTTGATAATATCTTTTGGAAATATATCAACACCGATGCTGATCAAAAGTGTAGGTACAGATACTTCCAAATGATTACATTAGAAATGGTAATTATCTACTATTCCGATTGGTGGTATTATACTCGCAACAATTTACCAAGTATAAAAAGTGATTTTTTGCCGTCATCTTTTCTTTCCCCATTTGCAAGATGACAATCAGTAATCTAGTTATTATCAATGCATTAGAATCACTGACAAAAGATTAAGCAAATGCTGACCTAGATGATCGCTATACATATTACAGCCTATCTATCGCTTGATCAGATTTCGGGTTGCTGAAAAAAGGCTAAACTTGATGCCCTTTATCACTCTCTACAGCAAAGTAAACAAAGTCATGTAGTTACAAAAGTTAATGTGAAATCCTTCCTACCTTCCACGGATAATTTAGCTCTAATTCCTTGGGATTGTAATTGCAAATAAAACATAGAGAACACTAAAGTTGACCCATGTTGAAATCTTTAAGCTCTTAAGATCAATTAACTTAAAGTGTATTGTGTAAGATTGAATATGTAATAGCTATACGATTTTTATGTTTTGATTTCAATTGGTATACACCTCGATAACGATCCGAAAATAAAGGAAAATTCATTGAACTTGAATATTATTTACCATGTCTTGATCATGTGTGAGCATTCAACAATTAATTATTCACAATTCCTACCGATTTTCCTTCGGTGATCATTCATTGACTGCTAAGCAATAACTCTAGCGAACAATCCCCGTTAGTTTTCCCAATTTCCTTATCTGGCTTTGAATTGCAGTCTTTGGCTCCAACCTCGGTGGACGTGGAATAACAAGTTGAAACACGAGTCAATCTAAATGTGAAATGTTGTCCTGTCTACGACAGCAACCGGCACAAGTGGATCTCATTCAGTTTTGTGCGGCCACAAGAGACATCGGCTTCGCAAATAAGACCCATGAGAAGACTGAGCTTCGACGGCGAATCGTCTCGATATCTCATCGAGCCAAGCGAAGGAGAAAACACAGCAGCGTACCCCGAGGCATTTTGTTCCCTCCGACGCGCAGGGCGCTTGGTAAGGTATGCCCGCCGTTAGGTCCGGGACGTCCAGACTGGAGTCGTAAATTCTTTCTGCCTGGGGATCTGTCGAACTATAAATATCGTGTGCGCGCGCCAGGGAGAGTGTAGCATGCAAAGAGTAAGGGAAGGAGAGAGAAAGAGTTACGAGATATCTACGGAAGAGAGCAGGATTGCCGCGCATTTGCATTCGCCTGCTAAGATAGCCTCCAGTTTGCTCCTAAAAAGCTTCCTTCTGCCTCCGACAAACGCTTGTAACTAGAATGGCGTGAAAGAGAGATTATTTTCTTCCCAGGAAATTGGCACAATTGATTCCGATCTGGAAACGAGAAAGGGATCATGTCGGGTGGATTCGAAATAAGGGCAATCAATTCAGTAAAAAGAACTGTTAGAAACGCGACGCGGGTGATTTCAACGGAAAAAACAGCAGACTCGTAACTTGTTAATCTATGATGGACTACCATCATTCGTAAGTTTAACGCTCTATCCATTTGAATCGCATTGTATTACATTATCGTAACTTAACCAGCGGCGTCGGAAGTGGGGGGCGGAGGTGGTCCGAACCCCCCCCCAGAAACAGCCCCGGGCCCTTGAGAAATGAGTAGTCTTCATTAATAAAAATTAAATTTCACTTGTTTCCAGCTTGCTTTTTCACTTAGACACATATTCGACGACCTTCATATGCTCTTTTAGCGAAATTATAGTCTCTACCCCCTCCTATCCGCAAATAAATGCGGGCCCTTTTCAAGGCTGGCCTCTCCCAGCGAAAATAGTTCCGACGCCCCTGAACTTAACGTAATAGTTTTCAGCGCTGATATTCAAATTCGCGGAAGAGTATTGACAAATAAAATGATCAGAAAATGAAAGAATATCATAGTCAAGCATCAAGTTGATAAAGTTGGCCATCTTCATCATGTCAGGATTGCTATTAATATTATTTTTTTCTAACAATTTGGGTAGGTTATGACGCACTTCATACTCTACTTTGCATTAGTTAATTAACACATTCTTTAAGATACTGCTATTTCCTTGTGGTTATTCGATCTTTATTATAAGTAATGTCATTAGTTTCACATTTTTAGGATTAGTATTCACTAAATAATATGGACTGACTTTACAGCAGTAGACGCAGTAGATATGGACCTTTGTATTTGATGAGCACACTCAACGCAGCGTCTAAATTTAATATTTGGTCGTATCCAGCTGTATTAGTGATTCATTGGTCGAAGTCTTCGGACTTGCCAAAAATGCGTGCCTGTTTAATTACAAGAGGCGAAAAAGTATGTTTTCTTTATTCTAATGCCTGAATGTGTTGAACAGAAGGAACCAATCCTACCCTCAAATCAGAGCGAGAGGATTACAGAATGCCTCGAAATCATATTTCGTTTAAATTTTGTGGAAAAATTCCACTTGAAAAGTAACATAGAAAAATATTTAGACGGAATAGGATTTCATGTCTGTTGTGCATGCGTTGTAGATACCTCGTCAGGATTGGTTTATTTAGGAAAAGTCTCTGTGACATTAGAAACAATTTGGTAAACACTGTCAGTATGGAGTCTCAAGAAACAACATCCAAAGTAACATAAGACCAGTTAAATGTTTACACCTGTACTTCTTGGGCTAGAGCATTATTACCCGTGTTATTATTTGAAATTAGAAAATAAGATGTTGAGACGAAAAAATGAGCCAAAACGAAAGACAAAATTTCTACTTTGATATCTATCTTGTATTTTGATACTTATTATCAGACGATAATGAAGATTCTGATACGATGCGCATGCTACAATGACTCGCGATTTAACCCCAGATAAAAAATAGTGACTTAAGAGAATTAACTTATATTGGCAAACCAAACTTAACAGTGGAATAATGTGATTCTTTACCTTCAATTAAAAAATAATAAGCAAATTGTGCTTTCCATAGCAATATTTTTGCATTTCAAGAACTCCAAAATTGTAGAAATGAAAATTGTAATAAATAAGAATTGGAGAATCCTCATAACAAAGTCTATTGGAAGTCAAGTAGTTGTTTAAACAGAGAGATTTGCAAATGTCAAACGTCATAGTTGGAGAAAAATTTATGAAGAGAGAGATTTACAGTCTCTCATTTTGGGGATCCGTCTCGTATGCTGGACGCCATAATCACTCTGATATTCACTTATTCGTTTTGCCAGCGTTTCAAGCTTCAACAATTAGTATACCCTAAGGCAGCAATTTCAAGCTAGACGCTCACTACTTTGTGCTGACCAATGGTTTTTTTTACAAGCAGGATGAATCTCATTTTTCTATCGCTCTCAGAACGAGTACTTGGTTAACGAGGTGCGCCGTAATGGCAGTCCATTACCGAACGAGGCACACATGAAATTCCACTGCTGGGAACCGTAATGGACGACTTAACAGGTGAATGGACAGAAGGCATCCATTTACATCCATACGTCTGTTCCTTAAACGGAGCATACCATCCGCTAAAATCATGAAAGGTCATTGACCAATAGGTGAATAACCCTCAGATAGGGTAAAGGGGGGTGAATCGGGCCACAAAAAGCAAAATCGTCGATTTCCTCGTTTGTGTAAACAGGTACATTCTGAAAGCATTATCAGCAAAGGACTTGATGTTTTTCCAGTTTAAAACGCAATTTTCAGCGTGGTTGCTCTGAATAGAACGGTCCTGGAGCAATTTCTTCAAGAGACTGCATGGTCCTATTCGCCCGACGACTTGGAGGGCGAATCGGACCAGATTAGAGGCTGAATCGGACCAGTAAAATAACGTTATAAATTTTAGTTTTCTTAAGTTTTATTCCATAAAATTTTGAAATTTTGCATCATTGCTTTTAACAATGTAGTGCAGTCTGGAGATATTTCGACGACACCTTCTTAGAGTCAAACATAACTTTACAAATAGACATACATCACCAAATCTGAACATATAGAACAAAATAGAACAAATTTACCAAAACAATTAAGCACATTTACCACAAGTAAATTTATCTCGCCCCTTAGCACCTACACACAGCTCATGGTACCAACAATTACACTCCAACAATTACTTACAATCCAGTCTCTAAACTTTGACGAATTCGCACAATTATAAGACTTGGAGCAGAAGCCACAAAGCGTATCATCAGCTGAGTTTTCCCCATTCTCAGTATTGCCGTCCCTATCTGAAGATGATTCATATAAGTTTCTGCAAGTTCCCTTCGCGTTCCTAATATTTTGTTTCTTCAGTCGTTGCTTTGTTTCTTCTATTACAGCTGGAGAAGTAAGTATTTGAGCAATTTGCTTTCTTGACCTTTTCACATTGACTTTCATTCTTTTTTCTGGTGTAGGTAGTAAATTATGGAAAGACCTACCCAAAGTATTTGACGATTCCTCAGATGTTGATGTCGAGGATTGGCTTTCTTCATAGGAACTGGCAGTTAATTTTTGATCGGAAGATGAATTTGTCGAAAAAGGAGTTGATGCTTCTTCTGGGGCGTGTGAGCTTCCGAGATTAGAAGGATGAAGATCTAACTCCGTCAGGATACCCGGATTCAGAGGGAATATTCCTGTTGATCGGAATCCATTTTCAGCGTTGCCGATTGTTGCGGCTTTGCTCCATGCATTTCGAAAAAGCCGATCAAAATTAAATTTAGTTATCTTTCTATCCCCCTTACAAACTGTCATATACGCATTAGTTTCAATATCGCAGTATGTCTTTAATGGTTTATAAAAAGACCTGTCCAGAGGTTGCAACCTTTGTGTAGTGTGGCTGGGCAGTGATAAGAGAGTGATCTCATTCCTTTCACAGAACAGTAGAACAGGAAGAGTCTTGTGTGATGCGTGGCCATCGAGGACTAAAATGCATCGGCCAGGAATCCTGTTTGCTTGAAAGTGCTTTAGCCACTCCAAAAAAAGATCCTCATTTATCCACCCTGAATCGGACATAAAAATTTTAGATCCCAACGGAAATCCATCCTCCCATTCCTTATGGAACTTTTTCCCCTTAAAAATTACAAAAGGTGGTATGTAATGTCCACTTGCATTGCAGCACGCAACAACTGTCACCAATTCCCCCTTTTCCACTGACGTCTGTTTTATGACTACCTTAGATCCTGTTCTTGCAACATTCTTTTGGGTTTGGCGATTATTTAATACACATCCCGTTTCGTCAACGTTGTATATAAGGTGGGGCCTATCCATAACTCCAGCCTCAGCCATCGAAATAGTTACCTTTGAAAAAAAATCGTCTACATCTTCCTTATTTAAACCCTCAGCTCGAGCCACTGACAAACCTTCGGGTTTTCGAAGACTTAAAGGATGTCTAGATATAAAATTCAAGAACCAATCCTTGCCTGCTCGTTTTTTCAACGCACAGAAATTGTTTTTTATGTTGTTTTCAATGGAAAATTCATATGCCACCTTCATGACATCATCTCTTGTCAATCCGAACCCAATTTCACATAACCTAAGAATTATTCTAATTAATGCTTCCTCTTCTTCCACTGAGAAGACATTTTGCCCCCCTCTTGTCTTCAATTTTTCCGTATCCGCTACTATCCTACGATAGAGGCAAGTACGGGGAACATGGAAAAGTTCGGCAGAATGCCTCATGCTTCTTCCCTCTCTGAAAGCTTTCAGCGCCATTCTCATATCCTCCTCTGTCCATGTCTGTTCCGTTTTTCGCCGGTACTTCCCCATCTTAATCCAAAAGGAAAAACATTAACGGTAAGCGAAAATTATCACTTTCATAAATACGTTTTAAATGAAATTTTGCTGATGTTACGCTATCAAAAGGAGGTTGTAAGGCGTTCCACAACTAATTCTGTTGCCATATGTAATATTTAATACTCTGGCAATCCCTCTATCACGTACATTATATCACCTCCTTTTCTTTCAGATTGGAAAATATAGACCACTGAGTAATGTAGAATGTATAGGTATGGAACTCAATGTGAATTATTAACAATAAATTTCCATCACGAAATGCGTATGTTTTATGATATTGTTTCAGCGAATAATTGGTTAATATATATGGAACAGTACACAACATATGTTACATCAAACGAAGGTAGCTTAGCTCTCGCTCAGCCTATAAATCGTGCTCGTCGCCGTAATAATTCACCTCTATGTCGGGGAAAATCTCTTTCCTCCTCCTCGTTATACGTAGTAAATATCTATAACGTGATATAGAATAGCATTAAAATAGGTTTATTCCATTTAGCTTCTTATAATACTTAAATAAAAGAGTATGGCCTAAAAACAAATTTTTAGCCACTTTCGCTCAAACATTCTTATAAACATTTGATGTTTTTAATGTAAAACATTAAGTGTAAGTAAGCAATTTATCAATATTAGTTGTATATCTACTTACTTTTCAGTAGCAGAAGGAATTTTTCCAAGTGTCAGTTGAGTATAACTGGTTCAATGCTTCACCCTCGACCAGCGGCTTGGAACTGAACTCCTGCGCGTGCTGGTCCTTTTCACCCGACTAAGTAATATGATTTTGTATCATGTTTGGTAACTCCGATATTCATACAAGGCTCAAAAAAGTAACCTAATGTGGCAGCTATGGTATTAGATTTCCTTTCAGGAAAGAAAAACTTGAAATCTGAGTAAGCGCTACAATGTCACCTTACTTTGAACCTATACGAGGTTTTCTAAATACCCAATTTCACACCTCTCTCGTATGGTAGGCTTCCATTCGACAGAGTATCATTTGCTTAAATTCAGTCGTCGAGTTCTCGTTTTCACTCTACTAGAAGGACAAGATTACAAGGAAGCAATTCCTAAAACGTAGTCAGTCTCAAGTGATACCGTTTCGGGTCTGAGCGCACTTTTTGAAAAGCGTTCCTATTCACCCGCTGCACTGTGGTCTGAAATCGGAAATAGCCGGACAAAAGTCCAAAATTGCTTCTTTTGAGGTACACACTTGAAACTTGTCATAAACGCTCAGAATTGATCACTGATCATGGAACAATAAGCCATTTTTGGATGATCTCATCCGTTTTTGAGGTACAGAGGCCCAAACTTGGCCAAGTTTCCAAAAACACACCCGATCTTGTTTTTCTTCAAAAATATTTGAAGTTAAGCTGCTGGTGGAGTTTTGGAAGGAGTTTTATGAAGTAAAAAACATTATATTCCGGTAATATGGTACTTTATCTATATTATCTGTTAGTTTCGAAGATTTTGGTTAATATTAGTGTGGCATTACGTCACAAAATGGCGGACCCTTTTTCCGGGTAAAATTTGACATAAAGTAGACAATATCTTTAGTTTAAGAAAATTGCCACCGCAAAAACTTTCATGAAAGTATTTAGTAAAGATATTTTAAGAATGTAAAGCAAAAATCTTGGAAAAAAGTTTGCGGCTGCGAAAATGAACGCAATTTTTCGATCGCGCTTCACGGCACGGCTCCGCGACGCGGGGCCCAGAGACTCAGTGACTCCGTTGGATATTTCAAGTTGTTTGGAACTAATTATTGAAAATTGTCATTTTAACCATGGTATACAGTCTCTATTGACCTGAAATACTATATTGAAGATATTATGAGGATATTAGATTGATCGAATTGATCACTGAACGCGTGACTCTGGTATACATGCTCTGGTTTGGATACTTTACGGATTCTTGCCGCATGTTGGAACATCTTTTGGTGTAGAATTTAAGTTTTCACGCGAAGGGTACCCTACACATTTACCAGGAAAGGCAACAGTCAGAGATTCTTTTTCTACTCCTTACCCTTTTCACACTTGCCGAGGAGGAACGTGCGAAAAGGGGCTTTTTATGACACCGCGCAGCCTTTGACGGTATTTAACGGGTATTTCCGAAGGGGTTTTTCCTTTTCCCTTCAAAAACGCATTTTAGCTGGCAGTTCTTATTTGGATTCGGTGGATGAGTGTTGTGCCTGTAGTGATTTGCTAAAATCTGTGTGTGTCTAGTGCATTGATTCGTCATTGAATATATATCATATACACGTACTTGGAATATACATATATATCATTGAATTAGTTTCGCTGTTTATTTCCTGTGTTGGTCAGCGGTGTTTCTGGTTTACTCAATAGTCTTTCTTTTTCAAGGTTAGTATTTTGAATATAATTTTCAGTATCGCTATTTATTCTTAGCATTTCACTCCGACGCTTATAATGTTCCTTTTTATGAAGCTTCACGGCGTTTTTTCGCCGATCTTATTTTATGGAAAATATAATCGTGAAAGGCATTCATCGTGCGACTTTCATTACATAATTTTATCTGTCGGATCCATAAACAGATTTTTTGTTTGTCCAGCTCTGAAATGACATCATATCAGATCACCTGTTTGGAGCTACACAACAAGATAATTGAGATGAAAGGAAAATCATTGCACGATAAAAAAATATTCTTGCTGGATTTGTTATCTCAGACTTTGAATTTAGAGAATCATTTCGATGCCCTAGATAGTCTCCGTGAATTTCTATGAAGGTTCTTGGTATATTACCAGAAAAAGTGGGAAGAATGTTTTCGAAAAAACGAGCAATTTTTAGCTCGCAATAATGCATGGCTCAAAGAGCCAATTATTTTCCCGGAAGCGGTCCGTGAGTACCTACCAGGTACTTCTACAACGACCGGTATGTATTTTCTTATTTATTTCTTTTGCCCAGTATCATGGACGAAGGTTTTTACATGGAATTTATATCTTAACATTATTGATTCATTAGGTTCATTGGGGCGACCAAAAAGAGGTTTAGAACTTCCTCAGACAGGTCAAAAAGAAGAAAATTCCAAAATATTGAAAGTTCTTCCTCTGCTGCCGAGCTCGCGTTGGCAGCCTCTTGGCAGAGAGGAAGTAGATAGCGCTACCGCTCAACTTCTCACGGAAGTAACGACTACCACTCCCACTAGAGCAAGAAGAATTCTCACAAGGTGGAGGAAAAAAGATGAGATGCAGTCGCAGATGTCACCAGAGGAGGCTCTATCTCTGATGATCACCACTGAGCTGACAAAGAATCAGTATGATTGCTCCGCTCTTAGTTACGGGCACAACCTGTGCCTAGCTATGTGTACCTAGCTATGTGCGAGTGTTAAATGCAAAAAGCGCTGCATACCCCGAAGGTATACACACAACAGAAAACATTAGCGAAGTGAGTTTACAAGATCTATTGAACCATACAGAATCGCGGATACTGACATGCGTTTCCACGACTCTAGCATCCGGCAACAAAGTAAATTGCACATTAATTTGCAAATATGGTTTTGATGGGAGTTCGGGCCTTTCGCAATATAAACAGTTGTGGGAAGAAGCAGATACTTCAGATGAATATTTATTTACGAGCACCATGGTGCCACTTCGTTTGCTGAATGACGCAACTGGTACGAGCTTAAGGCATTTTTTTTTCATACCTTGTTTATCTTTGGCCAATCTGATAGCAGTACAGTTGAGTACCAATAATATATGAACTATTTTAGGTGAGATTATCTGGAAAAAACCTCGCACGTCGTCAACCATATTTTGCCGGCCCATTCGCATTCAGTGGCTAAAGGAAACCAAGGAAGTTGCTATGGCGGAAAGAAATTATGTACAAAAGCAGGTAGACGGCTTAAAAAATTGGAATTGGGGAAATGATTCTGTTAATTTCAGCTTGCTTCTGACCATGATAGATAGAAAGGTAAGGATTTTTCCTATTTTTAAATTGATGGACAAGTAAATGGTGGTGGATATTGTAAAACAAATCTATAAAAACATTTTTTAGGTATGCAATGCATTGACTGATTGTGCTACTATGAGGTGCTACATCTGCGGAGCGAAAGCTTCCCAGATGAATGATTTAAGGGCAATGAAAGATCGACCAGCAGATGTTACTAAATATTACTTTGGTCTGTCTACCCTACACTGCTATGTTCGGTTTTTCGAATGCGTATTGCACATATCGTATCGACTGGAGTTAAAACAGTGGCAGGTGAGAAATTATCCAAACAAGCTGGAAACTGTATTTAAGGTAAAATAAATATCTTTAATGATAAATAAATAAATAATGACAAATCTCTTAATAGGCCCACGGCAACCTAAGAACACAGCTAACAGAAAAAAAGATTAGCATTCAGAAGGCATTTAGAGAAAGGATGGGGTTGATAATGGATGTGCCAAGGCCTGGATCAGGAAACACGGATGACGGTAACACGGCAAGACGTTTCTTTGATTCTCCAGAGCTGGCCGCTGATTTAACTGGAAATTCTATAAAATGAACCCAACTTCTCAGCAATAGCCACCAATAACAAAATTTTCTTTCCTTTCTAAGATGTATGTACTGATGGGATGTGCAAAGGTAAAACTTACAATAGCAAAATTAAATTTCAATGTCGTGTTTACCAGAGTCACGCGTTCAGTGATCAATTCGATCAATCTAATATCCTCATAATATCTTCAATATAGTATTTCAGGTCAATAGAGACTGTATACCATGGTTAAAATGACAATTTTCAATAATTAGTTCCAAACAACTTGAAATATCCAACGGAGTCACTGAGTCTCTGGGCCCCGCGTCGCGGAGCCGTGCCGTGAAGCGCGATCGAAAAATTGCGTTCATTTTCGCAGCCGCAAACTTTTTTCCAAGATTTTTGCTTTACATTCTTAAAATATCTTTACTAAATACTTTCATGAAAGTTTTTGCGGTGGCAATTTTCTTAAACTAAAGATATTGTCCACTTTATGTCAAATTTTACCCGGAAAAAGGGTCCGCCATTTTGTGACGTAATGCCACACTAATATTAACCAAAATCTTCGAAACTAACAGATAATATAGATAAAGTACCATATTACCGGAATATAATGTTTTTTACTTCATAAAACTCCTTCCAAAACTCCACCAGCAGCTTAACTTCAAATATTTTTGAAGAAAAACAAGATCGGGTGTGTTTTTGGAAACTTGGCCAAGTTTGGGCCTCTGTACCTCAAAAACGGATGAGATCATCCAAAAATGGCTTATTGTTCCATGATCAGTGATCAATTCTGAGCGTTTATGACAAGTTTCAAGTGTGTACCTCAAAAGAAGCAATTTTGGACTTTTGTCCGGCTATTTCCGATTTCAGACCACAGTGCGCTGGTCCGATTCACCCCCCTTTACCCTACTCAAATAATAGTCATTTATTATTTGTCAATGTGAGGGTTTAATAACTATAGAAGCTAGGGATACCAACTGGAGTAATAACTTTATACATAACATTATGTTATCACTAACTTAACCAATAATACTAATAAAAATAAATATATTCCACAACTTGGGAGTTTCGATAAAACATGGTAGAATAAATTATGCAGTTAATTCAATGGTTATCGTTCAGAAAGGACTTTAATCCAAGATGAATTTTAATAAAAGAAAATGTTGAGGATGCGTCAAGAAGTCTCACAAAAGTAGAGTTTCGTAAGATTAAAGAATATTTTTTCCAATGGTGATCACATGCATGCATGGCTCGCCTAGGTATAGTGATCATTATTGTGTGTGTATCTCAAATAATAAATGATATCCGTTGGACATTCCACCGAAATAGGTTGCAAGAACTACTGTATATCGAGTCCCAATATATACTTAGAAGCTCCCCTCTTCCCACCTATAGTAAGTCGGAGGTTACCTCCAGGCTCCGTAGCCTCACTCAGTCTCGGCAACGATAATCACTCATTCTGCTTCGTAAAATCCCAAATCTATAGGATGATTTTTACTAGAGTCATTTTCAGCGAAATTTCATAAAAAATCAACCTTATTAGCCCACCATCACCATCGTGAAGGGACAGGATAAAACTTCTCCTAAGAAAAAATTCGTCATGGAAATGAAAAAGCTTATCAAGACCACAATAAATTTTACACATTAAGGGCTGTTTATCCAGAGCAGGAGGAAACCCGACTGACGGGTGGAACAATTCAACCAATAATATATATCCAACGCAAATGCCTTCACGCGGGTGAATCACATAAAAACGGAAAAAAAGAAAAGAAACCTATCAAACCGCCATAAATTGCAGAAGAATCCGCTTTTTACGAGGCCATCTTTTTACCTTTACATATGCACGCAGGGGGCGCGGGCAGCAGGAATATGCTTCCTTCACTCAGACGCGAGAGTTACGCGGAACGCGAGGCTATACGTCGAGGATCGCTGGTCCCAGGGGTACCACGGTCCCCTCTGCGAGCCAACCTCTTCCTTCCCCCCACCCTCAGCCCTCCAATGGCAAATTTTACTGCACTTCCCTCCGTAGAAAAAAATGAGGTACAGAGAGGAAGCCTGTTACTCCACCGGGGGAGTCCGTGGTTATAAAAATTTAAATTAGGCGCGGCTCCCATCGTCGACAACCAATGTCCATCCAAAGCCACTTCGGCCCTCGTCACCGGCTTAGACAGTACTCCGCGTCAGGCACATTTCTAGGGAATGAGTCGAAAGTTGTGGCAAGACACATCACACGCACTGCGAGAAGGGCATGATGTTGAGAAGAGTTCGACTCAATGAACGAAGAGATAAAATTAGGGTGGAACGCTTATGTTCTTGGGTGGAATTGTAATAGAAAGGATTACCTTCCAAAAATGATACCAGTGTTGCTAAATGTAAAAAATAATACTTTTATATCTCCACGACTACGTCCACTAATACTAATCAGATCTACTATGATAATAAAAAAATAGGATCGCGAGGAGCGGAAGAGAGAAATTAGATCAAAGAACTCTTTTTTTATTTCAATGGATTGAAACAAAAAATAATAGTTTTATATTTCGTTACTTTGTGACCAAAGGTTTATGCGTGCTACATGAGGAAGCGTGCGTTTAGTTCCATACCTCATTAAGGGAAAATGCGGTGAACGTCTGGACGAATCTTTTTCAATGGGCAATGTGAATTAACTATATTTTTAGCGTATACGGAAAGGCTTTGTAACAGATGAATGTCATCTCATCCAGATAGCAACTTTTAAATTAAAAAAGGAGGGTCATCTAACAACTTTCATAGAGTAAAGAACAAACTCTCTGCAATTATTTACATGAAATTAAAAAGGTTTCATATATAATCTATTGATCAAGTTCTGCCCGATAATTTGGATTTCTTTCACCACTGGTCATATGTGATGCCTTTACGGCTGTTTTAATTCATGCCTTGGGCACAAAGCAAAACAGCAAATTCCTCATTTGATATATCTCATGGCATTAGGGTATGGGTATGAAGGGTAGACAATATCCGGTCCACAAGAACTTCTACATCCACTCGATGGAACACACGGATTTAAACATACGTTCCCCATCGCACAAATTACAGTACTGGAAAAACAAATCTTTACCGAATCAGAATAATTTTAGCAAGGATTTTTATCATTCATTTTCTCTTCCTGTCAGAGTAAACACTTTAAACGATAATCATATTTCTACCCATAATGGTAAAGCTAAACGCTGCGTACACACTGCTCCCTTCCATTCCTTCAGTGGACTTAGTTTAAGTTTGCTGTAAATTTGATGGCCCTCGGAAAAAAACGAGCTTAAAAGGTAAGAGAAAGGAATGCAGGGAGCGGGAAATTCGGAAGGCGAGTGTAGGGAAAAATGAAAAGCAAATCGGGACGAGGGCTAAGAGAATGAAGGGTAGAGGGCGTGCAAAGCAGGGAACGAGCCAAGGGTTCTCCTCATGCATTATTCCCTTTAACGGTCACCCCTTGCCCATTCTCTCCTGCTCTCATTCGTTTTTTGTTCTCCGCGGCATTGATTTTGCTCGGATCAGATGTATATCAAAAAGTTGAAAATGAGAAGAAAAGAGGTCGGAAGCTGGGGGAGCAGAAGAGATGAGAGAAAGAGGGAGAGAGGAAGAGGAAAAAAGTATGGGCCGTGGGAAAACTTTGCATCAGATTTCGATCTTTTCCCCCACTCCAAATTTTATCCCGTTCCCCACCGGTCGCGCCTTGTTTGTTAGTCAAAAATGGAGGCGGCCGACCCTTTTTCCGTGGGATATTAATAAAGGGATCTTTTTTTTCGCCTTCCTCCATCCCTTGCTTTTTTCCCACTCTATCTCTCTCTCTCTCTTTCCTTCCTTCCCTCACCGTGACTCCACGATCTGCATGTTCAATTTTCCGGCCGGATGATCCGGAGTAAATTCACACGATGTTAAAAATTTTGGGAGTTTCGTGGGGAGGAGGAGAGAGAGGGTGGGTTATTCATGGAAAATTTGCCTCCGCCATTAAACTTCCTGTTGTCATAAGAAAAATGAGATTTTCGGTTGGACTCCGGCGAGCGATTTTTTATAAACACAATCAGGCGGTTATTACGGGCCTATGACGATTGCTTTGGCAAGCATGGAAGAGTTCAGGATGAGGTTTTGTCGCGCTCCTTCCTACTGATCCAATGACCTGTTCCGAAGAAAATCCAAGATTTTTTAAAATCTGTCAATTTATTTGCTCCTTATGGATTCAAATGACTTTGTGTAATGTGAGAACAACAATGGTATCAACAAAATATACAAGATGGGACAATCGTTTTCACGTATATGCAATATGTAAGAAAGACATAATTACGGACTACGGTGCCGTTAAAAGGAGACGTGATAAATTCCTAACCCTGAATATCCTTGGAAACTAAAAATAAAGTTTTGTCATAGAGGGTCGTAAATTTTAGTTACAATAATAACGATAGAATGGAAAATATAAAGATCATCTTTCGAATGCAAAATCAGCTTGCTTTACTCAAGAGAGCTTAACCGCTAGATACCTAAAATATTGAGATTTATTGTGTAGAGCACGGGAAAATTCATTTTCAAGGGAAATGAATAAATTCTAAGTTCACGAACCACCAAAATTTTAGCGGCTTAAATTTCCACAGAGAAATAGAACGTCTTGGTAGCTCAACTTTTAAGCGCACCTAGCCAGAAAATCAGGGGGTCCAGGTTCGAGTCCCGGTCAAGCCGAATGATTTTTTTGTTTGGAGAATATCTGGCATTGGAAATGAATAATCTACCCAAAGAGCCTAAAAACCCCTTAAATTATTTTCCCCAATCACATTTTACTCAAGAGGACATGAATTAATAATTAGAATATTTAGCCTTTGATAAAAAAAACTAAACATTACCGAATTCAGCGTTTTTCACCAAGTGCACACTTGCTATGATCTTCTTTTAGACGAAGAATAACTGATAGCTACCCATTATCCAAATCCAAAAATGAAACCTGTTAATCTTATTTTGGTACTTGATAGTCAAAATTTAAATAGTTTGACTGTTGAAATATATTTTATAGAAACTTAAATGCCGTTTTCTTGATGTCTTTCTCAAATGCAAATAACTAAAAATGCTTAAAAGAACCTTGTAGCATTTTAAATTAGTCGAAATCCACAATTAGCTTTGTTCAATCATAAGAATCTTCTATCGGATGATTAGGGCCAAATAATGGAATAATTTATTCCATACAATGATATAATAAACCCTTAACATGTTCCATGCGTGAAATAGTCGCGGTAATATTATGAAAACCTTTCGTGTTTCGAAAAAATAATATATTTTGAAACAGGCATAAAAAAGCAGAGAGGAAAAGTAGAAAAAACAAGAACATCAGAGTTTTCTGTATGAAAAAATAATTAAACATACATCAAATAGAAATTGCACGATAGCAGTTAGTCCGCATTTTCACGTGAATGGAGCATACATTGACAAAGAAAATATTTTACGATTATTCATACCGTGCTTCACACGCAATATCTAACAAGGAAGAGGTCAACGTAATGTCACAGAAGGTGCTCGAAAGAAACAAAAGAGCCAATATTATCTTTGAGCACCACCCAGATATTCAACGAGAGGTCGGTTTCATGAGAGAGCGAATAGTTTTTTTTTAGATCAACCAAAACACGACATGAATCCGAGCTCCATCCCAGTAAAAGATCGGTCCGAATGCTATTCACAGCTAATGGCTGGCCCATCCTCATATGAGAAAAAGCTCTGAAAGCCAGTACAATAGATTCTAGCCGCTACTTAAATGACATCACTCAGAATTTTTATGATAGAAGTTTAGGGATTTCAGAGGGAAAAATAAATTTGAAAAACTTTTAGAGCTGAAAGCATAGCCAAGTACAAGCCAATGAATGAAAAACAGTCACTGCAAAGGTATTTTTTCTCGTATATTTCGGCGTAAATGTATGTTTTAACTCTTTTGATATTTCATCCCCGGGCTACGTATTTCAAATTTTCTCTTTAAACTGAATTTTCCGAAGTGAATTTTCGGTACAGAGATAAAATAATACCACGAATAAGTGCATATGCTGCTGAAAAAACACTGAACTTAGAGCTTATTCTGGTCTCATGGTAGTCCTTTTTACAAATTGCGAATACTTTCGTAAAAAGGTATTTAAAGCTAAACGCGAAAAATATGGTAGGAACATTATCCTTCCTCGAACCAAAATTTTCCAGGAACTTTACGTACGTTTTAGCATTAACATCCTTAAATTGAGAATTTGCTACTCGTTCCAAGGCAATAATTACGTAGATTATGCAAGATTTCATAAAATACGGTTGGTGTCAAATTATACTCATAGAGCGTAAATTTGAAATACTCAAACATAAGCACCAATCATAACGGGAGGAAATACATTTTTTATCATAGCTTAGAAGGTAGAATAGGTGGATGCAACAAGATGGTATAGTATTAGGGGGTAGGAATTATGCCAATTTGAAGAGAATGGCTTAGAGATAGAGCAGATAGATTAATAAAAGGCTACATTGAGATGGAATACTTCAATGAAACCACACATAACCGGTAGAATTATATCATAATTATTTATAGCGGTTAAATATAAAAGAAACCATCTGCTTATAGTTGTGGACAACAATTATAAGAAAATGCAAAGTACCAAGAACGTCAAGACGACAGCTGCAGCTATTAGAAGTTGAATATTCAATAATCCCCAAGCGTGCATAAAATCTACGTAATAGGTTCTGGCCAAAAGTTCCACAGTACCCAAAAAAATTAACAAATAATAAAACACGCAGGAAGGCAATGTAGGAACGATACATGAAATGTTATCTATTCGAAGGAATGGATAAACCTTAGCAATAATAATAATTCCAAGTAAAAACCAAAAGTAATGATGACATTAGCCCCACAGAGGAAGACGTAAGATTGGGTGGGCAAAAGAGAAGTTAAGTAGGACTCATTGGAGCTATAGTATACATAAATGACCTAAATTCCAACATACAAAACAATCTCAGCTTAATCACACAAGTATAGCACCATAATACAGCGAGAAATAAACGTTTAGTAGCACTGCGAGTTAATAGCTCACGGCCCTCACTGCTTATACAGATGTGGGACTAGTGCAAGATGTGGTGATTCGAGCTTAACCTAAGCTAAAACACAGCAGAGAACTTTTGGGGCAAAAATATAACACCCATTGCAAAATAGACTGGATCATACAAAGAACGAGAAAAAACATGATAAATATATGTCACTCATCCTGACCACCTAACTTGGTATGAACAACATATGGCAGAATTTGTGGGTCCATCCTAAATGAACTTGACTGCAATCGGACGACTCGTCAGTGTGTGTAATGAAAAAGTTGATGGGATTTTCCACTTTAGTTTAACCAAAAATAGGATTATGCGCTTAGTCATTGGGACGCATGGGAAGAGGTATTAAAATAAATACGATAAAATTAATGAAGAATTGCAAGATTAGCATAAAATTGTTTTTGAAAGAAGGTAAGTGTCGCGGCGTTGCTGGATACACCAGAATTGGTGGCCCTTCAGGCGAGGAGACAGCAACCTAAATTAAAACTTTTGGAAGGTAAAGGGTAATGGACTCAGAACGGAAAATCATTACTACTCCCTACCATTTCGTCTGACTGGAAAATACCGATAAGAATAAAGATAGTGGGCATCATTAGCGATAGAGTCGTAATTCCCACACATCACTTTTGACATAAGACCAAAATACGCCACTTAAATAATAACCATTATCTTTAGCATCCTTAGTTAAGGCACACTCTAGCGAAGTAGGATTATTCCAATGGTAATATACGTAAAACATTTTATTTTACAGTATCACCGATATTATATAAATTCCGTGACATCTATGTGAAAATCAAACCTCAACACTTCAAATATTCTTCATTGAGTCTGGAGATTTCATCCTCTCGCTCAAAATCAACCGCTAATAAAAGAAAATCTTATTTCCCATCCGGAAACAGATTTTTCACCAGATTCCACGAATTGTGAAAAATATTGGCGATGAATATTTCACAACAAAGCGATAGAAAGGGAGATGGTTCCCTTAAGGCCGTATCACACTAACTGTTGCCAGTTACGGTTGCTGGTTACGGTTGTGCGGTCGACCAATCAACGCCAACCAGCCCTCAACTGTTGTACTTGTTGGAGTGCGTCTATTCCCAACCGGCCGGCTGGTAGCGCAACCGTGGCCAACAGGAGCTCGCTTCGCGGTCACGTTCTCTTTGTTTGCATTTTACGATATTTAAATTGCCACCGTTTCAAGTGCTGCCTAAACTCTATAATCATTTAGAATACAATTAAAGCAGCATTTTACTCTCTTGTATCACCTTTTTTTTAAGTGTGAATTACATGAGCATACATTTTATTGTGTTGAGATTAAATGTTCTTAATTTTGTTGCAAGTTGTACCTGAGGCAGAAATCCAGCATTTGAGGCAGTATATGAACAAAGTGTAAGCAGAAACATCACGTGACCGTGAGGTAAGATTCTATTGGCTGCAATTGCACAACTTGCCGATTAGATAACCAGTCAGTGTGATTGGTACTCTTTGCACCAGTCGTAACCAGCAACGGTAACCGTAACCGGCAACGGCTTGTGTGATACGGCCTTTAGTCAGGCAGAGGGAAACGCGCTGCTTAGTAACATAGGCCACTGACCGCATTTAGCACAAAATATACGGAAAACACTTATATACTTTTAAGAATAAAATCGAAGACCACGCTACTTCCGGTCAAATTCGGCAGATATCCTACATTTCAATAAAAACGGCTGGTTGGTTTTTAGGATTTCATTTGTTTCATTTGAGGAGAACAAAGCCAACATATCGCATAAAAGAGGAGATGGATACACGGGTGAAAGAGGAACCCGAGATAGGCATGTGGATTCAACCCAGATTCGCGAGGCTTTTCCCCTTGCTTCCTTTCAAACGACCCCTGAGTCCCTTCTTTGCCGTTAGGCGTCGAAATTCCTTCGCTCGCCCTCCCCCCCCCCCCCCACCCTCTTCCTCCCTTCCCCGAAATTCTCCAGCGGCACTCACACCCTAAGATTCCACCACTCTACTCTCGGACCGATGCAGTGTCATAAACCCCAATCTTTTTTCTTCCGGTTTCTTTCATCCCGTGAATAATTCCTCGTCCCTTTCCGCTCCCCCTCATTGCACCCTGCCCCTTGAATAATTCCCCGAGCCGCTTCTCTTACCCTCTCACTTCACACTGCGCATCCTGACAAAGGATCACCTTCAGTTCCATCGCTCCACTCCGATTTCGCTCTTTTCAACCCCACTCCGGAATCCAAACCACACACCCACATAAAAGCTGACGACAGAGAGCGGAATGTAACATCAATTCCTGATTCTCAGAATATTAATCAACAGATTTCCTCGAAAAGGGATAAATGAAGATTTCCTATAGCAATTATAATGATAAGTGGCTGGGATAGGTACGCTAGGACGTGATCCGTTTTCTCTTTTCATAGAAGTTATAATACTGATTGTATGAATTTCTCACACCAAATGCTTAGCACGCGGTGAGCTCTACTCGAATCTGTTAAACCAACTTTAGGGGTGAACACTGAGTGAGCAAGTGAATCGGACATTCGACGAACAACTTGAGTTTTTTGTAGCTATGTGGGGTAGGTGAACGACAACTGAAGTAATTTTATCCCTTTAGCATTTGGGTGAGCCATTGTTTAGAGGTAGGATTTTTCAGGTAACTAAGGAAGGGTGAAGAGAAACCTAGGGATGGCATTTGCCTACTCATAGCAAAAGGCGCAAGGCGTTTACGGTTTAACGTCTCATCCGTTGTACGAATTTCTCCATTAGGCACTAAAGTAGGGACCGGTATCTCAATAATTTGCCGCTCCTGGGATTCCAACCCGGACCATCGGGACGGGAGGAAGTAGGTACGCCAGCCATCAAACTAACCCAATCTCCACGCTGGGTAGAGATTGGTATCATATGGATCTTTATAAAGGTGAAGGAAACCACTGCGTCGGCTTTAGCTTACTCTCAGTGAAAGATGCCAGGAATCACATAGTTAAACACATTATTTGACGGACGGAGAAGTGACCTATAAATGCCCAAACATGGCAACCGATAGGTCTGAGAACCCAATGCCATAGTCCTCCTATTGACGAGATTCTAACCATGACCCTGGTAGTGTAATACTCAAACCTATCCTATTAACTCTTTACTTCCAGGTACCATAAATGTCTCGTAGTAGTAGTACACTTGTCAAGGGACAATACAAAGCAGAAAATTAGTTAGATTTTGATCCCTCTGATTAGCAATAGGAGATAAAATAGAAGGATATATCCCACAAAGAGGAAATAAAGAGTCATTAGGAAGTAAGGAAGAATGTACTATGAGTAATAATCATGTTAAATGAAATCTCATCAAAAACGTCTGGCTAGAGAGCATCAGTTGACCAATCGTAATGAAATTTAATCTTAATAAACTTATTAAGGAAAAACAAAAAATGATGATCTTTAAAATTATTAGCGACAAAAACGACTTTTACGTCTACCGTGAACTTTTAGGAATGGAAATGAGGGTGGGTATCGGAATATGATAACGATAGGCTCGGCATTCCTATGAAACTTCCGAGGGTAATGGGTAGCCTCTGGGTGCTGACCTGAGGTTTAGATTTGCAATTTGGCATGTCCATCTAAATCCAAGTTAAGAAGCAGATGCTTCTGGAAGACCGCGGGCAAGAAAGAGAGAGAAATTACCCCTCTACTCTGATGTGAGCATCTTTCACACTTTTAGACTCAATACTACACCACCATCAGCCAGTCAAATGTATAGATCGACTATATGTTGGTGGTGGTTAGATCTAAAGGTTTAGGTGCTCAAACATTCAAGTTCGTATTGCTCTCATGGTCGGCAGTTTTAAGAATAATTGAGTCTTTGGTACGTAATTTTCTGAATAAACTGCATTTCTTCAAAATTCAATGTCAATTCTCTGAGTTTTCCATATTACTCTCGTATATCCAGCCTCCATTGCTCCTATTCCGTTGCGACCTCCGTCTACGTTCCTATTCTGAGGAAGAATCCAGGAGATGGGAGAATAGGGAGGTGGAAGAGGTCATACCAGAGGGGAAAGGAGGAATCGGAAGGGTTACAACCCCAAGGGAGCACAGGGATGGGGGAGATGGACAGCAGAGATCTTCCCAAATGGGTCCAGCCTACCATTCACGCTCACCCAAGGACGAAACCTCTCAGGGTGAATATTCCCTTCTCTCCTTCTTCTCGTCTCCATTGGGATGGAAAACCATCGCGTCATCTTATCATCCCCTCCCTCCACCTGGCATGTACCACATCCTCTCCACCTCGCTCGCATCTCAAGAATCCAATCGCGACCTCGCTTGTCGATCCAAACGAAAAATTATCGTCAATCGCTCGGTCTCCAACGGGCGATACTTTCTCCCTTTCTTGTGACGTGAAAATCTCTTGGGCCGGACCATCCCTCCGGCAGGCCCTTCCACGGTGTCGTAAGCCCGTCGACATGAGGACCCCCGGGGCACTTGGGACCTCTTCCGGCCCGCCCTCCATGGGGTGTCCCATGACAAGCGCCAGCCTACCCCTGGACGTGGCAACCGCTCTCTGTGCTGTCAATCCTTTTCAACGCCCCTTCCGTTCTTCCTACGAATGGCAAATGGTACGGAGGCGGAAGGAAGCCATTGGCAGTGCCACACGTAGAGGACGACGCGGTCAAAAGAATGAGAGGGAGTTTTATGATTGCGGAAGTTGTATGTGGAGGACAGAGGGGCGCCTCACTGGAGAGACCAAAGCTTGGATTCTATTTCCGATGCTAATGAAGTCGTAGAATCTCCTTTTGGCAGAAGAAAGATGCGCTGTCATAAAAATAAAATAAAGAGAGAAGGCTGTTTATAAATCCGCTGATTTACTGAGAAATCTAGTACATTGATACATTATTTTCTCTTTCTCCACATTTCTTCCCTCATTTATTTATGTTTTACTTGAACCACTCGAAATATCATGAAAACAAGGAATGAATTTAGCGTTAGAATTATGAGAGCTTCAAATAAATTATAAATTAACCAGTAATTTGAGTCACTAGAACTAAGAGAAAGCATTTATGGAGAAATATGTGGAGAGAGAGAAATGGATAAATACGGTATGATCTCTGAAATAATCGTCGCGTCGAGCGTTAAGTGCCTTTCAGATGGTGGCCATTCGATGATATTATTCCCTCATACCCTACGTGGATGCCTTTTGACTAGGGGAAGAAAAACATCAAGTTTTCATGCAATGGACTTAAATCGAAGTAGAATATCATTATAATAATTGATTAAGTAAACAAAACTCCTGAGCGCTATGGTAAAGTGATCCTTCATTTAGAAAAAAATCCATTGTACTTCGTTTATTTTTATATCTCTTATTTTATTTTTTAAATTCTACATGCAATAATATTCACCATATAGATAGATACTAAGAGGTAATACTTATTCCATTGCTTGCATTGCACAATAGTATGCATGTCCCAATCAATTAGCCAAAAAAACATTTCGGTAATAAAATAAAACCGTAAGGGTGAAATCAGCACTCATAAGATCAAGATTAACATTGAAAAATCAAATTCTGCCTGCTACAAAATAATTATTTACGCAATTTTCCCATATTCTTAGAAGTATTTTTTTATAGTAACTCAGTTTACGCATTGATGAATTTTGTTTTTTTATATTTTCAAGGTTTTCACTGTTAAAACATTGATTTCTACTGATTTTAGCAAAGACTAAATGGATTTCCACGGTCTTTACTCTTACAGGCAATTTTCAAGATAAACGAAAGATTAAGATGTGCCTCTAACAGACGAAAAAACGAAGCGTAGCCTCTATAATCCCACTAAAAATTAAACCAGCCGTTAAATTAGGCATTAAAACTCCATCTAAAGATCCTATCGCTGCAACGTAGGCACAACCAAAGAGGTTGGAATTTTACTTACGCGAGTTCCATTTAACGCTCAGACTCTCGTACCAAGGTTGCTAGTCTCCTTAATTGCGGAGGATATTTCAGCCTGGATTAATGCAGACAAATTGAAGGAGGAAATTTGTCAAAAATCATTCCTCTGAAATATTTAGTCCCTTAAACGACTTTCCGAGTAACAATACACAAAGAAGGATGAAAACCCTCCAGAAGTCTAAATTGGGAACCCTATGCAGGCGGAAACACTGTGCCCGATAAAGAAGATGCTGCTTTAATTGGATGTGTCCCTTCTTCTAATTACGCTGAATTACTGGTGAATTCTGGAAAATGGAATCAAAACAGGAACATGCTGAGCAATGAGATTCCCAGACTAATAACGCTGACAAGAAGATATTAAACAACGCATTTCATTAGGCTCGGAAGATCAAAGTAGTTGGAAGCTACGGTTTTACGTTCAGGGATAATTCAATTTTAAAGTCCATGTCGTTGCTAATTATGAAGATGGAAAGTCGCTGTGACACTAACATTCAAGGTTTTATAAATGGAACCAAAATTCGAGTTAGACTAGGCTGTGTGATAATTACATTCCCTCCACAACTGATTGTCCCATTTACAGTAAATTAGAATAAATAGGAAAAGGATCGATGTTTAGTAAATGTCACACCATCCCCAGGTAATACTTTACATTATTACACACACAATTATCAATATTATGTACTATCAAATTGTCAAATACTTCGTTTCAAAACTGGTGCTATTAATTTTGGAAAAAAATTAATAGTCTGATTATACTTCACCCATAGACAAAAATGGTGCTCTGATAGCGATGCGAAATATTTATGCAGCACGTGCATTGAAGTGTTCCCCATACAACAATCAAGTATAAAGAATGGCATCAATAAAGTATCTTTATTGTAGTGGGAACTTAAACCTGAACCACTTGATTGCAAATAAATACTTATTATTCGATGAGAATCACCAATTTCACATAGCAGTTAGTATTTGCTGCCAAGAACCTATAGATTCATTTAATTATGGGACTTTACACAACAAACTAGAGAGGAAATAAAATTTATTTCCACTAACTTACCCAGTACGTCCTTAGATCTTGCAAGAAATTGCTTCTGCTCAGTCAAAGAAACGCTCTAAACTAGACGACACAGTCGACAGGGAAGAAAATCCCACTTACACGCGTGAAAGCCAAGCTAAATGATTAAGAACGGATGAGGTGGTAACCAGAGAGGGAGGAAAACTCCCACCGGTGAACGTCGACAGACACATCCCTTCGACGACAGCAAACTTATCCGTTTCCAGTCGCACACACAATTTTGTTTAAGGGATCCGCGGGCCCGAGATAATAACGGAGATCAAACTCAACTTTTCCGAGGAAAGAAATAAAAGAGAGGAGGAATACAAAGCGCAGCGGCGAGATTGTCTCTTTTTATCCCCGCGTCGTTCCCCGTGCGAAATCTCCGTCTCCACTCCGCGACGGCGGACGCAATTTAAAGTTGCGCGTTTTCGCTGAGCAGTGGCTGCACCCCATCCCATCCCGTCTCCTTCCCAAGAATCCCCCAGCACTACCGCATCCAAATTCTTCTTAAACCCTCTCACCTACACCCTCCTCCTCTCTTTCGCCTCTAGTCTGCCTCCGTCCACCACCCCATCCCATTCCCCTCCCACATCAAACCCCTCGGCTTTTAATAAAGTCTGGAGAACCCTCCCGCCGCCCACGGCGTTGAAAAGAAAATGTTCGCCAGACAAATTCTTGCGGCGAACATAATTAAGATTTCCACCTATGCAGCTGAAAAATGCACGCAGTTATAATCCCACGTGAAATTTTCAGAAAGCGACCGCCTCCTCCCCTTCACTATCTCATCCTCCTCCCCATCCCTCCAAACATTCGCGTCTCAACTTTTTCCATCTTTTTGCACCTTTTCATCTCCCCATTCCTGTCCTGAAAGGCACCCTGGAAGCGGAAGAGATGCTGGATACACAAGTTTCCCGCCTCTGGCCTGTCCTCCTTCTCCTTTCTTCACACTGTCACTAATATGCCAACACGCAGCTGGTATTACTAGTACCCCCAGCGCATTACTCCATCATTCCTTCCCACTAAAATTTTTACTTTTCTTCCGATTCTCAATATTTTTAACACCTTGCCACCACCTCGGACACCACCTGCCAGCCGCAACAACATAACCTCTGCCACAGATCATCCGAATATCCTCTCTCCCTCTGGAGGCCAAAGGGCCACGGTACTCGTTCCTCCGGATGAAGCCCACAGCAGTGAGTAGTAGGAAAACAGCAGGAAAGTGAAAAAGGAATTTGGTTGACGATTAACGAATTCATGCGGATAGAGACATAAGGAAAAAGATATGCATTTTGGTATAGTGGTGAGAAGGAAGTGTATCACGAAATAGGCGCAGAAAATAGCCTAAGAATGTTGCGGGGGAGGTATAAAAATAAATTAAAAACAAAAGAGACCTACAAATCCAAGGAACATTCTCGTTTCCGCATCGGTGCACCATATCCCCCTCCACTTCGCTTATTTTCGGACTGCAGGGTGCGGAAGCGGAGGGAGTCTTGCCCGCCTTCGCCCCCAAACACCTCATCGTGAATCCACAAAACACTTCCGTACAAGCCCCGGATTACTTTTTCTCACATTCCCCGCGGGGTATGCTTAGGAAAGTATGCATCGCACACATCCCAGTAGGCCAACAAAATTATGTTCCTCTGGCTGGGTACATTAGGCACGCCGAGAGAGCCTAACGTCCAAGGACTTTTGCAGCCTGGACAAGGACCTGGTTTTGCAGCCAAACTGGGATTCGAGAAACATCTCACTGGTGCTATGAGCACAAACTGCTCTGCAACTTGTCGCAAAGGCGCATGGGTGGCGGCGCCAGGTATCCAAGGCGCAAAACGGGAGAAAAATAAACAAAGAAAGACGGGAAGAAAACTGTAAATGTAATTGCGAAAGTTATTGACATTTTCTAAAGTGAGTTATCGGAATAAAGCGATTTAAAAAAATCATTAGAAAGATCCCATCTATTCTATCTCTATTATTTAACCACCTTGGTTATATATGGTAATACAGTGTGATCTCAGAATATATCCCGAGCGCTTTCAGTATGCGGCTGATAATTCTGTAGCCCGAACGTTTTCGTTGCCTTTGAGTTTACGCCGGGTTCTGCCGCAAATGCTACTATTTATTTCTCACAACAACTTCTTTATCGTAAATTATAGATGCGGAAATCCAACGTAAAGAAATTATGTGCCTTACAGAGGATGAATTTCATCACAGAAACTGATACTGATACATAAAAATCGAAAAGTTTTTTTCATATTTACATAGTGTTCTTAACAGGACCCGCTCATGTACGAAAATTAAGACAGAAAGCCCTCGAAACATCCTGATATGGCAGAATGCTTATTTTACATTGCTTATTGGATACTCCCTTTGGAAATAGCCGAGTTATTGTAAAATTGTACTATCAGCCAAATAATCAGCCAAATAAAAAAGTGATAAAAAAGCTCGTGATATAGACACTAATATTTTATGATGAGCATGTTCACAGATTGCAAATAATACACCTGGCATTCACCCAGCCTTTAGGAGCGGGATTTACGTAGTTATTCAGGAGAAGCACCTCTCTCGGTATAATTCTCGCAACGATCAAAAGAAAAGCTTAATCGGTTTTAATGATTAAAAGTCATGCGATTTAAAGTGCAAGCAAACTGAAAATCAACTAAAATGCTTACAGGACATATGACAGAAAAAAATTCTGGTGTGGAGCGGTAAATACTTTGGGCTGAGGGATTTGGATATACATTTTCCTTTACTTGTACATAGGAGCATTTTAATTATGGCTATTTAATTTAAATTGAGCATATACGCTTCAAATACAAACAGAAAAAGCCCTACAGCGAAGTATGCTTGGCAGTGACTATTACACCATTCAAATGTCAAAATAATTTTTTTTTAATTTCTCATTGAAAAACATTTGAGATTTCAGATTCGCACTGATGAATAAATATTATTGTAATAGAACTCTTCCCAACATTGCATTTAAAATTACCTCATAAATAAACTTTTTCTCCAGTTACACTAAAAACGTTGGCACTTTTTAAAGTAAATAGTATACCTAATACTACATTCACGACCCAAATTTATCACTCTACCGTTTCGTCCACATTCGGTTTCCTATCTAAACAGCTTTTCCTTTTTTAAACTTAATTCTTGATTAATTTGCATCTAAACTGTACCATGGCATCGTCCATTTTCCAATTATGTTTCCAAACCAGTGGAGTGCTAATAATTATAATAAAATTAATGCTCGCTAGTATCTTATCCGAACAATTTTTGCTGACGACCCATTAAGTAAATGCACAAAGTTGATAATATTGCAGAGCTACACTTTTTATAAGTATCTAAAACCCAAGTAAGTTATTGTCGATAAAGTCCACAATTTTATGCAGCCAAAGATTGCAACAGAAACATTAAAATACATAATAGGCATAGAACACGAACATTTTTAGAGCATTACTATGAGAGAAATAAGTTTCCTAATTTCCCTCTGGGACACAAAAATAACACGCAAGAAACATACAATTTAGTATACTCTAGCGAAGTTCGCCCAATGGACCATTAGCGAAATATTCTGACCCATGCACGAACTAGTGACAACGTCACGGCCAGAGCGATTGGCCTTACTCTTAGTTTTCCAGTAAACATCCAATTTATCCTTAACATGAGAGAAATACTCGCTGAAATGACACAATATTTTATATCTGACTCTTACTCTCCCATAGGGAACTGGAGGTTGATAAATAGTGTTCTCACGGTGAAGTTGCGAATAGTAGTCACTTGGCCTGGGCAAAAAAAATATTCATAGATATTTCATCAGAATTCATTGACTTCGATTCCCATACAATGAAGTAAAGATTCAATGCGTGAATGCAAGAGACACTTTACATAAAATGTAGAAAACAAAATCCTAGACGAACATGCTATTCTATGAATTCATTGAATAGAAGGTATATACACAATATGTATTTTAAGTGCAACAAAGTGTATTTTTAATAACCAATATGGGAGTAGAGGAAGGAAAGAAATTTCGAGGAAAAAGATCACACTGTTTCAGAATCTACCACTGCCTTGGTGTAGAATAACCTACGCACAACATATTAATTGGTTTGTGATGTATTCAGCGTTGATGCATGTACATGTAAGTAGAACAAAAAAACTTTGGTTTCAGCGGGATAGTGAAAGGAACGTCATTGACAAAGTTTTCATTAAATAATGAAAGATTCGAATCCGTGAGAAAATTAATCATAGACGCAAGATATTTACCGCATAATTTTAACGTAGAAATGCAAAGGAGAGGGAAAAATCATATTATAACATATTAATTTAAAATTCAATTATTCACCCTATGGTACAGACAAAAATGATAAAAGATCACCTAAAGAGAGAAAGAAAATGATTGATTAGGGAGGACAAATATACTCCATCCACAGAAAAACACCAATTTTTTATCATTCTAAGAAAGAAAAATGTGGAGAAACGATATGTTACATATTCTCCACAAACTTCAATGTCATCGGAGTACATCTCTCAGAGTTATAAAAGAGCCGTCATAATATTCCGGAGAAAATAAATATGAATTTTACTAAAACACTGGCGAAATTTAAAAATATATAAATGGAAAAAGGTAAAACTCCATAAAAGTGTATCACTCACTCACTCAGTCATTCAACCCGAAGGTTGGTTTTGATAGATGAGGGTAGAGCTCACCCCGGACTAAGCAACAGGCGTGTGAATTTCACACATTCAGGTTAGGGAGGCGAATCCCTTTCCCTGGGCCACCTCGCACTCCGAGGATTTTATTTCGTTCGGGGGTGACCAAAGGCTTTACCTATTTATTTCAACCCGGGACCATTTGATCAGTAGCCAAGCGCTCTGCCCACTAGGCTACCACGCTCCAATGAAAGTGTATAGTGAAGTAATTTAATGTAGTTTTTAATTCTGATCCCACCCATACTAGATAAAATGACCAAAAAAATTCCTTCCGTTTTTTCTACCTACATTGTTAAAAATTAAAAATTAAGATACACTTGTCTACTTTGTGACAGTTCGATCACTTACGTTACAACTAGTGGGATCTCGTTCAACTATTTTTAAGGCACTAACATTCATGCAAACCCTCGCAGAAAATCATTTGCCCTAGACTAGATGCCCTTTTCAAGCAGTCAAACTAATATAGAGCTATTTAACTTTATTATTTTTCTTTCAAGGGAAACAATACATTTGTACCATATTCCCATGCGGGACATATTTAAATTTCTGAGCGTAGATCTCCCTAAATTCCTCTCTCTCCCGCAAAAAGAATACCTGTCTGCAGAAGCAGTATTATCGTTTTCTGAATGTCACAATCTCAATTTATTAAGCACTGCATGCCTCTTGGAAAGTGGACTTGGAAACGAACAGAATGAGAGATCTCCAGTATAGCGCATGAAAAAGAGTCGAGATTATTGAATGATTGATGTAGTAATATCCACACTCTCCCTAGGCAAAACTGATCTCCAGTCTGAAGGTAAATGCCTATCTGCATACAATACTCTATGGCAAACGCAAGATTAAGCGAAATATCATCACCATAAACAGCTGCTTAGTCCTTTATTACAAAACCGCTCTTTATACGTTGCCTCGACTTCGAAATGCGCTCATAGTACTTAACATATTTTTTGGCCTCCTTAAGGATAGGGAAATAGCAAATTCATGAAGAAAACTTACTGCATTGTCCGCTGATAAGTTACAATTTTATTTACCAAGGTTTAGACTTCTTTCTATTTTCATTACCTTGGTCAAATAGGATTTACGCATTAATTTTGACGCTACTTAAGACACCTTCAGTTTCAAATTATTTTCAGTAATAATTAACTACATCCGGCACTAGTAGTATAATATTCACTTCAATAAATTTAACTACGATTCCTGACTGATGCAAAACCATGCGGAAACTCCGGTCAGACTATCAAAACTCCGGTCGTACTATGCGGAGATTGCTTGACCACAATGAACTATATTAAAATAAGCCTATACTGAAAAAAGTCGCTGTAGGTAATCAAATGCTAAGAATCGGCTTGAAAGCTGTGAATTAAAGGGGTTACAATGGCGCGCTCCTCAAACACTCAATGCAACTGCGGGGAAAAGTCTTCTAATACTTTTCTGACAATAAAGAAATAACTTTTTCCCTGGTCAACAAAGTTAGGGTTACTTTGTCAAATATGCCTTTTATTTCCAAAGAATATACACCTCTTGTAGTTGGCAGATAGGTAATACATATATACATAATATTTCAATATACGACTGTCTACACTTAACCGTCACCTAGTGCTACGCCATGGGAAATGAGTCAAATAATGTCATTTGTGCAGTATCTCAACTTCAACGACCGTCTTCATGGTTTATGAACAGAATGACATAGATCGAAATAATTTACCTTGAAAGGAAAGCATTAGAAAATAGTTATATTAACGCCTGTTTATTCTATGGTTGAACATTCGGAGGAAGTTTTTTGATTTGAAATATTTCTTTAATTTAAACCTAGCATCCCAGGCAATGCAATTTTAACGTCTGGTCTAAAGCTACCATAATTTGATTGGTAAGTTTGTAAGTAAGATTGGTAATGCTAAGTGCATTTGGGGGCACGCATTCAAATATGAAGTATAGTTAACTTCGCAACAGAGATATTCAGGTTATAGGAGACCGTGAAAAGGTTACTCAAGCTTTGAATTAATCAGGGATTATAAATAGCCGCCTAACGTTGCTCGGCGTAAGTGATGCGCTCGACTCAATAAAAGGAGAAGATGGTGGGATATAATACATTTGAATAGCGTACATAACCATGGAATTAGGCCTACAGGCTTTTAAAATAAAATATAACCGACTATATTTTACGACTTTGTGAAAAACGTATTATATGTGCTATAAAAATAGTCATGAACTCTTCTTTTTACTTTTCCTTGTTAATTCAAATTTTCTCTGAAGCGTAGCGTGGATATTGTGGACCGAAATACCCTAGTGAATATTAAGGCCTAAGGTGGTCGGTTCACTACTCTAAATATTTAAATTACTCATCATCGCTTATTTTCAATTACTTGAGAATTGCACGTTTTATTCATCATACTAGCCAACTTGACACGATTTGGTTTAACCCATACAAGCATTCTCATAAAGTACGTAAAGTAATAAATTTCGAGCGCTGACTTTAGTAGACAGATATCGTTTAAAAATTTTATTTCTCCTTTTGGCTCTATTTCCATTCCCCAGTTCCAAAATAAAGTCCCAAGAATAAACAACATGGGAGTGAAAAGGGGTAGAAGACAATACACGTCCTTCCCCTCAATCGGAAACTCGCCTGAGACCGGGATTTTTGGATAGAATCTAATGAAAGAATATTCACAACTGAGTTCAGAAGCGCTAATCACCATTTTTGTGAGAGAGATGAAGTAATGCTGTAATACCACTCAAATTATGATCATTAATATAGGAAAGCAAAGCCTCACAGTACATTACATTACAACCAAGATGGGAATCCCGGAAGATGCATGGACTCAAAGTGAAATCCTTGGTATTCTTATACGTGGACAATGAAAGGGACCTTACACCCAGATAACACAGAGCACTGCGTACTGAAGAGAACAGAACAAATTAAATTTCTTCAAAGAGTAAATTACGGGTCAATTTGGGTAGCTCTTTCTCGTATCCCTCAGATAGAGTTCGAATTGAATCTTTTGAGATCTCGAAAGATGGTTTGCGGCTATGATTAGTGAGGGCAACGGATAAGAGTCATCCTTTCTCTGAACACGGTGATACCTCTCATGAAATTTCATTTGCCGTTGGACAAAGCGAAGGTATAATTAACGTCTTCGAAGTAATTTTCTCCGGCAGTTCATATAAGTCCCATCTATCACCAGACCTCGGGGCAAGATAAACCAATGAGCTTCCTTCCTCTCACTCTTCCGTATTCGCCCCAAAGTGAATTCCCCCATCACAAAAGGACAGGGAGGGCTTAAGGATTAGTATGCATTCCATTTAAGTTAGACCTCAAGTTCCGGACCGTAAGAATATTTTCAGTCCAAGTTAAACGATATCATGCATGAGGATCTTTCGCATTATTTCAGCGCCACTCTTCGAAGAGCATACACTATGTCCTGAATAAAGGAGATCGGTGACCAAAGAAAGCATTACAAGCTGCTGAGCATGCATGGGAAAGGCCGCAAAACGACAATTTTAACTCCAAAACAGAGGTAGTCCAAAATAAAAAAATACCCTATGCATGCCACGGAAGAGAAACTATGAAAATTAGGAAGTTAAAAACTAAATTCAAGAAGGCATACCACTGCACTCTCCTCGAAAATGAAAAAAAACATGATTTAATAAAGATTCCCAGGGGAATATAACAATAATAATAAAGGGTCAAAAACGGACCACCTCGTGGCGTCCCTGAAAACGGCTTCGGCCGCTAATGGTGGCCGTCTGCTGGAGGGATTAACCTCCCCAGTCGCGGAAATCCTGGGTTCCGAAGAATTAAAGTAACGCCACCCACAACCGACCCTTCTCGGATGAGGGCCCTAGTAGAGTTGGATGTGGCAAATCTATGCCATCTAAAAAGGGAGCTCGCATGGAGTGGACGGAGACCCTAATGGGAGACCTAGCTTGCCATGCTGCCAGTGATCCAAGTCGCAGGGGATATATGGCGAGGATGCACTCTTTTTGGTGTGAGATGCATCCTGAATATAACCGTCTGTCGCAGCAGAATCTGCACGACTACGCCAATCACCTGCGTAAGAAAATGACACACCTACCGCAAGGTCAGAGTAGTAAACCACCGGCCAAGGCTCTATCTCCTACAAGGCAGATGAACATCCTACTGCCGGGACTTCCACCGATCTTTCGGTGAAGGGATAATCCGAAGGTCGATTCTGATCTACTAAAGGGATTGGAAAGCACAATAAACTACGATGAGATGACTACCAGACAGAAATATTCATCATAAAATTTCTCTGCGCGACCAACAGCTGTCCCAATTGAATGGCATCTTAGATATGTTCCTGACGGAAACGACCAGCCTCTGGGAAATAGACTTCGTGGTATATGCTGCCGCCACACTGCTGGTCTCTCCCCAAGTATCTGCCACTTGGGAGACAAAAGTAGCAAATTGGCTTAAACAGCTTAATGCCAAAATAACGCTGGCAAGACAACTGGCTCCGGTAGGGCCTTTACGCCGAAGGTGAAGCGCATTGCTCGTTTGATCCGGAGAGCACATCACACACTGAACAAAAGAGTGCTGCTTATCCTTAGCAGCACGAGGTGGGTAGAGTACGGGTACTTACAACGGTGTGGAAGAAGTTTGTCAAGAGGATCAACACCAGGAAGGAGAACACCTTCTACAATCAGCCGTCCCGTCTCTTCCGACCCCCTCCACCTGTTGTCCAAACACCACCAACTGTCCCGAAGGTGGAACGCTTATGAAAGGACATCTACGAGACCAAGAAGCCATTCAACGAAGGCACTCCAGCCATTGCACACTTTAAAGAGTTCTGTGACCGCCACCAAGCGGATATGCATCGTCCCATCTCAGTCACAGAAAGTGATGTGAAGGAGGCCTTCTCTGGCAAGAAGAACTTCACTGCTCCCGGAATGGACGCAATGAATAACTTCTAGTGGAAAAAGTTCCCTTACACGCGCAAACACATTGCAAGAATCTTCACATCGTTCCATTTAGGGATGGTTCCGATTCCATTCCGGCTGACTGAGGGGCGAACGGTTTTAATACCGAAAAAGGGAGACTTGTCCGATCCGAAGAACTACCGCCCTATTACCTATCAAAATTCTGTATATCAGGCTTTCACTTCCATCTTGAACGACCTTATTCTCTGCCACGTCCAACCAGTACGGGAGGAAGTGTAAGAGCAGAGGGGCTCGAAGAAAAGCATCGCGGGATGCAAGGACAACCTGCTCATTGATAAGTGTGCGAGCCAGGACGCTTGTCAATATAAGCGTAACCTATCAGTGGGCTGGGTGGACTTTAAGAAGGCTTTTGATACCACCTCTCATGAGCTGATTATATCCATGCTGAGGTACATGAAAGTCCACCCAGAGGTTGTGTACTGCATCGAATGCCTGCTACCATTGTGGAAGACGAGCTTCGCCATACCATCTCGCAAGAACACCGACTACTCGGATTTGGTGATAAGCCTGGAGTTCCTGCATGACAGACTAGTCCTCAATACGTCGTGACGCGTTTTCCACAGCACGGACCCCCTTATGCTGCTCGTAAATAAACACGAGATTGTCGGCAAAGGGTCCTATCCCAGGCGGCGAAAAGGGCAGCAGACGGCCTCGGTTTGGACTTGGATCATATTTCCAGCGGAGAAGCGTGCGACAAATCAATCTTATCGCTGAAAACAGACGTGTTGAAGCTCGAAATAAAGAATGCGGTGCAAAAGACGCAAGGATACCGAGAAGCCCATGCAAGAGAGTTTCTATCGAAACTTAGAAACACATGGGCTATCGAAGGAGCTCACATTCGGCTTCCTGCGCCGAAGTCCGAAACCGAAGGATTCGTGCTCGCGTGCCAAGATGGTGTCATCAGTGCCCTCGTGTATCGTCACCTCATCTTTGAGGCAAACGTGACGGACACGAGATGCAGAGCGTGCCGAAGGCAGCCGGAGGCTTTAGGTCATCTACTCTCCGGCTACAGCTTATTTGCGAAGAACCCATACATAAACCGGCACAACTCGGCTCTGCGGGTGTTGTACTACCACCTAAGACACCATTATGGCATAGACGCGAATCCGGTGCAGCCTTACTCCCCCGGAGACATCGAGTCCGTCGTGGAGTACGATAAGTGTAAGATCGGGTGGAATTATTCCTTCTCCACCACCATGCAGTTGGAGGCGACGAAGCCTGATATCGTCCTCCTCGACAATCTCTCGCATGCCATGTTCGTGATTGAGTTTTCGGCACCGGCCGAAACGAACATGGCAGCGAAGGAGACAGAAAAAAGGACTAAATATCAAGATCTGCAGTGCGAACTCCGGCAAATGTACGCGGGCTACTCTGTGAAACTGGTAGTCCTCATTGTGGGCGTGCTTGGTAGTGTCAAGAGCTCACTGGTAGGCAACCTCAAGTGCATCCCAGCGTTCAGGGCGCGAGCGGATCCACTTGCAAGTGCAATGCAGAAGGCTGTGCTTCTCGGGTCCCTCCGCCTGCTTTGTGCACATGACGCAATGTTGGGTAGCCACCTATCCGACGGTGGCGGACGTGGCTACCCTTAGGCACGACCCTTCTCGAGTCTCCGGCAATTATGACGGCAACGAAAGCTGATGCTATCCGGAGACTCGGAGGAGGAAGTTACGTTATAGTAACTATTTCCATGATAATTTTATTCCTCATATAAATGCATTGAGTATACATTAATAGTAATTCATTTAATCGAGGAGGTACCCCTTAGAAAAAAAAGCTTCCTGCTTGGGGGTTACCGACTCTGTTACAGGTAAACATGGACTATTATACAAACTAATATAACATATGTACATGAATAACACTATACCTTCCATCTAAGTATACTGAATACATAATATGGTGACATTTTGCTGTATTTAAATATTCACATGTGAATGCACTTAGGAGTATTTTTATCAATATTTTTTAATATTAATAAATACAATAGAAAAATTTATGTAAATTTTATACATATAAAATTACACAATCTTTTAATTAGGTATTCTGCCTCTTCCTGACTGAACAACCAGGACCTAACGCTTTCACAAAATTTAGCGCAAATTTTTAATAACGCAAGGTTTTGAGGGAGTGCACAAAGCATTTTTGGACTTAGATAAAGGTAAGAGTGGCGAAACAGTTCAAAATTTGGTTTAGGTATTACAATACCATTATTTACTCTCAGATTGAACATTTGAGGTTTTCCCTTTTCACCACTACGGATGAATATTATTCTTAACAACTTATAAACTAACAGATTTGTCGGAGGTAGAATGTTAAACTTTTTAAATAAAGGAAAAGATTGCTCTGTACATAACACACATGCCATAACTTTTAGTATTTTTTTCTGTGCCAGA
This sequence comes from Platycnemis pennipes, assembly GCA_933228895.1. Taxonomy (NCBI): domain Eukaryota; kingdom Metazoa; phylum Arthropoda; class Insecta; order Odonata; family Platycnemididae; genus Platycnemis; species Platycnemis pennipes. The sequence goes on from OW121853.1 coordinate 53,614,746, forward strand.
ACCAAAGGTTTAATGTTCGTGAAGTAAGCACCACCCCAGCATGAGATACCATATTGTAACCTAGAATTTACAAGGGCATAATATACCATACTAGTTACAGGCTCAGGACATACATATCTTAGTAAGTAAAATTTTGTAATCATAGAAATTAATGCTGATTTAAGTTTGGTTATACGATGTTTCCAATTACAATTTTGGTCCTCGCAGATACCTAGATACTTAATATAATATACACGTTCAATTTCAATACAACCGTTGCAGAATGGTGCATTTACATTCACACATTTGTCACATCTGAAATACAATTCTTTTGATTCCACTGTAAGATTTTTATGATTAAAAATCACATACTTAGTTTAAGGACTCAGTACCATTGAATTGACGAATCAAAACTGAGCTTATCTTTGAGCTTATTTAAGTCAGACTGCATCTATTGATACAATAAATTATAAGTACTGACCGAGTAACTCAAAGTGGTATCGTCAGCAAAAGCAATTAACCTGCCCTTAAATTTTCCTGAGCATAGGTTATTAATGTAAATTAGAAATAAAATTGGACCTAAAATAGACCCTTGTGGAACGCCACAGGTAAGTAGTGCTCTTTTGGCTGTAGCAGTCACGAATACGAATATATTGACATCTACCAATTAGATAGCTGTAGAACGAAGTATATGTATACGACACCTCTTACACCAATTTCACTTAATCTACTTAATAATATATCATGATTTACTGAGTCAAACGCTTGTCTTATATCAATAAACATACCTGCATTTCCATTGAAACTATTTAGTCCTTCATACAAGTTAGAGGGAAATATACAGGGAGTTTTAAGGAGTGAACAGGTTCCAGTCAACTCTATAATAGATATCGTATTTCCACAGATGTTAACACTTTGAACCAGAACTACCGACAAAATATCAAAATATATAATAATATTATAAATAATAACTAAAAATAACATTGCATGAGGCGGAAATAACCCATAAATTGGAACATCCACTAAAAACAACCTAATTCAATACAATTTTCGTGAAATTCGACGTGGAATAAACCATAAATTTATAATACGAAGAGAAATTTCTTCGATGTTTCCCAAAAGAGAAACCAATGAGGTTGCGATCTCTTTTCGCAAATCGCTAATTCTTATGAAAAACATCTCTGCCTCACTCACTCTCCTCTCTTTCACTTTAGGTGAGTTATAAATTAATAAACAAGCTGGTATTAATTACCATCGTCCCTTCCGGCATCGAAAATGTACACCCCAGGATATTATTAAAAAATAAAACTCGGAACGAGCTGGTGTGTTTACCCATCCCAGGAAAACGCTGTTATATCGGCTAATTTATTGATATAATGACAAAAATACGTCTGGCCAGAGGCGAAATCTTATAAAACTTTAGTTGAACACAGAAATTTTAGGTTTCAGCTCTTAATTAGGAACCTGCTAATGTTCCTGCAAACCGACTTCATTAAAGCGATCTGAATTTGTAATAAAACTGAAAAAAGCCAAACATATAAGGCCAATAACGCACTAAGAGATTAAATGGAGATTAAGACACACCCAATGATAACATTAAACAAGAATATCATCTTAACATCACTCATAAGTATGCGGAAATAATTCTTTTTAGCTATAAATGTCTTTTTTATTTTCGACAAAAAAGCTATGCTAAGGGAAAAATTTTCTCTAGTCTTTACCTCTACCTCTATTCAGCAAAATTTGATTAATTTTCAGGACCGCTACCTCATATTTTCCCCTCTTTCAAGCATTAATGAAATCAAATTCCTGTGATAGGCCCCTAATAATAAACATTGTAATAGTTACCAGGCTTTCAAACGCTAATTAACAGTTTATGACGAGAGTTCATGGGACATATCTGATTATAAATAATAAAACAAGCTCTCATATTTGTCCACTGTTGACATGAGATACACAGCGCTTTCCGGAACTCGATGGCATTTTCAAGTGTATGTATGTAAAAATAAAGAATGAAATAAACTCGCATTTGTCCACTGTATCTTACGCCAAATAAACAGTGGACAAATATGACAAATTTTGTCATCCTTTATTCCAAACATCATTGCTTTTACACCATTATCAGTTTCATCTTTAAACTTTCTTCTTGGGCAGTTGCCGAATGAATATGAATGATAAGTAGTTGTTAATATACCTAAGTTAATAAATGACCAATTCGGGTCACTATTTCATGGCAAGGTGCATGAAAATGAGATTTACGTTTATGAGTTTAGGGCGCCAAATATTGGCAATGAGACGTCCATAAAAATAAAGAGTCAAACACGCTATAAATGACAGATATCAAGACACCAAGTTAATTTGCTTGGAACTAGCAAAATCACTCACAATTTGACGTACGCCAAGGGGAACTGGTTTCTAATCTTACAGTTTTTTAATTAATTTAGAGGAATAAATATTTAGCCTCTCTTGGTACAAGGTACGACATGGCATCATGGATCTAATAAATTAAAAAACGTTGTCTTGGAAATGACGCTCAATTATTTGAAAATGCTTCAGCCGTTTTGAAGATACAACTCCTTAACTTGCAAAGCATTATTTTGAATAGGACAATACAATGGGCCTTAATGGTTTCAGAAGGAATTCACCCATTCCTCGTCGTTGCGCCGTATTAAAGTTTTACACTTATATCTACGTAGTAACCTGCGAGCCACCGTGAGGGTGTTCAGCAGGGGCTGAGGAAATATGGAATTACTTACAATCAGAATGATAGTTTAATACTTCAATTATGCTGGTGTGCTCATAAGTCTTACGCTGTCCCCCGGGGTTTCAGACACATATTGGTAAAAATATATTTAACTTACTAAGTATTTGGCACCAAAAATAAGCCGCCTCTGCCCGCAGACGTTGTGTTCCCAACATTCGTCTCGTTTTCAAGAGATTTAAATTCGTATTGTGGCATCAGATTTGAATGCAAATGCGACTCATGTCGTCATGTTGGTGAGATTTAGTGAACACCAGTGGTCAAAATGCGCGCGCAATTAATAATGACCCAAAACATTTGTACAGAATCAAGGGGTTCGAAATTTAAATTGGTCTTACACGATATGGAGGAAGCCATATCATTAAGCAGGATCCCTAAAGAGTAGGAAATAGAATCCTGACGAGGCCATTCAAATTTTTGATGTTCTGTCATTATTGTTCGAAAATGTTTCCAATGGCTACAAAACACAATAAGGACAGCTTGTGTATTCGGCAGATACAAATCAAACAGGTGCTACCTATTTTGTTCCCTAGATCCCCTACCACACACCTTTGTGGCGGCAGGCTGGATAAAATATAGATGTTGACCATCTTCATGTACCACAATGTATCCTTAGGGACAATGTACCTGAAGATGTTCAGGGATTCGGAACTGGTAGTTCCTTCCTAATTAATAATCTGCGGAACGCACTTCTCCTTGTCCTGTTTTACGATGGAAAAGTTCCACAAATTCAACTGCGAATTGCTGGGTATAATTTTGATTTTAGTCACTTCGTTAAATCTTCAAGCCGTAGATGGGCACTCTGGTACTTACAACCATAACCCGAAGGATATATTCTGTCACTACAGGGATTCCAATTTCTGCGGAGGACACATTTTATCACGCACACGTAGCTAACATACTGATATTTTTAACTGTCAAATATGGAGTCGTACGGCCATTTTCGTGTTTGATTTTCTCTGTAAACATATATTCATTTATCAGCCGTATTTTCGGCATCCGCCTGAATTGTCGTATCACAGAAGCTACAATTACTCACAAGTGGGGTTTTTCAATTAGTCTTGTCTTTGATCCTTAAATACCACTCTCAATTCCAATGTTTGCGCAGAATTGTGGCAGCTTCCTGGGACAAAGCCTCAGGTGGCTGGTCACTGATGGAATTTACCGTAGAGTACCTCGTTAATCAAGCCCTGGGGTGAGAACCCACCTATTTATTGACCAAATACATGCCGCAGGTGGACATACACAGGTGCAAACATTCACTGTGTAATTAAGTTTCATACACTTAGAAACATTACAGCAAAACATCATTTATATCTCATCTTAAAGACTTGTGTTTCCCTGTTTACGGCCGTATGCCAGTAGGATGTTTATCTCTTCATCATGAACCTATGTCTTTTAAGCATGAATCAGATTAAGCCCAATGCCTGTGAATATCTCTCCACATTACGATATGGCGCTTCGTAAATAACAAAGTATACTTCTTCTCAAGAATTTCATCCGTAGAGTGACGTTCACCATACAGCATTTTAGAATTAAGAATTGAATTTTTCTCCCTATGGATTTTAATCTGCGTTTCCCAAGCCTTACAAGCCCTCATACATTTTCTTCTGGCTATGATAATTCTCTATAACAGCTGCGAGATAAAAAAGAGACAGAACTCGTTTATTTGGTGGACAAAAAACTTCCTTCCTTTAAATAAAAATCCTTTTGGAACTCGTACAACAAGGAAATGACGCCAAATCTTAAATTTTGAATAAATGAGCCTTCATGTTTTTAATTAATATAATTAGTTTGCATTAATTAAAAAGCTTCAATAAATAATTACCTTCTTGTATGTACCTTAATGCAGCAAAGAGGTTATCTCATTCGAAAAATATTCATGTCTTGGCTTTGAAATATATGTTTACCAGTTATATTAATATATATACCACCCTACTATGATATGAAAGGTCCTTTTCCAAGTTATGAAAAGCTACGAATGGAAGCTTGTTACCGTATAAATATTTTTGACTAATAAGGACCCAATGATGGTGTTAGTGCCTTCCTAGCTCCTCTGTTTTCCTCGAATTGGAATCGGATTTCCAACAGGTGGCTATCAATCTCTCCTCCCATCATTCCCCTCACTTCTCGTTTTTCTATGTTGGACGAGAGCGGTAATGTCAAGATTTTGACGCCCTACGCATCTCTTTGTGCCGTCTCTTTATTCTACATCACAAATACTATTCTTCCTCGTAATTCTCTATCTCACCTATTATATATAGCCTAAAGTAGAAGCTATCCGGCAATATCCCCTCTTGGTGTTTGATTCAGACCTCTGAACAAGGGACGCGAACAAACCATGTATCTGGTTCGTTTCCTCCTTAATTTTCTTGATCAAAGCATGCGTAGGTAATCATTTTATGTTTCAACTTGTGTACCTATGAAATATGCTCCTCGACCCATTCCAGGGTAACACGCCTGACTGCACCTTATAGGATATTTGCGTATCGGTGATTTCAAGATATAAATGTTCAACCCGATTACTTAAAGCCTTCTTTTAACCCACTTAATCGGGGTACTTCGTATCGGAAGTACTTCGCCATACATTTCAGCAGACTGAGATGCGCGTCCATCCTCGTACAAATTTTAGGTGTTTAGATTACCTCAGTTCCCTTTTTATGAACATATCCTAGTGATAAAATAATAACTTATTATTTCTCACACATTATTTTCACTCGTTATTATAATTTGCGTGATCAAAAGCATGAAAATGACGACGATATGCTTTTTTTCCATTTAGTTTTTTTTTATTTTATTCTTTCATTTATTGTTGTTCTAACATATGTAAATAGAAAAAAAATCAATTTATAGTTTTATTTCCTTTTATATTTCAGTAATGGCAGATGGTGAATTTGACTTTTTTATGTAAAAGTACAGATGGGCTCAGAACATCTGCAGCATTCCATCTGCATCATTTATGCGGGATCCTTGCGGGATTGTTACAGTGGCCTTCTTGTGCAGCTCCAATTATTTTATTTTTATTTTTATTTCCCTGCACTTCTCCTTTCCTCTCCCACTATGATCTTTTCGGATGTCATGATATATTTCATTCTATGAGCATAAGCCCGAGATGCGCGCCTAGTTGAATGTAGTCTATGGAGAAGATTTATAATTGGAAAACCGGTCCCTTCCCAAATAAATGGTAGGGAGCACTTAGAGTATGTCGCCGAGTTCTCGTCCGTCAAGTGGGGCCCTAAAGCGTGGCTTCTTTCATTAAGCGTATGCTAATTCCAACGCCAGGTTTCGTTCCACTCTCCCTATGCCGACCACTAACGGAGAAAATAGCCTGAGCTAGGGTTGACTACCCTACCGAACTGCTCACCAAAATCCTCCATTCATTGTGACTCACAGCAAACGGAGAAGGAAGAAAACGTATGATAAAAGAGCATGCAAACACAAATATATTAGCATTATGCCAATAATAAATTACATTTTAGGCACGACGCCCGCCAAACTTTTCCATTGGATCCTTGGTTTCCCTTGGTCTATTTTTCCCCTTCTCTAGCACAAACTTCCACCCAGCCCCACTAGTTTGTTTCCCGCGAGTACCAAGGGTTGGCTTCACTGCCTAGGCGCTGGGATTTTTGGCCAAGTGTCTGGTCGAGGTGGAAGGGATTGAGGAAAAGAGGTGTAGAAACGGAGAGGGGAAGAGAGAGAAATGAAGAGGAGGAAGGAGATTGATGAGGAGGGGAGAGGAGAGAGATGTTTGGAGATGAAGAGAGTGAGTTATATAGATAAAGGACGACGAGAAAGGACACAGGCGGACCGAATGACACGTGTTCCATGAATTATAACAGTGATATCTTTATACGAGTAAGATGGGACGGTGGGAAGTTTGGCCAGTCTCCGGAAAAAGTCCACGGTACCGTAACCAAGAGCCCTCAGGCCCCATGGCCCTCCTTTCGAATTCTCTCCGACACGCATACACGGGACTAGAACAAGCTACGAACTGTTCGTCATTACGAATATTATGACGTTTATTCCATATGGGTTTTCACTTTGGAGTGTGTCTCAATTTTGTCAGTGACTTTCAACTCCCCGTTTACATTGAAATTGCCAACCCAAGCTATATATCCGGAAATTGCCGAACAGAATGCAGACTTGAAGGGAAAGGGAAGAAGTAACTAAGAGTATAACTGCGAGCGAGATTCACTCAACAAAGTATGTGGGCCAGTTTCTTTCCTTATTTCGCTTCCAATTTTCCTGAAAAAATCACGAAATAATCGAAAATTCTCCACGCTAAGCTAAACCCAGACGTTAACGAATGAGATTCTGGACCTCAGTTGCTTAATATTCTACCCACTGATATATCATATTGTATACAGCTAGCGTTACAAGAAGCAATTAAACTTATGGCCACGGGATAATGGTATTTTATGCGTTAACAAGGGTCTTCACAGTGCATCAAATGTATACAGTACCTACATAAATTAGACAGAATTTGACACAGTGACCTTAGTTTTACGAAGTAACGGCACATGTTTTAGAGATTTACAGCAGTATTCAGAGCATAAATACTATAATGACCTAAAAGAGGAGTTCAGCAGGGACAAAATAGAAAGCTTGTCTTGCCGAAGACATAGCGGCCGTTGTAGAGACTGAAAGAGCCTTAAAGAAGACTATAGTAAAATGGAAAAGACAATGGCCTGAATAGCAAAGAAAAGAACTAAGGCAAGTTATTCAGTAACAGAGAAAATACCAGTGCCGACGACAAAAGAGTAAAACAAAACTTGAGTAGGTGAAAGAGTACAGTTGTTTAGGAAGTCAAGTAACCAGTGATGGGCGAAGCAAGAAAGAAATAGTATAATTGCCCAACCAAAGAGGGCTTCCGCCTCTTACAGCTGATAATAGAAGCTTGAAAGTAAGAAAACACTTCATACGTGGAGCATGTTTCTTTAAGTCTGAGAGGAATGGACAATAACAGCAACAGAGGGATCGAGGCTTAAAGCACTCGAAATGTGGCGCAACAGAAGAATGACGATATTGTAGTGGATCGATCGAGTGACTAAGGAGAAGAGATAGGTGTTCTGCAAACCTTAAAATGAAGCTGGGGCAATACAAATGGCCATGTCCTTAGACATGATGGCTTGATGAAAACAACTGTGGAGGGAAACGTGAATGGGAAGAATGGAAAAAGGGATGCCTCTTATGCGATACATGGGCAAGTAGAGAAGGGTGTGAAAGAGAAGAATTATGTATATATGAACAGATCAGCTGATAGGAGAGCATCAAGTGGAGAGCTACATCCAACCAATCATAGGAACGATGACTTATGATAAGTATTAATAATACAGTTCAAGTTAAAAATTGGTTTTAATTTTTATCATTTCAACGAGAAAGCAAAGAAAAGACAATATAAGTTTACACCCAAGAACACACGGAACAAGATACTCAAAAATAACTTGGGTTTGGGAAAGAATGAGATTTTCTTTCAACTTTAATATCCATGCGTTAAAACATAATAGAGTATGATAGTTTATAAAAATTGTGAATATACAATTGTGAATAGAAATACATTTAGGTAAAGCCGATATATTGCATGGAGAAAATAATAAATAAGTATGATAGTTCTTTGATGTTGAACCAAATTGCAAATAAAATCAGAAACATGGAATTTTTCCAAGCGAGGGCTAAAATGAGGTTAACAAAATGTTCGTACTTAGACAGTGGCTACTCATTTTAAAGATAGCAAAATGTTCGCCAAAAATATTAGGAACAAGAGGTGAAATGATGAATAAAGTTCACTGAAAATACGATGCTATCAAACATAAAAACATTACCTATTCCTTACAGACAAACAGCTCTCCCGATTACTGTGTTTGGACACAAGCTAACTGCAAGTGCCGTGTGTATTTCTTTACATGGAAAATGCTGTAACTGTGATAAATAATTTAGCTTCTAAGATATCGGCAAAGAAAATCTCAAGTTTTATTGTCGGGCATCAAATCTATCATCATCGGTCCTTCATTCTAAGTTCTTCATTGAATAAAACTAAATTTCTCTTTTACGGACCACGCTTGCGGAAGCTGACAACTTTTCTGAATTTTCAGATGTCCTCTCAATTATAAACGTGTAATATTTTTTAATTCAGGAGAAGATTTAAATAGTGTAGTTCTGACTACTCTATTAATACTATTCCTTTTTTATGCATGATATGTAGTGCATGATTGGTGAGCAATCACCCCCTGCCACATACCCTTGTGGTGGCTTGCAGGGTATTATGTAGATAGATAGATAGAAGATAAGTATTATAATTAAATATGATAAGCCCATGGTGAAAAATATCTTTAAAATAAAAAGGAGGATTTAATAAACGACTTTCAAAAAAACTACATCTTTGACGCTACCCTTTCAGCAGAAAAAAATTATAACAAAGTTGGAAGAGAAGCTCATCTTGTAAAAATTATCAGAATCAACAGCTTTTGAAGGCACTAAAAATAAATGTAAGATAGTTATGACACCAGAATCAACCTGGCTATGAATATATATTCTTGGAAAACTAATAGAGCAACGTAAAAAAGAAAACAAAAGCCACCAGCCGGGTTTAGAATTAAACAATTATTAAGTGTGTAAATTATTCCACCTTCACCACATGAAGTAGGTAGAAGAAGGACCTTATGATGAAGAGATGGAAAGTATTAAGTTGAATAAAACTAAAACGTGGGATTAGATTTAGTAGGCACATAGAAGTGACGTGGACAAATGAGTAACGGTGGGTTGGTCTAGGAGTAAAAATTCGAATACTGTAAGGAAATAAATTCCGTGAGAAAAAAATACATACAAAAATTAAGTCACCTTGCAGGAAAAATTAAGGAAGCCTTGTATTGCGGAGGAAATAAGTAAATATACTATTCTTTCAATAATATGTAATAACAAAAGGAAAATGGTGGCAGGCATTAAAACCATTGCTTAGATTACCGGATAGCATTAAAATCATTTGATGCCGCTGATTATTGGATGCAGTTCTTGATATAAATTGCATAATTGATTTAAATATAAATGATAAATATAATAAACTAAAAAAGTATTATAAATTGCATATATATAATTTAAAGAGAGAATTTGAAATAGCAACAGCAGTTGTGACAGCCTACATAGTGTCTGGATATAAACAGAAGGCAAAGCATTTGGAGGTTAGGCAGTTTATTAAAAGAAGAGTAAATAAAGAGTGCAATGAATACTCGGAAGCTAGGTGGTGTATCACATTGGTTTAAATACAATTTAAGATTTAAACTGCTAAAGATTAAAATCTTTGAAGATTAAGTAGAGAGAAATCCATTTCAAAGACGCAAGCTCAATGAAAGTCTGAGAAATGATGTGTAGCCATGGCACAAGAGATCAAGACATCCCCTCGGAACCGATTTTATGCGCAGTTGAGAGAAGTTTTAACTTGAAACAAAATATCTTCCATTTTATCCAAGGGGAAAATATAACATTTTTGTGTTCGACATTAAATGGGAGGAACATGACGCATTCATTGTGTAACCATAGTGATGATATCATATATTTATATTGAATAATTGTTTAATGTAATCACCATTTTAATTTTTTCACGAGTTCTTCTACCAATAGGGTGCTGCCTTCTCGAATGACTTAGACAGGATACTGAACTGGTGTCTCACTCGAGGTATCCCGGTCAACCCGAATAAGTTCTCTGCCATGATCGTCGGCAATAACAAAATCCTCTATCGTCTCCATTACCCCCCACAACTAGCTATGTTTGGTCAACCAATACCTTACGTAAAGACAATGAAACTTTGGCGTCACCCTCTTTACACCTTGAGTTGGGATGCCACCGTATCAAACACTGTTCAGAAGATCTTTATAGGACTGAGAAGACTGCGGTCAATGCAGTACCATATAAAACAATGCACATTAGATTACGACTCGTAAAGACACTTTTGAAGCCGATAACTGATTATGTGATACTTTCTGGAACGGACATGAGCTCAGGGGAGGTTACTTGATTAGAAACAGCCCTTAATGCTTGCGTTATGTGTATCGCCCACACCCTTCGGCTCACATGACAGCATATTACAAAAGAGCCCGAATATTAAAGATTAAAGAAAGAAGAGACTTCAGATGCCTCACATTGGGATATAAATGCCTTTCACCGGACTTCCAAACCACATGAACGACCGTCTAGAGACTCGACGAAGTTCATGGAAGATTCACTAGGGGTGCTACCACTAACTTCCGTTATCCGCCTCATTGAACTGAACGTATGAATACTTCATTCACCACCAGCTTCATGCGCCTATGCAACAACCTCCCGGCAGAATTCAAAAAGACACAATTATATAGGCTTTCGCAAAGGATTCTTTCGCCGATGTCACAGAGTTTAAACCCTGGGGTTGGGCCTCTAATGATAGTTTAACAATATAATTCAATTGTCCTTCTAGTTAATTTTTTTCAATTTCGTGTCACTTACTTTTTTATTTGTAGAGGCACACATTCTTTCAAGATGATTTAAACGATTGTTCGAAATATATGTATACGGCTCTACAAAAGGTTTAATTCTTGTTTGTTAACTGTTTAATTATTGAACTCTGTATCTTAATGAACCCTGAGCTAGGGGCAGAGGGGGCCATATGGCCTCATCTTGCCCAGGATAAATAAATAAATAAACACTGATCACGTATCCACGGGTTAAAAAAATATGATAATATTTGAGAAAGATAATTTCATTGGCATCTGAACACAGGTTTTTAGATGCAGCCTGTACTGCCAAATTGACTCTAAACGGCTAGTGAGCATGGAATAGAGATGCAAACAAAGTTAAACTAGTCGATAAATTGTCCTGTTTATCCGATCAACGCAGTTTGAAACTAAATAGGTACCTATTGCAGTACTAGATTTAGCTGCGAAAAAGGCCCAAATTGGCGAGTATCATTTGATTATTTTGCAGTGGAAACGCTAACTCGAAGTGTCTCTTCGACGATAAAATGAAACGCTGCAAGATCAACAAGATAGTTTAGCCAGCAGAAAACGTAATTACCACGTTCCCATTTCCATCCAATAGAGGTTCGATAGCAATGGATGTGACAGCAATAATCACCAACGTAAAAACGCGTATGAGCTTAAAGCCAACCATTGCGTGATAACGAGGAAAAGAAGGTCACACATTTAAGGGACCATATGTACACTAAATCCATCTCGCATGGCTTAAATTATTGTTATAAATTTTCATTTATGCCTCTGAGCGAGGTTGAGAGCATGACTTTTTTCTCAAACGCTGAAGAATATTTTCTACTTAGTAGTATATAAACTATAAAATGTCATAACTTACGAACGAAGAATGAGTTTTGTATTTTAACGTATATGGGGAAAATTCAAGGACTTTAAGCATGTTATGTTTAAGCAGACCCCTATGCATGTTAATTTTATTATTGTTACTATCAGAATTTAAAGGGGAAATTTTTCTACCTATATTAAAAAATAAGCATAGATTTCCGGGCAGTTTTAGTAGAACCAGTTCAAATTCTCACTTCACGCAATATTTACTGCACAGCCTGTAATGAAACTTGTTTGGATCGATGGTTTTTAATCGTTGCATTTGCTCTATCGTTGACTCGTTGACTACATGCGTACGTGTTGCAGGCGGTAAAATATTTAAAGATGCAAACAATAAGTGATGAACGAGAGTGAATAAGAATAAAAATGGCAATTTCAATGGTATTAATTGCAACAGGAAAGATTCTAAACCTGAAAAATGAAATAAAAATAAAATAAAAAATAAATGAGAATATGGAAATAAAGAGAAACCTAATATACAAATTGTTCAAATAAATCACCAAATTTGAAACTTCAGTATTTTATCATTAATAAGAATCATTTAATCCACAGTGTATACATGATGCCTTCCGATCCGTGTTACTGGAGTGATATAGCTATTCTATTTGCCTTTCCAAGACCTACGTGTTTAGAAGAAATTACTTTCGTACATATTTGCTATTTCCGCGGATAATGTTGAAATTTAATTTATTCCGGGTATCACACTCATATGTACAGGGAACATGGGCTACACTGAAGATACCCCAGAAGATATTTCAATTGATAGTTTACTTATGCTCCTGAATTTTTTATCGTTTGTTTTTGTTCTGAAAATATACAAAAGAAATAGAGAGAGAAAATATTTTAAGCATAGATGTTCAGAATTAAAGTATGAAAAGCTTCAAACCTCTACAAACATGTTTCACGGAAAGAATCATAGAGAAAAATGTTTATCAAGTTAAGTTATGAATTATAATCTTGTGGAAAATGTAAAATAAATAATAGTTAAAATCACCAGATAGGATTCCATATATATTATAGGTACATTCTTTGTCAAGTCGCATGCTGTAAAGGAGAATGAACTCAATTTCACCACTTCGTATGGATGCGGTTATCCACCCCCTGACAACCCAATCCTATTCACTTCTACGGCACAATAACGCCGAGTAACTGAGATCGGAAGGAAAAAAATGCCCATTGCCAAGATAAGAAATCACACCAACTTTTCTGCCTCATCCTTATCGCCATCCTGCCAAAACATCGGGAAATGCGACAGATCCCGTACGGAAACGGATGGATCAATTTCGATCGAGGCTAAAGGAACATTGGGGGGGCGCGAGAGGACGAAATCGGACCGTGGGGAGTCGGGATCTCATCACTTTCCGAGCACCGAGGAAAGAGTGAATTCCTCGGGAAAGAGATAAGAAGGAGATGTTCCTGTCGGATGGCAGGGTATGGGAGGAAAGAACCATATCGACTGCCACGGGACATCAAATCACAATGTGGAGAGGACAACATGGAGCGATACAAAGTATTTGGAAGCAAAAGCGACGTTAACAATAGTTCGCAAGGCAAACAAATGCAACTCAGTCCTTGCACTCTTTAATTGGAAATATTAAGGAATGATTTTAAAATTGAACTGTTTCGAAAATATTTTCTTTATTTTGTTGCCTATTTCTCTAATGCCCACAGTTTCAACATGTATGTACACGTAACTCGGCGCATAAAACTCACCAAATCGTATCACAATGTAATATTCCAAGGAAATTCAGTTGTGGGAATATAATACAACACGAAACCCTACGGTTGCTGTTTGATATTTTTTGTATCGTAATAGTAAGTCTTATTTTTAAAATTTAATGTTTTTAATACAATAATGAAAGTTATGGTATACTAGTTTTATTCTATACTCAAATCTTACCACTGGTTTAGGTAAGAAAGGCCGCACTTGCAGTCGGCTCTCTCAGATCAGGTGCAAGATTCATTGTTTTTTGGTCCATTTTACCTCTTCATCACTAACTTACAAGATAAAAAATACAACAAAAGAACAATTACCAATAAATTAATAAAAATATGTGATTTTCCGCACGTACTTTTAATATAGCACAAAATTACGAACTTTAAACACATTATATAGCATCAATTTTTCTGACGAGACTGACAAATGACCGCATCACACATTTCCTCACACCAAGGCATCAGTTATCCATCAAAAATGGAATTGAGAATCCAGCACAACAAGAAACTCACTGAACGGAAACGCTCACGAATTGGCCTTGGAAAATTATAAGAAATCTTGCGGAAGAATAGGGGTGGGAGGACATGGCTGAAGGGTTTCCGCCCATTCGTGGGTTCTGGAACCCTTAAAGGGTGAGATGCTTGTACATGCGGTGGGAAAGGGTACTCAGGCTTGGGAGGCAGTGTCGGAAATAGTACGAGTGGGAGGAAGACAGGGTTCAGGTTAAGAGGGAAAAAAATATGTTCGAAGGTCCCGGAGGGGTGCACTGGCTTCCTCTCTCTAGGTACATCTGACATGGATGGTAGGGAAAGAAGAGTGACTTTCGCTGTTCTATTGTTCGGTTTTAAAGGCTGGGAAGTCAAAAAGGGAGCAGCAGAAGGGGAGAGGAGACAACGGCGGGAAAAGCCATGTCGATACTTGAGTTCGGAGATTTTTTTCCGGGAGGGGAAAGGCACCGCCCCCGTCTGATGTTTGTGCTCGGGCCTCTCCTGTCACATAAGCGGACTAGTTGAGAGTGCTGCTCCAGCTGAAGAAAAGCACACACATACACGCTTTCCTTCTCTATCTTGCCATTTTGATTCTAAATATGGAGGGTGCACGACCGTGTGCAAGATTACTAGCAACCGTCCAATTGTGAATGATGCTGGAAATAATTTAATCAAAACCTGACTTCTTTGAATTCATCATAATGGTCTGAAGAAATGTACCCTAGGGACAACACATGCTTTGCCAAAGAGGTTACCTGAGTCCCATCTGTAGCATATGGATTCATAATGGCAGGCAGCTAATAATTTCGTGAGCTCTTTCCATCTACCGCAGTTACATTAGACTATACCACTTACGCGACCGTCTGTTATATTATGTGTATTGACCGTGTGTTGTAATGACAAATAGTAACCTCCTTTCACTATTTTCCCTTCAATTTAGCTTGATTTTGCATAAATTTAGTCTTCAGGGAATGACTTGTTCCTCCGTGTTCATCTCCAAATAATACGCAAAAGACATTAGTAATTACTATTACGACAAACTTCTAAGCCTAATAATTAACTAGGTCTTTTAAGGAAACTAAACTTAAAGCTTACTTCAGAGTCTGATGGGAAGAATTTAACATAAATAATCTTGATAAACCTTCTAGCTGTTGCTATTATATACCTTTCCTCCATTTCGCCTGGTATATTAGTATCATTAAACCAGGAAAGGTGATGAAATGGGGGCACAATTTTAAACTTAGGAATTTATATTACCTTGAGCTTCCTGAAACAGGGTTTTTATGATTTACACAGTTCTGAGAAAACTAAATAGACACATAGTTTAAATTGCTATACATGAGAAGTCTTGACTGCCATTAATTAAATTAAAATCCACGTTTTCAACTAAGGCAGAAATTCGTCATATTGCCTTAAGATTTAAAAATGAGTAGTTTCTTCCTGCAAAATTTCATTAAATCTCATTATTAAGTAGCTGAAATTTAATAAAAAAGCGAAAATAAAAAAAAGGGATACAACTTTTATGTTCAATCACTCCATTTCTCTCTCCGAGCGATGAAAGATTACTCACAAAAAGGTTAATATAAATTTAATGAAGCCCAATAGTTAGGAAATTAAACATATAAATAAAATATTCCTAACCGAGGTCAACCTTTACATAGTTTTTCGTGAGAGAGGTGAAACTTGATGAAGGGAACTAATTTTCAGTCCTTTCATTAAATCGGATTAAAGACTCTTTTGGATACTGCCGCTAGAAAACAACACGACCTCTGTGGCATCGCATCAATCCCGCATCCGCAGAGATTCTTTCCAAGAGGTCGGACATATACATCACCCGGGGGCAGTTACATGCACCCACGTCTCGAAATCCCAGCCGAAAAGGTTCCGAGGTTCATGAGAGGGGAGGGATTGCGAAACGCGAGAACTCAGAGGGCAAGAGAAAGAGAGCGTGGAGGAAAAGAAGGGAGCGATAAAATAAATATCGCCCTTGTTGGGGAATTAGGGAACCAGAACTTGCGGGGTTGGAGGAGAGGTGAGGAGGGTGAGGCATGACGGGTGCGTGAAGGAAATGTGAAAGGGAGGACACGGCACAGGAGTGTGTGGGGGGGAGGTAGAGCGGTCAGAGGGAGGGAGAAGTAGAAGTGAGACTAGACAGAGAGAACAGGGGTCGAGATACGACTGACCCATGGAACCCAGGACGGTTCCCGGCTCCATTCAAAAGTGGAAAAGCAGGCACACTGTATCAGTTTACAAATATATCAGCTGCCATCCGTACATTAAAACGTGGTTAGGGAATCAATGCTTTCTAAACAAAGGAATATTCTGAACGCAAGAATCACTTTTGCTTTACTTAAAGCCAGCAGCATTCATTTCTATTCATAGCAAACAAAGTTTTTGGTTTAAAATAACATATGGCGGCAGAGTTTCATCATCTAAGAGTCTCAATCACGCATGTCATATTCGAAATCTCTGTCATCCCTTGAGACATTTGAGTTAGGTCGTCAAATAAGAACACGTTTATGGCGGATTAAAGAGGTATTCGGTTAGCTCTGCAAAATATATTCCTCTAGCATAGTCCAGGAAGAAATCGCCACCTTTAAATGATGTAATAACGCTAGGAAAACGCTGCTCAGTATTATTTCATACTCCACAGAAGTCTGCTGGTAGGGGGCTGTGAAATAGGGTATGGAATTAGAATTTATTTTACCATACCAAATCCACTTTTTTTCTGAAAATAGCATTCACATCAGGTTCTCACACTACTTAGCAAAAGCAGCTTCCGGAACGTAGATCCCAACAGCTCAGTAAATTTTTTCATCGACAGCTAAGGATGAAAACTTTATATTTCCTAAGAGCGAACATATTTATAGGGATTTCCTACGCCAGAAATCATTAAGTGATATCGACTAACAGCAATTGAAGATGCTAGAATCTACAACTCCCATTTAGCCTTACATTTAACGTTATTTGATGAAAATCTCAAGACGTACTGAAACCAATAAGTCATAGAAGTGAACAAACCCAGTGGAAAACCTTATAAATATTCCCTTGTTTTATTTAATATGAAACCTGCGTATTTAACCACGTTATATGACCCCACGTACTGGTCATATTTTGGGAAAAATAGGACTGATGAATCCATTAATTGTAACTCTTGAAATAATGAAACGAATGACAATATGACAATAGTTTTACTTCTTTATACAAAATCAGTCACAACGCTTTCCGCAAACGCATTAAAGGGAAAAGAGGACGCCTCCACAAAGTTCAACTGTTGCTTATGGGACCTCGCTTTCAAATTTCTGTTGAAAGATTCGTAAAGATGGCAAACGTAATGCATTAAAAAGTCAATTTAACATTTTTTCGCATGATAAAATCAATACGGCGATGGAAATTAAGGGGGTTTGGTGATCATTTTGTATTACGCGCAGCAATTCTCGTGGGTGGGGGGGCAAATAACCTTCTTAGACCCACCCCCGCAAAAGACAGCCGAACGTTCAGGTCTCATACAAGGGAGAGAGAGAGAGAGAAATGGAGAAAAGGGGAGATTTTAGAAAAAATTAAAAGAGATGAGGGAGGGAAGAAAAGATAGAAAGATATCCGCGAGATTATGTGCGATAAAAAAGCGGCAGAAGCGAGAGGGTTGGATGCGAGGGAGGAAAGCAGTTGGGGAAGGAAGAATTGGGGGATAATGGACGGGAGAGGTCTCATGTGTGTGTTTGTGCGTGCGTGGGCGCGGAAGGGCTGAGGGAGCGCGCGAGATGGTATTTCGCTCTGCGTCGGACTAGGTGGGAGGGAGAGTGGCGTTGGGGAGCGGGGAAGTTAAAGACTAGAGAGAAGGGCTAAAGCACGTAAATGCCCACATAAAATCCCACGCACGTGGACTCGAATGTCCACACGCAACTCCATGGCTTCCATGCAAATGCCCGTATTAGCAGGATGGGAATATGCCTCCCCCATCGCTCCTCGCCTCCTTCCCACCCACCTAAACCCCTTTCCCTACATATATATTATTATATACATAGCAGAAAAAAAATATATATAATATTTCTTTTCTTGAGCTTTTTATTCCGAATTCGTCGTCCTTGCTCCCCTAAGCCCACATGCTCCATACGCCCCCCGCACTCAACAACGCCCTCATCCCGGGCCAACTGAGGGCACCCGTAATATAAAATACAAAACGAAGAAGGGATGGAAATAGAAAATTCAAACTCGGTCGGTGGGATGTGAGAGTAAGACACTTTTATTTTTATTTTCCGGGCACAATTTTTCTCTTGTAAATTTTCCGCCCGAGGACAGAGTGAGAAAAATGAAAATCGGACCGAATATTTTGTGGATTTTTTCCCCTCCCATTATTAGTACCCAAGGGGTCAAAGGAATCACGAGGCTCAACCATTTCTCTCGTTCAGACACTGGCCACCGCCCGCGCTTCAATAGCTTATTTTGTTCCAAAAACTGATTACCATTAACTCAGCGTGTTCATATGTATCCGGCCAGCTCGATAACTGATTAGCCTTCCATTTTTTTTCTTATTTGTACCCTCCGTTTCTCTCGACATCGTCAAATGAAATTTTCCTGTTTCATTTTCATCGGATAGCTTTTTGAAACTCAATTATGTGAGAATCAAGACTTAGTCTGATTACTATGGGAGCAATGATAATAAACCAGCGCAGTTGGCATTAATTTCTTAGGCTTTCCTTTGACTTATAATACACAGCCCCCTTTTAACTAAAGCACGTTTCGCATAGTATTTACAATAATTGATTTTGCACAATAATGTCGATATAAACGGAGGATATATAACACTTTTATTGAAAATCGCTGGATAACATTACACTTTAGGCCGGGGAATTAATAGCAAAAATGATACATATGAAAGGTGTGAAGAATTGTGTGAAGTGTGAAAAGTGTGAAGAATGCAATGAATACTTCAAACAAATAGGTTTTCATCATTTATATCAACAGCAAGTGTACAGCAAGATGATATGAACCAAATGTAGCGGCGAAGAGAAAAAGAAAAAGATTAAATTGTAATTTAAGAGGCATTTAAGGAGCAGCCGTGAAAGATAAATGAGGTAGAGGCAAATTTCCACGATACATATTTTTAAAAACTTCGAAACTGATTTTTCTCCCAGATCATTTCATCAATTCTTGCCTTCCTCTATTCAAAACATTTGACTTCACTCTAAATTTTATTTTATGCCATATAATTCCCCAAAAATCACATTTACTTTCCTGGTGGAGACAATTTGATGATCCACCTATAACCGTGGGTCCCAATAATAGTAATAACGATGATGGATACTTATTTACAATCCAATGCCTAATGTCAACAATCAATGGAATTGCTAATCTTCCTGATGATAGGGACAACTTGATACCCGAATTAGCACCTCGTGGAGGAATTATGCAAGGTGTGGGGTGGAGATTAAGAGTGTGACTGCCGCATCCATTCGTGAGTGCAAGATCCGAGCCCGAGCACTCACGCCTCCCTCTCTGTCCCGACCCTGCACAGGTACACCCCCCTCTCCACCATTAAACAACCATGCAGAAGGGGGGAAATGAACCCAGTTGAGTGAAACTTGCCCGCAGTGACACACAAATTCCATTTGGGAATCGGCTTCCCATGAAATTCGGATTATGCCTCCCGGTGCCCGATGCCGGGTGCGAATGCATCAGAGTGGCTTAGCGCACGGCGCAGGGATCCCATCCACGGGGCGATAACTTTGTGCGATTCCAATCGAATTAACGACGCGGACTGCAGAGAGAAAATGAGAGGAAAAACAAGAGGAGAGGGTGGCGGGCAAAAAGCTCCATTTCGGGTCGGTTTGGGGAGGAGAGAAAAATAAACGAATTACATAGCAGGACTGGGGAATATGAAACGTTATGCTGCTCTACTGTCGGTGGATCGGAAGAGTATCCGCCAGGCTACCTGTAATCGTTTCCCCTCGTGCAAATGAAATCGTGCTCTCGCTTATTATCGCAGAATTAAAGGCGGAGGGGTAAAGACCCACTTTTGGCTGCTATTATCTTTCTTTTCTTTGTAATACATACCCCTTAAATATTCCCCTAAGGGAGCATGAGGAATTGAGAAGAAAAAAACGTAACAGTGAAGTAAGCAAATGAGATCCGCCGAAAAAATAAAATGTGCGAATCAAGAGAATTACATCATGAGATGAACAGTAAATCGTCTAGACCAAATTTCTCCAAATTAATCATCAATAACTACAATAAAGATAAAGTCGCAGAAAATTCTGAGATGGTGTCGAAATTGATCTGATGCAATCGTGAGCGCCCGCCATAAGTTCAAAAGAGCAACACCGTTATTATAACTTATGAATTTCATTCATGACGGTCAAATGTTTCGCCATCAAAAATGATAAATAGCTAAAAATAATGGGAAAAGGGAGTATTATTTTACATGAGTAAAATTTTTCTTGCTTTTCTGCTGCGGTGCTGTAGGCACCAACTCACTAAAAACCTTAAATAAAAGTTTGTAAAGGCCTATGTTTAGCGCGAGGCTTAGTCAAGGATATGACTATTGGAATATATTATAATGATAGTGAAAGATAGGTAAAAGAGTAGTGAGATATTGAAAAGAAGATTTTGAAGTGATGTAGTACTGCAGGCCATAATTGAGTGAGAAAAAATGGGTATATAAGAGGGATGTATAGGAAAGATAGGAAATATTTTAACTCTTATAACATAGGTTTATAGCATAGGTATGTTTGGCATCTTGGCATATGGAATTTAAGTAATCGCAACTTACAGCATGTTTGTGCAAGCTTGCAATTCTATTTTAATCAATTTAAGTTATTATTTTTCGCCTACAATATAGTTACTAATCCTTTTTAAGAATGATATATAGGTAATGCAAGTTTTTTGTGGATTCGCCCCCTGTCACACACCTTGATGGTGTCTTGCAGCGTATTACTTAGATGTTGATCTTATGTTTCCAATGCCAGAATCAAGAGCTTTACCGTCTCAGGTCTAAATTTTATCCATACATTAAATAGGTTACTTACATAGCAAATTCAGAATATCTCACTCTTAAAAAATCACTTGATATTGGGCACAAACAATTGCAATCCAAGGGTTGGAATTGGATTAAAATTGGCTGGGTAATAAAAGCCATTCTTCCATCATCATCATCGGTCCACAATCTTAGCATTGGTTTGACGCAGCACTCCACTCGATTCTTCTATTGGCCAACCTCTTCATATTGACCTAGCTCCTCTCTTTTACATCCTTCACAACTTTCTCCATATACCTAATACGAGGCCTGCCTTTCCCATTCTTCCCGTTCACTTTTCCTTCGACGATTGTCTTCATCAGGCCATCGTATCTTAAGATTTGGCCTATTAAGTTGTCGCGACTTTTTTTTAAGGTTTTCAGTAGACCTCTTTTCTTCCACTCTTCTTAAGACTTCTTCATTTGCCACTCGATCGATCCATTTTATCTTCATTATTCTTCGGTAGCACCACATTTCAAATGCTTCCACCCTGGACTTCTCTGCTGCTGTTATTGTCCATGCCTCGCTGCCATATAGTAAAATGTTCCAGATATATGTTCTAATGAAATTTTTCCTCAATTCCACGTTGGTATTTGCAGCTGTAAGCAGAATCTTCTTCTGATAAAATGCCCTTTTCTCTTGAACAATTCTACTCTTTTACTTCGTCCATCGCTGGTTACTCTGCTTCCCAAGCATCATAACTCTTACACCTCCTCGATTGTTTGGTTTTCCTAGCTTAACATTGGTCCTTGTTTCCTTTCTTCTACTGCATACCAATACCTTAGCTGAGCAACGGTAACTGAGCAATACCTCCTGAGCAACGGTATAAAAGCAGGACAAAATTCTCGTTCGACATCATTAGCCCTGAAGATGATGGCCGATTCTGACATCGAAACGTCGGAAAACTTCAAGTTCCTGACCCGGTGGAGATCCCGAGAACTCTTCTTACAGTGTATTCGCCGGGAAAGCACCAAATCCTTCTTCACCAATACCTTAGTTTTCTTTTTCTTGATATTCAGATGATATCTGTTCATTGCTCTTTCCATATTTCCTAGTGTTTTCTTTAAATCTCCTTCTGTTTCTGCCATGTCTGCTATGTCATCAGCGAATCGTAGAATGCTGATTTTCTCCTCGTGGATATTCACTCCCGGAGACTTTTCTTTGACTTCTTGGATGGCTTTCTTGATGTAGACATTGAATAATATGGGAGAAAGTGCACATCCTTGCCTCACTCCTCTTAAGCTTAATTCTGTAGTTCTGGGTCCTTATTTGATTATGGCGACCTGGTTTTTATACAAGCCATTCTTCCATAGTCACCGAAAAAAAACAAACCCATATATTTTGCCATCAAATCGCCGCAAATAAAGTCAACATATTCATGTTTGAGAATATAGCACTGAAAATTTCTCCAAGCAGTTGATCCATAAATTTCAGAATCAAATTATACCTTTGTAACCCCACCAACAAAATTCAATGGAAATATCATACTAAAAGAGAGAAATACAAATGCATGGATAGTTTTAAATTCCATCGTGATACAGATGAACAACGTTAAATTCAAACTTCCTCTATTACCAGTCACAATTTTGAAGCACCAGAAATATTATATGACCACGCAATGGAATTGCTAAAAAAAAAAAATGTCCATTTCGCCTCGCGAACAGCAACGAAATCACCGGGCCTCGATTTTCATTCTTCTGAAATGCTGATTGGACTCCATGCTGTTATCGGCCCACGAAACATCGCGTACTTTGACTTGAATTGGCGTTAGTATGTCTATTCACGAAGCAAGAAAAAAAATAGTGAGTAGAATAGACCAGGCAAAGAGGGCATTCTATCAAAAGAAGAATCTACTTACAGCTGGAAATACAAGCTTGGAAGTAAGGAAGCAATTCGTCAAAACGTATATCTGGAGCATGTTTCTTTACGGCAGTGAGGCATGGACGATGACAGCAGTGGAGAAGAAAAGGGTGGAAGCATTCGAAATATGGTGCTACCGAAGAATGATGAAGATAAAATGGATAGACCGAGTGACAAATGAAGAAGTCCTAAGAAGAGTGGGAGAAAAGGGAAGTCTGCTGAAAACTATAAAAAGAAGACGGGACAACTTAATCGGCCACATATTAAGACACGATGGCCTGATGAAGACAATCGTGGAAGTAAAAATGAACGTAAAGAATGGAAATGAGTATGAGTTACATAGAACAGGTCGCAAAGGACGTGAAAGAGAGGAACTACGTTAATATGAAGAGGTTGGCCGATAGAAGAATCGAGTGGAGGGCTGCGTCAGACCAATCCTAGGATTGTTAACCCTTGATGATCATGTCTATTCAAACACGACCTCGCCCTTGCAGCCGTGGGAGAGACAATCACGAGACATCAACGTATGAAACGACAGTCTAGAAGTCTCAGTGCGTACGTTACGCCTCTGAAGTTGTGAGTAGCAAGAAACCTAAATTTTAAATCACGACCAAGTGCTCCAGAAAATTACCATTCACAACTACGCGCTGGGAGCCACAGATGTCTTCCGCTGGCTTCCGTGGCTGTGCATTCGGCTTAGCGCGACACCTGGGTGCTGTAATGTCCCTCTCTTTATTATGCAACCCCTCCATCCACCCTAGGGCGAAATCCCGAAACTCGAAAAATGCGTCATACATGATCACTCGATCATCACAACCGACGTTCGCTTTCGAGATGACAAGCGATCAAAAGCAAAATGTATCCACCCTCCAAAATACGATTAACATTTCTTGCTATATCTTATATTAATGCTTCTTCACAATCCATTTTTCTGCCGCATGATGGTACTATGCGCCGTCTGAAAAATTGGGTGCGCAACGCGATGTGAGACAGAAGTGCCATGAATGCGATATCATGCGATGTGATGTCAACGCTCGCGATGCGTGACTTTCGTGCAATAGAAGTACGTTGAATGATATATTGTACTCAAATATAAATCTGCAGCTTGATACTACACTCTCCAGAATTGCGATGAAATTCTCTGTAGTATTAATAGATGTAAATTCGAAGAAGGAAAATTTAATATGATGCCATATGACCTGAAAGCGGCACTGCTGATAATATATATTACTGAAATGCTGATATAGTAGTTCAACTGATTAAAATTGAGTCATCAAATACGATGCAAATCATTTCTTTGCGATAGTGATTTATCGTCCTGGTTTCGTGTCACGGTCCCAAATATTTGTATTCCTACTATTCTGATTACAGTAAAATTTTCAAATTTCAATATCACATATCGAGTGTAAGACTCATACACGGTGATATAACAACAGGTAATCAATACCTTTCCCCATTTACGTTTTCTCTTCCCTTCCTCCTCCCTCAAAACAAATCTGACGGCCGAAAGCATTATTTCCCCTTAGCCATGTGGGGAGGTGAGGGCAACATGCCGCGGCGGCATTGTTGCGGGAACATAAAGGGTGGAGAGCGTATTCTCCACCCCTGCTAATGTCCCAAGCGCTAGAATGACTGGAGGTGCCGTCGAGAGGAAAGAGAAAGGACTGTTGGGAGAGAAGTGCGAGCGTTGGGAGGTTGAGGTTCCGGGTGGCGTAAAGACAGGAAGGCATACGGGAAGAGCCATGGGAGAACAAGCAGAAACCTCATATAGCAGAGAGGGTAGGGTGGCCAGGTCTACTTACCGGATGGCTTGGGCTCAAATACAGAATACGACTTATGGTAATCGTTAATTATATGGAATATTGCTCATAGGGATATTGCTCATAATAGGGATCATGCTAAATAAGTCTTGCGATACAGAAACTCAGAGGATTACACAATCAAATTTCCTACCTAGGACAATGGTTTTATTACATTTCTACATCTACATCTACACGATACCCTGAAAGCCACCGCGAGGGTGTGTGGCAGGGGGTGAAGATCACCAAGCATGCACCACCAACATGCAAACCAGCAACCATATTGTCTCAGGCAACTTGATTTAATTATAATTCGAGTCATGAATGACGATGATTCTACGATATATAAAATATAAATCTACTCTAGAAACACTTCCTCGCCAGGGTGTCTTTGTAACTAAAGAAATCTCCTGCATCACTATGCTACTGGAACAAGAAATCTTCTCTTTTCTATCCTTAATATTTCTCATGGTTTACACCTCTTAAAAGCATTTTTCCCCGAGCCAACAAAATCCTGTACCTCACATTGAATACAAGATTCTTCAAAATGGAAGTGTCCTTTATGATGCATTTTAAACACCGTCGCAGGTCGGCACACACCATTTGATGCAAAACTACAGTAACATACCCATCATGTGTGACTTATCAAATCACTACTCGAGAAAAACAGTGTGGGGAGTGGAGGCAGTAGGAAAGCAAAAGGATGAGAAGCGAGAAAATATTGTTAAAGGAGAGAAAGAGGCTTATTTGAGAACACCGCACCTGAGAGAACGCCCAGAAATCTCTGCCTTTCCACTCATAGCCGCCTCCCAACCTCAATGCAATCTCTCCTTTGCTCCATCATACTCCACCACCACCCTCACCTCTCTCCCTGTATTCCAAGCTCTGGAGCATTTTGGGGACGCCAGGAATGTCTAAGGGTTTTCAGGGTCTAAATTACCCCGGCAATTAGCGCGTCTCCGCACGGGGAAAGGGATTGGGCGTTGGGTTCGTGTGAGAGCTTCTCCCTGGAACGATGGGGGTTGAGTGGAGGACTCGAACACACACGGTAGGGAACGTCTCAATACAACGCGGGCCGGCGTGTACAGCGAACCTCGCGAGTTGAGCCTTATCCCACTCCACAGACCCTCTCGCATTCTAACCGCTAAGTGAAGAGAGCCCACGCAGCCAATTTCGACATACGGCTGGTAATTAGATGGAATGAATTCTCGGCATGAAAACACTTTTTTCCTGAGGATTTACTTGAAATAATAACTGCCATGGTTATGTTTCACGGTTATTAAAAATTAAGAAACTGTAATAGTGGGTTTCATTACATTGAGTATTTTACCGATTGGAAAATGTGCTAATGTCATGCAAATAATTTCTAAAATATCGGCAAAAAAAATTACGTGGCCATCTTCTTCACTGATCAGTTTCAGCAGTGAACTCGTATGATAGACTCATTGAAATATTTGCACCCAATGTACCCATACGCCTTTAATAAAAAATAGACCCGTCGTAATTAAGCGCGGACGCATGTCATTGATTACGCAGATATAGAGAAAAATTTAAGACTGCAGATAACTGGAGCAAAATGGGCTTTTGAAGAGACCACGAGAGATTTTCTAGTATTGTTGGGTCTCGTATACAAGTAAGTAACTAAGTAGTAAGTATAGAGATAAGCTGGTAGATAACATAAGAGAGGCTGTATATTCATGGTCTAAAAGTCCCATTCTTCAAAGTTTGCTGAACTCTAATTGATATAGTTTTCAGATGCTCACATGGAGGCCGCACGAATTTACCGAATACCAGTAGGCCACTCCATTTAATCAAATTCCGAATATTAATACTACATTAATTCATTCATTAATGCTTCCGCACACTTACCCTGCACTAATACATAATGTATATGTAGATGATTCAGAATAGTAATTCCATTTAACTTTTTAAATAATGTTACATCGATATAGGAGTGAAAAATAACAAGTAAAACGAATTAAAAGGTAGAATGAGATCCATAAAAGTATAAAATATTTAGTTCTTAAGCAATGTATATGGCATGAAAGTGATGACACTTTTTCAAAACGATTGGTATCTACTCGAAAGATTCATATCATACGTTTATAGCCACGATCATCCTAAAAAAGACGCTCCTGAGCGCGAAAAAAGAATTACTACGCAAGGGCTTCAAATCACAAAAATAAAAAGCTAGTACCACAATCATTCACGAAAACAGGCTGGCATGCTGACGCTAGGAATAGATATCGTGCCGCATAAATTGGGGATATACTTATGAGGTACTAAAGATTAATTTGAAAGAGGCTTGATAACCTCTCTGGAACCACAGATCTAAGAAAAAGAAATAAACTCCATATGAAATTTAGAGAATACAAAAATCCATGATTAACAGCTCATGATGCATCTATACATCAATGCAAAGGTTAAGCGATGCCCGAATGTGTTTAGAGATGCAGTAGTTTAACAACATGACAATTAGTTTTGCAGTGCAGGAACATCGTACGCTCTTGTATTAGCTGCGAGTACTTTAAAATCCATCATGATGCTGATAATTTACTTTCTAAATTAATTCTAAATAAATCACGGTTCAGCAAATTCCTATAAATACCTGCAATTAGTTTACTGTGCTTCCGAGAGCTTTTACCAAATGCGTTTACTGGGATAATTTGGCGGCGCACAGTCGTCGATTTCACTGATTTAGCGGGACAAAAGTATAAAATGCAAGTTTCTTGTAATCATGTGTAACTGTGTTCAGTTCGTAGCCAATGAACCAACAAGGGCTACGGAGAAGAAATTATACTGAAAATGCTGGTTTGTTTGACGCTAGCGATGCACTGAATTTGAAGAATTAATTTCTGTGCCTCTAGTCGCACTCCGTGGTCACAGCGCACCAGTCACATTCGGAGTGCATATAGATTCGAGCTTACGTGATATTTTGAAAACCTTCACGCTAGATAGAGAAGATTGTGTCCCTTGAGTATTCACAGTTAATATTTGAGAAAATTTGCAAGGTTGGGTGTGATAAGTATCGCTGAACAATTCGTTAAAAATAATTATTAATTTTTGCTAGATGCATTTTTAGAGCTGACGTACAAAAAAAGTTTCACAAAGTTTCACGTTAAAATTTGGCACATTATAATCCTTCATTAGGTATCTGTGAACCAGGTATTTGCGCCCACTTGCGCCGAATGAAGCTATTCTCATTTTTCAGGAGCCGTGCACGCCATCTCGTGAAGAAATTTCTAATTCGAGAGTAATACCTGTCATATAAAAAGTTCTTATTGTTGGTGATTTCTGTAATTTTTGGTAAACTATTCGATAATGGTGGAAAGCGATGTTTCAGGTAAATACTCAATAGTAATTTTGCTCAAGTTCCCAGTAAATTTATGATACAGTACCGTGCAAAGTGAGTGTAACTTAAAGTTCTTATGCTATGCAATATGCTTTTAGAATTCGACCCTCTAACAAGTCTTCTCGAGATAGCCCTCGTTAATATAGTATGGTAGAATTGAAATTAACAAAACATCAATATATCTCTTTGCAAAAGGGAGCTAAAGAAAGAAATTTTTATATTTATCCTTCGTACCAATCAGTTTTAAAGGCAAAAATGGATTGTTACACTATGCAGGAATCGTTCATCGTATCAGAAACCTCAGCGGATTTTAAATTTAAAAAATTATTAGATCATACAGTGATAAGTCTGATGAAAGTACAATTATCAATTAAAACAACAATGCTATACAACAAAGTATCAATTCAAATGAGTAATAAATGGGGCTGAGATGGCAGTTCAGGACACTGGCTTTGAAAGCAAAGAATTTCCGAAAATCGGCAATCTTCGGATTCCGATGATCTTCTGACGTCAATTGTTCCCTTACAACTTCCACTTGAGGAATAATAAATGAATCAAAAAGTAATGTATGGCAAAATCGTCCTCCACGAGATTTGCAGACCTACTCGTTTTCATTTTCTGAAGGAAACTCCAGATAAAATTAGAGAAGTAATCCTCTAAATTGAGAAGCAAATAGCTAATTTGATGCCAACTAAATTAAACATTGCAAATGAAGTAATTGAGAGAATTATTGAGCATTTGCATTTAAATACAATGGTAGATGGCAAAGTCTGCAACTCTTTGACGAATAATTCATCAGCGCAAGTGTGCTACATTTGTTGTGCTTCTCCTAAAGACATGGACAATATTGAAACAATTAAAAAACGACGAGTTATTTCGTCTTGATAATATGTATGTCTTATAATGTTAGAATTTAACTTTGGCTTATCTACACTGCATGCTCTATTCGATTTTTCGAGTGTCTTGCATATATCCTGCAGGCTAAAAATTCAGAAATGGCAAGTCCGTGGAAATCAGAGAGCAAAAGGTACTTATCTGTTAAGAAAAAAAGAAATAATAAGTAAGTTTAGATCAGAAAGGTGCCTCCTAGTTGATGTAGTAAAACAAGGATGTGGAACCACCGACGATGGTAGCACCTCTCGCCGATTCTTTGAAAACCCAAGATTAGCTACGGAAATTACTGGAGTTGAAGAGACGTTGAACGTTTCTCCGTTATTTTGTAAGCCATATCAAGTGTTTGGACAGTATACCCATAACACTTTTAACGTATATGTTAGCCTTTGCAAGTAGCTTTAAAAGCCTACTAGTGTCCATAAAATTTTGATCGATGGAGCAGACGTGATTGCAATCTTGGTTTTACAACTCGCCAACTATCAAAGGATGTGCATGAGACGTGACACAAGGAATATCACTTTCGGAAAATATCAAGAGAGGACACTAATCAAGACTTAATGAATCTAATATTAACACGTTCCAACCCAATAATTTCGGCCCTCATAAAATTACCAATTGAATACTGGAGGTTACTGCCTAGTGCTGTGATAAGTACACTAAAAACTTCTGTTTACGTGGTAAATGACGCCTCAACGGATACGGGGAGAGAGTGAATATTTTTGAATGAATTTTAGTGTGATAAAATCGATTAAAATATTTTATGCATTAAAAAATTTTCAAGAAAACATGTTAATGTCACAAAAATATATTGAAATACCTGTATTCATATTTTTTTATGCGTATAGTAAATAATTAATTGTTTTCTATTTGAAAACAAAGCAGAAACTTTTATTACTTCAATTTCTAGATGATAACACAGACAGCGAAACTTAAGGTAACAACGTAGAATTACTCATGGAGCCCAATTTTAATGCTATATTTTCATGTTGTGCTGCTTTTCCGGTTCATAATTTCAGAATTTTCCACTAAATCAAGGCTATTCAACAGCTTAAACTGAAAAAATAATTTGTCCCTCTAATATCCGAAAATCGACCACTGTGCGGCGGTGCAAACAGACTGCTTGTGAAAACGACACGGAACCTTAATCCACTACTACAAATAGGAACTATAGCTGATTTTGTTGTGAATGGAAGCGTAAGGAGAATATTATCCCAATCTGTTAAAACTTAAATACTAATAATATGTACTTTAAGCACATGCACAATAACAAACCCACCAGGCTGTATTTTCTGAGAGCCAATGAAACTGTTTTAAAAGACAAAGTTGTTTCCAACCAAACTACTCTGGAAAGAACGGAGACAATATAAATTTCGTGTACGAATACATACATGACAACACACTACAAACCAAAACAGTTGATCATTGCACTACTCAAAGTTACAATCAGGGATCGAAATACTTCATAGGAGAAAGAGACTGATTTTCCAAAAACATAAAATCCTATGCCTCATGCCACATATATGCCGCTCAAAAAGAACCGCGGTATTTTCAAGTACGTACTACTAGGTGACGGTATGTGCATTGAAATAATTAAAGAAACGTGGTTTACAGTCATAGTCAGAACTTTCCTCGGAAAGAGGCGTCAACGCAATATTTACATATATTCAAAATCAAATAGCAGGAAGTAAAATACTGAGAAATATTGGGAAATTTAACAGTATTTCAAGTAAAACTAGATCTTAAACTCAATGAGGATATAAATAATGGTTTCAGGCTTGGCTTTGTGGAATTAATGCATTACAGGGATAATGAATCAAAGTAATTAATTTTTATTGAGTTTTAATAGCATAACCCGAATTACAATACGTAGTATCAGTGCTTATGATTATGATATTGCCCGGGTTCCCACCCGATCACCCACCCACCCACCATGTACGGAAACACGGGTCGTACGATTATAATTCAAAATTACTATTAACTAAGTTTATTCATTCTCTCCATAAATGTAGATATCTGGCCATCGACCCTCCCCATGAATAAAAACACAGGAGAAAGATAAATTTGTTTCACTTATATCGAATTCAAACCATGTAACATTGCACCTCTTGGGCAAAAAAATTCCCTTGTTTGTTATTAGATAACTTATTTTCCATCCTATGAAACAATTTGGGTAAAATATTCCCCAAGCTACTGCCAGCCAGCAATTAATCAGACCTATATTACAGATTCTTTCGGGCAACTATGTACCTTTTTCTGTCACTAAGTTATTTCTTAGGGACATTTATTATACGCGCGACGTACTTCACCCACTATGTCATCATCAGGTACATCTACACAGTTCATGAGGCAGTTCATGTACCCATGTCAGGAATGAGAGGGGAGGGAGGTGTAGGGAGAGAGATGGGACGATTGTCAGGGTAAATTGTTGGAAACACTCCTTTTTGACGAGGCAAACCATTGCACGTTTGACCCAGATATCTTCCACGTAGAGAAGAAAGGCCAAAGGTTAGACATTCTCGAGCAACTGGAAATTGTGCAGCAAGGAAATGATAATCTATTGAACGAACAAATTTTCAAGAGTCACTCCCCACTCCTTGCCATCCCATTCCCTAACCCCCTTAACGACTTGTCACCAATACAACCTAACCTTCGTCCCTCCCCCCATACTACCACACCTCCCTTCCGCTTCCACTCCTAAGGTGGGTATATTTACTGCCTCATGAACATTGTAGATGTACCTGATAATAGCCTACCGACTGAAACGCGTCGTGCGTGTAATAAACCTGTAGAATTGTGCTACCTTGTTTCTTTCAATCGTGATAATATTCCAATACATCTCGCCGAAGTCAGTCAAATTTATTTCTAGGGAATATTTCGATTTCGATCAATCATTCACAGAGCAGAACGTCGATGAGGGGAGGTGTTGGCACCTTTTCATGGGTTCCATCACACACCAAGGACTCGATTTTTAGTGAAAACTAAAAAGAGGAAACATACAAAGTAGGAGTTGGAGTAGGTGGAGATGCTTCAATAATCAGCAATTATTCTGGATTAAAATGGGATTCATAGTCAGGGCATAAAACAAAGAAGTGCTTTCATTAACCATTGGCTATGAGAAAACTAAGACGTCGTGTAAATCAACCCAACCTTACTATTTTTACAGGTATACACATACCTACGCATCTAACAGTAATTTGACTGTAACAGGTTATATAGTGATATAGCCAGATTTTAATCAATTTTATCACTAAAGATGGCAATAATAAAGAACGGAGGAGGAATGCCCTTGCCCATTGAGCTGTAATGGTTCGTAGGTTGATACGTACAACTGTATGGTAACTTAATTTTAATCCACAATTTTCCTTGTAGATCAAATTGTCCAATATTGTTTATGTTATTTCAGCTTAAATGCTTCTTCAAAATTAACCATTCGCAGATCTTCCTTCCTCATTTTTCCTAAATATGTATTTTTAAAGCTTAGGTGGATATAATGCCACATAATGACCCGCGTTTTTCGATGTAAAGACGATGTTCGACGATAAACTTACTGTAGGTACACAACGGTGGGTACGCCGAACTGATGAGGCGAGATAGCATGCCTCACCGTTTATTACGCTATGAATTATAATTTACAAATATAATTTTCAAATACAATGATGGGTAAATTTAGTATCCTCCATATAATAGGTAATACCAGTCGGTAAACAGTAATGACAGAGTATGACGATGATTTCGTACCACCTTTACACATTTTTTCCTAAATATCGCACAGTTCTGACCAGGAGAAACACAAAGAAAGGTATTTCGCTCAGCGTAAGAAAAATGTGATCATAGGAGAGGCTGAATAAAGGAGGACAGGTTAGAGAGAACTGAATAAATAATAGGATGATAAAAAAGGAGAGAGGACGCTGAGGAAGACGAGAAGAAGACGAGGAAGAGGGAGGAGATCCGGGCGCGTGGTCGAAATGGAATGGGATGGGGAGGTATAGGGGTAGGCCGAGGCTTGAGGAGGAGTAGCTATTTTTAAAGGGAGTAATGGTTGCCAAGGACCACATTAAACGACCCCCAACTCCACTTCACCATCCCCGGCCTCCCTTTCCTCGAGCCCCCCAAACGAGTCCCCTGCCTTCGCAGGGAAGGAAGACCGCCGCAAAAGCTCGTCGGATGGTCCGGGCTCACTCGCTGGCCGCCCCCAGCGCGTTCGCCGCCTCTGCTATCCTCCCTCCGTCTGCGGGGAAAGCGGCCGCTCCAGGGCTCAAAATAATTCCTGCCCCGATAAACTTCGACTAAAAGGGACCGGTGAGGGAGAGGGTGCTGTGGGGCAGGCCGTGGTTCAAGTCCGAGGAAGATAAAGGAAGGGTTTTGCTGCAGGGAACTTGGAAAGGTCTCGGACAAAAAGCGGTAGGGATTCATCCCGTATACTTTGTAGAATCATGAGCACCTACCTCAGTGCTCGGAATGGTTGATTGCTAAGCTACATTCTTCCCTCTTCTACGATCTTTTCTGAATTTTCTTGCGTCCTTCGTAATTCGTGGATGAAAACCTCATTGTCTCTCTTGAGGTCCTGCTATTTATATCACGTTCCTGACTGACGGGTGAATGGATTTTAATGAGCATCACTTGCGATCGAAACTTGTTTTCAAGGGGTAAGAAAGACAAAAAAAAAACTGAAAAGAAACGCATAAATTGGAGAAGCTGGAGATGCTTTAATTATCAGTAATTATTCTAGATTAAAATGAATATCGTAGTCAGAGCATAAAACGAAGTGCTTTCATTAATCCACGATTTACGATGAAAAAATAGGGCACGTAGAGATTAAAGACTACTAAAATATAGAAGCATGGAAAAGATGAATGAAACACAGAGTATACATGCGTAGATCAGAGACTTTACTGCTCTGAAAACGGAATTGATTGAGTTGGAATCATATGGATGTAAACTTTAAGCAGA
Source organism: Platycnemis pennipes (assembly GCA_933228895.1). Lineage (NCBI taxonomy): Eukaryota > Metazoa > Arthropoda > Insecta > Odonata > Platycnemididae > Platycnemis > Platycnemis pennipes. Next base: position 53,648,894 of record OW121853.1, read on the forward strand.
ATAAAAAGAGTATGCTTTGTGAAGAGGAAAGCAAGAAAATACACCATTAATAATATTGGTAGCGGATATTAGAAATTTATGCTGATATTTTTGAGATCAAAAGAGAAAATAACAAGTGGCATTAATTGAATTCTTCCGCTTTTTGATTGTCTCTTCTCCGGACAGCTTTTTGATGGAGTCTCTGTCTTCTTAAACAATGAGGATATCTTTGCGTGTTAAAATATTGAAAATTCAAAACGAGTCCATTTCACCTCAAACATTATATGAAATTAGGCGCCTTTGGCACAGTCCTCCGAAATCAACCATCAAAGGCATTATAAGCCATTCCTACTATTTGCTAAATTTTTCCCCGTTCATTTAATACACTCAGATATAGGTAATTCAATGCATACTTATATCGACAACTTCAGAAATTTATGTATTCCGCTGCAGTGTTCAATGTTTAAATATTTTTCTTCCTTGGAATGTTCCCGGAATACTACTATATATTTTCTCCATGACTGATCTAACTCTTTCTTCCCAAACATTTTGGTGCAGATAAAAGTCATTAGAAGCAATGAATAAAAATCGTGATTATTATCTACAATGTCTGCTGAAATTTAACTGAAGATTTTCCATGAAAAAAAGGCAACAAATTGTTTATCATGCAAGCGAGTTAAAAACACAACATTGAATGATTTTTTTTGCATACGGACTCATCTGTTGGCCCATGTACCCCTGGGAACCCAATAGGCATTGGCCTGTATACGATTTCCCAGAGGCTGAACCAACAGAGCTCGGCAATCAACCATGCCCTGGGTGGAGAAGAACCCCCAGCCAGACGGGACTCGAACCCGCGACCGGACTCGGACCGAAATAAAGGCGGATAAGTTTGGCAGGCGAGGAGTTTACCTCGCCGCCACCGGGGCCGGATTGACAAATGACAGACAAATCCTTTATGATCTTATCACGGAAAATATCTTTTGGTCATTTACGAACACAAGTGGACAAGAACTATTCGCACAGTCATATTTATGAGTATGGTGTTCCACATTTACATATCATATCAGAAATCTCGAAAAATAAAGGCGGACTGAAAGTTGGCAAAGGAACTGATAGCGAAAGACACCAGAAACCTCAGCACATACATAGGGGTCTCCGTTGCTGCAGAACACAGTATATTAAAGTGGTGGTGAAATCAAGAAGGGAGGTTTATGACATTCATCGGGATACGTTAATATCGACCACACCGTTTCCCAAAGTGATTTGAGAAAAGGGAGCATTAACGTGGCTCTTCTCGATTTTTTCACGCTCGTGTCCTGTGAGAGAAGTACGAAGCATCTGCCCCTTTGGAGTTGAACAAACAACAGCTATTGAAGTTTAGAGCATCAAGTGGAAGGTATTATTAGGCTGAAACCAACTGAATTAACGGTAAATAATTGGCTTAATTGAATTTGACACGGCGTGTGGTTGTATCGTTTGTGTTCCGTGATTGAGTTTCCTTGAGAATGCTTGCTGTGATTCTGTTTACTAATTTCCCAAATTGACTCCTATCGATAATGAGAGTACCCATTTCAGCTCGATTGGTTTAAATTGTCAAATGCAAAAGCCCATTATGTTGAACATGATATTTACGTTTAAAATAATTTGGAATCAGCATCCAATAAAGTTTATCGTTGATGCCATTTAGTAATTGTATACATTTTCGTAATGCTACTACACTTTGGGCATTTTTTCATTTCCTCTGTTTAGGGTATTATCACTTATATTCCATAGTTCTGAATAGTTTTATTAATATTATAATGTATGAACCAAAACTCCTCTTAAGAACGTATTGTTTGTGAGAATTCTGAATCATTGTGTGCTTTAATCTCCATTTTCCCTTCAGACCCCGGGCTCTTGCTTTTTCATTTTAACGACGCCTATGCGAATATTAAGGTAGAGAGAACGGAGCTAGTGGACGCTAGGGTATTTTTTCATAGCAAAAAAGAAAACCTCATTCTCCGAATGTGATAAAAAATAGAGCTCCAAAAAGAACTTGAACGAGAGCATTAGCTCCAAAATATCCTCTTTATTTCAAGGGGCAATCGCTATTTAATGGTGAAAGCAATTGGTATCATTCCGCAGGCAGAACTCAACGACTAGGTCTAAAATTGTAGCTATAGACATGCACGTCTTTTCAGAAAAGCCTTAAGGCTGAAATAATGACGCATCCACTCGCTTTTAATTAATGGCACCATTGCCCATGACATGATTTTTCAAATATGTGTTCAAAGTCATTATTTGAGAAGCGAATTGCGGCCTCGGCTGTGAACTTTAATTCCTCTCACGCCATGTTCTCTGCTCCTCACAAATACGGCGCATAAATTGAGGTACGCCGAAAACGCCTGAAGACAAAGCATATTCATTTTGAATGCTTTTGCGGTACTACAACTTTCGTTTTCAAACGTTTGTGACACAATAACCGGCGAACACACTAAGGATAAATAAAAATCTATCACCACTTGAGGAAATACATGGAAAAAAATCATTTCTTTGGCGTATTTCACATACAATCAGAAGTAGCATATGAAAAATAAATTTAACAGTCCTATAGGGAAACTATCCAATCTGCATGAGAAATACTCTGAGCTGGCTCACTTTAATGACGATTTAACCCACAGAATGTTCTATACGTCTTCTAACCTAAACTCACAAAATTGATCACTTGTATTGAATTTGTTTCATCGAAAGGAGTATATATGAAAAATAGGGTTTAAATACTTTTGAAAACCATGGCTGACTTGGTATGGACCGATGCAATTTTAATATTAAATTTATCTACAATTTTTATCATTGAAACAAGATTTATCCATGGATGTTAAAGAATGAACGTATTTCTCAGCTCCAGTGAACATATAGTTTCAAGTATGCCGATAAATAATCCTGTCACCTGCATTATGTTTACTGTTTACTACAAAATGCCTTAACACACTATTGCGGTTTTCCATAGGTAGCATTAGAGATGAGTTTTTAAAGAACCAAGGAATTAAAATTACATGAGAAGAATCAACACGAGTTACGAACTATCAACATGATTATTATTAGTACTACAAATTGTAAGACATTACTGTTTTCTACTCTTTGGCCTCCGATTATATATTGCAGTATATATAAACATATGCTATATATAATCAAAATCAATACATTTAAAGATAGGATGCAAAATGTGACATTAATTTATTTTATAATAGATTGTGTTGTTATAGAAATCTCCTAACCTCTGCATTGTAATTAGAGATACTTCACGAGGTATTTTTAAAGCACTATTGATATAAAGTGGAACATAGTTACAAACTGAATCAGCAGCTATTCCAATCTCACCATGTTTGGGGAAACATTGACTTTTTTTCATCAAAAGCACACGTAATGACAGTGAATCCACTTCTCAGCCTACATCGCATTCGAGTTCTCAGTTTTTTAATTAAATTCTGGAATTTATGAGGAAAATAAATATCTTCACAGAAAGATGGTAACCTTAATTGAGATATTCCTTTTCATATTTGGCAAAGTGACTTAGCCAATGACATGATGGGGAACCACACCTGCCGGCAGGTTATCCATGATTGTGCTATTATACAAAATCTACGAGAATTACTCAGTATAAAAACAAACACAAAGTCTGAAAGATACAGTCAAGTACGTGTTGACTGCACTGAAGAATCATTTATTCTCCAAAAAGACTTTTGTAACGGTGCCAGGAACGTAATCATAATAATTACTGCTTACAAATTGGTTACAGCGAAGAATAATTACATTTGCGACCTCAAAAAAATTGCAATCATATATAAATTACCTTTACTAAAATAATGATAAAATCGATTTCGGTACGCTTGTCATTGAGGTTAAGGGCAGAAAATACAATAGGACAGTCCTTAATAATGACAAATTAGCATAAAAATTGACTCACGGGAAAGTGTCTAAAGCGTTAAAAGTAACTTTAATTATGACTAAAGTATAACTCAGTGCTCTCCAGAGTAATCTCCGACGGAATCAATTACGACTGATGTCCTTTGAATGTGAATAAAGTTATTCTCATTCCGAGTCAGTCAGCATACTTCAGCGGGTTACTCAGTAATTAGTCCATGAACGCTATATAATCAAATTGGAATCAGAAAAATATATCAAACAAATAAGGACCTTAATGCACACTTATGTGGGTGAATCATACTTATAAGCCGTGTGGACTACGAAAAGCGAAAGCGGCTTGAGGAAATATGGTATAGATTCATGGATCCTTCGTATGCGTTGCCTGGAATGTTATCAAATACGAAAATGTCTTCACAAGAGAACAGCTCGCAGCAGGCGAATTTACGATACAATCTTTTGATCCTCCATTCCCATGATCAAGCTAATGACTTTATTTTTCCGGTTTTAACTCAGTTAATAAAAATTGTCTAAAAGGAGTGGCCTTAACAGCTAATTATGTATTGGAATGAAATGATTGTGCATGATCCTTCACGGCATTATAGTATTTTAAAGACACTACATTGCAACCGAATGGATGTTTTTTCTGCATATTCATCAAAGCATATCCGGAAATGATATGGAATAAAATTGGAATTGAAACAAAGACATAGGGATATAATATCAAATTTATGAATTTAGCCGGTAAAATGCTCGAAAATGTTACATGAAGCTCATCACGTATTCACAAGATTAAATATACCTACCTATTTACTCTCTGTTAATAGCATATCATCCATTTATTGCAGAAGTATTACCCATGTATTGAAAAGTATTACTTTATATAAACACAAGTAATATCAGCATAATTCAATCATGAATCATAGCATTGATAAAACCTCTCATAACTGGGAAAGAACACGCGCATTGCGAAATATTCTGCTTCACGACAGAAAATAAGTCTCTTGCTATTACGAGACAATAATTCGAGTGCTTTATTCATTATATGTATCGCTGATCGGTTTGGTAACCAAACGGTCGCGGGTACGAAAGGATTAAGCAAGGGCTTTATTAGGCAAGACGTAGCGATACCTTAACGACAGATTTAAACATTCAAAGCCTAATTCTACCAACTCTCTCCACGAGAAACTTAGATATCGCCTCATTAAAATACTTCTTTCAAGCAGTAATTTGAAAGAGCAAGAGTATTTTGAAAACTACTTCAAACTAATCTCATTAAGTTAACGTTTCAACATATAACACTAGCGAGTTCAAATGAAGCTAGCACAGAAGTCGCAAATAATCATTATTTGTTCATCATTACCTATTTAACTTTACACTCGAGTCACACGGGTTCTCTCTCTCCTTTAATAAAGACGTACATTAAAAGAGTGAACGAATATAGCACAGGTCTAACTCCGTCTCTTAAGTCTAGCAGCCTACGATTCAATCACTACTTCCCATTCTCCTCGACACCTAAGAGAAAAGTGATCCGTCCCCAGAGTTCCCACTTGCATTCGACGAAAAGTCGCCGCCAACTCCTGTGACCCTAGGGGCGAAGAACACAAGATATCTTTATCATACCTCCCACTGAATGTCTCCGTGCAAAACTGTGCTCACTCTAGAGGCGGAGGTGGGGGAAAAGTGAGTAATTTTCCCCACCTACGACCAACTAACCCCTCCCGCAATCCCCAGAGGCATGAGATTTCTTCAACTGCGCCAGCAACATCCCGGATCCGCCCACCTACAGAAAATAATATGCAGAGATTGCGATCTTAAGGTGTCTTGGACTTCCCGCGAGCCCCCGAGCTCCCCAGGATTCCTTACGACGGTCAAGGGATTCTTTCTACACGGTATGAATATGAGGAGGGGAAAAGAGAAGTTAGAGACTTTTAAACTTCTCTCCTTTTTTTTGTCGTTATTCAAAATAGACGCCATAACGTCCCTATTCTGGAGTCAGGTCCGATGGAGGGGGTGGATAGCTCCTGGGTGAGGAAATTTTTTCGACGTGGAGTTTTTTTTAGAACACTGGGGGAAGGGGAAGGAGAGTGGGGGGATTTGAGGAAGAAAGCACAAGTCCCGGACGGATGGAAGAGGGCTGGAGGGGGACAAAGTTCCTCCATATTTTTTTTGAGAAACTTTTCCCGCAGAGGCAAAAATGACCCGGGATGCGCTCGCGAGCAGTGGAGTGGGGACATGGGAGTAGGGATGCTGTTTACGCCTGGTGAAAAATGTTTTTTAATCGGGTCAAATATCCGACGGAATTGGATTCCCGGGAAATTGAAAATTTTCGCCATCACAAAATGAGAAAAAAATATATCACCCACTTTCCAACTTCGATCATAATGGGTCCTGATTTCGACTCGGCAAAAATATCCCCACCGCTTGTCCTCAATATATAATTTTAAAGGAACTAGGTTCATTGAATTCAATACGTAGACAGTGCAGGGAGAACCTGTCTAATAATACGTGGGCCATGTTGTGCCCATTGGAGATGCTATAGGTAGTATTTCTAGCTGTTTAGGCGAAGATCAGGCGAAGACTGCAGTGCTGACGAAGAAATTTCCTAAAATGTTTATCAGCACAAAAAAACTCATTTTGGATCAAATAGAGGCAGTAAATTTAACGACTCACCTATCACCACTCTTGAATATATTTCATTAAAAAGAAAGTATTGCATGCAGGTTAATTCGTTATTTGCCGCTGCTAAAATCCACAATCTACATACACTGTACTATAAAATAATTATTTTAGCACAAGCTTTAGTCGTGGCAAAAACAAAGTCCAACAGTATTACAGCTTATTATAAGTAATAAAATATCCCGTTAAATATTGCCAATTAGTCGAATATCATCTACGCGAGAGCGAGCGCAAAATTACGACTAATTAACAAAAATACAGGCACCTTAGTGCTTCCTTAATGGTGTTTTTATTTGAATGGGCTCGAATAATATTCCTATAAAGTCCGCAAATACTGAGCTGGATGTGAATTATAACTCATTAAATATGCAATGATCCATTATGCCTGGAGATAGAGGAACAAAACATTGAAAACCATCATCAACGGAGGCTCATCGCGATAAAAGGTAAATTTGAACCATTTCGGCCTTCACGTTGAGAGTCATTATGCCCATTTTCATAAAAAAAAGTCCAAAAGCAATTATAGATGGAATTTAATAAAGGTTGGATTGAAGTACAGCGGCTTATTGAACGAGGGGCTGAAATATACATGGATCCACCTTTAAATCCTGAACTGGTATCAACTGAGGCGATATTTGGTGAACTAAATTGAAGCGCCAAAGCATTGATACGCAAATATCCGCAATTTCAACCAATCTGGCAAGCCAATGGATTGTCTTTTCACGGAAAACGAAGTCAGGTTTATTATTGCCTCGCACATGAACGTGGTGGAGAGGAAGTGCAATATCATTAATTTCGATGACTGCCCTAATAGCCCAAGCAGTCAGCCTCAAGATTAATCAACATATTCAACCGAGGTGCACTGAAATCGTTCCGGACTTTCAGTAGGGAAATCTAAAATACATTTTTACTTCCCCGAAATAATTTTAGATAGAAAATGACAACTCGGTGCTCAAAGATAATTCCAATTCCGATCTTGCTCTGCTGCAAGTTTTGCGTGAAAATATTTTTATCTCGTCTATATACTTTACCAAGAGATAATGCAGTTTAAATTGTATATTTCATGAATTTCACATTCCATTTTCCCTAAAGGAATAAAAATAATCAGGTGATTAATATTAATGCCTATTGCAGTTATAATTTTCCGCTCTAATTCGGTATTTTGGCAGTATACAATGACCTTCAAGATTTATGCAAGCAATGAATGATTATTACAACATCATTACATAAATAATTATGTCAAAATTAAACTTCTATCATCTTACTACGTCCTCTCGAACATTTATAACATTTTTTTTCCATAGCATGTCAACAACTTTCCATAAAATGTCCATTGTTTTGATTCCTACTCTATTACTAAGTTAAACACAATGGATATTCATCAAAGCGTCAATGATCTCCGAAAGAACTTGAGCGGGTCACTTCGGGAGGTCCGAATGACATGTCACGCTTATCGCAGGAGGCAACAAAGTGCGCCTCTCAAGTTCTTATCGGGCCCGAGTTTTCCCGCGTCCTTATCGGCGCAAAACTGAGCCAAAGGATTCAAAACCGAGCATCTTTCACCCGGGTCCCCGTGTTTGCTTCACGTCCGGCTGCGAGAAGACAGTCGGGGGAAAATACTAGAGATCTCGGACAGGGATATAGAGTGACTTCCATTGGGCCATTCCGAGGGGTCGGCTCTTCTCTGGGAATTTCATCTTCCGCGTCGCCTCTGGTGGACGAACGGCGAAATAAAAAAAGCGGAGGAAAAATGAGATGGGACGGGAGGAGAGGGGGGAGAGAGAGAGAAACGCCCTTCCGATTCGCGCGAGAATGCTGACTCCTCCAAACAAGAGGCGGCGGTAGTTACGGCGCGGATGAAACGGTGGGAGAACATTGGGGAAAGACGTCGACTCAAGCCTTTCTTTCGGAGAGGGCAGTGACGTCTACCTCCACCCCGCCGCCGCCGCCTACCCCATCGGTTTTAAACTGATCCAAGCCCGAGAGAACGAGGACCGACGCCACCCGGCGCCAAACCCGAGACGCCAAACAGGACGTCGCAGCGAAGGGAGGAAAGGGGAATGGCCGGCCCATGACACCCATCGCGAGCTCTCTCCGTGTTTGGCCGAGCGTCAAGTTATTTAGTGTTCTTTCCAGGCCCGCATTTCTTCCTCGTGGGATTTAAAAAAAATAGGAAATACTCTAACCTTTCCTGATAGAATCAGGAAATAATGTACGATTCAAACAAAAACCAATATAAACAAACCAATAGGACGCCAGGACGTTAATGGAGTATGTCCAACACGTGAAATACTGAGGCTGCAATCGATTCAACACTTATTGTTGGTTCAGGCATAGGTAGGGGTACTCAAGATTCAAAGGACATTTTGCTGGCGATGAATGCTTGTTACGTCATCATGGTATAATGAATGACATGCAAATTAAACATTCATCATATAATAACGTCTTCTTGAAGATCTAGAACATTGTTTTTCCATACCATGTCCGCAGAGTTCCATAAAATTTCCATTATTTATTCAATGATATTCTGCCAAGCGCAAAATTAAAATCCACAAATACTCAAATAAAATCGTTTCCTTAAAGGTACTAGTATAATTGTTTTAAATCTTGCATGGTATCACTGTAGCGTAGCGTAGATAGTTCTAATAAATATGAATGACTCACGAGATACTTATTGCCGGATGAAGGAATTAGATGCCTAATTGTATCTAAACTTCGAGTTAAAATTATAAATTACTTAAGATTAGAACTCAATCATAATATTGTAGGTTTCACTTAAAATTAATAAATTAGGTCCAGGTATATCGCTATTTTTGAGGTTATGTACAATTCTGTAGCAGTCTCCGATCTTTCAATTACTACCTTAATTATAAAGAAATATTTAGTAGTTCACCTACTTTAAGAACTTACAAAATGACGAAAGCTATATATATATATCGACAGTGGGAATAAAGATATGTTAAAAAAAAGAGTAGATTATTGCAATATTGTAGCTAGGATATAGCTTAAAAAATACTACGCCCTAAGGAGTGTGAATTTCACCCATCAAGGTAAGGAAGGAAGGCATTCCTGTGCCTGTGCCCTGTGCCACCTGAGGTTTCAGAGGAAGATCTTTTACCAAGAAAGCAACACAGACTGGGTTTGGCTGAGCATGTTTAAAGCTTCTCTCAGACTCAAAACCAGTATCTTTGGTCCGCAGCACAACACTATATCCACCGAGCTGACACACTCGTTACATAATCAAAAGTGCGATGAAAAACTCACGGTATACATTTTATTCCAAGACCTTTCATTTCAATTTAACTTCCTAATTACCTATTTAGGCGCGAAAGACGCTTTCATAGAGTCAGCAACTGCAATGGGGTTGTATAATAAGAAGAGACATCTGAATGGAAAGTAGGTAAGATAGGTCTGACTACTTATTCACGCTGAATTCAATAACGCAGACTACTAGGCTAAAATGAGTGAATACTTCAAGTGCCTAAACAGGTCGCATACTTTCTGGAACCAGCATATATGAACCACTTAATTTTAGAGCTACAGGCATAACCATAATACTAAGTTATGGCCCGCGCTTCCTTTCTTAAACGAGGAGAAAGACGTGCCATTCTCAAGGGCGCAACTTTCAAAGTTACGTCATAGCTTCTTCCCCAAATGCCATCAAGGGTTGCATTGCTTACTGTATCCCGTCGCTCAATCCTCCATCCTTATCTCCATTTTCCCTACTCATACTCTTCATAAATTTTTTCTCAGCGCTGCAATACGAGGTGCATCTCGTGATAAATGCGTTTTATAGGCCTCTTAATTTGCAAGGCTTGCCCAAAAGCCTCGGGGGAAATTTTCTCACCACAAGGATATTGGACATAAACGCTAACGGCATTTCTTGGGCGATATGCCGGCTACCGCTGACGGCAGAGAGACCCTGCATTACTGCCACTCCTGAGAAATTTACATTTTAATGCTGCACGATTCTCTTAAGTTTTCAGCATGGATAAAATAAACTTACCTATATTATGAAAATCCTGCTCTCATGAAGAGCTTGAACAAGATTAGTTCGTGGAGATGACACTAGCAAGAAGAAGGAACGTAATTTAAACAAACTGAAACCAAGAAGCTAAGCACGCTGAAGTAGTCAGGTAGGTAAAGCACCGTCTAGGCAACACAAATACCGCGGGTTCGAATTCACTTCGGGTATGGGCGATGTTTTTCTTTCCTTGGGATATGGCTTAGGACTAAGTTAGGTTACACGGCGCGATATAATCTTAGTAGCTAATAGCTGGGGAATCATATAATCTAGGTCTACTCCTTCAAACTAAGGGATCAAAAACTAAGCGAGAAGTTAAGGGGTCTAAATAGAGACCGTTATCTTTAGGCGAGTTTACCCTCTCCCAATACCGCCCTGTTTTCGGATAAAAGATGAATATTAAACGGCTCATTTTCATCATATGCAATAAAATGTCTATATTTTATGTCTACATTTCAATGTCTACATTTTGTTTACTGTTTGTTAACTGTTTTCTTTGTTATTATTAGTCCTCTGTAATTGGCCTTGTGCTGTTTTTGGACTGCATTAAATAAATAAATAAAAATAAATAAATAAAATAATTATCCTCGCTGTCTTCCTTAATAAGTAACCCGCGCATTTTAAAACTACATAATTGTGGAGTCTGGAAAAAGAAAACTTGAAAAAAACCACTAAAATCCGGGATGGATAGAGACCAGAATGATTCAAAACTCAAGTGGAATAAAAACCTTATCTTGCTTAAAGTGCTCAGAAAGAGATATAAATAGTGACCAGTTATAAGCTAATTTAAGAAATAGGTTAAGAATATGTAATAATCTGTTAATTTATATAATAACTTTTCGCTGAAGCTTCTGCGAATGCATTTCCGCAGCCTTGTATCCGCCAAAGTAGCTAGACCAATTTTACTGAATTAAAATATCTATAGAATGTACAGATCATGTATCCGATATTAATAGAGAATACATGCAAATTTCAACTAAACATAATCAAAAACAAATTAATAAATTTAATATCCGAAGTGCACAAATGGAAACGAATAAAATCCTTGAAGCATCCTTAAACAACATCAAAATGAGGCTCTCGAAAACTCAAAATATTTCGTTTTGAATTTATCATTCCTAAGTATTATTTTCCGTGCACCATTATCAGTGTCTGAGGGTTTGATTCGGAGAGCGTTTTCCAGGCATGTCGTCTAAAATATGCGCATTAATATCGGAGGATAAGCTCACCGCTGGGAACAGAAGTTTTTCCGTGGGCGATTTCTCTCCAGAAATGTGAAATGCTGTTAGGATCGAGTACAACAGCTCCGGGGGCGTAATCTCGAAACATTATTTGTTCCCAAACGAAAAGACGGAATAAAAAGACGAAACTCCTCTGGCATTACGTCCTCCCTTCTAGAGACGGAAATGAGACAAACGCCCGGCTTTTTCTCGTACAGATCATGCCCTTCAGTCAAAGCAAGCAGTCACATCATTTCCATTCGGTTGAAAAAAATTGGCATTCGCTGCATATTTCCCACGATTTTACCCCATTTGGGAAATTATTCCACAGAATACCGGCTTGGCTGACGAAAATAGACGCATACGTATATTCCGTCGCTCAAGCATACATCAACATATCTACTTCGCAATTCCCTAATCTTTGACTTTTTCTTCATCTTCTCTATGGCCGTTTCTCCTTGAATAAACAGAAGGTGCATATTCGTTCATAGCTATTGCGTCAATAGAAGTTGGCAGGATTTTTAATTAAAAGATCTAATTCGAAAAACTAAACAGAATATAAAATTTACCGCAAACAATTTTAGATATAGATTTCTAAGTTGCATGAAGTGATTGTTTTAATGATTTTAATCCAATTGGCGCCCAACCTTAAAATATAGCCAGGATTGAATTTGAGACTATTTTTGAAATCACGCGGGTGAGTTTCCAGAGTTGCGGATTACTTAATACTTATCAAATTAATGAAATTAGTACAAGAAAGCGTAAAAGTAAATTTCCACTTCGATTTCAGTTTTGAGGCATGTTTTCATGAAGCTCGAATCGGAAGCTGACCCTTGAATAACTAAACCAGCCATCCCTTCCAGATGACTGAAACTACGATTTTTTGTTTAAACGAGTAGATTGAATAACTATAAAATAGTGAACCTACACTCAAGCTTTAATTCCTATTAGTCTTCGACACATCCTTAAAAATCCATAAGAACACGATGACAACCTCAGAGATAAATAAGGAGCAGTGCAATGATTCCCTCCGAAAAATCACCATATGGAAAATGAAAATACGAGAAAAATGACGGCTAGTCAGGCTCTCAGCAAAAGTCCTACCCCAACATTAAATAAATTGACCGCATTGCTCTGCCGTGCCAGACTCGAGCCTTCCGCGTTGTGTGAGAGGGGAGGGGCGAAAGCTTAAAACAAACTGCGCTGCGTGGACGGACCCAACCTGACCACCCATGACCTCCTTCTAACTTGTCTATCGGACCAGGAAGACAAAAAAGATAAAAGCTTTCGCGGTGTGGTGTTATTCCAACCAGCCATAAATCCCTCCTCAGTCCTACCCGCAGGGAGTGTTATCTCTCCCCTCACCATATGCATCCCAACATTCTCCCCTTCCTCTTGCGGCTTTAAATATCGCTTTTAGCACCTTCCGCAACACTCTCGGCAGGTACACACTGCTAAGCTCAACTCACCTTTACGCAGGAGGCTGTTTGCACCATACTTCTTGCACTTAGACCATCACAAATTAGCCGGTTGAATTTCTCAAAATTTGTGCTGACGATAATGGCGTCCAGGAAAGTAGTTTCACGCCTACGATAATAACAGACGAATGTACATTTCTAAACTTGAATATTCATGGAAACCATGAATACCCCCAGGATAATCTACGTAAAATTTAGGTTAGTCCAATCTGAGCTAGAACTCGTGTTGGCGACAAACGTTTTCTGCACAAAAGTTAGTGCCACGACAAAATTTGGCGGTATAAATGGACCTCGCAGGAATCTTTTTCCTCACGTAATATAAGGAAGAAAGACTATCGGTCAATTCTCATAAATTTTTACGCATAACCTTTAATGTGCAGTGATTGATTTGGTATTTAAAATGCGCCGGTTATGGTAGGCCTAAAAATTCGACTTATGCCATAGATTTTCCCAAAGTTTTGTTAATAAAACAAATATAAATTTACTACTAAAGGAACTCTGACAATAATCATTAATATACCAGCAACAACAAAATTATGTAGTATTTTCCATACTTATCCACAAATCTGCGAACCTTTATTCCACTCCGGCCGCAGCAGCTTAGTCAGGAAACGTGCAGGCCTATTAATACAAAAGTTGCGGGTTCCTATTCCTCGTTAGACATGAGTGTTTCGTTTCCCTAAGTTGAAAATTTTGTTTAAAATTAGGCTAAATGGTGAAATATAACCAAGGTAGTTGGAGCACCTAAAACCGAAACCTACTACTAACGTTTTGTCCACGTGAGGTATTAAAACAGTAACAATGGTATAATGTGGAACATTTTTCATTAGAACTTTTTAGGAACTATTTTTTAGAACTCTTTGAATGATAAGTTTTTTAGGTAAAATGCAATCAGCGGAAATTCTGCTGAATATTTAAGGTTTCGAACCTTGGGCCTACCTTGCTGACAGGCCATTACACTCGGTGCTACACCCACCGAATTCCCCAAAACTCTCGAGATAACTGATAAACATCACAACCTTTCCGTCCTAACATAAAGAAGGTTAGCATATGTTGTTACCATTTTCACACATGCCTTAATTTATTAATTCCATGTTATTAGTTGTGAGAGGCGCTGTAAATTTTACTCAATCACTCCTCTGTATTGATCTACTACCGCGATGCGCAGCAACATGTATTGCAAATCAGGCTTAAACGTAACGAATTTAGGCATGTTCTTGCCAAATTTATCTATAACGGGAATTGGAAAACTGTGAATCTTCGGTTCGGTGCCTAGACGTTTCCTTGCTAAAAATATATATTTATATGAATCTCCAATAATCCTTCAATGTCTGTGAGGAATAGGTTTGGCACCTCTGCCCCGAAAATTTGTCAACCCCTGGTCTACATAATTCTTTCCAAAGTATCTAGTTGGTAAAACAGTTGCCTACCGCTTCAAAAGACTGTGACGGCTCATCTCGAAAAACAACTCGCGCAAAGCATTGGTGTTTCTTAAATTGAACATACAAGAGCTTCCGACGAAACAGAGTCAAACAGCGGAGGGAGTGAGCATCGTATAAGTTAATGGCTAACCGTTTCCTTCTCCGTTTCGCGCAAATGGTTAAAAATACAGTGCACAGTTTCGCAACCTGTGTGGTAGGCCCACTCTCTTTCCGCGTCACTGCTAATACCGTCCACGCAAAACGAGAGGGGGAGGGAGCGCCAGGACGTGGGAATGTTATCGACTTCCGACGGAGTGGAAATCCGAAGGGCCGCCCCCACAACCGTCTCGCGAAAACACACGGGGAAGAAGGAGGAAGTGAATATAATTTTTTTTTTAATCACGAGTCGCGCGAGGAGTTGGCCGCATTTTGGACAACCCACTCCGTCAAGTCTACACGCGAACATGGAATGCCGGGGGAAGTGGAGAGAAGATAAGACGGGGAGAAATGCTATGCGGGGGACAAATTCTAGCTTTACAAAATACGCAGCAAGGAACATACAGGCCCTGTGGCAAGGGATGCTATCATTAAAATTCAAATGAAGCAAGGATGGTGAAAAGGATACACCTATGACGACTGAATTCCCTTGCTACACACGAGGACATTTAGGCTGTCAAAAGTTATTACATTAGTGCTACAAATTGAGAAAAAGAACTAGGACGAGAACTAATATCAGAAGGAAGATTAAAATTTAGGCTAAAACTTTTAAATAAAATCTAAGCATGTATGCTTTCAGATGACGTTAGAAATATATCGAGAACCTCTGCGTAATAGGCTGCATAGCAGAGGGATTGTTAGGTGAAATATTGTAACTGTAGTGCATGAAGTATGTTTTAGCATAATTAACCCATGAAAGCTAAGGAAATACATATATATATAGGTACGAGTATATGTAGAGAAATGCTTTTCTAACGTGTAACTACTTCATTAATATGTAAATATTAACCTCCAATTCTCACGTGATCCTTATATCTAATATATCTCCATGAAGTAGTATCATTGCATATAACCCCTTCATTGCAATGCATTGCAAATAAGTACCTCTAATTGTATATAATCAGTGCATGTTTAGTAATCTTTACCCCCTACCACATACCCACGTGGTGACAAGCAGGGCATTACGTAGTTGCAGATGTAGATGAACTTTTAGGGTTGCTGTGTAAGTCGGCAGCGTGCGCACTAAATGTCGCTGGCTCGGAGCCAGTATCAGTCATGAATATTATGACTGGTCATTGACAGCAGTAGTTACTGGCTTGACACGAACTACCGGCAAGGGTATTTTGGTTATTAAGGAGAGTAGAGTGGCGGGGTAAAGTTCGAATTTGTTTGGAACAAAGGAGAAAAGGAAAGTTCTCGGCGTCAAAATTTCCTACTATTTACAAAAGACGAAATGGGATCTATGATTTAAGGTCGCGACCAAAGTACCTAAGGGATAGGAACTTGAATTTAAGCATTCGGTTAAATCAGTCTTTAATGTATAATGGCTTCTGATAAGGGCTGAGAGGTATAAGAGTTTACAGAACCTTATCAATGATTGACAGAGGATTGACGTCGGCAATGGATTACTCAAAATGAGAGGTTCCACCATTAATTTATACACCAACTTTCAGACAGAAAACCGGATTCAAATGCTCTCTCAAGAAGAAACCGGAATTTGCAGTGAAAAATCTCTGCCAATTTCGGGATTAGAACCTGGGGTCCAAGGATAGGAATCCAACGCACTGAACTAATTCTAGAGTACTTATATCGCCAGCCATGCCTATGCCTGGAGAATTGACATGAAAAAAGGACCTATACTCGAGTATAGAGCCAACCAAAGTGCTTACGAAATTAAGCATTGAAGCTGAATGTGATTTCCCTTGCTTGCGTTTTGCCCTCACTAGCTCCTTCAAGTAGATTAATGAGAGACTTGATCTTGATCGACCTCCTTGCCGACCCAAAATTGTGACTCCATACCTGTAACGAGGCTTCAGCTTAAAATGCAGTTTTTCTAAAATTTAATTTTCAACATTAGTGCTGTAAATAATCTTCTAACTGTTTTTGTGTACTAAGTGCTTCCGTAAACATGAATGCGCTGAGTTATTTGTCTAGCTTTTTCATTGGATAGATTAAAACTACGACCTATTTGTATATTATATATTTGGCAATGGCCGTCTCAAGTATATCGTTTAACACTATAGGAAGAAAGTTAGAAGGAATGGCAGAATGGAAGTAGGAGCGGTAGGCAAGGAACATGGAGGAAATTCAAAGTAAGAAAGCGTTCGGAAACTAAAGAGAGGGAGCTCTCCACCGCCTCACGCGCCTATTTTTGGGTTTTTACGTCGCCAGACGTCCCCTTGCCACCAGTTATGTAAACCGAAAGACAAACACCTCCGTCTTTTTTCCATATTCATCGGAGGTAATCAAGGCCATGTCAGGAACCAATAGGTATTGAGAATAATCAAGGTGATTGGCTCTTTTTAAATTTCAAAGCTGTATTAGGAAACCATTAGTGTGTATAAGTACGTACTGACTTTCCAATAGCGTACTTGATGCATTCGATTTTGCAGAAACGACGCGTTTCTCAAGTTCTCAAAGTGGATATATGCAACCCGCGTCACGAAAGATAATAAATTCAAATTAGATAAATACGGATTAATGGACCGAATAGAGATGAAATTAAGATGATGGATTATTTAGGGTTAAATTATGTCTTCATAGAGTACTGAAATGTATAGTGCATGTTTGCAGTGCTTCTCGTGGGTTTCTTCGATGGTAGATAAAGGCCCGAATTTTTAGTGTCCCGTACCAGAGTAAACATCTACATCTACATCTACACGATACCCTGCAAGCCACCGCTAGGGTGTGTGGCAGGTGGTGAAGGTCACCAAGCATGCACTACTAGCATGCAAGCAAGCAACTAAAGGGTCTCATGCAACTAGATTGTTAGTATCTACAGTATTTGAGGGGTTAATACATGCATCATGCACTACAGAATACTCTAAAATATTTCCCCTACCTATCCCTTTCCTATGCTGCCTATTCTGTTCTCTTATAGTACGGGGAAAAAATGCCATTTTGAATCTATCTGTACGACAATCTATCTCTCTAATCTTATTTATCTGGTCGAATCTAGCATAATACGCTGGTGTTTTTAATATGTGCCTAACATCTTCAGTAAAGCTATCCGATTGAAATTTCTCTAATAGATTTAATCTGAACTTTAACCTACCCTCTGATAATGATTCCCACCCTAATTCTTGTATTAATTCTGATACACTACTCAACCTATCGTAACACCTTTTGACGAACCTAGCTGCTCTACGCTGCACACTGTCTAGTTCTCTCATCAAACCTAATTCATTAGGATCCCATACACTGGCTGCATACTCAAGGTGGGGCCTAACTAGTGAAAAGTAGCATCGCTCTTTTGTCTTCTCATCACATTTCCCAAGTACTCTTTTTATAAATCCTAGCTTTCTCTTCGCTCGGCCGCATATTTCCCTTATGTGTCTTCCCCACGATAAATCTTTAGTGATTGTTACACCTAAATATGTTACGGTTTCAACGTTTTCGATCTTCGTGTTATTAATTCTATAGGAACTCTCTATCGAATTATTCCTCCTCCAAAAATTGATAGCTACACACTTTTTAAGGTTGAGTTCTAACTGCCATTTGTCGCACCACTCTTGAATTGCATCTAAATCCTTGCTAAGTGATTTCGTGTCCTCTTCGTTTGATATACCCCTGTACACCACCGCATCGTCTGCAAAAAGTCTAAGGTTACTACTAACTACGGTACCCAAATATTTTATGTATAAAAGAAATAGAAGCGGACCTACTACGCTACCCTGGGGAACTCCCGATGTGACTTCGATTGTGTCCGACATGATACCATCTATGACAACCCTCTTCTCTCGCCCACTTAAGAATTCTTTTACCCAACATACAACGTCTTTATTTATGCCAAAACTCTCTAACTTCAAGATTAATTTGTCATGAGGAACTTTATCGAAAGCCTTTTTAAAACCTAAAAATATCGCATCAACTTCAGTACTGCTTTCGCCGTGGACTAAAATATCGTGTACGAATAAAGCTAATTGTGTCTCGCAAGATCTACCTTTCCGGAACCCATGCTGGCTGTTTATGAGTAATCCCTGACTATCCAAATGCCCCATGATCGAACTGACTACTATGTGCTCAAATATCTTACAAGAGATTGACGTGAGTGAATGGGTCTGTAGTTACTAGGTTCTTCCCTATCACCGCTTTTAAATATAGGTGTAATGTTAGCTACTTTCCAATCCTTGGGTACTGTGTGGTTCTTTAGTGTTTTATTGAATATTATTTCTAGATAGGGGGCTATTTCAGAAGCTAATGTTTTATATACTCTGGAAGGAATTTGATCGGGACCTGGTGATTTGTTTTTACTTAGGCTTTTTAACTGCTGCTCTATTCCGCGAGATGAAATGTTTATTTCGGGCATTTGCTCACTGAAAGTGTTCGGCGGTGGTTCCACTGCGTTTTGTGACGATGAGTTGAATACACTTTGGAAGAAGGTGTTTAAAGTGTTGGCTTTTTCTACTCTGCTGGTGACTCTGATTCCTTTATCATTTTTAAACCTACCATCCTAATGGCCTCCTCTGGTGTCCCGCATTATATTCATGGGAATCTCTCCTTGGATAGGCGGTGTAGATGGACTTTGGTGTATGTTTGGTGGCCGGTCACCCACCGCCACACACCGTTGAGCAATGCAATGAAATAGCATTGCTCGACGAAGAATGCGATGCTAGGGAAATACAGACAAATATATTCAGAGAAATGTCTTTCTGATTAGTAATCACTTCATTACGACGTAGATACTATCGATCCAGTTGCATATATTCAAGTACGCATGATTGGTGATCTTTCACCCTCTCCCACACACCCTCGCGGTGGCTCGAAGGATATTACGTAGATGTAGATGCTACCACAAGGCAGCCTTCTGCTCAGGTAGATTGAAACATCCCCTCGACTTCAGCAGTAAAGAAACCTACGACGCAGCTCGCAGCGATGAGCCGTGAGCAAAACGTTTTTTTTTTTGCTTATACGCATTGTTATCAATTAACGTCATTGATCTTCATTAAACATCAAAACAACATTCATTCGTTAAACACCAACATAATCACGAGGGAGATAATAAAATGTGATACGTAATAAGTGCATGGATTCTAATTCTAAAGTTTAAAGACCATATATCAACTACTTAATTTAACTATAAAATAGGTAATTAATATCCTGGACATCGTCAGCTTGTTGGTGTGAAAAAAATTGTTCATTTTGTACGTGTACTTATTAAATATTATAACTTTCCTTGAGCCACCCACCTTACGAGGGTAACAAGTATTGTATGTACCGCATACATAACACAACACAGCGTAGGAATCTCACCAATTACTTCATATCCCGAGTCTGGTTCATTATATCAGCACGGGAAACAATGCTGCAGATACCGCAACATTCCAGTGCGTATTTGAATTTTTAATAGTAGAGGATTTATCATTAATTTATTGTTTTCATCCAATCCTAAACTTATTTTAAGTCTTCTACGTAAAGGGAGGATTCTTAAATTAATCCTAAGTATTCACTTAAGTCATATACTCTACCGAGCGAACGTTTTTTCAATAATTTCTACTTTATTCATTCGCAAAATGATACTGAATACGTTTACTTATTATGGTAAACTGGACCATAATCACAAAATTAGACATTGATTGCCGAAATGATAGATTCAAAATGTCCTTTTTTCCTCGTACAATTAGGGACATTAATAGCGGTAAATATATCCAATACGAGTGTATCAATGGATAGCATAGGTAGATGCATGTTGGTATAATGACCTTAAAGCTAACCCAACTAAAATCATTATATTGCATGCTTGCTTTGCTATTTTTTTTTGAAAATTGTTTTTAGACTAGTATATTATTACTAATCCTTTTGTATGCATGATATCTACAGGTATGGAGTGCATGTTTAATGAGAATTTAACCCCCTGCCACACACCTTTATGGTGGCTTGCAGGGTATTATGTAGATGTAGATATAAGTAAATGCAGAATAATACTTAGAATAGAGACAGGTCCTTTCGTTTCGTGGAAATATAACCAACACAGAAGGTGCATGATGCTACTCTAAGATACCGCTTCTAAAAATCGGCATCGCAACCTCTTCATCCTGTTGTTTTACTTCTGAAAATTTTATCCATAGATATATTTTTGGGTTCCAAAGCTTTGCTAACAAATCTTTTGCTAAACAAATGCTTTGCCTTTCATTCAGCTTTAGGTCATAAATAGTGCATGTTATGATAGCACCGATCTTGTGAATGGCTCCTGCGGATGTTTGCTTTTCAAGCAACAAATCTTACTTCGATATCTTTACAAACAACTGATTCCTTGAAGCGCTCAAACTCATTTCTCGTCGAAGGAATATTTACGCCCAAGTTACCGGCCCTAAACGAAGGAGGCTGATACGCCCGTAATACCACCGCTGAAAAAAAAATCACCCAGGTCGAGATGTTGTTGGGCAAAAAACCGGTCATAAGGCAGGGAGTCGCTCGACGGAAATAACACTGGACGAAAACCCCAACGGAGAAGCGTCTTATCAGAGGAAGACGCACGACTTTGGATCCACCTCCTCAAGAAGAGACGTCGTCGGAGGAAATGTCCTGGAACACTTTTTATTGTGCGAAAGAACTTATTTTCCTCCCCTCCAGTCCACCCATTCCATGTTCCCCTCATTCCTATCTTCGTCGGGCTCTCCCTCTCCCCATATCCCAATCCTTCCTCCTCCCCGGTTCTGATCACTCTGGGCCACGCGATCACCTTGCTTGCTTGTGAGTCAAAAACTGGAACGGCCCCTTCCGGGCTGGAATGCGGTCATGTTTGGGGTAATTACCGGTTAATCTTACTGACTCGATGATGCATCCTCGAGTAAAACGCTCAAATTACTAATTCGTTTCACGACACGATATTTTTACTCTCAGTATTACCAAGAACTCTGGAAGCCGGGAAGCAATTCATGTACAGGGTGAGACAACATAACTTCCTTTTTTATATGGATATATCCATATAAAAAAGGAAGTTACGTTGCCGCACCCTGTACATAAGGAGTATGTATTTATTTCAAAATTAAAAACGCAGTAAGGCCTACCAATTTATTTCAAATTCCAAGAGGAGTTCCGACCCATATGAGTCAGTTTGAAGTGACTTCGATCGTTATTCCTGGATATATGCATATGCTAAATTAACGAATAAAGGTAGCTTTGGACAAAAGGAATAAAGGTCATAAGAGAATCATCTGGGGACAATCAGTATGGTGTGGAAAATATGCAGACGTGTCTAAGAAGGTTATATGGAAGTTATTACTCAATCTTTTACACCAAAGTGCACAGGATAGGGAGTTCAATTATTTCTGCATTAAATTAAACTCTACATAAGTGAAAAAAATAAAGGAGAGGGTAAAGGAAAAGAACTGCTAATCTAAAGGACAAGGCCAAGAGAACAATGACTTTGAGAGCTCCTTCAAGCCAATTTTGGAATCAATGACTAGAAATAATGAAGAAAAATACGAATATTATTTACGCTGGTATTTGACTAATTAAACTACATTCGCCGACTAAACTTTCGAATATTTTCTCGGAGTAATGAAATTAAAATGTCCTTAATTTACTCAGTTGAAGCAACAACACGGAAATAATGCTTCCACGACTAAATCTAAATAGGGAGAAGAGTACACGGAAGTATTTTTCCCCATACATTAAGAAATTACTTAGCCATGGAAATGGGAGTTTCAATATTTTTACTGGGATCTTTAAACATGCTAATCGAGTGCAATTTACATTAATTTATTCCACAAGGAAACAAGCGTGGACTCATGGTGTGCTCCGATTCATTTTTAATATAGACTACAATTAGAAAAAAAATCACTGTCTTTACCACGAAGCCAAGCACATCCTACGTAAAACCTTTCCGCATATTCACCACACTTATCGCCAGTAGAAAAAAATCATGCTTTGAGCTCATAAAAAAACGGAAATCCGCTTCAACATCTCGTTGTTCGGCAACTGCTAATAGCATAGAAGTCAATGAGCGCCGCCCGGTTATGTGAGTACCTAGTCGTGAAAAGTAACTTCATTAGAACGCTTTCGCAGTATTGAATGGCAGACTGACTCTCTAAAAGTTATCACTTTAATCTTACAAAACAGCATAAAACAAATCCAAGATAGGTACAAAATAGGTAGGCGAATGACTAAAAGAAGATTGAACATGCATCTCGTTCGAGGTTGGGAACCAGCTGATTTTCACCATCGAGGTTAGGCGGAGAATGAAATGAAAAGGGGGAGGACAACAAGAATTTTTCCCAAATAATGGCGTGCTTCGGACGCGCTAAATGGAACGACGAAGGGAAAAGCGTTCCCTTTCCTGTCCCCTCCACCCGTCATCTGTTGCGCGCCGTGGGTTTTTAAAGGGAGCTGTCGGGACTCGCCCCAAGTGTTGTATCATTAATTGACCCTAGCCTAAACCCAGCACGCTTCGCGATCCGGAACGCACACACATGCACGGCAGTGATGCTCAACAAAGAGGTTAAATTCGTATGTTACGTAGACAGGCACCTGTGTGCGCGCGTGTGTTTGTGCCTGCATATAAACTGGAATATCCTAATTACCGCAGTGTTTGCGTCGGAGCGCAATGTTGCTCGCTCAACAGCGCCAATTTCCCGTTTTCAATTGCCATCAACTTCCACTGCCTTGCACACACCTTATTTCCTCCACTTCCCCACATCCATTAAGTAAGCAAACAACCCCTCCATCTCCTCCCACTCCACCGACACCACGCGCCTTCAGCTAAGGTTAGAAAACAGTTGTTTTCCATGGATGGGAAAAGTGTAGCTCGGGGGAGCGTGGGAAACCAGGGGTCCGTCCGTTCGTGTCCGGCTTTTGAGGGGAGATCGCATAAAATAAGGCGAGCGGACGTAAATTATTCTCCCCATCCCTCAAAGAGGGAGCCCTCCCTCTACCTGCCTCCCCGTTTGAATATTTAATAACTCGCCCACCTCACTCTACGGGACCGATCTCGGGGCAGTTTACGAAAATTACGCCCCTTATCTGGGTGGGGACGGCAGCTCGGACAGCCACGACACGGTAGCAACAATGCTGAGCACACCGTAACTCGGAAGAAAAACAATACTCCAACCACCAAGATTTATAGGGTGTTTTGATCTAAAATGATCGTGTGTAACCTTTCAAGGAACACCTACTACCCTATCCTAACAATATTGCTAGGTAGCAATGCCTATTTTCCACTACGTGAAGATTGATCTTGTGAACACTATTTCCTGGCACTAAAATACGCATTCAAGTGCGATTACATTACCAGCAGCGTTTTAAAAGTAATTCTTTAAATGAGTAAAAAATGCATGCAATTGAGTTACAGGAATCGCTGTTGAAAATTGTCGAAAATATATTTGAAAATAATATGGAGGATCAATGCTTTCTCGTAAGTTGAAACTGATTTCTCTCACGGGGCCACTAGACGATGTTTTATTGGGTCTGGTGACATGAAAAGGTAAAATACTGTCGGTCGCAACTCCGTAGGGACGGAATTTAGATGTCACTGCCTCAATATATTAATATTTTGACGTTTAAATAGTAGATTTGGCGAGTTTTGATGATTTATTCACCTAAGTACACTGAAACCCTGGTTATAAATTTCTATGGAATAAAAATTTCAATTTTGTTCCCTTTCCAATTAATGTTAGCTCTCTGATGCTTATTCTAAAATTGGAACTAATGGCAACCACGTCATAAACTTTTAACATCCACATTACTTATATATTTAAGTCAACGAAGCATTATAAAAGCTGCTATCAGCCTTGGTAAATTATTGAGATTCCCAGCAACTGTGCCTACGTTATTCCAATTTTCACCCGATACACACTCGAGTATTTGTTTACCGATTTCTTTATGTCATGTTTCAACTTGTGCTTCAAGCAGTACTCAATTAAACGCGGACGAGAAATGTTGATATTATAACCACTGCTCAACGGATACGCTCTATGTTTTATTTAATCACATAATGTCAGTTTTCGGTGGTAGTTGTACATCCTCCTCACTAGCTATTCCATCGTATTCCTATACAATATTTTCCATTCATTAATGGCGTGAGCCCAGGATGAGATCGGAGGGTAGAATGTTGGCTTAGAAACCGGATGTCCTTGATTCAAATACTGGAAATCCCTTTGGGCACATTTAGTCAAACCTAATCAGAATGATATTCTGAGATCCAGATCATTCTCAAAAACCAGTGATGCTAAAGGGAAGGAAACTGCACACCTACCCAAATAAATTTCTCACTCCTTTGGGCTGTACCTCACCAGCCACAACGATCTTCGGGATGAGCACTGTAGTTGGTGGTTCCAACTACATGAACTTCATGACCTGACACCTTTTTGGTGATATAGGGCTACTGCATAAGCCATTTTGTTAATAGACCATGGCTCCTAATCATGTTATTTGTGTTAATGTGTTGTCAAAGGAGCCTTAAGCCGGAAAGGAATATGTGATAGGGTTAGAAAAAGTGGGAAGAGTGGAAGAGACTAAACATCGGCATTACCATGCTCCTATCGTTTAGTGCCAAGGGATCAAATTTTTTACGTCCCATCCGACGGACATAGTACTGAACTTTCCACATATCATCTCATTAGGGATCAACAAGGACTAATAATATATTAAGTGACGCTTTAATATCTCCCGTGTATCCTCTCTGGGTTTAAGAGTAGGAATCCAGAGCTCTTTCCAGTCAGGGCCGTGAGTGTTTTTCCAAAATCCTTGGCTCCAGTACGGGGGCGAAGACACAGCAACTCAAAGTTGTGAGAGTTGTCCCGCGTGTTGGGCAACTGACGACACACTATTGAGACCATTTCACGGCGACCCCAGACGTATCACCCTCCCGCGTAGGCATAACAGCAAGGTCCCCTATGGCAGCATGGCCACTAGCAATAATCAACGCTGAATACTGTCTGGCATTGATATTCAAATTATTAATCACTGTTCGGAGCAGCGGAACCAAATGGGTCCAAACGGCTAACATAATAAATTCACGCTACTCCCGCACTATAATAAATGATGGTTACCTGAGTGAACCACGATGTCAGTTGAGATCATGTTACAAGTCTACTACATCGCATGTTTCCATGACTCGATAAATCAGAAATTTTGTTTGAGTCGCCATTCCGCGTCGTAAACAAAACCTTCATAAAAAAGAGAATTCCATTATTACCGCCCTAAATACCGCAGAGATTTATGACGTGTAGATTCTAAAAGTCCCGTTTCCCCTCCTATTTAGCCTGTAGGTTTTTAAATGCTTATAGTCTACGGTCTTGAAGATAGCTATTGAAACAGCCGGCCGTTTAGGAGTATGAACGGTATCGGTCAACAATCTCCGTCACGATATATGAAGCGAGAAAAACGCCAGGAATGGACGCTGTCGTTAACTTTCCGAGGAGTACTTTAAATAGAGAGTAACTGCTAACGATTTCCGCCACGCTAATCGTCGATAAACGGAAAACAACGGCCCTTCATAACCTTAGTATGACTGTGAAGTGCGTACGGCACGAAGGGAAAGTGACGATCAAACGGATAGATACAATCGCTTCCAAAACGTTTGCATAATTTATCAGAGACTGCACGCGAATGTGAAGTGTCGCAGAGTAAAGTCTCATAAACTCAATCGTAAACTCGACTGAACAGGATAGCTATTGTACTGAGTACGAAAAGTTCCGTTCGTCTGTTTCTCAAATGAGAGTAATAATGTTACTGAACGCTTCAATGCTTGCATAAAATAATTAAAAGGAAGACTAATGAATTATATTTCTACTGTATACTTAGGTCTCATTGTATAGAATGCATTAATTAAGTAATTATATAGTTTTCATTCCACTCATCAATTTTAAAATTGTCACACTGATAAAACATCTTTGAAGTGGAATATTAAGCGCTCGTAGCAGAGGTTCTTCGGTATTTACGATTGGTTGCAATGATCCATTTTGGTAGATGAGGAACTTAAGAGTGTAATCGTGGATTAATCAGGTAGGTCCGTTGATAGAGCGGAAATTGTGATTAAGTCATTTTGACACATCTCATGATGCCCTGCTGGGTCTCAAAAGAAACAAAACTTTCAATTTCATGTGCATGGTTATGGTTATGAAGACTGATGAACGAATGAATGCGAATCGTTGGAGAATTCCGTATGTAACACACCCTACTGGGATAGTTCTTTCTATAAAATGTTTTGTCCTACATTTTAAGATATCATTATCAAATTAACGCGCTAAAAATAGCTCCAGCTAGCAGGTTGAAAGGGCAAATGTAATAAAATGTAGGTACCAAACTAAGAAAAATAAAACCTCTAGCAAAAAAATCCTTAATAGTCAACAAACGGTGCCTCGTGCTGTAATATGGCTTCACAAAATTATAATTCGGACATCACATTGTACTGCGAATAACTGGATAAAGGAAGAAAAATGCATTCAATTAGCTGGATAGAACAAGTCCACGGGATAATAAATCTACCTACTTTATGGCTCACAATGTTACTGTTTTTGAAAAGTATAAAAAGTTATTGTAGGTATGATGTTGTAGAGTTATCAAAATGAAATAATAGTAATATATTTAAGCCTGCAGTAGAATAGAAATCTTGTTAGGTATAGAATGGCATTACCCCCACATCTCTTTTCTTTTAATGTAATAGTGCATATCTCACATAGGATTATTTTCTCTCGGGTTAAATTTTAAATAAATTGCCTCGTAATGTAAATACAACCGCTAATGAAACTAAAAAACGCTATGCGTCAGTGAAAAATGAAATCTGTATAAATACTACAATTTAAGATTTCATATTAAGCCATATTTATACATCAATGTGGATAACGTGTTTGTGAATTTATCACCAAAGAAACGTCAATAAGACACAAATAATATTACAATTGAAAAATTGCGATTAAAAGATTAAAACAAGAATAAAAATCGTATCATACTATAGATTAAATATCTCGGGATTCTAAAAATATATGATAGCACCTTATTTGAACATGTCCTTAACTGGTATCTATGAATACTTCTTAAGCATCTCTTTATTTTATGCAATATGTTTTCTGAGTATCTAAGTATTTCCTCTCATGCATAAGCTGGTGAATAAAATATATTTCTTTTGACACTTAAAAACTTGGAAAATTACGTATATATAAATCTGCAACTCAAACCGTTCCTTTCAAAAAACAGTTTTGCAGATTCTCATATAGGTAGATCTACCTTGGTCTGACTTCATGTTGCGGAATTTCTTAGTAAAAAAATAGGGAGGCAGGTACGAGAAAACCTTTCAAATTCAATTTAAAAACTTTCATGCCCACGACCAACGTTTCGACAGTTAGGCTAACAGACAGCCATATAGGCTAAGATATAAGATTTCATAACAAATTAGTACCAAGCAAAAAGCTGTATCTGTTTTTGTCTTTGTCTCTCCCCGCATTAAAGCATTAATACAGTAGTGTGTAATTATGCTTTATCCATCCATAGATAGCATCAACTGAATAGTCTGGCTGCACATTAATGGATTAAGCAACTTGAATCAACTAATTGAATCGCGATATGTGGCAGACACCAATTAGCGCATCAGACAGAAGAGGTCTAGTAAAAGTGGCCCTTAGAAATTTACGCGGCTCATTTGAGCATAAATAGGCTCATCGGGTACTACTGGCAGACTGCACGAGAAGGGTCCTCAATTTAATCCCACCGTGCCTCTCCCTTATTTCTTCCAAAATTACCAATAAATAAGGCTAGGGAGTAGAAGAAAAATAGAAGATCTTTATACTTCGAATCCAAAAAACCTGTTCAGAAAGAAAATCTTCATTAACTGAAGCTATCATAGTCCACTAATGACCGATCGCTGCTGATTAAAACAGACAAGGTCCTATTCAGTCAATCCTAGGATTGGTTTACTGCAGCCCCCCATTTTTCCCTGTTTAGTGTTAATTCCCACAGGACCTGATAAGTTTTCTCTTTCAAGTCCTTCTTTATTTGTCCTATATAGTTGTCCTTTGGTCTTACTCGCGGGACTCTACCTTCTATTATATTTCTAATTAATCCATTGTGTCTCAAGGTATGTCGAATCCATGTTTCTTCTTTGCTGTAGGGTTCTCCATATTGGCCTTTCTTCTTCGGCTCTACGTACACCTCTTCGTTCCTCACTATTTCTGAGCATTTAATCTTCAGAATTCGGAGTACCATAGACCGTTATAAAAAGTCGAAAAAATGGGAAAAAGGGAAATATGAAAGAAATGATAAGTATTTTAGATTAGATAAGGGAAGGTAGGGCAATAATTTTGAAATTATCTGGGAAGGTTCAAGGTGCCATTAAGAACTACGAGTTATACAAACTGAAAACCTACCCTTCCCGGTTAATTACTGGATTCTAATTCAATTAAGAAAAATTGGCTAAGCAATTCATCACCTCCTTAATCATCAGTTCTTAAATGGGAAATAACTAATAGATTAATAATCATAAGCATATAATTTGACACTGATATTCCGAAACTATGAATGAAGATTAGATTTAGTCACAGAATTTTACCTCAAAATGAGTAGCTAATGAAGGATTGCATGAAAATTTCATATTTTGGTTTTGATTTACAGGGAATGCCATAAAAAGATTTCTTCGAGAAATTCCAAATAGAACACTTTTTTTCAAAGGTTCACTTCAAATGCTACGATTCTTTGATTCATTTAATTTACAAAAGCCTTGATTGCATTCATCAATGAATGGTAAAGGGCATATTTTAATTTCCTTCGCCATTTTTATGGCCTCCTAGTGTACTCATACTACGGGTCTGTTAAGTATTTTTCTTGGCTTGCTCTTCGCTTCGAAGGCCTCACCAAAGGCGTTGTCACATCCGTCCAATGAAAAGGCATAAACCAACTACGAACGCCTAGAACTCCAGTCGACAGCATTTCCGGCTCCTCACCCAATCGCCCAAAGGCGTCTGATTGTGTTCTTTATGTCCACAGACAAACATTCACGTAAAAAGTGGGCTCTCTTGCGGTGACGAGGAAAGTCATTAAGTAACACTGGTGGAGATAGCTACGGGTGGCCGTAAAGAAAGTTGATTTTGAAACGGGCATCATGTCTGTGTCAAAATATTTGTGGCTAACACATAGAAATATCCAAAGTTAATTTTTGGGAATAAATTTCTACCTTTTTGCGATAATCAAATCTAAATTTGTGAAGTTTTATTGGCAAGAGCTGAAAGTCACTTTGTTAATAAAGTAGCAGCATGCCATGTTACCGACAAAACCAGCAACGACGCTCATTTAGACGAAAAATGAAATGAAAATGGAAGTATGAGATTTAGCCTCATTACCAATAAATTCAATTTCTTCTCTTGTATCACTAGTAATGGTGGCGAAATGGATTCCTAGGTAGGCAAAAATATAAACTTTAAAAAATGGCACCAGTCGTTTGACTACATCTTGAGTACTGGAACATAACTTGCTAATATTGTGTCAAACATTTTCCAGCCACAACAAACCGCATCCACGGTCTCCAAGCACTGCGAAATAGCTATGTGGCCTTAGTTATTAAATATAAATAATCTTCGCAATGTTTATGAAAATGCTAAATACAAAATATCGGTAATCTTTTCATTTTTTACAGGATCAAATAACGACATCCACATAGCTTTATCCAAACTGTTCCTGAATTCCATTTTCTCATAGTTTGTTTTAGACTTTGAAAGCCAAATACTAAGATTAGGCCCTTTAAAAAAGACCAGGATGGAAATTTATAGTGAAATTTACCAGAAATACCAATATAGAGTGAATGAGGAGAACACTCTTTGCTCTCCTTGCTGACTACAACAATAGATGGGCTACCTCAGAGGCTAAACTGATGCCAAATAAATATCAGCACACTTCAGTATTTTGGCAACATAATTGATGAAACCCATCTGAAACTCTAGTGTTACACTCAATGGGATATAACAAAACGGAATAAAATTATTAAATGTATTCCATGTGAATCTGCTTTGATTTTTAGAGAAAAATGTCTAGTTTACTAGCTGCAATGTAAATGAAACTACTCATCATCATCATTGGTCAACAATCCTAGGATTGGTTTGACGCAGCTTTCCACTCGATTCTTTCTAAGTACTGTAATAATGAAGTAAGTAATAATAAGTAATACTGAAACTTCTAAGAACAGAATTTCAGTCTATGCCTAGAGTGGAGTCAGAATAATTTAAATTATTAACTTAAAAAGTACATTTTTCATGCTAGCCTCACGCACTCAATAATTCTTAATGATTGCTTTACATCACCTCCTTAAGAGTCACAGAACCGGTTTAAAAATATGGAATACTAAGGAACTGCTATTCTAAAATAAGTGTTCAAGCTCACAAATGTGCGATTGCAGATACAAACAACATTTTTTTCACCGTGATATATTTCGATGCGAATATGTACAGAAAATTTGACATTAGATGGTACACTACTTATCTTATTGGAAAGTATGAAATATAGAAACTGGGAACGGAAGAGAAGAAGGCGCCGGCGCCTATTGTAGCACAGGCTAAATAAATGATTTATCATATTTTGTACACCCTAACACAGTGGCTTGCAGTGTATTACTTGTATGTAGAGGCGAAGAAGCGTTCGTTCCCGAGCCCATCTCGTTCGAGTGGAAGGAGCCTTAAGCATGAGTGCCATCGGGTAAGGAAGCATCACGTAGGCACACCTGGGAAAACGTGCCCATCCGTTCGAAGGTTTCGACAGCTAGACGATCACCGAATCGTTAAAGAGAAAATGAGGAATGTGGTGAGATAAATAGGAAGGAGTCATGCACGGAAACGTCTACATGGGACGAAATAATGAGCGCGGAAATGACAAATGACATGCGGTGATGCGCTGGCGAAATTCAGTAGCACGAGTGGAGGCGAGAGAGGGAGGGAGGGAAATGTTGCGGCAACATTACGAAAAACTTACCCCTCTCACTTCACCCCCAATTTTTCTCGTCATCACACTCTCATCTGCCAGACTATGCAACATCTCAACTCCTCTTCTGGACACATCCCGATTCCTGCTTGCGTCCTTGTTCACCTTCCACATTTTTCTACCACTTCTATTTGTGGACGGGAACGCTACACTGAGGGAAGGGCACAGGAGGGTACGGTTTCTTTCTCAAAAATGGGGAAAAGGAGTATCACAGAGGGTTGTCCCGCCATAGAATAACGTAGGCGGAGGTGCTACGCTACTCTGTCACGTCTTCCATAGGATTGCACCATCCAACACCTTTTTACATATTTACAAGCTTGTATTTGCGGATGGGACGCCTGAGTGAACAGTAGGTCACCTTCAAAAATCGCTCCACACGACAAGCGCGGACATCTCTGTATTTTTCCCGAAACGAAATTCGCATATTGCAAACGCACTTCACGCCTACTGAGATCAATTTTAATTATGTGGCCTGAGAAATTTGACTTTCCTGCACGCGTCAAGAAAGCCTGCATGATTTCCTACCTCGAATGCCCTCATGCACTCCCAAAGCAGATCACCAGCGAAGGAAACAGTGAAGCATTCGCAGGTTTAGCTGGGAGTTAAGTATGCCTCACTGAACAGAAAACATCGAGCAGTCGATGTTTCGATGCTAGTAAAAGTAGTCACCACTCACATAGCATTCGCACCTGACTTAAACATCGCACCAATGTTGTAGTCAGGAGTGAGTAAATTCTTGAAATTATCGAGTCAATGCAAATATTATCCCCCAGCCATTGATTAAAAATGGGTCTTGGGGTTTCTTTTGTATTCTGCTTGACTCGTTTTGATGGTGAAGAATTTCAAATAATTATGATGATAATAATTTAAATTTTAAGCACTCCAAAGATATTGAATCCTATATGCCAAACTTTGAAAATTAAGGCTATTGCTTCTATATTGCTACAATTCTTTACATTATATTTAATTATTTATTTAGTTCATGGTTAGTAGATGATGGGATCGGAAAATAATTAGAAAAGGAGGCACATGCCCCTCTGAAGAGACAATATTACGGCAAAAATACGAAAGGTTTAATGGGAATTTTTTAAGCCTAGTCTTGATAAGAGTGTGTTCCGACTATGAGTAATACACTTAGAAAATCAGTTCCGAATCGCGTCCTGGAAATAAGAGAAAAGAAGCTAATGCTGAAGGCAGTAGCGTACCAAGGCTACCTTGGCGTACCTTGGCCCCCGGGGCTAACTAGATGGTAGCCGGCCCCCGTAGAAAAAAATTATTTTTTCTTAAACTAAAACATGTTTTTCAATTTTGGCGCCCCCCCCCTGGTACGCTACTGGCTGAAGGCACAGGATTATGATTTTGCAAGTTGCAAAAATTACTGAGAAAGATTTTAAAAGAGTAATGAGGTGATGTTGGCAAACAGATTAATAGTTGTGTGATTTCAGCAAAGGAATCGAAGATAAGATATAGAGTACAGTGAGAACGGCAACAGGCTTTTAGTTGAGAATATATTTTTATTTGCTTCTTTGATTGCCAGAGGGCGTTTGTCCACCTACAATGAACGAGAATAAAAATCAGTAGGAATTATAGGCACACTTGAAGGATTGGTGATTTCACTTTAACCTTCTCAGGATTGAAATGATATACGTGGGTTGGCAGAGTAGCGTCAGCCCGGAAGTCTAATTATTGTCATTATTGTTCAACTTGCAAGTTAAGAATATTGTTACAGTGGTATTGAAAGAGATAAGGAAGGAATGTAATAGGGGTAGATTAGCTAATGATAATGATTTACTTAACGAGTGAGCCAAAGAACTCAATGTCTTATTTGCAGGTGGATTCGACGATATTCAATGGAAATTTATAATCCTAAGTGCAGTTTACTAGGTTTTAGACAGAGTGAAAGGGAAACATTAGATACGATTAGAATAATAAGGAGCGGGGGAAGCATTTGATACTTTCGGGTACTGATTGAAGGAAAAGGGATATTGTAGTACTGGCGACGTAAGGAAAAATAGCGTAGCGGCAGTAAAAAAAAGTCCATAAATAGAAGGGAATAGGTGTCAGAGGCTAAACCAACTAAGCCAACTTCAAAAAATTCAAAACTGATAAATGCATACATGAATTTCGGTGCTATATGGCTTTAACCTGTGTTGCCTTAGACTCAAGATGATTTCGAGAATTGGGTTTGGATACGATTCTTTCTGATTAAGCAGTGTGGAGAGGAAAATCAAAAAAGACCGAAGGAGATATAAATAAGATGTAGCGCAGGTCAAATATCGTATTGTCTAAAATGCCATAGATTGCTACATATGACACAATAAGAGGATGTTACACAGCAAAGAACTAGATTGGTGGAACAGCTGTGATGATGATAAACATGGATCTATGTCCCCATCGTTGAACAGCAATAATTAAAGCAATATTATAGCATCATCGAGAAAAATAAACCTATGAATCAATAGTAAAAGCCATATGTATTTCCTCCCTGTATCATTAATTAGTATAATGGGATTGGAGATGATTACTTTAAAGATAGGATTTTGAAAAGATTTTGAAGAATATACAACTCCAAAGTTAATATGTCTTCTAGATAGCCGAGGATCGCTCAGATACGGAGAGCTGAGTGATGAGTAGGATGTTTCTTCCGAGTTCCGAAGACTGTTTCCCAGGATAAGAATCACTAAACTGGAATCCTTTGCCTCGTAATTTCCGCCGTTTCATTCTCCCGGGAGTCCGGGTAGTAAGCAGGGTATTTGGAGAGGCATTTATGTATCGTGAAACTAAATCAAATTGGTCCTTATATGCCGCGAAAGGAATTGGCAATACCTTAAGCTCGAGTTCGGCTAAAAGCGTAGTTGACCCCGCTCACCATGTAGACTTACTTTTGAAAGTGATAGTATGTACCACAGACCGTGACTTTATTTATTGCTGACGATCATTTTTTCGCTTCCATACGTTCCTTATCCATGTATATGGCTGTTATATTTGTGCAATGCATAAATATATTAAAATTGTTTGTAACAAAATGATGTCAATAGACACATCCCACCTAACCAAGGAAGCAATCGCGGAGAGGAGGGTTTCAACCACTCCGTATCTGACTCGATATAAAGAAGACGTAAAAAAGCGCATAGAGAACAGATGAGTTAACTTTAACATGGTAAAAGGTGTTCAATTGGGCTCTTGGCCTGGCTCTAACAGAGACCTAGAGAAAAAACTGAAGTCCTAAGACATTTCTACGTGAAGGACATCGAAGAGTGATAAACAGTTAGGAAATACGATTGAGGTAGTGTTAAGTAGGATATGCGATGAAAGGGATGAATGAATTAAGGGGAGGTCGTTTTAAAAGGTAAAATAATTTTCAAGAAAAAAAACAAAGGAGAGAATGTTAGGTGAGTTCGTAAAAGGGAGGAAAATATTTGGCAGGTAAACTGGAGTGGATGTGAGTAGGTGGTATGAAGTTTTTAAGAGGAAGTTTTTTTAGGGGATGGGGAATTATAACAAAGAAAGGAAGAAGGCAGACACCTTACATGATAGGAAAGAGTATAGAGGAACTCTCCAATACCTTCCAATCTGGGTAGAATATTTTATTGATTGAACTACTTCGCCTTGAATGTAGAATCCAGTTTTGAAAATTGCCGACCTAATCCATATCCACAACGATACCAGTAATTCGTAGCTCACACATAAGCAATACCCATCCCCATTATAACTAATTAACTCCAATTTCTCAGACTGAGAGGGCGATGGCTGTTCATCTGTCGAAAAGTCGGCGCTAAGCCGAGCCAATGAGTTAACGAGAAGCCCGACAGGCAAGGCGATGGAGAAATAATATTCACCTTATTTACAGGGAAAGCCTGTTGACCATCAATAGCGTCACGCATCTTAGGATAAAAGTTCAATCCTTAATTTTTTATGCTCTAATAGTAGTACTATCTTTTGCATTTCTTATGCAAATGAATCAGCAACGCCTCATAAAATAATAGACTGGGCAAGGACTTCCTGGGGTTACTACGAGACTCTCAATGTATACCTTGGTTGGGCTTAGGCTTATCACGTGTTGTGGCAGTTGACAGGTTATAACAACGTTATCATCATATTTTCTCTTTGCCATACTGAGAGTTCCACAATGTACAGCTATTACTTCATGCCGTTTTCTTATGAATAATACATAAAGATGCTTAGACATCTGTAATTCTGGATAACGCAGAGATCCGCATGCTCACCGAAGCAAATGCATGTTAATTTAATGACAATATTATAGTAATTTGACATGCTAAAAACGAGAGAAATAGAGTAGGGTAAAGGGGGGTGAATCGGACCAGCGGGTGAATAGGAACGCTTTTCAAAAAGTGCGCTCAGACCCGAAACGGTATCACTTGAGACTGACTACGTTTTAGGAATTGCTTCTTTGTAATCTAGTCCTTCTAGTAGAGTGAAAACGAGAACTCGACGACTGAATTTAAGCAAATGATACTCTGTCGAATGGAAGCCTACCATACGAGAGAGGTGTGAAATTGGGTATTTAGAAAACCTCGTATAGGTTCAAAGTAAGGTGACATTGTAGCGCTTACTCAGATTTCAAGTTTTTCTTTCCTGAAAGGAAATCTAATACCATAGCTGCCACATTAGGTTACTTTTTTGAGCCTTGTATGAATATCGGAGTTACCAAACATGATACAAAATCATATTACTTAGTCGGGTGAAAAGGACCAACACGCGCAGGAGTTCAGTTCCAAGCCGCTGGTCGAGGGTGAAGCATTGAACCAGTTATACTCAACTGACACTTGGAAAAATTCCTTCTGCTACTGAAAAGTAAGTAGATATACAACTAATATTGATAAATTGCTTACTTACACTTAATGTTTTACATTAAAAACATCAAATGTTTATAAGAATGTTTGAGCGAAAGTGGCTAAAAATTTGTTTTTAGGCCATACTCTTTTATTTAAGTATTATAAGAAGTTTAATGGAATAAACCTATTTTAATGCTATTCTATATCACGTTATAGATATTTACTACGTATAACGAGGAGGAGGAAAGAGATTTTCCCCGTCATAGAGGTGAATTATTACGGCGACGAGCACGATTTACAGGCTGAGCGAGAGGTAAGCTACCTTCGTTTGATGTAACATATGTTGTGTACTGTTCCATATATATTAACCAATTATTCGCTAACACAATATCATAAAACATACGCATTTCGTGATGGAAATTTATTGTTAATAATTCACATTGAGTTCCATACCTATACATTCTACATTACTCAGTGGTCTATATTTTCCAATCTGAAAGAAAAGGAGGTGATATAATGTACGTGATAGAGGGATTGCCAGAGTATTAAATATTATATATGGCAACAGAATTAGTTGTGGAACGCCTTACAACCTCCTTTTGATAGCGTAACATTAGCAAAATTTCATTTAAAACGTATTTATAAAAGTGATAATTTTCGCTTACCGTTAATGTTTTTCCTTTTGGATTAAGATGGGGAAGTACCGGCGAAAAACGGAACAGACATGGACAGAGGAGGATATGAGAATGGTGCTGAAAGCTTTCAGAGAGGGAAGAAGCATGAGGCATTCTGCCGAACTTTTCAATGTTCCCCGTACTTGCCTCTATCGTAGGATAGTAGCGGATACGGAAAAATTGAAGACAAGAGGGGGGCAAAATGTCTTCTCAGTGGAAGAAGAGGAAGCATTAATTAGAATAATTCTTAGGTTATGTGAAATTGGGTTCGGATTGACAAGAGATGATGTCATGAAGGTGGCATATGAATTTTCCATTGAAAACAACATAAAAAACAATTTCTGTGCGTTAAAAAAACGAGCAGGCAAGGATTGGTTCTTGAATTTTATATCTAGACATCCTTTAAGTCTTCGAAAACCCGAAGGTTTGTCAGTGGCTCGAGCTGAGGGTTTAAATAAGGAAGATGTAGACGATTTTTTTTTCAAAGTTAACTATTTCGATGGCTGAGGCTGGAGTTATGGATAGGCCCCACCTTATATACAACGTTGACGAAACGGGATGTGTATTAAATAATCGCCAAACCCAAAAGAATGTTGCAAGAACAGGATCTAAGGTAGTCATAAAACAGACGTCAGTGGAAAAGGGGGAATTGGTGACAGTTGTTGCGTGCTGTAATGCAAGTGGACATCACATACCACCTTTTGTAATTTTTAAGGGGAAAAAGTTCCATAAGGAATGGGAGGATGGATTTCCGTTGGGATCTAAAATTTTTATGTCCGATTCAGGGTGGATAAATGAGGATCTTTTTTTGGAGTGGCTAAAGCACTTTCAAGCAAACAGGATTCCTGGCCGATGCATTTTAGTCCTCGATGGCCACGCATCACACAAGACTCTTCCTGTTCTACTGTTCTGTGAAAGGAATGAGATCACTCTCTTATCACTGCCCAGCCACACTACACAAAGGTTGCAACCTCTGGACAGGTCTTTTTATAAACCATTAAAGACATACTACGATATTGAAACAAATGCGTAATGACAGTTTGTAAGGGGGATAGAAAGATGACTAAATTTAATTTTGATCGGCTTTTTCGAAATGCATGGAGCAAAGCCGCAACAATCGGCAACGCTGAAAATGGATTCCGATCAACAGGAATATTCCCTCTGAATCTGGGTATCCTGACGGAGTTAGATCTTCATCCTTCTAATCTCGGAAGCTCACACGCCCCAGAAGAAGCATCAACTCCTTTTTCGACAAATTCATCTTCCGATCAAAAATTAACTGCCAGTCCCTATGAAGAAAGCCAATCCTCGACATCAACATCTGAGGAATCGTCAAATACTTTGGGTAGGTCTTTCCATAATTTACTACCTACACCAGAAAAAAGAATGAAAGTCAATGTGAAAAGGTCAAGAAAGCAAATTGCTCAAATACTTACTTCTCCAGCTGTAATAGAAGAAACAAAGCAACGACTGAAGAAACAAAATATTAGGAACGCGAAGAGAACTTGCAGAAACTTATATGAATCATCTTCAGATAGGGACGGCAATACTGAGAATGGGGAAAACTCAGCTGATGATACGCTTTGTGGCTTCTGCTCCAAGTCTTATAATTGTGCGAATTCGTCAAAGTTTAGAGACTGGATTAAGTGCATGAAGTGTAATTGTTGGAACCATGAGCTGTGTGTAGGTGCTAAGGGGCGAGATAAATTTACTTGTGGTAAATGTGCTTAATTGTTTTGGTAAATTTGTTCTATTTTCTTCTATATGTTAAGATTTGGTGATGTATGTCTATTTGTAAAGTTATGTTTGACTCTAAGAAGGTGTCGTCGAAATATCTCCAGACTGCACTACATTGTTAATAGCAATGATGCAAAATTTCAAAATTTTATGGAATAAAACTTAAGAAAACTAAAATTTATAACGTTATTTTACTGGTCCGATTCAGCCTCTAATCTGGTCCGATTCGCCCTCCAAGTCGTCGGGCGAATAGGACCATGCAGTCTCTTGAAGAAATTGCTCCAGGACCGTTCTATTCAGAGCAACCACGCTAAAAATTGCGTTTTAAACTGGAAAAACATCAAGTCCTTTGCTGATAATGCTTTCAGAATGTAACGGTTTACACAAACGAGGAAATCGACGATTTTCCTTTTTGTGGCCCGATTCACCCCCCTTTACCCTATTAGGTTCCCAAAAGGTTACTCAATAAGGTTTGAATCACACAGATCTTTTAGGTACCACAAGAGAGTGAGGAAATGTCAATGCCATGACTATTATCTGCGCTAACTGTATCGCTATATTTTTCCTGCCCTTATAATTATCCACATAGAAGCGTCCGTCGAAGATTATATGAAAAATGCATTATATGTGCGCGGTAAGACTAGCACAGAGGCGAAACACATCTAAGTTTAGAGTGTGGCCTGGGATCAAGGACCTCAGCTACTGTGGTGACCTCCCTCTCGTCGACTCGTCTTTCCAGCGTCCTCCGAGAATTTTCTCCTGCGAAGGTCTGCCTCTCCTTAGAGATGGCTCTTTTCCTTTCCGTCAAGTACGAGGAACGTATTCGGACTCTAGGCAGGGCAATGGCCGAAAAGGTGGGTTTCGCAACCGAATAAGAACAGAGAGCGGTTTTATTAATAACACGACATTCAGCATGCCGCAAAGAAAGGATGTTCGAAATAATTGAATGGGAAACCATGTCAGAGCGAGGATTTCAATGCAGGTAAAAACTAATGGCATCGACAAAGATGTTAAAATGTTTGAATTTCATCATTTTTCCAAAGATAAAGTCAACTACATTAGACTGAATCGTAAGCATAAGATTGGAGAGACAGGTTTGAACATAAGTGGGTTCCGAATCACTTCCGCTAAGATTAGAACCCACAGTATTGTCTTCGTAGTCGCTAACCCCATAATAAGTCACTTCTAGTGCCATAGAACCGAGCGGTTTTCTGTGATTTCGAACGGTAAAAGCAACTTATCACCACATGTCGTATGAAGTATGTAGAAAAGAGGATTAGTGAGGTCTATTAACAACTTCAAAGTAAAATCCAATATACTCATCATTGCCGTCTTTTTGCTCCCGCTTTAAAAAAGAGGTAGTCACCAACTTTGAATCATTATGTCATTAAGATGAAATTCCGATTGAGCATAATAAAATGATTACATGGTCATTGATTTATTTAAAAAGGCTTGGCGGCAACACGAAGCATATGGTAATTAGGAAACGACGGTGAACAATAGGTTTAATTATCTATTTGTATGTAGCTATAAGAAGAAACCTGTTCTTTGGTTGGTTGTTAGTAGGTTGGTTCTTCACGTCGTGTTCTATTATATGTGCTCCAGCCTGTCTGAGCTGATTTTGGACTTATACCAATGGTCACGCACCCTCTAAGTGCCTTGCTGAGCAATGGGCAGATGTAGATGCATTCTGGTTTTATAACTAGTAACATGAATACGAGGAGTTCGTTTATCAAGGGGAAAAAATGAAATGATTATGTTATGATGTTTATTGATTCTATAATCTAGTCTGCGTGGGTGAAATCCATCCCATTTGAACTCGAATACCATTTTTTCTCACTATATATAGTAATTTTCATGAAAGGACTCTGAAATTGAACCTCAGACATTTTTATCTGATGTGAGGGCAATAATCAAACGTATAATATGGAGGATTTTACAACGTGCTAAAAATAATGGCCGAAGATTATAAACAGACTACAAAATACTCCAAACTTAAAAGCCTTAAATGTTTGGATTTCCCCATTCCTTAGCAATGGATTTGCATTGCTCACATTGAAGGGGCTATTGCCGATCGTCACATTCCCTTCTCATTGTCAAAGTGGTTTACAATCAGGAAAACTCCTTTTCCACACCGGTAAGAGGTCTCTCGACTTATTCCCACCCGCTCGCCGCATCGCCGTCTTTCGCAACATTTACCGTACACCCGTTTCTACTCCAGGCTGCCTTATCTCGACTGCTCCTTTCGCCGTGGCACCTCCCTTCCCACCCCTTCCTCTCAGACTAACTTCTCAGCGCAAACCGTCTGCCCTTCGGCTGGCACGGCGTCGGCCGAAAATTCCTCACCTTGAAATGTCCTTGTGTGTCATGTGCCAGAGAGGAAAAACAATATGCACATGAGAAGGGAAGAGGAATAAGATATAACCGAAGCAGATAAATTAAAAGAATGCACATATTCTGGTCAAGTCTTTACGAGTCTCCCACTAGGGCGAGGAGTCCGCCGTCATTGACACTTTGAACGCTGATTCATTGATTCGGCGTTAAATCCAATAAAAATCCCATTACCACTCTTCACCGAGCAAATACAATTCTGCGGATACGGATACAGTCGTAGATGTTCTTAAACTGTTTAAATTATCAATAAGTACAAAATTCCTTATTACCCTCTGCAAGAGTGAGTGACATGGGGTGAATTATGACCAGGAATGCTACTACATAGTAGGAGTCTACGGCCTATTTAAGTTTCATTAATGAGTTAGGCACTGTTTTCATTCACTTCTATGTTCACCGGCATAAGATTAATTTGCAAATCAATAAATACCCTAAAATGGTCAAAAACTACGAAGGGCGTCACCATAGTTGGTGAAATTAAATGCATTACATGCGCTGTGTGTGAGAAATGATAAATATGTCCAAGATAAAATGTTAACGATTTGAAGTGACTTTCCATTCTAGTATCTAGGTTCAAATCCCAACGGAGGTGATTATTCAATCAATTATAAGCTACACTGGTAATGGGAGAAAAATGTATGGGTTGCTTTTTCCGTTAGAATGGATTAAGTGCATACCTCTTGGAAAGGTCAATGCCAAGGATAAGATGGCTTTAGCCTTGTGCCATCAGATAAAAATGCAACTGACCGTTAGACTTGGCTAAGAATGCCTCCACAATGACCACAAGTAACTAAATCATGAGAAAGAAAATTAAAATGCTATAATGTTCCTTTTGCATTCTCCAAGCCGAAATTGGGAATGATTGATTACGAATTCCTTTGATTGATTCCGGGAAAATCGATATTCCTGCCACAGGAGATGCTCTAAAATTTATTTTCAAAAACATACTTAAGATCAAATTACGTTACCTACTTCCTATCAACTAGCGACAGGAAATGGTTAAATATTTTCGACAGTAAACCCTATTTGACACAATCCTGAAATGTACAATAAAATGCGAACCTAATATGTGCACGGTATAAATGGTGTTTTCATGAAAAAAATCGGTGCATTCGTCAAGGCAGTATTGGGTAATGATAAACATACGGTTAAAAAGCATCGCTCCAAGTAATTAGGTGGTATTCTGAAAACTATTCCTGCATATGAAACTGTTTTTAATGACATTATAGCACAATAACAAAATTTTAAAATGCTGGACATACACAATTTATGACTCATTCCTTCGCTGTCGTCTAACTGCTCAACTACTTAGTTGCATGATATAAGGAGGGACATATACGATCGTTGCTCATTGACCATATACGATCATAACATTGCTCTCAAAGCTGCCATCAGAAGTAGCGAATTTAGGAAGTCATTCATTTCAAATTTCTAAACTTAATTCAATTATGGAGTAAGTACAGCCTGCAACATCAGGATGAATTTGAATCTGATTAAATGGCAACCCTGAAGATCACTACTACCTTACAGTCATATATGACAAATTTCCGTGGTTATAAAGTCATAATCAGCATGATATAAAGCAAGTTTAATAGTTGGACTCTTTTACCATATTTAAGTCTACCCGCAAATACCTTTGAGACGAAACATATTCCTTATCAATATCAAAACGTATTCCTTGTCCCTTGCAAATAT
The DNA here is from genome assembly GCA_933228895.1 of Platycnemis pennipes. Lineage (NCBI taxonomy): Eukaryota > Metazoa > Arthropoda > Insecta > Odonata > Platycnemididae > Platycnemis > Platycnemis pennipes. The sequence continues at coordinate 53,692,009 of OW121853.1, forward strand.
AACGTTGCTCATGTTTTACACACAAAAAGTCTGTTCCCAAAAAACGACTGAAACCACTTCACATTAGGATTTTGAGAAGAGGGGAACATGAATCTCGCTCACCAACCTATTTCCCGCTATCTCCCAATGTTTTCAAAGAAGAGATCCGCGCACCTCCATAAATTATCCACCCCCCTCAACCTCTTACCTACTTATCTCAAAGCGACTGTATCTCATTCCTCCCCTTCAAGAAAGACGAGCCAAAGATGCAGTAAACGGAAAATTCAGCAGGCAGGAAGAGCGTGAGAGCGAGAAAACAGACAGTGACCGAGAGTACCTAGATCGACAGAGAGAATTTGGAGAAAAACAGCGATCGGAGAATAATATCGTCGATCGTCGTCAGCTGTATCCAATTATTGGACTCGCGAGCGGTTGGGGGGAGTAGGTGGGCCGAGGGGTTTGGAGGGAGGGAAAGGGTGCTCAGGGTTTCGGAGCCAATGTCCCCTCGTGCGCCCGTTAGGGAACAGGACAATGGGTCACGGAAGGTTGGGGGAGAGGTTTTCAGAGTGGGAACGACAGAACGGGGAGCACAGGTGGGCGGAGGGATGGAGTGATACATAAAAGATGGATGAAGTAGAGACAAAGAAGAGGAGAGAGCGAGAGAGTGTGTGAGCGGCAGACGTGCAGGCGCCACGTGACCACTTTGCCCTACAACCCCCACACCACTCCCACGAACCCACAAACAAAGCCGCACAAAACCCCACTGCCCTCACCACTCCACCCGCCTTTCTCATTTCTCGCTGCTATTCCCTCATTTACCCTTTCCGTAAGCTCTCTAGAGACTGTGAAACGTAAGGATATAAAACTCGAGCTCAAACTGGAATTCTCGCACTGCCCGCAATAACTGCTTTCAAGTCGTAAATTTCGGGAGAATCTGCAGAAAATAATTGCACACAGCTATGTCATAACATTTGAATCCATAACGATTGTCAAAGGAAAACCTGCAATCAGAAAATAAAACGGTTATCACCGACAATAATTAGACCATTCGATAAATAAATGGCGGGTGATAAATGGTTTCGTAATAATATTATCTTGAAGTGTACCTTATAGAAAATTCACAGTTATTTGTTACTGGTAATGCCGTTAAGACAATACGAGGATATCTTTAGTATGCCATTGTAGTAATAACGAACTTCTCTCGAAATACAGTCATTTGGAAAACTCATTACTCCTCCATCATTGCCCAAACAAATAAACGTTTACTATAGGTAATGTTCCCTGGCGTAGTGGTGTTTTTTTTATTTTAGTGACGAATTGTGCCGCGTATATGCTGCTTCCAAAAATTAGGAAAGATTTATAAACAACAGCAGTTAATAATTTCTCCCCTCAAAATTCAAGTAGGTATGGTACCTAACTATTTCTAGTTTAAAATTATAATGTGTGTAAAAGGTTGTGGTTTGTAATTTCCTAAATAAACATATTGGCCTTATGTGAGTTGATCCGCATGGAGTTATCGAAGATAATTGGGCAACTTAAGAGCCAAAATATTAAGAAATGAACATGAAAAAACTTTTGCAATGAGTGCAATCTTCGAACATTGTGCATTGACCTGTGCAAAGCACAAAGCTTCATCGATCAACGAGGCTTTGTAATTCTTAATTCATTATAATTCTTCATTAAAATACGTAACATATTTTCGCTAACAAGTAAAACGTAAGCTGCGCTCTTAATAGGAGGATAAATTATAGTATGAACTAGAGATCTGGCATAACAACTCAAAGAATGAACGTTCAAGTCCTGTCTTCACGAGGAAATATTGTCAGAATTAAGAGTTTAGTTTAAAAGATGCGATATAATGTCAGGTGTTTAAGTGTCTAGAACCCTTGCATATCAAACGAATAAAGTAAATGTGAATATGGTAATGCGAGCCCAAGGCAGATATGGGTCGGAGGTGGTGAGGAAAATTTTTTGAACATTACTTAGCCTATTACGTATTTTACGTACGACTTCACTGCGTCTAAAGCTGGAATTATCGGTATCGCACCCCCAAGAATTGCCTCCCCTTTTCCCCCTACTCCCTTGTTCCCCTTCCTTACCCTCTACCTGTTGTTCGTGCATGGAGAGAGATATAGGCACGTGTGTCTATCCCCGACCGCACCTCTCCAGGCCATCACCTTTCCTCCCTTTCTCTTCCCCTCCCATCCTTTCATGCACAGACGCCGTCGCAACACGCGTCTGGCTCGAACGCCGGACACGCAACCTCCGTTTGATGAAAAGGCGCGCGAAGACGCCGACAAGTGAGCGGCGCAATTCGAAACGACGTCACCCTCCTTCCCCCGCCACTCGAACAAAATTAAACACTCAGTGGCAAGGAGCACAATAAGTTCCCCTCCCAGTTGAAGCAGGCGGCTGCCGTTCAAACATTCTAGATAACGACGCTTGGTTCTGTTAAGCGGAAGCGATTTACATCAATTATTTACGATAACGAGACAGGAAATTGGGTACATATGGCACAAATAAGACGAACTTCGTGACACGCAGTCCTCCCTCGTGATCTTAAATAACACATGCAACCAACGACAAACATCTAACGTTAAAATATCACTTGTGTGTTCTAACAGCTGGTTTTTTTGCAAATTCAACAGCTGAAGATATGTTTATTTTTCCTTTCCTCAACAAACCCCAGAATTTCAGAATATTTCGCGTATTAGTGGATAAATTAAAAAGTGAATCAGCTCAAATTCAGTCTAGTAATTGTATACCATTTATGGATGATATTTTCAATTCTAATATTGTTTATACTAGTTCCGAGGCAACACTAGCACGTGAACTTCGCCGGGGAGTGATGTTCGAATGGATCCCTGGTGCCGCCGCTTTCGAAAACAAATGAATATCTACGAGCGATCTATTTGCAGTACACGTGTCTTCGGTTACTAATACCTAAGACACTGAAATCTGAAGAGAAAAAACTGCGGAGATTTGACTGTGTTACTAGTTTTCCCTCTCTCTGGGCCGATTGATGTTCACTTACCTTGTTGACGAGAAAAACTACCCCGCTTCCTTAGGCTGCTTGAGTAATATCCAACAATCCACGCAGATGAGAAGAGCACAAAACCGCATCCAACACTGTAAAACTTCCTTCTCGAGAACGACGAACTAAAGACGACTGCAGCGCAGTTGAAAGGGGACAGATCGACGAAGAATAGAAAGGACACAAAGGTATTCTTCACACAAGCACACGTGAAAATATGATTATATATCCTCAACAGCTTTGATTTTTCACGCCCGATTCCTCTTTCTTAGAACAGAACACAGCACAATTGTTGAACACGGTTAGGGTCACACAACAGCAAGGGAAAACGATGACACAGTCGGGATGAAGCCGAAATGAGTATTTTTTTCCTAGTTGCAGGCTCCACTTCACTCACTCCCACGATTCCACTACCCTTCCCGGTCGCGCGCGAGGACGGGAAGGAAGTCGGAGATGTGCGTCGAGTTTTAAGAGCGGCAGGGCGATTTGAGGAAGAACTCGCGAGGAACTGTTATAGAGCGAAGTTGGGGAACTGGCGAAGGACTGTAGCGCCCGGGGCAGGAGGGAGGTGACTACTGGCGAGAGGAGAAGGGGGACTAGAGTGAGCGGGGTGGGCGAGAGGGACAGGGGGAGTGGGTGAGGGGGTTTGGAGTGAGTGCGTGGGGCGAAGGATGAGGCGGCTCTGGCGCGGTTTAGCGACGCGGCGGGGAGCGGAGCAGGAATTCTCGGCGCCTTTGCGGCCATAGGAACACGCGTGCCTCCGGGCGGGGTTTGACTGCTCTTTGGACGGCCGAGAAGGTGCAGGGGGCGAGGCGGTGTTTTGGGCGTCGCGAGTGAAATGGCCCAGGGTCCCACCCACTGACCGCCGCGGTGGAGTGGGACTCTGCTCTCGCCTCTCGCGGAGATAGAGAGTGAGGGTCAAATGGGGTTGGAGGTCACAGGTTTCGGATTGCGGGCGCACTAGAGCGAGGGCAAGGTCCTGCGAAGTGAGAGAGCTTGAGTGGGTCAGTGGGGGAGGGAATAGTCGAATTTCTTCGCTGTGCTCGACTCCAAAAGCCACATGAGATGAAGCTTCCTCAAGGCGATCAGCTGATGACCAGGAATAGGTCGCATAGCTTCAACAACGTCCAGTAGGAGTTCTTAGGGCGCGTAGTGGACGCGTACTTCCAATTAAATTAATAGTTATCAAATCTGAATAGAATAACAAGTAATTAAAACTTCATTCAACCAACGGTGTCGATTTTGATGTGTAAAAGGCACACTGCTCCACGTGAGGAAAATATTATTTTCAATCTTCATATCTGTCGACCATATTCTTGTCGACTATCTTCATTGAATCCAAAGTGCATAATTGGGATGGGTTCTGTGAAGAAATAAGTGAATTCTGATACTTTTCTGAGAGAATATTGGAGAATCCACGTCAGATAGCAAGGAACACATATCAGATGGTGCAGGGGATGAAAGTATGTTTCCAGGGAAATTTAGGAGGCCGAGTAGGTGGACGTGGCAACAAATTGAAAACGATGGTTGACTGATGGCCGCTATAAAGAATAGATAGCTGTGGAAAATAGAAAGAAGAAAGTGGGGTAGAAAGGATACGTGAAAATAATTGAAGTGTGACAGGAAATATGCTAAACTAAATATGGAAGTAACGTATGAAACTAAACCATCCATATTTACCTATTCTGGCCGTAAGAACACCACCAAACAAATCTTAACAGCGTCAGACCTAATGCAGGGCAATTTATGCAAAGGGGAAAAGGCAAAGATAACAAATACATTATAGTAATTACGTAGATTCTGACCAGTAATTATTCTTGGACTAATACATCGCTATTATTGCCGTTAAACTTCATTTAAATCATTACTCCGAAGGTAAAATGTGCACTATCTTCCCTTTGGTAGGGTACCATCTCGACGCATCAACGTCAGCTGCATGGCGACCGAGTGTTATAATTCTGGAACTAATAAAACTTAAGGAGAAATAACAGAGGAGAAAAGGCCATCCTCAGACTAAATAATGAATCCATATAATTACTCTTTCGACTGAGCTCAGCATACTTTCTTCCTACTCCCATAATCCGCTTCATAGGTGCATCCAATTCCAAACCATGATCCTCGGTGACTGAGTATTTTCTTTCTGTTACGGCTTTCAACATGCAATAGCTTCTGCAAACGTCATCCACTTATAATGTCTACTCCCTATTCCCTCCCGAATATTTCTTTCCTCTTCAACCACAAGGAATTGGAGTAATAAAATCAAGCTTATTAGAACTATCTCCTAAAAGATAACTTAATAAAGCTGTAGAGACGGCGTGGTAGCCCAATTGGTAAAATGTTGGGCTACTGACTTGATGTTCCGGCATTGAATTAGGGAGAGGCCTTTGGACTCTTCGACTTAAACCCAAACTGAGTGATTTTCGGGGAATTACGTCCTTCTGGCAAACTACAGGCGGTACAGGGAAAGTAATTGCTGTAGCATCCCTGATGTGAGAATCACACACGCCGTTGGGGTCAGTATTCTGGGGCTCTGTCCGAGCACTGTCTGAACACAGTGATGGCGGAACGTGTTATTGAGTACGAGGGGTTATCGCGGTTAAATTTGTTCTCGAACTCACTTTTTCGTCGCTTTTCATTGAGAAGCATAGTGGTCCAGTCCAGTGAAAGCAAGTCAAATCTTGGATCAGTTCCCAAATTCCAGAACTTGTGTTATTGAATCTGGCTATCATTTTGATCCGGAAATGGGCTTGGGCAGCATTTGTAATTCTTCTTCCGCTGGACTTGGCCATCATTGCAGAGGCAGAACTCTTCTTAAGAGGGGTCATGTGGCATGAGAATAGAAGTTACGCAGGAACATTTGCGAAATAATTTGTATTGAGATTCTTCCTCCTGCATATCTACATCATCACCTATCCAATCTATCATTCCTATACAAACGCATAAGTGTTTTGCAGAAATTATGGTGAAGTATAATGGCTTGAGCTATCATTTCAAGAAAATATACACCGATCTGAAAATGGTACATACAAAGAAAAAGGAATAGATTGGACTAAGACCGTGCGTAGGTAATGATTAGCGATGACTATTTTGCAGAAGTTTTAGATGATAAGAGTGCATAACATGCTATGAGGAAATTGATTTTCATTAATATAGTAATGGTAGCGCACGCCGTATAAGTTAACATAAAATGCAACTCCATGCTATGTTTTTACTTGGGCAGTCTAAAAAAAAAGATATTGTAAGAAATTTACGGAGCAAATAACGAAGGATGTTAAAGAAAATAGGTATGTAAAAATGAGAAGATAAGTTACTAGGAAAATTGCGTGGAGACAATCTTAGTTAAAGCAATCTTAGGACTGATGACTTGTGATGTTGGGTCACCAAATATAGTCAAGGTTAATAATAGATATCAATTTTAAGTATATTTAGAAGAAAATAAATACACGCTTTTTAAAATAACTCTCATACCGATACTATCTATTCGTCAATTGCAACAAGATATAAAAGCATTTCCGTTTCATGTAAGATGGGAAAAAGTACTGATTCCATTAATAAGTGAAAACATGAATAGTGATCCAATAATATCAACAAGAATGACAAGAGTAAAATTTTCTTTAAGGTCCCTAAGTAAACGTGACACGAGTAGCACAGTGTTTGGGCATGCTATTAACCATCAGCGAGAGGTGACACATTCAAGAGGCAATTAACGCCGTTATGAAAAACGGGTTCTAATAACGTGAAAGGAAATAGAATGATTTGAAAGAAACCAGGCATTCGCATTTCCTTACTTCAAATTATAGGAGCCAAGGTTTATTCGTCTTGACTGACATAGCGCTCAACTTGAAGAGCTCTCCCCACAACACTGAAGTAACGCCCAGTATTCCGCGGCAATATGACTTTTAGAGTTTTGAACTAGAGCCCAAGGGTGACAAATAATTTCGAAGAGCATTGGCAAGAGCAGCTATTTAATGGCAAGTGGAGACCACTTTCAAGCACGGTTCCTCTTCTGTAGCGTAGGATTTTGATGATGGCACATTTAACATAGAATCTATTTATGCAGACAAATGTGTTTATCTCAAATCTCCTTCAATTTCATCAAGATCCAATGTATATCAAAATATCTACCTACTTAAAATGCTGAAATTGACCTTACACGACGGTTCTGTACCTTAACGTAAACAAAAAAGCATTTTTTGCCGTCGTTGACGTGTAAAAACATTAAATGGAGCTGCTCAATAAAAAGTGATTTTTCAAACCCAGTTACAGTTGCTTTACCTCCCATTCCTGACGCCGAAAGGTGGTCGAATATTCTCTGATCTCCGCGGGGAAATAGGCAAGGTAGGCCAGGGTTAGTTGTATTTGAATTCCCATTGATTTCTCGCGGGGGCGGGGGAGGATCGCAGGAAGGGGGGCGCGGAGGTGGATTAGGAGGCTGCCAAGAGACGGTGATACAAAGGAAGGGAAGGCTGGGGGAGATAATAAAAGGATTTAGGAATGGGGCGACGTGAAAATAGATGGGATGGCGTGGTTTCTTGGAACGCAATGTAGCCGAGAGACAAGAAGTCAGCAGTGGCTCCACGCGATGGAAAATATGAATACCTACAATTAGGCGTGTTCCACATTTCTCCAGCGTGATGAAGGTAAACTTCCAATACATGGTCGAGCACTGAGGCTGGATGACTAATGTGGATAGTACAGACACAGACGCAATGTATCATCAAGTTGGCGCACCCCCAGAGCAATTGGTTCCGGTGCCAAATCGCTCATGACCATTTACATAATATCCAAAAAGAAGCCAAAAATTAGGATTTAAATAATTCCGGACTCCACAGAACATTCTGAAAGATTGTATTTTATTGGAAGCTTTCAGCTACTCTGGCAATTATTACGCACTCAATTGAGTTTCATAGAGAAGGTTCAAAAATCTTAACCGTTGGCTTTTTGTCAAGCGTTGCGATATATTGTCGGATGTATTTTCGTTAAAGGCGGTCTCTTTGACTTTCGGTTCTGCCTCAGGAGTGCCATCCTTGTTGGAGCATAGTGACAAGTTTTATTTGTTAACTTTTGTACCAACTTAAAATAATCAGTGAACGAGGATTATTTATTGAGTGGTGGACCGCCCGTTGTAACGGCAAGCCAAGTTTTCTTGGTTCGGTTTTCTGATCAAAATATTTTTCTCTGCACACATCTATATTCTCACCCCTAATTTATAATATCCCGTTACTGTCACAGCTGTCTTTTATAAATATAACTCTGCTGCAAAAAGTGATCAAAATGAAAAATATCTACCCTGCCAGAATTTTTAATTGAACTTTGAACGTAGCACAAACATCAGGGGCGTGTAAAACATGATATCTTAGTGACATCAATAGTATCACGCTGATTGGTTCGAACAAACCAACATCTAACGATTATTTCAATCTAACTTCAAGAATAATTTCATTTTTTAATTTAATTTTCTTTAAATTAATATCATCGTCAGTAGTGAAATTTGCATCTTTATACTGGTCCTTGTGATACGAATCGTCATATTACGCTCGTAGACTCGAGAAGGGTAAAGAATATTCTCTTGAATAGTTTATATTAAAATTCATAAGAGGAGGAAACCGAAAATGCGAGCTGGAATATTATCCAAATTACTTTATACGAACCTAATAGCAACACATTCATTTCCCTCTACCAAATACTCCGCTATTTTAATGTGTGGGAATAACATGGCAACAATCTCTGCAGAAAGTGCTATTTAAAAATCAGGTTAGGAGGCCAGGGTTAACTGGGCAAAGGAAAACCAGGGACTAGGAAAATCGTTCTGCTGATCAGTAAATTTTGTCACCAGTGAGCATCACAAGAATCCCAGAACAGATATTTTACGAAACTGTAAGAAGACTATGTTCTCATACAGTCTTTTTGACGCATACTAATGAATTTTGACTCATAATATCTCCAAATAATATCTCATAATATTTCAAAGAATAGGTTATCAGTCAGGATTCCGCGGAAATCATTTCTAATACCAAGTCTTAGACGACAAGACGTACGTCAATAGCGAGTGAAAAAATATTTTGGAAACCAATGCAAAAAAAAACACGCTCTGTTTAACCTCGCACGATTTGAGCACAACGACACCATAGAGAAAATCCTCATTACTTTTTCGACCGCTATTTGGCGAGGAGAAAATCTGCAGACGAGAATGAGACAGATGGAATAAGATAACAGGGCGGAGGAGAAGGCTTCCCTGGCGCGTCTGGGAATGAGTAAGAGAAAAAAAGGAAGAAAGACAGTATTGGGAAGGGTAGACGTTAGTGGCTGGGAGTGATGAGCCTCCGTGAAATGGGCCTTTCAATATGGCATCTTCCAAAGGGAATCATATCTCCCTCCACCAGTTCCTGACGTCACGGGAAGGGCTCGAAGATGCTTTCAGAGAGAGCACCAATGAAAGCGCGGGAGTGGCGAGGAAGGATGGAGGAGAGGAAAGGGGAGGGTGGCGGGAGACGATGGTGATGGCCCAGGTCACGTGATTACAGAGCACGGGGTCGTTTTGAAGAGAGGGGTCACTTACAAATCTGATTCCAAAAAAAAGGAGACCGAGAATACGACGATATTTTTCCCATTAAAAAAATATTCGACCCCAGAATATATTTTATGATATGAAAAAAATGTCTCGCTTGTTTTTATCACGTATGTGGCGCTTTCCGTTTATTTCGGTGATTTAGTTTTAAATGATTTCATGCAAATGAGTGAGACTTCTTCCCCTTAAGAAATATTATAGATATTTATTTTTTGAAGCTTTCCTGACTCGCCCATTGATTCCCTACGACCAGGGGTGGACTGACCATATAAGCTATCGGGAAATTTCCCGGTAAACTATGAGCTCTCCCTCAGCAAACCATACCTCGGCGGCTTCGGGCCCCAAGCTCATAGCTTGGCGCCCAAGTCAAAGTCCCCGGACCCCTCGGTAGGTTGGCATTTTCCACCACCCTTTAGTCATAACCAGTCCACCCCTGCCTACGACAAAAGTTTCCAAACCTTCTTCATTGTTTCTTTTCCAAATATTCTTCAAAGTTTCTTTTTAGCTGTCAAATATGAAAAGCTACTATCAGAAGCAATATGTGCCCGAGGTAAATGGCAACAGTATTTATTAGTAACCCTCTCGTGTTTATTGGAATTTATCCCCTTTCCTTCCATATTCCTACGCTATTCGATCCTATTCATCGTTCAGGGTGCAGTATTTATTAGTTATACTTCCGTATTTCACGGAATGCAAGGAATACGAACAGCGCTGCCTAGCAGTATTTCTTGGAAAAAGTATCGTATTTATCAGTAGTTGGGTAGGCACAGAATTCCTAGAGAATAGCATCGTATTTCCCTTGACAACCATATTCAAACAGTATGGCGGAAATCTTGTATTCAATTGACGAAGAACTCGTAGTAATTCTCTATTATTTTTTCTTCAGGTCATTCAAAGCCATTTGCAAATTATCCTTAAGATGAGTACGAAGGTACGAGGGAAATATGAACACTTGTACGGAGTGTTTATTCCGTTTTAGCTTGTTCGAAATGGGATACAAAGGCTGAAGAAATGCATTTATCCTCTATCACCAATAAATCAGCCACTTACAAAGTTAGATACCATAAAACGGGAAATTGTAAGGTAAGATACATTTTAGTAGATGAACGATGTGTTTGAATTTGGCGGGCTATTGCAGTGAAAATAAGAGAAAATCGTCGTCAGTCGGCGAACAGCTGCTGCGATTAGTTCACCGCGAGGTTTTGGTCGCAGAGAATAATTGGTGGCTTTGTTCGTGTAACATTTTAGTTGTTAACGTTAAATGATTATTGAACTATTTTTACTCATGTACATTGGATTGGATTGTTTGAAGTGAACGTAGGCAATTTATTAATGTACACGCCAGGAGTTTGTGTGTGTTTGCCCACGTTATTTGTTGACGTTCCTGCTTTATGTTAGTTATATTTGTTCTATTGTTAAGAATATATTTGAAATAGTTTCACGCCAAATGTTCATTTTGATCCTTACCGAAAATTGCACAAGCGAAATTCACAAGTGTCTAACATTTTGTATGTTTTTGCCTAAGCATGTTAATATGAGGTGATACCTTATTGGCTTGTGATATTGTGTGAAGTATTCTTGCATCTTATTTACGTTTAGTAAACATTTTGTGTGGGTATGTGGGTGAGTGTTTCCGTATGCATTGGTTTAAATAGACATCGAGAGTTTTGTCTAGATTTCCTACATACAATGTAGTGTGACTGGTATGTATTGATGCTAGACTGTGGTTATCGTTGAAACATTAACCTGACCGAGTGGTCATTCATTATGAATAATATGCTATTTGATGAACGACGTTAAGTAATAATTTTACCTACAGAAGATTAGAGGTCACTTCTACAATTCTACCCAGAAGGCCCACGGTAGTTAGTTACATTGTATATAAAAACCAAATCCCTTGACTTGTTTCTCAAAGCGGTAGCTGTCTCCTTGTCAATTCATTTTGGATGTCTTGCCGAATTGTTCTGGTTTATAAAGTAAGTAATTGGTGTCTGGTGGTGTAACATTATTCAAAGCATCAAGGTGTTTAAATATATACATACATACAAATTTATTGCAAAAACTTTCTCGTTTGTCATTTTCTAGTTTACATATTTGTTTCTTTTTGCTTTGGTTCTGTTTTAATGCCTATAGAACCAGAAGGTGATGTTTTATTATATATGTTGTCAGGCAGCTTGTTATAATCACCCAATTAAGATTTGTTGACGAAGGAATTCGTTAAACAGATTAAATGAAATTCACATAAATGCAACCTAGGTGAGCAATCTCACACCTTTTATTACAAGTTTGGGTCCTTGACTATATGTATCGTCTCTTTCATTGATCTTTCTTGTGGTGTTTGTGTCTATTACCTTTGTGTTTTTAAAATTGAAGGTGAAATGAAATTGAAGTGCACAGAAAGTTGTCTGATTTTTAGGTACATGTTATTTGTCTTGTGATATCCTGCTTTTTAGGTATTGTGACGTTTGTCGTACATAATTTCCTTTGCAATCATTATAATATATTGAATATACCAGATTACTCTTGACATTTCTGGGGATAAGACTTTTTAATTTGAGGAATAATCAAAAAAATTCAGTTTGTAGTTCTTAGAATGTGCAATGAGTCAATGTTTTTTCCTTGAGTGCTTTTGTAGTATTTCTGACAAGCCTTTGATGCATGGTATGCTACTGTGAGTCTTGGATTTGTTGCATATGTTGTGAGTTAATGGATTCATTGTCAGGTTTGTCATGGGTGTAATTTATGTGGGAAATTGTGCCTTTGTCTACTGTTATCTTTATATTTAGGGCAACGTAGTTAATGTTGGGTATGTTTACTATTCTGCATGGGGATCTTGTTGTTACAATATTTAGGGCAATGTAGTTAATGTTGAGTATTTTGAATATTCTGCATGGGGATCTTGTTGTTACAAAGAATGGTATTAATGAGTGTATTCGGAAAATTATTTTTAGGAAGGATATTTCTCACTAGGCTAATATTATTTTAATGTGGTGCAGGATTGCTATGTTGTAGGGTTTATGCTGTAGGGTTAATGCAGGATTAATTTTATGTTTTAAGAGGTGGTGGAAATTGTAATTGCCATATCTGTCACTCTTCATGGGTTTCCTCCACCAGTCTATGCTAAGTGTACCATTTTTGTTTCTCATGATGATAGAGAACTAGAAAAGGAAGTTGGCATAAATGATTTTCTATTTCAACTTTTGCAATTTTTGGTGGAAGATATTGAATAATTCTACAACAATGTCTATCTTGTTGGGCAAAATTGGAACAATGTCATCTACATATTTAAATATATGTGTGAGCATAAAATGTAGTTAGGATATGACTTCATCAAGTAATTGGTTCACGACAAGATCAGCTATGATGGGGCAATTGGACTCCCCATACAAGTTTCCTAGCAATATATGTACTTCATCAACACCACCTGCTTCTATAGTCATTAATACAGTAAGTAAACAGAAAAAAGAAACAAATAAATACCTATAAAACAACAGAAACTGTTTCTTGCAATACATTTAGCATATATGTGGAAATATATATATTATAAAATGTTTTATGGATGTTGCAAATACATGATGTAAATATAGTTTTGCCTATTAATGTATATTGATGTCTCTATAATTAGACTCTTTGTTGGTCCTTTCTTCTTTATATGGTTTACATTTTTTGTCAATCATGTATTTTTTTTGTTTAGTTATGTGATTTTGTTGTTGTTATGTGGCTGTAATTATTCTGCCACTGTAGGAAACCACATGATAATAATAATAATATAATTTAATGTAACGTTGCACTTGCAAAAGTTTAACTATGGCTAGGGTATAAGTTGGTGACTCGTCAAAGAATAAAATAATATTGGGGAAATATATATACAGTATTAGGGATATATGCATTGTAACCTTACAGAGATGTACATAGTTTGAAATATTAGGATTTAATTAGGCATTTAGTGCACGGGTACATAAATTAAAACCATTCAGAGATATATATAATATGAGGTGCATGGATACAATTTGGCATTTAGTACATCATAAATGTTCTTAATCATCCAGATGTTCTTGAATAGAGTAGTATGCTTCATCGGTCAGTATTTCTTGTATCTTTGTTTTGAGAAAGTGATCGAGTTATATTTTAAGTGTTTAGGTATCTTACTATAGATTTTTATACCCATGTAATAAGGACATTTTTCATATAGTTAGTTTAAGTCTGTGTTGTGGGTATGGTAATTGCAGGACATATCTCATGCTGTGGTTGTGTCACACATTCCCTTGCCATGTATGTATGTATTTTTTTTAGACAACCCTCAACAAAACCAGCCTTTATGAATGGATTCCAGTGGGATTGACTCATACACATTCAGCCACTGTCTCTCCATTGTCAGTCACAGTAATGCCTAACAAAAGTAATTCAAAACATCCACATAAATCCTTGACAGACAACATGTATATTTCAACACCTTGATGTTTTGAAGGATGTTATACCACCTGACACCAATTGCATACTTAATAAACCAATAACAAAAAGGCAATACATCCCAAATGGCAAAGTGTTGGCGTGCACCCAGCAGACTCCACACACACAGTGCTTCCCAACTACCCAAGGGGCACAAGGGGGTGTCTGAGATTTCCTTACCTTCACTTAGAAGGCCTGATTAACCTGCCTCAAAATTAGTTCGTGGAAGGAGGGATAAAATTACTTGCTTCTTCAGGTCTACTTCTATTTCCCTTTGATTATGATTCTGGATTTAGGTTGGATTTTTGTAGACTTAACCAAATAGCTACGTGATAAGGCTCACAATAAATAAGATTCTTACATAATAAGAAGTTTTAGTATATTCTATGGTAGGTTTTGGTGCATCACTTGCTTTATTTAAATCAGGTGCATGCAGGTTAATGTGGAGTGTCAAGATTTTAGTAATATAGAAACGAATAATAACTTCCCAAACATTTATATGATTACCTGTTGGAAGAATAGAAATGGAGAAAATTGAGGCATAAATATCTGCTATGAAGAAGTTTCCTTTTTTTCAATTGGAATTCAAAGCAAAATATACATTCTCTCTAAACAATTGTAGTTATTTACTTAATTATTATTTGTAATGAATTAATTCGGTTTTTATCATTTTCCTAGGAAATTGTATGACAGATGAATGAAATGGATATGGATAACGTATAGGTTGTGGAGCAGGTATTTCATTATCAGTACTGGAAATCACTAATGGTTTGCACATATCTTCAACACCAATGACTACTGGCTCTAAAATCTTAAATGGAAGAGGAAATTATTCTACGTGAAGTATAAATTTCAAAATTTTGATAGCAAACTGTAGAGATATAATTGCATCATGTGCATCTTGTCAGAAACTCGGTTGGATGCTACAGGCTATAAATTTGAAGATATTTAATTTGGTGGGAGAAAAATTTGTTTCCCTTTTCATTATCATTTTACATATTTTCTGCAAAATTGAAATAAACCCATTAATACCTAGTACCCCTAAGATGAAATGTGTCCCCCCAAGGATTTGAATTTTTTATATTCTTTAATAAACATTACTTATGTAGTGGAAAGTGCCAATGAAAGGTGCCGTTCATGATTAGAAACAGAAAGTGTTGTGATAAAAGTAAAATTTTATTCAGCTCTGCAGCAGTTCCTCTGTGACATTGATAATAACAAAATCTGGAATGATTGAGTAAATGTTAGGTACTAGAAATTTGATGAGCATATGTATTTGCATTCAAATGTAAAAGTATTGTGCATTGCGAGGTACTTCATTGTATATATAGTTTATATACAAACACCCCACCCCATAACATTATAATGTATAAACATGTGGACTTTCACATATAACTTTTTAATTTTTGGCGTTAATTTTAATATGATACCCCATAATACACTGTAATCAAAACTCGATGATTAAGAAATAAATAAGTCTTAACAAGAGAATAAAATTATTAAATTTGTATTTCATTTTTGTGGATCCCATCAATATTTAATCATCAATCTCCACTTTATTGACTGGTTTCACAGCAAATATCTTATTCACATCTGACCCATAAATGTGAAAACGTGTGAGAATGTGTAATTTTGAGTTGCTACAGTAGATACTTCCCGTTATTTTGGTGGTATGTATCTTTCCTTTGGCGCCCTGAATTTGAATTTTGTCATTAACATGTGATTAGTAATGTATAAATTCAGAAATTTAATTGTCTAATTTTTCATGCTGCAAACCAACGTAGAAATATCTATAAATACTAAAGAGGTGCATATAAATACTGCATAAAGAAAACCGAATACTACGTAAGCAATAGCGATAAATACTTCCAGTGGAATACTGATTGATGCATAATGAATATCAATAAATACTGCTGGGTAGTATTTCTGCGTCTCAGTGGAAATACTTTTGCGATACTAATAAATACATGAATACGGAGTACTGATAAATACCATAGGAATACTGTTGCTATTTACCTCGGGTGTACACTTCGCACGCAAGGGTAGACTGTTATATAGTCGTAAGGTACACAAAAAATGTCTATACAGAATGCCACTTAGATTTGTTCCACTTATTTTAAAGGATACTAAAATAAAACCAATCAATAGTATATCAAAATAATCTAGCGGCCCGTGATTTCTCCTACGCATCCAAGAATGGTATTGGAGTTCATTTGGCATGGATTTCTTTAGAATGAACCATTAAACCGTTTAAAAAGGCTCTTCAGAAAACGACGTTCCATCGCGGTTAATCGTTATTTTTTTCCCTCGCACAGTGTGGCGTAAGTGTGCGAGCAGTCATTTTGCTCCTCCCTACGGTCAATGATTTTGCGATGCAGACCGATTTCCTCGCCGTAACAAGAGTCAGATTAAGGTTAACGAGCACTGTTCGTAAACAAGTGACGTGACAAGTTCCGCCAATGCCAGCTTTTACACGTTCGTGGAGCGTAAGAGGCCGTTCGCTCCTTCGCTCTCGAGATGCAAACTGATAGCGAGCGCTGACGGAGATTTTCGCTTCACACACGACGGTTCTCTCGTACAACACTCCCATTACTTAAGCCGGAGGGAAATACTTCCTAGACGACTGTCAACGGAAAAAAACAGCTCCACAGATTATCAACAGCGAGGTCACGAACCCATTCGTGCTCCACTGGAAACGCTCGTTATTCCTCATTTGTTTTTCCTTTTCGTTTTGTAACCCTGGAGATAGTATTTTTGAGTTCGCAAGAACCAAAACAGTTACAATATGCAAATAGCATTTTACGGGAAAGCCTACTTACAAACTAAAATATCGGGAAAAATATATCCTCTTCGTCATTTGGAATGAATTTCGGTCCGAGTTTCAAGTTGGATACGGGAAATTTTTACGTGGAATTTAATAATACATTTTTTATATTTTATTTAAAAAATCGTTTTACAAATTACAATAAGTAAAATTTCTTGTTCAAAATTTACTTTAGCCGATTTTCTTACGTTTGGGGTAATAGAAAACTTAATGGAGAAAGTACTATAGTTATCATACATTATTGTCTATTTTAATAACGATACCTGAGTACGTTGAGCTTTAGGAGCAGTGAATAACAGAAAAATTATCACAAATCTCTCCAACTTTTCAATTAAGTCCTTCATCATTGTAGTCTTAAGAAGATGCAAATGTCGTAGAAATGCACGAGGGGCCGTTCGTGCTCTCCAATCTCTTATTCCATCCCGTTTTTTTTCCATATTTACAAATAGTGTCGCTTTTCTCCACAACGACGCTGACTGTTACGATAAGGATGTTTACGGGGTTTCACAAGTACCTACCTACGTGAGGCCGTCAGGCAGTTGTCATAAACCCAAACTTCTCCCACTATCTGATTTGCGAATGGAAGGTTGTCTCAGCAGTAAAGTAAGAGGAAAAGGAGCAGCAGCCCGAGTATTATAAATAGGGACTCACAATCTTCCCGTTCCGCATTCAAAGCAGCAGACTGCCAGGTGAAAGACATTCGTTTAAGTTAATTTAAATAGGGTTTTCAGATAAATTAGATACATGTTAATGTTACACACAATTACCAACATTAATTGGAACCATTTGTTAAAGATCATCAGGTCCTAGTTCGTGAAATTCATTATGTTCCTCAAAAATAAACAATATTTAATTTACAATGGCATTTAATATTGCCATAAATAGCCCATTCATGGCAAAAAGAGCTACTTTAAAATTAATTTTGAGGTGAGCAGAGTTGCTAAGTGAAATAAGATCAATATGCTAGTTTACTAACTGTCGTCCCTTTTCAATTTACTAGGTATCCAATACAGGACCACAGAACCTTTTTACACCTGGAGTCACTTGAATTCATAATCACGTTAAAAAAGGATTAATATGCAAAAATACATTTATAATGACATAAAAACCGTAAATTCCGATGTGACACTCTTACCTTGATAGTGCTCAATATTTTTGCGTTTGTAGATCAATAAAAAGTGCTCATAAATCCAAGAAGAAACAAAATTCCTCACTCTTGCTGGCGTGAGACATTGATCGTTAAAATTTCAGTCGCAGCAACTCAGAGGAGAAACTATTTAGTACACCAGTGCTCATAACTTTATCCAGCCTACAAAAATAGCACTTACTCTCCGCGTTTGGCATGTTACATAGATTTGTGTGAATTGTTGTGCAAGCAGTTTTTGATTGAAAAGCCTGAGTGATGCGGTATATTGAACTTCAATAGGATTTTTTCCGAAAGCCATTCGTGGTTTCATTCATGCTTCCAAGGAATATTTTATCCTCCAATTGAACAGTTCGCTATCGTGTTTTACAGTCGATCTTCATAAAACGCTGAAAGCTTATGGATAAAGCAAATACATGCTCTCATATTGTGATTTTTATTGATATAAAAATTATAGGAAATATTTAAATACTTTGGTCGGCATTATTATGATGTACAAGAAATGTACAGGCATAAAAAATATCTCGAAAGGATCCAAAGTGGACTTCGAATCAAAAGGTTAACAAAATCAATAGTTGATATCAACTACTCTTAGTTTAGCTAATAAATTTATTTTCACTAACGTATTGTTTATATTCTTCCTATGCACTGCCAAAATACAACAAAGGTCAAATACTGGTATGTATTGCATAACATAATGTGAAAACCATCGCTTAAGGGTATGAGGGTATAGTGACTTCATCCCTGAGAAATAATTCTATCCCTGCGAAATTACCGCGTAAAAAGAATATTTTGCGAAGTAAAGTTAGAGGTGTACTTGGAAAAATACCTTTTCCAATTATAAGTAATACGTTCAATAAGAAATGTTCATGTTCCATAGATTTTTGTTTCGATGGCTTTCTTGATGGCTATTTTTACGTAGCTCCGTAAAATTTCTAGCGCAATACGCAATCCTAGCAGGAGCATTTAACGAGACTACCACCATTTGAACGTAGCTCGCTCAAATATTACGCTTGGCTTATGCCCGTAGAAAGACAACATAGGATCTTGAGGAAGGCGATAAAATCTAAATATATCCGACTGTCAATAGTTATGAATCTTGCATTGTCTTACATAACCGCAACAGGAGGTTAGTTGGCTGAAGACAAACAACATATTTAATATTATTCACTTAAAGTACCGTAGCAAGCGTCGGAGACGCTACGTTGGTTCCAAAGATCAAAATTATGGTGGCCACTTATGAAAAAATCATACGAGAGGACAATAAGGATGAGGACTTTCCACCATTCTGCCCTGGTAGAACACATTTGTCTAGAAACGGACCGCACCATGAAAAAATTGAGCCGACATCTATCAAAGGTGAGTTATCAATTCTGTTGAGCAATGGGGGTGTTTACTTAGAACTGAAATAGCAATTTTGTACACGAAATCGTTAGATGGAAAAATAATTCTAGTGAAAAAATTAATTTTCTAAACACAACCATTCGCTCATAAATCGAAAATTACAATAAGCAAAAGGTGACTCCTACCGAAAAAGCTGCTTTGATAACATTGACGTCATTTTCCTCCCGTCCTTGACTGCTTTTAGAGGAAGGGAAGGGAGTGGAGGGGGGTTCTCGGAAGGTCTTCTCGCACAGATGCTGTCGCAACTGCTCCTATTGGCAGGGTCAGCTGTTTCCCCTCCCCCCCCCCCCCCATTGCGATAAGGCAAAGTAGCTTCGCGGGCTCCGTTGTGATTGGACGAAGTCGATATACGTCAGAGGTTGCACCACGCTCACTTTTCCGAAAGGGTTAAAAACATCAGTTTTTCGCCGCTTATAACTTGAGAAATAATTGACGGATCAAAAAACGGAAAAATACGGATCTTTTTATTTTACAAACTCTCTCAGATTCGGCAGTAAAAATATGGTAAATGACCCCATTTTAAAACATTATGGGCTATTTAAAAGATTATCTCAATATCAACATTAAATATGATGGCAACTTTCGCGGGAATGGAAAAAAATCTTTCAAAATTTAACTTTGGTATTTCCCAAACAGGAGTGATGGAAAGTACAGCTGTAATAATTTTTCTCTTAATTGCGACTACCATATCGCCTCACACAAACACTGCTATGAAGCTGAATCCGAATTTATAAGGTTTGAGAATAAAAAATACATAGTAATTAGTTGGTTGTCATTCGAGAGTCCATTAATATCTGGGTTTTGTTGTTGCTAGAGGGTATGATCTTTTACTAAGGACAATTGCACTTTTAATCATAGGTGGGAAATGGGGAGCGGATGGGAATTTAGGGAGTGGAATAGGAGCGGATAGAAACCCAGAATTAAATTTAGCCAGAAAGGGTCTACAGCTTTACGTTCCTTCACCCTGATGGAGTACTACAGTTAAAATGCTCTCCACTCTTCAAACTCGGTCTCTGAGAGGATAGGTGCGGTACTCCTGTCACCAAATAGCGTAATACGTATATACATCGCATTTCATTGGGGGAAAATCTTTGTAGAAAAGTTGACGTATTCATGCGATTTTCTGAGCTGCAACAGAGTTAAGAAATTCTGGTAGAATTGGAAGGGAAAGAAAAAGAGATGTTATGTGGAAACATAAACAACGATGGTAGACAGTACAACATGTTTCACTCAAGGTGAGTAAAGTGAGTAAAATCTCCTTTTACTCACCTTGTGCTGGACTAGCATCAAAGAGACCCTGGGAAAAGAGAGCAGGCACCACCATCGCCCGGTTACATCAGAATTAATACCAATCGGTGCGTTGGTTCTATCATTGTATTTAAGGAGATTAGAATTCACTGGAGGAGGCATTGGCATTCTAGCCTATGGTTGACAATGAAGCTATGGGTGAGCTTGGGAATGAATAGGCCGCACTTACTCCGTACAAATCATTGTGGCCTCAAACGGAGACTGCGTGTGCTTTAAAAAATAAAAAAAACAATGAACTCATAACTAACATTCAACACATCGATATAAGTTAATCTTTTAAGGCTATTTAAGGGTAAATTAATACATTTGATTCCAGTGGGAGTTGATTTCATCACTACGATTGGTTCGAATGTAACCTATTGAAACTGCATATTTGGCGCTTGTTTGCGTAATCGCGCACTTTACTCTGTTCCTCTGACAGATTTTTAAAATGTGTTTCATTATTCTTCGTAGTATTCTATAAATTGTATCCGTGCAAAACAACTTCATCCGTGCGAGTATCGCGAGTAGCAAGCCCGTATGTCCGTACCTACCATGATGACCGATGACTTTGCAGATTGTCGCGATACCTCCTCCAGTACGTTCTAACCTCCTTGACTACAACACGCGACGTGGATATAGAAAACATTTATAGAAATCCACGTGCGCCGTCCCTGCGCACTAAACCGCGCACTCTAAAAAGAACACTCACGCCGTCCGCTGTCGCGCCACTCTCCCGAAATATCACCTGCTCGGGCAGAATAAATCAAGTCTATGAAAAGAGGCGCACACTTTAAGCGAAGTCGCTAAAGGCTTCTCGAGACAAAGAGAAGAGAAGAGGGAAATCTCGCGGTACATGGATGAGGAGGTTACCGAACTGTATCCCGGCGTTAGACTTGATTACAGCAACGTATTAAAAGACACGTCACTGAACCAGCAACCTCGCAATCATCGCTGGATCAAATTTTAATTTTTTTTAAACCCTGTGAAATTATAACATTTGCGAGAATATCTTCGGCTGGTGCAAAATCTAGAAAGCTGGCTTTCTCCTCCTCGCGTTCAAATCGAGGCAGTGATGGAGATTTTTCAGAGGAATCCCATTTACCTACTCCTCAATATTCAGTAAATATGATAAGGGCCATTACATATATTACGCAACTGGTTTGACACCTTTTTGACGTCCTTCCTCAACTGTAACGAACAGTAAAATTCTCTAACACCATTGTGTGAAAGTGTCTCGGGTCTTCAACCTGGTCAATGCCTCCATCTCCGCTAACGTTTCAGAAAACGACTCGCTTTCCGGTATCAGGGCTAACTAAATGTCGTGTCGAATTTTAGAATCGAATTTAGTTAGCCCTGATGACGGAAAACTAGTCGTTTTCCGAAACTTTGGCGAAGATGGAGGCATTGACATGGTAGAAGACCCGAAAGACCTTCACACAATCAATACGCTAGGAAAGCATCAAATCTAACATTCTCTAAGACCAACCCCATCTAAATTATTCAACACTGACCGTGAGCCCTATATTTTAGTGAGTAATAAATCCGATATTATTAATAACTACCTTATTACGTGTTTTTATTCAATAATTGCTTTATGCATAATAATTATTATTTGAAGAAATAATTAATTTATGACGTATACTCCCCTCTACGTAACTGAATGCTGCCTGGCGGCACCGCTATTCTCTCCACCATACCTCCGTTTCCCAGAAAATGTCTACTTCTCCATTTTCAGACCAATACTTAATGGCAGCAATGTCCGCAGCTGTAAATATTCTCCCTTGAATAACGGCTGCTAAAGCATGTTTTTCTCCAAGAAGAACGTGGTATATGTTCAATGATGGAAGGGTTTTTTTCCACCATGCGAAAAATTTTAGAATATTAAAATGATTTCCGATTATCCACTCTTAATTTAATGAAAATTATAAATGTTGTGCGCGCGAGGGGCATGGAAGAAACTCTGTCGAACTTCATGCACCATTCGGTGGAAACTCTAATAGTATACATATTAGGAAAGCATTCCGAAATTTTATATTTTTATAGTGATATCAATACCCTTTTCCGCATCAACAGGCACAATAAAACACAGCAGCTTGGACTGATATTATCAATAGAAATACGAAAGGCCATTGTTCTGAGACAAATCCTTAGCCATCATAACGATTTTGAGAAAATTAGTCTAATTGTCTAGGAAGAATATGCATTCTAATAAAAGCAAGGGAAAGACCTTACACCTTGTGGAATTTTTCCATGATAGAAAATAAAACGACACACTGCAATTTCACATGAAATGTTTAATACAACATGAGTTTCGCTGCAGCGCACCATCATCAAGTGGTAGGTATGTGTCGTATCACCTGATGATGCTGCTATGTAGCGAAATCCGGGTCTTATTAAACATTTGATGAGGAATTGCAGTGTGTCGCTTTATTTTATATTCTATGAAGCAAGGTAACACAAAATATTCAAATTATATGCACTCACTAAAAATGCATTAAATGTAATTAGGCGGCAAAGATCAAACTATCGACAACGAAAAAAAAAATATTTGGGCGTTGGTAAAGGTATTTCGACGTGGATTCAACGAAAAGAAAAAGAATTCCATCGCGAGAAATTCGGGGGAGCCGGAAAAAAAAATCAAAACTAACGGACGCACGCGCATACTCACGTCTGCGGCACGGTAATAAAAATACGATCGCCCACGCGTCCATGAACATTCATTTACATTTCAGATTCCGCGTGAAAATTTCAAACGGCAATATTTGGCCGATGGGGTAGGTTGGGTGAGGGATGAGGAAGGGAGGAGACGGGTGTGACGTGGGAGTATCCTGGGTGGGTTTGATTGGCGGGGGAAACCACGGGATGGGGAATAAGCTGGGGGGGGGGGGGGAGGGAGGAAGGGATAGTTGCGAGGTTTGGTTTAGGATTTGGACGTCGGGGAAGGGTTACGTGGCAGAGAGATGGAGGCGGGAGGGTACATGTAATAGGCCTGGAGTGAGGGGAGCGGAAATGCAGGCTCCTCGCTGCATTTGGCAGATCGTTTTAAGCGCGGAGAGAGGGAGGGAGGAGGGGAGCACGAGGGTGGATAAAGCTCACGGGGAAAATTTTCGAAACAGCATTTTCGGAGTTTAAATCTTATTTTGACGTCCGCCGGAAAATAGTTTCGCCCCGACCCTCCCCGAATCCCCGACCGCATCCGAAACGCCACACCTCTCCCCCCCGCTCGGTGTCTGTTTACCGGCCCGAGACCCGTCGCGCTAATTCCCGAGCGATCTCGGCGTTCCAGGCCGCATCGCAATTAAGTTATGGCTCCGATAGTTCATCAAAAATCGCGCCGCGGAATTGGAGGGGGATACAAAAAATAAAAGTTTAACTAGAGCGAGAGGGGAAAGAATGAGAGAGGCCGAGGGATTTGTTTAGCTTCATTTGGCGATACATTTTGGAGAGGTGAAAAATAATTCCCGTTCTGAATGGCAAACCACGGTTGAAATCCGTGGTGGGAGTCATCTCTGATGGGAACTTCTTTTTTTTACCTTTGAACAGAGAAAGAGAGAGAGGGATGAATATTTGCCGGACAAACGGAACAAATCACCCTGGTCGGGATGCAAAACGAAATCAATTACCACCAAACATTCCCTGCGTTACGACGGGAATCAAAATCAGGAAAAAATTTACTTCGTGGAATAAAAGTATTTTTACTCTCGGCATTCTTGAAATTTGCATTGGAAAGAGCCTGTAAACTATTCGCATGAACCATTCATTACCGATGGAAATGTTAATACACCCCAGTTAGGTCGGGTGGACTTCGTTCAAAAAAACAGAAAACTCACAAAGGCCGATGCAGAGCGAGGCATTCACCGTAGAGCAGATGTTATTTCGGACAATCAGCATTTTACTGCAAACATCTACCCTTTGGTACGGCGGAGTTTCCTGGGAAAGGCAGTTCCGTTCGCAAAATCTCACTACGCAACTACACTGAGGCAGCGTGATATAATCGACAGTTTTACGAACATCGCGCGTCTGTGATAGAAATATTCCGATCTTGGATTAATGAGCGCACTGAGTTATGCTCGGGAGGAAGCAAGCCAGACGCGTAAAGCAAACGTACGAGTTCCAACCCCGCACTATTGATGGTTTACATTAACCGCCGAACTTAACTGCTTCGTGGACAAAAAAACCTGCCTAGGAGCACTACTTTGGATTGATTGAGTGATCTACGGTATGGAACTAGTTGTTTGAACTTAGTACTAGCTTCTCTCACGGATACATTCTAATAATATT
Source organism: Platycnemis pennipes (assembly GCA_933228895.1). Classification (NCBI taxonomy): domain Eukaryota; kingdom Metazoa; phylum Arthropoda; class Insecta; order Odonata; family Platycnemididae; genus Platycnemis; species Platycnemis pennipes. Next base: position 53,716,982 of record OW121853.1, read on the forward strand.
TCTTTCGTGATGACCTTTCTGATCTAGAGTCATGTGTATTCTGTATGGAGAGCTGTTCACTTTTTTCTTAGTACTTGAACTGTGCTCCAGGCGTATTTTGACCTGGATATATTAACACTGGATAAGGATTATATGGAATCTCTCTCTCCATGATCTGCTCAATCAAAGCTTTATTTATTTTCATTGAAACTTTATATAACAAAATTCATTGCTGCGGCTCGCACTGAAACAGGCACACAAGCACTTTGCTGATTCACAAAATAAAAGAGGGTAATATATTCTTATGAAATCGTCAAAAATTCGAGCTTCTAATTGCTTTCCTGAGAAATTGTATCACTTTTTCAAATATCCTGTGCCCCTAAGTAATTGAATCTCACACTCTAAAAATATATAATTTTCAATATATATGATTTCTAATACTTTTACTAAAAATAATTTAACCCTCTCATCATCGGAATATTTATTTCAGTACTTTTCTAATGATCAAGGTTGGTTTTCAAGGCTAACTTCACACTCCTTAGAAGCATTTAGGCAATTCTTCCAACAATTTATTTTCCATAATAATTTATATTTGCCCTTCTGGTCAGCACACATCTTACATACTTTTATTCATACCATGTGATATTCTCATACTTTTCCTCTTTTTACCATCATACTACCGACCACACCGGCCCTCAGAAATCCATCTCGTAAATACATCTACACCTACATCTACATAATACCCTGCAAGCCACCATAAAGGTGTGTGGCAGGGGGTGAACTCTCACCAAACATGCACTACATATCATGCATTAAAAAAAATACTAAGTCATCTACTTTGCTTCCTCTGACTAACCCCCAGAGATTTCTCCTTTCCCTACCACACAAGCATAAAAGCATAATGCCACTTTTCTTCCTACCTCTCCAACTTGCTTAGTCCAATATTTTTTACAACGCATATATTTTACATCTAATATTTGCTCAGGATCTAACCCCACGGACTACGATGTCTACCATGCATCGACAACCTGCAAAACAAACTATTTAATGAAATATTTTAAACATTTTGACGAATGTTCTTTTCAAAAATACTCTCCTATCTGATAACAAACGTCTCTCACTAAAGTAATTTTCCGAAAATTTGGACCTGGAAGTATAAAATGGAATTTATTTTATGTAAAATTAACAGCACACACACTCATGCCCTGGATGACAAAAATCTCACCTAGATGGGATTCAAACCCGTAACCTTAGACTTGGCAATTGAGGCGTTTATCCCGTCGCCTCCAGGGCGTCGGGACAAAGGTAGTAGTACGCATAGTGCAGATCATTCCAAGCCAGTAATGAAGAGGAAATTATGGGCGTTATTAACTCCGAAGCGCAAACAACGAGAAGCCGTCAAAAAGAAAATCTTCGGAGACAAATTTATCAGCCCCCGAAGCGGACGACCTTAAACATGAGCGATGGGGTGAGAGAATTTTAGGGGGTTTGGTGAGAGCTTTAGGGCGCGATCAAAAATCCGTCAGGGCAATGGGAAACCACGTGTATCTGTAATAAACTCGCGGATCCATTCATCACCTTCAAGTGCGCCTAAACAAAAGGGGTGAGGAAAGGAAATGGGGGAAGGAGGAGAACGATGGGATGTAGCGCAGCCTTAGACTGCGCGGAAGAGGATTAGAGATTAAGAACGAGGGTGAGGGAGAGAAGGATGAAGGGAAGAGAGCTGGGATGATGGAAGGATTGAAGAGATACGGCGGAGGGGATAGAGGGGGAGGGAATAAGTGAGTGAGGTCGATAAGGAGACGGCGTGTGTCATTTCCAATTATCCTTCCTCTCGACCACCGACAGGGGATTTACCGTAAATTAATTCGGTGAAGCGACACGCGGATGGTAGCGAGAGGATCGAGGAGGAAAAAAATGGGTATTCGCACCACATGCAAGTAAATACATGAACCCCCTAGAGCCAATACAGAGTAGGTCGCATCTTTTTTTGTCATTCACTTTTCGTTGTTTTTAAGTGTCAGGGACGGTTTTACAAAAACTAGGATAACAGGTACCCAAGGTTCAAACTTTTCAGGCCTGGTGTAGCTCTATATATATAGGTCTATAAATTCAAATCGAATAATTTTAGGGGGAAACGAGAAAGATATCTATCCTCCTTTAATAGCACGATAGATAATATTCGAATTGAATATGCTTCCGGGGAGTTCAAAAAAATTATTTTTCCCGATTTAACACCAACACCAAAACATAAACTTATTATTAACATAGCAATATTTAAATCTAATTTCTCTCATTATTCTATTTCCCTCTTAGCTCGATTTTTAATGGTAGACACCCTAATCTCCCTTGAGGTGGCTTTCAGGGTAGCATGAAGAAATAGGAGTAGGCAACAAGATGATTCCTAGGCTATTTTAATAAATTTCTCACTTAAAATAAATGTCTCTCTGATCGACATAGCATTAAATATCATACTTATTTACAGTAAATGCTTCATTCAAAGTCATCAGTAAAATTTGGGGTGAAATGAATTCTAAGGTGTTCTAATTGTGCAGCCAACTTTCCCTCTGAAATATATGTTGTCATAAAATAGCTGTTGTATGAAGAAGCTTCGGTCAAATTCTTTGTACGTGACCTCCTCAACATTTTCAACCTTTATATTCCTCTGAAAACCTTTTTTCAGTTCACAGTCGTGATACATCATGCTTTTTTACAACTCACGCCGTTAAAATGGTTCTGCATGACGTTTTATTTGCGCTGGAATCGATTGATTGATTTCAACAGAACGAACAATTGCAAAGTTCTTATTGTGCTAAGATTTCCGACATCGGTGAAACCTTATGACTCATAGTACTGATAACTTCAGCACGTAAATAAGGGCTTATGGGCCAAGAGTTTAAAACACGGGGAAGGAAGAGTATTTTTTTAAATTGACCGTTAACTTACGAAGTTTTCAGGAAGTCACACTTGAGAATGCAGAAATAATTTGAGGCATTGGCTTTCGTACATATCATGCTAAATGAATAAATAATGCTTATTGTTAATAATACTAGAATCCCAATAATAGACAGTAATGATATATCACACATTCTCTCCTTAGCTAGATCTTAAGATGATGATCTCATAGATGCCCAAGGCGATTTCCTCCTCGGGCATCAATGACCACGTTCATGACCCTATGAAACTCATTACGCAAATAAAATACGCTAATTTGGTGCATGGTACTATGGTGGCCTTGCTTCCGTTATGTTTTAGGAAACTACACCGCGAACTAAGTGCTCATGGAAATTCACCTCTTCAACCGATAATGGTAGATTTATGAAGACTAAATATCCCTAATGTCAAATTGATTTTTGGGACCAATTCCACAAAAGCATTTCTGCCATCTTAGTTATTACGTTTGGGATGGGATTTAGGAGTTTGTGAATTCTAATGTGGAATAAGAGGTCTTTCAGTAATTTCGGTAAGTAATAACCATTTGTTCAGAAAAATCTTTGAACAATTCAAACTGTCCAAAGTAGCCCATAAGCATTTACTAGCAAATTACGCTCAAGTTCCCTGATGGCTTCGTCACTCCGAATCCGACGTATTGATAAATATTATTAGGACATATCGACCAGTCTCAGTCTCAAAGCAAAACCTTAAACCCCTCTCCAGCTAAAATTGCATCATTTAATTCCGATATGTTCATCTGAATTCACGAAAATACACATTTATAAGGCATAATTTTCTATCAGAAGCGCAATAAAAATATATAGGATATATTTGGACTCACCCAAACTGCCGCTCATTTCTAGGGTCAGCATTACTCCTCCATGTGGAACAGTATTTCTTCTGACGTGAGAGCTGTCTTGATCTTCCACACAAACACACCGAAATATTAAATGAATGACATTCACGGAAACTCGCTCCCGATTGATCTGCTATCCTGGCCCAAGGTGTATCTCATTCCTGAAAAAATATTAATTAAAGAATAATTTCGTTCAATCAAACTGAAATCATCTCCATATAATATTTGGTATTGGATTTAAGCTATTCAATTAATAATCAATTTAAAAATCAAAATTTCCTTCCACAGCTCATTTTAGAGAATTAGTCTGGACTCCGTTAATAGAAGACTGATATTTTTGACATCGCCACAGCTTACAATTATCAGAATTGAATTTAACTGCATGAGTTGTACATATTACAATTATTAAGACCTCCAGTAGAAAGAAGATGGTTTAGTAAATAGTGCTTTTAGTATTGAGCTTCACATTTCCTCTTTTTATCGTAAGGTTTGTATCGTTTTCATTAGTTAGTTACATTTTGGGGGATACAAATAAATAACTGCTGGATATGTTATGGTTAATGATGATTCAAAATTGATTTATCATTTTCCTAGATAATTTATACATACCTATATAGTTATATATTTTCAACATACCATAAATAAAAATCTGGGCATTAAACTGAGTCCAAATAAAACAAAAACTGAATGCTATTACAAGATATGTATATTTTACATCAAAAGTAGATTGCTTATTGGTGTATTTATAGCAATAATTAATTTTTCCCTTTTCAAGGTAGTCTTTATCGATGAGATTCCCTTTAAACTTCGGCTTTCTTTTCTCACTGTAGAGAGAGCAAAAATGGTCAATCCATCCCACAGGGCCATAATGAAAAAAATAAAGGAAACGACGGGTATATATGTGATCCTTTTGTTATATTAAATTCCACATTGCACTTAAGTACGAAAATATATACAATATATGTGGGTCAAAAAATACCATACAAACTCTCCCCGAGTAGTAGACTGATTTTGGGCACTTCTACGGCTATGCTTATGTCACAACATCATATCTCAGTTATTTAAAATAAGATCAGCATAGTATCTATTCATGCCCGAGGCGGTGTTTGAACCCACGACCCTTGGGGTTCTAGGCCAAAACGCCACTATTACCGATGCATGTTATTGACTTTTAACGAAAAGAGCCAAATACCCTGTGCATATTGCCTCATCCGTCTAACGTTGGCTTTGGGTATTGACATTGATGGACGCAATTTAAGGACCAGAATTTCGATGAAACACTTCTAACGCTATAAGAACCAAAACCCGAGAACTTAAAGAGTGGAGGCATCACACAAGCCGAAACTCCGATCCTAGACATAACTACATCACTAGCGATATGTATAATATTGCGGATCCAAAACTTGATGACAATTTAAAGGTTTGCCTGCAGTTGAAATTAGAAAACATTTAATGCAAAAAATCAGCCGTAGTCATCCATCGTGGGCTATGTAAAAGAAGAAGCCCACGTTCACCCGACATTGAAATAGATACTACTCGACTCAGCAACTTTTGTCAAAATTCTAGAATACGCACCATTTCTATCAATATTCCCCGCTCTATTCTACGGAAAAAGACATCAAATATATGATAACCGATTCGGAGAATAAGTGCGGTCGAGTTTCGAAATCTTCGAGGGGTTGTCCGGAGAAGAGAAAATAAAATCCCTCCCTTATAACAAGAGAGAATGCGATTGCGGCGCTTCTAACGCCGTGGCGTCGGACGATGAAGCCTTTCGGGAGAGGGAAACGTCAAAACTCGTCTCGCCACTCGTCAGCCGACGAGATGAACGAGGGGAGACCTGCCAAGGAGGCAGAGAGAGTGAGAGAGGGCGGGAGGCGCGTATATTTATACATATAATATTTTTTCGGAAATGAAAGATACCAGCTGGATAAACAACAAATACGCCCGCTAGAGGGAAACGGACGGGAGAAAAACAAAGAGTAGGCTCCTTCCTGAGTGAGGAAAGACCGGACGCGGAGATGAATGAGGGGAGAGCGACACACGGAGACGGAGGAATGGGCGGAGATGAGGAGGAATGAGCGGGAGGAAGATGAATGAAACGAGTATGACAGTTGGAGAGCGATAAAGGGGGGGTTGTGGAGGTATGGGAAAGGGGTTCGGGGTGGGGAGATACGGGAGGAAGCGAGGGAATCGAAACACGCGGTTTGCGGTGACAATGGGGCGAAAAGGACACTAAGGATTCTGGGGTACAGGGAGTGAGGGGACCCTGAAGCAGGGATAGAGGGTAGGAGGGGAAGGGTGAGGCGTAAAGCTTACGTTGAGAAGAAAGGAAAACCAACGGACAGGGAAATAAAGGGGGTGGGTAAAGACGAGGTGAGAATAAGGGACGTCGCGCGATAGATTACGTCTAATCTCCCTTTCATTAATCATCTCGCGGGCGACAGCACACATACGCCTTGGAGCATGCACTGGATGGCGCCGGTGCTAATTGCCGAGAGCGATCTCAGCGCAGGGGACGCCATCTTTTGAGGAGAAAGGCGGCGGGTGAAGGAACGAAGGGAAGAATAGCCTCTTCGCCGCGAGTGGGAAGTGACGTCAAGGATCTTCGTGGTGAATTAATGGTTTTCCACCAATGAGAAAAATCTCGAAAAGGACTTCGACGTCGAACTTTCCCTACGATTTTGAAAAACGATTGAAATAACGGGAGAAAACGGGAAGTAACCTCTTAGAGATTTTCTTGACCAGCAGAATATTTTTGACATCCTAAATACTAGAAATAAAGCCCTTTTCTGTTTCACGTTAGGGGTCATCCATACATTACGTATAGCTTATTTTCCACTTTTTTTTAACATCCCTTGACATTCTTTAACGCTCCGTGACATTCTCTGATCTCCCCTAAATTATGTAATACTGCCCATGAACCATTTATTCTCATATTATATAGATTATTAGTTAGAATTAGAATTATATATATTTAATTTACTATAAATACCTAATTTATTTCTCAGTGCTATTTACAGACGGATCATTATCTGTGTAATCGTAATTTTTTTTAACAAGAAAAGTATATATATAATGCATCTATCTCCCATCGTAATTGACGCCTGGATCCTCTCTCCCCATCGATTAAGCATCTTAACAGTTAGCGCGACGTCTCTCCTTTTAGTGTACCGAATTAGAGGAGAGCCCTTTATGAACTAGTAACTACTAGTATATTCATCTCGAAGATGATGTAATAGGGAATCGAATTGCTACGTTGGCTTGGGTGTTTACTGATAGTGTTTCATCCCCAGGGCTACGGTTCCATTCCCTGCAGATGTGAGGTTAATCGGCGGAATTCTGGTCCCTTATACAAAGAATGCTTGCAGGTTTGGAGTTTCCAGGTTTCTCTGCTGCGTTAATCCAATATTCGGAAGATAACGTTTCGTACCCATTGCAGGATACATCATCAGATGTATGATCCGTGCCGTTGAATGAGCTCGGCCGGGATATTTATAGTCTATTCAGGGTGGCCTCCTTTTTGCAAAAAAAACAAAGAATGCTTGGTTTACAACGTATCAGGGACATTAGATTGTCCGTCCGAAGGGATGTAACTTCTATCGTTAGGAGCAGGCGAATGCTGACATCATTTTTTTACCCATCCATCCGCTCCAATCATGAGTTTACTCCTAGCCCTAAAATTAACTCTGTCTTTGCCTAAAATTTTGCAACCTCAAATGGCCAAAATGAACTTATATGTCGATCTTATCTCCTAATTATTGGAATAAAGGAATCAGTTTCTGTTCAAAAAATACCTATTGAGGGTTATCAAGGATAAAATTACTCAAAGTCATATATTTATAATCAGCTTGAGGAGACAATCCGGCAAGGAAGACTCCGAAGTCTCCGATAATGGTCTATTTTTCCTCAATTTGTAGGCAAATTTGATTATCTTCACATAGATCTCCATGAAATTTCCAGGATATCAATACATGTATATTGCCTGTTACCACTTAAATAAACGAAGGAGGTAGAACGTTGATAAAAAAACCAGCATGAATTCGTTCCTCACTAATGGCTGGCAGACCCTTAAGGAGTAGGGGATTGCAGCGGGTAGAGAGAAGGATGTGGGAAGCAAGCAAGGGTGAACGAAAAAAGGCGCCACCATACATCTGCCCAAGAGAGGCGGATTTGGCAATTCTCTCCGGAAATGGAAGGAAAAGCGTGACTTGGAGGGAAAATTGAGTCACGAGGAACATATGGGAAAAACCAATGTTTTCTCCGAAAAGTACATATTTTGTACAGAGCTGAAATTCTACGTACCACATTTTACAGCTACGGAAATCCCACGTTCATGGACAAAAGTTGAGGGAGAAGTGAATTACATGAGTACCGCGAGAGATACCAGTAGCCAGGGGACTTCACTATACGTATCCATAGAATGTGATCAGATTTGAGAAGGATCGATACGTGAGTTTAATGGGCGGCATGATAACTCAGAAATGAAATCACCAAAAAATTTTAATTTTTATATACCTTAATGGAAATTTATGCATTGGTTAGTAGTTTAATACTTTTGTTACACTAGTAGACTAAGTCAATATCTACGTTAGCTACCAATTCCTTCTTAATTAATCGTCTTCCAAATTTTCTTTTAAAATATTTAAATGAAAAATTTATACACATAGGGGAAGGGCGGGCAAAGTGGCTAGGGCGGGTAAAGTGGTCATTTGACTTCATGCTGCTGGATAGTGCTCCACTCATGCGGAAATAGAGTTAAATAGTTGCCAGCTACTGCCTCAGTGTCGTCTGTGACTTTGGACGAGATATGTTACACAGTTTCAGCACAGTGCACTAGTTTTATTTTTCTGCATCTCTGAGTTTTGGTAAGTGATAAATATTTATTAATATTGCTAAATGATAATGGGCGCTATAACTACTGGCAATAATACTGCTAGATTGTCTTGATTTCAGCTTTAAACTGTTGTTCGCTCAAAATTGCTGTGTCATTCAGGTTAGTTTATAAAAGACTGTTTTAGTAATGGCGTCTTTCCGGGTAAAGTGGCCACTGTACATGACGGGCAAAGTCACCCAGGCAAAAAATTTTGGATCTGCTTTGGAACAATTTTGGAACTGATAGAAAATACCAATATCCTACCCTTGTACCCATCTGACCATACCCATCGTAACTTTGTACCCATTATAGCTTTGTACCCATTTGTAACTCGCTTTGGACGACTCGACAGGGTTGTCAGACGTCATCACTTATTTTGTAACTGCATTGTTTGGAGTGAATTCTGGTGGAATTGCATTGTACACATTTGTAACTTTCTTTGAACGACTTAACAGGATTACTGGACGTCTTTTTCGGTCACAGAGCGGCGTGTCAGGGCTACGGCGCCACGGAGGTAGCGGAAGCACTGTGAGGGGGGAGTCGATCGGGGGAAGCCAGAAGGTGTGTCGTCATGAACTGCTGTATACAATGTTTCAATTGCAAAGCGCCCCCAAAATACCTACTATTCAGTGGGTCCAAAGCAGATAGAAAGCTCTTTCAATTTAGTTACACACCATAAATTTTTGCCTGGGCACTTACTTACTTGTTGTACACATTTACAATTGATGAAGTTGCCTAAATTAAGTAAATTAATAGCAGAGGTAATTAATGTTCCCTCTATGGTTAGTTACTTATTTTTCTTCTCTCTCTCTCTCTCACGCGCACTTACATACAGGCATACACACTCACACGTCATTTACATGCATATTTGATTCTGACAGGTTTGATATTGTTACAGGTCATTTCAAGATGCTATACAAATATAAAAGAATATCTAACCAGCAGTCATGGGACTCAGAGTCAATGAAACAAGCTATATTAGCTGTAAAGAGAGACAACATGCCATTTGCAACCGCTGCAAAACGGTTTAACGTCCCAAGAAACACTCTGAAAAGAAGAGTGCTCGAGAAGAATCGTGATGCGATTGATGAGAAAAAAATTCTTGGAAAATACAGAAAGGTATTTACCGATGAACAAGAGCAGGAACTTTGCGATTTCGTTATTGATATGGAAAGACAATTTTATGGAGTTACACAGAATGACTTACGCTACGCTGCATACAGTCTTGCAGAAAAAAATAACATCCCTCATACGTTCAACCATGATAAAAAGATGGCTGGCAAGGATTGGGTCGCGGGATTCAAAAGAAGACATCCTAATATCAGTTTGAGAACTCCAGAAGCTACTTCCCTTGCAAGAGCTCAAGGATTTAACAAAAGTAATGTAACGAAATTTTTTGATATCTTGAAAACAGTTCAAGATGGACATTTGTTTCCAGCCCACAGAATATATAACTGTGATGAAACAGGACTTTTAACTGTTCAAAGTAGAAACTCAAAAGTATTTGCTTTGAAAGGAAGACGGCAGGTGGGAGCAATAACTTCTGCCGATAGAGGCCTACTTTCAACATTTGAAGTTTGTATGTCTGCTGGGGGAACTTTTATCCCTCCCTTTGTCATTTTCCCCAGGAAAAATATGAAGGCGGAGCTTAAAGACGGAGCTCCCCCCGGTTCAGAATTCGCATGCACTCCAAGTGGCTGGATGCAAACAGATATTTTCTTAAAATCGTTTGACCATTTCTTAAACCATGCCAAACCTTCAGCAGGATATCCAGTGCTTCTCATTTTAGATGGACATGCCACCCACACTAAGAGTATTGATTTTATCAACAAGGCTAGGGATAATCACACAACTGTGATATGTTTGCCTCCTCATTGCAGCCATAAGTTGCAACCTTTAGACGTATCCTTCATGGCACCCTTTAAGGCGTACTACATCCAAGAATGCGAGAAGTTCCTCAGAAATAACCCTGGAAGGGCCATCACACAATTTCAAATTAGCAGACTTCTTGGCGAGGCTTTTTTGCGAGCAGCTGTGCCTACAACAGCTATTAATGGATTTCGCAAATGTGGGATTTTCCCTTACAACCCTGATGTGTTTTGCTTCTGCTGTGCTTTGCGATGCTGACTTCCTTCCTGCCGATGTGTCTGACATTCCGTTGAACGATTGCAACATGGGCGCCAGCCAAAAATCGGGTGAAACTGAAGCTAACCCTGGGGATGCAACGGAAGAACGTGAAAAAGGACGAGAAGCAATGGTCAATCCTGGGCGCAGTGGGGGAAATGTGAGTGAAAAGGAGCAAGTTAATTTACCTGATAGTAGAGATTTGGCAGGTGCTGGACCCAGTGGTTTAAATCGGAGTTCCTTTGCAGTAACTCCAAGAGATGTAATTCCTTTGACAAAACAAACCCGGATGAAGCAAAGAAGACAAAACAGGAAAAAAGGAAAGACAGCTATCATTACAGCTAGTCCATACAAAAATGAATTGTTGGAAGAAATACAAAAGCGACAGGAGGGAGAAGAAAAAAAGAGAAAGAGGATTGAGGACAAAAAAATATTCCTAACAAAAAACGTAGTCAGCCTAAAAAAACTCTTCAGCTAAAGAGACAACTTATTTTTGAAGAGAAAGAAGAAAAAGAGCTTCGGGAGCAAGAAGATGATTGTGTATGTTTATATTGCAATGAACTTTTTTCTAAATCAAGAGACAATGAAGGTTGGATTGAGTACGCTGTGCAAGGACTGGGCTCACCAAGAGTGTGCAGGGGTTGAAGAGGATAATGACGAATTTCAATGTGAATATTGTGAATAATGTGTTAAAATCTCGTCAACAACTTCTTGTTTATATTTTAGTAAGTTTTCATATTATCTTTTGTTAGCCCACTTATTGAAAGACTAAAACACTTTGACAATTGGCCATATTTCCTTAATTTTTGTTTTTGGGATGATTGTTTACAACTTAACTTAATCTATATTGAAAACAATAAACACAAACTGATTAAATACTAAGTCTGAGGCAAGTGTAGTTCATTTCATACTTATGTACATACGTATTTTATGCTTAAATTTGTCAGGCGGGTAAAGTGGCCAGGCCTTGGCCACTTTGCCCGACCTAGGAGGGTAAAGTGGCCATTTTGTATTTCTTAAAACTAACGATTGTGTACACTTTGAATAATAAAAATGAAAGAAAAACACATGTTCACCTGAAACTCTAATAGTTACGGTATATTTAGGTATGCGTTTCAATAACATTCACTATCAAAAAAGTATTTTTTTTAAATCAAACAAAAAAGTGGCCACTTTACCCGTCCTTCCCCTACACGCTAAACCACTTTCCATTTTCCCCTTTAAAAACTTATAGCCCTAACTAGTGGAAAGTTGAAACTCTAATTTGTTTGCGAATTTTCAATTCAAGGTCATTATGCAATTTTTATGAATGTCTTTGGAAGCATGAACAAAGTCACAAAAAATGTCTCAAGTGATCAGCCCTTTCGTAAAACTTGGGTATCTGTAAATAAGTAATGTGACATTTTAGGCCTTTTGAAAACTTATTTGGCTGGCACCTTCACACTCGTTGTTGTCTTTATTTCTCAGCTAATCATACAGATGTGGATAGAGCCATTTTACATGCCTTCTTTTAACCATTTTTGGATCAATCACTTTTTGTATTTTCATTAGCATGGAGTTAGACAACATCCTTAAATTTTAAAGTTATTTACAAAAAGCTTGGCAGTCCAGGTCAATTTATTTTAGTTGCAGAATGTGAGATAATTTAAAAGGCTAGTATAAGACTATATACGAGTAAATGATTACAGAGGCTTGCAAACTGCAGTGGGTGGAAGCTTTCCTGAGAACCTTAAAGCAATCAGCAAAATAACTGAGGTTTACATTGCTTATCATGCATTTCAAAACATAACAAGCATTTGGCATAGTAAAACATAAACTGCGTGAGTAGATTTTTGAGGGAAGATATATCTGAAAATCAGATTGAGATTGTTCTACATTTAGCTGAACAAGCAATCGGTCAAATATAGGTCGTAAACCGGGGCGCACCGGACTGGTTTCCGGCCAACCGGCGGACGATACATTCTTGGTTAATCAGCAAGCTGCCGTTTTTGCAACTGCGGGAGAGCAATGACAGGGGCATGCAGCCCGACGACAGTTCAGCGCTTGGCAGTCCGGCCCACGGCAAAAAAAAATACGATCTCCGAGCTGGCTGATGTGGAAATCGACACGGCGATAAAAAACTTGCGCAAAGTAAAATTCCGGTCGCAGAAGTGGGAGGAACAAGGCCGCTCAGGCGAGGGTAAATGAAAGACTGGGGAGGGATAGATGGATGGCGCTGCCGCTGAAAGCAGCCGGGAGAATATTAAGTCCCCTCTCCCAACCAATCTATCAATTCCATTTCCAGCTCCCTTGTTTTCCTCCTTTTACACTTTTTCGGGAGGAGAGGTCAAAGAAGCCCCCGGGGCAGGTCGTTCCAATGCAAAACGTGTCAAGGCTCCGTGATCAATGGTCTCAAAGAAAAACACTGGCCGGTTTTTTTCAGCGTACTCGCGCAAATCAAGCTAAATATTTTTCAACTTCAAGTTGAGTAATTATGTTACCGCAGAGCTGAAGGCTATGTCACCGCTAGAAAAACCAACGCTCACCACATATTAATTAATTAGCGTAAATTTTCTGGGCCACATCTTAGGAATTTACATGTACCATTTTGGAGCAGTGTGTATTCAAGTGATGAGCTAATTTTCCAGAGTTAAAGACTATGTTAAACAAAATGAAATAATTCTCACGTACGCAATTGAGGTAAAAGGTAAACGGTCCCATTAGGCTATAAAAATAATTGCTTATAGTTAAATAATATTGGTGATTTCATTTCGGAATGCGAGGCATGTTTCAGAAGAGCGACGTGCATTCCCTGTGAAAATAAAAAGCTTTCATTTAAGAGGGGCTTTTAAAGAGATAAGGTGGATCAGAATGCTCTATAAAATAAAATAAAAGCCTATGATGAGCCGTGCAATTTTCTTCATGTTTTAAATCTCGTACGTTTAGACGATTATGCCTTATTATCACTGTTCATAATAACTATAACTGCGCACGATTCCCTGCAGTAGAAGTTTGTGTTTCTATGATGAGCGAAAAATAAAAACGGGTGAACTATCGGCCGTGGGTCGAAGAAATACTTTGTGTAAATAAATTAATAGACACCGAATAATGAAAGATATTACAATACATTCCTCGGAGCTAATGGCATTAATTCGGTGACACAACATTTGACAGCTATACGAAGTTGTACACATAATATTGATTTCTAATGCGCAAAATTTTATTTTCTTAATAATGGATGTATTGTAATAGATTTTTAGGTAGTTTCTTTCCTTAAATATCAAACCGAAACATAGATTATTTAAGAATAAGAAACCTGTAGCAGGATTTATTTTGAAAAAAACTCAATGAAATTACCAAAGTATTTAGAGAAATGGAAATGATTCACTTTGGAGCCATGTAATTTTCTACATGTTAAAACTTTCATACATTCCAATGTTTATGTCTTATTACTACTGTCCTGACTGACTCCGTGCTCATTTCCTTGAGGTTGAAGCTTGTGTCCCTCAACACCAAACTTAATAGGGAATACAATATGTGTTATGCCAGCTACTTTATTTATCAGAGCCTTATGTTTCTATCCTCTGAGGAAACATTGCGTGTATTGGACGTAAAGTACACTTAACAAACCCGATAAATCTCTCAAAGTATTTACGTTTTCCTGGGATTCCTTCTGAGGGATACAACAATCACTTTCCCTCGAAGAAGTATAGAACGATAATCTTCACAACAGTCATGTATCAAAATTAAATGGGTAAAATAAATTTGATCAGATTTTTACATACATGGATGCAGGTTGTCTCTTAATAGCGAAAATATGAAATTCTGGTAATGGCAAAAAAAAAAAACATTTCGAGGCTGGTAGCAATAAAATACGTTCTATCCGTTACAGGTGCTTGAATTGATCATTATTCTTCAGTTCCTTAACTGGCGAAAGGTTATTAACGGTTGAAATGTTATGTCATATGCTAATTTTCCTCATGAAAAAGTGATGAAACTTATGCTCATAAGCCGACGATCGATGTCCATTGAGTCATTCGCCGAACCAAACCATTAGAGCATAATACGTTCTTGTTGTTAGGAGAAAGCGACCAACAACTAATGCCATTTGCGCCAGAGAGGATAAGTGGATAACTTAGTAAAGGTAGAAGTTTTCAGGGAACGGTGGAGAGAAACACAGCGCTGGAATTAGTCTGTTCTTATGGAAGAAGCTAAGGGAATCACGGCTTAACGTCCCATCCAATGGACAGAGTACTGGACTTGGAAGTGCTCTTCACAAGGCTCATCAAGTAGGGACTGGAATACTAATGAAAAATCCTCTAGCGCCAGGATTTGTACCCACACCCTCGATGTGGAAGGCCAGTACTCTAGTCAATACACCAACCCGATCCCTGAACATTATAAGTGTGCATCGTATCCAATATATGACTATGGACCGGTCGTCGCAATATAATTACTAGGAGTGAATATGGACACTACAAAAATACGGCGGCATACCAACTTGCTGCACTCAAAATAAATCAAAGCTAACCCTTTCATTTTTAAAGAACCACTACAAAAGCAAGGGGGCCCTAATAGTACAGATGTAAATCGGAAGCGTTAATTGTGTGTAATAGGAACAAACGAAAAAGATATTTTCACTTTGTTCATTCCCATCTCTTTATTTCCAATTCGCAGGAAAACAGAAATATCGTACAGAGGAATAAAAAATGGCACAGAAAGGTGAAAAAATAGAGGCATACACTTGCTATTTATTGTTCATGAATGTTTGTTTTACCAGAAAACGTATATGTTGGACTTGGATCTGACAAAAAGATCAGAATAAAATATTTTCTCCATGTTAATAAATTTCCTCGATAACAATCGCATTATTAACGACTATATATTGCCAACCGTAGGAAAAAATAACTTTCATATGTCACTTGAAAAATGAGCTTAAAATTTAACGCAAAATGGCTTTTACTTTTTCATTATTTTGTTTTTAAACGCGAAAATCTGAAATATTTTGAAGATACTTACGCTAATCAATTCCGTGGAATACTTATCATATAATTTTATTGAGAGACTTTAAAGGTTTTTAATTTTTATGCTTCTGGGTATGGGATGCCTCATTTTGAAGAGGAAAAAATTATGAATTGATTTATAAGATGCGACATATCCCTTGCAGTTGGAAGGCCTTACCTGTGTTTAATCCGAAGGTAGAGTTTTAATAGGTGAGGGTAGAACTCACCCCGTACTAAGCCACTGGCGTGTGAAATACACAATTCAGTGTAAGGGGACCCAGTACCTTTCCCTGGGCCGCCTGCGATTTCCTACGAAGTTGTAACACACAGAAAACCAAATCGCAAGGATTTTACGTGGGGGTATCCAGAAAGACTTCTGCCCGGAATTTGAACCCGGGACCCTCAGGTTGGTAGCTCAGCGCTCTACCCAATAAGCTACCACGACCCCTTGGAAAACCTTAAAACTCCAACTTACTTCGCAAATAGATGGTATGCAATTGGATAGTAATAACGAAAATACCATACTTCTACTCTTACCACATTTGGCAGGATTTTTACAATATCATCACCTCCGGAATTCTTTGGGAACACTTCATCATACATGTTGAACAGTGTAAACTAATGTATGAACGAAGAAGACACAAATAGAATTTCACTTTTACATAACCCTACCGTCCAGGGAACCTATTGCACGCTTCATATCATAAGCAATGATATCCTATTCAATATCAAGTATCAACAGTGTTCAAGTATCCTATTCAATGATGTTAATGGCAGAAACTCCCGAGGTGGGAAAAGAACCTTCAAAAGTAACCTGCTAGCAGAACGGCGGGTTATCAACCTGATCACATAGGATGGGAAGGCTAGGAATGACGAAGTCTTTATCGGACACGACACACGGACTGCGGAGAAGTGGAGACGTCTGCCGGGGTCCATAGTACCAACATCGCTCGGAGAAAAATATTTCACCGCTCTGAACTCCCCCCCTGTCGCAAGTATTTAGGAGTTTGCGTACAACTGTCTCCTCGTTCCTTTCCGCGCGGCCGGGGAGATGAAAAAAATATTAAGGCATCCCTCTCCCACCCTCCCATCCCACGCGCACGTACAGGAGCCGAGACAATTCCCGAGCATTCCCCGTTATCGAATCACCCTCGCAGCAATTTGACTAATGGCCACCACGCCCATCCACTTTAGCCCCGCGGTGATTTATGCCCCCCTCCCCCCACGCATACAAGCGCTCCTCTCTCCCCCCCTCACACTCTCACTGACGAGAGCCTGCGGAGATCTGTGCGGGGGATGCGGCGAGGGAGAAGGGTGGGACTACGGCGGGGAGAGAGGGGGATGTTCCGAGTGGGTAGACGCCCTGGGGGTGGGTTGAGGAATGCTCCTGCGTGGGAGGGTTTGGGAGTTGCATTGAACTGGGGTTAGCGGAAGCGAGGGCAAGCGACGGAGGACTAGCTCCCAAGACATTTACATTATCCTTCCCTCCCTCCCGGCATGCATTTTTCCCGGCACAATTAAGCCGAGTATCCGACGCAGTGCGTCAAGGGAGGAAACAAACCCAAAGATTTTCGCGGCCTTCATTAGATTTCCATCTTTGAATTGGGTGCTGCGCTCTTCCATTCTTGACCTATCCACCGCAGGAAAACCCCGTGTGGAAGCAGCGCTATTCAGAAAGTTCCTCCTCCGTTTTTAAACATTCATGGGACCCCTGGGGCATGGCCAGCGAGGTATTTTAGGTTAATCGTAGTGCTTCAATCGAGGGCGTTGAAGCAAACGGTGGACAAATGCAGATAGCGTTAAATGATTTTCAGCAGGAAACTTGCAGGGATGAACGTAGCAAGTGGGAAAGATCACGGTAAAATAATTTGATATTAGATAATACAGAAAGAGACACGGAAAGGAAAGATTGAGCGATTAAAATATTACAAACGATGTATAAATATAACTGGTTTCGACCGCCCAACACAACGTAGCGTAATGGCTAGACTTTGTTCAGCTACAGAGATTTAAAGGTAATTATAAAAATGTAGGGGGAAAACTGAGCTCCGCTTAAGTTGCATACATAATATTATTTTGATATCGTACTCAATGCATATCAATATGAAATTAACAGAATAAGCCACCCTTTGTTAGAGTCATTGAGGCACCTGAAGGCTAGGGATGAATTTCGGCAATGAATCAGATGACTTTCTAACCCGGCATGATTTTGCTATTGAAAACACTTTTAGTTCATTATACTTCTTCCTTCGGGGTGGAATACAGACATAGAATGACATCTAGTGTATTTTATTAGGTGTAAGCTGCTGTCAATATATAAGGGTATTCTCGTATCCCATCTTCTCATCCTTTAAAAGGCCTACCCGTACATATTGGAAACACAATTCTTAACAAGGCTTACGTAATTAAAGAATTACATAATGCGTTGCCTATTTTTCCATAAAACCAGTTCACAGTAGCATACATTAAAAAAGTATTAATTTAAATACCACAGAATTCAGACAAAAAGTTAAGATCAATAGCAATCCAATTACCGACTCAAGTGGCCATGCAAATAATCTCCTCAAAGTTGATTATTTTCGGGAGATTGTAAGTTAGAATTAAAACGATAATTTCCACATTTCACTCGTTTTTATTGTTTTCTACCCAAATCGCATTCATAGAGAGCACTTAAATTCATAAATTTTCTTAATTGAATATGCATACATATAAACCTGAGGTAATATTGATTTACTTTGCAATGGAACACAGGCAGCTGAATTCTATCTCAAAAGTACACCCATTGTTTATCAGAAAGTTGTTATAGGCACACCATCTACGCGTAAAGACTGAAAATGGTGACGATATGGTAAACAGAGGGGTTAAAATTCATGAGCAAGTGGCAAAGTTTCAACCAACAGCTTAAGCAAATTATCCTCAGAATCTATTAAGCCTCACGCTCCTGAGCGTACCCAACATATGACTGAGAACTACTTCATTTTGTACGCAGACGTTCAAACTTAACCTGCCATTTAATCTCCGTCTTTCCTCTTGGTATTATTCGACCAGAAATAAATTTTCTGCCGTTATGGCAGACAAGGTGTCGTTTCCATACCTCCCCACCGCAAGGCATTACGTCTACCACAGCATTTCTCGACAAGCATCTTGCCTCTTCAACCAACTTCAACCAGGGAATCAAAACTTCCACGACCGGATCGAATTAATTTGACGAGAGCTTGATGCACGTACCTAGTAACGCTAAGATGTACAAGGTGAAAGACACGAAAATAGCGGAACGGGACAATGTTGGGGAGCTAAGATGTGCAGGAGAACGAAAAGGTAAGCGAGCGTTGGGAGACGAGATTGGTTCGCGAAACGTTGATTGAATGAGTGAAGGGTATAGACTTCGCGAGACACGGAATACGTAGACGTGAAACAGCCACGACAACTACAACCGCACTGAAACTTGCCTCTCCCGCATCGGAACGAAGAAGATACCAGCGGGAAGCCGATTGGAAACAACCACGGTGTGCCTGTGCCAAAGCATTGAATATTTCTAAAGTTTCTAATGCAATTTTAACTAAAATATTTTAGTAACAGGTATTATCCATGAGAATCGTAAATAAAAGAGGAAAAGCATGCCGTCAACACAAAACATGAGACGCGTGGGCCAAAAGAAATGATGAAAGAAATCGCAAATGAATTACAAGTTTAAATTCTTCCTTTGGTCCTGAAAGGAAAACAAACTTTTTGAGAGCAAAAATATCTCTAGGATATGAAAAGAGGTGCCAACGTTGTAGCGTCGAGGGGCAGTGTTCCTTCGCTCTCAATGCATAAAATCTTTAAGGCCATTGACTCAATTTTCTCAGTATAAAGTAGATGGATGTAATTTCTCATAGATCTTTTAATTTTCATTTAAATCACACGTTAAGCATATTAAAAATAAGTATTAGAAAAACAATACTTGGCTAAGGTTTCTGGGATCGGTTAGTATGGCGATTACTTAGAAATACCTAGTGTAAACTATGAGTGGGACACGATAGTCTCAACTCTGTATTGGTCACATGGCAAAAGAGTTGCATTTAGAGCTGGTGGGCAGATTACAATGCGTCTTAAATTTGGTTAGCACTTCATGAAGAAAATTTAGAACGCAATCTATACGTTTGAAACTGCCACCCAAAACCTTGCTCACATCCCCAAATATTTTATGGTGTTTGCGTTCCATCCTATATTTTTCACAGATGACAAGCAAGTGTTTCACCTAAAATGTTTTCAAAACCTCAAAAAAACAAATCTTAAATAAATCTACCGAGACGAATACAGAAATATATTACGCCAACCTTTACATCGCTTTGGGTATAATATTTACCAAATATTACGTCAAAACTATTCGATCGACTATATTAAAACCTCCTAGATTATTCCATTTTTCATCAATTTTAAAAGAGAAATTCACTTACATACCCGCCTAAAATATTTGAAAAGGCTAACAGGACCAATTCTATTTTTAAACCACCCACACGATCCCAGAAAAAATATCACAGCCATCTTTTCACTGGTTTGGGTGTATTTCATGGTGTAATATTGTAGCGTGTCAGGCATTCAGTCATTCTGTACCTATTCGTTCTGTTTTGTTCTCTACCAAGTTTTGAGCTAAAAGAGTGAGGTTTGGCGCGTTGAGTGTGGATTCTCTGTCTGTATGATTAGGTAGTGGTTTTGGATTTTTAGCAGTTTGTGGTGCAAAGAATAATGAAAAAAACGTGATTTTTGACAGTGGGAGACAATATATAATGAAAATATGATGTAGAAAAAAGTACAAAAAATAGAATAATTACAGTGGGACACACCTCTATTTATAAAATAGCCATTTCCTTCTCTCTGCATACGAAATGCTTAAGAAAAGTTGGTCCACAAAAGTGTAAAAAAATGCAAAGACTACTTAGAGTAGTGAACCAGTAACTGCCTGCCTGAAGCACAAGCACTACTGCCACCTATTGGTAATGTGTCATCAGTAGTTTGCAAACACTGTAAAACCTCATTTGACACTAGAACACGAAGTTCACCTCAAGAGCACAACAGACAGAGACTGCCCTAAAAGCAGGCCGCAGGTCTGCTAGTCATAAATTGAAAAAACTCAATTTTAACCAATGTAAACTCAAAATTTCCGCCCGGAAATGAACTTGGGTCTTCAAGGGGGATTTAGTGATTCAGAAACTTTTGCGGGCGCACGCACAACAACCAACCAAAGTTTTATCGTAATCTGATGAATGGCATTGAAGCGCATAAAAGACGTACAAACAAACAGATAAACATTCTTTTTTATATATAAAAAGATTTAGAATTGCTATATAACTACATGCATTATATTTAAAAAAAACCCTGACCCCAGGATTTTTTTAATATAATGCATGGTTACCTGTAGTTATATCAATGCAGCTACTTACAATGATATTACTTGGCAACTTTTGAACTTCATTCATAGTAAATAGTTTATGGAGAGACATGGATTTAGGTGAAGTTTTATTTATATAGTAAAATATTTTTGATTCTAGGTTTTCTCAAACTCTCGTCAGTCTACATTATCCTTATGGCATGACTCCGCACAACCCTCTTCCAGAGCCCTCCTCCGAAACTCCTCATCACCACACCGCCGCACGCCCTCCAACCCCTTCGCTGAGGCCCAAGCGAGCGAGAAAAACCAGCGTTTTTTTCCTTACCCGGGGTGCAGAACGTTAGATGGGGGAGAGAAAAAATTTTAGCAGAGTTTCGAAAGGGAGGTTGACTGGTTTGAATATTCATCGTGTGATTCCGGCCGGGAGTAAGGGGCGAGGGATAGAGCGAGCTAGATGGTGGAGGAGGAGGGGAAGGGCGTTTCGGAGAATTTTCTGGAGGGAGTACGACGTAAGCCGTTTAGCACGATGCATATTGCTTCAGCACTGGCATCCGGATGCATAAAATGGCACTGAGTAAAATGCACGACTAATTTCGGGGGTACAAGTTGATTGCGAAAGAGAGAGAAATAGAGGTGAAGGCTGAGTAGTGAGTAGATGAGTGAAATCGAGGAGACGCTCAAAATAATAAATTGCTAAAGCCTCGGGATCAAGGAGGCCATGCTCAAAGCTATGCATATATTTGACTCGCCCCAAAAGAAGCGTGTGGGAAAAGGTTTCGAAGGAAAATAAGTGTATTTTCCGTTAAATTAGACGTCATCTACATTCGTTCCATTCATCCATGGCTCGCGAGTTTACTTTGTGGAATTTCATGATAATACGAGAGTAAAATCGATTACACTTAGTTCAACCGCATAATTTATTTGGTAGAGCCCGACAGTTTCAACACTCAATACAAATATTTGACCCTTGAAAATGACACGACAGTGTTGAAACCGGTCGGGATCTACCAAATAAATTGTGTGGATGAACTAAGAGCACTCGATTTTTCTCTCGTATTCGTTCCATTCTACGGAAATAAGCTGGTAGTAGAATATTTTTATTTGAATGATTTTTCTGTAGAACCTTAGCTCCTCTGAGACCTAGCTTCATAATTTCAATACATGGAGATGGCTACCATTTATCGACACGAAAGAAGATTAACATTTATATTGATGTCTCGTATGACTCATAGATCGTGAATTTTTCTTCAGATAGAAGCCTTTTCGACAAAACACAGAAAAATGTCTCCGTGGCTCCCAATGACCTTTGATTCCAAATAAATTTTTATGATTTTTTCAGCATTATATTAAACGATAAATAAAGAGAAAGTTAAATACATAAAGAGAAAAAGTCGGACGAAGGCGATATGAGAGGTTAAAGATTTCGGATGGAATGAACTGCTTTTTGGAGGGGTCTTGCTAAGGAGATAAGAGTTATGTGAAGTGGAGAGGGAAGGATGACGGTGATGGACTACTCAGATGAATAAGATGGGCACTGCCTCTAGCGGCTGGCGGAGTGGAGACCGAGGGAGGAGAGAAATAGATAAGGTGAGAGCAACCTGGTGATGCATACGGCTTAATTGGGGCGAAGCGGTGTCCTTGAAGCCAATCCTTTGAGTGACATCAGCGCCGAATATTTCAGGATTCATGATATCACATTCATCTTGGCACACGCCCGCATATATACCTACTGAAATCTGGCGTCTCGTATTTGAGCTTGAATTTAATTTCATACACTTTAGGAACTGAAATTATTTGATTAGGCACCATATACAGATGCATTTGCAATTAATTCAAGCATTCTGATATATTTTTTACTTGAAGCAGTGTTTTGTATTAAGTAAAGCGTGGCTTTACTAAAAACAAAGCTTCATGAAAAGATCACAAATAATTTTAATTGAATTACACGTTACCAGCGAACACCCGTGGTGCGAAAAGGCTCTACCTCTGTATCTGACAGTGTAGAACTTCACAAAAAAATTTGGAAAGGCTTATCAACGCTTTTACACATAATGCGCAATATCTGTCATTTTAATATCCTGCGGGCCTCAGAGACAGCTAATAAGACAAGGAAGAATATACATACCTTGCAAATATACGCAAGACTTGAATGAGAGGCATCAAATTTTGCAAGCGTTGACTTTCAATGAGAAATTCACTCTCGAGGTTTATTGCTCACAATTCGACAATTATGCCCTCTTAGACAATTATAATGGACAAGTTTCCTGAGCAGATCTTTCAACACGCTGACGGATCCGTAAGTCTACCATCAGTCAAGGAAATGATGTGCATGGCAATAAGTCGGCAATTACTATTACTACATTGCTACCAACTTATGGGGCAATGCATAGAATATGCTGCCGACTCAAAAGTTACCACAACACGATTCGAGTCCTTCTAAATTACTTCACCTCCCCCCGGGACATGATTACCTTGATTACCCCCAGGAGACGCCACTTGAGTCTTCCGACTGCGCCGCCCTCCTAACACTCTTCCGAGCCGATGTGACTTCCCGGTTCGCGAGGCGAAAGTCATTAGGGTTCCCACACCCGCTGAGGGGCACGGAAGGAGGAAGGATTCTGGGAAGGAAAACCGGCGTCGACATTAACGCTTCTCTACTCAGAAACGCCAAAAAAAAAGGGCAGAGTTAGGGGAGGGGGTGTATCCTGGAGCTTCCCTAATGCTCAACCGTGTTACATCACGAAGGAAGACGAGTTTCCCCACTTGCTTAGAATCTCTGCGGATGAGTAGGAAGAGGGGGAAGAGTATAGAGATGGTAATGGAAGATAGATAGACGGAGGGTGGGGATATGGTAGAGGGGGAGAGAGGACATTACGGGGATGAACAGTTAGTCGGGAGGGCGTGCGCGGGAAGGCGCCCGGAATCTTAAAAAGTTTTTCACTCGCCCCTCTCCCGGCACCGCATAAACCGAGACCTTCCCACCCCCATTTATGGTCTCTCATCTCCTCGCAACCCTCTTCTCCTCCGCCTGCTGGAGCATAACAAGGCCTCACGCTCGAGAAGGACGGTAACGGGACCGTGTGAAGACGAAGATGTTCGATGAGTGTAGTTTTTGGGACCTGGGAATCCAGTTAACGCTAAGTTCGTGCTACTGACGGCGGTAACTCGCAGAAAACGACCCCTTTTTCTGCCTAGGATTGAAGGGACTCTTGGAAGGGACAACGTGCCATCATCCAGGAAGAAGATGACTGCCAATTTATCGCTTTTTGTTAGCCTGGAATACGCCTATATGTTGAGCAACATGCAAGACGAAACTACGTAACTCACTTTCAAGCTATTTTAGATGTATTCTGATATCGAAAGACTCAATTATCATGCGTACAACTTCAATTAACGAAAATAATGTTTTTGTAGAGATAAAAAGCTAGGTATATTCTTCAATTTTTCCTGAAATAATGTTGCAAAAACTTTTAGCACAGAAGTATATTAGTAGGATAGTATCTACCTCTACGGAGTACCATGTAAGCCACTTAGGGTAATACGAAATAGTTCAGCACGATTAAGTATAGTAACTACATACAAGTATATCGGGGTAAGCTAAATTCGTACTTGCATAGAGATATCGTAAAATCAATTTACATATGTGAAAAAATGAGCTTCAAAAATGTACACGAATGAAGAAGTTGATATACCGTTCATAGCAAAGAAAACGACATGGAGTATACTTATTTGCAGGGTATTAAGCTGCATTTCCATTACCATCAGTGCTTTATCAACCGCATTAGGTTGTGCATTAAACCTTTCTGATATCTCATTCTCGAGCTGCAGGAACTCCCTATGTTTATTACTATTTTTTTCTCCAACATTAGCCCTCTTTATCCTTTAATGTAATCTCATCATCATGGATTAAAAAATTCCATTCATTTCTATACTCTCCCCCCTATTAGCCATTACTGCTCCCTGATTGCAGCAGCTTTCAATAGTTCATTGCTGGCCTACATTTCCTCCATCACCTATTTCCATCTCCTACAGATTTCCCTTTCAAAACTCCTTTACTCCCCCACCGCACCCTAAGTCCTTCTAACACCTGCTATATTCTTATACCTAATGATAACTATATATATATATTACATATATATATATGTCAGTTGTTTTTTAAAAATATTTTCTCAACGTTTATTGTGCTGTTTATCATTATTCAGAGTATACAATGGAGAGGAAAGAAAAACTTGCCATTTCCAAACCACGAATGCTGAAATATTCACACGGAACCTCTCTCATTTCCACTTCAATTGGAGCCCTTCACATCTTTCTCCTCCGCTTTTCTAATTCCTGTCACTACCTCTCGCATATTTTCATTTTCTGCGCAGTTCAAATGCCTTATTCCCTGTCCTTCAACCTCCTCGACCACTGCTGAAGTACCCTCCTCGCCAATTTTCCGGATCACCGCACCCCTCCGCATCTTCCTGCGGTCACGCTCGTGGATGCTAACTGGGCCTGTCCCTAGACCCTTAAAACTGATGGGGGTTTAATGATCGGAAGGAGAAAGGGAGAGAGGAAGAAAAGACCCCATTTGATGAGAGGGAGTATTTCCTCCCTACCCTAACTCCCGCCTCCTAGACCCAAGGTCTCGTTCTACGTCACGGTATGCTTGCCGGCTTTTGATGAGATTTGCTTATCTCAAAAAAATTTTGTGGGACGAACAGGATTTTTCCGTTGAGAAAAAATAACCAAAACTTCCCAAGAAGACGATTATTTGATCGTTAGATTAAATAAACCGTTACATTAGCTATACTTAGTGAAGAAATCTAATCTTTATAGTGGGTGTAAAGTTGTAGCCTAAATGTAATGAAAGGATACGTTCAAACAAAAAGATAAATCGTGAAACCGTCTATATCTTTTTCAAACTATGATCCCTGATATAATATCTTTCTCTCATGAAATTGAATACGGAGAAGATTTTCTTGTTGAAATGAAAGTTCCTAACGTCCCGAAGGCAAGGCATGAGCATCAAGGAAAGTGGAATATTTGTTTACAAAAGGAAATAATATTTGAATAAGAGAATTGTTTCTTTCAATTGTTCATTTTAGGTCGAAACTTTAATAATATACCCCTTATCCAGAAATTATATATGTATGCATAGAAAAAAGAATTGTTATCAGAAAATGTATACCGGTGAATACTTAACTGATTTTCTCAACTGACAGTGCTATTGCGTTAACCTTCCTTCCAAATTAATAAATATAGAAAAATCCTATTTCGATTAAGCCAAAAAACATTTAGCGAATTACTAAAGCATCAATAGTACCTACTACTGCGCTGCCGACGCTTTGAAAACACGGATGATTTGATTATAAATACGAAAGGAGCAAATAGGCTAAAAGTGATGATTTTTCTTTTTAATCTTAATGGCAGCATAGATATTCAACAATGCCTAGTCGTGCTACTGCATGATATAAAGTCAGCATCATATGAAGTTATCAGCATGATATAATGTTGTTATATATATAAACTTTATATGATGCTTCAACTTCATCCCAATAAAAATCATCATTTTCTGCAAACACAGCATTTAGAATATTTGAGAAAACTATCCACCCACAGTTAAGAGTTTGACCTGCAATTATAAAAATACTTTTGATGAGATTAGATCACTGCCTATAAATTATAGTTTAAAATTCAGTGAAGCAGTCAACATTTCATTTTTTATTGCAACAACGGTTTTTACGAAAATGTATCTCCAACACCTATTTTTTCACGCTAAAATGATCACCTTAAGTTGAATCTGGATAATAAAAGTAATATATTGTGATTTACTCTCCCGACGACGCCAGCAAAAGATATTTTGCTATAAAATTTATATAGTTAATCCACAACGTTTCCTCTTTTGAAGACACTTCATAATTACAACTGAAAAAAAAACTCGTGACTCTCGTCAAGGAAATTCGGTCTATAATTTAATTTATAAATCTTCCATCCACTATTTCCGTTAGTGCTTACAATAAGGAATAATAAGGACTCATTAATTAATAGTGCGCTGGTATATCTATACCACAAGGTATTAGAAAAATGTCATCACGAATAGGTCAGTATAGGTCTTTTAACAAATAAGTTCTTAATAAATCGAAATTGGTATGGTATTTCAACGCAATTTCCGGGATTTAAATTTCAAGTCATTATTTGGAACCCGTTTTTGCATGGCACTATGAAAGTGTCGTAATTTTTCTTGGTGCACAATGTTTATTAGTGTCAATTATTTCTAGCAGACATCAAATAATCAAAATTTGATTTTATTATACAATTTATTGAATTTTTAAAGGATTATCGCATTTACTCTGCTCATGCATTATGGTGATGACGTTTGACAAACTATTCACTGTTATCGATTGAATTTAATTGGCACTTTGCGTAAACAATTCCACTACATGTGAAATGAATATATTAAAAAAAATAAAGGTGTTTACGTTCAAATGTTTAAATGTCTAAATCTATGTTTCTCTAATTTAAAATGAAATATACAATTCATTGTAGTTTCCTGATTCCAAATAAAAAAATGGCAATGCCAAGCAGATTGAATCCACTTTTGATGCTTTACGTTGTCATACAATTTGTAATCTCGATTAATATAAGAAAAGGTTAATGTTAACTTAAAATTCGAAAGAATGATAACGGGATTAAAACCTCAGACAGAATGAATGGCTACTTATAGCAACATTCTACCTGATCAGCATGAGACATTGAAATGGGTTCGGTATTAAATTCTGTTTCTGTTTTACCAGCAGGGAACAAAAGAGTAGGAGCCCTTCACTGTAGTCAAAGGAGGGGAAGTTCTGTCAAAAACGTCTTTTCAAATCATCTCACGCTTAAATGATCGTCGAAGAAACATTTGTCTCATCATTTTCATATTGGGGAAACAGACAAAGGATCCTTCCGTCCTCGAGATTATTCCGACCCGCTCTCAGGATCCCACGACCCTGTCCAGATACCCTTTCCATCTCACACAGGCCCTCCGAACCCCAACTCGTCGTCTCCCCACAAGGTTTTACATCTATGGGATTCCCACTCCACGGCGGAAAGCAGTATATCACCGGTCATATTTCACAATCACGATCCCGGCACTTTCCACTTCCATAAATCATTCGGAGAAGCATGCGCTGCGTAATAACCCCCTTATCGCATTCCATTTTTTGAATATTTTAATAACAATGTGTCCCGTGACGCGATATGTAGCTGCCGCCCAGCGGGAACTAGACTGCGGCCCACTCTCCTTCCTTCCCTCCCAACCTCGCCCACCCACTCACTTCCCATTCGATTTGGGCACAAGTCTCCGGCGAGCTATTTCGTCCGACAAGTACTGCGCCGGCTGGGGAGCTACATTATGTCTCAGAGACATCAGAGGGAGGGAAATATTACGCGAATGGTAAGATCGTGGACCGAGGTCAGCTCAGAGAAACCAGCTCAGAAACGGCTGCGAAATATGGCGGTCCACATGGCGCATCACATGAACACAAATGGTATGCATCTAATATACAACGACGACTTTGTGCACCTCTTCTCCCTTTCTTCTCAGAAGCTAACCCTTTCATCTTGACGGAATTTAAAAGCTAAAATTAGATGGAAAAAAACGCTTGAATAAATCGAAGGCCATTGATTTTCCGAGGAAAAACAAAGCAATGGTAAAAAAAATAAAAGTCTTGATTTCAGAATTAGTAATGCGAACAAAGAATGAACAGAATAGAATAATAATAGAATTCAAAGAAGGAAATCTAAAAGAAGATGAATCCAGAAGAATTGCCAAGCCTGTTAAGTTCTATTCTCAAATTCTGTCAAAAATTAGTAAACAAATATGAGGAAAACTACTCATTGTTTCAACAAAAATGCATTTTTTCTTAAAAAAATCATTAACATGTTAGCAATGCTAGAGTATAAATGATTTTTATACCATGCCAGCGTAATTTGGTGTTTAGGCATTCCAACTGAAGGACAGAATACTACACGTATTAACTAAATTTTACCCTAATTCTATGTGATTCTATGGCAGAAAACATCCATGCCTTGTTCCGGTAGTGGTAGTACTCTTGGGTTTTATGAACTCCAATGGCTGAGGTCTTGTCGCACCATCTAACCTAAGATCTTAATCCATGGACAATCACAGCATCCATACCCTGGGTGGGATTCAAAACCGTAATCTTTGGGTTGCCAGGCTAGTACGTTTCCAATCTGGCATTTATCCCCGATATATTGATGAGCAGGTCCACACGATACCAACCTGGCTAATTTGGTCAATGAACTTTACGGACTTTATCCAAAGTCACAATTAAACAACATTCCAGATTGAGGTATCATTCTACATAAGGTTTCTAAATAAGGTTTCTAAATAAGGTTTCAAACGATTCGCACGAGTTGTAGCCATACATGTAGCGCTAAAACGGCTCAGCGATGCAGAGAGAGTTCCTGAAGTGCTGGCCGATGGGTACGGAAAGCGGAAGTCGTCCTGGGGCATGAGAAGGACTTCTTCCCGGAGCGGTGGGAGGGATAGTGAAGTCTTTCCTCCTTTCCTCCACGCCTGATGTACCCCTTTTATTATTTTTTTCGAAAGGAGGGCAACCCACTCCATTCCCGCTCGACCTCTTACACACCCTCGTCCCCCCCGCCCCATTCCTCTCCCTTTCTTACGCCACGCCCTCCACCCTTCAGCGCACCCCATCCTCCTCTGGTGTGAGGAAGCGGGAGGAAAAAGAATTGCCCGAATGTGAGTTCAAGGTGAGGACCCTCCTCCACCCTCATTCAAATTCGCTTAAATGCCGTTACGAAGCCATTGTGGCAATGTTGGAGGAGGAATTTGGCGGCCATTGTTGGGAGAAAGCGAAAAAGGAAAGTATTCTCTTCTCAAACCCCCCTC
This sequence comes from Platycnemis pennipes, assembly GCA_933228895.1. Lineage (NCBI taxonomy): Eukaryota > Metazoa > Arthropoda > Insecta > Odonata > Platycnemididae > Platycnemis > Platycnemis pennipes. The sequence goes on from OW121853.1 coordinate 53,747,006, forward strand.
TCCCCTGCGCTACGCGCCTTTTTCGCTTGGGTCCGTCTTTATCATTCCCGGTCTCGCGTGGGCCCTTCCCCATCCAGGCTACTCCCTTCTCCTAAGGAATGTAATTTTGAGCGAAGACGTACTGGTCCAGGGTAAGACGTGAAAGCACTGATGAGACGACGAAAGCCCGTTCCGGAAAAATAATAAACTATATATAATTCGGAAAATTGATTTGGCCGCCATCTTACTGCTCATATATCAGTCCTTTCACCTTTGTGTATATTTCAGGGAAGCAAACGGTAGCTGAGGCCACTTTCACAATTAAGGACAGCTTGTTGATTAGACAGAGGAAGGATTTTTAAGGGTACAGAAGAAGGGTTGAAAGAAATCCAATGCGTACCGGCCAGCATTGGCCTAGTTTTAAAAGGGTATCTATAAGCCCCCTATTAGCTAATTTTTTCATAATTATAAAATTCTTCTCATTTTTATCCCTCACTATTTGCTCCGCACATCTTAAAGAGTCCTTTCCTTAGCAATTTTCCCTATTAACTTTACTTACAACGATTGCCTTCATCATGACTATCTATATGGCTGGTTTATCATTGGTATCCATATACTTGGCTGTACACCAATATAAAATTGACAATTTCGACGGTAACTTGATGGAAATTCATCTTTCACAAGGAAGAAAATTTAAAAGTTAGTTTTTATTAAAAATTAAAAAGTTTTTATGTGGAAATATAGTTTTTTTCCTTGTGGTACACCGATATGTCTGACAAGTTTGTACCGTTATTTCTTTAACGTTTCGAGCAGACCCTTAATTTCTTCTCTTCTGACTTTCTTATTTCGTCAAAAAAGAGGGCAAGTTATCTTTGATCATGTCAAAATGAGCCCAGTTGAAGAATATTAAGATCTAGATTAAAAATCGATGAGATATAATGCTTAGTTTGAAACTTTCAACGTATTCTTTAATGCAACCCTAATAAAACGTGCCTGAAGTTTCTCCCTAAAAGAAAACTGAAGAAAAATATGGTTGCTTGCCATATTCAGTCGCAACGTTACGATTTTCTGTTATCGTTTTTCTCAGACTGCTGATGCATGAAATAATCAGATTGACCAAGTATATTAGCATAGCTCTTTTTCATTAAGTAAGCGTAATTATTGGGTAGTCACTTGGACTGCCCATTTGGAAGAGAGTTGTCTCTTGGCCGAAGAAGGCGCTTGACGCGCCGAAACAGTTCCAAGCAATTGTGAGTGTCCTTTATTTATTTTGTGCCTGTGTTTTTGATTCTTGCATCTTCTGAATTTCCACCATAAATGACAAAAGTAACAAATTTCAGCAGGAGGGATTAATGAAATTCTTTGAAGACTAAGTAAACTAAAACTACTGTTCATAATAAAATACAATAGTAATACTCCACACTTAATTTTTAGTAATAACCGACCCGGGTTTGGGCAACTTAGTGCCATTTTCTAGGTTGAGTTGCCGAAACCCGGGTCGGTTATACATTAAGTGTGGAGTATTATTATTGTATTTTATTATGAATGTCAGTAATTCCCACAAAGTAACGCCAGAAATGACTTCTTATAAAATTATTGTCTGAAATTTAGCCTCTGAATAAAAAATGCTTAGCACTTGAAACTTTATGTGTGAATGATTGAAACAATTTTGCACCTGATAAAATAGATAAGTTTTTGTGCAAAGTTCGAATACACCAGAATAACTCATCAACCCCGATAAAAACCATCATGGCAACTACTATTAAAGCGAGAAATTAACTAAAACCATTTGGGAAAAACTGGCAGAATAGTATAGCTGATAATAACTGTATTATGCTGAATTAAAAATACATAATATTGATGCCCTAACAACACTAAACATCTGCACTAATCAAATATGTCGTGCGCAAACAAATTTCATAATTGTGAAAAACTTGAATGAAATGCATTTGAGGACAAAAACACGAGTTACTAATCTACATTCGTCTAGAAATTAAAAGTTTTCTTTCGTGAATCGTAGCAAAAAATTGTTCTATTACAGTATTTCTAGACCACGAATGTCTTTCATATCCCATTTATTTTAGAATCCTGCGTTCATGAGAACTCACCAGAGAAATCCCTTTGAGATCACTTATTCCCGATGGTAGCTAATAGCAGCTACTAGGTAATCATGGACTTAGCCAAAAAGAAAACAGCATTCAAGAACTGCAAATAATTTTGTGTAGGGAAGAATTCTGAAATTCATATCTTAAGCTTTTTTTCCAATATGTTCCACCTCTCCGAAATGCTAAAGCGGGTTACGTGCAATTCCCACTTTTTGTTCAACAGAATAATAGCGCCAACATAAATTTATTCCTCGGTGCAATAGTACTCTATGCGTCACAATCACGGCACCTGCAACTCCGTGCACAATCCTCGAGTTCTATGGGAAGAATAATTGCTTCAATCAGAGCTAGAAACAACACGAAAAACGTGGATCACTACCCCCGACGCTAAGCTCGCAAAATTACGGCCGTCGGGAAAGATGGATATTATCATTTGCGGCTTTTGTTTCGTAACTTGAGGCCGAATGAAAACTCGGAAAAAATCCCCACGTACGACTTCCATGCTCCGTCGACGTGTCACGGGGAAAAAATTGAGGAGTAAGAACAAAAATAAAACGCAGACGGAGGTGGGGGAAAAAGCCCCACAGCTGAGTATACATGATCATCCTCCGCGATTCCCACGATCCTTAAGTTGAGAGACAATGAAACCCGCGACAAGAATAACCTTTCGAGAATTTAAAAAGGACGAGGAGCGAATTTGAAAGTGGTCCGGGAGAGAGGGGAGAAGGTTGAAAGATAGAGATTGCTCGGGGAATGGGGAGAGGAGGAATAATCCCCGCCCCACAAGCACTATAACGTGCACTTACCACACCTTCCCTCACGCAAATCTCTCTTAATTTTTTCTCCCTCCCCACTCAAATTCCTCTTTTCTCCTCTGCCTTTCCCCCACCATCCTTTTGTCCAAGATTTATTCTCGTTAATTTCCCATTCTCCCTCCTTCGCCTCTCATTTTTCCCTTTTATCAACCCCTCGCCAACCCCATCCCTCCTTACTCGCGACCAACCCCTTCCTCCCCATCCCTCCGCTTCGCCCCACTTCCGAATCCTCCCATTCCCCGAAACGAACCCCCTCTCCTCCTACTCCGACCCCTTCTTTCCTCCGCGATGAAAAATAAAACCGTCGCACAATGAAGGAGCCTCTTCCTTTGATCGTCCTCTTCCCCTTCTTTCATATTTCTTTCAATTTATTTCGCCTTTTTTCTCGAGAAGCAAACTCACTCTTCCTCCCTCTGCACCGTCCCCTTTTCATACAGGTCTTCACCCCTCCGTCCCCATCCTCCCTCGCAGCCAACCCTCTTCTTACTCCACTCCTTTTTCTCTCGTCTCGGTTTTTTTTATTTAATTTGCCTTTTTCCTACTTTTCAAAGGAGGAAATATAATAAAGAGCCTTCGTGTTCGAGTATATGTATGTGTGTAGCAGTTTGAAAGAGATGGCGGGGTGGATTGAAGCGGGGTGGAGAAAGAAAGAGAGAGAGAGGAGAGAGTATTAAAAGCGAGGTGCGAGTAGAAGGTCGGGAACGGTCCTCTAGTCAAGGGAAGAGTACCGAGTGAATCAAGGAAGAATAAAATTCAGAAATAAAACGACGTGAGCTGAGTTCCTCCATGAAAACATTATTAAATGGAAGACTGTTTTAAAGTTTGGTACGCAGAAATTCAAATTATCCTTATGAAAATAGATGAGTAAAGAATTATTTAAATAGAATTCCGTGTAGAATAATCATGATCATGAATGCATAGTATGTATTATCAAATACTTGAGAAAACATTCTAAAATTCGAGAATATCAATTTAAGTCAGTAAGATGTGAGAACTTCTATTCAATTATATTCAATGAGTAATTCCTATTAGAAATAAGGTACACTTATTTGGATACAGCAGTAAAAAGAAAGGATAATATACTGCAGGAAGTATTACTATTTCTTCTAAATACTCTAAAACTCTTTTCTTCGAAAATACCCCTTCAAGGTTTCAAAAATATATAAATTTGCTAAATCTCTGGCACACCTTAAATGTTCCTAAATTTATTCTAAAACTCTTACCCCTTCCGATTGTACTTTCGGACAACAATCAAAATATATTTCGTAGTTTTTCATTCGGACAGTATAAAGGCTTATTATTTTACCAAATAAAATGAAAAATTTCAGATTCAATCATAGCAATATGTACTTTTGTTCAATAACAATTAGCAACTGTACCCATGAAAACATTTGCGCTTAGATTACATTTTCAATTGAAAAATGTGCATAATAGCCTATCTGAATGAGGTTAAAGTACAGACAGTAGGAAAACCATATCTCCGAATTCATTAGCCATTTCGAATAAATCAAATTGCAGCAGTCGTCTAAGGATTATAACAGCATCAAGCGATCAACTTGTGGCAGCAGCTATAGCGATGGCTATTTACTATTAACTGAATAAAAACCGATATTCACATGTTGTCACATGTTATTGATATGGAAACACATTTTAAATGTCCAATTGCTATCGAGATAGTTTTTATTTTTAAATTTCCAAACACAAATCACACAAACTGTAGGATTAAAATTTGTAATAGACCGTGTGTAATACTTAAGCGTCTGAGATAATTTCTTTAGTTTTTCATTTTCGGGGTAGTCATGTTTGCCAATGAATGAACGGACACAAAAGTGGTACTCCAAGCTTTAAAGCCTATCGTCATTATTTCTACTGCATATTCCAGTATGGTGGCTTACGCCCTCTCCGCTGAAGGTAACTATGGATGACTAAACTCGGAATATAAACCTATACTACACGAATTCATACGCTCTTCGAAATAAACTTATCCTGCGAAGGGCCCTATTAGGGGCCTATTATCTTAACATGGAGACAGCTGTATTTATTTTCCATGCTTCGCGTGCCGTTATCATATAATGCCACAATACAAAGCCACACCATATTGCAAAATTAGCACGAAGCCCATTAGCCCTATCAATAATATTTGTTAACATTCTACTGCGCGGTGTTTTTTTTGTTCAACACACGCCACATGACGTTAATAACGATATCTTGACCATACCATTGTAAAAACCAAACCTCGGAACACTAGCATTGTCCCCTCTGGGCGCCAACTCATCATCATCATCAGTAAATCAATCGTAAGACTGATTAACGGCTGCCTCCAATTTTTCCTATGCCTTGTCAGCTTTGGTTTACTTCCTCGTAATTTCCACCAACATTCCTCTAGCGTTGGCTAGGGTAAAAGCTGTCGCTTTGCTATTTTCCCATCAATTTTCTACTTCAGTACGTTATGTATGTACCAATTCGTTGAGTCTCAATGTGTATCCAACCCATCGCATTTTCTCGCAGTTTTTCGCTGCGGTTTCATATGAACCAAAAATAATTTGTTTACCAAAGACGCGAAATTAAGTGTCAATGAAAGAATTAGATCATTTGAATAGACTGATGCCGAACGTACTTCAAGATTTAGTGGCACCTATAGTTACTGCTTCCAAAGGATTTCTGCGGAAGTAGGCGTTCGAGACGGATGTAAACTCTACCGTACACATTTTATCGCACCGTCAGACAAGGAGAAATGAAAGATTCTTTGTCATAGAACCTTGGTTCCTTCAAGAGCCAACATTCATCTTATTCAGTTAGTACTTTAACTTCTGTGCCTCAAGACTAACTAGAGAGTGAGGTAGTGTTGGCAAATAATCCTGACAGAGAACTGTATTAAACGAGAGAATTCGTGCATGCGATATCCCATTTTTGTCACCTTTGTGGCACGATTCTTAATGGAGCCTTATTCAGCAAGAACATTCAATATCACCAACTTTCATCATTGACAACAAGTTGCCGTCATCACACCTCGTCCAGTGATTCTATTCGTCCAAGCAAACGGCTAAGATTTTTTGCTTGATTTTGATGCTTCAAAAATACAGGCTAGGTATGCTAGTATTGATGAATTTCCAACAAATCCTCAATAACGTTGCCTGATTTATAAGAACAGAAGTGGAATGAGATTTTATAAATCGTGGACTTATTGGTGCCTTTTAATAAATGAGCAGATTAGAGCCAACGCTGAGTTTCACTCTATCATTTCTCATTTCCCTGAAAAATTTCTAACTCTACGCCATAAGACACCTTTCCTTGATGGCACCAATTGGTTATTTGTTGACTACCTACCCCACACGACAACCCACACGTTTGGTATTCCTGGAGACACTACAGGGACGTGTTGCAGAGGAAGTGCCGTGTTTTGACACGATATGTGATCCAGATATAGGGAAAAAAAACAAAATTATTTAAATGGCTAAAAACATACGGACTTTCAGACGAGGAGAAGAGAAAGGACGAAGATAAACGGAAGAGACAATGGGGAGATTGAGCAGAAATAAAAGAATGAACGAGAAAAAAATCAAGATGGACAAGGGGAGAAGAGACGAGAGGCGGGGCGTTAATACGGGGAACTTAGGAGAAACAGAGGGTGGAGGTTTTTTTTACCGGAGAGGAGGACGAAAGGGGGTAGGGTAACAAGTCAAATCAATTAGGCAAGGATCTCTGGGAAGAAAAAAACTAAAAGGGCACCCCATTCTTTTTTGTAATTTAATTCCTCCCTCCCCATTCTCCATCCCCTTTTCTCGTCCTTTTCTCCTTAACCTCACCCTCCTCCACCCCCTCGCTCATTTTCTCCCCCGCGAACACCAAAGCGACCCCGCCACCACTGACACCACTACCAACTCTCATCTCTCATATCCTCTGCCTCCTCCTCTCAGCCATCCATCGCAAAAAAATACCACCCACAGCACCAACCTCCTCCTTCCCCCCACCCAGGGACGCGTGGCCCGTTGTTCGGCTTTTCCCACACCCTCCTACCTTCCACAACCCTCACGAAACCTTAAAAAAAATCGCCCTCTTTTTCCGGCCGGATCCACCACTCCCATTGTCTAACCCCTCGTTTCTGGGGGGATCCGCGTAGGGGATGGGGCGTGGGAGAGAAAGGAAGGTGGGAAGGATGAGATCGGCGGAAAAATGGGATGATTTTTCCATTGTCCACCTCACCCTCGACTTGGTCCGCATGCAATTCACCCGGGGATAGGGATGGGGGAGATACGAACTCAAAACCAATGCAATATAACTCAATGATAAAAGTCACTGCAACGGTCTCTTTATTGTTAAGGAATGTAATTGTCTGATCAATGTTTAAGTAACAATCGGGTTAGAATGGTAGCAATAGGTGCTAATATTCAGTCCTGGGATCGTTTCCCGACATTAGCTGAGATCTCCCTTGAACGCTGCGTTCATAACAATTCAAGGCCAGTATTCCTGCGGTCAGATGAAACATTGTACCATGCACTTCTTTGCGATTTACGTGAAAGATGAGAGAAATCTATTTGCGAGTTTTTCCCTGCCTTTCCTCGAATCCTTGAAAATAATCCGAATGTATCCCACCATCCAATATTCCATGATGACAGCTGTAGATATTCTACTCCGCATTACAAATTCTACATTTTTCAACTGTAAGTTGCTGCAGGAAAATGCGTATCTTAACCAAAAACAAAACCGAGAGCCATGGTTTCCAAACAATTGCACCTGTCACTGTATTTCCGTAGGGCTTTTTTATTTAATGGTAATTTTACGGTTGTGAAGGACAAAATTGTCTCTTAGTCCTAGGTATTTCAGTGGCCCCATTCTTATCCCAACTCAAGTGTTTTGAGGCAATATCCTAAATTTTTCCCTGCTCATCTTTGAAATTAATGAGATCCATATACACGCAAGGAATAAGGTTTTTCTTCAATAATAGCAGAGGATGTCAATAGGAAAATTTCTTATACTCTGAAATCGATAGTTGGCGAGTTCACCTTGTGGAATGAATTCATGGTTAATAGAATAAACTTGGTTATATTCTATTCATCATTTCTTATACTAACTTATTTGTCTGCAATGAGGAAATCAAATAAAGACTTGTTAGATTTATTTATTTTAACAAAAAGCTAGTTCAAACTGTTGTAGGTACTCGTATCTCATGAAATACTATACTGGTGACGCCAGTGGCTGACTTTATCATCTGAGAGCGTACAAGTAAATAACCAGGACTCACAAATTGACTTGCGGCTTTGAATCTGGAATGTAGTGGGGATTGGGATAATGTGGAGTGTAAGATGGAAGAGGATGTATAATGTTAAAGGGGGGAACGGGGGAGGGAGGCGATCCAGAAAGGCCTCTTTCATCCGGGCTTCATTGGGGCTTTTTTATGCGACTAGAAATTAATCGTCAGGCGCTGGCGTAATCAAACCACAAGTTTTCTTTAAACCTCCTGCGAGCCCCGAGGTCCAAAGCAATAAGTGGCGAAGTTCAAGGAAAAGGGTGGGGTCGCAGTCATGAGTGCGACAGGGAAGACACTCGTTGAAGGTCGTGCTTGCATTTTCACTGTTTGCACTTATTCTTTTAAAGATAGTTTTCTCGATGAAGGGACATCTGTTGGCTTATAACCTAAGTCCGTATTGTCCAATAACAGAAGAATATGACCGCAGAATTTTGTGACCAGCATTTAACAAACTCATGGCATCCAGTTTAGTGGATAAACATCATAATACAATGTAATTTAGTGCAAGAAGGTTATCCAAAGACGAAATGAAATGAATGATTGTGTGAAAAAAAGTCTTTCGACAATATGTGATATTAACGGGTATTATTATGGATGCTCTCGAGTCTCTCTCATCTTTTATTACGATGCATATCAAGAACGCATATCATGGTCGATAAATTAAATACACAGCACTGTAAGTGAAATCGAGATACTGTTTACGTAATCGCCGGTTGCGATAGCGCGTATAATCGTCGGAAGAGGGCGGGATATCGTCCATTACTTACATGACGTGAATGAAAGAGAAGTGGCACAGCGTTTCGCAATTGTCAGAGGAGATTGAATCTAACAATAAGTACGATCATCCGGTTATACAGGTACCACACAAGTTATTCGTTGGAAGTCCACTTTTGACGAATATTACGATGAATGGTAGTTATTTTTTTGGAGATCTTTACCAAAAAGAGGATGCTGGAAACAAATCCAATTCTCACAGCAGTAATAAGCAGTAATATTTCAGCATCTCTCTATGGCAAATGTAATAATCATATTTAAGTCCCATTGTAATCACTATTACTTAAATTCAACTTTCTGCATACTTTTATAACGCAAATGAAGAACGAGAAATTTTTTCTATCCTAAAATAGAGCCCGTAAATGATTTTTGTCTTGAACATTAACGATTAAATTAATCCTCTTGTCTTGTAGCCTCGTAAATGAAACGTTATTTTTAGAAGGTAAAGAAAGCGAAGTTCTGTTAAATTTACAAAAAAGAGGCTGCAATCTTTGTTCAACTCAATCTATGTTTACATCAGGATTTTCCTCGTAGACAAGTGCAGAGATAATAAAAAAGATCCGAATATTCACTGATATTTGCTGTTTCACTTATAAAAGTAAAAACTTGAGGAGATCGTTAATCAATGGAAATTAAACGTGTATACGCTGAAAATGTGGAAATCTTGAAGGGTAACAATAGATAATTTTATGGATTTTACCCTGATTTTGTTGGATTTGAAATCATTTCATTCAGCAAAAATATTATTTGCTATGAAAAGACGTAACTAACTCAAGGAGATGCAGTTAAACAGAATAATGAGATAGAAACTATGTCAGGTTATATTAGCTGACGCATTGAACTTTAGTACATTATTTTTACGATTTTTTTATACTTCCAGCTATTTTCACAGTTTTCTCATCTACCTATGCAAGAAGATAACTGAAACAAGTTCTCCTCCACAAACAAAATCCACCGTAGCACCAGTGGATAAACAAAACGCGAATGACCTGGCTTTATGTAATTTTCCTGTTTTGAAATATATATAAGGGTTTTCGTGATAGACAAGGATAGGGAATGAACTTGCGTAAATTATCAACCTATCTGTCAAGGTTATGGCATCAAGCCGGCCGTTGTAGCCAGGTCGGTAACCTTCTAGCCTGGCAACCCGCCAGAATTTGGACACCGTGTCTGTCATAGGATTAAAATAACTTGCATTTGAATGTACATAACCGTATCCTTTGGAGCACCTAAAATCCAACAATACTAGCAGGACATCAAAATATCTTATAAGGACACTGTACTTCCTTAGAAAAAGAGAGTACAGAGGTTTTCAGTCTCTAAATGTATTAAAGGTCTACGTTAGCCTTCATCTTCGTCAGTATTGATATACGATCTATTTGGCTACAGTAACTATTTCATTTTTACGCATTTGTCCTGTCATGATGAAGACAATCGTTGAAGGACAAATGGATGAGAAGAATGGCAAAGGAAGGCCTCGAGTGAGATATATGGAGCAAGTGATGAAGGATGTATAAAAGAAGAAAGACGTTAATATGAAGAGATTAGCCGATAGAAGAACTCAGTGGAGAGCCGCGTCAAATCAATCTGAGGATTGATGACTAATGATGATGATGTCCAGCTACACGAAATGCTTAATTCTCACTGTGCATATAAATAAAGAGAATAAATCTATGGAAATAGCTCAATAAAATGCTAATAGCAGAAAACACTAAAGACAGAATAAAAAGGAGCATGCTCCAACTAAATATTTCAGTGCACACAAACTCTTTGGCCATATTATTTTCTGCTCATGTATCATTAAAAGGGTAAATACCGCTGTTCCTCACACAATCCACCCAACGATACATCGGTGAACTAAATGTGGGATTTTATCATAAATATATGGGGGTTTTATTAAAGTTAATCTGTTAAAAATCTGGTAATCTGTCCTCACGGCTTCACTATTCACATTTTTGGGAAAAAAATTTATTTCAAGATTTTGTGTGATATATTCAGACGAACTATGCACTCTATTCTGGGACAATCAAGCTAAGTATAGTTATAATTTCTCCCATCGAATTAATAAATAAATATGGTATTTTCATTTAGATCCTGCATGAGGAACATTAAAGGAAGGCAGTCCGGATGGATATAGCCCATTAACATTGATATTTACATCTACAATTCTTTAAATTAATTTAAACCCTTTTCATATTGCAATGAAAAAATAGGCAAGACTCAGTGTGTAATTGCCAGAGACAAAGAACAATGGCCGCAACGTTACACCATAATAATGCCTTTTATATATTGTTAATACCACACTAGCAATACATTTGAACAAAAGTTTTTTCCGAGGGAGAGTATAAAAACCCCGGATACCAACAGTTCGAGTTGGCATTTCCACATCGACACCCGCGTGTGAGGTCGCATTCTGCTCACATGAAGTTACTTTTCTAAAAGTCTGTGTTGAACCTGACTGCCACCGGACTCGCGTGGGTGTGAGTTACGTTGAAGGCGTGTCAAGAAAAGTGCTACAGGATGAGAGAGTGAGTAGAACTGCCGGACACTTACCCTGAGGTGCAAGACCGTCGAGATAAAGGAACAATAGACCACCAGACACGAAACAAAAGTGCATGGGCATGATACCTTATGAATTCAAGTGTATTTGTGAAGTACATTTAATGTGTTTTGACAAGTGGGCGCATAAAGCCACGAAAAGCCACTTGTATTTCTTCTAAATGATAAATTTCATCATTTTTGTCGTAATAAATGTTTTATGTTTTAACTGATACATATAGGGGTTAATGTAATTTGCTCGTGAATGTAAAACCCATCCTGTATACAGCTAGTCGGGGCAAAGGTGCTAAACAAGGTGGGTCTCTACAAGTGAAGGGCATGCGTTTCAATGTAGATAAAAAGATGATAAAATGCTGTTGATCATTGAATTCCATCAGATTAATATTATATTAATACAGATCAGCAATATATGGATGCACAAATTTCTGTCAATCTTTTTTCAAATTAATAATAATTTTGTTAATTTTGAATTAAGATCGATAAATGGCGTCGTAGAAATGAACTAGGCAGAGTAATACCCTTGGATGATCCTGAGAGATGTTGGAAGGAATCTCATTCGTCGATAAGTTAATTGAGTTGACTTATTCGGTGTAGCACTGATATGGAGGATTATCTTGCAGAAAAGTAAAGGGGAAAGGCCTAGAAACTATGGCAATTCTGATAGCACTGCAGAGATATTTAATTCCTGTGGTCCTTTTTCTTTCAGATTCGCTCAAAATAATCTCTCCTGCGGCAGCATCGAAGCTGAGGGGTGCGGAAGGGAGGGGTTACGAAGGCTGCAAAGGTTGTGGAAAGTACAGAGAGGGTAGAAAAGGCTTGAGGGATGACAGGAAAGAAAGGAAAGAAGCCGGAAAGACGTGCGTGAGGGACCTGAGGAGGGAATTTGTGAGGTCCGCAATGAAAAAGAAGCTCGGCAGGGGAAGTTAAGTATCTGGGGAGTGGAGTTATTTAAAAAAATATAATGTCCTATCAAATAGTATGGTGCTATTTCTTGTATCCTTTCGTATTATTTTAATAAAAGAGCACGAAGAAAGAGAGTGGAAAAGCTCGAGATGGGGTCAAAAATGAGTATCAAATATAAACTGCACAATCTCTCCCACCGTCTACCATCATAAATCTACTGAAAAGGGAGAAAATGGGCCTACTAAAATGTTAGCAATGGTTGCAGGTAAGCGTATTACTATTCGTAGCAGAGAAGAGAAATATGAAAACAGGAGTGAAAGGTAATAGAAGTGAAAGGTAATGAAAGGAATGCTGCTAAATGGTACATTAGTGTTAGCAAGTTTGAATTTCAAAAATGAATTCATCCTGTATATTTATGTAAACAACGTGTGAATTCAAAAGCAACAGCAATAGCTTCGGTATTAAATCCGATAACATTAAGGTAAAAGTATGCATTAAAATATGTTCGACTGAATGTCTGGTTCCCTTCCTCTGTTTGGTAACATTTACCTATGCCTGTGGAAGAAGCATGAGGAACATGCAGAACCCTACAAGTCCAATTTATGGAAATCATATAACTTTTGTCGTTAGAATATAAGTACAACAAGCACGACCATCTCAAGCACTACACCACACTGAACAGATTACGCAAAATCTCTAGCCCAAACTAAGGCAGAGAAGGGTATAAAAGAGAGCTTGCCTTAATGACGTGAAAGGAGGGAACTCAGTTGGAGCTGTAATGGTGTTATTAATTCATGGGGTGCCAAAAATGTAGAAATTTTATTCTTTCTTGCCTCGTTGAAATTGTATTTTTATCGTACAATCTCGTTAAATACTCCGCTATTCAGGGCCAAGGAAATCTTTGGAGGTCAGTTAAGGATTTAAAGGCAAATAGAAGTTAAGCAAAGACAGAAAATGAGATTTAGAGACCAGAGAATCGGTAGTTAAAGGGATCTCTCGTAAGGCAAAAAAATGAATTCGTTCAAATTCAAACACTAATTTAATAAAACTCGTCTCTCTTTCATGATAATAATACGGATAAAACATGAAAATAAAATAATCTACAAATAAGGTTTTTTTCATCTGGGGTGTATTTTACGAGTTACCATCTGAACTCTATCCGGGATGCTTCATTTTTTAAGAGGCTGCTCTCTAAATATTAGTAGGGATATATGTTTTTTGTTGTCCAAACCAGACTAAGGGTGGAGAATTTCTGAGTCTGAAGAAGTTTTGAATTACAATTAGGTCAAAGATTTCTTGTTGTCTATTAATTCTCGTGTTAATAAAGGTTTTTAAAAGACTATAGGTGAAGCGTATATGATTAGGGATACACCTTGAGTCTACTAAAAAAATACCGTTAAATTCTTGCATGCCATTTAATTTTGGCGTCATTAGATGCTACACATGGTGATAAGCATTAATGTTTGAATTGTTTATTATCATTCAAAACATCCTTCTTTAATTTTAATAAGATACTACCAGAATATATGAGCCGTAACAAATGATGACGGTTCACTTATAATCAATAATTGGTTTGACCTGCAATTTGGAGTCGTGTGTGAGATTGATTTCCATGCTAGTAAGGAAAAATTAAATCATTAATGGCTTCTTTTTGTGTACCTGGTTCGTTGTATTCACTCTCAGTTTACATAAAAACCTCCCTTTTGATGACGGGAAAATAAGAGCTGACATAAATAGCAGGCATGTTGGCATAAATGTTATAATTCCATGAGGGTACATAAAAAAACCAATAAAAATCTATAGAAACATGATAAAAAGGCTTTCAAAAGACTCTTTAAGATCCAACGAAAGTGAGGGTAACGTGATAAAAACTCATTTTTTGCGAGCATTAGACTTTCCTCTTCTCGGTAATTTTAACTCCTTACTATGAATTCACCCTCGCGTAGATATGTGGCATGAAATGTTAATAGCTTGCATTTAAGAACAAGAGCAAAAGTTTTGCGGTATCTTCCCTCCACAAACAGGAACGAGGACCTTCTAGAAAAAAAGACACGTTCCCTAGCTCATACCACCCGCTCCCCAGACGCCATCCTCTTTCCACCGCAAGAACCGTGCGACTCGTTAAATATTAATTTCTGCGATCTTTCGAAAGGTACTTTCTTGATGCGAAAGGTTTCCCCACGTCCCGATAATCCACCCAAAGCCCTTAATTCAAGGCAAGTTGGTAGAGGAGAGAGGGTTACTTGATGTTTTTTTAATACTTTAATGTTATAATTAATTGAAAAGCATGTTAATTAATTAGATTCTTTCCTCAATAAAATTAAGCTTTTACAGTAGTTAAGCGCACGTATTAAATATTGTCGAATTTTCAAGATTAGCTATCAATGAATGCAAAAATGCTGCGATTTGCATGAAAAAGTAGCGTCAAAAAGTGCAATTGTTACAAATACGTTGTATGAGCATATAAATTGTGAACATATATACATTTCAAAAGCAACGTATGCAACAAGTTCGAATGTGGCACAGAACAGGCGATTACCCACGTTTGAAAAAATAGCCATTGACGCAGAAATGATTGTCTTCGTCGGTTATCGTTAAACTACACTAAAAGAGACAATAATGCAAAGTTACGATATGTATACCCTTAACCTAAGATGTCACAAAAAGACTTTTTGCTCTAGGTATCAGAAATCGAGGATCAAATATATGACTAAAAGCGTTCTTTGTGGATAAGAGTTACGTGAGTTTAAGAAACCCACGCAAACCCTTTTTTCTAGTTCATTCATGAGTTGCCAATGACAAATCCTTGGCAATTCCTGAATGATGAGTCAACTCAAAAACCGTCCCGTTTCTCCTCCCACCTCGATCAACTTCGCGTGTGTGCATAAGCGTATTTAAGCGCGTTCGCCAACGCATAATTTTTCCCATTTTCCCTGTTCCTCCTCACGTTGTTTTTCCTCCTCATCAATATTTTGCCTCTCAATTTAATTCATCCCTTTCATTTATTTTTGCCCTCGACCCTTTCGCTGTTCCATCTTCCTCATTCGCTCTCGCTCCTTCCCGGCACGCCTTCAGGTCCACCGCCACTTTTCTTCTTCCCCACTCCCTTGTGCGTGCGCCTCCCGACCTCATCCTCCCCTTTCACCACCCGCCCCTTGGTCCTTTTCCCACTCTGCAAACGCACTTCGCGATTGAATATTCATCGAGTGAGCGTGGGAGACGGGAAGGGTGGGAGCCACTTGCCTCGCCACCCCCAAAGCCCTCCACCCGAGTCTCCACGGCATCCCCGCGCGGAGAAGATCCCGCAAGCCCCTCCCGAAAAATTACGAAAATAAGGCATTGGAGCGCTCGCTCTACTAGTTCCCTTTTCCAAGAATTGGCAACGGCACTAAAATCATCGTGTAATTTCAGCGTTTTATTCTCATAAACCATGAATTAAAAGGAGTTTGAATGAGGTACGATGGGCCGAAAGTGAGACCAACTCCGCGGTATTAGGCTTCACAGGAATGGAGCTATTCAAAGGAATTTAGCAATGGTGGTATAGGACGAGAAGGTTAAGGCATGCAATGTAAACTAAAATCAGTCATAGAAGGAAGGATACAGGAAACGTTGGGATAGGGGGGAAGGAAGTGATAAGATTCTTGGACTCAATGAAAGAAGTCACTAGACAAAAAGCTTATAAACAAAAGCATCCTGATAATAAAAGTTCCAAGTTACGACCAATAAGTGTCGAAGAAATTAATACAAATCAACAGTGCCTAACCATAGCCAAGAACGTGAATAAAAATAAAAATATGGCTACTTACCCGCATTTCTGAAAGTATGTAAACGCAAGTACATCCAACCGAAGAGCGAAAATCTGTATCTCATAAAGGAATAATTTAAAGGTAACTTATACTAACTCCCAGGCACTGAGCGAATTGTTCAGAACCGAAAACATTAAGAAAATTCCTCTTTAGGGACTTCCCTCCGGTTGAATTTAATTTTCTCACGCCTGGCTTCATTCTCAAGTTTCGTACACTACGGAGGCAAAAGTGGTTCCGAAAAGCTGAGTTTTGCTAAGCCCTAAGTTGGAAAATAATAGGGTTTGTTCCTACTGCGTTACCTTTCGCCCTGCATAATTCTACCTCTCATTAGAACAAGAGAATAGGGGCTATTCATAAAACAAACAAATAAGGAATCAACGGCCAAACAAAAGGAATTTGTGATACCAAAAATAAAATTTCAATTTCAAATAAATACTTTGCGACACAGAACGATGATTTATAATTATATCAATAAATATTCATTTCACAATTTTTCTCGGCTTCTTTCCATTCCATTACCATCTGATGTTTGGTAAGTTTTCAATTACGTCGTCAAAAATTAGGAAAACCCCTTTTTCATTCCGATGTACTCTTGTATTTATCAGGTATTTGGACATTTTGTTTAATAAGTTAATGCCGCACTGGAATACTGGAATTTTAGTAACTCGGAATCGCAGATTATAGCAGTCTACATGCAAAAACATTGGTGATTTTTGACACATTTTGGGCTGAAAATATGATAAGGGAAAAGTAAAATAATCAAATTCAATCATTGATGTAGATGAAAGACTTGACAACGAAACATTAATACGTTCTTTTTCCGAATATTTTCGCATTGGAGTTTGATAACGCAATAATCAATGACACGGGGGATCAAGTGTATGCAAAAATGAAACCGCTAATTAATTAGTACACTGCGTAAAACATATTGCAAAATATCAATTTGGAATCTATGCCTTCAAACAAATTAAAGATGTCATTGCATTGCAGAGTGGAGCTTATTTAACTTGCTCATTTGATGTAGACTACATTCACATTATAATTCAGATTATGCTGTGTGTACGCTACGCTGTAATTTAAAACGCACTCTGATTTAATTCCCAGGTGTTACTAGTGAAAACAAAAGCAAGCAAACCATTAGTCTGTAGTTTTATAAGTTTACATCATTCTTAAAGCACTAAGATCTCAGTATGCGGTAAAATGTGCAAACTTCAAAAACTTTACTCGAGATGATTTGCATATGAAGTCTACAGATAAGAAAAATAGTACTGTAAGTATACAGAAGTAATTTTGCTTCGAAGAAGCTCACTCAATGATGAGCATGCATCTTTCTCCGTAATCAACGGCTCAAAACCTTTGAAAACAGTGTATTTTTCAAAATAAATGTTGCCCGAGAAGCAGTAATGAGTTAGGATACAAACATTGTTGAGATACGGAGGTAGAAGTGTTGGATCTACAACTGGAATGTCAGTGTGTAAATACAAACAGTTGAAGATTATTTATAAAATCCCGACTTATGCTCGAACGCTGGGTGGAGACCATCTTTAGTGCAGCACTCCACCTGAAGAATGAGACGTTAAGCTTATAACGACTCAACCTCTTTCACTGATAGAAGCTAAAGCTGACGATAGATTTCTCTTACCCCCCTTAACCCACACTCTCCGCACTCAAAAACCCTACCTACTACTAATGACCCACCGATCATGAGGCAAATGAACTCAGCTATCGGCCACCTTCCCTCATCATCATCATGGGTCAACAATCCTAGGATTGAAGCAGCCCTCCACTCGATTATTTTATCGGCCAACCTCTTCATATTAACATAATTCCGCCCCTTTACTACCTTCACGATCTGTTCAATATATCTAGTACGAGGCCTGCCTTTTCCATTCTTCCCGTTCACTTTTTCCTCGACAATAATCTTTATCAGGCCATCGTATCTCAAGATATGGCCGATTAAGTTGTCCCGTCTTCTTTTTACTATTATCCCTACCTTTTCTAAGAACATGAAAAACTAGATTCGAACTACATAATTGATAAGTATGGTCCAAAGACTCTCGTCTTACAACTGAGCCTTATGAGTTCTCCTATGGGAAAGGTGAAATTCAAGACCACTCAATAAAAAACTTTCCATCGGATTCTAGAAAAGGAAATGACAATTGTATTATATGATGTAACCTGCATTGCTTTTCTCAATATGATTCTTTTCACTTCCTTCATTCGAAAGGAATCCAACAAACCATTGATAAATAATATATTTGAAAAACCGTGGTATTTCTAATTACTCATTCTTTCTAACGATTTATATTTTCCACATTGCTATGTTCTACACTGGAACGTATATTCCTCCTCTCTCGTTTCCTCCACCATACTGTGAACGCGTGACGAAACTCATCTTCGCGACTCATTAGAAAGCTTATTTTTTGCTTGTATAAAAATATATATGTGAAAAAGTACTTGTTTAAAGTCTCTCAGAATACTCTCTTTGGCACAGCACCTGGATCATGGATATGGTATTACGGGATTTAATAGAACGCTTTCATCCATTTAAGATTCTTAAAAAATTATTTTTGTGTTGTAACTCACGACCACTATGATCTTCGAGGCTGTAAAAAGAGGTTGGTCAAATAAAGACGAATTTCATATTCATTGTATCCAACATTCCGATTCCGAAATTTTGTTCTCCAATCCATTACTCTCTTCTTACCTTTCTACTGCGCTTCCTCCTCGCTCTAATGTCTCGAAACGCGGCCTTTTTTCAATATCCACGGGAGGCATTTCTCACCCCTACCCCTTGCAATAGCTCTCTTCCCTCATACTCCGATCCCCTTCCCTTTTTTTCTTCGTCCCCTCTGGCTTGCATCTTCATTTTTCCCCGGGGTGATCTTCCTTCCCGGCACATTCCCTCCCTCTCCCTGTACTCCTCTTCCCTTCCACTTCCTCGAGAGTCCCGCGGATATTTTCCCTCGATTTATTTACCAATCAAGCGGAAGATATTGAATATTTAGGAGGCTCTTCGGTTATTTCGTGATTTTTACCGGATTTCTTGTGGGAGTACGTGGGGCAGACGCGGTTGAGGAGAAAGGACAATGTGGAGGTTGAGAGACGAGGACGGTCTCAGGGCCCTGAGACTAAGAGTACATTTTTGTTGAGGATAACGAGGAATGATAGAAAGAGGCACTTTTTGTGCATAGATTTCTATAGTTTGACGAAAGGAAAAGTCTGCTTCGATGCCATTTTCTCGCTCAAAACGGAAATGGAGAGAAGCCTAAGGATAGAAACTCATAAAAAATATTAGGACCAAATAAGACCAATGGGGGAAAACACATAGAAACGGCTTCGCAAACGCCTGATTGATGCTGTACCGATTAAATGGAGACCTTGAACATACCCAAGAGGCGACTCCATAGAACCTAATTGACTCCATGGGAGTTGACGTTTTTGGAACAGAAATCCAATTAAGCTTACACTTATATTCTACTCCATTTTTCCCTATTCATTACTGTTTTCTTGATTATATTTTTAGTTACCATAAAATTCATTCACTAATTCATTACCAAATCCATGTGTTCGTTTTCTCTGGGATAGTACCTCACTGCTAGCTAAAATTTTCAATGCCCTGATAGATGGGAAATGATATGTGAAGCATTAAATATCCCCGGGAGAGAAATCGATGGGATGATGCCCGCCGATCATATTAATATGAATTATCACTTTGCATTTATTCCCCCTTAAGATATTCCTATGCGCTCAAAACCATAAATACGCTCAGATCACAAAGTTATTCGAACCGTAGTGTTTAACGCAATTAAAAGCACAAGTTTCCTCTTCATAGCGGGACGGGTATCACATCCAGCAATTAATTATTTCTCATACGAAACCTACCAGTCTCACGAACTCGAGCCGAAGCTTTGAATGCACACTCGCAACTATCCTCAGGTAATTCATAATTTGAATGTAAGTAAAAGAAAACTATTTTCAAAAGCATATGTTGGATATGCATTTAAAAATATGAATATAAATATATTATATATATGGGAATGTGAATTTATTCATTTAATATTGCAGTTTTTTATGCACACCTAAGATAGAACATGAAGAAAAAGAGGCTGACATAAGTTACATGGCATAGGATTAAAGAATCAAACATGTGGGCTCCTAGTAACTCTATATACATTCCCAAAGTTTTCTTACCATCAAAAAGTGAAATGACCAAGTAAAGCATAAAAATTATGATATTGTGACTAAAAATAGTAGATAATTTCATACTCAACAAAATGGCTACAGAGTGAAATCTTGAAGACCATCGAGTACTTGGTTGGTAACCCATTCAAAGAGATAACCGGGTATTAAATGTACAGCAGCCGCGGTTACCAGATAGATTACATACAAGCATGGAATACTCGGTTGCATACTTGGAATCCAATTTAGGTATGGACGTTGCTTTTCTTTTAGAATTGAGTTTCTCTTATAACTAAGGCGACATAAGTGGAATACCTACCCTCAACATTTGGAATATCATTAGCCCAAGTCCATCGTTTCTCCGATAAACAGTTTGTTTGAAACGGACAATTAGAGGGAAAGCCTAGTTGATGGTATGAAAACATGGAATAAAAAAGGACTTGATTATTTCAAGCCCAAAATTCTAAACATAACTCTTTCCTTGATAAATGGTTTTGAATTAGGTTTCTCCCCCAGCAAGATATTTTCAGTTTCCCCGCAGGTGATAGCATCGTTCAAACTACCTATCCTTCCCAGTTACATATATGTCATATTTTTGGAGCGCTCTTCAATATTTTCCGCTCAGGTACATGAGCAATTAGTTGAATAAAGTAGTGAAACTCTCTCGGTAAAATTTTTCATGATGGACGTAATCTCATTGGGAATACAGATAGGGAGGCAGAAGAAATGAATCCAGCGTTGAAAACGCTCAACCAAATCGGAGAAAAAT
Source organism: Platycnemis pennipes (assembly GCA_933228895.1). NCBI lineage: Eukaryota > Metazoa > Arthropoda > Insecta > Odonata > Platycnemididae > Platycnemis > Platycnemis pennipes. The sequence goes on from OW121853.1 coordinate 53,768,146, forward strand.
GAGGGAGGATTAAGAGCACGTCGTCCGGTCTTTTCGAGAGAAGCAGGAAGGAGGCGGGCCACTTGACTTGAAGAACCACACGTCCCCGGGGGCAATGTGGGGGAGGGGGCTGAGGGCGAAGGGGACAAAAGGAAGAAAAGCGAAGCCGTGGTTGACCAACCACGCTACCGCCATCCCCCAACCCTCGCGACTGAGAGCCCTCTCAACGAAAACACATGACCGCGGACCACACCGGTGACCGCCCGTCCAGTTTTCCTCATACCACCCACCCGCCTCCCCAGACGCAGCAGCGAGACACGCATGTTCTCCCTTTTTGCGATTCTCTACCCTCTCTCCTCTCTTCCAGTCAACGTAAGTCGGCATTCTGAATACCCGAAGAGTGAGTGGTCCCATCACATTTTAAAGCGTAGAAATGCTTTCAAGATTACATTTTTTTAAATCGTCGAAAACGAGTTTACACCTACGATTATGATAAAAAAGAACTCCACGTAAACATAAGGGTTCACAATGAGAACGAAATGATTGGCAGCGCCTAAATGAAAATGTGAGTGACAGATCCGTTTGAATTTGGTGGATTTTACGGCTAATACTGCGGCACTGGAATTCACACCGTTCTCGGATCCCCAGTAGATAAGAGACGCATAATCAGGAATATGATGCATCAAAATGGCGCATCATCATGTTACTGATTATGTGTCCTGTAACGGTCACGAAATCAGCAACAGCGAATATGCTTGTGTCAAAGCCACACCCGAAAACTATTTGAAGGGCAGAAAAATTGAGAAAAAATCTACATACTAATATCAGTTACAATGGCCTTAGATGTGGCCAAAATACCTAACAATTTGACCTCGGACCAAGACCAATTTGGATTCGGGAAGAGACAGTTTTCGAGCTCTGCTACTGAGAAAAACACATTTAATGTGGTCCTTGAGAAGGAGAAGTATTTATTCCTAAGTAGAGAGGATAATAATGATGAAATTAAGTATATTCTTATAAAGGAGAGGATTTATGTCATCTAAAAAAATGACTATAGAAAGGAATGGAAAATTAATGAAGTGGTGGGAAGGTGAACACCGTAACATACTATTCTGTACTAAGTAACAAAAGGTTAAGAAAAGGCCAGCATTAAAAACATTAGAAATTTTAAAGAACTAAATTTCAGGAGATAGTATGCGAGGGGATTTTCTGCATATCTTGATATTGTATTGTCATCATATGCGGCTGCTAAAAATTCTGCCAGAAATTCTCAAATAATATGTAAATTTGATAATTTTTCCAAAATTGCTCCAAAAGTTGGTTCCAGGGAAGCATTTAACCATGACCACTCCCTCGCGGTACTTGCCAAGGTGAATATATTTTCCTCGTATATGGAGTGGAAAATATTACAAATAGACAACAGAGAAGGGTTTTCACGGCCTAATAAGTGGATGGGAATTTAGCCAAACTCCGCTTTCAATTAGCAAATGTGCTAAGAAAACATTAGCTGTCTTGAATAAAAATGGATATGTGGCAAGCTGCTCCTCACAGTTTAAAAATATATAGATGGAAAAAATATTCCATAAGTGTATTTTGCTTAAGTACTGGCGGTCTTTATATATAGTACTACCTGGAAGTGCCCGTTGAAATTCAACGGAAGTGAGAAAAATCATATATATGTGCATAGTATTAAGAAATTTTAACATTTATTGTTAAGGGACGAAACCTATCTTGAATTTTGGAGCTATCTTTCGCTCCAAGTCTCAATTTGAGTCGTAAATCTATTATGAACCAACGTTAATACATAAATACTGTCAGTAATCGAACATGCAGTTTTACAATAATGGGAATAGTATTCCAAACCTTCTAGGCTAGAATGAGACCAGAGGGTACTTGGGAAGAATAAGAACTGCCTCCTTAGCGAAAAAATTATTTTCTCAGGTCTTTTGTGTGGATTAGGAGTGCGTTTATTCTCTAACTCTATTGCATTGGCGTCAATAAACCTCCTACGGATGCGTAATTATGCTTTTATTCCACTTAGAGTAGATTCGATTCTTATAATCTAGTACAAATTTAAAATATATACAGCGAATACGTTCGGTCTGGTATACTTGAACTCTCCAAGGTTTATTTGATTCATATTTGTATTACATTTAATTTTTCGACTAACTACCCTCATTTTTTCTACACTGCGTTCAGATTCCTCATCACCTTTGTCCATCTCAGTTGACTACAATTTCATAAACCTTTACCTTCTAGAGTTTACGCCGGAATCCTACAAAATTTCATCTCAATCGGTTCAGTTGTTTTTGAGGAGATGCGAAGCGAATATAGAACCGGCAGACAGACACCACTACATTTTTGTATATCAGTATGATAATTTGAAAAATGATCCTTCCTAATTCAGTTTACGATACATTTTCACAACTATTTACATCTAAAGACGAAAAACCTGAAGGCCAAATTCATGAAAGTCAACTGCAATGTTGCAAATTTTATACATCCTAACTATATATTACTCATATTATTATTGAAAGACGATCAGAGGAATAGTACCTATAATTGTCAATTTTAATTCCAATGAGTTTTACAACGAGGAGAAGAACATTGTTTGTAAAAAGAACGCGGCAGCTGCGGCCGCCATTTCACTCTACAACATTAGATCAATGTGTTCCTCAACTCTTCAGGGGATACCCACAACTATGGCACAAATGTTCGGAAAGATGTGAAACCATTGCGGAACGCGAAGAGGCCCAATGCTGCAAAAAGAGGTCTACAAAATGTTCACGATAAATTAGCAATTTTTTTAAACTCTTTCAAGATTAAAGACTTATTGGTCAACTTATTATAACCAATGATAGCGGACTAGCCAGGGAAACGATAGGGCGTTGCAAAGGCCGTTATTGATAAAAATAAACCGTATTTATTTGGAGTGAGATAAAGACTAAATACTCCCTTCTTATAACTAACCTCTTGTATCTAAAAAGTACAACATTTGCACTTTCACTTTTCAACCCTACCCGAAAACAAATATATACGCACCATCACTCATCATCAAGTGGATAAAAAGGCTATGGATGCAAATGGCCGGGATGCATGGAAAAGTTAAGATGGAGAGGGAGACAAATGAACGGAAAGAAATGATAGACTTGGAGGGATATCTAAACCAAACAGAGCAGAAGATTGAGAGAAAATGGCAATATTTCCTCATGGATAAAACAGGACGATCTCCAATAGGATAACCGATGCATGAACTGGCAAGAAAACTCCAACAATCGAGAGAAAATCATTGTTGAAAAAGACTTAATTCTTCGGCCATCTACGAAGTCATGATGAGAGGAAACCATTGGCTCGAACCTTTCTTCACTACTTCTCTCTCTCTCTCCCTTTCAGCGGCGAAATCCCAAGTTCTTTTCCGGGATTTAAGATCCCCAGGCCAAAAATCCCCTTCCCCACTCCTCTTGCAAACCGCACGTTCCGGCCCTTAAAGGGGCCCTCACTCACTGCCCTCTGGATGCGGAGCAGGAGGAAAAAGAGAGACCCTGCCCACCGCTACTTCCCGCAGCATCTCCACTTTTCGCCAGTCTTTTCCGGCACATCCCTCCACCCCCCTCTCCCTCATCCCCCATCTCCAATCCCCGTAATCACAGCCCTCCAGTGATAGTTTCCCCATTCCCCACCCCCATGAACCGCCTCCCGTGCCATTCCCACATAATTTCGAACGTAACTTTCCCATCGACGGGCTCAGATCACTGCAATATAGAGCATTTGCCACAATGCGACTTGAGCACTTAGCAATTGATTCGTATTCCGTCTTACTTATTTTTATCTATTTTTCGAGCTGATTCATAATCAGAAACCTCATAATCGTCTCTTCCACTTCGAAAGTTAATCACAAAACACGAACTATGGCGGGACTCACATCCATGCACTTAGAATCAAAAGGGTAGCTTCATTATCCCCATTTTATCCTTCTCGGTTATATAATACGAACTGTATCTCGTTTTGATATTTATCAATTAATATAGTCAATATGTCGTCAAATAAAAATGCAACCTATCGATGGAACCTCAGTGTAAACACAAAATTTGAGCTGGGAACTTGTTCCTAAAATTTTATTCGAGTCTAAAAATATCAAGGTCTTATTTTTTAAGTCCCCGTATTCCGTTGTTGAATTTCCGTGTTTAGTTGTTTTCTATTTTTATCTGTATTCTGAAAGTTATACTTTGTATTTCCACGCATTTTCTGAGTGGTAGCAAACATTTTCAGAATGAGGAACCAAATTCCACCTAGTAATTCGTGAAACCACCAAATTTAATAGAATCTGTTCAATAAATTATTATATTAAAAACGGAACTGCAGTAGCGGCTTTCAGCGGAGGGCTGGCTTGTAGAAGGTAATGAGAGTAATAGGGTAGAAAGTAATAAAAAAAATCACTCTTCCGAAGCAAAACCCTTAAAAAGAACTGTGTTACTGCAAAGTTATGTGTACATAGGTATGCTTCAAATGTCCATGAACTAAATTTAGATAGCATATGATTAAAATAAATTTTGATTGGTTGATAAGAAAAAACTCCAAATTTGTTTCCGATTACCACGTATTACAAAAACCTCTCCTAAACCCTACAGTATGAAAACACATTGTCGAAAAAATACAGTCGCTGTTAGTGACATAAATAAAATTTCACTTACAAATGCGATAAACTGGGCGGAAAATTCCCTCAAGCACATTAGATGGAAGGCGATACAGCGTAGCGTAAACAAGGGCGAGAACTAAACGAAAAGGACCAAAAAGCTTTTTTCCTGTCCAGTGATTCATTATCCAATAAAACCCAAGTTCAAGACGAGTTGATTATAAATTACATGCTCGTTTCAGTGCCCCACTCTTGATGGAGTCAAAACATGCTCTTTCCCTCCAACAAAAACAAAACACTTGTTTCATCACCTCCATTATACGTGGCCTGGAAGAAAATATGGTGGGAGTAAGACAAACAACCACATTCTAAAGAGATAAGGACATACGGGGTTGCCAGGTAATAAACTATAAAAATAAATATTTGCTGCTCCATCCATCACATTCTTATCTCATTAACATTGAATATTAGACTGTGAAGATCTCAGTCTATTCCATCATTTAGTAAGGTGACATAATAATTACGAAATAATTCATATTTGGAACATATTTTTGGAAAAAGCAGAGGTGTAGAGCTTATCAACATATTCGACAAACCCGCTTAATTACTTTTTCCCATCCCCATGAACCACCTTCCGCTCTAATTCCATATTCTTGAAAATTAAACGCGATGGAATTAGGTTATAGCTTTCATATAAATAATGGCTTCCTAATTCAACCGTTGGTCGTGAAAATCTTCACACCAGCATGGCATCTACTTTAACGAAAACTAATTAAATATGTTGCAACTCCCATTTAACCCCTTTACCAAAAACATATGCACGATGACTTCATTGGACTAAAGCTTCTGGTACTTCGTTTTCCATAGGTTCATCGTCATTATTGGTTAGAATTCCTAAGATTGGTTTGACACAGCTTTCCACTTGATTTTGCTATCAGATAACCTCTTCATGTTCACATAATTCTTCTATTTTACATCCTTAATAACCTTCTATTTATACATCTCATACGAGGCCTTCCTTTACGGTGAATTCCATGGTAACTGATGCAACGTTGGGAAGAAAAACATTTCCTTTCAACTTCATTAAAATTGAGTAAAATAACGTATAAAGTATTTTTTTAAATCGCCTCATACAGATAAACCGGCATAAAAATTAATGCATCGAATTAAAATCTGGGGTTTTCGCTGCTGTTGCTAAAAAAAAAAAGAAAAACATTGCAGTAACTGATGCAACAAAAAATGGACATACTTATTGGGAATGTCTATGCGGACTGAAAAGTCTGTGAGTTATGAACCTTCCACTTAGAAAACTGTATGCCAATAGTAAATATAATATATGATAAAAAAGATTCATATTTCATTATTCATTTCTGTTGTTGAAATTGCTTAATATACACAAAAGTAAGCGTAACTGATGCAACACAAAAAAGTAACTGACGCAACATTTGTGAGCATTTATTCGGAATGCAAAAAGTTCAGTTTCTGTAAAGGCCAAAGCAAAATCAGAATAAAAGGGGCTAACAAAACTAGTCTCAATTGATCTATTGCCTGCTTTCCTGGCATAGTGCACTTTATGCGTGCCGGGAATTCGTCGTGGTTGGTTTTCAATCCACCTTGCCTGTAGTGATGTTCGATCACTTTCCATATCAGCTGCTGTCAGATACAGTACTACAATTTTTGGACAAGCTTCCTTAGCTACAGAGGAAAAATCTGCTGCATTTGTCACAACTGCAGATCCTTGAACTACTGTTTTCAATACTGCACTCTTTACGGTACCGCCAATTCCATCCATCGGTCCTTTACCGTGAGAAGCAGCAAGGAAGCTCCAATCAATATTCTTCAGCTCCCTGTGCAGCCTTTCTGGTGAAAGAATAATTTACAAAGAATAGCTGTTCTTAAATTGGCTACCTACTCAGTCGTAAAATGTGTGCAACGTTTTGAATAGATCACGCTGCTGAATGTACTGTGACCATAACTTGTTGAATGAGAAGATAGCAAACTTGTCATGTCTTCACTCATCACTTACAACTGCAAAATTAATCTGCTGATCATTTGAAGTCAAGACAGCTGTGACGATAGTTATTGAGTCTGAACTCCAACGTGCAGACATTACTTCATTTTGATGTCTCAGAGCAAAGTTTTCTGCAAGTCCTCTTGCAGTATTCCCACACCTTCTGGACAAGAGCTTTTAGCATTCTGATTTGCTTCAACTGAAAAGTAGCTATGAAACAGTGTGGTCTCTTTTTTCAACTGTTTTTGAACTGCAATGCCAGTTCATTTCGTGCAATAGAGAGGGGAGATTCAATTTGCTCTTTCTCAAACTGTCTGCTGGAAAACCACTGACAATATGACACATGTGGATCAATATCTACAGATGTGCACTCTCTCTGGGAAAAAATTGCTGAAATGTATTTCCCGGTATCTCTGCATTCAGAGTATTCGCAAAAGTAACAATTTATAACCATAGACAGACTGACTGCCGAACAAATGAATTTATGTCTTTTAGTAAATTGATACCTGGGACTGCCTTTCTTATTCCTTCCAGAAGCATCTGACCATTCTCATGTTAAATGCAGCGGCAAAAATTTTGGTCATTTTCAGTTACAGCCAAGATATGCTTTGGCCGTAGTTCTGCAAAATTAGATGTCCCTAATCTTTTGCTGTTGGTACTCTTGAATTGCAGATAAGCTTCCATAACTGTCATTACGAGCATATTTTTTGTACTCTTTCTTTGTTACCGGTAGAATTTCTAATGACAACAAAATATTTTTTTCATGGCAACTGCCTTGACACCAATTCACTTTCATAAAACTTCTCCACAAGCTGCATAGTAACAGGACGTAATTCAGTTGATCTGCGAGAAACAGATAGAGCTGCTGAAACTACATTAAATGTGGATGCAAGCTTTTCAATGACAGCTTGCTTTTTCCGAGGGCTATTAGGAAGTGCTCGTTTTACCCATTGCACAGCCATCCCAAAATATTGAAATGATTTGAAAGCTTCAGGTGGGGATAATGAGATTTCTAATGATGCAGCCTTTTGTCTCATACGTGCCTTTTTCATACGCTTTTTACTATCTTCCTTTTCAACTTTCTTTCTTGCATTGGTCCATTTTTTCTGTACGACTTTTGCTGCTCTGCATTCCGATTTTTCACCTCTGCCTTCTTCTCTTCCGTCTTGCCATCTCGATATTCTCTCATCTTTTCTGCAGGAGTCTTAGGTGGCATCTTGGTTTCTGTATGCTAATCCCACACATTATAGTGTGTTCATTTATCATGTTAATTAAGTAACTACTACTACTGGTACTAACTACTACTGGTACTAAAAGATTATGCAATAGTGTATTTAAAATATATTTATTCCATGTATGGAAAAATTATTCCATATATGGAAGAATTACAAAAATAAGCAGGATATAAATTATAAATCCATAGGTATCAGGTATTTTAGCGAACCGCTATCTAAAATCAATAGAATAGAATAGATCAATCAATCTAAATCATATAGTAATGTTAACGACTGAATTAGAATAATTCGCGGCAACTTTGAAGCATCTAAGTACACTATTTCACCAGGTTTTAATGTGAAGCCTCCACTTTCAGAGTGTGAGCAGGTTTCAAACTGGTTTTCGCGCCAATTATTTCGGTTCCGATTATTTTTGGCCTCGGTTCCGGTTCTAAGCTCAAGAACCGGTGGAACCGAGAACCGAAGAACCGAACCGACCCATCCCTAGTACAAATAAAACTGAAATTTGTAGGTCAAAAAATTGATATGTAAGTATTATACAAATATTCGTGAATATTATTACCTTAAAGATCTTACAGGCTTATTCATTGTGAAAACACTATGTAATTTTATAGCAAATGAGTATATTAATTTAGACCTAAGTGAATTATACCAAATTACAATCTGATAAAATTAGGTAATATTGGATGCTTGCTAATACACCATGGTAACTGACGCAACTTCCCTCATGTTGCATCAGTTACTATAAAGCAGTTGCGTCAGTTACCCTTAGTACTACTAAATAAATTAGTAGATAAATATTCTTTTTCCACTGATTAATGTATATTTGTAAATATTAGAATATTTACAAATTTAATATTGAAATATCCACTTAATTTCTTAAAAAAATTAAAAAAATCCCAAAAACTGTAACTGACGCAACACTCCGCACAGCAGTATTCCGAGTTTCATTTCGATTGTATACATCACTTAATAATCCTATATCTAGTATAAAATTAATAAATATACCTTCAGTAATTTATAGACTGAAAATCATGCAGTATTTTCTTGTAGAACAATGTAAATATTGAAAACAAAATTAGGTCACAGAAGTTATTCAACTAGTGGTGGCAATCCTGCTTCTTCTAATGCAGTTATCTCTCGCCAGGTAGCAGGAATGTCCCAAAAATTGTGTTTATAAAGAACTTCAATATCAAAACGAATATAAACAAGATAATTAAATGCTAAAAATTAATGTTATTTTTTTCCTGATTTTGTCCACTTTTACATGGAATTCACCTTACAATTCTTACCTTCACTTCTCCCAATATGATGGCTTGAAGAGGACGATTGTCTTCATCAAGCCATCATTTCTCGATAAATTAATTAAGGAGGAATGCAGATGATTATGCCATAATAATGCCGATTATTTTTCCTGTCTCTTTTTTAACGTTTTCACCAAGCTTCTATTTTTTCCCACTCTACGTAATACATCTTCGTTAGTCACTCGCTCTATCGAATTGATCATTCTCCCATAGCACCACATTTTCGAATCCTTCCAACCTTTACTTCTTCTTTTTCATAGTTAGGGTATATATTGACGAAATATCTTCACCCTGATGCGCAATTTGAGAATGTCTCTCTTTCTACTCTATACCTATCTTTCTCCCGATGAACACATTTTCTATAGATGTCCCCATCCCGTCTAAGGTCCCCTTTCTATTCCTCCCCCTTCCCCTTTCACCCAGCGATATTCCCTGGCCTTCATTAATCCCATTGCCGCTGATCACATTCCTCAACATCATATTTGTCCTCTCATATTCATTCGTCGGCTCTCTTCATCATTTTTCCCGCCACTCCCATTCACTCTAATACTCACACATATTCCTAATCCTTGTTATCATTAAATCCTACTGTTTTTCTTATCATGAAAAATAATCGCTTTGTATCACTCGAGCTACATCTTCAAGTTCTCATAAAGGGCCTGCATTTGTAGATTTATGGGTGAAACATGTGCGGTGAAATCTAAAAATTCAAGACAAGGTGAAGTACATAAATGAAATAGAAAAACTTCCGCAGGTAACGATTTAGTCACTCTATACTCTTTAAACTTTGGGTAACTTCTCTCGTTACCTAAAACCTAAAGAGTAATCTGTTATCTCTCTACCAACCCTTAACGTTCCTGTATCCCTGTAATATTATATTCATGATCCCAAAATATCTTCTTTCGTTCCAATATTGTAAAAGCCCTTGCACAACCCCTTTCTCCCAACGAGGCCTGAGCCCTCGCGTCTTTCCTCCCGTCTCAATATTATTGCGATCCCCAAACTCTCCGCTTCCTCCCCAATATTGCTCAATTAATGACGCCATCTACCCACGCACCACCTCATCGCAATCATAATGCTTCGATGGGCCGAAGAAAATGCCCTGGGCTCGTTCGACGGCGACTACCCTCGGGTTTCCCCGGCGACAGAGCCTACTCCTCCGAGCGGAATGGGGTAGGTAAGGAGAGAGTAGGGCGAGGGGTAGGCGATAGGGATGAGAAAGGCAAAGGCTGAAGGGAAAGGCTAGAATGGAGAGCGAGGGGGAAGTTGCGGTTTCGTGAAAACCTCCGGCTGAGCAGGACGGCGAAGCGAAGAAGGGAAACGATGAATCCTGAGGGAGGACGAGACTGGAGACGACGCTATCCGAGATTAATCATTTCATCTGTCGCCAAGATTCTCCCGTTCGGCTGCGTCGCATCAAAGAGTTTTCCCCCAAAACCTCCACTTTCACTCGAGTCGGAATTGAGGTATCGTGTCGCAGAGGCACATCACGCCGATTTGGTGCGTGGAGCGGTGACGAGGCGTGCCGGTCTGGCGGAACCGTCGCCCGGGATGAGATAAGAGATGCGACGCAAGTGGTAACGGATCACATGGATACGGGGATTCTGGGAAACGGAGGCAATTGCACACGGCAATGAGTTGCTGAGATTAAACTTACCGAATATTCCGCAGAATTTCAAGCAACATGCGCCTCGGGATCCGGTGTAGGCGCGCAGCAAAGTAGCGGTTGCGGCAAACGAATGCTAGTCTGACTTCTGAAGGCGAAAAGTATGGTTACAATCTGCCATATCTATCTCGTCACTACTTCCTTATTAGGCATAAATTAAATACTTTTACTATCTTTACTTTTATAAGGATATTAAAATATCTTTTTTTTGTTCATTACGCTTCATTTTATCCATCATGGTCTTGCTAAGCTGATGCTTATCAGCATGTTCCAGGTTTAAATTGTTGTGGTGCAGTCTCAGGTAAATTGAATATCTTTACAATAGTTGATAAGATTTAATAATATCTTTTAAATACTTTTGCAACAGATGGCCTTTTTAAATTTTTACGCTAGATTTTTGAGCCGAATGAAAGCGGAAAGACTAAAATTAATAAATAAGAATACAAAACTTATACCATCTCACTATTTTCGATTCATGACTATTCCATTTTCACTATATTTTCAGTAAATTCAGGTAGCCACAGAAAAAAAACTAAATTATCGCACGAAATATTATTTCTTAATTAATTTGGTATCATGTTGTAAATAAGCCAATCTTATAAGTAAATACAGAATCAATGTATTTCTATAGAGAACTTGATTTTGGCTGCCAAGTGTGGCAGGATCTGGAGAGCTTATTGTGGCTTGAAAGCCACCAATATTATTAGCCGAATAATTCTGTTTTGTGGAAACGCCAGGGGGCCATTATCTTACTAAATGAGTTTAACATAGTCTTACGTATATCACCAAGTTTGCTGATCATTGACCAAATTGAACGACATCAGGATAATTTTTCTGATTATATTTTTGTACACTCTGCGTCCATCTGTCATTGACTAGCATTAATTTAAAAAAAAATAACGATTATATTGTTACACCCCATTAATTCACCTTAAGACATCAACGGTCTTAATGCAAAGGGCTTTTATGCGTAGCACATGATTTGCAAAATTAACTCTTTTATCTTAATAGTTTCAGGCTTAACTATGTGGAACCTTTCCATATCGGAATGCTAAAAGATACACTTTTTACGGTCCAATAGATAAATTCATTAAGTTTGACCTGGGTTTCGTTACCTTGATCAGTAAAATATTTCTTAGAATTTCGACAATGTACAGAAAATTTAGAATGGCTGTTGGCTTAAATTACAAAAGTTCCCTTATTATCTGCTAAATATAAATATTTTTCACCTGGGTTTCGTTACCTTGATCAGTAAAATATTTCTTAGAATTTCGACAATGTACAGAAAATTTAGAATGGCTGTTGGCTTAAATTACAAAAGTTCCCTTATTATCTGCTAAATATAAATATTTTTCACTCATTAAATCATAAACACACACTAACTGTTGTATTCATTAATTTCTCCCATAAGTGCATGAAGAGCTGCCGTGTTTGGAGGTACATAACGCCCGCAGAAAACATATTGAATTCTGAGACGAATATATGAAATCCATTACATTGATAAGATGCCTGTTTTCACTTCCTGTTACGCAATAAACATGACCTGAAAAGGACAAAGACAAATGCCGAAACCTGTCAGTTTGACATACTGGGTTTACAAAGGAACTCATTCATCAAGTTTCTCGTCTGTTCAGGACTTCATCAGGGAACACTTCAGTAAGCTGCAGAAATCAATTTCCACCACCCGATGGTGGATTCTTTGAAAGTCGAGGTGAGGGAAAGCTGAAATTGAAATATCTCAGGAATGGGATTCCTGGCATCAAGGTAACATTCTTTGCTCGGTCGATAAATTAAGATAGTGGCCTGAAATTGTTCAAGCATTCATTTTTTTAATATTAAAACAGAAATACCAACTCTTCTATAATATTAAATTTCAATGGTTTTACATCACCTCTAATTGATTTTCCGCCAATTGGGAGTTACCCCTAAGCAAAAAAGCATTTTACCCTACTTCCTGGCTATAATACTGAAGCAAAAAACTTTTTTCCTACAGAGACCCTATGCCTGCTAAATGTTTTACCTTTTCCAGCCAATCACATAGCTTATTTACCCCACAGAAATCAGCGCAACCACCTATCAACTAAGAGTGCGAAGAAGTGAATTTGCTCCCTTAGAATGCAATTACCGGCATTCTTGTATCAGTTACGGAGAGGGTAGAGATGGAATAAGATATTTTTGGATTATTGTCACAGAATAAGGTTCCAAGTGTATCACTTCATCAAAGCCGGCCGTGATAGCCAGGTCGGTAATGCGCTGGTCAGGTGACCCAATCGTCGCAAGTTCGACTTCGGACATGGATGTTATTTTTATGTTGAATGTTAAGAGCTTAGGTTAGATAATACGATGTAACCATAGGCGTTGGAGCACGTAAAAATCAAAGCTTACTACATCACTACATTACCGACGAATGAAGGTCACATTACCTAACTCGAATTATGCACGTTTGAACTTCGCATTCGAGAGTAGCAAAATGGCAGAGTAGCCAATAGCCTTTAAGAGAGAAAATTGGGCAACTGACAAGAGGTTCCATATTAAAATCTGTAAAGGTCACCAGGCACGTGGAAAAAAACCTAGCAACTGGGTACCTAACATTTATGTTAAATCACAGCTTAAGGAAATGGCTGAACCTCATCCTTCCTCTCCACGCTGAAATGGAAATCGCTCAAGCTTAGGTACTTAGTGAGCTATATTAAAACAACTAGAGAGGCATAAAGGAGGACAGAAAAAACGCAATTTTCCATGAAAATTTTGACATCCTACGACCATGGTTTCGATGTAACTACACCATCATCAGGAAAACTTGATTGGCTTTTTTGCAGCTGCATTATGGTGAAATTTTCTTTTCATTGAACACAATAGTTTACGGTGATTAGCAGTGTAGCATAGATTATCTGAACAGAACGCAGGCCCATAGGGTACAGAGGGTAAGAGAAAGTGGGGAAAAGTTCCTTTTCCACCGCTGGACCCTTCCAGCCGGTCACCGAAATGGTTCGGGTTCTGGAGACTGGTCTCGCTAATGACGTTCCCGGCGTTATTCTCGTTTGCGCAGTTAATTAGTTTCCAATCGCCCACTCGGATTCAATCCTGGGCGAGGCGAAAGGACCGATTCCACGCGTCCCCCCGACCGCCGTAACTTTCGACTCCGGGAAAAAATCGGAAACTGCGAGTAGGCGGGGGAAATAACGGCCTTAAGGAATGGAAGAAAGAAGAGCGATGAGGGCGGGAGGGAGGTTATAAGGAGTAGGAGGCGAGAGTGAGGGAGGGGGAAAAGGGAGCTGGTAGTGAGGGAGGTAGAGAAAGACGCAACCACTTGCTACAACGTCCCCAAAAACCATTTCCCTCAAAGGACCTCCCATTCCCCTTCCCATCTCAACCACCTGCCACCCACCCCCAAAAGCCCCACCTGGCGCAGACAAGGGAAATGAATGGGCGGGGAATGTGAGACGAGAGTGCGTTGGAGAGGGCGGGAGGGAGAGTTAAGGGGGTAGCTCGGGAGGTATCGGGCACGAGAGGAGGGATTCGAATCGGGTGGGACATACTGGAGTGATGGGAGGACGGGAGGGAGGGAGTTGGGTCGCGTATATGGCTTTAGGGTGGGATGCGGGACCTTAAGCGTGGTCCTGGAGAACGGGGAAGAGGGCGGAGGGGGAGGCAGTGAACGATGAGAGCCCATTGAGCGAGAGTTTTCGGTCGGCGGATGAGAGATTGCCCGGACAAAATCACGGTGGCTCGGGTTTTCGGAATGGGGCAGGAGGACCGAGGCGGATGTATTGCTTCCCTCCAAACGCTGGCAGGTCGCTTTGGCACCCTCCCCACCCCCCCCCCCCCCCCACCAACCACCACATTTCGGGCCCCTCACCGACCCCGCTATTTATTGCCGTTATCTGCGATATTCCTCATACTCCGGGCCGCGACCCGCCCACAAAACCCTCTCTCCTACATTCTCATTCTCTCCCACTGCAAACCAACCCCCCCTCCCCAATGCACACCCTACCACCAACCCTTTTAAAACTTCCAACCCCCTGTGCGTTGGTCGGGCCGTCCGAGTGTAGGTGAGGGAAGGGAGTGGAAGCGAGGGAGGGAACGAGTGTGTGTGTGTTTTTGTGTGTGTGCATATACGTATTTACGATCGAAATTCTATCGGGAGGGGACACGGGGAACTTCAAGCTCAGGGGAAGTCATTAATAATAGCTGCGAAAAACGCGGATTTACCCTTTATAACCGCTATCGTGCTGAAGTGTATGTTTCTCTCTCTTTCTCTCCACGAACGAGCCTCGAAAATTTGCAGTCCTTTTTTTTCGGGCAAAGATCGATTCTCCGTCAAATTATTGAGCTTTTCGCGATTGGGTGAGCAATATATTTGAAATACACTCCGAAAGCGCTTAACAAATGACAAGAATAAATTCAACTCGGAAGGAAGTGGCAGCGTGCACCACGCACTGTAAAGATTTCAAAAAGGTTCCCCTGGTGATATTATGCGTTTCATGCAGGAAAACGTGGCATGAAAATTCTAAAACGATATTTTAAACATTCTGAAGTGAGAAAAGTTTTTTCAGCGTTTCCAATCATGGGTTTCGTCCATGAAACGTGTAGCTACCAGTTTCCTCCATCTTATGCTCTCAGTTTTTGCATGCTAGAAATCATTTGTGACAACTAAAGATGCAATATTAATGAAAAGAAATGGATCCAAATTTATATAATATTACGCAATAAAAACTTGTTCTTCAACATTCAGAAATTAACATTCTATTAGTAAGTCAAAATAATATTTCTAAACAATGAGGAATGATATACACAACCAGGTTGTTTATCACTACATACTAATGCTCATGAGAAATGCACGAAAAAGTTTTTTGCTTTTACTTCCCTGTTCTCCCAAACTATTTATAAGCTTCATTTTAAAATCATTGTTCAAATATCCATATTCTTTGACGATAAAGCTCACATGCAAATGATGATATCTTATCACTCGCTCTTGGTATTCGCCTCCATATCGATACAATAGTAGATAGGAAAATGAGTAAACATATATTAAAATGATCTATAGTTATAGAGCACCAGTTATACTTCAAATTAATTAAAGCTGTTTTTATCATAGGCGTAAATTGATAACAGCTTCATGATCTATTCATTTCAAATAACAAATACTGAAAGCTTCAAATACTCTTAATTTGCTTTATGCATTAAATGGAAAGGTGGCAACGAAACGGCAACACATCAAGTGCGACTTTATACGACCATTTCATCTATACCTCTCATGATGAACCAACATGAAATAAAATCGGCCCCATGAAACAAAAAATTTCTTTAGAAAACACCACTCGAAAACCTTTTCGCGCCAACAAAGCGGCGAGATGTATCTGCATCACCGACGATGAAATTTTATTCGCAATCGCCTACGTGCCCCCTATTCAACGAAGTGCACGGAGCGAGCCCAGTCCCAATGAAACCTCCTTAAAAAGGAACGACGCCAGCAAAGATCTCAATTGCACGACAGACGTGAGAAATTCACCGGCCACGGGCGGCCAAGCCGACCCTCCATCCCGAGCACACACATACCCCTCACACTACCTTTCCTTTTCTCCTCGACAACCATGCACGTGTATTAAGCTCCCTCACGCTCCTTATTTTCCCTTTTCAACCTCCGCCGGCGGAGGTTAAAAGCCCTTTGAGCGCAGAAAGGGCGAGAGGTAAGGTCCGCGGGGGCGGGGACAAGGGAGAGGTCGAGAGAGAGAGCCTGATAAACCCCGTCGCGATAGCACATTTTCGCGGTTTTTTGGGAGATTTCAGAAAGAGACTTGAGTGCTTTCGGATGCAGAGAGTGCGACGATAGAATGCATGTCCTTACGTTTCTAAACGCAACGAAAAAAGCACTTTAGCTAGGGAATTTGAACGTGTGCATGAGAAAAAGTAACAACATCTCTAAAAGGCGTGGGTCTCTTGGAAAACTGTTCCTCGACATACCAGCAGGAATGGAGCTATACGCAGAAGGCAAGAAGGGAGGAATATTTGATAGTAACGGAATCAGACGGAAAGCCTGGGATAAATTCGAAGGAAATGAGGGCAATGCGAGAAAAGTACAACTTTAGAGTACAAAAGGGAGGAACATGCATGTCAACAAAATTTTCCTAGAACGAGTTTTGTCATCACACTCTTTTCAGTCTTCATTTTCTCATAAGACAGGTTTGAAAAAAATTAAGGGCAAGAGTGTCGGACTTCACACCCTGAATTACGAATAAGTTGTGAAGAGAACGAAGAAATTTAAAATGTGAAATAATAAAGAAAGTTTAACCCGACAGACGGAATGAGTTCAAAAAAATGATTTCAGGCAGTAAATAAATGAAGCTGATGGTGGAATGGTACGAAGATTGAACAAATGGATGAGAGAAAGGAGATAAAATGGAGAGAAATCAATAGCAAAAGATTAGATGCAGGTAGGAAAGAAAGGAAATTGTTGATTGGAGGTGACGGTACAAAGATAGAGAGAAGAGAATGAAGGAGTAAAGGAGAAGGAGAGAAAGAGGAAGGGAAAAGAAAAGAGGGAACACTTTAGGAACAGAGAGGAAAAGGGAAAAACATGGGAGCGGAAGCTTGCGATGGATGACGAAAAAGACAAGGGGATGAAAGAGGGAAAGAGGAAGGGCAGAAGAGAGACGGAGAGGGAGGAGGCATTTGAGAGTGCAGAAAGGCTTTAAGGGAGCACCGTATAACGGGGAGAGGGGAACGGAGGTGAGGACTCGAGGAGAGTAAACGGGTAGGTAGTCGCGCCTCAAAGCTAATTTGCGACGCAAAACAAGCTTAATGCATTTGACGGCCCCGGCGTTTTGCTCCCGAGGCAAATACGCGCCCATTTAAGTTTTTTCGCCTTTTTTCCGGAATTTCTCCATTTTTTCCTCTCTCTCTCCCTCTCGTAGTCTTTCATTTCAACCCCTCCACAAACCTCCGCGCGACCTCCCCCATTTCATTTCCACCGGCGTGATTTACGACATGTTTGGAGGACTTCAACTGCTCTCTCACGCCCGAAAAGTCTCTCATCTCTCCCTTTCCACCGGAGTCGACCCACCCTTCCCACTCCCCCCACATCACCTCTTCCATCCCATCGTTTTCACCCCACTGATTCCCACCCCCGCACGAAAACCTCACCGCCACACCTCCTCGCGTACACACACATGCAAAAGGTACCGACCAACCCCCTTCCCGCGAAACGTCCCTTTCGATACTAGTTCCCCGCAACCCAAAAAAAATCCCTCCTCGAGAGGACCTGGTTTGATGGACATCCGCCGTGCGGCGCTGTGGAGCAGCCAGCCATCCAACGAATTAGCCCCGTACACTCTCAGCGTTCGCCCCCAGAGGGGGTTTGTGTTTGTGACTCCGCGCCCGTAGCTCGGGTGTGTGTTTGTGCGTCCGTTTGCGTTTTCCTCCCGCACCCTCTGCTCCCTCTCCTCTGTATTGTCGCACCCTTTTAACGACGGGGGAGAACTCACCGCCCACCACATACACGTATGTGCGTGTCTGCACCTCCCCCTCCTGCCCCTGCCGTTGCAAACGAGTGCAGCGTCCCGTTCAGCCCTCCCGCCAACCATCGCTACTTTCCACTTCGGGTGCTTCACAAAGTGTGAATAAAGCGATTTGCTGGCGACGTCGAAACGAATTATACGTCCCGTCGCTGGGGGAATCGTGCTTCCGTCAGGAACAGCACACCGCCACGGCGGCAAACAACGAGCGGAAGATCGACTGATTAGCCAGGATTTCGGACCTGCGCTCTGCCCTGCACTGTTGACCGTGTTCACCATCTTAAACATGCGTACTTTTGGCATGTTTCGCGGGCCAAACTCTCACAAAGGAACGAAGAGCAACCATTGTTACTTCCATTATCTCTCTTTCAATCGACTAATCAAGCCAAGTGATAATAAAACAATGATGACGGGCGGGATAACGATGAAAACACCTTGCAAATCTTGCACTTTTGTGGTAGCAGTAGTGTTCACTTCGGGAAGGTTAACAACGGCTTAGGTCCTTTGTACCGTTCAGGAAGGGTAGGCAATTGCATAGAGGTAGAAATTGGTTAGGGGTATGGATGCAACCTGGCGTCGGCATTAGCCGCCTGCTCTTGACGATAGGCGTCAGGGTGTCCACGTTTTAACGTCCCATCCGACGGACAGAGTATTAAACTGGAAGTGCTCTCCACACAGAACTCTATTGGCGGCCGGCATCACAATGAAAAATCTCTTTCACCACCAGAATCCGAACTCGGGCCTCACCAACCTGATCCCCTTATTTTCTCTCGAGGTACTTCATTTTTCCCTTCCCCATGGACTACGCCTTGTCGTGGTGGGATTGGGGCTTGCGTGTTCCCGTGACCCCTAGAGCTACACTGGCGGGAGTAACTAATATTGCTCCTGGTAGGGTCACCCATGCCAGACAGGTCGAAGGGTAGGAGCCTGACGAAAGGTAGTCCACGTACCGTACTCGCAGCGTCTGTTCCTCAGTGAGGCGGCTGTGAGAAGGCGTCTGACCCCAGTGGGGCGGCCTAACAAGTGATGGTGTCACGTTAAAAACACTATTGAGGCAGGCAACGGGAAACCACCTCAATTAAACTCTCCCAAGATCACAATGGACTTGAACAATAGAGAAATGAATCCTGGCAACTACGGGGCCCGGGACCAAATTATTGGAACGGGTGTCGTGCCCGGCAGCAGGGTAAGCAAGGACTCTGCGGTCGTCATCTCACGAAATCCTTGCACGAAAACAATGACAGCAGCAGCAGCAAAAGCAGCGGCGCCGAAGAATAAACCAGAGAAGAGAGCAGCAATGCTAAGGATCGGGACATGGAACGTTAGGACTATGTTAAGGGCAGGAAAACTAGAGAATATTAAGCGTGAAATGGAGAGGGGAAAGATCGATTTGTTGGGATTAAGCGAAGTAAGATGGAGAGACCAGGGGGACTTCTGGAGTGAAAAGTACAGGGTTATATACAGTGGAGGGGAAGAGAGCCAGCGGGGAGTGGCAGTTGTGTTGAATGCAACATTAGGAAAAAGGGTGTTGAATGTGGAACAGGTAAGCGATAGAATACTAGCCTTCGAAATCAAAGCGATACCGGCAAATATAGTCGTAGTACAGGTGTACATGCCAACAGGGGGGCATAGAGAAGAGGAAGTGGACGAAGTATATGACCAGTTGGAAGAATTAATCGGGAAAGTAAAGGGCAGGAAGAACCTAATAATTATGGGAGATTGGAACGCTGTAGTAGGGGAAGGGAGGGACGGAAGTGAAGTAGGGGAGTATGGTCTTGGTGTAAGGAATGACCGGGGCGAGAAAGTAGTGGAGTTCTGTAGAAGGAATAATTTAGTGATTACAAACACGTGGTTTAAACACCACCCTAGGCGTAGGTACACATGGAAAATGCCGGGGGATACTGGAAGGTACCAACTGGACTACATCATGATTAGGCAAAGATTCAGGAACGGCGTCATGAATTCGCATAGTTTCCCAGGTGCAGATGCCGACTCCGACCATAACTTGGTGGTGATGAAATGTGAGATGAGACTAAAAAGGTTAAACGTAGGAAGGAAAATAAAAAAGTGGGATGTAGGAGCACTGATTGGAGGGAAGAGGAGGGAATACCAGGAGATTGTGGATAGATGCATGAGGGAAGAGGAGGGAAGAGGAACAATAGATGTAGGATGGGAGATGATTAAGACGGGCATAATAGAAGCAGCTGAGAAAACAATAGGAACAGTAGACGCTAGGAGGATCAAGAAACCATGGGTAACAGCAGATATGATGGAAAGGATCGAGGAAAGAAGGAAATGGAAAAATGTGAATACAGAGCTAGGCAAAAGGCGTTATAAGGAGATTAACAACAGGCTTAGGAGAGAAACAAAGAGAGCAAGAGAAAAGTGGTGGAGCCGGCAATGCGAGGAGCTGGAGAGACTCCAGAAAGAAGGAGAAATAGGCAGTCTGTACTCAAAGGTTAGAATGCTATCGGGAATCAAGAAATGGAAAACGGTCCCGTGCATCAAAGACAGAAGGGGAAATTTAGCAATGGAGCCAGAGGAGATCCAGCGTCGTTGGAGGGAATATGTTAAGGAACTATATGATAGCGAAAATAGGCCTATAAACTTGGACATAGGAGAGGAAAAGGACGTTGATGAGGATGACGTGGGCCCCGGAATACTGGATAGTGAGATAGAGAAGGCACTGCGAGAAATGAAGGCAGGTAAAGCGGTGGGGGTAGATAACATCCCAGCCGAGCTTCTGAAAAACCTAGGAAGAGGGGGAAGGGACAGATTTTATGAACTTGTTCGTAGAATATACGAGGAGGGGGCTTGGCCGGAGGATTTTGTAAAAACCGTGCTAATACCTATACCGAAAAAGAGAGTGACAAAGGAATGTGAAGACTATAGAACGATAAGTTTGATTTCTCATGCGGCAAAGGTAGTGCTTAGAATCATCAATAGGAGAATGGAAAAGAGAGCAAACGAATTCCTAGGCGAGGATCAGTTTGGATTTCGGAAGGGGAGGGCCACTCGGGATGCGATTGCAGTGATGAGAATACTAGTGGAAAGGAATCTAGAATACAATCAGGACGTATTCGCGTGCTTTGTTGATTTCGAAAAGGCGTTCGACAGAGTGAGATGGGACAAGTTAATGGAAATATTGCGGAAGATAGGAGTAGACTGGAGAGATAGGAGACTGATCCGGAATTTATACATGGCGCAGAAGGCGCAAGTGAGAGTAGCCGATGGAAAATCGGATTAGGCTACGATAGGGAGGGGAGTTAGGCAGGGCTGTCCGTTATCGCCGGTACTTTTCAACATCTATTCGGAGGAAATGGTGAGAGAGGCTTGGGATGAGCTGGAGGCTGGAGTAAAGGTCGGGGGGAAATTGATAAAATCAGTGAGGTTTGCGGATGACCAAGCGCTAGTCAGCCAGTCAGCCCTTGGCTTGCAAAAAATGCTGGATGCGTTGCAGGGACAGTGCGAAAGATACGGGATGAAGATAAACCAGAAGAAAACGAAAGTAATGCGGTTTTCAAGAACAAAAAGGCCCAGTATAGCGATAAAAGTGGGAGGTCAGAAGCTAGAGCAGGTAGAGCAATTTAGCTATCTGGGTAGTGTGTTGGAAGAAAAAGGGTATAGCAGTATTGAAGTGAGAAGGAGAATTGCATTGGCAAAAGAAGCTTTTACTCGTAGGCGTGAACTAATGACTGGGGCGTTGAGTAGGGAAGTGAAGAAAAGACTAGTGAAAAGTTTAATATGGAGCGTTGCACTATATGGGGCGGAAACGTGGGCTTTGCGAAAAGAAGATGAAAATAGACTTAGGGCTTTTGAAATGTGGGTGTGGAGAAGAATGGAGAAAATAAAGTGGGTCGAAAAGAAAACGAACGACGAAGTGTTAGAATTGGTAGGAGAGGAAAGAAATTTGATAGAGGAAATTAGGAGAAGGCAGAAGGTGTGGATGGAAAAGGTAATAAAAGGGGATGGTGTTTTGAAGGAGGTGATTGAGGGAAGATCGTTGGGTAAGCGGGGAAGAGGGAGAAGAAGAACGGGTAGCTTGGATGGAATAATAGGTGGCAGGAGGTATGTGGGGCTGAAGAGGGACATCGTGTGAAATTTAGGGGGTGGGAAGAATTAAATGTCCATTTAAACCTACCTTCACCGGTAGAATACTTATAATAATAATACTTCATTTTTATTCCTCATTAATGATCACTGTTCTTGTAAGTATGTTGGTAAACGGTGAAAACGAAAAATTTTGCACAGGAAGGACCTACTTAGGGATCGGATAAAGGATGGAGAAGACCCGGCATCGGTACTGTACTGCTCCTAACTAACGGTTCCAAGGAGTCCAAGGTTTAGCCTCCCATACTATGGACAGAGTAGTGAATTCTAAGTCAAGGACAATCGTTCTCTCATATTTGAATACAATATTCGGGAAAGAAGAAATGGCCCAATAGGCACCATCAAATTTGACGTTAAAGAGTTATAGAAATAGTACATACAATTGTTTCAAGTACTTTCTTCACTTCACGGCGTCTCAGATCGGAAGGATAATTTGGGAATGGTATTGGAAGAGAAAGGTGAGTTGGTACGGTACCCGAGCATCATAGGAACTATAACCCAAAACCTTACGGTCTTTTGAGCTGGCTTATGATGGAGCCAGTCTTTGCTGCGCTCTCCTCAGTTCACTTAAAGTTTCCTACATAACTAAGTACCTACATATTCTTCACGATGAAAATTATCCTAAAATATGCTAATTGTTCCAAAGAAATAGGCAACCCAATGCAAATATTTACCAGGATTAAAACACGGATCCTAAGAGCGGTGTGTCAATACTAAAGCCATCCCCCATCTAAAGAACGCAATGCTTTTGACATAAAATGAAATATAATAATTATAGTTGGATAAGGAACTCCAAACGGACGCACAGTAGGTAAGATGTCTCTTATCACCAATAATTCTCAAAATGTTGGCGTGGAATAGTACTCATCCTATTTCTTTTCATCCTATCCATATTCCAAAAAAATATTCTTGCATGCTTCTCTAATGAATGCCTCATTTCGAAACAAGTAACGCGATTTATTGGATCAAATTCGTTCACTACCAGCTGTTAAATAATAGATATGAATATACATTCAATACTTCTATTTACAACTACATAATTTGGCTATCAATCTGAGGTGGAAGGGTATGGTGACAACGTTGTCCATTTTTGTGGGATTTGGAATATGTTGAGATAAAAAATAAATAATGCTTGGATTTGTAAATTATGCGGTTACAACAGGGTATAAAAATACAATGTCTTTTTCAACGAATGGAAACTGAAACAATCAGATGTTGCGGCTAACAGATTAAAAGTACACGAGGAAAAAGTTATCTAGCAAATCTTCAGTTTACTCAATAATGTCTCGGCATCGAATCATAGCTATGGTAATGCCTAAACGCTATTTAATATGAATAATAAAATGCAAAGTATGTATCGGTCAGGATGTAATAATTTTGAATTTTAATTTTCACATCTACGCATTTTCATTATATTAAATACTTTGTACACCTTTATAAATCAATAAAGGATTAAATTGAGGCTCTAATTATTTTAGTAGAGCAAAGCATAAATTTTTTCTATGTTTACGAGCTATTTCAAGTGCGGAAAATTTAATTGAAGTTTTACTTTCTCTGGAACTTTACATAATTTAGATATCTCGACATTCGATGAAAGATCAGTCCCAAATGATATAATTAATCATTTATAAATGAGTAGTACTGAAACTACTAAAGTATGGCACAGTGCATGTTGGGTAATTGTTCACACATACTCCTCAGAGGTGACTTCCAGGGTTCTACGTAGATATACAAGCAATAGGATCTCAATTCAAAATAATGTTTGAAGAATCTGGAACTTGTACGAAAGAGCCAGTCATTGCATGCACGGAGTGCGTCATTACACATTACCATATTTACATCATCAAGATCAGTGGCAGGAGAAGGAAATTCTCCGTCTTGCCCTTCAATGTCTGCACCATTCCTAATTCCTTCGGAACGACGAAAGAAAACGAGATATTGCTCAACTTTTTACTAAGTTGAATGAGTTTCAGATGCGCAGATTAAAGAACTTGACCTTAGACAGAATAATTATCGTCTTCCTGTTACAACTCTAGTGTGGATGACACCGATCATTTCAACTTTTAACGAGACGAAAAAATAGACCTCCGAAAATAACTTTCCAACATCCAGCCAAATTTTTATTTATCAACCTCGCTCCACAACGCCAACGTCGAACAAAATTGAAGATGAGAATCTTATAAGAAAGAAGATAAGGCGCACGCTTTGAGAAAGTGAGGAGGTCACTCCAAATTGTTGGGAGTGGCGGTCGGATTTCAGAGAATCAGGGAACAGAGGGAGAGGGGGAGAATATAGAAAGCGAAAGAGTATGACGAATCGGGCGAACCCGTCTCAATGGTATGCGGACCGACCGCAGACGAAGGAGAGCATTTCACGAGTGAGTTGCCCGGGCAACAGTCCAAGCCCGGTTCTTAACCGAAAACTCTCCTCTCTCCCCTTCTTCTCCCACCCAAACCGATCTATTTTTTTCGTGGACCCAATGGCTGAACCTTCTGCCTCCCAAGCATCAAATGCTCCTAAATCGGACGTCATGACAACGCACTGTCTTCAGTATTGCACTGCGACTTTAACCCACCAAGGATCATCACACTCTTTATTAGTATCCCCACAATGTCATCGTCTAATCTTGGAGGAGATAATATATCCATATCCATTAAAGGATACTGTTCCAGATTGTCCTTTTTTCTGCTGGAGGATAATGCAAGAAAACCTATTCATTTGAATGAAGCTCATCTTCTTCTCCCTCAACGGGATAAATTTGATACATCACCGTGTAATACTAAAGGATGATGAGAGACACCGACTTAATAAACCCACGGAGGAAGTGTATGCGTACTTCCTTACCCTAACCGTGCATTTCAATGCCTGAGTGGCCAATTATTTGGACATTTCAAAAGCATCCAACGAGGCAGACCTCGCTAGAAGCTATTTTATGCCGTTCTCAAGCCTTTCAAAGACTAGTGAAACGCAATTACCCAGTATATGCTACCTCTATAGTTGAAATCGACCTTTTTTCCACTCAAGAGTTCAAAGCGGTGTTGGCAAAATTGACTGGGTGGATACAGGATAATATCTGGAATAACTGCATTTTCGTCTTTATCAAGAGTTAGGCTAAAAAATGAGTGTTATATTTTTACACCGGTACACTCAGCCAACAAACACGATGTGATAATACCAAAACATTTCCTCAGAGAAATTAGCGATTGTAAAACATATCCTAGCATCAGGTTTCATTGAGTCCCAAAACTAATTTTATTCAAGATGGTCACCAAAGAGATATATAACTGTGAGCAACTACTAAGAAGATGTACCCCGCCAATGCATGCATGTTTCTTAACTTGAAAACATCGGATGCTTTCAGAGAAAGAATGGTGTAAACGTATTCACTAGGATGAACGACAGGGGAATCAAAATAAAAGGAAAGTCAAAATGAAATCCTGCCAAAATCTCTAATTGATATAATGGTTCTGAACATTTTTACTATCCAATAGTTTTGAGTTTTTACAGCTGCAAAATAAAATGAATGTTGTGACGACCAAATAAGAAAAGAGATGAGATAAGGACAAAGAAGAGTATAAAAACTGAAGGAAAAGAAGTTCGAATTTTTACGGCACTAATTTTAATTGTAATACCTAGAAATTAAAGATAATTAATTATTTTGGCATTATTTTAGTTGATATTTTACAAATATGTAGAATAAAATGTTCTAAAAGTGTAGTTCATTGGTGAGTGGATATTGCATGACGACCAAGGTGAATTAAAGGAAATGAAAAAAACTAAGAGACTTACGCTGAGACTTATGCTTCCGACAGAGTACAGAATGGATAAAAATTAGCATTTACTACCTTTGTTTAGATTTGAACAATAAATGTGGGGAAGGAATAAAAATTTCTTTAAAAATAGTAAAATATTCAATAAAGAATAAGTATTAGCCAAAGTAAGAGAGAACTTGTCCATCTGCCCCAAGAAAATCATTTTCAATGTTGTTAACGATAAAGACTATTCAAAATTAATTATTGAAAAGATTTTCTTAATGGAAAATTTGACAAATTAGCATTAATATCCTCGTTTCCCTTATTTTGTACACACTAATGAGACATGATATTTCTCGCCCTGTTGGGGAATCTGTTTCTTCAACTCCCCGTACAAATGGATATTCAACCTCAAGAAAATTTGATAACTCTGAAGGGTAATCTAAAATCTGTTTATATGTAATATACTGCAAGGAAGCCCCACTAGTGCTCGATAACAAACTATAACGAATGGTAAGAGAAATAAATGGCGCAATACTGCGCATCCTCCCAAACGTTATTAATGGAGGAAGGGATGGAAATAAAAAAAATGGAAACAACACCTTCTGGAAAAAAATAGCACTCTTCTATTTGCAAATTGAATACGATACTAGGAGGACTAAGCGTAATAAAATTGAAAGTAGTGCCTATTTCAAAGGCCTTAGCTAACAAAGTTAGGTTTGATACACGGACTTAGAATAATATTACCTATTGAAAATACTACCTAATATACCACGTAATACAAACAAATTTGAATTCAGAGAAAACTAACAACCAAGAAGTTAAGATCTGCCGAGCATTAGATTCAACGCACTCAATTTTGCACCGCCGTAGTGAATCGACTTCCAATAAATAATATGCGGTGCAATCAGTGTATAGGGTGCGGAAAAGTGATCAGATAAGCACCTAAGGACTTCGAACAGAAAATGAATAATTATATCATACATCACTTTACAAAATAGAGCCACTGGAACCGTCGTTGGAATAATGTGAGCAAGAAAATCAACCGAGTAAGATTCGGGACGAGAAAAATTTCGGGAGTATAATTCCCAGCGTTAAAGGGACCTAAATAGGAAGAAATGGAGAGTTATTCGGATTCGGAAATTAAGCTATGCGTCACAATTCGCAAAAGATTGATTACGAATGATGCTGATGATACTAACGACGAGGATGAATGCGGAAGCGACTTTCTTTGTAAATTTCAAGAGGACAAAGCCCTCCCACAAAGAAAAAACCCTGAGTACGCTTCAATCTAGGCATACGCCTATTTAAAAATACCCCTTGATACTCAGAGGGTAGCCAAAAATGTAGCACAATAGAGCTTCTGAGAGCGGTTGGCAAAAAACGTAACAAATGGATTCCTAGGCTGTGATGAGTAGGCATTCGTAAACAAATACGGATATTCTGATGAAAGATAATTTGAGAAGGCAAGAGAGAAAGAGGCGGAAGTCTATTACAACGTCTAGCCAGGATAATTCATGAGTAAGTGATTTGTTGACGAGGGTGACATTGTAAACAAAATAATTTACTGACTAATGAAAAAATTCTGTAATTTAGGCAAAATACCAGTAGTAATATCACCCAGAAAAGATAGTCATTGGATAACACTGTCCTTAAGTTCACATCACATTTCTGGGCTGAGGGGATTTTCATCATTATGACATACATGTAAGCGAGGAGCGTAAAAACATCCTCTGAAAACAAAAGAACAGATCATGCCACACATTTGCGTAAAAAGCTATAACTACGAAGAAAATTACGTTTCAATGAGATATTTATTTTACACCCTAATAATTTGAAAGTACTGGAAAGTAAAACGTAATTGAAAATTGAATTGGAAAATTATTTTTGAAAATTATTGTGTTAGTAATATTAGATATTTTACCTATTAGGCTTCTGCGGCGTTTGTCAATTGAACTCAACATGGCTCCTTGGGTCTTCAACGAGTTCCTTTTGCAGAGTTTCTTAGGTGTTCCAACCGGCGTCATCAAGTTGAAGGTTCAATTGTCCCCCAAAGCAACGCACGTGGTGGAAACCTAAAGAGGCATTCAAAGTTCTATTTAATTTTTAATTGATAATAATAGAACAGATTTTTACCATATTTTTGATATTTTCTAAAGGTTCAATAATGTTTTTTCATATTGGTAACACAGATATAAAATTGAAAAATATACCAATTACTAAATTGGTTTCAATTACACTCTATACGTTGCATATAAAATGCGTACCATATAATGACAGCTACTTCCACGCCCTCAATATGTAATTGTGGCAGAAGGGTAGAGTAAACGAAAAAAAAATTATTTTTTAAATAAGAACCTACTGGAACTTACAAAAATTAATGACAGCCGTATTCAGCTAACAGAGAAGCGTTACGTTTGCTCTTACGCGCGTGGTTTAACACTCTTCTTCGTGGAGCAATTTCAATCAAGGTTGCTTGTACCACTCACTGCAGGTCAACTTACGATATGCAACCAACGAAAGATAATTGAAACATTAAATTAATTGGGCAAGAATCATTCTCTCGTAGTTTTTAACCCCTCCCGTGACTATTTATTTGAGAATTAAGAG
This sequence comes from Platycnemis pennipes, assembly GCA_933228895.1. Taxonomy (NCBI): domain Eukaryota; kingdom Metazoa; phylum Arthropoda; class Insecta; order Odonata; family Platycnemididae; genus Platycnemis; species Platycnemis pennipes. The sequence goes on from OW121853.1 coordinate 53,796,960, forward strand.
TGCAAGCGATAAGGGCGAGGTAACGACACCTGTCAACTTCCATCTTAAAGTTGACTCGTCATCTTGCTTGTGAAACTTCTCCCTAATAAATGTATGAAGATAGATATTTATGGCATATTATAGAAATTACTGAACACTGAATCAAAAGTATTAGCACCAAGATAACCTCAAATATACACAGTATCATAAGACAAGATACAATTTCAAAAAAAATAATCATATTCCACTCGGTGCTATGCTGAAATATCGTATTCACTACAGTGTCTTAAGTATGTTTCTTTAATATATACCCACATTGACAATACTGATTGTGAAACTAAAGGATTCAGGGAAAATAGATGTGAACTCATACTATGGCATTATAATTCGTTGTTTGGTAATGTTCTCATCGTAGATAATGTTTTTAGCGTCTCAATCCTCATTGTTATCAATCACCGCACACTATGTTGGCTAATGCTTGGGAAAATATAAAATCTATTCCACAAATCAAATGTATTCTCTAATATACTGGAGTTATTCGAGCGTACCAATCCCACAACAATTGCGTATCACATCTGTCACGAAATAACGCGATTATAGCGTCATTTGACGTTGTGGATGAAGATTTTTGCGGATGAGAATTAAAGTAATGTAAATGCGAAGATTTTTCGGATTTGATAAATCATAGTAGGTTAATGGTTAGCTGATTTAAACGTCAACAGGGAAACAATAATGATTCCAGCCACGGTACGTACGTTGCGCAAACGTTTAACCTCCAAAGAAAGTATTATAGCTTATGTAAGATAGTTGTTCCCTTGCCCTCGCTTGTGTACTACTTACATTTCCTTGAATTCATTGAGGTTAAGAGAAAATCAGTTCCGACGAAAAGGCCCTTCTGATAATTCTAGAGCTCTAGGGACAAGTTATCTCCCTCTTCCCTACACTGGTCTTTTCTGAATGCGCTGCTGACCATTTCCTGTGTAACTATCCCACTCACAGTAGTATGAATAATTATAGGTGGAAAAAATGGATAAATGACTTTTCAGTCCACCAATATCGGCATACAATATTTTGTAATTTGTCACATTTAATCTCATCATACAAGTATACTGTCGAGTTGGCCACAAATTAGTCTTCACGTCCAGGTTCCCTAAATATTCCATAAATATAATTTTCCTTATTTATTTATTTGGACAAATTCATGCCAAAAATGTCGCTTCTCTGAATCTTTATTCTGCGTCTGGTTCGGGAAGCATTGAGGTTACAAGGTCGAGCATTCTTTGACCCTATTGCCTCAATATCTTTTCCCGGCCTTGGTACCTTTCGGGTGACAAAGGTAAAAGAAAACTCGAACACTATATTCTTCCATGCTTGGGCGATTACTCTGATAGGCATAATGAAAAAGAAAGAAATGACATGCGACAGAATTAAAACCTGAAATAAATGATCAGTCAGTAACTATTCTAACTTGATAGTTTATGTTACATATATGTATATTAATTAAATCCCAATCCATTTCAGTGCTCATGCGTCATTTTCAAGTGATATGAAAATGATTCATGAACATTAAACGCGTATTAGTAAAATAAATTAACGTAGGTGGGCAGTTCCAAGTTGCTTTGTTATAATAGTGCCCTCCACTCTGTATCTTACCTATACCCTTTCCTTCGTAACCTTAGAGGCTTGCTAGTTCCAACATATAACCTCATATGTTGGAACACCTAAAAACCCAAGTGTATTATTTTCGATCGAACTGGCCAAATGGACCTGATTTGCTGTTTGCATCTCCATGTGAACATTCTTCCTAGCAATAACGCATTCATACAATTTTTTTCTTCAGCTAGGTATTCTATTTATCTCTCGTAATTCAAAAAGTGGTGGCTTGCAGGGTATTATGTAGATGTAGAAGTGTATTACCTTCCTATCTCTTGACGGTCCTTTATAACCCGGCCTCGATCGTGAAATTGGTCCACAGAATGAATCCCTCGTGCATTCTCCTATTCCTTCTCACTTCACATCATCTTCTCCGCCAAGCATCTTCTATTTCATGTTTATTCATGGACAAAGGTTTCTTTCGCCACATCATACGAATACACCCTATCACCGTAAATTCATCCCAGCCTCAAATCTTTCACTTTTAATTTTAAATATTTTCTCAGGTTCTACAGGATTTCTCATATGTTGAGGTATTATTTTATAGCATTCCTCGTGTTGTTACACGAATTCAAATTTAAGTCAATTTCATTTCTATTTGTCCATGTTGGGAAAATGACATCTTTAGCGATGTTGAACTGGCCGAGAATAAGTTTCCGATTATTCATATTCACGTACAATACCATAGAGTAATATGTACTATACAATGTTCAATATCTTCCATCTTGCTGTCAGCACATAAAGAGTAAATGAAAGTAAGCAAAGTAAAGTTATTGCTGACAATAACAAATGTAGATACTTTGAAATTATACTGTATCCACATGAAAGCTAGGTTGCCTCTAACAAAAACTGTGCTGAGGAAACCCTACATAAAAAACATATACATTGCAACATATAAAATTAGATGGTGCATAACCTTGTAATTAATGAACTGATGCATCAAGAAAAAGACAAAGAATTTATGATAATACCCTTAACGTTTAAAAAGAGTACTACTATAAGAAAATATATAAGAGAAGAGAAAGAAGTCTGCCATGCTACCGGTGAAGCACTCGTAACGCACGACTTTCGATCACGACGTTCACTGTTAGCCCCACCCTCCAGCATCCCTCATTCCCCTCCTCCGAACGCCCATTCCGCCGCCCTCTACGGGATGGTATCCGAATGCGCACGCTGGACTGCGGCGACGAACTCTTCCGTCACGTACGTCGAACAAGTGACGGCTTCATTCCGCTAGGTCCCATACATATACATGAATCTCTCTCCCTCTCCCCCTGTCCGTTTTAATACGTTTATTTCGCTCTTCTCTCCCGCGGTTTTTTCCCTGCCATTTCATTTTCTCGTCGGCATCGTTGTGAAGGGGCTTCATTTTGGCGGGACCATCTTTGTCCCCCGAATGCTTTTTTTTCTACTTTTCTCTTCCGCGTTTCGAGTTTTTCCACTCTCCAAAAACGACACCGCCACTATACAGCCAATGCGGTGCTTCCTATTCATAGATCGTGCATCGACGAGGGAATTTTTTTCTTTGAAAACAAACGCGGGATTTATTTGTCCTCCGAACGTCCCGAGGCTTGTACAAACACGTGGGGCAGAAATATACCATCTTTTTTTTTCTCTGCAGGAAATACGTACTTTTTTTGTTGGGGAAGCGCCGGTGAAGCGAAAAACGTATGCACGAGTGAAAATTCCAATTGCATTCCGAACTTTTGTTATCGGATTCATTTCCCGAATTTTTTTAGTCAAGTAACCATTTCTGAATTGGACTCGACTAAATATTTTTCATGCCTTCCACGAAACCAAACCACACGATCCTATGTGCTCTCAACAATGTTGCGTAATATTTCCGCCAAATTATTTCGCGGCCGTTTTCAATTATTTCATTTCGCTCCGAATCAGTTTCAATGCAGACGTGAATCTAGAGTAACCGACTAAAATTTAAGTGGACCTAGATTAATCTCACTGAAACAAATGCGGGAGTACGTTACAGGAACTACCGCAAGCCGAATCATAATTTCCTTTCATGCACCGGATATAAAGTGAGAAAATTCCGTGCAAGGCATTAACCGGCCTCTATATGAAAACCATAGCCATCGAAATCAGAGATGACACCCTATCAATCTGTCACCACTGCTCCAATTTTGAATGTGTTCCGGTAGGCATTTTTCAGTAACATGCGCCGATCTCACACAATCGGGGTCGGTTTTTTCTAAAGACCCATTTCTCCCGATCTGTATCGGACGGGCAAATAAAAGCAACAGTTACTCTCTTTTGCAAACTCCTGCCTGCTTGGCTTGGGAAGCGACGACTCGGCTTATCCTATGACATGGATTCATCGGAATATCTCAACGCAGTGATGCAAAAACGTCTCAGAGTGAGAAAAGTAAATCAATTCGCCATCACGCCGTACTTTACATCAATACCTCAAGAATTTTTCAAACTAATATTTACATTCACAGATAAATGAGTATAAAAATGATCGATCAAATGCCCTGGAAATAACTGGTCATGTTTAGCAAATGCCTTTGCCTTCGATTATAACCGTATTTATATCGTACAACACTGACATTACCAGCCTTTGCTGTTTTATACAGGTAAAGCGTCCCTCACAGAGTAAGTTCATGAACCAGAGTTCACCACTGCACAAATATGTAGTAAAATTTATCTCTAAGGTGTAAAGATTAGTTATTACATTTTACTAAATATAGCCGCTTTTTAAAACATGCAGAAGGTAGCTCGATAAAAATTAAAAGTTGAATAAACTATTTTATAAAGGCAATACAATAAAGTTTTGGCTAAAGATTTAAGACTTCCCATCATTAAATATATCCCTATATTACCTATCTTAGGATACAATATTATTTTCATTTTTGATATCGTGCAAACTTCATTTTTCCACATTCATCTCATATTGTTCAAAGACCTTTAACAGTGAAGCTAAATTAATAAGTTTCCTCTTAGTTTATTTACCCTGGATAATTAATTGAAGTTTATTCATTAACATCAATTATAATTTAAAAATCAGCATGTCGTGGTTAGATATGTAAATTCACGACGGAATTTTAATTCCAGTTCATTCCAATTATTTTTAAATTAATTATATGACCCATAATTTCGGAACTTCTCTTTTTCAGTTCATGTGACTCATATTCAGTTATCCGAGAATCTGGATTAAGAGTTTATATGAACTGTGGTCAACAGTGAAATCAACATCACCGGTCAACTCTCAGCGTAAGTACTTTGTCGAGAGATTATATTACCCTTTCCTTTTCGCTTAGCACACTCCGTAATGTGAACATGTTCTGCCTACGCTGAAGATTCGACAGACCAGAGGTAAAAAGTAATTCAGCGCTAGCCTACTCATTGTCAGTAGAAGTAACACTTGTGTTTTTTTTATGTTCGTCGCAAACTTTTAACAGTGATAAGGGACCAATCTCTCCTCAAATATTAAATAGTGTTACTACTACCCTCTTTCAATCACAAAAAGTAAAATATAATCATAAAATAGCATATAACTTTTCTTTAAATCTCATGCAAAATTTTCAAAGTTTGTCTATTATCACCTTAGTAGTAACCTAAGAGCTGTCTTGAATCTCTCTGGATGTCAACCCTATCGTGTACCGGCATTTACTGCACATTGTCATAAAGTGTCTTACATTGCTGGAGGAGTCACCTCTACCACATATAAGTTTTGATATCTTCTGCGAAAAGATACAAGTGCTATGTCACAATGCTCAATCCACAGCCTAGCGATAGCGGCCTCCTCTCAGCGAATAACCCTGACGGTAGGTATTCATACTGACGCAACGGGCTTTATCGTGTGTATTTTATTACGTGAAGTTATATTAGGATTGTTTCATGTATTTTAAGCTACCTTTCTGCTACCGTCTGTAATACTGCTATGTGGAAGGCAAGGGGAAACCACCACATTACAATCCCGAGGAGTTGCAGCTCTCCACCATTTCCTTTATTATCAGACGTGATGGCACCCTCTCGAGTAAAATATTCCGGAGGTAAAATAGTCCCCCATTCGGATCTCCGGGCGACTAGCCGAGAGAGTACATCAGTCAAGTGTGATAGTCATTTTAGGATAGGAACGTGGATCGTGCGATCACTTCGGAGCTGTGGAAGACTGGAGAACCTGAAGGTGGAAATGCGGAGAATGGACCTCGATGTATTAGGAATCAGTGAAATGAGATGGCCCGAAGAAGGAGACTTTTGGAGTGGACGTTATAGAATTATTCACACCGGATCACTGAATGGTAACGCTGGAGTAGACATAATGCTCAGCAAGAGTGTAGGACTGCGTGTGAAAAGCTTCCTGCAGTACACTGAAAGGATTATAATGGTTAAAATTGAAACTAAGCCTACAGATACCATTGTGGTGCAAGTTTACATGCCTACGTCAGACTACGAAGTGGAAGACGTCTGCGAAGATATCACTGAAGTAGGTATTAAAACAGGTAAGAGGAGAAGAAGACCTAATTATTTTAGGAGACTGGAACGCTGTCGTCGGAGAAGGTCAAGTTGGAAGAATAACTGGAAAATATGGATTGGGAAACCGAAACAAAAGAGGAGAAAGCTGCTGGACTGCTGGAGTTATGTACACAACATAAGTTAGTGGCTACTAACACATTGTTAAAAAATCACAACCGAAGAAAATACACGCGGAAGATGCCAGGAGATTTCAAATAGAGGAAGATTCCAAATAGACTACATTTTAGTGAAGCAGGGATTCAGGAATCAGGTGAAGGACTGCAAAAATACCTCAATGACCCGGGTGCAGACATCGACAGCGATCATAATTTTGTGATGATGAAATGCCATCTAAAATTCAAGAGATTGAAGAAAACAGTGAAGAACATTTGACAAGTAGAAAAACTAAAGGAGACTCAAAACCAGCTGGAATTTCAAAAGGCAGTAGAAAACAACATAGGAGAGGACCTGACTGAGAAACCAGTGGAAGAGCGTTGGAAAAACATTAAATGTGGACTACAGGAAACCGCAAAAGAAGTTCTTGGAAGAAGAAAAGTTGTTAAGAAGAAGCCATGGATCACGGAAGAAGTATTAATGCTGATTGAAGAAAGAAGAAAGTACAAGAATGCGAAAACTGAAGAAGGGCAGCTTTGCTGCAAAAGAATAAGGAACGAAGTAAGTCGCAAAGCCAGGAAGGTTAGAGATATGTGGATGAATAATCTATGCAAATATTTTCAAAACAACCTTGCCCTTGGAAAGGTGGAAGCTGCCTGTAGGATAGAGAGGAACCACTTCAAGGAACGGAGCGCAAGATGCAATGCTATAAGGGACAAGAATGGAGAACTTTTGATTGAAAATGAAGACAAAGTGAAGAGATGGAAAGAATATCTGGAAGAGTTATACAAGGGGAACAATCTCAGCACGAAAGTTGTTGAAGAGGGAAGCGAAGTCGATAAGGATGATATGGGAGCATCAATATTGAGATCAGAATTCGACGCAGCATTAAGGGACCTTCGGATGAAAATGGCTCCTGGTATCGATGATATCCCCGCACATCTGATAAGGAATGCGGGAGAGAGGACATTGGCTCATCTCTACAAGGCCATCTGGGACATGTACTCAACAGGATAAATACCCAGGGACTTCGAGAAAAACATCATAATTCCTATTCCCAAAAAGAAGAGAGCGGAGAAATATGTTAATTTTAGGACTATAAGTCTGACGACACATGCATCGAAGATATTGACAAGGATAATCTACAGAAGAATAGAACGAAAAGCAGTGGAGCTCCTAAATGAAGAACAATTCGGATTCAGGAAACGTAAGGGCACAAGAGAAGCAATATTGGCCCTTGGGCTCCTTATAGAGAAGAGAATGGAGGAGAACAAACCAACCTTCATTGCATTTGTGGTTTTAGAGAAGGCTTCTGTTACCTAGGAAGCAGAGTAATCAAGGATGGACGAAGCAAGAGAGAAATAGTGAGTAGAATAGCCCAGGTAAAGAGGGCATTCTATCAAAAGAAGAATCTACTTACAGCTGGAAATACAAGCATGGAAGTAAGGAAGCAATTCATCAAAACGTATATCTGGAGCATGTTTCTTCACGGCAGTGAGGCATGGACGATGACAGCAGCGGAGAAGAAAATGGTGGAAGCATGAAGAAGTCCTAAGAAGAGTGGGAGAAAAGAGAAGTCTGCTGAAAACTATAAAAAGAAGACGGGACAACTTAATTGGCCATATCTTAAGACGCGACGGCCTGATGAAGACAATCGTCGAAGAAAAAGTGAACGGGAAGAATGGAAAAGGCAGGCCTCGTATGAGTTACATACAACAGGTCGTAAAGGAGGTGAAAGAGAGGAACTACGTTAATATGAAGAGGTTGGCCGATAGAAGAATCGAGTGGAGGGAGTCAAACCAATCCTAGGATTGTTGACCCTTGATGATGATGAAATATAAATTTGAGGAACGCACGAACTACCACCCAGAATAGTTAGATTTAAATAGCGGATAATTATTGTAATAAGAGCTCAATGTTTAATGTGTAACTGACTCAGTTTCTTTGCAAAATTTAATCCTGGGAGAATTTCCCTTCCTATTTCCAGTGCTGTAGAATCACTTCTAACTGCAGTTCCCCTTGCTAACATTTCTTAAACTTTGATATAAGATCATCCAAAATAAGATCATCCAATCATGAGTTCTGACCCTTGACTAATAAATATTATGCCACTTTTATCATCACTGGACCGTGCCGCAACAGCAGCGGATTATTCGCAAAATTATGGAAATTTTCAGTAAGTATGCATACTCAAATTAAAGAAAAGCCAGCGGGCATCATATGCTTTGGTATGCCCAGCAAACTTACATTTATGCTCACGACCAAATTATAATATATGTTTCTCAAAGATTATGAATTTTGTGGTATTTTTGTAAAAGTTCGTTTTTATTAAATTTCTTGAAAATGGAATACCACCAGGTTACAGAAGATAGAGTTTTATTTACTCATCAGAATAGCTTAATATAGCAGATGCATAGCTTCATTGAAATTGTTACAGAAAATGAAGAGGTCAGATTTCCCCATCAAGTTATTATTGGCATTACTTTTCAAATGAATGACTAAATCACTTTAGTATTCATAAGGCATCCACTTACGTGATTTCTAGCCCAAAAGTTTTCACAGCTGGTTGTGATTCAATCACAGCTCAGGTTTTCACTAAATTCTAAAAGTTAATCCATTACTTTTTAATGATATAATTTCTAGAAATTGCCGAGTTTTCTAGTTAGAATGCTCAGATCGACACTAGAAATCAGATAAAGAGTAATTATGTAAATTTTACAGTAGGTTAATGTAATCTTTTGTGAGAAATTCAGCTAAAAAGTTTACTCTAGAATCTAAGATGGCCACGTCATACTCTTCTTCAGATGTTTTTCTGGGTAGTAGATACATGTTAGGAGTCTAATCCTGATATTGGAGGAAAAGGATAATGTTCACCTAGTTGCAAAAAACTTTCACGTACTAAATGCCAACGATTCAATATTCTTACTCGAAGAGAGGAGCGCTCCATTTCAGTATTTTTCATTTTATTCATCCATAGTAAAACTTATGTTTAAACAAGAGCAGAAACAATTTTGTCCCCATACATGAGAATTCCATTAAGATTGTAAGAAAAGGACTTAATGACATTCTTATGATTGCTATATCCATCGACTTTTATCGTAATCTAGTGTGCAAGAAACTTTCACTTCCACTAATGTTTATGTCAACTAAATTAATGTCAACTTAAGCCAGCAATTAGCAACAGAAAACGAAAGCGGGTGCTTTTGGAGACAAATAAGGAACAGCTCATAATGCACAGAAAGCCCAAGAGTCAATTCACTCAGACAAACAAAGCCAACTCCCGACTTTGGTGTGGCATAAACAGACATCCGCACGTAATTGGTCTTTCGCCCTGGGCGAAATAACTCAAGCCACCACGAGCTCATATGGCGAGACCGTTATGGCGCGGGGTTCCTGCTCAGTCAGTCCTCCACCTCCTAAAGAAGGAACGCAACCCCGAGAACCCCCCCGACACCGTCTTACGACGGGGGGTGTTGGAGTTGCTTGGATCTTGGGAGGACTTTCGGGCGCACCCCCACTCTCGCGCGCCACCCTTTCCACCTCAGTGTCGCGGGGGGCCGAGAGGTAGTAGGGGGGGAGGGGGAGCGAAAGCCTCTCTCTTCCCTGCTCGAGGAACAGGCGCAGGGCGAGCGCCGTATAAAGACGACGCGATATTTTTTAAGTGCCCTGGCGTGGGAACGGGAGGTAGGGCGGAGATGTCAGGCGAGGCGATGAAACGGAACGGGAATTAAAGCGAGGAGCGGGAGGCGACGGTTGAGATGGGTGGAAGCAGAGGAGGAGGGGGCGTTATTTCGGTAAGGTGGGAGGTAGGACGAGGGTGGGAGGTCTAGGAGACAAGATGGGGAGTAAGATGGGAAGGTGGCGGGATGAGAAAGAGAGAGAGAGAGAGCTGAGGAGGTCTTCTTCGCGGAGCGGCAAGCGGAGGATGTTAAATAAATCATTTTTTCCAGACACACATCCATTAGTGCTCCCCCTGTACCTTCAGCCCACCCCTCTCACCGGCAGAAAATCTCACCGGATGGGGAAGCACGGTCGCCAGTAGCCGGGGTGTGAGGAATAAGGGGAAAGAGAGGGAGCCAGGAGAGGGGTTAAAAAACAAGGAGAATCTCATATTAAATTCCGAGAGGAATGCTAAATAGGGGAAGGGGGGAGAGCGAATAAAACGGTGCTATGAAGGCGAAAGTTTTGAGGAGGGGTGAGAACGAAAGGATAGAAGGGAGTGGGGGAGGCTCTTTAAGAGAGGTGTCCCTCTCTTCGGGTTGCCGTACAAGACTGAGAAATGGAAGTCTCCTTTTTCCCTTTGATGGCCTATCCGACGTCCATTACAACCATCTAGGGTTCGTATGAATGTAGAAGTGTTTATTTACAGGACACGAAATGTATGGAGAGGAAATTCTTTGAATGACTCTAATTCCTATGCTTAAATATTTCATGCCACTTTCATGGACAAAGATTCCTTTTTTCGTTTGTTTGCCTCCCATTCTCGCTTTCATATTTAATTAGACAGGTGAACATTTTTACACGCCGATCGGAAACACATTTTTCGTATTTTTGACGAAAATAACTAAGAAATGCCAGATAAACCGTGATATCAGTCAATATTTGGTACTGATAATTAAAAATAGATGAGCTGTGCATTTATAATTTATGACAGAAAAAACGGGGATATTTAACGCCAGGATATGACCATATTAAAGATTTGAGGATCGATAGTTCATCTGGTCATCACTGAGCAGTTTACGCAAAATGGGATTTTTGGCATTGTATTCACTTTTTGTGACTCAGTCTCCCGCAATTTTGTAGGATGATAACATAATTGAGTTGACGCAAACGCCAGCTTGCAACATTGAAATTTACAGACGAAAGGTTTTGAAATAGACACGGTAAAGTGTATGAAAAACGCTAGTATCCTAACGAACTGTAATTCGACATTCAATGAAAATGAAAGAAATAGTTTGTGTAAGAAAATCATTAGGAATGAGGGGAAATATAAAACGAGGGAAACAAAAGGTAAAGAAGAACATAGCTGTTGAGATACAGAATAATCAGTAAAGGACCTTACAAGAAGGACAAAACCAGTAGAAGCGTGTTAACCGATCCAAAGAAAAACCATCACGTAATTAGATACATGGATTGGTTAAATTTTCGCTTTAGGTGCTACAACTGATTATTTTATAGAGCAAATTATTTTAATGAGAGGTGGCAGAGGAGATCAAATGAATGTATCGTGTAACTGATCGAGTGGTATTCACAAGTGTAGAAGGAAATAGAACTCATGAATAATATGAAAAAGAAGACAATACATCCTCATTCCACTAATATTTTAAACATGCTCTATTAGCGATATTCATCGATGGAAAGTGAAATGAAAATAACTACAGAAGAACACTGATGAAAAAGAAAGAGCTCGTACTGAAATACGGAAAAAAAGAATTATGCCAATATAAGGAAGTTAACTGACAGAAGATTTGATTGGAAGTTTACATTAAAAAAAACTTTGGGTTTACCCTTCTATCAGTTTAAATTATTTACTTTCATTATGATAATTTAAATTTTTTCCCGTCTTTTCATGAAAATTTTGGTCGAGACATTTGTTTCCCAATTAAACATTCACAAGTGGACAATAAGACTGAAATTTAATTTGCGTTTTCCGATACTAGTTTCTTAAATTAACTCAAATCAATCATCAAATCATCAAGTTTCAAATCAATCATTAGCTGCAAACAATTAAAAGCCAATATTTAGGAACAAAAAATTGATAAAATGAAACTGCAAAAAAAATAAATTTTCAAAAGGTTTGGATTCCTACATAATTCAAGCTAGGTTACGAGGCAAGACTTCAAGATGAAATATGCCAATAGTCAAATCTGGCTTTCTTCGGCAAATAATTGGGTACAGGATGACAGCATGATAATTGGATGTATTTCAGCTCTGGGATGAAGAATTTCACAATGAGGACAAACATTTATATTCTCGCTTTTTTTAAACAAGGAAAAACCGCCAAAAATAGCACTTGTTTTACTTTTTCACTTATAAAACCTAGGGTGTTGTTTTGATGTAATAACGCGTATTGCGTATTTTTAGATAGTTAAATTACCTACAAAATGAGCCGAATTTGGTTCGGATACATAAATTTGTTAATAAGTTAAGAATAAACACGAAACATAAACACGAACTTTGGCATTTTTTTATTCTTAATTTTTGTATAAAAAACATGTTTATAGTTTTAATTTTACCATGGGGAGTAGGGTATTATTATGGCAAATATTACTTCCAAAGCTGAATGCTGTATCTTTAATATTTTATAAATAATTGCAATTGTTTATAAAAAATTCTTAAGGGGGTGGAAATTGGTGACAAAATGTTCAAAGGGGATCGCACCGGAAAGAAAATTAATTTCAATATAAGTTTTTTTCATTGTATAATAAATCAAATTAAAGATGAGGGATAGAGTTGACATGGCGGTTAGAATACGGGCTTCCCATCCCGCGGGCCAGTGTTCGAATCACTTTTGATGCAAAATTTTTATCGGTCCCCGCTAGTACAAGTACTAGGTTCGCCGAATGGGACGTTAAACAGTAATCCTAAATTCTCACACATATTCATGCACTCACCTATCCCAAATAGTGCAAATGACCCCTAGCTTTCGGTCGCCAACCCCAAATAATTACTACCATTCAAAGTTTTTATGCACCTATCATTAACACTGTTGTGATGATTGAAGAATAGAGGCATTCCAACGTCAAGTGAGTCGGATAGTATGGCGAGGCCCTCACAACTCACCGCATTAAACACTCAACGGCGCCAGAGGGCACTATGAACGCCCAGCGGGGGAATCCACCAAGCCAGTAGACCAGCCCTACACCTCCTGAATATTTGTCCTTCGTAATAGAAAATAAAATATCCACATTGAATGAAATCGCAATTCTTCCAAGTCTCAACCCTTCGATTGAAATTATTTTATCCCACATTGTTGGAATACCTCAAATAAGTTAGAGGTACTTTGGTGGTTACATCATATAAACCATTCTTACATAGTCTCAATATCTAATAGCAGTCATTCAAAAGCATTAAGGGATGAAATATAAAGGTTACTAAATCCCATTCAAAGCATCTCACAAAACTATGCAAATATGAAATGGCATTATTGTGGTAGAGGACCCCGTAGTGGCAGAGATTTTCCGTTGGATTTTCGGTCCCTATTAACGTACCGAATGAAGAGAAAGGCCAATACTCAGAACGAGAGATAGGATCCGCCTACACATATCGTTACAAGTAGGATAATTCTGGCCTCAATTTCTCTCCCAATTATATCCACCCTAAGTATTCTACCAATATCCAAATACCCACCTAGTTTCCACTACGCCAATGCCTTCTGCTTTAGATCACCCATCGAAGCACAGTGACAAAAAACACAGAACACGTTGAATTAAATCATCTAATAAACATGCTCAGATAACAGATTTATACATGATATGACTATTATCATCCTTTTGATTTCCGGAATATTTCTCATGAAAAATTTTAAAAATATTTATGGGATAGGAGACTACCCGGGATAGAGTTTAAAGTCATCCTGTGCGTCTACTGGGTACAAGATGGCGAGAGGATCTACATACATAGAGGTTAGCTGAGGGATAGGCGGGTATACCCGACGAATAAGCAGTCGTAAACAGCAAGCGGCGGAATTCCAAGATGGTACAGGTCCATTCTTGGATAAAATGGAACGCTCAAATGATATGGACATCTGTGAAGATGCCGAGACTTGGCGACCGGACACCCGGAGTAAATGACGTCTTCATATGACTGAAGGTGGGCCAAATTTGTCGGTACAGAGACAATCTTTTCAACTGGAAGCGTGGGAACACTATAGTACTATGATGTGGAAAGCAAGGGAAATCCACCACAATATTATCCTGAGGAGTCGCTGCTTCTTCACTGTTTTTCGGTAGATATACTCACGGACATCGGAAAAAAATATCATCTATGCTGTACCGAAAAAGAAGAGGGCTGAGAAGTGTAAAAATTTTAGGACTACAAGCCTGACGACACATGAGTCGGAGATATTGACCAGGATCATCCAAAGAAGAATAGAATGAAAAGTAGAGGAGTTCTACGATGAAGACCTATTTGTATTCAGAAAAAGCAGGAGTACATAAGAAACGATTTTGGCACTTTGGCTAATTATAGAATGTATGGAAGAGAATGAGGAGGAACCTACTGGCTTTCTTGGTGACTGTGTATTTGGAGAAGGCTTTAGAAGGCGTGAATTTGAATTCAATGCTAAAAATTCCAAGGAAATTGAAGTGTCATACTGGATGCAAAGAATTATCTAAAGTTTATATTGTTAGATATCGGGCGGGAGAACGAAGGCGGTCGCCAAATTCTCTCGACCCTGAGTACACACTTTATTCCCAAATCAAGTGATACAGCAACACAAAAGGTAGCGAGCGTCTCCCAGGCCAGGGCTCGCATACTTATATGCCGCCACCTGACAGGCAGCATGATCCCCTCCTCACGCATGCGTGCAGTCCTGTTCCGATGTGCCAAACAGTCACTCATCCGCACAGGTATTTCTCCGCCGTGAAGTCATGAGCGCGAATTCAACTGTCGTCGGTAGCAATATATGCACCAGGTAACCAAGAACAGATCAGGAACGAGCATTCCAGAAGCAAGAATAAAGAAAGTTGTGAGACACGGTTGTGCACTGTCTCCCATACAAGACAATGAACAATGACAATGAAGAGATGAAGAAAATGTCTACTTCGAATCGGCCATCAAAAAAGCCAGATAAAATTCTTCAGAGGGCGAATATCCACAGTGGAAAAATTATCATTCTGCGTCTCACCAACGACAAAGCAGTCAAGGCATAGACGGAATGAGGCTTAAAGAAGGCTTTAGTAAACATAGAGAAGACAATTGCAATATATATCGCCTTGATATCAATATAAATAAAACTATGGCAATGGTATGTAATGGGATAGAAGCCAAGATCAACGTTCAGCTAGGAAATCAGAAGCTCGAGGAGGTGAAAGAGAATTGTTATTTTGGAAACTAAGTAACCAGCAATTGTCGAAGCGAGGCGAACATAGTCACTTGAGTTGCATGGGTGAAAATATTATTCTATGGAAAGAAGAATCTAATAATGGCTATAAATACTATCTTGAAAGTCAAGAAAAACTTCATTGAAACATACAACTTAGGCATGCTTCTTTATGGCAGCGAGACATGAACGATGACAGCAGAGAAGGAGTCAAGACTGAAGGCAATTGAAATGAGGTGCTACAGAGGAATGATGAAGACAAATACGGATCGATCAAGTCACAAACTAATAAGTTGTATAAAAGTGGGAAAAAAGAGAAGTCTGCTGAAAATTTTTAAAAGAAGACGGGATAACTTAATCGGCCATATCTTGAGACATGATGGCCTGATGAAGATTGGCCTGTGGGCCAATCGTCGAGGGACATTTGAAGGAACTTTCAATAGGAATAGGAAGAGTGGGAAAGGAAGGTCTCGGATATGATACATGGGGCAAGTAGTGAAGGTTACGAAACCGAATAGGGGAATTGAGTGGAAAGCTGTGTGAAACCAATTCTGGGATTGTTGAACCACGATGATTGGAGACCAACTAAGAATTTAATGCCACCTAAAGAAGCGAGGCTGTCAAGAAACTGTATCGAACGAAGTGTATGGGGTGAGGGAAATGCATTATCTGCTATGTGTACGCAATAACTCTTCAGCCGTTGCTGCTAATCTGGCCGCGGGCAAATCGTAGGAGAAACTTGTTTTAATGCAGTATATAAACACAGCGCTCTTTCCCGAAATTGTATTGATATTCTTACAGCAGATTACAACATAAGGCGGCATCGACCCCATGCGAAACACAAAATGTTGATAATTAGGAGGTACCAAAATAAGTAATGAGCACCTTGCTGATCCTTCAACTTCTGCTTCGATTCCATTGACTATCGTAGTCATCTTCTCAATTAGGGAACCCAATTTTGAGAAGCTTCAAGGTAATCCTTATGCAGGATAAAAATAATGATGATGGTGATAATTTGAGTGCAAATGAGGAGTTAGCTCCTAGGAACAAAGAGTGACTTTTCAGATGAGGAGAGAACGAAATATGAAACCAAATGATTACAAAGGCTGAAGGAAAAGAAGAAGTGAGAAAATACGCTGAAGATAAAAAGCTAGGCGGCCCCAAATCTTGACTTGGAGGGAAAAAATATGTCCCGTCTTAAAGAAAATTGCTTTTTATATTTTTAATTAGCAATCTCTTTAGGGCTCCGAGCTTGTTTCTTCTTTCCAGTTCTCTGCATCACAACAGGTAATTCCGGAGCTTAGGAGAGGGGGAAATTTGAGAGGAAAAAAACAGGAGAGAGTTTCTGAAATTTGAATTTATGAAATATTAAAGTAGCGAACTGGGTGGATTGGGGCCCTTATAAAGGGAACAAGCACTCCTTCGCTTGGCAAATGAAAGGCGCCAATATTTCCTTGGGAGGGAATTAAAATAAAAATGCCCCGTTTCGTCATCTCTTAAGAAAGCTTTCAGCATTTTTTTCATTCTGCTTGATTATGTAGGAGATTAAGCGTGTCGATTTTCGAAACTTGAGAATTTAATGATGGTTAACGTGTACACAAGCCAAAAGAGGGTATTGCATAAAAAACAAAATACGGTGCTATAAACAACTCATTTCAAGATGTTAATGTTTTAGGGGATATTTTTGGCTTTTTTTAGCTATATCCTCCCCAATTATACATAATATTCCACAAATCTCCCATTGGGTAAATGTCATCAAATATACTTTATCTCAAAATTAGTAAAGCAGAAACCGGTATATTGGTTTAATTATAAGACGCGAGTATTAGCATTATAAAGGTATTGCTTCTATAATGAGATGAGATGTGGATAAAGGATTGAATTGTTGACGTAGTGGAACGACATTTTCTTCTATCCCAAATTGATAACAAAAACACTACTTTGCCTTTTGAAATAGGCGTTTCTGAAATCGTTTAAGTGATTTCTCTAAAAGAGCTGGGCTGATTGAGACCTAGTGCCTCAATTGCGCAAGCATTAGAATGGGGAGTCCCTTCCCTTTCATTCTCACCCTTATGCCTTTCCAAGTGGTCTGAGGCGTCTATAAGTGCGGGTAAGGACTTAAACTGGGCCCGGGTTTGAATTTTCCGGGCGATTTCGGTTCCGAGTCTCCCATTCCGTTCCATTCTCCCATTCACGGATGGGACTGAGAGTGATAGACCCTTGGCGAAAATCGATAACCAAAGGACTGAAAAAATGGGTCTAATGAAGAGCCCTCCTATACCAACAAATGTGTTAAGTATTAATTCATATAATTGCTCAATAATGGCAGAAAAACATATAAAGGAATATAGATGTATTGAAAGTCAATAAACTAGAAGCGCTACTCCTTTGGCACCGCGTTTATCACATTACATCAAGCAGTTACAAGTATAGGTAACAAATAGTAATTTGCTAACTTCAATAATCTCGTGAATTATAAAATTAACTCATGAAAATGTTCAACATTGATAAATAAAAAGGTAAAGAAAATATGAAAACAAAGTAGGAGAGACAATTGAGTGGTGCAGTTACTTTTCTATTCATGTCCAAGTACGTTTTTCATTGGTAAACCGGCCCCTGCTAGAATGCAAAGCACCTTGAAGCGCGAAGGTAGACCGGAAAACCACATATGATGACATGGCATGATGAAATTATTAACTTATTTAAATGGTAGTACATATTAAATTTTTAATTGATCCTAAATTCGAGTATCTATTCTTTTTTCCCCGACAGTAGTCAGCAATAAAAATGTCCGAAGACAGGAATATCCGAATGCCAGTAGGGAAATTAATTGACACTCGGATATGCACCTGGTAGTCAGCAATGAAACTTGCCCCTATAAGCGATTTAACTGACGCCATCGCCGGCCAATAGGAACGCCGAGGATGAGTCACGACGTGCCACCAACAACGGAAGCGTTGAACTTTGAGGCTTCCGGCAGTCGCGCGCGATATGTAACTAGAAGCAGACAATAAACTCCATCTCATAGAATGCCGAGTGTGATTAACCCTTGGATACCTTTCTCTCGCTTGTCGGATCCGTCCACCGCTTTCGGGCGTTACAATTTACGCCAACATTCTCTTCCTCTCTTGTATGTACATTTTTAATGAATATTTCTGGCTCTAGTTCGAAAAGAACTGAAGCCTACAGGATTAACACAACCGCGCAGCGATTGTGTTTTATCAATTCTCACTCCACTGAACAAAAAAACGCACCTCACCTCAGGCGTGAATTCAGAGATAGCGTAGAACGATGGTTTAGAATTCATGCTTGTGAATCCACCGTGATATCAAGAATAGCACCTGATCAGACTGCAGCTATTTCACCGCCAACTTTGTGTAGAGCCAGCAGTTCTACGAGTGGAATTGATAGCCGCGGTAGAATAGTTGCACAAGAAAACAGTCAATAAAATTTTAGCCAAAAAGAGCACCACCATTTACTATTTAGAGCATTGAAATATAAAACAAAACTGTGATGCCCTTCAATGGGCTAAACCTATTTTCATCTGTTTATTCACGGCATAATTATTTGTAAGCTTATTTAATCCACCTTAAAGTACTTAAAAGATTGAGAAATGATTTTTAAATAATAGATTTGACATTTTCGATTGTTACACAAGGTAACTATACCTCAAGTAAATGTTATATAGACAAAGGGATAAAGATAATTAGAAATTTATAAATGCATAAAAGAGTATCCTATTAGTGAAACAAATAAAAATGAATGGCATTCGAAATCAGTGCTTATACTCCAGCCAGTGTATATCGTAGACATTTTAAAATGATTGAATCATTTGCGTTTTCTTGGTTTATTTCAAAGTGGATTCATAAAAAGTTTGGATTTATTGACAATTTAAAGCAAAGTTAAGCAAAATCGCAAAAAAAACAAATTTCATTCATAAATATCAAGTAAATAATAATTATATAACGAACCAGACTTTGAACTGTCGAGGCACAATACTACTCCGTAACTTATCCTCGTGTAATTATTAAAGCAAATGATGGATACGACTGAAATATTTAATAATCACCAATTACAAAGTGATTCCAAGCCTAATCCTCATTGATGACAAATGATGACAACTGGAAGATATTTTATGGCTCAATTCGTTTAAAAAGCTCTCGTGGTAAAATGATAGCAGATAATCCTCAGCAAGAGCTCTCTTGAAAACCCTTGGTGCCAGCTTTTAGGGTGGCTTCACTTCTAGCTGAGATATGACAAGTGATCATGATACCAAGAGGTCAAGACGTGACCTGTTCACCGCGACGCAAAACTGAACTGCGACCTAGAGGCTCCACCCACTCTGACCCTCGTCCTGCAGAAGTTGGGGTATTGAATCCGTGGGATGAGACGGGGCCCACTCTCCAAGCTGGGCGGGCACAATTTGGGGCCTTCCTCTCCCCAAAACTTGAAAAAACAAACGGAATGAATACACCCGACTCCTTCCTCCATCTCCCTTTTGATGATATGCCCTGGGAAACTTTCCCCCTTGCCCTTTTGACTCCACCTATTTTACTTTACCCCTGAATATAACTCGTCCCACCCGGCTCGGACCTTTCCCTTTTCGCTTTCCACCCTGTCCCATTCCAACTCTCTCCTTCATTCTCTCCCTCTCTCTTGCACGACCTCTCCTACGGTATCCACCCTTCACTCCCTGGCCACAAAAACCGCACCCTGATGGCCCCCAAAGAGTTCCCAAGGGACTTTCGGCGGTCATATGCCCGCGCACATGACCGTCGCCCACGAGGGATTCCACGACCGATATTCCCCCGCACTCTTCCCCTTTTACCCTACCTCTTACAACGCTGCCCTTGTGCCAGCCAGGCCCGCCAACCGTCGAGTTAACAGAATATAATGAAGAGCGCTGAGAGGGGGATCATCGACGATCAAGCACCCGCCTCGCCGCTTGGACGCCCCACCGCTGGAGTGTGCACGCTCGAATCCTAGCATAGATTCGTACGTTTTATTCGTACAAAGCAACCAAAGAATTTTACCCAGGGTGACCAAAGAGCTCTCTCTTCCCTTCACCCTTCTATCCATCCTTCCTTAATCTCTAATCCTTTTCCATGCATTCTAGGTCATCCTACCTTCCACTACTTCCGTCATTCTTTACCTCACCCCTTTTGTTTAGCTGAACTCGAAGAATCTTCGAATTTATTTAAGCCAGCTATCCATGGTTTCCCTTAAGTGACGTTTTCTTATCTTATTTCCACCTAACCCATAAACTCTGTCTCATAAAATTGCTCATCATCAAGGTCCTCACCTCGGGGCTTAGTTATTTTTGTCCATGATTTTCTTTTCATTAATAGCGTTGTATGATCTACGCAGTGCATTTTGTTTCATTTCATATTAGCTGTTCGCAATACCCAATGGTAAAAATAATACTTGTAACTTACAGGGGAATTGAGCTGGGATAGTAGTTGCATATCAATAGAAGGGAATCCTTGTGACATGAACCCATGGCGTAAACAAGAAATCGTGGAGTTTTCCAGGAGTAAAACAGTTAAACGTGGAACTTTTAACAAAAGAAAGACGTGAATATTCAGGAGAAGATTCATGCATAAAATAGGGTGGATGGAAAAGAAAAATAATCCGGAAGTATTTGCCATTGCGGTGGAGGGTTTGAAATCTGAAGGAAAAAAAAGAGCTGGTCACGTGGAGGAAACATATTTTGAGAGATACCTGAATGTCATCTCAAAACAAAGAGATAAAGGCTAACAAAGAAGAGGGAAGCCATTTTGGGTGGAATGATGAGGAATCGCGAGTTCAAAATTCTGAAAAAAATTATGAAGATGGGATGTACTAAAGTTCGAATCAGACGTCGGAACATGCCACTGACTGGTGGAAAAATAAGAATGACTAATTAACCAAATAACGTGGGCTAGGAAGACAGCTTAGAGGAATTAGGGGCAGGACAAGCAGTTGGGGTGTAGTTGTGTGATTATTTAAAGTTTTTGTTGTTTTATATTGCGACCGTCGCCAAATCGCACCTCGGGAGCTACTCGAAAGCGGATTTGCGAGGCGATTCTTTCGTAGCGGCATCCGTCCTCCGCAATGGCTTTGGCGAGCGAATTCATTACCGTCAGATTAAAAAGTTCGGAATACGGCGGTAAGCTGCTTTAGGCTGGCGAGACTGATTCGGCGCGAAACTTTAAAAAGTCGCATCACATCGAAGGGGACATGTTTAAATAATTTGGCTTCAGATACTCTTGCCGAACGAGATATTTTCCGAAAAAAATTATGAGAGAACTTACCAACTAACTATTAGTGATTCACAAGGTTGTGAGTGTTCTATAAAACTATGAAAGACATGGAGGTGAGTTCCAAATTCAATCTACTAAGGAGTACTCAGCATACTATGTTACGTAGGTCCCAATAGGTTATAGATGGTCAAAGTGAAAAATAAATATTTTAAGGAAGTATCATAGTAGCTGTAGTATATTTTGGTCATAGTTTTTTTTCTAATTTGCCCGTATCGCATGATCTAATCTTAATAAAGATAGGTACATATAATTAATACCGGAAGCCGTTTTAAAACAAGAGGAATTAGTGTGGTTGCGTCATTGTTTTAACGACTAGGTTCGCTGGGCTAAGTTTTAATTTTTCAATGCCACTCTTATTACCGTATGCCATTCCATGTTAATACATACGCAACTCTAATTTATAACATTGGAATAATAATAAAAAATTACCATGGGTGTAAATAGTTATAATTGACCAGACAAAACCCACAGATCCTCGAAAAAGAAATTTACATTTCTATTAGGAGAAATGGGAAGCAACTTTGACCCGCAATCATTGGCAAAAATGTTAAACTAGGGGAGACCGGGGTTAGTCCGGGGCACTGCACGGCACGGGGCAGGTCCGCGTACGCGTTATAACTCCCGACTGAGCCACGACAGCATATCCCTTTCCAGACTATCCGATGCGGCACCTCTGTCTGCTCTTTCCATAGCAGTTTCACTTAGTTCACCTGATACCTCGAGAGAGGAGCGGCAAAAGTGTTCTTTCCTTACCAGAAAGTAAACTTTTCATGTTGTTACTTTTTCACTGAAAAAACTGACTGATTGAATAGAATGTCTTATTAATGCATACGTTCAAAGATGCACCATTTCCACATCAATTGGTGTGATTATAATTGTGACTTAATAACATTTTCATTACTAAAAGTAACGATGAAGTTTAAAAATGGTGTCGGGGTAAGTCCGCTTATGACGAACGGGGCAAGTCCGCTCATCATTTAAAAAATGAAACTTGATCAGCTTATTTTTAGGAAATAGGATAGAAGGGGGTGGATTGGACCACGGAAAGGAAAATCGTCGATTTCTCCATCTGTATATGAGAGAAAATTCTGAATTCAAAATCGACAGAAACCCTGATACCTGATTAGTTTTAAATGCTACTTGCTGCATAATTGTCTCGAAGAGTTCAATATTGGTCGTCGGTATTTGATATATACGCTTCCTAGACGTGTTCATATTGACACTCAACCCAATGTACGCCGGTGTAGTGCTTTGTGTACAATCTGCGGCTTGGAAATGAACACCCATGAGTGCTGGTCGTAATCATCCGACAGGGTATTATGATATTCTAGGGTGTCAGGCAAAATCAAATTCCATACAATGTATGACAAAAGTAACTAATTGTAACGAAATCGGGCAATAATTACATTCTCAGCGATGTCATGTTTTGTAACGATCCAATTTCCCGCCTACCACGCGTTGAAAGCCTGCGCACAACAATTTATCAAAAAAATAATTGCAGTTAAAATTGTCTTCGTTTTGATTTTAAGCACGATGGGGTTACAAGGAAACATAGTATGTGACACTGAGAGTCTCAGCAACACCGTTTCAAATTTAGGCGCACTGTTTTAAAATCGTTCCTAATCACTCGCTGGTCCGATTTACCCCTCTCTATCCTAGTTTAGTCACAAAATAAGGTTTTTCAGTGCATTGACAGTCATTTCATCACGTGTTTGAGTATTTATGAAAAAATATAACTGCTATTGTGAAAATATTCTATTATATAATAGTGTGAATCAAATATTCATCAATTATGCGGTTCTTAACTCTCACTTATCTCCAGAAGCTCTTGATTATTTGACCTTAAATGGTGTGACTGCACTTTCTTCCGCACTTCAGTCACAAGTTTCAGCCTTTAGAGAGGGGTGTATATGGCCCACTTAATAAGCATATTAACACTACTTGTGATGCTTGGATAGCTAGGATAAAAGGCTAATGACAATATACGATATACCATCCGTTTTGGCTACAGCCACTCCAATGTCAGTAACGCCAAGAAATATTATGGCCGTATTTAAAGTTTCAGGCATTTATCCATGCAACCCTGACATCTTTACTGACACTGAATTTATGCCATCGTACTTCACACACAGAACTACTGCGGTTGATAGAAATCAAGCTGAATCCATCACCAGCACGTCTAATCAAACTGCATCTGAGTCAGCCGCAATTGCAGCTATATATTAGGATAGAAAGGTACTCAAAGTGTTGTAATATAGATATTCTAATTTGAATAAACATTTATTTCGTTTCTATAATATTCATATATTTAAATTGGCAAGCTTACCCATACATGATTTTCATAGATAGCGGACTTGCCCCGTACACCACGGGGCAAGTCCGCCTACACGACGACTTCAGTAATTGCAATTTTTTAAATAATCTTCTCGAAAAACACATTATCTAACTAAGTGCTCCAATGAGTAGATTAAGTTATCAGAAGCATTCCGATACCACAAGTAAAATAAAAAACATAACCGAAAAATTACAAAAATGATCAAACAATAAGTGCGCGGACTAGCCCCGGTCTCCCCTACTCAATGACGGAGTACTAGAAGTAGTTCCCGTTAATACTTTTACAACTAAAAATTATATAAAATGTTATATAGTTAAACTTACCATAACGAGCACCTCAATATAGTGGACAGTAGCTAAAAAATGACAGTTTTTCAATCCCCGGAAGCATAACATGGAGACTTAAGGAACTGTAACATCTCTAAAAAGCGGACGCTCTCAATGAAGGACGCGGACAGCAGAGAGAAACATTTTTCCTTCAATTACCTACATTAACGGACGCACACTACGAGCTATCCTGTAATCATTTCTCTTCCATTGAGCAAAAACAAAACATTCCTTGTTGCACATACGTATGCCAAAGAACTTTTCCATAAAAAAAAACTTTTTCTCAGCAATTAGGGATCAATCTGGTTGTCTGTGTACCAGCTCGTGTTCCTGTTAGTTTCCTTTCCTCTTACTGCTTACTACGCTGCTACCTTTATATATTTTCTGGGAGCTAAGTTAGGGAGTCTTGTTAAGATCACGATGATAATATATGGTAGCATCATGGCTGAAAAATGAAAAATTGTTTTATTCCATAGTTTTTTGTTAAAAGTATTTTTCAAAGTTTTAATAAATAAAACTTTAATTCAATATATTAAATCCCTTTATATTTTTATTCACCACAGTTTCAGCATAAAAAACCTGTCCTAATTTCAAACCCCCCTAAAGAACGGACATTTTTCCGGTCCCTAATCTGTACACTATTGAGAGGTTTTACTGTAAGTATATCTACAAATCAACAACATACCATACCTTATTCCATAGCTCATAACCGTTAACTTGGAACAGAATTCTAATGCAAGTTAAGCTCTGAAGCTCCTACTACATATCTCCCATTTATAAGATCATAAGTATAATTTATCCTCCCATTAAAACTTTATACACTCACTCACCGAATAATAAATATTCCTTGATTTATTAGGATATGCTGAAGCCTATCGAAAAATATTCTTCCAGTTCGTTTATAGTTTTAATATATTTTCCGTCGTCCATCTCAGAAATTGGAACTAATAGAGGACTCTACGACTCAGAGATATTATGGTGGGATGAGCTAAGGTTAAGTTAATTGCACTAAGTTCTCGGCGATTTATCTCTGATTCTTTTAAACGGTCTGCCACGTTTTGCTCCATTAAAATCTCTTCAGTTGATAAGTCATGGATGATTTCTGACTCATAAGCTGTGGGAATGGTGGCCGTGTGCAGGTTTGAAAGCTTGACAGCACTTATTCCCTGCAAAAATATGCTCAGAAACTCAAAATGAACGCACGTTAAAAAAATAGGTGGGGTACCCACTCAGTTTCATAATCCTACCGTGAATTAAATGCATGAGATAATGTGAAAGGCGAATCTTGGAGTAAATAAATTGCGATTCCCGGGTTGAAAATATTTAGGAGCAATCGGCGACCATGAGCATAATATCTGGCTCGCATTCGCGCAAAAAAAAACTCTCCGTTGCTCGGGAAAAGATATAAAAAGCCACACGCATGCACATCAGATTACCTTTTTCAAAAATTAACTTTCATTCGCACTAAAAATTTTCCGAGCCCCACCGTTTAAAAAAAAAAGGCAAATGCCACATTCTTTTATTCCCCCAGTCCGCTTGTGCGATTTTTTTTCCTTTAAATTTCGTCGGCGCAAAAGTCGAGGTTTCAGGCTTAGCCGGGGGTTAAATTTAATTTTCCAGCAAATTTGTTGAGGATTACGAGATAAAATGGGGAGAGTACTACTCGACTGATAAGCTAAGGTATAAATGCAAATTAGAAGCACACGGAAGAGGAGTATGAAGGGAAAAAACAAGGATAGGAAAACGATGGGGTAGAGAGCGCGTGGAGTGAATGGGGAAGAGTAGGGAGAATGCGCACGGTGGGGTGAAGGGAATGAGCAGGGGTTCCCGCCCTGGTTGAGAAACGAGGGTGGAGAGTTGGGGAGTGGAATCCCGAGCAAAATTAATTCCGACAGAATTATTACAGTCCGCGACTGGGAAAAACTCTTATCAGGCAGACACGGTGCTTCTTCTAACCCTCCAGGATCCCCGCCTCCACGGGGTTTTTTTCACCGAGCCTTATCTATACCGCTTTCCCTATCTTCCTCCCTCTGTTATTCCTATTCTCCTTCCTTCCTTATTCTATTCCTCTCCCCATTAATTTTCTCTGTTTCTTTCCCTCTCGCTCTATTTCCTCACACCGTCATACCTTCCACCCATTCAACTCCGCTCCCTATTCTTCATACCTCCTTTTCTACGACATCCGTTCCAACCCTCAAAACACGATAAGGAGCTAAATGGATCCACAGGGCTGCCTTTCGCTGTCGCATTAATTATTTAAGGTGAGCGGTTTGCTGATGCGACAAACCTAATTGTCCATTACAAAATGCGCTACTTGAACAGTTTGTAATGATAATAATAAACTGTCTTTATTTTAGACGATATAATGACTGAATTGTGCCTATTTTCCTCTAACCCCTCGTCAACACTAATTGCAAATTTTTGAAAAGGAAAAGAAAAAAAAGAACATAAATAAATACTCAGTAATATAAAAAGACAATGAAAAGTAATCCAATATTTACAAGAAAATAAAAAGAAGACTAACTAACTGCTGAGGTTATGGAAAATAAGGAATAATATAATTACATGCTACACTGCAGTAAAATGTGCATAAAATATATAAACAGGCGCGGGAAAAGTTTAAAAATAAAATACTCATATCCTCATCAAAAAACCACTACAGGAAAACAGCCGCACAGGAAGGGGTGTGTGAAAAACTTGTGAAACCTACACAGTGATAACTTCGAAAGCGAAGCAAAATACTAAAAAAATTGGTTCGGATTTTCATGACTATTTATGACTACCTACTTGATAACTATTTTTCCACCTTCTTAAAGGCAATAAATTTAATGGCCACTTAAAAGCTGTGGTTGAAGAAATGATGCTTTTAGAACGCGCAAGTAATTTGAGACATAAACACCATAAACCGAAAATCGCATTCACAGCATTCGGATGGTTAATGGCTCACGGGTACTGTTTTTTATTTCGTGGCCTTCGTGTCCTAATCCTGTTTCTTAAGCTGCGAAAAATATGCAAGGGGAAATAATCGAAAAAATTACCCATAAATAGAATGTCCCGTAGCAAGGTTTGATGGTCATGGAAAACAACGTAATTCCCACCCGTTGTGAAACGATCGCGCGTTCTACTATAGGCCTCCATTTAATGGCTAAGGTGCAGACTTCCCACCCCAAAAGTCCGGATTCGAATCCCGGCAGTGGCAGGTCAGATACTTGGCAGTTTTTAACAATTGATAAATGCTTAGTGGTAAAAAATTGAATCCTGTAATCTGTCCGTCGGATGGGACTTTGAGCCGTGGTCCCTTTGGCGCGTATCCTTAAAAGCAGGCTAATGCTGACGCCGGGTTTCTCTCCACACCTCCTAATTCTTCAATCATCGTCCATGAATCTTTCTCCCGGTCATAAGTGCCTGTAAGTGCCAGGATAGACTTGAAGAACCACAGATGAGAACTAAGTCTCAGTATTTTATAACGTGTACTGCACTTCAGGGTCTAACTTCACAACTTTTCGCCAAATAAACGTGAAAAGAGTGCATTCAAACGAACTACCCAACCTCCATGAAATTTTATAAAACATCATTATTGAATTTTCATGCTTGCTCTCCGAGTAGATCTCCTCGAAATGCATGTTAAGTCCCTTTTCATGGCATTTCTGAATGAATCTGTTAACACACCGTAGAACCAACAACAAGTTCAGCAAGCGTAAAAAGCAAGAAGTTGCCGAACTTTAAATGACAAAATTCCTAACTCAAGTAATGAGTATTCGTGATTTTTTCCACTCCTTATTTACCCCGTCAGTGAAGAGTAAATGTTACAAATTATCGCGTTTAGGTTATCGTTATTATATCGTTTAGGTTAATATGTATATAAGAGTAATTCATGCATCACAATACGTATGTATCATCATCGGAATTTAAGTAACCTTAAAGTCAATTCTAAATGTGGGACATGAAAAATACCTCAAAATATTAGTATCAATCCTGAGGAGCAAAGCACTCAAAGTTTGGAACAGTTATTGCCGAACCAATGTTTCCACAGGAAACGCGCCCGTTCCGAGAAACTACTTACCATCCTGTTCATTCAAATATATTCATCCCTGCTTCTCACAAATCCTCCTATTTTCGCTCCTTTCCGCGGAAATTGCTCCACCTGTCCCTCTGGAACACTGCCTCTAGTCTCTATGCCTGAGGGTGATGAATCATCCATATGCCGTTCCTC
This sequence comes from Platycnemis pennipes, assembly GCA_933228895.1. Taxonomy (NCBI): domain Eukaryota; kingdom Metazoa; phylum Arthropoda; class Insecta; order Odonata; family Platycnemididae; genus Platycnemis; species Platycnemis pennipes. Next base: position 53,825,398 of record OW121853.1, read on the forward strand.
CGCCGGGCTAACCCGAGGAGAAATCCCTCATGAGGAATAAAGAACCTTTACGTCAGAGCCGGAACCTGGCCCAAAACTACTTCCTCCATCGAACTTCCTTCTTTCAAGAAGACCAATCCTTTTCTATGCAGGACGCGCAAAAGTAGTGTTGTAAATGAATGCGGTATAAGTCCATGCGTTAAAAACTGGCATTCGATTAATCCCAAATGAGGGTCCCTTTTCAAAAAGGTGCGATCGGTTTCATCGGTATTTTTGCAATTTTCATTACTTGGAAGATCAAAATAATATTCTTTTCCGAGGTTATATTACGTGGCCTAACGCAGGTACACATCAAATCATAGAGAACTATGAGAATAGAATGCGAATAACTGAAAATAGAAAAACTGCAGAAAATGAGACGGATTCGTGATTAAACTTAATGTGGAACATCATTTAGGATTTGTTCATTTAAAATTGGTTATTTAGGAATTGATAGGTCAAATATTTCAAAATACTCATAAAGTACCCATTATTCAGTAGTTTACTTTAAGTGGAGGTAAATAGGAAATAAAATAGAAAATATGAAGGTACGTTGAAGAAATATGTGATTAGAATCTAAACTATGGGTCATAACATGTCGATAAGTAATTTCTTAACTAGACTTTATGATGACATTTTTTAAACGCAACCTCCCATTTTTTTTATTTAAAGAATTTTGGATTTGTTATAGATTTAAGAGCTTAGATTAGATGGATAATATTAGCCGATAGAATACCGAAAACCTGTCTAGTGCTACTACAACCACAAAATTTAAAGTTCCCTTGAATAATAAAAATAAAACATTATATTGAATAATTTTAGTTCACACTATAGCTTTAAACACATTCCTGCTTAGATGACGGCAACTGTAAAACAATTTGTGCGGCGAAAATATGAACATCGAATGAACTGATAACTCAGACTTGTACTAATGTACCTTCCAGAGTGGTAAATGTAACCCCCAATTGTTCTCGAATATACGGTACAAAGTAGGATTTCGTCAGACAAAATATTCTACATGTGGTACTTAGTATTTGTTCTAACAATTTATTTTATTCAGGCCGAGATATGATTTCAAACCTCTGGGGTCATAAAATGTTATCAGCCACTCAACACGAGTGCATGAGTTTGAGAACTTTATTATTTCGCCAATGAGAGGATCTAACCATGAAAGTACGTGCGTGTGGCCTGTGTAAAAAATAGAACTAAGCCTCGCGAATATGGGGCATGGAAATATTCCTCAAAGAGCTCTTGAGTACGCGAGTAAAGGCAGTTGCAAGATATTAACCTCGAATCCGTGCCAAGTTCAACAGCATCGGCAACTGGTCGGCAATAAAAGATCACAGGAACAAAACTACCCTGATCATGAAAAAACTGGGTCACCAAGCGAACAGCTAACGGGGAAAGGATCCAAGTTTTAATTCCCTCTCCCGGAAAAGTTTTAAATAACAACCCTCCAAATTGTTTCCCCGGATTTATATTTACGTCGGTCGGACTCAGATACCAAATCACGACTCTTACGACACACACGACATGAGAGTTGGTTCATCGGTAAGGAAAAAAAAAAGGAAGTGGAATCAGACCTCGAGGTCGATCTCACTCGGAGATTACTTGACTTACTTGCTCAGCCGACAGGAATAGACTCTGCATTGGGAATGGAACGAATCCTGCGTTGAGCTGTGAAACCAACAAATACGTGAGTAGGTCAAATTCGTCACAGACTTGAATCGAAATAAAACAAAAAATAAAATGTATCGAAACACCATGAGGCTTTCTGCGGTTATACTTTTTTCAGGAAATCATGATCTAGATGGAAAACACCAATCCACCAATTAAATTTTTTATATTGACAAGAAATTCTTAAATAAATATCGATATAGGGTTACGCTTTTCCGTTAACTCTCTTAAATCAACCCTCCTCTATAAATGCTTACGAAATGATGTTAGATTATTGGTGATTAATCAACAAAATATTTTTATTCTGTTCCCTGAGTGTTTGAGGAACTTTTGGAAAAATATTTCGTCGATTTCTCTTTCTCCTCGAGAGGAGATCCCTGAGACCTCGAGAGGAGATCCCTGAAAACGCACTACTAGAAACAAATCGAATCACCAATCTCGATAGTCGCATGAATGTTCATTCAACAGAATTTTAAAAATCCTAATTAATACCTATAGGAACTGTTTCCCCATGACGAATGATTTGTCGACACACTTCACTCTTGTCGTTTCAAATTCCGTCGATCCAAGAGAAAAACATCACCCCAAAAGGCCATGAAGAGCCTGCAGCTCCCACTAGAGAGAGGATTGCGGTTTACTGATTCACAAAATATATTCACGAGCAAATGCTTTTTCTCATATGCAATATATTTTCAACTGCCACCGTGACTTTGACTTTCTTCCTGCTATAGTCGCAAGATGTGTTATGGGTAATGTGATATCAACATTCACGTAGGCATGGCTCCGTTTCGTTACCTTTAATACATTTGGTAACCTAATTTTCTTTCAGAATGAGAAAAATACCAATAACGCAAAATGCTAGGAGGAAAAAGATAAGCATAAAAAAGCCAATTTATCTACTTTTCTGAGATCCTTTTATGGTCAAATCTAATTTTAACTTTGATTTTAAGTGATATTTGATTACTTTAAATAAGGCAACAAACGATAGATTTCTTTTATTAGGCTCTACATACGCTCTAAACATTATTCTCCACTCTTCACTTAGCAGTTGGAACGCATATAGAACGGTCAATTCTCCATGACCCCATACGAGCAGGCAATGCATTGGAAGTTTCTAAGCTCACGTCCGCTCAGCATCCATCTGTTGTTTGCCCGGCAGGGCATCGTTATTCAAGGGGAAAAATTAATTCGAAGGAGGAATAGCCGGACGCTCTTTACGGAATGGATCGCTTCGCAGGTAATCCAAAAATTTGCACACCTGGGCTCCACCCAAACCGAAATTTTTAGCCTCATAACCGAGCGTAAGGAAGCAAATATAGAAGTCGTTTCACAAACACACACAAGAATCGCACCTCGTTTCGGAGGAAAAAAATTGGGTCTCGAAAAAAATTTAAAATAGCGCGTTTTTAGTGCCACCGAAGTGCGAATCCCAACCGCATTAAGTACTTTCATTCATTTATATGGGCTCAGAAATGAATACCGTTCTCTCTTCCATTCCCCACCATTAAGATGAGAAATGAAAGCAGGGCATTAATTACGCCTTAGCGTAAATAAGCATTCCTAACAGCTTTTGGAAAAACTCCGTTAATGGGGATGCAACTTTGGTCGGAGGTAGGAGTTTAATCCTCGTGAAAAAGCCTCCATTTATTTTATATTCACGCGGAATTAACTTCTCACATTGCCTCTTTTATCTTTGCGAGGTAAAAGTCAGGATGAGGTAAAGTGCCTATTGATCATGCACCAATCGGGTGGCGGAGAGAAGAAATGAAAGGACTGCAGATTAATGCAATCGCCGGGCGTATATTAATCGATTCGCCGGAGGGCAGTCGTATCAGCGAGCCTCACAAATCGCCATATACTTCAGGTTCTCCATCTCCAAAGAACACTGAGGACCAGACAATAGTTAGACAAAACAGACAATAATTTCTGCTTTGGCAAATGTATGGATGGGGCTTGTTTCATGCTGTAAGGTTCAATCTATGTTGTTAGACTTCATGATCAAGCAATGTTTTAAAAAGACCTTTAGAATTTCTAAATAACAATGTTGTCAATAATATGAAGCAAAGTTCGGCAATTTTCGAAATGTTTTCCTGCGATCTAATTTCAAGTGAAGAAGCTCATGAGGAAGAATTACAGCAATGCAGGCATTGGAAGAGAGATAAACATTTCTAACAAGGGTGTTTATTAAGATTTGAGAATAAAATTCTTCACGCAAATGGGAGATTAAATTACGAAATCGTTATACGTTATACGCGCGCAATACACGAGGTAGCGAGCATCAGTGTTTTTTGCTGATTTAACCCTCCTTAAATGTATACTCTTAAAGTAATGGGAGACCACCAAAATAAGGTAGAGTTACACCTCAGAATGAAGTCTCTGAGTGTTGAGTCATTGATTATACCGGTATATTACCTCAAAAAGTCAAAGTTGGATGGTACATTTGAATCGATCTGCGGTCATGGATTGTATTGGTATTGTAGCCTGTTGAGATGGAACTGGCTCTTTGCAGAATCATTCGAGACAAATAAAAGGAACTGACGAAAAAGGGTTTTGGACTTTGTTTCGTACTCGGTTCTGGACCCGATGTTTTGCTACGAAACTTCCGATTCCTTTTCCAAGGTGATACACATGTGACGAACCTTTTTTTTCTCTCTTTAAAAATCAAACGACAGCTACTGTTACGAAACATTGGTTGTAAACCAAGAAACACGAAACTATAGTCAATTGGATAGGTTGATGGTGCAGGGACGACGCAATCTTTTCTCAGGGAAAACTGGTAACTTGGGAAGTACATCAAACACGTTGTGTGAAACCAAACATCTGCGCCAGCATAAGTTGCATCGACCTTCTTGCCGGAGAATTTTCGAAGTGAAGTCGGTTGTTGCATTCTCGTTTACGCTGTGAGTGATTGCTACTCAATTCAAAAAATTATATACTGGCGATCCGAGCGAGTGCAGGAAAAAAGCACCAACAGAACATCGTTGAAAAATAGGTGTGAAAGTATAGATGAAAGTATAGATATAGAAAGAAAAATAGATGCCTGGACATGTATTAGATCTGGGCGTATTTTGCGAATATTTTTTGTCAATACACATCCAGTGACGTGGAATTCATTGTTGTCAGATTTCACATCTTATGACATTTACCTTTTGGGTCACATCATTCTGTCCGGCAGAGACCCGATAACAATGGTCACCGTGTCACTCGATACATGTCCGTCAAAAGGGGTGCTATTGACGCCTTGGCGGTCATTATTTCCGCGTCTTTCGTAGAGGATGCCCTCGAGCTAAAGAGCAAGGATAATGAAAATCTGGCGACGATGACTCGATGACTGGCGGTTGAAAACTTCTATGATATACGTTATCCCTTATTTGAGAAAATTTTCATGGCAACTTGAAGACGATAGCGTATAGAAGAATCGAGTGGAGAGATGCATCAAAAAATACTAGAATTGATGATTATTGATGATGATGATGCCATTTTCAGCCAGGGATTAAAATTCGATGTTTTACACACCCTGGCATTTGAAAGGCCTTCGTCATATCTATCTATTTAATACCAAAATTAGAACATATAAAGGCTGTAGCACAAAATATTGAGTGTAGATTATGTGTAGATTTCAGAGAAAATTTCCCTGGATCAGCAACCTCCGGAGATGAAATTTCCCAAGGCTATTTAAACTCATCCCTGGTAAATAAACGTGCAAATATGGTTTGGTCTACGGAAAAGTAATTCTGACCTCACGCCACATAACCAGGTTAGTGAAAATACAGATAAAATTTAAGGCACAGACGATACAAAATTGATTACTCCAAGAGTTTATTTTTTCCTCGTATTCTTCACATCTATAAATTTAAAATACCTATATACATCATTACAAAAATACTCATACCATTCGCTGTCGAGACATCCTATTGGGGTTGGAAAATGTATCTTTTTAAACTTATCCAGCGGTATTATCCCAAACATGCTTACTATTTTCTCGCCAATAACAAGCTCACTTTTTTGCACGCGTTCAATTTCCTAACTTTTCCTAATATTATAATCACCAGGACCTATTCAAAACCTAAAATCCTCGTCCTACCCTTTTCCCTTGCATTAATTGCCGCTATTACTGAGTAATTCATCGATGTAATGACTATTTAACGTTCTCCCACTTTTTGAGCACGGGTTTGAATCTGATAGTGTCATAATTTCTTTGTGAAATATATAAACAAATTTCGGAAATTTGTGGAAATCGCTTCAACGCTAATTAGTCACTACCGCCGCCAGATTTCTCTCCATCATTCATCTAGGGAAATCCTTGGCACTATCCAACTACCACTTTACCCTTATTGTAGCACACTGCCTTCGTTTTTGGTCGTTTCCTTTGAGCGATTGCTAGGAATAGCACACCTGTAAGAATGGAGAAAGCTTCAGAATATTCACATACACTGATTATATGGTAATCTTGCTCACATAGTCTCTTTTAAACTTCTACAATATTATCCCATGTGTTTCTCTTTGACTTTCTCAGCGTGACAAAACTGGCAAAGCACAGAGTAAAACTCAGTCCTCACCACCACTTTTAGCACTAATTCCTTAAGAGAGACTGAAATGATAGTTCCACTTAATAACAAATACATAATGAGTCCTCAAGGTTGAACGAAAACTGGGCATGTGATAAGATATGGCATAAAGTTCCACCAGATGCTATTTTACTTGAAGCAATTTTTATAGTACTCCAAGCCGTTTATCGACTTTCTTAACATTTTTAATACACCAGCCTCATTGGTATTCTTTCCTCTACCATGCTTTTCCTTGACCAGAGACCAAATATTCCACCCGACACGTGCTCACTACACTTAGTCCTTCATATCGTGAATACATATGGTACCTACGCTAAGCAGACAATCAGTCTCGGAATTTCCGCATGGAGATCCTTGAGGGGGTCCAAAAACGGCGTGGATTCCTCAAGTACTAACTCTGACATCGTCCATTGCAAGGCGGTCGCAACCAACTGGTTATTTCTCCGCGGACCGCGCAATCTCGCACAGACTGGGGGATAGCAACGACTCCTCGCCACGTTTTCGGCAACGACGGTCGCATAGAAAGCAATAACGGAGGAAAAAAGAGACGATCGCGGCGTGACTCGCGTGCGATCCGCGCGCCATCTGTGACGCGGACGCGGCGGGAACCAGCCACTACCCTCGTCTCTCCCATACGTGACGTGATCCCATAGATCTCGCTCTCGGAGAATAGGAGAGCGGGAAAAAGAAGAGGAAGGGAGGGATGCGAAAAAAATTTTAGCAAAGGAGGATAGAGGAGAACCTAGCGCCAGAAGTGATATCGCCATGGGATTTATACATGTAGGACCAGGGGACATGGGGGGATTATATTCCTCGGTAAATTTATTCCTAGCAGATTTTTCCTCACCCGTCGCGGAAAACCGTACGGTTACATGCATCTCCACGGCTGAGGGAAAATACTCGTACATATGAGTACCCTTTTCAGAAAAGTATACCTGCAACACGTATTTTATGAAATGGAGAAAAATAAGCATCAAACATTAAGTAATTTGAGCATAAAATACCTATTTTGGTCATTATTCTAGGTGGAGATGAAGAAGAGACCTCAATTATTATTGCCTCTCCGGCTATTAGAACGCGAGATGAGGAAGGTTTTTTTTTCAATTCTTCTGTCATGGATAACTTCAATAAAATTGTATGCCTTCGTTCAATGTTAAAAGATCCTTGTATTTAAAAATCTTGAGAACTTCCTTGAGAATTTTTCATTCGAAGTAAAAGGAGTAGGAGCATAATTTTAGGATTGGGGTACACAATTCTTGAGGCCAATGTAGCGTAGTCCAACCTAAACGTAATGAAAAAAAACGATACCAACCCTGAGGTGGGATTCGAATCCCCATTCATTGGCATACCAGGCTGCCGCACCATTAACTTCAATGTAGCGGCCGGCCATTGTTTGTTGACTTATGAATAATACCGCAACATGGAAATTGCCATTATTCAACACAGTATAAAAAATATCTATGCCACTAAAACTTTTTTCCAAGATAGATTTTTCCGTTATGAAAATATTTGTGTTCAAACTGGGGCTAGGGAGTTTTGAATGGGACAGTACATGTTTGCACATGCACGAAAAGTTTTCTGGAGGGAGGAGGAGAAAAATGTTGTGTTGCGTCCGGGAATGGGAGTGGGCTCGCTGAAGAGTGAGAGGACGAAAATGCCACGGAAAGGTCCACCGAGCAGCAGCTGCGGCACAGTTTTAAATTCACCACCTTCGGCGGGGACGATGGAATTTTGCAATACTGGCGAACACGAGTCAAATAATAATGCGGAACCGTGCTGCAGTGAGGAAGAAGAAGAGAGAGGTCGCGTACATCCCTTGCCCTCGGGGCAATCGGGCAGGGCTTATTTCCGCGTAAAAGATATGAGCGAGTCAAAAACAAAAGAAACCGGCGTTGGTACTGTAGCTGCCGAGAGGGTTTGTCCACAATCCGCGGTGGAATGCGGGGTTGAGGCGGCGTGGAGACCGGCCACCACTACCACCGCGAAACTGAGGCGGTGCGATGTTTGTCAGCGGAGCGAAAGCAGTTTCGACTCGTCGCCGCCGATTTTCCGGCACGCGTCGATCGGAAAGGCGAGACATCGCGTCGTGAAACCGATAGGTACGTTCGAGAGATCGGATTCGACGTACATTGCGAGTGGGGGAAGCGATGAGCGATGAAAATTCAACTTCCTGTGTCGGGGTGCTACGCCGGAGCGAAGAATCGATGCGGGCTCGTGAATGATTGACGCTGGATTCAAAAAGGACGTCCGTGGGCAAAAAAAACTCTAAATAACCTGTATAACCGCTCTTGATGTCTAAAAAATAATGAAAGCTTGTTTTAGCAAGATGTTATCATATATTGGATTCATTAATGCATCATGTGCGATCAGGGTCCAAAAATGAAGAAATGACGAGGAAATGAGTTCCTAGGGCCCAACTGTGAGTATAACATTTTTTGAAGCTCAATAGATGACATATCTACCCCTCCATTCCAGACTTGAACAAAAATGTTATACAACGAGTGTTCGATAAATTTAAATGACACAAGGAAAGAAAATAACATGATAAAGTTTATTTATGGCAACAAACTTTAACAACGTGAACTCACTTCCATTCTTATTTGTGAAATAAGTGTTTTAGTACAGATTTTGTTCTACAATAAAAGGCTCAGTTGGGGCCATCAAAAAAGCAGGTGTCAGTGATATTATTTCCTGAAAGAACGAAATTCCAATTTTAATATTGCGAATTTTTAATATTATGAATTATTTAAATTTTCAATGTTCTACTCGCAGTTCCCGATGAAGAAAGCGCACAAAAACATTCTATAAGCCCGAGGCCTAATAAAGAGTATTAAACTTGCACAGTAAAATATTCGCGACACACTGAATACATTTAACTTTTGCATAAAAACATCTATCCTTGATTTTCATAATATTATTGCAATGCTAGTTTGGTGGTTTTTTAAGACAAATTATAACATCCAGCAAATTTGTTAAACTGTATTTTATGGCTTTTTATAACGTACTTCAGGAAATATTAATATCCATACGCAATAGGAGTCTATAATATATAATAAATGATACCTAATGACCCAATAAAATATTGAGAGGGAATATTTTTGGATTCAATGCAAATAAGAATATTTAAAGTATATTAAAATCAATGAAGATTAAAAAAGACTAGAGCAGCTAATGGAATAGAAAACTGCTCTCATAATGATATTAGAATTAGTAATATAGGAAATGCACTGGCCTTCCTCCAATGGTCAATGAGACACCTTCATAAGTATTGTTGTGTAATGCTTCATTTAACTCCCCCTCCACAAATTTTCAAAGTTGACAATTACTACTTTTGCCCAGAATGTCTTTACTTTCTGTCAAAATTCTTTTTCTACGGATTCTCCATCCTCCCCGGGGAGAAGGTTTTTGGAGGGGAGTTCGGGCTAAGGCACCAGTTTGCATCACCAGAAACCCAAAATATAGCATCCGGACCGAATTGATTCCGAAGGAAAGGCACGCAGTTCCGATAACTCCCACCCACAACAGCGCCGCGTCGAAAAGGGAAAGAGTTAGGAATATATATAAAACATGGATCCGAAGCGCCTACCTCTCACCCCCCATATGCTCAAGACCAAATCCCAAAGTTACAGAAAAATTGCCGTGAAAGATCGTTCCACTTCTCACGGGTGTTGTCTTTTATATCCCAAAATTTGCTCCAGTAGTTGACAAATCCATCGGAACGAATTAATTCTTTCCCCGTAATACCATTCACTGACAATGGCAGCGTCGCGCGTCTGTAACACGAAACCAATGTTTTAGCACCATGAATCCTTTCCTTTTATTAAAGAGGGCTTAATCTATCTCCGAAAAGAGCATTGGTGCAAAGATAGTATATTTCCTATAATTACTAAATCTACTGTCAACTTGAGAGCTGTTCCCTTTTAAAATAGCCACACTAATATTTTTCATTTCTTAATCTTCATTGAATTGTAGTATACTTTAAATATTCTTTTTCACACTTCCTTCAAAAATATTTCCTCTGCATATTTTATTCGGTCATCATTTTTAATTTATTATATGATCGACTAGCATAGAAACATTTTGCCCTGGATAATCTCTCGGAAAATTTATTTTCTATGACTAGACTATTACTATTTTCGAGGTTCATTTTTGCAAGTGGCTTTCGCCGACAATAGTGAACTTAATCATTCTTCCGCAGCATTATTTTTGTGTTCTTTTTCCGCTGTGAATCCTTTTTACCTGGGGTGGAAATAGATACGCCCTACTGAAATTTTATATCGAACTTCAAACGTTTTACTGCATGCTCAGCAAGGATCAAATACCGATCATACTTTAAATAACAAGTTTCCGAGATAGTAGTTATTGTGCCAGAACAAAACGGGCAACATGACATGTGGATTGGAATAACCAAAAATAGAGACCTTTGGACTAAAACAGTAACAGTAACAGTTTGGTTTGATAAATAAAACTTGTGACTAAAGAACGACCCGAGTAATTTTCTATCCGGCACCAAAATATCAATGCAATCAAAAGCCCTTTACTGCATCGAAATTTCGAAGACGGCTCATGGCAATAGATGCAAGACGTCATGGTTATACATTGCCGAAATCTTTCCCTTATATACCTGACAGTTAAAATGTTACTTTTATGCTTTATTATTCTACTTCACGCAAGGATCACCAATTCCTGGAGTCCTCCAAAAATTATTTTAGCTTCCTCTAATCGGAGAAGCTGATAATAGGAACATTTTATACAGACTTCTGGAACCTTAAAGACAAGACAATGGCTAAAACCAGGAGAGCAAAATTTAGCGTTAAAGACCATGAGGTTTAGGATAAAAATATCGCGATCCAGTTCACCATAGCCATTATGAATTCCCAATAGGACATGTAAATTACTGTTTGTGCAAAATAGAGTGAGAGAGCTAGGATTATTTAGAACTGTTATATTTTTTCCATCATGGACGGTATGCGATGTGATTAACCGCCCCTACCATTAACACACACGACAAAACACAAACAGAGCGTACTGAATCCACCGTCGCACGGATTCTTACTATCATAAGAATATATCATAATTATTTCCGGCAAACCGTGCCAAAATTTAGTCTCTTCTGTCGACACTCCCACCCCAAGCCCAAGTGTACCGTGGGCTGCGAGTAGTCTGGGGGAGGTGAAAGCCATCCGGTGACGGCTTTTCTCCTGCCCTCGTCACATGCGAATACCAGCAGGGTCAGGATGGAAGCCTTGTTACCCGGACCCTCAGGAAAACTGGAACGGAAAGGAATCAAATTCACGTCCCCAAGAGTCCGGAGATCTGATCAGGCGAGGTGGAAGTCGAACGTTTGGCTGGCTCCGATAATGAGGATTAAGTGAACATCGACGACGGTTTCTGGGTGAGAGGGTCCCTTCCAGGCCGTTTTCTTCACGATCGGAGTTTTCATAACTCCACCACGGAGGGTTCTTGTAGGGGAGGCTTTACAATGGGGGAAAGAGGCGAGGAAAAAAATAATCAGCGCATGAGCAGTGGGCACCGTCGTTGTAATTTTCATGAAATTCTCGAATCACTGCTGCCGCATTTTTAGCCCCTCGAGTTACTCCACCATTATAATTCGCAAGAAAACATGGAAATAAAGACAAACCGTGCATCAAAACGGAGGTATGCAACGAAACTCCGCTGCGGGTAAAAATATTTCCCCAGTTTGATTCCAAACCAAAACTGTAATCGTTCGTATTTTATTTCCACTGAAAGATTTAGCTGTTAACGGTGAGGGGCCCTTTAGAAAATTCTCTTGAATAAACAGAGATTTTACTTTTTTATTATTCTTCTTTCTTCCATCGTAGAACCACCGAGAGTTGCTTTTCCATTTTCTCCATTATATTGCTATAAATATTGCCATTACTACAATTTATGCCAGCATAACTATATAAAATAATTATTATTGTGGTACATGTGGCATAATGGTAAAATCTGTGGAATTTACAAATTTATTCTAAATTATTATAGCATTTTTCAGATTTCCCGACCTTCTACTAAATTGCATGTCCATATTTTTGCAATCTATTCACGAACCGATCCAAAGCTCATGCAAATATACAAACAAGAAACAAGTAAAATTAGTGACTTTGTTGGGAAATTAATAAATATAACAGAGAAGAAATTTATAGCATGAATTTTTTTTCCATTTTAAAACGTCGGTTGCATTACTGCTAAGGATACTGCTATGATATAATTTACATGCATGCTCAGAGAGTTTCTATGCTGAGAGTCGTCGTAAAATATACATTCAAAGAAATTGAGACAACTAAGCTTCCCTCTTAATCTGAGATTTTATTTGGGGACTTTTGACTAGAAAAGGAATGCTTGTAGTAAATGGAAAAGAGCTCTATTGCATGTGCGCATTACAGTCGTCTTAGAGTAAATATCCAATGAGATTTAGACAACTACGCTTCCCTCTTAATATGAGATTTTATTTGGAAGCTTTTGAATGGAAAGGGCTACTTGTAGTCAATGGAAAGTGGCTCTATTGCAAGTGCACCTTACATATCCAACGGGTAGCAGAAAATATTCAGTGTTGACAGAGGAATTGCGCAAGATATATTCCTCGAAGTTTATTTATATAACACGGGTGAAATTTCCGACAGCTGAAACAGTTTTTGCCATCAAAGTTAAGTTAAAACATTATCTTTGATCTCTTTGTTCCTTAATATAAAAAATATACAAATCTAATTTTCTGCGTTACTGCGTCTTACTGCGTTACCAACACCAATAATTTAATGTTCACATGGCAGTCATCAAGAACCAAAACAATTAGAGTGTTGGTCGTTTGCAATAAAAACCAACTTACCCTGACATGCATAACCTCTTCACGGTTATGTTATCAGTGATTTGACGGGTGCATTTGGGCAAATTATTCACGGAGCTGTATCCGCCGCTTTGAATTACCCACATCGTTCTGTATTTACTTAATAATTCCCAAGTTCTCCATGGGCTAAAAAGATGTAAATCATAAACGTGAACATATGGGAAAAAGTAAATATGATTACTTAGAGGCACTCAATATATATGTACTTCGTTTCACTTGGAAAATTATCTTTAACTGAAATTAGTTAAGAAAAAAGGGCTAAATATAGTAACTTCTTAGAAACTGCAAGTTAAATCAAAAATTATATTAGAAGTATATTCACACGAAATATGATCTTATGGTTAGCATTTATCCCGCGGATCTAAACATTTTTGGCAATTATTTTTAATATGTTGTTATATGTCAACTCGGGAAAAGTGACATTGGCCGAGACAGGGGTTTCGTCAACCGAGCATAACACAGAATGTGTCCTTCGAACGTGGCCAACTCCTATCAAATTAGTTTTATGATGATATTCTAATGATTTTAACAATCTCACATTGAAAGTGTCGAAAGAACACTCCATTTGGTTCCAAATGCTGAATAGTGGTCCGCCGCGACTTCAACTGATCGAAAGCAAGCGGAGCACATGTGTGGAAGGGGGAAGAGAACTGCCTAAATTTTGCCAGATAACTACAGTATGCCGACTGATTAATGGACCGTGTTAGAGCGCTCGGAAGCAATGTGTTTCAGGAGAGATGAGGGTGATATGGAGGGGGAAAGGGTTGGTTGACTTGGTGGGGGAAGCGGAGAATCGTGGGGCAGGGGAGAAGGGGAGAGGGAATTATGATGTTGATCGCGCTAACGACGCACTGAGTCTAGGGGGGGAGGGATCTGGTTAATGCAGCTTTTGGCTGTGTTGTACCGGGGATATCCTGATTCAATAAATTCCCATCCTGATTCATGGATGCCATGACCTTGCGCGCCCGACGTATCTGCTTTTCGAATTCCTTCTCCTGTATTCATTCGCCCGATTGAGTGTTTTCTTTTCGTAATTTTTTTCGCAGAGTATGGTTGCATGATTTAATTCCGCTGGGACTTTCAAATGGTAACCATTCAATTCCATATAATTTCTCCGAGATGAGATGTAGTAAAACTATTAGAGAAGTCAGAAGATAGTTAAACTAGGGAAACGTAGATAAGGGTTCCGTACACAAATACTGAAGATTGCATAGATTATTACCGTATGCCAATCTGTGACCAATTATATGATTTTTTAAAAACATGGGTAATCACTCAATAATCTTTCTTGAGAAGTCAGTTTTCTTCAATAATACCACAATACTAGAAGTAGAATTAGATTTTTAAGTGGTTCTAAATGCTGAAGTTATATCACACCGCGTAACTTAACTCGATCCCAAGCTTATTACCATGACAAACATAATGCTACGGCGCAAGTTGGTATTCCAACTCGTGACTTTAGTGCTACCAGGCGGGCGCGTTTCTAGTCTCATAACCATGGCCAGCACCACAATACAAAAAGACCCTAATACCATGAAATAGGTTTTGTTTTCAGAGGCAAAATGAATTCCTCAGTTACACGTAGATGAAAGCGAACTAAAGAAGATTATAATGAAAATCGTATGCATCGAGCTAATTTCACCTCTATCAAATGGCGTACGTCTAACTTTCAACTAAAGTCATAAAATTTTTAAGAAATTCTGTAGTTATCCAGAAAGAAAAAATATATAAGCATGCGCAAAAAGGTATAAAAACAAAATATATACGTAACCATTTATATGTACCACCGTACAGCGCACTGTTTTCTCAGAATATAAAGTAGCATTCGACTGCAGAAATAGGTAAGAGTAGTGTGAAGCATTGAGGACGCAAAGTTTAGAAATCCTTTTTTCTAATAACAACGTGATTTAAAAGTAAAGTAAGAAATTTAAAGAAATCCAGAGTTTGCTAACCCATTTTAGTTTTTGCTTGAAATACTTTAAATCGTACAATCCTTGGTGTTTGTCTAAACTTAATCACTTATATTCGCCATTTATATGTAGCGTGGTTTTTATTACCATGTCCGTAATGGCACAAAAGATATATTTAGAGTCAAATGTCCAATGGAAGAAGTGATTTCGCGATGCATCTATAAAATGCCTCGCCACATATCTCGAATTTGCTGGAAAAAAGCGAGCTAGTAAAACTCATCGATGGACGAACGATTCGAAAATAATATAGGGACTTAAATTTTTACGATTTTCAGTCATCCGTTTTCTCTATCTTTCCACTGAGGATGTGGATATGTATATGTACACAATGACGAATATACCCATGCACCGAATCGTCCGCAGATCGAAGTGGAAAAATTTAGAGCTACTTAACACCATGTTCGAGATAAAATCGTACTCACAGCTCTGTCAATTTATTACGTAAAACTTACTACATCCCATAGTATCAAGAATAACCTTTGGTGTCAAAAACAGCAGGAGATATCACTCGTTGACTTGGAAGACACACTCTGGCGGTGTCTTGCAGTATATTGCGTAGATGTAAGCCAATGTTAAGAGGTTGCCTCGTAGATGATAAGCCAATCTAACGAAGCATAACAGAACATTGATATTCGATATGGAAAAAAGTTATTACAGTTTTCGTAATCAGTTTTTATAATGCACATATTATATTTAATGCGTGTGTTTATGTTTCATACGTTGCAAGATTTTTAAAAATTAACTATGAGCATAACAATTATAGTTCCTGAGTACTTATCTGAATTGTTCTGTTGACATATTGCTCTCTACTTTTGAGATTTTTGGTGATCATGATCTTCCGATGGAAAAATATTAACTCAAAAATTGAGAAAATCAGCTGATCATTCCACTATTTTAAAAAAATTAACTTACTCATTTAGGAATAAAACATATATGTTTTTAAATAGGCAAATGATCATTTCTATCTCCATACACCTTGATGTTCGTACAATATATGTTACTATGAAGTAGAATATACATCTTGCTCTGACTGCCGGTTACACCAAAGCCTGCGGACATTCATTCACCATGTTGAACCTTTTCAAAGAATACCTATTGCGATACATATGTCACAGAGATATAAAACATAATCTAAAAACCTTCACACAATTTATATTCATCCTTACATGAGAATGAAATGTAAACCATGATAATTATAAATGTCATTCGGCAAGTTTATCCATTCACCCAGGGTCCTCCAATTTCCTACATTTCAAGAGCACGAATTTTCATCCGTTAATGACAGCGGAAAGTCTTCTTCGTCCGTAAGTTTTTCCATCTCCTGTATTCCTTTCAACTTCGTAACCTCGCCTTTACAGAGGTTTCCCGAAGACAAATTAAAAGTTAATCAAACAAAAACTGTTCCTGTCGGGCACATTAATTCCATATTTTTTTGGGAAAAAAATGATAAAACACACCGAAGCGGTTCCTCCGCGACTTAATAAAGACTCCTTTAAGGGAAATTTAATTGAAAAAGGTCCGGATTTTGGAAGGGAAGAGAAAATTTTTCAATTCCGCGTCCTCAAACGGAAGGATGGAAAAACCACGGAGCGAAATTTTCCCGGGGAAGAAAAAGTCAATCTTCGAACTCGAAATCGGCCGCCTCGTCCCACCGCTCAGACCGGAATTCGCCAGGAGTCCTCCCGCACCCTCCTCCTTCTCTTACACTCCGAAGCCTCCCCCTTAATTTCCGCCGGGCGACGCTATCCTCGCGAAATACCCCCTTGCCTTTCTCATGCCCTTCCACCGTCTCTCTTCAAATCCCCTCCCCTTCGACCCTGACTTCCCTCTCCATTCCGTAAACCAAGAAACTCCTCCCACAAGCCCGTTAGCTATACGGAGGAGACCGTGCTAAATCATTTCCTCCGCGATTAAGGCACAAGGCGCCGAGGAAACCGTTCCCAACCCCTTCTCTTCACCCCCCCCCCCCCACTCAATCTCCAACCTCTCCCATTTCATCCCCTCTCTTTTGAAGTCCTAGGGTATAAACGGGAGTGGTTGCGTCTTACGCGATGAAACCAAACGTTCGATCAATCTTCAGATACGTACGGAAAGCGATGAGGGGGGAGGCGTATTGGGTAGTCCGCTTTCATGCCCCTCCCTCCTCCAAAGAGAAGCTCTTGGTCGATGTTTCCTGAATGCCACACGCACCAGACTCCGGAAATCGGTCCAAAGGAAAAAAAGCAGTTCCTACTCCACTCCGCCAACGGTATGAAAAGTCTTCCGCCAAGTTGAAAACGTCACTGATTTTTTTCTCCATCCAGTTAGTTAAAGGGCAGAGGGAAGTGATTTTTTCCTAACTTCAGGTTGCTTTATCACCCCTGCGAGTGATCGCTCAATAAAGTTTTCCGTCGTTTACCCAATAGCTTGGGAGAAGACAACTTCTGCGCTGAGCGATTCATGGAACTAGCTAAAGCATCAAGTCCAATCACTCCAAACATGTAGAGTGAAAACTCATTTCGCTTTAACGCAATACTGAATAGTCACTAAGGCAGAATAATGTTGAAAGATTCAAGAATAACGAGGATGAGGATAGATTCGTTTCCGCGAAATCTTTCTGCGCACAATGAAAAAATAATTTCCTCTTTTCGCCATCAACCTGCTGAAATCAGAAGGATAACTGTGGAAATCTTCCTTGAAATAGGCATGGTGAGTAGAAACTTATCAATGGAAGAGGATAGATTATTAAGAAATAATGGAAATGATAGATGGGAACTCAAGCTTTCGAAAACATTCTCCTTTTACGTTCATACCGAACTGAAATCTAGCCACTTCCATTTAAAGAGTGGATCATAGTTATTTTGGATTTCTATGGCAGATATGTTTAGATAGCATGATAACACGGTATTTTTCCCAAAACATTAGCTGGAATGAAAATAAGAAATCACTCACGTAATTAATATTTTTCCCTTGTGAAAAGGTGAAAAATATGACTATAAGAGTACGAGGGGAAAAGCTAAAACAGTGTACATATACAGTTGTTTTACTTGCGTGGGATATATTACATAAGTGGGCGTAGTAATGATGCTAGGAGAAGAATTGCTGTTACTGAGCAGGCATTTTCCAATAGAAGAGAACTGATGACTAAAACCTTGAGCAGGGATGTAAAGAAATGGTTAGTGAGGAGTTTAATATGAAGAGTGGCTTTGTGTAGATGACATCATGGACACGGGAGCATGAGAAAATGTGAAGCCAGGGAAATTTGGGTGTGGAGGATAATGAAGAAAGTAAAATAGACTCAAAGGTGGACGAATAAGGTGGATGGATGACTGGCGTGGATAGACGATTGCTGGCGAATATTGGGACAAGGCAGAGTAATTGTGAGAAGGGACTTAGGAAAAATACAATGCTGAACGTCGCTATCAAAGGTAATTCTGGGTAGGGGACGATGGGGAAAAAAGAGAAAAAGTACAATAGATATGAAGGGGGTAGGATAATTCAGACATGAAGAGAGTTATATAGTAGGGATGGAGTTAATAAGTGTAATACAAAGGATACTGTGAACATTCGATCAGAAGCAGCCCTAACCGGTATAAAACTGTAAATCAATGCCACAGTATTCTAAAATCTTGTACCAATCATGATACATTGAATATAAATAAAGAGCTATGAAGTCTTGGCTTAATAAAATGAGATAACATTGGATCATAACATATGAATTTTTTCAAGATATGTCAGACATATATATTTTTTGAGTTAATTTTCTAAAATACAAGTTCATGCAAAAAAAGCTGATGTATTGAGGTACAGCAACAATCGGTAGTTTGAAATGAATCAACTGTCTTTTCTACCACTAAATGAAATCTAACCTGGCAAAAACACTCAGTACAGAATTTAATCCTTCCTGGAGAAACATTGCGGAAGCTCATTATAAATAATGACAATAACAGCTATGTTTAAATCCTCATAAAGACGAGGACGGTACCACGGCGTCCTCATACCTGATGATGACGCCGTGGCGTTGTAACAGTAAAAACTCTGTGGATTGAAACATAGTTGTTATTGTCATAACTCATACTTAATACTGATAATAAGTAAATATATTGTGTTAAATATATTTTTAAATGCGAAGATACGATCATAATAAAGTAATTGCGACAAAAACACTTTAACTCTATAACTAAAGACCAAAGAAGAACTACACAAGTATCTTGGCCCTGTTTACGAAGGCTATCCATTCATCCTCACTCACAATGCATTAGTTGAAATAAAAACGCAGAATCCGATAGTTATAAATATTTTTTAGAGCAATGAAGCAGGCCTTCGCTTTCGCAGAATCTTACCATAAATTTCATCTCTCCACGGAAAAAATATCGACATGGTAGATACGATGGAGGAGAACTTTACATGAAAATTCCCAAGTGCGAGGAGGTGAGGAACCAAAGTGTACCGATACAAAAAGGAAATCCAGATCGATGGGCTTAAATCATTTCGACAGCCATTCATCCTTCTTCGGGAAAAACTGCGCTGGAAGCGTTTTGCCGGATAATGCACAGAGCTCTCTAGCGGCGCAGCGGAAAACCACGGCGGCGAACATGTCACGTGTGACGGGTGAACAAGAATGCAGAAATAACACGCGCGCATCAGGATAGCTCTGCGGCACACAAGCCTTTGGACGAATTTAAAAAAATAAACAAATGAGCTGAAAAGGTTGCGCACCGACATGTCCATTGTATCAACCGCTACCGGGAGAGGATTGGCAGGAGGCGGATCGTTTTTTCTTCCGATGCAAAGCAAAAACTTGGCCATACATCGCCCGCTAACGCTGGGCAGGAAACAAACGGATCAAGGGACCAGGGTTACGTCACTTGATCTCACTCGCCGCAGGGTGAATCAATCATTAATGTGATGATTCTGACTCTTTTCCCTATTCCCTTCACCTCCCGTTGGACTTAAGTCTATGCTGAGGCTTCCATAGGTGCTCAGTAAGTTCCTTGTTTGCCACCCTGGGTCACCACGTGTGAGATGTTTCCCAAAGAGCCGAATAGACATCACGTATTGAAAAATAATTTCTGCCGACCGAAAATATATCGCTTATAATCAGCTAAGAATATCGTATTTATTGTATTGCAATACGAATTTACATAACACACCTTAATTTTTTAGAAAGAAGTTTGATCAAAAATTAAACGTTCCAATTTTTTATATTTAAAAATGCCTATTGTTAGCCCATTTCAAATAAATACGAGGTTTTCAAGCAAAAAAACGTCGTTGAAAAAATTAAAATTAGAAAGTAGGTAATTAAGCCTATCGTTGGATAATTTTACCACATAATATTCTCAAATAATTTACGAAGGCTATTTGGGAAATATATCGAGAAAAATACGATGTTAGAAGTATGTTTTATCCAAGCTTTGTAATTTACAAATTCGTAAAATGGAAATAAATTAATCTCAGCAAGTCAAAATTAAGTGATAGACTCAACTAACAATATAATAAACAGAGAAACGAAACCAAATTCGTAAGTAATCACTATTTTGGATTATTTTGTCCACCATGGTTTCATTAGCAATGTCCAGTTTTGAATTGAAATCGTGACGGCTTTGTTCTGTAGCGATATGGAGATTTTATAAGGCTTTATGGAGCGCAAAGACAACAGCAACTGAATCGCCAAAAATACCAACCCCGTCACCATCATGAACGGTTAATGACTTAGTCGATAGAATATGCTGAGACTATGAACGGTAAATTCTCCCTTTTGTAATCAATGAGGTGCGCACCGGGTCAACAGATGGAAAGCATTGGACATCAACTTTCCGATCCCAGACCGTGAAATTGGAAAGGGTTCGTCTGTGAGAATTATTTATCCTTGGATTTTCCGCTGCGAATTTTAATTTCCAAAATGTTATCGATGGGCTCTCTTCCACCGCATGTACATCACCCTTAAGCAGGCTCAGAGACCATTCTTTCTCAACGCAAAAACGTGGAACTGTCGCAATTATTCACAGTGAAACTCACCACTCTTAAATTGATAATGGGTTTCAGGAGTTTGCTGAGTGAGTGTTAATTCAGCAGGATAATGATTTTTATAACGAGGCATTTACCGAGACATTGATCGATGCCAAGGGACGGGAAAATTCATAGCACTACGTATTTTTATTTAGTTTTGACAGTGAAACGCGTGAGGAACGAAGAGGTGTACAGAGAGGCAGAGCAAGAGAGGACAATATAGAAAACCCTACGGCAAAGAAGAACCAGATGGATTGGACATACCTTGAGGCACAACGAATTAGTTAGAAATGTAATAGAAGGGAAGATTGAAGGGAAGGTCCCGCGAGGAAGACCAAGCGATAAATATCTAGGACAAATAAAGAAGGACGTGAAAGAGAAAACATACCACGGCGTGAGAGAATTAACACTGAATAGGGCAGAATTGAAGGCTGCAGTAACCAATCCTAGGATTGAAATACTGATAAGAGCTAAACGCCATTAATGCTTAGTGTTAAATGCAACGATATGGCTTTGTAATACATTAGGAGCACTGGTATCTTGTATCGAAATATATAATTTCAGTGACAAAACTATTAAGTATGGTTACTAGTTTGACGATTCTGAATTATTTATTAATCCTAGCAAATAATCTAAGCCCACAACTACGGTAGTGGAATTTGTATCATAGCATTGGATACGTAATTGAAAATAACATCATTAGTAAAACTAATATCAGTTAACAATCTGAAGAAGATTATATAATGACTTTCCCCAAAAAACAGCGAATCAAAAATACTACTATAAATTTAGCATAATCATATCTCAAACGAATCCAGTTATTTCGGACTACTTAGCCTTCCATGATCAAAGTCACTATCGGCAACCTGTTTTTAATTATCTCCTTCAGCATTAAGAAATTTTGACAAACTTATTCTTTGATTCTTGGAGGAATGTATAGAGGTATAGACTTTCAATTATGTACCTACATTGCTTTCCTTCTGACAAACTTTATATATTAATGACGTGTACGATATTCTTGCAGCTTTCGGAACTAAACCACGGTATATGCAGCAAATGATCAGGAAGCGCTTGCTGACCGTTGACCATTAAAGCGAGGAAAAAATGCGTGGGGTACCCTAATGCGCTATGGGTATTCATCCTCATGAAACGTAAATCATCCCTTCTCCAAGCAATCCACCGCCTTACATTTATGAGGGAAAAAATATGAAGGGGGCTTTTAAAACGCCAAGCGGACGAAGAAATTGGCAATCACCATCTCTCGACATCCCGCTATCGAGATATCTAGGGCAGGAGAAAAATGCGATACATTGTGGCCGGCGATGACGCCCATACACCCAGCCTGACATTCTATTATGCCCATGGTGACCTATGGCCCCCCGGGGGGGAAATGGGAAACCCGAGAATAAACGCGAAGTCAGGGCAGAGGGAGGGGGCGACACGTGATGTCGCCGTTTTTCAATGACAGGGGCGCTCTTTCTCAAAGACTTCGCCAAGCTTTTTCTTTGGACTCGATGGTCCGCCATCCTCACCTGGAAGGCGTTCCAATATCGCATTCCTAACTCAAGTCATTGACTTGTGACGCGTAGCTCAGAAGCGCTTTATCATATGCAAGTTGGCCGATGATGGCCTTATTTCAGTTACGCTTCAAATTTTGAAAAAAATTATCACACTCTGACTCGTAGCCCATTTTCATCAAATTATCATTATTCTTAAGACTAATCGACCCTTTGAAGGGATTATACCATTTTCAAATACGACCTAATTTTTTATAGGTAATTTAATTTTTATGGATCATTTTATCTTTACGACAAGACAATACATCCTCTTGAAACAACATGATGGATTTTATGTTTAATAAAGATAAAGTGAAACGACCGAATGACTAACGAAGAAGAGTTATGAAGAGTGTGAGAAAGAGAAGTTTGTTAAAAACTTTTAAAAGAAGACCGGACAACTTAATCGGCCATATCTTGAGACTTGAAGGTCCGTCGTAGAAAAACGCAGATGGATAAGCCAATGTAAATAATGGAAAGAAAGACCTCGCATGAGATAAATGGAGTATACAATGATATATGCAAGGAGAGGAATTATATGAGTATGGAGATTTCAGCCGATAAAGGAATCGAGTGGAGAAATGCATCAAACCAATCTTAGGATTTGACCCATGATGGTGAACTACCTTTCACTCTAGTGTTTTTTGCTAAAGTCAGAGCAAATTGCGGGGGGGGGGGGTCCGTGAAACCGTGGAAAATGGGGACATATTACTAACGATATAAAGTGATCAACAAGTATGAATGACATAATTTGTCCTCATTTACGATTCCTTTCACCATTTTTAGCTGTCGCGAG
This sequence comes from Platycnemis pennipes, assembly GCA_933228895.1. Classification (NCBI taxonomy): domain Eukaryota; kingdom Metazoa; phylum Arthropoda; class Insecta; order Odonata; family Platycnemididae; genus Platycnemis; species Platycnemis pennipes. The sequence goes on from OW121853.1 coordinate 53,848,836, forward strand.
CAGTCAACTTTTAGCTCAAGCATTTCAGGCCCATAGGATTACTAAAAGGAAATTAATTAATTTGGGCAAGTACTTCTTTACCAAACGTTAGCATGAGTATTTTTAGTGGTGATAGGCGGTTGTCTGGTTACCACGAGGCTATGGGAAACTAATAGGGTCAATGCGAAGTACATGTTGGAACACATCTTGGTTACGGAAACATGGATCAAGATCTTTTCACCTAGATTTTACAATAGAAAGTCAATAGGGAACGGCAAGTGCTATCGATTTGGGAGTCTGATCTTGGCCTTTGGATCTTCCCACACCCTCAGAAAAACGTCACCAGCATCGCCGCTCACTTTTTCGGTTCCTCCGCCTCATCCCTTCTGATGACCCGCGACCTCGTCCGGGTACTTTGTCTCCTCCTCTCCAAGCCCACGCTAGCCCCAAACCTCAGCTCTCTCCAACCCCTTTATCCCACCTTCCCTCCGAAACGAATCTCCATCATTCATGTCGGAAGAGAGATCGCTCATTGCCTCCCTCTACTTCCCCCTCCGATAGGAAGGAGTTTGGGCCAATGTGCCACCGCGCCCGCCATGTGGGTTCGCCCGCAAGAAGATCTGACCCATATAGATGGCGATGCTTCTTAAAACCTGAAATAAGTCGAAAAAGCGAGTGAGAGGAAGGATAGTACGAGGTACTGAGTAATGTTGGTTTTGAAGTCTTTGCAATGAGGATACCCTACTCAAACTCGATGACCTACAGTACGTAATTGACTTTTATCCCAAGAGAACCACATTGCCAAATAAAATCATTTGCCGTAGACGCCTCTCAAACTAGGAACTGCGCACCAATATCGAGCAAACTTCTCATCGCTGCCCCAATTCGAAAAGAAATTATATTCATACCTAACTTGTCCACCATAAGTCGTATTTTATTGCTTTGTAATCATGTATGGGTAGTACTAATGGTGTATAAATTCCATTGTTATTTATTTCAAAAATATTTTGATTCGAGTTGAACGCTTCTTGTAGTTACCGAGGCATAGAAGATGATGGAAGCACGTAAAGCGAGAACAGAAATATTTTGTACTGCAGTTCGACACAATATCTAACTCAAGGTCTCAAGGAATCACCATCGATTTCTTCTTTGACCTTCTTCTCCTGTGAGTTTCTACTAGTTGCTGTCTTTCGTCTTAAATACATAAGCATAATGCAAATCTATCTATAAATCCAATCCAAATCATAAATTCGTTCTGGTATAAATGTTTACTCGCGGCTTAAAGCCACCGAGTGCGTCCACTGGGTTGCGGATGGTGGGTGGACCTCTAGATAGAGAGGTAAGCTGCGAGTTTATTCGTCGAATAAGCAGTCGTGGACAAAAAGCGACGGCATTCCGAGGGCGTATTGGTCTATCCTTGGCCTTATGGCGACTTACTTCGTTCCTTATTCTTTTGCAGCAAAGCTGCCCTTTATCAGTTTTCGCATTCTTGTACTTTCTTTGGGCAAGAGCAGCTTTGCTGCAAAAGAATAAGGAACGAAGTAAGTCGCAAAGCCAGGAAGGCTAGAGAAATGTGGATGAATAATCTATGCAAATATGTACAAAACAACCTTACCATTAGAAAGGTGGAAGCTGCCTATAGGATAGTGAGGAACCACTTCAAGGAACGGAGCGCAAGATGCAATGCTATAAGGGACAAGAATGGAGAAATTTTGATTGAAAATGAAGACAAAAAAAAGAGATGGAAAGAATATCTGGAAGAGTTATACAATGGAAAAAATCTCAGCGTAAAAGCTATTGAAGAGGAAAGCAAAGTGGAAAAGGATGATATGGGAGCATCAGTATTAAGATCGGAATTCGACGCTGCAGTAAAGGACCTTCGGACGAATAAGGCTTCTGGTATTGATGATGTCCCTGCAGAACTACTTAAAAATTCAGGAGAGAAGACATTAACTTATCTTTACAAAACCATCTGCGACATGTACGCAACAGGAGAAATTCCAAAGGACTTCGAAAAAAACATCATCATTCCTATTCCCAAGAAGAAGAGAGCTGAGAAATGCGAAAATTTTAGGACAATAAGCCTCACGACACATGCATCAAAGATACTGACAAGGATCATCTACAGAAGAATAGAACGATAAGCAGAGGAGTTCCTGTATGAAGATCAATTTGGATTCAGGAAAAGTAAGGGTACACGGGAAGCAGTATTGGCCCTTAGGCTGCTTATAGAGAAGAGACTGGAGAAGAACAAACCGACGTTCATTGCATTTGTGGATTTAGAGAAGGCTTTTGACAACGTGGATTGGAATTCAATGCTTAATATTCTGAAAGGAATTGGAGTGTCTTACAATGATCGAAGAATTATCCAAAGTTTGTATAAAAACCAAGTAGCGGTGATAAAATCTGGACCCAGCTGTGAAGAAGCAAGAATAAGGAAAGGAGTGAGACAAGGCAAATGTCTCACTCCTTTTGAGACACTGTCTCCCGTAATTTTTAATGTTTACATTGAGAGAGCCATCAATGAAGTCAAGGAGAAGTGTTCTGGAGGGAACATCTACGGAGAAACAATCAGCATGCTACGATTCGCTGATGACATAGCTCTCATAGCAGAGACAGAGAAGGAGTTAAATAAGATGCTCACAACCATGGAAAGGACAATGGCCAGTTATCATCTGAAGATCAATAAGAAGAAAACTAAGATATTGGTGTGCAGCAAAAGAGAAGAGGCCAAAACCAACGTTAAACTAGGAAAACAGAAACTGGAAGAGGTTAAAGAGTTCTGTTATCTAGGAAGCCGAGTAACTAACGATGGACGAAGCAAGAAAGAAATAGTGAGTAGAATAGCCCAGGCGAAGAAGGCGAAGGCTATCATCTACTAACAGCTGGAAATACAAGCTTGGAAGTAAGGAAGCAATTCATCAAAACGTATGTACATCTGGAGCATGTTCCTTTACGGCAGTGAGGCATGGACGATGACAGCAGCGGAGAAGAAAAGGGTGGAAGCATTCAAAATATGGTGCTATCGAAGAATGATGAAGACAAAATGGATTGATCGAGTGACAAATGAAGAAGTCCTAAGAAGAGTGGGAGAAAAAAGAAGTCTGCTGAAAACTATAAAAAGAAGACGGGACAACCTAATCGGCCATAGCTTAAGACACGATGGCCTGATGAAGACAATCGTCCAAGGAAAAGTGAACGGGAAAAATGGAAAAGGCAGGCCTCGTATGAGTTATATAGAACAGGTCGTAAAGGACGTGAAAGAGAGGAACTACGTTAATATGAAGAGGTTGACCGATAGAAGAATCGAGTAGAGGGCTGCGTCAAACCAATCCTAGGATTGTTGACCCTTGATGATGATGATGATAAATGTTTACTTCCCAGCAGCATAAGCATAAGCACAATGCAAATCTAGCATAGCATAAGCATTATGTAAATCTAGCTATATAACCAATCCAAAAAAATAGATTAGTTCCGATATAAATATGTAGTTCTTAGTAGCATATTAAATGCTAAACATGAATTTTGGTCCAAGTATATTTCGAATTTATTATATTTTCTCACTTTATATAAATACTAACACTCAGGATTGAAGATGACTACATTCTCCATCGATTAGTCGCTTTTTTGCTTAATTTAATCTAATATTAGCGTAAGACATTTTCCTTGACAATACCGCATTCGGAACACCAAATCATTTCAATAAAACTATTCGCAAAAAGATTGCCATGCCATGCAAAAATATTCGACGGGGTACGACAAACTTTTGAAACCGAATAGATAAACTTCCCCTTACGGCTATATCAAAATAAGTTGAGAGCCAAGAGCATATTATTAGAAATAATGAAAATGTTTTTAAAAGATACTTGTATTTTCAGTAACAGTATCAATTATAACTATATTGAAATGAGAACAATTACATAAAAAAATCGACATCGTTTGTTTCCATGAATGTGAGCTGTGAGCTTGCGTTTTAGAACAACGTTCATCGAGATCCGGGTGGTAACTAGTTTATTTTTCATTCATAGCACGACTCCATATTAATAAGTTAAAATATGATAGTTTCGATCAACTACTTGAGGCTTCACTTCGTGGAAGTTACTAATATGCAAATTAAAAGAAAAGTACGCAGTGTATTTTTTAATATGGATATGACAGTTTCATTTGACGGTACCTATATATGCTTTTACAAAAGCAACTATCACAGTTTTGTTTTCTTTGTCAATTTTAGTTTAAACCGCATGTACGAAACCAAAAAGCCGCATGTAGCTCGTAAGTAGGGATTTGATGATCCCTGCCCTATATTTCGGAGGCTTTCAGGAAGCCTATTTCTATAGAGCAAATAGAATTCTTGACGAACTACTGGTCACTAAGTAGCTTGCTTAAAACTGATTAATCTTGCGTGTCGAGGCAAGGCAAAGGCCCGAACCTCGAGGTCAAGGAGAACATTTTCCTCGGGCAATTATCAACACGCTAACTCAAGTTCAACTGTAATTGTTTACAGTGAAGCCATTTGCGAAAATTTTTCACACGTAATCTTTTGTCTCTCAGTAAAACAGATAGAATAAATGAATATTAATGCGAAGATTAACTTCTTCCATTCTTTCCATAAGGTGCTTACATGGCAAAATGCTATGACTTCATTACGCTGTAGAAGATCCTTGAAAATCTGGACACTGAAAGAAGCAAATTTAGATGAATGGGACCAGCCATCCTCCTTTACTTCTGGGAAAATGTTCTGCTATTTCTAAGGAACTCAGTGTTTGGAGCGTTTTTTTTTATTTCTATTGCATTTTCCACACTTTTAAATGTTTTTCAAAATTTTCCAAGACGGTCTTAATACAGGAAAATAGCTCACAGAACAGGTCACAGCCTGTCTAAAAATAACAGGTTTCAACGGAATGAAACTGTTAACTCATCCAGAGAATAATCACAATTTCTTAAGTCCTGTTTAGTAATACAAATGTAACAACATCAATCATTGGTATAATGCATTTATTTATGAAATTTGAGTCTCTATTGCCTTAATGTTATTTCAATAATTTAGTTTTTCCTCCAACCGTAAAAAAAATCGAGAGAGATTCAGAGAGACTCTCGCAGAAATTCATTTTGAGTCCGTAATCTCCATTCAAGTATCATCACCATAGGCTCATGAAAAAATCGTAGGAAGCGTAGAGAGCCGTGAGGTCGAATAATTTTTCTAAGACAGCTCATCCGAAGGAAATCATACATATTGATTTGGCGCCTTAATTTAAAAAAATATATTTTTCGGTCTTCATCTCAGGTTCAATGATGCAAAGTAGACTAAAATTGCACACTTATTTGAAAAATAACTGCTTGCTTGAATGATCTGGCTAGTAAATCAATTTTGAGCACTAAAACCTTATCAGTCCCACCAAAATAAGTCATTCTTCATTCAGAATTCCATTAAATTGAATAGAAAAGCAGTCAAATGAAATGAAAAAATTGAGATCATTCACACTTCTTTAGGCATCAATTCATTTGGAAACGTAATCTCCCCGTCCCGGAAGTTTCATCAACGTCTTAACTATTATGATGAACTACTTCAAAAGATCTGCTCTGATGAAATTTTAAATTGAAGTCTTCGAATTGCATTTCATAAAACTAAATTCTAGAGAATTGCCTCAGATACAACGACAGGCGGGAACGATTATGCGACACCTATCAAATTGTTTAAGAGAAGAGAATGTGGGAGTTAAATCATGAAAGAATACTTCCCACCTGATTCTATCTCAGTGAATATCAATAATATGCATTAAGGATGAGAAAATTAGTAATATAACGGTCATATTGAAAAAAGGATCCAATTAGACTTATTACATCGACTTCTTTCCAAAAAATTTAATTTCGTGGGCATATAATTAACGTGACTTTCACGTTCAAATTTTATTCAATCTTATTCCTCTATAAATAGTCTATATTTCCTTAGAATAAAAGCTATGACCGGTATGGACTTTACTCTAAGTTATTATATTTATATTCTAAGAATATATATGGCTCATAAGTGGCTTCAAAATGTAACACACACCCTGACTGGAGAAGAAATTTATTGAATTATAAGGGTAATCCGCCAAAAGTTGCATATTCTTCTCCCCAATAATATGTTACACTATCATGGAAAAAAAGTTTTTGGTAGGAATATTAAACCACAAAAAAAATAACAGCGCATTTCAGTTGCCGGCAAAAATGTGCAGCCACGTAAAATATGGGCATATATACAATGCTTAATGTGCATAGATGGGAGCGAGGTTGCATGAAATCCATGCGTGATAATTTTCAAGGAGTAAATGAGAAATTACCTTGTAATACCCACCGTTGATTACTTCCACGGTCGATAAATTCCTCAAAATAATGTTCGCCAATATTTTCTCAGGTTCCAACTTAATTAATTTTTGCAAAAAATTTGATGCAGATGATGATAAACTAAGAAATTATTTCTTATTCTCCTTAGGCTCCGATAGTTAAAAATTATTTCATTCTTCAAAATTTGGCCTATAAAACACTATGCCTTTTTCCTCACATTCTCGCCACATTTGGCATATCTTATCATCAACCCGGTTGGTTTGTCTCTTGATAATTCTTTCCTTCTTTCGTTCGGACACATGAAATGCCTACAAGATACAGTGAATAAGGCCGTTCGACCGTAAAATATTCTCATAATAATGCACATTCTTCACTGTGCCATACCTTTCGAGGAAGGGAGATTAAATCAGTCGTATATATAAGACATAAGGCCTTTTTATGATTTTCTATTAACTTTAAAACAATGGAATTTCTAGCCAGTCACCAATGCATAATAAAACGATATTAAGGAATGAATATCTGATGTCCGAAAACAAATGGAAGAATGATTATTTAGGAAAAAATAGACGATATGGAAACGTCTTACTTGTCACCAATAATAACAAGTTTGCAAGAGAGCTTCACTCAACGAGGGAGGCGGAGGGAGTGACGTGAGTGGTCACGAAGGGTAGCGACGCTGAGGGGAGCGATGGAGGCGCTCATCTCCGCGGGGGTGGAAAACGTGCGGGGATGCGGTGAGGCAGTGAAATGGGGGAGGCGGGAAAAAAGAGGCCACGTGGGTCCAGGTCAGCCCCACGGGGAGGGATGAAGTGAGTCCAGGGGAGCGTGAAGCGTTAAAGGGAAGAGAAGGGCCTCCGAAATTGGTTGATGAGGTATTGAAGGGAGAGGGATGGAGGATGGAGAGAAAATGCGAAAGGACGGCCTCAGGGGAGAAGTGGGGGGAAGAGGGGTTGGGCAAGACGAGGGGGGGAAATACCAGGTTATGATGGGAATGGGGACATGGACGGCGGAGAATCCTCGGAGGGTCCCAGGGCGAGATAGAGAGAGAGTGAAAGTGGGTGGGCAGGGCGACCGAGAGGAAAATGGGTCCCGGGGACAGAAAAATTACGCCCGCGTACACAAACGGAAGACGCAAAGAAGCACACAAGCACTACACACGCACGCAAAGCAAACATTATATGGACACAAACAAGACGCTCGAGTGCAAATAGGCGCTAAAAGTACGCGCAAACAAACACTAAATGAGCACAACGGCAAGTTTGTGACGAAAAACTACAAATGCGCGAATAAAAATGTCCAACGACCTCTACAATAACGAAAGGGCACTCGAATAACTCATGCATATACATTACCAAAATCACGCACGTACGCATACAATTCACTCACGTCCCCAAAGACAGGATCACAAGTGTACTGAAGCGAGACATACGCATCGAATAAAACAAAATGGGGTTAATAACCCAAACTTACGCTCAAACTAAGGGAGAGACGTAGAACTGAGAATTTCAAAGAGAACGGATACAAAAAACGGAAATGATAAAGACAATGTTTCAGTGAAAAGCCCCCTGCCTACTCAAATACTGGTCAAAGAGCACCGTAGCAGTGCAATTTGGGATAGGGTGTCAAGTAGAAAATACTCTTGTGTCTTTGTTAGGCTGATTCAGACACCGACTGTTTCTCAATCCAATTTTTTTTACTTAAAAACATACTTATTACTCTCTTCCAGATCTTATTCGCTTTTATGAGCGGAAATTACTAGAAGCATTCAATACTACCAAAACCAACAAATATATGCCTTGAACCTGCATTGCCCGTATATATATCCACGTATTGGCCGACCGCGAGCACTTCACGTTAATTCATAGATTTCCATTCTCAAGTGTGAGTCCATGTTCACTGATTTTACTCATGCTTGACCAATTTTCAACAGGCAAAGGCATTGCTTAAGTACTGACTCTCAGACTTGTCACTACATGGCTGATATCACTACTATCCTTTCCTAGTGATTCACTTACTCCTATTACAGGTAAAAAAGGCACTCAAGTGCCATCTCTTCATTCAGAAATTCGTACTGAGAAATTCGAGTGATGGAGTAACAGTTTTAAAAAGTACTAAAGTATTATGGAGTCCCAAGCTAATAACGATCATTTACATTGAAGATAAACATCTGACTTCTGAACCTCAATAGATGATGTAGGATATTTCAAGTCTGCCGCTTGAACGACGGTGAAATTCACATTAATTGCAATGCGAAAAAATTCACCTTGATCGGGAATCGAACCACGGACCTTTGGCACATAGCCAATAGATGATGTTTAAGAACCAATAAAGGACCATTCAGTGATTACATGAAGATTCAAAATTACAGAGGTACGTGTACTTGCAACCTAAAATTTTAGGGATAAATTACTGCAACACTTGGCTTCTAACATTCAACCATAACCCCCTCAGGATAATGAGGAAGTAAATTTCAAATGGGCTTTGAAGGTTGTTGAAAAATTTTAACCTGAAGTTAGATCATGAATTTTCACAACGCGCACGCTCCCGTTGCCTTGACATGTTAATGAAACAGGAAGGCAAAAAGATGATCACCTATCTAAACGTTTTATTTTCTGCTTCAAATCATCGATGTTAATTGGACGAGAGTCAATTAAGTATGTTTCTCTTCTAAATGGGTTTTCACAACTCTATGATCCAGCCATTCACCCTCCCTAATATTCCCTCTAGTTATTTATTATCTTAAAGAACATATGCCCGGACTCCATCCCCTACCCTTGACATTTTTTCTACCTTACGTCATATTGTTCAACATCTCAGCTCTTTTCCTCCCACTTTAGTCTGGCTCCACAATCTGGCCTCAATTACAGCTTTCAATTGGTAGTTGGCTTGATCATTTCACCATTTTGTCAGTCTTCCCGTTTCTAAAAGAAATGCACCTTAGGTTAGGTGTTACACCAAGTGTAGCACCTAAGTTTTCGCCATCCGAAGATATCTTTTGTTATATACTTCCAGCAAACAAGAAAGCAATTATTTAATGTTGTTTTGGAACTTAAGTGCATTGATATGGTGGTAAAATGTTATTATTATTAATTTAATGTCATTAATTTTTACAGTCCGTAGAGTACGATTCCCCGTCTCCAAAGTCAGTAATACTTAAAAGAGATGGTGCGAGAACAAATTTTGTGAATCGATGTTATCAGCTGAAAAGGTTAAGAACCACAAATTCTATTATTTTTTATTTGTCATAAGTTGGATAAGAAGAAGCCGTCCTCTCTTCCCCCTAGTCATGGACAAAAAAAATGGTTTTTGCATCAAACTGACATAGGTTTACGATGGTAGACCGGTAAACTTGATTATTGTTCAGTTTACAAGACCAAAGCTTAGTATCATGTCATTTCAGATTTAAAAAAATAGAAATTGATTGCTCCCACACTTACATACTCATGAAAATTGCGGAATGAGTTCATATAACCGGACCACAACGGAATTAAATACTTATATTTCTTTCGTTCACGGGAGTCAGTAGATGTGAGGGACCGGCTGAGTCGACTTTCAATATTCTTACAGGAATCCCTTCGCTCGTTGCGTCAAAATCTTCCCTCCTACGTTAGCTCAAACGCAGTTCGGACGGAGCGGAGCCCAAGAGAGGAGGTCCTCACTCCTCTCGTTCTCTACGCTCTCCGTTGACAGTTATAGAGGTCCACTCTCCCACGCCCGTCCGTCGCTCTCACTTCGTTTGAGGTGTGGATAATGGGAGCGCATTTCTCTTGGATCCCTTGTCCTCTTACTCTCCCCGTCTGTCAAAGTTTCCGAGCCTACCCCTCAGTTTTAAAAATCAGTCTTTTGGGGAGGAGGGGGTTGGCGAATTTTTTTCCATCCATTCTGTGAAAGAGATACTGCTTTACTTTTTAATCAATGACCGGCTTCATTGAATGTCCCCCGAGGCTTTCGAAATTTCCATGTCTCGAATTCTTTGAAATTTTTTTCTTCCCTGAATTTGGATTACGAATCCTGTGGAAACATCTATCGATGATTCTGTGAAAGATATACGAGTAAAATTCTCCGAACTTTACTAAATGTATTAAGGTATGATAAACTATCATTTTACTTTCCAGAAATGGTAAAAAAATCAACTAACTTTTGCAAAATAAAATATATGGAAATATTTCCTGTATTTATGCTAAAAAATATTGGAGTGCAGAGCAACAGTCGACAATGTAATTACATAAAATGTTATTACCATCACAAGCGTATTCCAGCCAAGCTAATTTTTTAACTTTAAAATGATACATACAGTAAGGATAAAAAAGGTTTTTAAAAGGGGATTCAAATAACTGAAAATTTAACCATATTCAATCTTGATAAGTGGGTGGTAGTAACCTAGACATGCTGTTCTCCTACCTTAATTTAGTCATGAGGAGATGGTTAGAGTGGTGATACAGAAAATTACACTAGTCACCTACTCGGAGAATGATAAAGTTGAATTGTCGCGTAATAGGTGTATTCTTCCTGATGGCCTGACGTGAATGCAGGATATTAACTTTCTATTAAATTGGATATATTGGATTATACGCATGGAAATGACTGTAGGCGGAGTTTAATTTGCTAATTGAATGATAAATAACTATTGCTATGATAATACGAAAAGCTCAGAGTCAAATCATAGAGTAGAAATCTAGCTTTTAAACCGTTTTATGCAAGCTATGCATGCTCGTATTATATTCCTGTACGCAGTAGTAAGGCGTAGTAGTTCTTTATTCATGGCCGGATTGAAATTACTGAAACATAGTATAATATTATGTTCAAATATAACTAAATTTCCTGTTTCTCCGTTGTTTTCACAATGTGAAAATAACTACATTATGTCAATATGGTGCATACTAGCGTATTTGCCGATAAAGCCTCCACTAAAGTGAACTACATTTTCGAGCAAATAATGACGGTTTGTAGCGTTCAGGTGAATCAAGAGATATTCCCATCTAGCCTATGAAAGGATTTCATTTATTAGGTAGGCTTTCGCGCATCGACATATCTAAGTTTATGGATTGTGAATTTTCTTATGTATTCGCATATAATTGAATGATATCTCTCCAATATGTGGTCTTTATTAATTTCCGTTTGTGCTCCAAATTTACTATTTGCAAACGGAATTGTACCCACAATTCCAGATCATCCAACCACACACCCTATTAACTAACCCTTTATGGAATTCATCTGATTCATGGTGAGCTCTCTCGATGTGCGGAATACGGAGGACACATCCACATTGATTTGAAACGGAGAGATACTGGCCGATACTCTTTGCCTCGCATTTCATTTCGGTATGCCTTACCTTCGGAGAGGCTAGATATTATCCCTCCCGACAATTAGTCGGGAGAGATGGATTTGATTCTGGAAATGTGTATCAGAATATTTGGACTCTGGTCGGCGGGGGATAAATTGCACAATTAGGGACAAAACTCAATCAAAGCATGAACAGGATGTAATCGGTAACTAGGTAGAATCTAGCTTATGTGTCGGTTCCACCAACTCTTTAATTAAACGATAGCGTATAATACGATAATCTTGTAGCGTATAATACGATAACCTTTCCTCCCCCGAGACAACAAATATAGGGGTGCCTCAGGGCAGCATCCTTGGACCCCTTCTGTATTTGATATATACAAATGACTTACCAAATAGTGTTTCAAAGGAGAATATAGTACTTTATGCAGACGATACAACCCTAGCAGTAAGTCACAAGTATCCCCAACAATTACAAACCAAGCTAAATAGCGCCTTAAAACTCATGGGAAATTGGTTCAGGGAGAATAAACTATCAGTAAATATACATAAAACCAACTTTATCCAATTCAGTAAAAAAAGAGAAGTGCCCCATTTGAACTTAGGCATAAATGGAAAATCTATTGAAAGAGTGGGCAGTACCAAGTTCTTAGGTCTGACAATCGATGAGTTCTTAAGTTGGGAAATCCATACTAATAACTTATGCTCCAAATTATCAAAATGTGATTATATTTTGAAAAATCTGGCTGGAATCATAAATCTGGAGGTGCTCAAAATGGTCTACAATGGCAATTTTCAGATCCACTTAACCTATGGTATTATTTTCTGAGTTTCTGGTATTATTTTCCATTTCACCTGGTGCAAAAAAGGGCTATCAGATATTTAGCAAACATTCCAGTGTGGGAATCCTGTAAACCATATTACAAGAAGTTAAGAATTTAAACTTCCCTGTTTATACATTTTATACTTATGTTTATACCTGGTGGATAACATAAATCACTTTACCATCAATGCCCAGATACATGGGTACAAAACACGCCGCAGTGTGGATATCCATCTGTTTAGCCACTCCACTGGAATGTATAATAAATGCCCTTTCCATGCTGCCCTTATAATATATAATCATTTACCTGCCAGCCTAAAAAATTCACCTTCAAGGGGCTCATTTAAAAACCAGTTAAAAAACTTGCTGCTACATAAAGGTAATTACAGTATCAAAGGCTTTTTAGATGACTGTTTTTAAATAGTAATATGCTGCATGTATTTACATGCATGAAAAATCTATCATATTGTACAAAGCTCATGATTTATATTGATTGTTTTATTTTTTATGACCTGTCCTAAATTTGCTATGTAAAATCTCTAGACCAATAAAATATTCATTCATTCATTCATTCATGTATCGCACCATTCCAACCCTGGAACCCATTATTGCACACAGAAAATTTAGCCGCAGATTCATGTAGTACATTGCAAGCATTTGTTATTTGCCTAGGAGATATAATCCATCTCCAAATGCACAGTCCTTGCTAGAAAAGCATAGTAGATCACCAAACGTATTTTTGGCCATATAATTTCATTTGAATTTTGCAAAATTTCATCGTTTTTTATTCCTTTAAATTAGCCTTTTTTCTCCCTCTCCGTTGCTTAATGTAAAATATATCTCATCATATCAGACGTTAACTTTCAAATATCTCGCAAAAGTCCCCAGAATGTCATCGTCGCAAGGTTCTCACAATTCTGTAATTCACTCCTGAATCACTTCAAGTTCAATTAGTCTATATCGTGTACTGTCACTTATCCAGGATTACATTTTTTCCTTTCCACTCTCTGACACATTACCAACTAATATAATGAGACGATTCCACCGTCAATTTGATATTACCATGCCACTTCTCTTTCTGTCACATTTTTTTCTCCCGCTGAGTATGATTTCTTCTCATTATTCTTAACTTTATTCTCTCACTCCCTGATATTTCCCATTCTAACCTCTTACATCACTCCTACTTCCTTTTATATTGTCTCTCCTCTCTCTTGACGCCTATGATATAAGAAAATAATATTTTCGTGCATTTAATTCATTCCATTATTCCATTACAATTAATCTCGTTGTCCTATGCTAAAATGCTGCATGCTGTCATCCATTGTTAATTCTCCCTTCTCCATATTCAGAAGAGTATAAACTGTGCGTTGATTATCTTCCGTATCCCTTTTTAACATCCTATTTTTCCTCTTGAAATTCATTTTATTCCAATTATATTCTGCACGGTATGAATGGATTGGCGACAACATCAGTGGAAAAGTCAAGATTAAAATAAATTTAAATGTGCTCACACAAAACATTTATACAGATAAAATGTACTATCTAAGTGACAAACGAAAGAGCTTGTAAAAATCTTATACATAGGTCCCTAGAATCTAATAATATATTTTATATAATATTTTTGATATAAATATAGGAACCTGGTATTTTCTACATTCCATGCCTAAATCATGTTTATAATTGTATCCAATGCTTTCAAAGTACTCTCCTAACAACCTACGTATTTGTATTTTATTTTCACCTCATTTACCCCACCAATATGCTAGAATGACCAATTACTGTTAGTGTTTCTCGAAGAAACATTCTCTTTTGAGTCATATATTCACCCTGAAGTACTCCCTGTACATAATTTATGACCTCTACGCCATGGTTTACATTCGCATCGAGGCATAGATTATTGCTAAACAATAATCTATCCCTCGTTTTTTTTCAGCAAGGTTTGTTTCTTTTTGCATTGTTTTTTGTTAGTACTATTAAGAAAATCATCGAAAAGGTCACACACTAAAACGACTGGTAACTGGCATTAGTAACCACAAGATCACTGCTACTCTTTAGTGAAAACCACGTGAATTAAATAGTTCTTATGGAACATTATAAATTATACTCTGTCAAATTGTTAAACGACACATTGTGCACCTATTTTTATTCACTCTAACATGTTTAAACGGCCCTCGTGTGAGAGACCTTGTACAATTAATCGCGTTTATTTCCCGATATTTGATTATAAATGCGTTCATGCGAGGCCGCGTAATATTTTATGCACTTTGATTTTTGCTGACAGCTCGCCGCAAAATGTTTGCGGAAATCAAGCCTCAAACACGGGGGCGCATGAAAATCTTAAATCCTAATCCTAATCCGAGGCATCACTCACAATCGATCAAATATTTATTCATGACGGCCCCGACCCACTCCACCCCCGCCTTTTCCCTTTGTCTCGCGAAACGCCACCGACGACTCACTCACTCAACCCCGCCGGCGACTCAAACCCCCTGCCCGCTTCCAAAATCCCCCCCCCCCACGCGTCAACCCCGTTTGACATTCGCATGCTTTTTAAGTGCTTTGTCTTGCTCCTGCCACTTGGGCTCTGGGACTGACTGTCATCCTTCAGACACGCCCCGTCTCGCAAAGCTTTGCGCAGGCCGTATCCGCACCCTTCTCCGACCCCTTCCAGCTCTCTAACCCTACCCTACTCTCTCTCTCTTACACTCTTCGAACTGGGGCGCAACCTCCCCTACCGATCCGTCGAAACCCTTGCGGGCCTCGATGAACTGACAGGAAGCACGCACAGACACACACACGAGGGTGGACCGATGGGAGGGTTTATATAAGGATAGTGCGGGGTACGAACGACAGACCAGGGGTCGCAGAGGATCCCTGGACGAGAGCAACGAAGTGGAGTGAAGACGGGTGGAAGGGGATTTGGGGTGAAAATGCCACCGGGCAATACCACACGGAACCCCCACACCAACGGCACGACCACCGTCCGACCACATACCACTTCGGCGAGACGACTCCATACCAAACTTCCAGCAACGGAGAATAAGGCCTTTCAGAGAGTATCATCCTCCCACCCCTCCTTTATACTTACCCTTTTCCGAATGCTTCGACCAAAATGAACACTTTGGCGAGTAAAATTAATTCCTTCCAGGTCATAAAATACTCAAGAGGCATATATTCGTTCAGAAGAGGATCTAATCCTTTGCTCCGGGGAGACAGATCATTTAGAAACCTAATATTGCATGCCCTCAGAAAATAAAAAAGTTGGATTTTCCTAAACTTAGGTTTTTTCTCGTTTACCATCGATCTTAGTTACGAAATATATTTAATAAGGTGCGTTCTACCCTTGGATATTATTGGTAGTGATAACTGCAACTATATCGGTTGATCTTTCTTTAATATCGATCGTTTGAAAATTTAGATTCCATTTTTTTAAATATCCAATTAGAACAATTGGGAACATGGGATTGATATAATTCCCAGAGAGCTAAGTTTCTAGTCCCCGCAGTGTTGGAAATTATTCAGCGGCATACTGTTCGCGACCTAAGTTAGCGTGGAGAGCACCTTAAGTTGAGCAATCCATTTAATGGGATATTAACCCGCAGCTATTCCAGATAGTCCCATAGCTTGCCGAGTTCCAAGCTATGTGCACTTCCTTCGTTCCCTAAAAATGCCTGCCTCAACCTAATAGCCATATTTCCCAATCATACGCAATGGTGTGAAAAACCTTGCATTTCATTATGTTTAAATATACCCTGAGGACGCAGTGCTAGGGCCAGGATGATATCCACTTTGTCGTTAGTTTGATCATATGTTCGATATCACTGTTATATTTACAATTCAGGATTAGTTCTCGTATCTCTACAATTCTCATGTCAAAATGTCTGTCAATATCTAAAATCATCAGTTCAGGATGCAAATTTACCAACCACCACGCTGAAGCAATCTCATATGCATATATTACTCTTCAATAGTCGGATAGAGAGATGTATTCAGGAATCTACAAGTAGCTTTTAAGTAACGCTCTAGACTGTGAAGAAAAATTAATCGTTTTCTGTTCCTTATTCATCGTTTTAGTGCAGGTGGATTAATTTGACCTCGCTCAAGGAAAACGGATGTAGCAGAATTGAAGTTAGTAGAACTGCGTAAGAGAAAGAGGCATTCACCCGTAGAAGAGAGCTTACGAAAGTGCCATTACGTAGGGGTGTAAATAAAAAATGTTGGTTAAGCATCGTGTGAAATACAGGGATCCTGGGAGGAATTTAATGTCCATTTAGGTATACCTTCACCAGTAGGTTATTAATAATAATATTAACTAATCATTTCATGCATCTAAACACATTGGAAGAGTTCTGTTACCTGGGATAAAAGTAACAGTAAAGTAAACAGCGATGGACGAAGTAAAAGAGAAATTACCAATAGAATTGCCCAGGCAAAAAGGGCATTTTAACAGAAGAAGATTCTACTTACAGCTGTAAATACAAGCGTGGAAGTGAGGAAACATTTCATCAGGACGAGCATTCTACTATATGACAGCGAAGCATGGACAATAACAGCAGCAGAGAAGTCCAGGGTGGAAGCATTTGAAATGTGGTGCTACCGAAGAATGATGAAGATAAAATGGATCGATCGAGTGACAAACGAAGAAGTCTTAAGAAGAGTGGAAGAAAAGAGATGTCTACTGAAAACCTTAAAAAGAAGACGGGACAATTTAATAGGCCACATCTTAGGACACGACAGCCTGATAAAAACAATCGTCGAGGGAAAAGTGAACGGGAAGAATGGAATAGGCAGGCCTCGTATAAGGTATATAGAGCAAGTTGTGAAGGATGTAAAAGAGAGAAGTTACGTCAATATGAAGAGGTTGGCCAAGAGAATAGGGTGGAGGGCTGCGTCAAACCAATCCTAGGATTATTGACCGATTATGATGATGAAGATGATGAAACACATTTTGCACTGATGCAAAATTTGTCGGGCCATATTTCCAATGAATATGTTAATAAAAGAAAAGGCAGGTGCTGTAATATATCGCAGAAAAAAGTACCTACCGAGCCAAGACGATACATTTTACTCTTCTGGTAAGGTAGATTGGGGATAATGAGGAAATTGTTGACTGATGGGTTTACCGACAGCAAACCCTTTACATCGTTCCACACCTTAATCTGCAAAAAAAATGTAGGGAAGTTTTTTCCTTATTTTAACAGAATAGGAGACCGGTATTTTTTTCATTTCGAGTGGGAATGGGTAGTGTGGGATGCGGATATGCGGATTTGGAATATGTTTGAGACGAAGGGTTGTGGTATTGGGGGGGGCATGTTCAAAGAGGGAGGTCGAAGGTTTCGGTATCGCCGGCTGAGCGGCTTTGACCTCTCTCCCATACCATCACATGACTGTCACCCCACACCGGTCTGTTTCACGGTGAAGCGGACCTGCCACGCGGCGAATCCGGGTTCGTGGTCATCTTTTGACAAATGGATATCCATCGAACGTGCAGGGATGGGGGAGGAGAGGGGTCTCAGTCTGTCCTTTTGTCCTTTTTTTTATCATTATTTCACCACCGAATCCATCTCTCATGAAATATAGATATGCGTTCCTCCTTACATCATCTTTCTCCCTTTTCCTCCGTTTTGCTCTCCTTTTTTTTATCTTTCCCTATCTCTCTCTCTTCCACACACCCTTAACCGCGGACAGACGTCCAAAAATGGAAGATTGTTTTCGACAACGAGGCGAAAGCAGGAATCGAAGCGGAGACACCGAGTTTCCGCCCCATATGGCGTGTCCGACGCGGTCCAGCGCAAAACTTGATGGGGAGAATTTTTCAGGCCTGTCAAAAGGAATTTATCGCTCGATTATCCCAACGTTTCCCCTGCGAGGAAATACGGATTCCGAAAAAAAATTACTGCGGATTTCACGGCTTGATATTTGAAACCTTCGACCACGCCTCTACTCCATTTTAAGGAGACAGTGGTTCCATTAATTACATATTATATTCTGGACAGTGCAATCCATTTATCGAGATATCTGAAAGATGTAACCCCGTTTAATCCCTTAAATACGGATAATCGGTAAATCCAGGACTTAATACGCCAGGACATTGACTAATAGTTCTATAGTTTTGCATTGGGGACCCATATGGATGTTCCTGCCCGGGTATTATGCTGATTGATGAGGTGATGGCATAACGTCAGTTTCACTGCTGCATAAATTGAAGTCATGGGGTGGTTTTATAAACTCCCTTGGGAAAAAAATGATGGTCTTTAAATAATAGTTTCAATCTGAGTGCCAAAGGTTTATTTGTCACCTTTGTTCCGAAGAATCAAATAAAAGAATGGTATTTATTCTAAATAGTACCATTGTAGTAAATGAAGCTGCATTTTATTATTTCCAATCATGTTGAACAAATAATAGAGCCCTAGTCTCATATTCCAGGTGTTAGATATTTAATTTTAGATATTTTAATTGGCAACAAGAATTTGAGACCAGGAATAATGGGCGGCTTGACATTCTATTTTTACCTGTCCTCATTTCAATTTGCGATAACTTGCAGTAGTAGTAAAAATAATAGATATTCATGACGAATCGATTTAAAATTTTTAACGAAGCAGACCAAAATAACAAATGGTATACTAAAAATTTTGCTTTACAATTAGGAAAAGTGAATTGAAATATTAGGTGAGTTAAGCAAGTTATGTATGTTTGACTACTATAATGTTGTATTGAAATATACATATGTATTTCCATTGGCTGAATTGTGTTTGGGCAACTAAGTGAATCTTATTCATCTTAACTCACAGGCAGCCGACTTTGAGCCAACGGTTGTTTTACGCAAAATATCGGTTTCAAATATGATGGTTAATGAATCATAATTTACTCTTAACGGTTAACATTAAAAGTGACAACTAAGTAAAACATATGACAAGTATGTTGACTATGGTAAAATTATTCCACTATAACTAAAAATAGATAGAAAGAAACATAATTTACTTACAAACAGTTTCAAATCATAATGCACACTTGTCTTTAGAAAAGAATAGGCAAAATGAATTACGTATATGTTTTTATAACTCAATGGCATGTAGCAAATATCAATGCATGGAATTCTCAACTAAAACTTTACATTCAAATGAGCATTTCAACGACGTCTGCAATACATACGTTAAAAATAGCTTTCAGAGTAATGTTACTAATAGGACAATATTCTCGAGAACGCTATATCTTTGCACCACAAAAAATCGTCCTCACAAAGTGAAATGTGAATATAGGTACCTAACTCACGATTAATGGCCTTTTTCAAAGGTTCCCACACAAATTGCAGTGATATATGAGAAAATAAAAGGGAGTAGGATATTGAAAATAGATTTTCGCAAAGAAAAAGTTCTGGCAGAAAGATATGCAAAAGACATGATCAAGGAAACCAGTTAAAGAGACCTCAGCATCTTATGTTTTTCCCCTGAAAACCTTTTATAACCTTTCAGTGGTTAACGTACCTCAACATTTTCTCATGGTGAGTATTAAACTTTTTTTGGACCATTGCAACTAATTCTAAATTTAAAACTAATCCCCCAGTGCAATAATTTCACTTCTATTCCCAACTCTCATTATTGTAACGAGACACAGGCCAAAGTGAAAATATCGTGCAAGAGGCATGAAATATACTCAATCGGATAGCTTCAATCAACAGGCTCAACGCATCAAAAACAAATTCCTCACCCCAAGCTTCGGAGAGCACCGTGAAACACATTCGTCATCGCCCCGCTTGAGGGTGCTTTGTAGTTTTTTTATCCCTTTGCACGTCAATGCGAAATGTCCACCGCCCCCATTCGCATTTATTTATAACCAGGATCCCACAACCGATCCCCTACCCTTTCCCCACTAGGGTCAGCCTTCCGCGTCGCGCACGGTATCCTGCGGTGTACACCGACCCTGTCCTTCCAACTTCTTTTTTCCCCCGTGAAATGAACCCCTGCGCGATTAATATAATCCCCCATCCATCCACAGACGTAATTTTTCGGCTCATTACGCTGCTCTTTTTCATCGTTTTATACGTATACAAAGCAAACACTTTTATTTTCTTTCGGGAAAGCCCGCTCTTATTTTTAATGATCGGATCGATCGAAATAATATGAAAGGAAATGACGAGGCTTGTTTGAGCGCGGTTATCTCTTTTATTTTATTTTTTTCCTCGCTCTAAGCGCGGCCACAAAAGCTCCATTCCCACTACCTCAGCATTCGCCACTTAAATTCACTGTCGGTGTCAGCACGCACGTGACGCGCGGGAATGGAGGATGAGAAAGCAAACACGCACTTCGGACTAGCGCGCGCGCGCGCGCGCGAGAAAAAAACACACCCTCCCACGCACACTCACGAACCACCTTCCGGAGTGGTCCGATAGGTATCCAGTTCAAAAAATCGCCAAAGGGGCGGACAACCGGGCCTCCAGAGGCCTAATCCGCGGAGTTTAAGGGACGTGATGAGGCCTCAGGGGAACGAGAGTCCAAACGGGACAAGGATACGTACGTATATATATACTGATAGATTGACGCACACATGGGGGAAGAGATGGGATTGGGGGAATTTTTCTCCCCTCCGACCATCATGCTTTCTCCCCAGGGGAGACGTGAGCGAGAGAGAGGGACGGAAAAATAAAAAAGATAGATCCTCTCACCACTCCACATGTGTCCGCTCCTCCAGGTTCTTCGTGGTTGATGGAGGAGTACCCATCCAGCCCCGCGGATGTTAGGCAGCTTAGTGGGTCATCCCTGTATTGCCGGGTCCCGACTCATTTTTCCCCGTCAGGATAAGGAGGAGCTTCCCACTCGCAGCAGTCCAAGGTGCGATGCGAGGCTGTAGCGTTGGCATGAGGTGACACACGGAGAGTGAATGTAGACGAGGCTGAGAGAAAGAAAGAGAGAGATGGTGACACACAAAGGCCCTCGTTCGTTCGCGGGGGATCCGAGACTTGTTAGAGCGAAACCGCGGGCAGGCGAACGAATGGGGAGGAATAGTAACGTCATAAATCCATCCCATTTCGGAGGTGGAAATGGAAATGTCGCGGCGATTCCGTGAACGCGCCCGTCGTGGGCATTATGGGACGCATCTAACCCCCAAAAATAATATCTAATGACTCCATGGATAGAAATAATTTATAACTAACTCTGTACTTCGAAAATGAATCCACACGGAAAGCCATTAGGCACAAATAATTCCTTCTCAATACCTTCGACCCGAACAGATAGCTTACAGACCATTAGCATATGTACTAATTTATAAAAATTAGGAAACAATCCACGATGATAGATGTTTTATTATAATATATAATTAGTGCTATGAAATAAACCTAATTGTAGAGAAAAATATTGAAAATCTACAATAAGAGTCCTTGCAATTCCTTGATTTGCGACTGGAAAGTGATTCAATAAGGTAGGTAGTAATTAACTGCCGAAGTCTTAAAGAGGAGATACCTGAGTTCCATCTCCTTATTCATAGTACTGATGTTGATGTAGTTATAGGAACTGAAATTTGGCTGACGGATGACATTCCTGACTCAGAAATATTTCCCAAATCTTTTAAAATATATAGAAAAGACAGAAAAAACCGAACAGGTTGTGGTGTTTTCATTGCAGTCAAGAACTCAATCATTAGCAAAGTATAAATATTTCCCGACAACCCCTTGGAATGTGTTTGGTGCTCATTAACATGACCTAAATCCAAACCAATATCTGTCTGCGCATTCTATAGGCCCCCAAACACTGATGTTGACTCACTATTAGAACTGGGTAAGCAGAAAATTCTATAACGTACCGTAATAGCGATCGTAATATAATAATAGGTGGAGATTTCAATACATCATCAATAAACTGGAGAACATTCTGCTTCAAAGCTGGAGGGAGGGACAAGGACATCTGTGACACTCTATTAGATGTATTATCCAAAAACTCCCTGAAAAAATTAGCGGCAGCACCTAATAGAGGGCATTAGATTCTTGATTCACTGACAACCAACTCCCCACAACAAGTGATTCAGGTTGACACCGTTGATGGAATCAGTGACCACAGAGTCCTAACTGCAAAATTTTCTCTAATGTACGGAGAGTTCATGGAAGTCGTTCATTAATATCATACGCTCTGGGATCAATAGATATATCCCTAGTAAATTTAAAAAAGAAAGCACTGAACCTAGGTTATACAATGCCATAGTGAGAAAGTCCCTGAGACGGAAGCAAATGTGTCATGCAAAAATTAAAATAATTAGTAAATACATGCCCATTGATGAGCGTAAAGTAATAATTGAAAACTATAAAATTTCAGAATACACTTCAAAGACAACTCTTCGTAATTCATTTGCAGATTTCAAAATAAAAACACTTGGGGAGCAATTGAAGGAAAATCCAAAAGTCTTCTAGCCGTACGTAAGGGAAGTGCAAGGCCATAAGTCTGCCATCCATTCACTTAAAAATGATAAGGGTGAAATGTCCACAAACACTCTTGACAAAGTTAACTTGCTGAATTCCTTCTTCCAAACCGTTTTTAATCCATCTTCCGGAAATTCAACCGCCGTATTACCTGACCTCTTCCAGCGGCTGATGCAACCAATTGAAATTTCCTGTAACTGTATTGAAAAGTTACTTTAAGGTATAAGCCCCAAAAAATCTCCTGGCCCAGACCAAATACCCTCGCGCGTATACAGAGTGTGTATATAGAGTTAGCTTCCCCCTACCTTGAAGTAGTATTTAATAAATCCCTGAACGAGCACGTCGTACCAATGGATTGGAAAGCAGCCCATGTATAACACCCATTTTTAAAAGTGGTGATAGGGAGCAGCCATCTAACTACCGACCTATACATCCACTTCATGCTAAGTTCAGGAACATATAATTGTCAGTCCAGTCATGGGGCACCTAGATAGCCAGAATTTATTTTCCAATGTTCAGCATAGTTTCCGGAAGAGTAGATCATGTGAAACTAAACTTGCTCTCTTGTCCAACGATATGTTAGTTTCTGGCGAAAATAATATTCCAGTGGATGCAAAATTTCTCGACTTCAAGAAAGCTTTTGACAAGGTGTCTCACAGCAAATTAATTTTGAAATTAAAATCTTATGGGTTAGAAAGTAATATTATATCATGGATAAATGACTTCCTACATGATCGGGTACGAAGGGTTGTTTTAACGGTGTTACCTCCCCGGCAATTGAAGTCACTTCAGGTGTCCCACATGGTAGTTTGATAGGTCCAGTCCTGTTCCTTCTGTACATAAATGATATCAATAAGGTGGTCAAAAGTAAGCTTCGTCTATTTGCCGATGACGCTGTAGTGTACAGGGAAATTATATGCCCAAATGATAAAGAATATTTAAATGATGACCAAAAAGCAATTGAAAAATAGTGTCATACATGACAGAATTAGATTTTTTTAAATATGTAGTAATGAATTTTTGGAAAAAGAATTGTTCTCCTCCTGGCACGTGCAAAATTAGTAATAATGAAATAACAAACGTGGAATCCATTAAATATCTTGGAATAAGACTGACACATGATCTTTCCTGGGGTAAACACATCCGTGAAATAATGGGTCAACCTAATCGTAGACTGGGATTCATCAAAAAAGTATAGGGTAAATGTGACGAACATGTAGGAGAAATCAGCTACTTTTACCTTGTTAGACCTCATTTGGAATATGCTGCCAGTGTATGAGACGCCTACGAAATCGGTCTAAATAACGAACTTGAACGTGTGCAGCGAAGATCGGCTAGATTTGTAAAGGGACCGTGCGATAAGTATATTAGCGTAACCAGTCTATTAAATGAGTTAAAATGGGAAACGCTGTCAGATCGCAGGTTGAAATTTAGACTTAATCTCCTAAATAAATTCCAAGATCATATTTTCAGTGATGACGTTAAAAATATTTTTCGAACCCCAACTTAATATGGTAGACAGGACCATAATTACAAGATTAGAGAAATTGATTGCCGAAATGACAGATTCAAATGTTCTTTTTTCCTCGTACAATTAGGGATATGAATAGCGGTTAAGGCGCCGTGGTACATGATTATTTTTTCGCTTTCGAGTGCTGAGATGATGGAGATAGTTTTTCCGTCGACCGGTAGAGTTACCAGAGTCGGCGCCTACCCAACCAGCCATATTTTTTTTCAGTGTCTCCTCTACGCTTTAATTCTTTGCGCAGAGGTGATGAGGCAATAACGACCCTTCCCTCTCATCCCCTCTGTCCACGGAGTTTTCCATTGCTGACCACTAGACGCAATGTTGCCATTTCAACATACGATGGGACCAAACTGTTTGGCAGACTCCACATTATACCATGTGGCAACGTGGAATTCGCGGAAATGCGTTCGCTACGTTTTTCTAAGAACCGAGCCGGTCTGGTCCTAGTGGGGTTCGTAGCTGCAGGAGAACGCGTCCGCGGTCCAAGTCATGAATAGACTTCATTTTTCAGGGTAGCCGCGTTGATTGGTTGTTGTGACAACAGTTTAGCCGTAAGAACTGCAACAAATAGGAGGTGGTCTCAGCTGGTAGCTTGGCTTGCACGTGTTAATGTCTAAATGTGGTAATTTGAAAGTAATATACGTTTGTGCCTACTACAGACCACCCCATTCCGATGTACACTCAGTATTAGAACTCGAGAAACAGATCAGGCACATTAATTCTCATACCAACGAACGACAGATTATTGAAAGGTGGAGATTTCAATACAACATCGATAGATTGGAAAACATGTAGTCATTAGTCTGGGGGTAGGGAAAAAGAAATCTGCTCGTCATTTTTTAACCTGTTCGCATAATACGCAGTACATCAAATAGTAAATTTGCATAATAGAAGGGAGAATGTTCTCGATTTACTTGCCTCAAACATCCATGAAAAAGTTATTGAAGTTAAAAATGTCGATGGAATAAGTGACCACAAGGTAGTACACGTTAAATTATCCCTCAATACTGACAAAAATGTAAAATTAAAAAGAAAGATTTGCCTTTTAAGTAAAGCAGATTTTAACGTGACTTACAGACTTCTTTTGAAAAATTCTAAACATCAGAAAAAATAGTGATGCAGACATGGAAAGAGTTCCTCCAAATTACACGGTGAGTGAGTATAAGAGTGAGAATAGGGAACCAGGGTGGTACAACGTGGAGGTTAAAAAAATGTTTAAAACGACAACGAGTTATCCACGCGAAACTAAGAAAAATGTAGCTAATAGCGATCTACAAAAATTATCGAACGTTACATATAAAGCAGCCGCAAAAATAGCCCTTAGAAAAGCGTAAAGTGGTTTCAAGAGAAAAGTACTTGGAGAACAACTAGAGGGGAATCCGAAAGCATTTTGATCATATGTTAGGGAAGTACAGGGAACTAAAATTTCAACGGTTAATTCCTTGAAAGGGTATAGGGGCGAAATATTTAGATAAGGCTAATTTGTTGAATTATTTTTCCAGAGCGTTTTTAATCAATCTAAGCGTAGTTTGCTCGAAACAATACCAGACCGATTTCAACAAATAATGCCCCCGATCGATAATTGTATCTTATAACGGAATCGTATCCTTACTAAAAATGTTAGCCCGAACAAGAGCTCAGGTCGTGATGAAATTCCTGCTCGTGTGTATAAAGAAATAGCTCTCGAAATGGCACCGTATCTTAAAGTAATATTTAACAAATCCCTCGAAGAACACGCGGTTCCCAAAGACTGGAAGATAGCAAACGTGATCCCAATTTTTAGAAGTGGCGATAGGGAACATCCATCGAATTATAAACCAATATCAATAACGTCACTGTCGTGCAAAATTATACAGCATATGATAGTTACATCAATAAGGGGACACCTCGATAGCCAGGATTTATTGATAACAAATAAGCATGGGTCCAGAAAGGGACGGTCTTGCGAAAATCAGTTAGGTCTTTTCGTTCATGATATTTTAGTTTCCGGAGAAGGTAACGTACAGGTAGACGCAGCGCTTTTAAATTTAGAAAAGCGTTTGACAAGGTTCCCCACTGTAATTTACTCGCGAAGTTAGCATCATACGGGATAGATAGTAATATGGTAGGCTGGATAGGAGATTTCCTACATGAACGCGTTCAATGAATGGTATTAGATGGTTTCACCTCAGGCGAAGCAAAAGTTACATCGGGTGTTCCCCAGCGTGATAGGCCCAATTTTATTTCTTCTCTCCGTAAATGACTTGAATACAGTAGCTAAAAATAGCAAGCTCCGTCTTTTTGCCGATGATGCAGCAGTCATCATTGGTCATCAATCCTCAGATCGGTTTGACGCAGCTCTCCACTGAGTCCTGTCGGCTAATCTCTTCATATTTACGTATTTATTCTGATGCAGTAGTGTATAAGGAAATAAGAAATTAAGAGGATAGTCATTCTTTAGCTAAGGATTTATATGCGATTGATGATTGGTGTGATAGTTGGCAGCTAGAATTAAATTTGAATATATGCGCGATAATGAACTTTGGGAAAAAGAATAACTTTCCCCAGAAAAATTATTGCATCAAAGAAAAGAAAATATCTAACGTAGAATTTATTAAATACTTAGGCGTCACCAACATTGAAGACATGCTGTGGGGGAAATACATCAGGGAAATAACTAGTGTAGCAAACCATATATCAGGATTCGTAAAAAGAGTTCTAGGCAAATGCGATGAGAGAGTACTAGAAGCTATTTTACACTTGTCAGGCCTCATTTAGAATATGCCGCTAGTATATGGGATCCGTACGAGGAAGGTATGATAAAAGAATTAGAGCGTGTGCAAAGGAGATCCACTAGATTTGTTAAAGGCCGCTATGATAATTGTATAAGTGTTACGAGTTTAATAGAAGAACTAGGCTGGGAATTACTATCAGAACGCAGGTTGAAATTTAGGTTAAACCTTTTCAGTAAATTGGAAACCGATTTGTCGCATATTTTAAGTCGATAATTCTTCTTCCCGTTACTCCACCGGATAAACCTTCGTTTTTCCCTTCTTCGGCAATTGCCATATCGTCAAATGAATCATGCAAAGTTTCATCAGCTACTGAATCGTCAATATTGGACGGGGTTTCTTCAATAGCGCAAGAAGTTCCTCCTACGTGCGACTCTGTTCCCATTATTTTGAGACGCCTGTTTCGGATAATAGAAATTTGCATACTTACACATGAATATATCATTACATTAAGATAGTGTTTTCACAAAAAATGACAATATTTACCTTTTTTCTTCCCTCCGCTTGGCCAAAAATTCACCCTTTCTTTTTTTCCTCGCCATCGAAAATGTCAAGCGACTGCCTACTTTAATTTTCCGATACCGGTACGCTTCCGATGAAATTTCGAGACTTGACAATTAGTCAGTTTGACTGTTACTAGACACCCCGAGAGCGACAACCTAAGCTGAGACTCAAGAAATAACCCGTCAGTAAAGCAGACACTCCGTCTCACTCGCCTCTGCTTCCCACCCGCCTTCACTTTCCCTTCCCCCTAGCTCCAACACCTCAAGGTTACCGTTTTAGGATATAGGGTAGAGGGACCGTGCCACTTTTTGAGTAGCGCAGTAGGCGGAGAATGTGTGAACTGTTTCGTGATTTGCACGTTGCTAGAGGCGTATCCCTGGGCTGGAGTTGACGAAAAACATAAATTACTTTCAGAATATCTCAGCAGCGTGTCTTTTAATAAAAATCAATAATTTTCAAGGAATCAACAGACTAAGCTTGAATCTTGTACTCTATAATAACGAAAGTTAAAAAAATAGCCCCTCTGTCTCCCAATATTTGCAACAAAAAGGTCTATTTTTACATCGAGATATATTTTTAACAAGGCTTATTACGTAAAATCTAGGATTATAGAGTAATAGTTTGATACTTTCTCTTTTAATTACTGAAAACCCCATTCCGATATCTAGCTTCCTGTTGGAGCAATCTTCCTTGAAAAATAGGTCTGAAAAACAGCTATGTATCACGGCCCCTTAATATGTCCAATACGAGTGAATCAATCCATAGTATAGGTAGTTGCATGTTGGTATAAGGACTTGAAGGCAACCCCTCTAACAGCACGTTTTTGCATGCTTAGTTTGCTATTTATATCTTTTCAATAGTGCAGCTTAGACTAATATATTAATACTAATCCTTTTACAAGCATGATACGTAGTGCATGTTTGGTGAGAATTCACCCCTGCCAAACACCTTTATGGTGGCTTGCAGGGTATTATGTAGATGTATAGATGTAGATGAATGAGATCAACGATGTGACTTAATGCGGTTTGCAGTGGACTCCTACTCTCCGTCCACTTATCCACTCTCTTTACATTTAAAGGTCGTGATTTTATATTATATCTTCACAGTTAATAGACGAGTTAGCGTGACGATACTAAAATTATTATGAAAGTATAGTAAACCATATTTAAATACTTAATTCCCGCTACCCGCGTTATTTAGACAAGAATAATCATCAAAAACTTTCCGTTGTGGCGGAAAACTTTTGGTATTACATCGACCCCTGATTAGAGTGAAATTGTGAGTCTACCATAAGTGATTAAGCCTATCTTCTGCATCTCTCATTCTTGCACATTAAGCAAGGGTTAAAAATTCCCCCGTCAATCCCACGCAGAATTTTTATCTCCAAACATGGAATAAATATGCGACGTAGTTTATCTCTTTTCGTTCTGGGCGTGCAAAAATTTTGAAATTATGATTTTTACAGCATTCCGTAGCAAGATCCTCGATTATTTTAAATTCCTCCACAATTTTTTATTAAATCCACCATGTATTTGCCATTAGGCAAATAACTCTAAATTTATTTTTATTAAAAATGTGTCTAAAGCTAAAAATTTCCTGCGACTAACGTTCACCAGAGATAAATAAGCATTAAGATTAACATTTTAAAGGATAATTATTACTTAAGCAAAATAAAAAATAATTTTACTAGTATAATAATAAAATTATCTTTGAAACAAACATAATCAGAGTGAATTATGAAATTGAAATTAATAAATATTAATTACCTTTCAAAAATCCCTACGCAACAACTAATGTGAATAATGTGTCTCATACACACGAATGATAGATTGGTATGATTAAAACGAAAAGACGTTCACATTACACTCGAGGACGTTTATATATTTTATAAATAAAATAATTGTTTATTAACATTAATCTCTAACGTTACACATATTACAGCCGAGAATACAATAGCGCCACTGCAGGTGAATAGAAAAGAATGAATGACGTTGCATGTATACGTAGATTATGGAGCGTGTTTCTTTATGGCACTGAGGCATGGACAATGAAAGCAGCAGAAAAGAAAACGGTGGAAGCATTCGAAATATGGTGCTACAGAAGAATGATGAAGATTATATGAATCAATCGAGTAAGTAACGAGGAAGTCTTAAGAAGATTGGGAGATAAGAGAATACCCTAAGGTGAAAACGGAACAACTTAATCAGCCAAATCAAGAGACATGATGGCGTGATGAAGAAAATCGTTGAAGGACAAGTAAACTGGAGGAATGGCAAAGGGAGGCCACGTGTGAGATGTATGGAACAAGTGATGAAGGGTGTGAAAGAGAAAAAATGCGTACATATGAAGAGATTAGCCGATAGAAGAACTCAGTGGAGAGCTGCGTCAAACCAATCTGAGGATTGATGACTAGTGATGATGATAAAAATAATCTCGATTGGCTCTTTAGGCTTTGATATCAGGATAAACGCAATATTTAAAAACACACAATATTTCACGATAATGTCTTGAGTCTTCATAAATGTAGTCCAGAGTGAAAAAAGGTAGGGTTCTGGTGCACAAGCGGGCTCAACAGACTTGGGCGGAGGGAGGTGCGAGGAGGAAAACATCAATCGGCGCTTGGTGCAACAAAGCCATTCATCGTCACCATAAGTATTCTTCTAACATCAGCAGGCCTGTGGGTAGTCTCTTATTGATACAGTAATTCTCACCCATTCTTTTCCTCCTTTCGCTCTCACCAAACACTATTCTCTCTGCCACCCTCTTTGTCAATATCTTTACCTTTAAATACGCCCTCCAGTTGCTTTTTGCCTTATTCTAATTTTTTCTCACCGCTCTTTCCTTCCCTACCATATTTAGCATTTGCTCATTCTCTCTCTCTTTCTCTTCATTCAGAAAAATTCTTCACCTCACCAAATCCTTTTTGCAAACATCTCATTTTCCCTTGATCCACCATCCGTTGGGATCTCGTTTCTGAGTCACATAACGCCACTTTT
Source organism: Platycnemis pennipes (assembly GCA_933228895.1). NCBI lineage: Eukaryota > Metazoa > Arthropoda > Insecta > Odonata > Platycnemididae > Platycnemis > Platycnemis pennipes. Next base: position 53,879,452 of record OW121853.1, read on the forward strand.
ATTTACATTTGACGATCATTTCACCATGTCTCTACTACGATAGACCCCATTGATTCCGTCCTCTTTCCGAACATATTCCTTGGCAAGCACGATTCTCATCGGTTTCCTGAAAATGAATGGATCGAACCTAAATCCGACGCCAAACAAATTAAATGCCCTCTCCCGCTACGTTAATGGAAACGCTGGATGACGCATTAGTCCGCAAAACGAGGACTGAATTCCTTTCACCGAATTTCATTTAAACAAATAAATAAAAAAGGATGGAGGGATACGTTGTAAGGGGGGTTTACTGCCACTGAGATGATTCCAAGCCACGTAGAGAAGGGTATTTTATTTCCGGAATGGCAAAAGAATCTAGATTTTCTGAATGATTACCATATCACCTGCGTAGCTGTTTTTTTAACGAAGGGATTTTACACAATGCAAACCAGGTCACCTTTGATGCAAGAGATTATTTGGCGAAGGGGGATAAAAATTTAGGAACACGGCGATTCTCTCTATCGATTGAGTCGCTTTCAACGTCTGGCACATGCTCACAGATGTGACTCGCATCTGTTAATTGCTCTGATACGCGGGACAAAAAGCACTTTCTCCTCCCTCCCCATGAGTCGTCGTTGATTAAGTTCCTAAATCGTCGAACACAGATGGATCGAGCTCTTTTTTGATACAGGCAAAAACTCGTCCGACAGAACGTAACGATGGAATGGAACCAAGGAAATAAAACCCAATTATCGGATATTCAATGAATGTTTAACAGTATATTAGGTTTTGAGACCTCCAGAAATGTGATCCAGATTTTCATTCCCGTTCCGTCTTCCAGTCCCGAGTCTTCCAGTGCACATTCATTTCCTTAGTGGCTAAATAATTAGCTGATGCAAAAACCAATAATTAACATAAACTAGATAGAGATGGTTTTCATAAGCTCAAAGAATGTTAGTTTTTGGTTGAAAGTAACTGCTAAGTTGGTGTAGTCGGCTAAGATGGCGGAAGGAATAGGCTGATTAGCAAATTTAAATTTAGAGGAGATAATGTCATGCCTCAAAGAAAAGGATATCTCAGCAGATGGCCCGGGATTAAAGCGTAGTCACAATTCATTGCATAAGTTCCCAATTAATTTAAGAACTGACTGTAAATTAAGAGAATAAGACACGATATCAACAATCTGAAATATTTTGCAATCATCGGTATATAGGAGAAAAACATAGAGAGCAAACTGACGCGGACCAAAGACACTGCCTTGGGCCATGATAAAGGAAACGTGTAAATAATTAGAGAAAATTCCGTCGATGAAAATTCGCAGTTTACCACAACTCAAGATATTAGATGTTATAGGTAGAAGAGTGCCGTGGATGTTAGATTTTGAATTTTTGCGTAAGTTTCCGAATTTTGTAAGAGAAGGGATGATTACCGGAGCTGGAAGCTTTCGAAAAGCATATGTAACAGACATTCATCTGGGATTTGTTTCTATTGCAGAGATTGTATGATGATGTAATATGGTAATCTTAGTGTAGCAGGGCCCATGGGGAAGAAAACCATGCTGGAAAGGCGAGGTATACCGGAGAGATAAATGAAGTATTTGATAATAAAGGATACGCTCAATAATAATAGATAAAATTGGTAATATGTAAATTCGGTAGTTCATAACTTTGTCCTTGAGGACAGATTTCACAATTAGAGTCATATTTGAATTTTTTTCTCTTCGTGGAAAAAGTTTCTGATGAAAAGAATCTGTTGAAGATAGTGAAAATGAGCAATTAAAGGTGGGTTGATGTTCAACGGAAAAAAGTGAGCCTATATCATCAGATCACGTTGCTTTAGCTGGGGGAAACGTTTATGGGTGTGTTAACATTTCTTAGGTTGTGGTGTATTACAAATTTATCTGCTTAATTTTATCCAATACCTTGTGACGGACATGGATGTTTGGAATGCGAACATTGAAGCCCTTTGCCGTCAACTAAATGGGATGTTTTCAAATACTTCGGAACAAATTATATGAGATAATCATAACATAAGCGCAATTTAATGCAACCTTGAGCCCAAATCCCTACAGATATCAGCCTTGAGACCAAAACCCTACAAGATGAGGACTCTTATTTCTCATCGTCCTATTTCCCTCCCATATTCCTCTCATTTGGGACTCCAGTTCAGAAATCTCACGTAACTTAATAGTTACCCCTTGAGATGAGAGAGCCTTTCATAAGTCTGTCTTCCTATAAGGTAAAAGTTCTATAGAATAATAATTTATTGAGTGCATTATTATATCCATCTCCCATATGAAAATAAAAACGTTTTGCCTTGAAAATGATAGATAACTCAATAACTGAACGGAAAAATCTACATTTAAAGAAAGGAAAAACAGATAATGTTACTGTTTTTAGAAATTAAAAAAATAGTGAAACTAGTCTTTACTATGTTTAAAAGGAGTCAAAATCACTTACCACAAATCACTTTCGAAAAACTAGACAAGGAAAATCTAGTAATTTTGCAGCGATGTGGGACCCGAAGTAAAAATTCTGAATTTACATCAGGTTACGAATTCTTTCCCGTCACTAATGATATTTCGGAAAATACATTAATTCGCAGTGGAAAGTTGAAATTTTCTAAGAAATCATCACATGACATCCGCATCATCCTATGACATCATCATATGACATCCGCTTAAGGACTTATTTGTGAAAATTATAGCTTTATTTTAGTCACGGCTGGCTAAAAAAGAATGTGCTTATATTGGCCCTCCTGACAGGAAGTGTACGCTGAGTTGTAGGAATATGACCAATTTTAATACATGGAAGAGATAATCGTGTTGAGAGGTAATAGGAGAGGAATTTATATAGAGAAATTTAAAGGAGAGAGAAAAAATAAGGAAAACCGAGAAGACAGAAGAATTCCGATTTCCTTGAGAAACAATAATTTCTATTAACCAAATAATAAAAGCCGTTGCATAGACCTCAAGAAAACAATTGAATCGCCAGTTGTTACGGATTTTTCTTCTATTCGAGTTTTTATTTTTGGTGAATAAAATTGTTAATGATGGAATATCACATAGCTTTCGCTGCATGTTGGATTGAAAGTAGAACTTGCAGTGTGCTACACGCATGATATTCATAGAAATCTCTCTTTGGGAAGGAAGCATAAGTAAATTTTAGTGCAGAAACGTAGGTCATGTTTGGTGACAACTCACTCGGCCATAAACCCTTGAGGTAGCAGGGTAACAGCAGATAGAAAGCTAATACAGACAGGATTTTATTCGTGAACTCCTTGAGGACTGCGAAACAGAGGCAATGACGGAAAAGGGGAGAAGATTAGAAAGGGTACAAATTAACGAAAAATCTTGCAGCATTGCTAGAAAGCCTGATAATGATAAAGATAACATTGTCCTAAAGCTGCTGCATCTCACGCATAATCAAAGACTAGTTTAATCATCAATATTAAGCACTGTCACAGCCGATGTCCTGCCCGCAAGCAGCTGCCCAGCACTTTTGCTTTCCACAAAAATATCCTTTCCCTCAAAGCTGAATGGGTTAAAGCCCAAATGTTGATAGTTCGTTGCTCATGCTGAGAACATCATGGAAACTCAAACGAGCATCGGCTCCAAAGCAATTAAATCTCAGTTCATTTTCGTTTTTAAAAACAAGTTAATTTCAGTGATCAACGTCAATTAACGGAAAAGGCAATATGGAGTTGATTGCGGGACGTGAAATGAATTGAATTTCGTAGAAGACTAGCCACCATCGCCACAGGCGAACATGTTTTTTAAAGCAATGTTTGATTAAAAAAGAGAAGATAATTTTATCAAAATATATTAATTAGCCTTTCCATAATGAATGGCACTTGACTATTTTAAAATAGAGGAAATGGGTGTTGTCTAAGGTCCGGAAAATGTCATTGAGAAAAATAGAATTTTGAATATATTTCAAGAAGAGTGAAATCCCGAGCTTCTAAATAGCCATAACACATACTTAATGACTTTATTACAATCCCCGAGCTACATACACTATTTGAGGAATATTATACATAATTACGCAGCCAGACCCTTATAAAATGAACCTATATACCGGAAATTATAAGACTTATTCACTCTACAAAATAGTAAAGTAAGCAGGTTTGGCAATGAACTCAAGCCTCTTAATTTAAATCTCATTTCTTTTACTGGACAACATTATAGTTACACGCACTTGAGCTTTCAAGAATTTTAGTCACGCATCGCTTAAAGGCGATTCCGTTTGAATGGATGATTCCGACGGACATTTATCAAAAACAGAAGCAATGAACTCTTGTAAGGAGCGTGCAAAATGTGATTCCATCGCGTCCAAATAATGAACCTCATACGGGTTTGATTGATTAAATAATCACATGTGAAAGCTATATTGTGAAGGACAGTGAGAAGAGTATTCTCAAACCCGTCGGATTGCGATGTTGTGATTGAATGATAGGTAATGCAACAAGACTTCAAGGATTACACTCTCAGTGAAAATTAATTAACTTCGATTGATGATGAAGTGAGAGGTAAACTCATGGCACTTTCAACGATTTGATTGATTGTTTTTTCTAAAATATATTGCATGCCAAATTGTCGGCATATGGTGACATACTGGCTTAGAGCCTCATGACATGTTCGATCGATATTTTAGAAACATATGACAACAAAATCTGGCATACTAAAATGTAGAAGCAGCAATTTACGTATAAGAAGATTATGAAATTAAATTCAAGAATCTTTCAAAAAATTACCAAAAAGAGACCGGAAATCTTAAAGAGCAAATACTTTAGGCATTTTTAATTCGTAATATTTTATAAACCATTGATAAAAAATACTGTACTCGCCTTTCAGCATCTGAACACCACCAACAAAAAGAACAGTTTACGCTCACAACTGATCGAGTTAAAATTTATATTCATTTTATCGGTAAATTAAAAACCTCTTATGCCTATAACCCTATTCATATTTTATTTTTCAAATTTCATAATAACCAATGCAATAAAAACAGCCCAAAAGATAATTTTCGATCAATTGATTGGAAAACGTACCCATATATCCAATTCTCATGAAGGAATGAATCCGTTCAACTTTCACCGCCAAAAATTACGATTCATTACATTAAGACGTATGAAAATCTACTCAAGAAAACGATAACTGACATTGAATGAATGAAATGTGACGGACGCGCATGGTGAAACAGCCATGTCTTTTTAATCACAGTAGACCAATGTAGTTTTAAAATTTTCGATATGTTCCTCATTTATACTTCTTAGTCGGGCGTTGTGGTAGGCAATCAAAAGCAGAGTATCATCGACTTAATACTACATAGTTACAATGGAGGCATCTTTACAAAACCTAGGTTTTTCCTAAATTTGATCTTAAAGCAACATACACACATCTTCCTCCTCCATCATATCTAAAACGTCCATCTTCATGTTTTCTTTCATTCCTATTTTCTTCTTACCCATCACCCTTCCATTCTTTACCACCCATACATTAACCACAATTGTAAATACATCCTCGATATGTCATCTTTGAATTTCTTCAGACGACTTCTATCCCGTTATTAGGATACCGATATTATCGTCCGTCATTTCTAACCACCGCATATATATGCCCCATCCTTCTCCAAACACTCACTTAAAAAGCCTCAAATCTTCTTGAATATCCAGGTTTTAGATCCACGAAATCACACTTCTCAGAATTCCTATATTCTTCTGTATTTTGTTTATCAATCTATCCCTTTGCTCAAAAACGTTACCACACCCTATAGAGTCAAGAATTTAAAGTTTCCTCCTAGCATAACACTCGTTCGGAAACTCTTCACTGTAAAAGCCTCAACTACTTTTCTCTCCTGATAAACAGTCTCTTCCATTCCATTGCAGGCTTTATTATCTCCTCATCTCATCTCTGCCCTTCATTACAGAGGGTGAGGGAGGTAACTACACTTAATTCCATTTTTGTCGTTCTATGCCCGTCATTTATTTCAATCATTGAGATACAGGAAAGAATTTGGTAGGTAATAGAGCAAGGCCGGGTGACTGAAGGCAGAGGGGGTTTGACGTAAAGGAAGGGGTTAACATACGTGGGAGTATAAGAAATGGAAAAAATAATAAGATGCGGAAAAAAATTGAGGGTCGAAAGAGAATTGCAGATGCAAACTAACGGAATGAGCACACCGGCTGCAACTTCCTCGTTACGATGTGATCCATCTTGAATTGAGGATTCACACGGATTAAATTCCACATCCATGGATGAAAAAGAGTAATTTTCCACGAAAACATTTGAGATCTCCGCAAACTTGGCAATTCAGACTTTTGACTTATTTGTAGAAAAATAACTTAATTCTATTTGGCAGGTGAGACTACAGTTCATCTCATGACTTGTGTATATTTCTGAGTGTAGCCTTAGCTATGAAACCAGCCTTCTACTAGAAAACTGTCATTTTCCAAAAGTAGGTAAGAATCCTCAAAATCTACTAGCATAGGCTGTTGAATTCGTAGCCAATGCATAAAAAAGGAATTGCAGAGCCCATAACTATTTTATTATTTATTTTTATCCTTCAAATGAGATTTTCGATCTGAGGTATCTACTTAGAATGATATATCATAAAGACTTGAACTATATTATTCAAAGAGTTTAATAGTTTGAAATAAGTTCGGTGATTATTAACTAGTAGCAAACTTTGAATTCTTCCGCTGACTTATATGAAAATTATTCTATTTTGGTGAAGTTCAATCATCCTTTGCTTTCATACCTATAGGTTTCATGGCACATAAAGTGATTTATTTAATTGTCTTCTTTTTCTCTCTCTTTTAATTTTGGAATAAATCCTAATAATAATTTATGACCCTGGGCAATATATCTTCCTCCTCTTTGAATCGTTCTTACTTAAATTCAGAATTAACCGAAAACTCAGTCTCAATATTCCTTTTAGGAATAACATATGCAAATTCTATGGGTTGCATTCAAATACGGTGTAGTTATCTGTTTCTGATGCAAATATGAAGTTTTCCCTTGTTAACATTTATCTATTCGCTATGAAATTATTATCAAAACTTTTTTCCTAGTAATAAAATATTATGCTAATTGGGTTGAATCGAAAAATTCCACGCAACAGATAAATATTTGAAACGAATTTAATGAAGGCGACTAACAAAGGGATTATAATACGGTCGTTTGTGATTTTACATATACTAAGGCACAAAAATGAAGCCCTTGAGACTCAATTTCCTTCTTATTGAGAGACAATCATCCTGTAGTACATGATGATTTCACATAATTATTTCGCCCTCTGATCTTAAAAAATGAGAATAATTGAGATGGCTGTCTATCCCGCCATGCACCTTTATAGAGAGTCTAGGCCGTGTTCCATTGTTGACCTATATTATCGGACATTTCATTAAATAGAAGGAAGCATTTGAATGCTTTACTATTCGTAACGAGTCAAGTTTGGTTTTAGCTCACTTTTGGTAAAATTGGAAAGAACCACACAAAGAGAATGATTTGTGAATGTATCTCACATTCACCTACTTGTAAGAAAGCTGGAATTGTCCCGTTGAAGTTCACAGAATTTATACTAAATTGGCGAAGTTCATTAACCCTTCCATCGCATTGCTTTTATATTAATTTCATGAAACATAAAATAATTTATTTCATGTTTCTTTATATCTTTCGTTCAATTTCGCAGTAAATATAATATTAGCTGGAAATTCACCAACAACTAGTAAAAATGGAATGTGGCTCCATACACGCAAATATTTCCGTGAGTTATCGAGTAATGTACGACATTTCACTTGTGAAGAAAAAGGAAACCACTGGATTCAAATTAACCTCGGTAAATAATATTGTTATTCGCCATGTGTTTTAAATCGAAATGCTATATACAGCTACAGACAAAAATAGTTGACTTGTTGATGAGTAGTTACATTGGAATATTATTGTATGACGCGGAATCCAATTCATGAACGCCATTTAGTATAGCTGCTTAAAAATAAAAATGTTCAATATTATAGGAGTGGAATGACTCTGAGATGAATAACCGGCTATTGTATGTCAAAATTTCAATCAGGGGTAAAACAGAACAGATAATATGTGGTGGAATCTCGAGATATCGGGTTAGAAAGAGGATTATATTTTCGTTTAATAACATAAAATGGCATCCAGCCCAAAATATTGACTATATGAAAGCCCTAAGCCATGGCATTAAGAATGCGAGATTATACCTCACCATATATGCTAAGTTGGTCTTAATCTTAGAACATTCACGATGTCCATGTTCGAGAGGTATTCACTACATTAAGCATCTTTGAGCTACCGCCCTAATGTGTAACCAACCTGACTAACGCGGCGAGATGGAAGTCATGGTTCCACATCGAAAACAAAGTACAGCCAGAAGCCTTTTACTTTAAAAACAGAATTGAAGGCAACGGGAAACCTACCCAATTAATTTAAGACTTGGGTATCCTGGAGTATGTAAAATGTTTTCAGCAAATTACCTTACCTGGTTGAAAACCCGAGTATAATTTACACTCTACCAAATTAAGTTGTCAGAAATTCAATACAGACAGATTAGATGTTAGTAGCTAGGGAAAAATTACCATTAAAAAATAGCCGATGCACGTGGCTACGTTCATTTTTACCCCTCACTTTTCCATTCTTTCTTCTCTTCGAAAAATCCAAGCGCGCAAGATTCGCACCGAAGTAAGCCATTACTGATCCAAATCTGGAGAGAGCGTTCCATTTCAGACTCCAAGATGGGTTAACCTTGGATCAATCCACGGGAGCAGGTACAGGGACCGAAACGGACGGGGTGAGGGGACCGGAGTGGATTTTAGTGGTAGGTCGCCACTCACATCATCAGAAGGGGAGAGAGGAAGGAAGGAGCCGAGGGTCGTGTGCAAGGGGGCGGAATAAAGACGGGACACGGATAGGCGCCAGATACGGATCCGAGGGGTGGATGGAAAGATAGAGATGCCACGGGGGTGGGGAGGAGGAACGGGAGAGAGATGCTGGGGGGGTGGGGGGAGGGGATGGATGCTGGACGTGCAAGGACAGGGAGCAGAAGGGAAAAGCGCCGAAGGTTGGTGGGATTACGAAAAAAGGGAAAGTTAATACGGAATTTGTCGCCGCAAGCCTCGAGTCTTATCCCGTCGGATGAAAACATAAAAACGCCCCAGGAGGAAAGAAACTTGTCCGGCTAGAGCCATTAAAAGGAAAAGAGGTGCAGAGGATTTTTTTATTCTTCATGCGCATAGATATGTACACACACACATACATATATACACTAACATACATACTTACACATCATACATAAAAGACGGGAGAGCCAAGAGAGGGGAAATGCACGCTGGGGAAACGAAAAAGGCGGGATTTAGGAGCTGAGCGAGGAGGATAGAGGAGTGAAGGGGAAGACGGCGGTCGGGGTTTGAGACATGGAGACAGAAAGAGAGAGAAACCATGAGAAATGGAGGGAAAAATCCCATCCATAAGACGGCCCGAGACCACTTTTTCATACTTTTGGATGACACAAGTCACACGCCATCGTGATGGAAAGTTTTTGATTGGCGATATAACTTTTGTGAAGGAGGTGGGTAAGAGAGGTTGGAGGGGGAGAGCGGCATTCGTGTGAGAAGTGGGCCCAGGGATGGGTAGAGAACCCTGGAAGGAGAGGGAGTGCGGAGTCAAAAGGGGGCTGAGAAGGGGAGGTAGGGCAGGGTTTTGGGGAGGGGACAGGGGCGGTGGGTTCAGGGGAGACATTTTTTGATGGAACCGGTGGGAAAGAAAGAGTATGGAGGATGATAAATGGGAAGGAGGGATGGGAGCTGGGAAGAGAGACGGGGTGGGGAGAGCGGCTGGGTGGTTTGCGGGGTTGCTTTTGCGGAGGGAGTGTAGGAGGAACCTGGATATGGAGGGGTGTAGAGATAAGGAATGGATGGCAATAAGGGATGACTCTCTCTGTCTCTCTCTGAGGGGGGTTGATTAAAGTTCGGCGCCCTCTGAGGAAGAGTTGAAGAAATAGATGCGTGGGTCGCGTCGTTAGCCCTCTTCTGGTCTGCCTAATAAGGACATCCGTGCACCTCACCCACAGTCTCTTTCCTATTCATCTGTGGGCCACTTTTGGGCCTTAAAGAGTGTTATTTCGCTGAAGGAGGGGGATTAATCCAAAGATCTTTAGAACTTCGATATTTTCGGGGAGAAAAGAGCCTACATGATGCTAGTTTGCTAAAATCAGGACAAGATGTATTTCTTAACTCTTGAATTTCGTCAAAACAGTGAACTAAATCCTACGCGAGTCGCCGTAAGTAGCACAGATAACGAAGAAAAATTCGAACGATTCGAATTTTTCTTATATCTCCCTTTACTTTTAACACAGGCGGTAACATTCGCACTATTTAAATTTTAATATTCAATTAATTGATTCCATGGTCGTTGTACGGGTATCAGTATCACTCGCACTTTAAACTCTAAATTCTCTCTTGAAATGTAGTTCCTGCCCCGCCTGTTCTCCCTTGAGAATGAAAATAATCCAAGGCTATTATTGTAAGACCACACCATTTAAAGTGTGTTGGCGTAACATGGATGTGGATTACGTAAATTCTTCTAAAAAGGTATATATTGTTACTGAGATGACGGAACCCTGGTTTGTAATGATAGTTAAGGCCGAGGCTTTGTGGAATCCCATACTGAATATAAAATACTAAACCGGATAAAATATTTTAATATTAACATGTTCTGTCACACTAGTATCTTTAGGGAATGTACTAGTACAGAAATAGAGAAAAACTTATTTTTAAATCTTGTACTCTTACCTCACCTGATGATGCTACAGGGTAGCGAAACATTTAGCATTGGGTAATAGTTTCAGGCTTAACACTGTGGAAATCTTTCATCGTAGGAATGAAGGATGAAATTGCAGTCTTTCAATTTCATCCTTCATTCCTACGATTTAGCATTGGAATAGTTTTACCATATAGAACACTTATGTATTATTTTTCTACTTCTCCCATTTTACCCTAATTTCTCATGCATTAGATTTAGTCTCCCGCACCGATACCTTAAAATACTAATACAGAGGTGCATTGATTTGAAGACATTTTAGATTTAAGCCTCTAATGCACGGTTGAATAGGACTTTTTCCGTCTCATAACCGATTCGATTTTAAACCGAAGGACCATTACGCATACCTATTGATGAAAATACAGAAGCAAAGGATAGTTCAAAGTGAGGTAAAATCGTTATTTTTCCATCCCAGTCAGTGTACCAGTACTTCACGGAAGTACCAACGTAGCGCATGTCCCAAATATTGACAAATTTAATGCAATATGCCGCATGATCCCTTCAAAAGATCGATAGCATTGACCCCCTCCTAGCTGGAAGCGGCTCGTCCTTCAAGAGGTGAGGCGAGGGGGATCGAGAGAATGGACTGAAGAGATTGGAGTGGTGCGTGAGATGGGGGAAATGAAAGGGAATGAAGATGGAAGCCGTTCGTCGGGCGAGGTTAGAAAGCCGGGAATAGGCAGATGTTTTATCGAGGCGTCGGATGAGGGAAGAAGTATAATGCAAGGGGAGAGGTGTACAAATTGGTAGGGTTGTATAAAAAAGATGAAGGGGGGAGCATGGGTGAGAAACCAGAGGGGAAAAGGGAACGGTCGTATACAAGGGGTGGAGAATGATGTAAGGGATAAGGGGGAACCAGATTGGGATTCTAGGGAAGGGGCAGCGAACTTGAGTGGAGGGAATCTCGGGAGACAGGAGCGACGAAGAAGCAAACATTGGTTCATTATAATCGATGAGCGAATTCTGTGGAATTTGGTTACAGTTTTCTCATGCAAATGAGTCAGAGAGAAGCAAATTTTAAAAAGGACTACCTTCTTTGACCAACGCTCGGACAGCTACAAATTGCTACTATACCCATGCTTGAAGCAGGATTCGAACCCACGACTTTTGTGTTGTCGAATACCTAGATAGACGATGGTATTCTGACCAAAAACTCGACATAAGTATTGATGCCATCAAGTTATTGATTTAAACTACCTTCATACCAAATACTGAATCACTCACAAAATCTATAAAGCGATTGCTGTCACCAGTCCCCATCATACACCAATGTTTCGGCGTGGGTATGTACGAAACCTAAATCTACAGAATATAATTCGAGCCACCATAGTGAGTGCATGACAGGAGATTAATGCTCACCAGCTGCATTGCATTCTACATAGTGACATCTGGAGCATAGTGCGAAACTTTGATTTTCACACTAATGATTTTTGACTAATGTGCACTTGATATGACATTTACCGATATATTTGGAAAGGATGCTTTCAGTGTTGGCGGTTAACTGAATTAGGTAATAATTTATAAATGATATGCAACTTAATTAGCTCATTGTATATCTATCATTATCTTTTTCAATTTGAAAACATCTACCAAAATTTTCTATCCACTACAGTATATATAAGTAAATGGATTTTTAATCAATTGGTACCATGCTCTACTCTTAATATGTTTTATACCCATAGTTATAACGCCTATAAAGCAAATTTCCCAAAATATTACCGGCCGCGGCAGTCATGTCAGTAACTCACCAACCTGGCAACCGAAAGCTCACTGGTTCAGATTCCTCCGGAGTATGGATGATTTGATTATCTTAGGATTTATATCATAGGCTATGAGGTGTCGTTGGGGCACTTGGGAGTCTATTGGAAAGTCTATTTCTAGAAATATTAGCATTGCGCAATTTTCTCGATTTTCAGAGTAAAATGAAATACAATATGAAATAATTTCGATCTTTTCAGAAAAACTACGCTGATATTTTGAGCAACAATACAGGCATACCATCCATTTCAGGGTTTCGAGCAGAGTTTCTACGCCTGCAAATGGAGGGTACAAGATCCTATGGATCGGTTCAGACTTAGCGGTGTTTCGGATGACGAGCAGGGCTGAGAGTGACTGTAGGGGAGGAGTGTGCAGAAGGAGTCAAAGGCTTGCCCTTTTTTATGAAGATGACGGCGGAAGACGAAGTTTGAAGAAGGGGCGGAGAGAGAGAGAGGTGGGGGTGTTGTCGGAAGAATCGCACTCGGAGGAAATGAAGGATGGATTGTTTCGGGTGGACGAGAAGGGAAGCCGGGTATGAAGGGGGTGGAGAGGACGCGACGGGTAGGAATAAAGGAGACGCCGGCGTTAAAAAGGGTGCAGAAGCCGAGGGATGCGATAAGGATACAAAAAAGTTGCGCGATGAAATGGAAGTGAGGAGATCGTGAGATGGATGGAGGAGACGCCCACCTCTTTCTCCCCCCTTCCGTCTCGTTACTCTCCTTTCGTCCTCCTATCCCCTGTACACGCCTCCTCTGCGGACGATAAGAAAAGGTACCAATCGAAGAAGGACAGGTAAATCGAGAAAGTGAATGTCAGAATTGTTTTCTCAATACAAAGAGTCATTTTTAGTCCAGAGTGCAGGACCCAGGTTTGCGTTTGAAGTGCTATCAACCTCGTTTTCTGTCGATAACGGAAAACAAAACTGAAAGTGAACTCATTTTTACAACTTTTGGCAATCTTTCCTTTCTAACCCTAATATCAGCCTATATGTTACAAATATTGCTCCTGAGTAATGAAAGAGTGTCATTTACTAGTCACTTTATACATTCCACACTTCAATGTAACCGACCATGATTTCGATATATAGATGTTACTATCATTATTGCGTCTTATGAATATTTTTCTGTGTACAGTTCCACAAAATAAATCCGGTAACTTTATACTGTAAGTTATTCAATACATAACTGATATTAAAATACACCTACGAGACGTCATATTGACATAATTCGAAATGCCGAGGAAAAATTCTACAAAATCAAACCGTAGGATGTTAGGATTATTTTTAAAACCATCATCAAAAAATAGTGCAAAAAATATCGTTCATGTATGGAACACCATACGTCACTTAACCTCGCATCAGCTATAAGTATATTATAATTTATGAGTAGCTATTTAAACTTCTTAGGAAGCGAAATAACGTGGGATAATACTTAATACAAGGTTTAGTACAATATTATGGAGGAAAATACACCATTCGGGATAACCACAGATTTTGCAGTACCATTCACATAATGCAATACCATTAAGTACTTTAAAATTGCCCGCTTGAAATCATAATTGCCGTTTCACAAGTTAAACTAGAGTGATCAGTTAATTCTAAAAACTTCACATTCACAACTATCAAACATTCTGAGCATAAGATATGTGTATTGTTTGAAATGAGGCTATTTAATTACTCCTCTATATTACTTCAAAAATCTGTTTCATTCTCACTAGGCTAGTTTATTCGAGTATTTGATACTGGGTGCTAATAATGCCTTCCTCCGCCGATGGGTAAAGAAGGTGCCATTAATCCCTCACAGCATGAGTTCCAGTTAAACTCAATTTCAATCTGCCAATTTTAGGTGAAAGAAGTTTTTCATTTCGCTTGCTTCGAAATTTGATTGTTCTGCCATAATTACGGATGATTAAATCTGATCTAGATCTAATCGTTTCGTTATCCAGGAATTTAATTGGAGCAAGTCACACAAAACAGAAGAACTTGAATTTTTTTGTGACACAGTAGAGGTGTTGAAAAGCGTTATTAATTCCCTTTAATTGGAAACTTGAATCATCAATGTGGCTAAATTATTAATAGAAAGGGACTGGGGAAGAAGTTTTTGATGAACACAAGAATCTAACCGCTACGCGACCACTATGCCATCTCAGCCAAATGTAACTTACTGATATGAGCTAACATATGTTAATATGCAACAGAATGGAAGGGATTCGAACGTTCCACTATAATTTACTCTGTACATTATTCGATATTGCATAAATTATTGATACCAATAATCGAGAATATAGCCACCTATGCATATTTTCATTCCATTGGGAATTTATTCTGATTCCTAGCCTGGCTTACAGTTTCTTTCAATCATCCTTAACCCCTTTAAACCACCTTCCTTCTCCTCTTGAACTGACTGGAATAACTCCTCAGGAAATTTGTTAATTGTATTTGCTTCTGAATTTTAAATCATTAATTTTGGCTCATATTCCATGTAAACAATCGCATTGGCAAGCCACACAATACAGATCCCAAATTTCACTCCATTCCTAATCTAAGCCTCTACAAATAATCTAAAGGATTATTTGATGAAATAGTTACTTCGAGAATGTGGATAAAGATATTTGATATTCACATTTGAAGTACATTCATAAAATTGTATAAAATTACTATTTTTTCCATTTTATTAAATATAAGCCGTGAAATTAGGTAGCGACTATGGACATATCAAAGCACTGAACCTTTAACTGGTGAGACAATATCAATATCCTTCTAGTGTACTAGCATACTCTCTGGTATTAGTTAATAAATTTTTGATTAACAACATGTATATTAATTGGCATGGTCAGGTGCTTTTCTTCGTAAATATTTGCTCACAAAATATTGTTATACTTACTAATTTGTAACCTATTAGGTGAATATACATTTCTTAAAAAATAAAAGTGTTACGAAAGAAGTATGAATGAAAGAAGAAGAAATAAAAGCTATTATTTCCGTTGTCAGTTCTAAGCCACTTCATCATACGTTCTTCCCTTTTCTTTCCGTCTAAAAAAAAACAAGTTTCTGTGCGGATTAAATCCTTTTCAGGCAGTTGAAAGGAAACCTTTCTTGACCATCCTATCAAGCATCCCTCTCTTTCTCCCCTCTCCTGGACTGCTTTCATATTTCTTCCTCCTTAATTCTCGCTTTGTTTGGAAGAAAGCTAAAATAAATCATTCGCGAATTGGTCTCGTTATACCTACTGAAATATCAGAGGTAAAGGAAGAGCTTTGGGATGTGAGTAGATTTTATTTAGTTTTTATGTTACAATGAACCAAAGATAAATCAGTTCTTATTTCCCTCTCATTGTTGACATAAAAACATAGGTTCACTATATGAGTCTAAGGGGAAAAAAGGTTCCCGAAAGAGTAAATGGAATACAGAAGTTTGATGGAAATTCTATCGTGAGGTAATAATAAAATTTAATAATATCTGTCCTCGTTCTCCGATATTTTTCTCGTAGTGCTGTAATCCTGACATCATGAGTACTTTTGCACCATCTTGAATGTTTCAACCGATCGTCTAGGCATCTCATCTTGTTACTACTTTAATTGATAAACTATTCTATGGCATAAACCATCCTCATAATTGCACTAATTTACATCTACTGTCTTACCCTTCCAAGATTAGTAAAATGTATTGCCTCACATAAACTTTCCTCGATTTATAAATGACATTGTTATATATTTGAGCATGATAACACGTGCATGCACATATTTTTCCCCGCACTTAAGTGGCCTATATACTTAATGGAGTTTTGGTAACCCTCCGAACATATTCAAGCAGCAATTTATTAATTTACTATCACTGAAAAATTATAGTAAAAAAAAAAGGCACCTCTTAGGATATGAATCATCTAATCAAGTTCAAACTTACAAAAAAGGGTAGTGGAAAAACCTTACCTCACCAATAATTAATAACTGTACTGTCCAATGCAGTGTGACTACACTCTCCAACGTTACGATGGAACCTACCAATCCTTTCTTTAAGCAGGGAATGAGCCTTTAACGCAGTTGGTGGAGTTTCTTCACTTCCAGAAACGCCCCTCGGATCAAAAACTGCGTACCACCGGCTTTTAAACTTCACAAAGTTTCAACCCAACCCCCAACCAAGAGGAGATAATTTTTTATCCCCTCCCCATCATGGGATGGAAGCAACGAGAGAGAAGTGACTTCCCTTTCCACCTCCTCAAGACCTCAAACGCATACGTTCTGACTGTGAGAGGGGGGAATTTAGACCATCCATCATCTTGAATTATTGCCGAAATTCGAAATTATTCCAATATCAAAATGTCGGAAGTCCAAATCGAGAGATTGAAGCCACGAACCGGTGGTACGAGTAGATGAACGAATTCTTGTCTGACCTGATCTCGACCACCAATATACGGAGAAGTAGTAGAAAAATCCAAAGAATGAACCGATTTCGTCAAAAATGTGTTCACGTAAATTAAAGTCCCGAAACAATTCTGCAGGCAGAAGGAGAAGAGTGGACATTTCTTTGTACAGGAATCATGTTATCAACAACAAAAGTTGATGATCGTCCTTTTCAAGGGGGGCCAAGTAGTTGACCAACTAGTTGCCCTCCCCTTGAAAATGACGCGAAAAAAGTTGTTTCATTTACAATGTTTAACGTTCGCAACTTCCACGAGGTATCGCCTTCGTCCATTAATTCAATGGCTATGCGATGTTCGGGGCATTAGATCGTTCGGGGAAACTACAGGTGGTGCTGTGAAAAGAACTGCCCCCTCCACCATGATGTTTGGATTTCACACACCATAGGGTCTATTACTTGGAGACTTTATCTTCACTAAACAAAAGAATTCGGTTTGAACACTGTTTTTGATGAAAACACAGGCCTACTTTCACCACTCTATAATCTTAGTCTTAAATACCCTCACAATTGAGCCATGAAACGTAAAAATATATTTTTATAGTATGAAGTAGGGTAAAGGGGGGTGAATCGGACCAGCGGGTGAATAGGAACGCTTTTCAAAAAGTGCGCTCAGACCCGAAACGGTATCACTTGAGACTGACTACGTTTTAGGAATTGCTTCTTTGTAATCTTGTCCTTCTAGTAGAGTGAAAACGAGAACTCGACGACTGAATTTAAGCAAATGATACTCTGTCGAATGGAAACCTACCATACGAGAGAGGTGTGAAATTGGGTATTTAGAAAACTTCGTATAGGTTCAAAGTAAGGTGACATTGTAGCGCTTACTCAGATTTCAAGTTTTTCTTTCCTGAAAGGAAATCTAATACCATAGCTGCCACATTAGGTTACTTTTTTGAGCCTTGTATGAATATCGGAGTTACCAAACATGATACAAAATCATATTACTTAGTCGGGTGAAAAGGACCAGCACGCGCAGGAGTTCAGTTCCAAGCCGCTGGTCGAGGGTGAAGCATTGAACCAGTTATACTCAACTGACACTTGGAAAAATTCCTTCTGCTACTGAAAAGTAAGTAGATATACAACTAATATTGATAAATTGCTTACTTACACTTAATGTTTTACATTAAAAACATCAAATGTTTATAAGAATGTTTGAGCGAAAGTGGCTAAAAATTTGTTTTTAGGCCATACTCTTTTATTTAAGTATTATAAGAAGTTTAATGGAATAAACCTATTTTAATGCTATTCTATATCACGTTATAGATATTTACTACGTATAACGAGGAGGAGGAAAGAGATTTTCCCCGTCATAGAGGTGAATTATTACGGCGACGAGCACGATTTACAGGCTGAGCGAGAGGTAAGCTACCTTCGTTTGATGTAACATATGTTGTGTACTGTTCCATATATATTAACCAATTATTCGCTGAAACAATATCATAAAACATACGCATTTCGTGATGGAAATGTATTGTTATTAATTCACATTGAGTTCCATACCTATACATTCTACATTACTCAGTGGTCTATATTTTCCAATCTGAAAGAAAAGGAGGTGATATAATGTACGTGATAGAGGGATTGCCAGAGTATTAAATATTATAAATGGCAACAGAATTAGTTGTGGAACGCCTTACAAGCTCTTTTTGATAGCGTAACATTAGCAAAATTTCATTTAAAACGTATTTATAAAAGTGATAATTTTCGCTTACCGTTAATGTTTTTCCTTTTGGATTAAGATGGGGAAGTACCGGCGAAAAACGGAACAGACATGGACAGAGGAGGATATGAGAATGGCGCTGAAAGCTTTCAGAGAGGGAAGAAGCATGAGGCATTCTGCCGAAGTTTTCAATGTTCCCCGTACTTGCCTCTATCGTAGGATAGTAGCGGATACGGAAAAATTGAAGACAAGAGGGGGGCAAAATGTCTTCTCAGTGGAAGAAGAGGAAGCATTAATTAGAAGAATTCTTAGGTTATGTGAAATTGGGTTCGGATTGACAAGAGATGATGTCATGAAGGTGGCATATGAATTTTCCATTGAAAACAACATAAAAAACAATTTCTGTGCGTTAAAAAAACGAGCAGGCAAGGATTGGTTCTTGAATTTTATATCTAGACATCCTTTAAGTCTTCGAAAACCCGAAGGTTTGTCAGTGGCTCGAGCTGAGGGTTTAAATAAGGAAGATGTAGACGATTTTTTTTTCAAAGTTAACTATTTCGATGGCTGAGGCTGGAGTTATGGATAGGCCCCACCTTATATACAACGTTGACGAAACGGGATGTGTATTAAATAATCGCCAAACCCACAAGAATGTTGCAAGAACAGGATCTTAGGTAGTCATAAAACAGACGTCAGTGGAAAAGGGGGAATTGGTGACAGTTGTTGCGTGCTGCAATGCAAGTGGACATTACATACCACCTTTTGTAATTTTTAAGGGGAAAAAGTTCCATAAGGAATGGGAGGATGGATTTCCGTTGGGATCTAAAATTTTTATGTCTGATTCAGGGTGGATAAATGAGGATCTTTTTTTGGAGTGGCTAAAGCACTTTCAAGCAAACAGGATTCCTGGCCGATGCATTTTAGTCCTCGATGGCCATGCATCACACAAGACTCTTCCTGTTCTACTGTTCTGTGAAAGGAATGAGATCACTCTCTTATCACTGCCCAGCCACACTACACAAAGGTTGCAACCTCTGGACAGGTCTTTTTATAAACCATTACAGACATACTACGATATTAGTTTATAAGGGGGATAGAAAGATGACTAAATTTAATTTTGGTCGGCTTTTTCGAAATGCATGGAGCAAAGCCGCAACAATCGGCAACGCTGAAAATGGATTCCGATCAACAGGAATATTCCCTCTGAATCCGGGTATCCTGACGGAGTTAGATCTTCATCCTTCTAATCTCGGAAGCTCACACGCCCCAGAAGAAGCATCAACTCCTTTTTCGACAAATTCATCTTCCGATCAAAAATTAACTGCCAGTCCCTATGAAGAAAGCCAATCATCGACATCAACATCTGAGGAATCGTCAAATACTTTGGGTAGGTCTTTCCATAATTTACTACCTACACCAGAAAAAAGAATGAAAGTCAATGTGAAAAGGTCAAGAAAGCAAATTGCTCAAATACTTAGGTACTTCTCCAGCTGTAATAGAAGAAACAAAGCAACGACTGAAGAAACAAAATATTAGGAACGCGAAGAGAACTTGCAGAAACTTATATGAATCATCTTCAGATAGGGACGGCAATACTGAGAATGGGGAAAACTCAGCTGATGATACGCTTTGTGGCTTCTGCTCCAAGTCTTATAATTGTGCGAATTCGTCAAAGTTTAGAGACTGGATTAAGTGCATGAAGTGTAATTGTTGGAACCATGAGCTGTGTGTAGGTGCTAAGGGGCGAGATAAATTTACTTGTGGTAAATGTGCTAAATTGTTTTGGTAAATTTGTTCTATTTTGTTCTATATGTTCAGATTTGGTGATGTATGTCTATTTGTAAAGTTATGTTTGACTATAAGAAGGTGTCGTCGAAATATCTCCAGACTGCACTACATTGTTAATAGCAATGATGCAAAATTTCAAAATTTTATGGAATAAAACTTAAGAAAACTAAAATTTATAACGTTATTTTACTGGTCCGATTCAGCCTCTAATCTGGTCCGATTCGCCCTCCAAGTCGTCGGGCGAATAGGACCATGCAGTCTCTTGAAGAAATTGCTCCAGGACCGTTCTATTCAGAGCAACCACGCTAAAAATTGCGTTTTAAACTGGAAAAACATCAAGTCCTTTGCTGATAATGCTTTCAGAATGTAACGGTTTACACAAACGAGGAAATCGACGATTTTCCTTTTTGTGGCCCGATTCACCCCCCTTTACCCTATTAGGTTCCCAAAAGGTTACTCAATAAGGTTTGAATCACACAGATCTTTTAGGTACCACAAGAGAGTGAGGAAATGTCAATGCCATGACTATTATCTGCGCTAACTGTATCGCTATATTTTTCCTGCCCTTATAATTATCCACATAGAAGCGTCCGTCGAAGATTATATGAAAAATGCATTATATGTGCGCGGTAAGACTAGCACAGAGGCGAAACACATCTAAGTTTAGAGTGTGGCCTGGGATCAAGGACCTCAGCTACTGTAGTGACCTCCCTCTCGTCGACTCGTCTTTCCAGCGTCCTCCGAGAATTTTCTCCTGCGAAGGTCTGCCTCTCCTTAGAGATGGCTCTTTTCCTCTCCGTCAAGTACGAGGAACGTATTCGGACTCTAGGCAGGGCAATGCCCGAAAAGGTGGATTTCGCAACCGAATAAGAACAGAGAGCGGTTTTATTAATATCACGACATTCAGCATGCAGCAAAGAAAGGATGGTCGAAATAACTTGAATGGGAAACCATGTCAGAGCGAGGATTTTAATGCAGGTAAAACTAATGGCATCGACAAAGATGTTAAAATGTTTGAATTTCATCATTATTCCAAAGATAAAGTCAACTACATTAGACTGAATCGTAAGCATAAGATTGGAGAGACAGGTTTGAACATAAGTGGGTTCCGAATCACTTCCGCTAAGATTAGAACCCACAGTATTGTCTTCGTAGACCCCATAATAAGTCACTTCTAGCGCCATAGAACCGAGCGGTTTTCTGAGATTTCTAACGGTAAAAGCAACTTATCACCACATGTCGTATGAAGTATGTAGAAAAGAGGATTAGTGAGGTCTATTAGCAACTTCAAAGTAAAATCCAATATACTCATCATTGACGTCTTTTTGCTCCCGCTTTAAAAAAGAGGTAGTCGCCAACTTTGAATCATTATGTCATTAAGATGAAATTCCGATTGAGCATAATAAAATGATTACATGGTCATTGATTTATTTAAAAAGGCTTGGCGGCAACACGAAGCATATGGTCATTAGGAAACGACGGTGAACAATAGGTTTAATTATCTATTTGTATGTAGCTATAAGAAGCAACCTGTTCTTTGGTTGGTTGTTAGTAGGTTGGTTCTTCACGTCGTGTTCTATTATATGTGCTCCAGCCTGTCTGAGCTGATTTTGGACTTATACCAATGGTCACGCACCCTCTAAGTGCCTTGCTGAGCAATGGGTAGATGTAGATGCATTCTGGTTTTATAACTAGTAACATGAATACGAGGAGTTCGTTTATCAAGGGGAAAAAATGAAATGATTATGTTATGATGTTTATTGATTCTATCTGCGTGGGTGAAATTCATCCCATTGGAACTCGAATACCATTTTTTCTCACTATATATAGTAATTTTCATGAAAGGACTCTGAAATTGAACCCAGACATTTTTATCTGATGTGAGGGCAATAATCAAACATATAATATGGAGGATTTTATAACGTGCTAAAAATAATGGCCGAAGATTATAAACAGACTACAAAATACTCGAAACTTAAAAGCCTTAAATGTTTGGATTTCCCCATTGCTTAGCAATGGATTTGCATTCCTCACATTGAAGGGGCTATTGCCGATCGTCACATTCCCTTCTCATTGTCAGTGTGGTTTACAATCAGGAAAACTCCTTTTCCACACCGGTAAGAGGTCTCTCGACTTATTCCCACCCGCTCGCCGCATCGCCGTCTTTCGCAACATTTACCGTACACCCGTTTCGACTCCAGGCTGCCTTATCTCGACTGCTCCTTTCGCCGTGGCACCTCCCTTCCCACCCCTTCCTCTCAGACTAACTTCTCAGCGCAAACCGTCTGCCCTTCGGCTGGCACGGCGTCGGCCGAAAATTCCTCACCTTGAAATGTCCTTGTGTGTCATGTGCCAGAGAGGAAAAACAATATGCACATGAGAAGGGAAGATGAATAAGATATAACCGAAGCAGATAAATTAAAAGAATGCACATATTCTGGTCAAGTCTTTACGAGTCTCCCACTAGGGCGAGGAGTCCGCCGTCATTGACACTTTGAACGTTGATTCATTGATTCGGCGTTAAATCCAATAAAAATCCCATTACCACTCTTCACCGGGCAAATACAATTCTGCGGATACGGATACAGTCGTAGATGTTCTTCAACTGTTTAAATTATCAATAAGTACAAAATTCCTTATTACCCTGAGAATGACATGAGAGTGAGTGACATGGGGTGAATTATGACCAGGAATGCTACTACATAGTAGGAGTCTACGGCCTATTTAAGTTTCATTAATGAGTTACGCACTGTTTTCATTCACTTCTATATTCACCGGCATAAGATTAATTTGCAAATCAATAAATACCCAAAAATGGTCAAAAACTACGAAGGGCGTCACCATAGTTGGTGAAATTAAATGCATTACATGCGCTGTGTGTGAGAAATGATAAATATGTCCAAGATAAAATGTTAACGATTTGAAGTGACTTTCCATTCTAGTATCTAGGTTCAAATCCCAACGGAGGTGATTATTCAATCAATTATAAGCTACACTGGTAATGGGAGAAAAATGTATGGGTTGCTTTTTCCGTTAGAATGGATTAAGTGCATACCTCTTGGAAAGGTCAATGCCAAGGATAAGATGGCTTTAGCCTTGTGCCATCAGATAAAAATGCAACTGACCGTTAGACTTGGCTAAGAATGCCTCCACAATGACCGCAAGTAACTAAATCATGAGAAAGAAAATGAAAATGCTATAATGTTCCTTTTGCATTCTCCAAGCCGAAATTGGGAATGATTGATTACGAATTCCTTTGATTGATTCCGGGAAAATCGATATTCCTGCCACAGGAGATGCTCTTAAATTTATTTTCAAAAACACACTTAAGATCAAATTACGTTACCTACTTCCTATCAACTAGCGACAGGAAATGGTTAAATATTTTCGATAGTAAACCCTATTTGACACAATCCAGAAATTTAAAATAAAATGCGAACCTAATATGTGCACGGTATAAATGGTGTTTTCATGAAAAAAATCGGTACATTCGTCAAGGCAGTATTGGGTACAGTGTGGGTTACTTGACTATTGAAAGTATTTGGACGCAGACGAACGGAAAACAAGGTAAATATGATTGAATTTACTTGGTAACTTCAAATAGTATAAATTCGAGATTGAGGCAACGAGTGTATTTTCATCCCTTCATCATATCACGTTAAAGAAATTTTCGGCAGAAATAAAAATCTAATTATTCCCTTCTCTTGCATCTCTCACACCCAAAAACCAAGTCGACGTAATTACGCACAGAAGCATATTTTCTTTTTCTCCCATTCTTTTGTCTTTGATCCAAGATTCAAGAGAACAAGAAAGAGATGTAAATAAAATTCATAATCACAATTTGGTCCCATGGAAAATCATCTTTAGTGACAAGGGATGATTTATGATTGTACAACACTTAAGGGCATCATGTAGGAAGCTAAAGTAGCCAAAATCAAGCGAGTTCCCGAAATCCAAAAATTAAAGACTGTTGATGATTTTGTATATTTCAATTGTCATATAGTTCTAAGCTAATGACATCAGCTGCAATAATCAATAACTACAACCAAAGTTAGGGATAGAAAAATGGCTGAGCATATATAAACAAAGGTTTACCATGCCACAAACAAACACAAGGTTACTTTGTAACAAGCTGGAAAAAATAAAAGTTCCCACTAACTATAAGTTTAATAGTCAACAAGGAATTTAAGAATGACTGTGCCTACTGAAAGCCTTGAGAAGAGCAAGAAAAATATTAATGACAGAAAAATTTGTCAACATCCAGACTGAATTAGTTTTTTTTGTGAATTATTTTCATTGCTAATAAAAATTTCCAATTGAATCCATGGTAACAGTAAAATTTAACTTAAAAAAATAATATAATCATGTATTATGACGTCGTGAAATCTTAGAAACGTCAACGGTTTGACGAAGGACAGCTATTTGGTTGCTAAATGTGTATTTTCTGCAAGAACTTAAATAATCACTCTACTTACATCTAGTATCATTCACACAGACTTCAGCGATGTAAACCCGGTGCCTTCCGGTAAGTAACAACTACCCCAACCCCCAGGATACCACGCTGCTTCCTAACTAATCGCACCAATAAAAATTGAACTTACCAATGACAGACTGCGTAAAGCATAGGATTCAGCAACAGCTTTTCGTCTCTCCTGCCAAATTTTCTATTTTGCAAGTTGTATATTCGTTCTTAGGAAAGGCGTAGGTTAAGGATATGACTTGCAAGATGAAGTTGGGGAAATTGAGTGAACGTGGAGAGGGGAAAGAAACTCGAGGAAGTTAGCGAGGGAAGGTCGTCGGGGAAAGAAATGAAAGGGCGGGCAGGGGAGTGGTATTTCATCCCCTTTCGCCCCAAACGTGCTGCTCCGCTCGGTGAAATATGTACAGAGTTCGGGGAGTATTGGCTTCGGTCGTAGGGATGCGGGAAGACATATTCGGGAACGCATGGAAGGAGTTGAATGGCAAGGATGGAATCCCAGAAGGCGCAAAGGGTACGCAGAGTAAGAGATCACAGGAGGGAATGCCGTGAGAGAACCAAGAGGAGTGTAAATATGACCCGCCAATGCTGTGAGTGACCTAACACATGCCGAGAATACCGAATCTCTTCGACAGTGGTGATACAAATCCGCATTCTGTGCGGGGAGAACGAATTTACACAAAGAAAAGCATTTGCATATTTACCACTCATTTGTTCAGACCACGTAGGTTAGGCCGTGGTAATGGGTAGCATTGTTTTGAGTGTAGCACCTAAGACTTTGTAAGATATATCCATTCACATCTGCATGTCGCCTTGCAAAGAATCACGAAGAAGCATGACATGTCAGCAGTTATGATACGGAGAGAGAGAGAAAGAAGAAATCAAGATACAAGAGATACGAAATGAAGATTACTTGTTATAATCTGGTACCCGTGCTTTCCAACAGATTTTTTCAGCGATAAAAACCCTTTTAAATAGACAAGAGAAGCTGTAAATAACTTTTATTCAATCGTTTCAACGCTCGTGCACAAAATTATTCAGGGGCTCATACGTTCAAATAACTACATTAATGGTGTACTTATGATAATTCCATTAATGGCTCTTAAATGAATTCAAACGAAATTCGCAGTGCATGTTGCAATGCAGTGCAAAACTGCATTTTAGGATAGATATTTTCGTTATTGAATTGGAAATAAATTTGATGAAGTGTAAATGAAATAAAGAACATTATCTGGTGAATGACTGCAAATATAACGGCTGAATATACTTTTACCGATCATAGTTTGCAGCAAATTTTGTCAGTGTGTATGGATAGAAGCATAATTATACTACTAGCTGATGCCAATTATTTTAAAATCCAAAGAAGCAAAATACAAAAATGTAAGATAAAATACAGCAGAAAAATACAATACTAAATATATTTTAAAATCATGAGAATAAATAACATTGAAAATGTAACTTAATATTCTCATTTTACCGTGTAGTATTACTTTAAAATTCCCTGTATTTCGGACAAAATTGAGACTAAATAGTCCCTCCTTCCACTGAACATCTTGTACAACACCTAGTAGCGGTTGTACCATCGAGAAGTTTAGCCTGGACGAAGAGTGGATAGAGGTAGACCATGCATGAACAAAATTTTAGCAATGAAGGCACCATTGATCCGGACCGATATGACTATCAAGAACGGGCAGGTAGATGGGTGGGTGGCAACGAGAGGCGATATGAGAGGATGTGGGGGAGAATAACGATGAAGTGGTTCGGGAAGGGAGCTGAGGGTTGAGGTGGGTGAAACGAGGGATGGGAAAAGGGAAGCCCAACAAGGGGATAAACAGGAGGGGAGATGGGGGGAGAAACGACGGAGAGGAGCGCACACGAGGAGAGATGGAAGGAGAGAAAAGATGGTAGAGAGACGTCAAGGTGAAAATTGAAAGGGTTTCTCCTCTCTGAGGAGAGGGGCTGGATTAGAAGTGATGGAAGTGGAGGCGAGGGTGGCCGTAGTGAAAGGCAAGTGGGAGGGAGAGAGTGGGACGTGAAGGAAGAGCAAAAAGACGTATCTTTTTCGGTGGGGTTTCCTTATTTCCCACCTCCCTCTCCCTTTCCATCCTTCCCGAAAAATAGCGGAAGAAGAAGGGGGAGGGAGTGTTGGAGGGTGGAGGAAACCGGGTGGGGAAAAGATAACTTTACTGACTCCTCATCCATTTTCATCTCCTGGAGAGGCAAGTTCGTTTTGATGCTATCTCTCGCTACTGAAGCTCACTCACTCTCTCTCTCCCGACGACCTGCTCCGAGCGCACTTTCCCATGCCTTGCCGAATTTCGACCTCGTTCGGCCCACCCTCGGTGCCCTCATACAACACCCGACCCGTTTCCCCACTCCCCTACCCTGCTCTCCGCAGCATCTCCTCTCCAAAAATCTCGCCACTCCGTAGGCAACCACCTCGTGCTCTTCGCCTCGAGAGAGGGAGAAGCCCTTATTATGCCTCGAGTGAGGCCGAGGGAAACCGCCTGGGGGTGCATCTCTCAGCACTTAGTTAGTCCCAAAACCACACCCAAAACACTGGCGTTCGTCGTGCATTTGGCCGTCATGATCGTTTCCGGGGTTGGCCGCAAACTAGTTACATGCGTGTTCACCTTAGTTTTTATTAGCATTCATCGACAGCAATGGCGTGTGATATATGGATATCCTTAGTAAAACAAAGCTCTGTGTCATGACTTAAGGCGAAAAGATACACAATAGATGGGAATCAGCCATGTTCATGCATCTCTGGCGTCACAAATGGGACTATTTCCTCTGTACATGCATAAATAGCCAGAGCTATGTCGCAGCAGCAGACGGCTACCCGCAGTAAGACGTGGAACGCCTGATCTGGCGCCTCCGAATAAAATTACTTTTCTTGGAAAAGAGTCTTGTTCTAGCGTTTACAACACGTGAATGGGATTTTGTCGGGCAAGTCACAAGTCCATTTCAGATCGTATCGCCAAGGATAGTAAGATAACTGAAGGGACAGGGAATTAAAAAACAGTTTGTAGAAGGAGGATAATCAGTTTTTTTAAAGTTCTCCAACGACTAAGGTCACATTGCATCGCCCTAGGTCCGGTTTTATGTGGGTCCAGAAATAGAGTAAAACAGAAGTCATTATTGATTTAAGTCCAACGACTAAGGTCACATTGCATCGCCCTAGGTCCGGTTTTATGTGGGTCCAGAAATAGAGTAAAACAGAAGTCATTATTGATTTAGGTGGTGCCGCTGTAACATTTTGAGTAACCTTAATGAGAAATTAAAAGTTATAGGTTTCACTCGAGAGTGAATTTTGGAATACAATTAGCCTAGAATCATCATAGGCCCCTTTCAAAGGTTGATGTATTCTGGGTTCACTACTGTCATCTGTAAACGTTTTGTGCGTGATAGGTAGGTACTTAAAAAACTGTACTTCGAAGGGATCACGGAGTTTACGAAAACGAGTTAAGATTTTTCAATCAGTTCAAGTTCAGAAGGCGATGTGATAAACATACGCTATATTTCCCACAAGAAACAAATAAATTTCTTTTTAAATATAATATATATAGGTCGCAAAAAAATACAAATACATTCTTGATCATGGTACGCAAGCAGGACAGCTGGAGATAGCAGTTGCTGCAAAACAACGAACGAGGACAAACATCCATAATGCAGAATCCATATACAATTATGTCAAATTAGCTTTAACTCACAAGGAAATACAGCGTATACTTTTCCAATACATTGACCTTAAATGCAAGGGTGGTGGTAAGTATATGAGCCTGAGGAAGTTGAATAACAACAATTCCTTTATAAGGGTTTTGATCACTTAATAACCAAGTTACATCTTATAAATTGGCAGTAGAAAATAAAGAAAACAATCTAGGAATATACGGATCCTGGATAAACTAAAATGTCGAAAACAAAACCAAACATCACCAAAACCAATGAAATGCTCTCCAACTTCAGAGATAAATAAAAACGTAAACTGATTTTTTTCCGACGAAGGTTATAGCGGCGGCGGTTCGATGACATAGGCTGGCATTCGGGAGTCTTTTGCATCGCCATCTAAGATGGCAACGCGGAAGACACAGGATAGCCTGCATCATTGGAATTTTTTCATATTCATATTTGATGATTCATTACAAAAAGGCTTAAATTCATTACAAATTCACGGTAAAAGGCTTCTTAGGTTGAAGATAAAATATGACTACCTCTCGAACTCAAATTAATCATTATTTTAAAGTAAGCTTTCAATTTTCAGACTTTTGTTGTTTCACGATCGCTGCTAAATCTGGTCTGGGCATAAAATCTTGAAACAAACTCTCAATAGGGCAGGACCGCTATAATAAGACTTCCGTAGTTAACTGAAAATCGGGAGAAAACCTATCTCAATAGTTAATGCTCGAAACAATGGGATAAGTAAGTCAATAGATCATGAACTTTATAACATACATTTGGTCATTTAATGCTTTCATCAACGGTTGTCCTGAGGGTCCTGTGGTTGAGGGCAGAATCATAGAAGGCATCAAGCAGAAGATGCGAACCTTCTAACTACCTCCCGCAGCAAGGAAAACTGAAGAGGAAGGAGAATTTCTTCCACTCCTCGCATTGAGTGCTATTGGTGATCTGAGCAAGATGGATGGCGCGACCTAGGGGAGGAGAGAAGCTTAAAAGGGGGCAAACAAGGAAGTATTAGACACTAAAACGCTTTGAGATTTAAAAAAAATAACGGGAAACACGGGGGTAAGGGTGGGTTTCTTTGTTTCCAACCTTACTCGAGACACATTTCTCGTATCTCACTTCACCCCAAAAAGTGTGGCCTTTTCCTTGAGGGGGGAGGGGGGAAAGGATTCGAACGGTGGAGAGCCAAATCGCTTCTTTCTATTCCACCGTCCCACACGTGAGGAAATAACTGGATCTTAGATCTCTACGCCGCGCGATTTGCTTTCCCTCGTTCCGTGACGCTTATCATTCAACAGAAGAATCCCAAATCGGGAGCCAAAAAGTGATAATATATATAATGTTGAATGACTAATTTAAGACTAATTGAATACCCTCCCATAAAAATAATTGTGTTTGGGGATTATGGGACAAATTCTTGCTCTAATGCAATTTTTAAATCGTCTATTTATTCAAAACGTTAAGCCATCAATGTATTCACCAAATAAAAACCTTTTACCCACACAACATGGAACAAAGTCATGGCCCGGGTTTCGATGAGTATCCATCATCGTCAGGCCGTGATGAAAAACTTGTAGCATTTTTCGCAAATTTAAAAGTCGCACTAAGGGTTTCCACTCACAGACTCAACATCAGATGCACGACTCTGTGAGTTGAAACGCGAAGTGTGACTACTAAATTTGTGTAAGAGTGTTTCAGGTTTTTCCTTTATGGATATCGTCCCCTATATCAAGCCTGCATCTGTTGGTAGTAGGCAGCGTAGTGACCTTATAACCTTAAAAAGAGGCTTAAGACCGGATTATGATACCGACCTACCTCATCATAAAAACCCGTGTCGCGAGCCTTTTGTATTTTCCACGTAGTATACATAAAAGTATGTTAGAAATGGAAAACTATAGGGTAAACGACGATAGAATGATGTATGTTCTAATACTATATTCCGATTTAATTCAATGTACAATTTGACCATAAATGAGAAAAATGCAGTAAGATGTGCATTAATTCGCACGATCTCAGTTGAATACGCATTTCTTTATGCAAAACTTAAAAAGGAAAGTAGCGGGTTTTTGTATAAGCGGTTGGTGAAGCAGAACCCTTCCAATGAAATATGTTATTACATATGTGCCGCTACTAGGACACCTCCGATGAAAAAACTGACTTAAAAGGCGAATGGCGGCTTATGTCCACATTGAATTTTATTGAAAATAAGAAAATGGCAGATTGAGAGTGGAAATATCGTTAGAGAATAAAATATTCTTTCTGGGCTTAAATCTGAAAAAATATGATGGCAACTCACAGAGGTATTTTGAAGTATGCGCTTTAATACTCCGTGGAGTCGGTGCGGTAAATCTCCTGCTCGCATGCCAAACTCGAGGTCGTGGGTTGGATTCCTGCCCGGGAAGAATTTTCACTTTTGAAGGTGAGGATTTTTGTGCATGTAGTTGATTCAGTTAAACGTAAGAGAGGACTTAATATTCTTAAATCTCTGGAAAAATAAAGGTATTTTTTATTTTTCCAGAGATAAGAAGCTTTATAATAAAAACTGAGTGCATATTACGCCATTATAAAATATGTCTCCTTCGCATTTTTGTTTGTATTCAATAAAAGCTCATATTTTTTCTCCAATGATGATCCATTGAATGGAGGCTATTGTAAGAAATATCATTATCTTCAAATAACTCATGCCACATTATACTTGAAGCCATTTGGCCAGCATAGTGACAGATTTAATCTTGATTTATGGTATTAAACTAGTAATACCAATGCATTCACAACTTTATCTTAGCCTTCATAGTCAACGCAGTAGTCACCTTCTGCGTTGAGAATAATACTGATCAATAAAACGACTAAACTGTCTCAGAGGCTATAATAGGATTAAGCATGGACAACATAAAACGTTGTCAATACTGGCACAAGACATTGATCTCAATACAGTTTTAATTCCATGACAGATATGCTACATTTGATTGGTTTTTGCTTTAAAACTTATCATTAATTAATTGATCCTTACTCCCAAGATTTCTTTCAGAAATTTTACTAACGTTCATGGCCGAAGTTTTTCCTGATCAGCTTTTCTAGAGACATCGGGAAAAAATTTCCTGGCATTTTCCTGGAACTACTTTAACGAAACCTTCATCTAGAAATTAGATTGCTAGAAATACAAATGTGACGCGAAGGATATGAACTACCATCCGGATTGCAGGTTTTGTGAGATTATTTGTACGCTTCACGAAGAATTAGTATTTCAGGGAACGTTCAATTTTCAAACCCTTGGAATACTTCACTTTTAATTTTCGGAGACGCATTGAGCAACGAAAAATCAACATTGAGGACACGAAATACAATGTACAGAAGGGGATGGCCATCAGTAACTGAGAAGAAGCTTACTAAGCCTCTACTAAGTAAGTAACGAAACGCACGAAAGAAAAATATTCTTAATTTCTCCATTTACCTAAGATAAATATTGATTTATAGTTTGTGCAGTCTATGCTTTGCCTCACTAGAAGGTAGAATAATCAATGATGATACGTGGGAATAATTCTAGATAGGCTGTAGTTTTTAAACAATTGCATAAATCATTGAGTTAATGGTTTATTACTAATGGGGAACTAACGCCATCACTGTCATATTTAGACAGAATTAGGGTAAAGGGGGGTGAATCGGACCAGCGGGTGAATAGGAACGCTTTTCAAAAAGTGCGCTCAGACCCGAAACGGTATCACTTGAGACTGGCTACGTTTTAGGAATTGCTTCTTTGTAATCTTGTCCTTCTAATAGAGTGAAAATGAGAACTCGACGACTGAATTTAAGCAAATGATACTCTGTCGAATGGAAACCTACCATACGAGAGAGGTGTGAAATTGGGTATTTAGAAAACCTCGTATAGGTTCAAAGTAAGGTGACATTGTAGCGCTTACTCAGATTTCAAGTTTTTCTTTCCTGAAAGGAAATCTAATACCATAGCTGCCACATTAGGTTACTTTTTTGAGCCTTGTATGAATATCGGAGTTACCAAACATGATACAAAATCATATTACTTAGTCGGGTGAAAAGGACCAGCACGCGCAGGAGTTCAGTTCCAAGCCGCTGGTCGAGGGTGAAGCATTGAACCAGTTATACTCAACTGACACTTGGAAAAATTCCTTCTGCTACTGAAAAGTAAGTAGATATACAACTAATATTGATAAATTGCTTACTTACACTTAATGTTTTACATTAAAAACATCAAATGTTTATAAGAATGTTTGAGCGAAAGTGGCTAAAAATTTGTTTTTAGGCCATACTCTTTTATTTAAGTATTATAAGAAGTTTAATGGAATAAACCTATTTTAATGCTATTCTATATCACGTTATAGATATTTACTACGTTTAACGAGGAAGAGGAAAGAGATTTTCCCCGTCATAGAGGTGAAGTATTACGGCGACAAGCACGATTTACAGGCTGAGCGAGA
The DNA here is from genome assembly GCA_933228895.1 of Platycnemis pennipes. Classification (NCBI taxonomy): domain Eukaryota; kingdom Metazoa; phylum Arthropoda; class Insecta; order Odonata; family Platycnemididae; genus Platycnemis; species Platycnemis pennipes. The sequence continues at coordinate 53,912,506 of OW121853.1, forward strand.
GGTAAGCTACCTTCGTTTGATGTAACATATGTTGTGTACTGTTCCATATATATTAACCAATTATTCGCTGAAACAATATCATAAAACATACGCATTTCGTGATGGAAATTTATTGTTAATAATTCACATTGAGTTCCATACCTATACATTCTACATTACTCAGTGGTCTATATTTTCCAATCTGAAAGAAAAGGAGGTGATATAATGTACGTGATAGAGGGATTGCCAGAGTATTAAATATTATATATGGCAACAGAATTAGTTGTGGAACGCCTTACAACCTCCTTTTGATAGCGTAACATTAGCAAAATTTCATTTAAAACGTATTTATAAAAGTGATAATTTTCGCTGACCGTTAATGTTTTTCCTTTTGGATTAAGATGGGGAAGTACCGGCGAAAAACGGAACAGACATGGACAGAGGAGGATATGAGAATGGCGCTGAAAGCTTTCAGAGAGGGAAGAAGCATGAGGCATTCTGCCGAACTTTTCAATGTTCCCCGTACTTGCCTCTATCGTAGGATAGTAGCGGATACGGAAAAATTGAAGACAAGAGGGGGGCAAAATGTCTTCTCAGTGGAAGAAGAGGAAGCATTAATTAGAAGAATTCTTAGGTTATGTGAAATTGGGTTCGGATTGACAAGAGATGATGTCATGAAGGTGGCATATGAATTTTCCATTGAAAACAACATAAAAAACAATTTCTGTGCGTTAAAAAAACGAGCAGGCAAGGATTGGTTCTTGAATTTTATATCTAGACATCCTTTAAGTCTTCGAAAACCCGAAGGTTTGTCAGTGGCTCGAGCTGAGGGTTTAAATAAGGAAGATGTAGACGATTTTTTTTTCAAAGTTAACTATTTCGATGGCTGAGGCTGGAGTTATGGATAGGCCCCACCTTATATACAACGTTGACGAAACGGGATGTGTATTAAATAATCGCCAAACCCACAAGAATGTTGCAAGAACAGGATCTTAGGTAGTCATAAAACAGACGTCAGTGGAAAAGGGGGAATTGGTGACAGTTGTTGCGTGCTGCAATGCAAGTGGACATTACATACCACCTTTTGTAATTTTTAAGGGGAAAAAGTTCCATAAGGAATGGGAGGATGGATTTCCGTTGGGATCTAAAATTTTTATGTCCGATTCAAGGTGGATAAATGAGGATCTTTTTTTGGAGTGGCTAAAGCACTTTCAAGCAAACAGGATTCCTGGCCGATGCATTTTAGTCCTCGATGGCCACGCATCACACAAGACTCTTCCTGTTCTACTGTTCTGTGAAAGGAATGAGATCACTCTCTTATCACTGCCCAGCCACACTACACAAAGGTTGCAACCTCTGGACAGGTCTTTTTATAAACCATTAAAGACATACTACGATATTGAAACAAATGCGTATATGACAGTTTGTAAGGGGGATAGAAAGATGACTAAATTTAATTTTGATCGGCTTTTTCGAAATGCATGGAGCAAAGCCGCAACAATCGGCAACGCTGAAAATGGATTCCGATCAACAGGAATATTCCCTCTGAATCCGGGTATCCTGACGGAGTTAGATCTTCATCCTTCTAATCTCGGAAGCTCACACGCCCCAGAAGAAGCATCAACTCCTTTTTCGACAAATTCATCTTCCGATCAAAAATTAACTGCCAGTCCCTATGAAGAAAGCCAATCCTCGACATCAACATCTGAGGAATCGTCAAATACTTTGGGTAGGTCTTTCCATAATTTACTACCTACACCAGAAAAAAGAATGAAAGTCAATGTGAAAAGGTCAAGAAAGCAAATTGCTCAAATACTTAGGTACTTCTCCAGCTGTAATAGAAGAAACAAAGCAACGACTGAAGAAACAAAATATTAGGAACGCGAAGGGAACTTACAGAAACTTATATGAATCATCTTCAGATAGGGACGGCAATACTGAGAATGGGGAAAACTCAGCTGATGATACGCTTTGTGGCTTCTGCTCCAAGTCTTATAATTGTGCGAATTCGTCAAAGTTTAGAGACTGGATTAAGTGCATGAAGTGTAATTGTTGGTACCATGAGCTGTGTGTAGGTGCTAAGGGGCGAGATAAATTTACTTGTGGTAAATGTGCTAAATTGTTTTGGTAAATTTGTTCTATTTTGTTCTATATGTTCAGATTTGGTGATGTATGTCTATTTGTAAAGTTATGTTTGACTCTAAGAAGGTGTCGTCGAAATATCTCCAGACTGCACTACATTGTTAAAAGCAATGATGCAAAATTTCAAAATTTTATGGAATAAAACTTAAGAAAACTAAAATTTATAACGTTATTTTACTGGTCCGATTCAGCCTCTAATCTGGTCCGATTCGCCCTCCAAGTCGTCGGGCGAATAGGACCATGCAGTCTCTTGAAGAAATTGCTCCAGGACCGTTCTATTCAGAGCAACCACGCTGAAAATTGCGTTTTAAACTGGAAAAACATCAAGTCCTTTGCTGATAATGCTTTCAGAATGTAACTGTTTACACAAACGAGGAAATCGACGATTTTCCTTTTTGTGGCCCGATTCACCCCCCTTTACCCTACACCGCTCTGAGTGTCTTCATATGCACCTCAGTGATGAGATACCATAAATTTGAGATTATTTTGAAACCTTTCACATATCATTTGGATACCTCGATAAAGCCAAGATAATGATGCACACACTTGAAAAGATAGGCATTTCATTGAAAATATATGCCTGTCATGATATACTTGTGCTGTGAAGTTTGTGGTTAAACCACACTCAAGCCGTTAGTTTATCATCTCCCGGGAGTTCCCGGACTCCCATTTCCATCTATTGTCATTTTAATCATTAATGTCATTCGGCGGATCGCATGGTAAGGGGATGGACAGTATTTCCATTCTTGAATATTTCTTTTAATAGGAAGGAATGAGTAAAAAATATAAGGATAAATTAAACGATAAGTGATGGGAAATAAAATAGAAAGTATTTCTAAGGAATACCATGGATCAAGTTTCAGGATGTACCATAAAAGATCTCTGAAAAAGACATCGTAGTCTGGACAGTTATGAGGCCAAATTTTAGAATCTTAATTGTCAAGTGCTGATCCTTCAAATGTGGCCATTTTCATTCATGGCAGCGGATTCGTAAGAAATTATTTCATACATCGGTGATGAATGACTTTATAGATGCATCTCAACATGGTTTAATGCAATATTTTTGTTTTAATTGATGGTACAGAGTTATTAGTTTTTATCGAAAAGAAAATTTATAGATTTTGCACACAATGGTTCTTTTTAAAGCGCGGCAAAGTTTGAAAAAACAGATGCAATCACACGGTACAGCTGGAGTCGTTAATTTTAATGGAAAAATGTATGTACTCCAAAACTGTATTTGATTATTTTGATAACTGCTAAATGTATGTCATCTTATAGCTAATCCTTTCAGTCAGTCTTTTAAACGAAGTAGAAAAGGAAAGTATACTGGATACAGAAAGAATACTAAGAATTGAATTAGCAGGGATCGTGTGATGAAGTGTATATAGTGGCGAAGTGGAGCAATAATTTTTGCCACATTATAATGGAAAGCAGAATTGCTGTGCACCGTTTAGAAACTTCCTAGCATTCGGGCTGAATTTCAAAATATCATAGCAGTGAATACAAAAGTCATTAATTCAGTAACATTAATCGTACGATCAACGAACCAAAAAGGATAAGTATTTCAGTTTCACCTGTAAGTAACCTAAAAGAACTAAGTCATTATTTACAAATTTTGCCTGAATCTTTCTTCAAATAACGCGGATATGTCTATCTTCTTCAGCTATGAATATTTAGTTAGAATGATAATTGATCGAACTAATCAGAACTAATTTACATAACAGGCCAGTATTTGTGCATACATGCATTATTTTGATTATCCCCAGCCACTCATCCTCGAAAAGGCTTGCAAGGTATTCTATTAACTGATGCGTGTATTAAAAATAAATTTTTTCCACTTGTTGCAAATAACCTCTAATAGAATTCACTATTTTGCTGATATGATAAGTGGAAAAATCAACGGAGCAACTTCATTTATAACACTGTGACATGACCATTATTTATTATTATATATTTTATTCTTTCAAGCTAATGAAAAACAACTGATGTTCTTCACTGACTGCTTGAAATACTTACGCCAAATTAAACAGTTTAATTTGAAATTCCAGCAATAAATAGGACTCATGCGATCAAAGCAAACGAATCTTGATAAATGTGTATAAACAGATAAAAAGAAATTTAAATAAAAGATTGCCTAAAATTGTCATAAACAAGCCATGTTGGGTAGGATTGCAATCTTAGTGCCTACGTATTCATCACTAAAATGTTTACATTTTTACCTTTTCAGGCACATGAGGACCCTTTGAATATTTCACTAATAATTTGCCAAGTCTCTATACTCGGTCGTGTTCTTGAAAACGTGAGAAAGGTTCTCCACGTTCTGAGACACAAATATGAGCTTCCCTACTGCTAGGAAAAGCAAATATACTCATGAAAATCAGTTTTATTAGCTATTTACGGTGTAAAGGTTTTCCCAAACGGAAGAGTGTCAAAGGCTCACTGGGAATCTGATTACGAAAGACTTAGACGCTGTTCTGCGGAGCGAAATTACGTTTCTCCCTTTAGAAATCTCATTCCCGTAGTGAATATAACCTTATATTTTGACTTGAAAATATCTGAGTCCAAAAATGATTATTCGCGAAATTGATTTATGTCAAACCAGAAATGGTGATATAACTTACAAAATCGATTAATATTTATGATCTACTTCAGCTAATCTTTGAATAATATTTCAATAAAGGTATATCAAATAAATTAATGTATTCAACTAAGAGTATGATCTACAGTAGTAGTCGTAGCATTAGCTTTGCACCAATTGCCTGGGTCATTCCATACCGACTAACATAATCTTAAAGCTATCGACAAACGAAACCTCCAATCCTAGTCGGGATTCGAACCCACGACCTTTGAGGTACCTGGCCGGTGTGCTACCGACCCGGCTACCACGGTCAGCCAAGAGAGGCAGTGGTATTAGTTTTAGTGCAATTTCGTCCTAGAGAAACATATACCCATGAAATAAATTATATTTTGCTCAACTGGACCAGAGAAATGGCAATTACATCCATAATCACAGATTTTTTATAGCATTGAAATGCTTAAAGTGCCAATTTTTGTCTTCCTTTCCCTTCAGCAGAAAAAAGCGCTAAGAAAAAGGGAAGGGGAATGAAAAGCAGTCAAAAGGAACTGTTGCAAAACATAACAAAAACGGGCGTTTTGAAATCATTAACGGAAGTCTCCCGCAGATGAGGCTCAAAAGAAACGAGGAAGATTTTCGCTAACCATCTCCTCACCTCGAGGATCCGGCTCATCGGCGGTGTTGCAAAGGATTGAAAAGGAAAGCCGGGAATGAGACAGGAGAGAAAGATAAAGAATAAAAAATCGAGGGAGGAAAATCCGTGGGACTGGTTCTGGAACATTTGCGTATCTCTCACAAGACAGGCGGGAAAGGATCCGTACACCTTAGTGGCAAGGCGAAAGATGGAAGCAAGGGGTGTGTGTGTGTAAACGACGGAGCGGAGAGGGTGAGAAGGGAAAGAGGGGGACGGGAGAGAGAGAGGTGTGAAAAGAAGGAAGTGACGTAGGGGGTAAGGAGATCCCGGTGTGCTCGGAAAGAATAAAGCAAAGTGGTGATGAGGGTAAGAAGAAGAAATCCAAGACCAGAAGGAGTGGTTGGCGGGTATGGTGGCTGTGGCGGAGAAGGAAAAGTTCATATAATCCTTCAGCTGGGCGTATTAATTAAATTTCCTTCTGGTCCACAAAGAAATTCAATTAAGAAGTTAAAGCAGGGATGTGGGGGTGAGAGGAAGAAGGAGAGCGAAAGGAGAAGGGGAGTGCCTAGAGTTTACGGATGACTCTTCTCTACTACCTTCAGAATTCAACCCCCTTACTCCACCCGCGTTTTACTTGCCTTCACCAACCCCAAAACCCCTCCACCTTTATATATTTCGAACCTGCATGATTCCCAAACCCCCGCCAAACAACCTAAGAGGGAAAAATCTTCACCCCTTCCCGTCACTCCTTATCCAGGAAAAAAAAGAGGAGAGCCCTCGAATTTTTTCAACCTCTCCTGATAGTTTACCTTTCAACTTCCAACCCCCCGGAAACCGCAGGCCGACCTGGCTTCACCTCCCTGCCCCCTCGCTTGCTCCCCAAATCCTTCTCCGTCACCATTATTCCCTCTTCCTCCAGATTTCCCCCTTCCCTCCACCCGCCCGTAGGTCCCTAAAACCTCGCAGCGCGAAATCCCCCATCTGCCCTTCACCCTTTTTGCGGGGGAAAGGGGATAGGAAAACACGGTCTGGAAACACCACACCATCTCACCTCCGCTCCACTTCCTCGGCCATTCTTTTGTTTCGCGGCTTGATAAACACGGATTATTCTCGCTCGCCGCCCAACCCCTTATCCTCAATTTATTCGACGAGCGTACACTCCATCCTCCTCTCCCCGTCCTCCCCCCAAGGATCCCGCTCAGCGCAGTCAACTCGGCTTTATTTATATTCCCACTGCTCTTGTTTTAGTTGGAACCGCACGAAAAGGGGTCCCTATCTCCACTGACACGGATTCTTGGTGAACTTCTGAGTTGATGGCCATGAATACGTCCGCTCAGATGAAAGAAGTCATCTCCGGTCGAAAAATTCCGTCCAACTCAATCGAGGAAGAATTAAAGTTGGTGGACAGAGTTTGATCTTGTTTGCTTGGCAGAGATGTCCGTCCTAATTCCACCTTATGGAGATTAAATATTTATTTTTATGAGAAAATGGCTTATCTCTAAACTAATATGACCAATATTCCCATGAGTTGGGGATATCGAGTTCAGAACTGACTCTATCGTACTGCCGCAAAGACCATCACACTTCTTCTGATGCCAGTAACCCAGAAAGTTGATCCTTAGAAGAGAAAAATCATGATATTCCGGTCCCTACAGATTTCATTGAAGAGAAAAGTTTTCCAAAACAATCAACTATGCAGCCTATTGTAATGCCGAACTGAATGTTTGAATTTTACTTCCCTTGCGCCGTTTCTAAAATGGGAAATGATTCCAACAAATGATACATCTTCTTCACAGCACTCTCTTTTCTCATGCCATTACATATTTTTCCTAAATATCAACAACTGAAATCCGAAAAAAACCATTATGATGAAACCGGCTTTCAGGCGTTCCTCCGCGTCTGGGTGTCTCTTGGCGACAACAGTTCTCCAGCCATCCTACTGGCGTTTTCAGGAGGATGACTGTAGAAACTGTTGTCGCCAAGAGATACCCAGACGCGGGGGAATGCCCGAAAGCCGATTTCATCGACAAGGAACGCCGCGGAAACCTTAGATCACATTTGAAAACCCGTTATGACAATAAAGCTTCACTACTGAGGCTAATTTTACCATCACTTACGCTGATGACATAATTAAATTAAAACAGACGATCAAAAAAATATATGAAGGAAAATTTGGACGAGGAAGACCCACGTTTACTGCTAAATTTGACTTTAAACGGTATTTTAAGGTCGTTTTACACGATTGATATTGTGCTGTCTGATGTATGGAAAAAATGACAGTGAAAATTGTATCGTTTAAGCAAGTAAAGCTTGTATCGAAAACTTGCAAATGCATGGCCGAATATGCAGGAAATAACTCCAGTTCTATTTTCAAGCATTAATTCAAACAATTTTTATTATTTGACACAGTTTCAAATTGAGTTATTTACTAGTTCGTGCAATGCATCTGAAAGATTGAGTCAATTACGAAAAAGAACCGGTATTAGAAGCGCCTATCCGATACAGAGCATGCTGAAGAATACACAGACTTACAGCAAGAAAAGCAAACTTACAGACTTACAGCAACACGGTTGTCTCTTTTATCCCTCAAGCGATGAGCATTCATTAATCTGTGATATCATTCATATTATCAGAAATTGGTAAGTCAGCTATTTTGGTCTGGTTGCATAATTTCTACAGAGAAAAAAAATTCATCTTGAGGGTATATGGAACCCGGAGCCTCCTAATTTCCGGCTTTGTCTTTAGTCAGTCAAGCAACCGAGGCGCTTTTATTTACTGTGGATTTCTAGAGGCTTTGAATCTTTCACTGCAAAGGGTGTGAATATGCACTCGGCATATGCCGTGTCCGTCGTGCTGTGGGCGTGTTAACGTGCTCAGCGGATTTCCCGCGAAAGACAAAAAACAAGACAAAAGGTGTTGAGATGAACTTCCATTAAAAAAATCTAAAATAATCTACATCTACACCTACAAAATACCATGCAAGCTACCATAAAGGTGAAAGGCAGGGGGTGAATTCACACCCCCTGGATATTTTAACTGATGACGTTAAAAATATTTTGCGAACTCCAACTTGCTATGGTAAACTGAACCATAATCATAAAATTAGAGAAAAAGATTGCCGAACTGACCGATTCAAAATTTCCTTCTTTCCTCGTACAATTAGGGATGTACGTATTAATAGCTGTAAATATATCCAATAGTATAAATACAAATGAATCAGTGGATCGGATAGGTATTTGCATGTTGGTACAAGGACTTTAAGCTAACCAAGCTAACAGCATGTTTTTGCATTCTTGCTTCGTTAATTTTATCTTTTTTTTAAACTGTGAAAATTTAGAATATAATGCTATATTTACTCCCTTTTATCCATTATATGCAATGCATGTGTGTGATAAAAATGCATAGGTTGTGTCATGTTATCACTCACCGCGTTCCCCTCCCACAGTGCATCAGCCTCCTGTCTCGCTATCTCTCCAGTGTCCACAACCATGAGGGAGGGGTGGCAGCGAAAAGAGAGGGAGGGATGGTCCCTTTAAAACCCCTAACCCTCCTCCCTCTTATCATTCCCCTAACCCTATCCTTCGTCCCGCCAGAGACTCATCCACTCCGTTTATCAAGGATCCACTCCTCCTTACTTTACGCTCCCCTCCGGCTTCGTACACATCTCTCCCACCACCCACTCCGAAAAAACAGCCTCACCCATCCCCGACAGCATCCCCCTTTCACCACACCACCTAGCGTCGTGAGCCCTAAACCACTCAGACGCGAGGCGAGACAGTGTGAGCATATATCTATCTCCGTCGCCCTAAGATACCTTCCTTCCCCACACTGCTCCGCTTACCATAGCGATTCTGGAGGCCTCCCTCCTCTGATCTCCATCCCTGCACTGGTTCTGCCCCCCTCCTTCACAAACTCCACACCTCTCCCGCCCAACGATCTCGGGAGGACGACCGCACCCCGAACCGCTTTCCAGAACCCTTCGTTCATCCATCCACCCATCCATGCCTCCATTATTCCTCCACTCCTCCTTCTTCCTCCCCGTATTATTTATTTCCTCCACCCGCCATCTCAGTCCCCATTAAACCTTTCGCATCCTCTCTCGTGGCCTCCTTCATCTTTTTTCTTCAGTCATCCTCCCCGCCTTTTTTCTTCCTCCGACTTTGTTCGTCTCCTTTGGAAGTTTTTCACTCACTTCGCACCGCCGGTCGGATTAGCGCGACGAGTGAGGACTCTCCCTTCAGGCCGCAGGACCCAGTCCTTCCCAAAGGACAGAGTTTTTTTTCTATTATATGATGTCTAGTCAGTAACAAGTGAACGCATCTAAAAATCATACTTTAGATAGCGGCAATTAACTTCATCATTACTCACTGGAGTCAGCTTGTAAGTAAACAGGGCCTCGATCATGGATCTTCATAAGGCGTGCGCTAGCGTTATCGTTATTTTTTTGTTTAACTTATGTCAGAGAGAACGTGATCTCCGTTCTTCATTTTTCACACTGCACTTTAAATCTTTCAATTGTTGATAGTCGACTAATGCCAGATATTTTCCAACTTTATTTCATTTCCTTGAACCATTTTCTTCATTTCCTTTAAATTGTGATGCCCTGCACCTCACCAAGTCTAAATAGTACAATTGACTTTAGCTATCCGTCGCCCAATGAATAACATCTTTTAAAAAAAGTCCCTCGAGGTAAGTATGTAACATAAATTTTGGCTTTTTTTCCTTTTATCTTTAGCATCTGACTCCAAAACTCACAGTAGTAAAGAATAGATCATTAATGGTCAACCCTTTCCATATTTTATGTCTCTTAACCGTCCTGTACTAGAATCAAGTGTTTTCGCGTAAAATGAGTATGTATGTACTATCGGAGTACATGAGGTCCGTCTTTAATAAACGCCTTCCTAATATGTTCATGTGGCTCCACCTTTATTCCATCCTTAGGTCGACCTAGGGAAGAGAAAAGTGGGAGCTTGCATAAGCTTGAACCTTTACGTCCCCTTATTCTCCCAACCACCACTATTTACGCTGCTCAACGAGCTATCATTTTACTATCCCTTGTTTTTTCAACCCGCTTCTCCGGATCTTTCGCCAACTTTTGCGAGGGTTAAGGGCGTTGTTCATAGTCTCCCCGAATATACGCAAGGAATGCACATGTGCTAAGGTGTGCTGTACAACGAGAATATAATTTTTTCACCGCCGCACCCTTTCCTAACCTCACCATCAACTTACGACCTCATCTAAGAGGGCTCTTCCGTGTGTTATTTAATGCGTCCAGTCGTAAAGCAAATTATTAAGTCCGCCAGACGACAGGAAAGCGTAAAAATGAGGAGAGGGGGAGGGGACCTTAAGAGGATTTTATGCGTGTCATAAGGACGCATAAAAAACAAGTTCATTTCTGATAACACATAAAGAATGGAAGCTCTACCGGCATCGTTCCTGCTTCATTTTTATGTTCTCTTCAAGAAGTCGCCTTGCTTTAGCCGCATGCATTCCGCTGTGTATCGAATGGTTTTCTTAACTTTTATTTTTTAAGTACGGAAGAGTTTATGACTTTAAATGAATATGAGGCAAAATAAATATCGCATTTATGAATATTTAAACGCGGCGGCATACCTAAAAATTTCAATTGAAGTGTACCCATACTTGAATTTTTCACCATTGATTATCCATAATTTTGGCCAGTAAAATTTTATGTTATTTACATTATAAGACAGTGAATATTTCTACAAAAACCTTATAGTAATGATGTTTATTTCATACAAGAGTCTCCACCGATCTTAATGCTTAATTACTAATGACAATACTCCTAACTAGGTTTTGGACAGAAATACTAATAAAATTGGAGCCCAAGGTTTGATGAATTCGAAGAAATCTATTCTCAACGATGGAATAGGAATAATAGTTAATTATTGAGGTTTACTTATTAAGCATTTTTTTATGGTAGAGAATCCAAAAGAATTAATTTTAATTGCCATCAAGTCCACTTAGGAAACGCCCTTAAAAAACCTCGGGCATCCTTTATCACACAAGCACCTCCTTTAAGGGCAACAACATGACAGGTTGAAAGATAAAAAATCCGGAACTTTAAATCACCCGAGAGTTTCACACCATTTAAAAGGCTAGCCATTCTTTTCTCCTGCCTGGCTCGAGTCCTTTTGTCTTTCTGAATTTCAAAAGGACGGCGCTTAACCTCTCGCGCAACCCTTGAAAACCTCACAGCGCAGAACCGCGCGTAGTCTCAAACTCAACCCTTTCTCAAAGTAAGGGAGGGAGGGGGGCACGCCAGCAATGCCACCTCCGTTCACCCACCCCCCTAGTCGTCCTACCAGAACTCCCTCTGCGTTTTCAGTCCATTATCTGCAAATACCTGCTCAGACTTCCTTCCTTTCTCAGTCCTTTCATAAAAAACAAGTTCATTTAGGGGTTTTTCTCTCGCTTGTAAAGCCTAAGGTCGCGGGTTCGAATCCCGTCTGGGTGGGTTTTTCTCCAACCAGGTAATGGGTGTGCGTGTTCCATCAATTTCTATTTCATTTCCAACCCATTCTTTCCTCCCGGCCTTGTTTCTTACCCCCGCACTTGTCTGGCCTCCCCATATTCCAGATGTACATTCTGATGAATTGCTTCCTTACTTCTACGCTTGTATTTCCAGCTGTAAGTAGATTCTTCTTTAGATAGAATGCCCGCCTTGCCTAGGCTATTCTACTGACTATTTCTTTCTAGCTTCGTCCATTGTTGGTTACGTGGCTTCCCAGGTAACAAAACTCTTGTGGTCCTTAAATCTTTTAGTACTCCTCTCTCTTCTTTTTGGATATAGGAATGATGATGTTCTTCTCAAAGTTCCTGGGTATCTCTCCTTTTGAGTACATGACACAAATGGTTTTATAAATATGTGTAAATGACTTTTAATCTGAATTTACAATTAGCTTTGCAGAAATATCGTCATTCCCAGACGCCTTATTTATCCGCACGTCCCTTATTGCTGCGTCAAATTCCGATCTTAATATTGATGCTCCCTTGATCTTCTTTGTTTGTGTTTTTTAATGTGTTGGGCACTACTATGTGGTGCTATGTGCAGAATTCTAGTAGTCTCTCTTTATTTTTGATTTTCCAATTCATAGTTTACAATTATTCTTCCATCTTGACCGTCGCCGACACAGCGTTCTAAATTTCTAAAATGTTCCTCATTCTTCTCCTCTTGCCTGTTTCTTCAAATTCGTAGTCCGTGGTCGGCATGTAAACCTGCACCACTACGGTATCTACAGTTTTGGTATAGATCTTCACAATTACTAATACAGAACATTATATTTGTCAAGGCCGTAGAATCCGGCAAGTTCATCCAATGATAAGATAGAATCCTTAACAAATCACTTTACGCACAACATTTTCCACAATTTACCCAGAAATAAAATTGTATTTCTGAGATAATGACGGTACAGTCGTCCAAATGGGGGAAGGTTGTGAGTACTAGACTCATGTTCCAGGAGAGGAATTCTAGGCAGCATGTAGGTAGACTATGGAGAGTTATTGCCTTGCCACTAAATCTTTCTGGGAAAAGCGAAGCCGACACATGGAGAGTAAGTGACCTTTCCCCTTCCCTAATGAGTAAAAAAATCCGTGGTCCATTTTAAGTTGACCATCAAATTCGTCATTTTTGTGCAGAGAATAGTATATTCTTTAATGGCAGAGAATACGTAACTTCATTCATACAATACATAAATGAATTTTCCACACCATTTATAATCACTTTTTAATATCCCATGAATAAAAAAGGCTTATTTCCCTGTCGCTTTTGTTAAAGAGTTAATAACTACTTTGCTAATTATTATGCATCAATAAAACGCCAAGGAATAATTCCTCTCATGACCGACACATTCCCAAGAGGGATGCAGCTTTGTGTTTACTCCCGTGGAATGCCTGTTGTTATGATGAAATATGTATTTCACATTTTACAAATATACCCACGGTTCACTTACTTCCCTTCCTCATGCCTCTGTGGGCACTTCCATGCTAATTTCACGATGCAAATGAGCTTCGGGGTTTTGTTTCATATTTCCCAACTCCATGCAAGAGCCCTACCAGAATTCTTCTTATCGACCGAAAGACCCCTCCCTCAAGTCATACGCTTATCACACATTTCACCTTATCACCGGTGAATAAAAGCACAGGAGGAATGAGCTCTTCCTCCTGACTTTGAGTTCACCGACCCGATTTAGAGGTAAGTCAGTGTACCTTCCAGAGATACCGACCTACCCGCAAATACCCTTCCTCCCCTCCGTTCCTCCCCTGAATACGAAGACCAATTTCAAAACCTCAGTCTTTCCCTCTAGCGCAAACAATGCCCGCCTCTTTCCTCTTACCCTTATCCTCCCTTCAACACCGCCTTGGCACGTGCACCGCGGAATGTTTTCATATTCAAATTAAGATGCAAGCGTCTACCGAATAATCGATCCCACCGGAGCGGGGTGGGGGGTCTTTTTCAATATTCATTTGTTTATTTTCCCAGGAAAGTTTCCGGCCTTGTCTTGCCATCAATCCATCGTATGAAAACTACTTTTCTCTCACTCGCCCGCAGTCTGCGGGCTCACGGTAGAGAGCGCGAGGTCGCGGGCAGCGGATTGAAAATGGAGGAGGGTCGTCATTGTTTACTTTCCTCCCCACCCTTACTTGAGAAGAAGTGAAAGATGGGTTGATTTATTACCATTAAGAAAAATGCATAATTTATATTTTAGTTACTGATAATATTTTGTCTGCGTGGGATATTATCCGAGGTGATTATGCACTCAATATATGAATGAGTCCGTGGATGAGCAAATGAACAATTGAAAATGCATTTTTTCATAGGTGTTGCCTAAGAATACATTTAAAATTAGGAATAACTTCCCCAGCGTGCTGCTGCCGACTCATTCACAGATTTGAACCTCATTACATATCACTGCAGGAAAATACTAACTTTTATTGCCAGGTATAAATTTTGAATTGAAAAACTTGAGATCACCACTGCTACTGATAAAATATTTTAAAAAACACGATTCTTAAAAATAATTTTTATATAAATATTACAACTGCCCCATGTAGCATTTAAATTCCTTCGTAAGAATATAATGTTTATCTCATTGTTTCCAAATCAGTGAGTTTAGAAATTCATATTTCTACATCTTCTGTGCGTGATATTCAAACTACAGACTAAAATCCGAATTCCTAGAATTAGCTATGAATTTTATAAGTGATAGGATTCAAATAGTTTATTTAGTTCCTTCACAAATATCAAAGAAGTTTATATCAATGGAAACATATGTATGAGGTAGTTTCTTCATAGCACGAATTGCATGATTCATAATGTTTTACGTGGATATTTCCCTTGATTGAGATCTACAGTCCCAAAATCATAATCTCACGGCTTTTAAACGTGCTCTTAACCAAAATTTATTCCTCTAGTGAATGAGTAATATATGATCATAGATGTGTTTCGATATCGTGAAATGCTAAGAATTTGCATTGAATTTGGTTTGGGATACTTCTATCAATGTAATTAAGCTAATGTGTGTTAAAATGTTAATCTCTCTTATTTTCGGGCATGTTAATATTACACATTTAGTAAGCAATTTGTATTGCGTTAATTGCATGCGCACCGACCATAAGAAATCCATATCATCAGTTATTTAATGCATACATGCTGGAGATGGAAAATTAAAGGTCATGTTTACTAATTAAGCATTATAATACTTGGTTAATTCAAGAATTCAAATAAAAATCAGTATTATATTCGAATTCTCTCACTTTTTAATGATGTGAATTTGAGAAAATACCTTGAGGTATTTTAAGGATGAGGTCATAACTGCCTTGACAATTATAAAGTGCTATAACCTAGCAAAATACCAGTGTAAACGATATTCTCTAGCTTTATCGAATGCTTATCTATAATTACCACCCACGAATAACTTATAATCTTTTAATAACCAAAGTCTTCCATATCTTGTTCTGATTTTTTTTTCAATGCGCTCGACCTTTCCGTTGTTATCACTATGTCGTGCGGGTGTTAGTAAATGTTTGGAGTCGTATCATGAGAGGCGATATATGAATACAATCACGTTAAAGCTTCATCTCTGTTCATCTTGAGTCATTTTTTTCTTCGAAAGTTTCCACGTTAATTCACCCGCAGGAGGCCATTAATAACCAAGCTCCCCGAATATTTTGCTATCAGCGAACGGCAAGTAATTAGCAGTAAGGAGGCCGAGTTCCCGAATCCACCTCGGCCGAGGATGGAATTAAATTCAGCTAAATTCATTATCCTCGATGAACGCGACCGCCTCATAATCTAACAAGCCTCCGGGACACGATCCTTCAGGTCGGGAGCACTCCGTGGGAGGGGTATTATGTGCAAAACCCCAAGACCGCCGCTCTACCCGCGTCTCAACGCACCACATTCCATTTCACCTTCAACCTTCTCGCCCTCACACCCAACCCGCACCGAGGTGACCTACCCTTTCCAACCGCCCCACGCGCATCCAACCCTTCCACTCTCCCACCTCCCCCCGCTCTCTCCCTCCCCCCCTTAAATCCATCCAATCTTCATCCCTCACTCGTTCTCTCCCTTTCATCTCCTCCCCAACCCACCGGCTCCCACTCACCCCTCCATGTCGCATCTCATACACTCCATCACTCACCGTCGCCGCAAACCGAGCCTCTTTACTCATTTGAGGGCTATATTTCACTCCGTCCGCCTTTCTCTCTCCCTCTCTCTCTTCCCCTCTGTCCTTCTCTCTCTTCCTCCCTCTCCCCCTGCCGCTTCTTCCCAATCCATCTCTCTTTTCAATGTTTTCCTCGGTCCACGTTTTTAACCCGTACGCACTTTCCTTTAAAGTTGGCGGTAGCGCGAGATGACCACACGGAGGCAGACGGTGGTGACGTCGACGCATCAATCGGTCGCAAGGCTTCGTTATTCCGATAGAGGAGGATTGGTCCGTGGCATGAGAGTTATGCCATCATTTACAATGCAGACGTATTTTGAGGTAAAGGGACTTGACTTCCGGATCTTCTTCCACTTCTATCCATATTCCTGGGCAATTTTTCGCCCCCGATCCAGCTGGCTTCTTTAGGTCCCCGGAAAGTTCAATGCAGATATGGTCCGGGTTTAAATAGCTGCTCCGTCTGGTTGGATGCGTCATGTTTGGCCCATTCGGTTGAATATTCGTTACCATGAGATGGGGAGCATATTAATCCTCTCGATTGATACAATGGCTATTACCATTGCTTCTCTTTTCATTCTCAGGTATTAGCTGCGCTCTTTTGTCAGTAATTTGGTTTCGTCGATCTCCATGTAGTGTGTTGGCCTGCGTCACTGAAGTTCTGCGACTGATGACAGGCATAATTATCCGTTTTTCACGGGTCTCCGATGCTCCTGGAGACGGCATTTCAGGGCTCTCGAGGTCTGGCCGATGTAGAAGTGGTCATATCTGCACTTTATCTGGTATAATTCTCCAAACTTGTCTTTTGGGAGGAGATCCTTGGAGTTCAGGAGGATGCACGCTGTCTTGGTGACACATTTATACTTCTTCATCTCGTTTTGTCTGTGAAGTTTTCTCGCAATTTCGTAAGCGGTTCCGGAGACGCACGGCAGGATAGTATATTCCCTGGGTTTCTACGAAAGACCCGAAAATCAAGTTTCTTCAATTCCTAATCACGCAAAAGCCTTTACGGGATATTTTGAGGTATTATAGTATTTTTATGCACCACAAAATTATACCTGCCGGCCCTGATTTGACCAAGAATCACAAATTAGACATTGTTTTGGTGGAGAATGGTTGCAGCAAAATTGAACTATTTTTCGATATGTCAAAATTTTAGTTTTTAGTATAATTCATTCCAAATGCGTTTACTTTACGTATAAGAATTACACTTACTTGCTAAAATATACACTGGTGACAACGACGTATATCTTTGAACTACCTACAGAATATTTTATTCAGTTTTTGTATTATGACTAAATTGATCACAATTTATCGTCAATTATCTATCATCCCTTATTGTCATTTTTTCATTCCAAGAGCTCATGCGTTTAAAGTTTATAAGAATTATGAACTATCCATGCAAAGTACTCTATGGAAGACTTAGTCACGTTGCAATTAGTTTTCTCTGTATATTTAAAGTAGTCGTAACCATAGTTTCCACACATCGTGTTATTTTCAATACATGAAATGAAAATTACAAAGGCAATGTATTATACAGAGAAGTACTCCACTACCATGAATATTAATAATTTTCAAAATGTGACGTAATGCCTCTGAGTAGTTAATATGCAGAATTTCTATTGGATTTATCATTCCTACGTTCAAGTGAAAAATAAAATTTAGAGGGATAAAAAATAACATTTCGTCACCGACCATAATAAAAATGATTCTTACTTCTACCAAATAACCTTCCTATCTTAAATGGTGCAAATAGCTTAATCAGTCGGTCACCTCCACCGAACAAATCACCATCAAAATTTATGCACCTGTAAACATGTCAAACATTGAACAAAAATATAGCACTATAAAACCGTATTGAAGTTCATATAATGTTTAATAATGATGACCTATGAATTTAACTCAATCTCTACTTCTGCATGTGATCAAAGCTTTTTCGTGATCCTTCGTTTAGGCCTATCAACGTACCGTATAATGATGGAAATCAATAGTTACCACATGTAGAAAGAAGTAATTTGGAGGTTTTACAAGCAGTTTTTTACATATTTTGAAAATCCACGCCATAAATGTCGTGCATAGTTGTTCGCTCTCATTATTTTCCCCCTAGCCACCTAGTGGTGATTTATTGTTCCAAATGATTTACATATTTTGAATATTAAATTTCGTCCGCTTTCAAAATTTTCGAGCACCTTCGGTATTTTTCCCTTCCAACAACTATCCGCTGACACGCAAAAATAATGCGCTGCAAAAAAGCGTACACTTTTGAAAATTAGCGGAATTCACGGAAATGCCTCGCGGACATAATTAACGACTACATATTTTACTCATTTAACATGGGTTAATTAGATATTAAAATTGAATGCGCGGATAGTGTCCGGAATAAGCCCCACCATAGCGCTGGCAGATGCTTCAATGACTGCATTAAATTAAAACGCCGTGAATATAAGCTTCCCTTTGTAGAACGGCGGGAGGTTATTTGAATTTTGATCCGTATCGCCAAATATTTTAGCGCGGGAAATAAACGCATACGTAATGATGTCCATCCGCGCATATGCACGGGACATAATGAGGCACTAACGACATCGACGCGGTCGTGATGCATATCCTAACCGTTTTATACCGTGAAATTGTAACTTCGTCAAAATAAATGCGGTGCCCACTGGCCATCGCTACTAATTGGAGATGCAATTATTTCCATGATTATCCAATTGGAGATAAATCAAGGAATGATGGCATTTTCAAGTTGCCGAAGTTAATTATCACCCGTTTCCAATCTTCCTATACGTCGATTCAGAACAGGCCTCTCAGCAAACTGCTCTCCGCACGAATCTGCAATCTGCCTTCGTCCTTTTTTGCTCCTGCGTGCTCCTTCCTCCCCCCATTATTTACCCAGGCTGAAGCCAACGAGGTTTCGGAATTGTTTGTCTCCGCCCCATCCAGTAAACTCGTCTTTCTTCTCACGCACGCCATTATACATTCATCGTACCATATCTAATGTCAACTACCCACATCAGCTCAATTTTATATTATTCGGATAAGATCCAGAGCCTGAATAATATCTAATAACAAGCTAAATGAATGAAGGATCAAGAGGGGATATGGTTGGTATGGTGGCTAGGGTACTGGCCTCTCATCCCGAGGGCCAGAAATCGAATCCCGGCATTGTTGGGTCATTACTATACCGATCTCTACTTAGGTGTCTTGTTGAAAGCACTTCGAGTCAAGTACATCAGACGGGATGTTAATTCATGGTCTCCTTGAGGCCTTTCGTTACGAGTAGGATAATACCGACACCAGGTTTCTCTCCACCCTTCCTGACTTCTTTAAAAAATTTTACTTCTACCCTGTTACCCACCTATACTCTCTGACGCAAGTGTCGTCATCTGTTGGCCGCCATTTCCAAATAAATACTGAAGGATAAACACCGTTGAAAAATCAACGAATGAGATAAAGGACAGTAAAAATTGATGACAAATAGTGTTGGGCGTGTTGGGTTTTTTAGTGTTCCCGCCATGACTCCCCATTTTCATTGCCAGCAGCGCTGCCATAAGCCCTAGTAGTCGTCAACTGATCCGAAGCCGACGGAGTAGTTAAAAGTAGAGGCACTGTATAAGGACACAACCTCCTTATCACTGCAATGCTAGTCTTCACTCAGCAACGAGAAATGGAGTCCAGTCAGAGTGACATCCGGGCAAAAGCGCTCAGCCAACAGAAAATGAGAGCACCACTTGGCCAACCTCTCCCAATACAGTGCCTCAAGTTAAGAGGGAAGTCTCCGTCCTCTCTCGCCTTGGCCGGACACCAACATGGACCTCTCTCGCTCGAGATACTGACAAAGTATTCACTATATTGTCAAGTGAAAATAAAATCACTCATCTTGAAGTGTCTGTCATTTTTTAAAAACGCAGGAGCATAAGACCACCTGCATTCGCGACAAATGAAGTTATCTGAATTTGAATGGTCAATTGAGATAAAAAATTTTATGTAAACATTTTTTTACAAAACTCTCAATTTGTGGATGTTGTAGAAATTCATTAAGCTAGATCAGAAATCGTGCAATGCTACGCAAGGATACTACAATCGTCTTCGAGGCGAGTTTCATCAATTGCTTTCCCAAATGGATACAATTGCTGAGCCAATCGAGTACAATAATACGTTTTAATTTAGCATTGCATCGCGTTTCGTGCAGTGAATTAAGAAATGCTTAGTTACCTTCTCTTCTATGGGCTTCAATTAAGTAATTCAATGACGCCAAAACTATCAATTTGTACCCACACTCATTTCTATTCGATTTCGATGCATTTAATTCCGTGTTAATGATGAATTCTCTACCAGAGAAACAAGGGAAAGAAGTTTATGTAAATCTCTGGAAGTTGAACGGTTTCTTTAAAAACCTTTGAAAAGAAAGGGATATTTTCTTTTTGGAGTTTCCCCAAATCTCGATTGCGAATTATTGTCATTGTATCATAGCTATTGTTTTCCTACCTCTGTTTCCGGTTCATTTAGCTTAAACTGCACCTTCTTGTGGTATTGAGAGAATTCATATAGTAGGTATGAGAGAATTCATTAGTACATCTCTTTGAAAAAATGAGTCATTGTAAAATATAATTAAGGAATGATATTATGATTATGAAACTATATATTAAGAAAACCCATGACAATATGAATGAATTTTTCAACCACATGTATGTATTTATAAATTTGTATCCATGTACTAACCCATTCTTCATCTTTATTTTATTTTCCTATATCATTTAAATTAAACCAAGGACCAAAATACGGTGATTATCTTAAAATTTTATTTAATCGTACATTCAAAGTGCTTTAATATCACAAGCATATTGTTCTTCGAAAGGTCACTCAAAGCACTGACCCTCATGGCATAAAAACGACTTTCCATCCCATTATAGGAAGAAATATATCTCCCCAGGCACGCCTCTTGTCCTTGAAGCCCCTTTGTGTCCTTCGAATGCATCTTTTTTTGATCTTCCGCACTCACTCTTCGTTGTGTATCTCCGTCTATCCTTCCTCCCTCCTTGGATACACATCCCCACTCCACACCACTGCTGAGACCTTCCCCTGAGTGCTCCCCCTTCTTTCGCACTTCCTTTTGATCTCCTCCTCATCTCCGCATCCAAAACCTCTTCCTATCCCTCTCCATCCTCCCATTACCTCCCTTTTACACCGGCCGTTCCACAATGCCCAGCCCTCTTTACGCACGCACCCTCTTCATGTCGTCCGCTCCGATTTTTTTCTCTCTCCCCGAGTCATCCTCCCTCTCTCTCTCTCTTTCTCTCACCCACCACAACCTTCAATCTCCTCATTTTATCATTATCATCACCACCACCGTCATTCCCATCCCTTTGAAAAACCCATTCGGATTTTTCTTTTTTTTCCGTCTCTTTCGCCTCCCTCCCTTCATTCTCCCCTCCAACCCACGCACCTGCACGATTTTACCTCCTCCACTTTCATCCATCCACCCATCCATTCACCTTTTCATTTCGTCCGGCGCAAAGCCTCCATCCTCCTCCAACTCCACACTCTCCCTCGCTCCTAATCAACTAAAGGACCGGATGCCTTTCACTTTTTCTCTCCATTCGTTCTCTCTCCCTAGTGAGTATTACCTCCCCCCTCCCCCTCTTCTCCTTCTCACTTTAGTCCTTTTCGCCATTTTGATTTTATTTTCGCGCCCGTGTCGGTGTTTTCCCTTTTCGCCCGCCACAAAAGCTGCACTCTTCCTTCCTCCACGAGTAGTACCTCATCCACGTTTTGCACTGACCCAAGAAAGGAGGCAGGCGTGGAGAGAGTATAAAGTAGGGGGTAATACGGGGGAAGCGATGACAATTGATGAACGTCGATTCGAACCACATTCCCCTCACCCTCGCACCGCCGCCGCGGGCGATTCTTCTCTTTTTCCTCGTCCCAGCCCGTTTCCACCCACACCAAGCCACCCCCCACGCACTTTTATCATCCCTGGAGCGGTCATGGATTAAGCAGGAGCGCCCACGGAGTAGGAGGGGGGCAAAGTGAGGTGGGGGTATGCTACCCCATCAAGGGAGTGTTTGCGAGTCATATCCGCAATCAACCAGCGTGTGTAATTAAGGCATTCATCGCTTAAGAATGTTTACCAAATGTGGCGGCTTCAATGGAAAAATCGACTCCCTCGGGAGATATAAATGAAAATAATTCACGAGCCTTTGCAGTATCTTTCTAAAATTAGCGTGGGAAGTGAGCTAATGTATTCATAATAACTCAACTTATTATCTATGAGCCGTAGGAATTTCTCTGAAGCGCAATATCGTGTGATTTTTAAGTAAATTAATACGAAATCCTTCAACCAACGAAATTATTAGCGATATTTTAGGTTTACATTTCGTGGAAAAACCAAAGTATATTCAAAAAAGTATTGCAAAAGCAAATGTTGGAAATTTCCAAATAAATAATCTAATAAATAATAGATCTATGTATTGAGGAGCTTCATACTACCAATTGAATTGAAACTCCATTTATTTCATCTTCAGAGAAACGATTCATGCATACATTCTTCTGCAATTTTTTAGAACTTGCATTATGGGTTACGTCATTCATTTAGGTTCTCAATTTAAGCCAGGATTTTCATTGATTTTTGGTCAAATGACTTTTATATTCCATCAAATAGCAAGCTTCTTAACTCACAAGAATAAAGAAACTGTTATCATGTTAGCTTGGTGGAATTTGCCCATAAAGGAGAAGAGAAAAACGAACACTGCAATTCCACATAATCTTTGAGTCCCGCACGACCATGGTTTCGCTGCGACGCAGCATCTTCAGCCTAAAGATGCTGTGCCGCAGTTTGTGGACTTGTAGTGTTTGTTTTTCTCTTCTCCTTCACAATCATACCGCAAAATACCGGTAGTAGCACAAATTTTTCATACATGATTTTAAATCTCATGGTCTCATTACCAGATTGATGGTAATTTTTCTACTCGTTTCCTTCGTAATGATCATCGCTAATCCAAATGTTAATTTCCTTTGAATCGTGAAATTTCTGTAGCAGTCTTTGGAATTCACAAGGTCAAGCATCCATTCAAATAATTACTTTAAAATATTTCCAAAGCTTATTTTCTGTAAATAAAACCAATTGAGTCCATTTCCAACTCGTTAGAATATGTTTACTATGTGGATGGTGATTATATCATAACAACCATTTCCTCGAAAGAATAATTTAAATTCCAATGATATTCTAATAGCTTATAATGTAGTTGCTACTCAGGAAATTATCTTGCAGCTTTATTCTTTACCTCTCAAAAAAAAGATATTTTTAAGTTCCTCATTTTTTAAGTACGAAAAAAATTTAAAAATTAAGCCTTCATTTCATTACGGACCGCATTGATAACAAGAGGAGCAGAAATATTTCATATTTTCATAACGAATTTTTCCACAATTCGAGTTTTCCGCACACTCAATTTTGACTTAATGCATTCACGAAAATTCCATTACAAATAACTTAATCCATCTACGCGTAAAAACATGCTGTTTATATGCACCCTACAAATTTCATTGAATAAAAATATGCAGCATTGTTCTTTTACTAACCTCTCGTATGTTTTAAAGTGATGCCAATGAATTAATTACTTCCAATTTACGCTCCTAACTCCATATCTGTTGACTTAATTTGGTGTAAATACCGTAAAATTCATTAAAAACTTCCAACGGACCTAAATCACCTATCTGAAGAACCAAGGCCCAATTCCTTAAGAGCACTCAACAAGCACAGAGACTTTTTGCGTAGATTAAAGTTCTTAACCTTTTTCAGCGACACTGTAAACAAATAAAGGCAAGCAAAGGAATTATTTTTTCTTTTTATTAAGCTATTGTGGAGCATTACAGGGCATGAAACTCGACAGTGCAAAACTAAATAGCATTGTCATGAAATTAAATCAAGTGACTTATTCAGAGCTTCTGCTTTTTAAAGGTCTCAAAACACTCAAGAGATTATAATGAAAAAATTAATGGAACATTGTTGGGGGGAATAGTCTTTGTTGAGGGGAAATTAAGTCGCTACTTGGCATCACTCTCTCTCTCTTTCTCTCATCTCTCTCTCTTTCTCTCATCTCACTCTCTCTTTCTCTCATCTCTCTCTCTCTTTCTCTTGGGGGAGAATACAAAAGTGAAGAAGCAAGGGCACAGATCAACCAACGTGCGTAACCACTGAGATAGTTATCGCTAGCTAGTGCGCAAGTCCCGTAACTCAACGGTACTGATGGATATCCTCGCTCTGTTCATATGTTTTGAGTCATGAACCTGGACGGGGGTGTAGGAATAGAGAGCAGTAGGGTGTAGGAATATAAAGAGAGAGAGCGAGAGGCATAAGGGGACGAGAAGAGGGAGATTGTGGAAAGAGCGTGAGATCACTCTTCCCTCACAACACTTCATTATAACTTCGTTATACCTCGTGCTCGGCCAATTCGAACGCGGCCGACATAATTCCTTCCCTCGCGCCCACTCGACTTCCCATCCCCGAAAGCACTTTCACTCGCGACTCCCGCACACGCCTCTTCCTCCCCCTCGGACGCATACGTGTGCTATGCCCTCGGCACCCGCTACCTTCCCGCCCGCGCGACATTACTTCCGCCACCGCCCTCGCAAACTCGCCCACTCGCGACCACCCTTCCCTCACCTCTCCTCCTGCCGCGAAACGCCTTTGATCCTCGGCGTGTAATTTTTTCCATCAGCAATTTCCCCATTTTCCCCTCCCACTCGGTACCCTTACGGATCCCCCGCCTCCCTGCTCCGAAAAGTTCGCAACGTTTCCTTCCGACAGACATTCCCTTCTATCTGTTAACGTCATTTCCTCCCTGAACGTGCATTCCTCACAGAGATTTGTATTGTGCTACGAGGTATGGTTTTCGATTATGGCAAACAGTGAGTAGTAGTGTTGGACAACATGTTGAGGGGTCCGGGTTCGAATCCGGAACAGGCCTTAAGACACGCTCGGTGGTACCCATGACTTGCGAAAGTTCCATCAGCAAAATCTTTCTGAGAAACCACGTGAGATACAGGGGAAGGTATTGGCCTCCCTATCCTCAAACGTTAATTTTACACGCTGCTGGACTTAATACTTGATGTTCTCTCGCCTTACCCCACCCCTGATCCACATTCGAGCATCCCAGTAACCGTTTGCGTATATATGTGAACACGATAAGGTGAAAAATAAACATGAGCTATATCTCAATACTATGCCTTCACGAGAATGGTAAAAGAAGAATTATTCTCAAGCGCTTCAACTGCTGAGGCTATATGGAACTATATAAACTACATATTTGACACTATATAACCCCTATGTAACACTGAATCCATTCCCCACCAAGCGACCTTCAGCTTTTCATACCGGTGGGGCAAAACAAATCTGTGCTTCAAAAAAAGCAAGCGAAGCAAATAAGAAACGAACGTGATATCATAGAATTAGCAGAACCTCGTGTGAAGTTCAAATTTAAATTTGAAGCATATTTTACACGCAATTTGCACTTCAAATTAGATGATAATCAAAGCCTCTTGATGTAATTAAATGGAAACGTAATATTAGTGAGAAATCGCATGAAATGTAATACTAATTATTGAGAGATATTAATGTGGCATGTCATCTGAATGAAACAAAATATGGAAATGGGGCAAATGATTTTTTGATGATGAAAATGATGATGAAAAGCTATTTTATGAATTTCATTCATGCTATATTATATGTGCACATAATAAAGTGTATACGATATACCTTAAAAAATTATTCAATGCCATATAATAGGCATTACACGTTTTGGGAACTCTTTAAGTTAAACTCGATAATTAATGTTTTTGTGCAGTTCACATGAATGCCACAGTGAGAGAAATGTCATGCCGTCCATTTCAACGTGACCATGATATATTGCCCCAGTTGTGATAAACGTCGCATACAGATACGAGATTCTGAAATCACGCATCGCCTCTTACACCTGAACTACTCTGTCTTTCGTCTATTTCTAGTACAGCTCCTCTTCACCTTATTCCTTAACTCCTCAGCTCTCCTCGTTCAAAACTCGCTCGTCGAGAACGTTTCATTCACCCGGTCATCAACGTCCGTCAGGCCTATCTCGCTCGCTGCTTTGTAGGACCACAGTAAAAAATATTTTTCTTGTTTGCAATGATAACCCCGTCGAAACTCTTCTAGAAGATGGCGGTTGTTGGTGACAAGCCGGCTAAAATAAAAGATGCTCGGAAAGCATCGTACGGCGATTCTGGAAAAAATATTAGTTCAGCAAGCGAAGGTAAATGAATTTGAAAGTTCAACTCCCGGCCGTGTGCAGTCGCTGAGAAAATATTCCGCTTGTCAAACTGCGCAAGATGATTGCAATCACTTTAATCACCAATGTTTTCAAGATTTTTATTGATACGGTTAATAATGATAAACTTATTAATTGACACGGTAAAATGACCTTCGTATAGCTCCCACAAACATTATGGAATGACTGCAATTTTCTAGTCATGATATGCTGCGATACAGAGTATTACATTTAAGAAAATGATTGACGGATTTTATACATTTGTTATGCATTAGAACTGCATTCACAAATGTTTGGAATTGTAGTATATTTTTATTTGCCCGCCCCGCCCACCATTGGGACGGCATTGTTATGCAACCAATTTAAATGTTCTTTATG
Organism: Platycnemis pennipes; assembly: GCA_933228895.1. Lineage (NCBI taxonomy): Eukaryota > Metazoa > Arthropoda > Insecta > Odonata > Platycnemididae > Platycnemis > Platycnemis pennipes. Next base: position 53,939,194 of record OW121853.1, read on the forward strand.
CATTCAAATCAATTCTTACTGTAGCACAGAATGTAGTCGACAATCTCTGTCCCTTGTACCGGAATATCGATACGATACCGATGAAGCAAGTGCTCGAGCTCAATTTTCATTCACGACTGTACAACAAATGATTTATACTCGTTGTTGTCCTTGAAATGTATAACATTTTATATAAGGGTTTGCTGTATATCAGTGGTACGTTCAAGAAATAATTGTCTCGACTACACCTTCACCATCCGTTCTCTCGTCTTTAAACTCGCCATTATTCCCCACATCTCCTTCCAGCAGTTTTTATCACCTCCTTCTCCCTCATACCTCCTCCTTACTTCGCAGCCTCCCTCATTAAGGAGTAAATAAAGGTCTTAATAAGGGTTAGCTGGAATAGGAAACTCCCTAGCCTCAATCTCGCCCTAATTAACACTGTTACCTATCTAACCTGCCGTTCGTCTCCGCCTCTCCCTCCTTTCTTCCTCATTCTCTCCATTAGTCTTCTCCTCTTTCATCCTCTTCCCCTTCCTCCCTAACCGCTGTTCTTCTCACTTTACCCCTCCAAGCTCTGCTTTCCACTGTCTCTCGTATCGCTCACCCTAGCGATGGAATAACCGTTCATCTGCTTTACTTCAACAACGCCTTCTATTTCTTCGCCTTCTCCAGCTCCAAGCCCTATCTTTTGGTGTCCCATTACGATTTATCATATCACACCACCTTCCTCCGTTTCCGAAATGCTTTCCATAAGACTCCGATTTTCCACATATTTATTCAGCCAGCAAACGAGCTTAGTGGCTAATTTAGACAGTATACTACCCTCCATCTTTACCTGCAAACATCGAAGTATTTAGCGCAAGACAAGTGTGGATCCTTAAGAACCAATTTGTCGAAACGATTTATCTGCCTTAAAACAATTGAAAGCTGCCTTTTTTGCATGTTGAAGTTTGCATGTTTTGTCAAAATATGGAATGGCTTGGGTAAATAAATACATTTCTTTACACCGAGTGACGAAACTTCTACGGGTCCTAAATATTTTCAGTCAAAAAACTGACGCGTTAGCAATCTAGCAAATCACACATGTAAATCACATAATTTTTACTGCCAAAATTCATGCGGGAAAAAATGGAAATTCTCAACTTACCTGAATGGAGGTTTGATTTCTTCGAAGATGTCCTTGGAGTTGCCATTACTTTCCGAAAACGTCGGCACCAGGGACTGAAAAATTGAAAATAAAATTAAAATCCGAGGATTTTTACGGAAGTTACATGGATAGGGTTAAACGACCATGATTCACTGAAATCGGAAGGCAACAAACAGGGAATAGGAAACATCGACATAAAATATTCAACAATAGCAATTTAATGATCTAGTACATACAATCATGCCATAAAGTAACTGTAACATCTGTAACGGTTCATTATTCTTTGTAGTCTAAATCAAACGTTTCACAGGCAAATTATTCTTAACTACGCATCGTCGATATCTTCCTGCCGACCAAATTTTATTCTGGGTGCTTGTCTTATCAAAAGCTAAAATTTAGGGCACGTATTTAGATCGAAGATGTTATAGCCCACGATGGGGATACTTGCACTGAATAATCATATTAATTCTTCTATTGAGAAAAAATCAATATTTTCTACAGCAAGTACACGAATATTATCAGAGTGACACAATATTCAGGTGCATCGCGCCGTACTAGGCATTAGATCTCAAGGTATACTAAGATTTTTCCATGGTGGTGCAACGAATACCATAGTGATGCAATGAACTATTACTCCGTATTATTTATGCGCATTTATTGATGCAACCACTTATTTTGACTAATAATTACTTCCATAGTTAATTTTCATCGTTACCTCACCCGCCGTGTTATCTTTCTTACCATGAAAAAAAGATTGGGTGCAGCAACTAAGAATTGGACAAGCCAACCAACTTTGTTGAATACTGAGGCGCCATCCAATTAGTTAGTTAAGGTAGACATTTTTAAATGATAGGCCAATATTGGCTGCACCGACCAACTCCCTTGGATGCACAGTCCGCGAGTAGTTGGTACACATCCAACTGTAGTGTGCACTGTAAGTAATCGCTATGTTGTCTTCGCTATGTATTATTCATTCCTGCTTTTGGGTAACCGTTATTGAATATGAGGTGGTTTGATTATCATACATAAATGGAAATTTAACCAAGTCATTATGCTCACATATTATTTTTAAATGAAATACGGAATAGTCCACTTTTATAAAAGGACAACAGAATCATAATTTATTCGGTAGTGTGCAGTCAAACTTCAAACCTAAACGCTACTCACAAATTATTGTTCAGCATTTTCACATATTGTCTTCCCAACTTTGTATGTATGATAAAACAAACACATCAAAAAATCATCTAAACACAATGTACGTCTTTTTTAAATAGTGTTGTTCTGACTACTATATTAATACTATTCCTTTTTTATGCATGATATGTAGTGCATGTTTGGTGAGCAATCACCCCCTGCCACACACCCTTGTGGTGGCTTGCAGGGTATTATGTAGATGTAGATGTAGATGTACGTGTACAACTTATCACATACGAAACACACATTACCCATTCCATTGCAAAATATTCTATCAATCTCACCATTGTAGCCAACTCCTCGTTTCTAGTATAGAATCACTAACATACTGCCACGATATTATACTATTCTACATCAATATATTCAATCCCTTCTAAAGCAATCAAGTACAACATTTGAAAAATCCTTCATCTCCAAGGCGTTGACATTTCAATAACAATAAATACCTAAATTGCTATAGATATTTCCGAGGACATATCTTTAGCCGTCTTTATGCTGTTCTCAATGGTGAAAATAATAACATTATGATCGTCTACGGTGTATAGACGAAAGCAAAATATCGTGAGCGGTCGGCAGGGAATACTTTTCTCTCAAGTAAATTGATGCATTTTCACGCTGCCGACAGACATAAGCAACTGCATACTCGCACTATTAATAGAAATGTGTCTATTTTGAATTGTTTATGAAATCAGAATAGATCGCTTTGGAAGTATTGCCAATATTGGCTCTACAGAACGGGTTTACAATCGCAATGGTTGTCCAATCCAAGTAGCTGGAGCTAGAATTTGTGAGAGCTGTGTGAACTATACATATAGGTGGAGCGCTGACCAAATATCGAATATCAAATAAAACTGGATATTCCATCCACCCACCTTGGCTGTCGTATCGATGACAATTGGTATTTGGGCCAACTATTTCTAATCCCACTAATATTAGAAGTTTCATCGTGATAGTTTAAAAAGTGGATAAAGTCATGATGCATTTCACTTAAACCCAAAGTGATAGTTTTCACGAATTAAGAACATCACTAAGAATTAAAATTCCTGTTTCGTGCAATTTTTTTTACCGTAGTTGGCTCAAACTTTTACTGCAAAATCTACGAATAATATATTTCTGTTCCTATTTCCGTACGTATATTTTTGCAGCGCGAGCATGCTTTATGTCTTTGTTTTCTTCATATAATTGCATATAATAACAATGGCACTTTTGTATTTCTCATTTTTACCTGTTATCTGCACCGTTCTAGTACGGTGCATAGGGAAAGATAGTAAAAATACAAAATGGAAAATACGTATAAAATTTAACCCCATGTAAATTACACTACAATTCATTAAAAGTCAGCATATACTAAGCCTATATTACTAGCCATAGACGTTTGAAATTCACATAAGACCAAAATGCCCGCTCCTACGATTTTAGCGTTAGATGCCATCCACAATAGTCATACCTAATTGTTCAATTTTCCTCCCCCGTAAAAGAAATATTCTCTTTCTTAGAGATATTTTAGAGGATATTCATGAATTTTAAAACATTTTTCCTTATACCTAAATCATATTTTCGCATTTGAAACTCAAAAATATAGCAACATAAGTCGCGATACATATAAGTATGAGATGAGAGGATTTTGGAGAGAATTACCTCATGAATATAATTTAAAGCGATCGTATAATTGAAGTGGGCTCATGCAATCATTCCTCCAAAGGTCACGGACTCAACTGTATACAATTACTCTTTTCATCACATTTGGGGGAAAACATTTAACTGTTTCAGCATTTCACGTGAATCTCTAAAGGTCACCCCAAAGCCTTCCTATTCTCTGGCATTTAAAACTCGCAACGGTTAAGAAAAGTTTAAACTTTTTTCGAAGAGGTGTGCCCTAAATACCCTTTGGCAAATCTGTGTCTAAGACAAAGAATAGAGAACCTGGAAACCCATGGGGAAAGGCCGAAACGGAATCATTTGTAACTAAACAAATGTGCCTTCCCGTATTTATTCTACGAACAGCGCACCTCTCATTTGCATACGCTGGATGTGTATTTCGCACTTTGGGCAAAGGCAGTTTAAATTAAACCTTTCAATATATTCCAAATGTTTGCCTGCGCTGCAATATATGCTCAAAGTCCAATTGATGAACTTTCCTGACATTTGAAATCCCAAACCATGAAAGGGAGCTCTTCCATGATAAGGCAAAATTGACGCATCAGCACTGGCGTTTGACAAAGTTTTAACTTTTAAAAAAGAATTTGTTCAAACAAACTCGTTCGCTGTAATGTTTTCATTCTTTTCTAATTCACAGAAACTCAGTTTTCTATGATTTCCGTGTGGCTCTGCGCAGCATCAATCATTGAACTAAACGTTTCTCTGCTCTAGAAGAAGGTCCGAGATAGAACTGTTATTCTCCAATCATGATGAGACTGAGTTACCGAAGTTTCTCTTAATCCATTCCTCCATTCCCTCTAAATAATAAATGTGCAATCTACATCCCAGAGAACCACTGCGAGGGAGTGTGGTAGGGGTGAAGATCACTAAATATGCACTAATTAAAAAGGTCATGTTAAGTGATCACTAACTTTAATTAGTACGCAGCACTTAGCATGCACTACTTTAAGTTGGGCTTGTTTAGTGTTCTAGTTTAACAATTTTATTAAACTACATATTTCTTAAGGCACATATAACTATGGAAATAGTTTGCCTCCCTAGCAACTACGTAATTAACAACTCCGCACGCAGGAGCTTAAACAATAATTTGAATGAGTTTAGATGCAAACGATTGAAGGGATATCACTTCTTCATCTACATCTACATAATACTCTGGAAGCCACCATAGCGGTGTGTGGCAGGGGGTTAACTCACACCAAACATGCATTACATATCATGCATAAAAAAGGATTAGTAATAACATACAAGCCTGAACTTCAATGTTTTTTTTAACATAAAAATAGCAAAGCAAGCATGCAATATCATACTGTTAGTTGGGTTACCTTAGAGTCCTTATACCAACATGCAACTACCAATGCTATCCATTGATACACTCATATTCATACTATTGGATATATTTACCGCTATTCATATGCACAATGTGTGTCGTATTTGTACAAGGAAAAAGGGACATTTTGAATCTGTCAGTTCGGCAATCAATTTCTCTAATTTTGTGATTGTGTTCCAGTCTACCAGAATAAGTTGCGGTTCACAAAATATTTTTAATGTCATCAGTGAAAGTATTATCTTGGAATTTATTTAAGAGATTAAGTTTAAATTTCAGCCTACGATCTGACAGAGATCTACATTCTTATAGGAATAAACCATAGGGAACTAATTCTGGATAGCCTATCTACTCTTCGCTCGTTAATAATTATGCTTTCAGATATATATAACAAAACCATATTACACGCATTTTCATGGCGTATATAATCACACATCGCTACAAATACTAACAAGGACACTAAAACCCTCGGCAGAGGGAGACATGACTCAAGGTTTGAAACGAAACTGCGGCCTCCGGATTAAGCAGCCGAAGGCGCTGCCTTGCCGCCACTGGGGCCGGAGATGAATAAGCTATTGCGTTTCGTGCGTGCCAAAAGAACCTTCCGTACGTGCGAGCCGTATTCCTTTGGCTACTGCAAACGAAATGACCACCTATTTTCGTATTCTTCATCGCCCCCTCTCCGTAGACAGCACAGTATTTTTCCATCTCCTGTTATTCCTTCGTCCCTTCGCCCGGCGGACAGAATCTTTCCCCTCTCTCCACACCTCTCCCTCACCTCGGCCTACCTCCGTCCACCCTTCGGGGCTCACACTTTTCCCTCTCTCGCCTTCATTTCCATGGTTACTCGGAATTCCTGTCGCCCTGGAGGCTTGATTGCGGGCGCCGAAAATGTTGGCGTTGGAAGAGGGCGTCGCGGGTGCCTGAAGGGAGAGTTCAAGGGGAAAAGGGAAGCATGGATGAGGCCGAGGAAATGGCGTGCGTAATGGGATGAGTGAATGAGGGGGTTGCGGTGGGCATAAAAGGCTGGAAAGAGAGAGAGAGGATTCGAGGGTGAAAGTGAAATGGAAAAGCGAAAGGGAGGGATAGGAAAAAGGATGTGATGGCTACTGTGATGGTGAAAAGGAAAAGGGTGCTATGTGAGGGCAGGGGAGGGAATCGCTTAGAGGCGACGAGGAGAGGTATTTATTTGCGTGGGTGGATGCTGTTTGAGCGTCTAAAAGTTTACGGTTCACGATAAACAAGGGAAAATACCGCGGAACAAAATTTTTCAATTGCGAAGAACTAACTAGAATAGCAATCTAGCGTTAAAACGCACCATCATCAGTAAACAATCCTGAGATTGGTTTGACGCAACTCAGTACTCGATTCTATTACTGGCTAATCTTTTCATATTCGTATGATTTTTCTATTTTACACCTTAACAGTTTGCTCCATATATCTAATTACAAGGCTTCCTATTTCATCCTTTCCATTATCTTTTTTCCAGGGCCATCAGTCAGGAATATTAATCAGGCCATCATTCCTCAAGATCCATTAAGCTGAGTCATTTTTTTCCATAGTTTTCAAAGTCTTTTCCCTTCTCCCACTCTTCTTACCATTCCTTTCTTGATTCGTTTATCGCTGGTTACTCGGCTTCCCAGATACTCTTTCTAACAATACTCTTTCAATCTAGTCTTAGCCACTTCTCTCCTACTGCATATGAATATGGTTTTATTATAATCGATCTTGAGCTGATATTGTCCATTGTCATTATCACTCTTGCAGAGTATTCTTGAGACACTTTTGGTTTCTGGCATGACTGCTACATCGTAGCCGAAACCCAGCATTCTGACTCCCACCCGAGGATATTCAGCCCCGCAGACTTTGACTTCTTTGATAGTTTTTTCGATGTAGATGTTGAAACGTGCAGTATACCGGGCACAACCGTGTCTCATGCCTTTCCTTATCTTTGCTTCTTCATTACATTTGTCCTGGGTCAATAGCTACATGGTGAATCTACATATTGCTGATAATGCTTCGATGGTATGGCACTCAAATCCACGAACGCAACGAACGTTTATTAGATCTTCTCTATTCCGTTCTTTATAGTAGCCCTTTTCTTCTTGCAACTTTTCTTTTCCCCACATTAGCCTTTGCGGCGTCCTATAGCTGGTTTTTTGTTTTTCCAATCTTTCTTTAAGTAATTTTACAGTCAAGTCCTCATCCATCTTGTTCTCTACTGTTTTCTGGAAGGCCACAGTTGAGTCTCCTTCAATGTATCTGTTTACCTATTATTATTTATTGATTTGTTCATTTTCATGAATTTCAAACGTCATTTTATCATCTTAAGTTCTAATCACTAACGATATCTGAATCCATATAGCTCTTGTAGTCTGTTTTCTTGATATTCGCTGCACTAAAATGTAGCCGATTTGAAATCTTCTTCAATCTTCTGGCATTTTCCATGCATATCTTAACTTGTATTTTTACGCAGAATTCTAAACAGTCTTTCTACTCTCTTAAACTTATTTTCCAGTTATTTTTCGATTTCGAGCATTACCAACGATAGCATTCACATCTCCTAAAATAATATTTTTTTCTTCTCTTCTGCCTGATTCATTACTTCAGTAATGTCATCATAGACCTCCTCCACTTCCACATCTTCGTAGTCCGAAGTAATCCTGCACCACTACGCTATTCCGACACTTTTTATGAGTATGATGCCTCCAGAGCTCCAGATTTATCATTAAATAAAATCGGTGTGTATGATTCTGTGGCTTCCGCTCCAAAGATCTCTTTCTTCGGGTCACTTAATTCCGCTGATTCCTATTACTTCGAGGTCCATTCTTCACATTTCCACCTTCAGGTTCTCTAATCTTTCGCTGGTCCGAAGCGATCTTACGTTCCACATTCTCACCCTAAATTGCAAATCGGATTTGACTAATGCACTCGTTTAATAGTCCCCGCCCAGAGATCCGAGTGGGGGACTATTGTATCTCCGGAATATATTATTCGAGAGGGTTTTATCACGTTTTGATGAAGGAAAAGAGTGGAAGTAGCTTCGACTCTTTGGAATGATAATGTGGTAGTCACCCCTTTCATTCCACCAGGCAATTGCAGCGATTAAGCAAGTATGCATCCATAGGATTACCGGCTACAGTAACTATTCTGGCTACCAACAGTCCCTGAAAAACCGCATCAGCCCCACATCATGGTTTTGGGCTACTAACAAGCATGCCAAAGTATACCTTCGATGATTAGCGCCTCAAAATAATCGTGTGGTATTTCAATGCGATATTCCAACATTTCTGGAAGAGTAAAGTAGCACGGGAACAAAACTATCACTATAATCTTCATGTCATGTGAATCCTGTACAAAACGCTGCAGGATTCTAACTCTCGATCTATCCTTATTACCAATCTTATTGTTTAATTAATTCTTTTACCTCAAGGAAATACGTCGATTTTCACCGCAAGCCTACTATTTCTATCTCTTTCTCATTCATTTATTCTCACTAGCCAAGAACATACAATTATTTTCTAAATAAAATTCATTACTAATCTGGGCTTCATTTCTGATTTTGGCCCGGTAAGCTTATTTCCGGGTATGTAATTATCTGAGTTTCCTATATGAGTACACGCCTTTATTATGGAGTCAATTATCGAACTGGCAGTTACCTACAATGCAATCCCTACCAATGTGCCGATACTCCTTATCCACGACTTTAAGTCAAACATTTCCATTCACACACTAAAAACCCTCACAAACTTTGTCTTCCTACCAAAACGTGAGCATCTGGTGGGATTTCTAAGTAATTACAGTCCCATGACTTAACACCATTCAATGATGGCATCTCTTTATCATCAATCTCAATATAATTTAAGACCATTTCTGACAAAAAATATCAATATTCTTCAAACGAACAAAAAAATATTCTTCGTGTTTTTTAAGCAAGGAAGAAGCATAAGAAGGGAAGTGGAATGCATTCCAGAGCAGGCAACTTTTATATGGATGATTTTTACTACTGTGTTCACGCATCCCCGTGAAAAACTCATCATAGCCAAGTCAACTGAGACGAGGGTTATTAATACGAACCGAAGAATGGCACTCAAGAAAATGACATCTACGGTATCCCAGCAAAATCGACCCCACCCTCGAAAAGCACTCCCAAGAATATGCTCGCCCTCATTTCTCGGGCTGACGGATGGGAGAGAATTCTCAGGGAAAGTATTGCGGGGCGCAGGGGTGGGCATATCAATAACGGTCCAAACGAGCGAAGACAGACGTCGGAACGGCCGTTAAAGTTGGTGAAGAGCGAAGAGGAAAGGGTAATGAGAGAGAGAGAGAAAGCTGGAGTGAAAGGGAAACGTAGGGAAAGGGCTGGAGAGATATAAGTTAAGGAGGCCTGAGTCATGAGAGACGAGAGAGAGAGAGAGAAAAGCAGACGCAGAATGGTTCGCGTGGAGAAGTTATCCGAGGAGAGATATGGTAGCCCTCCAATGAGGGCAAAGGTAGTTAGCGCCGCAATGACAGCTGAAGGATGAGCTTTTTATAGCCTTAAAACATTCATTGCCGGAATTAATAATGCTTCTCGGGAACGAGGCTGTTTTAATAGGAAGGAGAGAAAGAGAGCAGGGGAGAGGAGTTTTAGGGGCCAGAATGGCGCTGTTTCCGGCGTTATCAGGGACGAGTTCAAAATGCTTTTTTTATGATTCCAAAACTCCTGTATTAGCCAGGGTTGGAGAGAAGTGCACTAATTTTCCTCGATAGCTTTTGTTGAAGAGCAATGCATTTGAAAAGATGGTGGTTTTAACTTTAACATTACTTTTATAGCTTTAATATTAGAGAAATGAAGGTGATCCGAAAGATTTCGCGGCTCATAGTTAGATGAGTACCTAAAAGCTCTCATTGTCAGACGTTCCTCGGCGGTTTGCCCATTGCTTAAGACCGTTTTTCCAACCATCCTGCTGGCGTCCAGATGGATCAAAAATAATGCATTGCACATGAGATCTAAAGACGCCCGCTGGCTGGGATGGTTGGAGAAACTGTCTTCAGCAATGGATAACACGGGGAGGGACGTCCAAGACCTATTTCTCATCTGATGAAGGAATAGTAGGAAAAGAAAAAATTACTTCTTCGATTGATCAATCAATTCCTTCCCTTGACAATGACACGGGGGTGTCGAAACCGGTCGGGTGTCTCACATAAAAGTGTGAAAAAATACAAAGTTAAGTTTCTCTTACACCAATTCCTTCCCGTTGGAGCTTATATATTCCATATAATGGACACGAACTTTTGGAATTGATCACTGTTTTCATACAAGCACGAGGTTCAAAGTAAAACAGCAGGGTATCGAAGGAATCTAGATGTTAACTAACGCACCTAAGACTGATCGAAGTTCTTGTAGAGTTTATAGCAGTAAAAAAAATATCAAACTTTCAAACTCCAGCTATCTGCAATTCATAGCTCAGCTCTCCATTAAACCCTCAGCCGAACATAACATCACGGTCAGAGATAAGTAAACTCAGTGGTTTGCTATTTTATAGGCCATAAATTTCTAAAGTAATAGGTGCAAGAAAAACAGGTATTAATCGGTTGTTTTTCTAGGGTTCATGTGGCAAAATAGCGACGCTTACGCTTGCGGCGGATCAACCCTTACGATTAAAAAAAACCCGAGGCGATGGCATTTATTCTCTCACGCACATTATTATGTTTTATAGAGACAATAGCCTTTTTAACAGCATGATACTGCTTTTTTGGGGAATTTTATGTAGACAGTAATTTGATCCTTTCAGTACCTACGTTTAAATGCATATTTCTGTTGAATTTGCACGGACGATACTGGGTCATGATGTTCATTTTGTCCATAAACCTGCTTATAGATTTAAAAAAAACAACTTGTAAACTGTATCCGAAAAGAAAGATACCAGAGCATGTACCGTATACCATTCCCAACCTTGGCTTTCGCTCAACTCATGGCAGAAAGACGTTCACATTTTGCAGGTAGGAGGCTGCGGTTGGAATTGAGGGAGTGTGGAGAAACGACCGGAACATAAAACGTGAAACCCGACCATTCCCTCCGTCTCTCCCCGCGCGAATCATGATGTGACGCGACTGCAGAGCCACATCGTTGGGCGTGGCGTCGTACCGGCGTCCCTCGCGAGCTCCGGGCGTTTAATTTTCCACGCTTCCTATTAATCCAGGAGTTCCCCGCGAACCTTTGCGGTCGGATGTGCGAGGGAGGTTTGCTGGGGATGGGGAAGGGAAATAAACATCCGTGAGCGGAGGAGAGGGGAGGGAGGGAGTTTTGGTGGAGGGGAAAGGGGGTTTCCGATGTTGACAGTGGCGGCGGAAAAGGTTTTCATTTTGCCAGATGAGTGGGAGGGAGGGCAGGCCGCGGTTGTTTTCGCCATCATCCTCGTGACTCGTGTATTTCATGACGCTCACTTCGATTGTAGAAAGCGAAATGCGACGGAGGATAAACTTTACTCATCGACATTTTCAAATCATGGCTGACGTGATGGCAATTTTGGGAGAGATAAGAGGAGCCAGAGTGGTTAGCTTGATAGGAACAATGACGCCCAGTCGCTTACTCTATGCGTGTGATTTCAATGTACGCGAGAGAGCAAATTTGAAAAAAAAATAAATTTCCATTTTCATGAAGGCCTGAGTTCGAATGCAAAAGAATATTGCCTGTTCCGATTAATTAACGCTCCCAACTCCGTAATTTTGCAAGCAAAGCAGGGAATTTTTTGCAAAGCAAGGAAATTTTCCTCCATTTATAAAAATAACCCTTCTTTAACATGCTTATTTCCATGCTCTTCAATCAACTGAGAGTACTGGAATTTTATTCTCGCAATATTTCCACGTGACTTATTTTAAAATACCCGTGCGTAATGCAACCTTTGATGAAAAAAAGTGTCCTATTTCCAAGTAATGCTAAGGTAACCGCGACTGTGGCCTCAGATTCAATTGCAGCCCATTTAATGAATAATATCTAAATCGGGCTCAAAAGGAGATATTTCTTATAAGTTCTGCTTTTTCAATGAGAATAAATAAGATAGCAGATAAACTCTTCATAAAGTAGCGCTGCCGAGCCTAACATTAAGCCATAAAAAATTATTTGCTGAGGCAGTTTGTAACTCGTAGTACCTCTTCATGTGGCTAGCAGGCCTTGCAAGTGAGTTTGAGCAGAACAAGGTTACTAGTTGCAAACGGAAGAGGTGTTAGACCGAAACTAAAGGAAAAATATAAATGGGCTCATAACAACATTGTAATTTATCATTCGAGTTCCATAAACTTAATTCTTTTAATTAAAAACGGTAATGAATTTGGTGAAAAGGTTGACTTTTATGAATCATTGAAATCGAAATTAGAGCATTTATAATTTCAGTATCATATATTTTAGGATGTGACATGCTTAATTTTTTTCATTATTCTAAAGTATGTTTCCTGCCCGCATAAAAAGACCACTCAATCTTTGATACCCTTTCTCCCAATGGTAATTTTGTGACTTCTGCTACGGGTTTTAATGGAAATTCACGCATGAATAGGTAGGTACTGTGGAACATTAATTTCATAGGGCATTTGAAGCACGAGGAAAATATTAGTTTGGAGGGGCTATTTCATCTCACTGGTAAAAATTAGTGCGCCAATTTTACTGCACGGTTAATATTTTATGAGCATATTGAATTCAGTTTAGGATTATAGGGCATATTTTAGGCATATTATTATTCATAGGGATGTACGGATCCAGGAATAATCGCGCTACGTGGACTGACGTATTTCCGAGTGACGTCTGAAGGCTCAGGGATATAGCGGAATGTTAAGGAAAGTAGGAAAACTCGGTATCAAGCCAATAAAACTTACAAATCCGTTTGTATCCTTTCAAAATACCCTCTATTGATGGAATATTACGCATGATGTTCTTTATTTGCACAAAAACGAGAATTCAAGATTCATTGGAAAATTTCGACTAATGCCCAGCTTCAAACTGAGATCCTCATTTAAGGAGGCGAGCAGTGTTCTAAATCCGATTCCTGATTACGGAGGACTGCATTGAATATGTACGCTTAGAAATTTTAATAGAAGTAGACTCTATACTGAAATGAATAGAGAGCAGCAAGTTCATTCTCCTTACTTGGTTCAGTTGCATTAGTTACATCGGACGCATTATACATTAATTAACAAAATGAATCATCATGCGCACAAAATTACATCATGCGTAAATTATACAATTTTATAAATTAACGACCAATTGCTCATCAATATCCTCTTCCATATTCTAAATACCTGAGTATGTAAAGCTTAATATTCAATAAAATATTAAACCTTTTATGTTTCACAAAAATTGAATTTGACACGGTCGATGTTGAGGAATGAACGACGTCATCAAGTGATCTGTTGTTGTCGACTGCCACATCGTGTGGTGGTGGTATCTTGATTATGACTGCATCGATTTTCGAAGAGGGTAGCTGGCTATTTACCATTGACATGGTGAATGATATGCTCACATTAATTTTGACTTCTCAAATACACATCACAGAGAAATAAGTAAAGAGGTTAGCAACTGTTTTTTGTTCTTACCCAAGAAACAGTACACTATTAAAGAGGTAAATGGTAGAATGTTACATAAGGTTTAGATTCCGAAAACAATATATTATTAACTCACTGGCCTTAAATATTTTTTTAACTTACCACATTGAATTTAAAGGGGTAGCTTGAGCTATTCAACATTAGTCTAGCTACACCCCATATTTTGGGATAAAATGCGTTAAAAGGAAAACTTTAGCCAACCCACTACCAAAAAACGCAGTACGTATCGCATGTAAATAAGTATGCCTTTGTTAAATTATGCATGCAGCCATATCGTTACCTTTAAATTACAGCAATAAAAATAGCTGCACAAGTATAATCTCCATTACAGTCAAGGTATTGTCAGGGTAAAAATCAATATGAAGAGTTTAAAATACTTCTGTCACCAACTTAGACGGTTCTATTTATCACTCGAATAAAGTAACGTAGGCCACTCGTTGACGCAAAATCTTACTAGCCTTATTAGTGCACGCTTGTTTGAAGAGATAAAAATTACAGGCCAAACATATTCCAAGTTTATGTATTGCTGCAACTTGAAACTTAGTATATAACTTCTCCGGTTATGTACAATTAAAAAAAAAGTTATTGAATACCAGTGAAACTGCATATTGCCATTTTATAGAATGTGTGCTTTTCCTTCCATTTTGTATGCTTCACTTAAGAAGACTGATCTGTAGAGGCTCTTCTGCGAAACACTTTGATTTTTAAGCTATACGTTTTATATCCTGACACCTGTGAACTGTCTTTCCAGTAATGGAAGTGACATCTGTATACTATTCACATTTTTTACATTTAAAAAAGCCTTCCTCTTCCGAGTCAAAACAATCACCAAAGCATCTAAATGTGTACGCAAACTGTCAACCCTCAAAACAATGTGACGAAAAAGCATAAAAAGCCGTGCGAAATATCCCTTTTGATCCAAGAAGTAAGACACTGAGCAAAGTGATATAGAAATGAAAAAAGCCAATGCAGTCGCGGCGTGGGAATGAAGTCGAGTGAGGGGGACGGACTGAAAAGAGAAGTCGGAAAAAGGAGACGGAGGAAAAGAGAAAATCTCGGCCCGAGACGGGTAGAACGAGGGAAACCAAAAACAAAAGAAACGGGGAGACCGAGAAAAATTAAGCAAAGGAGAGCATCGCGCACGCAGGAGGCAAATGGAAAAAAAAGTCCGACGAGTACGTACGTGTCGAAGAAAATAAAAAAATGTAAATGAAAAAAAAAAAGAACAGAGGGTAAGAATATGAGTTGGTGAGACGCACGCAGTGGGAGAGAGAGAATGCTGAGGACGACTTCGGTTCGGGTGGCGAGGCGAGGAGAAAAAAGAGAAGTAATTGGGCAATCTCGGGAGTATCCGGCGACAGAAGAAGTTAGAGAAGGAGAGATACGCGGAGAGAGAGAGAGAGAGAGGCACGTGAAAATGACTGAGGAGAAGAGAAGCAAGGACTCATGCTGTGAAGAGTGAGCGGAAATTTAAGAAGAGAGGGAAGGCGTCGTGAGGATGGTAGAAAGCGTGGGTGGGGTAAGGGAGAGGGGGGAGCGGTCGGAGCGCCGCGCAGTAGTGGAGGCCGGGTAAGATTGCCATTTGGGAGGGCAAAAGGAAGAACGGGAAACCCGGGGAAGTTGCGAGGGACGCGAAGGGTAAAGTTAGTGAGGGAGACACACACACGAACACACAGTAGGAAGTTGATGTAATGAGAAAAGAGATGATGGAAGAGAGAGAGAGACGACGAGAGGAAAGAGGGAGATGAGGAGGGTGGAGCAATTGGGGAATTGGAATGCGTTGTTAAGGGAGATAGGAAGACGACAGTGGATGTCGGTTGCTTGGGGGGAATTGGACGGATTGGTGCGGTGCGAGAAGGGGTTGAGAGCGGGAGGAAGGCATAGAGAGGAGGAGGAAAGAGCGAATATAATTTCTATGAGGGAAAGACGAGAAGTTAGGAGGGGTGGAGGGAGCTCTCGGAAGAGGAGGCGTGGAGAGCCGAGAGTTATGTCATCCCTTCTCCGCCCACAAAAGTCCTTTCATCTCTCTCTTAATTTCTCTCCTCTTCCCTCTCTTGCTCCTTCTCAAGCCCACTCCTCTTTCTTCCATCACCTACCATGCAATTTACCACTGCCATATTTAAATGCTCTTGTCACGGGAAGCATAGTGATTTGTAGCCCACCGTGTTGCAGAATTGAGGTTATTAAGACTAAGATATTCGTGCTCCATTCGAACTCTGCCACTTTAGTTAAGATATGTACCACTTACAGCTAAAAGGAGACTTTATCCCCATAACTTTTGCCTTTGCGGGAGGGTATCTATTTCTTATTCCCGAGAAATGATAGTGTATGTACATGGCCATGCCGCTCTACTCAGGCTTACCATTGCAGTTTTAAATTTAAAAAGACATGAAGATGCAACATAAATGTAAATAACTCTTTCGCTATCACAAAAATATCTTTTTAATTATTGCCTCGCCCTCCAAAAGCCTTCTTGATTTAAAAATTAATAACTTTAAATTTTTATTTCTTTTTAACGTTTAAACGTCCGTTCTATACATGTGCATCTCTGGTATATGCTTTTCTTTTTTCAATGTTTTAAACGAACAATGAAAGATGGTTGGATGAAGGTAGAATTTGAAGCCGACCTGAGAAGTAAAGGTTTTTGCCAAAACTGAAGGGCTGCGCTTAGAGTATCCCTCAAATATAGGCATTCGGTTATCATGTGAGAGGTTTTATGCGCAGGCGTGATTTTATCTAGGCACATAAATAACCAAACCCACTTGAGGACCCTTAAAATCAAAAATGATCAAAAAATGACCCGTACTTGGAATTTCGACCCTCGGATCGCTACATAATCCCCTCCTTTCCCCGTTGTCGATTGCTGGTTCCCCAGCTAACATCCAGATAACGCTGTTTTATACGCATTGCACTTTATGAATCCTGAGAATGTGACCATTGACCTTTGCCACCCTACTTTCACATTGAGATTTCAACAAATCCAATGCACCTGGAAAATCTATTTCTTCTGATAGTCATTATATTTTCTGTTCTACTTTTCGCAAAGTAAATATACTTTCACTACAATTAAGTATCTGCTTTCAATACAAAAAAGCTGTCTCCCGGAGTTGTCGTATATCATCAACGATTATATACACTAAACACAGTATTTCTGATTTTTGAGGCGGTATTTTAACAGAAAGTTAAAAAAAATTCAAAAAGGTATAATAACTGCCTGCCATTAAAGACTTTACCTCTGTGAATGCTCCTTTGGAGGAATAACAGCTCAGTATAATATTTTCATAATAATATCTTCTCTTTTATAGGGTCCGATGAACGCGCAATTTATGAAACGCAGGTAAGTGAACTTTCCCTTAGAGATAACCCCTGCCGCCCATCCATCCCTCAATATGTCCACCGTCCTCACTTTGACCCGCCTCCACTCGCAATAAGAGCCGTCATAAAGGTTCGCTGAAATAAGAGGCTCTCCTTCCCCATCTAGTCTCCGTCCTAATTGAGATTGTTATCTATCCTTCCCATTGCTCTCCTTTTCCATCTTTGACCACCTTCCATTCTCCTCTTCTCCCTTTCCCATCACCCTCCTTGCCTTACGCCAATCATGAGTTTGCAGCCACTCCAACGTCAAACGTTTATTGTCCCTTCCGCCCCAAGCTAGTTGCATTTCCTCCCGTAGTGATCGAGCATGTGTAGAGTTGAACTTATGGCAGTACTTTTCAAAATACGTCGGCTTTAAAGTAACTGAGTACACTTCCACATCAAACTGTACTAAGACATTTCCGTTTCACACTTCTAATATTTTCGTGAAAAACAGGAATTGCAACCAAAGCGAATGTGTAAATTGGCAAAAAGGGCAACGTCATGTGAAGAGGGAATAACAACGGTAGTGTGAATCTCGGAATGCGATCTTTGCCCTAACTAATCAAAGACATTATCGAATGATGGTTAACCACGAAGTCGGATCAGTGTGTAAATATCTAAATTTGTTCTTAAATGACTCACATATGTGTGGGATTTTTGTTCATGTCTATCCCAGAGAAAATGAATTATATTTAGCATAATTTCCACAAGGAAAAAATTCACCGTCACTGGGACTCAAACCCAGAACCCCCTAATTTTCGGAAGGAATTAAGGATACATCTGTAGCTCAACTGGCAGAGTGCCTCGCCGGAAATCAGGGGGTTTCAGGTTCAAGTACGGTCAAGATAGATTTTTTTCCTTGTGGAAAGTCTTCTAATGTGTATTTCAGTGGGTAATGCTAGTAAGGTATTTGCAGCTAATTTTCAATCCTTGAATTTGAAAATGCAATATATTTAACTGTCGTCTCAATTTATTTAGTGTGCAACGAAATGAGCATTAGGAGATAATGTATATATTTACAATCATTTTCATGGTCAAGTGATTTTATCAACCCGAAGGAGTAGATATATTGTATATTTTCAGAAAATAATTACAGCATCTCTTCATATCGCATTTATGATAACTAGTTGAAATCCGGTGACAGTCGCAACTTATATCCGAGACGGTTCCTAGACTCACCCTCAAGTGTGAGGAGAAAATGTATCCTGTCGATCATTCAACAAGGCACATATGAGTCATTAGTAATAAAAACTAAATACTGATGATAAATCACCATATAATTACCAATCGTTGAGAAGTCATACACGAGGATGTTAAAAACTAGATGGTAGGAAACTATAGTGATACCGTTTTCATTTGCTTACCCGATCGACGCTCGACGGCTTGTAATATGACACGTTTGTTTCGTCTGATAAATTACTGAATCGAGTCATTCCACGTATGTTGCTTGCATCAACCATTCCAACTTTTAATTCGGTGGTTGATGATTCTTTGAATGAAGAATCAATTTCTTAGCATACTGTTAAGGCGATCATATATTTTCAGTGACAATTTTACATATAATGTTAAAATGAGTAGCATTTGAGAGTGTGTAAAATAGCGGAAGTATAAAACAAGTAATACCTACGGGATCTCTTTCTCATTTTCGGCACTCCTTTTTCCTTAGCTACAACGAACTACAATGCCATTTTTTTCTGTTACCAATCCAATCTCCTGTTGCTCCGATCCCTGTCCTCAATGATAGTGTGGTATCGAGAATACGCAGCGGGGCAATAAACGCTGGTCCTCCGCGGGACAAAACGAGCTCGAATCCCCAGCGAACAGAGAGGGCTTTCCCAACCATTGTCCCTCCGCTCATTTGACCCACGTTAACTTACGAGAGGTTTTGCGCAGGTAGGGTAGTGGAGGTTTACAGCAAGAAACAAGCGGCATGGTGCCAATAGACTGTGCGACTATATGTATCCCTTGGCACTGAAAGTTGAGTGATTATTAACGAGCGAAATTTTTTTTCAGCGACCTAAAAAAATTATAATAAAATCAACAGTTTAAGGTAAATATTATGTTTTTTTATTTTTGAAACCAATATACAGCCAACGCTGAAAATGGTTATTCCGCAGTTTCAATAATACATTATAAAATTTTATTAAAGATATGCTATTTGCAAGACCATACTGGCAAGGACAAAAAGAGGGAGCGAAAATCACCATATCGGCGCAAAACGTTTTAATGGCAACAGCACGCATAATCGCATAGTAAGCTCTCTTTTTTTTATCAAAATGCTAGCTAAACTCCCTGCTAAAACAATATCATTTCTTTTCAAACCCCTAACTAAAAGATATTAAGAGATGCACGCTGAATTTCATACTACCCTATCCTCAAAGAATAGCATTTATACACCAGTAGTTTATGAAATTTCCAATTGAGATAATGCATCTATGTAGAGTAGTTATGGGTCAACCACAAGATTTTTATTCGGTTTGTGAAATATATAAATGAGCCCCATACTTTGTAATTCATTCTTTCTTATCACAAAAATTTAGTGTTGCTTGTACAACATGCTAACGCGCAAATCTTTATAGTCCCTGCAACTGCTCACTTGAATCAACTTGACTCAACTCACTTATAATATTTTGAATTATTCTACCAATTGTGCCTAGCATGATGAGAATCTCTTTCAGAACAGTAAGATTGAGGGATGGAACATATTAGGTAGAAAGACTGGTTGTTTTAGAACTATAGTTTGAATGCCAGCCATGGGTGCTGGAGATAATCAAGTACTTTTACTTCAGAAACTTTAACTTAATTTTTGAAATGTCCTCTGCTGTCAGTCATACCTTCAATTACTAAATTTACACCTAAGTTCACCAAAATTCTGCTCATGCTAATTGAACAATTGAAAAAATTACACAGGTACGGCATATCTATTCTTGATTGACATTGATTGCATATCTATTCCACCGCCTAAACTGATAATTCCAACTACTTGCCAGTGAGTCTAGTATACTCTGGCAACTCAGGCAAGCAAGAGAAGTCCGCACACCGTTCATAATTATTGATGACAGTTGAAGACAGTAACATTTGACCCACACCAAGTCCTAAAATGACAGAAGATAATAAAAGAGCCACAACACGCACACTTACGAGTAGATACCAACTGGAGTCTCCAGCTTTACTTGCATGTCCTTTGACGAAAAATGTGTTTCAATAGTCTGTAAGAGGAAAAGGTTTATAATCTTGATTTGTTCTATTTTAAATTTCACTCAATGTTACTTCAGTTTAGGCAAACTTATGGATAGCGATATATGTTTCGGGAGTCTTTTGTGTTGGAATTTGAGGGTCACATCAAAGGTAAGGTGACTGGTTGAGAGGAAGGACAATCAAGCTGCTCAAAGAAGCATTAAAGAATGATATTCTTCACAAAACTATAATTGACAAAGTAAACGTTGCCTATAATTTGGAGCGTGGCACTGAAATGACATGGTAACCTCGCGGAAAGAGGATAAGCATACCGTGGAATCGTGTGATAAGATGGTATGGAGAAAATGTAGGCATTTAAACTGGTGGCGAAATAAAATATGGAATGGTCATGAAGGAAAGAAAACCGGCGCAGAAATTTGTATAGGACAACAAAGGCGAAATAAAATATGGAATGGTCATGAAGGAAAGAAAACCGGCGCAGAAATTTGTATAGAACAACAAAGGTGGATGGAATGATTATGGCGTCAAAGCGAGAGACGGAGAGGAGGGTGATACACTGGTGTAATTACGATAATCGTGGAAGATGAAACGTTAGGTATTTTAAATGGTACGGAATTGGCTTGAAGCGTAAGAGAGAATGTGAAACAACGGCAAATAGCGCTACGCAAGGGAAAAGAAAGGTTAGAGATAACCCTACGATAGTTTATTTACTTAGAAACGGCAGCACACCAAGAAGGACAACGGCAACTTAGTCCTTGCGCTTTGGATTTTTTTAGCATTACTGAAATTTAGATGATTTCATGCGATACGATTCCACCATCAACATTGCCAGTAGAAGGCGTAATTTATGGTAAGGATTGTGAATGTACCTACCTTCCGATGTGGGTAGCATTAATAATGATGAAGAGCATACCATGATTATAATTGGATCAACATGGGACGTTTCCTAATTACCAACGGAAGCGCAGGCATTTGGACGCACATTTAAGAAGAAAAGTAAGGTTCCGGGTTCAAATAACTCCTAGAGGCTCAGCGAACCCTCAAACGACCCAACATAGTTGCCTTTGGCATGAAAATACCAAGAGCCAACTCGCGGATATCCCACGACCGCGCTCTTGTTGACACTGATGGTCCGCTTCGTTCGTCGGCTGAGACTTTAAACAGTGGGTCCCAAGATGTCTTCTATAAAGAGAGGGTCAATACAGGCAGAATATTTCCCCCCACATATCTATCTCCCTGTGCACTTCTCACTCCTGGTGCAATCTTACCTTTGCTAAGCTGCCCTAATCCAGTATATGGACTGTCAAATGATTCGTTGGAAGATCTTCTAAGGCAGAGATAAGGTAAATAAAACTTCGCTTTGGTGAGACCTTAAGTACTACACGAGTATATATGGAGTCAATGCAAAAATATTGGGAACGCGAACCGAACAAAATACATAAGAAAGAAGGGAATCTCGCAAACACTTCTACGAACCAACAAAAAGTTTAACACGGCTATTGGAAGTTGTTTAGAACTTGTTGTAAGGAAGTTGTTTAGAACTGGAGACAAGGGGGTTGATTCAAATCCAATCCATTGATTCCACTCCATATTCAAAGTTACTCTCTAAATTCAAAATTTTATATGAATAAGGATATTATAATTCTACACCCTAACGACATCGACAGTCCCGGCAAAAGAGACAAAATGACAGGTAGAAGAAGAAAGAAAAAAAATCAATTCAAAGTGTTCCCATTTACCACATATCAGTCAAGATCAAAAATGCAACGAGAGCCTAGCATCTAGTGGTGAATATATACTCCCTCAATATTTCTTTTTCCTTTGATTTGGCTGCGGGGGACTCAATACGCCCTGACACACACACACGGGGGTCGCAGTGTAGGTAATATGTGTATAAGCGGGAATAGCCTTACCGGCGCAAGTGATCACATCTGTCGGTCACCTCCCGCTAATAACACTACCACCACTTTTTTCCCTTCCCTTTTCCTTCCATCACAAACTCCGACCACTCCCTCTGGCTTCCAGCCTCCCCACACCAATCAGAGACCCTCCCGCTCACCCCCTACAAACGGGTGTTTCTGCGGCGCCGCCGCGGGGAAACGAATGGCGTAACGGAATGACTGGGTGGAAAGAAGCTCAATCGCGGAAGGGATATCCGAGTAGGGCCTTTGAAACGAGTACGTCGCATTCGCTTTGAGCATCCCCAGGAGAGAACACGGAGCGGCGGGCAGTCTGGTGCGAGCGGAGAGATGTGTACGAGGTTTTTGGGGTGGTGCACGCATCGGCGTGATGGAGGGTGATGGGGGGGGGGGGGGGGGGGGGGGGGGGAGACAGAGGAATCGCCCAGAGGAAGGCGACCGGATTGGTTGGCAGAGATGGAGTGAGGGGACCTGAGATGATGAACCCCTCTTGCAGAGTAGGGAGAAAACCACGGACGGACGAACATGTAAATCAGTGCCTTTGTCAAAGGAGCAATCATTGGAACCATGACCAGAAGACGCGAACGATTCCCACGCTCGAAATGAGATTAGATGAAGGATTTCTCTCGATGCGACCGTATCTGGAGCGGCTCCGGATATCCGATTACGGTATTTTAGGACCCTCAGAGGATAATCGTCAAAGTGTATGTTAATTCGAATCTCTAGGGACGCGTCCGGGCGCATTGAAAGCGATATCGAGGTCCGTTACTGCGCTTTACGGGCCATTTTGATGTCTCATTGGCGTTCCTGAGGGCTGTATTTGAAACCGTAGGGACTATCTCGAATACGTAACCAAGGAGTCATGTGGTATAAACACTAATGGTTTACAAATGTAGTCTGTTTGAATCGCTCGTTTCAATTTTATTAATCGTTTTCTTTTGACTTTTTCTCATCTGTTCGACTAAAAAGTCCCCAGATGAGATAAAACACAATTTAAAACAATGAATGAGGTAACAGTTAGGTATAAACACTAATGGTTTACAAATGTAGTCTGTTTGAATCGCTCGTTACAATTTTATTAATCGTTTTCTTTTGACTTTTTCTCATCTGTTCGACTAAAAAGCCCCCAGATGAGATAAAACACAATTTAAAACAATGAATGAGGCAATAATTAGCGGTTTTAACATAAAAAATTTGCGAACTATTCGTGTTTATACCACGTGACTCCTTGGTTACCAATTCGAGATAATCTCGACGAGTACAAACACAGCCCCCTTGGGGACGTATCATTGAGACAATAATTTAGGACTTTTCTGAGGAGATTACAGTGACATTTGAGGGGACGCAGACGGAAATGACAGCAGAATATGGGATTTATTCATCCATTTCTCTAAGACGTTCAACGGAAACGGCAAAAGAACTTAAGTAAATCTGCATGTTTTTTTTTGATAACTTATAATTCAACTGATATGAAATCGTAGAGAGGATTGGAGTTGGCAGTAAGATACAGCATATTAAGGAGTCGTCCATTTTCAGCAGTTCACTATTTAGTCGAGACATTTTTGTGAACTGCATCACTGGGTGCGACGGCGCCGCAACTGATTGTAGATAAGTCATAAGAAAAAGGAAGAATGACCTCAAAAGAATGCTTAGCTAAATTTTCTGAAGGTAGGACGTTAATTTAAAATAATGAACCGATTTACCTACTTGGGAAATAAGTTCCCATTCTTGACTAAAATGTGAAAATAAGAACATCGTCTTGTGAATTGGCAATAGAAAAACCTCAACTGAGAATAAACTGTATTTTATGAGTTTTCTCTTCTAGGAAAATTTTAATATCCATATTTTTATAGGAACAATCGTATTTTTCCGAAGAAAATAAATAATGTCCACCAAGCTTAAGCCATGGTGCAACATTTTTCTTTGAAATTAACCAGCAACGAAGCAGAAATGTACTTCATGACAGACTCTTAAACGTTGGATGAAAATTGGCAATTTTACCTTAGTTTTTTCTTTAAGAATGAGGAATGAGACCTGGCCTCTGACAATGAATAGATAGTCGAATGTATCTAAATATGGAAAATTAAGATTGCAGAGAAAATAGAAAAAGGATTTTTTTACGGGGTAGAAGGAGTTAGAAGTACTTACATGTGAAATTAAATGCATGGAAATACTGGAGATTACCTATTCTTGCTAATCCATGCATTTAATTCTTGAAAGATGCTAGTGATGGACATGAGCAGGTGATCGATTTTGCTGCATAACCAATTTTTTTCTACAACTAATACGACATGCTCGAGCCTAGCTTGTTGCGAAATTTTTACAACGTGGCCCCATAAATTCCCATTTTCGCTTTGAAAATGTATCCATTACTGAGGCTCGCAATGTGGATTATTTAATGAAAATCGTGAATTTATACCTTCATCAAAAAGATAATACCATTTCTGATTTCATAGATTTAACGAATTTCTTTCAGAATAAATTTCCCTCAAGTAGCTGCCACCAATATGACATTGGCAATAATAGGAAAGGGAATGGGTTGCAAACCTAATAATCACATATTACTTTACAACCACTAACAACTTATGTTCAAGAAGCTACTCCCGCTCTTCACGCAACTAAAATAAATTTTCAAAGAACCATGTCAATATTCAGCTGTTGTTTTCAAGTGAAATATCATTTTTTAAATAAAGATGAATTTTTACTTCCTTCTTCTACTACGCCAGGTACGCTTCTAGTACACGTCATCTCTTATCTATCGGGATGTGGTATAATAATAACCCATTGACCACTCAATAGACAAGAAAATAAATCTTGCTGAATTTAAATAAGGCATGTTAATTCTGATTTCATTTTAACACGATGTTTCAGAAGAATTGATATTTCAGTTGTAACTTCAACTTGCTGTAATCATTTGAATAATGATGCCTCCCAAAGTTATCAATTACCTAACACAACCATTGTGATTATAACTCCTTATACCGTCAGGAATAGCCAATTAAGACGGGTAATAAAATATGAATATGTTTGGCACATAGATTCGTGCATAGGTACAATGTTAATGTTTTGACCATAAATAAATATAGCAAATTATAATACCATGGAATCTATACGTCACTGATTTATTGTACTAGCTTGAATTGATGTTTCAAAGCTATGTCAAATAGCTAGGACTACATCTAATATCACCTATAACTTGAAAATAATTAAGAATTATATACTAAATCACAAATTGAAAAAACACATTGACAGCATTCCCACTTCTACACCAAAAACAAAGCCTCGCGCATTTAAAGAGAAACGGCACAGTGAGAAAACGCAGTGAAAAATATGCGGAATTGCAGGCGTCAAATCACAAACCATCCAACCATTGCGACTTCACAAAATATTAAATTGCTAGGAGCATCAGGATAAAAATAGACTCCATTGAAAGGCATAGGCTTTACAGTGTAATCCACGAAATCCTAAACCCGAATTGCTTTCTCCGCATTCGTCTCGGCTTAATCGTATCATCAGATTCAAGAACTGGGAGTTAAACCTCGTATTTGCGAGGCGCTGAAGATAAAGAAAATCGAGAACGCACCACCACCTCGCGTGGCGGAGACTGTATCCGAAAAAAAATAGAAGAGAAGGGGATGACAGAGGACGGACGCCACGCAGGACTGGATGAAGTAGAGAGACTGACGAGAGGCAAGACTGCTCAGAATTTGAGACGCTTCGTGGAGAGGGGAAAAAGGATGAGATGAATGATGAAAGCAGAGAAAAGGGGATGGGAAGAGTATTAGGGTGAGGGTAGGGACGGTTTTCGGAGGAGGGAGCAGTGAGGACGAGAAAACGCGATAAGAAGGCGACAGTTCGGGGGTGGCGGCGACGGTAGCGAAGGGGAAGGGGGTCAGAAAGGAGAATCCTCGCCATTTGCATGGGAAGATGCGACGGAGAAAAAGAAAGGAATTTCGGAAGGAAAATTGCCTCCCGCCCGTGGAGCCACGGCCATCGTTTGGGGAAATCAAAACGAGGCGAAAACGAGTGAATAAGAACGAGAGGGATGTCTGGGGGGGGGGGGTTAGGTTGGGCAATGCGGGGAGTGGGATATTGAATTAAGTGACGGGGGGAGGGAAGTCGATCTACGCCTATTTTCTAAGAGTCGGTTCATAATCAGAGTAAAACCAACATTCGGAACGAAGGTATTACCGTTATCATTCAATAAAGAAGATTACTATGAGGAGAGTATTACTGTTGCCATTCAATGTCAATGAAAAGGATGGCGTTCAAGCGCAAATCACGGTGAAGTCTATGCAATTGAAAGCTCAAGGGGGGTGGGGGGGGGGGAATTGTTCCTTTGAACTTCATCTCTTCATCTACTGGGGTCACGACAGGTCGAGCATTTCCTCTTACGGGGGAAGCAAGAAACTGAAAATATCATTTTCCTCATAGACCGTCAAAAGAGTTGTGGGAAATACATTTCCTGCTCGGCTCTTTCGTAAAAGAAGCAGGGAGTAGTGGTGACGATATTTTTGGCTTACTACCAATATAATACTGTAAGGACAATATATTTTTTTCCTAGGAGAAAGTACGATGAGCGATTCACTTCCAAACAGCAATCATTCACTTTGTGATAGACCCAAGGTAGTTTAACGTAGAGGGTAAACCTCGCCATATAATACCCCGAAACGAATGAAAAAAATCACGCTTATAGATTATGAAGCCATTTTCCATGCTAATGCGGAGTTTCTTCCGAAAAATGATAAATTACCCGAATACTTCATCCAATTTTATATTGGCATTGTCCACAGATTCTTCAGTTCTAGAGCCTTCCAACAGGTACATACGTAATCCCGTCCTTTCACTCCCGTGGATGAGATATCCACCTGCAAAAATTCAACTATGGTCGCAACTCACCCGCATCCATGTGCGTGCAAATCCTCGGTGGTATACTCATTGATGCGCGATAGCTTCAAAAATGTAGATTGAATGAACTAATCTAACAAGATCGCTTAATGATAAGAGAAAATTTTTAGCTTGCAACTTATGGGTTATGTTATGTTTAAATTATGGGAAACGATAAAAAGGATCCCATTTGTCAAAAAATTAAGAGA
Organism: Platycnemis pennipes; assembly: GCA_933228895.1. Lineage (NCBI taxonomy): Eukaryota > Metazoa > Arthropoda > Insecta > Odonata > Platycnemididae > Platycnemis > Platycnemis pennipes. Next base: position 53,966,647 of record OW121853.1, read on the forward strand.
GAATTCCATTGGGAAACTTTTTCCGTACAACAAGATTTTTCATTAAAACCCTCCCCTTCCTTCTTGGTAGCTCATTAATTCCGTTTTTCGAGGGGGAAAAGTTTACCCATTTCTTCGTGTAATGATGCATAGGCGATTAAAGCCATTAGCAGACACACTTGAGGCCAAGTTCGGAAAGAGCTTCGGAAAAGAAGGACATAAAATTGGTGAGAATGGAAAGGAGTTCCATATGCCTCGATACCACTCCGGTCAACGTGGATATATCTTTGGCTGAATGAGAATCAGGAACACGAATATCAATTTTGAATTATTTCCAACTTATTTCCACGTAATATGATGAGGGAAAACCCTTTTAAAAGGTAAACCACTCCAATCTTTTAACAACTTCGAGATTGCTACCGAGTTTATAAAGACCTATTCCATTTTTACCACACCATATTCCACCTTTCGAGGTTTCATTCCGAGCTTCTTTAAATCATTAAGGGATGATTTCATTAGAGCAATTTCTAGTGAGGAAAATTCATCCGTCATGGTGGATGAATTTTTTATGTTGAAATCGTGCTATTGTGCATACCAGTGGGTGTGCATACCAGTCAGTTAAGGCTGTTTACGGCTAATTCGCAATCCCTGAGGATACATTCATAATGCCCAGGTTACCTCGCAAATAAAAAAAATATTTCCGTGCAATATTAAGTACGGTGACTTTCAGATCAATTTCTCAGTTACACAAGTTTCGTCCTCGAAGTCCACCAAAATAATAATCATAAGTAGCCGTTGGTGCAATGAAGGAACTGAGACCTTCCGAATACAAAGGTGCCCATAAATAAATCTGTGAAATCAGAATTTTTTATTGAATATATATTTTCTCATTGAAAGATATTGAGTTAAGGGGATGGTAAAATAAGTTACGTTATATTTGCATAGCAAGAAAGGTCATATTGGAGAGCAACGTTTTCAGCGAAACAGTAAACAAGTACGGTGAGGTTTAGAGCAAATGGTTATAGTTGCATGCTGATGAAAGAATGGATCGGTATCGAAAGTTAATAATAAAGTTGTTATAGGTTGTTTTATCCTTCAGTCCATCACCACCTGCCAGATACCTTACATCGATTTTCAAACTCGTCTTTCACTGCCCAGCACAGATTTATGGCCGATTTTGTAGTACATTAGGGATATAAATGAATGGTTTGCCTGAAAGTCTTTACGCAAATATTTAATGCATTGTAAATTTATATAATCAAGAGTATTAAGCAAAGTTTAAACGTAAAAAGGGTGTAGGGATTTAAAAATAAAATTAATTTGAAACTATAAGAGTTCCGGGTTTCTTCAGTGTTTTTATGGTTTTAAAATCATACCGACCGAAAAAAAAGAATATAATTTTTCCGTTAATATCCAGAAAAATCATTCACGTGACTATTTGATGAAGAATGCTATTTCTGACTTACAGTATCACTATTTAAACCAGAGAACTACTGCAACGCAGGAAAAGTGAGATACGCAACAGAGATAAGGTAATATCATTGTTCTTTTGAACGCAATAGATTTTCAGGTGTCAGAAAGACGAGGCTACTCATTAATTAGTGAGGAGATTGGTCGCGAATGAAAGCAAAACGAGGTTCTTACTGTTAAAAATCTAAATTAAGTATGAACATACCACTTGGTGATAAACGTTCATGAATAAAAGTAGCCGTAGCTAAATGAGTGCTTGCATGAGAAATGTGTACTCAATAAACGAAAGAGATAAGTAATTTGGTTTAATCAAATACTTAATTTAACCTGTAGTTCCAGGGTACTAAGATTCCTAAGATAACTACAATAACAACTATAACATTATCTCCCCATACTTCGTCAAATTTAGCACCAACATCTTACTAGTTCGATGTTCATTCGTGATACAGTGTTTATTTTAGCGTATCTGTGTCTGTGGTACTCGTTATAAAGTGAATATTTCGTTTTCTCTAAGTAACAGAATTATTCTGGGGCATTTTTGTCAATACATAACATCAACAATTTACTGCATCTAACCATTTTTCAAAGCCCCATTTACAGATAATATTCCAAGGAGGAAGGATATACGGCGTAAGCTTCCTTGTTACCTCACGACGACGTAGAATAAAAATTATCGAAAATATGCTAAAGCGAACATTCTCGGTAAAATCATGAAAATAAAGAGTTAAGTGAGTTGGTGGATTTAGTATAGGATAGGTAATTTTTGATGGAAAATTTAAAAACATGATCTCGGGAGGACTGTTAAGGAATCAAAGCAAATAGCATGTAAAATTGGGTGTATTCTGCGACACTGGTATATTTATAAATACTTTTTGTCGTTTATAAGCACAAAAACGGTAGAAATCAAAAAATTAATCAGTTCTTCTCCATTTAAATGAACATTTAGTTTAACTTACCCGGCGAATTAGGGGAAAATCACCGGGTATCCTGTGCAAATAATACCTATACCAAGAATAAATTAAGAAAAGTTAGAGTATTCCGTGAAACCCTACTCTAATCGGTAGAATACTAAATATTGAGAATAAACATATTTTTATCGTGACCTCAGCGGGTTATTCCGTGTATACTACCTCACTAAAATATTCTTTGTGCCAGAACCTTCATATCTTCTGAGCGCTTAGTAATGATTCACTAAATAACTTAATTTTTGGAGTACATTCGTAATGCCAAAGTTTTCCTTTTTAATGGTGAGTTCCTTTACGGTGTCACGTGAAGTATTTTGCCTCTGAATTTTATCAATTATTTCATTAAAATACTATCCTACTATTGAATATCATGCATGTTAATAGTAACTTTCAGCATAAATGACTGAGAATGAACAGTCCCAAATCCCATCCAAGGCCACAATATCAGCCCAAGTTAATGAAGACAAAACATTACCACTAATTGCAAAGACTATGGACTTCATGCAGGTTCTACTTCGAACTTATCCAGAAGCTGAACCTGACATCCATTCAATATTCAGCAGCATCGACCCACCGTTGAATCCAAAGCCTGCTTTTGGTTATCCTGCTTAAATTATGGTTCAACATCCGGGCAAATTAGAAAAGCCATGCAACGCCATATATAAATTTAGTCTTTTCAATCACAAACATCAGTCATAACTGTACTGCCCTCACATCTCGAAGGCCCGGGTTTCATTCCCGAATCCCACGGTGGAAATGGTTTTTCCTGCAAAATCCTGATCCACACTTGATTGCTTTTTTAAGAGTATGCTGTGTAGAGAGTATGTCAGCGTTGAACAGCTGAACTTCATCCGCAGAATTGGACGTTGAGCAATGGATTCCTAGGCTCCTTTCGTTTAGAGTAGGCTAATACGAACGCCGGGTTTCTAACCGTCTTTCCTCCATTCCCTAAGAACACCTGCATCTGTCCAATTACCCACCTATACACTATGTGCAACTGATCTTCACTGTCGGTCGCCGCCCCCATTCAAAAACCAAGAGCCGCCTTTCCTAAAGATCTTGCAGCGGGATATGTATACACCACACTCGGCAAATAAACGAAATGACGCAATTCTCACCACTAAGCCGAAATTACATGGCAATGGTATCTCATCCCTCTCCCTCCTCGTCAGGATGTGAAGATGGCATTTTCTTCGCTAAAAAAGCTCGAATCCTGGACAGGGTGAATAGAGCAGGCACTCATGCAAAAAGGAATAAAACCGAGTACGCTATAATATTCAGAGGAAATCGTATCGTGGAATGAAAGCGATGTCACTTGAAATACATTTTCGGTACTTGCTTTCCAAAAACATTATTTTATATGCTAATGTTAATGGTTTTACAAATTATTTTTCCATAAATTGCACCCAAAATTACATGGATGAATGGATATCATAGCAATAACAGAAAAAAGTTTTATAACTTCAGATCATTTTCAAGAAAAATTTATTTGAGACTCCTATTTTTAGGGCATAAAATCTTTCATCATAAGACAGCAAACTATCTAATTTTGGGTGATACTATTGAATGACTAAGGGGTAAAGCATGTTCATTAGAAATATATGGAAATAATATAGAATTTAGAAATATTTTCGTTGCATAACGGTTCCCCAGGTCATTACATCAGTTTTCACTCTTTGCTGGACACTGCTATAACAAGTAAATCTCCCCAAATATCCCCCTCCCCCCGGATAATTTTCCTATGAGAATGTTGTACCCTAAAGTGCACCCCACGATATTATCATATCTTGCTTGAATCATTTTCACAAGACTTATATTCAGGCCCTCAGCCAGTACGGCTTCTTCATTATAGATTCGCTGAGTCCATGTATTTGTATTCTTTTTTCCACAAAACCACACTTAAATAGCTTTCAGAATTTTATAGTCTTCAACCATTAACCATTCTACCGAGATGCAGTACATAGCGTTCTCTGGGAACATTAATGATCTTCTTTCGACCAAAATCCTTATGATACAAGGAGTACCAAGGTTTTTGCATGTTTTTGGCACACATTAACCATGCTATGGAAACCCTGCCAGAGATGAAACGTGAGACGTTTGGGGATAAAGGGTTGTAACGAAACCTTGCCAGGGAGGGCCAGGGAGCAGAAGTGGAGTCGGAGGGGCAGAAAATTGACGGAGGGAGGGAAAATGTTATGGAGCAAAGTTTAAAGCAATGCAAAAGGCTTCCCGAGCTGCTATGAAGGGAAAGTGAAAGTGTTTCCAGCTGGCGGAGGATAGGGTGAAAGGAAGGTTCTCGGAGAGCGAGGTCGGAGCGAAGAAAGGAGGGAACCAGTAAAGAGGAAGATAGAGGAGAGAGAGAAAGAGAGAGAAGCGTAGGGACGTCGCATATTACCGCCGCAAAATGACTGGAACATTCCCCCCACGAGGGGACAACCATTTTCCCAAGGGACGACGCGAGAGCTCCTACCTCACACATGGTTTTCCGAGGAGGGGAGTTGGATGGGAGCGACCGTACATAAAGTTAAAGGCGGCTTAAGGCGTAAGCCAAGGATAAAGGAACCGTGATGAATGCCGGGGATGTTCTTTCCTTCCTCGACTTCTCCAAGGGATTCCAAAGGGTGAGAAGGTGGAGGCGGAGTGTGGAGGATTGAATATCAGCCGGTTTAACCCCGGCAACACTCTAGAGCGCTCAGAAATGCTAGGTAGAAACGCTAATTGGTATGAAATAAGAGAAAGGCCCTTCTTTTGAGGTAGACCGGCTTTGAAGCCGATTCTGGGACTGGAGGCTCCCTCTTTATATCCAGTTCCCGAGGAGCGGCAAGGATTAAACAGTCCCCTGCTGCATGTTTATTAATTACTATAGTCAACCAAGCAAAAAAATTGATTCCGAGAGCGATGTACAAATCCCTCTTGAGAATCACCACAAAACCGAAGAATCTTACTCGCTCTTGGCTTTGGCAAGGATCTATTTCGTCGTGACTAAATATATGCCCATAGTGAACATAAAAACCTCCATTCCGAAATTTATAAAATGATGAAAACCAGGTTATAATAAACACAATGTCGAATATGGTTTTTGTGAGTGAAAAAATTATACTTTAAACTGAAAATGACGCCCAAATAAACTTCATTTTAATAGATTCATTATATTATTAACTACCAGCGGTCTGACGCTTTAGATTGCAATTCAAAATGAAATTTCTATCAAAATTTTAGCCAGTCAATGGTTTCATGGTTCAAAAGTTAATTCACGTTTAAACTCGTAAAAAATATTTATAGAATGACGATATATTCATGAATGGCATATGTAACCCATGATTCAAATAAATAACGAGGTTTTTATTGCCTGCACATTATGATATTAATGAAACAACTAAATACAGGTTTTAAAACTTTCTGAAAGTCACAGTTTTATCATGGAAAACATTTCAATCAGCCACAAACGCATTTGATTTATTCGTTTCGTACAATGTAAACACCGCAACCGAATCATGATTTCATGGAGTTTGACGATCCGAGGGTATTCACCCTGGCAGCTCTAAACTAATCGGAACATCTCCTGGTTAATTTACTGTTTACCTAATCTAACACAGCGTTTTTGAACCGTAGGCTTGGGGGATATTTCACTAGATTCGAGGCAAGAATATCGCATGAACTCAGAAAATTTAGTTTCATTAAAAAAAATATGCATAAAGGATAAAACGTAAGTATATGGCACAAAAAGGGCGTATTCTGTAGATGCAATTCCTTCAGATAATATTAAATATACATTTCGAATTATAAGATATTTAGAAAAATTTATTATTTATAATAAATTACAATACTAATTACGTTCAAGTGGGCAGTGTAAAAAATAGAATTAGGTACTTCCTTGCAAAGCCTTCCCCGATTGCAGTGATGAGTAATTAATTTGCCAGAGTCATTAAATTGAATTAATTTCATCCGCAGTATTGTTTACACAGCAGTAAAAAATACGCTTCTCAGCAAGCCACTTACGCATGGGGTGTGAGGATAAGCAGTTAGAATGAGAGAAAAAACATTGATCGGATAGAACAACGTAACTACCATTATCTTATGTTTCTTGAAGCATTATAGTTCTTGGAAAGAGTTCTCGCCAGATGTTCATCCTTATCGTCAAGATTTCGTCGCAATTTCAGTCACCAAGTGTATGCGACCTAATTAATATCTCTCATACTCTCTTGAATATCAAATACCTACCTCATAGCATACAAGTTTCATATTATATTCCAACCACTCCATCTTCGACAATATTTGTCTCGAAGAGTATACTGCCTTTCATTACTTACCCCAGCCGATTTCTATATTCCCTTCAAATTTCCCCTAAACTGCAATTCCTCTCTCAAAACTTTGATTTGTCTTTCTCCTCACACTGCTTATATTCATCTTTCTCAAAACTCAAACCTCAAAAGCCTATAATCCACCTACGCTTATTCTTCTCCCTCGATGGCCAAGTTTTGTAACAGTAAAACGATAAAATAATGTTGATGTTTTGACTAATCACTCTTTACTCAGAATTCCTGGAATGAAATTCTTCCCCTCTTGTAATGTAGCTCATTTTTATACTATTCCAACGGCTAACAAAAAATTTGGATTTGATTCGCTGAAAATGGATCAGATTCTATAGGTGTACCTCTACATTAGTATTACATTCCTTGAACAAAGAAATTTTAGTGCCTGTTTCTGGGATTAATGACTCTACATACGTAGCCAAAGGATGCAATATAGAAAACATTTTCGTCCAAACCTCGTTTCCTCATATAAATTGTCTCGTAAAATTTCTACGGAAGACAGCAAGAGGGCAAGGAAATGAGTGTTTATCCTATTGAGGGAAACCCATCACCACATTGATCGACATTTTCAGGCTGTTAACGCTATAATTCGAATAGAGGCATCTGTTCCTTGAACAGACAAACAAATGGAACTTCGCAATTAGGAGGCACTATACTGTTGTTATCGGGTAAGCCTTAAGGGTGGCTCTTTCCTCGAGGGGTGAGGTTATTTAGAGACTTGTTTACAACACCGCGGCCGTGTGTGTGTGTATGTGTGAGCGATGACCAATGTTTCAACGCCTTCTAGGAGTGAGGCAATTAATTACTTAACGCACTGAGTGAGGGAGCGGTTTTAGGGTTTTTGCGATGCTGGAGAGGGATGCCGAGGGTGTGGATGGAGGCTCGGGAAGGAACGAATAACAACAGGTGAAAGAGATGTGCGCTCCATTCCGAAAATGGGAGAGAGACCGGTGGCACAGAGTGAATTAGAGGTGGGAATTAGGGGAAGAAAAACTGTGAGGAAAGTCCGCAGCCCTTTGAGTAGGGAAACAAGCTGGGCGCTAGGCACGGAAAGTATTGGTAATGAACCTAAAAGTATTCCGTGAGATTACAGAGTGTCGCACAAGTTTAAAGTAAAAGGTCACTACATGGAAAAGATTTTTATTCAAATATATATCTCATGATTTTGTATTAAAGCTTAAGGAGGTAAAAAGGGAATTTATTCATGGAAAGCTAAAAATTGTTAATTTCTAATGCAAGTATTAATTATGGTTATTATTATTATGGTTAAAAATCAATATCGGTAATCTTTCACTCCATTATGTGCCATCTATTCCATTGCAATCGTTTACATTCGAATTCAAATACAATTAGAGAATACACTTCTTTTATCCCACTCAGATAAATAGGTAGATAAAGTACTACAGCCATTTACAGCCATTTATTGAAAACTGAATAGTCAATATCATATTATTATTGAGGCAATGTGCACAAAATCCAAGAAGAATTAAAAATTATAATAAGTTCTTAACTTTTACAATGAAAATGAATTTTGTAATTGAAGAGAAAAGGTTATCAGCTTAAAATACCCACACTATAGAATTAATCCTTAATACGTTCATTACATCATAGGATGAAGTAGTCGCGAGAATGCGTGTACACTATGTACGCTCACTAATATCAAATAAACGACTTCAATCACCAGTTTAGCGCCGGAAGTTACATTCTTTCGATCGCCGAGTTGACTTTCACTGCGGTTAACAAAACATTAAATTTTAACGCAAATATTGACTCGAGCAGCGAGCTTGAAATCCCGTGCCAAGAATTTCCGATAAACAGACGAGCAAACGAAGCGTTGCCTCCCACACAGGCGACGAGGGGACGCTGCTAAAAATGTGTTTAGAAACAAATTCCTTCTGATTCGCCCTCATCTCCACGGTAAACTTCATTTCGTGCGGGCAAACGCGTCACGTTTGATTGCGTTCGCCTCTTCCTCCCGCGCGGCCCATTGCAGCAGCGCGCACCCAGGAGATGCCGGGACGAACCTGCGTGCCTCGAAATTACACAGACCTTCGACACAAGGATTGGGAGGAGGAGGGATGGCCTTAAAAATAACTCACGGAACTGGGAGAAAACAAGCGCAAAAGGAAAGCGGCCTTGAAAACTGTTTGTGCTCTTGTGCTCCCTCCAAAACAGTTGCGCGCTTATATTTCACTCCGACCCTAGAGGCATCCCGACGGCAGGAATTGGAAAACAAAACACTGCCGCCGTCCGCTTCTGACGATGCGAAAGTAGGCACTGGTGCACACAAAACGCTCGCCCTTTACCCCTTGCGCTCCCATTGCTTCCCGTGCCAACGTTTTCCAAAAAAACTTACGTCTCTGGGAGTGAGTTCCGTTTCCCACGCTACCCTCACCCCCTCCGACCCTAAGTTCCTTCCAGGTCCTAATTTGACCTCCACGCCGCATCGTAGGATGTAAGCACCACTATTTTCGTAAATGCTACGCGGTTATTCCCCGCATGATGTTGCTCATTTAATCGGAGAATATATGACTTGAACCATAGCAATAAAACTATGACATTTCCTGGACACTCATGCACTTATTGTAGAAGCTTTGCAGGAAGAAAATGGTCGTTATTCGCCGATTTATTACTATATTACTAAGTATTAATATTCTACCCTAGGCCTCAATACGAGTATAATACCTTGGGTTGTGTCTCCTACGGAAAATCAAAGCTATCGCAATACCACTTTGTTTCACGGTATAGAAATGGAACCCGGCTTAATCATTCTGTCCGGCATTTTCTACAGACGAAAAAAATAAGGCATTTTCAGAAATATAACCGGCCGGTAACGCGATAGCCTATCAGACCAAAAGTCGCGGGTTCAGATCCCGCCCAGGGTATGGATGTAATGTGCGTCCTAGGATCAAGATCTTTGGCAACGCGGTGCGATAAAAATACAGCTGTTGGAGCACCAAAAAACCAAGAATTTTACTAACTGAGAAGTTTCACATAAGACAGTGTGCAGTGAAGAGCAACTAGGTTTGTTATAAGGTGTTACGATAGGCTTAGCAGTGTATCGAAATTATTAGAATAATTACGTTGGGAACCATCAGATCGTAAGTTATAATCCAGAATTCATTTCCTGCGGACATTTAAGGCAGTGAATCTCTTACAGGTATTACAAATACATTTTAATATGCAAGAGTATTTTGGCAGGTTAGATCAAGAAGAAAAAATTAGAGAAATATATAGTAAGAGGGAGAGGTACAAAAATTCATTTTTGTCCTCACAATATAAGGGACCGTGATTGATAACATCGAGGGTGCATGTGGAAATTAGTATAGGTTTTGTGAACTTGGTCTAGAAGATTAGTCTGCAGTGATTATTTTAACATGTCCATATTTTAACATTGCTAACTCAAGAAAGTTTGGAAGTTATTATTTAATTAAGGTAGTTATAGAAATTTCTTACTAATCAATAATTATCAGAATAGTTTTTACATGCTAAAAATTCAGTTATATTTGTCTATTGAATGCATATCTAACATTTTGTATTAAGAAGAGGCGTTATCAGCAATCTCTTAGTTGCATGTGAGTAGTGTCTTCACGGAGAAGTAATGCACAAGTAATTTTGTATCCCTGAATGATAGTGTAAATTTAATTCTTTCTGCTTCGAAATGTATTCATGGTGCTGCTTCACCCCCTGCCACACACAATTTCGGTGGCTGTTAGAGTAATATGCAGATAAAAAAGAGTACTAAGTGCCCAGGCAAAATAGTTCCCATCTCGATTATACACGGGTACAACCCTGACACACCGTTCACTGCAAAATGCTGTTTTTATGGTCATGTTGACGAGAGAAAGAGTCAATTCTTGTTTCCCATGGGGAGAGCACAGCAGGACTCTGACACACTAAGGTCTTGATCATCCGTACCTTTGGGCAGTAGTTGCAGGACTGTCGAGCTAGGGTCACTTTTCTGCCGATTCTGGGTATTTAACACCATTCGAACATGTTTATTTTACTTGAAAACAGATACGTGTCAAATCCTGATTACTGTCTAGCATTTTTCCAACGTCCACCTACATCTTCCAGTTTTTCAGAATAAAATGCTTTTTCGCCCCTCTTCCAGGACATCCACATTATTAATGTGGCTAATTATTCCCCTCGTTCATTACACTCTCCTATTACCTTTTATGATGTCAAATTTTTCTTACCTATTCGTCGCTTAATTTCTCCTTTTTCTCACATCCGTCCACATTTGATTGCCTCTTATTATTCCATTAATCACTTTTATTCTTCGTTTCTCCTTCATAAACTTACTTCCCACATTAAACCTAGCAATTCTTTCATCATTATTTCTATCAATATAATTTTCTATACTTTCCCCTTACCTATACATCATATGCTCCGATCAAATCTAAACCCTTTCACGCAAAAAATTCCAATATTTTGGTATCATCAGGTCATTACATCATCCGTCACCGATATAGAGTGATTTTATATACCTAATAATCATTGCCTACCCCATAAGTTCTCACGTCATTTGAAATCCTATTCTCGCCAGTATAATTTGCCAGGTAAATGTCTAAACATGCTCACTTTCAACCAATATTCATTATACATTCAAGAAGTATTGTCTTGATACTCAGTACAAGACAGTTCGAAATCCAGTTATGTTTCAATCCTCACATGATCACAAGAGCGTCTTTCCGGCTGTCGTTAATGAGGAAAGTAGGCTAATATCGTTCAGATTCTGCACTCTTTTGGTCCTTTCAATATATGACGACAAAGCATAAATGTGCAAGTAAAATCATTCTAGTGTAACGACATACTTCAACAGCATCAGAATACCTATTTTTTGTTATGCTGCTATTAAACCGAACGTGATTTAGGCAGTTATGCATTTGCAACCTCAGCTGATTCCTTAATGTCTAGCCAAAGTAAACATGCCAGATCTGATGCTTTCCCAACGAATGCACTTTGTGATATTTGTTCAGTTTCTCCACCGGATCCTTCATGGCCGCTGGTGTTTCAATGTATGAGTCGTTCATCTCCCTCAGAGTTGAGTGGGTAAGGGCAAGACAATGCATGCCGGGTATCAGCATGAAGTGGCTTTTGATGAACATTAATCGGTCACCAATGGTGCATCACGCGGTTAACGCACTTGTTGGATCACTAGTCTCTCACCCGGAGTTTGAATCCCGGCAGTGGAAGATATTTTTATCGGTTAGCGAGCACCAACTTGAGTGCTTTGAGAAGAGTATTTGAGTTTAGTACTCCGCCCGTCGGATGAGACGTTAAGCCGTGGTCCCCTTAGCGCCTTCCGTTAAGAGAAGGCTAATGCTGACGCCGGGTTTCCCTCCACCCATCTTCTTTACCCTTCAAACCTACCCTATAATACCAGAACTGACTTAAAAACTCAGATTAGCATTATCATCATCAAGGGTCAACAATCCTAGGATTGGTTTGACGCAGTATTCCACTCGATTCTTCGGCCAACCTCTTCATATTAATGTAGTTCCTCTCTCTCACGTCCTTTACGACCTGTTCTATGTAACTCACACGAGGCCTGCCTTTTCCATTTTTTCCGTTCACTTATCCTTCGACGATTATCTTCATCAGGCCGTCGCGTCTTAAGATATGGCCGATTAAGTTGTCCCGTCTTCTTTTTATAGTTTTCAGCAGACTTCTTTTTTCTCCCACTCTTCTTAGGACTTCTTCATCTGTCACTCGATCGATCCATTTTATCTTCATCATTCTTCGATAGCACCATATTTCGAATTAGATTAGCATATGATTCCAAAATCATGTAAGAGCTCCTTTTAACTGTAGTAATATAGTATATGTTCTCTTTTATGAAACTTGACGAAAAAGTTGACTCTCGAATCCATTTTTGGAGGCTTGGAACGTGTCTATTCACCAACGCACCCCACTGATTTTCATTCAGGAAGTTCCACAACACACGAAGAGATTTCTTTACTCTTGTTTCATATCCCGGTGGGTGTTTGCATATGAAGTGAACAACCTCCATTTCTGAGAACGAATTGCACGCAATTCAATCACGTTGTGTCAACAGGAGCGCCTACATGTTTACTAGATCCAAACCACCAACTGCTCGTGTAAACAACTAGTTAGGTAGGAATGCTTAATTCTGTCTACTAGCCTTACACTCTGGAATATCACTAATAACTAATATGGAGTAAAAATGCTATTAAAACACTGATATATACGACAGATGTCAATTTTTGATTGCGCATATTAGCAAAATAATATCTGAGAAAAACCGTGATAAAAAGCTGATAAAGAGAAATTGCCTTTCCAAAAATGCTAGACCTAGGAATAATATTGACAGCAAACACGAACCAGGAGAATCTTTCGCTAAGTTCACCTCTGAAAGGGGAATGCCAGTGTTAAGAGCTGATTTTGTACAAGGAAAAAACGATAATTGCTAAAGAGAGGGAATATAACTTCTAGCAATACAAAAAAAGGGCATTATATGTACTTATGTATCATCATTGGTGCAATGGGGCGTTTACCCCGAATTATATCAATTAATATATATTAATAGTATATTGATCCGAACCGAAATCGCAATTTTTTACACGAAATCGTTAGATGGAAACGAAAAATGAATTTTATTGAAAAACATTTTTCTTAGAGGTGGAATAAAAATTATTATTATTATTAATTAATCAGCTATCCAGAGTCATTTAATATTAAATCAAAAATTAAAATAAGCAAAAGGTGAACACCACCGAACAAGCCGCTTTGAGACCATTGACGTCATCCTCCTCCCGTCCTTTACTGCTTTTAGGGAAAGAGAAGGGAGTGGAGGAGGGGTGTCGGAAGGTCTGCTGGCCCAAATCCTGTCGCAACCGCTTCCGTTGGCAGAGTCAGCTGTGTGTCCCCCAATGCCATAAGGCGAAGTAGCTTCGCGGGTTCAGTTGTGTTTGGATAAAGTGGATGACGTAAGAGGTCGCACACACGTCCACTTTTCCGAAACAGTTAAAAACATCAGTTTTTCGCCGCTTATAACTCGAGAACTAATTGACGGATCGAAAAACAGAAAAATACAGGTCTTTTTATTTTACAAACTCTATCAGATTCGGGAGTTAAAAAATATGGTAAACGACATCATTTGGAGGTCTACGAACAAGTCAATGAATGTGCTGGATAACAATATTAAAAAAAAAAAACTTCAAATGGCTACTACTTGCGAGAATCTTATTCTCATTGGTTGTTTTTAAGAAAGCAGTTTCACCCCAAATAACAACCCCAATAAATAGAAAACAAAATGCAAAGTTGACCTGAATACGCCCACAGGAAGGGGGAATGAAACTATTGTCTCAAAGAAAAATAACGCGATGGAGATTCCCGGTTGTAATATGAAGATATCAATTTTCTGTAGCAGAAGTCTCAAGTGTTATTCTGTAAATCATTCCTATTGGTATAAATAAAATGTCCTAAATGTAAATGTCCAAAAAATCATTTTCTTTACTTATTGAATAAAGACTCAAAATAGTATGTAGCCAAGTGATCGTGAATAAAATTAAAGAATAAAAATGACTTATCATACCAATTTAATACAAAAGAAAGAAGTGGATAATACCAATGGTATATCATTAAATTCAAATTGCATGCTTCCGAATTATTTTCAAGCATGCAACTTATTGTGATTACTAAACCACCTTCAATTTATGTTGGCCCAACAGTCACCGAAATATTATTTCCACGCCTACAACATTACATGCTTTGAACACATGCTATGAAATTAAATGCAAATATACCAAAACATTTGTGACGTAACTCATCCTAATTTCGAATAAATTTGACCGTATCTGGCGTTACTAAGTGGAACAATATTTCAGGTATAAAATCAAAATTCACGAGTTGTACTTTCAACTTATTTTAAATGCATACTTGCACTCAACACATATCACCCCATTCATCATCAGGTCCACTCAGTAGATAATTAGACCTAATGATGACGCTTTAGGCATTGAATGACGCGTTTTCTGCAACTACACATTAAAAATAAATGGACAGTACAACACGTGCATTTTAATTTAATGTCTAATTTGCGTCTTTCTAATTTCTAGACTTCTAATTTCAAGACTTGTGTCACGTAAATCACCACTGATTCCCACAAAGTTTCTTATCTACTGCTCTATTCCTTATTTTTCAATTCCAACATTTTTTCCGCTATATAGGTATATAATCTGTTCCAATATATAGGTATATAAGGTAATCAGTGCCAACATTCAATGAGAAAAGAGAAATATACGATGCGACAACTCAAACAATGATGCTCAAATAAGCAATGAAACATTGAATGTACTATATTTCTCAACCAAATCAATTTTTATATCTCGAGGGGAGAGGATAAAGATTCTTTTTGGAAGGCGACCATCAGAAGAATCTCAATGAAAGTAAAAATAGAAAAAATGACAAAGATGACTAACAGAACAAATGAAACGTGGAACGATTCGAGGAACACGAATTGTTTTTTTAATACTTCGAATTATTGGCATTGTATTCAGGCAAAATAGATCCATTTTCCTCAGTTTCACTCCAAAAAAAAATAATAGATTCAGCGCAGATATGAACGGCTTCGCTGAATTTTCCGTAAGTTTGCATTTGATGAAATAACACCATACCCGAGGAATTCGCGGGGAGTTCGAACAAATGACGAATTCCTTCGGATGGCATTCAGAGGAATTCTTACGAATGCCTTAGGTCGCTATGCCAAAGCCATCACAAGACGGCTTTTGGCTTTATGGCGCCGTGCGCCTCTGTTCCGACCCACAGTGCATTATTACACTGCACGCTTCCTCTCCTTACGGGATGAATAAAAATGAATTGCATAACCCCGTGGATGATTTTTTTCCTCAGAAGAGGAAGGGGATTCCGGAGGGAATAAACATCTAAGATCGCAGGAACTGATCCGAAATGCTCACTGCCCCGTGAGTAATACACCTCAGCGAAGATTTATATTCGAACGGAAGTCTTTGTATCGCAAAGAGTACGACTATCTTGCTTTTATTTATATACATGCACGAAAAAATATATGTACATTTTTTTTAAAGATACGAATCCCGGGCCAGCCTCAAAAGGAAAGTTCATGCAAGACTGCACTCAGAATAATCCTCATCTTTTTTTCCCATAAATGCGCGTGTATAAACCAACACTCACGCGGCGGAACATACCTCATCCCTCCACATCAAAACCTTATCCTCTCTCTTTCTCTCTGTTTCTCTCTCCAGGAGTCTTCTTTTCAGTTCCTTGCGTTAAAAATGAGGGGTAAACCTCGATCGGCACGCTTGAAAAAATCTCTCTCAATCTTGCCATCCAAGTGAGAAGGGATTCCTCCGCGAACAACCCACGCTAAGCCCCGCCCAACCGGGAAACTTGAAAGGAAACCATCCTCGCCGCTCCTTAACCACAGCATTTCTCTCCCCATCTCTCTCACCATTCTCTCTCTACGCCACTCCTCTATTTCCTCTCCTCACACTCCTCTTTTACAAACGAATTTCCCGACCTCCTTCTCCAGCATTCTGAAGGGTGACTCGGAGGATGGGAGGATAGGGGGAGGGAATGGAGTGTGCTTGAAAATATCGATCGCCTTCGTTTTCCGAAGTGCCGCGGAATTAATCGAGCGATTTACTCCCTTGACATTGGAAGTCTCCGGCGTCGGCGGGAGCACCGCCGCAAGCATCTCAATACTGGAAAACCCTCCCTTGCTTCATTCCTGTCTTACCATCGGAGTCCCCGCTCTCTCCTACTCTCAGTCTTACGATATCCTCCTCGCTCCCTTTGCCCACTCCCACTCCTTCTCATCAACACCTCCACTTCGGAATTCCCTCCGCTTCCGCCTCTGCCTTTTCCACCGAAAATTCACTTCCCCACACCCTCAACCCGCTCGCATATCCCTGCGCATATTGTTAGCCTCTCCGACATCTCCATTTCAACTCTCGAGGCCGTAGTCTCCCTCCTCTGAGCAGCTGATACTTCTTAGCGCTAATGCAGATTCTCGATTCATCGCGTTCCGGGAAGCCGAGGGAGTTTCGGGGGGTGTCGAACCCTCGGGGAATCGAAAGCGGTCGTGTAGAATAAGAGTATAACCGTCCGTGTGCGCGTGAATCTTTCAAATTCGGGAGATGACGAGGCTGAAAGTATTACCGAAGATGCCGGGTTCCACTCCCGGCAGTGCAGCAGAATTTTTCAAGGTATACCGTTCCCAACTTACATGCTGAGTGGAGAGTTCTTCTAGCGCAGCACTTAATCCGTCAGATGGGACGAGGATCCCTTGGCAATTTTCTCTATGAGCTGAATAAAACTGTACCCAACGCTGTGTTTCTCCAGCCATCCTCCTTTCCCTAAAACATACCTAACGCCACCCAAAATACGTAGGTACCCTAAATTTCGCAGTTGTTGGTCTCCTCTCCCGAATAATCACACCCTATATGAGAGGAAGTGGCTTTATCCTAAGGACAGTTAGCTTAGATAATTTCAAAGAAATAGCTTATGTTCACCTGCAGAGAGGTGAAAAGGGTGTTTAATGTAAGTTTCTGGAGGGTAAGAAGAGCATCGTAACAAAAAATCCACAACTGGAACAAGGTTTAATATTAGTATTCTTGATGAATTTTTCAGCTAATATTACTCGATATCAAGAACAATTTTCTTGACAGTTAAGATAAAATGGAAATCCATCGCATTTATTAGTGTAAGCCTGAGTCTGAAATTGAGAACATACATCTCCTTTGCATTTTAAGCCAAAATCATCTTTGAAATAAGATTAAAAGAGAAAACTGAAATTTTGGGAGTCCTTTCAATTATTTTATTCGCACATTTAAATTAAACATTCTTTAAATGGATGTATTTTCAAACAAAAAACTAATCAAGGTGCGATTAGTTTTTAATTTGAATATCGAATTATAAATTACTAGCTAAAGTTGCCCGTTAATAGTCAATGGGAGGGAGAAATATAATAAATATAAATTGTGCTAAGAAATTTTAACATTTTTCATGAAGGGCGAAAAATGTGCGGAAGAGAAGAAATAAGTGAAGAAACGTTTGCTATGGAGTTAGCTCCAAGTCGATATCGGAACCATGAATATAATTTAATCCAATGTAAACATATAATTTGCTTGGACTCATGTCTGGGCCTATACAAAAATAATAACATTATCCAGTAACTTTCAGGCTAGATGAAACAAAGTATGTTAGAAGGGGAGGTGCATACGAATGTCTCTCTATTGTTGACAATGAGGCCAGATCGGGTTTTTGGGAATGTTAGGACTAAAATCTTCGGCAAAAAATTTTACTCTGGCCTTTCATACATATTATATTTGTCTCAATTCTCCAACTTCATGATAGTGGCTTCAATGAACTTCCTACGGATACGTATCAATGCCTTTTATTCCAATTAGATTAAATTCTTTTCTTATAACCTAGAACAGATTTAGAAAAATGGAAAAGGCAGGCCTTGCATGAGATTCATGAAACTAGTTGCGAAGGATGTAAAAGAGAGGAGTTACGTCAATATGAAGAGGTTTGCCGATAGAAGAATAGGGTGGAGAGCTGCGTCAAACCAATCATAGGATTATTGACCGATGATGATGAAATCAGGTAGTTGTCGCTCGTTTACCTATGTTCACACCTTATACGGGATATTTGATGTATCACTAAATTACATTTTTTTTCATCTTGTTACTCCTATTTTTTGTTTGACTTCATTTAGGTTTTTTATCACGTTCTTGAGCCTCAAATTACAACAATTGTGAAAGCGTTCCACTTCGGAATACAGTATGAATATATAAAATATTCACTTTTTGAACCCCACAGAAACTGTCATTTAAATACTTTTAGTTTTACCGAATGCACACCTGGGAGTAGCACAAAAGTTAGCCCGTATGATTTTGCCGGATGAAATAGCCGATGTAGATTGAAGAATCAGCTACGATATCTTTTTTAATAATTTTCAATATCTTCATGAAAAGAGCAACACAGTTTACGGCATCTCTGTAGGACGAACTTTTTAGCATCATTGCAATGGCATAATAATCAACACTCGGATTCTTAATGAGACATTACGGAACATTGAGATTTGAATTTCATTCCCTGGTTTATGCTAAACTATCTCAAATCTCAAGATAGATATATGAATTGATGACGATTTCGAAAGCGTTCCATGTCTTATCTTCACGTCCCAGGTTGGTTCATATGCATAAACCCGTAAAGAAAAAAATTCACAACTTGAACACCGCATTTAAATACTCCTAATTTGGATCGAATTTAAACCTTCTATTCTGTGAGTAGCGCTAGTAGTCAGTACGTTTCTTTGTGCGCAAAAATATAGCTGACCTTGCTTCACGAATAGTCTACAATGCCTTCAGTACCTTCATATATCCTCACGAAAAGCACAATGCCGTTTACGGCATTCCGCTATGACGAACTGTTTAAGCATCAACGATGTTTTCATTTCAGAGACGACAATGGCAATGGCCTTAGCAACGCTTGGAAAACAACCGAAATAAGCAGTAAATTTCAACATAAATTACACAATGCCGAGAAATCTGGAGAACAAAGAGTGAATCGGTTGAAAAAATATGAAAATTTAAACATTTTTCGATTAAATACAGAAAGAATGAAAGAAATATGCTAATATTTAGTTATTTTACTAAGCGAAAAAAAGCTCTTGTCCTTAAAACAGTGAATTGCTACTCTTAAAACAGTCCATTTAAACCAATGTAAATACACAATTGGCGCCAGGAATCGAACTCGGGCCCTGAGCCTTTTTTTGTATAGCCTATAGCACCTTCTAGTGTATACGCTAGCATCCTACAAAATTTCAGCTCAATCAGTTGAGTAGTTTTTGAGGAGATGCGTAACATAATGCTGGCAGACAGACAGACACCACTTCATTTTTATACATTAGAATGATATCACTCTATGAGTCAGGACCTTTAATTAAACATAGGATGTAATGGCTATGCCGAAAAGGATATTTTCTATACATTCAACGAATTTCAGGAATTTTAAGAAGAATTCCTCGAATCATTATAAAATGCTTGCCCTTGCTTAAATTGATGAATTGCCTAGAACATATAGGCATGATATAAGCTGACGTTTCCAATCTGCAGCTTTTCCTCGAACAACAATTATTTCATGAAAATTTAATAACAATAGTATACATATTAGCTTAAAAGGCATACACTACACGCCAAACTGGAATCTGTACAGATGAGAATGTATAAGCTCGAGCCCAACGGGATTTCAACAACGAGCGCTCTCCAAAGCCATCCAAGCTTTTGTGTGTCCAAAAACAAATCTGCAATCTCTCGAACTATAGTATGCTTTTCATAAGGACATTTTTAAATTTTAATTATGAATAATTATTCCCTTAAATACACACAACCGATTGGATTTTAATGTTAATTTTTCCAAACTCAGATAATAACTTCATTCAGCTTCTTTTCTTCATTTTCCGCTTAACCGTTCTGCATTTCTGTACACACAGCGGGTAATTTGATTTGTAATATAAAATTAAAGCAGACGACTCTTCTTCATTATCTTTTGATGGCATATTTTTACGTCAAATTAACATTAGTAATTCTGTTAATTTTGTGTTGTGTTTGTGTGCAAAGGGATTTAATAACCATTAATACACATAACGGAGTATGAGGGAAAAACAGGAAAAAAAAAGTTTCTGCGTCATGAAAAACGGAACGTCCATTAATACGCCAAGGCTTTTATGGCTTTATGATTCCGATGACTCGCTGAAAACGAGTGGAGTAAATTTTTCCCCTGAATAATGCTCCCATTTGTTCCAAAACCGTACACGCATCAAGCACGAATCACGAGACTTTCTTCCTTTCTCTCGCAGTCTCTTTTAATCTTGCCCCACCCATCGACCGCACTTCCTGCCATTCTCCCTCGCCTTTCTCCTCAATGACGACGTCATTCATCATCCCCTAACCAACCTGCCACTTCCCACGCCCATGGAGGTGCGCGCGAAATAATAGCGTGCTTCCGAGTCGTACGGCACGCAGAGAAGACCACTGCATGTTTCATAGCGCAATTCTTATCCAATTGAAGAGTGTTGGAGCCTGGGGTGAATTCGGTCATCTGAGTGTCCTCCAGTTCGAAACAAATGTTTCAATTTCGCATTTCCCCAAGCGTAGGTAAGTGCGAGGTAATTGCATCAGTCATTACTATTCCTAAAAAACCAATGCAATAGGCTCTCAGGGTAATGGTCGTGGATAATTGTTAATACCATTAACAATAATTGCCTTAACAATTATTCCTAAATTATATTTCAGATATATATTTTACAGAAAGATAGCGAAGATTTGGACTTAGGTCTCAGGAATGATCCACCACGGTTGTGAAACAGACTCAGGAAAGACAGCAGAGAAAGTATTTAAAATGCTGTTTGCCCTTGAATTATTAGGATCATATGAATATACCAGGTA
This sequence comes from Platycnemis pennipes, assembly GCA_933228895.1. Lineage (NCBI taxonomy): Eukaryota > Metazoa > Arthropoda > Insecta > Odonata > Platycnemididae > Platycnemis > Platycnemis pennipes. The sequence continues at coordinate 53,987,833 of OW121853.1, forward strand.
GATAACGAAGGAGATCTAAGAAGAAAAGGAAGAAAAGGAGTTCGATGGCAATTCTGAAAGGATGGAACGACAACTTTGTCTGACTCATCTTGAGATGTTAAATGTTTATGAAAACGATTGTGGGGAATAAGCTGAATGGGAAGAACTGTTAGGTAAGACTACGAAGACATAATTAGTTTTCGTTATTTACTAGTAATGATTTTTTCCGCCATAAAATTTATTTACAAAATGAAACATGGAAACGGTTGTTAAAGATGGTGAAAATAACGCACATACTCACTACCCCAATGAGGGTGAAGTTCGCCCTGAAATAATTGAGTGGCAGATGAAAAAGAAGTGACAAAACCTGCATGGACGCAGTAAAACAGTGCCACCGTGTGAAGGAACAATTTTAATTTCCCACGAGTTGGTTTGATGCGACTTCGCCATGAACCGTCTAAACGCTATATCAGAAACCAAGTCGTGTTTCTGGAATATATCCTAAGAATAAGTGATTAGCACCGCTTACCCAATCACAGCTTTTGACGAATTCATTGAGTAATAACACAGAGGAGTGATTTTAGTGGACAAAAAGCATAATTAACAACAACTTTTTTAAATTCTCGATAATACGCAAGATTTGCTTGGAAGTTTTGCTTTAAAGATTACATTGCATTTTCACTGACTGAAAATGCAATCAAGGCTGGCACGTTGGTATGATAAACACGGTTCAGTATTTGCCTTCAAAGACTTAGCGGTCAAAATTAGTATTGGAAGTTCGTGAATATATTACCGTTTCTTTAAAAAAAACATTTCGAAGGGATCCATCATGCAAATATTGTACCTTGTAAACATTCTTAGCTTGGCTTAACTGTCAAAATTATTATCACAAGTGTGTGAATACATTGACGTTTCTTTAAAAAAAAGAATTTCACAGGGGTCCATCATGCAAATTGTAAACATTCCCCAATGAAAGTAATGTCACACATTATTTTAAAATCGTTAAGACAGCAAATGGTATTTTAAGATTCGCTTCCCCAAGCACAACTCCTATGGCTGCTAAACTTAATGAACCAAGAAAAAAAATTTGAGCGATAAGTTGGTGATCACAATTTGCATGCGCTTTGGAACGAGGATAATCCTGAAAATTTCGAGCGGCGAACTATTCACCGACCCTGTAAAACGGGCATGTTCCGATGGCGTGACCGGCTGGCATAACGCCCCTGGGAAGCGTGCAATACCTTCAAAGCAGGCAGTAACGCACAGGGCCGTCCGAGGCACGGCATTCTTAATGCCGGAAACACCAACGGCCAACTCTTTAGTATGACTTCATCCCCAACCTCCGATGCTGACCTCGCGGTTACCTCCAGGTAAAAAAATGAATACAGCCGGGTACATGAAAAAATTTCTCGCCCCTCAGATTTTTCTCGTTTCCGGCACGTCACTCACCAAACTCAGGCGTTCCCTTCCTTCCGCGGAGGCAGAACCGAGGACAGACGAAAACGTTCGGCAACACAAACGCGCATTTCCTGCACCGCCTTCATTTGAAAGCTCAGTGGGCAGCTCTAGCACGTCCGCTGCCATCGACGTTTTATTTCCTCCAATCCACTCATATATTTCTTATCTACTTGGGAATGGTTCTGGGGAAAGTGAACTAGTCACACGAACTCTGGGTTATTTGCATGTCATTAAAATTGTCCTGTTCGTTGGAACATTTTAATATTCCATGGAAAGTTAGAAACAAATAATGAATCCCACCATTACTAGCCATTAATACTAATTTGGCATAATGCAGCGATCCACTTTAAAATTGGGCACAGATTTTGCATCAAACCATATTAAAAAGTAATAGCTGCTTCAAATTTAAGACGCTCGAGCACGAGGGACATTACGAACATACCCTAGGGGCAGGCTATGCTACAAGGTCAAACAGAGCCTCATATATAAATAACATTCGCAGTGAAGACCGCTGGATAAGTTTGACCAAAATTCTCCGGATTAATTTTGCTCTGCTCCCTACATTAAATAACAGTTCACCTAACCACATAGACTTGTTTATTTTACATATTTCGTAACTTTCCCCAAGTACCTCACACTACGTCTTTCTCTACATTTTTTCTATCCGAGGTTACCTCCAAGAGAGCCTTTATGAGACCATTATTCTATGACCGATAAGGTTGTCCTACTTCACTCTGGGGTTTCCAAGGTATCTATTTTTTCTCCAAGTCCTAAGGGAACCCAATATTCGTCGGCTTGAAAATTTCTTCCACCACATACATCGAGATTACAGTCGTCTCTGTCTCATCATCATCAGCACTGTTCATCAATCTTTGGATTGGTTGGAAACAGCTCGTAACATGATTCATCTATTGGCTAACATGTGCGTTTGGACATAATTTTTTTCACATCCGTTCACCACATGACTCGTAGTATACAATTCAATTCCAATCCAACCTTAGTAATTCTTTCCGATGACTTCATCTTTTCAACTGTATTCAAAAGATTATCAAATCTCATAATTAGTCTAATAACGTTTTCCGGTTTCTTTTCAGTGTTTTTATCAGATAACTTCTCCCTTTTCTGAGAATCTCTCAGTTTTTAACTCAACCCTTCCCATTAGTATTCATCATTTTTGTGCAACGCCAAATTTAAAGTGTGTTAAATACTGCCTATTTCACATATGTGATTAGGAGATGCATATAATATTTTCATGCATTTATAATTTTTAAGATAAAATCATCTCACCTGACGTGCATGCTGAGCAGTAAAAAAATTCCACGGAATCCGACCGCGGAAGCACGGTCGGGTGCGTGTGTGCCTGGCAAACAAATCGTCATGGAGCTTGCATGTTCTCCTTCTGTTATGATAAATCGCAGGTAATATGGTGCATTACAACTTAAAAATTTTAAAAATTATCAACATAAATCCAACCTTGCCGATGGGAGAATGTGAAAGTAGGGTACATTACATCCATTGCCTCAGTGCTCAACAGTACCATTATATTGGCCTATTCTATTTAAGAAGTCAAAAATTTATATTTTGTAAATGCTAAGGGTTGAATTTTGCCTTGTGTTCGTTCAATTGGCTCAATTGACGATTAAAATTTACGCCAAGCAAGGAGTCAAAAATCCATTTATCCACTCACAAATTACCCATCCGTTGCATATAGACAATGTAGTTGTTCAATTTCGCACACCAAACGTTCCTATGTACCTTTTTTTTATAAAAAAATGACCAAGATTAAGATCAGAATTCATTAAATATCAGTTTTATAGTCGCATTCAAATTCTCATGCTGTTGAATAAATAGATGAGGGCAACCATCGCCAACTCAGCAACAAACTCGTATCCCAGGTAATTTACTTTTATCCTCCATCGCCCTTTAAGCATGGACATAATTCAGTGCGTGGCTCTGGAATCCTATTTAAGTTACTTCAGTGTGACGAGTGTATAGAAAACTTGGACTGAGAGACAATTATTTCATACAGTGAGGATGATGTAATTATTTTATGATAATTATCTTTTAACGACAACCGTCACAGCAAGCCTCATTCCGGTAATCGAGGATTTTCAGCATATTTAGATTATATTGGTACATTCGTAACTTCTTAACCTAAATTAATCCTGGCAAAGCTTACTTTAACTCATTATTTACCCATAAAAGGAGTTCAACTGTTCGAACGAACGAAAATATGCTGATACTTTTCTCCTACCTCCCCCAACAAATAAGAGGGTGCCCAAGTAATGAGAAAATTACAATTTCATTCCGACGCGTGACCGCATTCAACCCTTATGGACCTACACTGCTGTCAACTAAAGTCTGGAATACAACAACGGGACAGCGCACCTTGCTGTACTTTTTTTCAATATTCTCATCTCTTTCTCGTTTTACTTTCCCCTTTTTTCGTTTAGCAGTATTGGAAAGGTGAGAAAGCCGATGGCTTAGACTCCCATTACGGTAAAAAAGCATACTTTAATGTATGCAAAATAGGAAATTAGGAACGCGTGTATAGTGAACTGGATAATTCTGGAGTATGCTTCTTGATGGAAGACAAGAACGCCATGGATGACGACAGCTGCGGAGAAGAAAAGGGTGGAAGCATTCGAACGTGATGTAACAAAATAATGATTAAGATTAAACGGATCGACCGAGTAAGTAGCAAAGAAGTACTAAGAAGAGTGGGAGAAAAGAGAAGTCTGCTGATAACTCTAAAAAGAAGACCAGCTTCTTAATCGGCCATGTCTTAAGACACGATGGTCTGATGAAGACAATGGTCGAAGGAAAAGTGAGCGGGAAGATTGGAAAAGGTAGGCCTCGTATGAGATATGTGGAAAACGTTGTGAAGGATGTAAAAGTGAGACATTACGCCAATATGAAGGGGTTGGTGAATAGAAGAATCGAGTAGAGGGTTGCGTCAAATGAATCCTAGGTTCGTTGATCGTTGATGATGATGACAGAAGAATGATAAAGATAAAATGGATCGACCGAGTAACTAACGAGGAAGTCCTAAGAAAAGTGGAAGAAAAGAAAATTCTTATTAATGCCCTAGAAAGAAGACGGGACAACTTAATCGACCACATCATTAGACATGATGGCCTAACGAAAACAATCGTTGAAGGAAAAGTGGCCGGGAAGAACGGTAAAGGAAGGCATCTTTAGAGCTTATTTGGAACAAGTCATGAAGGATTTGAACGAGAAGAAATATGTAAATATGAAAAGATTAGCCGATAGAAGAATTCAGTGGAGAGTTACGTCAAACCAATCCCAAGATTGTTGACTAATGATGATGATGATGCGTCTTGTGATATCCATTTCATTTTAATCTGAAAAAAGACGGTTTGTTCGTCTATCTCCTCACTCCTTTTATCAGTATTTGCGTTCCAGAAAGGACTGTTCCAAGAAGACTTCAACGGTGATATTTGCACGCATTGATTGTTTACTTGTTTCTTTGTTTAATGTATTTTTATTCGATTTTCACTTGTTTAAGTGGTTTATAGTAATTATTTAAAAGTATCATGAAACGAAATTATATCTGTAGGATGTTTACGGTGTCTTCCTGGTGCATGAAACTAGATACTTCAACATTCCTGGCCAGAACACAAGTATTTATGTACACAAGTATATGGACAAAATTCTACACTAGTTTTCAAAATGCTTTTTTAAAAACTCATTCATACTTACAGTGCAATTGCGAATTTCAATGTTATCTAAGTCGTTTTTTATTGCCTGCTTATTTTTTATTGCCTACTGACTCAATTATTACCTATCCGTAAAAGATTGTATTTATTAATTACGAATTAATACTGAGAATATCTGATTGATCTGACTGATACAAGATTGTTCTGCCTGAAACTGGGCAATGTAGTTCATAATACGGGCTAAGTTCATAATCAATGATGTTTAAGAATTTTATTTACAAAAATTATGTCTATGAGGCAGTGAATAGAATCCAGGTCCAACCCTTTAAACTGTTTAAAGCCGCTCTGCTTCTACATGGGAACTCATAAACAGGCGCATATACCTTCTATTTCAAGTAAAAAGGGTAAAAATATTATGTTTAAAGTCTAAGGAATCCAAACTCCTACTCCGAAGGCTACTCCACTATTTCATCCACAGCATTTATGGCTTGATATCTCTCTGCAAAAATTTGAACCAATATCTCACTGCTTTGCTTCCTTTAGCCCCTCGTGTATTACTAATAAAAGTTCAGAGGCCGTATAACCTTTTTCACAATCTAGTTACGGATGGTCATAAATAAAGAAACGCACAGGCTCTCTGGGATTATAAAAGTTGAGTATCAATGAAAGGTCGGTTTAATTCCCTCACTCAAAGTAATATTGAGGGGGCCATCTTTTATTATACCTTGACGGAATTTTTACGTGCCATTCCATGGTTTACCCAGGAACCAAAAATATTAAACGCTAACTAAAGAGGACACGAACAAACCTATATCTTGCTCTTAATTGGTCTCAGGGAAAAGCTCGTAAAAACTATAAGTCCGAAATGGCCTATAATTTTCTTTCGTCCGGAAAATAGTATAAAAAAGAGAATTCCCAGAACAGGATTGCAGTAACAAAGAGGTGTCGGGTAGAATGTCATGGATCGTTTGACCTGTTTCTAAAATTAAATGCACGAGAGCATTTTCCAGCGGTTCCACTCCCAAAATCAAACATATAGCGCAACTTGGTGATGCTGCACCTATCATTTAAAATAAATCCTTGCATTATGTAAAGTTTCCATAAAAACACGAAAAGATTAACTTTCACAGGCATGTAAAACGTTACGTAAATGTGTGTAAATGGGTAGCGTGTTTGATTAAACGCTGTACCTCCCACATGCAGCATTTCTTAAAAATTATTTGCTGAAAGATAAGTATTTCATGAGGTGGTCAATTTTTCTACGTGATTAAATATTCTACTTCAAACAAAATAATGTAATAATACCTCACAACCAGAGCTCTGCAGTTAGGTATATTTTAATAGGGCTTCTAAGTTTATATTCCCATATTTTAAACAAAATTTCCCCAAAAAAAACTATCCCAGCGCGAATCAATATTCCGGCACATACTGAACGGTCTATCACACCATCACATATGACAGAAAAGGCTAGGAGCTCATGCAGGCGAAAATACTTATTTGCTTGGCAGACTTCGATGATAGCTCGTCATACACAGGCACGGAAATCCGGGTGCCCTTGCACGGTAAAAGTTGACTTTCGGCATTTTCTCCATTTTCCACGAAACGATGATAAATCACCGCGCGAGCAAAGCGAAGGTTTCCGACAACTCCCGCAAACTAGTCGCCTCGGGAATTTTTCAGTTTAATACGTATTTGCCACGGACGGCAGCGTAAGCCCTCCGCCCGGGAGGTGAGGTGAGGAAGGGGAAGGTCTGGCAAGGGGGCTCAAATAATCGAACGGGCAACACCTAATATCGGACTCCCATCCCCCCTCCTCCACATGAAACCTTTTCCCCCTCCCTCTCGGCGACCATTTACAACCCCACGCATCTCCCCCATTCCCTTTCCCCGACTGACTTCTCGCTCACCGCCTTCACGCCCCCTTTCGGGAAAAGAAACATTAATTAATTTCGCGCAGAGAAAATTATTTTTCCCTACACTCCCCTCCCCCACTAGCAGCCAACTCTCTCCCTCCTGCCCGCCAACATCCCCGGAATCACCCTCTTAAAACTCCCAACCCTTTCCTCCCCATGCGCCCACTCCCTTTTTACGAAATGGCTTTAGCAGTTCGGGGAAGAAGCACTACGGAGCACATTTTTCCGGGCATTAATGAGATTTGGAAGGGGTAGATAGGGGAGAGCCTGGTGGAGGGAGACAGAGAGAGAGAGGTAGAAGGGTGAATTTTACGGCGGGGCGATTCTTTCGTGAGAGTTGGGAAGGGGAAGGAAGGTTTTGGGGGAGGGACTGGAGTCGTGCGTTTCAGGAAGAAGGGGGAGCAGAGAGGAGCCGGAACATGGTACAGCGGAGGGCGGTTCACGACAGGGGTGTGTGAGCGAAAAAGAGTTGAAGGGGGCAGTAAGAAGGGGGTGTATATCCCGAGGGTTTTCAGGAGCCAGATGTGTGGCCAGATGATGGCCGACCACGTAACTAAATGTGACTGTAATCGCGTCCGCAAAACGCTCTCTGAACAAGGCACATCCGACAGGGCACACTCCCGTGGAACCGTCTATTCGCTCAAGCGAGTTTAAAAAATACGTATAGGCCCTTTATGAAAAACCTAGGGATAGATTTTCCTCGTGCCGCGATTCTAAACTGGAGATTCCAAAATGGCGCCGAAAAATGCAATGCATAGATTCCATTGATGAGCTCATGCACAATCCTAAGAGAAAAAGTTGGGAGTACAGAATGAGGTTAATCTCGAAATAAATCAGGGCGCTAATTATTTTATATTCCCCTCACTAAAAAATCAAAAGCTGAGAATTCCAGGATTAAGCATTATCGTCGGTTAAATACAATGAAAAGATAGAATATCATTAGAGAGAGGAAGGGGTAGATAGGGGAGCACGATATTATCTACATAGTGCGCTATTATTCGTAATTAGAGTTGTGATCCTTAAAAAGACAAGTAGAGTGATGAGATTAAATAATGAAAGATTGCCTTTTGAAATAAAATTGCATTGGGTACTTCGGAAATGAGGAAATAAAAAATATTCAAGTATGGTAGGTTCTTAATCTGAGGAGTTACTAGAGAGTATTCAAATTACCAGACATATTAATACTCCAGTTATCGATCTAAGGCAATGGATTTTACCGATAAATTCATTTGGTCGTATTACCTTACTCTAATAGAAATAAACGTAACATAAGAGCGGATGATGTACGCCGGTGGAAGAGGTAACAAGAGTATAAATGAACATTACAGAAGTGAAACCTACTTGAGATATTTTCCTAAACCATAAAATCCAAAGGCACACAATTTTGCCTGTTAATCCCCCATAGAGAGAATATTACATTACCTACATATATTGCAATGGGGGCGTTTACTCGGAACCGAAATCGCAAATTTGTACACGAAATTGTTAGATGGAAACGAAAAAAGAATTTTTGTGAAAAAATTAATCTTCTAACCACAACCATTCACTCATAAATCAAAAATTAAAATTTGCAAAAGGTGACGCCCACCGAAAATGCTGCTGTGATAACATTGACGTCATTTTCCTCTCGTCCTTGACTGCTTTCGGGGGAGGGGGAAGGGAGTGGAGGGGGGTTCTCGGAAGGTCTGCTCGCACAGATGCTGTCGAAATCGCTCCCATTGGCCGAGTCAGCTGCGTCCCCCCCTTTGCGATAAGGCGAAGTAGCTTCGCGGGCTCCGTTGTGATTGGACGAAGTCGATATACGTCCGAGGTTGCACCACGCCCACTTTTCCGAAAGGGTTAAAAACATCAGTTTTTCGCCGCTTATAACTCGGGAAATAATTGTCGGATCAGAAAACGGAAAAATACGGGTCCTTTTATTTTACAAATTCTACCAGATTCGGCAATAAAAAAAATATGGTAAACGACCCCATTCAGAATAATATGCGAGAATACACGGATACCGGACTGGAGAGATACATGTCATATATTGAAATTCAGCTATCTTGGCCAATAACCGCCAAATTTGGCATGAAATATTTGTCGGCCCAATTTCTTTTGAAAAAGAAAAAAATTGCAGATTTGAGACATTTTTCTTTTTCATTTTTTGACGTGCGATGAAATAAGTCTCGCAAGTTCATTTCGAACGGAAATCCACTTCTAAAATTGGAGTATTTTTACTTCCTTTGCAATAAGTTTTACATGTATTTCAAATAATAAATCAAGTTTTTGTGTGACAGTTAACAATGTTCAAATGATAAGTGGGCTACTTTTCTTCTGAAAACTGTAGAGATACTGGGACAACTTATTCGGCCATATCTTGATACATGATGATGGTCTAATGAAGATAATCGTCGAGGGACAATTGACCGTTAAGAATGGTAACGGAACGCCTCAAATGAGACGGTATTTAGGGCAAGTAGAGAAAGATGTGAAAGAGAAGAATTACGTATACATGTACAGGTTAGTTAATGACAGAATCTATGGGAGTGCTGCGTCAAATCAATCTAAGGATTATTGACTGATGATGATAATGAAACTGATATTAAGTTTTAGAACGTTTATTTAGAGGAAACAGCAACCGAATAAAAAGGGATTCAATAGGCAGTCTATATCTCTGTTAATATCGCAAATCGGTTGGGAAGCACTGGATTAGATGACAAAAACAAAATTAACTCAAAGTATAAAATTATCAATGATTAGCGTTTTAAAATAAGCAATAATCATCCAAGTAATTGCTTGACACACACTTCCATTCAATTTTTCAATCGGTTCACTCATAATTCGTGTGTTTTAAAGCCTTCACTATTTGATTAATGTACGTATATCAAACGGCCATCGCCATTCATCTGTTCAATTTACACTAGATGACTGTCATCAGACGATAATGCCTCAATATTTGTCCGATAAGTTTTTCCCTTTAATTTTAACAGATTTCATCAGAATTCTCTTTTCTCCTATTCTTCCAACAATTTATTTGTTAGTTATTCGATTTAACCATCTTATTTTGATCATTCGAGTCGGCCGTAGTAGCCAGGTCGGAAACGGGCCACCCTGCAAACTCGAAGTCTGTGGGTTCGTATACCACCCGGGGCATGGTTGTTGCGAGTTTGTCTCAGAATTAAGGCCTAAGGTTATACGGTGCAATATAGCCTTAGCCACTGGAACACCTAAAACCGATATCTACTAAGTCTTTATCATTTTTCTTTAACGCCTCATTTTGAATTCTTCCAGTGCCCCTTTTTTCCCTCAACTGCTATCACCCAAGCATCACTACCACTGATATTGAACTGGCACTATATTATATAATATTCGATTTCAGCCCACCGAATAAAGCATAGAAAATGAAATACTCGGGGATCAGAGGGAAAACTATTTGTAAAAACTAAATTGGAGAAATGAAGGTTAGTTTGGTTGCCCATAGGAAATCCCGTTTGATTACAGTTTGATCAATCCCCAACAGCTTTTGATAAACGTGGGCATTCGAATGATGAAAACGCCGTGAAAATAGTAATGTGGGTGGAAAAAACAGTTCATCTTTCAGCATATTCTTCTGGAAGCGATGAATAGTAAATTCCCCATTCATCCCCAAATTCCTCTTTTTCAAGACAAGTTCAGCAGGCACGTTTCGAGTATTTTGACGCCAGTGTTTGACGCAGGCGGCAGCGTCGACGGTCGTCGTGTCCCCATTTCTCACTCGCAACAACCCGCGGGGCTCCTCGCTCCATCCAACATAAGACGAAGGGCTCCACGACCTGAACTTCCTCCGCCCTCCGGCCAGCCCTCTCCATAAATGGTCAGACCAGAAGGACAACTTCCTATTTTGACTCCCTCCGGAGAGACCGAGCGAGGGGATGAAGGAAAGAGGGTGTCACACTAATGGTTCCGGATCGGTTAAGTGCTAGATCAATTTAGGCTCCTGCCCGCGTCACCCCTAATACCACGCCTTGCAACTGGGGCGAATGAATAACTGGACTGGTGGAAAAATAAAGTGGAACGCATGAGATGAGAGAGGATACAGACGAGATCCTCTTCAGTTTAATCACAGGATGACAATTCGTTCCCACTCCTGCTATTGGGTTCGGATTGAAATTGACGAAAATATACTGCGAGCCCAGTTTCTTAACAAGTGATCAGTCAATAGCTTCGCCTGCCATTCGGGAAGGAAATGATGGATAATGCATATATATGGAGGCAAACCCAAGGAGAGCACAGTAAACAAAGTAAGACTATGAAGCTGATTATTGGAATGGAAAGACATCCAAGTACCAAACTATGAGGGGTAACAGGTGCGGTGTCTAGTTTCGTAAAAGCATTCGGGTATAATAGCTAGGCAACTAAAAACGCATAATGTAACTTAAGATCTACAAGCAATAAGCTTCGAACATTTCATGTACCGATGGTGAAGTTTCGGACATAAATAATCATACCAACTTTTGTCACTGCATATTCAATATGTAAATACATATCGTCATCAGTAGTTTAATGCCAGTATATAAAATAAAAAACCAGATTCAATTTCTATGAACTGCAGTTGCTCGAGAATCCGACTTCCTGCAGTTTATTTGATGATACCTGCCGTGCGCCTCATGCTAAAATTTGTTTTCACCGTTTCTTTGTAATATTTTAACCACTGAATTCGACGCAAAGACCCAAACTTACGCTCTCCAAGGAAATACGTGTATCTCCATCCATGAAATTACTTCTAGGATACCTATACAATGCACTATGTTTTGCATTTAATCACAATGAATTAGGTTTAGAAGGAATTTCATTTCTCAACTCCTATCTTTTACGGCCCTCCAACTCGTCAATCTCACACTTAACGCCTAGAGTAGAAGGATATTGAAAAATAATGACCCCTTATTTCCAAATGGATCGATAATCTTTGGTGCAGTATATGGAAATCAACGCCTTCGCCCGTCAAAGGTGTTACCAGGTACATTCACGGAACTGCAAGGGCCGTATTGAAGGCCTAAAAATCAGAAATAATGATCGTCCCAAGGTATATAGAAGGGAGAAAAAATCTGCCGGGGAACTGACGCAAAAATAAACGGCAGGTGGCGCGGATTTAGGCCCCTTTACTCTTCACACCCACTCTAAACCCTTCCCCATCCCTCTCTCCCCACGTACCGTAATTCCCCTATGCCCCTTCGCCGCTCGCGACGTTTCCGGAGGTCACCGCCGTGCCCTTCCTCCTTCCAGCGCTCCGTGGACTTATTTCCCTAGACGCCGCGACCCTGTTCCCGCATCCCTGAGGCTCAAGGGAGCTGAAACCGTGTGAGGAGTCGAGGCAAGGCGGGTTGCGCGCGGCGCTTTATGGGAGAGCAGTTGGAGCAAGAAAAGGCAAGATGGATTTCTATTTCTTTTTGCGCCCCCTGCTTCGACTCTTACACTTCCCTTCCCCTCCGAGAGGATGGAGGGAAATATTCGAGGAAGGGCGGTGGGCATGCATATGCATATTTGTGAAGGAATTGGGAAATGTTCCACGCTTTGCTCCTGATTTGATCGACCAGTCTCGATGCTTACACAACGTTATTTAATAGATTTTACACTTCCCACACACTAATGAGATTCTCTAAGAGGGAGAAAGAGTACACCAAACCTTTTAGTTCGGGGAAATATGTTCGGTCAGGTGGAGAACTACGCATTTGGGTGAAATTTTAGACGACAACGGGTTTGCTAGCAAAGAACACGAGCTAAACACAAGAGAAATAATTACTTAAAATACCACATTAAGCATTTTAAATTGAAGAATTGAAAAATAATGACCCCTAATTTCCAAATGGATCGATAACCTTTGGTGCAGTATATTGAAATACTGCATTGAAGAATTGAAAAATAATGACCCCTTAGACGCTTCTAGCGTGGCACCGCGTGGTAGCAAAAGTCTCTGAGAAAGACCGAACGTAGGTCGGTGGATTTTCAGGCATGGAATGATACGGAAATGCGTCATAAACACGAGAGTACAAATGGGGATGGCTAATAGACTGAGATGGGAATTAGACGGCAGGTAAGAAAAGAATAGGAAATCATAATGAGAGTGGGTCCAATGCGGTAAAAAATAAAACATAGGTAAAGTTTTTTTTATAAGGGAAAAATAACGATAACCAAGTTCATTTTCACCATCAGTGTTAAAGCAAAGAAGTTGGGTAAAGTTAGAAAAATATTTATAGATTAATGGAAGGACAGAGAGGAACCCAGTAGCAACATTAATTTTTTTATGATTCTCTGGTTAACGAAAGGTACCTACCAATGGGGGCAATGTACCACGTTCCATCTGACTGACGAACTACTGCATTTACAGACACACTACTGCATTTAAAGAGCCCAGCACTCAAGTATTGACCCATGTACAAATGACATTCTGTCACTGCCAGCAGTTGAACCAGAGCGTTCTGGTTAGGAGGTCGGTAGTCGAGCAACCACCTCAAACTCACTTATAGAGTCAATTGGCTTCAGCTTCTAGCGTTGGTGGTGCGATTGACAATAAGTTCTTCTCTGGATGCCCAATGTCAAAGTTCTCTAAAAACAGCAGTTCTCCGATTCGACCTATTATGTGATAACAAATTTAGGGGAAAACATTATCAAATTAACATATTTAGCTAATCTGTTATGAGACTGCTGATTTCTGTATCGTGTGGCATGTAAAAAAGAGACGGTAGAGAAAGGACGAAAAGTGGTCATTTTGCCAAGTTTTCCTTCAGGACATTACTGCCAACTCGCCTTCTCGCCAACTCACCAACAACTCGCCTTCAAACAGCTGTCCACAACGTAAATCTTCACTAAAAAGCCCGAACGTGATTCTCTAAGCGCCAATAATCAACATAATACGATTAACCAGAGATCATCAAATCTTTGGAGCGGAATTAACGCATCCTAAGCAGCGAAATCCTATTAACCGAAATAAATGATACCTTCCCCTGAAAGCAATATATGTTCCAAAAAAACTATATTTTCAAAAACACAGCTTCAGGAAGATGTCCACGTTTGGAGACAGACAAAAGTACATAAAGGTTGTCGCCTTCAGATTCCCCCCCTTGAGAGCAAATTTGTAAAAAATTTAATTAATATGGACGCGTGAAATATTTGGATCACCATAAATCAATGTAGCCTCTATTTGAGTGACAGCGTCGGGCATTCACAAAAACAATGATCTAATTCCAAACCCATAGAAAAGTCATTCGCATGTGATAGGATTGCTACAGAGAGCCAATTTTTTTCAACTGCTTCGTCCCCTATCACATGTTAAATGAAATTCACCTAATGCCGCTTTTCTTCCATATTTTATTTATATTTTCTGCTTTATTTTGGCAAGTGAAACTTTTTAAAATCGCAATATAGTATTTAATTATGGAGTACCAAATGTACGTAACTAGCTACATGCAATAAGTTTTACGCGGGTGCTTAGTAAAATTATCCACAGCATGACATACAACATTATATTTCCTCATGCGAATATGCACAGATGAATATGTATCCATTTAGTTCATCACTCCTATTTGCCTTGTATTTGTGAACATTCGGTCATAAAACTCATGCTACTAACATCCGATCAATGAAATAAATGCGTAAAAAATCAAACAATGATTAAACAAGCGACTTCGGGATTCCAATCGCACGATACATAAATACCTATTTCATTAATTCCAATGAACACAGCATCCAGAAACAAAGCTGACCCTTTTGACCTTAAAGTTATTTGCGAACCTGACCTATTAAATTTCTTGCATGAAGTAGACATTGCCATTATCACTATGTATTCTAGAATCGTCATTTCGGTTAGACATCTGGATTTTCCGATTGAATAAGCTCTTCATATTTCTATTCCTTCATCATTTTCACAAGTTATCGGTCCTAAATTTGTATTGACGCAGCACTCAATTCAATTCCCTTCTTGGCTAATCTCTTAATTTTTACAAAAAGATTTTCTTTTGCATCCTTCACCATTTGTTCCATAAATTTTATTCAAGGTGTATCTTTGCCCTTCTTACCACTCACTTTTTCCTTGACAGCTACCTTCATAGGAAAAACATGGCGCTAGATATGGCTGATTACGTTATCCTGTCTTATCTTTAAAGGTTTCATCAGACTTTTCTTTTCTTCGACTATTCTCAGAACTTGAGTTTGCATACTCGATTGATCCAATCGATATTGATCATCCTTCTGTAACATCATATTTCAAACCCTTCCAATGTTGTCTTCCCTGCAGCTATTATCGTTCATAACTAACCTCCATAGGTATTCATGCCCGAGATGTACGCTCAAATAAAGCATTTCCTTACTTACAAGATAGTATTTCCATCCATCAGAATATTCTTCATTCGTTAGAATGTTCCCTTCACCTGAGCTATTCTACTGACTATTTTTTCTTGCTTCTTGCATCGCCTGTTACTCGTCTTACCATATTATATTCCTTAACATCCATAACAACTTACTCCGTACATCTCATTTGTATTAGTCATTAGTAGTTATTCCCATCAGGTTTTTTCTGCACTACTCTCTTCGTCATAACTTGACATATCAAGATGTGCCCCTTATTCTTGTAAGATATGATTTTCATTTCTTATTCCTTTGGCTCTTCATAGGGCTTCTCCAATAAATTACTCCGTCTTTCGATTTATTCAGTATTTTGAGTAACACCACATTTCAACGGCAGGTAATCTTGCCCTTTCTGCTACATTGACTGTAGTTTCTGTTCCAGGAGAGAAGCTCCAGATCCACATACCATTGATGCCATAAAAGTGGAATTAAAATAAGTGCTCATACAGTACCAATATACTTATACGGAATTTGAGTGCAACGAGGGCAGTGCTTGGCACTAGACTCGACGGTCTCTCGCATGCTTAGAATTGCATTAAGACAGCAAGCGAAGCATGAAAGGGGAAGGATATACCCGTAACACCAAGTGACCGGAGTAGCATTAATTAACTGTAATGGATTCCCACGGAAAGGAAACCGAACTGTGGGGTGGATATTGCGCGAGCTGTGAGATGAACGTAAAGAGATCCGAGGGACCCCCTTGGCAGATGGGGGAAGGTGGGGGGAGGAGCATGTGAAGAACGCACCGAGAGATTAGGATGTATCCCTCAGGGGAGGGTAAAACGTAAGAGGGGTTAGGGAATGGAGTGATACTGAGGGACAGCCAGCTGCGGAGGGGATTGGCGAAACGACACCTGACACCTTAGTTGGGGGATATTGGACAGACACAGGATATTCGCGTATATTAATTTACTGGCATTTTCGCTAGGAGTCTTTGATTGATATCTGGCGTGTACCTTCCCAAAGGAATAATGTTATCCGCGGATTCCCCAGCTATGTATTCGGAAATTAGCTCTATGACTACCAACTGCACGACGATATTACGGTAAATATTCATTTCGTAAAACAAATTCTCTTAGAGATAACTACTCATGTACCAGGACTGTATGAATATGTGTATACATATATAATAATATGGTATGACGAACAGATGGAAAATCCAATGCTTGTTCATTCATGCATTTGAACAAATGAACTTTTTTGGGAAAATTCAAAGAAGAAATCATTGATGTTCAAAATATTTCATTCTGCTATTGGTACTTTAGGATTCCCGAAAAATCTATCCTTGAGCGCGAGGTTTTTTTCAAAATCACAATATATTCTTATGTGTTGTTTAATTTTCGTAACTATTACTATATTTCTACAGATATTTCAATTATTTTGTACCACTAACTGGTTCTGGGTAAAATGTTTTCACTACATACAATCAGCGGATTTAGTACTTTTTCTACCTGTATGATAGCACCTGTATGATAGCATAAGACAATCCAGCTATCGGGAAGAGTGGGGACAGCAAGTGAAAGGTTGTTCAATGTAAAAGAAGAGAGGCTCGTGACAAAATTTATTCGTGGTAGGCAATTTTTGTTAATACTAAATTACAAATCGGCATACGACCCTGAAAACCACCAGGGAAGTATTTCGATTCAAATCCAAACGTAGTTCAATAGTTCCTGCATTCGTAAATACGGTTCCTATTTACCTCATCTTTCAGCCTTCCCCTACTCCAACTCTTGCTATTCCTACTTGGACAACTAAAAGCTCCTCCTCCCCCGGATATGAGTCAATCTGGATAAGATGGAGCGGTGCAAGGAAAAGGGGTTTTTTTTCGGGCCAAGCGCTCCCCTCTCAAGATTGATGGATGGTACCTCCTAACAGAATGAAATCATTCTTCTTCCTCCACTGCTGTTTAAGGTTCCCGTCTCTATCCAGGATACTTACTTATGCGTGAAATACTTATTTTATCACTCGTTACGTAAAAATAAGCGCATGTAAATCTAAAAAAAATATACGTTTATGCAGCTACAACAATACAGTTGGAGCACATTGCAAAGAAATTTATATGCACATATTAATAGGAACCAATACGCGGAGAAAAGTGGTGGCACAGCGGGAGATAGGATAGCTGAGATAAGCAGGAATGTCTTTCAAGAGAGCCATGTAATCATTTTTTGGCATATTGGTAATTCCACAACCAAGAGTAGAAAAATACGGCAATCCTGGAAAAAATCGTTGAGACCGAACTTCTATTGGGCCCCCCATTTTTCTAAATATTTTCTATAAAATGCGTATGGTCGATTTTTTCATTCCGCTTGAAGAGATAATAGATTTCGGTACAGCATACTTACGCAGTTGTTTTTATTATGAGCAAAATCGAAAAGAAGAAAAATACACGGAATCTACACTGAATATCTCGCGCTATTTTCCATGGCGAGGGCAGTGAAAAAGGAAAACATTCACCAAGTGGCACTTAACGCGTAAGAAACATGTCAGCCTTTTTGAAAATTTCCATTAGGAATTTTCATGGAAACTACACAATGCCCGACATAAAATGCTTACAGCGCGATGGCTCCATCACTTTTTATAAACGGGCTGAATTTATCGCAAAATAATGCAGAAAATATCAATTCCACTCCACCAACACAACACTCTGAAACAACCCATAGATATCAACTGTCAACCACTCATAGGCCATAGCACCCACTTATTTAATATTACAACTATCTGATCACACTCTTCTCCTTCCAAGAATCTTCTCTTTAAGACCCATGCCGGATCCACAAAGTAGTGACGAAATCATTTTCGGTGTCATGGTGTCACGGTGTCATACGACCGGCGAGGGGAGAGGGATCGAGTTGATGTTGCGGCCGAAGTGCTCTCTTCCTATCTCGAAGGCCCTGGTTCTAGTAATGGTAGTACCACAGATTTCATGCTTAATCACGATCCCTAATTGAGAACCGTGTAGAAATCACCTCAGGTGTAGTACCCTGTCCCCCTCTGGACTCCTTAGCTCATTTTATTTTAGAGCAGACATGGCCATCAGGGGAGTTTCTTGCCACCCTTCCACCGCTATGAAAAAATCCTCTTGAACCCTACTACTCACCTATCCTTTCCGTTGCAAATAATCTTTGTAGTCGGTTGCCACTGCCAATAGCAAAAACAACATAAATTAAACGTGGCATCGGAGAAGAACATTCAAGAAGTTTAAGCCCTGAAAATTAAATTATTGTTTCATCATCATTACCACCACGCATAATTCAAAATATTGCTTTCAAACAGCTATTCGCTTATTACTTCCAACGGTTAACCTCATCATATAGACGCAATTTTCTTTTTCAATCCTCTTCTGCTTCCTCCAGGCATTTCATACGAGACCATGTTTTCCATTCTTTCATTAAATTTTTCTTCGACTGTGATCTTAATCAGGCCATCAAGTTTCCAAATATGTCTGATGATGTTGTTTGATCTTATTTTCTAAGTTTTCAGTATACTTCTCTCTTCTCACACATCACTTAGAACTTACAATATATAGTGTTTTTTTTTGTTAGTCAATTACTCTGTCTCTCCATTTTACCTTCAGCAATCATCTACAACCTTCCCTGAAATCCTTTCAGTCGGGCCTTTTCTATAGCTGCTGCCCTCTTATGCATAAGTTACTAATGAAATATGAAAGAGGTTGATGGAACTACAACTTCGCAGTTTCCACCGATACTTTTATTCTGCGCGACCATAAATACGTTACGAAGCCATATCATCAAATGAAAGCACATAAATGCCGTCGCATATATTTCCAAAATAGCCGCGGGATGTTGGTTGTGAAAGTGCTACTTGGAGAGTAACGCGTCCGAAGGCTGTGCGGATGGGTTGTGTAAAATGACTCGTTCCTCGAAGGGACTCGGTCCACCGTCCGAGCGAACTCTCTGGGCTTTCGATCATCGATTACGAAGTGGCAATGAAGGAGAGGCGTATATCTCCCGCGCCCACCGAAATTTACATTTAAACCCCCTTGCGCGACGCACGCCATCTCCTGAGTCATTTCAATTTAAAGCGATTCGGCTTTTTATTCGAAGAGTCCCCTAGTGGGAGGGATCTGAAATAGGCTGGAAGATACATGGCAACAACGTGGGGAGACGTCCCTCAGTGAATCAGATAGGAGATTTTACCTGGTCATTACGTTTTCTACCTCTTCCACGTCAGTGTTCCGTCATATACTCCACTGTTAGGGGCTCAATAAATCCATGGAACTCATAAATGGTAAACACCGCCAAGGACGGCCACTTGAAGAAACTAACAACGTTGTAGAAAGTTGTGCAATACTTATTGAATGGTTGTCCTGCATTTTGACTCTTTTAGCTCACTTGATGCATGTGTATTGCTTCCGTTATGCACATAAGAATCATGCAGCCGAAATAGTAACAAAGTGGATATACTATAATTATAAATACTGACATAATTTCGTGGATATAGAGACCATGCTGACCGTGAGGAGTAAGAATGAGTTGAGGAAGCTATTAAAAATGTGGACTTCTTGTGGAAATTGACAGGAATGAAAAAATCGTGATTCGTCAGACTAGGCGAAGGAAGTGGATGAATAAAAATGGGTAGCGAAAAGATGTAAGTGGCATGGAATAGTTTATCCCATTAAAATAAGGAATACATTGAGAAAAAAAGCAGAAATAAGATAAAAAGTAGAAAAGCTAAGGCTAATTGGCCCTAATATCATAAAAAATATACTAGCTGTAATTTGTAAATATATCTTTAAATACAACCTTGTAAATAAAAAGCAATTACGACGAGCATCCGGAGGATGCTCTTATGTGAAATGGAGAATTATGGATCTGAGAAAGAGGCAAAACGTAATGCAGTTGAAATGAAGTTAAACCGGGAAGAAAAGGAAAAATAGTTAATGAAGATTCTAGAACGATGACGGAGCAAATTTCATATCGGAAATATCATAAAAGACTTTTTGAGGAAAGACGTGAAGGGAAAACTATATGGGGATAAGTGCTATAAACGACTTAGAATGAAAGAAACAGTTTCCGGGGTAACTTGGTGGAATTTTTCCATGATGGAGAAGAGAAAAAATAACGTAGCAATTCCACAAAACTTTTTTTATTTTGACACGACCATGGTTTCGCTGCGGCGCAGCATCATCAGGTGATGCTGCGCCGCAGCGAAACCATGGTCGTGTCAAAATAAAAAAAGTTTTGCGGAATTGCATCGTTATTTTTTTCTCTTCTCCGACTTAGAATGAGATATAAGAATAAAGATTTGTTTGGCTAAATAATTAAAATATGTAAATATAAAGGTTTTAGAAGATAAGAGTTATTGAGTGGTAGGTGCAATAATCAAATCTTACGTTGGATGCCTGACTGTCGATGATAATGAGACCTAGAATATCGTGAGTTCTAGTTGAGAAAGAGATTTTTAAAAGTAAAAATTTCAGGTTACCTGTAAATCAAAAAATATAATTAGAGCTAAGAATTACGGCAACAGAGAAATGGATATTTATGGATGGCATAGCGAAGAATGACTAGGCATAAAAAGAGCAAGTCCTCTTATATTTATCGCCTAAAATGGGTCATGTTAGTGAGTTTAACCTGAAATGGAATGTCGTGATGCATAATATATTTGTAGCAGTTCTAATGTACATCGTGTTTAAATAAGAAAAAAACATTTGAACTATGAATGAAGTCAATCACAATTTTTGACCGACGGATAATTCCTCCAGCAGGTTATGGCTTTTCCCTTGTCACGCAGTCAGCTCAGCTAGAAAAATAGTGGAACTTGACTATAGACCAAAGCACAGATATTTTTGATTTGTTCTTCTAACGAGAAAACTGCATGTGAAACTATTAACCCATAACTGTTTGAAACAGCTGCATCTTTAAAGGCAACATATATGGGTAAATGATTTTGTAACTCGAAAAAATTGTATTTTAGAATTATAGGTCCACGTTTTCGTTTCAGACGTAGAAATTTGAATTTTTAGTGCACACTTGCAGATAAAGTGATATGATCACCAATAAAATTGATGCATCAATTGTATCAATGCAGCAAAATATCATAATTTAAAATAATCGCCTACTCGTGATTATTTTTCCATCTTCCGACAGTGGCATTCGTATCAAACATGTCTCCTACGACCATTTCGATCAATGTAGCACCTACCCGCTTTATTGCGGATGTCTAAGGAGTCGAGAATGATTTCCTGAATCTTTTATGTCCTAATTATTTTAACAGATTAGTTTACCAAAAGCTTAACTTTAAGCTTCACGTAGATAAGTATAACTTAACAGAAGTTAATATCCATCCCTGATATCAAAAAACTAAAAATACAAGTAAAAAATCAGATAACATTTGTCCAGTTATATTCTTTGCTGCGGATGTTTCTATCTACAGATACCTCAAACATCTCATGACTGAATAGTGAAAGAAAAGTCTTTCTTTATTTCACAATTTTTTCATCTAGCTTTGGAGAGATGTTAAAATACAAAAAATAACAAGGTGTACTCAGCACCTTAAAGCTGGTTAAAAAACGCACAAAATCTCCCAAAATTCCTCTCCTATTTTCGTCAGTGTTTTCAGAAAAGACTTTGATAGCTAAGAGTTCATAATGGTGAAAGTTTCCTGGCACCGGGGCCGGCGGAAACGTTTGATTTTAAGTCTCAAAGCCAATTCGCCGGGCGATGAACCTAGGGCAACGCGTTCCTATTCAGTGCACAGCAGGCTTTGAAAGTAAGCAATACGTAGCTGACCCCAGCCTGTGTTCAGAAATTTGAAAAGTTTCTTCTTCCAATCCCAAAATTTTATACGAATCTTCTTTTAATCTGCAGTTTCTATTTCTTACAACAGTCTGGTAATATTATGTTACCCCTGTCATCGCTAACACAATATATCATTTTACCTTTCAGCAGTCGATCGGCAGTTTCTATAAACAGACATAAATGCGTGTCATGTGACACCCTTTTTCCATACACTTTTATGCATGCTTACGAGGAAACATGAGTGAACTGCTGAGCTTTACTTGAAAAATTCAAAACATTCTTATAGAATCATACAGAATACCGTTACGAAGGAACTTATATATGATCGCCTGATAGAAACTAGAGGCACAGAACTCACAGTTATGACGAGGGAGAAGCGTCTCCATTTTCCAAATGAGTAAAATTTGTTTGCAAATCCCCACCCAGTTGGCATATCATTAGGGAACTATAACCAGCAATTGACGAGGATGTACTCTGAAAAAGCAGTTTCTTATAGAGGGTGGAAATGATGGCCTGAAATCTTTTAGGGGATCAAAAAAAAAACGATACACCTCATACACATACTAGAGAATTAAATGTAGGTACATATTTAAAGCGTCGCAGTCCTAAGGATAGAGCTCTCTAAAAACAATGGATCCAGATCAAAGCCACCCTCTAAAGGAAATCGAGAATAAGTAGAGAGGCGAGAGTAAAGAAATAGGGACGAGAAAATCCTCCCGACTTATATGAAAAGAGCCTCATCGCTTTCCCTTCACAGAGGTTTGGGAAGGCGGGTTGCAGAGATTTCGGCTGAGTCTCGCCATTCGTCCGACTCTGATGCGAGGAAAAAAAAAAGACGGAAGACAGGAGACGAAATGGAGATAGGCATGCGTTGCGGTCTTTTACGAGAAGGGAAAGAAATATTCCGCTCGGAAACAGACTCTTTTATACGAAGGAGGGTGAGACACCCCCAGGGAAAGAGGACAGAAGAAATCAGTCGCGAGAGGGAATGGGATTCGAAGAAATCCTTTGCTTTTTGCAAGCGCAATAAGGATCCTGGTGGAAGAATCATCTCCTCACCAAAACTCCATCCTTCTTTTCTTCACCTCCGACCACCATCGCTTCTTCAAAGCGGGGAAAATAGATGGGAACAGAGGCGTACGTAGGTGGAGGGCAATTTTTTCCCATTTCTTCAGCCACCAGCGTGTCTGCCTCCAGGAGGCATCGTAGGACTCGCTAAAACTGCTCCTTCGCTGCTTATGCCAACTCGAATCTCGCCTCGGGGCTACTTCACGTAGTCTTTTCGAGCGAAATACATTTTTTCGGTACGCTAGTACGTATGCTTAGCCCAGCGAGGGTATGTTCACGAGTTGGTGGGTATGCCCGCTGGTATATCTCCGAAAGGAAGAACTTTAAAACAATTTCCCTCATCTCGCCCGAGTTACTCAGTGGTGATTGCCGCATCAAACCTTAGTCTGTGAGCGAGTCCGCGAGCTCCAGTTAGGAGGTGGAAAATAAGTCGCGAGGGACTCGACCCACGGAGGACTTTTCCCGCGGTCTTTGCCGTAGGTCACATTAGACCAATTTATATGCCGAACCGATTTCCGAGAGGGAAGAAAACTTCCACCAAGTTTCTGTAAATCTACCAGAGGAGAAAAGACGCCCTCGTCACTAGCATTGGGTCACTGTCCTGCCCAGGAAAAAGGGAAAGAAAAAAAATCCCGCGGAAGAGACTTCGGAAACTCGAGTATTTCACCTCCATCTAGATCGAAACTGTACGATACACGTTTGGCATCTATCTGCAGGGAATCTAAAAGATGAGATTACATTTACTACTGCAAATATTTTTGAAAAATATGATTTTTTAAAGTTAGCTGCTGCAGTTGCATTTAAAAATATTCTAAAATAATGAAAATAATCCAAGGAATTTAATCATTAGACACGATTATTTTTTTTCTTTTTCGATACTTTTCCTTGAAATGTGAACAGATCTCGAAATAATGTCACTTTTGTGTCAATCTAATTGTCAAATGGTTTTTTCACTATCTCGTCGACGTACCACCATAATTTGCTCATAATATGAAGTCATAACTATCATATTTTATACCTTGAATTCTATTATTATAACTATAAGTATAATCACTACGATAGTATTCTTGCATTATCAGATTGAACTTGAAAATTCATACTTGAAAGTAGCTTTGAAGGGTAACGAATGAATCATTAATGCCTCCGGTATATTGGTATGAAGAGATTACCATAGTTTTACACCTTCATAGAGAACAATAAAATATTCGAATAAATATTCGAAAAAGTTTAGTTTTCCTGCCAGTTTTGTTAAAGGTCTATCGCAGGGCTGATTTTCAGCTATACAAGTAAGGAGTGTAGAATATGAACATATTTTTTTTACTTATTTCGTTTTGACTGCAAAATTTCCGGTTAGAGTTGTTTGGCCAGGCATAGCACAGAGACCAAGATGGAGATTTGGTTTATACAGTGACTAGAGAGTACTTCGAGCGCAGTACTCCTTCCATTAAATCAAAATCCGAACCTATTTCGTTAACTATTCCATTAATAGTGGACTAATACTAAGACCGGATTTCTCTCTACCCATCCGCTTTTCCGGTCAGAACCCCAACTGTATCCCCAATTATCCTTCTCAATGTAAACAACTCAAGCTCTCGGTAGCTCTCCAAATAACAAAGACTAATCAAATTAATGAGCGTTATTACATGCAATAATGAGTATGCAAGCAAACAATCACCGGGTAATAGTTAATAATATCGTTAATCATGATTTGATGACAACTTTTCCTAAAATACAATTATATTAAGCCCATTAGCCCTTCAGAATTTTTGCTTAGCATTTGGAGGCCACCGAAATATTTTCGTCGCTCGCAGTAGCCATCATCATCACCAGCCGCCAATCCTATGATTGTTTGACGCAGCTCTCCACTCCATTCTCCTATTATCTAACCTCTCCTTATTTCACTACCTAAGTCTTTCCTTTAACATTATTCACTCCTTTTTCCATATATTTCGTACGAGTCCTTCCTCTCCCTTTCTTCCCACTTATTTGTCCCTGGACGACTGTCTTCATCAGACCTCCGTCTGTAGCGGCAGTACTCTAAATACCGCAGGTCTCCCATTCTTGGTAACTGATTAATTCACCTCGCTACTTCTCAACTATCCGGCGTATTCTCATTATTCTAGTGTACCTGATTCCTACTTCCTTCTTCATTTCTCTCCACTTTTTTTACTCTTACTCTCAACTCCTTGGCCCCGATGCAGGACCGCCGTTACGAAGGTTTAGGAAATAGTATTCAACCCGCACGAATAGTAACTTACCATAGGAGAACATATAGTAACATACTATACCCAGCGGTGGATACAAAATATTATTTTTTGGAGTCAAGTTTTCCCTTTATGTTGTGAAAAATCCTCAATGTCCACTGCTAAGAGCAGGAAAATGAAAAAGCAGGTTAATAAGATAGTTGATGGTTGGCACTGTCCAAACAAAAATTATATTTTTTAACGCATGTGCTGTCACTCGATAGCAAAATTAATTTATTTTGAATCCATTCCATTCCTTCAGCAATTGAAGTTCTATTCCCTAATATGGTTCGTCTGGGCATTACTATTTTCATCCTCATATTCCATATGCATGCATCATTAAATATTTTTCTTATATGAGAAAAGGGCAAACACAAGTACAAAATAGGTCCTCACCCGAAAGAATAATATCGTAGACCATGCCATTCTCCTGTCTAGAGATTGACATGCCTGCTCAGCGGGTCATTCAAAAAGTCACAGAAGATAGAAAAATTCTGGTGTTCGACTTTTTTTGTTCCCATGTAAATTACTGCGATCAAAAGGTAGTCGTTATATAATTTTGGAACACTTCTTTGAAGGAGAGTGATTGCTAAACATATGACACATTTCTCACGCGCATGGCAATAAAATCTTAGGAACTCAATGCGGTCCAATAACAAACTCACCGTTCAGTTCTTGGAGCTTACACCGTTCTTGGAGCTTACTGCCACGCACAGAGACTCTGAAGAATGCACTCGAGAGCAGGCTCATCTACTATTAGAAAACATAATCCTCCCGTGAGCTGATTTCATGGTAACTCTATCCGTTTATTTTTGTCTGCAGCAGGACATGCCCTCTTTTCTCCACGTAGGTCCACACCTCATACGCATTATCCTGACCGTCATCCACGGAGTCAACTGCTCTCAGCATTTAAGTCGGCCACTTCCTCCCCACGATCCCTCTACCTTGCTTTGACATCAGATTCTTTGGACCATTCTCTTCATTCGTCATCAACCTAACCCAACACCCTCCTATCCCATCAAGGTGTCACGAGGATTTTGCATTCCCAGCACAGAAGAGCCCATGCCGAGCCCTCCTTCACCACTCCCAGCCCTGTTCCGTCTAACTGCCTCTCGAGTTTTTTCTTTGATGCCCTATTAATTTTTTATCCCTAATTCTTGTCTCCTGCAGCTGTGGGAACTCGAGTGGGAGCTCTATAGTTGGTGCAAAGGAGCGGAGCGGAAGCAAAATGGCGTGGGGCATACGAGTGGCCGAGGAGACCTCACGACTATGGAGGCTGGCTCTCCACGTCATCTGCGGGACCGACGGTTTTTTACTTCTTTTTGCGCTTATTTTTTCTCCTAGCCTTTTCCCTCCTCACTGGGGACCTTTTCTCCCGCTTTTACTTCTCTCGTCCACCGTGGCAACCGCTTGCTAGCTGCTATTCCTCCAGCCTTACTCAAAAGGGTCCGAGTACACGGCTAGCCTTCCCACTTTCAAACCCCCTCTCGTGGCGTGAAGTACTCCCTCCTCTCAATGTAATGCATCTTTTCTTCCCGTTTTTCCCACTAGTAACCCCCTACGGTTCCTTCCTCCAACCCACACCATCACGACTCTTCGACCTGCATCATTTTTTTTATTTCCATTCCACACCCTGCAACAGACATTCTACTCCACAGCAGTCAGTCGTGCTCTTAAGCGGGACGTCTGGATTTCTTTCGGAAGCGTTCCGAGCCCCTTTTTCCCACGGCTGATTCTCATGCTCGACGAGTCCTAGTTCTCCCATGTTTTCACCGTTCTTCAAAGGAAAATCCTACCTCCATTCTATGCCGTTCAGTTAGCGAGGAATGTTCAACACATTTACGTTCCGGAAAAAAAAATAAATTTCGAGATTTTCTACGGATAAAAAACGAAGCGATGTGGGAACATTTTAAAGGTTTGAAACCGAGAACGCCAGGAAAGGTTTTCTTGACTTCCCAGCACTAGATCGATTAGAGAGAAGCAAAAAGACCAAAGCCGTAAAACAATCGTGCCTTTCGTAAGGTAGGGCGAAAAAACCCATCCACGCAAATGGGACGACGGCCTCAGGACTTCTGGAGCTTTTTGCGTTACCACTTCACACATTCTAGCAGTAAGAGCTCGTCACCTACATTATAAGTCAAGATATCGTAGAGTCAAACTAGACACTCATTTGGGAAATTCACGTGTACCAGAGTGGAATATATTTTTTTATGGATAATGGTTGAACAAAGGCAATTAAAACTCTAGCTCTTCGGTTGCAGGTGGAAGTTCTGGCTTCCAGAATCTATGAAGCAGAGCCACATTTTTCACCTCGCTCATATATATTGAAAACCAGATTTTAAAAAAATAACATCAAACCCAAGAATATTAGTAATATTTCTTTAAACCAGGTGCCCTCGGGGGAAACTGGATTAAAATCCGATACGAGTAAAGAGACAGAAATGAACAAATCTAATATTGTGTCAACATTTTGAACAATGGTGTAAACATAAGTCATATATCTGTTCCTGCAAAATGAAAAAATTATCGAGATAACAATAAACTCCCATAATCCCTCTATGTCTATAAAATTGTCCACTATTCCACAGAGAATTTCCAGTGAGAGCAGTTGCCAAGGATGATTACAAAAATTTATGTTTTCTCTAATTTAATATATTATTCCTCTTCGTAATGTGAAGGATGGGAATAGAGCTTAAGAGATACCATTTTCATCCCATATAATTTAACAAGATGTTCTTAGAAAAAATGAACTATTTTTGCTAATTTTGGACGACAGTTAATATGTTATTTGGTGTATATATTTTTCAATCATTCATTAAACTATGCTCAATATTCTAAAGTATAAATTAAGAAGTTACATACCTCCACTGCTGCCGCTACAACTCCAGCTTTGATTTGCTAGTCTATTTTTAGTGCCGTCTGTTCATAACAAATCATTTTTCTGCGCAGCCAAAACCACAAATTCAACCAAAGAAGATTGACGTTGTGATGAATGCTCCTGCTTAGGAAAAGAAATGTGGAAAATATTAGTGTCATTTCCGGTAATAACTTTATAAAGAGAACGCTGAAGTGTTTAACCTGTTTCCTTATGATTGATGAAAAAGAAAGTATAAGTCGAATTTTGTGAATTTTTTGTCAATCTCATAAATGTTTTGATTACGACTAATCATATCGAGGATCAGTTTATTGATAATCACGCTAATACCGATCTCAACATCAATATTTACCTCCTTGAAATACTACCTCCTCTTCGAGTTTAAATGCAAAAACAATTGCTGCACTCAGTTGGCTAGACAACATAATTCTAGAGCAGCAGCTATTTTTAAAGCGCAAATTATTATTTTCCTGAATTTCGTACCAATAGCTTGCTGTAAACTATAATATAAAGCGTAGTTCGTTTGATGTAATAAAATCAATATTTTTTGCCTTCCCGCATTTCTTAGATTTTACAAGAGGTTCATCTAGGCGATGTCATACGTTTTAAACATAAGTATTGTCTGCTAAACATACATACATAGTATTACATTCCTAGGATTGGTATACTGCAGCCCTCCATTTCTCCCTATCCTATGCCAGTTCTTTCATTTCCCTATGGTTCTTCTTCCCCGTATCCTTCTTGACTTTCCCCAAGTACTTGTCTCTTGGTCTTCCTCTGGGGACTTTCCCTTCAATTTTTCCCTCCATTATATTTCCCACGTAATTGTTGTGTCTCATGACATTGCCGACCCACCGTGTTTTTCTTTGGCGTATGGTCTTTTCTTTGGCCTCCACAGTGCTCTTTCTTCTCCAATTCTTCTGTATACCTCCTCGTTTCTCACCCTATCCGACCATTTGATCTTCAGCATCCTTCTCCAGCACTAGGTCGCGAAGGCTTCTATTCTTTTCTGGTAAGTTTTTCCAATGGTCCATGCTTCTGATCCGTAGAGTTCCACTGCCCACACGAATGTTTTCACGTACTGTTTCCTTGTCTCCAGTCTTATGCTGTTCCATCAGAGTAGTGGCCTTTTGGCCATGAATGCCGTCTTAGCTTGGGCTATTCGACGCTTGATGCCTGTCGTGCTTCTTCCATCCCAGGTGATGGTGTTCCCGAGGTAGGTGAATCTTGCTCCAATCTTTCTCCTTTGAGGAGGACGTTGGCCACTGTTTTCTCTCTTCCGCACACTAGTATCTTGAGTGCGGACTCTATATATTTTTGGAAAGATAATACGTAGGGCTCTACATTGATATGCAACATGTCCTGTTTATAAGAATTTCTACACTCGAGGTCATTGACCTTGAATATCTCAAAATATCCCCCTTCAATTTTTAATAAAAATATATGTTATTGCTCATACATTTTACTATATGCATTTCAAATATCAAGATGGCACACGCAAGGCATCATGTCCAAAAAATTATTTGTCTGCATTATCACACAACCAAAATGCAATAAGTACCACTTAAAAATTATACGCCAACTATTGACCGGTATAATTCATGGGTATCGTTGGACATAGGCTCGGATATAGACATATCATGGCTATATCACTGCAGTGCTAAGGAAAACAATGTGCAGGGTAGTTTCAATGAAAATACAGTGAAACGTGGACACAACTCACTTCATATGTCTCCAATTAAATTGTTAATGTTCACCAGGTCTGATGCTGGGAGACTGTACGTCCTCCCAGTTTGTGTCAATGGATCGAGTCTTGAGAGATTGGGATGTCTTTTGATGATGTGAATGTCTGGTTTGGTAGTAAACACAAATGATAGAGATGGTCCAAGTGGATGCAAGAATCTGGTATGTACTTCATCTGTGTCTTGGTAAGTGTGTTCGACGTATGCAACCCACCAGTGATTGTTGTACATACAGGTATGTCTGTTAATAGCGTTTCTCTCACCATTGCATTCACTGACTCTTCTCTACTCTCTGATGAAGTGGAATATGCCTTTGTCTCCACTATACCCTTTTTAATAGGAATTACGCAATGAATTTTATGGGTACCGGGATCGTCCTTGTATTCTCGAAACGTTGCTTCATGTTGGCAATGTCTTCATCATCATGGGAAGTCAATGAATACTGGAAGACACATGAAAAGATATTTACTTTGCTCCACTGAAATAACTCTCGTGGTGTCAATATATGGCTACCATAAGGTCGCTTGAGGCTTGCAAGTGTGGCTAGTCTTTTGACAGTCCCTGCAACCCCATTACAAGGTCTTTTACCATGAGCTGAGGTAAAAAAAATGCCATTCTGCTGTGACATCAAAATCATCCTGATGGTAACTCAGATTGATGAAATTCTTTCTGTTTTTGTATTGGGCAGCACATCCATCCGAAAAATAATAAAAATAGCTTTGGAGTTGGAAAGTGGCATTTCAGGAAATTGAGGAAATTGTGCTGGAAACAATACACACGTACTGTATCATGGTGAAGGCAGTCTGATATTTCTACACATGACACATGGTGTATTTCATGAGTGGTGAATAATACTCCTTAGACGCAGGATAAGGGTATTGTGGAAAAGTAAATGTAAAAGTAGGTAGGAAGCGATTACATTGGGTGCTTTCCAATCATCGACGCAAGTCGACACAAGTCAACTTGTGTCGCGTGTAGTGTGTGTCGCTGTTGTGTCAAACGCGAGTCGACACACGGTGACACACCGGTAATGGTGAGTTACTGAAAAAAGAAAGAAGGACGGCGCAAGCTCTAAATCGCAATACGTCTGCAAGAGGCATATTGAAAATAACCGATAAATCAGAACAAATGTTTAAGTTAAGTATTTTCTTAATTAATCATCCTACAACTCATTTTTTTGTTTATTGGTAACGATCTTGCTATAACAAGAAGGAAACATCTGTGGATTCAATTTCCTTCCCACAAAAACGCACCAATCACGAGTCCCCGTGAAAGTCCTTAGCGCATCAGCTTCTGCGCACTGAAACTTGCTTTCCATTCGCGAAGACACAAGTCGACTTGAGTTTCCGCGAGTTAACTCAAGACGACGCATGAGTCGCTTGAATGGAAAGCACCCATTATCGTTGATACCCGCTGACGCCGGGCGCTGGCGGCCAGAAGAGGATGCACGCGGCAACACTGCACGGCTCAAACAATGCCGGTCGCTTGCCGAGGGAGCGCGCTTTCGCCAAAATAAATACCAATCTATATAAATTAAACGCATGTGTTGAAATTTGAGACAGTTGCATATTGGATACGTTTTGGACATGCGGATTATAACGCCACCAAGAACGAAATTCTACGACACTCCTGTTTTGAAATGCTAACTTTTTATAAAATTGATAACAGCCTTTTTTCTATTAAAGTTATACTCTGGAAACTTACAGTTTGCATGGAAAACATGTAAATCTAACATTATTTATACTTTGGTTTCAGTGGAATGCCTTGTTGTTGATTAACGAGTCATCAAATTCGGCGCTTCGCTCGAGCACCGTCAAAAACCGGCACTTTTTACGTTAAAACCGTTGTAAAAACATGAAAACCCGTTTTAAAAATGTAAGTTTACCATTTAATAGCGCAGAATAAGATAAGAAGAATTACGGTATGATTAGTTTTTCTGTAATCTTAGCTGTTAATTTGTTATTCGTATTCAAACTCGAGTGCACATAATTTCTGCGCCGACTGTAGTCACTTTCCAGTCCATCTCCATGTAAATGAATATACAAAATCCTCTTGCAGTAATAAAGTTTCACTGCGTTTTTTTTGTGAAAGTATAATAGAATAATTCAGTGTCATAATTCTAAGATTTCATATTGTTTCATTTTTAACACGGATTATTACGATAAAAATCCCAAACGGTAGATATCATTTATAAATTTCATTTGATGACAGGTTTTTTCGGAGAAAGTTCAGATTTCTTGCTACGAAAAACTGTACTATTCTCTGTAATCTGAATTCAATAACGTTTATTTTGAAAGCACATTAATCAGACTAGGAATTTTAGTCATTAAAAAACCGAATGATAATTTTCCGGGCACCAAGTTGAGAGAGCATGACTTAAACTCTTCACAAATTCTGGAAAAGGCGAGAAACAAGCACAGTCTCTCGGAAAGGAAGCCAGCGTGCCTCATTCTTGAAGATTGCACCAAAGTGCACTTAATACTGGATGACCACCTGAGTTAGAATTGGAGAGCCGGAAACCTTTTCCTTTTTCCTTTTTTGGTAACAAGGCTTTCAGACGCAAAAGAAGCGCGCATAGCGTGGAAAACTCGACCTGAATAATTCTCGAGGAAGGAGCACAACTACTAACGAAGTCGAAGTTTATCGATGTTTCGGAAATGCAAGAGAATTTAAGATTCTCCCGGGCGCATCTTTGGAACCATTCTCGTCTAAGCCTCACTCATGCAATCCGAGGAATTAAACTGGGTCGCGATGCAATTCTGTCAAATAACGAGATTTTCCCCCGTAGGAGATAGCTAGTTAAGACTATTGAACAAAACAAAGAGACACTTCAAGTTCAAGAAAAAAACGCGAACCAACTTGAAAAATATACTAAGTGTTACAAATACACTTTAAGGAGCTTCAGTAGAGAAAATTTTCATTTGCATTAACTTTTCACTCGCTTGAATAATGACAGACAATGAATTAAGCTACGTTACCAACATCTAAGTAAGTCATCTCTGAAGACCATAGTGTCCTGTTGCTTATGAGTTCATATTTGAGACATTATTAGTAAATGCAAATTATGCGGTATTCAACTCTTAGAAGCTTTCTTTGGAATCGCAGTTAGCATTAAATCTCTAACCCCCTCCCCATAAAACTGGGATTTTTCATTGGGTACGTAAGAGGCAAGTACAACTTTTTCAAATAAAAAACAGCTTCTACGTCGGTTTATGGGCATATGCAACATTTATCTACAGATTTAGAAATATTTCGTTCGCTTTGAACTTGCTATAAAAACGACATTCGTGCCCTATAACTCATGCTTTTTCCTCCTGAACTCCACCACTACTATCATTTCGTCAGTTTATTTGTAGAGGTATTTTAATTTTTTCATCGCAGGCTACACAAGTAACCTCCTTACCAGATCTCTGATTTATCTGATACTCAGCTAAGAAATTCACTACCACTCTTCTTCCTAATAACGGATCCAAAGTATTTGAGTTTGAATTCAATATGAAAAATTAGAGAAAAATTAGAGCCCACGCCCACAATTATAAATATAAAACAAATTACTCTGAAATAGAAGAGCCTTAAAAACTACTATTTAATAAAGTAAATCCCGTCGAGATAAATGGTAACTATAATAATGGACGAGTTTCACAAATCAAGACTGCGGATGACTGGTAACCTCAGTTGCCGCATGGCTTCCCGGTTGCCGAAAATTAAAGGCGGCCTGCCACTGAGAGAAGTGGGAAAGATATCGCTAAGAAAGTGGTAGTCGGCTGAGAATAGAATCGGCGAGACGTAACGACCGATGAGAAATTGCTCCCGCTGTGGACGCCCCTGATGGCCGATGAATAAAGGCAAACTCTAAAACCCTTTCGAACTTTTACTACGACTTCGATCGTAATTATTCCCGACCCCCCTTTCACTTCCCTCATTCCTCCAAGCTTTATCGCTCCCAACCTGCAGCGCGGTACCCAACCTATCTCGCGATATGCGACCCCCATAACTGAGGAGTCAATCCTCTCCCCTTCCTCAAGTCACCCCCCGCCAGCCTCCTCCACCGAGAGCAACCCTCGACCTTATCCCTTGTCTTCACCTCTTACCAGACTCCTCCTCGCCTCGGAGGCACCCCTAGGGGCCATTAACCGCGGCCTTGATAACTCCATTAAACCAAATTGGAGCCAGGGGAGTGAGGAGGGTTAAGGAGACAAATAAATAAGGGGACTTGGGGAAAGTGAAATGGGATCGGGGTGAAAGTTTGAAGAAAGGCTGTGG
The DNA here is from genome assembly GCA_933228895.1 of Platycnemis pennipes. Lineage (NCBI taxonomy): Eukaryota > Metazoa > Arthropoda > Insecta > Odonata > Platycnemididae > Platycnemis > Platycnemis pennipes. Next base: position 54,022,179 of record OW121853.1, read on the forward strand.
GACAGCAAAAGTTCGACTCCTCTTTCCTGTGACGTCAAAGTGCTTAAGATCCGAGTAATTATGATGCCTCTTTTCGGTCCTTGGCGAGGGAGAGTAAGCGCGGCATTTTGCTTTCTCCGGCGAGGAATTTGCTGGGAAGACGCATCAGCCGTGCGGCACATCGCACTCAGTTAAGTTACACTACCCGCATGGTCCAGCTTTCCAATCATTTCAACCAACCAAATTTGAAATTATTGTATCAAAAATTTTCTTTTGATGTCAAAAGCCATTTTAATAACAGATCTTTTCAGATAATGTAAATGAAAAAAATCCTATTTGGGGCAATCATTGCCGCATATTACAGCATATCAAACCATAATGTCGCTTACAAACGGTAAAATGAGAACTGAGCTACCAAATTTCAATAGGTATTGGAATAGGAAATGAAGAAGTTTGGCAAATTTAAAACATTTTTCCGTACAGCGATTCTAAATCTCCTCGAAAACAAACCTCTCCTTTCATGGCCACTTAATGAACTACTGATGACGACCTCAAGAGTAAGATGGTAAAAATTTTATTGGCATTAACTACAACTCACAACAGAGATTCACGTATTTCAATGACTTCTTCAATTACCGGTGTTTTTGCTCGTTCCGATAATGACTTTCCTCCAGATCATAAGTTGAATAACAACTTGTAACTTACCCTTTTCTTAACCAAACTTGACCTTCCAAAGACTCGGTTCTGAATCGTATTGTCTCCGCCTAAGAATACGGAATTCATTAGTAGCCCGCGGGTCAGAAATCTAACCCCCTCCAGTGTGGTGAGATACTATGCGACGGAGATGGGAGCATGAGGGTAAAATCGGAAAATTCAAGAAATATAGTGAGAGAAAGTGATGCAAACGGAAGCGAGATCGAAAACCGCCACCCAATGTCGTTGTGAAGGGATATGGAGTGCTTTGGAGAAGGGTGTACGTTCAAAAAGTCACTCATTTCGAATGTAAATGGAAACAGAAGGAGAACATAAAGGAGGAGAGGAAAGTGGAAAGAACCCTTCAGGATATTATGGAATACCGAAGAGATTGAGTGAGAGTACACATACAGAAATCGCTGAAATTTGAGATGGAGCCATATTAAGCATTAGGAGAACCTTGAAACAAAAGAATACCGCTAAAATAGGAAACTAACATTCCATAACACAAGCCTATTTCCAATTATTTTTCAAGGCTCTTTAAGTTTTTTAGTTAATACTTTCTCTTCTTGTTCCCTCTCATTACTTACTTTCATTTTTTTATTTTCATCGACTTTTTCCGAAACTGGAGCAGCTTACGACAAAGGGTTTAGGATGAAATCAAACTTCGCAGCTGAAATATCTGGTAAAGATTTGCGCTGGCCAGGGAAACAACAACAACGAGGAGTGAACTTATGAGAGGTGCTCAACTATTAGCGTGGAAATGTTTATGGTTCGAAGCATGAGCTAATGGGACAGATAAGCATGGATGGTATTTACGTTTGGAGAAATCTCAGTCAAGGATTGATATCCTTTTCATCATTAGTGCGAGGTAGAATGGATAGGATGTGCGGAATTGAGAGGGTGGCCTGCGGAGGAATATTGCTAGTGATTTTGGAGGACAGGATATATTTGAAGAATGACGCAAAGGTGATTGGGGGCATATCATATAAAACCGGATATTAAGGAAGAGGATATATGGAATGTATATTGTATTATAAATGTAGAGAGTGGAGAAAAAATGCATAAATTATATTTGATATGAAAGCTGTCAGACGTATTCAAGAGCCTTAGAGATACAATATGCTCGGCGAAGGGATAAATTTCTGAAGGGATATGATCACGCTGTGGAGTGGGGAATAAAAGGGAGAGTCTACTTAAAGGTCAACCATAGTCAGTTGAATATCAGATATGATAATGGCTAATAACTAATTTTCGCAGAACTGGTAGAGCAGAGATGGTATCGGTCAGACAGGCACTAACTTTAACTTTCAAAATACTTGGGTCCTTCATCGAAATTCCTTGATTCCTTGGCGTTCCTCACAGTTTTCCTTCGTTTGCCTTTGTTTGAAATTCGCTGAGAATTGCCTGTGTTTAATTGTGGACTCCAAGCTAGTACTTTTTTGCAACTCTGTCTGTTGCATGCTATGATAGGTTACGCTCATCTGTCCTACAAAAAAATAAAACTATCGATGCGCTGCACTAAATTTTACATCTATTTTTTAGTTCAACCTAAGGGGAATAAAATTATTTATTATGCTGATAATAAAACCTGCATGTAAAAACATTTAGCCTATGCCTACGGGTGCAAGATATATCGAATTCAGGTTACGCACAAAATACCAGGCATGGAGGTTAAGGATTCGTATCACAAATCGTGAGGTGCTGGAGACGAAAATGAGAGGGGCTATAACCCGAAACGTTGATTGCTGGAAATTAGTTTTCCGTAGCGTTAAAGGCGACTAGAGAGAAAAATTCTAATTGACACCGTGACATACTAATACGTAGTGCAATGGAGGAAATAAATACGTTCACCCAGGAATACGTTTAACACCCGATTTTTCCTGGACATGTCCTCTTTTTAAGGACGCCCGGTAGGAAATTTGATACCTGTCCGGCGTTATCTGGACAATGGAAAACAAATTCCTATATTTATTCTCATGAACTGGATTCCCTACAGGGAATTAAATATACCATCAATGTTTCCTCTTGACTTGCTTCCTTCTGCATTGGTGCCACACAGAGGACAGTGTTTTTCTGATCTGTTACATACCTACCGTAGAGCTTATTCCTCACTATGATAAAATTAAAGGAGTGTCCCTTTATGCATGTGACTGACATCATTTGTTTCGGCTTTTCCCTGCATTTTAGCTCTCAACACCCTCCCTTGCGAAGCACCTACTGGCTATGAACCCGAAATGCGAAACCTTTTTGCGCATCAAGAACAACTTTGTGTCGTATAGGCGACGATTAAGTGCTTGAGTCCGGGGTTTTCAACGAGTCGATTAATATTCAAGGTAAGTAAACTGTAACTTCCCTTACCACAACCGAAGGATTTTTTAATGACGAAAAACGTTTACTAATTAACTTACTATTACAATGATGCCTTCCATTTCAACGTCTTAGGAGCGTTCTCACCAGGTAAGAAATTGCGATATCCTACAAATGAAAAAACATTAAAGCTTTTAGAATACCTATTCTATTCGAAATTCAGCGGAAAAAAGGCCATGAAATAGCGTGAGTCAGCGCTGCATTGCGTCAGTCGGCTCAGTGAGAGAAGTAGCGAAACCAGTCACGTTTGGCTTCGGCGTACAGCAAAAGAAGTATACCTCGGGTTTCACTGAGAGCGATGAGGTATTATCGAGTCGTACGATATTCTGTACAGAAATAGCAGTATTCTTGACGAAAGTAGTGAATAATCGTGCGTTAAGTGGAAAAAATTGTGTGATCGTACAAAATATCGTGGTTCATGGGCGCTAAACGCACTCAAAAGTAACGTAAACGCTGAAACAACTTCGGCCGTCACATTGTGGAATTTTTCCATGATTGAAAATAAGAATAAACTTTGTAATTTTCCACACGTTTTTAATGACCAACCGGTTTCAACACTCACGTGTCATCATCAGGGACTAAAATTTTTGAGCAAGGAAATTTCCCTGCACAAATCTATTACTTTCACTATGGAACTAGGTAATGGTTACCTCAATTATTTAGATTTGCCCATTTCCATTAAAGACAGTAAACATCAGTTTGCCATTTATCGCAAAGATACCTTTACAGATGCTATAATTCCCAATAGTTCAACCCATCACTATGCACATAAACTGGCTGCCATAAACTCTATGTTACACCGTCTAGTGAGCATCCCACTTCAGGATAGCTTATTTAAAGATGAACTGCTCACCATAAAAATGATAGCTCATCAGAATGGCTACAGTGAACATACAGTGGAAAATTATTAAATAAAATTCAAAAGTCAAAAGCTACAAAGTTACTGTGCAATTTGGACCAATCTCCCCACGAAAAATCAAAGAAATGGTTTAACTGCCCTTCCTAGGCAATATTAGCCAAGTAATAGCTAGACATTTAACTAGAGACATTTTTAAGATCTGTTTTTATAATCCGACTACACTAAGCAAATTACTCTTTAATTCTAAAGACAAAATTGATGTGGACCATAAAAGTGGTGTGTATCTGATAGAGTGTGGTGATTGTAACGCAGTGTATGTGGGCCAAACGGGGAGAAGATTTGTGACCAGAGTGAAAGAACATGAAAAGTGTGTTAGATACTGTGATGAGACTTCAATGTATGCTGAACATCTACTAGAGACTGGACACTGGGGAAACTTCAAACCTCAAGTCTTACACGTCCAAGATAAATGTTTTAAACTTGACTTTTTGGAGAAATGCGAAATTGTAGAACAACGGTGCTCACCCGATATTTTGCTTTTAAACGATTTGACGGATTTTAAATGTTCCCCGTTGACCACTTGCTCTGGTATACCCCATTATTCGCTACAATGTGAACATTTGACCTAACCTCCAATATATATTCTTCTTACCCCTGTGATGTAGCCCCACGCCTCACTCCCTTTCCATGTTAACCTCCAACCAGTTTATACCTAAGCGTTCCCTCAAATTTCCTTCCCCTCCCTAAGGAGACATGCCCCCCTCCCCCACCAGTGCACTATTTAAGACCTTTCCTTGCTCAAAAATTTTAGTCCCTGATGATGACACGTGAGTGTTGAAACCGGTTGGTTATTAAAAACGTGTGGAAAATTACAAAGTTTATTCTTATTTTCAATAACGTAAACGCGTAAAGGATAGTAGGTAGGTAAAACCCAAAAAGCCTAAAATTATATCAGTGCCAAGTGTCGACAACGCCTCAAAGATGTAGCGTCAGGGCGCCATGCGATCTTGTAAATGTTAAATAGACTCTTGGCACACTAATGCCTTCAAACATTACATCCTCAGCCAGCATATTGTACGCCCAAAAGGATTGCTGCCGTGGTTCAGACGCAGTCCCTGATCAATTTTTCAATCATAAACCGCCACCCCGATCGCTCGCCAATAGTTCTATCAAACTAAACTGCTGTCTTTTAATATGTATATTGAATTGAAAACTCATTGTGACGGGTGATCGTTACCCAAAAAAAATAAATTCTATACTCTGATTTTCATTATTTATAAGGACTTCGGACCATTGATAACAAGAATTAACATACAAAGTTTATTTTGGGAGTAAGAAGGAAATTGATCCATTCCAGCGGTAAGCAAAAACAATAGTAGGGTCTGAAAGTTCTCCTCCTAAATTATGCTGATACCATGCATTTAGAGTGTGTGGAGATGAATGCACCCTGACTAGACTGACAGTTGTACCAGCAAATAAAAATGCCCTTATTTTTTAGATAACGTAAAAGGTAAAATAAAATCGTTCTTTGTTGAACTACAATATTGGGTATTAATATTTTGTGTGTTTGCATTTAATGAATCAAGTAAATTTTAGATAACAAAATATTAGGGTCATACAGCAAATTGAAATGTAAAATTGTGCTGGCATCACAGAGTAACCACGAGTTTGCCCATAATAATTCACTTAAATCAATTGCCTCTCTCATTTACTTCCAAAATCATTCAACTTTGACTTCTATCTCCAGAAAAAAGAATTATTTCAATATTTGAGTGGTGATTTTATAAAAGGAGATGTCTTTGAACTACTCACAGGAAATTTAAGATATATGAACAATACAAATCCCAAAAAATCATAATCATCCAACTGGATGCAAAGTAAATGAGGTCAATTCCGGCTTAAGTGGGATTGGTCAGTTTTACACCAACGAAACAATCCAATCCACCTCACCCCGATGAATTTAATTGCGTTTCATTATTTACGTTTCAGTGATTTTATGCTGAATCAAAAAGCCGCTAATTATAAGACTCAACCTAATTTAAAATATTTTAAAAGTAAGCCATCAAATTAAATGTGGTAAAATTATAAAAATGAGTTAAAATAATTTGGGTAGACGAGTTCATGTTCATCAAAAATCCATCTTTTGCACTTTCATTTAAAAAACATCATTCATGACAGTGTTTCAGGGATCAAATACTCGAGAGCTAGTTTTTAGTCTCAGACAGTATATTCAAAATCTTTAATGGAAAATTTCTAGCGTGGACAATCAAGATCATGAGCGGGAGAAATTAAAATTTGAAAAAAACTGAAAATGTATGCATAATATAGTGGTAGGAGATTGTTACTAAGAATTGTTTATCCATTCCAATTTGGAAAGTGGACCCAAAACTCGTACGATGGGAAGCCGAAGCGCGAAGATTCCAATCCGACACAATATCCATTCGTCTCGCTCATGGAAACCTACTTTTTTATACGATCCCGAGAAATAAGATTTAATGAGTAAAGATTATAGAGCAATGTGATGCCCTTATCTCTTACACCTTCGATATATGTTGTATTGGATAGTAAAATAAACCCAAAAACTCTGATTTAAGACATAATAAACTTTACAGGAAAAAATAATTATGAAGATTTTGCGCGAAAATTGGAAGGTACTAAATTTTTGGGAGATAAAGTTATAAAAAGCCATGTCAACGTACCGAAGAGAGGGTAAGAGGCAGGAGGAAGGGAAATTCAGGGGAGAGCAGTGAGAGGAGGTAGGCTGGAGAGGAGCGGTGAGATCCTTCGGGGCTGATCACATGAGGGAGAAAAGTGGTTGGACAGGCGAAACGGAATATCCGGCGGAAACGTAGGGGGGACGATGTATTCCGGATACAACACGATAATTCCACAGACTCAGCCATCATTTCGAGCAGAATCCAAACAGATTACATTTTAAGCAACGAGAAACGAGGATTAGTAGGTGAAATATTTATTTTAAAAAAAGACGTCGTTCTCCTCCAAGCAAGTCATTTGTGATATAAATTTTTGCGTTCGCGTGTAACTAAACGTCAACGTGTTCCGCGTGAGGTGAATGTTTCCGAGACGAGAAGAGAGGATTTTCCGGGAGTATTATTTCGTTCAATTCGCACCGTCAGTTCCAGATTTCCCGCGTGGATATCGGACGCGGCCATTTACCATTTGGATATTCGGAGGAGACTTCGCCCGAAATCCTACGGTGCCGCCCTCAACGCTTCTGCCAGGAGAACATTCCCCGTTACTTAAGGATTAACAGCTCCGACGAGAAAGTGGGGCGAGTTAATATTTTACGCAGATTTTAGGACATAATGCTGATCAACCGGCGGAGCACGAGGACGTTTCCATTTTTTTAATCATTCATTGAATTAAAGAAGTTGGAGTTAATCCATCCAATATTTCTCTTTCGAGCCAAGGCCATTATTCTTAAACCTTGGGCCCGTTATTCATACTTTAAAATACCCGCCACGATTCACTTGTCCCTACGCAAAATTAGTTTTATATTAATGGAAAATTTTCATTTTGTTAGTGGTCGATTTGGGTAGAGCACTGAGCTACTGACCGGAGGGTCCTAGGTTCAAATCCAGGTCAATAGCCTATCTGGACACCCCCATCTAAAAATCCTCGCCATTCATTTTTTTGCGTGTCAGAACTTCTTTGGAAATCTCAGGTGGCCCAGGGAAAGGAACTGCCTCCCCCCCCTTCCCTGAATGTGTGAATTTCACACGCCATTGGCTTAGTACGGGGTGAGCTCTACTCTCACCTATCAAAACCAACATTCGGGTTGAATCACTGAGTGAGTGAATATTATTTCGTTCAATATTTCACAGCTCTGTGAAATTTGAACGAAAAATTATTTTCAATTAGGCCCATAAAGCTCCGCTTGCGACCTTTGAATCACAGAAAGGTTTGATAAAATGCATTTTTCTAGGTACAAATAAAATATTTCGCATAGCTAATGTGCCCCTGAATTTGTACGAGACTTGAGAAAAAACTTAGAGCCGTTTATGATTTGTGCAGAATTATTGTGATACTGTCAATTGTTTACTTTAAGCATACACAACATCTATTAATATCTATCAATATTAAAAATTCACATCCATACGTCGATAAAAAAATCTTGAAAGCAACGTGTGAGTAATAACAATTACACGTCAAACGATGAACACGTTAATTAAGTTAATGCACTTACTAATTAAAGTAACTTCATTTTTCCTATTTTTTCGTCCAAATGTCAACTCCAACATAGCCTTAAATTTACCCTTACCGAAAGATTTTATGAGCAAATATACGTTTACTATAAATATTCACTGCCATTATTGATTTTAAGCAAATTGAATAATATAAACGTTCTACAGCCTTCAATGAAGCAGGTCGGACAATCTACTGCTTTTATTGCTGTAGCAAACTAATTTTGAATTCATTTTTCAATATGGACTAAGAAAATACCAATGCAAAGAAAAAATAAAATTTTAATAACACAAAATACCTAATAAATTCATGAGCACAAAACATCCACACAAAAAGATAAGACCTGCATTACCCATGGCATTAATTAAACGACTAATTGTAATTTAAATTGGAGAATAATTCTCGATGAAATAACTACACCTCAGTTGTCTAGTATCGAAGTTAGCGATGATCTTTTTATATTCAGTGCCTATGGCAATGGGTGCAATGATATTGGAGAGGACACGACAGTCAAAATACATTTTTTCCTAAATAATATAATATTGATTTTTCATTCCAAAATAAAGACTAAAATAATACAGCAATATCCCATGCAGCTGGGAGGTAATATTCCAATATTTAAATAAATCCAGTTCATCGGAATTTCGTAATTGCAGCATTACAATCCAATGCGAATACGTTTCTCAAATCAACAGGACAATGCAAATGCGTACCACTATATGTATTTGAGAGAGGAATTCCAGAAGCTCATATATGTATTATCATTCCACTGCAATGAACCGAAACGCAGCCTCGCGATTTATTTGCATTTGCGGCAAAATCACGTCAAATGTATTTGGACACGGCCCTATATAATTTAAGCCATTATTTATTAAGGTCATTCCAGTCCAATTCCAAAAAAAGATACTGCTCTTACGCCATATAAAGTAACCTTCATTAAATTATCCTAGATCTTTGGATTGAAAAATATAGGTTCTCCAAGGATTTCAATCATTATCAGTGACATGTGATCAACATAAAATGTTATGATACCCGAATATTAATGAAAGATAAGTTTACAAGTGGTTAGCTATAGTGAATATATTATATACAAGGGAACAAATATATTTAGCTAATTACCGTTATTAGTCGTAGCGCATTTCATATCCGATGGCCGTAATATTTTATGTCTAGCGTACACGACAATAGCACAAGTCCAGCAACGTGTCCTTAATTCCCGTCCCTTATTCCCGTTCTTAATTGAGTCCCGTTAAGCAACAAAAAAGTAAATCCTCCTGTTACTCGTTTACTCTCTTAAATTTTGAAAAATCAGGGTCAAACGCCTTTTCCTGCTGACCACTTTTCCAGTTATTGAAATTGATGCGAAAACGCTCTGCATCTGTTGAGCGTTCCTAGTCTTCTCTTCAAGGAATTAATAAATATGCTCCATCCCAGCTCAGCATTTACTGGTCTCTCCTATAATGTGTTCCTCTCTGGTAATGAGAAGGATAACCAGGATAATGTAGCTAGGATAATACCTTTTAATAGTGAATTATATAATTATGTTACTCAGGATGCTTTCCCATACTACATATTTTCCATTTTAAAACCGCTTACATTTTCAATGAGCGTACAACTGGTGAGGTGAATAGGGAGAGACCCAAGTTTAGACTTGCTAGGCATTTCTTTATTTGGAAGAGCGATCCGATAATCATTTTTGACCGCCCGCTCCCGAAAATAAATATTGCGACATTCGTCCGTCGAGTGAAGTGTCATTTACGACGTAAAAATATTCGGTGTAAAAAAATTCAGCAATGACAGAAAGGTAATGAATATCTGTCACGGTAAAATGCCAGTATGCAATCACTTTCCCTTTTGCAACAAAATTCCGCACGGGTAACGGTTTTATCTTGTCCGACAGACACGAATGTGAAGATCACGACAGGAAGTACGTGGTTTCATTTATATTGCTTATAACTTTGGGATAATTTTTGCTGACCGGAGCATTGGTAATCTTTCGTAGATAGCTCAATCAAGATCACTTATATCCACTACTTCTTTCTATTTTGGCTACAGTTAAGAAATCAGATTACAATATTGACTACGAGATAGTTACAAGACTATTCAATGAAAGACCATAGCTAATACATAAGTTTGAATTGTTTCTCCGAAGTTATACGGTCATATGATGAAATCCAGTTGTAGATATCCATAATTCTTCTATAATAGTATGTTGGATCTGATTTTGGAACTATACTGGAAGTATCCTATCGCTGGACCCCTCTATAATTTTTCATCCATATGCCCAACTTCCTCTTCATTACTAAAATAGGGAAATTGGAAAATCTGACTCCATTGCTTACGCTAGTGAACCATTGTCGTTGGCCTTAACCCCATTTAAGACTGTAACGCTAATCCCCTTCCGGCCGTTATGGATCATCACTATGAAGACGGAAATATTCCGAATGTACATATCCTACTCGTGGGGATAATTTCCGTGCACTTTTAAATCAAGGAGGGAAGGAGGAATGTATACGGGCATTTTCCCCTTCCGGTGGGTTGTCGAATGACGCGTTTCATTTTTTTCCGGGGAATATTATTATGTGAGCATCCTCTTCTCTCGCCCCCCCTCTCTACCCCCCCTCCCACAATGAACCGCGTGAAAAAGCCCTAATTATCCTTTCCGCCCTGCTAAACTTGGGATGATAAAGTGGCAATCCCATTCTTCCTCTCCTCCCCACTCGGATGAGATCACTTCAACCCTACCTCTTCCAGCCTTAACACCACCCTCCCCCCCCCCCAACCTTCTCCATTCCCATCCACTCTCCTTTTGTGAAATTTGGATTATATTGCGAGCTCACAATTATTCCATTTTCATCCCCCTCCCACCCACGCGCACGACTTGCTCCTTTCCTTCCCGCTCCGCTCAACCCACCTAACCCTCCCGCTCTCCCTGAACCCAACCCTCCCCTACGTACTCCCTCCTTACTTCCAGCGAAGTCATCCTTTAAAACACTTAAGAGCTCAAATCCCTGCCCGTCTTCGTTAAGCTCTGCCACTCTCCACTGAACACTCTAAAACCCTTTGAGTCTTTATGTGCCATTCTCTCTCTTCCTCGTTTCTTCCCTCCACCTCCCTCATTCTCCATCTCTCTCTCTCTCTCTCACTTGGCCTGTCTCCCTCTTTGTCATTTCGCCCTTCCACCTTCAGTCACCCAACCCGTCTCCTTCACACCAGCACTCTACAATTTGTGTACTTTCCCTGTTCAAGGACTACAGAGACTCTCCACAATTTTCGACTGATTTCAAAACGTTATCCATTCTTTGCGACCAACATTCACACACAATGATCCTCCACGCCCACCTTTACCTCCCTTCCGGATTCTGTACTCTGGCATTAGAATTCAACTGTGGCAGTAAAATGACTCCATGCTATCTGCTGGATTGCTTTTCATATACATATAGACCTGAAAATGTAATTCGCTTCGTAAAATGTGTTACTCACATGCTATGCTGATAGAAAATGAAGTAATTGACTGGCATTTTCAATGTGAAAAGGGAAAAGATGGCGGTTCTATTATAAAACATAAATAACGCGCCGTAAAGAGAAAGTGCGTATCCAGATTCCCATACGAGCTGATTATTATTTATATGGTATTGTACTAAAAAATATGCATGATATAAATTTGATATTATTACATCAGTTTTTCTCTCAGAGGTGACTGAAATATTTCTTTTATTTTGCTCTACTCGCGTACTCGGTTTCGGCCTTGCTTATATACGGTACGCTGGCTGGGAGCTGCCCTCTGATTAGCTGTCTCTTTGCCATAAGTCGACACCTTCGACCTGTAGACGCTGGCGGAAGAGCCAGCGAAATTGTTGTCTACTAGCCAACTGACGCATGATGTTACTATAAATTTAAATTTTATTCCGGCTCTCTATAGCTAAATACTATCGAATCCAATGAATAGAGCTAAATGCTATTGAAGTTAATGGGTACCCCCGCCCATTTAAGTGATTCCGGATAATTATGCATCGCGAAAAGCCTCAGAATGGTCCATAAAATATATAATATATATGTATTTTTTTTTCTCCTTTACGAAGATAATTTAAATCGACAACTATAATGAAAAAACAGCTCTTGAGCTCATGTGCAAAGATAAAAGGATTGATATTTTTTACAAGTTGCAGAGTAAAATGCGCAGTCGGATCAGCGGTAGATGGTACAAAGCTAAGCACACTAAGCCGTCATCTGTAAGTATTTGAACCTTATGTTGAGGGTTGAAATGTTCGATTTTTAAAAAAAAAAGACCAATGCGGATCCTTCGTTGCGAAATTTGACACCCCTGACGCACTCCTTTGACATACGAACGTGTTTGGGCACGCTTTGGCCACGCATTCAAAAGCGGCTCTTGGAACACTTCAAAAACGGTTTAAAACGTTACGAATTCCTTTGTTGCGTCCCTTCTTGACGTGGACTGAACGGAGGGGAGGGATCGGGTTTTTCAAATCCTCTTTAAGCACACAAAACGACTCACCGCAGGCGCAAGGAGGCTCTCGCACGTAGTCAGCTTGGATTGAAATTAATACCCTTTCAGAGATGGGGGGAGCCCAGGCGATTTTCCATCACCTTGCGTTTTAATCTGTGGCATTTGTCATGTTATACCTACTATGGATAACTTCCCACTCACTCTGGATAATAGTAGACATACAGACAGTTAAAAGGTTTCGTGCACGCATGCCCGGGAAAAAATTGTTTTCGATAGATATATAGCATAGCAACCACGTGATGTCCATACTACGTGTTCCATCCGTCACTTCAAAAGCTTTGCTTTTGCTAAGCGAGTCACACACACCATGAAGCCGGGAAATTGCTTGCATGGGTGATACCTCATTTTTTTATGACTCGAAATTCTGTTACCTTGGCAAAACTGAGAATTCTCGACAGATCTAATGGCTGACGCGCCATAATCGATAGTCGTTGAGGCTGGAGCGTCAAAATACTGTCATTTTCTAGAATAGCATTTCCTATTCCTTACGTTATAAGACTCATTGAAATTAAATTATGGTTACCATATCCATGAAATAGTTAGGGAGTACATTCAGAGATAAAATTCCGGGCAAATGTTGTCAGTCTCATCTATTAAGGGGCATTCCTGTAATTTTATTTTAAAGGTGAGATAAACCCTAATTGGAAAGAACACCCTAAACTAACTGGACAAGAGTTTGAGCCCCCTCGGGCAAGGGTTTTGCTAATATTAACGTTTGTGACAGTAAGATGTAAATCCTTTTAGGCCGAGAATAGCGAATTTATAGATTTTACGGTTACTTTTGGAATAATGAATTTGATTAGACAATTTGTATAAAAAACAATGGACCAAAACTCAAGGTTTATATTGGTCGCGGTGGTCAGGGGTTTCAGTAAGTTAGGTTTTGATGTATTTAGGTCTGGGTATTCTTTGAGACTCTTACATCAGAGTCATGTTCGACAATCCCAAGCCTTTCCTGAATAAGCTCTCCGTAGGAAACGTACAGGCTCGACTACACAAAGGTCGGTTAGATTCCCGCCTCAAGAATGGACGTTATTCCCATCTCAACAATAAATTTCGGGTTTATTGTGCAATATATACTCAGGATTTTATTGCCAAAAATCTAAATCGACTGATTACACCGAATTCAGCCGCTATTTATTAGCATAATAAGATAATGAGCCAGAGCAGGAGTCAACATGTTGTGGCTCGTGAGCCTCTTTGGAAACGTACACGCTCCTCTAAAATGAAACAGAAAATTAAAAAAACCATCAATGTTTCATTAAAATAATATTTGCATAGTCTTATTTACTTGATAAAAGTTTATTTTGTATTATTCTTAGTTGCAAACATATATTTATGGTTCTCACATAATGTTTAAACTGTATTGAAAGACAGGTTTGTCTCTTCCGTCTCAGAGGTTTGCCAAAACCCTAGGCTACCGTAAATTTCACCAAAATATTCGTCACGCGGCACGTCAAATTGCAAGGGGCGAGGTGTCGGGCGTTCAAATTACCCATTGCGAGGCGTTTACCCGATTTCCCAGCCCAATGCCATCGCTAGAATCCCTTTAGCGGCCATTCCCTACGGCTCTCGGAATATCTACGCCCCTACCTAACGAATGCCTCCCAACCCACTACCCCCTGCCACGAAAAGGTCCATCAATAGCCCCGCAGATATTTGTCACACGGCTGGACAGTTACCCCGCCCCCTCGCGTCCTTCCGCGTCTCCCGTGTCAATTCCGACTCGCCCCGCCACTCCGACCCTCTGGAGTTAGAAGGGGAAGGGAATCCGACTCCCTCCACCCTTATCGACGATGCCTACCACTACTCCCCACCCCCCACAGATCTCCCTCCCTCCCCCTTTTCAGTCCGGATGCCGATGTAATCCTGCTCCCGTCCATCAGGGTGCGGGGCCCGTCTCGTCCATAAATGGAACTCCCGCGTTCGGCGAGATGTTAAACCGGCGACGTATGTTCGCGTGACGTCGGTCGAGCCGGTGCAGTGTTGGCCGTGCTCGGCCGGGAATCGAGGCGTCTGTCCCCTCGTGACCCCTTCGGCACTCTCACGTCCCCCTGGGACAAGCCCCGGATGCACGCACGGTCTTGCTACCACTCCCGTCGCATCGCTCCCTCTCTCTTCATAAGACTAGTTCACGGTCCACAGCCATAGTGGTGGGAAAACCCTTCTTTTTAAATAGAAAATCCAAATTCTATCGGATGGAGATCCACATACCTAATACAATACTATACCTACTCCATATTGTGGGTCACATTTACTTAGGGTTACCAGACACATACGGCTTTAAGGCCGAAGTTTCCCCACCTCTAGTACACAACACGGTCGTATTACATGTATCGTAGTTTCGAGCACAACATTAATTCCCGTTTCTGCAACCAAAAATCATTAACATAATGCAGATAATTTCCGAAATAAAAATGTAATTATAATTATAATAAACCCAAAATAATTTTTCATACCTTCACTGCGGACCACAATTAGCAAAAACATGAAAATACACCCTATGCTATATTGATGCTATTTTAATCAGGTCGGCGTAGTAGTAATATGCTTGACGAATGAAGTCATATCTTATGATATATGAATAAATATCTGATGCTCACTTCTACTTGTATGTATATTGTAAATGCATATTGGTAAAATAATTTACAAAATATTATATGCAATATGCAACAAAAATTAATATTCGTCAAAGAAAGTTTTGGAAGGTTTAAAGAGAAATTTACTGACATTTTATTCCATTAAGGTCACATTTACATTAGGCAGCCAATGTTTCTGACCCGGCTAGTGAAGATAAAATTCAAGAAATGTTTATGATACAAAGGAAAGCAGAGCATTTTTATAAACTCCTACACAATGTTACTCAGCTATTAGGGGGAGAAACTATAGACGAGATCGTTTCGAAATAAATAAAAATTTACTATAAATTTAAATTGCACGAGTCCATGGGCAGATATAGTTACAGCCCAACGCTATACTAGCAGAAAATGCTGAAAAAGTGAAAAGAGAAAAATGGATTGTTACACAAATAGATTCGAGTCTTCATTTTTTCCACAGCTAATTCAATACCGCAAACAGGCACATATACAACCTCCTAAAATAAACGTCTCCTTACATCTTTACTCTTGATTTCGTTTCATATTGGATTTTCATCTCCTGACCTTCCTAATTCGTTGAAAGATCATAGCGCTTGACATTCATCATTATTATTTAGCACAGCAATTCATAATCTTTCAGTCTTCTCATTCTAATACTTTCTGGTCCAAGATTGATTACAAAAGTTGATTACAAATAAAATGTTGATCATGATGGCGCTCACTGATTGATTGATCGTGGTGTAGACAAAAATTATAAAACAGAGTAAAATAAAAACATAAAAATTACCACAATATCGTTCACTTCTCCTGTGGAAGTAGTCCAATTTCTACGGCACATACAATCACTACTGATTTTTAGTGAAAGCTATACTCTTGTTCGTTCGTAGGTTTCCGCGGCGTTGATTAGATGTTCTCTGCATTTTTCTCGGGATGCGTCCGCGTCGTTTAACGGTGAGACAACAGTTTCGCCAACCTTCCTGTTGGCGTCTTCAGGTCGAAGTGCCACTTCGACCTGAAGACGCCAACAGGAAGGTTGGCGAAACTGTTGTCTCACCGTTAAACGACGCGGACGCATCCCGAGAAAAATGCAGAGAACAGCTATACTCTTTTCCTTCTCGAAGATATATACGTGGTGTTATTTTCTTAGCACGAGGGAATTATACAATGGAGTGAAAAAATCAATTTCAAGCAGACAAATCAATTGTGATAGCGTCAATGGCAACAATTGAAATGGCGTCAATGGACAGTGAAGTCAAATTCAATTTCCATACACATTTGACGGTTGTGAGTTGTGGAAAACACAGGTCTTGAAACAATTATATGTGTTCTGTTTATAGCAGTGGAAAAATCCCTATATTCTCATTAGTTATGAATGAATCACTTAGTTTTTCTTTGATTTAGAATGAAAGAAATTTAGTTTTTCCATTATAAAATTTAAAGGAGAATATTGAACAATTCCATCAAAAATTCATCTTATCACGCGATGTTGAATGCTAAGGAACCACTATCCAAGAATCTCCCCAAGAATCGACATAAATATGTTTGCCAACTTTATTCACATATTAATTATGCACCTTTAATCAACACTTTGTGTACCTTTTTTATTTTTTAACATCCCACAACAAAACGATGAGGAAATTGATTAGGATTAAAGATAACCTAATTCATTTAATTTCGCTGTAATACCTTACCACTCAAAATCGTTTATTCCAGTCCTATCTAGGAAAAAATCTGATAGTTTAAATTCATTTTCAGTGACTTTAAGCTTCTAATACCTATAGCGATCATACCCCCACCGTGACTCTCGAACTCTCGTCCCACCTCCCTTCACATACGTGTGAGTCTATTCCATTCCGAGACACCGGAGTCCGCGTCGGAGCGCTCGCGATCACAGTATGGGGCGGATTCGACAGCGCACAGACATGGGAATGCACTCCGGCTTTCCCGGCGGAGTCTAGATCGTCCTTCGCGCCGCTCTCAGACCCGGCAAAGTCGTCGATTGACCCCATCACTCCCCATTTCCTGTATGTTCCCCTACCGGATCCCGGCATTGCCCTTCCCCCTTCCTTCCAGGCCTTAACCTAATGACACCAACTTTCCCATCACTTCCTTCCGAGTCTCGCCCCACAGCTTGGTCTTCTTCTCAGACACCTATTCCTCTCTCACGGAACAAACGCACGGTTTTCACTTCGGAACGGCAGGTAAAATGAGATTTTACGGCCCTACAAACCCTGGACACGACTTTTCAAGGTAAAAAAGAATGCTCTAGAACATTGGTATGGTGCAGTGCTAATGGAAAAAATAATGGTATATTGAATAATTACTTGTATTCTACCGTTAGTGGTAGACTTTGGTGGCCCAATCATCACATCTTTTCCCCCTTTGATTTTTTTATTCCTCCAGCAATATTCGTTAATATACCAAGTACATTTTGTTTGGCTGCCTTCCTTTCCATCGTATTACTGTTAATCATGATATTCACTGTTCTCTATGCGAGGACCAAAAATGTCTCTCACTTATATTTAGCCAACCACGCAATGAGAGTTACTTTGAAGGCAACTGAGCTGCGAAGATAACGAGACCGAAAGTCCTGGCTTTCCTGAAGCTTGTTACGAGCTAAGAAGATAGGACGTCTTCTTAGCTCATAATAAGTGTTTTTCAGGATGACATAACGGACCCCATGAAAAAGTGTAATCAGTTTATGATACACTCAAGATATACTCACGAAAAGAGCAGTCAACAACCATACATGAGTAAAACAACAGCGATGCTACGTTGGTCCGCTCCCCTTCAAAGAAAAGATGGAAGTCAACTAATGAGATCAATCTTTGACAAGTTCACTTTGTTGGAATTCATTCTGTCGTATTAAAATAATAAAAGCAGTACTTTGTAATTATCCATACCATTTATTGCACCTAAACCTGTTTTGACGTCCTTACGTCATTTTCAAGAAACTATTCTTGTATCTCTACCAAATAGCCTCTTGAAAATGACGGAAGAACGTCGCAACCGGCTGAGATGCAATAAATACTGTGGAAAATTATAAAGTACTGCTTATATTAATTTTTAGTCAATATTAAATGTAAGAACGAAATCATATTCTACTTTATTGATTAGCAACGTTGGCCCTTCTTCGCAAAGGAGTAAAGGTGTAATTCGCTCAAAGCAAGATGCATGATCCAAACTCATGGTCGATAAAGAGTAGTGATTTCCTGAAGAGGTCGACCATTGAAGAATTTTGGGGGACCCCTGGTATACTCAGGGGTATTAGAATCTGAAAATATTTTGTAGTTTCATCATTTCTTTGCGTGACAAAACCTGAGCACAAGGCTCGAAATTTGCTATTCCCTACCGAACTAGGACAAAGTTTGATATTTTTACGCATAATCTACCCTTCAAAGATGGTAAATTTTATAAATCAAGAAATAAAAGGGGAAGGAAGCAATCCCAAAAGGTGATATGGGGTATTTCTGAGGAGTAGAAGGATATGTAAGTGCCACAGTTACCTAAGCTACTGATGTCTCCATACGATCATAACTCCCATTTCTCTTTCCAAGATCTTGGAACAACGAATGTCACATCGTTAATATTTCCTAAGTTCATTTTTCGCGGACATTAGGAAGCCATGCCGTATACTAATTCTACTAATACGTGTTCACCGAAATCACCATTATCCATTTCAAATCAAACAAGCAAAAAAGCAACATAGGATCGCAGCCAAAGTAAATATTGGGTTACAAGTCAGATACTATCTAATTTGTAACCTGATAAACACCTGTGTTACCCATTCCAATATGCTGGTAAACACTCTGTATAGTAGTTTATATTTCTCAAAACTTAAGAGATGAAGAAATTTTCGATGAGCTGGCAAGGATTTTCTGAACACTACGAAATGGCAATTAATTCGTTCCCAAATCCGAACACGTTCGCCGAGGCAATTTAGAAACAAGTCATTTTGACGAGTTCCCGAGTCACCAACAATTTAAAATTTAATTACCAATCGGAATCACTCTGAAAGCCGTCCGTCAGAGCGTATGTAGCGAAACAAATGACGGTATATTCTCAGCCACCTTTTATTTCCATCTTTCAAATGTGTTTGTGTCAGATCACGAGATTTGACCAGATTTTTTCTGCCCCAACACCCGCTACAAAAACGATCCGCGATGTAATTCATCGAACTTCTATATCAACTCTGATAAAATGTTCTCACATCGTTTGCACTATGATTGATTAAGAATCGTGTTTTTTGCTACCCCGCCCTTCAATTCTTCACCGGCATGAGTATCGGCAGCTGACGAGAGGTAAGCGCCTTGGGAATTGTCACGTGTGATCATGCTAATAATTGCTCCCTATCTCGTTGAAAAAACTGCTCAACTATCTGGTTGAATATAATACATCCTCCATAGTTTTATTAGCCTATTCCATGATGTTTAAAAAATATATATAGAAAGTTAGCATGAAGTATACCCAGATGCCTCAAAAATCACCCTGTGGCTTTTTTAAAATATTTCAACGGTATTGGCGAAAGAGAAGATATTACCCAGTTTTAGCCAAGTATTACCAGTAGCGTTACGTAATGTATCCACAGCCTTACTTAATGAAATTCATTATGGCCTTGGAATTTTTCTCTTAGTTATTTACAACTTGGCATAGGCCATTTAATCACAGTAAGGCACCAAAATTATATCAATTGAGTCAGTTTGCATTAAAATAATCGTTGAATACTTTGAGATATTTTGGGACACCGAATGATTTTGAAAAAAACGCAGGTGGCACAGGGAAAGGGACTCTTTTCTAATGCATGAATAGCATACGCCATTGCGCCCGGAAACCTCACCAACCAAATCAACGTAAGGGTTCAACACAACTTGTCCATATAGATTATTATTTGTGGGCATAAACGTTTACATTGTAGTAATTCACTTGTTTCATAGTATAAAGAACCTTGGGATATTAAGGAATCATAATGGTTATAAGCCCCTCCCCGGCTATAGGGATGAAATACCTTACTTTTGATTTATTCCACAAATACCTAATACGAACGTCAAAGGTATCAAAATGAACCTCCATAGGGAATCAATCGGAGGAAAGCACCTTCCTGGAATCGCGAATCTCAATTCAACAAAACTATTTTAGGGGGAGTTTATGCTTGTGTCATTTTCTATGACGGATTATTGAATAACACTAACATGTTATCATACGATCCCAATTTGACATTAGGATTATAATTTTCGGTCCCAAAATTAGGCATCTTCCTAATGAATGAAATATGCAAGGAATCAATAGGGATATCAAAGGCATCCTAAGATATGACAACTCCATAAGAGACTCTGTTATATCATAATTTTAAAAACCCGTGTCTTCCTATATGCTTTTAGGTGTTTTTATCTTTATTTTAGTTATACGCTACACGGTTTTGGTTCGCTTTTTCCCGCATTCAGCATCCTAATTCACTCCATAAAAAAACATTCATGGAAATATTATCATGGCTCTATGATCCCTTGATATAGCGGTGTATACATGCCCTTTTTACGTGATAGCAACATGCAGTTGGGAGGTGCACTATGACCCTAGTGTCGTTACATCCTACCCGTAATATTGCCTTCTAACCACGACCCTGTAAAGAAAAAGTTAATTGGATGGAAAATGATTAAATACGAAAGATCAATTTAGCGACGGGCAATACTGGTCTAATCCCACAAGTATTTTGCATTATCTACATTACAGAAGAGAGGGGAGTAAGCAGCTCCATTCTTTGTTCCTGAATACGACGTTCATTCACGTAAACGCAAGGCATTTAAACAACAAAAAGAACACCCTAGTTTTTTCTTCACCGCTCATTTTACGAGACACATTGTCTGCGAGGCGGTACTCTACTAAACGAATGAACAATCTGCACTTAACCGAAATAGCTGCATGGAAAAGTTACACCTACGGCCCGCATCTTTTTCCACAATATCCATTTACGGAATGGAGCCTATTTCTCATCAACCCCAGTATGGTGAGCGTGTATAACAATTAAGCTGATGGCTACCGGCCGGATACTCACTTCGGATAAGGTAAGCAAAGTAGGAAGCACTTGAGGAGGCTCGAGATACCTTCTTGCTAGGGGAGAAAATATGTTGAGTGCCCACACTCTTTACATTACCGTCATGGCTGTAATTTATGTTCTCCTTCATTTTCTCGAGGAGGAAGAATATAAGGATATAATATCGACGGGAACAATTCAGACCCCGTCCACCTTCCATTTTCTATGACAGCCCGTCTGCCCATCTGAATTATTTACATTCCCACCCCCAGAGGACGCGAATCCCGTCACAAGGATAGAACTCCACGCGCAAAAGTAATAAGATGGTAGTCAAAGCGTGGGAGAGAAGTCAAGAATGGCGTGTGTGAAGTAGGAGGAAGGGGAAGAGTCACCGTGAAAAGAAAGAGGTATATTACCTCAGCAGTCGTAGCACCTAAAACCAAATTCACCAACTACCAAGAAAGAGGTGGGAAGGTCGCACTCGACTGTGCCAAGGGGGGGAGGGATCGTAAATTAGAATCGCGAGGCAGTTATTAAAGCCAGATACCCGGCGAGAGCTGAAAATCCCTCGTAAAACGGTGCGGAGGAAGACTTTATGTAGCGGCTGAGTGTGAAGGTTGTGGAGATAAAAGCTGCATAAAGCAGCGTCTACAGAGCCAGTAGAACTGTAGAGAGTAAGGATGCGCCACCGATTCTATGGGTATTGAAGGGAATCAGAAATATCTGAGAGTCCGGTATGCTTGTTCCAGTAGCGACCCAAGCGACCTTTGTGAAGAGAAATGCGGTTCGTAGCTGGAGTAAGGCGATAGGTTGTTTTCCTCATTCACCGCAAATGCTTGGAATGATAATTCAGAAATCGAACTCGACACCCTTGCGTATTTGCCCAGTCATCGGATAGCGTTTCTCAGCATTGTAGCTCGTTGACCGTTTAGAATATGTTCTCGATAACAGGTTGTGACCGGAGCCTGGATGTGCTGCGTCGCGTTAAGTCTAATGCGTCGTAGAATATTCCTGCGATGAGGATGCTTCTGAATCCTCATACCCACACCATCTCCCTTTGACGATAAAGCCATCAGCTCACCCGACTTTAAAAGGAGAGGATAAGCAATAATCAAAGTTACGGAAAAAAAAGTCACACCGAGCTCCAAATGCCTTGCAGCAATCCAGATTTTTTTCCGTAATACGTTTCCCTCCTAGTTATACCTTCAAGATGAAGTGTTTTAATATATTAAGCTTTAAACTAAAGATCTGGGTGACTTTTGTTTGCACTGTGAATATGATGAGGAAGCTCGCTGGTGCTAACGTATTGATTAAACTTATTTTAAAAAATATGCATTGTAAACATACTTAGATTTTAAATATTAAAAATAAGATAGAAGGAGTGAATTAAGGAAACAGACGCCCACCTTTCTTTTACTTTTCTCTCATTATGTAAATATGGTGTTTTCCTTTTCCAAACTTGTCTTGTAACTGAAGATTACTCGAACAAAGAGTTGAAACGCGTAACAATGTACAAAATCCAGTGGGAAAATGCGTATGGTATTCAATTTAATATGTATTCCTTATGTTTCATCAGGACTGAATCTTTTTAGCTTTTAAAATACAGTCAAAAGTGGAATAATTCGTCAATATAAATGATTATTTTTTATCGTACATTTCAAGTCATCAATTCTTCAAGAATTTCAGTAGGCTAAACCGCGATTTGTCTGGCTCAAAAATGAATGCAAATTCTGACGCAGAAGAGTAATCACAAAGCTGAATCCTGTATATATGTATGTACCAGAACAGCATTATACGTATTTCTGTGCTCTTCTAGCAACGTAAAAATAGTAATAAAAGTTTACCATTCTTTTTTGAGCTTATTTTTAAATGTCCACTACCTTAATAGAATAGGTAAAATTATTTTTAATCTTCAATGGTATTACATTATCCAGCCTCAGAATGATGCTCACCCTCACAACTCTTCATAAAGTTTGAATAGCTCCGATTGCATTGCTCCCTTTATAAGGATATCACATTCCTAAAAAATGCTTTTTACTACGGACCGCATTTTAGATATCTTCTTTGCATAATAAGCCATATCTGCAAGGAAATTACAAGCCTCCTTCATTCATTCCACAATTATCATCCACGAACAGAGTAATAGGAGCGTGTAATGGAATTCGAAATATCAGCCATGATTTATGGCAACTTGACTTGAAATGAAATTACATCGCAGAGCTACAAATCATTCCTCGGATTTGAATGTGGTATTATTCGATGTACCGTTCCTCACCCGAGCATCCGGTAATACGAGGGTGCGGTAGTCTACAAACTTCGTCCTACGCCAGCCACGAATCTACTTAACGGGATGAATACATGGCATTCACGGAGGCAGACGGCACTTGATGAGATGAACCGTGACCTAGCTTGGGACCAATCATTTTCCTTGGATAACCGACAGTAGCGAAGACGCGAATGCGCCACCATTTAGATGTAATTAATTGCGTCATGAAATAACCAAGGCTATGAGCTGTGCCCAACAAAAATTTGATAGACATGATATTTCAGTGTTTCATAGATCAACATTTGTCTACCAAGATTTGAAATTACATTTATGAGCAATTGTCATATTTACCGAATTGTATGTTATTGTTTTTAAATAATTCAATGCTTAAACAATAAATTTAGAAATATTATATTCATTTTACATTTCCTAAAAGGAGGAAGTATATCAAATATATCATTGTTTTCGGAAAAAATCAATGGGATGCAAAACTGGATGTAAATCATCACCCAGGTTGGCTTGAATTTTGGTAACAATTTTAAGACAGGAATGATTTAATTTTCACCAAATAAATTCTGAAAGTATTCCTATAAAAAATATGTTTTGAGAACAACCCCCTAACTATGCAGCTAGCTAGTTATCTTCAATCAAGTTAAAAAAAAAAGAAGAACCCCATTTGCTATATTAAACTCGTCAAAACTCTATAACTCTTTCGGGCCTTATATTATTAGCCGTTTTTATGCATGCAATCAAAAAGAGCAAGGTCATTACGCATTTATATAGTCCGGAGTTTATATCTTTACGCACCCACGGAAAATGGGTCTAATAAAAGGTACGACCCGCCCAATAAAAAATGCCTCAACTCCCCACCACAAGAAGTAACCATTCAGAAGATGAATGCTGAGAGAAAAATCCTGAGTAGGCATCAAAGAAATATTTGTATCCTCTTAATGATGCGACTAAAGGCTAAAGGAGTTACAGCATGATGAGGGCTTTTATTATTCGTTCACTCTACATATAATACTATTCAATTTACAATCCAGCAAACATGCATGAAACGTATCCAAGGTGACTGATTATAAACATTAGGTGTATTAAAGCAGTCTTTGCCATAGAATTCAAGGCAAATATTCAATAGCACTGCGTGCCAATTTATTTATAATTATATCCGTAAAACAAATAATCTATCATATTTTAATATGTAATTGAAATATCAGATTTGATACATTCAATGAAAATATTCCAGGAATATAATAATATTTTCTTTGTTACAGGCAAACTATATGTCAGAACAACTCTCAATCAACGCCATTTTATATCGGAACATTTCTTTTACAAGATGCCATGGCAAAATTATCAAGTATGCGAAAAAGCTCAACACATTCGATAATCAAATCATGTATATTCTACTGTTTTTAACGATGAATACTAAAAATGGTACAATAAGTACAAACATATGAATTAAAAATTAATTTAAGTCCACTAGTGTATAGCATTCATGAACTACTATTCGATTCATGAATTAACAGGGCCAGTGAAAGAATTTTTTTCAACAGTTCCTGAGTTGATACATAACGCCTGGCATCGGAAGAACAAAAATAAATCGCAGCTACGACACGGTGATTACCAGGCCAGCACAATGCAATTAAAGTGAAGGTAACAAATGTAGGTAAGTCACGCTGAAGGTCATGACACCGCCCATCATCTTATCTCTCTCTCTCTCTCTCTCCCACCAACAAAAATGGTCCAACTTCCCCAAAAACGTTCCACCGACGCGCGTCGTCAATTTCCTCAGGTGTCCCTTGTTTTAAAAGAGAGCAAAGGTGGTCAAATGTACTGAAAAGGTCGATAAGCTTTGGGCCGCAGCTTAGCACTCGCCCCAGTGCATCCTCTGCCCAGCGAACCGGAACGAAATGGGAACGTCATCGGGCAGGGTATTACGGTAAACAGGAAGGGGAGGCTTGTCGCACACACTAAACAGGAGCGAGGATAACAAATCTGATGCCATCGTGAGCAACAAACCCCACACACCTTAATGTCCCGTTTCCACTTCCACCGACGTTCTCGCCACTTTTTACTACGTGGCTACTCGAGGCTGCCCTCACAAGAGCTTCGTTCTAACACCATTGAAGTTAAGTAGGTAATTAGCTTAATGTTACTGCTTAAAAATCACTCTGTTACATGTAATAATTTTTAAAACATCTCAATGCCTTCGATAAAAAATCACGAGCCAATATTTAGAATATTAAAGCCAACTTTTTAGCCAAAATATGATGCATTAATTTTCTCAACAAGTATGAAAAATACAGAGGAGGATAAAAGAAATACAGGTTTCTTTGTACAGTACACTGGTTTACCTAAGCGTCTTCCTCCATGTTTTTACGTTTTTTCGTATGAAGATATCTGCCTAAAGGTGAACCAACATTAATTATGACTCATCTTTCTCAGTGAAAGTCATCTACTTGGTTACATAGTTAATGATGGACCATGTGTAAAGGCAAGCTTCAATATTGAGGGTAGACAAGCCGAAGACACTTACGGAGCAACTGAAGATTTAACCTTATGCGTAAGTAATATTCCAACCCTTATATCTTGTACTTTTTTGAAAATTTTTCAAAAATCAAGTAGCACCTCCTCCCTCACATCTATTCCTCTATTAAACGCCCTATTCAGATTCATTTTCTTTTCCTCTCGTCTCTTACACTCTTAATGCATAATAAGTATGGCACAATATGTGCCCACAGTAAAGTGGGATGATGATTCGAGAAGAAAAACAACTATTTACAATGGGTCAATATACCTAGTGCATTAAGTTAAATATTTGCGTTCAGATTTTTTTCATAGAATTTAATGAATGCGACATTGGTGTAGACAAGTTGCTGAAACAACATCGGCGCAGACTGGTTACCAATTCAGTTGGAGTAAAATCACTAATTCTCTTTTCTTATATATTCCAAATACTTTTTCAACGCATCTTTCATTTATTCATCAAATGCATTTGAATTTAGAGAAAAAATCAACTAGCAATCAATTATTTCCGCTCTAGATATTCCGTTCCGTTTGGTATACGAGGTATTAATGTCCCAAGAAGTACCCTTACTTAGAACGCAGTATTACATTTAAGACAACATTTAGGGTAACTATAAGAGTGTACATGTCGACAAACGCGCTTTATTATTTTCTCTGAATTCGCCTCGCTGCTTGAGTTACCACGGAGAGGTGACAGCGTCCTTGACTACAAGTTACGCTCGTGCAGGAGCACATTCCCGCCACGATTTCCGCCCCTCGATGGCGGGTAAATACGATGGTCGGTACGTTGGCAGAGGAAACGGGGCGTAAGCGCCTTCGGCCCTATCAGGGCACCGACCCGAGACCCGCCAACCGTAAACAAACGCTTCAACTCCGAGCGAAGGGTAATGGGTGCCTCCTCCTTCTCTCAGTGATAGCGGAGAGCTCCAGAGAAAAGGATATGGGCACAAAAAGGTAGGCGTTAATGATTCCTGTCTCCTCAGATGCTGACTACGGAGGAAGACTTGCCCAAGTACTTGCTCTCGCCGCCAGTATACACGGTGGGCTGAAGCGAAGCACTCATTGCATGCTTCGCCGATGTCAACGAGGAGACATCCCTTCGCCAACTCCTCACTGAGAGAAAAATGCATTTGAATGCGTTCGAAGCGCAGGTCGGGAAGGAAGAGAAGGCTCTATTCATGTTTCGTGGCATATACATAATCTGCATCCACCCCGAAATCCCGCAAGGGTATGTGGCAGAGAATCACCAAGCATAAAAATAGGTACATGTAGCCAAGAGATGCGTTACCAAGTCGTGAGAAAGAAACTTGTGCCAGGTATGTATTTTGAGAAAATCATTTCTTTTGACTGATTCAGGAATTGATGAATGGTTATAGAAATTGTATCAGGTCATTACCTATTTGGAGTATTTCTTCGCATTTTGGAATATAGCTCAAAGAGAGAGCCATGTTTAAAACTATTGAGGCCGGCAAAAGGACACCGGCTCAAAATACTTATACCAAATATTTCCCGGAATTCTACTCATGAAAATATCGGCGGCTAAGAGTACAGCATTAAGAACGTAACTAGAGGGCAGGGAAGCTGGAAGGTACAAAATTCACAAAGGCGAGGGTTTCAATATTAATGTAGATTTTTCTATCGCAAACAGTTAGTATGTACACCATTTCAAACGTAAGTACACTTATCGGGTGTCGGGAGGCGTAAGGGGTGTCAACAGAAATGTGCTATTGCTGGTCAGGGATTTCTGAGCGGCGTGCAGGTTCCGTAGCCTATTTATCGCGGGTAGTGAAATGGATTTCAAGAGGTTATGAGGAAGGAAGATGTAGCGTGGCACGCGGGAGATATGATCGGGTCAAGGTAGAGACAGTCGGTGGACAGAATTGCCGGAAACATGAATAAGCTTCACAAATAATATCACAAGAGAGCCTAACGAAAAAATAGGAGCGGTTGGTATCACAAAAATCATTAAAACATTTGAACTTGAAGCCAGACATCACTTCATTAATGATTAGAAATCATCAGGGAAAAATAAAGTGGGTAAATTTGAGCATCTATTTAGGCAGAACAAGGCAAAAGAAAATATATATAATATGCTCTGGGGAGAACCATGTATAGAAAATAGGCGGAGAGGAAAATGCCATTTCACGAAATGGAGGAGTTACAAAAAGAGAAATGGGCGCGCTTTAAATAAAAGTTGATATTTAATGGAGGAGCAAGAAAAGGAAAACAGTACTGGCTATGGAGAGAAAAATGAGATCAGAAAAATAAGTCAACAATCGAACCAGATGAGATACAAGCTAGGCGGAAGAAATGTTACAGTGAATACTCGTACACTTAAGCGTGGAAGAGGAAATCTGCGTAGATAATATTGATATCGGTCCATGAATACTAGATAATGAGGAAAGAAAGGGTGACAAGAAATAAAGAAAGTCACAAACAAGAAACATGAAAACTGGGATAAATATATTTAATGGTTTCTTCACTATTCAGACGTGGCTGTGAAGATGAATGGAAAAGGTAAGATGGATTTAAATAGAAACCTAACGTACATGCGTTGGGTAATTACGGGATAAGAAAAAGTTGCTACGCAAGAATAGGAGGAGGGAGATTAACTGGATTGCGCAGGCGATGAGTGGTAATGGTGTTTTGAAACCTCTGATAGAGGGGAGAATGTTAGGCACACCAGGGAAGAGGAAGAGAAATGACTGTTTGGGTGTAATAAAGGAATATTATAAATAAGCGCGGCCAAAGAAGGACATCAGGAGGAAGATGGGCGCATCACGCGACAGGTCAACTTTTAGAAGTGATTCATACATATCTAAAATTGTCATATTAAGGGGAGCACCTGAATTAATAGCAAGAGTAAAAGAATATCTATCGAATTTCAAACAGCATTGAATTAACATTCCAAAAGATAATGTTGTTTGGCGATTAAACTTCGCACCGTGTGGATATTGAAGGCGATAAATCAGATATCGCGTCTCCTCCTCCCTCCAATGGAACCGAGATATTTCTGATCCATACGGCCACGTTTAGCGAGTTTGTGCGCAAAACCACTTCAGGGATGGTCGCCGACGCTCAAGAACATCATCACCGTCAAATCTACGCGATCCCTTTACTCCCCGATCGAGCGAAGAAAAAAGGATGGGCAGGGGAGGATTCTCCGAAGGGTGAGACGGGAGAAAAATTATTTTTTAAAAAGAATCACGAAGGAGCACCCAAAACACTTCCACCGACATCAACGAGCCCCTCTCTCCCAATCCTGGGGGCTTACGCGCTGGATGCCGCGAGATCCAGGTCAACGACGCCTGGAAGAGCCCGCTACCCTGAGGAGGAGAGGAAGAAGAGGCGAAAGCACACCGTTGGCGCGTCGGTCCGAAATCCCGCAAATTCTTCCCCGCCCCGCGAGAGAGAGAACACACAACCACACACGAAAGGCGACCCTCTCATCCGGAGAGCGCGGTAATGCACGATGGGCGAGGAAGCAGTCGAGTTGGGTGGAAGGAGAGAGGAGCTAGGCCCTCGTGTTTGCACGTAATAGAGGCGCATATTGAACTTTGTCGGGGCGGTGCTTAGCCTCTTTGTAGCCTCTCCTCCTCCGCTCCAGTGCTCTTCCTTCCCTCCAACGAGCGAGTCATTTTTTTTTATTGCCTCCCCCCCCCCCCCCCCTTCCTGATGCCGAGCGGACGCTGACGAAAGCTTAAAACAAAGTTGCCGCCGCCGCTTATAAGCCGATGAAACAAACGATGGCACTTTTTATTACTTTCCGACGGTGCGAGAGAGTCGTAGAGCGTGGCGATTTCGCCGCGTGCTTAGCCTCCTCCCGTCTCCCAACACGCAGATGGCCGGACGCAAAATTTTCCCCTAATGTCGCCGCGGCCGGATCTCAAAAAAGTTACTGCTTGGATCCGCTCGCGCTAAGTTGTGCAGCGCAAGGTCGGTCGCGGCTCGATGGCGTGGCAGCTTTGGGTCAAGACCGTCGCAGTGGAAATTTTGAATGACCTTTCCGTACATTGCTTGATGTGGCCCATAATTTCTGGATGCCATATCTCAAAATGATTCATCACATTTCAAAATTCATCCTCATGATTAGTGCCCAATTAAAGAAATTGTTCGTGCTTAGTCTTTTGGAATATTCTCCGTCAAGTGCAGTGAAAAAAGTAATGCTTTTAATTTTAACGCTCTACATGTATGCTGCAGAATTATTAACCTCAATAGTATAGAAGAGTATATTATTTATTGCGCTTATACGAAAAATTGATAATGCTCTCCGTATAAGACTGTCTGTGTCAAGTCACTAATCTAGACATCTTATTTCATGCCTAACGAGAAAGATTAGAAGAAGAGTAATGAATGTTCAATGCCTTCTCATACATGAGCAAAATAATTCGGTACTGCAAGGTAAATTAATGGTTTCAGTGCATTGTTTAATAACAGCAATAATTTCTTATGGTTTGAGTTCCAATTTTAACTGGTGCCATGGCATAAACATGAAAATAATCACTCATCATCACTGAGTTCCAACGCCACCACAGTCGAGCAAGTTTTTTTTTAGAAAATAAACGAAAACTCCTCATTAATTCCTTTTTATCATGTTGCGTCAATGATGATAACAATATCTCAAACAATTGCAATAGATCCAATTTGCATAGAGAAAATTAATCACTGCAAGCAACTCCAAATTCCGGCTGTTTTATATCCTTATGGTATTTAAAGTTTGAGACGAACTATGTCAACAGAACTGAGTCAAGACAACAAATGTCCATTTTCCGTGTTACAATGGCATAATCTTTTAGGCAGAAGTAGCACCCACAGAGATGAAAACTCGCAGGTGAACGAAGTTAAATCACCCTGTCATCGTGCCAACCAACGCGACAAGATTCGGCGATACTCGAATCTAACACATAATATGTTCACACAATCTAACACAGAATAATTCGGTACTGCAAGGTAAATTAATGGTTTCAGTGCATTGTTTAATAACAGCAATAATTTCTTATGGTTTGAGTTCCAATTTTAACTGGTGCCATGGCATAAACATGAAAATAATCACTCATCATCACTGAGTTCCAACGCCACCACAGTCGAGCAAGTTTTTTTTTAGAAAATAAACGAAAACTCCTCATTAATTCCTTTTTATCATGTTGCGTCAATGATGATAACAATATCTCAAACAATTGCAATAGATCCAATTTGCATAGAGAAAATTAATCACTGCAAGCAACTCCAAATTCCGGCTGTTTTATATCCTTATGGTATTTAAAGTTTGAGACGAACTATGTCAACAGAACTGAGTCAAGACAACAAATGTCCATTTTCCGTGTTACAATGGCATAATCTTTTAGGCAGAAGTAGCACCCACAGAGATGAAAACTCGCAGGTGAACGAAGTTAAATCACCCTGTCATCGTGCCAACCAACGCGACAAGATTCGGCGATACTCGAATCTAACACAGGTTCTCTTGAGGCAGACCTGTGCTTAATATCCGCCAATCCAGGAAATGTGTCCCCAAGTCACCATTTTCTCAGGGTTAGCTGAAGATTTTAATGCAGAGGGAGGTCCAATTCCCACAGCATCTTCCGCCACATCATTCCCCAAAGCAAAACTTGGGCGGACCGTCGCCCAAGACATCATAACTCCCTTAACGAGTTCCGCTTCAAGCGGATAGTCCCCTAGGGGCGGAATCAGCAATCGCACGAGATTGAATCACTCCCGATTTGCACTTGGGGCGCGAGATAGATATGTACATAGTTGGAGATTCTCGACGGCGGGAAGGGACAGGAATTGGGCGATAGGACGTGTGCGGAGAATTTCTGCACGGCAGAGAGAGCTTAGTAAAGAGTGGAAGCAAAGGAGGAGGCGGATACGCGAATGGCGAGTCATTAGCTCGACAGTTTGCGAGCGGGTGGCTATATAGCCTCCCGCGCGCTGAGTTTGCCGCACAATGCGAGCTCGGCTGGGAAGTCTATGGGACGAAGCCGGGAATCAGTGAGTTTCGGGGATTCCAGTCACGCTCCGTTGGGCCCCACCACGGTTCCTCTCTCGATCGAGGCCTGGGGTGAAGGCCGTGACGGCGCGCTACCCCCCACCACTTCACGCCCTCGAACGACGGGGGTGGCAGTCAAGGCGCCGGCGTTCGCAACCCCGCCCGGAATCCTCCTCTCTATAATCAGAAGTCTCTGGTCATCCTGCACCGGGCTTGCATACGGAGGATTACCGTTGCTTAATCTCGCGGCTGGGTTAGTTTCCCGGCATAGGGGGAAGGTTGTGAGGTCCTGGAGCAGCAGTAACATCGAAAGTACGTTGTGATTCGTTCGGGTTTCCAACGGCTTGCACGTTTCTCCCGTTTTCTGTCATCGTAACCAAGAGTTGCAATACGCACTTCCCAGCGGTTTCACATAGTTCATCCACGGTTTGAAATCCAAATTAAAGTCGCAAACAGGCGGATGCCTATAAGTGCTCTGGAGAAGCATGGAGGCGCTTCACTTTTGCATCTGCTCGTTTTTCCTGTGATTTCGTAGATATTAAATGTTAAGGTTATTTGTTGTGTGATAAAAATGTGGCATTTGATCCAAATTTTATTTCAATATCAAATCTTCACTTTCAAAACCGTCAGACTTTGTAGAACGGAAATGAATATAATGTGTTTGTCACGCAATTGCACTTTTCTGCACATTATTATTCTTATTGTCATTGGACATGTAATATTACAAAAATGAATTATTGTCCCTGATTCAGTGCGTTATTCCAAGGAAGGTTGAGGAAGAAAACTAGATGAGATCGTATCTCCGAGTTGAAGTAGGTTAAGCAGATGTAAGCGACAGGTATGAATATTAGTCTTCCCACCTTATTGGACGAAATTTCTTGGACTGCAAGTATTAGCTTTCTTTCCTCCCTTCCCCAACACTTTTTTCCTTCATTTTGGAGTATATGTCGAATTTATTACATTTATCCAACTATAAAAGTGGCGTTTTAAGCACTAAAATCGAAGTCAGTATAGATATTAATTAGGGATGGGTCGGTTCCACTTTTTTTCGGTTCCGGTTCCGGTTCGGTTCTTAACTTCGGTTCTCGGTTCCGATTCTTGGTACCGGTTCTTCATGTACCACTTACTTTGCATTGCTCAATGGTAAGATAAGGTAATCAATAATCATTTTCAGAGACTGAATTAGAATAATTCGCGGCTTTGAAGCATCTAAGTACACAATTTCACCAGGTTTTAATGTGAAGCCTCCACTTTCGGAGCGTGAGTAGGTTTCAAACTGGTTTTCGCGCCAATTATTTCGGTACCGATTATTTTTGGCCTCGGTTCCGGTTCCGGTTCTAAGCTCAAGAACCGGTGGAACCGAGAACCGAAGAACCGAAACGACCCATCCCTAATATTAATAATAAAAGTGATAAAATTTACCGGTGCTCTCATAAAAGTATGCATGTACCTATGTACATCACATATTTCCAGGAAATTAACCATCAAGCGATTTAATGCTACAAAAATGTTTCAATGCGCAGATTGCACATTCTCAATATTGTTTGTTTAAGTACATACAAGAAGTAACGATGAATGGTTCCTTAGTCAAAACTATAATGGCATCTACTACTTCGGCTTTTCCGAAAAGAAGATATGCAAGCATTTCTCGACTACGGCAGAATTTTCTCCACCTCATCAGCAACTCAATAAAAGCATGTATCTATATTACACTGATAGTATTTGTACCCCTAATTCTATCTCAGAATCCCTTTTAGATTGCTGAACATATCGCTACTTCTTAGTGGATTGCGTAGATGAATTTTCTTTCTATGAGATTCAGGTTTCAACTCTTAATGCACAGCACACGTTTCAAGGAATGCCTTGTGCACGTATTTATTGGTCTGCGATGTGCAAAACCTCTGTTCCCCATTTATCAATACCTCTGCTTCTGGGTGCAGCTTTCCCATCCCCAAGTTTGGAGTACAAAACTTCCGGCGTGACCTTATCTAGTTTTAGAAAAATTGCTGCAAGTCCCGCCGTGTAAAATGCAAAAACAGGACATGACACTCAAGACTTGAGCATGGAGGGAAATGTTAAAACATTTGCATTGCTAGTAAAGCAAATGGAAATAAAAATTTCAATATTTTCTTATATTTCACAACTTTCATTGGGCGGGAACATACAAATTAAAAGACTAAAAATGCATGAAGTTGTGATGGCTCATCTCCAACTCTAATATATATTTTTTCTTCTCAGACTACAAAAAACATACATTTTCCAGGTATGAAGTGAGTACCCATTGGATCCATAACTGTTTTAGATATTAGCAGATTCAAATCAAATATTGTTATATCTCTTGCCGTTTTCAGCCATTAATTAAAATATTCGCTCATATTCATCGACCTAAGCTGCTAGTATTCCCATTGCAAATGGCAAAAAAGGAAAAAGACAGGATGTGGTTTTCGTTCCTGGATAAAAATTTGGTTGATAATTTTCGAAACACTGGTACAAAAATTATTCAAAAGTGGCCTGAAGGATTTTCAATCCATTTCAGATAAATAAATATGGATGAATAAATAAATAAAATTATATGTCTGTCCTTTATTTATAACAAAATCACTTAATTTCCCTGTTAACTATGTTTCATTCGCTTCTTTCAATTTTCAAATGAATCATAAATGGATCTATTTTATTCCAATAACAAAAATCACTGGACATTGACATCGCTGGCTTACAAATTTTAAGGTTATCAGAACTGTCACTGGCATCAGATTCCAAGATACGGCTCTCAGTATATCGGCACTCAATGTATCGGAAATAGTTTACTTATAACCAATGCTGATCAAAACGTTAGTACTGAACTACATTCAAAGAAAATACGATTAAACAGGTTTTTAAAACTGCCAATAATATATCATTTCACCATGATTAATCGAAGTAATCGCATTGTTTAAAAGTAGCACAATTCATTTTTATTTAATTTAACTAAATGGAAAGTTAGAAGATGCATATCCATAAAATGTAACATAACTTATGTACCCTTACTAAACGACATTTGTAGGTTCGTAAGCAACGAAGAGTAACACATATTGTAAGTCCTCGACATACGAACTCCAAGGTAAAAACATTTATTTTCTAGTGCTAAATTCAAGCGTGGCCGGAATTACAAATTTTACTGCAGTGCATAGGGTTTATTTGACCAGTGCAGTTGACGGTTCATCGTACGAGATGATGAGTGAATTTCTTTCGAAATAATCGCATAAGGCTGTATTACGAAGGTTAACTACAACATTAAACGCCTAGGCTAACGTTTTTTGACTTGCAAACAAACTCAATTCAAACAAGCACTCGAAAATCAACTCGTTCGTGTATCGAGGACTTGATGTATTTATTTTGTGAGGGGATACGACTAATTTCTATCATGTACCTTAATACATAATCATTTCGCAATGCCTCACAAGTAATCGTTTGCCCCTGAAAAAAATGCAATCACATGAAAAATTTATCTCTGAATAAGTCACCACACTGAGTCCATCAATGCCCCTAAAAAATTACTATCTTCCGAAATTGTTAAAATGTTATTTTCTTGTTCTCTTTCATGAATAAATATGCATGCACAGGTTGCCATTCCATCAAGAGTAACGAGACTGATACGTTTGATGAAAAAATCTATTTTGAAATTTGCCTTTAACTAAATGTATTTATGAACCGACATTGGTGGATACCTACGAACTTAAAGTACGATCGGAAGCAGGTATTTTCCCAACAACGTTCTTCCGGCTCATCTACACACTTATTAAATGATTAAAGTTAAAAATATATATTGCTAATGGATATTAAAACCAATACTCACGTTTTTCCATCCCTCCAAATCTCGCTTCATTACAGCTATAGCAATTAACGGCTCTCAAAGAAGATTGTCCATATTCTGCCCAGCAAGTCTATTTGGGAGAGTAGCAGGTTTTTTTTTAAACTCCAATCTCCATAAAAAATTTAACATTTTCGTGAAAAGTAGAGGCTAAAAATTGCTAGGGAAAGGTGTGCAGGGAGGTATGATATGGTAAACTTGGACTGCATCAATATATACCTTGTTTACTTTATCTTTAACAAGTTCTTATGAGCCCGAAGCTCGTCAGAAGGTTCTGCAGTGTCATCGGTGTATTTAAATAATAATAATAATAAAGATGTTCCCCATAATCATTTTGGGTAAACCATCGTCACTGCCAGCATTTCCTACTTCATTTGTGGTATCGAAGAAGCAGTTATGTGAGCCCGTATCACTCACTTTCACAACATAAAAAACAAAGCTAATGGTGTGTAGAAGAAGAGCAAAGGCAAAGAGCAATGTTAAACGCGAAAACCACAATCTTGAAGAAACAGCTTTTAAATTTTAAAAGGTGGTCTTATAGAAGAATGAATATTTTTTAACAGGGCGAAAAAATATTATGCGTGGAAATCGATCGGGTATTAAAAAATTACTGTGGAAGTTGAGCAAAGTGTTTTTGATTTCTTTTCGCAATGCTGCATGTTTATTAACTCCACAAAGTATCACCTACATCCATTTATTTAAATGTGATGAATACAAGAACTGACCGAATAACTAGCACCGGGGCTCTGTACAAAAGCGGAAGAACAACAACTTAAGAAGGAAATTATTAAAAGAAGACGGAATAACTAGGACTAGGACTAAAAAAATAGGACACCTCTTGAGGGGACATCTTATGGTATCAATACGACTTGGAAGATTCGATTAAAATTAATCTTACGATGGATGAATATTGATGATTATCACACAGTACACACTCAGCGATCTTTCTCAGTAGTTTGCAATTAGTTATCGATGGAGGTTCATCCTTAAGTTGTTGTAAATGAACTCATGGCAAAGCGTTTACATAACAAACTCAATTTGATGCTGTCTTCCTGTTGCCGGAAGTGTGTATTCCAAAAGTGTTAAGTAATGGCGTTCACTGCTTTGTATAGAAATTTCTTCTATACTACACTGGCAAAAACTAATGGGACGTCTCATTTATCCTTCAATAACTACTCCAATACTAAAATTTTGCCGAATAAAAGGTGTTCACAGCCGTGGCAGCTATCTCTTCAATATGACAACTATGCTAACCAGAGATCGTGGATTCAAATCCCGCCAAATGATAACCGTGCTTGTCCAAAAATTCAGAAAAAATTCATAGTTATGTTTATAAGTTATTCAACTGACAATACCTTCTACTACACCTAACCTACATGTCCTATGACAAATACAACAGCAATGTAGGATTCAAAAACCCGGCCTTTCATTACCAGTCCGGCACGTTATCGAACTGAATTTTACGACCGGTTTTCGCAAGACGTAGAAATGAGCTCAGACTAAATGGTGCGATGAAATCCTAGCGGTTGGCGTATCTTAAACCCAGTTTTACTATAATTTACGATAAGCCTTTCTATCGTGAAACGACATGCTCCTTTCAATTTTCGCCATAATTTATTCCGAGGTCGGTGAAGAGAAGTCGTTCGTCTTTTTGATTCATGATTTATTTTCGCTACAAAATATTCCAAGAGCTGGAGCATAAATTCATCCAAAAGCCTTAGCAACCTCCATGTGCCACTTTGAGTAGATAACGGGTGGATAGGTGCTGCTGGCATGATGATAGGCATTGGTCGTAAAAGCGATGCTTTCATGCCCCTAATGACGTCGTAAATCAGAGATATCAAGCATACGCCACGAAGGCCGCATATGGCCAGCAACAATCATGCCTTATGTAGCACGACTTTAACTGCACCATCAGTCATACTTTTCGGTGACTCAGATCCATCCAATCCTAAATCGGACCCAAGCAGTTAGGTAGGGACACTCTCTCTACCTGTCGCCGGATATACAAAATATCACGAGTTTACTTCGAGTATCAGGTTCCAAAGTCATGACGTTCTTAATTGGATTACCTCAAGATGCAATAATTTCTAATGTATATACCTGGAGACACTCTTACAAGCGAGCCCTACAGTGAAGTATCGGACATAAATTAATGTCAGCACATTAAGATTAAGCCCTCACCACCTTACTGTAGAGTCATAAATTTATACAGAATCAGTACCTTCCTCCTTCGTTTCTGGTGACTGGAATTTCGACCTCTATCCTTCACACAGTACTTTACCAGTCAAGGTAGATTATGATGAACTAGCACCGCCGTTGTCTTCTTCTCTCCTCACTGCCCTTGAGCTCCCCCTTACCCTCAATATCTGTTCAGATAAGAATATTTTCTAACTATATCCGCCTCGTCTAAATCCCCCTTTTCCCTTTTTCTCCTTCTCTTTCCTAGGATATTCCTTCTACTGAAACCTACAGAATCCAAGCACCCCTGGTTAATTGTTCTATCCACATACTTTGCCTCTCCATAATCTACTCCATCAAAATCCTTTCCTCTCCACCATCATGATAGCTTCTTCGTACACCGTTTATTAACTTTTCTCTATTTGTTACAAACTCAAGCAAAGATTTTCAATCTTTACATCCCGTCTCGCTCGTCCAAATCACAGAATCATGCAACGTCGCTCTCATCATATACAAACTCTTAATTTATCTTTTATTGGCACCGTTACCCAAGACTCCCATATGAGTTCCCTTTCACTCTCTCACACCTCATTTGCATAAACAATTTCCTATGCAAATTCTTTGGCAATAGGCCGGCCGTGGTTACACAACGTTGCTGGTTTGAATCCTTCCAGGAACATGAATTTTATGCTTAACTCCAGGGACACGTTTATGTAAGTAGAGGCAATCGATTGTGCAATCTGTGTATTTACAAACGTAATTTCACCACCAATCCATTCCGTACCTTTTTCAAACGAAGTGTCTTTTGTAGTATCAATTCTTGCATCAATATGCTTGAGAAATATGCTGAAGAGGAACATAAGAATCGAAAATAAGCATTTGAAATCGGAGATCATGAATAAAACATAGTCCCCGAAACCTCTGGGATAATGACAGAAAAATTACGCTGTATTTCATGGAACTTCCAGTAGATGGATAAGAATACATAGGTGGTGTTTGGTTGAGGATGGATAATTTGCGATAGACTAAAATAAAACAAGCGAAGAAGTACTTGGAATCATAGGATAGGAAATGGTTGAAGGAAATATGTAAGACGAAGAGAGCATGGAGCAAGTAATAGCGCTACGAACATAATGCCGCAAAATAAAGATGGATTCTTTAAAATAGGGACAAAAGAATGGTGATTATAGGTAAAATGGTGAGAGTTAGGAGCTATGGAGGGATGAATAAAAGGGCAAGAAAATAGAAATTTTAAAGAGAAAATTGAATAGGCTTTAATAACCTACCCAGACCGAAAGAACGCCGATGATGTGAGGCACATACAGCTTTCAGTTCCCCACGGAGTCTGCTCACACTCGTCGAGCAGAATGGGATTATCACAGGCGTATACGAAAAGAGCAAGCCTGGGTTGAAGCGATCATCCATCGGGTCACGACAAATGGTCTCCGAGGTTAAGTCCACGTCCAACTCCTCGAAAAAAATCCCAAATTGATGGCGGGAAGGAAAAGAGTGCTCTCTTTGTCCGACTCCACTGGGTTGGTTCATTGCATCCATATTATTCTTCCCCTACTTTATAAACAAGGGAAGGCTATACAGAACCAAACACAGCGCGCGTTATGAGTAGCACATTGGTGAGTTTAGGGAAACCAGAAACAATTTCAACGAATATAAATATACGTATTTTTTTCGAGATAAACAAAGAACCTAATTAAAAACCACTCCTTTATAAAAAGGATGATCAAAAATAAAGGAATAATTAAAGAAGAGGCCTTATTTCTGCTATCTTTTCATATTTGCTCCCTCTCTTGATTTTAGTACTCGATTATTTGTGAAGTGAGCGGAAGAAATCTCTTCGTCAAGAGAAAGAATTTTTAGAATTGAATTTTTTGAATTGCTACATAATTTGGAGGCAAATTTTTCAAACTCAATTAACTATGACATATGATATCATTGAACGGGCTAAGAAAATGTCAACTATCACAAAAAGAAATCACCTAAAAAAAACAAGAACTTTCCACAGGAATGTATCTGAGTTCCGAATTGGTTTCGTAGCATTTTCTATGGGAAAATAAGGTCTATGATGTATTTAATCGATCAATGTGCAGATCTACCCTATTTTAATGCATCGTATACTCTCATAGGAAGAGGGAGTCTCATCGCGCGCTCTATCAACCATAAAATCGGTTGATGGAATGTTATAAGCTCACGAAGCATCAGACGATACACAATTTTTCCCTCAGTCGACAGCTGAGGTCAGATTGTATGAATCGACATGCGTCAAAAAATATTAAATCGAGATGATGGTGGAAAGAGAAGAGGAAAGAATTAACGCGGGGCGAGAGGGGGTGAAGTAGAGCTCGGGATTCCATTGGCGCGACGGGACGAAATTAAAAACAAAGGGGCGGAGGAATGAAAGGCATGAATAAAAATTAATCACATTCTCCAGTCACGCAGTCTCCCCACCCATTCACCGCAATGCTTTCCCCCTTTCATTAGCCGCGCGAGCTCCCTTTTCATAAGGGAGAAAGCGCACGGCCAGGCATCGTGACTCCTCCGTCTATTCGCACACAGGTACATGTACACACGATACATATATTCGCCCCTGAAAATGAAACCCTTGCCCCTCCCTCCTCTACCCGTCTGCTTCTCCACCCCCACGCCTCCTAAAATACCCTGCCTCCCTCCGGACCAGACGCCCCCTTTCATTAGCCTAACTCGGATTTAATGAACACATTCTTGCACGAACGCTTTGCGAGGGGGAGGAAGGGGAGAGAACGGGATGGAATCAATGTAAGGGGGGCTGGGCACATACGACTCACTTTCATGACACCCTGGGGGTAGCAAAATCCGTTTCTTCTTTTTTTCCCCCTTTATTATCTTTTTGTCGCCTTCGTTTTTTTCTTCCTCCTCTCCCACCCTCACCTCACCACTCACTACCCCGTCAGGTGAGGTGGATGCGTGAACCACCTCTCTTTTTTTCCGGGGAGCAAAAATAATAAATGCATTCCTCCTTCCTTCGTTCTGGTAAAGAATTTAATTTCGGCGTTTTTTAAGCGCGCGCATTTGTCCCGGCCCACTCCCGTCCAATTTTCATGGCGCGACGCGAAAAAAATTAAAAAGGGCTTAATTCATGGTGTCACTATGCGTAAAGTGTTTCAATGCAGTGCGTATGAAACCAAGCTGATGATTGGGAAGAGGAGAGAATTATATTGGCAATAACGGAAAACGTATTGGACGCCAAAAAAAGGAAGATGCGCTGCTGGCGGAATATTTGTTAATTAACTATATTGAAAAAGGCAGGTGAATTTATATTCCAGCTATCCACACCTACGGCAGAGCATATGCGGATTTGAATATCGCTCAACGATTGTAAAAATTAGTAGTACCAAAATGGCGTTGAATACTTTTCACCATGTGATTTAGAAACATCGAATTTTGTGTCATTTCCTATGATATCGAGCGATGTCGCATGATAATTCATATTCCTTGCTACATCGTTCTTATCTCCCTTATTCTATCCTTGGTATATTTATTTATATATACATATATACATACATACACACCCATATCGTGTATCGATACTTCATAAATATCGAATATATTTTGTAAATATATCACAGTGTCTCACACAACTCAACTTTTATACACATTTCTTGATAATTAATGCCGAGGGCATAATAATATTTTCGTTTCAATACCATTGCGGCCCTCTTAACTAACGCTTATCTTAACTATCTCACTAAACGATTTAGTGAGTCTTATGTGGACGAAAAATCATGCACATTCTTGGTGTAAAAATGAATTAAATCCCAGGAATATAAAATTATTTTCAAGATACTGTAAACACATTCATTTATTTAACCAATCAACCTTGTAAAACTGGATGCGGACGATTTATAGCGAACTTCAAATGGCGAACTAACAATTTAGCTTGAGTTCTTATTCATAAATCTCCCAAATGGAGCTACATAAATTTTCCCTGCCATCCTAAATGTGTACAATAAAGAAAGGAATTTTGGAAAACCACCACTAGAGAGATCGATTCAAACATCTACAGATAGTAA
Source organism: Platycnemis pennipes (assembly GCA_933228895.1). Taxonomy (NCBI): domain Eukaryota; kingdom Metazoa; phylum Arthropoda; class Insecta; order Odonata; family Platycnemididae; genus Platycnemis; species Platycnemis pennipes. Next base: position 54,064,315 of record OW121853.1, read on the forward strand.
TCATAAAATTGGGGTTCCCTCCGCGATGCATTTCGCATTGGGTACCTACCACGCTAGGCTACAAGTTGTAAGAAAAAATCATAGGCGCCGTAAATCAAGCCGAACGGAATGCCACCGAATCTCTCTTCCTCAATAAACTGCAGGTCGATTTGCGGTCGAATCTTACACAGTAAATAACATCGCTATTTCTTGCGGTCAATGGCACAAGGCTCATCCTTTTGAAAACACTGAACATTCCAATTTCTTAACAGGTCAAAGGGAAAATCGATTGTTTCTCAGTGAGGTCATATGATCTCATTAAAACGCTCAGTGGTAAAAAATTAAATTTAACGCTATATTGTTGAAAGAAGTTATTCAACGGGGAAGTCAGTATCCTGATGTCTTTTTCAGTAAGGAAGCAGCACTTCTGAATTGCGAAAACGACGAAATTTTGACTTGGTTTGAAACACGCCGCAAGATAGGTGTTGTATCTGACTTATATTAGACAGGGCTACATAAACCAGCCAGTTGGATCACATCCCAACAGCAACTTTCCATCGAGGTTTGCATAAATCAAAGCCTTGCTTTATGGAATTATTGAGAACTCCATTTACTGCCACTGTTGACGATGGTCGGCGGTTGAAAACGCCATGCCATTGTGGATAAAGACTGTGCCGCTATCAATCTCAAACAGTATTAAACTACAATGAGCTGTGGGCCTTGAAGAATTTTGAACCAAAGTTTTAACGTGGGCAGGTATGAGCACCCTTACTGTGGGGAAAACACTCTTTGCATTTGCCGTTTTTTCCACAATAGGTCTAACCTGAGATTTGACTATCCGCGCCAAGGTTTAAAATGTGGTTTCTCTGGGGAATATCTAAATTTGAGCCCGCAAATAAGGGTCAGTAGCCCAAAGCTTCAGATACCAGGGCGAGAGATGAACAGAAAAGAAAGATAATACGCCTCGCTCTGTTTTTCCTCAACGGAATTCTCACGCAGGTGCGCAAATAAGCTGGTGACTCGGTTGACGGTTATCGCGGTTCCTTTGCCACAAATTTGAAAAAAAAGCTACGAGGATTGAAGTTAGTTCAGATGTAAAATGAACTCATCCATAACAGACTGATGTTAAATATGATATTTTGACTCGAAAAGGGGTGGAAAATTATACAAAGATTGTAATATTTACCTAAACTTGAGACATTCTTAGGTATATGATTATATATTCGATGGAGGAAAGGCAACTATTCTGAAAGAGGCTTTGGCGTCCTCAATTACGTGGGAATTTCCCCATCGAAGGACCAAGAATCGCAATGACTAATCAAAGCTGCCTGATCAATAAGTCAATAATTTCACTCTTTACCTTCAATAGGCTCTTTTTAATGACCAGACTCGAACGAGAAACAGGAAGGGACTGAGGGCTTTAATATAAACTTTGAGATATTGACGCTAGTATAGAAATGGGAGTTCCATTAATGGAAGTTTTCAATGCATTCCTAAACTTTTGGCATCAAGCTACTTGCGACATATTCAGTGAACCAATCCTGCCACACAATATTGCAAAGGTATTCATGGTACTTTGCAGATGAATGTGTAGATTCATAGTTTTCATATTCTAGACGTGCGCCCGAAGAAAGGATTGACAGGTAGAAGTCGCCGCACCCGTTGATTTCATAACCAAGAAAGGCTTATTATAAATAGTAATACATGCCCTTTAACATAAAAATACCGCTCTCTATTTACCAATTTTAAGTAGAAGTTAGGGGTTTCTTAATTGGAAAAATTCTTTTCTCCTCTTAATTATTAAAATCAATTCCCACCTCGCGCCAGAATGTTTTCATGATGCATTTCTCAATCTTTTCTATTAAATTATTTCAATGCTTTTGGTCACAGCTGCTTTATTCACACCTCCGCCGTTTCTTGGGTCACAGTCACTTATTATAATTAAAAACACAGACCTGGAGCGATTCACGTCTGACTGCATTTTTCATTGGAAGAGGCGAAATTTACCATGAGTGTTTATTTTAGGCATAATCTTAGATAGGGAAAGAGATTCAAAATGTTCGCTTGGGTTGATACATCATTATGAACGCCGGTCGCACAGACCCCTTACGTGAATGAATATTTATTCACGCACGATACACGTTTCAATACCGAGGCTCATTCATCGCGGAAATAATTACACGTTGCACGTTCAATTTTAATTACCTATAAAAAGTACCATTTCACCACGCTAAACAAAGAAGAATTTTTTCGATCGGGTATTTTTTACTTGGATAAAGTCAATGAAAATTACACTACTGATTTTCATTGCATATGCCAATAATTTTTAAGAATACCTAGTTATTATTATTCAAAATCCTAGCGCAACTGCACTATTCCCTGTCTTGGTTCCGCATGCCATGTACTACATAAAACGTTTTCAAAGGTCTCATTACATGTTTCATGAAAAGTAATTTTTAATTTACTTTTTTCTGGTCGTCAACGGCTTTATGAGACGTCACTGACTTGGCAACGAGATGAGAGTACGGATGGTCATGGAATACTTCGATAATTATGACGGAGCTCATTCAACGGCACCATATTTTTTCATCTCCTGTGAGTTCCTCCACCCTTATTTTGACGTCAGTGAATGCATACCCACGTTTTCCAGGTAATTAAACCTGTCCCCGAGGGAACCTTTCCTCGCTTTTCAAAACCGAACACGCTTCGAAATATTCCGTCACCAAGCCCATCCCCTTCGCCGTTCGATTGCGCGTGAGGATGCCTCTCGTCAAAGGAAAGAAATGCTTTTTCCTACCCTCGTCAGGAGGATGGTTCAGAGGCATCGTTCGTTTTCTGGAATTCGGGCGCGGAAAGGAAAAAACGATGACGAGATAGGTAAAAAACTATGGGGGCTCAGGTACGCGAAAATCAAGGCAAAAGTTGGATACAAAAATATTTCATGATAACCCTTTGCAAATATAATGGAATATTTTCTTACATTACCGATAGGTTGCTGCGGAACTTTCAGCTGGAGAAACACTGAAAATTTCCAATTAAATTCATCAGATGCTATATAAAAGATGTGACCTTTATTAAGCGACAAAAAATATTATTAAATAAAAAATATGATTTTAGCGGGAAAGGAAGAAGAATTAATGTGCATAAATGAAGCCCTAAAGTATTTAATATTTTAAATCAATTTCCATTTTTTTTATTCGTACTCAATCAAACTTGGGCAGAGCTAAACTAATAATGCCGATTTATGGCGTACTGATCGACTTTATCAAAATCAAAATTGCTCAAAAGAGCAAGAATATTTGCAATCGCCACACCCATGAGAAAACAAAAATCCTTCTTGCAAGAACCGTGATCTACATTTACATTCTACCCTGCGAGCCACCGCAAGGCGAGTAGCCGGGAGCAGTAAGGCACCAGCCATGAAGTTGAGGTTTATCTGAAAATATTGTTAAATAAAAATTAAATAAGGAATGTATGGTTTTGAATGAATTACACTTTGTTCTCATTGCAGTCATATATTGTGCTTGAAAAAAAACGGATTCTGGTCGTTTTTGCGATGTTGAGTTCAGGATATCAAGATTCAGCTCGCAAGGTCAATAAAATCAGTAGCAAGTCGCGAGAAGAGTAAAGATGGTTTTAGAATCTCGAACGGCTGAGGATGTATCGCACACCTGAACCATAGGTGAGTGCGACGTCCGTGGTTATGATCTGCTTTGATTCCGTCTCTTTTATGTCGTTAGGCAGCCGCGCTACGAACCAGGCCACTTCGGTAGGATAAGTTCTCCTGTCCACAGCTAAAATGCCAAAATGCCTATGTAAACAATCTCTTCAACTAACTCTTGAACTTCAATGCTGACATTTTTTACCCGGAAACTACATCAATACGACCGAGAAATTCGAAAGAAATCGTGAATCCCTAATCTCTGGTGAAGCTGAACATAAGGATGACAGAAGGAACTCCAATAACCTCACGCGGAATGACATTTGATTCGATACCCGAATATTTTGAGTCAATGCGTCAAACATTCACCTCAACGTAGGGCAATCGACGTTGGGTTTCCCTCATTCCCCTTGAAAATCTCGAGTATGTGTGTGTGAGAGATATTAGCTATTATCATTACAATTAGTTATTATTTTTAATCCTGATTAGATGATATCCACACATCCGTGATGACGCAAAAAATCTAACAATGAGTAGGCATACGCTCTCCATGGAATTTAGATCCGCTAATTTTTTTCAGTGTAAAACTTCATAATCAATTTAAGACGTAAATCAATTTAAAGCCAAATCCAACCTGCGCAAATTTCATAAAGCGATCAGTTTCATAGCATAAAAATGTCTAGCTTACTTCTCAATCTTCGCATAGGGAAATACCTTGTTAAATGATGGAAACTTCATAAGATACAGTAGTTATTAACAGAGGACAAATCGTTATATAAAGTTTATTGTGAACCGGTATTGAGATTTATCGCTCCGTTTATAAAAGCCAGGTACCAATTTCAAACAAACGAAGGGTATTAGGTAATAATTATGAAAATGGTCAGAGGCCATAACTTGTCTGTGTCGTAATTTCTTAGATGAAGGGAGTGGCTTTCCGTTCTTTTAATGGTGCACTAGATAAGAGGTAATTATCGGTGGAAATGAGTTCCAACCAGCGCAAATTTCAAAAAGCGATCAGTTTTATAGTATAGAAATTTAAAGTTCCTAATGCATCCATAATTCGATAATTATTACCGCGTATCCTACAAATAGCGGGTCAGTAGCCTGGTAGTTAGAGGTTTCAACCAGAGGTCTCTGGTTGAAACCCGATTGAAGCCTCACTGGACTTGCTCGGCTAAGCACAAACCACGTTATTTTCTGGGTATCATATATTTCAGGGAAACCACGGTCGGCATATAGATTTAAGGCAGCCTCGCTACCCTGATGAGTGAATTTCACACACCATTGCGCTTATTACTCGACGAGCTTTGCACGCCAACCAATCCTACCTTCCGGCTTTATCCACCAAATACAAATATCCTTGAGTACGACAAGCAGGAAGAAGATTCTCAAGAGAGGAAAGCTCGACACTTAATCAACCACATGCAAGCGGCGAAACGTGAATGCAGATTTCTTTACTGACTTATGGACACTACGTAAGACCATCGTAAGGTACACAAGCCGAAAGCGATAAATAAGGACGAAGACACAAAATTGAGAACCATTTCCTCTAGAAACGAGAGAGCGTAAATTATTCAGTGATTGACGTAGAAAGATGAAAAGAAAATCGCGAGAGAAGGAACGGGGAAACGTAAGGGGCCTAAAAAAAGACGACCCTTTTATGTTCGTCCTTAAAGGCATCGCCATTATAAAGCGTTCGGGAAGGATTTTCTCTTGCTTGTGAGGTTGGATCGCCTTCTGAAGAGGTGCTCTACTCAGACAGCTCCTCGCATTCATCGAAGCCCTGCGCACGCGGAAGAGAGAGAGAGAGAGAGAAAAGGCGTATTTTACTACCTCCCCCTATTATTCCATCCAAAATAAATTCGTGTGCCCCGCAAGGAAAGGGAAAGGCTTCCCACTCTTTTAAACTCTCCCGTCTCGATTCTATTCAACTTCTTTTGTTATCATTCCTTCAATTTATTGAGGGTTAATGGGTCCAGGTTTTTGGTCTGGTAAAAATGAAAAGAACACGTTCCGTCGATTGAACGGAACAAGTTTCTCCCCAATCCGGGTGCGGCAAAGGTTCCCTTTTATTAATGAATGAATCAGCGAGTAATTATTTCCAGCGTAGTTCGTTTCAATTAAGGTGTGTGGGTGGCACGTAGAATGAATTGTTTTGGATTCCGTAAGAGCGAGAAGCCACAAGAATTTCGAAGCGAGTGCGAGGTTGCCGGCTGAATTAATTCAACGATTTCTTGCGCAGAAAATTTACCTTCCGTCCAATCATGGAAACACTTTATTCCAACGAGCATCTAAAGTATGTTCCTTTACGGCGGTGAATGGATGGACGAACCAAACGGCTGAACCAAGTAACTAATAAGGAGGTTACTAGCGAAGCGGTGTTAAAAGAAATTTCATGAAAATTCTGAAACGAAGAAAGTATAACCTTAATGGTCACACATTGAGTCACGGTATAGTGGCATATGATGGCAGCTGTCGAGGGAAAAGAAAATGGGAAACATCGCAAAGGAAACCTACTATAAGACATAAGAAGTAGTGAATGACATAAAGGAGAATAATTTTATCAATATGAAGGTATTTTCCTATATAAGATTCAAATAGAGATTTGGTTTAACCAATATTTAGATTGGTGAACATTTATGATGGTTACTTTCATCTAACCTTGGGAGAATTCCTAGATAAATGTGATTTGTTCTCCCGTCTCTTTTACTAAACTCAAATTACCTGGGAATGTCACAGAGCCAGTTCAGGAAAAACTCGCCTGCATGGCCCAAAATCCACATATTTTTCCAATTCCTAGAGAACCAAGCCTCGAGATCTGCAAAACTTCGAGAAAAATGGGGTGAAGGGTGAGCTCTATAGTATTAACACTCCGGGAACACACATTAGTGATTATGCTTATTGCTCAGACAATGAACATATAACTAATTTAATTAATTTCCGATTCATTCATCGTTTCCCTCCTGAATGGCTCATGATCGAACATCTATTTCCACACGTCATAACGGCCACAATGAAAATTGTTCCATTATGATCCTGAACTCGTATCGACCGAGATTGTTCGATGCGAGTTCAGGATAACGAAACAATGATTGTAGGGAAACAATATGTAACGATGCATATTATGATTAACGATAGATATCATTAACGATATGTAATATGCAAATATATTTGCAGTGTCACACTTTCAAGATGGATAAACGACCCTATTTTTGATATGTCTGTTTGGGGTTCTTAATAAACACCATCGAATACGGCGATCCACTGAATACCATATATAACCATCTTGAATATAACATATGCTATGTTACATTCAAGAATACTTTTACAACATTTCGTAAATCCTACGTGACGGTATAACTCTTTTCAGTCCTAAGCTGACACACTAGATAGCGAAATCCTCCTCCAACACGAGTGTCACAAGATATATTTCAATCATTTTTACCTGTGTTTTTGTACGTATATTCCATTAGTCAATATTGTCATAAATCTACACTCTTTGCCTAGGAAAGCAAGGTTTCGTTAAACTTACTATAAGAATAAGAAAATAATATGAGCTAGAAAGAGCTACAGCAATTTTCCATCATGAAAGGTTCTCAAAATGACTTCTCTATCTAAAAATTTTTACATTCACTAATTTGAGAGATAAAATGAACTTTTAGATATTTAAACTGATACATATTTTGGTACTATGTGCAAACCCTATTGCATAATGAGTAATAAATTCAAAACAAAATATGAACGCTACTTTTTAATATTTCAACTGAAAAAAATGCTATTTTTTCGCTCATAAAATGGAAACAAAATACTCCGTCTTCTGTTAGTGAGTTTAAACGTTTACTCAATCTAGTCACCTTACATATCACATAATGATATTATTCACAAGTTTAATTCTTAAATCTCGCAAGATTTAAGCCATTGCCAATGAGCAAAAGGTTATTTCCCTAAGTAAAACTCAGTCAAGTAAATCGCTTTACTCACAGTAGGTGAAGCTGAAGATTATAAGGTGAAGATGAAGAAGCCAGATGACCTGACCAGGCCTTCAAGATGACCTGTAAACCTCTAGTGAGGTCATTTGGCAGGCAAATTCTAAATATACTGCTTTCGCGAATCCCGGTAAGATTCATAAAAAGATCTTTATAATAATTACGTGCCTCAGGCATATTAAAAGAATTTGGTTATGAATCGTTGTCGGACCGCAGGTAAAGGAATTTGTATTGGAACTTTTCAGCTAATCTGAAGGCGATCTTGTTTCATCAGACGATGAAATTATTCGAACAGCTCTTGCATATTATATTAGATTATCTGGGGAAAGAAGCCTTAGAGTTGAAATAATTTTCTTTGTGTAAATAATGAGGATTCAGAAATTGGGTAGTTAAGATCGGAGTAGATAGGCCCGCTTGAAAAGCTGCATTTGATTCTGCTAACACGCCTTAAATGCAGCCAGCCTATGGTATCGCTGTGGTGAATGTCATGGTGTTCGCAAAGTCATGCTACACACTAAAAAAAGTTTCCTGGTATTTTCTTTGCTTCATGTCTCATAAAATAGATTTTTTAATTCATAGTATCAACTCTTTAGATTCACATGGTGATTGCACGCATGGTAGTGATTTAGTCGAGAGGCCTTCGAAGTAGCTAGTTAAGTACCCTGCAGATGTAGATGAAGAAGACGCAGATGTAGAGGTGTACCACTTCTTAACGTATATAAGGTTAAATACAATAGTATTCTGCCTTTGTGTAGTCATGTACTAAAAGGAGTAATTCAATTTTACAAGGACCAATTTTGCATAATTTTAATGGGGAGCGTACATGTTTCCTCTCAAGTTTAAAATCAAGTATTGAGTACTTAGGATAATACATCAATGCCGAATGTATACTCTCCAGCCCTTGAGTAAGATATGCATGTGAAATGAAAACGCATCCTCGAATGAACGAAATGAAATACGAAAAAGAGCTGCGTTATTTTTAAAAAGCATGCTTGCCATTTGCTTGACTCCCGGTCAAGTCATTTTTTCTCCTCCGCTAAAGGGAAAAACTCGAGTTGGATAAAAGGCTCGCGGAGGTGAGGTTCGGCGAAATGGACATGGTGTGGGAGGCGTTAAAAATAAAATAGCTGAGAATCTTTCAAGAAGCGAGCCGACGCGAAGAATCACGGCCGACCGCCTCAATGAAAAAATAAATAAAGGGGCGAAAGTTCGCCATAGGATTTCTGATTCCCTCCCATCTTTTCCCGCCGTCCTGAAAATGGGTTCAGGTTAACCTCGACGGGAGAGGCGAAACGTAGAGAGAAGCGATGACTTTGGTGGCGTAAAGTGGTGTCGGTTGCGTCGCTGGAGGAAGAAAGAAGAAAAGACCTTTGCCCCCACTTCTAGTAGCCCCACCCACCCTCACCCAGGGCGATATTTCTTTTCCCGCCACGCCGAATTCAATTCCCGCGCAACAAAGGCCCGTACATCATCTTGGGTAACCGTGTTATCCTCGCGGAAACCGGATTGCGGTATCTGCAACCAAATTTGGTATTACTCCTTCTGATGCCACTGTCGTGAGCCGGAATTTGGAGATAGAGAGAGATTAAAATAAGGACAAAAGGCTGTTCTTTGCCCCTACTCCTTCCCTCTGGGATTTTCCGTTTTTTCCGGAGTATGATTTTCCGGGAGATAACCACCGATTTGTATCCTAAGGGACGGAAAGTTTTACCTTTGCTCGGTCCTATGCACACTGAGATGCTTGCGGCATTCGAGGAGTGCGGCGTAGGAGATCGTTTCAGGTGTTTATTCTCGAAAATCGGGTTGGTCCACAGTAATCCTTCATCGGAAGCCTCTCTTGCTTTCTTAGTAAGAACGGTAAGAACTAAGCTCCGCTCCTACATTTCCCTCCCTCTTTCTCGGGTCTCCCCGTGTAAGGTCCATAACACACCCTCCCGCTGCTCTATATTACATTGATATGATATAAAATCTTAAAAACTCAGTACGGTGTACTTATTATGAGCATTGTGACGCAAAGGACAAGAATCCCATTTTTTTGGTATATCGCCGTGACAAGCAAACTATAAAGGACGTTTTACACGGTCATTGAAACTGCACAAGTTGATGATGCTTCCGTTTGAGCAGTCGTCTGTGAAAGTCCGTGAAGTAGAATATTGCGAGGACGCTTGCTTGACAGCTTTACACGGTGCAATCGTTGGTGCATTATGTCAGTGACAATATACCATTCAGTAGCGGTAATACCGTCAATGTATCGCATAACGACAAGATCTGTGAAGTAACAATTAATTGGACGTGAAAGATGCGATATATTACCACCACTTTAAAATATGTTTTGAGCCATAGTCTCAACCTATATTAATCCGTGGTCTCAACATAATAGTGGAGACCCTAGTCCCGTATACTTAGCCCAAAATTTGCACGACGAACAAACGACTGTGGGCTAAGGTTCCTCCTTTACGAACGAAATTTAAGCTTCCACGTGATTAATCGCCCAGCTCATCATTATTGCACTTTATTCACTACCTAAGGAGTTGAGTACAAACAAAAACACCCAACTCAATCGTCAACAACCTATTTAATTGCTAGAATTCCCCAGGCAGGTCGTTGCCGCTACATCTGTACCATCTAGTGAGAGAAATGAACTTCAAACTTGCGCGAACGCATGTATCAGATTAGAACATGTTCTAATTTGCTCGCAAGCGTTCGCGCAGTGGCGCTGCCTATCTTCACAAGTAGCCACTTTACACGGCGCAATATTTCTTGCACAAGTGTTCTCGCAACAGCCTGCGCAGTATCAATGACCGTGTAAAACGGCCTAAAAGAAAAACGCTCGGGTGCGGTTCCGGCCCACTAAGGGAGTCAGGTTTTTATGATGGCTAGAGTACTGGCTTGGCAACCCAAGGTCAGTTGACACAGGCTCCTTGTGTTGCGAGTAGGCTAATGCCGACACTGAGTTTCTCTTCGCCCATTCCCCTATTCCGTAAAGATCTAAAAGATGCTCAAACGCCCACCTATCTTCAAAGGTTGAATTAACTTCTTCAGCACCCGTAGTTATTTTTTATTATCCTGGGGAAGCAACGAATTGCTTCATTGAGGATAAGTACATAGGTATGGTGTAAAGAGGCAAAGAAAGTGTGCAGGAAACCCCAATATCATCATTAGTCTATTCTGAATGGATAGTGTCAATAAATCAGCATTAGTTTATTCTTAATGAAAAACACCCTAAGGACCCATAGTTAATCTTTCCTACTGCCAGAAGGAGCATTTTCAGTACTATCCAGTACGGGACCTATATTCCATTGAATAAACTATACCTTTATATCAGCAGAATTAACGGATTGCCTAAATCGATAAGATACACTGCGTTCAGGCGAGAAAGGCGAAAGGATGAAAACTATAAAAGAGACTGCTAAGTCGGCGTATAATAACAAGCGTTCGCGCTGATTGTATTCCATCAAAAAACATTCAGAAGGTACAGTTTTTACAGTGGTGTAAACTTATTGAAACACGCCAAACAGTGCGTAATAAACATCGTACAGGCATGATTTCTCCAATAAGGACCAACAAATACATATTGCCATTTTTTCATGATCCAGAGATTGAATATATTTCATGAGCCCAATGGTGGACGGTTTTAAAATATATACAACTTCTCAACAAAAAAATCATCATCAATTTTAATTGCTTAATTCAGATACAAATTATAAAGTTCAAGTAATTCTATGACGTGATTGAGGTTTGGAAAACCTCAGTTTCCATATGCAGGCTGGTAGGAAAATGCAAATCTTCGAAAGAGTACATCAGAAAATGAACAAAATATTGAGCCGTTACTAGTTTGATCACGTAGCTGCAATTTTTCATGTATATTTCTTGCATTAACATATTCGAGTAAAACTGATTGGATAAATGCAACTGACAGCTTGAGATATTTGTAATAGCAGAGAAGACACGTCATGACAAAAATACGTGGACGTCAGATAACTATGCGTTATGAAAATGCAAATAAATAACTGGAGGACTATTTATCATATAAAATTTTGTCGGCTATTAAATATAATTCGATAAGAGAGTATAATCAAAGAGTAAATATAATATTTGCTTTATGGTATAATTTAGTCAGATAAAAAACATCACTCTTCCCGGAGATATTTCACAAAATAAAATATCTCCGATATATGGCCTTACTGAAACGTCCTTGGTCAAGTGTATTCTAAATATTTTCCATCAATTTCAGAGGATATGCACCACATGAAGAATTATATCTCTCGGTGGAAGTATTCGTCAACGTTTGGTTTACTCGGAAATTAAAAAAATAATCGCAACTTTATGCGTCTGCAGTCGAAAACAGGCCCTCCGAAGAGCCGAGCAGCCAACGATCGGCGGCACTAAAATCTAGTTTCACGTCCAAAACTGACGACCGCGTAAGACCCGGCAATTACCACCGCCCGGGAGGTTGACCGAGGGAGTAAAACGGCGTTTAAAAGGGCTCACCCGAAAACGACGGACAATGAATCTCGAACCTCATTTTTCCCCCTCGCCCTCCCTCCCAATCCGAGCCATCCCTTTTCGTTTACTGCGGAGATACAAACTGCGAAACGGTCACCACGAATGGACGGATCCCCCCTCCCGAACATCGCATCCTTCCTCCTCGCAGTGGAAATCGAAGGCATTACGACCCTTCGTTCGTCATTTACGAAGGGAAGAGGGATTCGCTCGGAGGAAAGGGGGGAATGAGAGGAATAAGGGGACAAGGAAGGGGAAAGCGGGATTTTTTAAGGGGGCTCAGGCGCAGTGTTGCCAACCTGGTGGGATGAAAAATACGCATCTCTGAACAAAGAAAATGAAAGTTTCGCTGCAATTTTTTTCCATGAACATTGAATTCCCATAAAGGATGAGGTCATCATCACCGATTTCCAATATAAAGCCTGGTCATACTAAGCTCTCCACTCCGTTCTTCTTTCGGCTAACCTCCCAATAGTAGCGCAATTCTTCTCTTTAGCATCCTTACGCACCTATTCCAATATTTAATTCTAGGTATCTCCTTATCATTCCTACCATCCATAGTCCCTCTCAAAAACTGACTTTCTCAGAGATTCAATTAATAAACTTAAATGTTTACAGTTCAAAATTAGAGCTTCAATTTTTGAGGGACTGAAAAAATTGACATTCACGCTCTTCCATGAAAACACCTTCATCGCAGATACGAAATTCTTTACCTTGTCAGCCGCGGTAGCCAGGTCGGTAACGCCCCTCGGGCTGAGCAGCCCAAAGATCGCTAGTTCTTATTTTAGTCTCGGGCACATTGGTTTTGTCTCAAGGTTATGTTTAGTTTCGAAGGTCTGATATATCTCAGCCGTTAGAGCACCTAAAAACCAAATCTGCTGGGTCTATTTCTTTAACTTCAAAACACTTGAGCCTACCTGAGAGGCCTGAAAAATTGAGTCTGCCTTAGGTTTTTTAACCCACATTTGGCAACACCGAGGACTGCACGGGAAAATAAATGGGAGTGGGAGAGGGAAGAAGAGGGTGAAAAAAGTAAAGGAAGGAAATAAAGCGAGGAAGACAGCCGATGGAAGAAGGGTGGAAAAAGCTGGGAATAGCTCTACACTTCCGATTCATTGCGGTAGGCGGTTCTTTCTCACCCCTCGCTTATACTCTGTGCCCCCAAAGGGAGGGGGAGGGAGAGCATCTTCTCGGGAAAGGGACCACGACAGGGGAGAGGAAAACAGGGGAAGGGGGGGAGAGAAACACGGGAGGAAGGGACGGATGAGGACTCGTTATGGGACTGGAGATGGGAACATGGGCTCTCGAAGTAGCCGCGTGGATGGCGCTAAGGAACGATTCGGAGGAGGAAGACGGAAGGTAGGTGGGCGATTCGTTTGATAAGGCACGCGAAGTGGGGAGAGGAGCAAAGGGTGGGTGTAGAACAATATCCCAAGGGGAAGAAGGACGGCAACAAATTGAAATCCGGACGCTCCCTCGGATATCCGCCTGGGACTTATGCCCCCCTTGCCTTCGTCTTAACCCAGCCCTGACCCCTTACGACGAAAATAAATGCGGTCCTCATCCTTTCCCGTGTGTGTACACGCGCTCGCATGAGGACAGGGATAGGGGTGTGAGAGGATTGAAGGAGGTATTTCTCTACCCTTTCCAGAATTCATAGTGATTATAGTGTCGGAATGAAATTCGAAGATTCTCCATCGGCTGAGGCTGCAGGGCTCTTCACAAATTTGATCCTAAGAAAAATACGACATATACACCCAGGGAGTGATTCGAACTCACACCCTTACGGTTGTCGAGACGGCGCCTACCAACCTGGCTACCGCGGGCTGACTTTCATGAATATTATGAGCACCCATCAATTTAAAGTGAGAAGGGATCGACGATAAAGAAAATCTTAACACACCGTTTCAACTTAAATCATGTACTAACTCACCACTCCCTTTTTCAACTCAGAACGCTTACTACCTTCCTATACCCCACCCGACCTCGCTATTCTTCCGTCCAGCTTTCCTTGTAAATCTATATCTGTACCTATTGGTAATTACATTATTACCCCCGCCCCCCCACCACACGCCCGTGCGGCAACTTGCAGAGTAAAATATAGATGCACGTGTAATCGTACAAGTAAACCACTAAAATCTTAGCCCAAAATCAATTAGAGCAGACGAAAATGCCGGGGCCAGACAAATTGACCTGGAAAGATTATTCAACTTCGAATCGCTATTCCTTTCATATTTTAAATGTATTTACGTTTCGCTCTACATGATTGCGCATCCTCATTCCCACCTTCAACAACTCCCTTCCCTCTGTTGGTACTCATAGACTTCTTTATTAGTGTTCCTGATTTCCCATCTAACTTCCTCATCCTCCACCGAACAGTCACCGAAAACGCCGCTAAATGATTCTAATTTTTTCTCTTCGTATTTCAAAATGTTTCGAAAGTATTCGCGCGCATACACTACCACAATCATAACTTAATTTTATACAATAAATTTAAGTTGAATAATGGAATTTCCAAGAAAAATTGTCACTTAATGCCTTTTCATCGATCTGAGTTACGGAAAAGATGTTTAAAAAGAGTATTCTCAATCAATTACTTTACTCTCTTCTTCAATTACAGTTTGGTATTTACATGTGGTGTTAAAAAGAATGATGCTGATCAAATGGGTGGATCGAGTAAATAAGGTGAACTTTCTCCAAAAATGAGAGGAAAGAAATGCTATGAAAATTTTGCACTGAAGGACTGTTAGTAGCAGATACATACACCTTGAGACAGTCAAATGAAGGCAGTCGAGACAGTCGTAAGGAACAGGGGAATGGAATAACTGCTAAGGAAGACCTCGGATGAGATGCATGAAGCGTATAGCGAAGGTCGCAAAAGAGAATTATTTCATAAAAAGAGGTTAACTGATTGAAGAATCAAGTGGTGATTTGCGTCAAGGAGCTCACTAAAATTTACATAATAGGGATGATCAATGGTGCTGAATGAAATTCTCTGATTTTTTATATGCATAAATATGCTTTGATTCTCTGATATGCATTAATAAATAAGTCATGCCTGCAGCATCATCATACTTGCTGTTAAATTCGTAATTCTGTTATTAATTCTGCGATTTATTTTTTGAAAGAAAATCATTTTATGCAAATATACATCAACCCCTTTTTAAACTTCACATTCCCCCTTCGAATTCCCTGTGGATTGAAAACTGGATCCGCCATTGGGAAAAAAATACAAGCGAAGAAGTGTAAGGCCGGAGAAATAAAGAGGAGATAGAGGGAGGCCTAAAAAAGATACACAACACAACTGGCGAGAGAAGAAACTGAGGGGCCGGGAGTTCAAGGGGCGAGAACCTCGAACAGGCAACAGGGGAGGGGGGAGACGTAGGATAAGGAAGCTGCAGCCGGTTGTATGGGGGGAAAGGAGTTGGACAAGGGGAAGGAGGTGCCTGGGGACTGGTGGGGGGGGGGGGTCTTGTGTACCCCCCTTCTCAAGGGGGGCTGGAATCGCACAGCATTCCACCAGATGGAGGAGGGGATGGAAAAGAAGAAATTTGAAGGCGGGAGAAGGATAGAATGGATTGGATGACGGTGGACGGGTGAGGGTAATGCTTGAGGGGTCTCCGTCGTTACGTGTATCGCCGTAGGAACGACTTTTGCGGAACGACTGTCGTTTGGGGAAACGTTAAAAGGGATCCTCTAGTGAGGAGTTAGGACGTAGGGGGGAAGGGCAGCGGAGTAGCCGAGGAAAAACCTCATTCCTCCAAACGGCACACGACGGCTGCTCTCCTACGGCTATCCGGAGAGTTTATTCCGTTGGGAAATGACTTCAGCGTAGTGCGTAGTTTTCTCCGTTCCTCCATTCATCCTTCCCTCACATCCTCCTCCCTCTTTCCGCGGTTGGGAGAAGTATTGGGGACATTCACGACTGATGAGCGGAATGCGATTCCGAAGATATTCTTGGAGAGGACGAAAACCCGAAGGTCGAAGGTGTACAGAGCTAAATCGTTTCCCCCGTCTCCCCACGCGAAAGAAGAGGAAAGTGAAATTCCCCAAGATTTCCGTGGTCGAGACCATCGTATGCGACCTCGAGTAACGATAATGATTAGTCCTGGAACAGCATTCCTCACCCAAAACGTGATTTTCTGTAGGTTTAAATTTCCATTGCGGTTCTGTAGGTTTCTTCTTTTTATTCGTTTTGGATGCTATCCGCTGTTTAAAGATTTACTGTTAAAAATTAACTGTTCAAAGATGTAAAGTTTACACGATACAATAAATGCACGCTAATAAGGTCAAAAATTATCCAAAGGCCGAGATGAATGTAATGAAAAGTATTATGACAAACTGACGATCTTTACATTACAGTATTGAGAATACAGCATACACTCTACTATTAAGCTGAAAATATGTACTCAACGTTTTTACTGTTCTTCTCCCAAATTTTAAAAGTTAAATCTTTATGTTACCTCACACTTTCACCAAAACATTCGTTAGCCAAATCCATCCACATTCGTTAGCAAAGTCCGGAAAAAATGAAAAACACTGTTAGCTGGGCCACTCGCTATTAGAAGTCTCGCTGTGTTACCAAACGCTAAAGGACGGGGGAGGGGGTATTGAGATATTTATTACGATGTACTATCAACAGCAAGGGGGGATTCTTGCCTTCTGTTACGTGTAGAGGAAACTATATTGCTAACATATTCTTTTACTAGCTTCATTCATTCTTATACATTTTTCATCCATTCTTTCACACACTTTATCCATACTCTTCTTACAAAAATAATTAGTGAATAAGTAATAGCATTGGGAAATTATTGAGGAATTTATGAGAAATACCTCCTTTATCATTCCAAAAACGAGAAATCCATTCATTGGCAGCGTTACGTACTCGTAATTAGGAAGTGGTTCTATGAGAACCTAACAGAGCGTTATAAAGGGGGAGGGTGTGAAAAAGTGGCAAATCAGTGATACGCAATAGATGGATGACCGCTTATGGCCTTAGTCATAACAACGTCATTTGTTTTCATTACTTTTGGGAATTATTGGATCATTATCGAATAGGAGGCGTAGTGAAGATAGTTTTTCACGAGACGCCTACTAGAAAGCCGGTCATAGAAACCTATGTAGAAGAAGGTAACGAGTTGGAATGGCCCCCAAAAGGTCGCATTCGTCCCGCGATGAATTTTGTAAACTGTAATCATCCTTAAAAGTAGTGCTTAAAAGTTTAAAATAAAAGCCAGTATTCAACAATAGCTACGTGAGCTTTGCCATAATGCCACATTTTTTGTGTTGCCATTGGACTTGAAATATAATTTTGTAATGAATTAGGGTTTCAAGCAATGTTTTTGTAGTTCTATTGGATTATATTTTCTCTGGATTATTTTAAACGAGCATTTTCTTTGTATTTCAATTGTAATTAAAATCCGCATTTCAAGTTGTAAACTATTTGCACTTCTTTCATTTTTTAGCCATTCGCTATTTATTACAGCGGGCAGCGATCATTGTCCGTTACATCCATTCGGCCCTCCCCTTCTTGTAAGTTCTGGACGTCTACTATAAAACACAAAAGAGATGTAGACAGCGAAATGTTACAACTAAAAAATCCAATGTCAAATAAAAACGCGGAATAACGTTTGAGAACGATGCTGAATATAAAAATCTATACATCGAAACTAGGGCACCTATGATAAAATTTTAAAAATTTCACGCAACAACGAACCTCTGATGATTCAGGGGATTTAGCTTGGGGTGATTCGCGTTCATAATTTTGTTAACTCTAATCCTATAAAGCAACATACACGATCAATTCGACGTGAAAATGGCCTGTGGCATTGCTAGTAGACTGGAGATCGTTCCGACGATTAGCGACGCATTCGCGCGACTGCAAAGCTCGTATCTGACATCGAAATCTGGAACGAGGGAGGCAACGAAGAGGACTTCAGGTCAAAAGTAGGCGACGAACATGAGAATGCACTCTCTGTGACCACATCCCAAAAAATAATAATTATCAGCCAAAACAAGCTGCAAACATTAGCAGATTAACATCTAAATGGAATCTTGGTGGTCTAAAATTATTTTTATTCAAGGAACACCAAAAATATTTAGTTTTCCAATAAAATCAACCAATAGACTTTTAATGACAATGATTACGTTTAGATGGAGAACTGATGAATTTTATACTCTATAGTTGCTTGAGTAATGTAATGTGTGAACTTAATAAAAGGGTCTATTCGATAAAAAACTTAAATCTGTCTCTTCTGAACATTTCAACTGAGTATGAATATGTCAATATACTTTAGTCTGCCCATATTTATTTGATTTGTTATGCCTATGATACGATACATTATGTGGCCACTCAAATGTTGCAACAGCTTAACACACACTATATGTATACCGAATGGCTGACAATGTCATTGATTCGTACATACATCCTTCAGCCTATAACGCACCGTCATTCTCAAATACAATACCATCCTCGATGCTCTACAAAATAGGAACTATGGTCATGTTAATTTCATTTACTTTGGCATGTTACTGTGTTAGCTACATACTCCGTTTCTTAATCCATAAGTATTTTTTGGCAAGGAAAATCTTTTATGAGAGTAAGTCGCACACTTGATACAGCACCATAATCTTGTTCGACATATAAAATAAGTGTGGAACTCGCAAAGTGAATTTGTTTTTCAAAATCAATAGCCAAATCTCCAACAGAATGACGCCCGTCGCTGTTTTGTATACCTTTGATAAAAGCCTATTAGTTAATCGAACTGAAGCTTACAGATTTGGGATTGGGAGGAACTAGTGGCTACAGCACTGACTTCCCCAATTCGAATCCCGGCAGTGGCAAATATTCTTCATTAGCATACCGGTACTTATTTTATAGCGGTGTGGAAAGCACTCAAGGTTCGGTACTTAGCCCTTTGGATGGGTCGTTAAAACCGAAGACATCTTGGTGCATGTCGTAAAGAGTATGCAGATACCGATGCCGGAGTTCCCTCCATTCTACTTCTGCTCCATGATAATTCCTACCTCTACCCAATTATTCACATATCCTAAATGGCGCAAACTGATGTCAGTTGTTGGTCACATCCCCAGGTTAAATAACTAACCAACAAGTCATGCAACATGGTGCATGCTATGTAGAGAATCACTCTCAGTCTAGCGCCCTTTAGATGTCTAGCAGGGTATTCGATATTAACTACTGCATTAAAAATGGGGTTAAGAGACGTCCGGTTTTTCCCAGATATGTCCTCATTTTAAGGACGTCCGGTAGGAATTTTAATTCCTTTCTGGAACTATCCAAGAAATGGAAACAAATATTCAAAGTTAATTATAATGAGCTAGGTTTCCTACAATGCACCTATATTCCCAGCAATGTTTCCTAATGGCTAGCTTTCTTTTCCTTTGGTGCCACCCAGAGGCAATTTTTTTCCTATTGGGTATGTTCCTCCCAATCAGTGCTTATTCATCCACTAATAATAAGATAAAATTACAAAAGTACCCCTTGATAGATATGACCGACATATGTCCGGCTTTGTCCAGCATTTTAGCTCTTACTTTAGCCCCTACTTCATGCATCCGTTATCCCTACGTAAAATACATCCAAAAGCGAACGTGAATAGTTATCCCGTCCACAACCCCGCCTCTCGATCTCTTTTATCCTCATCCTTTTCAGCCAAGACGACAGAGAGATATCAAACACACCGAGAAAACTCTCGAGGCGCCACCGCCACCGCCGGGGAGAGAAACAAGGCGGGTCTCTACCACACACATAGGCAAACAACGAAAGGGCTTCTAGTGTATGTCTGCCATGCTCTCGACATCCGGAAGTCTAGGGGTAACAAGGTGCGGACGTTGGGAGGGCGACGAGGGTGGAAGGGATCGGGAACGGGGCGGGTGGAGATTGACGCTGGGGGGAAGAATGAGGCGAGGGAGAGGGAGTGTAGAGGGGAGCGATGGATGATGGATCGTCTGCCGATATAGAAGCGTATGCTGGCGAGGGTGCATGACGTCATGCCAGGGATCGAAAGCACGGGAAATGCGGAGACTGGAGGGTGATAGGGTAGGGGATAAGAGCTCCCGTATCACGCAGCGGGTGACTTGATATAAACAAGCTGTTTCCATCGCTTTGACGAACGGCTCCGGGGGAGGGATTTTGGGGTGGGAATGAAGGAAGAAGATGAGCTTATCAACGTTTGTGGTGACGTAAAACGGAGCGAAAAAATTCGGTCCCGACTAGGGAGTTCCTGGAATCACTGAATGTGATCGATTCCGGCAGCGACTGAAGGGCTTATCAATACTCTCCCTTGCTCCCTTTATCCTGAGCCGCGGAACCTTAACGCTGGACTACCGCTGATGGACGTTAATTCTCATCTTTGCGTGTAAATGGACTAGCTACATTACCACCAAAAAATAATCACTAATGAAGTGGCGATATCATTGATCAAGCGATATATAGGCCAATAAACTAAAATATTTTTTTTGGATCATTCCAAAGCGTTCAATTGGTAAGTTGATTTCCAGACCTCTTTTTTAATTATATGGATGGTTTTTCGGGAGTCTAGGTCCTTGTGAAAATGAAAAAAATGTTAACATTTGGCCGACGTTTCAGAAAATATATTTTTTCCTTCTTCAAATGAATAAGGAAAAAATATATTGGCCAAAAGTTAATTTTTTTCATTTTCACAAGGGCCTAAACTCCCGAAAAACAATCCACATAAAACGTTCAATATAATACGTACACGAGAGAGTAGCCCACTTCATTACGGTGAGGTTTAGGTTGCATCATTTTAGTCTCTCTGAGTTTAGTTCCGAGCGTAATTTTAAGATAAACCCAACCAACCCACACATAATAAAGGAGGGATATCGTTAAAAAATCCACCTTCCCGCCTCAACCCACTTAAGTACATCTTCACTGCCTGAATCTTGACATAGATAACAAAACCTTATAATTTAAAATCATTTTTCCTAGTAGTTTGTCATTATTAAGTGGTTACTTCTCTCATAAAAGAGAAGGTTAAGCGAAGAATGCTGTTTTCGAATATTGTTATTTATCGGCAAATTATTCCGTGAAGTAATAAAACCGGCACACATTCGTGAATAAGAAAATTTCGATCTCAAAAAAAATCAAAACAGGAAAGAAATCCTCAAGTTCATGCTAAGATTGAGTACTAAAGAGCTTGTTTCTGTCAAGTAATGCAATACAAAACGTAAAGATGTGTCAGAGGCATATAAAGATTTTTTCAACTTAACGTAAAGCCCTCACTGCCTTTCAAGATACAGGCATTCTATAATACTATCATTTTATGGATTGATTAAATTTTCAAGCAAATAATCATCTCGGTAAAGTTCAAGGAAAAAAGTTTTGTGGCGATGAAAGATTTTTACATCATCCACCCGGGTCATTGGAATTATTATCATCATGCACAATGAGAGGGACACAACTATGCTGAATATTTCGTTAATTAGGAATTCATTGATTCAAATTTACAATTAAGGAGACGATACAATGCTAAATAAATGAATAAGTCGCATTCCAAAGATTCATTTCGTTCTTTGGAATGAATTTTTTCCTTTATTCTCCGAAAAGCATTGGGAACGATGCTTGTGCTCAAATATAGATTTTTTATATTAAAAAAGCCCCATTAGGCTGGTACGCTGTCAATGGCGGAGAAAATATTCATGAAAAAGGCCAAATACGGAACTTTCGTTGAACCAATTAGGGGAAAAGTTTATTAATATTAAAGAGAGAGAATTCACTTTACAGGATATAAGATAAGCCTCACAAGTCATATTGACGGAAGAATCCTTTTCAAAAGGGGAAAGATATCAAAAAATTGGAAAAGGACCTTATTCAAAATGCAATACCAATCTTTAAAATATTCAGCCACTCTTTTTGGACGACTTATTAGCAATTTTTTTCACAGAGATCATTGTACACCTGATAAGCTTTTAAATAACGATAATAACAGAAATATTTCAAAACATAAAATCATTGATTTAAACATCTTCCATGTTAAGTTTAAATAGCCGAAAATCCTTGCGTAAATGTCGGACGATGTGCACAACAAATATTTACAATTCATGTCACAGCTTTTCTTTTTTTTAATTGTACAATCATTTTTCACTAGTTTGTATTTCGATGGTATTTGTAGCTTTCAAATTGATTTCAGGACGCTCTATGTGGGGAAGCTATATCATGCGGAAAAATAGATGCGGCCTTTGAATAGACGAGCGTGAAAATGAAGGACTAACGATTAAAGAGTTACAGTGTCAAAATTACTATTACTATTCGTGCAGAGGGAAAACGGATACGGCTTGGGTCCCTTTTAATTCAACGCGCATCGATAAACGACGATCCCGTCACATTCGTCCCAACGAACGAGTTGAGGCTCAAACAGCACTTTTCTCCCCTTAGATTACAGCATCTTTTCTCTTAAACTCCCCCACACGAGATTGCACAAGAACACTAACCCCTTTCGCAGCGCAAAACAAACTAAAGACGAAAACCACAAAATCCACTTCGCTGGTTATCTCCTCCTCCGAGAATCAACACCAAACTTTCCCCTCTTCATCTTCCACCCGTCTACTTTTGCCCATCGATTGACTGCTCTTTCTTCTTGATATTACCAGCCTCGCAGATGTTATTTCACTCCTCATTTGGAATAAGAGGACGAAAAAAAAGCAATACCATTCTCTTCCATCGCTTCCCAATGCTTTCAAAAAGGACTTGGGCACCCTTACTTCCTCCTCCTCCTTCCACCCTTTGGGAGGTACTTTTCATTACTCCTCTCGGAGTAAAAAAAGATGAGAATTCCAAAGGGAGAAAACACCATGGGGGAGAAGACGAGTCAACAAAAACACCGCGTAGCAACCCGCAATTCATTTTCTTCGTCTCTTAAATTATTCCTCGCAAAATATAGGGTGGGAATAAAATGGAGATGGACGATGGGGGGATGGGATATGAGCGTGAAGGTCACACTTGAGCTTTTTTAATTAGTCGGGAAGAAAAATTCGGATTAGTAAATATTTCTTCCTAGCTCCTCCAGTAGCGAGTGCTCGGCATTTTTGACTCATCCCATCCGACCTGAAATCATATTTTTCTTCCACTCCTTTATGTTTTCAATGACCTGCACTTCTCAGTTCTTCGTAAATGTACAGTCGTCACACGGAATCGGCACAGTATCCTTTCGACTTAAAGGTTTGAATAATTAAAAATGATGATTATGACAATAAGGGTCAAACCTTCAAAAGAAGGAAAAGATCATTCTTTGGTTAAATGATGTGGGACCACCTTAGTAGATCGAACTACTTAAAACCTAATTCTATCACTTAAAAGTGGGTGCGGGGGGGAATAGGCCATAAATTTCCCGGAGAGAACATATGCCGAGTAAGTTAAGTGCTCAACGGGAATTAATTTTCACAATCGTACCATTGACAGGAATTAGTCTAATAATACACTAATATGCCTGCCCCTTCATTTCAATTAGAGTCGGTGCAGATATCAACCAACTCAATTTGAAGCCGTATACCGAATAAACACGATGGCCAATTACAAAATGGAAATTACTTGAGCATTTTACGACAAACTAAAGTCTATTTTTAATACTCGAACGTTATAATTTATTCATTATTAAAATGGCAAATTTAGTTTTACACATACAGTAATATTTTTAATCCGGATCGCATTACAGAAGAGAATGTTTTTAACTACGAGGCCATAAATACTATATCATATGATCCTGCGATCAGGAGAATTTTGACGTGAATTAGAGGGCACCGTCTTTGAACAAATTAAGGAATCCAGGTTAAATAAAGCAGAGTCCATAGGGATAATTTTTATAGAAGATGGCAACATGCTTACGTCAATGGTGATTATATGGGGAATGTCGAGATGGACAGAGAAAAATAACAATGTATATTTCAACTTCTGAATTTATTGACGGTAGGAACAACTAGTTTCAGCACTTCTGCGCCATCATTAGATACCTCAAAAAAATAAAATAAAATGAAAATATAATTGTTATTTTCCTCTATCACCATGGATTTCCACATAGGCTGAATCCTTCCAACTTATGTCTAGATGGAATAATGGCCTGAGCAGTGGACGAAGGAGCAAGGAATAGATTATCTGCGCGGGAGTAATTACATGAAGATGTCACCGCAAAATGGCTAAAGTGAGACAGAGTTAATTCATACAATATAAATAAGAAAATTATTTAATAAAAATTGAAGAATAATTTCATTGAAGAAATATGAAAAACAGGAAAGGTCATTAAAGTTGTGAAGAGGTTCTAAGATAAGTAGATAAAAATGAAATGCACCGAAAATACTGAAACCAAAGACAGAGTAAACTTATCTAGCATCGTGAGGAATGATGGGCTCAAGAACACATTGGGTAAAATAAAAGTCTATGGGAATAAATGCAAAGTAAGACCTAGGATGAGTTGTACGGCTCGACTTCTGAAGGAATAAAAGAGAAAATATCAATATGAAGAGTTTAGCCGACATAAGTTGTACGGATCAACCTCTGAAGGAATAAAAGATAATAATATCAATATGAAGAGTTTTGCTGACAGAAGAATGGAGTCGAGAACGACGTCAAGCAAAACTTAGGGAATTAACCTGTGATAATGATGACAGAACAAGGATGTATTTTGAAAATAGAACATGGCAGTCTTAGGCAAAGTACGTTTAATGGAATTCATAACGAAATGGATATCGAGCTTGTTTTGAGATAGAACTGAAGTAAGGACTGGCTTGAAGAGGGTAACGCCGTGCTGAGTGGACTAATAAATTAGTAGGTACAGCCATACCGCATTAATTCCAGCCACGAAAGTCATATTAATCACAATCAATCACAGGTTCATCTGCGAGCAAAGACGAGCGACAGAATGGCGTAGGCACTATCCCGCTCTCGGTGTATAACATTAGGGCACAAAACAGTTTAGCGTCCCTGGAGAAAAGCTTTCCCATGAGAGTTATCACTTCAGTGAAGGGGACAAAGCTAGGAGAAATGTTGAGCAGCTCAAACCGTCACTGGTAACTAACCCCTGGAGCTTATGAATCAACTCGTCAAGCCAACCATACAAACTAAAACTCACGAGGAGCATGGTGTGGTATTTAGTATTCTTATGGCATTCCAAGATGCACATCGGCCTACGCACTGATTAATTCTGCGATCATAATGGCTGTCTCTCATCATTTAAGAATCCCCGCAGTGACACCTTCATTTTGACCTTTCCCCGGTCAATTTCTCGGGTCGCTGCCGGTCCATTCCGCCTTATTAAATTTCTCGCATGATTCCCTCAAATTAAAAATGAAAGGAGACAAAATTGAAGGGTTAGCAGAAAAAAATTCGGTACATTTTTTACTGAGCGCAGAAAAAAATTCCCCCGGAAATATTCCGCCGCTTATACAATACCTTATACAATACCCTAAAGGCAATTTAAATTTCATGTTATTAACGCTACATATTCCGCAATTGATAATGAAAGCCAAATTAATTGGCTTATTTCAACAGCGGTAGGTGTTAAAATCCTTACTCTTATCAGGATTTTGTGATGTACTCATTCCCTAAACCACTTCTTTGGTTCGCCATATTTTTCTCTCCTTTCATCCTATCGAAAATTCTCTTCCCTTTCCTCTCTCTACCTCGGTTACTCATTCGGTGATCTTTCTTCAATTACCACCATCAGTATCCCACTACTTCATGATAATTGTTCCATCCATCAACTCAGTCTTACCCTAGAATCCGCTAGCAATATCCCTTCCCCACCATGTCGAAGGCTCCTTTTAGTCCATCGTAATTTTTCAATACCCCATCCACGTTATCATCACAGATTCTCCATTTTTTCACTCTCTTTGCCCACAGTCCAGCTATATCTCACATTTATAGCCGCTACATATCAAATTCTTAAGTTTCCTAGCATTGACATCTCAGTCCAAGAGCCCAGTCAAGAGATTTATCCTATTGGTATTGCCAGAATTGCCAAAGCGGTTATCCAAATTCAGTAAGTAAATAAATTTAACACTTGATAAGTATGTGAAAACTTTTAAATCCTACAAAAATGAACGTCCTAAACTTATTTCCCTCTAACTCAACTAGATCTGCATAAAACCAACACAATATCCCACCACAATTGCAGAAATCTATTATGGTCTGAACTTGAACATTAGTGCTTTAACTTTAATGTACGAAAAAGTTATAACTGATAATTTAACCCTTTAAAAAGTGATTTAAAAAATCTCAATGTGAAAGAGCGCCGAGCGTAGCGATGAATAAAATAAACAGCGTAAATATAATGCTTCAGTTGCAATGCAATTATTTTAAAATCCCGAGAAATGCTAACCAGGATTGTTATAAAAGTAGTAACTGACTAACCTCACCTAGTGTTATAGTCCGAAAAACTCAACTAAAGCAGTAGGGTTGAATCTTAAATTCAGCTAAT
Organism: Platycnemis pennipes; assembly: GCA_933228895.1. NCBI lineage: Eukaryota > Metazoa > Arthropoda > Insecta > Odonata > Platycnemididae > Platycnemis > Platycnemis pennipes. Next base: position 54,090,891 of record OW121853.1, read on the forward strand.
CATACCTCAAATGAAGCCGTGTTGCTGAGACTGATGTTTCTATTAACGATGAAATAGCCGTTAAAGTTAAAATATATCACGTACCAAGAACATAACGCAAGAACCATCTGATCGATATTTACAACTAATCCGAAGAGCCGTAGTGCGTGAAGTCAGGAGTTAGGATTCCTTTCGAGATAATATCTAATGCATTATTTTAATGGATAAATAACTGGAAATTTGGTCCTAATTAAAAATACCATCTCAGAGCCGAAACTGTTAATATCAACTAAGGCCGAACTTGGTCAAAGCCTGAGAGTTATAATGCTCTATCGACTGCCGTTTGTTGCTAATGTTCATTTCAGCCAAACTAGAAAACAGCCAAGCTTCCGCCGAGCCCTCAAAATGCATTAATTCAATTACCTTCAGGAAATGTAGAATCAAATCACCTGATGTACGTTTTACGTTTGCCCACATTTTTTTTTCTTCCGGAAGGAATTGCTTTCTCGCAAAAAAAATGAACTCCACCTCACAGACGAGAAAAATACTGCAATCGGAAAAACTCAGGATTACAAAACGAAGAGCCAGTTTTTCTGTGATTGGCAAGAAATGCGTTCCTTTGAATTCTGCCAGCATTTATTTGGTATGGAGGAACTCAAGCTGCTCCGATCATTCGCCCGGCGGTGTACTGTGGTTTCATTCCCGCCCCTAGCGACGCTCATCCCGCGACATTTCCTTTCCAATCTCGCGAAAGCCTTTCACAGCCCAGTGAAGTAATTTCCCATCACTTCCCGACCAACTCCTTCGTGCCTCCCGCTGATTGACTTCACTCAATTGATCTCGAGAGTTTCCTCCGTAACTTTCTGAATTTTGCCTTTCGTCGAAAATTGACAATCGAGAGTTATCCGACCGGGTTTTTTTCCTTCGTGCCATGACCGGGCCCTGCCCTTGCGTACGCGCACAATACCTTTGGCTGTCCTTCCCACAAGTCAAGAAACACATTTTACATCGCTTACTGAATTCAAAACACTCCCGCTCTCGCACATGAACGGGAATTTCTTCACATCCACGCCCTTCTGCAGTGAACGACTCGGCACTCATTCTTCGCCAACTCTGAACGCCTACGAGACAATCATCTCCTCTCCATCTCTATCATGCCCTAAATCTCCCCCCATTCCCCCTGTTTTCTTCCTTCACCCTTCACCCTCTCTCATCCTAACGTCTTCCCATTTTCCATCCCTCCCACGGCACCCTCCAACACCACCTCCTGCCAGCCTCCCCTTAATCCGCCCGGCCCCACCCCCTCATATTCCCACCCCCACTTCCCACGACACATCATCCCCTGACGAGATGGAACAGGATTCTTACTGCCGAGCCCTTTAGCCCATCACACCTCCTCCTCCTCCCCGCCCGAGCAGACACTCGGCACACCCCCTCGGAGACCTTATTGCTAATACCATCCCTTGATAACTTCCTCTCCCCGGCACATCCCTTCAAACCTAACATGGCACTCCATTCGGCACCATCGCGGACCATTTGTCATTGTTATGGCGACTCGGTGGGGGGTGGGAAGGGTGGAGTCTGGGGGAGGGTGGTAGGGGAAGGAGAGGAGGGAGTGGGGGGGGGGGGGGGGGGGGACTGAGGGATTTGAGGAGGAAGGGAAGGATACCCCCTTCCGAACCATCCCCCGCCACTTCTCCTCTCGCCCATCCATCTCCATCTGCGAGTTAATTAATGGCACCGGGGAGGGCGTTAAGGAGATGGTAGAAGTAAAAGAGGGAGGGATATTACGAAGAAACAGAGGCGATGCATCGGAAATTCTAGGGTTTTACTGGCGGAGGAGGATAAGGGAGGAAGCAATCCTCAAGAAAGAAAAGAAATATTGGGCGTATTTGCATTTCACTCCTATCGCGGTGTTTCCTTATTGAATCCTCTTGTGTTTCCTCAGTCGGTTTTACACCAAATTGAGCGAGTGAGTGAAGATTATAAGTGAGGTATCGTGTTGATGAGGTGGCCAAGGTACTACTTTCCCATTCCAAGATACCGGGTTCAAATACCTGAGGTGGCATACATTTTTCACGTCCGAGTCCAGATCGCATCCGGAGCGCAGGGTGGAGAGCGAATTCAATCCGTCGAGGCGCCGTAAGAGGCTTATGATCAGGTGGTATTAGGTCAACAGTCGTATGCAGAGGGATGAGAAGAAAATGAATCAAGGGGGAAACGGAGGCAAAAAATTGTATTCACTTTTTTCTAGTGGTCATGGATAGTGAGTACTGAAAAAATACGGATTCTAGAACTTTTCGATTCGACAGTCCATGTATCTCACTTGGTTATTTCTTTCTGTGCCACTTGTGTACAACTACATGAGTGGACCTCTTTACGCTTTCATTAAGGCCTGGTTACACGATTCATTAACCCGTACGAGTTAATGTGTAAATGCATGAACGCGAGAATGAACGTGAAAATGCACCGTGTAACCACACCAAAATGTACAAATGAATGAATGCGTGAACAGAAAATAGAACCTGTTCTTTTTGGTTCATGCATTCGCACAAGTTGAGCAGAAACCATTCACGCAAATGTACATGAACCCGTACGTGTTAATGTATCGTGTAACCAGGCCTTTAGAGAGAAGATTTGAATACTGACTTCGGATTCTATCCACAGTGTCGCTGTTGCCAAAATCATCCTACTCAAAGAAAACCCACCCATTTAAATGGTACCGATTAACTTAGCTGTCATTTGCTTCTCGGTAGTACATGTATTCTTTTCTGCTAACTATGTATTGTACTAACTCGACGCTGAGTGGTAAATGTGCTAATGCATAAAACAGTCCGGAATTCGGTTCACCAAACGTGACACGGTGACAAAACAATAACAAACTAAACAAGCTTTGAATACAAAATATTTACTTCTCTTCATTTAGTGTGAAAATTCTCTATTGTATGTGACTTAAAATGATATTACAATGAATTGATCCCTTTAAAAACGTTAGATGGTAAGGTAAGGCAATGAGAATGCGAGTAAAAGAAGAATTTTCCAATTGTTTTGACTTTATGTTGACGCGATGCAATCTCCTGCATGGATACTAGTTGAACCATGCGAGATTCGATCGTAAATATCGATATTTGGTACAAAAAATGACGACGAAACATTGACGCATAAAAAAATATACTGATATGTCGAGCAATATTGGCAAAATGGGATAGATCGGGCATATATAAAAATATCATTCACATCCTCCACATTATAATCATCGTCATGGTAATGTGTGTATAATTTATGTCAATTCTTCCATAATTATTAAGCTTATATCGGCTAGAAGAATTGGCATTCAAGATATCAATGTTTCATTGTCCATATCGACATGGTCGTAATGGATAATGTCGGCATGGCGTCAATATACAGCCATATCGCACAATTCTATATTTTTGCAGGTTTGCGTGTTTTGTTACTGATAATACTAGAAGTTCCACAGAGAAAAAATCATCCGGGTTCGAATCGCGGTCAAGGCGAACGATTTTTTTCTCTGTGGAACTTCAGCTACTGTGCAGTTTCGGCGGGTAACGCAGTTAAGGTTCTCGCGGCCTGTTCGCGGTCCTTCAATTTGTTCACACGTAAATTTGTTGATACACAAACAATTGACTAAACTCTACCATGAGCAGAAAATACGGCACCTCCAACGTTTCCTCAACCCGTAGTCGATTCCTGAGGAAGGTCCCTTAAAAGGTAAACGAAGATTCTGCATCGAAATTCTTGAAGACGGAAATAGAATAAACTTCCGTCAGTCTTTATACTCCAATTTTCTCGACTGAGACAAAACGAATTACTTTATCATATGCATCACATGAATAAAAACAAATGAAATGATAAAAAGGTACACTCAAGGGGAAACACTGACAACGCACATGATTCGCGTCCTTTTGCCGCAATTTACCGGAAAGAGCTTTGGAGATAATACGTCGTTCTTTTGACCGTCAGTCCATCGGGTATTTCTATTATGAATAGTTTTCGCGATTAAACATTAAAGACTTAACGATAACTCGATAACTTAACGATCTCGCTTTTATGTAGTGTTGGCCAGAAGTTTGGTATGAGGAAAAAGATAGGCATTCGCAACCAAGTCGTCAAAGGCGGCTCAATGGGTAGATAATATATGATATACTATCACGGATACACAGCAATCTTGAAGCAATAAAAACTTCCTTGGCCGAACTTATACGTAAAAATTCATTCTGTGAAAAAATGAGCTGACGCAACACCATACAAAATTATTAATTTAGGTGTTTTTTTAAATTAAAATGGTGGTGTTTAAATAGTTTTAATCATTTGGCAGTAATAGCGACGGCAGAAGAAATTGTGGAACAACAGAAGACCTGGTGTGAAATCACGGATGCATCTTTCGCGTTATCGCAATCTTTATCGTTAACTCTTACTCCTAGAGTAGTGCAGGGTTAACAATAACCGTCTACAAAATTCGCTCCACTGATTGTGATAAGCGATTTGAAGTGCCGTGCGAAAAATGAAGAACGGAGATCACGTTCTCTCTGACATAAGTTAAATCAAAAAATACCGATAACGCTAGCGCACGCCTTAGCGCACGAAGATCCATGATCGGTACCCAGATTACGCTTAAACGCAGTAATTACGACTGCGACCTGACAATTTATGAAATAAAAACTTTGAGAATATATTGTTGAAGTTGAAATGGAGAGCAATACATTTCATCGGGACGGAGATCGGACAACAATGAAAGAGAAATAACGTATAATTGAGGACTTTTGAAGAAAGATGAGCTTTGTTAAGAGGAAACGGTGAAGTGACACATACGGCAGACAAAGTGAAGACATTTGCCGAGGAAATTCAAAGAAGTATGAAAAGGAAGGAAAAAACGTATTAAAGAGCAGCGAGAAGCTGAAGCCTTTATTGATGCATAACTGATATAGTTGAAAAACGGATATTACGATAGGAATTGTGGAAATCATGTAGAGAGATGTAAAATAAGAAGAGGGAAACAACACCGTGAGTGGGTGTTGTACAAGGCGATATGCTACGAAGGCACTTGGCATTGTTGGCATTTGCGACATAATGATTTTCTCAAGACGATTTTATGTCAAACGAATATTCTATATTACAGGATTCATATATCATCAAAATGGTGGAAATTTTTCATTCCTAAATATGGTAAAATTCCGCTTCTGTATTTTTCTGTATTATTGTTTCTGTATTGACACAGCACCTTGCAGAAACTCACTAGCATTGGAGTCATGATGGGTTCTGATTTAGCGTTTCAGTTACACATGGTTGGTTGGTTATTCAGGGGAGGCGACCGACAGCTGAGGTCATTTGCGCCATTTAGGATAGGTGGAAAATTGGGTAATGGTAGGAGTTTTCTGGAAACGGAGGAAGGGTGGAGAGAAACCCGGTGTCGGCATTAGCCTGCTCTTAACGAAAGGCACCAAGGGGACCACGGCTTTACGTCCCATCCGACGGACGGAGTACTGGACTTGAAATGCCCTCCACTAGGCACTCAAGTGGGGACCGGTTTTCCACTGAAAAATCCGCCATTGCCGGTAATCGAACCCGGGCCCTCGGGATTGGAGGCCAGTACTCTAGCCACCACACCAACCCGATCCCCCTCATTTACACATATATGCCATTGAAATCTCTACGGGATTCTCAAGAAAGATCCTTCGTGACATGTGATCTGATTTTACATGATCAAAAAGGATCTCCATAAAGTAATTTATCAACCAAGGTACTCATGAATTCTGTTAACCTCTTCACCTGAAATTTATGACAGTTTCGTAATCTCCATGGAATCTTCCAGGGTCTCCATGAAAATGTAAGAACCAAAAATAGGCTCAGATTTAACCACTTTTAGGGCGAATATCCTTGCAAATGAATCAAAATCAAGTTACTGCCTAGTTAGTAAATAAAAGTTGAACTGCACCACTACACTACGGGGATGATTTACACAGTGATCCCTTTTATCTCATGTCAGTAGAAAAAATTCAAGGTTACGTACTAGCTCCTTGAAATTCACGTCGATGGAACATTCCTTGGTTGCTTAACTGTCTAAAGCACTCGGCAGGAAATTGGTGGAACCGGCTTCGACTCTCGTCCAAGGTGGATCATTTTTTTCTCAGTGAAAATCTTGCTGTTCAGCAGAGATAAATCAACTATGGACTCGCAATTGTCCGTACTTGAATCGGGCTGCTAACCGGTGGCGTATGGACACATCTTTAAAGGCTTTGCACGCCGAACAAACAGGGCCGATGAAACCGGGTCAAAAGCAACGGTTACACTATTTACCTGCTTATTTTAAGCACCACCATTCCTTTTTTGCACCGCTTTGCTCCCATCCTGCACGCAATTAGTCGGCCTACGAGAGCATGAAGGCCGTTCACAGGCCCTCAGTCAAAATTGCTTGTCGCAGGTTAATTGCTCCCGGGAGATATGATTCAAACGTGATCCGACGCCGCAGACTGAAAAGGAGAGGATAGATGTATCCGTGGGCGAGTCACATTTTTACCGCCAAGGTGCAGCAGCAACCACAGATTTGCCGGACGATACCGTCCCCGGATGTTTTTGAAACGAGTGATTGAAAGCCGGTGGAGGACACCCAAGACCATCGTATAGCTATTCAGGCCTCTCGCTTAATGACCAAGGGAAGCCACAAACAAAATGCAACGAGATAACAGGCAATTTGTAGTTCATGAACACTCGCGTGGAGCAACCGCATGTTCGCTAGGCCACGTAATGAACGACGCGGCCAAAAGTTACCGCTCAGCAGCTATGCAAATTGGGATCCGTAGGTCAACTTTGATGACGTAGTTCCACCATTTCCGGAGTGATATGGTAGACAGTGCATAAGCAAGCTTTTTGCGAGTACCCAGTGACACTCGTTTAAGGCAAGTTTCAGTGCTATCTGAAGCATAACTGCTGTAACAACTTAAAGTTAACACAGATTTAACTCATTTTATTCATACAGTTTTATAAATCTCATACTCAATTCTACATGTGCTAAGAAACTTACCGAATTCTTACATAATAATTGAAAGTAATGCGCAGCTGAGTTATAGATCATAATATTCTTTTAAAGCGACCCACACGCGTTCTCATTGCACGGTTTAAAACGTTGCAGCTTGGTGTAACATTAATTTTGCTTCATTTGTAGTTTATTAGTAGCTGGTACATTCATAGAAAACGAATTGTCAACCAAAGTATGCAGAAAATAAGCTTTGTTTGTCACGCTACAGACTGAAATAACAAAATATTTTTAAAATGTACAACATTTGTAAAATCTTACATAACTTTTCACTTCTCCCCATTACACTTAGTTCAGTTAGCATTAGTTCAAACATGAATTTTCCCAGTGATGAAAATTTTGAATATTCACTCTTAACTGAATATGATTTCTATTAATACATTACGGCGTGACAGAAGCATCACAACCTACGATTACGCAATTAACTATAATAAACACCTAATTTTCTAGGAATTAAGTTTTTTGGAGTTTCATTAAACTCTTCTACAAGATAACAAAACTTTTTTTTTATCTAAAGAGAGAAATGTCCTCAAAGGATGAGAATAGGAGGAAAGAGTATTAAGTGAGCACAAAATGCTCAATTGCTCAAGCATTTTATAGGATGAAGTATTTATGAAAGATCTAGTCTGCAAATTCTTGCAGAGCGAATGCCAATTAGCGGTGTAGATCTACTAGTCAATTAGATAAACATTCACTCCTATTGAATAAAGATTTTTTTAGTTACGCATCTTTCTAAGAAGAAAGTTCGCAAAAATTTAATAACTTAAGATTATAATGAACAAGAAGGTATTCATAGATATCGAGACATTGTGACGGATTAAATGACAAGTCAATTGTTCACTAAACATATATTTTAATTATATTTAAAAATAGGTATTATTTAAATCTCTATTCTGAGCATGTATGAAGGTAATTGGCCACGTTTGACTAGCTTGAAGATGCAGTGCATCGAAATCTAGGTTTTTATTAAAATCTTTATATCCCGGAAAATTGCATAGCCATTTGGCCCGCCGTGATAAGATAGTAAGATAAAATTTCACTGTTCTATGGTGCTATTCCATTGTCCTTAAATGAATAATGTAACTTTCAACTATTGTCATGATGTTAACAATGGAGTGTTCCCTCAATATGTCAGCTACGTTTATGTCTTAACTCACTAATAGCATTGTTTGTGAGGAGCTAACTTTTACAGAGTTGGCCCTGTTTATCTTTATGACCCCGTTCCTAGGATTCATAATTATTTCCTGGAATTTGAAAGGCTATTTTATGATATTTTTCTCGTCTTCATTACCGAAATAATCGATCTGATTATTTGAAGATCGCTTCACATTAGCAAATAAGTACACCAACTACGTAGTTCCCATTGAAAATCAAAAATAGTATCTAGCAAGAAATTTATCCGTGGGGTACTATTAGCTGGTTACCACTGGCTGAAACATAAGGTATTATTCATTTTAACTGTTTCATTCAGGTGCATCTAAATTGTTACTGGCACGAGTCATTGAAAGTTTTTAAGTTCCTATCCCCAATGTTTCCATTAAAACACAAATAATAAATTACGGTGTGCTGAGGAGGAATCGAGCCTGAACTTGAAATTTGTCCAATATTGTAACAAAACCACTTCGTGGAGAACGGAATGTTCAATTTGTCACCACGAAATACGGGGGAACGAGAAAGAAGGGGCGATAAATGGGCGAGGAGACAACAATGAGAGAGAGGAAATGACGAAGGAGGCGGCGAAGAGATATGGGGAAAGAGAAGCATGAAGGCGAAGAGGAAAACGAACGAACAGACGCGGAGGGAGGATAAATTTTATGACGACCCAAATGTAATGGCTCAGCTTGCTTTTACAAGCTCCTATGACGAGGCAGTTAAATCTGAGTCATTGCCCGCCCACGAGTTTATTCCTGGGGTGTATACGGGGTTACGGAATGGATTGGGATAGTGGATTCGGAATACTTCCCCGTACCTCCTGATCGATATTTAATTAAGTCCTACCATTATCACCGCGTCGACGAGTTTACGCCGTCGGCCGCCAACCCGAAGCTCCGGCTTCGCCGAAACCGCCCCGGCAGCTATTTGTCGCAGTTGCAGAGTCATGCGTAGACCTCGAAGTAATGGCTACTCAGTAAGAGAAAAGGAGAAGTGAGTCGCAAAGGTTCTACAAGTTATGTGGCTCTTGAGCTAATTCTGGACTCATTTAAGCATTATTAATCTTTCTTTATAAATCAAAGGTAGGCATGTTCTATTAACGACATACTATGGGCATCTACATGTATGTTCACACCACAAACAGTCAGGAGGACGGGTTTTAGAACACAGGCCTCTACTTAGATAGACACATATCATCATTACTGGTCTTCAGTCTTGAGATTTATTTTACGCAGCTCTTTACTAGGATCTTTCGGCAACTAAACCCTTCAAATTTCCATAAATCTTCTCTCCTACTGCAAGAGACTTCTACTGTCCCATGAATAGCGTTGAGTAATTGAATTGAACTCAATTTCCGTTTATAATGGCAGTAGATATGTCTTAAATGGCGTCGGTTATCGCGCTTTGCGATAATTTACCCTCGGGACGCGCTTTGTGATAATTTCAGGATCTACCCTCGGGATTAGCTACTTTGAAGCCTGTGTCTGCATTTCAAGTGGCATCCTTGATGTATTTGATGGCAAAGGAGAATTTGTACCTGAATATCATCCTAAAACTGCCTTGTAATTTATATTTTTTTCCAATTACCATTTTCCTACTGGCTCTGTATATTTCGTACACTTATCTCTGTTTATTTCCGATCAGTTCCCCTCAACCACGACCTTCATGATAGAAGACGTGACTGACAAAGTTTTCCACACATGGTTCAACAATTTTCATCTGACTTCATTTTTTTCTACTCTTCTTAAATCTCTTCCTTAGATGGTTGGTCAATTCACTTAATCATCATCTTGTTTATGGCAACACATTTAAAATCCTCGTAGTCTTCAAAGCTTTTTCTGGAGCTGTTACAGTCTATGTATCATGTACATTGCATTCGTGTATGTATTTTTAAATACATTGCTTCATTACACCCAGCATTGCCCTTACCGCTATTTAGAGGACTTTTTTATGATAGCTCTACCTCCTTTGCCTGAACTATTCTATTGATTATTTCCTTCATCCTTCGCCCATCATTAGCATACTCTTCCGATTATTGCTACTTAAGTTTCCCGGTTTAATTTCAGTCTCACCCTCTGGCTTTCTAATAGTAGTTCCAGTAGTAATAAGTAATTTTCACCATTGTCTTGCTTAGTTTTCATTTACTTTCAAGCAATATCTCACCAATATTTCCTCTTAGACAACTATCTTCTCTTTCACATATCATTCCTTCCCTGCAATAAAATTTATGTCCTCTGAAAATACTGGGACTTAAGCGAGTAAAATAGTGCTCCATGTGAATGTAATTATATTTCTTAAATATCATGGTAGGAGCTCCAGTTCCTAAGTATGCGCTAGTATGCCTAGTAGGAAACCTTGGTACCAGGAAAATCGCCCATCTGCTGCTTAGTAGGGGGTGTTCTTCATATGAACCAGCACTATCATGTGCAACAACCTTGACACTGTGATTTAGACACCAACACCATCCTATAAAATCCCGATTTTCCAAAAATCGATGATTCCCACAATGAGTATCAATAACATAGTAATGCCTTGTCATTACTTATTTGTGGCAGTCATGACGCGAGTTGGTATACAGTATATTAAGTTAAAATTTTCTCCAGAAGGGAGGAAAAAAGGAGATTAAGGAGGTTTTCGAATCAATGTGCTATGTCTAATTTTAATAAATTATTCCTGTTGAGAAAAGCTATCACTCACGTGATTTTCTCCACCTTCTATTGGTCCAATGCCAGAAGTTAAGCCACCACCCAACTAAGTGCACAATTGGTATGTGTAAAATCAAAATCAGTGCAAAATTGGAAGGTACTTCATTCGTGTCGAGGGGAACAACCATACTTTCAAGGGTTCCATTCCTCAAGCCTTGGAATTTTCGGCGTAGCTATGGAGAAATCCTGCAAGTCATCGCGCAACTTCCACTCTTCCTTCGGTCCACCGCTCGCTCTACCCCTTCATTCTTCACCGAGATAGCCAGCTTTAGGAGCGAACTGTTTGGAGGGCCTGGGGATCGAGGAAAGGGGGTAGCAGAGAGAGAGAGAGAGAGAAGCAATGGGTAGGTTGTATTTCACTTTCACGTGCCAATACTCCCCTTTCAAAAACAGTTCACAGCCCACGTAGCTCGACTTCCGCTCGACCGCCTTCGTATATTTACTCACATATGTATTTATGTGCGCACACACACACGCACGCACGTACGCACGCTCTTGTACATAATTCAACCATCCCCCTTCATCCTATCCCCTTTCTTCTCGAGGGCCATCGTTGCCATCTCCGGAAAGAGGTGAAATTCCGGTGAAAAAAAAATACATGGCCCAAACTCCAGCCACTCGTCAAGTTTGAAGAGGGGGTTTGTGAGAAGGGAGAAGGGAGGAGATTGGAAGTGGGCGGAGACCGTAGGGGGAGATGGGGTGAAAAGGAAGTGGAGGGATGGACTAAGAGGTAGAGAAGAGAGAGAGATAGAACATGAAGGGAGGATAGGAGGAGAACGGATGCTGGCACTGGGGTGGAGGATACGACCAGGAAAACGGACGATATACAACAGACAAGTCAGCGACACGTGCGTATAAGCCGTTACGTTCACTCCAAGTGAGTCGAAAGGCGACAAAAATATCGTAACAATTGCAAGAGGCAAGCTAGACCCACGCACTTCCAAGGTGTAAACGGTATATTCGCTCGTAAGTTTCATGTCTCTCGTAAGTTATTTGGAAAATCTTTATTCCACCCTCTATTAGAAACGATGGAAAGGAAACGGGTGGAAGACATTCGAGGGAGCAAGCGAATGGAAGACATACTGAGAACAATAAAGGAGGTTGAAGAAGATCGTAAAGGAAAGAGTTATAAGTAAGTGCGGAAGGAAGATGAAAAAGAATGAAGGGTATCGGGAATATATGAAGGTAGACAAAAATCGAAGGAAAAAACTGTTTACTTAATACATGGGGTGCGAATTGTTTGCGAGGGTAAATTAGATACTATCCCGATAGTGGGGGATGAAAAAAATTGGAAACAGTTGGTGTGGAATTAACAGTACTGGCCTCCTATCCCGAGGTCCTCGAGCCCCAGGTGAGACAGGCTTTTTCTGTGGAATACAGGTCCGTACTTGAAGGCAATGAGGTGAGTGCACAAAATGCAATACTTGTTCCGTAGGATGCGACGTTAAACCGTTGTCTCCTCGACACTTATCATTCAGAGAAGATTATTAACAGTGCTGGCTTTCCCTCCACCCATTTTCAGCTCCCCATATGCCCTATCTTAATCGAACATTTCCCTGAACCTCATACGGTGCAAATTACTCCATCTGTCAGTCACCTTCCCTAATAACTACAACAGAGTGAGCCGAATAGAGGGGCGTCCAATACTGATACCAACTCTACCTATATTGAAAGAACATTTATGACTGAAAACGATATCGGTCTCACCAAGAATGCTTTCCGCTGACAGAATCCGTCTACCAAATGCTATATGAAAGAAAATTGGCTGGAAATTTAAGGATGGAATATCCTTACTTTTCCTTCATTAAGTTTAAGAATGCATACTTCACGCCAATTGACAAAAGGAGTGTTAAGCATAAATATGCGATCGCTAAAAAGAATGACAGTAAAAGCGATTTAATATCTAGTCTCTATGTTTTAAGTATCTCTCGATTACTCCCTTTACGCTCACTATTGTTTCTTGGTATTTTCTCGCATATTCTCTTTAAACATAACACAAATTTCCGACATATTTTACACATAATTCAGTATAGTACTTACTCCTACGACAGCTCAAAATAACTGAAAACGTTGGAAACATGGCTTACATATGGCTAAAAACCAAGGCGAGAAGGTTGTATCGTAATGGATTAAGTTAAAAAATAAAATATTCCATATTTTTCTGAATCCCGTAAAGAAATACCGTTCTCACTGATAACATGCCGAGCTCTTGGAGGAATAAGAAAAGAGCACTTAACATTATTAGCTCAGTTTATTCAACGAGAATTTACCGAGTAATTATTTTTCGCAGCCCCAGGAGACGACTGCAATGCTTGTTCTTTCGAAATGCAGGAATTTTTGCTAATAGCTTCAAAATTAGCATGGAATGGAACTTCATTTTATTACCACTTTATTTTCGGTAAAAAAACAGGCATATTGCATCAGCGGAAACATAACTCTGAGCAAAAAATGGCTTTTCCTACAAAATGTCCGTACTCACCTTTATATCTGCGCCAAACAAAGTAAAATTTAAGAATAAAGAGAGTGTATGAAGGTCGTTAAATTCTGCTAACACAAATAGATGTAGAACACTTTTTTGTAAAAGGAAAAATAACTAATTTCAACGGTTAGCATGTACAAAAATCAACTGCTGCAAAATATACATCGGAAAGGTATAATTTCATCTAATCAGATCGAGGACGCATTTTTCCGCGAGTATGCATATGTGAAAAGAATGGCACGAATTTTATTTTGCGGTCCGCTCTCCTTCAAAATGACCCAGCACGGAAAATTTTCCAATAAAACTGTATACAACCGGTGTTTTCCCTCCAAATGAACCAGTCACCAAAACAAACGCAAATCAGCGTGGTCATTGCGGTCATTTTGTCGTTTATTTGTAGCCGGGATAAAAATATATATAACGTGACATCGCCACAGACGAGTATCAAGCCCTGCTTTTGAATCCGTTCATCCACGAATAATTTTATAATAGCACTATTCATCGAGACATAGCGATCCTGATCAAGTTACTTCGCGAGTAGTGCATTAATACAAAGTACATAATTCTTAATTAATCACCGTATTTGCCATAAGCACACATCAGCAGATGTTTTTTCCAAAGAATTTTATACAAAAACACCAATTGTCTCACATGGTCAATGTCAGTGTCAGACTTGTACTATAAGCTACCTATGATGAATTTTGGTGATTTGAAGCAGTTACACTTAATTCCAAATATCTTCCCTGTGGAATTCGCACCAGTTTTAGTTTCTTTGCTACACTTCGTCATTCGATTTTTTTAAATGCTTTTAAGGTTATCTGTGAAAAACTATCGTAGTAATGGATGAGTGAAAACTAGGGAAGTTGCTAATTGGGCATGACCCTAAGAGTTGAAATCATCAACTGAGAATGAATAGCTTCTGAAGTATTCTCCATACAACACTGGAACTGATTACGCCAATAAACAATAAAGATATCTGTTTACGACCTACAAATCCACAAGAATGGATCACGGGAAACCAACTTGGGCCGTAGTTGACCTAGCCAGAGACAAAAAATGATGGCCCTTAGCGTAAGAGATTTAAATAAAAAAAACAACTGAATTGATTTTAATGATGGAACATAATATTCTCCATCCATGAAGCTCGGATTTTGTACGATTATGGACACCTGGAGCTCGATCATGAATCTTTATAACGTGCGCCTCGTGTTACCGTTATTTTTTATTTGCACATAGTAGAGCTAAAACATTAACGCTATTCTTCAAATATTGCCTCAATTCACTAATCTCAATTGGCATAGTGGATCGTTAGGTCAGCTACTGTAATCAGTAAGTTGATAGAGGTGTTTGCTTTATTGATAACGATAGCGACAACGTAAAATACGGAAGTATAATCCCGTCCCTAAATAGGCGAGTATCTACGCCCGAATTATTCCCAGAGAGATAAATAAAGGGAAGCATTGTGAGTGTGAGGAAAAAAAGACTTTATCCAGAGTGCTTACATCCATATCCCCAGCCGCATCCTTTGCATCGCCACTGACTGCGCGAATGTAGCTTCGCTTTTAGTCATGCATGTTTACTTAGGGATCATAAAAGCCTGGCAATAGAAACTTGGAATATATAGGTAGGATCAAAACCTTAGGATGCGACGACGACCCTGTCATTTTGCACCAATACTCTATAGAATTTGTGATGACATAAATTAGGATCATCTACAGAAGAATGGAACAAAAACCGCTGAAGTTACCAAACAAGACCAATAAGAAATTTGCCCTCAAAGTAGTCATAGAAAAAATGATTGAGAAAAGCAAAACAGTAACCATATTATTTTTAAATTATTGACTAGAAGAGAACTCAAATTCAAAAGGGAATTGGGGGGTGCCATGATGACATAAAATCATTCACAGATAAGGGTCAGGTGGGAATAATTATAAAAAATTAATCACATGAAAATTCCGTATCGAAATCAAGACACTCAGATGCACAGTGAGACATGATGGTCTTACGAAGACAATCGTCGAGGAGAAAGCAAATTCGTAGGTCAGCGAAGGAAACTGAAATAAATGGATAAAATCGTCAAGGGCGCAAAATGAAAAGAACCAAAAGTTATTCCTACTGTATTTATTTACAGTAATTGGGTACGCTGATTGATGCCGGAGGAATGAGGTATCGGAAGAAGAAAACAAACCATGAGCCTTTTTCGATTCTCAGTATAGAAGATCTTTTTCCTCCAGTATTTTGATTCGCACTCAATAAGAGAAGAAATGGTACCTTAATATGAAGTAGCTAGCCGATTGAAGAGTTGGAACAGTGACAAACTTGGTATTGATGAATAATTGAGAATTTCGGTACACAGAGTTCCCAACAAATTTTCTGTTTTCGCCAAGGACCTTGGAAGTTCACTATGACGAGGTTACTCGGTAGATTAGAGAGAGGAGGAGCACAGGTGCTCCACCACCTACTCCAACATTACGGGTGTCGTGGCTCCACTCCGCACTCCTCAGCCTTTGCCGCAGAGGTGGCGCCGTACGAGCCGGGGTACGTACTTTAAATCTTCCTTGTTCGCAAAAATATATTTACGGCTCTAACATAACTTTTCTATCCCGAAAATTCGCCAATCTAGGCACTAGAGTATGTTTTGCCAAACCTTTAAGACGGAAGAGCTAAAAATCTCAAAACATTTTTAAGTTTATTCGAAAGCCAAAAATATATTTTCACAAGCGAGAGAAATTTAAGTTGATATAATACAATAGGTTATTATTATTAATTATATCTTTTTTAAATAAGAAATATTCACATAAAAGTTACTCTAATTTGATTAAATCAGTGAAAAATTGCATTTCCTGATAAATGGTCTCTCTGCACGGATTGAAATTAGTTTTTGATTTAAGGCCCAATTCCAAGTTAGTATTATTTATAGCAGTATTCGCAAAATGATATTTTTATTTGAATTTTCAATTTCTCTTAAAATTAACATGTAAGTAGAGGAGAAGGTCCAAATACAGGCTAGGGTCTAAAAACGGGCTAGTTACTGTTGTGAAACCGGATGGTGTCGCACTCTATCGGGAATGGCGTGAAACTAGTCCCCTAGGTCCCATCAGTCAACGCGTTCAGTCAGTCAGTGCGTAAAAAATCGTCGATTGTCGTGTTTTTCCATTGTCAAACATTCAGCAGGTAAAAGATATAATTAATAATAATAACCAAATGTATTATATCAATTTAAATTTTTCTTGCTTGTGAAAATATATTTATGGCTTTCGAATAAACTTAAAAATGTTTTTAAAAATGTATTTCAAAGGGAAGATGCCGTATTCTTGGATACCACTGGCAGCAATGGCACCAGTCTGCACACGAAGATAGGCCCTTTTTAAAGCTCCATAACTTCGTACGGGGAGATAGGAAGTCCTGTACGTTTCATGTAAAGCCTGGCTTCTTCGCTGTAGTATGTTTTAACGGGTCCCATGAAAGTTTTGTCAAGGGGTTGGAGCTTGTGCTTCGAGTGAGGAGGGAGTGAGATCATTACAACGTTATTTGCTTTGGCAAGATCAATGGCACTCGGATTGCGAACATGGCTGCAGTGGCCATCCAAAATAAGGAGAACCGAGGAAGTACGAGTTGGCTTTACCCTGTCAATGAAATGATTCATTCAATCTTCAAAAAGGTTACTTTGAACCCATCCTGAAGGATGTGCTTGACCTACTGTTCCGATTGGGGCATCCTTCATTAGAGTTTGTGTCATGTTGGTCCTGGGGAATATAACCATGGGGGGGGGGACAAAAATTCCTGATGCGCTCATGCAACTTATGATTGTAATGGTCGCTCCCCTTTCAGCAGATTTTTAAGCAGCAATCTGGTTTTTTTCCGTTTTCTTGAAATTACATAGGGATTCTTGCTTTGGACAATCGTAAGACTGGTTTCATCCACATTGAAAACCCGGTCACCTTTGAAACCATATTTTTCATAAGCCTCATCTAGCAAGTTGAAAAAATGGTCAAAATTCTTCTTATTGAATTCCAAAGCGCGAGCATAAGAGGTACCACATGGTTTACGAAGGGGTAGTCGATGATTGTCGCGGTTGAGAAAAATATCCACACAGCTCCTACCTGCTTCCTCGTTTTGGAACGGACAATCAATTCCATTCCGCGCTGCCAATGAAAACGCAATGCGCTCTAAATCTTTCAGAGTGCAACCAAAAATGATTTTTCCATCACTACCAGGTATGAAACAAGCTCTTCTTCTAACTCAGGCCCTAAACCAGGTAAACCAGACCCTAGGCAAACCAGGCAGTCGCTTCATCCACTCCTCATAGAGACCAGATCCATCCACCTGTCTATCTATCATCTATCATCCACCTCTCAGGTGAACCAGACATTGGCATCTACTTCGAAGCGTATGTCACCGTTTGGAATTGCTCCTGTCACAACTCTTTACAAGAAAAAAATTAAACCGGGGTCGAAAGTCAGCTAAAGCATCACTGGTCACTGGAACACCTAACCGTGAGGAGTTACAACGGTCCTTGACCACTCCAAATTGACAAAAAGAAAGCTTCCGTTTACTGCTAATGGGGTGGAAGACAAAAGGAAGAAAGAGCAAAAACCTCAGAATTCAAAGAGCAAGAAGAAAAAAAATCGTCTTCCTTCACCGAGTTCCTCCGACTCAGAAGATCAGAGACAGCCACCCCTGGATGACTCCGATTCGGAATTTAAGGGACCACAACCCACAAAAACCACTCAACAAGATGATGCTTCCTGTCTGTTTTGCCAAGGGTTGTTTTCCGTAGACAGAAATGGTGAAAATTGGGTACAGTGTGTTACATGTTATGGGTGGGCACACACAGAATGCGCTGGTTGGGAGAGAGGTGTGTATGCATATGATTTCTGTAAGTGAATCTACGATTTTGTGCTTTTATTGTACTATTTGTAAGTTATTTTACTGTAATTACTTTCTTTCATTATATTTTTCTAAAATATTAGAGCTATCCCATATATTTAGACCTCATTTTCAAAAAGCGACTTTTTGCAAATTTTTTTGAATAAAGCATTTTTTATGGAACTGTGGTTTAATTCTGAAACTTTCCAGAATTGAAGGATACGAGTCAAAGGTACCGCTCAATGTTTAAATTCCCCCATATGTCCAAAAATGTGCCCACTACATTCAAAAATCAAAAGCTATCCCATACTTGGACCTTCTCCTCTACGTATTCAAAGAGCCGCATGTGGCTCGAGAGTCGCATGGAACAAGAAGGAATATTCTGTCCATTCGACCTCTGTTCCGGATCGCTAGTCTTCTACCATGATGTTATTGAGGGTGCTTATTTAACGGTATCAATCCCATTTCTTGCTATCTGAATAGATTTCGTAGAGAAATATAAGTCGCGTAAAATGATCTGAACGTCGAAGCAGGTGGGGAGAGCTATTTTTACTTCTCTCCGAAATCGAATAGGCGAGTACTTCCAAGTCAACCGACAGTGGTGTACCTAAAGCGATACTTCCCAAAAATGGAAGCCCATACTTGCGATAGCGTTTCCTGCATGATATGGGTCGCTATATTAGAAGCCTATGCAAGAGTGAATCATTAAAATTGGTCACTCTCAATCAAGATTCCCGTCCGAAGGAGGGCTAATTACGAGAATGGTGAGGGAGAAATCCTCACCACATAGTTTTCATTTCTATCTGAGAAAGTAGAGAAATGTTCGCCCTTGAGATAAACGGGGGTTTTCCACAGCATTTTAGTAATATACAGAAAGGAAATTGCCGACGCGCCGGAAAGAGTATCAGCCAGGTCAGAGAAAGCCAAAGGGAATCACGGCTTAACATTCCGTCCAATAGACGGTATGCGATGCTTGCATAACACCCCTCACCCTCCAGAGGGCGAAATTTCCAAATGTCTGCGCTTACGCTGGCAGTACGACGCAGGAAAACGACGCGTCCTAGCCGCCGAGGTTAAGTACAGTTTTCAACTTTTTAGACTTCCGCAAATTTTTCCTTACTGGCGCATTGAAACGATTATTTGGGCGATGTTACTATTTTCTGGGGAATAAACGGGGGAAAACATAATAATGATGATGGGGCATGCGGTTAGCGAAAACAAGAGGCGAATAATCAAATGGAAAATGATAGCAAAACGAAAGAAAACAGAGTTAAAGGAGGTTCATGGAAAGACGGAAGAGGGACATTGGTGGTGAAATAGAACGCATGTGCAAAGGGTGAGTTCAAAGAGAGCAGTGTGGCTGAAGAGGGGACAAAATTACATGAAGAGACAGAGATAAAACATGACGGAGAGGGTGAGGGGAGGAGGGAGAGAGATGAACCAGGAGTCGATTGCCCGTGATTTCCGTGAAAGTAATGAATAAAAGATTCGCCGCTACGCCGGGGGTACCTACGAAATGAATGGTGTGAGTTCCAATGATGCGAACTAACCAGAATTTTTTTTCACGGGGATCCTCGAGTTTTAAGGTTATTTTTTCCTCGAAAAAAAGTGGTGATAAAAAAATTAACCAATGTTAGGGAAGGGGTGAAGGAATTCTCTTGAAAATAAAAAAATTAACTCTCCTCCCACTCTCTCTCCTGAGCCCGAAAAGTGTTCAATGACTCGGATCGTGGGAGGGAATGATTGATGGAATTAGGATGTTTGTTTGAATAATGAAGTATTCGGATGGCGAGGAAGGGGTGGAAGAGAAACTGGCGGATAGGGTGGAGGAGGAGAGGGTGCATGACAAACGGTTAAAGAGAGAGGAAGAGCACACTCCAGGGTCACCCACTGGTACGTGTTTACCCGCTTTGGATGTTAACGAACCAAAGGAGGTTAGAATGTACTGGAGGAAATATTGCGGCTGATTTGAGAAGCTAGTGGCCATCTTTATAGGCAGGGACATATGGGCTTACTATTTGCGATACTCGTACGTATGAATTTGTTTTTCACGCGGTATAAGGAGCATTAAGATGAATAATGCATTTTTTGAACTTATCGAAGTTACAGAGGAAAGTGCGCAAACACGTCAACAATCGCAAAATATGTCTTATGGATAGGTTAATTCTAACCATTTTAGTAATAAATTTAACTCCCAGGGTAATAAAATGCACTAAACCCCCTTAAACATCCTTAGGAAGATTAAGTGAGAACACTGCGATGAAATTTTGGAGCGATTTCATTTTTGTTTTTATTCTAATACACATACAGTCGCCATAAGAGGCCACATAAAACGCAATTTTATACAGAGTAGGCGAGGCCTAATTGTTTCCCAAGGACTCCCGTTCTGGTTTCATTGCTACCTATATGATAACATACCAATGCCTCCTCCAATACATTCTAACCTTCTAGTCACGTTCAAACAGAAAGCGTAGCACGAATACAGGTAAACCTGTGATGAAAGACGATCGATGCACGAATATTGCATGCAATAATCTAAGTATTGAAATCCTAACTTCATGACATTTTATTTTGAGTGACACGAGCCTGTAAAAAGAACATGGATGGGTATTGCTACAAGAGAAAATCCTAATTATAAGCTGACAACGGCGTCAAAAGCGTTCTGAGAACTGCATAATACTTCGGTCAAAATACTCGATAGTAAATAGTTAGACAGCCAAACGAATATAATAAAAATTTCTTTCCTTCGCGCAAAATAAGGAATCTAAAAAGACGCAAATAAGTCCGGAGAGGTAAGTGTTTCAGCAAACAACCTAATTATCCGCATTAGTATCATCAAGCTCTCGATTCGCAAAAACCCGACAAGAGCACTCATTGAATGCACGCAATGGTCGTGTGATCGCTTACGAAAACCAATGAGAAAAGTGTATTGATAGAATCCTTTAGTTCCACATTACTAAGAGAATTCCTCGTGGGGTTACACATTCTCTGAGTAGCTCGAAAGGCTCAAATATAGATGTGGAGGAAGAATAAAATGCAAATTGTACGAGTTTGATTCGGGCACGATTCAATCTACACATCGGTGTGAGGTCGTGGGTGGGACTGTTATAATAATTTTCGTGAGACTATTTTATAAAATGGTTTAAAGAACCCTTTTCCCCACTTAAAATCCGTATTCACAAAAGCATAAAGGAGACACAGCTGATCGTACCAATCTAGTTTAAAACATCTAAGTAACTAATATCTAAGCAACTATCTGCTATTACTTACCAAATAAGCACTATCGTACTACTAAACACCTAAAGAGCTGCTCGTATAGTAAATGTAGAATTAAAGGCCGAAAATTTCCACTAGTCTCACCGTGAAGGAAATATTTTATACTATTTAGGTAATAATTTTCAAAGCAATTCCATAATAATGGGCCTCTTTCAGTCTTTCGCAGTGTTTAACCCTACGCTGTTGTGTTCCATAACACTTTCATGGAATTCCTGGGGGTGAGAATGGAAATTTCAGCTGGAAAATCCTGCGAATCAGTCAGTCTATATAGTATATCAATAACACATTAACACGATACATTAGGCAGTTTTAAAAGCTACAGACACTCACATCTTGACATCCTTGATCCTACTCTTGACATCCGCAGTAACCCCCTCCTGATGATGGTTAAGGTCTGCTTTCCTCATGAAATTGCCCTGAAGCTCTTACTCTTGCATCGAAACTTGTATTCTGGTTGCAGAGCCAACAGCCTTGTGGATTTGGTACTGCCCATTTAGCATAGCCCCATAGCTCAATGAGCCCGAAAATAAACTCGTTCCAATTTCACAGCTAAGCTCTAGCTTTAATGCCCCCACCTCTTCCAAAGCATGCTGTGCCGAGCTTGGAAAGCGAATTATAATGGGAAATGTTCTTTCTGACGTTTTCTCATTTCTCATTACACTTAACATCGCTTTTATGAACAGGGAACCTCTTCATTTTTGGATAAATTTTAAAATTAATAACAAATGTACGCTATGAAGGGACAGACAGTTTGGATACACAACTACAGCGCTCATTAAGTATCTTATATTAAATCGGCATCACAAAAAATAAAATAACTTTTCCACATTGGCTGATCTAGCATTGCTTCCCTGTCAGGTTCAAATCTACGAGGTAGGGGCTTTTTTCTTCCCCCGTTTCGTTCCCATCATGACGGAAGCAGAGTCATTGAAGCACACTTGCATCGTTTACATCCGATGGAATAATGTATTTAGAACCACGAGGAGGCTTGGCGTTGAGAAGACATTCAAGTCGACGTCACGCTCATATCCATTATCGGTCAAATTTATCTCAAGCAAAACAAAAATACGAAGCAGTCGTTTGGGTCAACGCTCTTCAATTTTTATTTTTTATGTGGCATTCTGTCAACTTCCACTCCATCCCGAATGAAAAGGTGACAATATCGCATCGGGAGTAAAGATGCAATACCAAAAAAATCCTTTTAAGTGCTCTAAGAAAGCTTTAAGTGAATCGATATTACCTCTTGAGTTCGAAGAACGGAAAACTGTACCCCTTTTGTAATTGATTCGCATTTCATCAACACAAATCACAATCGTCGAGTTATTAAGCAGTAACTTTCTCTCCCAAAATACGTGTAAGGTACGAATGGATGCACGCAAGCTTGGACGCGAAAAAATATATGAAGCCTCCTACAACCGATTGGTTTTAAGGAAATTTTGTTCCATTAAATATTATAATGAATTTTTCATTTCGGAATCATATTTTTCCGATGCATGAACATAAGTTACGTGTGCGTGCAGAGATGCTGGAAGAGAAGTATGAGTGCTTGAATGCTTTTGCAAATTCTGCCGAATAATTTCGAATCTGACAAAGATCCTCCCGTATTTCTCTCTCCATTCACCAGCAGAATGGATCTCGTTGGTCCTCGAGATACACAAAAAATTGCACGTACATGTAATATAGGTTCATCCATCGGAATATTATAATTTGCGAAATAAAAAATTCAGTGTAATAGTTGGAGTGAAATTTCCTTAAAATCAATCGGTCATGCGAGACTTCAGATTTTTTTACACTCAGACGATTTCATAAGCCAGAAAGGGGTTTCCGAAAAGATGTATTTCCGTTCGTGTTCAAGGCTCAAATAGTAGTCACAACTTTCCATGAATCCAAGAAAGTTAATTGCAACAATTTGCTTTGCGTAAAACCCCATAAGCAAAACTGCTGGCGTCCTGTTATCTCTGGAGTAACAAGTCCTGAAAACAAGCACTCTTCGGTAAAACTATTTCAACTTTTCCAAATTATCAACAACATCAGTGCCTCAGCAAGAGGGATATAAATGTAAAATTTAAGACTGAATAATTTTGTATCCACTGTGCTGTAATCCCTAGCATAATTTGAGAGTCGAGGAAAAAGTAATGAGTAAGTCAAATTTCGTTGAAAAATTAAATCTGTCATATTTAAAGCGCATGAAACTATATTTGTAAGAGTAAGGATACATCCATACATAGCAAAAAATAAAAGGAGTTTCATATAAATCGGAGTAATGAGAGATTTTGGAAGAACTGACAAATTTAAAAAACAAACTTTTGTGATATAGAGCTTCAGTGACAATGAATGATAGTGAATTTTAGTGCCCAAATGACTTTTCCTCACAGCATCGGATTACTCATCGCTTCATTATTTCAATGGGCAGAAAAGGAAGGATGGTAGGATATCAGAGGTGGAGGAACCCCGTAATGGTCAACAAACGACACACAAGAGGACATTTTAGAAGTCGAGCACTGCAACATTTTTAATTCTCAACTGTCAGCGCCAAACTAGGGTGCGGAACGACTTTGTGGTGGCCATGCAATATTACTTACGGTTTTATCAGATACTGTACATAAAACAGAGGAAATCTTTACCTTTCTGAGATTCAAACTAAAATATTTAAATTTCACATCCGATAATTGTGTTCATAATAATGAAGTTATAGCTTTCTGCACACCCCCACCTAAAAATCCACGCGATTCTATTTTCTGTGCGTTATAACTGCGAAGGAATAGCAGGTGGCCCAGGGAATGGGCCCCCGTTCCATGAATGTGTGAATTTCACACGCCAATGAGGTGAGCTATCAAAACCAACCTTCGGGTTGAACACATTATTTTATGTAATACATAATATGAATCCATTAAAGGCGCCATTATCCATGGTATAGCACATATGTACACATAAAAAAATGGTATAATGATTAATATTCCGCTCTAAGTCCCTGACTAGTTGTATACTCTCGGTTCACCAAGTTTAATTAGTTAACGGCGTTTAAAAAATGGATGAATGGTTCATCGCATGTCAAGATGGGAAAAAGCTTTGTAAATAGTATTTTAACATCTTCCCAGCCACTATTAACCAGTGAATTTCATGGATCCATGAATATGGTATAAGAGAGTTGAATAGGTAGATTATCACAAGGCGACGTATTTGAAGTGGAGACCTGGAAGAGGAATTTCCTGGCAACTTTGTCAAAAAGAAGGGTATTTGGAAAGAGAGGGCTTCTATAATCCGGGGCGCTGGAAGAGAATTATGAGTGCGTGAATGCTTTTTCAAATTCTGTCGGAGAATTTCGATTCCGACAAA
Organism: Platycnemis pennipes; assembly: GCA_933228895.1. Lineage (NCBI taxonomy): Eukaryota > Metazoa > Arthropoda > Insecta > Odonata > Platycnemididae > Platycnemis > Platycnemis pennipes. The sequence continues at coordinate 54,115,738 of OW121853.1, forward strand.
GATCCTCCCGTATTTCTCTCTTCATTCACCAGCAGAATGGATCTCGTTGATCCCCGCAATGCACAGAAAATCGCACGTACGTGTCACAAAATAAAATTCAAAATAGAAGGGCCCTTATTCATAAAGAGAAACCAGACTCTAAAAGAAATTTTCACACGAAGGTACCCCATCGTAAATCACCGTAATAAGCTGTCACGTATTGAAAAATAAATGTTTTGAAAGTCATCTTGAAATTCCAGCATAAATACTATTAAGCCGTGGCATCAGTATCATTGAAATCATTGCTGGAATAAGCTATAAAACTAATAAAAGACAAAGTGGTGTTTTAATGAATTAAATCACAGAATGTATTACGAATTGTTTCCCCGGTTGATGTGCAGATATATTTATGATGCCTGAATCGTGATACCATGAGAGAAACTTTTTTATGCAAAAGCATCGGTTTACATTACTCCTCATAATTTCACTTCCCTTCATCCCATAACTATCATGCTGATATTTTGTCGATATTAGACTAGGCAGTGCACCAGGAAGACACCAATACCGATCCTTAAAAAACGTATTGCCGCTTTTTCCCTCCTACTGAATGGAATGAAGAAAAAAATTAAGGATTATCTACTGAAGAAGGAGAAATCATTTATAGCTAAATTTTTCCTCACCTATAGCTAAATTCTGCCTAGTTGTTAACAATTCTCTTCGGACAGAAACATGTTATTTTACGAGGGTTTGGCAATGCGCAATTACCCATTTGGTGAAATCAGCGTGATCGGTCTGTCGTACTTGCAAGGGTGCTGACCTCCCGTACCGAAAGCAATCGGATGGGACGTGCCCTTGTTGCCTTTCGTTCAAAGTTAGCCGCTGACCGCTGGAGCCAGGTTTCTCCCTACACCTATTCCGTTCATAAATAATTCCCACCTGTATTCCAATACCTGCGGACCTTCAATGGCAAAAATTACTTAAGCTATTGGTCACCTACCCTAATGATGAATGGTAACCCTAAAATAATAACTAATTGTTATTTCTCTTACGTAAATAATTCAATTCCAAAATTGAGACTGTCGAGATAAAAATGCATTAACTGAGGGTTTCAGGGAAAATGAAAGGCAATCTGCCGTTTGCCATGAGCATAAAAACACGCCATAGACAAATTCACCAGAATTTGAACAGCGAGTACACAATCGAACAAACCGTGTTGGCATCACTAGTTCGAAACGAGGAGGATAACGCAGAGTGAATAGCTGCAAGCCCAGTGCTGGGAACCTAGTTAAAAGTTTTCGCAGGGCTCGAAAGAGAATTGATGAGGGAGCGAGGATCTCAGCACCCAAGTACAGCTTAGAGCCTCTTGCTCGAGGTCGTTGAATGGAAGGAAACGCATTTCACGGGGGATCGACGTTGCAAGCTCGGTCAATCCTTTCAGGAACAGCTGTAATCCCTCAAGGTTTATTTAAGCTTACAGAAGGATCTTCCGTTTTTAAAGGGAATAAAATCGGGGCGGGGATGTGCAGTGAATGGGGATAAAGAAATCTAATGTAAACATGCCTACCTACAAGAGGATTGAGTGACGGGGAATATTTTTTTCCGGTAGGTTGGTTGGTTGGTTATTTCCCCGTCGGAATATTCGAAGAGCGAGAGACGAGAATTAAACCGTTCGGGGCTTCCGGGTGTGTAGTGGTGATCGGAGATTCGGTGTAAAGGGGTGATTAGGTCGAGCCATTGATTGCGCAATCTCCTCTCAAAGACCATTCCAGATTAAATAAGTATCCAGCGCATGCTTAATATGGAAGACTACCAATCAACGTGGGTAGCGTGTACAATCTCCCCTTTCAGTGCAAATATTCATCCGATACTTGGCGAGAGGAAAGTCGCATTCCACATGCTCCATCCTTCTATTTATTCAAATTCGTATTTAAACTAGGCATGACTTTCATGGGAATGATTTTGAAGGCGTATACCTTTGCGTTCCCTGTAATGAGTAAAATCACGTCGGATATTCGCCAGTGAAGTTCTTTGGAATCAATTTCCCAAAAATGGGATGAATAAATGCTTCACTCTATTTACTAGCTACACTCAATTAAGAGGGGTGGGGTGGGGAGGGCTGGGATCGATTCTATGCTTGGAAGAAATAGTTCTCTATAGCCCAGTTTTCTAACACCCATTTAATGTTGAACAAAAATCAAGATTCGAGATATAATCGATAAATGGCCTCTATGGCCTTGTTTTCTAATTTACATTTCATATTGAACGAAAATAAAGATTAATCAATGTTTTCCCACGTTAATAGGTAGAATGATTATATTTTACGATAGAAAGTACATTACACTGCATAAGATGGCCATAGATAGGAATCCAGTTGGTGTAGTGGCCATAGTACTGAATTCCCACCCCAATGGCCAAGTTTCGAATCTTAGCGGAGTCAGAGAGTTTTTTCATCAGCATACTGGTCCCTGCTAGAAATCTGTATGGAGAGAACTTCAAGTGAAGTAGTCTGTACAACGGATGGATTCTTAAAGTGTGGATCCAACGAAACCTTTAATTAAGATCACATAGTCTTATGCTGCCGCCAGTTCTCTTTCCACTCTCTTTCTCATCTCTGAAAAGATTTTACCTCTATTCAATATCCCACCACTCATTATCAAAGGCAAAATGATTTCAGCTGTCGGTCCTCTCTCTAAAATGACTATCAGCAACTATTAATAAACTATGCAGAATGATGAAAAAACTTTATCACACAAAGCCAATTTCACCTGCCAGGGTATTCTCAGGTACAGTGTAGTGGTCAAGTCAGAAATCCCCTCATGCAAACAATCAGGACCAAGGATGGCATGGAAAAGTATTTTAAGGATGGAAAAGAAGGAGTGCAAGGATGTGATGAAGAGGACTGAACTGTACAGCAATGTCCAAGGTTAGAAAAAGGGAGGAAAACATACTTGGTGGTCAGAGTAAAAGTTGTGTTTGTGGAGGAGGACCTCCATTACTCCAGATAGTTGGCTGGTTGCCCTGAATGGCTGGAAATCCTCCTCCACAAACTACTTCAGGAATAATTTTCAAGATGATTAGCAGACCCTGGTTGCCAAAGAGAATGGGAATCATACAGCAACTATTGCATTAGTATTCCAGTCTTTAACATGTATTATGTACGTATAATTTTCAATAGATTAAGTCCCTGTACAGTTAATTGAACATTATATTCTTTCTTGGATGACATTTAATTCGAAATCAATAATTTTTCCAGTCAGAGAAGGATCATCCATAGGAAATCAGATATATACTTTTTTATTGCCTTTTGATTTTAACTTTATGAACATCACTGTAATGATTTAATAAATCTAGTTCTGGTGTGTTTCTTTATATAGCCGGATAACTTTTACTTTACCTACTGGATGACTTTACCTTATTTCAATTTTGGTCCATCAAAACTATTAAAAACTCATAAATGGATTGAATTTATCTTTATTAAAATTTAGTGAAAAATAGCTGATTTTTGGGGAACTGCAGTACCTTGATTCATTCCTTTTCTCATTCCTTACCATTAGCCATAACTTAAAGTTCCTTTCTATCCTATTCTGTTAATATGCATTCCAAATCCATTTCAAAATGCCAATTTTCTTTATCCTCCTCTCCCCTTTATCTAAATCCTTTACTACAGCCTTCCAGGATTCCCATACCTATCAATACTTCCTCAATCCACTTCCTAAATGGGGTCGTTAACCATATTTTTTTTATTGCCGAATATGATAGAGTTAGTAAAATAAAAAGACCCGTATTTTTCCGTTTTTTGATCCGTCAATTATTTCTCGAGTTATAGGCGTCGAAAAACTAATGTTTTTAACCCTTTCCGAAAAGTGGGTGTGATGCAACCTCTGATGAATAATGACTTCGTCCAATCACAACTGAGCCCGCGAAGCTACTTTGCCTTATCAGAAAGGGGAGGGACACAGCTGACTCTGCCAACGGGAGCAGTTACGACAGCATCTGTGCGAGCAGACCTTCCGAGAATCCCCCTCCACTCCCTCCCCTTCCCATACAAGCAGTCAAGGATGGGAGGAAAGTGACGTCAATGTTATCACAGCAGCATTTTCGGTGGACGTCACCTTTTGCTTATTTTAATTTTTGATTTATGAGTGAATGGTAATGGTTAGAAGATCAATTTTTTCACTAAAATTCTTTTTTTCGTTTCCATCTAACAACTTCGTGTACAAAATTGCGATTTCAGTTCCGAGTAAACTTTCTTTTGATTTCCCCACTCCAACTTTTTTTTCTTTCCCATCATACATATAACTTCTTTGTTTGTCTCCCTCTCTAGACAGCTGTGCGAGCAGACCTTCCGAGAATACCCCTCGACTCCCTCCCCTTCCCATACGAGCAGTCAAGGATGGGAGGAAAGTGACGTCAATGTTATCACAGCAGCATTTTCGGTGGGCGTCACCTTTTGCTTATTTTAATTTTTGATTTATGAGTGAATGGTAATGGTTAGAAGATCAATTTTTTCACTAAAATTCTTTTTTTCGTTTCCATCTAACAACTTCGTGTACAAAATTGCGATTTCAGTTCCGAGTAAACTTTCTTTTGATTTCCCCACTCCAACTTTTTTTTCTTTCCCATCATACATATAACTTCTTTGTTTGTCTCCCTCTCTAGACAGCTGTGCGAGCAGACCTTCCGAGAATACCCCTCGACTCCCTCCCCTTCCCATACGAGCAGTCAAGGATGGGAGGAAAGTGACGTCAATGTTATCACAGCAGCATTTTCGGTGGGCGTCACCTTTTGCTTATTTTAATTTTTGATTTATGAGTGAATGGTAATGGTTAGAAGATCAATTTTTTCACTAAAATTCTTTTTTTCGTTTCCATCTAACAACTTCGTGTACAAAATTGCGATTTCAGTTCCGAATAAACTTTCTTTTGATTTCCCCACTCCAACTTTTTTTTCTTTCCCATCATACATATAACTTCTTTGTTTGTCTCCCTCTCTAGACAGCTTACTCTCATCATTCTTTCCAGGCTCACATCCTTCGAGAGCCTCCAACAATATGCTCATTCCCCATCATCAAAAAGAAAGTGCTTAACAAGCACTCAAAATTAATTAGGAACTCAATAATTCTTTCTCCACATATTTTAACCTAGAGTACTAGTCCTCAATACCCTTTCATTCATAAGTGTTCCCTTTACTAATTCAATTCTTCTCCTTACACACAATATTCTTAACCCAGTATCATCCTAATGGCTATTTGAAAATGTTAAAGTGCCACTTATTCTAAGTCATGCCCTCCAACATCATTCTTTTACATTGTCATTTTACCTCTTGTAAGTATCATCACATCTAAACCTAAAGATGATGGCTGGTTATACTAGTCCATTAGCAAATCAAATCTCTAAATCCACTTATTCGTCTTACAAAGCATATTTATATGCATAAAATGGGAATATTTTAAAGTCAAATAAATAGTTCTTTCCTATGCTAATTGCACCCTCTTATGTGATTAAAATTGCTATAGTGGTGAGACAGGAATATCATAACCAGTTAACATAAAATATTCATAAAGGTATTTAAAAGCACTACTCACCAAAGAAATTAATAGGTGAATTATCACAGATGTCATGTTATGTTGTAGTCACTTAAATGGCACTTCAACAGAGGCTATGACCTGCCAGGCTGTCAAAATCTGTCAAAAACTAGAAAAGATAGAACAATGTCACTTAATCATTGAGAAATTTAAAGAGGGAAATGAATTATATAAATAACTTACAAGGAGATTATGTACAACAGTTGAATGTATGTATCAAAGAATTTGTAATTTTTCACAGAATTTGAGTTGATTAAGACATGACAGGAACAATACACAAAGAGGGCTAGGGACAATGGATCCCTATTAAGTTCAAAATTTGTTGAAAAATTATTCATAGATTTTAAATTACTTAAAGACTGATGGGAAATTAATGTGAATTATTCAAGCATAATTTAAGTCACTTTTTACATGCTTATGAAATAAAAGTGTCTTATGTCCCTAAGTTGGTAAATCTTCAGTCAGCCCCTCTCTATTTTACTACATTTTTAGTTCTTTGTGCCTTTCATTAGCCTTTATGTCAACGTGATTAAAAAGCACACCTTGTACGGTTCCAAAGAGATTTAATGAGGTAGTTTAAGAGTATGTTTTTTTTCAACATATTGGTCTCATAATTCCAAAATGTATCACAAAACTACATCACCTTTATGACATTCAAACTCATGTGATTTCCTTCTTATATGGGGTTGCCCAATGTCCTTCCATAAACATTCCTATTCAAAAGTCCTTTATCCCTTCCTGTATGACCCTCATCCACTTTCTAATTTCAATCCATCGCCTTTCCTTCCCTACGATACTTAAAACATCTTCACTCACCCTCCTTTCTATTCAGCTTACCCTCTCTCTTCTCCTACAATTTCAGATCTCAAAAGCCTCAAGTTATGCCAATTATCTTTTTCATAAAAGTAAAATTCTAAACATAATAGCTAAGCTCAAATTTTACTTTTCTTTCATTCATATTTTTGCTCAAGGAATTCTTCATCATCACTTGCTTCTCTTAAATGCTTCCTTGGCCAACACAAACCTACTTTGACCCTCATTTCCGTAGTATGAAATTGCAGATATATTTCTTCTCAATTACATTAAATCAGGGGTTTCCATTCCTATTTTACTTACAACCCCAAAATTACAAATGTTGAACATCCATGACTTCTGTACACATTGTATAGTGAGTTCAACTTATAATAACTACTACCTATATTAAGGTTTTTTCGATCTCCTGTGACCCCAGAATCCTTTCCCAAAATCCCCAAAGGGGTCAGGACCCTTGGGTTGGAAACCCCTATACTAAACCATAGTACCAAGTGTGCTCATACATCGACTTAGATAAAAGTGGTCTATCTTCATGCATTGTTTTCAAAAATAATAAACATTAAATTGACTCATGGAAAAAAATTTTAATTAAGCTGAAATATGTTTAATATATATGTTTAAAATTACATACATCGTATACATCTTAATTAATCTAGAAATATTGATAAACAACATCTTCCTAGGCTTCATTTTCACCCTCGGAATTTGGTAGGTTTGGTAGTACTGACCTCCCACCCTGAGGGCCCAGGTTTGAATCTTGTCAGTGACAGGGTTTTCAGAGGAATACTGGTCCCTTATTGAGTGTCTTGTGGAGAGCATTCAATTCCAGTTGTCTGTCTGTCACATGGGATGTTAAACCATGGACCCCTTTATACCTTCCAAAAAGATCAGGCTAATACCATTACTCCTTCCTTGCTCCATTCTCTGAAAAATCTTACCCTTACCCAACTAAATGACCTTAGCTGATGGTTGCCTCCCTCAAATACCTACAACTCATTTCATCCTAAATACTCATACAGTGACTTAATATTATCATGGACAAGGGCCTAGCTACATTGAAACAGCGATTCCCATTGTATCACCAAATCACCAAAGCAATGTTGGGCCTGGACGGAGTTGGATGGGTGACAGCTCTATACTTCTACCATGGTGGTCTTGTTCTCTGCCTGCAAGTAGCAGGCAGGTTAAATTTGGATTGTCACAATGGATCTAAAGAGGTCTAAGTGCCAGGGGGGCTCTAGATGGCCCTCACCCACCCCTCCAATTTACATATTTTTAATACTCATCATTTACTAGTTCTTTGGCTGGCTGACTTGCAAATACTTGGTGTTTAGCAAATCTAACTCGTTTCCACAACTGCTCTCATTTCCACTTCCACCCATTCCAATGCAACTTTTCATTTATATTCGGTACCGACTGAAAATGTTGGTACCAGTCCATCCTCTCTCACACCCTATTCCAATACTCCTGTGCCAATTTAATTAACCTATATAAACTCTCATCAACCATTTTCTATGAGTCTATAAATCAAGAAAAGATATCTCGCTATATCATGTATTTTTTTGCTATTAGCTTCCTCATTACTCCAGTTATCACCTAATTAACTTCCCTTTCCTTAAATGGGCAATCACCCAAGAATCTGTTGCCTTGTCTCCCATAATTAATGAATAACTCCCAAAACTACATTTGCATACAGTGAAAGCCTACTATTTCAATGATCCACAAATCCTTTTCTATTTTCCTTCTTCATAAATAGAGTTAAAAGTGACCTCCATAAGTCCTCCACACATCTTAAATCTACATATTGATCAAAAAATTTCCTTATCCTGAATTTCTCAAAATTCTGAGCAGTTTTGCCAAAACATTATACATGTTGTAACCTAATCCTTCTCCTTTCCACTTAAAACTCTTCATATTTTGCTATTTAGTAGGTATCCTTAGACTCATCGTATCCCCAAAGATGTCACATTTACAGTCAGGTCATTCCATATGAAATCAACCAACACATTTTTTTTAACTTCTTGGATTTTCGTGACATTTGGTACAGTTGTTCATACCATAGTAAGTAACAAATGTGATTTTTTTGTATTTTATGGGTGATCGGATAGGGATTTATGAGGGGGTCAAAATTTGGCCTTTCGGTGGCCTTTTCACTCATTACTTTAGTTTGCTGGCAATAAGTCAGCTCCTATCGAAGCTACAGTGTTGGGATTGGGCTCATTGAAAAGGTAATTTAATTTCCTATTTAAAGGAACACTTTCAAATACTCATCATTTCTAATGGCATCACAGCATGGACCTACATCTATGATTGGTCAAAGGTCAAAAACACCATCTTAGATTTTTTTTAACTTGGTATTATTAAACTCCACACATATGGGTACAAACACAAAATTTGGAAATGGCAAAAATTTGGTTTTCGAGATACACAGTGATAAGTGAACAAGAATTTTCTTCTAGGTGAACGGCAATCCACCTCTTTTTGCCTGCTGTTCAAAGAAATAGACCACCAATCAGTTTTGCTTGGTTCATCATTTTGCAGTTGCACACACAAGTAAGAACTGGTTCCTCTGCAATCTTACCTTGATCTCATTTCATTGTGAGCCATCTAGTAACCTTTTTGCTGTCCTCTTCTGGGATCTTGTAAGTGCATTCGACATCACTCCTCACTGGACACTCACTCTTGTCAGTACATCGCTTAGAGGAAGCACGAGGTCATCGTTTTTTAGGGTGTATGTGAAGGATGGAGATGGCCCATGGGGATAGAGAAATCAAACTCTAAGTTCTCCAGGCATTATCTTCTAAAAACAGATGCGAGTCACCAGTGTTCGTCATATTGCATGGTGACATATTCATCAATGCCCTCAATAGTTAGAACAGGTTCTGTTCCATCTTCATTCACATCTGACTCAAAGTCATCCTCATCTTCTGAATCAATTGTGTCTTCTTCCCCTGGGATCAGCAGGACATCTTTGCTTTCAGCAGACTATGAGTATCATTTCATTTCTGGCATTGTTGTGGATATCGGTTCAAAGCAGTGGAAACTTCACGTTCTGGCAATTGGCTGAAGAACTTTAAACCTTTCACTAAGATATTGACATGTTGCTTCCATCTCTTCTACAGACAAGAACTGAAATGTCGAGGAGCTCAAATTAGCTTCAGCCCAATCAAATTGGTCCTTAGAGGTCCTGATTTGTCTATCGTATGACCTCAGCAGTCCTGGCAGCCAACCTCTTTACACAACCACCATCATATGGCCCTTTTCCATGCAAGGTGGCAACAAAGTGCTATGTAGCAGACACCTAACAGTCAGATTCGTGTAAGCATAGGTTAAAGTTATTTTTATTCTTGTACTGTGCAGCACAACCATCAGAAAAATAAATAATTTCTTTTAGTTCTGGCACTTTTTTGCATAGTAGGGATATTACCTGCTTCTGAAATGAGTAGATTGCAACAGTTTTGGGTGTGAGGCAGTCAGATATGAAGATAAAGCTTGAATGTTCCAGCTTGCCACCTTATAAGTAATAATACATATATGATTGAGTGTAGCCTGACTATTATTCTGATGATAACCCTGGGTGGCACTCTGAAGAACAAAACTATAGTTTTCTGCGAAGTACTGACTAAAACTCTACCAGGCTGATATGATCCTTTCGCTTCCTGGAGGAAGGCGGCTTGTGGTGTGGCGATGAAATAATTATCACGTACCACAAGCAGTTTACTGACTAAGGTGTTGACGAAGTCTTTGGAAGGCTGGTGAACTGTTTCCAAATTTCATCGGGCTGTAGTTAGCCATTGCTTATAGACTCTTTCATCGATAAACAAATTGAACTTCCTTTTTGGGTTGTTCTTTCCCCATAACTTGTTACAGTGGATGGGAGATTCACCAAGTAAAAACAGCAATTTATTTAAGATGTTGGTACATGATGGGAGGAAGAGGTCATTTGCATCTTTGCACTGAACATCACTAGGCCAGTTATGCAATCAGAAAATAGAACCACTTTTGTTTCTCAGCTCCAGAATTCATTCCTTCCTGAGAGGTAATATAAAATAGCATGCTACAATAGAGATAGTTTATCTGTGAAATAATTAGCATAACTATCATATCTAAAAAATAAGAAAAAAGCATTCCCCAAATTTGGTGTGCTTGTACCTAAATATATGTAGATTGATAATACCAAGTTTTAAAAAAATCAAAGATGTGTAAGTACCATGATCGCCAACTCAACTCCCTTCCCACCCACCCCTCCCTGGGCCACCGAGCTGGTCAGCAGTCAGAGCACAGAGCGAGTAAGCAGATCGGATGGCTACACCTCTCTCTCTCCCAACTCCCCCTTCTCCCGAGTCATCGAATTCCTCCAGAGACGCCGTTGGCGGGTCGTATATGCAACTTCCCACCTTTCCATTGGATTCCCACCTCTCACCTTCCGTGGGAGAGTGCAGCGGTTGACGATACGGCTGGGAGGAAGGAAGCCGAGGGCGGGGGAGGAGAGGCAGAGGGGGGGGGGCACGCAGAGGGGCCACTGGGAAGCGACGCCGGGATTGCGCGGCAGTTGAGTGCGGGCAGCCTGACGATGTTTAAGTAATAAAGAGCATTACTAGAGTGATTCTGAGTTTCCTTCCTGAAATCCCTGTCAAATCGTAGTTCGACGCCCCGTTGAGAGTCGGGGGTCTTACAGATGGTGAATTTTACCTTTATCCACACCTAGATGTAGGTCCACACTGCGATGCCATTTAAAATTATGAGTAAGTATTTGAATGTCAATCCTTTTAATTGGAAATTTAAATACCTTTTCAATAAGTCCAACCCCAACTCTGTAGCTCTGATAGGAGCTGAGTAATTGCCAGTAAACTAGAGTAATGTGTGAAAAGGCCACCGAAAGATCAAATTTTAACCCCCACATAAAACCCTATCCAATCATCCCAAAAATACAAAAAAAAATAACATTTGTTACTTACCTACTATGGTATGAACAACTATACCAATTTTCACAGTAATTGAAGAAGGTTGCCAAAAAAAATATTTAATTTTGGTTGATTTCATATGAAATGACCCATTCTACACATAAGGTAACCCCCCAAGCAGCATAGTATGGCAGCTGTACGTCAGCTCAATGTCATTTTGATGTCACCAATGTCATTTTACCTGCGGCTGATAATGCCGATATAAATATGACACATAAATGATACCTTTCTCCGATGTAAAATTGATATTGTTGATCGTATCTTAAAGTGATATTTAATAGATATCGTTTTCTGATACAAATATGTCAGCTTAGCTGACTAATAAAGGGCATAAAAATGATCATATTTTACTGGTCGCTGGATTTTATAATTTTGAGTATTCACATTTTTTCCTCCGATGTCAGAGAGAAGATAGTCAAAAATTCGTGATTGGTCAGAACATCAGAAACCATTTGGAGGCCTACATATAAAATAAGAAATATGATTATTTAAGGATTCGATGTTTGCTTACAAGTGTTGTTCACACGGCAGGCTTGGAATATTTTACATTTACTGCCAAGCACGGCTTTAGCGCTGGATGGGGTTCACATTTGGTCATGGCTTCTTTAAAGCCCTTTCTCCCTTGCATTGCCATCCTTGATGGACTGCAACAGCTCAACATCTAGTACCTTCAACCTTGGTAAAATTGCGAATTAGGGATCCTGGGTAGCGTAGTGGTCTGTGCAGTGGCCCGGAAAGCCAAAGGTCCATGGTTTGATTCCTGCTCCAGGTGAATATTTTTGCATGGCAATTGATGTGAACCCCCCATATTGGGTTATAACTCCAATAACTTCAACAGAAAATGAGTTTGAAATATATTATTAAACTGATAATGCTTAAGGTTAAGCATCTTTCACTAAGCAAAGTTGGGTCAGGAGTAAAGTAGGAATCTCATTCCTTAACAAGGAGAGTTGGATCAGGGCAAAAGTGTTCATGAATGTAAACAGAAAGAAATTTCCAAAAGAGTCCAGTTAACATAAAAAAGACATTGGCCGGGTATCACCGGATGATCAATATAAAGAAAATTATGATATTGGTAACCAGTAGAATAGATGAGGGCAAGACCAATGTTAAACTAGATGAATAAAACCTTCAGGAGGAGAAATAATACATATTGTTATTTAGAAAGCCAAGTAATCAGAGATAGACAATACAAGAAGGAAATATGTAGTCAATAGAATAGAACAGGCAAAGACATTCCACCAGAAGAAGAAGAATCTACTTCCAGCTAGAAATATGAGCTTGTAACTAAGGGAAAACTTCATCAGAAATTATACCTGGCACATGCCTTCAGCTTATGGTTTTGAGACATGAATGACAACAGCACCAGAGAAGTCACGACTGACAGCATTCAAATAAACTGTCACAGAAGAATGTTGAAAATAAAATTGACTGACTGAGTGACACACAAATAAGTCCCAAGAAGAGTGGGAGAAAAGAGAAGCCTGCTGAAAACTTTAAAAAGAAGGTTGTACAACTTAATTGGCCGTATCTTGAGATAAGATGGTTAATGAAGAGAATCATTAAGAGAAAAGTAATTGGGAAGAATGGCAAAGATGCCTAGTATGAGATATATGGGGCAACTAGTGAAGGATGTAAAAGAGAAGATTTACATAAGTATGAAAAGGTTTGTAAATTGAAGAATCAAGTGGAGAGCTAAAATGTTAGAGTTGTTGACTAATGATTATAAAGGAAACTAATAGCAGAAAAACATATACCATAAAAGAAACTTAAGTCCATCCCATCAGATCCTATAATATATACAACAAAGATTGCAGTCTCTCAGCTGATAGTTCAACTGTGTGGTCAGTATATTTAACAGGTATAGACCACGTCCAAAAATGACATTGAGGCCAGTAAATGCTGCCTTAGTAGGGATGAGGCCATTTTGAAGAATGTACCTACAAATTTAATCAGAATCAGCAAGGATTTTTAACTTTGTTGCCTTGAGCAAAGGGAGCATCTTTTTTGGTTGCCAAGTTGGATTTTGCAATAGAAATAATCCTGATCTTCTTCCTCCTCTTTAGTAAATGCAAAATCACTTAAATTGCTATGCAAATTTCAAGAAAATACAATGAAGAAATAGAAATAGGGAAAATTCCTTTTACCAAATTATACAGCCATTAAATATGGATTTTATTATTCATTCTAAAGAAAAATAACTTCCATCATCATAGTTGTCGCCACTGGTGGTATGTTATGGCCATCAAGGATTTTAGGTACCTTCAATGGCCAATGGCTATTTCCCTTAATATTAATTGGGCATGGATACAGCTTTAATTAGTTCCATGCCATCTTGCCATCCTCTTTCCAGTTCCTTCCATGCATTAGTTTTAAAAATTACCAAGAGTAATTAACAATCCTGCATTGGAAATTATCAGAGAAAAAAGGTCTACTGGGACCAGAATCAAACCACTGTCCTTAGGCTTGCTGAGCCAATGCACAGAGTACCACTGTACTCAGGATTCTTGATTTTAGAGGTCGTTTTTAGGAGGGTTTACAAGAGTAAATGAAAAGTTTAGCTCTCAGTTGCCACTAAGGTTCATCAAAGAATGCATTTTCAAGGTGAAACGGCAAAAATTATATGCAACCCTGGTGAAAATGAGCCATTCACAGAAGTGTTCAGGAGGTGTGTGCATGCTTCATAATTTTTTCTAATCCATTCAGGAGACTTGCGGCAACTGCACACAGCTTCAGCCAGAAAGCCATAGATAGCTTGGGAACGGAACACCTCATGAACAGCTGCTGCACAGTTGGACATGAGAGGTGTTCATGGCTACTGAATGGAACATTTTATTAACACTTCCAGCACAACTTGCTCACAGTTGGCACTTCCACATTAAAAAAATATGAACAGACAGAACAGAATTCCTATAAAAAATTATATGTTCCCATGCAATGTTTGTAATTTTATGACTGAAATAAATAGTAACATTAAATTAAAATTTTGCCTTCTATCATAAGTGGTCCTTCCAGATCAACTTGTCCCATTATTCCAGTTATTCCTTATTTTGCTCTTAGATACCACTCAAGAAAGGGGATCCCTGTGTGTAGTAGCAGAGAAAATATCTTACAAAAAAAACATCTTCTTACTCCCCTGCCTACCTACCATGACTCTCTGATTGCAAGCTTAACTTATGCAATCTGAGCCTTATGTTTTAAGTTAGATGTATGTGATTCCATTTAATTCCTGATCATTACAATTTTTTTTGCTTATTCTGATCAGATTTCACAACAATCTACCAAACCAACAAATGCAACACAAATGATTTTCACATTCCTTCTGAATAACATTATCATATGAGCTCTTCCCTTTTTCAAACATAAATCAATCTCCACTTAGTAATGCATTCCACCCTCTCATTTCTTTCCTCAAAAGGAGAAGGATTTTATTAAGGATTCAGATAGATCAATTACTGAAGCACAATTAAAAATGAAGTTTTATCAATGAGTTTCTGAAAGGTTGAGCCTAACACTATTGAGTTACCTAATTAAATTTTATGGACAAAAAGAAATAGAAACCTGGAATCAAATACCTAAGTAAAAGTAAAACCTGTTTGGCGAGCCATTTATTAATAGCCAAGTTCTAATATTCTGTGCTCAACAAGAAATTTTCTTCTTTATCTATTATTTTTCTTAATTAATAATTCATTTTCTCATAATAAAATTATATTCTCAATTAAAAAACATACTATGGGCTAGCCTTAATGCTATATTATTATCTTCTATATTTTCCCCTCACTAGACTTATTTCTTGAACAACATTGAGAAAATCATGGTTTACATTAAAAATGTACAGAAAAGTATACTTCTTTTAACCTGGTTTTGCAGGGATCTTACTCAGCAAAATAGTTTGCAGCATGGGATGAAGACAAAACTTAGTGTCCACCAATTTCAATGAGCTTCTTCACTCCTATGGTGCCAGAATTCATTTCTGTAACCTAAACCTGAGGCCAACTCACTTCATTTGGCTTAGTCGTCTTGCTCTAGTTTCCTCACTATTATCACTGACTAAGATAAATGGCCAGGGAAAGTCAGCTACTCTCCAACGGACAGCTTATATTTGTAGTGGCAGACTGTAGAGGCAGTTAGGGGCAGAGTGGGAACAGCCATGCTCCAGGGAGAATGCAGCTGGAATAAAAAATAACCTCTCTATTCCAGGGAGAGCCTCTTTGTACCAGGGGGAACCTATATGTTATAGGAGTAGAGAAGAGTAAGCCACAGGAAGAACTTCTGCATTCCAGGGTAGTCATTAACCCTTTCACTGACATGCCATTAATAGTTTTTTTTTCTGAGAATGAATAAATAACTCTTTGTTTTAAAATCTTCTTGCAAGTCTAACATTAGACCCGGACATTTGAAATTTTAAGCATATTATTTTCACCTTAATTTATTTTTTTTGCAAGTCAATTTAATATTTAGTTTTTTATAAAATAATGTTTCCAGAAAAACCAATTTTATCAAGACCTGATATATTTGGCACCCTGAGCACTTTAAGGATACCAAAGGAAGCCGATACATCAGCTTCTTGAACATCTAATGGCTAATATTCCATGGGAAACCTCATCGGAGTAGTATCCTCTTGGAGCAGTTTCCCCCCTGGAACATTTCCCCTTCCAAAATCTTAAAATCATTCCCAGGGAGAATCCTTCAACAGGGTCATTATTGGCATTCAGAGTAACCAAAGATATGATGGAGTTTTAAGACATTGGACAAGGCAAAAGTCGCCTCATCTGTATTGAAGATTTAAGAGTACAGTATTACAGTATAGTAGTATTATAGTAGTTTAATATTATAGTATTTACCATCTAAAGTTGTGGATTCTTTCACCCCATAAGGAGTAAGTTTTGAGTATACTCTAATGGAAAAATTGTTTCAAAGCCAATATCTACAAAAAAATTCTCTACTCTGTGGACTTTTCAGGGTCATGACTTGAGTGTACCTGTGAACCCTAGTTTGACTGGCAGCAACAACGAAATTTCTTCCTGGTAGAGCCACCCATACCAGATAGGTCGAAGGTTAGGAGCCAGACAAAAGGTAGTCTCCTACCATCCTCACAGCTTCTAGTACTCAGCAATATGCAGCAAGAAGGCATTTGACCCCAGTGGGATGGCCTTTCAAGTAATAATGTCATGTTGTAAACACTACTGGTCGCTAATATTGCTGTAAACTCTATTTTCCTAGGAGATCCTCTCTATTCCAGGGGAGGCTCTCTATGTTCTAGGAAGAACCTTTATGTCCCAGGAAGACCCTCTTCTTTCCAGAGGGATATTTCATGGGGAACATAATTGGAGCCCTAATAACAGGAAACCTCCCCAATTATTTATCCCATGAAAAAGTGATGGAGCCAAAGAGAGAATTGAGTCATGACAACTGTACGACTCAGTCCTAGCTCACTGAGTTGTGTGTTTGACCCAGCATCTATGGAAGCACGGCTTTGCGGTCATCATCAAGTAAAATCCTTGCTGGGCAGCAGTGATAATGGTTATAGAAAAAAAGACTGGGAAGACGGCAGAGATTGTGAAAATTAGAATGAGGAATATCAGGTCATTGCTAAGAGCAAGGAAATTAGGAAGCATCAAACAGGAAATAATTAGGAAATGTCCTATATGAGGTGAGGTGGAAAGACAGCAGAGATATCTGGAGCTATGAATATAAAGTGATATATAGTTGGGGAGTACAACTGTCAGAGAGGAGTACATACTGTGATGAAAAAGAAGGCGGCCAAATGTGTTGTGAACCTTGATCAGGTCTTGATCTAGGAACCTGAGGGAGACCAAGGCGATGCAATTAATGTGGTCATGATACAGTGTATAGGATGGGAACAAGAAATGAAAAGAGCATAAAACAGAGTTTTTCAGGAGGAATGGGTTAGTCTTACAAACATCTGGTTTTAGCAACATAAGAGATGTAGTTACACATTGAGCCTTAATGGGGGGTAAAAGAGGGAATACCAAGAGTTAATCGACAGTCGTATATGTCAGAGTGGACAAGGGAAAATTCAATGTAGAGGAAAGCTGAGAAAACTAAAGCATGCATATCAAAACCAGCAGATAAAACAATGGGAAGAGGAAGTGCGACAATAATAAATAAGGAGCCATGGATAACTGTATCAATGATAAAGAAAATGGAGGAAAGAAGAAAGTAGAAGAATGTGAATAGTATGCTTGTATTCTCAACATTCCAAGGAAGATTTTTCATTGGTAAGCCGGACCCAACTTGTGTGCCTTATGGAGAGCAAAGTCCAGTACTCTGTCTGTCGGATGGGATGTTAAGCCACAGTTCTCTTGGTGCCTTTCATTATGAGCAGGCTAATGCTGACACTGGGTTTCTCTCCATCCTTCTTCCATTCCCCTGACACTCCTTACCCACCTATCCTTTCTGGTGCAAGAGGCCTTAGTTGCTGGACACCTCCTCCAAATAACTACAGCTATGAATTATAATTTAGGATAAAGGTAATACATACTATTGGTAGTAGAGGGCTAAGAGACAGGGAAACTTACACAAGCATGTGCATGCAAAAGGAAAAAGAGAAATCCCCCCTCAGGACCCTCTACCCTTTTACACAACCATCCTTGCATAGTTTCCTCTTCCTAATTGATCCCATGCATGGTGAGTGCCACCAAGATCTGTGACATTTAATTACATCTATCACTTAAGTGGATGCCAATTTAAATCAATAAATTCATTTGCAAAATATCAACAGTATGTTTTATGGGCTGTTATATAATAGTTTTACTTCATTCTATATTGTATTGATAACACCACAAGAGTATAGGAAAATCTGCATTTAGTGATAAAATTATAGATTGGAATTATTTATACTTGAGCAAGACTAAATCTAGATTTTTGTAGGATGCAAAGTACATGAAGATCTGTATTTAATCCAGATTAAATCTGTTTGGCGTACATAGATTTTGAAATCCAGATTTAACATAAATTTATGAAGGATTTAGAAATCTGGATTGAATCCATGGAAAATCCCTATATTATCTAGATTTAATCCTTTCCTGGTTGGTAGCTACCCTAGGGTATGTCATACCCCAATGATTTGACTGGCCTGTTATTCCCGGAGCATTCTTTCTCTAATTCTGTATCCTACATTTTTCTTGATTCCCTTTCCCAAATTTTTCCATTACTTCTTACTGCCAACATTCCCTCATTTCCACCAATAATTTCTCAAGTTTACTACCCAGTATTCTTTCCTTATTGCTTCAGCATTCCATCTCCACGCCCTCCTTCCCCTGTCAGTCTTAAAAATAAGCTTAACTCCAAAATTTACAGAGGAAATAATGCCAAAGCTCCAGTTCCACAGCATAATTCATATATCCTCTGACAAATCAAAGTACTCAAGACCATTGTTTAAAATGCATAGTAAATTGCAGGAAAAATGAGATGTAGTTGCTTTAGATAGCTTCCGCAAATACATTTTCAAGCTTTAGCTTAAATTGTCTGTAAGCCTTGAACCAAATCTGGAGAAACAGATATTGAGCGACAGAACTCAAGCTTCAGATGTGAACCATTTGTTTAAGCTAGCATGTCATGTTGACACAAACAGGTTAGCACCACTAAGAAGCCAACATAAACACATTACAAATATTTCTCCGCATAATTCACTAAATCATACCCAGGCAGCACAGATTTGGTATTTTTACTGTATTACAGTTGTACTACAAAAGAGGGCTATTTGTATTACAATCCTACCCGGCACTCAACGCCCTGAGGACGATGGAAGAGTTATCCATCGAAACGTCGGCAGCAACCAAATACTTGACCTGGTGGAAGACCCGTGAAAACTTCATCCACATCATACGCCAGGAAAACATCAAATCCTTCATTGTACCAAATAAATAACATACATAGCAACCATATAGAAAACTATCGATTTAAAATTTTTTTTACGAAATTCTCAACTAATTAGTTAAAAATTTAAATAATCAATTTCATTAATTAACATTTAATTGATGTAATCAAAAACAATTTCGTTAATTAACGAGCTCACTGGAAAATGCACAAGTGTTACACATAACATTTGTCTTTATTACTCTGGCATTTTTTTAAAGATACTTGCAAGTATCTTTGGATCCAGTTTGGACTCTGCAAGTATCCATGGATTCAGTTATCCCATGGATGAGTGAAGGCGTGAGAAGCAAACACTGTGTGGAACGCTCATGCACATTTACCGGATTTCTCAGTTTAAGGGTGCACAGTTCAGAGGTCTGGCAACAAAATGCATAAACTTTGCAAGTTCATGTACTGAAGTATGCCACATCCGTCCCATCAAAATATCATCATGAAACCATGCATAACAACTTCTATGAATGAGTGGTTGCTTGTCAATACAAAAGAATCAGTTATAATTACGTCTATCCACACGAACATGGAATCACACGGGTTCATACATCGTACAACCAGGCCCTATAAACCATTATTGAACTTATAGCAAACTACGCTTCACAAATCGAGACAATTAAAATGATTACTCACAGAGGCAGTAAGAAAAATTCATCATACTCTTACCAAGATCTAAATCGTTAACAATTATTACGTTCCGAAGCATTTACACTTGCCATTACCTCTCACAAACAGTATAACTTGCAGTTTAGAACTCAAGTACGGAGACGATTTAAATTCATAAAAATTCACCAGGGATTTTCCAGGTAATAAAATATCTTGAATGAACCCAGACGAGATCTTAAGAAACACAATATTTAAACAAAAATCCAACGAAGAAAATTGGAATAAATCACAAAGAGCAGCTTTAAAGTAACTTGTGTGGAAGAACTGAAGGCTGATATTTGCGATTCATTATAGTCATGCTGACCTTCCACAAAGTTTTCCCATGGGTGAAAATCTACTATTATAGCGGATCCACTAAAATTTTTTTGTGGATCCACAAATAGTAGTGGCTTTCTTGGCATCCACTAAACTTTTAGAGGATCCACATGTTTAAGAGGAAGAAAATGATTGTTGGCACTTGGTAAGGCCCAAAATTTGCCGTACTCTGGGATTTTCGCCTCTCGTAGCTGTTTCCTCGGGGAATCCTCCAGATCCTTCTTGTTACTTCTGAAAACTTGACAGAATGATTTTGGACTCCACTCTTTGTTGTTGACATCTTTGACGAAAGACATTGGCTATTTACACTATCCCTGCAAAACGTTACGTGCCCAAAGCTCGCTATGGCTTTATGTTAAATTCCTCTGATGCAACAAGGATTACTAGAAACAAGTACCCGTTTTAAATATCGCAGGTTAACGGTTTGTGTTTTCCGCATCCGCTATACGGTGCCTTCCATTGGTTGCTATGGTTACGATCGTATGTCACGTGACGATTTTCGCGCCACGGACAACGCCACCATTGCTGCGGCTGTGGAGTTTTTATAAATAATATTATTATAATATCCATGACTACAGCCATGGTATTATAAAAAATATATATACGCGACTACGGCCATAACCGAAACATGAGATAAAAACTTTATTTTTTTTTAAATAAGTACCTCCCTAAGCCATTGGTTTCGCGGAAAATCGTATTATTAACAATTTTATCGACTTTCATCGGAAATTTATGATATCCGCGGATATAATACGTATAATATATTAGAGTAAAGAAAGGGCTCGAAATGGAGCATATTCGCAGCCGAGAGACCAGTAAATAATTAATATTATAATACTTTCCACTGCCGAAGAAGACACAATTAAAGCAAATTAATCGTTTAATTGTGGAAAGAGTTAGTATACGCATTGAAAAATTTAATAATGTCATTATTTGTGGGGGTAAAATACACAGGGTGGTTGCAAAAGTTTTCCCCAATCCATTATATGCGGTCAGATACTCGCTTCAGAATGGGGGATAATAGTAAAGGAATGAAAGGGAAATAAAGGATGGGAAGGAAAAGAAGGGTTTACACTATCGTCCTCAAAGAATATTTAAGTGCTATAGTAAGAGAACTTTGAGAATAAACATAATATTTCAAGGTTGAAAACATATTAACACACTCAATGCTGGCCTATTTCATGAAAACTTATTCATGTGCGAAAGTTTTTTTTTTCTTTTATATGAATAAATACTTTATTATAAATGCTTTAAACATAAAGTTTTTGCAATATAGGTAATAATAACTTTTTACTTAGCAGCGAACATAACAGGACCCCATGCCTTCACGTCAAGGCATCCACCTCCCAGGGTAACGAGGCATGCCTCGATTTCAAGGCATCCGCATTGAGTGTGTTAATAGGTCCCAATACAAGGAAAGAATGATAACCACCTAGGTTTTTGTATGGTATAACAATTGTTGATATGTAACCTCTTTATTCCAGCAGCTTTGGGACGTAACAAGTGCCTGAGAAAATGCCGGTTTATAATGTTTCAGATTATCAATGGTAGTAAAAAGTGCTTGGTGTTCAAACTTACTCGGATACACTATATTTACTTCTATGCCAATAAAACAATACCCTGTGAACAGTAAATTAAAGGCAGTGATGGAATGAACTTTGGAAAAAATAACTCAGTTTTAACTGAATAACTGAAGGGGACACTGCAGACTCTAGAGCTGAGGGAATTGTAGGTGCCCTTACAGATAATCTCAGATCGCCACAATATCAGGGGGGAGCTGCTTACTCATAGCAATGAGTGTCCTCTTGGATAAACACAAAGGCCGAATAGGCAAAGGTCTGGCAAGGAGACCATGACATAGGGGGAAGGGTGCTCCAACTACAACCATGCCCACCAACCAATATGGTATTTAAGGGACAATGCTGCAGAGCAAAAAGTGCAGTTGGCTGGGTAACTGCTAAGTGACCATTTGGTGAGTGTATGCTTTGGAAGGTTGCGAACTTGTGATAATGCTCGCTGATTGCACCCACTACCCAGAGCCCTCTTACCTCCCCAGGCTAGAGTTCATGCAGGCTTAAAATATAAGTATTTTTTCGTCATAAGAAAATGCATTTTATTCTTTGACTCCACCTTGTAAATTCCAGTGGTCTATACTCACAATGTTGCCACCCCTACAACAAAAAAATGAATCTGATTTCAGCTTGCCGACCTCCATTTGGTCATAAAGTTACAATCTTGACACTTTTTGGCACCAATAAGCAGGGAACCTGCTTTCTTGGAGTATACAGTCTAAAGGAAGCTAAGTAGACTGATTGCAGTGAAGATTATTAACCCAATTGTGGTGGACAATCGGCAAAGTTAAAACCACGTATACATAAAGTGCTAGGTTACAGAGTTGCCAGTTAATACAATGTCAGACTAGAGGTCCAACTGTATTCCTTCCACTCCTCTGTACGCAAAATATAAATGAAAAATAATTGAATATTTTAAACACAATAGATTTTTTCTCAAAGCCAAAAAAAGAGGACATATTGCAATTTTTCATAAACTCTGCCTGACTTTTTTTTAGGGGGAAAAGAAGATATTTCCAGGAACAAGAGGACATATGGTAACTCTACCCAGGAAGGTATTGTATAGGTAACTTAAAATTATGACTCAACCTGACAAATATATTTGTTTAAGTACTCTTAAAAAAGAATCATGACTATTTTTCTGAAATCCTACTGTCACTGTCACACAACTCGAGGGGGGTAGTATGTCCACCTGAAAAAAATAGTCTATATCTATACAGGCCCTGACCACTCTTGAGCATAAAAAACAAATCCACTGTGTATACTTTTCAACTGAAGGAGCTTTCACTTCTAAAATGCTACTACAGCATTGATGAATTAATTAGAAACTCCATTTACTTCTACTAATTGTGATTTCATAATGTATTCCATATACTGTTTTCACAAATCAAACCTGTCTGGCCATGTTTTACGTCATATACCTGGCCAACAGAACAAAAAATTTATTATTATTACATAATAATTGTATAAATGGCAGCTGCTGACAAACATTTTTGCTAAGCAGGATCATATTGCTACCTTTGAAGTTTAATCAGTATATGTATCTCCAGGAGGAAGCTGGGATGTTTCTCTAATTAAGCTGACTTAATGAAGGCTTAAGCCTGACTCTGGAAGAACTGAGATGATTACATTTAGTATTTACTATTTTGCACATGAGAGGCATTCTATTATGGTGAAACAAAAGTAGATTCCCATCATACCAATGACCACCACAGTTTTCTAAAAAGCTCTAGAAGTTAAGATTAGCTATGTATATCAAGGTGATTAGTAAACTTGTGTAAACCCAAAGGTTGGTCTGGTTCTTGAGGGAAGAGCTCAACAAATATTACACCCATTGGCATATGAAATTCATACATCAGGGTAGGTGAATCCAGTTTCTTTCTCCGTGATACTTGCGGTTGCTCAGAAAGGTTAGGTACCCAGAAAAATTACACTGTTTACATTTGCTGGACATGTCCTAAGGCCTCATCCAGATTCAAACCTGGGTCCTCCAGTCAGCAGCCCAATGCTCTACCCACTAGGATACCACACTGCCTTTGATACACATTACTATGCCAAGAACAAGGTTCACACCATGATTTAGATGAAGTCTTGCATGAAGATTTACCATTATCAGTGGAAATCACCATATAAATTTGCTTTGTACTGGCTGCAGCCACGTTTATACAAGTTATTACTATGCATTCAAACTTTTCTCTATCCTCTTTTATATCTACTATTTCAATCCCCCCAACTGAACATTATCTCAAAAGTCTTAAACATATCCACCTTATGGTTTTAAAAAAATTCAATGTTGAAATGGCTATGATGCAACCTGATATAAACCAGATTTGCAAGCCAAATACTATGTACCATAGTTTCTGCCAGTTATTCCTGACGCTGACTAACCTGTAGTACAAAATTTGTAATTCAATTCCACCCACAAACAACAAGTCAAATATTTGACAAATTTTCAAACAATACACAGTACTAATTCAGTACAGTAAAACAACCAATTGAAAGCCAAGTATTAATGAGGTAATCAGAGTACAAATCAATTGACATGATGAAAACAGGATCAGTCCTAGCAATTTGAAAAAATATTAACTCTTTCATGCAGTAGGAATAAAAAATTACAAACATAAAAAATCTGCCCACTTTATTCCATTTAGAGAACTTTTTGGTGAGCATAAACAGTACATGTACATGATTTTTGTACATGTACATGATACATGTACTAATCAATGGGTGACATAAATTCACTTTTTTATGTCTATTGGAAATTTAAAAATTGAAAAAAATATATGCAAATAAAATCACAAAATTTCCATCAACATTTCATAGGAAGGTTCCATGATCACTATCTCTTCAAAATATGCCTTTATTGCATACTTAATCATCAAAGACATTCAAAGTTGATTAGATGACATGAAACAATTTGTTTTCGGAGCTACAATGTCAAATGAAGAGTTACCATTGAAAAACTCCAAAGGGGAAAAAATCAAGTTTAATTTTTTCTGTTTTATTTACTTTACCACAGCCTCTGTAGCACAGCAGCATGTTTGACAAGATTTGAAAAATAAAACACACACTCATTTTCACAGAATACTCATTTGCACACTGTCCTACAAGCAGACACTCACCGTTCCAAACACATATACACATAATGGTTGACCCCCTCTACTTTCAAGATCAGCCAATGAGTCAAGCCATCAAGCAAGGCATGAGAACCTTGCAAGGGAAAGGCTTCTGTTTTTGTCACCCGTACCAATCACGGCCTATAAGGATAACCACCTCCAATACCTACACCAGCTTGTTTCTGGTGCAGAATGGGATTCACAAAATATGAGGCTTGAATGAGAAGTGGCATCCAGTCATTGTTTCTCCTATTCCGGAAGTTGATTTGAAAGTTTGTTTCATTTGAACTGGAATCCAGCTAATGAAGTGGTTGATACATGAACATAAAAGGTGAATGTCAGCGATACAAGAGGGCAAAATCCCTGAGAGCATGTGTGACATCCTTTGATCCTTCCGACCTGAAATGAAATATAACAATTAATAAAAAACATAAAATAAGGCAGCTAAATTTGAAAACTATTTTGTACATGATATAACTCCATAGAATTCACAATATATGTTTCAAAGAACAAACTTTTCCTATCATTCCACACTATTTTCACTAACACAGATAAGGGGCCATATTCAGAATCTCAACTGCAGTCTTTCTTCAACTCCTTATGTCATAAAATCTCTATCAAGGGTTTAAAGTGTATATAAATCAACCTCAAAATGGTTCAAAGCTGTGTACAGATATGTATAATTTGACTTGTAACACATTTTTTTAAATGTACAACTCCCAAGGTCTACATAAATTTCTGTGGTTAACCAGATGATGACAATTAACATTAACAACAACTTTGCACTCAAAAGTTGGAATCTTGAAAAAATAAAGACCAGGATTAGAAGAGCAGATGAGAAACCAATTGGAACAGTAGATACTACGAGGATCAAAAAAACCATGAGCAACAGCAGAAATGATGGAAAAATGAGGAAAGAAGGAAATGAAAAAAGTAAATACACAGCTAGACATGAGAAACTATATACATGCAACGAAATAAACGATGGACTTAAGAGAGCAAGAGAAAAGTGATGGAGTAGGCAATGAGAGGAAATTGAGGGGTTCCAGAGTGAAGGAGAAATATGAACCCTGTACTCAAAGATTAGAATAATGTCAGGCATCAAGAAATAGAAACATTACCATGCATCAAGGATGGGAATTTCAGCAATGCATCTAGAAAAATGTTGGAGGAAGGAATATGGGGAATAACTGTAGGTTAGAGAATACATGCCTAGGAGCTTGGGCATAGAAGACGATAAGGATGAGATCAGGAAAACTGGAGGGTGAGACAGAGAAGGCATTGCAAGAAATGAAGGAGGGTAAAGTGGTGGGAATTGACAACATCATACTGAAGAACTTATGAAGAGGTGAAAGAGAGAGATTTTATAGGCTTGTTTGTAGGATAAATAAGGCAGGAGTTTGGCTAGATGATTTTGTTGAAAGTATACTAATGCCTATACCAAAAAAAAGGGAAACAAATGAATGAGAAGACTAAGGGCCAGTTTCACCAATAACAGTAAAATTTCCCATTATCGCAGTTTACATTATCTCTGTTAATATTATCTCAGTTTCATAAAACCGAGATTTCTCTGAGAAAGTTTAGGTTAGTAAATTTCTCATACTCCTGACGTCAACAAACAAATAAAAACGCCAAGGCAATTTGCAATTCAGCTGATTTAACTTTGTGCTTATCGTAACTTAAGGCATTTCCAATGCACCCATTAAGGACAAAATATTAACTAAACGTCCACGAAACATCTACATCATCTTCTACACATAACTAGAAAACATCTATAATCACTTCTAAAAATCATCTATATGTTTATAAGATATTTCAATGCCCGATCTTCCTAATTGTACTTAACATCTCCCCTAAGATATCACTTATTGTCTTCACTGTCACGTTTAGGATATACAGAAATAAAATACTGGAATGAACTTAAATTACATTGCCTTTATTTACAGCATCTCGAAAATGTTTAGTAACTGCTATTATAGGTACAGTGGGGGAAATATTAAACGCAAAGGTTTTTGGCATCTATATGCGGCCTATGTGGGAACTAAATGAAATCCGACAGCGTGGCAACACTGAGAAAGTGAGTCAACACCGGGAATATTCCAACCTCATAAGGATGGCAATAGTTTTTATGCATTGAAGTAATAGACATACATTTAAGGTCTACATTCACAAGAGCTTCCTGGAGTTAAGGCGAAATACGATTGCCCTAAAAAAGGTTTTACTTCCTGTAGCGAGAGGAATTGAGATTTTTATATAAAATTTTCAATATATGGCTGGGATTACTGCTTAAATTGTCCGCTTGGCTTTAAATTTTAACCCCTTCCACTACGATTTATTTTCTGAATATCGTGCTTCTCCCTACTATTTATTTCTACTGTGGTTCTTTTTAAATGGAATGGTGGGTAATTAAATAATATTATTCCGTTTGTAATTAACGTAGAACAGTAAAATAAAAAGCAATGATTATATGGTATTGTAAAGTATCTAATTAAATACTTCAATTTTTAATAAGGAATTTTTCATATAAACTACAACTGTAAGAACAATAATAGTAATTATTAACATAAAAGAAAATTACACAAATATCACTGAAAACTCTATACATAAAGTTAAAAATTGGTAAATATTAATGTTTAAAGTGAGACAACATTATTTTGCAATATATTGGAGTACATAATATTAATATATGTACAATAGTATATACATATAATTAATATTTAGAGAGTGTATGATATTTCTCAAAACACACTGGTAAATGCAATGGTATTTGGCACCGCTTACACTGCCAGGTTGTCTCACTTCTTATATTATTCTTGAAGCATGCATGGCATCTTTTTGTTGGATGTTGTTTGTTTGCTGTTGGTGGTATGTGCTCAGGAAAATGAGCCCAATTTTTAGCTTGCAATCGGATAGGTATATCACTGTGAGATGGTCGGCCACGAATATTATAATTTGGTAAAGTTACTTTTGCCAATAGCTCCTCTGCAACATCCAAACGAAAATTAGCAATGCTTTTCTTCTTTGTTTCTTTGTTCAATTTCATGTATAGAGTGTAAGAATTAAACAGTGCCATATCAAACATATAAAAAAACATTTTTTTATATCCCTTCATGAACTTTCTCATCAACGGGAAGCATGCCAGCTGCTGGTCTTGCTTGTCCACACCTCCCATTCCTCGATTGTAATCTATGACACAAGCTGGTTTGGAAACACTTTCTCTGCTACCATCCTTCCTTATTCTCGTCTTTCCTGTGTCCGTAATGTTAGCATTTGAATGTTTTGTGCTGAGCATGTAGACGTCTTTTTTGTCTCTCCACCTCAAAGCCATCAATCTACGGCTGGAGAGGATATAAACTTCACCTTTTATCAATGTAATTGAAGAAAGCTTTTTTGGCATATTCTTTCTGTTTTTTCTTACAGTTCCCACGACATTAAAATTATTTTTCAATAAATTTAAATATAATTTTGGGGATGAGTACCAATTATCAAGGTACAAGGTGTAACCCTTTCCTAGCAAAGGTTGTGCCATTTCCATGACCACACTTTCGGAGGCGGGTAAATCACCTGCCGAGTTTTTGTCTTGTCCAACATAAATTTTAAAACTGACACAATAGCCTGAAGAAGACTCACAGAGTTTGTAAAATTTAATTCCAAAACGTGCCCTCTTGGATGCTATGAACTGCTTATAACATAACCGACCTTTGAATTTCATGAGCGATTCATCAATAGATACCTCACTCTCTGGAGTGTATAAATGACAAAATTTCTCATTTAGATACTCAACCACCCATCTAACCTTCTTTATTCTGTCTTTTTTATCTACCTTTTCATTGTTTGTGAAATGTAGAAAACGAGAAATACCCAAAAACCTTCTGAACGGCATTGTCTGTTCAAATATTGGAGTGTGAATAATTGCTCTATTTGACCAGTTCATCTGGACCCATGGCTTTCTCACTTGTGACATGATGATACACAGTGCAGAAAAGGCTTTCATTTCATCGGGATTCACATCGAACCATTTTTTATCTATCTCTTTTTCAATATATTGTTCACTCTCCATCACTTGCTTTGCATACCTGTTAGTTTCTTTTGACAATATTTCCCAAAAGTCAGCATTCAGTACCTCTTCAAAAATATGTAAGGGTTTAGGATTATCGCCTACTCGACGCAGAAATGATGCACTTGCACCAGAAATTTCAGTGAATTGTTTTATATCTGGATCATTATCTTTTTCATCCCACACCCATTCTTCCGTGGATGAATTAGCACTGGCACTGGTAGATGATTCATCACTGCTACTTGATAGACGCCTAGCACGTTTTCGAACTTTTCTCACTATTTCGCAATCATCACTCTCTGTTTCACTGTAAGTTTCACTCTCCGCTTCAGTTGGTTTGTCGTCATCTAGTTCCTTATCATCCAATAGTCCAAAGTCATTCAGTTCAATACTCTCTTCATCACTTTCACATACACAATTTATAATTCTTTTATACATTTTAGGGTAGATTTTACCACACTATATATTTATATAGTGTGGTAAATGCGTACAAAAACCAATACGAACTGTAAAACTCTTTCTAACCATATGAATGATCGCACTCAAACTAACTGCATCGTGAAGGCACTGCGTAGCCACCGCGAGAAAAGCTCATACAAGCAGATGATTCAATGTTATCAAATAGGACCGCCCTTCCCGAGAAGGTGAACTCAGCGTATCACACTCGTAAACAAGGAGGAGAGTGGGTAAGACACTTGATACTGTTCGTTGGATACAAAGTACGAAAACAAAAGTGAACGATAAAGACAGAAAGCTGACTAAATAGATCGTCAATTGTCAAAGTCAAATTGTCAAAGATCCCTAATTGTATCTTCGTTTCACAAATAATGTTACAAAATAGTATACAAATGAAAATTTATTTGTGAATTTAGCTGTGTTGTAAAAGTACATATCCTTCGAATAAGTAATCTTTATGGAAGAGAAAACAATGTATTTGACGACGATCGGGGGAGCAGTTCCAGAGCGACAGCGATCTCCTGCCCAAGAGTAGGATATTACAAAGTTGACGAAAGAACCCTCTCCCGTACGTACGGAGAACACAGCAATCACTACCCGTAAAAAATCATTTTATTCCTTCCATTGCATTATATTTCATGAAATATGAGTTCTTTACATACATAAAATATGTTTTAACATTGTCTAAGTTTCAAAAGATTTATAGGAATCTCCTAAATACCTCTACAATAATTAAAATCAGATGACGAGTGTAGCTCGTCATTGTGCGATTTGGCATCGGAAGTTCATGACGAGCTAGACTCGTCATTTCAGTGGAAGGGGTTAAAATAATCTTTTATATGACTTAGAAATGGTTAATATTGGTGGAGTTTGTAGTTTTTTACAAGAAATAAAACCAGGCGGACATATTTCATTGTTTCAATATAAAATTCCACTTAAAAAAATAATGTTATGCCGACTACTTAAAAAGTTATTAGAAAAATTAGAATTGAATAAAACTGCCCTGTCTGAGAGAGACTCTGGTGGTGAAATCGGGAAGTATATGAAGGTGCTCAGGGAGCAGCAGGGGGATTTCGAGGGGTAGTGACGAGTAGCCGTTTAAGGGGTAGGAGTGGAAGGGCTACTCTCCCCTCCCTCGTGCAAAGGACATAGAATGGGAGGGACATCATGAGAGTGATCAACTCCAGTGAACGACAGAGGGCCGTGAAAGAAGAAAAAAACATTTTTCCCTGGGAAGACAGAGCACATCGGAATTGCCTTGCAGATCTCGACCTCTTGGGATTTCCGACAGTATCGTGCGTTAAATGCTTGTGGTATTTATTACATCTTCGAACTACATAGATACCAATGGTAACTCCAACGGTGAAAGATCAGCGTAGAAGTAAGAAGGGGAGGCTGTTTCTATCAGCCAAATGAAAAAAGAAATCAGTTGATAATCTAACGAAGTGGCTGTTAAAGTAAGTATTTGGATTTATTGAAGTATATTGCGCATTTCAAAATTTTCCGTGCTTGAAACGTTTTCCTTCCATTTGGTTTCAGAAAAAGAGTGAATGCTGAAGACAATATTGTGTCTACGATGCAGATCCAGCCTCTGGATTCCAATAGCGAAAAGTGAGTACATATAAAATGAATACATTTGTTAAAAAGTTTCCATTATTTCCAGACCCTTCTGAAAGCCAAAGTGGGTTTTTCCAAAATATTCCTCAACTTTAGGATGAATTACTTTTCATGGTATTCGTGGCAGTGGCTTTCTACGGTGTTATCTTTATTGAGTGACTTCATCTTTCAGCTTTGGGCAGTGCAGGAATATAGATAACCATGATTGTTACCTTTTGTTTTGGAATAGTTGGGAAGGTTACCAAAAAATTAGGCGATTAAAGTTAAAGTTAAGAAAGTAACTTTTGCATTCCATGTTTCTTTTTCAGTCTTTTTGGCAAATTGGATGCTGTGGTAATGGAGACCTTGATAAAATTTTGCTTTGGCAAACAAAGGAAACAGTGAACACTGACATTATGTTTTTTTCCATCCATATCAATTTCTTTAAAATATTTGAAATACTGGACCAAAACAAAGGCATTTTGGAAGGAAAAACTGACATAATATTTAATTAACCAAATGGCAATAACTAAAGGACCATGAAATTTATCCGCTCTTCGTTGCATGTAAGGTCCGCTCTTCGTAGAAGGAAGCAGTTTAGGGATTGGCCTCAAACACAACAGTTACAGCCACAACTCAACATTACATGGGTGTTTTCAAGTCTGTTTCACTGGTATTAGGTGCTTCAGACCGGGAGGAAATGTACAAGGATGGGGATGGAAGGGGAAGGAACCTCAATCAAATCAACATTGCTAGAAATTCTCTCTATTATTATACCCTTCCTCCCCATTTATCAGCAAGTATTTACCCCGAGTGTGCCGTGGCCCCAAATCCCCCCTCAGATAAGTTATAATTGTCTCTACATATGAGACTTTCAATTCAAACATATTGTTTTAATTTTTGGTGGAGTCTATTCCGTTTATTCCCTCCTCTCCTCACATTTCTGACTGCTGGCTTAAAAAACTGCGGATGGAGAAACTTGAAGTGCCACTAACCATGTGTCTATCAAGAAAAGATCGGGATTCCAATGAGAAAATCATCACCATTGCCGAGAGTCGTTCTCGGGCCCTCGACATGAAAAGCCACTTCCCAGGGGACCATACCAAATTGCACACTATATTACTTCAAATACCTGTTGCGTCTTATCATTAATGAAAAATACAAAATTGCTACCATTTAGGATTATTGAATTTTACTGCTGTCACACAGTAGTTGCTTGCAATCAAGCATCAGCTGCCGAGCCTCCAGTGATTCCTTTTAGAGAAGATTTGTGAAAGGCCCTACAAGGAAAAGTTCTATCGAGTGCCAAAATTAATGCATGGATTAATAAAATGAGTTGAATCCTCTTCGATGAATCCAAAGCACCCTCGCAATTTTGCGAAGGCCTCTGAATGAGTCCCTTTTCTCTATTATAGTTTTTTTGGAGTTAGCCGGAATTTTCTTTTTTTCCCCAAGGATAAATCTTCAAAATATTAATTCCATTTTTTTGTATACTGCTGAACTGGATGAATTTTCTTTAACAAATAGGAAACAGAGAGAATGATTTTAGGAAATTGATGTTGATATATGGATGGCAGTCATTTGCTTTTCTCTTGTGTGTGACAATGTGACAATAAGTCCTTGACATATCTTTCAGACCATAGGTAGGAGGCTCTCGATGAATCCAAAGCACCCTCGCAATTTTGCGAAGGCCTCTGAATGAGTCCCTTTTCTCTATTATAGTTTTTTTGGAGTTAGCCGGAATTTTCTTTTTTTCCCCAAGGATAAATCTTCAAAATATTAATTCCATTTTTTTGTATACTGCTGAACTGGATGAATTTTCTTTAACAAATAGGAAACAGAGAGAATGATTTTAGGAAATTGATGTTGATATATGGATGGCAGTCATTTGCTTTTCTCTTGTGTGTGACAATGTGACAATAAGTCCTTGACATATCTTTCAGACCATAGGTAGGAGGCAGTTGAGAAGTTTCTCTGAATATGGCTATTGAAAGTCTGAAGTACTTGGAACATAATTTTCGTTTGAGTAGAGTGGGATCCCAGCTTCTTAAGTCAATTCCGTCAGAAATCCCAGGATATTTGCTTCCAGGTGGCAGTAGAAAAGCTGACTAATTCGAACAGTGGTGAAGGATGACAAGATATACTGTTCGCCTTTGGAAAGGGAGAGATAAGAAGATAGATATAACTTGATCATCTGTTTTCGTGAAAAAAATGCACCCACAACTACCCAGTGGCACAGCTGTGATGGTGTCAAGTTTTACGATTGTGAAACCGTCACCCGGTCAAGACCAAAGAAAGAATAAGGAAGTTAGCCTTGTTTCTCCTCATTTATTACACAGTAGTCTCTTCATGGGCTCCAAAAGTATTAATTCATCTTCTCTTTTTAGTATTGTACAATAATACAATGGGTACCGGTTTGTTTTTACTAATAATTTGTATGTAACTTCCGGGGTTATGAACATCACTGAAATTATGGAGCAATAATTTTGATATTCTCTTTATTTCATTGCTATCGAGGACATGGCAACGGAAGTCGTTCATGACCCGGCCCTTGATTCAGCGATCAGCCTCATAAATGGGAGATTTATTGTAGATGAGCAACATTTTGTAAAAGAAATTCGATCTCTCAAAAATCATCGAAATACTTGTCTGAAAAGCTGACAGGGGTATTTTCCCCTTATCAGTACATCAACTGAAAATCCAAATGTCTTAATTTGGTGTTTGGATTTTCAGTGCCTGTATTGCAGCCTTAGTAAATCCATATTCAGTGAACTTAATCCAGAAATGCCAGAGGAATCCGAATGCCCCAAGAGCAATGAATTGTCAGCACTGAAAATTGCAGATGGTGCAGTGTGGGGATTTATGTCCATTGGAGGAGGGTATTCCAATATGGAGGAAGTATTTTCAAGTCTAGGAATGAAAAGTATTGACAAAGAAACTTTCAGGAAATACGAAGAAAAGTTGGGGCTGGTATGTAGTTATACACTATTCCTTAATCATTCCTTATGCCATTAGTTTTCTTGAATGCTTTCTAATATATCTTCTGATCAATTTTTAGGCATGGAAAGACATTCTTCTGGAGCTGACGCTGCAGTCGGCCGAGAGGAAAAGTCTTTGGCAATAGAGGCTGGTGATGTCACATCTTCCGGAACACCAATCATAACTGTAATTGTCGATGGTGGATGGTCTCAAAGAAGTCATAGACATCGGTACACGGCTCTTTCAGGAATTGTATGCATGATTGGGCATCGTACGAAAAAATTACTCCACTCAGAAATAAATACTGCTCCATGTACATGTATTTAGAGAATTTAGGGAAATCGACCAAACATGAAAACTGCTACAAAAACTGGGATTCCTCTTCAGGTGCTATGGAAGCTGATATGGTGGTCTAAGCATTTCGATCCAGCAAGCAACTTCATGATTTAGAGTACCATTACCTTGTTGGAGATGGTGACTCCAGCATATTGAAGAAAGTAATGGAACTAGTGCCATATGGTAGGCATATTAAAAAAATTGAATGCACTAATCATGCTGTGAAGTGCTACACCAAAGCATTGTTTAAAATTGCGGAGGTGAGGCCCAATTTAAAAGGTGTTCTAAGGAAAGTAAAAATACTGCGATTAAAAAAGCAGCTCACTGAGCTATTACACACAATGTAACAGAAAGAAATAGCATTGAGTCCTTAGTGTATGATTTGAAAAATGGACCGAAACATGTGTTTGGGTGTCACGCATCATGCCGAGAGTACTTTTGTCAAGCTGCTAACAGGCAGGCGAAGACTTTCAATGAGGAACAAAATGCGTGCCTTGAAAACATTGCAGTGGCTCTGAGGCCGCTTATCCATAACTCTGGACAGTTGATTACCAATGACACCAGTAATCATGCGGAAAATTTTATGCCTGTTGTGGCCAAATTTTTCTGGCAGAAAACAAGTGCATAGGGGCAAAAGGGGTTCATATCAGCACAGGGCTTACAGCGCTGGTCTCGATTTCCAGCTAGGGCCTATGTGGAGATATTCTGCTTGGAAAGCTCTTACTGGCAGAAGTCCGTCCCCACAGGACTGTCAAATTCACTTGCCAGAGAAGGCTTAAGCACTTACAAGCAGTAAGGAGATGTCTAGCCAATCAAGGCAAAAGGAAACAGAAAAACGTGACAAAGAAGAATGAAAGTGCTGACTATGGCGAAATGTGCCAAAAATTGGACATGGACCACGGAGAGTTCAAGAAAGAAGTGGACGCTTTGATGAAAAAATTGAAAGTTACTCCAGCTTCTAGGGACAAACTGGAGAAAGACCCTCAGGGTCAATCGGAGAAAGAAAGATGGTGGGAAGAGAGAAGGAATTGCCTAACGTCATCAAACTTAGGAGTTATCTGCAAAAGGCATAGAACAAGTAAGTAGGTCCAGATTGTAAAACGACTACTGTACAGGAGTAAATTTAGTAACAAAGCGACACAATATGGGCAGATGCACGAAAAGGAAGCGATAAGGCAGTACGAGGAAATCACATGACGTCAGGTATCTCCATCAGGGCTATTTGTTGACCTGAAGCAGTGCTTCTTCGCTGCCGGATGGCATAACCGATGATGGGGGCATTATTGAGGTGAAGTGTACCAAGTCTGCTGAAAATTTTACTTTGGAAGAGGCAGAAAAAAAGATAAAGTACTTTTGTCTTGACCAAAATCTCCAATTAAAAAAATGTCATAATTACTATTACCAGGTTCAAGGCCAACTGCATATCACAGGCGCTCCATTCTGTGACTTTGTGGTATGGACTAAGAAAGATTGCAGCATTACCAAAATTTTAAGGAATGACGAATTTTGGTCAGAAAATGGAACCTAAATTAGTAGGTATTCCTACAAAGAAGTTCTTCTGACTGAAATAAACTATCCTAGACTGTGCAGAACAATTGATTTACTAGAGCTGGAGTTGCCTTCAAAATATTTATTTTGCAATTTTTATTGCAAATAGTAATAGTAGTTGCAATATTTATTTTAACCCATCTTACAGTGTGAAAATGGAAAGAAAAACAAACTGCTTTGAACTCAAGTAAATGTATAGTAAATAACTATTTTTTCAAAAGGTTCAATAAGTTCATCTCTTCTTCTACCATTTGTTTTCATTCAATATAATGGATGCACTAGGTAGCTGTAAGTATAATCCTGAGAATAGTTAATATTAGAATGAATAATTTAACTTTGCCCTCCCCGAGAAGGAATGGCGTGATGTGTAAGTAATTGAAACCATTTATTTGCTACTTAAAGTAGTGAATGCAAACTTATTAGATTTAAGCATCTTAAAATTCTTCTATCGAGCATGTACATGATACTTGCTTATCATTACTTTTTGGATACCCAATTATTTCACTTTTCACCGCATTCCATTCAGTCTATCGATAGGAAAAATATGAGACGTGAACTAGTAGAATAAACTGCAGGAATATTTTGTTGACACATTAATGAGGCTTATTTTCAGAAAAGAAAAAACATTTAAGTAATTGAAGCTATACTGGTTGAAGCTATCACAGATGAGTATTTTGTACACCCTTGAAATCGTCATTCATTCTGGTTTTAATTTTCCAGCGTTATTTTCTAGAATTTCATTTCGATATGCATATGCTACATGCCTATTCAGATCAATTTATCTTCTTATAATGGAAATGGAGGTAATGGTTGCTCATACAACACAAAAAAAAATATTGCGCATTAATACATGCCAATGTTATTTATAAATATACACATTTCCACTCGAGAAGTGCAATTTTCTACAGCATTAGGTATTACTAGTGTCCTTTAATTAAAACTAATGTTGCCAATGCGTTCAGTAATTTTAACTTTTATGAGTGCATTTTAACTAGTGACATTTTGAATTTGGATTGACCTGGCATGAACCAAAAATCGGCCACTCCTATATCAGCATTCTTTAGACAGGGGGTCCCCTCTATGCATCACTCTGCTTATGCAAGAGATCCGTTTTCCACCATCTCTATCTGCTTAACCAACACATTTATACTGTTCGGTACACTTCGTCGACCCTACACTTATGAGAAGAAGTTAGGTGCATCAACGGCGTGCACAGGGAGGGGTTGGGGTCATAGTGGGCGAGCTCCGAACCCTCCCCCTAGACACTCAATGAAAAGGTCATGCACTTGTCCACCGAAATGGGTTTCCTACCCTCCTTGGGGAGTCTTGAGCGACCGATTCGAAAGGTGGTCGTGGTTGATGGTTGTGCATTTTTCAGTTTTTCCAGTTGTGGTTGGCGGTTCTGCTGGTGCGTGGACACGATCGCCTGTTTCGTGGGCGCATGGGAGCTTGCCAAATAAACACATCCTTTTCACTCGAGAACGTGTCTCCGTATTTTCAAGCCGAATGATAACCCTGGGCACCGTAGCCCTAGCATCTCACAGATGCTCTACAATCATGGCATTTAATAAGGAAAATATATAATAAATTATATATACAGTTGAGCATCTTTAATCTGGCACAGTCGGGACCGAAGTGATGCCGGATTAGGGATTTTGCCGGACTATGGGTCATGCATGGCAACTGGTCTATTTCTGACGTCTGATTTCATTGAAAGGATTCAATTATTTATAACAAAATATATTCGTTTCCCATTTACTGCACATTATTTTAAAGAGAGTCACTGAGAATAATAAGAAAGAAATGGTTTCTTAATTCACAAAGTTATTATTTATAAGTATCGAAGTTGCGCTGTGAGTGAACATAACGGAATATAAGCATCGTGCTTATTACTGCACATGCTAAAGTTTCATATTATTATTGGAAAAGGTTACATAAAATTTGATATTTCTTATTCTTTGCTTCGTGCAACATCTTTCTGCCTCACTTGATTTGTTATCAGTTGATTCAGCGCGATGTCAACGCGTGGGTGTCGTGTGTACGGCCGCCCATCACTACGTCGCCACGGGCGACCGGACTGGATGATTGTTCAAAGACAATCATCAATAGTAGTCTTCCTTCAACAATTTCAGGCTCATCATCTTCCACCCCACTCGGATTTATTGTTTCAACGATTTCATCATCTATGAAATGTTGTGTGGTGAGAGTATCGTGGCCACTAACTTATCCTTTTGTCTAAATTTACCAATTCCATTTCTTGTAATTTAGTGTTATGGATGATGTTTGAAAACTCCATCATCATATTTTTATCCTCGGAAGCATGAAATTTCTTAAAATCTTTCCTAACAGTAAAATTTTGCGGATATTCTCTTTCAGCTTCTTAATGTGCTATATTGTTGGAGATCTCATGCAGTATGTTTAATACAAACGTATAACGAATTGCTAGGCTTGACTTCGTGGAACCACATATTGATAACGTAAATGAATTCACTTTGTAAAATTCCACAGACTTTTATTAAAACCGACCTAGGTATATTCAAGGTCTGATAATGACTGTATAAGTCGAAACCTGGGTTGGTTTTAATAAAAGTCTGTGGAATTTTACAAAAAGAATTCATTTACGTTATTCAGACAAACGCTTTACTGATGCAACGGCGTCAAGCTTTTTCACAACTTGCACTTTTTCTGCGATCGTTAACGTATTGTACAGATGCTTCACTCCTCTGCTGTTGCCGCAACTGTAGAGATGAGACATTTACCTGTAAAATCCCCTTCAGCTGTTTCCTTCTCCGAGGAGAAATTTGCGGCTTACTGTAAGGCCAATGTGGTTGTTTTCAACCTAAGACGACAACCTAGCATGACAGCTATGAAATAAGCCTTCTAACGAAGTGTCCTCTGGCCCACTATCGACGCAAACCTCAATGTAGCGGTAGTCACTCATAAGTCTGAATGAAGCTCCAACGCGTTGGAAGTGGTTTGCTGTTGTGAATCCCCATTGAACTGGAGGGTAAAAGCCCTTAGATGTTCGAGAATGCAAGAAGGCCCCGTCAAACGCTTGAGATGGAAAAATAAGTCAAAAGCCACTTCTTTCCAGTGAGCTGACCAATTGGCCTACGAATCTCGATGGTAGGCATAAGCAATATCGTCAACGACACGCAGAGAAAATACACTTTTTAGTTGAGGTTTAGATGCTCCAACTGCATATAGATTTATTGTATCTTAGTCTATATCGCACCAAGTAAGCTGAGATTCTAATACTCGGGCTAGTAAAATATCCATGTCCTGGGCTGGATTCGAACCAGTGATGTTTGGGTTGCCAGGCCAGCGCACTACCAACCTGACTACCACGGCCGGCCAATACACAGTCATCAAGTCATCAGTCATTCTTTCGGAGTTTGGAAGAATTATCTCACCAAATTAATTGAAGCTGGAATTAGGACCCAAACCTCTGCAGTTATTGGTCTTGGACATTAATTGATACGTGATGTGACTGGCCAATAGGAGATTTCAATTAGAATTCTGGTCAACTCAAATGATTTTTTTCGTGTGGATGTTCATTCCACTCGTATATGCCTGATCTCAGACCATCTGCGAGTCATTGCAATGGCATCTTACATTCACTCATTTCCCTATTATGAAAATAAATCCCATTAAAAGTTATTTTTCTTCACCATAATTTGAACCCCGAGATCTCAATTGCTGGTTAAATAAGTCAGATAGCTGCAAAATTAACCCTTAATTAGTTGTTACATTTAATCCTGACATTTCTCACCAAATGCAAAAACTGCAGGAAAAGTAAATGCATAGTTGCTTTTTAAAATATTTTGACTAGTTCAGCGTAGTCACGGCTATTGAGGTTGGACCAAAGAAGAAAGCGGGCTGGGCGGAAATAGGAGATCGACCGGGAGTTTTTCCGTCACCAAGGGAAGGTCACCCCATGCACTCCATTGGAAGTACTCTCAGCCAAGGAGGCAGCGGAAGGCGTAACAACCCCAGAGAAAGAGCCACCAGAGGGATTAAGCCCTCAGCAGTGACAGAGAGCCAGAGGTCTGATAAGTAAAATTACCATACCCCCAAACCCCAAACTATGTCCCCAAGTAAAGAATATTTCGACTGAGAGTCCCTCATCAGTGTTGTCCGCGGACCCCAAATCATTCCCCCCACCCTCGAGTATAGAAGAGAACCCCCCCCCCACAGTGATGAAGAGCCACCACCTCGCGTCTTCCTTCATTTTGATTCCCCCCCTCCCCTTTTCCCGATGTGTGATTGCGTGTGTGTTTTAGTATCGTTTGGACAGGGTGTGTTCTTTTCTTAGGGCTGCTATTACCGTGTTTCATTTTTTGAGTGTATCCCACATAGACGGATTGTCAACAGGTCTTGAAGGTGTTAACACCTCGTAGAGAGATCGATCAATGAACCGATCAGAAGGGAAGTTATTTTGTTCGCTGATTTTTCATGTTTGTTTAACTATCCATTTTATTAATTGTCATTGATCAGTTTCCGCCAATACCAGAGAGAGTGGGCGATCTTGTGTACCATTACATGTGTTTCGTTCTCTTTTGATTTCATTAAATATATGTCCAACAAAGGATTTGTGTCAAAAGCTCTCTTTCTTTCAAGCACTCCAGTCATCGAAAGGTTCCCCACGCTTTCCCCTCACCCTCCTTTTAGTCCCTTTCCACTCCCGACCCAGGTGCCTGTGACCACCCACATGTCCCTTAACTTTTCCCGTATTTGCCTCAAACCCTCCCATATCCTCCTCCCCCCGTGTGCGAGGTCACAATATTTATGCAATAATTTATGAATAGGAGAGGTGTTATTATTTTTATAGGAGAGTGAATAAGATGAAAAAATGTACTTCACAGAGTTACACAAAAATAGGGATGCCTCAAAGTTTTTCGAGGTCATAGAGGGATACCCAGGAGAAAGAGACAATGTTTTGCGAAGAATAAGTCTTTGCCTTGAGTATGCACTCATACTTGCAAGCTTACATCATCCTGATGACTCGATTATGGGTAATCTTAACAAACTGCCTCGCGTCATGTGCGAAACAATAACTAACAAAAACAATGTCATATAAAAATAGAATGACCGCTTTATGCAGGCAAGGTAAGAGGCAATCAGTGCATATTAGAATCCAGTTCTGAGCTGTTCTGAAGCTTGATAAGATCACATTCCTCCTAAGGATTCTTAATGTTAACAAACATTACTATTTTTCTTCTTAAATTTAACATGAAAAATATACAGCATTTTATGGGCCTAGGCATCCTATGGGAGAGGAAATACAGTACTTCACCACTTCTTGCTGTAAATTACTCTGATGGGTATTCTAAAACCATCACACCCAAAGGAGGAATTAAAATGCTATTCCCTTTCAACAAGACACTTTTTAGAATGTTTTGACTATTGACATGAGCTTAAAAAAAGTTCTCTCCCTCTCAACATATAAGAAATATTATTCACTATGTCATGGCAGATGACCAACAGAAATTTAAACCATTAACCAATTTAAAAAAGTTAAGGTTACCTTATGAGCAGACTATGGAAATCTGCAAGCTGTTTCTGTGTTACCGTCACAGAGCCTCCAGCATTGGTGGTGGGTAGTGCTTTTACAGTGGCCTCCAGCCATTGGCAAAAAGCCTAAGTAAAAAACAGAAACAAATTAAGTGATCACACTTGAATATTTAATAGCAGAGACAATTAGGTACGTCTCAGAAAAAAAAGTAAAATAGGACTGAAAATGAATATCCAGTCACATTTAAAGTTAAAAATAATTCAAACGGGCCACATTACAAAACCATGAGTTTATGTCCATTGAATATATTTTTGCCAGTAAGAATGGGAGGGTAGTCAATTATGGAGACCATTTTTAAGGAATAATAATAATAATAATAAAAGGTCTTTATTGGGGCGAGATTGAGACACAACTGTCCCTTCTGCCATCTAACCCCTCGTCAAAATAAATATATAAATCACATAGTGGTCAATACCTAAAGCAATTACAATCTGAGGTTAAAAAAAAATCATTAAACAATACTTATAGGAAATTAAAGAATGATAAATGAATACAAAAGAAATATAAATACACAATATATCAATATTACATATCTAATAGTGTGTGAAAGAATTTACAATGTGGGAAAAACGTGAGGATTATTATGCTTACATCCTTTATGCAAAAACCCACTGCAGGAAAACACCAACACCAGAAGGGGGGTGTGAAAAACCTGTGAAATCCTACTGCCAGTAAAGCTAGTGTTTAAGAATAACTCAAATATAATAGCATGTACATAGGAAAATTAATAGATAATAATAAAATTCAAGAAAAGAAAAATTACAAAATGTGTGGAAAAAAAGAAGAAAAAAAACGGAAAGAAAAAAAAAGTTAAAAAGGAATTAAGGAAAAATTAATCAACAAAAACAAACATCAACATGGTGTTAAATGTGCACTATATATCTTGCCATCCGTGTTCTAATCTATCATATGTATTGAGAGAGTGCCCGTGACTTGTGATGCTCATATGTCCGTCTGCTGAACTTTGAGAAGTGTTTTATGTAGCGCCCTTTTAAAAAATGGAAGTGATGGAGAGTTTCTTAAGGATAAGGGAAGTTACTCCATTCACGACATGCAGTGACAATTAATGATTTATTGAAGATAGTAGTCCGGTGGAGAGGTATTACCAGCTTATGATTTCCTCGCGTATTGGATTCTTGGACATTTTTCAGCTTCTTGAATTCTTCAAAGAGGTAAGGAGGCGTTTTAGAGTTCAGAATTTGATAAAGAAAAGAGAGGGTGTGAAGTTGTCATCTGTAACTAAGTTTTAACCAAGATAGTTCATTTATGTATTGGGCGATGTGATCTGATACCTGTGGATTGAAAATGAACCTGATGCATGCATTCAGAGCGTTGAAGTTTAAATGACAGTTCTTGTGATAGATCTTGATAAACTGTATCGGAATAGTCAAAGTGCGGTAAAATTAATGCCGAAACCAGCTGTGCCTTAAGAGATGTGGTGATCACATGTTCCAATCTGAGAAGGGGAAATAATGATTTATTGATGGTTTTACAGATATTATTTGCATGGTACGACCATGATAGGTTTTCATCTACTAATATTCCCAAATTTCTAACTGCCTCGCAATAAGGAATTGGATCACCATTTATTTGTAAGGGCGGAAGCTCATATTTTTTAATTGATGCAAGAATTCTCGGATATCCAATTATGATGGCTT
Source organism: Platycnemis pennipes (assembly GCA_933228895.1). Lineage (NCBI taxonomy): Eukaryota > Metazoa > Arthropoda > Insecta > Odonata > Platycnemididae > Platycnemis > Platycnemis pennipes. The sequence continues at coordinate 54,158,844 of OW121853.1, forward strand.
GTGATTTGTCAGGTTTAATTGTTAAGAAGTTGGCTTTGCTCTAATTATTAATTTCTACAAGATCATTATTGATGTTCGCAAAATTATTACGTAAGTTGTCAACAGTTGAGTTTAGATATATGTATTTGAAAATCGTCAGCGTAAAGATGGTGTTTGCATTTTCTGAGTGATAATGGACAGTCAATAATATAAAGAGAGAATAAAAGAGGTCCAAGGATAGAGCCTTGAGGTACTCCTCGAGATACATCGGCCCACAAGGAGCAAGAGTCATTTGAGATAACTTTCTGTTTCCGGTGGGATAGGTATGATCTAATCCAATTCACTACAGAGGAAGAAAAGCCCATACCCCTCATTTTTGCTCTAAGGATATCTTTATCTATTGAATCAAAGGCTTTGCTGAAATCAAGAAGTACAAGCAGTGATAACTCTTTCTTGTCCATCGATCTTCTAAAGTCATCAGTAATTTTTACAAGAGCTGAGGTAGTGCTGTGTCCATGTCGGAAACCGGATTGAAATTAATCAAGAATATTATTGACCTTTATAAAATCTGTAATTTGTTCGTAAATTAGTTTTTCAAATACTTTTGATTGGCCCGGTAGAAATGAAATTGGACGAAATTCTTTCTCTTGAGAAGAACTTGTCTTTTTAGGAATTGGTTTGATCAAAGCACCCTTCCACTGACTGGGAAATTGTTCTTGAGTAATTGACGAGTTGAAAATATTGGTGATATATGGCAAGAGGAGAGGGAGTAATTTTTTAATGAAATCTATTGGGATTCCATCAGTGCCCCTGGCCTTAGACTTGATTCTATTAAACGAGGCAAAGACTTGCATCTGGCTCACTAGGGAAAATTTGAATTGTTTGCTGCTGTTTGTCAATGAGTTGGTTTTGGAATTGTACATATGAATGGTTTTGTTATTTAAAGAGTTAAGACAGACGTTAGGCAGGATTGTAGAGTTTTGAAATAGAATAGAGAATAGAGGAAGGTAAAGAGAAATCTGGAACCAGTTTTAGCCTACCCTCAACATAAAGCATCATTAGATATGCAGTTTTGTGCCTTTATTTAGTAGACAGATCCCTGAACTCATTGCCCTCTCCACAAAGCACTCATGTCAGAACCAGGGTTACATCAAAAATTCCCATGACCAGATTCTGAACCAGGAACCTCTGCATTCAAAACCAGCACACCAGCCTCCACCCTAAACCAATCTCCCCTTTTTTTATATCCCACTCATTTTTTCACAGAAAATTATCACACCAAGAATGATAACACCAAAAATAACTCTACACTAAAACTGGGACTTTTATACTACATATTAACATATCAAAAACCAAACTAATTTTCATTCACATTATTAGTTCCACAAAGGGGAATGCTTCCTCTGGGAGGAATTTTAACTAATAGGTACATAGCGGGTGATATAGGTACTTCTTTTACCAGTTAAATACAAGAATACAAGGTTTCAAATGATTTGACCATGTGAAATTACTAAAAATCTATTATACAATTTGTACACAGCAAATACTACATGGGTGAAAGTGAAATAATATAATCAATACTTTCATCCTTCTTTTCATGCATCAGGCAAAAGAAAATTATAAGGCAATTGGAACCATTACTTACCATTCTGTTAAAAAGCATAAGCTCCATAATTACATCAGCAACATCAGATAGCATATATGAGTGTAAACAGAACACACTGGCATGTATGAGATTATTGAGGAGGACTTGCCCGCTATCCATAATAATTCTTTGAACTAAACTTCTACGAAGTTCAAAATCTTCATGCTTCTGCAAAAAATAGTTTTTGTCCATAATTAAATACTGGAACACTGGTTGATGGCTACTACTGGGTAAAGACAACAGCACTTGCTTTTCACAGAAAAAATGAGCACCTTAAATTTAATGATTACCTATTACATGGAGAAATGGTCCTTAAAAATATTTCCTCCATCTTCAACAGAATCAAGTTTCCTGCCCTTTGTTTTCATCCCCCATTATATTTCATTGAGGATATAAAATAACACTTAATATATTTCACACAAAATATATATATATATATATATATTCCATGATTATCTTGAATGATTATCAATTATAATTTTATAAAATTCTATATTCATGCATGCAATTTGTTTCTTCCACACACACTTGATATTTAGAACATTCAGTCTAACATTGAAATACAAAACAAGCCAGAATTCTAGAAAATTTTATGAACCCCTAAAACTTGAGAGTTTGCATTTTGTTCATCATCCGACCTACCAATTTCATACACGGCTAGATATAAAACTTCTATGCGCTCCACAAACTTGCATGACTGTTTTTTATCTAGTAACTTGGATCTGGAGAAAAACATTTGATTCTATTAGGATTCCATTTCAGCTCCTCAAACATTTACGCAAAACTTAAAACAATTGTGGAAGTAATAGACGAAACCCCCTATTTTACGTGGAATCTTGTTGAACCAGATAAATATCACTGCATTCAATCCTAAACACTTACCACATCCTCAAGATAGGACCTTACAAGCTTAAATGGCATGTCTCTTTCCTTCATACCTAACAGCCTTGATACAAAACATTTGTTTCCGAATCTGAAGTCCTTAAGAGGAATAAAAAGTATTCACCCTTCCCACACTCAATCATTTACCATTAGGTGAGGGTTTACACCATCATGGGTTGTTTGATTGAAGTCTTTAGTATTTTATTGAAGTTCTACGCCTAGTAAACTATGACTACAGAATTCAAAATGGGCAAGCCAATCTGCCACTGAGCACACACTAACGTCACTAGATCTTCAACTACCGTATTTACCCGATTCTAAGACGACCCTGAATATAAGACGACCCCTCATTTTGAGCTCCCAATTGAAAATAAAATGACAAATCACCTATTATTATGCTATTTAATGAATATTCTAAGTGTATTCTAAGTGTAATCTATAAGTAAGTGTATTTCTTCATGAAAAACCTCAATGTAAAAGTCAATCCAATCCTTCTCGGCCGTGCTCATAGGATTGGCCCACACCGAGCATCAAGTGACTCCACAAGGCCCATTATTGTGAGGTTCCTGTCCTATCAGGAAAGGGACAAAGTTTGGAGGGTCAAGAGGAATCTTAAAGGATCAGGCTTCCTCATTACTGAGTCTCTCACCGCCGCCAGAAAGAAAATCCTTCAAGCAGCTAAAGACTTGGCGGGCCCTCGTAACGTGTGGACCCAAGATGGGAAAATCATCTTATTGAGGCAAAATGGCACTAAGGCTTTTATCTCGACAGCCAGAGACCTTCAGAGGGAGAGGGGGGTGTAGTTTGCCAACAGTACGAGGCGGAGACCGCGTTACTTGACGTAGCCCTCGAGTGAATTGGCAGGAGTAAGAATAAGAAATTGACGCGCTCCTTTGTGGTATTGTGTGTTGGCTGGTGTGTTTAGGCTATCGTGCCTTGGTCATTCCTGTTTCTGGTCATCCGTGTTCCTGACCATCCGTGTTCCTGATCATCCCTGTTCCTGATTCATCCCCGTTCCTGTTTCATCCCCGTTCCTGTTTCATCCCCGTTCCTGTTTCATCCCCGTTCCTGTTTCATCCCAGTTCCTGATCATCCCAGTTACTGATCATCCCCGTTCCCGCTCATCACTGGTCGTGATCAGTCGTGCTTTCTTGTCGTCGTCTCAACCCTGTTCCCGGTCATCACCGATCTCCCTGTTTCCCACTACATATTCCCCCTAGTGAAGTGTTGTCCCAGTTTATAAAGTGCTCCCCCAGTGCAAAGTGTCCCTACTTAATTCAAATAGATTCCATAATCTACTAAATTTGTGATCAGTAAGTGTTAATAGTGCTAAATTAAAGTGTGAAGTCTCCCCAAGTTCTTATAAGTGCTCCGTAAGCGTAGTTTCTCCCTGGTGTCTAAAATTTTATTTCAGGTCTTCCTCCGCAGTGCCAAGCGTTTCACTTCTTGACTGCTTCCCCTTTCATTTCCCCTGTAAATTTTTTGTGGTTTAAGGTTCCGTGTGATTAACTTTCAGTGCTTACTTGCTGACTTTTTTAATTTTATTAATTAATAATATTTATCTGTTCTGTAAATTTACTCACACACATTATACATTTCCGTCATCAAAATAATTCTCAGTATGCACCATTCCTCTCCAAAACGATATTTAAATTTTTCTTATGGTAACACGCAATCTCACCTGCTCTCCCCCATCACTGGCAAATATTCCTTAAAAGCATCTACTTCTACGAATGACATCAACTTCAGCGCACTACCTGCCAACGCTACATTCCAATGCTTCCCTCCATCACCCCACGCGGCGACGTCCCTTGGTGCGGGTCAGTCTCAAAATCGCTTCCCTCCCCGTGACTCAGTTCTAAACCCTCTCGCCCCACCTTTCGTTCCTTCACTATATCCGACCCCTACCGGGGCATACCACAGTGCTGGTCAGGCTCTTAATTGCTCCCCACCTCTGGATTCACCACCAAACAATCTCCCTCGGCCTTCTTCCCCTCCGAGCCATGCTGAGATACACACCATGAGCACACCTCTTAGCACAAACAACTGCTCAAATTCCTACCAGCAGGGATCCCACCTTCCCTTATCTTACACTACTGGACAGATACTAAAGAATAAGCTAAAGCCCTTTCCTCGTTCTCTGCAAATGATTCACCTTAACGTTCAAAGTTTACCTGCTCACTTGAATGAATTACGTTCGTTGCTACCCGGTGACAGTATTCATATCATATCCTTGGCTGAGACATGGCTAAAACCCTCTATTCCCTCAGAATCAGTTGAAATACCAGGTTATTCTCTCTTCCGCAATGATCGAACAGGGAAAGGTGGAGGTGGAGTAGGCGTGTATGTGAGAAACGATTTAAAATGTAAAATAATAACCAAGAGCAACTCTGAGTATGCGAAAAGACCGGAATACCTACTTCTGGAAGTTAAAATTAATGCCATCAAAATTCTAATTGGTACTGTTTATAGACCCCCAAAACTGTGTCATCTATCCGACTTGGATAAATTAATATCAGACTATTCGACTGAATACGAGCACATAGTTTTCACAGGAGATTTCAATGCTAACTTTCATAAAGACGCATATGATACAAATTTTCTCCGGCAAATATTCTCCTCTAACAATCTAAAGATTCTTCCATTATCCTCCACTCATACAACGGCCACATCCTCAACTTGGATTGATTTAGCCATAACAGCAAGACAAGATAAAGTTGTCACTCACGGACAGATCCCTGCTCCCGGTATCTCTTCCCATGACTTGATATACCTGGTTTACTCTATCAAATCTCCTAAATTTAAACAGAAGTACATTTGTCAACGTAATATTAGCAGTATAAATGACGATGATCTTTTGACGGAAGCATATACGTTGCCGTGGCCCTTCATTGAATTCACTGAAAAAGTAGACGACAAAGTGGAAATTATGAATACATTGATGATCTACCTCTTAGACAAATTTGCACCTGAAAAAAAGATCCGCATTTCAAAGCCTAAAGCACCTTGGTTAAATAATGAAATTCGGCAATCAATGGCGGCGCGTGATTTAGCCTATAGAAATTTTAAAAAATTCAGTAATGCTAGTGCTTTCAGCAGATACAAATTCCTCCGCAATAAAACGAAGCAACTCATAAGAAATTCAAAAATTAAATTTTTTCTCTCTGCCACAGCCGTCAAAAACTCTCCAGCCACTCTATGGAATAAGCTTCATTCAGTTGGTATTGGTAAAACTAAAAACTCTACAATTCCGCCTAACGTCTGTCTTAACTCTTTAAATAACAAATTTTCTCAGCCAACGAATCTTATAGCAAAGGATATCAAGGATAAAACCATTCATATGTACAATTCCAAAACCAACTCATTGACAAACAGCAGAAAACAATTCAAATTTTCCCTAGTGAGCCAGATGCAAGTCTTTGCCTCGTTTAATAGAATCAAGTCCAAGGCCAGGGGCGCTGATGGAATCCCAATAGAATTCATTAAAAAATTACTCCCTTTCCTCTTGCCATATATCACCAATATTTTCAACTCATCAATTTCTCAAGAACAATTTCCCAGTCAGTGGAAGGGTGCTTTGATCAAACCAATCCCTAAAAAGACAAGTTCTTCTCAAGAGAAAGAATTTCGTCCAATTTCATTTCTACCGGTTCTATCAAAAGCATTTGAAAAACTAATTTACGAACAAATTACAGATTTTATAAGAGTCAATAATATTCTTGATCAATTTCAATCCGGTTTCCGACATGGACACAGCACTACCTCAGCTCTTGTGAAAATTACTGACGACTTTAGAAGATCAATGGACAAGAAAGAATTATCAGTTCTTGTACTTCTTGATTTCAGCAAAGCCTTTGATTCAATAGATAGAGATATCCTTAGAGCAAAAATGAGGGGTATGGGCTTTTCTTCCTCTGTAGTGAATTGGATTACATCATACCTATCCCACCGGAAACAGAAAGTTATCTCAAATGACTCTTGCTCCTTGTGGGCCGATGTATCTCGAGGAGTACCTCAAGGCTCTATCCTCGGACCTCTTTTATTCTCTCTTTATATTAACGACTGTCCATTATCACTCAGAAACTGCAAACACCATCTTTACGCCGACGATTTTCAAATATATCTAAACTCAACTGTTGACAACTTACGTAATAATTTGGAAAACATCAATAATGATCTTGTAGAAATTAATAACTGGAGCCAAGCCAACTTCTTAACAATTAATCCTGACAAATCACAAGCCATCATAATTGGATATCCGAGAATTCTTGCATCAATTAAAAAATCTGAGCTTCCGCCCTTACGAATAAATGGTGATCCAATTCCTTATTGCGAGGCAGTTAGAAATTTGGGGATATTAGTAGATGAAAACCTATCATGGTCGTACCATGTAAATAATATCTGTAAAACCGTCAATAAATCATTATTTCCCCTTCTCAGATTGAAACATGTGATCCCCACATCTCTTAAGGCACAGCTGGTTTCGGCGTTAATATTACCGCACTTTGACTACGCCGATACAGTTTATCAAGATCTATCACAAGAATTGTCACTAAAACTTCAACGCTCTCTGAATGCATGCATCAGGTTCATTTTCAATCTACAGGTATCAGATCACATCACCCAATACATAAATGAACTATCTTGGTTAAAACTTAGTCACAGACGACAACTTCACACCCTCTCTCTTCTTTACCAAATTCTGAATACTAAAACGCCTTCTTACCTCTTTGAAGAATTCAAGAAGCTGAAAAATGTCCATGAATCCAATACGCGAGGAAATCATAAGCTGGTAATACCTCTCCACCGGACTACTATCTTCAATAAATCATTCATTGTCACTGCATGTCGTGAATGGAATAAACTTCCCTTATCCTTAAGAAACTCTCCATCACTTCCATCTTTTAAAAGGGCGCTACACAAAACACTTCTTAAAGTTCAGCAGACGGGCACATGAGTATCACAAGTCACGGGCACTCTCTCAATACACATGATAGATTAGAACACGGATGGCAAGATAAACGGCACACATTTAACACCATGTTGATGTTTGTTTTTGTTTATTAATTTTTCCTTAATTCCCTTTTACCTTTTTTTCTATTTTTTTTTCTCCCTACCTTTTGTATTTATCTTTTCTTGAATTTCATTATAATATACTTATTTTCCTATGTACATGCTATTATATTTGAGTTATTCTTAAACACTAGCTTTACTGTCAGTAGGATTTCGCAGGTTTTTCACACCCCCCTTCTTGTGTGGGTGTTTTCCTGCAGTGGGTTTTTGCGTAAAGGATGTAAGCATAATAATCCTCACGTTTTTCCCACATTGTAAATTCTCTCACACACTATTAGATATGTAATATTGATATATTGTGTATGTATATTTCTTTTGTGTTAATTTTTCATTATTTGATTCCTATAAGTGTATTCTTTACTTATTTTTTTAAACATCGGATTGTAATTGTTTTAAGTATTGACCACTATTTCTTTTATATATTTATTTTGACGAGGGGTTAGATGGCAGAAGGGACAGTTTTGTCTCAATCTCGCCCCAATAAAGACCTTTTATTATTATTATTATTATTATTATTATTATTTGTCTTATATATCAGTCCTCTACTTTACTTGCATTAATTTTGGAAAATAAAACATATACTCTTTTCAAATCCAAACAGAAAACATAACTTAACCAGAAAACACATAATTTAAACTACCTTTGTCCTGAGCAACAGAATTTTAGATACTTTCCTTACATTTTTTTGCCTTTTAGCATACCACAGGATAACTTTTGTAATAGAACTGTTTCGGCTCAAAAACATCCAATTTAAAAGAAAAATAAGGAAAAGCATTTACAAAGCATTCAAACTTTTGGAAAATTAAAAATATACTGCTCTTATACACAGAAATATATAACTTACAACTTAATTCTGAGTAAAAAGATCAGATACTTTCTTTCTTCATAATTGCCTTATAGCATTAAATATCACAAAATAACTTTTGCAATAGAACCATTCAGACTTAAAAACGCATAGCCTTTTGTTTCAGCAGTGCCCCTGGATGTCTATTCCACATCACATGTAGCCAATCTTTCATTAGATCTTCTGTCATCTATCCCTTTTCCTGGCATTGTACTATTATTCTACTCGGTATATGTCTCTTGGGCATAGTTTTACGTTTTAGAATCATATACGGCACTTATTTAGTACCTACCACATAGATGTTAGCAAATAGATAGCAGCTGCTAATACTCACAACATAAGTCACTCGCATTTTTTCGTTACCGGTAGTTTTTTAAGGACGGACTTGGCTCCTTTCTCGGTCACGGTGTAGGTAATTCGACGGCATGTCGAAAAATTCTGGACTTTCGTCTGCATTTCCGATTTGGCTCAAAAGATATTTTTTTTAAAAGTCCGATTACATATTTTTGGTAAGCGATTAGTTTTTCGCTGTAGTCTCTAGGCAATTTCTGGCACAGTGAATTCCTGCGCCGTAAAGAAAAATTATTTCGTCGCATGAATCTGATGCACCAACCTCTACGTGCTTTTAATTCTTGTGCTGGTAGCTTAGTCTTCTGGCAACTTTGTGAGCTTTAAGAGCGATATCTACCGTTGAAACAGGCATACCATTCTGCCGCAAAGTTCGTATGAACTCCTCCACTTCTTCGACGTAAGGGATCGGCCTGTTTTGGGACCTCTAAATGACTTTGACGTCCTGCATTTTGTGTATTGCAGATCTCCATCTTCCCTCATTTGCCTCGGGAACTCCTAACATTCTACTTACGTCACAGTTATTTGATTTATCGGCATGTTGTACGACAAGTAGCTTAAAATTTGCGATGTAACCATGTCTAATATATTTGGCTCACTTTCCCTTCGCACTCTCGCCACGTATTTCTACATGACCTGTCATTTTTAAGTGCTACATATGTAAGGTACATTTCAATCACGAATTCAAAACTTCAGATAAGTGTGAAAACTGCCGAAAGTGAATTCCAGCCTTCGTTTGTTTTTTGCGTATGCCCGAAGCGCTCGATTGAAATACATCGCTGCGGCCATAGATAATCATTGGCACTGGAAAAATTATCATACCCGTCGTTGTAATATAATTTTATGTTAAGAATTGTTTATTTTAGTAATTATTACAATGGATTCTCGTGGAATGGATCCCTATTAATCAATTAGTCACACATTCGTACATTCATAGCATAGCGCCGCGTAAACACACAGTTCTAAGTTGTACTCGAATCTAAGACGAGTCGAGGTATCTTTAGCTGAAAATTAGTCAAAAAAGGTCGTCTTAGAATCGGTTAAATACGGTATACCATGGAATTGGCCTGATTTTGGACCACAGAAAGACTTTCTAGTAGATTCAGCTTCACCTAATTCATGTTTTGCAGATTTCTACAAGTGCACAATCGTTTAAAATACACCGACTTTTCTTTCTGTCTCACATCAGTAGTTCAGCATGATGCAAGACAATAGGCTTTAAAGTTTGCATTTTAAATACATCATCTTTCTGATAATTTGCCCTTTGCCCTCAATCCTCTTATTTAAACATGATCTGTCATTTTTTTAAGCACTACGCACATGCAAAAGTTATAATTTACCCATGAATTCACCACTAAGCGATAAACATAAAAGGGCCAAAAGTGAAAACATCAAATGATTTCAGCCTTCGTTTGTCTTTGTATGCTCGATATATTGCTTCCTTGAATGAAATATTGTGGCACAATTGATCGCTCTTAGTTGAAACAAATATTATTCCTGCAATAATATTCATATTTGCTAGTAATTTTTGCAGCTTTTTCCCATGAAATGTATTCTTATTAATTATGTGTTCAAACATATACAGTAAAACCCCTCTTTTACACTTTTGAGGGGAACTAGAGAAAAAAGTGTAAATCGCGGGAAAGTGTAATTTGAGGGTATGCAATTTTATATGAAAGTTATGCCTGAAAGAATAACTCCTTGCTTCTTGATTTTGCCTGCCAAATTCTTGCTTTCATTGAATGACAAGTTTAAATTTGAAATATAGTTCCAACAAAACCTCTTTAATAATGCCAAAATCTCTTATTTGAAATGCATGGGGACACGTGGAGATATATTAACTAGATTACATATGGTTGGGCCAAGATTAGGAAGAGAGTGAAAAAATTGTACACTTGTAAATTGGAGAGAAATACCTGTTCATTACTGTTAAGTCAGGAGAGCTGCTGATAGAACTTACAAGAGATTCAGCATAGGGTTAAGGAAAATGTGAAAAGAACTGCATGGCATTAATGATAGGCAAGGGAACTTGGGAATAGAAGAGGAGAATGACATAGATAAGGATGAACTGAGGCCAGGAGTTTTGAGCAAACCATGCTAGTAAGTTAGGGTAAATATTATGAGAAAAGAAGGTGTGGAGACTATAGTGATATCCTATCAAAGCTACTTAAAAATCGAGCTAGAGAAGAATGAGATGATTTTACGGGTGTGTTCGTAGGATATATGAGGATGAAATGTGGCTGGAAGATTTTTGAAAAACTGTATTAATGCTTCCAAAAAAGAAAGACAAGACCGCAAATGCTGAAAAGCATACACTTCTTAAATAAATGAAAAATTTCATCACCAATGCGATAGCATCAGCCATCCAGCGAGTTATGCAACCTGAACAACAATCGCGAGAAAAACGACGTACGTGTACTGTAATCCCTCACGGCATTACAATTGCACAGATGAGCGAGGTCACGATAAATGGTGGTATATCTGGGCAAATTTTATTTCTATTTCATAGTGGTAACTTACTGCATGAGTTTTTACTTCGTCTTTCACGGAGCGTTGAGTCCAACCACTAGTTATGCAACCAGGACGACAATCACGGCAAAATCGTCTCGTAAAACGTAAATGGCGAACCATTTAAAAATTTGCTAGCGTGAATAAAGGGAAGACGTTACATTGCGGATATATGGAAATTATTAGGACATGAAGAAAAAGTCGTTAATGGCGGGAAAACGTAAATTGCGGGGACGTAAAAGCGAGGTTTTACTGTATACATTCACAGTAAAACATCACTTAAATAATATTACCTAATACTTAAATGTAAGACGAGTAGTGACATTTTCAGTCAAAATTTTGTCCAAAAAGTAAAGGTGGCCTTAGATTCGGGTGAATACAGTAGTCATGATATTTTCAGTGTGTCTCAATGACAATTATGATTTTTAAAAGTTTCTATTTAATCTCTTAATCACACTGGAACCAATATAATTGATGAAAATTTAATACAAGAATTAAATCCATACATACCTCATGACTTCGGCCACAGTTGAAGAGATCATTAAAAAATTTCATGACAGAAGCATTAGCATCTCTATGTTCAAGAGTGCAGGCCATTAATGCACACTGCACAATTGGAGCAATTGATGGACTCTGAAGGAAGGGCACAGGTGCACGTTGGAGAAACCTAGAACCAAATAGGAAGAACTCAAAAAATACACTAACATTCTTGAAAAAATATTTACAAAATTTTCCATAATTTGTAAGTCCTTAAGACTTCGCGTTAGTGCTTAACATGTTGATAAAAAAAAGCAATCAAGAATAGGGATGAAAGATGCCATCTCCTTTCGTACACATATATTTGTATATTGTGGTTGCATCTGTTGCCTATGCTTCACGCCTTTTTATCCTTGCTGCATTTCACATACATGCTACATGTCAATTGTGTCCCAGCCTTAACTTATTTCGGAGCTGTCCTCAGATGTTCTCTAAGAATGCTGTTACATGGTTTACTTTTTTTATCTGGATAGGAAATAGTTTACAGGGGGATTCATGGCTGTTTTCAGAAAACAAAATTGGTCACCGACGACCTGTCACAGCATGAACAACATTACTACGTAGCGTGGGGATGGGAAAAGAAGTGGGTGGTTGGGGGAGCCAAGCCAGATGGGGAATTTGGAGGTGAAGGAAGGATTAACCAGGTAGAGGGTAGAGGACCCACATTGGTTAAGTGACCTTGAGAGGGATCATAAAATGAAGAGATGTTGGGGAGAGGTGAAAGGGAAAAATGATAAGTCCTTATCTTTCATTCTTCCCTTTCACCTCCTCTCCTTGATGTCTCAAGCTTCCAGTGTTCCTCCGAAGATCACTATATTGTACAGTAGGTCGCAGATTATCCTATGTGTGATTAACCCTCGTGCCCCCACGGTTGTGTATACACAACCAATGCTACAATGTTACAAATGATGACCTCCTTTTACTCCTTGACGAGGCCATTCTTTAGCTTCAGTGCATTGTGTCAAAACATGAACAGTTGCATATCCATGTAAATGGTTTTATTTCAGTTGAACATTTGGCTACAGCTAAGTCTGAAGTGTAGTGCTTCATGGTTCTCCTTCATGATGGATGTCCGCTTTCTGTAAGTTAGGTTTCAATTTTTTTCTCGTGCATTTTCTGAGTAATTTATACTTGTTAATTGGTTAAAAACTATATTTACTTACTATCTACATTAGCCTTTTTCCACTACTTAGCTTTATCATATAAAAATCCATTCCCATCTCATGTGATTGCATATACGCAACCTTGGACGATAGCAACGAGTTTTTATCAGAACTCCTTGATTTTGCCAAGGAAAAATTGCTGGAAATGTCAAATCTTTTGGGAATATAATTTTTTCAGCTCAATATTTTTAAAGCCGTATCCGCGTACACCCAGGATATATTGATGTATATTTGTGGAGTTTTTGAATGTAAGCATTGGCTTTTATTCCGTAGTTACTTCTTTTATAACCCACTGATATCACTGTACAACTGAAATCATTCAACTGAAATATTGAATTTAGTAATCTATTTTTCATATCTTGTGGATTTCAGTGACATTACCCTAATAGAGGCTTTGGATTTACTTTGGCCTGATGACACAAGAGGGAGATTTAGACACAATCTATATCATAACCCCGGATGCAATGTAGGTTCCGATGAGGATTCCAGAGTGGTTTTTAGGAGAATGGCTGATAGTATTTCCACTGAGCCAGACACTGTCCCAAGCACAATTTCTGAAGAGTGGAATTCTACATCTCCGACTCTATGTGAGACTTCTACATGGGACACCCCAATGAGAAGAGACATTCAAGGTACTTCAAAATTTAGAAGATTAGTCACACATACTCAAAGTGCTATTCGATGGGTAAAAATTGATTTGAGTGATTTTCTACCTCCTTTTCCTGAATTAAGTTACTCTGAATTCAGGGATAAGTCATGTGTTGACATGTTTGAGCTGTTTTTTGATAGCGATATCATCGAACATTAAGTGAAAGAGCATAATATGTACTCACTCTTCCAAAATTTGCCACATGCAAATACAGAGAAAAATGAGCTAAAGGTGTTTCTTGGCATACTGTTGCTATCCACTTGCTATTAACTGCCTAACAAGAGAATGTACTGTTAGGAAAACTGTGACACTCATAATGAAATGTTGGATGTGACTATGCCAAGGAACAGCTTTTTGATAACTGTAGATTTCTGCATTGTGCAGATAACATTCATCCTAATCTCCATGATAATTTATGGAAATTACGCCCATTAATTGAAAAGTTTAGATCCAATTGGCATAAAAATTTCAAGCCACAGCAAGACATTGATTACAATGAGTGTATGATAGCATACTTTGGTTGTCATCCTTGTAAACAATTTCTTCAAAGAAAACCCATCATTTCCGTTATAAAGCATGGTGTCTTAATACAAGGAATGGCTACCTCATTGACTTTGATGTTTATCAGGGTAAAAACGTTTGTGGGAATCAGGACTATGAAAATAAATTTGGGAAGTGCGCATCTCCGATGATGGTTATGTTAGACTGCCTGCTAGAGGGAATAAAAGAGTTGCCATTTAGGATATACTTAGACAATCTATTTACAGGAGTGCCCCTTATTCAGAACCTAAAAAGCCGAGAAACAGATAGATAAGAGAAAATAGAATCCCTAAATAGTGTATTTTAACATGTAAGAGTGAAACGAAAAAGATGGATGGAGAAAGTTATGCGTGTCAGTGTGAAAAAGCATCAGGTGTCATTATTTGCAAATAGGCCGGCAACTCTGTCATTAAAGTGTCCTCAACATGCCATGGGCTAAAACCAGTGGATAAAGTAAAGTGCTGGATTAAAATATTTGGTAAGAAAATTGAGGTTCAGCATCCACATATAACATGGGAACATAATACCTACATGGAAGGTACAGAGAGGATGAATGAATGCATAGGAAACACCCAGATTGGCATTCAAGGGAAAAAATGGTATTGGCCACTTCTCACGTGGATAATTGACGCTGCAGTTCAAAATGCATGGCTGTTGATGCAACTCTCTTACACAATTTCAATTCAGAAGAAATATTTTGCAAAACTATTTTCTAACATATAGGAAACTACAACAAACATGGCAAAAGTAGTAACCAAACAGTGCCTCCACGGAGGAATAGAGATTTGATATGCTTGGACATTTTGTTGTTGTGAACTACGATAAAAGAAGGCGAAACTGCATGAGAGATTTTTGTAAAACTGTTTATCAAACATCATTTCGAAAATGTGACGTTGGATTGGGTATTTATTGCTTTGAAAAATACCATGTGATTGCAAAAATTTCTTGAAATATTCATAATGTTTTATACGCTTGCATTATCCCTTGTATTTTTCTGAGGTTTATAATATAAAAATTGTATTTTTTTCTGACCAATTCAGCTGCCTTTAATGTTTAATAACGTTCTTATTAAGCTAATATTATAATATAACAATAAGCAATTACTAGAAAATATGGAGAGAAGATTGCTGTTTAAACTTCAATCAGATCATTCGAGCTTTTTTCTGTGTAAGAGACATGGGGAACGCCCAAGGTTGCCTTTACGCAACCGTTGTTTATAACATGCATTGAAAAGTTTATAACAAGTATTGTACAAGTATAATTGCAAAGTAAATAACTATTTCGGTCTTCTTGGGTCATAAATATTTGATTTAAGACAAAATAACAGAATTCCTTGAAAAAAATACTTAGAGCATTTGAGGGCGTTTGAGGGTTAACCGACCATGGGATTATCTGTCTATCGGACCAACAAGTCCCCCCACTCCTGCTCCTACTCTCCCTTTCCTACCCCCACTCCTGCTTCTGTTTTGTCTTGCAGACAGCGGCAGGCCATTTTTGACTCCTGCTTCTGTTCGGTCTCGCAGAAAGGAACAGGCCATTTTTAAGTCTACAAAATTGCTAACTTTTACCCATAGATAAGGTTTTCCTGCAGCAGGGAATCCAATATGCACATGACGACATTGTATTACGATGAATCTCCTGAATCACCGCTCACCATTTGTGCACCCTGGCCGGGTGAGGTTATATTACTTCTGCGACCGTTTTATATTCGATAAATTTCAGTTGGCAATGTAATTGATTCGAAATATCCATTTCCTCGCTAAATAGCAGGCCTTGCAACAAAAGTCATCAAACATTTTTCACAAAATTTTCACCTCATTCTGTAAATTTTTCCATCCCAAAATTTTTGTCTCACCTCAAACTGAAAATTTTTTCATCTCTCCTCGTACCAAAAATGTTTTTTGTCTTGTCCTGTGCCCGAAAAGTTTTTCTCCTCCAGTATTAGTCATTCCTTTATGCCTAGCACAATTTTTTTCATTTTGGAATTATTGTCTATATTTCAGAATTTATAGTTTTTACCCGGACTGATTTTTTAAAATTTTACAATAAAAACACTAATAAACTCATCTTTATTTCAGATGCCATTGATGTTTCCTCTGTTTATCTAAAGCTGGCCCAATGGGTTATTCTATTTTTCTCATTGCATACATATTTCTACCTCCAGAAATTTTCATTTTATCTTGTTCCACAACATATTTCATCCCGTTATTGTCATTTCCTGTCCTGCACAATTACTTCGTTCCAGGATTTTCGTCCAGTCTCATCCCAACCTTTTTTTCGGTCTGAAAATATCATCCCAACATTTCTCTCCATCCCATTCCATCCCAGCAAAATCTTCATCTCTGGGACGATTTTTTTGTCTCGTCCTAAATTGTTCCAAGCCCTACTGAATAGGAAGTGCGTCATATTAGACATTTCTGAGAAGTTAACTTATGATGCCACACATGCTGCCGCACTTTAAAAATGTGCACACGCTGTTGCATCTGTGGCATCATGTGTGGGAATTGGGCTGGTATGTAACCTCGACTTGTTTACTTCAAGAGCGGGCTGAGTAAGCACTAAGGGTTAGGGAACTCAGAATTCCCAAGAAGTGACCTCTTATCGCCACTGAAGAGACGCTTGCTTACGTCAGCTATAGCTTGGGGTGTAGGCACTGGACTCAGACCACTCACACTTCTCGGAGGAGTTTTGAGCTTTTCGATCGTCGATATTTGTCGTTTCAACACACGCTTCTCCATGACTAATTCTAATCACTTGTCACACTGTTAATTTCTCGAACTGGTTTTCACAGTTTGGCTGCCCAGTGAACATTTATAAAATAAACGAACATCACAATAAAATCGTCTGCTTGTGGGTGCAAAACGCTGAATGGCCAATTCAAATGTTTGTGAATGGCGCATTTCTACTTCTTCATAAACAATTTTTAACCGCAATGTATTTAACAAATTTTATTGTAAACAATAACGATCTTTTTTAATGTGAGAATCAAACCTCTTGAGTGATATTCATTGTCATGTTAACCTATAGGGCGGTTATTTTAATGGAACGAATTTGGTTTGGTCCACCTAATAACGTGCTAAAGAGGTAACCAAAACGTGCTAACCAGGATTATTTCCATGCACTGCGACATGGACCTGAGGAAATGAATGTGCTAACGAGAAAATGTGCTATCAAGGAACGTACTAACGAGAGTTCACTGTAGTCACTGATTTTCCCAGCCCTCAGTACCTATTCCAAAATTTTGCATCACTTCCTGTAAAAACAGAAACAGCAATTTCTTTAACTGTTAATGTTATATTCTAGCCTGTATTCTGTTAATATTATGACCTAGCCAGACCGCCCCTGTTTCAACCACACAATAATCTCAGAATTTCACTAAAACATATCCTCAATGAAATGGAACTGTCTAATAGACAAGGTTGCCAGCAAAAAAGAAATATCAGCAACACTTTTCTAGCTTTAACCCTTTCGTGCCGGAGCCTTAGGAAGAGAATTTTTCCTGTCGTACAAGGAGCATGAGATATTTCTTTACTCTCCTGTCTGGAGCTCTCTCGTGGTGAGGAAGTAAGCAGGTATGCCCCACCCACCATTTTAGGACCTAACTCAACCCTTTGCCCTTCCACTGGGCTCAACCAACCAACCCTTTAGCAGCCTTTTTCGCAGCAGGAGTCTGCGGTAAATTGATTGAATAAGCAGTGTTTTTTTAAAAAAGCCTGTATGTATATTCCAAAAATTTCAACTTAAAAAATGGATTCCATGTGTTTTGCTGAGCGCTTCAAAATTTTAAATGGAATTCTAGCATTAATATTAACGAATTTGAACAGATTCTTTTTCATTTCTTCATTTCTTGAACCGTTTCTTCTGAAATTAGCATATCCAATTCAGTGGAAAAAATTTCATTAAACAATCTGATTGGAGAACTCGCGGACACAGCAGCTTACAGCCGGAAGAAGAGGAATCAAATTCGTGGATTTTTGGAGAAAAGACATCTGAAAACCAATCCATACCCTTTGGAGAAAGCTTTCTTCTTTTGGTAACAATCTTTTCCTCGTATCTGATACATCACACGAAGATGAAACTGAGGGATCCAGCGTGCATGTTGCTTCAGCAGTCAAAGTCTCGCTCACAATCTGAAGTCTCCTCTTCTGAGTCCCAAAAGAAGGCTTCATCCTCACTATCACTTTTAGTTAATAACCCCAATATTGAGTCCTCGAGCAGAGAATGTTTCTTTGACATGACTAAACTTGAACGAAAGTTTTGCAACTCCACCACAAAGAGAGAATTTATCTGAACTAAGAAATGGCTAATACTCGGGCGAACAGAGAGAGCACTGCTGGCTTTAGAGCCAAGACTGAAGTGAGAAGCATGGGAGAACAAATATTCCTATGGACAGGCACATGGGTGTAGAAATGGATTTCTAATGACAAATTGTACTAAAATGATGGGGAATCCAGCAATTCAGTGAAAAGGTAGTGAGAAGATAAGCACAGCATGAAAACACAAGAGATACCACCACAGGTGTGGAGATGATAATTCTTCAGGGTCGGTTTTCGAAGAAAGTGAAACGGGACCTAGAAATTCAGCGAAAATGCTATTAACCCATTATGACTATGAATGCACAAAGAGAACCACCATGCAAAGGGGATCCATGGTTTTTCCAAAGTCTATTACCTGAAACAGCGTGGGAAACTAGCCATCCGGCTCAAGTGCTTTATTGCAGAAATTCTCAGGAGAATACATAAGCATTTATGCATAAGGCTATTAAAATATAACACTACCAATAATCCAAAGGGAACACCAACGTATAAGTAGGAGCAATGGTTTATTTTAGACCCAATTATTAAGAAACCAGAATATGTAATGTTCTATAAGGAAAAATAAGGAAATATAAAAATATGTGATAGTTGAATAGGTAGGAATTCAAATATGAGAAAATATAAAAATATAAAAAATTTGTTTTCCAACATTTTTCCTGATGATATTCCATCCTATTGCCACAATACTTCTTGCAGCAATGCATTTAGAGCTCAAGAAATTAATGGTAATGTGCAGGGTGTGGAAAAGTGTGAAAAATCAACGTTTTGCATTCCAAATTATTGCATATAACATGAAATTGAATGTCATGGACAGTAAATACAACCACGGGTCAATTAAGTGAGCAAAAATATCATTTTTAATAGCCTATCAAATTAATATCTTTTCACCATTCACCCAAAACACCCACACAATTGGTTTAACTAGAATTAAATTTTTAGGAACTGGCTGTGGAATGATTTTTTAAATATTTTCGGTGTTAACAAGAGCTCGATATAGAGAAAGGATTTTTGACTCCTGAGAGCTCTCATTATATAGAGGCTCTAGAGTACCACCAAAACTGGCTAGGTAGTACCTTTCAGCACCACCAGCACTAGTGAACTCAGAACTCAGAACTGTTCAGCATGGTTGGCATTATTGGTGATAAAATGAGAAATTAGCTTAATCCGGAATTTTTGTTTTTTAATTAAAAAAATTATGCAAGAGAATAATTTACTGTAGAATAAGTACTGTAGAAAAATGAATGTCACATAATCCACTTGAATAAATACAGGCTAGAGATAAATGATGATTGAAATTAATTAACTAAGAGAGAGGAAGTTTTAAATGCACATGCATTACCTTGCACAAAGCCGAAACAAATCATCAACAGTGTCAGGATGATTCTTAAGTCCAAGTCCAGCAACTGAAAACCTTGAGTTGATAGCTGCAGTGTCACCAGGGGCAGCGGGTGGATCTTCCAGGAGGGCAAAGGTCGGTTCAAGGAAGGCTTGCAGCATTGCTAGAAGACCTGGGGTACATGATGGGTCCATAGCATATTCATCAACCAGGATACTACCCAAGTATAGAAAACAACTGTGCTGGTTCTGCTGATAGAGGGCCACAATCTATAAGTGAAAAGGAAAGAAAACTCAACACTTGGTGAACAGTTAATGGCTCCTTAGATAATAATGGATTTAGTTTAATTCAGGAAATAAATTACGATTTTCTGGCAATAATAGTCTTTTGGGAAGTTAGCTGACAGCTGAAGGCACTGGCTTCAATAGAAATAGGTGGATAACAATTTGGCAAGAAGTATTTTATGAAATGAAGAGAGCTTACATTATGAATCAATACAAGGCATTACCTACATCCCCAATAAGAAGAAAATAATTTATAGAGTTTTATAAGTATTATTATAATAATAATATAATTATAAATAACAGGGCTGGCAGGGGTTCGGCTGTCGAACACCAGAGTGCTGTGATGACTCTCCGTTAAGTCGGAGGGAAAGAGAACAGCGCCGTTCTTCGGTCTCACTTGTGGGTATACGATCCGCTGTCAGCCCCCAAGGGATCAGAAACAGACCACCGGCCTCGTGGCATCCCCGGTAACAGCTTCGGCTGGCTAATGTTGGCCGTCTGCTTGTGGGGTTAACCTCCCCACTCATGGAAATATTGGGAAAAAATCCAGTAATGCCACCCACATTCTTGGATGAGGGCCCTAGCAAACCTATGCCATCAAAAAAGGGAGCCCGCATGGAGTGGACGGAGACCCTGAGGGGAGACCTTCTAGCCTGCCATGCTGCCAGTGAGCCAAGTCGCAGGGGATACATGGCGAGGATGCACTCCTTGTGGTGTGAGATGCATTCTGAATATAACCATCTGTCGCAGCAGAATCTGCGCGACTACGCCAATCACCTGCACAAGAAAACGACACCCCAACCGCAAGATCAGAGTTGTACACCACTGGCCAAGGCTCCATCACCTACAAAGGCAGATGTACCTCCTACTGCCGGTGCTTCCGCCGAACCTTCAGTGAAGGGAGACGAGCCGAAGGCCGATTCTGATCTACTTCAGCAGTTGGAAAGCACGATAAATTACGATGAGACGACTACCAGCAGAGAAATATACATCATAAAATTTCTCTGCGGGACCAACAGCTGTCCCAGTTGAATGACATCGTAGATATGATCCTGACCGAAACGAGTAGCCTCTGGGAAATAGACTGCATGGTATATGCTGCCACCGCACTGTTGGCCTCTCCCCGAGTGTCTGCCACTTGGGAGACTAAAGCAGCAAACAGGCTTAAACAGCTTAATGCCAAAATCATGCTGGCAAGACAACAGGTGACGAGATTTCAGTGTGTGATAGATTACCTTTCCTCCGGTCGGGCCTTTACGCCAAAGGTCAAGCGCATTGCACGTGCAATCCGAAGAGACCACCACACACTAAACAAAAGTGCTGCTTATCCTTAACCGAGGGATTCGGGCACTTACAATGGCGAGGAAGAAGTTGGTCAAAAGGACCAATGCCAGGAAAGAGAACTCCACCTTCTCCTTTCAGCCGTCCCTCCTCTACCGACCCCCTCCACCTGTTATCCAAACACCACCAACTGTCCCTGAGGGAGATTTTATTCGATGGAAAGTGATAATTCTAATAATTCGTTTTTGCAAGATAAATATTTCATCAAGGTGATGGGATGCTCCCCAGAACTTCGCAACACCCTAGTATGGAATTCAGCATAATATAGTTTTAATAGGACATCAATGCCAGTTGTGTGCCTCAGTTGTCTGAATAGATATAGCTTGCTTATTATATTTTCAACCTGCTTTTCCCACGTCATACTATCTGTCAGGTGTATTCCAAGGAATTTTACCTGAGAGGTTTGCATAATAGACTGATTACCTACTTTAACTAAGCAGCTCTCTTTTACATTATTGCAATAAGAGAATTTTGACATTTGGGATTTAATTGCATTTATATGTAGTCCACTATCTTGACACCAGTTCCTAATATTCTCTGTGGCTCTGTTTGCTTTTTTAATAAGGTTGGGATATGATGGGTCAGATATAATGACATTAGTGTCATCGGCATAAAGGATTGGGGTGAGGCCATTTATATTGCTGACGGCCAGAGGAAGATCATTAATCAGGAGGAATAGAAGTGGTCCTACTATGGATCCCTGTGGAACACACAGGGCAATTTTTTGAGGAGGGGTGGTATATTTCACTCCATTGACATTGACTGATACAATCTGTGAGCGATCACTGAGGAAAGAGCCAATCCATTTGTTTGGTTCCCCTCTGATTCCCAGTCTTACAAGCTTCTTAGGAAGTATTTGATGGTTAACACAATCGAACCCTTTGGATAAATCAAAAAATAATCTTATAGTCTCGTTTATATAGTCAAGGGACAAGTATTCAAGGCAAGAGCAGGAGAATTTGAATTTCTTTACCAAGGGAACACATATCCAGAGAGTACTGCATGTAAAAAGAGTGATATAGGTAGATTTTGTATCAACATACCCTCTGCTAATCTTTTCTGGTTATGAGTAGATTGCATTTTGTCAAAGCTCTTATGGTAACTTCACACGGCACTTCTTTGAAGCTAAATAATTATTAGAATTTTGCCACAGTACACGAATTCATATCAGTAACGAAATGCCAAATTTTCCAGCATCTAAGACACCCCGAGGATTCACTACAGTTTGCTCTAAATGCTAAGGGTACTTAAGGTCATTCCTGAATAAGCATTGCAGGACTGCTTCAAGAAGCTGAAACACTGCTGGGATAAGTGCATTCATTGGGGAGGAGTGAGATCTGAAGTTTACATTAAATACAGTAAAACCTCCCGTTTGCGAACTCTCCAACAACGAGCATCTCTGATAAACGAGCAAATGGAGTTGGTCCTGCCAAGCTGCCATTAAAAAGCATGCATTTTGACTCCCTTACAACGAACTCCCATATAACGAAAACTTCCAGATAACGAGGTGGAGAGCCAGTCCCGTGAGCACTTGTTGACCACTTTAGGACGAATTTTTTCTCGTCAAATGCCATTTTTTTTCAATAGTACGTGAGCTAGTATTTCTCTTAAACTGGTACACCGCTCATTGACGTTTGTGAAACCTATTTCAAAGTCTCTTTTATCTTTGATGATGTGTGCTTTTACAATTCTCCAAAAAATACTAATACAGTTGAGCACCCTTAATCCGGGAACCCCTAATCCGGGAGCACCTATAATCCGGCAATTTTGCCATGACTATCTGGTACTTAGTGGAAAATGCCGAAACGTTTTTAACCGGAACATTGCTTCATAACCTGCCGAGATATTATTCTTATATTTATACGGAGATACCATTCTTAACGTTAATTTTCACATTTCGAGAATAAGAATAATTTAAACATATTAATTTCTGGTACATCGCCTACACTGGAATTATTCTGGAACTTGAAGTAAACATAAATTTGACGACATCGCCGAGACGGAATACGACTAATTTACAGATCGGCCACTTTCAATCACGCATTTTTGATTGACCACTGGACGTAATTTGATAAAATTATTGGTTATATTCTAATATTTCACGCAAAACATGTCTCATCCATACAGTTGTGGGAACAGCACAAAACGTTAACCATCGCAGAAAAAGTGCAAGTTGTGAAAAAGCTTGACGCCGTTGCATCAGTAAAGCGTTTGACTGAAATATACTACGTGGGATCTTCAACAATATAGCACATTAAGAAGCTGAAAGAGAGAAATCATCAAAATTTTACTGTTAAAGTGACACGAAGAAGTAGATAACAGAGAGGAAAACTATGAAAGAAGATTTAAGTGCTGATTACATAGCCTGGTTTTGATTGCATCGGAGTGAAGGCCTTAGTTAGTATTTCTGGCCAAATGCTTATGGACCAGGATAAACTCTTTTAGAAATAGACGTGATCAATCCAAAAGACGTGATTCGGGAAATTTCACGTGCAGGCAATAGCATTTCACCGTCCGTTCTAAAAACACGCGTGGTTTAAATTGTGGACTGCTTTAAGGTTTGATATAGACAAAATAATTGGGGATTTAAAAAAGTTCATGTTTCTGAGGATAAAAATATGATGATGGAGTTTGCAAACATCATCCATAACCCTGAATTAAAGGAAATGGAATTGGTAAATTTAGACGAAAGTATAGTTAGCGGCCACGATATTCTCACCACACAACATATCATAGATGATGAAATCATTGAAATAGTAATTTATAACAATAAATCCGATTGGATATGACGATGATCAGCCTGAAATTGTTGAAGGAAGACTACTATTGATGATGGTCTTTAACAAGAATACAAGAATAATCCAGTCCGGTCGCCCGCGGCGACGTACGGCTGAATCAGCTGATAACAAATCGAGCGAGGTAGGAAATTATGTTACGCAAAGCACAGCATAAGAAATATCAACTTTTATACCCTTTTCCAATAACAATATGAAACTTTTACATGTGCAGCTATATGCACAATGCTTAGATTCCGTTATTTTCACTCATTGCGAAACTTCGATAATTTTAAATAATAACTTTGTGTATTAAGAAACCATTTATTTCTGATTAATACCAGTAACTCTTTATAAAATAATGTTCATTAAATGGCAAACGAATATATTTTGTTATAAATAATTAACTCCTTTCAATGAAACCATCCCGGACGTTAGAAATAGACCAGTTGACATGCATGACCCATAGTCCGGCAAAATCCCTAATCCGGCATCACCTCGGTCCCGACTGTGCCGGATTAAAGGTGCTCAACTGTACAAAGAAAAATTATTATTTTTTACCTATCTACGCCTAATATTATCGCTGTCAATTCACATATTGGGTGGTGGTTCACATATTGGTTAGAAGATCATGTAATGACTTCATGGTTGAAATGTCATTACCAAATTAAACCATGATTTCTGTTGCATTTTATTTTTATAAAGTATGAACAAGAAAAATAGTTTTAAATGGACATTGCAGAGATATTCCATATTTAGTGCTCTCTATGTCATTAATTAGTTCTTTCCTTTCGCGCTCCTGTTCCTGTTTACCCTCCGGAGAATGTTCCAAGTGGGGGGCATATAGGAGTATGGCTATGGTGTTGCCTGAGCTAAGAAGATGGGTGAGGATATGGTAGAGGGGAGTAAGTGGGCTTGGTCATGCCTGAAGCTGAGCCGGGGGAGCATTGTTTTCTACAACGAAGTTAGGCTCCAACATTACGGGAGTGAATGGGAAATGCTAGTGGGTGGAGAGCTGTAAGTTAAGGGTTAGAATATGCAGAGAAATGGACAGGAGGTAGGAAAGGGTAAAAGAGGTTTTGGAAGGAAAGATCTCTCCAGATGAGATAAGGGGAGGGGGACTAAAAGGTTGGAGGAAGTTCTCAGCAAGAGTTCCGCTCTGCCTTGTCACTATAAAACTTCTAGCCAGCACCCACCTTCCCTGCCCCGCCCAGCATCTGAAAGAGTGTTTTCTTCAGTAGGCAATGCCATCATCAACAGAAGAACCAGGCTTTCTCCAGAAAATGCTGAAACTTAGTTTTTACATCAAAATTCAAAAAGCTTGGATGTTGAATAAACTTTTCGAATACAGGAATTTTGTTGTTTTTTTTAAGTGTTAACACCCACAGTTTTTATTTCCAAACATGTTTTACACTTAGGACTTCTGGTAACACTTTGTTTGTTAAGGTACTTTCATCCTCTGTGTTAAATGTGTAAAAAAAGTAGGTTTAAGTATTTTCAGTTATGACAAAGTTACTAACAAATTATAATTTATAATATATACATAATATATAATTATAATTACATATATATTGTGTATCTAATAGTAAATAATTCACCATAAGTCAGTCTTACAAGACAAATATTAATAGATAATGATAACTGTTATTAGTTGTCACCAGTTATCATTGTACAGTAGAACTTGGTTAGTACATTTTTGAAGGGACCGCAAAAAATGAATGTGCTAACCAGGAAAACGTGCTAACGAGGAAACTAAATAATATCTATTAGGGTAATTGTAATGAGGAAAAGTCATCACATTTATGATTACTTTCCGAAGTTCTCGTAAGATCGCCTCTTTGCATGTTTAAAATTAATAAAATGGGCGGGACATTGCCAAAATGATACAATATGTATGGAAATCACAATGTTTCATAGATTTCCCCGAGACAATTACATAAACACAGTGGCATTTACCCGTGATTTATAATGTATATAAGGAGAGGACAAGTTACACCAAGTTTTTTCATCTTTCTTAGGTCTTACTCTGGGAATAAAATAACCGTAAGTATGTCAGTTTGTTGTTTTAAAGCTTAGTAAAAATTAGGTAACATTTTATCTTTACGTAAAACTCGGCAACAGCTGTACCCATTTCGTTCCTTCGTTCTTGGTATGATACCATTTGATCGATCGATATATCGATTAATAACGCAGTTCGTGTTTATTACAATCATGTTTTTAAATGTACAGTTTAAATTCACATAAAACATTTTTCCAATGTAGTCTTTTTTATTTATTGTGCCGAGATCAAGTATTTTTGCGTCAAGCTTGGCATGGAGATCCAAAGCGTCGTCTGCTCCCACAACACTTGGTATTTAACGGCGTACGTTCTCCATAGCCTCCACTGTTTTGGCTAAAGCATGGGGACTGGATCTCTCTCAATTTCTTGCTCAGTATCGTTTTTGTCCATTTCTACCAACTCCTGCTCATGAATTTCGTCAATCGAAATGGTCTGTCAAAGAGTAAGATTAATATCGCACTAGCAGTATACTCGTCGAAATTCACCTCTCTAGTAATCGGACGCCACTCTTCCTGGGGGGTAGGGGAGGGGGGGGGCATGAGTCAGTTGTGCCTCCTCTGCTGTGTCATCCGTTATTTCAGACTCTATATAAGTAAATCTTTAAAACAACTGTAGATGTTTTCTTTGGTAACGGAATCCCATGCATATTTGACGAAATGCATGGCATGCATTTCGTCAAATCTATCTCAGCTCAGCTGTTTGAAGGGTTGCCAGCCTCGTTTGTACAAACAATCTTTATTTTTGCTTGAAACATCGGATGATCCCTTGGTCAAGGGCCTGAAGGTGACTAGTTGTGTTCGCTGTAAAGAATTCGACCCGTATACGGTAACTTCAAACAAGTTACCTAAGACTGCTTATGCTGCTCATCCCATAGAAACAAGTTCTATGGGATGAGCAGCACATTGATCGACAAAAAGTAAAAATTTTCTATTTTTGCCACCCAGTTTGGCATCAAACCCACGCAGAAAGGTTTCAGAAATAGATGTCGTCATCCATGCTCAAGAGTTAGCTGTGTATTGACAGGGAAAGGTTCGAACGTTCTTGAAACACCTCGGGTGTTTAGATTTCCCTATCACTAGTAGCATCCCATAGAAACTGCTGCTCATCCCATAGAAACAAGTTCTATGGGATGAGCAGCACATTGAACGACAAAAAGTGAAAATTTTCTATTTTTGCCACCCAGTTTGGCATCAAACCCACGCAGAAAGGTTTCAGAAATAGATTTCGTCATCCATGCTCAAGAGTTAGCTGTGTATTGACAGGGAAAGGTTCGAACGTTCTTGAAACACCTCCGGTGTTTAGATTTCCCTATCACTAGTAGCATCAGCTTGTCAGTTCCACTCTCGTTGCAGCACTACAGAACTGTCAGTCTCTCTGTGTTTAATTTTCCACCATGGCGTTTTTCTCCTTTTCAATGCCTACGTTCGATCTGGTAATAAGTTGAAAAATAAACCAGTCTCATCGGCATTGTAAATATCATCGTCCCGATGATATTTACCATGCCGATGATTCGCAATTGATTTACAATTTCGTGATGATTCCCATCACGAATGCGCGATTTATCTTTTTGTCACCAAGACTTCGGATTTTTTCATGATTACTTACAATCGTGCAAGTGGATGCAAGAATGTTTAATCTTCGCGCTAACTTGTCTCGCTTCGAGCCGCGTATTGTTATTCACCACGTCACGAAAGTTGAGAAATGCATATGGATGAACGTTAGACGGTCAAGGATTGATAATAATAAACTAACATGTAAATTCAGTGGCATACACAACTTAAAAATATATAGAAAAGGTCTTGCGGGTTGCTTTATAGCAAATATTTGAACGTAATAACCAGGAATGCGCCATTTTTAAAAACGTACTAACCAAATTATTTTACCTGTATTTTGTACTGATGGAACTGGGACGGAGCGAAATCGACGTACAAAGGAGGAAAACGTGCTTCCACAGTTCCACTGTATTCTATTAAGACAGAGCTTTTAGTTTCTCTAATCTTTTTGTAACTCTTTTTGTAACTAAATATTTATGCCAACAAAATATTTCCCATGTATTTTTGTTTTTGATTTTAAAAATTTCTAGCATGGGCCAATCACTTTAATAGCAGCCTATCTAAAATTGAGTGAAATGGAAGAATAGTTTTCGGATGCATATATGTACTACTACAGGAAATACAGTAATTACTGTACTAATTACACTAATAAGATGTTTGTTTTGTCCCTTAATTCATTTTCCAACTTACTATTGTATTTATTTGTGTTACGTATTATTTAAGTCAACTGTTTTTAGATATTTGAATTTCGGTTTGGTGTTAATGTACTTAAACTTTAACATTTTTACTGCCAGCCCCTTTTAGGTAGACTGTGCGAAAACTGTCTAGCACAGTTCAATGAAAATCGTTAGCTTATGAATGATAGATATATTTGAAACACTAAATTCTATTATGTAAATTACGTATTTGTCTCAATGTTGATGACATTTTCAGTTTTTATGGGAGTGAAAAATCATTCATGCTGTCTCTGATTTGAAAGAAATAAAATATTACACGTATGTAATGTAAGTGGATAATTTTCCCTTGGTAATTTTCGCACAACCATAGAGGGCCGATATATCGGCCCACTGGCAGTAAAAGGGTTAATCCACCATGTAGGTCTAGCTTGTTTCTTTTCCTTTTATTTCCTTTATTGACCTTCATAAACATATTTTTAGACACATCTGTATAAGTTTCCGGAAAAAAATTAGGGTTTAACTATAGGATATGACCCTACCTGAGGGTCAAAAAAAATACCCGACCCAAACCTTAAAATTTAGACCCGTCCAACTCCATCACCTAGTTACCACAGAGACCTCTGCTTATGTTTTTAAATTTATAAGTATACACAATTAATATCTGGCATGCTACACATGCTCTTCATTACACTTACCTGTTTCACTAATGGTTCAAGCAAGTGAAGGGACTGCTTTCCAACACATCTCACAGCAAACCTTAGACAACGGCAACACCTCTCCATGATACGAGAATCTGCTTGATATTTTGTACAGGTATTTGACAGGACTGGCCAAATCTTTAAATAAAAATTAAAAAGTGATGAGGTATATAAAGGATACATACATGTCTCAGCTGCATCTCTAACATAAATCAATAGCTACTCTCTTAATTACAGGTAGTGTGGTACTCTTATTATCAACTTATAATAAATAATAAAATACCATAGGTTCATTCAAAAATGGACTGCCATATCACAGGCTGATTACACATTCGTGCAGCTTGAGAGGATACAATTTTAGGCCACAAAGATAGACAAAATACAAAACAATGTTACCAATATGTTCAATACCTCAGTTATCACAGGTTGACATGGATGTATTTTGCCATTTTCTACAACAGGGTTGGTGTGTCTAAATATAATAGCCAGTCGATCCAACCAAAGAGCTGGATCTGTCTTGCTACCTTTTTCTGCCTTGAGTGTGGTGTTCTGAAATCAAACAAAAAAAATCAATACTGATAATGACATACAGAGCATTATTTACGTATATAACACATTGTGGACCATAACCTGAATGGTAATTTTGCATCTTAAAGCTCCAAAGTTTAAGAAGGAAATCATCTTCAATAGGCACCTATCTACCAATCATATTCGGTAACTTGAAATGCCAGAAGTTAGTCAGCAGCAAGCTACATTGAGCTTAATAGGCTTTGTGCATGCCGGACCACGTGCCCTAGGTTGTGAACATTTATGGAAACGCTGGTAGCAGTTAAAACAAAAAAACTAACCGCTCTATAAGATAAATAATGTCATTAACTACGACTTTGTTATTACTAAAGGTCTAAAAGATATGAAGAGTCACATGCAGAAAATAATGGAGAGAGACTGGCATTTGTGGGAGATGAATGCACTACTATTCACGCATTTCACTTTTGATGCACCATAATCAGCAACACTGATTTGTTAGTGCCGACGCCGGCAAAAATAGTTTCACTGAGCTGTTTTTTGCCATAGTTTGTAGAAACGAATTCCATTTATTCCTGGGGACCGGGCCCGAAGTTTGTAATTTCTAAAACTTTATATTTTTGAAACTTCATATTTTTGAATATTGCCATAGGCTTTTCATCAGGACCAGGACCAGCAATTTTGTTTTGTATAATCGAAACTTCGTATTATAGTGCTTCGTATTATTGAGAGTCTACTGTATTACTTTGCGAGTACATTTTTAAAGGCAATAGACGTAACATTTATCTATGATCTAAAATGTTGATCCCATGTCTCTTTGAATTTTGTCTGCAAATTTCCCTAAGCACGCATTGGAAGAACATTAATATATATAGCAAAAAGGAATTTAAATGGTTCCACATTCTATTTGCTGGATTGACATGAGCAATTCTAGGAAATAAGACTTTTCTCCTCAATAAATTTGAGGCATGGTAAGCTCCAGTCCTTACCAGAATACATAATAGAGCTGATTCAGGGAGAATATTGAAACACCAAGCTCCAGAACTTTTTGAGCTACAGAAAAGTTCCTTAGGGAGACACACTGATGAGATTTGACTAGCACAAGCCCGAAAAGAGCAAAAATACTGCACTTTGGAAAGTGTGATGTTGCTGGACAAATTATGAGAAATATAAACTTTAAGGTAAAATAAAACATAACAGGATAAGAGAACAAAAACATTTTTTGAATAACTGCAAAGACGGAACACAAGCAATAAACTGAATGTACAAATATACATACAATTAAAAATACAAATACATTAACTAAATAGACTTCCCACGGAAGCAGGATATTCCACAGTCATTTACAAATAATTAGAAGTATGTATTTGATTGCCACCCTCAATACTAAGATGGACATTTTGGCATTCAGGCATAAGAGATATTGAGAATTAGGAAATAATGTCAGTGCCAATGATTCCATATGCACACCACAGATAACTTACTTAATTAATAATACACCTTCATTTCATAACATTTTTGAGAGAAAGAAAAAAGACTTTATCTCACCTCCACAAGCTGGCAAAGAGGTGTTATTTGAATCCAGCACAGCTGCTTCATAGCCCTCTGTATCTCATCCGGTGGCAGTCTACCCAGAATTACTGCAACACCTGTGAATATTTGTCAGTTATCAATTCAAGAAAATTTACTCCTCAACAACGTCAGTAACTACAATAAAACCTTGTATTTGCAGTATCGGAATTTACATTTTCCCCCGATTTACAACTTCTTTATCGGGTCCTCTTCATATTTCTTTCCTACATCTCCAACATATGTAGAACCCTGTATTTACAACATGACTTTTCTGTTTTCCCACTGTTTGCGATAGATGTAGGTAGGAATGTGATAGATTAAAAAAAACAAAATTCCCTTCTATGACATTTAGCCATATACACCAATGTATATAAAACAGAAATGGTTTCTGGCGTGACTGCGTGGAACTTCTTCATGATTAAATAACTAAAAACACACTATGTAAGTCCACATACAATAAAATTTATTTACGACTTGGTTTTGTTGCAACATTATCAAGTGGTCATAAACAAATTTTATTGTATGTGGTGTACTTTTGGTTATTTAAGTATATAAAACACTTTTTTTTCCTCGTTTCATGCATATATACTTACAAAAAACACAAAGAGAGCTGTAATGTGCTCTGTTTTATGGGAGAATTTGAACTTAGCAGTGTAGCGGGAAGAACACAGCGCCAATAGTGACAGAAAGATGAAATATTTACACTAGCAATTCTTTTGCCAGGAAAAGATTCGTACTGTGAAATGAATGCGATTAGGACTCAATTTATTATTTAGGAACACCTGCAGGAGTATATGTACTCTGTACCGAAGTTCATATTGTGAAGAATGAAAATGAATTTTTACCCAGACATTATGCAATGTTAAAAATGCATGAACTGAACTGGTGGACCGATGACAGGGATTATTCGTAAGACCATTGCACTGCATTGATTCAACAGTTTTACTACAGGTTCCTATAAAAAAAACTTATTGAACCTTGTTTTATCACGTGAAAACTGCAATGAATAAATAAAATTATTTTGTTGAGAAATTTTTGAAGTTGGATGACTGCTGGTGCTGGTCGACCAGCGAGGTAACTCAATATTCTCATGTGTTGTTTATGTTATCCTTAAATTCTCCAAAACGTAAATTTTATTTTACTCGGAAATGGGAATCATCAACATCATTAGTCATAAATCTTCAGATAGGTTTGACGCAGATCTCCACTGAATTCTTCTATCAGTAATCTCTCCATGTTTATGTATTTCTTCTCTTTCACATCCTTCATCACCTGTTCCGTATATCTCACACGAGGCTTTCCTTTGCCATTCTTCCCATCCACTTGTCCTTCGACAATTGTCTTCATCAGGCCATTGTGCCTTAAGATATGGCTGATTAAGTTGTCCCATCTTCTTCTTAGAGTTTTCAGTACACTTCTCTTTTCCCCATTCTTCTTAAAACTTCTTCATTTGTCACTTGGTCGATCCATTTTATCTTCATCATTCTTCTGTAGCACCACATTTCGAATGCTTCCACCCTTTTCTTCTCCGCTGCTGTCATCATCCACTGCCTCACTGCTATAAAGAAACATGCTCCAGACGTACGTCCTGATGAATTGTTTCTTTACTTCTAAGCTTGGGAAATGGGAAATGGATGAAAATTACAATATTTTCTGATGACTCGAGAGTTTTATGGTGTCTTCCAAGTTGCTTCATCCCTCTGGATGACAGTTTCGTAGGCATTCCAGATTCAGGTCAGAAGATCGCGTCCCACCAAATTTCCTGTATCTTTGTTCTATATATTTCCTAAATCTTCATACTATATATTTCCTATGTCAAATTTCCTTAATCCAGTCCAGTCGTCCAGTAGAATGAACCAACGCAGAAAAACACTGGAAACCTTCAAATCATCTTGTAATCACCATGGAAGCCTTCTCAGCCACTAGAATAATTTCAATTTTGGCGTAAATAAAAATTGTGGATTCTCATTATGAAACTTGCTTTGATATACCAAAACATCTAAGATTACCAGTATCTACAATGGATCACTTACTCAGTGATTCAACCCGAAGGTTGGTTTTGATAGGTGACAGTAGAGCTCACCCCATACTAAGCCAATGGCATGTGAAACTCACACATTCAGGGTAGGGGGGCCAGTTCCTTTCCCTGGGCCACCTACGATTTCCTACGAAGTTCTGACATGCAGAAAATCGAATCGCCAGGATTTTAGATGGGGGTGTCCAGAAAGGCCCTTGCCCAGGATTTGAACCCAGGACCCTCCGGTCAGTAGCTCAGAGCTCTACCCACTAGGTCACCACAACCCCCTTCCAATGGATACAATTATGAAAAATCGTTATATGTGATTCAGAAACATGATAGCTAGTGCAGTCATCTGTCGAAAAAAAGAAAATGTCAAGAAATCATGGTAGGAAGGAATACCATCTTAAAAAGTGGTTTTCAACTACTTGATGGTCAAATATCACTGTGAATGGCTTCATCATAAGAGAAAAGGCATTGCAAAATTTATTAGTAGGGGAATTATAGACTTTACAGCATCCAATGGTTGGTTGAAGCATTGGTAGGAATATATCGTACAAAAATAAATCAGGATAGCTCTATACTTCAAGAAATAATTAATGATATTGCTATTATTCAGTTTATCAGTGTTTCTTATTTATATATTTACTCTATATTGTTAAAGTA
Source organism: Platycnemis pennipes (assembly GCA_933228895.1). Classification (NCBI taxonomy): domain Eukaryota; kingdom Metazoa; phylum Arthropoda; class Insecta; order Odonata; family Platycnemididae; genus Platycnemis; species Platycnemis pennipes. The sequence continues at coordinate 54,192,830 of OW121853.1, forward strand.
TGCATGTAAAACTGAAAATAGTCCTTTTCCTGCTATTTGCATTTTCCCACAATTTACACTTTTTTTCTAGTGGTCCCTAAAAAATTGTAATTAAGGGGTTTTACTATATATCATTTCTTAAGGCACAATTTAAAATGACAAACACAGAATCACACACAAACACAAAATTCATTTTTAGTGTCTCACAATCTTAAGCTTGTCTGGTTGTAAAAGAAAATAGATGAATTTTGCCAAGGACCTCTCAAGATAGAAAGCTTACTCCTTCCTCTATACAAATACGGTACAAACTTACAAGGGAAGAAGAGACTGCACTGAAATTGTCTTTATCCGTATATCTCATTTTGGACAATCAAAACATTCATGCTGCTAAAGGTAAAAATGAAGACTGTCCTTAAGAAAAACTTAATGCAAGGCTTCATGAACTGACTACACTAATTCAGATTACATATACAGTCCAAAACTTCTCTATAAAATATGCAGGTAACTCATTAGCATAGAACTACTAATCCTAATGTTCAACTCTACTCCAGCTATGACAATGGGCCTGAACCAACAAGTCTAAATAAATAGGTTTTTGTTTCAAAAGTTAACACCAGGAATTTATAGACTAAAGACTTGCAAACTGTTTGAAACTGACAAAATTCTTCACCATCAAAAGATGAGAACGAGTAGAATTTCTTATGTTCTTAATTCTTGACATATAAGACAAACATGTTCTCCCAGTTAATTATGAAGGCCTAACCTTCACATATAAGACGCAGGGGTGATTTTTTAGTCATAATTTTGGAAAAGGTATCATATGCTGTCAAATACTGTTATTAATGTATTTTCACTTAAGTATCACAGCAAGTCAAGGTACTGCTCCCCACAATATATAAAACCAACAAAGCATTGAAACTGCACGATGAGATAATACATCAAAGTACAGGTAAATTCAGTTCTTCACAGCCTAATTACTCATATGCATCCCAAACCTCTGACTCATTACTTGTGAGGCACTCAACAAATATAACAAATGCTTTGACATAGGTAAATATTGATGCAAGTGCCATGGGAATAGCCTTAATTTGCATTTTAAAAAGTGACTACCTTTTAACAATCCGATGGCAGCATCATTTGAAATTGCAAATGTATCCAGAGACTGAACTATTTGGACCAAGCCATTAAAGTGAACGCCCATGTGTTCTGTACAAGCACTGCAAATGCTTTGGAGGGAATTGGCGGCTGCTGTTGCTAACAGTGGTTTGTGAAGGCAATACAGCAAGAAGTTAAGAATCGGTTCTGGAAATTAAAGAAAATATAAATCAATGCCTCAAAGTAAAAACAGTAAAATTTTGTTTAAAAACAAATAATCTTGTTTTTAGTTACATATGCATGATAAATATAAACAAAAATATATTGTAGAGGAAATTCAAGGATGTAGCAAACAAGATGTTGTACAATATAAAAGACACTCACCTAAGGTTTCGGTATGCTTTTCCACCCACTCGCACAACTCCCCAAGGAGTAAAACTGATGTATGTCTAACAGCAACATGAGTATTTTCTGGGAGATTCAAAATAGCTTCCACAACCTTGGGTACCACCTCTTTTTCCTCTCTGTCGAAAAACATGGAAATCTTAATATCGTCAAAGGGTAGAGAAAGACATCAACCAAAAACATTGACCAAACACTTGGTACCACTTTTAAGTAACCCTGGATTCAAAAGAATAAACAATTTCACCATTATAATCACAAAGAAAAATTACCTCAATCGAGCATTCAGAACATTATTGCATTTTCATCCATTTTCAATTGAGAATGCGTAACATAGCAATGCATAACTTACATTCACTAAAGGACCATTGGTCAGGTAAATCAATTTTGGGAAAAATCATGCTTTTTATTATCAAAGCAAATATGGCCTGTGCTATCTTTGTTTGTTCAACAAGTAAGCACTAGTTAATTAAAAAAAGCAAAAACATAGCTCCATTTCATTTCATTCAATATTGAGTGGTCCCAGATTGCATAATCAATAAGAATAAAGAATGCTAATACAAGCCCAACTGTCATAGTACTTCCACAACTGACAAATGGCCCCCATATAGTAAATCCTAGTGTGCAAAATGTACCCTTCGCCATCCATACCATTAAATATGAATCTTAAGAGGGAAACCAGAATACATCAACAGTTGTCACCTGGTTGTGAGTGGTGATGTACACCATGCCAGCAATGCAAGATAAAAATGCATCAGATGCCTATAAATACATTACTTATGTATTATGTATGTAAATACATAACTTGTGTATATATGTAACTTATAAGACACATCAGAGCACTTATTCAGAGTTGAAGTGGTCATACTCTATCCTTCTGTGCTATCATGCTCACAACACAAAATAACTTGGCTAATAGTGCCACAACAACCAATTGTCAAGAGGACAAGACAATATTTGTATTAAAATTTAAAGCTCGTTTTACATTATACTTGATCCAGCACAAGACCTAGTGTGCTAGCCGCTACTTGATATTGAGGATGGACTCTAGCATGATTGGAACCGTCCTGGGAGGCTTTACACGATCAATGACCTTGTGGTTGCCATGAAGTGGTTATTCCATCTGATTCCATGCTAATTTTAAAAAAAGAAGTTCGCATAGCGCCTGCAACGTGACTTGTTTGGTCGATGCACTGGGTCCTACTGGGAGCTACTAGAAATCTAGTACCGCCTCAAGTATGAAATCCAGTAGCTCAGTGAGTATGCTAGCGAGCATGCTTGCGAGCCAGCATACTGGTTCTATTCACACGATACTGGAAAGCTAGCATACTAGCGAGTATACTCGACCTTGTGCTGGATCAAGTACTGTGTGAAACAGGCTTAAGCTTACCTCAAGACATGCTTATTACTGGGCTTTAAGCATTCTACATAGCACACTTAGGACACAAGATAGCTGAACCAGAATTAAATTGATATAGCTTCTTCATAATTGAAAGAAAATTCTTTATTCTGTAGCATTTCAATAACAAAAAAATCTATAACCAAAGAAAACTTTATACTCACGGCAATATGTTTTTGGCCACTGCCTGCATGATGAAAAGAACAGCTTCACTAGAATCCCAAGTAACACCAGGACTTTGAAGGTGAATAAACATTTGCCTAAAGCAATTAGATGATCCCACTATAAACACCACATCCTTAATAAGCTCTGATACTTTCATTCTAAAATCATAAAAATCATCACCATCTTCCAAAATTCCTTCCTGTGATAGAAGATAATAGGAGAAAATACATTGTTACATTTTTTAATGCATCCAAATGCTGCATTATATGCATAGAGCTAGCTGTCACACAGGTATCACCTTATTGCTCTCAAAACATGTAGCCACTTCAAGTGAAGAAATTTATAAAAGCATGAATCAAAACTAAAAGTATAATTCTTACATGGTCTGGCTCCATTTGGCAATGACCACAGACTGCAGTGATTAACCTTTCAATGTATGGTTTAAATACAGATGTTAGTGAATCACTATTCTTTTGGTAGAGCACCTCTGATAACCTAAACCAGAGGTTGAATGTTATTTCAGCTACCTGAAATAAGTTTATGATCATTACATATCTTCACAAAAAATAGTAAAAGGAAGGTTTAAATTCTCACATATAAAACTACAGAATACAGATCGCCTGAACTTAATGAGATAAACACAAAAAAAAGCCTTTGTATAAATGGACAATCGGCAGTTGACACAATTGTAGAATACCTCATACTGATGATGCCCCACACACGTAAGAACAAGGTCTAAAATTTTTACAGCGTAATGAGGCTTGTTCTCACTACTTTCATTAACTATTTTATCAAAGAAGGCCTCTGCCAGTTCGGTAAATATCCTACAGTAGTTGATAGACCTGAAAAATATTGCAAAAACATTTTAACAGAATACACTTTACCACTGGCTAATTACATATCCCATGAAAAAACTAGCTAAAATTGTACACATTTACAATGCAGAACTTGCAAATAGTAAAATCTTAGGAAAATCAGAAATCAAAATACTTCTCTGTATCCTCCTGAGCGACAGAAAGATGATATCCTTCCTCTAAAGCGATAACTCCACTAAACAGCTGCATCTCCAATTCCTTTTCACAATGACTATTACCCAAACAGTCTAAAAGAGCACACATACAATCTGTAGCTGCTTCATGAACAGCTGAGGGAGCCTGCCAATAAAAATATAACAAAAAATATTGAGAAAGACAATACACCAGGTACAACCAATGCATTCCATAAAAATTATGAACACTTATTAGATGATATACCAAATGAATAAGCCAAAAAGCTACTTCAAAGAGCCCTGAGGATGTTAACATCATCAGCAGTTCCTCTCAGATTGTAACCCAAGTCCTTGTATTACAGAATAAAATACCTAATAACGGACTTTTGGCAACTTTTCCCCTGATTATAGCATGAAAAAATCAATTTGTGGTTCATAAAAATATTCTCAGGAAAACTAAATTTCTTTTTTTTTAATTCCATAATAGAAATACTCCACAAGTGACACCTAATTCCGTAAACTAATACCATTTCTATTTTCTTACCCCATCACTTCCAATTTTATGCGCTGATAGGTAGCAACACACTACAATGATGTATGTTTTAATATTGATGGGTAGCATAATCAGAATCATCAATCCATATGAGAGTACGGGAGATGGTTATATAGTCACCACTGGTGACTCAGCAGCATTCATTCCTCGTGGTATAATTCTATTTACCAAATATAAAATTGAGGTGACACAGGTTTGTGTGGCTTGATAAAGTCAAAAAGTTGTATGCGGAGATTTCTAGTGATTTGCTATTGAATGAGGGGCAGATAATGGAATTAGAATTCGGGCTATAATATTTTTTACACTACCCAAATGGGTAGTACTGCTGCCATATCAGTGACACATTATCAACATCTGAAAGTACTTCAGAAATAGACAACTACACTGGGAATGTGCAGTTTAAATCAATATTCCAGTATATTTTTCCTGCTATACTTATATATACTAGGGATGGTCAGATTGAATCCATCGGATCTTTCATTATACTCGGTTCCGGATTCGGATCCAAAGACACGGAGTAAAATCGGATCCGGATCGTAGATTTTAAATTTCCGTGGTTGATCGATTGAAGCACCCCGTGAATGGCATGTAGGTGCGGTACATATTGACAAGAAGAGGTTGTATAACTCAGGTCAAGAAATTAGAAGAAATTTTTCCGTGCAACTAGTAGCAAAATAAAGAAATATGACTTTTTTTCCCATGACCCCGGTATCGCAAGAAAAAAAAATACAAATAATGTCGTGTGGGTAGCCTACCTTCGCCTGCATCAGGCAGTCAATGAGAGCAAACTTCATATAAACTGCACAAAGTTTCATCCCTATCACAGTTTAAAATTTTCTTTCAGTCATTGCATCAAAAATGTTATCATCTTCAATTTCAAACCCTTACGTATGAATACTCACACTTTTATACTTATATCGTTTAAATTAGATTTATGAATGTATCACTCAAAAATTAGAGATGGTCGGGACGAATCCAAAGATCCACAGGTCTTTCATTTCATCTGCTACTGAAATCAAATCTAAAGACAGTGTATATTCGGATCCCGATTGGAGATTTTAAATTTCGCAGATTAGTGATCGATGTGCCCCGCGAATGGAATGTAGGCACGGTAGATACTAACAAGGAGAGGATTTGTATTCCGGGTCACGAAATTAGATAAAAATGTTATCCGTGCCATTAGAACAAAATAAAGAAATACAGTGGAAGCTCGGTATAACGGTGCATGCAATGGCTTGGAAATCACTTGCTATAGCAAGTGCTCATTATATCCTAAGGTGATGTATTAAGCCTCTCAATTCCCACAGTTGTTCTTACTTTCCATTTTTTTCTGTTACCATGCTATTAGAAACAGGTAGAAGGGCCGTTTTTGTGCACAATTGCATATTTATGGTTTGAGAATTAAATCTTGCAAATCAACAATTTATGCTTTGCTGAAGTATTCGAGAGTTAACCAGTATGTCCATTGGTTAGGAAAGTTGCTGTAATGATTCGCAGAAATACAGCATTTTTCGGCGGTCGAAAATATTTCTTGCATAATTACCTCTTTCAAGCCGTACCTAAAATTCACATTCAGTTATCTCTTGAAAATTATTTGCAGCAAGTATTTATTTACACAAGCAAATGCCTCCGTGAGTTGGTTTTTATGCACATTGTGCGTCCTACTGGTGCTGCCATATGGAGGACCTAGATTGAACGGAGGTAACTACCATGAAATACCATTGCCGAGAACTTTCGATGCATTCACTCAAAATTGTATGTATCTGTGAAGTCAGGAATCAAAACATAAAAACTTGTTGAATGGGATAATTTGAATTATTTACATAACATCGACCTTGGCAATATTTATGAAAACATTGAAAAATACGCACAAATTAACAAATGTACCAGAAAACATAAGTAGGTATTCCCATTACTTCTGTTAACAGGAAAAATAATCAAACCAGAATGAATCGTAAAACCTTAAGGATATAAATAATTCTTAGGCAAAGGAAAACTTTGGCGACTTCGTCATAATGATAAAAAGCATAACAAAACAAGCTTTGAGAAATCATTCAAGCATCGTCTGCTTCAGTCTACTGCCAGTTGCTGAAAGCGCAGACCCTTGCACTTCACTAAATTTGCTAAAGTTGTTGGCGGAAGCAACACTAGCCTTGTAAACGGCGCTAATTTTTCTAAGAGCCTGGAGTGCTTTAGTTCTAGTCGGCATAGGCACTGTTTCTTCTTCCAAAAAAGAACTAATTTTGTCATCACCTTCGTTTCTCACCTAGTTAATCAACTCCTCGTCCGTCAACTACTCCCGCACTGGCAGACAAAGACAAGCAGGCTGAACTCCACCCCTTACCAACACCACCGCTCTCCGCTGTAGTGTGACTGACTAGATGCTTTTCCACTTGTACATCTTCTGCCCATTCCACTCCTATGCCTCCGTTTGAACAAATATTGTATTCTAAGTTGTAGTTGACAAATAATGCTACTAAATATAAATAACATGTGTTAATTCGTACTTTGCAGTGCATCACCCTCAAGAAATATCGCTCGTAATACCGAGCATATGCTGTGGCAGGAGCTTCTTGGCCTTGCTATATCCGTTTTCTTTTAATGTTAATCATGGGCCTTTCGATGGTACATTGCCAATCACTCGTTGTTACGAGATTCTCGCTACATGCCATACTACCTATAACAGGCTTCTACTGTACATGTCTTAGTTTTTTTCTCCATAGGCCCAGATGCACGGGAAAAAAAAGCAGTATGTCACACGGGTCACCTATATTCACCAGTCTAGCAAGAACGATGATAACACATAGTTGTTAAAAATGAGAGCTAGTGTATTGCTGGTCGCAAACTCGTTCCATAGCACTGCCTAGGAATACAGTCCTGTATTCCTAGGGTAATCCAAGCAGGCAGGTAAAAAAGTAAACTATCAGAAATTTCATGCCAATTTATAAGTCAACATATTAAGCATAAAAATAATTGAAATTGGCATTAGTGAAAGTGATTGGAAAAATATTTTATCAGAGAATTAAAATTGTGGAAACATTACATTAACTTTACAATGTATTTTTGAGTGATGCATTTGTAAATGTACTTTAACACGTTCATTGCGGGGCTGATTAAAGCCCTACCCTACACAGCGTGCCATGGCCCACCGGTGGGTCACACTCAGCCTTTTGCATGGGCGGTGTGGCCCACCAGTGGGTCACAGTCCTTCCGAGCTTCTGGCTGCTGCTGAGGGATGGTGGTTGAAGCGGCAACACTCAGCTGTTCCTGAGATTAGAGGAAGGCTGGGGGAGGCAACTCCTAGCCTCGCACCTAGCCCGCCCCTCCACCAGCCACGTGGGTCGCACGTTTGGCTAATAAGACACTGGCGTGGGATGGAGGAAGAGAGGGGCAACAATACAATTTATGAGCTTAAGATTTGCTGACGTTCGGAAAACCCAGGATACTCCCACCCATCTCTGTTTATTGCCCCTGCCCTTGTTCGCACCTGTCAGTGAGACGTAGAGACCAGTCCGTGTGTCACCCCAGCCCTGTGCACACTATGAGAAAAGGGAAGGGGGATCCTTTGGAAAGAGTAGTAGTTGGTCTCACAAAGAGTAGTGTCCGCATTTCGGCAGCCCAACAAGGGCACAGTCGCTCATCCACCTACTGAGGGATTGGCTCAAGAATGCTACTGGAGTCTGAGAACGATGATGATGGGAGAGAGGACTCCCCGGCTCCAGCTGGTTGCAGCAAGAAGGGTCACAATCTAGGAACTTATCCTAAGGATACCAAGAACCGGTACCAACGCAAGCGCTGCCTCCCATGCTACACCAATTATCACAGGAAAGGCAAAGAAAGGAAAGCAGCGCAATCTGCCACACTAAAAGTGCACCAGTTTTGCTTAGACCTCCCTCTTCAATTTGAAGACCCATTTACTAGCAATAGCCTTTCTTCCAGGGGGTAGATTGGTGTAAATCCAAGTCTTGTTTTCCTTCATTGAATTAAGTTCTTCCTTTATAGCTTGATACCCGAATTCTTTATCTTCCCGTACCGCAATGTCCTTGTAATTATTTGGTACATCATCTACATAACTCTCAGTGCTCAGCGCAAGAGAAGCATAATCCTATAGATATTTAGGTGACTTCCTTTTTCTGGTAGATCATCGTAGAGTTTCCTTTCCAGTTTTATTTATTTGAGATTCATTTTCAACTTCCTCCTCATCACAAGTGCCGGCATAGGAAACCCATCGTGATCCCCATCATTTGATTTGAAGTTTTCCTCTGTGTGTTCCGCGATCCAGTCCACGCTTGATGTATTTTCAAAGTCGAACCTTCCTTCATAGAAGACAACGTTTTTCCCCTGTTACAATTTTCCCTTCCTCTGGACACCATAGTCTATAACCGTTGGAACAGTACCCAGTGAAATAATACTTCAAGGACTTGCTGTCAAACTTCCCTGTTCTCAATTCTTTTGGTACCAGTAGATATGCAACACAGCCAAATACTCTTAATTTACACAGATCAGGTTTCTTTTGTTGCACCACAAAGTCGTAGGTACTTTTCCTTCCAAAGCCGATGTAGGACTTCGATTAATTAGGTATACTGCAGTTCGTACAGCTTCCAACCAGAATGTCTTATTTAACTTACATTGAAGCATCAAACAACGAGCCTTTTCAATGAGAGATCTGTTCATCCGTTCCGAGACACCGTTTTGTTGAGGGGTATATCTCATTGTGAACTCAAACTGTATTCCTTGTTCTTCAAAAAATTCCTTCAACTCGTTGGACAAGTATTCACGACTATTGTCACAGCGAAATCTACTTATCTTCAAGTTGAAATGAGCTGTAGCCATGGCGTGAAACAACTTTGTGTATCGAGTGACTTCCCATTTTGATTCCAGTGCATAGGCCGCTGTGAAGTGAGTAAAATCGTCGATAAATGTAAGTACATATATTTTTCCGTCGAACGATCCCGGTGTGATTGGCCCACAAACATCACTGGATTAGCTCTAGAGGTCTGGTGGCACGTTTCCTGGTGTGGTTGTATGGCAGCTGTGATTGTTTCCCCTCGACACAATTACAACACCTTTCCGAGGGAATAGTTGTAACATCCAATTCCATACTGTCAACCTGTGACCGGAGACTTTTAATATTGTCGTAGCTCAAATGGCCGAGCCTGCTATGCCACAATTTCATGTTATCTTCAGACGAAGCAGCTGACAAAACTTTGCGTTGAAGAAAATTCAAAACGTATAATTGACATTCATTCCTATTTGCAACAGCAATAGTTTCACTTCTCTTTTTAATTAAACCTCGAGAATTTTCAAAGATGATACGAAAACCATTCATTTCCAGCTTTCTGACCGAAAGCAAATTACAATAAAGATCAGGCACAGATAAAACATCTCTGATCGTAATCTCAACTTCCTTTCCTTTAACAACACTGATGACTTTAATATCCCCTTTATATTTAGCCTCAAGATAAGTACCTGATTTTGCTACTTTAATTTTAAAAGGGTGTTCCAATTTCCTGACATTACTAAGAGGTATTTCATTATTGATCATATGTTCGGTTGCTCCAGAATCTAAGAACCAGTTTATATCTTCAATCGGACTATCTTCACATGATACTTCGAAACTAAATCCATCCTCCTCTCTGGCATTAGTCACGTTTGGCGAGTTATTGTTTCCAGAATTACTCGGTAGTTTAACTCTGCAGTTAGCTCTTTTGTGCCCGGGTTTTCCACATTGATGACACATGAACTGGAAAGAATTCCCTGGATTTCCTTGGTGTTTTGCTTTACCAGTGTCTGATGGGGTTTTCCTTTTCCTCTGTAATGCTGAGCCTGAAATATAGCAGGAGACGGTGCATTTGTCGCAGTTTTCCCGACGACTTCCTTCCGCTTCGACTCCTCATCCATCAATCTGTTCTTCACGAAAGTCAACGTCAGATCCTTCATCGAAAGCGTTTCAATAGCAGTAACCACCACGTCGTACTCGAAGGGCATCATCAAAAGTAGATGACACAAGATGTCGGATTCCTCGACTGTAGCTCCAGTGGAACGTAAATCTCTGATCAGTTTATCAAACTTTAGGAAATGGTTAACTAACATGTCATTCGAAGCATTGAATTTCATAGTTAATAGCTGCTTTCTCAAAAGAAGCTGACCAGCAATTCCTTTTCTTTCAAAAGTGTTACGCGATGTCCATAAATCAAAAGAGGTTAACTTATCTTTTGCGTATTCCAAATGACTGTCAGCAATGCGTTGAATGAGATGAGACTTACATTTCCGATCCCTATTTGCTAAATGAGTCAATTCTGCTTCCTTTGCGGTTCGCTCTGAATCTTTCTCTCCGTCCACAAATTGCACTTTGTTAAGATGTGGTTCTTCCACAAAAGATAATAATTCCAACTCTTCCAAAAGTGTTTCCATTCTAAATTTCCAATTGCTGAAATTCGTTCTATCGAACAATGGGATCCGATATTTTTCCGCTTCTGTCGTCATCTTTAACATTACACCTCCTTTTACGTTTTAAAACGAACCTGGGCCCATAACCTATAGTTTTTATGGAGTTTAGGTTCCAAAAGTAAGAACTTCTTTACTAATTCAATTATCGAGCTTGCATTTATTTCAGTTAACCTCAAAAGTAAAAAGCAAAAAGCAAACAACGATGGACCAAATTATTTATATAAAAGTTGAAGCATTAAATTGCAATCTCAACAATGTTTCTTTAAACTGCACACTAAATAATAGTTGTACAGGTTTAAAAAATGTATTGTTTGATGCGCATGTGATAAGGAAAGTGAACTTTACATTAGAAGTACTAAGATATAGTTATCACATCAAATCTTGATCCAGGAAAATATTATCCACATAGATGATAGGGAGATGATTTTTTCTTCAATAAATTTACTTGCTTTTTGAAAATACTATTGCTGCTTTTTTTCTATATATATACATTAAAAATCTAGGAGTAGAAAAGGAATGAAATTCAGAATCCAGTTTCTGAAACTAAGGATCCGAAACCAAGATAAATATCCGAAACCAAGATAAAGATCTGAAACCCAGGCAAGGATCCGGTTCCGGATCCGAGAAAAAACCTGGGTCCGTCCATCACTAATATATACCGGTATATTTTTTAAGTCAATATACCGGTATATTTGTGCCATCTTTTAAACACCAGTACCTGATATATTGCTCAAAATGAAAATTTTTAAGCCAAAGTTCAGTAATTAAGCTATGGAATTGATTTTAGAGAGTGGGGTCGTTGAAAATTCTCTACAGCAAAGGGGAAGTAAACTTTCATAGTTTTAACCATTTTACCGTGAATTTTTTCTAAAAAGTATTATAAACTCTTTTTATTTTGGTTTGAATTCTCTTCGTGAAGAGTTTCTCCTATTCAGCACTGCTACTGCGTATTCTGTAAAGCACTGAGCCTTAATAAGAGGCCATACGACAGCCTTGCTTTGAACCCAATGATATTAAATTCTTTAAAGAATTCAAACCACATTTCGTGGAACAAAATTATTAATGTTCCCATATCTAACAATTCAAAAAATTATCACTGTCATGGTAAAAGGTTACACACTGTTTTTCCTGTGCGTAGTAATTACAGTAGAAGCCCATTATAGTGAGTACAGCATTTAGTGAGAATCTCGCAATATCAAGTGATTGGCAATGTACCATCAAAAGGCCCATGATTAACATGTGAAATAAAATGGATATGGCGAGGCCAAGAAGCTCCTACCACAGTATACACTCGGTATTACAAGTGATATTTCTTGAGGGCGATGCACTGCAAAGTACAAATTAACGCATGGTATTTATCTTTAGTAGTATTATTAGTCAACTACAACTAAGAATAAAAGATTTGTGCCATCTCTACATTATTTAAAATCCGATCAACTCCAGGCACTGATGATTTCCGCCCTGGCATATCTTGTGCACGCTCGCACTTTTTAGGTGTTCTTTTGTTAAGCCAAGTTTACATAGGAGCGGAATGGGCATTAGATGGACAAGCGGTAAAGCATTAACCAATCACACGACACCGAGGAGCGGTGATGTGGGTAAGGGGCAGAACTCAGCACGCCTGCCTTCGCCCTCCTGCCTCCACTAGCTAGTTCCCGTCACTCCGCCCACCCGCTAATCCCTGCCCCTCTGCCCACCCGCTAGTTCCCGCCCCTCCACCTGCCCAATCGTTCCTGCCTTTATACTGAAGCATACGACGCTATAATAATTTTTCAGCCAGGAATAGAAATTGAAATTACTGTGCTGTTAATGAGAACCGTGTGTATGTATGATACTACAGTCCGATGTTTGTTTCGTTATGCTTTTTATTCTCGCGATGAAGTCATCAAAGTTTTCCATTGCCAAAGAATTATTATATTTCCTTATAATTTTACGATTCATATATGCAGGTTTCGATTATTTTTTCCTGCTAGCAGGAATGGGAATACTTATGTTTTCTGGTACATTTGTTAATTTGTGCATGATTTTCAATGTCTTCGTATATATTACCAGGGTCAATTTAATGCGCATAATTAAAATTTATCTCGTTCAACAAATTTTTACTTTATGATCCCTGAATTCATGGATACATACAATTTTGAGTGAATGCATCGATAATTCTTGGCAATAGTATTTCACAGAAGTTACCTCCGTTCGCTCTAGATCCTCCAGATGGCGGCACTAGAACAATTCGAAATGTGCAGTGCAACCAAAACAACAGCGTTTCAACAACAGCTAAAATATTAATGCACTAAATAATATTAAACTTCAAGTGACTACTAAGAAAGATCTTTGCTACAATACGTGAAAAGGAAATTTTAATATCTCGATCCGTGTTGTTATTACAAAGCCGTAAATACAATGCAACCGTCTGGTACCCGGAAAAATGCGCTAAAATTCCGTTTTTAAGCACATACTGAAATTAATATATGTAAATGGTGAAAAAATGATTATACTATTACTAAACGCAAAAATAAACATGCTTTAATATGATGTATTTTATTTTAAAATCCATTGAGCCATCTTCTAGATATTAGTCTTCAAACTCGGGTGACAGAATTTTGCAACGGACAGTAAGCACCAGTTCTCTGCTGCACAGGATTGATGGGTGGAGGGTGTCAGGAGACATAACTTTGTCCAACCACAGACACATACTATTCACTCTTTTAGAATCCAATCACAGGGAAATAACATATAGGAACCCCAGGACTACTAACTGGGGACTATATCGAGAAAGGCTGGGAGCTGCCCTAAAGGGGAACCTCAGTGCAAGTTTAGAAATGTGGATGAGGTAGATGCTGCTGTTGACTATCTACAGAGAAACATCATCACATTCTACGAAAACAGCTGCCCCCTAAAGACCAGGAAGGAAGGGTGTAAATTACCCTGGTGGGGAGCAGAATTAAAAAGTCTCCATATAGAGACTAGGAAACTCTGTAACAATGCAAAGAGGACAAGAATGCCTCAGGATTGGGAAAACTTTAAGGTTGCCCAATGGAGGTACTAGGCAGCAATCAAGCTCTGTAAGAGGGATTGTTGGAGGGGCTTCTGAGCGAGCGTAGAGACTGTTCCACAGATGGGAAGACTTCATAAGATCCTATCGAGAGACTCAGAAGTGGGAGTTGGGTCTCTGCTGCTTCCCTCGGGAGACTACATTTTCCAACAAGGAAGCGCTAAAGCTAATGCTGGAGACCCACTTTCCAGGCTCCAAGAAGTTGAGGGAGATGTGTCATGGAAGGAATCCCATCCGTCCGTCCGGCTTGGCGAAATGGTGACTTTCCTCCAGTATCGTGACGTACACAGTTACAAAATGGGTAATCATGAGTTTTAGCCCCTTTAAGGCTGCTTGGGAGGCTGATGGGGTATTTCCTGCACTCCTTCAGGAAGGGCAGGATCTGCTCCTCCTTCCCATGGTAAGGATATTTCGTTCCTGCTTGGCTTATAGATATGTTCCAAAAGCCCGAAGGGTCACCAATGAGGTTTTCATACCTAAACCGGGTAAGACGGACTACACAAGAGCAGACTCTTTTCGAGGAATCAGTCTTATGTCTTTTCTATTGAATACACTAGAGAAGATATAGGACAGGTACATAAGGGATGAGCCATTAAGGGAGCACCCCCTGCACCTGCATCAACACGCCTACCAGAAGGGAAAATCCATAGAAACAGCACTTCACAATCCTGTTAGCAGGATTGAGGGAGTGCAGGAACATGGAATGTACAGACTGGGGGCATTTCTTGACGTCAAGGGAGCATTTAACAGCACGTCCTTCGATCAAATCTCCATTGCAGCAGGAAGACATGGCATCCATGTTCACATTGTGATCTGGATTAGATACATGTTGGAACAGAGAACTGTCAAGGTAGTCTTGAGAGACAGTTCAGTGAAGGTAGCTGTGACTCGAGGCTGCCCTCAGGGTTGAGTGCTATCTCCACTCCTCAGGAATATGGTAGTTGACAGTCTTTTTGTAAGACTGAATAGGACTGGCACATACACTCAAGGGTATGCAGATGATGTGGCTACACTCATCACTGGAAAGTACCTCGATACCATCTCTGGGCTTACGCATAAAGCACTGGATAACGCAATGGGTTGGTGTGCAGAAACAGGGCTGACTGTAAATCCGGAGAAAACTAAGCTTGTATTGTTTACCAATAGAAGGAAAATTGAGGGCTTTAGACCTCCCTCTCTGCAGGGTAAGGTTCTATGCTCCTCACCATCGGTTAAGTATCTTGGGGTTATTTTGGACTCCAAGCATAACTGGGGAGAGCATTTGGAGACCAAGGCAAATAAAGCCTGTGCTTCCTTATGGATGAATTGTAGAGTCACCTAGATGCAGGTGGTGGGAAGAAGGGGATGAAACCACATCCTACATACTATGTGAGTGCCCTGCTGTGATGAGGACTCGAAATAGGTACCTGGGTTCACCATTTTTGGAACCCAGGTAGGTAAGGGAAATCCACAAAGGGGACCTGTTGGCCTTCAGCAAGGCGACTGGGCTATATGGGTGATTTCTCTAGAAGGGTGGATGGCACAATGGGCCAATAGGTCTACGTGCCTCAGGGCCTCCTTGGAGAAACTCCACCACAACAACAATCTATCCATATGTCATGTTTTACGATATTTACAGATGTCCCGAACAACCCAATTTGAATGGTATGACACAACTAACGAACCCTCTCTTTTTGTGACTGATAAAACAAATATGGTTAAAAAATACCAAATTTATTTCAGAATAGTATTGTTTAGCCATTATTTATTATACTTATGTATCAACATCATTGGTTGAGCAAACAATGAACTTATAATCTATCTTTCTTCCAACATAATGGAAGACTGGATCCCCCCCTCCCCTGTTGATAGAGCATCCTAATAGTTGGCTAAAACCCCTCCCTCCCTTTAGTGTCATGGTTATGTAATACATGGAGGGCTTCCAAACTGGGGAAAATAGTAAGGATATACCAGATATTCTACAGAGAAAAAATCATTCGCCTTGACTGGTCAAGGCGAATTACATCAGCTTGACCAGTCAAGGCAAATGCTTTTTTCTCTGTGGGATATCTGCTATTGTGCAATTTCAGCGGGTAATGCTTCTAAAGTTTTCACTGCCAGTTTGTGAACTTCGAATTTAATTAGGATATTGTTGGACAACAAACTCCCTATGGACCTAAGTTGGAAGAGCAAGGATAGAGGTTAGAAGGGAGAAGTAATATTAAGCAAAAGGAAACTGGTCCAGGATGGATTTGACATGGCCCATATCTTCGGATTACTTATTAAAAGAAACCAAGACATAAAGATATATAAGCATACATATTCTGCATATAACACTAAATATGCAGAAGTGCTCAGTGGCTAAGAAGTACCACAACAGGCAGGTTTCCTGACAGCCAGAGATTAGAAAGCTACCATACATACTGTACACTTGTGTATATGTAGTTCAATCCTAATTTCTCAGCAGAATAAATGAATGTGGAGTTATCAGATTACCCTATTTTCTGGCCCATATGATGTACGTTTGTTACTAAAATTTTTTATCTATAAACAGCGTGTTTTAATGGCGGAGTGTTGAGCTCATCTCTGTCTCATACACCTGATTTAACCATTCTGTCATATGCTATCTACTCTGACAGCAAACTACATTGTAACAGCAGTGAGTGCAAACACAAAAATAAACATTATATGGAATATATTGCAATAAGTGTTGACTTGTGACATCTTGTGGAGTTTTCAGGCCATTCAGGTATTAAATGCCTCATTATGTGTACATGGGAGTACTAGCTCCAATTTATACTACACACCCACCTGATGATTTGCAAGAATGTGGAAAGCATGGGCCACAATGATGTTATTGGACACTTCGGATATTGATATGGCTTGGATGGAAACCCAGGATGTAAAACACCGTAGAACTTTCACGTGCATTGTGGGATTTTCGCTTCCGTTCGAAAGACATGCTTTCTGCAAAGGAGAAAAATCAGTACCTTTAGTTGCATGACAAACAAATTGCAAGTTCTGTTTCAAAACTTTCCACTAAAACACCATGGAATAAATAGCCATTTGTTCCAATGTCATATGTCACAGTTTGACTTGTACTCTATTTTGGCAATAAATTTGGTAAATAATTAGAACATTTTCATTATTCCATAATAAGATAGCTACTTCACTTGGAATACTAGGTTTACACCAAGTCCTGCGGCACATGATGTATATTATAAACATCACTGGCTAAAAGATGATTAATTTCGTATAATACTTTTCTGCATTGTATAATTCAATAAACGTGCAATTTTTTATTAGAAAAATATATTCAAATAATGCTTATATTATTTCAAGATAAGTAAAAACCATGTAAACCTGTAAATAAATATTATTATTATTATTCATCCATTGACACAACAAACATTTTCATGAACCAAACTGCTGTGCAACACTTTACAAGAAAATGTTGTCATAGCGACAAATGATGCCCTAAACTCCATCAAACATACATAATAGTTTTCTTTCAAGATGTACCGCACTGTTATTGTCCAAGGGACCCAAGTAAATGCTTAGAGAGAGTAGTTAATATAACAAAGTAGTACATCACTCAGTCCACATTACCTAAAAATATTGTGTGTGCAGTAATTGTAAACAAATCAAGCAACGTTCATTTAACTGTAATTATTTTAATTGTAGTTTAATAAACCAGGATTCTCTTAACCGCACAACTATAGCTATTTTAAACGATAGTAAACAATGAAGGATTGACGAACAAACTCCATACTGTAGACTAAATTGAAATTGATGAGAGAACTTACCAAACACTCAGATACAATTTTTGAACTCGACTTTAGTTCCTGCATGATTTCTGTGCGGCGATTTGCTCCAAGTCTTAAAGATCTCGAATTCACTTCTTCAGGAAGAACAGTGAGAATTTCAATCAAAGGCCAAAGGTTTCCCTGCCCGAAGCTCTTAATGAGATCTTCAAGTGGTTTACTCCACTGTGCCATTAACAGGGCTAAATCTGATAACGCTAAGCACAACTAAAAAGGAAACAAATAGTACAAAAAGTTCAATTACAAAATTTTACACCAAGATTGGTTTCGCATAGTCATACATCTGCACAGGTCAATCACGTCAAAATATTACTTCATAGAATACATCTTAATGTACCTGAGTAACTATAATGGGGTTAGTTTGGTCATTAACTTGGCTTATGTGCTCAATCAGGGAATCCCTCAAAGATGTGTGAGATTCACTTGGAAGTTCATGAAATGAAAGCTGTATTTTCGTTCTCATTGTTTGAGCAGCAAAGTAACAGCACTCCAAGTCTCTTTTTTGATGTAACATTTCGTCTGCCACTTTCCAAGCGTACACCTGCATCAAAAGTCATCAAATATGAGACAACAACCGGTATAGTGAAGTTGACATATCGAAAAATCAATCAAGTATAGGTTTTAAGTAAAAATTAAGCTATCCTAGCAACGTAGCCAGGTTGATTTACCGGAGTTATCGAGAAACATTTCAAATTAACAAATGTAAATACTTAATTTATTCTTACCGATCTTTGTAAAGCACCTAACCATTGCGAAGCCTTCTCTTTTCCTGTTGGATCAGGATTATGATTTAGAGTATAAATAGCTTGATATACTGTATCTAAAGGAGGCGAAGACTCCATTTTTTACTACTAATAACGCTAAAAATCACATTCAAAAGGAATAACAAATTCACGTATTCCGTTTCCTTCACTAACTTCATGTACAACGTGAATTAAAAATATTTTCTAATTTAACGATTGCAACGCTCTCAGTGCTCGATTGTTTAAGTTCCTTGCGCGCGCTAATGTGATTGTGTTAGAGATGGGCGATTTTTCTCCGTAATCGATTTTTCGTATCATATGATAATCGTGTCAGCAAAATCGATTCAGTAGAAAAATCGGGGTGGCATAATCGATTATGAAAAATCGGTGAAATATCATATGATATTTCTGAGAAAATAATCATATGATATTCTGCAGGGCAGAATAATCGTATCATCGGAATGATCGTTGCGTGGTTGCGTCATGCGAAGAATCGGGTGTGGTACGCAGTAGTAGCGATACTGCGTGGATAATCGATTGTGAAAAATCGGTGAAATATCATATGATATTTCTGCGAAAATAATCATATGATATTTCTACGGAGCGGAGTGATCGTATCATCGGAATCATCGGAATAATCGTCAAGCAAAGGAGGCGAAAAGAGCGATGCGGTTGGTATAATCGATTATTTGAAGAATCATCATATGATTTTTGTGGGGAAAGTGAGGAGCGAAATAATCGTACGATTCTGGTGTTGATATTGGATCATTGAAGGCCATACGGTAAGCGATGAATCCCGATGTTTTACGTTGAAAACATTTTTTTATGAGTGAAAACAATTATGTCATGTACGAAATTAATGATTCAGTGAATCAAATAATGCTGTCTTGTCTCAAGCGAACGAATTATTGTGGGATATAAGTAATCAATGATAGTGCATTATATATGCTGTTTAACTAACAAAATGACTTAAAAAGAATCATTGGTCATAGTAAATGTTTTGAGTTGGTAGTAATCTATCTCTAATATGATTGGAATTTAAGTACGTGCCTGAATTCAAGGAACGTATGCTTTCAAAAGTAATACTTGGATTATTGCTGATTCAGTCTTGGTTTGTTGCATAAGTTATACGTATATAAGTGACAATTTATGCCGTTGAGAGGTGATGGTAGGTGAAATATAAATACCTTATTTTTATATTATAAAAATAGTTGTAGGCTCTGCAAAAGTGTGGCTTATAAATAATAATTAATAAAATCAGTCATTAATTTTATAAATTTTGTATTTTTTCAATTGAGGTAACTTTTTAAATTAATTTTTCAAGTCATCACAATAGTGATGTGCTATAATATGTCTGTCGCGTAAAGTCCCCATTGTGAGTCACTGAGAGAATTTAAAAATATTAATTTTGATAATCTTTTCCCAGTCAGGCGATTCCTCTTCTGTGTCATTATATTCCCTGCCTTGGAGAAGAGACTTTCAGATGGCATGGAAGTTGCCACAATTGGCAAGTTCTTCGTTGCTACTTGGAAGAGGACTGGATATAGTGATTGACATTTATGCCACTCCTGGATTGGATCACTGTCTAATGAAAGAACAGGGGACCCCAAGTACTGAGAAAGTTCACTTGGGACTCCGGTGTTCTCCATTAGCGATGCATTCATTCTTGTGGCCACCAGTTGTTTGTGGTGGCTCCAGAGATCGAATTTACCACTTGGCAATCCACTCCCGGCATCATTGGCCTCACTGATTGAAATGGATTCTTCACATTGAATTTCTCTCATCATAGCTGACACATTTTTTATTGTTTTAGAGCATGAAATTGGATCCTTAAAGTGAAGTTTCTTGAATCGAGGACCCAATAAGGTGGCTGTGGCTACAATGCTTACACCCTCAATTTGGCCAAATCTCTTTTGTATCTCATCCTGCAGATTCCTTTTTAGGTCACGACTAACATCAAGGCTTGGATTGGCAGCTTCAATATGTGCCTCTAAGCAGTGGACTAGAGCAATAACTTTGCTGTTTGTGACATATTTTGACCCCGATATTTCAGTTGTAATTGACTCAATTGGCCTTAGCAACTCAATTATTTCCATTACCTCTTGTAACTGAGTTGCTGTAAGCATAGATGGTGCTTGTGGGAACTTGAGCAATACATTATTTACATGTTCACTTAGCTTAACAAATTGGTCAAGCATATAAAAGGTGGAATTCCAGCGGGTTGGTATGTCCTGTTTAAGTCGCAGTATTTGGCCTTCTGATTTCCCACTCTCTAGCTGTAGTTTTCGCAACATATCTGCTCCTGCAATGCATTGCTTAAACCAGGTAACAATGGCTTTTATGTGAGATATTCTTTCTGGTAGGCCAACTGTAAGCTCGATAGCTTTGCTTGGTACTAGATTTAATGTATGCGCAAAACATGGCAAATGTTTTTTCTTGGAAAAAGTATCATGGATACTTTTCACGATGTTTGCGGCATTGTCAGTAACAACTGCCATGACATTTTCCAGTGTAATGCTCCATTGTTCACAAACGCTCAAAAGTACTCTGGATAAATATTCTGAAGTGTGACTTTCTTTTAGCTCAGTGACACCTATTGTTGCAGATACAAGATTTTTATTTTGTAGGTAATGCACTGTGATACCTAAGAAGCTCTTTGTATTGAGTGTCTCACTCCAAATATCTGTTGTTAATGTGAGATTGTCTGAAGAAGCTAGTGTTGTTCTATACATATTTGCCATAAGTTCATATTTTTCATCAATCATTGACGTAACTTTTCTTCTGCTTGGAACAGAATATAGTGGCACAGTGACTTTCATGAGGTATTTGAATCCATCATCTTCCACATGGGAAAGGGGTAGAAGATCTTTGCAAATCATGTAAATTATGGCATTTGTAATTCTACCATTCCTATTTCCACCATCTGTATGGGAAAGAAGCATATGTGACATAATATTTTCCTTAATAATAAACAAATTATCTATGAAAATCCTAGTTAATACTCTCCATTTTATTTAGATGGCTAGGTTGCCTATAACATACCATCAATTATGGTAAATAACATACTGAGTCTTGAAGAGTTCTTTGAAGGAAGTCATAAATGGTAGTAACTTGCTAAAAGGTATCTTTTTTATTGTTAGGGTAGTTATTGTTCATTATTAAATGTACCTGAATACGATTTAATTTTCTTAAACACATCTTTAATTTGCTGTTGATGTGGCATAGCATCTGTTAAAGTGTGTGCTGTGCTATTCTCTGGTCTACCTCCTTGAGTACTCTGGTTCTGGGTCATGCACACAATAGGGTTCTCTACTTCCTAAAAAAAATTAACTTTACTTAAGTCTTTTATGTTATCTAGAAAAATAAGCTATTATATTGTCATAAACCATTTACATCAATGAACATTAATGGATAGTAACCAAAGGACAGGAAGCAGATGAAGGCCCACTTCCATCACCCAGTATACTCCCTTCATTTTGAGGAACTTCATCAGTTGCCTGGTTAGTTCGGCATCGATTGATGGCCTAATAAAACAGAAATTTTTACTGCCATCTTTTGTGATCTTGAGCCCTCAGCATCTTAGTAATTTCAAAATTTGTCACGAATCACCTCATTTCATTTCAATGAAGCATTTTTAACTAATATTAGCTAGCTCAGAATCATGAGTCATCCACAGGTTACTCTCTGATGCCTCTACCTCACAGGTATGAAGAAGGCTTTGTTTGTTCATAGCAGTCTATATACTAAGACTTAAAATAGTGTGATTATGATTCTGCATCATGTTTTGGGTTCTTAACCGTATTCCTTTTTGATATCTTTAGAGAAATCACATGATGAGTGACTAATAAAAATTGAACTCCTTTGAGACAGACAAGTCTACGTCATAGTCATACAAATTAGTATGAACTGGATGTGCGTCAGAGTAGGTTATCAAGAAATATACTACTGATTTCATTAATATTATTTTTCGTCCACAGGATCGTCAGGCTAAAATATACGATCATGTCAAGATAAAATTAGTGCTATACTCTTGGTGTGTATCTAATTATCTCAAATGAATTTCGTTTGAATCATTGACATGAAGTTCTGTTTGCGTCATTAAAAACAGACTATAACACTCGTTTTTATTTATGTTGATTTATGATGATAATATATTATCATCATAAAACTGCTCGGTAGAGACCATTCTGTTTTTCCACGGAGGAATGTTTCAAAATTGTCTGCGAAATAAATATATGTACCCTTAAAACTAGAGCAACCTTTTGAAATGTAGCGGTAAAAAAATAACTTAACGTCTAGGTTATTGCAAATGACATTATATTTCACTTAATTAATTGAAAAATGGATTTGTTCACTTAAAACTATAATTACGTCACGTGTTATTCACGTTAACTGTTTTGGTAAAGCTTTCTGTCTTAATGAGCCGTAAACTTTACCTCGCCCCTCATAATATCGCCATGCGTCCGATTCATATGGCTTTTTAAATTGGTGGTATTTCCGCACGTCTTTACAACCTTGCAGCATATGCGACAAGTCGCGCTCTTGTCGTTCTTTTGGAAAAATATCCACAAATGGCTTTTTACAGGGGCCATTTCAAAATACCACTGTCTCAAACAGAACAGACACACTGTATTAGACTTGTTGCGGAACAATTGTTACATAAATCCTCCCTCCGATACTTTTTCCTATGCGATTCAACAATTATTTGCAACAAGTTTCAAATCGAAGTTCTCCCGCCGATTTTTTCCCAGTCAAAATCGGAACGGAATAATCGATCATGCGATAAAATCGCCCACCCATAATCGATTAAAAAATCGGAAGAATCGGAAGCAAATAATCGATTATGATGAAAAATCGATTATTTTCGCCCATCCCTAGATTGTGTTATTCTTGAATTTCGAAATGAATTATCTTTGTTACTTCGATGGTAACATACGGTGAATTGCAAGGAATATTATCTATTGTCGCTGCAAAATAGTAGAGAGATTGGGTTTTGTAATACGTATGAAAGACTTGGAATAACTTTAGCAGGATGGATGTGGATGGTCTTCCTATAATAGGCCCTGGTGTCAACTACACCGAAGTATATTTTGCTGACGTCCGTAGTTTTAAAGTTTTGAATTAGTCGGATGTATTAATAATTTTTTCTTTTCTATAGGTGAGGCCAATTGATCACAAGAGGACATTAGCCCTAATAAACCATTTCATCACTAACACAGTATGCTTTTTGAACAAGTTCTCAAGGTCTTGTGAAGCAAAGCTGGGAAAATTTGAGGACAAAATTCAGAAACTAGAAGCATCTCTTAGTATACTGGAGGCTAAGGTGAGAGTTACCTATGGTCGTGCGAGGGGGGTATCTATAAGTGTAGTCTTGTTGAAAATTTGAATCGCAATTTCATTTGCGTTAATATATTTATTCTGTGCCCTCAAGTGATGCAGTATACTTTTTCAATAGCATTTTTAGTACCATTACATTTGTATTCAAATTTTATAATATATGTAAATGAAGCATTCTACCCCATCGCTTTAGTAGGCGAAAGAGATGCCACATGTTTTGATCAAACTTAGATCAGAATAATACTATTTATGTTATGTAGAATTGATAATTTATCCTTTTTCATTTTATGATGTCCAATTTTGGGGTAAATGTTTGCACATCTACCTATTCAAGAATTATATTGTAATTATTTTAATGATTCATCATGAGTAAGATGATGTTTGTCAACTGCATTGAGTAGCCAACCAGAGGATCCTATGTTTAATTGTTTATAGTGCTTTAGGGTATAGAGTAACCACCAGTATGATTCTCAATGGTTGAGTTAAAAAAGTATACACTGCAATTACTTACGCTAGTAAATTCTGAGGTGACTCGAAGTCCTCGAACTCAGCCGTATATTGTCTTGCAAAGAACTGTGGAATAACTTTCCAAATGACACTGATGGGAAAATGGGCTCCAGCAACCTTCTACATTGATAAGACCTTCAACAGTAGAGGAAAAAAGTAAAAAGTATTCCCACTATTCACAGAAATGGGACCCTTCCTCCAGCGATGCCATATGGCGACATTGGGCTCTGATGGGTAAATGTTGGTCTTGGGCTCTAGTACCTTAGCTTTCTTTTTATTGACTCAGGGTGCCCAGCAGTCAGGGAAAATGGACGTGGAATTCGAGTGACTCAACCAGTCCATCTGACCAACAGAGATTAAACAAAAATAAGAAAAGGATGAGAAACTCATAAGTGTTCACTAGTTTGGATCGATACTCCGATCGTGGGATATGGTTGTCATTAAATTTTACTAAAATCAACTTAGCATGGATAATCTATCTCTGAAACTTCTGTAGATCATTATTCCTTCTAGAATATTAAATTCCCATGTTATTGTTCTCGATGTTCACTGCCAACCAATTTTTTTTTTTCAAATTTTCTAATTAATGATTCTTTTACTCTAAATTTGTGTTCCTGTAATGCCTGGAACAGCAGTTTGCACAAAGACACTGTGAAAAAATGTACCCTAAAATGGTTCAAAAGTCAGAAAGTAGTAAATTTTGGTCAGGGAAAATAAAAAACTTAAACTGCTGGGCACCCTGTGACCTTCAGGTGTCTGGCCACTGGCCTTTCCATGTTTACTGCACTTTTCTTGAAATATCTTTCTGTTTCTGCCTTTACCTATTTGTTGTCTGCAAAACTCCTGATGACTTCTCATTGACTTCTTTGATGGCTTTCTCAATGTAGGCATTAAAAAGTAAGGGCACAACCTTGTCTCACTGGGTCCTGATATGATCACAGTCACCTGATCTTTATACAAATTAAGGATTATTCTATGGTCACTGTATATCACTCCAACTGCGTTCAGAATCCTTAACAGTTTATTACATCCCACATTGTGAAAAACCTCCAAATCCAGAAACTTAACAAACATGAGTTAGTGCTTCTCCATTCTCTTCTCTATAAGCAGCCAGAGGACCAAAAGCACTTCTCTTGCATTCTTGTTTTTCTGGGCTCGAATCGGTCCTCATCCAGGAATGCCTCTGATTTTCCTTCTCTTCTCCTGTGGATGATTCTTGTCAGTATCTTTGAGGCTTGTGTCATGAGGCTTATAGTCCTAAAGTTTTCACAGTTTGTGGCCCTCATCTTTTTGGGTATAGGAATGATGATGTTCGTCTTCAAGTCCATGGTATCTTTCTCATAGTGAGGGATAATTACCTTGTTTTTTGCCTCTCCTTGAAGTGGTTCCTCACCATACTGTAAGTAACTCACCTTTCCATGAATGAAATTTCTTTGTTCATCTTCGCATAGATCCCTCATCCACATTTGTATTACTTTCCTCACTTTACACTTTATATCATTTCTTATTCTGTTGTAGTGGAATTGGCCTTCTTCAGTTTCCAATGTTTTTGTATTTTCTTCTCTCTTCAATCAGGTTTAAGACTTCTGAAATCCAAGGTTTATGCTTGAAATATTTTTCTTCCCAGAACCTGTTGGCAGCGTCTACTTGTGACTTATCCCATATACAGTAGAACCTCGGTTATACGACCCTCATTTATGCAACGACCTCATTTATATACACAGTTTTTTTTTCGGTCGGCTAAATGACCGCAGAAGACCCCATGAAACTTATGAAACCCCTCGCTTATGAAACTTTTCATTTATTTGACGAACACGGTTATAAACCGTTTTTTCCAGTCCCTTAGTAGGAAAGTCCTCACTTATACGATTTTTCAGTGACTGACCTACGGAAAAGTTTTTGTCAACGACTGTTATAAGTCTCGTATTTTCATTTATGCACCATTCAATTATTTATAAGAAATATGACTTTTTTCCTCATTACCCAAGTATCGCCAAAAAAATATACGTAGAATGTCGCACAGGTTGGCTACATTCGCTTTTGAAAATTTTACCATCTTCAATTTCAAACCCTGAATCTGAATACTCACATTTTTATACTTATATTGTTTAAATTAGATTTACTAATGTATCACTGAATAATTAAGGATGGTTAGGTCAGATCTAAAGATCAACGGATCTTTCATTTCATTCTCTACTGAAATCAAAACCGAAGACAGAGTAAATTTGGATCCCGATCGGAGATTTTTGAATTTCGTGGCTTAGCGATCGAAGCACCCCATGAACGAAATGTAGGCGGCAAAAACGGTAGATACTGACTAGTAGAGGATTTGTAACTCCGGTCACGAAATGAGGTGAAATTTTTTTCCATCCTCTTTTTTCTTGCGAATAATGGAGAAAAAAGCCAATACACATGTTTCTTTATTTTGCTTCTAGTAGCATGAAAGAAAGGCTCATCTCTTTTCATGATCCGAGTTACACAACCTTTTATTATGAGTGTAAAACTCACAAATATCATTTTAAAGGTGATTATTAATAAGACATTGCAAAATTAATAGTTTAGGAGCTTGAAATATTCTATAATAATTTTATCGTCTTAAAAATTGAATCCCCAGATATTCCATATTTCGAAACTCCTGACCACGTTAAAAACTTTTGGTTTCTAAAAAAGAATTTGAAAGCATTCAAGGATTTGATTTACCACTGCAACCCGAGTTAATGTAAACCCATTTGTAGTGAATTATGTAATTTCAGGTTTTTGATTTTGTATATTATTTAATATTCTATATTATATTATTCTTGGCTTATGATATGCTCGGAAGCATTTTTTCTATAATTGCATTTAAACCTTTCTGTATAGAGGGTGATACAATATGGTATCACTAGGATCTTATATTTTGGAAAATAATTCAAATATTAATTAAATTGAACATCTAATGTTTCTTCTAACTGCAATCTAAAGAATAGTTGAACAGGTTTAAAAAATGTTTTGTTTGATGAGTATGCGATAAGGAAAGTGAACTTTATATTAGAAGTAATGAGATATTGTTATTGCATCCGCAAATTGTGATCCAGGAAAATATTGTCCACATAGATGATAGGAAGTAAATTTTTTCTACAGTAAATTTACTTGTTATTTTGGACTATTGTTGCTGTTTTTCTATATAGGTATATTTAAAATGTAGAATTAGAAAAGCAATGAAATTCAGAATCCAGTATTCGAAACTAAGGATCCAAAACCAAGGTAAAGATCCGAAACCCAGGCAAGGATTCGAATCCATATCCGAAAAAGATCACGACAAGGTGAAAACAAATGATGCTTGTTCAAAAAAAAATCTTTTCTTTCATCATCGAGTTGCTCAGACCTACAATCCCGACTTAGTAATTAAGTAATAACTTCAAAATTGCTGAATGAATAAAAATATCTAACCTCTAATACCAATTGCTTTCTGATATTTATTTATATAAACTTAAAACTATTTTTAGTTAGATCTCTGTTCATACCTATTGATATTCTGTTTTGGAAGAAAAAAGGTTGGTAAAGGAAATAAGTTACCTATTATTCACAGCTGAGTTTAGTAATCCGTTCTCTTGCATAAGCTGATGCTTGTATGTAGAAGATGAACTGACAATAAACACCATTATGAAATGTGCCATGCATTAATTGAAACTAGACCCTGCTGGTCAAGTGCCAGGAATGCTAACTATCACACCAAGGAATTTAACTTTGGGAACAGATCTTATATTATTTCAGGATTGCAAATGCACACTGTTTCTGTCTAGGTGTCATGAACATACATTTGTATAGTTGCTTGCAATACAATAAATGATTCGGCTTCATTCGCTTGCATCTAAACATGCAACCACAAACATACAACAAAAAAGACTAAATTGGACATTTGAAAAGGGTTTCATGTTCCCTTACACTGAAACCTCCGATATGAAACTTCCTCACTTATGAACCTTTTTTTGGTTGTTTGCTGAAAGTTTCATAAGTGATGTTCTACTGTATATAGTTCTTTTTAGCAGTCACTCTTCTTTAGTCATCACATTCTTGTATTTTCTTCTTTCATCAATCGGGTATATGATTCCTTCCATGATCAAGGGCTTCTTCTAAACAATCACACTTATCCATTGAACTTTTTTTTTAGCTTCCTGCAGTCTGTTTTTGATATTCTCCCATCTCTCTCCTACTAATTGCACAGTTAGGTCCTCTATCTTTTTTTTTACTGCCTTCTGAAAAGCCAACTGCCAACTATTGTTGAGTCTCCTTTAATTTTTCTACTTTCTGTATGTTCTTCATTGTTTTCTTCTGTCGCTCACTTTAATTCGGTTTGCCTCTCCTCTTAACTGCTTTATTACACATGTGATATCATCGTAAACACTTCTGGGGGGTTTCAGTAATATTTATGTACATCATAAAATATTTAGATTATTATTCACTAAATTATTCACAAACTTTTTGTGAAGACAATTCAACTACATTTTTCAGCTCAATGATCAAAATTCTAAACGCTAGTGCAAAATATAGTAAATTACGGGAATGTTTTGAGGGGTGTTTTAACTCTAAAACCCTTTCCCGTCAGTGCACCACTGCCTTTCACCATACTGCAGAAAGCTCTTCTCATGCATTTCAGCACTCTTCCAGAGCATTATACATACTCCAGCTTTATCATTCAGTGATTCGGTGTTAATAATCCGGTAATTGGGCCACATCATTTCACGATTCCTTATGTGTCAAGGACCATTCTCTACATTTCCACCTTCAGGTTCTCCAATCTTCCAAAGGTCCGAAGAGATCTTATGAGTCCATATTCCTACTTCCTAATATATAATTGCTTATCAGACTTAATTGAAATACTCTCATGAATAGTCCCTGCCTGTTGATCTGAATGGGGGACTATTTTACTTCTGGAATATTTTCCTGGATAGTGTTCAGTCACATCTTGAAAAAGGAAAAGAGGGGAGTAGCTGTAACTCCTTAGGATAATAATTTGGTGGTTTCTCCTTGCCTTTCACTTCTCAGTACTACAGCCATTTAGTAAATGTTAACATGTCTGTAGTTCAATGAGTGCCGCTGTTGTGACCTTTGTGGTCTCCACCTTAACTCTTATGAAGAAGAGCTGTTACCCTCTGCTCCAGGTGATGAGATGCATAATTGTTAGCAGCCTCCTGTCACCAAGTCTTCTTAGGTTTCTGTACCATTTAAAAGGCCTACCTTACCCAAGGATAGACCAATACCACCTCCTAATGTTGTTTCTTTTTGTCCATGACTGCTTATTCATTTAGTAAACTCTCTGATCTTGCAGCTAACCTCTATATTCAGAGGTTGAACCACTATTTGCAACCTGGTGACCACAATCAGTGGCTTTAATCTCAGCCCTGAGGTATGTTGGTTGACCTTTTAAATACAAAATTTC
Source organism: Platycnemis pennipes (assembly GCA_933228895.1). Lineage (NCBI taxonomy): Eukaryota > Metazoa > Arthropoda > Insecta > Odonata > Platycnemididae > Platycnemis > Platycnemis pennipes. The sequence goes on from OW121853.1 coordinate 54,222,722, forward strand.
AATGAAAAAATTTAATGTTGACCTATGGAAAAGAGGTTTTTATGGTGAGTTCAAAAAAGATGTTATTTTAGATGTTAAATAAACTTCTAAAAGGTCACATTCTGAAATTCATTGCCACTATTGCTGCCTTCTTATAGCTGGTTATACTCAAGATATGGTGAAAATGGAACTTTTAAGTAAAAACCTGTGGGTCAACCTATAGACTAACATACACAGTAGTAAATTAGCTGCAATTATGAGAATCATGAACTTTGAGATATGTCATACATTTAATTGGTATTTTTATTTAATAAAGTAGCTGAATGAATTGCCTTCCTTAATAATACCTAATTATTTGATTCAATGCACATGTTACAATGTGATAGAATACCTATTTTTATAAGACCATCACTGAGAAAGGTTTTGAAAACATTTCATTGACAGTATGTAGTTATTGCACAGTAGCTATTCAAATATACTTCATTTTTTTCCTTAATTGTCTACAATATGTATTTTGCATTGTATGCATTTACCAGTACTGTTGCTTACAGTTTACAGTACTCACTGTTGTTTTACATTTCTTTCTGATCTGGGAATGGCTGCTTTTTAAATATGTAGTCATTGTTAATATGCCATAGGCCAACATGCTTCTCATTAATGCGCAATTTCTCAATCAAACTTTTCCTCAATAATGAAATATCTTTTGTTAATGAATTCACCATATGTATCATCTTATTTAAATATTCTCTTGAAGTTTTATCATAATTTTCGGTGGTGCTGATGTGTGTGCTTTAGGATGGGTTTCACCACATAGTTTTCGATGGTTTGTGCACAGTTTCACCATATTTCCAATAACTGCCAGCATTCATCATATGTCAACATGCTCTTCATTTAAATCAAATGCCATTAAGATTGTTCTATAAAATGTTTCTTACTCAGTAATTGAAAGAATTAATTTCAAATGAAAACAACATTATCACTGATTATCCTTTAAAATTTTCCTTAATTTGTACATGGTAGAATATTGAGCCTTCATTGAAGTTAGAACCAATTCTTTCTGTGTGCCTCTCTGAATGGAAAATTATTGAAGCTCAATATTTGTAATTTTCTTAAGTGTTTCCATTTCCTACTGAAGGAGGTTGTGGACAGTGCTGGTGCATGTTCTTAAATCTATTCTATTTTTTTCTATTTTTTTATCGTAGCTATCGTCTGTCCCGGGATTAACTGTTGAAACGTCTCCAACACAATCTCAAGATAGCAACCAAGAAAATTCTACTCAGAAAGAAGCACCTGTGGTAGAAATAATCAAGGGTAAATATATCCCATCTTTTAATTTTTAAATCATCAATATTTTCAACTTTTGATTTTTTTTTTGTGGGTTTGTTTCATGAGCAAACAAGATTTTGTTGAGGAAGTATAAATGAAGAATTGTAATATCCTTAATTTGGATAGTTGTATGTTTCTAATTATGAAATATCAGATGTGAATGAATTCTGCATATCATCTTATTTAAACATTTTCTTTAAGCTTTATTTCCATGGTGTTGAAGTGTCAAATTTGCATTAGACTGAGTTTCACCACATTAGTTTTTATAGTTTGATGACAGTTTCAAAATATTTCCAATAAATGTTGCTTGGAGTTATTTTTATTACCTATTAATAGTTTTGATGTGCCAAATGTGCTTTAAGATGAGTTTCACCACATTAGTTTTTGAGTTTGATGACAGTTTCAAAATACAGTAGATTCCGGTTAATAGGGCCACTGGTTATTTGGGGCAGCCACTTATTCGGGACAAATCATCAAGAACAGAACCCAATTGAAGAGAGTCCCTGAGTTTTCTCCGGTTAATTGGGACAGGAAGCCGCTTAATCGGGCCATGCATCGGCTGTATTTGCCTCCTACTCCCTTGAAGAAATACAAAGTTTTGAGCTCTTGTAAATCATTTGGTACATTTTCCCTATCCATTTGAACCAATCCCCATGAGGGAATCTATTCCCACGTACACTTGCCTTCGTCCTCAGGTAGTCCAACTAGAAGGGGTTTTGGGTTTAATGGTCACGGAGCTGCATAAAGTGTAGGTACACAACTTGGCTTCAATAGCAGAGTATACCATTAAGGTGAATGTTAGGCTGTAGGCGATGTGTCATGAAATAAAATGTTTTGAGGAAAGAAGAGGGGAGGTGAATTCTTAAGGGATTATGAGAGGAGGGACGACACCCACGGTGAGGGAAAGCCGTGCTATTTCCAAGCTTCCTGGCAGATGTAGAAGAGGGGAGAATGGTAGAAATAAGCAGCATTACTCCCCTACAACTTCTTGTTTACAATATCCTGCACACACTGACTTAGGCCCTTATTACAGTAGGCCACAGGTGGCTCAGCCAGCCGCGACACCTTTCCCACCCTCATCTCTGGTAGTTAACGATTGTTAGTTGCAGTTTTTCCCTTCACTTGCTGTTCGACTTCGTAGAGTCAACAGTATCAAACCAGTGTCAGTTTCATACCTGTGATATCATTCATCTGGTGTGTAAGGGAATTCTGAGTGAGTAAAATACATATTTTTTAATGCCGAGAGCAGAGAAAAAGTTCCTAATTCAGGTTAACATGCCGCGTAAGGATTTATCGCTGGCTGAAAAAATTACAATACTGGACTGAATTAAGGACCATCCACCTCAAACCAGTCATCGTCGTTTGGCGGAGATAACAGGAGTGCCGAAATCAACGATAGCCCGATTAATACAGCAGCAGAATAAGCAGAAGATTGGAACAACAAAGGGAAACAAGGAGCTCCCCAAAAACGCCAATGCCAAGGCAAGGATCCTGATGTCGAGGACGCTCTTAATCAATGGTTTTTCATTGTTAGTGGACGAGGAGTTAGTGTCAGTGAGGTCAGTCAGTATGTTAAAAAAGAAGTCGGAGGAGTTAGCTTTGAAGCTTGGCCATACTGATTTCAAGTCAACAGATGGTTGGCTATCTAGATGGAAGAGTAGAAACAAAATAATGTTCTAAAATGCTCATGGAGAAAAACATAGTGCTGATTTTGCAAGTGCAGAGGAATGGAGATGTAAGCAGCTACCTACCCTACTTCAGGAATTCAGTGCAGATGATGTGTACAACGCAGATGAAACCGGCCTGTATTACCGAGCCACACCTAATGGCTCTCTCTACAGTTATGTGGAACTGAGTGGGTCTAAAAAAGTGATGGAACGGATTACTGTTTTGTGCAGCTCAGACATGTCAGGAAGTGATAAAAGGAAACTTTTGGTAATTGGAAAAAGTGCTAACCCTGGCTGTTTTAATGGGCTACGAATGAACAGCTTACCAGTGGAATATTACACCAATAAAAATGCATAGATGACTGCAGACCTCTTCAGTCATTGGTTATGCAGTTGGGATAAGGAACTAGCACAGAAATCGAGGAAAGTGATTCTTTTCTGGATAATCGTATGGTACACCCTGATTGCTCCAACGTCTTAAAAAAACATTCAGTAGGAATTTTTACCAGCCAACACAGCATCTCTTGTCCAACCGATGGACATGGGGATCATCAAAAATCTGAAAACAATATACCGCGTAAAATTGATTGATCACATTCTCGCATCGATAGAAGATAATCTTCTGACATAGTCTTCAACTGCCAAGGAAATGAGCTCAAAAGTGAACGTCCTGCAAGCAGTCACGTTTTTGGAGGATAGCTGGTGAGAAGTCACCAGTAAAACGATTAGAAATTGTTTTATTCATTGTGGTTTTAAGCACTCAAGTGCAGAAATATCGAAAGAACTGGAAAGTGAAAATGAATCCGTTTCCGAACTGCATCAAGTTAAGAACTTTGAGGAGTTTGAAAGGATCGACTCCAATATGGACTGTTATGACAACAGTGATAGCAGCGAAGATGATATAGTGGAAACTATACTAGCTAAACAACAAGGTTTGGTTGAAGACGAGGAGAGTGATGGAGATGAAGACGTATCTAAATGTAGCCGAGTGACTTCGGCAGATGCCAGGAAGTTTATTGATGGGTTGCGATGCTACTTTATGCAAGAGGACAACGAAGGAAGTCCGATGTCATCTGCCTGTGCCGACTTTGTATGCGCGACGAGGGTGAAGAGAATGAAGCAGAACACCCTGGACAAATTCCTTGAATGAGGAACTACACATAAAATAAATAGTAAGTACCCCTGGTTTCTATGGAAATGAAGCTTTAGATCACCAATTATTCTTATCTAGCATTTCATCGTAAATTCTATGCCTAATCACTAATCCTTCTTTTGCAGGATTTCGTAAAGGGAATTTATCCCAAGTATGTAGATCGATGCCAAGAGATTTTTTTATGACACAAGATTTCCAAATGTTAATACCCAATGTATGTTTTCTAGTCAATTTATTGTTTAAGTACTATATAATTAAACATTTTGCATTTGAATTGTTATTTAGCCTTCTGACTTTCATTTAAATGCTTACTTAAACATATTTATGTGATACTTCGGATAAACGGGCAGCCGCTTAATTGGGGCAAAGTACATTGGTCCCGATGTGTCCCAATTAACCGGAATCTACTGTATTTCTAATAAATGTTCCTTGGAGTTATTTTTATTACCTAGGTATTCATGTTTAGATTATGATGATAAAGTGCCATATTTTATTGTTGTCGATAACATAAAAGTAATCTATTCCAAAAATGCAGGAAAATGGATTAGTCAAAGTGCTTCACATAATGAAAAATCACATTTTATTGAATTTCTTATTAGAAATAAATATATATTGTGGATTCTGTAACGCATGTACAGTAATACCAACTTGTAGTAGATGTTTCTGTTACTATGTAGTTCATTACAATCCAAAATATACATTACTTATTTACAAGAAAGCAAGACAGTATTTAAAAAAACATTCATATAATGGGCAAAATGCAAGTGAAGGAAGGATAAAAAAAAGAAAAAGAAAGTAGGTTGTAATTCTATGAAGAAAAACTTTGGATTGTGAAAAGAAAAGTTATTAAAATCCACGAAAAGAATCTCTGGAGTCACAATAGAATGAAGTAAGATTTCACGCTTTCCCGGCGAATTGCATTGATGAACTCTTCTCGGGCTCTACACCGGGTGAGTGAATGTAATGTTGCCGACGTTTCGGGTAGCGACTCGTTACCCATCCTCAAGGCAAATGTCACGTAACTAAACCGTCCGTTGGTTTTATACGGACGCTGGCGGTGGGGGATTGGTCGAGCCCCGATTGTTGAGCTGGAGGACCGTTGACCGTTGAACTTTGGCCGTTGGCCTCGCTCTGTCAACCTGTATTCTCTTTAGGATTCTATTCCATGAGCTGCTGATGGTATAGCCCGAATCCCGATTTACGTTCCTCCTCTCCATTCTTATTTCTACCGCTTCCTTTGTCAAGCGATCCCAAAATTTGTCCGAGCGCCAGATAACCCTCGTATCGTCCCATTTAATGCGATGGTCTAGACTGAGGCTATGTTCAACTATCGCTGATTTCTCCGGCTGTCCGAGTCGAAAATGTCTTCGATGTTCCTTCAGTCGAGTGGAAATCGTTCGACCTGTCTCTCCCACATAGACCTCGCCACATTCACAAGGTATTTTATAGACTCCCGGAGTCATGAGGCCGACTGGGTCCTTCGCTCTCACGAGACGATCCCTTAAATTGGGCAATGGTCTGTGAATGGTGTCGATGTTAAACCTCTTCAAAACCCTCGAAATTTTTCCAGATATCGTAGAAACATATGGCAAAACGGCTCTGGCTGTCGGTTTGGTGTGTTCATTCTCTGTAACTGAAACCCTTGAAAAGTTAGAGGACCTCTTGAGAGCCAAGGAAATTTGCCGCTCACCATATCCATTCTGTCGGAAGGTTTTTCTGAGGTGGTCTAATTCCATAGGAAGATTTTCTTCGTCAGAAATAGCCTTTGCGCGATGTATTAGTGTGGAGAGGACCGCGCTGCGTTGAGAGGGGTGATGATGACTGAGGCCGTTCAGGTAGAGATCCGTATGCGTCGGTTTACGGTAAACGCTGTGTCCAAGTTTGCCATTTTCCTTCCGGTGGATAAGGACATCGAGAAAGGCTATCATATTGTTCTTCTCCGTCTCCATTGTAAATTGGATATTGGGATGCTGGTTGTTCATGTGCTCCAAGAACGATGCAAGAGTGTCCGGTCCATGAGGCCATATGATGAACGTGTCATCCACGTATCTGTAAAAGCACTTGGGTCTTAACGGAGCAGTAGTAAGGGCTCTTTCCTCGAAATCCTGCATGTAAAAATTCGCAATGGCCGGTGACAAAGGGGATCCCATCGCAACTCCGTCGGCCATTTCATAGAATCCACCGTCATACTTGAAGAATGTGGACGTTAATGCATGGTGGAATAGCTTCAACGTTCCGCTGTCAAATTTTTCTTCCAGCAACTTGAAGGTATCGGAGAGTGGAACACGGGTAAAAAGGGAAACAACGTCAAAACTAACCAAAATGTCTGTTGGTTCCACCCGAAGGTTAGTCAAAATACCCACGAATTCAGAAGAGTTCTTAATATGGTGTTCACAGACACCCACATAAGGTGACAACATAGGAAGGTGTTCCTTTACGACCCATTGTGAGTGCCATCGGATCTCCTACTTACAGCCTAGCCAAATACCTTACAGGAATTTTGTCACCTTATGTGGATTGTGGAGCGTCCGTATAAAACCAACGGACGGTTTAGTTACGTGACATTTGCCTTGAGGATGGGTAACGAGTCGCTACCCGAAACGTCGGCAACATTACATTCACTCACCCGGTGTAGAGCCCGAGAAGAGTTCATCAACACAATAGAATGATTTGACATCTTGCTTAAGTTTGACTGCAAAATCAGCAATTTAATCTCCTCCAGTCACAAGTTTCTGTTAGCTGCAGCACCCTAAGTGATTTCTGACAACAATGTTTGATGCAAGCTACTGTCTCAGAAATCCAGCCTTTAGATATCCTTATGTGGATTTTTTTAACTGCAGGGATTATACAGGAAATATATGAGAATTTTCAGTGATAGCAGTATTTTTTCTTTGAACATCTAAGAAAATATTAACCTCCATATTCTTTAGACATCTCCCCTAAATGTCAAGTGGTGGACAGTTGCTGATGAGTGTCTGCACACTTAATGCTCTACATCAGTGGCTCTTAAAGAGGGGTGTATGCATCCCTTGTCGCGTATGTGTGTATATAGGGGTGCAGGAAGCTCCTTCTGCAGTTGCGAGACTATGTGATAAAAAGATATAGGTATTATCTATCATATATATATATCTTCAGTTGCAGCAACCAGGAACTAAATTATTATTTTTGGGTGGTCTTGAAAGTTTATTTTAGCACATAGAAATGGCTGCAAAATATTATTATGGTGTAATTTGCTTTTATACTTCCATAATGCTGACATCCCAATTTTTCATGGTGAATAAAAACAATATTTTTGTGAGAGGGGTTCAGGGATAGGGGTAGGTAATAATCATGTACGACAGGATAAATTCTACTAGTCTTGCATAACTACATGGCTTTTATTTCCATTTTAGTGGAACCTGAATCAGTTGAGCCTGCATCACAACCAGTCCTTCAGCCAGAGACTGTGAATACAAAAACTGGCATCACAGTGAAACAAGACCCAAGATTTGCCAAATTCTTCAAAATGGTGCACTTTGGGGTTCCCCCTCAAGCAGTTAAGTTGAAGATGGAACAGGAAGGATTAGACCCAAATTACCTTGAGTAAGTGCCCTCCCTTGGGTTTTAATCATTTCCCTGTGTTATTCACTCTCCATTTTAGATACCTGATTACTTGATACTACATAGAGTAAAACCCCTTATTTGTACTTTTCTGGGGAATGCTAGAAAAACATGTTAATTGCAAGAAAATGCAAATACATAGTGGGAAAAGGAGAATTTTCAGTTTTACATGCAAACTTACACAATATAGATTACAGATTAAAATAAACACAGTTAAACTGATTTAGAGAAATATTAAGTATTTCTTAAATAGCTGTCCTGATTTATTTTTGTATGATATTTGCCACACACCTTTATGGTGGCTTGCAAGGTATTATGTAGATGATATATTTATGCCAATTTATCAACCAACCAAACCAACTATAGGACGTTGTCAAATCCATAATTCCCAAACTTTTGACATTGTGCAAAGTCTTTTCTCGTATGATGAAGCTTTTACAGCAATATTTGACCATCTTCTTCCATGATTTGCATTCTAGAACTTAAAATCACTTTTTAAGTTGGTATTCCTTCGTATTAAGATTTCTTGACATTTTCTTATTTTTGACAATGTCTGCACTATAGCAGTTATAGTATAGCTTCTGAATCACATAGCAATTTTTCATTATTGTGTTTATTGTGGAGACTGGTTATCTTAGATGATTTGTCATATCAGTGCGAGTTGCATTATGAGAATCCACTTCATCCACAATTTATTTACACCCAAATTGAAAATTTTCTAGTTGCTGCAAAGGCTTTGGCAGTGATTATTACAGTGATTAGATGATGACTCGAGGGTTTCTGGGTTTTCTCCACATTGTTTCATCCTGCTAGATGACAGTTTCAGTAGTATTTCAGATGGCATCTTCAGGTCCAAAGTATAGGAAATACAGGAAAATCTTGTATTTGCGTTATCAGAATTTACGTTTTCCCGTGATTAACAACATTTTTATTGGGTCCCATGCAATTTCCTATATCTCCAATGTATGTAGAATTCTGTATTTGCACCATGACATTTCCGTTTTCCCGCTGTTTGTGTTAGATGTGGGTTACAATTCGATAGATTTAAAAAACAAAATTCCCTTCTATGACATTTAGCCATACATACGAGTCTGTATAACACTTTTTTACCTCGTTTCGTGCATATACACATCAGAAAAACGAGAGAGAGAGAGGGAACCTTAATATGCTCTGTTTTACTGGAGAATTCAAAATTAGTGGCGTAGCGGGGCAGTACACAGTGCCACTAGCATTGGAAATATCATATATTTATAGATGCGATCCTTTTGCCGAGAAAAGATTCATACTATAAAATGAATGCATAGAGGATGCAATTTATTATTTAGGAACACCTGCGGGAGTATATTTAAATTGTACGCAAGTTCATATTGTGAATAATGAAAATGAGTTTCTACCCAGACATTAAGAAATGTTAAAACTACATTAACTGAACTGGTGGATGATAATAGGGGATCTTTCGTCAGACCATCGCACTGCATTGATTCAACAGTTTTACTGCAGGTTAGATAGATTATTGATTGATTGTAATAGTGGTGAGGTTTCTCACAACAGAGGCCCTGAGGCACTTAGACGTATTGGTAGAGGTCCAGGAAAATAGTTTGACATAAGTTCAAAATCAGTTTTAATTGAACCTCAAAATTGGTGTAATATAGTTTTATGTTTATTTTTTCTATTTCCAGTACAAATAAGATGGTAAAAAACTAAAAATTACAATCCTCTTTCTATATCTTACAAGGGCACAAAATATAGTTTTTAAGATACATCTACATCTATGTAATACCCTGCGAGCCACCATATGTGTGTGTGGCAGAGGGTGAAGATCACCAAACATGCACTATTGACATGCAACTAGGATATTTAATGGGGACATGCTAGATGGTTAGTATGTATCTACATAATGAGAAAGGGATTATTGGTTGTTATTACATGCATCATGCACTACAGACTACTCTTGACTATATTTCACCTACCTATCCCTTTGCTAAGCTGCCTATTGTTCTAGCCCTTGAGTCATCTTCTAATGATGGCGGAAGCCTTCGCAGCTACTAGAATATTTTCTATTTAGGCATAAATAAAAAGTGTGGAGTCTCACAATGCAACTTACACTGATATTGAGAAACATCTAAGATTACTGGTATATATACAATATATACCAGTACATTATGGATACAATTATGAAAAATCACGATGTGATTCAGATACATGCCAGCTAGTGCAGACATTTGTCAAAAAAAAGAAAATGTCAAGAAATCATGGAATGAAGGAATACCATCTTAAAAAGTGGTTTTCAACTTCTTGATAGTCAAATGTCACCGTGAATGGCTTCGTCATGAGAGAAAAGGCATTGAACAATTTATTAGTTGGGGAATGATGGATTTGACAACTTCCAATAGTTGGTTGAAGCATTGGTAGAAATATATCGTACAAAAATAAATCAGGATAGCTCTATACTTCAAGAAATAATTAATAATATTGCTATTATTCAGTTTATCAGTGTTTCTTATTTATATATTTACTCTATATTGTTAAACTATACATGTAAACAGAGCCAATCCGAAGGATTTTTCCACACAAGCGTTTGGCGGCCCAAGGATTTTTTTGGCTCCCCTCGCAAACGATTGTGTTTTTGTTGTTTCTTACAATCTTAATAGGATCTTAAAATAATGAACTCTTACTTGCGCACTATGGACATGGTTTATGTCTTCACTTAAATTAAATGTTGTGAAGGTATACCACTGTAATTTTATTTATTTATTCAATAGGTTACTGCCCTTTTTCAAAATTATTACAGAATAGAAACAAACACACAAAGAACTACTTTATTCATTTGGATACATTTAAAACTTTGAAAAAAGATGATTTTAATTTTAATTAATTAACTTATAGGAAACTAGAAAGTTGATTGTTAGAGTGAGTTAACCCTTCAACGCCATCCTATGTGCTCAACCCCTTTAAACTACCCATGGTGCCGTCCTACGTCCTATGCACGTCTGTCTCAGGCTATGTTTTGATATGCTTTTTGAGGAATTAAATGTTATTTAAACGTAATAGTTTTTTGCATACTGATACAAGAAATGTTGCTCTTTATGTTGAGCAAATGTACTAATGCTTTATATCTTTTCTTTAAAAGATATCGCTTCTTAATTTGAAGCATCTATTCTACACTTTTTCGGGAGCCTAGCATATTATCTTGGGGGGCCATGTGCACCATTTCCATAGCTTAGGGATGACCACAGGACAGGGGGCCTCATTCAGACCCAAGCCCTAATACATAATGAAAGATCAGGGTGTCGAAAGGTCGGCATGGAAAGGATCGTGGGAGAGCAAATTGTATAGAAGAGACTCAAGTTTTCTTTCAAGAAGTACAGCTCAGTATACCTACCAAAGTCAGAGGCAGTGGACATTAGTCGATTTCTGGAAGGAATATTTTGGGAGTTTCATTTTCTTCTTACGAACATTTTAGTGACCTTACTGTTGCTTACTTCATAAGTACTTTGTAACGCAAGCTGTATGCTTCAAATTGAGGAATAGTTGTGTGTGTTCGTGCTTATTAGGGTTCTTACTCACCTACTGTCAATTATGGCGTATGCAGGAAAGAAAAGGTTGGAGGAATTGAGTGATGTACAGGTTGAGAACGTCTTGCTTGAAAGTGACTCGGAGGAAAGTGTCTTGAGTTCTGATAGTGACAGTGAGAATGACATGAACAATCGCTCCGAAGTTGACGCATTGGTGTTTGATGATTTGGATGAGGTTGAGGATGAATTTTCAGATTTTGCTTGGAAAAAGATTTCCAATTATAATGGAAAAAGAGAAAATTTCATTGGTAATTCTGGTCCACAGGGCAGAGAAAATGATTTGCAAAGTATTGAAGATATATTTGAAATTTTCTTCGATAGCGATTTAGTTGGAATGATTGTGGAGGAAACTAATCGCTATGCAGAGAAAATTAGCGAAATAAAAAATTAGAACATTCGCTGAAATCTAGAATTACATCATGGAAGCCAGTTGCATTCCAAGATATTTACATAGTATTGGGGTTGTTTATGCTAATGAGCATTGTACAGAAACCAACCCTCAGGTCATATTTTTCATCTAAAAGAATAATTATCACACCAGGGTTTGGAGATATAATATCAAGAAACAGATTTGAAATCAATTGCAAATTCCTTTGTTTCGCTAGCAACGAAGAGAAAGTAGTTTCCAGGGCCCCCAAAATTGTATAAAATTTTTACCTTATTGATCACCTTAATATCAAATTTCAGAAATATTTTTTGCCATCCAGAAATATCTACATTGATGAATCACAAACTCCTTGGAAGGGGCGTTTATCTTTCAAGCAATATCTTCCTCTCAAAGCATCAAAATTTGGGATCAAATCATACAAACTCTGTGATTCAACCAGTGGGTATTTATGGTCACTTATAGTTTACACTGGCCATGATACTGATTTTTCATCAACTCGTATCACTCCTGGAAGTAGCAAAACAGCGCCCATCGTCCTAAAGTTAGCAGAGCCACTCCTAAATCAAGGTATCTGGATGGATAATGACTACAATTCTCCTGATTTAGCATGGCATCTAAAGACTTCATACAAAACAGATTGCGTGGGTATGCTGTGATTAGGCCAGAAAAATGTACCGACTTTAGTAAAGGAAAAAAAATTGAAGAAAGGGGAAGTGATAGGGATGCATTCTGGCCCTGTATCGGTAATCAAGTGACAAGACAAAAAACCTATTGCCATGATATCCACGTTTCATGATGCCGACACAGAGATTATCAATATCAGGGGAAAGGAAATAAATAAACCAACCTGTGTGATCAATTATAACAAGCAAATGGGAGGAGTTGACCTAAAAGATCAGCTTCTTCAAGCGTATCTAATCGAAAGGAAGCGTCGAAACAAATGGTATATGAAAATTGTCCGCAGACTTCTAATATAACAGTGCTAAATTCAATGATAATATATCGCATAAATTCGGGAAAAAGGATCAATCATCTATAATTCAGAGTCCAGTTAGTAGAAATTATTTCTAAAATATGGTATTGCTGTACAACAAAGAGTGCCAGGTTGCCACATATCAGACAATATGCTTCCAAGATTAACTGAAAGGCATTTTATAAAAAGAATAAAGGTAAAGGTAATAAGGCAAGACCTCAAAGATGGTGTGCAGTCTGTACCAAATGTGGGAAGAGGAAAGAGACAGTTTACTGGTGCGAACCTTGCTTTGAGGATTACCACACCAAGCTGAATTTTTAAGGTGAAGTAATTTTATTATATTTTTTTTAACTCAAAATATTTTCAGCACTAAATTTTCGTTTTGAATTACTTTTGGATTTGAAATTATTATAAAAAAGAATTTTTAGATTTACCTTTAGCAATGACAGCTATAAGGTGGCCTTGGAAATGACTAGAACAAACATCTGCTGCGGAGGTGTTTACATTGACGATCTGCGACTATCAAATCATTCGTTAATAGTAACTACCAGTGTATAAAGAAGTACCTATCTGCATTGGTGTTTGTCTGTATTCCTCAAACTTGAAATTCATGCATAATTTCTTTCAAGAAAGTTTTTTATTTTGTCATAATATTTCGTTTAATTAAAACGAATTTTAAGGTGTCTAGCTCCAGAAATAATTCTGTTTTTAATGTTTTTAAGCTGTAAATGAAATATATAAAGTTTTTTCTGCAACTAGAAAAAAATTCCGGACTGCAGAACTATTAGTTACTGAAATATTACTTATTGTTCCCAAGTCTACATAAAGCATCAAAACATTTAAATCTCCTCCGGCGACAGGATTAAAATCCATTTAAACCTTCTCCGGGCTTGAAGGGTTAAAAGATCAAATTCGTATTTTTAATAAATTATAAATGAAACAAAGTAGTACTATAGCTTATACATTTGTTAACATTTTATCTTGCATATACTTCCTTTGATTAAAAAAATTTAACTGAAATTTTTCTAGCCTTTAAATTCGCAAAATCTTTCAAAATAGAATGTGTCAATTAACTTCAAAGTGCTGCTTTCAATGGCTAATTTTGACAGCCCAGTCAATCGCTATTGAGAAAGTGTTGATCTAAGGTATGTCTTTATCAACTTCAATTTTGAAAAACTACTTTCACCAGTAGCTACAGATAAAGGTAAGTTCAAGAGTATTCGCAAACTTACAAAAGTATTGGGAAAAATGTCAAAATTAGTGTTTGTAATATAAGATAATGAGCTTGGTGGAGAAGATTCAGCGGGAAGAGTGGGTGCTAACATCAAAAGTTCATTGTATAGTTCTTTCTTGTTGATGTCACATTCATCACCATCACTTCGGACATCCTGAAGTCATTACAAGGAAGTAAAACTTTGTATTTCCACACAAACTTATTACAATGGCACGACCGGTTTCACACACTAGGGCATCATCATGTACCTGATGATGCCCTATCGGGTGAAACCGGTCGTGCCGTTGTAATAAGTTTGTGTGGAAATACAAAGTTTTACTTCCTTGTGATGTTGAATTTCCGTGAAGTTATGCCTGAAACTGTTAATTTTATCTGAAGAGTTGTGCATGCAGCATTTAATTTGCACAATCCCACTTCTGCAGACCATTAATATAGTATAGAAGCTAAAATTATCACTATGTCTGTAAATTTGCTCGAATCTTTCTTTTAGTGAGTTGATAGCTGTATCCAGAATTGCATACAAAAAATTTACCTTAAAGTTGCACTTAACTACTTCAATCGGATCATCATCAGATTCACACATAAATTGTTTGTTCACTCTCCTGGAACGGATATGCTTTTCTTTTTCAAAATCTGAATGAGATCAAAGTTTGTCAGCAAGCTCTTTTGCATCCATTATCATGCTATTGAACCCCTTTTCAGACCTATTTTCCTTCAAGAAAACTGCCAACACTTTCAACTAATTGGTACACAATCTATGGTACTTTGTAAATTTACATTAATTTTTTAGAGAACTTTGCTAAACTTGTTGAATTTGAATAAAATTTCATACCAGACCAGTATACAAAAAAAATTTGAAATTCTTGTAATTTTTCTGCGATACGAATGGCATTGTTTCTTCCAAAAGCATCTATTTTATGATATTCACTGGCTTCATAAACAGCATTGTACACTTGATCAATATAGTATCGAAGAGGCTCCAATGCATTTAATCGGCTTTCCCATTCGGTATCGCTGAGAGGTTTTACAGTGAAATTAGATACATGCTTTTTCAAAATACCCCATCGGTAGGTAGATGCAGAAAAAATTTGAATATCTCTTGCACCAAGCTAAAGAAAATGACAGTGACAGGACATGACCACTGCAACGTTCACAACAAGGTTTAATGAATGACTTCCACATGGAACAAAAAAAGCTCCAGGGCTAAGATCTCTGATTCTTTTTTTTTAACTCCTATTTTTTTCCCTTTTATATTGGAGTCTTTATCATACCCTTGTCCTTGCATATTTTTCAAATGAATCAGATTTATATTATACCACATGGGAACCATTCCTCTGAGTAGGATGTCTGATTATTGGAGTACAGATTCCTTGATCAATTTTCCATGTTTTCGACGCTACATGAGTCGTGACAGGTTAATGGGTATATTGCAATGCCTCCACTACGCCAAAAATCCCGAACAAGATAAACCATCACCCTCTGACAGACTTCTTAAAATTCGACCCCTTGTTGACACCTTTCATTCATGCATGGACGCAGTAGTAACTCCAACCCAAAAACTTTTTATCGATGAGTCCATGATCCTTTGGATTAACATTCCATATTTTTTGAAGGGGATGAAACATAAATATGGAATAAAACTCTACATGCTCACCGAACCTTCCGATTTAGTTCTTAGATTTATCTACACTGATCTGACTTGGAGTCATCTACACTGGATCTTCTTATGCCGATGTAGGAGGCCAAGGTCATGTGGACACTGTTGTAAATAAATTAATGGAAGGAGGGCTTGATGCCGGATATTCATGTTTATGGATGATTTCTACAACAGTGTACAACTGGCCCACTACCTATTGGAACGTAGGACCTATTGTACCAGCACTCTCCAATCTAACCGGAAGTGGAATCCCTCTTCCATCCTATCCGCAAAAGTAAAAAGGGGTGAGTTTTGTGGATGCATTCACTTCTGATGGCATTTGTGTTCTTAAGTGCAGAGGCAGGAGGGATGTGCTGATGATTCCTCTCAATATGGGAGTTAAGGGGCCGTGGGACATGATTATTTTTTCGCTTTCGAGTGCTGAGATGATGGAGATAGTTTTTCCGTCGACCGGTAGAGTTACCAGAGTCGGCGCCTACCCAACCAGCCATATTTTTGTTCAGTGTCTCCTCTACGCTTTAATTCTTTGCGCAGAGGTGATGAGGCAATAACGACCCTTCCCTCTCAGCCCCTCCGTCCGCGGAGTTTTCGTACCATTGCTGACCACTAGACGCAATGTTGCCATTTCAACACACGATTGGACCAAACTGTTTGGTAGACTCCGCATTATACCATGTGGCAACGTGGAATTCGCGGAAATGCGCTCGCTACGATTTTCTAAGAACCGAGCCGGTCTGGCCAGCCTGGCCCTAGTGGGGTTCGTAGCTGCAGGAGAACGTGTCCGTGGTCCAAGTCATGAATGGACTTCATTTTTCGGGGTAGCCGCGTTGATTGGTTGTTGTGACTACAGTTTAGCCGTAAGAACTGCAACAAATAGGAGGTGGTCTCAGCTGGTAGCTTGGCTTGCACGTGCTAATGTCTAAATGTGGTAATTTGAAAGTAATATACGTTTGTGCCTACTACAGACCACCCCATTCCGATGTACACTCAGTATTAGAACTCGAGAAACAGATCAGGCACATTAATTCTCATACCAACGAACGACAGATTATTGAAAGGTGGAGATTTCAATACAACATCGATAGATTGGAAAACATGTAGTCATTAGTCTGGGGGTAGGGACAAAGAAATCTGCTCGTCATTTTTTAACCTGTTCGCATAATACGCAGTACATCAAATAGTAAATTTGCATAATAGAAGGGAGAATGTTCTCGATTTACTTGCCTCAAACATCCATGAAAAAGTTATTAAAGTTAAAAATGTCGATGGAATAAGTGACTACAAGGTAGTACACGTTAAATTATCCCTCAATACTGACAAAAATGTAAAATTAAAAAGAAAGATTTGCCTTTTAAGTAAAGCAGATTTTAACGGATTTAGGCGTGACTTATAGACTTCTTTTGAAAAATTCTAAACATCAGAAAAAATAGTGATACAGACATGGAAAGAGTTCCTCCAAATTACACGGTGAGTGAGTATAAGAGTGAGAATAGGGAACCAAGGTGGTACAACGCGGAGGTTAAAAAAATGTTTAAAACGACAACGAGTTATCCACGCGAAACTAAGAAAAATGTAGCTAATAGCGATCTAAAAAAAATATCGAACGTTACATATAAAGCAGCCGCAAAAACAGCCCTTAGAAAAGCGTAAAGTGATTAGAAGAGAAAAGTACTTGGAGAACAACTAGAGGGGAATCCGAAAGCATTTGGTCATATGTTAGGGAAGTACAGGGAACTAAAATTTCAACGGTTAATTCCTTGAAAGGGTATAGGGGCGAAATATTTAGATAAGGCTAATTTGTTGAATTATTTTTCCAGAGCGTTTTTAATCAATCTAAGCGTAGTTTGCTCGAAACCATACCAGACCGATTTCAGCAAATAATGCCCCCGATCGATAAATGTATCTAATAGCGGAATCGTATCCTTACTAAAAAACGTTAGCCCGAACAAGTCCTCAGGTCCTGATGAAATTCCTGCTCGTGTGTATAAAGAAATAGCTCTCGAAATGGCACAGTATCTTAAAGTAATATTTAACAAATCCCTCGAAGAACACGCGATTCCCAAAGACTGGAAGATAGCAAACGTGATCCCAATTTTTAGAAGTGGCGATAGGGAACATCCATCGAATTATAAACCAGTATCAATAATGTCACTGTCGTGCAAAATTATACAGCATATGATAGTTACATCAATAAGGGATAGTTACATCAATAAGGGATAATAATTTCCGGAGAAGGTAACGTACAGGTAGACGCAGCGTTTTTAAATTTAGAAAAGCGTTTGACAAGGTTCCCCACTGTAATATAATCGCGAAGTTAGCATCATACGGGAGACAGTAATATGGTAGGCCGAATAGGAGACTTCTTAACATGAACGCGTTCAAAGGGTGGTATTAGATGGTGTCACCTCAGGCGAAGTAAAAGTTACATCGGGTGTTCCCCAGCGTGATAGGCCCAATTTTATTTCTTCTCTCCGTAAATGACTTGAATACAGTAGCTAAAAATAGCAAGCTCCGTCTTTTTGCCGATGATGCAGCAGTCATCATTGGTCATCAATCCTCAGATCGGTTTGACGCAGCTCTCCACTGAGTCCTGTCGGCTAATCTCTTCATATTTACGTATTTCTTCTGATGCAGTAGTGTATAAGGAAATAAGAAATTAAGAGGATAGTAATTCTTTAGCTAAGGATTTATATGCGATTGATGATTGGTGTGATAGTTGTCAGCTAGAATTAAATTTGAGATATGCGCGATAAAGAACTTTGGGAAAAAGAATAACTTTCCCCAGAAAAATTATAGCATCAAAGAAAAGAAAATATCTAACGTAGAATTTATTAAATACTTAGGCGTCACCAACATTGAAGACATGCTGTGGGGGAAACACATCAGGGAAATAACTAGTGTAGCAAACCATATATCAGGATTCGTAAAAAGAGTTCTAGGCAAATGCGATGAGAGAGTACTAGAAGCTATTTTACACTTGTCAGGCCTCATTTAGAATATGCCGCTAGTATATGGGATCCGTACGAGGAAGGTATGATAAAAGAATTAGAGCGTGTGCAAAGGAGATCCACTAGATTTGTTAAAGGCCGCTATGATAATTTTATAAGTGTTACGAGTTTAATAGAAGAACTAGGCTGGGAATTACTATCAGAACGCAGGTTGACATTTAGGTTAAACCTTTTCAATAAATTGGAAACCGATTTGTCGAATATTTTAAGTCGATAATTCTTCTTCCCGTTACTCCACCGGATATGCCTTCGTTTTTCCCTTCTTCGGCAATTGCCATATCGTCAAATGAATCATGCAAAGTTTCATCAGCTACTGAATCGTCAATATTGGACGGGATTTCTTCAATAGCGCAAGAAGTTCCTCCTACGTGCGACTCTGTTCCCATTATTTTGAGATGCCTGTTTTGGATAATAGAAATTTGCATACTTACACATGAATATATCATTACATTAAAATAGTGTTTTCTCAAAAAATGACAATATTTACCTTTTTTCTTCCCTCCGCTTGGCCAAAAATTCACCCTTTCTTTTTTTCCTCGCCATCGAAAATGTCAAGCGACTGCCTACTTTAATTTTCCGATATCGGTACGCTTCCGATGACATTTCGAGACTTGACAATTAGTCAGTTTGACTATTACTAGACACCCCGAGAGCGACAGCCTAAACAGAGACTCAAGAAACAACCCGTCAGTAAATCAGACACTCCGTCTCACGCGCCTCTGCTTCCCGCCCGCCTTCACTTTCCCTTCCCCCAAGCTCCAACACCTCAAGGTTACCGTTTTAGGATATAGGGTAGAGGGACCGTGCCACTTTTTGAGTAGCGCAGTAGGCGGAGAATGTGTGAACTGTTTAGTGATTTGCACGATGCTTGAGGCGTATCCCTGGGCTGGAGTTGGCGAAAAACATAAATTACTTTCAGAATATCTCAACAGCGTGTCTTTTAATAAAAATCAATAATTTTCAAGGATCCAACAGACTAAGCTTGAATCTTGTACTCTATAATAACGAAAGTTAAAAAAATAGCCCCTCTGTCTCCCAATATTTGCTACAAAAAGGTCTATTTTTACATCGAGATATATTTTTAACAAGGCTTATTACGTAAAATCTAAGATTATAGAGTTTGATACTTTCTCTTTTAATTACTGAAAACCGCATTCCGTTATCTAGCTTCCTGTTGGAGCAATCTTCCTTGAAAAATAGGTCTGAAAAACAGCTATGTCCCACGGCCCCTTAAATGGTCCATGTCCCTCGCCGGCGAGGAGGTGGCTCCACTTCCAAACTGGAGGCTGTTGCTAAATACAAATCAATTGGTGGCAAGGAATAGGAGGTGTATATGCAACACACACTACAGGTTCATGACGGGGATTCCCATCATTTTTTAACAAAATTGTATTTCATTACAATTTTTATATTACAAACTATTAAACTCTAAATAACGACTATTAGGGTTAAAATCTATCGGAAAATTAGTAAATAAAATTTCAGTCAGCGGATAGGTAAGTCAAAATATGGTGCCGCATTCAAAGTGTTAATAGCTATTTCTTCACCGAACTCTGCTTGAACAAAACAAACGATGATCAACATCTGTTCTGTACGAATGACATCTGGGGTACAGTCTAATACAACTGAGTAGTATGATGCTTTTTTAAGTTCATGTAAAATATAATCTTGAATGCATGTTGATACTATTACACAGTAATGAATTTATTTTGTATGTTTTTACTAAGATAATGAACACTGGCTTCATGAGAACTTGCTCTTCGCAAGTGTTCTTTCAAGACAACATCAAATGTGGCAATATGCTCTATTAATTTCAAGACATTCCCATTATTCTTTTTAAATAGTGTATCTGTTGTTCCTTGAAATACCAATCCCTGAGTCCCAAGGAATTGTGTTACACTAAGCAACCTTTTTAATACTTCATACCAATGTTCACTCTCAGCATGAATGAGTCTTTGGTTTGCATCATCAGCTGTTTTACCTAGGCAAACACAGATGTAATTCTCGCCATGATTGTAATGCTTTTAAATGGCTAGGAGATTTCTCGTGTTGGGCTAGAAATCCGGATATATTTCGCAGTCTGAAAATCTAGATGTGCCAGAAAGTGAGATACTTTCAGCACTAAAAAGTTTATGACAATAACAAAAAATTAAATTTTTTGAACCAGAATCAGCCACTCTCTGCGAATTTTTTCTCCGTTGGATAATTTTCTTGTATAGTTTGCCGGAGTAAATATTCTACCAGTATTATCGACAGAAAATTCAGCATCAGTTACTTGAAAAGGAACTCATTCTACAATTGTTTTTCGCACATCATCAATTTTATCAGACCATTTCCCACAATCATCAGTTGACAAGTGAACAATAAGGGCGGCAGGTGGTTCTTCCTACAATATCAATGCAAAACGTAAGTTTTAAAATATTAAATTCAACTGATTGATGTATGTATGCTTTGAAAATTACCGTACCTTTGTCAAAACAAGAGGATTGGATCCATCTATTATCCGTTTCAAATATCTTTGCGACTGAGAGGCAGGCCTTAAATTTGTGGGGGCGGGTGCGTTTCGGGAGGGTCCGGAGCCGTTCGAAAGTCTCCGCTGCCGGGGGGTGGGGAAAGGCCTTCGAGAGGGGAGACACGAGCTCAACGTTGCCAATGTCGTTGTCCCAAACTACTTGAGCCGTGAAATCCGCGGGACGCACAGTGGGAAAGGCCAGGGTATGGTAGCGGGTCATTATGGAAAAAGGAGGACCTAAAGAGTTGGTCGACTCACAGGTGGAGTGCAGAGAACATAAAGGGTACCTTGAGACAAAGAATGGAATGCAAATTCCTTCAAAAGAGGCAGGTAGTGGAAGCAACTGGATGATTCACCGGGGGAATTTTGAGAAAAGCATACCTGAATGCTAAAAGGGGAATGTTATTACTCACGAAAACGGTAGAAGCAGGAGTAGGTTTAAAGTTGGAATAGGATAACAAATAAAACCCTTTTTTCGATATTATAAGTCCTAAAATTCAAGTCCTAAGAGTTTTTTCCAAAGAAATTGTAACAAAAATTATTTTACGATTAGTATTTTTTTTTATTTTCCATAAAAAATGTATTCACCAGTTTTACACAAACAACCAAAATCAAAAACACCAAACAGCAAAGAATTACTCCCGCGAATTGGGAATAAAACCAATGATGATTGGTTTCCGTAATGGGTATTATGGGGAAGGGGAATAATAGGAATACAGGGAATGACAGGAAAGGAATATGGGTTAAGGTATAAAGGAAACAGTGGGTAAGATAAAGGATTAATGGATTATTTGGGAAATATGGTAAAGGGAGCTAGGAAATAACACCACGAAGCACCGATCAAAGGCAGCGGAGGTTTGGCAACACAGCAAGCAGATTCACGAAGTTCACACTACGGAGGTCTGAGAGCGACTGAATTTTCGAGAGGCTAGGCCACGCCTACTGCATCGTAGTTCGCTCAGGGAAAGTCACGTGACGAGCGACTTTCACTTCGCTCACCCCTAAAAATTTAAGGCCTGCCTCTCAGTCGCAAAGATATTTGAAACGGATAATAGATTACCATTTGGTTCGGCACATTCTGACATCCCAGTCAATTCACTGACACTGCCGCATTCCATTTATATTTTATAAGGGTCTGTTTTTTAATGATAAAAACAAAAAAACATGATTTATTCATCCTTACTCATAAGTAATAAAATAGTTCTCCTGACTTTTTGTAATGATACCATTAAATTTTGCGTACTTGCTGGCAACTCATCTCCTGATTTTAATAAAAAGTTTTTATAATTATAAAATTAAGAAGTATTCATTTAAATTTTGATTGAATTTAAAAATACACACCAGAATATAAGTTTTGTAACAAATTAGCAATAAACAAATAAAATAAGTTCTACTTGTAATGGTATAGCTTCGACTCTTGAAGAGGCAGTTGTAGTTGCACTTTAATCTCCTGATTTCAGTGTTTCCCTGTTAGATGGTTTGATGCTTGTAGATGGCAGTATGAAAAAAATTCTCATCGCCGTAGCTTGTTTCTGATTTTCTTCAATTTTTTGTGCTCTTCTTTTGCGATAAAATGAACTGGATGATTTCTTTTTGTCAGACATTTTCGTTTGTGAATTACAAGATAGTAATAAAATACTGAAATTCTCAAGCGCACCCGAAAAATGTACCCGACGTAAATTGGTAACACGTGCACAGAACAAGAGCACTCCACAACATTAACTGAAAGACTGCGTCGTTGTTTTGTTTTGAAAGTGATAAGTCAACGCCAGTACATTTTGGTGACAACATTGGTAGAGGGGCGTAGAACAAGCCACCTTGTTGGATGTTACAACATATTCTTTATCAATGGCTATGAATTTCCACCAAGTTGAGCCTGTGACATTGAATATATCTACTACCTAATAGTTTATTCTCCATCACAGAGTGTTTGCTCTTGGTTTGCGAAAACCTACCTTCCAAATTACAAGTGAATAAGTACAAAATGAATTTTCTTTTCCAATCTCGTGTTTCCACAAAGTGAAGCCTCAAACGCTGAACCATGGAATATGTTACTTTCCTGGAATAAATAAATTTTATTTCACAATACACCTTGCTGCATTTTTCCATAAAATCCCTATACATGACTGCTTTGCCATTGATATAAAGTCCGGGAAATTTCAAAAATTGGGAACAGTTCCGACGCCCCTGCCAAAGATGTTCCAAAATTGTATAAAGTGTGTCATATTCCCATTCATCTCATAGCACAAATCTTTTCCCAGCAAATGTAAATATTTCATCTTTCCGTCACTAGTGGCACTGTATACTGCCCTGCTACATTCAAATTCTTCCATAAAACAGAGTATATTACTGCTTTCTCTTGCATTTTTGAAGTGTATATGCTAGAAGCGAGGTAAAAAAGTGTTTTATATGGACCGATATGTATGGCTAAATGTCTTAGAAGTGAGTTGTTTTTTTGATCTATCGCATTCTAACCCTCATCTAACACTAAAAGTGGAAAATGACATGATGTTAATATGGGGTTTTAAATACATTGGAGAAATAGGAAATTGGACGTAAGAATGATGCTCTGGTTTTAGATCACAGGTTACCACGGCATTATAGATTTGTCGATCCCTCGATTTTTTCTGGTTTTTGTCACATTGGTAGTCTGAGGTGATGACAGTTTCACCTGGATTCCACCATGTGTTTTCAGGTCGATATTTTTAACCCCCCATATTTTGGTTGTACTGGGCCACCACACATGGCTCTTGTCATTCCTTCCCCCTCCTGTTCTTCACAGGAATAATGTCCCCATCAAACTCAGTAGAAATGGTGAGGACATCCATCCTGTCTTTCTATTTAGTTACACATAGTCTTTCATCTGTGAATTCTGAGTATACTTCCCGTCTTAAATTTCTTATTCAATATATATGCTGGGTTTCCTTTCCGTGAACGTCGAAGGGTCCCCGAAGTAAAAACTTTATTTTGCAATAAATCTAAAGATAACACCATGCTATTATAATAACTGTCCATTGAAACAACATGGCCAACCTTTACTTGTTTTTTTTTAACAATTTCTATACCACTTTTTCTGTGTGATTAAACCCACCAACTTCTGGGTCTTTTGATCCTGGGTAAACAAATGTGTTTTCAGGACAAGACTGTTTGGTTTATTTATGCATGTATGTATTTATTTATTTACGCAGTAGGCAAATACAAAGTATGACACAATATCATACATCATGTAATTGTATTTCTTGTAATAATTTCTTGTCTAATAATTAACTTGCCAGAAAAGATAAAATAACACCAACATCTACATTTATGTACACAATATAAAATTAGAAAAATAAATAACCCTGAATGAATAAATTCATTCACACTATAAAATCATTTTTCATTTAAGAACATGAATGCTTTTTTCTTAAAAATGGTGAGTGATTTCACATTTTTTAAACTTGTGATAAGCTTGTTATACATTGTTATGCATAAGGAGCAAGGTCCTTTAGGCATCAGTGTCATATTAGAAGATGCTACATGTAAATTATTTCCTGTCCTAGTCTCATGGGTGTGTATGCTATTATTTAATGGGAAAATGGCCATATTCTTTTTCACAAAAATTACTGAGTTATATATAAACACACAGGGGACTATTAGTATGGCAAGGCTTTTGCAGTGGGCTCAGTAGGGCTGGTTGCAAATGGACCTAATCAATTTCTTTTGCTAAGTAAATACTGTAGTTAACTTGGTTGAGGACCCAGTTCCCCAGATTATGATACCATAAGATACATGGGTATAAAATAGTCCATAGTATAGAGTTTTTAACACTACCATACTAACTGTGTGCTTCAATACTGAAAGGAGATAGTGCACCGAATTTGTTTTTTTTACTAAGATTAGTAATGGGAAGGTCCCATTTCAAGTAATTATCAAAATGTATTCCGAAAAATTTATTGTCATTGACAACATATAAATTTATCATAGGATGAAAGTTATTCATATCGAATTGACAAGATTTTGCAGAGAATATCATGGCCTGAGTTTTAGATTCATTAAGAATAAGGCTGTTACCATTGCACCATATGCTCATGTCTTGAATGATAGATTCGCCCAAAGCTATCAGATCTTGAAAAGATTTCTGATACAGCACAATGCTGATGTCATCAGTAAACAAGATACAATTACTGAGAGGGTTAACACATAATTGACTGGGTTGATCATTTATATAAATAAGAAAGAGGATTGGTCCTAACACCGATCCTTGAGGAACACCTTTTTCAGCACTTATTGGTGTGGAGAGGTAGACATTCCCATTTTACTGGACAGCTACCTGTTGTCGGCGATTTTTGAGATATGTTCTCAACCACTGCTGAGCTGTTCCTCTAATACCCATTGAATCACATTTATATAGGAGTTTATCATGGTTGACCACATGAAAAGCTCTTGATAAATCAAAGAATACACCCATTACCTTTTTATTTGAGTTAATTCATTCAATAATGGCATGAACTGCATTGAAAATGGCCTGCTCTGTTGACTTTCCTTTTCTAAATCCAAATTGTTTAGCAGACAGCAAGTTATTTTCTTCAAGGAAATCAGTTAATCTTATGCTAAATACATACTCAAATACTTTTCTTAGCTGGGGGATTGTTGGTATTGGTCGATAATTAGCCACATTGTTTCTCTCCCCTTTATTCTTACAGATTGGTTTTACCTTAGACACTTTGAGGCCTTCAGGATAGATTCCATCTCTCAGACTCGGAGAGATTTTGGAAAAAGAGGTTAAAATAAAATACACAATTTAATGAGCTGTATTAATGCCTTTATGTATAAATTGTGGAAAATAAAACCTGTCCACCTTACTGGTACTCCACCAAAGACAATCTTTTGATTGGATAATTAATTTTGCCTACCTTTCTTTGAAATAAATCTAATAAGGGCCTAATTTTGTGCTAAGGGTCAGTTGGCCTGGGTTCTCCCTCTTAAACATTATGCCAAAGTGAATCAACCTTAAAATTAACAAAAATCTATCTCTCGATTGATTAAAACTTTCGCGGTCCATGTCTAGAGTAATGGTTTTTTTGGGTTGCGCCGCATTGTCGTAGTTTTCCACCTACATTTTCCTCCGCTGCTGGATGCCTCCTCAGGGTAGAATGGTCTCTCTGTGAATTTCCCGGGTATTTATGTGGTTTCGGGTAGGTGGGGTGAAGGGAGGGAGAGGGTGGATCCAACATTCTGGATTTTGAAAACTGGAAGCCGTGAATTGCTTATCCTCTGCCCTTGGTCCCTGTTAAAATTGTTATTTTTTTTGAATCTCTACCCCCTCTCGAATTACCTGAGTTTGGAAGTGTTTATCTCTGGATAAGACCTTCATGCCAAGGATATCTATGGTGTGCCCATCAGTGGCATGTTTGTGCTAATTAAATTTTTTCAGCTTCATCCTATTCGTATTAGGTTTTAAAAAACTTTTGATAAACATTCTATCTTGTAAAATTTATTTAAATTTGAATTTTCTTCTCACATTAAGGTAATGTAATTTTTCATCTAACTAGCTAATGCTGAGTTAGAAATATGTATAATACTAGCTACAATAGCCAAGTGATATCTATGAGAAGTAAATCAGAGGTGCTACATTGAGGTTTTTAAGCACTCCGACCACAAATCTTCAGCTGTTCCTAGTTGTGGCCTCTACTAGGCCAATAATTATAGTAATTTCCCTATTTTTTCCCATTACTTTACTTAACATGTTATGGCCTGTTTTTCATCCTAAGTTTCAAGTTATAGTGCAGTAAAAATTCATTTCTTGTTGTAAAAAAAATTGAAACACGCATGTATCACATTTTAAGTCTGCCTGCTTTAAAAGGAAATTTTGATAATTTTCCAGTTATTTGGCAAAAATTTGGTAACTTCAGCATTAGAGAAAACCACAAAAGTAAAAGAAATTTCCTTTTAGGGAGTGTTGTTTTACATTTTCCAGAACTACTGTGAAAATAATGAGGTAGGTCCATTAAATTTGACTCATCAATTCTACTTCACACATAACTATTTGTGGTCTGCTAAGAGGATATGATTCTTGTCTCAAACTAATATTTTCAATTATTTCCGATTCATTTCTATATCACTATGGAGTTAAAACCAAAATAGCACAACTGAATGGTTCACCTGAATGATATCTATGTTCAATTTTCCCTAGGGTACTGACTTTTCCACACATCCTTCAAATAAAGCCAAAAGGGTATTGGGTTGATGTGGTGGTTAGAGTAATGACCTCCCATTTCAAGGGTCCGGGTTTGATTCCTGGCAGTGGTGGAGTTTTTAGTGACAAACTGGTCCCTACTTGAGTGCCTGGTGGAGAGAATTTCAGGTTCAGTACTCATAAAGGGCATTGGGGATAAAAGGGAGAGAAGAAAGAGAGCGGAAATGAAATAAGGGAAGAACTGGTAACGTTTGATCAATTGAAGTAATAGCCTTATCTGGAAAATTATGTGCCAATTTCTGCTATAAATGGTAGAGTAAATTGTGCAACACGTTCGATTTCAGTCAATTTTGTTGAATATACATGCTTGTTTATTGTTACGATTTATGTAATTTCAATAGCCTACTTGATGGAATAAAAGTGGATTATTTTTAAAAAGCTAATATGAAAGGAATGATTTGAATTTTCCTGTTTTTGGGATGATATATGCATAAAATTTGCTAGTGAGATCGAAGGTTTCTACAAAAACGATAATTCAATATTGATACTGTATCGATGTAAAATCCATAAAATATCGATGAATCGATACATTATTGATACAAAATTGAGGTGAAATTATTTAGTTTTTTTTAATAAAGTATCGTTACAATAGTGTGTCTTCCGGATATTCTCTTTAATTTCTCATTAGTTACCGCAGGCTCGTTAACCAAATTTTAACGACATACGCAAGCGTGAATACTACACTTTACCTGTGAGTTTCATGACAATTCTCCTCATACTTTTATTGTAAGGGACGTTGCTTTAATCACATTGATCAGTTGGATGGGATGTTAAGCTGTGCTGCCCTTGATGTCTGTCATTAAGAGTAGGCTAAAGCCAATGCTAGGTTTCTCTCCACCCTTCCTCAGTTCCCTGAAAACTCCTACCATTACCCAATTACCCTCCTATCCTAATTGGTGCAAATGACCTCAGCTGTTGGTCGCTTCTTCTGAATAACATAACATAAAGCCAAGAAATTACCCCTTTCCTCTTAAACAAGTTAAAAAATTATATTATACTTTCCCAACTAATGCTAAAGCTGAAAATTTCTTGAGTACTCTACTGGTTCAAACTTATCCTATGTAAAATCATGTTCAATGTTTCAAGGATTGACATGTCTGTTGTCATCAGGGGTCATGAATATTGAATTTCCATCATCTTAGATACCAACTCAAGCTATCAGATGCCCCCTGATTGGTTAGAGAGAAACATTTAAATCTTTCTCCAACTGAAAGAATGAGGCTTATTCCTGCTCTACACATTATGTGTAGAATGAAATTCCCAGAGGAATTGAAAATGTAGTACCCAGAATCGTGATTAAAGTTATTAATCTTAAGCTAGATATTGGTGGTTTCCTTTGCTAGTCAATCCTGATACATAGCTGTTACAGTGGCAAATAATCCTGGTGTGTTCCTATTTAATGTTAAGGTCATGATTGATGCTGTTCAGGCACAACAGAGCTTTTTCTGGTTGCCCAACCCTGAAGTATCTGGGGTGTTCTTTCAGTTTCACAATAATGGTTCGACGTGTCTCTTTCATGAGAATCTCTGATAAGAATTGGCTTCAATCACAAGAGCTAGGAGACCAACTTGTAAGATCACAGTACCTCATCGATCTCATGACTAAAGGTGTCTATCAGATTCCTTGTAAATGTGGCCTAGTTTATTGCCTTCAATGTGCAGACACATGAAAGGACAGCTTATGGCTTAGACAAATGACTGAAAGCTCTGTTTAATTCTTTATTGGTTAATCTCTTGATATTATTGTTATATTTCATATCCTTCATTACATTCTGCAAATGCATCTTAACTGATCTCTTTTTCAGATGATGAATTATTATCCTGTGTTCCATATTTATGGCTTCGAAACTTAATGGTATCTAAGAGAGAGTACTGCTTTTTCCTGTCTTATTTTAGCTAGATAGTAATGCAAATCAGGCCCATACAAGTATATGAGAGCATATCAGCATTTACTTTGTGGAAATGTTTGATATCCATGTTAAATAAAAAGATCACTGGTTCAATTTCCACACTTTAATACCTTCCACACCTCTGAACACATCAGGGAATACCCGGATGATGCCATAATCTGCTGATACCATTGTTGGAGGTGTGGAAGGGATTAAAGCGTTGAAATTGTACTAGTAATCTTTTTATTTAACATGGACCCATACAAGTAGTACCCTAAAATCATCCCCATGATTTTCTTCATGTTATCTCAACTGGGCATGGGAGGCAACCCATGGAATTTCATGCTGTGTTGAAGACATGAAGTCTTCATAGTGTACGATATAAAACCTGTACCAGTCTGCACATGCCTTTCAGTCTTTCTTTGTTTTGAATTAAATGTATCCGAGAATAGAGATCACATGTATATATTTTTACTCTCAATGCTACTTACCTAAGCAGTTATTGGTGTTAACACGTTCAACCCGACGGACGCGAATGCGCGTCCGAGGTGCGTTGCCAAGACACCGAAGGACGCGCATTCGCATCTGTTAATGACCTTTATGATGACCTCACCGAAGAACTCTCTGAAGACTTCTCTGAAGGACGCGAACTCATGTCTTTAATAAAGAATCGAGTTTTGTTATTAAAAAAATTTTTTAACTAATTTTATAATTACATTTAATTTACTGGCCAAATTAATTTGTAGGAAAAACCTTTCCGTTTTTCATGATTGCACACTAGAAATATTCCGGGTTGAATGTGTTAATTAGGTGTATCACTTTTCTGCATTCCTGGCATTAGAGTTAATGTAGTTCCCTTATCATGTCAAAAGACGCCTTCAGTGTACTTTGAAATTTGAATTTCTTTTTACTAGTTAAAATGATTTATGTTTGTTCTGTTTCATAATTGAGTACAATTTAACTCTTTATTGATTATTTATTACCAGTAATCCTGACATGCCAGCTCCAGAAAACAATTCTGTTCAAGAGAATTCAAACTCGGATGAAGAATCAAGCAGCAGCAGCAGTTGAGTCATTATTTCTGGAAGGTATAATCTTTATGTTCATACTTTTGTTGTTTTATGTATACACCACAATGTTTTGCCTTGAGGGCATTTTATATAATCTAAGGGATGGATAATTTATCACAATTATTCCAGGGGAAGTCATAAAGATGTGTCATATGTTTGTGTTGTCTTCATTTATTGTGAATTGTATACAAACTACTTATTTCAGTTCACCATGCATTATGCATGTGTTTTTGTATTGTTGTGTATTACTCTATATTTACAAATATTTATTATTATTAGCATATGTAACTATTTTTGTATCTTTCCAACTATTGTTTGTGATAAATCCCTTTGTGCTTTAACTTTATCTTGCAAAAAACTCTATCATTCCAAATAAATGTTCCTCATAGTTTAAATTTTTTTCTTGTAATGGGAGTTAAAATTTACTTTCTCTGAGGTATGGATAAGGCAAGGACAGGATTTGAGGGTATGTGGTTTACCGCACACATTGTCCATTTGTGATTTATATGTCTCTCCTGTGATATTTTTTGTTACAATACTCACACCATTAAATAGAAGCTTATACTGAAACTCATTCACCTGAATTTCTGGAGATTGTTCAAATCTGATACACAGGAATGAGTTATAAAAGAGCACTCATTCATTAAGTCTGTCATACATTGTAATATGGACACCCTTGCTGCGTAATGTTTGTATTCACAATATTTGAGCTCACAATCCTCCCTTGATCCTAGGAGGGGGGATTGTATGCATACTTTTTTTCCTTTACTTCCAGTTTTATTTAGCCTTACTTATACATACAGGTCTCTGTGTGGGCTAACTCTTTATTTCCCTAGCTACTCATGGGACCACAAATGGACCTTAAAAAACTTCTTTGGAGGGTGCCGAGGGAACTTCTACGAAGGACTCTCGCAATCCTATTTCCATTACGGAGGAGGCAGCACTGCTGCAGAGCCCAGGCAGGGAATGAATTCTTTCAAATACTTTAGAGGAAGATGATATGACAGATATAGGTCTATAATTTTCTGACTTGGTTATTGTTCCCTTTTTAGAGATTGGGGTTACACAGGCTAGTTTCAAGGAAGTAGGAAAAATACCTTTATAAACAAAATGTTTATGATGCCTGAGAGGACAGGGGAGATAATGTTAGTGGATTTAGTCGATAGGTACATTTTTAGGGGAGGAAAAATTGGTGTGGGCAATGTGGACATTTCTCATTGGAGCATCAGGAACTCTTTTCTGACTCCAGCAGGAGGACACCAACTGATGGTCTGTGTGATGGACAAACTTCTGGTCTTCATCCACATTCAGGGGACTATGTAAATGAGGGCTGATGTGGTGAGGTGATTGATGCGCCCATGATACTAACAGTCTGGAATCATTGCATTTTGGAATAGTAGGCACTGTGGGCTCACCAGTCGTTAGCTAGCCTGTCGTGCAAGTCCTTTGGCTAAGTCCAGAGGGTAATTAGTCCACCAACGGGTAATGTCCAATGAGGGAAGGGGGAGTAACAAAAATGCCACACCACTTTCCAGGCTTTATGAGGAGGTAGGAGAAATGCATGATAGGAGGTCTCCCACCTTTCCTGCAAGGACAAAATGGAGATTGGCCTCCAGCATCGTAAGGTACAATATTATCAAATAGCCTATCATGAGTTTTAGCCCCTACAAATCCACTGAAGAGGATGAGGTTTTTCCAGTATTTCTTCAAGGACAGGAGATTCTACTACTCCCCACTATCAGAATTTTTCACTCCAGCATGGCATATGGATATGTCCAAAAGACCTCGAGGATTATAAAGTTGTCTATATTTCCAAACCAGGGAAGACAGAACAAACTAAAACTGACTACTTCCATGGAATCTGCCTAATATTCTTCTTCTTGAAGGCATTAGAAAACAAAGTAGATAGGTACATAAGAGATGGGCCGTTAAAAGACCATCCCTTACACCTGAACCAACATGCATATTGGAAGGGCAAGTCCATGGAGACTGTGCTCCACAATTTTGAATGCAGGGCTAAAACCATGCTGGAATGTATGGTACGGGGTATTTCTCATCTTTGAGGGAGCCTTAAACAATACATCTAACAATCAAATCTGCACTGCAGCAAGAAGGCATGGTATCCATGACCATAGAGACAATTCGATCAGACACATGCTGGAACAGAGAACTAAGAAGGTCACTTTGAATAGACACCTCTTTGAAGGTGGGTGACCTCAGGGTGGAGTTCTATCCCCACTCTTGTGGAACCTGGTGGTCGACAGTCTTCCCTCAAGCTTGAGTAAGACTAGGTAGTTTTTATACTCAAGGATATCCGGATGATGTAGCAATGCTCATCATTGGAAAATACCTTGATACAGTCTCTGGACTCATGCAGAAAACCCTGGACAAAACAGAAAAACCCTGGTCTCTGTCTCAATGAAGACACTAGGATTTATTCTATGAGTGACAAGATGTTTTACAACAACAAAACCAATAATTGTGGAGCATGAGACACTTGTGCGTAGCAGACTAGAATATGCAGCTGTGATATGGTCTCCATTTCAGAAAAAATATAAAAATTGCTCTTCTTGAAAAGGTGCAGAAAATATTTGTCAGGGCATTATCATGAGAGAGCATAGGTATTATGTACCCTGTAATGGAAAAGCATATTTCCACAAAGGTACTGTTAGATATTTTAATTTTAGTACATTAGAAAGTAGAAGACTTGTTAAAGATTTGATGTTGCTATATGACATAATACATTATGGCAAAAGTACCTTACTGATAGAAAAATTGAACTTTTTTGTATCCCCATTTTGGGGTAAGAAGTGGTAGTGTTTTCAAGACAAACATACAATACAGAGTACTGCAAAAAAGCTACATTAAATAGAATATGTAAGGTTTATAATGCTTTTGCAAAGGATTTGGATGTTTTTTCACCTAAATGAGAATATGTAGGGGAGAGGGGGGCTATACCGCACACTTAAGCGAGAATTGTTATTTCTCAGCTAATATTGGGTATGTAATTATAAGAAAATAGGCAACTAGTATAATGGATCATTGGCTTCCATTTGGACACATAGAAATTTGAATTATTTCATTGTTTATATTTTTAAATTAAATAATAAAAAAACATGTCCCTTGCAAAATAGCCCCGGGGGTCGGGGCAATACCGTACAGTAAAAAAAATCACATGATTAGGGGAGTAAATAGTAATGAATTATTGCATACAGCATTTTTTATCACTTATTACTTAAGAAACTCAATTAATACTATATATAACGTGAGGTATTTAGCTCAACTAAATTGGTATAAAAGTGTTAGGTAAACATTTATCAAAAAGTGATAAAATATTATAAAACAAAAATGTTTAAAGTTTTACATCAAAACAAAAATCACAAATAAAGTTGTCTGCAGACTCGGCAGCACTGCAAGCTGAGTGAACCCACCCTGAACAGCACCTAAACCACAGTTCTTTGTCCTTGCCAAACTCACCGAACATGAGGCATATGTCGTTTGAGCCCGAGGCTTCTCTTAACAATCCTCCTCCATGAAATGACATCTGTGGGTCCATATCATTAAAAGAATCATCTTGACAAATTTTTCTTTTGTCAGCAAGGTCATCATCTGATGACGAATCATCAAACATAATATTTCGACTTTTGGATTTCGAAGAAATATTTTGGACTTTGTTGGTAGTATTCCTAGGGCCTCTTACCTTAGACATGGGTTTTCTTGGTTTAGAGTTTCTTTTAATTTTGAGTAGACCTATCTTGTTATTTTTGTTTGATTTTTTTGCTCTTCTTTTGTAACTTTCATCTTGGCCTGCAGTTGTTGAATTTTTTGCTTTAATTCTTTCACTGTAGGCGACTCTTCCAATTTCGTTTTATTTGGTGACTTAGTAAAAATAACTGAATGTTGTTGTCTTGAAGTTAGGCCTGCCTTCACTGAGGTGTGGGGCAGAGAGGTTTAAAAGATAGCTTAGCTGGAGGTCTTTTGCCCTTACAAGACGTGACTGGTGAATTCTGCGTAGATCCCTAGTCTATTTGATCAGGAGTTGGGTCTTCGGTCATTTCCAAATCCATATGGGCTGTAGTAGGGCTGTTCTTGTGTGATCTGTCAATGTGATCCTGTGACCAATTTGTGATACGTCAAACTTGTGTTTGTCCATTTCAGGTGTAAGGTTGGAGAAAAAAGATCCACTTCTTGTTTTGAACTGCACGCAGTAATTCGACTCATAATTGTTGATTCTGGTTTTCGAACGCTGATTCTTGGGTTCCTCTTCAAAAATCCATGAAGCCAATCTTGCCCTGCTAATTCAACTGCCTTGATAAATGGGTGTGGATTGCCATTTTTCTCAGCATATTCAAAAACTAAGCGGCGGAGCTCAACGGAGGAAATTCCATAAAACACTTAAGCAAGAGGTAAAACTTGTTCAGCAAATTCATTTTCCTGCACTTGTGTGAATACAGGCATATGCCCTAAAACTAACTTTTTTGAGTTATGAGTCTTAAGTCTACCACTCAGCGTCATTACTGGTACTTTGTAAGCCCTGGCTGGCACCATTAGTTTTTTAATGTTTTTTATGGCATCATCAAGAGCGGACTTCATTCCTTCTTCGGTCCATGTAGCTCTTTTGGTTGTTCTATGATATTTACGGACCATCTGGAAAAAACCTTATTGTTATTGCTGCCAAATCATGTTTTTTGAATCTAAATAAATAAGGTATTTCAAATAATATTTTTACGGTAATAAGTATTTCAACAAATATTTCTACTCTATAAAAAAGCTTGGCTGAATAGGGGAAAAGTAAGACTCATCATTGGTTTGACGTAGCCCTCCACTCGATTCTTCTATCGGCCACCCTCTTCATATTGACGTAGCTCCTCTCTTTTACATCCTTCGCAACCTGCTCCATATACCTCATACGAGGGCTGCCTCTTCCATTCATCCCGTTCACTTTCCCTCGACGATTGTCTTCATAAGCCATCGTGTCTCAAGATGTGGCCCATTAAGTTGTCCCGTCTTCTTCCCGTCTCTGCTGCTGTTGTCCATGCTTAGCTGCCATATAGTAGAATGCTCCAGATGTATGTTCTAATAAAATGTTTCCTCACTTCAGCGCTTGTATTTGCAGCTGTAAGCAGAATCTTATTCTGGTAAAATGCCCTTTTTGCTTGGGCAATTCTACTGGCAATTTCTCTTCTACTTCGTCCATCGCTGGTTACTTGGCTGCCCAGGTAGCAGAACTCTTCCACCTCCTCGATTTTTTGTTTTCCTAGTTTAACATTGGTACTTGCTTCCTTTCTCCTACTGCATACCAATACCTTAGTTTTCTTTTTATTGATTTTCAGATGATATCTGGTCATTGTTCTTTCCATTTTATTCCTAGTGTCTTCTTTAAGTCTCCTTCTGTTTCTGCCATGATGTCATCGGCGAATTGTAGCATGCTGATTTTCTCCCTGTGGATATTCACTCCCAGAGACTTTACTTTGACTTCTTGGATGGCTTTTTCGGTGTAGACATTGAATAATACGGGAGACAGTGTACTTCCTTGCCTCACTCCTTTCTTTATGCTTGCTTCTCTACTGCTGGGTCCTGATTTAATTATAGCCACCTGGTTTTAGCCTAATCATGATGCCATAACAAACCATTAGGGGCTAAACCGTACAGAAGTGTACGGTTTAGCCCCATCCCGTACCTCGTGGGAATTTTGTAACATAACCTCGAAACCCATCACCTTATTAATCATAACTAGTGATCAAAAGATAGCTTTTGAACAGTAGTTTCTTATGGTCGTGTAGTTACTAGTTTGAAAGTAAAGGTTCTCTACTTATCTCTTATTTGGCATTGCCCCAAAATTATAAGAGAACACACAAAAACAACTTTTTTCAGTGTAACACCGGCACTCGTAAGCTCAGAAGAACGAACTGACTCCTGCAAACTTGCGTGGCCCATTACTAGACTGCGACACCTATCTGACTTCTCTACCTTCAAATCTAGACCCGGAAATTGGGTGTACGGTTTAGCCCCGCTGTACGGTTTAACCCCGCTTTCCCCTAAAAACTATTATATCTAATTATTAGTTAGTTTTCATGGCTGTCCTGTAATTTTCTTTTGTTGTTGGATAAACTAAATAAATCAGACTACAGTGATCAGCAGTATATGGCATCTCCCCTCCCCCACAGCAAATTTGTTTGTATAATACTTAAGTATTATACAATCCCAGAAGTGACGAGAAACAAAAAAGGAAAAAAAGACTAAGTGATTAGGTAATGCAGAAGATTAGAGAAAAGAGCAGTCTTCTGAAACCTTCAAAAAAAAGATTGGACAACACAGTAAGCGTGGAACACATCAGTTGATGTGGTTATTAGGTACTTCTGCTTGGGTATTTAAATAAAATTTTTAGAAGTTTCTTAAATAACAATCCCAATGTTAAATGGCCAAATATTGAGATATGATGGCCCGATAAAGACAATCATGGAGGGACATGTGAATGGGAAGAATGGAAAAAAGGAAGGCCTTGATGAGACATGTAGAGCACGTAAGTTAGTATGTGAAAGAACTACATATGTAAATAAGAATAGGTTAATTGATAGGAATGGAAAAAAGGAAGGCCTTGATGAGACATGTAGAGCACGTAAGTTAGTATGTGAAAGAACTACATATGTAAATAAGAATAGGTTAATTGATAGGAGAATTGAGCAGAGAGCTGCAGCAAACCAAGATAACGATTGTTACATGATAATTTTAATCCAGCCACAGTGATGCAATACATAAAAGATGAGGCATTACCTTGGCTATGTGAACTGGTTAAAGTGTAACTAAGAAATACAATCTTGATGCCCATTAAACAGAGGTAACTGACTCCATCATATGAGTCAGAATTATTTCAAAGGATAATCATTACTAAAATCACCATGCCAAAAAACAAAAGAGGTATCTGTAATCTTAAAGAAGAATATGATGGAGAGGAAGTCAAAATGCTTCTAGCCACAGTATGCACATACTTACTGTCTTCAAAATGCCTTCTGAAAATTTTCTAGATTCCCACAGGCATATAAAAAATAAATTGCTTTTGTTTAATAGACAATGTAATATTCAAGAAGGTAGGTATGATAAAGTGTTGGAGTCAACTTCAGACATTTGCATACTTAACAAGGTACATATTCCTCAACATCATTGACAGCACAAGACATTACATTTATATTAACAGGTAAAATTCAGCCCTCCATTATTTCCTCTACCAGCTCTTTTACTTCCCAATAATTCTTAGGCACCAAAACCCCAAATAAAGATCTTTGATTTTCATCATCACCCTGATTTTACTTTGCCATTATAATAATAATAAAAGGTCTTTCTTTATTGGGGCGAGATTGAGAAAAAACTGTCCCTTCTGCCATCTCCCGGCATGGCAATCATGCTGAAAATTGCCAGAGGAATAAAGATTCATCAATCTTACATAAAAAGATACATAAATCCATCTTATAGGATCTATCCTCATGTACAGTGCCTTCCTAGAAGTCCAATTACACTTCACCACTGCCATTCTTGATGGATCATAATGGTGAATTACCTATAACTCCTATAAATTCTCCTACAGATTGCCTTTGGGATCAGGAATCCTGGTCAGCACATTGGTTTGGCAAGCCAAAGGTTTGATTACTGGTCCAGGAAATATTTTTTTTCTCCAGCAATTTTCATTATCACAAGGGCTCCACTGGTGGTAGGTAATAGGTTCTAGGATTTTGTGCCTGTTATTGTTATATTTCAGCATCAACTGCAATAAGAAGACACATCAGAGATCCCAATTGATGATTTCATTAGTCTCACTCACCATAAGTAAGAATCAAATGCGTACAGAATCTATCAGAAGTGTACCCCTTGGTGGGTGCCAATCCATGGTATAGAACCCCTACTTGAAGAGCACATTCTTGATGGCTGCCAACCTGTGGAATTCAACACCTTTCCCTCATATGGGATGCAACTTTTACTGTTACATTCCCAGGCCTATCTGTAGTCTGAATTGACTTGCCCCAGAAGTTCATGTGTGTACACTTCTTACCACTTCATATGATTAATTTTTCATGAATTGTGGGCCTTGCTATTTCTGTGCCAGAATTATGTTCCTGGTTGTCATTGACACATTTGGTTTGGCAGGACCTAAAATTAACAGATCAGGTTTTTTCTCTTTATACTTTTTAAGGTGCAAGTGACTCTCATTATGTCTCACAATCTTGCCTTTACTGTTCTGAACCAAGCAGTCTGGGGAGGCTATGTTTGCTGACTCTCTCACCTGGTTCCTATTGCTTGTTCTTTGTGGTCTCAATCATCACTTTTTCACCTGCTTAACTTCCTACATTCATGATGATCTACTCCATCACAATATGCTTTCATTGTGGTTTGTCTTGCACTGAGCTTCCATCTCATGTACTTTCAGGACCAATGCTTCTCCTGTTGTCAGCAACTTTGTCCGTAGTTGTTGACTGAACAAGATTTAAGCAGGTGATAATTTGAGACCTTTCACTGGAGTACTCCTACATTCTTGCAATAGATCTCTGTAATCTACACCCACTTCTCAGTAAAATCTGTCAGCCATTATCAACTTTTCTGCCGTGCCATTGCTCCGAGGGTTGTGAGGGCTATTGGTTCTCAATCCAGTTTCATTCTCCTTGAAGAGCTTTCTACATTCCTTTGATACAAAAGGAATATGGCAAGCAACAAGTGAGCCATGAGTATCATAAACACTTGTGAAAAGTTCATAGTGGATTTAGCAATCTTGCTAGAAAGAGGAATCAGCAGCTCTAGCCAATTGGAGTCATAGTCGACTATTATGAGATGTCCAGGAAAATGTTATTCACAACCAACCTTTTCTCGAAGGGTAAATTGGGGACCTAACGTGGTACAAAGGGCAGTTTGTAATTGTCTAGTCACAGTTTGACACATATTGTGCATTGATTGGCAAAGATGTTAATGGCATATGAGCCAGGCCAGGCAAATAGCTGGCCTTCGTGAATTTTTTCAGCAACACCCCCTCCTAATACTACAGCCATGCTTTCCTACTTATTCTGCTTTCCCATAGGCAGTTCTGAAGTCCTCCCCCTCTTTACTATCATTCTCATCTTAGTCATAACTTTCAAGGGTGCATAGCCAGTCATTCTTCCACCATCAAATTTATCCCAACAACCTCCTGTCCTTGTTCATCACACCTATCACTTCTTTGCCTTATCCACCCATCATGCTAAGCTCCTAAATTCTCCTTCAATTCAACCTCTTGTAAGTCAACCTATGGACCATACCTCTTTGGTGTAGCCTCTAACCTGTTTACATACCCTCCTTTCTCAGATGCCAAGTTTTGCAACCACATTTATAATTCATTTCATATCAAGTCCTTGATAAAAATGTAAATTCTAGGGGTGTGCAGGGGCCTTCTGAATCCCTTAGTCTCATTTGGATCCATTGTGCCAACCCACATGCAGAGAAGGGACAAGAGC
Organism: Platycnemis pennipes; assembly: GCA_933228895.1. Taxonomy (NCBI): domain Eukaryota; kingdom Metazoa; phylum Arthropoda; class Insecta; order Odonata; family Platycnemididae; genus Platycnemis; species Platycnemis pennipes. The sequence continues at coordinate 54,262,463 of OW121853.1, forward strand.
ACTGCAGTGGGGGTATGGAGGAAGGTCACCCATCCAACCCCATGTATGGGCCCAACATTGCTTAGCTTTGGTGATCTAATATGAATCAGAGTTCCAAAAAAGCTAGACACACACCTAAGTCTTTGATTACCTTTTCATTAGTTTTTTGGTAAGAGTTATTTCAGATTATTGCTGTACCGTCGGTATTTAAAATAAGTGCTCTTATTAAGTTTTTAGAGAAAAAAGTCCATGGACAGATTAATGAAGTACTACATTGACTTCTGCTTTAAGTAGTGTTTGTTGGGATCTACTTGATTAAGTGCTGGATAAGGTTTTAAACATCATGCCTTTGATTCAAGGGTATTCTAGTTTCTGCATTAAGAATTAGTACTGTATCAAAACTTTGCTTAGATCACAATGCCATGGATGTTTATTTTCAAATGCACTAGTGATTTTAGTTAAGAATACTTTCCATAGCATGTACAGTTGACCTAAGGCCAAACTGACAAGGGGCTATTATATTACAACCAGAGGTACTACAAATTCGAGGAGTGGCTTTAAAATATCCTCCTTCACCCCTCAATATTCAGTTTCCAGTGCAGGATGATAACTTCTATCAGTCTCTTCATCCATAGCTTTTAAGTATTTTCCCTACGCAAAATGCTTTGCAACTGTCTTACTTCTCCTTTCTGCTTATTTCCTAACTTTCCAAATAATCATATTATAAAATGTTCCCACAACCGTTTCTTTTTCATATTAAGCTTTACCCATACCATTTACTCCCACCCAATTCTCAATGGTATATTTCCACATTTGACATAGTTAAGTAAATGCCTAGCCTTGATGCAAATTACACTTTTTCACATATACATTCCCCAGCCTCGCCGTGTATATACTCACCAAGATGTTCTCCCAGTTAAGTCACGGCTACCAGCAGATCAACTTACCTTCATTAAAATTTGGTTAGTCCAGTCTGAGTCTTCCTCCACAGCATTGCTATACTTTCCTGTCTTAGCTTTTTACTGATACAACTGCAATGCCACATTGGCTCTCCTACCATGTCACTATTGCTCCCTTGATAAAAATAACTATTCATCCTATGATCATGAATTTCACGCTACATTGATACAGGATACCAACATCATTTCATCCAGCAATGCATTCACCTATCTCACTTGGCATTCACTTCTACGCTCGTGGTTTTGCCTATTTCCAGACCCCAGCACAGTCTTGATCCATTGCCCCAGTACTTAAGTAGGTACACAGTTGACTTGAATATAGAAGGATCATTCTACACATGGGCATTTAAAATCAATCTCAAAGACAGGAAATTCATTTACCAGCATGGGAAGAATGAATCTATAATAATCCTGGATATGTTTTTCCCCAATTTCCCAGTGTTTTGCATGATGTGATAAAATTAAAAATGAAACACAGATGTAAACAGTTAACACGTCAGTAGGCCTACACTAAAATGACTCATTGTTATCCACTAGCTTTAGTGGTACATAATTGGTTATATGGGTAAGTGTAGACGACATTAAGTTCTGTTCCGGTGTGATGCAAACAGAATTTGGGAGTATGACGATACACAGCGGAGATTAAGTCACATACCTTACCTGGTATTAATTTTACTAAGTTATGAGTCACAGAAAGAGAGGGATAGATGGTTTAAAAAAATTGCCAAAATAACCTTTAATAATACTTGTATGGTCCCTAATGGCATACGTGAAAATATATGTCTTTTAAAATTGTTTTTCGTCTCTGCACCATTAACAAGAAACATTGTACACTGAGACCAGAAGGCCTGTAATCAGAAGCTGATTAAATGAAAATGTACATTCTTCCACTACTGTGGCCCCCCATCAGTCTTTTTCTTCCTGTAGCTTGTGTCAGCAGGATGCACAAGAATCTCATAAAATCGGATATCTTTGGATCCCTTCCTCCACTCGTGGACTACACTGTACCGTCGTGCCTTGTCGGGCTCCATTTCTATTTGTTTTGTTTGGTCTTGTGTATTTGGTTTCGTTCGTTTTGTTTTTGATGGTATTGATTTGTATGTTGATGTTTTAGATTGATTATTGGTTTTGTTTGAAGGTTGCTATGGATCGTTGAAAAAAGTGTTGCAGGATTGTTAAAGAGTTTTGAAGTAAAAAAGAAGACTTGGAATAAAGAGGGGCAATGCCCAAACGAGTTTTAAGAAGGTTTATATTATTTGAGGGATCACGACGTCACAACACCTGTTTCAGTTTCAATTATCCTGATTGACCCATGATAATGTCCTCAAATATGGCAGATGGCCACGTCAAGTTACCTGGATATACTGATTCGATTGCATATTCTTATCAGTTCACAATTTCCTTCCTCATTATAATTAGGACTTACTACTCCATTACCTAACTGAACTTCACACTTTCTCTGATCATTATAATACTACAGCAGTTTACTTCACTACAAAAATCAATTGCAAGCAAATAGAAAATATTTACAAACAATTAAGAGAGAATTTGTAGGCTACTCAAATTTGACCAATTTCTAAGAGGTATCAAACTATGCAGATAGTGGGAACATAAGTTTCCTCTTGTCTGATAAAGAGCAAATTGAATATGCGGAGTTTTTTTACCATGCATGTGTTTATCTAAAGACCTAAGGGAATATTGCAAAAGGCTCAAGAAGCGCATTTCTTAGTGGACTATTGCTATTTAATTCTCTAAAATTTACTACTCTTTCAACAAGTGCATTTGCGTATGTTAAAACTACCCAGTTTACAAGTGAAACCCTAATTACTTAGGGCATACTCACCCTTATCACAATGACAACCACACAGCTATGGGAATGTGTATGCATGAGCAAAACTGTTATATAAAAAAAGCCATTGACCACCTGTAAAGGTGGTCAACCATCTCCGCTTAGATGTTTTAAGTTATCTCGAGGGTAGAATGTACTAGAGACAGTAATGCATTTGATTCCACCAGTAGTTAATTGTATTACCAGAACTGACTGAATTTAACCTACTTTAGTTACAAATTTGGCACCCTTTCTGTTTCTGACAATTTTAAACACGTATTCCATTATTCACCGTACTACTCAAAATTAAAGTATGCAAAAACAAGTTCATCCACATGAGTATCAGCCATGCAAGTCAGTTCCTGCCAAGATGGCCACTGGCTTCTCATATCAGCTGCAATGCCCACTCCAGTATATTATAACCTCCTTAGGTTATCCTCACACGCCAGTTCCTTCTTCGCTCATTCCTTCGTAGAAAACCAATGCAGTAAAAAATTTAACATCCATTGTCACTGACAGCAATTACTTGAGGCATGTAAAATGAACTGGAGTTTCCTAGAGCCCTAACCCTATTTTCTTTTACTCATGGAAGAGAATTATGGGCTCAATGTGCATACGACTTTCAGCATAAAAACCTCTTCCACAGAACTATGTGAACTCTTGCACTGATTACATACTTACCCAACTAGCTCATGAAGAAATCTGAATCTATTTCCTTCTGACACAGTTCTCATTTATGCTCGAAGAGTACATCAGCTCTATAAATAGGATTCTGGGAGCTCAATGTAAATGAAATGAGTCTAATATTGCTATGTTATGTACTTCACACTAGGTGTATCGATAAGGATAAGTTATATTTTCTTGTATGGTTTTTATGTTTATGTCCATTAAGTGTTTACTGTTAATGCAGACGACACCCAGAATGTTCAATAAAATTGACTGGATGAATAAGGATTATCATTATTATTACAATACTTTTTAGACCACGTAAAACTGCTCTTAAAAAAAGAATTGAGAAATGGCACTTCCTGCCATCTCAACAAAATAGTAAGGAACTCACATAAGAGGCATTCTGACCATATTTTGTCCACAGCAGAGAGGCAGGTAAAACTACGAAATGCTATGCAAGCCAAGATCAATAATTAATAAGAACAGAATTAAGGCACAATTTCCAACAAGTCATTACCTGATAAGGGATGGGTGTCGCCCAAAAATTTCATGCACAACTGAGAAAAATGACTTTCTGCAAGAGTGTATGCTGTGACCGACTGAAGAGACTAAGGACATAAAGCAACAGCCCACCAACTGACCATTCATTACTCTTCTAGTTATGTCTGGCATCACCAAACACCACTGAAGCATTATGCTTTACACTCAACTAACCTCACAAGGGCAGCAATCAATTCATAGCCTGGCTGAATGATTTGACACAACCATACTAGTAAACAGAAAGGTTCAATATTGATAATAATTGTAGGAAAGGTGAAGTGTTATGCCTCCAGACCAGGAACAAATGGTTTATTTCAATTTATTTTGAGCCTAGATGATCTTAATCAGACTGATTTTAGTATTGAGACTACAACCGGAAGCCTACCTCCCCAAAATTAAGAAGTTTTATCCCCTTGCAACAATGGCAACCGCTAAGATGTACTCGGGACAAAATGAAGATGGCCAATGGAATGCTACAGATAGGAGAAGTTCTTGTACAGTTATATTTTTACAAAAAGGTTTAGGCCTCTGATCTTGGCTCATAATTCACTCTGCCTAGTATGTAACAGACTTTGGCATAGTTCAATATTTCCTACCCTGATAAGGTGGATTCCTACTAGTTTTTGTCTGGATCAAGAGTTTATAACCTCTGGAATGCATATTTTAACCCATTCACATCCATAAGCACACTGGTATGCAATCTGGATCTGGCCACAATCACCAGAAGCGTACTGGTACACAACGCATTTTGTTACATGTAAGTTGATGCTGCTGCCATCTTACATTTTTAAAAAACTTTTTGGTCAGTCATAATTAAATACCTTAAAAGTCGGTGGTTTGTAGTCACTTTTAATCTCAGAGAAATGATGCAAATGGGTTCAGCAGTTGGAATTTAAAATGACATTGGTATTTTGTCAGTAATTAAAAAGTGAAAAAATTCAGCAGCACAAAAACATGAGGGCAAACTATTGCATGCCGGTAAATTACACATGTGATGTGACACTCTTTACTCTACCTGCCACTAGGTGGTGCTGCAGATGCTTCCAAGCAGACTGTGAGCTATGTTAACCTTTACAAGTGCTGGGGAGCACAATCATGCACCTCCGAACTCTAGTGAAAAGTGCTGGGGAGCACTATTGCACTCCTCCTGTATTGTCAATATTAATGGTTGGTTGTTCACTGATGGCATTTTAATGCAGTGAACTTTAGATACCTCTGTAATTCCAAAATTGACAACTTAAGAGTTCATTTTCCTACATTTTTACACGAACTACGTGAAATATTTTTCCCTGAAACTCTACAAAATCAACCTAAATGCTCTGGCAATTTTAGCTTAGCTCCTAGGATATTGGTTGGCACTCAAAGGGTTAAAGCTTACTACTAACTAGTATCAGAGGTATATTAATTCAGGTAATTTACTATGATTAACTTATATTAATTTAAAATTATTTATTCAGTTGCTTCATTTAAAAACAGTTGGTATATATTCCACTAAGACCACAGTGAAGTTGGCTCTTAGTTGAATGCACTTCATGCCATGTTTCGCAGTAGTAGAGGACTCCACGTGAAGGATGTCCTGGAGCCCATAAAACAACTATTAACACGATATTTATGGAGTAGACTTTATGAACGTTGATAGTTTTCATACACTATTATTAATACATATTCACTAGAGCTGAGAGAGACTGAAATACAATGTTAACTTCAGGAGGTGAATATTTCCTATGCCTCGCAACGTGAACTATATACCTGTTATGTCAACAGCAAGGCAATGTATCCCACCATTTCAGAGCCTTTTCAAATTAACATTAATTCTTTAGCCAATTTAACACATTAACATTAATTTACTAAGTAAACTGGGATTTCTCGATCCACATTTTTAGTGTAAAATAAATAATTAATGGTGGGGAACAAATGGTAATTTATCAATTGTTTTCTTTGACGAAGGTAACTACCCCATTAATAAGGTTTCCGTCATCAATAATATTCTTCATACAAAGAACCATAAGCAAAACTTCACACAGAAATTTCACCCAAACTACAAAAGATTCCTTTACACAATTAAGATGCGATCAACAAATCATCTGTCAACCAGTAAAGGACCATACAGACCAACAGATGTTAACTTTTCAAGGTACCAAAATTCTACCTTGATTTCCCCACCTTCCAAAAGAGTAAATTAGTTACCTACAACTATGGGCAAGGGCCTAGCCACGTTGATACACCGGTTCCCGTCAGATCACCGAAGTTAAGCAACGTTGGGCCCGGACGGAGGTTGGATGGGTGTCCCCCGTCCATACCTCTACCGTGGTGTTCTTGTCCCGTCTGCGTGTGGCGGGCAGGTTAAATGTGGGTTGGCACAATGGATCTAAAGAGGTCTAAGTGCCAGGGGGGCTCCAGAAGGCCTCCGCCCACCCCTCCAATTTACATTTTTATTTTACCTACAACTATTAACAACTCCAACTTGCACAAGACACTTTCTAGGAAAAAAGTGCACTTGAGGTGGTGTCATTCAGATTGCCAGCCATGCTATACTTTGTTTATAACATCTCAACCCACTGACCTTTCCAAACAATCACAATTTGAGGGGCTAGGCTGTACTGTAACTCTTTTGGTATGTGATTGGAAAAAATAAACTTTCCAGCATGTAGTGTGCAAGGGATAAATAATTGTAGACCTGTGGATTATCCTAAACTGTCATACTCCACAAGGCTTTATACGCTTGTGTGGGCATTCTTAAATTTCACAGCGAAAGGGTTAACAAATATGATGATGCTCAGAAAAGGACTATGCAAACTGTATTTCCCTGGTGATACTTCAATATTAACCCCAGGCTTAAAGGAAACCTTAAGGAAAATCAACTAAAATTTTCCATGTGCACCTATTTATTTTTTAGATAAATTGTACAAATTAAATATAGAAACCTATGATGGGTAACTTCATGCAGGAAGCATAACCAGGATGTCTAGTGAAGAACAGACTTAAAATATCAGGCTTTTACCAAAATTTAAATGGCACAAATCCCCAAAGTATTAGAAGAAAAACTTACTTCAGAGAAATACATCAATATAAACCTTGACAGGGACACTGTCTCACTTCCTGTCAAGTGACCAAGGCGTCTTTTTTCCCTGTGGGACATCTCTTCCTACAAAGCCTCAAGAAAGCCACAGGCAAAAAGTACACCTCGGTAGCTTACCATTTTTGAGTATACCTGGAGAGATATTTTGGGGCACGAGTCCCAGTCATATGAATGACTTTTACTCCTTCAAAATCCTCTATTGTGCATACCATCGGGTAACACCACTAAGGTTGCTCACAGCTGGATCACAATCCTTGTAATGGCAAGTTTTTGAAACGAAGATATAATTATTTGCATCAACCTTGTAAAAATTCATCCATGCTGTAATGCTACCCAGAGATCATTATTGGTTTTATACTTATAAAAAATATTTACTAACTTAGTGTAAATATTATTATTTACAAACTAGGTAGCAACCCCATTTAATGGAATTTCACGGTGTTCAAATATTGTTCAAGAAGATAGTTTTAAAAGACGTGCTAAAGAGTGCGTAATCGAAAGATGAAATAAAATCAAGATCCAATAGTGGCATCAATGAACTTCCTCACTCACTCAGTGATTCAACCCAAAGGTTGGTTTTAATGCCATCACAAGGCATAGTTCAAAGAAACAACTCTCCATCCATGCCTTATTCCCTGCCACATCTTTCACTTATTTGGAAAACCAGCTGCCTCCTATTTGAATATGCATGGTAAAACTCATGTAATGGTTAATTTAAATGGCCTTAATGGGAGAAAGCTTCCTAAAATTATATACTTCTACCGGACACAAAGGAGTAAGAAAGTGAGTCATGCCAGTTCTGGATATTTTAGCTCCCATAGCCACTAACAGTCCATCCACTTTGCCAATTCCCTCTCAATTGCCAAAATACTACATTTAGCTCGGTGGTTTTGTTTGTACAATCCATACAATTCAATCACAAAAACTGATAACCTTACAAGAATTTTGTCTATGAATTTGGGAAATTAACATCATAATCATCAACAATACTGTTGCCTTTCTCAAAGCACAGGTAACTTTAGACATACATGACTCCAAAATAAAATATTACATCATCCACAAGCATCCCAGATTGACAACCAAATACTATTTTCCGTTATGACCTCACAATAAACTAGGGGTAAGGCATTGAGGGCGGAGATATTTATTGAGAACCCTAGGCAGTGTTTCAAGGAGAGGCAGAGTCATGATTCAATTTAAATAGAAAATTCAGGACCGCCAAAGGATAATTTGTATACAGGCATGTTAGTAACCACAGGCCACTGTTGTGTCCAGGGGATGGGAATGGTCAATACAAGTAGTATTTGAAGGCATATGCATTTTGGTAACTACAGACAGCTTGATATGACAGGAGAAGTAACTGCAGAGAAAACTATGATATCTACTTTTCAGAATTCTACCTGTAGAAGGTGTAATGATTAGTTAAAATCAAAATAAAAGTGCCTTCATTCAACAGTTATCAAGGGAAGTTCAAATTTGCCAAGAACATGATTTAGCCTCACTAGTAAAGTACCTTAAATATTCCTCAAAGACTGAAAAATGGCAACAATATCCATATGGCAAAATCCACAATGACGGTAATCAACGGAAGCCATGGAATTTCACCGTGAATAAAATTTGATTCTCTATCAATACAAGCATTTAACATGGTTCAGCTGCTTATGGGAAAAGCTATCACCAATTCTACCTCACCCAATAATTTGCCGATGATGAGGGTGACAAACTGTTATCTGACTGCTCTTTCACAGGACATTCCTGGAGATTTTGTAATTTCACGATTGGTTGAATGTGTTAGTCTTGCATGATAAATAACTGAGTGATTGTCACAATGCAATGTTGAATATTGTGTATTAAAACAACATCGATGACTAGTCTACTTCATCACAGGTTTCTGAAATAGGGATGCATTGAGAGATATGTCAGCACGCCACAGCAATTAGCTTTTTATAACAAGTGCGCCAGTATTTAAATGGTGATCCCATAGAACGTAATGATGTCCACCAGAAACAGTAAATGTCCACCATTAACTGAAGAAACCACTAACGAATTCGACTAAGTTTGTCTCCCTCACATAATACATTTGATTTCCATTCTGACTATAATAAGTCTCCTTCTTCCAGCTAACCTGTCATTATTGATCCGACTACTTTTAAAACTTACTATTAACAGGAATTCCCTTCCCCATTGAGCCTAGTTTACTCGGGGTTTCACCATTACAAAAGAAACAAATCTTTATATTTTCACCCAAATACCACGCAGTACAGTAAATACTCAATAATCAGGAAGCCCTGATGACATAACAGTATTGCCATTACTAATTTCTTATACCTTAACACAGAAACGCGACTAAGGTAGGAAGTAGTGTACGTAAACGATAGCAAATTCCCGAGCATTTAATGTATGACTAAATCTCCACATTTAACCGAGCTCATAAACAGCATAAGGTCACATATATTGCCAATTATTTTCCGCAATCACGAGGCCGGAATATAAGTGTCACATGCCAGCAGTTATGGACTACGACGTCTACAGAAATAAAGCACTTTAACTTGACTTTTAAAATGAGATAACGTTAACATCACACATGACCGATAAGCAATACGTTGTTTCACACACACACCAAAAATGTGCTACCTACAACGCAAACAGAATAACACTATTGACGGCGATTCTAATGCAGATGATTCCACCGTGGCAAAGAAATTATACTTAACTCAAACCAAAAGATATTGTCTACAGAGAACAGAGAGCACCACTACAAACACTCACCTATGTGCTTTCATAGCAGAGAGAGACCTTTCCCACCCAATCTGTTTAGTCATAATTCAACACTAGATCCAATGACTAAAAAATAACAAAATAGCTTGATATTTCCAAATTTAATATTATAAAGGTCAATGTACAATTAAAACTGGATCATTTGCCCCTGAAGAAGAGAAAAAAAAAAATTAGCTTAGACACCTATGCATAAATATTTCATTAAAAGACAAGGCTTCCAACTTTTACCTTTCGTTTCTTGTCACCACCCAGTTCAAAATGTTTACATCTCTTCAGCGGGATTTGCTTCCTATATTTGCACTCGGCACACTCCATCCTTAAGACAATTTTCTTTGTAGTCTTCGCCTGAAATCATAACACGTGGATACGATGCATGAATATAAAACTACGTAACAATATAAGGCCTTGCGCATTGAATCTGAACCCCAAAATGACCATTAAGAGGCCTCTCTGAAGGCAAAGGATTCCAGGTAGAATGATCCTCACTCACCATCTTAAAGTGGAGAAAGAAATACTAACCTTTTTACGGAAAATGGGCTTAGTCTGCCCTCCATATCCCTGCTGTTTCCGGTCATAACGCCTTCGGCCCTGAGAGGCCTGCCTTTCCTTGGACTTCTTATACTGGGTTACTTTATGAAGCTTATGCTTCTTACATTTTTTGCAAAATGTACGCCGTTGCTTCGGAACGTTAACCTGCAAGATGACCAAAAATATGGCTCTATGTCAACTTAAAATTAGTTGAAAATTGATCTACAACTGAACACTAGTGCCTAGATTACTAGAGAATTCGTAAATTACTCTAAACAATGTTCACTGCCATAAACATTACAATAAAACGTGGCTATCTAATGACATACTCTTTCATTTCATCGAATATCACCAATTTGTAAATTACAGGCAATAAAAAGTTGTGTACAATACCAATTAAAACATTTTACGGATATAAATTAGACAAATATCGGCAGATGACATTGGATATTGAAGTCATTCTTCAAAATTGAAACGCAACTCACCATGTTGCTTTGTAAAGGGAAGGAGACGTCTTTCAACCGGAAGCGGTCATTGAAAGCCTCGAACGCAACTCTCCTGAAGTCTTCTCTGTACTCTCGAACCCCTCAAAAATTTTACCCTTTTTCTTAATCAAAGCTAATATAAGAACCTTAAACACCTTAGAAATTAAAAAAATAATTTTAAGACTATTTTCAGCTGATGTATAGCTATTATTTATCAGTTTAAGCTGTAAAAACTCTAAAGTTTCGTCAGCCAATCGCTGGCTTATCGAGCTCTTACCCGCGCCATCTTCATTTTTGAACAAAGGCAGGTTAGTGTGCTTCGAGAAGTCGACAACGTAGTATCTCAGCAATCATGAGTGCAACGGAGAACAACGCCGAGGTCGCGGTTGACAAAGTGACAGAAAAGAACGACAAAGCCGGTGGTGATGCGAAAGCAGAGGTGAAGGGAACGAAGAGGCCAGCGGAGGTAAGCTAAATTGATTTCGAGTGTTATATTTGGGTATTTTATGCTAGACGCCGCCGAAAGCCTTGGGACTTGGATGATAGTGCACAATCGTAGATAATGATGATGCTATTGGAGAGATTGATGTTCGTATATGTTCAGGAATATCCCGTTGGTCATGCTTTTGTTCGGATGAAGCCACTTCGTATTGTAATTGAAAGTCCTTGTTTAATTTCATGCAAAGCCATGTGTGAAAAAGCCGGTTAGCCTCGCCGAGTAATTTAGCAGCATGTGTGCTATGTTTTCCCATTTTTTTAATTATAGAGGGAAGTTACTGCGAAATACCCGTAGGAGCGATGTATCTACCACATTTGGAAGTGTATTTTTAGTTAGTTTACAATCCGTGAAGCCGGTAGTTACTTAGCGCGCCAAGAGAAAACGCACACCCCGGTAGAGGCTAGTCGGTGTTGGATTTTGAACGTGGCGGTCTTTTGGTTTTGCATGACCTGGCTCGCGAGGCTACATTTGAATCAATAGCCATGTTTGAGTTTAGTTTGGCGCCTTTCAAGAGGCTAATGGCTGTGGCCGTCTTTCCCGCAATCTAGCGTACAACTGCACTTAGCGAACCGGTAAATTGTTTAAACAATGATGTTACGTAAACTTCATATCATATGATGCACGCAATCAATATTTTACGAAATTAAGTTGATTTTGTGTGTCAGTACGGGAGTGTAATTTTCGTGAGTGATACATTTTCCGTCATGCGATCAGATTTAAGTAGTTCGGACAATCAAAATTAGGCGATTTTTGAGCGACTGTTGGGAATAATATTTTAGTGCAATTTTCGGAGCGTTATTTTGCCATCGTTTATTGCTTCCGAACACCATTGAAATTTGGACACATTATTTAATTTGTTATTAAGTGCGTACATACGAATTGGAAATTTGTATTAAGCGGCACCAATTTAAATCTTTATTACTTTTTCGACACACATAAAATTAACTGGTATAATTATAAAAGTTTTAAAATTTAATATATACAAACATAACGTTAAATTCATGCATAATTGTGTTTTATCTTAGATTTTAAGCGTATTATGCATAAGAACTATTTCAGTAGTCATTTTATATTTATGTCTTAAGGAACCTTGGGAATCGGTATCGATTGAATTTTTTACTTACAAATTTGGTATTTTACCTTGTTGTTCTTAATTTTGGTCGCAAGTAGTAGCTTTTTATCATGACATTAGGTACCTATGTAATACTGAAACTAGCGCTCGTGGAACCTAATAGTATTTCATGTATAGGATTTAGTGGCCCTCAAAAATTCAACCAGCATTACGATACGCGATCTCTGTTGGGGTTTATAATTGTAAAATTTGAAATGATTTATGCAGTTTCGTACGTTCAAATCTTTAAATACGCAAGGTTTCTAGGCTTTTTCCTAACTTTCCTTTCCGTTTCTTACGATTCTACTGATGGTTCGGCAAAAGACCAATAGATGTAGTAAGGTGCTGCGTACTGAGTGCAGGGTTTTCGTCGTTTTCTATCGATGGCGCCAGATTGATGATTTCATAGCCGGGGTACATTTACCACACCATTGGCACACTGATAACTGATGGATCTTTTTCCTTGGCCAATGTATCTGCAACACGTACGATCTAAAGCCTATATTATCAATGTATTTCTTAATAATATTTGGCGCGGTAAATTTCTTTTGGGGTTTTATGGCCATCGAGGGAGCATGTTCTCCGGGACGAGGAAAGAGGGGTGTTAATGAGGTGAGGGTACCGCCAAGGGTTGCCAGTGAAGCGTCAGGGGTAAGGACGACGAATCAGAGGCTGACTTGGGTTGGCGGGAGAGTTCGAAGGAGGGGATACCGATAGAGGCACGCGCTCTTGTAGAGGGGAGAGAGTGAGTTCGGTGCGGGGAGGAGAGAACATGAGGGTTCGAGGACCCGGGGGCCCAGCATTTCTAGCCTCGCGTCGAGTCCGCGTAATTCGCTCAACCGCGTTCCCCTTAACGCTTTCCCCCTCTTCCTCCAGCTTTGTTCTCGGCTCCAGTATGGGACATGCGGTATAGCGCTTAATATTGGCACACCTCGACGGAGGGGATGAGTTCAAACTAATGAATGTGCTGGTGCGATGAGACACAACGGTTGTACGGAGGGGATAATCCCCGAAACACGCCGGATCGGGGTGGAAGCGTCGGCCGCATGCCCGGTGTGTCACTCGGGAGATTCCCTGCCGGCGTTATCATTCATTTTCGGCCTCCTTAGTTTTCGCGGCATGAGCACATGTGCCGATGGGCCGCATGTTACGATTTCTACTCGGTGGAGGTCGAGGAACGGTAGCCACGGGAAAGTAATGCCGGCATTTTATGATCTTCGGTGTCCAACAAACATCGGCAGTTAGCGTACCCCGGGAAATATTTAATGCCTGATTACGGTTAGCTCAAGGCCGTTGCAATATTTCTGTGTTTGCTAATTGTGTGCCCAAGGAGTTCCTCTGTGTGCCTACCGGGTAATTCAGAGTTTATTTACATGTAACGTATTATTTACATTTACCGTATTATTTAAGTTCTTAGTAGAAGTTTCTCCGGGGTCATTTTCTTTCGTGTATTAGTACATTCCGCGATGCAACAAGTTACAATTTGAGTGTGGAATCGTGTTCTGCTATCATTTCCTTGTTTATTTCATTGGTTTTTTTTCGACAAGAGTAAAAGCTAAAGTGAGGTGCGTTAAATGGTATAGTAATTTTATTAAACAGTTTTACTAGTATTGTGTTTGGATCCCACTGTTAAAGGGGGTGGCAATTTATTAGTTAGTAACTGATTAAACTAAGGCAGTGGTCTCAGTTTGTGTACTGTTTGTAAATGGTAGTAAGCATTTGGCTTAACCTATGGCATTCACTCCCTCTGCATGTTGAACAATTGTGAGATTTTAATTGAAACATGGTTTGTCAAGGACCTGTTTAGCAGTAATAATAGCATACTCAATTTATGTAATGGCAAATTCACTTTCACATTTGTATTAATACTGGCACCTGTGCCAATGTCCTGGAATCGTTTGCTGTTTGGATGTTCACTACCAGCATCATGTTTGTGATGTCTTGTGTGATTGTAATAGGGGATTCCAAAGAGTAGTTAATTAAGAGTATAAAGAAATTATGTAATGCTACACACCTTTGGGCTAGTTTGCAGGTTGTGTACATAAGTACTTTGATTTGACTGAAACTGCTTCGAACTCATTACTCAGTTGCATTTAGGAAATGCCTTGGTGATATTCTTTTTGTCAAGTTCTCAAATGAGGGTGTTTTGTTAACAATGTGAAAGACACATTTCTTAGTTATTAGCTCAAGTGTTTGTTGAATCTCACATACTTTCTGTTTTTTCAGGATAAGACAGAGGATCCAAAGAAGGCAAAGAAGGAGGAGAATGGAGAGGAGGATGATGTTGATGATGAGGAGGACGTAGAAGCAGAGGATGAGGATGAAGAGGAGGAGGACATCCAAGGGGAGGAGGAATTCGATGAGGAGGCGGAAGAAGGTGAAGGAGAGGGTAGGTAGAGGGTTTTGTTGCTCAGGGCTAAAAGATAGTATAACTTGGTAAGTGTGTTTAGAGCTTAACATTTTAACTGTTTGGTTCTCCTCTATTTACAGAAGAGGAAGATGATGAAGGAGAGGGTGATGGGGAAGATGGTGATGAGGAGAACGATGCATAAAACTTTTAAAAAAATGATATGCGAACAGACATTACCATGATGGTGGTATAACATGGATTCCTGCCATCCCTCGAGCTTGGGGTTACGGAGTGGATATTTCCCCCCTGCAAGACTTAAATATTTTTTTTTTATTATTAGTAAGCAAGAACTTCGTACCTGTTTTAACTCCCTTGCGTAGTGTGTGTGTGTATTGTGTGTCTATTCCCTTCCCTGCCCTCCTCACACATGCCAGCGGTTTTTTTTCTCGCAAGTTCCAATCCAAGGATGTCCATTCTACTGTTGCACCATTCTGTCAGCCTTCATGTGAAGAAATCAGCCTTTGCTGTCATTTGTGTGAAGATGCATCATCATGTGCATGTGGATGGAAGAGAACTGCTCCCATTTCTGCGCCAAGATTGGCTAACATCTTCTCATCTGAAGGCATGAGGACCTGGGATTGTTGTGATGGCGGGATTGGCTGAAGAGTTTTGAAAGCCTCTCCTTTGTTGTGGGTGTGTATTAATTTTCTTGGTGAAATTGGGTTTCTGGTAATACTCTGGTTTTGTATAAACTAGAACTTGTCAGGAGAACTATTGTCCTTAATTATGGGGAGACAAAATTCAGGTCCCACTCCATATCCCCAAGTTTTAAGACAGAAATGCTGTCAAGGGGGAGTCGGTTTGTAAAAGAATGAATTTATAAGGAAACCGGTTAAAGAAACATTACCAAGGACTCATTTGTAACTCTTCAATTTACGTTTAATTTCTCTGTTATGAAATCTGAACATTCATGTTGATACACTTCAAGGAACCACAAGATACTGGGTTCGTTCATGGAAATTGCAGAGGGACAATGGATTATTGTTAATTCATGTTTCATTGCACCATGCCATTGTGTTGGTGGCATACTAATGGTGAATAAATGCCCTATTGCAATTATCAGTGTAATTGATCTATTTGTAACTCTTGGAGTTATGTTCAACTTCTGTGCATCAATTTCTCCTTGTCATTTTTTTTACCATCGAATAGTTAATTTGGATTGTATAGCATAGTGTGTGTTCTTTTTTTATTCACGACATGTACAAAGTTAAACGAAATGAAAAAACTTCTCAGTGATGTAATTTGAGTCCAGAACAAAATTAAGCACAGCACCGAGTGTGTGAAGGTATATTGTCCCGTTTTTACTAGGCAGGCAATAAACCATGTGTCAACATGGCCCTGGTCATTATCACTTAATTACCTTTGAAAGGTATATGGAAATCACTTTTGAGTTTAAACCGACAAATGTAACAGACTGTGAGATGTTTTGATTCTGAATTTATTAAATAAACTTTCTTGATGGATTTAATAGCAAATGGGAAAAAGGTGAGTGGAAGTGCCCCACCAAAAAAGTGTGTGTTTTACATGTATTGTCTGATGAATTTCTAAAGAAATCTGAGAAAAAATTTTTGTAGTCCTCCCTATGTTTTAATTCAACTCATTCCATTTGAGGTAGTGTTTACTGGTAGTTAGTGTGTGTTGAGCAACTGACTTGAACTAATCAAGTGAATGAGCGATGGTGGATTTTGTTAAATGTAACAGCGAATTCACTAAATTGCTAGATTAGTTGATTGTCCTGGTTTCTACAATTCATGAAAATTGTTACAATAAAATTCAGCAGTCTTTTAATTGGCATGGTGGTTTAACTTAGTAGATGTAATCTCATTGTATATATGGATTCTAGTCAGGATGCTGCTGTGGGGATTAAAATATGCATCCGTTCCAATTCCGCTATTAGTTCCTTTTCCTATGATTTGTTAGTTGTGAAAGAACAAGTTTCTGGTGCAATTTGGTGTCCAGTTTTCTCTGCTTGAAGCTGTTCGTTCCCCTTGTAACTCACGACAAATTTCTGTATCTATCCGTCGGCTTCATTTGGTCCGTAATGTGATATTAACATTTGGTAACCGCGTTAGTTTGATCTCTCGAGAAACTATGATGCGTGATGAAGCTTTGCATTGGGGTTTTGTTTTAGATTTCTTTTCATGTTTCGAATGTTTATAGTGGAGAGCCGTAAAGCGATGCGCTGAAAGGCGCGAAAGTGGGCGCATCTTAGTATGGAATACGTTACCTGTGAAAGGAGTACTCGTGTGGTTCGTGAAGTAATAAGCTAGCTTCCTTGACTGCCTGTGCTCTGGTACGTTATATATATATATATACACGTCATTATTTCTTATTACGAACCCGCCTCTTAGGTCGAAGGTTATAATTTATGTCCACATTATCGTTACCACGTTTTTTTTACTTTCCACATTTTTATACTATGCATTCATTGTCATTTCTAACTATCAGTAGTACTGTTCTTTGCTATTACATTTGTCTGCGGTAGTGAGCAACGGTCATCAGTTGGGTGGTGATCGTTCCTTTGTGTCGTACTCATTGTTTAGGTGTCTTCATAAAAAAAAAAGTCATTGTCAACTTTAGAAGTCTGTTATTTGTGACTCATTCCTTTCGCCGTTGTCACTAGTGAGGGCCGGCTGTGTCTTAAGCAAAAGATGGTTCACACAAGTCCTCGAATTTATTTAGTCCTATAACGTCTGCCGGTTTCACCGAAATCCGCTTGAAGGGATGAGTCCAGATGGCCAGGAGGAGGAGGGGCGTAAGGAGAGGAGCCAGGTGTGAGTTGGCGTTGGTGACGCGTCAGACTGGCGGCCGGCGTTTAGCGTAATGGTTGATGCTGTTTGTATTTGAGTGTTGTGATGTAATGACGGCGTGAATTCATGAAGGGTTTAATATAAGGATGTTTCACGTGAAATAATGGCCACCTAGGGAGAGGTGTTCGCAATGTTAACAAGGTGGAGTACCCGGCTTTGTGAGAGTTAATGACTGCCTGCCACACACCCTTGCTGTGGCTTGTAGGGTATTATGTAGTAGTACGCAGGTCCTTTTCGGAGAAGGGACTGTTACACAGTGGGTTGTAGAGTTAAAGAGCTTATGTAAAGGTCATCATTTACAAAATATGACCTCTGTTACAGTAGTAAATCTTTGCATCATGTTGCTGAATTGTCTCGTGGGTTTTATGCAATAAGGTCCTAGTGGCGAGGGTGCTATTATGGATCTCTTAGTTCCTGCAGTTTTGCACTGTTAAGCAAGGAGTCTGTTGTTGCTGGCAGGCGTAAATATAAGTTTGTTTGCGCGATAGCACTATGCCCCAGAGATTAGGAGCCTGTGCTGGAGGGCTTTTTTTCACCTCTTTTTGCTAGTTAACTTTTGCGGAGTGGGGGTGGGTCGGTTTCCATCGCGTGCTGGATTGTAGAATTTATGTGGCATTGTTTCCGTTCGTGTGCATTTCATATATTTTTAAACATCGTTTCAATTTATTGATGCGCTGTAATTCTTGTTCTCGGTCATTTTTTTTAAGACCTTGGTCGATAGTGAAGCGTTCAGGCTGGAGAGGTAGTGGGCGAGGTTGCCGGCAGAATGCGGTGTATCCGTATGAGTTATTATTATCATTATTTGTGCGTGAAATACCGCTACTATCCATGCTTTGGTGTTCAAGTATTGGCTCAATAAAACCGATGGTCAATTTTATCAGCAAGTCTCATATCATCCATGCAGTGGCTAAATAAGGTTGCTTTTACTATATCTGTTGATTCCTGCGTAGCTATTCGTGTCTTGGGCTGCGCCTAGTTTACTATAGCATCATTTGCGTTCGTTATGGAGGATTACATTTTTACCGCCTCGATTTCTTGGGTGTGGTAGTTCATTTCTGTGCAATGGTTTAGTAGACTATGGCTTGGTGGGACCAGTATAATGAAGTATAGGGGTTACCCTGTCACCCGTTCGACCGCTGCTTTCTTTAACGCGGCTTCGGGGTATGTAAAGTTTTAGCCTTCCGTAATTATAAGAGATTAGTGAATGCAAAAGAAGTCACGACGTAGGAATTGAGGCCCGCATTGATAGAAATACTCGTTTCATTTATATACCTCCAGAAATCCAGTGATGATACCAATGTCAGGATGGCCGAGCGGTCCAAGGCGCTGCGTTCAGGTCGCAGTCCGGTTCTCCGGGCGTGGGTTCGAATCCCACTTCTGACAAATTTTTTTCTACGTTGTAGTTGTTTTATATTACTGCATTTGTCATAATTGTCTTTTCTAAATTACGAGTCTCGACTTTTCTCTTTTGCATTGCATCATTCTCACCCGATTTGGTCAAATTTGAAGGTATTTCTTATGCTTCATTTTGACTCGGGCGCGTACTCGCAGTCCGTGATCGTAATTAATTAACTTTTCTTTTTCTAAGATTATAATTTTACTTTACTTTTCTTATTCTAAGATTATAATTTATCATGTACATAGGAGCCGGGTATTATCATCTGATTCTTCTAAGTTTGCGATTGTTTTTACTTGTTCTATTTTCGCAATCATACTGTATCATATTCTCTTTCGCTGAGATTCCTTTGGGGGTCCTAACTTGTCATAACTGTTTGGGCTTGTGATATCTTTACTAGCATTTTACTGTTGCTTCTTATTATCAAATTATTCTAGTTGTATTTATTCTTGCACAATGTTTATCCACGGGGAGGATTGGACAATGAATAGGTACTGTTTTCAACAAGTTTAACAACTGAGCTCATTACTTTGATTGCCTTAGTTGTCGAAACTATGATCGGTGCTTAATGTGGTGCGTAATCTTTGATTATTCCTCATCATGAATGTAACTCATTTTCACAAAGTGACGCCTTATGCCATTAATAATACGCTATTTATCCAAGGAAATAACGTAGAAAAAGTAAACGGTAACCTCCGTTACCTAAATACAATCGGCCGCGTTGTAAGGAATTTTTCGCATGGTTCCGCTGGTGGAATTTATTGACTGTATATATTATTAAAAATTTTTGGATAGATTTTATTTAATTAGAAATCAAATAGATCGGGAGGATATGTTGAGGATTGGATACCGTTTTAAAGTCTGGTGGACAGGTGGAAACAGAAATTCTCCTGGGGGTATTCACATTTAAGTCCGGTACCGGTCGGATCACTGAACTTATTTGTAATCGAGAGAGGAGGTCCGAATGGATGATTCCGCCGATTGATCTCTCTGCTTGGGAGAATACAATTCAATTTTAATGTGTTCGACTCTTAAGGTAATGCCATTGCATCACTCACAGTTAGGTATATTATTATTTAGAAGGAACTATTATGGCTACACTTAAATTAATGTGTAATGGAGCATTTACTGCTATCATCATCAATTTTGAAATTTATGGATTTTCGATTAAGTCAGTCCTGCGAAAAGCATGGGCTTTATCCCCGGTCATAGTAGAAAGTTCGCCCCCCCAAAGTTTCGAATCTCTTCTCAGGTCATGTATAGGTTATATTAGGAATAAGTTCGCGTCAGATGGCGTGGTCTAGTTACAATTCGAGAAAATCAAATTCTACTTAGACTACAGTTATTTGAGCTTCGTGATAGACAATTAACTAGCTTTGAGTGTATGATATTCAGAAGCTTATATCTTCCTGTGCTCTTACACCCAATCCGGGGTTGACGGACGAGTCTTTTTTGTTGCCTTCCTCTATTCGTTTTGGCTGGAGACATACATCTACATAATACCCTGCAAGCCACCATAAAGGTGTGTGGCAGGGGGTGAACTCTCACCAAATATGCACTACATATCATGCATAAAAAAGGATTAGTACTTGTATATGTACTGTTCAAAACTTATGCATAGAGCAAATGCAGAAAATAAATACATAGAGCATAGGAATCGGCGGATCATGAATGGGATTGCTAACGGTGTAGCGTTGTCAGCGGACAATAGCGGCCGCGCATTTATATTCCCCACCATGCGGACCATCATATAGGCACCTGCCTCCCTCACAAGTAAATTAATATGCCTTTTGGACAACAACTTGTTCCATACCGAAGTGAGTGCCTTATCTCGTCATCCGCCGCTCTATTCTGTCTGCATACTCGACTTGAATTTGCCAAAGAAATACGTTCACGCCTTTCTCACTCGATACGCCCCACACCGTCTTTTCATATTTTTAATGCGTTTTCGTCTCTACTTATGCTAAATTATAGTGCTTCGTATTGCAGTTCCTAACAATGATTTTCAGACTAATTCCAACTGCACTCTTACGTGCTATTGTAGCAAATACTAAACCTATGCTTATGTGCCCAACACAAATTTACAAACTCGCAGTTTCTAATGATATATTATTGTCGGTTGCATGTGTGACACTTTTCTTTTTTAAACGTTCTTACATAGCATATTACGTATGTGTACTTAGTGAATGTTTGGCTATAGTTCAACCCCCGATATGCTACCGATGTAACGCCAAATTTACTTGCGTGTTATCCACCTTTGATAGTTTTTTGATGTATGATTAGAACTACAACATGCACAGAAAACATTATTAATTTCAATGGAAACTGACCAAAAAGAATATTCATAAATAGTGGACTATAAATGTAATATACTTTTATTAATAACATTATTTTGATTCATTTATTGGTTTACATATTTGCGTTTTAAATTGTTGAATTCCCCGATGTAAAGGCCGATGTAATAGGTGCTGTTTTCGGTGGAAAAGGAAAAAATATTGCACTTAGGTGGTGCAATGCATTCGGTCATCGGTTGAATGTTTGCGTTTTCGCTTCCTTCATTTTGTACTCTTCGTTTATAAGTTTTAGATACTAATTGGAATAGGTGGAAGTGAAACTGGCACTTCGATGTAAAATCAGCACATATGGTAGCACCTACCTAACCTGACTCTTCACCCGTCCTACCGTCTTTTTTTTACCGATAGTGGCGTCCTGTTACTCAATTAAGACCACAATTGTGCAACGAATTTAACCATTTATGTATCGCTATTTTTGGGCATAACATTTTTCATGAAAATCAAACAACATTTTCAAATAAAAATTATACTTTATCTATTTCAGGTTGTAGCGTTTTATAAATATTTTCGATTTATTTTACAATGTGGAATGGCAATTGTTGAGGCGCTTTTTTGTGCTGGGCAGAGCCTGTGCACACATTTGCGGTTTTGTCTAACCTTCTCCAGAACCGCACTGGACCAAGTATTTCTATATCTCAGGAGCTGATGTTATTTGTTTGTATACTGCCAGTATGATCAGTTTTGGTGGCCTACTCTTCATCTGTTTTACGTTCTCACGCTTTAGTGCACTTTTCTCTACACGGTGATGATCATTGAGGTAAACTTGCTTTTCGCCTTATTTCATCCCTTCTGAATAAAACGTCTTATCCCTTCCGCCTTTCTTGTCGCTTACCTAGAATCAATCCCTCTATTGCGATCTAATCCCATCTCCCCTGATCTAGTGGTCAGTAGGTGCATACTTACTCTGTCTCCTCATAAATGCTCAGTATTTGCGGAATAGCCATTTTATCGGGAATAGATTGGATTGTGAGTGAAAATCCATCATATCTCATATGGAAATCCAAGGAGAGAAATTTTACATGGAAATCATGTTTACTATTCAATTTTGATAGTTACGTGGAGGTTGTTTGAATAAATTTCACCATTTTTTAGACATTTTACCTTGTGAAAAAACAGCAAATAATATGCCATAGGCAAAAACTGGTGTCTCCTGATCACTTAGGCCTTCTGCCCATGTGCCTTATTTCCTTGTCCCGAGCTATTCGACAGGGAATTATCGCCTTTAGAACTGGACGATGATTGTTGAACGCAGACCCTATTTGAAATGTTACGGTTAGATTCTGACATTTAGATTTTAGATTCTAACAAACGAAAATCTGTTCCTATCTCGGTATTTAAAGGAATAAAAGTTATTATTGAAAGCTGAAAATTTGCATTAAGTATGAACGTATGGAAACATAATTTCCACCCATTTGGTATTCATACTTTGCTGAAATATAATCGTTGCTCCTAGATTATTCAAACGCAAGGTAGTGCACTCTATGTATCTCGATCGAACAATTCCCGGGTGAGAGAGTGAGTGGGGGATTGGCTGTTGATGGAGCTCAATTACATGTATTCGTTAGTAAATTGGAGCCGGAAGATTAGGAGGTGGATGAGAATAGAGAAGCATAACTGGATGGAGATGAGACGAATGGGGAAGTGTTAAATTGGGTGGGCGAAACGGAGATGGTCGGAGAAATTAGGAGAAGGCAACTGAAAAGAAGGGATATGTTTTTGCGAACAAAGAAGATTCCGGTGAATTTGTTTGGAAAATTGCAGTCTTTATTTCATTGTTATATTTAGGAAGTCACAGAGTGTTTAGAGGTTGACGGAGGTAGGTATGGCAATTGCGTGGAGAGCTGCGTCAAACCAATCTTAGGACTGAATCATTCTACGAACCCATTCGTTGTTGTACTCGGGTCGTTTTCTCCAGAAAATTCAATCCTTCTTTCTCCTTCCTATAAAAATCCTTCAGCAGTTGTACTTATTTGGGGGAGGCCATATGCCCCAGAAAGGATAGGTGGGTAGCTGGGTAGAGGCTGGGAAAGTTTTCAGAGAACGGAGGAAGGGTGGACTCGGGGTCGTCAATTTTTACCGAAAGGGAAGAGACCACGACTTAACGTCGCATGCGGAGTACTGGACTCGAAGTGTTCATCTCAAGTAGGGGACGGTATACCGATGAAAAATTCGTCAGTGCTGGGAATGGAACCCGGGCCCTCAGAATGTGAGACCAGTTCTCCAACCACCACACCCAACCGATCCCCACAATCCTTCAGGGTACCCCTGGCAATTTCCTTGTGAACGCACTCATTTTCGCTCGGGCGATACAATAGTTCGCGTATCATCGTAGAGACGTGAATCGTGTTTCGCAGGGGATCAATATCTCCCCGCCCCACTACGGACGCGCGATTCAGGGCGCCCAATAACTTTGATGCGACTCCGATGTGGGTGTGAGCCATCCCGGCCGCGGCGAGAGGAGTGGAAGCCGGTGATGATTCCCTTTCCCCTAGTGGTCCCCTAGGGGCATTTCAGGGGTCCGAAAGACATAGATTGGTTGCGTCGAGTGTTTCTTCCTTTCCGGGAAGCCCTCTGTGTGTGCGCCCTTTCAGGGAAGTTAGCTTCACCCTAATACAACGAACGCCACTGTGAGAAAGGGGCGGGTTCGTCCACCATCCAATATTTAGTTCAACTTATAGCAAATCCTTTGCGTTTATTTTATTTCTTTAAAGATTAATATGAGGAAGGTGCATAGAATTCACCACATTAGGCTTCACGTAGTGGAAGCGAGACACACTATTCAAATAAATGATTTCCTTTTCCGTATAGCATTTATTTAAAACAGTACTACTCGTGTTTGGGCTTACAGAGTCGTCATCAGATATACTTAATGCAAAACAATATAGACTGAATATACAATATAGTAAAATCCTGATGATGGATTTTTGTAGGCAAAAGCATATATTACAGCCATGAATATATTTTGTACGGAAAAGTTCGTTTCTTTTATTTGACTAGTATACCGCACTTCCACAATGCGAAGCATCGTGGGAAAGTGGCATCCTTTCATTTGAGTAAGAAGTAGTATATTTTTACTATCATCCCCATTTACAATCAGCCACTGAAAATCAGGCTACTCCCATTGGTGATCGAGTTACGGTTTAAACGTAACCCATTTAGGTTTGCAGCAAAGCGGGGAGATTGTCGTTTATATTCGGGGAAGGCGACCGCCGAACAAATAAATAAGGTCATTTGCTTTATTGGGTATGAATGGGAATTTTTCAGGGTACGGATAACGCCTAGAAAGGAGTCGGCATTTAACGAAGGGAGGATTGGTGTTTATTTTTGTTTCTTTGAAATGCAATGAAAATTGGCAATTTAAGCGTAGGTCATAACCATGGCTGACCGAGAGATGAATTTAGGCAGAAACATATTTGTCAGTATTTTTTGACAAGCGGCCTTATTCCCGTCTCCGTGAAGGATTGATATAAAAACGTAATTATGCAATTTAATTTCGTACAGGAGGGAAAACTGAAGTTTTAAAGCATGTACTATAATGCGCGTGGCTAAGTAAGTATTTTGTAAGAATACTGATGCTGGGACAACTCCCGCCTCAGTAGGACGAGTCCTATATTTTCCAGGGTTTCATATTCCGTTGGTCGGTTCAAGGGATAGAAACATTTATTTCAAGTAATTTCCTGTTGGCTTCCGCAATATCTGTAATAAAAAAAACACGTCTTCTTATGTGACTGTTAAACTGAATGTTCATTGATGGCCAAATCATCAATAGTTTTGTGTAACACTTTAGTTTCTAATCACAATAGTAGAGTATGCGTAGTGAGTGTCTGGCAACATAGTTTTTTACCACTTAGTACCGTGTCTGTTAGTTGAATCTATTTTCTGCATATTTTTGGTGATTGACTCCCTCCAAGGATACTCTGTGTATGAAGAATATTTTCCGGCATTTGTGTACGATAGTTGTTTTTCATCTTATTTTTAAGCAAAATCTTCCTCGCTGATCGTTATTTTAGAAGCCGGTGGTATCTGTGAATTATTTATTAGAATACTGTGTATGATCTCTTACTTCTTAACGCAGAAGATGAATTTTTGTTCTCGTGTAGTACTTTTCTTCTTATATGGAAGTTTTTATTGTGGTTTCTCCCATTTTGGCCAATGACGCAACAGTGATGAAAGTTGGAAAAAATTGTCTTTTCTTCAAGAAATGCTTGGCTAAGAAACATAATGGATAATACTACTGGATGAATTGAGTCGTGGCGTATGGAAAGATCCACTCAGCTATTCTCAGGTGGACTTAGATGGGGAGCTCGAGAGACTCGATAGTAGCACATTAGATGACGATTATAATCCAGTATATTCAAGGCCTAAACGGAAGATATATTTTCACCTCCGCACTAAATCAAGAAAATGCAATGAAATGATAAATGTGTGAATAAATAAAGGAGCGAGAGGTATAGGCTATCGAATCGAAAGAGTGATGAAATTGTTTTCCCACGTGTCATCCTTGACAGTAGTACAATTAATATTAATAATGAATAATACTGCCCACAAGATACAATTTCTGTTCTTATTCGTATCTGTGTGTATTGCCTGTGAACTGTATTTTTTGAAATATCTCCTTGTAAGAAGTGAATTTCGCAATACACGTCCCGCATAGTAATATTGGTTATCCCTAGTCAAGTAGTAATTTAATTACTGATGCAGCTTTGTTGACTACTCACACCCTGGGAAGTGGCTACTGGGGTACTCCGTGTAAGTAGGTCCATTCTTTTCTTGTCCCATTTTTCCTCCTCAGTTGTTTTTCCACGGTTGGTGACTTGACAACTTCTGCTAAACGCCGTCGCAGTGTATCTATGAATGCAAATGCCTGCCACTTCTGCTAACTTACTCAGTTGATAGTGTCCGTTTGGTTGGAGGACGCCTGCGGAATTTTGGTTTCAACTGCCTTAAAATTCCTGGTCTCGCCATTTGCAGGATAGGTCGCGGAGATAGTACGGAAAGAATGGGCGGCAGGGCACTGATATTCCCATACGGCTAGAAATAAAATGTTGTAATGTTACCGGCGTCATAAATAATTTAAACGTGATTTATTAATTCAAATGTGTCAAGTAGAAATAAAGAACTTGCCTAACTATTTTATATATCATTTGGATTTTCCCTCTGCATGATACGCACGGATTTTAAATTAACTGAATGACGCTGAAATTTCGTTTTCTGTTTCCAAGATGGATGAAAATTTCCTCGAAAATTGCTACTATCCACGTTCACAAAGTAGCAATTCCCATCGGGTTGTATACTGGTCCTATGATCCTTGGCCGTAAATTTCACTTCCTCTTTGGTATCTATTCTGTATTCCTCACTTACAGCGTCGTCGGAAGTGGGGGGCATGAGGGACCGAAGGCCCCCCTCCAGAATTTGCCCCGGGCCCTTGAGAAATGAGTGGTCTTCAATAGTAAAAATTGAATTTCACTTGTTTCCAGCTTGCCTTTTCCCTTCTGACACATATTCTACCACCTTCATGCGCTCTTTTAGCGCAATTATAGTCTCTACCTCCTCCTATCCGCAAAAAATGCGGGATTCTTAGGCGCCGGGCCCTTTTCTTAGTAGCTGGTCCCTTTTCTTAGGAGACGGATCCTTTTCAAGGCCCAAGACGAAAATAGTTCCAAAACTCCTGCTCACGTACTTCCGTTGAAACAGAATTATTCTTCGTATTGCCGTTGACAAACTCTAGCTCTACGAAAGCTTTATGGTAGCTAGCCTAGAATTTGTTTCCTATTCGATTTAAGGACGTTGTCATTACTGCATAAAATCCTTATCACTTGTGTCGCGTGGTCAATTTGTTTTTGCCCTGATGTTAAGATAAAACTTTATTTCATACATATACAATATTGATTGACAGTACTCTTTCGGTTTGGTATATCTTTTACCACTTTTCACATAATACCTTTGCTTTTTTTCCTTGTCCTCGCACACCCAGCATCTACCTTCCATAATAATCTTCGGCGCTTCATTGTCCCCAAGTAGTAACTACTCTTCCATCTACGCCGACTTCTAATTTTTGTGAGCAGTCTTCTTTCCTCCCCAGTCGTAATCAACATTTCTTCATTGTATTCATTTCCGCACATGGTACTTTTTCCGTTCTCCTCATGTAATATGGGGAAAACCGGGAAAAAATTGAGATGGGAAACCGGGATTTTTGTAAAGTATCAGTTTTCCAGCACACTGTACTGAAAAGGTAAACTCTTCAGTTCGGCATGCGTCCTACCTCTTTTCATGAAATCCGGCATATATAATTGGATGTATTAATTATGTTTTGTGTCATCAATTACACATTGGTAGCGCAGTGCTCAAAACTTTTTATCAGAGTTATGATATTAATTGCTTTGCGCAGACTGTTTATCACCTTCGCGAAAGTATGGTTTCGAGGAACTCTTTGACGGTGATTTTGTTATAAACATTCGAGTCTAATATTTTAATATTTCTCCAAAATAATTGTACGACGTTCGCGATGGAGGCTGTAGAGTCTCAAATGCAATATTTTCTGAAAAGTCTTTACTACTCTTACCATATACAGTGTTTACTTTCTTTCCATTGTAATTTCTGATAATCATAAACGTGTGCTTTATTGAGTGTATAGTAAGCGATGAGTATGTGGGAATCACGACTAAGGTTCACAGAGTTTGTAATTAAGGTTTCAACTAGATATTGTGATGCGACGAGTGTGAAATTATACTGAGTCATCGGAAGCTTATGATTTGGATTATTAGTCATTTTCCCTTAAGGTTTCTTGACGAAACTATCAGTAGTATAGAGTATAAATCTGTCTTGAGAAGAAATTAATAATTGATTTTAATCTTTCTCGCTACCTTAAAATGCGGACATGACTGCTGGGTAGAAGTAATATTTTTATTTCAATGACCCCCTCAATACTCCTCTGTTGATCTCTCAGTATCAATTACTTGCATATTCCCTTCGCCAGCTTCAATATTGTAATATTTTTCTGCAGTTATTGGTTGTTATAGAGCTTGTTACTGGACTATCTTGGTGATTAATATAATAGAAATTGCCAGAAATCGATACTTAACATTCCTCAACATACGAGTGAGCCAACAGTGCGCTAAAACGGCACCATTCAGTTATAGCTAACTAAGAAGGTGTGTCATTGTGTATATTATGGAGGCCACCTACCATTGCGACTGTAGTGGTTGTTTTTTAAGAAGGTAAAGAATAATTTTTCGCGTGTGGAATAATACATCGTTTACGAGGTGTATTAAATAGTAAACATACAATGACTTAAGTTTCGTAAGGTTTCTCTGATGAGCAGCGAAAGAACTTCAAGAAGCAAGCAGAAATTGACCTATGACATCAAATATCTGTTGGAAATGTAAAAGTAGTGATATATTTTTGAAAAGTAAACTAAGTGTATGCATCTGAGGAAACGGTGTTAGGCTTAACTTTGCCAAGCATATCCCATCATCCTGGGTCGTGATCCGGTATAGATACGACCCGGGTCTTGTCAATAAATTCATTAGTGGAACCGACAAATTGATTTCTTGTTTTATCCCTAAGAATATATATGCTTCCTAAAGTATATTTTAGAGTGTCTTTCCCTCTTGCTTATCACTCTGGTATTAGTAATTTGATGACTTGGATTGTGTACCTATATTAACCAATTACTTTTTCTGTATTCCGGAGCGGGGAAATAATATTACCAAGTATTCATTATAGTGGTGGGGCTCTTATTGTATGCGCTAGTAAAAGGGTTGGGATTTTCCTGTTGATTCGTTCAATCCGATGGCAGCATAAATGGTTAGGATATCTCATAGATGGGCGACAACTTGAGCTAAAACTGTTTTATCACATTATTATTATTATGTTTTATGTGTATTATTATGTTATGTTTTATCACATGGAGGCGAGGGAGCCAATTACAAAATATTACTAGGTTTTTTTTTGTGGAGAATATTTACATAGCATCCCTGATTTTCTTGAATTTGGTTAAATTATTGTGCTTCTTTTACTGCTGTGCCGAACCGTGATTCTGGTTTAATTCAGCGCGTTTTTTGAAATGGAACAGAACATTCATGCTTGACTGTGTTCCTGTGGCAATCCCTTTCAAATAAATTTCTACTTTGAAAATTTATTACCTTATTTAAGAGTTGCGGGGATGGGTTCCACGTAGAAAAAAGCTGATTAGGGCATAATACATTCAAATTACAGTGAGATGAGCTCTACTTTCTAATCAAAAATCAGTTCCAATTTTTAGCTCAGAAAATCTGGACCTCCCCCGTTGTGGAGATGGGTTTAGGAGAGGAAATTTGGTGGAATGTCGCAGGAAGATGGATTTCACTCCATCTATATTCTTTTGATCCCTTCCAACATGAAGTTGCTCCCCATTCAGATGATAACAACCTGAGAAGTTGGAAACCCTGGCTGTTGGTCAAATTATTCTCAACGGTCAAATTATTCTCCTTTTGGTGCATTAGTTTTAATGTGATGAATATTGATTGAAGAATAAATTACCATTTTAAGATTTTCCTTTAGCCAATTTAATTTTTAGTTCCGTTTCACACCGCTCTGATTTGTAATTTACAAACATATTTACAAATATTATAGGGATGTTGCGATATGCCCTCGGAAAACTAATTGCAATTATTGTCAAATATATAGAGTATAGAATCTAGTAACCCTGTTTTCTGAGAGAAACACATTCAAAACATTAAGATATATCTTAGGTACAGAAATATATATTTATCATTAGAGTGCGTTATCTAGAAAATGTCCGTTACCTATCAAATTCATTTCCTTAAGATTTTTGACCGCCTTAATGAATACAAACAAAACATCCAAATTATTTCTGATTTTACCTCTAATTATCACGAACCAGTGGCAATTTTTCAAAATATGGTTGTTGTAGTGAAAAAAGATCAAGTTAATATGTACTTCATGTTAGCAATTTTGATAATTTTTCGATGCCAAATTGCCGAACGCACTCCGTACATTATTTTCTGAACTTAATGAAACCTGGATTTTATTTGCTTGTTTGAGCTACCAAATTGTGTTCCACATGCAGAAACATTCATGGAATGAAAGACTTATACCGCTGAGAGGGTACCAGAATTCTGAGGTACCCCTGTAACAAATTCACCTTTAGTTAAGGCTGCATCACGTTAGGAACAGAGCAGCACGTCTTCCCGCGTGATGCCTTGGCACCTTCAGCTCCTCTTCTCTTTCTTCGGGAAACCGTAGCCTACCTTTGCCACTTGATACGAGCATCTTCCTCGATGCCATGGATCTTCAAGATGGTCCAAGCTCCAGGATCTCCCTGTGCCGATAGCATTCCAAATTTGTTGAAGAAAACCTTTTGCTAAAAAAGGGATCTTCGGGTTTTATTTCTTTTATTTTTTTGGTCACTTTCACTTTGTGTTAAGGGTAATAAAATTAATGAGTCCTGCCCCTCTCTAAACCACTCATTTTAAATTCTCTTCAGTGAATCACCCAATGCTTATATATTTATTTATCCTCTAATAACTGCTGTACATGAGTGAGAATGCGGTATTCTTTACATAAATCACACAAAAATCCAGGCTTCCTCCTAGGAAGATATGAGTTGCATGTTTGTGTCTGACTGTTTGTTTTGGTTCTATCGTTCACTTCTCGGAAAGCCTGTTTCATCTCTTAAACGTGTTATGCTCGTAACGAGTCTCCGCTATGATCTCTAAGGCACAAACGCTTCACACGATAGTACATAGTATATTTAAACATCAGTCTCTAGCATCGCTACTCACACATAATGTAGTTAATAAATCAACAATGTTCCTAAGGAGATAGATATGCACATAATTAATATTCATACCCAATTAAAATTTTAATGCACCCTTCTTCGATTGTGACACTTACTTAACCAAAACGGAAATGAAGGGTGTTCTCTTCCTACAAATGGATATTGAATGGTGTCGATGCATTCAAAACATCTAAAGCTATCTCTCTGAGGTTGCACATTATCAGTCGTGCTCCATTATTTTGGTATCCATTGAAAATGCAGCACTCAACTGTTAAGCCCCAGACTTAATACTGTACCATCACAAAGGGACCACGGAACATAAATGAACGACGTGTTTTTTCACCTCGCGTGACGTTCAACCCATTGGTAAGTTACAAAAATAAAACCTATGTTGGATGGTGCTCGGCGATGTGCGAACTAAAACTATGTTCATTACGTTAACATTTGCCTAAAACCTTTTCGTTTGATCGCGACGCTCTTTTAAGTCACAAATATGACCTACAGCAACCTGGGTTGGAGTGAAGGGTTATTTCTGGCCCAATGAAAACCCTTTGAGTTTTGACTGGACCAGAAATAATCCTGAAAGACATTCACGCGCGCGACGGGAACAGAACTGAATCAAGTCAAACCTGCGATCTACTTCATATGCGGTATCCTTCCCCTGTGAGCTGACCGACATTGGGCCGTCCGCAATGACCGCTAAGAAAAAAAGCGTGTCAGTGACACCCGGGGAAGGATTTGAAAGTCCAAAGGAGAAGAAAGTAACAAAAAACTAAGCTCACGTAATGTACACACTACTCGAAATCCGGTGGAATGATACAAGATTCGACAGACGAACGAAGGCATTCAGTCGAGGGCTTCCTTGCTGTTCGGGTTCTCGCCCTTCTTCCAGGAACCGTAAGCCGGAGAGATGTCTCAGGGCGCAAGTCCTTTCCGCTTTTCTCCTAACGAGCCGCGGATAGTGTATCCTTTTTCTTTATCGCATCGAAAACTTGTGTGAGGGGATCGGTTTTTGGGAAAGTGTGGGGGGGGGGGGGGGAGGATTTTCGGCTATTCGGATTCTAACACTTAATTAATGCGGGTGAAGTGTATCACAGGTGGCCGACGAGCAATATATATGTACACATACACAGTCATCCCCCGCACCTCTACAGTGACATGTGCGGGCCGCGTA
Source organism: Platycnemis pennipes (assembly GCA_933228895.1). Lineage (NCBI taxonomy): Eukaryota > Metazoa > Arthropoda > Insecta > Odonata > Platycnemididae > Platycnemis > Platycnemis pennipes. The sequence continues at coordinate 54,294,843 of OW121853.1, forward strand.
AAGGAAAATAAAAATGTGTTGGGAGCGAAACGTGATATTGTGACATAATTCCTTAGCGTGGGGGAGAGATCATACCTCGAGTGCGTTCTCCACGAACATGGGAGGAGGGGTGGTGTTTATTTCTGAGTTTCAAGGTTGCCAATTATTTTTACCGTCTCTCTATTTATCCATTCCTTGGACTCCTATTTTGAAAAAATTTCACGTCTATTTTTGGTGTTAGTGTTCAGTTTCCCCTCTTGGTAGCAGTCGCACCCCTCTTCACAACGTTTTTTTTATCCTATTCCCTCTCTCTATCTCTTTTTCCATCCCGAAGGGTCGACCCTCGAGACTTTGTGAAGAGCCACGCGCCGTTTACGTCTCCCTGTCTCTCTCTTCCTCCCCCCCTCTCTTCTTCCCCCCTTTTCTCTCTCCTTTTTCCTCTCGTCCTCTCCCTCTCTCCATTTTGTGAACCACCGCCCTTTTCTTCTCCCGCTGTTTCATCTTCTTCTCCAACTCGTCTCAGTGCTTCACCCGCCCGTTGCTGACGGCGATCTCCAGAACTACGACTTCCGGTTCCCTCTCCGTCATCTCCTGGAATCGCATGGGTATGATATGGCCGTTGGCTTCCTGTTGCATCGGGCCGGTTGGCAGGGAAAGAGAAGAGAGAAAAAAATTTGAAAATGTTCCCTCACTACCTTTACAGCATGCTCGATCATCACACAAGAGCAGCTACTGCAAGTGGCGGTTGACCATATTTAAAAATACCCAAGCAATGGCACTTTATAGAAAGCGTATAAATAGGAGAGTGAGTGCACCAAATGTCCATGAGAATTAATGACAGTAATTTGGTTAAAATATAATTACTATCTAATCACCCTTCACACCAGTGGCATACAAATTGTGTCATAAAAATAAAGATTAAAGGAAGGCCACCATCACCAGTCTTTTCCCGAGTAAAATACCAATTCACCCACTCAGCAAAATAGCAAATCCTCTTAAAATAAGCCCTCTTTGCAAACACAGGTTATAACCCGCCACAACTCAAGAAAAAATGCCAGGAAGAGTGAAACAGGGAAACTAATCCGATCGGATAAGATAAAACTTCAGTTCACAAGTGTAAGACAACCGTCTACAATCTTCATGATTTTTTTTGTTTTGTCGTTGCTTAGTGTTACCTCATTAATTTGTATCAAGTCAGCTTGCCAATAACGAGTTATTGTAATATCTGTATTCAGTTTCATCTGCGAATCAATAACGAAAAGTACAGAAAATTGTGTCCTAGAATCAAAATGAGGAAAATAGTCATGTTGGTATAGTATTTGGGTATGAATCTTTGGGTATGTATAATAATTATATTTGCCCATCAACATATTCATAGTAAGTATATATGAATTACAACTATACAGTGTTTGATATTTTTATTCCTCGAACGCAGTCATAGAACATGCATACCGTGTATTGTAATAGCCTCAAGCGTTTAAATACACTTAAACCTCCACCAAACACCCACTAATTTAAAATTTGAAAGCGTATGAAATAATGTGAGCCGGTCACATTGTTCAAAAAGAGCTATTTGAGCTCCATAACGCGAAGCCATGCATTGTCACGGGAAATACAGCTTAATCCATACCAGTTCATGTGAAAATATCGTCCTCAATGCGAAGAGATGTTTCAAGTACAGTTGGCTGATTACTATTGCCAGCAGATTTGACAACTCGAGCGGGTCCGGAGCGGAAAAGAAACGTTTACCGGGCAGAAGTAGCGCATGGAGTATTCAGATCCCCAATGCACTATAGTGCGTCGCAAGGTCTTCAAGTAGCCTCGCAATTCGCGTCTCCGTAGGTCTCGCCGGTAAATATCACGTTTGTCACCATGGTGTACGCACCGGGGGAGAAGGCTCCATGTCACATTCGAAATGAATTTTTGAGAAAACGGTATCGCAAACTACGCGTGAGACTGGTAACTTTCTGAATTGTTTCACGAGCGTGTTAGTCACCCACTGCATGCAGCCTTGGATGAAAGTTAAAAGAGAATAGGACAGACCTCTCCCAGAAAACCTTTTATGAATTTTACTCACATCAGCCCGGATGGGTATCCAACGTTCGAAGGAGCGAATGATCATCAAGATGAATTCGGAGGATTCCGGTGATATTCCGTGGAATTTAAGCATAATAGGAAAGAATAAAGAAAATTGCAATTTACCATTGAGAGTTGTTTTTTAAATTGTGGTATATTGCAATTTCGTTTCTTCTTTACTGTGACCATCATGATTTTTCAGCTCTGAAACACATTTTCCACTGGAATGCTCCTTTGGGAAATTAGAAGAAAATTATGTTTATTCTGTGGACAACAATAATTCGGAATGGTCGTCGGCGTTAAAAAAATAAAGGCAAGAGTAATATTTACCCCATACCAGTGTTAATTGCATAACTTTAAATAGTTCTTTTCTGTCGTACACAAACTGCACCCCTACTTGTTTTAATAAATACTGTATAGAGTGAAAATTCATACGTAACCCGTTAACAAAAGTCGGTCCTCAGTAGTGTGTCATAGGTCGATGTGCGTATAAACCTAGCGCGTGTATAACTTAAAGGTCATTTTTTACCTCGTAGTACCTACCACATCTTTTGGTTGCATTCATAAAATAACATAGTAGTTGTACTCCACACTTAATTTAATATCAACCGACCTGGGTTTCGGCAACTCAGTGCCATTTTCTAGGGAAAAGAAGAATTAACACTGCATCACATCAGTTAAAATCATCTCCATTTTATAGGCCTAGAAAATGGTACTGAGTAGCCGAAACCCGGGTCGGTTGATATTTAATTAAGTGTGGAGTATTACTACTGTGTTAATTATGAATATCATCAACTTCCACAAAGTAACGCCTGAAACGATTTCTTTTATTTTGGTTGCATGTTCATCTTGATGATATTTCCCTCTATGCTGCGTATCCTCGAGGGGTTAAGGATGTGAAGCGTTTTCACAAACCTCTTAGTAATCGGAAAAGTTAGCTTCGAACGATATCAGTTCGTTCGTGAATAACGTTGTGGACTAAAATTCCTTACGATTTGACAATGGTCCCCAAAATTCATTTAATCGAAGCAAAATTCATCCGCTCTAGCTTTCGGATCTCTCGCCAAAATTCTAAATAGAGAGTGGTTTTTCAGGCTTCGGTAGTGACGACGCCTTCGAGCCCCAGTTCATAATTTCGGCAGCTCATCCTGGGCGCCTAAACTTCTCTCGTCCCCGACGGATGGCGCATCGTCCACTTGAAGGAATGTAACGACCGTGAGCGCGCAAGGAAGCAGTCTGGGCAGACGACGTTCGACGCGGTACTTCCCTCACGAGCGCGTATTTAAGTGCCCGAGTGCGCGCACCACATCCGGAAACCTGTGCGTCTGAAAAAAAAAGAACTGAAATAAACCGGATAAGCTAATTATGTCGGTCTCCCTTTCGTCTGGGTGTCTGGGCTTGTCGAACATTACGAGGGAGTGAGTTTGTAGTTGATGGGTTTGTCTGAATGGTTCCCATAGGGATTTTTCACTCCCATCACAAGAAGAGTCTTTCATTCCTCCCCGCACAACCTAGATACAATTCAGTCCGTAGGCCTCCAGCCCGCGATCATCAGGGTTTCTGGTGACAAAATGAGAAGATATGATTTTCACGTGGACGGCTTGATTGACGAGGATGTTGCTACCCTCAATGATGATAGGTTCATTCCTTAAAACATCGCATTAACTTTTTCTTTTCTCTCAGAAACCTGTTTCTCAAGACATAAAATTAGTCTAAAATGCTGACTACTAATATCGATGTGTTGTATATAGCCTTCTGGTGGCAATCAATCTGATACAATATTTTTGAAACTTCTTTATTATGCATATAATTTGGCTGTAATAAGTTTTCAATCCGTAGGAACTACTTTTGAGGCTGTGATATCGAACTTTGAACCAGAAAATCAATTCACGTCTTAGTGCCAGTGCAGAATTTGCATATCTTTAACCACTTGTGGTTCTTTGTATGTTTTTCTTGGGATAATTCTCGGTTCAATGAGAATTAAATGAAGAGTATCTGGTAGGTGCTACACCTAGAGGCTAAAGTATTGCCTCCGATCTCGAGAGCCTGTGTTATTTCCCGGCAGTGACAGACATGTTCATAGACAGACATGTTCATAGACCTGTCCCTATTTGAGGGCTGTATGGAGAGCAATTCTAGTTCAGTATTTCGCCTGTCGCATGGGACGTAAATACGTGGACTTATTGGCACTTTTCGAGAAGAGGGTAATTCCGACGCCGTGTTTCGCTCCACTCTTCCTCCGTTCCTGGAAAAAACCCTACCGAAATTTTCTGCTGATGTGGTTTTTATAATCTTCTCAATTTTGGACATTTTAATTAATTATTTTCTTATTTAATTAACATTAATTTCTCAATATTTGGCGTTCACTGAAGATGCAGTATCAGGCTTAACGTTGTGAAACATGTCTATGGATGTATGGAACATATCCACTATGGATTAAAGGAAAGATCACTTTGTTAATTCCACTAATCACTTTAACAAAGTGATTTGCACTGCTTTTCACCGGACTTCCTCTTTTCCGTTACAGTTTTACTCTACATCTCTCCTAATATTCTCTTTGTTTTTCACGGTGTCCAAAAGACCTGCGTCTCAGCTTATGTACCCAGCCTCCTTCCATTGTACCCTTGAACGTCGCATTACCTTCCCTACATGTCCAAGCCAAGCGAAAAATCCTTCAATTTCATCTCGTACTTAATCGTAAAATAATACAGTATGAAAACACAAAAGGCGGTGTTAAAAATGCTCAAGATTAGAAAAATTTGTTTATTAAGTATCCGGCTTACATTCCACTCTGTCGGCGTGTCGGTATGGAATGTCTATGTGAGGTCACTCAGTGATCAGGTCACCGCACCTCGGCGTTCGGGCAAATTAAATGCGATCGACTCGAGCACACAAGTGGGCATGCGTGAGCTCACGTCTGTATGCACATTGTGCCGAAAAATACTCTCGTGCCAGGGATCTCCCCTCCCATCCCCTTCCCGGCCGCCCGTAGTAGGTGTGTGCGTGTGTGGGGGTGTTCGGTTCCTTCATTCATTCATGCTCCCCGGCGAAATCGAAGGATAGGTTGGCGCAGCCGTTCTCTCGGGCCGCCGCCTTCGCCCCCCCTACCGGTTTGACCAGTCCCATCTCGGGGTCGTCGCAGTCCTGGGCTCCGAAGCGCGTGGTGTTGGATGGCGAGCCGCCCGGGGATGCAGCCGAGCAGGAGACGGCCAGCTCCCGACGGGACAGCTGCTCCACGATGGCCGCGGCGTAGCAGTCTCCCAACATGTTGTTGGTGGTCCTCACGCGGTCACTGGGGCGAGGAACGGAAAAGGGTTGATCCCCATCCACCCAGCCGGAGAGCGTGGCATGGGAGGTGGGGAATCATCATGCACATACAACCGAAGTTACGTTACTGCTCAGTAAAAATACTTGTGACACTAGGTACATGTTACAAAATGAACAGAATATACAAATGCATGCATACATTTTTGTCAATAGAGTTGTAAAAAACTCCGTAAGTTGGAGAAAGGACTATTTAGTCTCAATCTCGCGCCAAATACAGACGGTTTATTATTATTATTATTTAAAAAAACTGTTAAAACTTCAGTACCTACCCAGGTTTTGACTACTACTCAGTCATTATCAAAGAACCGAAAATGAACATATATATAGTACCATCGCGAAGAAGTAGCTGCATGTGACCTTATTATGTAGCATGTTTCCATGTAGTACCCTAGCTGCATGTCGATACTGCATGTTTGCTGATCTCCACCCCCTGCCACACACCATCGAGGTGGCTTGCAGGATATCGATTAGATGTAAATGAAGTATGGGCAAGGAAGGATACCATGGCAAGAATGAAGTTCAAAGTGTCTCAGGGGTGGTATCAAACTTTAATTCTTTGGTTACATTTGCATTGGCTACCTTATGTCATATGTTAGGAATGTAAAGGCGTAGTTAATATAATTTATATCAATACACCTAAGAGATGTCTACAGATACTACCAACAAGGCTACCTGTATGGATGCACTTATCCAATATTTACGATGCTTGTTCTGATCCCTTATTGTTCGCGAAAAGAAAGCTATTTTAAATATATCCGTAAGGCAGTTCAACACTCATGGTTGGGTCCTCTTTCACCTGTTTATTTTCAACACATTCCACTGCCACTCAGAATAGTAGTGTTCTGTACGTTCTCCGACTAATTAGTTGACGGCGATTGCTATTATACTGCATCTATCGCTTGGCCTAATGGAATCTTGAACTTGGAAATTTTCGATGAAAAATAGACAGGTACTGAAGGATGTTGCATTAAATTACGAAGTTTAGAATTTTTGTCTTTTGACGTTTATTAAATATGAGAAATCTCGGAAATATTGGAAAAATAATATACCTAATGGTTTTATTGTGTGTTAAAGTTAAATTATACAGTTACAGTTAAATTATAAGAGCTGGTTAGTTTTTCAAGCTGGATAGCCGAAGCGAAGGTGATTTGCGCTATTTAGAAAAGGTAGATAATGGGATAAAGGTAAAAATGCTGTAGGTAACTGAGGAATTTCGGAGAGGAACCCAGCGATGGCATTAGCCTGCTCTTAACGAAAGGCGCCAAGGATTATAAGTTTTAACGACCCATCCCCCTGCCACACACCCTCGTGGTGGCTCGCAGGGTATTACGTAGATGCAGATCCCGCGGACGGAGTACTTAAAGTACTCTCCACACACAATTCAAATAAGAACGGTACACCAATGAAAAATTTCTGCCCTAGCCAAGATTGGAACCCGGGCCTTCCAATACTCATCCACCGCACCAACCCAATCAACAATTAGGTACATTATTCTGAGGTTTAATAGTTCTAATGATAAAATGGAGTACAGGAACTCTCTCTCACTTTGTAGATAAGCGATCATTTCCTAACTTTTCATTCCAATTAAAATACCTTTTCCTAGCTTTTCAAACACTTTTCCTTCCATACTGACCTTCAGAATGCCATGGACCGGTTACTTTTCCATCCACTTTTTCTGTTTCCGGCTTTTCTCCAACTTCCTCTCCTCCCCTTCCACTCTATATGATTCCTCGTTTGCCTTCCTTTCATCGACCTTTCTCCCAACTCTTCTCTGAAGTCTTCTCTCTATTCCTCCTCAGGTTTAGGGTCTCATGATCACAATACACTATATTCTATATAAAACTCTTTTCCTGTATTTAAATCGTCGAGATATCTTTGCTCACTATACCCCTCTTTTGCTCAAGAAATTCTTTAATTAATGTTGGTGGTACTATGCTCATTTTGGTCCAAATATTATCACAAGTAGTTAAACTGACCCATCTGTTTCATTTCATTATCTCCTTCCTTTAATATATATCTTAGACTTATTTTTCGCAAAAAGGCATATCAGTTTTGTTTTATCATGATATTCTCTTCCAGCATGCCGCGCAATAAATCTGGAGTGCGTCTAGCAATGAATACTTTCCCTTGGCAACTGGCCAACGACCGCTTGACTCATTAAGGCCCTACTATGTTATGCCTCGTTAAAGCTCCCCATTAGTTAATGTTGTGCTGAAGTAAATGTCGTAAACTTCTGCCTGTGCGGAGAACATCAAACAGACGATTCGTTGACCGGAATGTTGCAGCATAGTGTATCCGCGATCGTAATATTTAAATACTCGGAATACAGTAATAGACCCTAAGGATACGTCTGGTTTATAAATTCTCCATCTTTTTTGCTTTTCCCAGACCTCTCACATCATTCGCTTCCCATGTGTGCCGAAGAGCACTGTCGATTACGTGTATTTCTGTCTTTTCTCCACTCCCTATTGCCTTTCCACCCATTCACTCCATCGGTAATCCTTTCCTACTCTTTGTAGGCCGCAGGTGATTTCAAATGCGTCGTCTCAGTAATGGACAGTGCAAAGATATTCCTGCAGTCATCAAATGTTATATCAAATATTCGACTCGGGGGAAGAGTAAACGCCGCGAGGTGGTAAAGTGAGTCCGAAACTGCCGAGCTCACTCATGGCCGTGGATCTGAAAATGAGGGGTCATCGAGGGCAAAAGGAAAAGGAAGCGATAGTACAATCAAAGTGGACAGTCGGTGCCGACCAGAGGCTCGAGTTCTCACGGCCCCCTAATTGGTCCGGACAGGGAGGTTGTGAAATGAACGATTCGGCATCAAGCACCACGAGAATACTCCGACATCTTTTTTTTATTCGGGGAATCTAAACCCTTTGAAAGCGAATACGTCGTGGATGATAGCGGCAGGAAAAGTGCCCTCTGCATCGACGCAGAGGCATAGGGGTAAAAAACTAACCCACGTAGGCCCCTCTTGTTATTTCAACTGCATGGACTGGAATTTCATCGATCCGGTTATCTCATCGCAGTGTAAAGCCAATGCAAAGGATTGCATTGCGAAACAGCATATTTTCTATCGGGAGAGAGGATGACTTGTTGCCTCGTAACAGATAATAGGGGTGAGAGTCTTCATCGGCATCAGCTTTGTACCCACGGAATCTGGCACAAAATGTCGAAGGTCGATAATAATGCGTTAGACAATTGTATTTTTTACAGTCTGTGATGATGTGTTGTGTATGACGTATGACGGGTCAAAACGAGTTGTGTTTAAACAAGTGTGTGGAAAAGTACGGATTGCCTAAAATCCCCATTAACATGTTACCCTTCTAGCCACCGCAATGGCGTGTAGCTGGGGGTAATAGGTCACCAGCCATGGATATGACTTGACGAAATATAATTAGACTTTTGATTTGTAGTCCTGTATTGTGCGTAGGAAAAGAAAATTCTTATATCTTTCAGTATGGCGGTTGATTTCTCTTCATTTGCCACTTATGTCTGTCGTGCGGATATAATGAGGGAGGTATATAGGGGGCATGTTTACGGTGTCAATTTCAAACCCGTGTGATTTGATTTTTTTAAGTAACTTCAATCTTAGTCTTAAGGGTTTCCGAACCAATGCCTTTTCAATAGCGGGGCGACAATGGCGGGATGGCAATTCCAAGCAGGATGTGGAAGGACGGATATTCCTACGAAGGTGAGGCCTTGTGTAGTCATCCACTTGTGACGTCAGATCATCTGGGTGCTCCTTAGTGTCTGGTAAAACGCACTTTTCATGATACTACGATATGCCATGATAGTACGACTGGCGATGCTTCTCACGCGTTGGTGGCTAATGGGGGCATTTACAACAAACGGAAATCGCAATTTTGTACACGAAATTGCTAAATGGAAGCGAAAAAGGAATTTTAGTGAAAAAATTAATCTTCTAACCACAACCATTCACTAGTAAATCAAAAATTAAAGTAAGCAAAAGGTGACGCCCACCGAAGAAACTGCTTTCATATCATTGATGTCATTTTCCTCCCGTCCTTGACTGCTTTTAGGGGAAGGGAAGGGAGTGGAGGGGGGTTCTAGGAAGGTCTGCTCGCACAGATCCTGTCGCAATCGGTCCTATTGGCAGAGTCAACTGTGTCCCCCCCTTTGCGATAAGGCGAAGTAGCTTCGCGGGCTCAGTTGTGATTGGACGAAGTCAATGACGTCAGAGGTTGCACCACGCCCATTTTCCGGAAAGGTTTAAAAACATTAGTTTTTCGCCGCTTATAACCCGAGAAATAATTGACCGGTCAAAAAACGGAATCTTTTTATTTTACGAACTCTATCAGATCCGGTAATAAAAAAATATGGTAAACGACCCTATTATCGCAAATATGGAAAATTTCGTCACACGAAAACATTTGCTTAGCATTTCACAACTCAGTTGCAAAAGATCATTTTTGTTACGGTTTTTGTTCGTAAATAAGGAGGAGAACCGTGGCTGTTGTATTCAGTAATGGAATTCGCTTCGTATCATCGCTCCTTTCCATCTACAGGAGGTGTATTATAAGAGTGAAGAAGGATGCTTTTCCGATTAATGAATTCTTTTGTGTACCCACATGCGTTGCTCTCTTGCCGAGAAAATTGTCGTTCAGGATGCGTCCAATTAAATTCTACTCGGATCGCAGATGAAGAACGCATGACATGCTCCCCATCTTGGGTACGCGTGTGCAAGACGTTCTCGCTCCCTTTTGAATTCGCCGACCCGTCAGTGCGGACGCCCTCGCTGGATCTTGGGAGGAAACCGGTTGATGCAGCGGTCTAGCTTGGAAGCCCTAATGCTGAAGACACGAAGCAAGGGTCTTGAGTAACGCATATCGGTCGCTTTAGGTTGTTGGCCCCTTTTACCTTTTTCTGTCATTCCTTTCAATTGTCTGCTAGCCACTGTAACTATCCAGCATCTATTTACAGGCATCAGAGTAGTACTTTCTAGTTCACATATATCACTTATCACTTCAACCTGATGACGGCTGCTGGAACGGATTCGAAACCGCTTTCAACCCAAGTCAACGAACGTGGCAGGAACCCAGAAGAATTGAACCGTTCTGTATCTGCGCAAAGCCATGGAAACCTTCGCAGTAAACCTTCTAGTTGTTCTGAACATGTTAAGAAAGATGACTTTATACAATTCCACAATTTTACACGGCTCAACGTTTGAGGCTTAAATTTGTGGAACCACGAGATTGGAAAAGAAAATTCGCTGTGTACATTCCGCACACAAGTTTTATTGACTTCGACCATGGCTTCGACAATTTGCATGTCTTTATCAAGTCCTTGATAATGACATGTAAATTGTCGAAACCATGGTTGAAGTCGATAAAACTTTTGTGTGGAATGTACAAAGTGAATTTTCTTTTCCAATCCACGATTTTAATTTATTTTACCTATCGATTTCGACGTCTGAGCGTCATTGTCAAGGTATACACTTTTGAACTGTAATAATAACTCTAATAACTGTATACCTTAATATTGACGCTCAGACATCGAAACCGTAGGTAAAATAAAACAAAATTGTGGAATTGTACAAAGTTATTTTTCCTGAGATGCTCAGTGCAACTAAGTTTCACCAAGTATCGCCTGCCTCCATCGAACTTCTAGTTGTCGTTTTCTTCTAGTCAATAAATGCGATAGAAATCTCCCTTAAGCTCTCCCACTTGAGAATCTCCGTAAGATTACTCGACGCCTGACGTGTCATGGGTGAAATAAATGAAATTTCAGATTTCTTTCTTCCAGAATGAAGTCTATGCCTATAATTCCTAGATTCTCCCCATTTATTTCATAATATGTGTTTTCCCTATTCTATTCCGTTTGCTCATTTAGTGTCCTAATGTCTCTCTGCGTAGTTATTTTTAATAATCCACTTCGAACTCTTCCCCCTGCAGTCTGTGGGTCGCGAAGTTATAGAACGTTCTCGAATACCGCGCTTGCGATTAAATCGGTACAGATATTTTGGTGCTTTGCCATTGCTACTCGAGTGCTGTGTGGAGAGCACTTCATGCTCAGTGCTCCGTCCGTAAAATGGGACGTTAAACCGCACCCTTTGCACCTTTCGTAAAAAAGAGGCTGATGTCGGCGCTGGTTTTCATTCCACCTTTTCTCCGCCCCCTGAAAATTTTCCACCTTTTCCCAATTGACCACCTTATAGGCTAAAACCATAATTAATCTTTACTTTCGATCTCCTCCTCTTATAACTTCTGCCACTATCACCACTACTGCCACCGAGTCTTTATCGCGCCGGCCTGGTAACCCGAAAATCGGGATGGAATGTCGAATCGGCCATGAATCTTCTACTCGTATTAGGATTAAGCGTATGTTAGACGGCGCTATATAACTTTGGCAGTTGGAGAAATAAATCAACTCGACTGACAAGTAATTCCGCTTGATTGTACCGATTCATCGGACTGTATATACTTCACAGTATGCGTCGTACTTAGTGCAATGAATGAATCAATGTTTTTGTTTGCATCAGTCTAAAATAACGATAGGTGGTATGTTTTATCCACCTATGATTTATTATCCATGATCTATGTTTCGCTGTCGAGCATCATGAAGTGAAAAATACAAGAAGTCACCTGATGATGTTGTTCGATAACGAAAACTAGGTCGTGGGTAATAAATTTGAGGTGGAAAAACTAAATCACCTCTCGTTACTTTACAATTAAGTGCTCCGACAAAGTTACCTCTTATGTCATTGAATTTACACGATTAATTATTTTGCTTCAAAATTAATACGTTACGATTCAATCGTCACTAGTCTAGAGTATTGGTCAGGATTTTTCGATACTCACACGAACCAGTCGATGGCGAACAGTAGGGATACGTCCCTCACCGGAGCATCGATGGCCGTCAGGACGATCAGCATTAGCACCAAGGCCGCGCTGGGCACGCTGGCTGATGCGATGCTGGCAGCCGTCGAGGTCAGGCTGTGGTCGAAGGAGAACATTTTTGAGAATGGCAACGTTCAACATGGAAATGGAGGCGTTCATAAACACCACTGCTAAGCCGCGCACGACTTGGGCGTCGGAGGCTTCCTTTGATGGTTGTAAAACTTTTAAAATTTTCTGGAATGAATTGTCAAACCCGAACTGCGCAGCTATTTGATTGAGAAATCAAAATTTCGCCACCAGAAGGTTTGCGGGACAGCATACATAATTGAAACGGTCGTCAGAAAATTATATGGTGCTAGAGATTCATTATTTGCAAACAATAATAAAATGATGCTCTTTCAGTTAGATTTAATATTCGCACTAGCTTCATAGCTATATTTTTTAATGGTAATGAACCCCTAAATAATAATAGTACTCGATTTTTCAGTCTAAAAAATCAAAGGAAGGTTTTTATGTGCAATTATTATGGCATGAATTTTATATCAAATTTTTGCCTCAATGTGTAGTGAACCGGGAAAGACCATTTCCAAATATTATGTCCTTGTATAATTAATTAATGTTCGTTTGGGCGATGCCTCGCCAAGAAGAAATGGCTGGAGTATACGATAATCCACGTCAATATTTACTGGCGTAAAGTTTATTTGAGCAGATTATTTGGCTTCGTTTACACTGAGAATTGTTTCTTAAGTAGTTTAGCTCGTTTTATACCTTGTTTTATTCTTATGCGTAGTCATTTCAGTCATTATATTGTGTAAAATGCGATTAATTAATTTACAATCGATATGGATAACACAGATTTCAACTATCATTCAGTTTGGATATTGGACATGAATGCATCTTGTAGCTACTCCATTTTAAAAATGTGCCGGGAGATTTGTTCTAAGGTGAAGCAAACCTGTTAGAATGATCATGAACATGAGTTATACATAGGATAGATTTGGTGTCTACAACGGTTAGGTAATGAACTAAATTTCCGTGTCTTTAACTGACTGGAATCGAAATTATTCAATTAAAATTTTATATCAATTTTTTTTTCATAGATCTGAGGTATGGTCTCTAAGGAGAAAGGATTCAAACATGTAGAAGTAAGGGTCTGGAGAAGAATGGGAAAAGTGCGATGGATGGAAAGTAGGATGTGAAGAGGTTTTGAACATGGTTGGGAAGAAAGAAGATTTCTGGCAGAAACTATGTACATATTTAGAACAGGTACTTAAGGGCAATGGGATAATGAAGGCTCTCGTCGAAGGTAGAATACTGCGAAGAATAGGAAGAAATAACATATTACGGATGGTATGAAGGACGGTAGGAAATTGGCGATTTGAAGAGCAAAAGAGAAGGGGAAGGAAGGGGTGAATGGGTGAAATGCAAAGATGAGTCGGTACACTCCATCAAAAACTTCTCTAACTGGTAGAAGAATCTCTATTTAGCGGAAACGATTTCACAATATTGTACATTGATAGTGATAAAAATTAAGTACCTATTTGGGTAAATCGTACAGTTAATTTGAGGACAAGTACTTCGTGAATTCAGTTGAAAACATTCAATTCCACTCACCACACAGTCGCCAGCTCCCCGAATCCTAGCGGAATGTCGTTTATCTGAGCGATGAATATAGACGCCACGGAGACGAACAGCGCCGTGCCGTCCATGTTGACAGTGGCCCCAATCGGCAGGATGAACCTCGATATCCTAGGGTCCACCTTCACCTTCTCATCCATGCACCGGAACGTCACGGGCAGAGCTGCAGCTCTGCAGGAGATCGCGAACGAAAGGAGAAACGGAGAAAGACGTTAAACAAGCGTCCACGTCACGAATTCGCCGTATAACTAACAGATTTCTTAAGAAGCTAGGGAGGACGAGTGTTTCAGTACAATTTGCTGGGCTATTCGTGCCGGGCGTAGACATCCTACCTGAACTGGAGTTGAGAGGAGAGGGCGGAATTCTTTGGGAGTGAGGGGTTTTACGAAGGATACGTGGGGTACGAGTTAAATCGGCGGTGCTGTTGGTAGCTGTGAGGGTTTAGGCGTTGATTCTCTTGTGAGGATGGTTATTATTTATTATTTCTGGTGGTGAAGCATACCGGTAGGCTGGTCACAGGCTCTGTTTGCGAACGGGAGGTACGTTAAGTTAATTGAAAGTGATGTTTTCGCGGGTGGAACTTCCTGGGACTCCCAGAAGGGCTGGACGACGGAGTTTTGCAAAAATAAGTTTCCCTCTCTCGCTTTGCAACGGTCTCCTCTTGGTCCGGGGGTCCACGGAGCTTAAACCACGGGGAAAGATCCTTCCTACCTTTCCATCATTATTTTTGCCAAAGCAGGATACCAGTGCGATCGGTTCTTGGTCGATTCCGGTGAATCCGGGTAGCTTACCAAAAATGGAGGATAGGCAACACTTGCTCAATGATTTGGAACGCGATGCGTTCTGAAAATGCGTAGCATGACAGGAGGAACAGAAAGTAAAAACAAGCATCGCTTTGGAAAAGGAGTCGACACGTGAGATGCACCCAAAATCAAAAAAAGACAGAAAGATGGCGTCAGTGCTCAATAAATGAACGAAATATATAGGTACCCACCAAATCACTTGCTGAAACTAAAACAAAATTTTTTCGGTTAAGCAAGGTCACTTTCGAAGCATACATGCATGGAAATAACATTATAAGGAAGGGCAATAGTTAGGCCTTGAACGAAATAATACTCTTGTTTGACTCAACTGGAGCTGGAAACAAGATTCAGGAAATGAATTTGTGATGGTCATCTTGAATGGCTCAAAAGGGATGTGCTTTTCAAGACACGAATGTACTCCCTTAAACTAAAATAGTCGTCAAAACGTTGAGCTACCAAACGCATGTCCCCTATTCAATTACGAGAGAGGCTCCTCCAGATGCGTCCGGATAAACTCAGGGTGTGGAATTTTCTGAGTTTCAGGTGAATAATGACAATAACAAACTATGTTTTAATCCTCAGAGTTTTTTACTGGTACAACTAGGTTCAACGCCTCGTCGTCATCATCAGGTCATCATCATTGCATCTTTCGCGTTATCGCAGTCTTTATCGTTAACGCTTACCTTTAGAGTAGCGCAGGGTTAACAATAACCGTCTATAAAATTCGCTCCACTGATTGTGATAAGCGATTTGAAGTGCTGTGCGAGGTGAACGGATATCACGTCCTCTCTGACATGAGTTAAATCAAAAAATAACGATAACGCTAGCGCACGCCTTACGAAGATCCATGATCGAGGCCCAGGTACCTGATTCTAAAAAAATGAACCTACCTGACCTGAAAAAACTCCGTGGATTAAAACGTAGTTTGTTATTGTTATTATTCATAATGGACTTCCACAATGTTACACCTGAAAGGATTGAATTCATGAGTACCAGATCTTGGGGACACAAGGAAAGAAAATGATCCTCCGACCCTGATGAGTATATTTCACACCCCATTGAGTTTTTATAGTTTCTTTTTGACTTTAACCTCTCCAGCTACACCGACGCTCATGGTAAACACTTTTGGCGATTCAAGTCTGGAGGACAGTCATATTTTTTGTTAGAATCATATTCTGGTGTAAAAATTCCCGTTCGAAATTACTTTCTTAAACTGACTTTCTTTAGGGGTTAGATGGCAGAAGGGACAGTTTTGTCTCAATCTCGCCCCAATAAAGACCTTTTATTATTATTAGTATCTCGCGAGCCTCGTTCAATAACACGAGCCAAAATTAAGATAGGACATACGTTTGGGTCATGCGTGAAGGTCGGACGATTTTTAGCAAACTCTTACGTCAAAGTCGTTTAACGTGACTTACATGCTCTCATTTTATACCGCACCTCGGCGGATCCTCATGTATTGAATAAGCTAGAAATGATTCATTGACAATGACTCTTGAGGAAAAGCAGGAATTTCCTTAAGCGATTTATTTCCATTTCTGGGTCGTCCGTCTTCAAGGACAGGAATAGGAATCGCATGCTTAAATGGAAGTTTCTCATTCGCTCTGTAGTTCTTAATGATTCCGAATAGATGACTCTGCCTCCACCCGTAACGTTAGTGTCACCGGGAATGCATGAACGCGCGATCAGAGATCGTCGAGGGCCATACGATATCGTTACCCTTGAGCGGGGAAGTAACAAGAGTCATCAGCACGTCTTCCGCAGACAAAACAATTTTTTTGAAACCCAGCATATTTGAGTATGTTCACATCAGGGTTCAGTGCATGACGTAGATAACCTCATCTCATAACGGCGGAAGTGAGCATTAGTTCTCGTGGGCCGCAATCTTGCTAACTATTCTCCGTTCGGTATGATAAGGACAGGGTTCGGAACACGAGAGAAATTAGAATTAGAATCCCCTCCTACTATGCCGTGCGGAGAGCATTCCAAGTTCAGTGCTTGGTATGTCGGATGGGGCGTAAATCTGTGGCCCCATGGCGTATTTCTTTAATATCAACCAAATGCCGACTCCGGCTTTCTCTCCATTTCTTCCTCCCTTCCATTCCCATCCTTAAATATGTACCTGTGGTATGAGACGTATTTTAGTGCGGGACAGACTGGCGACCACTGGTTATGATGATCGGCAGAATTACACTTTTGGTTGTTTTTGTAAATGAAGTACATACGTAAAGAGTGAATAAGTCCAGACCTGGTCTATGCCGACATGTCTCAATATGTTTGCGAAATGTCTTACAGCTAACTAAGATCAAGGAAATGGGTAGTCGGATTTAGTTCCTTTCATTACCTGGCATCCTTCTCTCTCCTTCTCAAACCCTGCGCCATTTCTTAGCTAGTTTTCCTTCCATCCCCTCATAGTATTAAAATTTAACTCTTCTTTATGCATAACATTAAAATGTGTTCTCTTATGTGTTCATTCAAAATCAGACGACAGAAACTTTCTGCAACCGTGCGCTTATAAATTTAGGATTATGTTTTGATTATTTTTCTATAAATCCTCGCCGATGTCTCAGAAAAGGATGCGTAATAAGTTCAGTTTCCGAAAACTTTAAATGAACTATTTCACTTCATCATGAAATCGACACAATATAGCCCGACAGCCTCTTTTCTAAATATGCCCTTTTATTATACGTGACGTATTTGAATGATAGCGGGAACTTAGTATGTTAAAGAGTCTTTGAGTTCAGTTTAACCACGCAGATTTTCCTCCATAATGATGTAGACGTCAGCCTTGCCAGGTTGGGCAATATATCACATTTTGGTCGACTGGAGCTTGTAAAATGCGGCCAAAATTCACTGATCTTCGATGGTCGCACTGTGGGATATTTCTGGATACGATAATGCCATTTTGGGGCGAAAGTTACACTCCGCACCAAAAGTATATAGACTCGAATGTGAGATTGTATATTTCAAAACGGAAGAAGATTACTATGCATATGAAAGGTTTGAGTCCCCCTCAAACGCACTAGGTCCATTTTTTAATGTCAAAAATCTCTAATCCATTAGAGAAGAACGACTGCTTCGAATATTTCGTTCATTCCTGGCTCTCTTTTCCCTCACTTGATTGTAGTCTAAATAGAACTCTGAAGTAGGTATATCCTCAAATACTAAACGTGTGGGAAAGCAGCTATTTTTTTGCATGTTAGAGAAGCAACTTTCGCCCAAGCAACTGTAATGTTAAATGTTTTGTCAATAATGATGCAGACGAACGAGACAAAAAGGCTAGTGACAATAGCAATCACATCTGGTAATAAATGGCACGATACAATGTTATAGGCATAAATAAGTGTTTATGAATGGTTAGTTTAATAGTTCTAAAATACATTTATTTATGCATTGCCAAAGAATAATGGTATTATATTAACAATGGTGGACATGAGAAATAAACTTAAGAATTTCAGGCATGCTAAAATAACTTCCTCCATTTGCAAAATGATGACTATTCTCTCGTAGGAATATTAGTCAGGCCTGCTTACCTCAAACTTGTTCCTTCACGTTACAGAACCAAATTCTATAAACCAAAATAAGTTCTTTCGATTCCCTTGTATATGATGAAGCTATGTTGGTTCTCTTTGATTGGTCCCAATTCTATGTGGCTTTCCCATTCTTTCGATAAATAAAAAATATATTTAGTTGACATTCAGATAAATATTCCACTCATCGTTATGATGGCAGTTAAAGTAGTGAATGCTATGATACATTTATTTAATGCGCTAAATCAAGGAGGAAACGTTGCACGGTTCACTTGCTTTATTTTTATTTAGCTGATGTGTGTGAGAATACCCTTGTATATTTCCAGATAAGATGAAGCAGTAATTTTGCTCGTATTATTGTTATATTTGTAGAGATGATAAATGATTCCAATGGTAACATTTACTTTTTATTGTATTGTTAAACTGTGAGTCCGTTTTATGATTTTAATATGCATTTGTAGAAGTAAACAATGCGATTATTATAAAGAAAAGTGTTCATTCGTACTTTACCACTATTTTTAACACAAAGCCTAATGATGTACTTAGACTAAGCCGTGCCGTGAATTACGAGTGGATCAAAATTAAAGGCGAGAAAGCAGAGCCCTGCTATTTTGGGTGACTTGAACGTGCTCTCCTTGCGATTCTGGGCTAGAATAATCTGGCTACCATGGTCATGGTCTTCCCTTGTTAGACCTCATTTGGAATACGCTGCCAGTATATGGGAGCATGCGAAATAGGCCTAAATAATCAACTTGAACGTGCGCAGCGAAGACCGGCAAGATTTGTAAAGGGGCGGTACGATAACTATATTAGCGTAACCAGTCAATTAAATGAATAAAAATGGGAATCATTGTCAGATCGTAGGTTGGACTTGATCTCTTAAATAAATTCCAAGATAATATTTTCACTGATGACGTTAAAAATATTTTGTGAACCCCAACTTACTGTGGTAGACTGGACCATAATCACAAAATTAGAGAAATTGATTGCCGTACTGACAGATTCAAAATGTCCTTTCCTCGTGCAATTAGGCATATGAATAGCGGTAAATATATCCAATACGAGTGTGTCAATTGATGGCATAGGTAGTTAGTTGAATATTGGTAAAATGACCTTAAGCTAACCCAACTATTGCATGCTTGCTTTGCTATTTTTATCTTTTTTAAAAATTGAAGTTTAGATTCGTATATTAATACTAATCCTTTTTTATGCATGATATGTGGTGCATGTTTGGTGAGAATCCACCTCCTGCCACCCACCTTTATGGTGGCTTGCAGGGTATTATGTAGATGTAGACGATGTTAAATATTGTTGTTTGCAGTTATATCTACTCTAAGGTCTTCTTTTGCAATTCAATTAATTCACTAATCCCTCGACCACTGCCTTCGTTAGTCCATCATTTCTCAGAATCTGTCTGGCAAACTTGACCCTTCCTTATTTCCGAATTATAATGCGTTATCTCCGGAATATTGGTATTGATAAAAAATACCTTATGCATTTATTTGGCGTTTTAGAATGTGCTGATTACGTGTCGAGCTCTCCGTCGTCGCTCAGTTAGTGCCTGTGTGAACGTTTTCTGGGTGGTGAGAGATTAACTAGCCGCTGTGAAGAACCAAGGAAGGCGCTAATTACTTAGAATCGGATCCTTCGTTCAATTTACTGGTAGAGGGAGGCCTTTCTACGGTTTTCATTCTGAGTCGTGTTTTCAATGTCCCAATGATGGGGTCAAAACCCAGTTTCTCCTCAGTTGAGCCATTCTTGAGAGCGGGTGAACGAAATGCGAGAGGATGACAAGGGGGACAGAGAGAGATGAAAGAAATGAAAGAAAAAGAGGGTGTGCATTTTCGTAATTGGTGAATGGATCTGTGGCCACATACCAGGAGAACACAAGCCCGCACCAATGCCTGAAAATCATATGTACACTTTGAACTCTACTTACCGCTCAGACCTCTCCCAATCCCGGAACCCTTAAAAAACCAACAAAGGTTTTTTTGTCATCTTGCTCGTCAAGGGTCACGGCTTTCCTAGTAACATTGACTGTTTTTCTACCTCCTGCAAGTTTTTCTCTAAAAATAACAAATCGTTCTCACTCTGTAAAGGTAAGGGAAAAACGTATTATTTCCATCACAAAACACTATAAAAAATACAAATGTTAAAAAAACAACCATTACATTCAAAGTGAGCAAGAAATAACTTGATAAAATTTCTTCCATTGAATTATCCATTTATCTTAGCACACATACAGCATGGCACTATGTATCTATTTGACGATCTCCCAGTAATTGACAGTTTCCTGTGGAAAGGTAAAGTCTAAATTTTATGTGGATTGAAACAATGTTATTTTAAACACAGGGCAGGTACTTGTGGTGTGTACTGAGTGAGGTTGGAATCCGCTAACTTCTACATATGGGAAAAAACATCAACCAAACCAACAATAACGTCATTGGGCTCAGTGCAGGAATCTAAGACCTGGCATGTTATGAGGTAGTTCAAGCAAGTTTCTTAATAAAAAAGAGGATGAAGAAAAGTAAAGCACGGCATGCGTATGTAGTGTTAGTTAGATATTCAAACCCAGTTATGCAACTACCATGAGTAAAATAACTATGTTGAAAACCATAAAATAATAATGGATTACTAGTAATGCTGGAAAATAAAAGTATTAAAATAGGCAATCAGACTGAAGGAAGGCAGAAACATGTGATCAAACTCGTTGATGGTTACATGTTTTCGTGTGCGTATTTGCAGCTGAGTGTGAATGAATCGCAATCTTGCTGAATGTAGATATCCCTTCTAAAGCATGCAAAAATGAAAAAAAATACAAATTAGAAACGAAATTGTCGAAGCTGTCATTTTGATAGTGATATAACGCCAGCAGAAATTAAAAATACACAGTACTACTTAAGCTTAAAGCCAAGCTCACACTATAAAAATTAATCTTAGTTGGGTAAAATTAATAAAGTTTACATTACATAGAAGAAACACGAAAGGGTTAAGGGAAATTTTATGGCATAAAATGGTTTAAATCTTGAACAATCGGGGTTACGGCTTTCGCGGATGGTTTTATTTTTTTGCGGGGATCCAAGCTTAATGCGAAATAAACTAGTGGATTTGTGTTAGACCTCAAGTATAAAATCCTATCTCTACAATGGAAGCGAGTAATTTTAATCATAATTTGTTTAGCATATAAGGATGAACTAACCTCACGTTATGCCTTCACGAATATCGGTATGGACACCATACATTGCGGAGTCATCCCATTTAATTCATAGCTATCTGTATCGACATTCATATTCTGCGTAGAAACAGAAGGGATAACGATTTATTTTTTGAAAATTCTCCTTAGACAAATGCGCCGATCTCAAAATTTCAGAAATAGGCGTCGTTGAAGCCCCTGTATTTTTCTCACGTAATCGGGGAAGCCGCAAAACTTCCGACTATTTCTTTGCGGGAAGGCCGCGCGAAGGAGGGTTCCCAGTCCTTTCTTGAGAATTCCACTTAAGGGTACGGTGGGGAAAATGTCAGAGGAAAATTCCTATTCTTCCCCTCTTGCTTAGATAACCGGAGGTATGGATAGCGCATGTCCTTCGCTCGAATTCTCGTTTGGCGAACGCGCGCAGTTTTGACTTTTCTCGAATAAATTCCACCGTAGGACTGATGTTAGGACATTTAGACCGGAGCAGAACCTTTGTGGCCGGCTTGACGTGGACACTCCATTCGCTCGAAAATTCGGATCCCAGATGCTTTTCGTTGATATCCGAGTCTCGGGAGTGGTCGCGGGAGGAAAGCAGACGGAAGGGAACTCGGGACAATTCCTTTTTTTCCCCTGCACGTTAGGGAGGAAGTGAATAAGAAAATACAAGTTTCGGCCTGTCCCAGCTTTGAGGAGCATCTCTAGTGGAGCACCGAGATTTGTGCGATACGTGCATGCTCTGAGAAAGAGGACGGAAAAGGACGTTATCACTGCTTTATTTTTCGTCAGGGTACCAAAAAGAGTTGTAATTGTGAAGGAACGGGATGGAAATTGAAACTGTTTATTCCGAAGGTAAAGAACAGTCGAAGAATGCCGCCGTTTTTTATAGCTAACCCATTACCGTAGCAACCACGCAGCTGACAACTGACTCGTAATGCAATTTATATCAATGGTTGTTGCTGGAATTTGAAAATTATGACCCAATTTGTTTTATATCATTTCTAAGAAGGGGGCTGTAAGAAGAACATTCGATTTGTAATCGGAGGGTCTGGGTTCATATTTGAAGTAAGCCTCTTAGAATGCTTCCAGGTAAAACTGATGTGAGTACTTTTACTAGAGAAACTATGGTAGTATAGGGGTCGTCTTTATGTCACGTAACGCTAAAGGTGAAGAGATCGTGCCAGCTTTAACGATGCACTGTTGACAGGGAGCGGGGGGTCCAGTCTTCCGTCGCGTCGGTAGAAGGATAAATTAATCATTCATTCCTTGATCACATAATAATGATGACACAAATACCAATTTGTGAATAAGTAATAGTATAGAGCAATAAATACGGTATTTATAAAGCATTTCTGTTTTATTATTCACAAAAAGGAGAGGTTTATTTGTCTTTGTTACGTAATTTAGGGTGGGTGTCTCATAGAATGTTTCGGAGTGTTACGGGGGAAGTAGGGGTGCAAAAATGGAGAATCATAGTTACGAGTACGTGACTCTTAGGAAAAGTAACCGGATACCTTGTCATGGGGGTGAATAAAATTCCGAATTCTATGAGGATTACTCTTTGACTAAGAAATTGCACTGTTTCCACATTGGAGAATTTTACGTTCGGAGCGTTAAAAGCTTCGTTATTCTCATTTTACTTTGACCTAACTAGATAGATATCATACACTACTTATACTCAGTCATGACAAAAAGGGAAACCAGATGCCACTTCTACCATTACTGACCCCTTGTTAGGTCATATTTTCGTTTAATCCTCCCTTTGTTCGCTGAGGGAATGATGAGCAACATGACTCTTAAACACTTCTATGCTGCCACACAAAAATCAAGTGCAGCAGTGTAGTTGCATTACCATCCCTTGTGAACCCTGGATTTTTTTCAAAATAGTTCCCCCTGGAAATATCTCGTGAATATTACGCACATTTTGTTGTAGTACTTGTTGAGCTGTAACTTCTACTTTAGAATCGACCTTAAGAGTTATCCTGTTTTGTTTTGCACGTTAAAACTTTTAAATTTTGAATATCAGGTAATCAGGGAATATACGGATTCGAACCATTTTCAACTGATAGTGATTTACGAACTTAACGAATTTAATCGTCATCGAGTCAAATAACAACAAATAGTATTAGCTCGTAGGCTTCCGCGGATGTAGTGTTGACTGTTTATTTTTCCGGGATTCATTCCGCGATGTTTAAAATTGTAAAGGACCAGCGAAATATTGTTTTGTACAATTTTAAACATCGCGGAATGAATCCCGGAAAAATAAACAGTCAACAACAAATAGTCTTGGCGGCCTGTACCTAGCGGGATGCCTCAAGGGTCCGACCCTCTTTTATTCTGCCATTACATCTTTGACGTAGCAAAAATTCTTAAACACTGCAAATACATGCTATATGCCGATAATTTACAGATTTATTTTCACACTAATCCTAGCAAATTAGCGGCAGCAATCTCTCTTGTTAATGAAGATGTCCCTGCCATATGCAAATGGACACAAAAAATCTATTGACTCTAAACTCAACAAAAACACAGGCAAATACATTTGGGAACTCAACTATACTCAACAAAATTATTTTTTTAACTCTCCCTAATATTAAGGTGGGCGACGCTGATATTGCATTTAGCAATACCGTTAAAAACCTTGGAATTGCTTTAACAAATAACCTCTCGTGGAATCATCACGTACATGAAGTCTCAAATCAAGTTAACAAAACTTTATATCAATTAAAATTACATAAATGTCTTCTCCCAATTTCTACTCGTAAAATGCTTGTTTCAACTCTCACATTCCCTACTTTTGATTATTTTGGCTTAGTATTTAATGGCCTTAAATCGAACTAAACGAATTAAAACGACGAAATTAACGAAAAAACTTCAGAAAAAGTCATCAAAAAATTGTTTCTCGGTCGATCCAAAGGATGCCGTGGCCCCAATTGTGACGGTAAAGGAGACTGATGATTCGTTCTTTGGGGCTTGAAATTTTACACTTCCTGCCTGGATCGCATTTGCCGAAATAAGTGGAGTGGCCTTTTTCGGCCAGCCACCCGCTTAGGATTTTTTTTAAAGCAGACCCTGCCTACTTCTTTCTCGGAGAAGGAAATAAATGTTTGCGTGCATAACTCTTGAGCGGAAGGCTGTGGTATGGCAGCCCTATTTTTTCCTTGTTTTCGACGAGATGGTTCATTTTGGGAGGGCGTAAAATGGAGCTTGCGGTCATCCCATTACTGCTGGTGATAAAGAGAGACTTTATTGCGTGTTCCTTGCTCTTGAGATTATAAACAAACATCTGAAAAAAACTTTGGAGTTGCCCGTAGTTAATTTATGTCACGTATGTCGTTGAACTGCGAATTTGGCCTACGGGTTATGGTGTAGGAGTACACATGACTTCAATGAGTAAACCCCTACTTGTCAGATTTTCTGCTTACTCGCGTCAAAAAAACTGGTCCGGTGAATAAAAACCCCTCTATGCGATAGAATCCGGGTATGGCGCTATGCATAAATATTTTGGCGTGGATTTTACGATAAAATATATTGCTTTCTCTTGTAGAATTTGGAAAACAAAGAGACCCATGTTTTTACCCTCGTCATCAGTTGGTAAGCAACTATAATAGGCGTCTAAACGTCGAAGCTTTTAGCCCTGCCAAGAGGGGTGGACCGCTATCTTCTACGTCAAAAGTCGTTTAGATTAATCAATCTTATTGGTGATGAAGCCGAATCAAAAGTTTTTCCCGACCCGGCACGATGACCGATAATTTTTGCCCAGAGTACTTGTATTTTTGTAATGATTTCGGCCGACGAGATAACATGGTGGTGAGGAGTAAATTTTTCGTTACAATCAGCATTGGATCAAGTTCCTAAAATCTTGGTGAAGATGAAAGGAGAAAATGGAAATTTCGCCTCAGCACGAACGACCCCGCTCCCTTCTTGCTCCGCGAATTTTTGCAGTGTGAAATACGTCGTCAATCGAGGAAAGGCAAACGAATTGCTGGTATCACTGCAAGGGTTTTCTGGGGGATCGGGGGTGAAGGAAGCTAGGTAACTTCAGTTTAGGGGTTGGTGTCCTCAATAGCGTAACAGAGCGTGACATTTAGAACTGACGGCAGGAGGTAGAGAGACAGAGGGAGAGGAGGCAGAACGCGTCCGAAGGCAGTGAGAACTCGATCAGGGACAGTTTGTATGCGCTTTGATTAACGGACTCCACTCCTACCATAAGTATCAACGCAATTGATGAACACGCATTTTCACAATTATTTACATAACCATCTCAACTCGGTGCTATCCACCTTGCGTTTTGGTACTGGTCTAGTCACAAGCTCGCGACTAACTTCTATGGCGTAAGCACAACTCAAATTTTTAGCTGGATGTTGACTAGGTTCCATTTCTGCTAACGATTTGCGGACCGACTCGAACCCTGATGTCGAGGAGCGAATCGGATCTCGAAATATTGGGAAAAACGGAACCTCTGAACCAGAGGAGAGACACGAGTACATTCTACCCGGCTCACACGCCTAGAAAGTACTTTCCAACAGACTTTTAGCTCTTTTTGAGCCTTTTAGATAATTTAAAATCAGTTGATGCTCCTCTAAACCTCGTCCTCAACGAACTTTTTTTGGCCTATGCGGATGACGAAAAACCGTGGATTCTTGGCAGTGTTAGTAACTTTTAGTTACTTGGGTGCGTTCTCGTACCCTTCGGGGCTTTCAACTGACGTTGGTCCCTGCGATGGTCGATATTTCAGTTGCGGGAACGGATAATGAGGGGGGAGGAGGATGGAAGGCGGGAGGTTAGTAAGTTGACAGCAATCTACTTGGCGTTCGTGGGCTACCTCAATTTTTGCTAGGGCTGCTCGGCTGGGTGCGAAGGAGGTAAAGAGAATCCAGAGGTGGTGAAGGAGAGAAAACGAAATGGTTTGTGGGTACAGGAGGGAGGAATGGGCGAAGGAATGGTTTTCATGGCGGGATCAGTCAAATGGCGTGCTGTCGACGATGGGCATATCCATTTGGACTCACGTTGACGCGGTGGCGAAGGCGGTGATGGTGGCTGGCGCCAGACCGCAGTAGAACTTGAAAGGGTTCTTTCGCACGAAGATGAAATAAAGCAACTGCATGAAGATGAGCTGGTAGACGAAGACCCCGAGGACGATCGTGAAGATAAACCAGCCCAGCTGACTCATCACGAGGGAAAGGTTGTCCACGGAAATGATCTTGCCGCAAATGACGCTGCTTATCCCAATGGGGGTAAGCCTGTAGACGAGAGAGATACGATCAAACAAAATGCTTAGGTAGGTAAATCAAGGTTAAGGCCTCGGAGTTAGAGACGGACGATTCCGAGTCGATTCACTCGAGAATCGAACATCCAAATGGAATCCACATTTTTTCATGCGTTAACCTCGTTGCAATCGACGTGATGTCAAGTCGATCAGTCTCGGCCTCAGCCTCTTTCTCTCTCTACGATGCTAAAGATTTCCGGAACGCTTTTCACTCACGCATGAATCGATTCCATGTCTAATGACAAGAATCGATTCTTCAGTTCGAATCGTCCGTCTCCACTCGGAAGAAAGTAACTAAAGATGGTGCCCTCAAGTGCAGTCCATGAGGGCCGGATGTTTCATGGGAAGAAAAGGTAGAAGTCTTCCTCGTTCAAAGTAACATTCTGCGGCCATTTTCGGACAATTATCTTATCATGACCTCATAATAATACATTAGGACGAGCAAGGGTAAGGGAAGAAGGGTGAATAAAAAATTTGGCCGCTGAAAGTAACTCACGATGGAATTATCTACCATCACGAGAAGCAAGAATAATATTAGCTGTCAAAATTGTAACATACAACATAGTCATCTGTTCATTCTATAACCCGCGCTCATGAACCAGTTATAGGGATCATGTATTGAAAAGGAGGAAAAATGAATTTATGAATCTGCTTCCATAATATACCACTTGTCCACTATGATACCGCTGTCATTTCACATACCAATAATGCTAAATGACTGCGTGGTGTTTTCACTACCGGTAGCAGCTCATTAATTGGTTTCTTATTTTATGTGATTTCAAATTAATCATTTTTTAGAAAGCCTGTAGGCAAAAGTATTGAGGTACATTCATTATTGTTTTTCCGCTCTAGGCTGGCTGTGCTTGGATTCCTATGAAACATGTCCAATTTTGGTTTTCCGTAAGTGTGATTTCCTTTATTTTTTCTCTCTAGCTTTGGAAACGCTATTCCTTGAACGGAAAAGTAAGAGATTTTGAAAGCAGTTCGACAGATTAAACCATAAAAGACCAATTCCGGTTCTTTAGAGGGGTAATCATACGTTATATTTAGGCTTTAGAGAGATTTATAAATAATTACGTGTTACGCTGGGGCAACTTTATTCACGAAATAAACAAATCTATAATAATGAAAAAGATTGTTAACGTAGAGAAAGCACAATGATGAAGTACGCATTTCTTATGAATTCTTAACATACGTCTTCCTTGGAATTTCAAGTTAGAATCTTGCATCGTGTTACATGAAAAAACTATGATTATTTTTGTTCTTAGCAGGCAAAACAGCTGTGACTATTGCTTGAAACGAGAGTAGAGTTTCATGCCAAATGGTAATCATCATTTCAGCAAATGGTGCCTTTTGGCTGAACACAAAAGGTTTTGGTCGGGAAAAATCACTTTTCTAAGGAAAAAATCGAGCAGGCTAATATTTTTAAACATCGATCGATCAAACTTGTGGACTAAGACTTGGAATAACAACGAATCTTTTACCTCATATTTTAATATGCAGAATTTCTTAGATATATCTAATAATACTCATGAAAGAAAATAACGGAAATAGATTTTTTGTGAAATATATGTAGGTACATTTCAAATTATTTGGAGCAAATCAGCCATGTATATCATAAATGCGCCTGGTAAATTGATATAATTATTTGAGATTACATCTTGTGAATTACTTCTGTTATTGGCCTGATGACTAGTAAACGAATTGCAGTAGCAGTTTATTGCTCTGATGCACAAAAATGATTCTAGGTACCCTTAAATACCAACTATCAATGTGACGAATTTGAAGTCCTTATTTGGGTCAGTTCTTTTTCTCTTTCCAAGGTTTTTATGAAACGGAGACTGCGTAGAAATGATTTGGCAATACAAAAACATCTTCATATTTCACCCACTCATTCATCTTAATTCAGTCTGGTGAGGTGATTTTTTCAGTTCAAAACGAAGTTTTGTGGTCATGCTACCCGGCAAAGTCACTTGGTTCTGCAAGTTTTTTTCGGGAGTCTAAATTGTGTGATGTTATTAGTCGCGTAGTTCTATGGCGAAGACGCAACGGACTGTCGAGGAATCCAAGCCAGTTTTTCTCACTAGATGCACGATTGAAGCTTACAAAACCACGTCTCTCTATTTCAGTTTTCATCTCTCACTTACCACATGACCCCCGTGACCATCCTCATGATGACCTCGTCGATGGTGGTGAAGAAGTCGATGACCACTCGAGCCTTCTTACCCATTGTCCCGAGGATCGTCCCAAACACGAGACAGAAGAAAATTATGCCCAAGGTATTAGTGCCTTCCCTATACAAATAGAAAGTATTCCATTAGTTGCTACCTACTTAAATACACATAATAAATCATGAATATATCAATTTCGACGTGAATACCAACGTTATTTATATTTAATGAATATACTGCAAGGGATAGTAGTTTTACTGCAAGGGTAGTACTCTGGTTTTTATAAAGTTTTCGGCTTTCAATCCCATTTCAGAAAGACAAAAATAAAATTTTAATGTATTTTGTTACCCGCGTCTATTTCTTTGAGAGATCAATTCACATTTTATACTCAGATTACGGCAGATAAATTCTTACATATTAAGGTAGTGCGATTAATTCATCAGTGTTCAATTTTCCAGCTGTCAGTCCCGTTGTGAAATTTCGATGACAAGGAACACTACGTTATTTGTCCTTGTGTACGAGCTAACGAAATATTTGCAAGTTCGTGAATACTACGTCGTTAAAATGCTCGGAGTATCAGAATTAGATTAAACTAGATATACATAAGTCTCTGGTTCGTGAATTCGCGATGTGCTTAAGACTGCTGCGGCAATTTTACGCTGGCGCAAATTTTATTCATGCAGTGGTGAAATTCCAAGCTGCTTACCGTGCATTTCATCCTCGAAGGTGCTCCAGTCGCGCTATTGACGGAAAAATTCTCCATTGCGAGTTAAAGAGGTTCTAAGTTTCCATTTCGCGTCAACGGTGACCGAGAGAAGCTAGTGAATAACTTATATGAGACCGCTTATATCCTTGTGCTCCACAGGTAGCTGCAGGTTGCGGGGGGTGAGGTGGGGGGTAATAAATGTCACTATCAGCAAATCGATCAGGCGACAGCGTGTCTACCAATTAGGAGGCACGCTATGCATGTCTCAAAAGTATCATGTCCTCAATATCATTGCCGAAATTTATTTGCATTTGGCACCTAATTACGTCCTTAGCCAAACCCGAAAAGGTGTCGTGATCACGGAACTC
Organism: Platycnemis pennipes; assembly: GCA_933228895.1. Lineage (NCBI taxonomy): Eukaryota > Metazoa > Arthropoda > Insecta > Odonata > Platycnemididae > Platycnemis > Platycnemis pennipes. The sequence continues at coordinate 54,324,763 of OW121853.1, forward strand.
TGAGAGCACTTGCCGATTTTATCGCTGCTCTCAATGAGACTTTAAGTATAGAGCGTGTTATGTAACCCTTTTCTTTTGTGGAATGGAGGAGAAATGGTGTAAGTCGAAGTGGTGGCTGGATTGAAAGCGAGGGAAAATGCTTCCGTGACAATAGCTCGAAAATTTTCGTCGACCTGTTTCTCTAAATTAAAAGTCATTTCACCAACCACCTGGATGAATATTTGGTCATGAAACTCCTTCTGATGAAGATAAAACAGCTCCAATTATTGTGAAAATGTCTAATGGCATGTCTACATTATATATTTTTTTATTATTAATATGTGAATAATATTGATGCTTCAGGTGTATTGATTGCAATTCAGCACCGATGATTCACGAAAAAACGCTGATTCTAGAATCAAGGGCCAAGAATATATTGTCATTTAGAGGGTTTTATCATGGAAAATTTATTAAATGTATTGTCATAAAAACCTGAGTTTTTGATAATTCATGACTTCCACGATTTTTTTTCCTCGCGTGTTAAATGAAGGTAACTCCCCTTTAGCCCTCCTTCTTTCAGTTTCCTATAGCTAAGCACCATTCATACCGTGAAGTTTACTCTAGAACATTTTTAATTCCACAAGGCATCCTTGCTCAATATCAGACGGAAACGCTTTTCCTCTGGTTAGTTGATAGTGATAATTGGCCGTGTAACTTGAAGAGTTCCTAATCGCCTACGGTCTGTTTACAAGAGTATGCAATAGCATCAGGTAAAGACGGCCAGAATTAAAGCACTTGTCTTAACCGTCAACGGTATAATTTTCTTAAGGTTCCATTAAAAAAATATAATACACATGCGGAATGGATACGAGTCGATTTATGCGTGGAGAAGTGATTAACTGACACTTCAGCTTTCACAAAATACTTAAGTTTGGAATGAGCCCTAATATTGTACTAATAGCTTACTTTATCCACTATATTCATGTTACCATTTTACCAAACTTTCATCCATTTCTTAATACATTCGTATGTAATTGTGTTCTACTGACTTCTGGCGCACTCTTCAACGACGTATCGTTATTTGCCTGAGAAGAATCGGTCCCCTTGTCAGTAGGATTGGTTAAATTATCTGGGATTGAAAGCCATTTGCATAACCCCCATAAATATCTGCCCTTTAACTCTGCTTTTGCTGAATCTCTCTAACCAAAATAAGTGGGGAAACATTTCTGGTGACTCACCTGTACTGGATGGAACGCACTAACTCGATGTCCGGCTGAACGACGGTCTCTATGTGGTGGGCACTCCTAATCCCTTTACTAAAGTCCACCTCATCCTCAGACGTCACGTTACTTATGATCACTTTCTTGGGTACGTAGACCGTATGGGCCTGCATTCGAAAACAATCCACTGATATAGTTTGAAAAGTCCCGAGAAACGTTTGCAGAAAACTTAAAAAGAATAGAACCAATATGCATGGAATTGGCGACCGGTGAGTTAAAAGCATTTGCGTGAACTCAAAAAATTAATTTCTTTTTGCAATCCATTAAAATCTTTGTGCTCAAAAGTAGCCGGCCAATTGACATTCAGTGAAATGTATATCCTACAATGAGCTTTTGGGATGAAATTACTTTTCCGTCATGTGATTGCCTATTAGGACTGGTACTTCTAGGTGCCCAAAATAGTGCTGGTTCCTGAAGAATGAATTATTAGAGCTCATGTAGTTGCAAGGAGTGTAAATTCAGATTGAAATTATTCCATCAAAGTCAAAAGAATTCAAGTTAAAATTTCAAGCACTTTAATTTAAATTCAATTCTCATGGGTTCTTTAATCAGCGAAAAAAAGATAGAACGTTCAGATTTGAGTTCATTTTAATTTTTTTACGAATTGAATGTCATTCAATTAAATTTTAAGACGCGATTAAAATGTTTGCTCTTTCTTTCTCACCTGCTGGAATGCTGCCTGGAACAAGTTGTCAGGGAAGATATTCCTGTAAAAGTAATATATGAAGCAAATATTTTATTCTTTAGTGTTCCAATTATTTTCACTTCCCTGAAGTCTGAGTGAAAATAAGAGGAAGGATATTAGTCCACATACAAGAAAATTTCCTCATGACAGGAATCGTCTCATTCTGTGAAGATGGGTGATAGACATTCCATATCATCACTCGTATACTACCCCTCATAGGGATGGACCATTCAGAAGAAATATATTCAATGATTTGTTTTGGCAATTTTCGGATAAAATCTTCTTGCATTTAACTTCCACTGAGTGGATTTCACCAGTCCCTTAATAACAACAGGAAACGAACGGAATTGAAGTGGTATTTTACAGATTTCATCCTTTTCAATCGTCTGTGATCGTCACGTGACAGTCCCGATTTTGAAAAGTCAAAAACTAATGACAATTCTGAATATGGAATATTCTACTCACTTTTTGTGAGAGCATTTTAAATTTCGGGGTATCCGTTCGAATCGTAATGTTTGACTCAATGAGAAAGTAAAAAACGAAAAACACGTGGGTTACCAGCGATCTTCGAGGGTGCATTTTTCTGTGTGGCATAAGAATTGTACCCTTGTGAGTGGTATGGATCTCCACTTCACAATTCTTTTCGTGAGTTTACCTTAAGGCCTGATTCAACCAACCCATCAATAATACAGGCAGAATTCTCTTTTGAATGGTCCCAGAGGGAAGGTTATGATATAGATATAAATGGCCATATTTGATAGCCAATCTGTGTCAATAATGGTTGAATGCGTGTAAATATATCAGGCTTTTCCCGTTTCGTTACATTTCGTTTCACAACAAGTCTGCACGAAAGAGCATGTTTCCTTTGCACGATGTCTGTTTGCAACACAACGCAAAGGATTTTCTCGTTAAAATTTTGGAGCAAGTTGGCGACACGATTCGTCTGTTTCAATTTGGCATCATGACGATTTTATTATGCATATCGAAGCAAACTCGTTTGTTGCAATCAAGCAGTTGTGCTTTTTCATCGAACATGCTTTTCCCATGATTTTTTGTTTCCTCGTCCGAGAAAACCATTATTTTTCATATTAATTTCACAGAATGTTTAACAATAGGCAAATACCATGCATAAAGTAGAATTGCCTTTAAATTTGCAAACAAGTCATGATTTTTATATGAAGAAATTTACTTTTCATCTCAAAGCAGTATCTTTTTGATCTTTTATTTGAAAGGTTGAGCATTCCGTATCATTAGAAATAGATTAGTAGCTCTTGCTCTTTCGCGATATCCTTTTCTGCACTAAAAGAATATCGCGATTGGTAATCGCGCACGGTGTATCAACATTTTCGATTTTTTATGGACGCAGGTGAAAACGCAAGTTTGGCATTAAGGAAAGTGATTCTTTTAGAAATTGTGGGCCGTCGGACGACTTCAGAAGTCCTTTTATTTTAGTTCTCCGCGAAAAAAGTTCAAAATAACTTCGGATGCCCAGAACAAGAGACGTTACAAAAAATTTAAAAATTTATTATTTTCAACTTTCTATTAAAACATGTACCAAACTATCGTTGTCACCAAATGTCAATAGAATTCATATAAAAACGAAAATTTGAACTAATAGGCGATGGCATAAAAATAATTTACAGAATTTTTAGGCCTTGGATTTTTTGCTGAATCATACTATTGTATAAATTTTTATGTTTTTGGAAAAATTTCAAGGTTATTTATTTGGATTTGCTTCTATAGTGACATCACGTGGCGTACGTCTCACGGAATACTCAAGTGAGGCAAACAAGGCTTCATAGCTTCAGGACTCACTTTGTAGCACCGTACAAAAAAACTTGCGCAGGAATAAATCTCTTTGATAGATACTCATAGAAGGTATATTTGTGGATAATTAATCAATACAAGTTAAGAGATATAATGATATTGACAAGACATACGCTAAAATAATCAACCATTATTTTGGCTTATATCCTTTGAAAATAAGGAGATGTAGTGACGATTAAATTAATTTACCGCATTCATTGTGACTTGGCACTGTCTCCTTAATCATAGCATTAATAACAGACAACTAGTTATACTGAACTCAGTATCCAGGTACTTACCGTTTCATGAATACCTTTTCTAAATCCTTTGTCATACCGTCTTACTTATTAACGTATGCTACAATAACCGCGGATTTAGAAACTTGTGGATATTGATGCACGTGAATGTTGTGTGAGCAATGGAATGAACTATAAACTAATATCCTCATAAAATTAGCGCAGTAAAACATGGCTTTATTATTAGTGCCTTTTTCTGCTGAATTGTTGTGCGTAGGTGCTGTTTTGTTTGGGGTAGTGGAGAGCGGAGCGTTTCATTGAGTAGTTTCTTCTAATATCTAATAATTCGCAATTAATCATGGGTTTAATATCAAAGAAGTCATACAGAATTTGTAATCATGGTAGGTCGGGTGGGTGATGTAATCAGGGTTTATTTTCTCCATAATCATGGCTAATTGTAAATAGTCCGTCTCTAATTGATGCCTAAATTCTATGCTGAAATGCAATCACGTCAGCCACTAGTAAACTTATCGGTGTTATCCTTAGGTTATTGTTTAAGACTACTTTTCGCGGAAGATAAATCTGCTGCCGTACAGGCATGAAATAAACTGCAGTTATATTAAATCACAAGAGACTCAATACTGTCGTAGTCGATCCTTTAGGCAGTAAGTTTTTAAAATAAAAATATTTAGAATTGCAAGTATACCAACTTCATTGTCTTTTGCCCTCGGCTTCTAGAAATGTATTAAATTTATTTTAATGTATAATCATAAATCAATATAGGTATACATATATATTTATATATTATATACACTTAATTTGTGTGGTGTAAAATTTATTATTTAAAGAAGTCATCTGTCATCATCATCATCGGTCAACTATCCTAGGATTGGTTTGACGCAGCCCTCCACTCGATTCTTCTATCGGCCAACCTCTTCATATTGACATAGCTTCTTTCTTTTACATCCTTCACAACTTGCTCCATATACCTCATACGATGCCTGCCTTTTCCATTCTTCCTGTTCACTTTTCCCTCGACGATTATCTTCATTAGGCCATCGTGTCTTAAGATGTGGCCTATTAAGTTGTCCTGTCTTCTTTTTAAGGTTTTCAGTAGACATCTCTTCTCTCACAGTCTTCTTAAGACTTCTTCGTTTGACACTCGATCGATCCATTTTATCTTCATCATTCTTCGGTAGCACCACATTTCAAATGCTGCCAGCTTGGACTTCTCTGCTGCTGTTATTGTCCATGTACGGCTGCCATATAGTAGAATGCTCCAGCTGTATGTTCTAATGAAATGTTTCCTCACTTCCACGCTTGTATTTGCAGCTGTAAGCAGAATCTTCTTCCAGTAAAATGCCCATTTTGCTTGGGCAATTCTACTGGCAATTTCTCTTTTACTTCGTCCATCGCTGGTTACTCGGCTTCCCTGGTAGCAGAACTCTTCCACCTCCTAGATTTTTTGTTTTCAAAGTTTAACATTGGTCCTGGATTCCTTTCTCTTATTGCATACCAATACCTTAGTTTTCTTTTAATTGATCTTCAGATGATATCTGGTCATTGTTCTTTCCATATTTCCTAGTGTCTTCTTAAAATCTCCTTCTGTTTCAGCCAAGACTGCAATGTCATCGGCGAATCGTAGCATGCTGATTTTCTCACCGTGGATATTAAATCCCGGAGACTTTTCTTTGACTTCTTGGGTGGCTTTCTCGATGTAGACATTGAATAATACGGGAGACAGTGCACAGCCTTGCCTCACTCCTTACTTTATGCTTGCTTCTGTACTGCTGGGTCCTGATTTGATTATGGCCATCTGGTTTTTATACAAGCTGTGGATAACTCTTCGGTCATTGTATGATACTCCATTTTTTTCAGAATCTTTAGCATCATATTCCAATCCACGTTGTAAAATGCCTTCTCCAAATCTACAAATGCAACAAACTTCGGTAGATTCTTCTCTCTTCTCTTCTCTATAAGTAGCCTGAGAGTCAAAATCGCTTCTCTTCTGCCCTTGTTTCTTCTGAACCCGAATTGATCCTCATCCAGAAACTCCTCAGCTTTTCGATCTATTATTCTATTGGTGATTCTCATCAATATCTTCGAGGCATGTGTCGTCAGGCTTATGGTCCTAAAATGTTCACAGTTTTCAGCCCACTTCTTTTTGGCAATAGGGATGATGATGTTCTTCTCAAAGTCCGTTGGTATCTCTCTTGTATAGTACCTACATGTCGTATATGGTTTTTTACAGGTGAGTAAATGTCTTTTCTCGGTATTTTTAAGTAGTTCGGCAGGAATATCATCTATTCCCGAAGCCTTATTTATCCTTAGGTCCCTTACAGCTGCGTCAAATTCTGATCTTAAGATTGGGGCTCCCAAATCATCCTTATCGACTTCATTTTCCTCTTCGATTACTTCCGCTCTAAGATAGCTTCCATTGTACAACTCTACCAAGTATTCCTTCGATCGCTACATCTTATCCTCATGTTCAATTAAGAGTTCTCCATTCTTGTCCCTGATGCTGTTACATCTTGCAGTCCGTTCCTTGAAGTGAGTTCTCACATATTTTTGCTGAAATTGATATTCACTATTCTAAATTTTATCATCTCAGAAAGCGTCACCACTTTGTAACTATAGCTAAACGAAAAAAACTTTTCCTGGTTTTACGAATGATCTGATGAGGTGATAGAATATTTCCTGCTTAGAACACATTTAGTGTGATACTTTTCTGTTTTCCCCAGGCTTGCGTCTTGAAAAATCTCTGCGGCATATTCTGGCACGAAAGAAATCCAATTGAATTTTGTATTGAAAAGAACTTTTCTTTTACATATCTGCGGGCTCATTGGGACGACGCGACGCTTTTAATTTTATTGTGGCTCGATTATATGCGGCTGATTGAGCATTGCTCATTTGATTGTCAGTAAATGCTGTGGAAATTGTCAATAAACATGGTAAAATGTGTTGTGTCGCCTCAGAAAAACCATTAGGGTCTTTACTTCCACTACTTTTACGATACTGCCTAATGATGCCGTCCATTCTGTGACTATCTTTTTGTTTTCTGTTTTACTTCATTCATTTTCTGTTAAGCTTTCTAAACGCTGTCTCTGACCTTCATCATGGTGTTTTCTCTCCAGAACCCCTGTTCCATCTAACTGACCTATTCCAATGTTGTACAATGTACACCCTCTTCAACCCTAGCTTTTTCCAGACCACTTCCTCACCAAATGGTAGAGAAACGCGAAAGGTGTTCAGTTTTGCTCACTCGATAGTGAGCGTGAGGTGTCGAAATGCGTCGTAAGTTAAAATAATTTTTGTGGACAGAGTGTTAGATTTAATTTCGTTCCCTGTTGATCATTCATCTTTTCCACTAAATCACGCCCAAACCCAAACTCGCAGAATAAGTAATTCTTTGCAAGTTTTCACTAATAATTTAATTTGATTTCCTCGTTTTCATCGTAATAATCATGTGGCACACTTAAGTTAAATATAGGTTATAAATTACTCTGTTTAAAAAGATACTGATGACATGTTTAATTGATTTTACTATATTTTCGAGTACTGCTTCCACAGTCGGAGAAAAAGGTGGGTGGGGTTTGGTCACGTGGTGATTGGATAGTAACGTGAATGAGTTAAGGAGGGGAAAACTAGCCATTAAGGAGAAAAAACAGAGGAAAATTGCAAGCTATAATTTAATTCCGAGTAGTTCCACTATCTCATGTCCGATATTATATTGCATATGGTTTTGTTTAAAATCTGAGTAAATGCGTTCCTGGACAGCAAGGGGTGGGGTGAGGGCGGTTGAAGGGAGGAGGAAAAAAGGGAAATTTCGAAGAAGGTCCGCGATTATTGTAAGGATTCAGAGAGTGAAAAAACGTTCCTATTCCCCACAAACACTGTCACCCCTCCTCTCCCTGTCCAGGATAAATGAATTACCTGCGAAAATTTACAAAGTATTTCTTATCCGGTGATCGCGGATTTTCATAAAGTTAAGACTAAAACAATAGAGTCACTCCTGTAGTCATTCTCAGGTTTGTCTAAATATGATCTTTTTAATAGATAATACTTTTCGAATCAAAGCGATAGCTCTCACTCTGTCCATCTTCCTAAACGTGATGGTTTGACTACGTTTGGCGCATCTGACACAGAGAGAGAATATTCTGGCCTTCCTCGCCCCTGCGATGGGTGTGTTCCTCTCGGATTTCCCGACAAAGCGGGCCCGGCTGTTGGATCCAAAGCGGTCGAAGCTTCCGCTCACCTTCCCAAGTCGAGGAACCCGTCGAGGATGTTCACCTCCCTGTCCTCTGTACCGTGACCCAGGGCCTCCCTGGTGCCTGGGTCTCCCGGGTGGATGATTAGGACCAGGACGATGCCCAGGACCGAGTTGAAGAGGGAGGTCGCTAGGAAGTACACCATCGTCCTCAGCGCGATCTTCCCGTTCATCCTAGCGTTGAGGCTCGCCGAGCCTGCGAGAGAAAGAGAGAAAAGGGTGGAAGCACTCATTCATTCAAGGCTGAGGACTCTTGCGTTTTTCTCAGCGGTGAGGTGTCGCTCGCCGAGATTTGTTTAGCACCCCTCATGCTTTGCTTTGGTTTGTGGAAGCCGTGGGTTAGAAAAACGACACTGTCGCCGGCCACGGTAGGTACTCAGCTCGTTAAAGCGCCGGTGTGGTAACTCAAAGGTCACCTCGTCGGATGCCACCTTGAGTATGTATATTAAGTATATTTTCTCTCGGGATGAACGTAGCTCGGACAGTGCGCTATAATATTAGCAGTTGGATTACCTTAAACCTGAAATAATGGAAAGAAAAATTGTAGAATTCCTAACCATATTTTCCCTCCCAAAAATTGTTGGGGGGACTGGGTGATGAAATGGTGATGGAGTCAGGTTTTTCGATCTCAAAGGAATTATCCGACTTATGGATTCATACATCAGCTAAAGGTTATTTTAACGTAGTGTTCCGGTAATAATAAGGTAAAAAATTCGTACCCTTTGAAACATGAGCTATTAATTACGGCCGTCGATAATCACCCCGTACCTACTCTTGGACGCATAGACATTTTCGCTGCCTGTGTTGAATACATCTACATCTACCCAATGCATAAGAGGCATATTACCTTCTATATAGCCCTATACAAACATTATTTCTCAGACCTAGAATTATATCTGATGCCTGATGTCATCTCTGATATCATCAGGTATCTGATGATATCAGATACCTGATGATGGCTTAACCGCTGAAACGCGTTGTACCACTAATAAGAGCCTGTGTAATAAGTGCTATATGTTGTGTCTTATCATGATATTATTCCACTACGTCTCGCCGGACACAGTTACGTTCAATTTCTCTAGTTTTGTAATTATGGTCCAGTCTACCATAATAAGTTAGGGTTCGCAAAATATTTTTAACGTCATCGCTGAAAATATTATCTTGGAATTATTTAGGAGATTAAGCCTAAATTTCAACCTGCGATCTGACAACGATTCCCATTTTAATTCATTTAATAGACTGGTTACGCTAAGATGGTTATCGTATCGTCCCTTTACAAATCTTGCCGATCTTCGCTGCACACGTTCAAGTTCATTATTTAGACCGATTTCGTAGGGGTCCCATATACTGGCAGCATATTCCAAATGAGGTCTAATAAGGGAAAAGTAGCTGATTTCTCGTACATGATCGTCACATTTACCCAATACTCTTGTGATGAATCCCAGTCTACGATTAGCGTGACCCATTATTTAACGTATGTGTGTACCCCAGGAAAGATCATGTGTCAGTCTTATTCCAAGATATTTAATGGATTCCACGTTTGTTAATTCATCGTTACTTATTTTGTACGTGCTAGGACGAGAAAAATTCTATTTCCAAACATTCATTACCACACATTTTTTAAAATTTAATTCTAACTGCCATGTATCACACCATATTTCAATTTGTTGTAGGTCATCATTTAAATATTCTTTATCATTTGGGCATATAATTTCCCTGTACACTACAGCGTCATCGGCAAATAGACGAAGCTTACTTTTGACCACCTTATTGATATCATTTATGTACAGAAGGAACAGGAGTGGACCTATCACACTACCTTGTGGGACACCTGAAGTGGATTCAGTTGCCGGGGAGGTAACACCGTCCAAAACAACCCTTAGTACCCGACCATGCAGGAAATCGTTTATCCATGATATAATATTACTGTCTAATCCATAATATTTTAATTTCAAAATTAATTCGCTAGTCACCTTGTCAAAAGCTTTCTTGAAATCGAGAGATATTGCATCCTTTGGAATATTATTTTCGCCAGAAACTAAAATATCGTGGGGAAAGAGAGCAAGTTGAGTTTCACATGATCTACTCTTCCGGAAACTATGCTGAACATTGGACAATAAATTCTGGCTATCAAGGTGCCCCATGACTGAACTGAAAACTATATGTTCCAGGACTTTGCATGAAATGGATGTGAGGGATATAGGTCGGTAGTTAGATGGCTGCTCCCTATCACCACTTTTAAAAATGGGTGTTACATCGGCTGCTTTCCAATCCATCGGTACGACGTGTTCGGCCAGGGATTTATTAAATACTATTTCAAGGTAGGGGGAAATTTCGGACGCTAACTCTCTATATACGCGTGAGGGAATTTGATCAGGGCTAGGAGATTGCAGTTTTTGCTGAAATGCAGGCAGGACATCCGCGGAATAATTTCTCTAAGGTTCGGAACAACGAAAGTGAACTTGTGCGTATGTTTTATCCACTCGACACTTTGAACTCAGAACAGATACGTGTCGTCGAGGAGGTTAGATGGGAAAAGAGATGCTCATCATTTTATTAGGCTAAATGACCCAAGGAGTGGTGATGGTTACGCCGTTCTAGTTACAGCGAAAGTCTCTGTCATTCACTCAACAGAGATGGACGTTACATACGACTCTTTCACTTTTTGCAACGCGTAACTCTTTCTCATCGTGAATATTACGGTGACCCCCAGGATATCACCACTCTCACATGGTCACTACTACCATCAGGGCCTTTATTCAGAACCCTGAAGGAACCAGGTGATTGCCTAGGTTTTATAGAGGTACTTAAGTAGTAATAATACTCGGAGCCGGAGTATTCATATGGGTTTATGTATTCAGGCGTATTCAACTAGGTGTTCGAGTATTCCGCAGGGTTCTCAAGTAATTTTTCTTGTATTCATTTCGGTACACAAGAAATATTCTATTTATTAAGTGCTTATCAAGATACTCATACTCTGTTCACTAGGTATCTTTGTATGCAATCGGTTAAGCAAATACCTTATCAATGAATAAATATTGCATAACTCGAAGGTATAATATTATGTGATGTATATACGAGCCTCAATCTTTGCCAAGCGATTAATTAGCGTGCTTCTAGCGTCGCACACTTCTTGGCGCTGAGAATACCTGTATGAGGTTTTCTCCTTCTCCAAGTATCAATGGATTCGTATTCCCATCTCGTCATCTTGTCCAAATGTGAGCTCTCCTTTGGGCTGTCCTAAAGAGTCTGTTCTTGTGCCAATATTTTGACATGCTGGTGCGTATCTCAATTTATGACCGTGTATTGGTCAATCGCGTGGATGCGCGCCAAGATCTCCTATAACTGTTCAGTTGCAATATACTTCCTGCTGTACAAAACTTGGTACGCCGGCCGCGGTGGCCAGTTGCGTAGCGCGTTGAGGTTCGCGGGTTTTGAATCCCTCCCAGGGATTGAATGTTTTATTTAGGATGAAGGTATTAGGTTAAATGGTGCGAAATGACCGTAGCCGTTGGAGCTCCTGTAACCAAAGTCTACCGCGTACTAACTTGGTGCGACCCTGAAGGAGACACTTCGAATTCAATAGCGTGGGTTTTCTTCAGTTTAAGTGAGGGGTGAAGAATCTTCCTAAATCGTTAGACCAACATTTATTTCAAGGGAACTTCATTAGGCCCACAAACTAATAGGATCAGGATCCAAATTGCATTGTGGGTCACATACCATACAGGTACGTCATTCATTCCAGTTTTTGTTTGTTGTAGGTAATTCTATACCTCGACTTGAAACCAGCAAAAATGAAAAAAATATTTCTTACTTGCTTATCAGTTTCATTGCCAGGTTTGCCCTAAAAGGCACATAGCACTATGCTGTATCTTCCAACTGTCATGCATAAAAATGTTACAAAATGCCTCACTCCAGATCAAAATACGCCGCATGCAGCCTTAAGGTCGCATATTCTCCGCCCCTGGTTAGATAATAGTAATGAAGATTCGCAAGGAGAACCGACATCCTAAAGAAATGGCCGGTGGGTGCTGTGGTACTTGCGTTTTCATAACAATGAACTTCGAATTGTTAATAGTCAAAATAATCGGATAGTCGTGTGCAAAATGGCATAAACTTTGGAATTCGTCAACTTTGATTTTATCATGAAACGTTCTTCTAATGGAAATATCTTTTTAAAAAATACGTCTCGTGTTGAGCGGCCTTCTCCTGGAAAATCTTCGCTAAACGCCATCTTCCCTCTTATTGGAAGAAATATAAATGGTGGAGAGAACCATGATTCTTAGCAGAGTAGTTGTGATACTCGCTCAAACCAAGAGGTACTTACATGCGTTCTTCATGTTCTCAGCTCACATTCAAAGGAAGAAGTTCCAATCTTGGGTTGAAACGTAATGGGAACTATTCGTGTGTTATTTTGATATTGAGGAGCTTTAAAGGTTTTTGGAGCTATTGGTTTCCTATATAGATGGGATACCTATTTGAATTTGATACACCGCTCCGGTATTTATACGCGTGAAACGTGTTACGATCTGAATGATCTAGTGAAAACGATATAGTTGCAGAATCTGCTAAAACTGACTCATGATCCCAATGATCGCGGGTGATTCTGGAAATACCGGAGCATCTGAATATGAATAGGATTCAGTTACTCAGTTTCAGTATTGGAAATTCCCAACCACCAAGCGCACTGCCCAGCGGCACGTGGCAATCACTCATTTAAGTGAAGAAAGAGCAATTATTTCCCATACAAGGCCTGTTTCCTAGAGAGATCTAGTGCCAAAAAAACCTCTCATCTTGGGTTTAGCTGCACGTGTCCAAATAGGTGTGCCCCGGATTTAAACTTGGAACCTCGGGTTGGTAATCTTAACGCTCAAACCACTGCGCTAGCACACATGTTTCAATAGAGATTAGGCAGTCAAATTTCTCGGATTTGGATATCAATGCCTGTAGATTTATTGTTCAATTTTAACTGTTTATTTTGTGTTTTCTTTTCCTTTCATTATTTCGCGAAACTTTCCAGAGTCGTGTGAAGCTTCGCAAATCCAAATATTTTCATTTGTGCAGTGGCATAATTTTCTGGGTTGAGAGTAAGGAATCATATTGGACACCAGTCCTACTAATCAACGTTATCCATTACTCCTCATTAATTACAAATTGGCGCCAATACGTAGCCATGCGAACTATGAATTAAAACTGCCAATTATTGGCAGCTGTTCGTCACAATATCCACCAAGAAAATTCTAGAAGAATGTTCGCTTTGAGTTATTTTGGGTAATTAATTGTTCACTATTAGCAAATGTGCTCACACCATCGGCGTGCATATAATCCCCGAGAAAAGATCAAAGCCGCCGGTACTAAGAATACATTCCTCCAGAGGGTGGTTACAAGAAGGCTCTCCGATGGATTTACATTTATATTCTCCTGTTTCTTTTCGGGGAATTCCGTTCTGGTTTTAGACGCCCACTCAAAACCCCGTCTAAATGGGAGGGATCTGGCTTGGAGGAAAAAAATAAAAGAATTTCACGAGGTTTTTATTTTGGAACGGAGCCATATCCCATTCTAACTTTCAGCGCTCATGCACAGCTGAGCGGGATGAGGAGGAGAACTCCTCCGCGAAGAATCACAGAGTGCACCCCATAAATATCTCCGGCCCCTCGCTTTCTTTCCCCCGTCGGGCGTTAGGGAGACGTAACGGTACGCTCCCTCTTTCCTGCAGAATCGACGCAATCGGAGGAGAATGTATCCATTAACCGCCGGTACCCTGTCTCTCTTTTTCTTTCCCTATGCGGTTGGAAACGTGAAGTTCGTGAAACGTGAGTTACGACGACTTCGTCGATTAAATTTGCCCGAGAGACTCCATCCTAATTTGCGCATCTGTAGGGCACGGAATTATGGTTCTAAGTCGAACGATTCTAAGTAACTTAAAGTAATTTTAACGGAATTTTAAAGGAATTAATGGATGAGCTAGGCAGAAAAACCAAGGCTTGCAATATCGTTGCTGCACAAGCTTTAATCAGAAACGGAAAATGAGGTCGAGAGAAAAATTCTTAGTTTCATTTTCATATCCCGTTTCCTTGGAGTAGAAATAGTTTTCAGTGTCGAGTGTTTCTTAGACTAAAGCGAAATGCCAATTGACCTGGGTCTCATGCCTCCTGACAATTAGATATAATGCGGTTAGTTATTTAAATATTATGTGAGAAAGCAGAAAAATCCCCTCTTCATAGAACTGCCCGAATGTTTTAAAAAATATGAAATATGCATGTAGTTTCCCCATGCAGACTGCATACCAAACATTTTGTTGCATCTTTCTCGATACTTTTTGAGTTTTTACCTGGTTTGTTTTGGTCTGAGAAGTTTTTCTTCCTGTATGAGCTGAATATTTGAACCCTGAAAAGTTGGTAATCGGCCTTGGAAAACCTTGAAAAGAGGTGGAATTTTCTTTTTCCACTTCGGTTCACACCCTGCGACGGGAGGCGGAGATTGAACTGGTGTGGTGGATTTCCATTCCGAGGTCCCGGATTCAATCCCGGCAGTGACGTATTTTTTATTGGTATGCCGGTCCCCACTTGAGTGCTTTGCGAAGGGCATTTTAAGTTCATTACTCCCTCTGACGGGTGAAATGTTTAACTCAGGATCCCTTGGCGCCTTTTCTTAATACCAGGCTAATGGCAACGCCTAAACGGTGCAAATGGCCACAGCTGTCGGTCGCCTCCCCAGAATAATTAACAACTAACGGGACGCCATCCTCAGGACCATTGGAGGCATTCTAAAGGAAGCATTCTTTATCGATCTCCGGATGTATCCCGTGCTGGGTGCATCTACATGCACGGATTACCTTGCAAGCCACGTAGGGTGTGTGGCAGCGGGTGAATAACTACCATACATACACTACGCACTAGAAAATAGGAGGTGCAATACTAGTACTTTAATATATACAATCTACTATGCTTATGCAATACTACCACTTTAAGGAAACATGTTAGATATACTTTAATGAGGCACTGTCTTGCTGAAATAGCTCTCCTGGGTCAGTGTAGTAAACGAATCGCGGAAATTTACACAGTATTTCTTAGATAATGCTAAGTGTCACATACTTCCACATATTATTGCTTGATACGTTAAAATCAATTTTCAATTGGTTAGGCATCTTATAAATATCTACCTTCTTATTTCATAGCTTTCATGAAACCCATTTTTACTTGGGCGGCGTTTCCTTTCTTAATCCTTTACCTCCACACCTCTTGCCCTTCCTCTCTTCTCGAGCATTAATCTCTCAACTTCTCAGCCACCTTGTCCTTTTATCTCTTTCTTAGTCTTCCCCACCTTCTCTGATTATGGTCACTGGTGTGCCAGTAGGCATTTCTTAAAATGTGTAAATTATATTCCCAGAAGTATGCAAGGGTGTGGTTAGCAATGTACGGGACGGAATTTTAAAGGCATTAATGGATGAGCTAGGCAGAAAAACCAAGGCTTGCAATATCGCTGCTGCACAAGCTTTAATCAGAAACGGAAAATGAGGTCGAGATTAAAGTTCTTAATTTAATTTTCATATCCTGTTTCCTTGGAGTAGGAATAGTTTTCAGTGTCGAGTGTTTCTTAGACTAAAGCGAAATGCCAATTGACTTGGGTCACGTGCCCCCTGACAATCAAAAACTGCACTCCCATGGTGAGATCTAAATGTGCCACTTAATGTTCCTTTACTGGAGATTTTACGACCTTGCCATTACATCTACATAACGTTCGGTCTCTAAGCTTACCGCTTCCGAGTATTGACTCGTGTACTGAATAATGTTCCGATCCTTGTAATGAAATTTTGTGTATTATGTAAAGTATACTATGAAGAAAATATATATGGTTTTACACGAATTAAGTTGGTCTTTTTTGGGCAATATGAATAACATGCACGCTAAAACACCCTGATTTATTTTCAGTGCCATTTAAATGAACTGCTGGTGGGTAATTACTGAAAAAAATGTAGTTTGATTGAGTGTCTTTTTAAGAATATCAGTTAAAACCTCGTAGGATGGTGATTTCATTTCTAAGTCACTACTTACGAGAGGCGAAGGCGAATATATATTTTTCTACTTTTGAGGCGTACATCAGAGAAGTTCAAAAATCTTTGCTCCACTCCGTAGCTTGTTAAAGGGAGGCTGTAAGGTTTGACGTTCTTAGATGTTAGTTACAGCGTATTTGATAAATACTAATTTCTCTTTATTTGCGTATGTGAATGTCCCTAAAGGTGTCTTATTTCTGTATAGTAAATGCTGAGTAATCGGTATCAAAACACATCTTGGGTGGTTAGTGCTCCTGGAATTATAGGATATGTACTTGTATATTTGTATTATTCATAATAGAGAGCTGTCATTTGTGATTAAACAGATAAACAGCGTGGATGTTTGACGATAACTGTATTTGTGAGTGTAAAAAGTTTTTTAAATCAACAGTATTACGGGCACAGCCCTTTCTTCTCTTGCACCCTCCATGCTATTCGTGGAGCACTTACATAAATTAAATCTTCATTTCTGTCCCAGCGTATGCGCAAACACTGAATTTTATGGCGCAGTAAAATTATCCAATAAGCTTCCACGAGAATCATCATGAGAATCCTCAACTGTTTTTATAACTTTACTCCATGGATCATAAATACTGAACAATTATCCTGGCTCTTCGTGTGTTTTGTTCCCTACGCAGCAATCTCTTCAATAGCTCTGACAGCTAGTTTCATTCCAATTGAAAATCTTGCACGTCTCAGTCCCTCTAAATCTAAATCTATGGAGTACCCTGCAAGCCGCCTCGTAATCGTAGGGCCGAAGCTAAGGCTGGATTGAGACCCTACGAATGGCTTCCTGAGTATGCCGCAATCTCGCTTCCCCTCATAAAGACATTAATATTTATTCTCGGGTTCCTTTCTTCCACTATACGCAGCCCAGTCCGCCAGTTAATAACCACCCGGAGGGGTAATTTACTTGCTAATAGGCTTTCAACTGAACAGGTGCGTTTGAGCATGAATGCGCGCAAGTAGTTTTATTAATGGCGGACATTTAAGGCCTTTGGCGTTATAAGAGTGGTGGTTTCCAACGCTACAGCAATTGTGTTATAAATTATGGCGAGCATTCTGAATTACAGGGTAGGAATATTATTCATGAAATGCATATATTAGCGTGGTAGCTAGAGTTCTGGCTTGCCATCGCGATGGACTAAGTTCGATACTTGGCCGTGGTAGAGATTTTTTCTGTGAAGCTCCGGTCCCTACTAAAGTGCTATGAGGGGTCTCCATGTTAAATAAACATCACTGGTACATTTTCCACACTTTAATCCCTTCAACACCTTCGACCATGGTTTCGGCACATTATGCCATCATCAGGGTATGTGGCATAATGTGCCGAAACTATGGTCGGAGATGTGGAAGGGATTAGAAGGTGGAAAATGTACCAGTGATCTTTATTTATCATGGATATCAACCGTTTCCACGAAGTAAATGCCGATACGCTCTCATATATGCTATGCGGGGGACACTGCATGCTCAGTACTCCTTCCGTCAAATTGGAACCGCAGAGCCGTTGGCATATATTGTTCATGGTAGACATTGCTGACACCGGGATTCTTTCTGCCCTTTCCGTATGACACATTTCTAGAATTTGATTTCAAGACAGTAAGTGAGAATCTCGAAGACAGTTGCCGCTAACTTAAAACAGTGTAATGTTTGTACAGACCTAAACAGATGTTTGTTTGGAAAATACTTTGGGCACCAATAATTTAAATCTTACTTTAGGCAAACTTTTGACATATCCATAAGTTCTCCATTTCTGGATCAATTTCTTTCCATTGAGACCTTACGATTCGGCAGAATTTTGATTTCTGATTTAACTCAGATATAACACTCACTAGCTCTTTGAATGACAAAAAAATGTAGAAGAATCAGGTGAGTAAAGACCCAGAAGAAAATTGGCACATTTTTTTCAGAAACAGAGGTGATTTAAATTGCGTAAACTATATAGGTAACTTATTACAACTAGTTTATTCATGGGCAGATATTTTTCTGGCGCAAAATATGAGTGAAATGACGCATGCATAGTGAAATCCCTTGTCTTAAGCTATTAAAATGATCGTGTCAGTTTAAAGTACCAGTTTTAAAACTGTTCACGGAAAAGGCTGTTTGGAATAAGTATTACGATATAGTTCAGCCTTGCTTTCATGAAATATCGCAGACTCGAGTACTCTTTTGAGAAATACGCTTTAGGCTTACATTTATGAATACCCAAGTAATCTAAAGCTACGCTAATCACAAGTGAAAGGCGGCTTCTTTCTACTAAATGAAAATGTCTCTATCAAAATAAAGGCATAATTTAGCTATTTTTGTTGTGTCTAATTAGAATGTAAATAGGCAATGGCACATCTTTAATGTATGTCGAGTATTAATAATTTTGGTTTGATGCTAAGTTTTTATATTATTAATTCAATCAGAACGGATTAAACCTGAATACAACATGATGGTTCTAAGAAAATTATAACAAAACGAAACCGATTATCAGCACTCCTATGACACTTAAAAAATCTAAAAGAGAACTTCTTATCTATCATTTCCACCCTCGGCCTCGTCGTCCGAAGTATGGCTGAAATAACTGAAAATTTGAACTTATAATTTGTTAATTTGAACGGGATTATGTAACGCCATGTGGAACAGAATAGGATAAAATAAAATCAAAGCTAGGATAACGTAATATAATTGGTGCAGGCACATCTGAAGGAGTAGGGAATATGTTTGGCAAAAGATAATAGATACAGTAACTCCATTGAAAGTATACGACACGTGTCGTTTAGCACTTCATCCAGTGATCGAAAAAAATGAAGCAAATTTCTGACAATGAGTAGCATTGGCCAGCAGAAAGTGTGGCATAGGAAACAATGACCATGCTCAACTATTGCGGAAATTTCAGTCTTCACTTGTTAGCTGCGGCGTCGCCATGGAGACGGAGGATGAATTTTTTCAACAAGGCTGTATTTCGGACTCTCTCGCCAAATTAGCGGTTTCATATTAAATAGACTGTCGTAAGAAAACTTTGAGTAGCATATTTGTCCCATGGTTGCTAATTTATCAGTTTATTTACGGTAATTGAACGTTTCATAAGCATTAATTACTTTGTATTACGGTAAGCCAGTCTCCTAACATACAAATTTACGGATAATTTCATTTATTAGATGTAAGCTGAAAGCATCTCTGGGTTCACGCTGATTCAATATTAAATCAAATTCAAAATTAAATCGAGAAGATTGATACTAGGATACAAATTTGTTGTCTTGAATTCATAAGCTGTTTCTTTCACCACAGGTTTGGATTAATACACCAGCGCATCCTGACGTCCCATCAGTTGGTGTCGACGTGGCTATGGATGAAATTACGACTGCTCGTCATCTCCGACTTTTTAATATGTGAGTACTTGCTTAAATATGTCTCAACTAATCATAATATGCAGATTTGGGCCGCTTATATAAAATACGAGTCAACTCTACATATATTTATAAAATTACAAATGAACAACATTTTTTCTGAGGTATTTCTATGTAAAGTACTCATTTTAATTCTGGACGGCGGTACCAAATGGACACTGTTCCTTAACATATGATTATTATATATTTACTGGAATTAATGGATCGTTTATTGGTCTAAAATATTTGTAATCGCAACTTATCACATCTTAATCTACGTAGCCACCGCATGGGTGAGTGGCAGGGGATGAACCATCACTAGGCATGCATTTTAAATCAGAGAGAATTAAATTTACTCTTGCTATCATGCAGGCATGAAAAAATACTAGTTCGTTCATTTTATACTTACATGCATCTGGGACGCATTATGATATGTAACACTTTGTGGAAAATGTTAGATATGCATTCATGAGACGTGTAACTAAATACCTCATACGAAGTAAAGCGATAATTATAGATAAGTCAGAAATTTCTATAGCTATATTCGTTAGTTATTGTAATTTGTTTCCTGGAGCATGCATGACATAGTAATGTTAAAACATTAATGTATTTAAAAACTTATCACAGATTACTCTTCTACATCAAACTCGCAATGCCTCTTCGAAATTCTCAATACATATTCGCTGTAATCTATTTATGCCCCTAATCGTGCGCAAGGAAATGAATTTTTGAACATCTCAGTCTTACTACCGATCTCTCTAATTTTACCTTCATGATATAAATTTGTGACTAAATTACTGCAAGAATCAGTGCCTGAACCGAAAGCAGCAATTTCAGCAACATTATAACTAGTGGTTGTATTTCTACTTGAATATTTGCAATGAATGATTCATTCAGTCGCGTATAATTATTTTGCTGTCGCCCGGTAAATATAAAGGGATCCTTATAACATTAATGTTTTCCTTGCCAAATCAAATGTTCTTAAAATATGATCTATTTGCACCGAATAATACAGAGTGCGGCAACATAACTTCCTTTTTATATGGATATATCCATGTAAAAAAGGAAGTTATGTTGCCGTATTTGCTTACTCACACTTTTCCGTAAATTTCGTTTGGTGAGGTTTTTACGGGTTTGTTTAGGAAGTTGACAATGACTTAGGTGGCTAGGAATGTCCTTCAAGATATACTGGTGCATTCAAGAAATTGCGTCGATCGTTAACGTCTCTTTCATGGCGTTATTCCATTTGGTCCACATGTTTGTTGGCCTCATAATATTTTTCACCATATTTGTGAAGCAGTACAGAACTTAGGGAAGCCCGTAAAAATTTATCACCAAATTCAAGAGGCAAAAATAAACGTAACTTTCACAAAAATGGCTTTATTCCATTTGTCCCACGTGTTTGCTACTCCGTTCCCTTTAGCTATTTAAGTAAATATTTATAGTGACGAAACATAATGACGTTAATTGTTTTATTTCCAATTTTTTCTGTACATAATCATTTTGCAGAGCTTTGCTATTAATGTCAATTGTCTCATGGCCAATGCTCATTTATTAAAATGGGAATTTGATTGCAACAATCATTTTATTTCCGGTTAGGGTAGTTTTATATGGAGCTAAAATACTTCCTAAGCTATCTTTTACGTGAATGTTGAAAATAGCACGATGATGATTTCATGCCTCGGTAAATTATACATTCAATAACGTGCATTTCATGTAGAACTGCTTTTCTTAATAAAATCAGTCATCACATTGAAACAACATTTTATTCCTCTGCCCCCTTAAGAGTATGGCTTTGGGGATATTTTTATTCCTTTGTTAGTCATCACATTACCTAATTTTAACGAGAAATAAACTTTGACATTTAGTAACCCCATTAACTAAGGACTTTTTCTGTAGAAATATAATTACGTAAACGTATACAGCTAGAAGAGCTGCATAATCAAACCGTACTTTGATATATTCAAATAAAAATATGAATAGATGTCATGAGATATTTGATAGTTAACTTTAGGTTACTAGGAAATCCTGTGCATGGTTACTCTGCTGTTATACATGCATACAATGGAATCAATGAAAATGTTTATTTACGCAATTATAGTTGAAAATTGTTGTTTATCTTATCTTTGAATACGTGTGTAGTCAAAAAAAAGAGATATTTTTAAAGCTCAATTGCATGCTGTACCTAGAAATTATTTAATTTTACGTCTTAAAGGAGGGGTTATATTTTGCTATTCTTAGAAAGTTATAATTTCTTGAAATCATATCATTTATTGCTCTCAGGTCAATGAGGAAGCAACATTAAGCATTATATTTAATGAATGCATCGTTTTCTGTAATATACTGTTGCTGTCAAGCACTAATTTCTCAATCCTCGTTCACAAAAATCCTATTATCCTGACGTATTTAAAATGACATTTTAATAATACAACGGTTTTGCGATAATTTCTGAAGGTGTTTCACATGGCGTAGTAGATTCATTTTCAGGGGAAGGAAATCCATATTTTTTATCCATATATAACTCGAAATTTTCGAGTTCGAGTTATATTTGCAAATATTATTTTAACGGTCGAAGCATCATGCTTTTAATGATTATTTTCTTTAATTTTTATACAGAATATGTATTAGTGTAAGTAGATGAAGATAGGTTTGTGGGTAATATGTATTTTAAATATCCCGTTAAAACATATTGATGGTTGGAGAGATGCTTTCTTCGGCTCTCTCATTAGCATATGAAATTACCACGAACACCCTGATTTCGCTTTTGTTGCTTATTGCGATCAATCCATTTGAGTTATCAGTAGTAGGCCTGTTATTTTAGTGCCATGCTTTATAATTAAGCATAAGGCCCATTGTGAGAAATGGGAATATTTTAAGACTCACCTGCTATTAAGCTGGCGATGATGAGGGGAAGAATCATCAACTTAAGTATCCTCATGAAGAGCTCCCCAGGATAAGAGATGAGCATGATTGTGTCTGGAGGCAGTTCCAACGGCCGCAGTCCGAAACCTGTAATCCGGAGAGAAAGGGGGCACTTCATTAGAATTGGGCGAAATAGAGAGGAATAAAATATTTAACGTGCTCTGGGACAAGCTCTCATGGTGGATACTAAGTTAATTTCATTTTTACTGTGGGAAAAACGTGCTTGTATGTACAATGAGAGTAGTGCTTAATTGAAGTATTAAAGCCAAAGTAACTTGAAGGAAACAAATAATATAGGTACATGCGTTCTTAATGCCACTGGTGTTATTTATTCGTACGACCCGGATGTCTGAAGATGATACTGTGTACTGAAACCCATGTCGTTCGAATACACTTCACCAATGGAATTGACAAAGTTTATTCTTACTTTCCGCTATGGGTAAGTTCCATACATTGAAGCCTGAAACTATAAGTTATGCTACAGAATAGCTCTCCTAAAGGTTTACAATAGTATTTGAGAGTTTAGTAACATTCATTCAGTTACGCGAACGAAGTAATGGAATGAGATTGCATAAAAAATACATTGAAATAAATACAGAGCATTAGATGATGTGTTAAAAATATGTTAGATAGGCGACGCTTTCCGTTGGTTTTCGCGAATTCAAAGATTTTCTTTAATTCAATGATTAAGAGAATTTGTGGGGATAGTAAATCATGAACCCATCAGTATTTATTTTATATCAGCAGGCATTTATATGGAAAGCGAGGGAATATATTAATTTATCCATCAAGTTGTGTGACGTTCGGGAAAGCCATGAATTACTGGTATATTAGAATGACATTAGTGAGTGCACCAAACTATGAAGAGTAAATTAAACATCATCGATCATCGCTAGACTCAAGCCGTTAGGTGGCACGCGCGCCGAAGAAGCTCTTGAAATCATGGCACTTAAAGAGATGAAAACGCTGTTCAATCGATCATATTTTCCTCTCTAAAATTATCTTGACCTCAGATCACTCTCTCGCGGAACGTTTCAGTGATGAAATGTGAAAATCACATCACAGAGATTGACGAAATCTTTCTGTATCGGGACCACACGCGAAGTCGAGGCGCACGTTGGCATGCGATCCACGTCTTGCAGCCTGACCCCTTTTTCTCTTGGAGCACAGGTCGGTAAGGATATTCATCAGCGGTGGTGGGTACCTTCAGTAGTAAGCATTCCCCTCGAAGTGGTTTTTTTTGGAGAAAAGGATATGAGGATATGGCTTATGGTACGAGTATTCTCATTTCAGAAAAATGTGAAGAAGTACGAATCTCGTGATATAAATGATTGCTTGTAATTCCTCTTTAATCCTCACGACTATGGTTTGGATCAGTGGTGTTTGACCTAAAGGCTCAAGAATCAATCCTACCCTTCAATCCGGATCGCTTATTCGGAAGATTGTGTAGCTACTTTTCTTGAAGTACTCAAAATTGTACTTGTGTGTTACCTTCTTTTTTAACCCTTAAGAATGCATGAGCATGTATCCATATTAAAGTGGTGGGTCCTTGGTGGGTTCAAATCGAGTGAATGCCTTTATACTGTCCTTCTGGAGGTAGCCTGCAACATAAATATATTGGCTCGACGGGACAAATATGTTGAGGAGCTGTGTAAGTTTTCTTTTACATTCATATATTTATTCCACTCTGAAAAAATTCTTCAGTATGGCAAGAACATTACAAATGGTCTTGGCATAATAGCCAAGGTCGACACTCCAAATTTTATGGGACCCAGATATATCTTCTGTGCAGGAATTCAGAATATCCGACTGGAAGTTAAGGCTGTATCTAGCAGACGACGGGCGCCATTTCCAAACCACGCGAATCAAATAGCGCACCTGTCAGGGCATTTCAAGAAGAGTGACGGCGGGAAATTCGATCGGAGGATGGCGTCGTAGGAATTATTCATTTCCCTCGGGAGATTAGTTTTTCACATCTCCACCCGTCACTTTACTGACGCTCGGGGAAAATTCTCCTAGCTATTTGTATGTGCTCGTGGTAGGTTTTATCGCAGGCTTAGAAGTTTTTTTTTTAATTTCCTGCAGCAATGGAGGCGACGCGTTCTAACAATTTTTGGTAACCTGGTTGTATATTCACTCGATTCCATTTCATCATTTTATGTTGGAGCAACTTCTCAATACTTTGCTGATATTCTTATCAAGCACATTGATTTAGTCACACGTCGCCTATGTTCTAATAGCAAAAGCCAGCCCGTCTATGCCAACCGCAGGGAAAGTCAAACGGACAATTTAGCTACGGTAGTACACTCAACCAAGATGAGGAATTGATACTCTAATACAATTTCCCAATAATATTTCCATATTCTAGGTGAACCAAGAAATATGTTATGAAGCATTATGAACCACTCGATACCTTGGCGATCATATTGGGATGTTGACAATAACAAGTTGACGGAATGAAAACTGATTTGCTGTTCTACTTCCTAAATATTTAGATGTGCCTGATATTAACGCAGGCTTATTTGCGAATACCTGTCAGCCCGTTGATGATTGATTACCAGATCCCGTATTTGTCGTACTCTGAGGTCTGATAGCGATTCCCATCCCTCAAACTGTTTATAAATGCTGCTTTTTAAAGAGCCCGTCCACACCTTTAAGCTACATATTCTAATCGATCTCTTACGAATGTGTAACGATCACGTCGAGTCACTTGGCAAGTGAAGCGATAAATGTAATGAGTTCCATGCAAGTAACGAACGCGAGTGGTTGGAACTCATCGCGTCTAGAAACACAGTAATATCTGTGTGTAAATAAAATAATTAGAGGCTTTCTTGAATCGCACTAGTTCCCGGATGTAAATACGAGGAAAAGTGATTTATTAATGCGCCGTGAGCAATCAAGTTTTCAGAAATTTGTATCAGAATGAACTAGAGTGATGTGCAATATAAAAATAATCTACATTTTGATAATTTTTCCCCCTTGCCTTTCGTTGTGGTAGCGCCAACAAATACGATGATAAGTTGGAGTGATACATTCCTTACGCTCAAAAAACGCGACTTTTGTATTTTTGCAGCGTCTTTTGAATGGCCTAGAGGGCGTATCGCTGTCGCTACAGTAGTCGCAGGAAACTGGGCGTTCACTGGAGTTTTTCTTTCGGCACGAATACATTTCCGATTTCATCCAGTTCAAAAATTAAATCAATACCCACAGTCCCGTGCTCGGTTGGGTTTTTTTAAATTGGTTCGCCATTTTGCGTCTCCTTCGGATTCCACAGCATCTAGGTCACGTGAGGAGAGAGAATGGAACGTTTTTCAACTGTCTTTGCATTGGCGGTTTTTGCGGGAGGATTTGGCGAGAGAGCGAGCGGATAACGCTGATCGCTCAATTTTTTTTCTCTTTAGGCACATTCACGCACACACACGACCGATGCAATGAAGCTATTTTTTTAGGGCGAATCAAGAGCGCGGTGTGGTAAAATTGTCCCCGAAATGCACACGCGAGCTACGGAAATCAATGGAGCCGGGAATATTAAAATCCTAGCAATCTTTCTCGAATGCAATATTGGCGGGCTCTCAGATAGTGTATTTACTCGAACTTGGTGAACTTAGGAGGCATATCTGATATTGACCATCAGGCAAATGTAAAGGCATGTTTTTGAGGCCCGTTAATGAAGGTAGAAATTGAATGAATTATTTATCGTACAGATTTTAAATGATGCAAAATTACGACAGACGATGGAAAAAATTACCCTAGTGTCTCCTAAAGCATCTTTTTTAACGCCCTTGCTTTTCTACCCAGGTTGATTTGGTTAAGTTGCCTTAGATTAATTTCACGAGCAAGGAAAAAAACATTTAAGTATCGAGCATCTTGTAATTACTAAAGGATTCTGGATTGGTCTTAGGATGTATTTGGGAGTTTCCGCACTGTGGGTGATACGATATTATGAGGAGAAAGTATCGGTACACAAAATGTGAAATCTAAATTTAATAGTCATTCGAATCTATGGCCTCATAGATAGCTCATCGTGCTATGATGGTGCGTACTTGCGCTCCATACATTCAAACGGGATTTATTTTGACGGCGGGCTAGTCGGGTTGAGTAGAGCACTGAGCAACTGACTAGAGGTTTGAATCCCGGCAAATCCAAGCTGAGGGTTCTCCTACATGTCTACCTGGGGAATCTCACCCGGTTCAGGAGAAGGAACCAAAACTGCTATCCTTAAGGGTGAATTTAACTCTCCATTGGTATTCAGTGAACTTTTTGAGCGGTGTGGCTTTTTAAAATGTTATACCAGTTTGTATACGGATGCAGGGAAAGCGTTTTTATGAGGATATCAGCCTTAAAGAGTACCTCAGCTTTATCGTTTATTTACTTCCTAAAGTAATATAATTATGTCCTAGAGTACATTGCCTTCTATGTGTGGGATGTTATTTTCCACGGAAAATATTATTTCATAAGGAAAAACGAGGATTTTCTAAAATGTCTATAGCGTGGCTAATATTCCATTTTTTTTGCTGCCACAATTTTACCAAATGAAGTGTATTCTCTCGGTTTGGTGTAAGTAGTTTAAAGCTTAGCTAAAACTCAGATAAACATGATTAGAGGTGAATGTGTAGTATGACAAACGGATTGAAAACACACAGAAAAACATAGGTAAAATGTGGGAAGAAGGAAAGGAAGTGCGGAAGGTAGATGGTGATTGATAAAACTTGCTCTTTCATAACTTTGTAGTACTCCATTGCATGAGGTTTATTGAAAGACAAAACATGATGATGCTTCAGCATCGAAACCCGGGTCGTGTGCATCTGTGGTTTGTAAAAGTTTTGTTTATTATTAATACTCATGTAGATGATCACTCGTTAGACTATACATCCCTTTGAAATCATTTTTACACACTTCTTACGCATTAAGCTTGTCCATTATTCCAGTGGCATTAATTATTTATACGATCGTACTCGTGTCTAGTAGCTTTGTTTCATTTGTTAAGTAACGATGAAAACAGAATGGAAGATAACCTTCTTTTCAATAAAGGAAAACATGGACGGTTTTTCCTGTATTTTTTAATGAAAACTCACCATTAATTTAGGTGCATTTGGAGCTAAATTATAATTTTAACGGTAGTTCATACCTAGTATACAGGCTGAAATTACTTTTTATTTCTTAATCAGTTCAATATTGGATGTGGCCAACTTCTCTAAAATAGTGCAGAATTTACTTTATTAATATTTTCGGTGTCCTGATTAAATCGTATCCGTTTATTGGCTCTCTTTTTACAGAAGCTATTGCCAGTTATTTGAATATTCTCCAAAGCTAAGAGCGTCAAATTTCCGTAATGCAAAAATATTTGCAATGATTTTTACGATATTTAGGATATGATTCCTATTTGGTATCTTTGGCGCATCCCAGGCCAAAGTCAATGTTCTTGGCATGCTGTGAATACATGGCATGTTGAGATTTATAATTGTGTCAACTAGTAAATGGGTATTGCTAGTCGAATATGAGTATAGTACACAGTTGAGCCATTTAATGCTGTAATTCATTGTGACCGTTTAAGAGGAATTTTCTCACTTAATTCGCGAGGGCATTTGTTTATATGTATTTTACTTTTCTCAAGTGGGTGTTTCAGAAAGAGAGAACGATGATATGGAAAGTGCTAAATAGCCATGACTCATCCTCTCTTTGAGAGACCCTTTTAGAGAAGGCGGTGATAGGTTGTGGTGCCTCGTGGCATCAAATCTGAATATCTATTGTCGAGTGTGGTCAGTGAATAACAGTGGCTTCGTGTGAATTACGCGTTTCCAGAAGGTTCGTGGGCAATGGAGAAGGCTACTAGAAATGGAGAATTTGAAAACCCAATTACGCTTCCACAAAAAGATTTGAAACAGAAAAACGTATACATGGTTATGATCCTGCGCCTGGTGTAACCATCTCCCCACCAATTTTCCTGTATTTACACTGTTATAGGACATAGGACTGTCTTTAAGAGTCATAGGACATTTTTATTCTATTGGACAGTGTTCTTCAACTTCGAGCTGAAATCTGGAAATACTAGTAATGCAGAACTAGTGAAGAAGCGCATTTAAGTATATTATGTATATAATTCAAGACGGGCCAATAAAATTCTCACCCGACAAATAATTCTTAAATGGATTTCTACTATTATTAATTCAGTCATTGTAATTCCTTATTAATTCCATTGTAATTAATTAATGAGTTGTGAGTAGTTCAGCTGTAGGGATACGTTGTGTCCTCCGTCAGTCCTAAAATTCAATCAAGCTAAGATAATGTCCGATACAATGGACTTTAATAAAAGAAAAAATTGGTTGCAATGGAAAGAAATAATGGGTAGCAGTATTAATTAAAATAAATTGCCAAAATACGTATTTGGGAGGTGTTGTATGTTGCAATGCAACCACTGTAATCTTATGTACGTATATTCCGTCATGGTAAATTATTTCTGCTGTTAATCCTTTCAATGGATGAGTATAAATAGTCCCGAAGATTAAAATATGCATAATGTAATTTTTATTCATATTGTTTGGGATGAATATCATTTTTCATTGAGCTAATGTTACCAATTACTATTAATGGACTGAATGAAATGCAACTTATGTCCCATGAAGGGATTAATTTGTTTAACGCTGTGAAATTGAACTCCCGTTGAGCGCCCGGTGACGGATCAAGATATCCTTCTATCGTTGAATTTTATCCTCCAGATGGCCTCTGCGTGAGTGAATTGCCAGAGCCTAATAGTGTTCAAAGGGACGGGATAAAAACTTGAGCAGGTAGAAAATCAGCAGAAGGCCATCCAAGAACTCAGAAATATGGACGAAAGAATTACTTGACCTCATTCATTTTTTTACTTTCAAGTTTCAATGTCTCGAGGGCTTCTTTTCTTAAACCCCATGTCTGTATTTTCGCTTACACTTATGCAATAATTTCTTCGTCGGAAAAGGTCAATGACCACAAAAAATATTCGGGAAATGAGAGGATCCTAATATATTTTCGTTCATAATTGATTTTTCAACCATCAAAGACCTAAACTCTTGCTCAAAATGAAGAAAAAGTTTCGTAGTTGGAAAATGGAGATGGATAAACCGGAAGAAGTGAAAAGGGGCAATGATGTGGTTTGTCCTTTTATGCCGGAAACGTTTTACTTTTCCCACCATTCTATTTGTAAAATTGGAATGATCGATTATCAACCTTCATCATTTTTATATCCTATTCTCACGCATGAGGCCGACGTACGAACTGCGCAAGTGACGTCGATATTCGCTCAGAAATCAAGAATTAATAGAATGTATGTATTATAGTCCTAGGTGTCTGTTTTCAGTTTTATCTTTTGGTGTCGAATGTGTTTTGGTGTAATAATTACCAAGTAATGGGTATTCTTTCTACCCATGCCCTCAGTTTTGTTGAAACTTTTTCTGACGAGGCATCCGACATTTTTGAATAAGGCAAAGAACCATAACATGCTCTCCCAATGAGTAGATATTGTATACTCTTCTACGGAGAGTAAACCGCACGGAGTTTCATTTTCGGAAACTATAATGTCGAACCCACGGAAATTCAGAAAATGTTTTCTTCTTAGAGAAAAAAGGCTATTTTGATACGGAAGGCAAACTGAGATTTACAAGCAAGTGTACCCGAGATATTGAAAATAAACGTAGGGAATATTTTGAGTCAAATGTTTTGAATATTTTTAAATATTCCATTGAAATCATTGCATTAGTATCGTATTGTTCTTTATGAAATAAATTATTATTTCTTTACGATAAAAGACAATTGTACATATGTTAATATTATATTTATCATAAATAATGTTTGAACAAAAAAGAACAATAAAGGGGTAAAGGAAAAGGGGCATGTGACATTGAATATCGGTTCTGGAAATAGGTAGGGGAAAAATGCGGAAAGACGTCTGGGTGCTGTGGTAAAGAGCCATCACAAATAGAGCTCTTTAATAGTCTCCTGCTTGCATGCCACGGATGGTTGACTCTAATTTAAAAATGTTGATTGTGTCCGTTTCTACTTGTGTTAGTTTCCATAATGTTGGCCAGCTCGGAGGCCAGAGTTGGAATCCAGTGTAAATGATGTCCCGCAGATATCTAATGCTTCCTAGCCGAGGTCCTGACCTCAAGATCGATGTTTTAAATCTATAAATAAAACATCTAGATCTACGTAATGCCGAGCCTTCGCGAGTGTGTGGCAGGGGACATATAACTTTAAGTTAGAGGGCGCCGTGTGGCACTTTCTGAAAGCATTGTCGTAAGCTATTTTCTACGGCATTATTTTTCCATCAAAATCGAAGGTCATTTCATTTCGTCAATTGTCTTCTGGTACAGCGCTACTATCAGGCGATGGGCTTCGAGAGGGGATAATAAAGGGAGGAAATAAAGGGGAGGTTGGTTGATCGATTGGACGACCATTTGGGAATCCATAAAATTTTCTGCTCAAAGTTTCTTTTTCCATTGAGTTGTCTCTTTCGAATATTAAAAAAAAGAGGACACGGATAGGTCATTTTTTTAAGTATTCGAATAAGTAGGGAAATTAATCAAATAGATTTATTCCTTAGCTTCAATTCCGGCGAAGGCAGTATTAAATTCTGGTGCATTGCTGGTTTTCCGAAAAAAAAATAATTTCCAAAGTTGCGAGAAGCCTTTAGTTTAATTCAAATCAGAAATCTAACATAAAAAAATAAGATCACTATAAAAATTTTAATCTTCATTTTTTCTAAATAACCTCTATCTAATAACAGTCTACTTACATGCAAGGCTCCGCAAAGGTTGTCGGAGAGGATGAATGAAAACCAGTGGCACATTTTCATTTATTAAACATAATTTTAAAATTTAAATAAACATAGTCGGAGACTCAGAAGTGGATGTTACATTATAGTACTTAACTATAATTAAATAAACTTAAATATGCATTATCATTGATATTGTATTTAAAGCATCACCATTTTTACAATTAATTCAATAAATTTTACCAAGGAAACATGGCACCTTCACGTAGATACAATACAGCTCTTTTAATAGCCATCGTGAAGGAGGCTCACCGAACAAATTTCATTGAACTATATCATTCCATGCCACACATGCAAGGAAACGTCTAACACAATAGCCCTTATACGTCATAAATTTAGAGTTCTATGGGAGACATACGAATAAAATCTTTAACCACACCACTAAACTCACCAATGACCTCCCCGGTAACTTCGATCAAATCTATTATCACCCCTTATTCATCGCGGATAAATCCTCTGATTTTCTGTAATTATATCTGTATTATCTAGCCAGAAGTATTTAGTAATTTTTTGAATTTTTAGAAAAGAGACCTGAGGAAGCGGTGCTGAATTTCTGCAGCAGCTTAGTCTGCATTTCAACGTAATATACCATCAATGATTCTGCACGAGCGAGCCTGTATTTTTATTTTTCGGATTCAATATTTTCATTCTTGAAATCCGATAAAAAGCCCTGATCTCATTCCCATGTCTTACAATCGTAATTTTTACATGTTTCATCTTTGTTTACTTTTCGGATGCCCTCCCTTCCCCCGAAGCAAGCTCCCTACAGCCAGGGTACACGTGCATTCCCGCGACCCCGAAACTACTCCACGGAGGTTGAGTCGGGCGACGGTTGGTCACACGCGCGTAAAATGACATTCCCCGCTTCTTAAGTCCGCAACCCGAGCCTCATTCTCTCCCTCCACCCGCTTAATGGTTCACGGCTCGCGTAACGCGTCCCACATGGGAAGCACGTCACGATTCTTTTCTTACCCCGGGGAGCCGTGTGACTTGTCACGCACCGGTGCCAATCCTTTAGGGAGCTAGCTGGAGGGCAGAAAGGGATGGGAAGAGAAAATAAAAAGGGTAAAGCGTCGTTCCTTCAGTTCCCTTTGCGTAATCTTTCACTCCCTCCCTCTCCCCCAATACCTTTAAAAGAAACTCGAATGGCTGCTAAGGGGCCGCCCGTAAATAACAACGCTAAAATGGGGGAGGAGTCGGTTAAACTGTTACAATGACTATGAACAGGGAGAGTGCTGACGGGTGGTTCAGCCCTCGTTGCATTTTAAATTCATTCCTTGTTAAATGAAGCATGATAGCACAATAATCATTGAATAAATGATAATACTGAGAAAAAATATGTTATTTTTAAGGAATGTCTGTGCAATCAATGACAAAAAGAGAGGATTCTATGTTAGCCCTCATTCATTCCTCTCCTAAAGGCTCAGGATCAATACCCATCAGAGGCTGATTTTTCAATTAGATACCGGATTCAATTGGACCGTATATCAAGCCATCTGAAGAGCGCATCGGTGAGGACTACCTCTATCGGTTGGGATGTTCAACAATAGAGCCTTTGACGCCTCTCCTAGTTTTATTAGGCTATTGCCGACATCGGGTTTCCCTCCAAACCCTCCTAGACTCCCTGTGAATTCTTCCTCAATGCTTACGGCGCAGATGGCCTCAGGAGTTGAACATCTCCCTTAATATAAACAGCAATTTTCTACTCGTAAAGAGTTTCTACACGTGATCAGCCAATATCGTGGATTTTTCCTGATTTTATTTTGCACCAAGACATGTCTTAGAACTAATTACTTTATCCAAATGAGTGCACCAAGCTTTGTGTTCCACATCTCAATCATAATCCTTGAACTATGCCACCATGGGGAAATTTTGTTGGCTATTATTCTCTTTATATTTTCATTTTTATTTGCAAGTCTCACTCAAAGGATGAGACAACAATCTAGTTTTTCCTAAGCTAAGTTGTACTGATGCTGAATTGGCTCTTTGAATTATTCAAAGAAATGAAGTCAGGAACGTTACGGAAAATCATACCTAATACTAGATTCTGCCTTGATTACGTCCCACCGATGAGCTTCTATAGACAATCTCCAATGAAATTACCCATGATATAATTCTTATTTGATATGGGAAGGTCGTAATTCAAGATTTTAATACAATATATTTCAATCGGCTGAAAATTGGTGGGAGCAAATACTCGGACCAATGCCCTTTAAAGGATTGAAATCGGGGGTGTTTTATTTTGGATGAAAGATAACAAACAACAAATAGAAGTCAATTTTTTAATCACGAAGAGTAGTTGGATTCTTTATTTTGCTCTCTCTCTCTCTCTCAAGTTAATTAAATCCTTGCACGAATTAATAATTAGCGGAATGCGAGTTAAATAATATTTGCTTTAAGATGCGTTTTCCTTGATTTGCTGTGATAGACGCAAGAAAATCTCCGAAAGAATGGCTCTATATAACATTTTTAAAATTGTACGTATAGTTGTTAAAAATTTTTCCAAAAAGTACTCAGTTTATGAGAGAATACGTTTTCTTTGATTTGAGATGGATATCTCAAGTTTAGTTTTTTATACGAGGATTTATTACCAACTTGGGAATCGTGAAAAAGTAGATTTTTTTATTCCACGATATCTTCCATCGCCACATTCTATCTTATCTTTGGCTTACTGACAACTCTACCTCACTTATTTTGAAGGACGTTTGAATGATATTTAGGTTGTAGCTTTTTTCAGGTTTTAATTATTATGAAATATTCGAGTAACATTTTTATTGTGCTTCTATTTATTATTGAGCTATTAATACAACAGCCTTAGGAGCGCTTTTAGGTATGCTTCAGTCTTCTCCCTGATAAATATCAAGGTATCGATCGCAATGAAACTTATTTTTTCACCAGTTTCGTTGTCGCTCCTTTACAAGGCCGGCAAAACCACTTCCGAGCACGCTAATAGTTCATTAAGGCTCTCTTTTATGCCATCGAAAGCTTCTATTATTGAACAGTAAAATTGCAACGGATTTAAGATAATGTCTAATGTGCTAATCTAATGTAATGTAACGTGCTGAACGTTTTCATGCAAGCATTTTCTTCTCCCTTCTCTGGGTTTGAATGCAATTACGGGATGACTAATATTAGTTATTTCTATTACTACGGCCATTATATGGATGCCAACTTTTAACTGCATATTTTATTATTTCAAGAGTATTACCAGTGCAATATTTAAACGAAGTAACGAGATACGTAAAAGTTTCATAAGTACACGACAGGAGCTCTACTAACGTCGGTTGCGTGACTTCCACTGGGATTACGATCCGCAATTGAATGGAAACAAATACGGAGATTGCTTCGCGTATGTTGCTACCTCCAAATTGTCCGCTGCATGGAGATCCACCCTCCTCTCGCTAAAAATCTATCTACAGCTTCATAGCATACCTTTCAGGAATGACTGCACCCGATAACCTTCCACGGTAGCCTCTCTAACCACTTCATGATCAGGATTTAAGGGACGCATGTTGTTCGAAATTTTCTCTCAATGAGAGATTGAAGCTATTTATCTTATAATATACGTAAAAGAAGAATGAGAAGATCCCTTTCTGGTTTAATTTAGGGTACGACAAGCCAGCATTATGTACCAAAGCCTCGACTGATTGTGGTCCTACAGGTTGAACAAGCAAATTAGTACTTAGTTGTAGATTCCCAAAGCGTGACAGATAGTAGTTGAGCACAAATGTCCTCTACCATACTATTTTAGTCTAAGGTGCTATTTTTACAATGAGTTTACAAAAGCAGGAATATTTAGGTAGTAACATTTTTTTACCAGCGTGAGTTTTGGAATATAATTTATACGAATACACCAATATTGATTGAATACCTTTTAGTGGCATTTTGGATGCAGGTTATCAATTTACTTAATTTTCGTGTTGTAAATTGAGTCCTTTGAGTTCAACGGTATGAGAAAATTGTTGCGTGATAAATCTATCAAGAACGTTCGTGAGTGCATGTGTGGATGATAGGCATGAGTTTATGAATGTCCTCAGTGGAACCACTCTGTGCTGAAGTTAAAAGATAGACTCCTCCATTTTTCTCTGATTAGAATAGCTATTTTACTATATCCAATGTTTTGTCACATTTCAATCACTGTTACGAGAAATCCGCTCTCGTTTACTGGGTATCTGAAAGGATTTGTCCCATAAAACTTTATTTCTTTCAAATCGGAAGTATGTATTATTTTAAGCAACAGTTTGTGAATATAGAAATATTGAAGTGCAGATATGATTCTCGCGTGCGTCTGAGCTTAATAAAAAACTTTATGAAATAATAAAATCCTTTGTAGACTAATGGTTGGAATACTATATCTGAAAGCCGCCTATTTGGAACCCCTTTTCTTTGGAAAATATACAAATATATAAATTGGAAAATTAATCAGGCGCAGTTACGCTACCGTTCAAGCATACTATATGCCACCCCTTTAAATGCTCATAAATATTGTCCCCTATCTCGGCTTGCAGTTATAATAAAATATCTGAGATCTAGGAAAAATAGAAGTCCTTGAATTGCAGTCTCCTAAATTCTCCTTTTGTTTTTTTCTTTAAAACATTCCCTTACGAGATGTATTACGCGGTGTAGTCACTTAAAATGTCACCAATCAGCTTTAATATTTCCTCGACTGCTTTGTTTATAAAATACCTGTAAAACCTCTTGTCAAAAAAATATCCTTTGTCCGTGGTGGGGGTCTTCTTTCCGCACAAATATGTAAGTCTTCTATATTTTTTTTCTACCATGCTCCCATCGGTCCAAATTTCGCACTGGTAGAGGGAACGCTACAGCTTATGCAAAATTCCTTTTGGCGTCAATATCGATTCAATCATCATTATTTATTATCTAGAATGTGTGGTTTATTATGAACTATTTTCTCTCTACATCTGAATAATAACTATTGTGGGCTGTAAATTCGCTCCCCTAAGTAATATAACTTGTTTTGCGTACTCACTTTATGTATTTAATATCCTAAACTTGAGTATAGGTTTAGGGCTTGTTGTATCCCTCTTGTAGTACCTTTATTTTCCTGCATGGATCATGAGTTTGGAAGCATATTATCCTTCACGTAGCTCAAGAGATACGTGAGCTGATGTGTCACCTGCTTTATCTACTCCACTGGCAAACAAACCGCATCCGAATGAACTCGAAGTATTTTCATCGCGGTGAAGGACGTGCCGGTTTTAGAGCTTTCTTCTTCCCTTCTCCCTCACTGCGCTTCCAACTCAAGCCTGGCGACGTATCGACCCAAGTGGGAGGGTAACCCCGGGGTAGTAAACAGAGAGCGTTCCTTTATTCTTCACCTCGAGCTCTCAAAGAAGCTATAGACTCAGTGCAGAGGACGCTTTCTGCGGTGGAGACCAAGTGTAATCCTGAATTCCTCCGCGGATAAGAAGCCAATTTCTTATACCTACTTAGTGGAAAACTACTAGCGACCCTCCTGTCAGAGCATTTCGAACGACGACGCTCGCCATAAAATGCACATCATTCAAACGGGTTATTTAACTCCCACAGCAATGTTGCGACAAGGCTTTTATGTTTCCAAATATTATCCTCTATGAATAAGGAGTTTAAGGGGTTTTAAGAAAGTCAGGAATATGTTCCAAAATTAGAAAGCAAAAGTTTAAAAGTTTATATTTTTATACACAATGTTTATATACAATGTTTATAAACAAATACAGAAAGTTTATATAAAATGTGTCCTTTACGTTTACATCAACGTGATAAATAAGAACGGGCTGTGGGAAAATTACGAATGAATGTTTGAACCGAGAAAGGATTGTGAATAAATTGTGCCGAGGTGGTGGACTTATCCTGCTATGATTAATAACCTCAACTTTGAGTGCTGATCGTAATTACTCATCTGCGGCTTGTAGCTTGGTTAATTCCTGTGAATTATGATGCCAAGGTTGTGTGCACTTGGTAATTTTTCATCTGGAATAACAACTTGCGTATTACATTTTACACTAGGGAAAATTCTGATCGTAACCCTTTTGAATCTCACAAACATCTAGAGAAGAAAATAATGTAGACGTGTCTTGTGAAGAATAGTTTGCAGGATTAACTTAAGGTAATTACAGAGCTTGATTAACGAGAAATTCTATAGACGTGCTTCATTTTCTCTCTTTGAAATTCTAGATCAGTAAAGATACTGAAAGTTCGACTGTGGACGACATATTTTCTAAATGTGAAACAGTGGATAATATGTCCCCAAGCGGGAATACTTACTTACGTCTTTGAAATAAACACTGTAATTAGTGATAATTTAGTCTGCTGAACTCCACTACCAATAAACCGTGAATCACGAGTCAATTATGTTTTTGGATTTTTTTCTTATTGTTTTCGTGTCTGGCAAAGAGTTGCAGGCAATAGTTGCTGCGCTCAAGGATCAGCGTGAAAGATCTGTGATGATATTCAATCATGGGATGACAAAGGTCATGAGTGAGAAGGCTTGAAGGAATATTAAGTAAGCGCTCACTAATCTGCGAAGTGTTCTACATAAGAATGACTTAAGTAGCAGGGGTATGTGGCAAAAAATGGCGC
Organism: Platycnemis pennipes; assembly: GCA_933228895.1. Lineage (NCBI taxonomy): Eukaryota > Metazoa > Arthropoda > Insecta > Odonata > Platycnemididae > Platycnemis > Platycnemis pennipes. The sequence continues at coordinate 54,362,750 of OW121853.1, forward strand.
TAGCCACTTAAGAATTTTCCAAGAAGAGTAATATTATGACGAATCACTCATTGAGAACTTGACCTATTTAATAAATAATTTGTGGTTTCCACAAAGACTATTCTTTATGGTTTGGAGTGTTTTAAGGCGACACAGGAGGAGAAAAATAGGGGATGAAGAGTAAGTTGAATGAGGAAATGTCAAATATGAAAAGAGGGGAAATTTGGACACAGAAAATCGAATAAGACCACAAAATGGGTGACGTGATGAGAGGAAAGGGAATATGAAAGAGGAGAGGGGAGAATGTTAACTAAGCGATGGAAAGGAAGTTCTGGATGGCTGGGTGACAGGCGGAAGATATGAAGATTAAAAAAGCGCTTTTTGCTGTGGGAAACTTATTGGTTGCGAAGGACGGTCGGAGATGACGTAGATCTGGTCGAATTTGTAGGCAGGGCCTAACGACAAAGATACCAATGTTGAGGTAATACTTATGAAGATGATTTTTTATCGATACACATGGTATTATATTTCTCTTAAGTTCTTTCCCGTCTCCAAAAATTATATTTGATTCGGGTGAAGAATCGACCATTCGACCCAATCGATAGCCTAATTGGAGTTTTTAACGATAAGTAAGATATCCAACTCTTGTGGAAAGGCCATTTGAGGGATATTCTTACGTTAAGTACGCATTAAAGTTAGTAACCAGCCATTTCCCAAAGAGCGAAAATGAGCAGATATGATCTCTGTTCTAATATTTATAATCATAAGTACCTAAGCTGTAGAGCATTAACAATCTTCATTGCTTGGAAAAATAATGCAACTTCAAGATTTGTTTTTGCGCAGTAAATGCACTAGTGAGACACGTCCTGGATACATCGTATTACATGCATTTATAAATTTGAAAAAAATTATTTTTATTAATGGGCTACACACTGACTTAGATTTGTCGCAGTATTTGTTACATATACATCTACTAAGTACCTTACAAACCACCTAACTGCGGGTTGTTGATGGTGAATTATTGCCTAACTCGCAGTAATTGTTGCAGTCCTATTCAATTAGAAATTACTTTATCATGCGGGTCATAAACTACATAGTCACCTTTAACACAAAATGCAGAGAAATGTGAGAAAAGCTTATAACACAAACTTATAACACATGCATTCTATACTAACTTCAAGTATCCAAGGTTGGAGTTGGCATACAATACTAAAGAACTTACAGCCTACACATTAGGTTAGTTGCATGTACACCTATCTATCTGGTATTTAAGACGCCTATTCCTATCCTTTACTGCTTAAGTCTGTCTCTCAGGTCTTAGGATCGCAAATGAAATTGACTGCAAAATATAGTCTCAAAATGTTTATTATATCGGCTGAAAAAAGATCGGCTTAAAAATAATAAGCTGTCAATATTGTGACCTACTTCATGACAGTGATTCCCATTAAATTTACAAAAGATGTGAAGCTAACAAAATTACACAATGAACTTTAACATATCTTCCGACCTTATTTGATCTTATTCGTCTTAGACTTTCAGCCCTACCGGCCCTACCTCATATGAGTCCGAAGGCGAAGTAGGAGGCTAACGTCATAAATCACCCGTGGCTCTGCATGTTATCCTTCAATAAAGTCTTGCGGCACCAGTCTGCGAAATAAAAGTTGGGGCTAGGCTCTTCGATTCCGTGACTGCAAGTCACGTCTCACTCGATCCCATAACATGTCCTCCGCAACTATCGTTCGGAGCGCGATTTAACCTGTCGTGGTTTAGGGGAGGTCTCTCGGAGGTCACGCTAAGGCCATCGCCTTCTTCCTTAACGGCCGATTGATCGGAGGGGAGCAGGTACGGATTGATATGCTTAGCCGCGCGCTCAGACTGTTCTATACGGAGATATTCCCATCGTGAATAGAAGATAGCTCTTCTATATTGACGAAGGACGCATGGACACGTGCCGAAGTAAAAACGTTCGGTAGTTTAGAGATAATAGTTGTGAATTTGAGAAATTTGATTGGGCTTCATTCTCGCGAAATGACTTTACATAACATTCATAAATTTTTTCAGAGTTTAAACGAAACTCCTGAATTTTCTACTTGGTTCTAAAATATAAACTTAAGATGCATTATTGCTTTCCATGTAATTTTTTAGCTCTAACAAGGCTTTGAACATCGTGTTATGCTTTAACAGCACACAAATTTTCTATTGGGCTCCTATGTAATTTAAAAGCTTTAAGAGAGTTTTATAATAGTTAGTTTGAGGTCTCTTCATTATTTTCAATGCCACGGAAAGCCAGTGTTGTTTGGTTTCTCGAATATAATGGTGACGGATTTAGTGATCAAATTAATATTTGAATTGCCGAGTTATTAGAGTAATAACCTGTGTTTTGGTACAGGGATGATCTATGGTATTACTTGGCCCCAGATATACCCCTGCCAGGTTACTTTGGTTACGTAATTACGTAGTTGTAGATAAGCAGTACCATCTGGCATTTAATTAGAATTGAATGTGTCCCTACGTAATAAGTTAAGAGTCGTAAAATTTTGTTGAATCACACACCCTTTTCTACTAATGAATTCCAGTTGATTTCCCCCTTTGCCCGCTTGGAAAATGCTGGAAAACTGTTGCAAAGATTATGACAAGTCATTTTCGGAATTTGGCTTAATCGCAATTTCACAACCAAGCGTAAATAACAACAAAAGAGAACATCTACGATTAAATTGCTCTTTACTTTAGCCGTACATCAATTCGGTTCTAGTTGCAGAGCACAGAAACAAAAATATCCAATTTCAGACTCTCATAGATAATAAATGAAGGCACAATTGTCAATGTCCACATTTTGTTTTAGAAATGGACCCAGATTTCTGCATGGCATGCCATTATCAAGGTACCGAAAACCTGCGTCGGTTTGTAAAATAATGAGGATATTGATTATTTTGCCATCATTTATCATGAATATAAAGTACACCCACCATGTTAGGCCTAAACTCTTTATTGCTGCATCAGTTTCTCATTTTCGCTGTCCAAATTCGACCCTTTTGACGACAGGCCTTTTTTCGTAAAATGCTTGACCGCTATGATTTTTTTGTTCGCAACGTTTTCATTCGCATTTTCTCCCGTTTTTACGATAAAATGTTTTCCCGCGGAGTCGAAATGTTAGTTGAATAGCTCAGCCAATAATGCAACTGCTCTCTATCCCACGCAAAAATAATCTCCAAGATGTTGAGGAGGAGGGAATCGGTTGGTACCGCTTTCTTTCCTTCGCTGCTTGGAAGCAGAAGAGGCGTGTGGGCGGCTGGAGCCCGAGAACCGTTGGTGGAAGGTCGACCTTGCCTTTTTCTCCATCCCTCGTCATTCCGAGTTCGCGTGCAGTCACGGTCACGGACGGACCGGTACACCCTTCCCTTTCTTTCAAACCCGCGAGTGAATTATGGCCACGTGCAAATTTTCAAGCTTGGCGAATTAAAGGGAAGTATTTTACCTGTATTGAGCACCGTGGCCATCCATTCTATGGCATGAATATTGAAAATAATATGGTAAATAAATGTAGTGATCCAGAAGAATGATAAAGATAAGATGGATCGACCGAGTAACAAACTTCAATGTCTTAAGAAGAGTGGGAGAAAAAAAAAGTCTGCTGAAAGCTTTAAAAGGGAGATGGGACAACCAAATCTACATCTACATCTACGCAGTACCCTGTGAGCCACCGCGAGGGTGTGTGGCATGGGGTGAAGATCACCAAACATGCACTATCATGGAGTAACTAACTATGCTTCTACTACATGGAAACATGTTAAAAATAGAGTCACGGGAAAGCTGAGTGGTTAATATCTACAAAGTAATAAAAGGATTATTGGTTATAATGGCCTTCATATAAATATCATTCTCTGCATTTAGCTATCATGCATGAAAACATGTCTAATGTACTACAGACTACTCTAACAATATTTCACCTACCTATCCCTTTTCTATGCTGCCTACTATGTTCTCTAATGGTACGCGGAAAAATTACATTTTAAATCTATCGGTGCGACAATCTATCTCTCTAATCTTCTTTATCTAGTCAAATCTAGCATAACACACAGGGATTCTTAATCTTGGTATATCAAACATCTGAAGTAAACATATCCGTTGTAAATTTCTGCAAAAGACTTAATCGCTACTTTAACCTACGATCTGATTATGATTCCCGACCTAATTCTTCTGTTTCTTTTGATTCACATTCTGAACCTTTCGTAACACCTTTTAACAAACCTAGCTGCTCTACGCTGCACACTGTCTACTTCTCTGATCAAACCTAATTCTTTCGGATCCCATATACTGGTTGCATATTGTTGGATTAAGTTTTTATTCAAATCAATGATACAACCATTCTCTTTCGTGTTCAATATCGTTATGCCCCTAATTCTCGTTATCAACAAACTATTTCCCCCATGACAACCATGGAAAAACAAAACATTTATTTTAATTTTATCCGCGATTATTATTTAACAAATTTACTTTGCTTCAAATTCCTCCTTTCGCGTGACAAATTTTAAATAATTAAACTCAAGTTTGGAATGTGCTTCTTCATTAATGCTTCGCTGACGTCCTTGGTCAAAACATCAGTTTCCAAGTCTGCTGAACCCACGTGATGAAGAACCACCTCACCATTTTTGATTTCATCCTTGACAAAATGATACATTCTTCTGATGTGCTTGTTTTCTTTGTTGATCTTCTCATTGTTATTCCAATTCAATGCTGATTGACTGTCAGTTCGAACTTTTATTGGTCGTTCAACAACTTCAAATTGTCCCAGCTCTTCTAACAACTCTGTCAACCAGATGCCCTCACAAACTCCATCACATAATGCCACCAACTCCGATTCCATAGTTGATAAAGCTACCATCTTCTGCTTTCCGCTTCTCCAACTGATCAATGCGTCTCCAATCTTCACTGAATATCCGCCAAATGATTTCGAATCCAAAGTGGTACACCAACTGGCATCTGAACTAATCTCCAGTCTTCCAACTTCTCTGCCAATCTTCAAACGATACCCTTTGGTCCCCTTCAAATATCTCAAAACTCTCTTCAACGCCTCGTAATGAATCATCCTTGGATCTTTTGAGTACTGCGATAGTTTGCTGTAGGTGTATGCCAAGTCCGGCCTCGTCCCTCTCACCAAATATCCAATACATCCAAGTATTTCTTGGTACAAATCCTTGTTTGCTTTCTCCGAATCTTCGTAATCGTCAAGTTTGACTCCACTTGCTGCTGGTGTCTTCACTCCATTGCAATTCTCCATTCCGAATCTCTCAATAACTCCTTCGATGTAGCTTGATTGTTCCATGATAAATCCTTCTTTTTCTTCTTTGATTTTTATTCCTAGGAACTTCACTTCATCCTCCTTTGACACCTTAATCTTCAATTGCTTTTTCAGTTTTTCCACCAGTTGATCAATCTTCTTTTGACTGTCACCAACAATTATACAGTCATCCACGTAGCATCCAATTGCCAAAAATCCCTTCTTTGACTCTTCGACAAATACACATGGATCTGCTTTACATGGTTTCAATCCCAATTCCTTCAAAATTCCAGATAATTTCTTAAACCAACATCTTCCTGCTTCTGGAAGTCCATATAAACTCTTCTTTAGTCTAAATATCTTCCCTTCTTCAATGTTTACTCCTTTTGGTGGATTCATGTACACATGCCTGTCCAATTCTGCGTTCAAGTACGCTGCTTCGACGTCAATGAACTCCACTTTGTAATTTTTCTTCGCTGCAATTGCCAACAGTGTCTTCAATGACTCTTGCTTCATCACTGGACTGTAAGAGCTTTTGTAATCCACTCCCATTCGCTGTCGTGAACCATCAGCTACCAGTCTTGCCTTGTATACTTCTGCATCTTTGGTTCCCTTTTTCTTGAAAACCCATTTGCTTTGAATTAATTTTACCTCTTTTGGCTTGTTAACAATTTCCCAAGTCTGATAATTTTTCATATTTTTCAATTCCTTGTTCATTGCTTCAATCCATTTGATCTTGTCCTTGGACTCGATTGCTTCTTTGTAGTTCCTTGGATTGATTTCTTGCACCATATTGACAATGCAATCGGGCTCCTTCTTCTCTCTCGTTGACCTTCTTACTCCTTGTTGTCTTAATTCATCTTCTATTCCTTTTAATTCTTCTTGGTGTCTCTGTTTCAGGACATCGTTCGTGTCACCTTTTTTTCTCCCTCTTCTTCTCTCTCCAGCTTGAACAATTACCAACGGATTTTTATGAGATGAATCATCATCACTGTCGAATTGTCCTTGAAAATCTTCAACAACGTCATGGATAATTCCTGAATTGTTTTCTTCCTCGTGTCGTTCGTCTCGATTCTCTTGCCTCTCAATTGGGATAAAAACGTAGTTAGTCTCGTCATAACCAACGTCTTCTTCCTTCTTCTGAAAACCCATTTTTTCTTCAATGAACTTTACGTCTCGACTCTCGTGAATCTTCCTGTCACTCAAGTCAAATACTCGGTAGGCTCTCCTGTTCTTCGAGTATCCCACGAACACAGCTTCCTTTGATCTCACGTCAAGCTTCTTTTTTTGAACATCTTCATTTCTGTAGAAGACCTTGCAGCCAAAAACTCTGAGATGTCTGACCGATGGTTTCTTGTTTTTCCAAATCTCAAGTGGAACTTGATCCCTCTTCTTCGTAGGTGAAAGATCATGCAAGTAGCTCGCAGTCCACACGGCTTCTGCCCAAAACATCAGTGTTAATCCAGCTGCAATGAGTAACGTTCGAGCCATTTCCACCAACGTTCGATTGGCTCTCTCAGCAATTCCGTTGCTCTGTGGAGAATAGATCGTCGTTCTCTCGTGCTTGATGCCTTTCTTCTTGAAATATTCTTGCAATGTGTCGTTGGTAAATTCCGTACCATTGTCTGAGCGAAAATTCTTGACCTTTTGTCCTGTCTCGTTCTCTTTTCTCTCAATAAACTCGATCAGTTTATCGGCAGTTTCACTTTTACTCTTCAAAAAATCGACGAAATATCTTCTGCTGTACTCGTCCACAATAGTCAGCATGTACCTACTCCCTCCAATTGATTCTTGTTGCATTGGACCACACAAATCCGCGTGCAGTCTTTCCAAGATCTGCTGTGCACCTTCGATTTCGACTTCTTTGAATGGTGCTCTCGTCAGTTTCCCTTGAATGCAATCCTCGCAGTTATCGTCCTTGATCGACACATTTTCGAGTCCTCTGACAAGATTCTCTTTCGCCAATCTAGAAAGATAATTATTGTTAATGTGACCAAGCCTCTGGTGCCATAAATTACTATTTATTTCGCTTGTGCTAAAGCAAACTTCTTTCTTCAGCTCTCGTTCATCGCTGTCCGTGCTCATTCGAAACATAAAAGCATCTGCTTCAAAGATCCCCTGTGCAACTAATTCTCCTGTTTTCTTGTCATAAATTCCAAATCCATCTTCATCAATAACTATTTTCTTGCCCATCTTGACCAGACTTGGAACTGACATCAAGTTGCTGTTTAAATCTGGAACATAAAGTACGTCTTTTATAGTTAATGCTACCTCACCATCGTCAAGATAGCTGGTTCCTTCAATTTCTCCTCGAAATTCAGCGTGAATCTTTCTGCCTGCTTCAGCCGTCACGATCTCCACATTGTCTTTCCTCTTATTAATCAATAACTCCTCTTGATGAGTCATGTGAGATGTGCACGCCGAATCAAGCATCCAAGTGACTCCATTTTCTGCATTTATCTTGTGATGCTCCCTCACTTCAAATGCATGTTGATTCTTGCCTCCTTTGAAAATTCCCTTGAATTTGCTCTTATTCTTGTAAAAATCCTTTGAATTTTCTTTAGTCTCAATTGAATTCTCCTTGTCCTTGTGCCAGCAATCACGAGCAAAATGTCCAATTTTGCCACAACAGAAACATTTTTTCTTAGTCTGCACCTTCGCCTTAAAAGCCTTGACCTCTCCTTCATTGGTTGATTTCTTGTTTTTCTCCTCATATCGCAAAAGTGCTCCTCTCATGAATTCGAAATCCACCGTTGGATTGGAAGAAATCGCTGTTGCAACTTCACTGAAACTCTTTGGTAGACCCTCGATTACGTACATAATTAATTCATAATCTTCAATATTATTACCCATTTCCTTAAGTTGAGTCTCTAATGTTTGAGCTCTAGTTAAATAACCGTCAATGCTTTCTTTCTCTAATTTTTCTAATTTAGCCAATTCAATCATTAACTGAGTCTTTCTATGTTTCTCAACACCGTCATGACGTTTCTTTAACAAAAGCCACAACTCTTTTGCATTGGAAATACCTTGACATGCTAACGCCTGCTCCGCCGAAAGTGTCATAATGATCAGCATGTTGACCTCGTCGTTCTTCTTTGACCAGGCTTCCCACTTCGCCACAGCCGCTGCATCAGCACCATTCTTCTCTGGTTCATCACCGAAAATGATATCTTGATACAATCCTTTCGCCTTAAGAACTGCAACCAATCTCATGCTCCAAAGTCCATAATTCTTGTTTGTTAGAGGCTCGATTCTTGAAACTCCAAAGTCTGACATTTTCCCTTGTCACTTTTCTTGACCTCCTGGAAATTTCACTCGTGTATCTTATAACCACGCTCTGCTACCAAATTGTTGGATTAAGTTTTTATTCAAATCAATGATACAACCATTCTCTTTCGTGTTCAATATCGTTATGCCCCTAATTCTCGTTATCAACAAACTATTTCCCCCATGACAACCATGGAAAAACAAAACATTTATTTTAATTTGATCCGCGATTATTATTTAACAAATTTACTTTGCTTCACATATGGTAGGTGAGGCATAACTAGTGAAAAGTCACATCGTTCTTTGTCTTATCGTCATATTTTCCTGATATATACTCTTCGATATTTCTCTTGGTTTGGCCAAATATGTCCCGGACGTGTCTTCCCCACGATTAATCGTTAGTTTTCGTTGCATCTAAGTACCTTATGGATTCAACGCTTTCAATTTTCATATACATAATAACCTGCAAGCCACCATAAAGGTGTATGGCAGGGGATAAAATAGGAGATGACGGGGATCGAACCCTGAACCTTCCACGTGCAAAGTAAACTCTCTACCACTGAGCTACGTCCCCACCCCTAAAGTTCGTTTAACTAATGCCATAGGACCGCTCTATCGAATTATTTCTCTTCCAAAAATTAATTGATACACTTCTGGAAGTTTATTTGCGGACTGCCATTTACAGCACCAGTATTGAATTGCATCAAAGTCCTTGCTTAGTAATTTCCTATCTTCTTTTGATATATCCCTGTACACTACCGCATAGTCTGAAAAAAGTCTAAGCTTACCACTAATTACGGTACCCAAATCATTGAGGCATAAAAGAAATGGAAGCGGGCTTATTACACTACCCTGGGGAACTTCCGATGTGACTGATTGCGTCCGGCATGATGCCATGTATAACGACCCTCTGCTCACGCCCACGTAATAATTTTTTTATCCAACATGTAGCGTCTATATTTATACCAAAACTTTCTAACTTCAAGATTAATTTACTTTGAGGAACTTTATCAAATGCCTTTTTAAAGCAAAAGTGAAGAATAAAATACCCCCAAAGCCGTAATCTTAAGGGGCGGAGGAATACAAAGGGGGGAGGGGGAAATCCTTGCCCTCTTCCTCCGCCCCTTAAGATTACTGCTTTGGGGATATTTTATTCTTCAATTTTGCATTACATACATCCGTGAAGACGTCCTCTTCATTGTGCCTTTTTAAAGTCTAAAAATTCGCATCAACTCAAGTGCTGTTTTCGCCGTAGACTAAAATATCGTGTACGAATATAGCTAATTGTGTATCGCCCGAAACCCATGCTAACTGCTTATAAGTAATTCCTGACTAGATTGATGTGAAACGGTTTGTGGTTACTTCGTTCTTCCCTATCACAGCTTTAAAAAATAGGTGTAATGTTAGCTAATTTCCAAGCCTTGGGTATTAGTGATTCTTTTGTGCTTTATTGAATTCATCTTAAACTTATCTAAAAATTTATCATAATTGCATGCTTAATATTTTCTTCGGGGTGGTAGTACTCTTGGCTACATGAGAGTAATGTAGAAACGGTGTAGCAATTTTTACATGCCTACATGGTAGTAAGTTTCTTTCTGATTAATAGTGCACAATGGTGATGCTCGTTCACCTCTGAGAAGAATCACAGGGAATTATGTAGATGCAATTAATACCATTAAAAATTAAAAAGGCATTAAAATTTTCAAAATAGACGCTTAAAATATTTTTTGCATTTCACACAATTCTGTCCGTCCTGGAATCCCAAAATGAGCCTGTGATCAGGTATTCCAGGGACCAGACAAACAGAACTTGACATACATCTATGCCTTTGGTGGTGAAATACCCACCCAGGCAGGACTCGAACCCGTATTCCCGAAATTAGCAAGCCATTAGCTTATTTCAAGTTGCATTACAATATATTTCTTCAAATGTTCTCCTGTAAACTGATGCCGAGATTCAGTTAGGATTCTTTTTTAGAATGAAAATAACTTCTCAACCTCACGTGAGGTGATAGGGCATTGCTTAAATGATGCAAGCTCTTCTGCTGTCATATTTGGTTCTGGAGCAACCGAAGTCCCTGATAATTAATTAAGTAACAGCAATGTGGAATGGCGCCTTCAAAAATACTTTTTTACGCTTGAAATCACCGCATTTACAAAGGGAAACTTGGATCTTATCTCCTCGACTAATCTGTGTAGAACGTGCAACGCATGTGACATGCACCATCTTGAGGTAAAAGACTCAATCCCTTCCCAGCTTTTAACATATGCGATGCGCTATCCGTTATTAGCTCTAAAAACTTCTCATAATTATTTTCTGCTGGCCACAGGAATCTTGAAGAAAGAAATATTCAAATAGTTAAAGAAAATAAAAAATATGCGTAATACATAAAACAGTAGAGAACCGATTATCGGTGCTCTACTGTATAAATATGCACAAAAATCTGTGAGCTCAGTACTTATTCAAATCTTCTCTCACTATCTTATCAATCGTGCTATAGTTGGTGTTAGCAATATCCCTGGAGAGTACTAAATGAGTTGGCATCACTTCATCTGGAAACATTTAACATTATTGTAGGATATTGTTGTAACTAACTGTTATTTGGGAACGAGGCACTAATGACTGAAATTCCTGTTGTACCGGGTCGTGTGAATGCGGGGTACAAGAATAGGATGAGGCCCATAGTGAAATTGAAGAGCCCGGCGCTTACCCCTCACCTTCATTTAGCTGTTCATTTGGAAGTAAAAAAAAATATATTTGAGAGGCGCGGAAGTAAAAATTCTGGACGGTAAGCGATTCTTCCGTAATTTATCACTCAACTATCCACCAAAAATAGCAGTAACCTTACCTTAACAATTAATTAAAGGTGACAATAATTGTGATTTTGTACTCATAAAAACTAACAAAACTAAATTCTTGCTGGACTTATAGGTTTCAAGCCTATTTTATTATGTTAGTTTCAACTTGTCTTTCACGTGCAGGACCTTTTCTCAGATATGAACCAGTTATCATCATTATTTTTAAAGTTGTTTTTAAATAACCATTTTCAATTGGTTACTGATATTTTTCAACGAGGTCAGGTCAGGACCTCTATAACCAAGTCAACCTCCAGGCAACTGTTCATCCATAAATAAATTTCTGTCCGTACTACAAAGTGTCAGTGCCACTATTCATACTTTTTATCGATGTAAATATGATGATGAAGGTTAAAAAATGGTAATGTTAGAATGCATGCGTGTGATGAGGCGCATTGCCTGTGAAAAATGAACTGTTTTTACATCGACTATACCTCCCAAACCCCTCATAAAAACGAAACATTTCTTGTTGTACCTGATTCAGCAACATTTAGACTTTATATCTCAATGATTTTCTAATTTGTAAACCTTATCCTACGAGGATTAATGATGGTTAAAATATAGTATTGTTGGAATGAGAGTCTGTTTAGGCCCATGCGTGAGGGAGTTGAGCACTGTTTTTACACCGACTATATCTCCCAAACCCCTAAAAAACACGAAACAATTATTTTTGTGCCTGAAAGAACAACATTAAGACTCTCTAAATCAATTCTTCTTAATTTTAAAACACTGTCCCACATGGACTTCTTTGGTTCCGAAAAACCACTCTTTTCTAAATTTCTCAAATTCAAGTGATCTTAACTCAATGACCAATGCTCCCATACCATGTTTATTAATATATTCATACGCTAGGTACGTATGCGAGCTACGGTGACAAGAACTGGTCAGTTTTCAAAATTATTTTTTGGTGTATTTTAGGCTAAACTTGTGAAAAAAAATAAATTTTGGAATTTGCATTTACAGCAACAAAAAACACTTATTCTGGCGAAAAGAACATTTACAACTCCTTTAATAACATGTAAACTTCATATGCTTTCTATTGACACCTTTTACAAGTTATGTCACGTAAAACCAGTCTTCTGCAGCCTGTAGAAAAATAGAAAGACGATTTTCGTAAAAATACGATAAAAAGCGATGACATTATCGATGGTAGTTAACCATTATTGCATCTGATAAACGTAGGATCTGCATTGAACCGAGATATAACTACAGCTTTGGATTCGAGAATGCAGTTTGCTTCTTCATCCAGATATTCTGTTGCCTATATAAAACCTACTATAAAACCTACCATGATGGCTTAATTTTCTTATAGACAGAATTGACACGTAGTATATAAGATGAGCAAAATCGGTTGGAATAGAGTACGTTTAAGTGGGTGAAAATGACGTTCGAATTGGTGTATTCGAGGCGCACATTATTCCTGTCGTATTCCTCACGTATTTCAATTATTTTATCTGCCGAGTATAATGCAGTATTTAGCCATGTTCCCCATGATTATCAATGCTGGCTGTAAAGGCAGAGCAACTTCGTGCAGTATCTATTTAAAGTAAAGCTTAAAATTCTTTAAATAAAGATTCAAACACAAGTTTTTAGAAATCGTAACCATTGAATGTACGGATCACGTAAAATTACCATAGTTATTTTCCTACTCTTTATGAAATAATACTTTAGATGATTTTTTCTATGCATGTTTAATGACATTATTTCAACTTTGTAAGATTAAAAAATATGAAAAAAAGAAACTGAAATAACAGGCTAGCTCCGCACTAAAGAGAAGTTTGGAGACGTTGAGAAGAATATTGCTTTGCTAGGCCCGAAAATAGGCGATATCAGCAGAAAAAGGCATAAACAGGTAGTAGGCATTTTTGGGAAGTAAAAATTGCTTTAATTTCGACATAAATGATCCTAAATGAACTTGTAACTTTATAAAATTGGTTCCTAAGTAAAAGGAAAAATAGGCATTTTAGGCAACGTCCTCAGCTTAGTCGTTGTACCAGCATACCACTACCCCTGCTATCCATGAATACACTTGTATAATTGCTATTGAATATATTTACAAGTATCCATATCCCTAATAGTGCGAGGAAAGAAAGGCATTTTAAATCTGTCGGTTAGGCAATCAATATCTCTGATTTTATGGTCGTTGTCCAGTATGTAATTGACCGGTGATAATGGTGGATCATCTCCATCATGAGGCAGGGGTGAATTCAATTTTCCAGTCGCACCCGGCTTTGGTCATCGGTAGAATCCAGTATCAAATTTTCCGCTGCTTCGACGGACTATCCCGGAATGGCTAAATGCCTTTTAACGTGCCCTTCGTCACGACAGAGCCTTGCTATGTTCATTCTTTTTTTTCCCACCTTTTAGCCTGGAGATGGTTTATAACCCTCATTTGCGGGGTCTCCGCCCTTCCTTTTGAAATGCGACGGAGCTACTTCCGGAAAGCGAAGAATGCATGGAGTTTCGTGATCCCACTCCGGAAATCTCGGAGACGATACGTCACCATTGGTGACCTGCCACGTGCACACGTCTTGCTTGCGTCGACGAGTCTTATTGTTTTAAGAGCACGAGAGGAGATTCCATTCTTCGTGCAATTCCAATCGGAAAAAGGATCGGGGCAGGGATGAGGGGGTGGGAGGCTTCGGGACCGTCTTTCGAACGCCCTTTGGCAAGCATTAACGCAACGAGACAAAAGCCAAGTATCGGAAGCTGGCTCAGGACGAGGTGGGTGGAGTTGAGTTGTTGGGGGGAAGGAGAGATGAGGAGGAAATTGCACAAGAAGAGCGCTCAGTGAGACGCGGAAGAAGGAGAGGAAAGTTTTGCTGCTGATACACGGGGATGGAGGTGACAGGCATAGGTTTTGCCTGGAAGTTTCGAGGAAACGACAATTATAGTTTATTTACTCTAAACGTGTGACCCATTTCGATTCCTGCTAGGTTTCAATTTTAGGGGAAAGAGGAAGAAAAAGTTTACGGCTAACAACCAACACCAACGTCGAACTATTTATTCTTGGAAGATAAAGAAAAAAATATTTGCGAATGTGAACTATAAGTTCATGAGTAGTGTTGCACAATTCCTGTCTCTACCTGCTTGAATAGGCAGAGACATGGCATATTGAATGGTGTCTGGCAAATTGAAGCCAGCGGGGATTTACGAGTCATGGAAAGAATGTCTTGATGCGAATACATTTTATTTTTGCAATATAGCTGTAAAAAATATAAAGGAAGTCTCATAACCCACAGCAAAAAATATTGGATGTCCATTGAAGAATTATTAAAAGAGATTACAACATCCAGCATTGTCGATGTAAAGGAGAAGGTGGCCAGTCACGTCGGTAACACACCGGCAAGATAAACCAATGATCGCGGGTTGAATTACATCCTGGGCATGCGTGTTTTTGATTTAACATTAGAGTTAGGGTGAAGATAGATATACCAGTATTATATGAATTTAGTGTTTAGAATACCTAAAAACATGATTTTTTGAATTGATGTAAGGTTATGCGTAATGAAGGCCATGGACGGGTAACTAACCCTGAATTGTGCAATATACATCTGCTTCTATGTAATACCATGCGAGTCAACTGAACTCAAGTCGGTTTTTTTACTTAATAGGTGAAATACTACATCGGAACTGTCATTCCCGCACTATTCATTTCAATTTTGATTAAATCACTCATTAAGTCACGGTCATTTTCATGAGTCATGCCATTAAAAAATGAGGCGTAAATGCTTAAAGGAATGATCAGACCGTGGGGAGTCAGCAAAAATGCAGAAGGGATGGTTTCCAATAGATGGGGCATCCCACTTCTTTTAGTGATTACATTCCTTTTAGTGCAGGAGGTGTAGGTCAGTCTCATGAAGGCAAAATCTTGATGGGAAAATAGTGATTTCTCATTTTTTTACGTTTGCCCTTTTAAAGATATTTTTTAAGGATGGAAACATTTAAGCTGTTTTCAAAACTTTATGTTAAGTTTTAGTTGTAGCCACCGATATAAAACATCAAATATTGGATTGCCAACGTCGGAAGACGACGCGTTGTCTTCTTAGGAATATGTGCGCATATTTCAATTGACGTAACAAAACAGGGCCGTTTTGCTATAATTGGTCTTTTGATAATTTTCCATTGCTCCTTGATACTTTTCCAAGTAGTAGCCTAATTGCTTGTCAATAGTGCATGTTTGGTGATGCTCACCCCCTGACACACACCCTCGCTTTGGCTTGTAGGGTATTGCGTCGATTCATTCAGGGTATTGCGCAGTTTCATGTGACTCCAATACCTCGATATCACGTGGTAGTATCATTGTAGCTGTTAGTAACATGTCAATAGTGCATGGATGGTGAATTTCACTCCCTGCCACACACCCTTGCGATGGCTCGCTAGGTATCACGTAGATGTAAACCTAATCCGATTTCGCGGTAACGTACACTTGAATTAGGAATTTCGTGCCTCCGGCGACACACTGATTAAAGAAAAATGAACTACATAAAATAGGCAAACTTTGATGTCTTTCATGGAAGTACCTTCATCTCTGGGGTTGAGTTGCAATTACTCATGAAATACTTAACCTGGATATTATTTTACTCGTTAAATTATGACAGGTTGATAGTAAAATTGGCAAATTCTTCAAGAAGTAGAGGCGGTTCTCCTAAAATCCTTGAGCAATGCAATGTTTGTGAAGTTACTCGGTTATTTCCGAGAAATGTAGGTCTCTTTGGATGATTTGTTTAATTTTTTTCAGTGCATATTCACACATAGGAGCTAAAACTCTAATAATGCCATAAACAGGCTAAAAATTTAATTTACAAAAATTAATATACTTAAAATTCTACCATGAAGCCACGGAATGGCCCTTGCAACCAGAGATGTAGATGTACTCTTTACTTTTTCCTCTGTGAGATAAGTGTTTTTAACACAGTGACTCGCATGATCGTGTGCTAATGCAGAGGGGATGGTAGAAACTGGATTTTCTCGGGGCAGTACACTCAAACATATCCACCTTTGTAGAAATAACAGGAGGTGTGAACAAACTTCACCGCTATGATGAATAATGCAGTTTAAAGTAGCCAGGTGGTAGTGACCTTGGCAATCCAAACTTCTTGGGTTCGATTCCCACTAAAGAGTCGTGCATATCTTACATTAGCCTAGGTTAGACCGTGCGATAAAACCTCTGGCGTTGGAACGCTATAAAACCTTATCCTACGACTCCTTCGTAAAAATAAACATCGACGAGAACTTAAGCTAACTGGAGCACGTAAAAACATAAATTTTTTCTTTTACCCTATTTCTTCCGTTTTGCCGACCTTGGTGTATCGCTCACAAGGTGCGTCGCAGAGAAAGCCGGGAAAAATGTATTGATGAGGCGTTAGGTCGAGGCGGCCATATCTTTCACCACGATTAGTCGCTTAGCCTCCCACCGTTCATATCTATAGTCCTCCGTATTCTTTTGCAATTCTGATTTAATTCAGCTCTCGCCTTTGCCTCTTGTTTCATCTTTCGTCCGGTGCGATATATATTTTTTGTTGTATATATTTTATAGTTATGCGGGGCTTTAAGGATGTGTAAATATAGGCGACATTACGCGACGGTAGATGCGCCAGAGTCAATATC
Source organism: Platycnemis pennipes (assembly GCA_933228895.1). NCBI lineage: Eukaryota > Metazoa > Arthropoda > Insecta > Odonata > Platycnemididae > Platycnemis > Platycnemis pennipes. The sequence goes on from OW121853.1 coordinate 54,379,739, forward strand.
TTGAGTTATTGGTGAAGTCTGAATGCATAGGAGTATTAATTTAAAAGGCTTGCGACTGAATTAAATACTCGATTGATACCTGATTAAATACTTGCTCCGAAATTCATGTGCTTTAGGCGTGTAGAAAGCTAAGCAGCGAAACTAGGTCTCTGGTATAACTGATTGGTAAGGGTCACCAAATACTGCGCTCATTTTCGTGTGAAATTCACGCATAAGAATATGGTGGGTTGAGGGCATATCCTTACTTTGTGCCACATGCGAGTTCTCAGAAAGATCTGGTATCCAGAAAACACAGATTAGCTTTAACCGATCAGTGAGGCTTCTCCAGGTTTTGAGCCTAGGACAGTACTCCGGTCAGTTGCCCAAATCTGGAGCAATAGTCTAACACGCCATCGTAGTTAATAAGACTATCGTAAATAACCTGGAATGGTTATGAAAGTGACGGAGTGGGATTCCTGCGAAATATGTTAATATACGTTGCTTAAAGTCATCGAAAAGGCCACTTTGCCATGACTCTGGTTTGTCTGCCCACTTCATGAGGGATGACCCCAATACTTAATATAAGGCCGAGATGATAGTGAAGATTGAGGATGACGAGCGGGTTGGCGGGAGAAGGGGGAGGGCAGAGAGTAGGGGCTGGATAGCCTGCGTAGGTGGATATGCCAGGGAGAGCTGTGGGAGGGAACGACTCTTAATTCGAGTAGGCTTGAGTTGTAAGGGGCCCCAACTTCTTAGGCTATGTCACTCCTTCTATTTTCAGCTCTAAAAGCTTAGCTATAACCAACATCAAAGTCCAATGAGGGATTCAAACCTGCGGTCTTTGGGTTGTCAAGGTATGTCAATTCTGGCGGTCACCAGGCGTGGCGGAAGTAAACAATTTCGCTCGGAATCGTCTCAGTTAAATGCAATGGTGGGTGGCATTACTTTGTGTAACTCCTTCATGGTGAACACAAGGGAGAAAAAATACTTTGCTTGCCCACAGGATAGAATTTCACCCGCCCTTTCACCCGCTTCAAGTGTATAAATGCCATGTACCATCCTGTAAAATTTGCTAGATGATGATACGCTGCATTGAAACCGGTCGCAATAAAAATTCTATCCTGTGGACCAGCAAAGTATTTTTTCTCCCTTGTGTCCACCGTCTCAGTTAAATTCGGTGTGGCGTTTGCTCAAAACAATTAGCATTGCGCTTGCAAATATTAATATTAGAGGATACGTATCTGAATGACGAATTATATGACCAACTTTCCCTGAATTTTAAGGATTATTTTTCAATTTTTGGTCGTATTAAATGACCTTGACTCACTGTCAGTCGCGTCTGCCAATCATTTTATGTCTTTTCACTGCAAGTTAGTTAGTGACGGTTCTATATAGATGTTTCAGTGGCAAAGGCGCGCATTTTCGTGCATTTACAATGCCAACGTATTTGTTTCTCGTAGCATTCAATTCAGACAATAGAAATGTCGAAGAATTAGTTTTGGAGCAAGTTGGCGGAACCCTCAACTCCTTTTTTTACGAAATCCCTTTATCGTTTCTCTTCTCGTGTTCCCAGGTTTGTATTTCCATTCCGGAGACGACCTTAATGATCCCGAGCTTTTCCAAGGATATCGATCCTGCCTTGTTTTGCCTCTGCAGCCTAATAATCCCGAATTTCCCGCATGATGAAATTTTGTTTTGATCAACAACCGTCTTGGTTTATGCGTCTTTTTTTTAATTCGAGGAGCCCTGACCTTTCGTGGTCTAGACGTCACTTCATTATTTGAGCAACTTAATTGCAATAACCTCCTCTGTAAGTGATTGCTATCAGAAGGACGTCCCTTGTCCCCGTCCGTTGGTGAAAGTATTATGCAGAGGCGGCGGAATATTAATGAATTTATTCATCCTTTCTCGAGTGCGTTAATCTTGAGATTACCGGTATCAATTGTGTACAATTACTTAGTGCGTTGATCCTAACCTTGTTATTCCGATGTTGTATCTCTATGAAAAATGAACCATCACCTTTATTAAAATTTTATAGATTAAACTCAAATTTTGGTGGGGTTCATCGAGTAACGGTGGTATTCTTAAATACTCAAAAACAACATTCAACATTATTCAAATCTCAGCTTATGTTCCCGAAAATTCCTTGTATTTTCATCCTTCTTTACTGATTATGGAACTATATCCTTTCTGCAACAGCATTTAGTATCAAATTGTCTCTTTTCACCTCTTTTTTTTCTCCTATCTCTAGTCTCTCCTCATTTCCTCCTACTTCACAAACTCGAAGGGAATTGAAGATACTATTCTACAGGCAAATTTCTGTTTTTCTGAACGACTTCTAGATTTTAGGCATAATATCCATAGGATCAAGTGAAGATTTTGCGGAGAGTTACTTTACTCTCCATCTCTGAGTCATTTTTCGGGTTCGGAATAAGGTTTTTTAAAAACTTTATAGCATAAACTACATCCGAGCATGGCTCACCGTCACTTTCTTCGTTCTTTTAAAATTCTTCTCCCTACCATCCAAAAGGCAATATAGCCCTTCTTACTTCCAGCCCCTTAACTTCCCTTATCTCAGCAACTTCCCAGAAACCCTGAGGGTTTTCCTTTTCTTTGTGACTCCTTTTTATCCCTTCGAAACCTCCCCCATTCCCTGCGCGGCACTCCTCCGATCCCCCTATCGCAAGCTCCCTAATCTTCATCTCGTCGATCTCTTCACTCCCTACCCTTCCGTTTGCTCGGCTCTATCAAATCTCCCTCTCTCTCTCTCTCATACCTCCGCTGTCTCGACACTCTTTTTACTTTTATCATTTCTCTCCCTCTTCTCACCTTGGAATGAAGCTATTCGCCTCCCATCCCACAAAAAGCTTAACATCAGGGCGCGAGGTAGCTTACGTACTTTTCATCCATAGCGCCAATTCAGTTTTATTCCCATCCTGGGGGGTTGTGTTCGAAACCGTCGGAATTATTTCGAATGGGTAACCAAGGAGTCACCTAGCGTAAACATGAATGGTTTGCAAATTTAGTTTGTCTGATTGCTCGTTACAATATCATAACTTGCTTTCACTAAAATTTTCTTATTTGTCTCGACTGTATAGTCCGCAGATGAGATAAAACACAAATGTAAACAATGAATAAGGTTTTAATCAGCAGTTTTAACACACCAAACTTTCGAACCACTCGTGTTTGTATCACGCGACTCCTAGATTACCTATTCGAGATAACCCCGACGGTTTCAATCACAACTCCCCTGGCAAACAATGGCGACGATTATTACGATTCCAAATATCCTCCCACGTTCGATAAAGTTTTGCATGCGTGTGATGTGCCAGTTGACATTATATGCAATGAAAACGGAAAAAGTAATGTATCCCTTTATTGAATTTAATTTATTGCCTTTAGTCGATTACACGCTCATCAATTAACTGAAATCTCTCTTCTATCGTCTAGCTGAGACCTGATTCCCATACTTTCCCTAGTTGTAGAGAAATTACCTCTTGAATTCTGTCCTAATGATGATTTTTATCTCAGTCATGTGGTCGTTCATTTGCAGATCACTTGTTGACCCTTAGAAATCTGGCAGAAATGCATCAGTATTTATTTGGAAATTATTTTTTTCGCATAGAATTCTTGCGCATTTTTTGCGATTTTTGTTCTTGTATCATGAAAGGGTTACTTTTATAACTTACTTTCATTCAGCAGATTTGATTGGGAAATAATGCGCTCAGGAGTTTTTTTTTAAATTTGATATTATATAAGCTCTTCCACTTGAGGCGTGTTTAGCGCATCATCGTTGCATATACGAATGGTATCGGTATTAGAAGAGGGATGAAGGAAATTCTCCATGGTTGTAACTTGGGGCCTGTTTGATTTTGGGATATATGAACGCCCCCAACTGCTTCTTCGGGTGATTTTCTCGGTAATAGTCGTGACAAATTGCGAAGCGAGGACCACTTGCTTGTTAATCCATCAGGATCCCTTGACCGCATACAGTATTTCATTTATTTGCATTCATGCGATTCGGTCGAATCTGAGAGTTTGTCTCCACATTCGTCATCAGGAGAGGCCAAGCCGACTTGCGATCTCCGCCTGTCATTAGCAGATCCCCCAGGAGACGACCCTCTTGACACGCGCTCCCTTCCAAGGCCGGCGGAGAAACCGGAGTAAACACGTGACGGAAATGGCAACCTAGGGAAAAATGGAGCAGGGGTGGCCTCTCAAGGTTCAGCCTCCACAGTTCAATAAACACTTCGCCTGGGCGAATCCGTCGTCCTATGCATCTTCATTTCCTCGCCGCCATGTCTTCTTTCATTGAATCCCTTTGACGTCGGGCAGGCGATCCCATATCAATCCTCCGCCTCTCATTCCTGCCGTCCTCCAAGCACTCCACACCCTTCAGCTACGCCTCGATGTCCTTCCCTCGCTATTTACCTCTGCCGGGCAAGATTTCCTTCCATCATCCGTTCGGGTTAACTAGTATGTACCTTCTGCCTATTGATATTGCCTGCTAGGCGCCACGGGGACTGGTGGGTAAGAATATTAGGACACCAGACCATAATTAGATAATTTTGCATTGACGAATTACACTGAAAGCCGCCAATTTGTTGAGCGAGAGTTTGGCCTACAGCCAAAAGTGTATTTTGCTGTATGGGGAACAAAGGAAGCGGATCTAGTAAATAAACATATTTCATTCAACATCAGCATATTTCTTGGCCACAGAATCCATTTACTTATCGTTAATTGCCGAAGTGGCTGAAAATATTGGGCCGGATAGTGTTTTTTTGATACCTATAAATTTAATCTTTCTTAGCATATTGATGAGGCTACATGACTTATGCTCAGTAGAGTAAAAATATTTTCTTAGGGTATTCTAACCATTACGAAGCCAATGGTGTGGCTTCTTCAAATCTTTACCGTTCTTAAATGCGCTTTGCATAAAAATAGGGAGTAGGGATAGGATTGCAATGGAAAAGAGGAGAGCTGGAGAGAAACCCGTTGTTGGTATTAGCCTACGTTCAACGATACTCGCTTTATCACAGCCCGGAAATCGAACACGGACGCCCGAGAAGGAAAGCCAGGACTTTAGCCCATAAGAGCACTCACTTCGATGGTGTCTACGTCTCGAATGAGAGGTAAGATGTAGCTATTCACATGGAAACACAGCATTTCCAGATCATGCTGAATTTAGTTAATGGGTGTAATATTTTATTATATTTTTACGACTCGTGCCGGCGATAAACATGATATGTACATACATTGAATGGTTCAATACTTTGTGATTCAGATGTCCCGGTGTGAATTCCTATAAAATGGGCGGATATTGGATCATCACAAATCTCATACTGAAGCTGGTTACTCCAGTCTCCGATATCTTCGCAGTCATGTAGCACTCTCGTTGATGTGGAGGAGGAACGCGAAACAACGAGACCTCCCCTTTACGTAAATTTCTCTCTATCCAACGGTCAGGGGCTAATGTCACTTACCTCGCCCTCGCCATTCTCGTCGTTCCCTACGCCTCGCCTTTTTCTCTCTCTCTCTCTCGTCCCCATTATCATCTTGTCCTCTTTGTTAAGTTTTCCCTTCTGCGCAATTATCTCCGTTTCCATCCAATATCCTCACCTCGTTCTCTCCTCCTCTCCCCCATTCTTGTCACTTTCCCTCTCTGTGCCTTTCTCTGTTGGCAGCCGCGTATCCTTCCCCAGCACTCGCCCTTGCGCCCCCCCATCCCCACGCTTCTTCACTCTCTCCTTGACCCTCTTCTCCGCACCCCTCAGGAGTTACGACCTATTAATGGGATCTTAGGCAATCTCAATAGCAGCAAGAGGGTGGGTTGGTGGGAGACGTTCGCCTCGGGAGAGACGCAAAAGAGTGAAGGAAGGGGTTCGAGGAGCAAGGGGTGATTATTTAAGAGAGAAAAGAATTGCGCGATACCAAATGGGCGAATAAAATGCGGGACATTTAAAGATCAGGAGATTATATGGAAAATGAGAGAGCCTGAAATAGTTTTAAACTGTGATATGTGTCGACAGATAAAGAGGCTTCGTTTTGCGTCGGCCACAGAGAGAACTCAGAGATCGTGGGTTCGCGGGTCCTGCATCGGATGTGGATGTTGTTTTTGCCATAGGTTAGGGAGTTGAATTAAATAGTTCAATGTAACCTAAGCAATTGGAGTACCTGAAATTGGAATGACACATACACTTCATTATGCGGATAATTTGGGGCATCGAGGTAGGGTACACAGACGGAAATAAGCATGAAAAAAACTCTAGTCGCAGAATCTGATAAAATAAATAATACCATATGTAGTTTTAATTATCGACACTCTGTAAGGGATCTATCAACCTCGGCATAACTATCAGAATGAGCAATTCGTAATTTCAGTACATCGCGTAACCTTGATGCAAAAGGAACTTAAATAATAAGCTAAAAGATAAAAAGTGAGTAAAAATGAGTAGTACATCGTTAAGTATACCTTCAATTATGTTAGTTAATGCTGGCTGAGTAAAGTGTTCAAGCAGCGGAATGGAACTAAACTTGACCTACTGGTCAATTTTAGTTCCAGTTGGCTGCTTTTTTTAATTTTTTAGTTCCAAACGACGTACGATGTTTGATGAGGGTAAAAGCTTTGATAAATGTGAGTGCTAAAGAATTGTGAAGTAAAAATATGTTGTTGAATAATTGTTCTATCATGAGTAAAGAAATACCAATACCATTCATCTTCAAATTAAGCCCTCTATGTTCCAGCATTGAATTTTCCTAGATCCATAAAGTTCAGTTTAGTATTTGTTATTAACGTTTGTACTTGCTTATCAGTTCATAAAAAAGGAAAGGGTAGTGGCATCGACACCACTGTCATCAACTCTCGGTATGTATGAAGTTTTTCAACGAAGGAAGGCATTTGTGCTCACTATGAGAAATCAAAAATAGCATGGGACAACTCTGGAAATAGGTGATATGGCGTTCACATCGCTCAGGGTGTTCAGCAGGAAGCTAACGAGGGCATCGGACGTAGGAATGAGGAAGGGGCAAGGGGAGGAACAGGAGACGAATGGGAGTCCTGCAGTTGGAGTGAATCTGAAACGCTCTGTATATTCGGGACAGGTGCAAATCTGAGCCAGGTCGTATATTTTAGTCTAAAAATCTCTGCGCAGATCGGCTAAAATTATACCAACGTTGGATTAATTAAAGAAGCAGAATCCTGATCATTTAATTAGATCCTGGCTTAAGGTGACGTTGAGATTTTGTAGTTTTGGTACCTAACGTATCAATTAGTCAGCCATTCGTCTGAGGATATATTCCGGAATATCATTATTACCGATAGGCCTATACACTATAATGCTCCATTAGTAATGGGTATCTACTTAGATAAGAGGGGCATATGCGTGTGTCTCACGATATCAAGATGAGCAGTCGAGAAGCTTGAAATAAATTATCGGTTATCCTGTGGGAAAGTTTTTCTCCCGACACGAAAACAATACGACATTCTCACTGTGCGTCGCATGTCGTAGCAGGTGTGAATGTGGTTGCTGAAGTAGCTTCATGCCAGTCGATTGACCAAGAGAGAAGAGCTGAACATTATTGGGATGGGGTCTATGCGTCATGGACATGGCAGTTAAATGCAAGTCGGTCTTGGTAGCTCTTAGTTGCGTGTTAATGGTGCATGTTAGGTGATCTTCACCCCCTGACACACACCCTCGCGGTGGCTCACAGGGTATTACATTGATATAGATGTAGATGAAGTTAATGGCGACACTCATGCGTGTAAAAATCTGAATTGGAAATATTTTCAATGTAAAAGTATGCAAAGGCACAGCTAAGGTGCTTGGGAAGGTTAAAGGGCCCTTTTCTTCAATAGAGTAATTATTTAATCTTGCCGGTTTTTATAACATTTCACTATTTACGTTGGTTAACGACTACAGGCCTTAGTATCAATATTTTAATGACATAATAGCATCGAAATTATGACCAAATATTGTTTTTCTGCTACTAGGTGGCTCTCTGCTCATTTAGCAGGGGACATAGTTACTTCTCCGAAATATTTACATATGGTTTGGTCATTTATACAAGTATGTCTCAATGCTGTTTCAGAAACCTGTATCTGTGGCGCTGATGGTAACTTATGCTGGTAATTGTTGAATCATTAGTTCAATAACCTGAACACCATACCTTACGAGTGGATCTAATAAGTATATTTCTTTCAGCTTCTGCTTCTTTGCTCTGTTTGTCGTATTTTGGTAAAATACATTGGAAATCTGTGGAACGTAAATAAAACAATTTTTAAAACTATCTCTTGAGAGGAAAGTATTGCCCATCAAATAGTTTTTGAAAGTCTGGACAGAGCATTCACAACGCATGCGACTAAAGACTTTTCTAGGTTCTTCGAAGTGAAATTCCTAATGTGAGGGGAACGTAAGTAATCCTATTTTTTCATTCCCATCTCCGAATCGATTTAATGGTTTAATATGTTCAATAGAACTTGGAATGAGGCCAGAAAGTCTCTATGCATCACAAAATCGTATCGCAAGGACAAAAATACTGCAAAAAGTAATTAACGTAAGTAATTTGGTGCAAAAGCATAAATTAACCGGTGGAAGGAGGCCTCGTTTAGTTGATTAACCGGATAATTAGTTTGAATATGGAAGTATAGATTCGCCGAACTCTTTAGTACTGTCATGAAGATTAGCCATTTATGACTGATTCATAAGTGTAAAAGGGTTTTTCCTGATTTTGTTGGATTCAGGCTCAACTCAGTGAAATTGATTCGTCAATGACTGTAAAAAACTTGGTCAAATTCTACAGATCTCATTTGGAAACTAAAAACCGGTTTCATCCCATAGGTAATGGGCATCATTCGTTAAAGATTAGTTTGTTTGCTAATGAAGCATGTGGGAATATTATCAAGTATTCTTTATATTCAATGAGTACTTTTCCTCGCTACTGTATTTTGGAAGTCTTTTTTCTCTCAGCTAATCGTAATCGGAGGGTAAAATTTCCCGAGGAATATTTTTAAGCCCTTAAATATGATCATCTTTGTTTAACGTACATATACATACATGTATAGCATTAATGTTTTCATGCATTATCGGAATTCGGATTAAATAGATATAGCATAGGAAATTTATAAGAATAAGCTCTGGGTGCTGATCTGATTTTCCGCCTAATGGTATTGATTAGCGCCTTTGAGAGATCACGTGATAATAAGAACTGTCAAATTTGAATATCTTTTACAGGAATCGCCCGTATTCAGTGGACCTTTCTTTTTATAGTACCACTTAACTGCCCGAAAATATTAGGAAAAACCTCAACCTAGGCAAGTATCAAGATATAAAAATATCGATTCAATCTAGGGTGATTCTAAAAGAAAAATCTGTCTTGCGATGGGTTAGAAGAAAATTTGGTAAAAGGGTAACGTGTGTGTGGATCAAATCATGCATCTAAAAATAAAAAAATGCCGTCCAAAATCCGAACGTCGGAATAGTCTGTCACGCCAAATTTAGTTCCTTTATTTACTTTTCGATCAATGTGGGTTTCCTAGGGAGCATTCGTGACTACTTCGTGTTTTCTTGCCGTTTGGACCTGGCAAATCTACGGAGAATGCTTCAAATTCTCCGGCACAGGATGTAACCAACTGATGTGATAGGTACAGTTTCCTCCAAACTTTCACAATTGGTGATCCTGGAGAAGGAAATATGCGCACAATCACCATGAACAACAAGTATTCATATATTATGTTAGCACGTGATCCTTGGCGTTCTATTTGTCAGAAGTCTAAATTCAAGCTGTCGGCCGAGTCAATAAAACTCAGTATTTTCCTTGGCATTCTCAGACTTCATCTAGGAAAACGTTATCATGAGCGTGAATCGGTGAAGTGTTCTCTTGCTCCCTGGAAAAGCGTTCTCCTACCTTTGAAGTGCTTGGTGGGCTCAACTTCCGTATCAGAGCCCAATGTGTTTCACAAGAGCTGCCGCATTTTCGAAGCTGGCATTTTTATAGCGCGAAGGTAGAAAAATCTCATGATGATGTGAATCAAAAACGAAAAGCTAAGTTATACATCATGTCGATGATACCGAAAACATAACGAGTAATGAAGACCGAAAGTGTTTCGTAGAATGCCGCTAGGAGCCGCCAAGCATGTATAGAATATTTTGTCTTGGTTATAAACTAAACCACGTACACAGATCTTAAAAAGAGGAATTCAGCAAATAGGGGTCTCACTCCTTTTTCGTAGAAGTTACAATGATCACTGTCGCCCGTGTAAAATATGTACCACCATTGTATGGAACCAGACGGGTCCATTTCGGACATGTTTTCGTCGTTGCTACTGTGATTAATGACGGCATTTGTGGAGTGCAGAATCGTAAAGATGATGAAATGAGGAAGTTCTCTCGCCGAAGTCAAACTCTTTTTTTGAATGTGTCACTAGTAGATTTCTTTCAGAGTACTCTGAAATAGAATTGAGCTAATATTTCGAAGCAGTCACTCGGTTCCTGTCACTTCAATACGCAGGGACACGACGAGCTGTTCAGCTACGTATGATCTTTGAACTTAACCTATATGAAGGTCCAGGAACATAGCTAATTGAAAAGACACCAGTTTAGCTATACTACTCTAGGCATCAGCGTCGGGCTGTCGACAGATCAGCCAAGTGGTTGAAAAAGAGCTGTATGCACTGCATACAGAGGAAGTAGCTATACACTAGTTTACCGTAGGGTAATAGATTACTAAATCAATACTTTTAATTGACGATTCAAAGTTGCAGCATGAATCCATTCTTCTTCTTAAATTACAAGTTTTCAAAATTTTTGTTTGCACATGTAAAATATCATTGAAAATTAATTTGATTCGTGTATAACTCCGGCCTTAGAAATATACAGGCTGATATAATTAAAAAACCGTTCTGATCGGCTAAATATTCATCTACCAGGAGAAGTAATGATAGACTTCTTCAACCAATGACCGCCATTTAAACCATCTAATAAGAAAAGGCTGAATTTGGATGGAATATGCTAATGGGTCGTTACTGTTTCACTGAATGTATTCCGTCGTTCATCATGATACGTAATATGAGTCCAATAAAGGAGAATAACTTTACTGTTGAGTACTCCGGGGATACTTCTGTAATTGATGCATATAAGCTAAGCTTTGAAATTTTTGAAGCTGGTCTCAAGTAGAGATATTTACATCATATTTTCAGTCACGATGGAATGGATGCAAAACGGCAACGGGATTATGAGAATATGTTTTTATCAAGTATTAATATGCAATCGCGATTCATTACAGGGTAGTTGGAATTTTAAGCGTTTCTCCCATCGATCTCTGCTGATGACGGAGTAAGGCGTTATTTGCGCGATAACTTCGACCATCTGTTCTTTAAAATATGGATTGTCCATCGATTTGTAGCCATTTTGTCGTTCGAGCTCACATCTCGAATTTGGAAAGTTCGTCCTGCGTCATCATCATCATAGCAATATACCAAGGTCTATGGACAGCACCGGACTCTGTATTACAGCGTGTTTTAGCTCTACTTTTCTTTTGCCTAACTAGTTTCCGTTTAAAATCCTTGTTCTATCCCTTCTTCTTCCGAGCATGCTCAACATTTAACGCCCTATTTTTTGCCCTCACTTTCAGCATTCCATTACCTATTAATGCATTTTGAATCCACTTTTGTCGTCGTACCTTCATATCTTTCATCGTTTTCCTGTCATGCCATATCACATGTAATACTCCTTTGTTTACCCTCTTGTTAACCCTGTTCATACTCCCCATTTTAGTCCACACCCATATTTTAAAACCCTCCAATCTGCCCACGTCCTCAATTCGCAAAGGTCAAGTTTCTGAGGTGTACAATGTCACGCTCCACTCTAGAGTTTTTACTTGTTTATTCATACCTTTGCACAAGGTTACCCTCCATTTTATAAACACCACCTTAGGCAAAAAGTACTTGCCCTGCATATCCTTACTTATGACCCAATAGTTCGTCTAAATATCTCCACTACTTCGTTATATGTTCCTTCTGCTTGAGCACATGTCGTACGACGTTCGTTCTAGTCTTTCTACGCCTGTATAATCTCCTAATATCTCCTAATTCTTTCCTTTGCTGCTAATATTTTACGCTGTACTGCGATTCTTAATGCTGTAGTCATTTGATCCGGAAACCAAAGCTTGTTAACTCAAGAACTTGTCTGATTTTATTAGCCAACCTAAATTTATATTCATTTTAAAACCCTCCTAAATGTTTACCATATCATTCTAACTAAACATGTAAAATCAACAGCGATTTTGCGCATTTCTGTCTAAAGTCTTAATCCATCACTGCTCATGTTGATGACCTAATTTTCCGTATTAATAATTCAAGTATCTTTTTAAAATAATATGTCTCTTCGTTTAGTCCCATACGAAGCCCTATGCTAAATATTCTGAACGTCCGCCCCGATATCCTCGATTTGGAAATTTCAATAAGGAGGATATGTAAATTTAATAAATTGTGACTGGGGTTTTCCTTGCTTATCCCCCGCTTTGAGTCGTCGACATCGATTGCTATATTTTGCCCCCTGTTACCTGCGACTTGAGATCAATAGTCATCATCGATCTGCATATTTTCTAAAATATACCTACTTAAATTCCTCAGGGCCGATGCATTGAGAAGTCCTTGAGGGTGGAGAGACTTAAGGGGAGACTTCTTGCGGGAGAATTCATCAAAGGTCGAAAACGCAACATCACTGTGCGTGCCGGACTGACCTATCTCAATATGGGATAGGGAGAGAGATAACACCCTTGCTTGCAGCACTGAACCGTTCTACGTAACCAGTTCACCCGGAGGCACCTGGGACATTCACAAAGAGGGAAACCCCGGAATCCATTATCCCTCGCTGACGTTATCTCCATCGTCTGCATAGAAGCAATAATTGCCTCGGCGTTCACCTGAAGTAAGTGCTTTCATTCCCCCTCAGCTGAAAGTAGTCTTAATCACATGGCTGCCTGTAGGAGATAAGACTGACTGGTGTAGTGAACTATGATGACGTAATTCTTTCGAGTTCACAACGATAGGACATACTTAATGCGGTCGTATTCAACGAGATATGATGACACATAGAAATTATTGTTAGTTGACATCTTGCCAGCTCAGTAATTACGAGGAAAGCTTACAAACCACATTCTGTCTTCCAACTTATCAAATAAATCCTTCTCGGGAATTAAGGTCAATAGTGGTGAATTTATATATCATGGAATTTTTTGTGAACATTGGAAGGAAAGGATTTCTCATTGGAGTAGAATTATATGTCACAACAACTATGAAGTAGCTCAGACACCTACTTGTCTCTACTTTTCCTGGTTGCTGAAAAGTGGACAGTGAATTTATGTGGAATAGTATATTAAATGTGATAAAGTGGTGTGAAAATGAAAAGCAATATAAAATAAATGTAAACGTGTTGTCTAATGAGCAATTTCTCTGAAAGGTTAATTTAAGAAGGCTATCTGAATAAAACTGATGAGAGTAAATGGTGGAAATCTAAAATTTTGTCTTAAATATTTGTTAGATAACTGTTATAGTTATACCGATTTTACAGAAGAATCTGAGGGTATTTATCGCCCGGTTTTCATATTTTTTTAAACGTTAAAAAAATTTGTTGCTATATTTATGAGACCAATAAGTAAGAAAATTAACTTGCACCTGAAGTGATTTCGGACGAGGAAGGTTTCCTTCAGACATTTTGGGGATGCAACAAGAATTTCACCTTGAGTGAAATGAAATGATATTTACCTTGCAAGCGAGTGGTATTCTAGGGTTCAGGCCGATGAAAGTGCCATAAAATTTGACAGCACTAAAACCTAGTCTGCCACAGTTCTATCCCTGGCGTTCGTAAATCTTTTTTTTCAGCCCAGTGACGAGGTTGACGCGAAGTTTAAAACGAGCTTTCTTCTCCTTGGGTCACGATGAAACGATAATGATATTCAAATATAAGATGCGATGCAGGAAAAAGGAAGAGAGGGAACGGGGAGGAAATGGCTCGAAGAAAGGAGAGTCGACAGTGTTGTGACAATGGGCGGTTCAGAAAATTGAGAAGAAAATGAAAACAAGAGATGCAATTGGAGGGGTAAGCATGGAAGCGGAAGGATGATTAAAGCGCGGAGGCAAAGTTTGAATGGCTAGAGTGGATTGAGGGCGGGGTTGCGGGGCATGAGGCGCTAATGGAGATGTCGTACGCATTGGAAGGATGAGAGGGAAGCAGATGTGACGTGCAGAGGGAGGAGATTAATTAAGCGCAAGAACATGAACCAGAGGACTGGGCCTACAGCTGGAAAACTTTTCGGGCACAAGACCGGGATGAACGGGACCATCAGTGAGCTTTTGACTACAGGAGCGAAGAGTGTCTTTTGTGAGTACTCCTCATGCGAACAAGCACGCAGAGGGGCTAATTAACGACTAGCAGCAATTAATATTTCTTTGTCCCTGCACTAATTAATTTGAAAATGTTCTTGTGGAAGTATTTAGATGTGGGAGGGGCTTATTAAATTGCAAAGCATACCGGATAGCAGTGGGGAAGCCTGCTCATTGAGGAAAGATGCTTACGCCAGCTCAAGGAAAAAGTAATATATCTATTGACTTTGGCTTTATTTTTACCCCAAATGAATTGATTTCAAAGTGAGCTAGTATTCAGTAGCTGTTCAACGAGTGATAGAATCGATGCACTAAAGTCTTTACTGCTAGGAAAAGGTGGAAACAGTGATAGGAATGATTGATTGAATGATCTTATGTCTTCCGGGTTATTAAGTGGCGGAGGGCCAAAACCACCTTGCAGAAAATTATCAGATGAATTAGGGTGAGCTTCTAATGTGCTAAAGTGGAAATGTCCGAAGAGAAGAATTAAATTGGCATTCGGATTGGCAATCGGCAATTTAATGGCCATTCGGATATTCCTGTCTTCGGAGAAAATTATTAGGCACAAATTATCACCGGTACATGTCTCACCATAGAAAGAAACTCTAAATGGAGCTGAGTTGGAGGAATCATTGCAAAGTGAAGAACAGAGCTTTGTGTGCCAGGTATTCTCCGCACCCACTCAAGACGGAGAAGGGAATGGCTCACCATGAAACTAGTATAAACCGCACGGGGTGGAAGGAGCCTTTAAAATACACGACTCCGTGCTCCAATTCCTCAGCGTCTTGTATAAGAGGCTATTTATTCAATGACGCCAACGTTGGCGCATCGTAGTAATGGAGGCCATTATGGGAGCCGTGAGACAGTTGAGAACATTGTGACACATTAGTTTAGGCCCAGTCATTGAATCACACCCAATGAATGACACCCAGAGGGTCCATCGCTTATCATTCATTAGGTGGACGGTGCGTTGCTGGAATTACTCTTAAATAATGCTCTAAAATGGCTTTCCCGGCGTTACTATAGGTAGTAAAACAATTCGCCGAGGAATCCCTCCACTTTTGAGAATTAATTTCTGCCCTCCTCAGGGATGCCGAAAGTATTTTACTCCCCACCTCTGGGAAACTTTTTTTTTATAGCCTTGTGATCATCGGGCATCGATGAACCGAAATTGATAGCTACAAGAGAAATTTCCCGTGCTAGCCTCTTCAAGGGTATGTGGCTTGGGAATTATCACCAGACATGAACTGGGCAGATGCAATAGATTAAACATTTCTGTCTAGTTGAAAAGTCATAGTGGGTGCTTCTTTCACTATCTTTTGTACGAGTCGAAATAGTGGATTTTTGATATGGTTGTGCCTTTGATATAATTAGAATAAGTTAAAATTTTGTGACTTCCAAAGTATTAAAACATTCATGACCGGTTTTGACTGTCAAGCCGAATCAAGGTATGATAGGCGTACCTACCTGATTAATGTATTGCATACATGATGATGGCTTGACAGCCGAAACCGATTCTGAATATTTAATAAACTGTGGAAGTCACACATTTTCAACTTATTTAATCATGATTTCCTTCCGCCAAGAGAAACATTCACCATTTGATTTCACGACTCTGACATAAATATCACAACGACATTTTGCCAACCTTGCCCCTTTTCTCTGTAGGTACGTAATCCAAGTCCATAATGTAACATACCTCATACTAACCCCATAAACCAGCGATACATTCCAAATTTGGCCTATAATTTTGGAGGTAGAGATAGCCAATATTCTCGCAGTATTCTAACTAACTTCATCATTTGGCCAAAAACTTGCGAATTTAAGTTGGCGTAATTAATGCGCATTGGCCTGCAAACACAAAAGACGCGGTTTCGAATTCCACCCCGGGTGTTGTGTTTGTCTTAGGTTTAAGAACGTAAGTTAGACGATGCGATAAAGTCTTAAGCGATTGAGGACCTAAAAACGAATTTTAATACTTCTGGAAGATTTAAAAAAACAAGTGCCATTGATAAGGAGAAAATGAAAGAGGCAGTAAAAGTATTATTTTTTTCATGCATGACTAAGCCGCAAAATATTAATTATCCCGGACGAAATGTGTCTCAGAAAACTGGAATGGAAATGTTACATTTTAAAGCCAAAATAGCGACGCTCTCGGGTTTTTAGTGCGGAGAAAATATGATCGAGGAATAGAGTCGAAACAGCGACTCGAAGTGCCAAAAAAATTCATTCCCCCCACACTGTCTTCGTAGAGCTTTGAGCGATGGATCCGGAGTGTAATGAGGACGAGACGGTCGGTTTGAGAAGAGGAAGATGATACGTTAGAGGTTAGGTTGAATGGGGTGGCGGTGAGCTGGAGCTGGAGGTGAGGGAGCGGCAGTTCGGAGTTGGTCGTCGGTGGAGGACGTGGGAGCAGGGGCGGAAATGCGGGAGGAGGAGGGAGCAGGGAAGGAATTTCGTTGCTAAGGAACGAGGAGTGCGGAGCGGAGAGGACTGTTGGAAAGGGGGTGGGATGCTTCATCAACATCGATATATCACTATGGCGAATGGAGAACGTAATCTAAGAACTCAAATTCTTTGCCACGTAGTTCCTGACCGTCTAGTTGCGCATGACGAAATGATACCTACAATTTAGGTATCATTTCCCATTTCATATCCCACATAGTGCAAATTTGATCCGGAATAAAAACTTTTTTTCGGCCCACCCTAACCTACATGCCACCCTCAGCGACATCAAGCTACATTCTGCCATACACCGAGATGGATTTTTTGGGTCAAGTAGATTTTGAAGTCCCCACGTAATACTCCGTATGCCACCAATGAGGAGTTTGGCTGGGTGTGCTGCAACACCAGTCATAATTATTATGGGTGTTATAATGATTAATTTAATTTTGGATGGAAAAATATATTCCTCCGTCTGCTAGCCTTAATCGCAGTCATTTGCTAATTCCAACAATTTTGTTCTTTCGTTCGGTATTTTAATGTTCTTGTTATTCTACCCTGAAAACATTTATTTTCCCTTTCCTAACCCATTTGAATAATTCTTTCTTTCATCTCGGACTTCATTATCCACAAGGGTTTTTCGTGTAAGCACAAAAAAGAACAAAACATGTTTCCGAACAGAAGAAAGAGTTCATCTTTTTAGGGGAAGATTTGTCATACCCGCTTTAAGTTAGCCATCACTTCACGTGAAATTGAGGTTGACGACAGTTTGGGTTTCATACTTCCCATCAAAACGACATTTCTATGAGATGATATTTATTACCAGTGTACCAGACTCAAGCCATTTCTCATACAATCATAATGCCAAATTTTAATTTCATCCTGACGGCAGTGGCATTAAATTTATTTTAATTATTCTTGGATGTAAAGGTCATCACCATCTCCGTTCGAGAGAAAAATCACTACGGTACCCTTCTCATAAACATTTGAAAAGACCACTTAGTATAATATTCAAAATCAAATCATGTAAAAGTCAGGTTAGAGAGTAAGAGCAATAGATAACAAAAAGTCGTAATTTTCGGGGAGGGGACCTACAGCTGAGATCATTCATACCATTGAGGATAAGAGGGTACTTTGGTGTATTAAGGGTTTATGGGAGCGAACTAAGGCCGGAGGGAAACCTGGCGACGACATCACCGTCCTTTAACTACTTTTAGCCTCTTAGGGAAAGGTAGCAAGGGGCTACAGTTTAATGTCCTGAACTGATTTGCTGAATTGCTTCCCACACAGCACTCGAATGTAGAGCTGAAAAACATCTCTACCGCCACCGAGATCAGAACCTAGGTCCTCGAAAAGTAGGGACCGGGTACTAGTGCTTAGGAAATTACAATTCTTGAATCTGTATATTCGAACATCTTTCATTCTGCCGTTTCGGACTAACCTACCGACCCCTTAAGTGGGGCATAGAAATAAAAATATGCATGCGTGTCTGCCTTTTTCGAGTTGCTTTAATGTGGCGTGTTATCTTCTAGTCTCTAGAGATCTCATTACCAGATTTTCAGTGAATCAAGTGACATATTCTAAGCGAAAATCATTCCGTAGTGCTTGATCCAGTTCGCGAGTGGACTTTTCATTTTTGGATTTCCAGTACTCGATTCATGCATGAGATGAGGCCTAACTAGAGTGAAACAACTTTTCCGTTTTACCATTTAGAAAGCCATGTATATAGCATAATGTTTATTAGCGCTATCCTTGCTATCCTGGAATTAAGCCGTTTTTTAAGGATTTTTTTCCAGTTCGTGCCTCCAAAGGCCCACATGTCGTGGAGTTGTGTGATACTTCATGCGTTCCCTCTTGAGAATTTTCGACGGAACGCGCTGGTATCGTTTCCATTTTATTCCCTTTACTCATCAGGGGTGTTACGACGCCCGAGTGGGTGGGATGGAAAAGATGAATAGGGTGAGGATACGGGCTGGGGAGAAGATGAGATACCGATGGAAGTGGTGGGTGGGAGGGGAGATGTTGGAAAAGGAGAACCATCCAAAGCGTTATGGCTGACGCCGTTGAGGAGGCGGGAAGGAGAATGAGGGAGTGGCTGTATCAAAAACATCAAAGGAGGGAAGGCTGTTTTTTTCTGTTGAATAAGGTTATTCATTAAGATCCCTCCCCTCCTGGTGGTGTCAGGGGTGATTTCCGTGCGAACGAGGGCTTAATTATCCCATTCAGGGGTCCGGCCACTCCGGGGGGAGGGAGGGGGAGTCTGAGGTCATTCAGCCGCCGCCGGGCATTTATTCTGAGGTGCCAAAATCCTCCTTTCTGGTTCGTCCTCAGGGAATGGAGAGTTACCCCCGTTTTTTACGCAGGCTCCTTCTCCAAACGACTTAATTGGGATGAAGGCGCTCATAAATTTCTTTCGGGTTATATTTTTACCTTACAATACATTTCAAACGCCCACCCCGCAATGAATATGTAGTAATTATCCCGTAACAGTGAGTATGTCATCGGAAAGAGCCAACGGAAATAGTTATATTGAACCGCAGAAGTGCTATCCAAAATTCCAAATTTATTGATTCGCTAGTAGAGTGATATCTTAGAGGAAGTCGACGCTTTGATTAAAGAAGGGATATAAGATTTATAATGACAATATTGAACTCTAAGTGACAATGTAACCTAACTAAAATATGATGTTCCTTTTCCAATTATAGTCATTGAATTTACTATGTATCCCATTACCTTTCCTTCATAACCGTAAAGCTAGATAACTATATAGTTCAATTTTTTATGGCAATCTAGTTCCTTTAATTGCGTGAAAATTACCATCTTATAACATAGTAGGTATCATATATGGTTTGACATGGATGTGAATAGGTTGTTTTTCTTAAAATATATCGAGTCAAGTAATTCCTATTTCTGCGATTATAGTGTTTATTTGAAGCAGACGCCAATTAATCCGCAGTGGACGAGGTATTCTTCTGGACTTGATTGATGGATTTTCACCGCAATTTTTCTGTTTAGTAAAAATAAATATATACCTTGTTAAATGCCGTTCTTATTTTTACAATTTTTGGTATGGCAATTTTAGCATCGTCCCGAAAGGTCCTGGGACACACCCAGAGGAACACGGTTGTCATAAATACATTCTGTAAAACTTTTTTCGTGTACCTAACAGTGACTTTTTAAAACGTTTTTTTACCTTATTTGGAGGTAGCATTTTCTTCTGCACATTCTTATAATTGTTTCCACTCATTATAACCAAGCAGAATTATTGTGAGGTGCCCGAGATAGAGAGAGATAATTTATATTTCGACGTTAATAATACGTTGTCTTTGGAATCATTAAGCCGCCGTTAACGTGGGAGAGAGGGTAGTCCTCCAATCAGTGCACGGAAGTCGTAGATGGCGTGCGAATAGGGGTGGCGCCGTTCATTTGAACTCGAATCCCAAGGGGAGGAAGGTGGAAAACGAGGGCGTCATCACTCTGCACTTAATGCTAATCCTTCATCTCCCAATATGATACAATCGAATATTTTCTACTCCCTCTACAGCCTGGTAAGCATCTTAATGAGATACTCCTACAGTAAAATCTTCCTCTAACTCTCTTAGTTTATAGGATATTTTCGCAATGAATTTGTGGCCCTTTAGATCCTACAACAAGTGCTAAATTATCACAATTCGCGGCGTTCAAAGCAAGCATCCAGGCCCATAATGGCATTTAAATTGCTTCCAAGAATCCAACACAAAAGAAAATCGCTAAGTCACAGTTTCACGAGACATTTTAACGAGTTCTAAAGAGGATAAATCCAAGTGTGCAGACTTCAATTCACTGGATTGCTCCTATTACGCGAGACTGGGGTAGACCCGGTGGAATATTGATTTTTGAGTGAATAAACTTATTCTTGTTCAAAAATAGTCAACATGACATGCGCATGGGCGTTTGTGCTCCTAGACCGGAAGTGTAAATGGTCCAGCAGCTGCTACATGTCGCGTTATTTTAAGGATCTGCGCCTGTCTTAGGCTACGTCTCGTAATGTCAGGAATAAGGCCTTAGAGTTTTCAGAGAATGTGTCTCAATCTACCAATCTGGTGTATAAAGTTTGATTAGAAACTTGGGACTGTGAAAAAAATGTCAAAAAGAAGGAAATATCCCTTAGATCGGCCGAAGGAGTAGTGAACACGAATAATTGAATGTAGCCGCCATCCGCGGGGGCTACGTCAGTAACACTCTGACCTAGGACCAGAAGCTTTTGAAGGAATACTTCTGGGCTCTAATTGGAACAGGGAGTCCTGGGTTCCCAATCCATCTCGGGCAGCTCTAAATTAGGATTTATTATTAAGTTAGGCGATGCGGTATTGGGGTACCCTATAACCTAATACCACTTCTACTTTCATCTGGTATTTAGTTGGCTCCTTAGTTATTCGTGGCCAATTATTGTATAGCTCCCCCATTTAGTACCATGCTACTGTAAGGATATGTAGCGGGGGTAGCTGTATGTACAAGAGTCTTAGTAATAGGGTTTAATTGCAAAAGGTTGAACCTTTAGTGGCATTGTTCTCGGAAGATCCATTGAGCCACACAAGTCGGATTGACTGCGATGGAATGTCCCTTGCCATTTAACGCCAGAAACATTTTTCATACTTTGAGGGTCTTTGCAGTCAAGGGGGGATTGGGGCAAGAATCTGGCTGGGGTGAAGGAGGATGTTTGAAGGGCTTCGGACTGAGTACTCACCGAAGATGACCCCGAAGAACACTCCGGACAGCGTGACGATGAAAAGCGCGTTCTCGGCCGCCCACATCCTGGCCCGCCGCAAGTTCACCGGGATCCCTCGTCGGTGGCCACCGCGACCTCCGCTGCCCTCGCCGGTCATCGCCGCCGTGTCCGAGGAGTTGTTGTTGGCTCCCCCTCCGCCTCCCCCTCCCGCGTCCCCTGGACTCCCTCCCTCGGCCATCCTGGAGAAGAGGTTGCCTGGAAGGCGGAGGGATTTGGCCATGTAGGCGGCGAGGGCAACCACTGCCTTGTGAGGCGGAAGGAAAACCGTCTTGGCGGTGGTGGGTCCTCTGTGTGGTCGAAACGAAGCGACGGGAAGTAACCCGGGCCCCCTAAGAACGAGGCTTCAAAAGCCCCCCCCCTCCCCTTCGACAAATGATATTCCTTCCCCCCTCTCGGATGTGTAAGCTGAAGATGGATACGTCGGTCGTGGTCTTTTCCGT
The DNA here is from genome assembly GCA_933228895.1 of Platycnemis pennipes. Lineage (NCBI taxonomy): Eukaryota > Metazoa > Arthropoda > Insecta > Odonata > Platycnemididae > Platycnemis > Platycnemis pennipes. The sequence continues at coordinate 54,401,748 of OW121853.1, forward strand.
AACCCTCTTTCCTGCGAGGTTACCGACCGGAAGGTCTGCGAGCCGAGTGTCCTGACTGGCGGATCGAATCCTAAAAATTACCCTTCGAGCCTCCTCAAAAAGTCATCCCCCTCAACGCGAGGGTATAAAAAGATGAGGGTGGCTATTCCCGGTGTATTATTCTTCCTTCGCTGCAGGTCTTCTTTTCTCGAGGGCTCATGCGACCAGGAGGAGAGAGCATGGAGGAATGTCTTCACGGGCCGGCTCGAACTGCACGACTCCCCTCTCGCCTGGAATCGACTCCTTATCGCGGGGGGGAACGTGTGACAGCCTGTTGTCTCCCTCTCTCTCCCACTCTCTCTCCTCCACCCTCTCCCCCCAGTCCGCACTCTCTCTCTTTCTCTCTCTCACACACACCCACGGACACCCTACTTCTCCTGCGCAGTGTTTATGAAATCGGCACGGGGGCACTCCACGTTCTTTTCCCTCCCCCAGCGGAGTGGACGTTAAGGAGTGCGGGGTCTCGCCTGTCGGTCTGCCTGTCGTCAGGTTCGGATGGCAAGCACACGTGCGAACGCAGAGCCCCTCGAGGCGCGGCTCCTGGCGTGAAAGTGTCCAGGAGGGACGCACCACCACAGCCAAACCCCCTCCCTCCACCCACCCGCTGCAGTCGGCACCTCCGGTGGAAAGAGAGCCGAATCAATTCGCCTTTCGGTAGCTTTCCCCTCTTTGCCGCGGTTGTCCGGTCGGCTCCGGCCCCTTGTGGTGCGCGCCTCGTGGAGACAAGGGGTTCGCGAAACGTCGGCGGGTTTTCCAGGCCTCGCGAGCGGGCGCAAGACTCTCCTCTGCCGGCCCCAGACTCTTGCCACCCTCCCTCTCTCTCTCTTCCTCAATCACCACCACTCCGGCCCCTCCCTCCCCATCCACTCCCTCTCCCTCTCCATGTCTTTCTCTGTCTCCCTCGTTCCCGCCACAATATTGATCGCCCCGAAGCTCGACTACCTCTCCTTCTCCCTCCCTACCTCCCCTTCCTCCCCCGCGTTCTCTTCCCCCCCTCTTCTTCGCAGCCGAGCTCTCTCATTCGCCCCACCTCGCCTCCCTTTTGGAGGGGTCGGGGTTCGAGGTCGGACGCGAACCGAAATGGCCTTTCCCATCGCAGTGGAGAGGCCTTGTGCTCGTTCTCTCTCGGTGTTACCTCCGGCATCCTCATCCTGAATCCCTCAACGGAAGCATCCTTATACTTCGTCGTTAGAACCCTAATTCCCTTGCCACAGTGCCCATTTCCCTTGTCGCCGTGGACTAGCGGGGACATGAATGGGGAGCCTGGTGAATGGCATGCGAAATGCATTTCTATTAGTCACATGAAAGCGACTCCAATTATGACCCTCTTAATACTAAAAAAGAGTATTCATTACTGTCGTGTCACATTGCATGTAATCGGCTAATAGAATGGTATGCTTACACAAATAAGGTTCGTTTTCATTGAGATATTTCATTATTTAATTAAAGATTGGATGGTTAGATTGGTACATTTAGTCATTACATCTTATATTCTTATAGATGGTCATATGTATATGTCCTATGCCAGGACTGAGTATGGGTATTTAGTCAGTCAATACGTGTTCATTGCTCAGATATAACAGGCAGGAAATATGACAATTATATTTTCGTGAGAGAGAAAATAGGAAATCTTTCTGGAGAAACTTAATACTAATTTTAAAATGTATCCGTGGGGAGGGGGTGGAATGAGAATATATCGCTATTGACCTTTACCTCTGTTCCCAAAAGCTTTAATGGCACCGTTTTATAGAACTCTTGAGCCGATATAAAGTGCAAAGTCCTGTCACATACGATGGCTCCGTGAGCTTTAACACGTGTCGTTTCGGAGATACCTGCGCAATCGTTACCTATATATTCTCCTCTAAGGATTCCTTCCACATCATCAAGCTTGAAAACATGAGTCTTAATACGAGGGGGCTATATATTTAGGCCATTTAAGTGTCCTATTTCGCATACGGTTCTTAGCTGATACAGTCATCATAGTGTCCGTATGTTCATGTGCTCATTTTTATCCTTAGGCGAGTTTTAGAGCTCTCGTGTTGCGATTGTAAAGGGCATTTCTGCTGCGGCAGAACGCGTGGAGACTTCGGTGCACCTTGAGAAACCACATAGCGCTACCTCTGGGGCGCCTTCTTTCCCCCATTTGCCCTCCTTATCCCATCACGGTCGAGTTTCATTCCCACCCCGCTTACGACTCTTGGACGCCCTCTTTACTCCCTCTCGCAAGACTTTCCTTATAGGTATCCCTAATGCGTGGGAGAGGAGAGGAGGAAAGGAATGTTTGGTTAAGTCTGGAGATAGGTCTGCACTCCAAGCACAATGCAAAGTTACTAACGACTCGACTGCAATGAAGTAAGCAGGAACTGAATGCAATTTTTATTCAAATTTTTGGCACAATATTTTATCATTAAGGGTTCAATATTTGGATTTGGCCTTGCTAGAGAAACCCTTTTTGTGGCCCAAAAATATACCCCTTCACTTGAAATGCTTCTTACGCTGGAATTTTTATTTCTGTCAACATGACGTTTTCAGATGAATGCTTTGTAAGTCCTGTTTCTTAGTATGAGCTATCACAATCCCGTTATCCCATGTATATTACCTGTAATGATTGTTTGGAATAATGCTACCTCCGTTAATTATGCGTTCAAACAATTTTAGAAGGGGAAACTGGGTGTAGAGGAAGGCAAATGAAGATGTTTTTCACTATTTTGGGCAGTGATGTTAGATGGAAATTCGGAAGTGCGAAAGGGGATGGGGGACGTATTGAGAGGTAACGGAAAGTTGAAAGGAAGCAAAAGTCAGGTGAGCGCGTAAGATAGAGGAGGGAAATATGGATTTTTTGACGGCTTGAAGGTTGGTGGAGAATACATATAATTAAAGACTTATAAAGTGTTAGTTTACCACTCAAATCTTGTATTTTTCCTCCCATTTCAGCACTTCAGCGTAGAGGGTATCATTATCATACCCTTGGCAATAACTCTGAAGCTTTGGTACTAATCTGGAAATAGGTTAATATTTACACAATGCTGTGAATAATATTTTCATGCATAGTATTGCACCTAGTAGCTAGGAGAATTAATTGTAGAGGGACAGAATGAATAATTCTTTTCTTTAAAGCAGCTAACCACATGGATGGGGACGATAATATTTGAGTGGAAAACTAACAATTTAAAAATAACTTTAATTTTATACATTCTCCACCAACCTTCAAGCCGCCGAAAATCCATATTTCCCTTCTCTATCTTACGTGCTCACCTGAGTTTTGCCCTTCAATCACATCCTGGCCACTCGACAGAGCAAAATCGGAAGCTTGGACTTTCTGCGAAATGTGCAAGTGTTGTTTAATATTTGATGTGAGTCGAATACTTAAGGTACCACTCCCTTCGGATGGAAATCCATATTTTTGGTACGTGGAGGCAAACATGCCTCTGGGGGCGGGGGGGTATTTTCCAAGAAGCAAACCCCCTCACCTCAACTTTGCCGCTGAAGTCGGCCTCCTCAAACTTAAACGCCCCCTCCTCTCATACAAAGAAATTTAACCCACACACGCACCTCCCCGTCGGCCTCAACCCCTCCCTGCCGCTCTCAAAACCCGCCACCCCGATACGCTCCTCCACCCCCTTCTCCGGCGCTAAGCCCGGGCTCGTTGGAGGGGGGTGGATGGGGGTGTGTGTGGCGCCTGCGTCTCGCCGAGGAATATCTCGCCAACGCGACCCACCGCAACTTGCCCTTCACCAAGGTCCCCGCCTCTCCCCCTGCCATTTGCCCCCGCCTGTCCTTTTCTCCCTTCACTCGCTCGGAGGGCGGCTGCTCGGCCTAATCGTCTCTACACTAACAGCACTTCCTCACACATACATTCTCTTCTTTCCGGGGTGTTCTCCTCACGATTTTCTGTCTTCGTACGTATTATGTTTTTGTGAGCTCGATTCCGATCCGGTTAAGTACGTGGAGAATTGTAACCTCGAACTGGGCCTCGATCATGGATCTTCATAAGGCGTGCGCTTCATAAGCGTTATCGTTATTTTTGATTTAACTTATGTGAGAGAGAACGAGACCTCCATTCTTCATTTTTCGCGCAGCACTTCAAATTGCTTATCACAATCAGTGGAGCGAATTTTATAGACGGTTTTTGTTAACCCGGCGCTACTTAAGGAGTAAGCGTTATCGTGATTCCACACCTATTTTTAACTCTATTGCATAGGGCAAAGGCAGGGAAACAATTGATACGTGTCAGTGCACATTATTGCTCTTATAATAATAGAGTCGTAGTAGTTATTATGGGTTGAAAGTTTTCCAAACTACTATAGTTGGCATTGAAATATCAATGAAAAATTTCTGCCACTGATGGGATTCGAGCCTGGGTCCTCGGGAAGGGGGGTCAGTACTATAGTCATCGCTCCAACCTGATCACCGTTTATTAGGCGGAGGAGGTCATTCATTCAGGGTGGGTGAGTAGTGTATTGTAGGTAGGATTTATAGGGAATGAGCAAAAGTAATAAAAATATCCCAGCGTTTTACTCTTGAAAATGTTGTTACTCAGCAAAATTCAAGGATTGTGAATTCGGCGCGAATAGCTTACTCGCTGAAACGCACTACGGAAGAGCACTTACAGAAAAAATTCTCCTTGAATGAGACCTTAAACAGTTGTCAAGGAGTGAAGTTCACATGTGTCCCATGCGAGTGAAACGTATTGAAATTTTGTTGCCCACAAGCAGCGCTTCATTAGGGACCGGTATTCTACTGAAACATCTTGGCCACAGCTGGGATTCGCAATAGGACGCTTGGGATGGTAACCAGTAATTCAACCACCACTCCAGCCCGATCCTAATTGTCTTACGGGAGGTACAAAGGTCATGCGCAACCGTGCGGGCGCACTAAACTGCTTTTGGGAGCCTTGCAGTCTTAGGCAAAATGAAAACCCTCCGATTTGGGCGTATACTCAGGACCACATAGTACGGAAATATCTTGGAAATACGTTGCTGTTCTGATGTTCATTTAAACTAAAATTTGAGAAGAGTCAGAATCGTAAATCACAATTGCATTAAAAATAGCTTAGGGAATAAAGCTAAGCCTGAGCATGCGTAATATCACGGACGTGAATTTTATTTCGTATTCCAACACATATTAGAATGTCTCTTTGTAATGCAAATCGTCAAATGCGATTTCAAAACTGTTCTTGTTGCTCTATTTAGATAATATTAATCGCCAGTGGACAAACTTTGTGGAACCTCTTCATGTCCATGTGTAGAAAACCTAGTATGAAATTGTCTTTATACTTAAGCCCTCATAAGTCTTCACCACTGACGGTTTCAACTCAAACACTTCAACGTGGCAGTACTCTTGAAAATGAAACTTTGGTTATATACTGGTGTCGACGAGCAGTAAAGTTCGTGCCCAAAAATTAATTTTTTTGCTATCGTTTTCTTACAATATATACCTTCCTCATTTTCAATATTCGTTGATATAAACATGAGAATTATTACGGAACATACTGAGGATTATTCAATCGACATTAGTGTTTTTTTATATTTAGACGGTTTACGAAGTGAATGTTTAAAAATGGAAAATATCAAGGCGGAGAAGTTACCTTTTGTGGCAAAGGAATGACAAGAGCCAAACGTTTGTTACTCCGGGATGCAGTGGAAATACACCGAGTTGATGGGAGTGGAGGAAATACGAAGCATAATTGTCAGGAGACTATTATGCTAGCATTATTTTTGTTCTCCTTGCTCCTACCATTCAGGTGAAAGCCATTCTTATCTATGCACCTATTAACTTGGGAAAAATCAAGTTTATGTAACGCAAGTATATTCGTGCTAAAGGATGAGAGTTATAACGAATAATTTTCCAGATTGCTCTCGAGTTACAGATCATGTTTCTCAGTGCAAGTATCTCACAATAATACCTGTCTCTAATAAGAATTTTACATTTTAGTGGTGCATCTGAAAACATGCTTGAATAAGATAATGCGCAATGAGGTGAAGAATCTCAACGATGCTGTTCAGAGGACATTTTCGCTGGTTATGTCACGAACGAGGGAGTTATTATTGAAATTACCTCTACGCACATTATGTGCAAACGAAACCTCAAATAAAAACTTAAGTGTTAAAGCCGCAGCACCTAGTGGATGCACATTTAACCTTGAATGGCTGGAGTGGGATCAATCTTTGAGAAATTGCTAAGTTGCCTGTCGCGTGTTTCAAGAAATGGCAAATTTTCCTCCTTTAAGGATGGTATCCTGGAAATTATGCCACACACAGACCATTTTTGTGTCGGCGAGCATTTTTTGGTGGAGAATGGTATGGAATGACGCCCTTAAATGGTTGATAACTTATTAGCACGTGGAGTATTCTAGGCAACCAGAATTTCTTCAAATATTTTTCGTGGGAAGTCATGTCCAGGTGTTCTAAAAATACAGGTAGACTGGTCGCTAAATGGTAATTGGACATACACCGTAGGTTCAAGTCAACGGTTATTCAAGCTTAATTTCGGAAGATAAAATTATAATCAGTCCTTTATTTCCTGGCAGTGATTATTTCTCCCATTTTTTCCCACTTCCGCTTGTTGCTGTTGTTATCAAAAAATTGAAATTATTCAATATCAATTGATTAACTAGTGCTCTCGTATGGGTCTAAAATGAAGGAAATCGGAAATAAATAACTTCCGAATCGATACTTCACAGAGGGTATTGATTATATATTTCGTACCTCTTTATTTGTTGGAAAAATGAATGAAACGTCTTTTTAGAACGTGCCCTGACAGCCATAATGGCTGGCAGATGTCCTTAGGAATGTATGTACATACTTTTATGAGAGAGGATTGTATTGTGCAAATGCTGGATTCCATTTATTGCCCCTAAATGTAATCACCACGTGTATCACTAAAACCTTGTTGAAAAGAACCATTTCACAAACTTGTTGCCATATATTCTTCCCCTGGAAATATATATTTCTTGTATGTGTATGAAAATATTAGAATATCCCATTGTTGCTCAAAACTACATCCAATGGTTAAATGGTGAAATATAGCTGTGATGGAATAAGGGTCTATTCTTATTTCTGATCCGCACAATTCAAGGGATCTGTCTATGTAGACCAAATCACCGCTGCAGATACCTTCAGTTTGCGCGGTAAATACTTAAACGTAAATGATAAAGATAAGAATTGTTGTTTGTGACTTAGTAGAATTTTTTTTCTTCAGGATTGATAAAGCTCATTGTAAAATAACTATAATGCTCTAAAATGATGATGTCTCGCACGACAAGACCAACTCCGTGATGTACATAGAGTATCATTAATCATTAATTACACCCCTAAATGAATTCTTGTCTTCTATGAAAGTTTAAAGAAAAATAAGAAGAAAAAGTATAAGCCGTAGTGCTATCAGCGGGTAACTCAGTTAAAAGTCAGCTTTTTAGCTGGAATGAGATTTTTCTTAAAATTCAAAGATTGAATACCAGCCGCGAAAAGTTTTGACTGAGTTACCCGCTGATAGCACTACGGCTTATACTTTTTCTTCATATTTTTCTTTAAACTTTCATAGAAGACTAGAATTCATTTAGGGGTGGAATTAATGATTAATGATACTGTATGTACATCACGGAGTTGGTCTTGTCGTGCGAGACATCATCATTTTAGAGCATTATAGTTATTTTACAATGAGCTTTATCAATCCTGAAGAAAAAAAATTCTACTAAGTCACAAACAACAATTCTTATCTTTATCATTTACGTTCAAGTATTTACCGCGCAAACTGAAGTTATCTGCAGCGGTGATTTGGTCTACATAGACAGATCCCGTGAATTGTGCGGATCAGAAATAAGAATAGACCCTTATTCTATTTTCGCGGCTGGTATTCAATCTTTGAATTTTAAGAAAAATCTCATTCCAGCTAAAAAGCTCTGATATATACCTAGGAATAAAAAAATGGAATTTTTTTGCAATATTACTGCACTAAGGATTTATAATGAGTTCAATGTATTCCCAGCACCAATAATTTGAAGAATAATTGGTGCCGGGAATATAACCTACTTGTGACTTCGGAAAAGCCATTATCAAGTTAATTGAATGTATCTGCAGGGTTAGTTGAGCCTAGATAAGGATTCCCCATATGTAGGACACGTTTTGGACCCCATGTTGACCTAATATTCCTCTTCGGGAACTTGCGCAATAAGCAGTCAAACGTTTATTTAGCTGTATCCTATTACATAAAGCTATATTGAGGCGGAATGCCTCAGGCTGCCCATACAAAGCTTGATCTATGCATGGTCGATACCATAGAAGCGTGCTATCTACAGAGTGAACTCCGATGGAAATGTTCGTTACAACCTCAGCTAAAGTTCACTCCACCAACATCAGTGCAATTTTTCATTTATATCCCATTACTCCTATAGAAGCAATATTGGAGTGAAGCAAAAGACCATCAGAAAGAAGGTCTTTTGAAAGAAGAAAGAAAATCCCTTTCTTATACTGTTTCCAGTCTCTTGCGACCTCGTGCGCCGACTAAAGGGCGCTAAACTGTGGATGTCAGGATATTTGAATAAAAATAAGTTTGGCGAAAATACAAAGTGGGCAATATAAATGAATGGGCGCATGAAAGAAAGTAGAATGGAATGGACTCATGTACAGGCTGAAAGAACTCTATTATCACGATTGCGAGTGATAATGCTCCTCAAAGAAGTAGAAGAGTGGGTTCGGTTAGGAAAGAGATGAAAGGATTACTTCGACGTGGAATGAATCGGAAAGTCACTGCAAGGCATCGGGTTGAGAATTGGAGGAAGGATAAAAAGATTTATTATTGTAAAGTATCAGCCCCGTCGTTGAAGAAATAAACATCATAGATGTTTCATTCATCAACGGGTCGGAAATACCCTCAGATTCAGGTAGTTTTTGTGGCAGCACAGGCATAAAAATTGAATGAGTGTCAAAATAATATTTGAGAATATCCTTTCTTATGTAAAAACTACGTTTTATCCCTTATTTTGGATAGCTCTTGCCCTTAGGTGAGCAAAATTCAAACCTAGTAGCAAACAAATTCACTGATTGCTCTCGGAATCGTAGTTGATGAAACCGATTATTAGTAATGTGATTCGAAGAAGGATGACCATATCCTCTACGAATTGTTTCCTATATTTTTCTTCTGCTTATATCGGATGAATAGGGGAAATTTGTCATTTAAATGTAGCATCAATTGGCTTTTTGAAGGTCCTGGAGTCTTCGTTAAATCGATGCTCATTTCTTGTCTTCTTCGACATTGGGTTTGGGAAGAAAATTCCCTTTTATTTCAGGGCATCAATTATTTACGTTTATTTAATCAAATGTATTTCTTTGGTGGAATTCATGGTTTAGGGCTGCTCAGGTTACTTAGCATCCTACCTAAACGTAACCTTAAAACTAATGGCTACGGCATCCATGACCAATGAGGTATTTGAATCCGCGACCATTGGGTTGCCCGGCCTGCTCATTGTCAAAATTACTTCGTCGGTTGGAAAGTGTTTCTATGTTAAATATAGATTAATATTAGAATTGCAGTTTATTTTAGTGCTTCTCTGTTTAATTACATATTCTCTTACTCAAATTCACACCTATTCAAAATAATATTTTGTTTTCCTCTCAAAGCAATAATCTCTTAAGCATTAATACATATATAGTTGTTTATTATGGTGAATGAATTACCGTAAAATGTATTATATTTAGTATTTAGATAGTATTCAGTTGCTTGCATCCCTTCATTCCCGTCAAAACAAAACGTTAGGTATTCCCTTAAAATCATGCATGTGCCTGGAATCTTCGTCCTTTTTATAATTCAGGGGAGGCATGATTAAGAATTGGTATAGTATGATATTCCTAAATAAATTTAGGACTTCATAATTTTCTAGTAAGATGCCGAAGCGTAGTTAAAGAGGGTGGGATGGGATGAGAGAGTGTAATTGTTGATAATGAAAAGAAATCACAGGGAAAGAACCTGAAAGTTAGGCTTTTGAATGAAATCTTAAGTAGATGCAATCTGCCGAAGGTGACGGCGAATCAAAGTGCTCGCGTGACCTAGGAGGGGTGTGCGTCCCGGTTCTGTTTGCGATGAGCAGGAGCTGCTGTGTTGCGATTCAATAAGTACTCGAGGGTCGACTGGCCGCATGCGCGAATGAATATTTGACGCCCTCGAGTACTTCGGAAAGCTCAAGATGTGCCTGGGGGCCTCGGGAATCCCGGGGGGGGGGGGATAACACGAGCCCAGATGGTGCGTCATGGAGTTCAAGTTTGTATAGCTTTTAGAGTACTGGCCTCCCATCCCGAGGGATCTGGTTCGGTTCCTGGCAGACATAGATAGATATATTTCAGTGAAAGTCTCAATATTCCTTGAGTGCCCTGTGGAGGGTTTTTGTCAGGATTTCCTCTGTTGGACGGTCTGCTAAACTGTGAATACCTTGGCAACTATCATGAGGAATACGCTTATCACCAGGTCTTTCACTACCCATATTCCACTCCCTCAAAAAAGCCTGCTTGTATATATCTACAAACTCATCCCTAATGATGGAAATGGCCTCATATGTCGGTCACCATCCTGATAACGGCAACGATACGCTTATCTTCCGTTGTTATATATCCATGGCTGAGTATGCTTTGGTCCGGATTTAGGTTTCAGTAGTTATAAAATATGATCTAGGTTCATTTAGGGATCTCTACGTCAACAAAGAAAAAAATAAAAGGTACAGAGGCTTATTCTGTCTACAAAAATAGCTAAATTTTTGATAAATAGCGCTGGATTAGAGGTGGATATTTCAATTAATGATGAATTTCCCTGACTATGGATCTAATGTTGCAAAATTGAGAGTTAGAAGGAATTGAATTAAAAATAACTTGATGCCTAAAAGCTCCAGACGTGCAGTTTTATCATGGGAGACATGAAGTCGCCGCAGAGATGAAGGGCATAATATGTCCCTGGTAACAATAATAGAGTGGCGAAGTTTGAGTATTCCCTAAGTGATTTTCGTCTGGGTCACTCTTTAAATTCTTTTTCCTCAGTGTCATCCTTGATGGATATCTCGGGATGACTACCCCGCCATTGGCTGTCAATTCAAGTGTTCCGATCGACCGGCTCATAAAAAAATGTAACATGAACCCAATGGCCCATGAAGGGAGGTTGAAGACCTTCCCTGACCCCCAGCGTGTACAGCTTCTTATCGGCATCGGATCTGCAAGAGGACGCCTTGTCAGCGAGATCGTAGCAAGGGGATAACAAGGTTGATGGGGAATCTTAATTAAAGATACCTTACTATCCTATCCTCCAGATGAATGCCTTAAAGCAGTAATGCCATTAAAATATATCTGATGAAGTTACACGTGAGGCAGTCGGGAATGAGGTCTTCCTTTGATTTAAGCTGCAGAAAAGCGAAGTCAAACAGGAGTGGATTTTTTTAGGGTGCAAATACTCTGATTTCGCAAGAGATAAGGTAAACAGTTCACCATTTCTTGGCTTTTTTCTCTAAAATATTAAATTGAGTAAGGCATTATTTTCCACATACCATTGGCTGTATTCGTTGGAACAGCTCATCATATGGTTTTCTTAAATTGAATGCACCACTTCGCAGAAACGCTCGAAGACTGCTCGAATGTTTCGGAGAAATGCTCATTATTATTTCGAAGTTTTGTTTCTGAAAATTTTCAAAGAGGCAGAAGAAGAGTGTGGTAGATACTATAATATTCTATTGAATCTATGGGAGTTAATATTGTGCGGGAACGGCAGAGGGGGAAGGGTTAGTATTTTAGATGCAATTAAGGGTTAAATTAGGCTTTCCGGACTGAAAAACGCGGTACTTGAGAGATTCGCCGACTGTGTATTGCTTCTGCTTTGTTAACCGATTCTAAGCTTTCTCTGAAGTTACTAAATAGCTTTAATGAAACTTCATTCGCTATGCGGCACTCGGGGAAGGACTTGGAAGTTCTTTCTTGATGGTAGGCGAAAGTTAATGAAAATGTACAGAGCCACGGAGAATCGATACCGGGAGCCAGGGATCAGGGGATTGGAGGTGTTTTCCAAGGCTAAGTGATGGCATCACCATTACAACGGGAATGAGATCGATAAGGACCAGATCGAAGGGTCGAGAAGACAAGCACAGAGGGTATGCATGACCTTGCAAAACGACTTTCCACCGTTGGGATTAGACCGCGGGGGCGGGAAAACTTTGTGGGCGCGTGGATACGAGTTTTCGAGGTATAATCCTAAAAAGCGTCCCAGTCTCATGAGCGATTCGATCCATATGCCCGTGGCCTAAATCGTCGAAATGGCCTCCGCAATAGCGTTACTGCTCCTTGATAAGTAGAAACTCTGATGAAATGCTTCGTAGTCATAAGTTATTGAAATTGGGTTGAGCCTAGTTATTATTCTGGAATCTAAGTTATTTTTATGTACCTGTAGATGATAAATGTGAGTGAAAAAATTGTCGGCTTATTTTTTATGGATCTTAGGAGCTTAATTTGTAAAACAATATAGCGTTATTTGAACTAGTGGAAAAAATTGGTGTAAAATACACCTGCATATCGTTAAACAAGAGTGTGCATTCCCAAATATGTTGACTGTAACCAGTTGTATTTTGGTTCTTGTTCACTGAAACTTGTTTTTTTTTATTTTAGTATAATTTGGAGGTTTTTAGTTTCCGTTTGCGATGTTACGTGACGTAACTTACGTCGCAGTGTGGTTTTGTATTTTGTATTTCGACGATAAGACTAAGGATATGGTAGGTTGAGTAAATTTTCTCAAAAAAATTAATTCCCGATTAGACACAATTTTAATGAGTTCGAAATTGTAATCCGATCGTGGTGCGAGTTATTATTTTAGAATTTTTATTCTCTTTCAGATCACTTAAAAGTTTGATGCAAACGATCCAAAATCGATTTGGTTTATGAATATGCATGTAAAAAAAGGAAATGCCTTCTTCCCTTTATATTTCAGCACAAAATCTTGCTCTCAGCTCAAACTTCTGAATGCTGGTTTATCAATTTTGCTGTTAATATGGCCCTCTGAACTAGAGAATTAATCAATAATTGTCAGCGCTTTTGAAAATCAATGTTCTACTTTGAATGAAAACATAAAATAGGCGACTTCTTCTAGGTTAACTTGGCAGAATTACTTAATCGTGAGGAGCAGGGTTGGAGAAGCGCTGCAGTTCCGCATTCAAGTATTTCGTTATCACGACCTAAGATGCACATAACATGTACATAACGATACGTAAATATGGTGACAAATTTTTGAGTGTGTAATTGTCGTTTTTTCTTGATTCTTATTCCTCTGAAAATATTATCAAGTAGTCATGGAATAAATGATTGTGCCTCTGTAGCAACTAGTTGAAATGCATGATTAGTGGGATATTTAGACGCTTCCAATGTTAGTGGTATACGCATTAAAGTCTAATTAACAAATAAAAATTCTGGCGAGTCACTCAAATAAAATCATCTTTCTATACGTATTTCAAAATTCAATAGACTTCTTACCTTTTCCGTCTTCCTTGGATTCGTCCGTGGCTCACCTTTGCTCAAGTAGTAGCGCTCGACTGAGTCCTCGCCTTCTGACAGCGAAGACGGGAATGTTTCGCAAAGTTTTATTGATACGGAAGTAAAAACTGCTAAACACTGAGCCAATAACCGTGTTTGATGAAGCTACGCTGTCGAGAATGGAGCAAGGTCAAATGGAAAAAATGAAGCTATGGAAAAGTATGCAGTTGTCGGAACCTCTTTGGAATCGGCTACTTAAAGACGGTTGTTTAGTACTATTAACGGAGGATATGGCAAATGTTTATGACCTATTGTCTGAACTTAATACTTCTGTTACACGTAGCTTGGTCGGCAACTAACGAACTCTTTCTTTCCGTGTAGCGGTATGTCTTGATCTATGCATGTATCGTTAGGAATCAATTATGCTTGTGTATCCTGGTTTTCCAGTTTTTGTCTCGTAGGTAATTTATAATAATGTCACTTCTGTATAATGTTTAACCTTATTGCTTATTAAAACTTTGCAGCATATGTAAAAGAATTATTTTGTATGTATTTTAGGCATTACTCAGTTCATTATTTTAATATGCACCTGAAAAATGTGCAATCTCTGCCTGAGAAGGTATTTGTCGTTTTCATCTCTCTTTAAATTTAATTGGCTTATTTTTTGTAAACTTGGAGGGTTGGAAGTCCTGAAATAATATTCGGAAGTCAATGAAAACTCAGCTCGGGGACAGATTTACCGTGCTCTAGCAGAGAATTAGAAAAGACGTCCATTATCTCATTTTTTTATTTGCAGCTTTATTTCGGCCCAACAATTTCCTTTCCCTCTTACAAAACTAGCTTTCCCTCAAGATAAGTAATCTTTCTAGCAAATCATGGAAACATTAATATTTGAATAAGTAAAGATTAAATTTGAACAATGAATAAATTTGACCCATTTAAGTTTGTCTTAAATTAATTCAAATATAGTCACCTCTCATTCTATCCAGATCATGGTCCTCATCCCTCATATCTCACATGGGTGAAGACGCTTGGTCCAAACGATGACCATATTTCCTACATAAAAACTATTCTTTCTTAGGTTTCTGCGGTATTGGCTTGATAAACACTGGATACTGGGTCCCTTCGTTTGCTATTGTGTGTTGATCTCCGGCAACATACACTCACCAAAAACCCAAGGTGCAGAGATCATCATAGCAAATTATTATTTCATGGATCAAATATTTAATATTAAAGTATACAGTCAGAGACTAAGCCAAGTGTTCCTCTTGCAAGATTAATCGTCAATCTGGTACTCTTCTGGTCAATGTAGAGATTTTCATGGACCACATCTGCTTCATTTATTTTTCGTGCATAGATGATAGTGTTGACGAAGGAGATGATTGGGTTGAAGCCCCTTTGCCTCCCTGAATAGTGTTTTTAACGTCACATCGTCACTTAATTGGCCGCCGCTCCTGTCAGATGCTGCTTTCTGAGCAGGCGCTGTGTAGATAACCTTTCAGTTGGTTCGTGCCCGTATACCATTATGTGGTCACAGTAGCGTACCAAGGCTACCTTGGTGTACCTTAGCGCCCGGGGCTAACTGGATGGTTGCCGCCCCCCGTAGAAAAAAAAATATTTTTTCTTAAATTAAAAAAAGATGTTTTTCAATTTTGACGCTCTCCCCCCCTTGGTACTCTACTGTGTGGCATACTAAGTATAAATTGCACTGCTCTTCCAGTCCAGCTTTAGGGGTCATCTTAACGTGCTAGCCCTTTTTGTCACGTCAATTAGAGGCCGTACTCTGATAATTATCGTTACTTGGGTTCCTACCGCTTAACATAGGTTTAGGTTGGCACAGTATTCATCCTATGCAATCTTCTTTCTTCAATATTTCACACGCTTTTCTTTTTTTAGTTCAAGAACTTCTTTGGTTCCTCATGCTTCATACTTCTCATAATTTCACCCAGGGCTTGGATAAATGGGATCGAAAATTAATTGGCCATCTCTTAAGCTTTAGACTAATTTAAGGGTTGTATAAGAATGTTTTTACTACGATTTAAAATGAAGCTAATAAAGGCCATTGAAATGAGTGCATAGAATAGAAAGAAAGTGTGTGCATATGTGAAGTAGAATACTTTGAGTCTTAGAACGTCTAAGATAAGTTCATTGCCTCTACATTACTAGTGTAGCCCTACTTGCCACCGCAAAGGCCTATGTCATGGGATGATAAGTTAAAAAAAGAACTTTGGGAAAAATTATCAAATATAATTCCTAATTTTTTAAAAGGATTCCGCGTTGTAGTCGTGACTTTCATATGCCATTATACGTGGGAAAATTGATACGTGTAACTCTCAGTACGACAGTCAATCTCTTTAATTTGTCGCTTCAGTCTGTCCTGCAGATATCATTTCGTTACAAAACGCGCTGCTATTCTTTGGATTGTATTTACTTCCCTAGTTTAATTTAAATCTCATTTTTCAGAACAGAGAGGTTCAGAATATCGACCTCCATTAACAAGGGATGGTCCCCACCACGGTCGTAGATAAGAGACTCACCTCACTAACCTTACGTCGAGAAAATCATCCCATTTAGTTTTAATTCCTTGGATCCCAAATGCTCGATGGATACCTACTCGAACCATACCAATAGGAGAAAACACATCTCTTTCTTTCTCTCTCGAAAACTATCTCAAATTGCGTTTTATGAATCCTCATCTCTTTATCGCTTTTCCACAAATACTTCGAATATGATTTCCCCAAAACAGATTGGAGGACGTTATATAAATTGTACTTGCACCTCCACATCACATTTCGTGATTAACCCTCGTGAGGAAAACCACATTTGATTCATCTCACGAATGCATCGAATGTAACAATGGGCACATCGGTGTGGTGATAACGCTGGATGCATTCTGGACTCGCGAAACATCTCCCTCGCGAAAAATGCGGTCACCGGAGAGTGAAAAGGGCTGCGCCTCACGCGGAGAGGGATTCCTCTCGCCGGCTGCCGACACTCTGGGTGGAGTCGATAATGAAATTGGACTCATCTCCCGCCGCGGATGACCGCCTTCCTCCCGCTCACCTCCGGAGAAAACCGCTGGGAGTCCCGATTCCCGGAGTCGACGGGTCCTTGACGATGCAATGTCGACAATGGAGGGTGCAGGCCGCCTCTCCTGCACTCGGGGAGTTTTAAAACAGGGGCACGGGCGACTGACTCCCGTGGGCGGTGATAAAGGGAGGGAACGACGAGAAGTGTGGTCCAGGGAGAGGGAGAGGGAAAGCTTACGACATTCAAGTTCGCGGAAGTGTGGAGGGCCTTCTCTTTCTGTTTTTCTGCGGAAACGGGCAGTAGAATTTCCCGGCCACACACTCTCGCGGTGGCTCGCAGGGTATTACGTAAATTATAGGTGCACGTACTATACCAGTATGAATGTAGTAGGTTTCAAAGTGCAAAAAGTGGTAGTAGTTGTCCAAGAGAGGCGACCAACAGATAAAGTTATTTCCATCATTTGTGTTCTGAGGGATTTTGGATACAGTCAGGAAGTTTTCAGGGAACGAAGGAAGGGTGGGGAGAAACCCAGCGTCAGCACTAGCTTGCTCATAGCGAATGCGCCAAAGGGACCACGGTTTATTGCCCCGCAAGACAGGCACATAGTCCTGGACTCGGAGTGCACTCCACACGGCTCACTAGTGGGGACCGGTGCACCTCGGTGGAGCGATGAAAACCTTTTGCTGTCGCTAGGATTCGAACCCGAGTCCTCGGGATAGGTGGCCAGTATTATAGCCACCTTAACAACCCAATCCCGTTCTTAAACTGCTTGGATATTATCGCGTCATCTGACCCAAACTTAATTCTAAAGGAGATCACGTTGATGTAGTGACTCGTGAGTTGACGTCATACCCCGAGGTCCGGGTTTCAATGCAAGAAGTATCATTGATTTTTCGTAGAATACTACTTCGTACTTGGGTGCTGTGTGGATTACGCTTGAAGTTCAGTACTTCGTCCATCGCATTGGACGTTCAAATATTGATAGATCCCTTGGCACCTTTCGGTGAGAGTGGGCTAATCAGTCTTTGTTGAATAGCGAATGTTCTTCGCTATTCTCCGCACTCACATTTCAGCTGTCTACAATCTATGCTCCTATCCTTTTCAGAGAATGTTTCTGGACCGCACGATGCGACATTCCGTATTGAAATTTAAACCAGTGAATTATTTTTCGCTGTGAAATGACATCATAAATCACGCCGTGCTGAAGAGACTGGTAGTGGAAAACCTCGTCTTACTTCTGTCCATCTCCATTCCCATCGCTATTCTTTATTCCTTTATACCTATGTATTCCTAGTCCAATATACTTTATCAAAACTAATTTTATAATGGGAGGGCAATCACTCGTATAATCCAATGTTATTGAAAAAATGTTTTTTTCGTACCGAATTTCCACGTAATGTTTATCAGAATATTTACGAAAATCAATCTATAAAAAAAATTTAATAGTTCATTTAAAAATATCTACTAATTTTGCTTTCATTGGCGCTCAACAGTTTCTTGTTTAGCGGATGGCTTGTTTAAAGAATCGTGAGTTGTTTCCCGATTCTCCATGCCGTGAACATCATGCTTAAGGAATATTTTGTTTTTAATAATACCAAGGTTACTGGTGACTTAATTTTCTTAAATAGCCACTACAACAGAGGTTACATTTAACATAAAGACTTGACAATACGCAAGCAATGATAGGTTGTTGCCCATTCCCATTTTTCTTTTCTTGATTTATTTTTTACCCCCAAAATATTCTTTGATAAAGAGAAGAATTAACTGGAGAAAGCGAATATTTATTTTTTCCTGTGATGTTGCTGGAAGAATAACATGTTATCTTTTTTTCGGAGGTTGTATATTCTGTGACATAGTTCCCATGCATGCTGTCCTTATAATGCCTTTTTTGACAAACTTCTCCAATAAAATCGTACAAAAATCGAGTGTTAGGATCTTATGCAAGTAAAGCAAACTGCTAGAAACAGTTCCCAGTTCGACATCGCACCGGCATTATATCTCAAAGGTCACGGGTTCAAACTCCTTCTCGTGAAGGGATATTGCGCATTTATTAGGATGAAGACCGTATGTAAAAAGGTTCGATATAACCACAGCTGTCGGAGCATGTAAAAGTCGATTCTCCTGCCGATGGGAAACATTGTTCTCATTTTTTTAATGCTCGCGTAATGAACCTAACCCTTCCCATTCTGTCTGCCTCATGTTCAGCTTGACGTCACGAGACCATTCCATTCCCGGGGAAAAGATCCTTCACCGAAAGGGTGATCTTTTGGGAACGACCGTTCGTCGCCACTACCCCACCGCTGTCCCGCAAGCGCGAGAGACCCCCTATCCCATCCTGGGAGGGATCCCATAACCAGGTGGGCTCGCTCCCTTAGCTGCCAAAAACCACTTGCCCTCCCTTCTTATTAGCGTCATTATCCCCACTCAACACGAAACTCGACCACAGGCCGCTCTTGCCAGTCTGCCTGAAGAGCTTTCATGATAGGATCCAATAATATCTCGACTATTCATTATGTAGCAGGGGTAACTAATCAATAGGCCCTAGTACAGGGGATTACGGATGCGTCGACGACTAAGGTCATTAGCAACTAGTACAGCATACGTGTTTTCTCATAATCAAAATTATTCTCTCAATGAACATTAAAAACCAATAATTATTTAAATTTTAAGTGTTATTATGATTACAAAAATTTTTTTAGATATGTGCCCATTTTATTACGTCATAAAGTTCTGTAGTTCAATATATCTCCATTCTTTCTTTCCTTCCAAAATACCTGTTCTTTCCTCTTCAGCGCAAATGCATCGTCATCCTATACTTCGCGACCTTTACAATTCCTCCTCATACTCATTCAATTTTCCTGACCTTTTCTAACTGCCATTTTTTGTCTCCCAACCTGTTCCTTCAACTTTATTATCTTTTCCCGCACTTAGTACGTTAAAAGCCGCTAATATGCCACCAAGATCTTTCACCCATGTAGTTACTTCTTGGTCTGTATGGAGTTCCAACAGTGGAAATATCTTGAATTCGTTTATTATTTGATAACTATGCTCATAATTTAAATCAGCTTTGCTGTGAAGGTGCAGTATTTCAGTGCATTCAGGTAACGAAATGTTTTAAAGGTGATAATAACTATCAGTACTGTGTTACTGTTTGTGAAAAGAATATTATTCTCTTTAGTTTTTCTAACAATACTTAACGACTTTTTCACGCCATTATGAAAAATTACGTCAATTGATGTTTGGGAATGTTATATCTACGTGACATTTATTGGCAAAAACATATGAATTCACTAAATCGTATCAGGACTTATATAGTAATTTGCGTTATTGGGACTGCTTTATTCTGTCGGAAATTAAGTTTTCTGGGTGGATTTGATAGAGAATTGGAATTTTAACGCAGCTACTTTTGGAACCATGTAGGCATTTTTGCATGTTCTTGTCAGATATGCGCAAAGGTAAATCCTTTTACGCGATTTCTTTCTTATCCTGGTCTTTGATTCAAAGACTCAATTCCTACAAGAGACAATAGCTGATTTCCACTAGGAAAAATTCCACCTTGACCGGGATTCAAGCCCGGACCTCCTGATTTATGGCCAGGTAATCTTCCAGTTAAGCTACCGCGGCTTCCTTATCCCCTGTGGAACTCTTTGAGGCCTTAAAGGACAAATTGTTCCAGCAGGTGACTCTGCTAAGGTATTCGCGGCTAGTTCGAAATCCTTGAATTCTACAAGAGAGTTCTTTAAAGGTGGTTTGCTCGGCTAACGTCAACTTTTCGTTGTTAATCCTCATTGTATAAAACAATACATACGACTCTGAAGTCACATGTCCACTTTCGAAATGTTCAAATCAAATTCATCAGGAAATTCTTGCCATGGC
Organism: Platycnemis pennipes; assembly: GCA_933228895.1. Classification (NCBI taxonomy): domain Eukaryota; kingdom Metazoa; phylum Arthropoda; class Insecta; order Odonata; family Platycnemididae; genus Platycnemis; species Platycnemis pennipes. The sequence goes on from OW121853.1 coordinate 54,422,180, forward strand.
GAACAGTGATATAACCGCTAAATCCACGAGTCATATCTGTTTGCACATTTGCCTTCGTGAATTAGCGTGCCTGCGGAAATGAATATTGCCTATCTCATTGAGGACCTTCGATAAACAGCGCTCGCTGCGCTTGTGCATGGCGTTAATTTACTTGATTGCCTCCTGCTCCTCTCCTCACTTTGCCCAACTATCCTATTTCTTCCATCTAATCGGAATAATTGCCTCGGAGTCTTAATTGCCATGGGGCTTTTGAGAATGATGTTGGATCCATCTCTCGTGAAGTCACTTATCTCTCAGCCCTGGCAATAGTGTGTGCATTCTACTCCAAGCAAATTTGTTCTGCGTGAATATTCATGGAAATTTGACCCATTTTGGGAAAATGTGGCTTTGAATGTCTATTCAGGAAGAGAATTCTGGAACATCCAGAATTTAATGCGGTGGAATTTTTCGCCATGTAAGGCATTCGATGATTAATTGTTTGGCTTCTCCTCGGGGAGATTTAAATGCAAATTTAAATCAGTTTTTTTAACTTTTAAGGAGAATCGATTTTGAAATCATGTGATACAATTTAGCAAAAATACAATATATTTAATGTACATTTTCGGTGTTTGTAGATCAGTGATAAGTCCCACTTTTGGGCATTCCTAATAGTTGACAATAGCATAAGACAGTTTTGATATGTTTTGTATATTTGTTTCTCTAACAGGCTCATTTTTTTCAGTTCCAGAAACATTTGTTGCCCGATGAAGTTTCTTCATTATAAATGGCCCAAAATTTTCAAAAATTGAACAAGGTAAGAGTTTCTCAGTTATCTTATCCATTATGCTAGGAAAAAAGGATTTTTAATCACTCAGTTCAAAGAACTTCGAATAGTAGCAGTAGAATCCGGTTTTTACGCACTCCGACTGCTAAGGTTATATCGCATTGTCTATCAAATTAGTGGGTAACCTTTTCGAGTAGGGGTAGAACAAGTGTGAAAAATCAACGGTGGAGTTAGATATAGCCTGAAAATGTGGAATTCTTGTCACTTGTTATTACGTGCAGCAAAATATGATAAACGTAAAAACTAAGCATACATAACTCCAATTCGTCACTTTTGGCGATTGGCGACGGGTTTGTCTACCCCAGGTCTAACCTAACTTACGAGTAATTTTAACCCTAAGAAGACCATGAAAGCCATGTCCGAGAGGGAATTCGATACCGGGATCATTTGGCTGCTAGATGGGCGCATTACCGACCCGGTTACTGCTACCAACGACGGGAATTGGAAAGTTCCGTTTCATGCTATCGCATTGCTGTTCGTGCGATATCATTAAATTGGGCTTAGGGAGGCAGGATTTCCGTTTTGAAATCTTCCCTACTTTTCAGGACTTAACGGAGTAATTCCGCTACCCATTTCAATCACGCAGTGATCGCGGATGACGAGATTCTACTTTGGAGGCATTGAATTGAGTGCCTAATCGCTTCGGCGTCTCCACCACAGCTCTCAAGGCTGGGATTAATATCTTCCCTCCAAAGCCATGCACGTACATACATCGATTAGAAACCGACAACTTCTGAGCGCTGTGACTTCCTGGCTGTTTAGAGAAGGCCGAAGGAAAATCCCTGAACACGGCCGTTATATTAAGTGGTGAATACCGTAAGCCTTTTGTCCTAATGCCCTGTAGTCAGTATGACTGGTAGCAACCGATTTGGCTTTCGGGTGCTACAATTTCTATTAACAAATCGCTGTCGAACATAACCTTACAAACTTAAGTCAAATACATCGTTCACCCCCGTGGTGGGACTCGAACCCGCAACCGTTGCGTACGAGGCCGGCACGTTGCCATAAACATATTGACTGACTATAAACATATTGACTGAATTTTCCGTGGATTATAGTAAGGAAATGTCTCAAGTATCTTTTCCAATTTTCTCAATAATATGTATCGTATTAATTGTAATTATGAAATTGAAGTAATCATTTTATTGGGTAGCACATTGAGAGTCCAAACATTCATGGTATATGTGAACCGTCGTTTAGTACGGGTTGGTTTAATACGTTTGAAGTTTCTGCCAAAAGTACAATGTAAATACGCACGTTCAATTCAATGGGACTGAAAAGATAGATCGCGTGGAGATAGAGCAGTTAAAAATATGCAAATTAGAATACAGATGCTCCATCCAAACACGCCTAATCCGTAGAAAACGAAAAGTTATAATTTCTTGACTGTTCTAATGACACCACTTTTCTTGGGGTTGTCATTGTTGTTCTCCTAAAATACTGATCTGTCTCCTATTTTCTTCAGTGTAGCAAACATGTGAGTATTACTTAACTCGTGCTGACAAATGGGAAATATCTACTAATAATAATAACTACGAATTGCTACTAATAATATTGGACGATATATTTTAGAAATATCTATGAAGATGCCAACGACGCTATAATACTATAAATTATTTTGCTATTGAGCTAGCATAATGTTGGTAATCACAGAATATTTCATCAAACTGAGTAGCACTCTGACTGCGATTCCTTCTTACAGTACTCATGAATAAATTGGGTAACACCCGTGTGATCTTTTCTGCATTGCATCTCATTTCTTGCTCCCCATTTTCTGATCAGAGGAGAATTCCTCGCGGAGACACGCATCCTTTGTGAGGAAGTTCCAAATGTTATTCTTAGAAACACCGTCTATGCTGGAATCCGCCACGGAAATACAGCAGTAATGCCGAACGTCGTGTGTTTGTGCCCCGGGCACTATGTGTAGCAGCTGCACGTTATACTTCCTGAATTCTGACTCTCAATCGGCTCTGTTCGCCTGCGAGAGGTCGCTTCATACTTGAGGAGACGCCTGCCTCTGCTTTAGACGTGGAAGGCAAGGAGGATGTTAACTCGGGAAATTGAGACAGACGAAGCGTGACGCGACGTTGAAGACGGTTCCCTCTCGCGGCTGCACAACCAAATTCCAGCCCGCTTTGGGGAAATCGTGAGAGGGCTAAGTTGACCGTAATTACCCTCCCATCCTCTCGCAGTTAATTCGTACGAGTGTTATCTCCACGACGGACAGAGCTCGTGAACGATCAAAAATTTTTGAGGGATAGAGAGGCGTACTGTGTAAGCGTAATTTCCAGAAGTTTCGCGCATAAAATTATGTAGGAAAAATTTCTTGCGAGGTCAGCCCCTTTATTGCATTACTTTGTGTACTGGACGGATAAACGGAATATACTTGCACTAAATTCCCAGTGGTGAGATGCGTTCAATTGAGGCTCCGGAGACCTGTTTGATGATGAATTTTTCTCGGGTTCCACACCTGGTGATATTCTTAACGGGCACTAACGTTTCGATGACTGAGGCCATTTTAAGTTCTTAAATAAAAATTCATTATAAATATTCGCCGGTAAAACCTGAAATCATTTAGCTTTAGTTGATTTCGTGTAGGCAAGGAGAGTTGTTCCAGGTTTTATACAGTTGTGATAGCGTATTTTTGCGGTTAAATGCATCTGGAAGTCATATGGTCAGATATATTTAGTAATTAGTGTAAATGTTATTTTAGCTTCATCAAGCAGCGTAGGGTGACATCTGAATTTTCCCTCCTGAAGGGCACAAAACTAGTTTTATCTTCACTTATACTCTTCAATAGGTAAAACCTACCGTTTGCTCTTTGTAATCAGAGCAACACTAATTACTTATTGGCTTGCTCATAATCACCGTAAGCATTCACAGAGACCTCTTTTTTTGACCTGTTGTAGCATGTATGCTGCTTTCTTTTACAGCCAATTTGTTGGATTAAAAAAAAAAATATTTCTCTTTTCAGCCCAGTGTAGATGAGCCCTAACTACAGCAAATTACCCCTTGATATGCGATTCGGATCCTTTCTCAGGCATGAAGTTGTCAATATGACTAAATAAATCGTCAGTAAATGTTATGAGTAATAATCAACTTGAAAAGGGCCGAAAAATTTTAAATTCATTCATCTCCCTATGTTCATTTATCTCCAGGTCATTTATTAATTAAGCAAATATTTTTAAGCGTTTGATTTCTATAAATAATATCAAAATTTACGCTAAAATAAAATCTCGTGTTGAAAAAACAGCTTAAATGTTAGGTACGTAATGGATGGGGTGTGAAACGGATTGATATTTTTGTTTTCACGAAGACGGACCATGTATGTGACCAGCGAAGTAGAGGTAGACTTAGTTAGCGGAAGGGATATAGGAAGAACCCCTCGACGTGTGATGGCGATGCGTATTAGTTTCTCGATGATTCTTCGAAAGCCATCCTATTTCTGATATTGCTATTAGTTTGGTATGATTTTTAGCTTGCGACAACTGTTAATATATCGACATTTGATCTGGGACATTCGTCTCTGTTTTATGCTGCTTATGTATTCATTTCATTGCCGTACTAAATACCTCCAAAAATGCAGTATGCATAGTCGTGACAGCATTTGATTGGTGGAAAACAACAGATAAAGAAATCATTTAACATATACGTTTGCATATGAACTGATGGCATAGCTTCGCAGGGTCAACTGCAGCGTGTCAGCTACCACTCAGATAGACTAGCGTTCAAATGACGGAAACGTGACTGAAGTTTCACTCCACGTTTTCTAAAGCCGCGGGACGTGCAATCACGTTCCACTCCTCAGTGGACCTGAAATGATCGGAACTTAGGATTACAATCCTAAATTTCGCAGTTGTTTGGTTGATACTTTACCAACGGCTTAAAATAAACTCTTCCCAGACGGCCTCTCGTATATTTCATCCCTCCATTACGGATTCCGCATCGACTTGCAGATCCACAGAAGTCTTCTCCATTTTTCCATTTCGGTGCGAAAATTTTCCTCTCAAAACTTTCTTTTCTTCTAGAATTACTCTGGCTAAAATGCTCTCCAGTGAATGACGAAGCTTGCTGCTGACGCACTTGAGGCGTTCTTGCACCCGTGGAAACTCAACCATGTGGATGCGCTAGGACAACTCTACCGAGTCACGTGGGGATGAAGAAGTTCGGGAGCTGTATATTCCCCGAAATTCCAGCTCGAGTCCTCATCACGTAATCCGTATTAAATGTCGACCCAAGGAAGGGTCCGGCCTTTCCGCTTCCCCCTCCCCCCCGCTCACACACCCTTCACCTGTGTTATTCTGAGTCCATTTCGTTTTTGCACCTGCTACGGAGTGGCGGGGAGGAGAGAAGAGGCGGGTTGGGTTGGAATGAGAGGGCGGGCCCGCTGCTTCCTCCCTCAATTCGGTCTGCTTACGGCCGCGCGTGTCCGCACGCGATCAGAAATGCCACCTTTTTGTGAGCGCTGTTTAAAAAAAATACAGCTTTCAAAGTTAGCACGCACGAGCTTTTTGAAAAGCAATTCCATGAAAATTAGTGTGGGATTTAGTCTATTGATGTATTTCACGGTGATTATTTTTCTAAGACCATAGAGGCAAATGCAGCGTCGTTTCTATGAACATTAAGCTTGGTGTCGTAGCTATAGCAGTCTTTCTCCAACTCAGGAAACTAAGGTGTTTAGGTTTATTTTTTTTCATTGCTATCTCCTGAAAATCTTATATCTTAAATCGGTTAAGTATGTAAATGAATTTTTTTACGACATAAAACAAATATTCTTGCCATTTTATACCCAATCTCTACCTCGTGCGATGTGTGGAAAATCTGTTCCCATAATAGATTTCGGACTTTTGATAATTGAAAAAAGGACCCTATTGTAATCTTCAATAGATTACTGCCACCCATTCTCAGCACATTTTCTCCCTTATTGTGACCCGGGTTTCCTTGACACTGCAACATCATCAGGTCTGATGAGGCTACCTGATGATGTTGTAATGTCAACGAAATACGGGCATAAATAAAGTTTATTTTTAATCTGTGGTAAATTGCAAATTTTGTCTTCATTTCGGTAGAGCATGAATGTTCTGTTTGTCATGGTATATATTCGTTAGGTAAGACGGTGTGATGTAAACTTGGCCGTTAGAGCACCTAAAACCAAAGATAGCTACTCTACTACATCTTGCTTGACGTGTGAATGATGAAGAATGAAGACACGTTATATTCCAGTGCGTCAGATTTAGAAAACTTGTTATGTCTATAATCGCACGAATTAATTGGTATGGTTTTCGGTGAAGAAGCATTCAACGCGGCTGATAGTGTGGGAGTTTCCGCTCTATGGTATAGGTTTTCGTTGCGATTGGCTCTTGATACTAAAAATATGGAATTATTACACTTTCATTTTGTAATCCAGTTGGCTCAAGCTGGTCCGTATTTCTTCCGCGACTCGATTTCTGCCTGGCTTGGCTTCTCTCCTCTCCGAGCGACGACAGAGTTCGCGTCTTTCCCTCGCTTCCTACCCCTCCCCCCTCTGGCACCACTCTCCCTCCCTCCCTCTTGTCACCCTCACCTCTCCTCTACAAACCCACCCTCTTCCTCTTTTTCCCACCTTCTTCCTTCCTGCCCCGCCCTCCACTCTTAAGCCTCCCTTCTTGTTTTATTTTTTCCTCCCTCGTTCGACCTCAGGGAGTCAGCCGAAAATTCGCCCATCTCATCGAGCTCCGGGGAGGAAAGTTTTCTCGGCGAGTCGAATTGCAATTCCGGATAGGTGGGATAAAGGGGCACGTGTCGAAGCCGACGGGCTGCGATGCTCTTTTTTTTTGGTGCGTCGATACTTCATAAGGGTCTTGGAAGGTCAAGCTCGACGTCGTTGAATCATTCATGAATGAAGGGAAACTCAGCCTCAGGTCTTAAAGTTATAACAGTGGTATATATAGGTATTTAGGTGCTCCATCTGATAAAAATTATATTTCACCATTTAACTTAAGCGTAAGACGAACATGACGTTCATTTCCGAGTCGGGATTCGATCTCGAGACTCTTGGCTTCTAACAAGCCTCACTACTGCGAGTTTTACCTACTGGAGTGGTTATCACATCTACTACTTTTAGGGGTAGGTGCGCTGAAGAAATAGACTTTTTGTGGGTGTTAAACTGAGGGAAGTTACTTTATTTCTCCAACTTCTTCCGCCAGTCTCTCTTTGATAATATATTTCGCTCTCCTATTCATGCATAACTTTTTCAAGGTCCACATATTCTTAAGAAGTGATTCCGAGTTTCTGTCTTCGCTTCCACTTTTCCAAATAAATTCTACCTGTACTTGAGTAGCTACCTAATGTATGCAAATTACTTAAGCTGTTGGTCACCTCTATTTGATTACTACTATTTTTCGTCTCGCATCATACACTCATTTAATGTTGAATGAATTTGTGTAACGGCTGACCCTTTTGTGCCCTGTCCCATTTCCTACGTCATTTATTGCTCCTGTTTCATAGTCCAGCTAATTGGTTCTATTTTCTATTCTAGCGCTTGGCATCTCTCGTTCATTTCTTCCACCCGTCTCACATATATTTACATGCTGCTAAGGCTACATTCTGTCTGGAGTTTTCGTCTTTTCACCTCGCTACTTCTTCCTTCAACCTTTAATTCCTCATGCCATTTACTTTCACTCTCCTAAATTCGCTTTGTAATCGGATTCCCATCTGTTCTCTTAGTTCGAGCTACTATCGCGACTCTTGTTTCTGTCGCTGTTTTTCCTGCTTTCTTTCAGCTAAAGCTTCCTAACAGCACTATGAAAAAATTCATCTTGTAATCGTTAGTTGCAAAAGTGTGATGCGGAAGTGAAATTGCCTTTCTTGATTACGCGTAAATGAAAAGGTTGCAAGTAATGGGAAATTTTCGCAGAAAGTCCGTATAACAGAGGAATCTACTGATTAAAATGAAGTATACTGTGGTACTTCATTAGCTTTAAATAGTAATCGTTGCCGTATGGAATCCGATAGCCTTTTTTCTTATTTCACAAATGGAGCTTCTTTTATAGGAAACTATGTTTTGTGAATGATATGCTTAGTGGCGTCTGATTGCCGCTAAGTTACAATCAGACATATCTGGAGAGTTCGGGATTTTATTTGCGCTTCCATTTTGCCATTCCTCTAGTTATTTTTATTTTTGCCGTAAACTAGACCATACCTTCCCCCGCACCCACCCACTTTACAACCACAAGTGTATACTGGAATAGTATTTGAACCTCATAACGGTAATTAAACTTATCGTTAGTTGCCCTCTGTAGTGGGCATCATTTGTGTGTTCATACTCTGTGAATGCAGACGAGTTCTAATTTGAAATCAACTATGTAAGTCACTTTTGTGTACGTGTATAATGCGTAACAGAATATAACACCTCGATGATTCTCGCACAGTTTTAAACAAGTGGTAATTGCGTCGAATGTTTCCGGCATCTCCTGCTCTGGTTTCCCCACTTCGAGTGTTTGGGCTCGATTTTATTGAGTAATTACTTTCTCTTTCACTGCTCAACTGACAGCTATTGCCGAGCTCTCTCTTCACCATTCTGAGCTCAAGCATATGCTATTACTTACCCTTGAATGGTAGAACTGGTGAGGAAAAGCAAAGATTTATAACAGTGAAACAGGATTTAATCCAATAAAGCACTACGCGAAGGTTAAAATCACAATTATTGAAAAAAATTATAAATCAAGGTATTGAAATTGACCATCGCGTTAAACCTTTGAAACTCGATGACATAGAAATCTACTGTTATCATAAGGTACAACGATTAAATCACATACGACTACGTCCTGTGAATCACGTCAACAAGGCACTGTAAATTATAGTGTCAGCTAGTTACCTATGTAATTAAAAATCCAAGTTGCTCCTGTCCTCAACTCAGTATTACAACCTTACAAGGCCGCGCAAATATACGAAACACCTTGACCGTGATGAGGTTAATGGCCTCAGATGAACGGCGCCGTCAGATATAATTGCTAATTCCACTCCTGCAAGGGTGGTTCGTTGCGGCGTGCTAATGCCTGACTCTTCGCTTACAGATGAGAGTCGTATCGCAGAACGTCTTCTTCTGCCTTAGAGAACGCTTTGTGACCTCCGCAGATGGCGCATAAAATCCGGTTCACATGGAACGTAAGGACATAACCTTACGACTAAGTTACGATGACCCATGGTCGTTCAAAATTTCATCCGTAGGCAGAGGCCGCCAAACAGGGTTTTGTCTCTTAAACTAATGAGAGAAGTCTTTCTTAATTTCGTAGTAATATTTTGAATTGAGAATTAAAACGGAGAACATTTTCTGCTGATAGTAAAAAAACCAAAACAAAATCTTTGAAATGAACGTTCTTACCCTCATCTCAATAAGCATAGACTCCAACTACAAAATGTTTGTTTTCCTACTAAACATCTTATCAGCATCAGAGGCGGGGATCGGGCTGGTGTGGTGGCTAGAGTACTGGCCTCCCATCCCGAGGGCCCGGCGGTGGCGAATTTTTCAGTGGCAAACCTTGTGGAGGGAATTTCGGGCTCAGAACTCCGTCCGTCGGATGGGACGTTAAGCCATGATCCCGTTGGCTCCTGTCGTTAAGAGTAGGCTAATGCCGACGCCGGATTTCTCTCCACCCTTCCTCGTTCCCTAAAAATTACTACAGTTACCCACCCATCCTAAAAATGTCGGTCGCATCCCCTGAATAACTAAATAACTAAACAGGAGAAGCGATAGAGTAGAGAATATTATCACTCGCGATTGGGCAACTTATGTGTCAATCATGTTAAAGAGTGATCATGACCCATTTTCTACGTACGTCATTCTATTGGGGCGCATTGCGATCCCTTACACGACTGAGTGTCTTTCTTACGACCATCCCTTTTGTCAGCGATTTGTCAACCGTGATTTCGCGGAACTCCAGGATTACACGAGAAATAATAATGAATGGCTGTGGTGAGTAAATGACGATATGTGTCGTTTCTTGGACTTGCCTACAGCATGGATATTATTGTACGCTGTAGGGAATTGTTGGTGCATAATTCCAAGGGTTTCACAATGGAAAAAAGGTTAGGAAACGCTGCCCTAAGTTATACTTTTACATTGAATGTGAACCGGCCTTAAATCGTTCGATCACTATCGCCTTTCAGACCGTTTTTCCAGCTTCCCTCGTCGTGCGAGCCCCTGGATCACCGCAATACTTCCCTCTCGAGAGTCCTGACGACCTCTCCCCTCCCCTGAAGACACGAAAGGGGTCGGAGTAACGCGGGCGTCCACCAAATTCCCTGCATCGTCTCCTTTCCGGCTTTTTGGCGGCGCAACTGTGTTGTGGTCTCGCCGAGGCATCGGAAACCGCGTCGCGCGCTTTTGACCCAATCTCCGTCGGTCATTGCCGCCGTCTCAACCTTCCCCCCGCTTCCTCCGCCAAACTTCTCCTCCGCCGCCCTCGCGTTTCCTTCCCCTATACGAGCATGTATATCCATCTCCATCCCTTCCTTCCCCTCTCCTCTGCCATTCTTGTTCCTCGTTCCTCTTACCTTCCTAACTCCCACGCCCTCGCTCCTCATTTCTCTCACTCAACTGCCTGATCTCATTTTCCTCCCCTCTCTTTTTTCCTGGCCTCACTCTTCTGCGTGCAAGAATGAAGACTCTAACTTGTCTTGAATGACATAAACAGTGAGATTATGTGCTAAAGTGTTGGTGATTGTTATTATTCTTAATATATTTTATTACTGCCATATAGCACTTACTTCCATCAGCTTAAACCATTATATTCTCAATATGTTAACAATACAATTTACAATTTGTTTATTTTGCGCTGCTACTCAACATAAAGGAAGATGGATGAAGGGAATGAAAGAGAGCATCCGGCATAATTTTGTTTGACATCTGTTTCAGTCAGAAAGGGGAATGAACTTTGGAAGTTTCAGCAAAAGGCGAAAGCATCAGAATTACTTGGATACTTTAGATGTTAAATGTACCCAGTTACTGTGGAATTAGATTATTATGCTTCCAAATGGTAAGGTTATTTCGTGCAATCTAACTTTCCTTTTCTTATAAATACATACCCGAGGACTTAGGACTTGAACGCGCGGAACAAGGCATGAAATTGATTGTTTCGTTCATTTTATTCATACAATTTTGTTTGAATATTTTTAAAATCTCCCAATTGGTGCATATATTAATTAGTACATGTGCTATTAATTTAATATGTTTGTTGATGATAATTTAAAGTATTGCCGTGAAGAGAGGAATTCAAACGGCATATTTTTTGCTTAAAAGTGTGGTATGGGCTTTAAATTTGCGTAATTATACATTGAATTTAAAGACTTCTTCTAACTCTATTCAGTATTTCGTTTGGGTCATCCCTCCCATTGGGTGATTGGAGGTGAACCAAATGCAATTTGGAATGCATATAGTAGTGTGTATAGTATACTAGAGTGTATGTAATATTTTTATAAGTGTATTTCGACTGCAGGGATCAGTCAGGGATCTTTCTTGAAAAAAATCTTTTTGCATTTATTCGTCCAATCCTGATACTTAACGGGCATCTGCTATAAATTTGACTTCCCTGAGAAAGTATTCTGCAGAATTACAAAATTTTAACCAAATGATTTCCATCCTCTTGGAAATTGGCCCACGATCCACGGCCCGAGACAGGTGAGCCCTCCGTTTTCAATCTACCGCACGTAGCGGATATATTGTGAAAGCGAGGCTTACTTCAACTTTCCTTATATTGCCGACTTTGAAGCTAGGTGTAGATTTCTTCGTGGTGGAATGATGTTCACTTCTCGTTCGTTACACCTGTGGCTACGTCGTAAAAACTGTTTCCCATTAATGCGTCAGATGAGGGGGATCAATTTTGGGAATCCCGATGAGAGGGATCGTGCTGCTGTGATCGTTGGCGGAATAGAGGATAAGAGAAAGGAAAGTACCGCGAGATAGAGGATGGGGATCAATATAAAGCATTTAGGGATTAGTCTTTCATGCCCTCAAATTAATATCATAGTTAGTGAGCTGGGATCGGGTGTTTGTGGTGGATAGAGTTTCTGGTAATCCATCCTGAGGGCTCGAGTTCGAATCCTTAGAGGGTTAGATATTTTGTATCTACATCTACATCTACACGATACCCTGCAAGCCACCGCTAGGGTGTGTGGCAGGGGGTGAAGGTCACCAAGCATGCACTACTAACATGCAAGCAGCAACTAAAGGGTCTCATGCAACTAGATTGTTAGTATCTACCTGTATAGTATTATAGTAGATCGGTATATTTGTATAAATATACCGATCCTCGCTTGAGTGGTGTGTGGAGAGCACTTCAAATTCAGTATTCAGGCCGTCAGAGGGGACTTTTACATGGACGCCCTTGGAGTCTTTCACTAGATTAAGCTACTCTACACCTTTTTTATTTTCCTGAAATATCCCTACCGCTAAATAATCACTCACTTATCCTAAATGATATAAGCTGTCGGTCGCCTTCCCTGAATGTACTGAAGTACTAACTGGAAGGTACTGCTAACTAGTGTGCAAATAATGCGCCATCCAGAACGAAATCTTAGAACCAAAATCAATGCAAGGATCATTTGATGAACATCTTGTGACCTAGAACACTGGTGTCGTTATCAAGTGGGTGTGCCTCAGGAAAAACTACTCTCTAATTGCTCCCTTCCAATCCCCATTCCGTGTTAACCTATTCATTCCTCATTCCATCTCTGCATTATATATTAATTCAAGTGATCAATACAATTAACATGGCATGGAATACTAACATTTGATGACTTTTCCCCTTTAGTTGCACACGAAATATTTCAGACTTCATACGACCCTATTAATGTACCAATTCACACAGCTAAATTATTCACTGCCAGAATTATTATTCCCAAATTATCATTGTCAATATTTGCTGAGCCCTCAAGTGTACAGTAGATGATTTTATTAACCTTCCTGGATGTAATAATTGCTGTGGACACTTAAGGCGAATAATTATGTCTGGTTTACTCTGATTTCAGCGACAGTTGAATTTTCAACTGAGTTATCAAACAATGCCGAAGTCAGGTAACCTTTGGTTGTGGTATTTCCATAAACTAGGCCAAGAGTGATATTCAGTTAATGACTCAAATAGTGCATTTGTAATTCTACTACCATTTTAAAGGCAATAATTACTTAATTATAATTAGTTGCATTTTCCTCGAAGCGATTTTATATTAGACTTATTCATGACTGCACTAATCACTTGCAGTCACCACGAATTGTAAGCCCGTTGGATTTGGCTGATTGTGAGTAAGGGTTGTGCAAGAGTTCATTATTGTTTCCGGTACTTCGTATTTACTCAACCAAAAACATTCATTTTCCCAACCACACACGTGTTTTCAACGTGCCTCGCGGAGTACACTTAATGGTAGAGTAGCATATGTAGCCATCTATTTCCATAATAGATTAAGTCATTCCGAACGATTGATCGCATACAATCTTTTCTTCTTACTCTTCTTGCCCTTACTTATTGCAAGTGACTTGGAACGAACCCAAAGCATTTTTGGCATTTATAAAACCTAAGATTGTATTTCTGTATATGTTTCCATCTCACCCTCTTCTTAATTCTATCACTGAGTCATTTCTCCGCCGCTATGATTATCATAAATTATCCTTAATGAATTCAGTGTTATGCTCATATTGATACATACATGAATGTGTATAATGATACAAAAATTAGCAGGTAATGTTTATGCGTTTCCGTATGGAAATATTCTTGGATCCATTATTTCAAATTTATATATTTATTTAGGGTAATTTGTAAATACGTTAGGATGGAGTGTTTTCCTAATGACAAAAAAAATACTGGTGCCCCCGGCTGTCATTGGACTAGTGAACCAACGTCCTCTCACAAATGAGTTTGCTGTGTACGGTGGTTCCGGTGGTATGGCACTTTTCCCATTGTCCTACCTTCCCGATTCCTCGCTCCTTTCTCTCCTCTAGCTCCTAGTCGTTCTTTTCCGGCCCCACTCTCTTTTCTTCTCTCTGTCATCGTGTTGGCGTCACGGCCACCTACCTCGTTCGCGTGCACTGAGGCACCCCTTCCTTCGGCCTCTCCTCCCCTCTATTTCTCACCCCGTCTCCTCTTCCTCCCGTTTTCCACCCTTCTCCCACTCGGGCAAAATCACCTCCCCTACCTTCCTCCTCTTCTGAAGCTTCCGCTCCCTCGTGGACTTCTCTCAGACTTCTTTTTATGTATCCTCCCACTCTTCTTTCGAAGTCGTCGTCGGCATTCCGTAGGTGAAATGGGGCTTCCTCTAGTAACGAGACCGATAAAATGAATAAACAAATAAATCAACCCTTATATTTTTTAAAGTTTTATTCATCAATGGTTGCTTATCTGCTTAATTGCAGTAACTTAGCGACACGAAACGAGAACTTGCAGTTTGTTGAATAAGTTTCAATCTCAGTGACGCTTCTAAAGCGGATGAGAAATGTCCCAAGTGGCATTATTTAGCATTTTACGATTCATTGGCATTATAGTAATGTATCGACGTGTTTCAATAGCCGATATAACGGAAATCGACTGTGTTTAAAATTGCCTTGGGGAAATTGTCTCTTGTAACCGGAACCAAACTTTTGTTATGCCAAGGTTTGGCATAACGAGGCAGCCAAGGTATAGTAGGTACACATACGAAATTATATGTTTTAAGAATATTGAGAAGGGAGATCTACAGGTAAATCATTATTAATGCTACCGAGTATGCTTTTCCCAATTTTCCTAATCCAAACCGAGAATAGGAAAAGCGAACAGGTATATTTCTACGGAACGGTATTTCTAAATTAGTGGCCAACCAAAGAGGTGTTGGTGGGAACGAAAATGGTTAAGTTATCAGAAAGTCAGGCAATGGAATAGGTGCTAGTTAAAGTCAGTAAGATTGAAAGTTCTTGGAGTAGGTATATTTTGCGGAGGATGTATAAGTGAATGCCTATGTAGGTAGAAGATTTAATGCGTATAGTCGGAATACTCGTACATTCTCGATGATCAAGGGGCATTTTGATTCAACTTAGGTGAATCTAATACTGAGTATATTTGCACACCAGTATTATCGCACGCACGTTTAGACAAGATGGTAAGATTGAAACAGCTCTTGAGAGGAGAGGGAAAGGAATACCTGCATTGTTAGGCTGTGTCTGCAAAAGAGGTGAAATATTTTTTTATTGAAGTGGTTAGCATATACGGGTATCTCCCTTGTACCAGTTTTGGGATATATGATTATTTATGATGATAATGATCGTTTATTCATGCATCCAAACTCTTGAACTGCAGGTTTACTTCGTAACATTCAAATTGATGAACGTGTATTTGATTAATGTAGATCGATAATGATGCACATTACGTTGTGTAATTATTCGGCGTATAAACGGGTAGTGAATGATGTTTTTAGTCTCTCAACTGTGCACACAATTGCTGGGTAGCTGACTGTAAATATCGGAGTAATACAGGCCGATTAAATCAACTATTGAATTATTCCTATGACGCTGGAAATCCACTTATGAGATATGAAAATGTACTTGTACGTGAAATAGTCATATATCTACTCACTATCCTGCAATGGACCTCGATGGTGTGTGGTAGGGTGTGAGTTATCTCCAAAAATTCATAATGTACATACGTACACTGAAGTTTACTAATGCTATCTACCGAAAGTGAGATTTCTAAATTTATGGAGCTGCATTACAATTTGCAGCTCGGCGTGGATCTGATTTGTACTATGACCCGCCTGATCAACGCTATTTCATTTCGCAGCCTGTATTTATGGTGAGATTCGGTCAAAATTCTGTACTTCGTCCGTCGAATGGGACGTTGAACCGTGATGCCTTTCGTAAACGAGTCTGCCAATGTCTCTGTTCCTAAAAATGCACCATTTGTTAAGTCTTCACCGAGACATTAATATGAAAGCTTACTGAGTATTAATGGAGGTTTCGGGTTCTTTTAACTTTCAAAATTGGTATTCTGTAAATAGCCCGTCGAAATCTCTTGAGGTCAATGGCTCTTGTTCAATTTAATGGCATTTCTACCAAGGAATCAAAGATTTTATAGTGGAATAAGTTGTGGGATTTGATTCGAATCGGTCACCCATAAGTTGTTGCTTAAAAGTGAGGCATGTTCTTATTTTTCATTTCTCACGACCATGAGTGAAAAATTACCCTTGACTGACTTCGAGAGCAAAATTGAGGGAAAAATGTGAGGAAATACTCCAGGAGAGTAGCAGCGAGGAGCTATTCGTCTCCCGGGAGACTTTAATGGAAGTTTCATTGGAGATGAGTGAGTCAAAACAAATTAGCAATTTAAACTAGTACTATTTAAACTGTACCGTTTAATTCTACTATCGTCTTCGATAATATGCCTCCTAGAGGCCATGATTAGGTATAAGTAAGTGGAGCTCTTAACGAAGGGCTGAATGCAGCATCTCTTCCATCGAATGAATCCGTAACTTGCAAAAATTTCGGATAGCCCAAAAACTTTGATGTATTGTCTTTCACTGTGTAATATTTTTCCCCAAGGGGAATGCCGATCTCATGCGTATGTATTTTTTTTGCAGACAAATACATTTTGTTCGGATGTCAAAAAGGTGTATTTTCTTGCGTTACTTCGCGACCTCGCGAGAATTCTTCCCTGTGAACATCAAAAGTTTTAGCAAATTACATTGCTTTCGTTTTACCTCTGGAACCCGCTTAAATGCTAGTTAAGTCTTCGAAAGTGGATGTGAATCACGCTCGCTTTACATATTCCTTCGTGCCAATCACTGCCGTTTTGAGGTCATGGATCATTTCAAAGTGCAGGAAAAGCGTCAACAAGTTTGAACGATTTCGCCGTGAAATAAAAAGCCGTTACGGGCAGCCCACGCCCATCACCTGACACTTTAGTGGGGCGAGGGGACAAAATTCTTGAGACAGCGTGGGATGGCTGGGAAACTGAAGGGCAATGTATCGAACATAAAGATAACATCGAAGGGAATGCAGATTATATTCTGCGAAAAAGGATTCACTGAGTGTCCGCGTTCCGACTGATGAAAACTATAATTGTAAATCGTTTATTACCACTCTTTATATTATATCGTCTTTTTTTAATTATCTGATTATGAATCAACTCGCGGAATGTTCATTTCATCAAATTCTGTTTTGAGCGGTTTCAAATGATGTATTTTACCTTATGATCTAAACTTTGGGCTTAACTTTAACGTTAATAATTTTTCGACTCTTTACAATGGATGCGCGTAGTTTATATCTACATGTTATGTAAAAGTCTGCTCTGCATGATACTAATAATAATCCCAAAATGACTAATGTTGTAACCATTTGTGCACGTAAGTAGTTGAAGTCTCGAGGTAGCTTGCAGGGTACTAAGTAGATGTATATAGAAAATGACCCTAGGATAGAAAACGCAGCATCCATGCTCCAGGTGGGATTCGGACCCGCGAATTTAAAGTTGCCAGGCCGTCCTAGCAACCTGTCTGTTTATCGTGATCGCTATAGAACGATTAGGGGAGATAAAGCTGGTCAAGGCTACATGAAAAGTGTCCTGGGAAATTATAGAATACTGAATAATCATGTGAATAAGAACTGAGCAATAATGCCGTTGCCTGTGAAGCCTAGTGTCCCTCAGGAAAGTGGGGCTGAGTAACAAACTGCATGCTCTGCATAATGAAATATTTTTCTCTATTATTTTTTATTATAAATATGACAAGAATAATCCAAACCGTCAAGACTAATAGTATTTGATGATTTATAAGTAACGTAATTATGGGTAGAAAAACAGGCAGGGATGATGACTGTTTCTCTCCAGGATAACGAGCTGCCTGTGCTTTTTGCACAATCGATGAAGTATATAGGTTTTACTCTTGGAATCTAGACTGGAGATTTTGCCCACATTAATGAGAAAGTTTATCATCATCACGTATCAAAATCTATTCTTCGCTCCCGAGTATGGTAGATATGTATAATGTCATTTTAATTATCCCCATTCCTGAGGTAAAATTGCAAAATTTCAAATATGTTTTCGCGTTGGCATTGTGATTATGAAAATAAAACTGACGTTGGTATGGATTTGGCTATAAAAAACAATTATTCCTTGAGTCCTCAAGTTTTCAATTTTGTTTTTGATGCGGAGTAGTTTGAATCTTTTGAATTTTAATCTATCTATTAGAGGGATCTAAAAGCAGTTGAATATCTCCGCACTGCTAAGACGAGCCCGGCCTCCTGATCCCTGTCTTGGAAGATGATACAGAGGTTTTTTTACTTCCGAAGCATCCCAAAAAACATCGGATACTCCTCCCCGTCTGCTCCTGAAGTAAGACCTGATATCGTTTAGACTTGAGGTAGCAAATCTGGCTTTGCTCGTGTGGATCTAGGATAAAGTCGTAATGTGATTTGCTGTCTGTCAAAAGTTAGTATTCAATCATCTGAGGTAGTGAAAAATATATTCCTTTGACCTTGGGGGAATTGTTACACTTAGTACGTGACGATACGTCGTGTTCAACTTTGAACTTACTTGACTTCGCTGACTCCTCGAATCAGTCGCAATGGAAAGCAGAACCTTCCACCCCACTCTCCGTCGAGTGGACTGCATTGAACTTCAATGAAGGCCAAAACAATCTAGTACTCCGATTCCCCTGGGTTTTCTTAGTTCATTCAACCCTCCGTTTACTAGTTTCGTATGCCGAGAGTGCTACGTTGCCGGATTGTACAAAGACCTCTCGGTCGACCTCTTCCTTTTATATTTAGTGGAGAGAAGACAACGAATATCTCATTGAGATAAGTTTGTGTTTCTTTCCGGTGGCTTTCATCCCTGTCATATCCGCCAGCGATTATCAAGCGGTGCCGCTTTCCTTGTACTTTCGGGAGTGCCTACGAGCACGGTTCAGGACATTTAGCTTCCTGCAAGTATTTTCATTGATTGCGGAAATCTCTCGTGTCTGATTCTGTTTGTCTCGTGCATTGTAGGTCATCGTCCCGCGTCTTCCCTTTTAATCTACATCTATCGAGTACGCTATAACCAATCTGGAAAATGCATGGCAGAGGGTTAATCTCTACCTATGTTTATTACGTCACTGACGACTAAAAATAGTTACCATACTTTTGTTTAAGTGTTCGATGTATGTTAATATAACATATGAAAGGTTGAGTTTGACATTACGGCAATCTGGAGGAATATCCCAGCATATGAAGTGATAAGAAGATAATATATCTAGTATTATTCGGGAAATGTGACGGATAGCTTAGGTCATTTGCGCCATTAAGTTCATAGATATTTGGGTGGAGGTAGAATTTGTTTGGGAAAAGTGAAGCTACATCCGTCTTCATTAGCTAGCTCTTACCGAAAAGGCCTAAGGGCCCACGGTTTAACGTCCCATCCGACGGACGGAGTGCTAAATTTGTAGTGTTCTCCACTCAACAAGTTACGACCAATCTGCTGGTAAAAATATTATCTCTCCCGATCGCCGAGAATTCTTCCAATGTTGAAGCAGCTTTCATGCGTACAGGTTGTCAAGGAGATTAAGTGTTTGAAAGCAGGGGATGTAAATGTTGCTTGGTCGCAGGGTAGGTACTCCACCTCCACCTGCGTATGCATCCATCCATTCTATTTTCATGGCTTCTTATCTTGTGTGGTCTCCTATCGTGCGCGGAAGGAATAGTATTAAAATTTATTAGTTAAATCATCTGTTTCATGCCGTTTATTCCTCCTATGTAGTCTTTTATATGTATCCTCCTATTTATGTAGTCTTTTATGAAATTCAAAGAATTTTTTTATCTGTTTCGCAACCAAATTATAAGGATTCTTTGGCTGCATCTAGTTCAACGTAGTTTGCACGCGAACGATAAAAATTACAAGGCTTGCGAGATTCCTCAGCGATGGAAGGTGAAAAAGGCGAAATTCTTGCGCAACTGCTAGCCTTGGCCGAGTTTTCTGAGAGAGAGAGTTTATTCATTGAATTTAATTCTACTATAAACGCATCGTTTATCTGTAGTGATGACCTTAAATGCACCGAAAAAATATCCATAAAATAAGCGTCCTTTCAAAAGAATTTCTTAGGTAAAGTGATGAGGTTTAATATTTCATATCTTTTATTTAATGCCGCTGCTGATAATTTTTCAGTCTCATTAAATCCATGAGAAGTTTTTCGTCCGTAAAATTTGTTCCATCAGGCGTGCCTTCTTTTGCGGCAGGCTGATAATTTTCTTTCCTTTGAAGTCCTCCAATAATCCTTCAGGAATAGGTTAGTTAGGATAAAAATATTTTAAACTACGTATTTACAACGGACAATTTTTAAACTATTTACTAAGAGAACTTCGTAAGATTGAAAATTCTTTTTTATCTTGCATAGTTTTTGCAATCTGGCAATGAATCAATTCTACAATGTACAGCCATAAGCAGCTGAAGTTATTTACAGAGATGTGTTTGACTTATTTCATTTCCTCGAAATACCTTCATTGAGGGAGCACTATTTTAGGTAGACGTAGGAGGAATAAATAGATGTTTACTCACCTCAAGCAATGTAAGCATTTGAACCACATGACTTTGTGAATAGTGGAATATTTTGCGGTGTTCATTATCATCAGTCAACAATCATAAGATTGAAGCAATGGTGGGTGGCGTCACTTTGTGGGACTCCTTCATGGTGAACACAAGGGAGAAAAAATACTTTGCTGGTCCACAGGATAGTCTATAATTCTATCTCGTGGACTAGCAAAGTATTTTTTCTCCCTTGTATTCATCATAAGCTTGGTTTCATGCAGCTCTTCACTGGATTCTCCTATCGGCTAACCTCTTCATATTCGCGTATTCCTTCTCTTTTACATTCTTCACTGTTTACTCTATACATATATCTCAAGCGTTTTATTCAGCTATCAGTAATTTTCTTTTCGTATTCATTCATTAATTTTAATTGTAGCCATAAAGCTACTGTAGCTGAGGAATAACGATAGTAAATAATTATGTATTGTGAATTTCATAAGGTACATGGATGCTCTACATTTTGTTACACTTGCGTCATTTAAACTTTGATCCGTGAGTAACTCATATACGTACGATATAAGATTCGATAACGCACCTATGACCTCGCTCAGTAACGACTCGTTAATTTCTGCTCCTCGACAAAGTCAAAGTTTTGATGCACAAGCCTCGAGAGATCCCCTGTGAAATCTGCGAGAGAAGATTAATTTTCAACCAGTACTCTTCCAGAGTTTCTGTTGAGTCAGTTAAAATTGTTATGAAGGGTGAATATTTTAAAGTTATCTGCGCCATTCCTGCGTCAGTCGATGGAATACCCAAGAGGCCTTTTCCCGCCGACCCTTTGCCGAAGTGAATGGAACCCCGTTTTGAAATTCTCGATGTCCTTAATGGCGAGAAAGGAGGGGTCGATGGGGCCTATATCTTGATTAGGAATGGGGATTGAGTTGGGAAAATCCGGAAGTAAGAAATGGGGAAGGAGAGGGAAGAGCTCCGGAGCGGAAATTTTCCCAGCAGTTACGTTGAAAGCTGGAGCTTTCCATGTCGTTACGTCTCTTCATGCAGACTGGCTTATGCCAGCTGATGTATTCTCGTCACGACACATTATTCTGGGCTGATGTACCTTATATAACCAAATATCTAGGTTATTCACCCCGAGTCGAGAATGACGTTTTTTATTACCTCACTTACTTTTCTTCGGTTACTTCAGTATATATTTAGCAAAATCTATCACTTATATTTTGATTCCTGATTCTTGTTAAAATTTATCATTTTGGTCACTAAAATTGTGAATAATTCATCAGCGGGAGTATTTCACTATCACCTTGTTGATGCTTTGCTAATTTCCTTGCCTTGCAGTGGATCTATGTGTCTTTGAATAAAGCGTTTTTTTCTCCATGTCTTTATATCATAGGCGATTTTCACTTACTAGCTGTTGTGCTTTGTAATTTTAATTTTTTAAACATCAAAAGTGGCAAAGATATTGCTAGAGAAGTAAATAATTAAACCGTAACATAGAGTCCAGTGCTCAAATGGACGAGTTCCATTGAGTCCACTGACTCACCTTAATATGCACTAAAAATACTTCCCCTTGTGAAAGTTTCTCACCGGTGGTATATTATGCTTGGGCAACAGTTTTTTCAGCTGCAATACCTTATGAGCCATATGAGCTAGCAAGTGCATATCTGGTCATTCACTTCCTATCACACACCATCTAAGTGGCTTGTAGGGTACTCTTTAGGCGTGTGAACAAGAGATTGTGTCGTGCACTTCATTCTGTATTTTTAATTTCAAACACGATCATACCCGAGCGAGTGCCAAGGGCTGCATGGATTTGACGGGATTTTAGTGAATACTAATCGAGTCATAGTGGTTGATCACACGTTTTATTGCTCATTCTGTGCTTAGATGAGGATTTAAGAGCATTATTATTGCATGCTTAATGATGAGTAACTCCCTCGACCTCTTAATGCTGTACGAGGTGGATACCAGTGTTACTTGGTGGAAGTGATTCAAATTGATTGGATGAAACTCTTGCTATTAGAAATTCGTTTTAACATGTAAATGCCAAGTGTTTCATTCAGTCAGCCATCAAGGAAGCTTGCTTCGTATTTATATTGATGCCTACTTGTATTCATTTGGTAGATATATATATAGGATAATAAAGGAATGAATGTCTATCAGGTGTTTAAAAGTGTTTAAAATTGCTGGCCACAATCTGGCATAGCAGTTGCGCGGGATGCGTCCAACTGGGTAGTTATGGATTATATTATAATCTCCCGGGCACCTAATCGACGTTTAACTTGCGGACTTTCTTTAGTTAAAAGTAAATTGAGTGGCTGTGACTAGCAGTGAATCTTTTGGGATCGAAGTATTCCTTAGTGATGTCCCCTACTCTTATCAAATTAAGTCGGCATTTGCTCATATGCGTATGCATTGTGACGACATAGTAACCCAGAGGGCAGACCGGTGGCATATTGACACCGGGTTTCCGGGTTCTTATCCGGGAGAGGGCTCTCTGGAACTCTTCCATTTGAGCACATTTTGCGTGATCTTTATGGGAAACAGGCGGCACAGGAAAACGTAGTGTCCCACCTACGTTAATGTGTGAATTTCCCTCGATGAATGGCTTGTCACTTGATGGATTCTCCCACTAACCACTCGTTGGTAACCAGACCCACCTCTGGATGAAGCAGCATGGTTTACTAACAGTTTATCTTGCAAGCACCTCAAGAGTGTGTTAAATTTCAGTGAATATTCGCCAGATTTTCGCGGCATGGTTAATTCATCCAAAATCTAGCGTTAGGCGATGTTGCGTGGGAAGAACAGCGTCACAAAAATTGTGAAATCGGTCGTTTTTTTCCCGAAATTGCTGACATGACTTCGCACGGTTGATGTTTTAGCGGCCAAGGCTAAACCGATTGATTTTTGCCCCCTTCGAGAGCCCACGCGTCGTTGGGCACGCGCTAACTGTACTGAGGGAGCTGTTGTGCACCGACGTGGAAAGGTGGGAGTGTTTTCGGATCCATGAAATGCAGAGCGCGGAGGTTATAGCTCTCCAGTGCCCTCCCATGCACCTGCTCGTAACATAGCGACTAGTCCTTCCTCCCTTTATGGCTGGGCGGGACGTAAACAGAAGGCCGGTTGGGTTTACGAGGCAAAAAGAGTCCGGATGAGGTGAGAGTTGTAGGAAAGTGGTCTTACCTGAGGGGAGGATGGTGGATCGAGAGTAAAAGGAATTGAAAAATTCAAGAAATGAGAAGTAGTCCGGGAAAATTGAATCCAACGATTATTTTCCTTGGAATTTATTCAATTGGACGTATTTTGTACTAAATTGTCTTTTGCTTTGCGGTGAAAGTACCTATTTTACTGTTTTTAAGATGGTGTAGGTAGATTTGAACCTCAGCAACTACTGAGCGCGTGATAAAAACTCATTTCATGTACTTCTCAAGCATTGTCGTGTTCTTAATTCTTTGGGATTATTATCTTTATCAGAAAAGCCTATAAACGAAAAATTGATTGCTTCGGGTGGTCGATCGTCAATTAAAGCATGAGTATGAGGGAATACTTTTTGAATTCGCTATGGAGAATAGCGGAAAAGTGTTCGGCAACATTGGTGAAGAGGGAAAATTAATTGGTAATTTCAAAAACGAAGAGACGGGATTATAAGGAAGGAAAGGTATAAGGTATTGAGAGTTATTTAAATTTGAAGAGTTCTAAGCCCTAAAGCAGGAGATCATGGTGCACAGACATGAGTGTATGGAAGTGCTCAGAGTTCTCCGACGGTGTGGGACATTTACTCAGAGAGGCCGGCAGCAATAGCCAGGTCGATTAGTTGCTATCCTAACAACTCTAAGGTTGCTAGTTTGAATCTATCCTCGGGCGTGGTTTCTGCGTTTGTCCTAGAAATAGGCTAAGGATGAAGTTAGCTTTGACTGTTCGATATAGCCTTTGAATTTGGATGATTTGGATAAAGTCTAATTTCACTACTACTACTTTAGTTAGAGAAAACAAACAGCGAATTCGAATAGAGCACTTTTTTCGGTAAAAATAATGTTCTATATCTATATCGGTGTTGCAAATGGAAAAAATAATTTTCATCACTGTTACCAATTTTCAGGCGTCACTAGAGGATCCTCGGGTGACTCGGGGTAAATTTCGATTCGTGATCTTGTGCGTGTTATGAGTGCATGCGGTAGCGAAATATATTGAATGACGCACGTGACAGAGGCGCTGTTGAGGTTGAGAAATATGTCCTAAGATTGACGCAGGGGATGTAAGAAAGGGCGTAGATTAGGCAGAGTGCCGACAAACTGTCGAGCTGGAAGCTTCATCGCATTCGGTGCGACGCAAAGGGACTTCGTGAATGAGGGGGACCAAAAGGCTGGAGGGAAAATTTTAAATTCTGGCGATGAGCACGAAGAGTTATTTACCCAGATTAACCTCTCTAAAAACTGATGGTAAAAATATTATATTTTCATTAAGAAAAATATTTTTGCGTTTAAAATTTGTATTTCATTGCTTACGGATTTCTCTCCAAGCGAAGCAGTTGGCATGGTTTAATACGCCGTAAGTCCACGTATGGGTGTGTGTTTAACGTAACTATAAATGTTCTCTTTTTCTAACAATTTGTTAAGATAGGAAAATTTGATAGTAATCATCGTCAGAGGGTTCACAGCATGTCACATTTATCCGCAAAAACCTTTTAACAAATGCAAGGATCGCGAATTTACCGAGAAAACCTTAACGGAGTTACCTGCTAAGAATCCGGTCGCGGTGAAGACAAGTGATTTTTTTTCTCGGTGGAAATTTCTGATACTGCGAAAGAGCCTTTCCTGAAACTTCAATGGTATATTCTATGTACATATGACCTACTTTTACGGTATTTATTAATTTTATTTGTTACGACATTTGTCCGTAGTACGTCCAACGAGATATTAATTTTTCTTTCGTCAGTAGAGTAATTTAATAATATTCGTCATGATATATCGCGGTTTATTAAGTAATAATCTCAAAATACTATGTTAAATCACCGTAGCAATGGCGATTTATATGAGAAGGTAATATAAGAACATAGCTAATCCCACTTATATAATTATCTATATCAATAGAAAATTTTATTAAAAGATATCCATAATCTTTAAAATGAAATAAACGGATTATTGGCAGGAACCTTTACGAATATAACTACTCTAAAACGTTATATGTTGATGTACACAGTTGATGTTTCGTAGCTGTAAGAGTTATATTTTTTGTCCATGCCTGGGGACATTCAAGTCAAACTTGTATGGGACATGGTGGCGGAAATTATGACAGTAGTTCTATGGCACGATGAATAGGCATGGTTTTTATTGGTGGTTTATGATGTACTATTCCAGCTAAGTATGATAGCTAAACTTCAATCTTATCGGAGAATATGAGTTATGAAGGGCTCAGAACACTACAAGGTTGACAATAGACAAGGAAAATCGAGAGTTTTAGACAAGGGGATTGGTGCATTTTAGTAGCAGGTCATTTGAAGTCCGAGAGCGCTGCTTCCCGTAAACAAAATATGTTACATTCGTTCACACCACGAGTTGAGAGCGAGGAAAGTTATCGACCTTTTTCCTACATCTATTGAGGATAACACTTTTATTATTTTTTTCGGAAAATTCAGCTAATAGCTCTCGATAAATACCTATCGCGAGTGCGGTAACGAGGGGATTACATGGTGGACAACACGTAGTAAAACTCTCAATATGATGGCTGACCGTAGGGGATTGTATTTGGTGAATGAGAGTGAGCGAAGGAAGCATCAGGAAGGGAGGGAAAGAAAGCGATGGGCCTCGATCATGGGGGAGTGGAGTGCCCCCGTTACGCTACCAACACCTGGTGAGCCTTTGGGCCTCGACGCACGCCCGATAGCGCGTGCCACTTCATCAAAGGATGCGAACAGGGACGCACACCAGTTCTCTCATCCCTTCCGCTGGTTGAGGGGTTAGGGCATTGTCATCGGGAACGGCCGGCTCGCGATGATAAATCTATGTCGATGGCGTGTCGGACGAGAGCCAAAAAGAGATAAATTCCTCCCTTTCACGCTGAATCCATTAAATAGGGCAGCTTTCGTTGAAATGATAATCGAAAATTGGATTGGAGCCTTGTCGCATAGGTAAAAAAAGACTGAACAAAGCACAACTTGAGTAAAAATATTGGCTTTCTGCCCGAATGAAATTTTCTCGTACATGAATACGTTTGAAGCTCTTATATGTATTTCCATTGCGATGCAATGTTTATGGGGGGATAGAGCATCTGTTTATTCTTCCATTAAAAAATGTGTTTTATCAATTACTTATCTATCATTAATGAACAAAACTAGGAGTTTGAATCGTATAGGTTTTTGACAGTTTGAAAAGTATGAATTTTTCGTACTTTTTTGTGACTTCAACTCCTTTTAATTTCTGCAGCAAAAACATATGAGATTTTTTCTGGGCTGCGTACGTAGGGATAAAAGAATAAGTTTGACCCAAAATTATTTTCATTTGGGCATAAAGTCAAAGTAAAGGTGTGCTTATAAATATACTCGAGAAAAGATTACATCAACCCTTTCATCCCCTTCCTGTCAGGTCCGTAACGCTTGGTCGTTATGTTCGTTCAACCGACCCGCCTTTTTGTTGTGACTGGTAAAAATGCGTCGTATTTTTTCTTTTATGATTTAACAGAACATAATTTACAACTCATTGCAACCAGAATATCGCGTTTGGAGTAATATAGAGGTGGAGAAATGTTTTTAATGACGATTTGCACTTCTACTACGGAATTACGCTTTCTATACGCAAAAGAAAACGGTCCCTTTCTCCTTCGTAAAATGATCCCGAGGTTTAGCGTCATTCTTGAAATCGCTTACAAGGGGTATGGTCAGCATTGGCTGTAAAAAAGACATGACCCTAAAGGGTTGGGCTTGCCGATTCCTTTATTTCCCCGCGCCTTTCCGCTAGAAATTAATCTTCCGGAAAAGAAAAAGCTGACCGCCCGTTAATAGAGCTCCGGGGGTGTTGGTGGACAAATGAGGGCAATGGCAGTGTAAAATCCTCTGCCCTTTCATCTTCCCTCCCTTCACCCTCACCCGTCCCGTCTGCGCCCTTATCTTTAGATCCCCGCACATTCTCCGCCCACATCCCCAATTCTAATAGCTCTTGCTATTCTTCCCTCAACATTTACCATTTTTTCCCCGCTTCGACCTACCCCCGATGACCTTAACGCCCGAATTATCCCCGAGGCGGAGCCACAATCGATTTTCAGGTCTCCTACCTTCGTCCTCCTCTCTCTCCCTCTCACGTTCCCAAGGGGAAAGAAGCGCCAGGACTCCGTTCCTGCGATGGCCCCGCCATCGCGCGACCTCACCTCGCACTTCCTCCTCCTCCACCTCACGGATCTCCTCGGCGCCCCTTATGCCTACAATATTTATAGTGATATTTCTCGCGAGACGTGCTATTGCGATAAGCGAAGACTCTTTTGCCAAGTGATCATCCAATGGACTTCATTGCCTTTAACACCTTGTGCTTAGAGGAAATTTTATAACTATTCGCAGATATCTCTTCCACTCTATTAGTGGTCGTCCATATGTTACGCAACGCTGATTTTCCACTTTTAAAACCCCATCCCCCATATAAATCTCCGTAACTTTCTCTTAGACCCTCCCTATAAAACGTAACGCATCTAACATACCATCATTTTGGTTTTCGTTCATGAATATGTTCGAACTCCATAATATGTGCTTCTATTGCTGTGCAATTTTAATAGAGGGATAGAGCGTTTGCTCATTTTTCTAATGAAAAAAGAGGTTTTTCTCAGTGACTTAAACTTAAGAAATATTTGTTTGAAAAAATTGTTTTTAAACAAGTATTTCTTTATACATATCACATTTATTTTTCAATACTAATATTTATTCACTAATATTACTTTAATCATCATTATTATTTAGAAAAGAATCAATGGGTAACGTGTTTATCCCAAACGATATCGGAAGGCTGGACCCTCCCCCCTTCCTGGCGATCAGTAACTCATTACTTATGGTTGGTCCGACCCCTCCCCATATTACGCAGTTACTTAGCTCATGGACAGCTCCTTATTGAGGAGGCGATTTAGCCCTCTGTCTGCGTGGTCGCCAACAGATAGGGGTAGGGCCGCACGTCCCGGGTTCCGGGAAAGGCTTATCTAGAAATGATCACCTAAACCTAAGCCGAGTGATATTCTGGGTGCAATAATCTTTCCGGAAATCAGAGGCGAAACGAAGAAGGTACTGCGCTTCCTTCTCTGATGCGAACATATCACATCCGACTGACCCTAGCACTTGGTCAGCTCTACTTGCATCAACCTAACCAACCGTAGTGGAACACTGGGTTCATTAATCGCCATATTTATTTATCATAGCGTAAGAATGATGATATGATACGAAAGGGATCCTACGCTTGCGTGTACTTTGAATAGTATTTCGCACAAATAAATTATTCTTTGTTTTATATGTTAGTCGGATTATATCTAAGATTAATCTTCGATTGGTGGGTTTAGGCTAATCCACATTGCATTCTCCATTCTAGTTTTAGAGTTTTAAAAACAATCCAGCTTTAGAACTAAAACCGAGTTAAAGAAGCCGAATAAGAATGTTTATCCAATTGCTATTTTTGAAAATTTAATAATATTTGTATAAATGTTTTTTTCAGGAGTTTAGGTCCTCGTGAAAATGATGAGATTGAACTATTATTACTACTGCAAAAACAATTTATATATTTAAACAAGAGGTCTGAAAATCAGCTTACCAATAATATTTGTGAGAGTTTTTACTGATGCTAATTTGGGTTCTATTAAGAATGCGTTCAGTGATTAGGAACGAAAAAAAGTCTCTCTGAATTTCGCCGTAAATCGTTGGAGATATGTAAATATTGAGATTGTATTTTTTAATTGATTTGCAAGGCAATAAGAATAATGAGCTCGACTTATCTCGTTTCCTTGAATTTATTACGATTATATTATTTGGTGGCAATTTTGGGAGCTAATAATTATGAAGTATTAAAGCCAACTGAATCACTTAAATTCTGATGGAATATCATACGCAGTTTTTGGTAATTTTTCCTCGTATTTTTTAGCCGCCATCCTCATCACTAGTCATCAATCCTAATATTGGTTTGCTCAGCTCTCAAATCGACCTCTTCATATTGACATAATTGTTTCTTCTTATGCTCCATTTCGCATTTCTCCACCCACATGTAATGTAGATAGTACGAATAAGGGAAAGTCATTCTAATTGTTCAGTGCTGATTTTATTTATTTTATTAGAAAATGTGATTCGTTCTCAACTTTCTAACATCGCAAACAATTGTTGACCCACGTGGGACCTTAATCCGTAAGCACTCGAAAATTCACGAAAGTTCTCTTTTTTTTAGCTGTAACGTTTCGCCAAAATATTCCGAAGAGGACTTCGTGGTGAATGTTTACAACTCTTTGCACAACTCTTGGTAGTTTAAAGTTATAGCAGTGTGCAGTTGACCGGTGGTCTTGAGGTTAGATCCGGGAAAGACCTCTTATGACGCTTCGAGCTGAACCCAAGCTGGATTATTTTTCGAGCCACAGAGAATTCTGAAAATATAAAGATGTGAAAGAAACGGTCTCTCTTTCCCTGATGCGTGCCTTCCGCGCACCATGGTCAGCCCGTGGTTCGAAATTCTGGTAAATCTATTGCCGTTTATGGAAGGGCTGTGAATATTCCACTACCTAGTACATCCTACAGCATATGCAGCGCCCCATGTCATATTACAGGATCGCTGCTCTCTCCCCTGCATAGTACCTACTTACCTGAAATTTATGTTGACCAAGCCTTCTAATTAGAGGTTTTACTAGCAGCACATGACTTCTTATGTTCTACAACTTCGGACATTATATCGCATTATCCATTCTGGAATTAATCCTGAGAGAAACACGGCATTCATGGCTGGAGTGGGATTCAAAACTGCGAACATTTGTTCACCACGACGGATCGTTCCAAACGTCAATTTGTCGTAAGATCTCATGAAAAAGGTTACAAACCTAAAAATAATAGGTGTCGATGTGTTCATAAGAACCTGTAAAATAGTATTAAGGCCTAATATCTCTCTTCTCTTAGTAGCTGTAAAACCTCTCTTTAATAACCAGTTTTTTCCATCTCTTTCCCCTCAAAGGTTTTCCTATTATTAAGGAATAATGCTGAAACAAACGCTTTTTATGTATCTCTAATTGAGTCGCGATTTCGGTTTTTTTTTTAATTTTTCATGTCATATGCCTGTTCATTCGTAATCACTCTATTATATACGGTCTACCCAGGCTACCATTAAACAATGTCTTTTTTCAACGGACCCTTCGGAGGTCGCTTAACCCAGGTTTTAGTGTGTCTGAAATGCTCACTCAGTTATAGGACGTCTTTATCATTCGCAGTTATCGAAATGAAAGTAAAATTTATTCGTCAAGGTGAGATATTGGAACTACTCATTACCGCGCTCCGTATCAAAGGCATCACTATCCATCTCCGTATACGCCTGCTTATTTACCTGTCTGTTCCTCCCTTGAAGAATTCATAACCATGGCGAGAGTAAGTAATAATCAACCCCTTGTAAATGTTACCTGTTGCTACTGGCGCTAATGACCCGTAAATGATCGCTATTCACCGTATACGCCATAGCCATATCCTCTGGTAAGATCGTGGTGGTAAAAACAAAAACCGTAAAAGCATTCCCTATCATTTACGGTTACGGTCCTGTGTAAGCTGTCGAGTCCATAAAGCTTGAATGCTTCATTGAGACAGTTGCCGCTCACCCCTATATAGCTACTGATTCAACTTGGAAGAACGTGTAATCACGACACAGATGGTATTAAGTTTCTATAGCCACTTTTTTTTGCTTCCCGCCATTGCCTTCAAATAAAGATTTTGTAAGTACGAAAGGATTCCAAAGGATAAGTAAGAATTTAATATCTTGGAATGTGTATCAATTAATTACCCGTAGTGTTGACTCTGTTGATGAACTTTTTTGTATACCCCTTGATATGAATGAATGAATATAATTCATATATAATGATTCATATTATTTTTTGTGAAACTTGGACACTGCAAATCGAATCATTTACATCGCCGAAATAAAAGGCCAAGATGTATTGTGTACTGGAATGAAATTTTAAGTAAAATTTATTAGATTGGTAAAAATAATTCTACATGTATATTCTGTGCTGCGAATCTCCACAAGGGAACGTGGCAAGTGGTTTGTAGTTGAGTTGTTTGTGAGCAAATAGTTCAGAACTTTCCGAAAATTTCCGAAATGTTTCAGTAAGTATATAAGTCTAGTGGGCGTTTACATTTACCGCGAACGAAAAACGAGAATATAAAATGGGCTAATGTGAATCCGACCAGCGGAGAAACAGAGTCTGACAATGAGAGTAAGGTGGAACCTGGTCGCGACAGTGAGAGAAGTGAAGGGTAGCAAGAGTACTGGCTTTCTATCCATTAGGCCTATCTTATCCAGCCGGATATTTCGGTCGAGTCCGTATATGGGCACTTTGTGGAGAGTATTCCATGTAAAAAGCTACGTATGTGTAATCGGTGATAAAGCTGTGAACACCTTGATGGCTTTCGTTAAGAAGAGGCTATTACCGACAACAGGTTTAACTCCAAGCCTTTCTAATCTGACTTTCTCCCTTTGAAGTGGAACGCCATTTTTCCCGTGATGGACTTGAAAATTTTAATGATGATGCCTATGAGAAAGGCACATATAGAAAAGGCCAATAGTGCGTGTTTTGGTGTTCTTCACCCCCTGTCACACACCCTCGCGGTGGCTAGCAGGATATCGCGTACATTCGGATGTAAACGCTTTAGGCATCGGGTTCTTTTTCTGGTTACGTTTCAATAGAATTCATGCATGAATGTCGTATGAAGAACTTCCAAAGTTCACTGTTCCGTCCTTCGAATGGAAAGTAAATCTTGATACCTTTCGCTAAGAACTGGTTAGTGTCGACGCTGGATGTCTTCATCTCTCGATCTGTACTCCTTTACCTTCTAACCTTATACCTTTACTTCCGATCTGAGGCGCCTTCGAATGTGGGACAGACTCAAAAACTCTGGTGATGATGAGAAAAGGGAGCCAAGGCGACCGACAATCAACGCCTACGCAATGCGATCTACGGATAAAATACTCGCAGCCGTGTTTGCTACGTAGCTCCTTCAATATTTTTAAATAGAAGTTACGCCCGAGATTTTCCATTACTTTACATTTTTTGGGATCCTTTGATGAATTCGAGTTCCTACGCGAGGAGAGTGGTCTCGGTGATCGTGGTTCCTGAGGGACAGCTTGGAGGTTGTTCAAAACTTTTCCGCCGGTCGACGGCAGGGGCCACAACGTGCAGGCAACAGTGGACCCACCTGGTGCGCGATGCACACGTGATCACAGCCACCCCTGGCGCTGGAAAAGGGAAGGTCCAGGTGCCGCGCTGAGGAAGGGTGAGACCTCGGCGCAGGGTGGACAGGACAGGAGGATGGGGAGGGGGTGAGAGGGAGGGAAGTTAGTAAAAGGCCCGAATGGGCTGAGAGGAGGGGAGAGCTCGGGGCCAGGGTGCTGGGCGATGGGTGGGAAGGGACACGAGGCTTCCCACCCCAGAACACGCCCGTGCGCGCCCCTTTTGTTGCTCCACGACAGGAAGGGAGGGGTGGGACAGACAGCAGATGTTGGCTCTCCTGCGTCACTCCAGAGTGGAGGCGCGGAAGCGTTTACGTTGTTGCACATTTTTGTTATCAGTTTTAGTCTCATGTGACAATCAGCTGTTTGCCACTGGCCCCATTTTCAGCCACATAGTATGTCGGACGTTCCAAACGCATCTTCCGCCAGGGCTCATCAGAATAACATTAATTAATTATGCCTCTCACGGAGAATTTAAATTTAGCATTTAATTAGCTGCATGAGGACTCACAATCAGTAACAAATGAAGGCATCGGGAAATGTTTTGGTGTTTATTCCCTCGGAAAATTCAGTGTTAACCCCCTCATAAATGTAATAAGGGGCAGTTTCATGGCATTTACATTAAATCTAATATCTACATTTAATTTAACGACAAAGTTCTATCAAAATATAATCTAGCTTGGACATATCTTTATTTTTTTTGCTCCTTGGCCACACTACACTAAGCCATTCTCTATCATTGAGAGTCCTGGTGTTTAAATTCATATCCTTCTCATTTTTTTACCTGGGATAAACAATAAGAAATACCAAGTGAGTTGTGGCAGCCCGAGAAAATTTGAGCTAATTACCTTATTTACTGTATACCTTAGCCAATCTTTCATATCTTCTATATTTTTGGAGAACTTCTCAAGTGTAGTATTGCTTCTCTGGATTGTTATCATAGAAATGAATCATGTAGGATATTTGAAGAAACCTTTTTCACTGTGTATTCAAATGTCGATTAGAATGTAAAATTCGATGAACAAAATGAAATTATTCATAGTACCTCAGTGTCGCAGGCGCAGCTAAGTTTTCGGGTTGTCCTCCGCGTCGATTCATCTTCGAGACGACAGTTTCGCCGGCGTTGCAGCATGCGTCTTCAGGTTTGAAGTGTCGGATGCAAGTTTTTGCAATGCTAAACTCATCGCTAGAGAGAACAGCTATCCCCGACTCATGCGAGTGGCTCTCGAAATAGCCAAAACATCAAATTTCTACTGGGAGGACAGCTATTCGCTCTCCAATGCCTGGAAGAGACTCTTCCACCAACCGACCAATCAGGGCGCACCTGGGCAAAACCAAGGCCTATATAAGACGGTCAAAAACTTGCATCCGACACTTCAAACCTGAATACGCCTGCTGCAACGCCGGCGAAACTGTCGTCTCGAAGATGAATCGACGCGGAGGACAACCCGGAAACCTAGCTGCGCCTACTGCACCACTCTGCGGAAGCCTTTATCAACATCAACAGTACCTACCTCAGTGTCAATTATATATTCTCCGTTATGACTAGATATGATTCTCATCCATTAGCTGCATGATATAATCTCACATTAGACTACTGTTATCATTGTGATTCTTTACTGACCGCCTTCAATTACCCCGTAATTTTTCCGAGGAGAAGAAAAATAGCCCTTTAGTCATAGGAAATATATTTCGAATTTTATAGAAATTTCCAGTAATTTTGGAAACTTCCCTCCTCAGTGGCTCATTTTGAATGATGAAAATGAATTGAATAATATAATCCGTTGGAGGGAAATGACTGCTTGTAGCTCTTAAATGTTTCTGCTGGCTTTTCACCTTCAGTAATGAGGCCACACAGCCTGCCGATGGCTGCGCTTAGCACTATAGATACTCTGGGGGCCTAAATTTCCTTATTTTATGTCGGGGAGTGGCTGAGAAAATTATGAAACTAAATTCAATAATGTCCTCGGCTTTTAAAATTTTTTCCCGTGAATTCCCCATTCTTTGTTAAATTAGCTGCGTTCTTTTCATAGATAGATATTCTTTGCTGGTGTTTTAAATATGGAATGGATTTCGAAAGGAAAAACTCAACGAACAAGGTTTGATATATCTTGAGGAAAAATCCACGAAGGTTCCTTTTTACCAAAAATGTTACGTGGACCAAAACATTGCATTTTAATATACCATTAGTAGACGTATAGTAACAATCATGGGAGTAAAATACAACAAGGCCACAGCATTGGTAGGGTTCAAATGATTCAACAACCGGCTCTTTGTGCTAATGATCGTTTAAAAAATATGGTATAAAAACCGATATACTGATAGTGCAGTATTTTACAAAATTAATACTTCAATAAAAAATAAAAGATTAACTTTAAACTAATTATAATATAAGAAAGATTTTTAAGCATGAAACAAGAGCTAAACAAGTGGTCACAACCGGTTCGCGAAACAACAAAAAGTTTGGTATCGGTTCTGCCGAACCAGCTGAATCCCACCAAGGAGGCAACAGTGAATGAGAGACATGCAGCATTCGCAGATCGGAATTCAAACAGTGATAACTGAAGTTAGCGGCCAGTTGGCAGGTCACCGCTGCAATCCGATCCCCAACTGGGGAGCAGATGCGGCATTGGGCGGAAAGAAACCGGATCCCTATATCGGAGTTAGTGGTTTTCACTCGACCCTAGGGCTAAGTGGAATTTCCCCAATGGAAACGACATCAGCAGCGTTGACTAATTAGATTTTGACGGCCAAATACGAAACAGCGTAGCTCATCAATCGATATATTCTGATGTACGGGAGCCCGCTAATTGAACCTAATGTCGTTTAAAAAACTAGGTCGCTTCGTGAATTGTTCTCTATCGAGGCGTGTCTAAACACCTCAATGTCGTGATCGGGGTTCACTGACGTTTAAAATCCATTGTCACCTGATGTGGAACTCGAAACGGCTGTCCACCTGACGACATTGAAGTGTCTAAATCCAGATCTTTAAATAAAAATTTGAAGTTGAATTTACTAAGTGATCTAGTTTCCTTTTGTAACGTAATAATAATATAATCACAACATAATATATATATATATATATATAACTCAACTAAAAATGATGCTTACGTTAATGCAATGAACAAAGTATTAGTATTTTAGGTAGCCTTGAAGGAACCTATGAAGCTGTATTAAGGCTATGATAAAAAGCAATGGAACAGTTTCACAAAGTGAAGCCTGATACGGGGAATTTTATTAAATCGAACGTAATTAGAACCACTTTTATTAACACTGTGGTCAAAACTAATCAACAGCATTTTAAATCTTGATAATACTCATCCAGATAACAGTCGTTTCAGGTATTAAATGAGTTAAAAATGCATAACAAGTTCAAATTATAGGCTCTAATGAGAGCGTAAAGTATGTTTTTTTTTATAAACGTGTGAAATTCAGAGGAGAACTATTAAGTTAGTAATAACCATCGTACTGTATTTGAAGTTCAGAATAAATCTCCTACAGATATTGAAGACGGGCAGGATCTTTGAAGGCAGTAAACATTTGTAGAAAAAAACTCCAGCGCACTAAAATAGGTTAGATCATAAAGATTAGAGTGAGGCTACTAGTAGAGAGTAAGACGGAGAGGTTTAAAAAGTCACTTTTTCCGCGTATAATTAGGGTCAACAGTTCATTTAATCGAAACCAATTTGGGGGGGAGAGGGTTGGATATATACTGTAGATTGTTTTACGTATTTTTCGGGCCTGCATGAGACAGAATTGAAACAATTAAATTATTTCGGTTGTCCAGAAGAGTCAGAAATGTGCTTTGTGTCCGTGCCAGAATGTGATGGCTTTTCATGAGAAGCAGTGCTGCATGTGAAAATCCTTATATCTTCGATTAATTCGATATATAGAATTTAGGATTAACTGTAGAACCCGTATTGTAGTGATAAAAATAAGTTTAGAATTCTTGGCATGCGTGGTAATGGTTCACCCCCTGACACAGAACCTTACGGTGGCTTGCAGGGTAATATGTAGGCATAGAAGAAAAATTAGAGCGGCATGTCTCCTCGAATTTCTTCTTCGTTTCGGCGCACTAGAATTGTAATAGTTATTCTAATTGCACCTCCGCAACTGCATGGGCACACAGGACAAATAAATGCGGCCGTTGCGCCATGCGCGTCCCTGAAATTTTAGTGACCTTGATGTAGGTGCCAGACTCGGTGTTTAACTGAGCCTGGCACCATATCTAACGTTAACTCTACGCTTTTTCGACAGGATTTAAGGATTCCAGGACACCCAGTTTATGGATGGAATAGTTCCAAATCCAAATGGCTCAGTAATCAAGCTTTTCCCGAATGATCTCGTGTTTTCGACGCCACTCCAAGCAATGATACTTTGGTCCGAATCGTCATCACTGCACATTTTGTCTTTATATTTCGGATATATATACTTTCAGTTTTTTTAACAGGAACAAAATATTCCGAAACACATTCCTGAAAAGGCTTCATTCATCAAAGAATGCTGTTCTTAGTTCTGCATTTGGAAATATCTTTCAAAAGGTTAATTCCCTTTGTTTTCCTGCATTTAAATATTTTTTAGTGATCTATTCGTGCTCAAGGGAATTTTCGGACCCTATCATCTTTTAAAATCCCCTCAGCTTTTTCAGCTTTCATAGGAACATTAACTAAATGATGAAGGAAGAAAATTTTCTTGATGCTCTTAAGATTACAAACGACGATTTCAGGTTAGTCATAAAATCAGGGAGATTCAAATATCGCACTCTTCTTTGGATTCGATCGGCCTTTGAATTGGTAGACATCTCCTGCGCACTTTTAAATATCGTTCACCTAAACCATATAAAGGTTTCAGCGTTATTAATGTGGAATATATATCGCATATTTTATTGGTGGCATGTATGATTTGAATGTGTATTCTGTTGAGCCAAATATAATGCGCATCTTTAAACTTCGCAATATATTATGTGCCAAAGAACATTAAAGATAAAATACTTAGTAGTATCCACTGAATTATTTACAGGAGCTCGTGTCTTTTAAATAAATTCATTGCCTAGCAATTAAGTACCGATTGAGCAGTGGCAAGTTTTCTATTATTATTTTGATTA
This sequence comes from Platycnemis pennipes, assembly GCA_933228895.1. Taxonomy (NCBI): domain Eukaryota; kingdom Metazoa; phylum Arthropoda; class Insecta; order Odonata; family Platycnemididae; genus Platycnemis; species Platycnemis pennipes. The sequence continues at coordinate 54,460,037 of OW121853.1, forward strand.
ATCTGTGCCTTCGTGTGTTGTGTGTGTAACTAAGTCGAGTGTGTGGTGTCTCAGCTGATTTCCTTTTTAAAAGAAGTGTAATCATAAACTTTCTTCTATTTAGATTTCCCAGAACGTCTTTTTTTAACTAAAGTGATAGTAAGTGTCCTCATAATCACCATTGTAACCAAACCTGTCGTTGGCGATGGACGCCGTGTTTCCCCATGCTTGTGTAATAATGATGCTACCAAACATTTCGGTGGATAAAATAGGAATATGGTTGAAGACTGGAGGGAGAGAGGAAACGAAGCGCAGCTCTTTCATGCTCTTGCGTGTGGCGAGGGGGCGGGGCGGTTGGTTTTCCGAACGACCCTGCTCGCCTCATTTTCGGCTTAGGGTCGTCTTTTTTTTTGCGCCCTTTCCAGACTATGGCGAGCAGCTTGCGAATGGTTAGGTAACAGGAAGGACGAAAAGGGACCGAGGGGTACCAAGCTGGAGCTTCAATGGTGGGCGCGAGATAGAATTGCAAGGCCTCGTTTGCAACGGTCTCAGGAATAGCTGCCGATGGCGAGTGCTGCATTTGTCAAAGTCGACTTACTGCACTGTGGAGGCACCCCATTACGTGGATACGGTTAGGATAGTAGCATAGAGTAAGTGTGAGTAGTTCACGATTTATTTTGACGCGAAAATCAGTCCCAAGATTTATGGAAAAATTAGTGGGAGTAAGATGATACTTATGCCTCGGTCTTGTGCGCCGTTAGTTCATGGGATCGGCACGACGCAGGTTCTATTATGTAATTAAAACGTGATAGTAGATCACCCGCGAGATTTGTTCTAAGGTCCTGATAGTTATTACGTTTGTGATTCATGCCAACTTGAAGCTTACTCGATGGGAGTCAATATCAGACCTTGGATTAAAATTTAGTTATACTCCTTAATGTAAATTTGAAGCTGATCTGTTTTCTGTTGATGTGAGAAACGATTTGAGAATACTTTACGCTACTCGATCATGAAAGCAACTCTCAGGGAATGGATTGCTGTGCGGATGGATTCAAAATGTCTAAATTTCCGCAAAAAATACGAACAATAAGTGGTCATTACAGGTAACATTATAATCAGATAATCAGGTGTGATGTAGGTAGCGGCGCATCTGAACAAATGTCTTAGTTCTCCTAATTCATATCAACTGCACCTTGGCATGCCAAATGTAAATGTCTAACGGATCAATATAAATTCTATTCATTCGAAGTTATTAATAATTATTAGTAACTTCAGTTAGCTACCTACCAAGTTATAATTTGGTAGCGAGGGGGTAGGTGCATGCCTAACTAAGACTTTTTCTTATTACGCTGTAACGTATGCATCTACCAATGCCTACTTTGTGTTGATTTAATTGTGATAGAATAAGATATTGATGGGCTTCAGCAGCTGTTTATATCGTGCCTTCTAATTTAACCCACTCCTAAGACTAATACGGTGGCTAATCCACCGACGCCCGAGACGGGATTCGAACTTGCGTCCCTTTCCCAATACGTCAGCGACCACCCTGACAATCGTGACCGGACCACACCCTAACCGGTCCCCACTTGAGTGCCTAGTGGAGGCATTTCAGATGCAGTACTCCGTCCGTCGGATGGGACGTTAAGCCGTGGGCCTCCCCTGAATTACTAACGAACCACTCCCTCCGAATGGCTTGCAGGGTACACTGAGGACGTAAAATAATCTCTCAGGTGATAATTCTCCAAAAAGACGGAAAGGCATTGAAATAACAACTTTTGTGATTTTCCATTATAGCGATCGGCTTCTTGCAAATGAGTCATATTCTACCCTGCGTATAATCAAACACGTTTTATTTTTATGAAAATTTTTTCCCCCATTTTTAAGTGAGAAGAGAGGGCACGTTCCGATGAAGATATGTAAGAGACTGACAGAAATTGGGGCGGGGAAAAGCAGAGATGGTGTCGTAGATCAAAATGCCCTCTAAGCTAGTTCGTGAAAGTGTACCATCCGTAATTCCCGTATGTCAACTTCGGCGTTTGAACATCAACAGGACCCAAATTATCATCATTACACTTGCCTTTGTCGTACTTATCGGGATGAATCATTGCGGTATTCGCGTGACAGCATTCTACCTCTAGACTATCTCCTCCTTGGACGTGACGCAGCAAATCGACGACCGCTCACACAATTACCCTATTTGAGTTCCATTTCCTTCCGTAAAGCCTTCCCTACGCCGAAAACAAAAAGTAGGGCAGAGTTCTTTCGGTGGTAGGTTCGGAATTATCGGAGGCTGTCACCAGCATGGGACGATATATGAGAATCTGAAATGGATGAGTTAGAGTGGAAGAGGGAATAGAATGTCAGAAGGAGAATGGGATGTATTCCACCATTTTTGATAGCCGAAACGGCAGAGTAGAGAACAGAGTAACATTTTTATAGGCACCAATTTGGATTCAGGAGAAGCAAGGATACAAGAGAAGAAATTTTGGCCCTTAGGCTACTCATAGAGAGGAGAATGTGGAAGAGCAAACCGACGTTCATTACGGTTGTGGATTTGGAGAATGGTTTTGACAACGTGGATTGAATTCAATGCTTGGAGTTCAGAGAGACATTGGAGTGTTATACAATGACGGAAGAGTTATCTACAATTTATATGAAACGAAGTAATTGTGATTAAATTGATACCCAGCTAAGAAGAAGAAAGGATAAAATAAGGGGTGAGACAAGGTTGTGCCCTGTCTCCCGTAGTGTTGAACGTTTACTTCGAGAAAGCCATCAGTGAAATCAAAGATAATGCTTCAGGAGTGAATGTCTATTGGGAAAAAATAAGCATGCTGCGATTCGCAGATGATGTATCACTCATAGCAGAGACAGAGACTGAATAAGATTCTAATAACCATGGGCAATGCTGGATATCACCTGATGATCAATAAAAATGAAAAGAAAATATCGGTATGCAGCAGGGGAGAAGAGGCCAAATCCAATACTGAACTAGGAAAACAAAAACTTGAGGAGGTGAAATAGTACAATTACCTTGGAAACCAAGTATCCAGCGTTGCAAAGTCCATTAAGAGTTTATCATAAACCGACCACGGTTTCGACACTTTGTGGCATCGGATATTTAAAATATTTTAGTTAGCTGATCAAAATATTTTGTCTTTTCTAAATTTTTTTGTAAAAATAAGTTTTAAAACGCGAGAATTATTTTCAGCGAGGAAATTTACATGCTTTCAGGGAATTATAGAGATGGTCTTCGGATGTTGCAATGACTTAAATCCTCAGCGTGCTAGTGCATCGGGGACTAATAAATGCTGTATTAATTTTCTTTTATTTTTCACCGTCCGTGAGCTGTATCGGTCTTTGTATCATTCATAATGAATAAAAAATAAATCGATCACATTGCAAGAATTATATCTAAAGGAGAAAAGAATCTTTGGAGAGAAATTAAACTACTCGTTTGCGCGATCTTTAATCCAGCGCTATAAGGGCCAGCTCAACTTTTGCTCCTTTCGGGGTTACATTTTTTTGATTCCCTGCAGCAAAGGAAAAAACATTATACCTGAGTATGTGCCATACGGTATTATTTCAGAAGTTTCTGATTCTTGACGTGAAGCTGGCAGCACAGGTAATTAGCATCTACTCAACGACTCGCCACAAAGCAAAGCCGTTTAGTCTCGCCGAAAATACGCAGTCTTGAGAAGAATGAGGATATCTTGTTCACCGCCCTCCGAGCAGAAAACTCTTTGGGGGCGTTACGCGCTGGGATTGGATAAGGGCCGTAGGCGCCGATAATAAATAACACGGGGACGGTACGCGAGGTGTAATAAGGAACGGAAAACGAAAGCGAGGCGCGCGCAGTTGCCACATCCGGGTAAATATACACTCTCGCGAAGACACCCCGGGTCGGAATTAACATTCCTCGAGCCCTTAAGGGGCAGGGGGAGATAGGAAGAGGAGCGGTGTCGGATGCGTCTCTCGGATATCGCGAACGCCCACTCCTACTCCAGCGGCTACAGCCCCCTCCCCTTCCCCCCTCTCGCCGCGTAGTTTGCGGTGGAGAAAGTGAAGATCGCCGCGGGAAGGGCGCGAACGAGTCTGTGCTTACGTGCGTGGACTCCACTAGAGTTGGAAAGGAGAGCATTCTACGAAGCATTGATGGCGATGCTTTTAGAAGGAGGTGGTAATGGAATGCCAATTGAAAAGTAACGACTCGGCCGTGAGGAAATATTGGGAGGATGTCGGTATCATGATGAGGCACGAACTATCCATCATCACTGGTCATCAATTCCTAGAGATTTACAACCCCCTCTCACGATTTTCTCCTTCATATTTCTTCTCTTTCATAACATGTATTTAATTGAAATATTTTTTTTCTTGCATATTTCACCATTAGTTCTATATATCTCGTCCGGGTAGCTCTTTGCATTGATTCGGATGATTCTGGAGATTATTTCTTGGTATCTGAACATTACGTGAATTAGAGAACGCAATTTTCTACAATAGTAAAAATGTGATCCCGAACTACGCTTCAATGTAAATCATGAGGTTAATGTGATATCATGTATAATGTGATAATACATTGAAACCTGAGTAAAATATTCAATTTTCCCCCCATGAGGTCATCGTGTCTCGCGGCGTGTCCGATAGCGTCGTCCGTTCTCGAGTAAGAATTTTGATAAGTATTTACTTGTACTCTTCTTAGAGCGTATTAGCTTCTTACACGATCTCTCGATTTGATCTGCATCCCCATTGTAAAACATTACATTTCGTTGCAGTTTCTGTCATTTGGTTGTTGCTGGCAATTCCTCGCTGCCATGAAAGAGTGGCCAGATGCACGCGCGAATGAAGAATTTCCTTACCTCCACGATTCCGTTCCAGATGGCCCCATGATAATTCACGGAATTGCTAAGTAGCAGTTAAGATTCATATACAAGAAACGGCATTTGGTGAAGAAACTACGGAACGTTGCAATGAAATGTTTGTAACTTAAAAAATTGTCTGGAATTTAAATTACGGAGAACATAAATGATATCCTGACGCCCAATGGTCCTGAGAGAGGGGGAACAAGTGAAATATTATTTATGATAACCGCAACAGGGATGACAAATATACTTCGCTCGACCCTGTGAAAATTGTTATAACGGCGATGAGTCTCCTCGGCGTGCACATCGACTAACTCTGGCCCTCCACGTACACGTTTTAGTACCATATTTATAGTTGAATATAACGAGAGTTTTTTTATGATTGGCCTCATGCCACACACACCGGAGTTACATGCCGAGCATCTGTTAACAAATACTTCCAAATGTAGCATATTGTTTCAGGATCTAATCTATAGTGATAATCAGATTTTTTATACAAAAGGCATCTATTTTCCATAAAAAATATTCTGCTTCCTCGATAGGTTCAGTAGTTCTTTGGCATTCGCATTGACATTTCTTGAGTTGGCAAAGGCTTCGAAATTCATCCGCAGAAGTAATAAGGAAGCCTTGTTGGTCTTAAATTTTGCATCCATTTTCAATTAAAAAATGCTAAAATGTGAGTTTTATTTCGAGTGTATCCCGAATATGGTAGCGAGAATGCCTGGAAGATATCCGTGTCGAATCACAAATGTAAGTATTATTCGTTCATGTTCAAGTCATGATACTACTATGGTTCAAGTTTAGGAAAAGTTCAGCGTATTGTGACTCCGAAGGGATTGGAAAGAGAATCATCGATGCAGCCACTTCGATTGAATAGTCGCCGCCCATCTCTTGAGCGTAGGGAGAGAGAGTGGTGGAAAGGGAAGCCGGGGAGGGGGGAGGGTGGGGGTTGAGGGGTTTGGAGGGTTTGACGCGTGGGGCAGCAGGGAAGTGGACCCCGGAATAAATCTAGACTTGGCTAGCGACTCTGGTTGGAGGGAGTCGCGGACGACGGGAGGGAAGGGGAAGCGGCCGGCGTCGAACCGGGTCGCGCCTTCGGGACTTGGAACGTGCAACGAGGCCACGAAGCTTTTTTTTCGCGGTTCCCTTTCCCAGCCGTGCATGTTTTGAGCCGCTCTCTCCTATCCCTCTGTGTACCGGACTGCCACCAGTGAAGGGGTACTTTTATAAAATTTACTTAGGGTAATAATAGTGGACTTCGTAGCGTAGATGAGAGGTATTATAAATAATATGAGGCATCATCCTTTGAAAATGCTCGATGTTAATGATTATGAGTATAAACCAATTGCCAAGTGCCATTAAGAAAACGTTTGCAAAAAAAAAGGAAGGGATTTGGGGAGAAAACAAGCGCTCTGGATAAAAGTGCGTGAAGGAAATATTATTCGAAAAGTTATTGACGAAACTGAGATCACATCGGAAAATTTGACAAAATTTTAACACTTAGACAGTCGAACAAGATAAAATTGTCGAAATTGATGCAAGGAGTCATTTTTCCCTGCAGTCCACCATTTGCGACCACAGTTAAATGGCGAGACGCAATGCAATGTATACCTCTCCATTTTCTTGCCCTACCTTATATGCTCCTTTTCCACTCCCCCAACCATATGACCGGTGACCTAACAGCTCCTGTCACGCGCCTTACGATGACTCAGGGTGATGAGTAGATGTATGAGGAACATAGCGCTGTACAGTTCTCATACATGGTGTTGTCGGATTGAGGATGGGCATAGCCTTTTGAGATAAGGTTATGGAGGACGATGGAGAAGTTAAGCTGGGAAGGGAGTTAGTTGGTAGGAAGATTATGGAGGAAGCAGAAGTTTAGTTGGATGAAAAGTGTTTCTCAAAGTAAATAGAATGATAGATGTAGAAATGAGAGAATGTAAATTTTAGAACAAAAAAAGGTGTGAATATCAAGCGGTAATGGGATACCGCAGGCCGCAAATCAGGGAGTTTATTGTTTATAAGCGGTTGAAGTAGAACAGAAATAAGCCTTCGGGAGGTTATGAGATGCAGAACATGATATGCCGAAGAGGACAATTTGGAATGCCAGGAGAACGGAATCTGCAGTAGGAGGAAATGCCACAAATTCCTATGACGTTAAGAGAGTAATGCGAAGGCCGTCCAAAGACTATTTTTTTCTGTAGAATATCCGTAATGACACCAAGTTTGCGGTAAATTTTTGTTCTCCTCCTGCTGGATAACTATTCTTCCGTCAGCATTAGCGTATATTGCAATGCGGAAAAATACTTCATTTATTTCATAGTAATGCCTTGAGAATACTAAGCATAAAATATATTAGAATTATTATCTAATAGAAGAGAAGATGTTTTTAAACTATGGGAAGTTTCAGCGCATGCGATAGATATCCTTGATTACACGTAGTGGCTTATACAGGTTTGTTTTACAGTGGTATATTTTGAGCAAATTTTGATTTTGACATGTGTAGTGAATATAAAAAGATAATTCCTGAGAGCCGTTACTCCCGCTATTTGTCTAGCAACTTTATTTACGTTATTCTTAATTACTTACATTCAAAATTACGAAGTGAACAGATGTAATATACCTTGGATAAGTTTTGTATTGGTTTAGACTTTAAGCAACGGTATTCGACTCAGTACTCTTCCACACGTATTTTCATAACCACCTTCGGTAAATAATTCAGTTCCCAAATATTCTGGTTGAGCGTGCCCATTCTTTCCCTACGTGTTTTCTGTCGACTACCTCCTTATAAGATCTCAAAACTCTTCAACTTGTTAACGTTTGGTGGACGTAATCGAATGACGTTTTCATCATTGTAGTGTGCGATAACATTTCGCTTGTTTTGAAACTTCTTTCCCTTGGTGATTCTTATTCGTAATGTGTAATGCCTTCCTTGCTGTCTACGTTTTCTCTCACCCACATCTTCCAATACTCTTAATTCTTTTGTTCTGGAAGCAAAGTTCGCCCATTTGTATTAATGGTATAATATTAATACGGGAATGAATGAGAGCTTTAGATACGTGTGTATGAAGGGAAATGGAGAAGGTGGGATGGACTAGATCAGGGGTTCCCAAACTGGGGGGCGCGCCACCCCCCAGGGGGGCGTGAAGACATGTCAGGGGGGGCGTGACCGCGAGACCAGTTAAAAATAAAAATCTCTAAGTAAATAAAATCCATACATTTCTTTAACTAATTTTATGCTGTAGATTTTTAAAATCAACCTTGATGTTTACAAAACTTAACAATCCACTTGTATAAAACTTTTTTATAGCAAAAATATATAGCTTTTTGTCGATGTCTTTCTCTTAACAGTATTTATTTAAATTGAAACTTATAATTTTGTATTTTATGATAGTAAATATACATGTTTTGTTTTCAATGTAATACTTGTTTTTTTCACATGCCCACAAAATTTACTGTGAATGGGGGCGTGGAAGGTTTCCATTTTAACAGGAGGGGGCGTAGTACAAAAAAGTTTGCGAATCCCTGGACTAGATTGTGAACAAATGAAGAGGTGCTTAAGGGGATTGCTGGCAGGAGTTAAGAGAAGGTAGAGTAAGTGGATGGAACAAATATGAGGACAATGGAATGCTGAAGGTCGTTAATGCTGAGGAAGCGAGGATGAAAAAGAAAAGAAATTATGGATAGCTTGAAGGTGGGTAGGAAATATGCCTATTTGGCGAACTACAAAGTTAAGAAGAGGGACTCCATCACAATATAGCCTAACCGGTTAAAAGCCATTATTCAAACAGGGTTTGCAAGGGGTTCCAGCTGCCAAGGTAATATCTCAGTGTCTACCTAGAACTTCATTTTAACAAAAACACAGCCATGTCCAGGGCGGGATACTAGAACCACAAAATTTGCCTTGCCCACTGATTAACTACGTGGTTACCGTGGCCGACCTATTTACTAGTAGAAGTAGATCACTGCGTATAATTATTCGAAATGTTTGTCTCTCCTTTGGTCAGAGATCATCATTACCTCTGGCAATTACATTTATCGAGGGTGACTTTTTATTTATATCTTCCTTTCGGACACTGACGATCGTTTGTTTTCTCCCTTTTCTTTTAGAAAAGTCATCCGATCCGCGAATCTGTATCACAACAATCCTCTCTCTTGAGCCACGTGGGGTATGAACAGCCTTTGTTACTCCATGCGTAAACACTCGGCCATAACTCTCGAAAACGCTTCGAAACTGCCAAGTTGCTTCAAGTAAACGGCAGACGGAGTGTAAGATGGATAATCTCCAACGACATTCCAGCACTCCGGCTTTCCAGAAGCGAAAGACTCGAGGAAGGAAGAAACTTTTACGTCCTATGGTTGGTGAGGCTCTTGCTCCATCTATCTCGCTTTTGCCCACCCTCGGATCTTTGCGATCCCCGAAGACAGATAGGGACCTGTCTCTTCTGATGGGGGCAGCGGATCTTTGGGTCCCACACATGGCATCGAAAATCTTCGTGGCTTACTTTTGCGTAATTTAGTCAATTTTGGGAGGCGTGACCTTTGTGAGAGGGGTGGTTTCGAGTGGGGAGGTGGATCGTCCGGCTCGGCGCTGGAAATGAGTGGCACCGCGATTTCAATCGTCTCGTCCCACTCCCCCACGTGCGAATATGCCGGAAATAGATGTGGTGTTTGTGGAAGAAAATGCTCGAGATTAATTTTCTCTCCCGAGCTTAGGTCTAAAATTACCTAATTGCGTGTTACTATGCGGCTAAAATTGGTCGCTTGAGGGACTTTCTTCGACGGGACGCTAAGTGAAAAGGCGTCCCTTCTCGTTACCGAACCCTAGGTTGCTCAATGATGATCTCTTTGCCACTTGATGCCCAGCACATGCGCTTTATTCGACATTCTTACCCCCTGTCCCTTCTCCACTTCACCGTTTCCGCAGTGCATTCCCATCTGCTGAGCATAGTCACGTTTACAGTTCATGAACGACGGCGCAATTTATTTAATGCGAACAGAATGCACACTACCCTTGCACCGCAACGAACCTTAAAACATTTGTTTCTATAGACAGGTTGGGAAACCCCAGATAGTTGAAAAGGTAAGAATCACAATCATGCAATGCATTAACTTTTGACTCATCATCACTGTTGATCAATGCTAAGTTTGATTTGGCGTAGCTCTTCTCTTTTCTCTCACTCTTCTTTGTGTATTACTCGATAAAACTATTTTAACTTCACTATCCCAGTTAACACTAATTATTATGCTGACAAATGTTGATGAATGAAATGTACTAACGCCCGCCAGTCATAGAACGAGAACTACATTTGCCCGTAATTGTAGCCTGCGATACAACCTCCCCGTGACTCTCAGGGTATGACTACAGTTTATTCTAAAGCGATTCAGGAGTATTTATATATGCATCGCATAGTACTCTATTAATAGTATTCGCCCAGTAAGGATACGAGAGGTACGTTCTTAGAAAACGTCATTGGTGGAAACGGAGAGTCCCGAAGTAGTGCATCGTTTCTGCGCATTATTGAGCCAGGATGAAAAGGATTCAACTTCGTCGGCTTCTTAGAAGAATCACACAGAAAGGAAACTGATTTAATGATGGTGCAAAATTAAATGAGGCTAGTGTTTTGTCTTGTAGTAAGTCTTTGGTGAAATTAATCGGATCCCATTTACATTCGTGAGTTTTGGTCACAGATATTAGATGAGTGCCAAATCCGTTCGATACAGGAACTCTCGTATCTTCGATAGATTCGGGCTCTACTTCGTTAAAGCTCATCCTGAATAAAGTTTTAAAAATTTCTTTAACTCATAGATTTTATTTAAAAAATTACGGCCGGTTTCGTTCAACAGTGAAGTATTTTATGTATTATTCCCTTTATATAATATCTTATATTTTCTCTCAAGTAGATTTCTATCTGTAATAGACAATTTAAACTCTTCATATGTTATCCCTTTGTAATTTAAGTTTTTCCCCCGGTTCCCTTTTTCACTTGATCGTCGTATGAACCCTTCGCGATGAAACTTTGAGTGGTGCACTGAGTACAAAAGTTTAAATCAGTCGCATCGTGAGTCGAGAGATATTCACTCCTCTACGGTTTACAATTTGGCCTGCTTATGGCAACTGGATGTAATTGGATGCCTATGGGCTCCGCTGAAATTTTAAACGTGTACTACATCATTCTGCCTCTATTCGATCCTTGTAACTTAAGGTGCCTTCATATATCTCGAAGGATGTTTACTTGCGTGTTGGTCATCCGCCAGATCTCATTCCCTAGTGCGTGTCTTGAGAAATTTTGTGAATAATCCTAAATTTGATTTCATTGCTTCAGAGTCGAATTGAAAATGAAATGTCGCGTTGTACATTCCACACACACACACACTTTATTAAATTCGACCATGGTTTCGACGCATAAATGTCACTATCAAGGTCAAGGACATTTACATGTCGAAACCATGGTCGAAGTTAATATCGTGTTTGTGTCTGGAATGGAACAACGCGACGTTTCATTTCCAATCTCATGATTCCGCAAAGTTAAACCTCAAATGTTAAACTTTGTTCAGAGTCGAAGATCTTTCTTGATAGTTGCGTCTCCATTTTTGTATTTAATACACTTCCTAAACCTCTGATTTGTTCACATAAACCGTACAAATTAACTACAGCTCGCACATCGCACTGCCATTTGAGTGCATGTAATCTACTGTCGTATTTTTGCAATCAATCCTACTATTTTCTTGCATCACCTGAGCCCACATAAACCTAGAGGCAAGATTTGGGTGGTAATAGTTGATATTTCATGTATCGCGAAGGGAACAGCAGCCTCTCTCCATTCGTTTTTCAATTTTAATTCAACGCTTAGCTAGATCCGTAACGCACCAACACCAATTCGAATTTTACGTTGAGCATGGATGCTATGTGTGTACGTGTTCATAGTTGTAGCAATAACCTTCGGTTTTAGGAGCTCCAGCAGTTTAGGTTACATTCCACCGTATAATCAAATCCCGTCGCGGAATTAAATGTTGTGTGTTCATGGGATCGGTAACTTAGGTGAAACTACGATATGATTAACTATATATTATTTTAAGAATTGGATGTTTAAGACGATGGTATAGTTTATTTTAGGTTACTTTTGATTCGTAGGACATAACTAGCCTCCAGAATCATGAAATAACTCGTGCAATTGAAGCACTGGTACGGATTAGAGTTAGAGAAGAAATTAAATTACCTCTCCATTATTGATTTCCGTATAATTCTCATTCCAGCGCACCGTTATGGTCTCTCAAGTAGCAAAAAATGGTTACGTAGAAGATAATCAATCTAATGATACACTTTTGTCTTTGGGAAAGGATGTATACTACAGGGGTAATTGTCTTTGGGATCCTCGTGAACCCTCGTTTCTCCAGCCAGTCGTAAATCATGTTTCCTGTCTCCGGAGACGCAACGGAGAAAGAGAGGTCACAATTTATGGAGTAGGGTAAACACATTTCATTTGTCGTGCTGGTCGATAAGCATATGTGCCTCGACTCTTAATCGACCTCAAAATCTACATCAACCGTCATTACCCTCAATTACTCAAAAAGAAACACTGGACTCAGTTGCCCTGAAAACCCATTACGTAGGCTCACCGCGAGGGTTTCGTCGGAAGGCTTAGTAATTTGGCCATGCGTTGAATGCAGTATTGATTTATTTTAGAGGAAAGATCAAATACCTGGATGAATCCAAGCATTGTGATCTTCAAAGATTTAAAGTTCCTATGAATTGAAATTAGTTGTGTATTTTGTTGTATTGTGTTAGGAACCACAATATTTTCCTTGCGTAATGTGTGAGAAAGGGCTGACCAGGGAACCCAGAGTAACACTGATATTATCATAGGAAGCAAACCCATCTTTGGTATTTACGAGTAAATATTATTTCCTTGGCTATTGCTGATAAAGATCAGTATGAGGTAGGGAGTTCGATGGCTGCATAGGGAAGAGAGTAGAGGAAGAGACTGTTGATAAGAGTTTGATCAAGTTCGAGCGAAGTCCACTGGCATGAAGAAACAATTTGATTTTGAGTTGTTCCTTAATGCAATGCGCGAACCTAATCTCTTCCCAGTTTTTTAATTCCTAATTAGTATTTTAAAGTTTTAAAGAGAATCATACTCTCCTTGTTCTTTATACAATGATCCCCTAAAATTTCCTCTTGTCGTTGAGAAAATCTTAAAATTCACTTATTGTGGTGCGTAGGCGTGAAAATTGTTGTAGCTATTTTAATAATAATTTGGTATTTGATAATATTTTCCTGTTAAACTCTGTGGAAACACTTAAACTATGTTGCTAGAAGGAACACATTATATTATTTTTACGCCCTTCTATATGAAAATTTACCCGTGATCTTCCTATAACTGCTTGTGGAACATATACTTGTATAACTTATGGAAGATGTAATGTGAGGAATGGATGAAATTTGGTTAATTAATGTTAATGTAAGTTTCACTGAGAGGACTATAGTGAAAAGGAAAGACCTTTCTCGGCCGTGATGAGAGAATGTAAAAAGATCGAAAAACGAAACTGTGTCACGAATGGAGATTCATTTCGTGAGAGATCGGGCATGCTGAGGAATATTTGGGTGACTGTGGTGCGAAGCCAGGAGAATCAATTTGAGAAGTCTCATTCAGTCATAGGAACAAGATACCAAAAGTTAGGTCATGAATGAATGTGATTTTCTATGTTTAGGCATTGTGAAAGCAATCAGTGAAGTACAGATAAGGTATCACATTTGGGTGTGTTTGAATGCGAGTTAAAAGACGTGATCATCCCTGTATGGATTTCCCTGCACATTCGGGGACCTAACTACAAAAAACTAAAATTTCCCTCGGAAGATGTTTAGCTGTAGTTGATGTGATGCTCGCCCCAACAGGGTTCAGGAAGCAGTCTTTGTAATAAATATTCTGCCAACAGTGGTAGGCTTGTGGATACGCGGTACCCTTTATTACCCACCAATGTAAGCCATCTTGTACGTCCCTACTTCATAGTTTCCCACATTAAAACCCTGTTTAAATTTTGATATCCTTTCTCCTTAATTTCCGTTCATCCTCTTTCTTCAAAGGCCAGTTTTTGAGCGATACCATGCAAAGCTCTATATTTGAATTTAAACTAATCTCTTGTTCACACCTTTCTTTACTAAAGGCAGCTCCTTTTTTCCCTCTTCATCGTGATGTCTTCCTTGGAAGCCCAATAATTAATCTAGAATACTTCCAAGCCACCATTCTTAAAATTTTATGTTTGGTACGACCCAGGTCCGCGGTGCTAAACCAATTCCATGCTGGAGTGGTATGTATTTCAATTTGCACGGATGTAGACGTTAGTGACAATGTAACTACTTCGTGAAAGAAACTTTTTCTCCAACTTTCCACCAATCGAATTTCTAATTAAAGGCACATGAAAAATTATGTCGCGTTCATGAGGCTCCTGCTTCAAACAGAAAACTTAGCGGTACCTCTCCTCGTTCTGACTGCCGAATGAATTCTCCGTGCGCGACGAAAATATATGTAGTGAGGGGTGCATAAAGGCCAGGGAGTGATATCCAGTGCGACGCTGCTTAGTATCTAAGAATGAGTGGAATTTTAATACGCCATTTGAGCTACGCACTTAGCTCTCCAGAAGAAAACTTATCGTTTACTTTGCCTTACGACGCTTGGTATTAAAAACCTCATGTATACTAGGCTGTGAGATTCGAAATCATTCCATTTGACTAATTTTGACGCCCCATTTTCGAACACAAGTACCACTTGAATTATATTACGCCGAATTGCAATGAACGAGTGGAGAATAATGTATGGAGCTCAAGATATCTTGCGCATTGGGAAACGGGGACGCATCAAGAACGCCTCATTCAAAAACAACTCATAACGTTTGACAAATACGGGGAAGGACGTCATTAGGTGGGAACAAGGAGGTAAGATGGTGACGGATGCGACATCTCAGTTGATTCTTGAAGAAAGGTCGGCCATTGCAGTCGGCACAGGCATCAAGGATTCCCGCTAACGGAATTTTCTCACGGATCAAATTGTTTTTTGCTCGCAGATAAGCTAAGACGAGAAGGTGAAAGATAGGATGCGTATTAAAAATTCATCAAATAAACTGAACAGTGGCAAACATTCCAAATATGTCGTTAAATCTGTTTAAATAGGTACCAGATATTTGTAATGGAATCAAATCTCGGTGAAGTAAAATGAATAAATAATTCCCTAAAATTGTCTAAATATAGTCTAATATAGTCTAATTATAGGTTGAGCTGACACGGCAGCAATGCATTTGAGGTTGATCCCGTTGTTATTCCTGTGAACGTACAATATTCATAAGAGGCCGTAGAAAACGCTATATTTTGTACCGAGTAGGCGGGGCCTAATCCTTCCCAAGCACCCCCATTCTAGCTTCATTGTCACCTGTACTAATAGACTAGCATGTGCACGTCACCGCCAATCCATTCTAAACTCCTACATTTATCGCACAATTTAGATGAATTAAGGTGAGCTTCTAATTTGGCTTAAGTGAAAATGTCCGAAGACCGGAATATCCGAATGCCAATTAAAGTGAGGAAAAACAATATCTTTGAAGGTATTGTTTTTATCTACCTAATATCTCCAAAGATATTGTTTTTCCTTACTATAATTGGCATTTGGATATTCCGGTCTTCGGACATTTTCATTGGACAAAATAACAACAATTAGTTTTGCAAGTCCTCAATGGGTGCTTTCGATTTGCGGCTACAGACGGCGATAGATGGCGATCGCCATGCCGCGGTTCGATTTAGCTGGATCGCCGTCTATCGCCGACTGCTGGTGACTCTCTGCTCTGAGGAGAGCCGGACAGATGGAAAGCTGTAGGCGTAATATGACGTCACGTCAACCAATGCAACAGCAAAGTATCAACAATATTTTTTTGTAAGCCCACAGGCACAGGGAGGGTATTCTACGGCATTTATCAATCAGAAACCCAAAAATACTGTTATGGAATTCCACTAACATACGAAAAAAATTACTAAAATCAATCACAGTACCTTTTACCGAGCAAAATTGGTGAATTGTATGGCTGATTCCAACTTTACTGCACTATTCCCCTCGTTGCTACTTTCTTATTTACCCTCAAATTCCCTGAACTGACTTCGCATGCGCGAAAAGCCGGTGCCAGCTGTACTTCATTTCATTAGCATCCTGGCGATCGACGATACGTGCGTTCGATAATCGGTTATCGCCGCACCTAAATGAAAAGCACCCAATGATGACTGTTTTATTTATCCTAGATATTAGGCAGCCGTATATTTTTATAATAAAAGAAATCAATCACTCTTACGTAGCCTTTTTTTATTCCAAACTTCATTACCATTAACACTGTGACAGATATTGGCCGCAAAAATGATTGCTAAGCGAGAAAAGCAGACAGTAACGAGGCGAAATTTTCAGTTCCCATTTCCAAAACCCTTTAGTTTTTATTAAAAATATCATAAAATATAATTTAACGGAAATAGCAGTTTCCTTTTCATTGTAAATGGTGGAATTAAAAAAATAGGGGGCCATAATTCGTATAATGTATAGGTGTATACCTTAAATTAATTTACCAGCCATCATTACATTCCTTAAGGCCTTCATTATTGGTATTTCTGTCGAGCAGCATTTGGAATTACAAAACGTATTCCGGGTTGATGAGTCATCGATAAAAGTTACCTATGAGACAAAACGACGGATTAAGTCTTGATGCACGAAACGTTTATCGTTCGCCTCTTGGACTTCTTACGCAATTAATTTGGCTTTGCGGGTCCCGGCAATTCGAAACCCTCGCTTGCCACTCCTGCACAACTATTCTGTCTCCTCTCAAAGTGAAGCTATTGGCGGTGAAGTCGCGCTAATGCGTGCTTGGCCGAATTATTTGGCATCCTCCAATTGTGGCGTAAACAAGTAAATCCATGAGCGTCTCTCGCATTCAATGTTATAATTTAAGTTGACGTTGTGTCATGCATCTTCGCTTATTGCGCGTGTGCTATGGCGTCGCTGAGTGTCAAAGAAGCTTCATTAAAACGTAGTACGAAGAGTGTCTCGCTCTATTTCATAGTGGTTCAGGTTAGGCCATCTCAACGTGCTTATTGTATTTGGGTCGGTGGAACTTGATGTCATAGTCTGATTTCCAAAGGATTAATCCATTTGAAACAAGTAATTTCAGACCTATACCACATAATTTACGGTCGTAGCTTGAAGTCACACAAGAATCCAACTTGATTATCTTTTGGTTTTGTTCTTCCCAAGGTTGTAAAGATTTTGTTATTTGCCTAAATTTCGTTAAGCTTAATTGGTGTACGTTTTAGACAAGGAAAGCAGAGAAAACCCAGTGCGTATATTTATGCGTTCCCAAGTTTCAATTTTAGCACGGTAAAAAAGATTAAATAGAACGCAGTATATAGAGATAAGGGTTGTCGAATTATATATGTGGGAAAGGGTTATCGAAGGTGATGAATGAGAAATTTTTGGATGAGTACGGAAATGAAGTGGAAGAAATTGATTTCTTGACGTTATGATTGGCGGCCTGGTAGTATTTTTGATAGGGTGCTACAGTAGAACCTTGGAGGTAAAATAAATATAGCTAGAAAATTACGAGGCAGTTTTGAGAAGAGTTGCATTAAAAGAGGTAATGAATATCACGAAAAGAGGACGGGGAAAACTTTTCGGACAAATCTTCAGACATGATGGTCTTATGCGAGTGAATAGGAGAATTTCAAAGGCCTTGCATGAGATATGTGGAACGATTACTGACAGAAGTAAAGAAAAATGTCTGCCAATGTGAAGAATCGAGCCTCTACAAGAATGGAGTGGAGAGCTGCGTTGAGCCAATCTTTGATGAGCATTGATGATGATGATGGGTTTCTGAAGCTAGAGCTGAATGGAGGCTCGAAAGGGGCAAAACCTTACCAGGTAATTTTTTGCGGGAAAAGTTTGAACTATCTCCTCAGAGAGAGAGAGGAGGAGATCGAAGGCAGGGATTATTTGCAAGCTATTCAAGTAGTAGTAATCATAAGAGAGATCCATCCGATAGGTTAGTTAATTTGCATTATTAGGGAGAGATGGATTGTAGATTTTAGGTCAAATTTAGTGCTAGGAGGAAGGATGGAGAGAAATAAGACGCTGTCATTATTCTGCCCTAAACGAAAGGTGCCGAGGAATCCACTGCTTATCGTCCCATCTGATGGACGGAGTACTGTCTTTGAAGTGATCTCTACAAGGAACTCAAATGGGCTAAAAGATTCCATGTAAAATATCTCGAATAGATAAGGTTATAACCCTGAGCTTTCAGAATGGGAAGCCATTATTCCAGCCACCTATACAAGCCAAGAATTATTGTATACTACTGTATGATAAATTTGAAGCCATATTAGTGAAATGCGGGTTTGCTGAGGAATTCGTATCTATCGAAAAAATATTGTGATGGCTAAATGGATGGTTACTGGATGAACGTGAAATAGTATATCTACGCACTATCTTGCGAGAAATGGCGCGTGGCAGGGGTTGATAGGTTATCGGCCGTGAAAATGACATTTTGCCGAAAAAAACGTCGCGAATTAATGATGAAATGAGGTGAGTAATGCACAAAGAATTATACGTAGTTCACGTTGCGGTCGAGCATTTTGCGTGAGAAAAACTTATTCGTGAACAAATTTATTCCACAGTAAATCTCTCTTCATTTGTCGCTTCTGCCTGTCCCGCTGATGTAATGTGGTGCTTAGTATTGTTATAGTGTCGACCTCATTTTCGTGTGAGTGAAATTTTTCGCGTAACGTAATTAAATCCTGCGAGCGAGACACGAATGTTGAAGGGTAGTAGGAGTAGATGTGATTTTGACCATTTCGATTGACGATAATTTATGCTTCTTTGGTAATAGACAGGTTCTGAACTTCTCTCTGCTGCCGAGTATTATTAAGAAAAGCTTCAAGAAAAGTTGTGAAGTGAATGAGCACTAGATACAAGAGTCGACGCGAAGCTTTTTCACCGCACCACGAGGAGAGGCGTCAAAAATACTTTTAAAAATTGCGTCACGTGATTTACTGGCGCCCCTCTCTTTCGAATAGAAGGGATCTGTCGCGTCTTCGTGAGGAATGCAACCGCCGCAAGAGCGTCGATTCTCGATTCGGGTTTTTTTTGGAGTTCTTTCAACGCGGCAGTCTGCGCGTGGAAGGCATTGTTTTGCGTCAGAGGTGGTGGCGTGGGGTCGGGAGGGATTAACCGCTGTTTTCAGTCTAATTCCGTCCAGCGCTCGCTTGCGTCATGTTTTTGTTCGATTCGCTGCCCAAGTACCCCGTATTTAGAGTATTGACGGCCACTTTTGACTTTAGCGGTGATCATAAAACCCTCCTCGGAGTGTGGAATCGGTGCTGGTCCTAATTACCGCGGGGCTTCCAGCTACAAACATTGCCGCTCTATTTGATCGGTCAGATCATGGGTGTTTTCAAGTCAGTTTCCGCACTAATAGGCGCTTCAGACTGGGAGGTAAGGTATTAGGATGGGATTGGAAGGAATGGGGTGAGTCTCTAACTTCGATCGGTCAGAAATATTCCCTTGGGTGGATGTGCTCCATTTGAAGAATTGCTTTTGTAGTGTCATTAGTTTATCACTAGCTTAGACATTGCATTAAAATATAATTTGAGTTGCATAGCGTTGCAGCTGCATTTACCCCTTATATGATTCACCCCTTAAAGGTTTTGGCCTTTTTGCATGAAACTGGAAATAAGTAGAAATAAGCTTTTAGATTCTCAGTCTACCAAGGTTTTCTCGTGCCATCCAACTTACGATATCAATACGTAAATGTGTGATCTCCCCACGCTTCTTGTGTTAGGCTGGCGCGAGTGTACTGCAGCTGGTGGAAATAACATTTCCAAAATAGGCTTCGTTTCACTCATTTGGACTTGAGTATGTTTGAATACAAGAGATATCATATCTTTGGAAAAGAAAATCCACTTTGTACATTCCACACAAACATTTTTTGTGTGGAATGTACAAAGTGGATTTTCTTTTCCAATCGAGTGATTCCACAAAGTGAAGCCTCAAACTTTGAACTGTGATATCGGTTCATATTTCATTCCAACTGATCGTTGCAGTGAATTACAAATCTATCAACTTTTGATTTGAAGTCTAAGTGGTAGGAATCGTGTACCCGACGTTGATCATTGTTAGCTTTGCGAATAGTAAAAAGAGTGATCGAAATGGCCGTAAAATCATAGACAGAAAAATTGATACACAACCTGGCCTTTGACACGTGGCCAAGTTCGACGGCCATTCCAGGAGGACCTATCTCTTAGATTAAACTATCGATCCTATTTATGCAGCTCATCGTAAAAATCATCAAACTCCAAACATTTGTGTGCTGACCAACACAATAAATTATTCTAGTTCCTAAGCAAATTATTAAAAATATATTATGCTGTCTATGAATCAAAATATCTCTTTTGTTTTTAGTTTTTTGGATTACTTTATAGTATTTCTCAGTTTAAAGAAGCGCAGAAATATTGGCCGTCTAATAGAACGAATGAAGATTTGAGCATGGTAGGGGAGGAAAGAATATTATCGGCAGAAATCAGAAGACAGGGTAGGTGGATGAAAGAGGTAATTAATGGGCAGTGGAATGCTGAATATCGGTAATTAAAGTTTTAGTGCTGAGAAACCGAGGAAGGGGAAGGAAATGTATTTTGGATAGTATGAGAGTTTGAAGCCTCTTAAGATCTCAAGAGAGAAATAACGGAAGAAAGGAAACATTTGATGAATGAAATGCAAAGAATAGTAGGGGTAGTCAATCAAAAACCCTAACCGCTGAGTAATATCATTTTGCCCTAACAAATCCGACGCAAAATATTCCTCCTCATCTTTCTCTCTATTGCGAGTACCAAAGTCTTTGAAATGTGGTTTCCAAGGAAAAACGTAGTCAAACGAAAAGCAGAGTTTACTGGGTGATTTTTGAGATGTCTTCAATCTTCTATTCCAAGTGCCGGGCTTGGCTATGAGAAAAGGATCTATCTTGAATTTTTGTGGAATAAAACACTGAATTGCGACATAGGCTACTCAGATTCGAAAAATGGCATTCCTACACATTAGGCGTATAGTCACTCAATGACAAGCCGCGAATATTTACCTTCTCTCAACCTCAGTACACTACTTTGTTGTAGTTGAATTTGTTGACAGGTTTAAGTCGATATCCGGAAAATCCAATTTTCACGAACCTGCAGGAGTCATTAGTATTTAAGTCGCTCTTACGGGTACATAGCTTCGTATGGAAGGGCTTGGATATAAATGCATTCTTAATGAGGCTTCGAATGATTTATGATGAAAATATTGAGGAATGGAGTAAGCCATTGGCGTGCTTACGATTAGCTTCGTGTACGGATAATCCTGTGAAGTATTTTTAGATCCAATCTTTTAAACATAAGAGTGATTTATCTACCAACAGCTTGTTATTGCTCACCTAATTAAATCACGTGGGTGAACTTATATTTTTAGCTAACTTATATAAGTTGATTTTAGTAGCTAAAGTTTAAACCAGAACATTTGCACTTACTTTAGAGTGAAATCCTCTAGTAAGTATCCTTATTGGTTTATCTCGTGGCTACTTCACTAGACGTGATATGGTTCATATATTGTCCCGGTTTTAGGATAAACTCAGGTTGCAAAAAATATCTTGTAGTTCGTAATTCATAATCATAATCTCTTAACCATTTGGTACTCGTAGAAAATCCATTTGCCTATTTTGATTAAACGATTTCCCATTTTTCTTCGTCATTGTTTTGGTTTCGTCGTTGTCATTTCCTATTGGTGTACGCACTCATGTGCATCGAATGTACATTAGAATGGCTCTGTGACTTAATCAAGACGACTCAGGAATGGGATGCATAGTCTGCATTCCTAGTCACAAGGAATAACGTACGAAAATATATTCGCCGCCTCTCCCTCGGTGTCTGAGTGATGCAAACCCATCGTCATCTCAATATTTGGCCTGAAGATCCGGGCACGCTCGCCTCAGTAGGTGGCTCTCTAATATTAAAACACATGCTACGCCCAAGTAAGGGCAATGTTATCTCGATTCCTCGCTGCATAAAAATGCTTCTTCTTAAATCTGGCTCAGAGTTGTAATGCATATTTATTTTGGAACGATTAAAGTTAATACCTCAGTCGTAGATCAGTTATCGTTGGCATAAATTGGTTCTTTTTTCACCAACACTAAATTTAAACGCCGCATTTCCATTGGGCTCTGGTGCCTTTTGGGCTCTGATTGAATGAAGTGTAAACTTTTAGATATAAGTTTATTTCGGACCAAAAATAATAATAAACTGTACTTTATCACGCAGTTCACCTGAAAATCGTATTACATACTGTTTTTGTATAAGCAGATTTTATGTAAATGTCTGGCTTTATTCATACTTTTAAAAAGAATTAAAATCTTTGACATTTGCCAAGTCCGTGTCTTCAGGAAATGAATGGCAAGTAACTATGCTGTCGATTTGCTAATTCTCGTTGAACATCAGGCAACTAGCCATGACCACTGGCAAAAGAACAATATGTATTGGCAGTTGCGTATGTGGCGAATGAATTAAAGATCAAAGGTATATTAAGGCTAAATAAACATTGCAGAGGACAAAAATAAATAAACTTTGCCTGCAATTATTAATCTCAGTCAATAATCTGTATAATGTAATGTAATAAAGCTGTATAATGTTTGCCCTCCAACACACCTAAATATGCTGATGAACAGATGCATGAAGTTTTTTCGATATAAAATACATTCAATGATAAAAAATTTAAGGTCAATGGTCAAAATAAAGGCTAGAGAAAGGCTAAAATTGAGGCTAAAGAAATCTCGCGCAGGACAAAAATAAGAAAAAAATTCATGTAGTTATTAATTTCAGGTAACTAATCGATAACTTCTACCCTCTAATATTTTCATCTAAGTATAATATAATAATAATTTACCTAATATTTTGACCCGAATACATTCATGACGTTTTTGCGATAGTAAATTTCCAGAGTACGAATGGATGCTCTCATTTTGATGTTAAAATGAATTAATTGACAGAATAACTTTTAGATACTTACTTGACGTCTTTTTACAAGTGATTTTCCGTTATATATTTCTTTAATAACCTAGCCATCGTTTCAGCACCAATAAAATTGCTATTCTGGGCGTAATTCATTTAAAAAATGATTTCTGAACCCATGTGAATCCATTTTGGAACAAATATTTATAAATTCTAGGCTCCCCTGATTTAGGTTAATCAGCTGGCTGTGTAGTAATTTTCTAATTGTCTGAGGCTGAGTTACGTGCATGAGAAGATAAATAAACGGACTGGCTTGTTAATAAACTCTATTGCTTTAATTTTCCGTCATTTTTCGCCGTCCTCTAACTGCGTCAATAAGCACTAATGTGCATATTCATTTCGATCACTAAATTTCCCGTACTTTAACGGCCATTTATGAGAGCCTCTGTTTCTGATAGATTTAAACTTAGAAAAATATTGAAACCAGAAAAAAGAGAATAAAAACGTATTCCCTCGGTAAAATTAAGTATAAATAAAATATAAGTATGATGCATTAGAGAAACGAGAGAGAAATTTTAGTAAGCTTTGAAGTGCCTAGAAAAATGTTTATAGCATGATTTGGGTGCAATAGTACTTGAGAAAGTAAGTTAAGAAAGTGTAATAGAGATGGACATGAATAAGACGTGAACAGCCTCGTAAACGACTTACTATCCCACATTTAGGATTTGAGTTACGAGAAAGTCGTTGGAGTGAGTAATCTCCAAACCAGCAATGCATATTTCCACGCATAAATAAAGTATCTTATTATAAGAGACAAGAATGCAGCACGCTTTGCGAGGAAGGGAAATAAATTTTAGGAAATTCAACGCCAAAGACCGTGCCAATATTAAAAGAAATTACTCACCTATTTGCCAAAGGATATAAAAGAAATGAGGTTAGAGTGTTGGAGAGTATGGATACTGATTTTTTCCTGTACATTTTGTATATCCATATGTTGATGTTATGTCGCCGATTGGAATCATATTGTTTTGACTGAAGCCAGTAAAGTGGCAATAGGAAGAGAGTTGAAGTAGGTCAGGTTTCCATAAAATCATGCACCTGTTTACGCACTGGAGAAATGATTAGTTTTAACTTAAGTTTATGTTTTTAGGCTTGAGATTGTAGAGTGAAAACCGTCATCATCAATGCTAATAAGAAGATACGACGTGGAAATTAAACGAGCCACCCAGTTGTGGCTGTAGATTGATAAAAAGGAGGAAACTGAAATTTGCCACGATTACGGTAAATTAAGCATGATTGATAATTTTATCAGATTCTATACGTTTTTAGCATATCACATATAATTATATTGATATGCATAAGAGTAGTGGTAGATATATTTAATTTTTAGGATGCGCGGACGGCTTTTTCATTTGACACCTTAGAGAATAAAAATAAACGCAATAGCTTGTTAAAAAGTTTACAGATATATCTTTAAATATTTAAACTATTTTCATAGTAAAATTAAAACAATGTAACTCATAAGTATGTAAGAAGTATCTCATATTTTATTAAAAGGGCCAATTTCTTGAAAAAAAAACACGATAACGCGATTTAGAGCATTGTGATTACTACCCAGTTCCTAGGGATCCAAAGTCTCCACCCCAAGTCTGTCGCATACGCACATCTAGGTATTTGTCCACTCCTCGTCAGGATATCCCTAATACTATAGAGGGGAGTTGCAGTCATCGCGAGGTGGAGTTTTCTCCTCAGTTAAAGCGAATGAGTGAGTCAAGGGTCTGTACCATATCCTAAACTGAGTGATGACATCTTCCTCTCCGTGGCTACACCTGACGAAAGTAGGTCCCGCAAACGACACCGGTTTCACGCTGCTTCGTTTATTTACTGCTAAACGTCCACTGTCCTTAACCTGCAGGTCCTCAATGAGTACCAGTGATACCATCATTGATTCTACCTGGTTTAACACTAGAACGCCCATAGGGGTCATTTTGACCCAATCGTGTTTTTAACTTTATTTTCTGATCTCATTTTTTAAGTGAACAGAATTTCTTCTCGTGACTTTTAATAATTTTAATAGATGTTCACTTCCATAAATATTTACCTTCATAAAATAATCCGTTGAGGAGTTAAGTTATATTTTACCTTGAACGCCCAAATGGGGTCATTTTGACCCAAGCGTTCGTTAGCGCGCTTTATCTCTGCTAAAGGTCCTTTTATTTGCATTTTTGTATCATTCTGCTGCATATGTGTTCACTGCTCTGTCGTCTTATCTTTTTCATTCAGTTATTTATCTTCCAAGTTCGTATCAGTTTCAAAAACAGTTTTGTTTCCTTTCCCCATCACGTCCTCACTTTTCGTTTTGCTTACATGTGGAATATTTAGTAATTACTTTGTTGACATTATCATACATTGTCAATCTCTGCGGGGTGAGGAGAATGCAATTTTGTTTACCCCTTTCATACGTTATTTATCTACTTAGTTTATTCCAAATCGGATTATCTTTCTTCGGATGACGAGTGTGGAATAAAACTCGTTCTCACATTGGAAAAGAAAAACCACTTTGTACATTCCACACAAAGGTTTTATTGGTTTCTGCCATGGTTTCGATAATATATGTCATTATCAAGAATGATAATGACATATGTTGACCTTTTCCAACCGAGTGGTTCCACAAAGTAAAGCCTGAAACTTAGAACTCGTTCTCACAGTTACAGCAAGTGAAGTTTGTATATTTGTTGTCCATTGTTCGTGGCTTCGCGGGACGAATTTGCGGTGTGATCGATATTTTGAATATAACTGTGATCAAAAATTTCTCAAAGACCAGCATAATGTTCTGCTGACATTCTTGATGAGCTGAATAGGATGCAATAAGATGACTCAATGGTGGAGAGTGTTCATTTGACAAATCCGATGGCAAGCTGACATTTGAAACTTGTGAGGAATAAACAGAATCCTCAGAATGTGACGATAAGTACCCATTTCATGAACTCAGACACTAGGAGGGGTGGATCTAAAAGTAAGCTCACTATTTGATATAATATTCATTCACTATTTTCAAGGCACTCGGGGTCAAAGCAAAAGATACCCTCCTTGGAATAATCAGAGATAGCTATGACAGTGGAAGGCCACCAGAAAATTTCCAGAAGAGTGAAATTAGCAGGAAATGCGAAGAACACAGAACCTTTAGCCTGGTGTTACAAACATCGAAAATACTTACTAAGATTATTAAAAGAAGAATGGAAAGGAATATCGAAGAGAATCTTTCGGAAAATCAATTCGGATTCAGGAAAAACCAAGGAGCTAGGGAGGCAATACTCAGATGAAGGATACTGGCCGAGAAAATGATACACGTAAACAAGCTGTTGTATGTGGCATTCGTGGACTTGGAATAGGCCTTCAACAACGTGGAATAGAACAAGATGTTCAAGATACTGGAAGCCATTGGAATGGATTACAAGGATAGAAGAAAAATCTACTGGCTCTACAAGAACCAGGTCACCACAATGCAAATAAAAAACGGAAGGAAGATAGAAGCCAAAATAAATGACGGAGTCAGAGAAAAATTCAAACATCTCCCCAGTGTCATTCAATATACCTGGGAGAAGCAATAAGAGACACAGAGAAAATTGGTATCAAGGGCATCGAGGTGAATGGCGAAGAAATAAACATGCTCTGGTTTGCTGGTGACATCGCAGTTGTAGCAGAAAGTTGAGGGAACTTACAAGCATCCCTAACCACAATGGACCAAGTACTTCAATAATATAATAAGAGCAATACTAAGAGGAAACTAAACCCCTAGTGTGCGGAAGAGAGAATCAAGGGCAAATACCACAATTGGAGGAGTGACATTGGAACAAGTAGAGTACTTCACGTACCTCGGTAGCACTGTAACTTGGGATGAAAGAAGCTCAACGGACATCAAGAGAAGAATAGCACAAGCTAAGGAAGCGTTTATTAGGAAGAGACAACTACTGTGCTCAAAGAACCTACGGCTACAAACAAGGAAGCACTCTATCGTATGGAGCGTGGTAATCTATGGATCAGAGACATGCAAAATCGGGAAAGCACACCAGTGAAGAATTGAAGCCTTCGAAACATGGTGCTGGAGGCGAATGTTGAAGATTAAATGGACAGATATAGTGAGGAATGAAGAGGTGTGCAGAAGACCAGATGAAGAAAGGACGATGGATGAAGATCGACATACCTTGAGGCACAATGAATTAGTTAGAAATATAATAGAGGGGAAGATTGAAGGGAAGGTCCCGCGAGGAAGACCAAGAGCAAATAAAGAAGGACGTGAAAGAGAAAACATACCAGGTTGTGAGAGAATCAACACTAAAAAGGGCATAATGGAGGGCTGCAGTAAACCAATCATGGGATTGAAATACTGATGATGATGAAAACTATTTTCATTAGCCTACTCAATTTTTTTTACATTTTTTCAGATAGTATTTTTGATTTTGGCAGAACAAATCATTCATAATAAAACAGTGTACATTGCAAAAACAATAAGTAAATATGTTTAAGTAAATTGGGTGACATTTGTTGTTTACTGAGTATCACTATTTTAGGCAAGAAAAAATGAAATTTGAAGAAAAACGAGAAAATAATTCCAACTCTCAAAAATGATATTCCAATAAATAGTTAATATATTGAGAAAAATATTGCTGTAATGAACTGATAAAATCTATGAATGTAAAGAACTAGGGCATTATTTATTGAATAAACAATAAAAATGTAAACATATAAATGCCTTGTGAAAAATTAACTTATTAATTACCGGGGGTCAAAATGACCCCATTTGGGCGTTGAATGATGTCGAGAAGTCCGGGCGTCCTAGTGTTAAGGAATCCTTCTCACACGAGTGGGTGTATCATTCCTAGCCATTCCAACATGCTCAGGAACCTAACGAAACAAGGTATTACCTTTCCTAAATAGCATCTCCTGGGCTATAGGGCGTGAAAGGAACCAGCCAGAAATGGATTCCAAGGCACTTATCGAATCACTAGTGATTACGATGGAGCCATCATTGTCATCTATGCTGCATAGAGTCATCTGAATAATGTTCCGTCATGTTTTTAAGTGTTTAAAAAATGAATGGGAATGGAATCATAAGGGTTTTACCCTTTTTATTGAAAAGTAATAATGAAGGGTGATATAGAACATATGGAGAATATTCGTCTTTTGTTATGAAGCAGATTTAAACGAGAGGAGTTGTACGCCAAGACGTAAATAATCTAGAGCTCCTCTCCATCACCCTAACGTGTTTCATGCATTTTTTCCACGTTCCTCCTCAGAGCACTTAATCTCGGCACACCCACAATTGTAAAGTCAACATTTTATGACATTTCCATCCCTTCGAATTAGCGAAAGGTGGGATTGGAGGAATTTATTGGATTGGGAATCGTACGGACTGGCAAAAGGATGCAATTTGAAATTAAACCTAAAGCTGTTTTCATCATTATAATCATACTTCTTCATACTACTCCTACTAAAAATTACCCAAGAAATCACAGAGGCATAACAGAAATCACAGAGGCATAACAGAAATCACAGAGGAGATAAGGAATTGGAGTGTTTAGCACCGATGTGATGATACTTATTAGAAATGTATTTTTTGAAAAAAAAGCTTTAGAATAACCGTATTCGTGCAAAAAAATAAAATGGTCATAAGACGAAGGTCCACATTACCGAGTAATTATTAAAAAATTAAGTTGTCTCATGAAAAAAATGCGTTAGTTCGATAACTGCTTTAGTTTCCTCGGGCTGGAAAACGTAATATTATAAATATACTCGTACATTCGTCTACTTATCGGCGAAATTGGCGCATTAATTTTATCACTCGGAGTGCTTTCCGGGTGAGTGATATTTTAAATGAAATGACAAAATGGTGTGGCTAAGCAATCAAGTCATCTAGAGGCAAGTACATATGAAACGTTTTAATTTGTCTGAACTTGTATTCTAACTTTTTCTTATTGATTTAGTGTACCGATAATTTTGCGTAAGTGTACCGATAATTTTTTGCTTACGTTATTTTGGTAATCACAGAAAATCGGAATACCTTATCAACTTTCCCATTTTTTCTAATTCATTTGTTACTAAGCGTCATTTGAAATTCTTAACCACGGAATAGAGCACATTCAGTGCATTGTCTCGTCTCTGCATGCACGAGACACAAACTTCTTTTGATCTGTGAGGCTGACGAAATCTGTGGAATGAAGTTATTTTTCTTTGATTCGGTGAATACCACCTAACTTATGCCCTTTCGGTTCCCACATATAAGGGGCTATCTTCACCGTTTGGTACATGAAGATCCGAGGAGGAGAAGGAGCTGAAAAATATGACCCTAGGTTTTGAATCGTGAATACGTTAACAGGTCAAAGCAGTGGCATGTCTCATTAAGTGGCCCACGTAATTCTGGTGTGCCGCAAAAGAGCTTTGGGTAGACGTCCTTGGATTGATATTTGCAAACATGTGGCTCACTAAGTCTTAATCCTCAGATCAAAATAATCCTCATAAAACCAGCAACTTCGTTTTTTTCAGCTTTAATGAAAAATAATAATAAATTTAACAAAAACAACGTTATATGGATTTTGGGGGAGATAGCAAATGGTAGGTAATGTAGTATTGTATTTTAGGTTAATGTTTTAATCTACTGTTTATTTAAAAAAGATAGAATGATCCTCAGCCTACCATATGTACGTTTATTCAATCATTCCTCAGAACCACCTTAGTCACTCTGGTGGATGTTATAGTGCAATAAATGGGCGAAAATTACTGAGACTGAGTGGGCGCACACCGTCTCCTTACTCTCCTCTCACCCTCCACAGAGTTTGCTAGGAGCGTGCGAGCTAGGTAAAGTTAACGTCCGCTGAGCGGGCCTACACCATATTCTTACTCTCTTCTCAACCTCAGCAGAGCGTGCGGGCGAGGTTAGCGAGGATCATGTCAGTTTAAAGGTGTAAGTACTCTCCAGAGGAACATAGGCTCTTTAGGTGGGGGCGCATCTATAATCAAGGTGATCGGACCGACCGTAGACACTCAAGTTCTGCTGTCAATTTCCTTATTTATCTTACAACAATGCTTCACGTATAACACCAAATGTATTCCTCTCGTTCCTGCAACCCAAAAAATGAGGGTGGAATTAATACAAGATCTACACCAAAAATATCCTTCCGAAGAGAAAGAAAGGCATGCGTGAGCATTTCTCCCCGAAAAAGAAATAGTAAAATATAAGAAACCTACTGCTGGCGATGCTCAGAAGTCATCGTTGGCTGCTGCTCGGATGTCGCGACGGCCTCATTTTGCCAACCCTCCACGGTATCAGTAAAGTCGACCATCTTACAGCACCAGAAAGAGGGTACAGATGTAAGACGTGATTTAGAACAAAAATAATTCTTGAAGTACAGGAAAGGCAAGGCTCGGCCAGTCCATAAATATTTCTTCTTGAACAAGAGAAAAGTAAAATACAGTTAACTCACAGGATCGGGTTGGATTCCTGAGAGGCCGTTTTCTCTGCTTTCTTGGCCCGATTGGCCATACGTTGCTGCGCCATCTGCTCAACGATGGTTGAGGTGTCACGAACTTCCTTCAAGTTCTTTCGCAAGTCCCCGGGTCCCTCTTATTTCGTGGCATTTCGTCAGTACAGCTCCACTACTGGCCCACACAACTTTCTTTACTTTACAAACTTGAACCGCCTCAGTTTTGTCATCATCCTTATATTTCGTAAGCGCCCACTAGTCCAAGCTCTGGGGAAAATTAGTCATTGCCATTAAAAAAATCGCAAATAAAATCTTTTCCAATTACTTCCAACTAGCATGGCAATCACAGACAACGCTTCTAGGAAGATAGACATAACTGATAGAATCAAAAAGTGGTGACTGATTTCACTGCCTTCTGTGAGGTCGGACGCTTTAAAACGAACAAATACGTCGTACTACACCGTAGTTTAGTCCAGTCGTAGTAACCGACCACCAATGTATTTAAAAACCGAACTGTAATTGAAGACACTGTTTCTAATAAGGTTGGTGCGTCGGAACTGGTAATGCTAGGGCTGGGCGGTGCAGGAAATACTGAATCGGTTCCCGGTTCTAAAAAAAAACTGTTTGAGACAGCGGTGCACCGGTTCAATAGGTCAAACCGGTGTTTTCTGCTGAACCGGTGTTTTCTGCTGAACCGGTGTCTTCTCCTGAACTGGTGTTTTCTCCTGAGCCGGTGTTTTCTACTGAACCGGTGTTTTCTCCCGAAACTGTGTTTTCTACTAAAACGGCGTATTCAGCTGAACCGTTTTGTCTATTGAACTTTTTTCCTAGTGTACCGCTTTTTTTGTCATTCAAAAGGTTTTTTTCCAAAATTTTATCATACCTGATTTTTAAGACGTGTTTTTTCGTACAAGAGGATACCTCTTAATAACGCGGGTACGCTTTCCTAAACTGAACAGTAAAAATTGATAACTTTTGCGTCAGCCAATGGTTTTTATGCGAGGCTTGGGCGTACATATGCATGGCCTTTTGTTATTGTAACGGCGATTAAATTCGCATTATTGTTGAAGGAAGACATTGCAAAATTTCCATAGATATTTATTCACCTGGCACGACGCGTTTTGTTGTTAAAACAACATTATGAAGTACCTTGATCATCATTGATGTTGCTGTTGTAACAACGAAACGCCACTTGCTAAGTTACTAACTCATGCCTGGTGAATGAAAAGCTCGCTAGAGGCAGATCGACTGGTGTCTGCCTACAGACGAAATCTCTCCAATTTAGATCTGATTTATGTGCTTCCAGAGAGTTGATATGTGTGGCGAGGTTGTTTGCTTTCGTCTGTGGCTCATAGATATCTGCCTTTCTTAGTCAACATTTCCATTATCTTTCATCTTGGCAACGATTATGGGGCGAGGGTCTATGACCCCATTTTTGAGATATTGTTAAAAATTGGCAGCCCACAAACCTATCCGAAATTTTCTGGCGACAAGGGTGTCACATCAAATTCTGCCTTAGGTAACCGTATTTTCCTTAAATTTACCATTAGTTAAAATAATATTCATTTAAAAATATCTCAACCATCCTTTGGCGTAAAATAATTCTTGGAAAGAACTTACAATATTGAGCATTAAAAATCAACGCCAGAATGTTCAAATTTCGTTTGTATTTGGCACATCTTATGCACGATAATTCCCATCCATGCATGCATTCCGGACACGAATTTTGAGGCTTCCGTAAGCAGTTGCATTATTCTCTCACTTCATGCGTGTGGCAGGGGTAGATAGGAACTTGAAACAATGCTCCTTCCTCTTCGAAATCTCCCAAAACCAACAGCATTGGTTTGATAAAAATTGCTACTCAACAACCTGAAGGATTACGAACTCTGTCTCTCATTCGTTGTTCTCATTTAAAAACGCTACATCCGGTTGATTTACGTATGTGACAATGCTTTACATGGGTGAGTGCTCGCCTTGCATTGTAGCGGCTCTAGCAGACGACAGTCAGGCGGACAATTAACAGCACAGGAAAGTTCACAGGCGTCGCCAGCCATCCTGGATGCGAGCAGAGACGGTGGCGTGAAAGCCGAGCATCGATGATCATCGGTGTTTCAGAGCTGCTTCCCCGGTGCACCGCTTCAGAACCGATGCCCATGTGCCCCGGTTTAGAACTGCCTCCCCGGTTCACCGGTTCAGAA
The DNA here is from genome assembly GCA_933228895.1 of Platycnemis pennipes. Taxonomy (NCBI): domain Eukaryota; kingdom Metazoa; phylum Arthropoda; class Insecta; order Odonata; family Platycnemididae; genus Platycnemis; species Platycnemis pennipes. The sequence goes on from OW121853.1 coordinate 54,492,600, forward strand.
CCGCTTCACCGGTTTTTTTTCCTGCTTCTGAACCGGCCTGCCGAGTCCGCAAACACCGAACCGCTGAACCATGCACCGGAACACCGCCCAGCCCTAGGTATGGCGTTATGTTTACTTTGTTGCAGTGAGCGGACTTTGCTGTGCTTTCGGGGGCAATATGCCACCCCGCTCTTCTCGCCTCCAGAGTACTCCGGCAGAGCGTGATAAAAGAGTATGAACACTTTCTTTTCACCTTCGCAAAAGAGTATTACGAGAGTGTGCGGGGGGTGCTGACTGCACTCCACCAGAGTGCGTGAGAACAGTGTAAATACATACTTCTCACCTTCGTAAGAGAGTATGAAGAGGGTGCGCTGGAGGTGCTGGCAGCACTCCGCCAGAGAGTGGGAGAACAGTGTAAATACATCCTTCTCACCGTCATAAGAGAGTTGGACTAGGGTGTGCGGTAGGCACTCTGCGAGAGAGTAAGAAAAGAGTGTGAACACTCTCTTCTCACCTTCGCATGAGAGTAAGACGAGGGTACGGGGAAGGTGCGGGCGGCACTTCTCCAGAGTGTGCGACGCGAGTGTGTATACGTTCCGCACACTGCCTCTGGGGAGTGCTCAAGGAAGTGTAGAGAGTTGTGCCAGAGAGTGAGAAGAGAGTGCCGCACACTTCCCAATTACATTCTCGAGAGAGTTAGAAGAGTGCGAAGAGCGTGTAAAGAGTAAAGGGTGTGCAAAGAGTGCAATACCCTCCTCTCACCCTCTCGGATACGTATTTCTGAGCTCCATTTTCGCCAGGGCACTTCAAGGACAAAACTTCCTTCACTTCTGGAATCTTGTGCCGAACAAATCGCCTCCTGGAATGTGGAAGGACTGTTTGCTGTCGCGGCGTCCACGATGAAAGCAGCGGGCTCCCTTTCGAATTGTGCATCCAAAACGAGTTATACAGGAAAAAATTTGGTCAAGAACTAAAGTGCAAAAATCTCACTTCGGTATCACGTGATGCGATTGGACACGATACTTCAGATGAAGTGCAAAACTAAAGGTGATTTGTAACTTTGATTTATGTCGTTATTCCAATGTAAGGAATTATATCATCAGGTCTTTGGCGGAAGGTTACCCATTTACATTTTCCGTAGAAGTTCCGGGTAATTTCTTTGGCATTAATGTATCAAATGTCGAGTTTTTTTGCACGTTAGAGATCCCTTCTTTTTTCGCAGTTCGAATAAATACTTCGATTTGAGTTACTTCACGCGTTACCTTCCGTCTGCTTTAGGCATGCTGACATTCATTGCCAAAAACTTCGCACTGCTTCTTCGCTGTAATTGAGTATTCAGAAGTAATACTTGACGAATAGTCACCCTATAGTTCGGTGAAAACTGTTAAAACCTGAAGAAAGTTTACGGCCGTACCAGCCGAGCAAATTATCTGCGAAATATTCTTCCCCGAAGTGCCTACTCCTGCCCATTAAAGAGGGACAAGGAAAAATCTGATAAACAGGTTTGAAGTTTTCTCTCTCGAGGAATTTCCGTAATTGCATTAGGAATATTTCGCAACAGAAGGGAATGAGCGATCACATGCAACTTCATGCCGCAAGCATTCTAGCAGTTACTACAAATCGAGGAAGGGGAAAACAAGAAATTTCAGTATTTTCTTTTGATCTGACTGTCAAGGGATAAAGTCATATGGGACAGCACTCGTATTTAATTCCTAGTTGGGATTTTTCCATTTGGAGGTTAAGGTACGTCTCAGTGCTATGCAAACTGGAATGTTTTCATGTAAGCATGAAAATTGTGAAATGGCCTTTAATAGGATGGTTTTTCAATATTGATGTCGAGTGAGATTCTAGCTCCTATTTCTTCCTTGGGAATTGGTTTTACGTTATATTTTACCATAGAGTATAATAAACAAATTGGAGAATTTTCTTCTTCGAACACAAAATATAATTACCTATATATATTCTTAAAAATCCGCAGAGTGGAATTGGTTTCATTAAATTTGACGAAAGCATAACAGAGGAAATATGCTTAGGATCAACAGCTATGTTTACGAAAGGTCAGAGTTCTGATTGGCCTTTGGCTTTAGTACAAATTTTAACTATTATTGCTGTTAGTTTCTCAGCGGCTCAGTGTTACGAGATAAGTAACCAGGGAGGTTCGAAGCACATGTTTAGGATAACGCTTTCCGGTCACCATTCTTTTACCGAAACTATTGACACTTGTGAATTGTATAGTCTCGGTAGCTACAAGGGTCCGTCGATAGTCTTCTCCTCACTTAAGTTTTTCAGGGATCTGTGGTGATACGAACAGCGCGCCCACAAAATGTCTCCATGGTTTTGAAGAGTCGGGAAGTCTATAGGATATTGGATAAAGTTTTATCTAAACTACCCAAAAATGTTGATTATCTACAAAACATTATTTTCAGCTATTTACAGCATTACGCCTGTTTGATTAAGACCGTCTTCGGGTATCTATGGCAAGACTGTCAATTACTATTGACAAATATTGCTTAAATATATATCTACCGAAGCTGATGGAAATGAAATAAATGGTTGAAAAAAATAAAGCGCGACAGGATATAAGATAAGGACATCATTACAAAAACCTATACCTATAACATTAAGAGAAATAAAAAAGGATCTTATAGTTGAAATCTGTTGGGAAGGAAGTAATGGATAGAAAAAATGGAGCACGGAAAGAAATAAGATCTTATGGCAAGCATTATTCTCTTTTAAACTCAGTGAAATTAAGTGATGTGAATCTCTTGAAATCTTCAGAATTTTTCTCTCCAGTTTAAACGTAATTTCTTTCCGTGTGATGCACAATTAGGCATTACCGGTATGCCTAAAAACCCTTTTTGACCTTTAGAAGTCAGAGATCTTCATGCCATAAGGCCGGAAATGGTGTAAGTGATGCATGTTGAAGTCATGATATGCAATTTTCTACGAGTGAATCCATTCATATATCGGCTACTAGTGTCTTTCCCTAATAAATTTTGAATTCCAATGAAAACGCCCTTGTAAAATTGTTACCACAATGGAACATTTTTAAATTAATGAATTACGCACTCTAAGGTCGCATTTATTTATAATAATTCGTCATTTTCTATTCTATCGTCCTCAAATGGAGATTAAGCAAATTTCATAAAAGTAGAATACTAATTGAAGTTCCAAAAGTTTTGGCGTGGAAAAATCAGTCTATTCTCCCATTGAGAACATGCATCTTTTCCTGATTGCATGTAGATGGCGGGTACATAATTGTTCAGGTTCAGAAGGGGTTTTTGAGTCAAGCACACATTTCGTGGCGTAGCAACCGCAGTTGCACCGATAATATATTAGGTCGTTCGTAACGCCGTTCAGCGACCGATCGAGTCGCCCGGCATTGGTGATTGTTTTGTTTATACGCGTGACGCCGGACGACTCCACGGCTCGCACGTGATCACGGCGGCGAGCGCGAGTGCAGTCAAAAAGAAAGAATAATAGATTTGTCGCAATTCATCTTTTCGACCTCTTCACTCATCTCTCATTCCCACCTGTCACAGAACACTTGATCACGTCTACTTCACTTGTCAACCGTGGCACCAGTCACGGAGAAAGAGAATAAGAAGAACTGGGTGGCTTCTGCAGCTTATGGTTCGTGGCGGCGCGCCGCGGCGTGAAAAAAGAAAACACTTTTGGAGGTAGGCATCTGCAAGAAGTGGTCGTCTTTGTGACATTGGTCGGATTTTTCCGTCCGTTTTTGCTCAGAAGTGGAACTGCGATTATTTTATCAGCTGTCGGAATTCACACGTTGGACCTATTCTTTTTCATTGCCATACTTTCGCCTGACTATAATGTGTCTTTGGTGGACTTGAAAATCCTTGTTGGTTTTCTTCTGCCGTATTGGATAGGAAGTGAATGCGAGGATATTTTCCGTTATATGTCTACAAACAGTTCAATTAGCTAGTGTTAGGACGGCGTTTTTCATTGACCATAGAAGGTATTAGAATTGGAAATGGGGATTCAGCAATAATGCACCTGAAGGAACTGCTCAGTATCAGGGTAACGTGTCGCTAATGCAAAAATAATTCACCGCCGTTATTTTTTGTTTCTATACCCAAGTTATTTAATGTGCTCGTCTTATGAAAATGTTCAGCTATATAACTACCATTCTCGGGCTGAAAGATTGTTCACGCCTGCTTTTATCTATCTCTTTGGATGTTTTACTCGATATCTTAAAAGGACACGCTTACAAATCTAGAGTACCTCTTTTACCGATATATTTTCGTTATTTGATAACTTATCTATTTCCAGCGTTTTCTCTCCGCGCGCCAGGTCAGGAAATTCGGCGATGGCATTCATACGTGAATGCGTATGATACCACGTAAAAATTTTAGTTCTGAAGACCGTGAAAGAGAACGAGGATTTGGAAATGTTGTAGGCTAACTGAATCCTAAAAAGCGCGGGATCAATGGTTAAAATATTGTTATAGCTCCCAAAAACTTTCCGTCGGAGAATGCGGCCACTGTCATTGTTCCGCTATGAACGAGCGCGATGAATGTCAAGGTTACGCCCGCGAAAAAGGTCGCCAATCCCTTTTAGCCCCAGACCAATCGAAACGCGGCGCCGAGTCTCGAAGGGCAATCCTGACCGAAAGAATAAAAAAAAGAGTTGAGGAGGAAGAAGCGAAGGACGCGAACGCGTCACTCGGAAACACGTGAACCGCTCGGCGGCGCGAATTCCGTTGCATCCATATCAACAGCGTTCGGATAAGCGTGGGGTAAATAAAACGGAATATTTGCGGTTGCGACTTTTTGTTATCAACATTTGATCTTCAGGCTATAATAAGTTTATCGGGGATGTATACTGCGTCCTCTGGATGTTTCCTTATGTTATTTGACCCAGTATCGGAATGGTTTTAAAATATGATCAGATTAACATGATAATCTGGCTTTTTATATTATTTCTGGATAGTTAAATCAAAGTTTCATGCTTCAAAAAAACTTGACGGTGTTTTTAACCCCCGTTCAGGAACATTTTTTGGGAGAAATATATGCATGGTTTTATTGCTATGCTTCATGCTGAGATTACGGAACTCTCTGCACATTTTTTCTTCCAATATAGAGCTAATACTTGCCATTAAAACATTAATTAAAATGTAAATTGTGGGGGTGGGCAGGGGCCTTCTGGAGCCCCCCTGGCACTTAGAGCTCTTTAGATCCATTGTGCCAACCCACATTTAACCTGCCCACCACTTTCAGACAGGGGACAAGAGCACCACGGTAGAGGTATAGACGGGGGGCTACCCATCCAACCTCTGTCCGGGCCCAAGGTTGCTTAACTTCGGTGATCTCACGGGAACCTGTGTGTCAAAGTGGCTAGGCCCTTGCCCAAAAAACATTAATTAAGGCTTTATAATTGTAATACGGAACGTTATTATCGTTGTCTTTAAAAATGTGACTCTCTGTGGTAAACAGAACATGCCGCAATGAGGAACAAGATGAATCCTCGGTGTATTTCCCGTGCGGTTTTTTTCTGCCCTTCAACAGGAAAGTGACGGACCCCTCATTAAAACCGTCAAGGCATGGAGAGTGATTGTTGGAGGATGAGAGAGGAATATGAAGGAAAATCCGGTGTTCATAATTTGCCTCCTCTTCGGAGAATGCAAAAGCAGTACCTACTTAAGAGTATGCGTCGTGACCGAAGGAGTGGTGGAGGGTGCCAGGTGAGGAGCGGGGGATGTGATTGATGGGGAGGAAAAAAGCAGCCGTGTTGGAGACTCACGTTGGTCAAGGCGCGGAGGTTTGCAGGATCCTCCACGTGCTCCCAGGTGCCACGAGTTGAGCGGGGTCGTGTCCTCCCTGAAGACGGACGCCGGCTCCTCCTGACCCTCCTCCGTCCACAGCCGCTATCTCACGTCCTTCCCTTCCGCGCCCGTCCCACCCACAACCGCCTCCTCCTCCCTCCTCCGCTGACCTCCTTCACCACCACCACTTTCGGCGGCCTCACCTCCCGACCCCCGACTCCTCTGTGGACCGTCCAACTCCCGGAGCGGGTGAGACGGCCAGAACCACCAGCGCCACCTTCCCCTCGCGATGGTTGAAGCCGCGGACCTCGCAGCCGTCTCGCGGGTGCCCGAGCAAAACTGACCCCCCAAGGCACCACCGGGTCCCGAAGGCGTTGGGACGCGTCCTCCGGATCTCGCAAGTCCGGAACGGCGAACCCTGCGTGTATCTCCCTCTATCTTCTTCTTTCTTCTCCTCCTCCTTCTGCTCTAGACGTCTCCCCTCCTCTTCTTTCTGGTCTCCCGCCGACGGAGTATGCAAACCGAATACGGGTCCACGCGCGTCTATTGTCGTTCCCTCCGACGCAAAACTGCTTGGTCCGCTCCGCGGGCGATTGTGCGGTAGGAATGTTCCGCGCGGTTCGGAGAAAGGGAAGGGACTGGAGAGAGAGAGAGAGAGAGAGGAGAGGAGGGTGGGAGGCGGCGATGTGGTGGGTTGTCAACGTAACGCTCGCGGGGAGGAAGGGCGCAGGTTTTATTTATGAAGGATAGAAGAGCGTAGGAGGGTTATATTTAAACGTAAAGTATGGACGTGTACGGATTGGCGTCCGGGTCGGACGGGTTCGACTTTGGGGGAAGGAAATCGTCCAGCCTTTCGGGTAGCTCGGAAGCAGTTGGGGTGCGTGATGCCTTGCTTTGCGTGTCGGTGGGATAAGAAGTCCTACCCAATGCGCGAGATCTTCCCCCGGGAGAGTGGAAGAGAAAATGCGGGCACTTCACAGCCTTCCCGCGATCGACTACGGCCGCGACAGAGCGAACACACTCGCGTTCTCCCGCTACTCCTACCCCGGCCACAACTACGACTCCACCCCCTCCGCCGCGACTCCTTCTCCTTCCAACAGATCCAACCCACCGGGAACCACCCCCCTCCTCCCGCTTGGCCTTCTTTATCTCTCTCTCTCTCTCTCTCACTCTCTCTCTCCCTCCTCCAACCTCCTTTTACCTCTTTAGCTCTCACCCCACCCTCCTCCTCGGCGACCAACATCTCTCCGCACCCACTCACTCACAAACACTCGCACACACCGATTGATGCCCCGCACACCTCTCACCGTTCGCCACCCCAACCCCTTTCGCCGGATAGAGGAACGGACACACACGGGGTTGCAACTTTTTTATCAGCAGGTCACGATGCGTGTGGTGGAAAATAGGACGGGAACGAAAGTAAAAGTTCGCATCGGTAAGTGCACCTAACTTACGAGTGGGCGAAGCAGAGCCTTAAAGGAGCAGATAGGATGTAGATGACCCAACAGGGAGAGGAAATGTCCGGCAGTGACCTTCTAGATATCCACCCCCATTGATGGGATGCGTACGCATGGGAGGCCCGAACAAGGGTGAAGTAGAGGTGGACAGGAAAGAAAGTGGAATGCCTGCAACTTCTGCGGCCATCTAAATTTATAAATGGACAACGAGGAGATAATCGTTCTCTGCCCAGTCCCATTTCCTCCCCCTTTCAATCCCCTCCCTACCTACCTCACCGGGTATAAATATCAGTGCGCGCGTTCGAAGTCGTCCTTTTGTACGCGTTGTTGAAGCCTAAGCCTTGAAACGCGTTTTGCCCAATAAATGTCGTTGGAATCACAGTTATAGCCTTTTTATTTTCAATACTCTCCCATTCTTTCTCCTTGGATACCGTTAAGCCGGTACATAAAATGGTAGTCGAGGTTATTGGGAACGAAAGGAGAGCAGAGGGGTTGGGGAAGGCTGGAGGTCATTAGGATTTTGGGATAGACGGGGAGGAACTGAAAAACCCTCGACAGAGACTAGAAGTCGAGGAAAAAGTCACCACGAAAGAAAGAGGTCCTCGTACTCTCCTTGCTTGCCAATTTTCTTATTTATAAACATTTTAAAATAAAAAGTAAAACTTCGATTCGCACTTTGTGGAATGCAGACATATGAGGATTCCGGAAATTATTTCCAATATCTTAATCTGAATTTGTGAAGGACAGTAATAAAGGTATGATGCTTTCTTGGCGTCAATTTTAACGGAGTTCTCGCAATATCTACATCTACGCGATACCCTGCAAGCCACCGCGAGGGTGTGTGGCAGGGACAATATCACCATCATCATTTAGTCCACCAGCTTCACCTCGACGAACGAATACCTGACAGGGTTCCGCGCACAAAGCCTGCTAAAATTATTCATAATTTTTAGGAACGGGCCTCGAGTGGCTATTGTTTGAAAAATTTCGGAGCCTGAAAATGCAGTTCATATAATTGTACTGCTGGAGATGGAATGACGGAAGCCAGGGTAAGAAGTCTGCTTGAACCAAAGTGTCTGAATATTATGTCGGGGGAGAGATTAGTGGTGGACGAAGGGCAATGCACAACCCTGTACACCGACGTGGAAGGAGAGACCACGATATGGAGGCACGCTGAAGGGGGAACGAGACGGTCCGTCTCGTATTCTCCCCGTACCGTCTCGCAGTCGTACTTTCGTCTCCTCCTCCCTCAGCCCTCTCCCTATTTCTCTCCCCACCACGCGACTTCTTAAATTAGGTAAGGATCGTCACTTCCCCTCAGCCCCTCTCTCCCCTCCCCCTCACCCCTGCCTACACTTTCTTTCTGCTGGAACCATACCGCTCCATCTCTTTCCCCATTTTCTTCTCTCCCCTCTCTCTTCCCGGACGAATGGATGGGTTTGAGTTTGGTGTGTGCCGGAGGAGGAGGGTGGCATTCCCGAAAGCCTCGCTCCACCCCTCGTCCGCGTGGAGCCCCTTCCCCCAATCCTCTCTCGTCATCGGCCCCTCACTCCATCCCTCGTCTCCGCACACCTCTCGCGGCCATCTGAAAGGGCAGCAGGCCAAGGGATAAGACGTTGAAAAGGGGGAAGGTGTTTGGATGTGGAGGAAGGGGGTTACATTGCTCCCGCCCGGGTTCCGTGCGAGGCGCAAGGGATTACGTCTTCGTCGGGGAGCATCCTCTCCCATCTCCCGCGCCCACACCCCCGCTGTCAAACCCTTCATCACTCGCGTAGCAACCGTGGGTGGTTTACGCGAATTCAGGCTTCATCCCAAGGGAGAGGTAATGTGAGAATTTTTAGGGTTATTTTTCTATGTCCATCATCTTTATTATGATCTAATAGCGGGCAGATGGTAGTGATAAGAGGATATATACGATTTATTCGAGATGTTTCACGTAGAAAGCGAACTTAAAAGACCTTGATAGTCAGGTCAGCAACGCACCGGCAATCCCGCTGACCAAAGTTTTGGATCCCGCCTCTGGCGTAAGTGTTGTGTTTCTAATAGGATTATGTTAGTTTAGACGAGGAGTTGGAAAACCGGAACGCTAACCAAATGCGACTCGTGGGTAGGTGCGTATGGCTTAAGTAAAATTAAACGTGAAAATAGATTTTTCATAATTTCAGTAATAAAAGTATTGGCCTCTGTAAACGAAAATATCTGATTTTTAATTTCCTGATCCAACTTTAAATTTGCCTAAAAAATAAAAAGAGTAGTCAGAAACCAAAAATACAATAAAGTTCACAGGAAACACAAACTCAATGGTAACACTGATTAAAACAAGTGATATAAATCGGTAGCGTGAATGCCTCTCATGTAAAGAAAATACATATATAAATTATACAATAACTTGTTATTCTAAAACTTAAATTTTTTCTTATTTCCAAAGCGTTGTTTTCGGCACTCAAATAATTTTTAAATTGATGTGAGGAACAAGTTTGGCTCCTATGTCTCAAAAGCTTGTTGACCTTTCGGTTTGACGATGTGGTAGAACCATCGCAGCTGGAGAATCGACAAACCTAATGCGCCTACTATGTAAAAAAAAGCATTAGATCGATACGCACATTCCAGAACTAGTCCAAGATTGGAATTCATAAGGTCCAAATACCATTGTTATATAGAACTCTCTAACTTTAGCTGAATCATCAGAAAAACACGATATTCCAAATGTCCAAAATCTCCAATATTCGATCCCGCAACCTTTGGATTGCCAAGCCGGGGCGTAGAAAACCTTTCGTATTGGTGCTAGTGTTTGTTAAAGAGTTCAGTTGTTTCGGTTTAGAGATTAACTTAGAGAACACTGGACACTTACCTGGACTGTTGACATTTCGGAGAGAATCAGAGTGCGAGCTGGAAGAGCAAGATTTGAACATTTTTCTCCGCCACACTCCCACAAGTTGCGCTCTACGACAGGCCTCTCCATGCAATTTTTCGACGCGTAACCCAGAAAAAGAATTTTCTTCATATAATCTCAGATAACATCATGTTGTGATAAATGCCGTTTCTATCAGTACCAAGGCATAAGCAGAGCTGAAGGTGATCGCTCTCTCCTTTTGGGCCACAATTTGTAAAATCTGCAACATGGCACCATTTCAAACAATGATCACCATTTACATTTCACATATGACACTGTTCTTAACTTATGTTGTCTCTCGTGTTCCACTTGTACGTAACCTCTCTGCGTTTAAGATCTTAGCGTAAATATCGAAAGATACGTATAATCATTTTTCCCGCAGGTTTTTCTTTGCAAAGCATCCGCAAATCAAAGTTTTTTCTCCAAGATCGGTTAAAATAAAACACAAACATGAAAATGAAACATTTTTTTATCTATAATGAAGATGTTCACTATCCAAGGTTTAGTTTTTTGTGATAAAACGTAGTGGCCACTAAACGTGATGTCCTAATATTCTGCTCCACACTGTACGATCAACCGTTAGATCTTTCATAGATGTAGAAGTGAAAAGAACAATTAAAATTTGCCTATGGCTCCAACATACTCGTATTTTCTCAAACGTGTTTAATTCAATGAGGCAAATATGTAAAGGTTCGTATTGGATCCTTTCGTTCGTTCGTTGGTTCGTACCGACCTACCCCCCCTATCCACTTTCTCCTATCCCCATCCCCTTCCCGTTTCATATATGTTACGCTGCTGTCACGGAAAGTTTGTGAGTGTACACCTGATGATGGCTTAGTAAGCCAAAACACGTGTTGTGTAATTTTATAATTTTAAATATATTTTGGAAAAGTACTGAAGTGTTTAACTCACCTAGTATTGGATTTTATTTTCCCTTTGTAGTCAGACTTCCCTCATAGTATGTACAATCCCCCGAAGCACGGGATAGAGCTATGAGGCTCATCGTTGCTGTTTCGCGCAATGAGACTAAAATGTATGGAGACAATACGTGTCTCCTTACCCCTAACTAAATACTTGTAGTTGTTAATGAATATTCGTTCTGTCGTGCCGGAGATGAGTCGTACCATTCTCCATTTCCTTGTTTTTTCTCTCTTTTATACTATGGCAAGTCTGACGGGGACCGGAATTAATGCCTCAAAACCATGTCAGTTATGGCTGGGTAAACGTTGGATATATACCATAATATTTATTACCGTCTGTGAATGTAAGTGTACTTTGCACAGTGGTGGGTGAGGTGGTCTACGTGGGTAAATCGAGTGCGTGAACTAATTCTGAACCTATCGGCATCCATTACACTCGTGTCAGCTGCTGCGGAAAAGGTGGAAAAATAATTTTCATGAACGCTGCTTTGAGGACTGAATTAGTATATGACGCAGGTTCTTATAAAAAATGATCTTCCCTGCCTTTTTCCCACTTTCCCCTTCCCGTACTTCCGAGGAACCTCACCTAAAACTTTTTCCCTTCCAACCTCTATTGCCCCTACCCTCACCTACACTCTCCTCCGGTCCCAATCTACTCTTTCCATGTACCGCATGCTAACCTATTCCTTTTCTGTTTTCTCGCTTCTTCTCGAGGTGGAAGAACTCTTTGACACCAAAATGTATGTTTTTACTGAACAGTTTTCCTGAAAAACTTTCTTTCAGCCTTGCGGAAAGCCGTGATAGCGTTGTCTGAAATTATGAGGGGCAGTTTTGCATCTTATATTCTCCATCTTCCACTGACTTGAATCTGTACTTTAACTCTTTTCGTCGATTCTGACTCTTTTTACTCTTCAATTACGAGCCTCTGTACTAATTATAATTTTCCAGAAATTGCCTCGTTTCTATCTGATGTGATTCAGGAAACTTCTATTCTTCCTTTGGTCTACTAACGTCATGGTGTCAGTGTGCGCCCCTTGAAATCCTGTGCGTCTAGCCTTTGTAGCTGTGAAACATTTACACTTACCACAAGCTACTTTGAAGAAAGGAAAACGATTTGTTGTGGCCAAACCATCGGAATTCCCTCTTAATCCATGTCCGGATCGGAAAAGGGGCCAAGACCAATGCATTGGGAATAGGGCGGTTTAATAACTAAGTTAACTTTAATTGTGGATAAATTCATTGCATGTAACTGATTTAGCTGTTGAAACTTTGTGGGAATATATGATAAAATACCAGTTCATAAAATATTTGGAATATTCAAGCAATTTTATTTGTATTATACTGCGTGGTTATATTCAGCGACACTATGATACTGCGGTGTATAGAAAACCATCTAGCGTAAGTTAAAAGAAAGTAAAATTGATGGTAAAATATTTTTTACAAATCAAAATGGGTGATTATAAACATAAATTCTTACTGTGAAAGCGTGAAAGTTGTCGAGGATTCCAGGTAAAACCAACCACGCGTGAATTCGCAAATTACGATGATGACATACTTGAACATATCGGCTGAAGTTGCTGAGCGCCCGTTAAGTTTCTCCCTTCCTCGAAGCCAAGTTGTATCCAAACGTTTTTCCCCATGACTTTCCGCTTTTTTCTTCTGTGTCATACTTCTTAAAGGGGCAGCGTTCATGATCTATTTTCAGATTAGCTTCGAACGAGTTGTGACCACAGCATAACAACACCTATGATCGCGTAGCCAATAGCCAATAGGAAATACATTTGTCCTGCTAGAACGTAGTTAAGGTTCCTGGAGAAGGACGAGACCCAGCCGTCACTTGAAATTCAGACACCATCATCGGTGACGTGAACGAAGTACCGCTTCCATTGTGATTTGTTCGCGTGGAATAGTCATTTCCCTTTTGATCTATAAGTATTGAACATATCAATGAGCTACATAGATGAATCGTGTGTTGAATCGTTTGGGTTTGATTCAAAGTGTACGAGAACTTTTTACTATTAACAATTTATAGTTGTGATCTTTACTAAATTAAACCTAATTGCAATCGTGTACATATCTAATACATAAAAATTGTAATCAGTGCATTATATATATTTATAGATAAAAGTAACAGTATAATTGATGACTATAAATCAGATATTTTAATGGATCCTTTTGGAATGGATAAGTGACGCTTTTGCTTGGTGGAAGAACGTCATAATTAAAATGCGTTAAAACTTTGTGACTTCCACATTTAATTAAATGTTGAATACTGTTGAATTTCCCGCAGGAATTTTTTTGTAAATCATTATTATATACAGCATAAATATGTCGCATTTGATGACTCTGAGGGTGTTTTGTCCTCTTCATTTTGTTATAAAAATAATATTGATTTAATTTTTATGGCCAATTTGACTTAAAAACTTAATTTTTATACGAATTTATAATTTATATACGTAAGACTTAGTTCTTATGTAATCACATTTTTGGAGTTTTTGAATACCAGAAGAAAAAATTCGACCTTATGTACGCAGCGAGGCACGTTTGAGATACACTATGGGGTGTCTCACTCTTACTATCAGAGAATTTTACAGACGCTGAACAATGACAGAAAATCATTATTTCCATTTATACCTTTCATTCACTCTCTTTAATGGTTGATTTACAATTTCCTCGCTTATTAGTCAAAATTTCTACCAATTTGTCCTGCATGACAGCGCTATTATGAGGATTACACATGGGCTTGCATTTTTTCTCTAGTGATCTTTTTTTTATTTGGTTCACAGCGATGATAAAAGAGTTTGATCGGCATCTTGATTACGCTCGGAGGATGAAGTTGTCCCAAAGTTAGAAGATTTTAAACGCGTATATTACTTGGTATTTCATGATCTGTTGGAACTAATGTAATTTATGTCACGCAAAACGTAGCACGACATCTCTATTTCTTATTAGGGTTATTTTAAAAATCACGAGTGCTTATATTTTAGAATTTATTTTTTCTTAAAAATGTAATGAATTGTCCCTTGGTAATTGTGTTATTATGGGTGGAAATACATTAATTTCATGCATGTTATTTGCATTATCTGTTAGCAGCTTGTTATAATCTACCGAGATATGTGTGTTCATGAAATTTTGTAAACTGACCAGACACTACATCAGTCATTTTCGGTAGTAGCTGCGTTGGGCACCTTGTCAACCAAGCTTTCACGGCCTTTCCAGGTCGCATTTCAGGGTAATTTTCGTCCTGGGTCAGTCAGGGTGACCAGGCACTAGTGTGTCAACTAAAGATTCCGTATTTATATCCTCTTGAATCAAGCCTGCGTCATATACCTTGCTCTCTCAAATACAGGCACTCAGGGAAAAATCAAGGCAAGGGGAATGTCTCACCTAACGCGGACGCCTAATTATACGTAGCGTCACGTTTTGTATGAGCGTTTTCCACCTATTATCTTATTTTAAATGATTGCTGTTTTTATCTGGATGCTTTGCTTTATTTTACATCATTCTATTATACTAGTGTAAGGATTATTGCAAATTGCAATAATTTTACTAGTTAAGTGTTTCATGTTTTGATATATTTCAGAAATGTGTGCATTGAATTAATCCGGATTTCCTCTTTTCCCCCTACCATATCCCTATTTTCTTTAGCCTTCTTCTTAGTCTCTCAACCATCGCGTGACATTCACCGGTATTGAAAATGCTATCCATATGATTTGGAACACTGTCTGGGATCATCACTTCAGCACACGGGCTGTAGCTTCTCATCTGTCCATACCACTTGCTGCTCCGCGGAATGCCGGTCCTTGAGTGTCCGTCCATGCGTGGTGATATCTTCAATGGAACTCTCTCCGTCGTCCCTCGTCTATTGGATCGACAAAATCTGTGAGTAAAGAACAGTTTGGCCTAAATATGTTTGATATAGTTTCACTAAAGGTTGCCCACTAAAAACGCGTGTCTCGTGCTTACTCCAAGTTGAGGCCTATAAGATTAGTACTAAAATATCGTTTGAATTTAGCCGTGGTAAATCGTCTGAAAAATTAAAATGAATTTTGGAATTTACGCTTTTAGATTCTTGACGCCCGATGAATTCTCGAAAATCTCAAATTATCTTCTCTCAGATAGGAAATGAAATGAACGCTTGTGACGAATGAATTTTATCAATTGAATTAGACACGTTACTAGTTTTTATGTCATAAAATATCAATTTCTTTAAACACTTTACATCATGGTTCGTATTAAACTCCGTCTTTGGAAGTACTTGGATTTATTCGAAATGAGCCGGCGTCATTGGAAGGTCAGTGACGCGCTGACCTGACATTCCTAAGGATGCTGGTTCGAATCCAGGGTATAGATGTGTGTGTGCTAGGATTAAGATCCTAGGTTGGACGGCGCGATACAACCTAAACCTTTGGTGTGCCTTAACCCAAGTCTACTTCTACTTCGTCGAAATGATCGGAATCCTAATCGTATTTCGCGGATTCCCTCCTGAAAGTAAAAGTGCAGTAAACTATTTATTCCGGAACGGCAATCGTTCGTGAATCCGCTCACTACGGCTGGCTCAATTTTCCGTCCAGATGCGTGATTGTTTGGGGATGAAGACGAAATTACGTCGGGAACATCAACATAACGGGTTCAACCGGCATTCGCGCGCTAAGTGGGATCGTAAACTCTGGCCTTCGACAAGATGGGAGTTCGTTTACACGGTTGCCGTCCGGGAATATGCCGTCTCGCCAGACTAATCACGGGAGCCATCTCCGTGATTTTTCTCACGCGTCATGTGCGTCACGCCCACCGAGGGGGGGGCGGATTCCTTCTACCCCACCTCACCTCCCCCTCTTTATGGAGAGCATCCTCCTCCGCCCTTACGCTGGACCAATCTTCCCCTAACTCTTCTGTGGAGAGGAAGTTTCCTCCCTACCGCCTCACTGTTTTCCCTTCCCTGAGAGCAATTCCGTACGGGTCCGAGCTATATCGTGTTATTCGACGTCCATCGTAAATCGGCATTTGATGTCGAAATTACGCGAGGCATGGTCTTCGTGCAATACGCGATGAGTGAAATGAATGAGATTTGTTCTATTATTGAGTAAGAGATCTGAATATGAGATGTGTTTATACATGATATGCTATTGCTTTGAGATCATCACCGAGTGGAGAATAGTAATGGTGATAAGTAACCTCGAAATGTACTCAATTAGCTGCAAGTAATACAGTATTACCAATATACAAAAGGTTTATATAGGTAAAACTACCTTCACCAGAGTAGAATCACTTTCTTTTGAGCAGCGCAGCTATCAAAGCTCCTCAAGTAAGTTTCCAATTGTCCGATTTGGTAGAATACTGAAAACAGCTTCAAGTTGTTTCAACGAATTCAACATCCATTGAGACACTTTTAGTAACGGTCTATAGTAATTTATCCCCGCGAAGTTCTTTTGATTGACATTCCTACGCTATTTCTATCTTCAATTTGGCATATTTCATACTCCTTTTTTATGTAAAATCTTTACTTTTTCTTCCTCGTACTCGCTTACCCAGCATTCTAACATCAACAACGACCTTCAGTATTCGATTATCCTTTTTAATAACTGTTCCATCTACCTACTCTACCTTCTGATTTTTTAGAGCAACCTTATTTTCTTCCAGTCATGTTTACAACCTTTTCATTCGTCCATCTTTCCGTCCATCGCACTTTCTACATTTTGCAACAATCTGCTGCCTTAAACTGTAAATCCACCCATGGCCTTAGTGGCGATGCATCACCCTGTTTGTGATACACAAATTGCGGCGCGAATCGATGTTTTCTTTCTCGCATCGCTCTTCAATTCCCGCAATCATTCTCAACCATAACCCATCTTCCAGTCCAAACGCTCCCCATAACATTCCGTTCGTCTCCCGCCCCCTCACGGCCGATTCCCTCCCTTCCTCTTCCCGCCTCCTTCCGTTGGCATCAAAGACTTCTTCAATGGAGAGTAATCAAAGAGGGATCACTCCGGGTCGATCCACGGCTCTCTTTTTACCCTCCCGTATGCTTGTGTTAGTACAGGGGCTGGCGGAAAAGGGAATCAGATCCGTCTGGGGCCGACTGTCCTTTTGCTCTTCTCCCTATTTTCCCCTACTCGCGTCTGGAGCTCCGTATGTGCCCAGGCTCTCCTCGATCGTGTCCCCAACCCCTCTCTGTTCTCTTCTCCTAGCATATTCCCCGAGAGAGTTTGAGATGAAGTTCTTGCGGCCGCGAGGTTGCTATATGTATTACAAGCGGTATATGGCACATGAAGTTGTTATATCCCAGGTTTGAGCTAACAGCAAGTACGGCAATACATTTGTCAACAATATCATTTGTCCGTGAAAATAGTGCATCCTGATTATGAAATGACCCACTGCCACCCACAATTTCGTTTGCCAGCAGGGTACTATTTAGATATAGACTTACATCCTCATCAGTGGAGGATTTAATGTCGCTTTGTCTGCGACCATTTTTTTGTGATGGAGGAGTAAACTCTTCATGTGGCCTCCAGGATTTTTTCCATTCTTTTCTTTTTTCCTAGGATTTCACTGGAGTTTCTCAGCAGGCAAGAAAAAATTTAAATATTCTACCAAATGCAATGGTAGGCGATACGTCTAACAGAGTCGTGCACGACCACATCCAGCAGATATGTGTAATTGCCGTTAATGAATTCCGACAAGTTTCAGGTGTCTTGCTGTTTACGGGGTTCATTTTTGCACGCTCACTATTTTCTAAGGATCAAGATACTAGTTTTTCATCATCATCATCATTGGTCAACAATCCTAGGATTGGTATGACGCAGCTTTCCACTCGATTCTTCTATCGGCCAACCTTTTCATTGTGACGTAATTCTTCTCTTTTAAATCCTTCACAGCCTGTTCCATGTATCTCATACGAGGCCTGCCTTTTCCAATCTTCCCGTTCACTTTTCCCTCGACATAGTCTTCATCAGACCATCATGTCTCAAGATATGGCCGATTAAGTTGTCCCTTCTTCATTTTAGAGTTTTCAACAGACTTATCTTTTCTCCTACGCTTCTTAGGACTTCCTCGTTACTTACTCAGTCGATCCATTTAATCTTCAGTATTCCTCTGTAGCACCACATTTCGAATGCTTCCACCCTTTTCTTCTCCGTTGCTCTCATCGTCCATGCCTCACTGCCGTAAATAAATATGCTCCAGATATATGTTCTGATGAATTGTTTCCTTACTTCTACGCTTGTAATTGCAGCTGTTAGTAGATTCTTCTTTTGATAGAATGCCCTCTTTGCCTGGGCTATTCTACTCACTATTTCTTTCTTGCTTCGTCCATCGTTGGTTACTCGGCTTCCTAGGTAACAGAACTCTTTCACCTCTTCAAGTTTTTGTTTTCCTAGTTTGACATTGGTTTTGACCTCTTCTATCTTGCTTCTCACCAATAGCTTAGTCTTCTTCTTATTTATCTTCAGCTGATATCTGGCCATTGTCATTTCCATGTTTACTAGAATCTTGTTCAGATCCCTCTCTGTCTCTGCGATGAGTGCTATATCATCAGCGAATCGCAGCATGCTAATTTTTTCTCCGTGGATAGTCACTCCAAAATACTTCCCTTTGATTTCATAGGTGGCTCTCGCGATGTAAACATTAAAAATTACTGGAGACAGTGCACAGCATGGTCTCACTCGTTTTCCTTATTCTTGCCTCTTCACAGCTGGGTCCGGATTTAATCACAGATACTTGGTTTTTGTTAGTTTTTCATAAAATATTTTTTTCACCTAGTATTCACTGCACACTGCTACTTATCTTATGCTCTCCCCTTTCTGTGAACTCATTATTTATTTACCTTCAGGGATTTTTAAGAAGTTTATCCCTTCAAATTTAACGGCAACTCCTAATGCCACCATTTTCGCCTAACTTGAATTCGTATTATGTTTTCTGTTTTTTAATCTATCAATTAATGTACTTTGTGAAAACAATGTTGTAAATATCGGGATCGAAATTACGCGTTATGCAGTTTTCTTCTACTTCTTCAAAGTAATACATTTACAGGTAACATTACGAAAAAAAATGCATTAAAAACCGTATCTCCTGCAACATATTTGCAGGAGCACTATTGGGAATGTGATTGGCTCAGTGCGTGAGAATTACCATTAAAAATACAATATTCTATTAGGAATAAAATTATAAGTATCGTCTTTCTCGCATAAAATCATTATCTTCAGTTATTGTCCAACTCGTGACCTAAATTCTACAGCAAAATGACAAAAATATCTCGTAGACTTTTTAAATGAGGGTATGGAGGAAAGTAAAAAATGTTTGAGTGAGGGGAACGAGTGATGAAGTGTTGAGCATAGTAGGGAAATAAAGATGCTGGTAAAAATCAAAAGGATGTGTAGAACCAATAATTACAGCGGAATGGATGGAACCAATCATTAGGACATTGGATTCTGAAGGTCATTATTGATAGTAATTAAATGCTGGTTAGCAAGTAAGAGAGAAAAATAAACTTCATTTAGACGAAATTATGAGAGGCAAGTCATAAAATGAACTAAAGGAAAAGAATGGACAGCTAAGAAGCTCCGTGGAAAATCAGAGGAGGAGCATCCATTCAAACTGTACCCTAACCGGAAGAATGCGAACAATAACTAAACCAGTGACAACTGTATTACGTAGTATCTAGATTACCTTGAAGTGCACAATGCGATGCGATGCCTCACATTGTCGTCGTGGCAGCCGGTGGAGCGGTTTTCTTTCTCTAGGTTTAATTTTTAATATTATAAGTACGATATATGCATTTAA
This sequence comes from Platycnemis pennipes, assembly GCA_933228895.1. Lineage (NCBI taxonomy): Eukaryota > Metazoa > Arthropoda > Insecta > Odonata > Platycnemididae > Platycnemis > Platycnemis pennipes. Next base: position 54,512,412 of record OW121853.1, read on the forward strand.
ATGTCAGATGTTAGGGATAAATAAATAGCCTGTGAATATTTCCGTGGCGTTCACCGATCCTTAACAGCACGCAGCTTACCCATTATCCTGGAATGTAGACTACCCTTCTAGCGTTAGTGTCGGTGAGAGAATTGGTGGGGTGGGAGACAGTGCTCTACCACACCAAGATCAAGATCAAGGCCGTCCATCGGATTTTTGGAGTTGACTTCAATCACGCCAGAGGAGGCTCCAGGAAATACACCAATACTTTCCAAGGTTCCCGTACGGTCGACGAAAAAATGAGGCTGTGTGTCTTGCGGTTTTCCTCTTTGTCTATGCACCTTGCCTGCCCCATTTCTCGTGTTAAATCTCTCGCATCCGAATGCTCCGTCTTCCTCTCCACCGCATATTCTATATGAAACTTGGTATTGAGAGTAGCAACCTATAGTTATAATACGTGTGCAAATGGACGCTCGGTGGGTTGAAATTATCTTATTTAATGTGATTCAATATCCCAATCTGTGAGGGATTTTCCAATGATGCCGAGAGCCAAGGTTAATCTCTGAATATAAATAAAAGGGTCGCTTACTCTTTTCCCGTTTACTTAATCTTAAATTGCAACGATGATAAGTATTATCGGATCATAAATAACGGATTAACCGCTGAAACGCGTTGTACCGCTAATAAAACCTGTGGAATAAGTGCTATATCTTGTGTCTTATCATGATATCATTCCACTAGGTCTCGCCGGACATAGTTGAGTTAAATTGTAATATTTAATTACTTTGCGGCATTCAACTCGGATAACTCTTTTCGTAGGTGATAGAAGACTTTTCATTAAATCATTTTGAGCATAAACCCTATTTCCAGGCAAGGGGTTCTTACTTTTGGAATCTAAATACAACACACCTACCGAGGTCTCCACACAAGATCATCAATGGTCCATTTTTGCCTTGTCTTCGATTTTATCCCTCGCTTCCTCCATTTTCTTAACCCTACTTTCGTGGAAGCAGGATTCAGCCCTACCACATACTATTGCGACCGCTCGTGGGGTTATGTGCAGTTGGAGAACACTGCAATGTAGTTCTGGGTCTTGGACAATCCTCAGATGAACACGAGGACTATTATAAGGAAAACGAACGATTACTGCTTCATCTGTATTGCATGTCCAGAGGATGAAGCAAAGGGATGATCTTGCGCTAATGCAACGTTTCATCGTTTCGTGACGGTCTTTGTAACTCCTTGGTAAAATGGCAAAATGTTCTTTCAGACTACTACCTACAAGTGTTAAGAAGAACTATGCGCAAATTATCTCTCTTATTTCACCATGGCAGGCTATTTATTTCCTCTTCAGCAGTTTTAATTTTTTTTAAGACATCATCTCCCTCCATTAGTATTTGGACCCGTTCTATTGTACCATAGTGAAGAAACTGAATCATTAACCCATTTAAATGACTTTATCACTTGGAAGTTTCTAACAGTTTAGCAGCAAGGTCGTATTCCATGTGTAATTGATTTTCATTTCTTTAACTAAGTGGTGGTTATTATGGGGGTGAATTCAGTCTCAGGGCGTTTGTGCCATAGAGATGCGCAAAGGGCGTATTATAAGTGAGAGTTATAGAGAACGGAGGTAAGGTGAAGTGTATAAACCCATTGTGGTCATTAGATTTTTCTAAAAGAAAAGTATCATTGGGTACATAGAGCCATTCTATCCAACAGATGGAGTTCAGACTTTGAAGTCCTGACAAAGCACTCAAGTAGGGAGTACTATTTCTCATTATTACTCTGCCTTTGCCGAGTTTCGAACTCCAACCCTCGGTATAGAAAGACCAGGTATGTAACCACTATGCAAACTCAATCCCTTTTCACTACTTACCACGTATAAAGTGGTAAGTAGTGAAAGCATACAGCTTCGGTACATATGGGTTGTAGAAAATGAAAACTTGATTACATATTTTTTTTGCCAATTCCGTGTCTTCCAAAGACATATCCAGTTCCCTTGGCTTGCAGAATTCGTTTACATGAGAAATTCATCATTGTCTCCGCCTCTAAGGCAAGCATTAGCTTGTAACCTCGTAACTTACCTCGTAACGCCCTGTGATGCCTTCTAGATCCTGCCGTCGTGTGTTTCAAGGATTTCATTAATACTATATCATTCATCCGTATTTGGCAGCTGCCCAAATTTAATGATTAACTGCCCAAATAGCCAGAGGGTCGGAAGGGAATTCGATGCGTGCAAATATAGAAACATCATTTGTTTCCGTCACGGACAACTCCATATGTTCTACTTATCAAGTTGTGTGGGGAAGAGCGTCTCATTTGAGAATATGTGGGGAGTGTAGCATGGCATTGAATGATAGCAAGCTGAGTTATGATGTGTTCGCGTGACAAAATTGAATGTCTACCCATTATAATGCCTGGTCGTCCATTTTGGGAATCATTCCCATGAAGTCGTGTCACCAAATACAGGAATAAATCATTGCTAATCATGCTAAACGTTAAGACGCGCAAATTTTTGGAAAAAAATTACTCAAATATTATATATGAATATCGATTCATTGTAAATCGTTTCGGTGCAAAATACTCGTACCATTATTTGTGTATACTTCATTTTTTTCTTACTAAGTTCTCATCCATCGTTTGCTGAAAATTGGTGGAAAATAATTCCAAATTTTATTTTAAACTCTAAGGCACGATATTGCTTACCTTGGTAACCTCATATATTTATCTAATCTTTATGTCCACATTTAATACCATGCTACAGTAGATACATCCGCATGCAGTCTTTGACTTTGCTCTTTTTGCTATGCTTCAAGTCATAATTTTATCTTCATTATTGAGCAAAATAATTCAACCATGTAATCTCCCAGTAGGTATGAAATACATGGACATGAGTATAGCACAATGTAATTTGATTGTCTCGTAACTGAAAATTCACTGCACCGTTTTTCATTCGTGATTAAATCTCAGTATTTTGAAATTTACCTGAATAAAGTTTCCATTACATGTTAATAACAATAAAAAATGCGTGCATATGTATATTCCCGTTACATGAATCATTTTTTTCGTCTGCTATTGGGTAAAGAGGCTAATTGAATTCTTTCATTGAATGCTGAAAAAAGTGCGCTAGAGTCATAACCCAATAACAATGCCATAAAAGAGATATCGTTTTCTAAATTCCTCTGATGATTGAACAGATAACTAATTTAGACTTCTTAAATAATCAGTGAAAATAATTGTTCGCTAAAGTAGTAAGTTATTTGATTTGTTATTCGATATACTTCAGTGAGGGGGTGATGGAAAGGGTTGCGTAAGGTGGGCTGGAGGGGGAGTTTCATTCGTTAAGTTCCAACATAAATTGCTGGAAGATCAAGAAACTAACTCCTGCTTATTTCTTCTTTTTTACTATGGGAAAATTAGTTATTACACAAAAATGTTGCCATGTGGTCATAAAAATTTATTTTGTCAATAAAATTTACTGCAAATTACATGTCTCAATATTCAGATTTTTATTTTTTTCGATTTTAACCATTACTCACCTTTGCAGATATTAGTTGGTTACTTGGGAAGTTATATTGCAATTATAGCAAGGAGTTCCACAGAGAAAAAATCATTCGCCTTGAGCTACCAAGACGTCCTCTTTCTCTGTGGAAATCAACGAGGCTTAAAGGAACTAGGTGCGAATGATTTTTTCTCTGTGGAACTCCTTGCTATAGTGCAATTTTCAGCGGGCGACGCCGCTAAAGTTCCCGCGGCCAGTTCGCGGTCTTTGAATTATATTGCAATTCTTATTCTTCTTTTTCCAATGGCGCTGCAGCCTTCTGTAGGCTTTGGCCTACAATTTCCTCCAATTCTCTCTGATAATACGGCCCTCTTTCTCCATCCTCTTACGCCCATAGCAGCCAGGACTGCCTCCACTCCATCCTGCTACATCAGGCGTGGGCGTCCTCTTCTTCTTACATGCAATTCGTCCTCTTCTTGTATTGCAATTATTCGAAGAAACTATTTCATGGGAAGAAAATAAACACAGTTGTAGGTGAAGTCAGTATAAATTAAAATCTGTGAACTGAGAATTCACATTTGCGAGCTTCTTTCTTTCTTCAATGAAAGAAGTAAAGCAGTCGAATGTACGAACATATTTAATTAATGAAATGAAATGACCTTTAGCTATCTGAATGATTTATCACATGAAGTTACTCATAATTTGCAATTACGATTTTCAACCTCTTTGTTCACCTCAATGTAGATTGTGTCCTGAAGACTTAGCTCAAGCTTTCAGCTAAGTGTAAAAGGACAAGTTATTTATGCGTATTATTTTAAAATGTCTATACTTATGATAGTGTCCCATCCATATAGCTTTGATGGCAATTTCTTTATAAATATGTACCAATCTTGTTAAAATGCATAAATTATATCGATCTTCGTATTTATCCTCATTCAATTCAATGCTGAAGCTTTGAGCAGGGATAACAAGAAAAATTACTTAGAGTTAGATGTGCCGCAGGGCATTATATGGCTCTGTGCACTAAATCCTGTAATTGGAGGGAATAAGAATTAAAGATAGACTTTTCGAGGTGGTGTGTGATTAAATAAATGCGATAGATATGTAATAAAAATAACATCTAATTAATTTATTTTCTTCCCTCACTTTCATAGGTAGGGAAGAAAATGTATGGCTGGGTTCTAGGTTGCTATTATTAATATAAGTCCAAATCCTGTGTACGAAATAATAATTCCTGTATTACTCTTTCGCTGGGATTATGATTTAGGTAATGAGTAAATAAATACTGAGATTTGATACCATATCCTCATTGTGGACATATCGCCACCCGTAGTGTCTCTTCGATCCTCAAAAAGGTTGGTCAATCTCTTCAGGCTTATTTTCCTCATACATTTATAAAGACGAATCAAGAAAATAACACATAGGCCAAAGTTTTGTTTGATATATATTTGGCTGCAATTATTACATATATTATTATATATTTGTTATTATTAACCTCTCCTAAACAGCCTCCACGGTGAAGCTAATAGAATGTTCACAGGTTTTAAGCGGTTAGCTTTTTTTTGACAAAAACTACGTGTTGAGTTTCTTTTCGGTACTAGGTCCATTACAAAAACTATGTTTCACAAAATAATCGTGCACCAGGCATGTTTCTAAAATGTCAGCATTAAAATATCTGGAAAAAATATTATAACTACTTGGTTAGAGAAAAAAAAGTCTCAGGAGCCATCTGCCATTGAGTTCCAAGTCAGGAGAGGTTATTGTGAGTGGAACTCACGGAAAAAATAGTATGTGCCACTCAGGACTGCGACGTGATAGCATGTACTGCGAGGTGTTTCGCTTCATCAGGCAAGATATATTGACAATAGTAAAAATGTTTGTGAGAGAGATTATATTTCTGAAATAATTTACGAAAATTAATGATTTGTTGAGAGCTTGGTGAAAATTTCCTTGAGCGTCTGAGTGCCTTAATCTAACGGAATCGGGTTGGTGTGGTGACTTGAGTACTGGATTCCTATCTTCACAGTCTAAATTCCTATCCCGCCAATAGTCGAGATTTTTATCGGTATCCCGGTCCCCTTCAGTGCTTGAATGCTATGTGGAAAACAATTCGAGCTCAGCACTCCATCCATCAGCTCGAACGTTCTAAGCATTGACCCGTTGGAGCCTTTCGTTAAGAGTGGCCGAATGCCGTCACCGAGTTTTGCTACGTCTTTCATCCGTTCCCTGAATAATGTCTACCTATAACTATACTGTCCACCCATCCTGAATGGTGCAAATGGGCTTGTCTGTTAGTCATCTCCGCCGAATAACTACAACTTCTAACGCTATATAAATCTAAAGAAAGTTCAATCCTACCCCCAGCCCAAGTGAGAGATGGCTCGAAACGAATTGAACCTGTGTAAAATGTCTGGCATCCAAAAAATACGTCTAACATACTGCACCCTAAAGACTTGAGGTCCAAAAGAGAGTCCTCGCCAATTTTTTCATTGCGTATAATTATTTATCTAACTTCTCTTCCCCTTCCCCCCCCCATCCATGGTTCCACGCAGTCGGGCAAAGGGAATGTTTTGTGTTGCCGGAGAGCCCCCCCACCCGGAAGGCGGCGCTCCCGTGTCACAAGTGGTCTATTTTAAATGGAGTGAGGGACTGGTTGGAGTGGGGGATGAGGAGGAGGGATGAGGGAAGGAAAGGATGGGGCGGTGCCTTGGTTTGAAAAAAGAATCATTAGAAGAAAATAAACCTGCGACGTGGTGAGATAAATAAGCATGAACATCCTGGAACAAATTAGTCATTCTTTGAGCTAATGATTGCGTTGTGAACCATTGTCGATTGAAATAAATTAGGATTTCATTACATTTCTAAGTTGAAAGTGGTCTCCGCATCAAAATCACCAGTCATCAAACCTAAGATTGTTTTACGCAGCTCTATGCTTGATTCTCATATCAGCTTATCTCTTTATAATTATATGATCTTCTCTTTTACATCCTTCTCCACAAACTCCATATATGTATATCATACGAGTCCTTGCGCATCGACCTTCATAAATTCTGAATTCTCCATACCCTTTATATGATAGGCTTTGTGATGCAACGACTTTTTTGGTAAGTACAGGAAAGTACAGATTTTCTGGCACGGAGATGATTAATTTCCCTGGGTCTTCATATTTGAGCATTTATTCTACATTAAGGTAGTCTCTGGGGCTTATACATTTAAATATTCCTGTTTTCCTCACACCATTATAAGACATTTTCGGATCACAAGGTAAGTACCCAATGGTTAGGTACATATTTTTTTAAATTCGCCGCCAAACTAATAGTTGTGCCAACTCGGAAGCTCCCCGGGTGGAACGCAGATGTAGTCATTAAAATTAGGCATCCTTGGACAGTAACGTTTTGGGAGCTGCTTCACTTTAGATACAGCAACTTTTATTTGGAGAACAATGTTCGTAAATGTTTTTAGACTCATTGCTGGTGTGGTAGCCAAATGGATAGAACGCAAAAGTGAGCAACAGTCGGGGGCGTCGACAGCTAAGGTACTTTGCGCCACTAGGTAGTAGTGGGTGAGTACAGGTAGTAAGTTTTCAGGGTATGAACGGAGATGGGAATATGGTTGGTATGGTGGCTAGAGTACTGGTCTCCGATCCCGAGGGCCCGGGTTCGATTCCCAGCAGTGGGGGATTTTTCAGTGGCAAACCGGTCCTAAATAGTGGAGGGCATTTCAGGTTCAGTACTCCATCCGTCGGATGGGACGTGGACCCCTCCTGCGCCTGTCGTTAAGAGTGGGTTAATGCCGACGCCGGGTTTCTCTCCACCCTTCCTCCGTTCTCCGATAACTCATTCCATTACCCAATTGCCCACCTAACCTAAATGGCGCAAATTACCTCATCTGTCGATCGCCTCCCCTGAATAACATAATATAACATGAACGGAGGGCGGAGCGACTTCTTTTAACAACCGACTGATATTACTTTGTCATTAGTCAGCTTTTAAAGTAAGGTGTCATTGGAATCGCAATTCCTAAGGTACCATTCTAAGTATAAAGAAGACGAGTAGTGGTACTGATTCCTCTTACATTTCTCTACCACTGCCACTCAGGACAGTAATCCATTACTTTAACCGCTGCTGTACCCACTTCGGTCCCCTTGTCCACGTATGTGTTTCGTTTCTCTTTCGTCCTTTCGTTTTTCAGAAAATAGTATAGCAAATAAAGTGAACTATATTTCATCTATTTATCTCTTGCCCATGTTGCATTGTTTTATTATCATGCATAGATAATATTACCCTGCATAGATACTAATGCATAGATTTTAATACGCAAGGTGGTATTTCATTATTATTAATACGATCGTCATTTTTTCTATATTTCATATTACAACTGTACACATAGGTGGACCTTAAATATTTCAACAAAATAAATAATAAATGTTTCCCCATAATATTACCGTAGTCACATATGGGCTTAAAAGAGGTGAGAAAAAGGTTTTTCTTAGGCCTGGTATTTTACAGGACCGAACCCGTTCACAACATAACCAAAGGTTCGAACCATAATATTTTCTACAGAATGACTCCAAATGTAATTCATTATGCAGCATTCTTAAATTTATGCCTTGTACATACAAAGAACCACTGGATATCTCAGAAACTGAATATCTCTAAAGAGAAGTCCATAATGATCTCGTCATTCTGGAAGTATCAGGATTTTTTAATAATCGATTTCATCTATATCTACGCGATACCGTGCAAGCCATACCGCGAGTGTGTGGCAGGGGGTGAAGATCACCAAGCATGCAATATTGACATGCAAACAAGTTACTAAATGGAAACATGCTACATGATAGGGTCTCATGCAACTAGATGGTTAGTATCTACATAGTAATAATGGGATTGGTTGTTAATACATGCATCATGCACTACAGACTACTCTAAAATATTTCCCGTACCTACAATCTATAAAAATAGATAGATAAAAATAAATCAAAAAATAGATAAAACATCCTCCATAAAATAAGGTTATCCCGTTGTGCTAATTTCTCCAATGTTTCAGATACCTTTATGATATGTTTGATAGACGCCAAAGTAATAATGAACAGCAATGCTAAGTAAGTGTAATAGGAGTAGTCCAGTATGTCAGTATCATTTGATTCTATTCAGCGCTAACTTCAAGGAAATTACAGTTTTCACATGCTAGAATGATCTCTTACCATCTTCATGGTAGAGTAGCACTGTTCAATTTTTATCGCAAACTCAGCTTCTCTACGTTGGCGGCAGTGGTAACGACTTAAAATTCATCGCTTTCATACCCATCTCTGAAGAACCGAATAAGTAATGCTCATATAAAATTACAGTTTAGCGTATCAGAATAAATTCATCATCGCTTGCAATAATTCGTTCAATACTGAAAAGCATCGCTTGAATTTGAAAGTACTGAACTTAGCCTCTGCTATTAGTAGATACCTATATGTTGATACTAATCATTTACAGTTCTTTACTAAAAATTTCACATCCCAGTTTCAACCTTACTATACTATCAGATGAGAGTGATAAGAAAAAATAGCCCCGTGCACAGAAAATAGCCCCTGTTCTATTTTGGTGAATGTGTGCGAGCAATTTGTAGTCGTCAACAACAAAGTCAATAACAATAACTGAAGTTCAGGTATGTTGTCGTATGTTTCGTAGAAGTGGCGCTTGATATTAGTAAAACAAAAGAAATCGCGTAATGCGTATCTAGAAAATGGTCGAACAATTGCGCGAACACAAGCATCGTGTAAACACTCCTCAAGTGCGAGAACGCGCATCTGTCCAGACATCTATTCACGCATCTGTCCAGCAACGTACTTGCGCGGGTAAATGCATCGTGTAAACTCGGCTTTATTGTTGGAATTGCTCGCACCGCATAAATCGTCTGTGAAACTTTTCATAAAATTTGTATTTTTAATCGCTCAGTACGGTTTCGAAATAAATGTGTCGTCTCACCGTCTTTCTGTGTTTCTCAATAGCTTCAGCTGCTGTGATGCTTGGCAAAACCTTTAGTTTTTACATTCCTTCCAGCCAGGATATCTTCTCTCCGGGCTTGAATTTCTTGGCTCTTAAAACGTCATCTTCGTCGCTGTGAAAGAAGAAATATTAGATTCATTGGTTAGGACGCGATTTCACGATAATATCTTACGGAAACGTTCATTTTGGTTACATTTATCCCTATTGTTATTCTTTATTTTCCCTCGGAAAGAACACATGTCTACTATTTAAATTTTGCTGTTCTTTATCTACATCTACGTAATAGCCTTTAGGCCGCTGTGGGTGAACTCATACCATACAGGCATTACGTATCATGCTTAAAAAGGGTTAGTAGCTATATTCTAGAACGAAATATAGCCATGAAAAAAATAATTAAAAGTTTGAAGAAATATAAATAAATGTTTAAAGAATTAATTGTTTTATTGCCATCCAGGTCAAAAATCATAAGTTTGATAAGATGCAGCTTTACTTTCGTTTCTCCGAATATTCGTTTTATTTCTGAACTATGATATTAGTTCCGTAATTGACCTGTAATGTTCTCCGTAATGACCTGTTCTCCAATGTCTCTTTTAAGCTACTCGGCGGAAATTAATATGGTATGAGCATTGAGCATGCAAACATTATCACCATTCCATTTAATACTTCTGTGAAATGACTGTAGGCATATAAAAGATATTACGTTACTAATATAAATTCATTATCCTCATGAGCAGAATATTATTCCCATGTTTTTATGTAAGATTAATTAATCTCAATAAAGAAGTTCTTCCACGCATAAAATTACCTTTAATCCTGCCAAATATGAAACCACCAGTCTTTTGGCACATCTATCAAATAAGGACAACTCCACGATAGCAGGTGTCTTCTGTACGAGGTATTTTTAATTCCATTCATTCACTGAACATTGCGAGAACACTGTCTTGTCCTGATTGATGAGGCAAAATTATACGTTACAAAACAAGAATTCTATTTCAGTTTTCCATGTAAGCACAACACATTTACATGTTACGACAGGTTCTGATGTTGAACATTATTATTGTGATTGATATGATAATGAAGAGGAGCATTTAAACTGGCCACGCTAAGCATGTACTATTTAAGTGGAAAACTGCGAAATATTGATTCTTCTTTCGTTATATTCTCTTGAGACTGGCTTATCTGCCTGGTAACCACTGCGTTAGTCAGACTCTTCCCTTGCTCTCTTGACATTGAAGAGGAAACCGCGGAAATCTCGCCCGGTATCTTCGCGCGCCTAGCATTCTAGTTGCACATAAGACACCGACTAGTTCCTTTTTCCTTTGGATGAAAATAGCGAGAAACACCCGGAGGATGAACAGTGCGGTTAATTGTAGAGTCCTCTATCGGCGAGAGGCGGAATCGAACCTACGCTTGAATCCGCGAGACATACCCGTGCATCCAGTCTCAACTCGGCCGGTGATGGCCGCGATCCGTCTGGTCACGCCCTCGGTAACAGACCCGGATTAGGGGATTACCGAAAGTCACGCCACAACCCGAAAAGCTAAATTATAGCGGAGCACGACAGGGGACGGAGTGTTATATCGTAAATCTGTGCGAGCCTACATCAAGGAGTTTTTATTAACCGTTGCTTCATGAACCCGTTGGGTAACCATCAAGGCCAATGGCAATTTTTTAAACGAAAATTTGAGAGCATAAAACTGTGATTGCATCTTTTGCCTGAGGAAGGATGTCAAATTTTAAGGTGAGCTGTGTAGCATATTTCCGGAATATATACAAAAACGAACTTGGATCCCAAACTGGTAGTTTCCTCAACTCCGCACGCAAACGGATTATCGGGAAGGTACAGGGACGGGGAAGAGACTCTGCTATGCGCCTGAATTACGAATTCATCCGTATTCAAGCAATTTTGCTTGCCTTGAAGACCGGAACGTTTTCTATGACAGTTCAAGTGGCTAGCACCGGGAATATTTCTTCTTCTACCCCTTCCTTCCACTGTTTTGGAAAATGACGTGCTATCAACAAAGTCGAATTACTGAGAAGTAGCTTCTCTGTGGAATGTGTATCTCGTCTTGAAAATTCGCTCGTAGATCTAACATTCTTGCATAATGAGGCTTTGAGGTAATATCATCTATCGCACGTGGAACGAGAATGAGTGCAAAAAAGCCTACATAGCTTTCGAGAATATCTGATGGCTTTACTTTCCCTCGCCTCGTTGGGAAGACATAAAATAACGCTTTGCCCTTTCAAAAAAATTTTCCATGGTAATATTCACTAGGAAATGTGAACAGATTGGAAAAACATGTAATGAAATAAAAAATATAGGTTAAATACGTTAAAGTATCGAATGAATATTTGCAGGTTAACGTTCTATCCCTTCATTAGTAAACAGAATATTTATGATCGTCCACGTCTGAATCTATAAAAAATAGTATGTTTTACAGAGAACAAATAGATCACGCAGGGAACGTCATCTAATATAGTATCAATACTACCTCCCCTTTCTTACAAGTCTCTTAAAGTTATCCAGTTATTGATCCAGTTGTCCGATGGGGTTGGGTTTTCAAATTTTACCGTGGAGAGGAATGAAAGCGATTGAAAAAGAGAGAGCATGTACGTGGAAAAGTAGAAATGAGGGCAGTAATCTGGTTAAGACAAATCGTAAGGAGTGATAGTTTGCTGAAAATAATTATCAAGGAAAAGATTTAAGGAAAGAGAGGAAGAGGTAGAAGGTGAATATATATGTCTTGACTAAGAAAATGCTGAGAAGAAATAACGAAGAGCTGCGGGAGATGGCACAAGAATGAACAAGGAGGGAGTAGTTCAGGTGAAACTATCCTAGGACAAATATACCATTGTTATGATGACGGAGTCTGATGAATTAATGAAAGCAACACGAATTTAAACATGGAAGTCTTAAGGAAATATTACGTTTTTAACTTTCAGGGTAATTTATTAACAGCGTGTTGACCTATTGCATGACATGGCATTGGTCTAGCTCGATAGAGGAGATCGTGCGAGGGAGTTCCAGCGTAAATTTGATTTTCAAACACTCAATTTCATATTAGTCTACAAATACATTAAAATCCACGGGGGAGAAATGTATAATTTCCCTAAAATGATACGAAAATCTTGTATTTGAATTAGCAAAGCGTTAAAAAATCGGTCGATTACGATGTAACATCGGCATTGTGTGCTGAACAATGGACGAGTAGTTAATAGGAGCGGCTTAATGATTAACCAACAAGACCCTTGGTGTCTCGCGTTTATGTAGTATAAATAATGTTTTTTTACAGTCAAACCTTACGCGTGCGTTAACAAATTTTGCAAATTAAGGTAACACTTTGCTAAGTATTGAAAAAATCGGTAAACTACGAAAATTAGGGAGAAAAGGGGTGTAGTGGTAAAAATCAACAAAATTTAATAATCTTTGACATCAAATTTGCTCTAAGGTGGTCGGAGTTTCGGAGACAGCCGACTGCAAAGAGAAGGATATAGGTTCTTCATCAATGTAAAACCTGCAAGCCACCATAAAGGTTTGTGGCAGGGGGTGAATTCTTACCAAACATGCACTACATACCATGCATAAAAAAGGATTAGTATTAATTTACGTCTAAAATTCACCATTTAAAAAAGAAAATAATAGCAAAGTAAGCATGCAAAAACATGCTGTTAGTTGGGTTACCTTCAAGTCCTTATACCAACATGCAACTACCTATGCTATGGATTGATTCACTCTTATTGGACATATTTACCGCTATTCATATCCCTAATTGTAAGAGGAAAAAGGACATTTTGAATCTGTGAGTTTCTCAGTCAGGCAATCAATTTCTCAAATTTTGTAATCATGGTCCAGTCTACCATAGTAAGTTGGGGTTCGCAAAATATTTTTAACGTCATCACTGAAAATATTATCTTGGAATTTATTTAAGAGATTAAGTCTAAATTTCAACCTGCGACCTGACAATGATTCCCAATTTAATGGGAATCACAATTTAGTGTTCTTCGTGGCTTCGCAGTATACTGACTTATGGACAGCTGAAACAGATGGAAGAATTATGTGGAAGCTTGCTGCGTTCCTTGCCATAAAAAGAGGAAAGTCTACTGAATTTTGTAGGAGAAAATAAGGAAAATACGTTTAGTAGCTTATCGCCATTGTCAATGTAAATCTGGGCAGGTAATTTTATCTATCTTTTCGTTCATGCATTATTTGAAGCCTCTGTTAAAATTGTTATTGAGTTTAGGAGGAAAGCAGCTATGCGCTATTTGGAAATGTGAATGATAAGCAGTCGAATTTTAGAATTTTATTTTACATTTGTAATTGGTTTTCCGGTGGCAAAGGGAGTTGATCAAGGTACATAAGATTCAGCTGTTAAGAATAAGAAGTTAAGGGTTTCTTCGGGATTCTGGAACACCAAAACCTTACAAAGACAATTAACTACATTTTACCGCAGTGAAAATTGGCAACCGAGCTTCAATTCAATGAGGTAAAAACACCGGTTGGAACCGCTGACTTTTTAAGAAACACATAACTATATTCCGTAAGTCAGCGGCTGAAAAGTGCCTGTAGCACATTCACATGAATGGAGAAAATTTTAACTTCTTTCCTCTGGGACGATTTATAGTCGCCAATATAAAAAATGACATTTAATTTGCGCATCTTGTGAAACGATAAGTACTCCCGGATTTTTGCTATAGATTTTGCAGTATTGCACGTTGCAATACTGCAAAATATATAGTTTTACTTAATCGCACAACTCGCCTGATTTGTTTAAATCGAGTGATCTCGTGAGGTTTTAGGACGACTCATCCACTGAAGTAATAGGGTCAGGTGTCTGCATGTGTGTATATATCTCAGAGGACGAGAAGAATCAGAGAATGTCCTACACTTATGAAAAATGGGATGTCATGAATTTTGTTAAATTCTTCATAATAACATTGTAATCCTTATAAGATTTTTGTTCTAATGCTTCTGACAGTTCGGAGAACCAAACAGCGTGTAGAGAGGTTTTCCGATAGTCCTGCTACAGGGAATGACTCAATGGAAATGGACTTGGGCAAATATTTGAACACATAGAGAGTGCGGTGAGAGAGACGGGGGAGAGTGGAGCGGAGGCCACGGAGAGTGAAAGTGAAGAATAGGAACTTGAAGGGGAAAATAAAAGTGAAAGCGGTAACGTTACGAATATGAGGGAATTGGAAAAATAGCTGAAGAAAGTTTTGTCGCGTCTGGCGATTTTGGGCTCGAATGGTAAAAACATCCTCGTAGTGGCATGCGAGAATTCTTTCGTTATCCGAAAAATTTTTGAGATTCCGTTCCGGTTCCGAGAATACACAAGAATACGAGCCAAGCATTTCCCTAAATTGACGTCACCATACAGCATCGTTTCCTTTGAAGAGGGCGATTGCTTAATCGCTGACGGCTTAACGCTCAGAGGTCATCGTCTTCAAATCTGTTGTGTAAACCATTCCGACTTTTTTTTTCAATGTCGAACCTGTTTTTCTATCGAGAGAGTGCGAGTTTCGTCTCCCAGCGATAAAAATAAGAGACAAGCGATTCTTTCCCCTGCAAAATCCTTTTCTATGATTTCTGACGTGATTAACTTGAAATGTTCATCAACATCTACACGATACCCTGCAAGCCACCTCGAGGGTGTATGGCATGGGGTGAAGATTACCAAGCATGCACTATTGACATGCAAACAAGCAACTATAGGGTTTCATGAAACTAGATTGTTAGTATCAATAGTATTTAAGGGATTAATATATGTATCATGCACTACAGACTTCTCTAAAATATTTCCCCTACCTATCCCTTTGCTATGCTGCCTATTCTGTTCTCTTATAGTACGGGGGAAAAATGCCATTTTGAATCTATCGGTACGACAATCTATCTCTCTAATCTTATTTATCTGGTCGAATCTAGCATAATACGCAGGTGTTTTTAATATGTGCCTAAAAACGTCAGTAAGGCTATCCGATTTAAATATATCTAATAGATTTAATCTGTACTTTAACCTACGCTCTGATTATGATTCCCTCCCTAATTCTTTTATTAATACTGAAACACTACTCAACCTATCGTAACTTAGCTCCTCTACGCTGCACACTATCTAGTTCTCTGATCAAACCTAATTCATTCGAATCCCATACACTGGCTGCATACTCGAGGTGGGGTCTAACTAGTGAAAAGTAACGTCGCTCTTTTGTCTTCTCATCACATTTCTCAAGTACTTTTTTTATAAAATCCTAGTTTTCTCTTCGCTCGGCCGCATATTTTCCGGATGTGTCTTCCCCACGATAAATCTTTAGTGATTGTTACACGCAAATAGCTTATGGTTTCAACGCTTTCGATCTTCGTGTTACTAATTTTATAGGATCGCTCTATTGAATTATTCCTCCTCCAAAAATTAATTGCTACACACTTTTTAAGGTTAAGTTCTAACTGCCATTGTTGGCACCACTCTTTAATTGCATAAAAATCCTTGTTAAGCGATTTCCTGTCCTCTTCTTTTGATATACCCCTATACACTGCCGCATCGTCTGCAAAGAGCCTAAGCTTACTACTAACTACGGTACCCAAACCGTCTATGTATAAAAGAAATAGAAGCGGACCTTCTATGCTACCCGATGTGACTTTGATTGTGTCCGACATGATACCATCTATGACAACCCCCTGCTCTCGCACACTTAAGAATTCCTTTACCCAACATACAACGTCTTTATTTATCCCAAAACTCTCTTACTTCAAGATTATCATGAGGAACTTCATCGAATGCCTTTTTAAAATCTAAAAATATCGCATCAACTTCATCACTGTTTTCGCCGTAGACTAAAATATCGTGTACGAATAAAGCTAATTGTATCTCGCAAGATCTACCTTTCCGGAACCCATGTTGGCTGTTTATGAGCAATCGATGACTATCCAAATGCCCCATGATCGATCTGACTTCAAAGTACTCAAATACCTTACAAGAGATTGATGTGAGTGAAATGGGTCTCTAGTTACTAGGCTCTTCCCTATCACCGCTTTTAAATATAGGTGTAATGTTAGCTTCTTTCCAATCCTTGGGTAATGTGTGGTTCTTTAGTGTTTTATTAAATATTATTTCTAGATAGGGGCCTATTTCAGTAGCTAATGTTTTATATACTGTGGAAGGAATTTGATCGGGACCTGGTGATTTGGTTTTACTAATGTTTTTTAACTGCTGCTCTATTCCGCGACAAGAAATTTTGATTTCGGGCATGTACTCACTGAATGTGTTCCACTGCGTTGTGTGACGATGAGTTGAACACGCTTTGGAAGAAGGTGTTTAAAGAATTGCCTTTATCTACACTGCTGGTGACTCTAATTCCTTTATCGTTTTTAATTGTGTGCACTGTGGACCTATTTCCCTGAACCTCTCTCACATATGACCAAAACGCTTTAGGATTGCTATCTAAATACATCTACATAATACCCTGAAAGCCACCATAAAGGTGTGTGGCAGGGGGTGAACTCTCACCAAACATGCACTACATATCATGCATAAAAAAAGGATCAGTACTTTTATAGGTACTGTTCAAAACTACGCTATTTAAAAAAAGATAAAAATATCAAAACATACATGCAAAAACATGCCGTTAGTTGGGTTAGCTATAAGTCCTTATACCAACATGCAGCTACCAATATTATCCATTGCTACACTCGTACTGGGTATATTTACCGTTATTCATATCCCTAATAGTACGAGGAAAAAAGGACATTTTGAATCTGTCAGTTCGGCAATCTATTTCTCTAATTTTATGATTATGGTCCAGTCTACCATAGTAAGTTGGGGTCCGCAAAATATTTTTAACATCATCACTGAAAATATGGTCTTGGAATTTGTTTAAGAGATTAAGTCTAAATTTCAACCTGTGATCTGACAATGATTCCCAATTTAATTCATTTAATAGACTGGTTAGGCTAGTAAGGTTATCATACCATCCCTTTACAAATCTTGCCGATCTTCGCTGCACACGTTCAAGTTCGTTATTTAGACCGATTTCGTAGGGATCCCATACACTGGCAGCATATTCCAAATGAGGTCTTACAAGGGAAAAGTAGCTGATTTCTCGTACAAAATATTCTCCTAACATCTTGCTCTTGAAATGTGATAACGCTTTCCGACATGATTTCCTTGCTAATGCTATCGATTTTTTATAGTTTTGAACTAACTCATTTTTTGCCTCTACCGATAGCCCACGTCCTGCATTTTTCATCCTAGCGTGGCATACTCTTTGTCGCTTTAGTGATTTCCTAACCTCCGCGTTATACCACCTTGGCTCTGTATTATCACTAATGAATTTACTTGGTATGTATTAATTAACTGCTTTACGGGTGACCTCAAGAAATTCTCTCCACGAATCCTCTGTTTTTAACTCTTTGCTTTGTTCGCTAAATACATTAAACGATTCCCTTAATTCCTCTTTCATACCGTCTTAATTAGCCTTGCCAAATAAGTATACCCGCCTCCTTGGTTTATAATGTCTTTCAACGCCTACAATAAATTTCGCATGCACTATTTTATGATCTCTAATTCCTGTGTCTTTAACTGTATTTAGAACTCTTTCGGGTATATTTGTTGCTAATAAGTCTACAATGTTGTTTACCCTGGTTGGTTCTGTGACTAGCTGTTGTAAAGAATGTGACGTAAAGGTGTTCAACAGAGATTCGCAGAGTTCATTATCCTTACCTCCTGTAATAAAACTACACGTATTCCAGTCTATCGAAGGGAGATTGAAGTCTCTGCCTGCTATTATTCCTCTATCATTGTTTTGAGAAAGTAATGTACCTATCTATGACTCTATTTCCATTATACAATTGACGTCTGCATCCGTTGGCCTGTAATATGCATCTACATATATCTTTTTGCGTAACTACTTTTACTTTTAACGGAACACCAAATACTTTCCTCATTTCGCTGTAAAATAAGTTCTCTTCTACTGACATACGGGTCCTTCACAGTTATAAATACTCCTCTTCCGCATCTACTTACTCTGTCCTTTCTGTATACGGTAAAACACTTCGGGAATACTTCATAATGTGACATGTCCTTCGAAAGCCAGCTTTCTGTGCCGACGATTATTTCTGCATCAGTACTTTTTATGAAGTGGTGAAATTCTGCTACTTTATTTCTTAAACTGCGACAATTCACTTCTACCAGATTCAATGTAGACCCATCGCTGATCATCCCAGATCTGTTCTATCCAATGTAGACCCATAAAATGTCCTCTTACGTTAGATTAACGTAAGGATTATCCGATGAATTATCATGTAAATCATCGTATGTAATATGTGAATATATTACGTGGAAATATATTTTTGTCGAAGCTGAGTTTCTAAGAACTCTTCAGAGAAGTTCGAGTGAGTATTGTTTACAAAAATAGCTGAATAACTATTAATATCATTACGAAATTATGTATTACCCAAGGCAGAAAATTAATGCTGTAATTAAGCAGAGTTCTCTTATCCGTAGTAAGTTTTTATCGCTGGGCCTAAATATATTTAATACCTAAATATATTTAATTTAATGTCTGAAGTGCAAAAACTCAGTGGACTCCAAAGAGAGAAGTGGCGTGTATCCTTTACAGTGTGGTGATTTTGATGGAGTGTATATAGGGTCAAACGGCCAGGAATTTTCACATTAGAAGTAAAGAACATGCTGTTTAAATGCTTTTAAACATATCAATGACGACAAGAGCAACTTTGCGAAGCATCTTTTAGACTGACCATCGTAGTGATTTTAATGTCGACATTTTACGTATTTCTAATGACAGAAGGGAGTTGATTTCACTTGAGCAACTTGATATTTTAAAAGCATTGAATGGTCCGAAGGTTTTAGTTATAAATGAATACTTGTACCCGCCCTCCTCGCCTATCCTCGACACAGTCGCGGCCTACGCTCCTCCCTCCCACAGCCTCCATATTTCCACCCTCCCACCCCCCTGGTCGGAGATAAATCCCCCGGAATCTCTCCATTCCCCGGGCACGCGAAACAAGGCGGGGATCGCTCTCCCGTCCCATGCCATGACCTGGAACACGGAAAAATCCCTTGGGCTGCCGAGGGGATATATAGTTCCCGTTGCGAGTGGGGTCGGCGAGGCTCCACCAAGGCAGGAGAGGGGGTATACAAGCGGAGCGAAGAAAGCAGTGACGAAAGGGAGAGAGAGAGAGGGGATGGTGAGCGTGGCCGAGTATATGTATGGGAAGGAGGAAAGCTAAGGAGATGGAGAAAATGAGAGACTGAGCCCTGTTTCCACTACTTAGGCACGGAACATCTAACTTCTCCTTAAGGTTAAAGAAATCGAGTCTAACGAGTCGAAGAAAGAAAGAGAAGGTTAACGAATCATGGCTCTTTGTGCACGTCTGCATCAAACCCTGAATGTACACACTCACTATTGTCATTATTTTATGCGTATTCTGGCACGTTAGTCATATTATTACAATTATTTGCACAATATTTGTTCAGTGTTTTTCTCGCGAAACGAATTGAGTGATAGTTTGAGGCAGGAGGCTGAATTAAAAGTGAAGATATCGTGTTCCCTTGGCGAATATAGCCGAGTTAATATTGAAACCGGTAACACCTTCATTACTATTATCATTATTTCAATATCATCACTGGTACACAATCATAATATTGGTTTGACGCCGCTCTCCACTCTATCATTCTATCCGCCAAACTATTCATATTTGGAATGAAACGCTTTCTTTCGTCACTTTGTGATATTCCATGTTGAAACATTAGCAAGGTAAACTTTGACGCGTCAAAGCGATTAATTAAATGAATTTCCAATATCACTTATTTCCAATATCACACACCCTCGTGGTGGCTTGCAGGGTATTATGTAGATGTAGATGTATTTCTTCATAGGTATCAACTTACATACCAAAATGGCCTCTGTCTTAACAATCCCTTATTGTCCTTTTTTGGTCATAATGACGATAGGCAAAAGAAAACAATAGAAAAGCATAAAAAGGAAATACATAAAAAGAAAGGAATACATAAAAGTTATGCTGGTTATCTATTGTACATGCATCAACTTTTACAAACCACGTAACAAATCAGTGAACTCCCGAGTTTCAGCGCTTTGTGGTTTGTAAAAGTTTACCTAATTAATATTCATATTTGCATAATTCTTCTCTTTGACATCCTTCACTCCTTGCTCCATGCATGTAATGCGAGCCGTCCATTTTCCATTCTTCTAATTTACTTTTCCCTCTAAGATTGTCTTCTTCTGTATGCATACACTAGGAAATATATTGTCATAGGTTGATTTATTTATAAAAATGACTACCAATTAGAAACTACTGACCGAATTTGTATTAATTAACAATTTGGTGTCATTTGTGGCTAACATTTCGCGTGTCTCTTGTCTTCATGCTTATAGTTTTCTTATGCTATATAAATAAGAATATATATAAATAAGATTAGAGAGATAGATGGTCGTACAGATAGATTCAAAATGGCATTTTTCCCCCGTACTATAAGAGAACAGAATAGGCAGCATAGGAAAGGGATAGGAAGAGGAAATATTCTATAGTATTATGTAGTGCATGATGCATGTCTTACCCCTTAAATACTGTAGACACTAACAATCAAGTTGCATGAGACAATATAGTTGCTAGTTTGCATGTAAGTAGTGCATGCCTGGTGATCTTCACCCCCTGCCACACACCCTCGCGGTGGCTTGCAGGGTATCGTGTAGATGTAGATGCTTATTTTGTACTGGTGGTAGTAATGTAACCCTCGGTTTCATGCAACTAGTGTTTAAACAGGGTGCTATTTTTTTGCATGTCTGCATGGTAGTAAGTGTTCTATCTGATTTATTATGCATTCCTGGCGATGGTTTACCCCCTGACTCACACCCTTGCGGTGTTGCGGAGTTTTCCTTGTGGTGCCTTGCAGGGTATTAGATGTGGATTAGATGTAGATAGCCCGACGTCACCATCACAGAATACATCCGGAAATGACTGGGCTAGCAAACCGCTGTTTAAAATTCGTTAAAATGCTCTCTGACGTAACTGTATTTTTCATTTGGTTGTATTTTTCTGTAAAAGCTGATAGATCAGCTAGGTATCGACAAACCGACAAAGGTATCGACAGTAATACAAGGTTTATTTATTATTCCAAATATTGTAACCAAAACTAGATAACGTCTCATGAATTTCCATCTTTTAAGGCATAAAGGGAGTGTATTTGCCCCTACCTACTTGAGGACGAAAATCATTACACCGTGAAAAAGCTAATTTTCCAATGACCCCACGAGCAGTAGCGGTGGAAATTTTTATGACTACTCCTGTCGTAGTCACCTACCTAGTATAGATATCAATTTAAACTAAAAATTTCGATTTCAATTTAGATTTATGTTGATTTATAAATTGTTCTCTCTTGTTGTTTGACAGATATGCGGCATTGATTGCATTTAATTGCTGGAATATTGAATAAAATGTCCGATTCCCCCTCCCTAACCATACCGCATCTACAACCCCGAGTCACGCGATAAATTCTTCGTCCCCTTAAAACACCCGTTTTCTTCCCTTCCGTTCTCTCGCTCGCATTTCTCTCGTGTTTTCGATAAAAGGGAATCCCTACGACAAATTCTTTCCCTATATCGTCGAAATTCCTTTTTTCACGGGACGTTGGCGTGAGGATGATAGACTGGGTAACGGAGTGTAAGGAAGCGCGAACTGTTCGAGAGAATTGCAACTCAGCGGAATTGTGATTGACGCCAATGGTTTTTAAATGTGAATTGTATCTTTAACTTCGGAAGATAAATTGGCTTTGAAATTACTCAGCGATTCGATCTACGTTATTTATAGTGCTAACGGTGATTCCCAAAAGGGTTTCTGTGGTAGGCCTGTGACATTCACCCATTTATATACGCCTTTGATCCAAGTTCGCCTACCTTATTCACGCATGTCAATTAGGCCTCAAAACTGAAAACAACATGATTGAAAAGTTTAACATTACAGAGAATGCAATTTTCGCTAAGAACTATCATTTCTGTTTCTACGGCACAGCTCCAGATTCGAAGTTCATAAACAGTAGCCTCAAACAGACGTGACCGATCGAGAGTCAAAAAAACCTAGACTTATTATTTAAGAATATGATGTTCTATTTCCTGCGCAGATGAATTAGTCTAAATGTCCTGTTCCTCACACTCCGACCATCAACTTGGGGCTCAGCATCAATCGAACATGCAAGATTAGTGACAAATATTGCCCTAGGAACGTCTACTTCCCTGTAGGTTTTACGGTTTAAGTATTTAATAATTTTGACCACCACAGCAACGTTAGGCGACACCGGAGTAATGCTGAATCAAGATTTTCGGGCTGAAAATATCTTAGCATTGAGTGCCTGCATTTAGAGAGTCATCCTGGATATTAGGGAGTTAATAAAACTCATTCGTATTGCTATGATGTACCTATTTATATTTTTTGCATATTATGGTAACCTATGATTCCCATTTTGTTACAATAGGAAACATAAATAATCCTTAATTTATGGGGATATTTTGATTGCTGTCTTTAGTCGAAAAACCTGTCTTTCTTTCAAGCTGGCAGTAAATGTCATCAAATTATAGACAGCAACATTTTTATGTAGAACATCGCATTCATGCATGTTTCCTTCGAGATAGTGCGCAGAGATCGCGTAAATGTATATAAAGATACATGCCTGTTCTATCTGTCTTAGACCCTTATCTACGTCTACATAATACCCTGCAAGCCACCATAAAAGTGTGTGGCAGGTGGGGAATTCTCACCAAACATGCTCTACATATCATGCATAAAAAAGGATTAGTATTAATACACAAGTCAACACTTTACTATTTAAAAAAGATAAAAATAGCAAAGTAAACAATCTGTTAGTTGGGTTACCTTTAAGTCCTTATGCCAACATGCAGCTACCTATGCTATACATTGATTCACTCGTATTGAACTTTACCGCTAGTCATATCCTACGAAATCGGTCTAAGTAATGAACTTGAACGTGTGCAGCGAAGATCGGCAAGATTTGTAAAGGGACGATACGATAATTATATTAGCGTAACCAGTCTATTAAATGAATTGAAATGGGAATCATTGTCAGATCGCAGGTTGAAATTTAGACTTAATCTGTTCCACAAATTCCAAGGCAATATTTTCAGTGATGATGTTAAAAATATTTTACGAACCCCAACTTACTATGGCAGACTGGACCATAATCATAAAGTTAGAGAAATTGATTGCCGAACTGACCAATTCAAAATGTCCTTTTTCCCTCGCACAATAAGAGATACGAATAACGGTAAATATTTCCTATCGGAGAGTAGCAATGAATAGCATTGGTAGCTGCATGTTGGTATGAGTACTTAAAGCTAACCCTACTAACAGAGTGTTTTTGCATGTTTGCTTTGCAATTTCTATCTTTTTTGAATAGTGTAGTTCTGACTACTATATTAATACTATTCCTTTTTTATGCATGATATGTAGTGCATGTTTGGTGAGCAATCACCCCCTGCCACACACCCTTGTGGTGGCTTGCAGGGTATTATGTAGATGTAGATGTAGATATCCCTTATTGTGCGAGGAAAAAAGGACATTTTGAATCTGTCAGTTCGGCAATCAATTTCTCTAATTTTGTGACTGTGGTCCAGTCTATCGTAGTAAGTTGAGGTTCGCAAAATATTTTTAACATCATCACTGAAAATATTATCTTGGAATTTATTTAGGAGATTAAGTCTTCATTTCAACCTGCGATCTGACAATGATTCCCACTTTAATTCATTTAATAGACTGGTCACGCTAATATAATTATCGTACCGTCCCTTTACAAATCTTGCCGATCTTCGCTGCACACGTTCAAGTTCATTATTTAGACCAATTTCATAGGGATCCCATACACTAGCAGCATATTCCATATCAGGTCTAACAAGGGATAAATAGCTGATATCTAGAACATGGTCGTCACATTTACCCAGTACGAATTGACTACACTAACGACACTAGTTAGCGACACTTAGTTAGAGATAACGACACTAACCATCTAGTTGAACGTGACTCTTATAGATAACGTGCATCCATATAGTAGTATCATTGTCGAATTGCATATCATTAGTGCATGTTGGGCGATCTTCACCCCTCCAGCACGCCCTCACGGTGGCTAGAAGGGTATTATGTAGATATAATGGTCACATGCAACTAGTTGGTTTGTATCCAAACAGTAATGCAATCATTACTGGTTAATAATCCCTTGGTTTAATATCCCTTGTGGTGGCTTGCAGTGAGATGATCATTCAGATGTAGAACCCCTTTCTCTTCGCCTTGCGGTTCTCGCAATGAAGGTACCATTTATTTTGGATTTGTAGGCCTGTGGGTTTTTGATAATATGTCAATACCACGAGTTTCTGGGTTTTATTTTGGGAGTTTCATGTGTAGTTATAGTGTCTTGTGCGGTATCTACTATCATGAAGCCGGAGAGTAAACCAAGACTAGTTTTTCGTTGGTGTTCATTTTTGCCGCTCGTATGATGATAGTTTAAAATCAGTAGTGGCATTATACGTGACGCTGCTTTATTTCCAAGGTGAATTTGACTCACCGGGAAAGTCGGTCGTAAAGTAGTTAAGTGTAGCATTGCGTGCGTATAGGCATTGCAGGCATGAGAAGAAGTTGCCCTCCCTCCTTCAATTAATATTGGCGTACTCTACAGAGTCCTTCGCATTACATTTTACTGTATTAACTTATTTTCACAGTAATAACGTATCTATGTACCTATATTTTGTCATGCATAGAAGTTATTTTGTAAAATAACGTTAAGTCCATCCCCTTTGTTATTTTATAATATATCGGTTCCATGAAGCCGTAAAATATCACCATGTGCTCACGATTAAGGCGTAGAAAATGCCATTTGGTGTCGTGTTCCTCCTTATAGAAAAATTCGACGTGGAAGAAATGCGTTTTTCTTCTCACATCTTCAAACTACTCCGCAAACCACCTCTAGGGAGCGTGAATGGGGTGAGTCGTCACCAACATGAATTAATTGCGTGCAACTACATCATATACTACTTCGTACGAGAAATGGAATCGTTCGCAATGAAGAACGGACCCCACGGGTGGGTTCAAAGACGTGTGGCACTTCATCTTTCAGCTTTAAAATCCCGTTCATAATAGTATACTCTTCATGACAACATACGTTCTATGGTGTCGCTGATAGTATTTCCCTTCACGGTTACGTTCCTTCTTACCCACAGGGTCTCTTTCGATGGTAAATATGGCCTGTCGATGCATGTCCAGTACATATCCCGCCTCTGCCTTCTAGTCGTTGGCGTGCCTAAGATACGTGCCTGCGTGGCGCCCTTTAAAGGGCTTTAAAGTGGCGCGTAAAGGCCTTTAAAATCTCGAGTGCGTGTTTCTTGACAAGTGCATTCCACCCCTTCGTGGAGCATCTGATGGGCATCTGCCAGGATGACGAACTCAAGACGGGCATCTGTGCGTATTTTTTCTAAGTGTCATGGTTGAATGTGCCCGATAGAAGTCGAATTTGGGTTGGCAGAATTCAGAAGAACTTTTAAAATTTTCAAATAAAAAGTTTAACCCAGTCTAAATACATAGTCTATATACTTCCTCTGTTTAAAACTATGACCTCTCCCTTGCCCGTCATCACTCCTTCCAACACCTCCCTACTCCCGGGAACCTCCCTCCCCCACTTCCGCTTTGTCCAATCGTAGAGTAGCAATCTACATCTACACGATACCCTGCAAGCCACCGCGAGGGTGTGTGGCAGGGGGTGAAGATCACCAAGCATGCACTACTAACATGCAAACTAGCAACTATATTGTCTCATGCAACTTGATTGTTAGTATCTATAGTATTTAAGGGGTAAGACATGCATCATGCACTATAGAACACTCTAAAATATTTCCCCTACCTATCCCTTTCCTATGCTGCCTATTCTGTTCTCTTATATTACGGGGGAAAAATGCCATTTTGAATCTATCGGTAGGACAATCTATCTCTCTAATCTTATTTATCTGGTCGAATCTAACATAATACGCTGGTGTTTTTAATATGTGCCTAACATCTTCAGTAAAGCTATCCGATTGAAATTTCTCTAATAGATTTAATCTGTACTTTAACCTACGTTCTGATAATGATTCCCACCCTAATTCTTGTATTAATTCTGATACACTACTCAACCTATCGTAACACCTTTTAACGAACCTAGCTGCTCTACGCTGCACACTGTCTAGTGGTGGTTTGAGCCACTTTGTGTGCAAGGTTCGAAAGCTGTGTTTTTTTAAACTCATCGAAGACATTGACGCTGTGGCCGTCGAAATGGATCGCACGAGGTGCGCTTTTTCACTAGGGTGGTCCTTTCGTTCCACAACGCATCGCAAGGAAGGAAGGAAATTCCCATTGAGGAAGTTAAACTTAAAAGGTAGTTTCCTTTGAGGATAGTACTCCGATTTTCTAAGTTGTAAATTGATTCCGCTCTTCCCGGAAAGTTTTCATTGGATTTCGAGGAGTTCATAGCGACATACTGTGTATTCAATTGCTATAAGGTGAATATTAGCAGCGGTGATTGGCGAAGGGTGGATAGAGTAACCTTTAGTCGGGATTAGACTACTCCTCCCCAAAGGTGCACGGTGGTATAGATTTTAACGGTGCATCCGACGGACAGAGTACTTAAGGCCGTAGCGAGCGGCGGGGGTCAGGGGGTTTAAACCCACCCCCTCTCCCCCCGAAATTTGGGGACAAATATAGATAGGGTATATTTCATATTTTGACCAATTAATAGATGGGGACCGTCTCAAGCTCCGAATCATGGAACACGCTCCCAAAAAAAGTTTCTTTTGCTCATTCCATGCTCCAAACAAGTAACCTAAGGCCCTAGCCAGAAATATTTTTGGGGGGTACAGTCATAGTTGAACCCCCTCCCCCGCCGAAAACATTTTCTGGCTACGGCCTTGAGAGTACTGTGCTTCCAAGTCCTCTTCACTGGGCACGCAAAAGGTAATAAATTAACATGTCTGCGTGAGGTTTTCCGGATTTAGTCCAGTTATACATATTACACTTTCAGGCATGGGAAAGGCGTTTAGCTCAGGGTGGTTGGTTGGCACTCTTGAAAATAATGTTTTAGACAAGCATCTTTGGAATAAAACGTATCGAAGAAAAGTTCTTAAAAGTGGAAAAACGGATTGAAGACCTTAAATCTGTGAAAAGAGTTAAGGATTGTCATTGAACCTTATTTGCACTATTCCTATGGATGGTGCGTGAGAAAAATTGGGAACTTGGGAAATTGGGAAAAAACTTGGGAAATGTGATGAGAAGACAAAAGAGCGATGCTACTTTTCACTAGTTAGGCCCCACCTTGAGTATGCAGCCAGTGTATGGGATCCTAATGAATTAGGTTTCATGAGAGAACTAGACAGTGTGCAGCGTAGAGCAGCTAGGTTCGTTAAAAGGTGTTACGATAGGTTGAGTAGTGTATCAGAATTAATACAAGAATTAGGGTGGGAATCATTATCAGAGCGTAGGTTAAAGTTCAGATTAAATCTATTAGAGAAATTTCAATCGGATGGCTTTACTGAAGATGTTAGGCACATATTAAAAACACCAGCGTATTATGCTAGATTCGAATAGATAAATAAGATTAGAGAGATAGATTGTCGTACAGATAGATTCAAAATGTCATTTTTCCCCCGTACTATAAGAGAACAGAATAGGCAGCATAGGAGAGGGATAGGTAGGGGAAATATTCTAGAGTATTATGTAGTGCATGATGCATGTCTTACCCCTTAAATACTGTAGACACTAACAATATAGTTGCTAGTTTGCATGTTAGCAGTGCATGCCTGGTGATCTTCACCCCCTGCCACACACCCTCGCGGTGGCTTGCAGGGTATCGTATAGATGTAGATGTTGATGTAGATGAAAAATGAAATTATGGATCTTTCGATTTAACCATGGATCTCTCTCACAATATTGCTTCCACATGCCCGCCACTGCATATTAGCGGAGTACACTGCAAGCCACTTGGAGGGTATATGGTAGAGGGTGAATAATCCACAAACATGCACTACGTAAGTGCATACTAATAATTGGTACAATAGTAATTGTTTTGAGAAAAGTTAGACATAGTTAGACATCTACCAAGCATCCGCTACTGAATTGGTATCTACTAATGAATTATGTATTTATTAGTAGGATGAGAATTTTTAAATGTAATAATAAAAAAACCCAAGCGTGCAGTTATGACTTAGTAGTGGTAAGAGTATTTTTCAGTAACACTACAGACTACCCTGCAAGCCACCGCGAGGGTGTGTGGCAGGGGGTGAAGATCACCAAGCATGCAATACCTTTAATTTCAATCGGATAGCTTTACTGAAGATGTTAGGCACATATTAAAAAACCAGCGTATTATGCTAGATTCGACCAGATAAATTAGATTAGAGAGATAGATTGTCTTACCGATAGATTCAAAATGGCATTTTTCCCCCGTACTATAAGAGAACAGAATGGCCAGCATAGCAAAGGGATAGGTAACGGGAAATATTTTAGAGTATTCTGTAGTGCATGATGCATATATTAATCCCTTAAATAATATAGATACTAACAATCTAGTTGCATGAGACACTTTGGTTGCTTGTTTGCATCTTAGTAGTGCATGCTTGGTGATCTTCACCCCCTGCCACACACCCTTGCGGTGGCTTGCAGAGTATCGTGTAGATGTAGATGTACCGACATGCAAACAAGCAACTATAGGGTCTCATGCAACAAGATTGTTAGTGTCTATAGTATTTAATGGACTAATACATGCATCATGCACTACAGACTACTCTAAAATATTTCCCCTACCTATCCCTTTGCTATGCTGCCTATTCTGTTCTCTTATAGTACTTAGTGTTATTATTCGCAGTAAGGAAGATATCATAAATCTGTCCGCAATGTATCTCTCTCAATCTCTCAATGCAATCTCTCTAATCTTGCTCCTGTCATTAAACTTAACATAATAGCGAGTTATCATAGTATACATGAAACGTCATCGGCAAATACATCAGTCATAAATTTACTTAAAAGATTCAGAATTTTAACCTTTTTGTTATTCCCATTTTTGATGTTCTTCTAGTAATCTTATGACTTTGACTCATTCGTAGATTTAGATGTAATCATCTTCCCTAATTTGGACCCGACTTGTGAACTTCCATGTCCTCTGCACACGTTGTAATTCCTGAATCAGGCTTACATCATACGGCCTCCATATAACAGCGGCTTATCCCAAATGACAATAGGCAAGGGAGAATCAGCATCTTTCTGTTAATTTTCCCATCGCATTTATCTAAAAAGAATATGAATTCTGATCAACGTATTGCTTGCCCTGTTATTCCCCAACCACGTTTCCCTACGAGCGACCTATACAGTGTTATTGACGCTTACATATTTAATTGTTGCTACTTTCGGTATTTTAATGATTTTAATACATTAAGTATTTGCATATTTTTGTTAGAAGAAATAAGAGTATTTTGCGTAATGGTGAAGTTAGCACGAGCTAGTGCAGGAATATATCAGATCCATTACTGAGTAATAACTTTTCACCTACCTATCCGGATACTCTGCCGGCAGTCATGATATCTACTTTGGCACCGGAAGAATGACATTTGAATCTATGCGCACGACAATCCATCTTTCTAAGCCAGTTCTTCTAAAGGGTTCTTTCGTATAGTGTGTCAAAATTATTGGCTATCTTCACCCTCTGCCACACACCCACGCAATGGCTTGCAGAGTATCGCGTAGATGTAGATATAAACGAAATTAGGTTTATCATGGGGAAGACACATAAGGGAAATATGCGGCCGAGCGAAGAGAAAGCTAGGATTTATAAAAAGAGTACTTGGGAAATGTGATGAGAAGACAAAAGAGCGATGTTACTTTTCACTAGTTAGGCCCCACCTTGAGTATGCCGCCAGTGTATGGGATCCTAATAAATTAGGTTTGATCAGAGAACTAGACAGTGTGCAGCGTAGAGCAGCTAGGTTCGTTAAAAGGTGTTACGATAGGTTGAGTAGCGTTTCAGAATTAATTAAAGAATTAGGGTGGGAATCATTATCAGAGCGTAGGTTAAAGTACAGATTAAATCTATTAGAGAAAATTCAATCGGATAGCTTTACTGAAGATGTTAGGCACATATTAAAAAAACCAGCGTATTATGCTAGATTCGACCAGATAAATAAGGTTAGAGAGATAGATTGTCGCACCGATTGATTCAAAATGGCATTTTTCCCCGTGCTATAAGAGAACAGAATAGGCAGCATAGGATAGGGATAGGTAAGGGAAATATTTTAGAGAAGTCTGTAGTGCATGATGCATGTATTAACCCCTTAAATACTATAGATACTAACAATCAAGTTGCATGAGACAATATAGTTGCTTGCTATATTGTCTCATGCAACATATTTGCATGCTAGTAGTGCATGCTTGGTGATCTTCACCTCCTGCCACACACCCCCGCGGTGGCTTGCAGGGTATCGTGTAGATGTAGATGAATTCCACCCATGAATTTCCAAATCATTACTTTCCCAATAATTTAGTAAACAGAAACCACTCAGTATTAGAACTCGAAAGGTCCATTAATTTCCATAGCAACGAACGACAGATTGTTGTAGTTGGATTTTTTAATACACCATCGATAGATTGAAAAACATGTAGGAAGGAGGAATGTAGTTGCACGTGACTCCATGGATCACGTCATCCAGGATGACTGGATCCTTTACTGTTACATTTCCACGGGCATACAACGCCCGCCCAAAAGAGTTAAAATCGGATTACTCGAGAAAGAGGCTTCATAAGCTACTACTCAAAACTTACATCTCGTGAAAATCCACCTATATTCTTTGGATTTTTCATCAATTATTAATTTCTATTTTAATTATTATTATTTATAAATAATTTTTTCATAATTATATTTTTGTTTTATTGTACTGTTAATTATTATTTTTCATTTCTAAATTTTATTTTATTTATTTTGATAAATCCAGGTTTTATTAATGGTATAATCACAGTTATTTCTTCACTGGTTTTAATCCTTGATACGCTGTTGTATTTTCATTCCAGTTTATTATGTAACGCGTTATCGTGTGATAGCGCTTTGTATCCTCAGAACGCCGCGCCGCCTGGATTCCCTACGCACCTTTATTGTGGCTTGCAGGATATTATGTAGATGTAACGCCAATCGCATCATGTAGTCGATCTATCGTAGTTTGATATCCCAATCTGCAAGTCGCACAGCACTGCCGGAGGCGTCCTAGCCGGCCGGCACTTCCACGTGGGGAGTTTTGGCTGCGAATTTCGTCCTCTCACCGCCATCTAAGAGGCAATTTCCGTACTTTCGCCCCCTTCTTTCACGAGAACCGACCGAGATGGGGGACGCGGAGGGTTCTGTTGTGCGGTCGAAGAAAGGGATGATGGGGGAAATGAAGAGTTAGGGGAGGTTTGGCGCGTCCTTTTCCAGAGGGTTCTGTGGAGTACGGGATGCGTGGGGACGGCAGGGGGCGTCATTCGGGAAGGGGGTGGGTATCGGGGGCGGGTTTGACATGACACGCCGATCCATTAACCCAACCCTCCTACCCCCTGGCTAAACCGCCGCGCCTCATCCCCCTTCGCCCTCTCCTCCCCCTCTACCCTCGCCACGCTCCGCTTTATAAAGTATCAGAAGCAGTTGTGTGTGCTCCCCCTCTTATATTCCAATCGGAGCGTACCCCTCAACCAACGAGACGCCCTTACCCTTCCGACACCCTTCGTTCGTTCGTTCACAGCGTTTAGCGTCGAGCCTTCTCCTTTCGCAGCAGACGCATAACCATCGGAAACGCGGCCATCCTCCACTATCTCCTCCGCTCATTTATTACGCTTGTTAAGCTTCATGCGTCTGAGTATTTTATCGCGTCATTGGCATCGTATACACAGTCAATATTCAAACCATGATCGGCAGACTTCAGTTCACGGATAAACAGCAGTACTCATTCCAATGGAAATCTCTTATCGAGCAGTTATTTCTAAAAAAAATTAAACCGGTTCTATGGTAATGAATGGTGGGCTTTATCATTGTTTACATTCCTAAGATTGATTAGTTGCAGCCCTCCATTCTTCTTTGCTCACATACTTGCTCAGTTGCATTCTGGTAATTATTCGTTAAATAATTCCTCTTACAAGGAAGGTATCTCAGGTGTGACTCCTTGGTTTGAATCAAATAGCACTCATTTTTTCTGGGAATGAAAAATAATGAGGTATTTTTTTAATGTGCGGGGATGTTGTTTTAAGCGGTAAAAACTACTCTGAAAGGTAACCCCAAAACGGTTTTTTTTTACTTATCTTCGCTTGCATAAGCGATAGAAATAAAACAAAGTTTTCATCATTTGCAATTAAACTCTTTTTAGGAGTGGTTTTCACACCTTTTAAGCATAATACTCCACAAACGAGGATGGTGTGTATTAAAGTACTAAATGAAACCATGTATGCAACCAAAAGAAGTGATTTGGCGATTTTTTCCAGCACAAAAATAACACTTTTTAGGGGTGTTTTACCCTCTTAAAATAATTTTTTTTTCAAAAAAATGTAAAAATCATAAACATTTTAAAAACATTTACTATAAGAAAATGATTTCACGTATTTAGTTATTTAGGTTAATGAGAAGGAGCCAAAATATCAGTAAAAATTAGATTAACCCTCATTAAAAATAGCGGTTGTAACCCCCGAGTATTGCAACGGTGTTAAAAAAACATATTTTGATTACAAATGATGCCCACTTTCATTTTTATTTTTATCGCTTATGCAAGCGACCATACGTCGGAAAAACTGTTTTTGAGGGTGAACTTCAGGGGTATTTTTCACCCCTTAAAGGCTTCTCCGCAGATAAAAAAATAGATCTCAATTTTTCTTTCCCTACAAAATGAGTGCTATTTGATTAAAGTCGGTGAGGTCGGTAAGCACCTGAGATTAGTTTAACAAACCCTTGTTAGTTGGTCCATGTACTTATCCTTTGATCTTCCCCGTGGGGTCTTTTCTTTATATTTTTCCCTCATTTACTCTCTTAACGAATCCATCTGTCTCAGGGTGTTTCCAATCCACCTGGTTCTCCCCTATTGCACTATGCTCCGCCTGTTATCCTCAACTTTTCAGTTTATGCTAATAAGTAAAATAAATACTTTGTAATCTTCCACACTATTTATTACAACCTCACCCTGTTTCAACGCATCTACGTCATTTTCAAGTGAATTCTCCTCTTGCATCTTGAAAAGGAGTAGCCTCCGGAAAATTTCACAATAGAATTGAAACCGGACGAGGTTTTTGACAAAACATGGAAATTTTTCCCACAGGTGCTCAAAAAGCTTTGTAAAGTACAGTCGGCACCAAGCCGTTTTACTCGGTTTCTTCCAAGGGATGTGAACCATTCCACTTGTTCTAGTTCTTCCCCTTGTAGCACAACGTTTTCATTCAGTTTTTCCCTTTCGGGTACCATGGCTTTGGTTTTGTTCCTATCGATCTTCATTTTATGCTCTTGAAGTACCTTCTTGTTATATCGTATCCAATGATGCTTACAGGCCTTCTAGATTTTCAACTTTCTTTCTGTTCTAATTTTAACAGAAAGAATTGACTCAAGTCAAATGCTTCGAAAAAAAGTAACTAAATTTTGATAGGATCCGTAAACGATTGTAAGCATAATCCAATAAAATTTTTCTAGCACCGTATGTGGCTATTCGATTTTAACGAAGGTTAAATTTCATCCCTATAATCGTTCTCACGAGATGCGTTCGAGGCTTTAAGCTGCCTTCGGTATATTTTTCTATCTCTTTGTTAT
Organism: Platycnemis pennipes; assembly: GCA_933228895.1. Taxonomy (NCBI): domain Eukaryota; kingdom Metazoa; phylum Arthropoda; class Insecta; order Odonata; family Platycnemididae; genus Platycnemis; species Platycnemis pennipes. Next base: position 54,546,740 of record OW121853.1, read on the forward strand.
ATTTTCCATTATGAATATCAGAGGATCATAAAGATTTTTGAGAGATAAATGTAAGACTAAGAGATTAATGCTATTTTATCGTAGAAAGCATATAAAAGTTGATCGAATTCACCTTGGAGAAAGTTAATAGGGATGGGTAATATACATTTTAATTTTTTTTCTTGAAATAGAACCTAAATGTATGCACGCCATTGTACACTTCCTTCCTTCCCTTCACGCTGGGAATGTAAACACAAGAACATCTACGTAATAACATGCGAGCCACCGCGAGAGTGTGTAGCTGGGGGTGAAGATCATGAAACATGCAATACTGATATTCAAGTAGGGACTACAATGATACTATACAAATATTTGTACAAGTGATGCGTATTGCCTGCCACGCCTGAAGAGAACGATGTTTTTGAATTAGAAGCTTTAATGCCAGTGAAGCTTATTTCTTTCGTGATGAATTTATATAAATTAACAGTAAAACGAGTTATATAGTTCCTATCAATATGGTTGAGTGCGTTACTGTGACACAAGGTGTAGAATCACCCTCAGAAGTACACTTATGCTCTGCCTTGCATGGTACTTCGCAGATTATGGCTGATGGAATTGGCTTATCTCTGATGCCATAGGTATGCCTTCGGTCGCAGAATAGTGGAGGTGGTTGCGGGCGTACCAGCTTCACCCCTTGGAGACAGGGTTCTAAACCCAGTGGTAATTTCATTGAAGCTCTTATTGGGGTGCTGTGTGGAGAGCTTTCCACTTTCCGTACTCCTTCCGCCGAAAGGGACTTCAAACTGTGGTACCTTTGGCGCTTCTGGTATAGAGCAGGCTAATGTCGTCACCAGGTTTCTCTCCGCCCTTCCTCCTTTCCCTTCAATTCCTACCCTTACTCCTTTTCTCGCAGTCTGAAGCGGCTTTAAGGGTGGAATATACTTGAAATCACTGATTCTGAAAATTCGGTCGCGTCTTCATTGAAAGTATATAGTTGTAGAAAATAATAATTTTGTGTATTTATTTTTATTATTAGTTACTATCGGTGAAGGTAGTTCTAATAGGGTGATATTCTTCGCCAGGCGCCTACATTTTGCGCGATGCCCATTTTCAGCTCCACATGTTTTCTATCTCTCATCATTTTGTTCAACCTTCCAGTAAGTTCTGTGAAAAATAAACGAGAACCAATTAGCCATTTTACTGCGTTGACATATTATTACCGAAGTTGTTTAAAGAGGAATTTGATCGTACAGTGACTGAGTACGATAGGCGTGATGTGGTCAAGGCTCACCTTAGCTTCGCCATATTATTCCCGAAGTTGTTTAAAGAGGAATTTGATCGTACAGTGACTGAGTACGATAGGCGTGATGTGGTCAAGGCTCACCTTAGCTTCGCCATACTTAGGAAGGGATTCGCCGACCGACGACCCTGCCCCTCTCAGAAGGGTACAGATAAGCAGGGGATCGACCCTCTCTCGCACGCTCCCCTCGGGACCAGACCCCGATACCCCAGGAAATTCCTTCCGGGCGTGAAAAAACCAACTCTATGCTCCCCCTCACCCCCCCCCCCCCTATTCCGGCTGCTCTGTTCCCGCTATTCCAATCACCCTCGTCGCATTCTTTGCAAGGGACAGAGAGAGAGAGAGAGTACGGGAAAACCCTTCGCCCACTGGTGCCCCTAGTGCCACTCTTCCCCGAAGTACTACCCCGAACTTTCCCTCCCGATGCCATTCTCCACTCGCTTGTGTTGTCCCCTCAAGGTTGAGACCAATCTTATGCCCGCCCGTAGTGCTCACTCTGTGGCTTCTTTTCCTTTCGCCATTAAACTTTACCCCACGGCTCCTTTCTCCAATTCTAATCCTCGCGCGAATCCCACGCCTACTCCGCCACCTTCCTTCTCCTTTCCCTCTAGGTAAAGAAAGTGGCTCTCAGCGGGGTCGTAGTGTTTGACTTATCTGTGGGTAATGAAGGAGTTTCCATGAGAAGAGGTATATCGGAGAACACTGTGTGGAAAATTTACTGCCCCCCGCCGGGCTTAGAGAGGTGTTAATATGTCTGAAAACGTCGACTGCTACCGTTTGGAATACAGCAGATTTTCCGCTCATTTTCATAACCCTGGGATAAGACCAGCGTCGACACCTGCAGGACGTGTCTTCCATTCGTCATTTTTTTGGCATCTAAATCGTCCCGCCATAAAGCTCTTTCCGGTGTATTTCACAGAATATTGTCAACTTGTCGATGAGTATTTTAAAATCTTTTGTTACTTATGCGACAAGGCTGCATAACGTCCCATCCAATGGATGACTGAACTTGAAATGTCTTCCATTGGACATTTGAGTCAATTAAAGATTAGTCACTGCCGGGAAACGAACCCGGGTCCTCGGGGTGGTATGCCAGTACTCTGGCCTCCACACCAATACATTTCCTAACGATATAACTGTAGAAGAAAGGAGAGTGTGGCTTTGGATTTTTAATCAACAATTCGTGAGTTTGTGCAAAATGTCATGTCTTTTGTGATAAAGTTTGTCACTCCCTGTCACACAGCCTCCTGGTGGCTTGCATTGTACTCCGTGGTTGTCTACGGCTAGCTGTCGATGTATTCCGTGGGTTAAAGGATAGATGTATGAGTGAAAAACTTACACTGAACTAAAGCGATAAACCATTCATTCGGCAGATGTTCTACAGAGGAAAAATCACCGGTATCCCGGTCAAGGCGAATGATTTTTTCTCTGTGGAACTTTTGCTATTGTGCAATTTCAGTGAATAAAGCCGTTAAGGTTCTCGCGGCCAGTTCGCGGTCCTTCAATTTGTATTCGTTCATGCGGCGCCTCCTGAGATCCAAATAGTTATGAAAATAATTAAATTCAGATATTTCTTAAAGAATCACTAAGGAAAAAATTATTCACACAAAGTAGTAGAAGTTACTAAACGGTGTCCGTGAATTCTAATAAAGAAACACACGTTGAATTGAAAAACATTGTAAATTTCACATAGGTAACTTAAATCGACAAGTTTCGTCGCTGTGCGACATCCTCCTCCTGAGGATGTCGCACAGTGACGAAACTGGTTGATTAAAGTTACCTATGTAAAATTTACAGTTTTTCAATTCACCATGAAGCAATTTCACTAAGTCTCGCCGCAAACCATTCAAAGAAACACACTATGCATATATTATTTATGCCAACATAAAGGGACGCATAGGCGTCTCCTTATAGTTTTTTATCGTGCTTCTTTTTAAATGATACTGATCAGTATCTAAACTGTGCATAACTATTGCTCGGCTCATCTGATCCTCCATTCGAATGGAGGATCAGATGAGCCGAGCAATAGTTATGCACAGTTTAGTATCACATCCTCTTCCTAGGTACGCTTGGGTTTCCCTCGCTTATATATCTCAGATAATAAAATTACCTCTGCTTCCTTGAACGACTGTCCTAAAAATCCCAATAAATTTCATCACCTTGGTATCGGACTAATAACTATTTCTGTGACAGATGCGTCAGCGACTCAAGGTGAAACATATTAAAATTCGACTTCGACACCAATTCGATTCCTACTATGACACATGGATCGTTCCCGCATAACATATATTCCTGTGTGGGGATGTAGCTCAGTGGTAGAGCGTTCGCTTTGCATGTGAAAGGTCCCGGGTTCGATCCCCGGCATCTCCATTCTTTTAGTCACAATCCATGATCATTTTTTTCTCCGTTTTTCTGTATTAAGTTGTTTCTTCGCATTTCTGTAGTTGATGGAGGCAGGTGCTATCGTGGAGTAACCGAATAATTTTATCATATCATTCTGCTGTCATAGTGTCTATGTTTTTGGGATCATTACCATTTAGGTTTGAGCATTATTGACTTAAAATTAGTAATCTTCTGGGAACGAATGATAATCAATACCAGATATTGAGTTTCCTCACAGTAGGATTGTTTATGTAAAAACGAATCCGTTCTCTCTTCGAACGGCGTTATAGAAATGTTGCAACCTCATTGATGTCAAATCTCCGCTATTCGATTTTATTATGATCGTAGGTTTAGGTTGGTAGCCTGCTCAGTGAGATAGAAGAGACTTTTTTTCCCGCGAAAAAAGCGAAATCAGTAGTTAGTATAGTTACAACAATTAGGTATATGTGCAGGTTGTCTATTCTCTCAACTATGTGTAAAAGTTTAAAGTTCTACAAATTATTGCGAAACCATTTATGTGATTGTTCTGTAGTTGATTGTTCATGAAATTTAAGTAAGCGCATATCCGTTTAATGTACTTAATTTTTCGTATATTCTATCATTATGGTGATTTGTTAAAGGTCGTTACGAAAATTTTATGAGTGTTACGACTTAATAGATGAACTGGATGGGTATTACAATCAGGAGGCTAGTTAAAATTTAAATGAAATCTATTGAATAAATTTGATTTTTATATATTTTCCAATGAGATTACAAATATATTAAGAACTTCTGAATATTAAAAAAAGATTAAAGAAAAACAGGATGAAACAAAAACCAGACTAAGGATATAGAATGTCTTAATGATAGATTTAAATTTTCACTTTTTCCCGCCTAACACAAGGGAATATAATAGTCAAGATTGTGAAGGGATAGATTGGAGAAATATCGTAGGAGTAGTCTGTTGTGCATGAAGTGTATTTAAGCATTGAAAACGAATGCATGGTGGGGAATTGTAGATTAATATATTTAAAAATATGCCTGTCTAATTAGCAATTACTTCATTACATCTACATTACGTAATACCTTGTGAGCCACCGCAAGGGCGTGTGGCAGAGGTTGAAGATCACATCATTTACATGCAACTAAGTGGATGTTAACAATTACTAAGTCGATACTTACCATTTCATTGTACGTGACTTTTATAGCTACGTCTACGTAATACCTTGTGAGCAACCGCGTGGGCGTGTAACAGGGAACATCTAACATGTGCCTATGAAGCAGTATCTAACGGGTTGCACGTAAGTAGTGCATGCATGGTGATCATATGTGAGGGTATTACATACATGCAGCTGCATTCATACCTGTCTATCACTGTCCGGATGGCTTGCTATCTCAAGGATGATTCAAGAACATAATCAATATTACCTTTTGCTAATAGATCAGAATCCTCGATGTAATGAACATTATTGACGGATTGTGTACTTATTTCCGTTGATGATGCGAATGTGAAGAATACAAAATTGAGCATAGGCCAAAGTGGTAAAGAAAGATAAGTAGCCCACCGTTAGGGCCGGGTTCATCTCCCGACATGAAACTTTCCTGTAAAAATGTCCACGGAATCCATAATTGTTTGCCAGGCGGAGAGCATTCCAATTGCATTTCTTCGTTCTTCAGATGGGTCGTAAATCTGTTGTCCCCTTCTTTTATTATAAGTAGAAATTTCTTGAAAGATTATGTCTGACTTTTAACTTACGATATGATGGAGATTAATAGCCTAGTTCTTATGGGAACCTAGGGAGCTACCATCAAGGTCGCTAGAAGGATATTCTGGAATGGACGTAATATATTTTGAAATTTTCAGATTGAATGTGAGAAAGAAAATTCTTGCTTTCGGAAATTGGATTTTTCTACTTTCACCTTGCATGTCCATAAAATCAGTCACCGTAAACGATAGGTTTTGGGGCAGTGCGTTGGGGACGGCGCAGTCGCCCTTACGACGCCGTGAAAGTTGGCGAATGTTCCGTCCCTTGGCGTCGGAGAGCCACCATCTAGCCACTTCACCTGGGTTTCGCGCGCACCACGAAAGCTCTCGGCGACTCCACTCTCTTCGTTTCCCCTCACGATTTCCCGCCTTCCGGTTTTCCCTTCAATCCCCAACCCGCCTCACCCTCCCCATTCTTCCCTCCGAATGCTCCTAACCTCCGCCGCCAAAGGGGGAAAAAATAAGTCCCTTTCCACCCCGATCCCAAGGTCTTTTGTGACTCGCCTCCTAACCTTCGATTCTAACCGTATTTCTGATACTTCCCGCCTTTTACCCGCCTATCTACCTATAACCTACCCACTATTCCTTCCCTTCTGTCCTTCTTAAAGCCGAATCGAGAGGGGGAGGAAGTTTAAAGCCAATGGAGAATGAGCGAGAGGTAAGTATCTTCTTCGAGTCTTATATCTTTACTCTCCCAAACGAAGCGTCGTGAACTGAACCTCTCACACACCCCGAACACCTACCCCTTCCCCCACCCCGCCTACCCCTCTTGGGAAAAGGAAAAAAGACTCCTTGCGAGGTGCCATAAAGATGACTCGCTTCCGGCAAACCTAAGACGACTCGTCCCTTCGAAATTCTTAGGATCTCACCCCGGAGTAAACTACAACGCCCACGAATGGATTGAACTTCCGTTGAAATTCTTGGTGGATGTTATCTACATCTACATAATGCCCTGCAAGCCACCATAAAGTTGTGTGGCAGGGGGTGAACTCTCACCAAACATGCACTACATATCATGCATAAAAAAAAGGATCAGTTCTTATATAACTAAAATAACTTATATAAACGCCTACTCCAAATAACTAAAAAGTTATATGGAGGAGGCGGCCGTCAGCTAAGATCATTTAGGGTCCTAAGGTAGGGTTAAGAATTTTTCATAGAACGAGGAAAGTTCGGAGAGAAACCCGGCGTCGGCATCAGCTTACTGTAAAAGAAAGACGCCAACGAGTCCACAGTTCAATGTCCCATCCTAAGGAAGGAGCGCTGCCCGCCCACAAGGATAATAGCTTTTACTTAGTAGCAGTGTATCATGTGAAAATACTTTATGAAACGGTTGAAGTTTTTCGATTTTATATTCCTTATCAATACAACCCGTTGTGTAGTTACTTAAATAAGTCTTTATTTCTTTACATTAATGCGTGCCTGATGTTGGTTGGATACTCACTGTCACGCACTTGCAGTGGTTTTCAGGGTATTGTGTGTGTATTATTGCTTTGTTAGACCTTATTTGGAATACCTTGCGAGTATATGAGATCCTTACGAGGTAGGCTTAAGTAACAAACTGGTGCAAGTGCAGCAAATATCGGCAAGATTTGTAAAGGGACGATACGATAAGCGTATAAGCGAAACCAGTCTATTAAAAGAGCTTAAATGGGAATCAATACCAGACCGTCGATTGAAAAATAAAATAAGTATTTCCCAAATCTTTTTCACTTCTCTTAACTTTTACATGTGACATTGAAAATTTTTTGCTAATTCCAACTTATTATAGTAGATGACCATGAACATAAAACTAGGGAAATGGTTTGCCGAACTGGCAGACATAAGATGTCTTCCTTTTCTTGCACAATTAGGGATTTTAATGGCTGTTAAAAACATCTTGTCTTTGTTTCCTGAAGATGAATGTGGGACATGACGAAAAGTACCTATCTAATTTTAAGCAGTGCAAGGGAAAAGTAGCTTATTTCTCGTACGCCATCGTCACGTCGGGACCATCAGCGAAAGAGTTAATTTGAGAATCGTAATAATGGCTTAATTGGTTTTATCCTTTAACAGTAATCAAAAGTGTCGATAATAAGATTTTTTAAATGGTATCCAGCCAGTAAGCCTCATTGAAACATAGTGGTCGGGGAATTAGCTCCCGAATGAAATAACATTATCTGACCTAATTATTGAACTACTAAAAAAACAAGTCAAAAAGAGCTTTTGGAATGAAATATCATAGGAATACCCTAAAAAAGTTACTTTATTTCGAGTTGTGCTGTAGTTTTAGGATTTCCTTGGCACATGATGCGAGGGATAAAACCTATTAGAAAGGAAATTCGATCGTCGGAAATCATTAGAGGTCTGGATCTAACGTGTCTCGCTCTAATTCGACCTAAGATGTGAACTGGGAAACATCTCTTTCATTCGTAAAAATGTTAAGTGGCTAGATTATATGCAGACAAATTTGTCGTAATTGGTAACCGGTAGGTACTCGTCAAACTTGTTCACGCCGTGCACGAAATACGTCTCCTAGATCTCGTGAGATAAGGACCTTTCAGCAAAAAGTTGGAGAGGATCGTTATTATACCACTTCCACTTGCTATGAAAGGTGATCATGACTGAACGGGAGCTTATTATGGAGATATAATCTCCGTCACTGTTTTGCATCGGGGGCATTCGGAGAAATACGACTCTCCTATCCAAGTTTCAGAGCAAAGGTGGATAAAAATGGCTATTCGCCTCATTACAGGTTCATTTTTACCGTGAATAGTCGGAATGTATGCTTACTTCTCCCGTTACCGCGGGTAGGAATCCGATGTGTTTGAAAATTAATGCAAAGAAACGGCTACAATCTATTCCCTGCTTCTTTGAAAATGATTGTGTTGAAATTTGCTCCCTTGAGTGGCTTATATATTTTTCATTTTGCATTTTTCTTGATTCCGTTTTGCACTTATTTAATTTAGATTTTTCTGTTTTCAGAGCCGTCAGTAGATGTACACTGATTTGCTGTTTCTCCTTCATTAAATCTCACACTTTTTCATAGAATTTTTCATTATAGCATGTTAATGAAAACAGAAAGTCCAAAGACTGGATTGAATAGAATTGTCATCCTGCCTCGAATTCGCACTCAATGCCTCATTCTTCTTCACAAGGATGAAATTAATCGATTACGTCACAGCTTTTCTCAATTCAATCATTCTTCCTAAGTTTCTTATGTTTTATTTTCTAGCTTGTACTTCTTAACAGTAGAGGTTTTTTTTCCGCGCAGTAGTTCAAAATTATTGGCTGCATTTATTTATCTACATCTACGTAATGCCTTGCAAGCGACGGTGTGTGGCAGGGAGTACTGTCAGTTCACGTGTAGTGATTTTGCACCACCTGCCGAACGCTTCGCGGTTTCGAGCATCTGCATCCACGCGTGCTGAATACGACGTACCTTGGAAGACTCCTTGAGGGTTGCGGTGGCGAGAATATTCACAACACATCAACAAGGTGTGATCTAGCTCAATTGTTTATTCTACAACGCTAAAAAAACACGGTGTGTTCCGAGACATGTATTCGTGCTACTACACCCTCAAAAACTACTTTGGAAAATATTATGATTTAAGTCCTAATTTGCATTCACAAAGATAGGTGCCACATTCGAGTAGGATTCGAGGTAACAATTAGTGAGCGTTAGTGAATTTTGGGTAGTTATTGCAGAACCATTACATGCAAGGTTACCTACATTGCTACTTTCAGTTACTCATAAATATTCGAAATTTAGGACAAAACTTGTTTCAATAATTGAATCCGCGAGCGGAATTTCCACTGAGAACAAAGTCATTCACCTTGACCTAGCCATGAGGAATGATTTTTTTCCCTGCAGAAATTGTAATATTGTGCATTTTAGCGGGTAACTCCGCTAAGGTTTTTTGCGGTTACTCGCAATCCTTGAAATAATATGATTTCGGCGTTAAAATGAAACAGTTGATGATTCCTGCGTGAAAATGTGATCTTGTCGACATGGTTTCAAAACTGTTTCATTTTTTCCATGAAGACACATCTACGGTCTACTGTAAGCTACCTCGAGGTGTGTTGTAGCGGATAAATCATGACCAATCATTACACTAATAGGAATACTTCTACGAAAAAAGAGAAAGTAAGATTTTTCTAACTCTTTTTTACCCTTGATTGTATTCCTAACGGATTAAAGTTCCCTTCTCATTAGTGAAGTCGTCTTTAATATGTTCACCTTTTAAAGCATGAATTACTCAAATGAAATATTTTAACGAGCCTCGACGACTGCGTTTTTCAAATCGGGCACTCGGTCGAAGCCAATCGCCTTGCTGCACTTAATTTATATTTCAGAGACTTAATTTATAATTTGGTATGAGGTCAATTCATCGTAATATATATTGTGTAGCGGCACATATGGCCTTTCGGTTTCGTCATTATCTCACGAGATAGTGGAAAAAAGCTGAAAGACTTATCTTTCGATCACTAATCCCTCCATGCCTTTCAGTTCAGTATTCTCATATTATTATCTACCTATTTCATGTCATCAAGGATTTAGGAACATGACATACATTGGGAGGCCAGGGTAGTTACATAGGTGATCTTATAATAAGTTCCATCATATATACAGAAGAAACAAATTTTGCGCTAGACGTCATTATAGCCGCAGCGCGATGAGTACGCTATGATCTTAAATTTTTCTGTGTCAGGCAATCAAATTTCGTAAACTATTTTTCATAGATAAAAATTTATGTACCTACGTACCGAAAAATAATGCGGGCGATGTTTTATTTACTATGAAATACTGTTGTGTAATATCTTCATGTCGTGTTGGAATTTCGAGCAACCGCCATCGTACAATTACAGTATATTTCTGTTCTTAAAATGACCCTGGCAAATATTCCAATTAAATACTGCTTATTTTTACTATTTACACCAAACAGCAGGTATTTATCCAACATGATTTTTTTGCTTATAACGTCTGGACTGGCTCCAGAAATATTTTCATGACAATTGTGCAGTATCTGTCGAATGATGATTGTTGGAAGTCGGAAGAAAAACTGCATGTGACGCTCCTGTGATGTGCGTCTTTAGTTGACTCAGCATTAAAACCATTATCGTAGTTGCTAAAAATTGTATTTATTGTCGATTTTGATGTCTCTTTCATACCTTGCACGTACCCTCTCGTTGAATTGCCGGGTATTATTCATCACAAGATGTAGAAGAACTATAGCAGGGAAAATCTAAGTAATGGATTTCGGGTTTTGTTTCTATAAAAACAAATTATACATCGCAGAGAGAGCAGTAGTTTGTATTGCAATAATCTACTTTCGAAGAGAAATTCATCATTGCTGAAGTATGGGTAATACGGTGGGCCAAATTATGAACGAACGACAGAATTCAGGGTAACACTGTCACACTGAAGAAGTGATGTGCATACATACTCGAACCAATAAAACATCTGTTATCAATTTGTTTAGACGACATCACTCGTTTTTCTCCTCGAAATTTCTCTCTTCTTTCTCCTCATTCCCAAAAACTCAACCCAGGTTTCGTGAGTTCGTTTAGGGGAGTTTTTCACCCTTTAGATGGCGATACGTAACACCGCGACGAGAAAAAATTCTGTTGCCATTGTTCTATCATAACTGTCAGATATATTCAGCTAATTGTCGGCCACTCAGAGGGAATTGATAGATTCCTTAGTTCTTTATCACAAAAATAAGATAAGGGAGAGGGATTAACTATGATTTTCATTTGACGTGGATGATCAATGAATAGGATAGCAATGGATAGGAATAAATGCCTTTAAGATCGAATGAGCTGCGAGGGTCTGGGAGTTACAAACGAACAACTACCCACTTTTGGTACCGTGTTCCAAATCCAATAGAAATTTCATCTACATCTACATCTACATAATACCCTGCAATCCACCATAAAGGTGTGCGGCAGGGGGTGAACTCTCACCAAACATGCACTACATATCATGCATAAAAAAAGGATTAGTACTTGTATAGGTACTGTTCAAAACTACGCTATTTAAAAAAAGATAAAAATAGCAAAACATACATGCAAAAACATGCCGTTAGTTGGGTTAGCTATAAGTCCTTATACCAACATGCAGGTACCAATGTTATCCATTGCTACACTCGTACTGGATATATTTACCGTTATTCATATCCCTAATAGTACGAGGAAAAAAGGACATTTTGAATCTGTCAGTTCGGCAATCAATTTCTCTAATTTTGTGATGATGTTGAATTATTTTTAACATCATCACTGAAAATATGGTCTTGGAATTTAAGAGATTAAGTCTTAATTTCAACCTGCGATCTGACAATGATTCCCAATTTAATTCATTGAATAGACTGGTTACGCTAGTAAGGTTATCATACCGTCCCTTTACAAATCTTGCCGATCTTCGCTGCACACTTTCAAGTTCGTTATTTAACCCGATTTCGTAGGGATCCCATACACTGGCAGCATATTCCAAATGAGGTCTTACAAGGGAAAAGTAGCTGATTTCTCGTACATGATCGTCACATTTACCCAGTACTCTTTTGACGAGAATTTCACTGAATCCTTTACATGGGATCCATTTGGAGAGCATTCCAAGTTCAGTTTCCCGTCAGTCTTCAACTTTGGTCCTCTTGGAACCATCTGTGAAGAGTAGGCTAATGCCGACGCCGAGTTTCTGTTCATCCTTCCATCTTTCCCAACCATTCCCATATTTACGCCGCTCCTCCCGGCCTGAGGTGCCTTTAATTGCGGTATAGATTTGAAACCACTGATAAGGTACCAGTAATGTGTAAAGACTCAAGCTAGCATGCCATAGTATCTATATATGTACATTGTGCTCAATATTTACACTGGAAACCACTGTGGGGGTGTCTGGTAAATCATCCCTAGAAATGCACTAATGTTAAGTATTAAAAAATTATATTTTTTACTACTCTACGGGTTCTACTGCTAAATCTAAAAACTATAATCAATCGAATTCACCTAATTAATAAAGCATTTGCACATGTAATACTGCTTATAATAAAAATCCTTGATCATCTTCGACGGACATCGCACATGTATAAATTTTTTACCATTCTTAGCAATCAGGCAACATTATTAAATTGTTTATATTTATGGATGACGCAGGAGTGATAAAGCCAGGAAAAATTCAGGCACGTATATTGCATGCTATTTCCCCCTGGTAACTTCGATCTTATCTATTGCTGCCGTTAATTATTCGCGAATAAATTCGTAGAATTCTGAGCCTCTCTGTCTTCTTGTCTATCCCTCTTATTTTCTTAAGTCTTTACCACAATATTGTCCATGTATGTATGTATCATGAAGACCACATTGACGCTAAGAACGCACCCCAACTTGCATGCCCACGTATGCAAGGATTTCGAACTAGCCGCGAATGCTTTGGCAGAGTCACCCGTCTCTTCTAATGCATGCCCACTTTTATGAAGATCATCATCACGGAAGATTACCAGTTATCATGGTGAACGATGAAAGAAATAATAAAAATCCATCATCTACAAATTACCCTTCAAGCCAGTGTAAGGGTGTGTTCGGCGGTGCCTCCACTTTAGGCATTCATTATCTCCGTGTGGAGAGCTTAACGAGTTCAACACTGTCCGTCGGGTGGAGCGTGAAATCGTATATTCCTTGGCGCATTTTGCCGATATATAGTAGGCAAATTCCGAAGCTGAGCTTCTCTCTAACATTTCACCGCTTCGCGCTAAATTCCTTCCTCATCCAAAAATACCCACCTATAGTAAATGGCGCAAAAGACGTTAGGTGTCAGTGGCTTCCCCAGAATGACTACCATAATTCTTCTCTACCGGCTTCACTTTTTCCTCAAATAAATTCACCATAGAATCATGGTTGCTTCACATAAAATGGAGCCTACAATTTCAAACAGTGTGTGGGACAGGCACTGTTCAAATCTTGCGTAAATACCGAAAGCACTCAAGATGTCGACAAAAGATACGCAATTCAGTTGTAGTTTCTAATCAGTCTGTAGCATTTATTTATTTATTTGAAAACGTCCCCAAAAACGGCACTAAAGCTACTTACAATGGTGAACACATAATGGCATGATCCTGTGTGTCTTACTTACACCTTTTTTTCATTACCTGGTAACATATCTTTTGATCGTGCCTTTCTTTGCTATTAGTGCAATTTTTTTCTGCTTGTACTGGCCCATGTTTGAATATAATTCACTCCCGGCCAAGCTCCCTCGAGTTGGCTGCAAGGGTACTCTGCAAATGTGTACGTGAATGATGAAAAGGTGGGAACGAAAATAAAATCGGACCCATTTTTCTCATTTCGATTTTGGGTCTCTCTCTTTCAGCGGACGTGTTTGTCCTCTCCCCCGTCCTCGTCCACTCCAAGTGGAAGTGGCTCAAGTGGCGGCCTCAATGGCTTTAGTGGAGACATCCCCGCGCTCGTAGGGAACAATGACTAACGTCTCTCCACTCCCAGTTCACGGTATCAAGCACGAGGGGCCGAGACCAAGGAGAAGGAGGAGGAGGGCGATGGGCGTGCGGGGGTGGGATGGAGGCGGCGCGGCCGGCCGTTCACTCTCCACCCCCGCAAATTCCTCCCGTTGGCTCGTGCAGCGGTGGCTATCCTCCCGAGAGGTCCGTATATATCCGCGCTAGCGCTCAGATAAAACTACAACAGTACAAATAGTATGCCTACTTGAAAGTATACTTATTTCTATTAAAACCTTTGCGATCGTTCGCTAGGATGTGTGAACGCTCACGAGAAAAACTCGGGTGGTAATTGTGGACCGTATATACGTTCCGTGCACCTATCCGTATACCGTAGGTTAAAAATTTGACTGCTCTCTTAAATCAATTTTAAACTGATGTGTTTGCCGACCGTACCGTAGGTGATAAATTTGACTCCTCTTTTAAATCTATTTTAAACTGATCTGTTTGCCGATGATGTTAGAAATACATCAAGTTCACGGGCGTATTACTCTAAATTCGAACCAAATAAGATTCGAGAGATATATTGCAGTATGGATGGACTGTGAATGTCATTATTCGCCAGAACAATAAGAGATCATAAGGTACCATAGAAAACGGATAAGTAGATGTAATGTAGGTATAGTGGCTTGTGGTGGATCTGGAATATATTTTTAACCATGCTAACTCATGTTAACCGCATTCTTACATGTCCAATAGGAATTATAAAATAACGAATTGTAACAATTCATAGGTTAATTATATCTCCTGCAGAATTTTTTCAATTGATAGATTTGCCGATGATGTTAGACATACATTAAATACCCCTGCGTAATATGCTAGATTTGACCGGATAAATTACAGTAGAGAGATAGGTTGGCGTACCGAGAGATTTAAAATGCCATTTTTCCCGCGTACCTTGAGGGAACACAATAGGCAGCATAGCAAAGGTATAGGTCAGAGAAATATGTCTGTAGCGCAGGAAGCGTGTTTTAACGTTACTAACATTATTCTAATGAAATACAGATAAATATCGGTAACCCCGAAGCAGGAAGCTTTGTTTCCTAAGGGGTACCTATATTCCTCAATTAAAAGAGCTACTATTAATGTATATTCATGTATTTATTTATATGAGGAATAAATTATTATTATATATTTAGAGAAGGCCTTTATAACCATAACTTCATCACCATGTAAATACTAACCATCTAGTTTCACCTGACTTATATCTGACACGTTACATTGTAGTGGTCTCATTAGTTGCATGTAATTAGTGCAGGTTTGGTGATCTTCACCCCTTCCCAGACACCTTCACGGTGACTCACAGGTTTTGATGTAGATGTAGAAGGAAGTTCCAAATCTTCTATTGGCTGCGCCATGCTTTGGTACTTCTCAACGATCCTGAATGGTTTGTCTCGTTGAGATTTAGCTACATCAATTGATTTTTGTGTACTTTTTTCGAAATTTTCATAAAGTGTGCTAGTATCGTGAGGGAGCCTATAAAAAGTAGTAATCGTATAATAGTGATAGTAATCGTATAATAGTGATAGTAATCGTATAATAGTGATAGTAATCGTATAATAGTGATAGTAATCGTATAAAAGTGATCACATTAATTTTCAAGCTTAATATCTTGGGTTCTACGCCATTCTAAAATCATTAATTTCTGGTTCAGTTATTTAACAGAAAGGATAACATAGGAATCGGTTGATGTGGGGTCTAAGAGTACTGGCTTCCCATCTCGATGGCTCAAGTTCCAGTGCCGACAGTGGCAGAGATTTTTTAATTCATTCCCGGTTCTAATTTGAGGGGGGTATAGAGGGCAATTCCAGTTCAGGAGTGTACGTCGGATGAGATGTACGGAGAACATTAATCCTTAATTAATCCGTTAACCGAGAGTTAATCCGAGAACATTAATCCGTTAAGAGCAGTGTAATGCGGACGCCGGGTTTCTCTCCACCATTCCTCCCTTCCTAACGAAAATCCTACTACAACCAAATCGTCTACCTATCATCTATTGAGCTAAGGACCTCAGCTCTCGGTCTCCTCTCCTAACAGCGTTAGAGAAATCAACAATCATTACGTTTGATGCGATATTTTTACCAATAGTATATATTGAGACAGCTAATTGCTTTCTCTTCCGCCTTATTTTCCATCGACACCTTTTGTTTGATTGAGTTGTCATTTCATTCCCTTGGTGAACTGGGGTAACTCGGAGAGGTCTTTTCTCCGCTAACAATCTTTCTGGATTCGTAGTAAATTTTTGAAACGGGATCTCTGTCAAATTCTCAGCACGATGTGACAATGTGAGATGAATGATGATAGGGAATGCGAGATCGGGAAGAAATCACCTCAAATTTTTCTCCACGTGTAATCTGCTCCCGAGAGGTGGAGAGAGGGGCGTGGATGGGAGGAGCGGATCGGAGGCGACCGCTCACGGGGTCGTCGGGATCGGAGAGGAAGGGCAGGGTGGGCACAAGTTGGGGACCCTCCTTGCAACGCCCGTATTGCATGCGCCGCATTACCCTCCCATCTCACCATCCATCTCCCAGACGCCCTTTCAACGACACCCTTCTCCCACTCCATCCCTCACCCTCTCCCGGTCGTCCCCCCCCTCTTGTCCCCCGTAGATCCTCGTCGCCAACCGCCGCCACCGGTGAGCTAGACGAGCGACAATCCAGCTGAGGTTGCACCCGTGAGAGAGAGAAAAAGAGGATGTGGAGGAGAGGTCCTCTTTCCCCTCTCAAAGGCAGGAGGATCCATGGGTGTGTGTGTGTAAGGCTGCCTGGGGGCGGATCGGGTGCTGGTGGGGAGTCCATGGGATGGGGGTGTCCCATGCGACGGGGTTGAAACGGTTTCTCGGACAGGTTGTGGGGGTGTGGGGCAAGGGAGCGGGAAGTACGGAGTGGCTGAAGTGTCCGGGTCGGCCCGCGACGGCGTGGTCTCTCGCGAGGGTTGCTCGATGGAGGGGTGATTTGGCGTTAAAACAACCCCTCAGCAGAAGGGTTGGGGGGCTTCGAGTGGCCACCGCCGGCCCTGGTGGAGGTTGCGGAAATATTTGCCAGGGTCGTGATTTTTGCTGAAGAGTTACTTGTTGACCGGGCTCGATAAAACAAACATGCTTCCACTGTCGTTCGACTGAACGTGTCGGCTGAGGCGGAAAAGATTACCGTCTACATGCCGCCTTTTTGTGAGCCACCGCTCATTACACGTTTACTCTGGAACGATTTCCTGTCCAAATAACGCGCCACATTCTCGTTTGATACTCCTATGGATTATCTCATTCTGGGCATTGTTAATGCTACGTGCATATATTGTCTCGAAAGCGATAAAATATATCTTCCTAAAGTTACAGTATCATCACTAGTCATTGATTCCCAGATTGATTGCATGCAGCTCTACACTCTATTATTCTATTGGATCATAATTCTTATATTTTTAATTTTTTCCACCTGCCCCTTCTTTGTTTTCAACTGTCTCTGCAAAAATTTCCATTCATTTTTCTCTTGAAAACAATTTCATGTGTACTACTCTAAGTTTGACCATAAAAATAAAATTTGAGAGATTAGCGTCTATCCAGAGCATGGGGTGGCAGGGAAAAAATTAGAAATGGGTGCAAATCACTCTTATTAATTTTATGAGTTCAAGTCAACAATTTTCTTCTGTGAGATTATATTCTAAGAGAAAAAAAATATTTAAACTTTAAAACAAATGCAGGCAGCAGGATTTTCTTCGGTTTTGCAAGTTGCTAACGTTTTTCGAGAGATAATTGTTAAAGGGATAAATCAAGAATCAATAGCCAGTCAAGTCCTTTGTTAACTCGTTGGTCGATTAATGGAACAGGTTACCATTTTGCCACGCATAGGATAAATGTCATTCGATGGACCGCAAGCCATTCCTTGAGTTATCAATGTATAGTTTCCTCCAATGAAGCCGTGGAGTGCATAAGATTGTAATTGCATCCTTTTATCTAACTGCAAATACTTCTCGGGCGCGGTACATTTTTGTAATTCAAAATTGTGAATGTAGTGACTTTGCTGAGGATAGCAGGGAAATATCTAGATTCAGGTAATAGCTCGTTTCATGTTAAAAGCTACTTCCATACCCTTCAAATCCTTCACTAGTATCATTGGAATGTGACCGTTATTTTACTTAGCAATCTACTTTATTACAAACTTTAGGCTATCAAACGTTAACATCAACATCAAATCTCTGGAAATATGCTTAATAAATGAGATAAGTAGTGAATTCCTATTTCAATTCAATGATTATATTTATTTGTATCCTTTAAAAATTACTTATTAGTAAATATTGATTGTAATATTCTTTCTTGGAAATTTTTTCATTTTTATGAGCAGATACCTTTTTACTCGCGTCTACAGGACTTCAAGTACATATAAACTACTCTTAAATGTAACTCTCCAGGATAGATGTCTTACGTTTTTGTCTTATTGTTCGTTGAGTGTAATCCTTGGGTACCTACACGGTTCCGTTCCTTCCTATAATTAGGTGGAACGGAATGACTTGCACATCGAACTTTTGTTTAGCAAATACAGTGTAGCATTCTAAGACCCACTGCCACATGCATTTTATTTCCCTTGAAAAAAACTCACCTACGGCAGCTTCGTGGCGAAATATACTATGGCATAAATATTTACTTATTTGCTCTTTGTAAGGAGGGTATTTTAGGACAGTTATTATTGCGACTCGCAAAAAAGAGCATATGGCAAACATACTAATTGTGGGAAAGCCACCACCTCAAAGGCGTGAAGTTACCTAATACTCTTGGCGCCAGTGCGGAACACGAAAGCACGAATTATCCGCTGGTAAGCATGGAACACGCGTCTGCATCTATAGGCAGAATACCAAGTTAGGGGCCTTGAGGGAAAGTGACAGAAAAGGTAACATCGGTTATATGTACAATAAGTGAGGAAGTGTTGTCTCAATTGAAGAAATAGACAATGCTTGTTGTAATATATACAATATTTATATACAAATTGTTGACACCCTAGAACGTTTAAATGAATGAAAATTGGAAGTTTTAGCTTGCAGCACGGCAATGAGTTTATTCTAAAAGTGGATTGCAAATCTTTCTTAGCGGTGGATATTTAATCCTTTCAAATCTCTTGAATTCGCATCAATTCATGATATCAAATGTTATGGGGGAACATTCAAGATATACCGATTAGAATTCAACATATTTCACCCAAATGCACAAATTAAATTCAGATATTGCAATGAATTAAACTTCTTTTTTGCATGAGCATGCCCATTAACGTTGATGGGTGCGAAGTTCAATAATACCGTGTCCAGAGATATATTACACCTGTTAGCATGAATTTGTGCCGGAATTTGGAAATCTTTTCCATACTTAAAATCCCCAAAATTGTTGGCTTCGAATTTTCGGTTCAAATTCCCCTATTTTGTGGCTCGTTTGATTATAATCGCGTTCCACCCACTCAGAAATACGAGGTAAGAAAGACGGTATCGAATTTTTTATGGAGGGAGAGGTATATTGATCGAAGCCGACGCGCTCCTTTTGAGTACTTTTCAAGATAAGGGATAAATATAGATATTATGTATTTTCTTATGTAACTGTCCGGACTAATTGGATGTATGGTCGAAGGCGATAAGAAACAAAAGCTGCTCGATTTAAGGATGCGTGTATTTCTCGAAGCTGAAGGAAAGGAAATATCCCGGTCTTCCCCGAATTAATTTTTCATTCCTTTTAGTATTTCATTACAGAGAGGAAGTAATTATGGTCATTTAATTGAGTAAAAGTTGCATCATATACCCATTAAATTACGTAGGGAAAAGCCCTGGGACGCAGTGTTGTTGGAAACAGGAAGAGAGATGATGGCGGGGGCTATGGTTGCCGTCAGTTGTATTTGATTAGAAATGATCGGACTGAAACTTTAGCAAATTTGAATTATTTTATTCATAAATGTGGTCTATACAAGCTTTGTTCTGTGCTGCTGGTTATCCGCCCTCAAGCCTGTGTCATTCTTTTTCAAATGCGCCTGTAACATCTCCAGTAACTTTGGCAATATCTCATAATTTTGCTTCGCTGTGACTGAGAAAGTCAAAATTCCAAGTCATTTATGATGCCCATAAAAAGGACAGGTTTTTCTTTTATTGGGATACCTTTGGGGCAGCCGGCACGTTGAAACAGTGTGGCCTTGATCGACTGGCCGGCTGCCGGGTCTGCTGCTAGCCTCACTCGCCCTTGAACAAGTGATCTATCCATATTCAAGCATGAAGGCGATAGAGAATAGAGATGAGTGACACAATTAAGCTGAGGATTCGGTTTGGTGTACAATTCACCGTAAGCTGAGAATATATAATTGAAGCGTGACGTTATCTCTCTCCCTATATCGTTTGATTCCAACGCGAGCCGAAACGGAGACGCGGACGCCTCCGGACGGCGAGAGAGAGAACCAGGCGTCCGCCTCTATGAGGAAGAGGCGGGGAAAATGATTTGGGTCAATCGCTGCCAAGCGGTGAATAGCCGCGTGAAATGTAACCGAAATAGAAGGGGAAGGAACAGGGCGTGGCGTATCCTTTTCAAGTTTTTTCCCACCCTCTCACGATGGAAGGAGCCGAAGTAGAAAAGCATCTTTCATCCCAGTAATTAAGAATGTGGGTATGCAAAAGGGATGTTTTTGAGCACTCACTCGCCCATCCTTCCCCCATCTCTCGGTCGCGTCACTCAAGCGACTTTGCAGCGCGCAACCATGGCGATGTCCGCGTGAAAAAGGAGCTCTCTTTTTTTTTCCTTTTGATTCACGGGTGTGAATGTACGGGCCGGTTAACAGACGTAGCCGAGCCAAGGTGGACGTGATAAGGAAATGAAGGCAGATTGGTGGGCTCTTCCTTTCGCTGCACATCGCTTGGGGAAATATTTCCGGGCACATGACCTTGGAATACCGGCCAAGGGCGTAGCCAAATGCTTTGGCATGGCGAAACCTTTCCAGTCAGGAAACTCCTCTCCACTTCTCAAGAAATGTACTCTACCGGGAGATCATTGTATTACCCTAAACATATCTTGAAAGACTAGCATTGTTTATAATTCAGTGACTCACTGAGGCGGGTATCACATACCAGTGGTGTTTCTACTTAGGAAATTGTCTAAATAATCACAAGTTGGCTTCTAAATGTTGTGAACCTAGCATCACCCTCTTGAAATTGAAGAATGTTTGAACTCTTTCCTTATATTACAGCAGAGTATGCGCATATGCTTGCCACTAGTTTTTTAACTTCTTTGAGACTAGAATAATGATATGCATCTTGCAGGCCAAAATACTCATATGAATTTTATTCTCAAAATGATTCAACTATGAACAAAGTTCATTGCCAAGTCTTCTTTAATATGTTAATCATCCTCGAAAATATTTTCTCTTTGTATTAAGAGAATAAATATTATTACTTTGCTAGTAGTGTTGTCTCATTCAACGTTGTACTGAATGAAAATCATTGGTAACTTATGTTCCACTTATGATATTAAAAACAAGAAAATAAATATGCCACAAGCACATAATTGAGGACAAGTTCATTTTGGTTCCAAAACAATATCCGTTTCCTCAGAAAGTCGGTTCCAATTTGTTTTATATCCATAATATTATATTATTTTATGCTTTTAGTTTTATTGTAATTAATTGGTACTCATGTGCGAACAGGAATTTTGCAACAGCATTTGAATTTTGAACTATTGTATATGGGTAGGCTTTGATGGCAAACAAACGCAAAATTGGATGTTTTCCACATTATGTCATAGGAAATCACAATAAATGATTAAAGTAACACTTAGACAAAGTCATTTCCTTATTAGGAAACTATAGAATGTAACTCAAAAGCAATAATAAATTGTTTCTCTCAACATGAACTGACATATGAAACCATCAAACCCATTTCGTTTTTAGTTAAACACTTATGTTCAATAAATAAGCCATGTGTTCCATCATACCGCTGAAATATTAGTCTGTAATTACTTCAACAAATAAAAAAGTACACATCCTTCTTAATCATATCATTCAACTTGTGGGTTCATTGTTGAACTGCAGAAAGGTATCGTGTGTATCAAGGATATCACTTTAATAACTTAAAAAAAACCAATAATGTCAGAAAACCCAATGTTGTCAAACAAACTTTAAGAACAAAACTCTTATAAAACTAAATCGTAATTACGGTCAATAGCAGTTAATGTGAATGAAATATGATTCAAAGTAATTATAAAATATCGTATACAATAACACATCCATATTGACCACACCCTTTCAGAGCACAAATCATTATAGCAGTATATTTAGGTTAAAAACATCGTTATCACACCAATATCGGACCTGGTTAATGCTTGAAAGTTTTACCTTATAAATTCTTATAATTTGTCAACTTACGTATTTGATTGCTCCTCTTTTTCCATTATTAAATTTACGAAATATGATGTCGGTAAACCGTCCGTGACCATAAAAGGCGGGGTTGTATTATGCTGCGCACTTGCACACACTCCACATAACGATTTTCCACTCTTTCCTCCTCCCGCTCCCGATTTTCCGTTTGTGCTCCATCTCCACGACCTTCGCGCCGGGGCAGATGTGACCGCATCGATTCCCAAGGCTTCCTTCGCCCAATCGATAACAGTAGCGGCCTAACTATCGACCTCGCGCTTCCGTGGCTCTCCAACCGCCGCGCTCGCAATTTCAACGCATAGGGGAAGACACTCCCACTCGAATGTTTGTGCATGCATGACGCGAATGTTTGCAAATAACGAAAACAGACCGCTCTCGTGGACTAATTTCCGGAGGACGGGCGTGAATCGAGAGACGCCTTCTTGTCATTTCACCCGTAAACTTATCGGTATTGACTCTTCCCGCAGGTGGCCGAAAAAGGAAGAAAATAAATAGATGAAAGGCCAAGAAAGGGATGGGAGAAGTTAAAGCGGCGACAATCGCGGGCGAGGCCATTGTTGGTCATCCGTCATTCCGCCGTTCCGGACGGATGGAATATCAATAATGTACGCTACCAAGAACTGCCATTTTGAAAAGAAAAAACGACCCTCCCCCCTCGCTACTGAAGCTCGACACACAGAGAACAAAAACTTTAAAAACAAGCTTTACCCCCTCATGGTCTCCGCCATTTAGCGTGGATCGTTTTTTGAAAATACCGAAACCGTTGGTTGAGTTCAGCCGGTTTGGTTGCATTCTTCCTCACTTCCCTCCAAGAGCTTCCATCGGCCGCCACTAGACGCCGCCACCGTTTGATGGAGGGGGCGCGTAAGTCGAGGAGGCGGTGACGGTGGGCAAAGCGGCCCCGGATGAGTGTATTCCCCGGGGTTTGAAGAAGTGAGTGGAGCAGTGAAGCCCCCCTTTCACCTTTTCCAGGGCCCCCTCCCGGGTCGCACGAAAATCTGCTCAGGGGGAACAGCCTCCTTGACCACGCTGGACCATCCCCGTCTGCAATGCACGAAAAGTAGGAGTCCGCTGACGCCGGTGTGTCAGGGCCGGTGGCTATGTGTGAGGAGGTGGGGGGAAGGCTAGGGAAGTTGAGAAGGGGGTTGGGAGGAGGAGGAAGGGAGATGGCTGGCTTAGGGAAGCGTGCAGAGGGCGTACCCCCTACGAGAACCTTCCTCCCTCTTTGTCCATATCCAGAACAACAACTACCCAAGCCGGTCGATAGCCGAAGCGTACGCTTTGGCTTGGCGTCCCGAGGAGTGGGGGAAGTTTGAGGGGAAGTTTCGATGAAGAATGGAGGGCCAGGGGGGAGGAAGAGGATAGCTACCAGTTCTCTGTTCCACCGCGGGTCGCCTCGGCGGCGCTCGCATGCAGCGACCCGAATGGCGTCCTCCCAAAGTGGCGGGGGCGGGAAAAAAGCCGGCTTCTCTCCCTCGCTCGCTGTCTGTCTCTCACCCTCAACCTCCGTTTCCCCTTCCCTATCTGTCTCCTGCAAGCCCACCACCTTTTTTCTCCCCCATGAGCCGAGCGTGAGCACGTGAGCAAGGACTCACGCTTACAAAACCGCGCATCGCTTCCTTCAAACCTCTCGTCCATTCGCTGCTTTTTATTCCTCGTGCACAACCTCCTCCCGTATGAGATGTGTCGCGTCTTCCTCTATCCTCTAAGGCTTATCCCAGTTTTCCTCTCTTCCACTCTGCAGAATACCCCAAACGCCATGTACGGAATACCGAAAAACTATGGTTCATGCCTAACCAATACATGTACGTACTTCCACGCGCAGTACCATATATTTTATGCGTAGTGCATGTATGTTAATGGTTTATCCCATGCCTCACACCCTCGAGTTGGTTTTCGGGGTAGCTCAGAGGAATTAGAAGGTTTTTGGCAGTTGTTTTCAACTAAAATATTTTTATTAACTAATCGTATGTTAAGCCCGTTTCACACGATACTTGGTCCAGCACAAGACCTAGTGTGCTAGCCACTACTTGATATTGAGGACGGAAACTAGTATGATTGGAACCGTACTGGGAGGTTTCACACGATCATCAACCTTGTACTTGCTATGAATCGGTTATTCCATATGATTCCATACAAATTTAAAAAAAGAGAAGATCGCACAGCGCCAGTAACGTGACTTGATTGGTCGATGGCTACTGGGCTACTAGGTCCTACTAGAAATCTAGTACCGCATCAAGTACGAAATCCAGTAGCTCAGCGAGTATACTAGCTAGCATGCTTGCCAGCCAGTATACTAGTTCTGTTCACACGACACTGGAAAGCTAGCATACTAGCGAGTATACTAGACCTTGTGCTGGATCAAGTATCGTGTGAAACGGGCTTTAGTTTAAACATTTGTGCTTACTAGCAAAAGTCAATTAAGTTGTTAATGTATTGGCTTTTAACTCGCTTCTAAACTTCAATAAAAGTAAGCAGTAAACTTTTACCATATGATCGACAACTAATTGGTATTTTTTTCAAATCACGCAGCAAGTATTCAAGGTTGTAGTAAGTATATGAAAGTAGATTGAATAGCTAATTATATACTCTACAAGGTGATATACTTCTGCCTAGCCTATACCTCCATCGTTACCATCCAAACTGGGCCCTATGCAACGTATGCTGATTCCTGATTCTGATCTCTTCTAGAAGACAGTCACCAAATCAAAATCTCAGCCTGGTAAACAACTCTCACTCCGATGCATCCCGTCGGTTAAATTTCTATAACAAACGGACGAGGAACTACTCGATAAATTCACCTTGGAGAGGGAACGGACGATGAACAGATTACTGGGGCATGCGGGGTAAAGGTCTCTTGGTCACACATCCGTCTATCGGGTACATAATGTGAAGCCGTGTCTGAATGTGGCTGGCGGTGGTACATTTCCTTCATATCTCGCCGGGATTTCTGAAAGTGGAGTGTCACGAAAGTGTGACGTATTTACTTAGCACATATCTGTCTTCCTTTTTCATCAACTCCATGAAATGCTGAAAGATGAGAGGCATCCATTGTGAGAAAAAACACCAACCAAGTAAAAATCCTCACAGTTTAACGGTGGCATGACCTGCTTCAACCACGCTGTAACGTATTCGTGAGCTCAATTGAATAGCAATGCCGCATTGCTATTCAATTGAGTCAGTTCATTTTGGTAAGGCGATGGTTATTTTTTTTTCTTTACCAGTTGGGTTCGAGATCAGTCATTGCGAAACAATTGGTATATTCAGACTTGGCATTATTTTTTCCTAACTGGATACTCTTTCTAAAGACCTAGTTACGTCACGCTCAACTCCGCGAATATTTTGTCAGCTTTCTACGCCAAATTTGAAATGTATAATTCTGGTTGAATGAAGCTTCCGTTTAAATGATCCATATGTAATTATTCGGACGAAGATTGTAGCGGAGCAACTCCCCAATCCAACAGTAATGTAACAGAAAGCCAAAAAAATGTGAAAAATTACATCGACTATGTTTCAAAGTTCTAACATCTACATCTACACGATACCCTGCAAACCACCGCGAGGGTGTGTGGCAGGGGGTGAAGCCAAAGCATGCACTACCGACATGCAAACAAGCACCTATAGGGTCTCATGCAACTAGATTGTTAGTATCTATAGTATTTAAGGGATTAATACATGCATCATGCACTACAGACTACTCTGAAATATCTTCCCTACCTATCCCTTTGCTATGCTGCCTATTCTGTTCTCTTATAGAACGGGGAGAAATGCCATTTTGAATCTATCGGTACGACAACCTATCTCTCTAATCTTATTTATCTGGTTGAATCTAGCATAATACGCGGGTGTTTATAATATGTACCTAACATCTTCAGTAAAGCTATCTGATTGAATTTTCTCTAATAGATTTAATCTGTACTTAAACCTACGCTCTGATAATGATTCCCACCCAAATTCCTGTATTAATTCTGAAACACTACTCAACCTATCGTAGCACCTTTTAACGAACCTAGCTGCTCTACGCTGCACACTGTCTAGTTCTCTGATCAAACCTAATTGATCCGGATCCCATGTGCTGGCTGCATACTCAAGGTGGGGCCTAACTAGTGAACAGTAGCATCGCTCTTTTGTCTTCTCATCACATTTCCCAAGTACTCTTTTTATAAATCTTAGCTTTCTCTTCGCTCGGCCGCATATTTCCCTTATGTGTCTTCCCCACGATAAGTCTTTAGTAATTGTTACACCTAAATATCTTATGGTTTCCACGTTTTCGATCTTCGTGTTACTAATTTTATAGGATCGCTCAATCGAATTAAAACATGAATTTGCGCAAAGCAGAATCCGAATCTATTCACCTCAGCAGAAAGGCACATTGGGCTATTATTATTGGGGTCCTTCTGGCTAAACCTGAGTTTGGATTGATTTAAAAATATAGTAGGTACTACGTCAATTTCTTAAATGTCTTTTATCTCTCATGATATCATTCTCATGCGCCGAGTATCTACCTCTTACTTTCCTTTACTCTGTACAAGATTCTTGTCTATTTTCTCTCGCTTCTCAATGAAATTTACATTCTTACTTCTATTCCTATCTTAAACTGTTTTTCATATCGACATCCCTTTACATTTTATGCCCTCTCCAAAATTCCCCATTTTGAATTACCCCTCTGAAGAATTAAGCACAGATATTTACAGATTTAAGTGAAATTTTTGTTTTGAAATGCCGTGCGAATGCACACGAAAAACTGTTGATTATTGAATAAAAGTAACGTGTTTCTTTAACGCAAGTTTATTTTCCCTTTGCGGTACAAATTCGTTTTCTAATTATAACTTAAGTCCATGCCTGGTGATAATCCACCCCCAAGCACGCTCCCACGAGGTGGAGTATGGGGTAATCTGTGACTGTGTACATATATCTACCCATATTTTTATTTCCGGCGCTGGATTTTCATTTTGGGAAAAATCCTTGCGGAAGAAAACCTTTAATCAACTAGGTATCATATTCTTCTTTCCTCTCATCCTTCCTGCCCCGGTTATCCATGCCCTCATTCATCAATTCCACCCCTACTCTCGCTTCTCTTACCTTCTCTCGGGGATACTCTCCTCTTATACCGACCGCACTCCAGGAAAAACCGTGATGGAGCAGGCATTATTATCGGATGCGGGGGCGAAGGAACGAGAGAGGGAGGCTCTCGGAAGGTATGTGCAGGCCGTGGTGAGGTTTGGGAATGAGGGCATCGGAAGGGGAGCAGGAGGCAAGGGTGAGGAGAGGAGAGACCCTTGGGTTGCCGGCCGGCCGGCTGTGGTCGTGGTTGGGGAGAGACCGGCGACGAAACATGGAGAGGGGTTGGGGAGGAGTAGTTCTCCTCTCCGCTGTGAGGGGGGGACGCTTGGCAGCGGGCTCCTCCGTGAGGGGGGCGAGCAGATTGTGGGGGAGTCGAATGGAAAAGTGTCTTGAGGGAGGCGTGGGCTGTGTGTAGATGGTAGCGAAGGAGGTTAAGTGTTTGCGTGGGGTGCGATGGGGGAGGGGGATGAATCTGTGTGTCGAGGGGAAGGGTGGGGATTGGTCTAGAGGGGACGGGGTACAGGAGAGGGTTTTCGCGGAAGATATGGGTGGGGACGAGGGTAATGCGATGGAGTGGTCGGAGAAAAAAAGGGGAGTTTAGGGGCCGCGGGTGTATGTGTGTGCAAGGGGGTATTTGCCGGGTCCCCTTATACGAACGCCGTTCGATGGTCCGACTCCGGCGACATGAGGGGAAACAACATTGAGTTGCGTGGGGAGGGATTGCGGTGGGAAAAAATGCTACCCCTTAATTTTTCAGCTTATTTATTTCCCTCTATCCTCCATGGTCCTGCTTCACCCCCACTCTTCTCCCTCCCCATCCCAATATCAAAACTCCCCGGAGACGTGAACTTGAGCCGAAAGTCCTTGCTATCATTGCTATAGTAGTGTGCCGCATCGGCAGTAGGTTTTTGGACGGAGCGCCAAAGGAGTTGCAAAACGTCCTTGTCTGCCCATGCATGAGTCGGTATCATCATTCTCTAAAAGCGATGCCTTGTCGTTGTAACTATGTATCTCTCCTCATTGTTGTTTTCTTCATATGACTGCAGGTCCAATTCCCTGAATATCGTCTTAAAGTAAGAAAGGTTTTCTCCCAAGTACGTTTCCCTCTAAAATATTGGACAAAAAACTGTTGTGCCTTAATATATGTCCCAATAGCTTCGCTCTCCTTTCCTTAATTGTATTTAAGAGAGACCTCTTCTATTTCACTAAAGCAAGCACTTTGTCATTAGTTTTTCTCTCTATCCAAATCGTCTTTATAAGTTTCCTCCATATCCACATGTCTGCTGCTTCTAGTTTCTTATACCCTTCCGATTGACCATGTCTCACACCCGTAAGTTAATACACTCCATACAAATGTTATAGCAAATTCTGTTCTTACTTCTATACATAAGTGGCCATTTGGTAATAAATTCCTTTTATTTTGAAATTCTTGTTTTGCGAGGCTTATTCTTCTCCTAATATCTGTTTCTCATTTATTATAATTATTTATGCTTTCTAAGTAACAGAAAGTATGAACTTGGTCTGGGATTGTATTATCAAGACTTATTAGCTTTATAAGTTTCTTTTGGTCTTTCGATGACCATTGTTTTGTTTTATTTTCATTGTTTTGAGTCGGTTTATCGTTTTTTTTCTTTTCTCAGCTCGGTATGCTTTCCTCTTATTCTCATGCCTTACATGCTCACGGTTTGTATTTCGATGAGATAAATCATAAGCATATCAGCATATGAATATGAGGCCAAATACATGCAAATCCATCATGCCACAACCTAAGCCGCAATACATCAACATAGAACCCTGCGAATTACCGCGAGAGTGTGCGGCAGGGGGTGGAAGATCACCGTACATGCCCTGCTTACATGCAACCAAGAGGCTATTACCATGCTACTACCTCATGGAAACATATTAGATATGCATTAACGTGTTATGTGCAACTAAATTATTAGTGTCTACATGGTAATGAATTAAAAAAGCAGTACCTACATGTTTTTATCAGAAAAATTGTTAATCTTTCTTATCCAGCCTGCGCGGGTTCCTTGTTGAGCCAACGGAATACTCAGAATTGGTATTTCTCTATCATTTTTCCCCTCTTACTAAATATTTTCCACATGAGTTGTTTCATTCAACCCACCGTTTCTCATTTCTCGGATTCCATTAATCAGATTCGTTTACCCCGTTTCACTTTCCTTCAGCGATCTCTATGGTGCCCAACACTTCTTGAACAGATTGTTCTGAATCCACAAGAACTTCAAACGTTACAACGTTATCTTCCTCCATTTATTTATTTTTTCATCTCTCAACTTCGCCCTCCACCAATCGTTCCTCTGCGTCCCACCCCCCTGTTTCATAAACCCTTGTGGAATAAATCCGAATAAATAAGAGCCGAATGCCTTCATTATTATTGTTAGTTCGCCAATTTTACGGCGCGATTTTGTGGAAACTCAAAAACCCCTGCTAAACGTCTCGACCTCTTGATAAATATTCCTTGCCTTGTTCAGCATTGGTCTTCGCGGAAAAGGATGAGCATAAATTCGAGCCATTTCAGATATGGATTTGGAGGATGTATCGGGTTTGGGCTGGAAACAGTACGGAAACGGTTGATGAAGAGGTGATGGTTAGGTAGGAGGAAAAAAGGAAACCTTTCGGGGAAATACAAACGAAGTCGGCAGTAGGATTGGAGTCTTATTATGCGTTAGAGGGATTTGGAAGGCAGCAACTGAAAAGAGAATAATGGAGCATGGCGCAAATGAAAGGAAAAGAATGGTATTTGTGGACTCAATGCAGGTAGATAAATATTGTCTAGAGATGACGAAGGGAACTATGCCGGGCAATACGAGCTACATTTTCAAGGACTCTTGACTTGACTCATCTTTCATTCATTTTAATCTTTAATATTCCTGAAAATTTTCCCTATTTTTTTCTGTAAACCCAAAGAAATCAGATACTTACAAATGTGTATGAACTACATATTAATTTCCACAAAAAATCGTGGCTTATCACGTAGGTGAATGGATGTGATGCAATTTTCTTCTAAGTAGATATTTATTATTACTTAGGCTGCGATGTGATACATATTCTTCAGATGCTCAAGGTGTTTCCTTCAATTACTAAGCTTGAATTTCATATCATCATTCCTGAAACCTCTCTTTTTTATTACTTAGATTTCGTTGTAAAGTATCATCAGGGACCTGAATATTTGTGGAAAGAAGTTGATAATTAATTTAAAATGAATGATTTTCACTTAGTCTAGAAACTAGCTTGTATCCTCCTTAAACATTCCTTGATTTTTCATCCTGCCCACAAACATGGTGGTATCGACAATTAATAACAGTGTTGACATGTTGATGAACAGCATGGCAACATTCTCTTTGATTTTAAGAAGAATCTCATGCTTGACTTCTTATGCGTTCAATTGTTCTCATATTGTACCTGATATTAACTCTAACAGATGTCCTACGACAGCTCCAGACTGTGACAAAGCCATCTATTACCTGGGCCAAATTCGTAGAAAAAAATTCCTCCCGCCCTCATCCTGCCACCTCATGGAGAACCAAACACTTTTTCTCAAAAGAAATGACAAAAGATATCGAATGAAACCTTTTGGTGAATAGATTCTGGCTCAGTTAGGGCCAATATATTCATGACATAAATCTTTCAATGTATCGTGCAACTTGACTGGCAATTTAAATCAATCGTCTTTCAAAAAATCTCTAAGGCAATGAAGTTGAGAAAGTTAAAAAGAGATCAAATTCGTTTCGCAATAATGAATCACATGAGAGTCTGTGGGAGTTACATTAGTGGGAGGTTACATAAGTGTTAATGGGTGGCATCGCTGGAGTGGAGGATTGAAAAGCCACTGCTTAGGCGTGGTATTTGAAATTTTAAGAATGCGCGAGTGGGAGCAATGATTGTCACCGAGCGAGGGAAGGGGGAGAATGAACTTTTAGGATTTTCTTGAATCTCCAACCTAAAATGCAGATTTGGGATCGCTATCTGTCGGAACGTAGAAATTGAAGCTGTGTCGTAGGTGATACAATAATTTTCCGAATTCCATAATATCACATTGGATTTGACCTCGAAAATGAGATTAGAGAGAAGAAACTTCTATATGGGTAGATGTAAAATCTCTTTCTTAGATTGATGGGAGTAGATATGTGTGTAGCCAAGCTTGTATGAACGAATAAATGTTAACTCAGATTCCGAATATTTAGGCCTTTAGTATTTCCCTAAGTTAATACCGTGCGTCTTGTTAAAGTCTTCCTAACGCAAGTTTTTTTTCCTCTCAGATAATTAATGTTTTAGTGGCGTGTACTACGCTTACATTCACCACCGCACACACGTACTATGGATGTAGATGGATAGATATTAAAAAAATAACGGATCGGCAAAGGGGGATTAGAGATCTCATTCGCTCTTCATTCTACTAAAGGCCGTTTTACACGGCTATTAAGACTGCGCATGCTGTTGCGATAACAATTTAACAAGAAATATTGCGTCCGTGTAAATCGATGCCTTGCGAGGAGAGGCTGTGCCACTGCGTGAACGACTGCGAGCAAATTAGAGCGTGTTCTAATCTGATAGGTGCATTCACGCAACTTTCACGTTTTTATCTCACTAGATGATGCAGTAGTAGCGGTAATGTGAACAGCCACAAGAATTCAAGCGACTAAATAGGATTTTGACGATAGAGAAGGGTGTTTTTGTTCGCAGTTAAATCTTTCGGTGGTGCATTAAGTGCAATAATCATGAGCTGGGTGATTGATCACGTGGAAGATGGATTGTCGTACTGATAGATTCAAAATGGCATTTTCCCCCTTACAATAAGAGAACAGAATAGGCAGCATAGCAAAGGGTTAGGCAGGGGAAATATTTTAGAGTAGTCTGTAGTGCATGATGCATGTATTAATCCCTTAAATACATACTATAGAAACTAACAATCTAGTTGCATGAGACCCTATAGTTGCTTGTTTGCATGTCAATAGTGCATGCTTGGTGATCTTCACCCTCTGCCACTCACCCCCGCGGTGGCTTGCAGGGTATCGTGTGGATATAGATGTAGAAGCCTAAATTGCCTTTGTTAGGAAGAAGCCCGTCTTGTTAACTTAACCCACAGGCATGCGTTCGCTGTGCAAAATGTGGGCTTAGCATACGAGACAAGGGGGTCTACTATTTATGTTAAGATATGGTATATCATATTTTAAACTGGTGGTAATATATTCCATCGTTCACGTCCAATTAATTGATACTTAACAGATCTTGACGTTATACGATATATTGAAGGTACTAGAGAAATTGATTGCCGAACTGACCGATTCAAATGTCCTTTTTTTCTCGTACAATTAGGGATATAAATAGCGGTAAATACATTCCAATACGAGTGCATCAATGGATAGCATAGGCAGTTGCATGTTGGTATAAGTACCTTAAGCTAACCCAACTAACAGCATGTTTTTGCATGCTTGCCTTGCTATTTTTATCTTTTTTAAATAGTGAAGTTTAGACTAGTATATTATTTCCAATCCTTTTTTATGCATGAAAGTAGTCCATATTTGGTGATAATTCACACCCTGCCACACGCCTTTATTGTGGTTTGCAGGGTATTATGTAGATGTACTACTGCTACTTCTTGGTATATTGTCACTGAAATACTGCGCCGACGATTACGCCGTGTATACCTGTCAAGCAAGCGTTCACGAAATATAGGTAGGTACTACGTTAGGACTGCTCAAACGGAAGCTGCATCAACTTGCGCAGTTTAAATGACCGTGTAAACCGGCCTCAACACTTAATAAACCTTGATTGCCCACTGAAATGAATGTAAATGTGTATGCAAACAAGTGTACGAATTATTATAATATTTCATTTTCCAGCTGCATTTCCAACTAACGCGTTTGCCATTAATGTGAAGTAATAAACATTTTGCTGAATGTGCCTTTGGCATATTTGGCAATGTATCATTTTAATTTATTCTTTAGATGGATTGTTGGGTGATCTTTATTTGTTTTTCTGTGGCGTGTTCATTTTCGAATTTATAAGAATTCGTAAAACAATGTGGCAGTCTCTAAAAAGTTCCTTTTCGATTTGTAGGCAGTTGAATCGAAGAGCATTGTCCCGACATGGGGTGAATATTTCGGCGACTACAACTACCTTCGTCAGCAGGAAGAAAGGAACGATGGACTGCGGACCGGAGAAGTTCGCAGTGACCGCTGGAAGAAGGAGGCTGTGACCACTGAAGCATCTAGCACATCTAACTTGTGTGAGTGCTTCTTTTTCTGTATTATATGTATATTTGCCTCGGTTGTGACCTCTAGTCTATATATATCTTAGCATACACGCGGATGTATGCATGCGAGTGTGCATACCGCACTCCGCGACTGTACACGACCCATTGGCTCACTCTCTATCTTATTCCCAGCGTGTTTCTACCATCTTATCTCTCGGTTCCTTTTTCCTTACAATATCGTTGACCTGCACATATTGCGCGCTTTAATTGTAAAGCCACGTCAAATGCTGCAGAAAGACTGATTTATTAATAAAAACTATTTGATTCTTGAGTAAATTTTACTTTTACGCTCCATCCTTTTTACGTATCTTTGTTCTCTTTAGTTCAGAATATTTCCCAAATTAATGAACATCCTAAAACTCTCCTCGTTATTTATACCTCACTACATCAATGTTCGAATTGTCTGCAATTTTCTCCTATCAGTACGCAGTTTTTATATGATTATGATTTATCTTAAAACATATTTGCGTAATCCTCGGCGAGCCGTATCGTAGTTTCACCATTAATCGAGGCCCAAGGTCTGGTGATGTGAAAAAGTGTCAATACCACTCCTTTGCTCTTTAAGCTGACAGAAACAGTCACTTAATAATTCCTCTGTCCATTCCATTTCCATTCAAGTTCCATTAAAACTCGACCTGGGTTTCAACGTAAAACGTCGTTACTAAAACAGGGATAAATAAATCATTTTATTCGTTTCAAATAGGAATCGATATCATGGAGTTACGCCCTAAACTATTAGTTCTGCGATTGGTGATAAACCACAGGTGGAATTAGTGATAAAAAATTCACAAATCTCACTTATTATTTCCGAAACCTGTGAATCCAGCATCGAGCTCATTCCGCACTTGCCTTACCCCTAATAATTGTGAAATACCCTAAGTTCATCTCCTGTCTATCCCTGATCATCCAGATCATCCTTTCGTATCCCTTTGTGCTACTTCTATTTCGGCCCTACTTCGATAGAGCTTTTTCAGTGCGACATTTTCCTCTTATTCAGGATCCTAAATGATGCTCTGTTTTTAATCATTTGATCATTTTCCCTTCGCCACACTGCCCGGCACATTCTCGAAATATAGGAGTTGATTTGTAGATATGTTAATGTTTTACGTTAGTGAATATACCTACATATCGTTAAATATCTTGGAATAAGACTGACACATGATCTTTCCTGGGGTAAACACATACGTGAAATAATGGGTCAAGCGAATCGTAAACTGGGATTCATCAAAAGAGTATTGGGTAAATGTGACGATCATGTACGAGAAATCAGCTACTTTTCCCTTGTAAGACCTCATTTGGAATATGCTGCCAGTGTATGGGATCCCTACGAAATCGGTCTAAGTAATGAACTTGAACGTGTGCAGCGAAGATCGGCAAGATTTGTAAGGGACGGTACGATAACCTTATTAGCGTAACCAGTCTATTAAATGAATTAAATTGGGAATCATTGTGAGATCGCAGGTTGAAATTCAGACTTAATCTCTTAAACAAATTCCAAGGCAATATTTTCAGTGATGATGTTAAAAATATTTTGCGAACCCCAACTTACTATGGTAGACTGGACCATAATCACAAAATTAGAAAAATTGATTGCCGAACTGTAGGAACAGATTCAAGATGTCATTTTTTTCTCGTACAATTAGGATATGAACAACGGTAAATATATCAAATACGAGTAGCTGCTTCTTGGTATAAGGACTTCAAGCTAACCAAACTAACAGCATGTTTTTTCATGTTTGCTATGCTATTTTTATCTTTTTTAAATAGTGAAGTTTAGAACAGTATATAAATACTAATCCTTTTTTATGCATGATATGTAGTGCATGTTTGGTGAGAATTCACCCCCTGCCACACACCTTTATGGTGTCTTGCAGGGTATTATGTAGATTTAGATGTAGATAGAAATCTCTCGGTAAGTTAATTATTTACATTAACGTACCTAAAGAACCTACCCTTGCTTATTTACCTACCTTTCCCGTCATTATAAAGTCTTCTTTGATATATAACTAATTATTCGCGGATGGATATGGATTAAATATATTTTATCTATATATCACGTATCTATTAAGGACAGTAATAGATTACAGTGAAGATATGTGAAGAAATTAGAATAGGTATTATGCATTTTGATGAAGAAATTAGGGTGCAGTGATTTTTTTAATGTGAAATTGTTTTAACGCCTACTCATGCATGTCTTAGGAAATATAAGTTAATAACTTAATTTATGTTTGAAAATGATTACTAATTTAAAACTTTTAGTTTACTTTTTACAAATTAGCAATTTATTGTCATTTATAGCCAACATTTATCGTGTATCTTAACTGCATGTTTACTATTTTCCTCGGGGTAGTATAATTGGTAATTTCAGTTGCATGTAAGTAATATATGCACGGAGTAATGTTTTTTACATGCCTACGTGGTAGTACTGTCAAGTTACACGTGACTGTTATATCTAGCATGTCTGGATGAAGCAGTAGCTTTGCAACTATTAGTTTCTGTAAGTATTTTTGGTGATCCTTCACCCCCTGCTTCACACCCTAGCAGTTGGTCGCAGGGTTTCACGTAACTGTAAATGCACCCCTACGGCAGTCTTTAAGCCTCGTTTAAGCTGACTCGTCATGTGCTTTTTATCTCCACATTCGACTCTCCTTTCCTTAATTCTCGTTTTGAGTTATATTCAACATTTCCTGACCACTTATTTATTATCAATTTTTGTTTCCGCTTCCGAGCAACCGTCAGACTTGATTGTGCCTAAACCTCCACTCCGTGATAGCGTTTTCGTGGTATCGTAATATTTTGGCCCTATCACTCTTCCTTTCTTAATCGGCTCATGTGTTGCGTGTAAACTGAAAATTATCTCTAAATATTTACTTCGATTTTTTATTCAATATATTTAATCGTGGAGTAGACACATCCGGGAAATATGCGGCCGAGCGAAGAGAAAGCTAGGATTTATAAAAAGAGTACTTGGGAAATGTGACGAGAAGACAAACGAGCGATGCTACTTTTCACTAGTTAGGCCCCACCTTGAGTATGCAGCCAGTGTATGGGATCCTAATGAATTAGGTTTGATTAGAGAACCTGACAGTGTGCAGCGTAGAGCAGCTAGGTTCGTCAAAAGGTGTTACGATAGGTTGAGTAGTGTATCAGAATTAATGCAAGAATTAGGGTGGGAATCATTATCAGAGCGTAGGTTAAAGTCCAGATTAAATCTATTAGAGAAATTTCAATCGGATAGCTTTACTGAAGATGTTAAGCACATATTAAAAACACCAGCGTATTATGCTAGATTCGACCAGATAAATAAGATTAGAGAGATAGATTGTCGTACCGATAGATTCAAAATGGCATTTTTCCCCCGTACTATAAGAGAACAGAATAGGCAGCATAGCAAAGGGATAGGTAGGGGAAATATTTTAGAGTATTCTGTAGTGCATGATGCATGTCTTACCCCTTAAATACTATGGATACTAACAATCAAGTTGCATGAGACAATATAGTTGCTAGTTTGCATGTTAGTAGTGCATGCTTGGTGATCTTCACCCCCTGCCACACACCCTCGCGGTGGCTTGCAGGGTATCGTGTAGATGTAGATATCAGTATTTCTTTACCACGGTGTATCTTTCTTTATCAGCCATATTCCCTAGAAATATATTCAGTGTATCAAGATGTACACTGTGTGAAATGTATTGTTTTCCTCATCCTCATGTAAATCTACCTTGGAAGCCAGCACGGCAGTGTGTAGCAGGAAGTAAACTATCACCAACCATGTACTGGGTATATGCGACTGAAAATAATAAAAAAAGAGAAAAATGTTTACTGATTTCAAATTTTCAAGTTTTCGGCGATATAGTGTGGAATTTGACCATGTTAGTAAAATGCACATAAGAAAAATAACTTGCATTTTTTATGATGATGACAGTATAAAACCCCCTGCCACACACCCTCGCGGTGGCTGGCAGGGTATCGTGTAGATGTAGATGTAAAACCGTCGAAATCTAGGTCGTTTTAAAGTTTTCCTTCGCGGAAAATTTCGAGTAATTCTTCTTATATAGTTACTAGGTAACAGTGTGCGCTAAATTAAACTTTTGTTATTATATATCGACATGGACTTTAAAAAATTACGTTGTGGCGTATAAAATTGAATAGAATTGAATTGTAAGAATCTTGTCTCGTTTTAAGTATCCTTTCACGAAAGTTTGCTACCAGGAACCCTCCTCTTTCAGTGGTGTCCCGCCGCGGATATGAGCTGGGAGCTTCTGCCTCTTGCGTTTGTTTGCGTGTTTTCACCAACCCGGAAATCTGTTTGCGTCGTATAGGTGCATATCTCTTTCTCGCACCTCGTAACCCTGGCCCTCGGAAGTGAAAGCGTGGTAGTACCTGACAAATCATGACACTTCGACCGGAAGACGCCTGGTGGAATCCCGGCGAAACTGTCGTCAACCATGACTAACAACGCGGCGCAAACCCGAAAAATGGAGAGATCCACGAGTCCAGAACGCCACGGAAAACTACGATCTAACAAATCATGATTTGCTCAGGCTTCTAAACGCTTTTATCTCAAGAACAGGCATTTCCGATTCTATTTGCATGGATGAGGCGTGAGTCAATTTTAAAGAGGCGCGAAACTCTTGATTTTACCATTTCGACCGGCAGATGTACGAAAATGCTGCAGAGTATTCGATTTAACTCCAACAAACGAACACCCCAATCAAATGGCATTGGATCGGGGTGGTGTGGTGACTAGGGTAGGTACTGTCTTCCTTTGTCAAGGGCCGAATCCGGGCCGTAGCGGATATTTTTACATAGGTGTACCGATCCTCAAGTACTGTGTGCAGAGAGGTGATCTATCGATTGGGTGCGACGTAAAGCTGTTGGCCATTTTGGTGCCTTTCGTTAAGAGTAGGATAATGCCGGGTTTCTCTCGACTCTTCTTCTTTTCCCTGAAAAATGCCTACCACGGGTTTCTCTCATACAATTCCATAGTTACCTTAACTCTTTCGTAACATACACCTATCCTACCAATAACTACCAATACACGTAGGGTGCTCGTGGTTCGCCCAAATGAGTGACTACTTACATTTGAGTTTTTCTCTTGGTCTCTCCATTAGAAGGGAATAGTGGGAGGGGGGAGTTCCCTCGTGCCCTCTGCACCGGTCCTGCACAAGAAGAAAGCGCTTGACTTCATCCCTTGTCGCTTGATATTTTTATGCTGTCATTTTTATGCATGCTATATTTCTGCTTGTAAATTCACAAAGTCAGCACCCATTCTCTACCCGTGTTTTTCAGTAAACTTGCGTTGACTTCTAAGCTTATACTGCCCAATTTAGCCATCAGTTCCATCTTGCTTTGGTCTTTGAGCGCCCTTCCATCCGAAGAGTCAGAAACCCAAAAATTGGAAATCCCAGGAAAATACGGGATTGTTTTTTTTTTACCTTAAACAACAGGAATTAGTCCGTTAGTTCCTATCATTGACGAGAAAATGATGGGTTCGTGAGGGAATGAGAATTAACAAAGTTTAAACTAGATAAGGAAAGGTCGAAGGCATTAAAAGCATAAGATAGACCTGGTATTGATAATTAGTTCTGATAGGTGATAGTACAGAGTAATAAGCTTACTCTATGGTGACTATAGTTTAGGATGAAAGAAAAACAGATCAGGAACTCACCGAGAATATGTTATTTTTGGTAGGACACTGATTGGATGAATCGTTTTTCGCACTTACAGTTTTACACATTGTTAAAGTTAGTGCTTATCCAAAAAGACGTGACATCCTAGTGAAACGCATTTATTAAATGCGTGAAACGATCATTCACACTATGATGATTCCCTAATGATGAAGTAGCTAGTAAAACTCTGTCGCAAATTATCTGTTTCTAAATGAAGCATTGTGCTTAACTTAAATTTTGAACTTTTAAAATTCTATTATCAGACTCGATATCTTAAACTAATCTTGATGTTTAGCTTCTCTCTTGAAAGAAAATATAAATTTTAACTACTACTACCTATTTTACCTTCAGCCTAACTCGAGAGCGTTTCATCAAGTCACCGTTATGTTAAAATTTGAAAAGAAAAGAGCTGGTTAGCTGCGGCTTTTCGACCTGAAGCGTAATTCCGCGGATAATATACGTGCATAA
This sequence comes from Platycnemis pennipes, assembly GCA_933228895.1. Taxonomy (NCBI): domain Eukaryota; kingdom Metazoa; phylum Arthropoda; class Insecta; order Odonata; family Platycnemididae; genus Platycnemis; species Platycnemis pennipes. The sequence goes on from OW121853.1 coordinate 54,586,487, forward strand.
ATAGAGCATGTAGTGGCGAATGTAAAGCATAGGAAATAATGCAGATTCTTAAGCGGCAATGAAGACGGAGGAAAAGAAAAGTGAGTTTGCATTGTACGAAGAGATGTAGGCATACCTAATTATATAATTGGATAAGAATGGAGGGAAGGAACCGTTTGAAAAATGTATTGTGAAATCCCTAACCTGCAGAAAACTAACTTATGAAGAGATTAGCTGATAGTGGAGTTGAATGGACAGCTTTGACTTTAACAGCCTTAATGGTAAACATTATCTGAGGTACGACTCCAGCTTGCATTAAGGCTGCCAGGTAAACTGAGGCCAAAGGTGGAGAGCCTGATTTATGGTGAAGAATGATTAACGATTTCAGGTGGTTAATTAACTCTTCCACAAAGGGATCGTCGCATTACAAAACGAATTTATGAAAACATAGATAAATGACATCAGTCGTATAAAAGTTTATTAACTAGTGGAAATTAATAATAATCCATCTCTACGACTTGCGCGTTCTCTCTTGCACGAAGAGGAAAAACTGGAAAAAGCCGGAGCGGTAGTCCTCACGGCTAATTACGTAAGCTCCGAGTCACTCGGCTGTTAGTAATTAGGACACGGGTGCTTCTCGAACGCCAGGGAGACATGAGTTCCCGCTGACTGCGCCGTGGTGAACTGCTCCCCTTCGCGTTATCTAACATAGGTGCGGGGACGATACCGACAATGAGAAGGTCGCACTCGGCTCTCACGGTGAACTACCGACGAGAGGACAGAGAGAGGGAGAGAGGAACGGATGCGGCGGTGGGCGGCGACGATAAGGGCGAAGACGAAATAAACTCGGCTCCGAAAATAGAGGTGGCGTCCCCATGCGGCGAGGAGGTACAGCGAATGAATCACCAGCGGAAAGAGTTGACGGATCGGGGGCGGGGTGGGAGGCGTGAGGGTGGAACACCTTCTTCCGTACCGGAGCGGGGGAAGAGATCCGATCACCATCACCACAGGGTTTGATATCAGAAAGGAAATGAAACCCGGATCCCAAAAAAAGAAAAAAAATAATCTTCTCCCGACAACAATGAATGATTAACGAAATGAACTGTCTTAGGGTTCACTTGGAGGAACCAGTACGTATTGGAAAAATAAACACCAGTTCTGAGGCAGAATTTCTACACAGAAATAATTAACCTTGACTGAGACCCGGTCCCGGTCTGAGGAAATTCTGCTAGAGAGTATTTCATCGGGTGCTGCCGCTCAAGTATTCGCGGCCAGTTCGAGATTCTTGAATAACCGGTACTTTTTTAATTTCCACAATTTGTTGAATATTACACTACCGGTTGCGCCCATTGCACATCGGTAGTGTATCTGACCATACCGGAAGTGACGAAACCAGCATTACAGCGCTCAATATATGGTGGTACTTTACTAAGTACTGGTTTCATTTTTCCTGAATGACTATTGGTAGGGAGCAATCTATACAACACGCAACAATTTTCCTCTTTCTCCACTCTTTTCCACCCCAGAGGAGGATGAAGGGGGCACCATCCATATCTCTGATTTTATGTATTACATTTTTAACATTTTCAGAAAGGCTACTCTTCAGTGATCCTTATCCAATTCCCTGTAATATTCCTGAGGCACAAACACAATTACCACTACGGCCTTTCTCGAATCTCGATTCTTGTTCTGGGGGTCGACTCCATTGCTTCGCGTGCGTACGCAATGGAGTGAAATGGCCTGCATCGTGGTTATATTTCAATGGATTACGGGGATGGCGTTCCCTTCACATGTAGACGACATATGTACACCTACATAATACCCTGCAAGCCACCATTAAAGTGTGTGGCAGGGGTGAGCATGGCAGTCAAATTGCCTTTCCGCTCGAAACAGATAACCTGTAAATATATATGGGTTCGAGGCCATGGATGAATGAGGTTACTTACGAGCAATAGGAAATGAGAGCATCTCATGATGCAATGGATGCAGCGATCAATTTCAAAGTAATGGGTCCTCTATCTTCCAGAAACAAGCGATTCCACGCTGAATGGATAGGATTCTTGAACATAGGTTTGTTTTCATTTAACATTCACCCACATTTAGAGTCGGCTAGCACCTAGAAGCGGAGAATGTACCATGGGAAGTTGAAAGTGGTGGAAGCCACTCTGAGCTGCCTGCGAGAATCGTACTAGCAGGGTGAATGGACGTATACGGAAGCTCGCTAGCGCATATGCCTTAGTTTCGAAGTGTTTGATATGAATTTCGTGGGTGAAGCAGAAGAGCTTCTTTCGCTGAAAAAATAGCTCTGCACGCAGCAGCGGACTGGTGTTAGCAATGGGCTTTTAAGATAGGCTCGTGCGGATAGTTAAAGTCTGCGATGTAAGACCTAGTGAAAAGTAATCGACCATGGGTCACTGATATCATGAGGGTCGCCAACGAGGGCACTTTGACCCGGGAAATGATGTCGAGAATCCGGGAGAAGCAATGTTTCTATCAAAATTTCTTTATGGAGATACACTGGGTGCCTGCTACGGCACAAAAAGCAATGTAATCGTGAACTATTATAGAAGGTTTTGCTATTCCCGTTTTTGAAACAGCCCGTGAGCATATTGATTGTATTAATCAGGGAAAGTGGGCTGTGCACCCACGTTGAACCCTCTAAGAGTTTTTCATAATGGTTTCTGGCATGAGTACAATTAAATATTAAGTCACACATCCCAGGGTAACTCACTACGCCCATCGTATTTGTAAAGTGCTCTCTTTGCTTGAGAAGTACCAGTTGACTATTAAAACGCTTGCATAGCGGTAAACTGAGCGAGAAGTAATTGCACAGTAGAATATAACCAAGCAATGTCGTAATTCTGTCGAAGGGATCGACTACGTAGTCAGCGAACCAGCCTGGAATTCAAGAAACATTTTACTGAACGTATATTTGGAGCTTGGTCCTTTTTACAGTCGAGGATATTAAAATTCGCAGAGGATGCTATTCATTTGGAATGCGGTGTACAGACAATGTGACAATCAAGTAATGCATATCTTGCAAAAAAAATGAAGACATTGGTGGATGGATCAGTAAACGGAAAGATCTGCTGAAGAGAACGAAGATGAGGTACCTCTATGGATTAAGAAATGAAGCATTCGAGTATAAATTGTTTTCATATAAACACAATTCCTGATAGAAAATAAGGCAGTGGGAAGAGAGTCAAACCAATTTTAAGATTGCTGACCGTTGATAATGATATATAAATGTTTGTATCATTTTCGCAAGCATTGGTATTTCATTGGCAAAATATTTGATGAATTCAATTTGTCAGAGACATTTTTGATAAAAAATTAGAAGAAATGATGCAGAAGCTAATGTTGGGAAGTTTATAGGGAGCATTATGTGAATTTATCAGAATAGACATTCGCGTTGAGAAATGCAAGAAGTTCCTTGAAAAAATACACTCTACTTTTATGGCAAGCATGAATAGTTGTCAGGCTTAATGGTAAATAGAGGAACATATGGAACATTTTGAGCAGACAGAGAATGATATCATTAAATTCATTGAATTGTTACTATCCTGATGTAAGACATTAATAGGTCAAGCCCTTGGAGGGTTGGGTTGATGTTGCGGTTAGAGTACTGTCCTATCTCCTGAAGGGCTCGGGTTAAAATCCCGGTAGTGGAAGATATTTTTCATAACTAAACCGACCCTTTCGTAAGTGTTTTGTGGAGTGCATTCTATTACAGTACTTCGGCCGTCGGATGGGATGTTAAGCCTTGCTCCCTTTGACGTCTTTCGTTAAGAGACTTCATTTGGAATACGCTGCAAGTTATGGGATTCATATGAGATAGGCCTGAATAAAGAACTTGAACGTGTATGCAGCAAAGATTGGCAAGATTTGTAAAGGGACGGTACGATAACTATATTAGCGTAACCAGTCTATTAAATGAATTAAAATGTGAATCATTTCCAGATCGTAGGTTGAAATTTAGACTTAATCTCGTACATAAATTCCAAGACCATATTTTCAGTGATGACGTTAAAAATATTTTACGATCTCCAACTTACTACGGTAGACTGGACCATAATCACAAAATTGGGTAAACTGATTGCCGAACTGACAGATTCAAAATGTCCTTTTTTCCTCGTACTATTAGGGATATGAATAACGGTAAATATGTCCAATAAGAGTGTATCAATGGATAGCATAGGTGGCTGCATGTTTGTATAAGGACTTTAAGCTAACCCAGCTGACTGCATGTTTTGCATGCTTACTATGCTATTTTTATCTTTTTTAAATTATGAAGTATAGACTAGTGTATTACTACTAATCCTTTTTTATGCATGATATGTAATGCATGTTTTGTGAGAATTGACCCCCCGCCACGCAACTTGCTGGGTATTATGTATGTATAGATCTTATGTTCGTATAGATCTTATGTGTGTATCTTGCAGGGTATTAAGTAGATATAGATACAGATACGTTGAATAGATGAAGAGCAGGCCAATGCCGATGCTGGGTTTCTATCCACTTTTTCTCATTCCCATCCTTTTTACTTTCCTCCCGGCCTGAAGTGCCTTTAAGTGCGGATACAGATTTGAAAATGCAAATGAGAATGACCTGGTATGTCGATCGACCCCCTTAATAACACGAATAACTACTACTGGAACGACAATTACGAAGGGTAAATCGTTTCCTCCTTCCGTCACTTCCCCTCTGTGGCAACTCACCACCAAGTATTTTGTTTACGGAGGCACCCCTACAATTGCGAAGAGTAGGCGAAGGAATCTCATCGCGCTAGCTTCAGCGTAGAGAGAATGGAAATTGACATGACTCGGCCGTTCCGTAAATAAACTCCTTCGCCTCCTCTCCCGACCTCCGTATTTTCTTCTTCTCCCTCGACTTCTGCCGAGTTAAGAGGGATGTGAATGTGAGGAGTGGCCGTGGGTCGTAATGTTCCTTATCCTCCCATGATCTCTGCCTCTTTATCCTGTGTTCGGTGGCTGAGAGAGTATGTATTATACGTGCTGCCATCTCTTGCGCTTCTTGGTACTGGTGCGTTTGAACAATCGCCTGAGGAATGCGTACCTTGCGCCCGAGAATCATTCGTTGTAAATAGATCCAGCGGCTAGATCCCCTTTGATCTACGTCTGCGGAGGATCACGACCTAGTTGTCCCGCCTAATGCAATACGCGAACAAAAGGATGGGAATTAGTCATCAGCCTTGGAGTTCCTATCTTAAAACTTTTCTTTCTATCTCTGACAGCAGCCGACTGACAGGTATTTAGGGTCGGTATTTAAATTCGCCCGCTTTTGCGGTATTACTTCATGTGATCGAAGCTTATGTTCCTCGGTGGCCCTGTAAAAATTTCATGCGTCTAAGGAGTTGGGATGTGAATGAGGTAAAGGATTGTTGCATGGTCGTAGAAGAGTCGTCTCTGGTAGTGTTTGTATTGCCTTTGAAGATGTATGATATGCGATTATTTTTATCTTTTTTATTTCCCGACCTGCCAGGAACCGGCTGACTGAATGAAACATTACTTCTAGGCGAAACGAAGAGAAAGGCACGAATTTTCTCGGTAAATATGAGGGCAATGCGCCCTTAAAACGTAGGTGGGTGTCTTTTTTGGACATTATTTTCAACGGTAATGGATTCAATAGCAATGATGGTCGTAGCAGTATTAGCGTGAGAAGACCGACTGATGAGGTCATTTCCTCCATTAAAGATTAGTTGGATAAAGGTGAATTCTCACCAAGCATGCACTACATATCATACATAAAATAGGATTAATATTTATATATTAGTCTAAACTTCACTATTTTAAAAGATAAAAATAGCCAAGTAAGCTTGCAAAAACATGCTGTTAGTTGGGTTATCTTCAAGTCCTTACACCAACATGCAACTACCTATTCTATGGATAGATTCACTCGTATTGGACATATTTACCGCTATTCATATCCCTAATTGTACGAGGAAAAAAGGATATTTTGAATCTGTCAGTTCGGCAATCAATTTCTCTAATTTTTTAAATCATGGTCCAGTCTACCGTAGTAAGTTGTGGTTCTCAAAATATTTTTAATGTCATCACTGAAAAGATGGAATTTACTAGATTGTCTAAATTTCAACCTACGATCTGACAATGATTCCCATTTTAATTCATGTAATAGAATGGTTACTCTAGTATGGTTATTATATCGTCCCTTTACAAATCTTGCCAACTCCTTGCACACGTTCTAAGTAATTCTGCTGCACACGTAATTCTAGTGTAGTGTTACTTGAAACAAATCAGCCTTGCCCGTTCGGTGTAGGCATGTTGCAAATCTCTTACCTTGATTTTCAGTGCTTAGTATATGCTTTCACAGTGCTTATTCCTATATCTTATCACTGATAAAGTTCACTGCTTACCATGTTATGAAGCAGTTAATTTGACCGGCCCCAGAACAGTAGTTAAACGCATACATACATATCAGATTGAAAATAGCATTTTTTTTAACCACACACATGCATAAAACTAGGGATCATGTTTCAAGGCACTTAACGCTTGATTCATGCGTAGTGCAATCCGAATTTTCATACCCAGTTAAAACGAGAACAACAGGAAAAACTGTCGGGTGGGGCTGAAGCCCCAGAAGCCCCCTCCCTGTCTACGTGCCTTTCTAGGGATGTACGATATAACGTCCCACCCTACGGGCGGAGAAAAGAACATAATGTACGCTCCACGTCTTGAAGAATTTTCCCCTCTTCCGGGACTCAAACTTAAGCCCTTGGAATGGGAAGGCAGTCTACCTAGCCACCACACAAACCCGATTACCATCATGAAAAGGACTCGGGCAAAGAAAGGTAACATTGAAAGAAATGAGTGAAACAGACCAGTTTTCTACATCCGCAATCCCTAATTGGGGGTGTTTTCTGAACTCCGGAATCCGCAGTTGATGTAAGTGTGGAAACGCAACGGTACGATTCTTGGAGTTGCACGAGTGTAAAATTGATTAAATTTATATCCACATTTAACGGACGGCAAAAGCTTAAAATTCTCCAACGAACGGCTTATCACAGGCTTCAATGATCACTTATTAACGAAACGAATCCATGAAGGTAGAGAATTAATTTTCTAATATTTTAGAGACTACACTTGTGTGATAGATATTCGGACACTGACGTTTTTAAAATGCTTGATTAACAACTTTTATAGTCCTAACTCACCAAACATATGACCTTGTCCGCAGTAGAGGCTTCCAATATAGTTTGATGGAACCACAAAAACGCAGGTTAAACTCTGAGTTCAATCATACTCGATTAAAAGATAGAAATCCGGATGAGGTTATAAAAAGTTGAGAGTTAAAAAAGGGAGTTTACAAGAGAGGGAATTGTCTATTCATTTGATGAGATAAATGTAAATAAAATATGTGCTGATAACATATAACCAACGCAATATAGTTGTCATTTGATTAGGTAAAGTCACTTCTTATATATTGTTCTCATTAGTTTTCAATTGTTGCTGCATCCGAGGGAAGGTACAAAGGATGTAGGAAATGTCTGTGGTGAGGATCGAAAGGCCTAATTCAACACATCTCAAAACTTTTATCCATTTTTAACGCAAATTTAATCTTGGAAGTTTTCCGATCAAACTTTCTGAAGTTTGCCCTACCTTCTTCATGCGAACATCAGGGTAGGGGCGGGAGTTTCTACCCTTTTCCCGCGTACAGTTTCCAAGGAAGATGAGTACCCCGAAAATAACAGCTATGCCTCTCCTGGATCAGAACCCGGGGCCTACGGTCAGTGGCCCAAACCTCTACTTACAGGACTCCCACGCTACCTCCTATAGTCTGTATTTTCTATCTTGGCAGTGACGTCACGCCGCTAAGTTGCCAGATTGTTTTGGGTGCTCTCTTCTTCGTTTTCTCTCGCACAGTTTGATGAACAATTGACTAACGTTTTCCGGTGTACAATCAAAGTTTTTCTTTAATTAAATATTCTAAAAGCATATTTTTTTGAAAGTGAAGTTATTTTTCATTAGTTTCCCGTGAATTTTTTGTCAGGAATTCAAGGCGTCCTCAATCTCTTATTTATTTAAGCGTATTCGCCACGAGTAGTGCAAGTGATCTCTCATGGGACATCTGAGTCAGCATGCCTCACTAAAAAGTACAATTTCAGTGAATCATGCAAAAAAGTGTCCAGCATTTAAGTTATTAGGGTTGAGTGAGTTATACCGAGGTACTTTGTAACCTTGGCAGTGACTGTGATGAAAAATTACTACAAATATTGCTAAATATGAGCTCTACTTTCGTGTGGAGTGTACTTTCATTTTTTTGATTTCTGCAAAGTTCAGCATTTATGAGCAATAATTCGAGTATTATAGTCATATTTAATACCTCCGCTGTTTAATTCGAGTGGTTAGTGATGCTAAAATTAGAATTTTTAGATGCCCATGTGTAAAGCAAACGCATGGGCACGTGACGTGCTCTCATATTTTGCTATTTTCCTCTGACAGAGGCCTCGAAAATAACAAATAATGTGTAATAAAGGTTTGTGATGTTGATTTAATGTGGGATAAATGATAGGAAGTGGATTTGTTGGGATATAGCATGAAGAACTGTAAAATTGTTTTGGTGACGTACGAATTCATGCTCGGCATGGCGTCAGGTACATCTCTCATATTAAAGTGCAGCTGATGCAGCCGTAGTTACAAAGATAGTGCGATAAGTCGTCATGCACTGCATTATAAGTGAAAAAGCATAAACCATGGTGTTTTCCGTGAGATAAGTACTGTTGGAAAGACATTTACCGTGTCAATCAAATCAATCAAATTGTTGTTATTGTGAATGTTTTGGTGATTTTGTAGAATTGCATTTATTTTTCGAAATAAAATGATAGTCAGTGTCATAAGTAAATTTTTAATTCATATGGTAAGAATTGAGTAGTTCCTATGTGGTTGATGTCCATGATGAATAGAATGCATTGAGTGTGAGCGTGATTTTCTGAGGAATAACTGTGTTAATACAAAGTAGACGCGATGACTTTAGTTCAGCGTACAATTTCTGAGCAAATTAATTTAAAATTTAGAATCAGCTTGGTGTGTGAGGGAATCATTGCAAGATGCATATACTAATGCAAACTAAAGAGAAGGAAGTAGGTGTACCAAGATATCGTTATGGTTTAACACATTTATTTCAGTATATTTGACAATTTTAAATGTCTTGGGCAAGTTATCAGATTCATAGAGATCAAAGTTTGAACCCAATATTAGAGTGTTTTTCAGTTTTTATGGTTTCCTCAAGCCAGTTCTTCAATTCCAATAAACTTGTCATAGAGAGTCTCGTAGACTCTGCTAATTGTTTCCCTCAGTAAGCTTCCTGTCGCTTTTGCACGAGTATAATCATTTCTAAGGAGACAGCGGCTTTATTAATATAGCAAGAGGGAATCATCTGGGAGAGGGTTGAAGTTGTTGTAATAAGAGTACGTAGTTGAGTATTTGGTAAGAATTCCTTCAAGACGTGGGACAGTTACGTTATTGTCTACCGTTGCCGTTAAAATCTTTAGCTGTTAACCATTAATACATCTACATAATACCCTGCAAGCCACCACAAAGGTGTGGTGTGTGTGGGTGTGTGTTGAGTGTATTGTGCTGTGGAAATTCCCATACGACTCGACTTTTCATTACGAAAGCTAAACTTCACTGAACTTGACGCGACACCGATCTGATTACCGTGGCTGGTGTACAGGTAAAAATATAAGGTTATTCTAATAAGCGTGTTTAGAGGAGAGAGACGTCCTCTTTAGCATGGCTATCGTTTTGTCTCATGATCAAGTTTTAGACTAGAAGGTCCAGTGATGTATAATCGGCGATGTTTAATCCAAATTCTACTACTGGGCTGTTGTGTGCATAATTTTAAATTATCTTACGTGTTTGTTATGGTTTCCCGATTGCTTTCTCCGGAGTGTGGCATGGAATTCCTCTCTCCCCTTTTGAGTTGAGGTGGGTGGAGAGGATAGTACGCTTTCGCGATCGGAGAGTCACTCCCGCACGCGGTTAGTGCGTGGGCGGGCCTGGACACACCTTTTCAGAGTGGCCAAAACGAAATTTCCCGCGGGAAAAAACTCGAGACAAGAGGTGATAAATTTTCCTTGATGCTATGATGCAGAGTTGACGCCAAATTTCACGACGTCCAATATACGGTCTTCCCTTTGGAGAAAACGATCTTCACGTCTGAACGTAGCAGTCGGAGAGATTTTGTTTTCGCATCGATATGAAATTTTATGATTCCATATACTATAAACGGACGCTAAGTCATATAACCTGTTTCATCGTAACCTAACGCCCATTTCCCACTCTGGAATCTTCTCTGCTCATTTATTTTGAGGTAATACAGCACTACTTATATATCTACATCTACTGATTACCCTACAAGCACCTTTAGGGTGTGTGGGGGGTGATTAATTACTGAACATGCATTTTTTGCATGCGCTAATAGTTACAATATTACTGTATATGAGATTACTATTAACACCATGCGGAGCAGACGCTACATAGCTTACCTTACACAGCATGCAAGAAGGTATTCAACAAATACTATACACATTCATTGCAAGTTTAATGGTTCAGTTAGACACATCAACAAAACCTAAATCTCTACATTGCCCGTCCTAACTATCTTAACGATAACTTCGATGTGATCTATCGTTGTACCTTATTTTCGGAAGAAAAATGACATTTTATACCTTATTTTCTGGCTATCACTCTAATTTTATCTTCATTATCTGCTACAGTATTCTTGGTTTTTTAGATTTTTGATCGACTTCATAAAAGGTGTCTGCTTAAAATTTCTTTTGTGGATACTGTCTGTAACTAAGACGTTTTCCCATTGTATTTGAATGAATCGTCTGTTCGATAGTCCAATTTTTCCTGTATGTGGTTCCCTAAGATAGAATTAAGGCGATAGCAACACCAATGGAATATTTCCATTCGTAGTTTGTTATTTTAGAGTAGCTGAGTTGGAAAGAGCTAGTCTTTGAAAAAAAAACACAGAACACATTCATTCAAACTTAATTCCATTCGTGAGGTGGCAAATCAGCTAGTATGCCATTCGTTGACTTACATATATACGTGACTTTTCGCGCAGTGACTTCCACCATGAATTTGCAAATATTAAGCTACTCAAGGAGGTAATCGTGGTGAATTTCAAATCGGCAGTCGTATTTGGCCGATTTTTCTTCTTAAATTATGGCTATCAAACCTAGAAGACTGTGAACATGATAAATTGTAGATACGATATAACTACAAATGCCTAATGGACTTCACATAGGGTTGCAAACGTTATTTTGGAGAGCGCTTGTTAGCATGGCGTTATTCCACTGTTTGATTTTGGTCTCCTTATTCCGATTGGTGAATGTATTAAGCTTCGACTAGCTATGGAACCTATGTTGTGTATGAGCAGAATGTGGGAGTCCTGAAAAATAATGGGCATATTTGTTCCAGGAAAAACTTTCTCCTTTCACGTACTACTTCTGTGAGATTTTAATTTAGGATACCGGAATATTTTCCCGGCTGAATATATTATTTATTGCGGGGTAGAATATATTTCTATAGCACTGTGTTGCGAAGAAAAGAGGATTATATTTGACCGACTCGGCGACCTATATCACCCAACATTCTGCCAAAATACCGATAAAATGTTTCTTCTTCCGTCCAGCATCATTTGCGCAAAAAACATGAGCACGTTGCCGCGCAGTTTTAGTCAGTTCTCACTATAGGGGGAAATTCCCCGAACGATGGATTCCGACGACCTCTACACCCTGTCCACCCGTCTATTTTCTTCGGGGACAATCACTGGGACAGAGCGCTAAATCAATCGTGCGTCAACCCTTGCGGGGCCCTTTCCTCATTATTTTCGCCCGTCGCGCGTGTGATCGACGAAGGAGGTCAGGTAACGCGTTTACGTTAATGTGTGTGTGTCTGAGAGAGAGAGAGAGAGTGAGACAGAGAGACAGAGATTTCATCTGGAGCATGCTCCGTTATGGTAGCAAAGTACAGTCGAAAACAGCTGCAGACAAGGTAACAATGGAAGCTCAGCGAAATGTGGTGCCATGAGAGAATGGTGAAAATGAAATGGATAGACCGAGTATCAGCGGGAATGAACGATGACAAACGCAGAATAAACAAGAATAGAAGAAATGCGTAAATGGCGCTACATGAAAGTAATAGAGATCGAATGGACGAATGCAGTAACTGGAGAAAAGATATTGGAGGAGAGGAGAAAAATAGGAATCTCTAGAAAATTCTGGAAATGCGAAGGACAACATTATTGCATGCATTTTAAGGCACGATATTCTCGTGATGATAGTTGTCGAAGAAAATGTTTATTGAGAGAGCTGTGTAGGAAGGCCATACCTGAGGCCATGCAAATACTACAAATTACACAATAAAAATGCAAAGGGCAACATAATTGCATGCATTTTAAGGCACGATATTCTCGAGATGATAGTTTTCGAAGGAAAATATTTATTGAGAGAGCTATGTAGTAGGACCATAACTGAGACCAAACCATATGGAGAATGTAGTGAAGAATGCAAGTGAGAGTAAATACGTTACGTGATAGTTGTGTCCAGAGAGTAGTCGGAAGGTAATCCGCTACAAACTACTCTAATGATTGATAACCTAGAATAATGTTGACGGTGATGCGAGAGGCTCCATGTCTTTGAATATGTTCGTGCTTACGTGGAGCATGGGAAATTCTTGTCAACCTCGTACGTGCACGTCAGATAGACTTACAAAGGATTTGCAAATCAAAAATGTGTTGTTTACATAAGTCACTTAACCACTATTATAGAGTATTCGAATTATTTCTTAGGCGTGGAATAAGGCTTAAATACGAGCAGTTTGTTCTATTTGGTGGAGAATTCGAACATTAATTTGCCAGTGTTATAGGAATCTAGGTTGGTGGAATGGGTTTATATCCTCATATTCATGTCTCTGGCTGGTATTCTGTTATGATGGACTAATGGTGATCATCGTAAAACTTAATTCAACCTTCCTATTTTGCCTTTGATTTTTACCCTTATCGTTTAATTGTCTTCACCGTATTCATTGGGCCTTAAATATAAGGGCATAAATATCCTCTTCATGCTACTCCCAGAATTAGAACTTTGCAGTACATTATAAAATATACGTTAATGTCACATTCCGAACTGAATCATTCGGCAACTTCAGGTTTAAGGATAAATCAGGAAATTGCAAAGCAATGGAGAAAAATAGGAAATAGGACAAATAGGAGTAGGAAGAAAACATTGCAAAGCAATGTCCTGATTAATCAGACGAAGGGAAATGTTTCGCTTTGGGAGGTGACAGGTGAAAAAACAACAACAGGTTTCATTCTGTTCTCACTTCATTTTGTCACGTGAATCAAATAGCCCAGTTTTGAAAACTCTGATGCGCCTCCACTATAAAGCTTTTTTTTATTCCTCCGATGAAGACGCGCTGAAAGAGGTCAAACGTGACCCTTACGCGGGAAATGGTGATTGAGGCAGAACTGCGTGACCGACCTGCAGAGAGGAAGTTAATTTGAATAATAAGGGAAGGAAATGGAGGTGTGGAACGCGATGAGTTCGTATGCTTGAACAGGGGTGGAAAATTTTAGGGAAAATTTAGTCGGCACACGATTCCCAAAATTTTCAAAAAATTAGCTCTTTTTCAAATGTGTGACATAAAAATCAATTTAATTCTGGCAATTTTTGGAATTTTTTGCACCGCTAGTGATAGGATTGTAATATCACAATCTGGGTAAAGACAGTTTGAAATAGGGATTTGTATTTTTAGCCATATTTCGGTTTTATTTTCTGCTATATAATTAATAATATAAGACATCAAAACATGAAATTTGAATTTTTAATTCCATAAACCGATATCCTTCATCTTTTCGTATTTTAAGCTTTCCACCGAGGAATTTTCCTCTTAATAGTCTGGTAACAACATGTTATTATTTCCCATTCGTGTTCATTGAAGAAATCATTCAATCGTTAATGGATTTGTAATAAAGGCGCCGAAGCCTACTGTTAAACCACGAATATTATTTTTTTTAATTGACTCAGCGTTTCCACAACAGGTGGTCCATAGATTCGGCAAACTTTGAATTGAATTCGTATTCGGATTTTTATCATTACATTCAGAACTTTTTGAATTACTTTTCCCAAAATATTTGTCTTCTATAGCGTGGCAATGGCCTTTTATTTTAGAGGTTCTTGATTCTTTGTCAGCAAATTATTGTTTTAGTAGCATAGAGAGTATACCTATACATACTATGAATGATTTAACTCAAATCAATTAAGAGAAAAAAAAGTATGAAGTATTTGGAAAGTTCTAAGGTAAAAAATAATGATTCTATTATCGTAACTTTTGACTTCGAAAAAAACTATTAACATTTTATTCACTCGCGAACGACCGTTGGCATTTTACGAAGGAGATAATTTAATTCGGTGTGAGATTGGAGTTTCATATCATTTTTTTACATTATATCCTTTTTAACCAAATAAAATGGTATATATTTACCGAAAGGTGCAGATATTTAATGGGCTCCGTTAATGCATGAATGCATTTCTGACCTCAAAATAAGATCGGAGACAGAGTTATAATTAAAAAGTAATATTTTAAAGTCCTAAAATTGCTGTCATTATTTCTGCACCGTTACCTTGTCACGTCTAATATTTATAATTTTGGAACGGATGCAATAAGCTACGAGTCACAGATATTTGGTAATAAAAGCTATAAAGGAGGAAAAAATCTAAATGCGACCAGTTGAGTTGGTTGAGTGCTGAGCCTTTTTCTGGGGCCTTTGTATTTCTCCACCTCCGTCTGATTTAATTCTGAGGTCAGAAAGAAACGCCCAGGGTCAACAAGAATACCTTGAATTTCAGAGACATTATCATTCCTTCCTTTGACCCCGCCCATGTTTTTTCATCTTTTTTATTGTTTGCGGGAGGATACCAAGAAAACCTTACCTCTCGCTCCGTCTCACGATTAAGCCCTCGGACCCTCTTGGTCTCAAAATTCTCCTTAATGGATAAGATTTGTCGATTTCACGCCGAGCCTATGGCATTTTAACGTAATAATGTTACCATATATTCGACCGTTGATCACCTAGAAAAGTGTAGAACTTAACAAAATATCGGTGCGAAATGAAGAGTAATTTCCGTGAAGTGAACGATCAAACGGACGTGATACATACTATATTGCGTGATAATGAAATTTCTCATGAAATTCATTGTAAAGACGGAAAATAGCATGCACTATAAGCCGTAGCTTTTGTTTTTTTATGTGGTCCATAGACTAAGGTTATATGGCACCTACATGCAAGCTAAATCCAATCCAATTTAAAATTTTTCATTCTGGAGACGATATGAGAACCCATGACCTTAGGGTTTCCATGCTAGGCCTGCGCATTACTAACCTTACTACCATGATCAGCGGAAAGGACCGTACATTCTAATCCTATTTCACTCATCTTCCTCGGGCAATGGCAAGTCATTAGTACAAATGAGGGTTTTATAATTACATATAGGGTCCAGACCTTTCGCAATTAGTTCTCTTATAAGATTTGAGCATTTTTATTACTTTTACTTCATTCTTTTATGCCAGTGGATATCAGTGCTTCCGACATTTTGGCATCTAGTACCAAGTACCGAGCGAGTACGAGTAACATAAATTGGGAACAGCTACTTACCTCTGTCAAGGGTTCATTCTTTTGATTTCATGTTTTACTGTTCTTTCATTGAATTGTTGTTACGGGCTTCGTTGTATCTGTTGTAATTATTTTCCGTTTCTTAACTTCAACTGTTTCCTACCTGTGTAATAAGCATGTATCGTGAACCTCGTGCAATCTCAATCTCACTTATGCATGTTCATAGGGTGTGGATCAGAATTTCTTGACAGTTTCTTCCCTCCTGTGCTTTCCTCCCTAAGAAGTTTTTAGTAACAAATAATTTATGTTATCTGAATAAAGTAACCTGAAAAAAGTAAAAAAATACTTCATGTTGCCTGAAGGTGCCGTTAAGCTATCGAGATTTTGGCCGATAAAAAGAATGCCGGGAGCTTCCCAATAAATTTGTGTCAAAGATAAGAGAATATAGCAATGGCAGTGGTTGAATTCAGGTGGAAAAATCAATTAGAAATCATGAATTGTGCTGGAAAAGGAGAAATAACAATTGATAAATTGAATTAATTGAAACAAATAAAAACACTTCCGTGACTTCCACAGTTTATTAACAAAGCTTCAATGATGACGCTCTTCCACCAACAACAAGCTTCGCAATTAGAATCTAAATTGAATTAAAGTCGAAGCCTAAGGATTATACTTTTCCAAAAACACAGGAGAACCGATTCGGTAGATGCATTTCAATGTAATTGGAACAAGGGAAGAGTTTTCCATGGAGGCATATATGGCTCCTTAAGTATAAATACTTTTATCCTCATCTACGTAATACCCTGCGAGCCACCGCAAGGGTGTGTAGCAGGGGTTGAAGATCACTAAGCATTTACATGCAACTAGCAATAAGAGCTACCAAGACATGCGGTCATGCAGCGAAGAGATGCCATGCAATTGGCCATGCAACTTAGAGCTACCTCTGCAGACTACACTAAAAATATTTCACCTACCTATCCCTTTGCTATACTACCTCTTATGGTACTTGGGAAATGGCATTTCAAATCTATTGGTATGACAATCTATCTCTCTAATCTTATTTATATGGTCAATTCTAGCATAATTCGCAGTGTTTCTTAATATATATATATTTATATCTTAAGAAACCTTTTAACGTTAAGTTACGTTTTAAATCTCTGTAGGAGATTTAATCTGTACTTTAACCTACAATCTGATAATGATTCCCAACCTAATTCTCCTGCTAATTTTGGTACACTACCTAACATATCGTAACCCCTTTTAGCAAAGCTCTACGCTACACACTGCCTAGTTCTCTGATCAAACCTAATTCTTTCAGATTCCATTCACTGGCTGCATATTATAGGTGAGGCCTAACTGATGAGAAGTAACACCGCTCCTTTGTCTTCTCGTCACATTTTCCTATTACCCTTTTGATAAATCCTAGCTTTCTCTTGGCCCATTATATCCCGGATGTTTCTTCCCCACGACAAGCCTTTAGTAATTGTAATACCTAAGCACCTTATTGATTCTGCGCTTTCAATTGTCATTTTACTTATAGTATACCATCACTCTAAGGAAGTATTCCTTTTCAAAAATTAAAAGCTTCACTTTTTAGGATATCTTTGAGGAAAGGTTGAGCTAAAATTTTAAATATAAAGGTTAGATTTGCTTGGTTCCGGATTTTGTTCTTTGAACAGCGAAGTTGGGCATAGAGGGTGGATGCGAATATGAAGGAAGTGGAGTGGGAGTAAGGAAAAATACGGATTAAGTGTTTTATGTGAGTGGAAGAAATGGAAATTGGTGGGAAAGCGAAGATGACGGTGCTGGAGTGCCTACAAAAAGTAACGGGATGCTCAATACTAAGATGAAAGGAGAAGGTTAGATAAGTGGAGAGAAGAGAAGAAAATTATAGGGCGTGTGGACGGTGCAAGTGAAGTTGGAGGATGTATAAAGCCTGAGAGGGTGATCTGAGACAAACAGAATTTTGGGGAGAAAGTAATTCTGAGGAAGACGCAAAAAGTG
Organism: Platycnemis pennipes; assembly: GCA_933228895.1. Classification (NCBI taxonomy): domain Eukaryota; kingdom Metazoa; phylum Arthropoda; class Insecta; order Odonata; family Platycnemididae; genus Platycnemis; species Platycnemis pennipes. The sequence continues at coordinate 54,604,130 of OW121853.1, forward strand.
GGGTTTCAGTCAGAGACGATCCAGAGCCCACCAATATAAAAAAAAGTTAACTCACATAGTTCATTTGTTTCAATTGTTGATAAAATAAAATTCTTGGATAACCTCATTTCGTTTGAATCTGTCACACACGGCAGACGGAGAGCAAAGGTGTAACGATAGGATTGGAAGTGAACGCAGGAAGGCAGGGGGGAAAATCGGAGTCGACAATATCAATTTATCTTATAAAATATATTTATCAATAAATAATTAATTATCACACTCAGAAAGATCAAATACATTCAAAGTGATACCACACTCAAAACTAAAAACTTGAAAAATGAAAAATTTACTCAGCACAAAGCATTATGAAAAATGAAACAATTTACTCCACTATTCCATTATGGTTTTTCAAGAAAAACATAAGAATGTGGCTGGCACTGTTTTCCAGAAAAAAGAATGTGTCGGGAAACATATGTAAATACAACTAACTAATGCCGTTCGGTAACTACAAAATTTTAAGGTATCTAAAGTACCTACACCTATTCTTGTGAGAGGGTTTTTTCCTAATTCTCCCGCGCTTGCTCCGAGAGTTAAATGCATAGAAGTCTAAAAGAAATTCTATTCAAAAGTGATGCATATATGCAACGATATCCATCGTCATTTCTTCGCTATTTATCCAAGATGATTAAGATGATTATTATGAGAGGCACACCACCTGATCATCACCGACATTAAGCATTCATTGTGTACGTCTTCATAGTTCCCTCCAACCCATAAAGAGAGCGTGGCACTCAAGAGCTTCCACCCCACACATATATTATCTACAGCATACACCTGGATGCAAGTGATGACATTCAGTATGATGTATGTTATTTGGTTAGCGTTATACATAGAAATGACAGCATAAGTTAAATTTAACCTCCGTCAACTTATCTAAACTTTGGGTGAATAGAAGCTTAGTCTCTAAGAACGTGAAAGTAGGGGAAAATGACATTTAAAACATACCTACTCCGGATTTTGCTATTCGCAAACTGTCTAAAAAAATGGAGTTTGGATGCATTAAAATTTTTTCACAAAAAGTGTAATAATTTTTACCTTCGACTTGTACGTAACATATATCTCCTGTCTTTTGAAGTTGATTTATGGTAGGCTTTCGGGGCATTAACCCCGAATTATTTGGCCGTCCGGAATCTTTAGGGCAATGACATCCGATTCGAGGCGATCAACGAAGCAATTCTTTCGACAACCGTGCGGAATCCATGGCATCATTATCGTTGTAGTGCGCATGTTAAATTCGCCAATTCTTTACGTTTTCCAAAATCACATACAGATTTACTGATATCATTTATCACCCCGCGATGGGGCGTGACGAATACGACTGACTAACACACCGAATATGACCTCTTTAAGGATGAAAGATGAGAGTTAATCGGCGGAAAAAAACGAAACCAGCAAGAGTATTAATGACCAAATCACTTAAATATTAAAGGTATGGAAGACATCGGCTAAGTATGATAATGTGAGAAAACGTATTTTCCATCGACACAGCTGAGTCCCAAATATTGGAAAGGATGTGTACATTACTCGGATCTCTTCTGCTAGTGCATATACTCAACCTAAGGGACTAACTTTGAAACCCGAATTTTTAAAAATCAGAATCCATACAGTTCATCATCATCATTGGTCAACAATCCTAGGATTGGTTTGACGCAGCTTTCCTCTCGATTCTTCTATCGGCCAACCTTTTCATCGTGACGTAATTCTTCTCTTTTACATCCTTCACAACCTGTTCCATGTATCTCATACGAGGCCTGCCTTTTCCAATCTCTCCGTCTTCCCATCTTCCCGTTCACTTTTCCCTCGGCGATAGTCTTCATCAGGCCATCGTATCTCAAGATATGGCCGATTAAGTTGTCCCGTCTTCTTATTAGGGTATTCAACAGACTTATCTTTTCTCCTACGCTTCTTAGGAATTCCTCGTTACTTACTCAGTCGATCCATTTAATCTTCATCATTATTCTGTAGCACCACATTCCGAATGCTTATACCCTTTTCTTCTCCACTGCTGTCATCGTCCATGCACCACTGCCGCAAAGAAACATGTTCCAGATGTAAGTTCTGATGAATTGTTTCCTTACTTCTACGCTTTTATTTCCTGATGTATAAGAAAGAAAAGAGTGGTGTAGCTGCGACTACTCGGGATATTTATGTGGTGGTTTCCCCTTGCCTTCCGCATCGCAGTACTAGAGCCGTTAAAGTAAATGTTACCACGCCTGTAGTGAAATGAGTGTCGCTGTACCGACCACTGTGGTCTCCACCTCCACTCATATGAAAGAGAGCTGCTGCCCTCTCCTCCGAGGGATGAGAAGCGTAATTATTGGCGGCTTCCCGTCGCCAAGTCACGGCATCTTCACAGGTTCTGTACTATTTAGAGGATTACCTTACCCAGGGATAGACCAATACCCCCTCGGAATGCCGTCGCTTTTTGTCTTATTCGACGAGTAGACTCGCTTCTCGCAGCTAGCCTCTATATCTAGAGGTCGACCCACCATCCGCAACCCGGTGGACGCACTCGGTGGCTTTAAGCTCAGCCGCGAGATCCATACAGTTAACTACCGATTTTCCATGCTAATGACTGGTAAAGAGTGCACGGATACTCGGAGTGCACGGATAACAAAATAACCCAATGAAAAGATCCTCGCCGTACATAATAGCGTTTTATGACAAAAAAGAATCCAAAAGAGCTGTCCCGGCCGCAATTAAATGTTCGCAAACCTCGGGTCCGTCAAAAGAAGACAAAAATATTGACACTCCGGCGCCTGTTGTTAAGTAAGGGCCTATAATGATCATCATAAAATGGTCATTAATTTAATGACGTGTTTTACTCTTATCCTCGCTCGAAACTTCTTTAAGCTAACTCCTACATTACTTTTACATTTCAGTTACATCCCTTATTGCTCTATATATTTCATCGGAGATTATTTGCCATACTTCCTATTCTCTTTTACCGTAACGACGACGCGTCGTTACGGTACGGTACGGACGTCGCGACGTTTCAAGTTCAAACTGTCTTCATGAGACTATCAAGTGTAGAGATTTCTCGATAAAGTTGTCCCTCTGTCTTTTCGGAAGTTTCAATATACTTCGTTTTTCTCCTACTCTTCTTGAAAGAGAAACAGGTTGGCTAGCTTACAGGCCTCCCACTCTGGGGGCACGGTTTCATATCCCTAGGTGGTAAATATTTTTCAATGGTACACTGGTATCCTCTTGTGTGTTGCGATGAAAGCACTTCAAATTAAGTGCTCCGTACATCGGAATAAGACGTTACATCGTGGACCATTGGCGCCTTTCTTCTAGAGCAGGCTAATTCCGACGCCGGGTTTCTCTCCACCATTCCTAGTTAGTTAGTTAGATGTTTAGGCGAGGCGACTGGCCGCTGAGGTCATTTGCGCCATTTGAGATAGGAGGCCAATTGGTAATGGCAGGAGTTTTCAGGGAACGGAGAAAGGGTGGGGAGAAACCTCGCGTCGGCATTAGCCTGCTCCTCTAAACGACAGGCGCCAAGGGGACTACGGCTTAACGTCCCATCCGACGGACGGAGTACTGAACCTGAAATGCCCTCCACTAGGCACTCAAGTAGGGACCGGTTTGTTGCTGAAAAATCCGCCACTGCCGGAAATTGAACCTAGGCCCTGGGGATGGGTGGCCAGTACTCTAACCACCAATCCCACCTAATCCCCTCCAACATTCCTCCATTCTCTGACATATCCCTACCTCTACTCAATTATTTATCTGTTCCAAACTGTAAATGACACTCTACGCCTGGAGTATGTCACTGATTATTGACTTCTTGCTTCGTCCACAACGCTTGTTAATCTGCCTTTAAAATAGCAAACACTTCACCTTTCATCATTTTGTTCCCTAAGTTTTACCCTCTGCTCACCTACTGCATGTCGTATTCTTAATTTTATTTTTAATTCCGTTCATGCAGTAACCAGTATGTCTGGTGTTAATGAACATCAAATCTGGAAAGAAAAACATCAGTAACCTTGTAAAACTCCACAACATTTAATGAACGCGTATCATACGGTTTCTCCACCTCCATCCACTCAGAGCATGCTACTAAATGATGAATGCTTTAGGAAAGGAATAATTTTGCTATAGGTTTAAGCACCTTTTTCAGGTGCACTACAGACCAAACTTTGTACTTTCATTGCAACCAGAGAGCCTATTTTGGTTCTTTAATATTCCGGGTTCATTAGAACATACATCTGGAGCATTCTACTATATGGTAGCGAATCATGGACAATAACAGCAGGAGAGAAGTCCAGGCCGGAAGCATTTGAACTGTGGTGCTACCTAAGAATGATGAAGAAATGGATCGATCGGGTGTCAAACGAAGAAGTGTTAAGAAGAGTGGGAGAAAAGAGATGTCTACTGAAAACCTTAAAAAGAAGACAACTTAATCGGCCATATCTTAAGACTCGATGGCCTAATGAAGACAATCGTCGAGGGAAAAGTGAACGGGAAGAATGGAAAAGGCAGGCCTCGTATGAGGTATATGGAGCAAGTTGAGAAGGATGTAAAAGAGAGGAGCTACGTCTATATGAAGAGCGAGTGGAGGGCTGCGTCAAACCAATCCTAGTATTGTTGACCCATGATAATGATGAGTATTCCGGGAAGAGTGGCATTTTAAGCTCATCCTTACGGTCGTCCAAACTCTCCAATTATGCGCTCGAGAAGCAGCGCATATCCAAATACACCGCGTTATGAAGCGCTCTGAAAATATTTTTAACGTCGTCAAAAAATAGCTCGGCTTCAGGTTTCCTTTAAAGGCACAATCTTCATTTTAACCTTCGGTCTTTAGTAAATTCTCTTCGGTGTCCTTTTAACAAGCTCTTGACACCGACGCAATATCCAGCTATCTTTAACTTCGCTCACCCTTTCTGCGCACGTTTTATTCCATAATCAGACCTATCTCATGCCGACGTCGCATTGAATTAATTGGCTCCCTCTTCAATTCGCTGAAGCGAGTATTCATGATAAGGTGAAACACCAGCTCCGTACATTCCACGAAATTTCATTGAAAAATAGCGGCACGAATCGGATCACCACCCTGGGGCAGGTGACGTGTGCATGACCGCGTAGTTGGCCTTTGCGACCAAAAGAATGCGGGAGAGAATGTGATACGGATGTAATAATAATGATCGGGTGAATATGCACTGATTCAGGTAGCCTTAATTTTAGAATATCGGTAGTAATATGTAAATACTGTTAACATTAGTTACAGCGTGCTTTTATCTACATCTACTGAGTAACTGTTGATGGGTTCTTAATGTTATATATTTATGTAAAAGACTAAATAATCATTATTATTGCATCAGTATCACATTCCTTGTTCTAAGTGACAATGTATTGTCATTTATAGCTAACATTTCCGGTGCATGGTAACTGTAGGCTTAATATTTTTCTCGGGGCGGTGGTATCGTGTCTCTTGGTTTCTTATAGATAGTTAGATAAGCGCCTTAAAGTAGTGTATAAGCAGAGTAGAATATAATTATTCATTTTTACGTGCCTGCATGGTAGTAAGTATTCTGATTGATGATGCGTGGTGATTGGTGATGGTTCACACCCTGCCACACACCCTTTCTGTGGCATGCATGCGATTGCGTGGAAGGAGTCGTGGGAAGAATTTTTTGTCCAAAAAAAACCGGCCTTTACTTGCAGAACACTAATAATAAATGATAATAGTTTCGAATTATTTTGTAGAATCAATCTATTGCTCGTTTGGTGATTAGTTACTTCCCCTGCCACACCGCATTGATGCAGCTGGCAGAGCACAACAGATGAATGACTGCGGTTGCAAGAACGCATCGACTCGCTGTTTTCAGTTACGTTCATTGAAATTCATAGAAGTTATGTTTCTCCATTTTTGTGGGTACTGACTAGGTAATTCGAAAGTTAGAAATTAGCGTAAATTTCGAAATCGCGTAAATGTGGAAATTTAGTAATGTTTAAGGACAGAAAAACCTTTTTAATTTAAAGGCGAGCTTGCACTCGCCTAATTCTGTTGATTTCAAACACGGCCAGTCGTCGGTCATTGCTTTAGGCTATCGATATTTGGATCAAATCTGTCGATATTTCCGAACAGACGGAGACGACGGAACTTTCGAACGACGGGAATTTTGTAACATGACGTAATACTTCAGGTAATCTTCAGGTTGAGGTTTTGGAACTGCTCTATTGTCAATTACAACTTTCAATTTTCCACTGTTTTTGAAAGGAATTTATGACAATTTTCGCTGATTTTTACTACATTTTAGGCGTTTAATATGCTGTAAAATTAACGACCCAGGGATGAAAACTTGAAAATATTATAAAATCCTCAAACTAGCCGACAATAAAGCTTTTAAGCAAAAGTAAGTTGCAATTTATATTTTATTTTGTAAAATTAACCGAATCCTGAGGAATCTGGAGTCGACGACCCGGTTAGATGACTTGAAATTATCAGAAAGGCGTCCCTGGACTTTCGTTACTTTAGTGAAGGACAAGTTCAACTCGTCACGCAAGCAGTGGTGGCAACGCATCCTCTCAATACCTTTCAGTTCACAATGAATGCGTCTTCGTTGGCGTCATTTCGTCATTCAAGGTAGGCAACCGATATTCGAGGTTTTTTGAGCCTTTAATGATAGATGGGTATATGTATTTTGTCTCTGTTGGATTATTGGGAGAGTTACAGTTAACAAAAGCCACTTGAGGCCCGCAATCTGATAGAGGGGGTAATTCCTGCTAATCCTAGTACTTCGGAACTAAAAAGACACCGAGATTCACAGAAATACCCCTGCCATCGCTTGGATTCGAACTCAATCCCGTGGGTTTGGTGGGGTGTACTTTGACCACCGCATCAACCCGATTCCTTTGGCGCTGTTTTTCTTCTTCACCCTTTACCCCTCTCGCAGGCGTTAAACCATGACGCACTTGACGGTACCGGCTGGTGCCCGGATACATTGCTCAGTCGCATTAAATAACAATTATTAGTATACCTTGGATTATAAACCCAATGGACTGCGTAGAATTTCGTCAATAGAATAATAAAGTTTTGAAATCTGCCCCTAATTGATTTCCGCTAGTGAAAATATCCTCTTGAGAATGACGTGTAGATGTTGAAATGTTGGATGTTACCAATGAGTAGTGTGGTATCAGACTACTACAGTCTCTCTTTTATTATTTTATAATCCGTTCAACATTGCTGTAATGCATCACTTCGCATTCGACGGCTTTGAAGGGTACCGCGTGAGATTTCTGATTAATAACTCATTACTTGTGAATACATTCGACGCGCATTTTTCTCTCATATTTATTTTTAGAGTTTTCCATAAAAATACCACTTTGCAGAGCTTCCAGGATGGAGGTTGGTGTATCTTTATCTAAGAAAGCGCCGGAGGAGTGCTTTTAGAAATGTAGATGCGTATCTAAGGAAGGAGAAACTTTAACCGGCATTCTCTTTCCTCTCGCATATGAAAATTTATGTATGTGTATATATATACCTCCCCGCGTGCTTCGAAGTTGGTCTGCAGCCTGGAAGTTTATGAGGGAATCCGCTCCCAAATGCCAAAGATCAGAGGGGAGTCAGGCTGCATGCCATCTTGAAAATGTGGGCACCGAGCCTTTAAAATTGCCAGAAACTTCGTTGAAAGGCATTCCCAAAGAGGTCTGTTCTCATGGCGTCAGCTGCTCATGCGCAGGGGGACGACGCGCGCCTCCGACGCACGGCTTTGCCGACCTCGGTGGTGGCAGCGTCCGTCTCCTGGGTCGACTTCCGAGATCCGCCGGGGTGGCAAACGAGCGCTGCTATACAGGGAACTTACCTGCCCTCTATGGGTCGAAGCGCGAAGTCGCTGCAGGGTACAACGGAGACGGCCTAGGGGGGGAATATGGCGTGGTCGACCGATGGACTCAACCGCGGACGAGATTAAGAAATTTCTAGAAAACGCCAGAATGTGACTCCTCGGCTCCGACTAATGTCCGCCTCACCCGATTTCCCCTCCAGTGAAATGTTGCGAGAGATTACACTTGTGCGGCTGACCGATGAATTAAATCCTATCGGAAATATTCTCTCTCATATTTTTGTTTTCAAGTTAACCGGTATATTTCATCCTCAAATTTCTAACACATTTTGTGACATTTCAGTATGTAGCAGAACCCAATTAATAATTCCATAGTTTCAATATATTATTGTCTCATCTATCGGGTGGGTTACTTCATGTGTGTGTGATTATGTATGTCTTATGTAATATTTTTGAAACTTTGTTCTTTTACTGTTAATTCTATTATTATAATCATATAGTAGAATTATTGCAGCCACTCACACAAGAAGCTTATTGTTTGGTGAAAAAATCCAATTGTTTTAATCGATAAAAATCAAGTATAGTTTGTTTTCTAACTATAAATAATATTCATTGTAATGTGATGCGTTAGTTGTTGAATAATAAGCTTATTTAAAGATGCACTTTCATAACCATGGCAGAACCTTTACCAAGGGTTATCCAAAGGAAATATTCTGTTTTTCAATCTGAAGCGAGCGGTTAAAAATATACTTTTGCTGAGCAAGGTTCCATTTTCCTTTAATAACAAGTTGAAGAAAACAGGATATTCCAGGAAATTTATTTAGAAGAATGCGGTCAAAAATGCTGTCTGGGATACTATCTTGAGGATTCTGAGGCTTGAGATAGTGAGTGCCCTATGAGATCCGAGAGGAAGTTCAGCACTGATTAAATGGTCTCTAAATATGCTTGAGCGTTCATAAATAACGCCTAGGCCATGATAACCTGACACAAGCTGCTTATTGTATCGTGTACCATTTAAAAAATACTGAAAACGGAAGGGTATGTGCACCTACAATCCAATTTTGGAACATGAGATATTATTAATTTGTCGCAGATGTATGATTCTCCAACGTTCCCGGCTGGCTGCCACGGAAGAGGATATTGTCTGGCGTCATTCTGGGAAATCGTCTAACAGCCGCTTGCGATAATGATTATTCTCCTCTCATGGCGTTTGTCGGGTATCAATCGAGCGGATTGTTCCTCTCGGCGAGGCGATGGCACGAGAGTTATTCTTTTTTTTCCACCCACGATATTATCGATGTGACGCTCTCGGTAACACGCATCGGATGACTTATGCTGTTAAATTTTAATAGCGCGAATTTTTCGGTGGTTCCGCGCTTCACCGTCGTTACTCCCTGGCGCTGTCGTCAGGAAGGGTGCTTGGAGGACGAGCGAAAAGAGAGAGAGAGAGGAGATATAGAAGGGGGCGTGGCACGGTGTTCCGGGGGTCGCCGGCATTTGCTCGAGTGAAAGAGGTCGCAAACTGGGAAGCATCATAAGAGGCGAAGCCTTCATTATTCCGTCTACACTCCTCGGTCGCTTTAACCCGTCAAGTGTGACTCAGCGTCGGCGGGAATGGCTCGCTGAGCCCTCGCTGGCAGGTTTTAGCTTAGTAGCCAGGTGTCTATCGAGGGTTACGTCGTTGAGCTGTCGCCATGATTTCGTGGGAACTCGTTACAACTTAACGTTTCATTCCGGCTACGATCTCGAGAGGAATATAATAACCTCATCACGAAGTCCTTGTGATGCCGCTTATTACCAGATTACCGGAATTTTTCCTCTCCCTACTGTCGCATGTCGAGCTAAACATTTTGGATGCGGAAAATCGCAAGTATAATGCCATCTGAATCCCAACATCGATTGTAAAATTATTGACACTGAATATCATTCACGAATGCAGAGGATTCATCGACAGCAATATGTCTGCAACAATCTTGACAAATTCTGTAAAATAATGTTTAAAATCACGCAGATAAGCTTTAAGCTGAAAACACGCGGTTGAGTGCCAGTGGCTGCTTTAATTTTTGTCTCACCGAGATTGTCTACTTGCGAAAACTGTTAGCTGGAGTATGCTAGCAGATTGCGTGGACTTCTTCGAAAGTATAAGCGACTTCTTAGAATATAGATGAGAGTGCCTCTGATGATCGTAAGAGATCTTTTCTTCAACTTCCTTCTTCGAATATATTTACTTATTTCATAAGAACCGCTTCAAGGATTTCACTGATTGTAGCACGAAAAGAAGGAGGTAATTCCATCTAGTTTGAATGGCCATGCATATGGTTTATAAAACAGAAATGTTTATTTGGTCAATTGCTGCTATAGTTAAATGAAAATCCAATATTCGGGAGTATCTTTAATTTTTCAGACCATTAAAATTACTGGTAGAAAAATGGGTTATCACAACAAACGGTTGTAAATGAAAAATGAAATGAACCTCTTCTGAGGACAGTTTCTCTTGTGCAGGGAATTTTTTCTCCGCTGCACCGGCACCGTTCATTAAGAAAACTGAGAATGTCTCTAAAATATTTGGGTCCTTGTCAACTATGAAATCAATAGCTACGTGATAAGATCCGAATAATGGTAGGTTTGCTTTGATAAGCTTCACTGTCAGATACAGTTGTTCATCTTAGTTACAATATCTTCGGAAGGAATTCAGGCAAAAGGGCCAGAAGGTTATAATGCGCTTTTTGATGATATGCTTATCGATCGATCGATCACATAGGGTGCTGAAAAGATATCAGAAGATCGATAAGTCGTTGGGGAAGAAAATAAAAGTTATTGATCGGAAAAAAATAAAACCGATGACATTTTAAGGTATATTTTTCAAAGTTCCCGTGCCAGTTAATTACAATTTAATGCACGCACTTTGGATGTTCCCTTGACTTTTTCAATCGCCTAATTCGTTTAACAGTCTCCCTTTTTGGATTCCCTGGGAAATGAAATTCATGCGCTGAGTTCTCTCTTCATGATTTACTTTCTTGGCATCGTGTGCCATATTCGGCCTTCCCCCACACTCCGTGAATGAGAGGATGTTGCAGACGAACAACTGTTTTGAAATCGCCATAATCGACAAAGTCGTTTTATCCTTCGCCTCTGCGATAGAACACATCGCGGCAAGTTCCCTCCGCCAGAACTTCTTCCGGAATCCCCCAAATCCACACGCCATCGATCCGCTGAACTTCGGAGGTCGTCGGGAGGATGGAAAAGTTTATTACGTAAGTCCAATCGTAGTCGGAAAGGGTTAGAGAAACAAAAATGCTTTCCAATTTGATTTTTCCCAAGTATTATCGAGAATGACGTTCGTGTTATTTAATTTTAATTTAGGTATATTGTATCATATCGGACGGAGAAAAGGATTCCGTCAATTTTTTTTTCGATACCAAAGCGACGGCTCTATCTACGCCTATAGAATACTCTGTAAGTCATTTCAAGGGTACATGGCAGGGGCTGACCAATTACAGGGCATGTATTTAAATCTGAGAGAACAAAACTTATGGCGTGCTCCAATCTACTAAGGGCGTGCACTACGTACGCCCTTCCGCTCTTATCCGTACTTTTAACCTTTTTGCTATTTGTTGCTCCGTTTAGGGTCCCTATATAGGACCTCTGTTCTATTCCTATATTAGCGCCATGGTCACTATTTGGCGGTGGTGATGACTATAAAAATTTGACATGCATGTATCGTACTGTCCGGAAAGAGCTCTCTGTGAGCACAATTATGAACGAAAGGGACTTTCCTGTGCTATTTCTGCATGTAATAGTATTAAAAGCTATTATCAAGCGTTAATCCTGGTTTTTATAGCGTGCGAAGCGCCGCCACGGTATTGGTGTGGTGTCGACGGAATTTGGTGCGCAAAATATTAACCACGCGTGAATCACACTGCATATTATTATTCAACAAAGCACAAAATGATGTATTCAAGAACAGATAAACTTATTATAAAAATGTCTCGTAAAGCAAAGTTTTATCAATGGAAGATCCCTCGCGAATATTTCAATGCTGTTCAGTTATGAAATTCGGACTCCGGACAAATTTACATACTTGCTCGCTGAGTAGGTACGCATGAAATTTGAATTATAGCTTAAGTAAATAGAGCATAAATTTTATTAAAAAAATACGAATTCGGCTGGTACCCTATACCGTTCTTTTTAATATACACACAATTAGTAATAAGTACCTACCTGTAATTGAATTTAAGCGAATAACTAAACTTTAGTGCCTGGAAGATTATATGAAATTTTTACGCCAAATGTACTGTTTTACCTTCTTTCATATAGCAATGTACCAATTCATGAACATACAATTATGTGGTTGATTAACTCACAATACTTGGTTTAAACCAATATTCATGTTCCAATGAGTCCAAGCAATCTAAATATTATTTCATTATGCTTAAAACGTAAGTTTCACTTTACCAGCGCGGCGTGATCCTCGCACCATTCCGAAAGGGATATATACTCATTCAGTTCGTGAGTATTACTTCTTCCGCAGCATTTTAATGACATTTGACACTGGAATACCTCTAGCTTATATTACGTATTACCATTCACAATATCCCTTCCCGAAAGAAAGTTCACCTGCAACCAGTTGTTTCACTTTAGTAGAACTATGCTATTTCATTAAAATTTTGATCGTGTTCTCGAAGGATATGTAGTTCTCATGACGTAAAAATGTCAAATGGTAATAGTTCGCATAAAATAAACCAGTTTTAGCATCCATTCTTCATGATTTTGTCTCCTGAACTTCCTCAGCTATTATCATTGGGCACAAAAGGAGCATGGACGTACCCTCACGTGCACTATGCTCTAGTGCTCTTCTCTTTGCGCTCTCCAACGGATTGGAACCGCACTACGTGACGTCACATCGGAATGTTGACTGTCGAAAAGAGGGGTTTAGAGTTTTGAAGGGTGCATAATGCCGAATTGGAACACGGCCTTACACTTAGGTGTATGCTCTACTAACATGTAACTGAGAGGTTGCTGATAATGCCACTACTTATTGGAAAATAAAAGAATAAAACTTCGTTAGGTTCACTTGTATATTTCAATCTGAAGGTCTTCAACCTGAAGATGTAACTATATTATGAAACCCGGGTCGTGCCTATTGAAATACACGAGTGAACTTAACAAAGTTTTATTCTTTTATTTTCCACAGTGAAACGGTCTCACATAGTTAAGCCTGAGTTATCAGCCGCTACTTATTATTAGTGGAAAATTTTTATACATGAATTCAAGAGGCACGGTAGCTAAATTGTTAGTATATTCAATGTAATGTAATAATTACTGATTAGTCAGCCATTGCTATAAATACATTTCCAAGAGCATGCATGAGCTATTAATGTTAAAACATGAGCATGTAAAGAAATAATGTCTACATACTACTCCTATTCATCTAAGTCTACAATACCTGATAACACAGAAAGAAAAACACGAGCCAAATCCACGAAAATGTTTTGTGGATTTGGCTCATGTGGTGTTGTCATGTTTCGTTTCCACTCCATATCGCCTGAATATTCAGAATTAGTTCTACAATACCTATTCTAGTTTCCCAGTTCATTTCCGCTGTATTCTATTATTGTCCGAAGTTGTGCGCGGAAAAATGAATTTTTGTGCCTTTCCGTCTCACTATCTCTAATTTTAGTATTAATAGTATTAATCTCTAAATTAATATTAAGTAATATTTAGTATTCATCTCTAAATTTAGTAATAATACAAAATTAGTACGCTGCAGCCGTACGTTAGGAATGTAACGCAGGAATATGCTAAAAATCACTACAGACACCAAAATCACAACACCTTTGATAATTTCCCCCAGTATCTTCGCTGTGCGTCGCTGCAATATCCCTAATCGTGCGCGGAAAGAATGAATATTTGTAGCTCTCTGTGTTACTATCTATTTCTTGCATGTTATCCTAATGATCGAACCTGCCAAAGTACGCTGGCGTTTTCGATGTATCTTTAAAATCTCCAGGCAACCTGTCCGTATTAAATTTATAAAGGATATTTGTTTTGTATTTTAATCTTCGATCTGATAATGATTCCCGACCCGAATCTTCTAATAATTTCGATACAATACTAAACCTGTCGTGAAATGTTTTAATAAAACCTAGCTGCTCTTCGCTGCACACTATCTTGTTCTGTGATCGTGCCAAATTCATTTGGATCCCATATACTTGCTGGATATTCGAGGTGGCGCCTTAAACGTGAAAAGTAACACGTCTTTTGTCTTTCGTCATATTTTCCTAGTAAACTTTTAATAAATCCTAGATTTTTGACCACTTATCTCCCAGATGTGTCTTTCCTCACGATAAATCTTTACTAATTGTAACACCTTAGTACTTAACGGATTCAGCGCAATCACAATCGATTTTACTTATGTTGTAAAATCATTTTAATGAATTTATCTTTTCCAAGGATTTATAGTACATACCTTTAAATTTATGTTCTATCATTTATGGCACCAAACTTGAATTGGATCCTGATCTCCAACAAGTGATTCCATGTCCCCTGTGTCCCTGTACTCTACTGCTTTTTCAGCTAAAAATCTAACTTCTCTATTCACTACGATATTCTTATCATTAACAAAATAAAAGTAATTGAAGAGAGTCTTTTACTCTTCCTTGGGGAACTCCCGATGTGACTTTGATCGTGTCGGACGTGATTCCATTTATAACGATACTTTGCGTGCACCTGCCTAAAAAGTCATAAATACAACATGTTACATTACTAAAGTTGATTGCATTGGCAGTGACTTATTTGAATTACTTCATAATAAAAGAATTATCGTATATAATTAAGAAATGTGGAAAACCAAGTAAAGAATACTGTTGTTTTCCATATTAATACCAAATTTTTTTCTAGAAGTTGAACAGAGTCAGAGTAGGTACAGTGGAAGGAACTCATGATGCTCATGATCAATAGCACAACATTGCACTTTTTAAGAAGGTTACCTTGAAGAAAAATGCAAAAGTTATATGATTAATCAAAACTTTCTATCTTCAATATTAATTTGCTATGAGGAACCTTATCGAATGCCTTTTTAAAATCTAAGAATATCACAGCTTGCGTTGAAATGAACCTGAAATCTTGCTTATGGCACCTCAGCCAACATATTTTGGTTTGATATCCATCATATAGACGCTCATCCGGTATCAGTGCTACACGAAGTATTGCTAACGTACAGAGTTATCTGCTTAACGCCTTGAGGGTTCTTGACAGATGGTGACCTATATCTAACCATGCGCTGTAAAATGCGGCTAAAAATTTATCTACCAAGTGGTAGCGAAATAGGTGTTCCTTAAGCATGCCAAGGTCGTGGCGGATTCGAGAACTAAAAGAGGCTTTTCGCCCGGGGTATACAGCCCCCTTAAGAAACAAGTAAATTATGATAAACTAAAACCACTACATTAAATCTCTGGATAAAATTGCCTCCATCTCTTTGTGAACTTATTCTCGTCAAATATTCTTACGAGATACAATGGATAGATGAAGATATTTAGTTGATATCTCTTTGGTCTGCATTCGGAGGTAAAATCCGAAAGGAATTAAAGTATGCGCGATAATTATGCTACCCGCGGTAAGTCAAAGACCGCGTTCAGTGTGTTACCGGCTGTGTGTTAATTCCTTCGCAGTCATTCCCCTTCTCACAGGGTATGGAACAAGGGAAACTGGGGCTTCGGCGAAAAAAACATACTCATCAAGCTGCCATTGAAGAAAAGATTGACTTTATGTACGGAAAGTCGCATAACATGGTACATAATCCGTGCGCCATTGGAGATGGACGCTCAAGTCGGCTTGCCATGGCAACAGAGGATTCTCCAAATGCTTTTTCCTTGCGCGATAAAGGCAAATATGTGCTGTTGCATTTAATTTATGTCACAATCCGAGTGCTTTGGAAACAACTTATAAGTATTATCGAGAAACTCGAGAAAAGATTTAGAGTAATGCGTGAGGAAGTGGTTCTACTTAAACTTCTACTGGTTTCTACTTACTTCTTCTTCTACTGGTTTCTACTTAAACTTCCCACCTTTGTGGTAATTTATCTACTCGTAGTGCCTCATTCGTAATGTCCTGCAATAACTTGTTTTTCTTGACCCGCTTTTGATTTTTTTAATTTACTTTAGTTTAATATATTTTGCTGGAGCTTAATACCGCTTAATCAAATGTGCTGTCAATAATTTACGAGTTCCTTCGTGATTACGAAAATATTACTGCATAACCTGTCGACCGAATTTGAATCCTTCGTTACTCACCGAATAAATATTGACGTTTTCGTTGCCAACGATAACGTCATATTTTGTTATCAACGTGGATAAGCGAATAACTTGAAAAAAATGACGTTATCATAACTACAAATTTCATTCGTTATAGCGTAACGAAAGATTCAAGACTTGGGCCCCTAGTTGATAAAATGTGTGTTGCTTCTATCACCTTATCCGTAAACAGCAATATATCATTCTAGAGGAGGAGCTAAGGTGGAATCACGGATCCTTCTTTGCGTTATCGCTATCGTTATCAATAAAGCAAACTTCTCTAGAAGTGCAGTGATTACTTAGAGTAGACATTCAAATGACCTCCCCACTGAAATAGGACTTATTGACTACCATTTAAAATTTCTAAGCGCAGCGATCATTTTTGCTCTTTCCCAAACGCAATTAAATAATACATATAATACGGGCGCGCGCCTTATAACTATCTGCGATCGGGCCCCTGACTTCAATTTCTCTAAGAAATCGTAATTCGCGAACGTTACAATACCTAAGACTAAGACGTCAGAGCATCAGCTAATCCAATTGCGTTCGCGCACCGTATCGGGAGTTGTTGTGCCTGTGAAGCCAAGATGCCGTCATCGCCAAAGCTCGGAGATACTGTTCTTTTATGAAATAGCCACATTCGGTCGTAACACGTGGAACAATAATTTAAAATACCAAAGTTTTAAATGAGCGGGGGCCAGGGACGATACGTGGACAAGTGAACACGATTACATAATTGAGAAATAGGGGTAGTAATCAGGTAAGACTTCTTTCCAAAGTATCGAAAGGTTGAACTGAATTTCTGAATATAAGAAACTGTTCGTAAATTTATTTAATTTGCAACAATAAACTCATTGGTATTTTTAATTTCATCTAACAGCAAGGGCCTATTTACTTCGACTGTGCTTTAATTTTACGTCTGAAAATCAGCGATAAAATTACATGTCTTCATAAACGGATTTCACGAGAAAAGGTAATGATCGAGATCCATCCTTCTCTGTGGTTCCCGTGAAGCACTTGGGATATGACAATGAAGAAGTAAATTAAGAATTCATGGTCTAATCAGTGAATTTTTAGAGCCGAGTGTGTTAGAGAAGAGAGTAATGCGCCGACGCGACGTCATTAAGTAAAGTCACCGGTCCCAGTGCTACATTCGACAAGGATACCTTGCTGTCCTAGGATATTTTTTAGGCTGGATGATTTGGTATAACCTCAGTATCTTGAACAGCATAAAAGTTAATTTACTTATATTATTTTTTGTATCATCCATAGTTGATCATTTCTTCTCTGATATCGTCGAACAAATTTTTGTTTGAACTCGAATAGTTTAGTTTCCTCAATCTTCTTCGTCCACATCTACGTAATATCGTGTGAACCACCACGAGGGTGTGTGGCAAGGGGTGAAGATCACCAAACATGCACTATTGGCATGCAACTAGGCCACTAAACGGAGACATGCTAGATAATAGGGTCGCATGCAGCTAGATGTAGATTAATATCTACATAGTAATAAAAAGGGGGTATTGGTTGCTAATAATTGCATTATGTACTACAGACTACTTTAACAATATTACACCTACCTATCCCTTTACTATGTTGCCTGTTGTGCTTTCTTATGGTACGTGGGAAAAATTACATTTAAAATCTATCAGTGCGGCAATCTATCTCTCTGATCTTGTGAATCTGATCAAACCTAGCATAATACGCAGGGGTTCTAAATATACTAATTAATATCTAACGTCATCTGTGAAAAAATTGGTTTCGAAGTTACTTGAAAGGTTTAACTAAAGTTTTAACCTGCGTTCTGATAGGAATTCCCATCCTAGTTTCCATAATGTAGTTCAATCTTTTCAAGCCTTGTAACGCGACAGCGCGGAAAACGGATGTACCAGATTTTAAATTCTAAAATCTCACGAATCAGGGGCGTGCTCTTCATCTCCCAGGAAGCAGCGTGTGGATATTAAATCCTCGGAAGGGCGAGGTATTTATTGCTTCGCGCCGCATGTGTGCATGCCGATTGATTCCGAAACCGACATCGATACACGACGACTATGACGGATGGGGGAGGTGAACTCGCTATCTTTAGGTTAAGCAGGCGGGTTCATCCCCGACTTGCTGGGTTCAAACGACCGGCCGCGACGGAGATAGTGCTCCATGAACGAACAGTGCGGCGCACGCTTTGTTCCACGAATGCATCCCCCTGCAGCCCTCTGTGGGATGAACGCTATTCGTTGAACGAGCTCTCTCTCCCATCTACACGCTTCCGATCTGGGTGTGAAGAATTGATCTCACCGATCGATGTTCAGAGCTTTATATGGCGTTCGTTGTTGTCGGATTTTTACCGCCGATGATCTTTTGCCCCTCGAGGTCGAGGCATGAAGAGAGAATCTGGCAACAGTGTGCTCCGTAACACACTATATCAGTCGATCGGAGAGTTTCGTGTAGTCTCGGCCTGCTTTACGCCATGTCCACTATACGGACGAGGCATCATTCAGGGTAGCGCGGGAGGATCCTAGAGCATACACGTAGGGTTCGGTTTAGGTGGCAATCCAGAGAGTAGGGCAAGTTTTCCAGGGAAGCAAACAAGGAAGAATTAGACAGACTATGCAGTGCAGGTGTATAAGGACAGAGAAAAACACATAAAAAGGACGAACATGCTAAACAAGCAAAGGTAATCGCTGGTTTTTCCCTTACACACTCCTTTATGGTGGCTTTCAGGGTATTATGTAAGTAGATGTAATAAGTAGATCAACTATTGGATTGTTGAACGAATTCTCGATGAAATTTTAAGTCGATATGAAGTACCAAGAGAGTCGCAGGTTAGGAGAAAGAATTTTCTATCAGCCTATCCTCTAACCTCTTCATATCTGTATACATGTAACTCTTTCCTTTCCCATCCTTAACAACATCTCATGCTATTTCTCATGCACGACCTTTCTTCCCCATTATTCCCATTCATTTGTCCTCAATCCATTATATTCTTCAGGCCATCATATCTCAAGGCATGGCCGATTACGTTGTCTTGGCCTCTTTTTATAGTCTCTAGCAATTTCTGTTTTCTCCGACTCTTCTTAAGACTTCTTCGTTTGTCACTCGGTCTATCCATTTTATCTTCATCTATGTTCTTAATATTTCTTCATTTCATCATGAAACCCTTACGCTAAGAAACAAGTTGTGAGTTTAGCGTACCTTCTTTGACTCTGTTCGTAATTGAATATTTACGTGGTGAAAATAACAATTATGATTACCGCGTGGCATAAAGTTAAGCCTGAAAAAATAGAGTACAACTATTTTTATTCCATAATTGCAAGAAATAATAGAGCTGTACATGATTAATGGACCCAAAGTTCCCGATCTATTATTTCTTTTTACGCCGTTTATACTTGTCGTGAAGGGATCGCGTCCAACATGAGGCGAAAGAATTTCGAAGAAGTTTTCGCCGGTGTTGCGTTACGTTCGCCAAGTACCTAGTGTGTATGATAAGCGCGCACAATGCACGTCCTCTCCCATTCCAGCTTTTCTCTCGAGCCGTTTACGGTTGGCAGTTAGCGGCCGCGCTGTGCATGAGGAAACGGACGTTCAGAGAATTTTGCGCGGCGGTCTGCCACAAGAGTTGCGTTAATGGCGTAGTACACGAAGCAATAAATTGCACAACATGAAGTAGGATCAAATCTTGGAAATTAGCATTAGTGAATGCGTAAAAATAGAACAATAGGCCATTGTCTACTCAGTCTTTCGGACATTTGCGAATTTTTCTATGGAATTCGTCAATTTACGTGATGCAAATTCCCCTACGCATGTTTAATCATACTGCACAATGACAAGCATAATATAAAACGGTGTGAACATTCGTCCCGTAGTTTGCATGCTAGTAGCGCATAACAATGCCCTATCACAGTCGAGTTCTTTTTGGCAGTTTATGGACCGTTGATTTGTCAACATCTACAGAGTGCCGTACGAGTCATTTCGAGGGTGTGTGGCTGGGGGTGATTTTTTTCCACCAAACATACTCTACGTAGGCCCAGTAATAGGTATAATACATTTAAATTAGTAAATGAGTAAGTTATAGTTGTGTTGCGGGTTTTTCGTGGTCGGGGCATTTAAAGGGAGAGAGCTGCACTGTTGTCAAATCTCCTTCAACTCGGAACTTAGAAAAATTCGGCCTCCGAGGTGGTAACTTTTTATTGTGGACGGGTGTACATCCGCAAGGTACATAAAACTAAATTATCGGTACTTATGTAGGAATATAATATTAATAATGGGTTAAACATTCGATAAAAATGTATTAACTTATAATTCCCATCGGGTAGAGGGAGGAGAAGAACTGATAGTTTGGATAGAATGATGGGTTGGAGGAAGTATGCGGGCCTGAAGAGGGACAACGTGTTAAATGTAGGCGTGTGGGAAGAATTAAATGGCCATTAGGCCTACCTTCACCAGTAGAATACTATTAAATTAATATTCAATGATAATAGTTAACAGCAGTTAGTAGTGTAAAGCCGAATAAAGACAATCTTCAAGAGACAAGTGGATGGAAAGAAAGGAAAGTAAGGTCTCGCGTGAGATATAGGGAACAAGGATTTGGAAGAGAAGTATTATGTAAATATGAAGAGTTTGGAGAATAGAAAAAACGAGTGGAGAGCGGCGTCAAACCAATCTTAGGATTGTTGACTGATGATGGTGATGGGTGTTAATAAAATAGGCATACACTACTGACATTGCACCTGCATATCTGGTTATTACAATACCTTGTCACAAATGTCGGGATGGGCGCGTAAAAAACTCTCCATTATAAAATTTTCCCAATATTCTACATACAACATGGTACACTCGCGCAATATCCCATGTTTTTTTACTCAGACCCGGTGTTTGTAGTGGTCGGGAAGCGTCCGCGTCGCGTTCGTCCCCTCTCTCCCCCTTCCCCCCCCCCCACCCAACGGCATTTAATCCTGGACTCGTAGGGGGGGGGGGGGGAGAGGAGGCTGTTTGGCATCGATCCCTGACTCTTTCAATGAGGAGGACGGAGGGACGTGGAGGCTTGAATGAACCAGCTCCCCCGCTCATTTCCCCCCTCGTTCCTCACGTACAGGCGGTTCTCGTTCCTACACTTCGCAGGAAAATCTTTCCCTTCCACTTTTTTCCACGCCAACTTCCGGCCCAGAGGTCTCGTTCTCCCACCCCCACCCGCCTACCCGACCCCCCACTCCCTCCTCCACCCCCGCTCCGTCTCTCTCTCTCAATCTCACGGGCGTCCCTTCCAGCAGCACACACCGCCGCTCCTCCCGACCGCGTCTCCGTTTCTGCATCCACCTCCGGTCCCACAGCCCGCCCGCCTCCCCTGACTTTTTATCGCAGTCGACCTCTGAAGCGGGGACAATGGTCGTACGGGAGTCGTCGTCTACTACAGTGTCTGCAGCGCCTTTCGACCTGCATGATATGCGATTATTTTTTTCCCCGCTCCGTTCCCCGACCTGCCAGGAACTGGCCGTCTCGATCGTATGATAAATTACGCTATGACGAAACAAAGAAAGAGGCACAAATTTTCCCGGTAAATATTAGGGCAATAAGCCCTTGAAACATAGCTTTATTTATCCATTTTAGCATTCTTTTCTACCTTAATGGATTCAGTAGCAATAATAGCCGTGTCAGTTACATCTACATCTACACGATACCCGGCAAGCCACCGCGAGGGTGTGTGGCAGGGGGTGAAGATCACCAAGCATGCACTACTAACATGCAAACTAGCAACTATATTATCTCATGCAACTTGATTGTTAGTATCTATAGTATTTAAGGGGTAAGCCATGCATCATGGACTACAGAATACTCTAAAATATTTCCCCTACCTATCCCTTTCCTATTCTGCCTATTCTGTTCTCTTATAGTGCGGGGGAAAAATGCCATTTTGAATCTATCGGTACGACAATCTATCTCTCTAATCTTATTTATCTGGTCGAATCTAGCATAATACGCTGGTGCTTTTAATATGTGCCTAACATCTTCAGTAAAGCTATGCGATTGAAATTTCTCTAACAGATTTAATCTGTACTTTAACCTACGCTCTGATAATGATTCCCACCCTAATTCTTGTATTAATTCTGATACTTTACTCAACCTATCGTAACACCTTTAACAAACCTAGCTGCTCTACGCTGCACACTGACTAGTTCTCTCATCAAACCTAATTCATTCGGATCCCATACACTGGCTGCATACTCAAGGTGGGGCCTAACTAGTGAAAAGTAGCATAGCTCTTTTGTCTTCTCATCACATTTCCCAAGTACTCTTTTTATAAATCCTAGCTTTCTCTTCGCTCGGCCGCATATTTCCCGGATGTGTCTACCCCACGATAAATCTTTAGTTATTGTTACACCTAAATATCTTACGGTTTCAACGTTTTCGATCTTCGTGTTATTAATTCCATAGGATCGCTCTATCGAATTATTCCTCCTCCAAAATTGATAGCTACACACTTTTTAAAGTTAAGTTCTAACTGCCATTTGTCGCACCACTCTTGAATTGCATCTAAATCCTTGCTAAGTGATTTCCTGTCCTCTTCATTTGATATACCCTTGTACACCACCGCATCGTCTGTAACCTTAGACTTTTTGCAGACGAGTATCTTAAAGTCTAAGGATACTTAGACTTTAAGTTATTAGGAAGAAGCGACCGACAGATAAGGTCACTCGCGCCATTAGGATTGGGTAATTGGTGGGGCTATAATTAAAGTTCCGACGAAACGGAGTAGGGTGGGAGAAATATCGGGGGATAGTATTGGTATACTCTTAATGGAAGGGCCAAAGGATCGCAATCTACAACTCTCCTTTCCGAGGTCGGAGTGAAGACCTTGAAGTGCCTCCCACATGGCAGCTGCGAAGGGGTCTGAAATACCCTGAGAAATATGTTACTACCGGGACTCGAACGCTTGCCATCGTGGTAAGAAGCTCTGGTCACTAAAAGAACCCGATACCCGATGAATCAAAAATATTATAAAGGAAATATCTAAAGGATTTTTTTCTGTAGGAATAACATGGTAATTCTGTGGTGCAGAGTAAATTCCATTTTCCGTCATGAGATCAAATAAAATTTGGAAATATGTACTAATATTACCAATATATTAAGGGTACTTCTGAAGGCAATCAATTTAATCTGATTGGTTTGAGCTTAAATTTATGGGATTATGGGAAGTTTATCATGTAAATGTGCTAATTTAGATTTAAAACGGACGCGGATATAAGTCGGAAGTGAGTTTTGCGGCTCCGAAATGTAAAATTATAGCGAAAGAAATAAGAATACATAGGAATATGATTCAGGGATTTCAAATATGATGATGAAAGTAGGAAGCGCAGCAAGAAAAATTAATGGCAGCAGAGAAATCAAGGCCATATTCATTCTTCTGTGGCGCCACATTCGAAACGTGGTGCTTCAGAATAATGATGAGGATAAGATGGATCGACCGAGTGACTAGCAAATTTCCGTATAAATGTAGAAGGAAGTGGAAGTCTTATGAAAACCTTAAAAAGAAGACGGGAAAACCTAATCGGCCGTATCTTGAGACACTGCCTTCATGTAAATAATTGTTGAGAGAAAAGTGAATGTGAAAAATGCCAAAGGAGGGCCTTGTATGAAATGGAGTAAGTTGTTAAGGATGTGAAAGAGAAGATTATGTGTCCACGAAGAAGATAGCTGATGGGATAGTCCAGTAGAGAGTTGCTTCAAACCAATCTAAAGGTCGTTTTACACGGTGAATGATAATGTGAATGAATTCATTCGCGAATGAATTTCAGTGATGACCTGAAATTTCTTCCGCTTAGGGCGTTTTACCCTGCGAATGATCAATCGAATTAATTTCTTGAATGCTATGTGCAGAAAGGATGCACAGTGGTAGGCCTATCGATAGTACATATCGATTCACGGGAGATTTCGGACCAACGCAGCTGTATCGATGGTCGGAATGGTTTGTTTACGTCTTCTGCCTTGTAAGTGATACGTGATAGACGAAATAAAGTATGATGTGTATTTAGTAATTATAATATTCATTTTACAAAGCTTTCGAGATATTGAGATTTAAGTTTATCTGAAGTGAAGTAGAGCTATTGATAATGGATCGGCATGGTTTAATTTTCGTATCTACTGCTACAGTGTCCATTACAACGGTGGCAGCCACAATTTTGCCAAAGAAAGCTAGAAGGAGAGAGGAGAAATAGAGGTCGAGATACGCTAGGCCTGATACAAAATAAACTGTTTTTATAGGAATGTGAGGCCTATCGTAATTTATTAAGAAAGACGCTGAATTTAAAGAAGAACTAAGAAAGACAATTTCATACTACATTAAATCTCACCAGACGTGATTATGAAAGATCGGACACGACGACGAGAGAAGCAATTTCGGTGACAAGAGATCCTTTTTCAACCTTAGGTATACATATTTATAATAATATTGATGCTAGTTGAAGGTGCCCGTTGAAATTCAACTGGAGGGAGAAATATAATAAATAAAAATTGTATGAAGCAATTTTAACATCTTTCATGAAGGGGCGAAAGCAAACATGTGTTATGGAGTTAGTTATGGCTCGCCCAAGTCGCCCAAGGTCGTTGGTACATGTTTATTAGTGCTTAGGGGCTCTGAAATACAACGGCAATTTAAGGCGACGAATATTCCCTATGCTCCGCAACGTGAAGTTTGTATGTACCGGTCACGTCAGCAACAAGGCTTTCGCATTCCCGTCATATCTTAGCTTTTTACCAATGAATTTAAATTTCCATTTAATTTTCCTGTACTCTGTGATTTATCAACCCAAATTATTTTCGTATGATGAATACAATTATGGTCGGGCACAAATCGCAATCTATGAATTCTGTTTTCTTTGATGAAGGAGACTACCCTATAATACATTCTACGACTGCCTTCATTATCCCATCACTTCCTGTTACTCCGCCTTTTGCTAACTTTCTCGGCGAAATACCTACCCTGGAGAAAACAATTTCTGTAATGAAATATGCTCTGGGAGAAACATGATAGTTCATGTAAAGCGTAGAGAACCACCCTGATGCACCTTTGAGCTGTGTTCCGTGGGTTCACGCCTGATGATCTAAGAACTTTCATAGTTTGACCACCAAATAAGACATCATTCTCTGACTGTTGTTCCTTTCCTTTACCTGCCCACCTCCCTTTCATTCCGGTTGGGAAATTACTTAGTCGTTGATAGCATATAATTAGGGTAGTTACAGACATAATATAATATAATAATAATATAAAATAATATGAAAACCCCACGAAGAAGAGGCATTCACTTGTGACTTTCAAAAATTTTCGGTTGCGCCACCGCCAACCTTCTGTTCCTCGAAAATTGCATTGTAGAATCTACATATTTCCTTAAGGACGAACGTGAGCGTGACGATGTTCTTCCTCTCGCCCCTTGGCTCCTTACTACTTCGTAAAGACTAACTATCGCCTGGTATCTACCACTTTAGCGCTATAACCGACCATAACACCTATTTCTCTCTCCATTTCTTCATATTTCTTTGATCATTTCAAGCATTAGCCCTTTACCACCTCTTTTTCGCTATTTGACCTTGGATTCTAATCCTTTCTTTTATTACTGCCTTCAGCATAACTGGGCCTCTAATTACTTGCTTCATCCACTCACTCATCCTCTCCTACTATTCCTCTAACTCTCTCAAATGCCTCTAATCTCATCCTCTTACCACAATGATAAGTTATCGCAGCTACATAACACACGGTTTATATGAAACTGCTAACATTCCCTGACCATTTTCGCTCTGGGTTTCAGTTATGAGTTCTTTTGTGTCTGTAAAAGTCTCTTCTACCAACGCAAATCTGCTCTTAACATCTTCAGGTTCACGTCCGCGATGTTCTATACGCTGCTCTGGTAAATTGCTCCACGTCTTCTGGTTTTACCTTCTTTTTCTATTTAGCATGGACTATTCTGAACTTGGACCCCGTGCGAATCAATTAGGATAAGAATCTTACGACCAAATGTTTTCTATCGCATACTAGTATGCTTACAAGCGAGTTTTAGTTAGTAAGTATATCTACCTAGCGTTTTCCACCATTTTAACGTTTCAGATTTGTTTTTTGTGTTCAGAAATTCAGTTCCACGTTTCGATTCTTTAGGATGAAGTCTTACCTGAGTACTAACTCGATTTCTCGATTATGTAATCGTGTTCTCTTGTTTGCCTATCGTCCCTGGCCTCCTTTCATATTTAAAACTATAGAATTTTAAATTACTTTCCTCTATTTATTCAAGAACCATTCATTTCTGTTTGCTAAGAAGCAATCTGCGGTTCAACTATGCACTTTTTTTGTACAAAATTGAGAGCAACTTAACTGGTGGTTAACATTTTAGTAGTGACTTACGTAAATAGAGAGTTTAGACTATTTATCCTAATGTGTAACTATCAAATATTTGGGGGTTTTTAAATACTCAGTTGGCGATAGTAGAAGATCACATTGAAAAATAATCAGCCTAGGCCGGGATACACCTGCTGATCACCCAAAATTGCAGAAAGAGGTTCAACCTATTCGCGATCCAGGGGACATTTTTTCAGCAGAATGTTGAAATATGGTGGCTCCGTTAAGTTCAACTGTGGCATGCATACGATTTTTTGAACCTGCACCCAAGTCGGCGTTTGTCATATCATAGCAAAGAAAAATCCATTATGCCATTTCATTAAAAATAGGGTGCCATGCACTGAAACGTAGCTACCCAGAAAATGTGATGAATTCTGTTTCAGATCAGTTGTCATTTTCATCCGAAGACTTGGATTCTTTTCCCAGTGTGGTAAAAAAAGTATTGTAAGCATGGACTTCTGGTGAATGTCATAGGTAATCTCGCATAATTACACAATATGTTTGTGCCTGATTATCATAAGTGTTAACTATAATTTTTGCTCAAATATTCAGTTTTTTCATTGCATGCATATAGGTTTTAGCAGTATCCAAAACATTATTTCATTAGAAATAAGAATCCAATGACCTTGATAGAAAAATGTAACCTAACGCCTGGTAATTCTGCACAAACATTTATACGTAGGTAGTACAGGTTTCATCCAGATAGAATATCCCCAGTTATAACATGCAAATAGGATAAGGATAAGAAAAAGTTTAATTCTGTCATTATTTTATTATTGTTAAAATTTAAAATTTAATAAGTATATGCCTATATATTTCATAAACATTTGGCTTGTATTACAAATAGGTATCACTCTAAAGCTGTCTGCTGTAATTCGGCTTCTATTGAGATTCTTTTTTTTTTATTTTGAGGTATTGGTCTTGTGATGGAGACTGATTTATTCTTTGGGTGAAGGTCAAGGAAATGTGCGTGAGTCCACGTCAACCTTGCGGCCCTGCGTTTGAAGGCGGCCCTGGCAATGGGCGACATTCCCACAACGGGAGTGAATGACGTATTAATCCTTAACGCAGCTCTTTCCGTGGGCGTCACCTTTTGCTTATTTTAATTTTTGATTTATGAGTGAATGGCACTGGTTAGAACATTTATTTTTTCAGTAAAATTTATTTTTCGTGTCCATCTAACAACATCGTGTACAAAATAGCGATCTCTGTTCCGAGTAAACGCCCCCATTGGATCCCGAAAGTCTCGATTTGACCTTTCCAAAACGATCTGATTCTCTTGTTTAGATTTCTGATCGGACGCCGCAGAGGAGACACAAGCTATCGTGTATGTTTACATTGTTTTGGCATGTTTCTTTCGAAGTCAGCTCTTCACGCACTTTTTGTAATCATTCCGTAATGTTGATCCATGTCAAGAGTAAGTTTACATTCTGTGATCAATTTTAGAATACCTTCCTTGGTGTAGAGCATCTTTTGCAAAGGAAAAACTCATGAAACATTCTCAAACAGCTTCGTGATGCCAACGATGTTTTGTTGATTCCAGCTCCGCCACCAGTATTTTCTTGAAACGCCACCACTCGTTTGTGATTGGTAGTTGGATGTGAGAATCGGATTAAGGATGAGTGTCGTATTTATTTCCGTTTACAGTACTGAAAATAACTTGAACGCGTTCGTTGAATGCGATTGAGCCTTTTACACGATAAGATTTGAGAATGCTGAATTTCGTTCCATTTTCAGTTCTGAAATTAGTATCGTATAAAATGGTCAGGGAGGTGACCCGGACTGAGCGAACGTCACGTGATTGAAACCTCGTCCATCCATTTATCATGGATTTGAAATGAAGCCGCCGCAGAGTGGGTGGGTATGTGTTTCATTCTTTTCAGGTCGGGAAACGGTGGGGCGAGTGAGGGATTCGTTGGTCTACAGTCTAACCGAGTCGCCCCATACGGCTCCCAGGGAAGCTGCTTGATGATCCCATCTTCCACCGTATCGACCGGCGGCGGCAGTGGTCTCGATTCAAAAGAGCCGCGCTGGCGATGGCTGAGGGCGAAGAGGTCGTTACGTACGTGTCCTTACGCAGGTTTTCCAATGGCAGCGGAAGCGGAATGTTCATTCTCCCCCCCAAAACTGAAATGATTCACCAGAAAAAGTCCGGGGACGCCAAATATAATTTGCTGTTGGTTATCGCCAGCCCTTCAATCTGGAGACGAGATAACCGAAAACCTCAGCTACCCCATTTCCAATGCTAATCCTCTCTCGACCTGGTAGCTCTTTTATCTCGCGTATTCTCCAACCGCCTCTTTTCCCTCATTGAATTCTTCTCGTCTTTCCTACTTATATTCCCGGAATAAGACATTATGTTATCGAAAATAAAGAGAGTGAATTAATTACTTATCAAAGTAAAGCGCACCGAGTGAGATAACACTGGACACGCATTTGTGCTGGGTACTTTTTGTTTGTAGCAAAAAGCGGTGTTTCGTTGACATTTGTGGTAGTGAAAAAGGTTGACGAAAAGAGCATTTATAGAAGGGAGCTAATTTATGACGGGGTTGTAAATAGAAGCGTCAGGTACAAATTTGTGAAGGCATTTATGATAATGGCGGCAATAAGTGCTACAATACTTGACCGGAGTAAATTTTGATTGTCATGTATTGGAATTCTCCTTGATGCTGGCCTGCGGATGGATGGGAAAGTAGGATGAAAGAAAGAGGAAGGAATGGATTGGATTGGATTAGATACACGAAAGATGTTTTCAGTCATGACTGATCGCTTTGCCGTATCGGGGTGAATTCCATCCATTACCTCAGCTATCGTTCAAATGATCCTAACCAATCTCTTGTGTCCAAAATAGTCCCCATTCCATCTGTTCTGTGTGTTCCATGTCATTAACCAAGTGGCCTTCTCCTCTTCCTCTCTGCGTATGCGAGCTACTGCCTTGTAGATGCTATCTGAACTATACAGGGATACCATTTGATTTAATTTAAGCTTCTATCCCAACTATCAATTTCCCCATCAATTTTTAATTTTTCTTGATAATCGTATGAAAATATGCGTTTTAAGTCGGTAATGAGTATTTTCCGTTTGATTTAACCCACAGAAAGAGTTGGATCCTAGTCTTTTTTGCAACTGCCTTCATTTTAAATGTCTGAGAAGAACGGATAATGATGGTGATCTCCTTAGCTCAGATGAGCAAAAAGTGGTCTGTGTAATGAGAGAGGGTGTTGACGTCCCTGAGGGCAGGTGACAATTACGAATCCATACTAAAAAGGTTAGTTCCTTCCCCTCCGTCGACTGTAGTTTCCCGTTACTAATCTGGCACCCAAAATATATAAGAGTGCGTATGTTGCTAAAGGTGTTCAAAGATTTCGTCCGGGTTTGAGCTGGAGCCCTCCATTCCAATACGAGCACTCACTTGACGTCGAAGCATAAGAAACATTTTAAATTAAATGTTCACCACGTTGGTATTAATAATAAGGGAAACCCCTTGCTATTAATAAAAAGGGAAAACCCATGTTCTCTCCCTACTTTATATGGATGCATAAACATAAATGAGGGATGAGTGCAATATGGTGATTATTGTTTTCTATTATACAGGTTATGGTAAGCTGTGATGGAGCATTCTGTTATGCTTCTTCCGCTCATTTCTCGAGTTCTCTCGTCCCCACGTTATTTATATTCTCAGATTAGCATACTCTTCATTCCATAGTTAATATTGATTATATTCTGCCTCTACCTAGATGACTTAGCATTCACCCTACCATAAACACTATCTGGGTTAATTTATGGAGGTTTGGTCGTCTTTTTTAAAAAAATTCAACTTCCTTTTCTTGCCAACGTTTCGCCTTTTAATTAAGGCTTCATCAGGGCTACAGTACAATGTAAGGAATACAGTTGGTAAAATTATAATATTATAAAGATAAAGTAGTTTTTAAATATAAATTTAGTACCTCAAGGATTAACTTTTTTACTGTGACAATGGTAACTCAATAACAAACTTCCTCCTAGTAACAAAATCAACATAAAAATCAACATAAAAAAAAACACCAAAATGGAAATCCTAGATAAAATTTTGTTTGAAAAATATAATGAGTGAAATAAAATTATTTAAAATGAATAGTATAAACCATGAATTTAACAATTAATTGTATCGTAACTTCAATTTTCGAATTTATATAACATATTTTACGAATATAAAAGACATATTCGTATTGAAATTCTGGAGAACACTATATATAACATAGAAAAAACTTTAGTTATAGAAAATTAAATTATGATAGATTTTGCTTAATTTGTGTATATCCGATCTATGGTTACAAACTGAAGGAGTTTTAATGATGTGGACCATTTCTTTGAATAGTCTCTTCTGAAGGTTGGATTCAAAATCTATTGGTTTAGCTTCCTTAAAGTTGAAATTGTGATTATTTTCTAGAGCATGGTTAGCCAAAGCACAGGTCCCAGAATTTGTTTTAATTGAAGATTTATGATTGTTAATTCTATTTTTAAGATACTGTGAAGTTTGTCCTATGTACATTTTGTCACATTCAAGGCAAGAAATGGAATAAATAATGTTGCTTTGTAATTCATTGGGGGTTTTGTTCTTTAATTTTGAGTAAACTGTCCTGTTTAGTGTTTTTTGAGCTTTAAATGTTATTTTGAAATTAACATTTTTAAAAATTTTGGATAGTTGTTCAGATAATCCCTGAACGTAGACAATACTCCTATAGTTTTTGGTGGTTGTTTGTAGTTCTGTGTTTAATGTGTTGTCTTGGGCCGATATTGGTTGGGTTGTTGTAGTGTTTGATAGTTGTTGATTTAATGGCGGTGGATTTTGAGCTGTCATATTATTTGTGGGTCGATTGCTACTACTATATACGATTGATTTAATAAGTTTTTTTGGGAAACTGTTCTCAACAAAGATATCTTCTATGATTTTCAAATTTTTATTGTGATATTCAGGATCACTGAGTTGAATGGCCCTATATTTCATTGCTAAGACGCTGTTAATCTTCTGTTTTAAGGGATGGCAGCTGGTAAAATTTAAAAATCTGTTGCTTTTTATTTTTTTCCTATACCAATCAATTGATACTGTACCATCCAAGTTCCGTTTTACAATAGTATCAAGAAAAGGTAGTTGTTTGTCTTGTTCTATTTCAACAGTGAACTGAAGTTTATTGTGAAATTTATTAAAGTTTTTGACTATATTTTCATTAGTATAATCATTTGGAATTGCTAGAAATAAGTCATCAACGTATTTGTATAAAAATGGAATATCAAATGGTAGGTTTGGGATGACGGTATCCAAAAGTTCTTCCATCACTGTATCCGCAAGAATTGGAGCAACTGGGGAACCCATTGGTACTCCATCAATAATTTCATAAAATTTATCAATATATTGCAAATACCCTTTGTTAATGCATAAGTGAAACATTTTCATGAATTGACTTTTATCAAGGGAGGTGTGATGAGCAATGCTATCCCATTTAGACGTAATTAAATTTTCAACTAAATCTAAAGGAATATTGGTGAACAGGGATTTAACATCTAGAGATACAAGTTTGTATCCTTCTGGGATCTTATGTGATTTTATTTTCTTGAAGAAATCAAATGAATCTCGAACATTGTATCTGCTGGATGTTATTTGGCTTAATACGTTACATATATATTTAGCACATTCATAAGTCGGACTATTTATAAAACTCACAACTGGTCTTAATGGATTATTTGGTTTGTGGTCTTTAAGCACACCATAAAGCTGTGGTGCTGTTCCATTATATTTAGTCAATTTATTTTTAAGGGCAAGATCTATTTTATTTTGTTTGAAAAGTTGTATAACTAATTCATTTATTTTATTTTGTAGTGAAGAGGTTGGATTTTTGTTTATTGGTTGGTAAATTTGTGTATCGTTGAGTAGTTCATTAATTTTTTTATCATAATCTGTTTTATACATAATTGCTGTTTTGTTCGTTTTGTCTGTTTTTAGGATTGTAATATCTGGATGGGATTTAAGAAATTTTTTTGTTTGTAGTAATATTCTATTTATAGGATCTGTTTTAAGAACTGATTGTTTTTGTTTGTGAATATAATTTGTGATAATATTGGTGCATTGTGCACGTATTTTATCTTGTTTAGTCTGTCCATTTATTTCTGAAATTATGCTGTCAACATCAGCTAGTAATTGAGTGACGGGTAAATCTTGATTTGAATACGGAATGTTATATTTGGGGCCTAAACTAAGGAAATTTGTTATAGTATTTGGAATAGTAATATTTGTGAGATTTGTTACCCATTCATAATTACCACGTTCCTTGCTTTTCGGTAAGAGTTTAATTAATTTAGATATTTGTCGTTTTTTGACTTCTTCAAAATAGCGATCATAAAATTGGGTTTGTCTTCTTATAAATGATTCATATAAATTATGAGGTACAATTGTTTTGAGATTATGTTTTGCATCTTTGAGGGTCTTTTCACTCTTTCTTATTTTGGTGTTTTTTTTATGTTGATTTTTATGTTGATTTTGTTACTAGGAGGAAGTTTGTTATTGAGTTACCATTGTCACAGTAAAAAAGTTAATCCTTGAGGTACTAAATTTATATTTAAAAACTACTTTATCTTTATAATATTATAATTTTACCAACTGTATTCCTTACATTGTACTGTAGCCCTGATGAAGCCTTAATTAAAAGGCGAAACGTTGGCAAGAAAAGGAAGTTGAATTTTTTTAAAAAAGACGACCAAACCTCCATAAATTAACCCAGACATTAAAAAAGTGGTCAATAACCATCCAAAGAAGTTAATAAACACTATCACAATCCCGTCCTATCTGTATACTTGGCCCATCCACCTTCTCCGACTCCTTCAAATTGACTTCTACTACTTCTCTTTCTTCACCTTCCAACTCAAAACTTCCTTCCTCACCTTCCTTTCAATCCATCCCACTTGCTCCATTCTCCTATGAACCCGTTTCTAAAAGGCCAACAAACATTTTTTGATCCTTAGCCTCTATGTCCACATCTCAAGCAACATCCAGTACTCTCCACGTCAATCTCTTCTCTACTCTTTTCTGGACATATTTACTTAAGGTTACGGCAATTAGTTCTTTCCCTGCTGTTAAACGCCTCTTTTGCCGACGCAACTCTCCGCCTTGTGTCTTTTGATTAACGCCCTCCTTAGTTGACAATACATCTGGCTAAATTGCCCTCCCCCTCATCTACTCTTTGCCCTTTTACCTCTTTCTTTACCATAGCGATATTTGTAATGGTGGATTTCATTACCTTCGTTTCATTGTGATTTATCTTAATCCAATAACGTGCATGCCGAGTCTGAAATGCTCCATCAAAGTTTGCCGTCCCTTAGATGGCTGCTCACCTGTCAACCGCCAATCTGATCGGTATCATCATCAGCTGCCATCTTACTTTTCTGGCTGAATAACTTCTTTCTTGTCATCTCTTGCCATTTTATCTGGATATTTTTAGAGAGTACTGGTGATAACATCTACATATACTTAATACCCTGAAGTCACAGCGAGGGTGTGTGCCAGGGGATAACAGGCAGTCCTGCCTTGCTCCTGATTCTGGCCACCAAGATTCTTCATCTGCTACTTTCACCTTCGACCTCTGGTACTATTGCAAGTGTCATCGCTCTCCATCCAAGTTACTCGTACCAGTCATCATTCCCTACAGAAAATCCTAATTTACGCTGTTCATCCGTTAGTCTTTGTAACTCCACAATGTCAACCCCCTCTCGAAGTTGAAGAAAAAGGTGAAAACATCCTGGTAATGCATGCCTAACTAGCATTGTTCTCATTGATGCAATGGCATCAAAAGTCACTTTCCCCCTGTATCCAAACTGTTCATCTCAAAGGGATTTGATAAATTTTAGCTTTCCATTTTTGATTCTAAGAACTGTCTTAATTACATGAGTCTGATTCCTCATTTTCGGTAGGGTAATCAATACTGTTAAAACGAAATATTCAGGCCAAAGTCTTTCATAATTAATAATAATTAGTTGAATCAAGTATTGTTGTCAATTTCCTCCCAAAAGTTTTCAAATTTTCTGCTGATATATTGTAAATTTTCTTCTCTCTTTATCGCCTACATTTCACGCATTGTTTTTTCCATCTTACAGTTCAGTATACCCACAGATATAGTATACTTGGTGCCAGGGTATTATCTTCTTTTTTATTTTCTATGTTTATCCTTGAGGTTCTTGTATATTGTTCTCGAACATAGCCGTTTAATTTTACCTGAATGTTGATAGGATATTGAATATTTTTCCTGCCTTATGACATTTTTAATCATCGGAGGTCGACAACCCTCAGATTGGTTTGACGTAGTTCTTTACTCAATTCTCCTATCAGTTAACCTCTTCATATTTGGTTAATTCGTCTATTTCGTGTCTCAACTTGCTCAGTATGGAAGGTCTTTTCCGTCAGTCTCATTCTCTTGTCCCTCGATGATTGTCTTCATCATGCCATCAGTTATGGCAGATGACGTCTCTTTTAAGGTTTAACAATGTTACTTTTGCGTATCACCACACAACACGCATAAATTCCCAATCGATAAGAAATGTAATTTAATGATTCATTTTCTTGTGAATATTATCATTGTTCATAAATTCATTGTTTTGTGGAAGTGAAGACGAAAAGAAAGTTATTTCACTGGAGAGAACCTAAACGAGAACATAAAGAAACTATCAATACGTCATCGAATCAATAATTATTCAGAGAGAGAAAATGTGGATGTATGGAATGAAGGATGCATTGTAAGTGTATATTTATCTTTTGGGAAAAGGGGAGGGAATAGGTGAGTGAAAAAAGAAAAGATATTCGGGCCACATAAATTGAGTAAAATGTTTTTGGTTTTAGCAGAACTAAAGTTAATACATTACACCCAAATATTTTTGGACTGTAAAATCATTTAGCAAGGAAAGACTCTGGTGAACTAAACAAACTCATTTGCTTCTGTAAACTTAGATTGGTGACTGAAAAACTGGCAGATTCAGCGACAACATGTTTTTCAGCAGAACAAAGCATCTAGCTCCCTTACTCTCCTGTGCTATTGGCGGATAAACAGCCCACTTGGGCAATGCAGTTTAGGACTGGTCGCGAGTATGGCTCACCAATTGGCACCAATGCATGTAACATGCGCACAACAGCAAGGGCTGGAATCCCGTTGAGAGATTCCATCACCCTGGGGGGTCAAACCCTTGTCAGTGGCATTGGAATCCAATGCGCCTGCCAACCCGCAATCCGAGCCACGTACCCGAAACGAATTGAGGCCGTATCTATCAATTGGCCGTCGGAAACTGACATTAACATCGTCTACATCTCCTTATCACCCTGCTAGCCACCTTAGGTGACGGTGGGTGAAACTGCCAAATATGCACCATACGTAATAAATACCTGTAACATGTATGTATTAGCTTCATGGTACTAAGGGACTCTAGGAAGGAATAAACTTGTATCATTGGGTTACACATCGATTTGTATTCTAATGCTAAGATTTGTTTGCCACAGCTCTCCACTCGATTCTTTCATAGACTAACTAACCTGTTTATACTCAAATGATTATTCTCTTTTAAATCCTTCACTCTTTGCTTCTCGTGAATCTCATGCGAGGTCTTTCATTGCCGGTTTTCCCATTCATTTTTCCTTCGACGACGTCTTCATCAGACTTTCATGCCTCAAATATGTCCGATTAGGTTTTCCTACCTTCTTTATAAATGTTTCATCAGACTTTTCTTTCCCTAAACTCATCTAAAAACATCTTCGTTTGTTAATCGGTGTATCCATTTGATCTTAATTCTTCGATTTTGATCAATTCTTCTTTTGATCTTAACGCCATATTTAGTTCTTTATGTTCTTGAATTGAGTGCTTACGTTCTTGATTATTCTGCTACGGCTATTGCCCTCGCCTTGCTGCCACAAAGACGTATACTCCAGATATACATTCCAATGAAATTATTTCTTACTCTCAAGCTTGTATATCCAGATGTAAGTACATTTTTCTTCTTGTAGACTGGCCTCATAGACTGGTGTGTTCTACTGAATATTTATTTCTTGCTTCACCCATCGCTTATTAATCGGTTATTTTGCGGTAGGTATTCACTACGGTATATAGTTCATCATGCATGCACGGATGCAGTCACTTTACTTTCATATAATTAAGATATACGTATGGAAATGCTACAATCTAGGCTAACAATATACTCTAGGCTACATCTACCTAGTCTTCTATGTAGTCTTTTTTTGAGGTCCATCCTTATTCCGTATCGTTTTATCGTAATTTTTAGTTTCAAAAATGTGTTTTACTTCGTTAGATAACAGTTAACCTTTGAATTTCTTGAAAATAATCAGTCTTCATTAGCGAATTCTGCCCGAGTTCCTTTTATAAGTCTCCGACTATCTAAGTCATGATGGCCTAATCTAAATTTCGAACTGTCTATACTCCCTGAACACGTTAAAACTACATATTTATCCAAGTTGACCTCGCACGCATCCCGCTTACAAGAGGCGTATTCTCAGCGTGATCTGAAGAGACAGAAGTAGTTACGTTACCTTACTCCATCATTTACACTGGA
The DNA here is from genome assembly GCA_933228895.1 of Platycnemis pennipes. Classification (NCBI taxonomy): domain Eukaryota; kingdom Metazoa; phylum Arthropoda; class Insecta; order Odonata; family Platycnemididae; genus Platycnemis; species Platycnemis pennipes. The sequence goes on from OW121853.1 coordinate 54,641,200, forward strand.
CCCTTCTTGCCAATCCTAATCTCAGGTTTTCTACGCCAGTCACCTACTGTATGCAATTCCTCCAACACGAGTCTCAATAGGGATAGGATTGGTGTGGAGGCGCGAGTACTATATTCCCATCTCTAGGGCTCGAATTTGGGTCTTGGCAATGGTATGAATTTTTCAGCGTTATACCTGTCCATACTTAAGTACCGTGTGGGAGTCATTTGAAGTACTTCGTCGGATGGGACGCTAATCAGGGTTGTTGAACCCTTTGTGAAATTATCCCACATCATATAAATAAGCTAGTGCTGATGTTGACCCTCTTCCCTCTATTTCCTGAACGACTTCAGCGCCTACACAGTAGATGTGGATGTCTAAACTAGTATAGGCTAGATGGATGGCGCAAATGACTCATGTTATCGGTCGCCTTCCAGAAACTTTTAATTTTATACGATTTTTTTTCTGGTGACGCCCGAATATATTGAGAACGCTTGTATATTTCGCTCGATTTGATCACAACGACAATCTTAGAGAGATAGACTGTCTTACGAATACGTTTTAAATTGCTTTCTTCCCATGAAGAATAAGGGTTTACAATAGGCAGCATAATACCCAGATGCGTTGGTGCAAGGTATTTCCAAGTTTGTAGTCCATCTAAAAATTTCTGAATTTCTTAAGTCCTTAACGCGGAAGCCTACGTAAGGAATTCCTAACTACATTGATCCGCATTAACTACACTCTATATAGTGAAATATATAAAATAATATAGTGAACAAATGCATACCTACGTGAGGAATTCCTAACTATATTGATCCGCATTAACTACACTCTATATAGTGAAATATATAAAATAATATAGTGAACAAATGCATACCTACGTGAGGAATTCCTAACTATATTGATCCGCATTAACTACACTCTATATAGTGAAATATATAAAATAATATAGTGAACAAATGCATACTCCTTTATTCAAAATGATATTTCGTTGTAGATACTATTAATTAAGTTGCACCTGTGAAGTGTAACTTAATGGTTATTTATTTTACTTAACAAAATAAAATTTTTGCATTAACTAGGTGCATGTTTGGTGATGATGTATGGTTTGGTGATTGGTTTGATCCTGCCACACACCATCGAGGTGGCTTAGAGTGAACTCTGTACATTACTATGACTACCACGGTATTCTCCAGATTATAAGTTGTTTATTTTATTTTGTGGAGAAACACTCTTTTTCGTAGCATTTATACAACATATTTAATTGAGATAAATTTCCGTTGTCAGTCTAAGTGCCAGTTATTGATCACGCCTTGGTTCTATACTATCGCCTAGTCATGCTCGTTGCCAAGAAATTCTCTGTTCACGCTGCGTCATAGGCATAAAGAAGGAGTTAACTGTTAACAAAGGCATTTGTGTGGTCGTAAGATGGCGGTTAGCATTCGAGTACAATTACTAATGATTTAGTGCCTGTTTGCTATACAGAGAAGAGTTCGATTTTGATTGATCACGATCGCTTGAGGGAGAGATTCCTGCCTCCTACGAGAGCTGGCGCTCAGTCCTGCCATTGCGCGCCGTGGAGGGTGTGGTTCGCCCCCACCCTGCAGATGGGGGAGGTCATCTGCCTTGTCTCTCTCTCCCTCTCATCAGTCTTCACTCATTGTATCCTTTTTCGTTCCCTCTCCTCCCCCTTTCCTCATCCCCAAGCGTTCCTTCACCAGACCTTCCCCTCCACTGAGTGAGAGGATATGCGGTCGCAAATCTGCGCCACGCGGTTTGGCGCCACTGCTCTGGGGGATAAGCCGGGCATTGGTGCTCGTTTTTTATCACCCCGCAAGTCTTTGCGATTTGCTAGTCAACGTCCACCTCGTATTCATGAGAAACGTGCCGTTGAGTAACCACCGGCTGGGTTGCCAGGCTCGCTCGCAGCGGAAATCTCGTGAATGCGTCTGAATCGCTCATATGCCGTCCTGTTTCCTATTTTTGTCGTGGACAGCTCACTCAGGATAACAATAATGTTTAGGGATGGATTCAGTGGGAGAATTAGGAAATTTTGGTATTCAGCCTCAGGCGTTTTGGCGGGTACATCTAAATGCATCCAGTCCTTCATTTCACGAAAACCCACAAAGAAAACTCGAAGGTGAAAAAAAGAAAACCTATCGCGTAACACCTCCGGACACACTCTATGCCTGCTCATCGGCAATAAAGTACATAGATATGCCACATATTAGCGGTAGTGAGTCATAATTGAAACAAGGGCGTAACAGAAAATACCAGAACATCTAGCTGATTCAAATCGCTAAATTGCGTAGTGGTTGGAGGATTCCACCATAAAAATCCACCTACTCTCGCGAAATCTACGTTGAACCATCCCAAAAAACCTGGCACGCCAGGCAGCAACGCACAAGCGAAGAATTTTACCGTTACCCTTAGAGTCAGATAGGGTTAGTGGTCTATTAGGTTGAGCGTTCACCTACTGACAAGAGGTCTCCGGTTCATATCCGGTAAGGGTCTCTGATCGTCTCCTAGGACACGTCCTGCTAAACTTGCGAACGGCTTTATTATTTGTGTACAAGATCAATCCGGGAAGCCGGAGGGGGCAGAGGGGGTATTGCCACCCCTCCCGCCCTAATGTGTGAAGTTCACACGTCGTTGGGCTAAGTATGTACTTGGCGAGTTCCACCTCAACAACCATACCGACCTTCGGGTTAAACATTAGAATAGAATAGTATTTATTTCAAGAACCTAGTCCTTCGGACTCTAGGTTCAAAATATGTTACAGTTATGGCATAAATGCACTATCCCAGTTAAAAAATTACACAGTTACATTTCCAATCAGTACAGAAGACCATTACAGAAATAAAGAGTGACATATATGAAATAATGAGTGAACGGTTGGCCGGGGTACCAAAAAATAACAATCCTCGTCACCTACCTCCATCGCACCAACCTCCACCCCAATAAGTATTAGGTACTTCCTGGATGTAACTTTTAAGTTTACCCATTTTGGAGATATTTTATCGTAGGTACACTTGGTAATATGCCAGATGTAAAAAAATTACTTGCAACATTGTGGTTGGTGGTTGTCAGTAATATTCCGTGCTTCACCGAAGGCGGGGAGAGTCGTCGAAATCTACCTGAAACCCTTATCCTCATGGCCTCCGAGACCACGAGGAGGGTGTTAATCTTTCGGAACATAAAATTTATATAAACGGATACCCACAAACGGACATGTAATCGTCGGGTTTGGAAAAAGATTCAGTCTTTTAATAAAACGTATTTGATAGCATATGAAACGAAACTTATTACGAAATTATGACTCCAAATTTTATTCCCGGGTCTTCTATTCAAAGGTTCATGCTGTATGATTAACTAGAAGAATTTTGATTTGTAATTGCTATAATGGAGTCTCTTCGCTATGATCTTTGATTACCAGGATATATAGTTTGACTCAATATAATAATAAACCGCAATATACAAGGATGCGCGAGCGAAATATCTAAGGAAAATAATTGGCCAAAATGTATGGTCCTACAAAACCGCGTCTGTTTGTTTACTTAAGTTTTACTGCTTAAATTTCTCCTACTAAAATGAGGGTGCGTAAATAAATGTATTTCGAAGCCGATGTGTTTTCCTATCGCATTATTTATTTATTTATTTATTTAACATTGGCCCGAAAATAACTTCGGGATTTTTAACTATTAACAATTAAACATGCACAGACATCCATTCCCCAGGAGGTGAAGAATCCTCCCTGGGCGGGATTCGATCCCGGGACACTGGGATTAACAGCCGAGGGATTTTACTCGCTGCCATCGAGGCCGGCAATTAGAAATACAAATTTGGGCACCTAGGAATTAAGATCGATTCGATCTCATAAATAGTTTGGAGGATTCGTAAGTATGGATTGAAAAATCTCTATTTCCAGGAACGATAAAGAATAAAAAAGACTGCGTGACTATCGAATAGATATAAATGTAGGTGTCCTAGATTGAGGTGTTCCTGCGAAGAACCCTTTTACTCACGAAGAACTGACTCTACCAATGCAATTTAATTGAAAACTTGCAACCTGACAAGATCAATGTCGTACGGTATGCTAATTAATTGCTTTTTTTTAATAAAGGAAAATATTCTAGTTTTCGTATCATTGTATAATTTTGTTTCAATTGCCTGTTTACTGTTTCTCTGACTCATTTTTTTACATTGCCCTGCTGATATTTTTGCATTTAACCAATTTGAGGTGACTGGTGATGTTTCACTCTCTACCCTCCTCGAGTAAGCCATTTGAAGAATCAGTAAATTTCATTTTTTTTTAATGATGATCAAGAAATATGTAGTAATAGTATATGTGCGGTGTCCGTTCCAAGGGTGATGTCTTTTCATTAGTAGCGGTATTTCACGGGGAAAAAACTTGTTATATGAGGTGAATCCGATTTATTATAGAATTTAAATTTAACAACAGAATCCGTTATGTAGTTACTGGCATTGGTTTTGATTTCTTGACATTGATGGAAACATGATGTTGATGCACACCCTACCACATACCCTTGCAGTGGTTTGCAGGGCATTGTGTAGAAAGGTTATATGTAGATTACTGTGGGGATATCATTCGAAGTGGACCCGGGACGTTCCCGAAAAGCCCGGAACGCCTGGCAACCATGGATGGCGCTCTTCGTCGGCGGTCAATGCAGGCCAGTGCAATGCCGCCAACGGACTCCGGCACCTTCCCGCGCACTTATTGCCGTCCTTCCCCTCGGTTCCAGAAAAGCAGGGGTCTTTCCAGGGGGGAGAAGGACGGTTGGGAAAGAGGGCTACACTCGTGTGAGGGCCGGCTGGGAGGGCTGCAAGAGTCAGTTCCCCTAACCCAAGCCGGGTGGGAGACCGACCCAATCCTTTAGCCTGCCCACCTCCTTTCCTTCCCCTCTCCTTCCCTTTCCGCCCCTCCTTCCCCGCCTCCTCCCTCCCTCCCCGTCCGTGCCTCCCCCTCCTCCTCTTCGACGTGCCTCCTTTTCCCATCCGTCTCCTGTTTCTTGGCCATCCCACATTCTTCTCCCACGTCGTATATAATTCCCCTCCCCCGCCCCTTCCTTACCTCTCAGCCCCCGCCACGAATTGCTGCGCACGCACACTCCTTGCCTCTTTATTATCTGTCCTTTTCGTTCTTCCTCTTCCTCCTCTCCTCTTTCTCCTCTCTTTTTTCCCCTCTCTTTCCTGAAACTTCCTCCCAGTCGGTATCTCCTCCATCTGCCACCTCTCTTCCTCTCCGCCTTCCCCTTCCCCGAGTGGTTCATGAGTGCAAGGGAAACTTCGTTTATTGCGATTCGTCTTGTGAAAGCCCGTTCTCACGAGGCAGGTAACTGCGCATTTTGATGCACCAACTCTCCCATGCGCTCGCGATTCGTCAGCTGGGACGGTTTCCTAGGGGCTTGCTGGAAAATCGAAATTTCTTTCTCGCACTGGAAACAGCAGTTTAGAACACTAAGAAAGGCAATTTCGAATTCGAATTTTAATTCATCTGCAAATGGGCGTAATTGCATGCCTTGAAGAGTAATTCTGACGCTGGCACAAGTCGATGGAGGATGGGTTTTATTATTTTGAATCTCTCGCATTTATAAACGGTAGATGTTGCCTCTGTGCTCAAAAACGAACCCAAAAACAGCCTCTTTTCCAATTCTGAGTACGTATTTGCTCCCGTATTTTTCTATCAAAGGTCTATGAATAACACCTAGTAGATTTGGTTTCTATGTTCTCCAAAGGCTATGGTTATATTGGAAAACAGGGACTATAGCACACAAATAAAATGCCTTGGAGAATCATGTTGCAAATGTGTAGCTGTCACTTTTAACTCTCCGCATTTTGTTAAAAAAAGAAGTTGTCTCCATACGTTACTATATGGGATGCTGACTTTCGGTCAATCCGTATGAAAATAAAATGCTTTGACCTCAATCCTCTCAGATAAATCCAAAAGTGAGCCTCTTTGATCTCATGCCTACATAAAATACCGCAAACCACCGCTGGGGTGTGTGACAGAGGGGACTCCACTACAGGTAAGTTATTGACGAGCAAACATTGTCATCGTTAGTAATCTCTCCGAGTGTTTATAAGTTAACTAATTTCAGTTATTGGATAGAACACGGCGTCTTCACATGTGATAGATCAAACTAACACCATGATGAGAGATGATACTGCAATGTCACTTTATCCATAAAATGCGTGAATAGGTTTTAAAAATAACGAGTGCACTCATGCCTTACAAGTTAAGAGTTCTAAGTGGGCATGCAAAAGTCTAGAATCTACATTAAACAATCTCAACCCTCTGATCTCCCTGTAACATCTATTTAAGCTATATAGACCGCATAGACACTTGAGACTATGCACGGTTCGAAGGGTTCAGGCTTAACTATGTGGAAATCTATAGTGACTAAGAAAAAACAATGTATATTCCACTCGTAAATTTATTGAAGGTACTACTAGTTTCAGCGCTTCTGCGCCATCAGCCACTAATCCCTCATGTGACTTTGACTCGGGCTTTCGGCGTCAAAGACAGTGAAACACCGTTTAGATTGAAGCATAACCAGTGAGCCATCATCAATGGAAGGTTCCTCCAGCTCATCTTGCTTCGAGTGTGGAACGAAGGAACGTAATGCGCGCTCCATCTGCGTAACGTCTTCGGAGCAATGTGCTTCGAGTTACTGGTTATCGTCTGCTGCAGATCGACCTCGCCGTTGAATCAGCCGACCGCGGTTGCTCCGGGGGAAGAGTCGGTCGGGCGCCTCTTCTCTGACGAAGGATTTGGCCTGGAAAATTACCACAGTTCCCGAGCCCACATGGCTCCGCGATTTGAAATTTTAGCCAATCTTTCTATCGCAATCGCGGATGAAGTTACATCCACTCTCTCAGCAGACGTTTCCGTTCAGGGGCTTCCTAGAAGTCTCCGGCTGCAGGAAAAACTGTCCCTCTAACAGATATTGGCCTTTGTGGAGAGAGGCTACGAAGAGGGTAACGTTACTGGGCGTTTCAGCTCGGAGAGTTATCTCTTGCGAGGGGATCGAAGTCACACTCCATTTTTCATGTTCCTTCTTGAAAGAGATCGAACTCAATGAATCGAAATGCCTGGGTCCGTTTGCTCTGTTATGTGATTCATTTTGCTCCTTCTGACCAAGTCTCTGCCTGAACCTCAAAAACGATCCCTTTAAATCTAGTATTGAATTTGTCAAAGATCTATATCTTCTGAGTACTCTACAAGTTACCTATAAGGTGCTTGGCAGGGGGTGAGTCATCAATGAACATTCGCTAGGTACATGCAACAAATAGTTTGTTAATAAGAAGTTTAGTAAAAAAAACCTTGTGCTACCTAGACATGCTTAAGACTTGATGAATGATACTAAATTATTTAAAACGATGAATTGATGTACTTTTTAATTATTGGAAGCACTGATGCACATTTTTGTGCAGTATTTATAACGGCATGCATGTAAGAGTGCTGTTAATATACTGTAATAGTCTCGTAATCTTTATATTGTTTCACAACTAACCTTAACTCCATTCATAGCCCGTCTTTCTATTTCTTCGTTGTTCGCGTAAAATAAGCGATTAATCTAGTCACCATAGACATTAGTTTACCAAGTCAATAGGCGTTATCCAGGTTTGATAATAGAGGCTGAGATTCCAACTTTGAATCTATCATAGGCCTAACTAATGGCGTAGAAGAAGAAAATAGCACTTCCAGTGAGTGCAACCGTTTTGGTTTGAGACTTGGAGATAAAGTTTGCTTAACCTTAATTGAGCTTGGATTTTGTTAATAATAACGGAATATAACGGAAACCCTTTTAAAGGAATTCTTGGAAAGGATTCCCCTGTAAATCTCTATTTCTATAAAATGTTGTCCTATAATAAGTAATTGATTTACAGTATGTTACCAGCTGGGCTAAATTTTGGTGGAGCGGCTCTGCTCCTCTTTTCATGTTACTATCACTAGGTAATGGAAACCTAGTTTCGAATCGATATACCTTCTTACACATACATCGCACTGCAATAACTATTTGGTTTCAAATACTTACATTTGTTAGATCTTCACCCCCTGCCGCACACCCTCGCGGTGACCTGCAGGGTATCGCGTAGATGTAGATATAGGTGTTACTGCTCTCAGGCGCCATCAGCGGATGTGTGGAATGTTGTTGCTTATATGAAGAAGACTCGCATAGGTGTGGAAAATATGCTCTTCGCTCAAGATTGAGTGAAAATCTTCAATAAGACTGGGCTCTGTCCAGAATGAACGTACGTCCAAATTTTGGGGAATCCGGCAATGTAGAAATGAATAATCTTTCCTCTATTATTTTCCCTATTCTCAGATGATCAGTTTTTGTTATTTAGAAAAGCCCTAGACGCACCATAGTTAGATTTAAATGTCCTTTTTCCCCATCGCTGAAATCGCTACAAAAACAAAACCGATGTTTCGACGAACAGCAGGGGGAGAGTTAGAGGATATTCTGTGTTCAGGCATTTCTTTTAAAAACGCCTCCCTTTACCTTGACGTAATTAAATGCTGTGGATCTGACGCTCCCCTACCGCACACCCTTGTTGCGGTTCGGAAGGACTAACATGTGTCGGCGTATCGCGCTAGATTATCTCTGCTCCATTCCTCTGCGATCGGTGCAAAATTAGATGGTGCGATACACGGCAGCTGGTGTACTCCCCTGGAATCACCGCTTCGTAGTAATCCGTGAGTAAGACGATCGGCGGAATGGCTTCTCATCAATTGGTTTTCACTTTTACGGTTTTGCCCGAGCAAGGGCTTCCAAGGTAGTCTCGCCACCGTAATTCGTCATAGGGGTCACAGATCTTCCTAATGTCTCTGAAAAATTACTTTAACTCACCGATAAAAATAATCTGCTGCTGCGTTTGAAGGTGAATGTTCTGTTCTTTCTTCTCAACCTCGATGTAATTGCTGCGCCCTTTTATGTTCTTTCTTATGTTCTGCGTCCTCTCTCATGTTCTTTCACTCTGTTACTTGTGGTTTGCCCTGAAGCTGACGAATGCCAATGTTTTTCTTCCTTTGAAAACTGTTATTTTTATTTCTGTTCGTCGCTTGTGCTCACTGATTTCGTCGATAGAGAACTTTGGAACGGAATAAAGGCGATTCCAAAACTTGTCCTACATTACCCATTAATAAAACATAACGTTATCCCCATGATACATCTCAATGAGACGTCGTGTGGTGTTTATCCGCTGGGCTGATTAACAGCGCCGTATGCCAGCTGCCCTCTTTCGTGGATACAATAGAGAGGTGCCCACTGGAAAGTCATCACCTCATCTTATTTGATTTACGTCGCTTTGAAGATGTGGCGGTGAAACTAACGACCCCTCGCCAAACCTAATTCAGCCATTTCTGCCGAAATCAAGTCATGCCTTCCCGCGTAGCGTCGACTGCTAAATTCTTCCTCAGCCCCCTCCGCTCACACCTAAAACAGCCCCTCTTTGCTTTGTCTGCATATCAAGCTTAGAATGGAAGGAAGGAGATTTAGAAAAACCTTATGGCCTATTCCTTCCGTTCGAGTGGGCTCTTACCCGGCCTCCTCTCCTTCCACCCTCCCGTTCGAGGCCCTCTTGGAGAAAAGGGTGAGAGAGACGCCGGGGTGGTGTAGCCGAGTGCAAAATACACTCCCGTGGGGGACGGGAATGGCAGGAGGAGGAGGGAAGTCGAGCCACTCGGCTACTCCCTGGGCGCAAGCGGATGAAAACCGTTGCGTACAGTGTGCTTGCTTGTGCTCTTGCTGTGTGTGAGCGGGAGAGATAGACACCCACTCATGGCTATGGTCGGGGAAGGGGGCCGGCGTCGCTGCAAGAGGGGTGGGAAGATGACGCTGGAGGGTTGTTGAAAGGGCGGGGGGAGGAAGGTGTGGCGGAGGAGGGAGGCGTGCGGGAGTTACACCCTCCTCCTTTGGCTGGCGGCGGGAGGGGGAATGTGCGACCGTAGGCCGCTGAGAATATGTCGTATGCTTTGACCTTGCATGCGAATGAAAAAATATCTTATCTGCCGTGGATGGAAGTTGTTGTCCCTCCTTCCCACCATATTTCCCTCCTATCTCTTCCTCTTTTCTTCCCCGCCATGTTTTTTCGGGTTTTTTCGAATTTTTGACGCGTCCTTTCCGTCCCGCTCCGACATGATCCCGGCGTGTTTCCTACTTTTTTAACATCATTGTCCGTCGAAATCTCGAAAGAAGGTAAGGCGCGAGGGAGTAAGTAGTTTTTCGGTCTCACTTCCTCGCTCTGTGCGTTTCCCAACTCGGTGAAATCCTTCACGAAACGTCCACTCTTTCTTAATTCCTCGCGTATTCCATTTCCCACACCGGGTTTGCCCGCGCTCTTGCCCCATCGCTTCTTCCACGTCCCTCGCGGCGATGTGTCGAGTCCGTGGGGCGGAGGGGGGTCGATACAGAACGTGGAATTTCGAATGGCAAGGACATCCTACCCCCTAGCCGTCATTTTATTACGAAAAGGTTACCTTCGCCCGTACTCTCTCTATTTCTTTTCCGCCGCACGCTTTGCCGGCCGGCAACCGGCGCTTTCAGAGTCGTCGAGTTCTGCATCTCAGAGACACCTAGCGACGAATGAATCAAAGTGGAATCCGCCCAACGGCGAGGGCTCTCTCGGATTGGTGGCGTCATCTGGCGACGGTTGAATGTACTACTTCTTTCGACGTAACTATCGATTTCTCGAGTTCTCGCGGTGGACCGTTTGAAGCTCTTTTATGTGCAGAAGAATTATATATATACACAAAGATGCTTTCCGATAAGTAGCGAGGGTGTTTTTGGCTTTGAATCATTTGCGTCATTTCGACGGCGGTAAAAAGAACTGTCATCAATCAATTGTTACATTAAATTTCATTGCATTGTACAGGACTGCGCAAGTTTCCAGTGCATAAGTTTCTTTAAGGCACAGAATAAAATAAAATCCACAAGAGAAATGTTACACATCCATCGCATATTTACTGCTTATCGCTACTTTAACTGATGACACAGATATAACCATCGAGCAGGCAAATGCTCACATGGAAGCGTTTCCAAGAGGTTGATATGAATAAGTAAGTATTCTTCGTGTTAACCGGTTAAATCTTCCCACAATATCAATGCGATTGATATCCATATGCCTATTGTTTCTAAACCGTGACATGCAAAACTTTGATAGCATATAATATGATTATTTTCGATGATAATACATAGAAATGCTAGCACATGTTAGGACAATTTTATCGCCAGAAACGTGGAATAGTTCAAATGTATGTCTATTTTATAAATAATCAAATAGTGAGGAAGGGATTTTGAAGGAAAAATTCATCTTAATTTCAGTTGTAAAGAAACAAAATACAAATTGATATTCAATACTGTCGATAGCTAAGTGGAGCTCGTCGGAAATACGTGACCCTCAGCAAGGACATGCGAGCAACTCCATAGTTATTTTGATTTCGATTTCTCATCAAACTGGAAACGGTTCGATACTGTACCGAGAACCTAAATATCAAAACGAATTGAATCTAATCAGAATTTAAACGGATTTCCTCCAGTCTACCAGACGGCTGAACTTATTCCATGGACGAATGTTCCGGAAAAATTGTTTGACAGTGGCATACTTTATCGGATGTAGCCATCAAATTAGGAGGGGCAGGGAAATTGAAAATCGGAATTGCGCAGAGGACGACTGCCACACCCTGTCAAGAAAAACGTATGCTGACCTCGAATAAAATGGATCTATATTGAAGTGCGGCCTACCTTTTATGAAATAAATTTTGCCACAAACAAACCTAGATTCGTAAAGTAAATATGTTCAGCCTCATGCCTGGGGGCAGTGCAGAACAAAGTTTGTCAAGGAAATGCATGCAATACATTTGTCCTTGTGCCACTGGCTCGACACGCCGTAATTTGACATGCAAGCAATTGGGATTTTTCGAGACCTTATTAGTTGAGGAATAAGGATCGGTCCTCATTCATTCAGGATGAATTTTAAATTCTCCAACCACCATACTTCCGATTTTAGAATATCGAAATCTTAAAAAAAAGACCATATTTTCTCCCTGACGACGATGTGATTTGCTGAGTCTGTGACGTCGTCATTTCGTCGTTGTCCGGGCTCTACAATATCGAATATTGTCCTCCCGGATAAGGCCTCGGGAATTTCTCGGTCATGACGTCAGAGCCTCGACAAATCTTACGCCCCATCGAGGAAGAGAAGATCCCCTATGCGACGATTGCAGCTCTCTCCTGAGAGTCAGGCAGAGTATATTAGTCTGATCAAGAGAAGCTGGAAATAAATAGGGACCAATCACACTCTTCATAAAGAAAATGGTATTTTATATCGTCCATGGACATTATCCAAACCTCTGAGTGAAACCTTTTAGGGGGTAACCCTGATAAATGTCATTCACCGGAAATAAATATCTAATTTCAATGTTTCGAGAGGCGCGCTTTAAATTTCGTTGACAAAGCTCCCTCAAATTTCCATTAGTACTACGTACTACACATGATTTTTCAAAATGCAACAATTCGATATTTTTGTAGAGTCTCATGTCTTTTACTTAATTTTCAAGACTTCACCTTCGTGGCGTTAGGATCTAGGTTAGCTCACCTTTCCATCAAGTCAGGGAAGCACTTAACATCCGCTGTAAATCTTTGCTTTAATCGGCCTTTGAAAACCGAATTTGATTAGAAAATAAGTCTTTCAGCTCATTGGTGGCTGTCAGTCGAGTGAAATGGAAGGCTAAATACGATTTCGCATTTACGAGAGGGAAACATTTTCCGGCCTTTTTTTTTAAATAGTTTTAATGGAACATGACATATTTAGGTAGTGTGAAATATCGTAGCTTTCTTGCTGCTACAAGGCATCACGTCAGGATTGTCACAATTCAATAGATGAGCCTTTTTCCTCTCAGCAAGAGTTTTTAAGCTTGCAACAGTCTTGGGGACCGTGTTTTGTGTAGTGACTTCGACCCCGATGGTGGCAGAAAATTTACAGTTCTATGCCAGTCCCTACACGATTAATGTGTGGGGAGCACTTCGAGTTCAGCTCGTAGTCCGCCAGATGGGACATTAAGGCGAGGGCTCCAAGGTGACCTTTGTTAAGAGTTATCTAATGCCCAGTTTCTTTCCATCCTTCTTCCGTTCCCTGATCCCTGAAAGAATCCCTGAAACAATTCTTTCCTGTACCTAACTGCCCGATAATGGAGTAATTGACCTCAGCTGTCGGTCGCACTGCCAAATTCCTAGGTACTATTCATGTAATGACCACGGAAATAACTTTTTGTGTTGTGAAATGGAAAACGAATAATTGACTCAATAACTTTTTCGAATTTTACTGTAAGAATGAAGCTTTCGTTCCGTTGCTTGGTTATTTCTTCTGTGTATATTAGTTCGAAATCAGGTGAGAAACGTAATAGTCGCTAGATTCGTCAGATACGGTCTTGGCGGCGGTTAACGGAGGTGATCGCTCGTGAGTAGACTTACGCATCATTTTATCCCGTGCAATTTACCAAATTAAGCGTTCATTTTTCGCTCGCAGTACTTAATTAGAGTTGCAAATTTCAGCGCTGCTCTGAAAAAGGGGTAATTCCCACCAGTGAAGCAGTGTGTGATTTCTGCTTCCTTTCGGGAAAGCATGCGCTGTTAACGCCTCTCCTATTTCCTCCATTAAATGATAATAATGCGGAGAATTGATTCAGAATCACCATTCTGTTCCCAAACTGACAGTCGTGTGCGTGGACTCAAAACCAAGAGCCGGCTCAAAACCAAGGGCCTGCTCTGTGGGCATTGGATCTCCATTTGTTATCCTTAGCTTTATATTCCATAGGGTTATGCAATTCATGAGAATTTTGATCTTCATATTAAATCAGTATTTTTATCATTGGTTCCTCCGAATCCTTCTATTGGTAATAAATATATCCCAATAATTATTTATTATTCACCTTTCTAGTGGTACGTAATGCCGTTTTTCAACAGTAACGATTCTATTGGACTCAATAATAGTTCTGTATCTTTAAAAATGCGTGGTGCAGATTGTTGAAAGCTGGAAAAATGCTCTCCTCTGTTTTAGCTTCTTTAATCCACCACAGTTCAGTGTACTTGCCCCCTAATATCTTCAATCCCATCACTTGACGACTAAAACGAGTGAATGCCCAGATTTCCTGTTGAGGGCTAGTTCTTCTGCATCAAAATTAAAGTATGAACCAGATTGCAGTAGTTGAAGCAATTTAAAATTTGAGCCATAGACAGTGAGTTAAATTTTATTTCATAAAAAAGTCAGTAAGTAATTATTTTCCTTCGCCGCACTTCGGTGATCGTTCGTCAACGACGTTTGACGGCGAGTAGACTCAACTGCGGGAATGGGGTCCTATGAGACGAGATAAATCACTCCTTAATATGCTCGTTTATCCAGTCGATATAGTATGATAGATCGGTGTAAACTGACGGGTACCCGACTTGGCCGACAATCTGGGCCCATGAGTTGATCCCCACCACTTTCCCGTTCACCGTGAGCGGAGCCGCGGAGTCACCCTGAAACAATAAAAATATTATAGGACAAGGTAATGAATTAATGTGATAATCAATTAAAATGAGATTGAGACCTCTAGAAAATTTCGAATAAACATTATGTTTCGTGATATTCCGCAATAAAAGTCTTATTGGAAAACAAAGGATTACAAGGACGAGTTGAAGACTTCAGAACAAATATACATAACTCAAGTCACGTTGGTGGTGATTGGCAGGGGGAAACATCACCACATATGAAATACTATAAACTGCGTGCTTGCTCTAAAATATATGTGCTGCTCAATAAGAAAAACGAATTCCTTAAGCTTGCACCATCCACGTGCAATGTAATTATATGAAAGAACACAGGAACAAAATTTTTATCAATCGATTAGCCATTTTTTGGAATTGGCTTGTGGAATGTTCATGAAACATATTTCATGTCATCTGTGGTTTCAAATGTGTCCCCGCACATACAAAGGTGCTTCAATGTTGGAGGAAAGATATGTACAAGGATGGGAATGGAAGGTGAAAGAGGAAGGGTGGATAGAAAGCTTATTGTCCCATTCTAGTGACGGAGTACTGCACTGTAATTGATCTCCACAAGGAAATAAAGTAGCACCCGATTTGCCAATTAAATATATATGTCTCTGCCGGCATTAGAACTCCCGCCCTCATTGAATTATTGTGATCTCGTATTATCTGCTGAAATAAAGATATCCGTTTGGCAATTTATATCTCTACTATACTTTTACATGGAAATCATCCCATTAGACTAAAGTGAACTGCCTCCCTCATTGTTGTAAACGTGAAATTGCTGCGATTGAAGCTTTACTTCCAGGTGAATTCAACCTCACTCTTCAGACACGACTTTAGATGGAAAATTTATTTTGTTGCCAGATATATATCAGATTAATTTAATGGTTTTATTATATTTAAACAACCTGCGCGTATGGTTGACGGTAGCTTGTAAATAAAGCATGTGACATCGCTTAGTAAATTTCTTACAGCGCTTCGGTCATTCTGTCGTGATTTTTACTTGAAGGAAGTGAACTCAACTCGCAAAAAACTTGAAACCAAAACCTTTGCTCAATAGAACTCTTATAATTAATGTATTTCAGCCTCTAATTGCTGCATACCAAGCGAAAAGTGTGCTTTTTTTGCGTAAGAACATCGACGCCGCGAGACTGTAACGTCCGTCGTTTTTTTTCAGCAATCCGTGGCATTGTGAAACGTTTTCCGGATGATATTAATAGATTCTATTTAGTCTGTTCTACTGAGAATTAATGCCCTTCTACCTCGCCCGTTGACATTAAGATTTATGTCTCATACAATACCAATTCTGAGAAACATCTCTTATTCCGTGTCCGGCATATGGGCGTAACAGTCGATGTACAAATGTAGATATAATATGTAGTTAGCTGATATGCATGTGTGGAATTTATCGTGGGCCATAGCTAATTTAACAAATAACTCTTACTTTTCTAGAATTTGAAAATTTAAATTTATGCGCTTTTATCGGGGCCGTAGTGAAGTAGAGCGTATGGGTAGAGCGCTGGGAGGGTCTTAGGTTCAAATTCGGGTGAAGACTTTTCTTTTTCAACAATTCTCGCTGTACGATTTTATGACCGTCAGAACTTCCTGGGAAATCGCCGGTGGCCCAGGGAGAGCCCTCCTTTCCTGAACGCGTGAATTTCACGTGCCAATTACTTGGGTATTAGCTGTGAGCTCTACCCTCACCTATCAAACCAACCTTCGGGTTGAACACTTTGAGTGTGTGAGTGATATTTTTCTTTGATTTTACAGCGTTGCGTGGACTCTGAAGTCCAAAGGAAGAGGATAAGAAGCGATGCAAGAGTGAAGCGATGAAGTTGAAAGGGACCGTCCGGGAGGCTGACTATTGAAGAGCTCCTTTAAGTGGAGGGACTCCTTTGATGGGTCGGAGTAAAGGTGAGTAAAACATTTGTTTTACTGATTGGAAACAATCGGAGAAAGTGTTCATCCCAATACTGGAAAAGAAGGAACACTCTCGTAAAAGTCTCAATGGAAATCCAAGAGTGATTCATAATATCCAAGTATAGTTGTAATATAGTCTCAATGTTCAAGTCGTGAGTATTGTCAATACAAGCAAGTGTTACGAAACCAGGTAATTTTTATATTGCAAATTAGTATCAGGAGATAACGCGCCGCCGATCTTAGGATTGAATACCTACTCGCAATACTCGGTCATATATGATGAGAATGAAGTCACAACTGCCCTCAATGTCATAATTCTATCATCTTTCGGTTCGGAAGATGATAGAATTATTACGTCAGTTTCTGTCAGGTACTTCTTGTTTTGCTAATCTTCCAATTTGTACTTTTTAATCTTTACGATTTCCTGTACTACTCACCCTTGCCGCGCATTGTAGGGCAATATATTTGTAAATAATAAAGATGAACTCGTTACCGTGTCGCATAGGTTGGTATTAGTTGGCTTTTAGGGCTACCCTCTGTACGGGTAAATCGAGAACTACGTCATTTCCTCATTATTATGTTACTTGAAACATGGTGCACTGATAATTGAGTATACTGGTCAGCACTGTTTCCTACCAAGTTTACTGCTAATTACAATGAAATTACTAAAAAACTAACCAAAAAAATGTTCTGTCGTAAAAATAAATTTAATTAGAATCCTAGGATTACGCCATTGAAGAAATTTATAGTCGAATGAGCCTCACAGTCTGATTTATAGGGTGACGTATTAGTGGTGTGGAGCATCATTTATTTACCTGCATTCAATGATATTTCACTGACTAAAAATAGGAGTGGGAGAACCACTCCTGCTTCCTTGAACTCGAAAAAATTGAATGAAAAGCTCTTTCAGCCAATAATTTTTTCGCATATTTTAAGTCATGTGATCATAGTCTTTATTTCGCCTGGTTCCCACCATGGAATCTGTTTTGAAGCAGTATTCTTTAGTTACACTTACGTTTGTGCCTCCTTGTCCATCTACTTTTCCGGAGGCGCAGATTTGAGACGAGTAGATGACTTTCCTCGGGAACGGAGCGTATATCTCTTCACATTTTTTATGGTCGACAACTTCAACTTCAAGTTTGTGCAGGTCATTGGCGGGAAGGTTCGGGAACTGTGAAAATAAATGTGATATCTTAATCGAGCGTCATCATCATCATGGGTCAACAATCCTAGGATTGGTTTGACGCAGCTCTCCACTCGATTCTTCTATCGGCCAACCTCTTCATACCAACGTAGTTCCTCTCTTTCACGTCCTTTCCGACCTTCTCCATGTAACTCATACGAGGCCTGCCTCTTCCATTTTTCCCGTTCACTTTTCCCTCGACGATTGTCTTCATCAGGCCATCGTGTCTTAAGATATGGCCGATTAGGTTGTCCCGTCTTCTTTTTATAGTTTTCAGCAGACTTCTCTTTTCTCCCACTCTTCTTAGGGCTTCTTCATTTGTCACTCGGTCGATCCATTTTATCTTCATCATTCTTCGGTAGCACCATATTTCGAATGCTTCCACCCTTTTCTTCTCCGCTGCTGTCATCGTCCATGCCTCACTCCATAAAGAAACATGCTCCATATATTCGTTCTGATGAATTGCTTCCGTATTTCCAAGCTTGTATTTCCAGCTGTAAGTAGATTCTTCTTTTGATAGAATGCCCTCTTTGCCTGGGCTCTTCTACTGACTATTTCTTTCTTGCTTCGTCCATCGTTGGTTACTCTGCTTCTCAGGTAACAAAACTCTTTCACCTCTTCCAGTTTCTGTTTTCCTAGCATAACGTTGGTTTTGGCCTCTTCTCTCTTGCTGCACACCGATATAATAATAATAATATTTATTGCTCCAGCAAGTTATAAATAGTACAAAAATAATAAAATAAGAATTTTGGTGCTTTAGGTGAAACCTAAGGCTCTTGCCTGTTGTTGGGTTCACCTTCAAATTACACACACAGCAATACTGGCTTACATTCTTATAAAACAAATGTCACCAATTGAACATAGAATAACACTGTCACAAGAAATTACTTATAGTGTTATGGAACATTATATGGACAATACAGTTACAGTTATAGGTTACTTAAAGACATTACAGAAATAATATAGGTGTATGTATAGTAAAGTAGAACAAAGGATAAATATTTTGAACAACCACTAAATTAGGTACCTCTATACTTATGCTATCTCTCGTGAATAGCCAGATTTTCACTTCCTTCAAAAAATTTGAAGTGCATGGTATGTCGGATACCTACTCTGTGGCAAGCTATTGAAAAGTTTTGGCCCCAACTAAATGAAGCATCATTTGAATTGGGATGTATTTAGTTTTGGTACCACGTAAGAAATGTTAGTCCTCAGGTTAAAAGAGTGAGGCTTATCCAAGACATAAGGGTTATTTCCACTACGAAGGTAGAATAGCCTTAGCACCTTGTAGATGTATAAGTATCTTAAGGAGAGTATCTGCAGGTCCACGAATAATGGGAAAGAGGGTGAACGATGACTTACTCTGGCTATTATTCGTACTATTGCCTTTTGAATTATTTCTACCCGTTTGATTGAAATTTTGACAGCACTACCCCAGCTTATGATACTATAATTTTTCCTAGAGTAAACAAAGGCATAATAGATCTTGTACCTAAAGTTTAAAGTGCACTTATTTCGGAGGAAATAGAATTTGATTTTACAATTTTTCAACTTGTGACATTATTAATATGCTGTTCCCATTTGAATTGTTCATCAATCATTACACCTAGGTATTTGTATTCTTTAACCCGTTCCAGTGTAAAACAGCAGTAACATTATATCTTAGCCTTCTTCTTATTGATCTTCAGCTGATGTCTGGCAATTGTCCTTTCCATGGTTGTTAGCATCTTATTCAGATCAGTCGAGCGTCAAAACATCAAATTTAGCATCAAATTTTTAAAAATGTCACTAGCTCATCACATCATTACGCTTCACCTTTTCTTTCTTGCTGCTCTCCCACGAAATTGATGGGACATGCTTTACCTATAATATATTACGGTTCATTACAGTTCTAGCATTTATATTGAAATGGATCAGTGCTTTTACCTCTAGTGATCCCCAGCCGGCAATGACGGCAATCGTTCCTGCTGGCGTCTCCTCTCCTCGATCCACTAACACTGCTGGAGATATCCCGTCGCCCATTTGTATAGGAGGGCTGACCTGAAATATTGCAAATCTGCTCAGTTGAACACTGTCACGTGGTTTGTAACCCTAGATGGAGTACAGAACCTAAAATGCGGCGCAATCTAAACAATAATACCAAAGTGTACCGCTCCGTCACATAATAGCAGTATAAAAATTATTTAAATATCTTCGCTTCCTTCAGCTTACATTGATCCGAAAATTCTTATCCCAGACTATATTTGACGGCTGCATAAGAATCACTGGTTTTTCTCACCTTAAGCACTGCTATATCATTGATCCATGTATTGGTTTCGTTGTAGGCTTCGTGCATCACAACTTTGGTGACATCATGAATTGTCCCGCCGGTACTTAAACTATTAGAACCGACCTTGACGGAATATATGTCCCAGTTGTAGCTGTAAAATAATAGAGGACATCTTCATTATCCTTGGAACCAGAATGGAATGTTTTGATAAAAAAGGCTTAACCAATGTTTATTTACTGTATAAAAGCTTAAATACATTATGTTTCTACTTATCTAATGTCAGTTGTGTATGATTTTCACTGTAAAATGTACGTAAGTTGAGAAAATATAGGAGGAAAAAGGGTTATTCAACTTGATTTAGGTCTTCTACAACAAGCAAATTGCTTGAAATCCTCATATGAAATATTATAATTACTTCTAGCTTGCTTAACTGGTGGAGCTGAGTGATGCACTAAATCTTCACAATAATGTTATTGTCATAGAAATATTTAAAAGGTATATTTATCGTAAGTATGACTTAGTACACAACAAATGTGTACTTGCTGAGGGGATCAATATCTGGAAAATGTTAATAATTTTTTCGTCAGAGCTTCTTTTGAATCAAAAAGCCGTTTCCAATATCTCATTAAACAATTGTACACATTCACTTCTGCGGTAGTTACTTTGCTTATCCTACATTTATCTCATATTGCTAAACATTTATACTCCTTTTACGTTACTTACAACATGCAACTCGCCATACCGAGAACCCATTCTGAGTTGATAATGTTGGCACCGCAGAAATGATAGCCATTAATTCGCAGCGACGCCTGTGAAAAAATTACCGAAACAATTACTGTTCTGCATTCCCAAACTTTTTATATAATTTAAGAATTTAAGTTCCCACTTTACATATCATGCTTAAACGTGACAATAACCACGGGAAAAAACCGAGTCAAAAAGACCGTGAAATCTTATGAGACAACGCCAGAAAAATTTGGTAGTTATTCGTGGCTGGCGACTGAAAACGTTACTTTATTAAGGAAGAGGTGATATTGGTAAGAGGTTCTGATTCAGGGAGTGGAGAAAGTGAGGTTACAAACCCGACGCGGGGATTAGCGTACTATTTAAGGTAAAGTAATCAAGAGATTAACCGTTTAACGTCCGATTCGACGGACGGTGTTCTGGACTTGAAGTCCTCCACATGCACCATTCAAGCAGTGACCGGCACTCCGCTGAAAACCTCAATCCCGTCAGGAGTTGAACTCGAGCCCTCGAAATGGAGATCTAGCATTCCATATACTACACTGAACCGATCCACATAAGAGATAAAGCTAAGCATTGGACGATAATTATTGCAGTCAAAAACTTTTTCGTGGAATCCAAATGCTTGAATAGTTCTTCCATTATGCATTCGCACTTTATCAAATGATGAAGTGGTTCATTTTCCATAGCGTCGGATCTTTCATACTCACCACCCATGGAAACTCCCTGCCTTCCACTATCACCCCTCCCTCAATGTAAGGCTTTGTATCAATTCTCCGAGTTCCTTCATCAAGGCGAGGCAGAGATCCTGTTGTAAGATTGGTAGTTTTTTTATTAGTTATCATTTTATTTGGAATATCATCATAGGAATCCTCACGAATAAACAGTGATATTTTTTGTGAATCTGATTGTCACTCTCATAACGGTTCACGATCCGTAAAAATATATCTGCTCGTACTCTATAAAAGTAGAAAATTAATCTACGAGTATGATTATCATTGAAAACATCTTATTGACATTGGATCCACTATCCATCTCATATAGATAAATATAAAAGCGAAAAACGTCTTGAGGACTCAAAACTTTTAAGTCTCTTTATATCGCTTCGTTGTCTCTTAGTCAACATGTGCGTATCATATGATCCATAGTCTTAGATTTACTTTATACTTTTGGAACAACAAGCTGATATGATTTGAAATTTGTGAGCTCTAACGTGAACTTTCTGTTTTTTTATCATGAGCAGCATTAACACAACAAATTCCTTAATTTATTTCCACAGATAAACGTGTCGCTGCAAATTATAAATTGATTAGTTCTCGAAAAGTGCGAGAAATGCCACGTAGCTGGTTAATGTGGCAACGGAATATAAAGTAGTATATTTTAATCGAGAATATATTCGAATGCTGTCGAAGAGATTAATAGGTGTAACCTTTGTAAGAACTTCGATGTTTTTAGAGTATTTTCTCTTTCCTGTCATTTATTCTAGCATATTTTTCGTATGAGGACATAATTGAAATGTCCAATTTGCTATTGTGCTACACTGAAAAAAGAAATGAGATCGTACTTGCCTAAGTGGAAATGATATCCAGTATAGAGAAGCAGAGAACAATTAAATGGGAGATTATGATATGGCTTAGTTGATTGTGAAATTGAAAAATGTGAAAAAAATGTAATTTTAGTCGACTTGCTATTGTAAAATAAGTGCTGAGTGTCACCCACAAAGTACTTAGCATCAGAGCTTAGACGAACGTTAATAAGATAAACTTACCCAGATATAAGGTGGATGCTGTGTGCAGTAATAAAGACCCCACAATGAGCAAGACAACGGAAATACTTTTGGAAGGCATACTTCGGCTGCTGTGAATGTGCTCTAAGGATGTGACCTCTTGATCAAAATGACAATATGGGGACTGATATGTTTCCCTTCTAATCGGAAAAGTTGCAAAATAATCTTTTTAAGTAAATTAATTGATAGTGGGTGCGTTTGCTAATCAGAAGACAAGTTGACAACGCCTATCTTTTCGCACTGGATTTAAAAACACGTGTAACCAGACTCAGACGATTTTTTTTACAGTCCAGAGGTCAATGTTCGCTTTGAATCTTATCGAATCATCATTAAAAAAATCAAAAATCTTCAAGCAAGGTGTGAATGATGAAGCCGAATGAGTTTGATGGAGTTGTTAAGGGTCTGTTGAATTACCTAAATCATTATTTTTCACGTTGGGGACCTCATAAAACAATCTTGTGTTTGTAAACATTTATTTTCCCGAAAATGGTGCTGAGTGTTGTGAAAGATTGGTGCTTATCGCATATTAATCATTAAATATTTTTGGGCTAATTGCTTCTGTCAGTAAGGGCATGAGCCGGCATGATTTTCGTTCACTGCTCAACTCAGGGCAGATTCAGGGTATGTGTTGACGCCAATTTTTGGTCAGCACCGAAAATCTAAAATTGAAGTAACCTACGCAAAAACAGTAATAAGTGGGCGATTAAATAAATGCCCGTTATTATTTATGATATTAATGTGATCAGTCTCGTTCATGGGTATGCATGTTGCGGAGGATTAAAGTCCAAAAATGCAATTTAATACCGGAAAAAATAGTTCTGTTATTTGGATATATACACGTTTTGCAGGAGAAATCTAATTTCAAGTAGGTAATATATTTTGTCGCATATTACATATTGTTACGAACAATTAAAAATCACGTATTCCCATCAATTTTCAAAGTATCCAGGGATCATGAAGGGTTCTTTCGAGGTGACCCCTGCTGACATTTTCAGAATTAATTATTAGGCAATTTAACGTTTCAGTAAGGGGCTCAATCAAATCTTTATGCCTGAAAATTCGTTTCTGCTTGCGATTCAATGCACCCAGATTTCGTCATGTTGTAATGCCCGTGAGAATTAAAGGGTTACTTTTGTGTGGATATATGTAATTGCAAAGAATTCAACAAAGAGGTTTTCAATTCTGTAGCCGCACTTAAAGATGCTTCAGACCGGGAGGAAATGTATAAGTATAGGAGTGGAAGGGTATGGAGAAGCTCAGTATTCCATAAAAACTATGAAGTCGTTTGGCTAGTACTAGTGCATATCATTTATTTAATGAGAAACTTTTAACCTACTACAAACATTTACTTGTAAAAAACGTTCACAAAAACGGAATAGGTACCTACTACAAAGTTACGGATAATAGAATTTTATTTATTGCTGCGCACCGTTTGCGACGAACAGAAACCCGGTGCTTGTCAGCCATCAGCCATTGAGTGTCAACGCATGTGCTCTTCCTTGTCACAATCCATTTTAAGGCCATTCAGCGAGAGTGTAGACCACCCTCTATTTCATAGATACGCATAGGGGTCTAGTACTTAAATTAAAATAACCGAGGTTAGAAGTGGCCACTCATCTTAGTATATCACTCACAATATCACTTGTTGCGTGATCAACTCAATAAAATATAATTCCAATCTTTTTACCGTTCCATGAATGCTTGTTGGTTGGTTATTTAGGCGAGGCGACCGACAGCTGAGGTCATTTGCGCCATATAGGATAGGTGGGTAATTGGGTAATGGTAGGAGTTTTTTCAGGGAACGGAGGAAGGATGGAGAGAAACCCGGCGTCGGCAT
The DNA here is from genome assembly GCA_933228895.1 of Platycnemis pennipes. Lineage (NCBI taxonomy): Eukaryota > Metazoa > Arthropoda > Insecta > Odonata > Platycnemididae > Platycnemis > Platycnemis pennipes. Next base: position 54,665,473 of record OW121853.1, read on the forward strand.
TAGCCTACTCTTAACGAAAGGCGCCAAGGGGACCACGGTTTAACGTCCCATCCGACGGACGGACTTGAAATGCCCTCCACTAGGCACCCAAGTGGGGACCGGTTTTCCACTGAAAAATATGAATGCTTGTTCTATACTGACATCCAATACGAGTGTATCAATGGAAAGCATAGGTAGTTGCATGTTGGTATTAGGACTTTAATCTAGGCCAACTAAGAGCATGATATAGCATGCTTGCTCTGCTCTTTTTATCTTTTTTTTAATTATTTCAGAAGAGTATATTATTAATAATCCTTTTTTATGCATGATATGTAATGCATGTTTGGTGTGAGTTCGCCCCCTGCCACACACCTTTATCGTGCCTGGCAGGGTATTGTGTAGATGTAGATGACATGTTCTTCTACTACTGGTTTGGGTTGATGTTATTTAATTGGCGTGTAGTGGCGCGAGCAGAAACTAAAATCTCTGGCACAATGTGTCAGATACTGTCTGGCAGCGATTCCGAAACATTAGTGTGCAAAATTGCTATATTAGCACTGGGAATGAACTTGTGTTCATAAAATTAAATAATGGATAATCACAATCAGGAAGGTGTTGTGTTCAAATTTGCTTGTTTGCGCCTGGTTCCAAGCATTCCGTTGAAGCGGAGTAATTATAGTAAATAAATTCTTCTCATATTAAAATGAATCGTCGTTGAATTATTTCCGGAAGAATAATCATCCTTGTTGAATCCAGGCTGAAAATATTCAGTTTCTTATAAATAAATCTCTTTAGCCCTTGCTTGGGAGCCGCAGAGTTGGGTTGTCAAAGAAAACATCCAAATTCCAATTTTTCCAAGGTACTTGCATTACTGCTGGAAGTCATTTACAAATCAAATTGCATACACAAGGTAGACTTAGGCAACAGGAAGCTTGTGAAATTGTTATTTTCGGATACGAGCTAAAGGAAAACTCATTTTATTGTGCTCGTTTACAGTCATGTAAGTCAAATAAAGATACAATGTAAACTTAAGATATAGGTAATATACACTGATTTTCGTCAATTGAAAGGAGATAAATGGTCAAAAATATTCCTTTGAGAATTATCTACGAAGCTGTTATTGCTTTCGGTTTTAACTTAACCAACTAATTCTTCATATGGGTATTTATCCAGTTGATGTAATGTGACACTTCTGTGTACACTGTGGGATACCCCAACTCATTGATGTTTCTCTCCCATGACACCAGTCCAATCACCTTCCCGTTCACGGTGAGTGGTGCCGCCGAGTCGCCCTGGAATAGTCAGAAAACAGGGATAACTATAACTGTTCTGTTCCATTAGATATCTTTGAATTTTATGCTGAATTCGATAGCGGTTTTCATCTTGCTAAGGACGCGGAACATAGTCGCTCATATCCTCTGTTAACTGGAATTATATGATGACGGTGATGGAACTAGAACGCGCACAGAAATCGGCGCGATTAGTGAAAGGTAGTTATTGTACTGAACTAGTGTCATCCGCTAAGCAGCAGTTCTAGAAATGTAATATCACTGCACGTTACAATTCACACTGTTCCTATTGTACAATATATAGTTTTATACGTAATAGAGGAAAAATCCGACCATGGTAGCCTTGTCGGTAACGCGCTGACCTGGTCACAGGTTCGTATCCCGTCTGAGGCATATATGTCGACTATGTCTTAGGATTCAGTTTCCATTAAAAAATGAGGTAATACCGTCAGCACTGGAGCGCACAAAAACCGATTTCCAACACTATTAATGGGAAGAAACTTACATTTGTTACCCCTTTTCTATCTTCTTTGCTGGCAGCACATATTTGGGTCGAATAAACAACTTTCTTCGGTATAGGTCCATAAGCCTCTTCGCATTTTTTGTGGTCGTATATCTCAACTTCAATTTTATGCAGATCATTTGCCGGAACATCAAAGAACTGGAAAAACAAGACGATCTCGTTTCATTCCTTTTTAATGCCAACTTGATTAACCTTATATTTTGAGTACAAAGTTAAACACTAGCCTCTATGATTCCCAAAATGATTTCTTCACGTTATGTTACTCATCTTACTTTCATTTTGTTGCAAGGTTAGGTGAGTTTTTCCTCTCTCTTTCTTGAGGCCTTTGTTTGACTCAGTATTTCATTCAAGTCGCTCTATTTGGCGACCCATTTATTATATTAATAAATAGGGTGGCACTTAATTGTTCTTGCCACAAACTCATTAGGAGATCGAGCTGGTGTAGTGGCTATCGGCTTCCCACCCTGAGGTCCTGGTTTGAATGACGGCTATGGCTGAGATTTTCAAACGGATACATCTCCCTACTAGAGAACCTTGTGGAAAACTCTTCAAGTTCTAAGAAAACTTCCATGGTTTCTTGCCCTGCGTCAGTATTAAGTCATTACGATAAGAAATAAATAACTTATGCTTTTCGTTATTTTTTGGGCAAGTAATATTACATGAACCATAGATATTAAGAGAAAGGTTCGGGAAGAAATGGAAGCCCAAAACCCAATTTAATGAAGGAGTAACAATCTCCGATAGCTATATTTTGGTCAACCAGGTGACCATCCACAGGGAGAATCGGTAAGATAGGTGTGAGTAAGCGAAGTACGCTCAGAACACACTCTGACTCGTAATAATCGTATATAGTCCACCTGCCATCCTAAATAGCGTTGTTTTGAACAGTACCTATACAAGTATTAATCCTTTTTTATGCATGATATTTACTGCATGCTTGGTGAGAGTTCACCCCCTGCCACACACATTTATGGTGGCTTGCAGGGTATTATGTAGATGTAGATGCCAATTGTAAAGTACCGTTACCGGTTTTCGGAAAACCTATCCGTCTCGGACGTGAACTCTGTCTTACCCTATCGTGAAATGAAATGCCCCCCTCCCCCTTTCCATTCAATCCATATTCTTGTACCTTTCGTCGATATGTCAATATCTAAATTGAACATGAAAATAATAAAATTCGGAGTTAATGAAAGTGGCTTGGAAAATATTTTGTCAGATAACTAAAATCGCGTTGACATTACAATGTATTTTTGAATTATGCATTTGTCAACTTATTTTACACGATAAAAGTATGAAAAAGGAAGTTTTCACATGTAAGGGCAGGAAAGTGAAGATGATAACAGTACAATGACCGAAAGAAAAAAATTACTCCGCGATGAGGAAAGAACGCGCAGTACACTATATAGCCCTCGTTGTCAACAACCACTTCACAGTTGTCGGCTTACACGATGCCGGCTAAAGCCGCGTTTACACTATGTAGCAAAACCTGCCATATAACTTTTGCTATATAACGTTGTTATGTAACTTTTGCTATATAACATTGTTATTAAACTTGTGCTACACATAGCGAAGTTAGATATAGCACGGATTTCTTTTGATCTTTACCGACTCCCAATGGATAGCACAATTTTTGCTATACATAGCAGAATCTGCTACATATAGCAATGTTATATAGCACTTTTCAGAATTGACTTTTTCTACTTTTAGCAAATGTTATATAAACTTGCTATATGCTATACAAATTTACTATATAACAGGTTTTGCTACATAGTGTAAACGTGGCTTAACGTAGGCAATTGGCGTGACGTTTTACGTGCTTCAATTATGTTTTTTTCTCGTAAACCCGGGCCTATGAGGGAAAGAGCCGAGCCACTTATCTCTTTATTTTGCTTCTAGTCGCATTGAAAAAATTTCATCTCATTTCGTGACCCCAATGATACAGCCTCTCCTTTTTAGTAGTGATGCAACAATTTTTTAATGCTCGGTGATTATGCATCCCTTGCCACACACCCTGGAGGTGGCTAGCAGGATACCCAGTGCATGCAGTAATGAGTGTGGCGCAGGCACGTATTTCCGAGTATCAATTCTTCACCTTCAGTGCTCCCCATCCAGCGATCACGGCAGTGGTTCCGACCGGCGTGACCTGTCCTTCATCAGGCAGGATAGCTGGCGACACTCCATCGCCCATCTGTATGGGGGGGTTCACCTACACATATATGAAATAGTAATGAATGTGGGTTAGGTGAATGTTGCTGCTGCTGCTTCCATAAACGGGAGCGAACGAGATGAACGAATCGAATCAAAGTGATTACAAGAACTCGGGTAATTGTGGAAGTACGGTGAGAAAATCAAATCCGCCACACTTTTCTTAGGGTAGATTGTTTTTTTTTTAAATGTGCGTCCACGGCTAAGGTCATTTTGCACCTTACATTTTTCTTTCCGCCGATTCGAGCGATTGACAAGGCCAATGGCCGCTCCCAGAAATTTTTTTGGGGGGAACGCCATCTGCAAAGTGTAACCAAAATTTTATTTTAATCAGTATATTTTGAATGCTGTAGTAAGCCCTATTTTCTTATCTGTAAGAAGTATTCGACAAATATGGTCATCTTTGGTCTAGTCCTACTCGAGTAAAATGATGTAACGAGTTCTTACTATTTCCAAATGCTGCTACCATGTGACTGTGACTTGTCCATTAAAGATTGATTTGGGTTTTGTAGAGAGCAAAGGGGGGAGAGCAGGGCCCTTTTTCCCCCTCCCCCATCCCCGCCCTCCCCCCCTGTAGGTGCGCCACTTGGCAAGGCTGCTCACGTTTTCGCGGAAGAGTTTTTTTCCGATTTAGTGAATCAAGCCTCTAAAGAACTAAACAAATATTCGTTTTGAAACGGCTAGAGTATATCATGCCATGCATTGTGCTCATGTTTTTATTTTCAAGTTATGAATGCATTTAGGGATGGTGAAACCTTTGGTCCACCTAGCGAAGCAAGACTGTGTGGGCAAGTTTGGCAATACCTTTATTTTTCTTCCCAACGTAAAACATGTAATGTTTCGAAAATAAAACTTTACCTTTAGCAATACGATATCGTTAATCCATGAATTTGATTGATTGTAGGCTTCATGCATGACGACTTCAATTATATCATGAACTGTTCCGCCCGTGTCCAAGCTGTTAGTTCCGACTTTAATGGAGTACAGGTTCCAGTTGTAGCTGAAAAGTTTTAAAATACGCTGCAAGTTATATGGAATAATAAGAGTTGTAATAAAACGGAATGTACTTGACAATTTTTTAACTATCAGTCAATGAGTCATGTCATGAGGGAATAAACATTTCCAAAATCCCGTCATTCCATCCAAATAGTCTCATTTCTTCTTTCCTCATTCCTTATTACGTTTCTTAACTACATTTTCCCCTCTTTCACGACTTTCATTACAATACCACCCTTTATCAAACTACTACTAATAATAAATATGACGCTCATGTTAGTAATGCGTACGGTATCAAAATATTTTCATGTACGCAACTGCAAAGTAGCTCCTGTACACGTAGCTGACAGTCATTACCCAGTATATGCTTTTGCCTATTGTCTAGATCGGAGGGAAATTTTGACGGGCGTGACATGGTCAAGTGTCTACGGAATAGAACCATCCCCTGGCAAATCGAAGACAAATGGAAGATATCCAAGAAGATCGGAGTGGTATAATTTTCCTTCTCCTTATACTTCTCTCCCGAGACGAATTTTCCAAATGCTCAGTCCTTGCACCGAAGGATTTTGCGCGCCCAAAAATGTTCTCACTTATTCTTTTGGCTGTTTTTGAGAGTTATTTAACTATATTTAACAATTGCACGAAGACCAGTTTGATGTGGAGGAAAATCCGCTTTTAAAACAAAGAAACTGCGCAAAGCAACAGTATTATACAAGCCACATTCTTTAATACATTAAATGGAAGTCCGTAATCCAAGTTGAAGTTGAAAACAATTTCAATTGCACCCGTATGCACATGTTAAGTTCATTTATATTATCCTTGTTTCCTGATTACTGGTCTGTTTTAGTGTGTTACTTACAACATGCAGCTTGCGACCCCAAGAACCCAATCTGTGTTGAGTATGTTCACACCGCAGATATGATATCCATAAACGTGCAGCGATGCCTGTGAAAATGAAATATAAAGTGGTATATATTATTCACAAGGCTGATAAATCATTTAAATATTTTCTGCTCTTCTAAAGTTTTTTCGAGTGGAAATGGATTTTCAGAAGTCGGATTGCCTGCCTCCTGGTAGACTATTTTAAGTCTACCTTCAAAAAAGGTGCAGATATGTAGAAGCCCTGTAGCTAATTCACTACTTGTTGGCTTAAAAATGTATTTTAAAAAATTCCTATTTCATCATTTCATGTTAGGGTTGGATAAAGTAATCAATAGTTTGAGAGAAAAATGTATACCGCTTTACCCTCTATAACTATAAAATGTCACTCATAAGGAAATAAAATAATTACTGTACCACCAGTCGGAGACTTAATTGCTCTGCATAAAGTATAGGTGAAATATTAAGGGACTAGGCAGCTAGATACTCTCCCTTCCCCCGTATATAATGGTAGTAGATTAAAAGATGCCACGAGAAATGACCGTGTGATTCAGGCTTAAGTAAAGCCTGAATCACACGATCATGAATTGGGGAAGTAAATTAAAATAGAATCGAAAAGATGCGAGTTTATTTTTCGGTGATAGCGTATATTGTTATTTCATACAGATCTTTGAACACTTATAATTCTTTAATCTCTGTCTTACAATGCAACGCTTCCCGTATATTCCATTTTGCAGACACAAATACTTAATTTTGTATGAATTGTACTTATCCCGAAATCATTATCTTATTTCTATCTCTGAAAAATAATCCATAGTTTCCATATGTTTCCAAAAGGCATTGGTTATATTCATTCACCTTGATCATTTTTATTTCATTGGAGTTTTTATTTGAATGTAAGGAATTTTATGATGTGTTTGTGTTAGGCTTTTTCTACAAACCTCTGACTTGTTGTTTTGTATGTAAATGTAAAATATATCCATTTTCCATGCTAAATACTCACCACCCAAGGGAACTCCCTGCCAACCACTAACTCCCCGCCTTCTACGTAAGGAATAATATTTGGTTGTGGGGCATTTACACCAGTAAACGGTAATGGAGGACCAACAGAATCATCTGCAAGAAAACAAATCATTTGAATTACTTTCATTCATGTGTTGTCGGGCATAAGGATTTACCTTGGTGTTCATGAAATCATCAGGTAATAACTAGATTCCCATTCCTGGAGGAGGGGCCCTTCTTCGCGATTAAGCCGTTTTCTTGGTCATAATAATGAATTTTCCATAATAATAACGATGGATAGAAAAGGGAAGAAATATGATACGAAGTATGAGTAAGTAGTCAATTCAAGGATCGAGTGCAGAGCTGCTTCAAGTAGTTCATCACATTGATGTATAGTGATAATAGTGAATTTTCGCATTCGTAAAAATTTCATTGGTAACTATTTTGTCTTCCTAATAAAATTAGAGATAAGGATTATTCCATCAATTTAACGGAAGAATTTGATTTCTCTAGTATACATTATCGCATCATTTGATACATTTAATGAGAAAATGAGTTAGTTAGATGAGTTAGGAAAAAAATCAGTTAGTTCCAAACTAAATCGAGAGCATTAGCAAGGAAATCATGTCGGCAAGCGTTATCACATTTCAAGAGCAAGATGTAGGAGAATATTTACTAAAAAAAGTAAAATAGTAGATAGCAATCCTAAAGCGTTTTGGTCATATGTGAGAGAGCTTCAGGGAAATATGTCCACAGTGCACACACTCAAAAACGATAAAGGAATTAGAGTCACCAGCAGTGTAGAAAAAGCCAATACTTTAAACACCTTCTTCCAAAGCGTATTCAACTCATCGTCACACAACGCAGTGGAACACATTCAGTGAGTAGATGCCCGAAATAAAAATTTCATGTCGCGGAATAGAGCAGCAGTTAAAAAACAAGAGTAAAAACAATCATCAGGTCCAGATCAAATTCTATCCAGAGTATATAAAACATTAACTTCTGAAATAGCCCCCTATCCAGAAATAATATTCAATAAAACACTAAAGAACCACATAGTACCCAAGGATTGAAAAGTAGCTAACATTACACCTTTTAGCATTACACCATTACAGCCACCGCGATGGTGTGTGGCAGGGGGTGAAGATCACCAAGCATGCACTATTGACTTGCAAACAAGCAACAATAGGGTCTCATGCAACTAGATTGTTAGTATCTACAGTATTTACGGAATTAATTCATGCATCATGCACTACAGACTACTCTAAAATATTTCCCCTACCTATCCCTTTGCTATGCTGCCTATTCTGTTTTCTTATAGCACGGGGGAAAATGCCATTTTGAATCTATCAGTACGACAATCTCTCTAATCTTATTTATCTAGTCGAATCTAGCATAATACGCTAGTGTTTTTAATATGTTCCTAACATTTTCAGTAAAGCTATCCGATTGGATTTTCTCTAATAGATTTAATCTGTGCTTTAACCTACGCTCTGCTAATGATTCCCACCCTAATTCTTGTATTAATTCTGAGACACTACTCAACCTATCACCTTTTAACGAACTTAGCTGCTCTACGCTGCACACTATCTAGTTCTCTGATCAAACCTAATTCATTCGAATCCCATACACTGGCTGCATACTCAAGGTGGGGTCTAACTAGTGAAAAGTAACGTCGCTCTTTTGTCTTTTCATCACATTTCCCAAGTACTTTTTTTATAAATCCTAGTTTTCTCTTCGCTCGGCCGCATATTTTCCGGATGTGTCTTCCCCACGATAAATCTTTAGTGATTGTTACACCTTAATACCTTATGGTTTCAACGTTTTCGATATTCGTGTTACTAATTTTTTAGGATCGCTCTATCGAATTATTCCTCCTACAAAAGGTATTAACTACACACTTTTAAAGATTAAGTTCCAACTGCCATTTGTCGCGCCACTCTTGAATTGCATCTAAATCCTTGCTAAGCGATTTCCTGTCTTCTTCTTTTGATATACCCCAATATACTACGACACCGTCTGCAAAAAGTCTACGCTTACTACTGACTACGTTACCCAAATCGTTTATGTATAAGAGAAATATAAGCGGACCTACTACGCTACTCTGGGGAACTCCCGATGTGACTTGATCGTGTCCGACATGATACCATCTATGACAACCCTCTGCTCTTGTCCACTTAAGAATTCTTTTACCCAACATACAACGTCTTTATTTATACCAAAACTCTCTAATTTCAAGATTAATTTATCTTGAGGAACTTTATCGAATGCCTAAATCTAAAAATATCGCATCAACTTCAGTACTGTTTTCGCCGTAGATTAAAATATCGCGCACGAATAAAGCTAATTGTGTATCCCAAGATCTACCTTTCCGGAGCGCATGTTGGCTGTTTATGAGCAATCCCTGACTATCCAAATGCCCCATGATCGAACTGACTACAATGTGCTCAAATGCCTTACAAGATATTAACATGAGTGAAATGGGTCTGTAGTTACTAGGTTCTTCCCTATCACCGCTTTTAAAAATAGGTGTAATGTTAGCAACTTTCCAATCCTTGGGTACTGTGTGATCCTTTAGTGTTGTTGAGGCCTCGAACGACCAAATTGGTGGATTTTGTGAATGTTTGGCACATCAGACAACGTAATTGGCGATGCCAGCAAGGCAATTGATACTGGGATCTATCGGAAGGAATGCATCAAGTTCATGCTTCTGTTACGTAAGTCCCCTCATCTACTGCTTAGAAATCTGGAATCTGTTGTTTAATGTTAATCGTGCAATTTCTCATTTTGGGGAAAGTTTACGATAAGATGAATGAGGAAAGTTGTGGAATATCACTACTAGTTTTCCCCTACCACTTATGGTATCTTGCAGGGTATTATGTAGATGTAGATGTAGTTACGGCTTGCCTGAGCGTAAGGTGCTTAGGGTGAGGCTATATCTACAGGCATAAATGAGAGGAATGGGAACATTACTCTGTACATTAATGGATGTAGTACAAGGATTCGTTGTATCATTATCCCTGTCTGATATTTTTGCGGCTATGTCCCGATGAGGTTGGCGAAGTTATGATTTGAAATAGTTAGTGTGATATCAGCCACTAATTGGTATAACAGTTGGAAGAGTCCAACACATGGAACAGTATCGAATAAAAGTCCACTAAATGTGCTAAAGCTCAGGGATAACTTTAGTGAAATAACTGTGAGAAAGTAATAGGTAATGCATCTTAGGCCGAAGTATTTGTGCTCGACTAGGAGATTCGATCGATAGTCTTTTTGTGATGATCACGTATGGAACGGCTGTGCTTCGATTGCGAGTTCATGCTGAGAGATTCAATGAAATTTTGACTGTAATGCGACGGAAAGTAACTGAGAGGCTTGAAAAAGAGAATAATTCATAAGAAAGTCATTGGTGAATGTGGTATAATACTCTTTAATGGTGAGGTAGTGTTCGAAGCCTCAACGGAAGCAGTGCCATATTACGAAGCTAAAGAATTAACTTCGTATCACCAAGCGAAATCTTACTGACCTGGCTTTCTGAGCTGTCGAATAATTGAAGATGTCTAAATCTTTATTGAGAAAATCATTTGTCAAAACCTATTGTGGTTCACTAAACGTATTCTGTGGACGGTGCGAAGTTAAAATGATTCGTCAAACACGTGCTTGCACTTGAACAAATGAGCCCCGGGCACATATAAGAAGAAGTATAAAGCCAGGTTTGGAGGCAATTGGAAGACAATAAGTGGCGGAGGTAGTGTGAGAGAAATATGCCTAAAAGAGGAAATATCCAGGCTTAATTAACGTTGTCTTCCGTTTTCACTTTGCCAGACCCAAAATGGAATATCGTGAAGGGTAAAGTATGCGTGCGTTAATAGTTTTTAGTTTTGTCGATACACTCAAACATTTCTGAGAAAAACTCACCTGATAAAGGACCTGTTGATCTACATTCAGCACCCACTACAAAAACAATCAATACCCAAGGAATTAAAACTCGCAACATTTTGAGAACCGGAGTAAGTTCCAAAGGAGATTCGCCCTTGCTTCTCTTGATTCTTATATCAACTGCTTTTCATGCCACTAAAGCTTACTCTCCTGAACACGTGTGTGGAGTGCTGAGCACATGAATTAAATCGAGCGTTACTGTGAATTAAATTTGTCTCGCTCCATCATGATATTTGCCAATTGATACAAAAAAGTTTTATCATACCTTAGATATGCAGATGTTGATATCTCAAAAGAAGAGTGTTATCTCATATGGTTTCACACAAGAGGCCGAGGGAACAAACATGCCGGAATATCTAAGAAGTTTCTTTTCTCTTCCACCCCCCTATCGTGACTACCGTTAAATTATGTTCCATTGATATTATTATTAATTAAAGAGAATTATCACTACCGCAGTTCTTCATATTGGTCCTTCGCCTGATTCCCAAGTCGCATATAGTTTGGAATGAAATATTACAATAAATATAAATCATAAAAATAAATATCATAAACCGTAGAACATTTCAGAAATGATCTACTGTTTCGAAAACCGGATTCGAATAACGACACTTTGTTTCCCTTTTCATTAAAAATAACTTTGAGTTGGAAAAACCATTATCATATAGCATGCAACCTTAATCTATTGTGATGCAAACTCTAAACGTTTCTTATGGTGGCGTAAAATAGAAATTGCGCTTTTTTCACGGCAAGCTAACTTAGTTGGAGGACATGATGTGAGCCCATGACGTGTTGCAGGCCTTTTTTGTTAATTTGATCACTGTATCAGTAACGAAGCGATCAAATTAACACCTTCGGCATATTTTTTGGCAAACAATGCAAAAGTGGAATGAATTAGGCACCAGGTCAGATTCTCAAAATTGCTGCTTGGCATGTAACCATACTTATTTATCATTGATAAATATACTGGTATATAAATATACCATAAAGTTTCCTGAAGCATGTGTATACTGCAGTATGATAATGTATCAATTACTTAGATGATTTCGTATCCATCCAAATCTGCCTTTACAGGAAGGTCACCACTTAAAATAGTGTTTTTTTAACAAAAGAATGAAATATAGGTAATGCATTTCCTTGCTTTGATGTTTACGCAACAGTGGCAATGATTACGTAAACAATACTGTTTTATAAATGAACCAATGAAGAAGAGATTCATTAAGTAAGAAAGTTTACATTCATTTATTCACAATATAATGTGTGAATTTTATACACGTTTGTGCTAAGAAAATTAATGGCGCAATCCTCTTACCTATTGACCGAACTATTGGGTTCATCGCCGATTGATATATTTGAATCGAGTTCTCTGCCCCACTTGCCAGTCGTTGATGTCGTACTCACTTGCTCATTCAGTGAACAGGTATATTTGAAAGCAGGCATTTGTGTGAACTTGTGTGAACACAAATTTTTGTGAATAATAAATTTGAGAGTCGGATTATATTGCATTATTTATTGATTCTTTTATACGCTTGCATATACTTCACTCGTAGTGTACTTCGAACTTTGGCGGTAATTTCTCGAAATTACCAGGCGCCCAAGGGTAAAAAAAGCTAAAGTACCCCCTACCCACTCTACTTCCAAGGCACTAAGTTGGCTAGGCTTTTGGAGATATTTATTTTTCGATATTAATATATATTGAAAATAATTTATTACGCATCAATACAGGCAATGCTATATTCAACTATACATATTTTCTCTCGAGAAGTTGAATTTTCCACAGCGTTAGGGTATATTAATCCGTGGCGTTAAGTACAATTATATTTTAGCTAGTAAATTTTAGAATTGGATTGATAATATATTCGGTGTGAACCGAGAATCGGCCACTCCTGTGATCGATTCGGAAATATCGCGATATCGGTTGATATCGTCGAATTAGGATATCGTGATATCGACGTATCGGGATATCTCTCAATAGTATTGTAACTATTTGTGTGCCTATGCGTGGATCCTCCTCCCACTCTCGAATCCAACGGCCTTTTCTTACGCTGTTATTTTAACTGCAAATACCTTTCCATTAGAGGGTCAGTAGCCCATAACAATTCCTAAAAAATATCAAAATATTACTTTTGTTTTTCGGTTTACATCTGTGGTTATTATCTTCCTCTATTCCGAGTATATTTAGCGAAATTTTAACTGTTGAAACACCATTTTACTTGCAGCTCTATCATTTTTATTCGAGAAAGCATCTACTATATAAGTTAAATCTTGCTGTATGTATATAAGAATTAATTTCGGTGACGAATTTATCAATTAATATTTTTTATACAAACTTTTAAATTAGTTTGTAAAAAGGTGGGCTTCTCTTGTGCATATTGCTGAAAAATGACCTGTTCGCAAGTCGTGATTGGTACAAGAGTCAGCTATACTTGTAGGTATGTCTTCTTGTCTTGCGGACATTTATTTCCTAGTCTTCTATTATACTTTCGAAAATATTCCTCATCAAAGGGAAGTTGAATTATTATACTTTGGTCCATACCCTCTCCTGCTGAATCCAAATGGAGGCTGGTTTGCCAGAGATACATGATTGATCGAGCTAAGAAGAAAAAAGTTGAGGGTTTTGGGTTCGATCAAGATAAAACAGTACAATACGTTCATTTTTCCTATCATAGCTCAGTACGAAGTTTCTTATCAATATGTTTTAGATTATATTGCAATCAACCTTCCACCAATAAAAAAGACCTTTATGCTAGGCCCACTAACTTAAAATTGTTCTCTATCTAAATATTTAACTTTCGCACTTCGCATACACGACCTCGGCAGGCAGCGATAACGCAAGGCAGTTGATATTTTACTTTCCTCCGTAGATGTTATGACTATGGTTTGGTTGAATTAGAAATTTCGTCCTTTTTGTATTTAACATGGATTACGTCCGCTCGAAAATTTTGAGTGCATGCTCCTGATTTGCAGTTTTTGCATTTTTTTGACATGTTGTTTACCATCGCTTACCATGCCACTTTGACATGTTGCTTACCATAAGTCGCTACCAATCACTAATTCCCCACCTTCGATGAAAAGAGCAGGATTTGCCTTTGGTGAATATTCGCCGGGGAGATCATAGGTTTTCACTTCTCAGAATCATTTTGTTTGTCTTGAACTGCTCTTTCAATCTGTTTACGTTTCTATATCCCATTTAAACTGTAGTGTAATATATTGGACTTAGAGTGAAATCTACAAATCGTCACTATCCACCCCACTCAATTTTCACACGGATAAAAATGTCAAATAAGGTGATGAAATTTTATAACTCTTATTTCTTTTCTATCTAAGTCATTATTGCCACGATGCGTCTATTAAAAGTGATGTTATAGCTGTTAATCAGCCCAGCGTGTGCCCGAAATGTGACCCATTTCCACCACCGAGCTTTACAAAGGAAAGGGGGGGGGGGGACGAGGATTAGCGGAAACTGTGGTCGGCGTACTCGTATATTAATTATTTCATATTTAAACGAGCCAAAGAAAATAGGATGTGAAAGAGAAGAATTACGCCACAATGAAAAGGTTGGCCGATGGAAGAATCGAGTGGAAAGCTGCGGCAAACCAATCCTAGTATTGTTGACCGATGATGATGAAAGAAAATTGTTCTGCAGGAAAATTTTTCGTTCCCCCGTAATCCTCTCTGGACACGTAATTAGGACAAAATCTCGGGATTTTTGATTGTTTTCTGACTCACCGGGCCTATGTGTACGTACATTCCCTGAAAATTGAACTCTCTTGTTCGATTAGAAATACCCAGGAATATGTATCAGTGAGTGAAAATTTTTTATTAATTAATAATATATAAAATAAATAGTAAGGGTAAAAGATAGATAGAATAGAAGAGTAAGTAGAGTAGTAGAATAGAAAAGTAAGGGTACAAGAGAAGCAATATTGGCCCTTAGGCTGCTTATAGAGAAGAGAATGGAGAAGAACAAACCGACCTTCATTGCATTTGTGGATCTAGAGAAGGCTTTTGACAACGTGGGTTGGAATTCAATGCTTGATATTCTGAAAGGAATTGGAGTTTCCTACAATGATCGAAGAATTATCCACAGTTTGTATAAAAACCAAGTAGCTGTGATTAAATCTGGACCCAGCTGTGAAGAAGCAAGAATAAGGAAAGGAGTGAGACAAGGCTGTGCACTGTCTCCCATAATTTTTAATGTTTACATTGAGAGAGCCATCAATGAAGTCAAGGAGAAGTGTTCTGGAGTGAACATCCACGGAGAAACAATCAGCATGCTACGATTCGCTGATGACATAGCTCTGAAAGCAGAGACAGAGAAGGAGCTGAATAAAATGCTAACAACCATGGAAAGGACAATGGCCAGACATCAGCTGAAGATAAATAAGAAGAAAACTAAGATATTGGTGTGCAGCAAGAAAGAAGAGGCCAAAACCAACGTTAAACTAGGAAAACAGAAACTGGAAGAGGTGAAAGAGTTCTGTTACCTGGGAAGCAGAGTAACCAACGATGGACGAAGCAAGAAAGAAATAGTGAGTAGAATAGCCCAGGCAAAGAGGGCATTCTATCAAAAGAAGAATCTACTAACAGCTGGAAATACAAGCTTGGAAGTAAGGAAGCAATTCATCAAAACGTATATCTGGAGCATATTCCTTTACGGCAGTGAGGCATGGACGATGACAACAGCAGAGAAGAAAAGGGTGGAAGCATTCGAAATATGGTGCTACCGAAGAATGATGAAGATAAAATGGATCGACCGAGTGACAAATGAAGAAGCCCTAAGAAGAGTGGGAGAAAAGAGAAGTCTGCTGAAAACTATAAAAAGAAGACGGGACAACCTAATCGGCCATATCTTAAGACACGATGGCCTGATGAAGACAATCGTCGAGGGAAAAGTGAACGGGAAAAATGGAAGAGGCAGGCCTCGTATGAGTTACATGGAGCAGGTCGTAAAGGACATGAAAGAGAGGAACTACGTTGGTATGAAGAGGTTGGCTGATAGAAGAATCGAGTGGAGGGCTGCGTCAAACCAATCTTAGAATTGTTGACCCTTGATGATGATGATAAAATAAATAAATGCATTACATCGTTAGGATTGTTGCATCATTTCCCTCGTGTTGCCTCATTATCGTTTGACATCTGATTTCACCTGCGTCCTATCACATGGGAGATAACTGAAATTTGAGGGTGGGAGAGAAAATTTATGTCTTAATCACGCGTCGGTTACACTTCAATGACTCTCAAAGGAGGAGATAGGTCGGTATTCACAAAACCAAAGAGGTCTACTGAAATCGCACTCCAAAAGATAACTTTTATGTCAGAAATTATATGCTTCATTGAACGCCAACAAAATCGAGTGCGTATTGAAGTGTGATTTCCCCCCCGGATGTAGCTGAGCCAAGTGAAGCAGTGAAAGCAGGATAGGTGGTGGAGCCAAAAACTTTCCTTTGTTCATAGTTCGACTAACAAGTCTTTGGTGCATTAAAGGAATCTACCATGATACAGAGGCCAGGTTTTGTACAACATCTGATAAATTATAACAATCAGTTCCAAGTAGCAATTATTCGGGGGAGGCGGAGGAGGAAAGATCGTATTTCTGGATTGACTTGGTATAAGGTTCATGACAGTTTACCTCCAAATATTACACACTATTTAACATTTCCCTCTTTATCATATCTAAGAATAGCTATGCATGCATAAAGTTCTCGTACAGGTATAAAGGCGGTAAAGATATTTACGTTCAAGAAAAAAGTTCATCATAAAGTGTAGCCATTGAATAGAGCATTTTATTTTAAGGGAAGAACATTTGTATGCAGACGCAAATAGGGGATAGGTTGACACGGTGAAGAGTGTTCTGGTCTACCATCGGAGGACAAGGTTCGAGTCCCGATGGTGGCAAAGGTTTTCCAATGGTGTCCTGTTCCCTATTAAACTCTGTGTGGTGAGGATTTTGAAATGAAGTGCTCTGTCCATCGGATGATACATAAAATGAGAACCCTTGGTAAGAACCCATTTTGAGTGGGTTAATTCTTTTCACTTTTCTTCGGGTTCCAAACATCGTGCCTCCACAGTACTTACCACACACCTATCCAGCATGACTTCAGTAGTTGATTACCTCATTCTAATAGCTCACCACGGCCGTTTTAGGTCCTCATTTGAACAAAAACTCCCGTCTGTTTTTCTTCATTCTTCAACAGTAGACAATAATTTATAATCACTCCCGAGATTGATATTACCATTTATCTCTGTCAGCATCTTAAGTTATTATTTTTTCCCATAGGCTCGTACCTTCTTTAAGCGACTAGCGATGGGTACAAAACATTTCCTTTGCATTTGAAATGAACGGAAGGTAGCGGTTGTTGAATTATTCACAAGAACATTTTTGATTGTCATGAAGCTTCAAATTTTTACTCATGGGAATTAAATGCAAATTTTTTAGTCACGTTTGAATCCGTCGCTTAAAGTTTTCCATTTATGTTTTCGTTTTGAAAAATCGGTTGGCTTGAAAGCAGATAGTATATTTTATCAGAAAGACCTCCCTGTGAAACTCAGCGTTAGCAGTACAGTGACCAAGTGTAGCTATCCTCCCTTTCAGCTTAGGTAGATCATACCCGCTGTTATATTATTGTAACATCACAAGGATAAATGTTGGCTATGTGATCGATTGGAGTCTTGATTGGAATTTAGACCAAGTATCAGACCATGAGGATGCACGACTTGTAACAAGTTTTAATTAATAAAACTTGAACTAAGATTTTTGTTGTTTTGAAAAGGATGCCTGATAAAAATGTGTGGATAATTCTGTCAAATTAATTTTAGAAATGATTGGCAATCACATGAAAAAGAATGCTCGTTTAGCTGCAAAAATTATTTTTGGCATGAGCTTAATATTGGGTTTACTGATCCTGAATTAATTCTGAATAATACTAAATACGAAGATAAGCTTCCGTAAATGGCTACTGGTTAGCCATTTTTGAATGTTTTTCATGCTATACCTATTCCTTGGTTACTCTACTGAATCCAATGTGTACCACTAGTTTGAGAGCAACAGACTTTCCTGGGCTTTCCTATAGTATAATGTGAGCCGATTCATTGTTTTCTGAGTACTTACCTCTGCTTGTGAAAATTCTGCCAAAGGAGGTAACGGTGGAAGAAATTAGTGAAGCATGAAGAAGGTAGAAGTTAGTGAAATAACTTCTCCAAAATCACGCCATGAAAGTGGCATAGTACACCAATTGTATTTATCTCCTTTAGAGCCAGATAGATAGTAAAGATATCTTGTTGTCATATTGTATGATTGATTTAGGGGGCTTCAATTGTCACGCAAAAAACACTTGTTTTATCTCATTAAAGTTGAAGAAAAACGTGTGAGAAAACATTTTTCGTTGCCACTTGCGTCAATTGCAATGCCTAATTAAAGATTTTATCAATTCATTGTTCTCGGTCTTCACCCCTCGAGGTCAAAAAGTGCATCTCCAACAATGGAGTACACACCCACTAGATTATCCGTCGCATTTTGGATGATAGGGTAAGCCCGATGAATTTCAATGGTTATGGAAAGACAAACGTCACTATCTCCAAGGCGCAGTAGCTCAAGATGGGAATCTTAGATGAGTCTTATCGGCAACGAATTTCACCATCCCGTTCTTTTTTCACTTATTACTCTCCCGCAAACTGCGGCTGTGACTACCTATGTTCTGTAATATAATAGCAATTTTTTCAAGAGAAGCAAATCAATTCAATTCAGATCCAGAAAAATTAAGGATGCATAAGAAGCCCTTTCAGCCAATAGGTTACTCGTAAAGTAAAGAATGGAGAAAAAGTAACACGTCCATTACGTTTCAGGATTCAGAGAAAAGTATTTACGGCCTTGATTGCTATTCAATACTGAGAATTTTAGTGGGTTTTTGATGTCATTCAATGACCGAGTCCATGGTCAAAAAAACGAGGTGTTTATGATTTAATCTGGATACATCACCGAAGAAGCAAGAATAACGATAGGAGTGGGACAAGGTTTTGCACTGTTTTTCGTAATTTAAAATGACCACATTGAGAAAGTCATTGTAGAAATCAATGGGTAGACTTCACTAGGGATAATTCACAGGAGTAAAATAAGTATGCTACGATTCGCCGATGACATAGCGGTCATGGCAGAGACAGAAAGAGGTTCAAAGAAGACTCTGGTTAACAATCATTAGCCAGACATCACTTGGAGGTCATTAAAAAGAAAAATAAGGTAATGGTATGAAGTAGAAGAGGAGAGGCCAAGACAAATGTTAAATTCGGCAAACAAAAGTTAGAAAGAGTGAATGAGTACATATTGCCATCTGGGAATCTAAATACCTAGTGGTGGACGAAACAAGAAGGAAATAGTACAAAGCCCAGGCTAAGAGGGCATTTTACAAAAAGAAGGCCCTACATGCTCCTGGAAATACAAACCCAGAGGTGAGGAAACACTTATTCAGAACAAATACGTGGAACATGCTTTCATAGAGCAATGGGATATGGACGAATACAACCTCAGAGAAGGCTAAACTCGAAGCTTAAGAATATTTTGTTTCAGAAGAATTATAAAGATATAATGGATCGACCCGTCGACAAATGACGAAATCCTCGGAGAAGTCGGAGAAATTCCTCGCAGAAAAAGGAGTTTGATGGAAATTTTAAAGAGTAGACAGAAGGAACA
The DNA here is from genome assembly GCA_933228895.1 of Platycnemis pennipes. Classification (NCBI taxonomy): domain Eukaryota; kingdom Metazoa; phylum Arthropoda; class Insecta; order Odonata; family Platycnemididae; genus Platycnemis; species Platycnemis pennipes. The sequence goes on from OW121853.1 coordinate 54,684,968, forward strand.
ACCCTATCGGGTATATCTTGAGATTCTATGGTTTGATGAAGACAGTCGTCATGGGAAAAGTGAATGAGGGGAATGGGGAAGGAAGGCCTCGTTTAAAATATATGGAAAAGGCAGTGGAGGGTGTCAAGGAAAAGACATATGTTAAAAAAAAAGAGGGTATTAGTTTCTTGAATGGTGATATGAAATTATTGAAATATTAGGTATTTGGTGAATTTTCATGCCACCCATGCCACCCTACCCTTTAAAATCATTTTAATCTTCGGTACAGGCACGTAGCCAGGGTGGGGGCTTCTGGGGCTTCAACCCCCCCTCGAAATTTTTTCCCAATAAGTTTGTTGTTCTGATTGTAACTGGGCATATAATATGGATTACACAGCGAATAATTCAAGGGTCTTGAAACATGATCACTAGTTTGATTCATGTATGTTGTTAATAATTGCTCTTTTAAATCTGATATGTATGTATGCGTTAACCTCCTGTTCTGGGGCTGGTCAAATTAACTGCTTCATAACAAGGTAAGCAGTGGAATTTACCAGTGAGAAGAGATAGGAATGGGCACTGTAAAAGTAATACCAAGCACTGAAAATTAGGGATAAGATTTGTCTCATGTCGGCACCGAACGGCCAAGGCTAATGTGTTTCGAGTTACGCTACACTATACACTTAGGCCTCCCCAAAGCAAATTTCTGGATACGTGCCTGATTTGGTACTTAGGTAAATACCCAGTATTCCGTATTTGGCTTGTGGGTGTTCTGCAAAGCGATCATAATTAAAACACAATAAGTTGAACATTTTTTATTGCCACAATATGTAAAATATCAGTCACTTTAAGTAATTAGAGAATGTGTTCTTTAAATTGTGCATTAATATTCGCGTTGATCCAGTCAATGAAATCGGAAACCAAAGTGTAAACAGTAGGGTACATGCGATGTGCACAGGGTAGTCCCCAAGATACTATCCCTATCATTTCGTTGTCGACGAGAAAAGGTCCGCCGGAATCTCCCTGCAAAAGAAGCGTTAGCTAATGAGCGGAGTCATACTTTTGTGCAAAGGTCTGATAAAAATGTATATGCTTCCTTTGGTTAAGGGGAGGCGGAACAGTATGAAGGAAATCAAATGGGAGAACAGTATTTTGTAGTTAAGCCTTGATGATTATAACTCACATTGCAGCTGTCCTTTCCTCCCTCTCCACCAGCGCAAAATTGGTTTTCGTCCACTGGTCTACCAGTAGTAATGTCGTACAGATTACTGCATGTTTGCCGCTCTGTTATTGGCTCGTTGAGCTTCAGAAGGTCGTTGGAGAAATTTCCATAGTTCTGTCGAAGAGATTGAAACGCCGTGATCAGCTTATCCAAATGTAATTACTATAATCCAAGACGAATGACAATACGTGAAGCTGGCCTTTTCCAAAGAGATCAGTCAACGAGCATCATGTTCGAAAGTTTTTCGGATGTAAACAGTTTGGTCAAGTATGTTATTGACTGCTGATTATCGTTCAAATTACTCACGGCCGTGGCTCCCCAGCCGACGACGGTTCCCACCGTTCCCACTGTTGGAGGAGGCTGTCCCTTTTCTGGCAATTTCACTGCGGCCACACCATCACCCATCACAATTTTGGGGCTGACCTGTAAGTGAAAGTTTAAAGTGAGAAAAACGTTTGACAGCAGAGTTAGAACTTCACGGGGAGAAGCGGCGAGTTTCTATAATTGTCCTAATGATGTGTCAATTTCGCAATCATAATTTTAAAAACTCGGGAGGGTGTAAAAATTAAACTACAGGTAATGATTTAAACCGTCATTTTTCTGGTAATTTGAACTTCTGGAATTTTGCAAATCTCTTTTGCAATAACGCAAAAAATATTTTGAGTGTGACAATACATAGAGATGGATCTGACCACGAAACCAATATCAGAGGTGTAGACTACCCTATGGTTAGATTTCAGAATGGTTTTTACCAAAGTATGAGATTGCAATTGGCATCACAGCTCAATAGAGAACATAAATTGTAGAATATTTTCCCGGAAAAAACACCTAGCTTATATTACGCACTCTAAATGTGTTTGTTTACTTAGAAGGACTTTTGGTCACGTGCAGTCAGAGTATTCGGTGGCAATGCCTTCCCCCTCGTCAACACACGCTCAAAGTGGCTAGAAAGGTACTGTGTGCATATAGATAATATGCATTGTAATCTATGTAATAGAGTATTGAAATAGATGGAGTTTGAAATTTATTTGAGAAAAAGCACAAAAATTAATATCTGAGACTTCGAAAGCGGAAGCCAAACTTGGTAAATTGCATTTTGCTGCTGCAAGATCGAATGTTGGATTTTTTTAGCTAGAGACTTTTAAAATGAGGTTTATTAACCCATTTTTTGGGGTGAAATTAAAGATAATGGACCAAATGTTCCCAACTAAAAAGGTTGGGAACCCCTGGGCCAGAGTGCTATAGATATTATACATATACTGAAGATAAGCGAGAGAGGAAGGGCTTATGTAATAAAATTACGAAAAGGTGGTAATCACGCAAATTTAAAGACAAATGAAGATAAAATGTAAAATTGGCAATATCTGGCGTGACATCTTGGAGCATATATTGGAGGTGAAAATGGAGAAAGAAACAAGAAATACACTTGGCAATGATATAAAGTGTCCAAACGCGTTGTAAACTTTATAAAAGGCATACATACACTTGATAATGATACAAAGCGTAGAATCGCGTTTAGAATTTTAACTTTAAAATAAAACTGTGGGAAAATACGGCAGCTTCTTTCTTCCGCCATCAAAGAGAAAATATGTTCAAAACTTCAAAGGATAATAAACGTACCCCATCAAAATCTACTCATTTCCAGCATTCCTCACCAAGGTGATAATAGTTTGGATTAATTTGCCCTTTTTGCATTTGATCGACATTGTCGTCGATCCTCTTCCACTTACCCTCATCACGGCGATATCGAAAGACTTGCTTGGAGTGGATCCGTATTTTTCGTGGGAGCGCAGATAGGTGACTTGATGCGTAGTCCCCCCTTCATTTAATTTGTTGGATCCCACGACGACTTGGTACTCGGAGGCAGTCATCCTAAAAATGAAATCACTCGTCGTAAATCCATAAGTACGCAAACAGTTCATTGCTTTGATGAACTCTTCTCGGGCTCTACACCGGGTGAGTGAATGTAATGTTGCCGACGTTTCGGGTAGCGACTCGTTACCCATCCTCAAGGCAAATGTCACGTAACTAAACCGTCCGTTGGTTTTATACGGACGCTGGCGGTGGGGGATTGGTCGAGCCCCGATTGTTGAGCTGGAGGACCGTTGACCGTTGAACATTGGCCGTTGACCGTTGGCCTCGCTCTGTCAACCTGTATTCTCTTTAGGATTCTATTCCATGAGCTGCTGATGGTATAGCCCGAATCCCGATTTACGTTCCTCCTCTCCATTCTTATTTCTAACGCTTCCTTTGTCAAGCGATCCCAAAATTTGTCCGAGCGCCAGATAACCCTCGTATCGTCCCATTTAATGCGATGGTCTAGACTGAGGCTATGTTCAACTATCGCTGATTTCTCCGGCTGTCCGAGTCGAAAATGTCTTCGATGTTCCTTCAGTCGAGTGGAAATCGTTCGACCTGTCTCTCCCACATAGACCTCGCCACATTCACAAGGTATTTTGTAGACCCCCGGAGTCATGAGGCCGACTGGGTCCTTCGCTCTGACGAGACGATCCCTTAAATTGGGCAATGGTCTGTGAATGGTGTCGATGTTAAACCTCTTCAAAACCCTCGAAATTTTTCCAGATATCGTAGAAACATATGGCAAAACGGCTCTTGCTGTCGGTTTGGTGTGTTCATTCTCTGTAACTGAAACCCTTGAAAAGTTAGAGGACCTCTTGAGAGCCAAGGAAATTTGCCGCTCACTATATCCATTCTGTCGGAAGGTTTTTCTGAGGTGGTCTAATTCCATAGGAAGATTTTCTTCGTCGGAAATAGCCTTCGCGCGATGTATTAGTGTGGAGAGGACCGCGCTGCGTTGAGAGGGGTGATGATGACTGAGGCCGTTCAGGTAGAGATCCGTATGCGTCGGTTTACGGTAAACGCTGTGTCCAAGTTTGCCATTTTCCTTCCGGTGGATAAGGACATCGAGAAAGGCTATCATATTGTTCTTCTCCGTTTCCATTGTAAATTGGATATTGGGATGCTGGTTGTTCATATGCTTCAAGAACGATGCAAGAGTGTCCGGTCCATGAGGCCATATGATGAACGTGTCATCCACGTATCTATAAAAGCACTTGGGTCTTAACGGAGCAGTAGTAAGGGCTCTTTCCTCGAAATCCTGCATGTAAAAATTCGCAATGGCCGGTGACAAAGGGGATCCCATCGCAACTCCGTCGGCCATTTCATAGAATACACCGTCATACTTGAAGAATGTGGACGTTAATGCATGGTGGAATAGCTTCAACGTTCCGCTGTCAAATTTTTCTTCCAGCAGCTTGAAGGTATCGGAGAGTGGAACACGGGTAAAAAGGGAAACAACGTCAAAACTAACCAAAATGTCTGTTGGTTCTACCCGAAGGTTAGTCAAAATACCCACGAATTCAGAAGAGTTCTTAATATGGTGTTCACAGACACCCACATAAGGTGACAAAATTCCTGTAAGGTATTTGGCTAGGCTGTAAGTAGGAGATCCGATGGCACTCACAATGGGTCGTAAAGGAACACCTTCCTTGTGTATTTTCGGAAGCCCGTAGAGTCTAGGAGGTGCTGGTGCCTGTGGGTAGATATTCTTAAACGTTTCTTCCCGGACGCCTGACTTTTTAATTAAAGAAACCGTCTTCCTCGCTATAGTCTCAGTGGGATCACAATTTAACTTCCGGTACGCTCGATCCTTAAGTATTTCACAGATCTTATGGTGGTAATCTGAAGATCTCAAAATGACAGTAGCGTTTCCCTTATCTGCGGGTAAAATTTTAATCGCCTTGTTGTCACGCAGGGCTCGAAGTGCGGACCTCTCTTCCCTTGAAATATTCGATTTTGGGACCACGGACTTCTTCAGAATCATGGAAACTTCGTCCCTTGCCTCCTCCGCCAAATCTCTTGGGAGCTTCCGAATCGCCTGTTCCACTCCACCAATAAATTCCACGTACGGAATGGATCTAGGTGTTGGCGTAAAATTCAGTCCCTTTGAAAGGACGGATAAGGTAGGTTGGTCAAACTTCTCACATGTCAGGTTGATCACTAACCGTTTGCGGTCCAAGGGAGCGACAGAAGATTTAGAAGAAGGGAGCCGTTCATACTTGCACTTCTGTCTTTCTGTTTCACTCCTCAAAAGGACTTCACCCATGGCTGAAGTAATGATGTCAATGTAATTCCAATCCAAAGGTGAGAGTAAGTTTGCAAGGCGAAGATGGAGGGATAGCAAACTCCTGGCGTTGACATCAAGCAATCTTCTTTTGTCATGAATCCTCTCACGAATCAAAGCCATACTCGTCCGTCTTAGGATTCGGTTCACAGCTGGTGATTTCACAGATGACCTTACTCGAGCAAAGGTAGGGATAGTATCCTCGTCGCGACATCTTAAAAGAAAGGCAAGAGAGCTGAGGAGTCTTGCCTTCTCCTTTCGCAGTCTTTCTAACTTGCGTATACTGCGGTGTACTTCCTCCCCGTAGAGGTTTGTGAAGTAAGATTTCACGCTTTCCCGGCGAATTGCATTGATGAACTCTTCTCGGGCTCTACACCGGGTGAGTGAATGTAATGTTGCCGACGTTTCGGGTAGCGACTCGTTACCCATCCTCAAGGCAAATGTCACGTAACTAAACCGTCCGTTGGTTTTATACGGACGCTGGCGGTGGGGGATTGGTCGAGCCCCGATTGTTGAGCTGGAGGACCGTTGACCGTTGAACTTTGGCCGTTGACCGTTGGCCTCGCTCTGTCAACCTGTATTCTCTTTAGGATTCTATTCCATGAGCTGCTGATGGTATAGCCCGAATCCCGATTTACGTTCCTCCTCTCCATTCTTATTTCTAACGCTTCCTTTGTCAAGCGATCCCAAAATTTGTCCGAGCGCCAGATAACCCTCGTATCGTCCCATTTAATGCGATGGTCTAGACTGAGGCTATGTTCAACTATCGCTGATTTCTCCGGCTGTCCGAGTCGAAAATGTCTTCGATGTTCCTTCAGTCGAGTGGAAATCGTTCGACCTGTCTCTCCCACATAGACCTCGCCACATTCACAAGGTATTTTGTAGACCCCCGGAGTCATGAGGCCGACTGGGTCCTTCGCTCTGACGAGACGATCCCTTAAATTGGGCAATGGTCTGGTCAAGCAATCAGTTCATTGCTTGTGCCACTACCATTTGTGAAATGTATATTAGGTATCAAGATATTTAATGGGAAAAGTGAAATTCTCTCTAATAGAATGAATATACGAGTAATGATTGGAAAATAAACTTCTTAATCCAGGGTTACTTTGTTGCCTTACAGTTGCTACATTAGGCTTTTGACAAACGCATGTTCCAGTGAAGCCTCGTAGAACACTACAAACTGATTCCGTAGCATTATTTTTCAGTACCATAACATCATTTTCCAGCTCTGGGATGGAAAAATTTACTGCTCGCATTAAACGGGTGTTTGACAATCAACTTAATGATTGGCTTAAATGAGTACATGAATTCGCATGTATTCACCCATTATGCCTGTCCTTGGTTTTAAAAGTTGCTCCGGTTGTAATTTAAAATCGCGGCTCTGTTCGTGTGACACGAATAAACTCAGCTGGCTACCGTCACTCGAGGGATTTTCAGAGTATATAGTGCGTAGGAGGTCCTAATTAAATTCGGCCTAGGAGAGTTTTATAGCAAGTCTGTTTTCAAAGTTAACATCTTTGGAGATAAAAAAGCACAACAGCAACAACTTAACATTCCTGGGTATGACGTGTCACAAAAGTATAAGTATGGGCGCAGTTAATATCCTGAGGACAAATCTGGAGGTACATGGCTAACTCTTGTAGACAGAATCAGAGGAATTCGCTTCCATATGAAGTCGGGAACTTTCCTTAAAGTATTTGATCCCATGCTTTGGATAGCTAGGGAATGTACATTGAAACTTGGGACGAGGAGCTTTAACTTCTCTTCAGCGTCACTATTTTTAGTTTTTGCTGCCTCGTGGGTTTTGGGATAATTCAATGGTGATCTTCATTCTCATTCCTCAATGATGTTTCAGGGAAGATGCAGAATATTACCACTTGGCAAGCAGGGACAGAAATATTCATTGAATTGATCTATAACTTCGGTCTCAAGCTAGGAAAAAAATGATTCCGAAAGAAAAGATGGGTAACTTTTTTTTAAATTTCCTGGGACAACCATGAAACTTCTTTACCTTTTATAAACTTGGATACCCTTGATATAGTACATGCATCATGCGTATTAAACTTACTTGGCACAATGAGCAGCTGTCACGATCCATTCTTCGTTTAGGATAGAACCTCCGCAATAGTGGGTTCCTTTGTTTCGTATGGATACCTGTAAATGGTAGTCATACATGAGGTAATTGCCAACTTAAAAAAATCGCCGAGAATGTTTAATTCAATATTGTATAATTTTCTCTGCCATTATAAGAATCTCATAATTTTTTCATTTCTTGCAATGTGAGCAACCGCCTGCCAAAACCTGATGCTGCTAAAACTTTACAATGTACAGTTCTAGCAGCATCAGATTTTGGATCATATTTCCATGAACAGTGTACGTAGGCGTCGTAATTTTATTTTTATTTTTTTTCGCGTAAATTGAATCTTGGTGCAGATGTGCAGATGAGTGTGTTATAACACTGTTTGGGAAAATAAAAATTAAAGTTTAGTCGTTTTTTTCAATTGGGTAGCACTTAGAGGATTCAGAGCTGTTACTTTTCAAAGGATTTGGTCGAGGGGTAACGAAATCGATCCTTAGAAAATTAGACTTACCTGCGCTGGGAATTCTCTGCCAATGACCACATCCCCTCCGACAATGTGCGGATCAATATTGTGTGATGAACGGAAATCGCTCCTCATCGAATCGGCACCATAGTTTGTTTGTGGGAACCCTGGAAAAGAAGCACCTTACTTTGAAAGGCATTTATGAAAAACACTTATATAACCATGGTGACTTCCAATTGTCCAAGGCCAATCAGTGACGAATCCAGGACATAACGTCATACTCCAGCCGACTACCCTACCATTAATTATAATTTAACCTGCTCTGTGAATGGCTGCTTCATCAATTCATTCTATGGAATTGTCATTAATTGACTTTTGATTTGGCTGATATCGGAAATGGTGTATGAATCATTCAGCGATCTGAAATCACGCCAGTAACTGTTTTCTCCCACCAATCACACTCCATCTACAATAGACAGCAGGTAGGAACGAAAAAATGATTTACATCTTAACATTCGGTCCAGGTCACTGTACGCTAATTTCAAGCTATTTTCACTCATGATCAAAGCTCAAAACAATGTTTTTTCTATGCCCACACTGAGTTAGGACACCTCGCATGACATCAGTGCATTCTAATTGTAATGCTACGTCTACGAAGACTAGGGATAGTCTATCTATGGCCACACCTTACAACTAAAAGATGTAACATACTCGTATCTCTTTTATGTCGATTGTAAGATTTTACCTTGAGAAAAACTCACAAGGGTGAATAACAGGATTTCTGTACGAAACATTGTGACTGTTTCCAGCGAGTGCTTCGTCTGAACGCGAAAATGATATATTTATAGTCTCGGATGTAGCTTTTTCGAGAGTTGGGAAATGCGTCGAACCGGTACGATAAATGATATCGTCACTGGGATGGATTGAAGATTGCCAGAAAATCGAACTTTTATTGTGGCATCAATCAACGTGGATTTCTTCCTCTCTTATCAAGAAAAAATATATGGGTCATTCCGATTGATTTCTAGTGATCCAACATTACTTACTCCTACTTTTTCCTGTTTCACTGTAGCCGATAGAAAATACACGAACCTTACGCGAAAAAAAATTCTTGAGTATATGAAACCATCTTGAAAGTTTCTAGAATTATTTTCGGCACATGAGATTAGTCTAACTTGCATAGGGTAGTCGAAGAAACATTTTTTTCAGATACAGCTTTGCAGTGTTTAATTTTTGTACTTATCGTTAGTGATTTACGCTATCGATATTGATACTGTTATTATTATCATTCCAGTTCACTTTTTAGTAAGACATAATTGTAAGTGTGATTTCGGTTTTGGCTCTTGGGACTATTTTACTTCAGTGTTCCACCGCTCTTACCTTGCTTACATCCCTCTCCTCCATCACAATCACGCATTTTTTTATAATGCTATGGTTAAAACTCCTGAGATAGCAAACGCTCTTTTCCCTTTCCTAAATCATCGTTCATTTACCATTTCTCCGTTTCATATCCGGTATTTTCTTATTAATTTTATCCTACAGTCAACAATTATCGTAGAGCATTTTTAGTAATGATCATTTACGTTTAGTCTACCCCTACGTCGTACCCTGCGAGTCACCGCGAGGGTGTATGGTCGGGGGTGGAAGATCACCATACATGAACTGCTCACGTAAAACTTACAGCTAAAATGCCACTACTTCATAGAAGTATACTTGGCATGCATCCAGTAGCCACGTGCAACTAAATGGCTTGTACCTACACAGTAGTGAAGCGATTATCGATTTTTCAGGCATTCCTACAAGTATATTAATCTATATTTCCCTAGTGTGTATGATTCAATAATGTTACGCTTTGGTAATTTTTTCAACTTCTGGGGGCCTCTTTAGCAATCACTCCTGAACTGTGGCAAAATATCTTGTATCTTTATTTCCATTGGCTTTCAACATACGCGATTTCCGTCACAGGCCCCTATCTTAACCCTCTATTCTATTTCCAATTTAGCTTATCTCCGCTGACCGACTTCCGTGTTATTTGCTATATAACTGTTAAAAGTTGGGTCTCTAAAATGAATGTACATCATAGATGGAGATACGAGTCTAGCATTACGCGGACAGTCTTGGGCTTTATGGGTATATTATAATGAAATGAAACCAATTATATTTAAAATATTTGACATTTAATCATGCATCAACATCTCTGATCATGCATCACAACTGGATATGGTGCCTTATCCAGTCTGTATAATGCGATACTTCTGTGTAAACAGATGGAAATCCCGGCTGAGCGCACGGCTTTCCCCAGGAAATGATGCCTACTTGCTTGTCGTTGATGAAGAGTGGTCCGCCGGCGTCACCCTGAAATCATAAGGAGAGAATAATTAACATAAAACTCACTTGGTGAAGGCACATGTTACTCACCTCCATTCAGCTCGTAGGTTCATGTGAGGCTGTTGGGTTGATAGGTTTTTATTTTGAATGATTTAGTAACCACGCTATCGCGCTATAAGCCAAACAAACAATGCACTATTGGTTAAAAACCGACCGTAGTCGCTATTTTGGCTTATAACGCGGTCGTCAAATCATTCACATTAGCAGCTATAGTGTCAGGACCACTACATTTAATTATCATCGTGCGATAATAGTGTTTTTGCTACATTTTAATGAAGTCATCTTGGATATGGGGAGGAAAATACTGGGACTGGAATAAGGGTGGAGTGAAACCCGTTGTCGGCATTAGCCTGCTCTTAAGGAAAGGTGTCATGGGGTTCACGGCTTAACGTCTCATCCTACGGACGTAGTAATGAACTCGTAGTGCTCTCCACAAAACACCCAAGTTGGGACCGGTACAACGATGATAAATCTCCGCCACTGCAAGGATTTGAACCCGGCCCCTCGGGATGGGAAGCCAATACTCAAGCCGCCAAACCAACCGATCCCCGCTAAGATACTTTTAGATAACCGAATTCAACGCCTAAATTGAGGCCTAATGACTTGGTCCCCCTTCAAGATGACTGCCTCCCTTCCATAGATGGGATTAACGATTAAAATTAATCGTTAATCGCTTAAATAAAACGGTATCTAAGAATTTAAGGGTAGTTGTGAAAGAATGCAATGAATAGGCCCAGACGAATGCATACATCCAAACAAAATCGGGGCTGAGGGGAGTGACCGCCAACGTTTAGGAACGCACCCTCACATTAGACGAGAAAAAACGAAACGACGCGAAGACAATATCCTGGAGGGCTCATATGCCTTACTCGGTGGCATCATGTCATCAATACTACATAGTTGAAGCCGTGAAAGAAGGGTCGCCTAAAAACCTATGACGGGTATCGGGGGGAGGGGTTCATTCAAGCTAACGCATCTGTTACAATTAAGGATTGCAATCCCGGAGAGATTTTTCAATCCCGGGATTGTGATTTCCTCAATCCCGGCATCCCGGGATTTAACTAAAGTATCACATTCACATATGGAATTAAAATTAAAAATAACTAAAATATAACATGCAAATACGGAATACATATTAAAATTACGCAAATTTTAAGTAACGTTTATTTTCCCTTAAGCAGGCGTGTGGGGTCTTTTAAGACCCCAAGGGTTTAAAAACGAAATATTTTATCTCATAAATCACTTTCAAGGCTTTGAAAACTCATAGTTCAACTATTAGGAAAAATGAAAGGTACGTATGTAGAATTATCATGCTTTGAATATCTAGTGTAAAAAATAGCAATGTAAAATAAACAAATTTGGCGAAGTTATAAACAATTCCACATGGAGTATTAAAAGACCCCATGCGCCCACTTACGTCACTAAGTGAGGTGCGCCTACTTAAGGGTTAATAAAAAAATTAAAATTATTATATAACAACACCACACAAAGTTTAGAAAGAGGGGAGTAACTTTACTGTGATGTAGCTGAAGCATGGAAATTCGGTTCGTGCCTTTGTTTTACTTTGTTTGTGTTCTTTTATGTTTATCTTTGGTATTAAAATTGGAAAAACCCCACAAAATTACTAAAGAATCTGTTGTACTAAAACGTAAAACAATACAGTTTTTCTTGGGAGATAAGAAAATAAAGCACCAATAGCAATAGCAATTGCTCTTAAATTGAAAGAAATTGTAGACTTTTAAAAAATCAAACAGAAGCGCTAGAATTAGGCTATCCTCACTGAAAAGTTACTTACAATTTTTTAAAATATACTCTTAAAAACACGGAGTGTGTAGTCTTGTCACGCATTCTTGACCTATATTTATTGCAAAGCAAACCCGCTTATGAAAAAGCCCTTTCTGATTCAACACTAGTGGGAAGAATAGCTAGTAAGTGCTAATTCAACCAATAATTAGTAAGTGCTCGTTAATAATTTTCATATTTTCTCCTCTCCGTCCACTTTTACGGAGGTTCTCTAGCTTTTGAACTATTGATAATTCTAGATCTTTTGAACTGCAGCTAGGAGGATATTGTTTGGGAGGAATCAAACATTGGGTAATGGCCTAATTAAGTTCCTTCTTTAGCTCATCAGAACATAGTGAACCACTCTCTGAATATTCAGCAGCTGACTCCTCTCATTATGCAAGCCATCAATATATCGACTTTTTGATGCTATAGAATCTTGTCTTCCTCCACGCTCGCTGATTCAAATGTTTTAGTGGTAAAAATAAAAATACTTGGTTGATTCCATAATTTATTTATATAGACCCTACCGGTTTCAACCTTTGCCAATGTTTTAGTGGCATTATAATTACGAAATCTAAGCAAGTTTCTTTGACAATTTTTTTAGGTTCGCTAGTGTTAGAAGAGAATATAAATTCCCGAAATCATGACCACTTGCCCGTGAACCGCAGTGACGATACCGCAAAACCCCTAATAAATCAGTCCGCCTCTTCAGTATTTGACACTGCAAGGTACTTTTCATATCATTCCCCAACTATTTATTCACATATTTTACTTTTCGCGTCAAGAATTCCAACGCATCCTCACACGTCAAAAGATTTGGATCCCTTCGGCAAAGCGCCCCCAAAGAAATTTTCATTGGCTGCAGTGTTTCAAAAATAGAAGAAGCAAGTTCATATTCACACTCATTGAATGATATTTCGGATTTAAGATCAATTAAGGCCGTTATTACGAAGGTTTTTAGCGTTATGAAACGTACCATTATGTCAACTAAGGTGTTCCATCGAGTCTTTACACCAATAACTAGAGCTCTTCCCTCACCAAATTGTTCAATCACCTATTTTTGGAGGAATGTGTCGTTTTTGGAGAGTGATTTTCTAAAGAGAAGACTGTTTTCCTCATTTTTTAGATCAAAATCTTAATGCTTTGTTCTGATTGTTTACACGCGCCTCCATTTTAAAATGGACCATTCCCATCTGTTCCATCACTCGATGGAAAGTCTTCATCGCTGAATTCATTTTTTCAGATTCGACTTCTCTTTCTACTTCATATTAATTCTTTATAACATTTACTCTACCTTTATATTTGTACATACAATTAATGACTGCAAGGTGGATACCATGAGCAAAACAAAGGTGATGATTTGTTGGTATTAACATACCAACCTTAACCATTACACTTGCACCATCAGTGGTGATTACGAAAATGTCTTTTTCTAAAGAAATTACGTATTCTCTCAATTTCTATTTTATGAGTTCAATACACACTTCTGCGGGAATATTTCCATTAATTCAGATAAGCCCCAAGTTCCAGATCTTTGATTTTCTTTCAGAGGAGTGAACTTTAATATTAATATAGCTTCTGTTGCGTGGCAAAGTCCATTCATCGAAAGTTAGTCAAAATTTTCTGGAATTTAGCCCATCTTTTTTAATACTGGCAATCACTGTCTTTAACACGCGCACCGTAAGGTCATTTCCGTTTTTCTTATGTATTACAAATGATGACAAATTACGTATTCCAATAAAATGTATTAGTCAATGAACTAGGACGTCTAACTTTTTGCATTTCATGTCTAAGAAAAGTTACTAGCGCCACCTGTGAAAAGGAATACGTCAATCCTGGAATCCCGGGATTCGTATATACTAAATCCAGGGATTTCGGGATTGTCATTTCATCCGGGATCCCGGGATTGCAAATCCTTAGTTACAATGCGCCAGTCAAAGTATGCCTTACTCGGCGACATTGTGTCGTCAATACATCAGCGAGAATAGCGAGAAAAGGTGCGCAGGCACTCCCTCAGCATCTACTTATGCATAACTAAGCCGTTTCCACTGCAATTTTACAATTGTGAAGGGATACTTTACATCGAAATGTGGGGATCGATATCAAAAACTAACCTCACAGCACTTTCTACCGCTCAGAACAATCTTTTTCTGCAAATTACAGACGTACCATGGTTCGTCATAAAGTCTTACATTCACGACCTCTTAAAAATCCCGGTATTGGACCTCCACCTCAGAAAAATCACCCAATGCTTTCAGCAGACACTAGGAAACCTGATCAACAACACTCAGGACACTAAATGGAATCACAACGATAATCCCCACTTCCAATTTATTTAAACAAATGGATACGGATGGAAGAAACCACATTGACAATTTTCAGTGTGCGCGCTGTTTGTCAAAGCAAAAAAACCATCAATACCTCTATTACCGCAGCATCCAATTTGCCAAAGTAACTGAAAAAGTAACTTTAAAATAAAAGTTACTTTTTTAAACTTTCATTTTAATCTGTTATTTTTTCAGAAAAGTAGCTTTTAACTTTAACTATTTACTTTTTACATAGATTAACTTTAACTTTAATTAGTTAATTTTTTTTGGTAACTTTCCCAACTATGCACCCTTGGAAGACAACTGGCAGCCATTCTTGAGAACTATTTGTATTTGGTATTCTAAGAAATTACCAATTTTGAGCGCAATGCGCTGTGATAAACAATGATCCATTTATTCTCAAACAAATATTTGCATTATTTTCAACTAAATTTTCATGCTCCGTGCTTTTTTGCTGTCTCCCTTTCAATACAAGCGTTGCATTCAAGGAAAGACACGATCCGCCACACGAGTGATGTGGGATGATTTCTCATGGCAACTCACGCTGCAGACGTCTTTGTCTCCCTTCCCTCCCGCGCAGATCTGCGCCTCATAAATCTCCTCCTGACTCCCGTAGGCTTCTTGGCACGCTGCACGATTCACTATGGGTACGACGGCCTCGCGGAGATCATTGGAAAGCTCCCCTCCACTCTGAAAGAAGATGACAGAATAACATGGTGTGTGTGGAAAATTCACCTCACAAATCAGCATGAAGGATAGCATACAGAACAAGGAACTTATTTGAATTTAACGAAACAGTAATTTCAGAGTATTAAAAATGTGATGACGTTATTTATGATTGTACCATGTGATACTTCTGTGTGCTACTTGGTAATATCACGCTTGTTGTCCAATCAGTTTTTCTTCACACTTTCTGGTGACTGCCCACTTAACAGATCTGCCAGGCAAATATCTTGGTATTCTGACAGTTCATCTATATCTTCATCATTACTACTCAGCATTACGTATGTACAACTTTTTACTGATCAGTTTCGTGAAATTCATGAAGGCATATCAAATGAACTATACCACAGTTTATCAAAGCTGGCTGCTGTGGTCCATGTTCTTTTTAGCATCGTATTCAAGCTCCCATCTTCTTCTTCCGTGTCTTCCCGGGCGTAGTACATAAACGCTACGACTCAAATGCCTCCGTCCCTCCTAGATTTTATCTATATTACTGCTTCCTGTTTTTCCACCAGCGTTAAACCAGTCGTTCCTATGTCTTTCCGTGAAAAAAGAACATTTTTTTGTCTTTGCAATCTCAGTAATAAGTCATAAAATACTCCGCTAGCTGTATTATCAAATTTCCGAAATCATAATTTTCTCAGTGCACATTTCTATTTCATGCAGCCCATCAAACTGAACTGAGGTTTCTCTTTAATTTTCATATTTGATTCAACCTTCATAGTTTCTTCCTATCGCATATTCGTATGCGTAAATTGGCGTCGGAAATGCTTAGTAAATATATGTTATAGTGGAGAATATCTCTAACGGTTGATAGCTTTCAATTCATTCAATTATTTATGTGTGTAATTCACCTTATCATCATTAAGAGAGAAATTATCTCACCGACACCAATCCCCATCCTACGATCGTGGCGCTGCTGTCATCCAGCGGGTCCTGAGTGTTTGTCTCCAAAATTACAGCCTCGGTGCCATTTTCAAGGACAATTGGTGGTGCCACCTGCAATTTGTAGACAGAAGAAAAGGTCACTTAAGTCTAAGAAATACGCTCTGAATATAATCATGCAGTAAGTATAATAAAGAGTGCTCACCGCATAGGGCAAAACTGTTATACGTTTTGGATGTAGGACTGGAAGGTTTCCATAGATGGCGAGGGAAGAATTTTTTGCGTTACGTCACTAACAATATATATCGCTTTCGTTTTTCTAATCGACTTTAGCTACACAATCGAGAAGCGTCTTGTTTTCTGCTCCTTGCAGCGGTGGATGTGTTTTTTTTATGAAAAAACAAGGAATCCCTCCTGTGACAAGTTATGTTTGCTTTAATATTGAAAGCAATGTTAACTTATCCGTGTGACTGTTGACGTTAGAGGAAAGCATATAGCACCATTATGATAAAATAACAAAGCTACAACAATAGCTTATGTTATGTGCCGCTTAAGTCGATTAGAATAAAGAAAGCAATGGAAGCGATATATATCGTTTGCGCAATAACGCGAAAATTCTTACCACGCCATCTATGAAAACCTTCCCTTACTACGTCCAAAACGTATAACAGTTTTTCCCTATGCGGTGAGCCCTCTATATTACCTATACTTGCTTTATGGTATAATTTTGTGATTTAATAGAACAGGCCTCTGGACTGGATTTTTTTATCTTTTCCATTTTTCGAAAGCCTTTAGGCCATTACCTTCATCACGCACAAGTCATTCCTCCAAGAGTGTTCTACAGAATAATCCTCATGGATTATTATTTCCGAAACCTGGTGTTTGCTCCCACCATTGTCCAGATGATTCGATCCGGCGACGATGCTTAAACTTGGCGTCAGGTATCCCCTGTAAAATCACAAATATACATGGTATATTTATAGAAATGTTGCCCTGTGGGTATGTTTCATTCAGAATTTGTCTTTTGGACAAAGGAGAAATCAGTCTACAGAAGACGATTTCGTAATTTTTGCAATATTTTACTGCATCTGGGATTACCGAAACCTACTCCTCATCAGTCCAAACTTTACCAGGCATAGCTGTACCGTGATTTTAAAATCATTATTTTTCCCAGGGTAACTTTTACGCTGAATGTAACGTCTTTCTAAAGTTTTTCTTCCCCTCTCGGGATTAAGGAACATAGTGACTAGGAGGGCAATTTTATGAGAGAATAAAGCGATTTCCGGGACGAATGTCGGAAGGATCGGAATGGTGCTGGCTAGGGTACTTAATACAATTACTTTAAGGGTAGGTCTTCCATCCCTAGAGGCCACGATCGAATACCTACCGTAACCAAGCTTTTATATCTCACAAATATGACTCAATATTGTGCATTCTTGTATTGCTTAAAAACATTCTTTAAAAAGGTCATATAGTCCCTGAAACATCTAAAATCCGATGAAACGATCCTGCATCTAGTATCCATTTATTAAGATGCGCAGCTTAATTCAAGTCTGTATTAGTTAACATATACATGATATGTCTGATTGTTGCAAGAAGAAGAAATATTTTAATTTTTTCATTAAGAAAGACATTCAATTACACTCACTTACTTTCCACATTGCGCAGCTGTAAGGATCCACTCGGGGCCTATGATAGTGCCCCCGCAGATGTGGTTATCGTTGAAACGCAAGGAAACCTGTGAGGAAGATTAACAAAGGTTCAGAATATAAATATAAAATATTTTATAACATTAAAAAGTTAAAGAAATCGTAAAATAATATCAACGCTCGAGGGTTGATAATGAGTGACTGTATAACTACAAGGATTTCCGGTAAGTAATGGGAATGAATTTTTCTAACCAACTAGAAGGGCTAGAGTGACTCGGTTTTCAACGGGATGAATGAATGAGGGGTCTTAGGTAAGGATCGCGCACGGCTGTGCAGTCTTTGAGCCATGAGATAATAAGACTCGCTTCTCCCGTAAGCCGTGTTTTGGTGACGCGTCACGAACTCATCACACAGTGCACGTAAGGGCAATGTTATGTTATGAAGTAGTGTGTTAAACTCAAACAATTCAACACCGAGACTTTCAATCTGATAAGGGAGGAAGTCATGTCAAAAATAAGGATTTTGAATGGCACATGTTTAGTGAGAGAAGAGAACATGTGAAAGATGAAGACCACACAGAACGTCCGTCAACGAGCCGTATTTATGACAATTTGGCGAAATTGATACGATTTTCGGCTTCTGATAGGTTTTAAATGTACAATTTATAGGAGTTGATTCACCAAAACCATGGCGCATGCAATTGTGTCTGAAGTTTGGAAAATGAAAGAGGTCTGTGCCATTTAACCATGACACCGCCAACACACCCAGCCACGCGTCGCTGCTGGTGAAGGAGTTTTTGGCCAAGTAAAACGTCAAAACTTTCCCCATCCGCCTTACAGCCGGGCTTGGCCCCGCCCGACTTCTTTGCGTAACCAAATCTCAAATCCAGCCTGAAATAAAGCAGTTTTTGATTGATATAGAGAGTCCACACCGCCGTGACCGATGCCATAAACTGAATTTCAGTGCCGCCTTCGTGGGAACCTACTAAGTGTGGTAGGCCTGCTGGAAACGCTGTGTAGTTGCGGGAGAAGCCTATTTTGAAGAATTGTAAAGAAATAAACGAATATTAGTAATACTTTTTTTTATTGAATTATTCCTGATGCGTTCTTGACAAACAATGTATAATGTACTCCAATGAGTGAGAATTTCGCTCAGAATTCGAGAAAGTTGCTGATTCATTCATGCTAGCTGCCCTTAGAGTAGAAAATGGAGAATAACAAACCGACGTTCATTGTATTAATGGATTTGGAGAAAGCTTTTGACAAGGTGGATTGGAATTCTATGCTTGTAATTCTAAAAGAAATTGATGTATCCTGGAAGGCCGAAGATTTATCCACAGTTTATGTGAAAGCCAAGTTGCAGTGATTAAATCTGGACTCAGCTGTGAAGGAGTAAGAAAAAATATGGAGTGAGACAAGGTTGTGCTCTGTCTCCCGTAAGTTTTAATGTTAACATCGAGAAAGCCATCAATGAAATCAAAGAGAAGTTTTCAGAAGTGAATATCCAAGGATAAAATAGTATATTGTGATTCGCCGATGACATAGCAGTCATTGCAAAGACAGAGGGGAATTTGAAGAAGACTCTAGTAACCATAGAAAGGGCAATAGCCAGATATTAGCTGAAGATCAGTATAAATAAAACTAAAATAAAGAAGAGGCCAATGCCAACGTTGGCCTAGGAAAACAAATACTTGAGGAGGCGAGAGAGTACTATTGCCTGAAAGGCCGAGCAACCAGCGATGGACGAAGCAGGAAAGAAATAGTCATCAGAATAGCCCAGGCGCAGAGGGAATTCTACCAAATGAAGAATCTACTTACAGGTGGAAATACAAGTGTGGTAGTGAGGAAATAATTCACCTGAACGTACATCTGAAGCATATTTCTTTATGGCAGTGAGACATGGACGATGACAGCAGCGGAGAAGTCAAGGGAACTAGCATACAAAATATGATTATGCAACCGTATTATCTGATAGGAGAGATTATCTGATAGGAGAATTGAGTGGAGTGCTGCGTAAACCAAAGTAAAGATTATTGACTTATTATGATGAATCGTTTATCGTTAGTTTCTCAGCACTTTTTTACTTAAGGGACGTGCACTTCAATTAATAGATTTTCAACCGTAAGAAGGTCTTAAAAGGTGGTGTTTAAATGATATACTTTGAAAAATTTAGCACAATATGTCCTAGCTCTCAAGAAATAACATATAAGTAGGTAAAATTAACTGAGGGCACATTATCTGACTTTCAGCAGAATTGTTCATTCCAGATTTTAAAATTACTGCCAATAGTCTATTAAGTTTAAAAGATTTAAATATTTGCCTTTTTGGTACATGCTATCTGTAAATTTTATTTCCCTTATCTCAATACCTGAAATACCCCTGGAGTGTGCCTCATTAGTCTTACCTGTGATGGGTATGTCCTTCCGTTGACTATGTCACCTCCCACTATATAGGGATCAGAGGGCATATATGGATGGGATGTGCCCTCCCTCCAATGCCTCCTATGGTCAGGAGCCCCTGAATTCAGGGCAAAAAAATAAATATGAAGTAAAGATTTAATTCAGAATGTTTTTGCATTTTGACACTAGATTGTTTTTTTTTAATTCAGTTCCTTTTCATTGGCAAGTAGTGACGGCGTCATGAACTAAAGCTCAAGGAACCTTTAACGATGTTCGCAATGAAATACTAATCATTTTTGGCAAGAGTATTCGTTCATTTTACATACAAATATGTTTTGTTCTCCAATCAGCTCACGAATGTCATCTTCTTGTCATGTCTTTGTCTCCATTTTAGTGCCTTAGCTTCAATCTATCGATAAAATCTTGAGTTGTTCTCCGTTCTACTTTCTCAGTTAAAAGGTTGAAAAAGTTCTTCTTCGTTGCATTAACATTATGACGTTATTTCAAGTTGTAAAAGGTGAAGCCATTTGAATTGGTTTTCATATAGGGCTAAAGTCAAAATAGGGAAAATATTTGCGGTTCATCTCATTCCAAGAGATGGTGTAAGAGTTTTATAGTTGGCATAGAATCTACCGCACTCAATAATCTATCGCGGAAAATGGGGTTGTGGCAACGGATATAATTAATTCTCCGTCAACAAATCAGTCAATTATATTGTTTCTCCTCTGTTATATCGATTCCAATATAGAATACCACAAAGTTATGAAAGAGCTAGTTTTACCATTAAGGTCATTGTAGACCTGGACATTCGAAGAACATACATTAACCGTCAATTGGTGTACAAAATGAAGAGGAAGCAACACAAAATCGAAAAGGGAAAATTGGAATTCAGTCATCAGGCGATCGCTTCCCTTAAAATATAACAATTCTTCTTAACCATATGCTGATTTGAGATGACCCTTTATTTAGATATCCTTCATTCCTATACCAAATTAAGTTATCATAGCAAGGAATGTAGGCTATTCGAGAAGATTCACCTTATATTTTTCAATCTAATACGATGCAAGTGCACTGTGACTTTTGCTATCTAAATTAAAGGAAGCCATGTGTAACAAATATTCAAATCCAACTAGTTATAACTACCCATAATCTTAACAAAACACATTATTATGGTTTGAATAACGTGCATAACAGTTTGGCGGGCGTTGCTCATTGTTGAAAGATAAACTAATGGAGGGTATAAATTGATTTTTGAAAAGCTATTTTAGAACAGTAGTACTGCACCTATTTCAAAATATCGTACACGTAGGGATAGTCCATTTCTTTAATTGAAAAAGAAGTTGTTTTTACCAATTATACGGTTTTAAAAGTGATATCGTTGTTGCATTGTCAAGTCTTACTAATTTAACCTTTGAAATGGCATTCACTCAAAACAAATGGGCAATGAGCTGATAATGTGATAATAAGGTTTATAAAATATAATGATTTTATGTATTTGAATAAATAATTATTTAATTCTCAGAACAAAATATTTATTCCTTATAAATTACTTAAATTCACAATTGTCATATCACTAAAAACGCCAGGGGCGGAATTCTGTGCATCCTACCGACACCTGTCGGTGTCGCTAACTCCCCCGACAGACAAATCGGTAAGAGCGAATCCGGTGACGCATTCTACTGACACTTGTCGTTAATTTTACCGATACTTGTCGGCAACGACGACAGAACCTACCGACGATTTCCAAACCCACGCAATGCCTTACCGACATGTATTTCGTCTCTTCGCCAACTGCATGCTGGGTAAAAACAGTGAAAGATCTGTCTACGCATAGCGACGGACGTATGTTTTGATTATCTACGAGCGTGGTTTTGATGAATTGACTTGTGCAAATTGGTAGTTTTTCTGAAAACTGAGATCGTCCTTTATTTGCATTTTCATATTAGCATTAAGTTACAATCTTAACGATATAATTGCGCTTAGTTATATTCGTCCTTAATTTTCCAAATTAGCACATCCAAAACAAGTTTGCTTTAA
This sequence comes from Platycnemis pennipes, assembly GCA_933228895.1. Taxonomy (NCBI): domain Eukaryota; kingdom Metazoa; phylum Arthropoda; class Insecta; order Odonata; family Platycnemididae; genus Platycnemis; species Platycnemis pennipes. The sequence goes on from OW121853.1 coordinate 54,707,048, forward strand.
AGTGTCCAAAGTGCGGAGAGTGATAGGTTATTTAAGTCTTTTAACCTTTATTAAATACAAATACAGTTTTATTTATAATTTTCTATTTACTAAGTATATTTTTACTTCAATTACTATAATATTTATATGCAATGCAGTTTGATGTATTTAAATGTTTCACGGTAGAGACTTTATCGCTAGACTAGTAATGCATTTTACATCAGAGTGGTTGGTGTTTTTTAATTATCAGCCGAAAGAATGGCAGAGGGATATCTTGCTTTAGATCAAATGTTTATGCAATACGTAGAAAGTAGACTTGAACGTCGACGATCGTGCCGGGATACGAGAGTGGAGGGAAGCCCACGACCCGTTTGAGCTGGACAACGAGGATTTCATCAATTTATTTCGCATCTCCCCACATTTTGATCTGGTTCTTATTGAAACACTTCGGCCGATATTGCAGCGGGAGCGGTCGATCGCCATGGCGAGTGAGCAGTGTGTTCGGTTCATTCCAATGTATTTTCATACGAACGAAAGTCAATGTTCAACTCACTGTTTTTTTGTCAGGGTCACTTTTACTTCCGTACCAATTAGTGTTTCTAATTCTTAAGATTGCCTCCCAAAAAAACAAACGCTACGTACAGTACAAACACGTTAGCTGAGTGCTGCTTACTACTGTAATGTCTCTTTAATTTGTAATTTCGACGAATATGTTTACACAATTCTACCAAGTAATCTATTAAATATATTATCATTATATTTTTCCCCCATGTAGCAATTCCTTCTCGCCCTGACTTGAATTTCGCGACTATTGTTTGGACCATCGTACGTGTTAAAATATTGCCCAAATACTATGAATCTAATCTTTCTTGTGTACGTATAGTAACTTGGATATGTAATTGTTGGCTTAGTTAACCACACTTGAATACAGTTAATCAGAACCATATAGACGTGTGTTATTTCTCGATCGTAAAATCGTACCCAATTTCACAGTACGTAATCAATAACAAAGTATGAATAAAGATATCATTCAAATTACATGCATTTCCCTCAGTTTCAACTAATCCCACCTATCATCCTGCCTTGGGTATTAACTTCTCTTCGACTTTACGCATGATCCTTGTATGAATGTGAATCACAAATGAACCACGTCAAGTCCACTGTAGATTTCAAATAACATTACTACGCTAAGTTTCGATGAAATATTTCGCATTTCGATGATGCACTTTTTCCTGTTTGTGTCAAGCTATATCATTGGTCAAAACTTGTAGCCTCGCGCGCAGGTGCTGCTTCCTTACCGACACATGCATGACGTCAGAGTTAGGTCGCTTGCACCGACGACTGTTGGTAGGTGGCGGGTGCAGAATAGCTCGACCGTCGAAGCAAGCGACGACCGTCGGTAGCCACCGATACCGACAGGTGTCGTTAGGCGTGTACAGAATTCCGCCCCAGGTCTAACACAACATTCTTCATGAATGTAAAAACGTTACAAAATCGGGATCGAAGTTTTAAGAATGAAATTATGCAATTCTGGCGGAGCATAAGAAATACGGATCGCGGCAACATCGGATCGGCATCAATGGATAAGTTTTTTTTACAGGGACAGTACAGAATAATACGTTACCATAGGAGAGGCTTGAGAAGAAGAGTATCAACACCAACATCTTGAGGAACATGTCGGCCACAATTCCAGTCGCTGAGTCCACCCCACGACTTAACACCTTCCTGATTTCATCAGTCCCCAATTTATGTACTTTGCCTCAGATAAAGAATCGTTCCAAATGGTATCGGATCGGGCGGAAGAAATACTTGCATTTTCCTTACGTTAAGCCAGGAAAGAATTCACAACGATTAGATACGGCATTCAGTGATAATTTCTGTGAGATAAAAATTATCTTCCTCCTCACCACGTGTTACTCGTGATGTAATATATAAATATGCATTAGGAAAATTAGTTAATTGGTTAATATTCCCCGTGACATTTTGAGGAGGGGTGAATATCATACTAATTTATAAAAATAAAGGGGTGTCTGTCTGTTCGCCGGTTCTATGTTCGTTACGCATCTCCTCAAAAACTACTGATCCGATCGAGCTGAAATTTTGTAAGATTCTAGCGTATACACTAGAAGATGCTATAGACTATATAAAAAAGGCTCAGGGCCATTCCTGGCTCCAATTATGTATAATATTTACATTGTTTTAAATTGACTTTTTCATTTTATGGTAGCGCAAGAGTTTTTTCTTTCGCTCAGTAAAATAGCCAAGTATCGATTTATTTCATCCTTTCTGTATTTAATGGGAAAATGTTTAAACTTTGTTATTCTCTTAACTGATTTACACTTTGTCCTCGAGATTTTTGGGGAATGTGTTATTTACGTTGAAAATGGTTTCTTTTCCGTTCTTTTCCGAGCGTTGCTAAGTGAGCCTTTGTCGTCTCCGAAATGAAAACATCGTTAATGCTTAGACAGTTCGCCATATAGGGATGCCGTAAACGGAATTGTGCTTTTCATGAGGATATAGGAAGGTACTGAAGGCATTGTAGTCTATTCGTGTATCAAGGTCAGCCATATTTTTCTGTACAAAGATACTTGCTGACTGCTAGCGCTACTCACGGATTTAGAAGGTTTGCATTCGGATAAAATTAGGAGTATTTAAATGAATGCTTTAGTGGTGTTCAAATTGTGAATGTTTTTTTTTCTTTACGGTGTTTGTGCATTTGAACCGACCTGGGACATGAAGAGAAGAGATGGAACGCTTTCGAAATCGTCGTCGATGGAGAGAGCTTGAGATTTGAGATAGTTTAACAAAAACCAGGGAATAAAATTCAAATCCTAATGGAGCATAATGTCTCATTACGTAACCGTGGGATGTTTATTGATGCCATTGTAATGATGCTAAAAAAATCGTCGTAAGGCGATGCCATAATCAAAATTCTTCTTTTCGTGAAGATATTAAAGGTAATAAAAGAGGTATCGCAGCTAATTCTTGAATCTAGATCGGCCATTTCATTCGGAAAAATCATGCGGGCTTACTTTCTGCCCTACTCCCAGATCAAATAGGTTTAATTAGGTAAAACTAAAAGTATTTAGATGTAAGTTTATACGGGTTTCGAAAGGTGAATATTTTATGGATATATACCGTATTCCGAAGTGGACCGCTTTCAAAATTGTTGTCTTTTGAGACACAAGAACGTGATAAGAAACGTAATTGAAGTCTATTCAAAAATAAGATTAGCAAGATGAAAAAAATTGTAATATAGCATTACGTCAAATATACAGTAGAAGGTGTGAATATACGCAGCCAAGCGACAAGTACCTGGTTTAAGTGGGCTAAATCTGCACTATGTAAAAAGAATAGAATTTACTGTAAGTGAAATAAAATGCATTAATACGTATCCATAGTAAGTTCATTGACAACACTTTCATGAAGTTGGAGAATTGAAACAAACACAACATGCATAAAAGGCCAGAGAATTTTTTTCCCATTCCCAAAAATCCGAATCTGGCCTCATTGTCAACAATACACAGGCCGTGTTCCAATTCCTCATTATGCACCCTTCAAACTCTTACCCGCTCTTTTCGATTGTCAACTTTCGGATGTGACGTCACGTAGTGCGGTTCCAATCCGTTTCAGAGCGCATCAAGAAGAGCGCCAGGGCCTAGTGCACATAAGGGTACGTCCATGCTCCCTTTTGCGCACTACGATAATAACAGAGGAGATTCAGGAGACAAAATTGTTAAGAATGGATGATGAAACGGATTTCTATTTGCAAACTATTATTATTTGACGTTTGTATGTCATGTGAACTTCATATATTTCGGGAACACGAGTAAAATTTTAACGAAATAGAATAGTTCTAATGAAAGTAAACAACATGGTTGCAGATAAACTTTCTAAGGTGAAGGAAGTTATGAATAGTAATTTGTAATGTGTATAAGAAGTATTTTAGTGTTAAATGACGTTAACGTACGGCAGAAATGGTGCTCACTAAATGAAAGAGTATTTATTACTTTCTATGGTGTGTGGACTACGGCAGCGAAGTGGAACTTACGTGTTTTTACATGCTGAAATAATTATTAGGTTCTTCTTACTCATTGGTAAATGAATGCCGGACCATCTTAAGAATTGAAAGTTAACTAGCCATACAATTGTATGTCCATGGATTAGTAATTGGCTATACGAAAGAAGAGAAAACAGAGTATTTGATGTAAAAAGTCCATACCCAGGCATCAAATTCAATATTACTTACAGGTAGGTACGTACTGTTTATACTAATGCTCTGTACTTTATCAAGAGCAGTATAGGGTACAACTAATCATGCTCGTAATTTTCAATGAATGTAAATCTTTATTTACTTAGTTATTATTCAAATTTCATGCATACAATCATTTATGTAAATTTCTCCGGATTTCATAACTGGACAGTATTGATATATTCGCAATGGATCCTACATTGATAAAATTTGTTTAATGAGAAATACACAGCATGTTTAGCTGTTCTTGGATATTTCAATCAATGCCTTGTTAAGTAATAATATGCGTTGTGAATTGCGCCTGTTTATTATTTTGGGCACCGACATTTGTTGACATAATCTTAACACCGTTTCGACTTCGTATTAAAGGATACGAAGAATACCATAAGATTACCAAACACCATGAACAACGCTTCAAAAATAGGGTTTATTATTACATGCAGAAACAGCACAGAAAAGTCGTTTACTTTCATATCTCGATTGTGCTTACGAAATCTCTTCCGAAACCACAGATATACACATCTGTGTCCGAAACTACACGATACATGCTCGTCAAATTTTTTGCAGTAAACACCACTGCCACAAAGTGTCCATGGCGCTAATGTCGGAATAGAGCAAGTAAGTGCAGAAAAGGGTGAAAGTGCAAGAAAGAGCGTAAGGGTGCAAGAGCGTAGTGCACGCCCTTGGGATTGGAACACGGCCACAGACATTCATATGCACCTCCCCTCTTACCCTCTTTTGTTTCTTCTACCCTGAAAGTTTCAAAATAATACTCCTATTTTTTAAAGGCCCAGGTATGAGTCCAGGCAGTAATTATATGTTTAAATTGGTTTAAATTATATATATGGTTCCGATGAAGATCAATAAAAAGAAAACTAAGGTATTGGTATGCAGTAGGAGAAAAGAAGCCAGGTCAAATGTTAAACTAGGAAAACAAAAATCAAGGAGGTGGAACAGTTGTGTTACCTGGGATGCCGAGTATCCAGCGATGGACGAAGTAAAAGAGAAATTGCCAGTAGAATTGCCCAGGCTAAAAATACAAGCGTGGGAGTGAGGAAACATTTCATTATAACATACATCTGGAGCATTTTACTATATGGCAGTGAAGCTTGGACGGCAACAGCTGCAGAAAAGTAATGCTGGAAACATTTGAAATGTGGTGCTACCGAAGAATGATGAAGATAAAATGGATCGACCGAGTGACAAACGAAGAAGTCTTAAAAGGAGTGAGAGAAAAGAGATGAATGAAGGCATCGTCGAGTGAAAAGTGAGCGGGAAGAATGGAAAAGGTAGGTCTCTTATGAGTTATATAGAACAGGTCGTGAAGGATGTTAAAGAGAGGAGTTAAGGCGATATGAAGAGGTTGGTCATTAGAAGAATATAGAGTGGAGGGCTGCGTCAAACCAATCCTAGGATTGTTGACAGATGATGATGATGATGGTTCCGATACTGACTTGGAGCCATAGCCGGCTCCATAACATAAGTTTGTTTTCGCCCCTTCATGAAAAATGTTTAAATTTCTTAATACAATTCGTATTTATTATATTTCTCCCTCCCGTTGAAAGTCAACTGGCACCTTCAGCTAGTTTATTATAAACAGAATCCTTCAGAGCACAGCAATACTTCACGACAGAAGGCCGCTAACCTTTCCCAGCGACATCTTCATTCTTACAAGATGTTGCTCTCTTGGAGATCAACATCTTGTAAGAATGTGAAGAGATGAATTCAACGTCATAATTAACCTATTATCATATTATCATGAACGTATATCAGCGAGAACTTATACTGGCTAATTAGCAAGTCTTATGATTGATCGCCAAGTAATCGTTAATCCACCATACCATCCATTTTACCGATTAATCGGTGTCGGCGATTTAACCAATTAATCGGCTTTAATAATCGGCCATTTATGTATTTTAATATGCTCGTTAGGTATCACCATCATCATCAAACAACCCTAGGATTGGTTTGACTCAGCTCTCCACTCAATTCTTATATCGGCCAACCTCTTCATATTGACGTAACTCCTCTCTTTTGCGTCCCTCACAACCTGTTCCATGCATCTCATACGGGGCCTGCCTTTTCCAAACTTCCCGTTCATTATTCCCTCGACGATTGTCTTTATCAGGCCATCGTGTCTTAAGATATGGCCGATGAAGTTGTCCCGTCTTCTTATTAGGGTATTCAGAAGGGTCTACACGAACTCCACAACTCTACCTGTTCCAGGTATACAGCCGCACACGAACTCGCCAACATTCTTATCACGGACCCCATACCGTCGCACACGAACTCGCCAACTGCTGACCATAGGTAGGGTCCCTTCATACTCCAGGTATACAGCCACGAACTCGTCAACAACGACTCGAGTGGAGAAGCCACCGCAAGGGTATGTGGCAGGGGGTGCAGATCGGCAAGCATTTACAAACGAAATGAAAAGAAGCTTCTATAGGGTATCATGCAACTAGATTTTTCGCGAGGGTATATGGCAGGGGGTGTAGATCGAAGTTGAACCGTCTCCTCTTTCATACCTTCGTAATTAGCCCTGCCAAAAAACTATACCCTTCTTCTTGGTTTATAATGTATTTCTTTGGCTAAAATAAATTTCGCATGCACTATCTTATGACCACTAGTTTTGGTGTATATAACTGTATTTCCAGCTTTTTTGGGTATATTTACCCCTTTCTAGTTTTTACCTGAAAGGGTAAATTGTCCAGTTCGTGTGTAGGGATTAGCGGACCTTTTCCCATCCCTTCCTCGCGGTCGAAAAAGTTGGCGAGTTCGTGTGTGCCCATTCAGAAGACTTCTCTTTTCTCCCACCCTTCTTAGGACTTCCTCGATACTTACTCGGTCGATCCATTGAATCTTCATCATTCTTCTGTAGCACCACATTTCGAATGCTTATACCCTTTTCTTCTCCGCTGCTGTCATCGTCCATGCCTCACTGCCGCAAAGAAACATGTTCCAGATGTAAGTTCTGATGAATTGTTTCCTTCCTTCTACGCTTTTATTTCCAGCTGTAAGTAGATTTTCCTTTTGGTAGAATGCCCTCTTTGCCTGGGCTATTCTACTGACTATTTCTTTCTTTTTTCTTCCATCGTTGGTTACTCGGCTTCCTAGGTAACAGAACTCTTTCACCTCTTCCAGTTTTTATTCTCCTAGTATAAAGTTGGTTTTGGCCTCTTCTTTCTTGCTGTACACCAATATCTTAGTCTTCTTCTTATTTATCTTTAGCTGATATCTGGCCATTGCCCTTTCTGTGGTTACTAGAATCTTATTCAGATCTCTCTCTGTCCCTGCTAAGAGAGCGATGTATTCAGCTAATTGCAGCATGCTTATTTTTTCTCCGTGGATAGTCACTCCAGAAGATTCCGCTTTGATTTCATTGATGGCTCTCTCGGTGTAAACAGTAAAGATACGGGAGACGGTGCACAGACTCGTATCACTCCTTTCTTTATTCTTGCTTCTTCACAGCCGGGTCCAGATTTAATCACAGCGACTTAGTTTTCATACCAACTGTGAATAATTCGTCGGTCATTGTAGGTCACTCCAATTCCTTCAGAATTCCTAGCATTGAATTCCAATCCACGTTGTCAAAAGCCTTCTCTAAATCCATAAATGCATTGAACGCCGGCTTGTTTCTCTTCTCTATGAGCAGCCTAGGGGCCAATATTACTTCTCTTGTGCCCTTTTCCTGAATCCAAATTGATCTCATCCCGGAACTCCTCTGCTTTTCATTCTATTCTTCTGTAGATGATCCTTGTCAATATCTTTGATGCATGTGTCGTCAGGCTTATAGTCCTAAAATTTTCGCATTTCTCCCCTCTCTTCTTCTTGGGAATAGGAATGATGATGTTTTTCTCGAAGTCCCTTGGAATTTCCCCTGTTGAATACATGTCGCAGATGGTTTTGTAGAGATGAATTAATGTCTTCTCTCCTGCATTTTTAATTAGTTCTGCAAGAACATCATCAATACCAGAAGCCTTATTCATCCGAAGGTCCCTTACTGCAGCGTCGAATTCCGATCTTAGTATCGATGCTCCCATATCATCCTTTTCGACTTCGCTTTCCTCTTCGATAACTTTTGTCCTGAGGTTGTTCCCGTTGTGTGACTCTTCCAGATATTCTTCTGACCAGACTCTTCCTTCCATCTCTTCACTTTGTGTTCATTTTCAATCAAAAGTTCTCCATTCTTGTCCCTTATGGCATTGCATCTTGCGCTCCGTTCCTTAAAGTGGTTACTCACTATCCTATACGCCGCTTCCACCTTTCCATACGCAAGGTTGTTTTGATCCTTCGCATAAATACTTCATCCACATTCTCTAGCTTTCCTGGCTTTGCGACTTATTTCGTTCCTTATTCTTTTGTTGCAAAGATGCCCTTCTTCAGTTTTAACATTCTTATACTTTCTTCTTTCTTTAATCAGGTCTAAGACTTCCTCCGTATCCATGGCTTCTTCTTGACAGCTTTTCTTCTTCCAAGAACTTCTTTTGCGGCTTCTTGTAGTCTACATTTAATGTTTTCCCAACGCTCTTCCACTGATTTCTCATTCATCTCTTAATGTGTTTTCCACTGCTTTTTGAAATGCCAGCTGATGTTGAGCCTCCTTCATTTTTTCCCTTGCCATATGTTCTTCACAGTTTTATTCAATTTGTTGAATGTTAGGTATGGCATTTTATCAATACTAAATTATGGATACTGTCATTGTCTGCCCCAGGGTAGCTTTTGCAGTCATTCACCTGTTTCCTAAATCTCTGCTTCACTAAAATGTAGTTTATTTGGTATCTTATTCTGTTTCCTAACATATTCTATGTGTATCTTCTCCAGTTATAATTTTCGAACAATGTGTTGGCGACCACTAACTTATGTTGTGTGCAGAACTCCAGCAGTCTTTCTCCCCTTTAGTTTTGGTTTCCCAATCCGTATTTTCCAGCAATTCTCCCATATTGACCTGCGCCCACGATAGCAATCTCCTAAAATAATTAGGTTTTATTCTCCTCTTCCCTTTTTTTTAACTTCCATGATATCTTCATGGACGTCTACCACTGCTTCATTTTCGTAGTCCGTCGTAGGCATGTAAACCCGCACCATTACGGTATATTCAGGTTTGGTCTCGATCTTCACCATTATATTTCTTTCATTGTACTGCAGAAAGCTCTTCACTCGCATTCTGGCGCTCTTTCTGAGTGTGATCCCTACTCCAGCATTAACGTTTAATGATCCCGTCTGTATAATCCTGTAGCTTCCACTCCAAAATTCTCCATCTTCGGCCCTCTTCATTTCGCTGATTCCACGTCTAGGTCCATTTTTCGCATTTCCACCTTAAGGTTCTCCAGTCTTCCGCAGGTCCGAAGCGATCTCACGTTCTATGTTCCTACCCTAATATTTTTATCACATTTGACCGATGTACTCTCTCGGGTAGTCCCCGCCCGGAGATCCGAATGGGGGACTATTTTATCTCCGGAATATTTTACTCGAGAGAGTTCCATCACGTCTTGATAAAAAGAAAAGAGTGGAGTAGCTGCGACTCCTCGGGATAATAATGTGGTGATTTTCCCTTGCCGTCCACATCGAGTACTATAGCCGTTAAACTAAATGTTACCATGCCTGTAGTGAAATGAGAGTCGCTGTACCGACCACTGTGGTCTCCACCTTCACTCATATGAAGAAGAGCTGCTTCTCTCTCCTCCGGGTGATGAGAAACGTAATTGTTGGCGGCCTCCCATCGTCAAGTCACGGCATCTTCACAGATTCTGTATTTAGAGGCCTACCTTACTCAATAATAATGTATGTACCTCTAATAGTGTATGATGATAATTATAGTGGTTTATGTAAACTGCTTATTTTCCCATCCATCACTGTCTCTTCTTATCGTACTCAGGTGCTCTCGTATCAGTTTGCCCCATTACAGATTTTTTAAGGTAAACTTTTGCATTAAATATTCGCCTGTGGCGAGATTGTAATCGCGGTCTTTATGGAATCCGACCCATTTCTCTTCCCAAAGGATCAACCAGATTAGAGCTATTGTGCTGTACTTTTGGCCGGAGAGAGGGCATTGGTCCACAAGGTGATCTATCAGTGCTATACGGGCGAATTTCTGAGTTTTGTTTATGCACGTAAAGTTTATCGCCTATTCCATCACTTATTGTTTGTTTGGCACAGTACTTCAGTCAATTCATTCATCAGCATATCTCTTGATATCAGTGCAATTTTTCTCCTCCACATTCTTCACTACAGACTTCATATAAATGATATGAAATCTTTCTTCGTCATTCTTTACTTCCACTATTTCCTCGGTGGAAGAATGCGGATTGACTACATTAGATCATTGCGTCTCAAGAAATGGCCGACAATCTTGTTCCGTGTCTTTTTAAAGTTTTCTGCCGACTAGCTTAAGTTTGCTCTTTTCTCTTACTCTTCTTAGAGATTCTTGGAATGCCCGTTTCTTTCCTAATGGCGTATTTATTCCTCCGTAATAAGATCTTCACTTACTACCCTCTACTCTTTGGCAGTGACTCTTGTTTTTTTCAGCTAAACTTCGGTGGAACAATATTTACATTACTTCAAGCTTTACTTTTTCTATGGATTTATTTATATCATAATCTTCATTTGTTCTTGTTTATCTCTATTTGATGCTTTATTAGTATCTACGCTAGGGCTAAAAGCGTGTTATTAGACTTCCATCACTCCCTGCCGTCTCACTGACTACAACTATGTCATAGGCAAAACGCAGATTTTTCTGTGGAGATTACCCTCGGAAATCTTTTATTTGACCTCTTTATTATGTATTAAAGGTCGATATTGAAAAGGAATTGGAACAGAGTATTTCCCCGCCTTACGAATGCCGTTTGTTAAAGTTCAACTCCAATTTTTTTCACAGACACCTGAGGTTATACAGGCTGTAAATCCTGTTTTTGTCTTGGAATGACATCCCGATTTTATAAAGTTACAGAAATCTGAATGGTTCCACTGTGTCGTATTTAACGCTTGTTCAAGTGACTATATCCTGAATTTGGTACCAAAAATGCCGAAAGCTTGTTTTACTCGGCGTGTTAATGAAATGTATCACCTGCTTAGGTTGAACTTTGTGTAATAATGACATGGTGGTAATGAATGTATATAGTTTTACATACCTTACCGCCTTATTTTTAATCCACAGACTGTTTCATTAGCCCTAAAGCGACGGCGCGACGGTTGAACCGGTCGTACAATAAAAATATTGGCTAGGGAAAGTACAATACCTCTCACAATCAGTGGTTCAGCTCATTGTATCCAACTAAATCGTAAATATAAGTTTGCCATCCTATCGCATCGATTGGTTTGAGACGTGTGGACGTGTCGTTCTTACCATGAAATTAAACTTCACCATTAGAACAGGACTTTTATTACAAAAGACAAGTAGTTACACGTTACGCTTGAGCGTGTTCTTTTATCCAATCGATATACTTGGAAACCTCCGTGAATACTGTTGGGTATCCGTAAACGGCGCAGGGTTTCCCCCAGGAGACGATTCCAACTTGTTTGTTATTCACGAAGAGAGGTCCACCAGAGTCACCCTGAAATATAGAGAGGGGAAAAGCTTTAAAACGAAAATTGATGGAAAATAAAAATTATTATTTTCAGTGTCACAAACATGATATTTCCACGACGAAACCATCTTGAGTACAGGCATTGAAAAATGTGACTAAAATATCCCCGACATAAAATGTGTGCGGTAATTATTAGCAATATTTAGTGACTTTAATTAATTTCCCTATCATGTTTTTCACGAAATAACAAACCTCCGGTAGCTATTTATAACCAGTCTGCTCGTAGAAAAATCTCAGATTTACGAAATAGGATGTATGCCGATGGTACGTGCTGTTAGTTGATTAGCATCGTAAAGAACTGATATGCATAAATATTAATCCCGCTCTTTGTTCTTGCCATATTTGGTGTGAAATACTTATCAACTTTAATGATTGGGTATTTTTAAATCGAAAGTTGTAATCAGCATGGGTAACATTTTAGTGGCATTCCGTGATGATACTAGCTCACTACATATTTACTATGCTGTTGCGTAGTGTTGTACATTATGCCTGCTTCTTAATTGATAGGAAAAATAAATTCCATAAAGGTTTAAAAAACAATACGGAGTTACTCATTATGATTCGCTTCACTTCAACAGGCAATAAAAAACTTTTCAAATATTACAGATTTTGATAGAAATACCTTAGGACCTTGTATGTTAGGGCATGGTTCACATAGAAAAATATTTATTAAGTGGAAAGAATATAAAAAGAAAAAATTTTGATAATACTGATCAATGTTATCTACGTAACGGTTGCCTCCATGCAGCTGTTTATTGCCCAATGTACGCGGTAAATATGTTTTAGAATTCCATTCTAGTTTTTTTCCAAAAATTTATTGATTGATATGAATGACATCCCTGACTGCTTAGCATTCAGCGCTACTTTCCTGAACTTTCCCGAACCTTAGCGGTTGCTAATTCAGCCAGAACCGGAATCGGGTTGACTCATAGCATTCGCTAAAGTTAGCGTTTGCTAATAGCGACTAAAGAACCATAATTGGCGCACAGAGCCAGAGAAAGGACGGTAGAGACATTAAGAATACGTATTGGAGGATGTTAAAGAAATAACTCATATTTAAATTAATGTTCTCTCATATTTGTGGTAGTGATCCTCATCTTCATTTTATGAATTAAATAAAGGAGTCAATTATTTCAATTGCTAGGAAAGAGTCTCTGAGCACCTGAGTTTCATTTTCCACAAAAGAAAACCGGAATATGTGGTTGTATTTATATAATTAATATTCACCTTTTATTTAGGTGCTGTCCCTAAATTATGCAACGCTAAAGATGAGGGGTAGGAAATATATAGCCTTCTGTATGTATTCCTTTTTCTACTTATGTTACAATTAAGAATTAATTAATCTATAAAACTATGAAGAAATAAAATGGGAATTTTAGGAGAATGTCTGTTTTATCACAAAAAAAGATAATGTTCATGAGGGCCGTTACAATTTTTATAGGTAAGTTCTCAGAGAATGTTACACAAAGTTTCAGTGAGGTAGAGGGAGAATAAAGTGGAAAATTAGCATTACGTAATACATGAAAGGCCCCTCGAAGAAATACCTTCAGGCGTAACTTTGTGGAATTGAATCATCATGAAAAAGTAAAAATGACTTTGTATATTCCACACTTTTATTAACAATACCTGTGGAAAAAAATTAATAAAAGTGTGGAATATACAAAGTCATTTTTACTTTTTCATGATGAAAGGCCCCTTATCTTTAGAGCTATAATCACGCTTGAGTCCAAATGTCACTATGGATTAAACTATTAACTCCAAGGCAAATGTATGTAATCACGAAGGACTATTATGTCATATGTGATTTGAACATGGGAAATTCTTTCCAAACTATTACTGGCTCATGTTTTAAATATTTAGATGAACAGAGGAATGCTATGTAGTGCTAGCTTATAAATTACCAGAATATTGGATCCCCGACTGAGACCTGGTCCATTCACAATCAAATGCGAGGTTATTGGTGGAAAAAATGTTTAATTCATATAATTGGACGAAAATTTACTCAGAAAAATACCAAATGATGTGAAGAAGTATGCTAAGTTACTTCGGCTTGGGAATTAAATTCAGCAATGCATTGATAGATTTTTAATGTTTCTAACGTTATTTTCGACAGATTCATCGAATTCCTTGGCGTAATAGTATGGGAACCAAGCTTCGAATGATTTTGACTAGGTTTAGAAACTGAGGAACTCACATTGCAGGCATCCTTGTCTCCTCCACCTCCAGCACACACTTGCGTGTCACGGACAGTTTCTTCTCCCTGGTAGATGTTCTGACACTCACTAAGGCCGACAATAGGAATCACAGCCTTGCGGAGATCATTGGGTATATCCCCTCCGGCCTGAAAGGTATCGGTAAAGCACTCAAATAAAAGTTGTTAATGCTTAATTCTCTTGGGTAATTTTTCTGTCATTTAATCTTACACTGCTGTACGAGTAGCAGCAATAGAATTGGATGTCTGGGTTCTCTTAATTGCTAAGATTATATTGCACCGTTTAACCTAAGATCTTAATCCTTAAGCCCGTTTCACATGACACTTGATCCAGCACAAGACCTAGTGTGCTAGCCGCTACTTGATATTGAGGACGGATTCTAGTATGATTGGAACTGTCCTGGGAGGTTTCACGCGATCATCGACCTTGTGCTTGCTATGAATTGGTTATTCCATATGATTCCATACAAATTAAAAGAGAAGTTTGCACAGCGTCTGTAACGTGACTTGATTGGTCGATGGCTACTGGGCTACTCGGTCCTCTTAGAAATCTAGTACCGGATCAAGTATGAAATCCAGTAGTTCAGCGAGTATACTAGCGAGCATGCTTGCTAGCCAGCATACTGGTTCTATTCACACGATACTGGAAAGCTAGTATACTTGCGAGTATACTCGACCTTGTGCTGGATCAAGTACCGTGTGAACGGGCTTAAGACATCTATGCCCGAGATAAATTCCGACCGGGACCCCTCAGCCGGCTGTTATGTGACACTTAAGTATCAAAAATGTTATTTTTTAGCATAAGGACGTTCATGTCAACAAAAACGATGGTGTACAAGATATTGCTGGTCTAGAAGTAATGGGACAAAATACCTAAATTTTGTTTACGGTGTTTTGTTTCAGTCCAAGGATTAACTCTGATTGACTCTGAGAAAATCATACCTTCTAGATCACGAAAAGTAATCGCAGATATCCTCAGGTGAAATTAATCTCTTGCACTACACTTGTGTTATTTTTTAGCTGATATCTTATTTGTCTTATATTTGATGAGTATGGAAACAATTAATACAAATATTTTGGCTCCTAATTTTTCTGCCTCTTTTTTAAGGGTCGCGTTGAAGATTATTTTAAATGTAAAAGACACTTATTTGATCATGAAAAATGAATGATCTTATGATGGTTAAACTTTTGATTTTGACTCTCTAATCAGTAAAAATATAGATTTTTTGCATCAAATTATATTAATAATATCCTTGCTGCTATGCAGGTTTCTGCTGCATTTTTGTTATCTTGAGTTAATTCTTTGTTTCTAGAGTTATGGGAGCCTGGAGGTTGCACATACGGAAGTTTAGAGAATGGGTTCCCAACCTACGGGTCTCGACGCCAGTGGGGTTTGCAAAATTGATTGGAGGAGTCGCAAAGAGAGTGAAAATAATAGCTTGATAACGTAGCCAATGCGATGTCGACCCCTACGAACAACATAATATATTGAAAATAAATGAATAAAATTTGTTAGGTTCACTTGTATATTTCAATAGGCACGACCCGGGATCCATAACATTGTTACATCTTGAGGATGCTACATTGTTACATATACCTGTAGATGTAAACCCTGGTCGTGCCTATTGAAATATACAAGTGAACCTATCAAAGTTTTATTCTTTTATTTTCTATAATGGAACGGTTTCACTTAGTAAATGAAGTTATCAACATATATTGAGGTTGTGATCATAATCTACAATTTTGGAGTAGCGAGTAAAGGAGATTTGCCACCCTTGGTTTAGAGAAACGGGGAAAATTTTACTCACCGATACCCTTCCCCATCCCACAACTGTTGCGTCGGCGCCGTCAGCAGGGTATTGCTGACCCGTTTCCAGGACCACTGGGGCTGTTCCATTTCCCATCACAATGGGAGGACTAACCTGTAAACGAATGGCTTGTTTCGATCAACCTTACACTCAAATTTAATGTATATTTTACTGTGTGGATAAAAGTTTTAAAAGCCCATATTTTACGATGATGCTTCATGGAAAGCGGTATGCGTCAAAATGAGCCGAGAATTGAATTTTCGTCGATTATTTTTGTTCCATCTGGTCTATGTTTACTAAATCAGTTTCGTGCTCGTGTTTAATCAGTTTAACCATGTTACGCTCTTGTCATCGCATAATGGAGAAGAAAATTTACATTTTATTACTTTTTTTACTTAATAAACTTAAAGTATAAATATTAATTAGGAAAAGTTCTAAGAAATTCGCATTACTTCAATTTTTTGTTCTCATATTAGCGGCTTTGCAAAGTAGCTATTTAATTCTTATTGTGTGATTGAATAACACTCGAAAGTTTACATTGTTAGAAGGAAAATTAAATTTCTAATTATAAAGACATTTCAGCCTCAACAATTACCTTCATCATACTTATGTCATTGTTCCATGAATTATCTGGGGCAAACTTTTCATGAACTATAATTTCTAACACCTTGTGTGTAGCTCCACCTTCGTCTAGGAGATTAGATCCAGTGACAACACTGAGTTCTTCTGGCTCGTAAAATCTGAGAAATAAATAAAATTGGGAAAAGATCTGAGTAACTTCATTAAATTGCGAGTAATACGTTACTGACTTTAGAGACCACAATACTGGGATCATTTTTCCAAAATGTATTTTGATTAGCATAATGATACTTTCAAAAATATTTCACGATAACTAATATTCCCAGTTGCCTGAGCATTTTATATTTTCATTCATTTTGTTTGCAACTTATCAGGATACGTAGAGTAAAACAATGCGTAGCGAACTGAGAGATACGTCCTGCAAGTAATTTTTCATAGATAGCATTTACAATAAGTATCTCGGGAAAGACAATGAAACTAGTTTAACAGCCAGGTTATCCGTATTACCGTCTGCCTACCTTAAGGTTGTGTGCTGGTTTCCCGCCGTATGCATGTATGTATATATATATGCATATGAATAGAGCACACGAAAAATACAGAAACACAAATACATAAAAAGCGGGACACTCACATTTAAAGCTGTTGGAAGCTTTCGCCACTTGTCCAATCCTTACCCCCTTATGTTAAGGATACATACAATTTCTTCCAACTCCTCAACTCCAACTCCTCAACTCCACCTCCCTACCTGCCGAAACGCAGATCATAATGGCCACAATAGATGTCACCTCCCTGTACACCTCTATCCCTCACCCTGATGGCCTTTCCTCCCTCCTCTCCAAGCGTCCAACTCCACATGTACCCAGCACTGACTCCCTCATTGACCTCTCCAAAATCATCCTGACTCATAACTCTTTTTCCTTCAATGGAAAATTCTATTTACAGACAAAAGGGTCCCTAAGTAATCATTGATGAACAAAGAATTAATGGTAGTACTCTGCGACTGTGTCGGAGCAAGAGTGTACTTAACGAAGAAGCTTGCTTCTATGAAGTGCCCTGACTGGACTCCTCGTTTTACTCCTGACCGCATTATTACCCGGTCCCTAGCAATGGATATTCTCAAAGAACGCTCCGTGTGATATATGATTTGAAATCCTACTGACTGTTTGATACGAGAAAACTGCATCTATGCGTCTACCTCCCGCCCATATAGAGCATCGGGGTCATTAAGATAAAGTGCATGTAAACGTCAGTCAAAGCGGCTGGAGATAGTTTCCTGTTTAAAAGTTTTTACGTAATGGTTACCTTTACTGTAGGTAAATATTGAATTTATTGCTGGTTTGAGCGAGGAGCGTTAGTCGTAGATATTTTCCAATAGTTCTGTGTTTGTTTGTTAGCGAATATTTTTTCGTAACGTATTTTTTTCATTTCATACACGCACTATATCGAAACGTGGGATAGAAATTTTGGATAAAATGAGGAGGGGTAGAAATCAGTCTGTAGAGGTAAAGGGTATGAGAATGGTGGTTGGTGAACGAATTTGGTGAAAGAAATGCAAAAAAAAGAGCAAGAATACTTCATCTAAACCTTACCTGACTGTAGGAAAACAATGTCGACCAATATAGAAATACCAGATCAGTAAAATACTTTTGTTCTTTCGCTCGGACAGACGTTTATAACTTTTTTGTTAAGTGCTGTTTGTAAAATGGCCGGAAGTGGAGGTGAGGAGATTCAGTTTAATGGAGATAAGGGGGTGACCCCTTAACACACTCACTGTCCGCAGTGGCCGGCTGTGATTATCCATTCCGGATTCAGGATGCTGCCGCCGCAGTTGTGCGAGCCTTCGTAGCGTACGGAAACCTGTTAAAAAGAAAGTCTAGAGTGAATCATTATGAGCTAGAAACAAGGAAAGTAGGTAGAATGAATTGGGGGAGGCATTGCAGCTAATTTGAAAAGCAAGCGGCCATCTTGGTAGGCACGAAAGGGCTTGCTACTCGCGATACTTGTAAGGGTATATGATGATTTTTCGTAAACGCGGTAAAACGTAAAGTAACATGATGAAAAAAGGCATTTATTTTTAAATTCCTTTGTTAAAAATGAAAGTTTAAATTTAAATATTCAAAGAAACATATGAAAGTGCGCAAATAAAAAAGCGCCAGTTAATTTCATTTGAATGGGTTTAATTCGAACCGGTTTAAGTAATAAAATTAACACGAAACAATTTTTCAGCAATGAAATGAACAAAGCAAGAAATTACAAACGTAAATAAAATAATAAAAACTTGAAGGTTATGTAATCTGAAAACTGTCGTCATATATTTTTCTTGTTAATAACTTCATTTCAATTTTTAAACCTTACTGTTTTTAAAAATTGATTGCTACCAATTGTTAATCGTTATACAATCCTTACAGCCCTGAAGATGGACACATAAATATCCGAAACGTTGGCACAAAGTTTAGATCTTTTTATTCTATTGACCTAAACTCCTGATAAAAAATGTATATAAATATTTTGAGGTCAATAAAACAGATCATATGAATAAAATTAACTCTCAGGAGAAGCAAATGTATTAATAAAACCTTCAACCTTAATTCCACCTTCTAACCACCTTCAAATACTCTTAAAAAGGCAAACTGATGCTACGACAATGAAAATTGGGTGCTATTTATTTTTATTCATGTTTTAAAAAATACGCAGTCTCTAAAAGAGGCCTTATAATACGTAATGTTTTGTACGGAGTGGGCCCTTATCTTTCACAAGATTCATTGTCACTCACAGGCTTGCATGCCAAAGCTTCCTCCTGTATTAGTTTTCAATTAATTCGGGGTAACGTGATCTTAATGCCGTATCACTCATGAAAGTTGGTTGCCCCAATTCGATGGTTTCATAATGTTATCTTTCAAAGTTTGACGTTTCTGAATGGTAGAACTTGAGCTGAAGAACGAGGCTGGTGGAGGTAACGTAAGAACTTTTCCCGGGCATCCTGAATGAGTGAATTTCCTTCTCTTTGCTGATTTCTTCGAGGTGCGCGGTGCCCTCAGTCAGCCTTCTGTTCGTTCTTTGGTGTTTTCGCTGAGTGAGTCGCTTCAACTGGCGAACTGAATTCAGTGTCGTAGTCAAATCAAAATCGTTGGCGTAGTAGTGTTCCCCGTATATTTACTAATCAGACAACGAATGTAAGTCTCGAACATATCCAATTCATTCTTGAATGCCGTCATTAGATCAATTTACAACTACTTTGTCTATTGAATTAAGGTATTTTATGTATCATAAATCAGAATCAAAGCGGAATCACAATATTGGTGATGGTGGGAAATAGATGATTGATTACGATCGTAAATATTGAGGTAAATTTGCATTGCGAAGCTTAATGGCTTGTTCTTGAAATCGGATTTTTTAAATGGCACTATCGGTTTTAAACATAATGCGTCCATAATCCACCCGATGCAATGCTGCGTGACAAATACCTCTAATTTGAAAATTTTAATGAAATCGAAGAATTTGGCGATATCTTCACATTACCAAAATTCTTCCTGTAATCGAACCTTTTCTTAATTAAACCACTCTAAAATAAGTAATAAGACCTTTATCAGTACGTAACAGAATTGTTATGTATTGTTCATTTAATAATTGATCATAATTTCATTTATTGTTACTTACACAAATTTGGTATGGACTCTTCTAGATTCAAATTTATTTGTAATTAATTATTAAAAGCAGTTCAGAAGTAAGTTATTTAAATAGAAATCAGGATATGATAATTGTGATCTGCTTTCATTTTGAAAAATCTTGAATTTCCCGGATCAAAGGGATTAAATTTTCAAAATAAGTAAACGCTTTCGAGACAATGTTGCGGAAGCTTGTATCGTAGTCATCAGAATTCTAGCTCGTAACTTTTCCGGACAGTTACTTTTTTCTGTGATTATCTGAAGAACTTATACGACAGTGTTAACAATACTATGAGCGATTCTTAATCGATTATCATCCGTCGAAAATTTATATTTTATTTGCGATTTAGCGTTTCTAATATCGGAATACCTAAATATTATTAATGGCCTGAATATTGATCGCATTCTTGCAAAGTACTGTAGAGCACATGTGTTACCTGTGACGGGTATTCCCTTCCTTGAACTGGGTCTCCTCCCACTATATATGGATCGAGGGGCACTTTAGGATCCCAGGCTGCTCCAATCCATCCTGTTCTTTTGTGAGGAACCCCTGAAATTGTGAGATTTAGCATCTTTCATCAATATCGGTTGTGGTCATGAAGAGAAGTTGAGAAAAAAGTGTAGGTGACTATAATGAAGGCAAAAATAGATTAAAAAACGAGATGAGATGAAGCAGGTAATACCATTTTATGTTGAAATAGTTTTTAGAATAAGGTGGTCATCTGCCAAAAGATTTTGCGGTAAGTGGAATGTTAGCCCGTGGGGATTAGGAAGTGACATGTGATTAATTGCTGGCGTACATTTCCGTCGTTTAACTTTAAGAAGATCTTAGTGAAATACCACCCATTAATAAAAACGAATAAATGCTTTTGTTATGAGGAAGAAAAGCCCAGCGTGATGGAATAATAAAATTGGGTCATAAATCATCCAGTCATCCGAAAAAGTCTGTATCATTAAAATGTATGCCATTGCAGTAACTTCAAAAGGGTTTTAGCTCCTTTGATAATCCCAAATTCAAAAATTATTTTTTATTAAGATGAAATTTCAAAAACTTTTATGTCCAAATGTGACAAAAATATACTATTCTTTTAGGTCAAACCCATGTATCTACAGCCTCATTGATATTACTTCAGTATGACGATCAACTACTTACCATTCGTAAATAACCCTTAATCTAGGCAAGGAATTCAAAATCATTGTGGAAGAAAAAACTGGCATGAATTTAAGCATAAGATTTAAGAACATTGACGTAGCTAAACATTAGGCCGAGAAGAAAACGAAGAGGTTCTGAATAATGAAACGCTATGATAGTTGCATGCGTTGAAAGGACTAGCTTTTGAGACGCGATAGTCTTGTTTAGTTTGTTTTCTAATGAAATCCGTCTGAAAAAGTATTATTTTTAGAAAATCTACGGTAAATATACTGTCCCTAGGAGCGGAGAATGTTAGAGAAAAAGATATGGTAATATTTATAAAATGTGATTGATTGGCCAAAATATGAATGAGCCCTGGAATTCACTTACCCAAACTTAGCATTGATAATTAGGGATAATATAGGTGAACTGTAGTATTGAGAATAAGTATAAACGAATTAAATGTTTGAAAAATAATGTTCAAATAGTGGCCATTAAAGCATGTTACCAATAGCTCCATAAAATACCTGCTTCGCAGGCGGCCATTCAAATATTCTTTCTGATCCTTCGTATCACCAGTTTTATAGCGCATTTGAGCCTTATTAATTTTACTCTTGTATATTTTTATTTTTAGATATATTCATGAATCTATTATTCTTTTATTATGCAAAAACTAATTTGTATGTTCTACAAATTAAACTAGGAACGAGGAGATAATACTTTACCATGAGAGATGCCTACGAAGAGGAGTACCACAGTTACTATTTTAGAGAACATTGTGGATGAGCTATGACTGACGATGATTCTTCATTCGGTTTCGTTTTTATAGATCTTCCGCGAGCTAATATCTGAATCAGATAATGAAGGTGAAAAACCCAATGTATAGGTGCTGTGTGCAAATACTTGAGCAAGAGCACCTTCACAGAGATAAGAGTTATTTATTCGACATTGGTAATGTTGCGCCTTATGGATAAGTAGTGCAATCATCTTTTAATTTTTCAGACCTTGGCATGGTTGTTTTATCTAGTTTTTTTTCCTATTGAACTATATTTGGACGTATTTACTAATACCAGTAGAGCTCATTTGGGAATTTGGTGCGAGTATTCTGAAATTTTTTGCTTGGCGGTTGTCTAAGATGCAATATATCACCGTCAGGATCGTTCGAATTCAATTTCGGGAAGAGCGATAAAAATAAAAACGAGATTATGTCTCCAATATCTCAAAAACCCTAAAAATTGAAAACCTTCATCTTTTACCGCCCTCCGTCGATTTTTTGTACTTTCTATTCACTTTTTTATGCCAGATTTTTTTCTTTTTTCTCTTCCTTACTTGCCCGTCTCACTTTTTCGCCGTGTAAGGGATTAAGTCGCCTTCCTTCTCTAACAACTCTCCCCATTCAAATATTTCTATTCTGAAGTAATTACTATGCAGAACGTTTCCACCGCCCTCCGATTCGGAGTAGACCCTTTTTTGGAATAACACCATCTGGTATAAAACCAGAGTATTGTCTGGGACGTGGGGAATATTATTGAATTCACAAGTGCGTGTCACACTGCAGATATAGTATGTGTATTTCATCTTTCACAAGCTCAGATATTCCGAATCAATCCCCTGCACTTAATTGAGGGGTGACGGCGTATCGAAAGATTTAAATCTGCCGTGGTGAATTATTTAAAGATAGCTAAACATTTCGAAGGTAAATGTTGGCACTCTCCATTTATTTTCCCCAAATATTGCGACACAGGTGTACATTAATAACTTGCGACCATATCCTTGGAATGTATGCGAAATATACAATCGTTGATATTTAATTCACCCTTAAAGGGATTACTTTAAAGTAATCCACCTTGATCTCCGTGAGGCCTTATCCTTGTTGAAAACTGAATATAATATTTGGCCTTGGATTGTAATCTGTTATATTTTTTCATTATTTTTATCTGAAATATGATTTCGTGAACAAAATCTGACCAAATTCATACAATTGAATGCTTTTGTGTCGGATGTTTGTCTATTTGATTTTTAATTCAAGAACTGATAGGTAAATATATTTCTCATTGTGTTTTGGCTAATCAAGTACGGTGGATCTCTACAAGCAAAAACATTTTCATATTTTTTGCAGTGTCATAGTTGGGTCCTTTCAAATCATTGTTAAAAGTGGTGAGAAGGCTAAAAATCGTTAGCTGCCTTCCATTGATATTTACAGTATTATGTATTCTTTGGATACCGAAGGGGGTCAACGAGTAGTAGAACCTAAATCCATCCGCTTCTTTTACATTTTTGAATCCTCATCATCAGTCAGCGACAAAAAGACTGGTTTGACGCAGCTCTCCACTCGATTCTGCAAGCCGCTAATATTTCCTCTTGGAAGATATCTTAAGCCATGCCAGGGGCGGAATTCTGTACATCTTACCGATACCTATCGGTATCGCTAACTCCCCCGACCGACAAATGTCGCTAAGAGCGATTCCGGTGACGCATTCTACCGACACTTGTCGTTAATTTTAACGATATTTGTCGGTAACGATGAGTGAGCCTACCGACGATTTCCAAACCCTCGCTAGGCCTTACCGACATGCATTTATCTCTTCGCGAACTGCATGCTGGCTAAAAATAATGAAAGATCGGTCTACGTCTATCCATGGACGTATGTTTTGATTACCTACGAGCGTGGTTTTGATGAATTGACTTGTGCAAATTGGTAGTTTTTCTGAGAACTGTGATCGTCCTTTATTCGCATTTTCATATTAGCATTAAGTTACAATCTTCACGATATAATTCGCACTTAGTTATATTCGTCCTTGATTTGCAAAATTAGCGCATCCAAAACAAGGTATTTAAATGTTTGACGGTAGAGACTTTATCGCTAGACTATTAATGCATTTTACATCAGAGTGGTTGGCGTTTTTTAATTATCAGCCGAAAGAATGGCAGAGGGATATTTTGCTTTAGATCAAATGTTTATGTAATACGAAGAAAGTAGACTTGAACGTCGACGATCGTGCCGGGATACGAATGGAGGGAAGCCCACGACCCGTTTGAGCTGGACAACGAGGAGTTATCAATTTATTTCGCATCTCCCCACATTTTGATCTGGTTCTTATTGAAATACTTCGGCCGATATTGCAGCAGGAGCGGTCGATCGCCCTTGCGAGTAAGCAGTGTGTTCAGTTCATTCCAATGTATTTTCAAACGAACGGAAGTCATTATTCACATCACTGTTTCTTTGTCAGGGTCACTTTTACTTCCGTACCAATTAGTGTTTCTAATTCTTAAGATTTCCTCCCAAAAAAACAGACGTTACTTACAAAACAAACTTACACGTTAGCTGACTGCTGCCTACTACTGTGATGTGTCTTTAATTTGTAATTTCTACGAAGATGTGTACACCACTCTACCATGTAAGCTAATAAATATATTATTATTACATTCCTGCCCCATGTAGCAATTCCCTCTCGCCCTGACTTGATATTCTCGACTATTGTTTGGACCACCGTACGTGTTTAAATATTGCCCAAATACTCTGAATCTAATCTATTGTGCGTATAGTAACTTGGATATGTTATTGTTGGCTTAGTAAACGGCACTTGAATACAGTTTATCAGAACCATATAGACGTGTGTTATTTCTCGATGGTAAAATCGTACCCAATTTCACCATGCGTAATCAAAAACAATGTATGAATAAAGATTTCATTCAAATTACATGCATTTCCCTCAGTTTCAACTAATCCCACCTTTCATCCTGCTTTGGGTATTAACTTCTCTTCGACTTCGCGCATGATGCTTGAATGAATGTGAATCACAAATGATCCCCGTCTAGTCCACTGTAGATTTTAAATAACATTACTACGCTAATTTCCGATGAAATATTTCGCATTTCGATGGTGCACTTTTTCCTGTTTTTGTCATGCTATATTATTGGTCAAAACTTGTAGCCTCGCGCGCAGGTGCTACTTCCTTACCGACAAATGCATGACGTCAGAGTTAGGTCGCTTGCACCGACGACTGTTGGTAGGTGGCGGGTGCAGAACAGCTCGACCGTCGAAGCAAGCGACGACCGTCGGTAGCCACCGATACCGACAGGTGTCGTTAGGCGTGTACAGAATTCCGCCCCAGGTCTAACACAACATTCTTCATGAATGTAAAAACGTTACAAAATCGGGATCGAAGTTTTAAGAAAGAAATTATGCAATTCTGGCGGAGCATAAGAAATACGGATCGCGGCAACAGCGGATCAGCATCAATGGATAAGTTTTTTTTACAGGGACAGTACGTTACCACCGATACCGACATGTGTCCTTAGGCGTGTACAGATTTCCGCCCCAGGTTGCGTATGTGGTGAGAAATATGTTCATCTTTGCCGAGGTCAAGAATAAATCTTACACAGGAATTTAATGGTTGCTGAAGATTATTTTCTAATTCTGAGGGAAGGTACAATAATCAAAAGTAGGGAATATGAGAGTTGAAACAATGATTTTACGAGTAGAAATTGGGAGATCAATTAAAATGAAATTTTAATTGATATAAAGTTTTGTTTACTTTATTTGAGCATGTATGTTAACATTCCACGAGAGGTTATTCGTTAAATCAATAGTATTCTTGAGTTGTTGTAGAGTTTACATTAACAAGAGAGATTGCTGCCGCTAATTTGCTAGAATTAGCGTGAAAATAAATCTGTAAATCATCGGCAGATAACATATATTTGCAGTGTTTAAGAATGTTTGCTATATCAAAGATGTAAAGGCAGAATAAAAGAGGGCCAAGGACGGACCCTTGAGGCACCCCGCTAGGTACAGGCCGTCAAGACTATTTGTTGTTATTAGACCCGATGACTGCTTGGCTTCTGCCATCAAGATAAGAGTAGAACCAGTTCAAAACGGAACTGGAAAAGTTAAGATTTTTTAGTTTGTATATGATTGACGCGGTCAAACGCTTTGCTGAAGTCAAATAAGACCATGATGGTGACCATCCTGCTGTCCATAGCTTTCCAAATATCATATGTAACCTTGTGTAGAGCGGACTGTGTACTATAACCTTTGCAGAAGCCAGATTGAAAGGAGTCACCCCTTTTAGGTAAGGTAGTCTATCACTTGGTGTAGGACAATTTTGTCCAAAGTTTTAGATAAGGCACAAATAGAGATTGGACAGTAGTCAGCAGGAGAAGAGGGCTTTTTAATTTTGCTATCGGTTAAACAAGTGCATTTTTCCTTAAGCTATGATAAACAGAGTATGACAGGGAGAAGTTAAATACTTCAAGGGTTATGGGGAACAACTTTCCCGAAAATTTACGGATAAACCCATTTGAAATATCATCAACCCCACATGAATTGGATTTGTATGGGGACAAAAATTTAGAAAGCATTTCAGGTGTTACACATTGGAAATAGACCACATTGCCTTTAAAAGGCACATATAGGCCATCAAATGTAGTATAAACAGAGATAGAGCGTTCATTAGAATCAATGGATACTGAAATTAAATACTTCTTCAGTTGTAGTTGAATTTTTATTGGAATTGCTAAGTGTATAATTTCATCCCTCATTACGGAAATGCGAACCGGAAGGGTATTTACACGTGCTCAAATGAGGCCAAGATTTCGCAATTGTCGCCACGCATCCGTGGGGTCATTTATACCAGAAAATGTCTTAGAGTAATAATGAAGTTTGGCCTCCAAAACCCGGATTTTAACTAAGTTTCGGAGTTATTTGAATCGGTAAAATACATTTGGATCTCTTGTACCAATGATTGCTCGTCGTAGACGGTCTCTTTCTGATATTAATTTTTTAATGCCAGGGCTGAACCACCGGGAGTTGTGTCTCTTTGAAGTGCAGGACCTTACCTTGCAGTGAAAACTGAACTGGTTCACCCCTTGACCCTATCCAATACAATAACCGAGATAACGTAAAGCTAAATAAGAGCGCAGTCCTTATTAGTACGGTGAAACTGAATCTATACTAAATGATTGAGGTTCGTTGAGGTCCTTGATGATACCACAGTCAAAGTATCATGGTACTTAGTAGCCTCGGGCTTCTTATAAACAGCTGCCGATGATACATTACCTCCCGGTGATCGGAGAGCAGTCGGAGATTGATGGATTCTTTGAGTGGCTCACCGCGGGCTCTTAAGAATATCAGAATGGTCTAAGGAGAGCGACCGTCGCGACGGACACTACTCACTGCATGTAATGTACGCACGTATCACGCATCAAACTTTTCTTCTTTCCTTTTCATGCCATAGGAATAAATTGGCTGCTTAAATACACATTGAAAGAAAAAATTAGCATCAACAGGTAGTGTAATCTTTATAATTTCAGTTACATTTCATGATTTTATGTGTTCTTGTATCCAGTCGATGTAATCAGAGACCTGGGTGAATATTGTGGGGAATCCCTTCAGAGCGCACGGCCTTCCCCATGATACGATTCCCACGATCTCGTTGTTTACCAGCAGCGGTCCTCCGGAATCACCCTGTAAAGATAAATAAGATATGTATGCACAATTCCGCGTTGAGATATTATCACCAAGACAATGTATATCACACGAAAATTGGCTCGTGGATGTTGTCCTTGTTTCATGCAATACCGAAGGCTTGTGAATTAAGTATGAGCACACCGAAGTCTTATCATAAACATAGGACTATTGTGAGGTTTCTCAACCCGGACGTTAGGAGGACGAAAAAGGACCGTTATTGATTCCAGAGAGACCTAACAATTTTACATCCATGTTCGGGCCATTTTTAAATTAAGATTAAAATGAATCCCA
The DNA here is from genome assembly GCA_933228895.1 of Platycnemis pennipes. Classification (NCBI taxonomy): domain Eukaryota; kingdom Metazoa; phylum Arthropoda; class Insecta; order Odonata; family Platycnemididae; genus Platycnemis; species Platycnemis pennipes. Next base: position 54,735,021 of record OW121853.1, read on the forward strand.
ATATTGTAAGAGTCTTAGATTTAGGCAATGGATTTCAACCTAAGGTTTTCTTGGTTCACCTCTAAGAATATTTCGGTCTCTAAAAATTCCTCACTTGTGGGAGTAAATTTGGTGAAGGAACTTTCATCTATGTTGTCTCGAGCCTAATGGTTTCAAGAAACTTAGTGAGTAAAATTTGTCAATAACTTATACTTAAACCTGCACCTCTCATAGACTACTATGGATTTCGGTGAAAGAGTTGTACTTTACCGGGACAGCTGCTGCTGGAAGAAAGTAATGATAATTGTTTCCTGCAAAGTTGTCCATTATAAGTAAAAAATAATTGATTGTTAAAATACTACCAGTAAATAATGAGGAAGATTAAACAAATTTAGTCATATTACGCCTCCATTTGCCGACGACTGACCGCATTGTGAAATTGTATCATGTGCAAATAGTTGAGAGAAATGATGAGTTACGTTTCTAGGCATTGCAAGCAACAGGTGATAAGGATGCTGTTTGGCAACAGTTGACGAAAGAATGGAAAAGTGTTGCGTTTTATCGAGATATGACCTTTCCCTGAAAACAATTTTTTGTGATAAAACGGGTTATGAACAACTATGACAACATTTCAGCACTACTTTAGACGAAGGTTCACATCGGAAGGGGACAGGTGGAGGCTATTTGATTATTTCATAGGTGATAATCATCACAAAACATCGACTCTGAGAGGGAATCAAGAGGACGCTCTTCCTTGTAAAATAGAGCTGCTCTACATTATTTACTGCCTTGCATGATTAGTAATGCGAGCCTGCAGTGGAATGACAAACTCGTTTTTCTCACTATGCAATATCACATCTTTTAATTGATTGTACACTGTGCACGTTAGATAATATTTCTTCCCCCGCCTCACGCGTTCAAGGTGCATTTCAGGATACTCTACGAGTAGATGAAAAAGGACGATCCAATGTTAAATTGAGCCAAACAAAACGCTTTACTCCAAAGCAACTGAAACTCACATTGCACACGTCTTTTCCTCCTCCTCCGGCGGCGCAGATCTGGGTGTCGTGGATGAGCATTCCGTTCGATTCCCACTCACTGCTGCAGTTCTGGTGGTCGTCGACCATGATGTCAACCTTCCTCAGCTCATTAGGGGTGGGTCCAGTTATCTTAGTGGTAAAGTGCACGAACGAAATTATGTATTGACTATTGCTGCCATGCAGACGTTCTAGGCAGTGTGGCAGCAATAAAAGCAAAAATCCGTATTTGATATTCCAGTGAATGTAACCCAGTCCGCCAGAAATGTCTGTACGCACCTGCCTGAAGTGGGTATCCGTACATACTTCACGGAAAGAAAAAATGTACTATACCAAAATAAATAAAGGTATAAAGTTTGATAAACTTTAGATAACTCCGCATTCAAGTACTAATCCATGGAAATAATGAATTTTGTCTTTAAGACGGAACACTGGCTCTCTGCCACCATGGTGTGAGAGCTTAATTTTGCAAGTATTTGCAAGGAGATACCATAAGCCGACTGCACTGGTGGCCCTTCGGTAAGATTAAAAATGCATGTCAAGCAATACCCACACTGGACGCTTTGGCCAACATTTCCCAGGCAGAAGATTGTCGTTCTAATAAATATCTGGAGGGATAAGGCTACCGCTTCGGGCACCTCTTGCAATTGTGGGTTAGTGGTATTCTTGTGGTCCGAGTTTATTTAGGTAGTTAAATGTTCACTCACATTTTCATATTTATGAATTATGTGTACTTGTTTGGCGAACCCCCTAATTTATCCCTAGGCAATAAAATTAAGAATAAAATAATTCACATTCACACTTCTACCAAAATATGCAACTGGATATGTAATTTATACTTACGGATGTCTTCCCCCAGCCCACCACCGTTGCAACAGTTCCGCCAGGGGTCACCAGTCCTTTCTGGGGTAGGTTGATCGATTCTACACCTTCTCCGAAGACAAAAGGCGGGCTCACCTGAAAGAAGGATTTTTTTTTGTGTCATGCACAAACAAAATTGCACCATTCTTGGTGGGCGTGCCGGTGATCAAAATGTAGTAATTTATTGATTCACATACTAGGAATATTAGGGAAGTGGTCTTCCCGATATGATAATTATAATCAATGTAAGATAAGAACAGCAGAGTTGGTGTGGAGACTGGAGTACTCCCTCTCACCCCGAAGGCCCGGGTGTGCATCCCGGAATTAAACATGTATTTCATTTTTATGCCGGTCCCTGCTTGACTGCTGTGTGGAGAGCTATTCGAATTCAGTACTCCGCCCGTTGGATCGGACGTTAAGTTGTGGTCCACTTGTCGCTTTTTATTAAGAGTAGGTACACTAATACCGACGCATTTTTCTCCCCAACCTTCTATTCCCATTCATGTATTTTTTCCCAGTCTGAGGTGCCTTCAGGTGCGGGGTAGACTCGATCACAGCTAATATACAGTTACCACAGAGTACAAAGCTGTTTTCTAGCATAGTTTTACCTTCATTACACCGATATCATTAATCCAAGAATTTATCGGACGATAATTTTCGTGGTAGTGAATTTCCACAACTTGATGCTTCGTTCCGCCGCAGTTTAAAAGATTGGACCCCGAAAACACCGTGATGTCTGATGGCTTGTATCTAAAATGAAAAAAATATATTGCTTTTGTTCATCGTTCGCGTTTCTCTGTGGACAGATAAATCACAGGATTGCCATTGATGGTAGCTATAAATACAATATTCAGATTAAGTAGCTCAATGCGTCTTTTTTGGAAAAATGTTCTCCTTAAATTGGAAGCAAATATTTTAATGAACTCACGTTGAGCAGTGTGCAGCCGTTAGGAACCATTCGTTGTTCAGGATGGAGCCTCCGCAGTCGAACTGCCCGTCAACCCATAAAGAAATCTAAGAAATAAAAATGTATGCTCTTTATAAAACATTCTCGGGTTTCTAGCCGGGTAAGATTTTTTGTTGCTGACGTTTCGACGGAATACTCCTCCATCGTCTTCAGAGCAATCTCTGAAGACGATGGAGGAGTATTCCGTCGAAACGTCAGCAACAAAAAATCTTACTCGGCTAGAAACCCGAGAATGTTTTATAAATACCATTCGCCGAGAAAGAACAAAATCATATGTATGCTCTTGATTAAATTTTTTACCAGATTCTTTTACGGGAAGCATTTTTATTCTTAAATTAATTCTGGGAATTCGAACCAGGATGACACATTCATTTCAATTACTCATCTAACAGACGTTTTCACTGGAAAATTAGATACATTTTTAATTAAGAATTAACAAGAATACTAGTAGAAACATATCTTGCCCTTCCACTGACAAAACAATTGACCAGGAGATGATCGCTTTTATGTTTACTTAAAGTCAAGGAGTACCTTCATAAGGATTAAATTTTCATCTTATATCTTACATAATGCATAAGATAATATATCGCGTACAATTAATCGACAACCCTTAGGAAAGAATTGGACAAATCTTTTGATACTACTGCCACTTTTACGGTTCCGGCTGATTATCTAATGCAGTGATTATATAGAATGTAAATTATTTAGGTTTGATCGCAGAACTAGATAGTGTGCAGCGCAGAGCGGCTAGATTTGTTAAAAGGTGTTACGGTAGGTTTAGTAGTACAAAGAAATTGTTATAAGAATTAGATTGCGAATCATTATCAGATTGTAGGTTACAACACCGATCGAATCTCCCGCCGAAATGTAAATCAGACCGAGTCTCTGAAGATGTTACAAGTATATTCAGAACACCAGCGTACTATGGCACGTTATGCTATGAAGATAAAATTAGAGAGATAGATGGTAAGACCGGTTCAAAAATTGCTTTTTCCGAGCCCGATTAGGAACAGTAATAGAGTACATCGAAGATACGTGGGTAAATTAGAACAGGTATTGCGATTTTGATGTAGAAGAGTAGACTAGTGATTTTTAACATATTAATGTTTTAATATTACTAACTCGTGCACACTTAGTGAAATATAAATTAATTAATTGATGCAATTATAGCCATTCCTGACTAATCAATAATTATCACGTTACTGATACGTGTGTACCAATAATTGAGTTACTCGTGTCTCATGAATGTATATCTAACACCTTCCGTAAATTACTAGCATCATAAATCTCACTTCAACGTTAGTAGTGCATGAACGGACTAGTATTTTTGCATGTCTGCACGATAGTAAGAGTAATTTTAATTCTCTCTAAGTTAAAATGCATGCCTGGTGATGTTTCACCCCCTGGCACACTCCCTTGTGGCAGCTTACAGGGCAGTGTATAGATTTATCTTCGAATGCACCACCAAAGTTACCCTGAGTCTTCTTCTACGTTTGCATGTGCTCAGTAGTCAAATTATTTAGCTCAAGGAGACGTTATTCAATACGATGCTGAGTGGAAAATTCTTGTTTTTTGTCTAAATGACATTTAGGAGCATTATTAACCAAATGAAGAGCCTTTAAATATAAAATTTATGAATCAAACATCACTCTATTTATACCACACCCGCTAAATAACTTTCATTTTTTCTATTGAAGATAACCCTTGTATGGGAAATTTCATTAATTTTTGTTCATAGGATAGGCGTATTTACTATAGCGCGTGATGTTTTTTACATTTGTTTAATAGCAATTACTGGCTCGTCATATCACAGATAAGTCACGTACACATTTTGGGCTGTTCACTGGGAGTATAGAGCATCCACCGTTTGCTAAGAAGACATCAGGAAACAGAAGGAACGAAAGTATAGATGTGTGAGCTTTCTCCTGTTGTAACTTTTATCAATCAAGGTGGAGAGGATTAGCAAAGGATTGAGATTGTTTTGGAGCGCCATGGCCAGATCATGGCGCCATGACTACATCTGTTTAGCCTGGAACTGAGAACAAAATTCAAATAGTTAAATGTATGATAACATTTCCACTCACCTGTGCCGGAAATTCTCTTCCTTGAACTATTTCACCACCGACAATGTATGGGTTTCTAGCGGCTGATAGTTCTGCGGCAATTCCCACCAATTCTGTTCGCGAATGACCCTTAGGAGCCGCTGAAATTCACACCAACCAGAATCATGAAATTAACGACATCGGCAGCATTTTCCAAAAACTCAAAGCGATGACTCATGAGTCCCAGATGCACTATATTTTGTGCCAAATATCGCCTTTACTGAACTAATGGTTATACATTTTCTCGGTTTCAAATGCAAAATGTGCATTTTCATGTTACTCTTCGCTCTGCAACATCAAAGCCAATGAATTTTTGCATTTTTCTAAAGCCAGAGTAGGTACTTTTAAATTTGTTTCTATGTGTGAAAGCCGAAGCCTCTAGAATATCTTTTAATTAGTTAGCCCCTGACTGTAATCCAATCCTATTTTCGGTGACCACATTTTTTTATTTTGATGCAATATTACATTTCTGAGGCGCCTACATCCATCGATTAAATCGTGAAATCTTCCGTTTTTTAAGCAAAAACACTCCCTCTATCTCTTTCATGAATCGAAGAAGTTAAATACTATGACTTACCTCGCGATAGTACTATTAAGGTAATGGAAATCACTGTTGTCTTAAAGAACATTCTGATGTGATTACTAGAGCAGTTGTATATCCCTATGGATGACTCCATCTAATTTATAGTTTCTACGAGCGTTGAACTGCTGCTATCTCGTATTGTATCGTATAAATCTGATTTCAGAAGGAAAGTAGGTAAATGACCACTGTTCCCTTCCTTGCTCAATTTTAGTGAGGGCTAATGAATCAAACAATGCTACGATAAAGTGTTGAATTAAGGTCAGTGAGTGACGGCGCATTTCCTTTGAACTCTGAAAGCTGACAGCCTGCAAAAAGGCAACGGGTATTGACTTATTCAATCCGGATGTCGATGAAAATTCTGACTTAGCATCCAGCCATGTTGTAAAATATTCAATTAGAGTCATATCGAGGTGAAAATAATCGAAGTCTTTAGAATCGTGAACCCGCGAGAAGTGATACGACCTTAGATTATTTGTGCCAAATACATGTGCGTTTGTCAAATACATTTGTGTCCAATACGTCTGAATGATTTATTCAATAGCCCTTTTTCACAGCTTCACCTTCGAGGTGTCAGACTAGCTCTAAAAGTTTCCAATAGGGTTTTCATGTCTTAAAAAGGTTTATTTTAATTGATACTCTCGAAATGTTTCACGATAAATACAAGTACTGATGTTACACTTTTCTCTCTGGTGAATCTGTCCTTGGGCTGGTTTCATTTGTACTGCTCCCTCCACATGTTTCCCGGTCCTATTCTGCCTCTCATATCTGCCCATTAGTCCGTCCTTCATCATTACGTCTGTCATCAAATTGTGTTTCCTTCTTAGGCTGACTTAGGCTTTTATTCAGCACAGATGGATAAAGTTGTTTTTGCACCCTGTATATCTAAGAGCAGTAAGATGAATAATAGAATGTTCTTTAAATATACGTCAAACTGTGGAAAGTGTACATATACGCAAAACATTATATTACGCGACTGCAATCAATATTGGGGATGAAATAACAATTATTCATGTTCCCATGCACGCGAAATCTCGATAAGAGGCCATGGAAAACGCAATGTCTTGGACCGAGGAAACGGGAATCCTTACGAAGCGCCACTTTATCACCCGTAGGGCGGCATGCGTATGGCTCCGACACCTTATAGGTAACCTCCTTGGTTTCACGCATGCCCAAACGTCCGAAAACAAATTTCCCGTTTTCGAAATGGTTCTCGTTCCACTTTTGGCATTAGGTATGCGTTTACATTGGTTTAAGATAGATTTAGAAAATATATCTAGAATTTGAGCCATAGGTATCTTCCGAGAATAAGTTCAGCTTCGATTCTTAATGAGAAATGTGTTAAGTACTTATTAAAATGTGTAGGTATTTATAATTTATCTAATTATCGTTGCATATCAACGGCCATCTCCGCTAGTTTTTATTTTTATTCTACGATGGACGAAAATTATTTTTTTGTTTGTTTTGCTTGGATCTTGTATCTACATCTACACGATACCCTGCAAGCCACCGCGAGGGTGTGTTGCAGGGGGGCATGAATAATTGTTGTTTTATGAGACCTTTAATTACCGATCGCCTTCAATATTGATGAAATATTGAAAATTATCATTATTTTTGTCATTAGGGGAATATTTTAAAAGTTAATGATAGAATTAATAGTTTACATAGAGATGGGCAACGCGTTCAATAAATTTTTTCTGATAACCACTTATTTCAAGTACTGAGTAACATAATGGAAGTTATGTTACTCAACTGCACTGCCAAGTGCAAACTCATCGGTTGAGTCTGAATTTACCATTTGTTCGCCATATCTCGTCACCAGTATTCGATGACCTGTTTGACATATTGCATTAACGTTCATAATAACTGGTTATCAATCCTAAGATATATTTTATAAGTTATCGACTCCCCTCATGGCTCAACTCTTCGTGCTATAGTAAAACACCCTACTCTCCATACATCTCATATTCTCTTGCAGGTCTTCCCATCCACTTTTCCATCGATGACTTCCTTCATGAGGTCATCTTGTCTCAGTATTTGCCCGATACGGCTGTTCCATCTATGTTTAAGTGTTCAGGAGTTATTTTCCCATACACTTCTCATAAACTCTCCGCTATATGTTAAGTCTACCAATGCGATGTTCATCATTCCGCTGCAGCAGAGCATTTCATATGCTTACACTCCCACCTTTTCTACATATGTTATTGTTGTGACGGTTATGGTGATGCCGTAGTAGGTACTAAATTTCTTTTATTTTAAGGGGGATTTTGTGTAATTGATCGATGAGGGACTATATGAAGGAGGCAGTATTAGGCCAGCCATGTCTTGTTACAGGTATCGTTTCACATGTGTCTTTCACAAGGGCATGGTAGCGCATCTATTGTAAGGTAGAAACAAGTAGACTTACTATGTTCCACAATTGTTATCCGAAATTATTTGCCATTGGCTTTGACTGGTGCAATGATGATTTATTTCACCTTTTTAAAACTTCTTTATTGAGTATCACAATAGAAAAAATCTCAGTTTTCCCGACGGCATAGCTGTAATGACAAACGGGAGAATTAAAATAAAGGCACCGCTGGCTCGGTAAAGACACCGGTGAAGTATCAGCTTAAAAAAAACAAGGATGACAATATTAAGAGAAAGAGCAGAGGGAAAAACGAATACTAAACAAGGAAAAATCTGAAGGAGGTGAGAAAGTTGTTTAGAAATCAGGATAACCAAATGTGGGAGAAGATAGAAGGAAAATGTTTAGCACCGTAAGACCATGTGTTAATGAACTAAACGCTAAGTTTCGGTCGATTGGTTAACTCAGAGATATTAAGTGCGTTTGTCCGAAAGGTTTGAGCTCAATGTCATATATATTTTTCAATTACCAAGGTGTTACCGACATTTCATCGTCACCTTCGACTCCTAGCAAGTAGTAAACTAATCAGTCAATCAGATGGCATCAAACCATATTTCGTCAGCTAAACTTAAAGTGATTTTTTTAGCCCTGCAAGCAGTACTAATACTTACATTTAATATCGTTTCTCAACGGAAATCTCGTTGTAGCTCATTATTTTGAGGAATGTCGGTGAGTGGCCTTTTATCGGTTATAAGGTACTCACGATTGCGCCACTCTTAATCTTTCATTCACTCCCCTTTGGGATCATTGAACTACTGATAAAACAACCGTAGGTACAGATCATTGAAAAAATTGCTCGCAGAAATTGGTTTTGGAACTATTTTCAAGATCGTTAGTAAGCGATCCGTTCGAGACGGATCAACTCCTTGTTCGAATACTACTTCATTTTAACTTTATTCTTGCCTCCAAAAGAGGGTATTGATGAAAATGATAATTTTATTTCTTTGTTTGATTTCAATGGAATTCCAGACGCCAAAACACCATTGTGTTGAAACATTAGTCTTTGTTACATTGACGAGTCTCATAATTTTCCCTCCACCGGAAAGCATATTAACTGATTTTGGTTTCCTTTGTCAGCTTTTCAATAAAATCATGAAAATTGGTATCAATTAATATTTATCATTAATGATCTTTTTGATGTGTAACAAGAGAGCCAAACCACAAACGAGAGAGTCAAACGCCATGCTGTGCATAGGTAAACTCGTAAATGAAAGAGACTGCTTAAACCCATCTAAATCTATTGAAGTGCACTGTGTTTTACTAGAATATGCGTTTCTATTACTATGCCATGCCGAATTCCTGAGGATAAGAATAGCTTTTATTTCTTTTACACATAATAAGGGCTACAATTACGTATCTTATGAAATTCTATGCCACTACAGTGCTTGCTTATTATCTACTCAAGTAGTAGTACTTGCGTTTTGGGTGCTCCCACGGCTAAGGTTATACCATACCTCCTCACCTAAGATCTTAATCGTACAATTAATTTCAATTTAATTGAAAATCGCAAAACATCCATTAATGTGTTCAACTAAAGTTGGCACACTACTAAATGAATAAGATGGAACTGCAAGTTTAACTTGTAACTTGTGTCCATAAACAAGGAGTGCAAACGCAGTGGAGTTTTTCGGGGACTTAGCATGAACTAATTTCTCTCCACGGCTCTAGGAGATAGTTCATACCGAATACTAATTGCTGTTACAGGGCATTGTTCATATTTGATTCTCAGCCATCAGTGAGCCAACGTGGAGAAATTATTACCTGGATTAGATGAGGTATTCCCAGGGAAAATTTACATTATCCGAGGTACGACCGGATTATTTAAAATGAATTTAGACCTCTCAAGGCTCGGGGTCGGATTCTCCGAGCCATGCCCATTGCTATCCTTTTGAAAGAAAAATAATAAGGTAAGCAGCAATGTATGATTCTTAATAGTATTGGCTATACATATCTCATAACAAGACGATGCTGATATTTCAGTTGCAAAAAACGAAAAAATATTTGGATAACATGCAGGAAACTTGGTTGTGTAACACAAGCAGAGGAAAATGGTTGGAAAAATAAGGTTTTGTATTTTCATTTTGTTAGTCATATCTAGAGGACATTGAAAACCTTTACTTTTATTTATTTATTTATTTATTCAACACGAAATCCAAAAACAGCCAACGAGACCTTTACATTGGATTTTTTAACAAAGGATAAATAACACAATTGTAAGACAAAGGACAAAAAAAATAAAAAATGAAGAATCAAATTAGGAAGTAAGTCTGTTGATAGCGGTTGTGAATGATGAAATGGATGATGTTATGTCAATGGAAGGGGTATTGAGGGAGTTGTAGGTAAGAGGCAGCCGATAGGTTAGGGATCTCTGAGTCACAGATAAACGGTGGTGAGGTAGATGAAATAAAGACGAATTCCGGGTTTTACGTGAAGGGACAATATAATATGAAATTGTTTTCATTTAATCGATTTCATCCCACATCGACAAAATTTCTGCACTACATTGTGACTTACTCTTTACCACTTGATAAAAACAAAGGTCAATTTGACAGTTCTGAAATCAAAACAACAGGGTGGCCACTCATTCGGGAAAACCGGAAAAACCGAGAATTTCTTGGGGTGACCAGGAAAAATGTTGATCTCCTAAGCTTTAAAGGAAATGAAGCCATCATACTTGATGTCATTGAATTCTCAGTTAGAAATTATGTGTACCGTAATGTAATTGTTAAATTTAATGTAAAAATATTTTAATGCTTGAGAAAATAGGCGACTATAAATTGGACGTACCATTGATTTCTGAAGAGGAAAAATCGGATCTTATACAGCAATATAACTTAGGCTGCTTTTACTTCTTACCAAATAAATGCATTTTAAATTTGTAATTTGTTCGATTCCGAGATGCTATTCGTGTCCATTGGGACATTAGGAAGAAATGATATTTTATAAATGGATGTCCATAAAAGCAAAAATAAAATATTCATAGCTTGACGTGCGTATTATCTTATATGGCATAATTCCTCAAGCCGAGAAAAAAAATTATTCGGTTCTACGAAAACACGTATGTCGATACCTACGCTGCGTCTTGAGATAGAACCCATGTGCCTTTCCTGGAGTTTTCCTTGTTTCCTGTTAATCACCCGACGAGTATTAATATCATGCCAAAGATGGCAAACGTAGGTCATAAACAGCGAAATGCGACTTACCAGCTACGATAGTGACATGCAACAGAATTTTAAATATAGAAGAATTCGGTGCATTCCCGGTGAATAGACTGTATGAAGAGCTCTCGGGATCTCCACCGGGTCAGGAACTTGAAGTTAGCCGACGTTTCGATGGCCGAGTCGGACATCGAAACGTCGGCAAACTTCAAGTTCCTGACCCAGTGGAGATCCCGAGAGCTCTTCATACGTTTTAAATATAATTTGTATTCGTTGAATTTGATAGACGGTGATCTTGCTTGGTGTGTTTTTTTTAGCAGATTGGAGAAGTATCACCAACGTTACACCAAAATAATGGGAAATAACTAAATTTCCTCAGAGAAATAATCATTCACCCTTACAGGAGTTCTTGGTTTGAGTTCCGCTCAAGGTGTATGGTTTTTCCTCTGTGAAAATTCCACAAATATGCATATCAGTGGGCAAGTCTTTTAAGATATTTTCCGGTTAGTTCGCATTCCTTGAATTGGTTTAAAATGGAACTAGTTACTGGTCACGTGCAAAGCATTCAGCTCATCATGGTTTTCATTGGCTTATAGTAGGTCTTTCAATTACATTCATATGAATATTGCTACTAAATTTCTTAGACATAAAACTTAGTGACTGCGTACTTATTTTCTAGAATTTTTCCATAATGATACAGAGATATAGACTTGTAAATTCCCCTGGTTTATTGCTGTTACAACCGGTTTCAGCCGTTAGGCCATCATAGGGTACATGCAACGAATTCAATTCCATGAAATGGATGCCGATCTCTCGCTGCTCCCAGGCATCCAGCTTTCTGCCTTTGGGAGCCAAATGCAGGATTTGGGGTTCAAAGGAGCTGTGATGACTCTTCAATTAGGTGTTGTGGAAAGCTGGAGGTCAGGTCACCGTTTGGAAGCAGTTCCTATACTAGTCCTTGTGGAGAAGCTCCTTCCCGTCCATGCAATGTAATAGCTGAGGCAGTTGTCGCACTTGATTTTATAGACTCTGTTCTTCCAATTGGGGTCAAAAAGGTCTTTGGCGTTGGTCAATGTACTTAAAACTGTGTTGGTGTTGTAGAAACAGATTCTAAAAAGTCTTTCGGGCCCGCGTGTGAAATAGCATAAGACTAATGGGGACGTTTACTCGGAACCGAAATCGCAATTTTGTACACGAAATCGTTAGATGGAAACGAAAAAAGAATTTTAGTGAAAAAATTAATCTTCTAACCACAACCGTTCAGTCATAAATCAAAAATTTTAATAAGCAAAAGGTGACGCCCACCGAAAATGCTGCTGTGATAACATTGACGACATTTTCCTCCCGTCCTTGACTGCTTTTAGGGGAGGGGAAGGGAGTGAACATGGATTCTCGGGAGGTCTGCTCGCACAGATGCTGTCGCAATAGCTCCGATTGGCCGAGTCAGCTGTGTCCCCCCATTGCGATAAGGCAAAGTAGCTTCGCGGGCTCAGTTGTGATTGGACGAAGTCGATATACGTCAGAGGTTGCACCACACCCACTTTTCCGAAAGGGTTAAAAACATCAGTTTTTCGCCGCTTATAACTCGGGAAATAATTGACGGATCAAAAAACGGAAAAATACGGGTCTTTTTATTTTACAAACTCTATCAGATTCGGAAATAAAAAAAATTTGGTAAACGACCCCATTTCCGTAGAATGGCAGTTTACAATGGCTGTTTACAAATGAACAACGAAAGATCGGCCTCCATTTCAAGGACCCCTGGACTGCTGAATGATATAACCTTTTTTATCCTCCCTCCACTCCTTTGAGTTGTTTTACCAACGTGAAACCCTCGACCTATTCAATCGGCCCCTAATCCCTTCCCCGCAACTCACCCTAACATTCCTCCCCCCCCCCCCCACTACCTGCTCCCTAACTATATATAATGGCTTTCGACATTATATCCACCTGATGATGGCCTAACGGCTGAAACCGGTTGTACCAGCGATAACTTCGACGCTTGTTTTAGCAGCTCATCTCTGTATCATTGCTTAGACATGACTCATATCCAATTAAAACCCTTAGTTTTCTCTGATCCTAATTCTGAATCTCAATTGAAACATCTAATATTATAGTCGACAGGTACTACATGAATAAAATGCGATTTTTCAATAAACTGCATTATTTTGCTTTTTGGAGTCTGATCTCGGCCTTCAATTCAAATTAACTGCGTGACCATCAATTTGCACCGTTTTCAGAGAATTTATGGTTGTACGGCACGTATTTCAGATGAATCCTCTTTCGTTATTTAAACTTATTTATAAATGTATGGGGAAGAGACATGTCTGCCAAATCTAGGTCAGCGAAAACATTGAGCAGGCAGAAAAAAATGCTTACCTTGCGACAAACCTATTGAGGCCAAAGAAAATTGTATTGCCTTAAAGGACATGATGCTGTTAGCAGTGCGAGTACAGGAGTGGTGCTGTGACGAGTGATCTCTACTTCTTAAAGACGCTTGTTATAGTTTCTGGAAAACGTTACTCCCCAATTTATAGTGAGTATAATTATCATTGAATTGTGTTTTCGAGTGTATCAGATTGTAAATAGTGCTTACATAAAAAAAATCTGTGTGTTTCCTACCATTTTTTTTCCTGGTTTACGACACAACAGTCGAAACTGCATGTGCTGTAGATATTACGATTATTTGCGCTTTTAAAGGACATCTAGTTATCTCCATGGAATGATGATTTCGTTAAAGTTTACTTAAATTTTTGACCCTAAATTACAGCAGTGTTAATGACCTTTCAATAGTGTTTTGAACGGATAGGAAAACGTTGGTGGAATAAGGAAATAACGGCTAGGAAAAAGTTCCATTTGTGGTGGAATAAGTTTGAAATTAACCAGAATCAATAATATTTTAACGTATCACCTTTTGTTACGAAGCAAAGTTGTTAATCTGATTGTTTCAGTCTCCAATAAAATATGTTACTAACAATTTTAGTGAATTTTGTCATTTCAGCGTATTTATCTAGCTCATTCTATTCTTATGTACACTGTAAAAAGTAGATCTGATTTTAAGGTACAAAAGCGATCTGAATTTCAGATGCAACAATTTTAAGACAGGGTATGTTGAATTTCAGCAGTAATATCTTGTCTAAAAATAAGGCAGGTGAACGGCTGAAAATCAGACCATCCAGAATCCTGCTTCCTCTGCTTCCTGCTTAACTGCTCCGGTACCAACCATCCATGTTCCTGCCTCTTCCGCACCTTGCATCCGTGTTCCTGCCTTAAACCAGACAGCGCTTAAATTCAGATCGCACTGAAAATCAGATCAACTTTTTACAGTGTAGCCTAGTTGTATTTTCCTACTTGATTTAATTCTCTCCTTCATTCGCGTAAATATTGTTATAGCTGGTTCTTTTTTCGACCAATTAGCTGTAAATAAAAAAGCAGCAGTTATGATTTGTAGCAACTACCTTCACCTCTGAAAGCGTCCAATAAACTTCAATGACAAAACATTTAATGAATGAGGAATTTCCGTTTAAACACAACTTTTACTTGATTAACGTTTTTATACCCATTTTTCATTTTATTTCAACTCATATCACAGATTAAGTTTTCATTATTGCAGAATATAAATACGAAAATTCAGTCTTTGAAACTCAGACAATGAATACTTCAGGAGTTCATGTCTTGATGTGTTCTTCAATCCAATCAATGAAATCCGAGACCTTGGTGAAAACAGTCGGGTATCCCTTCTGAGCACATGGCCTTCCCCAGGAGACAATACCGACGATCTCGTTGTTTACTAGTAACGGGCCTCCGGAATCACCCTGCAACAAAAATATGGCATATATATACTGATTCCTTTAAATATTAAATGAAAATACTATACTCGCTTTCTCGTAGTCCAATTTTCAATCATTCAAACCAGGTGAAAAATCAATGATAATGTAATATTTTCTGGGGACGTATTGTAGTGAGCATGGCTCAGTGCCTTGTAATATATTCCTTAATTATGGTAGCATTCGTCTGAAAATTGAGCCTGCTTGTTTTACAATGTTCATAAGTGTGTTCATAAGCAATAATCTACCGCAATTAATTTTCAATTAATTGCGGTAGATTATTGCTTTTTTTCGTGCGCTATTTTTTGTAATAGTTTCGTCAATAATAAGCGGCAAATACTCCCCGATTAGCGAAAAGATGTAAATTTTAAAGGTATTCATTGGGAAATGATCGGTTTGTGGTCATGAGACATGCATACTTCTTAGAGTTTTTGTGATAGGGAATAAATATACAGCGGTCTGCAGACATTGCATTTCCTCTCGTCAATCCTCTCCCTTTATGCTTACGTTGCACGCGTCCTTCACTCCGTCCCCACCGGCGCAGATCTGGGAGTCGTGGACCGGCATATCTTCCTCCCCAGAATACACGGCAGTGCATTTGTCGTGGTTGAAGACGTCCAAGTCCGCTTTCAAAAGGTCATTCGTGCCCGGTCCCCCGGCCTGTAACAGAGAGCCTCAATTTTGCGATATGGAAGTCCGGGAGAACTATTTATGGGTTGTTGTTGTTTTTGAATATTAGGAAAGAGAAGTAGGATCATTTGTGTCACTAAGGATAGGTGAGTATTTGGATAGAGGGAGGGAAATTTACGTAGTTGAGAAAGGGTGGAGAGAATCCCGGCGTAGGCGTTACCCTAGACGTTGCGAAAGGCGCCAAGGAGACCATCGTTTAACGTTCAACCCGGCGAACAAACCTGGAAACTTGAGGCAGCACTGAAGGAAATATCGCAATGCTACAGAACAATCTTTCACCTCCGGGATTCGAATATGGATTAAGCCACCAAATCAACCCGATCCAACTAGTAATACAGATTGGTACAAATAGGATACTTTAAAGCTGTAATGGAGCAAATTTTCTTCGGTCAAAGAAACTACGTTTATCTATTTATCAAAATATGGAAAAAAATGAAAATCTTGGGTCAAGTTAAGGTGTCCGCATATTGCGAAATGAATAAAGCCTCTGAGAGGTTTAAAATCCCGACAAGGTAATTAATGGCATACTGAACCAACCTAATTCATTCACAAGCAGTTAGAAATCCAACGATATTGCTTTACTTTTGATGTGGAGACATCATCTATGTATTTGATAGACGTTTTATTATTACAGATTATGTATAGGTACTAATATTATTACTTACGGATTATAGTCTTCTGAATACCCTGAGAAGAAGACGGAACAACTTAATCGGCCACATCATGAGACATGATGGCCTGATGAAGACAATCGTCGAGGGAGAAGTGGAAGGAAAGAATGGCAAAGGAAGGCTTCGTGCGAGATATATATTGAACAAGTGATGAAGGATGTGAAAGAGAAGAAATACGTAAATATGAAGAGATTAGCTGATAAAGGACTCAGTGGTGAGCTGAATCAAACCAATCTGAGGGTTGATGACCAATGATGATGATTACGGATTATATTTAATTACGGTTTTATATATATGGATAAATGTTTTATCATTACCTGACCTAGTTTGTGATCACTTTTTTTCGGAATGGAAGGATAAAGTTTGTAGTGCAATGAAAATTGAATAGTTTAATGGGACCAATATTTTAACGTCTTAAAAAAACTCTAAATATAACACAGTTATTACTACAGAACGATTTAGTTACAATCTCAACGACCCTCGTGTCTGAATAATACTCGTACCCTGTTATTTATAGTTAAATAAGAAAATTTAAAATCACATAAAAAACCGATGAGTCAGCTGTAATTTAAGGAAAATTTTAATATTTTCACCCAGGATGAAATCTGCCACGCGCATAAAATTGCTCGATTCTATCAGCAATGCATGAATAGCGATGTAAAGGTGGGAAATGTGTATTTGGCACTCACGTATAATCTTCCCCATCCAACGACTGTAGCCTTAGTTCCTCCAGGCGTTTCAAGGCCCCGTTGGGGAAGCTGGATCGGCTCCACGCCATCTCCAAAAACGAATGGAGGGCTAACCTGCAAGCAATGAAGGTCCCATACGTCATCATTCCCGGAAAACACTGGTTCCAAGTTTTAATTAAGTTAGTTGTTAGCAGGAGCTGAAATTATTTGAGCCATTGAGGGTTGTTCGTGAGATTTATTGGAATTAAATTTGTCAAAGAGGAAATCGGCGTCCGCATTGGCTTTCTCTTATCATGAAATACTAGGTTAATTCGGCTTTGGTTCAACGTTAAACCGGCGACGGATATTAAGATTCGAAGATCCCTCCGTACAGCACTTGGATAGGGACCAATAATCCAAGGGAAAATCTATGGCACTGCTGGGGATCGAACGTGGCCCCCGGGCTGAGTAGCCGCCCGAACAATCTGAACCTCTTAAAAAATGAGTTCGTAAGTTGGTAATGCGGGTGCATTTGGTACGGTTTGATAAAACAGTATGAAATCGATAATATTGCAGACCTTTATGGGCTATTTTTGGCAGCGCACAAGATAGAACGAGTCATACGGTCAGATCTTATTAATCGAAGCTCCGCCTTCATTTACCAAACTTAAGGTTGCATTCAATGTTGTGATATTTTCTGATTGTGAGTGAAGATTCAGACGTACTTATTCGTAATTATATTCGCCACGCTTAACGATGGAATTCTCAAGGCTTTCATCTCCATAGGACAGGAATTTCTACGGCTAAAGTTTACCATAAGTCGCATAAGTGCTTTAATATTTTTAAATTTATTTTCTCCTGGTACGTAAGGAAATAGAAAATGAAAAAAATACTGCATGCTCTTAAAAATTGATATTTATTAACAGTTTCCTACGTTTTAGCTTCGTTTGCATCGAAATTTTCGATCTATTACGGGATTTATTTTCATCTAATGCTGTTTTTCAAAATTTTACTTTGAAAATGTAACTTGATGAGGAATCTTATTGGAAATTACTCGAACAAATTCAATAATCGGTGGCATTTAAAAATTATTTTTTATTTTGAATCAGTCTCACGATCTCCTGCATAAATATATTTTTATATATTGCCTTAGGTGTCGAGAAATTCATATTCCCAAAATATATCTACAGTTAGGTTCTTACCTTCATCACGCCTATATCATTTTCCCCATTCCCCCAATTGAAGTCGTCGTTATAATGTATTTGCGTAACTTGGTGTTTGGTACCATCACTCAAAAGATTCGATCCTGAGTATACAGTGAGATATTTCGCCTCGAATCTAAAAATAGGAAAATATCAATGTTAGTTTTCGAATATATGATTTGCCGATGTAATCAGATGGTTCTTAGGGAAATTGGGGACTGTGGTTATTGAACCAAAAAAAGTGAATAACAGAGATTTTACTCACTGTGAGCAGTGCGCGGCCGTCAGTATCCAATCGGTGTTGAGGATGGATCCTCCGCAGTTATGCTGATCGAATACTCGCAAAGAAATCTGTAGAACGAAATTCATTACTTAATAATTCGGAAATTGATCAACAGGAAATAAATTTGAAACGCGTCCGCCCATAAATTTATAATAGATGATATTACAAGGACATTTATTACGTAGGTATTTTGTACGTAGAGCATGTTGACAAAACTTTAAATTGTAAGCAAGCCTCTTCCAGGGCATCTCAAGTTTTTTTTTCAACCTCCAAGGCTAAACTATAAAACTAAAATATGAATGAAATATGTTAACAACACCTATGGAACTTGAACTTCAGCTATGAAGTAGCATTCAAAGAAAGATATATATTTGAAATTCGCTCATCCTTTTTCACTTGCTAAAAATGTGAAACGTGAAAGAATTCAATGACAGCAAATGCTAATTCACCCTCAGCAGTATTTTTGCTTCGTAATCACTAACCTCTTGGTGAAATCAACAGAAGATGGTACGCTCTTCAATGATTTTATGAATTTTGTGGGACTGAAAGCTTGAATTGTATGCAAAAACTATGAGTGCAAGAGCAGCGGAGGTTTTCAATGCCTCTGCGAAGATTAATTCTTCCTCAGAGCCCTAGGAAATGGATTATACCGAATAATTATTGATTTTATAAGATCCTTTTAATACTCAGGCTTCGGCGATCGTTAGACCTATGGGGAAAACTTATTGCCTACAGGATGAGGTGAGGCATCCCAAGAAAGAGCTACTGGATTGGGCCGATATACGATCGAATAATCTAAAATTAAACTAGAAATATCAAGGGGCGGAGATCGGATCCGTCCATTTCAAGCCCATTGCTCAACTTTCGAAAGTGAAAAATATGATAAGGAGAAATTTAGCATTTCAAATACTATTGGCTAAACACGAGTCACGAAAAGCAATTACTTGGGAGATGCCACTTCAATTGCAGATTATGACAAATATTACGACAGCTTATAGAAATTTGGTGGTGTAACAGAAGCCGAGGAAAATGTATGGATAAATGAAGAAGGCGAGGATTTCGTTTTGTTATTCATATCTAGAAACAATGAAATATTTAACGTTCAATATAATGTGAAAGTGTTTAATCTCATTCCACAGGATTAAAACTTGTTCAATGTGTTGTCATTAAAATTTTACCACTTAAATAATAATGGTAAATGTTATAGTTCCAGAATCAAAGTAGGCATGCTCACGAATGCAGGAAAAATTAGGATGCCTATGTTAAAGCGGAATATGAGGGAATCCTCCAAAATTTAGTCATGTCGCGCGTTATTTTAACGGAATAAACCGATAGATGAAAAAAACTTGTAAAACTAATGGATTTTGAGCTTTTTTATTGCAATGGTGAATTATTATAAGCCTAATTGTTAATGACATGAAAATATCAATACCGGTCGAGCGGTATTTAATAATGTTTGTGTGGAATAGAGCAAAGTTTTCTTTTATTTATATGACGTCGAAATTCCACCAAGTTTACTTGCCTGCTATTTATTTATCTCTAGAAATCAGTTAACATGCTGAAATTTCATTCAATGAATGAAATTTGTCGTTGATTTTGTTCATCATTCATTTGTCATTGAATGAATTTTGCGGGATCTTTTTATTCTTAAAAAATCGTAGCTAAATAACGCTAGTAAAAATCAAAATGGTTGTTGGTGATTTTATCCGTGATAATCCCTCAATGTTGTGTACAGTAAAAATTTTCCTTGATAAAGGTTTCGATTGAAAAAAAACTCGAGCATTGTGCTATGATCGGTTGCGAGGTCCTCACTCCCTTCAGCGTACAACGTTTTTAAATTCATGTGTCGAAATATATATGGATAAATTATTTTTTTAAACTTGCATTTGGAACGGTTTTAAGGGAATCGGTAGATGCGATATACAACTTTTAATGAACCGTTGCGCATAATTGAAAGGTGTCACGGCGCATCTTAAAATAAATGTTCGCCAAAACCAAAACTCGCTTTTTAACCGTGGTTAGTCGAAGAAGACTAGGGTTTTTAGATGATCCTGTGGCAAAGATAATATCCCCTCCGTCTAACCTAAGATTCTAACCTAATTTCCACTTGAATCGCATGACTTTTCTTTACAACACTCTTATCTACCTGAGCTGGAAATTCCCTCCCTTGTACTTTTTCACCCCCGACGATACGCGGGTCAAAGTTGGTTCCCATCCACCAGGTTGACGCCGGAGCAGCTGAAATAATTAAAAGGGGCATGTACGTAACACAGCTTTTCGATGGGTTATCCAAATTAGGAAAGACAGCTTGAAAAACCATAAAAGTTACAGAGCGTTTAAACTATCGCTCGAAAATAACGATTGTTTCTGGAATTCTCTATTGTGGGTATAATCACCATTTTGTGAGCAAGTGTACTATGATCTATTCACAACACTCCGGAAAAGGTCTGGGTGCGTATATTTCGAGCTCACCTCTTGTGAAGCCTACGAAGGCGAAAGCGAACACAGCAGTCTTGAAGCTCATGTTGGAACGATTGCTAGAGATGGAATTTTAACTCTTGGAGTCATACACATGAATATATAAAGCAATCGCGAGCGTTGAACCATGGTGAAATTGTAAATAAATAATGAAAGGTATTTTAATCCGTTGTGCAACGGAGTAAGTGTTTGAGAGGCAGGTTGATGAACTACACTCTAGCGAGACGTCTTTCATGAATACCATGTGGCTAGCTACGTAAAAGGTGCTTCCGGCCATTGATGCTTCTTGTGTATGATGCCACTTAATAAGTCATTATACCCTGAGAATATCTTGATCTTCATCAATGTCTAAAAAAATCTAAGTAAAAGCCATCTCCTTTTGTAATATATCTGATGCAAAGAATACTATGAGTCACTGAGCGGTGAAAAAATATTATCCTTTCGTATGAATGGCCAGGACATTATTAATGACGACTCAAGAATGTATTAAGAAATGGCGAAGATTGGTGTGCAGTGGAATCTTATTTGCACATAAAAAGTAAATTTATGTGTCGTAGTTTAGGAGTTGAGAAAATTTTGTAAAAATGTATAACTTTAATTCCATCTCAGCATCATTGACATCGAAATCTATCGAGATTTTCCTGTTTCATAAAATCAAATATCTCATAATTATATGAAAATGAGTTGGTTAAGTAATTGGGAGATTTCATTTTTATCATTGAAGCACATTCCGCTCCATGAAAGTAAGAGTGAACTTACACTTTATTTCCTTCTATAGTCATTATGAATACAAGCAAATTCCATAAAGTAACGCCTGAAACCAGCAATTCCTGCTGTAGATAAGCATGTGTGGTGCCTACACCCCTTAGTTTAATTTCAATGATTTACATTTTAACATTTTGCACGATTTTTATAATACCCCTAAAGTTAGTTATTAATACTGCACTTATTATGTAATTTGATTGTGTAACATATCTCTTGTTCTGAATCCTGTGTGTACAATCTTTGCTCTGAATCTTCTTACTTCTCACTCTAATTCTCTTGTATAAGAAAATATTTTATATTTACGCATCTACCCTTGCAACGACGTCTTCTATTCCACCACTAGTGACTATTACAAAAAATGTTTATTCCTCTTTTACTAATTATTAACTAAACTAATAATAATTTTTATTAAATGATTTTCTTTAAAAACATCCTTATTTGGTCTTTATATTCGCTTTCGCCCCCTAGAAGATGCTTTCAGATATATTGTGTGATCGGCCATGTATCTATCTTCATTTCCTCATGATGATAGATATTATCTGATATCAACAATATTCTGTGAACATTTCACACCCATCACTCCTGAGTAAATGATTGTGTGATGCCAATGGAGCTTTGCTGGTCTGATTTGCTGGGATTAAAATACTTTCGTTATTCGTCATTGTTTCTTACGGAGCCGTACTAACATTATGTAAAGCAACTATGTTCCTGTAAATTTTTTTAATAAGTGTTACTTCCATAAATATTTTCTTTTCTCGTTGCTTTTTGATGCTAGGAAATTTTTTTGTGTTTTAATCAAATAATTTTCCGAATTGACATCTCGTTTTTTTTATGGGAAGCCAAACCTTGAAGATCAGTCTACGCAACGAAAGCTAGGAGTGTTATCGCAGTCGTATAATATCCCAACGTCGTGTATTTTGTATTTCTTTCTAATATAAATTTGATTCTATGACAATGACAAAATAGATGCTCAAGGAGAAATACGTACCCGCGACTTTTGGGTGGCCATCCTGGTGGGTTAACGACCAAGCTTACAAAGGCATAGAGATCCTCTTAATGAACAATGCAGAATAGGATTGAAATTTAAGTGTTTATTGTTAATTTAAACTGGTAAAAAAACATTCCTCTCGAATATTTTTTTCCCAGCTCTCTTTCTGAAGGTACGCCGCCATCATTGGGGTCTTGTTTAAAATTTTCCCAGTGTTGAGAAAATTGGATCCTGAAATTATGAATAGAAAGGGAACTGCATTTGTTCTCAATAGTTATGAACTACAATACTTGAGGAGGAGACAAGAGAATGGGAGAGTAGTAGTAGTAATTTGATATTCTTCTGTGGACATTTTAGGTAAAATTTCGAAAAGAATAAGAATTGGGAATAAAATATTGCTGAAAAGGATTGGAGAAAAAAGGAATGTTTAAATGAGGTTAAAAACTGGGATGCTAATTGGACTGAATGTATATTAAAGAGGAATTACTGATAAAATGTTGTGGCACATTTGTTATTTAATTGAAGGAGACAAGGTACTGGAGTCCATATGACGAGGAAGAACTCGCCATATCGATTCTTGTTCCTTGATAATTAGTGAAGAACAGTCAAAACCAGTTTTTTTTATTTTAAGATTTTCGAAGCGATTAGATGCACTACTATCGACGATTTTCGAGTTGACTGCTGCATGGTGAACTATATTACTCAACGTTTCGTTCCTCATGCTGGGAACGTCGTCAGGAGACTAAAGAAGTGAAATTTGTTTAATCTGGTCGGACCGTTGGAAGACCGTTGTTGTCATTATTTAAAAAAAATAGAGAAAAACCAAATCTTTAAAAAAGCAAATATTAAAAAGAAGAAATATGTCTGAGCGGTTTGTTATCACACCCCTATTTCGAATAGGTATTTTTTCCAAACACAGCTTAAGTGATAACCATCATCTCTATTAAAATTTAAAGGCCGTTAGATATTTCGACTGCCTCTCGAATCAGTCGTAGATAATAAGAAGATGTTCTTGCAACAACTTTGGCTTCATCCAGGAGGATATGCAGTGCTTTTCCGCATGCATTCAAGAAATACGTATGACATACATATATTCGAGCATATTTTTCATTATTCGGGTTGAAGTGAAGAAGGATTATAAATATTTCTTCTACCGCCCAAATTTTGTTTCTAAGGCAGGTTTTATTTCGTTATTCCGCTAGTTCTTGTTGTAAAATTCTATTTTTTATTGTAAACGACGTATTATTGTAAATAGTGGAATTAAGCTCATGCCACATCAATAGACTTGAATAATTGAAATTTGGCACTGCGAGAGGTAATTCACGATAATGGATCATTTAATTATTCGTATAGCAACCCCTCCTTATGATTCCACGTTTTTTACTCGCCACGTAGTTTTGTCTTTCCCTCTATGCTCTTTGACAGATTAAATGCAAATCTCGCCTGCTTCGCTTTGCGATATCGGAGGCAAATTCTGCGAAACCACGAACGAAGTTAATAAACTTTCATCGGTCATTTGGGTATCATTTTGTGTTCAATGCGTGTGGTGTTGTAAGATATAGTACATTGATCTCACTTTTTTCTGAGTCCTTTATTCGATATCTGCGATATCGTCATTATCCCGAGGAAGTTGCCAAACATCTAGCCAAATTGTAACTTATCGTGATAGCTCCTCAATGTAAGAGGGCTCCGACAATAAAACTCAATTTGTGGAAGGAACCGTTGAAAAGACGCTGAACACTTATTTCACGAATTGTTCACCTATCTCCTTGAATTCCTTCTATGAAGCATAGAAGGAATACTTGTCCTTGAAATACTTGTAGAACTGACATTATTTGAAACCTGCTTTTTGCTTTCACAAAAGCGATCCGACTAGTTCCTGTCAGATAAATTAGTTTTGGACATATGCAATAAAATAACCTTTATCAGCTAACTTCGACATAATTAGTGTGTATTAACCTTGTATAATGTTACAATGAACATTTGAAGGACGTATAAATCAGAAGGGATGTTTTCTGGTGGCACTTGATCCCAAGAGATTTTTTGTTCCTTCATGTCCTTCCTTATTCGTGCAGAATTGATAATCACTTATTAAGGGATGAGACAGAAAACTAAATGTATTCGCAAGGTTTCGGGCGTTTCGAGGAATGTTGGTAAACAAACATCGAAGACAATTGCTTAAATGGACTTAAATTGGATATTAGGTTACAAAAATTATAAGAGGGCTACATTTGAGTTAATACCTAAATGACGTTGACGTAAGACAGAGGAATGCGGAACAAGTGGGTCGCAAGTGAGATGATGAAGCGGAAAGTTGCAAGAAACGATTATTCGAAATTAAATGTAATGATATATTAACGAGTGCATCTTCAGAAACACTTTCTTCGCCAACTTGTGGGGGCATTGAAGAAAATTGTTCAGTCAAATGAATCAGATGAATATATCTGAGAGGGTGTTATGCCATGTTAGACGAACAGAACTTGTGCATGCTTATATCCTAATCTGTCCTTGCTTCTTATATTCTTTCTGCAGTTCATAGTAAGCAAATTAATGTTTTTTGAAATCATAGATTAGCATATGTAGTTAGACAACATTATTATTTCCGGTGATGCCTCGACCATCCTGTATAATCAGAAACAATATGGTGAGAAACCTTCCATTCGTTTCCTAATGACGTCTCAGCATATGCATTTACAAAGTCGAAGTGGTAGAAATTCCGCCAGTTTAATTTTTAACTTTCCAGCAAATGCACATCTGTTGCACAAATTTGACACCAAATTGGAAACACTATTGTTATAAATTAAAAGTTGAGACAGGAAAAATGTTTTCAAAATATTTTTAGTGGTATTAACATTGGAATAGATATATTTTCATCCCTATCGTTTCACAATTCATTGATTTCATCTATTCTCAACAATGCTTGATACATACAGAGGGAGCTCTGTTTTATCAGCTAAATTCACCATCGTTCCCATGTTACCGAAACTTTTAATTCGATTCATGAAATAATTTTTTCAGTTTTTGCTCTTAAACCTCCTCATATGTTTCCGTCAACATGTAAACATGAGATATTCATGATGATTTCAGCCAAGAAACCCTAGTGTAAACTCGTTGAATAAGTGTCATCGACACATCAATTTTATTACTTTTGAGCATCAATTTCCACGAAAATGTTATAATAAAAACGAATTGTAATCTTTCTCCATAACTATGGCGAGGGAGATTTCGGTAAGTGCTTGCCTACATTGCTTGCCTTGTATTGACCTTTTTAAACCAGGTACCGTAAAATGACCCTCGTCTCTGTCCTCACAGCCACCCGTTTTAGATTGGCATCATAGATGGCTTCGGGGTGGATAGCAATAATATATTTACTTCTGTTTAATCGTTCCGAGTGAAAACACCGCTTGGATCGATTGTTTTTGTTGCGCTTGGGATGAACAAAAATAATACATTATCGATTTAAATTCTTTAATGTGATAATATCTTTAATAACCTTATTACAGCTTTGAAAACAATCGCTCATAATCCGTCTCCATATAGATAGCTGGATAGATTGCTGTAGGATCTACATTTGTACGAGATAGGTACCCAGAACCCAGATTGACTGAGGATAGCCATACCATGAACTAATTAGGCTAATATTTAGCCATGTTCCAATGAAACACTCTTGGGATTTCGAATCGGGTTGGTGTGATGACTATTTAGACTACTGCCCATCTACCCCGAGGACTGGAGGTCAAATACCAGCTATGGCAGAGAGTTTTCATTTTTAATAACGCAAATATAAATAATATCCACGGCTACCTGTCAACTCCCTTAACAAAGACATCCGTTTGGGATTTATTTATGCTTTAGAAAGCACTAATATTTCTATACTTTGGTAATTTTTGATATCATAAATTGTGTTACTTGAAATGTCACCCGTCCCTTTCTTACTTCGGTCGCAAAAAAGTTTGATCCTAGCGTAAAATGAAAATGAGATTTTAGACAAACGTATGCCTTTTGCCCCTATACTTGAGGCAGTGACTTACTCGATTTTTATACCGAATGCGTTTTGCTGACTAACCGTAGGTTTTGTCATGGAAACGGTATCTAAAAACAATCATTTCGATGAATGGCATGATGATAACCTCAAATTCGCGCGTACTAAACGCAAGATTTGTTTGATGAATCATCCAGATATTTTTGCAGAAGAAAAAAATATGAGTAGAAAAATTATTTTTTCGATAAAAACTGCTTCATGCAAGCATGTTCAAGATTTTGGAATGACTCCCCTACTCAAACGAAAGATTATTGAGGATGTTGCGATGGCTTCCTAGCTTCTCGTCCCAAGTTCCCGGGCTCGATTACACGCGAAATCTGATATTTTTAATTGGTGTCCCGGTCGTTGCTTGAAAGTGCCGTGTGGAGAGCACATCTTTTTCAATACTAGGCCCGTCTCACGGGACGTTAGAACATGAACTCCTTGGCGCCCTTCCTTGCCTTTTGGTGCCAATATTGGGTTGGCTAATGCCAACGCCAGTTTTTCCTCCACCTTTCCTCCATTCACTAATTAACTACCACTTTCAAAATCTCCACCTATCCTTTTCTGTGAAAATGACCTTAGCTGTTGCAACGAGCAAAGCAAAGAAATGCAGAATAACATAAGTACTACGAGAAGATGAATGTATTGCTGGTTGGTTGGGTTATTCAGTGGAGGCGACCGACAGCTGAGGTCATTTGCGCCATTTTAGGATAGGTGCGTAGCTGTGCAATGGTAGGAACATTCCAGGTAATGGAGGAAGGGTGGAGAGAAACCCGGCGTCGGCATTAGCCTACTCTTAACGAAAGGCGCCAAGGGGACCACGGCTTAACGTCCCATCCGACGGACGGAGTACGTACTGAACCTGAAATGCCCTCCACTAGGCACTCAAATAGACATCGGTTTGCTACTGAAAAATCCGCAACTGGGGACCGCCTCGCCGGCCAATGAAAAGTGGCCAATAGGGTATCACAAGGGGGACGCCAGATGAGTGAGGGAATGCCGTTGAGGAGGCCAGGCTGTCAGGTATGGGGCTCAAAAGGATAATGTATTAAAGAACTACGTAAAGCATTCAAGCAAATTCTTATTGCCGTTCACTGCCATTGTCCAGAAGATCCCAAGAGTGAGATTTACCGAGTTATCTGCTGATAAGCATACAGTGTAAGAATCCGGTGAGAAAAACTCATCCTCTTAGTTTAGAACTCAAAGTCAGATCCCTCAGTACAGGATAGAATGATTAAGAAATCAATAAGGAAGGAGGACACCTTAGTAGCTTATCTATTAGGTGCAGATAAATACATATATGTATTATGTATCCATGGGTAACAGTGGGAAAAATATTATAAGTTTGACTATCTCTCGCTTCCAGGGCTTTCTTGGTAGTAGTTATTCAGGGGAGGTGACCATCAGCCTATTTCATTTGAAACATTAAATGGGTGATTTGACAGGGGTAGGAAGATTAGAGGGAATGGAGCAAGAGTGGAGAGAAACCTAATGTCGGTATCCGACCGTCTACAATTCGATGTGCCATTCGGCGGATGGGGTACTGAAATTGATGCGCTCTCACAGCACTCAAGTGGGGACTGATATACCACTGAAAAATCTCTGCTACTACCAGGATTCAAATTGTAAGGGTGGGAAGTCAATACTTTAGTCACCCACCACCCTTGTCTCTCCATACACTGCCTACTGTATGAGATATATGGACCAAGTTATGAAGGATGTAAAAGAGAAGAATTACGTTGATATGAATAGGTTGGCCGACAGAAGAATCGAGTGGAGGGCTGCGTCAAACCAATGATTGTTGACCGATTGATGATGGTGCTGTGCCGTTTGCCAATTTTATCACCATGGTTTCTCTTGAGTGAACTTGATAGCCCTAATTGAGAAAATCTCCAAACGTTGATCATAGCAGTAAGTTAGCATATGTTTTCTCAGTGTGTCCACCTTCCCTCTGACGTCAGACGTCATCGGAAACTTTCTTGCACTTTATTGGGTTAGTGACTGTAGTATCGATTAATTGAAATGTTTTTAGTCATACAATCCCAAGCCCTAATAAAACTACTCTATCCTTCGAGTCTCAACGAAATGATCATGTCCTCAATGTTTTTGCTTCTTGGTGAGTTCGTCCTCGGCGAGCCCAATTCTCATCCTGATATTACTACTATTTTGACTACTGTTCTTTGAGTGTTACGAATTTCACGATTGCATGAACACTCATTTGTGGTGGAATAAGTTTTTAATTAACCGGAATCAATAATACTTTAACGTGCCACCTTTTGTTACGAAGTAAAGTTATTAATCTGATTGTATCAGGCTCTTATAAAATATGTTATTAACAATTTTAGTGGATTTTGTCATATCAGCGTATTTATCTAGTTTATTATATGCTTATGTAGTCTAGTTATATTTTCCTACTTGATATGATTCTCTCCTTTATTCGCGCAGACATTATTGTAGCCGGTTCTTTTTTCGACCAATTAGCCGTAAAAAAGAAAACAGCGGTTACGATTTGTAGCAGCTACCTTCTCCTCTGAAAGCGTCCATGAAAATTCAATGACAAAACATTTATGAATGAGGAATTTCCGTTTATGCGCAAATTTTCAGTGATTAAATTTTTATACCCATTTTTCATTTTATTTCAACTCATTTCACAGATTAAGTTTTCATTATTGTAGAATATAAATACGAAAATTTAGGCTTTTTTAACTCAAACAGAATACTTCAGGAGTTCATGTCTTGACGTGTTCTTCAATCCAATCAATGAAATCCGAGACCTTGGTGAAAACAGTCGGGTATCCCTTCTGAGCACATGGTCTTCCCCAGGAGACAATACCGACGATCTCGTTGTTTACTAGTAACGGGCCTCCGGAATCACCCTGCAACAAAAATATGGCATATATATACAGATTCCTTTAAATATTAAATGAAAATACTATACTCGCTTTCTCGTAGTCCAATTTTCAATAATTCAAACCAGGTGAAAAATCAATGATAATGTAATATTTTCTGGGGACGTATTGTAGTGAGCATACTCAGTGCCTTGTAATATATTCCTTAAGGTAGAACCTCTACTACAAGTTCCTCCGAAAACATGCCTTGATATTTTGATATATTGTAGAGAAATCATTCCTTCGTCAATCCATGAAAAAATATTTGGGGGTCATCGGCCAATTTACGCTTATTACAGGATTTGAAAATCGTCATTTTCAGCCTCAAATTACATTGCTCTTATGGAAGAATGGTGACGTCCCTCCCTTAAAAATTTTATTTCTCAAAATTTTCCCTGAAAACACCATCTCAAAAAGTAGTATATTTTGGATGAATAATAAACGGGAAATATGTATTTTTTTCAGGTTGCCTCATCGGCCATTTAAGGCTAATATTTTTGATTGAAAAACGATGAAAAGTCTAACTTCCGTTCCTTAGCCACCATAGTGACAGAAGTTTGGCAACGATGTTAGGGGAGTGATGAAAACAAACTGGCCCAGTACCTCCGTCATTTATTCCTTGCCTCACGATTGCAGACGATTTATGCTATGAAGTGTGTCTTTGATTAGTACCATTTGTACTGTACTCCCTGTTAGTACTGGTTACTTGAAGAATACCTGAGTGCGCTAAAATATTTTACACTTAGCAGTCGTCATACATGGAATATCATAGATCCCTGAAAATAATAGGTATAACACTGTTTACACGATAAAGTCGCTTCTTTATTGCTACTCACGATGGTCTATTAGTTATTTAAAAGAATATTTCCAATATTTTAATGTATATTTCGTAGTATAAAGTCATCGTTTTCACCTAGCACTGAATAATACTTTGTTTTGAATACGTATTTATTATCACCCGATAATATATTTCTCACCAAATAAGTAAAATTGAAAATATAGGTAAGTCAATAATATGGTTGTAGGAATTTTAAACTAGACTCGATGCATACTGTTTATAGGCACCAATATATTTGGTAATACAATTTCCCAAACCTGCTCACTGATGAACTATACAAGCATTCTCCAAGAGAATAAAAGAGTTTCTCAAGGGAAAACTGATGGAAATGAAGTTCTGAGTTCTGATGAAATCTTAATTCTAGTTCCTCCAAAAGAGAGTTGCTTAGCCGCATATCTGTTTCGCGAGATCCCAATCATCATGGCAGATTATTGGCAGTTAACTTAGCTGATAGTTCATAGCCCTTACAATTTTCTGATACGGGTCAAACCATGTAAACACTTATCAAATATGAATAATATTGTATATACCCATGAAGCCCGAACTAGTAGTATCAGTATACCTTTTACCAAGCCCGTAGCCAGGACAAAAATTGAGGAAGGATTTACTGATTGGGATCTAAAGACTATGTCCTCTAGAAAAACGATGTTTTTTACAGTACCAAAATAGTAATTCATTTTTAATGCCTTTTTATTATCTGTCATACACAACTAGTAATCTCACCTCTATGCTACTTCCTTCTTCAACTTTTCATACATTTACCCTCTAAATGAAAATTTGGAGGGAGTTCACAACCCTCTCCCCTTCCACTCACTACAGCCTTGCCTTTATCCATGTAAACGGTAACGTTCCACCCACCATACTGTAAACAGCAATAGGATGTGTAGAAAATTCTTTTTTTTTTAATTAATAGTACCTATTTTTTTTCGTTTCTTGGCTAAAATAATATAAAACTAAGGTGATAATAATTTTAAAGCTGCCATTAAGAAATGATAACTTTCAAATTAATATGGAAATACTGCTTATTCCTCTTCGGGCTGCCTTGAGATTTCGATGTCAATACAGTATTTACAACGCCGTTCACTCTACATTTTATACCCCAATTACATTCCAGTCCGATGAGAATTTCTTCTGTTATATCAATTAACGTTAACACTGAATTACACGCAGTACAAATAATCACCTTAGCCAAAACATTTATTTCTACGATTCGACATCCAACAATAAATGCACTCAAAAAGTTGATTTGAAAAATACTTTCATCAGTATTCTGTCCCTTTAGATTTTACAAACAATTAGTCTAACTATATTAAGACATAAAGTTACCTTTAAAACGAACTTATGAAGCCATAACTCTAGCCCTCAAATGGAATTGGCGATTCAAAAAGGCAAATTGCACTGCCCAAGAGAGCTCAGTTATAAAAATTATCGCACTATAATGTAATAGAGCAAGTGTAATTTGTAACTACAGTACAAAATACCGTATTGTAAAACTGAAGAGAAATGCTTGGAAACTAATAGCAGAAGGCAACGAATCTCAATGAGGTAGCGCAGGCGAACGTTGGTGTCCAGCTGGTGTGAAAATTTGGTTTCTATGTCAATATTTACACGTTCTTTACGGTGTTGTCCATTTCGTCGTCAGAAAATATGTCTAATAAACTTGTTGTACTTAAGTTTCTAAGTAAAGATCAAAAGCAATTTTTAGGTCTGTTATTTTATTTCATATCTTAATTTATTATTATGAAGTTTTATTGTTGCTCTTGATAAAGTTTTTTAAGTGCCTCTGACACCTGGCGTCAATATAAAAGCCTTTCTTCATATCACCAAATTACTTCAGTTGGAAGAGAATTCATGTTTCGTATAGCCATGTTGAATAGTTGAAAATAGTTTTTAATAATTATTAACAACATTTTGAGCAATTTTATGTTGTTCTTGCATGCTATATTCGTCTTATGAAAGTAGTGCTTCGAAGCGCTGGTTCTACCTTAATTATGGTAGCATTCGTCTGAAAATTGAACCTGCTTGTTATACAATGTTCAGAAGTGTGGCCGCCATAGTTAGGTTTTTTCCTTGTAAGCTAACGGTGGCTATAAGCCGCCACTAAGTTTTTACTCTGCCGGATCGCTGGCTTTCCGGATCAATATACAGGCCACTACACTGCTTTCGACGGTGGAAACCGTCATGCTCTGCGGACGGGCCTAGCGAGTTAGGATCCGAGGTTAGAACCCGGCTCTGGTAATATTTTACACCTGCCAATTTTCAATTAATTGCGGTAGATTATTGCTTTTTTCGTGCGCTATTTTTTATAATAGTTTCGTCAATAATAAGCGGAAAATAATCCCCGATTAGCTCAAAGTGGTAAATTTTAAAGGTATTCATTGGGTAATGATCGGTTTGTGGTCATGAGACATGCATACTTCTTAAATTTTTTGTGTTAGGGAATAAATGTACAGCGGTCTGCAGACATTGCATTTCCTCTCGTCAATCCTCTCCCTTTATGCTTACGTTGCACGCGTCCTTCACTCCGTCCCCACCGGCGCAGATCTGGGAGTCGTGGACCGGCATATCTTCCTCCCCAGAATACACGGCAGTGCATTTCTCGTGGTCGAAGACGTCCAAGTCCGCTTTCAAAAGGTCATTCGTGCCCGGTCCCCCGACCTGGAACAGAGAGCCTCAACTGTGCAATATGGAAGTCCGGGAGGACTATTTATGCGTTGTTGTTGAATATTAGGAAAGAGAACTATGATCATTATTGTCATTAAGAATAGGTGAGTATTTGGATTGAGGGATGGAATTTTACGTAGCTGAGAAAGGGTGGAGAGAATGGTCGTTGCGAAAGGCGCCAAGGAGACCATCGTTTAAACGTTCATCCCGACGGACAGGGCACTACACTCAAGGTGCTTTCGACGCAGCTATGAAGTAAATATCGCTATGCTACAGAACAATCTTTCACCATTGGGGTTCGAAAATGGGTAAAGAGTACAGTGCCACCACAAAACACGATCAAACTAGTAATGGGCACAAGCAGTGTATTATGAAGCAGTAATGAAGCAATCTTTCTTCAGTCAAAGGTATCACATTCATCTAAATACTTAATTTTTCAAAAAAAAAATTAAAAGCTTTGAGGAAACTAAGGTGGCCGGATATTGCAAAATGAATAATGCTTTATGAGGGGTTTCAAATCTCGACAAGGTAATTAAAGGCATACTAAACACCAGCTACTTTATACATAGGTGGCTGGAAAACCGACGATATGGTAATTCTTTTGATGTGGAGACAAAATGTATACTTGATCAACGTTTTATTATTACGGATTTCCACCGGAGTAAGTTTTGATCATTATTTTATGAAATAGCAGGACAAAGCTTGTCATGAAATGAAAATTAAATATTTTAATGGGACCAATATTTTCGCGCTTTAAAAATCTCGAAATATACTAGAATTAAATATTTAGTTACAATCCTATAAATGATACTGCCAGAATAGTACTCGCTCTTTCAAATTTATTGTTTAAGAAGAAAATTTAACATCATTTAAAAAATTTGTATAGTTCATCAGTAATTTAAAAAAAATAATATTTTCACCCAGAATGAAACCTGCCACGAGCGTAAATTGCGTGAATCTATCAGAAATTCATGAATAGTGATGAAAAGGTGGGAAATGTGTAGTTGGTACTCACGTATAATCTTCCCCATCCAACGACTGTAGCCTTAGTTCCTCCAGGCGTTTCAAGGCCCCGTTGGGGAAGCTGGATTGGCTCCACGCCATTTCCAAAAACGAATGGAGGGATTACCTGCAAGCAATGAAGGTCCCATACGTCATCATTCCCAGAATGCACTGGTTCTAAGTGTTAATTAAGTTAGTTGTTAGCAGGAGCTGAAATTATTTGAGCCATTGAGGGTTGTTCGTGAGATTTATTGGAATTTAATTTGTCAAAGAGAAATCGGCGTCGGCATTGGCTTGCTCTTATCATGAAATACTAGGTTATTTCGTTAAGAGTAGGCTTTGGTTCAACGTCTAAACCGACGACGGATTTCAAGATTCAAAGATCACTCCGTACAGCATTTGGATGGGACCAATATTCCAAAGGAAAATCTATGGCACTACTGGGATTCGAACGTTACCCTCGGGTTGAGTAGCCGCCCGAACAATCTGAACCTCTTAAAAAATGAGTGCGTAATTTGGTAATGCGGGTGTATTTGGTATTGATCGATAAAAGAGTATGAAATCGTTTATATAGCAGACCTTTATGGGCTATTTTTGGCAGCGCACAAGATTGGAGTCATACCGGCTGAACTTAATAATCGGAGCTCCAACTTCATTTACCAAACTTAAGGTTCCATTCAATGTTGTGATATTTTCTGAATGTGAGTGAAGGTTCAGACGTACTTACTCGTAATTATATTCGCCAAGCTTAACGCTGGAATTCTCAAGGCTTTCAATTCGATAGGACAGGAATTTTTACGGCTAAAGTTTACCATAAGTCGTATAAGTGCTTTAATATTTTCAAATTTATTTTCTCCTGGTACGTAACGCAATATAAAATGAAAAAAATACTGGTCTCTTAAAAATCGATAATTTTTAACAGATTCCTACTTTTAGCTTCATTTAAATCTGATATTTTCGATCGATTACGGGATATATTTACACCTATTGTTGTGTTTCTAAATTTAATATTGGAAATGTAGCTATATGAGGAATCTTTTTGGAAATTACTCGGAAAAAATTCAACCATTGGTGGTAATTAGAAAATTATTTTTTTATTTTGCAGTAGTCTCACAATCTCCGGCCTAGGTATATTTTTATGTATTGCTTTAGGTGTCAATAAAATCATACTCCAGTAATATCTCTGCAAGTAGTTTCTTACCTTCATCACGCCAATATCATTGGCAAACCCATGCTCCCAATTGAAGTCGTTGTTATAATGTATTTGCGTAACTTGGTGTTTGGTACCATTAGTTAGAAGATTCGATCCTGAGTATACGGTTAGATCTTTCGCCTCGTATCTATAAATGAGAAAATACCAATATTAATTTTCGAATATCTGATTTGCCGATTTCGGTAATTGGGTCTTCGGGAAAAAAGCAAAGGGCTCTTAGGGGACTTTTGTTATTGAGCCAAAAAAAGTGAATAACAGAGATTTTACTCACTGTGAGCAGTGCGCGGCCGTCAGTATCCAATCGGTGTTGAGGATGGATCCTCCGCAGTTATGCTGATCAAATACTCGCAAAGAAATCTGCAGAACGAAATTCATTACTTAATAATTCGGAAATTGATTTACAGGAAATGAACTTCAAACACGTCCGCCCATAAATTTATAACAGATATACCAAGTGCATTTATTTTATTGTAAGTAGAGCATGTTGACCAAACTTTTTAAATTCTTCCAATGCATCTCAAGTTTTTTTTCCTTTCGGCCTCTTAAGGCTTGTGATAATCTATGGAATTATGAATGAAATATGTTAACATCACCTATGGAACTTAAACTTTTGCTATGAAACAATAATAATCGAATTATATATATTTGAAATTCCTTCGTCCTGTTGTCACTTGCTTAAACTGTGGAATGTGAAGAATTTGATGACAGTAATTGCAAACTCACATTCAGTAGTATTTCTGCTTCGTAATCACCTACATCTTAATGCAATCAACAGACGATCACGATTCAATGATTTTATGAATTAAATGGTACTGAAAGCTTAAATTGTATCCAAAAACCATGAGAGCATGCGCAGAGGAGGTTTTTAGTGCCTCTGCGAAAATTAATTCTTCTTCAGAGCCCTAGGAAATGGATTATACCGAATAATAATTAATTTTATAGGATGCTGTTAATACTCTGGCTTCGGCGATCGTTAGTCCTATGGGGAAAACCTATTACCTGAAGGATGAGGTGAGGTATTCCCAAGAAAAAGCTACTGGATTGGGCCGATATACGATCGAATAATCTAAAATTAAACTAGAAATATCTAGGCGCGGAGATCGGATCCGTCCAATACAAGCCCATTGCTCAACTTTCGAAAGTGAAAAATATGATAAGGAGAAATTTAGCATTCCAAATACTATTGGCTAAACACGAGTCACGAAAAGCAATTACTTAGGAGATGCCACTTCAATTGCAGATTATGACAAATATTAAGACAACTTGCAGAAATTGAGTAGTGTAATACAAGCCGAGGGAAAAGTATATATATAAATGAAGAAGGCGCGTATTTCGTTTTGTTATTCATATCGAGAAACAATGAAATATTTAACGTTCAATATAATGTGAAAGTGTTTTCATCTCATTCCACAGGATTAAAACTTGTTCAATGTGTTGTCATTAAATGTTTACCACTTAAATAATAATGGTAAATGTTATAGTTCCAGAATCAAAGTAGGCGTGCTCACGAATGCAGGAAAAATTAGGATGCCAATGTTGAAGCGGAATATGAGGGAATCCTCCAAAATTTAGTCATGTCGCGCGTTATTTTAACGGAATAAACTGATAGATGAAAAAAACTTGTAAAACTAATGGATTTTAAGCTTTTTTATTGCAATGGTGAATTAGTATAAGCCTAATTGTTAATGACCTGAAAATATCAATACCGGTCGAGCGGTATTTAATAATGTTTGTGTGGAATAGAGCAAAGTTTTCTTTTATTTATATGACGTCGAAATTCCACCAAGTTTACTTGCCTGCTATTTATCTCTAGAAATCAGTTTACATGCTGAAATTTCATTCAATGAATGAAATTTGTCGTTGATTTCGTTCATCATTCATTTGTCATTGAATGAATTTTGCGGGATCTTTTTATTCTTAAAAAATCGTAGCTAAATAACGCTAGTAAAAATCAAAATGGTTGTTGGTGGTTTTATCCGTGATAATCCCTCAATGCTGTGTACAGTAAAAATTTTCCTTGATAAAGGTTTCGATTGAAAAAAAACTCGAGCATTTTGCTATGATCGGTTGCGGGGTCCTCACTCCCTTCAGCGTACAACGTTTTAAAATTCATGTGGTGAAATAATTATGGATAAATTATTTTTTTTAAACTTGCATTTGGAACGGTCTTAAGGGAATCAGTAGATTCGATATACAACTTATAATGAACCGTTGCGCATAATTGAAAGGTGTCACGGCGCATCTTAAAATAAATCTTCGCCAAAACCAAAACGCGCAGTTTAACCGTGGTTAGTCGAAGTAGTAGACTAGGGTTCTTAGATGATCCTGTCGCAAAGATAATATCCCCTCCGTCTAACCTAAGATTCTTCCCTAATTTCTCCTCGAATCGCATGACTTTTCTTTACAACACTCTTATCTACCTGAGCTGGATATTCCCTCCCTTGTACTTTTTCACCCCCGACGATACGTGGGTCAAAGGTTCCCATCCACCAGGTTGTGGCCGGAGCAGCTGAAATAATTAAAAGGGGCATGTACGTAAACCAGCTTTTCGATGGGTTATCCAAATTAGGAAAAACAGATTGAAAAACCATAAAAGCTACAGAGCGTTTAAACTATCGCTTGACAATAACGATTGTTTCTAGAATTCTCCATTGTGGGTATAATCACCATTTTGTGAATAAGTGTACTATGATCTATTCACTACACTCCGGAAAAGGTCAGGGTGCGTATATTCCGAGCTCACCTCTTGTGAAGCCTACGAAGGCGAAAGCGAACACAGCAGTCTTGAAGCTCATGTTGGAACGATTGCTAGAGATGGAATTTTAACTCTTGGAGTCATACACACGAATATATAAAGCGATCGCGAGCGTTGAACCATAGTGAAATTGTAAACAAATAATGCAAGGCGTTTTAATCCGTTGTGCAACGGAGTAAGTGTTTGAGAGGCAGGTTGACGAACTACAGTCTGACGAGACGTCTTTCATGAATACCATGTGGCCAGGTACTTAAAAGGTTCTTCCGGTCATTGATGCTTCGTGTGTACGATACCACTCAATAAGTCATTATACCTTGAGAATATCTTGATCTTCATCAATGGCTAAAAAAACCTAAATAATTGCCATCTTCTTTGTAACATATCTGATGCAAAGAATACTATGAGTCACTGAGCGGTGAAAAAATATTATCCTTTCGTATGAATGGCCAGGACATTATTAATGACGACTCAAGAAAGTTCTAAGAAATGGCGAGGATCGGCGTGCAGTGGAATCGAATTTGCATATAAAAATAAATTTATGTGTCGTAGTTGAGGAGTTGAGGAATTTTTGTAAAAATGTACAAATATAATTCCATCTCA
Organism: Platycnemis pennipes; assembly: GCA_933228895.1. Classification (NCBI taxonomy): domain Eukaryota; kingdom Metazoa; phylum Arthropoda; class Insecta; order Odonata; family Platycnemididae; genus Platycnemis; species Platycnemis pennipes. The sequence continues at coordinate 54,773,668 of OW121853.1, forward strand.
GCATCAATGACATCGAAATCTGTCGTGATTTTCCTGTTTCAAGAAATCAAAATTCTCATATTTATAAGTAACTGAGTTGGTTAAGTATTTGACAGATTTTATTATTATTGTTGAAGCCGATTCCGCTCCGTGAAAGTAAGAGTGAACTTACACTTTATTTCCTTCTGTAGATAAAAATGTGAGGTTCCTACAGACATCACTCTTTACTTTACTTTCAGTGTTTTACAATTTAACATTTTACACAATTTTTATGATCACCAAAACTTAATTATTAATACTGCCCATATTATGAATTCTAATTCTTGTAACATATCTCTTGTTCTGAATCCTGTGTGTATAATCTTTGGTCTGAATCTTCTTGCTTCTCTCACTCAAATTCTCTTGTATAAGAAAATATTTTATATTTTACGCATCTACCTTTCCAACGACGTCTTCTATCCACTACTAGTACTATTTATCATTAACTATTACAAAATTTATTTATTTTTCTTTTACCAATTAATAACTAAACTAATAATTATTATCATAATATAATTTTCTTTAAAACTCCTTTATTAGGTCTTTATATTCGCTGTCTCCGTCAAAATGATTATAAATGAATCTTCTAGCGGACGATGTTTTGTTTCCTCCTTGTTTTGATCTTACCTCCTAAGCTGGTTTCATTATTTCGATTGTTCTTATTGTGAGTTATTTTTTATTGTAAACAATGTATTATTTTAAAGTCACGCCATCTAAGTTCATTTCGTCATGATGATAGATATTATCTAATATCAACAATATTCTGTGAATATTCAACATCCGTCGCTCTTGTGTAAATGATTTAGTGATGCAAACGAAACTTTGCTGGTCTGAGATTCTGGGATTAAACTACTTTCATCATTCATGATATGTTTTTTACGGAGCCGTACTTACATTTCCTAAAGTAATTATGTTCCTTTAATATTTTTTATTTAGCATTGAAGCCAATTTTAGATTTGTCTTCCATAAATCATTTCTTTCCTGTTTTGCTTTTTGATGCTAGGAAAAGGATTTTTTTGTGTTTTTAATCAAATAATTTTCCAAAAATGAAAACGCGTTTTTTTACAGAAAACACTGAAGCCTCCAAGACCAATCTAAGCAACGTAAGCTAGGAGTGTTAAGAAATCGTTATCGTAGTCGTATAATATCCCAACTTAATATATTATATAGTATGTACTTTCTGGTTTAAATTTCGTTCCTTTACAATCACAAAAAAGATGCTAAGGAGAAATATGAATCCACGACTTTTGGTTGGCTAGCCCGGTGCGTAATATTCCAGCTACGTCTTAGAAAGCCGTAGAGATCCATTTAATGAACAATACAGAATGATACTTAAGTGTTTATTGATAAGGACCGTTGGACAAATTGAAATGTAAACTTAAAAAGAAATATTCTTCCCAAATAAATGGTTGTGAGCTCACTTCCTGATGTTACGTCGCCATCATTGGGGTCTTGTTTATAATTTTCTCTGAGTTGAGAAAATTGGGACCTGAAATTATTAATAGAAAGGGAACTGTATTTGTCCTCAATATAGTTATGAACTACAATGCTTGAGGAGGAGACAAGAGAATGGGAGAGTAGTAAGAGGACACTTAGATGTTTAGTTCTGTGGACAGTTAGGTAAAATTTCAAAAAAAATATGAATTGGGAATAAAAGGATGTTAAAAAGAATTGAAGAAAAAAAAAGTTGGAATGAGGCCAAAACTGGAAGGCCAATTGGACTGAATGTATTTTAAAGAAGAATTATTAAGAATATTTTGTGAAAGATTTGTTGTGTAATTAAGGGAGGCAAGGCACTAGAGTTGAAGTGTCGAGGAAGAACTTCTTGTGCCTTAATAATGATTGTAGAACAGTCAAAACCATTCTTGCAATTGTTGTTACGTATCTGTTGTGGTCGTACAAATTTTTCAATACTCAACTGGTTATGCGAATTCGTAAAGTAACGCTTCAAAGGATCAAGTTTATTGTAGAGGAATAACGGTTGTAATGGCGACAAATTGTCACTAACATCGCTTGTCAGCAAGGCAATATTTGAGATAATTTTGACCTGTTTGACTTGCTTGATAACCTTTGAGACCAGTTTGAAAACCGATTTACGGTATTATGAAGATAACTTCAAAGTATTTGCCGCATTTTTCCAAATGCGTTCAAAGAACTACGTATAAAATGCATATCTATGATTCTAGAAGCAAACATGGCTTTCATAATTTGGGTATGAAATGAAAATGATTATAAATGAATCTTCTAGCGGACGATGTTTTGTTCCCAAGCTGGTTTCATTATTTCGATTGTTCTTTTTGTGAAAATATATTTTTATTGTAAACAATGTATTATTTTAAACTCACGCCACATTAACAGACTTGAATACTTAATTGAAATATGGCACTGCGAGAAGTAATTCACGATAAAGGGCCATTTAATTATTCCTATAGCAACCCCCTCATTATGATTCCACCTTCTTCACTCGCCACGTGATTTTGTCTTCCCCTCGACGCTTTCGGCGGATTAAACGCAAATCTCGCCTGCATCGTTTTGCGATTTCGGAGGCAAATTTTGCGAAACCACGAACAAAGTTAATAAACTTTCATCGGTCATTTGGGTAACATTTTGTGTTTAATGCTTGTGGTGTAGTAAGAGATAATACCAGTACATTGATCTCACTTTTTTCTGAGTCCTTTATTCGATATCTGCGATATCGTCGCTGTCCCGAGGAAGTTGCCAAACATCTAACCAAATGGTAACTTATCGTGATAACTCCTCAATGTAAGAGCGCTCCGACAATAAAACTCAATTTGTGGAAGGAACCGTTGAAAAGACGCTGAACACTTATTTCACGAATTGTTCACCTATCTCCTTAAATTCCTCCTATGAAGCATCATCCTTGAAATACTTGTAGAACTGTCAATATTTGAAACCTCCTTTTTCCGTTCACACAAGTTTCAAGTTGAGCTCTCAGGGGAAAAAATATTAGCCGTCTAGAGAAGTAGACGTTGTGCACCTGCTTTTTTATGGTTAGGACAGCCTGCCATATAATCTCCTAATATTGTTATAATTTGTTACTCTTAGGGATAATAATCTGGAAAATGGGTTAGGGTGACCATGAGAATAATACTCATTATGGTATTTTAAATTAGTCCCTAATAATAGGTATTTAACTGAGGTGGGCATAGCTACTGACAATTGCTAAAACGAGCTATACCGTTTGTTGCATTTTTTTCCGTAAAAGATGTGTAGGCGCTCTATCACTCACCTGATTTCTTGCCCCTTGTATACTAAAACTACACATTACTTGGTTTTGTTGTGCACCTATAAGGCCACGAATTAGATCTTCGTATCTGTTTTTTTACTTGCAATTCAAGATTAAATAATAATTTAGAGAAATTAATTTAATTTGAAAAACCATCGCGCTCATACTATCGTATTCTACAGCCCGACAACATGCAACTGTAGTTCCTATCAGATAAAATAGTTTTGGACATATGCAATAATGTAGCCTTTATCAGCTAACTTCGACATAATTGGTATATATTGTGACGGGACACGTGGCTGGACTGTTCGACCTCTTCTCAGCCGGGGTTTGTCTCCGTACGGATCCTGCGGTCGGGCAATTTCCCCCCCTCTTTCCCGTTCCCTCCGTCAGCCACGAATGAGAACGCGCCAACGCCACTCCGGAGAAAGGAAAAGAAAGCTTCGCTCCTAATGAGAAGCGACAAGGGGTGCCACTCAAAACCGGGGTCAAGCTGATCAGCAAGCAGAGATCAACGAGAAAAATATCTTAGGGTGAGGCCTTCGCGGAACTGCAGCATTACCCCCCGAGATCGGCGATGATCGGACCTGAAAATCGAATGGGCGCGGATCACCGCGTTCGGGAGTAACAGACGACTCGCGTTCACAGGAAAAACACCGATTTATTGCTAGACACATAGGATAATTACACTCCTACACTATAATGAGGGATGAATGAGTTGGTGATACGTGAAACATTAATGAAATATACCCAAATGATAGCTAACCTAACTAAGAACTAATGAATGATACAAAATGAACAGTGAAACCCTTTTGAGAAATGAAATGAAATAACACGAAACCCTTTATACAATATTTACAAGCTCCTCGTCCTTTCGTTTGACATATGGTTGAGGACCACTAGGACGGGAGGAGAGTGATACAAATTCAGTCTGCTTGGGACTGATTTTCAAATGACGTGCGCCCCTCTTAGAGAATGTGAGTTCACTTGCGCAGGACGGTGGAGTTGACTCAGGAGTTTGGTAGCGACGGCTTTCGCCCCGATTCACTGGGCGTCGAAGACGGGATCGGAGTTCGCTCGACCGTTGGCCGATCGGTTCGGGGAGGTTTGATAGGAAAGTACTATGCCTTGTAAGGTGTCTGGAGCATGCCCGGAGACGCGTGGGTTTCCCGGCCCTGGGGTGAGAAATCGTTGGCACCGGTCCTCGGTCCAACCTTCTACGTCCGCCTTAGAGCCAACAGGGAAATTGTCGCCTGGCTGCGATGTCGTCCGCTTGCACGAGATGTGTCCTCTCAAGCAATGACTCCTTCGCAGGTCTGCCTCTCCAGCTCCACGCCTTATGGCTGCTTTCAATCTGTCCTCCTCGCTTCTCCGTTCTCTGCGTCCACTTGCGTCGCTTCGCTCTCCTTCCTTTGAGTCGTCTCTCTCCGTCTGCCGTCTTTCACTCTGGATCTGGGTCTGGGGCGAGCTCACTGGGGAACCCCTTTTTATATCCTCGGTCATTGCGACCGGCGCTACAACTAACATTACAAATAATGGAGGATCGAAAAAAATGGTGGGCGGTAATTTGAATCACGCGCGAGCCGTCTCTCTCTCCGTTTGTCGCGCGGATCCATACGATCGCGCGAAGACGCCGCGATCAAGCTCACACGAGCAGATCGTCACAATATTAACCTTGTATAATGTTATAATGAACATTTGAAGGACTTATAAATCAGAAGGGATGTTTGCTGTTGGCACTTGATCCCAAGAGATTTTGTTTCCTCCATGTCCAAACTTATTCGTGCAGAATTGATAATCACATATTAAGGGATGAGACAGAAATATACATATATTCTTAAGGTTTCAGGCGATTCGAGGAATGTTGGTAAACAAACATCGAGGACACTTGCTTAACTGTACTTAAGTTGGTTATTAAGTAACAAAAATTGTAAGATGAAGGTTGCATTTGAGTTTCTACCTAAATGATTTTGACGTGAGACAGAGGAATGCGGAACAAGTGTGTCTCAAGCGAGATGATGAAGCGGGAAGTTGCAAGACGTTAATCTTCGAAATGCTATCTAATGATATGCTAACTAGTGCATCCTGAGCAACTTCCTTCGCCAGCTTGATGGTGCATTGAAGAAAATTGTTAAGTTACATGAATCAGATGAATATATCTGAGAGGGTATAATGCCATGTTAGACGAACATAACTTGTGCATGCTTATACCCTAATCTGTCCTTGCTTCTAATATTCTTTCTGCAGTTCATAGTAAGCAAATTAATGTTTTTTGAAATCATAGATTAGCATATGTGGTTAGACAACATTATTATTTCCGGTGATGCCTCGGCCATCCTGTATAATCAGAAACAATATGTTGAGAAACTTTACAAACGTTTCCTATTGAGGTCTCAGCTTATGGATTTTTTTTTAATTATAGATTAGCATATGAGGTTAGACAGCAATATTATTTTCGGGTTCCTCGACCATTCCTGTATAATCAGAAACAATATGTTGAGAAACTTTCCAAACTTTTCCTATTGAGGTCTCAGCATATGCATTTACAAAGACGAAGTGGTAGAAATTCCGCCAGGTTAATTTTTAACTTTCCAGCATATGCACTTCTGTTGCACAAATTGGACGCAAAAGCGGAAAAACTATTATTATAAATTAATGGTTGAGATACAGGAAAAACGTTTTCAAAATATGTTTAGTGGTATTACCATTGAAATAGATATATTTTTATCCCTATCGTTTCATAATTCATTGATTTAATCTATTCTCAACAATGCAATGTACAGGCTGAGGGAGCTCCGGGAGCTCTGTTTTGTCAACTAAATTCACCATCGTTTCCATGTTACCGAAATTTGTAAATCGATTTTCATGAAATATTATTTTCAGTATTTGCTCTCAATCCTCATCATATGTTTTCGTCAACATGTAAATGTGAGATATTCATGATTGTTTCAAGCAAGAAACTGAAGTGTAAACTCGTTGAAAAAGTGGCATCGTCACATCAATTTTTACTACTTGTGAGTGTTAATTTCCACGAAAATGTGATAATATAAACGAATTGTAATCATTCTCCATAACTATGGCGAGGGAGATTTCGGTAAGTTTGTCTACATTGGTAATGGTCGACGAGTTAGTCCTTCCTCAATCGAATACCGTAAAATGCTCCTCGTCTCTCCTCTTATATCCAACCGTTTTAGATTGGCATCATAGGTGGCTCCGGGGTGGATAGCAATAACATATTTACTCCTGTGAAATCGATCCAAGTCAAAACACCGTTTGGAGATCCGTCTGATGTTATTTCAAAAGGCGTTGTTGAAGGTGTAACTGTCTTTTATATTCCCAGGTAATTTTCTAGCTTACTATTATTCACATTTTTCAATATATGATTGTTTTTGTTGCTCTTGGGATGAACAAAAATAATACATTATCGAGTTAAATTGCTTAAATTATGACAATGTCTTTAATAACCTTATTACAGCTTTGAAAACAATCGCTCATAATCCGTCTCCATATCAATAGCAGGATAGATTGCTGAAGGAACTACATTTGTACGGGATAGATACCTAGAACCTAGAGATTGACTGAGGGTAGCCTTACTTCATGAATTAAATAGACTAATGTTTAGCCATGTTCCACTGAAACAATATTGGGTCTTTGGATCGGGTTGGTGTGGTGACTACTTAGACTACTGGTCTTCCACCCCGAGGACTGGAGGTCAAAGTTCAGCAGTGGCAGAGAGTTTTCATTTTTAATAACGAAAATATACACGGCTGCCTGTCACCTCCCTTATAAACACATTTAGACGTTTGGGATTAAGTTCTGCATTAGGATTTATATGCCTACTTTGGTAATTCAGGATACCATAAATTGTTTTACTTGAAATGTCTCACCCGTCCCTTTCTTACTTTGGTCGCAGAAAAGATAGATTTTAGCGTAAAATGATTCCCTCCTTTTTAAGCGGGATTGAGACAATATCGATTAATTTATCGACAATGAGATTGGAATCGGTATCTAAAAACAATTAATTTCGATCAATGACATAAAGAGAATGACTCATCTATGTTCCCGATCGTGTTTATTAGTAGAACTTTGCAATGGCTTGTTTAAAACAACATCAAATGTGAACTGCATTATAATCGTATCAAATTTTACAATATGTGGCCATGAAATTGTAAAACACGTTTCCAAATGATGCTACCACCCCACAGTTTCAAGCATATAAACCTCGAATTCGCGCGTACTAAACGCAAGACTTGTTTGATGAAGCATTCAGTTTTTTTTTTGCAGGAGAAAAAAATATGAGTAGAAAAATTATTTTTTCGATAAAAACTGCTTCATACAAGCTTACTCAAGATTTTAGAATGACTCCCCTATTCAAGTGAAAGGTTATTGAGGATGTTGCGATGGCTTCCTAGCTTCTCGTCCCAAGTGCCCGGGCTCGATTACACGCGAATTCTGATATTTTTAATTGGTGTCCCGGTCGTTGCTTGAAAGTGCCGTGTGGAGAGCACATCTTTTTCAATACTCGGCCCGTCTCACGGGACGATAGAACATGAACTCCTTGGCGCCTTTCCTTGCCTTTTGGTGCCAATATTGGGTTGGCTAATGCCGACGCCAGGTTTTCCTCCACCTTTCCTCCATTCACTAAAATAACTACCACTTTCAAAATCTCCACCTATCCTTTTCTGCGAAAATGACCTTAGCTGTTGCAACGAGCAATAACAAAGAAAGACAGAATACCTTGAGTACAATGAAAAGATGAATGTGTTGCTATATGCCTCTTTACCGCCTGAAATGATTTCCGATGTGAATTTGTTTCATGTTGATACGTAGTTTAGTAACATCATAAATTGGATAAAAATCTGAAAACATAGTTTTATGCATCTTTCTTCGCTAATACATTTTTCAACACTTCCGATTATTTTAAATTCCATTATCGAACTTCTTAGTGGCATGGATGCATCAAATGTATACCTACCCCGTGGCAAACCGACGGGGGTCGATTTTAGGGTTTACCCCCCAAAAACATTCCTATAATTTAGCGTCTTTAGTATTTTTTGCACTAGCGTTTAGAATTTTGATTATTGGGCTGAATAATATAGTTGAATTGTGTTCAAGGAAAGATAATGTTAATTTTATTAATGTTTAGTGAATAGTTAATAATCTAAATGTTATTTTTTGATAATACACATAATTATATTAATGAAACCCACCCCCCAGGTGGGTATCCTGCGTAACGCTACTGTACGGCACTGTAGTTCCTGTGTGTGTAATAGCGAGAAAAAAATTCCTCTAACTAAGTGTGTGATTTTTAAAAACTAAATGGCTTTCGAATTACAAGCAGAAATACTTGACCTTTAGTTATTTTTAACCAAATTTTGGGATGAAGACTGGATGAGACAATACAACTATAAAAACCTTGAGTCTCGTGATCTTTATAACTCTCATGGTTCTGCATTCAACATGTTCTGAAGCACATCATTAAAATACAGTGAATGAAATAGCAACAAAATTCATTTCTATTAGTCGTTGATGGTAAATACTGACAGAAAACCTCTTTGAAAATACATTTGTATTTTAAATATTGAATTTGCTCATTGATTTTTATGGTGATAGTTATTTATTTAATTCTTCTTTTCCATATATCGATGGAGCCTACTGTGTTAAAAAGTAGCATATTTGGTTTGTTATTAGGGGCGTGGTCACAGATATATGTAACAATCCCAATACCATTGTATTTTGATTGAACTCAGGAGAGGGAAAACAATGATTTCCTTCATCAAATTTTCTTTAGGGCTTCGTATCACCAATATATGTATATTTAACACAGAAAGAAAAACACGAGCCAAATCCATAAAAATAAATTTTACCTGACGATGCTGTAATACCGTGAAACCCGGGTCGTACTAAAATTTATTTTTGTGGATTTGGCTCGTGTTTTTCTTTTGTGTTATCATGTTCGCTTCCACTCCATATCGCCTGAATCTTCAGAATTAGACCAATATATATGGTATAGTAAGTAGCTAGGACACAATGAATTAGTAAGAAATATAATAGAAGGGAAAATTGAAGGGAAGGTCCCGCAAGAAAGACCAAGGGAAAGGTACCTATATAGAGCAAATAAAAAAGGATATGAAAGAGAAAATACATAAGGGCAAGAGGGAATCAACAATGAATAGCGCAGAATGGAGGGCTGTAGTAAATCAATCCTGAGATTGAAATACTAATGATGAAGTAGCTAGGATTGTTAATACTCCAGCGGAGTTCACATTATCGAAAATTATAGAGGCAATGAGGTTGAAGGATCCTTTATCCTGCCTCTGGTTTCCCAAGAGTCAAATTCTAAGAATAACCATGCAAATAAGGCTAGTGGTATGCTTGAAAAATGTATTGGTGTAGTTTAATGAGGAAAGAAACATATGACCTTCTTCAAGAAGCATTTTTAAGCATTGGAGGGGATTTGTCATTAATTGCAATGAAAATTCAAGGTGCTTTGCCCTGCCTCCTATAAGCATTTTCTACTTAGTATTTTCATTGCAATGAATGGTATACATTTCCCTACAATTGCACTTTCAGTCTTCCATGTGATTTGATATGGTCCCAAATTGAAGAAACAGAGTTTTAATGAAGCAATGACAAGAACATGTCTTCTTTTTGACAGATGAAGAAATGGCGACAATCTTGTTCAGGGCTCCTTGATATTCTGAAATTATTAAAATAATAATCCATTTGTTTCTTTTCTGCAATGCAGAAAATTTTAACATTAATGAGACTCTTAATAAGCTAGTTTTTGATAAGACCTATCTGTATCAGGTCCCATTGACAGAAAGTACTGAAAGTCGATTAAGGAGCAATAATTTTCACCACTACCTACTTCCCTTTCTTTTAAAAGGAGACACATGTGCAAGTGTGATTTCTCCCTCTTTTTTCTCCGTTCTGAAAAATCTATGCAAATTTTTCTAATGAGAATAATTTAATCTAATTGCACCCTAGCATTGATATTCTGAAAACTGTTTATTGTGCGTGAATAGTAATTATAGGAATATCATGAAAAACTTATTTGTCCTGATCTAGGCATGGAAAAAAACACTCTCTATCACCCACCAATGTGAATTACCGGGCTAATATTTGGGCTCTTAAGCAGTTGGGATGTACTCATGTAATTGGAACTACAGCCACAGGTTCCCTGCAAGATTATGTCAGGCCAGGAGATTTGCTGATATTATCAACCTACATTAACAGGTATGTTTCCCAGTCTTGTTCCCAGGAAGGGAAAATTCCATTACTAAACATGAAAATGATTGAACTTAAATGGTACTAAGTAATATTTCTCATTGAAGATTCCCGCATGTATATTTTTGCTAAGGAACTAGTTTAATGAGGCTTGGATGCTAATTGAATGGATCACAGCCTTTTTGATGGTATTCTTAAAGAGTAGGTTGCATTTTTGCCTGCATCTTTCCATGCTTGATTTTTCCAGGCTCTCCCTATTACAGTTAAGCACCCTTAATCTGGGAATCTGTAATCCGAGAACACCCATAATCCGGCAAGTTTGCCATGACCACCTACCCGGTACTTTATGGAAAATGCCGACAAAATTTTTTACCGAAACATTGCTTCACAACCTGCCAAGATATTATCCCATTCCATTCTTAATGTTTATTTTCCCATCCCGAGAATCGGAGTAATTTGAACGTATAAATTTCTGGTACTTCGTTTAAACTGGAATTATTCTGCAAATTGAACTAAACATACAAAATTCAAGACATCTGCGAGACGGCCTACGACTATTACAGATCGGCCACTTACGTGGCGTGCGCATTTTTGATTGGCCACTAGACGTACTTGATAGAATTATTTGTTATCTGCTTATGCTTCTCCCAAATCATATCTCATCTATACAGTTGTGGCAACAGCAGAGGAGTAAGGCATCAGTACTAAACGTTAACGATCGCAGAAAAAGTGAAATACGTGAAAAAGCTTGACGCCGTTGCATCGGTAAAGCGTTCGTCTGAAACAAAATGCGTGGGATCTTTGACAGTAGATTTATTTAAGTAATTAATTAATAATTTATAAATCTAAAAGGTGATGTGGGACATTTCGCGTGCATGGAATAGTAATTCACAATCAGTTCTAAAACACGCTTGGTTTAAATTGTGGCCTGTTCGAAGGTTTGATGTTGACGAAACATGCGGGGATTTCACAGGCTATCATGTTTTTGAGGATAAACATATAATGGTGGAGTTGGTTGACTGTACAAACAGCATCTGTAACCCTGAATTAAAGGTAATGGAATTGGTAAATTTAGAGGAATGGATGGCCGGCGTCCACGATTCTCTCACCGAACAACATTTCACAGATGATGAAACCACTGAAATGGTAATTAATAGCAATAAACTTGAATGGGGATGAAGGTAATGAGCGTGAAATTGTTGAAGGAAGACTACTATTGATGATGGTTGTTACAGAATCTTCCAGTCCGGTCGCCCGCGACGTAGTGATGGAGGCCGTGCAGACGACACCCACGCGTTGACATCGGGCTGAATCAGCTGTTAACAAATCATCGAGCGCGGTAGGAAATATGTTGCGCGAAGCACAGCATAAGAAATATTGAATTTAATGTACCCTTTTCCGATAGTAATATCACACTTTTAAATATGCAGCAATATGATGCACACGATTCTAAGCTTATGTTATATCACCCGCTGCGCAACTTCGATAATTTTAAGTATTAACTTTGTGAATCAAGAAACCATTTTTTGTCTGATTATTCTCTGTGAATCTCTTTGAAATCGTGTTCAGTAAATGACAAACAAACTTAATCTGTTATAAATAATTCAATCCTTTCAAAAAAACATTCCGGACGTCAAAAATAGTTAAGACCAGTTGCCATGCATGACCCATAGTCCGGCAAAATCCTTAAACCGGCATCACTTCGGTCCCGAATGTGCCGGATTAAAGATGCTTAACTGTAATACTAATCCTGGCTTACCCACTCCTCATGTGAAATTTATTCACATGACGAGAGATGTAGAATGAGAATATCTCTTTCCTAAATTTGTACAATTTTTAGAACAACTAGAAGGCAGAGCAGTTACTTTAATGGAGATCCTTATGTTGGCTATGTCCCCATGCAACCATCATTTTGTGAAAAGCTGGGAGAGATATTGCTAAAAGTGGCTAAGTCCGAGGCCTACTCTTGCTATCCAAGAGGAACCGTTGTGACAGTAGAAGGTCCACGTTTTCCATCCTTGGCTGAAAGTGCTCTCTACCACAGCTGGGGAGCTGATGTCTTGAACATGACGAGTGTACCTGAGGTTTGTAATCGCTTTTAAATTTTCAGGTCTCTAAAGTCTAACAAATTCAAGGGAACAATGAATTAACCTTGTTGTATCTTAATGGAGTTTTTAGTGTTACAGTCAGCAACTGACTGACGCCCCTCATCACCCTGGGCGACGGATTTCCGCTCTCACTGAGCTGTGCCTAGAAAGGTGCTGAATGCTATGTGCACTTTGCCAATGAGGTGATGCCTCGCTGACCAATGAAAAGTGGCCAATGGCCATGGGGGACGCTAGATGAGTGAGGGAGTCAGACGTTGAGGAGGTCAAGCTGTCAGATATGGGGCTCAAAAGGATAATGTATTACAAAACTACTTAAAGCATTCAAGTGAATTCTTATTACCGTTCCCTGCCATTGTCCAGAAGATCCCAAGAGTGAGATTTACTGAGTTATCTGCTGATAAGCATACAGTATAAGAAATCCAGTGAGAAAAAATCATCCTCTTAGTTTAGAACTCAACACACTTTTTTAAACTTTTATTGTTTAAATTAGATTAACGAATGTATCACTAAAAATTAGGGATGGTCGGATCTAATTTAAAGACTTTCTTTCATTTCATTCGCTACTGAATTGAGATCCGAAGACAGTATACATTCAGTTCCGGATCAGGGATTAAGTATAAGATCCCTTTGTCCTGGATAGATTGGTTTAGAAATACATAAGGATGGAGGGCACCATGGTATCTTATCCATTATGCATAGATACATTTATATGAATTATGTATCCATGACTATCTCGCATTTGACCATCTCTCGCTTCCAGAGCTTTCTTGGTAGCAATTATTCTGGGGAGGTGACCAATAGCCCATTTCACTTGAAACATTTAGGATTGGTGGGTGAATTGACAGGGGTATAAGGATTAGAGGGAATGGAGGAAGATTTGAGAGAAACCTAATGTCAGCATTAGGTTTCTCTCAAATCCTTAGGCCTTAGTGGCTCGGCTTAGTTGGCATTGGCTCTTAGTGAAAGACACCAAGGGGTCTACAGTTTGATGTACAATCCAGCGGATGGAGTACTGAACTTGATGTGCTCTCACTGCACTCAAGTGGGGACAGGTACACTGAAAAATCTCTGCTACTACCAGGATATAAACTCCGACCCTAAGGGTGGAAATTCAGTACTTTAGTCTCCCACCACCTACGTCTCTACCTATACTGCCCTCACTTCTCTTCTCCTTTTGGTGGACTATTTAAAGCTGTTCTATAACCATGAAAAAATTTGTGACACATTGATCATGAAATAGGTCAAAACTGCAAGGGTAATAACTAGTATCTACAATTATTCAAAAAGAAAAGCCATATCATTTTGAGTGGCTTTCTATTAGTAGTTTCTGAAAACTGAGGGTAATTATACTTATTTTAAACCTTTTGCACATTTTCAATTTCATAAGCGTTAGGTTTTTATGACAATTTATTCTGAGTTGTACTGCGTCAGAAATTAGTGTGTATTTTTTAAAAGTCTAATGACAATTTGTAATCCATTATCCACTTTATAGGTTTGTTTGGCCAAAGAATTGGCAATACTGTATGCTTGCATTGCCTCTGTGACTGATTACTGCCATTGGAGAGTGCACCCTCGACAATTGAAGGTTGAAACAATTGTTAAAGTATTTGAAACCAACTCGCTACATGTTGAAACAATCATCAAAAAAACTATACCTTTAATTGCTAAGGAAAATTGGGATAAAGATATCAATTTGTTGGAGGTACATGCATATTTATTGTCTGTCATCAATCATGGAAATTAACAATCCATAGTGCACATTTAATTCTGTATTGTTTATCAGGGTAGTAGAACTATAATATTATTCCTTCATCCTTTTGCAGAAAATAGTCGAGAGAAGTAAATTCAAAGAACACAGACAACCTCCGGGAGCTCTGGCAAATCACCACCAACCAACAAAATCATTAGTTTACTTACAAGTGATGAATGATGGTCAACAGGCAAACACACATTATTTTAAACCAGAAAATGCCAACTCTAAAACAAGAGAAATATATTCTCCCCGTACAGTTGGCGATGTTCAAAAACTGGCTATGGTTAGTGATGGACAAATTATACAGTTTAGCTCAATCTATAACTTCAAAAATATCAAGTTTTATCCTAATAAAAACATCCTTAAAGCATCCTCCTTTATCTACAGGTAGATGGCAACCACCCAAGGGCAGGAAAATGCTCTATGCATACTCATGGAGGTGATAGCCATCAGCCATTTACCATCTCAAGAAGTGCAGCAGCACCTATGGCAATTTCTAAATCAGTCCCTGACCCATTCTCTCAAGGCAGTGCTACAAGGCACACTGGTCAACAACAATGTATGTGCCACAACCATCACTGTGCCAGTTGTTCCAATGATCAGAATATCCATCAGCCTTTCATAAATGTTAATGGCACACTCAAAGCAATAACTATTCCTCCTACGTCATGCCTGACAATGTGTCCATGCCCCAAAATCTGCATGTGTTCCACCAAACTCCTCTGTCATAAAAATTGCACATGCTTAGCCTCATGTACATGCCCAAACACCTGTGCCTTTTCAAGTGGGCTGGCTGTGATTCACCCACCAATAAACCTCCAACATGCTCCAATATGTAATGAACAAAATATTATAAATTCACACAATTCCCCTAGTGCACAACCTCCTTCCAATTCTGGAAGGATCACCTTCCTGGCACACAGTCATAAAAATCCTCACATCGAGGAATATAGAACCACAAAAGTACCTGATATCTTTCAGTTATCTCCAGCAAACCTGTCTGAAATTTCCCCCGCTGCCTTCCGACACTGTACTCACAACCCTTTGTGTCCTACAGGAACTTGTGCTGGAAATGTTGCCAACTCTTCAGACTCATCTTCGTCTCATCCTATGTTAAGTACATCACCAGTTAATATAAAAAGTGTTTCTCTCATGAACCCAAGCCAACCACCGAGTATAAGATGCCAAACTTTATTTCATGCTGATCAATCTTTTGGGTCTGGGTGTGATAATACATACCAAACGCTACAAAGTACTGAATCACCTGGAAATGCTCCTCCATCAAGTATAACCAGTAAAACTCTGATCTACAATAAGCCTTCAGGTATTAGGTATGAAAATGTCTTTCAATCCACGTATAGTGACATGGCTCCAGAATATAGACCCTCATCTCAAATGAGCTGCAAAACATTTTGCAAAACTGATCCTGAATCTGGGACCAGATGTAACACTGAGTGTTATTCACAAGCGCATGATACACCAGCAGAAAGTTCACCATCATCAGTAAGTAATTGCAAAACCATATGTCCCACCAATTCATCTTCTGTAACGAGATGTGAAACAGTGTGCAATGATAGATTGAGTTTAGGTCTCAGAGAAATTGGAGGACACCAAAGTAACATTCCATATGAGAGGAAGGCAGTGTCAGGTTATCCTCGGAAAATATTGAACTACCCTGAAGTAAATCATCAAGAATGATCATGAGGCTGTAAATAATTTGATCACTTTCCCCTACCATAGCAATCCCAGTTCCTTTCAATAACACATGGCTCTTTTTATCCATGCAGTTACTGACTCGTAAATAAAGAAGTAGATTTTTACCTTATGTTTTGATGATTTAATACTTAAGTAACTTCCTCCCATCTACATCTAGTATATTGGTTGATAAATACATTTGCTTTGAAAAGATAGTAAAGATGAATTGTTACATAAGTATGCAGAGAATTTAATTAACATGGGTCAAATTTCTTCCTTCAAAACCATTAACCTTGTCACTGGCTATATTTCTCCAATTCCTTTTGATATTAACATTTGTACTGCTTCAGATTTCATATTTTGTAACTTGTAGGAAGTAATAAATGTGTGGAAGATAATATTACATGGTAACCATGTGTAAAATAGGTATCTTTGTTATCACTTCCTCAGAACACTATAAGTTAGTTTTGGCATCCTTAAAAATGCTCAGGAAAGGGGTAGCTGAAAGATGGGGGAAAATTGTGGCTAGTAACATGAGAAAGTTCAGGAAGCCACACATAAGTGGAAAAATTAATAGATAGAAGAGATGGGAAGAATGCAGTCGTGAGTGCAGAGATGAATAGAAGAATGTGCAAAGAACTGAAACAATGAATGCAAGTGAAACACATGTAAGGTATGGGAGGTGTGTATGGAATAGGAGGAGAGAATAAGCTGATAGGGTTGCATAGAGATAGAGGTGTGATTAGCACAAAAGAGAAAATTTTACCACAAAGTAAGGTGAAACAATCCCACATATTATGGGAACATGCTGTTCCAAATACTTTTATGCATTAAGGAATTATTAGTTTATTTCCTCGTTTTTATTTATTTTTTATGGTCATCCACTTTTATCTATTTTTTCTCATGTTTATAGCCATAGAGTTGAAATTACAGTAGTGAAGTGTTTACAACATTAGGCGGGATTGATATGGAACCAGACGTGTGGGAAAAGTATGGGTCACATGCTACAATCCAGCTGAATAGGAGGATGCAAAGTGATATAAGATATTTGATTGGATTGTTTGACACATTAATGCCTTAGAGAGCAATGTGGTGGAATGGAAAAGATGCCTAGAGGGAAAGAAATAGGTGCTCTATGTACAAAAATGGCAATATTATCAGTTAGTGAAGGAGGGAGAGAAATTTCATATGCTAAGGCCTGAAATCATGCTGGAAGCAAAAGAGTTCCAGGCCATGGAGAGAGAATGCTGAGAAACTGCTGAGAGATAATAAGTACTGACAATATTAGAAAGAAATTTTTCATCGGTAAGCCTGCCCCTTCTTGAATGCTTTGTGGAGAATGTTCAAGTTCAGTACTCCATCCATCCAATGGGACATAAAGCTGGGGTCCCGTTGGTACCTTTGACAAGAGCAGGATAATGCCGATCCTGGATTTCTCTCTATCCTTCCTCCCTACCCTTACATTCCTGTCCTTGTACCTTTCTTTGTGGTCTGAATCGCCTTTAGGTTCAGGTGCAGACTTGAATACCACAGATGATGATGCATAAAATGAATCTGATTTTGATAAAAATAGCCTAAATCCAAGAATACTGTCTGTGGTTCCCAGGGGCGTCAGAACTATTTTCACTAGCGGGTGGGGGGCGGGGGGGTCGAAAAGGGCTCGGCTCCTCAGAAAAGGGCCCTCATTTTTTTGCGAATTGGAAGAGGCAAAGACTAGAATTTCGCTAAAAGAGAATATGAAGGTCCAAAAGGGACTGAGGCAAATTCGGGGAATCCAAGAATATTTGTCTGAATTAATATAAGATTGAGGTAAAAGGAGATGAGGAAGGTAGAAGGAATTGACAAACTACAGATTATATGGGTAACTGGAATTATATCCTTGTATTCACTCCTGGGTTTTATGAAAAAGGAATTGGGCCAAAGGACTACTTGATGGTTTCCAAGAAGGTAGGCCTCTTCGGACGATAGCACAACGAAAGGTCGACAGCAAAAAGTTCGCCGGTAGGTCCACCCCAATAGGTCGGCGTGCGAAAAGGTTGCCAACAAATAGGTACTAACCGTGTAAAAAGGTTCCCGGTTAATAGGACGCCATGTCAAAAGGTCAACATTAAATAAGGTAACCTTGCCAAAAAGTCAACAAAGAATAAAGCCACCGAGCCAAAATGTCGTTAGATAGTACGTTTGTCGTGCTAGCAGAAAATAAAGTCGCTGCGTTTTTGAAAGCGAATAAAGCCATCATGCCAAAGAGTCAATTGGGAATGGAGTCGCGACGTCGGCGATCCTGTCGAACTTATTACCCAGGGACTATATTTGCTCTCGAACTTAACTCAGCTTCTGTATTCGCTTTAGATCTCTTTAGAATGTTGAGCTAAACCCGAGATAAGTGATTTTGAGGGAAACCACCAGAGGCGTCCGAAGTTGGGGACAGGAGGATCAGAAGGCCCCCCTCCCATATGCTCTTTTAAGCGAAATCCTAGTCTCTACCTCCTCCTATTCGCAAAAAAATGAGGGCCTTTTTCTGAGGAGCCGAGGCCTTATCAACCCCCCTCTAGCGAAAATAGTTCCGACGCACCTGGAAACCACAAGCGGCTCAAGGAGAACCACTTCCCTCGCCAACCAGACTGAAAATTTATTTCTTTAAAGTTTTTTTTAAACTTGTCAGCATTCAGGAAAAGGGAGAGGTTATTAGCGGATAGACTGATCAGAGGAAGGAGTCAGTGGTTAGTAGAGGAAAATATGGATTTGCCGGAGCAATTTTAGTACTCGACAGAGGGTAGGCTTATGCCAGGAATAACTGGTCATGCTCCGGAGTTCACCTCAATTCTCAGTTTAGGGTGATCAATAATCTCGTCAGAGAATCTTCTCTCGGAAAACAAAGGAGGGATCGTGTAATCTCGTGTACCAATTAGCAAATATTCGAGTTATGAGACCTTCCCTTGGCCCTACCTTGATTCGAAGGATAATTCTGTAAATTTTCCAATGGAGAATTTCTTAAAATGGCATAAGACTGTTGTTTCCAATTGTGATCGAGTCTTATGATACCGAAAGATATTTACGACCGCACGTGTATCTGGTTCTGCCAAGAAATATTAGAAAATTGGAAAAAAAAACTTCGCTTTGTACATTCCCCACACACACACACACACACATATGTGTTTGTGTGATGTACAAAGCGAAGTTTCTTTTCCTATCTCGTGGTTCCGCAAAGTTAAGCCTCAAACGTCGATGAAATATTAGCCCCAGAAAAAAAGGTCTTAAGGTTTCATTCCAGATTTCTAAAAGCCAGGTACTTCTTTGGATATAGGGTTGTGAATTTGAGAATGAGATTTCCTGGAGCCTTATTCAAAAAGGGAAAATTTGATAGCCTATGAAAGAAACTGTAAATCACAGACGGAAGTTTTATTTGCCAAAAAACAGCACAAACTACCACCAAGCCACCCATGGTTCTGTGTTTTAACGCAAGTGTTGGTGAAAATAAATTAGACGCATAGCGTTGCTTTCTATATTCATCAGAAAACAATGCGATCGCTAGAATACGAAGCAAGGCTGTGATCTCGGTAATATAGGAAGCCATTAGTCTCCTGGGAGACCCTCAGGAATCCGTAAATTTCTTTTGAGCTTAGCTTGATTAAAAATATTCTGTAGTTATTTCTCTTTCGACAATAGGGTCGAACTGATGGGCTACAACCCCATAATTCCCATTTCGAATGGGAATTCAGAAGTTTACATCAAAGTACGAGGAATGTAGCGACGAAATATTTTGGTATTATTTTCACCATTATGAGTTTTTTACCTGAGAAATATATTAAATAAGTATTAAAGAGGAAGGAAAAGAAATAAATCCATAGCTCCTGTGCATGAAGACGCACTCCAAGTTTACAATAAGACAGGCTATTGTGTGAGGTAAGTGCAGACCCGGGCTAATGCCCGGGGCACCGCGAAGGAAGGGGCGCCGCGCAATGGGAAAAGGTTCTTTTTATTCGGGAATTGACAACTAGCTAATTTAATACTCTTTACTTTTAACTGGTAGATTTGTGTTACAACAGGGTATGATAAAAGAGTAATTTATTTTCACCAGAATACTCTCTCGCCCAGGAGAAAATTTTGTCTTAAGCCGGCCCTGGGTAGCCACAAAAATGTAGTTTTTTCCCGGAGAGGTTCAAAATAAATCACTCTACGTTATATGGTCTAGTCAGCTTCAGACTTGGCCATAGGAATCCTGGCAATGAATTTACGGTGAAACTGTCGATAACCTAAATCCCAAATATTTTTATCTTTCTATTTCCCCTCAGTATCATTTTACCGGTAATTTTTTTGCTTAAATTGTAAAAATAATCAATTTTTCGTTAAATTATCAGCTGTAATGGAAAGGTATTTAATTTTTCCAAAACATGCTGCCCAAACCATGATGCGTCTTGTTTGTAGCGCGTCTCTCGTGCTGAAAAATTATATTTTTTTGTGTACATTCTTTTACTCTTAAGCACTTAAGCGGGAAATTATTCATAAATATTGTCAAAGCTGAAATATAAAAACCAATCTGTAATTTGAAGGTTGAATGTACGCAAAGCGACGAAGTTGCAGTAGGGAGGGAGGAAATGGGAGGTGAGAGGAACTTTCGGCCGAGTGGGCAGGGTTGATGGTTCAGGGGAAAAGACCAAATGGTGGAGGGAAGACGAGGGTTGCGCTAGTCCCCTCTCTTGCAGTGGGGAGGGAGGAAGTAGCGGACGAAGGGAGGAAAACGCGTTCAGAGAAGGCATGACACACTCTTTATCACCGAGGACTCAGCGGTAAAAAAATGACCCGGGCCGATTGCGGGCCCGACATGTTAAAGGCAAGTCCCACTCAGTTATAGTAATCATTCTACTGATTACCCTCCCGACTATCTTATCTTCTTTTCGAGTAATTTTTTACCCTGATCCTTCCGTAACAGCACCCTTTTTACCACACCATGCCGCCTCAGAGCCAGTATGACGTCACAGCGCCGTTTTCTTCCCTTCTATAGCCTTATCTGTTATTCCCTCGTCGCCGTGTAGGTCTTCGTCGTGTCGCGCCCTCAGTACATGCTTGAGACACCGTCAGTTGGGTAGCCGACTCTCGACTGAGAAGGACACCAAGTCACGGTAGGAGTCGCTCGAAGAATCAAATGTAGCAAATTAGCCCATCAACTGTGACTCTTTAGTTTGCCTAAAGGCGACGTCACTGACAAGTACGTTGATGGAAAGGTTTCTACATCCATTCAACTTTTAGAGATAGAAGAAAGAATTATCAGCAAGGGACGAGTGAATTAATTATTCATAATTTTTTGCGTAAGTTATTCTATACCATTTTTTAAATATCATATTTCTCTTTCATTCGATAAGGTGGTTGGAGAAATTAATCATTACTCATCGTGAGTAACCTGAAATTTATCATTACTAGTTAGATTAATTTTTTATCGAAGTATTGTTTGACTACAGTCGCCACAGATGCTATTTTATAATTAGAAGAGGGTACAGCGTGCAGGATTATTTACGGTGACGCTACATTAGCCTACTTAATCATGCAAATTAAAATGGGCCCATTATTTTTTTCTTCTTGCTACCACTCCTTGTACGTAAAATATTTAAGGCTTTACTCATAATAGCATGAACACTTCATGATCGTACGGTACCCTTATTCAGTAGCTTCCTGCTTCTTTATGCTTGAATAAGATAAATCTGCTGAATTAGAAAGATTTTTAATTATATAATTCGTTCCTTTTGATATTGTAAATACCGCTATTCTGTTGCATGTTAACGGTATCTGTTGCATGCCATAGTAGTCTTTTGGCCACGTAGTGTCATCCTATTAGGATTTATTTACTAAGAGTGGCCGCTTCGTCAATTCATAATTATTAGCCCGGTGTTTTTATTGGGATATTTTCCAAATTCCAACGTGGGATGTTTTCCCTTTGGATGTTGCATTAGAAAAAATGTAAAGTTAATTTTAACATTTGATGATTTATTGGGCCATATGGGTGTTTTGTTTCGTTGTTTTCTATTTTTGGTCCTGCGCTTCTGAAGAAAGAAGAATTACAAATGGAGTCCCCACAGGATTGTGGATTATGGAGTCCCCACAGACTGTGTTACTGCATAAAGACGAGATGCGTGTCTTTGTATTTCCAGTGCCGCTAAACGAAGGAAAATAATGGGTGTATACATGATCATCTCTTGTTGTAATGTATTGAAGTTGATCTTTCTGCATAGCAGCATAAAATATGCAGCATTCGTCAACCTTTACTCGTCAACTACTATCCCTTACACCAAGAGACGATCACATATACTTTGCACTTTCATTATTTTCATTCTTCGTTTTAGAGGCATTAGAAATGCAAAGATATGCATCTCAACTCCAATTTCTTTGCGGCTGCAGTAGGAGTTAATGGAGATAAACTTTCGGTAAATATGAAAACAAATTTTGGCCAAGACTTTTGTCAATAGTCTCAATTATTTTTTCAATTAAACAAATGGCATTTTTCATCTTCTCGGACTCTCTTGTGGAAAAACGTGAGCACTTACCAATGGGTTTTATTGCAACTCTTTCAAATTCTCTTCTTCCTCGTATTTTTTTATATTGGGCCAATAGATGTGGTTGGTATCCCAGCCGTATAAGTAGGTTTATGAGGACAACACAAATAGTCCGTAAACGCTGTCTTTCTTGGATACCCCATCTCCATAAATTGTACCTCTTCAAATTTTCAGTTCTTTTACGTCTTCTTAAATACGTAAAAGAAAGATAGGCGTTTCGTAAAGTGCGAAACGCCTACCTATCTTTCAACCCCTTGTCGCCACGAAGGCGACGCAAGGGTTTCGGGGTGGGCAGAAATAACACAACAGGTTACAAGTCTTGGCTTGCACTAGCCAAAGAAACAGGTTTTATTGCGTTTGATACAATATACCAAAGGGCCAGGCGGCAGAATGGGCAGCAACCACAGAAATACGGCGGTAAACGATGGGCTAGGAACTGCTGGCCTATCTCATGGCTGTTCGGTCAGTGGACGCCGGTCGGCCGCGAGCTGTCCAGGCCTGATGAGGCCGGTCGGACTCGCGCTGTCCAGGCGGGGGACGCCGGTCGGCAGCGAGCTGTCCTGGCCGATGTGGCCGGTCGGACTCGCGCTGTCCAAGCGGGGGGACGCCGGTCGGCCGCGAGCTGTCCTGGCCTGACTAGGCCGGTCGGACTCGCGCTGTCCAAGCGGGGGGACGCCGGTCGGCCGCGAGCGGTCCTGGCCGATGTGGCCGGTCGGACTCGCGCTGTCCAAGCGGGGGACGCCGGTCGGCAGCGAGCTGTCCTGGCCGATGTGGCCGGTCGGTCTCGCGCTGTCCAGGCGGGGGACGCCGGTCGGCCGCGAGCTGTCCTGGCCGATGTGGCCGGTCGGACTCGCGCTGTCCAGGCGGGGGTCGCCGGTCGGCCGCGAGCTGTCCTGGCCATTGTGGCCGGTCGGACTCGGGCTGTCCAAGCGGGGGCTGGTCGGTCTCGCAACCGTCCAGGCCGCGGAGCGGCCGGTCGGTTCCGGGACTGTCCTTCGCCCGGGTAGCCCGGGCCGAAGCCCGGGCAGGTCTGTCGATCAGTGGCCGTTGCCTCGCTTATAAAGGAGAATTTCCCCTAGGAGTGGGGCGCGGACCCGGAAGGGTTAGCGCGGGCTCCAGTCGCAACCTCATACCGCGGCGACTATGACGATGTACCAAGGGGCAGCAGGCGGCCACCCAGGTGGAGGCTCCTCTCGGTCGTGGGAAGCGGGCGATAGGCACGAGGGATCATGAGCGCGGGATACTTAATTATTCTTCCAGATGGCGATGAGGAACCAGCGGCAGCAGCGGTGCAGCGAAGGCGCATCGCCTTGCCGTGGGAAATCTTGCGATAAGCACGAAGGATCCGTTATCGCGGAAGAGACTATAGGCTAGAGGGGTCATAAGCGCGGGATACTTAATTATTCCTCCAAATGGACCAGAGGCAGCAAGTGATGCGAAGGCGCATCGCCATCGCTTGGTTGTGGGAAATCTTACGATAAGCATTAAGGATCTGTTAGCGCGGAAGAGACCATGGGTGTGAGCGCGGGGACGTACGGCCGGCTATAAGTGTGGCGCCGCGCTCTGTCTAGGATTGGGATGTGGGAGGGGGAGGAGCAGATCTCGTATGGGCGTTAGATATACATACGATTCTCTGGGAACGCACGGCCAGCGATAAGTGTGGCGCCGCGCTCTGTCTGGGATTGGGACTTTGGAGGGGGAGGAGCATATCCAGTCTGTGGGAATACCGCCGTAATACATATGATTCTCTCTGCCACATCAATACATATCATTCTCTCTGCCACATCACCCCCTCGGCAGATCAAATACCGGGGGAGGAGGGGTACGAGGAAGTGCCCGGATGCCAATTTGCCCATTGTTAAATCAATGCTAAAACATGATAACACAACAAAATATACAATTGAGAATATGCGTTCATAACTAAAAGCACAAAAATGAGGTTATATCTTAAGAAAGGTGCGTGCATTAACTAAAAGCAGAACACTCATTAACTCATGGCTCAATGACTTGACTCAATTCACAGCACTAAGTTCACTCAGTTCACAATTAAACATTGTCATATGCTTTGTGAGCTTATGCAAAAGTAATTTGGAATATCACAAGGTAATGCACCAAATGAGCACGAATATTGTCTTTGTCTTTTATGAGATTTGCAGTTTTGTCACTGTGTTGCATAAGGTAGTATATGTACACATGGGTTTATCACTTGTTCATTGTTCGCACTTGTCGATGGTGGCGGCATGATGTCCAGGACTGCTTGCGGTTTGCAGGACACTTTAGCTGAGCGTGGAAATGTGCGGAAAGGTGTGTCTGTTTTCAGGTAAGGGTTCGGACTTAAGATTCTGGATATGGCCGATAATCGATAACTTAGGCAGGGGTAAAGGTTTCGTGGTTCAGGCAAGATGTCGGGAATTGTTGGGTAAGTTGCGTATCAATAGATGCATCTGGTGTTGTGTCTGCTGCACAGGGACGGGCACCCTTCAACCGGAGGAAGAAGGTAGGCCCATACGCATCGTCTTCCAGGTATGATAAGTCACTGCCAGAGGATCCAATATCAGCGGTCTCTTGTCTGCCCTGGGGCTTGATTCCGGGCGGCCATCACTCAGGTTTACCGCGATCGCCAGGCAGCGATGGAGATGGTAACGGTACTGGGCTGCTGCTGCAGTGGGCGTCGCTGCTAGAGGTAGGAGCTGCTGCTGGCAGGCTCGGCCCATGCCACTCTGGCTGCAGCTGATGCTGAGAGCGTTTCTGCTCTAGGAAATGGTATGCGTTCAAAAACATTTTCTGTACCTGGCCACAGCTTTGTAGTGTCGCTGCTGATTTCGTTTTATGGGTAAGGCAAAATCCCCTCAGGAGGAGCAACTGCGCCTGTACCTTACGCCCTCTATTTACTACGCGCTGGGTATAATGTAGATTACAGCACCTGACCGGATTGTTTTTATCGACAGCCTCTCTAACCAGATAGGTGATTTGAATACTCCTCCTTCCCGTCCAGCTACCTGCTAATTGCTTCGGCAAAAACAATTGAGTGTGGAGGTATCCTCATACCTACACGTATGCGCCCCGGCGCCAGCATCACTTGTTTCCCTTTTACTTTCTTCATGCACGCTAAACTTGTCGAAAGAATTCACGAGTTTATTTCATCCATACTCTCTTTCATTTACACAGCTCATATACTCTACACTTGTGCAAGGCATTCACCGGTTCCTCACTTATACTCTCTCTCTCTTTAACTCTCTTTATTTACACTGCATTTTTTCAAGGCATTCACTAGTTCCTCTCATTTATACTCTCTCTCTCTCTTTAACTCTCTTTATTTACACTGCATTTTTTCAAGGCATTCACTAGTTCCTCTAATCTATAAAGTTCTCTCTTTAAAATCTCTTTATATACAACTGTTTTGTACTCTCTTCACACTACACATGTCCTAAGCATTCACTAAATCCTCTTATCGTTAATCTCTCTCTCTCTCTCTCTTTAACTCTCCTTATATAGGTACTCTCTGTCTTTTACTATCTTTACATTCACTACACTTGTCAAAGGCATTCACTAGTTCCTCATATCTACAATCTCTCTCTTTCAATCTCTTTATACACTCTCTATATTTTACACTGTTAATGTACACTACATTTGGCCAATCATCACCACTTTTTCTCATAAATACTCTAACGTTTACCCTCTTTATATAACCTACACTTTACTAAGGGATTCATTACCTTCCCTCATCTATAATTTCTCACTCATAACTATTTTTACACTACATTTGTTCAATGGAATCGCCAATTCCTCTCATATATACACTATACTGGTCAGAAACTCGGGGCACAAATCAACGTTTTCTAGATATTTAAAAGGAGTTATAACTATGTAAGATGTGCAAGTCAGTCGAAGCATAGTCTGTGGCATAGCTGTTTAATCGTATTGGTAAGCTCAAATGGTAGTTCCGGCCGAGAGCTAAAATGAATAGTAGGTCCCATGCACTTAAAAATTGCTCGTGTGTCTCTCTATATCCATCGGAAGACACGTCGCAAGGAGTCCGATTCCTAAACTAGGCCATGGTAACAAATGTTCTGAACTTAAACAAGAGCAAGAAAATGCGGGCACAAAAAACAAAATTCTGAAACGAGCAAAAGAAAATATTAAAAAAAAAAAACAAAACGAAAAATACAAAACTACTCATTGAGGGAATCAACCATTGAGGTGCTGCAGAGCAATTCCTGGCTATTTCGCCGCATTTCCCGTTTGGTTGCTGATTAAAATCGCGATAACTGTCAAATTAGGGAGCGCGGCAGGCAATAGCACTATCATGCCCACCCCACACCTGACACCAGTTATGTCGCCACGAAGGCGACGCAAGGGTTTCGGGGTGGGCAGAAATAACACAACAGGTTACAAGTCTTGGCTTGCACTAGCCAAAGAAACAGGTTTTATTGCGTTTGATACAATATACCAAAGGGCCAGGCGGCAGAATGGGCAGCAACCACAGAAATACGGCGGTAAACGATGGGCTAGGAACTGCTGGCCTATCTCATGGCTGTTCGGTCAGTGGACGCCGGTCGGCCGCGAGCTGTCCAGGCCTGATGAGGCCGGTCGGACTCGCGCTGTCCAGGCGGGGGACACCGGTCGGCAGCGAGCTGTCCTGGCCGATGTGGCCGGTCGGACTCGCGCTGTCCAAGCGGGGGGACGCCGGTCGGCCGCGAGCTGTCCTGGCCGATGTGGCCGGTCGGTCTCGCGCGCTGTCCAGGCGGGGGACGCCGGTCGGCAGCGAGCTGTCCTGGCCTGACTAGGCCGGTCGGACTCGCGCTGTCCAAGCGGGGGGACGCCGGTCGGCCGCGAGCTGTCCTGGCCGATGTGGCCGGTCGGACTCGCGCTGTCCAGGCGGGGGACGCCGGTCGGCAGCGAGCTGTCCTGGCCTGACTAGGCCGGTCGGACTCGCGCTGTCCAAGCGGGGGGACGCCGGTCGGCCGCGAGCTGTCCTGGCCGATGTGGCCGGTCGGACTCGCGCTGTCCAGGCGGGGGATGCCGGTCGGCAGCGAGCTGACCTGGCCTGACTAGGCCGGTCGGACTCGCGCTGTCCAAGCGGGGGGACGCCGGTCGGCCGCGAGCGGTCCTGGCCGATGTGGCCGGTCGGACTCGCGCTGTCCAAGCGGGGGACGCCGGTCGGCAGCGAGCTGTCCTGGCCGATGTGGCCGGTCGGTCTCGCGCTGTCCAGGCGGGGGTCGCCGGTCGGCCGCGAGCTGTCCTGGCCATTGTGGCCGGTCGGACTCGGGCTGTCCAAGCGGGGGCTGGTCGGTCTCGCAACTGTCCAGGCCGCGGAGCGGCCGGTCGGTTCCGGGACTGTCCTTCGCCCGGGTAGCCCGGGCCGAAGCCCGGGCAGGTCTGTCGATCAGTGGCCGTTGCCTCGCTTATAAAGGAGAATTTCCCCTAGGAGTGGGGCGCGGACCCGGAAGGGTTAGCGCGGGCTCCAGTCGCAACCTCATACCGCGGCGACTATGACGATGTACCAAGGGGCAGCAGGCGGCCACCCAGGTGGAGGCTCCTCTCGGTCGTGGGAAGCGGGCGATAGGCACGAGGGATCATGAGCGCGGGATACTTAATTATTCTTCCAGATGGCGATGAGGAACCAGCGGCAGCAGCGGTGCAGCGAAGGCGCATCGCCTTGCCGTGGGAAATCTTGCGATAAGCACGAAGGATCCGTTATCGCGGAAGAGACTATAGGCTAGAGGGGTCATAAGCGCGGGATACTTAATTATTCCTCCAAATGGACCAGAGGCAGCAAGTGATGCGAAGGCGCATCGCCATCGCTTGGTTGTGGGAAATCTTACGATAAGCATTAAGGATCTGTTAGCGCGGAAGAGACCATGGGTGTGAGCGCGGGGACGTACGGCCGGCTATAAGTGTGGCGCCGCGCTCTGTCTAGGATTGGGATGTGGGAGGGGGAGGAGCAGATCTCGTATGGGCGTTAGATATACATACGATTCTCTGGGAACGCACGGCCAGCGATAAGTGTGGCGCCGCGCTCTGTCTGGGATTGGGACTTTGGAGGGGGAGGAGCATATCCAGTCTGTGGGAATACCGCCGTAATACATATGATTCTCTCTGCCACATCAATACATATCATTCTCTCTGCCACATCACCCCCTCGGCAGATCAAATACCGGGGGAGGAGGGGTACGAGGAAGTGCCCGGATGCCAATTTGCCCATTGTTAAATCAATGCTAAAACATGATAACACAACAAAATATACAATTGAGAATATGCGTTCATAACTAAAAGCACAAAAATGAGGTTATATCTTAAGCAAGGTGCGTGCATTAACTAAAAGCAGAACACTCATTAACTCATGGCTCAATGACTTGACTCAATTCACAGCACTAAGTTCACTCAGTTCACAATTAAACATTGTCATATGCTTTGTGAGCTTATGCAAAAGTAATTTGGAATATCACAAGGTAATGCACCAAATGAGCACGAATATTGTCTTTGTCTTTTATGAGATTTGCAGTTTTGTCACTGTGTTGCATAAGGTAGTATATGTACACATGGGTTTATCACTTGTTCATTGTTCGCACTTGTCGATGGTGGCGGCATGATGTCCAGGACTGCTTGCGGTTTGCAGGACACTTTAGCTGAGCGTGGAAATGTGCGGAAAGGTGTGTCTGTTTTCAGGTAAGGGTTCGGACTTAAGATTCTGGATATGGCCGATAATCGATAACTTAGGCAGGGGTAAAGGTTTCGTGGTTCAGGCAAGATGTCGGGAATTGTTGGGTAAGTTGCGTATCAATAGATGCATCTGGTGTTGTGTCTGCTGCACAGGGACGGGCACCCTTCAACCGGAGGAAGAAGGTAGGCCCATACGCATCGTCTTCCAGGTATGATAAGTCACTGCCAGAGGATCCAATATCAGCGGTCTCTTGTCTGCCCTGGGGCTTGATTCCGGGCGGCCATCACTCAGGTTTACCGCGATCGCCAGGCAGCGATGGAGATGGTAACGGTACTGGGCTGCTGCTGCAGTGGGCGTCGCTGCTAGAGGTAGGAGCTGCTGCTGGCAGGCTCGGCCCATGCCACTCTGGCTGCAGCTGATGCTGAGAGCGTTTCTGCTCTAGGAAATGGTATGCGTTCAAAAACATTTTCTGTACCTGGCCACAGCTTTGTAGTGTCGCTGCTGATTTCGTTTTATGGGTAAGGCAAAATCCCCTCAGGAGGAGCAACTGCGCCTGTACCTTACGCCCTCTATTTACTACGCGCTGGGTATAATGTAGATTACAGCACCTGACCGGATTGTTTTTATCGACAGCCTCTCTAACCAGATAGGTGATTTGAATACTCCTCCTTCCCGTCCAGCTACCTGCTAATTGCTTCGGCAAAAACAATTGAGTGTGGAGGTATCCTCATACCTACACGTATGCGCCCCGGCGCCAGCATCACTTGTTTCCCTTTTACTTTCTTCATGCACGCTAAACTTGTCGAAAGAATTCACGAGTTTATTTCATCCATACTCTCTTTCATTTACACAGCTCATATACTCTACACTTGTGCAAGGCATTCACCGGTTCCTCACTTATACTCTCTCTCTCTTTAACTCTCTTTATTTACACTGCATTTTTTCAAGGCATTCACTAGTTCCTCTCATTTATACTCTCTCTCTCTCTTTAACTCTCTTTATTTACACTGCATTTTTTCAAGGCATTCACTAGTTCCTCTAATCTATAAAGTTCTCTCTTTAAAATCTCTTTATATACAACTGTTTTGTACTCTCTTCACACTACACATGTCCTAAGCATTCACTAAATCCTCTTATCGTTAATCTCACTCTCTCTCTCTCTTTAACTCTCCTTATATAGGTACTCTCTGTCTTTTACTATCTTTACATTCACTACACTTGTCAAAGGCATTCACTAGTTCCTCATATCTACAATCTCTCTCTTTCAATCTCTTTATACACTCTCTATATTTTACACTGTTAATGTACACTACATTTGGCCAATCATCACCACTTTTTCTCATAAATACTCTAACGTTTACCCTCTTTATATAACCTACACTTTACTAAGGGATTCATTACCTTCCCTCATCTATAATTTCTCACTCATAACTATTTTTACACTACATTTGTTCAATGGAATCGCCAATTCCTCTCATATATACACTATACTGGTCAGAAACTCGGGGCACAAATCAACGTTTTCTAGATATTTAAAAGGAGTTATAACTATGTAAGATGTGCAAGTCAGTCGAAGCATAGTCTGTGGCATAGCTGTTTAATCGTATTGGTAAGCTCAAATGGTAGTTCCGGCCGAGAGCTAAAATGAATAGTAGGTCCCATGCACTTAAAAATTGCTCGTGTGTCTCTCTATATCCATCGGAAGACACGTCGCAAGGAGTCCGATTCCTAAACTAGGCCATGGTAACAAATGTTCTGAACTTAAACAAGAGCAAGAAAATGCGGGCACAAAAAACAAAATTCTGAAACGAGCAAAAGAAAATATAAAAAAAAAAAAACAAAACGAAAAATACAAAACTACTCATTGAGGGAATCAACCATTGAGGTGCTGCAGAGCAATTCCTGGCTATTTCGCCGCATTTCCCGTTTGGTTGCTGATTAAAATCGCGATAACTGTCAAATTAGGGAGCGCGGCAGGCAATAGCACTATCATGCCCACCCCACACCTGACACCAGTTATGTCGCCACGAAGGCGACGCAAGGGTTTCGGGGTGGGCAGAAATAACACAACAGGTTACAAGTCTTGGCTTGCACTAGCCAAAGAAACAGGTTTTATTGCGTTTGATACAATATACCAAAGGGCCAGGCGGCAGAATGGGCAGCAACCACAGAAATACGGCGGTAAACGATGGGCTAGGAACTGCTGGCCTATCTCATGGCTGTTCGGTCAGTGGACGCCGGTCGGCCGCGAGCTGTCCAGGCCTGATGAGGCCGGTCGGACTCGCGCTGTCCAGGCGGGGGACGCCGGTCGGCAGCGAGCTGTCCTGGCCGATGTGGCCGGTCGGACTCGCGCTGTCCAAGCGGGGGGACGCCGGTCGGCCGCGAGCTGTCCTGGCCGATGTGGCCGGTCGGTCTCGCGCGCTGTCCAGGCGGGGGACGCCGGTCGGCAGCGAGCTGTCCTGGCCTGACTAGGCCGGTCGGACTCGCGCTGTCCAAGCGGGGGGACGCCGGTCGGCCGCGAGCTGTCCTGGCCGATGTGGCCGGTCGGACTCGCGCTGTCCAGGCGGGGGACGCCGGTCGGCAGCGAGCTGTCCTGGCCTGACTAGGCCGGTCGGACTCGCGCTGTCCAAGCGGGGGGACGCCGGTCGGCCGCGAGCTGTCCTGGCCGATGTGGCCGGTCGGACTCGCGCTGTCCAGGCGGGGGACGCCGGTCGGCAGCGAGCTGTCCTGGCCTGACTAGGCCGGTCGGACTCGCGCTGTCCAAGCGGGGGGACGCCGGTCGGCCGCGAGCGGTCCCGGCCGATGTGGCCGGTCGGACTCGCGCTGTCCAAGCGGGGGACGCCGGTCGGCAGCGAGCTGTCCTGGCCGATGTGGCCGGTCGGTCTCGCGCTGTCCAGGCGGGGGACGCCGGTCGGCCGCGAGCTGTCCTGGCCGATGTGGCCGGTCGGACTCGCGCTGTCCAGGCGGGGGTCGCCGGTCGGCCGCGAGCTGTCCTGGCCATTGTGGCCGGTCGGACTCGGGCTGTCCAAGCGGGGGCTGGTCGGTCTCGCAACTGTCCAGGCCGCGGAGCGGCCGGTCGGTTCCGGGACTGTCCTTCGCCCGGGTAGCCCGGGCCGAAGCCCGGGCAGGTCTGTCGATCAGTGGCCGTTGCCTCGCTTATAAAGGAGAATTTCCCCTAGGAGTGGGGCGCGGACCCGGAAGGGTTAGCGCGGGCTCCAGTCGCAACCTCATACCGCGGCGACTATGACGATGTACCAAGGGGCAGCAGGCGGCCACCCAGGTGGAGGCTCCTCTCGGTCGTGGGAAGCGGGCGATAGGCACGAGGGATCATGAGCGCGGGATACTTAATTATTCTTCCAGATGGCGATGAGGAACCAGCGGCAGCAGCGGTGCAGCGAAGGCGCATCGCCTTGCCGTGGGAAATCTTGCGATAAGCACGAAGGATCCGTTATCGCGGAAGAGACTATAGGCTAGAGGGGTCATAAGCGCGGGATACTTAATTATTCCTCCAAATGGACCAGAGGCAGCAAGTGATGCGAAGGCGCATCGCCATCGCTTGGTTGTGGGAAATCTTACGATAAGCATTAAGGATCTGTTAGCGCGGAAGAGACCATGGGTGTGAGCGCGGGGACGTACGGCCGGCTATAAGTGTGGCGCCGCGCTCTGTCTAGGATTGGGATGTGGGAGGGGGAGGAGCAGATCTCGTATGGGCGTTAGATATACATACGATTCTCTGGGAACGCACGGCCAGCGATAAGTGTGGCGCCGCGCTCTGTCTGGGATTGGGACTTTGGAGGGGGAGGAGCATATCCAGTCTGTGGGAATACCGCCGTAATACATATGATTCTCTCTGCCACATCAATACATATCATTCTCTCTGCCACACCCTCTTCACGGCTTAGCTAACTCATTCTCTTATATAGGGATTAGCCATAAAACTGGAGCAATTTTTCTGAGCGATTGGTATTTACCACTTTTATTGGTCCTTGGCTAGATGACGAAATACTGTATATACTTCTATCCTCTTGTTTCCCCGTTCGTCATAACTTATACGAATAGTGTAAATAGACTTCTTTCGTAATTCTCCATCTGTTGTAGCATCTCATCATAAGACTTAATCCTAAAACATTGCCTAAGAAGGAATTCGGGTCCGCAAATTTTATGAGAATATCTCATTATTATGCGTAATAAGGTCTAGGAAGGATGTCAACGTGTCCTTTTTTCATGAAAACCACTCGGACCAAACGCCTCGAGGGTTCAGGACTTCTCTGTGTTTGAGTGAGTAATCGTACCGGGGGAAAGATTGGAGTTCAAAACTAGGAAAGATTTTCACGACCTTGTATATAGCCGTTTCAAAGTAGTTGGAAAGTTATTTTGATGTAGAAAATAAGTAATAAAACTTATTACGCACTTTGCTATTACGTGATTTCAGCATGAGCGGAGAGGGATGCTTTGACGACTTAACTTATTGAAATAGCTCTGACTTGCTAACCTTATATTTATGTTTTATATTTCCCTCATATTTCCGATCACAATTGCAGATTTAAGTACTAGTAAAATATTCTGGGCCCATAACCTCTGTAGGGAACTTTTTAGTAATGATACTCACACGTATGTTTCAGTACGACATTTTTAATGAGACTGGGGAGACCAAAAAAATGTACAATAACCACACTTAATTGATGGCAACACTGCCACCTACTGTGAACAAATGAAAGACTTAAATGTTCAAAGATGAAATACTTAACAATGAGAATGAAATTTATGACTCTACAATACTATAATTTTCAAAATGAAACAATAAATCTAGCGATGTGACAACTCCGTAAATTTTTGTCAATCTAACATTTTGAGTTTTCCTTCTGAAGAGCAGAGATAGATGCGCGACACTTCATATATTTTAAAGATCTCGTAGAACTAAAATGAATCTAGATTTGTGCTGATGATACTTGTAACCTACGGCAATACAAACCCCTAAAAATAGTGGAAAAACATATTTTTACCGTCTCCTACGAGAGTATGCAAGGTGCCGAACGCAGAGTGCATTGTTGTTGCATACATTTCCAGGATGTAAAACATATTTAGCATAACCGTTCAGTATATCGTCAGATGCAGTGCCTACTCCGAGTCCAGTCGAGAATTTCAGCAAAAAATGGAGATTATGCAAAAAATATATTAAATATTAAAGATGTTGAAAATTCTACTGTAGGTATAAAAGTGTTGAGTGTTAAATTGAATATTCAAATTTTAATGTAGTGAGACCACTTCTGTTCTTCGCATTTCAACTGAAAAGTATTGTTCAATGTGGGGTTTGCTCTTTTTGGGTTTATTCATAGTATAATTTAGTATAAGTATAGTATTTTATAATATAAGCACAGTATAAATTACTCTTTCTTTAATCAGGAGGACTTTTAGGATTGCATCCTGTCAAAAAAGGACAAGAATTGGGGAATAAGGGGAAAACTTAGAATAGCTTAATGAAATGTAAAGGTCATAGGTGCATATGACAATGAGATGAATATGATCTTAAAAAGGTATTAGATAAACATAGCTCTAATCACTGAGACAAAAAAATGAAGTTTACAATGGAATTGAAAGATTGTCATATTGTCCAGTGGGGTGAAGGTAAAACAAATCAGCTGTGAGGATATTATCCTGCTAGGTAAAAAATGGTGAGACAGAACATACCTAGGAGAGTACACATTTGTTGGATAGATAACAAAAGAATCATAAAGGCTAAACTACCATTTGAGCATTGGAATTTGACTATACCAGATGAAAGTAAGTTGAATGAGGAAGAATCTCAGAAGTTCTGTAGAGACATACGGAAACAAATAACTAATGTCAAACAAATCAATTATGTGATGGGCATTGGAGATCTTCACATATAAGTTAACTCCTTGAATATAATGATTAAATAATAGACTATAATTTCTAAGATCATTTTGTTAGAAGAACAAGCTGACTTACAGAATGACAATGTCTTTTCAATAAAACAATTGATCCAAAAACGGAGTGAGTTCTAACTTAAACACACATGGAAGCACTTCTGGAACTCACTGTCCTATATAGAGTTCAACTACTTCAGATATTCTGTTTTTATCTCGTCAATGGTGGCAAAACACCATCCTTTCATGTTTCTCTTCAGCCTCGGGAATAGAAAGAAGTCACAGGGGGCCATGTTCAGCAAATGCAGTGGCTGAGGCAAAATAATGGTTTGTTTATTTATCAAAAAATCACAAGCAAGCAGTGAAGTGTGAGTGGGAGCATCATCGCAGTGTAATTTCCATCAGCTGTTTTTCCACAATTCTGGGTATTTTCCCAAATTGCTTCACGCAAACAGTGCATAACTTAGGTGGTATTCCTTATTGACCATACGACTATATGGCAGGAATGCATAATGCACTGCACCATTGACGTTGAAGAGAAATTATTCCTGTTACTTTTTGATCACACTGTATATATCATCGCTGGCCCCGGTGGCGGCAGGGTAAATCCCTCATCTGTCAATCCCAGGGTCACGGGTTTGAATCCCACCCAGGGAGAATTTTCACTTTCTGGGGCATGGATGTTTGTATCGTCCAATCTGTTAATTGGAAGAGAGGACTTTTGAGTCCTGAAATTCACAGATTAAAATAAGACGAAATCATCCACAAGGCATAGTTGGTGAAGCAGAACAGGCAGATAGGTATGCCTAAACCTGGCAAGGCAGATGACGATGACTTTAATCATTTACATTACTTACTGATATATAGGTCTAAGTAGGATACACCCCATATCCCGTAGTATCCCACATTCATTTACAAGGTCATTATAATCTTATTTCTGATAATTTTTAGTGAAGCACTTATATCGAACACCCTCAGGTTAATTTGTATAGAATACATTGACCGACACTTTGGTGAATAATTATGAAACTCATTTTCGTTCATCAAAGTTAATGAGCAAGTAGAAAGGAGGAATGAGAGACATAAACTGCAGTGATAGTTGATTATGATATCCAGTCTGGGCTTTGAAAAAAATACACACTTGTCAGGGAGACACTATTTGAAATGATTTGGTAGTTTAACCCAGGTCAGACTTAATATTTTATATTCTACTTTTGATATAGTTCTTGGTTATTGACTTACATTTGATTTGGAGATTGTATCTCTGAAAGGAGCCCATAAATTTAATTTTTTGTGTTCTTATGTCAACTGTCCTTTGTACCAGCAGTCTATTTATATTGGATAGAAGCTCTCACAGGCACTTTAACACTTTCACTGTGGGCCCCAAGCATGAAGAATGTTTGCCGTGAGCGAAAGTAATTTTTTTCATGAATAGGGGATGTACCGGTACGTCCTCTGCAGCGAAAGTGTTAAGTAAGTGAACCTCATATTACTTAAAGGACAGACGGTAAGTAGGCATATCTTGAAATATACTGTTAGGTACCTAATCATGGGGGATCTTTCAGTCCTGAAAATTCAATTGTTTGCATAAAAGAAAATATTAAACTAATAATCAACAATTTTTTCATTGTACTTCAGAGCTCAAAGCTTCTTTCTGATTCTTAATATAGAATCACCTAATAATCAGTTTTCATCAGACAAAAATTAAATCATTGTTTGCAGTACCTGGCGGAATTGACTAAATACATATTATGTTCCTCTGGCTAATGAAATTATACTTGATTCAAATTAACTGGCTTATCTATTCCTTATTTGTCATTAAGATGGATGTCTGTTATACATTTTGAAATTGTGAATAGTTTTTGACCAACAGTACAAATATATCCACTTTAGTAAACTTTCTCTCCTGACAGGTACAAAGATTTTTTAATCCTCCTGATTTCATTTGGTGAAGGAATTGAAGAAAATTCAATTAGTAAGTGGAAATATTTTCAAATACATTTATTTGCAATGGACTGAGACAAATGCAATGGGACTGAGTGAAGTGAAGTGGGATGGCCAAGGGGGAATAAAGAGTGATAAAGTTACCATATTGTGGAAGAAGAGTTCTCGGGTTTCCAACCGGGTCCAAGTGTTTTTAGGCACCAACGTTTTGAAGGCTAAGCCCGCCATCGTCTTCAGGGTGAAGACCCTGGCCTCTTCTTCCCCTGAGGGTCTTCACCCTGAAGACGATGGCGGACTTAGCCTTCAAAACGTTGGTGCCTAAAAACACTTGGACCCGGTTGGAAACCTGAGAACTCTTCTTCCAGTCTATTCGCCGGGAAAAACTGAGATCCTTCATTACCATATTGTATTTGGGAGATCAGAGGGGAATAAATGGAGTAGGAGTAATCATGAGAAATGAAGTGGCAAAAAAGGCAGAAAAGTTAATGCATGTAGATGATAGATTAATTGCAGTAAGAGTTGGAATGGTACCAAAGGATCTAGTCATTATACAAGTGTATATGCCTACATTATCCTATGATGAAGTAGATATCGATTGATGGGATGTATGAGAAGATTGAAAATGTATTGAAAGAGGAAAACGTGTGCTGTAGAGTGATTATGGGAGACTGGAATGCTGTTGTTGGAGAAGGAGAAGAGGGAACTGGGAAAATATGGCTTGGGAGTAAGACATGAAAGAAGTGACAGATTAGTGGAATTTTGCGGAGAGAAAAAAATGTTTATAGCTACATGGTTCAAAAATCATAAAACAAGGAGATGTACATGGATGCCACCAACATAAGATCATTATCAGATTAATTATTTCTTGGTTGAAGAAGATATAGAAAAGCAATTAAGATATCAAATGGGTTGCCAGGAGCTGATATCAATAGTGACCATGTCCTAATAAGAATGGAAATTCAATTATCATTAAAGAGAGTAGGATAAGCCTAAGTATGTAGTAAAGAAATGGAACCTGGAAAAGATGGAGGAAATGGTTAGAGAAGGGATAAGGGAAAAACTGTCTGAAGCAATTACAGAAGATCGAAAGGAAGAGGCAAGAAGTAAAGAAATTTGTATGAGAATAAAAAATGCTATCGTGAGCAAAGCAGAAAAAGAAATAGGATACTATGAAGGAATTGGCGTATAGAAGCTTTGGGTAATGGAGGTGATTTTGAAGAATATGGAAGAAAAAAGAAAGTATAAAAACAATAGAGGAGAGCGAGAAAGAGAAATGTATCAAAAGTTGAATAATGAATTGAAGAGGGAAACTCAAAAGGTAAGAGAGAGAAGTGGCTGGCGGAAGCATGTAATGACATAGGAAACCTAGAAAAGAAAGGACAATATGACCTGATGTATAGGAACGTAAGGGCAGTGACAACTGATAATAGGAACAGGAAGAGTAAAACAAGAGAAATTGAGAGTAAAAATGACAGAATTATGCACAAGAGGAAAGAAATAACAGAAAGATGGACAGAATATTTGGAAGATCTGTATTGGTCAAGGGAGAAGCCAGTAGATTTGAACTTGGAGGTGGAAGAAGTGGTACCCCCAGAAGATAGAGGTTCATCAGTGCTGAAGTGGGGAGTAGAAAGCAATTGAAGAAATTAGGAAAGGCACCAGTATTGGATGAGATATCTATCAAATTTTTCAAATGCTTGAATGAAGAGGGTATAAAGGAAATTTTTAAAATGTGTAACAAAATATATCACACTGGTGAATGGCCTGAAGATTTTGTAAGATGGTACATATTTCTAAGAAGCCTGGTACACAGAAATGTACTGAGCATAGAAAGATAAGCCTGATTTCGCATGCAGCCAAAATAATGTTGAGAGTATTGAACAGGAGATTAATAAGCATAATGGAAGAAAATGCAGGAGAGGAACAGTTTGGTTTCTGGAAAGGGAAAGGAACAAGGGACATCATCGCAATTGTTGGAAATTCTAAAAGAGAAGGAGTTGGTATGGAAGGAGAGAAAACTCATTAGAGAATTGTATATGAAGCAAAAATCTGATTTAAAAATAAATGAGGATATGACAGAATGCTCGGGGCTGAGCATAAAGCCACCGAGTGCATCCACCGGGTGGGTCAACCTCTAGATATAGAGGTTAGCTGCAAGATAAGCGAGTTTACTCATCAAATAAGCAATCG
This sequence comes from Platycnemis pennipes, assembly GCA_933228895.1. Lineage (NCBI taxonomy): Eukaryota > Metazoa > Arthropoda > Insecta > Odonata > Platycnemididae > Platycnemis > Platycnemis pennipes. Next base: position 54,812,950 of record OW121853.1, read on the forward strand.
TGGACAGAGAGTGGCAGCACTCCGAGGTGGTATTGGTCTATCATTGGGTAAGATAAGCCTTTAAATGATACAGAAACCTATGAAGACTTGGTGATTGGAGGCCGCCAACAATTATGCTTCCTAGCACCCAGAGGAGAGGGCAGCAGCTCTTCTTCACATGAGTGAAGGTGGAGACCACAGTGGTCAGTACAGCGACACTCATTTCACTACAGGCATGGTAACACTTACTTTAACGGCTGTGGTACTGCGATGTGGAAGGCAAGGGGAAACCACCACATTATTATCCCGAGGAGTCGCAGCTACTCCACTCCTTTCTTTCTTATCATGACGTGATGGAAACCTTTCAAGTAAAATATTCTGCAGGTAAAACAGTCTCCCATTTGGATCTCTGGGAGGGGACTACTCGAGAGAGTACATCAGTCAACTGTGACTACATATCACTTTAGGGTAGGAACGTGGAACGTATGATCACTTCAGATCTGCAGGAGATTGGAGAACCTTACGGTGGAAATGCGAAGAATGGGCCTCAACATTATAGGAATCAGTGAAATGACGTGGCCCGAAGAAGGAGACTTTTGGAGTGGAAGTTATAGAATTATTCACACTGGATCAAATAATGGTGTAGCCAAGACATTACAGAAATTGCACTGTAAATGACATAATGTTGCTGCAACATCCTTGCAATGTCTTAAAAGCTTCCAAATGTCCTCTCAATATAATGTCTTGGCAACATGATTGCAACCTGCAATGCAACATAACAGCAACCTCCTGCAACCAGTTTTGCAATGTGTTGGGGAACATGATTGCAACCTGTAGTGCAACTTTCTGCAATCACTTTAACATTGTCTTGACAATTATAGTAGTTAAACATGTTAGTACCCTGCTAAAATTTTTTCCTATAAAGTTCAGTAGCCACCTGCTTTTGGAAACATCCTGTGTTTGGTAGTTCTTCATTCATACTTCAAAGAGGGGCAAAGAATCAAGTATACCTTCACACAATCAAATAAATAGGTAAGCATTGAAAAATAGGCTCTAATTGAAAATAAAAAGAATGTATTTTAGCTCATGAAGAATACAAACCACGTGAAGTCAACTTAATGTGATTTGTAAAGGCCGCTTTACACGATACAATTTTTTGTATAATTTCTTGTACAAACTCTTGCATGAGGAAATTGTACCGTGTAAAGCGGTAAATTGTACCAAAACTTGTGCGATTGTCTGAATGACTGAATGGGAAATAGAACGTGTTCTAATTCCATTCAGACAAACATACAATTTCGTTCAGTCTACACAAGAGTTTGTACAAGAAATTGTGCAAAAAATTGTATCGTGTAAAGCGGCCTTAAGAATTCGTAGTCTAAAATAAGACGCATAATTTAAAATCAAAGGATTGCTATTTTCAATCATATCATTCATTTGTCATGGAGAAAGAGCACGGTTAATCTAGTGTCCCTGTTAAAAATTCCCCATTGCATGTCCTTATAGGGAATTGGCAATGGGGAAACATAAAATCCCTATAGGGAATTTCATTTCCCTATAGGGTAGGTATTTCATGTCCTTATAGGGATTTTTAATGGAGTTCCCCATAGGGAACATAAAATCCCTTTAGGGAATTTCATGTCCCTATTAAGATTTTCTATGGGGAATTTTTAACAGGGGTGTGAATGTAAGTGAAAATTACTGGAAATGTTCAGCAAGACCAAAAAAAATGTGCCAGAAACAGGAAAATCACTGTGCTGTGAAAGCACAACATAACTGTGTGTCCCACTTCCTGAGCTAATTTTATTGGTTTAATTTTTTTGCTCTGGGCATTCATCTGCACAAATCATGTGTGCATCCCTGGTGAAAATAAACTGTGACAGACAGTGTGACAACAATGTGTATCACACTGTGCAAGTGTATTAGTCACAGTGTATGTACACTGTGCGCACAGTGTGCTCCCTTCAAAGCGTGATTGACAGTGTGACCACAATGTGCTGCACACTGTACAAGGCTATTAGTCACAGTGTATGCACACTGTGCTCCCTTCGAAGCGTGATGAACAGTGTGACCACAATGTGCAGCACACTGTACATGTTATTAGTCACAGTGTCCTCACAATGTGTGCACGGTGTCCTCACACTGTGAACACACTGTACCGTCACAGTGTCTATCACGCTTTCTGCACGCTTTTGAGTCCCAATTTACGCTTTTTTCATGGTGTATGTACACTGTAATCACACTCGTGTCACATTCTAAGCACACTGTGTTCACGCTTCTGTCACATTGTCTGTCACGGTTTGCTTTCACCTGGGATCTCATCCGTCTCCTTAATCTTTACATACCAAGCATACTACTAACGTCTGCATTCATTGGAGTGAAGAACAATTCAAGAAAATTTCTTCAAGTCTTCAAGAAAAATCTACTGAAGTTTCTGCAAGATAAATTTACTGTGAATAATTTCTGTGCTTGTAATTTTGGAATGTTTTATGAGGGCCCTTGTGTACATGCTACATTTTTGTATTATTCTCTTATCGATCCTGATTTATATGACGTGTGCTATATATTTTTATATATGTAAAAATTCCTCGGAAAAATAAATATTAACATTAATCAAGGTGTTCTCGAAGAATGATTAAAATTTGTGCAAAATGAAATATTCATATTTCGCGCCATATATTATGCAACAGTTATTAAGATTAAATTATACCAGAAAGGGTCCATAGATCAATATTTGTTTCAAAGATAGGGAATAATGAAAATGGTCTTACTCGATTCTGGCTGTCACTATTCCATGACAGAGTTTTTTGCTTATCGCAAAAGAATAACGTTATCGCGCAGCTTGTTGCGATATTGCGCTTCGGTTTCAAAATTAACCGGTGTTGGGTAGGGCAACCGGCTTTGGGAGGGGCTGTCAAAAATTGGACGTTGAAGAGTATACTGTTTTTATCAAAGTACGCGTATTAAATAGCTTAGTTTTTTTTAACATGTCGCCAATAAAGGTAAGCTATTCATTGTAATGTTAGTGTACTATCTTAAGGTTGCATTAATTGAAGCACGTGCTTTTGCTTACGAGTTTTGCCGTTTGTATTAGATTGGAATTATTGGAGGGTCCGGCTTTGCCAATCCAGATCTCTTTCATGAAGAAGGGTCTAAGGAAATTGATACCCCTTTCGGGAAGCCTTCTGGTCCGTATCGCATTGGAAAAGTGAACGGTATCGAGTGTGTGTTGATGGCAAGGTAATTCATTTTTTTATTCATTTGATAATGATGAGCCGCAATTTTACGCGGTGTGGAATGTTGAAGGCACACAAATTAATTGGAATTTTATTTTTTGCGTGACATGTCGCCGTACATTGAATAATATTTCTACGTGTGATGGTCCTCTCCAAAGACACGGCGTTAACCATACAATTCCTCCGACATATGTCAATTATCGTGCCAACATTTGGGGACTCAAGGAATTGGGTTGCACCCATGTCATCGCTACAACTGCTTGCGGATCATTGCAAGACGATGTACATCCTGGGGATATAATTCTGTTTAACACTTTCATTGATCGGTAAGGAACGATTTCTAGATAATGGCGTGTTGAATTATTATAAGTTACTGGTAAAATATGGTATTTTTGTGTTGTATTTATTCTGACTTTGCGAAGTGAATGTTATTATCGCACTAACTGCGAGTCTGTTTTTCCCACTGCCAACGTGGGTTTGAGTCAGTTAATTTTGTAGATATATTCCCTTATCGGTGGTTGCATTGCTATGTCACTTAATTCCCACTGTAGATAGGTTTCATCAATTGCTTGTCCTCACATGGAATTTTATGATGCATCCCTTTATGTATTATGCGTTAGGACCTCTTTGAGAACCTCAACCTTCTTTGATGGAACCGTCACCAACTCCACGCGTGGAGTATGCCACATCCCAATGGAACCAGCGATCTGTGATAAATTGGCCGAAGTCCTATATGAAACAGCCAAGCAAAATAACGTAAAAGCTCATCCGAAAGGAACTGTTGTTTGCATCGAGGGACCTCGGTTTTCTTCAATTGCTGAAAGCAAGATGTACAGAAGCTGGGGAGGACATGCAGTTAACATGACTGCAGTGCCAGAGGTATGACTCCATAATAAATTATGGTGAAGTGTGAAAAACTCTTTGTCTTTGGGTGTCCAAGCAAGTCTTAGAACGTCATAAAATATTTTTGAAACCAGGGAATCTATGTAACTACACAGTGCGTGTAAAACATGAATATGCAGATCAGAAGCCGGTTGAAAATTTTCTTTTTGGCCTTGACTGTAATATGAATTCATACTGCTCTTGTAGGCTAATTGAACTGCAGCACAGGGTCTTTATTTATTTTCCAATCCATCCTCACGTGTGTACTAAATGCAAATGTATCTTAATATAATAATTTGGAGGGGTGGGCCTAGGCCTTCTGGAGACCCCCTGGCACATAGACCTCTCTGGATCCATTGTGCCTGCCAACATTTAACCTGCCCGCCACCCAGAGCACAAGCAATAAGAGCAACCCGGTAGAATTATGGAGGAAGGGTCACCCATCCAACCTCTGTCCGGGTCCAACATTGCTTAACTTCGGTGATCTCAAGGGAATCGACGTGTGAATTTGGCTAGGCCCTTGCCCATAAATGTGTCTTATTTTATACTCCTTCAAATTTGTGCTCCATGTACCTCAGTACACCAGGCTAGGGTTGGTAGGAATTTTTTACTTTGTAGTGGTCACATTCGTTAGTATTGATGTCCATGGGATTAACCTGGATTCATATTAGAACCTCCGGTCAGTGAACCAGCGCTCAAGCCTGTACATAGTCTCCATAGTATGCAAAATCCCTGAAAATTTAACATGTTGATAAATGCTAATTTTCATGCACATACCTAGTGATTGTTTTAAAGATCAGACTCTGAGTCACTTTCCCTTATTACTATGCTCTTCACAAAGTTTTCAACCACTACTTCACTCTTAATATATTCCCCATCAGTGTTTCTTATTTTTTGGCAAAATGCTTCTCACTCTCCCATCCCTATCTCATCACACTTCTGCCTCACCAGTTTTTCTACATCAGCTATTTTGAATGTGAAATTCCTGCTCTCCAACAATTTTTTTAAGATTCCCCATATTTTTTCAATAGGGTTTAGTTTGGGATGATACAGTGGGAGTTGCAGAGAACTGTGCCCACTCCTTGCAAGATTTTCATCTATTTTATATGTTTTTAATCATGGTTTCAACACTTCTGGTGATATAGTTCAATTTTCATTTCTTGGGATGAGTAGCTTTGGCCTCTAGAATCTAACCATATCTTCATTTCATCATTTCAACTGTTGGTACTTGGTGCTTTGTTGACCTAAGTGCAGTGGTATGCGGCATTTCCCATAAAAACAACTGAGTCATTTGGCAGGTTAGGTATTAATTGGTCCTGCATCCATGTCAGAGAATTGTCGGCATTCATATCCCCGTGGCAGTCTCTACTTTTAAGTCCTAATATAAATGCAGGCAAAGCTCCAGGTACAAATCCAAGCTCTCTGAATAAAGAAAATCAATTCACTAGCTACATCTTGACAATGATGAAACGTATCATAAACAGTCATCATTATGTCAATAATGTTATGAATCCTGAACATACCTGCATGAGCGATGATCATTCCTTGTCCTTTGGATATAGGAGCTTTCATGCCAGTGCTATCAGCATCTGTCCACCGAAATTCAGTGGCATGTGAGGAGTGAATACAAGTTTCGTCCATGAAGATGATGATTTGCCCCTCTCAAAATTGACTAATTCTTCGCAAATATTCAATGCTCTTTTAACAAATTTTTCTCCGCTCACACAGTATGGCTCTGTTATTCTCATATTCATCTGTTTAGCATAAAAATAACACAATTAAAATGTGTATAATGGACTAGGGTTCAAGTCACAGAGCATTGTGGAAAGCGAGTGTGACTTACCTAAAGCCAATTCTATGAAGAACATCAGAGAGACAACTTTTGGCCTGCAAATCTTGTCGCATCCTTAGTTTCAGGTAGTAGAGAGGCGAGTCTTTTTTCTCAATTGTGGAAATCATTCACTATCCAGCGTATAACTTTTACATCAAAATCATTGATGGACATTTTTGATTTTACCTGCAGCTTTGTTTTATGAGGACTTGGAAAAGCTCTTCTAGATACTCCAGACTTACTTACCTATTTATTGCCTTTATTGGAGATACATACTGTGGTCCTCCTGGATGCTCCAGTAGTGTCAGTAAACCTATCAAATAAATTTGTGATGGGAATTGAGATTCCCTTCTCTGCTCCCTTCTTCATGAACAAGACAATGTTGGAAATTTTCTTCCTGGCCTGACTTTGAATAACTTTGATACCTAGGTCCTCATTCTCTTTCTGAAACTCTCGTGGTATCCAAGGGATACCAAAGGTTTTCGGGACTCGCGTTAACTTTTTGTAAACATTCTAATGAGGAAATCAATGAAACGCAACCTCGGTTTCGTTGCTGGGGAGATAACCGAGGTTGCGTTTCAAACGAGAATACGGGCCCTGGTTTCGATTTCTCACTGCTCGTGGTGATATACAATAGGGAGAGATAGTGGTGTAGCAAGATGCTATTGAAGAGCAAAGTCCTGCAAGAGAGATATCAATGATATCCACTGGTCTTAAGGAAAATCTAGGTTGTAGGTGTCACAAAAACTATTTCATCAACACAGTTAAATGACACAACAGACAGTGGTGCAGAACTTCTTTGCTAGCAAAGGAAGAAGTGAATCTGCGAATGAGCATTCAGAGCACATATCTACAAGCCAGTTATCTCAGCTTTCTTTCTAAGGTTCTTTGTTGCTATGTTTGTGAGCTATTATTTTTATTTTTCCAAACTAGGATCTGGTCCTCTGGTATTCTTGAGGTCCAGTGTCTCCATCTGAGGGCCTAAGTCCATATAAAAACTTGTAACTCAAATTCTAATTTATGGGCTTTGGGAAAGTGCATGCAAGTTGATGCTAGCTGCATTCATTCAGTGATACTCTGTTGTTCGGGTTTATGAGTCGTCCTTTCTTCATTTATTTTCCTCCTAACTTGAGAAGTAGCATATTCAGGCACAATCTCTTTCTCATTGTCTCCTGACCTCTCAGAGAGATGAAAGTTGGGGATCATATTTACAATGGTCGACACCAAGAGGTCGTTTGTTGATGCCTATGTTTATATTGTTTTTTTCACACTTGGGACTATCTCTTGGTTAAAACTCATTTAAGTTCACCATAGATTTTGACTCTCATTAGTTGGCCGAACAGTAAGTCCTCTATGCTTTGGAAGAAAATAGTGGAAAAAGGTTTGATACCATTTCCGAGAACTCTAATGAATGTACAATTCCAGTTCCAAAAAGGATGAGAAAGAAAAAGTATCTCAATATGCTATTACTACTCAAAGTTGCACTTGACAAGATATTGATTGTGTTAATTTTCCTCAGCATTTGACATGTATGTTGATTGGCAGTTGTATAAAACATCAGTAGGAGGTATGCATGCACATGTAGCATTGATTCTCCATTAATAAAAGCTGACTTTATATTTTTAGGTCAATGCACATTTCAGAGTTTCAAATTTTGCAGCACACAAGGCTATACAACACTGCAGAGTTGGTAGCACATACAGGAAAGGATCCCCCCCAAGAGCTAATCTCTTACTATTTAAAGGGACATGGACACATCCATCAAAAATGGTCTACTGTGCAAGTGCCACGAGCGTTGGCTGCATCTATTAACACTATTTAGTAAAAAATAGAAAATACTTCAAGAAATAAAATAATAAATTACAATAACTTAATCTTCATATTGTTTGTTCACAGTAGAAAATTGCAATGGCAGTCAGCAAATTTCTGTTTACTTGTGAATGAACATATGAATCACTGTGTCTAGGATGGGGTGGAGAAGACTACCTGCTGAATGCAGACATTTTAGATTTGGTTTGAATCTATTTCTGAAAAACTTGCCCAAAACAAAGGAGAGACCTAAAATCAGTAGTATGATTTGTGAATATGGATGATATGCTTGTGATTCCTGTTTACAAGATAACAGCTATTTGCTGTTATCTTGTACGATGCATGGTGAGAAAGTGATTGAGTGCTTTATTCCGTGACTTTGTGTGAAGTTGATTGTCCAGTTTCTTACGCCAATTTGGATGATGGTTCATCGTGATGTACGGGTTGCCTGCATCATGTGGGGGTTTAAAAGCTTCTTTAAGAAGAGTTTTCTTGAAAACTATTGAAAGCTGTGCACTTTTGACCAGCTCATTTTCTTCACAAAACTCACCATGCAATAATTAGCCAGATGATTCACTTATCAGTTGTGTATCTCCTATTTCGTGACACAAGATGACCTGTTTTCCTGAGCCATTTCTTATCCTATTCTTTCCCTACAAAATGATTCTCTTCAAGACCATTTCTCATTTCTAGCTCTTATTATCACTCTACACCTATACTCGGTCCTTTATACTGATTCTTTTTTACTATCAGGATAATAAGTTCTGGAATTCCATAATTACCTGATTTTCCAAAATATAGTTTGACCCCCAAGTATTATGAGATGGGTTTTAGTAAAAGGGAGAACCCCATTAATTGAAAAATTATGCAGATGATTTCAATATTTGTGTAGCAATTTCACCATACTATCAGCCAAGTCAAGTTCAAAAGTGTGACCGAAATAATGCTCTTAACAAGTTACTATCAATTCATGACCATCAATCTCTCTTAACTCTTCTTCTCTCCCAACATGTATTCCAAGAGTAGTCCCTCCTCCATCTCTTCATATGCCACTGAAAGCCTTTTTCTACTTGACGATGCCATGATAAAAAATTACTGAGCAAAGTGACTAGTATATGACTTTATAGTTCAACTCAATCACAGAAAAGAAAAATGTTAAAGGCAGCTTTTCCCTGGACTGTTGAATCACAGGTTCAAAAAGAATAACTCCTTTATACAATGAACTCTGACTCAGCCGTACTTTCAGCAGCATAAGCATCATTGAAGTGGAATCAATTGTAGATTTGATTGTTTATGATGGCCTGTGCTACCTTTATGAAAACTAGACCAGTGCCTGGGGCCAGAGAAAACCCTCATTCTTAGTAGCTCTTTGAGGGTCAATAGGAGATAAGTAAAAGAAAAGCAAAATGTCAGGCCACATTTTCTCAATCCAAATAGGGTGTCTCTGCAAATACATACAAAATTATTCACATAAATGAATATGACTGAGCAGTTAAGTTGGTGTGGTGGCTGATATATTTGCTTCCATTCCAGAAGGTGGCAACCTGGTGGCAACACATTTCTGTGGAATCCTAGCCTCTCTTGATTTCTGTGCGGAGAGAACTTTCGAGTTTCTTTTTCATGGACCCAAAAACAGCACAAAGGACCTTTTACATTTGGGCACTATAACCAATAACATATACACAATACACACAGCCATGCCCTGAGTGGTGAAAATCCAGCCCAGGTGGGACTCAAACCCTCAACCCCTGGAATAGCAAGGATTTTACCCCACCACCTTCGAGACAGAGTTCAGTAACCCATCCATTGGATGGGTCATAAAGCTGTTCTTACCCCTCAGCATCTTACATAAGAGAGGTCTAATTCCAATGCTAGGTTTCCCTCTACCTCTCTTCCTTTCCCTGAAAAATGGCTCTGCTGTCATTCGCCTCACACAAATACCTGAAAAGTAAATGTGCCCCAGCTAACACAGATTGTGAGAGACAAAATGCTGCAATTCTGAATAGCATAAGAATATTTATTACAAAAAAGTGAAAAAGCTGTTACTATTTATATTGTTAAATCCAATGATGGCAAACTAGCCTCAAAAACCTTTGCGGAGTTACCTTCTGATAGGCAACCAAATGAAGCTCTGTGATAATTCAGCTATTATTTATGAAACATCCCACACTAATCCTCTCTTAAATGCTGTCAAAGTTAAAGGGGAATATAATGGCTCAAAAATTGAAATATGCAGTAGATTGCCCATGGCGTAGTATCTAAGCCATTCAGCAGCATGTAATTTCTGTGCCCAATGTACAAGATACATTGCTTGACTCTGAAAGGTTGATATCTTCCCGATTTCCCTCTGCATGGCCCTTAATTTGTGTGTATGCATTTTAATCCCTGGCATTACCCATTTTGTTTCCTTTTCTTGCTTCTTCTCTGTTGCTGTGAATATTTGGTGCGATAACCAATGGGTAATGGGTGCTCAGCTGGCATGGTTTTCTGACCGATGTACGAAACAGTACTGTTGTCATTATGCTCTGGACACACTTGTTAAATAATTTGACTGAATTTAGATTGAACTTGATGAACAATTATCAAAAGGGCATCGTCACCACTTGTTCAGTAGTGCATTTATAGTTTTTGTATTTCAAATTGCTTTTTAAATGAAATTTGATGTGGTTGATATTTGAACAGTACTTTTAAGTAATGTCAAGGCTTGTATAAAGGCCATTTTACACGGCCATTGATACTGAGCAGGCTGTTGCGAGAACACTTGTGCAAGAAATATTGCATCGTGTAAAGCGACGACTTTCGAGGAGAGGCAGTGCCACTGCGAGAATGCTTGCAAGCAAATTAGAACATGCTCTAATCTGATACATGCATTCGTGCAAGTTTGAAGTTAATTTCTCTCACTAGATGGTGCAGATGTTGCGGCAACGAACTGCCTGGGGAATTCTAGCAGCTAAATAGGTTGTTGACGATTGAGTTCGGTGTTTTTGTTTGCACTCAACTCCTTAGGTACTGAATAAAGTGCAATAATGATGAGCTCGGCGATTAATCACGTGGAAGCTTAAATTTCATTCGTAAAGAAAAGACTCATTACTTTTGCCCACAGCCATTCATGGTGCAAATTTTGGGCTAAGTATATGGGACTAGGGTCTCCACTATTATGTTTAGACTATGGCTTAAAACATTTTAAAGTGGTGGTAATTTATCACATCTTTCCCGTCCAATTAATTGCTACTAAACAGATCTTGAAGTTATGTGATATATTAACTGTATTACCCGCTACTGAATGGTATATTGTCACTGAAATTATGCACCAATGATAGCACAGTGTAAAGCTGTCAAGCAAGCATCCTCACAATTTTCTGCGTCACGTTCTTTCGTAGACGACTGGTCAAACGGAAGAAACATCAACTTGCACAGTTTCAATGGCCGTGTAAAATGGCCTTAACAAATTGTCATGTTTGCCCATTACAACAGATAGCATTTATAGTTTTTTAGTGTATCATTTTAGTTATAATAATTTTTTTTCTAAAACAGCTTTGTCTGGCTAAAGAGCTGGGACTCCTGTACTGCTCCGTTGGCCTTGTGACAGATTATGACTGTTGGCATGAAGTCATTGTTAATGCCCAAGATGTTCTGAAGTGCTTTAAGAAAAATATTGAAAAAGTTTCTAAGGTGCTCCAAGCTGCCCTCCCCAGAATTGCAAGCATGTCTTGGGATGATGAGATTGCTTCCCTACAGGTAAGCCATCAATAGACATTGTATTGTTTTCAAGGACCCTTTCTTTATGTTGACTAGATAAATATTAAGAGTGATGTGTTTGGTCTCTCTTCTTCATTTGGATATTTTATGTTTCCATTGCAGAAAGTGGTGGCGAACAGTATGGTGAACTGAATATTGCTCATCATGAAAATCATATCTCAGGTATGGGTAATTGTCTAAACATCTGTATGAATAAGGTGGTCAAGGTAACCTTTAACCCAGACATGTTTATTTTTTCATCATAATTTCAAAACTTATGGAATTTTATGTACAGCTAAGATTGAAATTCACAATTATGAATCTCAACATATTTGTTACACATTTACAATTATAACTGTACAGTAATAAACATCTTGATATTCTTAAATAAATTTGCTACAGCTCATTTTTTTCCCAAAATGATTCTATATTCAAGATGCTGTTAAATTTAGAACAAATTACAAAGATCACGTCGCACCATGATTCTAACAGCTACCATCACCCTCATGTGGTAGCTTTTCCAAGCTCTGTGTGAACAATGGGTATTTCTCTACAGTTACTATCTACACAAAATTATACAATATTCACACTTGTGCTTATTTCCCCGATGAACTAACCCATTCATCATTAAAGAGGAATGGTACACATATTTATAAAAATTATAAACCTGAAATGAGATATAGTGTGCTTTCATTCAGCAACTATGATTTTCAACAATTACATCACAAATGCATTAAAATGGTAAAAAACAATACTGAATTTCACAGGTTTTTTACATTTAAAAGGCAATGTTTAAATGCTCAATCAAAAATAGATTATAAATAAACTTCAAATCTATAGTTGCCAGTTGAATGAATGATGTTTACAATATTTACACAAATGGAATGTTGAATTAGAGGAGTATTAACATTCAAACAAATTTTCACATCAAAACTACAAACATTCTAGCATATTAACATGGCATTATTATCTGTGTCATCCAGGAGCAATTATTTTACAATACTGCCATTAAATTATTCCTCAAATGAAATGAAAATGCTCCTTTTCTCATTTGTTCTCAGCTCAAGAAAATTAAGAAACAGTCTTCTTAAACTAAAAAGTACAAGACTCAAGTTCAAAACCTTATTAGGAGCAATTTCAAAAGTTAAAGACATAAAACCTATGATTAATAATAATGGACCACAACACTGATAAATCTTTCAACCCAGTTAACAACAATTAAATATATTAAAGGAATGAAATATACACAACTATGAATTCCTGTCAACCAGCTTGGCAAAATATCAAGGGTATGACACAACAACGGTGCCGCTTGTGTTGCACCAATGGGCCGCAAATTTCATCACTCTAAATCTTTGTATCCATCATGTCAACATTGATTTTATAATACACATATGGAAAATACTCGGATTGGCCAAATCCTAATCCTGGTATGTCCACACTCTGAAATATAAATAAGTGAAAAGATACCAAATAAGAATTAGGATATAATGCATAAAAAGAGTATTTGCCTAATAAACTAAAATATAAATGCCAACTGCTTTATGCTATAGGAAAATGGCAAAATGTTGTCAACAATTTTAACTTATTACTCAAATGGCAAACAATTATTCATGTAATACATAATCAAGAGCATATTTGTCACCTTTTAATTTCTCATTTGGCCAACAATGGCATCCAATGATGATGGAATAATAATAATGCTTTAAAAATGCATGTAATAAATATTAGGTTGGCCACTGGTTTTTTTCTCTTTGCCTGAGAGTTACGTATGCAGTGAAGGAATAGAACTTAACTCTCATTCACTTAAGAACAAGGGTTTTTTTTTTCTTGGAAGAGGGTGAAGATGACCATCGAGGGTTAGGAGTTCAAATTCGGAATGACTTTGAGCATTCATTTGAAACATCACTTGTAGAGCTAATTTAATGGAACACACAAACAAAGATCATGCTGAGAAACTTTGAACTCACGACCACAGTATGATTGGAGATTTAGAATTATACAAAATGTTTGTGAGTCTACAGACAAGATGATGAGTTTTAATTTCTTGGTAGATGTATTTTGAATTATCCAAAATATAAAGTACACAAATTACTATTGTCAGGGTGGCGATCATCAGGGAAAACCGCCCTTTATTTCACCAACTAAAACTAATGTACGTCGCCGAAGTGCATGCAATAATCCCCGTCAATTCCTTGAACATTCAGTTGTGAATCTTAGTTATTTAGTTGTGAATCTGTCATACAATGTATCCCTTTCGTATATCCTAAATGTGATATTTGACTAGTAGTGTTGAAATTCATGATCACAGTGTATTCTGCTCATCATAAGGAATACGAGGCTATGTTTTTGGGAAGATTTTACCTAAATTTTTTTTTTTTTTTTTTTTTTTTTTAACTTCCGAGACCCAGGTTGAGAGGTAGTTGTAGCACACTAGCTTGTAGTAAATAAGTGCTTGCAGTTCTACAAAGACAAGGCAATGATTATTAAAATGGTAATACAAGTACGATCACACGTGTAAACAAAATCTTACGTGAGATCATCTTCAATATCCATACCCCCCTTATCGAGACCATAAGAAGAGCTCCTCCCATCCCCCACCTTTCACGCTGGATGTAATTATTGAATGGCCCCCTTAGCCATTCAATAATTGCTCCCTCTTGAAGCAATTTAGTCAGGTCACAAACCACCTCAAATATGATGCTGCCATTGCTAATTGCCTCCTGTTTTCGCTCAAAATTTAATTCAGCAGAAATAAAATATTCCGATAATAGGAGACCTTTTGGCGATCGGTCAGGGAAATTGGTAAAGCCATCAGGGAAAAGTCATTGAATTTGAAAATTGGTTATCAGTAGCCACCCTGATTGTTCGCCAGGGACATCTAAATTCATCATCATGGGTAAATAATCTTATGACAGGTTTGATGCAGTTCTAAAGTCAACCCTCCCAACAGCCAACCACATGAAGCATAACATAGCTGGGATTAGCGATTTAAAAAATTAACGATTAAAATTATTTGTTAAAAATTTAGTTAACTATTTAATTTAATCATTTCCTTTTAGATGAGTTAATTTTAATCTTTAAAATTATTTCACTGATACAAAAATAACTTCAGTTGATTATTTTCGTTAATTTTTGGCGAATGTCTCGGTTACCGGGGAGTTAGGGGGCAAGGATAAGTCGGGAATATAGTGTCCCTCCATTAGGTTAGTAACCTTCAGAGAGAGACAATTGCCAACCCAAACACACAGGTACAATTAGGTATATTTCTTTCTCGTTTTACCAAAAAACTATTGTCGCCGTCAAAATGGTATAGACCTGGACTTATACGCATTCCTCAGGATCATTGGGCGTGTTTGGTATAACGTATTAACCATGGTTGGAAAGAAAATTTAATTTTCTTTAAAATGACACATTGTTTGGGCTGATATCATCTCGCCTCTTGATATGAGTTGTCATAAATCAAAAGAAAACAGGGTGAAAACACCCGATTTCAAGACTGGGTCATGTTTACAACATTGTGGAACAGCGACAAAGCATCACTTGAAAGCTAAACTTTTATCATGATTGGGGTCTCCAAATGTTTTTTTGAGAGACTTAAAATTTAAACTAAGACTTAACATTGTAAAATTTGGAAAAAATAAGCGAGAGCGATTTTTCATAAACTAAATTGTAGCTGAGATATAATATCACGTATCAAAACTCAATTAAAAATGGATGAGAGTTTGAAACGTGTAGTGTGCTTAAGGACTATATATTTTGATTATGATGAAAGTTAAGCTTTCAAGTGATGCTTTGTCGCTGTTCCACAATGTTGTAAACATGACCCATCTTGAAATCAGGTGTTTTCACCGTGTTTCCTTTTGATTAATGAAAACTCACACACCAAGAGTTGAGATGATATCAGCCCAAACGATGTGTCATTTTAAAGACAATTAACTTTTCTTTCCAACCATCTACAATACGTTATACCAAACGCACCCAATGATCCTAAGGAATGCGTCAAAGTCCAGATCTATACCAATTTGACGGCGACAATAGCCCCTCACTTTTCCAGTTGGCAAGTTTCCCTAAGTTTTGTTTTTCGGGCCACTAGATAATGTGAAGCAAGAATAAAGGGAAAGATAGGTCCTTATTTTTTGTTTCTACCCTTTCACCTCTCATGCACTTAATGTCCCTTCGTAGGTCATTAACCCAAATGGAGTCCTTCACCCTAAACCCTGCTAAATAGCTTATGCGAAGTATCAAATGTTTACATGGTACTTCTTGAGCACAGCACGTGTGGCAGAGTATTATGATTTATAATGAAGAATTGCAGATTCCTGCATGAATGACATTCATGTGTCAAAATAAGTAAAGGCCGTTTGATACGATAAATTTTTTTGTATAATTTTTTGTAAAAATGCTCGTATAAACTGAACGAAATTGTATGTTTGTCTGAATGGAATTAGAACAGGTTCTATTTCCTGTTCAGTCATTCAGACAATTGCACAAGCATTCGTACAATTTGCCTACAATTTTCTCATGCAAGATTTTGCACAAAAAATTTAATCGTGTAACGCAGCCTTAACAAAAGTTTCTTTTGTTTCTGACGGCACCGGGACTAAGGTATGTTATATTGGAATTTTCATATTGTTTCTTAGACCATGCGTTTGGATACCCTTTTGATTTGGATCAATAATTTTGCATCGTAATAACAAGAGTCTACTGTACGTATTTTTTAAAATCTCAATCCAAAATAAACTGATTGTAGTACTCACCTCATGCCCAGACCCCTGGACAGCACTGCTATCTAGGTGGCCATATAACTGGTTGAGAACATCACGCAGCCTTTTTGTTGATTTCTTATTTGGATGCAACAACATTGCTTGGAAATTGACTGGTAAACCATACCTAATGTGTCATGGATAAGATCATTAAAGTTAGAGAATATAAAAATCTACATATTCTAATTAAATGTGAAGAGCCCTCCAAACATATATTTCAAATGTTACAATCACATACAATATCAAAGTGTGGAGAATTATGTCAAGTATAAAATTATATTTTTCCATATGTGCTTTATCTATGCTCATGTTGTAACCACTGACCCAAAACAAAGGTTAAAAAACTATAATTCTAGTAATTTAACTAACATCAGTTCTAACTGCAACTGGCCAATACAATTTAGTTAAAAATTACACACCCTCAGAGAGTTCAAATAATAAAAAATAGGAATGTATTTGAAGATTTTTATCAAAATTGGACTAAGAATGCAAATCAATTTGGTCAAGACAGTTCTCTGTGTTCAAACAAGGCTGCAGAAAAATTAATCATATTATGAGGCAGTTGATTGCAAAATATTCGGTCAACTTATGCAGGACTAATATGTACTAAGCATATTGATAATATGCACCACCAATGATACACCATAGTTTAAGGCCCCCGGATACCTCAGAGCTCGGCGCAGGCAAGCAGTCGGCATGAAGGCTCGCGGAGGAAGAGGCGAGCCAGGCAGAGCGATAGGCGATTGAGGGAGAGGTCCAGAGAGGGGGAAGGGGAAGTCGATGGTGGTGGGGGCCATAGAGTTTTCGGAGGGCTAAACTAAAATTCGAAAGCCGCAACATGCGTATTCTATTGTCCTACCTAATCGTCGCTATGACAGATATAACGGCCATAGTCGAATGACTGCTAATGTTGGTGGCAGGATCCCAAGGTAGTCATTCGTCTAATGAACTGAAGACTTGTTTGCGAAGGAGGTTTCTGCTGTACGTAGAGAGTTGTTGACTCAACTGCTTTATGAATTTTCCACCAAGTCATTTCATGTCAGGACTTTACCTACTACCCTGCAGGAGTCTTCAGGTCCTGAAGAAGCTTGCAAGATACTAGTCAAAATACTGCCCTGAGTATGAATTGACACAGCGTAAAATGTATAAATCAGTTGAGTCAATCTCATGTGATTTAGGCGCTCATGAAGATTCATATGTATTTGATGTCCTAACAATGGCACACATTACCATTTACTTGCATTGTTCTGCTTCGTCTTGAAGTTTTACAACTAGCATTCTACTAGCAGATTCAAACAAAAAATCTTCTACTCTCCACACGGTAAGAATATGAAAGAATTGAGATGATAACCATCTATAGCACTTTCATACTGTATTGGGCGATTCTGTTTACAGAAAACGATGGTATCATCCAAATCCAAGAAGCAGCATATCATATTGTTATGAATATTCATACTACTGTAAGATAATTTAGAAAGAAAGCGATAGAGCCCATCAATTTGATGTATTCCTTGGTTATCATTGAAATATGCTGCAATTGGTTTCAAAAAATTATTTATTTATTTCAAAATTCACTATCTCCGGTAGAAGGTGGTTTAAGTAAAATGATTTTAACTTCTCCACCATTTGATTTTCCCAGAAATCCTGATCTCTCTGGGTCTTTTCTAGCATGAAACCATGTGGGGTCCAAATCATAGGGGTACAATAGTCCCTTTTAGCTATGTTTAGCTGCCCCCTGAACTTGGTAGAAATAATCGGACTTTCTGTTCAAATACAAATTTCCCTCCTGAATATCGCAGTATTTTATTTTTTTTCACGATGCCCTCAACTGGTGGGATATCCCTACAGGAGTATGGACATTTCACCTCCATGAGGCCTTTTCCAACTTGCAGCATTCCATCAGGAGAAGCAGCCAAAAATGGAATGCTGTCGTCTATAAAAACACTAGTGGGAATGGCATTATTCCCAATATCTTTTTCATACGCCCCAATGGTGATTTTTTCCATGGCCCGGACTGTTTTCTGCCGAGGTGTTGCTGGCCGCAGTTTGCATACATGGCCGAAAGCAGAGGCAGTCAGCCTCTTCAATCTCTCCACCATCCATTTCTTGGAGTTCCGCTGATCCCTTTTCTTCTCCTCCAGCCCTCTTCTGCACTGAGAGTGATGGATTTTATGAAAGTTCAAGTGGCTTGCGCATCCATATCCCTGGTTTCATTCTAATTTAATCGTTACTTTCTAGAAGAGTTAACTTTAAACTTTTAATCATTAAATTTATTCATTAACTAATACAAAACTAACTTCAGTTAATTTTTTTGCGAATGTCGACCTGTCTGAATTTGGGCGCAAAGGTTGCCCAACAGACAAATGGGAAAATAAAACGGTATCTAAGAATGCAAGGGTAGTTGTGCAAGAATTCAATGAATAGACCCAGACGAATACATCCAAACAAAAGTGAGGCTGAGGGGAGTGACCGCCAAAGTTTAAATGCACCCTCAGATGAGAAAACACGAAACCACGTGAAGATAATATCTTGGAGGGCTCATATGCCTTACTTGGTAACATCAAGTCGTCAATACTACATAGTTGAAGCCGAGAATGAAGGGACGCCTAAAAACCGGTGACGGATAGCGAGGGAGAGAGGTTAATTCAAACTAACATATCTGTTACAATGCACCAGTCAGTGATTTGCCTTACAACAACTGCACTCGACGACATTGCATCGTCAATAGATCAGCCCCAGTGAATCGCAAGAAAAGGAGCCCAGGCACACCCTCAGTATCTACTGTAAATATATATAACTTAGCCATTTCCACTGCAATTTTACAATTGTGATGGGTTACTTCACATCGTAATGTGGGGATCGATATCAAAAACTAACCTTAACACACTTTCTACCGCTCAGAACAATCTTTTGCGGCAAATTACAGACACACCGTGGGTCATCAGTAAGTCTTACATTCACGGCAACTTAAAAATCCCAGAATTGGAGCTCCTCAGAAAACTCGCCGAATCCTTTCAGCAGACACTAGGAAAACTGACCAACAACACTCTGGACACTAAATGGAAATACAACGAAGAAACCATAATGACTGTTTTCAGTATTCGCTTTGCTTGTCTAAACAAACAACCATGAAGGCCTCTATAACCACAGCATCCAATTTGCTAAAGTAACTGAAAAAGTAACAAAATATGTAAAAGTTACTTTTATTTTACTTTAATCAGTTACTTTTTCAGAAAAGTAACTTTTAATTTTAACTAGTTACTTTTTACAAATATTAACTTTAATCAGTTAATTTTTTTGGTAACTTTCCCAACGATGATCGATACAATGCTTGCTGATACAGCAATATAGCAACTTGTTTGACACCATTGTGTAGCTTCTTGTGCACGACTAACATTTTGGGAAATTTTAGAGGTGGGGTCCCGGATAATATTTCGTGGAAAGAAATTGAACTTGCTCATCATGTGCCTTTGTGCCCTCTTATGAAAAAAGTAATATGAAATATATATTAATGACATTTTCACAAAGAAAATTTAGTGTGCAATGTAAAAATAATTTTGCAGTCAGAAAAAATCTATTTGGAACTTTATATCTCGGGAATTTACGGTATCATAAAAGTGAAACCTTGCACGTAATTGCGCATTAAGATGAGATTTTAAAATACAAGCAACTCCTAATGATTTGAATTAGTTGAGTCTACAAGAAACAAATTGAGTCTGAAACTAACATTTTTTTCAAAACATCGAAAATTGGGCATTTTCAAACTGTCTATTTCTATTCAATTCCCATATCGTCGCGAATGCAGAATTGTTTTTTTTTAACTTTTCGTTTAAATTTCTGGATACAAATACAAATTCTTTGGATGCTGTTTTCCGTATACTTGTTTACTTAGCTTACCTTGGCCTAGAAATGGTACTGATACAAACAGTTGCAATCGTAAGACTTGGTCTCAAATGTTAGTTAATGAAAATCAGTCCAATTGTGTTTCATTTGAAAAAAATCTCATTTGCGTTCATAATTATCAGTTTCTTTAAATAATAAAAAAATCATAAAATATTCATAATATACAGTACTCATGGCATAGCATTTTTTTGTAGGCAAAGCGTGCAATACAGTTTTGTATGGTGAAAAGCACTCCCATGTTCTGCTTCGACTTTGAATCGGTCCCCGACTGAGAGCGTGTTGTCGAACTCAAACAAATATCTAAGAACCAATCCATAGATAAGCCGCTCACACCTGAAACTGTAGTACAGATGCATCGGCGGGGCCAGCCCTTACCACTCTCCCCTCCCCTTCCCTAGTGAGTGCTGGGACTCTCCGGCTACGGGAAAATCATTGCCCCGTAGGAACATGCAAAGGGCAAGTGGATTTTGCATCAGGATTACGGTCAGTGTGTTGTTGTTATAAACAGTACACAAAAATACGATGGACCTACGTGTAGATGAAGAATTCCCACTTTAAAGGAGTGTCGTAATCAGTCATTATGTTCGGACTTTAACGTCATACACGTCAGAGCAATCAGCCTATTTTTGTCAAAAGTAACGTTTTTCTGAGGTCCACAGAATTATGAGAAACGCAATGAGTGAAAAATTAATACACTTATTGAATAGATCAATCCTTATTCTCAAAGTTTGCGCAGGAAAAAATTGTTTAAGTAGCAAAGCAGGGTCCTCAAGTCATGAGGTGTAGATGTCTGCGGAAGCGTTTTTGGCCGTGGTATCCGACAGCCTTAAGCTCAAAATCACCACACTACGTAATGTCAAAATATAATGATTAAAGAGAAAATTACTGACTGCATTATTATATGATAATAATGTTGGAATTCAGATGCACAAAATATCCCTACAAGCAAATTGGTAGACAGTAACTTTGAATCAATCTGCTAGGACCAGTAATAATATTAATTTTGTATACGCCATTATGTTTTACATTAAGGAAAGGTGCAGCTTACCTCAAAACTGACTCCACAAATACTCTCAGTGCCTTAACATGGATCCAAGCACAGAAACACTCACTGAAGTTCACTTTCAACCATCGCACCAAAGGACCCTGAATTTGAAATACTACTCTGTACAAAGAGCAATGGTGATCAACACTATAAGTAACTTAACTAACACATGCATTAATATTCTTCATTTATTATCCTATAGTCTTCCACATGACTATATGTTCTATATTATCCCTTATGTAAACATGGCTTCTTAAATCATGACATTATTACATTATTCCCCAAAACCAGTAGTATAACTAATAATGAAACAATTTCATTTACAAATTAACTAACATTTATGATGATACTCTTTATGAACAATGCAAATTGGATTAGGTAATATATACTTCATTTTCTATTTGAAGAGACATGAAAAATAACTTACAAATTGCTTCTTCTTATCCATCACTAACTTTGTAATCTCATTCTTTCCTGCAGCAAGCTCTTCTTCATTATAAGTGAAATCTCGAACCATAAATCTGAGAAAGGAAGATGATATAAGCCATAGAGGATTATATCAGCTCATAGATATTGTTAGTTACATCTTAATTACAGCTCATGACCAAACAGAATTCAATTATTAACAAAAACACTTATAATCTTCAAATTCTGCACCATGAGGAGTTTCAGTAAAAGATTTACAGTGGACTGATATTAGCTCTTTAATAAATGGGATTTAATGAACAGCAAATGCTACATTCCAAAAAGAAAAAACAGTGCCACAGCTTTTAATAATTCATACCCAATTTAACTAACCCTGGTGTCTAATGTAACCCGAGTAATTGTGTTTCAACTACGTCAATGTTTCGATCTTCCATCTTTTTTTCCCATTTTAGGTTTGAGAAACTTATATATAAACTTCATGAAGTATACAACAGTATTAATCATTAGTAATTTAGAATCTGGAATGAAGGGAGAGGCAAACTAAATGGGTACCATTTTCACATGTGTCAAGCAATAGTTTGTCCTTTAGCAAAAGGACTCCAAGCAATGATTAGTGTATTAGAAGTGCAGTGTGACAGATATGGATGAAGATCAATCACTGGAAGGCAAAATGAGATTCCTAAAGTAAAATGGTTCTATTGAATGCAAAAGTGAGTGAGCATAATCTAGAATCATGTGGAAAGGTTTCCTAATCTTTGGAGTATCTTAAATGGAGATGGATTCTGCAGGAGGGATACCAGACATCAAATTGCACAGGCCTAAATAGTATTAACAAAGAGGAGGGGAGTAATACTGAAGGACCCTGAGTGGAAAATACCAGTCATAATAGACAGACGTAAAATATCAAAAGATCAGGTGATATACACTAACCACGTGGGATGTGGAATAAAATGAGCTACTAGACTATTTTTGCTAAACCACGTAACTGATCTGTTTACTGCAAGCGTGCTTTAAGTATCTGAGTAACTATTCCTTTGAAATGGTGCAGTAAAACATTGAGTTTTTTGAGAAAATTCTTGTACTAGTCGGAGTATCATTCCAAGATGCCCAAAGACAAAAATTTATTTCACAGGGTGATTAAAATTTGCCACAACAACAAAAAGTCTAAAATTTCACCACCATGGCATAGTGCTCCCAACATTTTTTCCCAGTGACTACCAGAATTATGTCCAGAAGAAAGCCCTTCAGAGATTCAACATTGCCATAAGCGTTTCTTTTTACTTCTCCCAAGAAGAAATCTTAGCCTCATAGAATGCTGACATACAAATAGGTATGAAATGAGCATTACTTTTATCAGTTTAAGAAGTTACTGTATCTGATGTTTACTAACATTTTCCAGTGGTCATTAACTTATAATGTTAATGCTTTAGATGTGATAATTAAGGCTCAACTAAGTAAAATTAGACATTTAACACATTCAATGCTGGTCATAACTTAAGAAACTCTTCAAAAATAATGACCATGTCGATTGACTTGGTCCGTAGCTCGGTTCTGAACACATCTGGACATGGTCCACACTACACTGGATGTGTTAAAGTGATAACAGAAAAAAACAGCTGTTAATAAAATAGAGTAACCATTAAAATGAAACCATAATATGCTTCCCCTTTTTTCCACTCATTTTTTCCTCAATATTTGCTGAATTTTACAAAACTTAGCAAAATATTTATTTAATTGGCCATAGTGAATATGCTTGCATGAGTGATTCCTGTAAACTAACATTATTTACCCCACATAAATGCAACAAATACCCTGAGTCTAGCATGTAAATTATTAATTAGACCACACCTATTATCCACCCACATTATGCCGTGTGGTGACAATTAACCTCAGGCCTTGCACATCAAGCAGGTATGAATCATGCACATCACATCAACTGTGAAAAAACTATTAGAAAATGAAAAACTACTGAGATAATATCTTTTTAAAATGCAACAAAGAGTGAAGTGGATGAAATGTATGAAACACAGAGTATCAAGAAACACAAAGAGACGGCTAATGGTAATTTTCTCCCATTTGGTAAATGTGGCCGGCAATTCTTTCGTTATACACAATGAAGTAAATCCCAACAGTAAAATATGTTGGTCTAAATTTCTGCAAGAAATTGTGATGGAATTAACCAAGCCATTTATTATTTGGAGAAGATCAGCAATGGCAATGCCACCGAAGAATCTGAAAAGAAAGTATATAAGAAGGGGGGAGCAGTGGTAGATGTGTTGTGTGCCAAGGATAAAGACATAAAGAGAAAAATGTTCTGTTGCACTTGCAATAAAATGATGAGCGCAAACCATATGTATAAAATACGTAGCAATGGCAAAGAAAAATTAAACTAAGGGTGACTGTTTTAAGTTTAATTTCTACATTACACAGTTAAAACCTCAAATGTAAAATATTGCCAATGAAAGAAGTTAAATCCAGACTTATTTGGGAGGAGAATAGGACATCCAATTCTCCTCAATCACTGACTGGAACTTGGACCTATTTTTATATAACCTGAACAAAATGCCTCTTGAAGGCAGGGCAAATTGTTGGACCAAATTTTGGTAAATGTGGCCGGTTCCCTGGGTACAACCTATTTCCATCCAATGTATTGATATTATAAGTGATATAATTTTGTCTCCTGTATGTTTAAAAAATTATCCTTTGGGTGTCAGAAACACCCTTCATGAGCAACTACATCCAGAAATCATGTGTGACAACTACCAGGTTAAATGAACTTCTGGATCAAATGTGTGTATAGCTCATCTCTATATAGTTATGGATTTGAATACCAGGAATTTTTAGACAATCAGGAAAGGTTATAAGAAACTACTTACTTTTTTTCTCTTGCATGGTGCTTGAACTCCTCCACAACTTTCTTGAATAAGGTGACGGTAAATAGACCATAGTCTGAGTCTTGGAACACCAAAACTGATGACCTTGGAACAATCATGTCCGTTAGCTTTTCATATCCAGTATTCCAGTCATTGAAGTGAGGCCTGCAATACCAAAAAGTAACAATAAGTACATTAAAAATGTGAGCATAGGCTATTTCCAACTTACCAACAGGCTGTTCCCTTCTTGCACTTAACACACCAAAATGAAATAGGTAATTTACAGTTAAGTCAAAGATCTTGAGAATTAAAAAAGAGCATGCCAGCTCATTGAAAAACCCTTTTAAGTTTCTTCACCACCAATTAATATCCCGATCACCCCTGCAAACATATTCTTAGGCATTTTGTAGACCAATTCTTGAATTTAGTGACAATTACACCAGATCAGAGGCTATAATATGTAGTGATGGCCAATGAAATAGGTAATTTATAGTTAAGTCAAAGATCTTGAGTATTAAAAAATAGTGTACTTAGATGCTTAAAAGTCGCGAATTATTCTAATTCAGTCACTGAAAATGTTTATTGATTACCTTATCTTACCATTGAGCAATGCAAAGTAAGTGGTAAATTAAGAACCGGAACTGAGAATCGGAACCGAAGTTAAAAACCGAACCGGAACCAAAAAAAAGTGGAACCGACCCATCCCTAGTTATCACCTTCAATTTTAAAACCATTCCATCTGAATACTCAATTTATTATACTTTTGTTGTTTAAATTAGATATACAAATGTACCACTCATAAATTAAGGATGGCCAGGTCCGATCCAAAGATCCATGGGTCTTTCATTTCATTCGCTACTGAAATCATATCCAAAGACTATAAGTTCAGATCCAGATCGGATTTTTCTAAATTTTGCGGCGTAGTGATCAAAGCACTCCATGAATCGAATGTAGGTATGATAGATACTGACAAAGAGAGGTTGTGTAACTCGGGTCACGAAGTGAGAAGAATATTTTTTCCGTGCCACTAAAACAAAATAAAAAAAATACTTGTCTTGACTTTTTTTCTCCATATTCACAAGAAAAAAAAATAAAGCCAAATGTCACGCAAGTTGCCTACATTTGCCAGATTCCCGCGAACCTATGATAGCGTAGTTGTTAAAAATGAGGTCTAGTGTACTGCCGGTCTCCAGTTCGATCCTTAACACTGCCAGGGAATACAGGCCATGCTGTATTCCTTGGGTAATGTGAGTAGGCAGTTAAAGAAAAATAGATTATCAGAAATTTCATGCCAATTTATAAGTCAAAAAAATAATAAAATTTGGCATTAGTGAAATGATCAGAAAAAATTTTTATTAAAGAATTAAATCGTGGAATCATTACGTTTACTTTACAATGAATTTTTGATTGACCCATTTATAAATCTAGTTTAAGCGATAGAAGTATAAAAAAGACAGTATCCACACACAAAGATTTGAAATGAAGGATGATGAAGTTTTTGATTCAATGGTTGAAAGAAAAATTTTAAACAGTGATAAGAATCGAACTTCATTACCTGCAGTCCACTACCCCACTCTGCAATTGTCGGCTTACCTGAGTTTGGAATATGCAGGCTCCCCACATGTCATTCTCCTTTTTTTCTTGCAAGTTTAAAGTTTACAGTACTTAGCAGTTTTAACACTTACATGACCTTCAGAAGCAAGTATTGAGGTCTAAATTATACCATCAAAGTAATATCAATGCAGTTTATCACCATTTCTGCTTCTAATATACGATTATTCTATCAAATTATTATTTTTTAAATTTGGCAGCCATTTCGCTCTGGAAGGGTACGCTCTGGTGACATTGCCACACCTCCATCCACTCACCGGAGTGGTGGCTTTCGCATATGACAGATTTCAGTTCCAACATACGAATTTTTGTGCGCTTTTAGCTGTATGCTACTTCACTACTCGCTTTCGTGTACGACTGGTGTGGAACTCGAGCGTTTTCAAACATAGGCCCCCAGGGCATTCTGCTCGTGGTGTCCTCTGCTACTGCGAATCATGGCGTGAAGATAGCGTGGCGATGGGTGAATTTCACAGTATGCTTAGTAAAATGAATACTAAGTGTTTTTAAATAAATATACTGCAAAAATAATTTTAAATAAATCAATAAAAGTTAATGATAATAAATTAACTGAATAAATATACCTATTAGTTAATAAGCTTAATATTAATTAGATATTAATAAATAAGCTTTAATGGAGTGCATCATCTGATTCAAAGCATCCGCAGTAACACCTAGTGGCAGGTAGAGGAAAGAGTTTGATGTCACATGTATGATTTACCAGCATGCAATAGTTCGCCGTCGCGTTTTTGCACAGTTGAATTTTTTTCGATTTTTAATTAATGAAGAATAATATTTAACGTCATTTTAAAATTGAACAGCTTAAAATATGTACTCCAGAGGTTATAAAATTTTGATCCAGACAAAAAAATATTAGGATATTACCCTATTATCTGAGGCAGATGCTCTTTATTATCATAAATATGTACAAATATGTTACCCCACTGGCAGTAAAAGGATTAATGAATATGCATACCAAGGGATTTTCTAACCAAAATTGCTGTTCAAAATGCAAAAAAATACACATACTTAATGGTATTGTTTCATTTGACATCCACGTCATTGGTACACATTCTCATATCTGCTCCATTGCTATTGTACAATATGCCTAAACATATTTTGTTTCATGATTTATGGAATGTAAAAATCCTTTTCCACAAAGAGCATTAAATACATCCATTGAATTATGAGCTCAGTCTCCCTCATTTATTGGTAAATTGTATAAGAGTGTTACTCACTTTTGAACAACAACAAGTAGGGTGGTCAGATACTCAGAATCCAGAATAAAGTGCTCCTTTTTTACTAGGTCAGCCAAGTTTCTTGTGAGCAAGCTTCCACTAAAAAAGTAAAGAACATCATATATTATAATAAATACACTTTCCAAATTAAATATTGAAGACCTCCAAATTTTAGACCAAATCACGCTTACTCATAACACTGTGTACCTATTACATTTAAATATCAATGTGCATCGATTGATTACATTGCTTCTAGGCTAATATTCAGATGCCTTCATAAGAGTGATCTGCTTGGGTTCAGTCAGGTTTGGAAGTACTGAATACATAGAGCATAAGTGCTCTCATTTAATTTTCGTAGAATTATATAGTACTCTCAACGAATGCAGAACATATAGAAAATACGCTTACAGAATTACTCAGCAGTTTGGGGAAATATAGAAGGGTGAGTATTAAGGAATGATGCATTCACTTTGTATATGATTTCTCAGTTATGACTGACCGTGCGAAACCCCTTTCCCCAACCTTTACACAACCATCAGTTAGATTCTACAGAAAAATGCACGAATGCTTAAGGCCACAAATAATGAACTATGACTTTGCAAGGTCAACTGTATAGAAAAGGAGGATTGAAAATGTTGGATTAAGTTTTTATTCAAATCAATGATACAACCATTCTCTTTCGTGTTCAATATCGTTATGCCCCGAATCCTCGTTATCAACAAACTATTTCCCCCATGACAACCATGGAAAAACAAAACATTTATTTTAATTTGGTCCGCGATTATTATTTAACAAATTTACTTTGCTTCAAATTCCTCCTTTCGCGTGACAAATTTTAAATAATTAAACTCAAGTTTGGAATGTGCTTCTTCATTAATGCTTCGCTGACGTCCTTGGTCAAAACATCAGTTTCCAAGTCTGCTGAACCCACGTGATGAAGGACCACCTCACCATTTTTGATTTCATCCTTGACAAAATGATACATTCTTCTGATGTGCTTGTTTTCTTTGTTGATCTTCTCATTGTTATTCCAATTCAATGCTGATTGACTGTCAGTTCGAACTTTTATTGGTCGTTCAACAACTTCAAATTGTCCCAGCTCTTCTAACAACTCTGTCAACCAGATGCCCTCACAAACTCCATCACATAATGCCACCAACTCCGATTCCATAGTTGATAAAGCTACCATCTTCTGCTTTCCGCTTCTCCAACTGATCAATGCGTCTCCAATCTTCACTGAATATCCGCCAAATGATTTCGAATCCAAAGTGGTACACCAACTGGCATCTGAACTAATCTCCAGTCTTCCAACTTCTCTGCCAATCTTCAAACGATACCCTTTGGTCCCCTTCAAATATCTCAAAACTCTCTTCAACGCCTCGTAATGAATCATCCTTGGATCTTTTGAGTACTGCGATAGTTTGCTGTAGGTGTATGCCAAGTCCGGCCTCGTCCCTCTCACCAAATATCCAATACATCCAAGTATTTCTTGGTACAAATCCTTGTTTGCTTTCTCCGAATCTTCGTAATCGTCAAGTTTGACTCCACTTGCTGCTGGTGTCTTCACTCCATTGCAATTCTCCATTCCGAATCTCTCAATAACTTCTTCGATGTAGCTTGATTGTTCCATGATAAATCCTTCTTTTTCTTCTTTGATTTTTATTCCTAGGAACTTCACTTCATCCTCCTTTGACACCTTAATCTTCAATTGCTTTTTCAGTTTTTCCACCAGTTGATCAATCTTCTTTTGACTGTCACCAACAATTATACAGTCATCCACGTAGCATCCAATTGCCAAAAATCCCTTCTTTGACTCTTCGACAAATACACATGGATCTGCTTTACATGGTTTCAATCCCAATTCCTTCAAAATTCCAGATAATTTCTTAAACCAACATCTTCCTGCTTCTGGAAGTCCATATAAACTCTTCTTTAGTCTAAATATCTTCCCTTCTTCAATGTTTACTCCTTTTGGTGGATTCATGTACACATGCCTGTCCAATTCTGCGTTCAAGTACGCTGCTTCGACGTCAATGAACTCCACTTTGTAATTTTTCTTCGCTGCAATTGCCAACAGTGTCTTCAATGACTCTTGCTTCATCACTGGACTGTAAGAGCTTTTGTAATCCACTCCCATTCGCTGTCGTGAACCATCAGCTACCAGTCTTGCCTTGTATATTTCTGCATCTTTGGTTCCCTTTTTCTTGAAAACCCATTTGCTTTGAATTAATTTTACCTCTTTTGGCTTGTTAACAATTTCCCAAGTCCGATAATTTTTCATATTTTTCAATTCCTTGTTCATTGCTTCAATCCATTTGATCTTGTCCTTGGACTCGATTGCTTCTTTGTAGTTCCTTGGATTGATTTCTTGCACCATATTGACAATGCAATCGGGCTCCTTCTTCTCTCTCGTTGACCTTCTTACTCCTTGTTGTCTTAATTCATCTTCTATTCCTTTTAATTCTTCTTGGTGTCTCTGTTTCAGGACATCGTTCGTGTCACCTTTTTTTCTCCCTCTTCTTCTCTCTCCAGCTTGAACAATTACCAACGGATTTTTATGAGATGAATCATCATCACTGTCGAATTGTCCTTGAAAATCTTCAACAACGTCATGGATAATTCCTGAATTGTTTTCTTCCTCGTGTCGTTCGTCTCGATTCTCTTGCCTCTCAATTGGGATAAAAACGTAGTTAGTCTCGTCATAACCAACGTCTTCTTCCTTCTTCTGAAAACCCATTTTTTTTTCAATGAACTTTACGTCTCGACTCTCGTGAATCTTCCTGTCACTCAAGTCAAATACTCGGTAGGCTCTCCTGTTCTTCGAGTATCCCACGAACACAGCTTCCTTTGATCTCACGTCAAGCTTCTTTTTTTGAACATCTTCATTTCTGTAGAAGACCTTGCAGCCAAAAACTCTGAGATGTCTGACCGATGGTTTCTTGTTTTTCCAAATCTCAAGTGGAACTTGATCCCTCTTCTTCGTAGGTGAAAGATCATGCAAGTAGCTCGCAGTCCACACGGCTTCTGCCCAAAACATCAGTGTTAATCCAGCTGCAATGAGTAACGTTCGAGCCATTTCCACCAACGTTCGATTGGCTCTCTCAGCAATTCCGTTGCTCTGTGGAGAATAGATCGTCGTTCTCTCGTGCTTGATGCCTTTCTTCTTGAAATATTCTTGCAATGTGTCGTTGGTAAATTCCGTACCATTGTCTGAGCGAAAATTCTTGACCTTTTGTCCTGTCTCGTTCTCTTTTCTCTCAATAAACTCGATCAGTTTATCGGCAGTTTCACTTTTACTCTTCAAAAAATCGACGAAATATCTTCTGCTGTACTCGTCCACAATAGTCAGCATGTACCTACTCCCTCCAATTGATTCTTGTTGCATTGGACCACACAAATCCGCGTGCAGTCTTTCCAAGATCTGCTGTGCACCTTCGATTTCGACTTCTTTGAATGGTGCTCTCGTCAGTTTCCCTTGAATGCAATCCTCGCAGTTGTCGTCCTTGATCGACACATTTTCGAGTCCTCTGACAAGATTCTCTTTCGCCAATCTAGAAAGATAATTATTGTTAATGTGACCAAGCCTCTGGTGCCATAAATTACTATTTATTTCGCTTGTGCTAAAGCAAACTTCTTTCTTCAGCTCTCGTTCATCGCTGTCCGTGCTCATTCGAAACATAAAAGCATCTGCTTCAAAGATCCCCTGTGCAACTAATTCTCCTGTTTTCTTGTCATAAATTCCAAATCCATCTTCATCAATAACTATTTTCTTGCCCATCTTGACCAGACTTGGAACTGACATCAAGTTGCTGTTTAAATCTGGAACATAAAGTACGTCTTTTATAGTTAATGCTACCTCACCATCGTCAAGATAGCTGGTTCCTTCAATTTCTCCTCGAAATTCAGCGTGAATCTTTCTGCCTGCTTCAGCCGTCACGATCTCCACATTGTCTTTCCTCTTATTAATCAATAACTCCTCTTGATGAGTCATGTGAGATGTGCACGCCGAATCAAGCATCCAAGTGACTCCATTTTCTGCATTTATCTTGTGATGCTCCCTCACTTCAAATGCATGTTGATTCTCGTCGTTCTTCTTTGACCAGGCTTCCCACTTCGCCACAGCCGCTGCATCAGCACCATTCTTCTCTGGTTCATCACCGAAAATGATATCTTGATACAATCCTTTCGCCTTAAGAACTGCAACCAATCTCATGCTCCAAAGTCCATAATTCTTGTTTGTTAGAGGCTCGATTCTTGAAACTCCAAAGTCTGACATTTTCCCTTGTCACTTTTCTTGACCTCCTGGAAATTTCACTCGTGTATCTTATAACCACGCTCTGCTACCAAATTGTTGGATTAAGTTTTTATTCAAATCAATGATACAACCATTCTCTTTCGTGTTCAATATCGTTATGCCCCGAATCCTCGTTATCAACAAACTATTTCCCCCATGACAACCATGGAAAAACAAAACATTTATTTTAATTTGGTCCGCGATTATTATTTAACAAATTTACTTTGCTTCAGAAAATAATAAAAATATTTTCATATTGCTTTTGAGATGTCAAATAGGAAAAAATGTCAATACATCTCATTGAATATCTTTGTCTACTGAAATGAATATGCAAATAAACAATGCCAAAAATACAACAATTCTATTTCAATAAATATGTGCCAAGTTAATTTGATATTCATGAAGCTACTATGAAAGATAGACAAAGTTGCTCAAAAAATTTTGTCTTTAACAATACTATACTTCCAAGTTGTATTGCAAATGCAAGTTATTCAAAATTTGTAACCACAGCTGATTATCTGCAAAGAGTACATGTTGGAAAAAATATTTTCTAAAGCCACAGTGATCTTCCCTAAGGATTAATAACTGTATCATAATTTTAAGTGTTAGAATTAATTCTGATACAAATATCCTAAAGAATAATAATGGTATCTCTCCCATTATTAGCCATTAGAATACTAGAGGGATGAAGCAAAAAATACCAATTTTTCTCAAAATATTACTGATGTTTAGCTCAATTAGTGCATTAAGGATGACTTGTGACCTTGACCCACCTTTCCTAATCTTTAAGGTAGGAGGCCATAGGTTTTCTCCGAACTAATTTTCAGCCCATTTAATAAATGCATTTTACAATTGGAATTATTAACAGTACTAGGAAGCATATGACCAATGCATTTATTTGTCTTTCGATTGGTATAATAATCAAAAACTGACCAGACGGTCTCAAGTTCACCACGTGGCCCAGCATTGTGTTCATATCTTGTAAAAGATATGAACACAATGATAAAAGATGCAATTTTAACAATTCCAAGACTTAAACGAAAACCGAGGGAGAAAATGAGAGCTTATGCCACACTTCCATTATGAAGGAGTATCTTTCATGCTGCTAAAAATTTAGCTTGTTAATCACATCTAGAGGAGAAAACTTAAATAATAGTCACAGAGTAACATGTTAACAGTCTCAATACACTTGAAATTCAACTTTTCTCAAATCACTCGACTGTTATTTTAGCAATTCCACTGTAGTTTAAAAAGAAAGTAGCCAATCAGGTTGTAATCAACAAGTATCAGTTCCAATGGGTACAATGGTTTTACACAGTAATGGACAAATAGGTTCGTAGGATACAATCCTCAAGATTGTCCTTCATATCTTATGGCCTTTATATACTGATGATTATGTGATAAAAACTAAATATATTGTCATTTACAATAAGAGCCCAAAAGCTACTATTCCATTCTCATGAAAATAAACGTTGACACTGATTATTCCCACTGCAATTAATATAAATTCCCAAAAAATATCTTAAACACAGCATTGTATTGGGGTATATGCATAACATGGGAGGTAAGACACAAATGTTTGGCCTATACTGTTATTATTCTTGTTTGTAGCCATTTTATCTCCTAAAACTCACGTTTGCTTCTTCTCTAAATTCTGCAGGTTCCCCTTTAGGTTGTTGTAGGCACTGGATTTCGTCTTGAGATCTGCATCGATCTGGCCCACTTGCTTGCTGATTATATCGGCAATATTGCGCAAGGACTGCTTAATGGGATATTTGGCCATATCCCATTGAAACCGTGTAATATATGACGCCAGGTCAGCTGCAATATTCAAATTTACTGTGTTACGCAAATAATTAAAATTCTTTTTCCCGGAATACCAGCATTAGACAAGGTAAACTACACAAAACCTAATAGAAAAATCATATATTGTCATAAATAGTATTACTGTTATTGGCTAAGAGATTTTCTTGAAGTTTATCTCGCTGGTCCTCTAAAACTTCACCCAGATATGCAGATACTTTTCTAGTGCATTGCTCAACGAAACTATCGAGTTTCCCTAAATCATCGGAGAGACCCACCAACTGGTCGAGCGTCCCCACCTGTTGTAAAATAATACCTTAATTAATGAAATAAACAGTTCCCAATGATTTTTATGTTAAATTACCAGCAGATATACTTACTTTTAAATCTGGGATATGAAATTTGTAATTGACAGACAAATTTATCTGTTTGCTCGTTACATTATTTAAGGTCTCCCACGTCTGCTGACAGGTTTTATCTCCTGGTGCGGATATCAGCCAGTATTCAGTCATTTCTGACAGATGCTAAAATAATACATTCAAATTTTAACAAACGTCCCAAAAGTAGGGTATAATATCAAAGTATCTGGAACTGTTATGTCAAAAAGCATAAGGAAAATTGTTACCTTCTATTGTTATTTAGGGGATAAGATGATATTAATTTCGGAAGAAAAGCCTAACAACACTGTTGTTTTAGCAGAAGAAATCCTCACCCTTTACAATTCATTACCATTCACGTGACTCGATGCTGCCACCTTGTGGCGTTTCGCTGCAGTTTTTAGTTTGTCAACTATTAAGCGTATCCAACTGCTCATACCCCGTTTCCACTACTAGCGTATGTACGCGCGTATCAACCAGCGATGCGTTCCCACGAACTCGTGTAACTCAGTGCTGCCCTCCCTTGGCATCTGACTGAACAAGTTGCTGGTATAAGTAGTTTACAAATACATTCAGAACTCCAGCACATTCTTCATGTTTTTTTCCGTTTTAAAAATTATGAAACATTCATTCTCACTTGTTCATCAATGTACAGCCGACAAATATCCATTTTATCCAACTTTATAGCATATCGTGATTCATTTTTCTTAGTTTCCGTCCCGCCGCCAGCGCCTAACCAGTGAAAAATGGCATGGTTCGGAACTACGAAATACGATGGTCCTTACGTGCGTTCCCACGGTGTTTTTTGGTCACACGCGTATGGACGCGCGTACTTACGCTAGTAGTGGAAACGGGGTATCAGCTTGCTTGCAATTCTTGTTAAGCGACTCTGACGCCACTTGGGAGAAAGCAATCGAGGGCGTTCGCAAGTTCTTCTCGTCAATCATGGCGGATCAGGTGGGTTGTATCTAGATTTCTTTTTAGAAATTATTGTGATATTATTTTGTTTTTGCACCAATTAACCCAAAATGAGCATTTGTCTTTGTTAGTTCGACGGTGGTTTTAACCTTAATGTTCTATTGTATTCTGCCTGATGGACTTTAGATATTGAAGCCATTTTAGGACACGTGGTAGATCTGTAATTCTTGTCGCTAGATAGATGTTCATTAGTATACTCTTGTCATTTTTATGGTTAATTCCTTCTTACAGAGTGAGCGATCCTTTCAAAAACAACCCACCGTTTTTCTCAATCGTAAAAAAGGCCTAGGCGCCAAAAAGCGCAAAACTCTACGTTATGTCCGCAACGTCGGCCTCGGATTCAAAACTCCTCGAGAGGTATGTATTATTCGTGCATTGATTTCACTAATCTATTTTTTGTCTTCTTAGACGGAAAAAGCCTTCCAGAAACAGCACGGCGTGTTTTTAAACCGGAAAGCAGGCTTGAAGAAAAAGCCTTTGAGACATCATCGAAGTGTTGGTTTAGGTTTCAAGACTCCCCGTGAGGTTCGTTTTCTTATTTTTTTGTTGGCTCTGGTCGATGGCCATCGCTTGTTCGGGGAGAGGCTGGAATGGGTGATAGCTTGTATTAATGGTGGTATCGATGTGGTAAAGGTGGTGTGTTACTGTGAAGAACTTGGCTTCACTGGGCTAATACCCGTTGTAGGCTTGTTCGTGGTACCTATACTTATACTAATTTAGTTTTTTGTGATCGTTGGAAAAGTGTTGTATGTCGTGACTGTCTGATTGTAATCGTTATTTTTGGGTCTCTGACTTAATTTTTGGTGTATGGTACCTCGTGCACATCACATTGATTCATGTGGTAATAACAAACTTCCCTGGTGAAGATAAAGTGCGATGTACATCATACAAGACAAAATTTAACATATACGTTGAAAACAATGAAATGTTGTTAGTGAAATTAATTGGTCTGGGTAACATTGAATGCTATATTGCATTGATTGTTCAAGTACTTAATTTTCGCCAGGGTTTGGGGTGTCTGGTTGACGGACGAATAACTAACCGTATGTGTTTTGCATTCGTTTTGTTCTAGTGGAACTATACTTGGCGGACTTCACGCCTAGTTTGTACTGATGCTGACAGTTGCTTTATGCCCTGGGTGCAAAAATTACCCAACCTTTTTTGTCGTGCGTTCATTCATTTTTTAGATGTCGTATTTGTTAACTATCGTTTTCAAGGCAAAGCAGATGGAGTTGCTTCGGCAGATTTCCGTTGCCATTTCAGTAATAACAAGAGTTAGTTTTCCAGACTTCACCTTCTATGTGACCGGCCCAGTTAGACTGGAGACGAATGCTGTGCTTTTTGGTGAATCAAATCTTATTCTTGAACTGAATTAACACATTCAACCCGGAATATTTCTAGTGTGCAATCATGAAAAACGGAAAGGTTTTTCCTCCACATTAATTTGCCCAGTCAATTAAATGTAATTATAAATTTAGTTAAAAAAGTTTTTGAATAACAAAACTCGATAATTTATTAAAGACATGAGTTCGCGTCTTTCAGAGAAGTCTTCAGAGAGGTCTTCAGTGAGGCCATCATAGAGGTCATCAACAGACGCGAATGTGCGTCCTTCGGTGTCTTGGCAACTCACCTCGGACGCGCATTCGCGTCCGTCGGGTTGAACGTGTTGATGGATGAAGGTGATACTTCGTGGAAGTTGCGAACGTTAGACATAGTAAATGAAACAACTTTGTACTTTGCACACAGCTTTATATGTTCCCCTAAGGGTAACATATAAAGCTGTGTGGAAAGTACAAAGTTGTTTCATTTACCATGTTTATTCTTTTTTCTTGATTATTTCGTATCATTGGGAGCTCCCTTAATCGTCTTGCTTATTTCTTACTAAAGATATTTAATGCATGCAAATTTACCAATGGGTTAACTAACAAATTTGTCTTTAGGGCAAATGTGGATCTGGAAGTATGCACAACGTCAAATTAACATTTGTTGGTGACTTGTGCTCTGACCATAGTGCACATTGTTTTCAGAAGTGTGTAGTCCATGTTATAAAAGTAAAGTTGTTGTCCGCTGTGTTATATTGTCCAGTACAACAATTAGGGCATTAGCTAAATTTTTGCTTGTGGGGGTAACACAAAATTTAGTTTCAGCTACTCTGATATGGTGCAACAAGGCGACTTCTTATTTCTAGCAATCTTAATTTTATCCTAAGGTGGTTTGGTTTGGGAAAGGATTTTTATGGTATTTCACATGATGATAACTACGACGGTCTTCCGAATTGTCTGAGTGACATGTTTATTATCTGATGGCTGGCATGCCTGAGGCGGTGTGCATGGTTTTCTTGTCGCATCTAAGTTGATGCTCCAATGGGATTTGGCTTTCATGCATACTCTTATGGATTTCATTGTACTAATAGATGAATATTGTTCCTTATCAATCTCCTAGGCAATTGAAGGAACATACATAGATAAGAAATGCCCTTTCACGGGTAATGTTTCCATCCGTGGACGAATTCTAACGGGCGTTGTCCAGAAAATGAAAATGCAGCGTACCATTGTCATCCGCCGAGACTATCTGCATTACATAAGGAAATACAACCGTTTTGAGAAGAGGCACAGGAACATGTCAGTCCACTTGTCACCAGCCTTCAGGTAAGTGTCCAATGAAAGCTAGGATTGAACCACCTTGTGGATTGCCGTTCGGTATCTTTATTAGTTCTGCGAGGGAATGCCGTTTAGCTTTTGTGGTGTAATAGGATTTTGCTTGTTAATGGTAACGTGATGGATGTTGACTTGTGCTCTGGGTAGTTCGTCTCCCTCTTGGCATTATTGCTATTTTTTCCCGTTCTCATGCCGTTAGCTTTTTTGTAGTTTTCAATAAGAAACGTTTCAGCAGTAGTTTTTATGGAACAGAAAGGGACGAAGGACGTCTACATAAGATGCCCTCGGGGGTTCATGGAATAGTCACTAAAGTAGAATCCTTGGTAAAAAAATATCCGAAAAAGGTGGCCTATATTAATATATTCTGTTCAATTGTTAACAAAGCCTGGGCTTACTGATCAGTTAGTCCTTGAACAATCGTAAAGCTGGTAGCAGTGCACTAATTTCTCTTATACAGTTTGTTAGGAAGTAGGTTTGTAGATTATTAGTTTTCATTTGAAGCAATGCGAATTAGGTTTGTCCATTGAGGGGTGTGCCATCATCCTTAACCAGAGTTGAGGTTTTCGCGCATGTATTTGTCATAAGCAGGATGATATGTGGTAAATGCTTAGGAAATCACAATTGGAACTATGGTCAATAGTACTTAAAGAAGACCTGTACTGTGTGATGAATTCTTTATAGGCTCATGTGCAATGTTGATTCTAGCATGAAAGCCATGTAAAATTAATATAGTCACTGTCCATTAGGTAAATTCTTTTGAAAGGTGATAGTTGCGGGAACCATCCTGTAGACATGCAGCTACTCTTAGAAAACCTCTTTCGAATTTTTCAATATAATAATTATCTTTTATATTGGACATGTACATTCTTTAAATACTCGAGTAGCAACTATTCATAATCATTGCATTGGTGTAGATTGGCCAAGGTTTTCTTTATGGGTGAGAACCGCATATGCTACTTGACGATTCACCCTCTTCAACATGCATCTATGTTGGCTTGCAGGGTTATGTATGCAGGACAAAAAATGCGTAAGGGGCAAGGCAACTATATTTATCTCAAAGCCATATTTTGTCCATGTTTTTTTCTGTGGTTGAGGATGTTGAGCTTGAGGCTGCAAGGCATGATGTAGCTTTCTTTGTGTGCTGGCATCGCCTGTACATTTGAGTTTTCTGGCACAGTCAGTGCCATGGAAGAGCCTAGGTAACATGTTCATGGTAAAAATTAAGGTTATTCATCAATAAGGCAGAACTTTGTTTTACTCTGAGGTTGGGTTTATTTTTTGAGGCACTAATGTAGTAGACAGTGACAAGATAGTACCTGGCATTTGGTGTCAACTGAAAGCAATTTTAATTAACTGAATTATATTGTATTGCAAGAGGTCTTATAGATTTTTAGCAAATGCCATCACTTGCTGGTCATTTTTAGGTGTGTACCCTCTAACTGATTTTCAAATTTGTGTTACTCTTTATATCAAAACTCCTCGCAGACAATTTTCTTGATTCCTTAATATGTTCACACCTTTCAGCACAATTTCCTTGGAGTGTTAATTATAATTTTTCCTAACATGATGATATTTCGACGGTCTTCTGAATAGTACATGAAGTCATTATATGTAAAATCTGATATATCCTTCTTTTTAGTCAACTTATTATTTCTTTAAATGAAGATTTATTCACTCTGTTCTCTTTTCATTTCAGAGATGTTCAAATTGGAGATGTGGTGACCATAGGTGAATGTAGACCTCTGAGCAAGACAGTTCGCTTTAATGTGCTGAAAGTGTCAAAGGGGACTGGGGCCAAAAAGAGTTTTTCAAATAAATAATTGTATTCAAATAAACAATATTTGATGCAGTAGTACTGTTGTCATTTTTTAGGAACCAAGACCTCTCGGTACTGTATAGTCAATTTTATCTTGAGTCTACAGGTCACACTATTAAGCTCTAATTTCTACTTTTCCTCGTTTATGTATTGTTCTTTTTACCCTCCCACTCCAATCCTTGTCCCATGTGGGAACTTAATGTAGTTTTTTTAGTGCACGTGGTAAGTCACCAGCCCAAAAGTAGACTTAAATCTGATAAAACACCTAATTCAACCCTTTTGAGTTTCAATTAATAGCCTATGAATGCTAAGTTTGCCAGAGCATTTTTTTCAGATGTTTTGGAAAATTAAATATTTAAATTTAGTGTGCATTAAAACAGGTAATTAATTGTGTGGTCAATTTTGAAATTACTAAGTTTTGTATTTAAAATTCTATGCATTGAGGTTCTTTTAAGTTGCATTGTTCATTTGGGCAGTTGATCACTCTTGATTCCCGTGCTGACCATGTCAATTGGCATGGCTGAGCTACGGACTTAGCTGTAATGCCATTTGGGTTCTGGAAAATTGAACCTATGTGGGGGGGTGTGGGGATAAAGTTAGGGCCGTCATGATGAATTGTCAAGTGTTTTATGATGTAGTTGATTTGAATCATTTAAGTTCCTTAAATCTTGTGAACATAATACAGTAATTCCTGA
Organism: Platycnemis pennipes; assembly: GCA_933228895.1. NCBI lineage: Eukaryota > Metazoa > Arthropoda > Insecta > Odonata > Platycnemididae > Platycnemis > Platycnemis pennipes. Next base: position 54,852,904 of record OW121853.1, read on the forward strand.
TCAAGCTCTTACAGTAGCTGAGTGACACTTTCTGTAGGAATTACTTGCTAATTCTCTTTTTTCGTTCCCAAAGTATATATTTGTTCATTGGTTCCCAAATACTTAATTTATAATCCAGGTGGGTTGTTACTGGTGCAGAATAAAATCTTTCCCAGTTTTTGTTTGATAGATCCCAGTCTTTTCAGTGCTGTGCCACAAATATTTCGAATAACATTCTCCCATGATAGGTGACTAAAGATATATAATGTTGATAGGTACTGTTTTAGCACTTTCTGCGAAGTGTAATCATTTTATAAACTGAGTGCACTTGGTCTGAAAGGGTGACAAAATTAAGAACAGTTCTAATCATTGATGAGGGGATCATGTTAGGTTATTTCCCACATGCCATGATACAACTAAAAGAACTTCCTGTGCCACAGCCAAATTTGAATTTTTACTTTAGACTTTTTTTCATTAAGTTGATTCTGAGGACTTCGAGGGATTCTGTTGTTGACAGTGCCCTTGGTGAAATCCTGATGGATGAGCTGTCATAAATGCAAATGGGCTTAATGGATATTTAATCTTGCTGTTGGTTGAAGTCTGTCGTGGATAGAAGTATGATTCTTTAAGTAAGGTGATGCACACTAGGATTTGCTCTTTGCAGCATAGCTTGAAAAATGTGTCATGTGCATAGGTGTAGCCATGGTGGGGTGCTTGACCCCCTATGGCTCATTAGCCAAATGAAATATTACAGGTCAACTAGCTGAAGGTGCCCATTGAAATTCAACGAGAGGGGGAAATATAATAAATACAAATTGAATGAAATCTCAACATTTTTCATGAAGGGGCTAAAACCAACGAGTGATGGAATGTTTGGAATGCTTATTTTTGCCCCCCTCCCCTGGAGAATATCCTGGCTATGCCACTGGTCATGTGTGACAACATTTTAAACATGCTGCTGGAGTAATTTCAGCTATAAATCTCACTCTGAAGTTTTAGATAATTTCAGTGGTGGTAGGTTATGATGCTGAGTCCCCTCTCTCCCTGTTGCTATTGCCAAATAGTTATTTCCCTGCAATATTTCTCTTGACAGGTAAGCAATTTCTTGCCTTTTCATACCATACAGTTCTCTGGATTTTGCATTCTAGAGGCATGATGTAGGAGACAGGTTATCATTTGATTGATAAAGATCATTTTCTGTTGTAAGATATATGTATTGTCTTTTCAGTAAATGCAAAATGAGGATTGGAGTTGTGTTAGCTCCAATTTGAATGACCTGTTTTCCTCATGATAGTTCCATCTAGATTATGTATTTTCTGCTAATAAAGTGTTGTCTGTGTATGGTTCCCAGCTAATTTTATGGTTGGTATGAAGGTGTAAGTTTTGTGAAAGCTAGTCCTGATTATTACCGAGGTGCTTTAATTTCTCATTAGGGTAATGATTTGTGGCACACAAAAAAAGTTAAACAAAGAAAAGAGGTGGAATGGTGATTGCTAAGTTCAAACATTCTTTGGGCTGCAGGCCAGGGGCATCGGAACTGTTTTCACTGGCAGGGGTCAACCTTGAAAAGGGCCCGCATTTTTTGTGGATAGGAGGGAGTAGAGACTAGAATTCCGCTAAAAGTGCGTAAGAAACTGGTAGAATATGCGTTGGAAGAGTAAGGCAAGCTGGAAACAAGTGAAGCTTAATTTTTATTAATGAAGACTCGTTTCTCAAGGGCCCGGGGCAAATTCTAGGGTGACCAAATGCCCCCCACTTCTGACGCCGCTGCTGCAGGCTAGTTTATAGAGCTAGAAGTAGGTACCACAGGCCCACAAGACTATAGACAAAAGAAATGCTGCAGGTATTAAGAAAATTTTTTAATACATGCAGCAGTTTTCAATCGTTTGATTAATTTTTGATGCTCTATGACATCAGAGCGGAAGAAGGTAACTATTTCCAGTGTTTACACATGTTGAATGGAAACCATTTGTTTAAGGGACAATATTAACACAGAGAACTGGAAACAGATTGTGATGTCTTTACTAGGCCACCATTTTCAAAGATCTCTTCTTGAACTTTTCACTTGATCGTCGATCAGCAAATGGTTGGTGAAACCGGGCCTTAATATTATAATTTAATTGTTAAAAGGTCACTGGAGCCGTAGAATACATGCTGCTACAAGTACACTAATAGTAGCGCATCACAGGTTAAGACATTGGTGACAGGTCGCTAGTCGTTCCAGCGATTCTTTTCTGCAATTTTTTGTTTATTTTTTATAAGATAATGAGAATTATAACTTCAAATATAATGCCGATACAAAAGTTTGTTTCATAATGATATCCAAACTTGCCGCCATAAAGTCGAACGCCATTCATCGTGCGCATGAACCGTCATTTGTCTTCAGTTTGGTTGGTGCTCTGGCTTGAATGATAGATTTGTTAAGAATATATTGTACCTTTTAGGTATCGGTCAATATTTTCTAGAAAAATGGGTGTTACAGTGTAAGTACACTACTGAAAGTCGTGGGCTCTTTATTTGTTGCCTTTATTATATTGCATGCTATACCTTTAGTTTACAACATTACCCGATGACGGAGAACAAGACTGGAGCACAAGTGATTGATCTCCTAACAAAAAGAGTTATAGCCCTGGGTGCCGTTCACAGTGGGCAGTTTATAGTTGACTGTGAAACCTACACATCTGTTCCAAGTTTAGGCAAGTACAATGGTCTACTTCTAGCGTAACCGGCGTTGGCGTTGAATTGTCCGCTTTATATGTATTACCTGTCATTGTATGCATCTAAGGCTAAAAGAAATTCTCGAATGCTAATAGAGAATGCAAATTATGCTAAGGCTAGCATTTAATATTTCCGATGCGCTTGAATTCTTAATTATTCCATCAGACCAAGGTTTGTTTGTCCCGCAGGAAAGCATAAGCAAAGAAAAGAGCCCAAGGGTACACGATGTAAAAAAATTCTTGAAATTTTTAACCTGCCCTTAGCGTCCTCTACGCCATAATAAACCCTCTAGTTTTGTTTATTGAGCTTCCTACCATAAAATTAGTCTATTTATTTATGCTTCTCCTTCGCAAAGTTACACAATTACCGAGAGAAATACTTGTGCACGAATGATTGATCTAAAAAATGGGAGAAAGCTCTGGGTGCCGTCCACAGAGGAAAATTTTAATTAATTATTTGTTATGGCACAGTAATAGCCTGGTTGGTTAACAAAACAATATTTCAATTTTTTAGGTCATCAACGTGCTGTCCATGTATTACATAATTCTGAGCAGCCTGCGTCAGTTTTCTCTTTACTGGAAACCGCAGGAGCATCACAAGGACCCAATAATGTTGGTGGAGGTACTGGTGGTAAGACACTGTTACATTTGGATACATCATATCATACATTTTCCAAACTGTGGATAGCATCAGGACATATCTGCTATTTGGAATGATTTAGCGACTGTGCTATAAGCAAAAGTAGTGACTCTTGTCAGTTATTTGCCAATAGTCTGTCGTAATTTTGGTAGATCATCATTGGAACGCTCACTAAATCATTCAGAATAGCAACCATTTGTTAAAGGTATGTTTAGTTTGTGTTGGTCACATTTTCTTGGATACTGTTTGTGTTGGACACATTGTGTTTTATAAAAGTTCTGGATAAATCAAACATTAAATTCTTTCCAAGACTCCTATGTTTCACACGATGTCCCTGTTGCGATACTTAATTGGTTCTTACTTCCCAACTAAATACTTGTGAAGCAGAGAGTTAGAAAAGGAATATATTACATCTTTCTTCGTAACCAACGTACATTAAGACGCTAATACATAGTTACACTTGGATACAGACATAACATAAATAACCAAGTAAGATACATAGCAATACCAATAACAGCTGCATTTTCAAACAAAAGAAGGCAATAATACAAATAGCCAACTTATACGATATCAATATGAGTGCAATGACAAGAAAAATCACACACTCCAACAGTCCCTCTTCAGCCCTGCATGCCTCCTACTTCCCATTAATCTATCCAACGGTCGCAGGTATGACTCTGGGCGAGAATCATACCTGCGACCATTAACAACAGTCTACTACGCAGGATTACGGTTAGCTACTGTTGCATTTAGGACCTCTCCTGTCCTAAGCTTATTTTTCGACACCGGAGAGCCGCCATTGGCTACTCGCAGGCTAATGCTGACATGCAACTACAGTCAAACTCGTTTATAACGAGCACGGATAAAACGAGATCTCGGCTATTGCGAGGAAAGAAAGAAGGGTAGTTTGGAAATAATGCATTTTATGAGCAATGCATAAAAGTTAAAATGAGACTGTATTAGAAGGCCTTACGGTTATAACGAGCAAATCTATAGTCCAAATGAACAAGCAGTGGCTGAACTGTCGTGCCAAAATTTTATCTATGTCGAAACACCCATGTTTTGAAATCATTTTTAAACCAAGGTTTTTAGATATTTTTAACAGAAGGACAAGGGCTTCTGGACCACTAAGCATTCGTTTTAAAGATTTTATTGAGGAATTTAGGATTTCGCTACCGGATGTGTAAGCAGTCAGTTATTCGGAATATCCACCTTGGGGTCTACCACAACCAGAGCGTTACACTGGTCTGCATAGTCGCCATAAATCCTCTTCCACATCGCCAGAGTATCAGAGCCTGTTTTTAGAACTCCTATATAACCACCCGGACTCGATCCCCGTGTATACGGATGGATAAAAGTCTGATTCAGCATTTGCTGTGCACTCCACTCATCACAATGTCATAAAGGCGAGACTCAATCCACAGTGTAGGGTATATACAGTGGAATTAATGGCTATTAAAATGGCCCTAAGAAATATTAATTCCAATTCTGGCTCTTTCCTAGTTTGCACAGACCCCTTAAGCGCTTCAAAGTCCATTTTGGCCTATTACCCTCTCCATCCTCTTGTCCAGGATGTACAATGCACCCTCTAATCCCTTTGTGGCAAGGGAATCAAAATTTCTTTTATTTGGGTCCCTGGACATGTGGGAATAGCTGGCAATGAACGTGTGGACAAAGCAGCAAAGGAAGCACTACACATGCCAGAAATCTTAACGAGCATGATAACTATAGATGACCTTAAGTCTATGTTTCGAAACATAGTTGTAGGCAGATGCCAGCAATCGTGGCAGGGGCTAACGAATTACAACTTCGGATTATCAAACCGGTAGTATCAGCGTGGCCCTCCTCCATCATGAGTACCTGGAGGGAAGAAGTCCCAATCACTCGCCTGAGAATAGGGCACACTGCCCTGACTCACTCATACCTCTTCACCGAAGAGAAGGCACTACCTCGGTGTTATGATTGCGACTCCCTTCTGAGTGTGCAACACACCCTGACAGATTGTGATAGATACCATTCTTCTAGGGAGATACACAAGCTTAACGGGATCTTAGAAACTATTCTAGGCGATTCTCCGGAGAGTCTGACCCGGGTAATTGCTTTTTTAAAAGACATTAATATTTTCAATAAACTTTAAATTCTTTGTCTTAGACCATTACTTGCACGTGTTATCAGATAAATATAACCGAAGAAAGTACTATATTACATACATTTTAGTCACCCATGGATGAGAGTGATGCAACATGACCTCAGCTGTCGACGCACCCAAAACACCCAAATACTACTACTACTATCTATCCAACCTACCCATTTTATTCCTCACTGTACTCCATGTGCTTAACATGCTTCCTTTTATCAAGTTGTTCAACACACCATCCCTTTTTTCCAGCCACATGTAGACCTTCTGCCTTCTAGGGTCCTCAGTCAACTTCCTTTCTTCTCCTACTACCTATAACACTTGCAAACAATGATAATTTTCATTAGGTTCTACCTACTTTTAAGGTGATATAAAAAATGTATGTTAAATATTTTACATGCTTAAATGTTTTCTGTGATCTTAATCTTGAAAGGTATCTCTCAGGAATTGAGTTTTTATTTGGTTTTTATAGGTAGACTCAAAACTGACCAAGAATAAGCACATTAACCAAATAACTAAACCAAACTAAATTCTAGTTAATATCTTTAAATAATTCACCTGCAGTTGGACATCTTTGGTCCAGCATCCGCATTCCAGCTACTCTTATTCTGCTTATTTTGTATTTGCTGTTTTTAGTTCATGGATTATACATTGCACCGTACTTTAGGCAGTGCTCACATCTTGTTGCTGCAGTCACTCAACTTGCATTTATTAATGCTGTGTCCTGTTTTCTGATGCCTTTCTGCATCAAGAATGTAACTGTGGGACCAAATGGAGGTGAACACAATAGCATCGAATTCAGTTGATGCAAAAGCTTTAGTGGCGAAGAATGATAAAGCTTCAATTTTTCTGCAAAGCTTCAGCCTTCATCAAAATCTGGTTGTTCTTACATAGGCAACCTGCACCGTCAAAATCACCAGATTGTAAAAAAGTTTTCTTGTGCTGGTGACACACATGGAAATTCTGTTAACTGTACACATTGTGTGAACGACAACAATCCGGAAAAAAATGGATCCTCATAAGAGAATCTTTTCTGTTAATAATGCAAGTAATTATTACAGAAAATATCTGTGTGGTATTCGTGTTGTAAAAAAGCTTTTTGACATGTTAAAAACTGTGCTCTATAGACTCCCATATTTTTTATGAGAAAATGTCTTGGGGAATCTCAAGAATAGCTTATCTTTTAATCAACAGTGACAGTATCCATCAGGGTACCTGGGAGGCCTATTCTGTGGTTATTTTGTATTCTCCATCTGCCTTGCATCTATGTTTACCCTTGTTACATTTGTGGTAAATAAATTCTTCCTGTTTCCAAGTATTTCAACTGTACTGAGCATTAACTTGCTCAAGGGCAATATCAATCTCAAATAATATAGTCTGACTATTACTGAGTGTTGTCTAATTCATTCTATGTCCCTTTTTGTGGCATTACCCCAAGCAATCTGGTTAAAGTTTTCTGATCCCTTTTAGGATAAATTACAGAAGCAGCTGCATGATGTTCTTCACAATGTCCACTGATTTTTTTCTGTGATTTTATTTCTTTCCCTATTTCTTTTGTATACATTTTTAATTCATACTCATGCATTAATGTTAAGTTATATGTGTGTGTTTTCATTGCCTGAGCAATAAATATTAATTCTATTAATGGGACAGGTTATAATAGGCTTAAGACTCAGAACCACTAGTGATCTTGAAATTATGTCCATCACTAAATGTAAACCAACATTGTTCATTGGTGTGTATATTTTATTGCAAATTTTTTAAGGCATATCTTTATAGCATGCAGTTCAGTCCTTAATATTTACATTAAAAACAAGGTTTATGGATAGGTATGTCACTTTCGGATTGCAATGAAGTACCAATTACTTTTCAGTTTCCCTTGTCGTAAGAAGTACATATAAAATGTTTGATTTAATCTTTTAGAAGGTAATTTTGGCAAAATGCCAGCTATTTATTGTTGAAGTAAATTTTAATTCCATAAGTTATTGAAATGGATCTTTCTTTAATGAAATTGAAAATAGGTGTCACAGGTCAAAGCTCAGGAAAGATAATTCCTCTGGTGGCTGATGCACTTTTCGATCTTCTAATGATGAAAATGACTAACATTTACAAGTCAAAGACACAAACTAAGATGGAGGCTCGAGGTCCGAGATTTGTTTTTGGTGGAAATGGAATGGGAGGCTTTGGAAGCAATTCTCCTGCAGTTGAAGGTGACTTTCTGATAAAGCTTGGCACAATTACAATGGCCTCAAATTTCAAAGGAGTTTTGATTGAGGTAAGGAAAGGTTGAAAGTGAATGTGACTGCATGAAAATTGATCATCTCTTTCAAATTTATGGGAACTTAAGCTTTTTATTTCAAACTTTTCAAATTTATGGGAACTTTACCTTTTAAATTAAGAGTGATTTGTTTCATTGGTCAATAACTGCACCCATAGCTAATTCGATTGGAAAATACCAAGTAACCCATATCACCAACTTTGTCGGTAGCTAACCTTTCTTTCGTCTAGATATCTGTTTCATAATTTCACTCTGTGGTTCATTGAAGTGAAAATGAAAGGAAATTTCTATTCCTCTAATGGCAGTTCACACCAAGACTTGGTTTCATGATGCCTTGTGAACATAATCCATCAAGTTCATCCCTTATCTATTGACTGTTTTGGATTTCATAAAACACAGCCTACAGATACCATTGTGGTGCAAGGTTACATGCCTATATCGGACTACGAAGATGAAGAAGTGGAAGATGTCTGCGAAGATATCACGGAAGTAATAAAACTGGAACTGGAAAGACTGGAACACTGTCATCGGCGAAGGTCGAGATGGAAGAATAACTGGAAAATATAGATTGGGAAACCAAAACAAAAGAGGAGATAGACTGCTGGAGTTCTGCACACAACATAAGTTAGTGGTTACTAACACATTGTTTAAAAATCACAACCGAAGAAGATACACATGGATGGTGCCAGGAGACAGAGGAAGATTTCAAATAGACTACATTTTAGTGAAGAAGAGGTTCAGGAATCGTGTGGAGGACTGCAAAAGCTACCCGGGTGCAGACATCGACAGCAACTGTAATTTAGTGATGATGAAATGCCATTACAATTCAAGATGCCGAAGAAAACAGTAAATAACATTTGGCAAGTAGAAAAACTGAAGGAGACTCAACAGCAGCTGGCATTTCAGAAAGCAGTAGGAAACTCCATTGAGAAACCAGTAAAAGAGTGCTAGGAAAACATTAAATGTGGACTACAGGATGCTGCAAAAGAAGTTCTTGGAAGAAGAAAAGTTGTTAATAAGAAGCAATGGATCACGGAAGAAGTCTTAGTGCTGATAGAAGAAAGTACAAGAATGCGAAAATTGAGGAAGGGCAGCTTTGCTACAAAAGAATAAAGAACGAAATAAGTCGCAAAGCCAGGAAAGCTAGAGAAATGTGGATGAAGAATCTATGTCCTTGCACTTGGAAAGGTGGAAGCTGCCTATAGGATAGTGAGGAACAACTTCAAGGAACAGAGCGCAGGATGCAATGCCATAAGAGACAAGTATTGAGGACTTTTGATTGAAAGTGAAGGCAAGGTGAAGAGATGGAAAGAATATCTGGAAGAGTTATACAACGGAAACAATCTCAACACAAAAGTGATTGAAGAGGAAAGCGAAGTCAAAAATGATGATATGGGAGCATCAAAATTAAGATCGAAATTCGATACAGCAGTAAGGGACCTTCGCATGAATAAGGCCTTTGGAATTGATGATATCCCAGCAGAATTAATAAAAAATGCAGGAGAGAAGACATTAACCCATCTCTACAAAACCACCTGCGACATGTATTCAACTGGAGAAATACCTAGGGACTTCAAGAAAAACATCATAATTCCTATTCCCAAAAAGAAGAGATCGGAGAAGTGTTAACATTTTAGGACTATAAGCCTGACGACGGATGTGTCAAAGATATTGACAAGGATCATATACAGAAGAATAGAATGAAAAGCAGAGGAGTTCCTGGTTGAAGATTAATTCAGATTCAGGAAAAGTAAGGGTACATGAGAAGCAATATTGGCCCTTAGGCTGCTAATAGAGAAGAGAATGGAGAAGAACAAACCGACCTACATTGCATTTGTGGATTTAGAAAAGGCTTTTGACAGCGTTGATTGGAATTTAATGCTTGGAATTCTGAAAGGCATTGGAGTGTCGTACAATGACAGAAGAATTATCCACAGTTTGTATAAAAACCCAAGTAGATGTGATCAAATCTGGAGCCAGCTCTGAAGAAGCAAGGATAAGGAAAGGAGTGAGACAAGGCTGTGCACTGTCTCCCATAATTTTTTATGTTTACATCGAGAGAGCTATCATTGAAATCAAGGAAAAGAGTTCTGGAGTGAACATCAGTCCAGGGAGAAACAATCAGCATGCTATGATTCGCTCATGACATAGCTCTCATAGCAGAGACAGAGAAGGATCTGAAAAAGATGCTAACAACCATGGAAAGGACAATGGCCTGACATCAGCTGAAAATCAATATGAAGAAGACTAAGATATTGTTGTGCAGCAAGAAAAAAGAGGCCAAAACCAACATTATACTAAGAAAACAGAAACTGGAAGAAGTGAAAGAGTTCTGTTACCTGGGAAACAGTGTAACCAGCGATAAACGAAGCAAGAAAGAAATAGTGAGTAGAAGAGCCCATGCAAAGAGGGCATTCTATCAAAAGAAGAATCCTCTAACCACTGGAAATACCAGCGTAGAAATTAGGAAAATATTTATCAGAACGTGCATCTGGAGCGTGTTTCTCTATGGCAGTGAGGCATGGACGATGATAGCAGCGGAAAAGGGTGGAAGCATTCGAAATGTGATGATAGAAGAATGATGAAGATTAAATGGATCGGACGAGTAAGTAACGAGGAAGTACTGTCAGCATGCCTAAGTAGAGTGGGAGAAAAGAGAAGTCTTCTGAATACCCTGAGAAGAAGACAGAACAACTTAATTGGACACATCATGAGACATGATGGCCTGTTGAAGACAATCGTCGAGGGAAAAGTGAACGGGAAAAATGAGAAAGGCAGGCCTTGTATGAGTTATATAGAACAGGTTGTTAAGGACGTGAAAGAGAGGAACTACGTTAATATGAATAGATTGGCCGATAGAAGAATCGTGTGGAGGGCTGTCAAAACAATCCTAGGATTGTTGACCCAGGATAATGAAAACACGCTTGTAGGACAATTAACATAAGCATTTGCAATGGTAGAGTTCTTCAGATATGGTATCCTTAGCATAAAATCATTCAACCAGTAATCGTAAAAATTGGCCTTGGAGATTATTTCCAATATCAAAATTTTTTCCCTTTAAATTTGTCTTATTCATTTACTTCCTATCATTTCTAAAAGATGACATTAGTATTACTTTTCAATAACATTTTTATGGGTACATGATGATGATGTGGAAATGGTTTAACTTATAAATTCATCCCAATCCTATTTGTCATATCATTTCGTGCTCTCTTCTCACCGTCTAATAGTTTTTATTGGCAGAGAGGTCATAACCATTTGTCATTTTTTTATTTTAGGTTGAGTATAGGCCATGTGTTATTCCTTCTTCTTGTTGGGATATGATGAGAGAATTTTTGCAGGGCTTCCTTGGTAGCTGTGTTCCAAGTTCTCCTCCTCAATATCTGCAGGTTTGTCAGTACTGTTGATTCATAAACCTTAGAAACAGAAATAAAATCCTTCAGTCCAAGTCCAAGAGCATAAAGTCCAAGAGCATTATGACTTGAGCCATATTATTTTTCAAAGTTAAATATTTGTATGCACCATATTAAGGGACTCCTCTATGTGCCTAGTCTGATCATAATGCATCCCTATAGTCACTTGTCTAATTACTTTGATCTTTTCGTAGGGAAAAATGAATGATGTTTATACACCTTTGGATACCATTCATCAGTATTTAGAGCACTTCACTGCTTACCGCAAAGCAACCGGTGTCCGTTGATATGTATGGACTTTTATGTGAATGTGTTTTATACATTGGCATTTTGTATGAAGATATTTGAAGTGGTACAAATTTCAATCTTGGGGATTACATGTGAGGTAAGGTTGATAAGACTCTCAGGAACATATTTCCACTGATACTTAGTAAATATATCAAATCGTGGGAGAATATCAACTAATCAGATACAGATTGTATTTTAAATTAAGCTTTTGTTAAACATTATTTATTGCATAATAAAACTTTTCAAAGTGATTGCAATTTTTGTATAAATGTCATGTGATGAAATCCTTAAAGGCCGCTTTACACAATACAGTTTTTTGTGCAAACGCTTCTATAAACTGAATGAAATTGTATGTTTGTCTGAATGGCATTAGAACTGGTTCTATTTCTGGTTCAGTCATTCAGACAATTGCACAAGTGTTCATACAATATTCCGCTTTACACGGTACAACTTTCTCATACAAGCATTTGTACAAAAAATTGTATTGTGTAAAGCGGCCTTAAGTTTGGGTATGTCTACCATATATGTGTGCCTTAACTAGGAAGATACATAAAGTAATCGGTAACTGTCTTTTCCTGAGAGTACCTATAAATATTTAATCCTTGTGACAATTATAGTGATAAATGTTGAACCTTGCTCAATTTTAAGTCTAATCTAAGTTCCTCAGTGCAAAGTTGTGCAATGTATTAGCATTCAAGAGTTAAAGTAATCAAAAAAGATGATGTATGCTTCACCTCCAATGCCATTTGCAATACATTTATATGATTCTCAATGGATGGCCAAAGAGAGAGATCATGATGCACAATACAGTATCAGTAATCAAGCATTAGATATACCCTAAGGTATTTTCAAACCACTTCACTGGATATGTCACTGGAAACTCACTGTATACTAAATTTCAAAAGGCAGATTAAATGTTTGAGTTGGAGTATCTCACTTCTCTACTTTTGATCAAAAGTATTAATTTGAGATTTTTAACAATTGCATCATCTATTAAATTAGGTCACTGGGTAAATCACTGGGCACCCAGTGCGGCAATATCTATGCTATCTGGGCGGCAATACCTAACTTGCTATCTGGGACCCAAGAATTACTGAGTACATTGACTTTCAATAACTACCTATATCATTGTTAAACGTTTTAAGGACTTTTAATGGTAGATTAGGAATGTGTAAAATCTTGACTATGAACCATAAGTTTTACTGTGATGATTTTTTCTGCTCTGTTCCATTAAAATTTGGGCTCTGGGAAAATCACTCTCATTTCACTGGAAGAGTCATGGTCACTGGATATATTCCCCATGGGTTATCAGTGCAGAAAATGAAAATTTGGCAGTGTAGCTTGAACTTTTAATGGCAGCTTGATCTCATTGAAGCAGTACTACCTAGTGTATTGTAGAAAATATACAGTGGAGTACATATTATTATTTTCAGGTATAAAAATTGCGTTATCTATCTAACAAGGACAAGAAATATCTAACAAGCGACAAGAAATATCTTCCTTTGTCAATGCCAGACTAGAGAAAAATAATTTTTGCGACCTGTGTAAGTGTGCTGTAATGTTAGATTCAAGTATCTTACCTTTAATTTACACCAAAATTACTAGCCATATTTGTTTATGTCTTTCAGTGAATGACCTCTCATTTTTTCAATGAATAGGAAAAAAATATGGGTTATTTATTTATCAATATTAGTTGCCAAAACTAGTGTTCATCTTATCTGTTATATAACTTATTTGCTGAAAAAATTGGGTGATTCTGATAGAGTAATATGATATTCACGGTCACTCTTGGCAGTATAAGCCTTTGTTATCAGGAGTATTTGTTGAATTGGTTTTTCTGTTTTTTATTGGCAGTTTTTATTATGTGTATGAATGATGAGACCTTATTGTATTATTTGATTCCCTTAATAATTACATCATTGGAGTATTTAACTGCAGTATTTTTCTGGCATTTCCGTATTTGCCACTCGTAGGTTCATGAGTCACAACTACTAAATGGTAATACTTATCTATAGTTCTATAGAGAAAATTTTTGGAAGGTCATAGCTAACATCAGACATCATTGGTCAACAATCCTATGATTGGTTTGATGTAGCTCTCCACTCGATTCTGGCATAAGAGTGATGCCATATACCCCTGTAAAATGAATGTGACAGGTATCCGCTGAACAAGACTTTAGCTCCTCTTTGCATATTTAACTAATTTTCCAACAACACATTTATAACTTGTGTAACCAATTGGTTATAAGCAATTTTAATGAAATGTAGACACATGCTTTAAAATGCAGAATTATAATATAAGATAAAATATACCTTTGGATGTTAGGAATTACGTGTACGTGATGTTATAGTAAATTAAAGCTTCAAATTTTCTATTTGAAGTTTATTTGCTGGTGATGTAAATATGCACTTAGCATGTAAAATATATATGCAAGGATTTTTTTTTTGTTTTCTTTAGCAGCAGTTGCATCACAAAAAAATTATTTCATAATTACAAAATTCTTTGAAACAAGGGTTCAAACACAGCATTGGAACCTCCAATAACTTGGACACAGTTCTTGCCACCTTCCATAATTATTTTCTCAGTTGAACTCAATACCGTTTTCTTTTACCCAGTTCTTTGCTAACAATAGGTGGACAGAAGATCTAGGGATGTTTAGCTGTGGTGGCTGAGTCCATGACTGCTCTTCAGAAATCTATAAATGACATTTTTTTCCCAAAACTTTAGGTACATCAGATACTTTGAAAGAGTAGTTAATAATATGTGAGGTAACTTTTAAATACCATTGCAGTGATATTCTTCCTGAGGGATACAATGCCACTAGTTGGTAACCTAATCCACACTCCACTTACTATATGTTATACTCTGTGATAATGTGTGATATGCTGGTAGTTGGTAGTTTTTTTACCCTTCAAGTTTACTTCAACAGGATTACTTCCAAATTTTGAATATAACAAAAGGGCGTCTTGTTTGTCAGTTGACTTCAGTATAGATACACATTTGGTGTGTATGTAAGACAGACTCTGCCCTTTATGTTTCTTGCTTTGAAGGTGAAGAGTTTTTATGTTTTTCCTTAGTGTTTCAGTTGTGTCTTTTCTTATTAGTTTGCTAGATAAATGTACAGAGTAGAGATGAGTGGGTACCAAAATTTATCGATTCTCAAGTGCGAGTCTTCTTACTAATTTACCATGAAAATCTGATAAAAATATTTAAGACAAATATTGCTTTTTTCTTTTAACTAATTGTAGCCTGACACTGATTATCAGAAAAGTGAAATGCACATTTTTTTATATTTAACATTTTTTATCCCGGGAAGCACACAAAAAGCCATGATTTTTATTTTCAGAGGTGGTGGGAAATATCTTTAGGATTATGAGAAAAAATAGTTTTCCTTATAAACACACTGCCTTGGGTAGATATTTAATTTTTTATACAACCATGTTTTGGGTAAGAAATTTTCTTAAATCTTAGGAAACTAAAGTGTTTTGAGAGTGTATGATACCTCTGAGAATAAAACTCAAAGTTTTTGGAATCCTCATGGTTTATTTGATAAAACTCCAAATTTTTATAACAATTGAGTGATAAATAAGAAGCATACAATTTGTTTTCCTATGGAGGTACAAGTGCCCACGGCGTCCTTAGGAATGAAAAAACTACAGTTTGACCTACACTATAAGTGGTTGTAAAAATAAAACGAAGAAAAACTTTGGATTCTTTCCTGTCTACATGAAAGATAAATCATGCCAAGTTTCATCAAATTCTGAGTCGGTGGGTGTCAAAACGTAATTTTTCTGGATGAATTGACATGGAATGACCCTAATATGTGTTTGAATTATTTTCCAAAATATAAGATCCTAGTGATACTGTATCACCTTCTTTCCAGAAAGGTATAAATGTAATTATACAAAAAAGATTTCCATGCGTGTCACATGCCAAGAATAATATAATATAGAATATTAAATAATAAAATCCCAAACGTAAAATTAATTCACTGCACAATCGGTTTACATTAACTTGGGTTGCTGTTATAAATCAAATCCTTGAATGCATTAAAATTCTTTTTTAGAGACAAAGAAAAAGTTTAATGCTGTCAGGATATTCTATTCATGGAAAATCTGAGGATTCCATTTTTAAGATGAAAAAATTATTATCAATGTTCCAAGCTGTTAAACTAGTAATTTTGCAATGTCTTATTAATAATAACCCTTAAAATGGAATTTGTGCGTTTTATACTCATAAGGAAAGGTTGTGTAACTCGGATCATGAAATGAGAAGAGCCTTTTTTCATGCTACTAGAAGGAAAAGAAAGAAATATATGTTTCGGCTTTTTTGTCCATTGGCCCAGGATCCCAAGAAAAAAAATAGAATGACATGCATTCTCTGAACTTGGGTAAGCCGAATATAGTAGAGTTTGGTAGTGTACTGCAGGTAATGAAGTTCGAATCTTATCGATGTTTAAAAGTTTTCTTTCAGCCGTTGAATCAAAAATTTTATCATCCTTAATTTCCAACCCTTGTATGCAAATACTGATTTTTTTGTACTTCTATCGCTTAAACTAGATTTACAAATGCATCACTCAAAAATACATTGTAAATTTAATGTACTGTTTCCATGGTTTTCCAATCACTTTCACTAATGCCAAATTTTATTATTTTTATTTACTTTGTTGATTTATATATTTACATGAAATTTCTGATAATCTACTTTTTTTAACTGCCTGCTTGCCTTACTCTAGGAATACAGCATGATGGTAGTACTAGGCAATGTTAAGGATGGAACGGCAGAACACTAGCTCATATTTTTGAAAACTTCATTATCATCGGTTCATGCAAGTATGGCGGATGTAGGCGACCCACGTGACATTCTGCTAAATTTTTTCCCGTGCATCCAGGCCTGTGGAGGAGGAAAAAAAAGCCAAGACACGTATTTCTTTATTTTGCTCTAGTAGCACAGAAAAATTTTCATCTCATTTCGTGACCCGAGTTACAATCCTCTCCTTGTCAGTGTCTACCGTACCTACATTACATTGGCGGGGCGCATTGATCACTAAGCCGCAAAATTAAAAAATATCCGATCCTGATACCATATTATAGTATTCGGATGTGATTTTAGTAGTGAATGAAATGAAAATCCATGGGTCTTTGGATACAACCCAACCATCCCTAATTTTTGAGTGATACATTCGTAAATCTAATTTAAACAATAAAAGAATGAAAAAGTGAGTATTCAGATGTAAGGGTCTTAAAGTGAATGATAATATTTTTGATGCAATAACTGAGACCCCCCTCTCTCCCAGGGTAGTGGGGAAAAAAAAGTCATATTTATTTATTTCGTTTCTAATTGCATGGGAAAATGTTCATCTAATTTCGTGATCTTGATTACACAACCTCTCCTAGTCATTATCTACCGCACCTAGTACCGCAGGGGGATGCTTGATGACTACCTCGCGAGAATTTTAAATCTACGATTCAGATCCGATTTTACTTAGTGTCTTTGGAACCGGATCCGAGTAAAATGATAGATCCGCGGATCCTTGGACCCAATGGATCCGATCCGACCATCGACGGTATCGGTATCAACTTTAGGCTATCGATTCCGATACCAAACCTCTAGAATCGGTGGTATCAAGAATAGGTATCGAGAATCGACACATCCCTAGTACAGAGCTATAATTACTGTGGGAATATATGCAGAGGTAGACAAATTATCCATGTAAAGGCTGGTCCCACATAAAAGGAATCTTTTTATTAAGTTCTGTACGAACTGTGGGAAAGTGTTCAAGTGAAAAAGTAAAATGTTACTTCACACAAAGGACTTACCTAGAATATCTATCAGGCATTTGGAATCTAATGAATAAAGACGTAATTCGGGAACTAAACAAGGTATAAGAGAGCGCTTTTAGTAACAAAGTGCTATGAACTTTCAGTATGCATGTATCACTAACCGATTGGAAGAGCTTGGGTTGGAAACCCAACAACAGCAGGACAGATGGAAGTGATAAAATAAGAGAGAAATCAACTGTTGAAGTAAGCGATACCGGAATTCTTTTTCGCATGCCAATACATGATGACAATGAAAACAAAGTATAATTCTTTCAGAAACATTATGAAGTATACTTCATTGTTATTTAATTTTTTTCTCAGCTAAACTCAATTTCACTGCTTGTGACCTACCATTCCCTGCCACATGCTCTTGCAGTGGCTCACAGGGCAAATGTAGATGAATTATCCATGGAAAGACTGTGTCTATGGAAAAGAAATTACTACTCCATTCATTTCGGGATGATTTTTTTTACATGCACCCTGCCGTGCACATTGCGATCCTTTGCCCATATAGGTATAAATGAAAGTATTTTATCTTAAACTAGTCCATATGCTTTAGTTTAAGAGCCTAATTTTAGGCTCTGAAATGATATCTAATTTTTTTACTTGTTGACGTTGCTTGTTTTATGTGTACAGGTGAAGAGATAATCTTCTTTGCCGGAGTAGAACTCTTTATCTGCATACTAAAATGGTTTCATTCACGGATTGAGTTAATTCTAAAGTTATTAAGTTTTAGGCACCTATCTTATTAAAACATATTCATTGATCGGTAATTTTGATCATAGGCATATCTAGAAAAGCGGTTGAAGGGGGGTCACCACCCCCCTATATGGAATACCTTAATGTAAACGGGCGTCTGGGAATTTTGAAAAATATACATCTTAAAATGACGTTTTGAAGGTGTGAAGAAATTGCCTTAGTTATTGCATGTATTGAATCAGAGTTTGTAAAATATTTTTTTTTAATTAAGCCACAAAACTGCGAGGTTTAAGGCCTTATGAGGGTTGCTTTGTTCTTTTTTATATTCGAGAAAAACCTGCTATAACTAGAGCGATTAGTAAAATACAAGTATTTTGTAAAATACTTTTTATCTTATTCATATTATAACCTTATGAGTTATGGTAGTTCAACTAGGCTTGGGAAAACCTTGATTTTAATAAATAGAATTAATTATATATATATATACTGCATGCTTACGGTACACACTTTGGGTGAAAATCATACTTATAAGGCTAATTACAAAGGAGATTTAAAATATATTTTCAATTGATCAAATTTATATTGAAGTTTTTTTTAACAAAATAGGACTTGGTTTACAAGGAAACATACTGTGCAACATTTTCAGATTCTTAGTAGCATACCTATTAAGTAGGCCTAAGTGATGATTTTTAAAATTGTTAACAAGTATAATACCTAGTACAAACAGCAAACTAACTCGAAGGCAGAGTGCTTCATCAAGGGGCCAGATAGTCCCATAAAGTCCCTTCACTCTGCTTTTCGATTACTTTGTATCTTTTTGTGGTGTGACCGTTCAATTCGCGTAGCAAACATGTAGACGATTTTGTTGACAACCTTGCGAGTTGGAAGACATGTGAGCCTCGGCATTCTTTGAGTAGTAGTCAAGGAACGATGGCTAAACGGTTTTCACTGTTTGGAAATTTCCTCTCTCATTGATTATGGAAAAAGACCCAATGGAAAGACCATACGGACAGTGGCGTAGCCAGGTTTTAGGTCAAGGGGGGGGGAGGCAAAATATTTAGGGGACGCCGACTTATAAATTCACCAGTTTACCCAGTAGCGTACCAAGGCTACCGTGGCTAACTAGATGGTAGCCACCCATAGAAAAAAAATAATTTTTTTTCTTCAGGGAATTTTACGTGTTTTTCAATTTTGACGGCGCCTGGTTCGCTCCCCACTTGGTACGCTACTGAGTTTACTGAACTAAACTTACTCTTATATACTTCTACTGTATTATTTTGTTCATAATATATTATTATCCAAACTTGTAGACCTTGCAGAATTTATTGTTGACAAGTAAGTTATGACATTGATTCATGTACATATTTGTGACTTTAGAATGGAAACATTCACAGGCTTAGGGGCGTCAGAACACAGGGAGCGGGGGGGAGGGGTACATTCACTCCCCCGTCCTCCCCTGGCTACGATACTGCTTACGGAAATATACATTCCGTTACAAGTTAGTGTATATCCGAAACCAGCCTCTCTAGCTTTGCGATGCGGGCCTCTTGGAGCTTGCTCTTCGCCTTGCTCTTGAGAACAGCTACAGAGGATCGGCCAGCTCTACTCTACTGACTGTATAAGTTATACGTATTCTCTCGGCGTTTGAGTAAATAGAATGGGGAAGGATAAAAGTATCGTACACGAAAGCCTAAGTGATGTAGAGGTCCACGCCGCCGGGTTGGAAGAGGGTCGGCCGCCGACGAAAACTTATTCGGCGCCCACGTTTATACAGTACACCCCTACTGACTTAAGCAATGGACTCGTCTTTCCGCAAAAATCACTCGGAGAAGTCCTTTGCTGTCTGTCTTTCTACTGTTATAGTTGCAGCGTAGAAACCTAGTAAAGTTCATGGAGCGTGTAAAATCGAAGTGTAGTGCAGTAGTTTGGTAGTCGTCCGATTTGTTGGTTTGTTGCCTCACAAAATATGTAAAAAAAACTAAAGTGTGTGATATAACTCCACATTAGCATGTGTTAAACACATCATTTATACGTTTTTTATCAATGTGGGGGTTAACAACCCCCAAAAAACCCCCTGGGTACGCTTATGATTTTGACGATTAATGTTTATTTATTTATATGCGTATACGATGACTATTTCATCATATAATATTTAAATGGGGACTATATTCGAGCTATAATCCAAAACTTCCTCTTGAACGTTTAATGATGGCTACATGAGAAAAACGAAATCCGTGCGACTAGCCAATTTGAAGATTGCTTCTGGCAGTACAGCGCCACGATGTGCCCTACGTCACGACGGTGGAAATCCGCTCTAATTTTCCCGCAAAGTCTAATCCTTTAGGCCCTTCACCTAAAACTCGGAAAAGTTCCTGAGTTTCGGGAAGTCAAAAATCGGCTATTTCCGCGTGGAAGAGGCTGTTCAAGGTCAAATGACTGTCATTTTGCTTGTCTGTCTGATGACTGTCAAGGCCGGATAGGCTGGATAACAAATGAGTTTGAAATACGCGACATAAGCTTAGTTTTCGGAAGAAGGCACATAATGCATCATAGGGAGCAGGTGTATATATCAGTACTAAGGACATAAAATAATATTGATATCACTACGTCAGCAGACAGATTACCAAGCCCTAAACCCTAACATTTTTGTATTTATTATAATAAACATACGCTGTCATTGCATCCGTACATGCACTAACTTCTTTGATACTGACCGCAGAAATACGATCCAAAGACGTTCGTGATCTGCATGGTGAGTGGACGTTTATTATAGGATCGGACAAAAGTAATTCGTAGTAGCAGTGTCTGTCACTATCTCTACGCTCGGGCGCAAGGCAGCCGCATGACCCCGGCGAGAGTGGCGACTGAAGCGTAGACGGGTTTCCTTGAAGATGAATTCAATGTTCGTTCCGTTGACCCGAATGATGTCAACGGGAATTGGGATAATATTCATGTGCCCCTATTTATTTTCTGCGAGGGAAGTAATAATCTTAGGAATTGCGAATGAAGGAAAAATGAATCGACTAGGCTCAATAGTATGGATTGTAAGGGTTTGTTTGAAGCACTTCCGTGAGTTACAAATGAGCACATAGGAATCGTGTTCGCAGATGGAATCAGTCGAGGGTGGTATGGATTTTAACGTTGATTTGTGCTGCTGCATGTAACAACGTGCTCGTTACCTTCGCGCGGCAATACTAACATTATGCGACCAGTTAGATGTTCTCAGTTGTAATAAATGTTTTGAATATCCCATAGTGCCAAAATACAGCTCCACTTGCGATGGAACTATACCATCGTGTCATTAAGATATATTGACATAACTTTTTTGATACGGGTCGTAGAATTTTCATTCAAGCACATCCGTAGTCTGCACGATGAGCCCATTAAAATTATGTTACCATATTAAAGCTATCGAGATTTATTTCAGATCTGGAAAGTACTTCGCGCTGACACTTGCCGCTGCAGTCCCGCGACCTTGATGCGGTTAATAGCAGAGCGATCGCTCCGTTGAGGGGAGTGTAGGTATAGTGCCGCTCCGCTGAGATAATGATTGGTCCGAACAAGGCTTTGGTAGAACGTAGTTTTAAACAACGAGAGAATATTTCAATTTCTGCCTCAAGTTAAAGGCCCAATTACCTTATTACCCACAGTCAACTCACCTGAGCGAATTTTATTCCTATTGTTCTGTCGTCGTGTTCGTCAGAATACTAAGGTTACATTTCAGTTAGATTTATTTAATCCAGGGATCGTAATTTTAAGAATAAATAACCCAAAACATGTAAGCTTAAAATGAGGTCCATTGTGATAACACCGCATAACTTCCTAAATACGAATCGTAGAATTTTTATTCAAGCACTCCCGTAATCTTCTTGTTGAGCGGGATGCGAGTGTGTGAATAATAGGAATCAATCAAGAATCTGTTAAATTCTGGAATGTACATACATAGCGCCCTGGCACTTGCAGCAGTTGTGTGACCTTGGCGCGGGTGACAGCGAAAGTCTAAGCAATGTGGTGAGGGCTATGGCTAGAAATAGTAAATATAATGCCTCCTTAGCGATGTGAGATCGGTTAGTGGAAAATATTTTCGTTATATACCCTGGAGAATCAATGAACTCACTCCCTGCTAATTTTATTTAAAATTTTGAATGCCTAGCCTTCACTTTATATTCGACGGAATATCAGGATAAAATCAACATGGGGGTAATATTATGGATCAGGGATAGTATTATTTCAGTGGTCGTGATTCGAAGGAAAATAACAAAATAACTAAGCTCGAAAGGTGATCAAGTGACATTAACGGGTCACTATGATAACACGGGCTAACTTTCTTTGAACGGATCGTAGAATTTTCATTCAAATTCACCCATAATTTGCATCATGAGCGGAACGAGATTGTGTGAATAGTTGGACTGAATGAACTATCGAGCAATTTTCGCACGGTACATGTGGTAATTGCGTGATCTTGCCGCGAGTGATAGTGGAAGGATCGCCACGCTGAGGTGAGTTCATGAATAAATCAATGAATATATCGCTCCAGCGCTGAGGTTATGAATAGTGCCGACCCCCTTTGGCAGAACGTTGGCTTAAGCAATTAGGAATGTCTTTTCGTTAAAATAACGAATGTGTAACCAAATTTCATTTCTCGACTCACTCTCGCCGGTTTTATTTTTGAGTGTTGTGTCTATTTCTAATAGTTCTGGTGTACAATAAATAACAGGAAATATCAAGAGCAAGCCACCATTTTGACTAATAGGGTATTGTCCCAGGGGTCGCGATATAAGAAAAAATCAACAAAAAAAAGCAATCTTCAAAGTTGACCCCGTGACGCCTACAAGTCCCTAAGTTACCACGAGTTAACTTTCTCAATATAGATCGTAGAATTTTCATTCGAGCACGCCTGTAATCTGTTATGACGAGAGAAAGAAGGAAGTTTAAATAGTTGGATGCAGACCTGAAATCTGCGAATGTTTTATTGCATGTACTTAGCGCTTGGCACTTAATGCAGTTTTGTGGCGTTGACGAGAGTGAAAGCGGAATGGTCACTTTGCTGTGGCGAAAATCGAAGAATGTGCTTCTTTAGCTCTGAGGGAACGATAGTACCAGTAAAGTTCGGGGTAGAACCTTATTTTAAACAATGAATTTGTTCTAGTTCCGTGTCGGCCACAAACTATACCCAAATATTATGTAACCAAATTTTATTTCATTATCTATATCTACATAATCTATATCTACATACCCTGCCAGCCACTTCAAAGGTGTGTGGCAGGGGCATTATTTACCCTGGCGAACTATATTTTTGAACATTTGACTGATATGCCACCACTTTATATGCAAAACGGAATCACATTGAAATTATTCTATGGATCGTGGTTTAGGGAAAGTATTAATCCAAATAATTACCTACATTTAAAAGGTGGTCCAATGACGACATCGTGTTATTAAGTCAAAATGAGTTAACTTTCTTAATACATATGGGTTTGTAGTTTTCTTAGTATGGCAGGATTTTCATTCAAGCACGCTCGGAATCTGCTTGTTGTACTGGATGCGACCATGGGAATAGTGGGAAGCATTCATGAATTGTGCAAATTTTTTATTGTACACAGCGCATGGCTCACACTGTAGTTATGTGACCTTGAAGAAGGAGGTAGCGTAGCGGTCGCATCGCTAAAGTGAGCGTGTGCCTATGATCTGAAATAAATTTGCAAATATGCGTCTTCACCACTGAGGGAATAATGAGTACCAACATATTATATGTTCAGCGTCGCTGCCCTTCCGGTCGTCTCCAATTTATGGTCCAAATTCAACCGTAAGGAAACTGGATTTCTCAAATAACTCCAGCGAACTTTATATTGAATGGAAATGTTATTTCTACACTTGATATGCGACAGAATATCGACAAAGATAATTATAGGGACGAAGTTATTTTAGTGATCGCGGCATATAATAAAAGTACTTCAAAAAACGAAATTTAAACAATGATTCAGTGGCAACAACATCATTGTTAATATAACACGACCTATATTTCTTTAGTAGAAGTTTCTTTCAAGCACGTCAATGATTTGCATGATGATGACACCGCGGATGTTTGGATAGTTGAATATAATCAAGATTTTTCGAGAAAGGTTACCGCTGGCACTTCCAATAGCCGTGTGACCGTATTCGTACCGTAATGTGACCGTATCAGCGCTGCGTCGAGAGAATGATTTACTACGGAGTTAGTCGCAGAATCCTAATTTTAACTATAATTTTCCCCGCTTAGGGACGGGCCGAAAGTAATAAAAATCGTGATATCCATGCGGCAGGGCGAGAAACAATATGGCGACATGATTTCGGAACCCGATTAGTTTCCCACTTTCTCTTATAATATCAGTTACATTGGCTGAAAAACTGATACATACCTACATGAATTGAATTACAATTCCTACGACCCGCATTTTAGAGGAATATTGAGAAGTATTATTCAGCAATGTATCACAGGCATTGGTCCTCGTTTGTTGCTTTAAGCATATAAACGTCATCTTTTCGCTGACCATGTCTTCCGAGAAATGTTTAAACGAGAAAGATTTAATAAATATCTCTCGCAATCAAAATAAAACTTCACCCATCGGCAAAAACGGCTACGGATCTCTTCACGTCGATGATCCCATTGGAGCACTCTGAATTTATTTTTCAGCTCGCAACTAGGTCACACAAATCGCCTCAAGCAACTGGTCCGTAAACAACAGAAACATCAAAACTTTTATCGGTGTGATGGTATCGCCACTCATCAATCGCACGATGGCTGTATGCTCATCGCGCAGATTGGTAGCGTGTTTAACTTAACTTATATGTGTTAAGTACGAAGAAAATTGAATTGTGCTTTATCTTTATCGCGAGATTATGATCGCGTATTTAATTAAATTTTTGTTATTCTCCGCTTCATCAGGAAGAAAAAAAACGATTGAATTTCTAAAATCTTCCAACGTATGCATGTACCTTACTAACATTATATGCACTAATGTTCCGATTTTGGTTGATGGGCAGGTTCTTGGCATCAATGGCATATTAGACAGCATTGTAATTCATATTGGCATGTGTCATGCTGCTGCCTGTAAAAAACGGAGAGTTATTTCAATAATAGTCCTAATTTTCTTATGCGTCGCGATTTCTCTGAGCAGGCCTGTTAACAGTGGCTTTCCTGCTTCTGTTCTGTTCAAGGACACAACTGCTGCTAGCCTCAGCGCAAACTAATTTCAGAATTTCAGCAGGAACTCGATTGCTTCCATCTGTTTACCCAACCGCGTTGCGCGTATCACAATGATCAAAGACGTGCTTGAAAGAAACATCTACGAGCCGTATTGAGAAAGTTAACTCGTGTTATCTCAGTGACGTGGTGGTGTCAATTCGATCGCCTTGTAAGCAGTTCTTTTGGATTCATTGTTTGCACAAATCACGATCCCTGGGACATGATCATCGCCGTCAACAATGTTAACTAAATCTTGATTCTATTGGTACAATCTATGGAATGTATAGATAGAATAGTGTACAAATAGCATGCATAAGTTCATAAATCAAATTCGCAGTGGTAAGTTGAGAAATAACATTTTTTGTTACATTGACTGAACCTATAACTTGTGGCCACACCCAAAAGACAAAATGCATTGTTTATACCAAGGTTCTACAAGAAATTCTATGGACACTAATCATTCCCTCTTAGTTTCAGCGGTGACAGCGGTATATTCATTGATTTATTTCTAGTTTAAGCCGATTCCGTTCCCCATAGCGCTGCGACCCGTCCGTTATCCCCGTCTGCAAGGCCACGTAAATGCTCCAAGTCCCACCGCTTACTTTTTATTGACAAGTAATGGGAGACTTCATTGTTTTTTAATAGTTGAACAATAGTATTCTGCTCATCTTGCAGATTACGGGCGTGGTTGAAAGAAAATTTCACGAGTTGTATTAAGGAAGTTATCCTTAGTGCATGAAAGTGTTACACTACCGCCATTTAGGCTTAGTTTTTTCCGAAATAATTTTTCTTTATAACGCATTACCTTTGCTTTTATCAGTTCTGCCCCAATCTTTAATTAATCCCGATATCCCACTGCGTATCATTGGTAGAAAGAAAATTCAGTAGTAGTAGATATTTAGGTGCTCCAACGGTTAAGGTAATATCGCACCGTTTAGTCTAAGATCTTGACCGTAAGACAAGCACAAAATTCTTGCCCTGTGTGGAGTTCGGAAGCCGCAACCTTTGGATTGCCAGGCTAGAGCGCTACCTATCAGACTGACCTGGCCGGAGAGGACATTGCTTCAGGTTCAGAAATGAAATTCACAAGAATCTGAAAAAAATAGTTTCGCGTACACCTGAAACGACGAAATTAAATCATATCACGAACCTGGTTAGTAGAAATTATTCCTTAGACTCATTCACATTACATTTACGCGGTAAATTCACATATTTATGGCCATAGACCACAAAGCTTACCATAGCGCGGCAACTATTCTATTATCCTTCGCTTCAAGGCCACGCAATTGCAATAAGGGTCAGCGCAAAGTACTTTTAAAAATTTCAAACAAATCTTAATTGCTTCCAAGTATCCTTACAATCAGATCGTACCCATAACGCTTATTACGGGCGTGCTTGAATGAAAATCCCTCGATCCGTTTTAGAAAAGTTAACTTGGGTTATTTTAGTGGAATGACGACATAACTGAACCGCCCTTTAAGCATAGTTTTTTTCGATTGATTTTTTACTCAAATCACATTCCCTGAAATAGTTAACTTTCATGAAATTTCATCACGGTCAAGAATTTTACCTCTATCTCGACTTAGTCTCGTTACACAAAAGCTTATAAGTAATATTCGCTACGCTAAGTTGCGAAATAAAACTTGGTATCACATTAATTGGTCCCCTTACTTATGGCCTATCCTTAATGTCGAAGTCCATTGTTAGCGCGATTTCTACCGTTGGCACTAATCGTTCCCTCAGCGCTAAAATTTCTAGCAATAGCTTTCACGGCCTTCACCACAGCGAAGTGATTGTTCCGCTATCATCCTAGGCAAGGTCATACTGCTGCAGCAACTGCCAGCGCGAAGTACTGTAAATATTTCCCATAATTCATGATTTCTTCCTCCTATTCACACAATCGTGTCCTGCTCTTCATGCATATTACTAGCAAGCATGAATAAAATTCTACAACCCATATTTAGAAAACTATATCCTGTTATTTTAATAACGGGATTATGTCATCGGACTACTTTTTGAGATTAGTTTTTTTGAATTAAATTTTCCCTCAGATCACAGCTCCTGGGATAATACCGTTCTAGCCAGAATATCACCATTTTTGTTAATTTTATCCTGGTATGCTGTTGTACCCCAAGAGTAGAAGTGACTGAAGAGAATAAAATTCGCAATAGTAAGTTAAGAAATAACATTAGGTACACACCCATTTGACTTTTTAGTAGAGGCTGACTTTATTGGCATTCCTGATTATTAAAACCAATGTCAAGGTCCCAGTTGGACTAATCTTGATCGTAAAGTTTAGTTGAGAAATTAAATTGTTTGCTTTTTAATTGGGCCTATAAATTGAGGCCTACCGTAATCGACTATTTTTATCGTTCCAAACAAGGTTAGTATACCTATTCATTAATTTATTTTTTAGTTCTAGCCGATTCCAATGACATTGCACATTAACTACTCCGCTATCATCCCTTTCAAGGTCACACGACTGCAGAAAGTGCGATCGCTATGTTTA
This sequence comes from Platycnemis pennipes, assembly GCA_933228895.1. NCBI lineage: Eukaryota > Metazoa > Arthropoda > Insecta > Odonata > Platycnemididae > Platycnemis > Platycnemis pennipes. The sequence goes on from OW121853.1 coordinate 54,880,611, forward strand.
CATTCCAAAATTTACACAATCCTCGACTGCTTCCTACTATTCATACGGTCGAGACCCACGCACTATGCAAATTACGGGCGTGCGTGAATGAAAATCCTGCGATCCTAATTGATGCTGTGTTTTCGTAATGCTGTCATTGGACTGACTCTTAAGCTTAGGATAGTAGAGTAATTATTTCTCATTATTATTATATGTGGATTATGCCGTCTGTTACCTCATTTTTTTGGTTGATCTCGGTGTTCTGCCGTGCACTAAGAGTGTACAGAACTCTCCGTTCGCGATGGTAATGTAACAATTAAAATTGGGATAGACGTAGTTAGGCCTTTATCTTGAGGCCGACTTTAAAAGATGCTTCTCATTATCACGGGCTCAGTTGTGATTGGACGAAGTGGAGACGCAAGAGGTCGCACGCACGGCCACTTTTCCGAAAGGGTTAAAAACCAGTTTTTCGCCGAAAATAACTGGAGAACTAGTTGACGAATCGAAAAACGGAAAAATACGAGTCTCTTTATTTTGCAAACTCTATCAGATTCGGCAATTAAAAAATATGTTAAATTACCCCAGTGACTTGGAAGTGGGATTGGATTTTAATGCACAAAAGACTTCTAGAAAGAAAACAATGTCAGGAGAAAAAGCCAAAGAAGAAGCACCTGAATTTCCTGCAATTCAAAAGTATAAATTGATCTACTTTAGCGTTATTGATCGAGCCAGAAATAGTATTGAAGACAGATTCGTATCCAATCGAGATATTTTAAAAGATTACTCTTGGTTCGATCCTAATAAATTCCCGAAATAACAAGGGTAGATACTTTTCCTCCCGACATTATGTGCGCCATTCCGAATTTGTGTAAAGGAGAAAGAAGTACTTTACTTATAGTACTGAAACAGTTCAGTTGCAGATCAGTACGAAAGTTTTACCAAGACAGAAAAAGTTCAATATGATGAAGGAGAAGACATGCCTAATCTGAGAAAAATTCGAAAAGAAAGTGGAGATGATGAAGTTAACTTTGAAGAAGAGGAAGAACAGGAGTTCATTCATTGCACCCAAAATAGAAAATGCTACAATTGTTTGGCCTGTGCTGTCCCCATTGCCTATGAACTGTCTCAATCTGTTTTTTTACTAACTTGTAAACAGCATATAAGTTTATTGTTACCCCTTTTTTGCACTCAAGTAAAATGTGAAAGAGTATTTTATAAATTAAAAATCAGTTTAAAAAGTCAGTAAATTTAAAAAAAAATTAATAAGATTAAAAAGGACATACTTAGATCAACACTGACTCAAGAAACTCTGTCCAATTTACTTCTAATGAATGAGGAACGAGATTGTTGAGTCAAATAAGTAAAAAGTAAAACTTTGAGGTCACCACATAAACTCCACCCTCGCTCGGAGTACTTCACACACTGCAATAAAAACTGCAAACTTTCATATGTTTCTTTCAAAGTAATAGATTAAGCAATCGGTACAGATCCAAGCACATTGCCGTTGTGGAGTAATACATCTTTCAGGCTGGTTACAGAAGAATATATGAAGAGCCTCCATTCAGAAGTAACATACTTCATACCAAGCCAGGATACAAGTTCAGGTATATCGTTGCAGAAGATCATAGACCTTGCTTCTGAAAATAAAGAAACTATTTCTTGTTCCCGGGATATGTAACATGAAATTATAGTGCCAGGTAACAATAAATGTCTGTCTCTCAGTACAGAAGCTAACAGTTCAGCACTTTCCTTCGGTAACGCAAGATCACGTACCAAGTCATTCAATACGGACTGACTAAATAAGTGTGGGGTATTGTCACTTGTACTGGGTACAAAGTCGTCCGTATCTGATCCACTGATGTCCGTTGTATCGCTAACTTCCTTTTGAGGCGATGGGCAGCTCGGAGATGGACGAGAAGGAATAGCTATGCTTTCGTCATGTTTGATTGGTCTCATTGCAGATCGCAAATTTGGATTCACTATTGTAATAAAAACTTAACTTTGTATTTTTCACACTTTTATTGAGAAACCCTACCGGTTTCCTACTTTACGCCAGGCTCGCAATTATAAGTAGGCCATTGGGCCTGCACTAAAAAAAATTATTTTGATGTTCCAGTATTGTGGCGCGGACGCACAATAAAATAATAATTTTCGTGGATGTTTAATACGATCGTGGACATCGTGTGGACATAGTTCATTGTTGCGCACTAATTCGGAAAAACTCGAGCAGCGTCAGCAAGAGAGAGGGCGTGGCGCGTACGCCACAACTTGCAAAATCGTTTGCTATTTGAACTGTCTCCACCCTCTCAACGAAGCGTTATTTACGCCCGCTCGATTGATTTTCGATACTTATCAGTTGAATAGTCTCCATATTGTGTAATTATAAATAGTTCAATTCTTTTTTCGAGGAAAAGTAGACGCGCCGGTATTTGGAAACCAGTTCGTCGCGCTGCCTCTTAAAGACACATCATGTTAAATATAAATAAATACATATCTGCATGTTACGTATCTGGTTGATTTCGCAATAAAACAAACATATTTTGTTTGTGAATTCTTCTGGTTTCCAAATAGCCTGTATAACAGCGCTTCCTTTCTTGAAACAACAGCTCTCTCTGCCCCCCCCCCCCCCCCCCCCCAATTGTGCCCACCCTAACATTTTTCCAGCCTTGCCATCACCAATAAAATAAGGGACCCCAAATTTGTTTCCAGCCGAGGGCCCCCGATGATGCCAGACCGCCCCGGGGTATCAGTATCGATAATTTCAAAATAGAAATTTGAGTCGCTGAAAGGGAGATATATGGAACAAGTCATGAAGGATATGAAAGAGAATAAATACGTAAGTATGAAGAGATTAGCCGCCAGAAGAACTCAGTATAGAGCTGCGTCAAACCAATCTGAGGATTAATGACTTATGATGATGATGATCACCTACGACGAATGAGAGATTGGTGCTATCTGCGCTGGGGCTATTGAGGCTCCTGAGCACTTCCTGAGCAAGTACGCCAACTCTATAGCAATCATTCAGTTTAGAAGTGTGAGAACACTGTAGGATCATTGGAAGTTAAGTAAATTGAAAGGAAGGATAATTATTGCAGGGGGTGGCATTTCACCGCTCTTTTATATTTTAAGCATCATGGTGTAATGACCTCTACCCCAAGGACCTGAATAGTGGCAGAGATTTATCAATGCAATATCAACCCCAACTTGGATGCCTTGTTCTAGAATTTCATAATTAGTAGTCCATCCAACTCCACCCAGCCAATTTTTCTTTTATTAAGTTTTGGCAGAAAGATACTACCCCATATGATGTCAACTATCAGTCTCCGTCTCCTAATAACCATCGATGTCCCCAACATTGTGAATAGATAAGTCTTAGGCACCAGCATTAGCCATTTAGTTCCGAAAAAGTCTCTTCTCTGATATATTTCAATTCCATAAAAACATATGATTTTCCCTCTTATTATTCAAATGCAACGATCTCAAAGAGAAGTTCGCATTGCGAACTCCTCCTCGAGATCGCGAGCACCTGGTGAGGGGCCAGTACTCTGATCACTAGACCAAACCGACCTGTCCCTCGGAAGTGCTTTCTTGGTCGGCTGCAAATTATATCCCAATAGCTCCATTATCATGCTCAGAGGCACTTGGCCGCTCTCTGGGATTCAATGCTCCGTGCAAGTTAACTCCGATACGAATTTTACCGTGGGGCATTTGATAGTCCATATTCCGCGCCTCGTTGGCAGAGGCCCTTCTCGGGGAAGCTTTTTCCCATCCCACCGAAAAAATTCTACCAAAAATGCGTCGCGCCACCTGGCGAATTTTGAACGAAACATTCAGTTGTTCGGGGACTTTGCATGCAGTCACATCGTAGAGATTCGAAAGGTAACGAATTGTATAAGTCAAGAACACTGTATAATTATAAGTTATGCAGTGTTCTTGGTATAAGTAATACTGTTAACTTTGATATATTTCTAGAAAATATTAGTTGACTGTTACTGCTTTCTTCATAAACTAAATCTTATAAATTACCCATAGAATAAACTTCCCGATATTCATGTGTATTCAAAAGTATACAACGTTCGTACATTTTCTCATGCTTGATTTTTCACTCGTATTTTCTTTTTATAGCATTCTCGGGCATTCCTGGCTCATACAAACGCTGTCATTTGAACCATCCAGCCCGACGGATTATCCTACTGGAGTATCCTGCGTCTCCAAATCACTTGGGTGAGTATGTGTACAATGAGGTTCTTTTCCATAATTTTTTGTGGGCTGTAATGGGAGAATGTCTCGTTGCATTTCTATTATACGTGAGAGGGGGAATAGAGTCCGCAATAGAGTCACCCAGTAATGGTGGCTTTTTCTTTCGACACCAACGCCAGGGGTCCGGGTTCAAATCTCGGAAAATCTCTACTCCTGAATGAGTCTCAGAGATGGGGTTTCCAAGATTCGTCACTGTCTTCGTTTGAATAGCGTTCAAGAAATTTTTCATCTGCTGCTATCTGTACGCCGAGTGGGACGTGAAACTTTGAATCCACATGCGATCAAAGACGGCAAATGGTTATACCAAATTTCTCCGCGCCTTTCCTCTCTTCCTGAATAAAATCTTTTTCTTCCCGACAAGCTATTCCTTGCACGAAGCAAGTAACCTATGTCCTCGGTCGGCTTTCGTAATGACGGGAGTATTTAAAACTTCTATATATTTCGTTTTCTGGATTTTTAATCTCTGCAAGTGAATTATGCTCTGCATTAATACTATGAAATTTTGATTACCACGGAAATGGTTTAATAGACTAAATGCGCCCACCATTTAAAAGGGCATAACGAAGTTTATTATGCCTTCATGCCGAGCTCAAGCCTCACTCTTGGAATGTAAATCTTTCTTAACCGACGAACTCCTCTTCCGATTCAATCTTTATTTTCTCCCGGAATAACCTCTCTTGTAGGCCATGGGGATGTGCTGCAGGCCTAACTCAGGCCCTTTCGCGGATTCTAACTGCTAGTCAAATATACCAATACCTTGCATATAACTCCCGTGATGTCCAAGTTTGCTTGTGCTCTCCCCTCCTCTCCATTGTATTGAACACCGTGACACCCTCGATCTTCTTTTCGTTCTTTTCCCTGTCCCTTACCACCCCTCTCCTTGTTCTTCCCCAACCCTCACCTGACCTTGTTGATTTTTACTTACCCTCGCTCTGGATCTTTACCATTCCTCAATAGCATCGAGGCTTCCTGTTGTTATAGCGCGTACAAACAGTGATATTTTGTAAATTCAACGGTAGCCGGTTACTTTTTTGGGGATAATATTTTCACTTTGGAAACGACATCCGCTTAGGTTACATGCAGGAAATTTGCGATGCTAGGAAACTTATGACTATGTACCACGAAGTTTGAATTTGTTTATTCTGCGGAGAAATAACTTCTCACCAGCTCGTGGCCTCTCTTTGAAATGCTTTTTTACCTCACACTTCTCCATTTGTGGTGGTGTAGTAACCCAGAGCGATGCGATTTCGGCTAGGATCCCAAAGGTCACGGGATAAAATCTAGGGCACCTTTTTGGGAACGTTCCTAAACATATATTCGGTGGGGTTTCAAGAATTACAGGCTCTTAAAAAAATTTGTATCGAAGGAAAAGGAATTTCCGTCACCATTACCTGGAATGGGTTAAGAAACTGTTAATATTAAATGAAGTGTTCTTTGGTTTTACGTGACTCTAGCTGTGTAGGGTAAGTCGAACTGTCTAAATACACCTACCTAATCCTAAGACAAAAACGATGCCTAATCTTAAGCTGCGACTGCCGGATTGTCGGGCCAGGGTTTTATCAACCTTATTACCGTGGCCGATACTTCCAACATTTTGATGGATAAAATCTATGGCATAGTTCAACAAGTGAAGGGAAATCCCATAACAATTTAGCCTGTCAACGACAACGATTTCCCCTTTTCTTTCATCCATCGATACCTCACTTATCTTCCGCGCACAATCTCCGTGTGGCCAGTTTACAGCCCCGGGATTGAATGAAGTCCCGTCGTCCTCGATTGAAAGGTGGTGTATGTTTCAGTGTTTTCACGGGCGGTTGAATACTATAATACGCCCGTTCCGGCGTAGTTGCCGAGATAATGCGCCCAGCCTCTTTGACGAGTGACGGCTCAGTCAAACGCGAAACGTTCCTTCAAATACCCACATCGCAAGCACAGAATTTGTCTGCCTAGCATGGACTAAAAATTCTTCGAATTCTTGGCACTTTGTATTTGAAGGAGATGTTAGGAGTGACTCATAACGAATTCCTCCCCTATGGTTTGAGAGGTGGATTTTAAGTAGATTAATGCTTAAAGTTGCTCCAACTGCATCGGTCATATCTTACCGTATAACCCAAGGGTCGTTAAAGTGAGGGTCGCGAACCACATCTAGCTCCTTGGATGGGGGCATATGGGTTATACGTGGAATTAAAACAAAATAAAACATCATAGTTCCACCTATGTAAGCATGCATTGATCAAAATAGGCATTTTAGTATCATTCCGCTAATGACAGATGATTGGTTACTCAACGGACATAGTTACTTTTCGAAAATGCAAGTTTATTATTCACACTTCTGAAACAAAAAGAACAACGTTTTATATATATGTCTATGAAAATACAGTTGAATATCTTTTATCCGGGGCAGTCGGTCCGAAGTGATGCCGGATTAGGGATTTTGCCGGACTATTGGTCATGGATGGCAACTGGTGTATTTTTGACGTCTGGGATATTTCCATTGAAAGGAGTCAATTATTTATAACAAAATATATTCGTTAGCCATTTATTGAACATTATTTTAAAAATAGTCACTGAGAGTAATCAGAAAGAAACTGTTTCTTAATTCACAAAGTTATAATTTAAAAGTATCGAAGTTGCGCAGTGAGTGAAAATAACGGAATCTAAGCATTGTGCATATTGCTGCACATGTAAAAGTTTCATATTATTATTGGGAAAGGGTGTAAAATTTTATATTTCTTATGCTTTGCTTTGCGTAACATATTTCCTAGCGCGCTTGATTTGTTATCAGCTCATTCAGCGCGATGTCTACGCGTGGCTGTCATCTATACAGATGTGTATAGATGTGGGTGTCATGTATAGGCGTGGGTGGCTGTATAGGCGTGGGTGTCATCTATACAGCTGTCCATCACTATAGTGATGGGCGGCTGTATATATGACACCCACGCCACGTATACGTCGCGGGCGACCGGATTGGATGATTCTTTAAAGACCATCATCAATAGTAGTCTTCATTCAACAATTTCAGTCTCATCATCTTCATCCCCACTTGGATTTATTGTTAATAATCACCATTTCAATTATTTCATCATCTGTGAAATGTTATGTGGGAGAGTAATCGTGGCCGATAATTATCGGCCACGATTATTAACTATCCTTTCGTCTAAATTTACCAATTCCATATCCTTTAATTCAGGGTTATGGATGCTGTTTTCAAACTCCATCATATTTTTATCCTCAGAAACATGAATTTTTTTAAATCCCCACTTATTTCGTCTACATCAAACCAGGCCACAATTTAAACCACGCTTGTTTTAGAACTGACTTTGAAATGCTATTGCATGCACGCGAAATTTTCCACATCACGTCTTTTAGATTGATCACGTGTATTTGTGAAATGGTTTATCCTGCTCCATTGGCATTTGGCCAGAAATACTAACCATAGCCCTTAATTCACTTCGACGCAATCGAAACCTCGCGATCTAAATCAGCACTTAACTCTTCTTTCATAGATTTTCTCTCTGTAATCCATTTCTTCGTGTACTGTCGTTTCTTTACTTTAACTGTAAAATTTGGAGTATTTTCTCTTTCAGCTTCTTAATGTGTTATATTGTTGAAGAATCTACGCAGTATGTTTCATACAAACGCTTTATCAATTTGTCATGCAACGGCATCACGCTTTTTCACAACTTGCACTTTTTCTGCGATCGTTAACGTATTGTACTGATACCTCACTCCTCTGCTGTAGCCACAACTATAGATGAGACATGATTTGGGAGAAAAATAAGAAGATAACAAATAATTTTATCAAATTACTCACGTCTAGTGGTCAATCAAACATGCGCGCGCCATTGAAAGTGGCCGATCTGCTTAGTCGTAGTCCGTCTCGGCGATGTCTTCAAATTCATATGTGTACCTATTTCACGTTGCAGAATATTCCAGTGTACACAAAGTACCTGAAAATTAATGTTTAAATTATTCTGATTCTCGAAATCGGAAAATTAACTTTAAGAATGGGATAATATCTCGGCAGGTTATGAAGCAATATTTCGGTTAAAAATGTTTCGGCATTTTGTAGGTGAGTGGTTGAGCATAGGATGGATCATAAATGGAAAAGGAGGGAGATAGGGAGAAATCTGGCTTCGGCTTTGGTCTACTCTTAACGGAATGCTATATAGGTGTAATCGTTTGATTTCCCATCGTACGGACGAAAAAAATACACTGATTTTCCCCTTCACGCATTACTCAAGGAGGGACTGGAATACGGTTGAAAAATCTCAGCCACTCCTAGGAGTCAAACCCGGACTCTAGGGATGGGAGTCCAGTGTTCTGGCTACCACGTACAATGCCTCCCAACTGTGAGGTCATCATTAGGTTGTTTGGTTATTCAGGGGAGGCGACCGACAGCTGAGGTCATTTGCGCCATTTAGGATAGGTGGGTAATTAGGTAATGGTAGGAGTTTGAACTTTGAAGGGAATGGAGGAAGGGTGGAGAGAAACCCAGTCCCAACAAACGTCGGCATTAGCCTACTCTTAACGAAATTCGCGAAGGGGACGACGGCTTAACGTCCCATCCGACGGACGGAGTACTGAACTTGAAATGCCCTTCACTAGGCACTCAAGTGGGGACCGGTTTTCCACTGAAAAATCCGCCACTTCCGGGAATCGAAACCGGGATGGGAGGCCAGTACTCTGGCGACCACACCAACCTGATCCCATCATCAATTACAACATTTATTTTGTCGTAAGGACACGGTTTTTTTCTCATACCTAATTACCTGTGGCCAACGGTTTGAAACGCGATGTAAGTTGCCATAAAACTGTTGTTCCGGCAGTGCTCTACTTTTGTGTGCTTGAGTATGGTTCCCACTGCATTTCACCGTAAACAGTTAACTTCATTCATATATTCCGTCAAATTCTTCCCCTTCATCCCTCTCTGTTGGCATTTCCACGTTAACGACCGCTAGATTAGCCGGCACGCTTTTGTTTCGATGCAAATGTTAGCAACTGTATATGCACTACCAATATTCCTAATTTAGCATTCGATGCCACACGCCGCGGCTCCCATCCCCTAAACTGCATACCACCCGGTAATCATCACTTCAGAAACTGCGATTGTCCTTCCATCTTACTTTGCTAAATAGCTACGAATCTCTGTTCCCCCACTCCAAGTTTGCCTTTTGGTTTCTAAACTCACTTCCGTTCACATGCCCTCAAGTTTCCAGTTTCCAAATTATTATTTCCCCTTAGAAGACCTAGCTATCAGCAATTACATCAAAGATGTGAAAAATAAATGGATGTATCAGTTAACTCACGTTTATGGAATGAGTGTATGGTAAGTGTGTACCTAGATTTACCTACAATTACATGGTTATATTGAATGAAATTCATGATTACATCACCATGAAGTCCACGATACGGAAAATTATTTAGCTATACTATTTAGTGTGTTATGAATAATACTGCTTATGTTTTCATGCCATCATTATGATCATGAATATGTATATGGATTCTAAACTCCCCCTAACGGCTGTTGCCTGACTTTCCGTAAACAAACAGATATCACGACCGGTGCGATTGCAGCGCCGCCACCCGAGAGGTGGTGGTACTAATACGAACAGGCGGCGATTCAAACGGGTAAACATAACTGGTAAATGGCTAACAAATCACGCCCCATGAACTTGATCAGATGTAAATTACTTATTACGGTTGAAATGAAGTTGAATTTTCTAATCTCTCATAATTAATCATTTCTCTGCCATACAAAATATATCTCAAACCAGTGGTCTTCAGAGAAAATACCTATAACCCTAATCAAATACGAAACACCCGCAGCATAGGCCATTAATGAACAGCCTCTATTAATGCCATTGTCTGGAACACAAATTAACCAAATAGGCTCATGAGTATAACAGCATTGAGGAACTGAGTAACAAATGAGGTAGACATACGTAACGACAACAAGGCCACAAAATCAGTCTGAAATAGAAACATTAGGAGGAATTGGGGACCAATAGGCTGGTTGAACTTTATAAAAGAATACTAACAGACAATGTTCATAATGGATGACATTTTATTTCCTATCAGCAAAACCAATGTTAATGACAGCAATTGCAAATATTACATATCAGTAAAACCGCCTCATGGCAAAGAGTATTGGAATTGACAGGTTGAGGGTATTACATTGAATGGTTGCCAGGTTATAATAAGAGAATTGCAATAAATAATATTATATAAATATTCATTTCAGCAGCTTAGTTCCATTCCATCACAAATTCTTTGCTTGTGGCACTGATGCTATTTCATCAGGTCAAGCCACCTCATCTTCACGGATAGGCAGAATCTCACAGAATGCACTTAAAAATAATGAAGAAAAGAAATATTTGCAGAAATTAGATTAGGTTAGAACATGAATATAATTATATATCCGCTAACCAGAAAAACGTGTGATCCATTGTGCAACAGAATAAGAATGCTAAATAATACCATCTCATCATAAATGCAGCCGTAACTGGTGTTTAATGCTGCTTCTAAAAAGAGAGAACCAGAGGATAATTATCCTATGAATGAGGATATATAATCTGATGAATGTAAATATGAAGAAATATTAACTTTCTCATTTACTTCATGGGTCATATTTGACAAAGGGAGAACCATGTTATCCACGACTTACTGCAGCATTAGTAAATATGGAATATATATGATTACACCTATCCTTAATCATACTCCCTCTTAACAGCCCTCATTTGATAGTGGTCCCTTGATTGTCGACAAAACTAAGGTCGCATAATCCATAATTGTAACAACTCCGATTTCTCATAAGTTGAAGAAATACCAGTCCAATCCATTAATGCATGGGCAGCAAAAAAGCCTCTTCTGGAAAGGAGAAAAAGATAACAATGAATACATACTATAAAAAAGAAATGACTTAAAAATCAGTTCACAAAGGAGTCACCATTATCGTCAAAATCATGTTCTTCATGAACCCCGCATAATTGATGCCAGATCATTTCAGCAGAACCCCATATGCCAAAAACGAAGTTGAGTAGATTCAAAATATCCATCTCAGTTGAAGGAACAGCCAAGACGATTAACAGAAATCCCAGTTTTAACAAATCTCATAACCATGACATCAGAGGTTTGCTTGCAATGACTACACATGACCAATATTCTAAAAATGTGGAAAAAAGGAACTAAAAATGAATATTATAGCATTATTTCCACACTATTTTTCCTATTTCACACACGTCCATCATGTTAGACAGTGCACTCAAAACGAGCCAGGCCAAACCAGGAATTCAAGAGCGGCAGGTAATATAATAGGCATCTCTAAGGAGAGGATAAGGAGAGTATGTTCTATATTATAGGTATCACTGTAGTGATACCTATAATATAGAAATTATTACATTAACAGGGTGTCCAGCAGCGGGGCATTTGATAATTCCCTGAGATTTCCAGGTTTTCCAGACATAAGTTTTATTTTCCCAGAGGAAATATAATTTTTTTCTCGTTAAGTATAAGAGAACGTTGGGTATGTTTTTTGTGTGAATAAAAGTAAGTATTATAGCTAATCTTGCATTTTGGGCAAAACAAAACAAATCCTGCGTATTTGGAGGAAAATAAACAAAAAATCCAACATCATACAACACTTTCATTTAGTTTGTGAGAAATTAGAGTTCTCCTTAGAGTTAAACATCATTATGCTGGCGCTCGGGAACAAGGTTACATACAACCAGACTTCGCTGAGTATGAATATCACTGATACCTACAAAATGATCAATAACTTGCACCTTCTTTGGATCCGAATCCGGAACAGAGTAAAATGAAAGATCCATGGATCTTTGGATCCGGCCATCATTACACGTTAGGCATATGTTTGCGTATCATGGGCTTAGTCCGATGTGCAATGAATGAGAACAAAGGGCACATGACGTGACGCTGAAGGCATCCGTTCGACAGTCGAACAGTTGAACGTCTCCGATCCACACAGTGCAGACGATACATTGAGCCTAACTAATTTTCCATCGTTTATTTATTCATTCATACCAATGGCAAATCCATATCTTAAAGTCATCGTTATTAATCCTATTTATAAAATAAGGATTTTTTGTCTTGAATTAAGAATTTTTAAAAGTCCTGACTCAGACCAGAAAATCACGAATAATCCACGAACAATTCCCTGCATTGAAAATTCACGAATTATTCCCAATTTTCCAGGTTTCCCCGGTCAGTGGACACCCTGGGTTTCGTTCGAAATATAGAGATCATGAACGACTACTTTGTTTTTTTTTTGGTATTGTTGAAAGCCGTAGCGACGGGCCGAAGGCACTCGAGCGCTTCGGCGAGAAATGACATGGCCACTAAGAACAAAGATTATATATTCACGGGACGGGACTATGTATCGCACACAGTGTATGGAGAAATCATTGCACTCTCGGTAATTGCAGAAATGCTAAATGCGACAACACAGGGGAAATTTCACCATGCAACTGCCAGAAATGGCACATTATTTCCGTCGCTGTTTTACATATTGACGACACAGAAAATTCCAGAGTCGATTACATATTTCCCTGATATTTCCAGTGAAAATAAAATTCCCTGAGATTTCCCGGTCTTCCCGATTTTCCAGAGTGCTGGACACCCTGATTAAGTAACTATAGTATAAAACCTAATGTTGAATAAGGAAATAGTTGAAAAAGCAGAACTCACCAGATTCATTGACCTCCAATTCTTTAACACCAACACACATAAGATAAAAGCTGATTAGACCATCGGAATTCTGAACGTATAGAGTACAGTGTAACAGAGGCACTCCTAACGTACAGAGGCAGGAAATATATCAGGCATCACTAAGGAGAGGATAACAGTGAAACCTATAATATAGAAATTATTACATTAAGCACCTGTAGTATAAAACCAAAGGTTGAATAAGGAAGTGTTTGAATAAGCAGAACTCACCAGATTCAAGATGTTATTTGTCCTCAAGTATTCATAGGCCTTCATGCTTTTAATTCTCAGCAGTAGGCACTCGTACACCCAGTGGAGTACGAGTGCCTACTGCTGAATTAGAATTTTTGACCTGGGAGGCAGCAAAGCATGCACGAACACACTCCTGCTGACTTTGAGGCAGACACAATATTTTCTCTGCCAAAGACTGCCTGAGATGCCAAGGAGCATTTCTGTTGCAAATCCTGCATATCAAGTTTCAGCAATTGCACCTAACAAAGGAAATCAGGAGATGAATTAGCTATAAATAGCCCAAGACACTTCAAAGTTAATTTTAATGCAACTAATAACGGGACTTGTGGAATGAAATGATCAACAAAGAACTAAGTAACGTCAACCTGGGTATAACTAGTAGAATTTATTCGCATTCACAAGAAAATATTTATTAACGATATGACGATCACTTAATGTAGATGCCGAGGGATATAATGATAGCAAAAGGATAACTCAACACGACAATTCACACCATTCTTACTCCAAACAGGGATAAATATCACTGGGTAAACCATTGTCTCACTCAGCGTAATTACCTACATCATTACACCTATGATGTAATATAGCATTTATGAATAATGACATGCCAATCCCACGAGGCTTCTACACCTACATAATACCCTTCAAACCACCACTAAGGTGTGTGGCAGGGGGTGAATTCTCACGAAACAAAACTTCTCACATAAAGGATTAGTATTAATATTTTAGTCTAAACTGCACTATTTAAAAATCTAAAAATAGCAAACTAAGCATGCAAAAACGTGCTGTTAGTTAGGTTACCTTCAAGTCCATACACCAACATGCAACTTCCTATGCTCATTGACTCACTCGTATTGGAAATATTTACCCCTATTCATATCCCTAATTGTACATACGAGGAAAAAAGGACATTTTGAATCTGTTAGTTCAACAATTAATTTCTCTAATTTTGTAATTATGGTCCAGTCTACCATGGTAAGTTGGGGCTCGCAAAATATTTTTAACGTCATCACTGAAAATATTATCTTTATCTTGGAATTTATTTAGGAGATTAAGTCTAAATTTCAACCTACGATCTGACAATGATTCCCATTTTAATTCATTTAATAGACTGGTTAATCTAATATAGTTTTCGTACCGTCCCTTTAAAAAAGAAATGACGAGAGATAGTCAAACTTTGAACGTTCACATTTAGATCTATGCACTTTACCCCTGACAGAACTCTCCTTAAGGCTTCGTTGTAATCACTCGATATATTGAATGAACACGTATTAATGTGAAATTGTTTCCATAAATATACATACTTAATCTCACGTAACAACAGCAACACACACAAAAACAGGAGTCAAAGTAATAGCAGAATATGGGAAGTACGTGGACACACAACGTGGTTCTACAAAATGAACATGCGTTAATTTTAACTAGAGAACCCGGAAAAACATAATTATAGGCACGGAATTCATTACAATCTGACACAAAACACACACACAAAATAACAACAATAAAAACTCCGACATCACGTAGAAACAATGCACTAGAAGTATCTTCATTCAACATACCTTTGCCTTGAATAGATGGTTGTTCTTCACGCCCCGTGGTAAATGTGAGCGAGAGGGTTACATCGTTCAAAATTTTATCACGCGAAAACGATGAAAGAAACCGACTTCATTCCAACTGCGGAACCTAGAGGAAGGATGACAGTACATTGTAAAACAAATTTCACTGCTGGTCAAGCATTATTTCCGTAGATATAAGTCTTACAATTTCACCAAATTTCACCTCAAAATCGATGTTTTCGACGCCATCTTGGGCTTTTCCCGAGACTTCCGCTAGAGGGAATCAGCAACACTTCACCTCTTCTCTATATTCCTCCTTCCACCTGCGCAGTACCTACTGAGTGCCCGACACTTTTCGCGCCTCAACTTGTTCCCGTTTGAATTGAATCATTGCTCGTCTATCTTTGCAACCATGCGGACGACATGCCTTATGGAACTAGTTCCTACGGTGTTCTTGCTGCCGGTGGTGCATTGAACCCCCGCTGCTTTGCATTTCCTCGAAGAGCATGGGTGTTTATTACCATGCGATGGGCAGAAATGCCCTCGTTGTGGTAATGACCTCCAGTTCGACGCGAGGCACAGGTGGCGGTGTCTGAGGGTAAACCCCAGTCACCGGGGGAGGGTTGGACTGAGATGTACGTTCACTTTCTCCCGCTACAAGGGTAAGGCGTCATAATTACGTACCTTTTGACCTTTTCATCTCGATTTTATACTGTAATTGTGCTTTAATGACGTACTATTTTACCCTTTTAGCTCGATTTCCTGCTGTAATTGTGCATCCTTTTTCAGGAACTTGGTTAGCGAAAACGAAAAAAGTGTGTTACTGCTGAGAGAGCTTTCGCTGATTCTTATTATACCCACACCTGTAACGAGACGTGTGATCATACCTTGAAAGTGATGTTCTGATTTTAGGTATGATCGGTTTTCTCAACAACCAAGAAAGGGTTTCCAAACAATCCGCCCCCCGCTGAGCCCCGGGCGCCGCGCCCGGGGCGTGGGGGGGCGGGGCGAGGGGGGCGGCGGGCCGCGGGCGGGGTGGCCGGGCTCAGCGGGGGGCGGATTGTTTGGAAACCCTTTCTTGGTTGTTGAGAAAACCGATCATAGCCAAAAGTGGATTTTGGGGTGGGTCAGGGGGCTTAGCGGGGCAGGGGCGGGTCAGAGGGGCAGTGCGGGGCAGGAGGGGCAGTGCGGGGCAGGAGGGCGGGTGGGGTAGGGCAGAGTAGCGGGTCAGGGGGTCAGGGGCGGGTCATGGGGGCAGGGGCGGGTCATGGGGGCAGGGGCAGGGTAGGGTCAGGGGGGCAGAGCGGGGCAGGGTGGGGGTCAGGGGGTAGGGTCGTAGTGGGGCAGAGTTTCGGGTCAGGGGGAGCAGGGGGGCAGAGCGGGGCAGGTGGGCGGGGGCGTAGTGGGGCAGAGTTGCGGGTCAGGGGGGCAGTGCGGGGCAGGGGGGCGGATTCTTTAAAAACCTTTTCTTGGTTGTGGAGACGTGTGATTAACCCTTTACGTGGTGTCATCGTCCCAGCGAGAAGACATCGCTTCCGCAAGATTCATGCGTTAGCGGTTTTACGCGGTGTCACCATCCCAGCGAGATGTCATCGTTTCAGCGAGATTCAAACGGCCGCGGGTCGGGGGGGGATTGCTGAGAACACGTCTCTACAGCAGAAACGAAACTCATCGTCCGACTCGCCACCTGGTGACCTCGCCCGGAAACACGTTTGTTTTTCAATATGGCGGCTCGGCGAAGAGTCACCTCTTGGGTTTGAAACACTGGAAAAACGTGAGTTTATCACTTTCATTAAATATTGTTTAGCGAAAATGTACTGTCAAGCCAGCAGGTTGTTCCGTTAAAATTTTGTCGAAAAACGTTGATTTTAAGGGGGTGAAAAAAATTTTTGAACGATGTAACCCTCTCGCTCACATTTACCCGCCCCGTTTAGCATTTTCGGCTCTTGTCTTCTTGTACCCTGTTTTGCAGCCCGTTACGAAGCAATATCGGTTTGTGTTAGCCATTTTAATGCACTAAGATATATACCACTCGCTTTTGCAAATGGCGCTACGACTTCCGCCCCAGCGGTGACACAATGGAAAATTAAAAGTCCAATTGCTCAATTCCTATGCCAAATAATTTCCCCCTAACATTTCCACAATGATTTACCAATCTAAGCAATAAATTAATATGCTTCGATGGCTTCTTAAACCACAATTGCTATAATTACAGCGATTTAACTGTAACAACCTCAAGATTTTCCCTATCAACACCAGCCATTAACAACGCGTAGTAGGGATGGGCGAAAATAATCGATTTTTCATCATAATCGATTATTTGCTTCCGATTCTTCCGATTTTTTAATCGATTATGGGTGGGCGATTTTATCGCATGATCGATTATTCCGTTCCGATTTTGACTGGGAAAAAATCGGCGGGAGAACTTCGATTTGAAACTTGTTGCAAATAATTGTTGAATCGCATAGGAAAAAGTATCGGAGGGAGGATTTATGTAACAATTGTTCCGCAACAAGTCTAATACAGTGTGTCTGTTCTGTTTGAGACAGTGGTATTTTGAAATGGCCCCTGTAAAAAGCCATTTGTGGATATTTTTCCAAAAGAACGACAAGAGCGCGACTTGTCGCATATGCTGCAAGGTTGTAAAGACGTGCGGAAATACCACCAATTTAAAAAGCCATATGAATCGGACGCATGGCGATATTATGAGGGGCGAGGTAAAGTTTACGGCTCATTAAGACAGAAAGCTTTACCAAAACAGTTAACGTGAATAACACGTGACGTAATTATAGTTTTAAGTGAACAAATCCATTTTTCAATTAATTAAGTGAAATATAATGTCATTTGCAATAACCTAGACGTTAAGTTATTTTTTTACCGCTACATTTCAAAAGGTTGCTCTAGTTTTAAGGGTACATATATTTATTTCGCAGACAATTTTGAAACATTCCTCCGTGGAAAAACAGAATGGTCTCTACCGAGCAGTTTTATGATGATAATATATTATCATCATAAATCAACATAAATAAAAACGAGTGTTATAGTCTGTTTTTAATGACGCAAACAGAACTTCATGTCAATGATTCAAACGAAATTCATTTGAGATAATTAGATACACACCAAGAGTATAGCACTAATTTTATCTTGACATGATCGTATATTTTAGCCTGACGATCCTGTGGACGAAAAATAATATTAATGAAATCAGTAGTATATTTCTTGATAACCTACTCTGACGCACATCCAGTTCATACTAATTTGTATGACTATGACGTAGACTTGTCTGTCTCAAAGGAGTTCAATTTTTATTAGTCACTCATCATGTGATTTCTCTAAAGATATCAAAAAGGAATACGGTTAAGAACCCAAAACATGATGCAGAATCATAATCACACTATTTTAAGTCTTAGTATATAGACTGCTATGAACAAACAAAGCCTTCTTCATACCTGTGAGGTAGAGGCATCAGAGAGTAACCTGTGGATGACTCATGATTCTGAGCTAGCTAATATTAGTTAAAAATGCTTCATTGAAATGAAATGAGGTGATTCGTGACAAATTTTGAAATTACTAAGATGCTGAGGGCTCAAGATCACAAAAGATGGCAGTAAAAATTTCTGTTTTATTAGGCCATCAATCGATGCCGAACTAACCAGGCAACTGATGAAGTTCCTCAAAATGAAGGGAGTATACTGGGTGATGGAAGTGGGCCTTCATCTGCTTCCTGTCCTTTGGTTACTATCCATTAATGTTCATTGATGTAAATGGTTTATGACAATATAATAGCTTATTTTTCTAGATAACATAAAAGACTTAAGTAAAGTTAATTTTTTTTAGGAAGTAGAGAACCCTATTGTGTGCATGACCCAGAACCAGAGTACTCAAGGAGGTAGACCAGAGAATAGCACAGCACACACTTTAACAGATGCTATGCCACATCAACAGCAAATTAAAGATGTGTTTAAGAAAATTAAATCGTATTCAGGTACATTTAATAATGAACAATAACTACCCTAACAATAAAAAAGATACCTTTTAGCAAGTTACTACCATTTATGACTTCCTTCAAAGAACTCTTCAAGACTCAGTATGTTATTTACCATAATTGATGGTATGTTATAGGCAACCTAGCCATCTAAATAAAATGGAGAGTATTAACTAGGATTTTCATAGATAATTTGTTTATTATTAAGGAAAATATTATGTCACATATGCTTCTTTCCCATACAGATGGTGGAAATAGGAATGGTAGAATTACAAATGCCATAATTTACATGATTTGCAAAGATCTTCTACCCCTTTCCCATGTGGAAGATGATGGATTCAAATACCTCATGAAAGTCACTGTGCCACTATATTCTGTTCCAAGCAGAAGAAAAGTTACGTCAATGATTGATGAAAAATATGAACTTATGGCAAATATGTATAGAACAACACTAGCTTCTTCAGACAATCTCACATTAACAACAGATATTTGGAGTGAGACACTCAATACAAAGAGCTTCTTAGGTATCACAGTGCATTACCTACAAAATAAAAATCTTGTATCTGCAACAATAGGTGTCACTGAGCTAAAAGAAAGTCACACTTCAGAATATTTATCCAGAGTACTTTTGAGCGTTTGTGAACAATGGAGCATTACACTGGAAAATGTCATGGCAGTTGTTACTGACAATGCCGCAAACATCGTGAAAAGTATCCATGATACTTTTTCCAAGAAAAAACATTTGCCATGTTTTGCGCATACATTAAATCTAGTACCAAGCAAAGCTATCGAGCTTACAGTTGGCCTACCAGAAAGAATATCTCACATAAAAGCCATTGTTACCTGGTTTAAGCAATGCATTGCAGGAGCAGATATGTTGCGAAAACTACAGCTAGAGAGTGGGAAATCAGAAGGCCAAATACTGCGACTTAAACAGGACATACCAACCCGCTGGAATTCCACCTTTTATATGCTTGACCAATTTGTTAAGCTAAGTGAACATGTAAATAATGTATTGCTCAAGTTCCCACAAGCACCATCTATGCTTACAGCAACTCAGTTACAAGAGGTAATGGAAATAATTGAGTTGCTAAGGCCAATTGAGTCAATTACAACTGAAATATCGGGGTCAAAATATGTCACAAACAGCAAAGTTATTGCTCTAGTCCACTGCTTAGAGGCACATATTGAAGCTGCCAATCCAAGCCTTGATGTTAGTCGTGACCTAAAAAGGAATCTGCAGGATGAGATACAAAAGAGATTTGGCCAAATTGAGGGTGTAAGCATTGTAGCCACAGCCACCTTATTGGGTCCTCGATTCAAGAAACTTCACTTTAAGGATCCAATTTCATGCTCTAAAACAATAAAAAATGTGTCAGCTATGATGAGAGAAATTCAATGTGAAGAATCCATTTCAATCAGTGAGGCCAATGATGCCGGGAGTGGATTGCCAAGTGGTAAATTCGATCTCTGGAGCCACCACAAACAACTGGTGGCCACAAGAATGAATGCATCGCTAATGGAGAACACCGGAGTCCCAAGTGAACTTTCTCAGTACTTGGGGTCCCCTGTTCTTTCATTAGACAGTGATCCAATCCAGGAGTGGCATAAATGTCAATCACTATATCCAGTCCTCTTCCAAGTAGCAACGAAGAACTTGCCAATTGTGGCAACTTCCATGCCATCTGAAAGTCTCTTCTCCAAGGCAGGGAATATAATGACACAGAAGAGGAATCGCCTGACTGGGAAAAGATTATCAAAATTAATATTTTTAAATTCTCTCAGTGACTCACAATGGGGACTTTACGCGACAGACATATTATAGCACATCACTATTGTGATGACTTGAAAAATTAATTTAAAAAGTTACCTCAATTGAAAAAATACAAAATTTATAAAATTAATGACTGATTTTATTAATTATTATTTATAAGCCACACTTTTGCAGAGCCTACAACTATTTTTATAATATAAAAATAAGGTATTTATATTTCACCTACCATCACCTCTCAACGGCATAAATTGTCACTTATATACGTATAACTTATGCAACAAACCAAGACTGAATCAGCAATAATCCAAGTATTACTTTTGAAAGCATACGTTCCTTGAATTCAGGCACGTACTTAAATTCCAATCATATTAGAGATAGATTACTACCAACTCAAAACATTTACTATGACCAATGATTCTTTTTAAGTCATTTTGTTAGTTAAACAGCATATATAATGCACTATCATTGATTACTTATATCCCACAATAATTCGTTCGCTTGAGACAAGACAGCATTATTTGATTCACTGAATCATTAATTTCGTACATGACATAATTGTTTTCACTCATAAAAAAATGTTTTCAACGTAAAACATCGGGATTCATCGCTTACCGTATGGCCTTCAATGATCCAATATCAACACCAGAATCGTACGATTATTTCGCTCCTCACTTTCCCCACAAAAATCATATGATGATTCTTCAAATAATCGATTATACCAACCGCATCGCTCTTTTCGCCTCCTTTGCTTGACGATTATTCCGATGATTCCGATGATACGATCACTCCGCTCCGTAGAAATATCATATGATTATTTTCGCAGAAATATCATATGATATTTCACCGATTTTTCACAATCGATTATCCACGCAGTATCGCTACTACTGCGTACCACACCCGATTCTTCGCATGACGCAACCACGCAACGATCATTCCGATGATACGATTATTCTGCCCTGCAGAATATCATATGATTATTTTCTCAGAAATATCATATGATATTTCACCGATTTTTCATAATCGATTATGCCACCCCGATTTTTCTACTGAATCGATTTTGCTGACACGATTATCATATGATACGAAAAATCGATTACGGAGAAAAATCGCCCATCTCTAACGCGTAGTAGATAACGGGGTCGATTGCAGCGCCGCCCTACCGGCAAAATTTTTGCGGAAAGGCGGGCAACATCCCAGCCAATGGGACAGTGCGACAGATTTGAATCCATATACATATTCATGATTATGATTCTTCTCTTTCATCTTTCAGACTCATTGAAAAATATAGAGAGTCCCTCATCTCAGATGGCTGCAGTTTTCTCCTTGTATTCAGCTTAAGAGAATACCATCACAGCCTCAGGTAGACATCAGTGTCATAAGGGAGGTCAACAAGGCAGTGGACAAACCTTCCATTGGACATCCTCCATTATCGTCTGGTCCAATTAGTGAAACCGTTTTTTATTTCTTCTTATTTTGATACATTTTTTGGGTGATAAGATGTCATGACGCACTTCATTAGCATCCTATATAGGAGGTGCTGGTTAACTGCAGACACAAGATCAAGCTTTGCCAAACATCTAATCGAAAATGACCATGAGGGTGACTTCACCCCTGAAGTACTCCACACGGAAGAAAAAGGAGGTAAACTAGATTTCCTCGAACAATTGGAAATTAAGAAAGCATCAAACGACCTCAACGTAAACCTTTTAAATGAATCTGTTTTCCAGTTTTACTCACCATTGTGTTCCATAGCCTTCCCTTCTTCCAACGAATCCTGTCCTTGACCGTACAAATTAAGTCTCCTGACCAGTTTTCCCTTAACACCCTCGCCCCCCTCCATACCACCCTCCTATGCAACCTCCCCCCTCCAAACAGTTTATGTATATAAGAGCTTGCCACTCTCTGTCCTGTTACCCTGATAATGTCTACGGAGTAGACGAAACCCGGGTCAGCAAATTAAAATAGTGTAGAATATACAGAGTATTGTTATTTTATTTCTACGTAAACATGCAGTTCCACCAAGTGACGCCTGAAACTGTGCAGTTCATAAGATGTCAGAGTTAATTGTTGGTTTTAACTGTATATTTTCTGATATTGGTTCCATAAAAACTTAATCAAAGGTATGGGTTAAGGCAAAGGAATACTGAGTGGTGGTGTGCTTTGGGAGAAGGACATCAGAAGGGATAATCTGGAGGAGGAAGCATCAGTTGTATCAGTTTGAAACCTTCCCCTGCATTAATTCCTAAAGCATAAGTTAATCTCATTTAGTAAATACCTACTCCCTCATCATCACCATCCATCAATATTGAGTTTGGTATGGTGCTTCTCACTACAAAATTTCCATATCGGCTGACCTCTTCACATTTACATTAACTATTTCTTTTACATCGATCTCAGCTTGCTCCATATATTTTACACAAGGGCTTCCCTTGCCATCCTTCCTGCTAATTTTTCCTTTTGCGATTGTCTTCAGGCCATCATGTCTTATGATATAGCCGATTTACCAATTCCATTTCTTTTTAAGGTCTTCAGAAGGTCATCAATCTCTTTTCTCCCACTTTTCTCAGCACTAATATAGTCACTCATTTGATGCATTTTATCTTCATTATTCTTCTGTGGCACACCATTTCGAATGTTTCCAGCCTTGACTTTTTGGCTGATTTTATATTCCATGTTCCATAAAGAAACATGCTTCAGATGTATGTTCTGATGATGTTTTCTTATTTCTGCACTTGTCTTTCCAGTTGTTATTCGATTCTTCAGTAGTATGCCCTATTCGCTTGGGACATAGTCTGCACACTATTTCCTTCTCGCTTTGTCCATTGCAGGTTACTCCACTTTCCAGGTATCAATGGTCGCTCACCTCATCTAACCTTTCCGTGTTTAACATTGGTCTCTGCCCTTGTACTGAATTACCTTTGTTATTTTTTTTGATAAGTGGATGGTAGTTGACCAAATTTCCATGTTGCTTGGGTCTTCCATAAATCTCTTTCTGTCTCTACCTCGATTACTGTTCATTGGCGAAATCATGCTAATTTTTCCAAATTCTATTTCATTCTGAATTCTTACCTTTAATTCTCTTTGATAGTTTAATGACCTGCTTGTAGGAAGCATAATAATTTTTGGTAGACAATGCACAGAATAACTCCTTTCTTTAGTCATGTGTCTTTACTGTTAGGTCTAAATTTAATCACAGTCACCTTTTTTTATGGAATAAAAAGTCTGTTCTTTTGTCATTTTGTGACACCATTCTCATTCTGAATTCCTGGCATTGAATTCCTATCTGTGTTGTCAAATGCTTTCTCTAAATCCTCATATACAACGAAGGTCTGTTTTTTTATTCTAAATTATTTTCTCTATGATTAGGCTAAGGACCAAAGGAATACCTTTTGGACTCTTGCTTGTCCTGAATCAAAAATGATCTTCATCCAAGTATTCTTCAGCTTTTTATCTGTTCTTCTATGAAAATCTATGGGACCTTTGAGGCAAAAGTGTTAAGGCTTCTGGCACCAATGTTTTCACGTCTCTCTCCCCTCTTATCTTTCAGTATGGAAGTACATAAATGCATTTTTGGAAGTCAGTCATTGTCTCTTGGGTTGCATACAAATGGTTTAGGTACATGCATTTGGGTTGATATCTTATACCCTGCATATTTATTTTGCATTGGTTAAAACATTACTTAATGTGGGAGCCTCGTATTTTGACCATATCCAAGGCTACTGATTCGAACTCTGATCCTATTGTCAATATTGCGCCTCTTTTGTCGTACTTTTTTACTTTTTATTCATCTGTTACCTTTACACTTAGGTTACCTCTGTCTCATGATTGGTTCAAGTATTCCTTCCATCCTTAACTTACCTTCATTGCCAGTTAAATTTTCTTTGATTTTGTCCCTTATGGCATTGCATACTGCATCCTATTCCTAGAAGTTGTCGTTCACTACATTATTGGCAGCTTCTGCCTTTTCATTGGAGAGGTTGTTTTGCACATCTTTACAGTATTCATCTACCTTCCTCTACCTTTCCTCGCTTATGATGTTGTTAATATATTATTCTTTTGTAGCAGTTTCCCTACCTCAGGGTTTGCTTCCTTGCATTTTCTTCTCCCTTCCATTTATTCTATTTTCTTCTGTGGCAATGATTTCTTCAAGATCCTCTTCTATTTGATTCACAGTCACATACTCTCCTGTCTTGTTTTCATTGCTCTCAGGAAGGCCAAGTGATACTCAAACCAAATTTTTCCTACTTGCCATTTTTCTGTATAGTTTTCTTCAGTTTCCTGAATTTAAAATGGCATCACCAATGCTAAGTGATGGTCGCTGTCGTTGTCTACCTCCTAGCAACTTTTACATTCTTTCACATAGTTCCTCAGTCTGCTTCGCTAAAATGTAGTCAAATTCAAATATTCAGTCATCCGTCTCCGGGCTTTTTCTGTAAAATATGTCCTTCAAATGTAGTTTTTGAATATTGTGTTAACCCCTTCTAAGCTGTGCTGAGAGTGGAATTTCAGGTGCAATATTTCTATTTTCCGAATCCACTTCCAATTCCATCCAATCCAATTCAATTCCATTTCAGTCACCGACGTTAAGCATCCCAATCTCCTAAGAGTGTTAAGTTTTCTTCTCTTCTTACCTTTTCCATTACTTCTGTTTTATTGCTGTAGCGTCTTCCACACTTCATCTTCATTGTCCTTCGTAGGCATGTAAACCTTCACCACAATGGTATCTGAGGACTTGGTCTCTATCCTCACCTCAACTATCCTTTTGTTATATTGCATGAAGCCTTTCAATCATATTCTGGAACCCTTCATAGGCATTGTTCTTACTCCAGCATAACCATCCAAAGATCAGGTGTGCTGCTAAAGGGTTTATAAAAGAAATGAATGTCCGAATGTTCTGAAAGGAAAAGAATAGGCATTTTGTGGATTCCACACTTTATTGTTACCAACAATGATTTTGGATTAAAATGTTGCTATTAAGGTTCATATGTCTGCTATTAGTGTCCGTATATAGACCAACAGGGTGGGGGATAGAGGAATAGGTAAGGGTGGGGGAAGGGAAACATGTAGGATATGAGGGTTTTACCATCAATCCTAATCCACATATATTTTATTGCTTGTGTGTCTGCTATCATTGGTAAGAGGTTTTCATGGACAACTTCTCTCTTTTGTCATTTTAGAACTTTTTCTCCTTGTGCATTATTCATTGTTTCAGTTCATAACACCTCATGCCTTAAAAATGCTTATCCAATGCCGTCCAATCCATTCTATTTCCCTTGTGTAGGTCCCTATCTCGTATTTTGACTGTCTGTTGTAATACACCTTTTATATACCTCTTGGTCTATTCATTTACTCTGCCTCTCCATTAATTTCCCCTGTAATTTTATTTCTTCCCTAATGAATCCTAGTGCTTTTTCACTGTGCTTCTATTCTGTATTTTGTACTTTTTTCAATTATTTTCCAAATATTGGTTAAAATTACCCTGCAATATTATCTCACCCTCTTATCCAAGGTTCAAGCCACAGAATGCTATAACCCCATGCCCTTCTCTTACTGACATTGCCATTAAATATTTACAAATGTTTCATGACAGAAATCCCTCTAATTAGTTGATCCCTCCTCCTCAACATAAATATTCCAATTGCTTCTTACATATATCTTTATACAAATGTATATCCAAGAAATTTAGTTGTTAATCCACATGTTCCAGTTTTACACATCTTCTTAGCTTGCCTAGCTACTCATATATGACCTCATTTTCTTATTTTCTCATTTTTCATGCGACTGATATTTATCCCAAATCTGGATTTGTAAAGTATTTTGCAGAAATTTCAATATTTTACTTATTGGCTTATTTATGCTTGATCATCGGCAAACCGTGAGTATTCAATATTTCCACCACTATGCCCACCTTAAAGTCATTCCTCACCTCTTTCATCATTTCTTTCGCATAAATATTCATAATTACTGTAGACAATGGACAGCCCTAACTAAATTCCAGTTCTCACATTGCCCATCCAGGTTCTCCATTTGCAGATCTTAAATGTAGTGTTTGATATATCTATAAGCTACTAATGAATTGTTGCCTTCTCAATTTACTCTTAATTTCTTTATTCATTTGTAAGATATTCATTAGTTATCCTCAGTCTAGTAAAAAAAACATATATTCAGGAATTATGCTGGAATAAACATATGGATTTTATTCTACATTCCTCTTATGATTGTGGTCATTAGTGAGCATCATGGCTGAGCTCTTGCTATCTCACAATCCAATATTTATGTGACAAGATTATCCTTGACTTCGTCACATTGTCTTTCTCCATCTCAGAAAACTAAATATTTTTCATCTCTCACACTATATATGTTAGGTGTTTATTAGTGAATGCAATCCCTTGGCCAACTAGGTAACGTGGTCCTCAGCAAATCAGATGTATTTTCAGACTTCATCCACCCTGTCCTACCTTTACTCCTGCATCCAGCTTTTCTTACGCTACTTGCACCATTTGTTTGGGAATTCAAAGTTATTAAAATATGGGGGCAACAGGTAACGGTGGACCAGTACAGCACTTATTGCCATCCATTTGGATTCTCAATCTGCTATTCTTACCTGTGCTGTGGGTCCTATGAAAACATTGTGAATGGGTCATCTATTCTTAGTGAGGAACGACTCCGCACTTAAGTGCATAGTTAAATTTCCCAAATTTATTTCAACATGCACCTCCTTGTAGTCCATGGAAAAATGAAAAACATGTAAATGGTACTACATGTTCCTTTTATTAATAATGTTATCCATTAACTCAGAAGTATTCAGGGTTACCCTTCCCATCCTAAAATCAAATTTACCCTCACATAAGAAGAAATTCTCCCTCTACTCTTCCCTACCATACAACATTGCGTGCTTCGTGAAGGAATGACAAATTAAGTTCATCGTACTACAATCTTCTTTAAGAGTTATACTCTTTCTGTGCTGGGATATATGTAG
Organism: Platycnemis pennipes; assembly: GCA_933228895.1. Lineage (NCBI taxonomy): Eukaryota > Metazoa > Arthropoda > Insecta > Odonata > Platycnemididae > Platycnemis > Platycnemis pennipes. The sequence goes on from OW121853.1 coordinate 54,908,117, forward strand.
GTCAAAACTGGAGTTATCAAGTCCTAGAGCCAGATTCCTTCCTCATAGATCCTGTGAATAAGTAAAAAAACTCTTTTCGCCCGACATTTTTTTCCTGGTTATTCAAGGATTTAACCGGGATATTGTCCATTCCTACAGCCTTTTACACCTTCATTTCTAGCTGAGCTCTTGAGATTTCATAATCCAATATTTGTGTGACAAGATTATCCTTGACTGCATCACATTCTTTTCCCCCATCTATGTTCAGTAGTCATTATATCTATCATGAAGGTCTTCACATATTTCGTCATCTACCCATGTTTCTTCTGTGTCCACTAGTACTTCTACCTTTCCCGATCACTTTTACTCAATGACAATCTGAAAAAATATTCACTTTAGCATATAGCATATCCATTGTTCCTTTTTGAGATGATATTTCCATTTTGTCACACTCTTCTCCACCTTACGTCCATTGCCCTTTTAGTTTCTCATCTTAGCTTTTTATTAAATTTCTTGTACATGGTTTTATGCAGCTCTCTATTAACATTTTAATTTTTTCTCCCTCCCACTAATTTCCAAATTATTTCTTCAGAGCTCTACGGTTTCTTAATCCTCTCAGGTTATACCATTCACATCACTTTTTCCGTGGATTTCTTTATCCCTGTTTCTGGATTTTTTCTCCAATTATGGACCCTAACATTTTTTTTCCTGCCCATGGGTTTTTGTTAGTTAATTTCTGGGAGTTTTTTTTAAATCCTGTCAGGGTTAGATAGTTAATTGTTATTGTGGTGGAGTTCTTCAAAGAAGGCCGTAAGTCGCTTAGACCTATTGGAATTGTTAGGGCTACTGCAATATATTGATGACTTTTGAGAAGTCGGTGTGGAGAAGGTAAGGTGGGTGGAAAGGGGGACACATGAGGAAATGTTGGAAAGGAAAAGTAGTTGAATGGAGAAATTGTGAGGAGATAGAGAGTGAATGGAATGGGTAATAAGATATGAGAGAGATTTTAAAGGACATGATGGAGGGCCAAAGTTGGCGGAACAGAGAAAATAGAAGAGCAGGCAGTGTGGGTATAAAAAAAGTAAGGCAAGAAGCATTCAGAACTAAATAAGACATACATATTTGAAATACATATTTGAAATACATATAGGGTGATCCTTATACATGAGAACGTTTCAAAGTACGTACAAGATGTCTTGTCTATCCAATTCTACCTTTAACGCTATAGTGATCTATAGATCACTACTAATAATAATTGCTTTTGTCAATCTATCTTAGCACTTTGGCCCTTTCAAGTAGTGGCTGGAATTTATTGCTGTTTGAGTTGATGAATCTAAACCTATATCTAACCAATACAATCGAACTATTCTCTTAGTTTTCATCGACAACTTTGGATTGTACATACATCAATGTTGGTATTTTAACTCTGTGATTGTCACAACAAGTCCGTTTCTCCTGTAGCATTCAACTGCTTTCTCACCACATTCATTTCTTCCATCCATCCCTTCATCCTTTTTTCTCCCCTCACCTCTCTTCCTCCTCTTTTTTCAGCAACTGCCACATTCCAATCAAACATTACCGTTAAAAGTTTTCTCACTGGAACATTTCGCATTAATTCTCAAGCTGTTCATTTCATGTCATATCCCATGCCTTCCGCATGGCCCTTATAGATGTGTATTGATAGATTAACTAGTTTAATTACTTTATACTCCATATTTAGAGTTCTATCAACTCCTCCATATTCACTGTCCTCAATTCCTGTTCCAAATTCCTGGTCTATTACAAAAGCAACTGTTTGTTGATCTTCATCCCCTCCATCATAAAAATATCTGGTATACATCACTTCCGTAATCCATGCAACTCTAACCCATCAAATATTTCTCATCAAAACCTTCCCTGAGGATTTCTTGTTCAATGTTTTTGCATAGGACCAGGAGATGTTTTTTTTTGCCTACAATTCGACCTCTCTGGCATCGATGTCCCTGCAAGCAGCATGTTTTATACTGCCTTCTAACTCATGTCTAGTGATCACAGGGCCTCTAAAATGTTCTCCTAACCACAACAAGGTCACAGTAATGGGTAGGGAGGCATACTAGTATTCTTTCAATAAGTTTCAAATGTCGGTAGGTCAGAGCGTCGATCTGGCTCACAATTGGTCTTAGTGGGATGCCCTCCTTATGTATTTTGGGTAAGCCGTAGAGTCTAGGTGGCTTAGCTGCTGATGTGAGGAGGTTTCTTTGTACTTCTTGTGGAATAGATGACTTCTTTATAATGGATCTGGTGTTTCGTTCCGTTTTTGCCATTGGATCGATTTTGAGCTTTCTATAGGTTGAGTTGTTAAGCATATCCGAAATCGTCTTCTCGTAATCTTCTTTGTTCATCAGGACTGTAGAGTTACCCTTGTCCGCTGGCAGTATGAGAATCTTTTTGTTGTCACGGAGTTCCTTCAAGGCCTTCCTTTCTTCCGCAGTTGTATTTGATTTTGGTGGTCTGGCGGCGCAGAGAATGCGTCCTACATCTTCCCTTATTTCATCTGCGTCTCCTTTTGGAAGCTTCCGGACTGCCGATTCTATCTCCGTTATAATCCCCGTAGGAAACGACGCGGACGCATCCCGAGAAAAATGCAGAGAACATCTAATCAACGCCACGGAAACCTACGAATGACTATTCTACTTTAATTAAAGCCATTAAATATTCAAGTGGAGTCATCTTGCTTTCCTCCTCCTTTCACCGACTAAATTGTCAATCCTAACTTTTTATTTTTCTTGATTTTTTGATAGAGGTTTTCACTCAATTGGTTCTTTTGTTCAATAATTCATCATCATCATGGTTCAACAATCCTAGGATTGGTTTGATGCAACCCTCCACTTGATTCTTCGATCGGCCAACCACTTCATATCAATGTAACTCGTCTCTTTTACATCCTTCACTACCGGTTCTATACATATATCTCATATGAGGCTGCCTTTTCCAATCTTTCCATTCACTTTTCCCTCAACGATTGTCTTCATTAGGCCATTGTGTCTTAAGATATGGTTGATTGAGTTGGCCTGTCTTCTTTTTAGGGTTTTCAGTAGGCATCTTTTTTCTCTCACTCTTCTTAAGACTTCTTCATTTGTCACTCGGTCAATCCATTTTATCTTTATCATTCTTCGGCAGCACCACATTTCAAATGCTTCCAGCCTTGACTTCTCTGCTCCTGTTATCGTCCATGCTTCGCTTCCATATGGTTAAATTCTCCAGATGTATGTTCTTATGAAATGTTTCCTCACTTCCCAGCATGTTTTTGCAGCTGTAAGTAGAATCTTCTTTTGATAAAATGCCCTTTTAACCTGGGCAATTTTACTGACCATTTCTCTTTTACTTCTTCCATCGCTGGTCACTCGGCATCCCAGGTAACAGAAATCTTCCGCCTCCTCGATTTTTTGTTTTCCTTGTTTAGCATTGGTCCTGGATTCCTTTCTTGTACTGCACACCAATACCTTAGTTTTCTTTTTATTGTTTTTAGATGATATCTGGTCATTGTTCTTTCCATATTTCCTAGTCTCTTCTTTAAATCTCCCTCACTTTCTTCCATGACTGCTATGTCGTCGGCGAATCGTGGCATGCTGATTTTCTCCCCATGGATATTCACTCCCGGAGACTTTTCTTTGACTTCTTCGGTGGCTTTCTCAAGGTAGACATTGTATAATACGGGAGACAGTGCACATCCTTGCCTCACTCCTTTCTTTATACGTGCTTCTCTACTTTTCCTGGGTCCTCATTTGATTACAGCTACATGGTTTTTATATAAAGCCTGTTTCACACAATACTTGATCCAGCACAAGCCTAGTGAGCTGGCTTGATATTGAGGATTGAATCTATCATGATTGGAACCATCCTGGGAGGTTTCACACGACCATTGATCTTGAGCTTGCTATGAAGGTTATTCCATATGAATCCATACTAATTTAAAAAGAGAAATTTGCACAGCGTCTATAATGTGACTTGATTGGTCGATGACAACTGGTCCTACTAGAAATCTAGTACTGCATCAAGTAACTCAGTGAGTATGCTAGTGAGCATGCTTGCTAGCCAGCATACTGTTTCTATTCACACAATGCTGGAAAGCTAGCATACTTGCTAGTATACTCGACCTTGTGCTGGATCAAGTACCATGTGAAACGGGCTTAACCTGTGGATGACTCTTTGGTCATTGTATAATACTCCAATTTCTTTGAGATTCCTTAGCATCAAGTTCCAATGCACCTTGTGAAATGCCTTCTACAAGTCTACAAATGCAACAAATGTTGGTAGATTCTTCTCTTTTCTCTTCTCAATAAGTAGCCTGAGGGCCAAAATTGCTTCTCTTGTGCCCTGGTTTTTTCTGAACCCAAATTGGTCCTCATCCAGGAACTCCTCGGCTTTTCATTTTATTCTTCAATAGATGATTCTTGTCAATATCTTTGAGGCATGTGTCATCAGGCTTATGGTCCTAAAATGTTCACAGTTCTCAGCCCTCTTCTTTTTGGCAATAGGGATGACGACATTCTTCTCTAAGTCAATGGGTATCTCTCCTGTAGAGTACATGGTGCACATGGTTTTGTACAGCTGGGTAAATGTCTTCTCTTGCACATTTTTAATTAGTTCGGCAGGAATATCATCTATTCCTGAAGCCTTATTTATCCTCAGATCCCTTACAGCTGCATTGAATTCCAATCTTAAGATTGAGGCTCCCAAGTCGTCTTTATTGACTTCATTTTCATCTTCGATAACTTTCATACTAAGAGTTCTTCCATTGCACCGCTCTTAAAAGTATTCCTCCCATCTCTTCACATTATCCTCATGTTCTATTAAGAGTTCTCCATTCTTGTCCATAATGGTATTGCATCTTGTAGCCCGTTCCTTGAAGTGATTCCTCACCATCCTGTAGGCAACTTCCACATTTCCATGTGCGAGGTTGCTTTGTACATCTTCGCATAGATCCTTCATTCACTTTTCCCTCCCTTTTCTCACTTAACGGTATATTTCATTCCTAATTATATTGTAGCAAAGTTGCCCATCTTCAGTTTCCTCATTATTATATTTTCTTCTCTCTTCAATCAGTATTTCTTCTGTAATCCATGGCTTCTTCTTGACAGCCTCTCTCCAGAACTTCTTTTGCTGCTTCATGTAGCCCGATTTTGATGTTCTCCCATCTATTTTCCACTGATTTCACAGTCACATACTCTTCTATCTTGTTTTCCACTGCCTTCTGAAAGACCAGGCATTGTTGAGCCCCTTTAGTTTCTCTACTTGCCATACGTTCTTGGTTGATTTCTTCAAAATCTTGAGTTTTAAGTGGCATTTCATCATCACTAAGTTGTGGTTACTGTTGATATCTGCACCCGGGTAGCTTTTATAGTTCTTCACCTGGTTTCTGAACCTCTGCTTCACTAAAATGTAGTCAATCTGAAATCTTCTTGTCTCCGGGAATTTTCCAGGTATATCATCATTTATGGTTTTTAAACAATGTGTTTACCACCATCAGCTTGTGTTGAGTGCAGAATTCTGTTTATTATTCTCCTCTCTCATTTTGATTTCCCTAGCCATATTTTCCAGTTATTCTTCCATGTTGACCTTTGCCGACGACAGCAATCAATAATTAAGCAACTCATACTAATGAATTATTTTTTCCATCCATTTCGTACTACCAGCTACTAACAGATCACATATTCCAGACATTCCATTCCAGCTTTATTCATGCAATTATTTAAAAACACACATTTTCAACTTGCACATTATGCCATTCTAGTCATAATAGAGCCGTAATTAATTCGAGAGAAGTCATCTCCTTTTCCTTCCCCTGCCACCAACTGTAATTTATATTCTCGTCTTTTAATACCTGTCTTATTGTTGCACATGATGTCTTTTGTTAACAACTATCGTTGTTTTAGCGCACTACTTACTTTCTCTAATCATTTGTGTGACTTCCCATGAACTAACTCCAATTTTGCTATATTATCATTCCAACATGGTATATTTCTTGTTAGATTCTCGTATTCTCAGAAATTTTTGATTTTTTACAAGAGGACATCGATTTAGCCATTATGGAGATGAGGCGGCTGGTTTAGGAGTTCTAACCAAGATATTCCTTCCACTCAACTCCACATCTGCAGCGACGTCATCCCAGGGGCCAAGAGTTCTTTGATGAGTTCCCATGAGCCAGGAGTGCGGTGTTTGGACCATGAAGCCAGCTGCTGGATGACTCTTTCCTCTGTCATTGTTGATCTTCAAGGGCTTCACTCCCTCAATTGCGGAGGATATTGGGAGTCTGCTGTGTCTGGAGTCATTGTCTCGATGTTCAGCAGCACCTTGTGTGTTGAAGGGCATTGGGACTTTGACTCCAAACACTGCTGACTCCCAATATCCTCCGCATTTGAGGGAGTGCAGCCTTTTAACCAAAATGCTGTACTCATCATGATTCAATAAAATTTTTTGTGGACCCTACCCAAATTTTATGTATCAAAATTTTGACACTGAGCAGAGACTAATTTTTTTTGTGTTGGACTTATAATAATTTTCACCACCTTTTTTTGCTCAAAAATTGGCCAAAAAGTACCTAAAATTGGCCTCGATGAGCCATATTTCTCATTTTTGCTATTATTTCTCAATATCTATGCCCCGTAAAGACTCACTGGTGAGATATTTACCTTTGGCTTTATGTCTTTCACCATAGCTGATATTTATGTGATTAGTTTTATGCAGTTATTCTTAAAACATATTTTTTTCATTAAGTCAAACAAAGCACCTTTCTACTCTTACCTGGATGGCCGTTTTGTGATACCCCTTTAAATCTGAAAGTAATTTTCAAATGGGAGACCTCTCATTGTGATAATCATAACTTTTGTTATTCGTACTTATAATGTATTTATTATGTATGTTGATAGTGTAATAAGAGATAATAACTGCAGATGAAAAATTTTCTCTTTCCCTCTTCATTACAGGTGAATGCCAATCAGCTGTTCTTCACCAATGCCAAATGACAGAGGTGCGAGATACCAGCTTCTAATTGGGCACAGGCCAAGTCATAGTCAACAGGCGAGGGTACTCACATCCTAGTGGTAGTGAGTAACTTGGTGTGTTTAATGTGACGCCATCACTAGAAAGGCCTGGGATCAGATGCCATCTCACAGAGGAATCTGCCTCACTGAGGAACAGACACTGCGAGTACGGTACATGGACTACCTTTCGTTCGACTCTACCCTTGGAACTACAACAACATATGGGTGACCCTACCAGGAGTAGTAGTCATTGCTCCCACAATAGTAGGGCCAAGGGAGGGTGCAAAAAACTATTCTACCAAAGGCGTGAGAAGGATCTTTCATAATAAGCTTGAATAATGGTAACTGGTAGCCCAGGGACATGGCAGAGGAGTCACTGACTCATGATCACATACTTATTGATACTAAACTGGTAGCATTGTCTGCGAATCCCATTGTGCCACTCAGGAGGTGACTAAAAATTTACCGGTTAGTAACCTGGGTCAACGATTATTTTCTTTTAACTTTGTGTACAAATGTCTTAATCTTGTCATCCAACTTTTCTCCTTTACTTTTTACTCCACTGATTAAGTTGAGTGCATTTGATTGACTACTAAGAGCCAAGATAACAGCTTATGATAAAATGAAAACTATATTTTTTGGCAGATAAAATTCTGAAATCAAAAAAAAATAATGCAAAACATTTTTAGTTTTAATGTGTTACATTTTGTTTGACCATATCACCTGTTTTTGAGAAATGAATTCTTAATTTTGGAATAATTATAGTGCGTGAAAAAACTGCTCCTTTTTTCAGACTGTGAAAAAAGTTCTAAAATATAACTTATTATTTTTTATTGCATAGATTGAGAAGATAAAAAATATATTAGTATGGTTCCCTTTATGCTGTCATTAACTGACAACATTGTTTTGTTAAATGCATGAAACTGCTCCCATCATGTATGCTGTAGTGGTGTCTTCCAGCTTTGTCTTTACTAGAATATCCAAAGGGAGCTTTCAATTTCCTTCATAGAATGCTGTGAACTCCGGTTCACAAAGGTAAAAGAATCTTAGATCACTCTCTTAGGACCCTGAAACAAATGGGAAGAATGCTTAAAAAGCAGGAAGGAATTTTTCTTACCATTGTGAAGGCTACTTTTTGTAATGATATGCTTGTAACTGTTAGTATTTTGCAAGATTTAGCATTGCCTTGCTATCTAGGCACTTAAAAGTAGCTATAACTCATTTTATCCTTTGATCAAACAAGGTTAGTGCTTCAATATTCTCTTTGTTCAGTGGAATTCCCAACTCATCAAATAATATATTTTTCTTGTTTATAAATGTTCACAAATGGGCACTATGATAAAAGTGCATCTGGTGGTCCAGACATCCAAAACTCCTCTTTGTTTGATTGGCTTTCGCCCCTATATCTAGTCATTTGAAGAAGTCTATACAAAGAAGTTCCACTTTAAAAATTTCAAAATAATTATTTTAAGAATATTTTAACATGTTCATTTGCTAATTGTTATTCCATTGAATTATTAATTTGGAAAAAAATCACATTTTCTTATAGCTTTATTATTATTGCATGTGTAAAATATTTGAATAAACTGTTCAGGGCCTATATTTCCTTAACATTTCAATAATGGGGCATCTCCATAGGGAAAAATTATCATCCTTTTTATGTACTCTATCTCCCTTTCACTTTTCATCTAGTCTTTTTTTTATTTTCCCTGCTGGTCTGCACTTCCATTTAACTTACCCCCTCCGCATCTACACATCAGAAACTGCATCTATTTTAGTCCTCTATCGTTGATCTTCTTTCCTGAAAGTCATTTTTTATGCCATAAAATACCTACCTCATTCAGATTCTACAGCAGTTTTTTCTTGACACATCTGCTGCATTCTATTAACAGTAGTACTCTCCTAACAGCTGACGGTTCTTTCTGCTGGCCAATTCTCCTCTGATCTTTGCTGTAGCTATACCCTTATTCATAAAACATGTTATCTTTTCTGTTTTACAGCAGGTTCACCTGCTTCATCTTGACTTTGTCTCTGTGTAAAGGCCCTGTTGTTCTGGAAAATCTCATTACATCAGTTTCTTAATTGTTTTATTGTTATTGCAACTGATAGTGTCCTTGGCCATTTTAATGGCTAGTAATGGTACCTTATGGCATGGAAGGTGACATGACTTTTCTTTCATCTCATAACTTTTCCCAATGTTTATTACTATGTAATTATAATTTACGAAATCATTATTTTTTCCTCTCACTTTTCTTATTAGAAGTGGAGTTAGTGTAGTTTTCTACCATCAAAGATAGGTCTAAATGGACATTAATTATTCCGATGATGACTGCATTTCATACCATATTTTCAATAATTTCATCTTGATAATCATAACCCCTTTTTTGTACTTATAATGACCTTGTTACGTATATTCGTAGAGTAATGAGGGGACCATATTTTCATAGAAGTTGCAGATACAAAATTTCCTTCTCTTTCCTTCCTCATTACAGGCGAATGCCCAATTGCTGTTCCTTGTCATTGCCAAGGTGCCAGATGCTTGCTCCAGGGTGCAGGTTAAATCAGTCTATGCATGATCGAGTGCATCATGGCATGAATGCTTAGGTGGTAGTCAGTAAATAATAATGTGCAATTGTCCAAGGGCGCTTAAAGAATCCAAAGTTATTCCTATTTACAAAAGAAAGGGCAATTCCAATGATTTGCACAATTACCTATCGCCCAATTTCCCTTCAATCGCAATTTGCCAAAATATTTGAGAGAGTTTTCTACAGTCGACTCACAGCATTTCTAGATTCACAGAAACTAATCTCCACTTGCCAGCATGGTTTTAGAAAAAGTAGATCCATATCAACACCAGTGCACGAAGCTATGAATTTTATTCTAGCATCACTGGACAACAAATTAGACACTGTGGGCTTATTCATTGACTTCTCTCAGGCATTTAATAATGTTAACCATCATTTACTTCTACAGAAGCTGGACAAGCTTGGCATTCATGGCATTCCCAATAACTGGATTCAATCCTACTTATCTGATAGATCGCAACGAGTTAGTTTGAATATTAATGATTCCGAGTACAACTCCACCTCGAAAGTTGTCTTCTGTGGTGTTCCTCAGGGATCTATTCTGGGCCCTATATTATTTTTGATACTTATTAACGATTTCCCTTTTAATCTACAAACTAACTGTTCTAAGGTTGTCCTGTATGCTGACGATACAAACATTCTTGTTGCTTCTCCTTCACTACACACTACAGTTGAGAAAAGTGAACTAATACTACAGCACACGATTGATTGGTGCTCCATAAATTGCTTAGACATAAATGTTGATAAATCTCTAGCTATACATTTCAATCTCAAGAGTAAACAACATACCTCCCTTTATCTTGACCTTGATGGTCAGCCCATTCGTCAAGCTGAAGATGTCAAATTCTTGGGACTTGCAATTTCTGCAAATCTCTCATGGGATGTGCACATCTGCAATCTGCTCAAAGTACTAAGCTCTACTTATTTCCTTATACGTTTTATTAGATTCTCTGATAGTCCTGATTTGCTATTAACTATATATTATGGTCAGTTGTAATCCCACATCATTTCAAGTATTATTTATTGGGGATCTTCGCCTGCCTCTCTCAAGCTTTTTCGGCTGCAAAAGAAAATTGCACGCCTTATGGTTTTTGCACCTATCAATGCCCCATGCTGGCCCATTTTCAAAAATCTTAATATTCTCCCACTACCATGTGTTTATATCCTTTCCGTTCTTATGTTTGTAAAATCTAACTTCAGCGAGTTCCCCAAAAACTATGAACTCCATGATTATTATACACGTGGTCATGATGCCATTCACTGTATGTCAGGACCAAATCAGCCTTTCGAGGTCCTAAAACTCTGGGGTTGCGCCTATTTAACAAGTTACCTACCAGCCTGAAAAATTGCAAAACTGCTGACTTCTTTAAAACTAAGGTAAAATGTTTCTTACAAGAAAAACTCTATTATTTCTTTGAAGAATTTCTCCATGATAATAATGCTTAAATATTTTGTCTATGTATATTTTCTGTGTATTCTTGACGAATCGTATATCAGTGTAATCTGGTCTTTGGATAATAAACGTCATTATCATTATGATTTTGTGTATATTATGATAAATTTGACAGTAGGAATACTGTGGGATAGTGTATTTCCACTTAAATACATGGCAAATGTTGTGAAATGAGTGTGATGAGATGATCGGCATGTTTTCATATTCATGCAATATTTCAATATTTTACACTAACTTGTTTTCAGAATAACAAAATGAAAAATCTGAAAATTGGTAACTTTGGTGTTAGAAAATTTGGAAGTTTTAATCCTGATATTTGATGACTTCAGTGTGTTTGTAAAATCTAACTTCAGCGAATCTGTTGCCATCGGACACCATTTGTTGCATTGTAACTTAAAAAGTTGACGGAAAGGGGTGTACTTTCTTTCGAAAGATAAGAATCCCATCTGTTTAAGTTACAATGCAACAAAAATGTATTGATTCTACATATGGAACGCGGGGATGGTGTCGAACGCGGCAACGTCGCACGGATTTCCAAGGTCATGCGTCCGTTTCCTCTCGTTCACTTCACACCTCTTGTTCGAGGAAACACCGAATTAAATGTAAGCGCACATAAAATAAACAACTAAATAAATTCTAAATATGGAGAACCGATTAGCCTTGTATTACCATAAGCTCCATGACAGAACAAGATTCGTATCGATATGACCACGCAGTACTGAGAAAAAGTTGTTTCACAAAATTTACAAGAACAATTTTATTTCAACTTCGATTATCTTAAAACTTTGTACATAGTTTAAAAACAGGTTCCTTTATGTCGTATTAAAGTTTGGTTACGATTCAATGAATACTTTTAAAGTTATGAATTTTTAAAGTGAGCATTCCGTTTAAAATGGTGAAAAAACCGGCACTTTTTTTGTTTCGCAGGCAATAAAATTTTAACAAGATAAAATAAAAATTTTCACTTTCCACAGTTAAACGCAGAATTAAATTTGCTAATTTTTGACATAACTTGTTTTCATGTGGGATTACGGGTACAACTGTCATTGACTTGTAAACTCGAGTGTCATGACTTTTTTCCACGACAGTAGGTATGTTGCTAGTTATACTCTGGTCAAAAAATATCATTTTTATTTCTCTGTGCATTTGTGCATTTAACAAAGTCTGAATAAATGCAGAAATGTTTCTCGGGCTTGACACCGGTTAGTAGTTTCTATGGTTAATAGTAATGGAGCCTATTAACCGGTGTCAAGCCCGAGAAACATTTCTGCATACTATTCGCCGGGAAAGCCCTAGATCTTATATTAAGTCTGAATAAAGTCATCAAACAGTGCTTCTCTTATTTTTTGATCTGCTGCTACATGCACAGGGTGGCCGAACCTGGCATACAATTTTTGGCTCAGTTAGGGATACAGAAACATACTGTAAAAAAAATCTAGTATCAATTGGAACTGAAACATTTTTACCAAAATGTAAATATTTTAAAGAACGTTCCTGTATTTTTCTCTGCTTTTAGATTATGGAAACCTAGTCCCCCAAATGGTACTGTAATTCTTTCGGTATCTACCAATTAGCCGTCCTGTCCGCAGCGATTTTTTGCCGGCCCCAGTGGCGGCGGGGTAAATCCCTCGCCTGTCCATCCCAGGGTCGCGGGTTCGAATCCCGCCCGGGGAGTTTTTTCACTTTCCGGGGAATGGCTGTTTGTAACGTCCAACATGTTAATTGGAAGAGAGGACTTTGAGTCCTGAAATTCGCATGTTAAAATAAGTCAAATAAATAAATTAGCGTTTCACTTAAATCAACTCTTTGGAAACGTGAAGCAGATGAGTTCACAAGTAACCACATGGAAAATGACTTCACTTTTTTGAGGAAAAAATGCAGACGTATCCAAACGACAGGTGCGCAGGAACCCCTGAAAGATATTGAAAAATACCAGTATATTTAGTTATTTCTTGAGTAGTGAGTAATTATTAGTTGCATGCCCACACTTCATTTCATAGATTGTCTTGGGAAATGAACATCTTTCAGAAGATGGATCTAAATAGGTGGTTCAGAGTGATTTTTGCAGGTGGTTTTGGTTTGCAGTTGATCGTTCGTTTTGTTGTTTACTAATTAGTGAGAGCAAGTAGTTTCTCGTTGTCTTGTATCCTGTTCATTAGCATGAGATAGAGTAGCAAATGAGATATGCAAGTATTTCCTCACTATCATTACAGATCGGTCACACTACTTTGTATTCATGATCCTCTAGTTAGAGGATTTTACACCAGGACGTAGTGGTATTAAAGAATAGGAGTGAAGAGCGGAGCAGCTTCAAAGTAGGATTGTCTCAGTTTTCAATGGATTGAGTACTATTAATTGGAATGTAACTGGTAGAGAAAGCAATATGTTTTATTGGGAAGCTGTGGAAAAAGTGATTACTTCTTTCCCAAGCAGGTTCAGTTCCCCATTGTTCAAGGAAACTCGTTATTTTAAGTGTTGTACATTGTGGTGAACTTTCAAAATGAAATAATACTGCACGTAGTGTAAAATATTGTAGTGAGGGTGATTCATGGTCTGCTGAGATGTCAAATCTGAGAGGGTTGTAATGGCTTCAGGTGAAAACTGTGGGAGATAAAGATAAAGCGATAACTTGGATATTGATAGAGCTCATTGGAATGCATGATGGCTGAAGCAGTTATGATATTCTGGATGCAAATCACGTTCTATGGTGAGACTGATGGAAGGATGTTTTGATTTCAGGTGTTGCTGAGCATAGGAGAGCGCCAGCAAGAGGCAGGATTCGAGTCCTGGTTTGGTGACAAACACAGAAGCAGCAGATTTTGATGTTGATATAATGATAGCAATTATGAAATTGATATTATCAATGATGCATGTGAAACCCTTGGTATTGTAGTGATAAAAATTGATTGGAATTGTAATATTTTAAATGAAATTAAAAAGTAAGTAAATTGAACTGGTGTTGTGTTAACATTGAATGCTTATCCTTGCCGTGTAGTGTAATAGTGTGTGATATGAGTGTGTAATAGTCAGAAGTAAAGGTGTGAATGAAGGCAGAATTAAGTTGATGAATGATGGAAATTCTTTACAAATCCATTTATTTCTCAGCACTGTTAAAGGGCAATAATGGCGTGATTGGTGATAATGACATGAATAAGGTACGAATTTGTATAGTAATATTTGGGAAGAAAATTGAAGGGTGGGGGCACCTAGCGATGCATGGTAGAAGCCGGACGTGGTTGTGATACTTGTAGCGTAAGGTGGCGTTATAGCAGTGGTGGACGAGTAGGGTAATAAATTTTGATATTGGGGAATAAGTTGAAATGATAATGCAAATTAATTGTAATGGTAATGTGGAGTAGAATAAGAGAAGTTTAACGGAGGAAACTCCGCTTAGATGCAGCCATAATTAAGGGAGTAAATGAGGAAACAAAATTAGTAATCAGTATGTAGAAAGAGGAAGACATCGAACAGATGGAACTTGTACCCGGGGGATTGGGGGTGGGGTTTGAAGTTGGATACTTTCATAATCAAAGTTTCTTACCTTACATTCTTAAATTCATTTCGAAGAAATGGTATAAGAAAGTAGTGTTTTTTCGGGTATTGAGACAATATTAGAGAGTGAAGAAATGACCGACATAGCCCCCCCCCCCTTTGATAAATATTCTACCCCAGGGCAAAGGGGGAGCCTCCCCTCCGGGACACTCCCCCCGCCCACGAGGGACCTGCCATCAACCACGACAGGTACCTCTGCAAAGGAGCCGTCATCTCCACGACAGCATCCCCCTCCCTTAAGTCCCCTCTCTCAAGCTAACCCACAGAGCGGAGAACCGCATACACCTATTCTGCCGAGTGAGCCACGCCACCTCAAGAGGATCGGCTTCATGGATGCAAAGCCTCGCGGCGTCAATTACGACCAGCTACAAGGGTGGGCCAGGGCGGCGGCCTCACCGGGTCAGTAAAGGACAGTGCGTAGGCAGTGAACCAATCATGCTCTGTCGTCAACCGCGTGCAACAAGTCTGGCCTACTCCATAACTGTTTACGCAGCACCTGATCGTGAGAGATGATGTAAAATATTCATAATACCAGCTCCTTGAAATAATAAGGGTTTTAAAATGTTTTATTTGTTAACTAACTTTTTGTTCTTCTTTGTTCATACTTTATTAACCACCAAATCATTATAAATTATTCCTATGAATAACATAAACTCTTCAGGAGTTTAATTTCTAGCCATTGCCATCTATTGCTGAACTTTGAATTTACTTTCCTACATACCTGCCCCCTCTCGGTGAAACAAGCGCCGGGATTTTCGAATTTTTTCGGGATTTTCACTACGCTAATGATAGTCAAAATTGAGTCAATGCGTTCCTTCATACGCAAACAATATAGATAATTGAGGTACCGTTTTAAGGAGTAAGATCTCCGCTTCTGGCAAATATTTAATTTATAGCTGTACTCTACATATTATTTGTGTGGAATCGAAGTTGAAGGATGCTATTTGTTATTTTTTGTCGCGGGAGCATTGTTGGTTGCCTATACATCAGGATACCTTAATGGTCGTAGTCTTAAATATACAAAAATTGATTTTATGAATATTGTCATGACTTTTGTTTTGTTAACCGCGTTATTGCCTCAAATGTGCACAAGCAGTCGGTCTAATCGTAGTACCTACCAGGAATCCAGGAATAAATTGGTGCCTATTGTAGCATTCCAATAGCATATCAATATTACAATAGCAAATGGTATTATTATAACATATATTATTTATAATTCATCATTTCTATACTTTATCAATATTAACGACAATGGAGGAAAGCCATTCATAAATATAGCAAGTATAGGCCGAGATTATCCCTGAAATAAAGTACAATCCCTGAAAAGTATCCTTGTGTATATGCACCTAACAATGCTCCGGCGAAAAAAAAGTAATATCATTCGACTTCGATTTTCACACAAATAATAGATGGTGCAGCTGTAAATTAACGATTATTCAGAAGCAGAGGTCTTACTCCTTAAAATAATGTCTCAATTATCGATATTATATGTGTATGAAGAGACGTATTAACTCAATTTTGACCATCGGTACCGTAGCGAGAGCTTCAAAAATCCCGGGGTTTGTTTCACCGAGAGGGGGCAGGAGTGTAGGAAATTAATTCAAAGTTCAGCAATAGATGCCTACGGCAAGAAAGTGAATTCATGCATAGTTTATGCTATTTGTAGCCCGATTATTTATGATGATATGGTGGTTAATTAAGTGTGAATGCAAAAGTATAATAAGTTTGTTACAGAGTTCATAAACTAACATTTGCTAGAAAAAGGAAAGTCTTTGGCTATGAATGTCATGATATAAAAGAAATTTCTCCAGAAGATAACTTTGGAATTATGTAAGTTCTTTTATCCACTGGTAGACCAAGCTGTTACTTTGTTCAATGAAAGGTTGGAGCAGTTTCAGAGCTACTCTAAAATGTTTGGATTTTTGTTCGACATTAAAAAATTGAAATTTTAAATGACAAAAATTGTGCTACTGCAAAAATTTTGGGAAAATTTTTAACCTTCTGGGATTCCAAATACATTGATGGGTAAGAGTTATTTGAGGATTTAAAGATATTTAGATGCATTTAGTCAGAAAATCTATCAGCCAGAGAAGCCTTATTTCATGCATTAAAAACGTTTTACCTAATACTTGCATAGCATTGAGATTCATATGAACTATTCCCATTACTGTTGCAAGTACTGAAAGAAGCTTCTTAGCTTTAAAATTAATGAAAACATTAAACACGGTAAGACCATACGTAAATTTCTTGAACTCACTGGACAGTACATCGGATAACTTCCTTCTTTCCATGAAATGTGCTTGAAGGGTGATACTATATCAGAAATGGAATGGTAGGCCCCTACTTTTGTTTTCACTGGGTCCCTCAATCCCTAAGGATGGCCCTAGGTGGTGGAAATGAAAGAAAGGGGAGAGGAATGAAAGGGAAGGGAGAGAAAGTGGAGGTTAGCAAGTTTGCCATGCGGTGAAGAGAGCAGATAGGAGTGGTGAGAAATGAAGAGTGAATGAATGATGCTGCTTATAGCCAGAAGATTATTTCCTCTCCTTATGTTTACAAAATATTTTGCTACACGTGATGAAGCAGAACAGGAAATGACTTTTCATTCTGAAATAGCATTGCCAAGCACATGAATATGAATGGAGAAGAAGAGAAAACAGGAAGAGCGTAGAATCCCCTCAACGAACTAGCCTCTAATTAGGAGGCTATGCCATTCACAATACAGACAGGGACAGGGTGGAAAGGACTAATAAGTAGAGGAAAACTATTTGGTAAGTACTTCGCTTTAAGTAATGCTTTAGCATTTCAATTATCCTTCTGGCATCTTTTTCTATGCACAAATGCAAATACTTAAAATTGGTGCCTAAAATTGGCTCCAAGAATCTATTTTTCTCATATTTTTCTCTTTTTTGCTAATATTTCTCCATGCCGAGTGAGAAGTGGTCAAAAATATTTGAAGTCCAAAGTGTAAACAATGATTGACCAACAAGTAAACATAGGAAATGTTCTAAGTCCAGAGTGTAAACAATGCATTGAAACTTGACAACTTTTTATTGCAGCAGAAATTAAAGTACAAGTGAACAAATTAATGCAAGTATCAAAAGAGCAAGGCATGAACAAGTACTAGTATGAGCAAATGCATGCAGCCACGCTAACTCTTTATTGACATGGCTGCATGCAGTACATAATTAGTGGTCAGGGCAACAAATTCTCTTGAAGCATTAAAAGTAGCTAGTACTTTTGAGGTTATCTTGGAGTCCCAGCAGTCTAATCATTTGAGCAGTGCATTCTGCCAATTCATTCAGCTGTGTTGTCTGAAGTCTTTTCATCCAATCCCACGCTAGTTACCACAGGTAGAAGAGCATCAAGTACTGATAGTACGTTGAAATGTCGGGAACTGTCCAGCAAATCAAGGATGGATGCAGAACACCTGAAAGATAAAGCAGTTGATAGTAATTGTTGCCAATGATGAAAAAGTAATTGAAGTGGAAAAAGTAACAAGTATTTCCAGATGATGTTCAGTAATCTTACATCCAAAACCAACATTAAAGCCCCAGTGCCACTTGAACATATTTTTTAATAACATTTAAAGTACACTTCAAGTTATCAGAGAGCTCCATAGAATCAACTAACTAATTGTGCTGATGAATAATAACAGACCTAATTATAACCTTTCTCTGCTATAATGTTTGTAATGAAATAAGTAAAGTTCTAGGGTAGTTTCAAATTGTGATCTAATGACCGTGTACTCATGCAACTATCTGAATTTTTACTACCCTGAAATATATTCACTACGTTTTTTAAACAATTAAGAACACATTAGGATTAAATGCAGTCTCTGAACTTCGAACGAGCTCTTAAACTATTTGTCACATCTGGTTTGTCTAATATTAGCTGCACTGTTTTATTGCAACATTGGCAAAGAGCGATTAGGAAAAAAATCAGCCAACGTAGTAAAAATCATGCTCAAGGCTGAAATGTGATTAGTATATCTATCCATCTCCTCCAAGACTGAAGTCAATCTGTTTAATCATGGAAAGTTCAAGCAAAGCCTACAATAACCTCAAGACATTTATGGATCTAATTGAAAGAATTAATCTAACCTATGTACCAAAAAGAATAATTAGTATTTTTATGTTGTTTCAAGAGGTTTATTCATTAATGTTTAGACGGCACCAAATCATAATTTACCAAAATTGCCAACTACGTAAAACACATAACCTAAGCAATGATATCTGCATTGCGCATTCCCTATTGAGTAAATGCAATTTAAAGTCACGCACAATAGTTTCCATTAAATCTTGAATTTCCTATATTTGGCGACTTTTGGAAAAAGCTAGGTATTGTGTTTATAGGATGTGTTTAATAGCATAGCAGATGCAAAAATGCTATTGACTAAAAATGTATTTTCTCTTGGATATCCACTTAAAAATCAAAAAGTTATTTGCATAGGGAAGCATAATATTTGATAGGTACCTCAATTGAGTTAATTGAGAATGAAATTAATTGGACTATAGTTCTGATGTAGAAATTGATAAAAATAATACCAAATGCCAAAGCTTTCCTTCTCAAATTCGAACTAATTCCTATATTTGGTAACTTGCACAGAAATTTAAGCATTCAGCTCGGAGAAGGCCAATATTTACTAGCATATTACATTTAAAAAAATATTATGTAAATGGCTACTATTTCATCATCAATGTCTATGAGAATCGAAAGAAAGTTATTTGCTTAAGGCTGTGTGAAATTTAATGCCCATAGTTCCAAGCACTACTGACTAATGACTTAATAAAAGCAACTAAATTCCAAATGCTTGAACTTCTACACTTCAGATAAATAATTACAGATGAAAGCATTTTGCCACAAAAAGGAACTTTCCCATCGTAAAGCAGTGCTGAAAAATTCTGGCCGATGATTAACCTGTTTATTATGATATGCCAATATCACATGACCCCAAATAATTTTTCTAACCATAAGCTGAATTGACATTTGTTTAACACTAAAAGATTGTCTAGTATAATTCCTCATTTCAACAATGTGTTAAAAGTAATAGCATATACTGAGCTTACTTCCTTAGAAACAATTCTGTCCTTTCCTATGCGTTTAAGTAACTTGAACTTTGCTTGAAAGATATCCAGAGGAAATTCTACCAAAGAATCAGAGCTAAGTGTGCAAAATCTTGGATCCTTAATATTTATAGTAGGTCTCACTTGACAAACTTCTCAGTTGAAGGCAACCAAAATTGAATTCAAAATTAATAAATTGAATTCAGATGAAATCCATAATTATCGCAAATGACTAGTGTAAAACTATTAGGCAGTAGCAAGTACTTAATCTCTATGACTTTCATAGGATATCTATTACTGACTGAGCAACACATTTTTCATGTATGTGAGTATACACTATGAATCCAGAACACAAAGGAACTTGGGACAAAAAAGTGAGCCAAATACAACCATGAAAATACTTTTTTACATAATTTATTCAATAATAAAAAACATGCAAAACATTATACCACACACACTATAACCTTACAGCATTGTTTCTTTACGCACAAAAAATAAATTCAAAAATTGAAGCACTACTAATAGCAACACTATCAAAACATTGATTACCTATCACTACTTGAATTACCATTCCGAAACTTCTGTGGCATTTCATCTGTGCCTGATATTACCAATTAACCATTACCCAGAAACTTGAGTGTCAGGACTGTATGAGTGAATAAGATATATTGTTAATCTAAATTTTATGTTTACTGGACTTGCATTACTGTTTCTGACATCAGGGAACGTTTTACACCTTTTAAAACTAAAGATCATACTTTAGCAACAAAAGTGATTCAGAAATTAAAAGGTAATTTACTTTACAAGGAGACAACAAACTTGACAGCAGCAGAGAAAGCTGATACAGAAATGGTCAAATTGAGAAAGAAGCTATTAAAGACTAGACCGATAGCAGTTTTTCATCTTAAAAAAGGAATCAGGTGAATGAAGGCTAGTCTGAAGTCTAATGTCTTGAAAACGATCCATTTTTAAAAATATATCTATGCTAAGGACAGACATTACAGACCTACTCCATCTATGCCCAAACCATGCAGTAAAAGCAGTTTTCACTCAAGGCAAAAACAAAAACATACCTTAACTAGTTCATAATTTATCACTGGTATTAATAACTCTGACGTATATCACTGAATAATTGTAACGATCATTTAAAGACATTAATTCACGTTGCCTACTGCCAGTAAATTTCATGCAATCAGGCCTTTACTACAGGAATCTCTTGAAGATTCTTTGTCTTCATAAATTTAACTAGTAAAATTTGCAAGACTGGATATAGGTGTCATAATTCGTAACGCATGAAAATTAAATGCGTTATTATCTAACGCCAATGAATAGTCACTATGGTGAGTGCAATGAGCAAGCAAAGAAAATTATGGAATTCTGATACTGAATGACTTTGTTCGAGGGATATTCATGCATATGTCAAGGTAGGTGAAAAGCATAATAAGTAACATATTATTGTGAAGTATAAGGGGAGAAGGAATTTCTTTTTCGTAAGTCATTAAAATCCACATCACGAAAATTAAAATGCCTCAATAGCCTGTATTGCAAGGCCGGGTGTCAATAAGAGTGTTCATTGCAAGGAAAGTGAAAACGGCCTAATAAATGCATAAATTTCAGACAAAAATTTACAAATACTCAGTTCAACAATCAATAGAAGAAAATCTATTGCAATAATTAACATTAGGAGAAGTTGAATTCATTTTGGCCCAGAAATGAAACTAATGTTAATTCTTTCATATTAATATGTGCAAAAGAAAATTTTTCTACATGAAAATGTTTCATTTCTCTCATTTAAACCCAGTGAAAAATGAAATCCTCGAGACTCTTAATTAGGTCTAAATCTCGGGATTTTCAATTTTTCTGTAACTCAACAGGTCAACATGTATACATGCTCAAACTTTAAACACATCCCTTACAGAAATGCCCAAGAATTTGTATCAACAGAACAGGATGGTAACCACGGAGTGCTCCCAATCAGTTGTCAGCCTTCCATATCAATCCAAGATTATCAACATTCTAATCCTTAACTAATGGGAAACCAAGGAAAAATCAGCAAGCTTGCTGATATCTCAGATACATAACTACACTATATGAACACTCTGTGTTGAAATTAATTTGAACGCATGTTGTAAGTGAGTTGAGATGGCCAAATCTGCACTGAAACTGATCTAAGACTCCTTTGCACTATGTTAAACCCAGAAGTGAAATCAACCACTCATTTACCACTGTGTTGTAAACTGTTTTTACGCTATTGACCTGTGTTGGCACTGTGCTGCTCTAAACTGTAGTGTTAATGATGAGACAATTTGAATCCCTATTGATCTGTGTTGACATTGCACTACATTATTAGTTACAAGTTTCTGAGAATGCTTTTTCCATTCATGACTAAACTGCTATTGACTAAGATTGGAATAGTTTCAAGTTCAAAAAATGTAGTTTACCCAGTAAGTAAAACTGAAATTGAAAACAAAAAGAAAAGAAAATGAAGAGTACACATTTTATTATTTCTATATTGGTAGATAAGCTTTTATCTCTACTCAAATCCGTTTTATTCACACACTGTAGAATGAACAGTAGCTTTATTTGAGATAACTCCCAAGTAACATTAATATAGGTGGAATGAGTGACCAAAAGGCCGCTTAAACATCACTTTAAATGGATTTTCTAATGTTTCAGGAACAAGTGCAGCCTGATAACTGTTAAGGCTGAAAATACTCTTGTTTTAAAAGGAAATTATCCAGTAATTCTACTCGTGTATTGGAAATCAAATCAAAAGGCGTGAGTGACTGCAGCTTTGTGTGCTGACTGCTTCAAATTTGCAATGCTCCAATGATTTTAAAAAGAGCAAAATGGATTTCAAGAACCTAGTAGAACTTGACAATGCCCCTGGGCATCCAGTTACTCCGAAAAATACTGATGAAAACATTGAAGACAGTTTCTCCCTCCAAGTACAACATCCATTGACAACCACTTGATCAAGGAGTTATTTAAACTTTCAAATTCTACTACACCCTGTGCACTTCCAAGAGACTGCTGCAGGCATTTGAAGATAAGCCTTTTAGCTTGATCATGAATTACCTTTTTTCAAAATGGTGGATACAATTAAAATCATTTTGGATTCATGGGATGAAGCAAAGGAGTCTCCATTGAATGCTTGCTGGAAAAGTCTGTCCCGAAGTGGTGAATGATGTTCATGGGTTTTCTTCATTTGAAGAGGAAATCAACAAGTCTTAGATCTGGCAAAAGCTATTAGGGGATCTAATGGCAAGCGGGCGAGTCATTAGAACCACATCGCAAGGAGGTGACAGCACCTGTAGCTATTTCGGTCAGACAACTGTTTCAAATAATTGGTACTGGAATTGATTCCAGCCAACAAAAATATAGAGGAGTGATGAGGAGTTAGTGAAGTAAGCTGAAAATTTCTTAAATTGTCCATTCTCTCTCTCGAGGACATTTGTAATAAAATTGACAAAGTTCAAGAAAAATTACTTCGAGTCCACGGATGGAAGCTTGAAAAGCAAACGAATTTCAGGAAGCTTTATCACCTTACCCTGAGCTACAGAAAAGCTTGAAGAGTGAGGCAAAACAGCTGCATGACAGTTCCTCATAATTACATTTTAAAAGGAAACTTTTCTCCCCGCATTGTCAGAACCCCAAGGTGCTAAAGATTCCTACATCCTCTAGCGAGGTCAACTTGGACAATGTGGAAAAATAATGCTCTACTTAGTGGGAATTAAAGCCATGGGTGAATCGGCTGTCTCAATAAATGGCATTTATTTCTGCATTACAAAAAGGTAAGCAATATTGTCATTGAGATCCATGAAAATTTCTTATCCATTTCTCATGATGCGTGACCTTGTCCACTGATGATACTGCCTTGAACTTATTTTCTGAAGAGTGTTTTCCCTTTCTGGACATTATGCAGTGTTTGTTTAATGCTTAATTATCCTGAGTTTCATTTTCTTTCAACGAAGATAGGGCATGAAGACTGAAACGGCTTATTGTAGCATTTGCCATATTCCCATAATGTTGCATAAAATGTTGTGCTAAACCTTGAAAAATATGTGTTGTTGAAGCCACTTCACTGAAATCTGTATACAAATTAGAATATTAACCCATTGGCTTAAAGAGACGGCGATTCGCCGGCTGGCCTGACACGGCCTTCGGTTAAAGAGACGGCGAATCACCGGGTGCCTCAATTTATTTATTTAGTACAATATTTTTATCATTCACAGATTTTTCACGTGTACTGTCGTTAATGATTAATTAATATTCCCTTAATGCAAAAAAATCCATGATAAGGGTTGTAAAAGGTTTTTTAATCGATTAAAAATAAATACAAAATATGATTTCCATAAAAAATAGTGAAATAAATGGGAAAAAAAGGAGTAAAAAATACTAAGTCAATGGGTTAATATGATCTACAATTCTAAAACATTTTATTGAATAACAATCTCAGTTGAAAACAGGCAATCTTATTATGCTGGATGACTTTCCTAAAAATACGAAAAATCTCTTCTAAACAAAGTGCAGTAACAAAAATTGTTTCCCAAAATTCATAGTTACTGAGGAATGATAGACTTTTGACTGAATTACACGTTTGGTGGTAAGACTAAGTAACGAAACTATTGCCATACTATCGGTGTTGAAATTAAGAAATGAATCTCTGTGCCCATTTCCTGTTTTCTCTGTTTCACATAGCAAGGTTTTATAAGATGTGACGTTTTCAAGGAACCTAACCTCGCTTTATGTGAGGGTCTACTGTGTAGTGATAATTGCAACCTGGAAACCAACCAAGTCTAAAACTATTCAAAATTATTGGATACTTTAACAGCTTCAGTGGAAGATGCAGAAATGCTAATGGTGTGGCAGAGACCTCGGGGGATGACAGCCTCACAGATCGTTTCTCCACACAACATCTATGTAGTTACAGGTATGAATGTAGATGAATGAATGTAATGTAGATGCAGTGAAGAATCAAATGCAGGAATAGAGGGGGACCAAATGGATTTTTATGAAGCGATTTGGCAGAAGCAATTATATCTAATATGATCATATATCTTCAAATTCACTAAATTCATCGTAAATATGATCAAGTTATATAGTTAAATATTAAGTTATGGTTCTAATCATAAAAACTGCTTTTTTGTACAGATTCTGAAAATCTATTCAACGAATGAAATATTCGTCAAACAACAATATGAACCAAAACCCATAACCGAAGTAACTGACACCCAACTCGTGAAAATACCATTGGTCAATTCAGATGTTCAGAGTTATTTCAAAGAAACTTATAAGAGGCAATGAAGCCACTCAAAACCCACCAACGAGATTGTATCTATAACGAACTACTCAAGAATGGAGGTGACTGCAAATTTTGAAGCTGGGATGAATAGAAAAGGAGATTGAGGCACCTGAAGATTGAGTAGGTACCTGAAATCTCAACTCAAAAGCCAAAAAATAATGAAAGCATAAAATCCAGGATAATAATGGAATTGATCTCCTGAGCACTGCAAAAATCTTGTGACGAAGATCACCAAAATTATGAATGAAATTTGTTGAGGAGACGAGCAAGGAGGATTTGGAAGTGGGC
Source organism: Platycnemis pennipes (assembly GCA_933228895.1). Taxonomy (NCBI): domain Eukaryota; kingdom Metazoa; phylum Arthropoda; class Insecta; order Odonata; family Platycnemididae; genus Platycnemis; species Platycnemis pennipes. Next base: position 54,933,364 of record OW121853.1, read on the forward strand.
TATTGTGGAATGATGCAATGTCATCGCAGATCTAGCAAACTTAAGAAAATGAGAGCAGCATTGCAACATCAGTGCAACACCCAAAAACAGGGGGGAGGGAGGGGCAAACTCCAAACTCCTTGAAAAATCTGTAAAAAAGTGGGCAGGTGAGGGTGGTTGCATAACTTGGAGGGGGACAAATGCGGGCCGGGCGTTAAGTTAGTTCATTCCGCAGATCCCTGTTGTTCAATCATTGAAACAGCTTCATTTTCAATTGTTACACCTCAAGAAAATACGTATGATACCTTATGTTGGTAGGCACTCAATAATTATTTACTACGATAATGACCAAAAAGCACGTTTTGTATATACAGTCAATGCGAAAAGGCTCAAGTTGAAGGATTTATATCTCAAAAATGAAAGAAGTGATACTCATATAGAGCATATCAGCATGTAGAAAATTCAGTCTGTCATTTAATGCAGGTAGGACTTTTTGTAATATCACCTTTGTGGCATCTCTCTGCAGTGAGGATGAAAAATTGCACAATTGTTTTCGAGTCGCAGAGGGCAGCGTCACTTTGGCGGTTGTCTACACAATATGAAATGTACAAATGAAAGGGAATTTCAATAGAATATGAATTTTACTTTTTTCGTGATGTTGAGTTTCAAATGATTTACTTACATTCGTTTAAGTTATTCTAGCAAATTTACGAAACTGGGTTTTCTGAGAAACTGGGTTAAGTATGCAACATTAGAAACACGCAAACACCATCTTTCATTTAAAATTTGTAATGAGAATCTATTAGCGTCATAACACTTGACCATTCGTAAATACTTTATTTGAATTTTATATTTTGGAAAACAAGTTGAGAGCGATGGCAGAAACACCAAACAACGCATGCATAGATCAGAATGATCTCGAGTTCCGTATTGATGGCAGAACTTCAATTTTTGCCACTGTTTCAACATGCCTCATGTGGATTTTAGTCTACTTTTCGAAGTAGGTTGAGCTTTTCAATTAATAATTTTCTTTTCACCTCAGACCTTCCCAAGGCTAATGCTAAGCAGTTGTCTCACATTTAATTTCGGGAAGTATTGGTACTCACGTAGTTTTGATATCTAGCAAGGCCGTCTCAATATACAGGCCTGATAAATGGGAAATCTAGGAAAAGTTGATTCCATAAAAGCCTAAATTATAATCATATTAAGATTGTTTTATTCACATAGGGATGAGGGTGGTAAGCATATAATAGGTAAGCGATGGAATATTATTAGTGGAATGAAAACAGATCAAACTACCATGTTAAATGAGTCAATGTATTCAAACAAAATACATCTCGCATTTCTCTGCGTTACGAGTTCTCATGGGTTCACTCTCTTGACGTCATAGGGATGCAGGTACGTAGCCAGAAATCTGCCTTGGGTGAGGGGATGGGGTGGGAATGGAGGTGATAGAGGGGGGGTGGGGCGTGGGAAATGGCATAACTTACAGAAAATCAGCCTTGCCCATTCGGTGCCTACATGTTACATATCTCTTCCCTTAGGTTTCAGTGGTTGGCATTTACTTTTACAGTGCCTATATTTAACTCTTCTCACTAGTAAAGTTCACTGCTAAAATCAGAACAACAAAACTACTGGGAAGAAATTTCAGGGGAGGGAGGTGGCTGAAGCCCCAGCCCCACCCGCTACTTGCCTGTAGGAGTGAGTATCCGGCATATGTATGTTGACACTTATGTTGACTCTTATCAAGTTGACACTTGTAAAAAAAACTAACATCGTTATAACATTCGGGGCTTTTGGGAGCCCTATTAAGTCTACAGAAAATTTTTTTACCATATTATCCTTAATTAAGTATTTTTGTAAGCAATAACAATCATTTTAAAGTAAGATTTAAACCTTTTGCGATAAATCATTGTCAAATCAACCTATACGGCAATTATTTTCCTGGGAAAAATTTGGTTTGGTCCTCCTTTGAACGAGCCAAAGAGGTAAGCAAATCATGCTAACCAGTATTATTTACATGCACTGACGCGGATCTGAGGAAATGAACGTGCTAACGAGAAAAACATGCTAATAAGGAACGTCCCAATGAGAGTTCACTGTAGACTGTACCAATTTTGTGCAGCGTTCAAAATTAGAGCGGAGTCACTAATAATAATTTTACAAATCGAACCGTGTCCATTAAAAAGTTAGACAACCTCTGATTTCTGGGGGGGGGCTAGTCCCCCCCACAATCGTGGGTGGGGGGGCAATGACTCCCCTACCCCCCCATTGTTGCACCCCTGCCCACAAATACTCTAATACCTCGACTACTACTAAGTATTTGCTATTCAAGATCTCGAATAATTATGCTAAAACATTTTGGTATTCAAAATCTCAATTTTTCATGCTAATTAAGCTATATTTGGTGTGTGGATGAACTACATAAGTGCCACAGGAAGACGGCAGAGATACGACTCTGTTGATAGGTTCTGCCTCGTAATTAATGGTAGAAAGACAAAAGTTTTGCCTCATTGGAATCCTGCAGAACTGTTGCCTTTTCACAATAAATAACACGCTGAAACTATTCGCTGCTTGTCACGATTCAAAATAAAAGAGAATAAAGTGTAACGTAACAATTAGGCTCCCATGTGAGCTCGCGTCGGCGGATTAACAATGCTGTAAATAAACAAGGGAGTTAAGAGCAAGCACGTGAGTGAGAGAGATGCATCGGAGAGAGGTAGGCCCGAGAACCCACGAGAAAGAAGGATGCATCGGCGTATAAGATCGGGACTAATAAGACGGGACGCTCAAGAGAAGGACACATCGGGAGGATTAAGGAGCAGAGGCGAGGAAAGGTGATCGACGGAGGGGTGCAGGCGCAGTATCACGGGGAAGGTGTCGGCGGGAGTTTGACATGGCACTCCGGCCCGATCTCACAGAGGGAGATCCAGACCCACCAATCACGATAAGTGCAAAAGGGATCGGAACAATTAACATTTCATTCTTACGCCCATTTCATAAGATTGTTGAGAAATTGTTAATTGGTTAATATGAATGCGTTTTGTATCAAATATGTAAATTGGGCCCAATTCTTGATTTCAAAGGAATTAAATGTATCAATTGAGTGCATGAGTAATATGAGTGGTATTCTTCAATCAATTGAAAATCTTGTTGTCTGTATTTTATGTGCATGTATTGTAAGTGTGTGTGTGAGATAAGGAGAGTTGAGGTAACCGGCGGAAGATAAAGAGAGTAGGGTGAGAGGGTTACAAAAGTTTAGTGTATCAGTTGCAATTCTAGTATTAGAGGTATTTGAAAATCAAGATTCGAATATATTAGTCATGATTTAATATTTGTATTTGATATTCAAATTTGAATTTTAAATTTCATTTAAATTTAAAAACAAATTTCACTTCTTAAATTTCATAAAAAGTGACAACGTTTTTACTCCATTAACTGAGAAACCTAAATGCACGACAATACTTCCTTATCCATTGAGATGAAATAGAAGTAGGCAATGTAATTGAAGAAAAAGCAAGTAAATAGGAAAATCTGACTAAGTGGAAACATACAAAGGATGAGAGAATGGATTGGTATAGCTAACAGGATATCCGGCTGGCTGCTTACATGTAGCCTATTCAAAAATAAACATTAGGGACAAAACAAAAAAAATCTGGTCAATTTTAAGGCATGTTAATACACGCAGAAATATGTAAATGGAAACTTCAAAAATGAAAAAATGAAAGCTACAGAATTGAAAGTATTAAAGGTACCATAAATCTGGGGAATAAAGAAGGAAAAAGAGGGTGATAATGTGGTTCTAAGGGAAAAGGAATATATCCAAAGACATGATGAGGCTAGCCGTAGTCCTGGAGAGGACATAACTAAGAAGAAAGTTTTGTGGGTGATACATGGAAAATAAAAAAATCCTCAACACGAAAGAGGATATGAAAAGGAAAGAAATGCATTCAAAGGATATAAGAATTGAGAATGTGATAAAATCAAAGAAATAAAAAATGTAGCTGCACAGAGAGGAATGAATTAGCAATACAACAAACGATCATCAAATGGTCACCATATACAAATGAATTGATTCATTCCAATTATGATCCCCCACCCTAATGTGAAAGTTTCAGTTAACCGCTATTTAAGACATTTTATCCATTTGTATTACCAATCACGTAGGCCTACCATATATATTTCTGTAACAAATCATGAGAGAGATATGCAGAGATGACAAAATGAAACAAGGACAGTAGAAAGGCAGGTGAAAATATAGAACGACTCCGATCAACGAAAACAGAATGCCGAAAGAGAAGAACAAATTTTCAGGTGAAAAAGCTAATCTGGAAAACATGGCATCGAACAAATGAGGACTCTTATACAAGCAGTTCCTCCAACTCATCGACTTTCAAATTATCAAAACAATTTCAACTTTGGCATATTAGAAATAATTTATTGGAAAATGATGTTATCAATGTGTGCCCACATAATCAGATAATAAAACGGTTTTCGTAGGAAGGAATCCATTTACATATATGATCGGTGGTCAAGTGCATGGGGAACCCTAAGATGAAGGTGGGAGTAAATTCAAGGGGCCATCATGAGCATAACAGACTGTAACATGTCATTTATAAGCCATGTTTTACCCATTAGGAATCTTTATGCATGGGAATCAAGGGGCCGCCATCTTCATTTTTGTTCATAGATTTTATACAGAGACATAGGAAAATATGGCACCTGCCTTGACAATGGGTGATTATGGTAATGAGAACAGTGATCAAGACAATAGTGAATTACCAATCTCAACAAATGAAATGTAACCAATTTTATTGTTAGTCGTCGCAGTTGGAAACGCGAGTGAGTTAATTTTAGCAGATCATAAACAATGGGAGAGTTCGCTATATAAAGGGGAGGATAGAGTGACACGGGGTCATCGATGTCAACAATCTGTCCGTGGGAGCTGAATCCACGTCGGGTGGTTATCTAAAATAGTCTAAGGACAGGATTGTGGAATTGCAGCTGAATAGGGATGCGGTGCTGGTCTTCAACCACCTAGGAGGAGAAATCGGGGTTGCAGACTGAGACTGCGATCTCAGCTTGAAGGATACAGCCGAGGACTCCCCAGAGTGCACTCAAGGAATTAAGTGGTCCACTCCTCACTAAACATTGTATGTACTAAATTTTAAGAGGGTATTTGATTGTATTTGAGTGTCAAGTGAACAGTGAAGTGGCTCTGAAATATATGTATAGTGTTCTATGGCCTGTGTTTAAAGTGAGAGCCTGAAGGAGGAAGAAAGTGATTGTGTATTTATAATATTAGAAGGGTAATATTTTGTTGTGATATATGTGAATGACAGCAGAAAGGAGGTGACGTAAGGTGAAGAGTGTAATATCTATGTGTATTCAATTGAGCTAGTCGGGGAATTAAATTACTCTTGATAATTTGAGAGGTAACGAGTTTAATTACCAGAAACCGGGCGGTAATAACATTAACAACTAAAATAAATATAAGATAGGTATTACAAGACCTTTCAGTTGAAGCGTTGATAAGGTGAAAAAGGTAAGACAAAATCATGAATGGTTTAAAAATGTGACTTCTCACAAATTTTCATATTTGCTTTGCACTAGTTCCCATTATTCCAGAACGCTCAACCTTCACGGTAGAATTTTATTGCCATAAATAAAATTCTATCCTGTGGACCAGCAAAGTATTTTTTCTCTCTTGTGTTCACCGTGATAAGTATTTTTATATGAGATTTTACCCATGAAAGGCAAATTACACAACCCCACCGTTCTGTTATCTCAAATTGGGTGTAATGACGTAATTGGGCGTGATGAAGTCTTTTTTACCAGTTAGGCATCTTTTTATTTAGGGTGCAACAGAACCATTTACCATTGTGATGTTTTATAGTTTAACCCTTTCTGGTATGCTGTGGGTGTCAGATGTAACAATTAATATGTTGACACTTTAATGTTTGCCAAATCATGTGCATTATGCACAATGAAAAGACTTAATACATTTCAAAGCTGTGTTCATTTCCCCTCCAGGTTTGGATTGAGTTGAGAAAATATATGGAACATGTCCCTCATTAACGGTTGTAAATCGATACATTGTTGTGCTGGGTATTTAAAAAGTTATTAAATGGCCTAATTAGCAGAAAGTGCTTATCCAACAGCATAAAACACTGACATATCAATGAAATGTGTTCATCAAAGAATAGTGATGGAATAAAATTTTTCTTCAAAACCATTCAGAATGTTCGGTTAGCAATGGAGGATAAAGGGATCCCATTGCTAAGCCATCTGTCTGCTGCTTAGATTTATCATTACAGAAATAATAATGGTCTGGAAACTACTTGAAAAATGGAATATTTAATCTGAAGTTACTGATTTCTCTGCTATTTTTTGCCTGTTTTTTTTAGAGTTGCTCCTATGTAAAGCTAAGTAAACAGGTTTGCATCATCAAAAGATGGATTCCTTCCTGAAAATGTTTCTTAACATGATGATGTGAACACATAAATGTGCTATGTTGTAATAAATCTGTGGAAGAGTACAAATTTCCTGATGTCTATTCCATCATTCTCTTATCTATCCAAGTTATAGAAATGTATCATGAATTTCACACAGGAGGTCACACGAAAATTCCTGAAATGGGACAAACCATATGGAATGGTTATAATAAATCCTTTAAATTCATGTGACTAATTACAGAAAGTAAAATAATTTTGGAGTAGGAGAGAGAAAGATGAGTAAGTCTCAAAATTGATTCAACACTATATGTGTCACACCAGATGCAAATCTCTCCTTAGATATTTGAATTTGTCGTCTTGCACCATTCCACGATGACATGAAAACTTTACTTTCACTTTAATGTAGGACAATCATCCGCAATCACGATATCAGAAAAGAAATGGCCTGAGAACTGATATGCGATAGGAATCCTGAATTATTGCTAATATGTAAATCTTTAATTACGAAACAGATTGAAAATAATTTGCAATTTGAACTACCTACATCAGTATAAACTTTACACAAAGCAAAATAACCTTCAACTGCGCAAAACCACCGTACTGCATTAAAATGTTAAATTACAGTTCCATGTCACCAGTTGCAACACGGGATAGAGGGAAACGGAGTTGTGAGGTTGTAGATTCTACTCAATTCTAATTTCAGCCATTGATATGAGTCAACCAAATTAATTGACATTCTAATGATTGGTATCAAACGACTAACAACTAACAAAATTGGGACAATAGGTTATGGGAAAAAACTTCCTGCCACTCGTTAAAATACTTGAATGTGTGACAACTAATCATTTCAAGATTTGTACTCGTCATTCCACTGCTTCAAAGAGGATTTCTGTGGAAAGAATCTCGACTAAGCCCTATAACCAGGGTTGCCAGACATCCTGGATTTTACGGGACATTCTCATATTTGTGCTAAATGTCCCGCGTCCCACGCAAGGAAAGAAAATGTTATTTTCAGTTAATGTAATACTGGTAAAGGTATTTGTTATTTATTTATCAACTACCCTATGATTTCGATATAACATCCATAAAATCATTCTTTAAGGAATTTCACTAGTTGTCGATTATGTCACACAATGATTTCCTCGACAGCACACCTGTCCCTTATTTTGTTTTCAGGAATCTGGCAACCCTGCCTATAACAGTAACGCTTTGATGCAGGAATCGCCAAGTACATAATCACAGGGGAAAACACTTCTCAGATATTTTTCCAAGCTATTCAATGTGAATTATTAACGTCACTAATTTGACAACATTCTCGTGAAAGAAAAAAAAATGTGTTCACAGTCAAGCACTTACTTTATGCAGAGGACAAAATTCAGCAACGGAAGTGGTTGAGTTCCTGCTTGGTATCTTTTTTTCTTGGTGAATTCCTTCTTTATGTCAATAGTATTCTGATTTGAAGTTGTTTTCGACTTGATGAAGTGGTGAACTCCAAACTGAAAAACAAAAGACATATTAGTGGTAGAACTGCGAACATGAACATGTTAGTCCGGACTTTCGGTATCATCGCCGTTGATGATACTTCGAGTTCAGAGTGAGAAAAGTTTTGTATGAGAGATGAATGGGACTTCTGTTGCTCTCACGAATCACCTGTTAGTTAATGCAGGATATGGTCAAGCACGCAAACTCATTCCTCACCAAAATTAGGTGTACTGTTCTGAACTATTTTTGCCTGCTTACATCCCTTAAAAGATAGTTCCCATTTCCATTTATTTCATTCAAATTATACCTTTTTCCCTGTTCCTCTGCATCAGTTATTTTTAACAGCCTTCTGTCTTCCAAGAAATATATGAACGCTTATTATTCCACCTACCCCAGGTTACTAGTACCCAGGAATGAACACCTCGGCAAGTATCAATCTAGAATGATACAGCTGTTTTCATTCGACTGCTAAGGTATTCACGATTCTTACATCAATATTGCCATTTGACCACCTTGACTGAAGTGGCGAGAACGTTCCAAAATGCTCATAAGAGGCCGAAGTCTCCTTTTTCAGTACCCTCTGTGAGATTTGCAAAAATTAGTACTAGAAAATATGCTTGTATTCTTTGGAGCTTATTGGAGCCTGGAGTTTAAAGTCTAAGGTAATCAAGGAGTTAAGACTGGATGAATTTTTCAAGTAAGATTTTTCACCAATTGTACAAAATAAGACATCTTGCTACTGACAACATTATAATATTCTACATACGTCTAAAAACTAGGGACAACTTTCTCTTGCTGACATCCCACCATAAACACTAACAACCAGCTTGAAGTGAATGTAAAATTTATATCAAAATCGAGGCCATTGCCAACTGTTGCCAAGGTTATGTGTGTTTGGGAAGAAAGGGTAACAACAAAAGATTATTCCATGATCCCAGCATGGCCTTCTGGCCATAGGAATATTAAAAAAAAAATTCAGTACCAAGGGCTTATCCATGTTGCATATCATTGGATACAAATTCAGTCGTTGAATTTTAATAAAATTTTGGAAGGGGTAGATTACTTCAGCCATCCCATTTCCTCACTGACAACCGCTCTGGGGCCTCAAGTGTGTTTTTTTGTGATGTGTGCCTCATTTATTCCTTGGTAAATACGTACATAACTCTAGTTAGGAAGAGCTTCAAATAAAAAATGTTCCATGTTGGTGTTGGGTCATTATTTTAAGTAGTTTGCTCAAAAGGATAAACGATATATAACTTTTCGAAGTTGTTCTCATGGTTAGGAAGAATACAACAAAGTCCACCTCACTGTGGGGCAAAATATTTTTTTTTTCACACGAGTAAAAGCTTATCCTTTTTTCTAAAAAAACATTTTGAAATATACATTATCCTCTACCAATTGCTAAATTAGGGGTTTTGCTGGTAATCTCTTATTTATCCAAGGAAACACCCGGCAGAGCAAGAAAAAAATGCATATATGCAATCCTTATTGTCATTAGTTGTAATGTGTGTACCCATGTATTAGGTATATAATGTATATCCCGGTGATATTTATATAAATCTCACCTTACGTAGGTAGTAGACTTTTAAATGCTTGTACATGTAGACTTAGAACATGCACATAGGGTGTGATTAGTGACAACTCACCCTGTGCCACACACCATCGAGGAGTCAGAGCTAGTCAGTGGATACAGATAAGTGTATCCTAAGTATACATATACCTCAATTATGCAATGGCATTGTCATGCGAGCTTTCTTTAGACTTACTACTACGGGTTCCGAAGGAATGATAGCGAATTTGCTCATGTGTTTCTGCAAGCCTCCCCGAGGGCAAGGGAGAAAAAAGATTTTGGCCTTTGTGCATTTGGGAACGTCCTCACCACACGAGTCAAGAATAGTAATTGAAAAAAATTTTTATTAATCTAGTTCCTTCAAGATTCTGAGCTCTTGAGGCTATGAGGCTCGAGACATTGATGTGAGAGGTGCATACCTCAGAAGTCGAAAGAAAACTGTATTCATTGAGGTACGTACTCTTATACACAGAGTATTCGTTAGGTGCTCATTTTCAAGAGTATTCAACTAGGCATTCAAATATTAACTGAGGTGCTGAGGGAGTTATTCTTGTATTCATCTGGATACTCATCGAGGTATTCATGTATTCGTCGCACACCCATGAATTCTCGAATTTTAACTTTGGTACTCAACTATGAGTGATTACATTTGTCATACTCCCATATCTATCCTTAAACAATGTTCCGGTTTCAAAAACATCTATAATCATACTTTATGCTTCCTTAAAGTGAGTGCCCTAAACCAGAGAGAATAAAATCGAGATTTTCCTTTTTCCTTGATACTTCAAAGTTTTCATCAAACCTTTTTCCTGTAAAATATATAATCTGGAACTAATTATGTACGGACATTCAATTATGGAGAAAAATACATTCACATCCTAAATAAATCAGACAAAAACATTCACTGGACCACGAGTATAGTGTATAGCACCAAGCATAGCACTAAGTATAGCACCAAGAGTATAGTGAAATAGGAATATGTCAATGATGATTTACCGGTAAATGTACATTTAGATGTGCTAATTCAACCCTAACCTCATTACAACCATGAAAAAACTACTAGGAAACTAGTTATTATAAAATAATTGGTTTAATCATGATATTAATATGCATTCAAATCAGTAGATTAAAATGAACGAATAGAATTTACTTCCTTAAAGTCTTCGAGTGGTGACAAAGTCTTTAATGAACATCTACATGAGGCATTGATGACATGTTTAATAGGGCGAACCAATTTTTAACAAGTAAATTTTTTCCACAATAGAATTTTAATTAAAATTAAACAAAGTTTGAAGGTATGTACTATTTTTTAAAAAGAAAATTTTTCCCACAATATAATTTTAATTAAAACGAAACAAAATTTAAAGGTACATATATACTAATTGTTCCATAGGTTAAAGTCACTCACTAAAGTCCACTGTTAGGAGTCATCAGTATATTACGTAACGCTGATTTTCTAGTTTCCTCAAGCCCCATCCCTCCCCCCTATTATGCTCCGTACCATAAGACCCACCACCCTAACTTGCATAACGCTACCAATGAATCCTTTTTCTGTGAATCATAAAACACTCTTTAAAAATAACTTCTTCCTCAATCCTATTACTTAATCATGAATTCCTATTATAGGCATCAAAATTTTTAAAAAAGGTAGGTATTTATAATAAATCTTATTTAAATGTGAAGGAAGGATGGACACCCCATTCCAATGAAATGGATAGTATCATATCAGCTGCTACAACCCCATCCCCTCTAGTTTTGTGTTAAATAATATATGGATGACCCTTAACAAATATGAGAATTTAGATGTAGTAATGATGAAAAATACAGGTTATTTAGGTCAAAACCTGCAACAAATGCACCAGGATAGAAAGTCACAAGGGTTCCATTCTATTTTCACACAAAAGCTGGAAGGTGCACAAGAAAACTCAAAAGCCACTTAAGTTTACCAACATACTAAGGTGATTATGAGGAGAGAGGATTAAGCCAACTGTATTTTCGGAGTACCCTGCGAATCACTTCAAGGTTGTGCGCGCCAGAGATTGAGTCATAACTATGCACCTGGTGAAAAACCTGCAAAAGATGTGGTTCAACGTAGTAAAGAAGATTCTGCATTGTATTAGGCATGCATGGGGTACATGCTATAGCAAGGATAGCAAACCACTAAGGAATTAACTATTATAGTTTTCATTTAGACCATTCGCTATGGCTCAATTTCAAGCAGACTTTCAAGGCAGATAAGATAAGCAGAGCTAATAATACAAGAAGCCATTTATTGAGTCATGCAAACAGGGTAGCTGCATTGAAAATTAGGCAAAGTTTTTATGACATATCTTTGCAAAGAAGTATCTGTATAAATTGTCAATTTCATTAATTTTATGGCAGCAATGATATACTTCGATAGTAGTGAGCGTAAATAGTGACCAATTTATTTTCCGATGGTAAAAGCTCATTGATATTTATTAAACTAAGAATATAATCCCCCGTAATTCTTTCTATGTTTCCTCATTAGAAAATAAAAAAATTGCATTTTATTTAAATATGGGTAGGGTAGGTTTTAACTGAGCACAAATGCCCTTTTAACAAACAAGAGTTTAAAAATAGGAAATAGCATCATTTCTAGGTTATAATAACACAATCTACCAATAGCTATTTTTACCATTCCAAGTCTTATGTCCTGCTTAGCTATCTCCAGCAGGTGTAATCTCCAATATGGATCTTAAGTGAGCCATAACAATTTATTCCGTTAACGCCTCAGACATAGCCCTGATAAGTACGCAGAAAGGGGAGCATATAAAAAGTCATGCCAACAATAATTCAAATTACAGACAAAGTAACAGATCATAATTTCTTCTGCATTGCACCCTAAGGCTTAATTATTGTTAATACTTCAGTCACATTACTGAGTAATATGAAAAATATTGAGCTATCTAATCCACTGAATTTATTAACACCGAATAGGAATAATAGGGTGATTCTTCAACAATGAGGTACATCAGATGTGACTAACGTCATAAGCAATTGAACACTAATTAGAGAATTCGTAAGCTCAGCTTCTCTGACAAAAAATACCTACCCTGAGGGTAATTTGGATAAAGGCATCCCAACAGATTTTAGCTTTTTATATCAAGACATATTAGTGGGAACCACCGAAGAACAAAAATTATGAACAAAAATAGTGGGTTGAGTTACACAAAACATACCCTTTCTGAGTTCATGCTACTTGATGAAAATCTTGGCCATTCAGAGTTCCATCATCGAAGAGGCTGTTCCCTGGAGATTCCTGACGTTATGGTTCCATATTTGGCGATATTGCGATAGCTACAATGTCGGACATTCCACCGTTGATTTCTCCAGCGTCGAGTATTCCATCGTTGGGCTCTCCAACAACGGGTGTTCCATCGATAGGTTCTCCACCGACGGGCTCTCCACCCATGGGCTCTAGAGCACGAATGATCTAACGAAGTCCGATGCTGCAGCATTCCAACGAATCGACGGACATTTCAAATGACAAAATCAACGAAATGCTGTGATGTCATTTGATCAATCATTGGACCTGCAAACCCAAACAGAATTCCTGTGATATCAAAAAAATACTAAATGATAGCAAGGATGATGTGCAGATTCTACAATTATCATAAATTTATCCACGACCCTCAACAAATTCGATATTCTTGGAAGGTAGAGCCTCGGATATGATTCGATATGCGTTTACGGTCTCTTCGCCATCTGCTACATTAAAAATAAGCAGAACTGAAACACTCAAAATAAGCGGCCGAAGTCGGTCGTGACCCTAACACCATATGAACGACTTTCGAAGTCAAATATTCATTATCCCTCCTCCCTTCGATAGCCAAATTATTCCAAAACTACCACACAGCATGTGTCGATGGTGCCATTGACTGCACACCCTGCACACCAAATACTCTACCCCTTTGCAAATATTCCGATGGAATGGGGGCGTTTACTCGGAACCGAAATCGCAATTTTGTACACGAAATTGTTGGATGGAAACGAAAAAAGAAAATTAGTGAAAAAATTAATCTTATAACCATAACCATTCACTCATAATTAAAATAAGCAAAAGGTGACGCCCACCGAAAATGCTGCTGTGATAACATTGAGGTCACTTCCCTCCCGTCTTTGACTGCTCGTATGGGAAGGGGAGGGAGTGGAGGGGGATTCTCGGAAGGTCTGCTCGCACTGATGCTGTCGTAACTGCTCTGATTGGCTGAGTCAGTTGTGTCCCCCCCCTTGGTGTCCCCCCCCGCCCCCCCCTTACGCGGGCAACTGAGCCCGCGAAGTAGCGATTGGACGAAGTCGATATACGTCAGAGGTAGCACCACACCCACTTTTCCGAAAGGGTTAAAAACATTAGTTTTTCGACGCCTATGACTCGAGAAATAATTGACGGATCAAAAAACGGAAAAATACGTGTCTTTTTATTTTACAAACTATCATATTCGGCAATAAAAAAATATGGTTAACGACCCCATTACGCTCGGTCCTCATTACGTAGCTACGGACCTACGTAGAGGAGCTGGAATTAAACGATGAGAACCTCTGAACCAAGTATTGGATAATTCAAGAGCAATGTCGATGTTAGCGTAGTAGCGTAGCAGCTCTTCAGCGCGCGGTTCTTCACAGCGAAGGGCGAAAACGCCATAGTAAAATGGCACTCCGAAAAATGAATGATCCCGCAAGATCATTCAAAGCACCAGCTACCACTGGACAAATCTTTTTACCTTAATAAATTGGATCGGTCGCGAAATAATTCCTAAGAAATTAATACGGTTTAGAACGAAGATCCCACATCCCAAAACTCCTAGATATTAACTGAAATTGAACCTGTTGTGTGTTTGGTTTACAATTACATTCCCGAGGGAGATTTTCTTGATCAGCCGATGAGATTAAATCCGCACTAACTATTGTTAACGTATAAACAGAGTTTAACAACATTACTTACGACCTATTTTTCATCTTTACGTTCACGGATTCCAACTCGCATACCCCATTAAATAACTTACGCCATTCTCACAGAGAAAACCACACAGTCTTTAAACAGGTTTCCATGTAACGCTCCGCTTACGACACAAATCATCCTTGAGGCACTCAATATGAGGATGTTATAACACGTAAGTATAAGTTATGTGAATCTCGCAAATTGGGTATATACTTAAAATTAGTCGCTCAGGAAAGCGAATAGACATCACATATCCCACGAAATCATCTACCCTGATCATTATACATTTTCTGCGCATATTTACGATTAATCTCAAATGACTCAACATTTCAAAAAGAAAAATTGTTCCCAAATAATTTTCGATGCAAAAGCGACCTGAAAAGTTAGGGTTTTAATCTGGGGCTTAATCATGAAAGAACGCGTCAAAATCAAATAAATAATATTTCTTTCTCAGCTTACGTGACTACCATTGGAATACAGTCCTCACTCTTGAACGCCCGTTGCTGTGGCCACGCTGTCGTGGATCGCACGTAGTAGTGAAGTCAGCAGAGCACCTATGAACCATCTCAGGAGTCGACCGTCCTCGTTCCAAGGAGTCAAGAACGAAAGAGAGCCAACTAAACCGAGGTGCGAAGCGAGAAGGAAATCGCTCGTGACGTCACTGGAGGGGGAGGAATACTTGGTGGAATGGAGGGGTTGGAGGGGAAGGGAAAATGGACGGGGAAAAGAGGAGAAATAAAGAGAGTCGGAGGAAGGATTTGCCATCCGAGCGCAAGCCCCACTCCTAACCTTGCATGTGGGAGTGGGAGGCGGGTTTGCGTTTGACTACCCTTAATCATATCGCACCAAGGCCGGCAGATGATTTACTCGGTATTGGAAATAGCCTTCACGGCCACAGGTGCCATGGAAAGTTAAGTAGGAGAAATATAAATTGAAATCTACGCCAAGAAAACCTAGGTCTGCTTT
Source organism: Platycnemis pennipes (assembly GCA_933228895.1). Classification (NCBI taxonomy): domain Eukaryota; kingdom Metazoa; phylum Arthropoda; class Insecta; order Odonata; family Platycnemididae; genus Platycnemis; species Platycnemis pennipes. The sequence continues at coordinate 54,948,776 of OW121853.1, forward strand.
CAGCAACTTCTCGCGCGCCTTTGATTTTATTAATTAACTCATTTATCTCTATTTCTGGCAATAAAATAAAAGAGTATGTATGCCCTCCGTGTTCAAAGCATCACGTAATATCGCTTTATTCAAATACAGAGGCAATTTTAAGCTAAAGAAAATTAACAAGCAAAATTATCTCGTGTTTTTTGGTGCCTCACGAATGAATTAATACCAAATCAATGGTCGAAGATGCCCCTCTTCATTAAGGACTAGCCATTGTAGAAAGTAGGTACTTGCGCACAACCCCTAGAACTACACAGGCGAAAGCAATGAAAATGGGGATCAGGTTGGTGCTGTGGTTATAGTCCTAGCCTCCCATCCCGAGGGACCAGGTTTAACCCCGGCACAGGTGGATTTTTCATTGGCATACCGCTCCCTACTTAAGTGCCTCGTGAAGAGCACTTTGATTCCAGTATTCTGTCCGTCCGATGGGACGTTATTCCCTAATCCCCTTGGCACATTTCTTTAAGAGCAGGCCTATTCAGATGCAGGGGTTCTATCCACCCTCTCTCCGACCCCTGAGAACCTTTACCCACTTAACCATCATGTGCAAATGACCTCAGTTCCCGGTCGCCTCCCCCAAATACTATTAATTTTACACAGTACTGCTAACAATGTGTTTTAATTTTATTTGAATCAATATTTGATATTACAGTAAGACTGAAATGTGCAAGGTGCAATATGATCTTCGCTGTTGTCGCACCTAGAAATAAAATCCTACATACTACAGCATTGAAAATTTTCTCATTTTAGGGATACCCATGCCAAATAAGTCCAATGGTCTATTGAAGCATGAAATGGGAATCCACTGATTGATCAATTGAACTTTCCCATGATCTTAATTGACTAGAGATTTAAACCCTGGCAACTATGGTGCCTGTAGTTAACCACAAGCGGCCATCATCTAACGAAACCCTTGTACGGAAAAAGATATTACAGCAACAGTGGCAGTGAAGAAGAAACCAGAGTAGAGGATCACTTTAGGAATCGGAATATGGAAATATCGAACGATGTTAATAGCAGGGGGTATCACTTTCATCATGTGACGAAGTAGCATTTGCAGTCGTCGTACTACGAAATCTTCGTGCAAAAGCAAGAGAAAATGGTAGCAGGGAAGAAGAAATCAGTCCAGAATCAATATCATTAATAATTAGAACATGGTAGGTTGCAGGCACGTAGCCAGAAATCTGTTTCGGGGGGGGGCTAAGTCTTGCACAACTTGAAACAAATCAGCCTTGTCCATCCAGTGCCGACATGCTACAAATCACTTCCCTTAATTTTCAGTACTTGGTATTTATTTTTACAGTGCCCATACTTATCTCTTCTCACTGGTAAAGTTTTCTTCTAAAACCAGAACAACAAAATTTTTGGGAAAAATTTCAGGGGGGGCTGAAGCACCAGAAGCCCCCCCTGGCTATGTGCCTGGTAGGTTGGAACAGTATTAAGGCAGTGAAACTAGCACAAAGCTTGATAGTGCAAGGAGAAATATCAATTGTAGATATGAAATGAAGTAACGTGGAGGAACCAGGCAGTGGTGAGCAGGGTGGGCCGAAGGCCCCCAGAATTTTTCCCGGGCCCTTGAGAAATGAGTAGTCTTCATTAATAAAAATTAAATTTCATTTATTTCCAGCTTGCTTTTTCCCTTCTGACACATATTCCACCACCTTTATATGTTCTTTTAGCGAAATTCTAGTCTCTACCCCCTCCTATCCGCAAAAAAATGTGTGCCCTTTTCATAGGAGCCAGGCCCTTTTCTTAAGAGCCTGGTTTTTTTTTTCTGGTAGGCTTTTCAAGATTGGCCCCTCCCAGCGAATATAATTTCGATGCCCCTGGAACCAGGTGACTCCTGGAGAGAAAGATACAGATGATATAGTGTAGGGGAAGAGAGGCTAGCATTAAAATTGACTGCATCATTTGGGGATAGGGTAGTGAATGAGGAGTAGGTAAGTGCTAGAATATTGGAAATGAAAATCAAGGTCATGCCGACGAACCTAGTTGTTCATTTGCCAACTGCAAACAAAAAGAGTACAGGTAGGTATGTGATCAGCTGGAAATTATACTGGGGGAAGTAAAGGGTAGAGAGAATTTAATAGTAATGGGAGATGAAAATACTTTAACCCTTTTACTGCCAGCCCCTTTAAGGTAGACTGTGCGAAAACTGCCAAGCCCATTTCCGTGAATATCGTAAGATTATGAATTTTAGGTATATTTGAAGCACTTAATTTTATATATAAATTATGTATTTTTCTCAATGTTGATGATATATGTATTTCAATTTTTATGAGGTTGAAAAAATCATTCTTGCTGTCTCTGATTTAAGGGAAATATAATATTACATATATGTAATGTAAGTGAGCCGATATATCAGTCTGCTGACAATAAATTGATTACTAGGTAAAGTCAGGGATGGGAGTCGATTAGGGGAGTATGGGTGTAAGGAATAATTGGGGCTAGAAAGCAGTGAAGTTCTTTGGAAGGGATAATATAGTGATCCCCTACAAATGATTTAAGCATCATCTCAGGTGTAGGCACAATTATAAAATGCCTGGGGACACTGGGATTTACCAACTAGATTGTATCATGATTAGATAACAATTTAGCTGATATCAATTGAAATTTCCTGTAACTTATCAACAAGTTAGTGTTCATTCTCAATAACATTCTTTTACTCAAACTTAATCAAATGTTACTTAGCTTTTAATTTTAGAATACATGAGACTATTGGTCATAGTCATTCAGTGAATTCCACCTCTTGGAAAAAGGTAGCAATAACTAATACCCTAATAGGGCAAGGGCCTAGCCACATTGAAACTTCAGTTCCCATCAGATCACCGAAGTTAAGCAACATTGGGCCCGGAGAGATGTTGGATGGATACCCTCCTCCATACCTCTACCACAGTGCTCTTGTCCCCTGTCTGCAAGTGGTGAGCAGGTTGAATGTGGATTGTCACAATGAATCTAAAGAATTCTAAGTGCCATGGGGGCTTCAAGAGGCCTAATGCTCCAATATACAAAACATCCTTATAAATCTTGAATGACTTTGGACAATTTTGGTTAACATAATGCATTCCATAGGGTGGAAATCTCAGCTCAATTTGTCACTTGTGCTTCACTCATTCACACACTACATTTACTTGTTGATGCAATAATCCCTGAATTTTAATTTTAAAAAAGTTGCAATAAAACCTGCTTGAAAAGTATTAAGTAATTGTATTTGTATTGTTTAAATTGCTACCATGTTGGAAATCACTTTGTTTGAGCGAATCTCATTATTCTGCTTGCTTTGTGTGGTTGTGTTCTACTGACAAATTCTAACATTGTATAGTCCCCCCCTGTATGGCAATCTCCCCCTGCCACACACCTTTATGGTGGCTTACAGGGTATTATGTATATGTAGATGTCCTTTGGTCTTCTGACATGTACATTATCGCAGGATATTGAACTGTTGTTGCATATTTGTTATCTGCTACTGTGATATCATCTATTCCAAATCAATGTACTATTTAAATAGAAACAAAGGCGGCTGGAGGAATATATGCACGAAGATATAATGACTCACTTGAGAAAACAATATTATTACAGAAGCTGTCAACACAATCAATTGATAAAACAAAAAAATTACGTGATTTAATTCCAAAGGTGTAATCAGTTTCAATTTTCAAAAGTTTCACTTTCTTAATAAGTCCACCTTTCTTCCATACCAGCATATTTTTTTACATTTTAAAGTTAATATATTCATTATAAACATCCACAGTAAATCATGTTGATTAATTATTGTTAATTACCTCAGCTTGTTTCCTCCACTGTAATAATGGCACACAGGAGAGACATCAGTCAACTGTTATACGTCACTACGGTTTGTGAATCGTTCGTCCCGGTGACCCACAACTCTCCATGTGAGCCGAAATTCTTTCGACTTTACAGAATCGGGCCCCTGATTATGATGCATAATCATTTTAATCCAAATTGTGCTCTTGAATTTTTGACCCTGTGGATTGTAAATAACAATTTATAAATTGCTTTTTTACTAGCCCCTACCTAAAACTTAATCCCTTTCCTTTACATGTGTGTATGCATATGAATCAATAGATTTCCTCTGCACCTTGAAAATAACAGCTTAGTCTAAACCTATGCCGGTGCAGCAAAAAAATTCAGTGTGTTAAAAAAAAATACATTTTATTCCTTTTTGATGTATGATTTTAACCATTTGACATCTAAAAGAATTAAATGCATGAAAACAAGAGTGAAAGTGCTCACACTTCATTTTGGTGCTTTGAATATTAAAATAAATCAGAAAAATGCTCGGATGTAAAAGAACTTAAACTAACACTTACCTGTCACCCCCACCAAAGTAGACATTCACATTGCCGGGGCTTCCTGAGATTTTGAATCACCAATTTCAGAGAAAAATGCATTTTCACAAGTTTTAGGTGTATTAAACGCATGAAAGAGGGGACCGACTAAATCCAGAATTTTAATTTTCGGTAATAGTAAACTGAATTAAAGAAGCATCAGTGTAAGATTTTCAAGATTACATCAAATACAAACCTTATTTTAAGAATGCATGCTTCATGCACTCTAGTTAAGTCATGTTTTCACCCCTGATTTTCTAAAATCAGGGTCATAATATCTTACATTATTATTTTATTCAGAATTAGATCCTTTATGGTTGCAATACCTTCGTCAACTCTGTCTCACGAAACACAGACTTCTGTAGTATCCTTTTCCCGCTATCCTTTCCAAATTTGCCCACATGGGTAATTGGACCACAGGAACCTTTGATATAGGTATATATATCTCCCTAACTTTGTTTTTCATACATTGATCCAGCAAACAGATGAAGCACTATCAGTTAAGCAAGGAGAGTCACATGAGAGAAAACTTGATTAAAAATTTAGCAATGCAACAAATTGCTACAATGTCACATAGAAGCCATTCAAACTCATTTAGAAACAGACTTGAATGTTTCTCTACAAAGAGAAATTAATGGAATGGTAATATTACCATCACCTAATCACAATTTAATGTTCTTCAACTAATTTCTTTAAAAAAACTGGATAGTGATGTTAAGAACGTGCAAATTTATACTTAACATTACTCACCAGCAATATGCCCACTCTTTTGCCTGTGTAAGAATGAAACTTCAGAATTGTAGAATATTATGTTGAAATGGTCAACAACATTCTTGATTACAGAAGTGATCGGGAATAAGGTAGAAATTCCAAAATGGCAAAAAATATTACAAATGTTTTATATGCTACATGAGAAATTACAAGATTTTGATGGCCAAGAAGAAAATTGACAACAAGATTTTGGGTAGGCATTGAGTCAATTTTGGCATGCAGACCACATGACAAAATGGGTAAATATTGTTATTTTTTGCCTAGAATTAAATAATTACTCTCAAGTGAAGTTTGTACTTCCTCATGTATCTGTTCTTCTGTCATCCCTTCTGTTCATTTTTTCCTTTACTATCTACACCCACATCTGAAAAGCCTCCTTATCTATTCTCAATGTCTCTCCCCATGTCTGAGTCACAGACTTACTTTTGTTCATATCCTTAGTCAACTAGGTAGCCGTAAAAGTAAAGAATCAAAACAAATTTATAGCACATTAAACAAGTCAAGCTTTAAAAATTTTATTTGTGAAACAATTTCCACCAAACAAATTGCCATTTAGTTGAGATCATGTGCTAAAAATGCTAACAGTTTTTTTTGGTGAGAACACTGTATTAAAGGAACAGTTAAAGAGAAGAGTGTATAGTTGGACAATGCTTAATGAGGCGAAAAAACATAGGAAGGAGACATAAGATTAAATTATTCTCAAATTCAATCTCCCACATACCTTACTTTTAATGTCAGTTTTTGACAAACTATATTGTTAATATTCCAATTGCAATTCAAAATAAATGTTTACTAAACTCACCAAAATTATATCATTGGGGACATTCATTCGCCACAGCAAAATTAATTATGAAACAAAAGCAATCACTTAAAATTAAAAAAGATCAATAGTGCAAGATGCCAAATTCAATGGAAAATGTCAAATCAATAACTGGGCAATGGTCAAGATATCTGAGTCACGTGATTACAAAATACAGTGGTCCCAAATATAACATAACAACACCATAAATAAATGAAATCAACCACCTAAAATCAACAAAAACAGCTGACTAAAAGTAAAGCCAGATAATATAACCATGCATGGTATAATTATTGAATAAGGTCACAACAATAATTTTACCAGATCATGATTAAACATTTAAAGGAAATACTTCATTTAAAACAATACAAAATATCAAATCAAAATAAATATTTTTATTCTAAGCCATGGCATCAAAAGTTAATTTTTTGATGGTTGAAACCAGATTTTGCGCTCAACATTCAAAAGTATGTCTGGAATGAAAAAGGTAACTGATCGTTACATAGCCTCGACTTTACTACACACATGATTGAAGATAGTAAAAAAGTCAACAAAAAGGAAAATGTTTCTCATTCATAATTTGCCATGTACTTTTCTAGTACTATTTATCAATTACAATATGTTAATATTGTTCCAATGCCTGTACCATTGTAACAACATTTACATGAAATTCCTCTACATGCCTCAAATCACAGTTATTTACAGTCAAGTCATTGGTAAAGATAAGGTCATTGCATCTGACCCCATATCCTATAGCTCATTGTGATGCAATATTTTAGATAATGAATAATCTTATCAGTAATCATAAAACTGACAAATTAACAGAACATACCAACAGTCATAAATATATCTCAATTATGCTGAATGTCTTTCACAGTGAGCTAAATTATGCACAAGATTCAACAATGAGCTAGAGATAGATTACCTATCTTCCTTTAAGAACCAGCCTCTTACAATAATTTCATCCAACTCCACATGTTGTACCATTTAAAACAATGGATAAAATAAAAAGTACTGCCTCAGATTATAACACCTCGGAGGCACCAAAGAAATCAACTGGGATTTACATGGCATTGTGTAAAATGTCTACTTGAATCTTTCCTGACAAAAACATCAAGCCTCAAAATACACAAGTAAAAGGAACTGCTGATTAGTGTGATGTGCAATTTTTGAGCTTTTACTACACATGTAATAAAAGGGAACAATGTCATGGAAATATTAAAAATCAATGTACAAAATGACCATCTTTCTGTTAAATAGCATTTGAAAAGAATGTCCTTGATTGCTTGATCTTTGGAAATAGAAACCCTCTACCTGCATAAATAATTGATATAATAACAGTGTTATCTCATCATCTTGCGGAATTCTTCAAGCTTATAAATACTTGTAGAGAGCCTGAAAAAATAAACAAATAAAATTTAATTTTAAAGTAATGGCATCAATTTATCTCGTAAATACAGTCAAGCCCACTTGTATCAAACCCCTTTATAACGAAGTTCCGGTTACAACAAAGTGAAGCCTATTCCCCATCAAAAATTGCCATTTTATGATGTTAAAAATCCCACTCTTAACAAATGTTTATTTATTGGTGGTCTGCTTTTAATGAAGTTTTTTTGCACAACGGGTAACCTATTTCTTTCCATAGTACCCCCCAGGTGTTGTCAACATATTTTCTGTATTATCTGCAAGCTAAACAAACGAAGGTGTACATCTGATAATTTTCGTTCATAAATATGCCCACCCGCCACTTGAAAGCCTTGGCCACTCCATGATTACAGTTGAGTCAGGGTTGTCTGGTGACAGGGTTGAGTGAGACGTAGGGGAAAAGGTGGCTAGGTAGGGAAGGGCAATGCCCATGGCTAGAGATTGACAAAAAGGTCCTGCGAAGAAAGAAGATGGGAAGGAAAGGCAAAAGGAAGGAAGAGAAGGGTAATTCCGGTGATTCATAGCCATATAACAACATTCTAATACAAGGAGGGGGTGTTGGGTACAATAAGGGGACAGCGATTTGCTGTGAAATGCACAGGCAGTACGGTTTTCCACCCCTCTGACTTTGTTTTGCCCTGCCATCGGACAACTCACACAGCCTCGACTGTATGTCGCCTTCACTTTCTGTCTTTAACTCTTACTGTGGTGCTGCTTTCAGTCTTTGGTCATCAGCCATCGCATCAAGCAAGACTGCGTAAGCTCGTGTTGGTATCAATTAAGATTGCGTTTCTTTTCGTATCACTTACGATGGAGAACGAAAAAAGAAGAAAAATTTTAAACTTGAATTCAAAGTTGGATATATTCAAGGGCATCGACGATGAAATGTCCAAGACCTGTTGGCAAGAAAGTGCAATATATCTTTGAGTACTTTATCTACAATATTGAAAAATTGACAGAAGATCGAGAAGGCTAATGAAAGAACTGCTTTTGGAAATGATCACAAAAAGATCCGTGGATCGAAGCATAGCAAAGTAGAGGATGCTGTATTCAAATGGTTTGGTGATATCCGTGCACGAAATGTTCCGGTTAGTGCCGTACTATTGAAATCACAAGCGCGCAGGTTTGCAATTGCTTTAGGGAAGAACCTTTGTTCTGGTAATGGGTGGTTGGATCACTTCAAAAAACAATACAATATCGCTTACCACTCCATTAGTGGGGAGTGTAACTCAGTAGATGATGTGACCTGTCATCATTGGCTTAGTCAAAATAAAAGTCTTATTCAAAAGTACGCCACTTGTGATGTTTATAATGTGGATGAAACAGTCCTCTTCTACCAATTGGCCCCAAACAAGACAATGCACGTTAGGGGTGAGTCCTGCCATGGAGGCAAACACAACAAGATCAGAATTACGTCATTGTGTAGCACTAATCTAAATGGAAGCAATAAAAGGCGACTTCACGTGATAGGAAAATCTGAATAGTCCCAGTGCTTTAAAGTTGTTTGCCATACACCCATCATAGGAGCAACCAAAAAGGCATAGACAAGCTTAAAAAATATTTCATTGCCTGAACTACCATACGTTTCTCCTCACCCTTAGTTGATGACTCGGTGACCTTGACACAGTAGCCAATCCTTAGCTGATACAACTTTGCCGCTGAGTATGCCATCTAACTTGCTCATCCGAGTTAATTTCATTAGGTTGACAGATTTAAGTTGGAGGAGTATACACTATTAGATGCAATCGCGCAGAAAATAAAAACAAATTAATGTTTTCAGGCATGTTTCCAGTAATATCACATAAGGTGTATTTTCCAGGTCACCATAATTTTTGCCGTAGATCTTTAAATTTACTGGCCTGCCCTCAGCCCATTTCCCCCAAGACTATGATGAACTGCTGCATCATCATCCTTCCCCTTTGGAAGTGCCTTAGCAGTTACGACCACGAAAAAAAGTCACATTTCACTAATCGCTTTCCCATGCCCTAACTTCCAAGGTGGCTTCCAATAAAGAAGGGGCTTGGGAGAGGGTAGAGAAGGTTAGGGGTCGAGCATCACGTCAAGGTTGGCGACAACCCCAGATTCCCTTAGCGCTAGTCATCCAACCAGAGCCTGGAAGGAGGGGAGGCTCGTAAGGAAGGAGGGGAGGTTTGGAAGGAAAAAAAGCCAGGGATGGAGCAGCCGAGATGCGAATGTACTCGAGGAATGCTTGATTGGGGGGGGTACAGCTGCTGGCATGCAGCACACCATAAGCATTAGCAATTGTTCAAAATAGCTTGGCAACTTTTATAAGTAACTTAAGCTCAAGAAAGCGATACCAATCTCACAATGGCTTTAAAATAGGCACTAACTAAACATCGAAGTGGGGCAAGGGCCTAGCCACGTTGATACACCGGTTCCCAACAGATCACCGAAGTTAAGCAACGTTGGGCCCGGACGGAGGTTGGATGGGTGTCCCCCTTCCATACCTCTACCGTGGTGTTCTTGTCCCCTGTCTGCGTGTGGCGGGCAGGTTAAATGTGGGTTGGCACAATGGATCTAAAGAGGTCTAAGTTCCAGGGGGGCTCCAGAAGGCCTCCGCCCACCCCTCCAATCTACAAACATCGAAGTGTGCTGCCCCAGCAAATTGTTTTGAAATAAATGATACATTGGGGAATCAAGGGACAAAAATCGACTTCAAGATTTATATTAAGTGTATTTCAAATTATCCCTACCATCAAGTACACAAGTCGCAACATTCCAGTAGTGTCCTCCAAAATAGGGCTCGGAAAAACTCTTCTACATATAACAAAGTTCGGTTATTATGAAGTAAATATTCGTCCCCTTCAACTTCGTTATAAACGGGTTTGACTGTAATTGTACATATTCATAATCTTACCTTCCAAAAGCATTGAAGAGTGCCACAATTTCACTTCTCTCCAGCTGAAAATTCTCAGGAGAATGAACAGCTTCTTTCTTTACAGCATTCTCCCCAATTCGACTAGAAAAGAGTATCTTGAGAGCCGTTCCTAACCCCTGAACCTGTAGTAAAAAGTGGAAAAATTCCTAAATATCAAACAATAAAAATTACAAAGTGCAATCAACTAGTCCAACTTATATTGTTTAGTCTGAAAACTTAGCTTATTGGAATAAGTAATCTCTTAAATGATGGTATTCTATGCTGAGATAGTAAAAATCAGTTTCCTAGTGATAGGCCTAAATCTCCACCCATAACCTATGGGATGGAATAGTCAAAATCACACACCAAGGACACTAATGGCAATTCAGATTATGAAAAGAGTTGAGCAAGGGTTGACTGTGAAAATGCTTTAGAAGTATGCACTCAGCAGAAATACATACTAGGATCTGAGGTATAGGTAAGGAATTTCTTGGTCAAGTGTTTCACCATTAATCTAAAATAACCCAATGATACCAAAAATGTTAGGGTTAAGGTGGCCTAGTGGGGTAGAGCGCTGAGCTACCAACTGGAAAGACTGAATTCAAATCCCGGGCAGAAGCCTTTCTGGACACCTCCACCTAAAATCCTAGCAATTCGATTTTTTTGCTAGGAAGAACTTTGTAGGTGGCCCAGGGAAAGGTACTGGCCCCCCTATCCTGAATGTGTGAATTTCAAATGCCAATGGCTTAGTACGGGTTGAGCTCTACCCTCACCTATCAAAATCCAACCCTCATATAGAACACTCATTTTTTTTACAGCTTTTACAGGCTTTTGCTATTCGATACCGGACAAAGATAAAAGAACTTCATGAGCTCTGAATAACAGGAACACTTAACACACAGAAACACACACACTTATCACAGAGGAAAAATGTGTGGTCAAACCTAAGGAAAATTTAACAATACGACAAACAAGTCACTGCAATAATGGAAAGAACAACTAATCAGCTATTGGCCCGAGGCACACAGAGCAATCACTAGATGGACAGATACACACAATGATAAGCAGGTTTCAAGACAAAGGAAATCTGATGAAATGTACAAGAAGGAGGGAGTTCGCAGAATATTATTCAAAGAAGAAAAAACTAAGGCACAAATATGTTCAGATCACAGTCCTGGAAGGAATTACAGATTGAAGGCTTTATGGTGAGAAACAAATGACGTGATCGCATTTTGGATACAAAAGACATGCATAAAGTGAGTTAGGGATGAAGAGAGTGGCTGAGAAAAGTGAACAGCTGCAGCAAAGACATTCTTGAGATGATTCAATCTAGGAGGGCCCCCATCCATTCTCATTCAAATTAATATAGCCAATACTGGGCATATAGGATGAAACTCACCTGTAATTTTCCCCACAGTTTACATTTATCACAACCAACACAGTCCATAATCCTTGAAATGTTACGGAAGTGCTCACGAAATTCAATTTTTAGTTTGTTGGCCTGACTTTGATCCCATCCACCAGTGGCATTGGGAGCATTAATCTGGAACATTGAGCTCTCATTAAAATGATCTGGGAAGGAGCTGCAAAAGAAACAAGGTAAAAGTAAAGCAACAGTCCAGGAGAAAAAACAAACTTACGGATAAAAACTATTTTGAATAGACCTGAAAGATATTGCAGGTGTAAATTGACCATCTGAAGTTGTGGGCCTAAACATTTTACAAATTTTAATACTGTGCCATCAAACTAAATTTTATTTTCATCTGGCATGTTCAAGTACAGCACAATAAAATTCCTGCCACTTCCCAACGCAACCCAGCCAACAGGACTTTAAAATCAGCGATGAGACAACACTGTTGCTGTTTTCGACTGCCAAACGCAGTTACGTCGGACTGGTGATCTCGGTAGGAGACACGCCCGAGTGAAACATGAGCTGGTGAAACCAAAGCCCCATCATACTTGATACTGAGGACTGGAAGCTCACATGCGAGGAGGGTTTCCTTACCTCGAAACAAAAGCGGAGCTTATGATGTTGCTATGCGTTTAAAATGCACCGTTCTGATTTGAGCGAGAACCTGCCTTGCCATTTATTAATCTCGTTCCCAGTTGAGCTAGTGGTGTTAGCGGCAAAGTGTGTGTTTCTAGGAGGGAAAGTAAGCCGATAATTCACATTGATGGTGCGTGCTAATTACGCTAGAGGAATGCCATAGTTGACACCTACTGTCGACCAAAATATTATGTGCACTCGAGTTTGAAGGGTGTTTGCGAGTAACCAAAATAACTACAGAAAATTTAATCATATCGTATTTTTCGTCATTTGATTCTACTTTAATTGTGCACTATAATGTTCTTTATTATATTTTTGTATTTCTTATTTAAGTTTGAATGGAAAAAGTGATGGTTTTTTACGTGTTCAACTATTATGCCGAGTTTAAAAGCTTATTTCTCAAAAACCTTAAAATCATTTGATCCAAATTTTAGCAATATGAACAAGAATGTTTTATGCGTTTTCTATTACCTTCAGAATTTTACCTGCCCAAGAAATGATACTGAAATCATTTTTATCAGAAACGTTTTTCTCGGTTCTGCATGGTCGAAAAAATGCTATTTTAATAGCGTTGCAATCCTTAGATATCCTTATGTTATAATATATTGTTGTTAAGAACGTAATTTAATCTACTATTTTACATTAGTTTATACTGGTATGGGCCAGAGTGAGACAAGTCTGCGGCTATTTGTTGCGGAAACGTCGCACGGTTTTCCCAGCAACAAATAACCGCTGAACCGTCTCATTCTCAAGCCATAATTTTAAACTAATATAAAATTAGTTGATTAAATTGGGTTCTTAACAACAATGTATTATAACATTAGGATATCTAAGGATTGTAACACAATTAAAATTGTATTTTTTCACCTCCTAGAGCAGAGAAAATGTTTCTGATGCAAAATGATTACAGTATCATTTCTTTTTCAGATAAAATGAAAATTTTATAGAAATTACATAAAACATTCTTGTTTATATGGAGTTAAAATTTGGTTAGATAATCTGAAGCGTTTTTGAGTAATACATTTTTAAATTTATTAGCATAGAATTAAGTGACAAAAAATAATATTATTAGATTTTCTGTAGTTATTTGGGTAACTTCATTCACACCCTACAATCTCGAGTGCACATAATATTTTGTCGACAGTAGGTGGAGAAAGCGAGGGGTAGGAATGCTAATGGCAAATATACCAGTTCGGGAGATTGCACGCAAATTGAATGTATCCCACGCGCCAATTATTAATTTGAAGAAAAAGTGGAAGAAATCCTATTAGGTTTCCAGGAAGGCAAGGTTCAGGGAAACCTAAACTCACCACTCAGGAAGATTTGTGCACAGAGGCCCAGGAAGGGCAAATACTTTTTCGACTGCTGAAAGACTAGGGATGCTGTTTGTGTTCGGACATGACCGTGCGTCGGAGGATGCAATGCGCAGGACTTGAGGTAAGGCATGAAGGAATTTCTTACAAATTCTCACAAAGTTGCACACCTGCAGTTCTTTCATTTTTTGTTTTTTCATATTTTATATTTTTTTAATCATCTTTTATTTCATAAACATTATGGAGTGATTCCAAAAACTATCTTCCTTGCGTAATGCAACAATGAAAAATAAGTTAAAATGATATTCATTCACTTTCTTTTCGGGAATTGGTGAGTTGTAGCCCAGAAAAAAACTCCATGGTGTTAGGCCTATGTTCTACTGTCGTATCTGAAAAAAGACAAATGTTCTCTGCCGTGCCAAGCTCGTTAAGGGAAATGTGTATGATTCAGATCTAGGAATTAAAATTTCTTGATGTGTGGCATTGCCTTTCGTTGAAGAAAAAATATATTACATTTTTTATTCTCGGTTGAAAATTTTTGTTTCAATAACGTTGGAAAACATAATAGTATTATTTAGGTAGAATAGAAAAGTATTGCTAATGTGCCGAGACCTGTTTCATTGAAACTGTTTCATTCTTCGTCTCTTCGAAGGACTCTTCGTCGCCTTCAAACTAAGTCAATTTTCACTAATAATAGTATTTATTACTAAAGCATAATTATCCAATAGCGGCAAGTAGTGTTACTTAAGTGAAACAATATCAGTTTTCACAGCTGGAAGGTAAACGAAACTTATCTCACAATAAAAAAAACTGTCCTCTCCCTCTCCTCGCCTGTGAACTTCCACTCCTCAGCAACACATCCTGCCACACACCCTCGTGGTTGCTTGCATGGTATTGTGAGACTGTAGATTTAAGAGACTTGGTTTCATCGACACATTTGTCCGCGGGGTTTCCCAACTCCGCGAATGACAGTCCGATGAGGCCGAATCGGTAAATGATGGTCCACGAGTGTTCCTTGAAAAGCAGTTGTCATATATTCTCTTAGGAATATGGAAAACTGGGGTTCCTCAATTCAGTGCTTGCATGGTCAGCGAGCAAGATGGAGAGGCACGATGATGGTCTGCATTTCGAAAGGCATTCACAAGTTGTTTTGGGAAAGAAAACCTTACCACTGGTGAGCTTCCATCCCCCTGGTATCACGGGACCTATGCTTTGCCTGGTCATGTTTCATTCGGGTGCTCCTGCTTCAGAGATCATCAACCCGACACAATAGCGTTTGGCAGTCGAATACGGTGACAGTGTTGTCACATAGAGGATTTAAAGAGCCTGTTGAGCGGGTTGTGTCGGGAAGTGGTATGAATTTTTTGTAAGTACCTGTACCATGGTTAGGAAGATTCAACACAGAATCACCCCATAGTAAATATATGCTTTGAAATACTTTCCATGGGGTTTAATGATGCTTAGATAATATTTCAGGAACAGTATTTCTTCCACTGGATGTTCAAAATTTCCAGGAAAAGAGCTCATTTCCAGGTTTTTCTCATTTTGTGAGATTATACAAAATATTTTACAAATGTATACTCTCTGCAACTTACCCAATGACTCCTAGGATATCAGCAACAGCTTCTTTAACTGCTTTATCTTCCTCTTCAACTCCAGTAAAATAATCCTGTTGACGGAGGAGGGGTGCTGCCTTGGCAAGAGCACGCAGCTAAAAACATAAAAAATCAAATTCCATGTCAGATATACGGGAGCATTTCGGGAACAGACTACAGTGCAACCTCTTTAAAACGAGACCTCACGGTGCCCAAGAAAACCCTCGCTATAGTGAAGTATCGTCTTACCGAGGTTCGTGTAAATAATCATCATGAAACCTATTGTCAACAATTTTCTAGAAATCGTGTTGGTGTGGTAAGTGAAGTATTTCCATCCGGAGAGTCTGAGCACAAATCCCAGAAAAGGAGAAAGTTTTTGAAGTAATTAATATCCCTACTTAATTTATCAACTAAAAATTTCCATTAGGTCTTCTGGCCTGCGCTACATGTCACATTAATTTTACTGTTTTTTTAATTATGCATTAGGTAGGTAGACCTGCCGATTTGATAGTTGGATTGCTGACTAGCTTTAATTTCGATGACTTAAGTAAAAACTGGGTCTCTTCACTCATGTACAATAATCCACAAATTCGACTCGACTTGATACTCGCGAGTACTTACAACTAGACTGGAGGTCAAAAAGTACTACTCGCACATCCCTAACTCTACTACACGTGTAGACTGTCACACGAATTGAGTCTTTTTTATATTACTTTTCGATTATACATACACAGTTTGTCATCAAACTTACTAAGAAACAACTGGATCATGAATGGGCTGTCAATGAAAGTCATGCAAATGACAAATGGATCAGTAATATAAACATAAAATGTAGAAAATCCACAACCAAATAATTATAGTCAATGAATGATAAATTTACATTCTGGTAATTAGTATTTAGATAATTAAAATTAAATGAGGAATGTTTTTACATACTTAAAATCAATTGTTCTAGCTTATTTTGAAATGTATTGAACTGATAACTTACAGGTTCTAATACTACCAAAGAACAGATACATCTTATAGCAGAGAAAATAACTTCATTGTTGGCCAACCATTAAAATTATAATAAATGTCAATTCACAATGAGTAAGGCAGTCAAAATATGTAGTCAGTGTACAACTATATGTATGAAAGCCATATTTTGAATAATGTTTCATAGAATACCTTAAGAATCATACACAAATAAAAATATTACCCATACACATTTGAGGAGCAAAGCTAAGGCTAATTTGGTGAAAGGTCCCAGGTTTAGCACCTAGCACATACTGTATTTGCTGGCATAAGGGCACACTTTGTTTTCCTCTCAAATGCTGTCTTATGCACTGGCACTTAAAATTATGTTGAAATTTCAGTAAGTCTTAAACTCATGGTTCATAGCAATACACATGTATGAGTGTTCTATTGCATTTTGTCCTTTTGCAAAAGAGTAGTTTTGAATCAATTGTTTTCATATTTTTTTCTGTTCTATAAAGATAATAAGTAACCTGATATACTTAATGCTTCATTACTGTACTCTCAAACAAAACAGTAGATTCTTAAATATTCCAGTAGATCTCACTCCACTGTGCTATTTTAATACTAAGGACCAGTTTCACCAACGAAGATAATCTTTTTAACTCTGTTAATTTTGGGATAACCGAGTTAATGTGACTTCTCTGTTTCACCAGTACCATTAACTCGGTTTTTGGGCATTATCTCGGTTAATATTTTTGCTGGAGGTTTTCGCCAGATGAAAGGTTATTGTCCGAGATAATTCTGTAAAGCAACATGGCGAGCAGGCTATTTCGTGAGCTACTTATAGATATTACTTGAGACATTTGAGCTCAATTATCGTTAATTAAGATAATTACTAGGTGGATTAAGGAATTCACTAATTGATTTGAACCCAAAAGCCGAGATTTTATTTATCCTGAGTTAATAAATGCTACGAAAAGCACTTAGCAACAATTCAGGTGATGTCTTCTCGGGATTTCCACTGGGTTAAATATTTATATAACACCAGCGTTTCCACGGACGACTAGTCCATTGTCTTCAGGGTGGCATCTTCACTCGCCCTGAAGACAATGGACAAGTCGTCTATGGAAACGTTGGTGTTATATAAAGGGTAAATAAAAACAAATAGCACATATCTAACCTCTAAAACACTATCTTATTTAAATGTAAATAGCACACTTCTCACAATAGATACTCCTACACACTTCAAGCATAATTAAACATATTTTATAACCCTCATGAATTCTTGCTGAGTAATCAGGGAACATTATAGCCACACACGGTCGTGGATACGCCCATCGCTAAAAAATCTAAGCGTGACAGCCAGCCGGAATCGAATTGTAAAATATCAATATAATTATAAACATGGTTACCTAATTAGGTTTGATCAAGGTTCTCTTGTCACAGAAATTGCTTCTCTCGTCGTCGTGTCCGATCTTTCATAATCACCTCTGGTGAGGTTTAATGTAGCATGGAATTGCTCCAGCGTCTTTCAATTACAATAGGCCTCACATACAAATGGTTTATTTAGTACCAGGCCTAGCATACCTCGACCTCTATTTCTACTCTCTCGTAGCTTTCTCTGGCAAATTTGTGGCTGCCACCATTGTAATAGAGCAGATGGGAAAATTAAACCATACCAATCCATTATTAATAGCTCTCCTTCACTTCAGATAAACTTAAACCTCAATATCTAGAAAGCTTTGTATAATGAATATTATAATTCCTAAATATACACCATACTTAATTTAATCCATCACGTATAACTTCTGAACAAGGCAGAAGACGTGAACAAACCGTTCTGACCATCGATGCAGCTGTGTTGGTCGGAAATCTCCCGTGAATCGATATGTACTATTGATAGGCCCACCATTGCACAGCCTTTCTGCACATAACATTCCAGGAATGAATTCAAATGATCACTCACCGTGTAAAATGCCCTAAGTGGAAGCAATTTCAGGTCATCACTTAAATTCATTCCCATGATAATTCACCATGTAAAGCCGCCTTGACACCAATGACAACAACGAAGGAAATGCTAAGTTTTAAGTGATCGAAAGGTAACTATAAAAGCAGTTACTGTACGTTTTCGAGATGCTGTAAATAAAGTCAATATAATTTAAGTTCATTCCAGTATTTTATTTCTGTATCTCCTAAACGTAACAGTGAAGACAATAAGTGATATCTTAGGGGAGATGTTTAGTAGAATTAGGAAAAGCAGGCATTGAAATATCTTATAAACATGACGTGTTTATACATTCCATGCAATGTCTCTGGAACAAATAAAATATTATTATTATTACATATAGATGATTTTTGGAAGTGATTATAGATGTTTTCTAGATACACATAGAAGATGAATTAGATATTTCGTGGACGTTTAGATAATATTTTGTCCTTCACGGGTCCATTGGAAATTCTTTTAATTACAACAAGCCCGAAGTTAAATCAGCTGAATTGCAAATCGGTTAAGCGCTTTTATTTGTTTGTTGACGTCAGGAGTATGAGAAATTTACTAACCTTAATGTTCTCAGAGAAATCTTGGTTTCATAAAACTGAGATAATAGAACAGTGGTGGAACGCAAATGAGAGATTATCGAGATAATAATATTAACCGAGATAATGTAAACTGCGATAATGGGAAATTTTACCATCGTTGGTGAAACTGGCCCTAAGTGACATGAGAAAACACATTACACATTGATGTTGTCTTGCTTCATTTATGAAATAAAATTGCTGCCTCTTTTGATTTTCAAAGTGGAAATTTGCCCAAGGATAAACTGTAAAAAATGCAGAGAATAATTTATATTTTTAAAAATTTGTATAAAAAAAGGTGCAACTTATACACCAGAAAATATGTTACTTATATAGATGTTTTGCTTTTTGATGAGCAAAGCTGTGTCAATTTGGATTTTTAAACACTGTTACTGCTCTATCAGTAACAAAAATAGAAGCAAAGTTATTAGGAGGACTGAAAAAACTTAACTATGTCATAAGCACAACATTTAGGCAATCTTTTAAGTGTGATTCCACTGTAGTAAGTATTTCCAATACAGGTGAGATCACATTCAAATTTTACTCAGCTTTACTAGTACAGTGGACTAGGTACACTGTATGTCATCTATGATTACATAACCCCATTATCTAAAAAGTAAATTTCTAACCTCAAGCAAGTAAACAAAATACAAATTCCGAAGCCAATGTGGTCCTTCTCCTTTTGTTGTTTCAGGACTAAAGCGTTGCTGAAATTCAGCTAAATTAGGGCCCCATCTTCCTGAACCAGGCTCAAGTCCAGGCTGCTGAACAGCTGTAAAAACATTTGTTCAAGCACAGGGATTAGTAATATGTATTAAATAAATAAATAATGTGGAACATTATAAAATTGGTAATCCAAGTCAAAATTCTACTACTTATACATCATTACTATCCAATATGTGAACAATTCTGTGAACCACCATATTGAGGTGGTGGCTAGGGTTCTTGTTTCACAGCCTGATGACCTGTGTTTAACAGCAAACACAATCAAGGATTTTTCAATAGAATTGCAGACCTTGTGAGGATAGAAGTTGCAGGATAGTAATGAGTTAAAAGAGTAGGCAGAAAAGTAATGCTCACATGCTTGTTGGAAACAAACAAAAACAAATCGCGAGACTGGGCAAAAAGTAAATTAAAATACAATTCTTAAGCTTCAAAATCATACATTTATTTTCCAACTTAGTCACTGATAGGCCTAACTTCTCCCAACGTGTAACAAGTTTTTTCATTCCATCACTGAAAAATTCTTCCAAACTTTCTCGAATTCAGGATGCGATAGCTGACTTCACCTCATCGTCTGCAGTATAAAGATTACCCTTGATGTATCTCATTAGTAGAGGAATAAAATAAAAATCGCAAGGTGCAAGATCGCGGGAATAAGTTGCGTGTGGAATTAGTTCAAACTTCAGGTTCCTTAGAGCACTCCAATCGATGCTGTTCATTCTCGTCTGTGAGATGGCATGGTACCCGTCGTGATCAGAATTTACGGTATCCCAATTGTTTAATAATGAAGCCGACACATTCCTTGAATATTCCGATATGGTTTGCCACACGCTTTAGATTGATTCGCAGGTCATTGTCAACCAAATCGTAGAAGAGTTTGCAATGTTAATCATCTGTGTCAGTGATCTGGTGGTCGCTGCATGTTACATCAACAATTATGGCTTTTCCAAGCTGGAAACCACAACATTTTATAACCCATCGTTTTACAATAGGCCTATCAACAACATCGTCACTATAAACAGCCTTTAAACGACAATGAATCTCAGTAGGAGTCACTTTATCAGCAGTTAAAAATTCGATAGCAGCACGCTGTTTCACTCCCGTTGACATAGCCTTAGAACACATCTCCATACTTCCACCACTCAAAACACGCCAGATAAATGCAATGCATTCAAACTGCACATGTGTATAGATGGGAAATGTTACTTCCAAATGCCATCAGGCGTGCTTCTGTAGGTCATTTCATTTGTGTTCTACAAGCACGTGTGCATTACTTTTCAGCCTACCCTCGTAGCATTTCCAACATAGATCCCTGGGTATTCCTCATTATGCAGAGGCTGATATCGATTATGGGCCTCTGCCCTTCCTTGCAATCTCATTCATACTCAACCACTCGATTATATTTAGACCTGGGTCTAAGTATAGAAAAGTATACCTATACTATAAGTATACCAGGCAGACATATAGATGGTACCCAAACGTTTATGAGTACATTAAGGTTACATGGCCAACTTAAGTTCCAATTGAGAAACTCATCAGAAAGTGAGGCAGTAGATGTGGGGGGTAACTAAGGGATAGCATATGATCCTTATCATGCAATGAAAATATTTCACCAGATATAAGACAGCTGGTTCTCAATGGCATAAATGACCTTAGCTACTCATAATCAGCCTAATAGTTCAGATACAATAAAATACACATTTAAAGTGACGATGACATGAAGACATTAGAGGTGACAGTAAAAAACTAGGTACGTTAGGTGGACCAAAAGTTAATCAGTTTAAGAAATCACCATTACTATATTTCTTGATTCATCAGACAAACCATGATTAGCTAAGTTAGATTTTAAAAGTAAGCATTTTATGATAAATATCCATTAATATTAACAATTAGACTTGTACCGATACCACTTTTTCCGATACCAAACCGATACCTCGGTACCAGTGGCCGACACCAATATAGTATTATTTGCCGATACCTTACTTATTTTTCTAAAAAAAATTGATAAGTGCTTTCCTTCTCATGAAGTCAACTCATTAATCAAAAGTGTTTTAAAAGAGTACCTAATTATTGAGAGAATGACATTGTGACAACTCTTTTATTTAGCTACTCTTACAATTATCACTGGAATTGGATTTTATACACTAAGCCCTCTTGCATTTGTAAATACTGAAAATTCTTTTTAAGAAATAAAAGCTGCTCAGCAGCAGGTCATATTTGAATGTATTACTCATTGACATATTATTGACATGGCTGCTGAACATGCTTAGCAGTTAAGAGGGTTCTTCTATCTGGACCATAGCACTAGTTTCTGAAAACATTTGCTCAGGAAACTTAACTTGCAGGTACACCCAAATACAGTGGATTCTCATTAGCATGTTTTTGTAGGCACACGAAATCCTGAACTTGGTAACGAGGAAAACTTGCTGAACAGGTTAGGCCTTCTCGGGATATGTTGAATACGCACATGCGGGTTGCATAACTTCCAGGGGACCATTATCCGTGCCATTAACCCATTAATGCCCAGATCTTTTTTCTTTTCGAAAATACTTTTTAAGTGATTTTATTTTATTAACAACCAGCCTAACTAATTGGAAAAATAATTTAAAAATTCTAATAACATTATTTTAATAAATATGGGGTGGGTCGTTAACGACCCATTGGGCACAACCCCCATGACTATGTATGTCCATATTATCGAGAGTTTTTTCGAGCATTTTATGTTACGTAACTTCAATATATGTTTTAACTTACAATTTTACCTATTAATATAGTTGAATTAATTACATATGCAATTAATTTAACTTTTTTCAACGAATTATTTTTTTAAATAATAATACATGACCTATAACAATGGGAATAACTCCGATGTATTAGAGAAATGATTTTATTCATGAACATTTTTGTCAAAATAATATCATTCTAAATTAAACAAGTAATAATTAAAAGGAATTGATATTTGTTAAATTTTTCCTGAAAGAACACTATTATTTCTTTTGACAAATGAAATAATTGGCAAGAGATTAACAAATCCATTGCTAGAATTCAAAAAATAACTTTCTTGAAGATACAAAACAACAGGATTATGACACATTTGTAAGGACATGAAATTGTGTACATATAAACCCTGAAAATATAAAGCAAAAAAGAAATAAAGAATGAAACTGCATGCTTTTTATCCATATATATAACTAATCTCACGAGTCATATAATAAAGCACAATTATGAGTTTAACTATCATCAAAGGCGTAGGTATAGTGAAAACACAAAAAAATTCTGACTTTCAGTAGGAAAATTATGTATAAAATTAACAGCTTCCACTTGAAAAATACCTTTAAAAATCGGCATTAAAACATTTGAAGTCACGTGTGATAGTCAGAAAAGCATGTATTATGAAGCGGTACCCCGCATATTTGGCATGCCATGACAGTTTTACTGCGGCAAACTGCACATCGGCGCCTAGGTTGCCCAGTAATAATCAAATAGCCACCGTGATGTAACCGGGCTGGCTTCCCTGCTTTCTCCACAGAACTTGTTGGACCCGGAAGTTTAGGCTCAGTACCATATTTGTGAAGAATGGTCTGGATTACTTGCCTCCTAAATGATAAGGCATCGAAAAGTCTATCATGGCTTGTACTCGGAATCCATGCATTGATCATTGCCACGTCCAACACCCAAAATAAAATAGGGCCATACCATTTCTTCCCTCTTATTGCACTTCTATACTCAGCTATAAACCTACCTAGGAGGTCCACACCCCCATGTTTTGGTTGTACTGATCAATTAAATGTGGTTGTGGTACGCTAACTTTACCTTTTTTGGTACTGAATATCTAGAGACTTGACGAATCGGGTGAATACCGTGAGCATTAGACATAACATTCACGAGGTTATTATCCTTCAATGCAAATACAACTATATTTTCCACTTTATTGATTCGTGCCTCAAATTTTCCCCTCTCACATTATTCCATATCTTTTTTACCAGGCTAGGGGCAGTGATCCATTATATTTGATCAGACAGTACCTGTTCCCAATATGCCGCGAATTGCTAATGCTGACAAAAGCTTTGAACTGGTAAAAAAGTTGTCAAAATAGAAAAAGAAATTAACCTATGGAAAATTTTCCTTGAGAACACCTGCTTTCTTTAGGACAACGGACTCACTAAGCCTTACATTAGGTACATTACAGGATGTCACCAGCCTGTTTTCCCTGGTATAAATCTACGTCAAGGCAGTACCCCTGACGATCGGCGGCTACCCGAACATAAAAACCGAAACGTATTGGTTTTCCCCCCATGCATTGTTTGCACCCATGCCTTCCGAAATAATGAATCATGGACTCATCAACTGATACAAGTCTATCATCTGGAGTGATTGAAATGAAAGATTCATTCAACTTATTTAGAAAAGGTCTCACTTTAGCCATTATGTCGCCTAGCATTACTACATCATTTCTGCATACCTGTAGAAATCTTAGAATCTTCTCCAATCGGTTTCTCCTAATTGAATTCACAACTAACGAATTCCAGACATCATCTGCACCCTCCCAATGCATGCGTCAGCGGGGAAGTGGGACATATCCAGTCAATTATAATACACCAATGAAACAGTATATCTCCTCAAAAGTTATTTGAAAATTCAGAAAATTCTTCGACTACTCGACTGCTTTTCCAAAAACTACATAGAATGTTCGGAATGTCTGGAGGAACGAACCATAACCTAATACCATAATTTACGAGCAGAGAAAACTCAGAAGCTGTTCTAAAATGTTTCAAATACGATATGCAGAGGAGTTGAGTTTCTTTTCCTGCAGTATCACAATTTTTAATTTCATAACACTTGTCTCATTACAAGTATATGGTTCATTCAGACATAATGTAGGTGATTCCTAGAAAATAATATTAAAATACATTTCTCACAAGTCTATAATATGATACAATGACCAAATACTCTATAAAAGTTCTGAATAGGGCATTAAAACCAAAACGTCAGCATGTGAAATAGAGCCAGGCGCGGAAAACATGGTCTTCGGTGTTGTGCCCAATGGGTCGTTAGCGACCCACGCAAGTTTAAACATCAATATTTTCGTCCCCCCTATAGTTATGTGAAGAAAAACTGATCATTTACTGTCTTTGAACTTATACTAGATAATAATGACCTTTGAGGAAAAATATTTCATGGTTAACAACATTTTAAATTTAATTGTTCAAGAAGAGGCACGGTTGCATTACAATGTGGTTTTTTACAAAACACTGTAAATTTTTTTATGCACTTATATTTGCAAATTTGCTGAATAACACTAGCTTAAGGTTTAAACAAACTAATAAAAATATTGTAAGATTAAATCCAAAAATATTTTAGGAGTTATAATTTTTTTTCGAAGTGGGTCGCTAACGACCCATTGGGCATTAATGGGTTAACTAAGTTCATTGCTGGCATTAATTTATTGTAACAAAGTTTCATTTTCAATTATAACACATCAAAAACTATATGTACGATACCTTGCGTTGATGTCCACTCAATAATTAATGATGACTATATGACCAAATAGCACATTTTGTGCATACTGTTCATGCAAAAAAGAATATATATAGACTTGACTTAGAGGCTTGATATCCCAAAAAAGGAAGAAGCGACATCCATAGAGAGCATATCAAGGTGTAGATAATTTAGTTAAATTTTAAAATTAAACTAAAAATTTAGTTAAAACTCGAATACTTATGCTAATTACACTATATTTGGTGTGCTGGTGAACTACATCATTTAATTCAAAACTGGACAGAACATGGCGTATTTATTATTTCTGCTCACTTATTAAGGCTTATTAAAAGTTAATGTATTCAACAGTCCAATATTGCCAGAAAAATTACTTTATTATATATTTGGCATCCCAGACAGCACATCCACTGGTATACAAATTGTAATTCCCTTGTACAGTTACAAATTGTATAGTTTTGGTAAAAAAAATTTGTAATACAATTGTATTACAGGACATTTCATACAAAGCAAATGTAATACTATTGTAATACAACATCAAAAATACAAGGAATATACAAATTTGTAAAACCAATGCATTACAATTGTAACATGGAAAATAATACAAACATCTTGTGCACACGCATACGAAGGTGCCTATGTGGCCAATGGCAATATGATTGTAAAACAGCATTAAAATACCAAGAATATACGATTCGTAAAGTTTTTGTATTACATTTGTAAAACAGAAAATAATACAAACGTCTTATGCACGCACATGCGAAAGTGCATATGTGGCCAATGGTAATATGATTGTAACACGACGAAAAAATACCAGGAATATACAATTCATAAATACAATGTATTACATTTGTAACACAGAAAATAATACAAAAGTATTGTTTGTGCGGATGCAAAGGCTTGGTGTGTTTCTTTAGCGCAGGATGCCGCTAGTATTGCCAATTAATACTTGTTTATTATGAATCCGCCGACCCACAGTTAGCATCGTTAGTAAGCTTTTAATCGTGTGCATAGTTAAGTCCTAAATGAGTTATACTGTTAGTGAGAGGTAATGGCAAGTGTAAATGCTTTTGAACGTAATTGTTACTATTTAGATGCTGGTAAGAGTATGATGTATTTTTCCTTTATGCCTCTGTGCATAATAATTCTAATTTCCTCGATTTGTGGAGCGTAGTTGGCTACAAGTTCAGTCATGGTTTATAGGGCCTGGTTACACGATGTATGAACCCGTGTGATTTATGTTCGTGTGGATGAACAAAATTATAACTGGTTCTATTGCATCGAAGAGCACCCATTCATTCACAGAAGTTGTAATGTATGGTTTCATAATGATAATTTGGTGGGATGGATGAGGCATGCTTTAGTACATAAACTTGCACAGTTTATGTAATGTGTGACCAGGCCTACAAATTGTGCACCCTTTAACTGTGAACCTGGTAAATGGGCATGAGCATTCCACATAGTGTTTACTTTTCATGCATTCACCCCTCAATGGGATAACTGAATTCACGTATCTTAAAAAAATGGCTGAGTTAAAAAGATATGTGTTATGTGTAACACTTGTACATTTTCCTGCGAGCTCGTTAATGAACTTTATTATTACATTGAGAATTTTATAGATATTGTTTAAATCGATAGTTTTGTATACGGTTGCTATGTATTTTATTTATTCGGTGGAAGTTTACGATAACAAGATGCATTGAGGAGATACCCGTTTTGTTGTACGTAAAAATAACTATGTTTGACCACAGTTCTCTTTTGAATAAAATAAATTTAATGTAACAGAGCAAATACTTTTAATTTTTTCTTGAAAGTCCTGTATTTCCTACTAAATTACAGGGATAATACCAAATATTGTTTTCGTAAAACAATTGTAATTGAGATCTAAATTATAGCATTAATACAATTCGTAACACGATTGTATTTTGTCACTAATATACAATCATCAAACAATTTGTAAAATAATTATAAATTGGATCTAAGTTACAAACATAATTTATAAATCCCTTGTATTTTGCCTCTGTAATACAACTGTAATACAATTGTAATACAAAATAGCCCTCTTTTGTAATATGATTGTAATGCAATTGTAATACGGTAATAATACCAAATCTGTGCTGTCTGGGATGTTAATACCAAGATTACATTACTTAATTTATTCAACTTGTAGCTTTTTATTTCAACAGGTAAAAAATTAATTTGCAGAATAATGTTTAGCATATCAATTGCAATTCTAGTATAGTCATAGTCGACGTATTTGAAATTCGAGATACTTGAGTCATGACTTAATATTCAAATTCGATATTTGAATTCAAGAAATCTGCCCATTTCTAAGTAAAAGTTAAAATAAAATCACCAAAATTCTAAGTTAAAACAGTTGAAATAAAAAACAAAGAACACATTGCATTAATAGGAAACATACCTGGAAAGAGGTATGATGAACATAGGTGAATATTTATGCTAGAGTGCAACCCTGATACAGCTCTGTAAAATGCTCTCTTTTCCAAGCATAGACCTGTAACGGAAACAGAAATTTAGTAAAGCAATCAAACTTTAATGCTAGTATTAGTCAGTATACAAAGATAAAATTCCTTACGCCTTATTAGGATAAAAACTCTTAAGAGTTGTACTTATTTAATATGAAGTGATAAGTAACCATTATCATAGCACGTGAAATTAGAACTTCATTTTCATTCTTCTTTTAAATTTTTACCACCAATTCTTACTATTAATTTTTAACAATATATATGAGCACAAAAAACAAGACAAAAACCTAAATGAAGGGGGTAAGAGAAGTTTGAACAAAAACAACAATAATTTCCTCCTTCCTTTGCTAAAATTCAACGTTAGAATCATAGAAAAATATAAGTTGTACATAGTATGCCACAAACTATTCTTGTTTCTGCATTTTTGACAATTTAATATGAAACAAATCAATTCACAATTATTTCATATGAATAGAGTTAACAAAAAAATTGTCTTTTATAGAACTCAAAAGTAGGGATGGTCGGATCGGATCCATTGGGTCCACAGACACACAGTAAAATCACATCCGGGACGTATGTTTTCAATTTTTGCAGCTTAGCGATTGAAGCAATCAAATTTAGTTAATGGAATGTAGGTGTGTTAGATATTCACAAGGAGAGGTTGTGTAATTCAGATCACGAAACTAAATGAAAATTTTTCCGTGTAACTAGAATCAAAATAAAGAAATATGACTTTTTTTCCCATTACCCCGGTACTGTGAGAAAAAAATATGTAGAATTCCACGCGGGTAGCCTACATTCACCGTTATCAGGCTGGCATCGAGAGTTTGTGTCCTAAAGGAAGTTCGATCCGTATCGCAGTTTAATTTTTCTTTCAGTAATTGCATCGACAATTATATCATCTTCAAATTCAAACCCTTACATCAGAATACTCACTTTTTATACCTCTATTGTTTAAATTATATTTACAACTGTATCACTCAAACACTAGGGTTGGTCGGGTCTAATCCAAAGATCCACGGATCATTCATTTCATTCGCTACTGAAATCACATCCAAAGACAGTATAAATTTGGATCCAGATTGGAGATTTTTAAATTTTGTGGCTTAGCGATCGATGCGCCCCGTGAATAGATGTACGTACGGTAGATACTGACAAGTAAAGGATTTGTAACTAGGGTCACAGAATGAGAGGAAAATTTTTTTCGTGCTACCAGAGCAAAATAAAGAAATAACCATCCTGGATTTTTTTCCTCCATAGGACACATGGGAAAAAAGCAGAATTTCATGTGGGTTGCCTATATTCACCAGACTGGAATGAACCATTGATAGTTGATGATAAGAGTTAAAAATGAGAGCTAGTGAGCTGCCGGTCACACGTTCAATCCTTAACATTGCCTAGTAATACCGTCCATGCTCTATTCCTAGGGCAAGCTCCCATTTTACGTTCTTCTTTTGTTAGGCTCAGTCATCAGTGGGAGGGGAGTGGACGGACGACGAGCAAGATGAGAGTAGGAGAGGGAGTTAGGTCCCCCCCTACCCTATGGCTGGCTCCGTCGCTAGGCGGTCTTAGTGCAGACACTGTTACATTGTGGTGAAACCCCCTCCATCTTTTCCCGTGCTAGGGATGGTAGCGATGAAAGTGGAAAGCACAACACTGTCATAGTTAGATCGGTGCCCTAAAATAGATTTTTGACTTATGGAAATCTAGAGCCATGTTACTTGTCGCTCCATGCTGCCCGGCGATGTATATTTCAATCTTTCGTTCATGCATGGGAATGTAGATTGATCAAGATCTTGCCAGCTATTGCCATGTAGGAAAATCTCTTACAGTTATGACCAAGGTGGTAAAGTAACCATCAACCTTAGGTTAGTGAGCAATGACTCAACACCGCCCCCACCGAGGTCGAGGAAACAGCGGTAAAAAATGTTGTAACAGCAGAATTACTGTACTGATAGCAGAAATCCTCTTGCTTAGCAACCAATCATAGTGAATCTTCATTATCTCTTCTTGATGCTCTCCAAAATTCTGTACAATTCAAAGTTCTGCACCATATCAGCAAAACTGTAGTGCACTCCCACGCAATCCCTTAAATGTGTGTTTAAATGAATGGCAAAATAAGGTGCTGGTTACCCTCGAGGGCTATGTAATATGCGAGCACGATTAATAAAATTCGGATTCCTACATCAGCTCCTTTGAATCTCGTGTCATTGATTAAAAGCTCCTAAATTACTGATTCCTATGTCAAAAATAACTTCGAATTGCTGCAGCCAGTACTCACATCACTTCTGATTCAGCTTGAGGCAATGTACCCGATGCTTAGAGCACAATCCGTGGCATGGGGCCTCAAAATTCAGCAGAATGAGAGCGATCTGTCGGAGCAATTGAAAAACTCCCAACCATTTCGTCAACTGGATGTGCCCAATCACACGGCAATGGAGAGGTGTGGTGTGGCTAAGGGGTAGAGTTTTGTGATTATGCCGACGACAGTTTGCCTGAGCGGGAGGAGTTGATGGAAGACGAATTGACTGACTCAGTCAGAAACAAAGTTGACGACGAAATTAGTTCTGATTCCGAAGAAGAAACAGTGCCTATGCCCTTGAGAGCTGAAGCACAGCAGGCTATTAAAGTAATTCTTTCTTGAAATATGTTTATATTCTACCAGATGGGGCCTGAAATGACTTTTTTGCTGTTTACCTTCATCAAATACCACGGAAACAAAAGAAAAACTGTAAATACGAACGACTGTGAGAATTAGATCGGTTTTTTTTAACACCTTTGGATATAACGAGCGCTAGATTTAGCGAGTGATTTCCGAGGGATTATGAGCACTCGTTATACCGGGATTCCACTGTATTAATGAAAATGAATTTATAAAGTTCCTTTAACTACACTCTAAAGAATAGTTTTACAGGTTTCAAAAATGTATTGTTTGATGAGTATGTGATAATAAAGTGAACTTTACGTTAGAAGTAATTACATATTGTTATTGCAACCATAAATCTAGATCCAGGAAAATATTATCCACACAGATGATAGGAAGTTGGGTTTTTCTACTATAAATTTACTTGTTTTTTAGAAAAAAAAATTGCTGCTATTTTTTTGTATAGATTTTTAAGTTTAGGATTAGAAAAGAAATGAAATTCAGAATCCATAATCTGAAACTAAGGAGCCGAAACTGAGACAAAGATCCGAAGCCAGGGTAAGGATTCGGTTCCAGATCCATATCCGAAAAAAAAACCCAAATCCATCCATCACTACTCAAAAGAGTAATGAAAATTCATTCACAACAACAAAACAATAAAAATTAAACATACCTTCAAGCTTTGAAGATTTGATGTACAGCCCATAGTTATTTTTAGGCCTGAAAAAGACAAAAATGAAATTAATTACATTCAATGTGTCTATATCTTTCAGCAAATTCAGGACTATGAAGTTCTCTCATACAATTTAACTGCAGGAAATACACACACATCCATGCCCTGGAAAGTGAAAATCAACCTCAGGTGGGACTTGAACCTGTGACTTTGAGTTTGACAGGTTTACAGATTTACCCCACACCACCATCTACTACAGTAATAAACACAAAGACTGATGGCAGGACAGTCAATAGGTAAATAAATAAAGTTCCTACCCTTACATGTAAATACAGTAAATCATTGACTTATGACCTATTCAACATACAATGGCTCGACTTAAACCAGATGCAGTACAAACTGTGCTGCACAGCTAAATAATGTTACAGAGCACTCTCCATGAATAATGATAAGAGTGCATATAATATAATTTGAACCTTTTACTGCATCTATGGAAGTAACCCTCATTTTAGAATTGTTAATTCACCAGAAAAAAATGAGATCCATTTACAGCACAGTGCAGCTGAAATGTAACATCCATCATGTGCAGATTTATTTCACCTTCATTTCAGCAATGATGGCAGCACTAACAAAAATGTTGTGGCTATTTCTAAAACTTAGTGCTTTCCTACATGTTGTTTTCATTGGAAAAATTTTGCAGGCCAGTGGAATATCCTCTCATGTCACATTGAAAGTCTATAAATGCTTGTGTGCACATCCCTGTATGTCACAATCAAATGGTTAATGAAACCAGCAAAAATAAAACTATTTTAAAGATATTTAAACTATTTTACAAGAATGAAGACAACAAAGTCACAAATGCTTCATATTTTAGCCCTTGCCACATTGGAACAAGATGGCATCAGCAGAAAGTATTTATATTGAAATATACCAAAAAAAAACTATTAATTCCTGAGCAACTTAAAAAAAAAACACAACCAGACTTCCAAAATCACATATGGTCATTAGTTGATGACTATACTTTATAGATGATAAATGCATGCATCTCTTTACACCCATAAAATACCAACAATGACACTTTAAGGAGAAAAGGTTACATACATTTTGTAAGCTTTCTATCACTTAATTTTTTACCAATATACAGAAGAAGAACATAGGACCTAATAATAAACAAAGTAACAATAATCACAAAGTAATCCAAAATATTAAATTTTTCAGCAACAACAAAAGCAAGACAAGTAGCTTCAATAAGATATTTTGGAATGCTACATAAATTTTCCATTAGTTTGCGAATATTTTTGTGAAGGAAAACTAAGATGAGATATTTTACCAAACGACTTAGACAATGATGGCAAATGAAGTAAACTGGGAGTAAATTTCAGATGGCACATGTACATGACACATTACGATTGAGGCCATGTCTGAAACTGATGTTACCCATAAAAGGCAGTGTGATTTTCCATGAATTCTTTGGAGGAAAAAACATGTCTTATACATCCCCAAAATGCAGCAAAAAGTGCAAACAAATTATTTATGGTGGAGATATTTACCATTCTTTTATTTCATAGACCCGTGGACGTATCTGCATAATGCCCACAGCAGATTTTCCCTTTAGATATCCAAATATTATCTACCAAGCACAAAATCTTAATCTTATCTCAATGAAATAGCATAAAGAATTCTTCCATCCAAAGACAACAAAATCTTCTGGTTGTTACTAACAAACATACCTATACAAAACATGACAGAACAGCATCACTTAGAACTAGAGTAGCACATTCACAGAATTAACACTATCTGAACTCATATAAACCTAAATCCCAGGTATTTTTGTGTGACTTGATAAGATAAGTATATGAATTTCTGGAACAATATGGCAGACTAATTAGGCATATTTCTTCTCTACCATCTTCATTTATCTAACTAACAACATCAAAACATACAGCACTGTAAGAGATTATCAAAAAAACACAATTGACTAGCATGGGAAACTTTTAATTAATCAGAATTAAGTCATCAATTCTATTAGAATTTAATTAATGGACAGCAGTAAGGCACTGAATCTTCACACTAAAGAACACAACTCTGAGGAGAAACATACCTATTATTTTTCCTACATTCTAAAAAAAGGCCATTACTTCTATGACTGGTATGAAGTAAACAATACAAAAATACTTTCATGTTGTTTACTTTGAGGTGGTTAACATAATCTTTGCCTTAAATCATCACTCATTACATATTCACAAGAGGCAATAAAGTTACACAACAAATGAAATTTGGTTTTTTTACAGAAGACAGACAGGGAAACAATTTTTTTACAGAAGACAGTCTCTTCTCAGAAATAGCATTCATGAGTAATTCGATAACAGTAATTTTACAGATTTCAAATTATATTTGTAAACTTCACTGCAAAAAGAAAAAATAAAACATTTTTTCCACCTAAGAGTGAACTTTCATGAATGCCATCTTTAACACGTTCACTGCGTGACCCACCGATGGGTCACGCAGATGCGTCTAGCGCCGCGGCCTTAAAATCCTTTGAATTGTCGTAACTTGCGAGGAGTATTGTGAGAGTAGGAATCGAGAACTTCTCAAGTGACTTCACCCAGAGGTTAGTCACTGTTCAAATAATAGACTACTACATATGTGACACTTAGTGTGACCCACCGGTGGGTCACGTCACCCCTCCTGAAACTTTTTTCAGCGTGAGCGGTGTGGCCCACCGGTGGGTCACGAACAAATTTACATATTAGCGTATTATATCCAAAATATGTTTATTTTTTGTTTTTTTTTCAAGCTTATTCGATTTTTATACATAAGGATGAACAATACTCGATATAGTAAAACATATCCACTTATTAAAAATAATTTCCCTTTCCCCCCCCCCCCCCCCCCCCCTCTACGGAAGGGCAATTGGGAAAGGGTCGCGTGGCGTTCTTGAGCCAATCCCTCAGTGGTGGATGAGTGACCGTGCCCTTGTCGAGTGAACGTCTTCCGAAATGCAGACACTACTTTTTTCTGAGTGAGACAAACCACTATGTACTCTTTCCAAAGGATCCCCCTTCCCTTTTCTCATAGTTTGAGCAGGGCTGGGGAATCGGTACGCACGGACGGGCGTCTACGTCTCACAGACGGGCGCGAACAAGGGCAGGGGCAATAAACAGATACGGGTGGGAGTCTCCTGGGTTTTCCGAACGTCAGCAAATCTTTACCACATGCATTGTATTGTTACCCCTCTCTTCCCACATCCCACACCAGGGTCTAGCTGATAGCGTGCCCCACATGGCCGGGGGAGGGGCAGGCTCGGGGCGAGGCTGGGAGTCGCCTCCCCCAGCCTTCCTCTAATCTCAGGAAACAGCTGAGTGTTGCCGCTTCAACCACCATTCCCTCGGCAGCGGCCAGAAGCTCGGAAGGACTGTGACCCACCGGTGGGTCACACCGCCCATGCAAAAGGCTGAGTGTGACCCACCGGTGGGTCACGCCGTGCCGTGAGGGGTTGGGCTTTAAACAGCTCCGCAGTGAACATGTTAAACATGTCCTTCTTCAGTCCCACATAACTACTACCTCCCTTTAATCTATCCAGACTACCTATTTTTCTCCCCTTCCTACCCCACCTACCCAACATTATTCTTTCTGCCATGCCCTTCAACACACCCTCAGCTCCCCATTTATTGCCTGTGATATCCCAACCATCTGCCTTCTCCTAATTTCTTCAATCAACCACCTTTCCTCCCCCATCATCTCTAGCACTTATTCATGATTAATGTTAAAAAATTATAGCTATCAGTGGCTACTGATTGAATACCACATTGTTTTTCATCACTGAGTCGTAATGCCAGTGAGAATGCCAGAATTTTGAAGAAAAGAAAACATCAATTTCATAGTATGGTATAAGTATAGACAGGATGCTTTCAGGTCATGTTACCTATTTATTTTCTGAAGAGGCATACCATGTAAGCACCACAGTTAAACCTTGGGTATCAGTATTTTTTCATCTAACAGCAGATAAAACAACACGATTACAAAGACAGAAAGCAATAATAAAGCTATCACACAAGCAAGCACCTACCTGAAGCAATTTTCCAAATAGATGCTTCGCCATATCCGATGAGCTGAATAGCCTCGATAGCCAGTGTACCTCTCAGGATTCAGCAAAAGATCAACATACTCAGCATGCCCTGAGGGATCTTCAATATAATGACGGTCGCAAAAGTTATCCAGGGCATCATCATGTTCTTTCCATCGTGCAAAATGCTCATAGGTCCTTGGGCTGATGTAGGTAGACAATTTCAAATAAAAGCCAATGCATAAAAGAATAAAAAAAACAAAGAAGTTTAGCCTTAATGGATATATATGAGGCAAAGGGTAGGCAGGCTGACAGGGCAGGGTTAAATTCAAAACAATTATTCATTTAAGACTTTTGCTACTAAAAATTTATTTGTGAATACCATATTTTAATATTTTATATATACTTGCATAACCCAAGGATATTCTATCATGTATATTCCTTCTTTCTCAAAAAAACTCACGCTCCATTCAAAGGAAAATTTTTAAACTGAATGTATCTCCTATTTGATACAAGTATTTTAAGACAGAGACCAGTACTTGCGTGGCGAGTGGCCAGCTTGGCTGTAAGGGATTTACATATTTTTTGCAAATAAAAAGCAATACTCATCAAAGTATCTTATAAGTAATAGTTCAAGGAGTATCTGTACTTTTTGAAATTCACTCAAGAAATTCCCCTATCATACGTTAAATACAGCTAGTCATGAACACCCTATTCTTCTAAAAGCTAAATATTACAGTTTCTTACAGCCACTTCCCTGGAGCAGACAACTGCCTGACAACCCAAGGCTGAGGCTACTCACCAGGAAGGTAAACAGCATGAATGCAAGGTCTTTCTCTATGGATAGTCTTCAAGTGACTAATGCATAAAGACCTTCTAGGTAGCACAAGGAGTGCTCAGGAATGTGTCAGTGATGATTTGTATTGGGAGTTGGAGGAAAATACTCATGAATGCTTGAAAAAATAAACAAGTTCAAGTGGGATAAATCATTTTCTTTGATTTTTGCATTTGAAAAATATTAAATTCAAAACAATTATATATTTAAGATTTTTGTTAAGAAAAACAGTTATTTGTGAATACCATATTTTAAATATTTTTTATATCCCTACATAACCCAAGGATATTCTATTCATTCAAAGCTATCAATTATGTACATTCCTTCTTTCTGAAAAAACTTCCCCTCCAGTCAGAGGTCTCCTCCTAAAGTGGTAATTATTTGTTAGAAACAATGGTGGATGCTTAAGGACAGGTTTCACTGCACATCATTTACCTCCACAATGAATGATATCTATTATGTTAATTTCTTTCAAGTAAAAAAATTCAGATCTAAGACATAATACATTCATTTCATTTCTCATCTAATTAAGGTAAAGAAAAAGAAAAAGCCATGACAGCTAGAGTGACATCCAGCTTGTCAAATGGTTAGAGGCTCGATGAGAGCATAACCCTAAAGCCATACATTTTCATTTTCATGGAAAAGTAACTGTAGATGAATGAATGACTGAATCTGGTTAAGCATGAGACGGAAAGCTTAGGTCTCTTTGCACAAAATGGAATCTTAGAGGTGAATGTGAGATATGCATAAAAACAGAAATCAACTCTTTATAAAGATAAAGTTAAGAATAATAGATATGTTCTTGTTTTAATATCAAGCAACAAATGAAAAAGAATTAGGCATTGCAAAATACTGGAGCATATTGCTTGAATTATCAAAATTATTTTTACTTATGCACATCCCAAAGACCAACAAATGAAAATGGTTGGTGTTGTCAATCGTCACACGGTGGAAACGATTCATTATAATATAAATGAACAAACTTGATTTTTCCACAAATTTATTGAGGTTTCGACTGTTAAGTCATCATTAGGTGTACTCCTGAGTACGAGTACATCTGATGATGATTTAATAACAAAACCTGGGTAGTGGAGGAAAAATAAATTAGTGGAAAAATCAAGTTTTTTCATTTACATTAAAATGAGAATAGGCTAATAGCTTAGCACCTATCTAAATCACTCAGTAAAGCATCAATCTTTTACTATGAGAAGTAACTTTTCATGAGAGAAGCTAAATATAAATCTTACAGGAATGAAAACATATAACCAGATAGATTTCCTCATAATAATCGCATCAGCCTTTGCACAGGGATCATGTCAATAACAATCAAACTAGTGATGGATGGATCCAGGTTTTTTTTGGATAAGAATCTGGATCCGGATCATTGCCTGGGTTTCGAATTTTTATCTTAGTTTTGGATCCTTAGTTTCAGATATTGGATTCTGAATTTCATTACTTTTCTAATCCTAGATTTTTAATATATATATTGTAACCTTTCCCGAATGCAAACGATTTCATGTTGGGTCATTTGGATGAGGGTGACCAAGGGGAGTCAAGTCCTTCCCGTTCCTTTCTTTTTCTCTTGTCCTGTGCATTTAACTTTAGTTTAGTGATAAGATGTGTGTGTTTGGATGACCTTGCGCAGAGTGATTGAGCTTGAGTGTGTTCCCCCTCTCCTCCCCCCCACCCCGATCCCCCTACCCAGTTCTTTTGTGCGGGGCCGAAACTGGGGCCACGTCGAAAGTGAAATCCCTGCCCTCCTCCCCCATGTGTGCGACAAGGGCAGGAGAAGACAAGCGCTGCCGCGAGAGGAGGTTGAAAAAACGCCCCCGATCACGGTGCATGCTCATAGACAGAGAGACGGCTGGCTGGCAGTCGGGAGAGAGTGGTGCCAGCATTTGGCAGACGGAGGAGTTGGTGCCTGCATGGGCACGGCTCACGTATTATTTGTCTCCGAGGACTTTCCACGGAGCACCTTAGGCTCTGTACCCACGTCTTGAGAAATCACCGATTCTGAGTTGTTGTGCCTGGTGTGCTGCCGCAAGGAGCGGAGTTTGGCGTCTGTCCTGAGAACAAAGTGCCGTCACGCTTGGTGGTTCAACGGCGTTGCTCGCCCGAGGAATGATCGCAGGGAAGAGGCTGTTGCCGGCTGTGTCCATGCCCAGAGAGTGATAAGTACTGTCCACCATCCCCCCCACCAAGAAGATATTTCCATGAAAGCCCCAGACGTATCATTTTTTTTCCCTCTTACCCGTTCCCTCTCACCCGTGTAAATGAGTGTATTCATTCAACCCTGTAATTATATTGCAACAAGAAATCTGTGAAGAAGTCACGGACAGTGGAAGCCGTGATTAATCAGTGGGCCATTTTGATGTGAATCATCTTTGTTGTTTCCCATACCCGAAAGGTTGTGAATTCATTGAATGTTAAAATGCCCGGGAGGTGACATACCTATTTTTTTGTCTCATTAGTGCTAAGTTAGGATTAGCATCACCCCTCTTTTTTTCGCCTATGTGTATTGTGATTTCCATTAATAAATTGTTTATTGAAAAAAGAAAAGGAATTATTGGAGAGCTTGTTTTGCCTTGGGTCGTCCACCTTCCCCTGTACAAATCGGCTGTTGAGCACGCGAGAATCCCTCAACCCGACCACGAGAGGTCTCATGCTTGCCTGGCATCTGCTAGCCAACACAAATGCTATTAGTTTCCCCAACTTAACCCCCCCCCCCCCCCCACGCTAATTTCTTCCCACAGTCCTTGACCATGACCGCTTCGAGGCCCGTCAGGCCACGAGGCGACAATATATATAAAAACAGCAACAATAGCATTTCCAAAAAACAAGTAAATTTATTTTAGAAAAAATCAACTTCCTGTCATCTATGTGGATAATATTTTCCTGGATGAAGATTTATGGATGCAATGACTATATCTTATTACTTCTAATATAAAGTTCACTTTCCTTATCACATACTCATCAAACATTACATTTTTTTAAACCTGTAAAACTATTCTTTACAGTGCAGTTAAAAGAAACATTATAAGTTCATTTTCAGTAATATGGATATTATTTTCCAAAATATGAGATCCTAGTTATGCCGTATTATATGGCCCTCTATTCAGAAAGGTTTAAATGTAATTATAGAAAAACTTCCTAGCCTTACACGGCAAGAATAATATAGAATATTAAATAATAAACAAACTAAAAAACCTCAAATTAAATCAGTGCACAATGGGTTTACATTAACCAGGTTGCCATTGTTAATCAAATCTTGAATGCTTTCAAATTCTTTTTTAGAAACACAAAAAACAATTTAATGAGGCCAAGAGATTCCATTTATGCAATATCTGGGGATTCCATTTTTAAGACAAAAAAAATATTATATAATATTTCAAGCTGATAAACTAGTAATTTTGCAATGGCTCATTAATAATAACCTTGAAAATGAAATTTTAGAGTTTTATACTCATAAGGAGAGGTTGTGTAACTCGGATCTTGAAATGAGATGAGCCTTTTTTCATGCTACTAGAAGCTAAATTTAAAAAATAGGTGTCTTGGTTTTTTTCACCATTGGCCTGGGTTCACAAGAAAAAAGTAGAATGTCATACAGGGAGCCAGCATTCTCCGAACTTGGGTAAGCCGACAATAGCAGAGTGGGGTAGTATACTGCAGGTCAAGAACACTATATAAAGGACGTTGATCTTGTTGCGCATTCGATCGTCTTTTGCTTAAATTTCAGTCACGGGTTAATAGGGTTCCTGAACTTGCCGACAGGTAGCACTAGTGCTAGTACTCGAGGCACATGTGTATGGCATTGTAGCATTGCTTTACGTTAAGAATGGATTGCGCTCATAATTAATTTCGGTGAGACTTCGTTTGAAAATGGGTAAACGGGGCTGTTTTGTGCGCGGTGTTGTAAAGAACAGTCTAATCTAGTGAAGAAGAACCGTATTCTTGGGTTAGCGAAACCAAAGTTTGTTTAAGGCTAAGGTTAGTAAACTCGGGTGACGCTCGTTCCCCCGAACAAGCGTTAGCGCTTGTTTCTTACTTTTCAAAACCGAAATCGTAATATTTTTTGTATTCGAAATCATTGATCAGTCTGAGTATGCATTGTCTATCTGTAGAGAGAACCTGCATTCAGTGTACAGTAGAACCTCACTTATGAAACTTTCAGCGGACACCAAAAAAAAGTTTCATAAGTGAGGAAGTTTCATAACTGAGGTTTCATAGTAAGGGAACATGAAACCCTTTTCAAATGTCCAATTTAGTCTTTTTTGTTCCATGTTTGAGGTTGCATGTTTAGATGCAGGCAAATGAAGCCTAATAATTTACTGTATTACAAGCAACTATGCAAATAAATGTATGTACGTGACACCTAGACAGAAACAGTGAGCATTTGCAACCCTGAAATATGCTAAGATCTGTACCCAAAGTTGAATTTCTTGGTCTAATAGTTAGCATTCCTGACACTTTGACCAACAGACCAGTCTAGGTTCAATTAATGCTTGGCACATTTCGTAATGGTGTTTATTGTCAGTTAATCTTCTACATACAAGAACCAGATTATGCAGGAGAATTGATTACTAAAAATCGGATGTGAATAATAGGTTAATTTTTTTCCTTTGCCAACTATTTTTCTTCAAAATATCACTACGTAAGAACAAAGATCAAACTGAATATAGTTTTAAGTTTCTATTAAATATCAGAAAGCAATTGGTATTAGAAGTTTGTTATTGCTATTCATTCAGCCATTTTGAAATTATAATTTAATTACTTCATCAGGATTGTAGGCCCGAGTGCTTCGATGGCGAAAGAAAAGATTTTTTTGAATGAGCATCATGTGTTTTCACCTTGTCGTGATCTTTTTTGGATCCGGATTTGGATCCTTGCCTGGGTTTTGGATCTTTATCTTGGTTTTTGTTCCTTAGTTTCGGATACTGGATTCTGAATTTCATTCCTTTTCTAATGCTACATTTTAAATATATCTATATAGAAAAATAGCAACAATAGTATTTCCAAAATAACAAGTAAATTCATTGTAGAAAAAAATCTACTTCCTATCATCTATATGGATAATATTTTCCTGGGTAAAAGGTACGGATGCAATAACAACATCTTATAACTTCTAATATAAAGTTCACTTTCCTTATTACATATACTCACCAACAATACATTTCGAAACCTGTTCAACTATTATTTAGATTGCTGTTAGAGAAAACATTATAATTCATTTAATTAATATTTGAATTATTTTCCAAAATATAAGATCCCAGTGATGCCATATTGTATCACCCTCTATTCAGAAAGGTTTAAATTCAATTATAGAAAAAAGGTTTCCTAGCATATCACATGCCAGGAATAATATAATATAGAACATTAAATAATAAACAAAATCAAAAACCTTAAATTAATTCAGCACACAATTGTCATTAATGAGTTTACATTAACTTGGGTTGATGTTGTTAATCAAATCCTTGAATGCTTTCAAATTCTTTTTTGGAAACAAAAAATTTTTAATGCAGTCAGGAGATTCGAAATATGGAGTATCTGGGGATTCAATTTTGAAGCCGATAAAATTATTATAGAATATTTCAAGCTGCTAAACTAGAAATTTTGCAATATCTAATTAATGATACCCTTTAAATGATATTTGTGAGTTCTGTACTCATAAGGAGAGGTTGTGTAACTCAGATCATGAAATGAGATGAGCCTTTTTTTCATGCTACTAGAGGCAAAAGAAAAGAAATGTGTATTGGCATTTTTCTCCATTGATCTCAAGATAAAAGGTAGAATTATATGCAGGGAGCCTGCATTCTCCGAACTCAAGTAAGCTGATAATAGCAGAGTGAGGTAGTGTACTGCATATAATGAAGTTCAATTCTTATCGCTGTTTCAAATTTTTCTTTCAGCCGTTGAATGAAAAATTTTATCATCCTTAATTTTCAATTCTTGTATGTGGATACACCCTTTTTGTACTTTTATTGCTTAAACTAGATTTACAAATACATTACTCAAAAATACATTGTAAAGCTAACATAATGATTCCACGATTTTAATTCTGTAATAAAATATTTTTCCCATCACTTTCACTAATGCCAAACTTTATTACTTTTGTTTAATATATTGACTCATAAACTGATATGCAATTCCTGATAATTTACTTCTTTTAATTCCTACTTGCATTACCCTAGGGATACAGCATGGACTGTATTCCTAGGCAGTGTTAAGGAATAAACTCGCGACCGGCAGTACACTAGCTCTTATTTTTAACAACTACATTATCATAGGTTCATGCGAGTCTGGCGAATGTAGGCGACCCGCGCGACATTCCTCTTTATTTTTTCCCGCCTCTCCGGGCCTATGGAGAAAAAAGCCAAGACATATATTTCTTTATTTTGTTCTAGTGAACGGAAAAATATTTCATCTCATTTCGTGGCCGGAGTTACAAATCCTCTCCTTGTCAGTATCCAGTATCCTGCATTCCATTCATGAGGCGCTTTGATTGCTGAGCTGCAAAACTCAAAAATCTCCGATCGGGATCCGAATTTATACTGTCTTCGGATTTGATTTAAGTAGAGAATGAAATGAAGGATCCGTGGATCTTAAGATCCGACATTCCTTAATTTTTGAGTAATACATTCGTAAATCTAATTTAAACAATATAAGTATAAAACTGTGAGTATTCAGATGTAAGGGTTCGAAATTCAAGATGATAAAATTTCGATGCAATGACTGAAAGAAAAAATTAAACTGCGATAGGGATCGAACTTCGCGTATCTCTCGTTGTGCGCCTGATGCCGGCGATTGTAGGCTACCCGCGTTACATTTTACGTATTTTTTTTATCTCGCGATACATGGATAATGGGAAAAAAGTCGTCTTTCTTATAAATAATTGAAATGGTGCATAAATGAAAATACGAGACTTATGATAGGCGTTGACAAAAACTGAAATTCGACGCATTTCCGCACGTCAGACACTGAAAAGTCATATAAGTGAGGACTTTCCTACCTAAGGACTGGAAGAAAACAGTTCATAATTGAATTCATCGCATAATGAAAAGTTTCGTAAAGGAGGTTGAAATACATGGGGTCTTATGGAGTTATTTACCGGACCAAAACAAAAAGTGTATAAATTAGGTCGTCGTATAAAAGAGGGTCGTATATCAGAGGTTCTACTGTAGATGTCTTTCCGTCGGTCAGTCAACGAAAAGTCGTATAAGTGAGGACTTTCCTACCAAGGGACTGGAAAAAAACGGTGTATAACCGAGTTCGTCGTATAAATGAAAAGTTTCATAAGCGAGGTTGGAAATACATGGGGTCTTATGGGGTTATTTACCGGACCGAAAAAAACGGTGTATAAATGAGGTCGTCGCATAAACGAGGGTCGTATAACCGAGGTTCTACTGTAATTCACTTGTGCATTCCATGCGTGGTCATTCCCTGTGCAATACAATCTTTGTTTATCTGCGGAGAGAGAGAGAGAGGCTGCATTCAGTGTAATAATG
The DNA here is from genome assembly GCA_933228895.1 of Platycnemis pennipes. Lineage (NCBI taxonomy): Eukaryota > Metazoa > Arthropoda > Insecta > Odonata > Platycnemididae > Platycnemis > Platycnemis pennipes. The sequence continues at coordinate 54,991,945 of OW121853.1, forward strand.
ATTTGTGAGTTCCGAGTGTTGTCATTCCTAGTGTATGACATTCATTGTTTATGTGGAAAGCGACAGAGAGAGATACTGCATTCCTTTTAATATTACCTTGTTCATCCCATGTGTAGTCATTCCTAGTGTTTGACATTCATTGTTTATCTGCAGGGAGAGAGATACTGCATTAATTATAATATTGCCTAGTGCATCACATGTATTTACATGTGTTGTAAAGAACAGTCTAATCTAGTGAAGAAGAACCGTATCCTTGGGTTAGCGAAACCAAAGTTTGTTTAAGGCTAAGGTTAGTAAACTCGGGTGACGCTCGTTCCCCCGAACAAGCGTTAGCGCTTGTTTCTTACTTTTCAAAACCGAAATCGTAATATTTTTTGTATTCGAAATCATTGATCAATCTGAGTATGCATTGTCTATCTGTAGAGAGAACCTGCATTCAGTGTAATTCACTTGTGCGTTCCATGCGTGGTCATTCCCTGTGCAATACAATCTTTTTTATCTGCGGAGAGAGAAAGAGGAAAGGCTGCATTCAGTGTAATAATGACCTGTGAGTTCCGAGTTTAGTCATTCCTGGTGTACGACATTCATTGTTTATGTGGAAAGCAAGAGAGAGAGAGAGAGAGACACTGCATTCATTATAATATTGCCTTGTGCGCCCCATGTGTAGTCATTCCAGTGTGTGAAATTCTTTATCTGTGGAGAGAAAGTCTACGTTCAGTGTAATATTGACTTATGCCTTCCAAGTTTCGTCATTTAAGAGTATGCCATTCATTGTTTTTCTGCAGAGTGAGAGACTATTTACGTGTGCGTTCCGAGTTTTGCCATTTTAAGATTATGACCATTATTTGTGAGAGACTATTCAGTGTAACAATGGACCTATATCTCCCAAGTTTTGTTATTTTAAGGGTGTGAAGTTCATTATCTGCGAGCGAAAGACTGTATATTGACTGATAAACTAGTTTTACGTGCCCCATGGTGTCCATTATTTATTTTTAGGTTCTTTCTCATCGGCCGTAGTCTGTAGGTGAGAAATGTTTGGTAATAATAGTTAATTCCATGCCTTTTGTAACACCTGATTCGGTATTGACTAGAATGAAACAATAATATGGGTTGAAAATAAATGACCTTCAATTCGATTTCTTTCATTCATCAATTTCTGTGTATTATACTATAATTATGTAGGGAATAGTGAACGTAAAGACGTCATCTGCTTTCTTCTCTAGCGGCGTGATTAGAAATTGTATGTTATTTGGCATCTAATGACCGGGAATGAAATAGCTTTTAAATGTTTCATGTAAATCAATCATTGTAATTATTTTACTGTGTCATTCATAATCATAAATCAGGATTGCTAGAGAGGAATTCCGTATTTGATTCCATCGTTCACATCGCCGAATTCGTCTGACATCGGGTGTTACTGATTTCTATTTCCCGATGCCCTGGAAAGTTCTCTTGACGATGGCTCTTACCTAAAGTATATACAATCATTTTATAATGCTTAAAAGAATTACTTGCAGTATCACTCGTCATGGTACCCTACAGGCTGAGAAAATAAATTGTGATAATTACGCGTAGTAAGGGCCATAAGCATCTGATAAGTGCATCTACGTTGACTGTGGCGTCGCCCGTGGCCAAAGATGGAACTTCTATTTTGGCGCGCCCAGTGGCAACACTGTTAAAATTGGAAATCAATGTCCTTTATACAGTGTTCTTGCTGCAGGTAATGAAGTTCGATCCTTATTGATGTTTAAAATTTTTCTTTCAGCCATTGAATCAAAAATTTTATCATCTGTAATTTCCAATCCTTGTGTGTGGATAAATGTAGTTGTTTCAGGCTTGGTGGCTCAGGCCTGATGATGGTGTTGTACTTTATTTTAGAATTGCTATTCTTTTTCTTTCCTTGTGTGTGGATACTGACTTATTTGTGCTTCTATCACTTAAACTAGATTTACAAATACATCACTCAAAAATACGTTGTGAAGGTATGTAATGATTCCATGATTTAATTCTGTATTAAAATATTTTTCCAATCACTTTAACTAACACCAAATGTTATTATTTTTGTTTAATTTGTTGATTTATAAACTGACATGAAATTTCTGACAATCTACTTTTTCCTGATTATCTACTTTTTTTAACTGCCTGCTTGCATTACCCTAGGGATACAGCATGGACTGTATTCCTAGGCAGTGTTAAGGATCGTACTACTGACCAGCAGTACACTAGCTATTTTTAATAACTATGCTACCATAGGTTATGTGAATCTGGTGAATGTAGGCGACCAGCGTGACATTCGGCTTCATTTTTTCTCGCACATCCGGGCCTGTGGTGCGAGCAATTGGCGCACCAAATATGTGGGTGTTTGCGGAGATAACAATAGCGCAAGCACCTGAGGCATGGGAGAGGAGCGGCGGACGGATCGGAGGCGGATGGGAGCGAAGTGACCTTTCAGAGGAAGGCATAAATAAATTCTATTTTTCAGCTACTTTTCGCCCCCCCCCCCTAGGCACATTGACTAGGAAGTTACCAGTCAACAAGGGGAGTATTTAAACCAGTGAATGGGAAGCAGGCAGGTTGTTCATTTTGCTGGTGCACGAGTGACAAGGGAGAGAAGTGCACTTGTGCCAAAATCAGCCGTTGAAACCATCTCCGCCTTTTTCCATCTTTAGCAACGTTTGGCTTGCATTGCCATTCCTCTGTGGAGTCATTAGCAAATTCTCCCCCTAAGGGAAATTTCTTGCATTAGCTTCGTGAGTCGTTGCTAGCCAGTGTGTTGGGAGAACCCGTCCAGTCCACCGCCACCGCTCCTCACCGCCTTACTTCGTAACCGCCCAGGCCCTTCGATGAGCCAATCCAAGCCAAAGGTTTGAGAGAGACAGAGCACCTCTACGAAATGCAATTACCTTTTTTGTTTTATGAAATGCCATCTCATGTGCTACAATTGACACCCGACGCCAAGGGCAAGAACCCACAATAATATTTTAAGCTGTATCGGAACTAAGCCCTTCTGGCGAAGTCCGAGCTTAACAGGCCTATGGAGAAAAAAGCCAAGACAGTTATTTCTTTATTTTGTTTTAGTGGCACAGAAAAAATCCTCATCTCATTTCGTAACCAAAGTTATAGAAGCTCTCCTTGTCAGTATCTACCATACCTATACATTCCATTCGAGGGGCGCATCGATCATTAAGCCACGAAATTTTAAAATCTCCGATCCGGATCTGAATTTATACTGTCTTTGGGTATGACTTCAGTAGCAAATGAAATGAAAGACCTGTTGATCTTTGGATCGGACCCGACCATCCTTAATTTATGAGAGGTACATTTGTAAATCTAATTTAAACAACAAAAGTATAATAAAGTGAGTATTCAGATGTAAGGGTTTGAAATTGAAGATGATAACATTTTCGATGCAATGACTGAAAGAAAAAAATTAAACTGCAATAGGGATCGAACTTCGCACAGTACACAAGCTCTCATTGTCCACATGATCCTGGGGAATGTATGCTACCCGCGTGACATTATACCTATTTTTTTCTCGCAATACCAGGGTAATGGGGAAAAAAGTCATATTTCTTTATTTTGCTTCTAGTTGCACGGGAACATTTTCATCTAATTTCGTGACCTGAGTTGCACATCCTCTTCTGGTCAATATCTACCGCACCTACATTCCATTCATGGTGCACTTTGATCTCTAATCCACAAAAATTTTTAATCTATGATCCGGATGCGATTTTACTCCATGTCTTTGGATCTGAATCGGGAACCAAAAAAATAAAAGATCTGCGGATCTTTGGATCCAACCATCACTAAATCAAACACAACTATAAATAGATCAATAAACCATTTCAAGCCCAGGAGTAATCATAATCCTCCATATTTAAAATCTCTGGGATAACAGAATATGAACTATGCACCTGTAAGCTAGGCTAAGCTGGATACTATATGCCATGAAATATATCAACTAAAAAACTAACCTAATAGTTTTATTTAGATATCCAAGTTCTTTGTCGTAATCCTCATCACATCCACTCTCTTGTGCTTCTTCTGAATACTGCAAATAAAGTAGAACACACTATGATAATTAAAATCACCATATTAGATGCTGCAAAGAAGGTAAAACATGTTACCCTAATAAAATTAATATTCTACTAACTAACTTTGAGGAATTCATCTATATGTATGTTGAGAAGGAAATATGCACTTAATTATTTTTCACTCTTTATTGGATAAATCTTAGGAGAGGAACCAAGGTCAAGGTTTTGAAAACTTTTGGGGGAGGAATAGGAGCAAGTACAGAGAGAAGATGGGAATGAATCAGGGGAACCTCATTTTCCAATTTGTCACTGCAAAATTTATAAAATGCATCATAGAATCTAATTTAGCTCAAAGGATAAGCATCTCCTTGACTTTTAACTCAACAAGTTACATACTCTTGACAATGGTGCTACATGCAAAAGTATATTTGGTGAAGCATCATGAATGTCCCCCTGGTACTAACGGCTAAACTGAAGAGGCATTAAAATTAAAATCTGGCTCAAGAGTTAATTTAAATTTGGAGATGATAAATCACAGTGGACAAAGTACTACAGTACAGTACTACAAGGTAAAATGTCTGCTCACACAGAAGTTACAATTTTATCAAAATGAAAATACACAATAATATGTAAAAATAATCATTAGGAAATGACAGTATTGTAGAGGTACAATTTTGGGCCAACATAAGTAGGTCATTCTGATATGTAAATCAGTCTCTTTACCTTGGCTGCTGGATCAAGAAAGCGGTCATCTATTTCAATCTTGAGACCAACTGGAATATCCTCCTACAAAAGAAATAAGGAAAATGAGAGGCAAATAATTCATGAATACATAAAAGCTCTTAAAAAGTTGACTCTTCTTCTGCTAAGTGAGATAGCTCTGAGTCACTGGCTTATAATTTATGGAATAACTGGTAATACTGACTTATTCCTAAGGTGAAAAACACAATTCCATTGTTACAAAAAAGGAAATATACATAACAACAGCTCTCTACAATATCATCATTAGTGTGGACAGTTGCTGTCACTGTGATTCCAACAGTAGGGATTCACTGTGCATAGTGTGACTTGTACTGAGGTTTGGGCTCCCAGCTGTGTGGCAGTAGTGCCTTCTGTTGTAAGCCAATGGAGCAAACTGTTTTGTCACTTGAGCAACATGATGTAAATAAATTGTTGATATGATCGGCACTGTGATGTGAATGTTTGACGTTTGACCTTTTTAATAAAGAATCCAACAGCCAGGATAGCTTTTGGTATACTAAGGTTTAAATAAAACAACATTCCTCACTGCTTTTAACACTAGAATGCTGGATAGCCGTCAATTTACCATTTGGGTATTTGATCTGCACTAATTCGAAAACTTATTTTTGTATGAGATTGATATTAACTGAATTTTAATATTTTAGGGAGTGAAACCACCCAGTAAAATATTACGACAAAAAAGAAATATGGTTGCCGAGTAATAGGCGAGTCTACCTAAAACGTCGGCAAGCGGTCAACTGACCGCTATTGCATTTTTAGCCTTTTTGCAAAATTTAGTGATATTGAAGTTATTTCTGTCCTGTACCCAAGGTTAAATAGTACTTAACTCTCATGTTGACCTAATCCCCACTCATTTATTTACTTTTTTTCTTACTGTTCAGTTATTACTTGCTGCAATACGGTACTTTCTGCTGTAATACGGCTACGGTACTTTCTGCTGTAATACGGGTACAGTACTTTCTGTGATTTTCCGTTACTGACGCACTCCATTTCATTCTCATAATTTTGCAATGAATATAACCAAAGAATCATGGGGACACACTGGCTACGCTAAGCAGCACTTAGATAAAGTTTTTTACAACAGTGCCTTTTTTCCAATTTCCTATGCGTTCCTTTCTATATTACATATATGCATGCAGGGTAGCTCAATCAACCCGTGTAAATAATGTGGCACAAGCAATGGGACCAATCGTCTTTTTCTATGACAATGAGTAGAGATTGGTTCAACGAAATCTTCTCATTTTCACATTTTGATGACAAAGACAAATGTGGCCACCGTAAACAAAGCGATAAATTTGGCTTAGTTTCAGAAGTTTAGAATAAGTTTGTAGACAATTGTTTAGCAAGCTACAAACCTGGCGAAAGTATTGCCATTGGTGAGCAGCTGTAACCATCGAAAAGCAGGTGCCCCTTTTAATAATATATATGGCGAAAAAACCGGACAAGCTTGGTATTACATTTTGGAATGTTACCAACACAAAAATCAGATATGTGGTCGATGCTATTCCCTACCTAAGTGAGAATGAAGGAATGGCAAGCACAGAAGGCATTGGCAAAAATATTATCAAACGTTTTGTACAGCCTTTCCTAAACAAGGGCAGAAACGCGAAGACCCCAGGAGAAAAACTTTTGAGTATTAATGAAATATTTTTGAGTAAAATGGACATTGAGATTTTATTCCAAATATTTTACTCATAAGTGATGAAAATAATAGCCTTAATGTCTTACACCATTGTTATTACAAACAGAACTTATACTGCAGAAGAACTGTTAAATAATATTACTAATTTTAACACTCTCCCGATTTACTTGGTAACAACCATTGATTCTGATTTCTATTAGAACATCAATCCCTTACCAAAGTTCCCTGCCATTCCTTCTCTAGATTCCCCTGACCTTGTTCTCTAATGGCTTCCACCCCACCAATGGCGACTCCAATTTTAACTGCATTTTCTCTAGAGTATTGAAGAAATACTTAATACTCTTAGTTTCATGAATCGATATATCAACTCTAGTGTAGACCTAAAATTAAATAATTTTAACTAAATAATTTATACTTTTATGGTTGCATGAGATGAAAGAATTATTGTTAATCTGTATTTGTTTTTAAATGGCAGGAAGTTTCCAACTGATGTCTAAAAAATTGAATTTTCCAGAGTATTTTCTAAAGAAAATACTCTGGAAGTGAAGTGCTACATTTCTGCTAAAATTCCTGTGGCACTTCTAATGAGTACAGTTAAATTTGGTGGCACTATAAGGGTTAACATGGAAAAGAAAACTATAATGAAATAACTTATTTTTTGCTAACAACATAGTACTTTCTAAAAACACACATGAATTCTTCTAGTAAACATGACATACTGATGATACCCCTAAGTTTTTCTAAACTAAGGTACAATCCATTCTCACCCTTATTGACAAATATGAGTCTGAATTATAAATAAGGGAGAACGGTTTGAGAAAATAGTTCAAGGATTCATAACATTAAGTATCTTATTATTAATTATCTTCATCATCTGCAGCAGATAAAGCCCAATAACACCACCTAACACAGACAGTTCTCATCCGTTTATGGGACATGAGATATATGATGTGAAGTGACAAGAAATCCTGATTATTAAGGAAGTATCTAGCTATATTTTTATTACTATGTGGTCCTCACATAAAAAAGCTAGAAGGCCTTTGACACAGATCATTCGAAGAGATTGCATCGTAGTATACAAGGTGAAAACCCTAAGAACCTGCAGTATGGAAGCACTTAGCTGCAAATTGAATATAATGGTAAGCGTCCAATTGGGTCCTCATTATTTGAGATGTAATAATTGTTATCAGTTTACAGCATAAAAACACAATATACCTTACAAAATGAAATGTTCAACCACTATTTTAGCAATGCCACAATTTTTTCCCTTGAAACCTAAATTTGATTTATTACCCAAGAAACAAAGACAAATGTGACATAAAAAAACACAGGAGTTATACAAATGAGGATGGATGAATTTTATTTCAAAAGAGTTATTGCCTAAAACAATAAATATAACACAGGCAATCTCTGCTCTGGTTACGGGACTCCTGACTTTATCAAGACATCTTGAACGAACACTAACAGCCCACAAACTAAACAAATAACTGGCAACTATGAATTTTCCATTAAAAAAAGGAAACTTACCTCAAGACATTTTTCCACATGACAATGACGAATAGCACAGCGACTATCGTCAGCCCAAAATGGACATGGGCGTTTCAAATTCACCTGAAAGTATTAAGAGAACCACTGAAATAACACTGGCTATAAGAATAAGAGCATGCTAGAGAATGATAGTAAGTGAAGTCATTGCTGTGAAGTGAAGTCATTAATCAGAGGCTGAATTTTAAATTTTTATCTCAATAAAAACCTCAATTAAAAAACAACTATTTTAATTAAAACATATTATAAGATCAGAGAAAATAACAATGAACACAACTCACATAATAATTGGAGAATCTAATTACCCATCTAATTACCTGCTACTATCTAATTCCAGTACTAAAAATATACTATATTAACTGTGGCAGTGGATACAAAAGCTCGTTCAGGAAAAAAAAACGATAAAACATTTCCATATAAGCAATAAGAATTCTGTAAAATATTCTAATAGTGGCACTTCCCATCTATGACAAACAAAATAGAATAATCCATTTAAAAAATCACATCTTATAACTGTGAACAGCAATGTATTGAATAAAGCCTGGGGTGTCAAATGAGGTATTGGTAAAGTAACATATTCTCCAATTCAATGTCAGGATGATGGTTAATATCTGCAATTAAGTGAAACGGGACTGACACTGTTAGTGATACTAGTGAGGTTCAGTATTTTAACTTTGTCACAAGTGACAGGGTAAGTATAATATAAATAAGTAAAACTGTAAAAAACTCGAAATGTCCCCATACACAATTAGCAAACAAGGCTCTGCCAAAAACCATCAGGATAACATTTAACCTTAATATCACCAACATCTAAATTCTTAACAATTTTATTGCAAATCTCCATCATGATTCAGGAGATGTTTTTCAATCTAAGACTGAAATTGAAAGTAGTCTAGAGATGTATTATTCGCTGCATAGTGTATGATTACTAGGCTAAATACTCGTTCACGATCGATGCGGTATTTAATTTCGTCATTAACTTTTAAAATAAAAAGCAATGTACTCAGAAATGTTCACCCTGGTGAAAATAAACCGTGACAGACAGTGTGACAGAAGCGTGAACACAGTGTGCTTAGAATGTGACAAGAGTGTGCATACACCGTGACAAAAGCGTAAATTGGGACTCAAATGCGTGCAGAAAGTGTGATAGACACTGTGACTTTCTTTTTATTTTACCTTTATTTTTCTGTGACGGTACAGTGTGAGGACACCGTGCATTCAGTGTGAGGGCACCGTGCACACATTGTGACTAATACCCATGTACATTGTGCGTACACTGTGACTAATAGCCTTGTACAGTGTGCAGCACATTGTGGTCACACTGTCCATCACGCTTTGAAGGGAGCACACTGTGCGCACAGTGTACATACACTGTGGCTAATATACTTGCATAGTGTGATACACATTGTTGTCACACTGCCTGTCACGGTTTATTTTCACCAGGGCAACTTTACTATTCTAATAAATAATCAAGGATACACTGTTACAATACTTGATCTTGTATAAATGATCAAGAATCAACAACATAAGTCATTTTTGCATATATTTATATATTGCTATTACCTTATAAAAACGGAAGTAATCCTTGACAAGAAGGCTCCTAATACGTGGGTAGATTTTTGCGTTGTTGTAGTGATCGACAGTCTCTGCTTCGCAACTACAATCATCTATTCGCCCTTTCAGCTATAATTTAAAGAGGAAAATTAAATACATGGAGTGATTCCTACATGGTGGTGGCGAGTGGTAACTCCTGACAACTTACTTTACAAAAACAATGGTCTCCACCCTTGTCCGCGGATAAGTTCTGAAAACTCCCAACTTGTTGAAACGTCAGCAATACACAAACACTTAACACCGCAAGCATCCTCGCACATGCGTCTTCCCCCATGTCTCTCTCTCTCTGTTAGCTCCCAACGTCAGAATGTGACTAACTCTGTAAGATGTGTGCGCGTCTCTTTATACCTTTCTCAATCCCACGCATCACACTACCGTTGGATACATGGAGGGGGAAGTGAAAGTTCCTCTTCGAATGCGCGGCTTACGTGAGAACCGGCACTATCGACGACAGTGCCAGTAGATGACCTTCCAGCAAGATAAGTGCAACCAAAAACCGATGCAGAGGATGCAATTATGGTTGTCAATCAAAGTAGATTTTAAACCCTCACTTCAATCAAACCCACGATTAATTCTTTTCTCAACTTAAAATAACACGCGTTGATTATCTTAGTTAAACAAAGACAATATCAATGATATAATTAATTACACTGACGCAAAAGTTGGAGAAATTTACAAACTTATGACATCATTCACAGTCAACTTCGTTCCCACCGAAGCGCGGAGCACTAAAATATTACAGTACTCGTACAAGCGTCATTCAAATCTCCTATGTAAATACAAAAAGCACAATCCTTTAACTTTCTGCTTATAGAAACAGAGAAATAAGCAAAATAGGTGCGGGAACAAATGACAAACGTAATTATACGTGCGGCCAACCACGTACGACTTCAATCCTCCCATCACGAAACGTTTCGTGTCAGAATTGGTGGAATCTAATCATTCGAATAACCGGGAAACTTAAATACTTCATGACCGTACTAGCCACCACGCATTTACTCCGAAGAACTGAGTTAAGACGATCATTTAAACATATTTATTCCTTTCACATCGTCGAAAATCTCAAGATAGCGACTCCTACAATAGTCCACATTATAGCTTTTGGATTAGTGAAGCATCATCTTTGAATCCAATTATTTTTCTCTAAGATTTCTTACTGTGACATATCAAATTCACTCAAAATAATTTTATTTTGTCCTTTGTTACACCAAATATATTAATGTGTTCACTTTCCCACTGTTTATATTAGATAATTAATGTTACCTACACAAAAACATACTGTTTACAAATATGTATGAATTGTCCCAATTAATTATTGACACCACCAAATCATGAATTCATTTTCATCGAGGCTTTAAGTATAAGTTCCTATACATCCATTTGCCCAGGAATAAAACTAAGTCATATGACATTATTTTCTGGGAAATCATAATAGTAGTTAATCAAGGGCCTGTCATCCTAATAATAATATTTGCCCAGAGATCCAGGTACACATGTTCCAGGATATAAGGTGCCTTACATTCTCCATTCCTTGGGGCAATAATAATAGAAACTTTTCTTTTCCACTTACCTACCTTCTAGATAACTCATGTTGGTGTGTGTTTTCAACTGTAACAAGTTTAAACTGATCCACTGCTCTATAAGCCATATCAATGACTAATGCAGCAATTCAGATATCTCTTCAGATGCAAGTGTCTCTACCTAGAAATTTACAATTCGTAAGGTAATATCTAGAAAGTATAAAACATGTCTTCTAAAGAAATGTTGAATCTGTTGTACATATCTTGCATGAATATTGAAACGCCAGTCTGAAGACATGATGAAAGGCCTCTAAAAGAGGTTCAGCCTTTTTTTGCCTTTAATTTTCGCATTGAGGTACAATAATTAGTTTTCTTCATAGTAGCACCATGAAGTACACTGAAAACATATTTGACTCATTTATGTTTAATATGATACACAAAAAAGAAGCTTAATCTGTTTGAGAACTGTTTCTATGGCAAACCTAACCTAAGCTTTTAATGATAGCATGCTATCATTAAAAGCTTGGGTTTCATTTCAACCAACATCTTCTTGTTCCTTTAAAGCCTCTACCATTTCCACAGAGAAAGAGGACGTCTTGGTAGCTCAACTGGTAGAGCACCTGGCTGGAAATCAGGGGTTCCGGGTTTGAGTCCTGGTCAAGGCGAATGATTTTTTCTCTGTGGAATATCATGCTATCATACAATCCAGCAGGTAACTCCGCTAAAGTTTTCGTGGCTAGCTCACGAGCTTTGAATTTGTTAAAAGTAAGCACCTTAGTGTTTAAATGTTGGCTTTAACCTCGTGGACAGTGGTGCCATGCGCACGACTTCGGCTGCTTTGTGGCATAATATGTCCAGCAGTCTGGTAACATCTTGTTCCTTTAAAGCCTCTACAATTTCCACAGAGAAAGACTACGTCTTGGCAACTCAACTGGTATAGCACCTGGCTGGAAATCAGGGGGTCCGGGTTCGAGTCCCGGTCAAGGCGAATTATTTTTTCTCTGTGGAATATCTTGCAATTAATTCATAACAAATATTGTTGTGAAACCATGGAAAAATTCATTACCACTATCTTTATTTCCAAATTTTTGTTATGCCATTGTATCCAAATTAATTTTCATGAACATTTGCAATATTTCACAAATTTATAAACGTTAAATCCCAGCATTACGAATAAAAAGAGTCATTTCAGGTGTGATGTAGTGGAATAGCAAAATGAAAGAAGATTGGCAATTTTCCACAAAATAAAATTTAAAACAACTAGTTTCGATGCACTACATCATCCTCAGGTCGATGTACTACATCATCAACCTGCTTGGCAGTTTTCGCACAGTCTACTTTAAAGGGGCTGGTAGTAAAAGGGTTAAGATCTGTACTTTATAACATTAGCCAGTAATAACCTTTCACCAAGATGTAAGCACCCATTTGACAGCAAATCTTTCTCTTTCTCTACTTGCAATAGCTATAAGATACCAATAAGTAGCTTCATGAAAAATGTTAATATAAAGCATATAGATTCTCTAAATTGTTTTTATTCCCAACTTCATAGAATTTGATTTTTGAAGGCTGTTTTCAATGTTAAAATACTGCATATACAATATTATTTAAATATAAATGCATATTAGTTAAATATAGCTTTACAAAATTTACAATAATTACAGAAACATTTTATAATGTATACGTAATTAAAAATCTATAAAAATAAAAGGATATGTAAACAATTCAACCATAAACTCCATAACTCACCTACCCCCTAAATTATTTATTTTCAGAATTGTGCTGATAGGGTAATTATAATCAACAGGGTTGAGAACTACTCAGAGGGCCACATCCTTTAGACCTTGAGTTGCATGGTTGAGAAAGGGCAATTGATTTCCCTTTGGGAGCTCTTTTCCTCCTATGCCTGTTCCCTTGAGCAAGACGAAAAGTAATACACTGAAAATGCAAGAAAATACATTCTATATTCATTTCAATACATACATTGAATTACAAGTCATGAACAACAAATGAAAATTAACACAATGCTAGAGGAATATTAATTTGACACTATTTAATGATTATTCATGCCAAAATTATGAATTCATGCTCCAATAAATCTGTCACTAGCAATAAATATGTAAAGTTATAACTACGTAGAGGAGTTGCATAAGTCTCAGGTAAAGGAAAAAAAACAGATGGCACAAGCACATAAAATGAAAATTCAATCTTTTCTCAATTATTGTGAGAGACAGTTTCTTAATAGAGAATGTTTCGTTAAGTGACATATGTTCAGGAAGAAAATGAAGTCTCTGGATGTAATATAAGATAGCATAAGAAAGTTCTGTTATGAAATTACCAAGTGAAATTTGCTTATGGAAAAATTGGGTGAAGAACTTCATCTAACAAGGTATGTTGAAGGATACTCTCCAAATCAATTTCACCATTCCATACTTTACAAAAACAAGTGACCAACACAATTAAAGGATGATTAATGTAATACATTATTTATACGGATCCATCATACTTTTTAAAGTGTAAGATTCACACAATGATATTTCTCCAAATACATCATATATTGGCCAAAAGGAATGTGATAATTTTACTGCTCCACTTTAAAAAAATCATATAGTGCAGTTGTAATCTTTCAACCGCAAGATTATTTTATGATATGTTTGATCCCCTATTCCTCAAATAAAATCTAATTCCTTTGTCAAAAGATGGATGAAACCACATCCCACATGCATATTATGCGAGTGCGCTGCTGTGATGAGGACTTGAAATAGGTACCTGGGTACACCATTTTTGGAACCCAGGGAGGTAAGGGAGATCCGCATAGGGGACCTGTTGGTCTTCAGCAAGGTGATTGGCCTCGATGGGTGATTTCTCCAGAAGGGTGGTTGGCACAGTCGACCAATAGGTCTAAGTGCCTTATGGCCTCCTTTGAGGAACTCCACCACAATAATTATCTATCTATCTTTCAAAATCACATAGTGCAGTTGTAATCTTTCAACTGCATGCTAATTTTATTATAGGTTTGATCCCCTATTCCTTGACTAAAATCTAATTCCTTTTGCAAAAGAACTTTGTTTTGCAAAAAAAAAGAAAATTGTGGGTCAATCAATACAATTTTTTTTATAGATGTCATAGGTTCAACTATGGTATGGACTCCAAATGGCTCAAATACAAGGGTATATACTGTAATTCAAGGAAATATGGCAATGGATTTTAAAGATAGGGGTTCAAGCTCAATGGAAGGTCCCATAAATTGGCACATTGATTGGATACAGCATTGGGTTGAAAATTGTCGATATTTTCCTCATGACACCACCAATATTGAGGAAAATATTGGTCATAATAATTCTCATATATCCCGCATGAGTATGCTACAACATTAATTAAAACAGAGTATCATGAGACGCTGGTTTACAGAATACGAGATGTAAGATGGAAATTAAAGTATTATTTACTATTATAAGTAATAAAAGTGTCTGTGAAAGAAATTTTAAGCTTAAAACTGCCCAGTAATAAATGACAAATATGCAGGATTGGTACATGTTGTTGTTTTGGTCACTAGGATACAGTACATTTGAAGATTGGCCTAAAGAAAATAGAACCTGTTCTACAATCCAATATTGGGTTAGACATTTTTGATGAGATTGTAGGATTAGGCAGGATATTGGTATCAGCCAATTGGCACACGATCCAATTTCCAATGCATTGGCCAATAAACTGGACTGTGTCAAATGGGCTTTCCTTACAAATGGGGTATTTTGGGTGAGTGTACACAGAAAAATCTTGACCAACAAGTAGGTACACAGCATATATCACAAAGCATTACACATTTGAGGTCTGTTATTGCAAAAGGTTCACAGGGAGCCAAATACAATGTCAACAAAAAAAGTTCATCAAAGACTGTTGCTACAAGTCTTACCTTTTCATCCAAAAAATCCATTAACTGATTAACATTGAATTTAGCACCAACTTCCTTCAAAGCCAACTTAATTTCATTAAGCCACAAAGGTTCATACAGCAAAATTTTTCGATGAAGATCAGGATTCCTCTCAATTAAAATTCTCATTCCCGTTGGTAAGTCAACACTGCATGCTAAAATTGCATATTATAATTAGACACTTGAATATTTGGTATAACCACAAAAAGTTTTTCCATTAGTAAACTGAAAGGTTTTGGGAAAAGCCAAAAATTAACTGATAGAAATGCACTCACATATTTCAAGTGATTACAATATAGTTAAGAAAAGTGATTGCAATATGAATCAAGCGATATGGATACAAAAAAATGCAATTTTTCTGTGATATTTCAGTATTGACAATATGAAATAAAGATTCAATTACCTTTGCAAACTATTCAATAAAATCGAACATGAACAAAATACACATAAATCAAAATTCTGGTAGAGTTTACACACATCACAAAAACAAAAAATTGTTCAGGGATACCTTTTTGGGATAATGTCATATCTTTAGCAGGAGATTCCATCTGTTCACACATTGACTCCTCAAAAATAACAGAATCTGAACTGCTATCAGAACTGGAAAAAAAATAATGAGCCATTCATAATTTAAGGTCATCACTTCTCGATGAATGTCAAAAATAAAATTTGGTAAGATCTAATAACAAGACTTTTACCTGTCATCTGATGCTGAATCTTCATCTGAGCTCAAATCAAAACTTTTCTCAATACCTTTATCTTTATTTGGTTGAATATTATTATGTTTTTCGCATGATGGTTGGACATCAGCTTGGTTTCCTTTATTATTATCTGATGCTTTTGGATTGCATTCAGTTGGAGAAGAGACAACAGGATGAAGCTCATTGTAAATATGCCTCAAAATCTTCTTTGCTTGATTTCTCTTCAGATGTTTTATTCCATATCGATCAAGCTCTCTCTGAAAATACAATACACACTCTAATCCATTTTTTCAAACACCTAATATTTACACAAAAAGAATAGCATCATTAACTTTGTTCTGGTAGTTATTAATGTCTAGACAAATATTAAAATGAAGCATGAAGAATTAAAACACTAAAAGGATAAATAAGTAAGTTTTCTGATAACAAATTTAAAGTATAACCCCAAAATAAGTCTTTGTCAGTTGGAATCACTACACAACAGGCTCAACTACACTTATCCCAACCAAACATCCTGTATTAACACCAGACTACTGATAATGAACTCCAAACATTAATCAAATGCCATATACGTATCTTGTTGCAGGAGGAAAAAAGACTGAAAAGTAAGATTCTTAGATATTACCATCATTTTCAATTTTTGTCTTCCTCAGTTCCATTACAAGGTACCCTTGCAAAATCTAATTACAAACATTTCAATTCTAAGTACATATATGTATGTGTATCGATTTTTGAACATATCATAAACTACCATCAGGGAATAAGGTATGGAACAAAAGTAAATAGTAATAATTATAATCACAGTACAGGAACACCACACAGGTACCAAC
This sequence comes from Platycnemis pennipes, assembly GCA_933228895.1. NCBI lineage: Eukaryota > Metazoa > Arthropoda > Insecta > Odonata > Platycnemididae > Platycnemis > Platycnemis pennipes. The sequence goes on from OW121853.1 coordinate 55,008,521, forward strand.
TATTAGGGTGCCTTGAACAATTCGATGAAATTACCTTACTATTTTTGAATTTATAAATAATTTTTGATATTTCCAGTCTTTATAGTTACATAAAATTTCCTCATTTCCAAGTTGCTGCCACAATAAGATATTTACCCTACATTTATTCCCACCACCCTCAAAAAGCCCACTGACACCAAAATGATGTAAACTTTTGCCAGCAAGATATATACTAACACAAAACACCTGTTGAATGACATGCCAGAGAAATTGTATTTTCAATAAAGATTTTCAAGATAAAAGAGTACATTGTCATCCCTAGATTGGATACACATAAAAGTCTATGATTTGACAAACAGATTACCAGTCTTGTTACTTTTGGTTCATCCAAATTTGGAGCCAATGGTAGCTCTAATTTCCATGAGAATATTTCTAACAAACCTTGCATCAAAGGAAATAATGTTAAAACTCTAGTATGGTGACTCCATTGCTTAAGCTATTGCACTTGTGCCACAGCTCCTCTCAAGTGTACCCAGAAGTTAAAAATACTCTGAACATCTTTAATTTAGATATAGTCCTCCCACAACTAGACCAGGCCAACTGACTGATATGCTAGCTGTCCAAGCCAAAACCACAAAAGGAATGATATCAGCATTAGGGAAATAGGATCAGGTAAGTATATTCTGCTCTTTCACAAAATTTATTTGAATGAAAATTATGTATTCATTTTGCCCCAGCAAAAAATATAATCTTTCCTCCCCAAACATATGCTAATTTGGCATCCCTCATTCCTCCTTCACCATAAGGCTCATAACTTCATACCAACCCTAGTTCTTAAACTCTTTGGTGAAAACCCTGGATGGCTTTACTACTTAGACCATTCCCCTCCCTCTTTGACATTACCGCCATACACTAAACTTTCATTTCCGCGGCAAAAATAGTCTCCGCTGTGGTGGGTAGGTGGAGTGTAGAGGGATGGTAGCACACCCCCTGGAGTGTAGCTACTCTCCATTCCCTTTACCCTCCATGGAGAGTAGGCATACCTTCCATTTACACTCCCTGGTGCTCTCATGGCTACCCCCCTACTACCTCCACCCTACCCACCGTGGAGTGTAAGAGAGGTGTAGCGTTACCCTCACTCTACCCTTGCTTGAACGCGCACAGCTTACTTGCCGCTTACCTTCCCTTAGGAGAAAAACCATTCAAGCCATATTGAAGCAAGATGGGTTTATAGAAAAAAATAGCACAAAATTAACTAACAACCTGGAAGAAGTAGGCTGAAAAGTTCGTGAATACAGAATGATTATATCAGTAGTATTGATGTCAGAGTTCCTACTTGTAGCACCATGGATATAATGGTGCATCATGGCGATTGTCACGTTGTTTAAGAAACTCTTATTTATCTCTCCTAGAGATGAAAGAATATCTGTTATGTACATTCATAATGGTCATGGTTATTTTTATTCACAAAATTGTATTTGGGGAAATGTTTTAAGGGCGAAAATGTAACATTTGATAATTAACTTTAGTAAAGTTAATTATCAAAAAGTGCTGCCCTTCCACCACCCGCGCCCAACAGCTCCTCTACCCTTGGATGTTCTAAATTATCCTTCCCGCTCGAGGGTTACCGTGGGTACCACTACCATCCGCCTACCGCCCATCATGTCATTTTCCTACCTTCGGCCTACCCTTTATTTTTGCCAGGATTATGTCCATAATTTTTACTTTTCAGTTCACCTCAGAAGCACGCAGAAGTGGATTCAGTTACCAAACCAGCTGTGGATGATAAGACCAGTATTTGCAACAATCCATCTCCCGTATCATATTGTCATGATTCCACCTTCATATTTACAGAGAGATGGGAATGACTTCTGTGTGCCAACTTTCCATGTTAGCGATTTGTTATTTTAAATTTTTGGGGCATGGGGACTGGCTGGTGCAGGATGTTGAGTTGTCAGGGCAATTAGTCATGGCATCTGAGACCAACAGTCCAAAGCTGAGGGAATATAAAAGAAAACCATTAATGCCACATTTGGAGTCTGCAGGGTGGAGGTTAACCGGTTGGACGAGGCAATTGATATCAAGCCAATGCCATCACAAATAAAAAGATTGGAAAAGCAGAGTGAAAGGACAGAAGCATGATGTCAATGACAGAGGACAATGGTCGCATTGAAACCCATGGACAGGAAGTATCAGAAGGAGAAGAAAATTTGTGGGTTCCATGGTGGTCATGCTCAAAACTCAAAATCTATACTCCCAGTACCCCTCTACACATGGAAGTTAAGCACCATGGCGGTCCATATGGAGTGCCGTGAAATATTCCAGGGTGGCCGTGGCAGTCCGATGGGACCTCCAAGCATTTTTCCAAGTTAATCGCTGCCAAGGCCGGAGGACCGCTACTATAGCATGTAACACGGTACGATTGGATTGCTATGGCCCCAAGGAGCATCACAGACAACAGAGGTTTGGGGATTAATAAAAAAAAATGATATAAATTTCAAGATTTTTTTAGCGTAATAGAAATTGAAAAAAATTAAATATCATTACACAAAATGTTTTATCCTCTTTAGCACACTTCTCTGCTTCAAACACTAACACTGAAAAAACATTTTATATTACAGTAAGTCTTACTAGATGAAAATTATATTTTATGGTATACAGCAAAACAATCAATGCAAAAGTGTGGATTTCCTTCGTAGTCTTCACAATATAAGAGTATAATGACTTTTGGCATGTTGTTTCTATTTAGGATACCATTCTTTTTCTTATCACAACAAACCTTACAGTTTTTTTGTACTTTATGTCATGGCTCTTGCCATTTTTGTATGGAGCGGGGAATGCTTTTCCTTCTTTTGTTTAATGATGTCCCAGACTCATCATCCTCAGCCTCTTTCCCACCGGCAAACAATAAAGTGAAAAATATCGGTACTACCTTATCGTCAAATAATAAAAAAAACATACGTCTTAGTTCCTCACATGCAATGAAAAATTCTCCCAAATCGGTTTGAAGTCTCTTTGACAGGTGAACTCTGTTAATAATAACGTTAGAGTTCCGTTTAAAATTTCTACAGATTCAAAAAAACATAAGGAATTAACTTCTGGAACTCAATAATGCGAATTAGAAACAAATATTATTTTGGTATTTCCACTGGATAAACAAAAAAGTGACCGCGAACAACTGCCGAGAGTGAGGCTCGTGCTGCGAATAAGGGTCGAGATAATCGCCGCCTATAAGCCGAGGAAGGGTCTTCAGAGCCGCGAGGAAGGGTCCTTAATGACACCTTGGACCTTTTCTACCTCCCTGGCCCTAGCGACTTTTTAAGACGCCCTTCGTTCTCTTGCATAGAAAAATCTGCGGCGTTCTGCGTTCATTCACAGGAGTAAAAATTCTGCGGCGTTTATAAACGGCTTTCGTAGCGAAAGGGTTAAATCCGTTGGGGAAGTGAAAGGCTGGCCTACAAACCCCAAGTATTTTTATCATATAGGTACCTTCAGTGGCAAATACATATTCACCTACCACCAAAGGCAAACATATTTTATGGATTAAGAAAATATTTGATAATTTTTGTAAAGTCTTCTCGGGCTTTCCACCGGATTAATTTTGGTAAGCCCGAGAAGCTTTGACGAAAATAATTCGCCAGGAAAGAATTAAATCATATTTGATAATTGTTTACTATAGGGGAAGTGAGCAAGTAATTACTTCATTTATATTTCAAAAATTAAAAACAAAAATAAAAAAAACTCATACTTGATGATGGATTGAAATAATCTATCAAACCAATAAAAGAGAAAAAATCACTGAAAATATTAGATTTTCCAATGGTAAATTAAAAATGAACACCCATGATAATAAGTTTTGGCAACAGTATCTTCCTTTAGAAATTTCCACCAATTCTAAAAAATTTGCCACATTTGTTCTATCATTTAGCAAATGATACAGGTTTACTATATGCAAACTAGTATAAAGAAAAACGTTATTTATTATTCCAAAAATACTAGCCAAAACTAGGGCACGTCATATATGTATACATATACAGACTATAAAAATGGAAAATACAAAGTAATATGCCTATTCATTATTTAAATACAGTAAAACTTGTTTATAATGATAACGCATGTAACGAAATCCTGCCTATAACGACGTGAGTTATTGGTCTTCCCTATGGCCGCATACGTAAAATATCCCACCAATAACAAGTGTGGATGAAATGAAATCCCCGCTATAGCTACCTATTCTTCGATCCCTTGGCCACTTATTGCCTCTTTCATAACGAATTTCTCTCCATCTCCATAACCAAACCATCCCTTCCCGCACCATAACTTGTTCTCATGAATAGCCTTCACTTTAGACTCTCATTAAGTAATTGAACGAACATTAATGCCACAACAACTCAAAAAAACCAGCTGATGTGGTCAACCTACGCTACAAAATTAAACAGTAAAATGCATATCAAATGCATAACTCCTAGAGAATTTCTATTACATTTTTCATTTAATTCAAACTTAACCAATAAAAGTGTTGATTGTTGATTGGTGTTTCGCAGTGTCTGAGGCTGCATAGGCAGCATTTTCAAGGTGGTGAATTATCCTGAACACTTCCTCACCCATGTTCATTTGGCACATGCATAGTCTAAACGTTGCCTGTGCTTCAATCCCCTCTGGTAGAGTCACTTGGCGGGCATTCCTCATCCTGGATATTTGATATCAATCACATCAATGGGTATTTGATCAACAGCTTTGGATTCACCACTTATTTGCCAGTACACAATTGATTTCCTCTTCCTAAACCGATCCAGCCATCCATTGGTAGCTGCAAACCCTTGAAGATTCAAACGATTAGCTGTTCTATTCACGTCTTTAAGATGCTGACCACTGAGATGTATCTTGTTGGCTCCAGCTAGATAAAACCATTCTGAGAGCACGTCCTCTAATTCCTCATTCTTCGCTTTATTGGTTTCCTTCCATTCAAGTTGCCTCTAACTGCAGCTTTTCAGTGTCACCTCTTTGAGCTAAGCCAGTGGAGAGTGTAGCAGATGGGATATCGTATTTCTTGGCTATTTCATTTTTTTAAATTTTAGGATTATTGTCCACGTCGTTAAGAATTTTGTTTCATATCGATAGATAGAGATTTTCTCTAAGTTTTAATTTTTCAACTTCACTTGCGGCCTGAAGCAAAGATATTTTAGTGAACCTATCACCAGAGTTTTAAACTATCACCACACTGGAGGTTGATTTCTTGGGTTTAGAGTTGTAATGTTGTGTTGCGTAAATTTATAGAGGAAGATGTGCAATCTCAGTTGGAATCTTACTCATAAAATATCAGCATTTTTAACAAGTAGTCAAGAACAAAGCCTCACAATCTACATTTAAGTAATGCCCAGCACTCCTTGTAATTAAAGACAGTCAGACTCTGAGACAGGTAGTTTACACCAAACCACCAGCAAGTCATAAATTCAGATTTAAATAGCGTATAATTCTTCATATCCCTTGTTGTAAACATGATGCTACAATGCCTAAATTGCTGGGGATATTGTATTTAAGTTAAGGAAAAGTAATGTGCTGTGCCTTTATTACTTTGTGTGAAAGATGCTGATTACTTGGAGTCATCTAGAGAGCATGCATTCTCTCTTCCCCCTCTGTAATTTCCGGTAATATCATGTTTGGATTTAAAGATATGGACCTTGATTAATTTTAGTCAAATATTATGATCCCTTGGAATCATTGAGAGCATCTGCCCTCTTCCTTGCCCCCATCTTTTTCACGATGAAAAATGACAACTGACTTCATCGCAATGCGACGGACTAAAATGGCCTGGCATCTTGAGTTCCTAACGTAATTTTCCATTTCTTTCTTACACTTTGCATCGAAATTATTGAAGATGAGTGGTACGACATAACCCCTCACTTATTGTTAGATTACTGCATTTAAAATTTCTAGAAGCAAGTGGAACCTGTAAACCTCACATATGGATTTCCAATGTCATAGTCCACATGATGTGTGATTTAGTGAAATGCCTTTAGTGATATGCTAAAGGCATTTCAATAAAGAGGTGGTGTGAGTCAAAAGAGGAGTGTGTGTAAATATTAGAGATGGGACATTCGAATCCCTCGAATCTTGAGAAAGATTCGAGAAACGAATACTCGAATCTTTGTGCTATTTTCATAATTCGAATCTTTCGAATTCTAAAATATAAATAAACACCGAATTCTTTATGTAATAACTTAGAACAGATTAGTTTCGACCAATAAAAACGTTCATTACAAATAAGGTTAAACCTCGCTTTTATGTCCCCGCAATTTACGTTTTCCCGCCATTAACGACTTCCTTCAAGTCCTAATAATTTTCATATGTCCGCAAATAACATCTTCCCTTTATTTACGCTAGCAAATTTTTGAATTTTCCACCATTTGCGTTTTGCAATTTTGCCGTGATTGTCGTCCTGGTTGCATAACTGGTGGACGGATTCAACGCTCCGTGAAAGACAAAGTAAAAACTCATGCAGTAAGTTACCACTATGAAAGAGAAATAAAATTTTCTCAGTTGTAACACCAGTTATCGTGACCTCTGTTATATGTGGAATTGTAATGCCGCGAGAAATTACAGTACACGTATGTCATTTTTGTCGCGATTGTTGTCCGGGTTGCATAACTCGCGGATCGGTTGATGCTATCGCATAGGTGATGAAATTTTTTTATTTATTTAAGAAGTGTATGCTTTTCAGCATTTGCGGTCTTCTCTTTCTTTTTTGGTTAGGTATTACTACAGATTTTAAAAAATCCTCCAGCCAAACTTCATCCTCATACATACTGCGAACAAACCAGTAAAATCATCACGTTCTTCTCAACTGCATTACTGCGATGTTTTGTGAATGATGAACTAATATCGGTAAAAAAATTACTTATGTGTAAGCAACATTAGGATAATTAAAAAAAGGTTAAATGTGGGGTGATGGTAAACTATTTAGAATCTGCTCCGTTCATACAGGTGATTAACTACAAAAAAAAGCCCAAGATTCTAAGAAGTGAACATCAAAAAATGCTGCAGTGTGGACATAACGAAATCACATTTATAACGAAATGAAAGGCCGGTCCCCTAAAATTCGTATTAAGCAAGTTTTACTGCATCTGTTAACACTTTTCTGTGCTTAGTATTCACATTCTTTTATTTACTCTTTTCCTATATTTTTCTGTAGTTTCTCCTGAGAGGCATGGTTTCATTGTAGTATATTACATTCCTCATGTCTCTTCAACTGCTTCCATTTCCATCTGTTATAATTTTTTCACCTTTCCTAAGCAGGTCACCTTACTTTGAAAATTGTCTCTGTATTTCATTCCTCTGTATAAAACCTCTGTATTTTATTCTATTTCAAATCCTCCTCATTATTCTAACCTTTTCAAATATTATGTACAATTTCATGAGACTAAGTTATTAACTGAGCCTCAATCCAGGGAAATATTGTGACTTGAGTACATTATTCATGAATCTATATTATCTCTCGCAGCTGAGCTTAAAGCCACCGAGTGCATCCACCGGGTTGCAGATGCTGGGTCGACCTCTAGATATACCTAGATGTTAACTGCAAGATAAGTGAGTTTACTCATTGAATAAGCAGTCGTGGACAAAAAGCGACGGCATTCCGAGGGGGTATTGGTCTATCCCTGGGTAAGGTAGGCCTCTAAATAATACAGAACCTGTGAAGATGCCATGACTTGGCGACGAGAGACCACCAATAATTATGCTTCTCATCACCTGGAGGAGAGGGCAGCAGCTCTCCTTCATATGAGTGAAGGTGGAGAAGAATTAAGTACATGGCTGCATCAAAAGAACTGTTGACAGATGATAATGATGATATTTTTATCAGTTTTCCATTTTAAATATCCTCCATTAATCCTCATACTTTAAGTATTTTGAAATGAGAATGTAGTCTTTAAAGCTTGATCACCTGCAACTGACTGTAAAGCAATATTGCCAGAGGACATTAGAGAAAATAAGAAATGCAAAATTGGGCACATATTCCACTGTAAATTAAACAATTTCAAGAAAAACGAATGAAAAATGCCAAATCAAAGTAAGAATAAAAAAATTGTAGATTCATCCACCAAATATCGGAAAGGCATGATTACGTTGATTGATTTGATGATCGGTTAAAATTTAAATAATGTTCTGAATTGAATGAAGATCAATTCAGATTCAGGAAAAGTAAGGGTACAAGGGAAGCAATATTGGCCCTTAGGCTACTTATAGAGAAGAGATTGGAGAAGAACAAACCGAAGTTCATTGCATTTGTGGATTTAGAGAAGGCCTTTGACAACGTGGATTGGGATTCAATGCTTGGAATTCTGAAGGGAATTGGAGTGTCCTACAATGACCGGAGAATTATACACAGTCTGTACAAAAACCAAGTTGCTGTGATTAAATCTGGACCCAGCTGTGAAGAGGCAAGAATAAGGAAAGGAGTGAGACAAGGCTGCACACTGTCTCCCGTAATTTTTAATGTTTACATCGAGAGAGCCATAAATGAAGTCAAGAAGAAGTGTTCTGGAGTGAAAATCCACGGAGAAACGATCAGTATGCTACGATTCGCTGATGACATAGCTCTCATAGCAAAGACAGAGAATGAGCTGAATAAGATGCTAACAACCATGGAAAGGACTATGGCCAGATATCAGCTGAAGATCAATAAGAAGAAGACTAAGATATTGGTGTGCAGCAAAAGAGAAGAGGCCAAAACCAACGTTAAACTAGGAAAACAGAAAATGGAAGAGGTGAAAGAGTTCTGTTACCTGGGAAGCAGAGTAACCAACGATGGACGAAGCAAGAAAGAAATAGTGAGTAGAATAGCCCAGGCAAAGAGGGCATTCTTTCAAAAGAAGAATCTACTTACAGCAGGAAATACAAGCATAGAAGTAAGGAAACAGTTCATCAGAACATACATCTGGAGCATTTTTCTTTACGGCAGTGAATCATGGACGATGACAGCAGCGGAGAAGAAAAGGGTAGAAGCATTTGAAATGTGGTGTTACAGAAAAATGCTGAAGATTAAATGGATCGACCGAGTGAGTAACGAGGAAGTGCTAAGAAGAGTAGGAGAAAAGAGAAGTCTGCTGACAACTCTAAAAAGAAGAAGGGAAAACTTAATCGGTCATAGCTTGAGACACGATGGCCTGATGAAGACTATCGTCGAGGGAAAAGTGAAAGGGAAGATTGGAAAAGGCAGGCCTCGTATGAGATACATGGAACAGGTTGTGAAGAATGTAAAAGAGAAGAATTACGTCACAATGAAAAGGTTGGCCGATAAAAGAATCGAGTGGAAAGCTGCATCAAACCAATCCTAGGATTGTTGACCAATGATGATGATGATGATGATGAATTGGAAATGAAAGCCTTGCACTCTTAAAGCATATATTGTCATTACTAATCAAATCAAAATGAATGTCAAACCTGGGCCTTCAAAAAATGACAAGGGTTCTCCCAGGCCAACATAGCAACTAGAGGCACAATGCAGTTTATGGCATATCCTATATCAAACAATATCCAGGCTAGGAGATGAGAAATTGTGTTCTTGCAAGTAAATAAAAAAATATTGGATAACACAGGCACATAAAGGAACAGGAGATAATATCCAAATTCACTATAAACACTAGATTATGTGGAGAAATGCAGGAGAATACAGCTCATTACACTTATAAGTTACAGCATTTATGTCAACTTACATGGAGCATTGGAGTCTTCATTCCACTGAAGTCTGCAATTGGGGTGACATTGGTACTCTTGATGAACTTCGATCCACTGCTGTTAACTGGAGTAGCTTTACTTGAAACAATCACTTTTGATCTTCCTTCAAGTGGTGTCTGAGGTGTTGATGGAGAGTTTTTGTTTCCCTTATTCCCTTCCATTGGCTCATTTTCATCCCTCCAGAAAATACTATCATTCAACTTACAGAGTGAAGCATTTAATAATTTCTCCGTAAGGTCACAACCATCAATGTCATTGCTAGGCACAATGATTTCATCATCATCAGCAATGTCCACGTTTTCTTCTTCTCTTTTGTCTTTTCTTAGAGATGCATTGCTGTCAACACTGACTTTGGATGAATCACGAGAACCTTCATCTAGAACATCACAATTTCTCTCAGGACTACTCTTTTGACCTGCATCCATTATAACAGAGGCACTTAAAGCCACTTCTTCATCACCTTTCACAGGAATACTCTTTACACTATCACTTTCAGGATCTAAACTTAATCCTACTGGCACATGATACCCGCCATCTGAAATGTGCTCAAAGCCATCCCATATGTTGCTAATGTAAGAGTTATCAGGAATGGAATCGTTTGAATTCTCTTTCTCTTCCTCAAGCACCAAAGGCTCTTCCACTGGTGGTGGTGGAATGGTGGAAACATTGGAACAATTAAGAGGCACAGTTTCACGAGCTTTGTCTCCCTCAGGAGAACTTAAAGTTAAGTCTACCACTTCTCTATCAGGCATGGATGTTGAATTAACAGCCACTGAATCCTCACCATGACCCACAAGACAAATTTTTTTAGGAGTAGGAGTGGATGAATCAGAATCATTGGAAGTCACTAATTTTCTTTTAGAATCCTTAATTGAATCATTTTCTTTCCATTTTAAGTGCTCATCACTTCCTCTAGTGGTTAATTTCTCCTTTGGTGCAGGTGTAGGATATACAATAATTTCATTAGTTCTATCTACTAGAGATGGAGTTCTGCATTCATTCTCATCAGTAAAATCCACATTTTCAAAGGATGGCTTTGAAGTTTTTGTAATATTAGAGTGATCCAAAATTCGGTCCAGTACAATACTGGCACCTTCACCACTCTGAGATTCAACATTGATGCCAGAAGACTCTGATTCCTTTTCCATTAGACTAACAAGATAATCAATACTCGACCTACTACTTTGAGACAAATCACTATCACCACAAGTTTCATTAACTGTTTGTACATCATCAACAACCATAATGCTTTTTGGTGACTCAGGAGAGTCCACACCTGACCCTTGGAATATATCAGGAGAACTAAAAGCAAGCACACTGGCAGGTGGCGAAGGTGAATTTTGGCCAAAGACTTCATCATGATTATTTTTTTCTTCATTTATCCTGATAGAAGGTGATTTGACTACCAATGATTCACTTGTTATGCCCTTGTCATCAGGATTCAACAACAAAGATTTTTCATGCATTTCAGTGTTTGGTGACACAATCTGATAACATATATCTTCTCCTTCAGATTTTGATTGAGCATATTTCCCGTGTTTTATGGTTTGAAGATCTGTTTTATTATTGTAGGTACTAATTTCATTATGAAAATCAACACCAGGGCTTCCTGAAGAAATAATGGCAGTGTCTAGAAATGATTCTAATTCCCTGAGATGATACCTGTTAGAAATCTGTTTCAAATCATTAACCACGTGATCTTCCAATGAAGACACCTCAGAGATTTCACCACTGTAAATAAACTTGAGTAGTACCATTACAGCACTATAGCAAGTTTCATTCCAGATTAGCATGTTTGAAGACATATTACCTCTTCTTTCCTCCACTAAATCTTTCAAAACACTAGGGCATCTAACATAAAATACTAATTTGTGAGCAGGTATTTCACGTTCCTCTTGAGTAAATATAGTGATATCACTCATTTCTTTTTTTCCTATAAGGTGACTCCAATCTTTGGACAGTGAATTTTGAGTAGGAAGTTTGTGATTTTCATAAAATAAATTCCTTTTTACAGATGGCTTTTTGGAAGAAGGTTGGACATTTCTTCGAAGTTCTGAGAAGTTAATTTCAGTTGGTGAGTACAATTTGACCAGATCTCTCTCTTTTTTATCTACCTGGGAAGTAGAAGACTTATCCTAAATGAAAAGAGGAAAAAAGAGGAGGATATCACAGAAATTTTACCAACAGGTAATTCCCTAATTTTGAAACCAAAAGATAACCACAAAATAAGCATTTGATAAATATAGTCAATGATATCGGCTATTATTCGGCAAATATATTTTATCAAGCAATGGGATAAATGAAAAATATATACTTAGATTTCCCTAATAATTATGGACTCACCGGTGTATTATTTCGACCAGGTATCTGGGATAAATGCTTCAGTTTTGCACCTGCAACAACTTTACTAGGGGATATAAACTCACTGAGGCTATCTACATAGTACTGCTTCTGAGATACAGATGTTGGAGATAGACCAGCTAATGTCCACCAGGCATTTTCCTGCATAAAACAAGGATTAAGAATATAATATAATTTGGAAATGAGCAGTCATTGCACATATAAACATGATTAAGCCCCAACCCAATGGTTTTCATGATGATATCTGCAGAAGGGCTTAAATATAAATTACAAAAGCTTCCACAGTGAAGAATAGAAGGCAATAAGGATCCATGGTGTTTACATCTCACTGAAAACCAGCTTTGATGCCTTTACATAAATGTTATTAGTGCAGCCCAAAAGTGTTGGTGCCATACTTATGCTCCTCAAAGTAATAAACAATTATATTTGTCAATTTCCCTATTCCTAGAAGGAACTACAATACTTAATATAGCTCAAGGTTTATGCTTAAAAATAAAAGTTAGGAGTTATATCGGTACAATCAGTGAGGTTCATGCATGATTGAGCACTAGTCAGCAAGTCAGCCCAGGGCTTACAAAAAATACTAGAATAAAAACAGTGTGAAATATGATAGTAAGATGGCCGACACAAAGTTGTGTAGTTTGCGATAAGGACGTTAATACTGATAATCCGCACATCATTTGCTGCAATTGCGAAGTTCTTTGAATAAAAAGCGTCGCAAGCTACAAGAGAATATTTTTAAAATAATTGTGGGCAACAAAGACATTGATTGGTTTTGTAGTTCCTGTAAACCGTGCCGATCAAAGAAGATGCTGCACAACGACGTGAAATCCCCTCACATAGATGTGATTCGGGAGTTGAAGTCCTTGATTTTGGTTCTCAGAAGAGAGGTAGAAGCTTTAAAAAAGACGGTGGATGAAACTTGCCGATCCTCTGCACATACTAGCGGTGATCAGATTGAACTCATTGAAAACGAAGTGAAGGAACGACAGAGGTGTGCAAAGAATATTATAATTTTTGACGTTCCTGAGCATACCAGTGGCTCTCAATGGGACTTAGAAACCAAGGATAAAGAGAATGCTCACAAAATTCTATCAACCCTTATGCCGGGTAACGCTACTTCGACTGTTCAGCATTACTTTTGCCTTGGTCGAAAACAATCGGGGAAACCGCGGCCCCTAAAGTGCATATTACGATCTGAAACTGAGGTATTTGAGTTCCTATGATGCTACAATGAACGCAAACGTGCAAATGATGATTTATTTAAGAAATGTGCCCCTCTTTTTGAGATATCGCTATCCTGAGATCATACCTTGGCCGAGAGAAAGTACTTACATGAGCCTCGGCTGGAATTGGATAGGAGAATTAATGGTGGTGAAGAAGATCTCACCATTAAATATGTTAAAGGTGTGCCCAAGATCGTATCAAAAAACGAGGATTCCCCATGAAGAAGAGATTAGAACCTCTTCTGATCTATTATCAGAATGTCTGGGGCTTGTGCACTAAGCTATCTCAGCTCAGCAATGCCGCTAGTTTGTGTGATGTTTTAGTGCTGACTGAGACTTGGCTAAGACCTGATATTCTTACCTCAGAGCTCCAATTGGCCAGTTATGCAGTGTTCAGGTGTGACAGATCTGAACAGACCAGTGTCAAGAAGAGGGGGTAAGGTGTTTTAATTGCAGTGAAAGATGGTATTGTTAGTGAAGTGGTCCCATCATCTGTGAATAATGTTGAGCACCTATTTGTCTGATCTGGTCACCGAAAATCCAATTTCCTAATTGCAGCTGTGTATATACCACCTAATTCTCCTTCTGAAGTGTACTCTGCTCACTGTATGGCTGTTGAAGAAGTGTTTTCTTCAAATCACTTCGCAGATGTCATCGTTTTTGGTGACTATAATTTACCTGAGTTTAAAGATTGGGAGATTTTAGCGAGTGGCTGTGATGCTGGTGGATGTAATGTGACCTTATCACCTGTGATTAGGCCTATGATTTAGTCCTTTTCGCTTCTGCAATGTCAACAACTTAATATGTGCCCTAACTCAGCTGGTAAACTACTTGATCTAGTCTTCTCTTAAAGCAGCTGTACAACTGTTACCTATGCTGATATACCCCTTGTGACTGTGAACTGTGACTCACATCATCCTGCTTTTTCTATTTCGATTCCCATTGATGTACTCACATCAGAAAAAGTTCCCAGTTCCTATTATGACTTCAAATGTAGTGATTACAGTGCAATCAATTCATCTTTGGATTCCATCAATTGGGCTGGTGTACTGAGTAACCTGTCTGTTGATGAGGCTTTTACTACTTTTTATGACATATTATATGGTATTATTTACCATCACACCCCACTGAAATCTGTTTACTCCTCGACATATCCAAAATGGTTTACCTCTGAATTGAAATCCTTGGTGAGAACTAAGAAGTGCCTTCATATGAAGTTTGAAAAATCTGGTGGTGCTTTTCAAGAATATGAAGCATTTGCTGAAATCAGAAAGCGATGCAAATCTCTCTCAACTCAATGTTATTACAACTACATGGAGAATGTTGGTGAATCACTGGCTAGAAATGCTAGATATTTTTGGTCTTATATGAGGTCAGAGTTTCCCAATAGCATGTACCTGGATGCAGGCCCGGTGACAGGATTTTCGGGCCCCTGGGCTACTGAGTGGTCCAGGCCCCCCTAAATCCCGGCAAACCCCCTCACTCAATTTAGACCAGAACTGCGAACTTTCAGGTTATTTTATAACCAAGACTTGATTATTAGCTTTTTCTGCAGAAGAAACTTGCACACTGTCATACATTATCTTTTGATTTACTATAAATTGTCCTTTTTTTAAATTAAACACATGTCAGTGGAATGGGATGGGGAAAAAATTTCAAAATGAAAACTTTTTAACGGTGTAACACACTTTACACTTTCATTTTACAGTAATCAAAACTAGGACTTACTTGAACTTGAAAATTTTATAAAAAGCCCTATATAAAATGTACTTTTTTTAAATTAGCATATCCACAATTACTCCCATCTTTCCGGAGATAATTATATCACCACCAAATTAAAATGTATGCAGAGTATTCACTTCTACTAAGCTTTGCTTTCACTAAAACTCTCTCAATCAAACATAACAGCAGGGAATGGGTAAAAATAATGTAAGTTAAGGGTTTTGACGAACAATATATTTTGTTGTGCCTCAATATTAAGATATTTTCGATAATTTGTTTCCTTCCTGTGTGCATAATTCAAGTAAAGTAGAAACTAAAGTTTTCCTAGATGAATAAAGTCTAATGTGACATATAAATCAGGGATATGCATATTGTAACGCAGGGAAAATGAAAGATTTGAGTAGATTTTATCGATGAACAACCAAAAGCTCCGCGGTGTCCAAAATGTATGTTTCTGCATGAACCTCCTAGTAGGGTCAAAGGCTTGGACTGCTGGGTAAAGGGGCAAAAAAACGGAAAGAAGTCCTTAATAGTGTCCCTCTAGAACGTAAAATAATGTTTCATTTGAAAAATACAGGAATTTTAAGGCTTTGAAGGTGTGAATGAGAAGTTTACTTTTGACAGGAGAAACCTTGAACATGGTTTCGCTTACACTTACAAACCTTAATATTTCTATATCCCCATGATTTTATACGTGTAGAGCCGGTGGAGATCGATAGACATGCACACATATTAAAAAAGGCGAATAAGAAGCGTTATGTTCCTTATGGCTTGAAAAAACTTACTCGCATCACGTCATTTCCAGCTCCCGCCACGTGTCTCAAGCTCTGGACGTGCTTATGAAAAATAAAATGTAATTTTTGGTGTCGCAAACGAATTTTCTATTTTTTTCCAGATCTACCTTTAAAAAGCATCAACAATTGATTTAATATGCACTTGACAGGCACTTAACATGCCAGATATTTACTACTAAAATGAATTTTTGCATGAAAATAGCGTCCGCCATTCTGTTACGTAATATCACCTACATTTAGTAAAAAACTCCCAAAGTTAAGCACAGTAAAGTAAAAGTGTGGTTTTGACAGACCTACTAGTTTTTTATCCAACCAAATTCCTCCCACAGCGTCACCCTCAACTTAAATAGGAAGATTTTCGTAGAAAACTGAAGTCGGGTGTAATTTTGGAATTTTGGCTATGTTTCAGCCCCTGCATCTCCGTAACGGCGACAGAACATGACCAATGACATGCCATTCCATGGTTGCCCATCAATTATTAGTATTTGAACCAAGTTTCATGATTCTATCTCCAAAAAAGCCATTTTGGAATTTTGTCAAATTTTTTCGATTTCAGCCTGCTGTGCATCGGTTCAAATTTTCCTTCCTCTCCTTTCTATTAACAAAAACCACACAAAATCATGACAGTGCATGCATGAGCCTTGAATTTATTTAAGTAAAACAAGGAAACAAACTTAGAAAAATTTCAGAAGGAAATTATACATCATATTTAAGAATTAATAACTATCTGAGATATGTATATATTCACAAAATTTTAAATATAAAATATTTTTTTGCTTCCCTTTTATATTTTACCCGGGAGTTAAGGATTGCACGGAATATCGGATTTAATGAAAATCCCGAAATCCCGGGATTTAATATATACGAATCCCGGGATTCCGGGATTGATGTATACCTTTTCGCTAACAGGCAGCACTAATAAGTAAGTTTTCTTGGACATGAAATGCAAAACATTAGACGTCTGAGTCCATTGACTAATAGATTTTATTGGAATAAGTAATTTGTCATCATTTGTCATGTCATAAGATAAACGGAAATGAGCTTACGGTGCACGTGTTAAAGACATAGTGATCACCAGCAACAAGATGAACTAAATTCCAGAAAATGTTGTCTAACTTTTGATGATGATCCCGTAATCCCGGGATTGAAAAGCCTCTCTGGGATTGCAATCCTTACTGGGAGGCTAGGTTGGGGGGCCGCGGTCCCTCCCTACCCCCGTGTATTGGCGCTCATGTATACAAAACCAATGACACAACACTAGAGTGTGTAGCTTGCTACTGCTAATCTGTAACTTTGACTGTAGAATAAACAAGTGTTTACAGTCCAATAACAAGTAAACAATAGACTTTAGACGGGGGATGGGGTTTCTAGTCGTTCAGGTTACAATATGTCAAAGAGTGGCGAATGTTCGCGGCAAAGGGAGGGGAGGTGAATCACGGCGACCGTGCTTCTCGCTCTATCGTTCCCATCACCCCAAAACCATCGATGACCACAACAACAATGCTAATGTCATACTTCTCTATTGCAAACTGACACACGCTCTACCTTCATTTGTTTTCTTCACTTTTTAAACAACAAAATTTTGTATTCTTTTTGGCATTTAAATTTATTCATACTTTAAATTTTTATTTTCAATTAATTTATTTTGGCCCGGGCCTCCTGATGGCCCGGGCCCCTGGGCATTTGCTCCCTTTGTCGCCGGCCCTGCCTCGATGGTGTAACTGCTAGTAATACAGGTGATATATCTAATTTATTTGCAAAATATTTTTCATCTGTCTATAGTCATATTGTTCTAGATGATATCCCTACATACTCATTTGATAATAACATCTCTCTGTCCAATTTACGAGTATCTGCTGACAAAATTCACAAAAAATTAAAATCTATTGTATCTCAAAGGGGTGTGGTCCTGATAACATTCCTTCCACAATGATTAAGAATCGTAATGTTACATTAGTACATCCACTCTTTATTTTACAATGTGGCATCTTCCCAGAGCTGCTCAAATTATCAAAGGTAGTTCGTGTTTTTAAAAGTGGCCAGAGAAGAGACATTAAGAACTACCATCCTGTTGTAATTCAGTCTTATTTTGCCAAAATATTTGAGAGTTTAGTTATGGATAATTTAGAACCAATTTTAAGACATGTAATTGATCCTCATCAACACGGGTTTTGTACAGGTAAATCTACTAACACAAATCTTTTAATCTTGCAGCAAAGTATTTTATCTGGTTTTGAAATGAGCAAGCAGACTGATGTCATCTATACAGACTTTAGTAAAGCTTTTGATAAGGTAGATCACCAGCTATTGTTAGCCAAACTGGAAGCTTTGGTTATATTTAGAACATTGTTAGAATGGATGAAAAGTTACCTTACAAAACGCAGGCAGTTTGTTTTGCTTAAAAATCATAAATCTGTTGAATATAGAGCTTCTTCTGGTGTTCCTCAAGGCTCTCATTTAGGCTCGCTTCTGTTCAACGTCTTCATAAATGATGTTGGTCTTGCCCTATACCCATCCCATTACCTACTATATGCTGATTACCTTAAAATATTTGCTACTATTGATTCCATTGATGACTGCTGTCTGTTACAAAATAGTTTGAATAAATTGACATTATGGAGTAAAGATAATGCCATGGTCTTAAACATACAGAAATGTTGCTACATGTCCTTCAGTAGAAAGTCCAAATCAATCGACTTCTCGTACACAATGAATAATCAGGAATTGGCCAAGGTTGACTGCTTCAAGGATTTGGGGGTCTCTTTTGACCCAAAGTTACAATTTGCATCTCTTTGCTTGATCACACAGACAAAGGCATTTAAACACTTGGGAGTATTTTAAGATTTGGTCGTGACCTTAATAATATCTATTGTCTAAGGATGTCGTATATATCCCTCGTTAGACCCATTGTTGAATATGGCTGTTGTATCTGGTCTCCTTCTTACAATGTACACCCGTCCACAATAAAAAGTTACCACCTCGGAGGCCGAATTTTTCTAAGTCCCGAGTTGAAGGAGATTTGACAACACTGTTCCTTGGCATGGAGAGTTTAAATGCCCAGAGCTCTCGCCATTTATTGGGGGTACCCTTCCCTCGAGAATAATTCCCTTTTCACACTTTCTCAAGTGAACAACCAGGGCAGACCGCCTTGACCCAAGACCACCAAGAAGAGAGAGAGACAACTCTTCTCGGTGGTTGTGCTTGACCATATCTGCTAGAAGACGAGTCGTCCGAGACACATAGGTACCTGGGGCCACAAACGGGACAAGGGGCACGAGATGAGTTCCAATTACTTTTCAGCACATTTCTAGTAGAGACATAATAGAAAATGACACTCACTTTATAACCTCTTTCGAAAATACCTAACATTTATTCCGAGACCACTTTGGAGTCCTATGACAACTGGATGATTTTCTGAGGGTAATGATTAACGTGCTAAATGGTCGTTGTGCTTCCACGGGTATTATAAGACCATAAAATAATCAATATTCTGGTTGAAATTTTATGTCCTCTAAACTTAACACTTCGAAACGCCTACATTTATTGATCACTAAGTCACCAATTCACTCAGATTCATCCAACGTTCATGTCGCAACGCGTAGGTGTGAAGAAAGTCTTAGGAAGGTGCAAACAGAAAGTCTTAGGTTTATTATTCCATAGTTTTTTTTCAATTGATCACTGCTTCAAATGCTCATGTATTACGTACATCAGCTGCTAATATGATCTTCAGTATTTTTGTAATGCTTGAACTCCTGGAACTATTAAAAAGCCATTAATTTCTGATAATCAATAGCTATCGGCTTACGTGGGCCGAGCTTCTTATAAAGGAGAAGTCTCTAAGTTTTTCCAGCCTCATTACATAATTCTCACTAAAAGAGAGTTGCATAAAACGGCATAATCAGAGATGCCTGTGAGCGCTTAGCCGATACCCTACTCTCGGAAATAATTCCAATACGTTCAGAAGTCGGTCAGTATATTTTTCCACCCTCAGAAACACTCCCGACACGTTTTATGATACCTAACCCCGAACAGTAAGCATGTGGTGAAAATAGAATCATGCCAGATCACAACAGAAAAAACTCATCCGGGAAATGAACCACACATCTACAAATGTGCTGTTATGCACTCTATTTCAAGCAAAGTTTGAATTTAGGCAGGCTCTCCATTTCTTCACATTTCCACCCTCCGTTATCTAAATAGTGTATTGAAGAAAAAGGGGTATAGCAGCATTGATGACAGAAGGAAAATTGTATTGACAAGATAAGCTTTTAGTGGTAGACGTGAACTGTTGACAGGGGCATTAAGTAGGGCAGTAAAGAAAATACTAGTGAAAAGTTTTATAGGGAGCATGGCTTATAGGCTTCATGGAACGAAGATGGAAATATACTCAGAGCTTTTAAGATGTGAGTATGGAGAAATTAAAGTGGGCCAAAAGGAGGACAAATGATGAAGTATAAGAAATGGTAGGAGAGGAAAGAATTTTGATTGATGAATAGAGAAGATAAAAAGGGCAAGGGTGAATTGAAATATATGATTGAGTGAAGAATATTGGTTAAATGGGGTAGAGTGAGGCGAAGAACGGGTAGCTTGGATAAAATGATGGGAGGTATGAGGGGCTGAAGAGGGACATTGTGTGAAACCAAAACTAATGATAATAATGATTCTCATCACTGCAATCACATCACGTGTTTAATTCCCTTGGAAAATATGAATTGATCCTCACCTAGAAATTTATTGCTCTCTTTTCCATACACCGTTTGATGTCAATGATAACATTTGAATGTTTTGAGTCCACCATCATCATCAGAGTAAATGATGATGATGGCGGACTTAGTCATCAAAATGTATTCATCCATTACTAATATCACCTGGTGTGAAACCCGAAAAAAAATTATTTATTTTTATTCACAAGCAATACCTTAAATCTTGTATCATTACCTTGTTTATGAACTTTTCAATCTCCTTAGACCTTATTTCCCAAGCACTTTTTTGCCCATCGAAAGAGTCCCTTTTTCTGGAAATTCCTGTATCATCACCAACCAGAATGACCGCTACCTTCTCCGTTATAAGTCTTTCTCTCTCCTCAACTGTCCTCTTCAAGATGGTTGGCACTCTTCCACCAAAGCCATACTTAACATTTCTCCTTCGTCCTTTAAAAGTATCCTTTGTTTCATCACCGGTCTTTCTCCCAATGTTCAAGAAAATGGGTGCTGGCTTAGCAGGGATGCTTTCAGACATTTCTTGAGTAGGTAAAAGGCCTTTTTCATTTGCCTCTTCAATTAAGCCAGCTTCTAAGAGATGATTTCTTTCTTTTTCCCTCTCTGCCTCAATAAGGGATGCCGAAAGTGCAAGCCCCAGTTGTAAACTACCATCAGATGCAGTTTTTGGCTTAATGCATGGACCAGTTAGCTCCTAAAGATTTCAATGAACAATCATTGCAGTAAATGTCACTAATATAGAACATATTGATGAAAACATAAAAAAATATTATTACTATCACAAACCTCTCATAACCAAACTAATCAACCACGATATTAACACCCAAATAACATGATCTTTAGAGTATAAAGTTTTCATTACAGCCATTTAAGGAATAATAAAGAATTATACCTTTTTGGGCTTCCTCGATATTTTATTTGCCAGCAACGGGAGTCCCAATGACTGCCTCTCAGCCTCTTGCCTTTGAACTAGCTCCAAAGCATCCAGCAGTTGCTTTGTGGTCATCTTGTGCTTTACTGCACACAATTTCATGTGTGCAGTGTGTGTATCTTTATTATCAAAAGACTTCCAACATATTGGGCACATGAGAATATTGGCCTTATCAGTCTCCTGCAAAATCAAAGATCTTTCACCATCCTTCGATGCATTACTTTCATAATCTTGCAGAGAGGTGCGACCTGGAGGAGATGCCTCCACAACGGATTCACTATGCTCCATGCCAACACTCTTGCAGGAAATCCCACTAGTTTCACATGAGGTAGGGTCCCTCTCGGCCTTAAATTCGTCATCCTCAGCAGTTGAATGTTGCAGAATGCAAATTGTGTCACTAGATCGACACTGATCTCCCGTGTTCGATGGCTCATCCTTTTCCCTCTCCAATGAAATATGGCATGAACCGGAGTCCTTGGTTCCAACAAAATATCTATCCACGGTGGCAAAATTCGATGCTTTACCTCCGCATCTGAGCAAGAAATAAAACGAATGATCGGTAAAACAAATTTTTATTCACAAAGTTAAAGAACTAATTTAATCAGCCAAGCTGTATGAAACATTGATAGTATACCTAGAATGTAAAGCCGAGCTAGGTCGTCCCCTTGCAGAGCCTTGCATTCTACTACTCCTTTTACTACGACTCGTTGATGAGTCTTTTGATTTATTCATACTTTTTGTAGTAAGCGATAGCTTATGAGTTCTAGTCCTTTGAGAGACAAAGAACGATTGACTACACAAAGGCATACCCTTCTCATCCATTTTATTCACTTTCTTATCTGCAGTTTCAACCCGGGGATTCTTCAAAGAACTGTTGTCTATAATTTGTCACTATTAGAACTATGTCGTGGCCATTCCTCCAGGTCTTTAGATGACCTCATCGGCATAAAAGAAAGAAGTGTTCTGGGTTCTCCAGTCACTCTGTCACTGTCATCCAGGTCAAACTTTTCCCGCAATTTTCTCGATGAATGAAAAATTACTCTAAAAATGATCAAAGGCAAGAATGCATTAAGCCAGGGTTACACAATCCTCTCCAATACGTCAAACGCAGTTTCACTGCGATTTTCGTATTTTTCAAAATAAATATATACCTACTCAGTTAAAGCCATAGCACAAATCGTGACTCCTAGAACTCCAAAAGCAGCATATTTACTGGCAGTATAAGCATAAGTTCCTTTGAGACGTCGAGGCTTCTGTGGTCGCTTCGAATCCATTCAAGTACAATGGTGAGACGGCGGTATAATTTGATAATTGAATTTCATAAACTTCGTTAGCTCGAATGAAAAACGTTGCTCAACTACGGTAATGACCAAGTTTCACCATTTCCAAAGTAATGATAGTTGTCCAAATGCAGAGCGGAACGAGCACAACGAATCGCCTCAAACGCAAATTCGAATATCAAGTTTGTCATATCGTTTGTTTTTTTTTATGATCCCCTCCCCCCCTCCAGTTGACACTCGTTGCCATGGGGGATGCACTCCCTTTCCCTAAGTTGATCCCGCGATGGTAGCGCCAAGTGTGTTCGTCTTGTGAACCCGGTATTTGAAATTTGGAGAGCGGGGAAGTCGCGTCGAAGCCGGCTGAAAGCTGTTGACAGCTAACGGTAGTTCGGCCGAGGTGAGGAATGAGTACTGATGATAATCGTTTTTTCACCGGTAAAGCTGATGATGCTAGTCAATTTTGCTGTATGTTATGGATTATCCAGGTGATATACGTCATCAGCAATGATTTAATAGTCGTAAAGTAGGGTAATATATGTTTCTTTATTCCATTGAAGTTTTTTACGCCGGGCAGCAGCGGACGCCCATGAAGAAGCCAGAGGTGGGAAATGAACGTTAGTGGAATGCTTTGCGAGGAATTCTGTCATCCGAGAACCATCATCTTTTGTCAGATAAGTTTTTTCTTAATTCCTAACTCCATATTTTGTCTATAAACACTGTTGGTAGAGAGTTGCTAGAGGAAATGAAATTGCAATACTCGAGTGTCCTTTTCGCCCTGGTGGTGAGGGTTTACCGTTTGTCGGAAATTCTTTGAAGCCTTGTATGTGGGCAGGTCTTTCACCCTAGCTTCCCGTTCGTAGGGTCGACGGAAATCCCCACCACAGGGTTGTCGTAAAATGTGTGAAAATGCCGTCGGAGGTAATCCTTTTCCTCTCATTGTTTGTAGGTCGCGGCGTCGTTTGAAAATCTGGGAAGCTGAAGTTGGGGAAAACGGTTTTAATCTCATGCTTCCAACCTTCGACATGTCTCTCAGTAAGTGTGTCTCGTCTTTACGGATTGGGGCTCAGTTTTTCCTACTGCTTTCTTGGAGCAAGATCTCTGCCAGCATTTAAGTTATTCTGTTTTGGTAAATTTCAGTTTTTACCATGCCCAGCAACAAATGCTGCGTTCTGCTGTGCCAGGATCGACATAGTTCGCGTCATCGGTGAGTGCCAATAAAACTTGTTGCTCTTCGTATTTGTATTAACGTTACCTGTGGAAAGTGGTCACTTCATGTAAGTGCAATGCTATATTAATTCATTTCCTATTTCCTTCCTTGCTCAAAGTTATTTCACTAACCAATGATTTTTGCTTTTGGAAACTGTTTATGAAAAATCCTTGTGTGCATGAGATATTAGCGTTTTAATTCAACAATATTTCGTAGAATGAAGCTTTCAATTCTGTCATTGAATGTAACTAATATTTGTTATCTTCTATTTCTAACTTGTTAGATTTCCTCATCCCACAAAGGATGCACACGGGAGATTTTGGAAATGGGTGCAGGCCACCGGCAATATGAGTTTGCTGAGTGTAGCACCCCAACATATATATGAGCGGAGAATAGTGTGTGGAAATCACTTCTCCAGTGACTGTTATGTTGGAAATAGAAACCAATTAAAAAAAAATGCTGTGCCCACCTTAAACCTCCCAGGTAAGGAAACTCCTTGGATACCTATCTTTCCAGAATTAATTTTGACTAAAAAGTTAATGAAAATCCATTTTTTATCATTATACTGACATTAATTTTTTGTCCTTTTTCTGGATATTTCGCAGCACCATTGTCTTGTGAGGAGTTAGATGTCAATATCATGGATGAAAGTTCCCCTAGTGATGGTAAGTTCTGATGTAATGAATTTTCAAGTACCCTTTTGTCTATCATGTTTAGTCTATAGAGTTATAACGTTTTACTTCTCTCAGATTAAGGGACAGTTGAGTTTATCTTGTATTTGTTGCTAATTTCAGTGGTTGAGATGGAGTTATCTGCACTCCCTTCAACATCACCAGGGATTACTCATCCACCAGGTATGTCAGTATGGTGAACACCTCTCTAATTTTCTGAATCTACTACCTACCTGCTATGAAGCTAGCTACATGTATGGTGATTTTTGCTTATAGATACCCCAGTGCAGTTGCCTATGGTGATCCCTTCGACATCATGGGAAGATATCCCTTCAACATCACAAGGGATTACTCATCTACCAGGTATGTCAGTACAGTGAACACCTCTCTAATTTTCTGAACCTACTACCTGCTATGAAGTAAGCTAGCTACATTTATGCTGATTTTTGCTTATAGATACCCCAGTGCAGTTGCCTATGGTGATCCCCTCAACATCATGGGAAGATATCCCTTCAACATCACAAGGGATTACTCATCTACCAGGTATGTTAGTGTGTTGTCTTGTTTTCCTAGTGCATATAGTAGTCATCTCTCTGCGTTCTTAGACTCCAATTTGAAACTAAAATTTTTGGAAGCAATTGACCCAGGCTGACAGATAATCCTAGCACTCGCTGTGCTACGAAGGTTTCCTTACATTTTTATATTTTTCTTCCACTCCAATATTGGACAACATCCGACACGTTCTTTTTGTTAGATACATTTCTTATTAGAACATTATGTTTTTGGTGTTAACATGGTTGAGGGTCTGTCCTCTTTCCCACCCAAAATGAGTTGGGGATATGCGGGTAGCATAATTATGGATTGTAAAATGAGAAAAAGGTACATTTATGGCACTATAGACATTTTTTGCCTAAAATATAGTTAATTAGTAATGTGATTAACACCACAAGGGTGTAGGTTAAACTTGATCTCTTTTTTATGATAGCCATCATAAAAATGTGTGCTTTCATCCTCGGGAATAAAAATAAAATATCTCTCATTCCTTCAATAGAAAGAATGCTATTTTTTGATTCATTCCCTCAAAATGACTGTCTGGACACAGTTTTTGTGATGTTTTCCATTAGAATGAGACTGTATAATTTAAAAAAATTGTGATGAAACCAAGTATTTAGTGTTTAACATTCATAATATATTCCTTAAATGTGTTTTGGATGTACAAGTTCACTGCTGTGTTTACTTTTTGAAGCAGGTATATAACACAGACACTTCTACGTATACAGGATAATATGAACCATGTTTAGTCAAAATCTGAGTCTGTGGGTGTCATGGTGTGGCTGTAATTTGGAATGACCCATATCCTTTTAAAAGTAAAAGGCATCATTTATGGAGTTGACCCTTATATGGTTTCTATCACAGATATGTTGCTTTTGATCCAAAAGATATCCATTGAATCTTATAGAAATGGCAGGCTTCTTCAATTGAGGGGAAATGCTGAAATTTTATGATTGATGATGTATATGAACCTCAAAATCAGATGTAGACAAAATAACTAATATTTTCCTCTTTCTTATCTTTCAGCACAGTGTGATATTGTTGACACCTCTTTTCCTTCTCTAATTCCATCAAAACCTTTGAGAAGGTCTCTCTTCCCTGCAATCCGAAGGAAAGGGTAAGGAAATACAATTTTATTCATTGTCATATATAAATATAATACTATTGCAAACTTTGTGCATAAATGATCAACTCCAAAACTACTTACTCATTTTTCTTCATGCTTTATTTCAGAGGTGTCAGGAAGGAGGGGATCCTTGAAGAACTTGGCGTCAAAAAGTTGGCTGAATTGACCCCAAAGGCTAAGTTTCTTTATAAAACTAATCAGATTTTGAAAAAGAACATGCATCGCTCTTCTCAAAAGCTGGTTAGTATTAGAAAGAGGCTTAGGCGGTCAGAGAAATATTTTAAGCAGGGTTGGGGGGCTTCCGGTAACCTTTCCCAGACTGTCTTGTCCTTTCTGCAATCACAAATCACTCAGTCCTCCAAGAAAAGCAAAGGTCGCAGGTTTACATTAGATGATAAGATTTTGTCACTTTCTCTTATGAAAAGAAGTGGAAGGGCGTATAGATTTTTGTCTAATTTGTTTGCACTTCCTTCGAGGCGCACATTGCTAAGGCTTTTATCAGGCTTGTCCTTTTCAACAGGCATTAACAATGCAATGTTCGATCATTTGTCAAAAACAGTCAGTAACGTGCGGAACATTGATCGACATTGCATTGTAATGTTTGATGAAATGAGCTTGACTCCTCACCTAGATTTTCAAGAGCATCTTGATTTAATCGAGGGTTTTGAAGATTTGGGGGAGGGGTTAAGATCACCAAGGTTTGCTGATAAAGCCTTAGTTTTTATGTTGAGAGGCCTTAGGAGGAACTACAAACAGCCTGTGGCCTATGTTTTTCCTGGAGGTTCCATTAAAACATCGGACTTGAGTGTTTTGTTGAAGCGGGTAATTGGTAGCATACAGGGAACTGGGCTATCGGTCCATGCCACTGTATGTGACCAGGGACCTTCGAATGTGGCTGCAGTCAACCGATTGTGTGAGGAGACAAGGCAGTCTGTCCTCAGGTCTGGAGGGGAGTACAGAGATGATTATTTTCTTATAAATGGTGAGAAAATAATTCCTCTGTTTGACCCTCCCCACTTGATGAAAGGGATCCGCAATGGCCTTCTCACAAAGGACTTGAAATATTCCTCTGGTGGGGTCAAGAAAGTTGCTTCTTGGCGTCATGTCATACAGGTGTACACCATTGACTGTGATATAATCAAGATGCTCCCTAAGGTAACAGAGCTCCATGTCATGCCTGACAAAATACCTAAGATGAAGGTGAAGTACTGCACACAGGTGTTCAGTGAGCACATGGCGGCAGTGATGAAACATCTGTCATTAAGACGTAAGTAATATGGGTCCACTTCTTTTTGTGTAAAATTTTTTAATGAAACTAGAATTTCATAGTTATTTTCATTTGTCTTCCAGAATGCTATCCCAGAGATATTGACCCAGAAGCTCTGCAAACCTCTGAGCTCCTGTGTTTTTTTGACAGGCTTTTTGACAGTGTCAATGGGTGTTCAAAAGTACCGCCACCTGGAAAGCCACTGCGGTGTGCAGTCTCATCTTCATCTCGACACATGGTATTTTGGAATTGGGCCCAGAAAGTCCTTCAGTCAATGGTGTACATTAAGGGAAGCAAAGAAGTGAGGATCCCCTCCTTAATTAATTGGGGTAGGACTCTTAGAAACATTAAATGTCTTTGGCTTAGATTACACAAAATTGGATTTAAGTGCCTTGCCCTAAGGAATTTGAATCAGGACCCACTTGAAAATAAGTTTGGGAGTATTCGAAGCTATGGGTTTCGAAATAACGCCCCAACGTGCTCCCACTTTGTTGGAGCATACAAGTCATTGCTGCTAAATGACATGGTTGCCCCTCATTCTGTGGGGTCAAACTGTGAAGGGGATGACTGTGAGGTACTTGATAACCTGAGGAGCTACCTAGCACCTGGGTCATCAAGTATTTCACCCCAAGTTACCTCTGATGCAGTTGATGATGCTCTTTTTGAAGAGAGTGGCATTAACTCATCAGAGGTCATTGGTGACACTCCCAGTATGAGTTTCACTATGTCATTTGCAGCAAAATCAGCAGGTGATATCCTGAAGAAAATGGGCCCTGTTGAATGCATTGAGTGTAAGAGGAAAATGTACTCTGTTTTTACCCATGACAGTAGTTCGACCTCTGCTCAAAGAGAACAGTGGACTGCTCTCCGAGGGTCATGCCATCCCTCTGACAGTTTTACTAGAGTCTTCACCACTTGTAGAGATTTAATTTTCAGAGAGTTACCAATCCAGGCCCATCAGCCAGGTGTTGGAACTCATTTAAAAAGAATAATCTCTGCACGAGTTGACTTTAGAAACATATTTTGTGCTGTGCATTACATCAGTTTCAAGGATAGGTTTCTGAAATTGGTGGTAAACCACTTTGTAACTGTGTGGTGCACCAGCGTAAATCGCATTCTTGCTGGTAGAGACACTAGAACAACGCAAACAGTGGACACTATACACCAAGCAGCCCGTGCTTACTACATGAAGAAGCATGGCCAAACAAAGAAATAAACACTTAAGTACACATTTAATAGGTATAGTAGTATATTACAGTTGTCTTATGTCATATTAATTGTAAGTGTATTTTAGAATGTATACTTAAGTTTAGTTTCAGGTTTGCTCATGTGCGGTTTATAATTGTGTATTATGCTTTCATTTTTTTGTTATACCATCGATTTTATGTGTTGGTTTTTAGGCTTGTTTTGAGCATGGTTTTAGTATGAATTATGTTATTATAAAGTTTGTGTCAACCAAATTTCATGGTTTTCTGGTTATGAGCAGCCATAAGTCTCATAGTATGATGTTGAACTCACATGTGCAAACCTGTATTTTAGTGTTTAAACAAGTGGGTCATAGAGATAGTTTACAAGTCCTGCCCCAATTAATGTTAGTTTAGATTGTTTCATATGTCGTATTTGTATTTTGCTGGTTTTTGCTGCAGCTAAATGTATTTGGACTGTTTTTGAATTTTGTTTTGTCTCACTCCTGTTTTTCTGCCTCACTCCTGTTTTTCTGCCTCACGTTACATGTTTTATCATGATATCTCATTAAGTCCCAGTGTTGCTGCAGCTGGAACTAAATGTATTTGGACTGTTTTTTAATTTTATTATATCATACTCCTGTTTTTCTGCTTCACGTTACATGTTTTGTCATGATCTCTCATTAAGTCCCAGTGTTGCTGCAGCTGGAACTAAATGTATTTGGACTGTTTTTTAATTTTATTATATGATACTCCTGTTTTTCTGCTTCACGTTACATGTTTTGTCATGATCTCTCATTAATTCCAGTTTTGGAACTATGTCAGTTCAGTTTGGACAAATAAAATAATAATAATATCTCAGCTACTGTTTTATTCCTTCATTTCTATATTTGAAAATACCGGGTATAAGAGTATCCTTAAACTAGGCATTCCGCATTACTTTGTGGGCGGAGCTAAACGCCAATAGTTCTCGAGACGCTCACCAAAACGCTACCTGTAAGGTTCCAGTAGCCCTGTTTCAAAGCATTGAGTGTCGCATCCATGCTCGTTGCTGTATGGTTGCCATCAGTTGCCATCTTTGTTTGGTGTTGTGGAGTTTGTTGGAGTATGAATTTTTGGATATTACTGTTTACAATTGGAGAGAGGTAGCACCTGAAACAACAGTATGATAGAGAAGCTGTTAATGTGGTAAGTTAATTTTATTTAAATCTCTTATACACTGCTTGTGAAGCTTGATGCTATTGTTATTCATTGCAAAATGTAACTGGTATACTGTGACTACTATATTGTAATGATCCACCACACTGCAACGTCGTTAAAATCGTAAGGCAATTTGGAATGCGCGTACATTCATGTAGCCTTGAGCTTGAGCTATTATTTTTATGAACTGAAGTAGTTGTCACGGTGTGATACGTGTGATTTCCAGTAAGTAGTGGAACTTGTCTGCCCATTGGTAGTGTACACCGTTCGAGCAGGATAAATGTTTGAAGTTCGTGACTGTTAAGCTCACATCTACCGTTTTTTCTTGCGTACCAATTATCTGTCATCTTGCAGGAGACAATTTTAAAGTAGTCATATTTCTCTGTGTATTGCTGGTTTCGGACAGGTTTGAACGTGTATATTTCACAAGTATTATGACATGTCGGAAGTTGTTCCATTTTAGGGGATAATTTGGTGCGACAATGTAATTATATATTCTTCATAATATTTTGCCGTGGTGTGGTAATTAATCATCATATGCTTATGTTCGTGTTTTATTCAACGAGTAGTTCTTGAATAAAGCCGTTTTACACGATACATTTTTTTTGTACTAACTCTTGCACGAGGAAATTGTACCGTGTGATCGCTTTAGCTCACATCTACCGAACCTGTTCTAATTCCATTCAGACAAACATACAATTTCGTTCAGTTTCATACATTCGTTTGACAAAAATTGCACCGTTTAAAACGGCCTTAATTCCACCCAGAAAAACATACTATTTCGTTCACTTTCATACATTCGTTTGTACAAAAAATCGCTTCGTGTAAAACGGCCGTAAAGGCCTGATTACACGATACATTAACCCGTACGAGTTTTTGTCTAAATGAATGAACGCGAAAATGCACCGTGTAACCACACCAAAATGTACAAATGAATGAATGCGTGAACAGAAAATAGAACCTGTTCTATTTGGTTCATGCATTCGCACAAGTTGAGCTGAAACCATTCACGCAAATGTAATGTACATGAACCCGTACGAGTTAATGTATCAAGTAACCAGGCCTTAATACCTTCCAGCTACTTCTGTTTTCTTTGCTGTTTTTGAGTTTTTAGTTTGCCAATTAAAAACCTCTGCCCGAAAAAACAATCGTGGTTCCCAATGCATTGTCGTGAAATAGTCGCTGGACTGTTACCGAGCAAGTGCATCATTAGGTATAGGAAATCAATCTTATGACATGATTTGAATGTGAATTCCGCATTGATAATGAGGATAAGTACGGCTAATACTAGAAATGTGCTGTACCTACATGGGAAAAGGAAAGAAAGTTTTTGGCTTACTCGACGTCTTAAAGCTGTCATTTCATGTGTCACTAGTGAGATTGTTAACATTCCTTCAAATCTCGCTGTAGTCACCGACAATGATACCATTTCATCGCTTCCGTCCAAAGTGTGATTACGTCATTTTGTCTGCCCCGTTTGCTTTCATCTCGCTTGGGAGCGGTGGTAAAGGACGGATGAATTGGTCATCATAAGTGACCTTCTACCCATTCGCACACTGGGGTGTAATAATGATGAGATTACGCCTGACATTGAAGGGCTTGTTTGGTGTTCGTGGGGTGATGGTAGGCTTATTAATAATCCGTGAGAACATGTTCTGAACTTGTGTATCCTAACTAGTACTTCTTTCTTTTTTAGCGTGTACGGCAAATGCTCCTTATTCAGGTGCGAATTTTTACTTTGAAAAAAGTTGCTGTGTTAGAGCTATTTGATGTTTTGTATTTTGACGTATCGTGGCTTGTGGCCCCAGGCCTTACGACGTCGAAGGTTCATTTCCCTTCTCCTATGAGGTTGTTTACCTATGTAGGTTCAAGTGCGTTAATGCTTAAGAAAATTTATAGTGGAGCATAAAACTCACAGCGTCGCTCGACACATACGGCTCGGCTTAGTTCACATCACGATATCTTCTCCCTCCGTATTTACTAGTCCAGTAATGAAATTCCCTCTTTTCTATAGGTAACCGTTATTTCCCATGTGCGTTAGCAATTCGTATTTGTTGGGGAAAGAATTTTCTTGATCTGAAATCGTATAATCATTGCCTCCGACAAAATTCTCCCTAAGGGTTTACGTCAAATCGGACGGCCCCACATGCACTCAGAGCTGAACAGTTGAAATGGTTGAAACGTCAATCCGAAGGAAATATTGGAGAGAGGTTGAGTGTGCCTGGCGTAAAATCTCGACATACCGGAGCGAATATGACATTTTAAGTAAACACTGCGTAACCCTTTTCTGCGGATTTTTTAAATTTTATTCCCATTTTCGAGTGCTTGGTCACTTTTGGGGCGTTGTTATAGATCTAACGTCATATGCGCCTTTTAGGAATAGAGTTTGGGGCATAGGGGACACGAATTTGGCTCCGTATTCCTCTTCTGCGCATTTGGGTGTCGCGGTGGGTTGCGCTCAACCCATGAGTCTCTTTTTCAGGAAAAATCTTTTTGGATTTGGTGGCCAAAGGAGGCCGTACCTCAACTCTCTAGAAAATTTGCTTTCTTAAACCAGTCGCGTTCTGTGCGGGAAATTTTTATCGCATATTTGTGTGGTTCTGCCACAACGTACAAACTCCTAATGTTATCAACAGACTGTCATTGTTAATTTTATTCCTCTCATATCAGCTCCCGAATTAATCATCATCACTAGTCATCATGAAAGTGATTTAACATGACCCGCCACTCGCTACTTTTGCTATATCGGCCGAGTGTATAGCACCCTCGGGCTAGTTCGATTTTGACATATGCTATTGAGAATCTAGGAATGCCCATCCCCTCCTTTAAATTGTGACAAATGCCGGAACTTAATTTTCACATGTAAATCGATGCTTTTAAGGTGGTTGATGGAGTATAGGTGAAAAAGAATTAATTACCCGAGCAAGTACCTATTTGGCGAATGAGAATGCGATTGATGCCAATCCCTAGTAGTAGAGAAATATTTGGAGCCATATCGGCTGAAGGGTATGTATTAATCTGTGCATAGAATGTAGAAGAGGCTAAAGAGTAACGAGAGGATAGGATATTGTGAAGGAAATTAAATACGGCTATTTTTCTACGTTTAATCATCGAACTTATTCTGCCAATATTTGTAGATTTGTTTGTGGATACCCCCTGATTACCATTCCCCAACCATGTCGTCTTCCCAACCAATCCACATTTCCTACGTCATATCTCGCTATAATTCTTATTATATATCCTGCCTTCGTGCTAATCGGAATGCCATTAATTTTTCTTTTAAACGTCTACAATCTGTTCGAAAATTATTTTGTGGTCGGTGCCCCGAAATGAGACGGCGTTAAGGTAGGTAATATGCGTTGTATATAGAAAAGATACGTCGGAGTAGGAATTGGTGCTTTCCCGGCGTATCTGCTTCAAGAAGTTTTCTTGGATTGTCCTCATGGACGCCCTTACCCGGCGGACAACCCGAGAAAACTTCTTGAAAAAGACACGTAGGAGCTTTCAATATACGCAGTTTCAGGTATGCCGCGGTGAAATCGTTACTCGGGAGTAAAATATAATCGAGTACCTACTGTTTATTTTTTAGGTTCCTACGCGTGCCGATGAATAATGAAATGCCCAAGTACCCTGAGCCGAATGTTGACGCTCTGCGTCGTTCGTAACATCCATAAACGAATTGAATGATGTTTAGTGTCAATAATTTCAATTTCGCATATGCATTTTGAGAAGGGTGGTAATGACCGGCCTGGCGAAGAAGAAGACGAACAAAGAGATTTTACTATGGTAGGGCTGGAAAGAAAATTGATGGAAGGACGTGGAAGTGGATGAAGAATGAAATGAAAGGACAATGAGAAGAAGGGGAGTCATAAGAAAACTGAGGGATCGTGGGCCGTGGTGTGTTGGGAAGATAAACGAAGACCTAGAAAGGGGCAGGGATTGTAGCTGGCAGTTGCCAGTATGACTTAGTTCCGTAGGCATGGAGAACGGATTCTGTGCTGTTTTTTTATTGCAAGCTCGGGTCCGTGATCCCTTGCTTGCTGTGATAGAGAGACATTGGTCCGAGTATGACCGAAAGGACCGATTGGCGCCATCTCAACGTCGCTCCTCCCGCAGCCAAAGGGTGAGTCCACCTTTCCCACGCCCCCCGCGAGGGACAACCACCCGCCCCCCCCCTCCCCGGCGGCTGACAGTGGCGGCGGGAGCTGGTTGAGAACGCATCTTCCGCCCCAGCTCCCCCTCCACATGGGTCCGAGGTCACCCTACCTCCGCGCCCGCTTGCTAATCTCGCCCGGTTTCGTATCGATCGACCGCCACCGCCTCCCCCTCCCCGTGGACCGCCCCTCCATCCCCCCACCTCAGCCGAGGGAGTTCCCGCACCCGTCCCCTCACCCTCGCTCACTTTAAGACGTCTCCCCCGCGGAGGATGCTTGGTCCATTCCTCCCCCACCCGCCTCTCCCTCCCCCTTTCGCGCGTCACGCACTCTGTGTGTGTCCTCCCCCCGGCTTGGCGCGTACGTGGACCGGCATTCCTTCCCTCGGTTCGCGTCGCTCCGCGAGTCACCTCCTCCTCGCCCATGGGATGCCTGGCCGTCGGCGGCCGCGCTGTGACAGCCCCAGCACGCTAGTCGGCGCCAGGAGAGCACGGACGTGTCCTCCCGCCGGAATCCCGCATCCCACGTGCCACTGATGGGTCAAATCGAAATCGCGGAGACGGAGTGAGTCGGCCAATTTATTCCGTCCGCCCGAGTGGGGGCCGTTCCTAAACTCGCGTCTCTTAGTTCCTCCAACCCCGCGACGCAGTCGATCCGTGCTGGAGGTGGCGATGAATTCAGGGTCGAGGTGGGTGGAGTTAGGAGGTGGAAAATTTGTTTTGGGTCGTCGTCATTATCGCCCATGCGATTCCTGGGTCCACGGCCCCAATGTGTAGGATGGTGTGTATTTCCTTGAATGCGACCAAGTTCTTTGCATTTTTGACCCTTTTTATTTTTATTAAAAAGATATTAGAAGAGTCATCCTCTAACTCTGCTTATATTTCTGTTTTTTATTATTGTCATTTAGTTAATTTGGAAATTATAGTGAAAAGGCGTGGAAAAAATTAATTTAATATACACATAACATGATAAAATAAATGCATAAATGGAAAATATTCACTGCATTTAATGGAGTTGCTGCTTTGATTTTACATTGATATTGTTGAAAAAGTACATTCGACTGAAATTTTATTAGTTATCACTTATACATTTTTTCTAGTCCACTTACTATTCCACTGATTTGTGAACATGCAAGTTTTTATGTAGTATACATGCTTTTGCTGAGTTATTTAATATTTCAGTTGCCAACCCAAATATAATCTAGTTCTTACTTTTATAACGATTTCATTAATATTTCATACTGTTCTCTGAAGTCAAGTCCCTTGTTGAATTTTCTTATCCTATTTGTCCATAAATTGTGTTAAAAGTATGGTTCTGCCAAATTAAATATTTTCTGTTTTGTCAATTATATACAACAATGAGACGAAGTTCATGAAGGTATTCAGTTGTATAATCTGTGATTATCACCATGTGAGATTTGCATTAGATGACCACTTCCTACGTATGCCATCACTTTTTATTTAATAGAAGCTAAACATATTTTGGAAAGAGGTCAAGATATATAGAGGTCGTGCTATGATAGATTAGATTTATAGTAAATGATAACTTGAAAAGATATTTTCTAGTAATAAACATGTTGAAGTTGAAGCAGAGTGGTATTGTAGGAATCCATGCATTTGAATATCTGAAAATGTTTACAAAATAGAGAAAACTCAAATTCAATGGAAGACCTTGATATTGAATTTATATAATCAATTTAAATCAGTGCTTGTCCCATTCCCATTCCTACTTTAAAAACAATCCAGTTTGAAAATAATTATATTTTTCTCCTATTAATGATTCAGTTCTATTGCAATTTTCGCAGAAATGAAAAACTAAAAGCACTTTTCCACAGATTTAACCCTTTTGCGATGGGGCCACATGTCACAAAATGCTACTTCCCTCACGAATGCCATAAAATATTCTTTGCATTGCCAGTACGGAGCTTTCACTATGCTAGGATCCTCTCAGGTACCTGTATCCCTAACTTAAGTTGGGGCCCAGAGGGGTGTCGAACCTTTTTCTCGGTCACCAAGACGAGATAGGTAATCTTCAACCTTTTCGGCTTAGGGTGCCCATTACGGCATGCCATCGCGAATAACTATTTGTTTATGCAATGGTTTTGCTAAAAGCATTGTTTGCTGCAGCCTCAATATTACTTTTATTGATACTGAATTATTTTAGTTTTACAGTGCCTTTACAGCTTTTAATCAAAATTCTACCATTAATATTAAACTCTCTAGCAAAAAAATCGTATCAATGGTTAAATAAATAATTTTGTTGTTTTATTTTGCACTCATCAATGAATTTTACCAATATTTGGATGTAATGTTAGTACTATTTAGAAGTTAAGACTAATAATTTAGAGAATAAATAAAAAAAGTAGCTACTCTAGCTATCGAAAACTCTTAATAATTTGTAAAAAAGCCTAAATATACATTCTCCATTACTGTTAATGTGGTATTTTATTGTTATCTATCCGTTTTACAGTCTATTACACTAATTTTGTGTTCATGCTCTAATCTACCTTAGCACGATAAATCGGGTTTCATAAATTTTTTTATCTATCTACATTAATATAGTACCCTGCAAGCTGGAACTGTTATTTTCAATTACAAATCACCCGATTTCAGGAATAAGAAATTCTTCGAAGTGAATGTTATACCTTCAACATTTGTGTACCTCAGGATTCGAAAGACTGCCAGGAATCACTGTATTCTTTAGGTGGAAACCAAAGACCAACGAAAACAGAACTGAAATAGTCAGCTGTCATAATTAAATTAGAATTAGTAATTACAGGGAAAAATAAACATTGAAACTCACAAAAAGTATGGCTGTCAACATATGAAAAAATAACATTCAGTTGTTGAACCTAAAAAAATAATAATTCCCTAACTAATTAAAACCATGAAAAAATCTCTCACTAACCAACTAACAAATATTACTTCCGAGATTCCTTTACACCCGAACTACGTTAAAAATAACGGTAGAGCTCCATTTAAAATTTGTCGTTGTAGACCTAAACATGAGGAATGTACTTAAAATGCTCAATTTGCCAATTACACAAAAACTTCTAAGTTTGTTATTCCACTGCACCAACAAGCAACTGACCGTGGACCCCTGCTGTGAGTGGGGCTCGCACTGTGACGAAGGGTGGAGATAATCCTCTCCTGTGGACCGAGAAAGGGTACCTAAGGCATCCTGAGAAGGAGTACTTCATAACACACACCTTTTAGGGCTAGCTTAGCGGCAACGCCGTTTTAACATGTCGTTCGTTCGCTTGCGTAGAAAAATTTATGCAGTGTTAAAACGTCATTCATAGCGAAAGGGTTAATAAACACCCTATGCATTTGAACTCACAGAGTCATCATCTTGTTCCTGATGATGACTCAGGTTTTCAATTTCAATTCAAGTTTAAGGTGATGACTCTGTGAGTTGAAACTCATAGTATGTTTATTAAATCTGTGGAAAAGTGCTTAAGATGGATACCTTCCACTACATCAACCCTGAATTTGTTGATAGTATTTTAAGCAGAAATTTTAAGTTACCTCTGTTACCTTAACCATTGTTAAGGTAACGGAGACATAAGTAGCTAGCCTGTTTTAGTGTGAGTAGTACTATAATATCCTTGGAAATGTTAGAGTGGAGTCAAGTTCAATGTAGGTTTTAATTTTTTTTGGTAAACAATGTTTGTCATTATGTGTTTAGATGTCATATAGCAGTTGAAATATTTTCTGCTTTTTATCATCCTTTTTGCTGTACATGAATGATAGTGATGAGTCTATGCACTCAATTTTTTTAGCCTAATGGCAGGCCTCTCCCTATGAGTCATGCCTCCCAGAGAAGCATGAACTTGTGACTCACATGGCTGAGTCATTTGTTCTGAATGTATCAACATGAAGATGCCTTTAGATAAGCAGTGGTGATCATCTATGTTACATCATCGAGTTCAAAGTCACTGTTGTGACTCTTTGGTTGAAGTAATTAAAATTTTTCAAATTTATTGAGCACAATTATAAACTAGATAAAATGCACACTCAATCAGTGTGTTTGGGCTGGTACAAAGGATTCCCAAATGGCAACTTCTACACATTTTCCATGCATTAGGTCAATTCAGTAGAATTAAGAGCCATGGGTGTTATGTTTTCTCATTGGATGTTTTATGAGAAATTCATTAATATTTACCTTTTGAATGATTTCGTAGATCTAGAAGTAGACCTAAAATTGAATGATTCCTTTTTTTGATAATTAAAGTTTTATCATGGCTTTTCAACTTCTTGCTCACATTCAGTCTCACCCCGATGCTTTTCATACCAATCATCTGCGTGAAGAAGTTGAAAACAGTTGGAAATGCAGAATATATTGGCTCATTATTCCCCAATATTGTCCATGCTCCTTCTCAATATGCTAACCTTAGTAGAATGTTCTGAGCCATGCATTGGTTTGGAATATGTGGGCAGCCCCTCCAGTCGTATCTATAATTGTTTATTACTACCAATAACTTTTCCTATTCTGTGCTCTCGAATAACTCCATAAAATTCATAGTGCATAAAGTAAATATGCCATCTTTGTATTCTAAATTCAATTTTGTTGTCAAAAATTATCATTATTATGATATCACTATATTAAATGACATACTATGTATATCACTTAAGTGATGTATATAAATATTATATAAAGACTTTTATATATTAGTATGAGGTCTTATTTGTATTCTTTCCCTGTTCTGAATATTCACCTTGGCAATTAATTTAAAATAGACAGTTCAAAGGCAGGCAGAAGATTTCTACACCTCCAGAGCTTGCGCTTGTCTTTATGGTGCATGGCACGATCATTAAACGTGCACTAGGTATATACAGCCAGAATTTATCTTACTACGATGTAAATTATCTGCCTCAGGCTTCACTTTGTCTAACTTCTTGGTAACTGGAAAAAGAAGCATTTTATAAATTCTTTCAAAAATATTTTGTTGCGTGACCTAGGTTTTTGACTTTTGCATGTTATCATCACTTTTAGTCATCACCTGACAATGACGTATCTAAACCAGAATTGTATACCAAAGTATTTGTAATGGAGTTCACAAAGTGACTGAATTTTGTTGAAGTTGTAAGGAAATATGCTAGAAATGTAATAGTCACTTTCTATTAAATTATTGATATGTATGGAGTAGTTACCATGTATCAGGTTTGAATGTATTTTAACCTTTAAACTCCTGACTTAAATGCCAAAAAGGAGACCACTGCTCGACTTAATATGGGGCCTTTAAATTTTTCCTGCACTAACTTTAATAATCACTCATATTTTGCGAACCACAAGAGACAAATAAAAAGTATTTTTTGGAAAATACTTTGCGTAATCATATTAAAGTTCTACGATCATATTTGTTGGTGATGTACTAACGCAAATCATCATTGCTTTCGGAAAAAGAACAAAAATAATTTGTGGGGTCCGCTTTTTAATTTAAATTAATAGTAAATGTTTATGTAAATGATGCAAACTTCTTGCTTATATCTTCTACACTTCTCGAAGTATTTTGTGGTATTCTGAAAAAGAATTATATGCATAGAGACCCACATTGCATATCAGACACATTGTCACAGTCAGTTTCTCTTCTCTGAGCCAATGCAGCATCTCCACTAATTCTCCTTTAGCGGGCAGTGTTTGTTTTCTTTTGCCTCTAAGTACTTTAGCTTCGTCGCACTTGCTCTAGCCTTGATAACCTCTTACCAAGGTTAGTTCGAAATCATGATGAGTCATATAATTACCTAGGAGCTGAGGAGGACACAGCTGCTGATGACGTTGGCATTGATAATATGGGCTATTAGCTTCTTTGACCTTTTCCAGATGTGGGGAGTTGGGTCGTAGCTCATATCCATTCTATCACACAAATTAGTGAGGTCCTTATGCCTTATGTAGTCCTCCACAGCAAAATGTCTCACAGAATTTCACCACTCTTGGCAGAAATTTCCCTCTCCCAATGGGCCACTTATATTTGTCAGTATGAATACCTCTTTTTTGTCCTTCCTCACCAGGGCTGTTATGTCTTACCCGAACCCATCACCTATATCATTATATTTTATTTTGCAGTCAAAATCCGATGGTTAGGTTAGGTATTACAGTGCCACTACATGAAAGTTTTTGTGAGATTCAGGGGTCCCAACATTTTTCCTGCATTGGTATTTAGAGCTCAAGAACATTTTCATTGCATATGTAAGGAAGAAGGACAGAATAGAGAATAAGCAAGGGAGACAGAAAAATCCTGCATTGCAATTCTGGAGTTTATAGGTATGTTTCTCACTGAAGAAACAGGCTAAATAAGCTAAAGTGCATAAAAAACA
This sequence comes from Platycnemis pennipes, assembly GCA_933228895.1. Lineage (NCBI taxonomy): Eukaryota > Metazoa > Arthropoda > Insecta > Odonata > Platycnemididae > Platycnemis > Platycnemis pennipes. The sequence goes on from OW121853.1 coordinate 55,048,945, forward strand.
CAAAGCTAAAAAAAGAGGAAGTATACCATAAATCAAACACCAGCTATGACAATCAGAACAGCAAAACATCCATATTTGGCATATGTACAAGGATATTCGTGTGCTCATGTCAGTTTCTACAATCTTTGAAAAACCCTTGTGCCATCAAAACATGTATCCTTAGCAATACCCATTACATAATTGTATTGGGGAAGTTTTGAAAACATATGCATGAAAACACCAACATTCTGTAATCAAAACTGTGCAGTCTAGGTGTCCAAAAGTAGTGTACCCTCATGGGTACATGGGGCAGTGAGTGGAGCTTTTTTAGCATACCTATAAAAGTACGCTGGGCGTTAAAAGGTTAAATTTCACCCTCAAGATGGTTGCCGTGTTTGTTAAATGAAGGTATTTAAATAATTTTATATTCAGAATCTTTTTTGTTTAATACAGCTAGTATTTTATAGGAGCAACTCCTTTTCCAAAAGTTCATGCATTTCTTTGAATTTAATTCCAGCTTTCAGCATCTGCACCAGTTATTGATTTATTCTAAGTCTCTGGTCCATTTTACTCAAGCCCCTAATTGTTAATGCTTACACTATTAAGGTTCTGTTACTTATTATCATGTATTTCTCTTTGAACTAAGGTATCATCAGGGCAGAGATGGCAATTATTATTAATTTTGGTATTTATGACATTAATGTAGTCGAGGAATAAAAGTACGCCAACCATGCCTTCATTTTTGGCTCGCAATGCAACTTGAACATCATCAGATCTAACATAAAAATATCTCTAGATACCAGAATACTCTTTATCTTCACCTAGTACTTGATGCTTTTATTTTCCAATTGTTCTGTGCATTTATTTAAAAGAATTTTGTAATATTAGATCAAGATAGGGAGCATTTATGGGTAGGAAAAAGTTGTGAGCTGTCTCATATGCTACTCTAACTTTTCATGTGTAGGATATAATATAATTTTTTGACATGGTTTTCTCTTTACCTCAGCATACAACCTCCATTTGGGCTGTAAATACAGTTTCAATGAAAAAAATTGCTTTATTGAACAATTGGTGGAATTCACTTCATTAATTTGTATCCTCTTTCTGTTTCTCCCTCTCTCATAGAGTCCATAATGGGCTGCATTACCAGCAAGACAGATATCAATGATCTTCATCCCAATGTTTTCCATGTGATGAATGTGAATGAAGAAGGCCAGTTTCTTAGTTCTGGTCAGCTGGAAATCACTGAAGCTGATATAATTTTCTACCAGAAGGGCAAAGTGCCCATGAAGTGGCCACTAAAGTGCCTGCGACGTTATGGATTCGATGCCGAGTTATTCAGTTTTGAATCTGGGAGGCGTTGCCCCACTGGACCAGGGATCTATGCCTTCAATTGCCGCCGTGCAGAGCAGCTGTTCAACATGCTCCAGTGCCACATACAACACAGCCACAATGGAGCCAGTGGAGAGGATGCAGTATCACGAGAATTTCCAACAGTGGGCATGTCCTCTGCTCCATCCATTTCTTCCTCCTCAATGCTCTTGTCAACGTCAATCTCACGGACAGGTTTCCCTGGGAATGGTACGTCCAATGTAGTGAATGACAACCTTGGTGCTGGGTTGGACAATGGCAATTACTTAGAACCAGTAAGAAGCACCTCAAGGGGCCCTCCAACAGCTCCACGTGTGATGCCAATGCAGGTAGGAAATGGGCTGAACTCAATCGCTCGCCTGAGTGTCAGCAGTGGCCCTTTAAGCCCACAAAGCACGACGTCTCCCCCACCAAATGTCAATCTCTCCTTGGGTGGGATCATGGGGTCCAACAGCAGTGCCATTGACAACTGTAGTTCATATTATGCCAATGAAGAGTTGTTCACAGATCCTGAAAATCGAGTCTCTGGTTTGGAGGATAGCAGTCGACAGGTATTTCCCACCTACACCAATGGAAGTGCAGTGGCTACCCCATCTGAGGGTGTCAAACCCGGACAGAGACTTGAGCTCACCGAAGCCCCATCAGAGCCAATGAGCACTGGTGGTGGTGGAGGCACTAAGACTCCAGGCAGTGTAGCACCAGCACCTCTCCCCCTTCCATATATGAACCTGGGCCTGGGTAGTCCTCACTCTCCATATGACACGGAAACAAATTATGCCAAGCTTGATGACCTGATCAAATCAGAGCAAGAAGCACAGCTACATCTTTATATGAATGTTGTCCCAGAAAATGCCAAAGACTCCACTGCCAAAGCGATTTCCCACTCTGAGCAGCACTGCTACGAAAATCTTGAGCCAGGAGAAATCAGTAGTGAGATAAATGGGTTGGTGGCCTTAACAGCACTTTCTCCTGTTGATACTGTTGCAGCTACGCCTAGCAGTAGAGTAGGTACAACCATAGGGCCTACTCCTGTTAGCCAGGTTCCAATCCACTTGAGTCTAGCACCAGCAGCCCCCCTAATACCTGAAGCTGCTCCAATTCGTGAGGTGAATTACGTGGTCCTGGATTTGGATCGTGGATCTGATTCAAACAATTCTCAGACATTGCCCACATCTCCATTAGGCTCCGTGGCTTCCTTTCCAGAGTCTCCAAGGAGGGTGTCAGAAGGCTATGCTACCATAGACTTCAACAAGACGGTTGCTCTCTCCCACTCAGTGAATCCCAACATGGACAATGATACTGAGGGTTCAAGAAAAACTCGTCATAACTCGACCATAAATGACCTCACCTTGACAAGAAACAGTTCCTCCTTAAGTGACTGAAAGTGTAATGTGGCTGTTGGTCCTTAAACCTGATCAAAATTGTGATTTAGTGTGAGGGATGTTTATTATGTTGTTGATATAAAGTATATATTGTTGTAGGTATTTTATATATTACTCATAATGTGTCCGTTACCAAATGTTTTGATTGTGTGTACTTGTCTAGTTAAAGTTGTACACATGACATTGTGATAAAAAGCACAGGAATGCTCTCTTGCTACCAGGTCATTGTGTGTTATGGAAACCTGAAATTTTAAGGTGTATGCATTTGTAGTAGTATGGCATTTTTGGTGCTTGTTAGTTTTTCCACTGAGCTCTATGAAAAATGATGTACTTGTCTAAAAAATGATATATAAGAATCTCGTACATTGTTGAAAAGCTTTAAATTATCTCATTTTTATTATTAATTAATTTTGAAGTGATGGTTTGAGAACTTCCAACTAATTCTTGCCCTTGTTTTTATCCTGTTTTCAATGGTAGCCTCATTTGGTAATGATATTTCATTATTTCATCAAGGTTTTTTACTTGTGATTAGTTTACAGTATTTTTATATTTTTGTGAAGTCAATTGTTATATTATTATTCTATTATACACTCAAAAAAAATAAAAATGCATTTACTCATTTACAGTGTGTAAAATTCAGAGAATACACGGAATAGCAGTTACATATCCTTTATAATACCTGTGTGTTTCTTCAGAGACTCAAGCTAAAACGCACCAAATTCATGAATATTGTTTTTCCCTATTTAAATGTTAAGGCATATAAGTCATGGGGAGAAATAGTTTTTGTACAGTAACTGAATATTTTTAGTGAATGTTGAGTTCCATTAGAGAAATGGTGAATATTAAGTAAATGACTTCATGTATATGGCAATAGATTATCATTCATTTATTTCAAATAATCAATTGATTTGGCTTGTTCTAGAGTTACCAGACTTCCCACCTATTATTTGCATTACAATGCATTAAAAAGCCAAATATAATGGAACAGAATATTTATGTCCTTTTCTTATGTGCAGAATGCATACAAATCATCATTTGTAATTTCTCATATTTTATGAACTAGTCCAATTTGTATTTCACATTATGTTCCTGAACTTGTCATTACATATAGCACAAAAAGATAAAGAGTTTTACATGAGGTCATAAGTGGCCATGAATCGGAGCATCTAATATCTTGGCATTATTAGGAATTGCTCTTGGCAGCTACATTTATATACATGACATTTGTACCACACTGTTTGAGATGACTGTAAGTGGTCTTATACACTTGCGGCCAGATCACCATCTGCTATTTCTTTACAAGAATTTTCTCCCAAATATTTTTCTGGGTTATTTTCTAGCATAAATGTTGTCATTGCTATGGTGAATGTGTAAAAAGCTGTAGTACACCAAATGCCTAAACATGTAGTGTTATTGCTCATATTGTAGAAGACCAAATATTCATTGCTCACAGCTTGTGGTAGAAAAAGCATTCTTCCAAATTATGATGAAAGTGCATGGTGCTGTATTTGTTATGAAGTATACTGCTTATTGAAAGCCATTTATAGAGAAATATTTCGTAATGTAAACTGTTAGTTTTATTTTATGGTAAATGACATTCGTACAAAAATGCCAGTTACATTCATAATTATTCAAAAGCTGTTCATACCATTGATAACAAATGATTTTCTGAATGACAATAGTAATCTATTCATAGCTGTGATTTAGACTTGATAATGAGCCAAATGTATCTCCTTGAGAGATGTTTTATGCCTCTGAGGATATTATTTCATATCAGACAAATTGAAAAATTATAAATGCACAGTTGGTAGTTTTTATTTAGAAATTTCATTTTATATTGATATTAATCAGCTTTAGGTGACTTTTCACACTGCTTCTATCGTGAATTTTTTCTATAACGATGACTTGAGTACCTACCAGTCACATGGACTATGATATTTAGAGCCACAAAACCCCAAAGATATGGTATATAAAGTCAAGATTTTGCATAGTATTTTAAGTATGCCTTTGTAACAACCTTGTACAATTGCGATTGTAATTCAGATTGAAAGGTGTCCAGTGAGATCACCTTGAATTTCATCATATAACATTAGTTTTGTTACTTTTGGCCTGATCATCTGCATGTCAGTGGAATAACGCATTGTTTGCTGTTGTTGCTGTTGTTACCTAATAGATGTGGATCATGCTGTTGCATAATTCCAAATGGTAAACATTAGTTCTTTTCCCCACAAGATCCTTTCCAAATGTAAAATATATTTTTCTGGAGCCATGTATTTTTGGGTAGAAGTATAAGTTTGGATGAGTATCAGCATATCTTAGGTGTCTAATTGTCAACATTTTTACACAAAAATGCTAAAATGCCTAAAAACCCAAAGCTGTAACTATGGATTTTAAATAAATAATGAAATTTCTTTTGAATTATTGTTTTTAATTTCATTTAAATCTAATTCCTGTAAAAATTGTGCCTTAGGTTCTATTAAAACATATTCAGTTTATTTCATGCTACTTTAAATATGTGAAATTAGAGAAAGAAATTTGTATGGTAGGTATAGCTTAACAGAAAAGTAAATCACTTTTAATAACTTAAATTTTCAAACTTTGTCAATTAACTCCTGGCCCATGGTTATTATACTAGTGTGGCTAAATAATTTAGTGCATATTTATTTAATAATTTTTGTTACCCCCCCTCAAAGTTGCTCACATTTGATGGCAAAAAGCTAAATCAACAACTTTTTATCATTTGCAGCCATAGTGAAAAATAGGTACCTGTTAAATACTTGAATGTTACTGTTGCAGCAATAAGTGTTTTTAAACATACTTAAATTTGAATCATACTGGTTGGAAATTATTTTTTTATTGTTGTAATGGTAGCTAACGTGACTCTCCTTTCTAAGGTTCATATTTTTATTCCACAAATGCCTATTTCTAATTTCCCATCAAATAATGCTGATTAACAGTAATGATGCATTATATTTTAGCCAACAATATTTTTCATAAACTGTGCAAATGGCCCTGGCGGTCATTGCACCTTAAATCTTAACCAAAACTAAATTATGCAATGAAGTAGGACTTAAAAGTTAACTGCTAGGTAAAAAAACAAAGACAGCTTTTTCACCATTTGCTTGTGTCACATCTCTGAGATGCTCTTTAAAGAACTGTTTGGTGCTAGAAGATAAGAGTTATGCATCGCTTGATAGCTGATTTGATAAATTTGCATATGATTTGTCATGTCTGCCTTTGGCCTATGTCAAAGTCTTACCCTTCTCTGGTAGATCATCATCTTCTGTCAGTGACTAAGTTAATCTGTTAGTATATCCAACCAATTTCTTTACATGTTTCTTATTAACTCCATAATCTTATTTGGTATGGTAATGGCTTGCGCCAAGGGAAATTATGAATTGGAAAATCGCACATTTATTGCTACTGTTTTTCTCCTTTCTGTGGAAATCTTGCCTTTTTGAATATCAGCAGGTATATTTAAGGTTTTTAATGGCTAGTTTACAATCCTTGAAGCTGTTTCATCGTTAAAAAATATTTTGGCCTTATCTAATAAACAGTTCCTCCTGGTTAATGTTTAGGTTGCCTTTGGAAGAAACTGCCAGAGGTCATAGAACTTGAGTGCAATCTGCTATATTATGCCATGATGTAGCCTATCTCTTTCACTACTAGGAATATGCTTAGGCTTTAGCCTGAATCATGCAATCATTTTTCACAGACAAATTCGGGGACAGTGACAATTATAGCCTAAATGACAGCTGAAAAATGAACATCCAAAATAATAATGGCCAGGCTCATGCGACCAAAGATGGCATTTTTCTCATATGTTTCAAAGTTTTTGGAGCCATTTCTAACTACCTTTTAAACTAATAATCCACTGGCACCATTCTGACACACTGACCTTTCTGCCACTTTTATCTAATTTAATGCACCTAATTGTGAACTGAAGTGTTTTAAAAAAGCACTACATATTTACAAGATTGATCTAAATAATACTGGTAACTTAATGTTGTCAAAATATGTGAACTTGGGACATGCTGTCAAAACTGAACTCAGGATGATGAATGTGTCACCGGACCAAATTTAGGAATTTAGAGAGCATTGTGTCGGCATACAAAAAGGTGTCATAACAAAGGTTTAGAAAAATTAAATATAAATATCGTCTTTGTCAAGGAATAACTTTCTGTGACCCAGCTATTGTCAGAGCTTATCTAAAAACAGCTAAATGCAGGTGACCATTATGTACTCTACAAATATTTTCCGAAGGAAACTGGATTTCTCCCTCAGAATGCGATGTTGTTGAAAGGGAATTCAAGCAGATGTGCGATTCACAGTATATAATAAATATCTTAAAACAGTTCAAGAGGTCGGGAACTCGAATCAACCATTTGTGGTGAAATTGTCTTATCTAGTGAATATAAGTTTGCAAACCTGCATATGTTCCTCCAAAAAGTGATAATTTCAAGTCGTGAAAATGCAGAGAGGGGTTTCTCTATCAACTAGGAAATATCCTTGAAAATCTATTGGGCTCTTCTCTAATCGCCGAAAGGCAATTTTATGACGGAATAACGGCCGCTGGTGGTTTACTACATTTTAATGTTACAAACTCAATGGTAACCAAAGCTAGAAGTGCAAATAGGGGTACCATGAAGAGATAAAGGTAGGGCAAAAAGAAAAGGAACAAAAGGCCATGTCTGTGATCCAAAAAAAGTTCTATTTTAGATAAAATGAAACAATTGAGAGACAAGAAGATGAAGATTTTAGCAGAAAATCTGTCTGAATCACAGGTCACTGTCAAAGAACTTGCCCACCTGCAGAGCATGATTCAATGAACTGTTCTGCTTTGAAGAGTGGTTCACAAGCCCAATGTATGTGATCTTTTTGTTGTGGTTTATATTTTATGCACAAGATGTACTTTTACTATCGAGATAAATGTGTAAGTGATGCTTTATTTAGGCTCCATTTTACGTACAAGAACTGATGTACCTGCACTTCACATTCATCCTTTAATAGAAGGTTATAAAAGAAGCAGACTTTTGACAATCTTATCTAATTAGTTTTCAAGTGAGGTGATTTTTCAAAGTCAGGGAAAAATGTGTGTTTTGGTCTGGAAAGTCAGGGAAAATCAAAACTGGGAATGCATATCAGCCCTGGTGGCTGATTAGCCACATTTTCTACATGCTATGTATAACAGAATTAGGCGAAAACAAGTGATGATTATTTCTGACAAACATTGAACAATTAAAGATGTACATATATACCTGGAAGAGTGATTATCATGAGCCTCCTAAGTAGTGGCCTTATTGGCATTCTTATTGAAACCTTCAACATTGATTTGACAGGCCTTTTTCTGCCTAGAAAATGCCTTATAGTGACTACACTAGTGTTTCCCCAGAAGAAAATCCCATTGGCTGAATAGGAATAAATTTTAGCATAGTAAATAAGACTCGGAGACTGTATTGGGGGTAGTTGGGGCAAGTTTCCTAATCAAGGAAATTCCGGCAGTCATTTCTTTTATCATTCCATTAATATATGGTTGCCAATCAATGTTTACAAGAGATAATCCTAAGAATTTGGTAGTGTCCCATTGAAGTGTTGATTTATTAGAATCAGCTCAAAGAAGATGGCTTCCAGTTGATTTTATTAGATCATGAAAATGAAGGAAACATGGTAAGGTTTCTCATTGTATAGCTAATCACATCCCAAAAGACAAACTCAGAATATCCTTTTATAACCCTTATACCTTAGATAAGCTAATTTTCAATTCCAAGTGCAAATATGATGTTTCAGACAGAAATGGTGTATACATGCTTCAATGTAATAACTGTGATGCCTCTTACATTGGTCAAACCAGACGAGCTATTCACACCCGTGTGAAAGAACACAATAGCTGTTTAAGAAAAGGGGATTATAGATCCCAATTTGCCAAACACCTCATCGAAGAAGACCACACCAGTGACTTCATCCCCAAAGTGCAAAGGCCACAAGTTGAACTTCCTCGAACAGTTGGAAATAACGTCTGCTACCAGAAATAATGTACACCTGTTAAATGAATATATGTTCCCTTCCTGACCTTACCTTTTCTCTCCCCCTTAATTTGAGCGATCATCTTAACCCCCCCACCCCCTCCTCATCTGGCCAAGTCACAACTAGTTACTGCCTCCCCCCCCATTTCCCAATGTTCCCCCAACCCATGGATCACGGGACTCTTCGCGCTTACCTTGATAATGATTGTTAACCAATCAAAACCTAGGGTGGTGGTTTAATAAATTTGAGGAATCTTACCAAGTGATTATTCTATTTAGTAGGAATTAGGAACCTATTCGGAATGAAACATGTTTTGTTTCCATTTAATTGTAATTTGTTTTACCTATGTACCACTTAGATGTAATTGTTAAAGTATGATGGGCAGCACTACTAACATCCAAAAAGTTATCTCCCATGTTTACTATAGATATATCATCTGCTTATAAGATAACTTCACTGTTAAGTATATTATTGCAGATATCATTTATAAATATGATGAATAATAGAGGACCTAATATGGAGCCCTGAAATACCCCACAGTTGGTTACAACTACATCGGATCTGAAGGTACGCATACTTATTTGTGCTAGAGATTTATTTCCATCATTTGTTTGTGGGTTGAAAGATAGGATTTAATCAAAGATATAAAGGCAATGCCATTGATCCCAACATTCATTTATTTAGAATAAAGTATATTGAGATCTACAGCATCAAATGCTTTTGATAAAAAAATCCCAATAGCCTCTTTCTGGTATACCATTAGTTGTAAGGCAGCAGTTGTGGTAAACTTTCCTTTTATAAATCCATGTTGAGAAGGGTGTAGAAGGTTTTACGTAGTTGACAATGTAGTTGTAAAATAGCGCTTCAAATATTTTGGAGAATACGGAGAGAATGGCTATGGGTCTGTATTTTAAGGGACACTATGTGACCCTTTTTTATGAATTGGTAGTATTAGATATGCTTCGAGTGCCGTAGTAAGATGTCCTTCCAAGAGAGAGAATAAATATATCACAGAGAGGCTTAGATATAATTTTTGCAGCTGGCTCAACAATTGGCACAGGTATCCCAACCCACTTACCACTTATTTTCAAAAGTAAGAACGATGCTTGTGACTTTTATGGGGTCTAAGGGAGCAAGAAATATGGAGTTAGGGAAATTTATCATATTAGCATTGGCAATTTCCAGTGACACTGTGTGGCTATGTCTATTGTACACAACACATAGCCATGAAAAGTATAATTTGAATGACTCGAGAAGGGACCAAGAAAATGATCGTGTAAGTGGCCAAAATCATGACTTCAGATATTTCTCTCCTGGAAAGCTATAGCTGAAATTATCACTGAACATCTAAAAGAAAAAGATCATGTGATTCAGGCTTATGGCAATCCAAGGGTTGGAAATACTAGACAAGATGGAATAGACAAATTGAAGAAAGAAAAACCAGTAAAAACATTTTCTGTATATATCTGTGAATACCTATATTCTGTATATATATGAATACTATACAAACATGCTATGAGAAATTCTGCACCAAATTCAGTAAAATACAGTTTCAGTGGGGCCATTTCGATTGATACCTATTTCATGAAAATAAATCTCTTTACAAAATTAATTGTAAACTGAGTAGTAATTGTCATTGTAAACTGAGGTCATAGTAAACATGTGACGTAAACATTACATCCTATAAAAGATGTTATGTTTACTTCACGAGTTAAATTCTCAAGATTGTCAAGCCTTTAAGGAATAATATTAAAGGAATAAATAGGTAAGTGGTGTTCTACCAGTCATTAGATTTTTAATGGGCTCTTTTTCCCCATTTTCACTGCTTATATGTAATGTCTTATTCCCTGAGTGATTTCTCTCTTAAGCTCAGCAAAATTCCTACCTCCCTTAATATAATCAAACATGCCAAAACCTAATTCAGTGTCACCAAAGAATTCATCAGTCCTGTTGTTAATAATGCTAAGTAGAACCTTGGCTTCATGAGAAATAATGCTTCAGTTAATGCCTCGTAAAATTCTGCTTTTCTCTACTATTCAACATGGCTATAAGTACTATTTTTGCAAATTTTTTTTAGCCAAGGTCTTTCCTACCGTGAATAAATCTGAACAATCTAAGTTTTTGCCTTATTTATCTTGGGCTTACGTAATTTCACATATTTTTGACAGCATTTTCAACTAAGTATATATTAACATGTTCCCCTATGTTTTATCACCTGCTCCCTTTACCCAAGCAATTAATAGTTTAAGCTTGTTATTCTCTTCTTTATATGTAGTCTTACCAATTAAGTCTTCCACAGTCTTCATTATATCCCAGATCAATCCTCATAGTATCCATCCCTCCCATTGTTTTTTCAGTTCTTCCCTAACCCCCTACTTTTAATGCTTTCCTTCTTTCTTCTCAATTTCTACACAAGGGTGGACCCAGACGTCAGGTTTGGTGGGGAGAGTCACCAGTCTTGTTCTCCTTAACCCCACACCTCCAATGAAAAGACTATCGAACACAGTTCTCCAAGGCTTTGGGGGAGGAGGAGGGCTTGATCCGTTTCCTCACCATTACTCATCTCAATGTTTTAAACTAACTTCTCGTGTTCCTTAGTTTTAACTCAAATTAGAATATCTACGATCCATTAGTCGACACTTCTTATCCTTTTTAACCCAATGTGTATTGTACTTAATCCATACCGTAAGTTGGGGCGAGTTCGGCCGGTACTTGCATAGTTTTTTCTCTCAAAGCTCACACTGTTGCATAGTTTAATCTTGTCTTAGACAAAAATAATGATACAACGTAGCTTATTTCGTATAAAAGCAGTGAATGCCGTGTTTCTCGTTGTAGTCAATCCGCTTAGTTCGCCGCGCAACAAATGGGTGAAATTTCGTATAGGCGAAAAGAAACTATTTTGGTAGAAGCACCTACCTCTTTGGAAGGTGCTTCTGAATTTCATGAGATTAATTTCATTTTGAGGCTACATCATTTCTCATTACATATGAAAAATTACGTTTAAATGCCATGAATATTTTATCCACTAGCATGCATTATTCGATTTTACATAGCGCCGCGGGCGGAGCGGTGAGAAGTTGCGCGAGGGTCATTGGCGGCCGGCGCGGGCACGATGAGCGGCAAATTGAATGCTGTGAAAGATGGAAGCATGACACTTCGGGTTGCGTTAAGGAGTTTGGAGCACCAAAAATAAAAGTCCATGATAAACTGAAGAAAATTCCTGCAAAAACAAAATTTGCGAGACAAACTGTTCTATCCAAAGAATTTGAGAAAAGTTCATTAACAATTTTTTGAACATTAGTAATTAACAATAATAGGGTTTAGAAGAAAATACTTTTTTCTTGATATATTTGCATTCAATAAATATTTAGCTTTAAAAAGAGCTATTAATCATTGCTTTATGACAATTACAAGCGGAGATATAAGTGATAATATGATTTAAGGCTCGGATTTTTGCTAAAAATGCGAAAAAATTAAAACGTGCATAATTCGCTCAAAAATTTTTTTTTCACGAAACTGTTTGAGGGTATCCAGTTTGAGTTGATTTTGTTCCCATACACCAATTTTGATCAAAATCTGAGACCCTAAGGGACAAACGTTTGTTGAATTGAGGTGGAATGACCCATATAGATATTTAATTCCAATTTTCACGCATATCGGCATATATATCAGTGCGTAAATAATGAATAATAAAAAGTGTCCGAACTCGCCCCAACTTACAGTAGTACTCTGCTGTGGTCAGTCTGTGCTGTACCTCATCTGAGATGTGTGACTTGCTGATGTTTCTAAAACTAGGTACCGAACCATTATAATATCAGTTTGATATCTCCCAGTGTCACCTGGCATCTTATATGTGTTCCTACACCTCTGGTGGTGTTTTTTAATGTGTTTGTCATTTCAAACTTTTTTCTCCAGCTTAAGTTGGTCATTTTTTAGCCAGTTATTTCCAGTACCCAACCGTGCATCCATTATTCCCATCTTAACATTGACAGAGCAAGAAATATGATAAAATCAATCATATCTTTGAAAAGGCCTTTGGCGTTTCATGCTCCCCTTACTCTAGCATATCTATGCCTTCCTACATCCACCACCGTTTTGCACAGGTCATTTCTATTTCATATTTTCACTAACTTGGATACATTTAACACTTTCACTATGGTGGCTGTCTATTGACGCCCTTTCAAATTCTTCTGAAAATTGCACATGATATCAATTGACATCTTGTCTATCCACTTATGTTTTGGATCCAGGAATTATTGGAAGCTGACATCATTCCAAATGGCTTGATCCTTCTAATTTATAAAGAATTCTTAAGATGAAGCATGCATCAGGTTTTTCCCTGTTACTGACACTAGCAGCATGTTCGAACATGTGTCCAGTGTGCAGTTCTGCACAGGCTACAGCCTTACTTAAGAAATTTTCATTTCCGGAAAAATACAAAACCTAGTATTTATGTTTGATGTTTTCTGGAATGAAAATAATTTATTTCCCATATTGCTGAACATTCTTTGCCTAGAATGCCTATCCCTTTGCTATGCTGCCTATTCTGTTCTCTTATAGTACGGGGGAAAATGACATTTTGAATCTATCAGTACAACAATGTATCTCTCTAATCTGGTCGAATCTAGCAAAATACGATGGTATTTTAATATATGCCTAACATCTACGCCTACACCATATCCTGCCAGCCACCGCTATGGTGTGCGGCAGGGGGTGAAGATCACCAAGCATGTACTATTGACATGCAACATGCTACTATAAGGCCATATGCAACTAGATCATTAGTATCTACAGAGTAATTAAGGGATTGGTTGTTAATACATGCATCATCCACTAAAGACTACTTTAAAATATTTCCCCTACCTATCCTTTTGCTGTTGCACTATTGCATGCAAACATACTTTTGCAAACCTAATTCATTCAGATCCCATACACTGGCTACATATTCAAGGTGGGGCTTAACTAGTGAAAAGTAACATCGCTCTTTTGGTTTCTCATCACATGTCCCAAGTACTCTTTATACATCGTAGCTTTCTATTCGCTCGGCTGCGTATTTCCTGGATGTGTCATCCCCACAATAAATCTTTAGTGATTGTTACAACTAAATACCTTATGGTTTCAACGCTTACGATTTTGCGTCACTAATTTTATAGGATCGCTCTATTGAATTATTCCTTCTCCAAAAATTAATAGCTAAACACTTTTTAAGGTTAAGTTTTAAGTGCCATTCACTGCCATTTGCTTCCATAACCCATTCACTTAGTTCAGTCCGCACTGCGGTAGGGAAGAGCTCGATGGCTCATCGACGTGGGCAGACCGAGGCGGAGATCATTCAGGCACTCCAAGATATCTCGCCCTCCCAATGTGTACACAAGTGTGGACACCGTGAAAGTAATCAGAAAATGTGCTAAAAATGCTCATAAGAGTGAAGTAGTACTAACCTTGAGACCACATTTTAGCGCTTCATCATAACTCTGTCTTTTCTAATTAATTTCTCTCTGATATCATGTTTTCATCCAATAAAAATACGATCAATAATGTGTTTTGAAATGTAACTTGCGCTTTAAAACACATGACATATTATTTTTACTGATGTAAATGAGACACTTTTTTATTTTACAATAAAAAATTTTATCAGCGTAATTAATACTGATTGCAGTGTAGTACAATTTTTTTTCCTAACACTACGTCTAACCGTAAACACATTATCAGAACACTTCTATACTCGATAGAACAACTTACGAAGGGAAAATGTATGAAAGAGCGCAAGAAAAAGGAACAGTCAATTGACTGCTGGTGGTCATAGTAGGTATGTGGCTTTCCCCGGGCATTCCAGTGTTAATCTGTGAATTTACAATGCGTTGTAGAATAAATATAGTAATTTCTTCATTTCGTAAAAACATACCATTGTTAATAAACTAAAAAGTTATAACTTTTTATTTATTCAAATACAGTTTGTTAATCAAAAGAAAAAAGATAGATCTAGATCTCTCAACTCACGCCAAAACTTTATTTTTATCTAACATAAAAATTCTGTAAAATAATTTTGAAAAATGCCTATACATGGCCAACATTCTTAAGTGTGTATTACACGGTCAGATGTGAAAGTATGGTTTTGGGGTTAATTTATGAGATATGATTTCAAGCATTTAGAAATAACTTATCTTGGATACCTAGATAGATTTTTAAAGATAATGTAGACTTCAGTTTGGATGATTCTCTGGAGCAGAATGAAAAAAAAACCAAGCGATGGTGCAGCTGTCTGTACTCCATGAGCTGTATGCACAAGCAGAGAAAAGCTCAACTCTTATCAATTAAAGCCAAGAACATAAAATACAAAGGGTAGGAAGGGCAACAGAGAGGGGAAATGAAAGTATTATCGCTTGAATGATCACACCCAAAATATATTTTTAATATTCACAAGGAAGTTATATAGCTTTTAACAGGCATCACAAAAACGGTGAAGCAAAAGTAGCTCTGTAATTCATGTTAACTGGAAGACATCACGTGGCAAATTTGATCTAGGCTCTTTGATATACTTGTAGCCAAAAGAGGTCTGAAATCCATGTCACTATCATCACCAATGCAATTGTATGATTGAGTTATAATACCAACAACTGCATACTTCTGAGTTTTTTCATCATTTCTTTTCACCTCCTTGAGGTTTGGTTTCTTTTCTTCAACTACCCTGCAAATTACTGGAGAACCAATATCTCCCTGTGAAAAGAAAGTAATATTTTATTTATTCTACATTATGAGAGTAATTCATTCAACCTCAGTTAAGTAAAAGCTAAATGTATGCATGTAATAACTGTGGGATTGGAGTACAAAAGAGTAACTGGGCTCACTGTCAGATATAGTTACAGTTTTAAATTTGTAACCAGTTACATGTATCAGTTACATTTTTTTAAAGTAACAGTTACTGTTAAAAGTAGATTACAGTCACTTTTTTATGGGTCTACACGGTCAATACTGGAGGATTTATTGCATGCCTTTTTTATATCATGTGATTATTTTAACACACTGTATTTAACCCATTCACATCGGACCCTGCCGTGTGGCAGGGTAGCATGCAGCAATCAAGAACGGGACCCGCCATTCTGTGGGAAGTGGCACCCTACCGTATGTTGTATATATTTCTTTGCCGTTTCCTACACAATGTAACTCATTTCTTCTGTCGTCTTTCATTACTGTTACAGTTGTCTAGTGGTGAGCTTCATTTTTATTTATTATTTGGAACCATTCGAAATTTGCAGACAATGTAATGACCTCAAATTGTTAAATTTTTCTGTCCTCGGGTATTATCTTTTTTGCACATTGCATACACTGCTTAGATATTTCCCTTTTAATTTAGCATATTTTTGCTGTCGTGTTTCACTACTTCTACAGTTGTCAAGTGGTGAGCTTTTTTTTTATTTTTTCATTTAAACCTCACGATATGTCCAGACAATGTAACGACTTAGGGTTTTGAAATTTGCGCTTCAAGCTACTGTTACCGTACATTGTATATATTCCTTAGCCATTTCCCATTCAATGTAACATATTTTTGCTGCCGTGATTCAGTAAGGTACAGTTGTTCAGCAGTGAGGTTCATCTTTGTTTCTTCAACATAAAACCCACTCAATATCCATATTATGTGAGATTGCACCTTTCAGTTGTTGGAGCAAGTTTATTCTTCTTCATCATATCATGTAGCCATGATGAAAACTGTACTCCTGTGAAAGGTAAGCATTATATCTTAAAATATCAGTTTATTTTGCTATGATCTCTTGTAGGATACGCAATATATCATTAAATCTACTTTTTCAGTGTCTGTCCTGATATTCCTGCTCTTGAATAGGGACGCTTTCGATTTTTTTACTCGAAGGAGAGAGGTAATTATGAAATTATTCTTGACTGTATTGTTTTCTGTACCTTATAAAAATGAAATTAAGAGAAATGTTTCTAATATCTCATGAAATTAATTATTATCATTCATTATAATTTTTAATGAAAATGTTTTTGGCTTGTATTCCATTGCCTATTTTCATATTTACTTATTTATCATCTTTAAAATATCACTTTCCAGAATATGAATTCCATCCCCTCAACCTCTGGTATTTGCTGAAAATAAAGGAGATCATATGAGGGAGATGGGAGAGAAACTCATGATGACGAAATTATTCGGCTTCTAATGGAATAAGAGGAGTAGAGGACATTACTAGTGACAGTGGGTCAGAATTTGAGGTACCTGATGATGCAGAGTCAAGCACAGAGGATGACGAAGATCATTCAGCCCTTGAAGTAGAGCCTGTACCTACTGTTGGGAACACTATTGTTTGGTACTGTAATAAAATTGCAGCCAAGGATATTAACTTTAGTGGGGAACCTGAACTAAAGGTAGGTAATCCTGGTAGTAAACCTTTTGACTACTTTAAAATTTTGGCCGATGAGGAGTTTTTTAATTTAATACGAACTGAAAGTAATATAAATGGAAAAGCCCTCTTTCAAAAATCAAGCTATGTTGAATCACGAGCCAAGTGGCAAGACAATTCTCGAGATGAGATTGAAAGATTTTGTACCATATGAGGAGCATAAGACTAAATAAAATCCAAGGTTATTGGCAGAACGATGACATGTATGACCAGCCGAATTTCCCAAAGGTAATGTCGAGGGATACATTTTTGCAAATTTTAAGGTCGATCCACTTTGGACGAAATGCCCAAGAGATCCTTTGTACAAAATCAGTCCCTTGCTAGACTTATTTGAAAGAAATGTTGACAAATTTTATTACCCATTCAAAAATTTATCTTTAGATGAATTGTAGAGAGTAGTGGCGTGGTAGGCTCTCTTTTCAACAATTTATACTGAATAAAAGGCATAAATACGATATTAAACTGTACATGTTGTGTGAGCCAAACAGATTTGTTCTAAAATCATATGTATACACAGGTTCTGGAGACCCAGAGGTTGGTGGGGTCAATCACAAGGAAAAAGTGGTAAAAAAGTTGTTGCAAAGCTACATGAATGTTGGACATGCTGTGGTGGTGGACATATGGACAGTTATTATAATAGCCTTGTCTAGCGATTTATTGAAAAAGAAAATTTTTACTTTGGGGACCCTTCGACCATCATGAAAAGGAAACTCTGCAAATGTAATGCATAAGAAATTAAAAAAAAGGGGAAGTTCACTCAGAGTTCACGGATGAAGGACTTTGTGTAACAAAATGGAAAGACAGGAGGGATGTCCTCACCATTTCCACTGAGTTCAATGGTGACATTATTTCTGTGATGAATAGAAGGGGGAAGGAATCAAGAAAACCATGTGTGGTGGCCCAATATAACAAAAATATGGGGGGAGTTGATAAGGTCGATCAACTGATCTTTTGCTACAATTTTGACAGGAAAACTTTTCGGTGGTATATTCAATTGGGATTTTGAATTATTGATATAATGTTAAACAACTCATTTTTGTTGCACAAAAAATATAGTGGTAATGCAACATCTCTGGAGAAATTCCGAGAGGCTATGATACGACAGCTAATATTTAAATGTGAAGCTCCACAGCCAAAAACCTCATCACCATCAGCATTGTAAAAATTCATTTACCTAGCGGGATATATAATCCAGAAACTGACAAAAGCAAAAGAGCTAAAAGAAAAATGTGTCGCCATTGCTCTAAGACAGGACAGAGGAAAGATGTACAGTATCATTGTGTCGATTGTGAATGGGAGCCTGGCCTTTGCCTTGAGCTTTGTTTCTGAATTTTTCATTAATATTAATGTAAAAATTTTCAATTTGTCAAAAGATTTCTTAATTCATGCAATATATCAGTTTTTGTTAAAAATTCAATAAACTTTTGTAAAAAATATTGCACATTTTGTTTTTTGTTGATCCATACAGCAAAACTTGAATAGATCCTCACCAAGCGTGGGGATTACGCTCCTGAAAATGCTGGAGACGACTAAATTTTATTGCCAATTGTTTTCCTTTGCAATGTATTGTTTTTGCATAGCTAAATACCATGCGTTCCTTCTTTTTTGGCACTTTTCTTCTAGTAATAGACATCCACCGTGGAAAACAATTGAAGATATATTTCATTTCACGTAATTGCTAAAAGTAATATGCTTCTTTCGAATGCATGACCTAAAAAACATAGTAAAACTAGTATTGTGAGCCGTGTCATACCTCTACGGAAAATAATTTATCATTAAATCTACAAAATTATAAAATTCCAGTATTCGGGAGACTTTCTTCCTTAATTATTCCTCTTTGCAAATGCTTAGGGATAGAAAACCCTGACGAGAAGAGAAATTTTTATGAAAATATAAGGATAAGTGATTTCGGGTTGCATACCATGCCCCTATACCTTAATTACCCAGTGGCGGGGGCCCGCCGTTCAGCAGACCAGGTTTAAAATTATTTAAATGAATCAATTAAAAAATAAATAAAAATTTCAACATTTTTTTACTATTAAAATGCATTAATGTAAGTAAATATGAAGGAAAAAAATTAGTTACTCGCATCAGTTCACATTTTACAAGCTGCGGTGAATGTGTTAATACTATTTTTTTATGCATATTTCCATTAATTCCCTACATGAGAATATGTAGTATCCTTAGGGTTGCCATAATTCAAGAACCGAAATCAAAGACAAGTCCAAGAATTCACACCGTCAGCAAAGGAATTATCATTAAAAATCATGGATTGTCCGCGAAATCCACTAGGTATAGCAACCCTAAGCATCCTTATAGTAGGTACATACTCTTGGGGTGGCGAATGTAATTGGTCACATTTTTCACAGGTAAGTTTTCATATCTAAACAATAGATTAAGCACTGTACCCGATTACCCACTACACTGTTCTCTATTACAATGAATTTATCGGAAGGTTTGTTGGCCACTGACATCCTTGACTGATAAATTAAGCCATACGCATAGATTCTGTAGAAGTAACCAACCTCACAAGCACTTAAGACCCTTAGCTCCAATGCCAAGTTTCAGGGCTGCCAGCTAATAGATTCCAAAATAAAGTGAGAAAAGTGAGTTATTCTCCAAGAAAAGTGAGCAAAAAGTGAGACTTGAATGGAAAAAGTGAGTAAGTAGTGACAGGTTGTCTTTAGGTACAGACAGCCATGGCACCCTCTAATACACCTTGGGCAACTCTGGCTCCTTAAAAATACTTTTTCTTAAGAGGATCCTTTAATTTTTGATTGGCTACACTATTTAATTTGTCAGCCATTTGGTGTTCGCTTTCCTCAGCTGCTTTTGCAGCCCTCAGTTCTTCCTGTAGCTTTCCTAAGTTCTTCATATCCCATCTCTAATGTGTGTCTTTTTCCTCTTTCTTGCAACATTCATTTTCTTCTAAATCCTTTCTGACCAATTAATCTTTCAACTGTTTGCATTTGGCTTCTATTTGGTTAAGGTATTTGCCATGCACGGTCTGAGCCACTGTTAAAAGATCGTAGTGATGGGCATGCATTCTGGTTTGCCTCCATAGGACCTTAAGCCATCTTTTACATTCAGTTGTGCATTCATAGTCCACTCCTTCATGGCAGTACGCTCTGCTGGAAGTTGAATTCTTGAAAATGAAAAATGCTATTCAACATCTGCACTTCTGTGAGCTTGCGAGTGTGGCCTTAACAACTTTTGTTACTAGTGGATATTTGGGTAGATTACAGACATTCTTCAAGTCAAATACTCGGCTCCAATTATTGTCAATTCTCATACTAGAATCAAACAGCGGTAGATTTTTTTATCTGTAAAACTTTACATTTATCTCGGAGTGCAACATCTTCAATACCAAGATCAAGCTGTACCATTTTTTACACCACTATAAGGCTGCATTAACTTCTGCTTTCTTTTATTTTCTGTGGCTAAACCTTTCTACATGTTTGGCATCTTATTCCTTCAAGAAAATGGATTTTTCTAACATTGCATGCCGCAGACTGATAATGTTTGCGAGCCTTAGCACGTAACACCAGAATATCTCTGTCACTATGTCTGCTCTTTTCCAAAAGACTGACAACATTCTCTCAAATGTCAACTTTATCGGTTTCAACAAAATTTTTGGTATCATTGATAAAACAAGTATTCAAACAGTCTTTTCCATTTTTGATTAACTCATCTTTACGATATCTACTTAATAACAGAATGAAAAGATTTGACTTCATCATACAAAACATGGATCATTGGCTGTTCCACTTAAAAAATTTTTGAAAACCGCTCAAACAGTTCCGCACTGTAACACTACTAACGCAATTTGTGTGGGGAATGTCCAGCTTCTCAGCGCAATAGCTTTTGTTTGGTAATACTTATATTATAAGATCTTCTCAGATATTTTGTCATTTGGTAACACTTTTAAAAAATAGTGGGCGAGTGCTGGCCACTGTTCCAATAGTCTCTCGGTTGCTGACCCCAACGTGACCCACCTTAAAAGACATGCTTCAAAAATCCAAGCTTAGGAACTTTCTTCTCCTCCTGAGATTGTTCATAGACCTCAAATCAGCTCGGATAGTCTAGAAAATCATGGACTAAAATGAAGTCTGATACCTCAGAGCCAAATTGACCAAGACTGACTTGAAAGGAAGAGTTAGGAATATGTAGATTACAAAAGGTTATGTTTAAAAGACCCTGGCCGTGCTCTTCTTTCTGTCACTCATTGACTATTCTAAACACAGCCTTGTTCACATTAGGCCCATCACTAGAAAGGATCAGAAATTTCTTTACAGGGAAAAGAGAATGGTCTATGGCTGAAAGGACTAGTTTAGATGAAATCTCTGCAGTAGCTTTGCTAAAAAATGTCTCCAGATGATGAAACACAACCTGCTGCTTTTTTTCTGAAAAGAATCTGACTGACATTTACAACTCCTTCACATGTTTTTCATTTGTCATTTCATCATAACAAATTGTAAAACTAGCAGCAGCTCAACAATCTTCTGACACTGAATCGTGAAAATAGGGGCCTAAAGCATCTGTTTACAAATACGTCACCTATTTTCTGCCTAGAGACATATCCTGTAGCACGTTTTCTCCTCTAAACATACACCTGAACAGATGTGACACCATTGCAAGAAGAGGGAGAATAACAAGTCTAAATACAATTCATAGCCCATAGCAGTGCCACCCTATAAGAACTGGCCTGCAATCTGCAACACTGGAACAGCGGGGAAGACTGTATTCACGACTGCTAACAAGCTTGCCCCGGAGTCCAAGGACATAGTTGGTAGGAAAGGGGGACCTTTGGTGAGAACCAGTTGATGTGGATTTAGCTTGACTGTGATGCAATTCTTGGGCTTTGCCATTCTGACATGTTGGTCGAGCACCTGCAACCCTTTTCGTTCAATGCTGATGTTGCATTCGCAAACCTGACAATAGACTACAGTTCGTTGGATGATATATATATGCCCAATTGGATTATATATTGGATATTGTATATTGGATATATGCCCAATCACCAATTTTGCAGCCCAGTGAGTCTTATCTTTTCAATTGTAGAGCACTTCGGCACCATCATGTGTCCTAGAGGGAGACGTAAAAGTATGTTTCATATACTATCTACTCGACTAGAATGATAATAGACCACATCACAGATGCAGAAAGAAAATAATCTAGGGATGCATCTGTACTTTGCGACAGCATGGCAAGTACAAGTTAGTTTTGACACATCGATAGTGCGAAAGAGTATTGACAATGGCCAGCTTTCCTCGAGCCGAACCCTTTGTTTGCTTTCTGCACAGCAGTAGCAGCAGGCAAGAGCAAGTCAAGACACGAGACATGGAGCGACCAGTAGAGGAAAAAGTTTGGCTATACATGACTTCATAATAACTAACAGCATTCATACATGATGCAGAGGACATGCCAGGGAACGTAGTCGGCAAGTCGGCGGAATAATAGAGACAAGTGCAATTGAAAGAAGAGCAGAACCAAAATCTGTGCATAAACCAATGAGTAGAATGAACCTATTCACAAAACTAGGATAACATGAATACATTACCTTACATCATGCATTGAGATAGGCAGGCCATCACATTGCACAGTGAAAACAAACCCCATCGGCAAGGGCCTCTATCCTGCTGTCCGAAAGCACTTATGCATGCTTATAATATTGCTTTCTAGTCTAGGTGAGTGTAACACATTTCTCACATACAGTTTTAATGTTCAGAAACAGGAAAAGTAGATGACAATAAAACATTAACCAAATACTAACCTAGAAGGTGCAAAGACACACAATCCGCCTGCCGGCAGCTACACATACGCTGTGCACTCCAGTCACTACAAACTACAGTAAGCTCCCAATTTCCTCCACCCACGTTATCCGGGCTGCGGATTATCCGTGCATCGCCAATGTATTTAGTGCATCATCTGTGATCTCAAAGGTAAGTACACTTTTGTCATCTTCCACCACCCGTGACTTGACTGGTCAGATGTCTTACCCCAGGCTTCGTGCCGCCACCCGAGGCTTGCTTGTGGTATTTATTTACGGAGTTAATTTATTTTGGCAACGCACCATAGAGAAATGAACCAGGAAAAAATCGAACAGCAGATTATCAGCATTTCCCGATTATCCGTGGACCCTTTAACAGTTATTAGTGCAGAAAATCTGGAGTTTCCTGTACGAGTCCCTGGGCTGCTGCAGTGCACTTGTGCAGCTGTGGAGGCCAAGAAAATGCATGCATTCTGAAAGTCTTTGATTCTGCTGTAGTCACTAATTGCTAGGAAACTCAAATGGAACATTTTGCGAGTTTAAGACAAATAAAAAATATCCAAAAGTGAGTCCACTGGCAGCCCTGCCAAGTTTGTATCTCATTGTCATATTTTCGGAGCTCATGCCTTCAGTTGATTGATGATAGGGTTCTAAATATGTACCCAAAAAGGTGCTCTCTTTTAATCTCGGCCATGGCAGGTTGCTGATGGAAAAGATACAGCAAGATGGAAGTATGGCAAGATAAAATTGCAGGGAATGTTAAAAAATCACAAAATATTTAACCAAATTCCGAAATTACTATTACAAGTGCCAGAGTCATCGACCTCTAAAAATAGAAGAGCTACTGCCAAAATTGAATATGAAATTATCATGTTAATACAAATCTACAAAGTGATGGTTACTTTCAGAAAATCATGAGAAGATAACAACTAACAGATCTGCATGAATCAATTTTCAATCTATTGAATATCGATTCATTCGGAACTTTTACAAACCACAGTAAAATTGAAAACTCACGACCCAGGTTTCGGTCACCTGATGATGGTGCTTAGTGCTGAAACCTGGGTCATAAGTTTCCAGTTTTATTGCAGTTTGTAAAAGTTCTGAATAAATCTATTTTCATGATGGAATTCCAAAAAGTTACCAGTGAACTAATTTCATTTAAACTAACAGATTTTTTTAGTGTAGCAAGAGAAGTGAAAAATACTTAATAATTAATTGTTCCCGGTAACTTTGTTATTTTCACTCACTCCCCATCACTGGTAATAACACAAGATTAATTGAAACTTGTAAAGTTTTATCTGGTAATACATAATTACAAGAATTATTCAGCTGACAATATTTACCAGCAGACCACGCAATGATTATCCTGGAAGCCTGAGAACTAGGTTGATTGTTAACCTTGGTACAGTATCAGTGTGAGGTGGGATGAAAATGAACAGCAAGAAAACTAATGTATTAAGAAAATCTAGGGATAGGAAAGACTGTTTAACAAAGTTGGCGCACAATGTAGAGCAAGTGGGGAAATTTATGTATTGACATGTTTTGGATGAATGTGGTTTTAACAAGGACATGAGAAAAAAATACTGTGGTAATAAAAAACATTGTCAGAAATAAGAAATAGATATAAAGAGAACACGCCAGTAAATAAAATACTGAGAATGAGATTATATGATTATGAATCTTGGTGTTTGAGAAAGGAGGATGAATATAAGTTGTAGGCTTATCAAGATATGGGTTTGGTAGAAAGAGAAACCTTCCCACCACTCATGAATGCATTGATTCCATTGCGTGCTCTTCCTATTTATATTTCATATTCTCCTTCACTAAAAAGTCTTTCAATGCTACTACCCACTAGTCAGTGATATTAAGTCATGTCTTTCACTTATCTATTTAATCTGTTTGATAAGAACACATGTTCATTCCTTCCACATGACTTTACCAATGAATCGAACTTTACACTTTCCATATTCTGACAAGTAGAATGCAAATTTATATTGTATCCAATATTTATTCTACAACAAACTCCTTTCAGGTATTTATTTACTGAATTCCAGTAATATTTAACCCCCAAGTGTTATTCTGATTCACTTCCATCCAGAAAAGAATATTAATTCCAGAGCAAGTGATAAACAACTCAAAATAATGACATGTGATTAATATGGAGCTATCAACCATTGATAATCAAAATTCCAAAATGAGACCAAATTGCTTGCTTACCAAGCATGGAGAGGAGCCTTCCTTTGCAGCTACACAAAGCTGACTAGATTTTGGCATCGTCGAGTTAAATTCCTTCAGTGCTTTCATGCACTCAGCTCTGGACATAACCATTGCACTAGCTTTGGAGAGTATCCTAGAGAAAACTCTACCCTCAGCCTCATCTCCACTGCTCATGTCTTCCCCGTGAAGTTGGTAATTCCCTTCCGCTTGATCCTGGTATTCATTCTCAAGTCCCGAGATTCCACTCAAGAATTCATGAGCACATTGGACTGGATCACCCAAACTTCCATCTAAAGCCCGACAGTGGTCATTTCCAGGACCACTTGTTGATTCCAGTGAGTGCCTCCACATCCCTATTGCCTGAGATATTGAGTTTCCTAAGTAGGTTTCAATTCGCTTCTGTAATGAAAAAATCAATAAAAAATTATCAGAATAATCATTAAAAACACTGTCACGCTTCCCAAATAATTCTTCTGTATTTACTTCAAGTGGCTGAACACTGGATTCTATCCACCCAGTCACCATGCAGTCTGAGAGGTTAGCTTTGCCTGGTACAATTTGTGGAAGGCAAATCGGACCCACATGAGGATATTCATCAAAGTTGATGGCCGTGTTCAACTTCAGAATTGCCAAGTTGTATGTCTCACTTAAGCTACGAGCTTCTGAAAAAATTCCAAGGTAAAACCATGATATGTATAATGAATTCCATCAATGTCTTAGTGACTAATGCATATTAAATTATATTTCAAAAGTGCTTTTAGCTAAGTAACTTGGAATACAAATTTTCAAACTCTGAAAATTGAATCTACATATAGTCATCCTAATATACCATTTGCATTAAGTATTCACCCTTATGCTTCCTACTCCTTACAATCAAGTAGGATTAGGTTTTAAGCATCTCCAAATGCTGAGGTTAAACAGCAAAGTCTAACCTAACTTGATACTAAGGATTTCATAAGGGCAGGGCCAACCTGAGGGGATGTAAACAGTGCAATTGCACAAGGTCCGGCAAAACAAGACTGATTTTATAAAATCATACTATTTTGTTGCATGGAATTTTTTTAATGGCCCCTTCAACTTTGCACCGAACATCACTTCTCTGTGCCAACCCTGCCCAAGGGAAATAACTGCCGTGCCTAAGGTACAATTTAAACCTGAGATTGTTGGATCGTCAGCCCAGTGTGTTAGTAACCATGGCTACTATGGCCTGCAGAAGCAATTAAAATGAAATAAAAGTTCACAAAAGTTGCTCCACACAGACCCAGTGATTAATCCACTTGGGTGTTTAGTGACACACTACTCAGTATAGTTCAATACTAACTTTATTTTCTGGTGTCATTCAACACAAAATTTAACAAAAATATCACTAATAAACAAACAAAGACTCCTTACATCCCATTTCCCACAAATTAGCCACTTTCCACTCGATGCTACACAGACTGCTACATATTCCACTCACTCAACTCCATTACGAGAAAGAACTACAAACCATTAAAGACGTTGCCATGAACAACGGACACAGTGAAGGTTTAATTAATAAATTTCTATAAAAAACCGGGAAACTTTAGCAATCCAGAGAGTTACCTCCTTAACCCCCTTATCTTCTCCAAACCCACAACGTTGGGGCAGAATTCCATATGTCGGCCATTTATCTAACAAAATTGCAAACAGACTCCCTAAGGAGAAATAGTGTCCTTTTATACCCCCATGAATCTTTCTAAATCAATCAGCAGACCCGAAGATAAAGTGGACATACTAGGCAGATGTGGGGTTTACACACTAGAATGTGATTCCTGCAAAGGAATATATGTGGGCCAAGCAGACAAACTTCCACACAAGAATCGACGAGCATCGAAAGTGCCTTGAGAAAGGACAGGACACCTCCACAGTTGCCAAGCATCTTACGGACACAGGTCATGAGTGCAGTTTTGTCCCAAACATTTTACATGTGGAAAAAAAGGGAAGACACTTGATGCCTTGAAACAATTAGAAATAATTCAACATAAAATTAATAATATCCCACTCCTAAATCATAACACCTTTCCATCCCATTCCCTGTTACTGTCCATAGCACTTCGTTATTCCACTGCCACCCCTACTACCCCCTGGCCATCCACCATTTTCCCCCTCTGCCGTCCCCCCTCCCCTCCAACCTCTGGAGGACTCCTCAAGCATCACCGAAAAGCAGCACCATGGGAAATCACCCGCTGGTCTCCAATTGCCGAACCCTACTGCAGGAGCCATTAAATTAACGAGGGATCCAACAACGGCGACCCAAGGCGTTTTTCTCATTCTGTTCCCTCTTCTATCTTCCCCCATCGTCACCAACCGACACTGGGTTTTACAAATTTGAATCAACTGACCTGCCACTCTCACCCATGCTCCAACCAAATCACTCCTTGTTCCCTGTACAGTTTTTCTCCATTTCCCTCCCCCCCACCCACCCTCCCTGCACCGCTGCCACAGACCTGCTTATATATACACTTGTTTGTAAACAGAAAGCTTCACTTGACAATGGTGTAGCACACCGAAACTAGTGGGAATAAAAATTGTATACTTATGGAAAATTGAATTATCTTTCCATTAAAAGTAAAATATCACTATTAAGAAAATTTTAGTTTACTCTAATCTGTAGCTAAATATTGTCTGAAAAACAAAAAGTCAACTTTCATTTTGGAAGATAATGAATTTTATCCTCTAATCCGTTCTCATAATTAAATCCTGGGACTTTAATTTCCGAGTAGGCTATAAGTATTGAGGCTTTAAAAAAAAATCTGAGTGCAAAAGGTTAGCATTATGCAAAGATAATTATAGGCATAAAAGGGACATATATCAAATAAAAATGCAGACAAATACCCAACACCACCATGTTCAACCTGAAGGTAGATCTGGTTAGCAAGTGTTGAGCTCAGCACATTTTAAATTTTATTTACCTTAGAGTGATTAAGGTTAATAAAAATAAGAGGAAATGTTGTGCAGCAGGAGATAAAAGGCCAAGGCAAATGTTAAAATAATAATAATAAAAAGAGGGGTCAAAAACGGACCACCTGGTGGCATCCCAGGAAATGGGTTCGGCCGGCTAATGGTGGCTGTGTGCTTGTGGGGTTAACCTCCCCAATCGCGGAAATCCTGGGTTGTGAAGAATTCCAGTAACGCCACCCACAACAGGCCCTTCTCGGATGAGGGCCCTAGTAGAGTTGGGTGTGGCAAATCTATACCATCAAAAAAGGGAGCTCTCATGAAGTGGACGGAGACCCTGAGGGGAGACCTTCTAGCTTGCCATGCTGCCAATGAGCCAAGTCGCAGGGGATGCATGGCGAGGATGCACTCTTTGCGGTGTGAGATGCATCCTGAATATAACCATCTGTCACAGCAGAATCTGCATGACTACGCCAATCACCTTCGCAAGAAAACAACACCCCAACTGCAAGGTCAGAGTAGTACACCACCGGCCAATGCTCTATCTCTACGAAGGCAGATGTACCTCCTACTGCCGGTGCTTCTGCCAATCTTTCGGTGAAGAGAGACGAGCCGAAGGCCGATTCTGATCTACTAAAGCGGTTGGAAAGCACGATAAACTATGATTAGACGACTACCAGGCAGAGAACTATTCATCAAAATTTCTCTGCGGGACCAACAGCTGTCCTAGTTGAATGGCATCGTAGATATGTTCCTGATGGAAACGACCAGCATCAGGGAAATAGATTGCATGGTATATGCTGCCGCCACACTGTTGGCCTATCCCCAAGTTTCTGCCACTTGGAGACAAAACCAGCAAATAGACTTAAACAGCTTAATACCAAAACCACGCTGGAAAGACAACAGGTGTCGAGATTTCAGTGTGTGATGGACTACCTTTCTTCCGGTCGGGCCTTTGCACCGAAGGTCAAGTGCATTGCTCATATGATCCGGAGAATACATTCAGACACTAAACAGAAGAGTGCTGCTTATCCTTAACACGTTGCATGCCGGGGTATTAGAATGCCTTTTAACCCTCTGTTACGGTGTATTTTTAAATTTCACTGTTAGAAAATGCATTACATCAGTAAAAATGCTGTAACTTATTTAAAAATGATAATTTTTTAAAGGGATTTGGAAAATAATACTCACAGAAAGTCTCTGTATTTCCTCTGTGTGATACTCCATTAAATATTTTCCCTTGTGGAGTGGAACACCGCAAGTTTAGCACACATACCTCGTCTCCTTCCTAATTTTTCTGTAAGCACACACTTTGCATCTTCGGGTGTGGTATTTCTTCTTCCCCTATCCCATGATAACGACGAGATGATGTTTACGAAGGTCTCTCAAGAGACAATGTGGGTGATCTCTCGAAGGAGCATGCTCCGTCAGCTTATCTCTGTCTTTGATTCATTTGGTGTTTTATAAACTCTAAAAGCATTATAAAGGGCGCAGTTTATTAGCCACAGGACTATTCTCTTCGACCATTTTATTGTTTTTCTCATGATTGTATAATACGATAAATACATATCCACCCTGTCTACGCCTTTCATACATGCATTGTATTTCAAAATACAGTATGATTTTTTGATCAGAAGTCCTGTGATCCTATCTTTCAGCTTTGTATTACCCATCTTAGCACTGAATAGCATGTGAATAGTGCTAATCATCCTCACCTCTCTTTTGTCTTTCCATGCTACATGTAACACTTCACCTTTGCGAGAAAACGTGCTCTGTACTTTTGTCAATGTTTTCGCCTCACTCTTCTATGTGACAGGGAGCCCTCTATTTGGTCTGATGGTTCCACAATTTTATTATCAAAGAGCAGTTCTGCTATTTTTATGGTGTTGTAATAATTATCTTGATATAAGTGATGCCAAAGATTGAGATGAGGCTTCAAAAGAGAAAGAATGGTTTGTTCTAATTTTTTCCCTTGGCCGAATATATTTCTAAATTGCTGATGTAGCCAGAATCACATTCACAAACCATACGAACTAGCAAGCCATACTTTATGATTTTGGCTGGATTATAAGTCTCAATTTTTAATCTTCCTCTCCATTAAATCATTGCTTCATCAATAGATTGTGCATGCTTTGGTTTATATACAATTTGAAAATTTTCAATGAAGTATTCCAAGACTGGTCTTATTTTGTGTAGTCTGTCCATCGCGTCAAAAATTCTCTCATTATTACTAAAGTGCCACACTTTCCAAATCTGTTCAAATCTGTTTCTCATCAGTAATTCTCTAAATATGTTCATTGCTATAAAAGGATCAGTGCTCCAATACTCCTTCAGTGAATCTTTCCTCACCTGCCCCATGAGAATCAAAATAGCAAAGAGTTTTTCATTTCAATAATGATTATGTCAGACCACTTTCATGTTCTAGGTGAATATGTATCTATGTTGGTTTTGACAGTAATAGAGATTTGACTGAATGCACATCATTTCAAACAAGTCATTGGCAACAAACAATGAGACTACATCAAGGATACTGGTAGAATTTTCTGGTACACGTTTTACTCCAGGTTGGCACAAAAATTGCTCTAAATTTCTCTCAGAATCTTTTTTTTCCCATGTAGTAGAGATTCCTGGAGAAGTATTGTCTTCATTTGTGCTCTTATCGGAGTCTCTATCACTTATCAAGAGAGGAGAAGATTTTCTATTTCTGGCCTTAACTACTATACTGGAATCACTTCCACTCCTGTCACTATCTTCATCATACTGTAACGGTACACCTGATAAGTCATCGGTGCACAGATTTAACAAAATTTCTTCCTCACACAAAGCATTGTCTTTCCTATGCGATGCCATTGCACTGAATATTTCAATAAATAGGTTGTGGAAAACCTCTCGCAAGACAAACCTGAAACCAAAATCTCAATTCACTGGGACTCAAGGAAACAGAACTGCTCAAGACACATCGAGAGAAGGAACTAACCACAGCCGTAAAAGAACAATGAGCGATTCATTATTGGCCCTTATCCTTTTCATAATGAATGTTTACGTTGATGGAGCAGAGCTGAGAGTGCATTCCTTCTGCTGTGAGAGGAACTTGAAGGCGAGGAAATACAGATATGGTCCTCGAGGCGATAGAGATACGGTTTCTCACTGCTGGCTAAGCTAGATGTGGAGAAACATTCCGTAAAAAATGACGGAAAGGAGGTGGGGTGACCGAGGAAGCTGTGACAGAAATATTACCTCCAAAAAGAAGATTGATGACGAAAAAGTTTCAAGTTGATGGAATTGAAGTTACACGCCATCAGAGAACACTGGACTGAGATTTTAATAAAGTTAAATGTATAAAAATTAACGAAATTACTTTTGGTTATCGACCATTAGGTTGTGATTATTCTTAATAAATAACAGAAAGCAAATGAGAAATATTCACCATGCACATAAATAACACCATTTAAAACTTTACCATGATGTACCTAAGTGGCGAGAATTCTCGTCATCCGTCTTAAATGGATGGGATTTAAATGATGAGAATTCTCGCCATCTGTACGCAGCGTATTAAGCAGCACGAGGTGGATAGAGTGCGGGCACTTACAACGGCGAGGAAGACGTTGGTCAAGAGGACAAACAACAGGAAGGAGGACTCCACCTTCTACATTCAGCCGTCCCATCTCTTCCGACCCCCTCCACCTGTTGTCCAAACACCACCAACTGTCCCGGAGATGGAACATTTCTGGAAGGACATCTACAAGACCACGAAGCCATTCAACGAAGGCACTCCAGCCATTCCACACTTGAAAGAGTTCTGTGACCGCCACCTAGTGGATATGGATCGTCCCATCTTAGTCACAGAAAGTGATGTGTAGAAGGCCTTCTCTGGCAAGAAGAACTTCCCAGAATGGACCCAATGAATATCTTCTAGTGGAAAAAGTTCCCTTCCATTCACAAACATCTTGCCAGAATCTTCACATCGTTCCTTTCATGGACGGAGCCAATTCTATCCTGGCTGACTGAGGGTCGAACGGTTTTAATACAGAAAAAGGGAGACTTGTCCGATCCAAAGAACCACCGCCCTCTGACCTGTCTCAACACTGTATGTAAGGCATTCACTTCCACCTTGAATGACCTATCCTCCACCGCGTCCAACCGGTATGGGAGGAAGTCTACGAGCAGAGGGGCTCGAAGAAAGGCATCGCGGGATGCAAGGACAACCTGCTCATTGATAGGTGTGTGAGCCAGGACGCTTGTCAATACAAGTGTAACCTGTCAATGAGCTGGATGGACTACAAGATGACTTTTGATACCACCTTTCATGAGCTGATTATAGCCATGCTGAGGTACATGAAAGTCCACTCAGAGGTTGTGTCCTGCATTGAACGCCTGTTACCACTGTGGAAGACGTGCTTCACCATACCATCTGGCAAGAAGACCATCTACATGGATTTGGTAACATACCGCCGTGGCATTTTTCTAGGCGATAGCCTTAGTCCCCTCCTGTTCTGTTTCTCTCTCCTCCCACTGCCCATTCAGTTGAGACAAGGCAGGGGATATATGTGCGGTGTCCCATCAAAAAGGGAGCATAAGGTAACCAATCTTTTCCATATGGATGACCTCAAGCTTTATGCTTCAAGCATGAAAGACCTGTGCTTGACACTGGACACCTTACGCAGATACAGTGAGGATATAGGGATGGAATTCGGATTGGACAAGTGCACGACCATCCATTTGGTGAAAGGAAAGATTTCAGAAGACCAGGAAGACATGCAGCTCATTGACGGAAATGCTATTCGTCATCTTGATGATGACGGAATGTAAGAATATCTCAGTGTCCCCAAGCGCCGGATGCAGGAGGTGAGAGCAGTGAAGGAAAGGCTTACAGCCAAATACAGGCAGACTCTCAGGTGAATCTGGAGCTCTGACCTGTCAGGCAAGAACAAGGTTCTTGGAACCAACACCTTCGTGGTTCGGACACTGCTCTACACCTTCGGTTGCATCAAATGGAATGCTAACGAGATGCAAAACCTCAACAGGGGAACGAGGAAAATGACGACCATCTATCATAGCCTTCGTCCGAAGTCTTCCGTCGCCAGATTGTATCTCCCGAGAAAGCTAGGTGGTAGAGGACTGATAAACCTGGAGTGCCTTCATGACAGAGTAGTCCTCAATACAGCATGCCGCGAGTTCCACAGTACAGACCCCCTTATGCTGCTCGTAAAGAAACACGAGAGAGTTGGCAACGGGGCATTCCTATTCCAGGTGGTGAAAAGGGCAGCAACAGGTTCGGTTTGGACTTGGACCAATCTTCCAGCAGAGAAACGTGCAACATATTAAATTTATTTTAGACTTTAGGTCATCTACGCTCCGGCTGCAGCTTTTATGCAAAGAACACAACCCGGCACAACTCGGCTCCGCGGGTGTTGTACTACCACCTAAGTCACCATTACGGCATAGATGCAAATCCGGTGCTGTCTTACGCCCCTGGAGACATCGAGTCCGTCATGGAGAATGATAAGTGTAAGATATGGTGGAATTCTTCCTTCTCCACCACCAGGCAATGGAGGCAATGAAGCCTGATATCATTCTCCTCGACAATCTCTCACATGCCATGTTCGTGATCGAGTTTTCGGCACCAGCTAAAACGAATATGGCAGGGAAGGAGATTGAAAAAAGGACTAAATATCAAGATCTGCTGTGTGATTTCCGGCAAATGTATGCGGGCTACTCTGTGAAACTGGTAGTCCTCATTGTGGTTGTGCTTGGCCGTGTCAAGAGCTCACAGGTTGAAAATTTCAAGTGCATCCGAGCATGCAGTGCGCGAGCGGATGCACTTGCAAGTGCAATGCAGAAGGCTGTCCTTCTCAGGTCCCTCCGTCTGCTTCGTGCGCATGACCCTAATACTGGGTAGCCACCTAGCCAACGGTGGCGGACGTGGCTACCCTAGGGCTCGACCCCTCTCGAGGCTCCGGCAATTATGATGCAACGAAACCTGATGCTAGCCGGAGACTCGGCGGAGGAAGTTACGTTATAGTAACTAATTCCATCTTTTATTGGTCAAAAGTATTCAGAAGATACACAGACCTCATCAGGAAAAAGGATGGATGAAACAAAGAAATGGAAGTGTTGAAAGTGTGTTGTTATCTGGGGAGCAGGAAACCATCGATGGACAAAGCAAGACTGAAATAATCAGGAGAACATCCCAGGCAAAGAAGGCATTCTACCAGAAGAGGACTCTACTTGCAGCTAGAAATAACAAGCTTGGAAGTATGGTAACACTATATCAGAACTTGCATCTGGAGCATGCTTCTATATTGGAGCGAGGCATGAACAATAACAGAAGCAGAGAAGTCAAGACTGGAATCATTTGAAATTTTTTGTTCGAGAAGAATTATGAAAATATAATGGATTGACTGAGTAACAACGAAGAAGACAGAAAATGGGAGAAATGAGAAGTTGATGAAAGTTATAAAAAAGAGAGAAAACTAAATGGGCCACAATTTGAGACTATGAAGACAGAAGAGGGAAAATTGATTTTTTTGGCTAATGCAACATACACAACCTAAATTTTACATTGAAGATTGACAAATTATCAAACTAAGAATCATAACCTAAATTGTTTCTCTCCTCAAAAATACTGGTTAAGGAATTTAAAGTCAAACTTCACGCTGGCTAGCTAATAACACCTGTGTTTTCCTTAGAGTCGAAGCCAACATCAACATATAGTTATTAACCTTTTCCACTCAGGTGTCAAGTGATACTCGACACAGCATAGCTCACTACCAACTCACGTTTCGAGTGTCACACAACATGCAAAATCCAGAGGCATTTAAAATTAAATTCAGAGTGGACTACTGGCATAGAGGGTGAAAAAATCAGAGTGCAAAGGGTTAATGAGACATTTCACTTTCCATATATGTATGGTGAAAGATTACATGGTAGTCTTTAGCACAGTATCTTACTACATTCTTACCTGTATTTAAATACTTCTTGGCAACTGGTATATCCACACTGCCATAGGTTTCAAATGGATTTTTATCCTCGCTGAGTATATCCCATTCCCCCAAGCGAACTTTAATC
Source organism: Platycnemis pennipes (assembly GCA_933228895.1). NCBI lineage: Eukaryota > Metazoa > Arthropoda > Insecta > Odonata > Platycnemididae > Platycnemis > Platycnemis pennipes. Next base: position 55,084,092 of record OW121853.1, read on the forward strand.
TGTGACACAGGTATTTCTTGTACGCAATGAGCAGCTGTAAGAACTACCCTGGATGATACAAGAACTCCAGAACAGACAAACTCTTCCTCATATTTCTCAATTATTGCCACCTAGAAATGAAAATGCATTAGTGAAAGGAATCTTAATTTCGAGAGCCTTTATTTATCTTGCAAGACTTCCTAATAATTATGTGAGCAGAAGAAAATTATTAATGGAAGTCAGTCATAAAAGTTGAATTGCATTTTGAGAGCACAAATCTCTATGAAGATATAATCTTTAAGTTTTAGCTTTTCAGAAAAGTTTCAACGTGCTAGTTTATGGATGGGAAATATTCCAACTGCATTTAATGTGAATTATTTTTTTATAAAATTGTCATCAAGCTGAATGGTATAATGACATCAAAATAAGAGAAAATTTAACTTTTCAACGGGTAGTGGTTGTTCCCAGTTACAACATAATTTTCCCTCAACTGAATTATTACATAAGATTACATACCTGCCATGGAAATTCTCCAAAATGGGTTCCAGCATCAGTAATGTTAATCCCACTCACTTTTGGTGATACACCACAGCTCCGGTAGAAAGTTGTGTTCTAAGGAACATAAAAAAAGAGATTTATAAATTCAGAGTGGATACAGTGATTGATTAATTACATATAACTATTACATATGGGTGAGAACACATTTTAAAATCCTTTACCACTTCCCCACAGGGACAATAAGGTGTACTTTTCCCAAGCATATTAGATCCTACGTGAAACGTTGGTACATCAAAGCGATAAGTAGAATTGCACGTTTGGTATATTGCTATCAGTAAAACGAGCGCCACTAAAATTGTATTATATTCCATACTGATCAACAATAGAGCAGAATAGTTAAAATGATTGGAAAAGAAGTGGAGCTGTGGTCGCTGATAAACGGGTGCTAGCACAGAACAAGGCGACTGGAAGCAGCTACTAATGACGACGAGAAGCCTCTGTGACACCCGGTGTGCTTCGGTAGTAGCTCAAACATATTATCCGCACAGGCAGTCAAGTGACTCAGTTGTTACTATGGCCTAGCCATAAAGTGCGTCGAAGATTTAATGGAGCTAAACGATAGCGGCTTTGGGACTGAAACATGAACCTTACCCACTGGAAGGTATACCTTTTTGTGAGTCGGGTTGGATCGGGGAGCACATATGCTCTCCGATTACAATGGGTCTTCACTTTCGTGGTCGGTCTCTCGAAAAGAGTAGGGTAGGTATATTGTATTCTAATTACCCATCGTTTGTATTTCATTGATGTGAATCAGGCACGCTATCCTAGATATAAAATAAATCGATTACTACCTATTTGGTTGTCAAAAACGTTAGCATAATATGAATTATTCTCTAGTACCCTTCCAGTCAACCGACGTCTTCGCAGACGACCGGGAAGGTGATAAGGAAATGGAATTCAAGATGAATGGGACCACCAAATTTTAAGGAAAACTCTCCTACCGCACTTTTATTTCCGGACAGTAACGATGTTTAGTAAATGGAGCGACATCGAATTTCCCGATCGCTTACAATCCGTGAGCCCGGGGCAATGGCGACGGCAAGCATCAAGAGATAAGAGAGTACAGACGACCCAATGGCCAATAAGTAGTGGCGTGATGAGACTCTCGGATTTAAATGGACTAAATTTCAATTGACCTGTACAGAGTGAGATAATTTGACTATAAATTTACAACAATCACATTTAACTCCTGGAGGAAATAGCCTTTATACGCGCATGACAGCTATGCCTTCGGCAAAGCTGCAGCTAGGTAACCCTCACAGTTGTGTGAGGAGCTCTTGCAGTGCAGTTAGATAGGGCTAGCAGGTTTGAATTGTTCCCTAATTCAATTGGTATGACTTTTTGACTTCTCCACAGTCAGTCGCACCATCCACTTATACTACATATATGCATAATAAATATTTCAATCGCTTCCATTCCATAAGCGTGATCCACCGGGTAAGGGGGATTTGGATTCTTCTCACCTGCAGAAATCCCAACCTAGAGGCTGCAAGACCTGGGTTTTATATTTCTCCTTGTCGTACGCTGGGCAGAAGACCCATTCCAGCCATTTAATCGAAGAAGTATGGAATATTTGGAGTTGTCAGGGAGGAAAATCAGGAAGAGCAAACTTTTTTATGACTGGACGGGTGTTGCGGGTCATCATAACCGGACACTTCATACACGTGCAAGTCTTCCAATAAATAAACTTTTGGCATGCCAATTTTCTTTCACCTTTGCAAGAGAAACGACGAATAGCTAAGAAACTATTGACACTGGAAACACAATGATAAGTAAATATCCCGAACTTCATTACATCTGCACTGAATTCACCGCTGTAATTATCATTTCATAAGTTTGACTAGTTTGACGCATGTAAACAGAAGCGCTAGTAGCGGACTGGAATTAAGAGGGAGATTTGTACTTTCAAATATCGGGTGCGTATAAAAAGTACGCGAATTAATCCTTTTTTGTCGATTCATGAGCTAATTTTTAGCATCAAGATAAACAATATAAACTTGTGAAGTCGGTTTAAAAAGCTATTGCATGAAAAAACTATCATCGTGTACATATAGCCTAGTATACATATAGCCTAGTGTAATGTCTGAGTACGAGGACTGGAAAAGTATCGCTCTTCGCTACTTGGAAATTCATAATTTAAAGAATCAGTTATTTAGGGAATTTAGAATAGGAATAAATACACCCAAGAAGAGAAATACGAAAAAAATGTTTGTACCGAAACATTTTTCCCTTGTGGTGGATATTATGCTCGCTGCAGATTTATCAGGTAATGGGTATTTACAGTCGCATATATAAAATAAATTGGTCTTAAAATCCACAAAAATTATTATTTTATACTTTTTCAGTGACTTTAGCCCAACTTATAATACAGAATCCTACAGTTGCTGAAAGAATTTTCGTCCAGGCTTTGGAAGATATGATCATTAATGATACATTCTTATCAAATGCTTTCAGTTCTTTACCAACTGAACTTGGATCATCCGTAATTGCAAGAGGCTCTTGGAAACCTCTACCAATGCATGTTTCTTTTCAGCTAAAGGGAATACCTTCAAATTTGTTCAATAGGTCACTTGTAACATTGAAATCATCTACCTCCAGTAACTTAATAGTTTTTAAGGGGATTCTCATTTCCCTAACCCAAACATCAAAGTACACGTAAGACTTTCATATTGAAATGAATATTAGTATTGTAGCTTTTGCACCATTATTTAGGTAATTGGATAAGAAATATAGTTTCATTTTAGTAATATATATTAGATATTCATGATTGTATAAAATATTAAAAAATACCATCCTCAATGCTTTGAACAAACTGATTTTTAATGAAAGCAGTTTTACAAAGTCTTAAGATTCCTTCTATTTACTTGTGATGACTGAGTGAAGAAGAAAACTGATTGCCTTAGTGGTAAAATTGGTTCCCAGTGAGAAATGGGTGGTGGCATCAACGTGGAACCCACGTTGATTTGTGGATATATGGTGGTGGTGGATATTGAGTGGCTGAACCAACGTGGGATCCACGTTGACTTTAAGTGGATCCATGGTAATATTAATTAATATTAAACGGAATTTCTACTTTGTGGAAAATAACTCTCTGATGACATTTCGTCGTTTATCATCCTGAAACCTCGCTAGTTATGTGAAAACGCATTGGAAATTGTATTTCTAAATTATGTTATTCATGGAACTGCAGGATTAGATTTATGTAAAATAGAATCAGCGATTTAAACATTTGCATAAAAGGCAGAATTTATTTGTATATCCACTACACTCCTGCTGGGAATTCACCATAAAATTATTCATTCATTTTATAATTCTATTTTATTAAGATTTTGAATATCCTTCTCCATAGTAAAATCAGAGTTTATATCGGCGCGCTTTGTCCGAAACTGCAGACTACGGCTGGACTCAACCTGTCTACTGATGATTCAACAATCATTTCCATTCAGTGGCCACAGTAGCATTTGAAAGATTTATAATTAATATTTCTAATATTTATTTATTTATTAATTAATCTCCCGTAGCTGTTCTAAGTTTTGTGCCCCTAGGTCTAGAGTTTGTTAGTTTTAGGGCAGTACCTACTGCCGATTTAATTTATCCACCAAATTTCCACGTGGGTTCCACGTTGATCCCACGACCAAAATCATATGGTATCCACGTTATATTTCCACCTAATCTCCACTGTAATTTCTACGTGGGTTCCACGTTGATTCCACCACCCATTTCTCACTGGGTTGTTTCATTGAAAGAGTGCTAAACCAACTTTTCAGATTTGAATTCCCCTTCCACGTTTCTCTGTGCTACTTTATACTGCATGCTCTTCTGCCCATCCTTAATTATGTAAAATTGGAAAAAAGTTAGTTCAGTGGCCCACAAATAATGAGTAAGTTAGTACCTAATATGAGAATTCTTCTCAAACAGCAATTTTTCATGGTCTTCAATATTAACATTAATAGGCAATGATTGCTGAGAGTGTGTTGTATTTTATTGATCATAGGCGATCTGGAGTCTACTCATGTTCTGATAATTCATGTCCTGAATCCAAAAAGAGGCGCATCCCTGTATCATGGATTAAGAATCCCAAAGTGTGTCATGTTTGTTCATCTAATTTGGTGGAACACACAGAGGAAAGAGACTTTGGAAATGTTGTGAAAGCTGTTGTGACAACAAGTGACATGAATATTCCATTTGGATGCAGAGAATGCCCACCTTACCATTTCCAACGTGGTATAATAGTGACATTTAATGGTAAATAATCTACCTCTATAATTTTTTTCCTCATCTTTAGAACTTCATTTCATTCTGTTGAATTATATGCATTAAAATTGTATTTTTTAGTGTTATTTTTTTCTCAAAACCAAAGTGGCTACTCAAGAAAGAAAAATAAATTTTCAACTGATTTTTAAAGTGTTTAAAGAACATTTTAAAAACATGTATTAAAGAGAAACACCTTGTAATAGCGTGAACCAAAGAAATTTAAGGTGTTTATTTTATTTTGCATTTTAGATACCTTAGCTTCAGGACTACAGCTAGGCCAGTACTATGATATTGCTGGAGTTATGGGCCCAAAAGGCATGAATGCATACTACGTTCAGAATAGTTCATCACCAAAGATAATAGACTGCCTATCTTGGTCTGAATTGCAAAGTATCCTAAAGTTGAGGGCAGAATTAGAACCATCTCCTTGGAGTTTTTTTGTTGCTGTTGCTTCTCATCTATCTTCTGATCTGTACCCTAAGTCTTCATTTCTGCATTTGAAGAGGGGGCTTTTGTTGAGCTTGACATCTTTAGTAAGTGATTTAAATGATATAAAATGAAACAAACCACTGCTCTTGATGAAATTTTAAAATTCAATGTCATTATATGAATTTGAAAAAACTATGTTTAGCTCAAGAAATACGATTTTTCCTTCACATTAATAGAACCATTCATTGATTGCTACCCATATTTTTGTCCATATTATAAACTCGAGTTGTATGTCTTTTATAAATCATGTACAGATATAAGAAATTCTTTGGAGGGAGTTGAAAATCAACTGATTTCAGTGTATAAAGATGTGTTCATGCATATTCTTGTTGATGTATGATGGTATTTTTTTATTAACAGAGCTAATGTCCTTAGAAGGTCAGTACTTAATGGAAAATATCTCATCTAATGTGAAACAATGGCAATTTTTGTTGGCAGGTTTGCATGAGTCGACCAATCCATGTTCTGGCCGTGGGATCAGAAAATCTTCCGGCGCATCGTTTGATGTTGCATGCTTCTCGGATAGCTCCTCAAAGTGTGATGCATAGTTATCAGCAACCAGCGATGGGCAAAACCAGATGGCAGGAAGAGTGTCTAGGTGGTAACACCCTATGGTTAGATGCAGGCTCACTCTATCTTGCCCAAGGAGGAATTTGCTATATGGGTGACTGGGGAAAACTCAACAAGGAAACACAAGCAACAGTTCTCTCAGGTATCTGAGATGGCTATCATGAAGTTGAAATACGATGAAGTTAAAGTTTTAGAGACCAAATTTCTCCTAAGAAATATAGGGGCCAAATAATAAACAAGTAACTCTTTTTAAGGAGCTTGACATATAGTAGTAAAAAATCCATTAATCTAATACATAAACCATAACATTTTACACTGACAATATTTTGTGAATGATTCCATATGTATATGCACTTGATTTTTTTGGTGTAAATACCATATTGCAGTCATTCTGCAATATGAAAGAGATGTCAAAGCATGATGCCATCTAATGTAATGAAGTAATGTTAACAAATTTTATAATTCAATTGTAAGTGCTGTAATAATTTAAAACAAGGAATAAGTGTTTGTATTGAACACCAATTCCTCAGGGACAAATTTAATATTTTGGCTGTGGGGGTTACTTTTGGACTCAAACTATATAGTTTGGGGCCAATACATGATTACAGTATATATACATGATTTTATTGATATTATGAGAAGGCCGTATTTAAGTCATAACCTCTATTTCCCTTTGCATATATTTCCATTCTAAGCACTCTTTTCTGGTGTTATAGCTATTGAGAGGAGACACATTGCCATATCTGAGAAGGGGACACTCACCAGTGATTTTGGGCTCCCTCTTGAGGGTGCCGTTTGGTCCCATTACAGTACAAAAAAGAATGGCAAACTCCGACCTCTTATTGAGTAAGTGCTAAATCCTAAATTTGTACCAGTGTTAATTTTCATTATATTTGCACTCATTGTTTTTATTCATATTTGAACTGAAATGTAACTGGTAACTGAACTTGAACGAAAGGCAATGAATTAGCTAAGGGTTAAAGTGTATGAAGAAAGGAACAAAACTTTTGAAACCATAAAACAGCCATTCCTTTTGAAAGAAACAGTTCTGTGAGGTGATGGTGATGGAAAGAAAATGAAGTTGAATAGTAAGTTTATGAGGAATTAAGAATTGCGAGGAAATCACAACAGAAAAATTATTACTATGATTAAATGCAGATATGCTCAATAAAACCAGAACTGATATCATCACACTACCTGCCAGTGCTTCTCTATCGAGATGTATTGGCCTCTGTGTAAAAGAGCAACACTAAGAAGTTATAATCAGAGATATGGTTCAGGGAGAATTTAATACCATGCCATTGGTCATTTACCTGCATAGCACATACAGTTATATAGCAAGTAGCCCAGCGTAACAGACAGCCATGTCACAATCAGAGCCCTTCCTCGTGCACTATTTACCGGGGGCCCAAACAGGTGGCACCAAGGTGAAAGGCATGCCAGAGAGACAGTTCAAGGCAGAGACTCAAGTGTGAACAACTGTCAGCCATCAGTGGAAAACAGCATCTCGCTATAATACAACTTTGTATCGATGCATATAACTGTAACAACCACAGTGCCTATAAACACCATCAACAAAATGCAAACACGCTTTATAATTACCCCTTTAACCTCAATGACACAAAATTTGCATGTGTCAATGAGCTCCTCATCTACTCCTTAAACTGTCCCAACTCCCTGTCCCCACTTACCTCACCAAACTCATCCTCTCCTTCCTTACCTCCCGTTCCTTCAAGGTCACAATAAATTCCTCATCCTCAGCCATTTACCCTATCCACGCCGGTGTCCCTCTAGGCGCCATCCTCTCTCCCCTCCTCTTTAACCTTTTCCTTTCTGACCTCACCACCGTATCCATCAGCCCAGCCTTTGCCTCCAGAAGACTCAAGCCGGCCGTAACATCCACGGCCCTGTGGCTCCAGTCCTGGAAGCTGACAGTCAACCCTCTCAAGACAGACCTGGTCACATTCACGAGGCTTCAGCGAAACCTTCGTCTGGCCCGCATCGTCATCCACGACACGGTCATCGAACCGAAACCGGTGGCCAAATACCTGGGGGTCACCCTCGACAGCCATCTCTTATTTGAGAAGCATACGATGACCTCCATCCTGCGGGCCAAGAGGATGTTTACTTCCCTATTCCCGCTCTATTGCCGACGATCTCCGCTGCAGCTTCCAGCAAAAGTGCTAGTCTTCCGGGCCACCATAGAGGCCCTGCTTACTTACGCCTCCCCCGCTTGGGTCTTCAGATCCAAGGCCAACATCCGCCGGCTCTCCGGGACATACAACAACTGATCCGGAGGATGACGGGGGCCCCATGGTTTGTGCAGAACTCCCAGCTTCACAGAGAACTCCTTCTCCCTTCCCTGCCTGACACCCTCCGACATCAACACATCCACTTCAAGCGCTCCCTTCTCCAAACTGGTAACCCCACCCTCACGCCCTTCTGGCAGGGCCCTTCACCCGAACACGGCCAATTCCCTGCCACCCAAACCTTCCCCAGAATTCCCTAATAAAATAACCCGTCCAAACCTAATAAAATAACCTGACTACCTAGCCACAAATCGGCACAATTCCTAACCCCAACAAAATAACCCACTGACACTCCTATTCCGACCCTTACCCTACGCACGAATCACTCTGTCAACGGCCCCCGGCCGGCAAGCAGAGACCCAAGACGGGGAGACCCGGGCGAAATATACAAAAGGAAAAGAAAGGATGTGTCAATGAGCTCCTCATCTGGAAATTTAGTAAATAATTCTTGTTCCTCATAAAACATACAATTCTCTACAATTTTCATTAATCAATTATTAGTGTTGTAACAATTTAAAACATGGTTTAAGTGTTTGATTTGGACACTAATTTCATAGGGACATATTCAATATTTTAGCTGTGGTGGTTAGCTTCACCATGAGAATATTGCATGAATATTTGGTAATTTTTCTGCAAATGAAATAAACGTGAGGTGACACCTTGCAAAGTGCAAAGTACTCAACATCATGCTATCACCTTGGGGGTGTCCATCAACATGTATAATACCAACCAGTTGTACCAAATACTTGATATAACATTATCATAGGCATAGTCACACTTTAAATATCTTACTGTGGTCAAGGAAACATGAAAGGAAACCTTCACTTGTAGATGGCAAAGGGTTTTGTTTGAGCTTGGGCTGCTATTTAAGTTTCATTATCTCTCTTTCCACTTCCCATGAACTAGCCAAAACATCTGCAATGAAAAATTACAATGAAGTTACGTGAACAGTGATGCCTTTCAATTTGAGCTTTTAACTTGAGACTTAAGTACATTCAATCATAATAGCTTGTGTAAGGCCAAATTGATTCCCCTCTGCTGGTGACTCCCCATAGACTTCCTTGAGGAAGAGCCAGACAACAGCCTCAGTGTTCACTAAAGGCTAGGCTGAACTCTTTTGAAGCATCTCCTTATTTCCATCGAAGAGGCAATCACACAGCCACACATGGTACCCTTCCACACAGTACTCATGGGGAGCAAATGCACAATGTCTCTCATTCTGTGAGCTTTATGATGTCATTTTCTCCGATCCTCATAGATTATTCGTGTGGAAGGCAGGATTAAATATGGGAAGAAAGAAATATAGGCTCCTTATTTAGACATTCTGCTACACCTTCCTTGACACCTCGCATTTTAGACACTTCCATTAGCATGAAAGTTGATGCAATTTGGCACAAGAATAGAAAAATGTTGTATATTATGTTGGGTTAAACAACATTTTAGAAATATGACCTTTTGACCCCATAGTGGGGGTCTAAACCAAAATCCAAATTATGCAATGTGGGGTTTCGAAGTAAAACAAAATCGAGATACAAAAGAGTCTGAATTTTTTGTTAAAATTTTAATGTGAGTTTTTGGCACGAGGAACACAATGGAACAACTCCATCCAACAAACATGTTGTCTAATCAGTTTAAATGGATGCCAAGTCGATTGTAGGGTTCCACGACCCCTCCCAGCTTTCTCTGGCCTCCAAGGATTATGCAAGGGGCAAAGGTCATAAGGTCTAGGCAAGCAAATTTTGCTACAAATGTTTTATATCATAGATTTAAATGCTTGCTAAAGTTGACGGTAAGGTCCCCAGATTCCTCTTGTCCTCATTACCTTTTAAGGGTATGGCCAGGGTCTAATTTAGCAACCTCACTTTGACAACAAATTTGCACATTTTGTACATCATGCATCTCCATTTCTCTGTGACATGTGTTCAGGAGTTAACCATGGAGGTTAGATTCACCAAGAGAACATTTCTTCTAAGATCAAGGCCAATGTAATTGAGATTTATGTATCAAACTAAAATTAGTCTCTGTGATTATTTGTAGTTTTCTTTTGCAATGCAATGACTGCCTTCAATAGATGCAAGTTCAGTGCTAGTACATTTATTTTATGGAGAAAAATTGTTTCAGCTTGAATATTTCAAGAAGATGGACCATAACAAGCACCATTTTAATGTATCAACCATTGTAGCAGAAGCACGTAGTTGTGGCATAATAATAATAATTAATTTTTATTAGCTTAAAACAATAAAACACAATTGCCTCGTGAAAAAATAACAAAAAAGTGACATAATAAACTACTTACAATCTTATTTTTTTAAAGTCATCGACCTTTCAATAAATAAATCTCTTATAAAATTCTTAAATTTATCGATGGGTGAATTCCTCTCATGTATTGGTAAAAAATTATAAACTTTTATTGGAAATCTTTCAAAACAATTTAAATATTTGCAATACCTACTCTGTTCTAATATTATTTTTATTACTTGTGTCATGCTTATGCGCCATAGTGTAATCGGTATATGACTTTATAGTTTTTTAATATTAAATAGGGACTGAAACACATATATGGAAGGAAGAGACATGATCTTGCATCTGATGAAAAGAGGCCTGATTTCAACAGATTTCTTCTATTGTCTAAATATCCTAGTGATGCTGGTGGGAGTAGCCCACAATCAGGTACCATCGCTTATATGACTGTGGATATAAGAAAAATAGATGCTTTTTAGAAACTGCCCATCCAGACTTGATTTTAGTCTCCTTATCAAGAAGATCCCTTACGAAATTTTATTAGCTAGGTTATCACAATGGGTCTTAAAATTCAGTCGTGGATCAGTATTGAAGACTAGAAAATTTACTGGTTTGCTGTTACCTGCAATCTTACAACAAAGAGAGAAGCCAATGTCATGCGTCTTACTAAGGTTAACAGATAGATTGTTAGAAGAGCATCAATCTTAAAAATGTAAGATTTATTTGAAATCATAAAATCAACATCTTCATAGAATTCACCAAAGAGGCTCATTCCAAAATCATCAGAAAAGACCTTTTGTGGTGCTATCAATTAGATTAAATGGCAGATCATTGATGCATATGATAAATAGCAGAGGCCCCAGTATGGAGTCTTGAGTCACACCTTGAGCTACTAATGTAGCGTTGGAAATTTTACTTTCATAAACATCAGTAGATCATCATCATAAACATGACTGGTCTGATAAGAGTGAAACAGAGATAGAGAACTTGGTGAAAATCTATAATACTCTAGTTTGTACCAAAGTAAGTCATGAGAAGCAGTGTCAAAAGCTTTGGTCAGATCAAAAAATCTGGCATAACAGTATTTCCCACTCACCAAACCCCATATAACCTCTTTTACTTCATGAGTAACTGCATCACAGGTGCTATGTTCCGCCCTTAATCTAAACTGATGGTCAGAAAATAAATTATTTGTATCATTTCAGTCACTCTTCTTAAGTATAGGTATGACTTAGTCCATTTCAGTGATCTGGATATTCACAAGATGGATACAACAGTTGAAGATGTGCACGAGTACCTCACTTACCTTGCAGTCAATTTATTTATATTTGCCATTGGTCTTGGCATCACCTTTGTGCTCCATCCATCGCCATGGGCTGTTACTGCCCATTCCCAAACCTTACCACCTACTTAAGCAGCCTTATGATATCACACATTTTCCCCCCCATTCCTTGCCTACACCTCACAACCTTTGATCCCTGCATAACTCTAAGAAGTAAGAGAATGTCAGGAGGAATCTTGGGACATTGCCATTGATTTTGGAATATATTTAAACCAATTAAGAACATTTTTGTCACAATTTCCTTGCCTGTACCACGTGACCTTTTACCGCTGTGTAACCATTGAATGTCAAGAGATGACCAGAGGGATCTGGGGACTGACTCAAAAATAGAAGAAATTTTCTTGTATTCCACATGCTTTTTATTATTTTACACCCAACCAGTTTCAACCTCTTCAGGTCCTTAGCGAGAGGAGATACAATATGTAACCTGAAGAGGTTGAAACTACTTGAGTGAATAATAATAAAAGTGGAATATAAGAAAGTTTATTTTATTTTTGAATGATGTCGATATTCCTCAAAGTTAACTTGCACACTATTGCTAGGATCTGAGGACCTTACCATCGACTTTTGCACCCTTTTAAATGCATGGTTCAATACTAGTGATGGCCGGATCTGATCAGTCGGATCCAAAGATCCGCGGATCTTTCATTTTGCTCGGTTCCGGATTGGGATCCAAAGACACGGAGTCAAATCGGATCCGGATGGTAGATTTTAAATTTTTCGCGGCTTAGCGATCGAAGTGCTCCTTGAATGGAATGTAGGTGCGGTAGATATTGACAAGAAGAGGATGTGCAACTAAGGTCACGTAATTGGATGAAAATGTTCCCGTGCAACTAGAAGTAAAAGAAAGAAATATGACTTTTTTCCCCATTACCCCGGTATCGCGGGAAAAAAAAACAACATCATCAACCGTAAGATGTCATCCGGGTAGCCTACATTCACCGGGATCAGGCGTACAACGAGAGCTACAACTGCGAAGTTCGATCCCTATCGCAGTTTAATTTTTTCTTTCAGTCATTGCATCGAAAATGTGATCATCTTCAATTTCAAACCATTACATCTGAATACTCACTTTATTCCTTTTGTTGTTTAAATTATATTTACAAATGTACCATTAATAAATTAAGGATGGTCGGGTCGGATCCACGGGTCTTTGCATTCGCTACTGAAATCATATCCGAAGACAGTAAATATTCAGATCCGGATCGGACATTTTAAAATTTCGCGGCTTAGTGATCGATGCGCTCCGCGAATAGAATGTACGTATGGTAGATATACAAGAAGAGGTTGTGTAACTCGGTCACGAGATGAGAAGAAGATTTTTTCCGTGCCACAAAACCAAATAAAAAAATACTCGTCGTGACTTTTTTCTCCAAATGCGAGAGATGCGCGAGAAAAAAAATAAAGCCAAATGTCACGCGGGTAGCCTACATTCGCCAGATTCCCGTGAACCTATGATAGCGCGTAGCTGTTAAAAATGAGGGCTAGTGTACTGCCGGTCGCGAGTCCGATCCTTAACACTGTTTACGAATACAGGCCATGCTGTATTCCTAGGGTAATTCAAGTAGGCAGTTAAAAAAAATTAGATGATCAGAAATTTCATGACAATTAATAAGTCAAAAGAATATTAAAATTTGGCGTTAAAGAAATGATTGGAAACATTTTTTATTGCAGAATTAAATCGTAGAATCATTATGTTAACTTTACAATGTATTTTTGAGTGACGAATTCGTAAATCTAGTTTAAGCGATAGAAGTACAAAAAAGTCAGTATCCACATACAAAGGTTGGAAATGAAGGATGATAAAGTTTCTGATTCAATAGCTGAAAGAAAAATTTTGAACAGCGATAAGAATCGAACTTCATTACCTGCAGTCCACTACCTGATTTTGGAGAATACATGCTCCCCACATGTCATTCTACTTTTTTCTTGCAAACCCAAAAATGGAGAAAAATCAGAGACTTTTTTAAATTTTGCTTATAGTAGCATGAAATAAGGTTATAATCTCATTTCAATATCAGAGTTACACAACCTCTTCTTAGGAGTAGAAAATTCTCAAATTTCACTTCAAAGGTTATTATTAATAAGACATAGCAAAATTACTACTTTTGCAGCTAGAAATATTCTATAATAATTTTTTCATCTTAATACTGGAATCCCTGGATATTCCATAAATGGGATCTCTTGGCCGCATTAAAAAATATTTTGTGTTTCTAAAAGAGAATTTGAAAGCATTCAAGGATTTGATTAATAATAGGAAAATAATTCCTTTATTAATGAAAATAAACTTACAATGGTTCTTTTAACTGCACTCTAAAGAATGGTTTTACAGGTTTAAAAAATGTATTGCTTGATGAGTATATGATAAGGAAGGTGATCTTTATATTAGAAGTAATAAGATATAGTTATTGCATCCATAAATCTTGATCCAGGAAAATATTATCCACATAGATGATAGGAAATTGATTTTTTCTACAATATATTTACTTGTTTTTTTGGTAATTCTATTGTTGCTGTATTTGCATATTTATTAAAAATCTAGGATTTGAAAATGAATGAAATTCAGAATCGAGTATCTGAAACTAAGGATCCGAAACCGAGATAAAGATCCAAAACCCAAGCAAGGATCCGGTTCCGAAAAACCTAGATCCGTCCATCACTATTCAATACATTTGTTGTCCTGATTCACTTTTAATCACTCCTGTGACCTTGATTGATTTTTGGATTGGATCCCCATTCTGGGGTCAAAAAGTCAATTAGTTTATACTCAACAAAACATGATGTTTTTATATGCTTGTGGCAAATTTCATCAACACTAATATGGCAAGCTAATGTAAGTGTCTAAAATTAGAGATACAAAATGACATACGATCAATTGGACAGTCTGAATAAACAGCTTCTGATACTGCTAATAGGATTTCAATCGTAATGGTTGGCCTCTTATATTGTGGATCATGGAGGCATGCATAAATGTGTCATTACAGCTCCGAAAAATGAAGTAAAAATAGATGCATCTCTGATGCAACTGTATTTTTTAATGGTGGACATCTGCTCATTTAGCCTTTTTGGCCTTAATTATTCTTAGTTGAGAATTTGGATGGCTCTTAACATATGCCCACCCAGGCATAACCCTCTGGTGGCAGCCTTGGCTCATGAGGCAGCTTGACTAACTGTGAGTCAAGTGAGTCATGCCACTCTTAGAAATGTTCCTATATAAATTTTAAGAGGTGCTGTTGGTTTCTGATCATAACTGACTTTCACCCACCAGATTAATGCTTAATTTTCTTTATTGTACTATCCAATTTCACATTGACATTTTTCACCCTCATGCTGCTCCTATGGCATGAAAAGGAGTGAAAGTGCAGTTCATATGCCAGGATGAAAGTGTTAATTCATTGCAATTATATTGATGATCTTGCTAAATGTATTTACATTTTGATGTACTTCTTACTAAAAGCTCTAGTTAGTACTATACAATCTATCAATTATTAATTCATTTGGCCATATGTGAATGACTGTTTTTTTTCACTGGTCCTGTGTATCATATCATAAAAAAATTATGTTCAAGGAAGCATTATGATATATTTTAACAGGATTTTAAATTGAAAAATATTCCTCCTTAGTGTCTTTGGAATTCCATTTTTAATGGATTTGAATTTAGAAGAACAGAATCATATTATCAATAATTTCCTGCAAAAGTTGCCTTCTGATACAAATTCTCTTCAGAAGTGGAAAATGGAGACAAAGACGGTTAGTAATAAAATGTTTTACATGCAGTTTATGGAGTTAACATGTCATTTAAGAGACAATAAGTTTCATTTCAACTACATTTATGCAATATAATTGGTCTTACTCAGATGTAAACGACTTAATCATATGAATATGAATTACGTCCATTGTAGGTAAGGGCTAAGACAAAATCTGAAATTTCCATTTTTTTGAGGAAAAAACAAAATTGAACCTTCTGGAAACCAACAAATTCAAAGTTGCTGGTTTCCTGAAGGTTGAATTTGAAAGAAGTTGAAGCTTTCCTAAAGATGGTTGGAAATTTCAAAAGCGAATGTATTACTATATTTGACTGCATATAAGACATTCCTTTTTCCTAAAACTATGGACAAAAAAAATCACCCCTGGGCCTTATTTGAAAAGGCTTGGCCTTCATGAATAATGCTGCAGTAATAACTGCTATTATTTCATCTCTATGCTATGATCAGCAGCAGGACAATATATAGTTTGGCTCTTTTCCACGATAATGAGGGAGGCGTGAATTGGGTATTGAATAAAATTGATTGGCCCAAGTGTTTAGTCTTATAAAACTGTGTACCTACATGAGTTTTTTTTTGCAAAATACTTCCTCAGAAATAAGGCCTACTGAAATGAGGGTTCATTGCATATACATTTACCACCAAATATGGTAAATGTACTGTGGCTTGAGTGAGAGTGGTATTCTATTAGTCTTGCATTGCAAAGTTTTGAAACTGTACTGGTATTTGTAGAGAGTTTAACCATTCAGATGGCATCTGATTGATCCATTAGAATTGTTCTTCTTTGCACACATTTAGTATTCTCAATGACCGGTGTCCAGTTTTTCTGACCATTTGTCTTGAGTCTTCATTAAGATTTTTCTCTTTGGCGGCGATTTCAATAGCCTCTTTTACAGGGTCATTGACTGGACTAACTGTTGGAGTGGCAATGGATTTTTGTTCTGCTGAAGTTTTGCCTGGAGTATATTAGGCTGTGCTCTGCTAAGGCTGATTACTCCAGCTGATACACCCTGATGTGCCTCCAATATTCTTTATTCATGTTTCTACACTGCATGCTGTCTCCCCAATGTAGGCATGGCCACACTTGCAAGGGATGTGGTATACACTAGGTTTTCTGAGGCCAAGATTGTCTTTCACCTTCACAAGAAGGTCTCTAAGCTTTCCAGGTGGTGTGTGTTATATCTTTTTAATTTCTTTTATTTGTTTTCCTGTTTATTATCCCTGATATCATCGAGACATTCAGAATGCAGGCTCTTCCCAGTGTTTTTCCCGATCTTCCTCTGGTGGTGCCTTTGGGTTGTCAGTCATTATTAGGCCCAGAGAAAATCTCTGTCCTTGTATCCATTTTGCTTGAACATCATCCACAGATATTTTCATTCAATTCATATACTTTCTACGTCAGCTACTAATTTTGCACAATGAATCAGGGTTGTCAGGACACCCAGTGTTTTTGATGGGTGGTGATAGCGCTATCTGTTTGGTGGGGGTAGACTTTCTATATTTCCCAGAATTGTCTGGTTTTCACTTTACCAAGATATCCAGGAATGGAAGGTGACTATTCTTCTCCACTTCCACACTGACCCTGATACTCTGGTGTTGTTAGTTCATGTGGGAGGAAAAGTGGCTCAGTGCCTTCTGTCCATGTTGCCAAATGACGAATGTGTCATGTACATAGGTACCAAAAGAAGTATTTTTGGCATTTAGGTGCCATACTCCGAGCTTTTTCTTCATAGACTTCTATAAACAGTTTGGCAATCATTGGGAAAAGGGGGTAGCCTATTGAAAGCCTAACTGGGTGCAAAGCCTGTAGTAAGAGTTCCATGGAACTCATTGGTTGCAACCAATGAGCCAATTATTCTCCTCTCTATTTGCCTACCACTCTCCCCTCTTTCGTGTCCTTCAAAGCACTGTTTCCCCTTGTTAGCAATTCCATCCTCTCAGTCCATTTCTTCCTAATTTTCTCAATCAACTTCCTCCTCTACCATTCTTCATTTGTCCGCTATGAGTGAACACTACTCTCATAGAAACGATTCCTGTTCGAGCATCATATGTGTATTATCCTAGTCCCTCTAAAGAGGAATTTATACTGCCCAAGTAGCTAAAATGCTCCACCAGCTGCTTTAGTTTACATCCTCTTACTTTCATGATTACTCTTGCCTTCATTGTTCTGGAATATTTGGGGTCCAATCATGGATCTACCTAATGAACACATTTGCATTATCTTTATTTTTTAATTGTGCTCATTGGGGAAAAAACATAATCACCATACTTCAACTGTTTTATGGTTCATTAAGCATCAGTTGGTAGTGCCTGTCACTTGAATGTTTGCTCAGCAGTACACTTCCAAATACCTTAAATACTTAATTGAATGATACAAAAAGTAATGAATAAAGCAACATGCCTGATATGTACATCTACTTTTTAAAATTGGCAACAATGCCTGTCTTCAACCATTTGTTTGCCCTCCTCTCTATTATTTTACATGATTAAGAATCATAGCATCTTTGAATAATCTGTGTCATTTCTACCTAGCATGAATCATTTTTGGATGCAGCATTAATTTATCCTGCCTTATGCTTAATCAATGGAGATTTGTATGCCATTGTTTTTTCTCTTGCTGCCTGATAAGATTTTTAGCTTCCATATTGAGTGCCCCAATCTCCTTTCCCTGTAACTTTTCCATCATTTCTTAAGTAATCCAAGGCTTCTGTATCTGTTTCTCATCATGAATATTTTTAGCAAAGACAGTTATTTCATTCAAATTTAAATGATACTAGAGCTCCTACCCATCAATTATAGTAACTGTGTTCCTTTCAATAATTTTAATCTTTTTTGTCCTGCTTGGTCATGATTGTAGCCTATATACTAACAAGTAGAGCCAGCATTCTTCAGCTCCCACTTTATGTAACTTTATAGACCAATTTTATGTTTGTTTTCTCAATCCCCTTGCCTATTTTTTTCTTCTGATCATATCTCAGTTTCAAATAAGAGCTTTCTAAAAAAAAACTGATTATCAGAACCACCCTCCCTCTCTCCCAAGTTTAACCTTAATTCTCTCCTTTTCTGCCCTACCCGTAGCTGTCAATGGCCATTACTTTCTGCCTTTAGTCAGATCTTTTGCATGTGCGATACCACTTATGAAGACATATTTTGATGTTAGCACTCTGTGGTGGTATCACATTCATTTTCCATCAAAAGTTTAGGAAGTGTGTCATTTGGTTTTAGGTATTTTGAAATAAAAATTTTCACCAAGTGGTGCCATCATGCAGTGGTGTCGGAAGTGGGGGGCAAGGGGAGCATTCTGCCCCCCCCCAGAATTTGCCCCGGGCCCTTGAGAAATGAGTCTTCATTAATAAAAATTAAATTTCACCTATTTCTAGCTTGCCTTTTCCCTTTGAACGCATATTCCACCACGCTCATATGTACGTTAAGCGGAATTCTAGTCTCTACCCCCTCCTATCCGCAAAAAAAATGTGGGCCCTTCTCATAGGAGCTGGGCCCTTTTCTTAAGAGTCGGTTGGTTGGTCGGTCAAGGTTGGCCCTTCCCAGCGAAAATAGTTCCGACGCCCCTGCCATCATGCCATTAGAGATACATAGTACATGCAACTGGTACATATTTAGTTTCCTAAGCCCATCAGGTAGTACTCAAATTTGGTATCATGTGTAAATATTTGCTCCTCTCATCTGCATGGGAAGTTACGAGCAGAAGCAAATGGTTCATTGTGCTGATGATGTGACTACACAAGACATAAAAATATGTAGGACATAGCTGCTTTTATGGAAGACAATTTGTTAATTTCCTTAATTTGTTTTAAAATTACAGTTACTGCAGAACTTAACTCCAAGGGAAATCACAATGGATTCGAATGCTACAAAGTTAATACACGATTACTTTGTTGCTAGTCGGCGTTGCCGTGGACTATCAAATCCAGATCACTGTCTGCCAATAGGATCAATAGATATGATGTGAGTTATTTTTTACAATTCCTTTGGGAAAGATAATTATCTCAATGAAGTATGTACTTCCATTAGGCCTTATGGGAAGAAATCCCTATTTTTTTGGAAGGTAACTGTTTGAGATTGGTGAATTATACACCCAACAATATGAGCTATCAAAAAACATTACCCCACATGAAATACTTGTGTTTTGTAATGTACCTTATACCTAGCTTATTATAATAACTATGAATAACTAGGCCTTGGATATTTTTGTGACTTTTTATGATTTACATAGCAATGCTCTAATGATTTATAGTGAATTTGTACTCCTCCTGTCTTTACACAGCTACCTGTTTCATGTTCCTAGCCCTTGTCCAATACTGCCACCTATTTCATTTTCATGTAATACATAACATATTCTCTTCGATAATAGAACCATTAAGCATTCAGCTCTGAGCCATCATTTTTTCCTTCTTGAAGTTGTGGTGACAGTCAGGCATAATCTCCAACAAATCAAACTTTGACTGTACATGTATCTTTCAAAACCAATAGAATTCAGATGGCGGAAGCCCATGCCAGAATTTCAATGCAGTCTACGGTCACCTGTGCAGATGCTCTGGCAGCAATTAATCTATGTGAAGAAGCTCTGGTGGCACTATATGGAAACACATTAACACCAGCCATTCCTGAGTTACGAATTAGCAGTGAATCCAGCCTGTCTCAATTCAGTCATGAGGTGAGTAGAACCTCTTTTAAAATGTTCAGGGTAATCACACTCAGTTTCAGTTGGAAAGCCCTAACCAATGGCTTTATTCAATTATATTGAACATTTCAATAAATCAGCAATTAGATTCAAAATTTAGATATACAGTGGTACCTCAGCTAATGATTAACCTGCCTGACAAAATTTTTCCACTAACTAAGATATTTTTTGCTGTTTTTCAATCACTGCCAACAAGTTTGGTCACAAATTTATCAACTGATAGTCCACAGACAACTTGGTCTGCAGAAAATTTGATGAATATGGACATTATTTAGAATTTTTTACTTATTGTACTCCATATACTATTTAAAGAGGTATTACTGAAGCCGATGTGTAGCCCTAATTCATAGCATAATTTAAAAAAGTTCTTTTTGGTTCAAATACAAAAATACTTTATTTTTGTTAAAAGGCTTCTATGTTGTATTGAGGATGACAAATTAAATCAGCCAACAGCCCCAACATGTATGCACCAAACATTTTAGCTTGTATGTTGGGTCTAATAAAGCCATTATTATCTTATTATATACTTTAAACATTACTACACCTCTGAGTAATTAATTTGAATGTTTCATCTATCTTTTTACTATATATATTAAATTTTAGGAAAAACATTTCCATATATCGCAGCAATTAAAAAAGTGTTTATCTTGGTTTGAAATAAAATCAGCTCACGGTGATATCAATGGAGTAAAAAATAAATCCAATAAACAGCAACAAGTATCACAATTATTATTAACAAGTAAGTTATAATTAAATATAGTGATGGCCGAATCGGATCCGCGGATCTTTCATTTTACTCGGTTCCGGATTCGGAACACAGCAATATCGGACAAAGTAGTAAAATTGGATCCGGATCGTAGATTTTAAATTTTCACGGCTTAGCGATCAAAGCGCCCTGTGGTAGGTAGGGTAGATATTGACAAGAAGAGGATGTGTAACTCAGGTCACGAAATCAGATAAAAATGTTCCCGTGCAACTAGAAGCAAAATATGGAAATATGACTTTTTTCCCCATTACCCCAGTATCGCGAGAAAAAAATACGTAGGATGTCACGTGGGTAGCCTACATTCGCCGGGATCAGGCGGACGACGAGATCTGGTGTACTGCATGAAGTTCGATCCCTATCACAGTTAAATTTTTTTTTTCAGTCATTGCATCGAAAATGTTATCTTCAATTCCAAACCATTACATCTAAGTACTCACTTTATTATACTTTTGTTGTTTAAATTAGATTTACAAATGTACCACTCATAAATTAAGGATGGTCGGATCGGATCCAAAGATCCACGGGTCTTTCATTTGATTCACTACTGCAATCATATCCGAGGACAGTATAAATTCAGATCCGGATCGGAGATTTTAAAATTTCGCGGCGTAGTGATCGATGCACCCCGCGAATGCAATGTAGGTATGGTAAATAGGTACTGACAAGGAGAGGTTGAGTAACTTGGGTCATGAAATGAGAAGATTTCTTCCGTGCCACTAAAACAAAATTAAAAAAAATACTTGACTTTTTTCTCCACAGGCCCGGATGCGTGAGAAAAAAAATAATGCCAAATGTCATGTGGGTCGCCTACATACTGATACCCGTGACTCTATGATAGCGTAGTTATTAAAAATGAGGGCTAGTGTACTGCCAGTCGCGAGTTCGATCCGTAACACTCTGTAATCACGAAATGAGAAGAAGATGAAAACAAAATAAAAAAATACTCATCTTGACTTTTTTCTCTATAGATGGATGCGCGAGAAAAAAATTAAACCAAATGTCATGTGGGTCGCCTACATACAGATACCTGTGACTCTACGATAGCGTAGTGTTAAAAATGAGGGCTAGTGTACTGCCGGTTGCGAGTTCGATCTGTAACACTGCCTAGGAATACAGGCCATGCTGTATTCCTAGGCTAATAATAGGGTAGAGAAGAAAATATAAAAATGTGGAAACTGAAGATGGACAACTTCGCTACAAAAGAATCAAGAATGAAATAAACCGTAAAGTGAGAAAAGCAAGGGAAATATGGACAAAGGATCTGTGCGAAGATGTACAAAGCAGCCTCGCAAAAGGAAATGTGGAAGTAGCCTTCAGAACGGTGAGAAATCAAAAGAGTTGTTTCAGGCGTTATATGGTGGAATAACATAATAAATAAGTTTGGCAATTTTCCACAAAGAAATCTTTACTTCGACCGGTTTCGATGTGATACATCATCATCAGGACATGTGGAGACACTCCTCGTGTGGACACACTCCCCGAGTGTCTCAGCCCCTTCCACGGACCTGGCGTTCGAAGCTTCGCCGCGGGATACCCCTTAGCGGCCAGAGGCCAGTGTTTTCACCGCCTTCTTCTTATCTGTGGGCTCGAAGACCAGGAGCGGCCTACTGTGTTAATCCCCCCGCCCCCCCCCCCCCCCCACTTTGCCACTGTGCCTTCGTCGGGCAAGGCCGAAAGACGGCAGCCTCTCATCCCACAGGACGGCGCCCCCTTTCCTCCCCCTCCCCCCCCCCCCCCCCAAAAATGAATCACCACTTCAAACCTGTTGAATCATAGGTTTAAAAAGGTGCCAATGTCGATAGAAATGTCATCAGATCCCTCTTGACATCCCTTGACTTTCAAGGGTTACTCAGGGGTCAAAGGTCAAAATGGTGACAAAAAATTGAAATGAGGCTATAAAAGTATCGAATCATAGGTTTAAAGACGCCAAGGTCGATCGTAAGGTCTTCTGATCCCTCTTTTCTTCCCTTGATCTTCAAGGGTAACTCAGAGGTCAAAGGTCACAAGGATGGAAAAAAGTGAATTGAGGCTACAAATGTGTCGAATCATAGTTTTAAAAAAGTGCCAATATCGATTTTAAGGTCATCAGATCCCTCTTGACATCCCTTGACTTTCAAGGGTTACTCAGGGTCCTAAGAAATTCTATACTTTCTTATACTTTCTAGTCTTTTTTATACTTTGAATATTTTAACATTGAAAGCCCATAAGGCAAAATTTGGATTTTAGGTTGGACCCTATTTATAGGGTCAAAAGGTCATATTTTTAACATTTGCTTAGACTCAACAAAACTTACAACATTTTTCTAGCCAGGTACCAAATTTCATCCATGTGGCTCGAAAGGAAGTGTCTAAAATTACAGGACAAAAATGACACACGATCAATGGGACACACTGTATATACGTAGTCATCAGCAAAAATGTAAATATTTTCATAATATATAAGTATTTTCCTTGAGGAATCAACTTGGAAATATATGATACAATTGTTTTGTTCTCAGAGAAGTATACGCATGTTAATTGCAGCAGAAATCCTAAAAAAATACCCTTTATGCAATAACTAAGTTTTGTGATGAAGACGTCTTGATTAAATGAACTTCAGTCTGAGGGTAAAGGTTTTCAGCAAGATGTAGTGGAATTAAGTCATACTTAATAATGAGAGAATCACAACTTTCCACAAGAGACACAAGTCTTATGACTCTAGTGGAAATCAAGAATGAGGAAAGCAAAGAGAAATCTGTGGCATCAGTATCAGCTTACTCTGATTGATAGACACCAAGGACCAAAGCTATTTACAGTTTAACATCCCATCCAACCGAGAGAGTACTGAACCAGGAGTTCTCCATACTAAATGCAAGAAGGAATTCAAATCAATTTCATGCAAAAAGTTGAACCCAGTATCTAAGGGTGGGTCTTTTGGTACCCCTGTAAATTCTTTGGTTAATTGAGGACCAATTGTTTTAAGGAACATTAACCTTAAATGATAGGTTGCCTTTTGATTATCTTTGTAATGTTAAACATTTGTCATAATTGATTTTGGAGCTTTAAATAGGGAATATCTTATTCCTAATTCCAAAACAGTATTATGCATCAAGTTATCACTCCACGATTATTGTGACAACCTGTTAAATAGAATACTAATGGCACAAACTGCCATCTGTGAATTGCTAGCAAAACTTCAATTATTAATGTTTACGCAATTACTAGGCATAGGCACTATGCAAGATGTGACTTCTTTGCCACCTGTAGTTAAGACAAATATCAACTTTTATTCAGACATAGGTATATGGTAGTGTAAATGTAAAAAAAACTAATGGTAGCAATTTATTGCAGGTCAACAGCCACATGAAAAAGTTTGGGAATTGGCTAGATAAATATTTAAAAGATTTAATTGGTGAATCAATGAATCTAATGCCTAGAGAAGAATGAAAAAGGTTGCCCTCGGGAATTAATAAAGAATAATACCACATATATTGCACTCAAAATTTATTTTATGCAATACTGAGGATATGTATGTTTCAATACATATCATGCTCTTGTTTATTCCATGTAATTTAATTTTGAAAAATGCATTGAAAGTTTTACAATTTGTACTGGATGTGAATTTTGATTGCACATGTTTTAATAAATATCATAATATTTATTAAAATTCTACTCACTTTAAATAAAGATATTTACATAAATTTTAATAGAAAATTTTGCCACCAGGAACTCTTCACAAATAAGTTAAAATCAAATAAAAAACTCTAAGTATCAACAAAATATGTAACAGACACTTGAAGTTATGTATTTATATCATAACCTTGACAGTAAACACCAAGCTAGGCTCCATTCAACTTTCAAGACATAATGATTTCACATGAGACTAGAAGAGTTAGGAATCTCACCATTCTGGTACAGGCAAATGTCGGCAAAAAAAAACCTTTCAACTGCTCTTGGGAGTCAGCCGATTTTTCTCAGGCTCCATGAACTCATTTATCATAGCTACAACCATTTCATGTAAATTAGACTGTAGCTCTTGGACATTTCTGAAAGAGATATGATGGCTTGATAATCAATTATAAAAACTAAAATTTTTATCGAGTTCTGTTTTGAGTTGGTGTGAAGTGTTACACTGGACAACAACCTACATCCTTCACAAAAACACATTCTAAATTATGATATAGAACTAAATCACTACAGTAAGTCCTCAATTTACGCGATTAGTTCGTTCCAAAAATTTCTGCATAAGTTGAAACGCAACAACTTACCTATTCATTTTTGAACCATTAACGGTGCCACTTTTACCACGGTTGGCTCCGATCGGTGACTAGTACAGAAAACGCCATCTTTTGAGAGGTTGCTATGTTACCATAATACAACAATTCGGAGAGTAACATAAATCCAATCTTTATTTCATTGGATATTTAAATCTGAAGTAAGTATAATTACTCAAAACATGTTCTTTTTTTGTTGTGATGAACAGCAGACATCATCTATGGAGTAGATAGTTAATTACACGTCAACATACGCAGGATGGTCAAACTACAATGAAAAAAGACGATGCCATGTAAGGCCGGTGATAGGCTTACGTTTTCTTCGGGTATCTGTCGTCGCGACAGATACGCGGCAGCTAGTAAAAGGTCAAACACAAAGATTCTTATGGAGCCAGCCAGGCTTTTGACTAGAGATGGATTTCAAAGCACTGCATGTCATGTTTATGGCACTACAGAACAAATAGCCAATGTACACTCCTCATACTACAACTGCCAGATGCTGCTTATGGGGCCGTCTGTTTTCTCTCACCTACTGGTGGGAATGTGTATCGACTGCGGTTGCTGTGTGTTAATGTTTGACGTACATTTATTTATATATATGATGTATCGCAGAGAAGCGTTATAGTATGTGAAGTCCACGGACTTATATACTTAAAAGTAAAAACAAGGTTAAAAATTCAGCGGTGTTGCGAGAGGCCTAGGAAGGCTTCAGCGAAGACAACGAAAAGGTAAAAGGTAATCACATTAGACTTTTTCACCGTCACCATGATCAAATCATCACCTATCGAACCATGTAATGACCTTAACTAGAGTGCAGTGGCGTGCATTGGGGGTAAGCTAGGTAAGCTGCGCTTGCCCAGGCAGCGATGAAAAAATATACATATCGTCTTCACTCAAACATACATATGGTCTTCTTCGTTATTTTTCGTCAAGAGATATTATTCTGATGTTATACGCCACATTCAATACATGGCAATGCATCGTGCCATCCAGTTTGCTGCAAGTTTTCGCTGTAGGCACGGTTGTCTACTGCCAGCTGAGGCTGTGGGTAATCTCAGCGGATGGAGATCCCCCAAGCACTCTCTCTCTCTATCTCTCGCACTCAATGATAATGCCTGCATCTCGGCCGGGAGGTAGAGAAGGGCAGCAATGCGAGTGCCGCCAGCTATTGTGCCATACCATGGGAAAAACGGAGCGGTAGGCTACGACACTAAGCGCTTACGAATCTTCATGCAGATTATTTCTGTCATCAAAATCCATTTTTCTCGACTAATACAAAGCCTATAGTGTTGAGTAAGGTATCAATGGATAGGATTTTTTGATGACTTCTGGCATAGCATATTAACCTTACGTTAGAACACATTATTATTTAAGTTGATGTTTATTACATTTATTATTTAAGTTTAAAAAATCTTTTCGGTTAAAGCACAAAGAAAAAGGAAGGCCTCATAAAGATACATTGTAAATACACAATGAGGAAAAGAGGATTATTGTCGGCAGGAGAAGTGTGTTTTTTTATCGTGTAAATAAATAACTAATGAGAGGTATCGTTAACTGTAAATATGTTCATATTAATAAACTGTTTTTGCTTTTTTATTCACACACTTCCTAGCTATTTCATTTCAACAACCCAACAGAAGATTAAATCATTTTTTTAGGGAAAGGTAGTATGTCCGAAAGTTTCGCATAGTTTTAAAAGATAATAACTCGTTATAATAACCTGTTGGCTGACTGGGAGTTATACTCTCATGAAATTATTCTGTTGGCTATGCCTCCTATTTACGAGGAACTCAATATTATATCTAATGCCATAGTGAAAAATGAAAGGTCAAAGGGACACATTCGATCGTTTGCTCAACTTCGGCAATACCCGCATTGAAGCAAGTCTTCATTCCCATTTTCACGCAAGTGTAGAGCGGCATAATGGCATAGTGGCCTTGAACAGAGTGATTTGCAGAGATTAACACGTTCACTGCGGAGCTGTTTAAAGCCCTACTCCTCACAGCGCGGCGTGACCCACCGGTGGGTCACACTCAGCCTTTTGCATGGGCGGTGTGACCCACCGGTGGGTCACAGTCCTTTCGAGCTTCTGGCCACTGCCGAGGGATGGTGGTTGAAGCGGCAATACTCAGCTGTTTCCTGAGATTAGAGGAAGGCTGGGGGAGGCTACTCCCAGCTTCGCCCCCAGCCCACCCCTCCCCCGGCCACGTGGGGCACGCTATCAGCTAGACCCTGGCGTGGGATGGGGGAAGAGAGGGCCAGCAATACAATGCATGTGGTAAAGGTTTGCTGACGTTCGGAAAACCCAGGAGACACCCACTCGTCTCTGTTTATTACGCCTGCCCTTGTTCGCGCCCGTCTGTGAGACGTAGACGCCCGTCCGTGCGTACCGATTCCCCAGCCCTGCTCACACTATGAGAAAAGGGAAGGGGGATCCTTTTATAAGAGTACATAGTGGTTTGTCTCACTCAGAAAAAAGTAGTGTCTGCAATTTGGAAGACGTTCACCCGGCAAGGGCACGGTCACTCATCCACCAATGAGGGATTGGCTCAAGAACGCTACGCGACTCTTTCCCAATTGCCCTTCCGTAGAGGGGGGGGGGGTGTGAAGGGAAGAGAGAGAGTCAATCTCTCACACAGCTGGGCGAGTGCAGTTCGGACTGTTTAGTTTACGAACAACTGACGGACAGCCAAGAGGTTGAGAAGAAAAAATTGTCCTAAACATATTCATTATTTTTAATAAGTTGATATGTTTTACTATATCGAGTATTGTTCATCCTTATGTATAAAAATCGCATAAACATGAAAAAACAAAAAGAAAGCAAAAAATAAACGTATTTTGGATATATTACGCTAATATGTAAATTTGTTCGTGACCCACCGGTGGGTCACACCGCTCACGCTGAAAAAAGTTTCAGGAGGGGCGGCGTGACCCACCGGTGGGTCACACTAAGTGACACATAGCAGTCTGTTATTTGAACTGTGACTAACTTCTGGGTGAAGTCACTCGAGAAGATCTCGATTCCTACTCTCACAATACTCCTCACAAGTTGAGACAATTCAAAGAATTAAAAGGCCGCGGCGCTAGAAGGATTGGCGTGACCCACCGGTGGGTCACGCCGCAGCGAACGTGTTAATAGACGCAATGCGCTTTTTTGCCATTCAAGACCTTTCATTTCAAGGAGGTGAGGGTGAAGATTCCCCATATAAGGGTATTTACTCTGCGATTTTAAATCGTAATCGTAAATATGACCCATAAGCCTGACGACACATGCATTGAAGATACTGACCAGGATCATCTATAGAAGAATAGAACGAAAAGCAGAGGATTCCCTGGATGAAGATCAATTCGCATTTACGAAAAGTAAGGGTACAAGGGAAGCAATATTGGCCCTTAGACTGCTCATAGAGAAGAGAACGGAGAAGAACAAACCGACATTCATTGCATTTGTGGATTTAGAGAAGGCTTTTGACAATGTGGATTGGGATTTAATGCTTGGAATTCTAAAGGGAATCGGAGTGTCCTACAATGACCGAAGAATTATACACAGTCTGCACAAAAACCAAGTTGCTGTGATTAAATCTGGACCCAGCTGTGAAGAGGCAAGAATAAGGAAAGGAGTGAGACAAGGATGTGCACTGTCTCCCGTCATTTTGAATGTTTACATCGAGAGAGCCATCAATGAAATCACAGAGAAGTCTTCTGGAGTGACTATCCACAGAGAAAAAATAAGCATGCTGCGATTTGCTGATGACATAGCACTCATAGCAGAGACAGAGAGGGATCTGAACAAGATTCTAGTAACCATGGATAGGACAATGGCCAGATATCAACTGAAGATAAATAAGAAGAAGACTAAGATATTATTGTGCAGCAAGAAAGAAGAGGCCAAAAACAATATCAAACTAGGAAAACAAAAACTTGATGAGGTGAAAGAGTTCTGTAACCTAGGAATCCGAATAACCAACGATGGATGAAGCAAGAAAGAAATAGTTAGCAGAATAGCCCAGGCAAAGAGGGCCTTCTATCAAAAGAAGAATCTACTTAGAGCTGGAAACACAAGTGTAAAAGTAAAGAAACAGTTCATCAGAACATACATCTGGAGCATGTTTCTTCACGGCAGTAAGGCATGGACGATGAGAGCAGCGGAGAAGAAAAGGGTGGAAGCATTCGAAATGTGGTGCTACAGAAGAATGCTGAAGATTAAATGGATCAACCGAGTAAGTAACGAGGAAGTCCTTATAAGAGTGGGAGAAAGGAGAAGTCTGCTGACAACTCTAAAAAGAAGAAGGGACCACTTAATCGGCCATATCAAGAGACTTGATGGGCTGATGAAGACTATCGTTGAGGGAGAAGTGAACGGGAAGATTGGAAAAGGCAAGCCTCGTATGAGATAGATGGAACAAGCTGTGAAGGATGTAAAAGAGAAGAATTACGTCACAATGAAAAGGTTGGCCAATAGAAGGATTGAGTGGAAAGCTGCATCAAACCAATCCTAGGATTGTTAACCAATGATGATGATGATGAAATATGACCCAACTTTACGACATCATCTCGTGAATGCAACCCCTTTCAGAAGAAGAATGAAATTCATTAAAAACAACTTGATAATACCTATTAGCACAAATTTGGAAAATAAGATGAGAGATAAAATGGGTAGTGCAAGTTTTGTGGAGGTATTTCTATACGAGACTTCAGATATCAGTAATAAATCCCTGCCATCCAGAACACTAATATACTTCCTTGATAATGCCTTGGAAGTGCAGCAACGATTAATTTTGTTCACTGATGTGAGTGCCTATGGGTCTGCAAATACATTATTTGTTCATGCAAAGCATATAATTAATTCTTAAAGACTGAAAGAAAAAACTCGTTGCTCTGACATACGATGGGGCAACAGTCATGTCTGGGGAATTGAACGGCCTGAACCGGGGCAGATCCAGGAGGGAGGGAGTGCTGTGGTCGGTCAACCCCAAAATATAATTTCAATAATACATATCGAAAGAATTTTCAATAATTCATATCGATAAGTCTTTTCATTGGAGCTTTCATTGTAAGGAGGACAAGACTGGTAAATGCTTTTTTGCCTTTTTATATTCTTGCATTTGTTTGCAAATCAGTGGGTGACCCCTCTGAAGTAACAGTTGAATACATAGCGGGAAATCTATAGCAGCATTTCCCACAATGTATTCGATTTTATAACACCGCTTATTTATCTTGATTAAATTTATATGCTTTTCTGCATCCTGTATTTTACCTTAGGTTAACACTTTCGAGTCTATGCCCGTACGTGATACGGGCCCAGTCACTTTTCCATGCCGACTATGCCCGTATCTGCTACGTTCATCATTTTTTTCTGTCGTGTACAATGTTTTCGCATGGGATTCTCTTTCATTCTCGACTAATATGTTTCTTTGTATCATATAGTAACTTCAGAGTTTCCGAATCTCACTATGACAACTATGTCTGATTTTATCAGCAGTCGTTTTCTATTGCTCCCTCCCGTATATTACCGGATCCCTTACGTGCTGCGGGACGTCTCTTTTTCACGCGTTCTTCACTCGTGTTACTTTCTTCTATTGCTTTTGTGCGTCACATATTATTATTATTCTCTATGGACCGACTATCGATGTAATATGTTTCTTTTTGTCGTATACCAACTTCAGAATTTCGATCCTTCCTACTACATTTTGTCCAATTTTTAGTACTGACACTATGTATGCAACTCACTCGACCCGCCACCAACCATACGATCGGAGATTTTCCAGCTGTTATTTCTTTACGTAGAGATTGTTTCTCTAATTTTATTCTATTCCTGTCGCAAAATATTTTATCTAATTCTTGGGTAATACGGCGGGAACTCAGATTGACTAATCGGAAAATGAGGATATTTTAGCTGAAGATTCAGGAAGTGATTTTGATGAATCCAATGGCGACATGGAATAGGAAGGTTTGTGATATTCACAAACCTTCAAACACACCTACCACAAACAATCAATACCTGAATTATAATGGATACAGTTACATAAAGGAGGTGTATTTTGGTGACTTGTTGATGCGGAACGGAATTTGTATTCATTTCAACGCTTATCGAAGAAAATTATCACTTTGTGCAGTGCGGGTTGCATTGTAATAGTGGTAAAATATGTATATATGAAAAATTTGACGTTTTGGTAAATTGTAAACCATTATAAATAATGGAAAATTGTGATGAAAATAAATCTACAATCCAATTCTCATTATTGTTATTGAAAGTAACCGTTTTCCCGGGGAAATCGCGCTACAAAACATGTAACGAGTAGGTAGGAATTTTTTTTGAGACGCAAAACAATCAAATGTTAAAAAATAAATTAACAAAAAACTATAAAATGCAATGACTTGAAAACTGTTTTATCTGAAAGAAAAAAGTAAAAACTATAATAAACATTTAAAAAAACAACATTGAAGGTAAATAGTTCATAACAAATAACTTAAGAAAACCATTGAAAAATGGCGGTCCACGAGTGTTCAGCACTTCACATTCGGTCAGACCGGAAAGTGTTAAAGAGTATATTTCCTTGACATACCTTTCCAATATAAATTGTGAACATTCAACGTTCTCTAAACTTGCTATCATGTTTCAAGATATTGATTACGATTGATTTGACAGATTCATTTACTTCATGGAATTTTATATATCAAAGGCAAGCTATGGAAATGACATCAAATTACTCATAAGGTCTCCAACCCAGAGCAGTTTCCTTTATCTATCGTATTCTGAGGTCATGCTGGTAGGTGAGTCATTTCTTAAAAATCAACGAATACGCATATCTCCTACAGATGGAATAGATATCATTATCCAAATATTGTCTGCCTCCATCAACCATTATATCCTATTCCAATAACTAACTTTGCTTTATCCCAATTTCTTCAATCAACTTACTCCCCTCCAAATGATCCCCAGCTCTCACAACAACACATTATAAATTCTTCCCAGCTCTTCCTTGTTTGTCTCCCTTTCCATCCACCTTACTCTTTCCATCTTTCTCCACACCCACATCTCAAAAGCCCAATAAGTATTTATCTATATTAGACTTTTTACTATTCTATTATTTTATTTATACCCATACTCAATAATTAGTCTTTTTTCTTGGAGTAAATGCTTCTTTTGCCAAAACAATTACTTCTCTGTTATTATACCCTTTTCCCTCCAAGAAGCCCAAAAACCCAGTAGGCTCCACCAGCTGTAGCTTGTGA
The DNA here is from genome assembly GCA_933228895.1 of Platycnemis pennipes. NCBI lineage: Eukaryota > Metazoa > Arthropoda > Insecta > Odonata > Platycnemididae > Platycnemis > Platycnemis pennipes. Next base: position 55,116,554 of record OW121853.1, read on the forward strand.
CCATCTACTATGAACTACTCACACTGTATCACACCTGTGACAAGAATGGACTACAAGAAAATATGGCTAATTACCAGTGTTGATACATGCAAAAATCACTTTTCAAATTAAAAGTATAAAATCAAAAGTATGATAGCTGATTTCATTGAGTTATTAATTGATACCCAATCTTTGACTTTTTTTATCACTTTGATCATCTTCAACCTCAAAACAGAAAAATTGTTGGCCAAATGTTGACACATGAATTCCCAGCTAGCACACTAAAATTGGTTTACGTAAACGCACAAGTCAATGGTGGAGCAACAGTTGGTGCTCAGCCGTTGCGCCGAGTTTGACGACAAGATGACGTCTACCATTGCCTCTACTTGCTCTGCGCCGATTGCTACTTCCCGTATCGTGTATTTGGTGAGCACATTGGCTATAATTAAGCGGTATCTGCGAATGGTGACTACTACGACTCATTCAGTTAATTTTGCGGAACGATAATTTGGAGACATTTTGGCATATTATTAAGTATATATGGATTGATTCACAAAAATATCTCCATACGACTCAGTAGCAATGGGTCCCTGCAGGTTTATGAATATAAAAACGTTACCTACTCGAGGGAGATCAGTAACCTGAGGTACGCAGTTGACAGCGCACAATGAGTTTCACCACAACTGCTATAAATCCACGTCTTGATTTGTGGGTGCAAACATTTGCTCTTATTATTACATTATTATATCGTCTGCTATCATATTCCCTTCGCATAGCAGCAGCTCTCGGTATGCCTTACGCGAATGGAATGCTGGGAATATCTCACGCCATCATCGTGTCACTTTGTTGTCCTCTGCCAGTGCTCAGTCAATATCGTGGTTTTGCGGTTTACGAGTGGTCGAGGAGTGTTTATCATTCACCAAACCTATCAATCATTCTTTTCAATACGTGAAATTTCATTTGAGAAGAGAGTGTTTTCGAACGGGTTAAACATTTTTCAACCTCCTGGGAAGAAAAATATCTACCTGTTGGAGGCCCCTCTGCAACTTAAGTTTCCATCAGGAAACTTGAAAGGTAAGTGTAGAAGTGGTATTAGCAATTAATGTCTACGTACATAGTGTATATTCAAATATTAACGTATCTAAATAGCCCTTCACGTTGGTTTCAGGTCTCTGGGAATTGTGAGGAAGTGAAAATTTAGTTTTGAATGTTGTATTTACCTGCATGATCACCAGCTCAGCTCAAAAGCTCAGAAGAATTGTTCCAAGAGGAGGCCAAGAGAATAGAATGTGGATGAATGAGTCAGAGGAATGTATGGATGTGTTTTCTTTGTGTCAATATGGAGTTGGAATTTCATAACAAATGTATGTTAACTAGGGATGTACGTATAGTGCTTTTTGACCTCGAGTTGAATTGTAAAGTACTCGTGAGTATCGAGTCGAGTCGAGTTTGTACATTATTGTTGTAGAAGATTTGAAGTATTGTTGATATTTGATAGAAGTATTGTTGTGGCCTGCGCTACATGCCAATGTAGCGCAGGCCTAATGGAAATTTTCCGGTAGCTCTCGAAATAAGAAAATCACCTTCATTCCTAGGATTACTCAAAAATGTGTAAATTAGCTTGCAGTATGGTACCTAGAGTGTACTTAGGCATAATATGAGGCCTACATGAGTGACATGCCCTATCAGGGTGGCTACTGATATCCAATTTTCAAATTCCCTGACTATTCCCTGACTTTTTCCTGATGGCCTTACCAATTTCCCTGACCGATCGCCAAAAGGTCTGCTATTATCGGAATATTTTATTTCTGCCGAGTTAAATTTTCGTCGAAACTCAGAAAATGTTAAAAGCTAAAAGAATGAAAAAATACATTAAACCTTCACAAGTTAGGCCCTATCACAAATTAAACACACGTATAATACATTTTCACGGCCAAAAATGTAAAAATATTTGTATAAACAAACAAAACGTAATTGCGCCACTGAGAGCGAAAATAGGGGGCAATTAGCAACGGCAGCATCATATTCAGGGATATCATATTTAAGGTGGTTTGTGACCTCACCAAATTGCTTCGAGACAGAGCTAAGGGTGACATTCAATAATTACGTTGAGCGTGAAAGGAGGGGAGAGGAGGAGGACACTTCTTACTCTCTCGCGAAGGGGGGTATGGGAATCGAAGATGAACTTACATAAGATTTTGTTTACATGTGTGATCGTACTTGTATTACGGTTTTAATAATCAACGTCTCGTATTTTTAGAACTGCAAGCACGTATTTACTACAAGCTAGTGTGCTGCAACTATCGCTTGATCTGAGTCTCGGAAGTTAAAAAAAAATGATGCAAAATCTTCCGAACAACATAGCCCCGGATTCCTTGTGATGAGCGGAATACATGGTGATCATGAATTATAACGCTACTAGGCAAATATCGCATTAAGGATATATAAAAGAGATATATTTTACGACTGATTCACAGCTAAATAACTAACATTCGCAACTGAATGTTCAACGAATTGACGGGGCTTATTCTATGCACTTCGGCGACGGACATTCGTTTTAGTTGGTGAAATAAAGGGCGGGAAAGACTGCCCGATAAATGTAATGGTAGAAAAATAACGAGAATTTCCTATCCCAGTTTCTCCCTGACTGTTACGAGAATTCCCTGACTTTTCCCTGACTTTTCCAGATTTCCAATTTTCCCTGACAATTCCAGGTTTTCCCGGTTTTCCCTGACGATCGCCACCCTGCCTATTAAATTGTAATGAAAGCAAGCCAGGAAGCAAAATACTTTTTCTTAAGGAATACATAAGCCTAATTAGAAGAGCATTCCTTGTATTTCACATTCCCATGTATTTCTTTTCAGAGCTAAACGCTTTCTCAGCAATGTCGTGTATGCCGGGGTTAGTCCAACAGTGCAGTGAATTCCATACAAAATGCCTTGTTTGTACAGTAAATATTTGATAAGCTCACGCCTCAAATTTATGATTGGCCGTTAATTACATAGTTAGTTTTTTAACATATACTTTTCTTCCTCTTCCAATTATTGACACCATCTCTTCAAAATCGAAGATTTCTGCCTACACATGATAGAAACTTAGAATCGTAAAGAGGACCTGGGTCAATCACCCGATCATTTGCACGATGCATGAACACCCAATATCAGCACGGGTTATTTCCGATATCTATTAACGCAAGTTAATAATGTTTGAACAATGAATTTTCATTCACGGATGAATGTAAGCAGGTATATGAATTTTGTATAGAGTCCTGTGGATTAAAGTTTTCGATTTCTAAGGGAAATTTATTTGAACAAAAATTTATTATAGATAAGATATGACTAAAGTCATATCTTATCTATAGGAAACTTCCTATAGGAACTTGGCAATTAATGATGTAATTAATACTCCTAAATAGGAAATAAAAAAATGGAATAGTAAAACTTATAAGTTTCATACAATACCTATATCATCCGCAATGCCCTTGGGTCATTCCGTACCATTTCAGCAGATTTTAAAAAAAGTTGTTGCAGCACCATTTCAGAAAAAATTCAAATTTAACATACTTGCTACTACATGTCTGTAAGGCTCAAAACCAATTTTTGTTAATTTTTTTTCCATGACCTCAAGGACTTACAGGGCCGCGAAGGTCACAGCGCACTGTAAAAATGACACTTTCAGCGAGTATCGGTAATTAGAGTTACTCGGAAACTACAGGCTGTAGTAGAATGGTTCAGATACCATTTTGATGGTCATAAATTGAGCTTTCATTTGAAATATATTTTAATAACCTTACTATGTAACATCTATGAGAATGATGAGTACAAAGTTTTGATACAAATTGCTGTTTTTTACAACTTTTGCCATTTATTTTCTTATAGAAGGGTTGTGATCACAAGGTCTATATTTTTGTTATAGTATATTTGGGTACCATAGTAAATGTGTGTAAGAAAAACGTTGTGTGTTTGTTAAGCCTTTAGCTGTTACAAGCTTCCGCAAATAGGAAAAATTGAAAATTTACCATTTTCGGGCCCCTGTATACTGGTGGGGGACTTATTAAAAATTTGAAATTTTCAGTACAATAAGCTATGATCCTATTAAGAATGCACTAAAAATTTGGAGTATGTGTTTTTCTTTGTTTGGAAGTTACACCAAACTGAATTTTCAAAAAATTTTCTCTCGCTTGGTGCCGACATGTAAAAAATCTCTTCCCTCAATTTTCAGTCCTTTGTATTTACCTTCACAGTGGCTATTCTTATCTTTTCTCACTGGTAATACCTATTCACTGTTTACCCTGTTATGAGCCCCCCCTCCCCAGAGCCTGGCTACGTGCTTGCTAAGAACAAAATATGTAAGCGGACATTGGAACGTAGGCAAACTATTTATCTTCAATTGTTTTTCCATTGGACTTGCTGTAGAATTTCTATCAGAATGCTACCATTATGACAATATCACTATTTAGGTTGTTCACATAATAAAGGCTAAATGAGTGCCTACTTCTTTGTCAACATCTAAGAAAGTTCTTGGGTCAGCTGCTCCGTAATATTATGCACTTGACCAGTTTGTGTTGATAATTCGAGCTGAAAAAGAACCCTTATTTTATTTTCATTAAGTACCCGCGCCTTGTATTTTTTTGATAATTTGAATGATGTGTTAGGTCCTGAAGGGTGGAAGAAGTGCACAAAGTTGTCTCCTTCATTGATGTCTATGCTTTCAACAACTCCAAGCTACCACTTTGAGTCATAAATAATGCCACATAATCATTTACCTTGATACTAAGTTGTGTGTTGGATTTGAGTATTGCTATTTGGACTTCTTCACAGTTATTTGAATTAGATGTTACAAAGCATTTTATATTATTGCAAGCAATCAGAATAAAGCAGTGTTTTTCCAAGTGTTAGGCATCCTTAAGGCATTATCAAAACAATCACTCAACCATGTTTCTACCCCTGTGATCTCATTGCTTCTTACTTACCTAAATGTTATGCCATGGATATTAGCATTGCTAAGTCAAAATCTACATATCTTCTGGAGTCAAAATTTGACTGCCTTTTGTTCTCTGTAAACTGGCTTTAGACACTAAACATTTAACAGTTCCTCCTATACCATCACAAGGACCTTTTCCGTGTGTAGCTCTTTCCATGGAGAAGGTCACTTTTTACGAGAACCAATCAGAAGGCACTTTAAGGCAGAAGGTGCCACTTTAGGCAGAGAAATAGAGACATCAGACAATTCCCTGAAGCTACCTACATAAATCACTACCATAATTCTTTTGGGATATTGTTCAAAAAACAGTAGGTGTAAACAACACTAATTTTTAAGATTGTTTTCCTATCAGCCCACTGGTAACAGAGCAATCATAGAGCAATTTCAGTGGAAAAACCAATGGAGGCTTAATAGTTTGCCAAATTTCTGCTTAAGACATTTTTATTCAAAAATCTACAACTACCAACACATTGAATAAGCAACTGGTTTGTAAATTATCAATCAAAATTGGACTTATTTCTAGCAACATTTAATTATTTGCAACAATCTATACATTGCTTCTACAAAGTGAGCGAGAGAAAATTTTTCGAAAATTCAGTTTGGTGTAACTTCCAAACAAAGAAAAACACATACTCCAAATTTTTAGTGCATTCTTAATAGGATCATAGCTTATTGTACTGAAAATTTCAAATTTTTAATAAGTCCCCCACCAGTATACAGGGGCCCGAAAATGGTAAATTTTCAATTTTTCCTATTTGCGGAAGCTTGTAACAGCTAAAGGCTTAACAAACACACAATGTTTTTCTTACACACATTTACTATGGTACCCAAATATACTATAACAAAAATATAGACCTTGTGATCACAACCCTTCTATAAGAAAATAAATGGCAAAAGTTGTAAAAAACAGCAATTTGTATCAAAACTTTGTACTCATCATTCTCATAGATGTTACATAGTAAGGTTATTAAAATATATTTCAAATGAAAGCTCAATTTATGACCATCAAAATGGTATCTGAACCATTCAACTACAGCCTGTAGTTTCCGAGTAACTCTATTCATTTTAAGTAACTCGAGTAACTCTATTCATCTAAGTCATTTTTACAGTGCGCTGTGACCTTCGCAGCCCTGTAAGTCCTTGAGGTCATGGAAAAAAAAATAATAAAAATTGGTTTTGCGCCTTACAGACATGTAGTAGTAAGTATGTTAAATTTGAATTTTTTCTGAAATAGTGCTGCAACAAGTATTCGGTGAATTGGCATGGAATGACCCCCTTAATAGGATGCCCACTGTCTGTTACAAAATTTCCTTAACCCGTGAGTTTGAAGACCAATATCTCCAAGATGGCTTATGCGATTTTAAATTAAAGTATATCAAATTAAAGCTTGTTTATTTCTACATTTACTGGTAGTATTAAAATATTTTTACAATTTTTTTACTGAAGTTAGTGTTTAAGAATGGATTTTTAGAGAATTTTTTTTGTAATGGATGGATCCATCGAATTGGGGCATCGTAAGAACAACACAGAACAAGATATCAAACTTTTCTTTTCACATATTGTAGCTAAGGGCTTTGTTAATAGTCATACGAAGTTTCATACTAATACGTTCACAATCTTTGTTATTGATGAATTTGTCAGACTGCGTTATTTTCCGTCCCGCACGCTTTCCGTTCCGGTAATCACCGTTTGGACCTTTCTCTTGCTCTCGAGTCATTAATATGAATCCACTTATGAAATCTCAGTAGAATTCGTTGGTTATTTGATATCAACATATATATTTATTTTAGGCTATAAAAGCACGCTCAACTGTCCAGAGCATGCCTGAAAGAGAAAGGTAGTGCGCGTGTGGAACTTCTGCAAGCAGATCGCCTATTGCACTGTGAATGAGTCATGAGGACTCGACAATAGCGAAAAAAAGTATAGCCTTTAAGAATGCAAGTCGGTGTCAGTTTAAAAACTGACGGTATCTTTGGAAGCATACCGTCACTATGCCTCCTTGCGCAAAGTTTTTGGAGATGGAGTTGAAGATAATTTAAAGTGCAATTTGTTTCTTTCGTCGAGAAGCAGAGAAATGTGGGGACAAAAGCTATCTCTCTTATCGTTGATTTTATTTTGGTGAATACTGCAACTTATAAACTTTTATTCAAGCATAGGCAAGGATATTTTTCCTGTGATAACTAGGGAAATTTTCTCGCGTGGTGGTTGGTGCGCGCGGTACCTACGGTAGCTTACAACTTGACAACCTCGAGCAGTTTATCTCTCTTGGCCAAAAGTCCTGTCGCGTGGAGCTCGCTTTCCGAAATAAATATATACACATTGAAAGCATATCTAATTCTCCCAAATTGTTAAGCCATTTTACATGTGCTTAGTTTTCAAACACGAAAAATACCATCAAATCGAACTAAATTTCCGACTTCCGCAAGCTGAGATAGCACATTTTAAAATATTATTCGTAATGTAGGTAATTGGTAACTGAGTAATGTATTTTAAACTTTGTTTAGTCTAAGATAAATATATGTTCCATATCTTATGTGAATAAAAGAGAAGTGGCTTTTCATGTGTATGTTCAAGTGGGCGTCAAACTTGCTTCCCGGAATTTGAAAAATATCCGGCGTTTTTATCTGTCTCGGTCGAAAAATTAATTAATATGATCAACTAAAAATATATATTTGACATTATTAAACGTATAAATAAACAAGATTTAGTTCGATATACTTTATTTTAAAATTGAACTACCCATTTTTGTGATATAAATCTTCAAACTCGGGGGATGGAATTTTACAATGAACATTAGTTGCTTTGAGCTCGAATATGGTCCCCCCCAGACTTTTTCCGCGAAGATTTCGGCCAAAAAGGGGATGAAATATTCGGAGGAATACAGTACATATGCGATATGCGGTTTCATGCACCGTGTAACCACCGATTCATCCATTCGTTCACACAAATGTAGATGAATCCGTTCACGTAAACTTACATGAAACCATTCACGCAAATGTAACTGAGCGTACGTAAGTACATGTTCGTACGTGTTAAACTATCGTGTAACCAGAGATTTATGCGCTTTTGATGATAGCGCTTCCTGTCGGCAGATTTCTGAACCTTTTGGCCTTGGCGGCTCCGTTGGCAAAAGCTACTCCACTCGACTTTCATAAAAAAGCTCGAAGTACTCGAGTCGAGTACCAACTACTCGACTCGACTCGAATTTTCGAGTACTCGCACATCCCTAATTTTAACAAAATATTTTGGTTAAATTATTTTAAACACATTGAATGAGTAAGTCCTCACCTACTTCATCATTCAATTTACATATAATTTTTAGATGATTCTTCTTCATGGCCTCTTTTTTTTATTGGTTTTTTCTTCTTTCAGGAGATGTCTATTCATTTGAAAAATACTTATTCTCTTTGCTGACGTTTCTCATTTCCATGCATCTTCAGGGCTACAATGAAATTTATTGGGCGAATTGTACATGGTATATGGTTTACAATTTTTTGTACATAGTTATGTTTGCTGAGGTAATTTGAAAAATCATATGTACCTATACAAACTTTTTAATGTCAACAAATTATACATCATATTCCACTGCTGTATAATACAACTAATAATTTTCATTGTAGCCCAGTATACCAATGCGAAGCGTCGGCAAAGAAAATAAATATTTATCAAATTAATAGAACTATATCTCCTAAAAGAAGAAAAAAAAACAATTTTTATTATAATGAAGGGGTCCTAGCTTATTGCATTCACGAGTTAATTACAATGCATTCCGGGGGACGGTGCCACTAGTGAGTTGAAGTACGTCATAAAAAAATGTTGCCACAGGCATATTAACGTCGATTTCAAGTCAACGATCGATTTTGTGCTAGCTGGGTTACTACTGATTAAGCATATTTTTTTATGAATAATGGATAAGAAAAGAAAAATTATATTTAGCTTAATATCCTCATTCAAACCAAACTTTTTCTCTTGCAAATACATTTTAACGCATTCAACACGGATGTCATGAATTCAAGGCATGCTGCACTACCTGCAGGGTAGAACACAGATGGAAGGCATCCACGTTGAGTGTGTTATTACAATTGCCACCTCAGACCCAGCCATCTGATACTAGTTCATAGCAACTTTCTATTCAGATATCTGTCAAGAATATCACTACATATGTATATGACTGACTTACTTTTGATCAGGACTAGCACAGAGTTCTGTGTAGTACTTTATTTTTGGTTCTGTGCCACTGGTGCGAAATGTTGCCACCAATCCATTATTGAATTTGAAGGTGATCATTTGGGATGATTTGGATACAGGTAAAACAGCTCTTTCATCTGGCTGGGATGAATCATAGCCAGTTGTCAAGTCTCTCACACTTACTACTTCATATTTGCCCCCTAAAATGCTTGTTGGGTACTGACCAAAAAATGCAAGGAGAAACAGTAAATCACAAAATACAAGTAGTATCATGAACTACTAATAGAATCCCTTAACTGGAATTACTAAATCTTCACAGGAAATAGAAAAGTATAATGGTAAGAAGAAGTCATGATTAGAACTTTTCATTCATTAACACCCGTCCATTAAATCTAGCATAAGGCAAAACAGGTGGGGAAGAATGACCACAACTCACAGTATTTGGCTTTCCTGAGTAGTTTCGAAGTCTTTGAAACATTTGACTTATTACTTCAGGTTCATAGCAGAGATAATATGAATTTTCACTGATATGAAATCCATATCTGAAAATATAATTGACATTGTAACAAGTATAATAAAATCATATTTTGAATAAAACTTATCTTAAATTACACATTCCATGCTCATTGAATTTAAATGCTGAGTTTACCGTAAAGAGAATGACAGGCCCACTATAATTTTTATGCTCAAATACTACAATTAGGCTAAATTAAAATAGGTTTGTGGTTACATATTCAAAATTCTACAGATAAAGATTATAGTTTAAAGATGCTAATTATAATGCTCACAACAGGAAAAATACTACATACATCATTATTAAAAATAAACACTGACTTTGAATATATTTCCTGTAGTTTATCCATAAGTGTTTTTCCTTCAGTTTCAAGATGAGCAGCAAGCTCTGCCATGTGTACTCCTGCAGATATTCCATCTTTGTCTAAAACGGCAGTTCCATACATAAAACCAATGGCTTCTTCATAAGCAAATAGGACTTTCTTTCCATCTTGAATAAGGTCATAGGCTTTGTTTCCCATCCATTTAAATCCTGTTAGTGTCTCCTACAAAAATGAACCAAAGGAACTTAATAATAATACCTTAGTAAATATGGGTGGTAGAACACATATTTTACAGTTTCTGCATACTTATTCCAAATGACCACTAATTTTAAACCTGAAATCTTGGCAAGATGTAGATACTACAAGAATATTTTATTGATTTACAGGTTTTAAGGCAGTGATGGTCTAACAAGTAGAAAATAATTATTATTTGAATATAAAGTATTATTTAAAAAATTAAGCTTTGGTTTCATCAATAGTGTAACTTTTCAGAACATGCAATGATAGTGTACAAAGAAGACATACATTTCTAAAATGGAATAACCTATTTCTAAGAATAACCATAGCAAAACATATGACATCAATATTCCAAAATCAACCATCACAAAAAATGAGCATATAATAATTGCATATGACTAATGAGATTGAAGTTAAATATTTTAGTGGTAAAAATGAATGCTTTAAGTGACACAAAACAATTTCCAACTACTGTACATAAAGCATAAAAGTGAGGCAATTCTTGACATTTAGATTATTCTCTGGGGATTACAAACCAAGAAAATTTTAGTACTACTGCCCTTGAAGTTATATGAACATTCCAGCCTTATACAGGCCTTACTTTGTTTATTACACTGCTGAAAGGAATCAAAGTATACCAGCATGGTGTCTTTACAATACATAGATGCTGAAAGGGAAGATATATGTACTCCTATGTATCCTGGTTAGAGGTGAGAGTAGTCTGACACAATTCACTGACGGTAAAAGAGCCCAATACTTTCTTCCACGAAGATGACATTTTGCCTTCAACCCTACCCATAGTCCAAAGCCCATCTTCATCTACTTCCAGCCCTGCCTTTTTTCAAGTTTTTTTTTCAGTAGGAATCTAAGCCTCAATGTCATTTGGCAATCCCTTAATCTACCACTCTTTTCTCATAAATCTAATTTATTCAGCCAAAGAATTAGGATTTGGACTTCTATAGTTCTATATAGTTCTAAACTTTCATTTGGTATATTTCACTATTTCTCAGTCCTAATTTGTCTTTGGAGCTGGAGGATTCTCTGTGCAGTGCCATTTCATTCAAATTCATTTAATAGAATGCAGTTTAAGCCCAACGCCATGTCTTTTCTCCAGTAGAATTTGTCAAGTTTAATGAAGCACCTTACAATGAGCACATCGGTTAGTGAACAGAATAATAATTATTGGTAATGCACTTTGAAACCACTTACCACAAAATTGAATCCCTCTATTTGCGCTATACTGCCCAGTATTTTCGAGGACACAGTACTTGCCAGCAAGTAAATGTCCTTCACATCAACTTCTGGATGTTTTTTCCTGTAGCAATGATAGCACCACCAACCCAACAAAGCTCCAAGTTCATTACCAGTGAATACATGCCATTCCTTAGTGCTAAAATAAAAAAAACGGGAATTAGATACATGAAATTCAAGTTCATATCATTGATTAAGAAATAAATTACATTTATATTAAGCTTTTCATATTTATTTTCTATTTTATAGCTATTTCAGCCATTAGTAACCAAATCAGATTATAGAGAATAGCATGGGGTTGGTGACTACTTAGGAATAAACACAGGAATTTCCACATACCCTTCTTGTTTCTCTGCAACGGCCAAGCGATCTGCATCAGGATCGTTGGCAATAATAACGGTGCTGTCATTATTGTCAGCAGTCTTAAATGACAGGTCTAAGGAACTTTTCCCTTCTTCAGGATTAGGAAATTCTACAGTAGGAAATTCTGGATCAGGATCTTGCTGCTTTCTTACTGAAATAAATGGCTGTAGGACAAAAAATATAAAACTTCTTTAAAAACATTACACTTATGTTATAACATCAAAAACATAAAATAAATCATGCATGTTAAATGCAGCTTCCCACTTGGCTTACTAATTACCTTACTTCTCTAATCATTGCTTCAATGATTATTCATGCAAAATATGATGCCAATGATCTTAAACTCTGTAATCTTGATCAGCTTTTTGACACATTGATGCTTTACTACTATGGTATTTAAAAATAAAAAATACAGTAACTTAGAATAGTGTTAATGCACAATTATTTCAATACTTTGAAATGGTATCTTGCAGATTATTCTGCAATAGGGTAGTTTCCTTCATCAAAGAAAACAGACTTCATTAATTGCGATTTGTGCCCTGCCATAAATGTATTTAATTTACGCAAAAAGTTTGCATTGAGAAATCCCAGTTTACTAGAGAATTAAATGTTAATTTTAAGGTCATTTGAAAAGGCTCTGAAATGGCGGGGTGCGCTGCCTTCATGCTGACGTAACAGGTAGGTAGTTTACGTTGCGAAGCATAGGAAAATTCGTCTCCTGAACTTACCGTTGTATTTCAGGGCCCCTCAGCTCTAGTGAATATTTATTAGTATTAACCTGTAAAAACTATCAATGTTGGAAAAGAATTCTCAGTTAAACATGGTATTATTAGTCATTTTATAGGCTCAAGGACGTCCTGCTCGCTGTGTCTTCTGCTTCGACGAAGCATGGCGTGAAGGTCGTGCGGCGATAGGCGAACTACATGATATGCTTGTGAAAGGAATACTAACTGATTTTAAATGAATCAACTGCATAAGTAATGTTAAATAAATAAATAAAAGTTAATTATAATTAATTAACGGAATAAATATGCCTCCAATACTTGTTCATAAGCTTTAACGGAGTGCGGCGTCTATTTGGAAGCGTCCGCAGCACCACCTGGTGGCAGGTAGAGGAAATAGTTTGACGTCACACGTAGGATTAACCGGCATGCAATAGTTTGCCGTCGCGTTTTCGCGCCATTGATTTTTTTCACTTTTTAATTAATGAGGAAAAATACTTAACGTCATTTAAAAATCGAACGGCTTAAAACACGTACTCCAGAGGTTATAAACTTTCGATCAAGACAATAAAAAAATAATAGGAAACTACCCTATTGGAGACACATTTGTTCAATAATTAGTCTAAAGTGTTTCATTAGATTTTTTCATGTCAAAGTTTCTGCAGTGTTGTACATATGATTTTAGTATTTTATTTGAGTCATCATCAGAATAAATTATTCCTAGTGCCTGCTGGCAAAATCATTGTCATGAAAATAACTTAGGCAGACAAAGACCCAGATAGATTCCATTGCATTTTATAGTGCAGTTATTGGATCTAATCAAAACCAGCATGGAGCTTTTACAATTTCAACTTGGGATATTCAAAATACAAAGGGCAATCTGTAAATAAAAATTACCACATACAACAACACCAAAGGTATTATTCATCACTGGAGTTTTCTCTTCTTCTGTTCTCCCAATGGCACATTAGGTCAGTGGAGCATAGAAGGCCAATGCTTTCTCATAAAGTTCTGTCCAAAAATTTACTCGACTTAGGCTACATAGGTTAAGCTCTAAGAAGCCCAGACATTCATAAAACATGTCTCACAGGAACCCTTTACCCATACTTTAAACGATTCTTTTCCATCCTAAGTTTGCCTTTGAAAATAAGACCTAACTGACTGTATATTGAAGAGTTTGGAGAAGAATGTCCAACACATAAATAAATGAATATACTTGGCAACAACCATGTCAAGATTGCATCAACAGTCATAGTTTACTCACTTCAAATTACAATGATACATTGAGCTGATTCAGTAACACAGTGACTTCAAACAACGTTCCAAGAATTATAGAAATAGCAGGCAAATTAACTTGGTGGAATTTATTTATATATGTATATGTTCTAAGAAGTTTCAACTGGTATTGCTCAAAAACATGCTAAGATACGCAGCTTTAAAATGAATAAAAAGCTATTTAGTAATCTTTTAGCAGAATAATTTTTTTAAAATTAGGTTTTCCAACTACTAAGGTTATATTTCCTCTTTCAACCAAGTCTTAAAACTAAGACACACAAAATCCCTTGCAAAGGTGGGATGTGAACCTATAACCTTTGGGTTGCCCGCCGGTACATTACAAATCTGAGTGCCATGGCTCTCTTTGGTAAATCATTTTTGAGGTTTTCTCTGCTGTATCAATGAAAAAGCTTCAACCATTTATGCATACCCCACCCCATGCAATGCTGTGTGATATTGAAAGGTGTGTTGACATCTATATTACAAAATAAAACATTATTGCTAAGTACATCATAATACATTCCCATGATATGGCAAAATGGATCTTTTAGTATATATGATTTACACAATATGCTTGCATTCTAGCAAACTAACAATCTAAATTTACACTCATCATTTTATCTTTTCCAGCATCACTTTATCTTTACTTAAAATGCTATTACTTTTAAATTTAAGCACACACATTAATAATTAGGCATATTATAGGTAGACTTGAGTAGATAGTACTCATTTTCCTCTCAGGAGTCTACACAATGATAAAACTGAAATATAACAACATTTAAAAGAATTGATAAATATTTAAAAAGAAAATCACATTGTGGGTACATGATTTTGCCTCAGTCAATAAATGGAGTCAAAGATAATATGATGTACTATAGAGCAAATGGCTATACATTTCAGGGTAGCTAATTTTATGACTTCATTATACATATTTAAAGTTATACAGAGGTAACAATAAATTGTAAAGTTTTTACCAGACTACTTCAGTCCTCCTTCAATTACAGTTGGTGATTTAGAGCAAAAGATAAGACCTAACTCCTTACTTCTTAAATAGCCAAAATGTGAAAAATTCTTCTTCCTCATAACTTACCTTGAACTTCGCAACTTCAAATGCTTCAACCATGTATGGATGCCCGACACCATGCATTGCTGTGTAAGTGAATTTAATTGGTGTGTTGGCATTCACATTAGGAAATAAAACATCATTGCTAAGTATGTCATAATACATTTTCATGACATGGCAAAGTGGATCTTTTAGTATGCAAGATTTACATAATATGCTTGTATCCCAAGATGTTTCCCATGGGCACAGGTTATTCAATATGCTTTCTTGGATTCCTTTGTCATGAGGAGGTATTATCTGCAAAAAGTTGACAAAAATGGGAGAGAGGCAAATTAGTGGCAGAATATTTCACTCCAATGTTTAACAAATAGAGGAAGCAATTTATAGCAAAGTTTAAATGATAACAATACCCAATAATATACTAGACATCAATCATACAGGAAAGGTCATTTAGTAAAATGAGTAAAAGCCAAATGAAATGATAAGAAGTAAATGAAATCATTCAGACAAAATACTGCATAAGTTCTAGCATAGGACTCTTCAGGCATAAGTTGAATTTTACTTTTCAGCCTGAAGTAATGACTAAAAGAGACCAGAGAGTAAAATAGAAGTTGTACAGAAAGAAATAAGCAGACATGATAACCTTATGTGATCAAAAATTGTAATCTGGGAGCCCAGTCAGAGCTTTTCCAAGGCTTCTCCATAAGAAAGAAGGTTTGGTTCCATTCTTTACAAAGAAACATTTTAAACTTGCTTCTAGTGATCCAAATTCCCCATACTGTTTCAATACACAATCAGAATATATGAATTTGAAAAGGTAAATTACCAAATATACAAGAGGAAAAAATGCCTTAGGTACCAATTATCTGAGAAAAATCGAAGTATGTACGTACTTCATAATTTCATGCTTTAGCCCCTATGATCCCAATATTCAGCTTTGTAACCTTGTATTCATATCCATAGATATCACGGAGGATAGCATTCTTTCCATGTTATTTTCTATGGCTCATTAGTGATAGTCATTACAGAGAGCCTGATGATGATAATAATATTATAAGATACAGAGTTCTATGTTTCTGTGCGTAGGTGATTTTATCCTGGGAGAAGTTTAAACTTTCCATGAACCTCTTCCAGCATAAAACCACTTATACAGAGGAAAATAGAGTGATAGTTGTCTGCTTCAAAGACACAAGTTTGGGAAAGTTCACATATCAAGGCATTACTTTGCATTGTACACCTAATGCTATTGCCTAAAATTCTATTATTGTTGCCCTAATTTACATACAAAATTTAAGAACTGCATTTCAGGTCCTAAATTTTGTACATAAATTTTAAGTAGGTACTGTTATCAGTTTGGGGACTGATAGTAGAAAAGAAACCGCTGCCACATAAATTTGAAAAGAAAATGAAAGCCAAGCTTTTTTCCTGAGAAGCCTCACTAGAATTTGAAATGTACTCAAAAGAAACCCAGATTCTCAGTGATGAAAGAAATTTAGGCATTTTTGGTGATTAGAATCCACTCACTTGTGCTCCATTACTCCAGTACACTTTGTAACCGTTGTCATGTTTGGGGTTGTGTGATGCAGTTACCATCACTCCAGCTACACATTTGAATTGCACGACCGCGAATGGTACAAACGGTGTAGGGCAGACTTGGGAGAATAGGTACACAGGTATTCCACGGTTCAGGAAAACACCAGCTGTTAGCTCTGCAAATCTGAACATGTTAAACATGCAGTAGTCCCTGTACTCTTCTCAGAGTTAGTTCATGCCAACAAGTGATGGTTCTACTATATCCTAAGAACATGTATGAAATTACTCAACCTAAAATCTTACTGAGCCAATAAGATAGCAAAAATTAGTTTCTCTTCAATGCACATAATTCAATTTCTTTCATAGGTTTATACTGCTATCTAGTGCTAAGCTACACATCTAACATACGGCACATGTTAACAGTAATGGAAAACCAATAACAAGGCATTATTAAAAACTACATCAATGGCAACGGTTTTACATAAATCATTGCATTTATTAACTGTCATATTAAATATTTTCAAAATTTAAAGCCTCAAGACTTCCACAAATGGCTGGAGTAATATTTATGTGATAGTACCTAGTCTATGATTTATAAAAATTGAAAATTCATTTTTATTTTGAATATATAATGTACCTCTTGTAAAGCATCCAACCTATGATTTTCACCATGTTTTTATGAGGGTGCTCTAATTATTTTTAATGATTTCATTAGCAGTTTCAAAGAATTCAATAAGGACATCATTAACTATATGACTTGTTACAATTTATGGCTTGTTACAACTGCAGTTAGCATCTATATATTTTTAAACAGATGTATCGTACATTTAATACATGATGATTATAACCTTTTCCACTTGGGTGTCGAGTGATACTCGACACAGTGTAGCTCACTACCAACTCACATGTCAAGTGTCACTCAACACACAACACTCGTAATACAGGGGAATTTAAAATTCTGAGTGGACTACTGATATAGAGGGTGAAAAAATCTGAGTGCAAAGAGTTAAGAGTATAGATGCTACTGATGTAATACGGTAATCATATAAGTACAACCTGTCATAAGAATGAAATTAGTGTCAAATTTATAGACACCATTCCTTTGATTACTAATAATATTAATCATCGGAAAACAATGAGAAAACCTCATGGGGATTGTTAAGTTAATCATTTGAAAATTTACAGAGATTCTTTTTCTTGAAAATCTTTTATCAAAATCATCCACGTCAAAAGAAAAATATTTAGTTAGATTATAAAAACTATGCCCCTAGAAATCTCTGTAATTCAATATTAAATATCATGTGTATTTATGTAAATCAGAAATAAAAGGCCAGAAAAAGTAATGGTATAAAACCTTGAAAAAATGCTTGCAAATAATAAATGTACAAATACTACAGTACTCATTCTACTTTTATTTATCTTCATGCACTAATCTACATGATAACAGTCATAAATATTTTTACATATGACAACAGTGTGAAAACACAAAAAATGAGAGCAATACTAGTTACAGTTCTATAGTGGCTACTTTCACATTCATAACTTATTTAACTGTCATCTTATGGACAGGCCAATATGAAAAATTTAATAGTGTTATAATATATTTGATAACATTAAGTAAAATGATGGCTAAAGTTTTTGGCTAAACTAGGCTTTTGACTAAATTCAAATTTTGTCAAAAGAATTCTAGGTTTGTTCACAACCATGATCTCCAATAACTTAGTCATGATTTCCTTCAATATTCTAACACATTATTATTATGGGTTCCAAAAATATACAAACTGATCACGACTTGGCACATCTAAATATACTAAACTAATGCATACATTAATTGTGGCATGAATCAATACTTCACCAAATTTCACCATATGATGAATATGCACAACTTAGAAAGAAGAGCAGGTTTAAGAACTATCATTTTTTACTACTCTTACAGACAATTATTACTGAATAGCAGTAATTAATGACTAAACATTAGTGGTAATGGAAGTAATTAATTACTAATCTTTATTGTTTAATTACTGCTATTCAGAAATAATTTTATGCACAGGTAATGTTTAGAAAAAGAGACTGTTGCCATATTCTGTTGGAAGGGAATTCAAGAATTATTTCAAACCCATTAATTAAAGTTCTTCTCCTCATTATTCATTGAACTTCTGTAACTTGTTAGTCGAAGCAGAATGAAGATTTGTATGATTAGCCACAAAGGTCAGCAAGGAAAGAGAATGAGCACAGAATGATTGGGTGGGCATTGGCAAATAAGGGTGAGAGAAAAGAGAAATGTGATGTGAAACGCAAGAAGTTGTGGGGGGAATATCAAAGAACACCACTAGAGAGCTAAGCAGGGCAGGTAGAGAGCAATTTGGATCATATCAAACCAGTCTCCATCATGATAGTTAGTTTGATCAGTGAGCACAGAGGTAAACAGAGGTAAGAGGCAACAGCATGCATAATTTACGCATGGGTACAGGATGGCCAACTATTTTCCTTCCCATTCCCAGAAGGTTAGGGTTTCTCAGTAAAATCAAACTACATGTGTGGAGATGGGTATGCCCACTAAGATTTGAACCCAAGCCCCTTGGTCAATAACTGAATGCTTTAGCTAATGGCCTTACTCTTTGGATGTTACGGTAAAAACTGATAGGTTTTGGTAAGGAGAAACTGAAATGAAAAGAGGGGGGGGATCCACTTTCTTCATAAACAGATAAAAATGGGTTTTATGGGACCAAACAAAAGCTATCTGTAAATGACACACTATCTATGATACTAATTTTTTCAATAGGTATTTACAAATATCATGAAAAGCCTTTCAACATGAACCACTATTATATTTTTAATAATAACAACATATCATGCTAACAATGACAGCAGGAATCATTGTCAAAAACAATTTTTTTTACTGACCCCGAGAAAAATTGTGAGCTATACACACAAATATATGTCAATCTAATGGCAGAAAACAAGTAATTTGAAGAACTTTTAACATTAAATCCATATAGTGAAACTGATGGAAATTAAATATACAAAGATTTTTAGTTATACAATGGTCAGGGGATATAAATTGCAACTATCCAGCTCTCAAAAACGGAACATTTCAGGGCATAGCGGGGTATTACTGGTTATAGCTTATTCCCACATATATGCATGCTACTTAAAAGCATTAGAATTGAGACTACCACACAACTTTTTCCTTAGTAATGGTAGTTATATTACAGCATTTGTCTTCAGAAAACCTGATGCCAACTTACAACTGACATTATGATATGACTTGTGACAAGACTCCAAGGAGTGTTTGCCCCAGCAGTATCACCATGGGTTGCCATGAAAACTACTTTGTCCTGGCATAGAAAATACTTTAACAGTGATGCACAATTTTGTTTGCAACTACAAAAACTGACAGGAAAAAAAATCATCCATAAAATCTTTCATTACAGCCATTTTTGTGGCCTTTTGGCTAATTTAAGTGATTTATTATGATATTATCTGTATTTCTCCTACAGTATCCATAAATGCCCTCGAATAACAAAGTATAATTCATCCTAGAAAAAAATCATTTTCATTTACCCAAAATATATATACATATATATGATAAATATGATAAAATCTCATTCCATCAACCCATTAATAGCTGCAGACCTCCTCTCACCCATGTTGTGAGTTCAACAATATCATGCTGACCAATTTACTAGGATTTAGGGGGTAATTTGGCAAAAAAGATATCTTTACACTAGGGACATTTGATTCAACATACTAACTGCAGAGGTGGTCCCATGCCTCACAAGGTGACCTGCTCTTGCTTATCAGCTAGTGCCTCACTCTGGGAAACGCCTTTTGACCATCAGGCAGAGCTAAGTAAGGGTAGCCACAGATATGGTGAAAGCTGTCAAGAAGACAATGATGGTGTAAATCCATTGGATCAGACAGGCATCAATTTTCAGTAGTGGATGAGTTAAAGAACTGGGTGAAGCACCATAAAGCGACAAAAAATGGGCAGTAAATACATTTAACCTTTCCCCAAGTATTTTGTGCAATCGGAAACCTCTCTGACTGTGTCCGAATAATGGAAACTTCATCGGCGAATTTCCAAGATATGTCTGCCTTGAAAGCAGATATAAATACCCAAGAATGAGATTTTCTAGATAGTAGCATATATAAGCACTATCATTTCCAGGTTTCACATAATCAGCAGCATGTCAAGATGAAGGAAAAGCAGTTAACTTTGGCAAGTAATTTGATTACCTACATACCATTCTGAAAAGTCAATGATGAATGATGTATGGTTCATTCAGCCAAAATTAAGTTCATAGCAAATGGGGAGAAAAGTGATATTGATGATTATTAGAATCCTGAATTGAATTTAGACACTAGTGTCGACCAAAATATTATATGCTCTTGAGCTCTTAGGGTGTTTATGAAGTAATCAAAAGACCTAGAGAAAATCCTACCATGTAATATTTTTTCTCATTTAATTCTAACTTAACCTGTGTCAATTTTCATTATTTTAAATTATATTTTAGCATTTTTATTACAGTTCGAATACAAAAAGTGCCTGTTTTTTTGTGTGCTGACGAATTACCCTGACATATAAAAATTTATACCTAAAAAATCCAGCAGCCAATAAAATCCAAATTTTTACACAATGTAAAAAAAATGCTTTAAATATTTTCCACGAATTTCAGAAATTCATGTCTAAGAAAAATACTCATTTTTATCATAAGCATTTTTCTGGGCCCTGGGTGGTTGAATAAAAGCCATCTTAATTCATCATCATGGTTTCTTTATCCACTAAAGGTGGGACCAGACATTTGGCAAGCACCGAGCAACTGCTCACCAAATGCTGAACAAAGATTGACAAAATGTGGCAACACTTCTAATAGAAATGATAACGCTATTTTTTCTTCCACATACATTTCTGAGATTTATAAAAAAATCTATAAAACACTTTTGCTAACATAGTGTAAAAAATTGGATTTGATTAGTTTACAGGTTTTTGAGAAATACATTGATAATTCGTTTTGGTGTTCTTCTTGAACACAAAAAAATGGCACTTTTTGCATTCTAACTGTAAATAAATGCTAAAATATAATTTTAAAATGTACATGGATTAACTTAAAAGTAACAAGAAAAGTTATGGCATAATAGGATGTATTGTAGGTATTTTAATTATTTCATTAACACCCTTAAAACTTATGTGTATATAATATTTTGGTCGACAGCAGTGAAGTGAGGGGGAATATCTACGTACATTTTTAAATGGTTTTAAAGCAATCCTTATGTCCATGATTAACCTACAGAATAATAGAGGAACACAGCTATGATAGTAAAAAGACATCCTTTTGAAATGTCAATCCAATAGGTTGATATCTTTCTATTGTAACTCGATTCTTGAAGACAGTCAATTTAATTAAATTTAATTTAAAGATCAAGATTCCTATTAACACATTTAAATAGTTGGCAAGAATTTAAACAGATATGATCAACCACTTACTTGCCTCTAACTTACATCCAAATGAAGGGAAATGAAGTTTTAAAGATTAAAATATTATCAATAACTCAAGCAGTCAGTGAGCAGTATCATTAAATGCAATCAAGAGCTATGAAAACAAATAACACCCATGATGAAATTTTACTTCCTATGATGATTATAAGAACCTGTTTAGGAAAAATCTTGATATGATTCATTTCCACCATGTAAGTCATTTGGATAGGTTGGATACATTTCTCTTTAAGTTTTATTTCATGAAATCAAATGATTTAATAAAAGAGGGGCCATAATGGACTTGAAATACATTCTTATTCTAAAACCATTATGGTCACACTGTGCCTTCCTCTTCCTATGAAATCTCTGGACTGGGAATCAAACCACAGACATTAAAAAGTCTTTAATGCCTCCTTAGGATGAGACAACTTTTACAAAGGTAGTGATTACAATCATCAATAGGAGAATGAAAAAGAGAGCAAACGAATTTCTAGGTGAGGATCGGTTTGGATTTCGGAAGGGGAGGGCCACTCGGGATGCGATTGCAGTGATGAGAATACAAGTGGAAAGGAATCCAGAATATAATCAGGATATATTCGCATGCTTTGTTGATTTCGAAAAGGCGTTCGACAGAGTGAGGTGGGACAAATTAAAGGAAATATTGCGGAAGATAGGAGTAGACTGGAGAGACAGGACTGATCCGGAATTTATACATGGCGCAGAAGGCGCAGGTGAGAGTAGCCGATGGAGAATCGGATTGGGCCTCAATAGAGAGGGGAGTTAGGCAGGGATGTCTGATATTGCTGGTACTTTTCAACATATACTCAAGAGGAAATGGTGAGAGAGGCTTGGGATGAGCTGGAGGCTGGAGTAAAGGTCGGGGGGAAATTGATAAAATCGGTGAGGTTTGCGGATGACCAAGTGCTAGTCAGCCAGTCAGCCCGTGGCTTGCAAAAAATGCTGGATGTGTTGCACGGACAGTGCAAAAGATACAGGATGGAGATAAACCAGAATAAAACGAAATTAATGCAATTTTCAAGAACAAAAAGGGCCAGTATAATGATAAGTAGGAGGTCAGAAGCTAGAGGAGGTAGAGCAATTTAGCTATCTAGGTAGTGTGTTGGAAGAAAAAGGGTATAGCAGCATTGAAGTGAGAAGGAGAATTGCATTGGCAAAAGAAGCTTTTACTTGTAGGCATGAACTAATGACAGTAGTTGAGTAGGGAAGAAAAGAAAAGACTAGTGAAAAGTTTAATATGCAGCGTTGCACTATACGGGGCGGAATCATGAGCTATGCGAAAAGAAGATGAAAATTGACTTAGGGCTTTTGACATGTGGTTGTGGAGAAGGATGGAGAAAGTAAGACGAACGAGGAAGTGCTAGAATTGGTAGGAGAGGAAAGAAATATGATAGATGAAATTAGGAGAAGGCAGAAGGTATGGATGGAAAATGTAATAAAAGGGGATGGTGTTTTGAAGGTGATTGAGGGAAGAGCGTTGGGTAAGAGGGGAAGAGGGAGGAGACGAATGGGTAGCTTGGATGGAATGATGGGTGGCAGGAGGCATGAGGGGCTGAAGAGGGACATCGTGTGAAATTTAGGGGGTGGGAGGAATTAAATGTCCATTTAAACCTACCTTCACCGATAGACTACTAATAATAATAATAATAATAATAATAATCTCGGAGGTGGAAGTTACTAATTGAAACAAAATAATAAAATAATAAAATAATAAGGGGTCAAAAATGGACCACCGGCCTCCTCGTGGCATCCCCGGAAACGGCTTCGGCCGGCTAATGGTGGCCGTCTGCTAGTGGGGTTAACCTCCCCAAATGCGGAAATCCTGGGTTCCTAAGAATTCCAGTAACGCCACCCACAATTGGCCCTTCTCGGATGAGAGCATTAGTAGAGTTGGAGCCAGGACGCTTGTCAATACAAGCGTAACCTGTCAATGGGCTGGGTGGACTACAAGAAGGCTTTTGATACCACCTCTCATGAGCTGATTATAGCCATGCTGAGGTACATGAAAGTCCACCCAGAGGTTGTGTCGAACGGCTGTTACCACTGTGGAAGACGCGCTTCACCATACCTTCTGGCAAGAAGACTGTCTACACAGATTTGGTAACATACCGCCGTGGCGTTTACCAAGGTCAAGGCCTTAGTGCCCTCTTGTTCTGCTTATCTCTCCTCCCACTGTCCATTCAGTTGAGATGAGGTAAGGGTATGTGTGCGGTGTCCCATCAAAAAGGGAGCATAAGGTCACCCATATTTTTTACATGGATGACCTGAAGTTTTATGCTTCTAGCCCAAAAGACCTACGCTTGGCATTGGACACCGTACGCAGATACAGTGAGGATATAGATATGGAATTCGGATTGGAATTGTGCGCGACCATCCATCTGGTGAAAGGAAAGATTTCGGAAGACCAGGAAGACATGCAGCTTGTTGACAGAAATGGTATTCATCATCTTAATGATGACGAAGCATATGAATATCTGTTTTTTAATAAAATTTGATGTTATTTAAAAAAAAACAATGGCCCTTACTTAAAAAAACTTCCCCCGTAATAAGGTAGCTTCCTATTATTTTTTTTACTGTCTTGATCTAAAGTTTATACCATCTGGAGACCATATTTTAAGCCTTTCAATTTTAAAAGCAAGTTAAGTATTTTTCCTCATCAATTAAAAAGTGAAAAAATTCAATGGTGCGAAAATGTGATGGCAAACTATTGCATGTCGGTATGCAATTATACATGTGACGTGACTCTTTCCTCCACCTCCCTTTATTTAGTTAATTAAGTATATGTTATTTTGTTATGTTATTTAGGGGAGGCGACTACAGCTGAGGTCATTTGCACCATACAGGACAGGTGGGTAATGGTAGGAGTTATCAGGGAACCGAGGAAAGGTGGAGAGATACCCGGTGTCGGCATTAGCCTACTCTTAATGACAGTTGCCAAGGGGACCAAGGTTTAACGTCCCATCTGACGGACTGAGTACTGAACTTAAATGACCTCCACTATGCATTCAAGTAGGGACCGGTTTGCCACAAAAATATCCACCACTGCCAAGAAACGAACCCGGGCCCTCAGGATGGGAGGTCAGTACTCTAGCCACCACACCAACCTGATCCCTATCTGAAGTATCTTTATTGAGTTAATTTATTATGATTAGCTTTTATTAATTTATTTAAAATTATTTATTCAGCTGATTCATTTTAAAAAAGGTATTCATTTGACTAATCGCACCGTGAAGTAAGCCCATCATCCCGTGAACTTCACACTATGCTTTGCAGTAGCAGAGAACTCCAGGAGCAGGATGCCCTGGAGCCTATAAAAGGACCATTAATACCATGTTTATAGGAGGAGAATTTTCGACCTTTGATAGTTTTCATAGGCTATTACATATTAATACACATTCACTAGATCTGAAGGGCTCTGAAATACATTTAGTTCAGGAAATGAATATTTCCTATACCTCACAATTCAAACTATAAACCAGTTAACATCAGCAACAAGGCAGTGCATCCCACAATTTCTGAGCTTTTTCAAATGAACTTAAATTTAATACTCAATTCTTTAGTAAAGTGGGATTTCTCAATCCAAATTTTTTACATACACTGAGCAAATTTATGGTGGGGCACTAATCACAATCAATGAATTCTGTTTTCTTTGATGGAGGAAACTACCCTATTGACCTAGCTACCAAGGCAAATCATAACAATCATGTCTTTAGTTCAATCAAAATGGTAAGGAAACTATACCCTATTGACCTGGCTACCCAAGCAAGCCATGACAATCATTTCTTTAGTTCAATCAATCATCAAAATGGTATGCTTTAACTATTTCTGGTTCTGCCATTAAGTGACCAGCTTCACTCATTTAGTCAGCGAAAATTTCTCACAACCTCTCCTTCCAGTGCTGTTGAGCAGATGATGCTAAAATAATAGGACTAAAGCAGTAGATGATGGTTTCAGACCTTACCTGGTGGAATTCCTTAATATCAGGGAAAGAAGAATTAACACTGCAATCCAACAGCCCAAACCCCACCCCATTCAATTCATGCAATAAGGAGAGTGAAACATTGTAAGTGCACCTGAAGGTTCTGCTCTGTGGCGAAAGTGGTCGTGTGAACAAACGCTAAATAAATCTTATACCATGTGGAATTGCAGTGTTAAGTCTTCTTTTTCAGGACTAAAGCATGTAAAACCGGGAGTATTTATTTATTTACATAACATTTAACGATGAAGATGGAAAATGCTATGCTTCTATGCTCGCCCTCATAAAACTTCAATTTTAAACAATAAAATACACCTCGCAATTTCACCCAATACATATTACTGGTGCTACCCATTTTCTATGCACAACTTTCAGGTAAAAAGAAGCATGTGAATTACTATAAACAGCAGTACTATTAACAATTGTTGCATGAAATCACACTGTATTTTAAAAATTTATGGATATTTTTCATTTGGTAGTCCAATATGCTCAAGAGAAATATTTTTCTGAAATACACTCCATACGCCCAATCCTAACCACTTGCTTCTGAATTTTAAACATTACATTTGCATGGTGGGAAGATCCCAAAACAATATGCTAAAAATTATTAGAGAGTAAAATTCACCATAGTACATATATGGATAGCATCCACACACACTGAATTCCTTATGCATTTAATCAGGAAGGTTATCTAGCTTAACCTGCCACGGAGTTTACAAATATGTTCATCCCACGAAACAGTATTATTCAGGGTGATACCTAGAAACTTATGCTAAAAATTTGAGGAAGATATGTAGGTACCTTTCATATCAATTACAATTGATGCAGAGGATTTAATTTTGTTACTGAAGTTTATAATGCCAGACTTGTCTAAATTAAGTTTGAGACAATTGCAGAGACACTAATCATGTAACATTTTTGTCACATTGTTCGTTGAGATAAATTGTCCACAGATGGAGCAGATACAATTATGTTGGTGTCATCTGCATACAAAATTGGCTCGACTCCAGTTATAGATTTTAAAATTTCAGGTAAGTCATTGATGTATATCAAAAACAGAATAGCGTCCAAAATTGAGCCCTGGGGTACACCAACTGTAACTTTGCTTGGGGAGACAAATTTAGTGCCATTTTTGGACAGAAAATTATTTTGGTGCCTTGCACCCAAGTACGATTCAATCCACTTAAGAGGAATACCCCTTATTCCATGTTTTCTTAGTTTTGTCAAAAGAATCTGGTGATTTACAAGGTCAAAAGCCTTGGAGAAGTCAAAAAGGCCTATTGTCTCTGCCCTATTATCTAAGTTTGAAAGAATTAGGTTCACCATATGATAGGTAGTGGTAGATGTAGATCTAGATTTGCTGAACCCATTTTGTGAAGAATGCAGTAGGTTAAAGGATCCAAGATATATTGTCAGCCGGTTGTAGAAAACTTTCTCAAAGATTTTCCCTACCTGGTTCAACAGGGAGATTGGCATAGCTGGGCAGAAAAGCGTTAATCCATCAATCGTTAATTAACGAAGTTAACATATTGCTTAACGATTTAACTTTTAAGTTAAATCCAAAAACTATTAACGGTCTTATTAACGTCCATTAACTTTTAATTCCGTTAATTTAAGTCCGATACTTTTGTTCAGAGCCATCTGGATTGCCATGTAATAACTTTTTGAAGGAGTTGTGTTGAGAATTCAATCTAGGGAACTCAGTGGTTGTACTGCAGTCAGACTTTTACGTAACTTTTACAGACACAATGTACACAGTCAAGGCTCACATTTCCACCCTAAACAATAAACAAAACATGAAGAGACGTATGCATCTAAATACGTTCAATTTGAAGAAAAAGTAAAGGCAGGATCAACTCGCGGGAAAACGAAAACCTAAGGCTTCTTCAAGAGCTGTGGTTTCTTCTTATGTCAAAAGGACTGGCAATAGTTTTTTCACCATCTAATGGCACAAAACTGCGCCAGAAAAATATTGGTGAATCTTTTGGTATCACAGCTACCGGTAGCGGTGCATCACAAGGTTTCTATTTCCACAATCAAATACAAACAGCGACAGGTCCAACTTTACTGACGGAAACGGTATATTACTATGAAACTCCATACCTCATGTGTATAAGTCTACATTACCTAAGCTATACTGTTTATTAAGTATTTTTGACCACGAAATTCTTATTACATTCATTGACATTAAAAATACCTAAATGTTAAGTGGCATATAATTAAAAAGAGCCTACAATTTCATATAGGTTTTTAACTTTAACGGATAACTTTAACTCGCGTTAAATTTTCATCAAGATAACGATTTAACGATTAACGAAGTTAACTTTTTGAGTAGCTTTTAATGCATTAACGAAGTTAATTTTTGCATTAACTTCGCCCAGCTATGGAGATTGGCCTATAAGAATTCATATCGTGCTTAGAACCTTAGCCCTTATAGAGAGGCACCACTTCAGCTGTTTTAAGAATGCCAGGGAAAATTTCAAGTCTTAATGACTCATTTATGAGAAATAATATTTGTTCTTTGATTACATTAATTGATTTCTTTACGATTATGACAGGAATACCGTCCATACCAATACTGTTTTTGCTAGGCAAATTATTAATGATTAATGGTCAATTCCAATTCAGTGTGCGGAGTTAAATAAAATGAACTACAAGGGCTGAGGATATGTGAGTAATCCTCAAGATTGACTGAATTTGTAAGATTCTGATGGGACAGAAAGAAATTATTAAAGTTGGAGGCAATTTGAGAATAGTCCGAAATAATGTTACCAGCAGGGTCAATGAGCTGGAGATCATGTTGCTGGTTGCTAGGGCTCTTGCATTCTTTGATAATCCTCCATATTTCCTTAGATTTATTGGTAACGTTGGTTGTTGTATGATTTTTTTGCAGATTGTAAAATTAGTCTGTAGCTTTTTTTCAGTTTGGCATATTCTACCCAATCAGCCACTTCGCGTTTGTTTTTACAATGCACAGCTGCAGCCTTCATTTTCCTTGATAAGCAACATATTTCATCAGTGACCCATAAGTTTTTATGACTTATGACTGACTGAGGGTGTTTAGGTTTTCTTAAAACCAGGGGAAAACAAATTTCAAAGCAATTTAGAAAGACAGAATAGAAGTAATTTAAAAAACTATTATCAAAATCCTGCATACACCAGTGCAACTACCATTCAGAGGCAAGAAAAATGCAGCACCATTTGAGCATGATAATATTTTTTCATCCCCTTCAAATCGCCCAATTTTCAAGACATTTTTCACAATTTTTCTTTACAAGTTGACCAACTCCATGTCAAAGAAAAGAGAATAAAATCAACCCTTACAGACAAGAAAACCATGAACCTGGCAGTTGGGCCTTATGCACGTTGGTTATTAAGGAATTCAACTTTGAAGATTGATAATATTTCCTCCCAGACTTTATTTTACTATAGAAATACTCAATGAGAGTTATCATGCAATAACTTGCAGTAAAGAAAATTCCAAAATAATTATACCATTGAACAAAGCTTAAGACAAAAATGTAACTACATGAAATGGACCAATGTTTATTTGTGGGTAACTATTACAGGATTCCATGCTCACACAGAAAGCATACTTTGCAATTTGCGACTACTCATTTTGAAGCATAATATGTGCTGATCAATGGAAGGGTAACATTTGTATTTAACTCAAAACTATACCCTGATCACTTGACAGTAGTTGATTACTATTTATGAAAGAAATTAATGCTATGCTATTTGAAGCATCATATTTACTGCATTTACAAGTAAATTTAGTCATTTCTAGTTCAATGGCCATAGGATGGTACATACATATATTCAACAGATGAATATTATTACTACATATTTAGATCAGAATGACAACTGCTAATTCGCAGAGAACCGAATCTAGTGAACACGAAGAGAAAAACATCAAGATTACTAATTGGATACTGGCAGTTCTATACAATGGATAATACACTAATCACATGGATACCAAATTATCTGATTCTCACTTAGCTCTACACTATAAAATACTACCACTAAAGCCTACATCTCTAAACATTTAAAACATAAAATTTAAAAAAAATGTGGCATTAGAATACCTGGAAAATGATATTTTCAATGGAAAGCTTCAACAATCAATTTTTTCGTGATCCATAAGCTAGTTCTCATGAAAAATGTTTGTAACACATTCTTAACCAAAGGAATTTGATTGTATTGTATTATTTATCCGAAAGACACAATGCACAGTAATAATACATGCAAGTGTATAAGACACGTCAAACAGGTACAGGAAATACACTATATTTACAAAATAATACTCTTAAAAATTCTGCGTCAGGTATTCACTGACACTATAAAAACACTTATCAGTAAGATATTCTTTGACCATATTCTTAAATACAAGAAACCTCTCTTCATTTTTAATACACTGTGGTAAATTATTATATAATTTTACACACATAGCTCTTGGGCCATTTGATGCAATTGATAACTTAGATGACCTTAGATTGCAATGGTAACTGAAAAAAGTCACCTTATACTAGCTTATTTTGTTAGTAAATAAATGATACATAAAAAATAAAAATAAATCATAAACTAAAATACTCTATTCATCATATTATAATGCTAGACTCCCTAAGGCAACATTCCTGATTGATATGTAATACTAGGTGAAAATTCCATTTTGACACCATTAACATAATCACCAATTTGGTGGAAACTCCATGATTCAAAATAATGCTTAAAATGCATTTCATTCTTACAGCACAATACATACTTCCAATTAACCAAATATGGAATTTTCAGTTAAAAATAAAACATACTGACACAATTTAAGTGAAAATAAATTTAACGAAGAGAAAAATTCTTATAAGCTATTGCCAAAAAAAATTTTATTTGCCAGACACAGGAGGAATTTTTTATCATAAGGACACTAATTGTGCAAAACAAACACAATTCAATACTCAGTAAGCAATTTCCCTTATGGCTACACTCCCCATACACATAACTAGCCTCCTGAGTTAATTCTGTGAAATGATTAAACATCATATTAGAGCAAATGTTTACTTCTTCACTAAGGTTAGATCTTTAAATCACATTTGGGAAGCTCACGGAGGCTGGTACAAGATATTTGGTGATGCGCCATGAAAACTTTGCAACCCCTATTTCAGGAATGCAACTACAATTGCATGCATCACAGGATAACAGCCTGAACACAGCTGAAAAATGGCTAGGCTTGATGACAGCTGTATTCTGTTGAAATTCATGCTCAGCAAATGAATGATTATATGGAAAATTTTGTCATTTTATGAGTGTAGGCCCCTTTCTGAAAGCTATCCTGAACTTAACACCAACTATCAAGATAATCTAGAGTTATAGGTAAAATGAATTATAGGGAGGCACGGTTTCATAGATTGAAAGATACTCGTAACAAGTAGTCACTTGGTCTTGGTAAAGAACTTCAATTTTCAATTCGAATGCTATTATTTATTAGGTTTAAGATTTGTAATAATTAAATTGTAGGACTACGTAATTATTAAATTACTGAGGAAAATTAAACTGGCACTCAAAACGATGTCTCCTGTGTTTTGCAAGATGGTTGAAAATTTCACCAAAAGCATTTGAACTATTTTGTCAAGCAATAACAGGAAAATGATGCTAATTCTTGTCATATACATATCATTTTTGGAGATCCACCAAGCTTATACCCTGTGACTAAAATTTCATTCACACCTACCAAAGGACTCAAAATATTTTTAATCATGGTCATTTGCTAAAAATACCTTAGCAAAGTCTAGTAAGCAAAATATCAACTCAATGCTAAGTTAGGCACAGAGATACTCAGGTGAGTGTTGGCTAAAAATATACCCAGTACACATAAAACATTTTAATAAGCAGAATTATCATTCTCATCTTTCCCATTTTATTTTGATAAAATTTGTCCAAGCCCAATTTGAATTTATACATTCAGGCTTCTAAGAATATTAATTTTAGTCACAGACTCTGATATTAATGTAGTTAAGATTGAATGAGGATCAGCATTCTTTACGAAACATATGGCCAAAAACTATAATTAATATGGTAATATCAATGACACTCGATCATGAGATATTATTTGATCAATGAGAAAAAATGTGCTTCGTTGTTCTATGACCACTTGTGTCAAATGAACAGAATTACAAAAAACTAGCTACAAAGAATTTGGTAATGAATGATTTAATTTTAAAATTAGTTTCCCACAAGTTTACTCATTCAATACATCCTAAAACATCATGGTCTCAGTTAGAACCATTGCCTTACATATCATTAGTCCAAAATGTAGGGTTGTTTTTACAGCTTTTGACCTTCAGATCATGTCTCGTTTTCAATAGCTTCATTTTCACTCTTAATGCCTATCCCTACCAATCACATATCAAATGAGTCATCCTCAATAGCATACCAAAATAACAAAGTTTTGGGCCAACAAAATACTTTCCAGTGATGGAAAAGGGACTAGTTCATACACCTTTTTTCTTATGCACACAGTGATGACATCGTTAAAACTGTAAAACTGAAGTCACCATATTCTTTTAGATTGAACATCATTAAAGAGTTCATCAAACACTTCTAGAATAATACCCAGCCCAACGTTTACCTTTTACTGTTGTGGCGTCCGTCATAACCAATTACTACACCACATTTCTTGGCACCTGCAGGACCTTGCTCAAGAAGATAAGTTGCTAATCCCTGTGATGTTTGTATCAGGACAAGATCATTCATTTGTGAATAACCTGGACCCATGCGGCCACGAAGACCAGCTGTTC
Organism: Platycnemis pennipes; assembly: GCA_933228895.1. NCBI lineage: Eukaryota > Metazoa > Arthropoda > Insecta > Odonata > Platycnemididae > Platycnemis > Platycnemis pennipes. Next base: position 55,149,245 of record OW121853.1, read on the forward strand.
CAAAAGTTAGTCTGTTTAACAGCAACTTTTGCAGTTCTTTAACTGCACAGCAGTTAACAAGCCGCTGGATTTCATTCCGCGACCTTTCATTCTATAAAAGAAAATTGGCATGATTTGATCATGGCGACATTTTTGCAGGGAAAAATTCTGAGGTTACTCTGTATCTTATGTGACACATAAGGCCACAATTTTCTTAAGAAATTTAATTTAAAAGTAGGGGTCAACTGGACCACAAAATTAAAATTAACGCATTATTCAGAGAAATCACATGATCAATAGATCACTGGCAGGACAAGTGATAGCCAGCCTAGTCAATCAAGATAAACACTAACGACTGTAATCCATCCACGTGGATGAAATAATTCCCCCAAGGGCGACTTAAGTGAAAGAGATGGAATGAAATGTTCTGCTGCAACTTCCCCAGTTATGTAATTAAGTCACATATTATGCCTGCAATGATAGTCTCATTCTGTGACAGTCTAAAGCATGATAGCAAGCATCCTGGATGACTGAATCAACCCTAATAACTAAAAATATTTCAGTGTTTATTCCAGGAAGGGATTTGATATCAAGAGAAAAAGATCCTACCTAAAGGCATGAACATCTTAAAATGCCCCAACAGAACACACAGATGTTTTATTTTGATAGATAATCTCACAGGAAAACCTTACAAAACAATTTAAACTGGTATGATTCGCTGATGACATAGCCCTCATATATGGGGGCTATAGCAGAGACAGAGAAGGAGCTGAATAAAATGCTAACAACCATGGAAAGGACAATGACCAGTTATCATCTGAAGATCAATAAGAAGAAAAATAAGATATTGGTGTGCAGCAAGAGAGAGGAGGCCAAAACCAACGTTATACTAGGAAAACAGAAACTGGAAGAGATGAAAGAGTTCTGTTACCTGGGAAGCAGAGTAACCAACGATGGACGAAGCAAGAAAGAAATAGTGAGTGAAATAGCCCAGGCAAAGAGGGCATTCTATAAAAAGAAGAATCTACTAACAGCTGGAACTACAAGCTTGGAAGTAAGGAAGCAATTTATCAAAACGTATATCTGGAGCATGTTTCTTTACGGAAGTGAGGCATGGACGATGAAAGCAGCGGAGAAGAAAAGGGTAGAAGCATTCGAAATGTGGTGCTATCGAAGAATGATGAAGATAAAATGGATCGATCGAGTGACAAATGAAGAAGTCTCAAGAAGAGTTGGAGAAAAGAGAAGTCTGTTGAAAACTATAAAAAGAAGACGGGACAACTTGATTGGCCACATCTTAAGACACGATGGCCTGATGAAGACAATCGTCGAAGGAAAAGTGAACGGGAAGAATGGAAAAGGCAGGCCTCGTATGAGTTACATAGAACAGGTTGTAAAGGACGTGAAAGAGAGGAACTACGTTAATATGAAGAGGTTGGCCGATAGAAGAATCGAGTGGAGGGCTGCGTCAAACCAATCCTAGGATTGTTGACCCTTGATGATGATTATGGATCATTTAAAATAGTAATTATATGCGTACAAAATCACACGACATAGCTATCACCATCAAAAAAAAAGGTCTAAAAAGAATTACTTCCCATGAATGGCATCAACTCGGACACTGAGGGGCAGTCAATTCGGAGTATACGGTGTCAATGGAAGTACATTACCTTCTTCCATAAAAAAGTGAATAGCTGCTAGGAAAGTGGGCATCACCCTCTTCCAATGTGCAAAAATTACATCATTTGGGTAAATAGGTGATTTATATTTTGATGATAAATTTTTCATCTCAGGCGATCAAGTAAGATGCCTTCAAGGTCGCGTTACACGATACAATTTTTTGTAAAATTTCTTGTACAAACTCTTGTATGAGGAAATTGTACCATGTAAAGCGGCAAATTGTACGAACGCTTGTGCGATTATCTGAATCACTGAACGGGAAATTGAACCTGTTCTAATTCCATTCAGACAAACATACAATTTTGTTCAGTTTATACAAGCGTTTGCACAAAAAATTGTATTGTGTAAAGCGGCCTTAAGGTTGTGCTGACACTAGCTCTGAAGTATTTTCAAGCAAGAAATAACAAAACCATGTCGTGTAGGCAAGGAAAATCCAACAACATTAATTAAATATAAACAATTCCAAGACAGGACATGAAGTTCCAAAGAAAATAACTTTCTAACCCGGCGAAATGAGTTTCTTTTTTAACGGTTGAATGAAACAGGTCAGCACCAGGCTATCTCGCCAGAGTATTCATGGGGGACGTTTAAATTTTTTCGTCCTTGCGCTCTCAATAATGAACAAATCAAAGCTAATTGTAGTTATAGGTATATGATGTCATAGGAAGAAGGCATTACCTGATAGCGCCTTCTAACTTGTCCTTGTGACCTCTACCTCTGATGCCCTTACATATCGTCTAAAAAGTATTAATGTGGCTATTGCATATATGCCAAAAAATTTCAGTCGAGGAAGCGATGAAAGGCTTTACAACCTAGCACAATCGAAAAAGGAAATATATGTTTTCTTCGTAGAAATTTCCTTAGCAGTGAAATTCTTTGTAATTTTTACTCCTATCATTAACATCAATCATGACTGAAGCAAACTTCCTGCGCGTCGTTTTATTATAACATGGAAAACAACAAAGATAAGCGTCGTATCAATCGCTAAGCATTTGAAGGCACTTCACGACCATATATGTTTCAGCTGATTCAACGGAACATTTCAAGGAAAACAGTTGTGATAAGGCAGGTAATTGTATGTAAGTAAGGGAGCCACTTAGTTGTGGTGAGCCATAATTAAAAAACCGCTACTAAAGATTTAGTGCTAAAAAGTGTGACCGGAGATATTCTGAAATAGCCTCTTTAAAGTTCCGCTAAATCAATATTACTCAAGCAAGAGGGAAATTTTTATCTTAAATTGTAACCTTACCTTATCCCAATCAAGCCATTCGATGATTTTTTGACGCAACTCGCAGTCGAATCTGTTTAATTTTTCCATTCTTCGGCAAGGTGACTTACTGACGCTCAACGTAGGCTACTGTTAAAAAAAAACAAGATCGTCGTAGCTGGTCGTAGTAACTTAGGCGCTCCGCTAAAATGATATGCGCCGACTCCGCGATGGAATTGATGTATTTTAAAGAAATGCCGCGGTCCTTCCTCAACGGTTATAAAAGGAACGATAGCGACCAATACTATCTGCGAATGCGAGTTTTTTTAAGCAACTCCAACTTGACCTGTCGACCCCTAGAGCTTTCCTGCCCACAACCTTGTTCCGCTTGTTCTACTACAAAGAAAGCAATATTTCGCTCTGCTAAAACACTTTAGAACGATTATTTTCTGAATCTACACCCCCATACTTCACGCTGGCACGTCAGCTGACAATGACTTCTGATAAATTAAATAGCTTAGTAACCAACAAATAACCTTAAAAAACGAAAACTACGGAGCATCAGTCACAGATTTACTTGTTTAACGTCTTGGTATATTAAAGTACCCACCAAAACTTTGCGCAGAATAAAAATTTAATACATGTTTGTTATAAAACGCGCCTCAAGCATTACTGACTGTTCCAAATGTTCTTCTTGGTTTAAAAACCAATCGATGCCGACGGCCTTGAATGCTGAGCGAGCTGTGAGATAAGAAACGACTTTTTTATTAGATGCGAGAGCCCCTAGCGCGTTGCGAAATTGTCAAAACAAATGACGTCTAATCACAGCCGTCACAGCTGATCACCTTGGGGGTCGTTGAGCGTTGAAGATAATTGACATTTGAGTGTTTAAGTAAGCAATGTGGTTTTAAGTAGGCCTTGAAACGTTTAAACTAAATAAATTCCTCCGGGAAAAAACTTATTGACGCTCAAATGTTATGTTTTTAGCAATGTTGAACGTGCGTAATATTAGTACTCGTACTGAAGTGTGCATCGTTGGCTAAAGACTTAAGCAAAAACTTATTATTTATCGTCTCATTTCAGTAACGATCAAAATATATTTTTCAGGTTATATCATGTCCCAAAGGTCAGAGGTAATTCGCCTGTACAAAACAGTGAGTAAATTATGTCGGAAGCGTTGAAAAATAACCTTTATTTTCTCATAGACCTTAAGAATAGTTACGCATTTCTTTTACGTGTTGTGGCTCAAAGATTTACTTAGCTGCATTCACACTTAATTATTTAATGTTTGAGTTATTCAATGTCTGAAATGGAATACTGACGGAATTAATTATTGTTTTATTTTATCAGTACACAAGGTACACAATACTTCTCTAATATCAATTTCACGAATTTTGAACCAGTTGTCTTTTTTTCGTTGCCTAGTTACTTCACCTTGGTCGTGACTACCCCAAAGGCTATGATTACTTCAGAACTCGCTTAAAAAGTGCTTTCATGAAGAATAAGGATGTCGATGACCCAAATGCAATCAAATCCATGATAGCAAGAGGGGAATTCGTTGTTAAGGAGATAGAAGCACTATACATGCTCCGTAAATACCGCACACTGAAGAAACGTTATTATGAATCTTAACGAAACTGACGCTCGTGATGCCCGGAAACTTCGACGTACCAGTTACCTCCACATGTACATATACCATACCTTCTAGGATAACTATTTTAAATAAAAATTATTCATAATATATTGTTTAATTATTACTGCATGTAGTATGAAAGTTGTCAATTTCCTGTAACTTCAAGGAATACTAAAAACAATTTCAATGAAACTCAACTCATTCCATCAAACTTTCATAATATCCTCTCTGGAGTGAAGCATAGGGAGTTGGGATCATTGTTGGAGTTCTGAATTATTTGTAGACATATATTGTGATTGCATTTTTTATTGAATTTTTCTTATTTGACTATTTATGAATACGGAATTGCATCCTTTTGAAGGATGTGATTGTAATTTTGAATGAGCATTTTTGGAACAAGTTATGTAACTTCTTTTGCTGAGGAATTTTTTTTTCTTCTTGCTGGGTTGATTGAATTTATGACATTTTTATATGCCTTAATTGCTTTTATTACAATGCCAACTCCCCTTAATGTGTTTGCTCTATAATAATACATTATTATCGATCGGTCTTATACATTTTATCTCGCTTTTTACTCTTTTCCAAAGGCATATCATTGATAGCTTCCTATTCAGTCGATTTTTAGGTATCTCAGTGATATCTTATTCTTATTTTTTCTAGCACTGTCTGGATTTCTAAAAATGTTTTCTAGCATTTCTATGCCCCTTCCCCTGTTGTTTTTTTATTTCTCCTCCCTTTTTTGTCACATGTCCCTTGTTTGGGGGTCGTGGTTGTCTAGAGGGTAAAACACTGAGCTAGCAACTGGAGGTTTCAAATTTCAAATCCCGGGCAGAAGCCTTTCTGGACACCCCCACCTAAAATCCTTGAGATTTGATTTTATGCGTGTCAGAACTCTATAGGAAATCGCAGGTGACCCAGGGAAAGAAACTGGCCGCCCCACCCTGAGTGTGTGAATTTCACATGCCAATGCTTTAGTATGGTGGGCTCTATCCTCACCTATCAAAACCAACCTTCGGGTTGAACACCTATTTATTTTATCTATTATTTAACTACCTCCAAACTTTGATATTCACCAATACTAAATAGGTAATTGTGCATTTACTAAAATATAAAAGTTGTCTATATGTCTATAGTTTCTTCAAAAACCACACACCTATATTTTTATTAACCTTCTATGAACTGCATAATTACCTGCATTTGCCAGGAAATCATGTTTTTTGTTTTAATATTTTGATCAATCATTATGTCCTCAAACTTCTCATAAATAGCATATTGTCTTTTCAGTCATTTCTATTCTCCCCATTCATAATTCCAATCCTGATCACATGATAGTTTTTGACCTGGTTGTAGTGTTAAATTTGGTATGCTCTATCCCTAAGGTTCTTATAGTGGTAATATTTTTTGTCTCCAGTGTATGGAACCTATGTATAAATACTTCAGAGGTTTTCTTCTACCTATATCTTAGCTAAAAAAATTGAGTGTTCTATTGTGATTTATAATTTACTTCATTATAAACCTGGGTAATTCCACATCAAATCACACAAAAAAATTTCAAAATGCCACCCACTGACTCAGATTTTCATGAAAATTTTTTATACTACCTTGTATCATCAAGTTAATGAGCCATAGAAAGTTTTTCCTCCCTAGGTGAGATAGTTTCCATGGTATAGAGAGTAAAGTTATAGAAAATTGTCCATTAGTAGGGGTGTCGGAACTATTTTCACTGGGGGGGATCTTGGAAAGGGCCCACATTTTTTGGGGATAGGGGGGGTTAGAGAAAAGAATATCTATCAACATATTAAGGTGTGAGAATGTTTGTCAAAAAGTACTCACTTCAACTGAAAGGACCTGGGGAATATTCTGGGGGGTGGGCCTTCAGCCCCTCCTGCGATTCCCCTGCCCATTAAGGTCATTCCACCTCTTCAGGTTCCACTTTTAAAGTACAATGAATCAGGAAACAAATCTGATCAGCAACTAATCAGTCTATCACCGTCATATTTTAATCACGTGCCAGTCAAAGTAAATAGATTCCAGTAACACATGTTTCATCAAACTTTCGTATACAGAAGCAGGCAAAATGGGGGCATTTACTCGGAACCAAAATCGTAAATTTGTGCACAAAATTGTTAGATGGAAACGAATAATGAATTTTAGTGAAAAATAAATCTTCTAACCTCAACCATTCACTAATAAATCAAACATTAAAATAAGCAAAAGGTGACACCCACCGAAGAAGCTGGATTGATATCATTGACGTCATTTTCCTCCCATCCTTGACTGCTTTTATGGAAGGGAGTTGAGGGGGGTTCTCGGAAGGTCTGCTGACACAGATCCTGTCACAAAATGCTTCCTATTGGCAGAGTCAGCTGTGTCCCCCCCATTTGCCATAAGGGGAAGTAGCTTCGCGGGCTCAGTTGTGATGGGACAAAGTCAATGACGTCAGAGGTTGCACCATGCCCACTTTTCCGAAAGGGTTAAAAAACATCAGTTTTTCGCAGCTTATAACTTGAGAAATAATTGACGGATCAAAAAATGTAAAAATACGGTTCTTTTTATTTTACAAACTCTTATCAGACCCGGCAATAAAAGAAATGGTAAAAGACCCCATTGAGGGGTCGTGGTGGCCTAGTGGCTAGAGCACTGAGCTACTGACCGGAGGGTCCCGGGTTCATATTCCGGGCAAGAGCCTTGTTGGACACCCCCATCTAAAATCCTCGCGATTCGATTTTCTGCATGTCAGAACTTCGTAGGAAATCGCAGGTGGCCCAGGGAAAGGAACTGTCCCCCTTACCCTGAATGTGTTGATTTCATACGCCATTGGCATAGTATGGGGTAGGCTCTATTCTCACTTATCAAAGACCAACCTTCGGGTTGAATAACTGAGTGAGTGACCCCATTGAACAGTTCATAAAGTATTCAAAGGAGGCCCTGAGGCACTCAGACCTATTGGCCCATTGTGCCAACCACCCTTCTAAGGAAATCACCCATAAAGGCCAATCGCCTTGCTAAAGGCCAACAGGTCCCCTATGGGGATTTCCCTTACCTCTCTGGGTTCCAAAAATGGAGACCCCAGGTACCTATTATCGAGTCCTCATCACAGCAGGGCACTCGCATAATATGTGGGATGTAGTTTCATCCCCAAACGAAAGAAAAAATGGCAATTTTCCACAAGAATAGTATTCTTGTGGAAAATTGCCATTTTTTCTTTCGCTATGATATTCCACCAAATTAAGCCTGAAACAACTACCTTTATAGTTTCATCCCCTTCTTCGCACCACCTGCATCTAGGTGAATCTACAATTCCCAGGAGGTGCAGGTGCCTCATCACCTGGTAGTGCCCCATGAGGAGTCCCACTATCGTTCGCAATTGACCCCTGTTTAGTGACAGGAGTCTTTTGGCAAGCCCAGGCCTAGGCTCTCCAATGTGTAGTTTGGCCTGTCTAAGGCCTGGTGCAACTCGCCAGATCTCAGAATGTCGGGCTAGCCCCCACATTCTAATTTCTGCTATCCCTATTGACGTAGCAATAGGTATGATTGGCTCTGGACCAATCGGATTTCGGCTGGAACCGGCCCTTGCCAGCTCATCAGCCATCTCATTTCCGGATATGCTTGCATGACCAGGCACCCAGAAAAGTTCCACCTTGCCCCATCTGCCTATATCATTGAGTGCCTCACGACACTCCTGCAGCAGCTGTGATTTGCACCATGGTGATGTTAGCACCTTTAAAGCTGCCTGACTATCCGTGCATATGTGTATCGGTCTGTTAAACATCCCGATCTCCTTAATAGCATACGCGCAGGTCAGAAGTGCATATACCTCTGCCTGGAACACCGTAGCATATTTTCCCAAAGGGATTGAGAGCTTCCTTGGTGTGCTACCATTGTAGACCCCTGCTCCCGCTCTTCCTTCTTTCCTAGAGCCGTCCGTATACCATACCTCGGCCCCAGAATGAAGTTCTTTCCTCTAGCCCACTGTTCCCTATCCGGGAAGTGGGTTTTGAAGTAGGGGGGTGTTTGGTTGAACGGGCATTCCATCACTGCCCATCCCGAGGATGGGACTCGACTTCATGAGCTCTGTCCAAACTTGTCTGTGAGCATAGGAACTTCCTTTGTCATACCACTGTCCCATACATTTTAGACGATAAGCCGCTGTCCTTGCCTGCACCTCAGCTTCCACATGGAGTGGAGCGAGGTTCAGCAGCGTTTCCAGCACCAGAGTTGGGGTTGTTCTCATAGCCCCTGAAATGCCCATACAGGCCATTCTTTGAAGGTGGTTCAGTTTGTTCCCAGCAGTTTTGAGCCGGACTCTCTTCCACCAAACTATAGAGCAGTACAAGAAACTAGGTTTAATGACTGCCGTATAAATCCATCTAATGGCTTTTGGCTGAAGTCCCCATGTTTTACCAAGGGTCCTCCTGTACATCCATAAGGAGGCACAAGCTTTCTTTGCCTTGGTCTCCAAATGCTCTCCCCAGTTAAGCTTGGAGTCCAGAATAACCCCAAGAGACTTGACCGATGGTGAGGGATATAAAACCTTTCCCTGCAAAGAGGGAGGCCTAAAGCCCTCCATTTTCCTTCTATTGGTAAACAATACATGCTTAGTTTTCTCCGGATTTACAGTCAGCCCTGTTTCTGCACACCAACCCATTGCCTTATCCAGGGCTTTCTGCATGAGTCCAGGGACAGTATCAAGGTACTTTCCAGTGATGAGTATAGCCACATCATCTGCGTACCCTTGAGTGTATGCACCATTCCTATTCAATTTTAAAATAAGACTGTCGACTACCATATTCCAGAGGAGTGGAGATAACACTCCTCCCTGAGGGCAGCCTCGAGTCACAGCTACCTTCATCAAACTGTCTCTCAAGACTACTTATACAGTTCTTTGTTCCAACATGTATCTAATCCAGCTCACAATGTGAGCATGGATACCATGTCTTCCTGCAGCAATGCAGATTTGATCGAAGGACGTGTTATTAAATGCTCCCTCGACATCAAGAAATGCCCCCAGTCCATACATTCCGTGTTCCAGCACTCCCTCAATCCTGCTAACAAGATTGTGGAGTGCTGTCTCCACGGATTTTCCCTTCTGGTAGGCATGTTGATACAGGTGCAGGGGGTGATCCCTTAATGGCCCATCCCTTATGTACCTGTCCACTATCTTTTCTAGTGTCTTCAGTAGAAAAGACATCAGACTGATTCCTTGAAAGGAGACTGCTCTTGTGTAGTCCGTCTTACCTGGTTTAGGTATGAAAACCACCTTGGTGACCCTCCAGGCTTTTGGAACATATCCATAAGCCAAGCAGGAGCGAAATATCTTACCATTGGAAGGAGGAGCAGATCCTGCCCTTCCTGAAAGAGTGCAGGAAATACCCCATCCTCCCCAACAGCCTTAAAGGGGCTAAAACTCATGATTGCCCATTTTGTAACTGAGTACGTCACGATGCTGGAGGAAAGTCTCCATTCCGTCCGAGCCGGACCGATGGGATTCCTCCCATGATGCATCTCCCTCAACTCCCTGGAGCCTGGAAAGTGGGTCTCCAGCATTAGCTTTAGTGCTTCCTTGTCGGAAGACGTGAAGTCTCCCGAGGGAAGCAGCAGAGAACCCACCCCCGCTTCTGAGTCTTTTGATAGGATCTTATGAAGTCTTGCCATCTGTGGAACAGTCTCTACGCTCTCACAGAAGCTCCTCCATGAGTCCCTTTTACAGCGCTTGATTGCTGCTTTGTACCTCCGTTGGGCAACCTTAAAGTTTTCCCAATCCCGAGGCATTCTTGTCCTCTTTGCTTTATTAAAGAGTTTCCTAGTCTCTCTACGGAGACCGTTTAATTCTGCTCCCCACCAGGGTAATTTACACCCTTCCTTCCTGGTCCTTAGGGGGCAGCTGTCTTCATAGGATGTGATGATGCTTCTCTGTAGATAATCAACAGCAGCATCTAACTCATCCACATTTCTAAACTTGCACTGAGGTGCCCCCTCTAGGGCAGCTCCCAGCCTTTCTCGATATAGTCCCCAGTTGGTAGTCCTGGGGTTTCTATATGTTAATTCCCTGTGATTGGATTCTAAAAGAGTGAAGAGTATGTGTCTGTGGTCGGACAAGGTTATCTCCCCTGACACTCTCCACCCATCAATCCTGTGCAGCAGAGAACTGGTGCACAGTGTAATATCTATCACCTCCTGCCTAATGCTGTTTGCAAAGGTAGGTTGTGATCCTTTATTGAGTATTTGTAACTCCGTAGACATAAGATACTCCAACAGTGCCTCTCCCCTTCCGTTGGTGCTTCCACTCCCCCACACAATGTGGTGCGAGTTAGCATCACAACCGATCAGAAGATCCCACTTGTTGGTCTTACAGTGACTCACCAGCCTCTCCACCTCATTTGATGGTGGAGGAGCCGGTGCATCGTATGGCAGGTAGGAGGAGCAGATGACCACCCTCTTCCTGTTTTCACCTTCCCCCAGGGTCAGCAGAACTGCTGTCTGATCCCTAGTGGTAAATTCCGATAGATGCAAAGCACTTATCCCATTCACATAGATACAAGATCTAGGCCTATCAACAGTGGTACAGTAATATATTTTTCCCCCTGTCATGCTCAGGCCCCTGACTCTTCCCTGGAAAGCCCAGGGTTCCTGAATCAGAGCTATTTTGACCATACCTTCAGAGAGTATCCTTTGCAGAACCCCTGAGGCAGCCTTACTGTGTTGTAGGTTGGCCTGAAGCACGGCTATGCCAGCTATGGTTCGGCCCCACCCACATCTTCTTCCTCCCTTGTCTCCTTCTCTTCGAGGGGGTATGGAGCCTTTCCTTAGGCCACTACCCACAGGGGCTCCCGAGTCTGACTCTACCCCAATGGGGGAGACCAGGCTTGGTGCCTCCTTGAAGGTGGGCCCAGAGAGGTTGAAAACGATGTCGTCCTCCTCTCCCCACGAAGGGTATGAGGGGCAACTGGGATGTGTGGGTCTCCCAGAAGGAACCCCCACAGGCAAGGTTAAGGTAGTAGAGGGTGCGTCCCGACTGGGATCCCCATCGGGGCTCTCCACCGGTATCCCATCCCCCAAGGAAGAAGACAGACTACAAGAGTCCATGTGAAGAGTGTGCCTCTCAGCGCCCTCCATAGTTTTGTTTGCGGGTTCCAAGTTTGGTTCCACGAGTAGCTAGGGAAATATGGTGTCCGCCCATGCAGAGCCCCGCATGCATGGGTAAGGCTAAATAAAACCGGAGGTCGCCCAGTATCCGGAGTCTCTCTGTTAGTGACTTCTTACCCTCCGCCCCGCAGATGCGGTCACCCGTAGCACAGAGATGCACTGTGGTGATGGGAGCTGTTTATTGACCGCCAGGTGTAGATCCGTCATGTTCAGCGATACCAGGGGCACCTTGAGGAGGATGTGGCTCTTCACCACGCATGATGGTCTTGGTGGTCCATAGGCATGTTCTGCCCTTGTCCCTCCCTGGAGTCACTGACCCCTTACCCCCCTCTTTTCATGATACTATTACAAGAAAAGAATTCTTGAAGGATGTGCATATGCTTGAAGTATACCTGAGATGCAAATTGGAATTTAACCTCCGCAGCATTTTTACTATAATAACCAAATTCATTTTACTATAAGGGAGGCCCAGTTTTTACTAAACTGTTTAATTACTGCAATTTGGTTTGATCTAAGAAGTGACTGAACTGGTAAGAGAACTGTGGGTAACTTCATAGAATGTTTTAAATTTGTCACAATATGATAAATTATAGTGTTACTCTTTTCCATAAATGTTTGACTCTCATTTTAATAATTCTGTTATCCTTTGAAAACCGGATATTTCATGTGATGGGTTGTTAATGTTCATGAAGGGGCTCGCCACATGAGACATTGTGTTTATAGGGGAAAGTGAAGGAAGGGAAGTGTTGAAAGAACTTGGAGTTATGATTGCGACAGTGAAAGATGGTGAGTGTATTTTGATTGGGTAATTCAATGACCCATTGCATTGCAAATTGATATGGAATAGAAGTTTCTGCTTGGAAATATTACACCTAGAAGGTGAATGGAAGGGACCCAGGTAGGTGACCTTATCAACTTTTGATTGAGTCTGCATTGATGAACTAAGAGAGAGCATAGCAGATAAGGTAGGAGTCAACTTCATGGGGGAAAAATTAAGATTTTAGAGAATAAGTATAGGGCAGAAAAGTGAGATTTTGTTAGCTGCCTAAGATAATGTAAAAAATGTGTCAATGAAAGGACCACATGAAGTGAAAGAAATTATTTTGATGTGTTGTAGGTATAACTCAAAGATAGATTGGAAGTGGATGCACTAGCATATGTGTGTGTGGGGGATATGTGAGGATTCTGAAGGACTGCCCAGGAGTAAGACGAGGTTATTCTCTGGGATTAGGAAAATGAGTGTGTAGTTGAAACTACCCATTGAAAATAAGTGTGTGGTTGAAACTTCCAACCACCTCTGTACCGATAAATTTCATGCCCTTGCCATGCAAAATTTTAGATTTCCTCTCACTTTCATCTGCCTTCCTTGAAATAGATGTGAACAGCAATAAGCAAGCAAAGATTTGATTATGCTATGAATGAGTTTATATTTTGAATTTGTCATCACTTTCCCTTTGATGAAAACCAATTACCATATACACTCATGTATAGGTTGACCTATAAATACAAAATTTCAATTAAAAATCAAGGGTTGACCTATACTTGGGAGGGGTATTTGTAGAAAGTTAAAAAAAGGTGTTATCTGAGATGTCCATTAAGCTTCTATAAGGTCGCATTCAAAAATGCACTGCCATCGCCACCACGTAATAATAATGTCATATGACTTTTCTTACCACAAAACTACTTCTGCCTGCTTGTTGCTGCTTATATGTGAGGTATGTAAAAATGGAAATTTTACTTAAAAATTCAATGGGTCAACCTATACAGGAGCATGCATGGTAACTTTCATCAAAAGGAAACTCCCACATGAGTTTAAATAGCATTTGGATTTTCCAAAGAAATATACAATGATCATAGCAAAAATCTTATTGCTTTGAAGTTGAGTTTTTGAATCATTGAAATCAGCTGCAATCTTTTCTTTGAGTATTTGGCTTTTAATACTTGTTACATAATGATCACTAATTTATTTAAATTTAAAAAATATTTTATACACATAACTGACTCTGTGATATGCTTTTACTCTTTTGAGTTTGTGGACCTCCATTATTACGTAATTTTGATTTTCTACTACTTCCCCCTAACACTAAGTACCTATTGCTGGTGTATGACATGGGCAGTTGTCCAGAGTTCCAAAAGCACTGGAGGATCCTTGCTAAACCTGAATCTAATATGATACGGGCATGTTGGATGCAGGAGACACCTTAAGTCAATGACAGCACCCAGTTACAGATGAAATCAGCACAAAAAAGGGCACTCCAGTTATGAAGTTAGTGCCTCCTATGTTTAGGACAACTATTTGATGATGATTAACCCAAAAATTGAATGCCTTTACACCCCTGCATGCTTTCCCAAAAAGGCCACCCAGACATGTGCTTAAGTTTCCTACATGTGAACTAAAGCTAAGGGACATCTTGAGTGATTTGTTTTATACACTTGTGCTTTGTTTTATAATGACCATAAATTAACAAAATCTTTTACTGAGTTCAATATGGTTAAATGAAGAGGAATAAAACAAATGCAAACTGTAAGACAAAAACCTAAAAAATGAAGTAAATAAAATCAATTATGAGGTAACAAAGGAAAAGGTAAAAGTCTTAACTTAAGTAAAAGATAATAATATCAATGGTAGCTATTCAAAAACATTTCTCCATCATATTTTAGTGAGTTCATAAAATGCTAATAAAAACAAAAATTTGATCATCTGCTTAGTTTAAGCCAAATTACTATTTTAAAGCTGAAAACCTTTTGCTGAAAAAAACATGCCACAACCTTCCGTCACTCCAGCCCTCATGGCAAGACTATGAAGTCAGCCATGAGACAACCCCATCCAGATTGTTTTTTTTTGGGAATTGAATGAGAAAGTACATCGCATACGTCATCACATTACATACCATGCATCCCATGTGAACCCCGGAATCCCTAACTGATGCATTCTGCCCCTTTTAGGTAGACTACGAAAACTACCTAGTACATTTCCATGAAAATGGTTAGATTATGAATTATAGATATATTTGAAACACTAAATTTTATTATATGAATTATGTATTTCTCTCTATGTGGACGACATTTTCAGTTTTTATGAGAATGGAAAAAATCATTTATGCTGTCTGTGATTTGAAGGAAATATAATATTACAGATATGTTACGTGAGTGGGCCGATATATCAGCCCTAGGCAGTTTTTGCACAAACATAAAGGGCCGATATATCAGCCCACTGGTAGTAAAAGGGTTAACTCTCCTCTTCCTCTCCCCCCTTTTCCTCCCACTCCCACCAGGAGATGTATGTATAGCTTACTGACAAAAATACTCGCACTTGAGAAGAGAACGAAAAGCTGAGGAGTTCCTGGATAAAGATCAATTTGGGTTCAGGAAAAGTAAGGGTACAAGAGAAGCAATACTGGCCCTTAGTAGGTTGCTCATAGAGAAGAGAATAGAGAAGAACAAACCGACACTCATTGCATACGTGGAGTTAGAGAAGGCTTTTGACAACGTGGAATGGAATTCAATGCTTGATATTCTGAAAGGAATTGGAGTGTCCTACAATGAAAAAAGAATTAGACACAGTTTGTATAAAAACCAAGTAGTTGTGATTAAATCTGGACCCAGCTGTAAAGAAGCAAGAATAAAAAAAAGAGTGAGACAAGGCTGTGCACTGTCTCCCGTAATTTTCAATGTTTACATGGAAAGAGCCATCATTGAAATCAAAGAGAGGTCTTCTGGATTGCACATCCATGGATAAAAAATAAGCATGGTGCGATTTGCTGATGACATAGCACTCGTAGCAGAGACATAGAAGGATCTAAATAAGACTCTAATAACCATGGAAAGGACAATGGCCAGATATCATATGAAGGTCAATAAGAATAAAACTAAGATATTGGTGTATAGCAAGGGAGAAGAGGCCAAAACCAACGTTAAACTAGGGAAGCAAAAACTGGAAGAGGTGAAAGAGTTCTGCTACCTGGGAAGCTGAGTAACCAGTGATGGACAAAGGAAGAAAGAAATAGTCAGTAGAATAGCTCAGGCAAAGAGGGTGTTCTATCAAAATAAGAGCTTAGATCTGGAAACAAGCATAGAAGTAAGGACACAATTCATCAGGACGTACATCAGGAGCATGTTTCTTTACGGCAGTGAGGCATGGACGATGACAGCAGAGGAGAAGAGAAGGCTGGAAGCATTCGAAATGTGGTGCTACAGAAGTATGATGAAGATAAAATGGATCGACCGAGTGACAAACGAAGAAGTCTTAAGAAGAGTTGGAGAAAAGAGAAGCCTGCTGAAAACTCTAAGAAGAAGACGGGATTACTAAATCAGCCATTATCTTAAGAAACAATGGCCTGATGAAGACAGTCATTGAAGGACAAATGGATGGGAAGAATGGCAAAAGAAGTCCTCGAGTGAGATACGTATATGGAACAAGTGATGAAGGAAGTGAAAGAGAAGAAATACATAAATATGAAGAGATTAGCTGATAGAAGAACTCAGTGGAGAGCTGCATCAAACCAATCTGAGGATTGATGACTTGAGAATAATGTAAAGCATCAAAACTGAATGAGAAATAAAGTATGCACTCATACACTGAAAAGAATATTTTCTCTTTTTACTTTAATCTAAGGTGAGCTGGTGTAAATCATGAGAGGTCATGAGGCCATTCATTAATTAAGAATGAACATATCTTGTAAGATCAATTTCCTCTACACTTATGATTATCTTAGTGAGCACAATATTATATGATATGTTATGGGTATTATTGGAGTGTTTTTATGGCTGCTGGCCCCGGGTCAATCCACCTGAATTAACTGTAGTAGTTACACTGACGACCAGGCTGACCAAGAGAGCACGGATTGCCCCTGGAGAGTCATCCCTGACACAACTCACTCAGCAAATGACAGCCTTGCAGTAGCAACTGGCCCAGAAAATGGCCATATGCCCTTAATAGCTGAAATGTGTTAAAGTTTCCTATTTTTTCAAGATGGCACTCTTTAATATAGAATTTATATGGTTCTCATGTCTAACTGAGTTCTCTTCATTGCACCTATTTGAAAATTTGTCTCAAAGTACATGATATACATAGTTTGACACCATTGTCAAGTGCAAAGTCTATGATGCAACTACTTATTGTATTTTTCTTGTTTATTCCTTATCTTCATAGTCATCAATTGTGTGTTATATATTTAATGTAAAGATGGAAAAAATAATAACTATTTTGAATGCAAGTAATTAATTTATTTGTTTACTTGTATCATTTATTTTATTACTCATGGGTTTAGTGAATTAGGGCTGCTTATGAGTTAGATGTCCTATATTTGAGGGAGAAAAGATTAAATGGTTCAGTGTGACATTTCACATCAGTATTTTCAAACTGTACTTCTATTTTTATTATATTATTCAAATTGTATTTCAATTTTTTTTGTAATACGGGTAAACACCCATAATAAACGCTATTATTATTATGTCAAGCCTACCATGCATGCCTTGTATTGCAACTGGATATGCAAATCTATCATTATGGAAATCCCTCCTTGAATCAAAAAAATGCACTCCTTTTCCATTCAGTGCTTTGTCTACGTTGAGGTCCGTAGTAACATCAGTGTTATACTAGTTAGATTATGATTTGAATTTATTTTGAGTTTTACCTGAATCAGTGTCATTAATCAACTAATGGTGTTCTACCCTCTACTACTTCTTTCATCAAATAATGGTTCAATCTTCTTATTCACAGAAAAAATAGTGATATACTAGTATACTGAATGTGCTATTCAACAGCACAATTTGCAGGCACATGGCTGAACATGATGATGCTGAATAAATAACTTATTCATCATGACAAAGTATGTTAAACGTTCCCTAAAGATACTGTGTTGAAGATGAAATGTTGAGGTTACAATTGAATTTTTAATTTTTTTACAATGACACTGTATTCAAACTTATTTCTGAAATTTGCAAATAAAAAGTATTGCCGGTTTGCTTTGTAGAAGAGATTTAAGAAAGGAAAGTGCAATTATTAAAAGAGTATAGAGGTATATTTTTCATTCTATGAAAGACTAGAGTTGATCTTAGGATAACGAACTGAACGTTAGCAAGTAGTGCGAAAACTACTTAAGGGATGATCTGTTTTGGCTTAGTGAAGTGAAGAGGATGTATGATGTAACTTCAGTTATAAGTGTGCCGATGGAGAATATAAAGTGCAATAAGAATTTAATTGTTTGTTTTGCAGATTTTCAGAAGGTACATATTTCATGAAGTGAAAAGTACTGAAAATTAGAGATGGGTCGAATAGTAGATTTCTCAGATTGGAATATCGAATTCAAATATTAAATCATCACTCGAATATCTCAAATTTCGAATACTAGAATTTCAATTAGCATGTGAAATGTTATTCTGCACATTAATTTTTTCGCTTGTTGAAGAAAAAAGCTACAAGTTGATTAAATTTACAAAATTACTTCTGGTTTTAAAATTTCAAATATATAAACAACAATTTTCTACCAAACATGGTCTGTTGAAAACATTAACTTTTTATAAGCCTTAATAAGTGAGCAGAAAATGTTGATACACCATGTTCTGTCCATTTTTGAATTAATATGATGTAGTTTATCATCACCCAAATGCAGTGTAATTAGCATAATTATTCGAACTCTCGAATATCAAATACTTTCAATTATTCAAGGTATTTGAGTATTGATGGGTTGTAAATTCGCACATCTCTACTGAAAATACAGCAAAAATTGGGCTTTGGATGTGGGGGTAGAGATCTATTGTGAAGTTTATACATATAGTATGTATAAATGGCTCATGTAGTTCAATTTAGGGAAGCAGATGGAGAATCAGCGGGAGAAGCGATAGACTTATGAATGAGAATAGACTATGATCCTCTGGAATTATTTAACCCTTACAGTGCCAGCTGGCTGATCTGATGGCCCTTGAGGTATGAGCAGCAGTGGCGGAAGTGGCAGGCAGGAGGGGCCAAAGGCCCCCCCAGAATTTGCCCTGGGCCCTTGAGAAATGAGTAGTCCTCATTTATAAAAATTCAGTTTCACTTGTATCTAGCTTGCTTTTTCCTTTCTGACACATATTCTCACACTGTCATGTGCTCTTTTAGCGAAATTATAGTCTCTACCCCCTCCTACCGGCAAAAAAATTCGGGCCCTTTTCAATGCCCCCCTCCTCTCCAGCGAAAATATTTCCACACCCCTGGGTATGAGTGAGAGATGCCAGCAGGCAGATCTATCAGTCCAAGGCATTTTTTGTTGATGCTAATGAAGTGTACGCTATATTTTAATGTTGTGAAAATAATATTAATTCATTTTTCACATGTCCCAAACATTTGTAGAGTATAAAAGAAATATGTATATTGATTTCTTCTTCAGAGTTCAGAGTATTGAAATTAGGTTTTGTACAAATTCCTAGCGGAAACAAATTTACATCAAGAAAGTCCATTTTTCACACATGCTATGGCTGGTACTAAAAGGGTAAACTTATAGGTAGAGCAAATGGTGAGGAAGGTATTGGCTTGAAGCAAGACTTTAATTAGGTGGGGAGCTCATGAAGTCAATTTCACTTGCAGTTGACTAGGTGTAACCCAGTCACAATAGTGACTTTGATTTGGAGAACGGTTGCAAAACCCTATCCTTGACGAAGGTGCTAGCCAGCTTTCAAGTAGGCTTTCAATATGTGGATATAAAGGACAATGAAGTCTACCCTTTTAGGCTCAGTGTTATGAATATTCATGATATCTAAATACCCCAATTGATGCAGTGCTAATGGTTGTGATAAATTGTATGAAAATATAAAAGTTTAATTTGTTTTGGTGATGAGAGGGCAAGCTGGAGACGAAGTGAAACTCAGAAGTATTTCTTATGGTGTTCAGTTGGGAAAGGAAATGAAGTTGCTTAGGGAAATTTACGGGAGGCAAAAAAAAGGGGAAAGGATGAAATGCTTAGTTAACCATTGAAAGCTGGGCGAGAATGATGGGCTAGGGGTGGAAAGAGATGGAATGTATAGGGAATCTGAATGGCATGAGGGTAGTTCGAAAAATTTTGAGTGTGAGAGGAATATAGTGCAGGGTATTGGTGTTGTTAGATGACTTTAATGACTACTGGGGGAAAAGGGCATGGATCAGGCAGGATCTATCTCAGAACCTACCATCATTGATGGAATCCTAGTGATGATGAAAATTTATTCTTATTCATTTCATAATCTAAATTATAAGTTAACCTACTATTGAACTGGAAGTTTACTGTTTGACATTTATTGATAAATTTTGCCCTGTTTTGATGGATCAAATGCTGAAGCAGCAAGTAAATAACGTGAGTAGATTACAAATTATTCTCTTCCTCTGATTATAGGCCTAAGTTTGGATGAGTCTGATGAAAGTGAATTCAAAAATTATATTTCTTTGCTTGAATTAATGAAAATGACAATTTTTGCTGGCTCTCTTGTTACGTACATGCCTCCTGTAAACATATGAACAGGGCTGCTACCAGGTCACCTTTTGTCACCTTTAGTCACTTTTTTAAAATAGGGTCACTTAAATTTACTATTTTACCGCGCAGGTCACTAATAGTCACTTTTTGGTTGTAAATATCAGTTAGTTGTATTTTTAATTTGTGCAAAACAGCTCTGCGACCCTATATGGTATTCGTTTTGCATGCACTCAGTGTGGGGCCACCGTAGCAGGGGTAGGGGAAGAGGGTTAGGCCCGTTACACACTAGGCAAATTTTATGGAAGTGGCTTTTTTGCCATTGCCGTTGATCCAGTAATGGCACGAAGGAGCCAATGTGAGCCTACACGCTAGGCTGTAGAAAAATCGAGTGGTAGATTTGCCACTGAGGTGGCGTGTACTGCCACTACTTTGAGAGGTAGTTTTACCGCCACAAGCCAGTTAGTGGCTCACATTAACAAAAGGAGATTTGCAAATAAGGGCGGATTTTCTATCGTGGGAAAGCTTCCTTGACATCCTTGAGAGTTTTTTGTGGTGTGCCTAATTTTGGAAGATGAGTGAAATCATCAATAATGACTTACTTATTTCTTTGGTGGAAGCAAGACCTGACCTTTGGGACAATGGCGAAATAGACGTTTGACAATAATTGAAAAACTTTGTGTCATCATTCCTCAAATCTTCTAATAGAGTTTAAAAAGCTCCAACTTCTGCTCTTCTCTGGTTTATTGGATGGATTCAAATTAGGGGATTGTTTCCTTTCCTGTTCCTTCGGCGACGGTTAAGCAATAGAACAAGAGGTTTTTGTTGGCCATTTTATGTTTGAAAAATCAAATTATTTTAGGAAACTACGAAGATCAACACAGTGACACAACATAATTAAAATGCAAATAAAACAATGAAGAGAACAAAATATCTCCAAAGCCGTAATCTTAAGGGGCAGAAGAATACAAAGGGGGGAGGAAGGAGATATGCAAAGTACGGGAGCTCTCAATCACTCGTACAAAATCAAGCATACTAAGATTTTTAAATAGAAGCAAATGACACCCTTGCATACTCACTCATTAGTGTTACAAACAATTGTCACACACAAAATTAAGGAAATCAAGGTAAAAATAAAAACGAAGTGACTCACACCATCACTCACTCACTTAGGTTTATACACCAAATACAGTCACCATCGTGATTCTCATTCACACATACATGTACAAGCAGGGTTCAGGGCCTTTTTTACTCAATCTCGCACTCAGGATTGTACAGTCACCCTCGTGAATCAAATTCACACACACAATCAGGGATTACAAGGAATCTCCTTCCCCAGTGACCTGTCACTCACACGGGGAAAAAAATAAGGATGGGGAAGGATGCCCAACGTTAAAAACTGACACCGGGTGTTTCGCCCGCCAAGCACGTATTTTGTACAAGTGATTGAGAGCTCCCTTACTTATAGGTACTCCTTCCTCCCTCCCCCTTTGTATTCCTCCACCCCTTAAGATTACAGCTTTGGGGATATTTTATACTTCTTTTTTGTAATGCAAATAAGTTCAGCTTTATCACACACTTCACACAGAAGTGAAATTTCAGTAAATGCATGAAATACAGGTTTTCACTCGAACCTTCCTACTCGAGTTTACTCTTCGGCTAAAAAGAGGCACATCTGGTATCCATTACACTCGGTAGTCGGGCTACAATGTGAGTAAAAGAGACTTTACTCAAATTGCCCAGGCTATGCCAACTTGACAGGTTGCGTGGTGATTTTACATCTCGTATGTAAGGACAATTTGGTCAAAATGACACATCGGTAAAATTCGCCTAGTGTGTGACGGGTCATATGGCGAGCAAACATAATGCAGTGAGCTAGCAACACACACTGCCGTCTCATCCTAGGGGTAGTTGTGGCACCATCCTTCTGCACTACTGCTTTTTCGCTTCCCCATCGCCCTCTCCTCCCTTCTCCACAAGCATTGCCATATTATTGTTTTGGCCAGCGAAGACTATTGTTTCTCTGTATTTTGCTCTTGTCTCCGATAGAAGGTCCGATAGATCTTATTAAAGTTATGGATTGTATTTTGTGACTGTCAGTGTTGTAGTCGAGTGTGTCAACTCACAGTTATTTTTCTGATGTAGGATCTAGTTTTTCTGATCTCCCTGACCCGGTGGAGAACCAGTGAAGACTTCACCAGCAGTTATTTTTCTATTCTCCTGTTGTACAAGTATAAGATTTTCGGTTTGGTTATCGTTGCTTCTCAGCCATCGTGGCATAGAGTCCATGCCAGGTTGCTAGATAAACAACAAGCTCCTATCCAGGGACGATGGGCAGGGGCATGAAGTTCAAGAATGGGGCACAAAGGAGGCCGATGATGTGCATAAGTCACACCAATGTCAATAAGAAGGGTTACCAAGCTGTGCAGCAGCACGTCAAGGCATGAGAGCAGATTTAGCAGGTGGCAGCCAAGCTTAACGTCGGTCAGCTATGGCTGACATCTTCATTCATCAACAATGCAGACAGTATCGTCCCTCGCAATTCTGCTCCATTGGTTGTCGGTCTGCACAGCATCCGTGATAAAGTCATCAAAGCAGAACTAATCAGAGTTCTCAATTGTGTGGCATTTGATTTTAGTGCATTGTCGTGCAACGGTATTGGAGAGACTTTCAAAGTGAGTATTTGTTGAATTTTTCGCTGTTATATTGGTAGGATATTTCAGTGTTGCGTGTTGTCGCCGTTATCACTACCAATCAGTGCCATATGGGCACCAGAATTTGAACAATAAACTTCATTTATTCACGTACTCTAATGATGCCCATCCCGCACGGATGGGCATTTTGATCGCAAGAGTAAGCAAGGCACAGTGGTCCCCAATAGAAAAAGGCTGGCCCAAAGTCATATTTTGAACTTTCTACGAGGACATTTGGAACGATGGATTCGTATTCTATATTTAACGGCCTACAATATATGTAGGTTACTACATATACCTACAGAAGCCCACCGTGAAAGCTGAATTAATGTTCATTATGTCCAGTGCACACATTTACACGCTTCACTGGGTTCTTCCAGTGGAAGGAGCCGCTAGTTCACCTACTGAACTCCGAGCTATATACACTATTCCAAATTCTGATTAGTAGAGCTTGAAAGAAATCTTTAGACTTAGGAGAGGTATTCAATCCTGAGAATCTTCTTCCAGCTGCTGATTTTGTTGTGGGGGAAGACATTCGCATGGCCCTGAACCAATCAAAGATCGGTGAAAAGGAGAAACTGTTATTCCTTGACCAGGCTCGCAAGCACTATGTGGAGGTGTGCAAGCATATCCTGGAAAAAAGCTCCTTAAAATCTACAAATTCTTTCTTGAAGAGCTGAGGATGTCTGCGTCCAGAGGAGAGAAATTCAGAGAACAGCGTAGAGGACATAGTGCGGGTGGCTAAAGTGATGTTATGGCCGATCGCTTCAGACCGACTAGTTGAGTGGAAGCTCTTGCAGCTGGAGAAGGATTAAGATGGATCTAGGAATGACCGTATTGATCAGTACTGGGATCAGTTTTTATCCAAGTGCACCGCATCCGGTGGCTTGAAGTACCCTACTGTCTTGCAGTGGTGAAAGCTGTTCTGTCTCTCTCTCACAGACAGACTGAAGTCGAGAGGAACTTCTCGAGAGTCAATCAGGGAGGATTAACATATGACAGAACTGCTAGGTCTGAACGCACTCTTAACGCACACATGGTAGTCAAGAGTGCTGCACGAGTATAGCAATAAGCCGTTTCTAGTACCTATTACGAAAGATCTTCCTGCAAGTGGACGCTGTGCTAATCAACATTACAAAGCTTACTTGGAAGAAGGTAGGAAGAAAAAAAGAAGAGAAAGCCCAAAAGAAGAAGTAGAAAGACTGGAAGAAGAGAAGAAAAAAGCAGAACAGACGGAGAAAAGCAGGAACATTATTGTGTAAAAAGAGAAAAAGCTTCGAGGATTGCATGAGGAAGAGGAGCGTGCATCTGCTAGAGCCGACAGACTATTTGATGAAGCCAATGTTTGTCTTAATATTGCCATCACTAAGAAGAACATAGAAGATATCGCCCTTGACCAGGCAATGTTGGAAGGCGTGACTGCCATTCGCAGAGATGCAGTGACTTCTCATAAGCACACCATTGCTGTCGAAAAAGCAGTACAAAAAAGAAAATCTGACCTCATATCAGATTTGACATTTGAGCAAAAGAAAAGAAGTAAGAACAACCCATAGTGTTGAGTAGTTCCTTCCTCATGCCAAGACTAACATTCTTTATTTTTGAAAAATAATTATTTTATGCAATGTTTCATTTCATAAAATTTTATTTTCTAAAACAAAAATTTGTATTTTGTCTCAATTTTATATGTTAATATGTTCATAAACATGGATAACCTAAGTTGTCCTGTTTTCATTCCTCCTATTACTCCTATGTCCTAAGCCCGAAAATAGGAAATGTTTATTTGTGCTTGGTGGCTGAAAGTATCTATTTTTGGTCACTTTTAGGTCAATTGTTGGTCGGTTTTTTGTCACTATTTGGTCACTTTTTGGTTGCTATTTGGTCACTATTTGGTCACTTTTTCACCAAGGGAAAGTCACTAAAGTCACTATTATTTAGGTCAGAGACTGGTAGCAGCCCTGCATATGAAATCAGCCACCTGAGAACACTACAGATAATAATTTTCTCTCAGCTTAGGTGGAATGTCTTGTATAGAACTGAATTCCTGAGGCCCAACTCATTGATTGATTTTATCCAGTATTTGGTTTATGCTTTCTAGAGATCAGTATCCACTTCTTACACTGTGTTTTTTTTAGTTTTTAAATCCTTTTTCTATTTTCAGGTTTTTTCTCTGTGCTAAAAAAAATCTCAAATCTTTTCAATGAGTTGGAGATAAAAGCTGTAAGGCATGGAAGATTCATGCTTTGAAGCAGGGCCAGTTTCCTTCCTTGTCCTGACTTTGGTTTGTTAAGGTCTAATTTCCCTTGCCACATATATCTTGCTAGAAGTGTCCAAAACTATGAGATAGGAATGGTAAAAAGGGACTGAATGTGGTAACTTACCTCAAATTATATTTTGTGGTAGATATTGTTTTGCCATGAATCAACCGGCCTTGAAACTGAACACTATTGCACTCTTTATTCCTCATAAAATTTCTTATAAAAACAAGATTAACATATCTCAATCTCTGTAGAGTATTATCATCATGAAAATAGGTATTCATGACATATATGTATGTCTTAATTTTTGCATTAAGTATAATTATTATGTCTGCTTTCATTTTATTTTTCATAATTATGCAGGAAGGGCCTTCCAAGGAATAAAATAAGGCATTTCATTTATGAAGAATCGTTGCCAATAAAACTCGGGAACAAAACTTTTACAGCTGGTTAAGAACAGCCAACCTGCACTATTGAGGTTACCTAATTGGATTATTCACTGCTTTCTCATCTGCAGTACCTCACAGCACTCCTTACATTTTTACCAATGTTCCCTGATTTTATACTTTTTTTAAGTTTATGATAATTTGAATTTTAACACCTTTGAATTTGAAATGAACAATTTTCATTTGATTTTTTACAATCTGATAGCTCCCTTGTTTTACATCAGAATTTTTTGTGGTTATTAGCCTGGACGTCCTTGTTTTGGTGTTATTAACTTGCATTAATTTGAAAGAGACAAATACATATTTTGATATCTAAAGATCATGAGTTAGTTTATCTCAAAATTATTTCAATTTACATATTAAGTTTTAAATCATTAGAAGGTGGAAAATTAAAAAAAAAGATTACCTATCCAGGTGGGTATTCATAATGTATATCATCATTATTTTTTGAGATGTCATGCATGGAAGCTGAAAGAAGTAATGCATTTCAAACAGAAAAATTAAATGAGATGTATATATTTAAGTCTGAATGTAAGAGGATGACATAAACATTTAATGTAAAATTTTAACATTGAAAACTAATTGAAATGCTAAGGGAGAATATATGTTCAAAGAGCATAATTTAAGGAGCATGTACATTTAAGAAATATAAGATATGAATTCAAAATTATATGTTAAAAATTTATAAAGTTGGATTTTCTTTTAAATCACAATGATTCATAATATTCTTAATGAATAGGTAGGTACTGCAGAAAATATCCTTGTTCCCTGATAGAGAATTTATATTAGGATGAAGTTATGAAATGAATACCAAATAATTATCAATGTTAAGAGAGGTGAAGTGGCAGAAAAAAATGCCTAAGCATACTGAATGAAAGATAAAGAATGGGGAAAATACTATTTGAAAACCTGGAATTAGTAAGTTATAACGAATCCATTGCATGATACATTAAGTGTATTCTGGGGAAACTTAAAATGGAAAGGAACATAAAAAATTCACCATCTATGTGTAGTTACTGACCAATTCTACAGGCGTACAAATATCTGGGACCAAGATACTATCATTAAATATTTTATTTAGAGGGAAGGAAAAGAGGGTGAAAAATATGTCTAATCATGCATACAATAGAAAAAAAAATGTGATTAACCTTGATAGATCTTTATGGCAGACCTATCAGCCCTACTTGTTAGCAGAGGATTACTACAGATTTTATGCACAAATTCCTAACAGAAAAGATAAAATTCCATAAAAAATAGCATTTTTTGCATAGCCCAGGTGGTTAGCACTGGTACTAACACAGTCAAATATGCACTTATGATTGAAAACACTAAAGACTGATGTATTCTTTATTGGAGTCTGAACAAATGAAATCTGTAATCTCAAAATGAGAATCATTAATTCTGCTTTAATGAGGAGATAATTAAAACGTTAGTAATTCACCGCAGAAAGTGAATACACGACAGACGCTGTTATTGTGAGTTTACTACATGTTCATTCTCTCAATTATTAATTCTAAGTTTTATATTAAAAATTATTTATAATATAGGTACTATAATAATGAAAAAATAGTAAAGACTATATATTTTATCATAACACTTGAAGGAAATTTTATGTAAACAGAGTCAACATATCAAGTTAAGACCACAAATATTATTGTACAGTGATTTTCAAAGAAAGAACGGAATCGATACGAGTTAACGGTTCGAAGACAGCGCATTGCGATTCAGTGCCACTGAGCACTGAACAACGGTGGAAATGTGCCCTAATTTCATCGCGAAACCTCAATCTTTAGGCCCTTCCTAACTCAAGGTCAAACCGAGGGAAATTGGCCGAGACTGCTGAACTGTGAGGCACCTCAATTTCACTTAGGAGCCTCTCAAGGTTGCTTCAAAGCGACTCAAGGGTACACGAGGATAGTTAACTGGACCCGGAGGACAGCTGCAATTTTACCAGGAGGAGAATTAAATGACGGTAAATAAACAAGGAAATATTTTTGTGAGCAATAACTGAGCAACCATGCATCGCAGGAAAGTATAAGCGTTGACATTCCGAGGTAATAAAATGCTCTTAATATTTTGTTGTACGAAAGAAACTAAAAGAAAGACGCTTGAGGACATAAGTAATTATTTTTTTTCCAATCCTTGCACTCGAACTACCTCCCTGACTATAAATGCCTAACTTCCTTAAAATGTATCGTAGAAGTATAAATCAAATTCGCACGTAATCCGCGTGACGAGAAGTCTTCGAAAGTGTAATCGGACGAGGATATTCGGTATAGATTGATATTTGTCAATTAATTTGTGCTAGGGCTCGAAAGCGAAGCTTGGCCTTGGGGCTACTAGAGGTGAAAGACTGCGGCGTCCGGGCACGATGAGTGAAATCTATAATTCTTCCAGAGATCCTTCTTATATGATTTTATAGCCACCACACTATTCCATACGATCAGATGTTTTCCTTAGGTACATTACGGTACTAGAGGGATAGATCAATTTCCGCAGTGACACTAATCATTGATTAATTTTCCAGCGAAATAACTGAACGCTCCCCCATCGTCCTGTCGTGTGGTGCATTAAATTCCGTAACATGTTAAAAAAGCCATAATAATGAACATAGAGACTACGGAACGGTTCTCGAACAATTCATTCTACTATTTTTCCTACTAATACTCAATGGTGGAATTCCTAGCCGATTAAACGTTTCTCAACTTCCTTAATATGCGTCGTCGGTGCTCCGACATTCAGCGTTTGCAGCTGCCGTGAAGGTAATGCTAGACTGTGTCAGCTATTTTTCTTATCATCGCACGACATTTTGTAGTTCGTGCATCAAAATTATTAGCACGATAAATCACCTAGTCATTAAATTTCATGCAACATTTAATTTGCTAATTTTCGTAATATTGGTTGCAGAAATGATATTCAAAAACTCTCACATTACGCATAAATTGCAGGGTACTGTAATTTGGTCACAGGGCGACTATTCCCAAATGCAAAAGTTTTGAATGATTACTCGCATGGAGACAGGTTAACTATATGTACAAGGAGAACTGTGATAGTGTAATTGCTCTCATCTTCCTTAAAATGGTCGAAGAAGCATAAATTTGACTCGGATGTGTTCTGCAAGACACTAGACACTGATCAATTTCCCAGTGGAATAACTGAACGCTCCCCCATCGTCCTTTCGTGTGGTGCATTAAATTCCGTAATATGGTAAAAAAAGGTATAATAATGAACATAGAGACTACGAAACGGACCTCGAACAATCCATTCTACTATTTTTCCTACTAATATTCAATGGTGGAATTCCTAGCCAATTAAACGTTTCTCGATTTCCTTAATATGCGTCATAAAAAATAATTCAAACATGGTCATGTTCTGTATTATAAGCACTGTATTTTTTTTTATCACAACCATTGAGTGCCATTCTTGATATACTGTGACCACCTGCTCTCTCTCTGAGGAAACCCCCAAATATCACTACTCTGGCCTCATACTGAAGTTTATCCCCCCAGTAGCGTGGAATTTCTCTCCGCACTCAAATACTCCAAAAGATCCTCTTAAAAATTGTCATTGGGATTTGGAATCATAAGTAGCGTGGTGGTCGGCGCATTGAATCAGCAATTCAAAGGCCCGCGGTTCGATTCCTGGTACATGCAAAAAACATTTTTCTTCAGGCAATTTCCATGAGCAGGCTAATGCCAAAGGCAGGTTTCACACCATCCATGCTCCGTTCCCAGAATTCCTACCTCTGTTCACCAGTTACCTGAGCAACCAAATGGCGCAAATGTCCTTAGCTGTTGGTCACCACCCCAGAGTAAAAACAAAAACGCCACACCCAATCCCTCCTGTTCGCTTGCTGACTGTTCTACCTTCCCGTACATCACTGCCGTCCTGCTATCTCCTGCGTTGTCCAGCGAACCAGCTAAGGCGCGTGTCCTGGCTGAAAAACCTACGCCTCTTGGGAACGGCGTTCCCCCTTCTGTGTGCGGATTTGCTCCCTACGATGAAGGGCTGCTCCACCCTTCCTGTGTCCGTGGGCCCTTTCTCGGTCCTCCCATCCCTTGAATACTCCAAATCCCACTCAACCACCTGCTCTCTCTCTCTGAGGAAACCCCCAAATATCACTACTCTGGCCTCATACTGAAGTTTATCCCCCCAGTAGCGTGGAATTTCTCTCCGCACTCAACGGAGCTAATATTGTAGGTATAACGATATCATGCGCCAGAGAATGGTAGCTTATTGATTTTCTTTAACTGTGAATGGAGGCTAAATTTTGTCCTCGTGACAATTAAGTACTTGACTGAAAATCAGGGATAATTTTGGACCAATGCATCCCTCCATAATTAAATGCGATTGATTGTATCGACAAGAATGTATAATTCTCTTTACAGTAGATGAAGTATCCCCTCTATATTATTTTTACCTCCTTTCCTGTTTGTCCTCGCATGTTTGAAATCTAATTCTGAGTCTTTTGATGTGAGCCATTCACTTTTTTCTCGATTTTCCCATAAAAATCGAAGATTTCTCTCAATACAGATTACAATCACCGATTACTTGCTCTTATTTTACGTTTTGTTGATCCAGGTTCTTCGGGATAAAAACTGAAGGGGAGAAATTACTAATTAGTTGTTTACCGCCGTAAGAGTCCGTATCTTTATGATTTTTTATAATACCAGGAGTAATCGTGAAATTTTTCTTCAAATTTATGAGCCCATCCCACTCCACTCCCCTGGGCCTTAAAACTCTTCGATCCGTAGCCTCCCAGCGGGGATTAAGGCCTCCCACCTCCCTTCCGCCCCTCCCTCGTAACACTCCTGGGCCTCTCCATCCTCACTTCTCTAGAGAGACCCGCCTCGTTTTCTCTTACCCTCGCTCTCTCGCTTGCTGCTGTCTCTATCTCTCTTACTTTTTTGTGCTCACGCAATGAACTATTCTACCATCTTGTAGCTGACTCTTCGTCACAGGAAACTTCGTAACCGCGACATGTCGTGCTGCTGAAATTTGTAGCCGTGACAGAGCGTGACCAGGCAATTCGTAATTTCTGTTTCGTACATGTGACTTTTTGCGTTGAGTCACTTCATAACTGTAAGTTTATAATCTAGGGTAAAAAATCTATTTTAGGAGGATGTAAGACATATTAGTGGCAAAATTTTAGTCTTATTTCTCTACGGTACTTCATCTGTATCAAACTTTTTTTCGGATTTTATTTTCATTACGGCGCATGAGCGTCCAATATATTGCTAGTCATTGTAAAATTCACTATGATTGTTTATCATGCTCTCTCATAATCAGTTTTTAACTTCTGACTAAACTATCGGTTGATAATGACCGTATACGAAAATTAGTGTTCACATAAAAGTAATTTACGAGTTGTCTGGCTACTTATTGTCGCGGTTACGAACGGTCTGTTCAGGAAAAGTTGATATCTAGATGCCGTTTATACATTAATGGTTAAGAGTGGATATGACACCTTGTGACCTCAATAGCATAACACTTCTCAATTACTACTTTGGGAGGCGGAAGAAAATTCGAAGACAATAGATGCCGATAATTTATGATAATAGGGCAGTATAATCAAAATTTAAAAAAAAATAGCTTCCAGATATAAAGTTCTAAAAAAAGGTTGAGGAAAAAAAATTATGCTACTGATGGCAGTAGTGATAAACTTCAAATAAACGTGTCACAAAATCTGTAGTATATGTATTACAGTGCACAAATTAATATGCATGTTGTTTCTAGGTCTCGTATATGGTCTATACAGGAGAATATGTCACAGAAATGTTGTTTGTCTCAGGAATTTTGGAAATAGATTATAATCCACGGTCTTTCAGTTGCTGGGCTGTTGTAATGCCGAACTGTATCACAGTCGGCTTGGTATTACGACGATGAACGCTTTGGGGTTGAAATCTGTTTGTTCTTGCTCAAAGATAACATTTTTTTCTCAAATTCAAAGTTCTGACGAACTGGCCATGAAAACTATAGCGGCATTACCCGCTGAAATTGCACATTAGCAAATATTCCACAGAGAAAAAATCATTCGCCTTGACTGGGACTCAAACCCGGACCCCCAGATTTCCGGCCAGGTGCTCTACCAGTTGAGCTACCAAGGCGTCCTCTTCCACTGTGGAAATGATAGCGGCTTTAAGGGAACAAGATGTTACCGGACTGCTGGACAAATTATGTCACAAAGCAGCCGAAGTCGTGCGCCACCGTCCACGAGATTTCATTTCCACAGAGGAAGAAGACGTATTGGTAGCTCAACTGGTAGAGCACCTGGCCGTAAATCAGGGGGTCCGGGTTCGAGTCTCGGTCAAGGCGAATGATATTTTTCTCTGTGGAATATTTGAGATTTATTCTCACTTAAAGAAGTAAACCGAGTCGGAAGAATTAATTGTATTTACAGAGATACATCTAAAGGAAATTTAGATGGACGGTATGAATACATATTTATGAGGAGACGTTTATAGAGGATAGGATAGTGGAACTACATCAAACCAGTTCAGTCACGATTCCACCAATTCAAACTGCTAAAAAGACGTAGTAAAAAGTAAGCGATGAGGGAAAGGTATACGAAAGCAACAGTAAAGGTAGTCAAAGCAAGCGTTAAATAGGATAATGAGACTAAAGATGTGGAATAGATATGGAAAGATACGGAATGTTAAGCTGTTGTGATCACTTAAGCGGTAAAGATTTTCGATGCCTGAGAATCGATGAGTCACCTCGTCCCCCATTGCCAGCCTCCACTCCACTACCACTTTTGTGTCAATCTCGAGATATGAGACTATTAATGGTAATGGGCGCATCCGAAGTTTTACGACAATCATAAAAATGCTCGCAGCCCGTTCGAACGGCCTCTGTAGAGAGGTTCATTCCCAGCGGGAGCCTTTCATGTGTTTTGGCTCCCCTGAAAGATAGCCTTTCCGCATACACAGTAATGTATCAATGCTAGTGTACCTTCAAGGATTCGGACGGATGTCCAAAAGTATTTTTAAACATTTTAACTTGAGGACGCGTTGTGATCTTTCAATCAGCAAGGAAGGGCCTGACCTAAGAAATTAGACGCAACTGGTTTTCCGGGTGTACGATATTCAAGGTCTCTTTCGACTGAGCGCTACTCGTGTTGCTTCTCCTCTTGATGAGCATGAGACGTTGGACGTGCTCGGACGATGAGTAGTCAAAATGGGCGTAGCTTCGTGGTAGGCAATATTTGAACAACCATATGATGCCTCGTCTCCCCTTCCCGCCATTACTTTCACGTTCGAGTAAAAGGAGGTGGAATGGATCTAGAGATTCTACTACTTCCATATTTGTTTAGCGACGTTAACTCGTGAAACGCACGAAAATTAGTCAATCACGCCAACCAACCGGTGCAGATTCATTCAGTAATACTAAATGCTTGAACTTCAGGTAAATTGCCATGATTGGTGAGTAAATTATCACAATACCAGTTACACTTTTAGTTATTTTAGCTGTTGTACGATTGTTACTTTTATAGTTCGTAAACAAAAATTTTAAGCTATGCATTAAAATATTGCATAATTATAATGGGATTTCAAGAAAAAATTAACAACTTTGCTAATCGTTCCTAATTTTCCTCTGTTAATAGCAAATGGGTAGAAATCCTTAGCAGAATCCTCAAATATATTGCTCGATTAGTTTTCATCAAATTCATTTAGAAGTGATGGTCATAGAGGTTTTAACAGTTTAAGGAAACTCAAATCCTGCTCAAATGAATTATATAAAGACGTTCAGGATGTGAGGTGAAAAGACTGCCGGACTTTTAAGGAGTTTCGGGAAGCTGAATAAACGTCTACCTGTGTTATTATCATATCTGTGGTTATTATCCTATTTTTAGAGCGAGAGGTACAAAGATATCTAATTTTCTGCCTAACTTAACAGAAAAGAAATGTATTTACTCCGCTCTCAAGGGGCTAATGAAACGAGGTCATTGTGAGCTCCCTTTAAAAGCACTCATTTCATGACAACATATCTCTCAAAATCGAGGCAGAATGCTCTTTCGTGGCCTTCAGTTCAGGTCACAACGCATAGATCTAAAACCACCCGTTCAGTCGAATCGGCTGGCGAACAAAAAACTGTTTTGGTACGGAACCCAAGTTGGAGTGCAACAAGAATTCTGCCGCTGTTTGGATTCGTACGGAAGCCTTTGGAGCGGGCGCTAACGGCAAAAATCTTATATCCAAAAATAGAATAAAGAAAGATAGGATACGTTACTTCCCGGAAAATAGTAAAGTCAGTAAAATTTGATCCCAGGTGCACCAACTACATATCACCGTATCTAAAAGCGCTCATACCTACAACGAAAACAGAGAATACGTGCCCGAGGCAAAAGTTGAACGAGCGACCTAAGCGTTCGCAATCCAGCACGCACCGACCTACCAACACCCGCCAGTGGAGTGTCTCTAACTTTAAAAAAATGTATGTTTTCTTTTATCCCTCGAACAATCTTTTTAATTTTATCAGAAAGTCTTTATGAGAAAACCTACTAAATATTTAGTCATGAGAAGGAAGGTAATTATGGCACTCACCTGAGAATCTCCCTGAGGGTATCCGTCGGTGCCTGATCCCAAAAAATGGGTCATTTCATGCGAATCTTCGTTACCACCTTCCTGGACTTACTAAGAACAACTCCATGCCTCAGAGAAGCGGATACAGAGATGAATTAGTCTACACAAACTTCTCTCACTCACCTAATATCAATTACCACAGGCTTTATCAAAATGAAATGTGTTAATTACTGCCTTACTGGTCATGGTGCCGTTAAGGGAAATACGCATTCTAATAGTGAAGACAGTCCTTTGTTTCATGCTCGATGTTTTCGTACTACCTCCCTGGGATACAATGCACATCTGCGCAAATGGGCCCAAGAATATTTCCCCGAAAAGGATCCCAGCGGTGCTCCACTCGCCAGCGAAAAAGTCTGGTTTAATGGGGACTAGCTGTCGCAGATAAATAGATAAATCGGATGAAAAGGCGGTTTATTCGTACCATTCCTAAGGGTAAGAATATTTTATGTATTTCATGTCCACAATTAAAACAACCCCAGTTTCAGTGCTGATAAAATCATAATCACAAAACAAGGTCAATGTCGCCAGATTATTTGATGTTCGTGCACAAAGGCTACTCGTTTTTGTAGCGGATAAATAAGAGAGTTCCTTTCGCATCATGTAACGTTCACGAACAATATTGATGGCAGATTAAGAACCTTATAATTCCAAAGGGCACTCATACTGGAGACAAAGCATCCGAAAAAAACACAGTCTGCTGGAAAAACTGTGGACCCTTTGCGATCTATTGTCAAATTAGAATCCTCAATAAATTAACTCAATAGCAGTAGTGGTTCGGGGGGAGGGACAAAAGGACAGCGACGTGTAGGATATAACGTCGATTTTTGGTTAGAGATTGGAATGGAGGAATTGTGGAGAGAAACCCTGTGTTGGTAAGCCTACTCTTAATGAATGGCGGGCAAGGTGTCCACAGTTTTACGTCTCATCCGATGGACAGAGTACTTAACTCTATTAACTCTCCAGAGAGGGATCCATCATCTCCATGGGCATCCACGTGGGGACCAGTATATCCATTAAAAATCTGCCTCAGCCGGATTCAAACCCGGGCCCTTGTGATGGTAAGAAAACTTTATGCAGGGGATAGCATAAGCTTCACTCACATTAATAGAATTGGGTTACAGATACTGCAAAGGCAAAGATTATACAGCACCGTCTAATCTACAATCTTAATCCTAGGAAAAACAACATCCATGCCCTGGGTGGGATTTGGGCCCACCACCTCTGGGTTGCTAGACTTACATGTTACCAACCTGGCTACTTCGAACAGCTTGTTTCACTCATGGAGAGTTGGAAGTAGAATAAGGAAATTAATTTAGGCTGCTTTTCTATCTCCTGTAGAGTTTAATACAGAAGTATAGAATTTGATTTCCATACATTTCTGTGGTCAAAACTTGATGGTCTTCGAAGTATGTTTTAAAGAGCTTTACTACTGTGGTTGTGGCATGCCATTAACCCTTATTTTCCCCCAAGACTTACACAACATCCATGGGGCTGGATTTAAAATCATGATTTTTGGGTTTCAAGGCAGGAGCTATACTGCCATGCACCAAATGCAGTCCACTATTCTAACTAAATACATATTTTGGGCACGTCCTCTGTCATACAATCATTTACTTATTTTTAAATGACTAAACTTTATTTTTGCTCTTAAATCCAAAGCCCTGGGGTTAATTTGTTTCTGGACAAATAGATTGCGAATATACATATGGTATCTGATTTTACATTGACTTCATAGCATTATTATATGGATACTAAGGGACAGAATTGATACAATCCGTGTAATGAAACTGGTAATGCTTACATTCAAAATTATTTATTCTTTTTGACCAAAATAACCAGTCTAATCAATGAAATATGAACATTATAAATGGGCAAGGAAAGGATATTGGCCTTATTTTGATGAGCATAATATTTAGGAATGATGATGTTGAAAAAACTAAAATGAAAAATACACTTTTATAATGAAAATTATCTTTTCCACAATCACTTTTGATGTAATCATGAGAGCT
Organism: Platycnemis pennipes; assembly: GCA_933228895.1. NCBI lineage: Eukaryota > Metazoa > Arthropoda > Insecta > Odonata > Platycnemididae > Platycnemis > Platycnemis pennipes. The sequence goes on from OW121853.1 coordinate 55,185,298, forward strand.
TTGACTCTTCTCAGATCGTATCTCTATTTCCTGAAAATATTCTAATGAATTTTACATTATATAAATACTACAGTAAAAACACTCATGCAAGGATAAAGGTATGAACGAATATACTAGTTAATTGTGTTCTATTTTTTAATGTTTAGTCAAAATACATAAATAAAATACTAGTTAAATAATGTGTGACAAAGTAAACTTGAAAGGAACGTATTAAGAACAAATAAAAGTAGTTTGCTTTAAAAAATTTGATTTTTCAATGCAAATTCAGATAATATGACTCATAGTCCACTATTTCAGTTTTTAATTTGTTTTCCCACTTCCTTTAATCTCAGGATACATTTCATTTCAAACTCAAACCAATGTCTAGATGAATATTGAGTGTATATAATTGCACCCTGATATTGGAACAGAAATTTTTACACATCAATTTGTTGTGTGAACAGGCCAATCAATGCAATGCAATAGACATACTTAAACATCTTAATTTTGTTTCTTGATTGAAAATAAAAACGTTTTATACATTCTGTACAACTCTTTATTGGGAACTCAATCACAAACCCAGAGCCTAGGCTTAATACTGAGTATACTGCGGCAACATGTACTCTGTTGTAATATTCACCAGTGGACTAGATTACAATGAGACTAGACACAAAACTACACTCTCTCATGCACAGAAGTCCATTTGTGTTCACTATTCAATGCCGTGGTCTGCTAATATAAGCAGTATCCTGTCTGGTTGGCCAAACGATCATCATTTGTAGTTGTCTCTCTGCCATTGTACCAGTCCACTTATTTGGCTGTTTGCCATTAGCAGTTTCTACTCTCTCTCTCTATTTCTGCCAAGAGTCTTCACCATTCACATGAGGTAAGAAGGAGGAAGTAAAGCTGTTTCTTTGATGCCCTCTTGTGTGAAGAGAAACCATTGTCAAAACTGGCAGGCTGCAGACTTTTCTGCATTGGAAAGATACGATAGAGGAGAGGGAGCAAGGCCCGGACAGATTCAGCATCCCAGGTAACACTTATCACTACACTTTCAACGGTATGTACAATCTCAAAAGACACAGCAAGAATCAGGGAATTTTAACAGCACAAGTCAATGCTTGCATGATAGGTTTTTTTTCTATTAGAGGAATATTATTATCATTATCACTCAACAATTTGAGTTTATCTTGCATCATTGGTAAAAGAAACATACGGTGGGGCTACTCATTAACATTGGCTTTCCAGAGAAAATATGGTTATTCTACCTAAACTAGGTTTCCTATCTCTATGCCGGTGCCCTCTCAGATCACAATGGACTTCAAAATGTGATATGAAAACACTAACAAGTAGCATATTTTACAATTTCTTCTTGTGTTTGGAGAATGTTTTCTCCAGTTAATTTACCCATCTGAATTGTCAATGAGTTACTAAACCAAATGCTTAATAGCCACTCAAATTCGACAATAATTTGCAATCTGCCTTTTCTTTCTTTGAAACATTTACAGTATTATTTAAAGGCAAGCAGTGTAACATGGTAAAATAATACATTTGATCTGTTTATCCAGAATACATTTCTTCAAACATTAATTACACTGTTAACACCTTGGGAATATACCACATACTTATAACAACTCAATGATGGTAATGGGTTTTTATCATTTTGGTCACAAATGACCAAAAACGTTCTTCATAAGCACAAACAGTCACTTTAAAAGATGAAAATTAAATTTAACTCTATTGTCATTTAGAGTTTCCACAAAAGATGTCAAAATTTGTGAACTATGAATGCATTTCCAAGTAAACTACAAGGAATGTTTGCTAAAGCCTCTTTTGAACTCGCATAACCCTGTTGAGGTCTTCAGCATTCTTCAGTAGTCAGTAACAACCATAAATATATTACTTCAATTCCTGTTATTTATATTATTTGACATTTAATATAATGAATTCATTCTTTTGTTGAAGAACACACGCATAACAATACAGTACAAGGGTAATAAATAACAAATATAGTGATATTGTATAGACTTCTTTAGTTTATAACTATTGTTTTGTATTTTCAAGACCTCAGATTTGAACACAAATATTTCAAGCTTAATTTTTTTCAAGGTGTTTAGGAATAACTTCATGTATTTCACATAGGCGTTCCATATATGTACTTTATTATGCGGATAGAAGAGAGAATGAAACCTGGGAAAATAAATAAATGTATGTTATTATTAATAAAACGATTGGAGTTTCATGTCAGTAGCCTATTGAATCTTATCAGCTCAGAGGCTACATTATAGCTAGGTATTAAATTAAACAAATTACTATTATTATTAAAAGCTATTACATTATTTATAACAAATCATGCAAGCATAGCAAGATCACATGATACAAAGCTTAAAACAGTCCTTTTTAACAATTATATTTATATAAATGGTTTGGCAACCAATAATATTTTACTTTTACCTCCTTGTTAATTTAAAAATGCCACATTAGAGAGGTTGAGATTCATTGTTGACAGTCACTTTTCACCAATGATATTTTCAGTGTTTCTCTCTTTTTAATTCATAATTATATTATTCTACTTTCATGTGAAGAGTTGCCACAATTTATCAGATATTCGTAATTTATTTGGATTCTTAATTTACATGTTCAATGGAATACAGTTTTATTCAAATATATTTTTTTAGTAGTAAATAGAACAATCACTTTGTAAGATTCCACAAAATTTTATTTTATTTTTTTTTGAGTTTAACACCGACCTAGGTTTCGATTGGTTTACCAATCATCTTCAATCAAATAAAATAAAATTTTGTGGAATCTTACAAAGTGATTGTTATATTTACTACTATTCATGTGGTTCCACTAAGTGAAGCCTGAGGACTTCCTCTTATTGTATTTTTTTAATTTAACAGCTGTGAGTCAGGCATTATGTCTTTTAGCCCATGTTTTAATTCTAGAACAGTCGGAATGGGGATAGATGAAGCATGCAGAGAATGAAAGCATTGCATACATGATGGGAAGGGAGACATGAAGGAGGTAAGGTGAGCAGAGACCATTTTAAATTTCAATCTCTGCAAACCAACTAAAAATTAATATTTTAAGCAAGTAAATTTTCAACCCAAATATTTTATAATGCCATGCAACTCGCAAGTTCTGTCAACACTGAAGCAATAAATCTTGCTCTATTAACTGCAAACTCAATGATAATTTAGGAAACTATGAGAAACATGAGGTAATTTTTTTAATCCATTTATTTCAGTGTAAAGCGCATTCTACAATGGACATTAGCCGTAAGACGTAAGCCGTAGCACTTAAGACGTAAGGATTTCCTTATGTCAGTCATCTCCAATGCTGACGTATGCCATAAAAGCATAAACATGGACCACAGTCCATTTGGAACAACAGCGGTCATATATATGTACATGGATATTCAACACAAATGAGTGTTGAATTTTTTCTGGTGTAGTAATCAAGAAAATTGTCAACAAATTTGTTGTAAACGAATTGTATAAAGATTGTAAAATCATGGCAAATAGAAATTAAATTCAGACAGCTAGCAACACTAGCAAAGCTGTCTGGGATGTGATCAGAACTGAAACAAAGCATGGTTGTCCTGTCTTAAATGACCAAATATACCCAGAGCAAAGTACATTATGGGCTTCAATGCACTTATAAGTCGGCTGTCTAATCAATGGTTTCTACATATAAAAATGGCCAGGAAGGTTAACAGCAAGACAATCTTTGATTTAATTTTTTTATTTCAGTGCAGCCTTTCATATTATCATAGATTTACTACTGACTATGCCGCTGAATTTTTGACATTTTGGATGATATTGATGGAAGGTGTCGATGAGTATATACCATTTAAAACTAACAAAATCACTAATCATCCAAATAAACCAAGAAACTGGTACAATAAAGATCTAGTTAGAATGAGGGATTGAACAATCCAATTATTCAATGAGGCATCAGTTAATGATAAGCTCGTCTAAACTTGCCATCTTTCAAGTTCACGAACAAAGATTATTTCAAAAACGTCCATAATTCTTCTCCAAGTCAAAAAAAACTTCCACAAAAGCAATAACCCATGATTGACACCAGAAGTAGTAATGAGGCGCTCTAATTGGTTGACATTTTGCCAGCCGTAAGACGTAAGACATAGAGATGGGAATTGGCCATATCCCTTATGACAGCTCCTTACGTCTTACGACAGCTCTTACAGCTTATGTCTTACGGCTCTTGTCCATTGTAGAATGGTCTTTACAGTCTCCACTCTCATTACTGGGAGAGCTGATGAAAACAATTTTTACTTCAACATATCATCTATTTATTTATTTAATATTCCCTATAATTAAGAATATATAATTTTTTGCAAAAATACAACTTATTAAAACTTTTTTGTGGGAACCAATCACCATCTGGATGTATATAATTTAATCAGGTGTAAAAATTGAGCAGCCATTAAAATTTTTTGATAAATTTGAACCAGATGAACATCATCAAATTGAAGATAAAATTTCAATCATCTGAACAATTACTACCCAAGTATTTTAATTTTTGAAAGACATTCAAAAACCCAGAGGGAGAAATATGTTCATAAATTTCAATGTTTCAAGGTGTCATCCATTATACTCAGACCTTTTCATTCATTTGAAAAGAAACAAAAATTTTATATCCTACATCCAAAAAGCTCCAACAATTGGATTTGTTTAATCAATATTTATTAGGGATGTGTCAATTCTCGATACCTATTCTTAATACCACTGATTCTTGAGAATTGGTATCGGTATTGAGAATTGATCGCCTAAAGTCGATACCGATACCGTCAATACTAGGAGTGGTCAGATTGGATCCGTCAGGTCCAAGGATCCGCAGATCTTTCATTTTACCCGGATCCGGATTCAGATCCAAAGACACCTAGTAAAATCAGATCCGGATCGTAGCTTTTAAATTTTCGTGGCTTAGCACTCGAAATTCCCCGTGAATGGAATGTAGGTGCGTTAGATATTACTAGGAGAGGTTGTATCACTCAGGTTATGGAATTAGATGAAAATTTTTCTGTGCAACTAGAAGCAAAATAAAGAAATATAACTTTTTCCCCATTATTCCGGCATTGCGAGAAAAAAAAAATTCAGAATGTCACGTGGGTAGTCTACATTTGCCGGGATCAGGCGGACATCGAGAGCTAGTGTACTAAAGGAAGTTCGATCCCTATCTCAGTTTAATATTTTCTCATTTCTCATAAAATTTTATCATTCAATTTAAAACCCATGCATCTGAATGCTCACTTTTTTAATACTTGGAAACCGTAGAAACAGTACGTTAACTTTACAATGTATTTTTGAGTGATGCATTTGTATATCTAGTTTAAGCGATAAAAGTACAAAAAAGTCAGTATTCGCATACAAGGGTTGGAAATTAAGGATGATAAAATTTTTGATTCAATGGCTGAAAGAAAACTTTTACACGACGATAAGAATCGAACTTCAATACCTGCAGTACACTACCCCACTCTACTATTGTCAGCTTACTCCAGTTCAGAGAATGCAGGCTCCCTGGATGTCATTCTACTTTTTTTCTTGGGATCCCGGGCCAATGGAGAAAAAGCCGAAACACATATTTCTTATTTTCCTTCTAGTAGCATGAAAAAAGGCCTATCTCAATTCACGATTCAAGTTACACAACCTCTCCTTATGAGTATAAAACTCACAAATTCCATTTTAGGGGTTATTATTAATAAGAAATTGCAAAATTACTTGTTTAGCAGTTTGAAATATTCTATTATAATTTTTTCATCTTAGAAATGGAATCCCCAGATATTCTACAATGGAATATCCTACAGCATTAAATTTTTTTGGTGTTTCTAAAAAAAAGAATTGGAAAGCATTCAAGGATTTGATTTACAACAGCAACACAAGTTAATGTAAACTGATTGTGCACTGAATTAATTTTGAGTTTTTGATATTGTGTATTATTTAATATTCTATATTATATTATTCTTGGCATGTGAGACTCTCGTAAGTCTTTTTTGTACAATTACATTAATACCTTTCTGGATAGAGGGTGATACAGTATGGCATCACTAGGACTTATATTTTGTAAAATAATTAAAAGATTAATGAAAATGAACTTATAATGTTTCTTTTAACTACACTTTAAAGGATAGTTATACAGGTTTAAAAATTGTATTGTTTGATGAGTATGTAATAAGGAAAGTGATCTTTATATTAGAAGTAATATTGCATCCATAAATCTTGATCCAGGAAAATATTATCCACACAGATGATGGGAAGTTGATTTTTTCTACTATAAATTTACTTGTTTTTTGGAGATACAATTGTTGACGTTTTTCTGTATAGATTAAAAATCCTAAAAGAATACGAAACATGAGTGTTTCTCGTCAAAAATGAGAAACATACTTAGCACAGCAGGAAACATTAGCGACCAGAAATGAAATAGCCTTGATCCAGAGTGGCTAAAAATGTTGGTTTTTTGAACAAAAACCTTAAGTGGGCTCAAGGGATTGTGTCGTGACCTTTTATTCTTCTTCCTTAATGTTGAAAGTTTGAATTATAATTTAGGTTAGTGTTTTTACTACTCTTATAACTACCTATTTATTAATCATATTAAAATCAACTTATGACATGACAGTCATATTATTTTGAATCTGTGATGACATTTTTTATCTGATACCTACCAAAAATGTTTGGTTATTAAACATGCTCATGTAAAAAAAATATAAAACTCTTGTGTTATCAAAGAGTTTTTATTTTCATAATGTCCTCATAGTGGAATATCAGAAAATTTTTCCCAAAGTAGGTAAAGAGTATATTCAAATTTTTGATTTGTAATATTGTATTTTTAGATTTCATGGAACATTTAATAATTATGCATAAGAAAACTAGGTAAAAAAACTTATATGTATACCTGTATGTATAGGATGATGGTATCGGCATCGAGAATCGATTTTCCAGGAATCGGTATCGAGAATCGATAAATTTTGGTATCGACTCATCTCTAATATTTATAGATTACACCAAACATTTCCTGAGAAACTAGGGCTTGACCAAATATTCCATACCAATTAGTGAAATAGTATTTCCTAAGCTCTGGGGAGATTATAAACTTCCCAATTGATATAGGTATATTCACAAACATTCAATATTAATAATTACATTATTTAAAGTAATAAATTTGATTGGGAAAAGGACATTATTAACTAAATTGAATTTATCAGTTATGTAATTACAATATATAAAGCATATTTTTACCAAAGATATCGAGATATGCCAATATGTTCCTCAAAAAGTATATGCAATCATGGAAGTATGAAAAATTAAAATGGCTAAATATGTAATTGGAAAACTCAGGTGCAACCACCATGTTTTTTTTTAACCTATGCCGCCAATAACACTTCTGTCACATGGTGAGACTCCATCTTTTCTTTCAATTTAAAATATGGAAGAAAATTATTTACTTAAAATTGTTATTAAACTTTTTGTGGCATATCATCACTTTTTGGAGGGCATGACATGAACACTTTTTACTAATTTTAAAATTAAGTCTTTGAATGCATATATCAATGTTATTTAACACTCCCACAATTTGTAGTCTGAGAAAGATTTAAATACCCACTTGTTTGCTTAATCTTACCACTTTTTAACCCATTGGCTTAGTATTTTTTACTCATTTTTTGCCATTTATTTCATTATTTTTATTGAAATCATATTTTGTATTTATTTTTAATCGTTTAAAATTTGACAGGCTTTATAATGGATTTTTTGCATTTAGAGAATATTAATTATTAATTAATTCAGTAATTAATTATCCGGCTCTTTAATGTAAGGCCAAGTTCTGCCAGCCTGCGAATCGCCGTCTCTTTAAGCCAATGGGTTAATGTTGAATGGCTTAAAAATACATTAATTTACCTTGGGTAAAGGAGTTTCAGTGCATAGCAGCTGATAGTTGTTTAATCCTTCTTGTCATCCTCTGGGTCCTTAAGAGTGTGCCACTGGGCAATTGGTCGGCGAGGAGAGGCAAGCATGTCTGACCAGTGTCTTAGCTCGGTGCCACTTGCATTATATCCAAGAACAACTTTTCCAATTGGCTCAGATGTTCCAATTCGATCATAATCTACTACAGTAACCACTAGCTGAACTTTCTGCAATGATCACAGATAGGATAGTCATATGAACTATTAGTTATCACTTAGAGGTATATTTTATCAGCAAATAAGTCAAACATTATCATTATTTTACTCAGCAAATATAGTAATGTTTGCAAATGTGGTTTGAAAAATCTCATTTTAATCATGGGTAAAATGATGCATGGACATCAAGCAGAAGTGGATCTACTTGTTGATTAGAATGTGCAAATGAATTGGATGCAACTAAAGAGGAAGATGGTAAATGAACTAAGAGGAGACTTGCAAGCTGAAAAACTACAATCACATCATTGTAGCTTTAATCGCAAAAGAAGAGAATAGACTCAAGTCAAATATGTACTACCTTAGCATTACAGTATATCATAACATCTTTTTCTGAGGCAATCACAATACTAAACATTAAGTAATTCGTATTGTTATCCAACTTCAATTTTGCAACTCCAACTCTATCTGATATTAACATGTGCATATAATTTTGTCTAATCATTTCAACTCTAAAAAAATAACAGTTGTGGTAAAAATGTCAAAAGAGATGACTATTTTCAAAACAAAGTAATGCACAATTCAAAAAGCCATTGCTCACAAAACTGGGAATAATATATCAGGAAATGAATGCACCAGATATAAGAACAACATTTTTGATGTATCACAACAGAGGAAGTGCCAAGTAAAAGCTATGTTATGCATAATGAATTGAGATTTATTCAGACTTCATTCCAGGTGTACTGCTAAATTAGAATGAGGCACTTTCAAGTCAAGGTCTATTGAGGCCTAATATCATTCATTAATAGGTTGCAATATTGCAAGCAAAAAATAACTATGCCTCACTAAACTATCCCGGTAATATGAAAATGAAATAGTATGGTAAAATGCCTACATCCCAGAACAGGAGGGTATGGTATATGCAATGGAATGAGAGTGATAAAAGTGGTACTTTTCAAATGAAAAATCATTACATATTACTTGTTTATCTTTACAGTTCATGCATTCTTATGCTAAAAACTCCAACTCTCATGCATAGCTTGCGTTTAGATGTCACAAAAGTCAAAGCAAATGATGGATTGCAAATCATTGTCACTGTGATCAACTATTACTTTGGCAATCGACTTACTTTTCAAACCACTCACAGAGGCTCATATCTGCCACATAATTTTTACGAACACCTATGGGAAGTAAGCATTTACCCTCCTCTTACCTGAATCTGTTCAAATGGCACCTCAAAGGAGAAGGACTCATTATAATAAGGATTTAATGTGCACTTCTTGATGCTTGTCTTCTTCTTCTTCAGCCTCTTTCCATTCTGCATGAGTGCGATTTTCACATATGGATCTGCCATAAAAAGATTGACCATTATACCTTTCTGATTTCAGCAACAATGGCTGGCAGATCAAAATGCATGCAAGTTGACTTTACACTTCATTAAAACTCAAGAAACAGTTCAGAATCCACAAATTATGTTCAATACAGTCTATGGAGAAAAATCTTCACATGTTCTTATGATACAATATTAAACTATGTATATATTCATAAATACCTACATCAGAGGTAAACATACCTATATCAGAGGTAAACATACCTACTTATAATCTCAATTAATAATATCTAAGGAAAAAATTGCTATTTAGTGGTACGGAAGCCTCAAAAATGATCGTCACCCATTATGAAAATCCAAGTTACTCTCCTGGCAGTAAAAGTATAATATGTACTTTTATCTTACATATCAATAATAAGACCACTTGGTTTACTTATCATATTATGTAGTGGCATATCTCATTCAAAGGTGAAACTATGAAAATGTTTGAAGTTAAATGATGTGAAAACTATGAAGATGTGAGACTGTCTTCAATGTTGGTGCATCAGCAGCTGTAAGAATGGATAACCCGCTCAGCACTGACCAATTTCAAAACTTTTTTCAGGTTCTAAAATGGTCAGTAATCATACCTCACTGGATAACTTGTTATGAATGCATTTGGAGTGTGCCTAAAATTTAACATTTCCAACTTAATGTTTCCAAAACCAATTGTTATTGTTACTGAGATGTACTAACTAAATACATGATGAAGTGCATTGGGAAAATGTTTCAACATGAAAACATCCGATATTAATGGCTGTTTTCTGGGCTTCAGGCTCCGTTCCATGCTTTTGCTTTTTCAGCCACTGTTTTGAAGAGGCTTACACTGTGCTGGCATTTTGATTTAATCCTAGTGAATTGATATTAACTTATCTTAAGAGTATTTTGTGATCTCATACAAATGCTCGTACTGGTTCATACTCTTCCTCATTGATATGCTGTTGTTGTTTATCCTTTATGTTTTCTTTGATGCTTTGCAGAATAAAACCGAGGTTATAGAAGTTCAGAAATAATCAGGTGAAACCGCCCTTGCAAAAGTCATGTATTCAATCACAAGAAGCACTTAAAACCAGATAAATCAATTGTTATGAATCTTAAGAAGGTATAGGTCATTATGATGTATGTACCTATTTATTTACATGTATATGGTATAATTTAGTTTTTCGGAAATATTTGAGGTGGCCACCCAATGGAGTTGGTGTCAACAAGTGCATCAGTAGGGTTGAATACGAGAAGTGGTAGAGGCATCTACAAGATCTGAAAAGGTTAAACCAGCATAAATATTGACTGGTTTACCTAAATGATATGAAGGTTTCTGTGGAGTGACAATGCAGTGGTTTCCACCACGTATGTTATTATCAGGTAACGCAGTTTTAACAGAATTCTAGCAGGAGTGTATACATCCCAACTATAATGCCAGTGAAATAATCACCTAAAAATAACATACTCAGCATAAACCTGAGAGAAATGCATTCTAACAGATTTGCCTTAAGAGAATAAGACATTTTAACTACATGAAAAGGATGTCTTTCATGTACATGTTATTATGCTTATCATTAGCAAACCTAACAGTTTCATCACCAAACTAACCATCTTTGAAGCATAATAATAATGTTTTCATAAGGGAAAAAACAATTTTTAAGATGTCATGCAAACATTATAATTGACACAGAAATTTATAAGTTTTCGTAACATTAGTAATGCCATTGTGAAAGTGTTTGTAACCATTCATAAAACGTTTTAAAAACTGGTTCTGGACTTATTTTGGAGACATTTGAACTATTTTGTAACCATTTTGAGATGTTATCTTACAACTGTGAAATGTTTCCCAAAAACGAAAAGCACATTAGTTTTTCTGTTTTGTACTGTGCAGGTAGACTCATGCAAAAAGTTCATGATAATTCAACTTCAGCAAGATGAAAATAATTACTTTTTGAGCTTTGTTTTTGGGGTATCAAATGAAGGATATGACTAAAATGATCAGTTGAATATTAAGTGAATGTTAGGCTTATATCTACAGAGACAATGCCAGCTTGTATGCCACACTTTTATCTTATTTTATAAAATAATTAACTATAGTTAAAAAATATAAAAAAATGACTATAGTTGTCAGATATTAATGCTGGTCCACTAGAATCTCATGAGAAAAATGAGACAATATGACTGCATTTTTTAAGAACCTCACTATCAGAGTCAGAAAAATCACATACCAAATATGTATAGCACTTTATGCAAGAGGCCTTTTTGCTATTAGGTGATTGCATTGTTAATCATACAAGAAAGGTAATTTAGATTTTAACATGAACATTGATATTCTTTATGAAATAATAAATTTGTAATTTTTGCAATAGCATTTTTAAGATGAAACATGACATTAAAAATTAGATGAGGGGTTACATAATAAGTGTACCAGTTATGTTCATAATTTTAAAAAAGAAATTTAACGCCAATATTGTAACAGTGGTCTACTTCATATAAAAAAAATAATTCTCCAAAAGAGGAATTCAAAATCAAAAACCATTTTACATCTTAAATTCTAGTAACTTTCAATAAAACTGAACTTTTATGGCATAAGTATACCAGATTTAAGCAGTTAGAAGCAGCACTGCTCATGTCCGAGCTGCTGTTGCCAGTTTAAGCTGAAAGATAGGCATGCTAGAGGTTAAAGCAAGAATTGAAGAGACTGAATTTTAGAAGGAAAGAAGAGTTCTTTTGAAGTATTGCAGAAAGAGCTGTTTTGTGAGAAAGAAAAGAGAAAAAGGTTAGATACAGAAATTCATATTGTGAGAATATATTTGAATAAGAAAGAACAATTTAAAGACATTTTAGCTATAGACCAAGACAAGAACAATAGTAGGCATTGAGAAAATAAAGAAGTCAATCAATTATAGACTGAAAAAAGTAAATTGAAGAAAGGCCATGCTTTTAAATTATTTTATTTGAAGAACTTAATACTAAATATTACTGTTTATAATTTTTAATAAAATTTCACTAGTCATAGGAAAAATTTGGGTAGCAAAATTTATCTCGCAATTGTGTGTAATCAAAATCTATCTAAAATAGCTACATCACAGTTTGTGTCACAACCAGTTATCGTTAGAATAATTCATTAAATGAAAATCTGTATTCCGTCAGAAAAAAAGCAATGGGTCTATTAACAATGCTAAGGAGCTTATCTCTTAAATTGACTGATGCAGTACATGGAGATAAATGTGCAAGACAGGTAGTGGAATTATTGTCATAAAATGTAAATAAAATAAAATATCACTCATCTAAATATATTAAACCTTCCCTGGGACTAAAATACTTGAGATAAAGAGTAACATTAACTTCCATAGTGTACAAATTTTTTGCTAACAAGAATTGGCCTTCTTTTGTATGCATTCTGCATGTTCCCAAAATCCAGTCTGTCATCTAATGTTACATTAAAATGAGTAAAAAGTAAAAATAGTATTAAAAAAATAATTTAGTCATAATTGTTTAGACTTGTAAGTGGTATACTACTTCCTAACCCAATTCTTCGTGCACTATGCATGTGTAGCTCTCTCTTATAATCTTATTTTAACATTGAAATTACAATAATTTTTTAAATTTCTTTTCCTTGGAAACCCTCCATATATGCACATAAAACCTCTCATATAAGAAAACCTCTTTGTAGTAGATATAAAGGAAAAATTGAGTAAATGCTTCCAATAGTGAATTTTACAAAAGTCAAACTGCCTGGAAAAAATCGTAGCTGGTTATCAGCCAGAATTGATAACTTCCCCTTCAAATGCATTAAATTGTATGAAAAGGGTTATTAAAGCAATGTACAATAATATATTTTCAACAAGATGTCATATTTAATGAGCATAGTTTATTATCATTATTAATAAAACATTTTAGGTCAAAATCCTGATTTTTTTTCACTTGTCTCGAGAAATATTAAGTGGTACCTACTTAGTCAACTTATTTGAAGCCTACATTAAAATGTGATAGTTATTATTGTGCTTTTAAGTCAATGTAGGTAGTTAATGAATTTGTGGAATAATAAATTATTGAAGAAAATTATTATTACATAAATTATGATGCATCTATCATGAATTATTTGAAAGGAGTTTTTAATTGCATGTGTTTTCATAGTTATATTTTGAATTTTGGTCTTTGCTCCAATTACAAGAATGTTATACCACTGTACATATTTGCAGAGCTGTCCAAGTAGCCTACTGCATAATTGGGCGAATATTGGGCCCACATTGGCCCAATGTGGTAGGCTACTTGGGTGGTATCAATTTGATCAGTTGCACAAGGATTTAGATAATTCATGTGCTTAGAACTAAATCCATTTCTTCACACAGAAAAATTACATGAAAAAGATATATTTAGCCATTCAGTTGTCATCAATATCCAAATGACTAAATAAAATATGATATACTGTAGGTACACAATAGGACAATGGTTATTCATAGGAAATAACAGACAACAATAACGCTAAAAAAATAGAATAATACATTGTGTAAGAAATAAATAAAATTACCTGACAAACCACCGACATCCATCTTCTTCAAGTTTTTGGCTTCCAGAATAACTACTGTCAGTTTGCCAGCTGTTGGCACATAGCGGAGTGAGAAACAAATGTCTCCCAACTTATTTTCCTAAAATTTCAGAATATTTAAATTAGCACAAGGACTAACAGGAATGTGCTCAATTACTCTCTCATATTAAGATTTAGTGCTCAATGATGGCAAAATTATTGCATAATGCAAAAAATATTTAATGACTTATTTTTTATATTGGTCTAATTGAAGAAAATTTCCATCAATCAAGTAAATTGTGAAATATTCTGGCCTCAAAGTCCAGTTTCCACCTTCGGTAAAATATTGGCTCAGCAAAGTGTATACTTAAATTGAATTTGTGTTTTCAACTTGAAATCTAAAGATAATGATATAATTATGTCACTGAAAGGAATAGACACATAATATAATTTTGAAATGTCATCTAGCTTACAGACGAAACAAGACAAGGCACACTGATCAGTTGTGAAATAATTTCACACTTCAAATTCTAGATTTATCTACTTCACAACATTTATTTCAAACGGTATGGTCACTGATTTCTAAGTAATCTACAAGACTGTTTCTAAAACTAGTGAAGAAATTTGATACTGCCTATTTTATATTGCATATATTGTGATCTCTGTTTACAAGGCTGTATAAATACACTGGCACAACTGCATACTGGTTTCTGCACCACTGATAATAAGTGACAAAACACATTTATGCACACAATATTTGGGACCCAGAGCCAATGTAACACAATTACTTCTAGTCTACTGCCTGGTCAACCTGTCCCTCTTTTCTGCAAACCCAAAATCCTTTTAGCATGTGAAATATTCCTTATCATTGTGTTGTCAAAGTTATTGTGTCATGTTCATGGTGGTTTATGAATATAAATTATTGCACTGTGTGCCATGTATATGTTTACTCATACTCTCACATGTAAATATTCACTCACTCACACACTCACTCAGAAATAAATATTATCATTGCAAGCTGCTCTGAACCTGGGTCCCCTAACTACTATTCTGGAGATTTATCCGCTAATTGCTTTCAGTCCTCACTACTATTAATTACTTCCTGAAGCTAAACAAGGGGTGCAACAAAAGGATGCTTGCAAAAAAGCTATCATGCTACCAGCACAGCACAATTGTCTGTCAATGGCAAGCTGTATAGATGTATATTCATCGTTTTTTCAGTCTTGAAACTAGTTAATGAGCTAAAAATTTTATTGAAGCAATTAATAAAAGTCTGGCAACTAAATATTTATTTACATTTATAGTTTATTTCATGCCCATTGAAACATGACAACTATTTAAACTATCTTATGTCTAGAGAGCAGATAGTTATACTAATCAGGTACATATGTATGCAGTTTAATTAATGTAAAACCTGACAGTCTATCACATAAACATGCAAACAAGCATTGGCTGTAATTGCACTTTCAGGAAGTTTGGATTGCTTATTCTTCAGAGACACACATAAAATGATTTATAAATGCAGTCAGACTTTCATTCACTGAAAAAATAAAAACTTTCAATAGACTGGGAAAAAAATCATGGACACCACTTTTCCAGAGCAAGCAAAAAAATTGCCACTGATATTTTACTGACAACAAATTCATCTTCCCATTTAGTAAAATACTGTATGCTACACAAAGAACTACTACATCACAAGAACAAATACTGATTCACTTTCCACAACACTCATCAAAACCTCAGATCTCATTGATTAATAAGTAAATTAAATTTCATATGCCAGAAGTACTGAAATGAAATGGCTTCGTTGTTAAGAGTATAAGTGTAGAAGTAATGAATGACAAGATGATGAACATTTTGATGGAAAAATTAAACCTAAACTTAAGAGGCTCTATTGAAACATTTATGTCTGAAAATGGTTAAGTTGTAAGTCATGCATATTTGCATGCATATATATATATTTTTTTCTTTGATATTCTGACGCATAACTATCCGCTCTCTTCTTATCACTAAATGCCCTATTAAATAAAAATAGTGATGAGTCACATTTGGAACTTGTATAATTTTTTTTTCAAAAAACTAAACTCTGTGTCAATAGTACTTACGTGAAGTTTTGTTTTTGAAGCGGCATGCAAATGAGTCGAAGGGCACAACCATATACACAGGCCAAAAGCAGAGCAGAGAAATATTTTCGGGGGAAAAAGAGAGAAAGATAAACATGAATAAATTCATCAAATTCACCATGAGTGTGGCTATCACAAGCTGGTCCCGGGGTACAATGGCCCTGCGAAAAGCTGGGTAGATCAAACAAACGATCACAATCCCCGCAAGTCAGACATTAAGATAAAGTTCCAAAAGTATTGATCATTCAAGAGTTCCATTGGTCAGGATTACAAGACTAACCAACACTTTTTTTTCTCAGCATGGCAATTATGTCCACATAAAGACACACAAATAGTAAATTTTCAAGCCAATGCTTCTTATCACAGATGAAATTTTTTTTAGTTCACATTTCCAATTGAAATCATAAATATGGCTTAAGAAACAAACTATGGGTTACGTTTTTGTTTCAGAGTGATGACAAAAACGTAACCATCTGCAAAAGACATGCAAAATTCAAAACTTATTATATGAAAAACCTTATTGTAATGCTTATGGTAAACCACATGCATCAGTTTAAATAATATGAAACTTATCACTTTTAAATCCTACAGCATACAAAAAAATTTGCTCTTTGCAATCTGCAAGTAAACATAATCTTAGCAAATAATGAGCAAGAAGGGGAATTGGAAAAATATATATTTGTACTGCAATTCACTCGCAAAGTAGCTGGAATTTTAAACTAAACTTTTGCATCTTATGATTGGCAAACACTGTTAAAAATATACTTTTAAAGATTTTTACTTATAATGTGGATGAATCTACTTAATTGAATGAGAAACCTACAAAATGGAAAATACAAACCCTAGTATGATAAAGGAATTTTTATTAAAATATTAGGTGCCTGCTTTCACTAATGATGATTACTAGAGTAAAACTACATATGCTTTAAAATACTTTTTATAACTTTACCTGTCACATGTTAAAACACCCTTCGGAGGAGGATGGGAGAATCCAGTCAAAGACCCCCAAAGAAAGACAGTTGGAAAAGTGTACAAATGTGTAACAAGCAATACATGCACAGCCAAGTACTCCCCTGATTGATTTTAAAAACACACTCACTCACATACACTCTCGCCCCTCACATCCCCAACAGCTTTCAAGTAGTGATGTGACTTGAGGAAAAGGTTAAGATGGAATTATTTTGAAACATGACCAAAGGTTTCTCTCAGGTATTCAATCAATGTCCCCATACATTTGAAAATGTTAATGTGATAGGATGTGCATGTTTAATTGAGTATGCCATGAGAAGTGCACATGGTCAGTCAAGTCTCTCATTTACATTCTAATTGAGCTGTGAAGATCACGTGCAGAATTATGAGCTTTTGAGTTATTATGGTCAATTACTAGACCCAAGAAAAGGGTGATATTTGAGTAAGTATTGCGCCCCAAGTACTGTCAGGGGAGTAAGTTATAGTGAGCAGTGGTTATACTGTTGGCATAACAGACTTTATATAGAACAGTAGGAGAACATGAAGAGAGCATGATAAAAATAATTAATAATACGAAAAGAATTCAATGCTATACAGAGAAAATTTAGAAAGAAAAAGTAATGAAAAAACAATAACTGAGACAAAATGCCAATTACAGAAGTTTTAAAAATCATAGAAATGCCTGAAGAAACAATGCATACCCAGCAAATTTGTGCAAAAAAATTACCTTAATGTTTTTTGAGAAAAAGATTCACTTGAGGACCCATAGAAAAAAAGCTGGAAAAGGTTTATTGCAAGGTTATATATGTGCCGGTGTTCATAGTATTTGGGTAAGAAGTCAATCCTTACATCAAGGAAAAAAAATTGTGACAGGGTCTTGTCTTCCTTGTGAGTTAGTCTCCGAACGTGAGAATACATTTTTTGGGTTATACATGATGCCGGCCCCCACCCCCCTTCCTACCTGACCACCTTCTCCCTCAACTCCCTGGAGTTCTCTCCACTCCTCAATTGTCTGGGCCAAATCCACCTGGCACAATGGGACTTTCACCTCACCAATCTGGTCATGTTTTGAGAAGCGGTCAAAATCAAAAATGGCAAACACTAGTGTCTTGTTCATGGCATCAGCATACGGAACGTTCTGAAATGAGGAAAAAGCCGTAATCAAGATTTTATCTGGGCACATGATGGTAAAAAGTGCAGTTTTGGTAAGAGGGATTTGAGTGGGAGAGACCACAAGTATACCATGAAGATAGAAACAAAATTAATCTAATATTTTCTTAACTGATGAATGATGACATTTAGTAGGACTCATTAAAAATAAAATGGTAACTGTAGAATACTGTTTCCATTAAGATCAAATTCTACCATGATGAGGAATCATTGGAAGAGTTTTTAAATTTGCAAATAGAAATATTCTATTGGAAACATGTGGCTTAAAATTTTTTCAATGTAAATTTGGATTCATATAAAATTTTGCTTATGAAGAAGAAAAAATAAGGTTAACTTTTTAAAAAAGAACTAAAACGATTTTTACTGTTTCTCAGATACAAAACTGAGCAATGGAAGGAAAAACAAAGAACACTGTAAATTTCTCTCATATATGTATTCTAAGCAAAATCTAGGCTTCAGCTCCATGTGTCATCACAAGACTTGATTATGGCACAAGGCAATAAAATGTAGATTATGCTTATAATAAATCTTAGAGTGGAAATCAAAAAATATTAATGTTTTTCCTTCCATTATGGATAAAATCTACATGCCTCCCCCTGAATCCTGAGGCTGCAAAATTCATTAAACTGAGCAAATTTAAAGAAACATCCTATGATAATTTCTGGTAGGAACTCCCTGACATTCATGCAATGTATGTAACTGTCTGTTCAGTTTGGTTCCTTACCTATAGTACAATATGGCACAAAAAAAATAGAAAATTTAATTTGAATTGTGAATGAAACATTTGAATTATGTTTTCGTTTCATTGAAAGTTCAGTACATTAGTTAAGTTATGTTGAGTGCTTACTGTACTGGCATCAATAATTGACACTATCATGTCTTCATTTATTGCCACCAACTTTGGGATCATGACTCAAATTAAACAGCAGTTTACAAACTTGAGAAATGGCCCTTTCTCAGGAAATGCAACCTCATGGTTGCTGATCCTTATCGAAGATGGTAAAATTTTGTTCAAGCATGCAAAGGTTCTATTTATAAGTGTCATTTCATAAAGACAAAGAGTTATGTAAATGTAGGAAGCTGCAATGCCTAAATCACATCTGATGAACTCCTCTCATGTTTAAATCACCTAAACTCTAAAGTGATTGTAAAACAATCTTTACCTAATGATTTTAAATTCATCTCTGTTCTAGCGTTTTAGAGTCTAATGAGTTGATACTACAATACACATCAACCCCATGTGAAGATAGTTGGGATGGAAATTTTATATAATGTTGGTCATTTTCTATGGCACTATGTATATAGAAGAAATTGGTAAATAATTATCATAAAATATTCCTTTCACACAATATTATTAATTTATTCATTGCTTTGATGTGTAAGGAAATCAGTATAAGAAGATATTTTCCATCTCATTCTTTCTTCTAATCATTCATTTTAAACAATGAATATAGGATAGCATAATGAACAGACATAAAACCTCGTCTCTCATAATAACATGGGTAAACAAACCTGATTCAGGCGAGATGTGGTGGAAACGTTCCATATTAAAGGAAGATTGGAAAATTGCATTATCTTCCTTTAACATGGGTAAACTTAAATCAATCACTGAGATGCCCTAAAATTCAATTTCTGCAACTCAAAACAGAATGCAGTTTCAGAAACAATGCAAAATCTTTGGTTTTGTTTTTATGTTGAATTTTACATTAAATTTTCCAGTGGATGAAAGCAAATTCTGGGATGTTTTATGAGAAAAATGAGAATTAAAAATAAAAGGACAAACAAAGTGATATTATTACCTTCATAGTCAATGAGAACAAAGAACTCCTCTTATTATGATCGTGTAAATGTTGATATTATTTGTAACATGTGTGGAAGATGGTGAGATTTGAAAAGAAATTTTGGATCAGAAATTGGTTTACATTAAGGATATTCATTATAAGGATGATATTACATGATCAGTTTGTTTTGTGCATCACTTGAAAAAATCTAACCTTGCATTCCTTTTTCTGGAACCCGATACACAACCATTCATTTTATTTTTTCTGAGCTAACATGAAAAAAATAACAAAATCCATGTCATCTGTATGGACAAGGTTTATACTTGCATAGGTACAGATTTAAATCAGTGGAGGTATCTACAACTTGGGAACTGCCTGTATGGTACCCACAATAATGCTGTCATATCATCAACTTTGTGCTCTATCTACTCAATCCATATGCAATTATTCATCTATACAATTTTAGATGTTTTGACTACCACTTAATTACAATAATTTATAGCTGTCATAATACCTTAAAGGTGAATGTTTCATTGAACACAGGGCTGAGTGTTTTTCGATGAACTTTGGTCTCAAATTTCTTTTTCTTGTCTGGAAGGAGGTAAACCTTTACATAAGGGTCAGATGTACCACCCATATCCAATGCAGGTAGGTCTTCTGCTTGGATTACTGTTACAGCTAAGCTGTTTGAGTTGAAGTCATACTCAAGCTGAAAAGAGAATAATAATATTTAAAACTTGATAAATTTAAATGCTTTAGAAAGAATTAATGACAAAGAAATATATTTTGTCACAAGTCAACACATTCCTTAAGTTATATGGTTTAATACCAACACATTTGTGAGTACAAGTTGAATATGATGTTTTAGAGAGAAAAACTGACTCTGTGAAGCCACTGAAAGCATGATATACTCTAATATTCTACCATCGCCAATTGAAAGGGTGAAGAGTGCATGGAATTTCTTTGGTAGTTAATACACATTCTGAAGTATAAGAAAAAGATATGATTTATGGATGTCAATCAAATTCAACTTTATCAGCTCTAAAACATTATATTAAACTATGTGCAGTCTACATGATAGTTTTGAAATCATAATTTTCACATAACTAGAAATCTGTTTTGGATCAGCATTAACTGCCCACCTATTTATAAAATGTTGTGATTAACATTAATTACTAATCAAGAGAAACATATTCATTTGGTGGGTGATACCGGTAAATCTAATTTAAGTATTACCTATAAACAGCACGTAAATTTTCCTATCTAGATACGAAGGGCGATGAACAATACAAGTCACACCACCTCGGGTATGCATAAAAGATGTACGCATGATATGTTAGATAAATTAAAAAATGAAGTGCGTGTATTTCAAGGTAGTGCCGGCACACTATCAACAATACTGGGAGAGTTTAATCGATACCCATATTTTTTAAATACGAACTAAATAATTGCAAGAGATATGCTATATCTCCTTTGTCTTGGATACGAGTATCCAGTTGGCACACAACTTGAGATCTATTTTTTGTCCACCCTGGAAGACTACCACGTAAGAATGACACATGGAATGCTGAACCAGTGTTCCCAGTGGAATGCTGAACCAGGCCACTTTGTTTTTGGAATTCCGCTCATCACAGAGCTTCAAATTTACCAACTTGTATGCAATACAATCTCTTGCGAAATAAACACCTATGTCAGCTTTTGAATCCTGGAGTGGCATATTGGATACATTCTAAAGCGTAGCCAACTCCGCAGACTCGAAGTAATTTGTACTGATCTTAAAGCTGTCATGTGAGATAACTTTTATTGTCTTCTGTTTTGTTTGCCAGCTATATATTTTTACTTGTTTGACAACTATATTTAATTATTTTCTATATGTTTATTTATGTCTGTATATTTTTTGTGTCATGTGCAATATATGCAAAAATTGTCACTTGGAAAATAAATGCTATTATTATTATTATGCGAATTGCTCCAAGATGGTACATTTATTGATAAGTGAAACAGTGAGGAAGGCTGGTTTACGTGGCCCTCAGGAAATCATCTGATAAATCACATTATTTAATTTAACCATTATAATGGTAAGTTTTACAATGGAACATATAAAGCAGAATACCTATGAGAGCCAACGGCAATATATATTTGAAAGTAGCATAGGAAACCTAGGCAGCAGCCGCCATATTGTATTCCTGCGCTTTCATATCTGTTAGTATATTATTCGTAGACGACATTTGCATGGTCGATATCTTGTTCGTCCATAGTCGTCTCATGGATGGTATACGTTGACTCAATGACTCTAGGTATACACGAATCTTTCTTGTCAATGGATACTATCCTGATATGAAAAGCATACAATTGCATCTGTGCTATCTGGGTAGATTTGTTCACTGTAGTATTTTGGTAATTACTTAGTAAGTAGCACAGGAGCAAGTCCAAAAAAATTTTAAAATTTGGGAAATAAATACAGATTGGACAATGAAATTTATGCTCAAGTAGCCTATCAAAGTAGGACAGTACAAGGTGGAGACAACAGAAAATGAAAAAAGATTATGTCAATGAGCACTGCACTGTTGCATTGTGTGCTGTTGAGGTCTTAAACACAAGAGATCTTATTACAAAAATAAAATGATTTTATCTCCAACTCTGATTTTCTGTTTCTAATAACAATGTTGGAACAGAACCAAGAATAGTTACACACTAAGAAATGAATCAATAATTTTTGAGTAATATTATTGAGAATATTTGTTCACCAAGGTAGCAAACACAATAAGTATCAATGCTAATTTTGGAGTGGTGAGTTGCTCATAAAATATTTAATGCCGGAACTCACCATTTCTTTCCTACAAAAAGGATATGAATATGGAATTGGTTTTGAAAAAATAATAAAGTGTTTTGGTAAGGTTTGGGGCTTTCAAGTGTGTCAGTAGTTTATTGCACTCATATTATAATCAGAATTCTATCAGGGTTAACAAAAGCAAAGCAGCAATGACAGCCAAGTAAATTGGTGCAACAGCAATTAAAAAGCAAGTTCGTGTTGAAAATTATGACCAGTAGAATCAAAGATTTAGAAATCAGAAAAGCATTTATTTTCATATTTGACTGATGCTGATAATTACGTGGAGACATAAGTAATTACCTTGTACTGTAGTTTTCCAAGTTTTACTTCACTTTGCTTACTCTCAGCTTCGTCTGCTTGGTCCTCTTGGTTTTCTGTCAATTCTTCCATATCTGGCTGCACCTGAGGACACCCGATTACTCAGTATTATTAAAGATGAAACTTATTTTGTCATATCATGCCCTGCAATCAGCATGCATCTAGTAATGGATAGCCCATTGGGGAAAGGTATTGATAGAAATGAGAATAATGTATCTTAACTCACCGATTCTTTGCTGGGAATCTCAAATCAATCGAGACATTCCCATATGTGATGTGATAAATGAATATTATTATATATAAAAAAGCCTAATTCATTCAAAAGTCAGAGATAAAACTGGTTTAAATGCCTTATATTAATTAAATGAACTATCATTAAGCCAGAAGTAATTTTTCAACTAACTACATGCTCTTTCATGACAAAAATTGAAATAAGCATAATAGTGTGATAAAAATGACTACTTATAAGGCTTTCTTTTTTCCCATGCAGACTAGCCATAAACCTCATAATTCAGGTGCAAAGTATTGATCAAACATCAATTGAAAAGGCAATTCAATTCATAAAACCGTCTTGTACTGATTATAAGGCCCCAAGGTTTAGCTGAAATGCTATTGCTGGAATACTTACTGAGGTCAACAATAGCTATTATCAGCAAATATATTTTTAGCAGGGAAATACCCAAGCGAGACATTAACTTCTAACAAGCTAAGTCTTTTACTAGGAAACTTTAACTACGCATTTAACCTAAGAAAATCAATTACTTTAAAATTTCCAAGGAATTAATTTCCATAATATAAATGCAAAATTCTATGAAGTTAATGTAATATTTAAATGATTTTCCTCCAGTGAACTACAAAGGCACACTTTGGGTGGGTTTTCAGTTTCAAAATATAGTTTTTCAAATCCAAATTAGGTTTTCAAAGCATTAGCCAGTGGTCCAAAGCTTGCCTTTATTTTCAGGACAATACGGTATTAGTGCATTGCTTGAAATTTCTCAATCATGCATCTTTACCGTAATAGCAAACATACCATTCCCTGCAGCTAAGTCAGAGAAGGTAACCAGCTAAGGGGTATAAGCTTCAATTTTTAAGATGAACTAAAAAAGTATATATATATTTCTTGGGATACCTCACATAAGGGACTTATGTAGAGTTTGGCTGATCCGTTGAGCTCCTCTCGAGCTTTCTGAGGCTGAAAGCTTAAAATTGGGATTTACAAAGTGAGGGCCCACATAAAGTATCGTGAGCCCATCAATATGCAATTTTAGTTTTGCAGGAAGAGCCAAATCTAAAGGGAAGAGTATGCCCCCAGGAGTGTACCTTCTCCTTGTAGGCAGAACCAAGCAACTGAACTGATTTTAGGTCCACCGCTCCTTTGAGGCCCTTCTTTCCATCCTTGGTCCTCCGTTTGCGGCAGCATCGGCGAATGCAACAGAATAAGATGCCCAACACCACGACGCAAACGGCTGCGAAAAGATGCAAAATTTTTGCATAATTAGATAAAATGAATTCCAAATATTATCATATTTAAGCTTTTTGCCATTTACTGAGATTTAAAATGAAAGTACTTGTTTACATTATGTATAAAAAAATTAAACTGAAAATTGAAATAAAATTGGAAATAAAAAGAGTATCTACTACATGTTCTCATATTTAGGATAAGTGTATTTTGAGAAACAACAACTTTTTCAACACTTTCTCAATGATCCCTGCATCACTAATTGAACATTAAAAAAAAAATGACTGTCTAAATATATTAGGTGATAACTACTCCAAAAAATACATATGTTTTTGCAAAATTGATGAAGAAAAATTACGGAGTGATGCAAATGAACTGCTACTATGTCATATGTGTTTTACTACTCTAATTGTTCTTCATTTGTCTGGAAACTGTTGAGTGAATGAAGAGGCTGAGCCAATCAATGATGATTTGTATTTGTCTCCAGTATAACTGATGCTATTTGTTGTATAGAATGAGTGGTATTGAAATAATGGTATGATCGTGCAAAAATGGGAGCAAACTCTTGAAGTCAAAGAGATTTTTAAATGAATCAAAGAAGTTAGCTTTATACCAAGTGATGAATTAGGCTTGTGGTTAACAGACAAGATTTATTTCAATTGTTCAACTGGAGGAATAGCATAGGAAAAAATATTTTGCCATACTTTTTAAAATGATATGTGTGGACAAGTAAAAAGTGATTTTACATAGAACGTATTTCAAATATATTGATACATCAAGCATCCAAGATAATTTTATCCATCACAAATCATACCTGATTTCATATCATTTTGAGATGTATTTAAAGTGGCAAAACATCATTTGATATAGAAAATCAAAAGAAGTAATTAGCCACAATGTGCAAAATTAAATCTCAATGAAGGATGAATTGTCATTTTATTTAACAAGACTGAGCTGTGAACCATCAATATACATCTTCACGTAGAAGTAACTCTGATTTTAAATAATGAACAACATGGATAAATAATTAGTTGAATTCAGTACAGTTTATATAATTAATCATCTTTTAATGTAACATGATTAGGGACTGTTATGAAACATTAAAAAAATTAAAAATAAAGCATAAAAATTGTAAAAAATAATTAAAATTCAAAGACAAGCCATCAAAATAATATGAGGCGCAAAAAAATTGATCAATGGGTAGAAAAATACAGCTTCAGAATAGAAATTATTAACCAAAGGCTGTTTATGATTTAGAGCTTAAATTTACTATGGATGATCAATAATAAAAATGGCTAAATGATGAAAGATCATTAAAATCACTTCACTTTAGATGCAAACTGATCAAAACTGTAAATAAATGACCAAATGAGTACTACAAGGGTACCTTTGGGAGAGATAAGCATGCAGAAGTGCCCTTTTTCTTAGGAGTATTCACAGTATAAGGAATCTCTTTTCTTGTTTAAGGCTCACTTAAGCTCATTTTTGCTCCGTCAAATGGATGCCACATTTAAAGCGTAAATGTTTACTCACAGTTAATTGTCATTCATACAACCAAATTGATGGCTCACCGATGATGATCGCGATGAGACCCCATGTTGGGATCCCCATTTCGTGGGCCAACTTGTCTGCCATCTCTATTGCCTTCTCCCCTACATCTTCTTTGCCTTTCGTTGGGGACGGAGACTCTGGAGTGCCTCCTTCACTTGGTGCTATGGACCCTTCGACTTCTTCAGCGGTGAAAATCAAGCGAGGAGAAAAATATTACTACCAAAGACTCTACCAAGAAACGTACATGCATACATCATCTTAAATCTAATACAGCACCCGGTGATGAACATCTCTCGCAACCGAGCGCTTTTTAAGGCCAGCTTGAATCAGCTGAAAATCTTTTCTCACATATTTTTGGCCCAGAATATTTTAGAGACCACTTAAAGGTTTTTCGAGTGTTTCTTTGCAGCACGTGGGAGCGCTGAGTTGTTCGTTACGTGCTCAACGCGGAAAAGATTGGACTTTCAATGTGAAACGCAGAATTTCTCCATCCAAACATACAATTTCAGCTATCGGTTTTTGCAAATGTATTCCAAATGGGCGAAAACAAAACGTGAGATCACTCACATAAGAAACTCACATTTATTTACAGTGCATGCGACAAAATTTGTGTAAATATTTCAGGTAAGTCAAAGTCATATTATAGTTAATTGTATTAGACATAACTTTGTGAAAATAATTGATATTCGCGATAAAGAAAAAAGAAACACGGACTATTTTCACACTGTTTAAACTAGAATACGGACAATTTTCTACTAATAAGTGTTAATATTACGGTTAATTGATTGGCTTTGATAATGATACTCAAGTGTTAAAACCATGGTCGGCATTCTAGTTTAAATACAGAGTAACGATAGTATGAGTTTCTTTTCCTTATCATAAATAACAAAGACACATTATTGAATAGTAAATAACACTGTGAGCGAACACATTAAATATTAAAATTAAATTAAACTTGCCATTATTTAATCTGCGAACTTGTAAGATCTGTAATCTGTTAATTGTAAGAAAGGACAACACGTCCACTCTTACAATTAGCAGATTGGACGTCGCAAACATCCATGTCCCGGACAGTAAAAATACTTCCCGGGCAAGATTGGAGCCCGCGAACCTGGGATAGACAGGCGAGGGATTTACCCCGCCGCCACCGGGACCTGCGATTGGGTCACCGATATCTGATGTGGGAGTGAACTTTCCGTCGAGAGGTGAAGCTGACGTGCGGGAGAACCACGAGATATATCGACGTTCCCAGAGCCGTGCCGGAGGGACACTTGAGTCCAGGAAACCATGCGAACCACGCGAACTGTAATCAAGACATTTATACTATGTATGGCAGGGGTTGGTACATACCGGCTGAAGGTGCTGGTGCAGGGGGTGACTCTGATGGACTTAGGTGTGAAGATTCGGCCCCTTGGCGGTGGTAATCACTGTGCTTGTGGTGGTGATCTTTGAAGTTTTCGGTTGGATAATGTGGTTTTTCTGCGTGGTGTGCCGGCGGGCTCTCCTCCGGTGTGCCACTCCCCTCCCCCGCCTCCGCTCCCTCCTCCGCTTGCCTCCTAAATAATCTGGGAGCCATGGTTCGGCTGGCACCGACACCCGATCTCCCCTCTTAATCTTCACAGATTGTGCTGAAACGAAAAAAAGAGAAAATGCTTGATAATAAACACTGCAGGGTGGGCGGACGAAATATACTGCGTAACCAAAGCGTCACGCACGGAAAACAATAATAAATAGAACAATCACTTTATAAGATCCCACAACATTTAAAACATTTTACCATACTTCAAGACATATAAGACGCATCGAAATTTCAGTCGGACGTATTCAGGTGAAAAAGTAACAGATCACCATAAAGCGGGAGTCTTAGTCATGGACTCATGCTGGTCAAGTCAAGTCAATACATTGCATTAGCAAACAAAACAGTGCATATATATTGATCGAGCTTAATGGTGGTAACGAAAAAAGTAGCATCGTATGCACATGATTAACTCTTTGACGGGATAGCGGTATTGAACAGATGGTGTTAATCAACTGAAGTGAAATAAGCATACCGTATTGAGCATTTGGGAGCACATAAGACTGCAGAAGGCCTGATCTCCGCAAGTCAGAGTCGGAGGTGATTTTTAAGCATCTGATAAGGGAGAATAGTGCGTCTTATTTGTCAATTAAATATTTGTGCCAATTTCAAAGAAGCAATTTTGCTTTCATTTAGCCGCCCAAATACTTTCAAATTAACTTAGAAATAACCAAATGAAGCCGTATATACTCCACAACTTTCAATAGATACGGTTAAAATCAGAGAGAGACATTTTATTGAAAAGTAATTCATATATACAATTACATGAAATAATGATGCCCTAGAATTTTCACTATTTATCAAGCTGTATTGTGTAGCACCAGACAGTAATTTCCGTTTCTAGTGAACGGATGCACATAAGCATACTCTCATCCCTTAAATATTGAGGATGGCATTCAAAATACTCATCCCACATAATCTTCTAAAATAACCACAAGAACTTCTCATACATTTCAACGAAAAAAGACTAGTAATATATATATTTTATTTGAGTTAGTTAAAGCGGACGCAAATGCAATAAAAATGATCACAATAGAGTTAAAAAGAAAGTACCTATGGCACAAGAAGATTTGAGCCCCTAATGTGCAAATGGAAGAAGGATTCAGGTAGTTTAAGAAAGGATAACATATATTTTTGTCATATATTCGGGTACACTCAGCAGAAGAATAATCATTTTTCACGACCATTTTATATCCCACTTTGATAGTCATTACTTTCTCACCAGAAAAGGTTGGCGAGACCACATCTTGAGATTTTCATTGGATCATCAATGATAATATAGGCGCGCAGTATTCGATGACCGTCATTTGTTATACTGTTTTATTACGATATCAGAGAGTGGCGAATATATCTCCCACGGGAGGGTCTGGGAAGAAAGGTATTATAGCAACGTAGACCAGGAGTGACGATATCGACCTCGGCCATCCAAAGCTTATCTTTATATAAACACAATAAAGATTTAATGAGCTGGTCGATTACATATGAGATCCCTTATAGGGGACAGTTGAGAAAGATGTAAAAATAATGTGGCTATCAAGTATAAATATACCTTACATACTGTTCCCATAGTCAGCTGATAAATGAAAAGTACATCAAGATTTATCATTCAGTATTTAAGAATACCTCATGTAAAAAAATATGTAGTGCTACATGGAATATATTTGAAGTAGCAGGGAAAAACTTTCAGGGAATTATTTCATTTAAAAACATTACCCGGTGATCAGTTTGTTTTATATTCTCATAAATCTAGAAAACAAAAAAAGTAATATGAGCTTAAGGCTCGAGAACGAAACATCTGTCTCGAGATTCCAAGTGAGGCACTTCTTTTGCATAACTAGTACGGCCTCATACATTTATATTTACCACTTTAGCCTCTGAGTTTTACTCAAGAAATGCTCACTGAAAAAATAAAGTACGCGGTGGAATAAATAAAACTCCATCTGCAATGGCGAGATGAGATCAAATACATGCATCGATGTTGGTTGGTTATTTAGGGGAGGCGACCGACAGCTGAGGTCATTTGCGCCATATAGGATAGGTGGGTAATTGGGTAATGGTAGGAGTTTTTAGGGAACGGAGGAAGGGTGGAGAGAAACCCGGCGTCGGCATTAGCCTACTCTTAACGAAAGGCACCAAGGGGACCACGGTTTAACGTCCCATCCGACGGACGGAGTACTGTACTTGAAATGCCCTCCACTAGGCACTCAAGTAGGGACCGGTTTTCCACTGAAAAATCCGCCACTGCCGGGAATCCATGCATCGAGCGACTAATAAAGAAGTCCTAAGAAGAGTGGAAGAAAAAGAAGTCTGCCGAAAAACTTAAAAAGAAGACGAGACTACTTAATCGACCATATCTTAAGACATGATCTTAATGAAGACAATCGTTGAAGAACTAGTGAATAGGAAGAATGGAAAAGAAAGGCTTCATATGAGATACATGGAGCAAGTTGTTAAGGATGTAAAGGGGAAGAATTATGCAAACATGAAGAGGTTAGCGGACAAAATCCGGTATAGAGCTACGTAAAATCAATCTTAGGAATGTTGGTTATCATTAACTAGCCAATCACTATCAGTGGGACGACATTCCAGCGTTTTTGTCCATGTTTGGGAAAAAATATTTAAATATTTTCTTTCCTCAAAGGAAGATTTCTAACATTAAAATCATGAACTAATAATGCACCATAACGCGACATTGTGAATTAAAATGACCTAGCGCTAGAGGTACTAATGGCAGAAGGCCAATAAAAAATATAAATAAAGTTTTAGTTTAATTTTCCTTGCGGATGATTAGCACAAATTTGAATAAAGAGCAAAGTTGTAAAAAGAAGTTAGGCTCAAAAATACTAATTTTCTAGGAAGTTGATCTATAAAAAACTGATTCCTTTTTATCTTCTACCTATCAAGTTATTCTTCTAGTCCTGCATATTTGAACAAATTAATTAATTTATGAGGCCCTAATCATCCTGGAAGGTATGCACAAGCACATACAGTTTTGTTACGGCGGTTGCATAATCGAAAGGCGACCTCACATCTGCGGGACAATTCTGTAAATGTCATAGGCGTCATAAGAAGCGTTTCTGTAGATGTCATAGGCGTCATAACTTCGTCGTCGCCGTCATAGCTCGGTCATAACCGTCATAAGGTCTCAGAATAGGCGTGTTTTTGTTGAAAATGGTATCTTGTGGTTTTGTTTTGTAAAAAGGACAGAGATCAAGGTGACAGGTAAAAGCACAGCGATATTTTAATTAAAATTGTGAATCTGTAGTGTTGTAACACGCAAATCCTCCTTAAATATTTATTATTGATAGAATGGAAGCGCTCTACTTCCTTGCTATTTGGAGAGCAATCGAAGGCAAAGACAAGAACGACGACAATTTCGTCTTATTAGCCGGTAGTTGAGGGATACACACATCCTTTTGAAGTAAGCGAAGAATATTTTACAACTCTCTTCTACATTTCAAAAGGAATGGCTCGCGATCTCGAGATCACTACCCAGCTCAGCCCTAAAATCTAATAATAATTAGGCAGACTAGTTTGCAGTCCATTTGCAGGTTGGTTCCGTGATTTCAAAATTTTCATTCCAGTATTTGAAAACTCGAACACTCCGTGCATATGAGTGCATGCAACTCTTACCTATTTTCAATGATTTCTTCTGACGGCAATAAGATTCATGTCCCATTACGTGGAACCGAATTGAGCAACTGTTTGGTATAATGAAAAGTACTCGGCGATGTCTGCACTCAGACAGGGTACTGCACTATAAGCCAAATTTGCAGCAAAAATAATAATTTCCTGTACGGTGGTGCACAACCTTATGTTGATGCACCGCCTCAACATGCAAGGGAGGGAATATCCCAAAGCTAGAATTTGTGGAAGAGGTGGTTGTTGTGCCTAATATAGATGGAGATGTGAGGGAAGCTGTAATAAGGCAATTACTCACATAAAAGGAATTCATTTTTATATGGATATTCTTAAACTTTTTTAATGTAACGTTACATAACGTAACGGTGTACACAACGGTAAGCTCTGAATATACCCTAACGATTGCTTGTGATTGATCTCTTTCAGCAATCCTCTGGGTCATGCAACAATGACTGTAGTCCTATGGCTGAATGACTTACTGAAGCTCGACTAAGATAAATCTGACTTCATGAACTACCCACTTTTAATCCTACTTCAAGTTCTATTCATGCACCCTTAATCATTTCCTCTGCTAGTACGATGAAATTATGAAAATATAAGCCATATGAGCCGCTAAGAGAACATATACACGATCAAATTGTATTTCTAACACTACGCATTCACGAAAGCATTATATTTTAGTGGACTATTTCAGATTACATCCGTTTTGTAGGACATCAGTGCTACTTATACACTACGTTCGATTTGTCATCATTAACTAAAACCCATTCGTTCTTAAGTTGCTATTCAGCCACATTAATACGAATCCATGAATGAAAATAACATCAGTACATGGCATGCAATAATTACTTTCGAAAGACTTGACTTTTATAATCTCTTGAACGGACTCCATCTTCATTACTTGTTTACAAATTTGCTCCAAGTTACAGCGGATGATATGTGTCTAAGGCTTCCATTGGCTTTTCTCATTTTCTTAGGACTAACAACATATGAAATTCTAGATTTCCATGGGGATGCGCAACTGTTCACTTGTCATCCGTCATAGGCGTCATAAGCCTTATGACGATAGCTTATGGAATCGCTCGAATGTCATAGTCGTCATAAGTTGCCCGTCATAGCTATCACCTTATGACGCCTATGACATTTACAGAACTGACCCGCTGCCTCTGATATCCTTATCCTCTTCGACAGCATTCTACTCTGAAGGTGGTAGAGCCGCAAGAATTGAAGCGAGTTGAAATACGTTATGCGCTTACATGGAGAAAATAGTGGCATATGACAGCTACTTTATTCTTTCATGATTATCCTGGAATTATATGCATCATTTACAAATGAAAGGAAGTGCTTCTTTAGTATTCCAGAATTCATGGGTAGGAAACACATTTGTAAAGTTTCCATAAAATTATATCTTTACCATGAGTTGACAAACGTCTATTGACAGTAGTAGAAGGAAGGCTTCATAATTCCATTCACCATCACTAGATTTGTAATTCAACCCAAGAATACATTTTTTTGGAAAGGGGGACATTACGATCATCGAAGATAACTCTCGTAATTTAAATGGCATGAAAAACATTCTCAACAGTTAAAGATTTACTGAATGCTATGAAATATAACCAGCGAATAAATTCAACTTTTAGGTAAACGGCTCTTGATAGTCTCGTCATAATCATTAACAATTCAAACTTCGTGTGTATTAGGTAGTCAGTTTGATGCTGCACGTTCTTGCACATTAATTATTTATGGAATGGATGGGTGGGTAAATACCCTGAGTTATTTATGGTGATAAAATTACTGACCAACAGAGTGGAGTACTTAAGTTTTAATCACATTCTCTGTAAATTGGAGTTAAATTTATGCACAATAATTTTTATCCATTTCATTCTATGATGATGTTTTTATTCCATGCATAACAAGTTGTGATATTACGATTTTATTTTCATTTCGTTGCCGAGGCATGAAGACCGAATACCCATAGGAAAGTGGATATGCAGATCATGTTGTGGAAAAAAATAGATCTGCGTCTATTCTCTCTAGTGATAAGAAGCAGTTCTTCCTCCGTATTCGTAGAGCTTCTTTAATGCAGGCTATATGTTTCAACAATGCAGATACTTGAAATATTATCTTTCAATGACCCCTACCAGCTTCGGAGTGGAAACTTAAAACACAATGCCATCGATCACCTACGTATATACATCAATGCCTCAGTACATTTGAAGCTTACTGAAAATGCCATTACAATATAGGCTCCAACACCAAATAAAGAAATAATATTTCACTCCCAGTTTCAAGCTTATCATTAATCATGCATATCAAGCAAGCCTATGACATCCACCACTTGACCTATAAGAGTATACTTGTTGCGTGTATCAGAAACAATTGTAACTAATAATGAAACATAAATCATCATCATTGGTCAACAATCCTAGGATTGGTTTGACGCAGCCCTCCACTCGATTCTTCTATCGGCCAACCTCTTCATATTGGCGTAGCTCCTCTCTTTTACATACTTCACAACTTGCTCCATATACCTCATACGAGGCCTGCCTTTTCCATTCTTCCCTCTCACTTTTCCCTCGACGATTGTCTTCATAAGGCCATCGTGTCTCAAGATGTGGCCCATTAAGTTGTCCCATCTTCTTTTTAATGTTTTCAGTAGACATCTCTTCTCTCCCACTCTTCTTAACACTTCTTCGTTTGTTACTCGATCGATCCATTTTATCTTCATCATTCTTCGGTAGCACCGCATTTCAAATGCTTCCAGCCTGGACTTCTCTGCTTCTGTTATTGTCCATGCTTCGCTGCCATATAGTAGAATGCTCCAGATGTATGTTCTAATGAAATGTTTCTTCACTTCAACTCTAGTATTTGCAGATGTTAGCAGATTCTTCTTCTGGTAAAATACCCGTTTTGTTTGGGCAATTCTAGTGGCAATTTCCGTCCATCACTGGTTATGCTGCTTCCCAGGTAGCAGAACTCCTCCACCTCCTCGATTTTTTGTTTTCCTAGTTTAACATTGGTCCTAGCTTCCTTTCCCCTTCTGCATACCATTACCTTAGTTTTCTTTTCATTGATCTTCAGATGATACCTGGTCATCGTTCTTTCCATATTTCCTAGTGCTTCTTTAAATCTCCTTCTGTTTCTGCCATGACTGCTATGCCATCGGCGAATCGTAGCATGCTGATTTTCTCCCCGTGGATATTCACTCCCGGAGACTTTTCTTTGACTTCTTGGATGGCTTTCTCGATGTAGACATTGATTAATACGGGAGCAGTGCACATCCTTGCCTCACTCCTTTCTTTGTGCTTGCTTCTGTACTGCTGGGTCCTGATTTGATTATGGCCACCTGGTTTTTATACAAGCTGTGGATAACTCTTAGGTCATTGTATTATACTCCAATTTCTTTCAGAACCTTTAGCATCATGTTCCAATCCACGTTGTCAAATGCTTTTTTCAAATCTACAAATGCAACAAACGTCGGTAGATTCTTATCTATTCTCTTCTCTTTAAGTAGCCCGAGGGCCAAAATCGCTTCTTTTGTGCCCTTGTTTCTTCTGAACCCGCATTGGTACTCATCCAGGAACTCCTCAGCTTTTCGTTCTATTCTTCTATATATGATTGTCGTTAGTATTTTCGAGGCATATGTCGTCAGGCTTACGGTCCTAAAATGTTCACAGTTCTCAGACCTCTTCTTTTTGGTAATGGGGATGATGATGTTCTTCTCAAAGTCCGTGGGTATCTCTCCTGTAGAGTACATGTCGCAGATGGCTTTGTACAGCTGAGTTAATGTCTCCTCTCCGGCGTTTTTTATTAGTTCGGCCGGAATATGATCTATTCCCGAAGCCTTATTTATCCTTAGATCCATTATAGCTGCAAAACATATATATATATATATTAAAATTAATTAGCATGATAAAATACCTTTAACAATAAAGAATATCTTCCATTAAATGTACATTCTAATTGGCAAGGAGGATGCGTATATCTTTCCGTATAGTCATATTAGTCATTTCCGACTACATTAGATTTTTTTTGGCGTCCGGACGGTTCCTTTGGCCCATATACCCCTGGAATCCCGATAGGCATTTGCCTGTCATCATGTTTCCCAGGGGCTGAACCAACAGAGCTTCACAAACATCCATGCCCTAGGTGGAGAAAAACCCACCCAGGTGGGACTCGAACCCGCGAGAAGAGATTAGCAGGCGAGGACTTTACCTCGCCGCCACCTGGGTCGGCGAGGTAAAGTCCTAGATAGCGAGATATAGAATTTGTTTATTATCCCGTTGCTTTTCTTACATTTTAATACATTTCGGGAAGGATCTTATTCAATTTGGATTAATTAAGGTTCCTTAGTGCTACACTGGTAAAGTGAGGGAAACTCAAACACGCCACCGTCGAATCACCTGCGCATGCATGCATAAAAAATATCAATCAGTCGTTCTCCCGATGGCTAGATTGAATATTTTGGATACATCTGAGTTTATGAAATAACTTTAGGCGATTTACAGTCCACGCAGAGAATCGTATCAATTTTATTTGCTGTCACTTTATGGATTTCACGGAAAATCAACTGCCCCAGTTTAAGATTCATAATCAGTATTTGAAATCAGAAAACAAACTTAAACGTTAGCGAAATAGGAACTTACAGCAAACTCGTCTTTTTTAAATTCATTTCTTTTATGTGGATTTCACTGCATATTAAAACAAAAAAATACCACAAAGAATGCAACACATTCTAATTATCGTGGCTTCAGCACCCACTCCTGACCTGTTATTTATTGGGTTCCGTAATATTCTGTGGCACCACGCTGGATTGTCATTTAATCAAAGTTCTCTAGACTCATTTCCATGGTATTACCGTCGGACATGAGGTTGTCCTTCGTTTCAGGGATGGAACTGAGCATTATCAAAATGGCTCACTCGCCCACATTGCCGCACCACGAAATCTGAACCCAAAAATGAGGTGCGACGTAATTTACGAACCATTCCGCCTCGGGTGGGAGATGATAATGCAAAACGCTTCCAGCGGTGCGAAAACGGGAACTTCAAGAACCATTATAATTTCGATTTAAAAAAAAGTTTTTCTTCGGTTTTTTTCTAAGTATTTTATTGTTTTTTTTCGACACCTTTACCGTCTATTAAACTTTGATTAACTTTTTATCAGATTCCAAAGTTGCGGAGAATTTTGACGATAGACGTGGGCGAGGGGATAAAGAGGAAGAAGAAGATAGGGAGAGAAAGGCGATGGAAGGGAAGGTTAACATTGGTTCGGGTGAGAAAGGAAACGGAGAGAGAGAGAGATAGGGAGAGGGAGGGTGAGCAAGGGGGAATGTTAGAGGGATGGCTGCGAAAGGGCAAGAGGAATGAAGTTGCGAGGTATCCCATAGAGGGATGTCGGAACCTCCCACGCATCTCTTCCTGCCACCTCCCCTTACCTTTCCCCAAAATCCCTCTACTATCCCCGTCAACGATAATTCGCAAGCCTTACCCTCCACAAGCGAAGGGGAAAGTAAAAAAGAAATAAGCTCCCGACCATATCCGATCCCGATTAACGCCCCATCCATTCCCAGTCTTTCTTCAACTCATTCTGCTCAATCTCAATGAGTGGATTCAATTAAGAAGGCGGGATTAAGGGGATAACGGCCCACCAAAATTTCAGCTTCCTTTACATTCCCTCCCCTTCGTTCCCCGGGATTTGAATATCTCTCTCCCTCCCTTTCCCTCTCTGTTCCTCTCATTTAACACCAACTAAAAGTTTTTTAAAAACATTTTGGTGATACTTTTCTGCTGTGGTAAAGCGGAAAATATTAATCATGGTAGAGGATATTTAAAACCCCCATAATGGGGTTTCTGGAAGGATGTTAAAAATTAAATGAAGAGAGTGAAGCATTAAATAAGCGCGTCTGCAAATTGCGGGGAAATATGAACAACAGGGAATTATAAGAATAGGCGCTGCTTTAGTGCGTAGATCTCTTGATGGCAGCAACTAGTGAAGGACATCAAAAGACCAGAGGAAGTAGCAGTAGTGGATTTCAGTTTTTATACTCCAACTACTTAGGTTATATCGCACCGTCTAACTTAACCTTCAGGTTACCTTAAGTCTAATACGTTTTCACGTCCTGGCTGAATTATAATCCGCGGCCTTTGAGTTGCTAGGCCAGCACGTTACCAATCTGGCTACCGCGGCCGGTCGCGTAAGGAAGGAATGAAGAAAAGTGCTGGAGAATAAAGGCACTAGAAAAAGGGAGGAAACCCATTCTACGGATTGATATAAACAAGGGACTGTCAATAAAAGTAGTCATCCTATAATACTGGTGTTTTTAACCATACATAGATACACATTAAACTTTTCGTGGTGCAAGACGGTAACGAAATATTCAACAAGCTGAATATTCTTAAAAATAGCGTTTATTTTGGCATCCTAAACACTGAAATAAGTCCTCATACTATTATGATTTAGATTGGTTTGTGGATTACTTGTGCAGCAAGAGCAATCATTTTGAAACAGAAACTAGCTTTCTTCAAAATGATTGATGTCATGTTTTGCTCTGCCTTGCTTTCCTTTCTGTATAGAGAGCGAGCACTGACATACGTGGAACTTAATCCCTAAGATAAGATTCCGGAGTTTTTTCGATTCGATGCAATTCGGTGACAATAGAATTACGAGCGGTGCGATCATGCCTAGTGCACCTGACATTCTAAGACTTAGATGGAATAGACGCTACGATAGACAGTACGGTATTACTTAGAATCTAAGTAATACCGTACTGCCTAGCGTAGATTCTATTCTCACCCCAAAGCCTGGGTCACTCGTCACCATCGATCGCATGGACGATAGTATTTACTTTTGGGATGGGCACTGCCAACAAAGCCCAATCATCATAAGAATCTTTAGATGATACTGTTGATTGATTTCTCCCACGCTTAGCATCCTAGCATACCCCTTTCGCAGCTATTGCTTACACACAATGCTTCATGGATTCTCTCTTACGCCTCGAACTCTAATAATTCTTCTTTTAATGAAAGCTTTCATCATATTGACCAATAATTTTTTTTGGCCCCTTCCTCTCTCTCACTTAATTAATCTTTTTCGACACACGTCATTCGTTATTCAAACCTCGTCCATCCGCCCAACGTTGCCAAAACCACGATTGTCCCCCATTCATACGTGACCATCATGGGAGAGCTACCTCGCACAACGCTTCAAGCGTCGATTAAGAGCTAATGCTAATTGACACAATAACCTTCTTAGCAGCGTTGCTAATTCCATCTCGGCCATCTCCTCCGCCACCCTAGATCGTTTTCACTTCCTAAACTCCTCCCTACTTGTGATCTCTCTCTCCTTCGCTCCTAGGCCAATCAGCCTGTCCCCACCCTTGAACACCCATAATCCCCTTTCCGCCATCATCCCCTCACCACCCCTTCTCCTTTCACTCCCCCCTATCGATACTTTCCCTTTCGATTTTCTCCCCTCATGTGCCACCCCATCTCCTCGATACGTTCCCTTACCCACCCGTTTCTTTGTTGTCCACAATCTTCCTCCCTCATGCCTCCGTCCTGTTCTCTCCCTCTCTCCCTTTTCTTTGCCTTTCCCACCCCCGCATCCCCATCTCCCTTCCCTTCTCCCGGGGAATCCTCTCTCCTACCCTCGTTTCCTCCACCTTCCTCCGAAGCGATGCATTCTCCCCATACTCTCTCCCTTTTGCCCGTTCCCTCCCCTCCCCGCACTTCACCCACGGGCTACCGGCGCGCCATGACGCAAGCCCCAGCCAGTGGCCCTTCGTTGAGGGGAGGGAGGCGGGCCACAAAGGCGGAGGGGCGGGCTCTTCTGCCGTGTATTGATCCCGGGGACGCCGTGGGGAGTGGATTTCCCGCCTCCCACCCCGCCCCCGCCCGACCACCATTTCTCCCGTAAGAATGTCGGGAGGGGGAGGATTCGGAGTGAGGGAATGGGAGGGGGTTGGTTGAGGGGGTGGGAGGGTCACGCTCGGAATAGAAAGGAGCGGTGGCGTTGTGTAAGTGGTGCGGGGGCGGAGGGAGATTGTGGAAGGCGTCAAAATCCTCATCTCTTCTCTCCCCCCCCCCTAACCCCGCCTCACCTCCTCCCACACTCTCC
This sequence comes from Platycnemis pennipes, assembly GCA_933228895.1. NCBI lineage: Eukaryota > Metazoa > Arthropoda > Insecta > Odonata > Platycnemididae > Platycnemis > Platycnemis pennipes. The sequence goes on from OW121853.1 coordinate 55,224,834, forward strand.
CTGCTGCCGCGCCTAACTAGTAATGCTGTCCCATCCACCGCCCCTCCGTCTTAAACTATCGCCACGGCTCCTTGAACCTGCCGAGCTCTCCTTCCAGTCAACTTCCCGCGATCTTTAGCTCGCTGGCGCGTAAGAGTATTTCATGCCCACGATGCACTATTAAACGTTTCTGTGCTTAAAATATTATGCGCTTTATTAAATAGGAATAGGAATGCAGGGCACCCGGAAATAATGGCAACAAAGGAATTGAGCGTGAATTCTACTACCAGCGATCCGCAGCCAATTCATCTTCACCTCCAACGTGTCGCAATCAAAATAAAATTTCAGGACCTGATTACACCCTATGCATAACTATTTGCTCATCTCACAAAAAGCAAATTACGTGCAAAAAGAGGAAATAAAAAACAAATAAACTGTACACTACTACTATCACACCCGAAAATCACACAGATCAAACCCTTTCTACACGCAGGAGTCCATTCACCCTCTTATTCTTGTAAGCCTATATCAATAGGATGCGTATGGTATGGAGATACATCGAAAAAAGAACGAGACGCATGCTTAAATGTTTACTCTAACTATGCAGGTTAGATAAAAAATATGCAGCTGGGCATAACAGATTGTTGATTGTTGATTCTGCGTAATTGATGGTAACATTAATTAAAATTGATTTTAGGATTATACGATCTATTGGATTATGTGAACGATATCATTCAAAGGAAAATTTAAGTAATATTCTCCATAATTTTTACTATGTCAATGAATCGTTTTCGAATACATATTATTTACTTCTAATACGAAAATGCAAATTAAACATTCCAAAAATCACACCTTCAGTCCACATTCACTGATAATTGGGATACGTCTCCTTCATACTTCCACTTTGATCGTCCTAGTTCACGACTCAGTTTCTCGACGGCACCATTTCCATCTCACGATCACCACCCATATCGGTCGGACAAGCAACCTCTCTTTAGCAAGTGCTCTACTACCATTCAAGTTTCAAGGGTCCTCAAATTCATCTCCCCGCTGTCCCAGAGCTCACTTCCATCACTCTTCCATTCGGTGCCTCCAATCCTTTCTCCAAACTACCCCGCGATCTCAATCACAACCTTCATTCCATGTCCCCTAGCTGGGACCTCCATAACCTCCTCCAAATCGCCGTCTCCCAGGGTTTCGCATTGGACTTTAGGGGTTCGTTTCTAAACATCATGATCTTCACCACTGCTCCGTATCTGAAGAAACATTCTCCGTTCTTCGACTCCTTTCCTTCTCAACACACCGACTCCTCGACTCACCTAGTACACACTTCTCCTAGCTGCACTACGGTCATCACTCCTCTTTTAACAAATCACGCGCCATTTCATTTCCTCCATTCTTTCCATGATATTTTTTTAATTTGGACTCATAGTTCTCTCATACGTTAACAAGTAGTTAGTTAGGGATGAAAATAAGCCAAAAAAGGCAACATAACCCATTTAAATACGTATCTGGAACATATTATCCCAGAGTAGTAAATATGACTCAAGTTCACAAATTATCCCTCCGATAAAACAATTTCATTTAGTGTCAGCGTGGACATTCCCTCTGAACTATGGAAAAATCTGAAAAATAACGATACCCAAGGCAGAACAGTAGTCTGCGCTTATGAGGGGCAAAATGGGGTAAACAGAAATTGGTTTCTTGGGGTTATGACTTAAAACGCTTGATCGATTGGGTTACGCTTGCTTAACACGGGAAGCAATTCATTTTGATGGCATCTTGCGAGGATGACTTATGTAACGGGGCCGAGAAAGTGGGAAAGATTTTTACGGAGGTAGAATGTAAAGAAATCTAGCCGTGGAAGTACGGTTGATGGATATCCGTAAGAGTAAACGTGAAGCTCACGGGTGAAGAATAAAATATCTAAAGCCCACGTATGTTAACGAAGGAGAACCAAACAGCGTGGGCTTAGGTCGGTTGTACTTGATAAATTTTGCAGCTAAATCATAGCATAGTCAAAGAGTTATTGTTACAAGTATCAACTGAACGGATTCCATTGATGTGCACATGCCACCGAGAGTATTGTAATAAAATATTGACACACTTTTCAGGGAAGAAACACTTTTTTTCTGAAATGAATCCATGAAAACACCTACAAGGTGGATACAACACCAACAAGTAAGGATATTTCGATGGTGTTACAACACAGAAACTCAGGAAAGACGATTGATCTCACTCAGATCAGTTCGTTACTTCTGTCACTCAAGTTAGTATTTAATATCACTTCATGGTCCTAATATACTCGGAAATATATATAGTTAATAAGCATAGGAGCCAATAAATGCAGTAGAAAATCAGCTACACGATGAAAAATTATTCAATGATTAACAAATACGACCAATCAGTCGTCCCTCGTCGTGCTCTCAAATAATTTCTGGATTAACAAGCCTTTGAATTTGTGGTTCCTTTTCCATTTATCAATTTAATGCTAAACGTCGACCCTCATTTACGAAATAAAAAAGCAAAAAATTTAAAAAAGCAATGCTCCCCAATTGAAAACTATGATATATAAAAAAGTGTTTCATTATATTTAAGAGACAATATATCAAGGTTACATTTATAGGAAGAGCCTTTGGTTATTGAGCTGTCTGTCTGTCTTTCTTCGATTCGGACATATATGAGGCCGTACCGAACATGTGAAGGTGAAGTCCTAGCACGCGACTATTTGCGAACAACAGAACCCGAGAGTCACAGTTGGCTAAGAAAAATATGTATCACCGTGAATTAAAAGGATTGAAGAGAAGAAATGGAACACATGGATAGTTTACTTGAAAAAATCTGAAAAATAAAATAGTAAAAATATCAGTTGAAAATATTTCGATATAGTTAATGTTACCAACACAGATAAGGGAGGTGATTAATGAAATCAACAACGATAAGTAAACAAGCGCATTTAGGCACGTTCCAACGCATAGTGGAGTAGAAAACTGCCTAATGGTGTAGATTATTTAGGAAGAGCACACATTCATTCACTCATGAGTTATTCATGCATGAAGTGTATATCATTATCGCATGAAATAAGTGCTTCCAAGATCTTAAAAAGCTGCACACCGTTTCCAAGCGGCAGTTTGTCTACGCAATGATTGAATGAACCGTTGGCTTAGAGACAGTAATTTAGAGATGAAAGGAGAGTACTTAAGCTGAACAGGAGAACACGCCACAACCATTTCTATCGCACTAAATTTTCTTCTCCCTCTCATCAGAATGTAAATAGTAACTCACAAGGGAAAGGGGTAGGTTTTCCCGGCGAACTAGCTGAAGAAAATCTTCTCGGGTTTTATTCACAAGGGAAAAGTTTACCTTGTAAGTTCCCAAATTTATTTCCCATGCGAACATACAATGCTGACTCGAATATTTAATGATAATAAATATTTACTGCTCTTAAATCATTTCTGGATTAACACGCCTTTGAATTTGTGGTTTCTTTTCCATTTATCAATGTAATGTTAAATAAAAATGCATCCCTATCAATTAATAAAAGATCTATTATTCTTAGGATTCGGTATTCTAGCGTTAGGGTAACGAAGGAAAAAAGCGGTATACAAGCAAAAATAAACTATCCCATAACTGCTCGTAGCAACTATACAGTTGCTTTTGTCTCAGTCTTAGTTCCCAAATAAAGAGTCCTATGTTTTCGAATTTGGAGCAGGGAGTCCTACATTTTTTTAAACCTTAATGTATTTAGGGGAATACTTTCTCGGTTTTATTCTTAATTTTATTCTCATTATATAAGCAAGTGGATGTAACTATGTATTGAAGTTTAGGCATTAACATGACAATGAAACGGTCTAGAAATATTTGGTGTTCCACTACCACCCTTTCATGTCTGTAAGCTCGAACACCCTCTCTGCACACCAAGAACGTTAGAAGATGCTGAAGGGGCCATATTCAGTCTTGTCTACGAGTGAAAATGAAGCCAGAATTGGGAAGGCTTGGGAAGGATTTGGCTCAATAATTGCTTTTTTTTGTATGGATTCTTACGAAGATGGACATGTATTAAAACAAAAATATAAATGAATTCTTACCCGGAATTTAATGTAGCCATGTGCGTCAAACTTCTTGAGACTATTTTCGGAAAGTAGATATTTATACATTTTATCCTACGTTGATTCTATTTCAATCAGCCTGTAACACTTTAAAATAATTAAAAATTTGCCTTTTTTTGCATATTTGAGAACTTTCCACTGTATATCTGACGAAATTTTAAAGTAAATTCTATCATTAAACTTCCTGGTCTAAGTATATCGGGGCGCAAAAGGAACTTGATCCATGCTGCCCCTGATGCTTGTGGTGCTGACTACTGTGGCCGACCTTATTTCGTTATCAGCTGAGATGTCGCCTCCACTACCTTTGTCCTTGGTGCATACGGCACGCACCTTCCTCCACAGGGGTGCCGATATGAAATGCGGAAAGGAAGCTCGAAATATCCCAGCGCCGCGATCAAACACGGAGACCGGGGGCACGCGAGAGTTATTTCGACCCGTGATGGGAGGGACCGCGACGGCTCCGTCATCCAAGGAATTCTCCACGCTATCTCAAGTATAGGATGTGGATGAGGACGTTGACCGGACCAACCATCCCAGAAAAAGGAAATGTGAGAAAAGGGAAGACCAAGGAGAACAAAAAAGCACGCGTGAAAGCGGGGAGAAGGGATGATGGAGAGGATATGGGACGAGGCTCAGGATGCCTTCGGAGAGGAATGCTCCGGAGATGGGAAGTGGAGATGATGGGAGGGAATATGATATGAGGGGGGCGGAATTAGTTGGAGGAAGCTGGGTTGGTGGGGAGGGGAGAAACTGAGAGGGAAGTAATGGTCTCTCTATCGAGGTAGAGGAAACCACACGTGTACGGGTGGATGCTTCGACCGTCCCATTTTTTCCGCACGTGATTGTTCCTCCAACCTCGTGCCGACGCTTGCAAATGTATGCCAAGGAGGAGCGAAACAAAACGTATCGCCTTGAACGCAATTTAATCCAAAGAGCGGTCGATACACATACACTTGTGTGTTCACAACTGTTAATTTTCCAACGGCAATCTGAAATTGGTGGTTTCAGGTGTAACTTGGTGGAATATTATCGTTGATTAAAACACAGTGACTTCGTGGATCCACAATATTTAAATAAAGTTTTTAAACATTGTGGATCCACGAAGTCACTGTGTTTTAATCAACGGCAATCTGTTAAGCGTCGCGTGATGGTCCAGTAGGTGGAAGGTTTAGCTGCTGACCGTAGGTCCCAGGCTCAAACCCGGGAGAGATCTCTCTGGACACGCCCAGCTAATACGAAGCTGACTGATTTCCTGGGTAAAAGACTTTCCTGAGAAACCACGAGAGGTACCTAGAAAGGAACTGCACCGCCCACCATGCTCTGGCGGATGAATTTGACATAGAGTTGTGTTCAGTGGTGAGTGAGCTCATCCATTACCAACCATACCGACTTTCAGATTGAAACTTGAGGTTGAATTTCTTCAAGAGTAGCTTCTTTCCTCGTTGGACTGCTCGCGATATTAAAATTCTGAGCTATAAAGAAAATATCTTAATAAACATAAGCGTAGTAGCACTTAAGCTTGAGCGCGTGGATTAAGCCATGCATATAGGCAGATTTTAAAATTTCAGTGAGATTAATGATGAGAATATAAAAATAAAAATTGTGTAAGGGGACATTTAAGAGATTTGGAACTTTGCTGGAGAGATTTTGAGTGCAAAAGTTCAGAAATATCGATTAAAATTATTATATTAAGCGTAATATTACACCGTTTAGGTATTGTAGCCCACGAGGAGAGGAGGGCGTGCATAGATTATAATCACGGAGAAAAGTGTGTGTGTGTGTGTGTGGACTATAATGAAGAAGACCACCCGACTGAAGGAGGGACAAATGAAAAACGTGTTCAATGTGGTAAGAATTTAGATGGAATAAGCTAAGGTGATGTGGTAAGAATTAAGCTAAGGTAACACAGAAAGAAAAAAACACGAGCCAAATCCACAAAAATAAATTTTTACTACGACCCGGGTTTCACTGTATTACAGCATCGTCAGGTCACCTGATGCTGTAATACAGTGACACCCAGGTCGTAGTAAAAATTTATTTTTGTGGATTTGGCTCGTGTTTTTTATTTCTGTGTTATCATGTTTCGCTTCCATTCCTTACCGCCAGAATCTTCAGAATTAGTAAGCTAAGGTAAATAAGATGGAATATATCTAAGTGAATCTTTTAAGCAAGAACCTAAAAGGGGCATTACTAGAGCACGATTTCTGTGAGAGGAAAGCCAGAGCAAGTGACAGCTTAAGGTGTCCGATATCTTATCAGGAATGGCAGAGTGAGATGATGACTATGATTTCATTAACTTCTAGTTCATGTGGTATACATGATCTGGAATTCAGAATCAAATTTCCAGGAGTTTGCATACGCTGGCTAAGGAAAACCTTCAGAAAAAATGATGAGAAGCAGAGAAATGAAAAATGTCGCTGTTATGGCGAAGCAATCATCCCACCAACTAATTCCTCTGGCAGGCAGGAAAATTCAGAGGCGGAGAAGAACCAAAATTCTAGATGAGAATTCTTTTCCTAAATTTTAATGTTAGAAAGACTTTTGCAGGTAGACAGGAGTGTTTTGTGTTGGACTAGAATTGAGAAAACTAAGTAATGAAGAGAAAGTTAAAGGTTCATATGACAAGCAAGAGTTCAATGAAATACAGAGGCATTCAGAAAAATCATTAACTGCTGCTGTTTTAGAGCTATCGTAAACTCACGTCTGTATCATTAAGTACGCATGATAAAAAACCCTAAAACGTTGACAACTCTGCAATGTTTTAAGAGAAGAGAATATACCTTAACGTGGTAAATACTTAAGTTTTGAAAACGTTTTTCAACGGAGAAAAGTGAGTGTAAATAAAAATGTTTCCCTTTATTTCGCTAACCCATCATTTACCCTAAAATTTTAATATGATTATGCACGCCATTTTTAGACTTTATCTGAGTATGACTGGCTAAGGTTTATGCAGAAATTGTAAGTAGGAATTCTGAATTATTTTCTTATCCGAAATATTTAACGAGAAACTATCCGAGGTTTTTAAATTAGGAAGCGAGACATTCAATTTCGCTGAAAAAAATCCATAGTCCGCCACGCTACTGGTATCTGTACTTTTATTGAAAGTTAAAAATGAATCTTCAAGAAATCCCATTGCTTTTTCGATTTCAGAGCAAAGGACGTTCAATGATTCGTTTAATGTTATCAACAACTCGTAAAAACGTGCATGAGAAGCATCAGTATACTCATCATAGAAAGACATGTCGTCGTAGATGTTCAATTCAGAGCAGAACCTTTTGTGATCAGTTAACTGTCAATTTTAAAATGACATTATGCTAATTGTTAAACAAAAATACTGGAAAGATGCGATGAAGTGGAAAGCTAATGACTAAACCAACTATGGCTGGATATGGGAGGGAGAAAAAGTGAAAGAATAAATAAAAAGACGGGAAATGAATAACAGTCCATTCATATTTGTAAATTTTTTCTACTTAATTGATTTTTGACCATGAGGAAAGGTTGATAAATTAATTGAAAATTGGCTCAGCCTTTTAAATAATTCATTTAACCCTACCAGTTATTTAAAAAGGCATTAAACGACAGGTGAATCTAGCTACCTAACACAACTACGCGCAGGAGAATCCCATTACGAATACGATAAAAAATACTGGCTAAATTTTTACCGACTCACGAGAGTACTCAGGGAAAAGCACCCAAAGTGTTTGAAAGGATGCAATTACCATCCAAGAGGAAAATAATCTCGCAGGAGGGGGAAATTAAGGTCAGAGCGCTGAGAATACCTGGGGAATCTGTAAAAACTCACTTTTTCGAGAGCATTATAATGAGATTCTTTCACGATTTTTGAGACTTTACTTTTATGAAATGCATTCAGACGGAAAGAAATAAAAAAATGGAAAAAAATCAGATTTTAGAGTTGAAAATTAATGATGATTCTGCGTTACGCTTTGGATCTTTCTCTATAAAAATTTACAACAAAGGATAGGGAAATCTCGTTTAATATATTTAATAAAGTTCCTGGACTTGCCTGTAAGGTAAAAGAACACAGAAAGAGGAGAAAGAAGGCCTACTAACAAATTCCAGGAACAAAATATAACACAAATATTTTAAGGTCAAGGCAAGACAGAAAGAATGAAATTGAGGACCGTTGCGTAAAAATATTTCACATGATTACAATCACCCACGCAATTATAATAGGCGTACAAATGAGATTTCATATCAGATAAAAAGTAATTTACTAAATCTATTTTCAATTGGTTGAAGGCTCCAATCTCAAAATATCATATATAATAATGAATTAATCATACGACAATGCATCGCCAAATACACAATTTTACAACATCGCACCGAAATAGACGAAAAAGAACAACTGTCATCTAATTTTCCTTAACATTTTTACTGTCTAGGTATATGAAAAACTATTCTCGAATTATGAAAGGCTCAGAATAAGTACCACTGTGGTTGGGTTATTAAATTAAAGCCATCAAACCAACTGTGGAAACGAGCGGCGAATTAACGCCTTACAGGCTAAAATGCTCTTAAGGAAGTGGTTACCAGTACAATAACTAATTTGTGAACGAGAAACAAAATATTCTCCCTGTATCTTCTGCTATGAAAACACTATTTTGCGTTATGAGTGTAATATCGTAGTAATAATAGAATTAGTTTGAAAGCATTCCAACTACTGCGAATAAATCACAGGTAAGATTAAACTACGGATAATCTATTTAAAATGTAATGGTAGGAAAAACAGGGATTTCATTCACCAGTGCATGATTCAAATCTACAGCTCCTGCTGAGCCAGGTCATTAACGACTGCCGTATGTCGATCACACAGCATTAATTATCTTTTGTAGGACTGATTTAATTCAGATAGACGAATTAAAACGATTCAGAGGCCGTAGCTGTCATTCATATTTGAAATGTGGTGGTATGGTGGCTTTCCCATCCCGAGAGCCCGGGTTCGAATCCAGGGTGTGGCAGATATAACATTCGCATACCGGTCTCTACTTCAGTGTGATGAGGAGGGAACTTTAGACCTCCGCTTGTCGGATTGAATGTTAAACTGTGAAATTATTTCTACCTTTCGTTATGAGAAATCCACCGGGTTTATCACCACCCTTCCCCTGTTCCCTAAAAATTTTTTATCTATCCAATTATCCCCAAATTTTAAATAGTACAAATGACTTTTTACGTCGGCCGTCTCTACATTTAACAACAGAAACTAATAGCAGAAAGGACAAACCAAAACAGTTTCTTTAAGTTAGTGACATGAAAAGTAAGGAAATTGCAACGTAGTGCCAACTGTTGAATGGCATAGGAAGAAAAAGGGAAGCGAATTAACAGATTTAACCGGTGAGGTTACGTTTGAAACGCTTTGATGCTTAACTACGTGTCAAGGGATTAATCTATGTTAAAGGAAAAGAGCAGTGTGGGAGTATTTGTTATCGATCGCAGGGGATAAATACGGTGGGGAATATTGATAGACTGCGATGGAGAAGCAAATCACTCCTAAAATATTCAAGTATTTCTGAATTAGATATTTAAAAATATACATTTCTGAAGGGCGAGAGGAAAAAAATGGAGATATTGGCTTATCAGCAAGACACTGATTAAAGAGCAAAAGGAATTAAGAGTGCGTGGAGAGTTTTAATATTTTAGTGGATTCGATTTTGTATCCGGCAGAGTCCGAGGATTAAACTCTCAGCATATCAGCTTATCCTACTCAGATAAATAGATCGGTGAATTTCCATTCCATATTCAATAAATTTAATGACGTTCGCTACATAATTATCATTGCATTATCCATTTTTTTTCAATTTAGTATAACAGTATCCTTCTAATAGGACCCATCAATCGTCACTATTAGAAAAAGGAAGGACAGCAAAAGATGAGATGGCAATATAGAATAATTATCATCTAAGTTAATGTCATTGGGCTCATCCAAAGAAAAATTTTCGGCTATCACATTTATCTCTTTAGGAAATATATTTGTACGTTACTATTTACTTGATAAATTCCAGTCAGGCTAAGGTCAAGAGAAAGGATCAATTCCTATCAGAACTTTACCTACAGTTATAAATATATATAATTATATAGATAGTTATTATAAATTTCTGCAGTCTTCAATTACAACCGCATCATCAAGATTTAAATAAAAATGTATCCATGTTTTCTGATTTCATGGAACATAAAGTATTGGAAATTTGATACTAACATCTAACCACCGGTTCAAACCCAAAGATTGGTTTGGTTGGTGGCAGTCTTTTAGTTTTATAGAGGAAGGATAAATGGTGGGTGGAGATGGTACCTTAGTGTCATTATAGAGCCATATAGGCTTACTTCAACCTCATTGTTCATCAAAGGAATATCAAAAACAGGTGACAGTAACTAGGAATGATGTTGAAACAGTTCTAAACTGAACATTAGATCAGATCATTGGGACATTTGCTTTTCACCGCAATATCAGACGGAAAGAAAATTTGATAATGTGAACATTTTAAGCTTAGCTCAGTGGGGTACGAAAATATGCCAAACGTGAATTGTTAAAGCATATTTTCATATCAAATACACGAAGCGCATTTTAAAACTGAAAGCTACTAATGATAATGGGGAGAAAGTCACATATCGGCCGTTCCAGTTACCGATCGATTGGTCCTAGAAGGCGGGCTCGAGCACCTGACTCAATCCCAAGATCCTATAAGGCGACCTTTTTGTTTAACCTTTTCCGTCGTTTCCAATAAAAATTCTCGTCTCTATGCCAAAACTTTCATGTTCTCACATCCTAGGCGCGAATATTTTTCTCATGAACCGTTCTCTGTTTCCCTTCTTTTGTTACTTTTTCATTTTCATCTATAGAATTTATTCCACTCCACTCATAGGGTTTCTTTGAGAGAAAGGAAAGAGCAGAGTGTGATGGACTAGTGGGCAGGAGGATATTAGCTCTGCTGTGGAAAGCTAAAATTATAGGCTCTCTTCAAATTTACCGAGAATTTGTTTATTTAAATGTGCTGTTTCTCTCCAGGATAGCCAAATAATTCATAAATGTCGCAGAGAGGCAAAGAAGTGAGTGTTATTTTCCTTACACGGAGAATTCTAATCAGACGAGAGGTGTGAGGGAGGTAGCATTATGTTTAAAATGGTAAAAAAGAAGTAAATCAGAGTGCACCATCAAAATAGGTTACTAGCCCTAATTTATAAAAAATTAATAATAATCCACTGAACATTTACGCCTTTTGCGAGAAAGAATATAAAAAGGGGAGAGGCTATACCACAATTATCAATATCGTACGCTGCCGTGATAACAATGAGCTAGGTTCAAACAGTTCACTGTATGCTTTTCTTAAAAACCCATAATTGATAACCACTTTTCCAATTCAAATTCAAAATCCGTTAAATGTTGAATAATTTAATGTGTAGTAACATTCCTATAGGAAACATTTTAAACAAAATATTTGAAATAAATATTAACTATATTTTGTATTCAGTTCCAAACGGAAGATGCTTTCCTACTCATCATAGCAATATTAAAAAATTGTATTCATACTCCTGAACTAGTAAAAATATTGAAAGTGTCCGTGAAATTAATAATAAAATATATATCCTGATTGAATAGCAGGAGTGATGTAGTCATTATAAATTAAAGAGAGACCTATGAAACGTTCACCGCTTCAGACTGAATGACGGAGCTAGAAATTCACTTTGTACCATAAAACGAAATTAATTTCACAATGAATACACAGAAGGATTTTCTTTTATTCTCCCACTCACTTCTACCCAGAAATAAGATTTATTTTGTCCATCAAAGGCACCAATTAAACTCAGGAAACTCAAGGGTATTTCTGCGAAACCAGGAATGTTTATCATCCCTTATTATCTGAATTAACCACCCCACAGGGTTTTCGAAAGTTTAAATAGTCGAAACGATCCATCTTTGGATTTCCGACTAAGAGCTAAGAGAAGGAGACCGACCGGAGCCTCGCCGCAAAGAATCAAAGCACATCATGGAATTCCCTTCTCCCCGCGAAGGGGCGACTGAGGCAGAAAATGCGGCTCCTCAAAATGCGCCGCGAATTTATGAGAGTCGAAGATGGATGGATATCGACGTTTTGGGATGAGTGTCGGAGTGGGATGGGGAGGGAAGGAGAGGGTGGACGAGAGTGGTGGATAAAGAGGACGTGGCAAATATTCCGAGAGCCGGCGCGGGCGGGCGGTCCACAGACACTGGCAGTGCTCCAGCCGCATTTCAAGAGAGTCCATGACCAGCAATGCATGCAATCTCTGCGGATGGACTAGCTTCAGGGATGAAGCCTCGCCAGAAACAATGAAGTGGAAAACTATCGATTCGCCCATGCATATCATCAGAGGACTCACCGCCCACCCAAAACTGCTATACGTTTTGAGGTAGTTCGTGGAAGGGGACCGCAGGGGGCCGCTGAAAGAATTTAAACTCGGACCTGATATTACGTTCAGGGTATACATGTTTCGTGAAGAATATATGTGTACTACCAATATTAAAACTCCACTTCCCAAGTTTAATGGAAAGACTTTTTGTGTTGTCGTAATAGTTAAAATTTAGTCATCTGTGTTTTCAAGTCCGTATCCGTACTGATAGGCGCTTTATGCCGGTAGGAAAGATACAAGGAAGGGAATGGAAAGGAGAGGAGGAGGGGGAGAGAAACCCGGCATCGGCAGTAGCCTGCTCTAACCGAAAAGGCGCCAAAGGGACCACGGTTAACGTCTCTTCCGACAGATGGAGTACTGTAATCAAATGTCTCCACAAAACACCCCACAAAGAATGTAGGGGACGGATGACCAATGAAAAATATCTTCCATTACCGGGATTTGAACCCTGCTTAAAAACTTAAACTCAAAAACTGCTTCTTTTTATATAAATTTTGAGGAAATGATGAAATTTCCTCCAGCATTATGGATTTTAAGAAGAGAAGTACGGTTTAAGAGAAGTCAGTGATGAAGAGTTTTTCTAGTAGTAATGGCACAATGAAGGCCTACCTTAACCGAGGCAATACCCCTCGTACATGATTAACTTCACAGTGGATTCTCGAGGACACGTTAAAAACTCTCGGGATGCCCTCTGAGGTCCCCTTCACCGAATTATCTCAAAACGTATAGCAGTTTTGGGTAGGCGGTGATCCCTTTAGTACTCCAAGCCCATAGCTGAAAGTGTTGTAGAAACTAAATTATCATTCTGTGATCTAACGATTAAGGCATTTAAATGGGCACGAGACTCCTCACTACCATAATCTTTCATCGCTATAATGTATTTCTTTGTTCCATATACTTTCTACCTCTGTATCATTCTATCCAAACCAATTCATCTCAAACCTCTACTGCGCTTGTCCAACATACTTAATTAATAAAAGGTGAAAAATAAACGAACAATGGATTGAGTATTATATAAATTATGTAGGCCTTTTGAGAGAGGAAGGATGGTAAGATTGCTGAAATTTCGCCGTCCAAAAATAAGGGTCAGCTATCGAAGGAGAAAGAAGGAAATTACCCCAGGTAGGTAATTTGGAGGAAGTAGAGTGAGCGAATGTGGCAGGTAATTACTGAGAATGGGGTGTTGATACCGTAATGCATGGGGAATGGTGGAAGTGAGGGTGAAAGATGAAATTAAGCGAAAAGTGGAAAGTCCGCTGAAGTGAGGAAAAAACATTTACCAGGAAATACGTGAACGAGAGTGGAACGGACCATTTTGAAGGTGTTTTTAGACCATAAAAGTCCACCTTTCATTGGTCGATTACTGAAAATATCATTATACATTACGATTTTTTCTTCATTACTTTGTATCTTTGAAGATCTATGTATATAAGATATATCCTCGAAGCCTTTCCTCTTTCCAGTATTATGAATTTAAAAATGAAACAGATTAAGAATGAGTGGCATTTTCGATGACACGATTTAATGCTAATCTTCAATAAAAATATTTACAAGCAAAGATGATAAACGCGCACTGGATAAACTTGATTTATAATGTTGATTAATGAATGAGGAGAAGTAAAATCCATCCGGAATTATCAGAAAATCATTACTCCTGGTTACGAGTGCGTAAAGACCATAAAAGAGAGGTTCTATTGAGTAAATGTAGTAAATCATTTTGTTACTTCGATTCATATAACTACGTAATTCATCTTTGAAGAATAACAACATGATGTCCTAGATAGGATCTTAGTCCATTACAAAAGTGCCCTTGTGATGCCACTAAGTGGAGTAAATGTCGTAGTTATATCACTGCCTAGGTATTGTAATATAAAATTTTATCGTTAATTTTCATAAGTACGCTACACTTTAACTATAGGGATTCGATGGTTTATTAACTCGATTCCAGTCGTCATATACACCATTGGGATCGTCCCATCTAAGATTCAAGCTTAAGGAAATAAATATATTCGTGAGAACGAAGGCTTCTAATATTATTTGAATTCAAGAACTTATTCCTGTAGTAACTCTCAGCTACACTCTTCAAAATCGTTATTCATCCGCACTACTCAGTGTGCCCTATTTAGAATGAATGGGATTTTCGACGACACGATTTAATACTAATCTTCAATAAAAATATAAATACCAAATATGATTAACATGCACTGAATAAACTTGATTTACAATGTTATGTTATATGTCCTTATTTTCAGCCACTCAACTTTCTTAAAAATTATTAATTAGGCGGTTATGAAAAAAACATGGTATCCATGTGGAGATTCCAATGAAATATCAGCAGATCATCGAACATGGGTTCTTAGTGTGAGAGTTTAATACCCTTTCCATCCCTCTATAGTCACCATATCTGTCTGATTAGTGGTTTTAATTCTGCCCCACACTATAAGGCGCCTCAGAGCGGGAGGAAAGGTGTAAGAGTGATATGAAAGATTGAGGAGGAAGGGATCCTTACACTACCATTTTTTTCACCTTATCGGGACATATGTGTCCCGTTGGTAGTCTAAGGGATAAGACACCAGGTGTCCGCATCAGCCTGCTCACAGGGAAAGGTGTTAAGGGGAATATAGTTTAACTTCCCATCCCCGAACGCAGTACTGTGTACCAGGAATACTCTCCAGACGGTCCAAGCTGTGATTCCAATGAAATTTCCACCACGATCCAAACCAAGTTTATAAGAGTTGATGGCCAGTACCTACACTTCCTATCCCACCGATGCGCAATCTCTGAGGTTGTACGCAAACCAGTAATCAGGTTAGTTAGGTTAGATCGCGATAGTCGCGGCCGGCAGGGATTCCGCTACTTCGCAAAAGGCATGGAAGAAAATGGCTGTAGAGATAGAGAGTAGATAAGAGAACAAGCAAGCAACAAAGGGAACACGTCCTTCCACGATATTTCGAGATCTCACGCCGTGGGCACTGAGAACGGTCGGACGTGTCATCTTCCGGATGAATGGGAGCAATAGAAGAGGGGAATAGCGCGGGGCCTTGCGGGGTTAAGTGGAATGCGTGGGCTGAGGAATAAATGGCACGGAATGGTATTTGCGAGGAAGGAGGTGAGAGCGGGGTAAGAGTTGGGAAACTCTTGACCCCGCGCTCCAAACTAAGTCGGCAGTATTATCTACTCCCTCTCTCTCTCTCTCTCATTCCACCTCAAACGTTCCCTCCCGACTTTCTCTTCCACATCCTTCCCCACCTTTTCCTCGCTCGCATATTCACTCACCCTTTTGAACTCTCGAGTGGCGGGTGGGAAATGATGAAAGAAGGCTGCGTGGCCCCTGAGTTGGGGCAGGAGCGTAAAAAAATGGCTCCCTAATGAGGTCCGGATAGGCTGAGCGTGAGTGAGAGAAAGGAAGGCGGCGCAAGGGGGGCGAATCAAGGAAATGCCGGGAAGGATTGACTGGGAGAAGGTGGAGAGGTGGAAGTGGAGAGAAGGAGGAAGGAAGGAAGAAGGGACGAGGGGGCCGGAAGGCATTTAAATCTCACGGGGAGAGGGAAAAGTGAGCGAGGAGGAGGAAAAATGTTTGACTTATAATTATGGCTATTTATGGCGAAATTTCCTCCCCCGTCCGAATTTAGGTGCAGAAAAGAGGCAGCATGGTGAGCGCCGCCTGCCCATTATTGACAAATTTTCATCATTACCTTGAAATGGAAAATCTGCGGCAGACGTGGAAAAATCTCCTAGAATGCAAATGCGTTTTAAAAAATAATTGTTCTCAATTTTTCCCTTAGCGATGTTTCTTTTGATTAGTAGCGCCACAAAGGAATAAAAGGGACTGATCTATCGACCTTGTATTTCATATTTCACAGTAAATGTTTGTTAAAAAAATTGCATTATAAATATAAAATAAAATATTTTCTTCTCTCTCTTCTCCCAATAAGAGGAAGTGAGTGATTCACATGCTAAAAAAATGCTTAGATTTTTCAGGATGTCTCCCGACCCCTGGTCCTCTGAGGTTCTACGCAGAGTCGATACCCAGGCATTGGCCGAACCTTTTCCTCATTTAGGTCGTCTTTTTGTCATATTTTCAACGGTAAAGGGGGACGGGAGTTGACGAAGAAAGGGAGGGAAAATGATGAGTTGTAGGAAGTGAAGATGGAGGGATTAATTGCCTCGTAGATAACGATGGAGATTGACGAGAGAAAATATTGAGAAGAGGGGGAAAATGGGGATGTATCGGGCCAAATGGGAAAGGTGTTATTCAACCTATGGGAAGGAGAGATGCGGGCGTTTTGAATGGATGCAAAAATACTGGGGAAAAAGTGGAGGTAAAGATTCAATTACTCCATAATTTAACGAAGATGAGGCAGGGAAGATACGAAAGCTTTTTAAAATAATTTTCTGACAAAATTTTTTTCCGCAAAATTGAAAGTCGGTGAAAGTGCGCAGACTGCAAGAGCACGAATAGATTAGGGAAGTTAAGTGAAAAGAGCGGTCCGTATTAAAAAGAACCGAATCTGAAGTTTGGATGATTACGGAACATTTGTAGGAGACGTGATGCCGATAATTTTAAAAGCTCGACGGACCCAAGGCTTTCCAAGAAAAAGTAAAAGTCAGATTTGATAGCATATGAGATGATGGAAATTCCCCACGACGTCGTTCAACATGATATTTTGAATGGGAATTGACTGCTCTTAGTCAATGTTCAGTTGGTAAAAAAGGCTCGTAATATCATATCCGAGATTAATACGTGCAAATTTGCATTTAAGTTTTATTTGTGCGATAAAATTAAAGGCATGCACAGTAAAAATTCTAAAATTTGGGGTAAATGTGACGAAATAAATATATTTGAACAAATAAAATATCAAATAGTGAAAAAATTTTAATTACTCATTACTTGAGTTGAAACTGTTGCTAACGAGTAGGGATTGACAAATGAAAGAAATTTGATGCATGATTTATCACTGAGAAGTTAAGAAGGACCGACATTTGGATGAACTTAGGTCAAGAGTGGCTTCCTTCATCAGCAAGCCTTTTAATACTTTCTCATTTATTCATTTAGCTTTCAATTATCTCCTCCGTAGAAAGTAGGCTTTGAATTTATTATCAAATCCCGATATTTTACAAGACTTTCTAGAAATCTATGTTTATAAAATGGTTTTACGATGTAGCAGGAGGTAAAGGGCAACATAAGAGGCCCAAGCAACAAAATAATTTAAAGTTAAGTTGATATTCGAGAGACTTCCCAATACTCACGAAGTGGGTCACTATTTCACTGCTTCAGCGAAATCCTTAAACATGGAGAATAAAAAAAACTCTGTTGAGGAAATGAAAAAAAAACAGTAGATTTCATTCATCCTCAAATTTAAACGGGTTAGGTAAGTGGATCTTCTGCCGATCAGACTTGGCTAACAAAGGAGTCAATATTTGCTGAATTCCCACCAAATTGATGTATGCGACAGTCAGGAGACTAATCCTTATAATGGCTTGCTGGTATAGCATGGCTACGACGTCATATCTACGGTAAAGATCCAATAATTTGTCCACGTTGCTTCTTCAAATAATTTCCGAGTAAACAGAAAGGATGATCTGTGAGCCCATAAATCTCAAAATCTCCGATAAATGGGATAAAAGCTTAGATTCTGGGAAAGTGAGTATTGTGAGAGGAAGTTCAGCTTTTGAAATTGTTCCGAGATTACAAATCACCATCGTCAGAACAGCCAAAATATGTAGAAGTATAACTTTCTCCATAATGTATAACTTTCGCCAGTTATAGAGTACTCGGATCTTTTTTACTTTTGCATTTCTGTCCAATTAATAAAACGAATCTTTGTCCCAAATAGGATTTAGCAACATAGTTATTAAGAGAATGTTGTTACTCAAATATTTTGTTTTTAAAAATACTTAGATTTGCGAGAAAAAGTGTCATAACTAATCTTATATTAATTACTAATTATTAACTATATTTGAGTATTTTTTATAATGGTACAATTTTAACCTCAAAACTCATTGAAATAATTAGGTTTACAGCACCATTTTTCCTGCGTCAACCGGAGAGTTCTTTTTAACACCCGATTAATTCTTTATGGCTGAGGTTTGAGTACCAGTTTTTCCTCAGGTACTTGGGAAGCTCGAATTAATATTGGGAAGGTCTAAAAAAGAAACCTCTAAGAGCTAAAAAAAAATGGTTGCCCGCCAAAAAATGCTAGTTTCACAAGGGTTAAAGGTGAAGCTTGGGACTGGTAGGATGGTCGCCTTTATACTGAAAAAAGCCAAATATCTCCAAATGGAAAAAAATGTAGAATGTCGTGTCATGTGTACGATAAATTAGTTCTAACAGCTTCCCTGTGGATGAAACATAACCCTTTGATAAAAAAGATAGCTTTCTAGCCGGAAGAAGATTCACCGTTGGGCTGCCTGACTGGCGTGTTAGCGACCTGGCTACCGCAGCCGTCTGAAATCCATTACTTGGTTGGTTATTCAGGGGAGGCGACCGACAGCTGAGGTCATTTGCGCCATTTAGAATAAGCGGGTAATTGGATAATGGTAGGAGTTTTCAGGAAAAGGAGCAGGGTGGAGAGAAACCCGGCGTCGGCATTAGCCTACTCTTAACGAAAGGCGCCAAAGGGACCACGGCTTAACGTCCCATCCGTCGGACGGAGTACTGAACTTGAAATGCCCTCCACTAGGCACCAAGTGGGGACCGGTTTTCCACTGAAAAATCCGCCTCTGCGGGAATCGAACCCGGGCCCTCGGGATGGGAGGCCAGTACTCTAGCCACCACACCAACCCGATCCCCTGAAATCCATTACTTGTTCAACTTGCTCAACCGAGTACACCTTTGCAATAATGTCTCAAGGTATATCCGATAATAATAATTTGACAATTAGAATTTCCATTATATTTCTCTTTCTTCTACACGTCTTGCACACTATTCGTTTTTGATTCGGTTTATCAGTAGATCATTTCTATTTAAGAATGTATTTAAAATACCTATTCCTTTCTGCGGCTTTTTGTCCATGCCTCACCATCATAGGAGCATGCTCCAGAGGTATGTACATACAAGTTCGGTGTTTCCTTACTTCCAGGCTCGTGTTACCAGCTGTAATTAGGCTTTTATCTTGTAGAATGCCTGCATTGCCATGGCTACATAAAACGGAAGAGTGTTGGCCAAGAAAGTAGAGACATAAGACAGTTGAGGGAGTCAAAGAGAGGGGGAGAACGTCATTACCAAGCTGAAACAAAAGTGACCACAACAAGCACTCGATATACCAGAATGAAATACATTTGTGAGGAAGCGGATGAATTAAGCAAAATGGCCGTGAGTTGGACGACACGCCTTTGTCTGGGAACCATTTCGGAGCGGGTGAGGGTGTTGAACGAGACAAACACCGGGATCAGCATCTAAGGATTGGACGTCAGGGTGAATGAAGAGAAATGGCGAGAGGAAAGGGAAGAGGGACAAGTTGGATGTGTGCCCTGCGCGAGAAGAGGAAATAGAGCTGAGTGGAATTGGGGAGGGAAATGGAGGAGGGAAATGTAGGAGGAAAATGGAGAAGGGACGTGGAGGAAGGAAATGCCGGACTCAGAAAGAATATCGATGAGTCTGGAGCGTCTGGAGAAATTGTTGCCCTGCCTCAGGTGCTTTGCTAACCAGAGAAGCGTTTGTTAAATATGAGTCGAAACATGAAAATATCCAACGATAAAATTTTCATTTATGTCGAAATTACTACATGTATCAAAAAATAGACAAGTATGCAAAATATAATGGACATGAAGTATCAGTAGATGATTTTTCACTTGCTTTGATAGCTTTCATTCAATTTGGCAGAAAACGTTTCCCGTAAAAACTAAAAATTTCAGTTACTTCATCAGTTTGGATTCAGTATTAGCACAGAGTACGTTCAAAAATGAACTTCATCAAATATTCCAGTACTGTAAAAATCTCGGACCACTTAACCTAGTCATCGTTAATTCATTAGCTAGCACTATTCTATTCATCATTAGTTCAGTTACACCTTAGTATTTTTTCATTCCTTAATACGTCTTTATTTGGTTCACATGGAAGGGCTATGCCATGAAATATTACTATTCCTGTAACAGTAAATAACAGTATTCCATAATTATGACGTTAATCAACTATTAATTCAGTACACATTCGAATTAAATTCATAACGCACTTCGTTAAATTACATTCAATAGTGTTTTTTATGAAGCATTTCTTTGCAAGTTCAGTTAAGACTTCATGAAGTAAATATTCCCAAACCTACACATAAGGAGTGTTTACGCCGGTTTAATGCAATCTTCAGTTGTTATTAATCATTACGAATTTCGTATGTGTTCTGCTTAAGAAACTTTATTTACTCATCTACATAGTAACCTGGCAACAATACCTCTTAAGTTGGTTACTATAATAAGTTGTTCTTTGATCTATGCTAAAGAATACAATCCACTTATTCTATACAATTATTATTCTGCAATCCATAGGTCCCTGGTTCATCCGACCCGAAGGACCAATGTTTCCGCCGTAGAAATAGCAGCGAAAACCGTTGACATCACCCTGATGCCTGAATTAAAAGATATAATAGTTCTTTTTGGAAAATAAGTGGACTGTATTCGTTTAACATAGATCAAATAACAACTTATTACAGTAACCAACATAAGAGGTATTGTTGCCAGGTTGGTATGCAGATGAATAAATAAGTTTCTTAAGCAGAACACATACGAAATTCGTAATGATTAATAACAACTGAAGAGTGCAATTAAACCGGCGTAAACAAGGAGTAAGAAAATTCGAACCATACATGATTCGTGGAGGTTATTGAATTATTCGATCTCACGCTACCCGCTCACTTGTAGCTTATTTTTACGGGTGAGAGGGACCCGACAATAAGGGGAGAGGGGTAGTAAGGAAGAGGTGGTAAGAAACGGAGTGGTTTTGACTTTATGATCACGTGGCGGAAGAGGAGTGGGGGGAACATGGGAGGCTTAGATGATGGACTGGGACCACTGGGAGAGTAATAGGGGTTGACCCAGAGAGAGAGAGAGAGAGAGAGAGAGAAGATGGAAAATAAGGGAGCGGTAGGTGAGAAAGAAAGGACGGGAAGCCCACGACACGTCCTATGAGTTGGAATAAATGGGGTGACGCCACGGGTGAGGGATGTGCGGAGGGGAAACGCGAGCAAAAAGAGCAGTGACGCAAGAGCAGGGTCTGGGAGAGAAGGAGAGGAGCAGAGGACTCTCATTCCGCTCGTAGACAACACGACCGTGGAGTGTCCCAAGGAAGTAGGGAAGCGAATGAAACACATCCACTCGGAAAGAGCATGTACCAAGTTAGGCTCTCAAAGACAGATGCCGACAGAACGCGAATACGGAAAGCATCATGATCACTATCTGCATAGTTGATAAGAATCGAATTAGAGAGAATCTGCAACTCCATGGTATAGTACCAGACGCCAATAATACTGATGCTACAGCAAGCAAGATCTCCAGTTTTCAAAAATAAAGAGGAGAGGAAGTAAAAACCGGAAAGAATGATGGCGAAAGAGATGTATTTTAGCGCCTACAGATTAATAATCTTAGTCGTACGGTCGTAAATGTTTGGTCGGAAAAGCGAATTACAGAAGACAACTGCCCGGAAGCCTACATATATTATTTATTTATTCCTTGTATATGCATGTACACAGAGAAAAATATCTTTAAATAAAGTCATGTAAGATAATCGATCAATACAAGGAATTATTATACTGCTTTGAGTATGCGAAACGCCTATGTAATGCTAAATATTTCGTTATAAATTTCGTTTCGGCCCAACAATTCGTACACTTTGAACCATTCTAGTAATTTAGATGAGAACCACAAAGCATCCTCCAACATAAGTTCGACATAGAAATGTCAATATATTGATACCTGATAAAAGCTATAAAAGTTTTAAATCGATAAAATATACAATGATTCTGAAAAAACTAAGGCTAGATTTTCTTATTTCGTTCAACATTGTAGGAAAATACATGTGAACGGCAAAGTTTGATGCCGGCCTAAAATATTTTTTCTGCTCGCTCCCGGAATTCCATTGGCTCAAAGCGGTAGGTGAACATGAATGGATTTTTCCTCCCGATAGAGTTTTAAAGTAGCCTTTGAAGACCAAGAGATGGAAAATTATTTAACAGGGGAGTATAGCCCACGTTCGGATAAGCAAAGGATTACCACATCGGAAAGGTTTAAAATAACAGAAAGGATCAAAAGGCTGTGAAATAAATCAACCGATACCATTAAAAAATTATATATTGATAAAAGAACTAGCTCTGAAAGCAGTTTCAAACGGTCAGGATTAAAAAGAAATCCAACGAGACAAAATTTAAATGCGTACTTCAAAGGCTGGATGGGAGATATCTTTCGCGGTAATAAACACAGCAAAGAATATCTGGTAATGGTCACTTCATCACCTCGAGGTATTTTTAATTGTCAGTCATGAACATATTCAACTGATAGGAGGTGTTTGGAGGCCATTAAAGACATTTTCTCATCACCGTGGGATCTAAAGGAACGCTTATATGAGGCTGTTTTAGTCTTTAGTTAGTGGAAGCAATTTATAATAAATATAAAAATTTTGTAACTTCACATAAATATTTAGGTGGAATTGGTTATATTCACGAACGAATGCTTACAAATAAAAGAAGTTTTGATCCAAAATAACACCATTACTCTTCCTCTAGCTCATGATTTTATACACTTTTCCCACTCATTATCACTGCCATTTCGTTTTCTATTTCCAAATTTCGATTAAAAATTGCTCCCCCAGTAAACTCTGACATTTCTTCAACGACTCTTATCTATTCAAAGCAAATGATGGCAATCGTGTAATAATACCATTAACCTGCCCTGCATGCTTCTCCTCTAGCCTCAAAGTTAAATGAATGAACACCTTGTTCCTGCAGCATGCTAAAGGGTACATGACCTTACTTCAAAGATCACATTACTGTAGAAAGTAAGGAATCTCATGAATTCATTATTTTTTCAATCCTAAGATTTGTTAACTGTAGCCATTCATTCTTCCCTGTTCTAGTTTCATCCATTCTTCCCATTATTAGTTCAGTCGCATCCAACTATTTCTTCATCCCTAAATCCGTCTTTATTTGGTCCACTTTCCTATCCCTTGGGCTTCCTTGTAGGGCCTTTCCTTCAATTTTTCTCTCGATTATGTTATTGACAAATTCATCACATCGCACGCTGTGTCCAATATACCTGACTTTTATCTTCCATTCATTACCTATAGGGGAATGGTGAGGTGGTTAGAGGACTCGTCTCCCATCCCGACGGCCTGGGTTTGCGTCCCAGCTGTGGTGGATTTTTCATTGGCATACCTACTCGTGTGCTGGGGGGAGGGCACTTAGAATTCAGTACTCTAACCGTCGGATGGAAAGTTAAACCGTGATTCCCTGGCACCTTCCATTGAGAGCAGGCTAATGCCGACGCCTGATTTCTTTCGACCTTCCTCTGATTCCTGAAAAATTCTTAACTCCACCCAATTATTCAGATATTCTAAGACGCCTCAATTGACCTCAGGTTTGGGTCGCCTCACCCGAATAACTTCTATGACCTTTATGACTCATGTCCAACCGTAAATGGATCTTACTTAATATAAATGTTTAAGTTCCGAGTGATTGCTTTGCATCCATTAAAATATGCTTTCTTCCTTCACTTTCATAGGTCATTACTACGTATTGATTACTGCTAAAACGCACTAACCCTCTTTCCTGCTCCGGCTGCCGTCTAGCTTTCTAATTCCTTACGTAGCCCTCAGGGGTACTCGTAATTTCCTGACTTTTCCACGGAAAGCCGCCCAAAATGAAGAGGCCCAAACCGATCCCGGGAGTATTTCCTCGTAATGAAACACTCACCGCATCACGGGTATGGTGGAAAATACCTGAAAGGGCTCTCCTCCGGTTACGCAAGCGGAGCTCGGACACCGGCGACCCAATGGGGCGTGGAAACAAATTAGCTTAGGCGAAAAATATACGAGAAGTTACTGGGTGAAAGGGGAGGGGGGAGTGTAGAGTAGGGAGCAAATTAGATAAAGTCGTGCGCACAAACGTATCGTCTGTGGTCGGGAAGGGAGGCGTGCACGAGTGGTCCGACAAAAGAGCCCCGGGAGTGGAAAGCTCACTGCGTTAGTTGAAAAAGCAGAAAGAGAGAGAGAAAGAGAGAGTGGGAGGAAGATGAATGAGGAAAAAAATGGTTACCACCGAAATTCGTGCAGGGTGCGTGGGAGGATAAAAGATAAGAGCGCCGGAGGGGAAGAGGTTTGGGTGGTGGGAGACCTGGAGGAAGGACAGGAGTAATGGTGGAAGTGGAGGAAAGAGGAATAGTCTGAATGTTCCTCTCGATGGAGTGAATACCACACAGTGAAAGGGAACACTGAGATTGGGCGGAGGAGGCGGATAAAGAGAACGTGAAGGCAGGACTGGAATGAACAGGGCGAGAGGAGCAAGCAGGGGGAAGCGAGAAAGATGGGCGAGGAAGAGATGCGTTGCAGGGGCACGCAGGGACGTAGTGAGACGGTTCCCTGTTTCTGCGTTGGTAAGGACAGTAAGGTGGCGCAAGGGGTGAAAAGGGCGCGGGGAGGGAGAGGGTAGGGGATGGGAGGGAGGCAAGGTGAAAGGAAATTCTGAGACTTGAGTTTAAAGTGTGTTTGAGTGTTCGTGTACGAGAATGGGAAGAAGACGGGTAGAAAGAGAGAGAGGGTGTTCGCGGGAGCTTTCTGAATGGGAGATTTGGCAACGTCGAGGGACGCAAAGGGGAAAGGAAAGAGCAAGGGAGGAAAGGGAAGAAGAGGGGAACGTATGAGCGAGGGAATGAATGAGTGGAATTTAAATTATAATGAGGAGAGAAAATGAAGGATGAAGGAGCCTGAGAAGCGTAAGTAGTACGTGGCAAATTCCTTTCTTTTCCTAGGTGGCCTAGCTCCTTACGTAATTTTGTGCACAATGTGAGGAAAAACAGAATATGGCCATACGAAACTAATGCCTAAGGTCGGAATGGGCATAGAGCCCTCAATAAATCTACATGTATGTAATACTCTTATAGCCAACACCGGAGTGCGTGGCAGGGGGTGAGGATCACCAAACATGCACTACGTACATGCAAATAAGAACTAATATTTCTTGAAAACGTGTTAGATGTAAGAGTCATAATAACCGGCGGAAATGTAGTTTCTTAGAATAATAAAGTAGATGATGTGATATTTCTTCTTTCACTTCTACTTATGGGAGTGGGTAAAAGGACGAGACCACGACTGTGGACGACGGACTTAGATGGGAATATAAAACTTAACATATAGGTACATAGAAATGGTGGCGAGTTTTTAAAAAGACGGGGTGGAAATACGAGATAACTAGTCCCACAACCTCAAATACAAAAGAAAAAATAAGTATTTTGTTACTTTATGAATATTAGAATTTCAATATTTTCATTTTTGCGGGAGGTGAATCTGAAATCAATAGACAGAAAGGTTAATTATAAAACGTCAGTCCTGCTGGAAAAGTATTAGTTTTTCTGGAAAAGTAATACTAACTTGGTTAGTTATTCAGAGGATGCGACCGACAGCTGAGGTCATTTGCGCCATTTAGGATACGTGGGTAATTGGGTAATGGTAGGAGTTTTCAGGGAACGGAGGAAGGGTGGAGAGAAACTTGGCGTCGGCATTAGTCAACTCTTAACGAAAGGCGCCAAGGGGACCACGGCTTAACGTCCCATCGGACGGACGTAGTACTGAACTTGAAATGCCCTCCACTAGGCACTCAAGTGAGGACCGGTTTTCCACTGAAAAATTCGCCACTGCCGGGAATTGAACCCGGGCCCTCGGGATGGGAGGGCTCTAGCCACCATACCAACCCGATCCCCAAGTATTACTAACTTGATTCGTGAATGAGAAAGATGTCTTCACTTGATTTGTCACTCTCTCTGGGTGGTACTTAGCTTTGTAATAGGTACATCGTTCACTAAGAATAAATACAATATTCGTCGCTGCAGTAAGAAGTAAAAAGGCGGAAGAAAGTCATTTGTCATCGAGGACTGCTAGTGAGCCATCGCGAGATTACCAATGTTTAGAGCACTACATTATGCGGTACTTGGTACAAAGGTTTATAGAGGAGTGAAGGAGAGGTGAAGCGAGGGATAAGACTAGAAAGCGGCAAGGGATTTTGAAGAAGAAGGAGATATAGCAAAGGGATGATATCTTGGGTAATATGGAGCGGAGATCGCCATATTTTGAGTCCTTTTGTGCGATGGGGATGTGGTATAGCGGAGGACGTGAGCAGAAAACGAAACAAAGCTTGAATGTGATGTTATCATGTAATGTACGAATGATATGGCAAACCTGACATGGAGGCCAACCTGTTACCACTACTCCTAAACCCGTGGTGTTCTGCGCAGCAAGATAACCTATCAAAGATGAAATATTTACGTGACTAGCGGTGGAAGAAAGTTTGTTTTCACAAAACTTGCTATCACTAGGGATACGTATGTCTTATTTTTATAGGGACTACATATTACACACCATTGAGGTATTTTTGGAGGCTGCATTGTAAATGGTCCTGATAATGAACGAGAAGGAATATGGATTTTGTGGAAAAAAAGTTATTGATGGAACAGGAGGCACACCGGATCCGATGGAGGTGAGGTGAAAAACAGGAGAGGAGGGGAGATGGGGTTCTGAGGGACAATATGGATTGATGGGTGCATGGACAGTGAAAAAGATGGAGGAAGAGGATAAAGATTTTAAACTTCATGTAAAGAGGTAAAAGTATATTTATATGAAGAGAGCATTGTTGAATAGTTGGCATTAGCATACCCTGTAAGACGTAGGAGCCACAGTTTAACGTTCCACTCGACGAATCGAGTACTGCACTGTAAAAAGTAGATCTGATTTTAAGGTAGCAAAGTGATCTGAATTTCAGATGCAACAATTTTAAGACAGGGTATGTTGAATTTCAGCAGTAATATCTTGTCTAAAAATAAGGCAGGTGAACGACTGAAAATCAGACCAAGTGGACTTATTTTCAGATAGGCCTATGCTGAATTTAAGACAGCCCTGGTCTGGTAATAATGCGGGTTGCTATTGAAATTCAAGCCTACTCTGAGGGGATGTCTTATTTTAAGGCAGGTGCAGGACTGAAAATCACACCAGGTGGGACTTATTTTAAGATAGTCCCATGGGCCTATCTAAAAATAAGTACCACGTAACAATGCGGGTTACTATTGAAATCAAAGCCTACTTTTATGCGATGTCTAATTAAAAATACTAGATATTTAAACACTTCACACGAACAAAAACCAAAACCCTAACTTTTCATATTTTTATCCGATGATACTGTTTCACTGACTAAATTCTTCAATAGAGCACACGTAAGTCATAGAATTTCCATTGAAAAAGATTCCAGGACTGAAATGGGAACACATGGGCAATAACTTCAAAGATAATATGAAAATGTGTACTTTTATTGGAAACAAAGTAATCCATACAAAGTCTTCGATACCACAGATGTGTGCCAGTATCTTCAAACCGAAGCAGGAACTGTCACTTGATGAGGGCGACTATTTTTTAGTTCTTACAACCCTGCCGCGTAGACAAAATAAGAAAGTTTACTCTCAGGATACGTCACTCAGACACAACTGGCTCCCTTCTGCAAATAAACTAAGTATCATTGCCTCATTCTCACACCATTAATTCATCGCACGAAACTTATTTCACCTACTTACAATGAAATTTGACTAGACTTCGAATTTTACTTCCTTACGCTTCGTAATTCTTGTTGACATCCTGCTCCCTGAGGTTGAATGAAAAACACTACGTTTTGTTTATCCTGCTCCCTGGTTACGCTCCGCCCATCAGTCTCTGCTATTGGCTGGTTAGCTCCAATTGCGGAGCCAACCAAGGCGTGCTTATTTTCAGCCCGGGTGATCTGAATTTCAGATCACAACCATCTTATTTTCAACATGCAGTGGTTATGGTCTTAAAATAAGACGGAGGTGTGTCTGATTTTCACGCATCATGAGTCTTAAAATCAAACCACTACCTTAAAATCAGACAGCGCTTAAATTCAGATCGCACTGAAAATCAGATCAACTTTTTACAGTGTGAACTCGGAAGGCTTCCCACAAATTAATCAACATCATTGCACAAAAAAATTACTTTCACTGCCGGGAATAGAACCCTAACTCTAGAGATCGAATGCCAGTGTATACAGTAGACACCACACCAACATGATACCCTCGTACTTCCCATTCTTATATTTTTATTCAGTCATATCCCAAAATATCAAATTCAATACCCTGCATGACGTACCGTTGACACAAGGATAGTTTGGCAAGTAGAAGTACAGGTTTTTCAAGGAATGAAGTAAAGGTGTGTGAAACCCTTCGTTGGCATAAACTCACTCCTGTGAAACTCCGTCACAAGTGAATTACTGCTAAGAAAGCCTCCAGGGATTAGCGTTCTATCCGAAGGACGGAGCACTGCGCTTGAAGTGCTCTCCACATGGCAATGAAGCAATGAGCTGTATTCACCGAAATATCTATATGTACACTGATCCTTATTTTCATTCCGTTTGGATGCGAACCCGGACCTCTCGGTGGAAAGCAAGCACTCTACTTAGTCACCTCGTCAATCCGATCCAAAGTGAGAGCGAGGGAGAGGAGAGAAGGAGAATATGGTCGGGAATATATCAGGATGTAAAACGATCTTTCGGGAGGAGCAGAAGTGGGGGCAAAGGGCGGGGCAGCTGTGGGGCGGAGGGGGGCTCTCCGGGAGAGGCGTGAGCGCGTGAATAAAAGCGTGGGAGGCGCGGGAACTGCGCAGCACTTATTCGAAGAGGGCGTAGTCAGAGGAGTGGCGTTGATATGAGGGGGCTAGGGCTGGCTGGGGGTGAAAAAAGAGCCGGGAGGAAAAAAGAACACGAATGAGGAGAGAAAGAGAGAAAGGAAGAAGTATTTTATTCCGCAAAAGAGCGCTCGAGAAAGAGAGAGAGAGCGAGCGGAGGTTAACCCAGGAATCCTTTTCCAAAGCGAGAACGTGTGGTTTCTCACAGCAAGGAGAAGTTTGAGTCCGAGAATAGGTCGGGATTGGGAGAGAATATAGGAACACCTGTACGCAAAGCAACCCAAGCGCTATGCTGCCGATGATCGCAGATGTTACTTTAGGCGAAGGCCGCTTAGGTTGGTCAGGGATAGGTGTGTGTGCTGTTCAAGCTGAGGCTAAACGCCTAAACCATACTGCATGCAATCCGAGCGATTGCGGATGGTGTGAGAAACTTATAACGCACTAGAGTTGTTCTTACGTAATTTGAATTCAATAACTAGAATAAAACTACATATCACTGAACTACGTGATATAGAAACAATATGGATAACGAATGGTCCTTGCCAGAATGCTTGAGATCCTTGGTTTCATAACTTGTGCGATTCTAAGTGGGTCATTATAAAATATCGAACCTTAGTCGGTAAAAAACACCTATAGGTCTTAATCTCACATTCCCTTCAAAGTACCGTGATTTCTGTACCCATTTCATTTGCAAGGGCCTCAGTCATGTTGAAATGTTTTTTGAATGCATCCGTGCTAGTTTCACATTGCCTCTGCAGACTGGCTGTGGTCGTATTGATAAGCTGAACTGCAGAGTGAATATCAATTTCAATGGCTTGTAATGACCAAGGATTACCAAGCTTACCAGAAATTCCGGTGACATGATAGCTTGGAGCAGTGAAAATGCAGGTGTAACACTTCTGACTCCTCCTTCAGCCATATTTTGCAAAATTCCAGGAAGACATGACAAAACTGCATGGTAATGCACACACATATTTTAGCGGTCCTACAATTGGTAGACATATTTTTGAACTCATATTTTGGAATGGCGTTCAGATCAATCAAGTTCCAAACGACAAATTCTCTTAATTCGAATCCGGTTCCTTTCAGAGGCATTTACAGCTTGGAGAATAGCAAAAAATCACACGGAGCCGCGTTGGGGTAATGGCAACCCTGACAAACCATGGGATTTCTGTGTTCAAGAAGTGTTAATCAATTTTTCGCAGTTCAGCAAGTCCATTGCGATTCCCAGAAGGAGTTACTTCATCTAAGAATCTGTCTGAGAGTCTGCTCTATCGTTAGGAACTCCGGCGTAAATTTCGTGGGGACTCATTTGATTTTCAAAATATCGGTCAGAATTGAATGTAGTCATTCAATGCTGGTTTCCACCTCGTTTTAAAATTCTCGGAATGTGATATGATGATCCTGCATTATCGACGTCTGCACTCAATAGCCGAAATGACATTGTCAATTTGGACAGGCTTCCCGCAATTGTGAGGGCATTCCGCGACGCATCTTCAACCTTCATTCCACAACAATTGGTAATCCAACTGGTACTCATTGCAACTACTATACACTCAACCTAAGGTCAACTGCCAGAAACTGGTCCATTCTATGGACGAGAAAAATTGACTCATGCGTATGAATATATCCTACCACCTAAGGTAAGAACTCGATCCGTTTAAAGCAAATACTCACATAAAAAGGAATGAAAAATCATGCCAGAAATGACAATCTATTGGTAGGTTCGTACTCCATTGCAAAATTACGGGAAACGACTTGATGGTACAGACTACTGTCATTAATTTAGTTTCATTTATAATAAGTGATCAGTGAATAACAAAAGAACACGATACTCCTGACCTTTTTCTCGAGCTCCGGAATTGACTGTCAATATGTACCATCAGCAAGAGTAGGTACCACATGAGAGTGGGATAGGCACCAAATTCGTTTGTTAGGTAGTCGAAAACTATAGGTATCGTGTAAGAGCATTAACAAGATGCAGCTGCAAAGATTGAGAATTGCCGTTCCACCGAGAATTGGCTGTTGGATTCAGAGTTGTAAAAAAATATTTGAACTTGGTTAACTTGATTGAGTCGAAAGAAAAAAAATTGTGAGAAGAGGCAAAGAAGATATTCGTCACCATGGTTTCAAATTTTGACCCAATATTACGAATGAAGGCTAAAAAGACGTGAAAATGGCTACTTCATACTTCCGACAAACGATATTCATTTCTCAGTAGCATTTATGGCAAAAATGCTGAGGAGAGAGGACGAAATGACGCCAATATACGTCACTTCTGCGGAAAAATAAAACATCCCAACATCCGACACCAGTTACAAGCAACAGGAGTCGCTAAAAGTAACAGGAAACATAAACAGGAAAAACAGAGAGATGCCTGATGGGCAGTTAACACCGACGCAATTCAAAACCGAAGCTGAAAAAGATGGGAGTTTGAAATATAGCGGAAGAGTCAAAATGGATAGTGTGCGTCGGAAAATGGCGAGCTTTTCCCCCCTCTATGGCGTGGGAGGAGAACAGACAACCACAACAGAAGAACAGAGAACAGAGAACCACAACATCGTGAAAAAGAGAATGAGAGAGGGCTGGAAAGGAAGAACCACCCATTAAATTCGAAACTCTATCCGTAAAATTGTCGGCGGCATGTTCGAGTGACTGCATGTGCCTGTGGTCCCAAAGCACACGGTAACAAGGGCAAAATGAGGGAATGAGGAGGAAAAGCTTTTCTGAGCAAATGAAGACATTGCGTCATGTAGGTGGAATGAAACGGAGAGACAAGGAATTAGATGGGGATACGAAAAGAAAGAGGTGAGAAGAGGCAAAGGAAAATTTCAAACGAGACGAGGGCGTGAAAAAATTACGACGAGGCTCAAACGAGTCACGGGAAAAAAAAGCGAGCGAAATTCAGTTGAACAGGACAAGAATTCAACGTAGTTTCGTTCTCAAGGCTGCTTCATAAAGTGGTGAAAGGCGACAGGGTCATCTCCATTTTCATGTCGTTATAAAATTTATTCTTCTGGTGGAGCTATATGAGATCGCAAAACAAAAATTCTAGCAAAAAAGATCCTACGTGAAAAGATATCTTCTCCATTTGCGTGACAACGACTAAATGGAAGACATTTCGAGTTGAGCAATTATACAAAAAATATGCTACTGCGAGAAGTTGACGTTCGATGGTGGACAGAGAGGATACTCCAACAGAACCGTTGACGATTAATGTCACGGAAGATCATGTACGCCATAATGTTGATTATTCACGTTTCAAAAGATAAAATTTTGAGCTACATGAATTTTTTGTATCAAGTAGTACATTACGTTATGGACACTAGGTAAGGTCGACTAAAACTAATAATTACGGCGTCTTTTTTGGCACATTATTTCTTTAAATAATTACTTAAATCCAATTGCGAGAGTTAAAACCCCTCGAAAAAGTTAATAGCTTAGAGCTAGCTGGCAGGATGTAAAAATAAAAAGGAAATGTATCCGAAAAAATAAACCAATAAACATGAGTTTTCCATGAAAGATCCATAAACGAACAAAAAGACTTGAAGAAATGTAGAATAAACTAGAAGTCACGTCGTTTTCCCATTTTTGTATTAATTATGGACTCAAGTACCCTCGGATAATGGGATATTCGGTAAATGATCTTAATGACACAATAGGGCTACTAAATTCACCAACACGTCATAGTCTTCTAGTTATTCGGGTTTCATTATAATCATTAACCTACAAATGGACTATACATAAACATAAATTGAGGAACAGTAGGCTCCTTAGAATGAGCGTTAAGTAATGTTCACACAAATTCAACCAAGGTAGCTACGTACGAATAATTTCTGTGTGATACGTTTGTGAATAATTTCTACAATCGATTCCCTACCACTGTAGGTCCATTGTAACTTTTCCAACCAATTCCTGATACC
The DNA here is from genome assembly GCA_933228895.1 of Platycnemis pennipes. Lineage (NCBI taxonomy): Eukaryota > Metazoa > Arthropoda > Insecta > Odonata > Platycnemididae > Platycnemis > Platycnemis pennipes. Next base: position 55,258,118 of record OW121853.1, read on the forward strand.
TATATTAAGTATTCTTCTTTAATTCTTCACATACTCCGTCGGTCTTTATGTCTTATAAAATACCTATTCGATTTTGGAGTACTCTCTTAGGAATATACTTGTTTATTGAACCTCCCTTACTATATAATACATTCCGTGCTATATATCGGTGTATCCGTATCCTTACCTACTATACCTATCCACTAAACCCATTGTACCTCCCATAAAGTAAATTTTCGGTAGCTATAGTATGTTATTAGATAAAGAAGACGCTTTTAAATCATTATCATTAGTTTTGCACCGGTAAGGGTAAATGTTCATTATATGTGCTTCCTATTCCGATTTGTATTTTATGAATAAAAAATCCTTCCCAATTGTCTTCGGAACATCATATTTCGTACTTATTTTCATTCCACCTTAAGTGCCAATTCTCCCTCTCCCTTTATGTACGCAACATACTACACTGCGCATTCAGTATCCATTGCCCCATATTTCCTTTCTCTCAATGACATAGATAAAAGGTTCTTAATCACTTGTCGATCAGTCGCGGGGGGAAACTTTCTCAACACAACCGCAATCGAGGTCGTCAAAAGGTGTCTTGTTGGCGAGATAGGATGCTGGGCTGATGGGACGCCGGGGAAAACGATGAGAGGGGAGATCCTTGGAAAGAGGATACGGAGAGTTGTAGACGCTCAAAGGATCTCCGCAGGAGGGACTGAGAGGAGAAAGGGGAAAGCGGTGGCGATAACGACTGCGGGGTACCGGAGGGTCGGTTGACAGGCGGTGAGCGTGGGGAGAGAGGGTGCGAACGGACTAAGAGAGATTGATACCCCTGAGCAGGAGCTGTACGGCTGTGAATCACGGGACGGGTCGAGGAGGTTTGGGACGTGGGGCGAACGACCCCCTCTCTCAAACAGACCCGAGAAGCTACCACCGCTCTCCCCGAGATCTTTACTTTCGCTCGTGAAGAGCAAAGCCCTGGGTCGAGGTCAGTGGAGGTGAGGTGAGAGAGGGATGGGGGTCATCGCTTAACTTGATGCCACTTTAATGTGACGGAGAAAAATGTATTCCGTCTTTCACAAAATGTCGAAAAAAGTTTTTTCTTTTGATTCAAGTTTTGTTTGCTACATGCCTTGGTTACGAGTATCAGTCAAAGAATGTTGAGCCGACTACTTCACAATTATCATACAATGCTCAGCCTGAAAATATCAATGGCCACTTTAAAATACTTCTGAAGCAGTAAGAAAATATGTCGCCAATCGTGTCATTTTCATTTGACAGAATCATTTTAATTTTCGATACTCTTGGAGTAAAAAATAATATTATTGACTACTTCATCGATAGTATGGAGAAAACATATTATGAATCCTTTTTCATGCGTAGTTTGGTGATATCCAATGCATATTTTCATTAGATTATGTATTATTATTAATATATTATTAGCTTTTTATATTCATGCCCGATGGCAATTTATCATTCATAACTTACCAAAATCTGATATTTGATAACTGGCTTAACTAAACGGTTAGATGTCGAGCTAGCTACATTTCTACCTGAGATGGGTACATCTCATCTCTATTAATAAGTGATCGTATATCTCATTTGTTAACGCACCTGAGTTTCGAAGCAAGAAGGTTCATCATTTAGCGTTTTTTCAAGCATTTTTTATATGCAAAAATCGTGACAGTTGCATCATTTCCCACTATCGGCACCAAATCACCTAATAAATACTAAATATGCGTAAATTATAAGGGAACCCCAGCATTGAAACCAGGCTAATTAACACCAAGCCAGTCGGGTAAAAGTTATGTGCCTGGTGGTACCTTACGTCAAATGGTGATTCACCAGCACTGGTTCTCTCTATAAATGAAGTGACCTCGTTTAAAACAACCCGCTATTTTCCACGTGGCCTGGATATGTTATCGAAAAACATGTGGGGAATATAACGCAAATAAATGTTTTGAGGAACCGATAAGAAGTGGAGAGATCAGGCAAAGATGAAAAGGAGGATGAATCGACGGAGATATATTCACGTGAGAGTGGAGTGGAGGAGAATTCGAAGTTGAGAAGTGCCTCAGAGAGAATTCGAAACGAGGTTGGAGGAAGATTCCCTCCTACCAAGGAGAGGGCGGAACAAGTCACCACCCAGTTCGAAGAAACAGAGATAAAAAAGCATGTGGTCTGTCATATTGTGTTTCTCAGCAATTTGTCTGAACTAAAAACAGCCTGCCGAGGAAAGGTCTCTCGCTATACCCTCTTTTTTTCTCTCTCTCTCCCCATCTTATTTATTGCTCATAATTATTTGAGGAATCGTTTGTTCGTTAATTTTGGTATTCAAGGAAAACCCGCACGTTCTGCCTCTAATCCTGTGCCCTTTAGAGAGAGGAAAGTTGAAGGAGGAAGTGGAAGGAGAGATTTGAATACGAGAGGGAAGAATCGGTCCGCAGACAGTTTTATTTTTCCGACTCGACTCCTCGGGATGAATTTTTTTCCCTCCTCCGCGCATAAATATGGCGCTAATTGGAACCGGATCCGTCCAGATCTCAAGTGCTTATTCCATGCGATGATAAATAATCACTGCTAAGAGAGAGAGAGAGAAAATAGCTCCTTCCTTACGATTCATCTTCCGCGAAGTCACATAAACAAGTGATGGCTTTGTGTAACGTGAAATGTTTAAAAACAAGAGAAAAACGGATGTTGATTCCATATACTCAACTGAAATCTCGGAGGGAATTACAATTTAATCACGAAATTGTAAAAACTTTTGCCCCTTAATTTGTTTACTGAATCTCTTTGATTTTGCTTTCAAACACTTAAGCGTTTTAAACGCTTAAAATGTGCAGAAAATTTGTAAACCTGTAAACCACTACGCCAATCCCGTTTCTTTAAAGCTTACGTCATTTTCTTCCTACCAGATAATCCCTCCTCAAGGTTGAATTATATGGCAATAGCTATTGAAAATTTTCAACTACTGCCTTAAATACGCATTTCATAGGAGAACACCGCATATTCAAAAATCAATGAAGGTTATTCTAAGCATTAACACTTACTTACGGATGCTCTTCCTTCAATCTGATTCTTAAATTTTGTTAAATTTGAAAATACATAAATACAATTACATTGCTCGTCAGTCATCATTTCGGTAAAATAATGTTGATGAAAATAATTGATGAAAAAGAAGTGCACTCTTTGCACGTTTATTCTGACTCACTATAATTAAAGAGTTGAAACGCAGAGAGTTGAAGTGCAGGCTTAATTTAAAGGACGCCGATTAATTTCCTACTATCCTTTTTCGAGTGAAAAAAGAACGACGACGAGTGGCTCGTGCGTTACGAAGAACTTTGACCGAGTCTCAGAACTCTTTGGCAACAATTATGCTTACCTAAGTATGGCATTATTTTTGGTCAAAATTAAGGCAAATTAATCCAACTAATGTCAGGGACGCACGGCCTATCACAATGGTCTCTGAATGCTATCATCATTTCCCTATGGATACGTAATTGGAAACCGTAGGCGTCTGAGGTATGGGGCTGCTGTTGGTGCTGAGCAATATCACTGAGTGTGACGAGTAAAAGCAAGCGATGGTCACAGTATTTCCCGACCCGATTCCCGTGGCGTTCGATCCAATTTTCCCGACATCAAACAACGGTCTCAAAGGCGAGGCAGCTAAGCGGATACGATGACATCTGATACGGTCCGGGTGAGGATTGGGGCAGGGAGGCAAGGACATCTGGAGAAAATATCCCAACCAGTTTGACATGAAGGTGTCTCCCGGCGAGAGCCCTGGAGCCAGCGACAAACAGGTCGTTAGCTTCCCGAGGGGAGGGAGCTTTGTCACCACATCTGTTGCTAACGACCAACGAGCGCACTTCTTAATGAAAAAAGAAGTGAATGAACTGGTCCCGGCCATTGGTAAATGGACAAAGGGTTGGTTCGACACACAGGAAGGCCACGGATATTCTTTACTGATATTCATTATTCTTTTTTATTATGTTTCGCACGTTTGAAATCAGAGTATCTGCGGCTTTGGCATCTGAAGATGACAAGAAAAAAATCACCTGCCTTAATTTCTTCCAAAGGCCTTGGACTTGAATTAATATTTAATCAAGAAATACATGATAACCAGAAATAACATCAGATATGCTCATATCTTGAATTTGACATTCTGGTTTATTTGAGAAAAGAAATTTGATATAAGAACCACGTTAATACACAAATTGAAAGGACATGACAGCCTGAGCTGAGTTTTTAAAGTACCAGTATTTGATGCTACGGTATGCAGATTCACTATCGGCTAAATCACAATCAAAAAGTAGCTGATGGAAAACCCACATATAGATTGCAGAGGATTACTACGTGAGGGAAGAGGGATTGAAAAAAATACCTATGGGGAAAAGACTTCCCCAATGATGATAATGAATTTCTTTTCATTCGGCTTTTCAGCAAATTCAGGTCGTTAAGTGCCAGCCTGTCAACCTAAAGCTCACGGGTTTGGATCTCATTGATGAACTGTACCGGTGTTCATGTGATGAAGTATATTGTTAAGGAAGGTTATAAACTATACAGGTGGGGTTACCTTATTTACCTCCAACTTCATTTAATTTAATTAAAGACGTTTGAAAAAATCGGAAATTCGAAGATATTGACGGCATAAAGATAGAATTACACCATCCTCAATTTCACTGTCATTAGGTGGAAAGTTTCCAGAACCGTGAGAATTCAGCTCACTATGGAGGCCGTCGTCTGAGGAGATCGTCATTTTAATGCCCGCTTCAGGCGGGAAGAGGAATTACAGTAACGAGATAGAAAACTAGAAAGTACAAATTATCCCTATTGGAGATTTCACAAGTTTGTCTTGTCTGTCTCTTTAACACAATTTAGATTTTATTACTTTACCAATAAAAACTTCGGCAAGTTTAATTTAGGGAGAAATAAACATTGAAAAACTCAACTACGAGATTAAAATTTTTAAAGCTTCGGATTAAGTCCACTGAATGGTAGGATGTCTGAGTAAACCTAGTGAGGATGGGATAAAGGAAAGGGTATACAAAAGGGCTGAGCTGTGGCAGCAAGAGATAAGCAAGATAAGAAGAGCGGCATCTGTCATGAGAACAAAGAAGACGCAAAACACCCTTATCTCAGCCCGATATCGATCCTCGGTGGAATGAAAGGATTCAACGCCACTGTGGATGACTATACGCACAAATGGTAAAGGTACTCTGCTATTTAGTCAGTGAAATTAACAAGTTATTATAATCAGCGAATTACATGAAACCATTACATTACAAATCTAAAACAAAAAGTCTTCAGTGTACATTGCGCCAACCAACGTGTTTCGTCATTTTTTTCGAGTGACATTTGACTAAAACTCACGCGAGAAATATCTCTGCCGTTGTACTCTTGATTATTGTAATAATTGTCACCGCAAAACTACTCTTCTTACCATTATCTCGTGCATGGTAATGCCTCGGTTAGCAAAATGAAGTATGTATGCAAGGATGGGGCAGTAAATAGGTGCTATCTGCAAATGGAGAAAGGCTCCGAGGACTAGAAATAACAACCAAACATCTTATCACACTATTCTGGTAATGACGGAGTTTTTCTTTCGGTTTACGGAGATTTACTTTAAAGAAAAAATTATTATTCTCTTTTGCATATTTAAAATGGTCACATCTAGCGTGAAATGAAAATGTAGATTAAAACTACGAACGAAATCTATATCTGTTCCGTCATTGCTTGAAACCTGATTATGAATTCGCTATTTACTCAACCGTCGCCGTCATTGCAACTATCCAACAATACGATACCTCCAATAATGGAAATAATAACCGATACAATGATGCTACAATAATACAATATAATTAATGTTTCTCTCTGATATGAACGAAACCAGGTAAAACTTGCAGTGGTAATTGGAGTAGAGAGGAAATCAATTTTAGGCGAAAAATAAGAATGTCAACAATATTGCTCTGCATTTGTATTTTGAGACGATTAAACCTTTAACGAGGTGAATAGGGTGAGAATTTAATTCATTCACATTTGGGGGTTTACACTTCTACAAAAGGAATCTTCAAATGCGTAGAGAAAAGTAATTTAATTTCACACTCGGCATATCTTTCTGACAGCTGATACCCGTTCTCGTTCTCTCTTTTGGTCCTTTCTTTGGGCTTCATTTCTCCTTTTATATCTATTTCCCACTTCATATTTTCTATTGAAACCATTAGAGTTCTAATATTCATAGCCTCGCCCTCGTAATAATTTAATGGAAATCAGATTAAAATTTTATTCTTGATAAGGTGTATTTTACATTAAATTTTGCTACTTCATCCCTCGTTATTTGTAACACGAGGGAATAGCAAACGATAAAGACGAGAGAAAAGGAAATTCCTCCTTTCTTCACATAAACTAATCTGGATCTTCTAAGGTCACGTAATACGCCCACAGAATGGATGGAAATACAGGACCATATAAAAAAAAGGATAGTAAGCGGTTTTTTCCCAATGCTTAGAGCAAGAACTTTAAATTATGCTAAAACATAACTGACTTAGAAAAGTAAACGTCATGGAAACTTTTGAAAAGAATTTTTTTACCTTCAGCGTGTATAGTTTGCAAAAACTAAAAAAGTGCGCATAGTTTTACACCTCGTTCTCATTTCAGAGTATATCCACTATTTACACCTCTATGTAAGAATTTTCTGTATAAACCTTATTTCTGTACATGCCTGTATGAGCTAGAAATAAAATCATTCGGAATATTCTAAACTAATATTAACGTTCATAAAAAATCAATCAAAATAAAAAATCCTTGACTAAGGATAGGCCCTTATCATTTGAAGGATAAGTATTCCATCCTTGACAAAGACGCTTTAGTTGTCGAAATTGTTGGACTTATTAAGTTACTGTGGAACTGTACACGGTATGTCTTTCAAATTATGTTTGTCTCATCGCTTCAAAACCTACCTCTGAACTCCATCAAATTTTCATATCAACGCTATCGTGAGAAGAGAGAATATTTTAAGAATTCAAATAACTTATTGTGACAGGCAAACATTGATTTTCCTGGCAATCTCGGTTTCAAATTATTAATTTCAATACCTAAAATGCAGGTACTTTTTACTCTTAATCAACTGTCGAGATATAGAAAGTACGGTTAATATTTTAGAAAGAAATTTTCAATTCGGTTCATTTCCTAAATTTCTACATTTCCGAAATGTATTAATTTCTTGTACTTGGCCTACGTGTGAGAATGTAAATGTAACTCGAGTGGACGATGCAGTGAATAGAATCGGAAATAAACTGAAGTCACGAGAACTACGTCAAAGTTTGGGTTTATTCAAAGGTGGAAATGGACACCATTTAGGATATATGTACTATTAATACTAACGACACGCTGCTTATGGAGTGCTTAATGGTTGAGACTACATTTTTATTTTTTTGCTAGATAAGTTTGAAATGTCTAAAGTCCGGGTTTTAATGGTAACTGTTTGTCATTTTATTACTAAAACATTTTTCCGAGCTAAAGAAACCACAGACTCGCTTAGTTCCACTGTTACTACCCCTCTCTAAGATCTTATTGGCAGGATACCCTCAATTTATACACCATTGAATTCATTGTTTATTCCAGCATGGAGGCCAAAACTCGCTTTATACAGTAGAGAATACAGACGGGAAAGTCAAGACGCCACCCTATGAGCCCGCCCCGTAAACAAGAATTCCGATTCTCACTCCCAGTAATCAGCCGGTCACTCTAATGGGCATTCTAAAAGATGTCTCCCATGGGTTTATCGGACTGACTATCGGCGGAATTTCCTTCAATTTTCTGTTAATTACGTCCGCATACCGAGTCGATTGGGATCAGGTGCACGGTCATTCTCCTTCCTCTCTCCACGTCCCCTCGAAGTTGGCGACGCCTCGACGAAGGGCGTCGGACTTCCATATACCTCATTTGGGAGCGGGATGGACGTGATGGATCTTTGTGGGCATGCCGAAATCCAAGTCCCACCACGCATACCAATGGACCGTATTCTCTACAGTACTATCTCAGTAAATCATCAATCACCGAACTTGGTTTATATCAATCAGCGTGAGAACTGTTGAAAAGATAAGGTACTCGGGATTCAATGCTCGACACTCATTTGAGTTTTCATCGTGATGTGAGCGCGGCGTTGTGGTTTATTTTTTTAGCAAAACTTCTTTTCATACGATCAGAGAGACAAAACAACACTGCAATCATATACCGAATGATTTATCTCATAACCTAAGTCTCGCTGCTTTTCATCATCATGTGAAATTTGAATTTCATTCCTATGGTTACATTCAACAGTCGATTTTTTTAGACATCGAGGGTTTTAAGCATTAGCAACGGAACGTGGCTAATTGCTGATGTCTAACGGACTCAAAAACGGCAGAATTGAGGGAAGCAAATGAGCAACAATGATGAGCACAAGAATCTGTAACGGTAGAAATACTGAACTGAACCTATGGATATGTTTTCGAGGGATGGATGCTTTTGATACTCAAACTTATATCCAAAATTTTGGTGGCAAGAGTACAGGCTACCCACCCTTAGAATCCGGTATCAAAGTGTGGGGTAAATTTAGTTAGGGCCCTTGAATGGCGTGAGGAGATGATTCAAAGTTCAGTACTACAGCCGTCAGATAGGACGTAAATCCGTTGACCCCTTGGTACCTTCCACCCTTCCACCTTAACCTTCTATTCCCATCCTCACACCTATCTTCCTAGTCTGAGATGAATTTAAATGTAAAATGGCCTTGAAACCTCTGACGAGGATGGACAGTTAGCAAGAGAGCAATAATTTTCCACCCTCCCACCATCATGTTCTAGGTTAGACTACGGGCATATATTCCCTTAGAATTTCTATTTGAATGTTAAATAGAGAGCAGAAGCTACTGACGACGACTTAAAGTTGCGATTCCGACGCGTCTTCACTTAAGTTGCAGTCGACTTTTGTCGTGCTCCGAGAGTCGTTCATAAAATCTAATACACTGCCTTTATCTCCTCCCGTTCTCAATTCACCGAATTGAAAAATCGGATCGATTTCCACGATCCTTCCACTCCTGTCGTAAGCCGCCATACCGTATGAGCAGACGTGAAAGCACGTCGATGACCGCGAATTACACAGCTCGTGTTTGCTCTCCAGAAGTGCGCATTCCAGCCCCACAAGTGTCCATCGTGTTGCGTGATGGGCGGAGAAATGGGGAAAGAAAGAGAGAAGGAGAGAGATAGTCACAATAGGGAGAGGAGAGACTCTCACTTTCGGAAGCTCTCCAAGGCTCAATTGGCGAGAAGTCAAATAACGGACCCTTTCCTCCCCCAACCCCTCCCCGATCGAATGTTTTCAATACTCGGGGGCAAGGGAGCGGGAACATAATCAGGTTCCGTGGGGGATGTTCTGGGTTATTCGGAGTCGATAAAACGATTTCGCGACTCCCATACGGAAAACGGAATGAACTTAGATTCATTTCTCGAAAGAGGTGTGGGGTCCAAGAGTGAAAGATCAACGCGCCGCGAGGCTGACGCTTTATACGATTAATGAACTGGTTTGTAAGGCCCTCACACTTATTTAATGAGTATTGATTTCTGCAAAAGCAGACGGGGAGTTTGGGAAGAACCTATAGCACAAGAGTGCGTACTAGGGAAGTGCGATGCCTGGTGAAAATATTTTTTCGAGCATCTGGTCCATAATCAACAAGTTATGGCAAAAGTTCCGCGGAAATGTGCGCCAATAATAGATTTGATAAAGCAAATAAGTTTCTACACCAAAATGTTTTAATCTCATGTTCATATTTTCATCTTAAGACGCAATTTGCCGCAATTATTGGTTATTCTCCCAGTCAATTCAGTTTTGATGGAATACTCAGCCTAATAACTTCTCCCAAACTAATACGCACTTTTCTCCTCTATTTCTCTCAGCAGTTACCATACGTCGTCTTTTTCATTTAATCAAAAATTCATATTCTTTTTCTCCGTCTTCCTTCATTTCCCAGCATTCTTCCTTCTATAATGGCCTTCGAAATCCCATCGCCCTTCATTACTTCCACTTCATCCACTTTGCATTCTTATGTCTCAAAACATTTTTCTTTCTTTCCTCCCATCATTTTGAAAACGTTCTCATTCGTCATCCTTCTGCCTATAGCATTTTTGAAGCGGTGAATTGTGCAAGGGAAATCCGACTGAAAAAATGAATTTAATATAACTTGGAAAATATGTATTCACCAATTTCTATTTATTTAAGAAACGTTGCCCGTAAGAGTCTAACATTGATAAAACGAATAGATGTGCTCTATGAGCTGAAGGCAGGTGGAGGATTTGAAGACTTTAAGAGGGATTCAATGCAGAAAATGTGGGTTTAATAGGAAGCGCATAAAACAATAGACGACCTAAATGAGCAGGGCATATCAGACCGGAACTACCCACAAACGTACCAAAAGAATTGGGTAGAATAGTCTGTATGTTCTGCTATATACGCAATTGCACTTAAAGTCAGCCTCGGCAGTCATTTAGATTTTTGCGAGTAATGAAATTCATGAGCCCTGGGGAAAAAATATACCGATGAAAAATCGGAGACCAATTGACGTAGAGGAGTTATTAATGCGTGACCTTTAGCGACAAATCGATGGCACTTAACTTTACCAATTCGCTTACAAGCATGCGAACAGTCGAGGCGTTCACGCTGCTATTCGTTGCATCGGTGCAATGGCGCGTCGGGAGGCCGCCCTTAATTTGTGCACTCACGCTAATCACGTTAGCGGCTAGACCTCCCTTCGAGACATAGGTTGGACAGAGACCTGTTCCATCGAAGAGCGTCACCTCTCAAGCTTTGTCAAGCGATGGAAGGGCATTTCCCTCCGCACTCAAACGCGAAAGACAAACATTAACCACTGCGCGGAATTTTCTCTTTTGCAAATGAACTCATGAAAACCAGCACTCTCAAATGAACTGGGGAGCTTTTGTGCTCTATTTATAGCGTCGGTAACGAATCGACCTTCAGGGAGCGACATACGTTCTCTGCAATCACTGCAGAAGGTGAAAATATTTTACTATGGCGTACGATATTCACACATCAGGGTAGGGGGTCCAGTTCCTTTCCTTACGCTGTCTGTGATCTTCCAGGAAGATGCAGTACCTAGGAAAAACGCGGATTGTGTTTATCATGGATTGTCCAAAAGTCTCTTACGGATTTGAATCCGGTACTTCCAGTTAGTAGCCCAAGATTCCCCACCCACCACTGAGCCCACACGCGATACTTACGTCAGTTTGTAAGTGCCGTGAAATACAAAAGAAATCTCACGGAAATTCTTTGTCGTAGACTAAACATGCTTATTGGGCACGAATTGAAGAATTTTGATCTCATGGAAACCGCCGCTGAGGGAAAAGTCAGTGGGAAAGAAAGAAATGATAAAAAAAGACCTCTAATGAGATACGTGGAGGAGGTGTTAAATGATGAGAATGGGAATAAATATTGCCTCGATGGAGTCCCCAACGTAAAGAATCAAGTGGAGTAATGCCTCAAATCAATCTTAGGGCTGGTGGCCAGTGACGGTGATGCGCGTTTTAACCATAGAAAGAGTGGGAGGGATGAGAATCATCCTATTTCACGCTCTTTCCTTCACGAGAAGAGAAAAAAGGACCGCGCCTTCAAGGGCGGAATACACGCTCTCTTCACTATCCGCCCATGCCCAGACTTGATGGGCGCGCAGCACCCACGACCCGACGTCCCCCACTGGAGCCAGGAGTAAGGAGGAAGTTTGGATAGGAGATAGACTAGACGGGTCGTTGACAAGAGGAAGGAGAGGCGGAGGTAGGGAAGAACAGAGAGAGAGAGGGATAAAGCGAGAGTGAAAGGGAACGGGAGATGGAAAAGAAATCCCGTACAAGATTCAGGAGTTCTCGAGAGACGGCGCTGATGGCCCATCCCCATTCTGCCCCCCCCCCTCAACGCCCATCGCATTAAGGGATGGAAAACATCCCGTCACTGGAAGAGGGGAAAGGTGAGGCAGTTGAGAGATTCTGACTCTCCTATTTTTAGCCTTTCAGGGAGCAAGCAAAGCAAAATAAGGCACGCGAGGATATTAGATGACGAGGTATTGAGGTGGTGTTGAATTTTCATTTCTTGGGTATAAACAGAAGAAAAACATTTTACACACGTCGATATAAAAAGCACTCCCTCATATAATACCGTGGGGTTGAAAGAATATCTTACAATATTCAGATAAGTCGGAGAAAATATATTACCCGCGTTTGCCCTTTGTGAGTCCGTGGGGATCGGGTAACTTCGGTGATTAGTATCATGGCTTCTTCTCTCGAAGGCCAGAATTCAAACCCCTGTAGTTCCAGACATGTATCAATGGAGTCCTCGTTACTCCTCGAGAACTGCATTGAAAACACTTCAAGCTGAGGAGTGAGGACCCCAAGCTGTATTCAATAAAGCCCGATGGTGACGTTAGGTTTTTCTGTACTCCAGCAGATTACACCAGAGATCGTGATCTGTTGTGGAAAACAATGGCTGGAAGAATGAATGTAATTTTGCAAAAAAACTTCAGAGGTGAATTCTGCTTATCACTGATAGCAGAATACTACCGGAGGAAGTGAAAACCATCACGCTCGATTAAGCACCGAAGAGAGTACCATTCAATTATCTCCAAAAATAAGATACTAATCAATTATTTCCAAAAAGTCTTGCTAGTCTTCGATACTTTGACTGCAGCCGATCATCAAAAAGGAAAGAAAAGCTGTGGAACAAACTGTGAAACAAAAACTACAGAGTGGTGAACTTCGGAAACCTCTAAATGGCCAATGAACATTTGAAATATTACTCAGAGGCTGTTTTATACAAAGGTGGTCAAGACCCGAAAATTCTCATTCATGAGGGATCTGGAAAAATTAATTGGTAATGGTATCGGTAAAATGACGTGATTATAAAATATCTCTCTTTCTGTGGAAAAATACAATTCAATACACCGATTAATGTTTTAATTATAACACTTCAAAACACACAATATTGCCACCCATTCATACTCTTGTCTTCTCAGTTTTCATCCAATCGTATATCGTCGTAACGAGCCTTAATCATTTTTGTTTCCGCTTCTCTGCGTCACAGTAGCCCAAATAACTCTAAAAAATAAGGACAACAGAAACATCATCGCAAGCTGAAGATAAGGAATTCGAGGAGTAACGAACTGTACGTAAAAGGTGAACGCTCCACAGAACTCATTCCCTTGAACTACGGCTGAGAAAATGTACATAGGTTAACACCCGATGAACGCGACCGGGAATACTCTCGGTTGATATTGACGGGAAAATTCTGAAACCTGAGGCCGGGCATAAGGTACGCCCCTCGACCCGCTCACAAATCACGATCGATTTATTCCTAACCCTTGGGATTAAATGAAGACGGCTTGGCGTAAAGAGAAAGTATGGTGTTGGAGGTCGCGGATAGAGGGAGAAAGGGGTGAGAAAAAGACCAATAGGGGGGGTACAACGTCCCCTGTAACCTCTCTTGGCCCACTCAGGGTTGCCAACTCCTTAAAATTTGATTCCGGGAGTTGACCGTTCAATCGTCATTACAACTATCCTTGAATGCTCATTCCTAATGCACAACGCAGGTGAACACAACGCACATCACAATAGATTTAGGTCTAGATATGTAATTTTCTACAAATTGATGCGATTGATTCAAAGGAATCATTCGAATTAGATGAGTGAAGGGAATCAGTTGAATATGGACAGGATCGTTCAGAAATCCCTGAGTGCTCCATCAGTATTGTGCTGCCTTTTGAAGAACAAATTCAATTTTTAATAATCTAGAACGCAACCCAATAGATGAATTCCTTCGTGAAAGCGGTAAGAAAATTCCGGGAGGTAAGAGATTTTAAAAATTGTTGTCCGATTCCGGGAGACTTCTGGCGAAGCCGATAGAGTTGGCAACCATAGCCTCCATCGTTACCCAGACAACAAAGGGTCCACTCAACCCCGGGGGCGGCATCACCATAAACCAACTGGAGGGAGAGAGAGGGAGGGGGTGGGTTAGGGAATATGGAAACGCCCTGGTGTGAGATGGAAGGGATGGGGGAATAGTGGGAGGAAAGGGGAATGGAGAAGTGTTGGCGAGAGACGTTGGTGAAGTGTGAGAGAAGCAGGGATTAGGAAGCACGTGTGGCGAGTGAATACCGAAATAAAACAAGGATAAAGTAAGGGAATAGACGCACAGAAGATCATTGATGTAATTACGTGAACCCGGAACGTTGAACCGTTTTAGTGTACATTTATTAAGTAGGCATCATGGCTTAGTCATATTTAAAATAAGAGTACTACCTAAATCAGTGCGGTGACTAAATAACTGATGAAATAGGGCTAGCTTGGTGGGTTGAGTACTGCATTCCCATCTCAAAGACCCAGGTTCAAATCTAGGAAATGGTATTTCAGGTACAGGAATTCCAGTGGAATTTTGTAATCTACTTGCAATGTGGAGAGCGCTTAAAGTGGAATATTCAGTTCGTTACACGATACTTACTACTGTAGCGCTTATACGATACGACTCTCGGCGCTTTACGTGGTAGGCTGATATCAACCCTGAATTTCTCTCAACTCTCCTATACTTACTAAAAACCGTCCTTTACCATTATCCCTAAGGGGAAAAAACCTCATATATTGGCCGTCTAAATTACTATTTCTCTGCCACAGATCAAACCAATACAGATTTACAATTTTCAATTGCATCACTTCTCTTCTGTGATATTATTTATTTCGATTTTGCATTCCTTCCTTTCATACTAAGGAGTAAAATATCGCGGGTTTTTTTTCCGTGGTTTGGCCTTTGACCTCAATTGAAATCGGAATCTTTAGGGTCCCAGGAGAGTAATAAGATCGGTGATGTACGTTTCTAAAAGTTGGGAATTACCACAGCAGCAGACGAAGGGCTTACGTTTTAGCAAGAATGGTTCTTGGGAAAGTTTAAACGAAACTAATGATGGTGGCCAATAGAGAATCCGTGAAAATGGGGGAATGCAGTAACTTTATGATCAGCTTAACGTTATTGCAGAAATAAAAATCTAACAATAATTGGATAGCTAAGGCATTTGAAGGCAACGCCTAGAGATGGATTTTAGGAGAGGGCTCATAAAAGTCGGAATGGTATAATATTTAGGAGATGATGACGAAAAATATTGTTATAAGATGTAAAATACAATCGGAGAAAAATGGGAACATGAATATACTTAGCTCCACCATTATTGTCTGGTACTTCATTCCGATTTAACAAAATAAAAATACTCCCTACTACGTATGCACAATGGGAAAAGTAACTGAAAGCAACCAGGGATCCGATGCAAACTCCATCAAGCGAGTCCAAAACATGATATTGCCTCCATTGAGATTTATATATAAGATTAATCTTCATCTGCTGATGACAAAGCATCGACACCCCTGTCGAGATTTACTTTTATCCTGCAGTTTCAAAAAAACATAATAAATCGGGAAACGAATTTGGAATTGTTTTGATATTTCGAAGACTGAGCCAAAACCATTGGAGAGGTCAAGGCCCTAAGATACAAGGCTGCCGTGGCGAGGCCTATGTGTGTACTTAAGTAGAGATTGGGATGAAAGATGCGGAGTGGGTAGAGTGAGAGGGTCAGCCTGTTGTACTCCAGCGCTTTCGATGGTGAAATAGGTGAGTGGTGGGGAGTAATGGAAGTGTTCCCGACCTAATCCTCACGTCCCTCGTATTCTGAATCGTTGCCCCCATCCTCCCTCCTATTCCCCTAAAGGAGCTCCAGACACCTTCACCACCCTCCTTACCAAATCCTCAACCCTGCTGTTCCCAACCCTCCTCTCGTAGGACTCGTAAACCTCCACTAACAGGGGTTGTGAGGGGGGGAGGGGGGGGGGAGTGGCAGGGTCGTGCAGGCCGTCCCAATGGGGTTTATTTCAAAGGCGCCGTTCGTATTCCCACCCACGGACGCGTGTTGAATGCCCCGCTCGACTTTGTCTCCTCATTTTTTACTCCTCCCCATTTCATTCCCTACGGAAAAAAAACAATTCCTCCCCCACGACCTCTCCTCCCGGCCAAGAAGTTTCAATGACCCTTCTTCTCTCCTCCGAATACATCCATTGCCGAATCCCTTCACTTCAAAACCACCCTTATTTCTCATTCGGTCTCCGTGACGCGTCTTATTCGACGTTCCGCGCACATATCTCTTCCTTTCGAAGCCTTTCGGGGGCGTCTCCCGGAGAGAGGTTCCAGAGGGGAATATGCATTAGGCGTGCGACTGTCGCCCGGGGATCAAGAGTGGTGAGTTCTTTCTGGAGACTATTCTTTATATGACGCTACTTTATCATAGTTATCATTCGGGGGAAGTGACCAATGAGATGATGTTAATGTCTGTGACCGACAGCCGAGGTCACTCATGCTATTATAATAGGGTAGTAGGGTTCATGAAAATTTTTGGAGAGATGAGAAATAGTTATAAAGTTTGGAGAGATATTCGGCGTCGATATTACCCTACTATTCACGAGGGGTGCCCGGTACAACGTCCCATTCGACGGACGGAGTGCTGAACTTGAAGTGTTCTCCACACAAAACTCAATTATGGACCGGCATATCGTCGAGATTGGAACACGGGACCTGGAGATAGGCTAGCATTCCTCAAACCACCGCACCAACCCGATTCACTATTTATTTTGGTGTTGTGATACTATCATATCCGAAAATGCGAAACCAAAATATTTTGAAATAAATTAAACTTATACGGCCACGTCAGACAGGACGGCAACGGCCAGGGTGTGGATATTGTGTTAGTTTTAAGGATTAAGGTACTAAATTCATGGTGAGATATAACCTTAGGTTTTGGGGTGCGTAAACCTCAATTTACTATCAGTAATTAAAATTAGGTAAATTGTAAACTCCAAAGTCAATGGAAATAAAACGGTCTCCTAATTTGTTTGTTCTTGGAAAAATATTTCTCTGAACAATGAATGAGGCTTCGTTGCATTCGTACTCATTTCTGTACTTTTCTATGAACAAATAAAATTCTGGCTCAATACGACCAAAGGTCTACCCGAAGTTTGATCGGGAAGGTTAGGATAATTCTGATCAGATATTAGGCCCAACGGCGTGTAACGTTCAGGAATCAGTGTAAGTGATTGCACAGACGGTTCTTTTGCCCATAAAAAAAATCAGCTTGGACTAGATAGACAGGAGCCTATGCTCCATCTCCTGAGCCCCTGGGCTGAGCCACGAACATAATATGAAAAATCGTGCTATTTAATAAAAATGACAGAATCAGGATATATTTCTATGTGTCTTAGCGGATTAATGAAATTTACGAAAGTTCTCCCTTCGCGCTAAATAATAAAATTCATGTGAAAGATTCTTATTCCATTTGACAGCTTATCAAGTATTAGTCTCTGAATGATTGATAGCTTCAAAGCTTTTTTTCTGGGAACTCAAGACCTATAAAGAATGAAATCGTAGAAAATTAAATTCTGGCATGAGATTTAGTTCTAAATTAGGAGTTCACCGATTCATATCAAATTCTCACCGGCCGAAATAAAATCAGTAAAATATACAGTTACGAGATCGCCACGAAAAAATCACCAATATACGCCATAACTGCAGGAATTCTGGACTAAAACCAACCGTTTCAGCACCAAAGAATTCCACTGGATAAATACTTACAAAAAAAATACAAGCGTCTAAAGCAGTTCATTCTATCCGAGGCTGAATTAAATAAGCCAGACATCTTTAGGCAGTCGTGCAATTCACAAGGCATGCTCGGTTTCTCTGTAGCCATCTGGTCGCATTGTTTTACAAAGCGTCGAAAAACGCTTCATTATCACCGGTCAATTTGTCTTTCGTGACAGAGAAGCGCGGTGAATGATTTGGGGGGCGTTCCGTGAATAACACCGCCGTCCGTTACTGTCGCAGAAACAAGCGACTTTTTTTTCCTTCATTCCGCATTCAAGGGGTATAACGCTTCTTTCCCTCCCCGAGTTAACCCTCTCAGCCCCGATGTTGGACTCTCCTTTTATTCCTCTGCGTCCCTGCTCTCCTTTTTTCCACGCCTGCCGACTATCTAATCTCGCCGTCGGACCAATTTCCCTTCGCCATCTCTCGCGTCGTCTTTCTTCGGCCCTTTCCCCTTGTTTCTGTCATTTGACCCCCCTTCAAGTTGAGAAATGGGACTGCTCTGAGAGAGACTGGCATATTTCCCCAGTTGAGTGGCCATTCATATGCACATAAACTGTCTCGTTACGTTGTCATTCCACCATTACGGAGGGTAGAAGCATCGTGCCATATCATGGACCGAATCAGTATAGCGAAGCTGGTAAATAAATCATGCTCACCACAAGCCTTACCGGCGCAATTTTAAAATTATTTTTTATTTAAAAAATTTTCCGGTTCGGAAAACTGTCTGGTCTTCGAGAAGGATATTATTGCGTTGCACTGAAGTGATCTTCAAAAATGGCGGAGTCGTAATATATAACGACGATTCACCCCAAGATCTGGTTCAGTCAGAGTGCCACTCCCTTAATACCCTCCACGTGGACCTTTCATGTCCCCGCGGATTATTTTTTTTCTCAGAGCCAGAAATTCTGGTGTTTTCTGGGCAGAGGAAAATTTCGCGAGGCGATAGGCCTGGAGATTTCTCAATCGGCGGACGAGGTTTCTTATCTCTCACCGCTGGGGCCAGAAAAAGGGTAAACAGAAATAATGAGAATTCACCCGATGCTTTCGTGCACAGATAAGAGGTCCAAATATTTCTCGTACAATACAAACAAGGAGAGTGACAGAATGGTTATTTACACATGCACCCCACCACCCCATTGGTAATTAGACGGGGAGTGATCACAAGGCTAGAAGTAGTGAGTGTAAATTTAATTCTCTTTGATTTAAAAATGCATGCCTGTGGGTGGCTCATTCCTTTTTGCACATCCTAGCTAACGATTTCAGGATATTTTGTATACTTACATGTAGATGAAATAATATGCCGAGTCCAATATCCTTACAGTCATTAGAAATTAGACAAGTTACAAGGGATTTTAACTCCTCGATGACAAAAAAGGCCGATGGAGACAGTTTTAGTTATATTAGTTAACTTTTAATAGAACCAGAACCACATCCGTAAAAAAGCGATGCTATCATGCCGTCAATATCATGTTCTTATCTCCATATTTCGTGTCTTTGTCTAATACGAAAGCCACATAATACTTTGATGCTTACCATTGACAGATATCAGGTATAAAAACTAATGCAATATATTAACTACGAATCCCAATATGGTGTCAAAAAATGGCAACATCTCCATCTAATATCTGATCAATTTAGAATATTTTGCTTATGATAACGATGACAACAATGATGACTATCTGATTGAACCTTTTCAGGCACCGCGCATTGAGCGGTTACCCTTGGATTTCTGATGATGGCATGACGTCCATACAACCACGGGCCACTCGTCATTGATGAAGATGGGCGATTTTTGGGAGGAAACGCATGCAAATGGATGAAAAAAAATGATTGCCACGTGAAGAAAACGCCAAGCTTGCGCGGAAATTATCAGCCTCCGAAAGATGCCTGGCGGAGTGAAACAACTCGTTTGTCTTCGATCCTCCGGCTTCCTCCGCCTAACGAGATAGTCGATATCCCGCACTGTAAATATATATACATGGAGGACCTCATTTCCATCTTCTTTTTTTTTAATTTTTTATCATCATTCCCCAATCCCCCTCTCTTTACGACTCATCACTTTCGTTTCATGGCTCATCTGACGGCCTTCCTTCGACTTTTTTTTTCGTCGGTTGCATCCCACGAGTGGAACGCTTTTACCACCCGCCTTTACTCTTTGTAGAACCTCCTCTCTCTCCCAACTCTTTCCCTCATTCTCCTCTGTCATCACTGTCACGGAAAAGCTTTCATTTCCTTCCTGGTCCCTCCGGCCCTCCACGGAAGGCACAAGTCTTTCTTGCGACTCGCCTCTGCGAATTACCCGCTGCGAAAAATCGAATCGTTTTCATCCCGAGAGAGAGATAGAAAGTATTCTCTCGCCTTTGAAAACTTTCTCTCACTCTGTCTTTCCTGCCATTACTCTTCCTTCTCGTGTCACTTTCGCCATTTTCCAACCGTCTGGAAGGAGGGATGGAATAAGTCTCGTCGCCGCCACCCCGACGTTTGTCGTCTCTTATCTGCCAGAAAAGTTTTCCCCACAAGTCTTCCCAGGCTCCCAGGCAGGATTTTACACCCACCCTGTCGCACCAGCCTTGTGCTCAGGAAACGGAATAAAATATTCATCTTCTTTCCATCACCCTGGGCATCAAAACGAGCCAGTTTGAACACTGGACAAAGTTCGCGCCACATAGCACCTGTAGTTGTCTAGGATATTATTCATCAAAGGTGTACTTCCGTATGATGCTAGAGACAGTCACAACAGGACATGCATACTTATGCCATGGGTGCCAAAGAACAGTGGAAGTTGAAAAAATCTATAGGATGGAAAAATTCGAACATCAGTTGTTAAAAGTCATTCTCATCCATGAAAGTAAACTTTCATCGCTTTATTCATTCATAGTTATCGCCATGGACCGGCCCATTAGTCATTAATGGTTTGATAAGTATCGTTATATATAGTATAATTATGTGACATTTATGGCTCCGAAAACCTTATTATATAGCAAACGGCATTATCCACTTGGATGGCTTAAGTGTTGGTCACTAGTAATGAGAAATTTTCTAGACTCACTGTCTATACGAGCAGCGTCAACTGGCGTCAAAAACTGATAATTGACGTCGACGTGACGCCCTTTTATAGTCATAAACACCGCATCTACCTGGTGAATAATTCGCGAGATGTTCAAGCTGAAGTTTGCGTCATGGCCGATCTTAAACTAAGCATATTAGGTGTAGGTGTGGAGAGTTTTCGGAAAAACCTTGATACTGTCGGCAGTAATAATATACATTGCACATTGATTACTTCTTTTTCGTTCCATTATATTTTAACATAAAATTGCAGCATGAATTCCATGTTTATGCTGGTAAATTCATTTTTCTACTTTAATATGTGTATATTTGTATGTGTATTTTATTTATTGTGAGGGTTGGGTATTTTAAAATAAAAGGGAATTGATGGAGGGATTACTGGGGCACAGAGACATATGACGTCCCTCCGAGTAATTGGATTTAAAATAAATTGCCGCTAAGAAGGCAATATTCGTTTACTAAAAGTTGTCCGGAGTTGTATCCCGGCTTTGTTCCCCTCCTTAAAGTGGGAGTAGCCTAATACTAACACTTTTGGATGCAGGTGGTAGATGCACAGTAAGGTAACTCAAACTCTCCTCCACTTGGGCTACCCATTTTTCATTCTTTTGCCATCACGTCGACTCATTCCCGCGTACGCAGTCCGCATTTATTCCCACCTCCCTTGGCATGCTCGTCATCGACTCTCGTAATCAGTCCCTCGCCTTTCCCTCACGTTCATTCTTACCCTTTTCCCTTCTCCCTGTACCTTTCTTTCTCTTCATCCATCCCTCCGGCACTTCATCAGTCCCCCTTTTCGGAACTCCCTCCGTGAGGAGCATTCCGCCAGACTCAACCGATTTCCTGGACTCGCCGCCGGTCAGATTTCCCTACTATTCCCCCATCTTCCTATTCTTTCCGCCCACGAGGACATTCCGAGCCGAAAGGACGGTTGGGTTTTTGTATTTGAATGACGAAGAGACAAAAGAGGGAAGATGAGAGAGTGGTGAGATTGGAAGGTTTACCTCTAGTATGAGTGCGTAAAAAATCCTGGTCCTAGCAAAAGGAAATAGAAAAAAAACAAACGTCTTCGATCTGTTTCTTTTGTGAAGAAAGAACTCAAGAACCCCTACGCCCTCGTGTATCATAGCGCTGTAGAGAAGAAATAACTCTCTGTCTCTATACAACTTGACCTGCTCGAGACAGACAGGACTTATTTTCACTCTTCTATCTCTCCCGCTTTTATTAGTTTCAAAATAGACGGTTGATGTTGTAGAGTTAAAATTAACACCAATGATACTGGCGTTTTAATTATATAAAAACGTTATAAGTCCAAAGAACTAGAATCACATTCATAAAATTAGTGCAAAATCCTATTCAAGGAGGAAAGCTGCGAAATTACCTTTGTTCGACATAAGTATGTAACAAAATATTCTTCTACTGTTAATAAGCATTTTATCGGTGAACATGATTTTGGGGAGGGGTAAACGTTATTTATGAATAAATGCATTTTCATTATAACTAAATCCATCAGATTCTTTCACAACATGATACCTTTGAAGTTGCTAATTATGTTGGAGATGAAAATTTCGTATAATCCTTACCACCTCGCTGTTAGGAATAGGATATATTATTTATCTCTGAGCTACAAAAATATCGTAAATCACTTGCACATACATAGATCTTCCTTTGATGAACCATCACCATTGCCATCTTGAATACGCCAAATTCATTGTAAGCAAATGGACGTATACAAACGTAGTTTCGCAGAACTAATTGGTTGAGCGGAGAAAACAACGATGTCAAGATACATCTATTGTCAAAAATGCATTTTCTACAAAGCTCTACACCGGCACTCATTATGCCCAATTTTTATAAAAAGGTTATTATTGCGTCAAAAAATTGACATCGAGTATATAAGTTTTATGTATTTTACTGCAGGGAAATGAAGGTTAGATATAAACCAATACCTCTGTTATAATGCATAATGAAACTACGATCAATGCGAGGGAGGGAATCATACTTTCAAACGTTTGCCCCAAATCTCCTGCAGCGAATTTGATCCATGAGATACGTCCATTGGTAGATTCAATTGGTATATGGACCCCCGTAGGATGGAGGAGCAGAAAAACTTTTTCCTTTCTACTGAGGAAAGTTTATACCTGACATCTAACCGAATAATGACCTCGCAGGCACTTCTAATAGCCAGCTATTACCATCCCGTGGGTAAGTATCAGAGAAAAAAAAGCTGCTACCACATTTTGTTAACGTTCAGATATTCTAGTAACATTCCTGCGGACTACTGAAAAATACCACCACATTTCATCGTCATTCATCCGGGCATGATACTTACCTCTCATGCTAATTAGTGCAAATTTATACGTGACATCTGTTATGCAGCAACGTGCGGACAACTTTCTATTTCGTCGAAATTACCGACTCCACTGAGAATTACCAGCCCAATGTTGACTTCAGCACACCCTGTGATTACTTTATTCGCCTGGACGCACTTTCAGGGGCCAATGGCACATTCCGCTTCGTTACTACGTTCAGAAATTGAGTGGAAACGAAAGAAGTAGTGGGCTTAACCGAGAGAAGGGGAGAGAGAGAGAGGTGGAGAGAAATGTAAAAGCGAGAGAGAGAGTACGTGGGATGCAATGACGTAGGGATTGGATCGATTGACGATTTCCCCGCCGCCTGGTGGGCGGCTAGGGCGTCCGGGGTCGTCGTTTGGACATCTGTCGTACGTAGAGGGAGGGCTGGGATAGGGATTCAGCGCGGAGTTTGGAAGGGAGAGAGAGATAAGGAAGGTTGAGACGGCGAAGAGGACTGGAAGAGGTCGGTGAGGACGATGACGGACGGAGAGGATGGGAGGACGAAGATGAAAAAGGGAGGAGGGCGCAGTGTGAATGGGATGGCGAACAAAACACTCGCCCAGGGCGCGTGCGCAGTTGAATGTGAGGTGGGCAACCCGCCCAAGAACCGGCTGGGCCGTCGTAGCACTTGGAAAACGTGAGAGGGCAACGGAGACCTGGTACCATATGGAAGAGTGTAGAGAAAGGGGACCGTTGAGGTGAGAGAGACGGAGGTCAACGCTTGGGAGCTGTATATGAACGCATAACTAACCACATTCCGCATGAATAACTGTAATTTTGCTTCGCGAGGCACGCGCAGTTGTGGAAAGCAACTCGGGGAGGAGGTTGTAAGTGAAGCCATTGCCTCGGAAAACAGCGTTTTTTAGGGATAATTCTTAATATTCGCAAACCTCAAAAGGAATACTCATTCCAGAAACATTTAAAGATGAAAATACTGATGTGATATCAACGAAAGGTTTTCGCCTTCCTTGCAAATCAAAAGCAACCAATTCATCGGATAATCTAAATTTTTGAACAAATTAAATGAAAAATGCATTATCCTCATTCTATTATTTAATTTAGGGCCATACTCATCTCAATTTTCGACATTAATACATCTATTACCACTATAAAGATTTAAAACGTCGTGAAAGTAAAGAACAATGGGGAAATAATAGAAAACGAAGACGGGACAACGTTTTCGGAATAATGATCACATGGGGACTGCGGTCGAGGTGAAGGCGAATAGGAATAATTGCAAAGGAAGTCCCTGGATGAGGGGAATGAAGCAAGAGGTGAGACTTATGAAAGAGAAATATTATCCTTGCATTAATAAGGGAGGTCCAGGTCCAGGTGAAAGCTACGTCAAGCCTATCTTCGGATTGATGATCAGTGATAGTAAATATATCTGTTTTTATCCTCTAATGGCATAGAAAAATTGCTCGGCATTCAATTTACTGTTTGTATTTATATTTTTTTGCAAATCGCAGCAAGAAATTTCTCCCCCGACAAAATTAATTGCTTATTTATTCATTCATATGACGTAGGTTGACATACTGGTTCGAATGGATCACCTGAAACGACGAATTTGAATGAGCTTTTGGGAGACGTATTACATCCATCGTAGGTGAGTAAAAATCTAAAATGATCAATGAGGAGAAAGTTTTCATACCAGCTTCCCCAAAAACTGATCGCTGATGTCAAAGAGATTGATGATAGATGTTATTTTTCAAATTTAAGTAAATGATTCAATGCCAAATTGTACACGGGGATTCGGATTATTTTGACCTGTGGTCATCACTATATATAGGACAGTCCAAGTTATCAAACCCAAATCATTACCTCGTCAAATAGTGATATTTTTTCGGAGAAAGGAGGCCCAATACTGAAATGTGACAAATTAGAGGTACATGGCTGGGGAAACCCTCTTAAAGAAGAAAAGTTTGAATGAGAGAAGTTGTAGAGTAGCCAAGAAAACCTAATTTCCTGGAGAGAGGGTAAATAACAAATATCATTCTCAATAAAAAATCCACTTCAATTTGTGCACTCATGGACAAATTGAAGTGAACAGCCACAATGCAGCGAAAATATTGTGTCTGAAGAGCAATGGAAAAAAGAGGACAAGGGGTTACTCTCGGTCATATCCTGAGGCTCCAGCTTGTCTCCTGAAGTTCTTATGTATGGCAGGATAAAAAATAAAATGTATGAAGTTTTTCAACACACCCATATTTTACATTCTTCCCTCTCTCAAAGGCATTTGCATTCCTGGTAAACTAAGTGTAATAAAACATACAGAGAGACCCGCGTGCCATACTCCTTGAAATATTTCTCTCACGGCAGAAAACCCAGTAAAATATAACTCTTTGTCAGTTGATTAATGGTCACATCAGCGGGCGTATTGCCTTAATCAAAAAGTTGTTTCAAATTTTATCACTTTATCAATATTTTCTTAATGTCTTTTCTCTAATCTATGAAACTGCAGTATTATTTTTTTAACAACGCTCATGAGTCAGTTTAAGATTCTTCAATATTAAATTTCAATATAAACTTTAAAACAACATTTTTTGTGGAAGATCCTTTTCTCCAATGAAAAGATAATAATGCTGTTACGTCTTTCATTCAATGCAAATTATTATTTAGATTGAAACAGCAGAAAGCTGCTTTTGGAAATGACAACTAACTTCATTTTATATCAGATGCATGTATGTATTCTATATATACACCTACAGAGTACGGTACAAGCCATCTTTGGGTGTGTGGCAGACGGTAAAGCGTCAAAAATTGACCTAAATGATTATCTACGATTACGGACGGCGGCGACGGTATGCTAAAACTTCAGAAATTTTGTCATGCGCTAGTTGCACGCTACGAATAGAAGACATATCTAAAATTTATTGAATCTTTAAAAATACAGTGTACATAAATTTGCACTCACTACTGCGTTACCACAGATTGGAAGTCTGTTGTCATTAAACGTTAAGAGTTATTTACAGGTATAATGCAAATTACACTGCTTTCATGTGAACCTGTTTATTTGAACATATCTGTCTCAGTGTGATTCCTTACTTTTCGTGCAAAGGAGGGTAGGTATTCAAATCTACCCGCACGCCAGGTTCTGATCTTATTTTCAAATCAAGCGTTATAATGAGGGAACTTCTGGCGAAGTGAGACATTTATAATCGAGACCTTAGACAGGATATTAAGAACGACACATTTCCCGACGAACCCTTTAAAACGAATCAGCGGTCGTTCACCCACGATTTTTTTCGGGGTGAGCGACCCCGTGAAAGGGAGAACCCTAAAATACGGACAAAATTAATTGATAAAAATAGATCCCGGAAAATGAGGAAGGAGATTGGCAATCAGGAAGATTGACAAGAACAGGGGTGCACAAAGGAAAACCAGTAGGAATACGGGCAAGCAATAGAGGCGTAGGTAATGAATCGAATTCAGGTCCACGAGGAAGTCAAGATCTAATTAAGTTTCTGATACCTTACGGACTTCTTTTCACGCCACCCTTAGTTTCGGGAGTGGATGAGGCTGTTTTGGTAAGGGGGCCAGGAGGGAGAGGTGGGATTTGGGGTGGAAGGATCCGCAGGGAAACGATTTGTCCCGGAAATTAAAGGGAGGGAAAAAAACGACAAATTCGGTGGCATAATGGTTGCCGCTGAACTTTTTAGCAGGTCATTCCGCCCCCGTTGAAAATAAGTGCTGAATCGAGGTAAGGGAGCTGTTTCCTGTGTGACCTCTTTTTGAAGTGAAGTCGATTGGATGATTGCAAAGAAAGGAAACTTCAGAATGTGGAATCTGGTGGATGAGCTAAGATACTAATACGCTCAGAATATCCTAAAATCGTCATCACTGAATATCTGTTCAAGAGCTTTATTGCATGTGATTAGTCTAGGAGTCATTATCTACTTTTACTTGAACCCTACTAGATTGAGATAACTTGGATTCGCTCATCTCTGCTGTCTTTCGACCAATTTCCTGGCTTTAACTAATTTCAGGATCTGTCGCGACAGCTTTTCGATCACTACCGCACTAAAATGAAATAAAAAACTGCAGCGTTTGTGCTTTCATTACAAAGAATAACCATAATTAATTATTACGCAATCGAGTTGTATCCTCAGTGCTTTTGTCCATATTCTATGTGATTAAATCAGGCATATTGACCCCGGTATATGAATGCAGGAATTATGCAGAAGATAAACCCAATACACGCTACTATCAAAACAAGGTAATTGCTATTTACATAGAACTTAAATGAAATTAACGCTTTTGCATGCCCAATACCGGTTGACTAGATTATATTTTGCAGATATTTCACGTCAATTTTCATTCTTTGGAACCAGCATGTTCTAATATGAAGAATGAAATGCGTAGGTATCCGATAAATGTGATCCAAAAAAGGTATAGTTAATAGTATGCACTTATTAGATCCTATATGGAAAAAAATTCTTCGGAAAATGCTCCTTAAAGTATCTTCGACTCACTTAGGCTCGCAGAGCGAATAAGGGTAGTTAAACTGGATGCCGAGTGAATTCGGCTGTGGAAGGCAAATATAAAGTAGAGACTATGTCGAAAGATAAACCCTCCTGGGATGTTGCGAAAGTACGACCGTCGCTCTGGTGAGCTGGACATCAATATCCGGCCGTTGACCAGACGTGCGTTCCTCTCGACCTAGAAGTGGTGTGTGTTTGTCCTTATTCTGTGGACAAGAGAGAGGGAGCAAAGACGAGGGGAAGAGTGGAAGGGATTCTACGCTCCCGACACAGCATTTGAAATTGCATCACAGGGTAGAGACTCGTGACGAGTCGAGCTCAACCCCGAATGCAGTGTGTCCTACTCCCTACTCCATTGAAAACTTCAACGACGGAGGAGCGATCTCTAACTCTGGAAAAGGTGACATATCTATTGGAGTCTTAGTTGACCATAAGAGGACGGAAACCCTAGTTCACTACAAAAAAGAGGAGATTAGCAATAAACTGTCGGAGATTACGATTGATAGATGTCAACAATCTGGTCACACATTTACAGGTGGGGCAATAGCAAGGATTTTATAGTAATAAACTGTCAAAAACAATTCCCAAACAAGTACAAAATTTAATCCTTCGCATAGTTCACATTGGCTTTATTTCTTACCCAAACTTGAATCTGAATGTAGCTATTTTCATTACCAACTGCATCTAACATTTAGCTTTAACAAGTAAACCATCAAAACAACAAAAACCCTAGCCACAGCTTACTATGGGAATATCAATTTGATTGAGGAGGGTATAGCTCAACAAATACCAACTCCCGTAGCCTGGTCAATGACACGCCAGCCTAGTAACCCAAAGGTCGCGGGTTTGTATCCCTTTCATGGCATGAACTTTGCGTTTTTGTATCAGTATTAAAATCTTAGGTTAGATTGTGTGGTATAATCTTTTACCGTTAGGGTACCCAAAAACAGATATCAAATGCCAATCCTGGTGAAACTCACACTTTGGGGTCGGGGGATTACTCATTTTCACGTTGGCGTCTTTGTTTCCCAAGAAATATGTCACCTTGGGCGTGGCTAGACCTGTGCAGTGTGCAAATTATATTCAGTGTGCCGCTCGTCGTATTACATACGTGAAGGCTTCATTGGTTGGTTTCCTAACATCCCCTTACAAATAGGCATGCGAGTGGAGTACAGCGTTGAACACAATTGATCTATATAGAGATAATGCCCACACGGGATGATGCGGCTCTAGACCTTCTTCAATTATTGTTAATAAAATGCAGTGAACTACTCAGATTCAGG
Organism: Platycnemis pennipes; assembly: GCA_933228895.1. NCBI lineage: Eukaryota > Metazoa > Arthropoda > Insecta > Odonata > Platycnemididae > Platycnemis > Platycnemis pennipes. The sequence goes on from OW121853.1 coordinate 55,286,984, forward strand.
GGTAGAAAGAATAGCTGAGTTAGTACATTGACGACGATCATTCACTCGAACGGCACATGCATGACTCGACGAAAATCGTGGGGTGATAATAAAGTCCGAGATGCATAAAAGGTACCTATTCCGATTTGTTGATGAGGTCAGCATTTTCCACGAAGTCATTCCATGATAACCTCAGCTTCAGTGGATACGTTTATGAGTCATAAACTGAACCTATCACCTTATGCCTTCCCCATGAATTGGGAGGTCTGTATCGAATTGTGGAATCCGGAGATGTGTGAACGTAATTTGCAGGCATTCACTGAATGCGAGTAATTTTAATTCTATTTTCCCGGCGGCCTAAATTGGGTGATTGCGGTTTTCAATGCGCCTTTAAACGAATGGTGATTTCAGGATCAATACATGAACCACACAAATCAAGCACTTTATTTTTTCCATGTTGGATCAAACAAGGGCTCACTAATTTCGCTCGCACTAAAACTTATTCAAATGATTCAATTGAGCTGTGTAAATGGTCCAGTTCATTCAGTTGGATGATTTATTCTACAAAGAAAATAATAGGGGGCAATTAATCACAATTTATCCCACCCAAAATCAAAAAGATCTCTTCCGTAGGGAAGAATTCTGGTCAGAAGACATTTCATCAAATTGGCTCAGATCCACTGCGAAAGGTATTTCTTTTTCCGGTAATTTTTTTGAAAAAATGTATTTCACTATAATGACGGACCGGATTACAATTATGTAGTTCAAAGTGAATTTTATTTCAAGGTTCTCCTACTTCTGACCATTGATTATTATTGAATCAAACCGCCACTTGGGCCGGCGAGGAATTACCTCAGCCTTCCTGAGGCTGAGGTAATTCCTCGCCTACTAATCCTAGAGTCGCGGGTTCGAGTCCCGCCCGGGCGGGTTTTTCTCCACTCAGGGCATGGATGTTTGTCAAGCTCTGTTGGTTCAGCCCCTGGGAAACCTGATGATAGGCAAATTCCTATTGGGATCCCAGGGGTATATGGACCAACAGAATAGTCCGGATGCAAAAAAAATGAACCATCAGAACTTTACTCCAAGACAAATACGCACCGTGTAAGAGGCAGGAGTCGAACCGGTTGATGTGACTGGGATTTTCTGTTTTATTTCCACCATTTCGACCCTCACGGTGGGAGGCCAGTAGTAACACCATGGTTAATAGTTTAGTTATTTTCTATTCACAAATCATTCAGAGCTGGGAACCAAATTCTAGAAATATATTTTATACGCCGATTTTATAAAAGGCAAGTAACATTTTCCCTCACTCCATCACTACCTACACATCCTACCGACACGTGTCGCAAATTCTAACTCTTTTCTTACTGTACTTCACATTTTAAGGCTGTTTTTATCTATATTTGTCATAGCGCAATAACCTGATTCATGGAGCATTATACTTATCAAAAGAATTGTATGTAAAACAATGAACGAACGACTTTGCATAAAACAGACCCTCTCCTTTTTACGCGCCACTATTCATACAATTTACATTCTTTGACGCCGCCTCAACTGCCTCAAGTAATTTCTACTCGTAATTGACCTTTATGCATGTCCAAACTGAGTTTGATGCTGCGCCGATTCCCAATGTATCTCTTTCGGACGTCAGAGTTCGTTCTGGCACCTGCTAAAGCTATAAATACCGGGAAAGTGATAAGGAAGACAGGAGATGGAAGGGAGAGGAGGGAATGTTTTGCCACGCACTGAGGTGAAAATGGCGCCTATGAGTTTTGTTGGTTTGGCGGTTAGGGGAAGGCGCGGAGGCGGTTTGATGTTGGCGCGGCGCATTCGACTGTTACGTAACCACTTTCCCAAAGAGGAGGGAGGTAGGGAATCAAAGGTTATCGGAGAACATGTGACGAAGGAAAAAAATAACAGGTCCACGAACAATGGCGGCCCCCCAGACACGTCACTCAGCTGACTCGGCCGTCTTTATCAGCGAACGGTTCGAAAATGGACACGCCAAGTATTTTCATGGGAACACAAAAAGGACGTCGTAAAACGCTGTTCCTCCCAAACTAAGCGTTGTGTCGAAGAGGGAAGAAAACACTGTTCGGTAAATCGTTCTTTCGATCGCAAAGGGAGGAATCTCAGAGAGGATGATATCGGTCTCGTTCGGGGGCTCCTCAGCTAAAATGCTGCCGAGTGATTCACGGTGGAAATTTTGTCCAAGTTATCGTAGGGGAAGTGGCCATTTCAAGTTTCTTTACCGCGCCTGGAAAGCATTTGTAAGTGGGCGAAGAGCATGATTTACGTTGCTTTCGGGATTTTCAAATGAATCTTCACAATTACAGGGAGGGGACTAGGGAAGATTGGGGAATTAAAAACCGGTGTCAGTTCTTTGCCACCAAAATTGGGCTTAAGTGGTCAAATTGTTCAAAATATTCTACTTAATTACCAAATGTCTGTGAGTTCCATTGAATATTAAATACATTTTTAGACGTATTTCTGCTTGCACGATCCTAGATAACGCGATAGCAATGGTACTAGTGACGTCAAATTTCAGCTACTACTAGTCTTTATTGGACGTCTAGATGGAAACTTAGCACGCTGCTAAAAAATAAATCCTTAGAATAAAATTGGGAGGTATTCAACCATCGTACTTCAAATGTTCCTAAGATGTGATCTAGTCGTTCGTTTTTCTGTGCCTGGGGCGTTATCAAGGCTTTGCAGCTGACTCGATGACGTAATTATAGCTATTGTAATCCCCAGAAAACTTTTAAGAACGTTCATCGCACTTTCCCTATCCTTGGCACGAAAAAAAGAGTTCATAAAGTACTGTTCATTGAACACCACATCCAAATTTTACGAGGAGAAAAAATAAAAAGGTGAACGAAGTCCTTTTCTGGACCTTTGATCAAAAATTGGATGCCCAAGGGAGGGCGCACAAAGGCCTCCTCGAATATTATAATAATATTGGAATGTACTATTACTGTTACGAGCTTTATGATACATTTAAAATCATAAAAATATGCCTCAATACTTCATGAAAAAGGGTTCCTCAAAAATACGAATCGTGGAATCACAATATTCGGCGAACAAAACAAGAGCATGTGGAAATGATAATGTAAAACCCCTCCACGTTCCAAATGCCGACGCGTAATTTTGCCTTCGAATTCTGTCAGCCTTCCCCTTTTTCTTACACGGGCGCATCACTTGAAACTAATTACGTTGGCATTTTCATCCCTTTCCTTATTTTACGGGGAAAAACGATGCTCCGAGCCTGCTCGCCCCCGCACCATTTACTTTTGTGTCGGGGGAAGAAAATGACCCGTCTATTCCGCAAACAGCTCTTAGGAGAATGCATTCGGGGCTGTACCACACCACCGCGCGGCTGATTGATCGTTCCCGCTAGGAATGGGAGCGAGTGGAAATTGGGTTGGCTATTTTTGGGAGAACTTGATTGGAGCCGTACAAAGATGCCCACAGTAAAAAAAAAACATTTTTCCCTCGCAATGAATAATGGATGGAGTGGAAATGTTTTTAAGGCCTTCTGAGCTCTCTGCAGACCGGAACTTCGTCGCAAAACACCGCACTGGGATTTCAAAAGGACGAGATGGATCGCAAAATGATAAATCTAAAAGATGATTTTTTTAACCACATCTCTCACGATGTTAAACTTTCAGTGAATTCGCAAGTTTAAGTGTAACCTCTCAGCAAGTGTAAACGGTTATAACCTCCGACTTTTTTGAATTTCAATGAGAGGTAAGAGCGCACCAATGCATGCATTATGTAAGACCTCAGACTTTGGTGTAATATACGCTACAATCTCAACACTTTTCCTCATTTAGAAACACCTAGGGACGAACACTCGCGACTATTCAACGCAAAGAATCAGCTCGGTGTGGAGATTTGAGTATTGACCTCCCATCTCAAGGGTCCGGGTTCAAATTCCCGCAAAGGCAGAGATCTTTCTTCTGTATACCGCTCTTTACTCGAGTGCTCTGTGGAGACCACTTAAAGTTCAGAACATTTGATGGGACATTTAACCGTCGCCCCGATGGCCATTCCATCAAGAGAAGGTTTAACCCACGCCAAATTTCACACCCCTATCTTCTATACCCTGAAAAATATCCTACCTTAATACTACAACCCACTTATCTTAATGGCGCGAATGACCTAAGATGTCGGTTGCTTCCCCCTAATAACCACAACTACGATTCAACGCGAATGACACGAAGTAAAAGAGAGGCCCTTGTCCTGAGATGTGTGAATAATTGCGTCAAATGTCAATGTAAGCCGGCACGGAAGACGTAATAAGGCAATGAGGCGAATTTGTTATCCCCGACATTCCCCTGAAGACCTACGGGCCACACAGCCTCGACACGGCGAGAGAATATATTTGCTCGCACGACTTATTACCGGAAGCTGGATACGGCGGATCGCACCCGCAATTAAATAGTGGAAATCAAACAACCCTCTCTGAGTACAGCGACATTGCTCGAGTTGGGAGGAGGAGTAACGACCTCCCCGCGACTGTTTGCGTGCGTTTGGGGTGACATCTCTCGCGAATGAGCCAAGTAGCGGAGGACATATCCACCCACCGTCACTCCGTCAATGTTTGCTCGCCGTTTCTCAACCAGTGTGGAGGAGTCGTTCCCTTCCCCCATGAAGAATTAATTAAACCGAAAGGGTGTTACGAGTCCTGAGGATGACGACGCGTGGGGCGGGAAGGGAGCGAAACGATCCCCTCTCGTGTTTCAACCGGGGTCTCCGAGGAGGATGTGTTGCGATGGCAGCCCGGGGGAATAAATGAGCTCCGGTTGGCCGTAGGGAGGGCGTGTGCAAGCGGAGACGGGTCTCGAATGCGTTTAATTGGGGGGAGGGAGGGCAGTAATGGGACGGGTTTCCAGCCCACGCCGCAATCACGGGGTCAAGGCGGATGGTAGTGTCCTCACGATGGTGGTCTCTCGGGCGGCGAATCCCTCGGGGGTAACGACGGATGCTGCGCCTCGTCGATGTGCCGGAAGGTAATTAAATGTGGGACCGCTGCCCACCTCTTTCATGAAACCAGTAATGAGAGCAGTTTCAGGCGGTCGAAGATACCCTGGGTTGCACTCCATGCCTCGCTGGCCAAGGAGAAATGAGCGACTGGCATCGACAAAGCTAATTCTTCCTCACTGGAGTTGTCACTATTACCTTACAATTTTCCGAACATTTTTTCCATCAGCTTCTGTTTTCACGTGGAGAATTCTTTGACAAAATACGTTCTCTATCGTCTTGTAAGATCTAAGTTTTACATAACTGGATCAATCTTTGACATTGATATAGGCACGGTGAATATAGTTAATGCCTGATTACGAGCCAATGGTTTTCTACAAATGCTGGAATACTATTAAGACATTAAGAAATTCGTCTTCAAGTCTGAGGATGGTTTTCGCCGAATTGACGGAGTCCAAACTAGTTTAATAAAGATCCCACAGATGCGATACAAATGTGAACATCTAAACCAGATAAGAGCTAATTAGATAATTTAGTGCAAAAAATATGGAGGGACTCAGGATTTTGTTTTTCTTAGAGCCGCATTTCAATTTTTTTAAATTTATGCAGTAGGAAAATAATACTTATGGTGCTAACAATATAATATGCTTTCATTAAACTACTCCATTTGCTACACATGCATAAAATTACGAAACTACTTGAAATAAAAAATATATATAAATGGTAAAAAATATGTTTTTATATCTTTAATGGATATTCGAAACGATAATTGCAAAACGAAACTTTTTAATTTTAACGACTCCCGTTATTGCAGCATTAAACATGACTGAGAATAAACATTTTATACCACAACTCTAAAAGAACAGCTTTGAAGTCTAGCATTTTACTAGAGAATTTGGAAGTTGAATAATCTCTGAATCCAGGTTAAATATTATTAAATAATATTCCTTTGTCAAAGCGAATCTATCATTACTCACTCTTTTTTTAGCCGATAACGCATCTCATGGAACAGCAACGAGAACAGTAGATAACCAACTCACCTGAAAAGTAAAGAAATTTAGGGTTAATGAAGGTGAAATATTTTATGTAAGTTACTTGATATTTATTCAAAAAGGACTGAGGCATCATCAACAATATTCAAATATTAGTTATCAATAAACCGAAGATGACAGGAGGTTTTGTTCTTGCCATAATCTTCAGCAACAATTATTGTAGCGGATTTGGAAAGCCAGAGGAACATGGCAGTTATCAATGTATCCAAAAGATCAGGAATTAATAACAAATGCCCTCCTTGTCCCTATTTACCAATACCATCAGCTACCCTATTGCAAAACCTTTTCTTTCTCAACTGGAGAGAAATCTGTTCTCTTCCTTAGGAGTATTAGGAGTATTTTTCCCTGCTGTTTTCTCTATAACTCACAGATCATCGGTTTCACCTAATATAAAATATTCCTTCTATTTACAATGGTCAATCCAAGTAATGCCCTTCCAGAATTCTGTTCAAGTTGTCCCCCTCAAAGCTTAATGATTCACAAAACGTTATAAAAATGAATAACGGAGCTTCACTTCACATTAAGTATAGTATCCTAAAATTATATTCGTGATTTTATGATTTGAAAGGACATTAGCGTGCTTCTATACGCTTAACGTTTTTCAGTCAAGTCAATCACAAACACATGGCTGAGAATGAATTATGTGTTTTCACAGTCTCTCTTCATAATTTCCAAATATCTAATGAGTTTTCTCGGTAAGCATTTTTTTTCTGTTTACTTCCTCGCTGATTGCTGAGTAATTGCACAGCATCAGACCATTTTGGGTGTCTCTACGTATAACCCGGTAATGAACCCAAAACCTAATCAACTCCAACTGATGGTCTCATGCAAATGGCCACTTTGGACTTCTCTTATTTTATCTTTATAAGCCATCATATCCCACTCCATTCGAGTTGGAGATGGTGGGGAATCGAGGGAAAGGGAACCAGTTTTCTAAATTAATGTCATTTCTGAAGAACTGGAGATAAACGCGCTCGCTGAGCTCGTAAACCGCAAAGACGTCATTGATATTAGGTCCTCATGATTTGGCAAATGGAAACGCCTGTGCTGCCAGATGCCTCTGCAAGACCTCATCGCCCGTAATGAGAATTTTTGACGGTCAATCTCATTAACGACGAAGCCGGAAAACGTAAAAGACGAATAGGAAAGTTTTACACGGACCTCGGCACATTCCGCGGGTAGTCACCTGGGTATGTGGTGCAAGCTGTCATGATATTTGTGGTACAAGCTGTCATGATATTAGTGGTGTTAATGGCAGAAGAGTGTCTATTTAATTGTGTAAAGTGTTGTTATTCTCTTTCAAGAGAGTTGAGCGCTCTGGAGTTCCTGTGCTCAAATACGAGAGAGGTATCTTCCTTCAATAAATGATATGTGATATTCTGCATAACATATATTTCTGGGAAACTATAGTTAGAGTAGGGAAATGAATAAATCCCCCCTGATGTGTGAATTTCACATGAATTTAGGACTCATTTCCCCTGCTTGAGAGTGAACTCCACCCTCAAAAGCAAGATAGACCCTCGTGTTGGACGCCAAGTTTTTTTAATGCATATCCTCCTCCTTCTCAAGTAGCGATGACAAATGCATTCGCCTTAAATGTCGGTGCGACGTGATGCTGAGAGGAAACACGGCGTTTGTTCTGCCGCCGTTGACTCTTTTCCACCACAGTCCTCCCGGCTGGCTCAGCATGCCGTCTCACCTTTCCTCCACGCTCCGCCAAATGGGCTTCTCACGTCAGTGAGATCTTCCTCACTCCTCCTTCACCAGCCCCACCCCGCACCTTATTTCGCCTCCCCCATCCACGCAAGGAAACGGCACGGGGAACGTTTCCCCTACACCTCGCCCTCCGGATAACTTTCCTCCCCTCGGTTTCCTGCCGCCCGGACCACTCTCCTTCTCCATCCTTACTTCCCTTCTCATCTTCCTATATCCTTCACCTCCCATCCATTCCCTCTTGGATCCGCTTCATTCCGTTTCCTGCACAGCGGCAGCTCCCGTACGACCCTGACCGCCGCCGCCCTAGCCAGCGGTCAGCGAAAGATGTGCTGGGATATCCCCGAGGGGAGGGCGGGACGAGTTCGCGCTGCGTAGTCTTCAGCCCTCCACGCCGATACCGAACAGAGATATAAGCATCGTAAGCGATTTATCGATGCAGCCATCAGTTTCTAGTCTTTCACATATATTCCAAAAGGAGATAAAATCTCAAGGCGTTGGCGATTCATCGACGCAGCGATATAAGCCGCGCCTGAGTAATGGTTTTGTTAAATGTTCGGGGTATAATAGGAGGCTTAAGTCACTTTCGCCATCTAATTTTGGTGGTTCATTGGGTGTGTTGAGTGATTTATTAGGGAACGGAGAGAAGCGAAACCCAGCGCTTGCAGTAAAAAAATCTTAACGGATGGCATCAAGGGTTCAACGGTTTAACGTTATTCCGATGAACGGACGGACATGAGTACTGCGCTCAAAAAGCTCTCTCCACGACACTGGGCGCCGTTATGTATGTGGAAAATCTTCCACTAATGGGATTCAAACCACAACAGTGGCAGAATAATTTCAGTAGAATCCAAGTCTCTTTTTGAGTCCTTTGTGGTAAACACTTCAGATTTCTGATTGGATGCTGAACCCCGTTTCCTAGTACCTTTCATTAAAAGTAAGGTAATTCCGATGCAGGGTTTCTCACTGCCAATCCCCATTAATCTAACCATCAACCAATTATCATAGACACAGTTGTCCTTTCTCCAAGTGTGTATGTGCACTTCTTTCCAACGACAAAGTTTGATGTCGTTGTCCGATCAATATTATCTATAAGATCGTTAGTCCATTTTTAGCAGCATTCTCCATATTTTTGAATGATAAATTTATTGTCGTTTCCGTCCCATCTGCGATAAAATATACTACTTCGAGGATAACACCGGGTGGAAAAAGTATTTTTCATCACTATTTGTACGAATAAGGTTCATGTACTGTCGTCCAGATCGTTCGTCGATCACATAGCCCTTTCCATGCCGCCTTCATCTAAATCCATCCTCGAAGAATCGAGTCAAATGTCGATATGAAAAGACGTACAAATATCGGCTTTATTTATATTTATAGCTGCTTCTTATGGTTCAAGGCGATGGCGAAGAGAACGGGAATGATGGGAGGGACCTCTTCATTCCCGTGAAGGCGAAGGAGAGAGGATAGGTAAAGTAAGTTTCCACTCGCACTCTCCAATCAGCGAAATGAGATCTAACTTCGGGCGGGGTGGAGTTGAGGATGTTACTCCCGGAAGAAAACATGAAGGAACGTGGGTGGAAGGAAGGGCAAGGGTCAAAAGTTTCCTCCGTGACAGGGATGGGAATAAGAAACGGTGAGTGAAATCGGGTGTATTCAAAATTTGCCCGCAGCTTTCTGGACAGAAACAAATTTGTTTCAGTTAATCAATAAAGAAAAATCGCGATGATTTTCTCATGACATAATCAAGCTTCCACTTTCCGGTTCATTCGTTTGTGCCCAATCACGTGAAAAGATGGAAATTATGACAATTTCACAGAATATCTCTTGGAATTACCGATGTCTATATGCTTTAGATGAATAGGTTGCCAAAAAACGCCACAAAACGGAACGAATAATGTTTTAGATAACTTGAAAATAATGTGATATGAACGAATAATGTTTCTAATTAGGCTAGAGCTTTCAGGTTCAAAAGAATTTTCAATTACTTACAATGGTTAAATAACAAAAAACGGAAATATAGGAAAATATGGGCCTATACTCACTAAGTCTTACTTTTACAGGGATTGGAAAAAGATGTTTAAAGGAAGACGATTTTGTTTATTAAAACTATTAAAAACGTCATTGACGAGGAGTTTATAGTAATAACACTGAATTTCACTATTCATATTTTATGGAAGTACATATTTGTTTTCTACGTAGATATGTCAGTTAAGGCTGTTAATCTTGTGCGGTAAAGATGCAAAGCAACCATAAAAATATATAACAGTTAAATACATAAAAGTTATTGAAGCTTTCTCTGAATAATTACTTCTAGAATTAATCACTTCAAATTTATGAATATGTGAGTTTACACAATTGCTTTAAGCGATCATTGGAATGATTTCTTTTCCCGAGAAATTGGCCAGAAAACAACTCATTCTTCAAGAGATACGCAGTGAAAATTTCAACACATACATGCCGACATGTTTTATGAAATTTAATCGAACAAAGAGTTTAATGATGTGTCGCATAACTGCACTGCGAAATGGGAATATCTAATTTGCAGTCAAATAGCCAGTAAATAAAATATGAACAACATGTAAACCATTTTTTTAGTGCTATTTTCAAAAACTCCATCATCATTCGAAAGAAAGGTAACACATTTATATTATTCGAGAACTGGGAAAATTTTAATGATTAGAAAAGCCCACTGTCATTTAAATGCATCCAGTACACAGAATGGGATTTCCGTCATTCGTCGCTAATTTTTGAACAGTTAACTTCACAAATGATCAATAATTCATACAGGTTCCCGTGGAGGTTGAAATTTAAAAGTAGAGAAGTTTCCAAAACATACTCTCAATACTGGAAAATGGACCATTTCAAATCTGCAAGCGTATCCCATTTGCCTTAGGCCTCCAACAGTACGTAACGCGCTTTTGTAGGAATATACGCTCATTAATAGATCCCTTCACGTAGACCGTCGGAGTAGGAAGACACCCAAGGCCCGATTTACCACGAGCCTCTATCGCATCACTAATCCCTATGTATATCGAATCACCTGCCGAACCTAAAATGTCACAAACGACTTCATCAGACGTGCACCCGAGACCTCACACCACTAAAACCACGGAAATGAGGGCCATTCAACCGAGATGATGACTGAGACTAGAATATCACAGCCTTGGTGCGGGGTGAGTAAATCCATGCTCAAACGTGCTCATCTGTCTATGACGCCATGGGAACCGTTTGAAATTTTAGTGCTCGAGGATAAATACTGACGCGAGATATTTGTGTAATTAAATTTAAGGAGGGCAATGAATTGCTGAATCCAGGATGGATTTACGAGAGATCATAATACCGCGGTTTCAGGCACTCGATGAAGAGATGCTTCTCGTATATTCCCTCCAGGAAGATACGTTTTAGCTAGGGATGGGTCGGTTCCACTTTTTTTCGGTTCCGGTTCCAGTTCGGTTCTTAACTTCGGTTCTCGGTTCCGATTCTCGGTTCCGGTTCTTAATTTACCACTTACTTTGCATTGCTCAATGGTAAGATAAGGTAATCAATAATCATTTTCAGAGACTGAATTAGAATAATTCACGACTTTGAAGCATCTAAGTACACTATTTCACCAGGTTTTAATGTGAAGCCTCCACTTTCGGAGTGTGAGTAGGTTTCAAACTGGTTTTCGCGCCAATTATTTCGGTACCGATTATTTTTGGCCTCGGTTCCGGTTCCGGTTCTAAGCTCAAGAACCGGTGGAACCGAGAACCGAAGAACCGAACCGACCAATCCCTAGTTTTAGCAAAGAATGTCCGCCTAATTTTGCACAATTTGTTTCATTTGCTGATCTCATCTGCGAGAGGATCATGCAACAAAAGGGCAATGAATCTGTAAAAGCTGACTTTAAAATAAACTGCTTTAAATAAATAAGTGTAAAATTTACTTAAACACTGGACTACTAACGAAAATGCAGGACAAAACTGGAGTCCACAAGTCTAAGGAAATAATATCAAAAATATAATGCATTCAGTAATCGAGTGTTCCTAAAGTGGAAAACGTAATGGATATATTTTTTTTAAGTTCCGAAAATTGTATATTCCACCAATTTATTTAAGAGAAATCTATTGTCTTACTGGTTTAACATTATTTCATCACTACGCTGTTCATTCATTTTCCATTAAACTACAAAGGTACCCAGCACAATTAAAAAGTAATACATTACCTCAATTTATAAGTTAATCTATTTTTGGCACAACAAGAGCGATAATCGTTTGAGTGGCGTAGCAACATGATATCGTCAAGAGCCCTTGTCATCGCTTGAAACTTTAAAGAACCGCCAGTTCCACCGTATCGAATCGGAGGGATGAGCTGATAAAAGGAAGAAACCCTGCAATTCCTTCGCGGCGTCGAAACATGAAAAGTTGAACATGAGACCACCACCGCCATTCCTTTGTGTGAAGTAAACAATTTCTTCGGGTGGAAAAATAAAAGGTAGTCGCGCGAATTCCTCCGCCCTGTTATCTACCCTCCGACCCCCCAGCGAACGCGTTCATTTCACGGCAGAGGGATGGAGAAAAGTACACCGTTCTCATCGATAAAGTTTTTATTACCCATACTGGGAACTCTCAGAGGGATAAGTGCGGAGCATTCAGATCTTTTTCCTTTCCGGATTAAACATTTCGGGTGGAAGAGGGCTTGGAGGGAAGGTATCCATCCGCTCGAACTCAAAGAGTGTATCCGGAAGTACTTGCGGGCGGAATCCTTTTGTTTTTTCATCTAACCAAGTCTCAGGCGATCTTAATCCGCTCCGGATAATAGGGGGAAAATCCCCCGACGGTGATATGAAGAGAAATGGATTCCCTTAACCGAGGGTGCAGGAAAAAAACAGGAGCAAAGAAATAACTTGGAGAAAAAAGGATAACTCGAGGTTCAGGGTCAACCGTTTTCCACTAAACTTAACTCCACGTTCTGTTGTCTCCTAATGGGCCTTGAGGGGGGGGCAAGCTTTTCCTGACCCTGAAGCGAGACTCAAAATTACTGCCATTCCTCATTCAAGTACAACTTGTATTCTTTACTTCAAGCATTCCTTCCAAAAATGCACTTGTGAGAACCACTCGTGAGCACAGCACGCCTCTGATTACACTGCGAACGAATTGAGGTAATTCACGTGACACGTAAGTTTACTTCCTTTGGCCATGAATTCAACGGAGCAATTAACTGAAACAGAATCTAAAACAAAAAACCCTATTGATTTGTTGGTTTGGTCACCCATTTTTGGTTAATTGTTACCTATCGGTTATGAATAATACGAACGTTTATTCCCAAAAACAAAATGGTACTAAGTGCTCTTATATTATGCTTTTGGGAGAATTTGTTGCTTACATTTGAGTGAACTCAATAACAGAATGCTCAATTACAGCAAAACCTCACCTTAAACCTTAATTTAGAGGATTTTTACTATGAAGTTGTTGGTATACATGACTAATGAGCAATGGAGGACTTTTTAAAGTAGCCCTGGTTAATTTTGTGAATCAAAATACCATGAGCCAAACTAAAACTAAAACCATTCGATCCATATCTTTTCATCCACTTCCTCCTTCGTATTTATAATGGCCAAATAATAAGAGAAACTCTTTGGGAGCCGAAACAATTAATCTGCATGAATATTTCCTTTCGGGGGTGAGTCATTCAAGGGGAAAATTAGATTTCCCTTCGGAGTGAATACAAACGTCGTGTATTCGTTTCACTTTTGAGCGGAAGGTAGGTAGTGGAAGTGGAAGGTAATCATGGATTTCAGTTCAGTAGACAAAGAGAGCATCAATATGATACCTTCTATGTCAAATTAGTAGGAAGCCTAATTTTGATCGAAATCCGATTATTTCCAAAATGCTGCTGACCTTTTAAGGCATTAGTAGGGAGAGATGGATATTTTCGCTGATTCTGATAGCAAAATTTATATCAGTTGGATATCATTTCTTTACTGAATATAATTCAGTTGGGATCACGAAAGAAAATGAAATCATACAAATGGAAGGATTACCTGAAATAAGGTATTTTAAATGATCTATTAATACCATTTTCTCCTTTATGAGGGCCTATATTCGATTTCCGGCAGAATCAGATATTTTATAGTGAAATTCCTGTACCTACTCGAGTGATTTGTGAAGAGTACTTCAGGATAATCCTTGAACTGCATTCAGAAAATCAGGCTTACTGTGAAACCCTTGACACCTTTAGTGAATACTCTATTGCCAACACCGGATTTCTCTCCATCCTTCCTACCCAAAAATCCAGCAACTACCCTCATTTTCTCTATGATACATATTATCACAGCTGTTGTTCGCTACCTTGTTATTAATGATTTCTAAGAATCTTTTCTTGCTGATTTCTTGACCTTGGGAAAGAATATACGACAATGTTTGTTTGCATGTCGGCATAACCCTGCTTAAAACTAAATGATAATTGCTATGGTGTAAACGCTACACGAAAATAGATTTCAGAAAGGTGGTAGTGCTCAAAGGCTCTTTTACCTTCCCAATACATTTTTTCGGGATGCAAAAAGTAATAAACAGTCGTGCGATAGCTCCGAAATTTCAGGAATTTCCAAATAAATTCGTAATTAAAGACAAACATAAAAAATAATGCTGTGAAATAATGCATTTAAATTAAACAGTAGTGGTTAACAAGATACAAATTCACATCTACATGGTCTTAGGAGGCTGACATGCCAACAATTCCTTGGGGAAGGAAGATGCTATAGTATAATGATCTTAATACAATATGATGTATGTTAATAATTTCCATTACATCCATAGAATTTGAGTTAGACTGCAGATATCTATTGATGTATTGATTGATTGAGATGAACTAGGGTCCAATTTTGAATGGCATGCTTTCCTTAGCTGCGTAATTCTCAGCGTATTTGAGGAAAGGGGAACCTGGAAGTCATTAAAATCCGATGGCGCGAGTCTAACTGTGTGCCTACTCTACGCTGTGTGCCTACTCTAATCATAACTGAACCTACTTCTGCAGATCCCATTCTGAATATGAAATGGAATGGACGGGAGGCATTATTTGCAAAAATATCGATAGACATGACATTATTAAGCTTAAGTTTGGTGGGATGAAGTACAAGTCAAGCGTTTTCCCTGGAACTCCAGGTCCCATCGGCTCAAACGCAACACCAATATCATTCTTATCAGGGAATAAGATAACGTTCATAGTTAACGCTGAGGCGTGGAATTTATGAAATATACCCCCAGGCTTGCCGAGAGAGGTCGATAATCGATCGACATCAGCCATGCTCTCAAGGTATCAAAGGAGAGAGTGTTCAACTTCATCGAATGCCTGAGGGCTTCAGCTCAGGGGGAAAGCAGAATTTTTCAAATACCAAAAGGAGGCCGACTAGGATTTTATTTATCTCCGTTAGCTCAGAACCTTCCTTCCGTTACCTTCCAGTTACGAGATTAGCTTCGCATTTTAATCGTTCTCATACAATGAGAAGAGCGTTGGGGGAGCCTAAACACCCCAAGGGTAGCCAAAGGAAGCTTTATCAAAACAGAATTCAGAAATGGGGCGTAAGATTTTGGCTGAAGCTTCTCATTTCTTCGTCTTAGTTCATTCAATCTTGTTCAAGCTAATTCTTCTTCTCATATAAGAAGCTAAGATCAAGCTAATTCTTCATGCAAGCATATAGGTTGGAAAATGGGAGAGGTTAAAAAAATACTATTACAGGTGGATTCAAAGTACACAAAGGATTAAAAGCAGGAAGCCAAAGGGTGGAAAGCTTATTCAATGACCATTAACCATATGGGCACTTGTTGAAAATTTTCAATATTCTATTCCTACGGTTTTTTCCCTAACGTATTTAACTAAAAGATATAAGGGTAAAATAATAATAATATTATATATATATATATATATATATATATATTGCATGAGCATACGGAAAAATCACAATAACAGTAAATTTCAAGAGGAAAGAGTTCTAGGATTAAAGGTTTTGTTTACATCTTAACAATACCGATCATAAATTGTATATCTGAAAGCCAAGATCTTTCATCGCCATTTTATTATTAGTAATAAAATGGTTATGCATTACAGCACTAATCTGAGGCAACCATTGTTCTTCTGCACATAAAAGCATGAACCAAAATGAATATCCCACATCATTATCATAGTTTTATTATAATAATCCCCTCTCCCACATAAAAACTGAAACAGAGGGTTATATTAGATCGAAAAACAATAAATTCATAACATAATGGAGAAATTCATTAATAGATTATGCGTTGGCTTATGGGAAAATGGGTGGCGAGTAATCACAACTGTCTCCATTTGTCATTATTGGCCGTTTTCAGCTCCATTACACGATGATACCATGAATACATCAGTATTTTACCCACTCACTGATGATGGCATGGATAGGGACGAAACATCCCGGGGATCGGGATAGTACGGTGGCTAAAGTACTGGCCACCCAAACTGAGAGATTACGTTCTAATCCCTAAGCGGTAAAAGAGCTCTCGAATCTCGGTAACAGCGAGGATCTTGATCCCCATCTCAAATCATGCATCTTTTCACGAATTGCTCGTTTCATAATTTAAATAATTACCAGAGAATGCAGCAGCATATTTTTGGCGTAAAAACCGACCTTACTAGATGTCCTCCATTTGAAAATCTAAGATTTTGAGTCACACAGTAGAAGCAAAGAGGTATTACGAAAGGGAATGGTAAACTTCGGCAATGAAGTTGTAAAATCACTATTCGAGTTAAAACTAGGGATAAATTCATTCATGAGAAGCTTCTTACACTGGAACAATGGATTCTCACAATAGGCTTTTCTCTAAAAAATTTCCTCACATGGTATTTGTGTGGGGATGTTCAAAGATCTGTCTAAAGACTGTTAATGCATGCTGGTGATGGTTCATGCCTCACCACGTGCCAGTAGCTTACAGGTATTTATTTTACAGATTTAAATAGAAGAGATTTCACACGGATATGAAGATGGAGTCCAACGATCCGTATCTGAATGCCACTACGCTACCACGTCTCTGACAATAATCCCAGGCTTGTGTGCCTGGAGTGAATCAGGGGCAAAGTGGGGATGGTTTTATGGCCCATCCGTCACGGGCAACTAATTCCGGATGGCTACCTTAAAGTGCGAAACGGAGAGTGATTGACGTGAGATGACACGAAGACGAGACAGAATACAAGGGAGGGGAAAGGGAGAAAAAAAGAGATAATGTGGATGAAGGAGGGACAGTGAGGAGACTGGCAATGAAAATCTCATCAAGGAAAGACACCCATTACCGCCAGATCCAAGAGGCTGTGACCCATTCATCCTGAAAGACCTCCGAGAACCAAGAAGAAGAATGGACAGCGGAAATAGAAGCCGGAGGAGGAGGGAGGACAGTTACGAGGAGGAAGATATGAAGTATTGAATAGTATGTCCTTAGTTTTTAAAACGAATTTCCTCCCCGTTTCAAAATGTTAACTTGAATTTTATTTAATGCAAAACTACTAACTTGAAAGACAACAATGTTCAGGCTTCTCAAAGGAATACAACAACAAACTTGTAGTTATGTAAAAAAACAACTGAATTACCTAAAGCATTTCATCAACAAATTCAAAAATATTAAATATTAAATTGTAATCTCAACATGAAGATACACACACTGCAACACGTGCACAGATATGTGTGTGCTTGGGCAGTGTAAGGGAAATGTTTAGGGCAAATCCTGGGAAAAAAGTAAATGGAGATATCAATTAAGATAGATCCTTTCTCGATTCCACTTTTGGCGAAGCAGAAACCACAAGGCTCCTCTGCTCATTAAAAACATGGCCATTGCGAATAAAGCCTGAATTACACTGTCATTTTTCACGTGCAAGTTTAGAGATAGCTACAGTCATTGCGTAAAAAAGAACATAAGATACGATACTTTAAGGAGATACGGGCAATGATCCGATTCCCTTGACATCCTCGGTCACCTGAGCACGTCCTTCCAAGTAATTCCTGGTCGGTCTTCCTTTCCATCCTCCTCCAGACCTAAACCTCAAGAGCATCTGAATTTTTGACCCTGCTCTCCTATATCAAAGTCCTTGAACATATCATGCTCCGTATCAGCCTTTTATCGACTTTCTCTCGGCCTTTTTGACTGAACAAAATTATCCACATGATTTCTTTATTACCTACTTTGTAAAACTTTGTCCAAAAAAATACTATGCAAGGAAAGTTTACCACCACTAAAATCAAACGCCCTCTTACACTGTAAAAAGTTGATCTGATTTTCAGTGCGATCTGAATTTAAGCGCTGCCTGGTTTAAGGCAGGAACACGGATTTAAGGTACGGAAGAGGCAGGAACATGGATGGTTGGTACAGGAGCAGTTGAGCAGGAAGCAGAGGAAGCAGGATTCTGGTTGGTCTGATTTTCAGTCGTTCACCTGCCTTATTTTTAGACAAGATATTACTACTGAAATTCAAGATACCCTGTCTTAAAATTGTTGCATCTGAAATTCAGATCGCTTTTGTACCTTAAGATCAGATCTACTTTTTACAGTGTAGTATTATGCTTAGTTTACACTCATTTTCTTATTTTCTTTCAAAAATTGCGTCGATTACGTTGTATCATGTTCAATATTATGGAGATGAAATAAGAGTGGAAGCCAAGTTGATTGATATGGAATTATGAGGACAAGAAGAAAGAAATGAAGAATAAGAAATTATTCTGAGAAGGATGACGACATGGAAAAGACTAACCTTAGGAGGAAAAAAGGGAAGCGTAGCTAAAGTCTGGGAGGAGGTTAAGCCCTTGGCTCGGACGAGGAAGAAGGATGAGAAGTAAAGGAAACGAAACCTTACGTGGTGCAAGAAGGAAGGATAAGAAAGAGGGGAAGGCACGCTCACGATCTCCCCCTTAACGTTCAGCGTCCCCCATTTCTCTCCCCCCTCCCTCCCCCGGGAGGGAGACGTATCCGTCACCCCCATCCCGCTCCACCCACAATCCGTCGGCCGCCTGTACGAGAGGGGATGTGGAGAGGGGTGGATTAGGAGCCATGACCTTTTTTAATGGCGTCACGGATACTTTTAATCCGGCACACAAAGGGGTCGCAGGCGGTGCGGGGGAATTGATTAGCAGAGGCGGCTGGCGGTACGCAGGAACGACCCCGGGGGGTTGGGGGTGAGGTGGTGGAGGAGGCGGAGGGGGAGGCGGGCGTGCAAAGGAGTGGGGGAGGAGTTAGGAGAAGGTTGTGACGTCGGGACAGGAGACAAGGGAGGGAGGGAGAGAGGAATGATGTTGGCACGGAGGCACTCTGCGCGCCGAAGAACAGGCGAGGATGTCCCGAAGCCCTTTCCGATGAGCATTTCTGGGAGTTAGGAGCGACTGCCCGGATGTAATTTTCATAAGAAAATTGAATTCATGCCCTTTTCAAGCTACCAATATTGTCCGGCAAGAGGTCAGGCAAAGACGATTATTAAAAAAATTTCAGTTTTGATATGAGAGACCAGTTTGATGGGTTTGAACAAAAAGACACTGTCCTCAGATGTGTCACAGTCGTGGGGGATCAGATTTATTCCCTATCCCTTACTATCCTTATCCCAGAAACAAACCCAATTTATCCACATTGATACTGAGGTGTCCTAGGTCTTCACGGGGATCTGAACACTGGCACCTCCAATTCTGGCCACCGCGGGGTAGCCAGGAGGGTGACGAGACGACTTGGAAACACAAAGGCCGCGATTTCAATAATGTTATGTTTTTCATCAGTATTGCTTAGGAGAGATGGCCAATTGTAACCTAAGGGTGGAGCTACAAAAAAAGTGGAAATCTCCAACCTCCAGTTTGTAGTCTGATGTTTCAATGAACTGCAATAGCGCCCAACTCATAACGACTCGTAGTAATCAAGGGTTACGATTGGAGTGGTGCTTAGACAAATGGCTTCATATCCCAAGGGCTCGGATTCAAATCTTGGCTGTAGCAAAGACTGTTGAATTGAATACTGAATTCGAGTGCTGTGGGAGAGCACATCAAGTTGAGTACTTCCTCCTTCCACTCCACCTTCCCTCCGTTTTAAAATCGCTAAACGCAGCCATCCGCTTATCCATAATTATTCATATGACTTCAGCTTTTGATCCCCTCATCCGAAGGACACTCCACGGACAGCACGGTCGCATGATTTTAAAATATTTCAGAGTTTATGCTCACGATTTCAACACCATAACCATGAATGCTAAAAATCTGGACACTCAATAATACATTTTCATGATTACTTCCTCTGGGAAATTGTTCGGTACACAATGGCTCGAGAAACAGAATTGGCTCTTTGGCTGTGTCTAGTGCTTCCGAAGGAAAAATGAAAATTAGCACGCTCATCGCTCACAGTGATTAAAACAAATTTCGGAGTGAATATTTTATATATTTGTATTTAACCTTAAGTAATACTACTACTTACTTTACTTTGAAGGCTTCCGCAACTTATAATAAATTTCTTAATGTTATTATTTCCGAGCATTTCCGTCACGTCTGTGGTGTTTCTGACAACAGTTTCTCCCCTCATCCTGAGAACGACTTCAGATAAGGGAGACATGTTTACGATTGTAAGAATGTCTTTCCGACCTAAAGACGTTCCCAGAATGAGGGGAAAAACTGATAGCATTAACACCACAGACGAGACGGATTCCTCGGAAATAGTAACGTTAAGAAATAAAATTACTCATTTTATCATTATTTTACATTTGGCCTACTTGGAAAAATATATTCCTGGCTCTCAAATAATTTTTTAATTGCTGTGAAGGACAAGCTCTTCCATCTAAAAGGTTTTCCGTCCCTTGCTATAAAATACAGCACTTCCTCCTCAATGAAACTTAAAACACAAGAAAAATCATACGCCACTGCGTATCACTGCCACTTGGAGCAATCCCGTGGGTAGTATAGCTTCATAAAGTAAGAAATGGACTATTCTTTCTCCTAAAATGGAAGGGCATGGAAGAGAAGTGACGGGTCCAGAGGGCAGGAGGTGATATAAAAGAACAACGAGAAGGGACAAAGGGACTGTGATTATTTACAAGATGTATGCATAAACGGCGTACTTTGTATGAAAAAGTCATCTTCACTATTAACACGCAGAAATTATTAACAAGAAATGCAGAGTTACTATTAATTCCAAATTTCCACACTTTTGTGTGTGGTAGATCTTGTTACCTAACATCCTTTAGGATGTGAAATTCCTTACCAGAGAAAATAAGGTCTCCCATGAATATTAATTTGCTTAAAACGCGAATGTATACATATTTTATGCAATAAATAATACTGTAACTTAATAAATATATGTAATGCAAAATAATATAATATTATATAAAATATATTTCTGATGATATTCTGTAAGTGTTCCATGATGGGACAGATGTCCCAGAAAATTATTATTTATATTCTTTATTGATTTTTATTTGATTGCTATATTTTTTCTAATTTTATTCATATTTATTTCCAGCCTGCTACGTAACAAGCGTTAGTGGAAAGATTCGCAAATTAGCGGCATTTTTCTGGCATCAAATGGTGAATATTGGAAATTTTTTCCTTAGGACTAACAGGCGTAATGAGGGTAAAGCCGAATAATCGAAAACGTAGTTTTATCTCCTTAAACTAATCACCAATACTTCAAAAAGCTTCATAATATCATATGAGAACCAATTTGGATTTGTGTTAAATGGCGGCGTGACAGAATATGATGGTTACTCTCTTCTTCATGTCTCGATGGCCAAGTAGACGTGAATCATGCTTCTCTGTTAAGGAAATATTGGTACCACCAAGCTAACCCACTCTCTACGTTAATCTTTATAATTTATTGTGGAGACAATGCAATTTCATATCCTCACTTGACCCTACCCATTTGGCCCAGCTATTTACGCGAGGATCAATGGCAGCGATCACCTTTTCCAAATTTCTTTTTAAAAAATTATATTGAAATATTCATTCTTGCTGTTATCTTAGTGGATTTCAAGGGGACCGTTTCAACATAATTTGAATATTCAATGGAAGATTTATTTACGATTTATCAATTTCTGCATAGTACGAATACGCAATTGTGTATTATATAAATAATCTATGACGAATCTACGCGGCAGAGAACCCGGAAGACTAGCATCTTCAACAATGACGCACCGCGGAAGCCTACATAAGGAATAATCTATGGACGAATAATTACGCCGTCAGGTTCTTTTCAGACCCTGACGGCGTAAAGAAATCGTCAAACAAATGTTACGCCGCAAGGCGCCAACATCTTCCATGACTTTGGAAGTTTTATCATGTACAAGCTGACCCGGCCACGCGTTGCTGTGGCTCAATCTGGTTAAATGGAAAGCGCACGTTTATAGTATGTTTAATTTCACAATTCTTATGGGTATACAATATATTTCAGCTGATCGATTGTTTTGTAGCTGGACACGCATATTTGTATATAATTTTAACGTCTTTACATGTCGTCACAAAGTAGAATATTTCAGGCAAGCATTTATTTCATCTGCTAGTGTCAATCGAGGAATTACAGGTAATGTTTGCCTGAAATGTCGTGCAAGCAATATTAATGCGTTCTCAAATGGTCTCAGGATTCAACGGAAATCTTGCAATGATCGATCCAGAGCCTCGAGCGATGCTTTGTGCACCATTGTGCATTCATCGCAAGCAATAAGTTGGTATTTCTGAAATATTTGTCCCATGCCGGATGATTTGAATATGTTGCACGTGACTGTTTCAATGAATTGCAAGTTCAATGGGATGCACATCCCGTCTCCAGTGTTGATATTGTATTCTCGATATTGTATAAACCTTCATGGAGTGAACAAAACAACTAACCAAAGCTTCATGGAAATTGGATGAATGTTGTGGTAATGCATGAAGTTATCAATATTGTATCGATACAGTATCGATATTGTAATGATCTATATATATAAAAATGAATGTATGTGTGTGTGTGTGTGTGTGTGTGTGTGTTTTTATTATTATTATTATTATTATTATTATTATTATTATTAGTCTCTAAGGTAGGGGAGTTCCTAAGAGAATCCTATTTTAGTCTCTAGGGTAAGAGAAAAAACCTAAGGATGTCCTGTTATTATTTTCTGGGGTAAAGGGGAATCCTAAGTATAACCCATTTTTAATCTGGGGTAAGGTTTTTTTTTTTTTTTTTTTTTTTTTTAAATAACTTTTATTATACCATTCTGCAGTTCAAAATATAATAGTTAACCCTCTTCTTATTATTCAAATTGAAAATAATGGGCATTTTTCATTGACCTCTCCCGTTTGTTGTTTTATAAAAAGGTCTTTATGACCCCATAGGCGTAAGTAGTCTTTTAAGGTTCCTTTATGACGATGGTATGGCTCTTCGTTTATCAACCTTTTCATTATTCTATTCTTCAGGGCCTGAGAATAGTCAATGGTTTGTTTTTTCTTTTTATAAAATAACGTAACTTCTCTATATACAGTCGATTTGGTTATGGTGATGAGGTAGTTTGCTAAGATAGTGCCGTTTCTCTGCGAGGAACTACTACAGGGCATTCCAGCATACAAGTGCAGAAGTAAGACTTTGTCAACTTCGGTCAAGGTCTTTACGCACCCGACTACGATCTTCCATAGCGGTTTCACCCTTTGGCACAAAAAGGCCAGATGCCAAGCCGTGGCCATCGTGCAAGGACACCATGGGCAGTTCGCCGAGGGTGTAATTCCGACGCGGGATAAAAAAACGCCGTCAGCCCAAGCCCCGTGGCATAATCTCCACGCAGTGTCTGCATCTACGCCAAAAGTTGGCCAGGTTCGGATTGTGTCCCAGGGTATTTTATCGTCTGAGTACCTCCCCTTGAGCGGCCACAGATGCCCACGCTGAGTGTACAAGCATTCCTTGTAGATAGTATTTTTTGGGATAGGCAAAATGATGTTTATTCCTTTTCTTTTACTAAAGAAAGTGAAAGACGGTGTTTGCGATGGAGGTGGCCATCCTGTAGGAGTTGGTCTTTCGGAGAACCTTACAAGTGGAGGTGTTAAAGGTTCCACTCGGAGGACGCTCCAGGCCTCCAGGATTGAACGGTAGTAGCGGTCAATTCTATGGCGACGGCCAGACGGAACAGGGCGCTCGGAGAAAAGAGCGTGAGGATCATCCACCTCCCACTCACGTCTGATGCATTCCAGCGCCAGTGCCCTCCCTACACTTGACATTGTGCCGAGGGCAATGCGCTGAGCAGTAAGGTAGCGGAAAGCAATCAACTTAGATGAGATATCCACTAAACCGAGGCCGCCTTCTTTTATAGGCGTTGAAACTATGTCCGAGGAGACCCAGTGTTTCCTTTCAGACCATACGAAATGAACTAGTAAGGCCTGTAGCCTTCGTACTATGTTTTCAGAAGGAGAGTATGAGTGCAAGATATGCCAGATGGTAGGCGCTATGAATTGATTGCATATCAATACTCTACCCCTGAGTGACATAGGCCCTGCTCTTGGGGTCCATCTGCGAATGGCGTTGGTGATTCTAGTACGGATGTCGGTGTCTAGGATTTCCTGTTGTCTCTCTGAATGTACGTCTATCCATGTGCCCAGGCACTTTATACCATTTGTAGACCACTGTATGCCCAGGGAGTCGTCCTCCCTTGATTGCCAAGGTCCAACCCACAGGCCGCGACTCTTGGACATATTGACTTTTGCACCACTATGTTCAGAATATATATTAAAGCATTCAGTTATTTTGCTGAAGTCGTCATTGTTATTTATATAAATTGTGATGTCGTCAGCATACGCACTTGCTACAATATTGCATTGTAACTGGCCAGGGATGACTATCGGGGTTAACTCGCATCTGAGTTTCCTTATCATCGGCTCAAATACAAGGGAGTATAACTGTCCAGAGAGAGGACAACCCTGCCTAATTCCGTTGCAAAAAGGAATGGGACTGGTGAGATTTGCTGCTATCCGTACCATGCATATTGAATCAGTGTAAAGGGTTTTGATCATTTTACTAAAATTCGTCCCAAAGCCCATCTTCTCCATCACTGCAAATAAGAATGCATGGTTTACATTATCAAAAGCCTTCGTTTGGTCTAAGGATACAACAGCTAATGGCTCTTGTCCATTAGCGTGAAGGTTAATTAGATCTCGAGTACAAGCAATCGAGTCGTAGATTGTTCTACCGGGAATGCAATAGGATTGCTCTTCAGATACCACACAGGAGATTACTTTTGATAGTCTATTCGACAGGGCCTTCGCTATAATTTTGTAGTCCGTATTCGTGATGGACAATGGCCTGAGTGAGTCAACAGTCTCCACCCTCCCAGTCTTTGGGATTAGCGTTATTATCGAAGTAGATGTGGTGCGGGGGAGCTTTCCCCTTTCGAAACTTTCATCAGCCATTCTTAGGAAGGGCATTTTCAAAACATCCCAGAATCTCAAGTAAAATTCAGGGGTCAGTCCATCAATTCCCGGAGATTTATTTTTACTTAAACTCTTCAGAGCATTTAATTCCTCATCCGAGTTGAGAGGGGTTTCAAGGTACTGACAATCATCCTCGGTAAGAGGAGTGAGAGTAGAAAGAAAAGAATCGTCTGTAGTAGGGTCAAAATTTGCATGTAATGGTGGACTAAACACAGTTGCATAGTGTTGACGAACCTCAGCAGCAAGTTTTGTAGGATCGCATTCCCACCTCCCACGAATCTTGAGTCTTGTGATAGGTACCGGCATTGCCTTTGATGCCCACTGAGATAAGTGAGCGGTGGCAGGTGCATCATTTGCTAGGAGGCCCTCCCAGCCCACCTTGGCCACCAGGGCTTTGGCCTCTCTAGCATAGTAGCCCTCCTCATTCCGTGTATTCATCCTGAGACCCCTTTTATATATTATAGCATGCTCTTTTATTTCGGACTTTATAACCTCCCAATCAGCAATTGGTCCATTACTGGATCGTAGCGTTGACAAGGACGAAATTAGTGATTCTGTGTGTTTGCAGTATTCCTCACTTTCAAGGAGTGTGTTGTCAAACCGCCAGTAAGGTGACCTACGTGTGACGTGTGACACAGTCAACCACATCATGACGGCCTTGTGATCAGAAAATGAAGACAGTGTCTCGACGCGTCGAACATGCTCAACCCTCTGATCAGAGACGTAAAATCGGTCTAAACGTGAAGCAGTGGCTATTCCGCCATGGCTCATGTGGGTGTAGCCAGGATCATTTGATCTCAAACGTCTCCAAACGTCAATGAGACGATGTTGATTAACTAGTCGTCTTAAGGCGGCAGCAAACCTTGGGTATCTCTCATTTCCATTCGTTCTATCAGCTTTGGGGACCAGAGTGCAATTGAAGTCACCCCCAAGAATTATCCATGTGTTTTGATTGACATGTGATGATACAGTGTTTGTAATGTATCCGTTAACTAAATGCATTACCTCGACTGCATTATCCTGTATGTGAGGGCCATATATGGAAATAAAAAGGAACGTTTGACGGTCTGGGTAGTTAATTGAGACTTTTAGCGCTAAAGCATACCCAGGTACTATCACATGGCGTAACACAGAGCAAATGTTGACACTTTTCCTCACTGCAATAGCGGTCCCTGCATGTGGGACCATTGGAGTGGTAAAATGAAAATCATACATTGGCAGGGATCTCATAGTAGGTGAGTCGGTATTTGTTTCCTGAATGAAAACGATATCTGGCTCATATCTCCTAAGAAACAAGGACAGCTGAGCCCATTTCATAACGCTGCGCACTGAGCAAGCATTCAAAGTCATCACTCGTAGCTCACTCATGTGTTACAAATATAATTGCAACAGTATGATGATAAAATATACAAATAAATAAATTAATTAAATTGACAGTTGTTGTCTATTAGGAGATGCAAAAAAAAGTCCTAATGATAAAATAAAATAATTAGACGCTTTACTGGTGACTGCTTTCATTATTTTAGAGAGTTGACAAGTCTATGCAGCCTAATGCTCAGCGCCCGATCCTTCACAATTTTTCTCTCATCGAGTTCAGTAAGAGTGGATCGTAGTTCACTGCCGTCTATAAGCAATTCTTTCGCTTTTTTACGTGGATCAGCTCTTTTAACTGCATTTAGATATCTCTTTAGCGTTTCAAAGGGAATTGAACTGAAGTCAGGATTTTCTATATAAAAATCCTCAATCTGTTGAAGCCCTATGAGGTCCAAGTTTTTGGAGCCTTTCTTTCGCTCTGGGGAGTCAGGAACACTCTTGATGCTGTCCTCGTCGATAGATTTCTTCCTCTTACCCGATCGTTCAGCCATAAAAGAGGTACCTGGAGCATGATCATCATACAACTCGTCAGCATTGGATAAGAGAGAAGAAAAGGACTGAGTGTCAAAATCCTTTTCTTGAGACTCACTGAGAATGTCATCATTGAGCGTATTTTGCGTAATATCTTCAATAGCGTTTTTTAGTGTTGGGGAAAGAGAGGTAATAGGTGAAATTGGAAGGGCAGTACGGGAGGAGGCAGTGCCATCTGGCACGACATCATCGAGCGACTGCGGCGGGAAAGGAGGGGGGGGAGGGGGGCAGGTAGCACCCTCCTTCTGTGGTGTGGTATGTGATGTGTGTTGGGCATTCACCTCATCGCCCTCAGCTCCCGGAGGTAAGGAACGAGGACAATCCGATGAGATATGCCCGTAACCTTTACATAAATGACACCTTTGATCATTTTGTTGTAAATAAATCCTATGAGGATTATCTCCGATTTCCACGAGAAAGGAGTCAGGGAGAAAGACGCCCTCGCGTCGGACCACGTAAACCATTCTTTTCCAGGAGTTTACGTGATCATAACCGTCTTCCTTCATTCCAATAGTAAGGTGGTAAATAGGGGATACAATGCGGACTGCTTGACTTAAAATTTCTATAAGGTCACCATCAGAAACATCAGGGGGAATATTTGATAAAATTAATTTTTCAGTATTGGTGACAAATCGCCTAGCTTCCGCCCAGGTGCTTTTTATGGTGACACCACCATGATGAAGCATGAAGGTTTCTACTAATTCTTCTGACTTTAGGTAAATGCATATCCTTTGATGGGAAAGACGTGAAGCGTGAGTAATGTTATGCCCTCCCCCCAAAAGCTCACCAACTTTGAGTACATATGTATGAATTGAGGTATCTGGAAGGGCAGGGAGAATAATTCCCCTTTTTTTATTAGGCCCTCCAGGGATTGGCGTGATTTTTTTTGTTTGAAAAGCAAATACAGTCTTGCCCTCTGCAGCACATCCGTCCGCTCGGCCGGTGTGGTTCTCGGCGCCACCGCCCCTTGCCACGCGAGCGAAAGTTCTCGCGCGAGGCGGCAGGAGAGAGGGGAGGCCGGAGTGGGATGAGAGGGTATTGTTGGCAGCAGCAGCTGGAGGAGGAGGAGTAGGGGCGAGGGTGAGGGGATGGAGGGGCGGTGTTCCCCCAGCGGAGGAGGAGGAGGCGGCTGGCGGTGGAGGGAGGTCCTTCGAAGCACTGCAAGCATCGGCCGGCGATTTCAAGGTCATCGGCTGGGATATTGGCTCGAAGTGGGAGGGGATGGGAGGAAAGCGATCTAAGCTAGCGGCACGCAAAAT
This sequence comes from Platycnemis pennipes, assembly GCA_933228895.1. NCBI lineage: Eukaryota > Metazoa > Arthropoda > Insecta > Odonata > Platycnemididae > Platycnemis > Platycnemis pennipes. The sequence goes on from OW121853.1 coordinate 55,315,275, forward strand.
GGGGGTAGAGGAGAAGTCACTTGCTGTGACTTTTGTCTGACAATTACCACGAGATGCACTAGTTACAATTATTTCAGATTGCACTGGGACCACTGGTGTACATACAGTAGAAACTAGGATTCCATGCTCTCGTCGCAGACGAGTAGTAGGTGCTGTCTCCTCCGCACTGTCTAGAAGATTAAGGCGTCCAATATTCCTTATTGGTGATCCGTTCTTCGTTTTCCGGGGTGATTCTGGAGTTGATTTAGCCATTATGGTTGTTGTAGCAGTAGAGTTGGTAGAAGTTAGGAGGTTTGAAATAGTGCCATCGCCTCGCGATTCACCTGCCGCCGCTGATCCCGAGCCCGACCGGGCTCTCGCCCGGCCGGCGGCGGCCTCTTCCTCGCGATCAGACAAGCCGAGTTGACTCGGGACACAAAAACAACAATAAAAACTAGACCACCGAACTTTCAAAGATGGTTGTTATACCAAACAATCCAGGTAGTGTTTGCGCACACTATGATACTAAACACTTAGTAATGACGTTTGTAGAACACACAACAAAACTCAGAAAATCGGGAGCCCAAATCAGAGCGTCCGAACGCCACGGAGTGTGTGTGTGTGTGTGAGTGTGAGTGTGTGTATGTCCTTTATGCATTACTACACCATTCATCGGATCTCCATGAAACTTTGGGAAGTTGTTGAGTACATTCCCGAAAAGAGGACTACGGAATCGATATTTCAATATCGATACTTTATCGATATAATATCGATAAAGTATCGATAAATTGATACATTATTGATACAAAATTGAGGTGAAATTATTTAGTTTTTTAAAAGGAATGTATCGTTGCAATATCGATACTGTATCGAATGTATATAATGTGTTTGTCCTTTATGCATTACTACACCATTCATCGGATCGCCATGAAACTTTGGAAAGTTATTGAGTACGCTCCGCGAAGGTTTCTACGAAATCGATAATTCAATGTCGATACTGTATCGATATAATATTGATAAAATATGGATACATCGATACATTGTTGATACAAAATTGAGGTGAAATTATTTAGGTGTTTTTTATCAAAGTTTTATAAAGTATCATTACAATATCGATACTGTATCGATACAATATTGATAACTTCATGCATTACCACAACATTCATCCAATTTCCATGAAGCTTTGGTTAGTTGTTTTGTTCACTCCATGAAGGTTTGTACAATATCGAGAATACAATATCGACACTGGAGACGGGATGTGCATCCCATTGAACTTGCAATTCATTGAAACAGTCACGTGCAACATATTCAAATCATCCGGCATGGGACAAATATTTCAGAAATACCAACTTATTGCTTGCGATGAATGCACAATGGTGTACAAAGCATCGTTCGAGGCTCTGGATCGATCATTGCAAGATTTCCGTGGAATCCTGAGACCATTTGAGAACGCATTAATATTGCTTGCACGACATTTCAGGCAAACATTACCTGTAATTCCTCGATTGACACTAGCGGATGAAATAATTGCTTGCCTGAAATATTCTACTTTTTGACGACATGTAAAGACGTTAAAATTATATACAAATATGCGTGTCCAGCTGCAAAACAATCGACCAGCTGAGATATATTGTATACCCATAAGAATTGTGAAATTAAACATACTATAAACGTGCGCTTTCCATTTAACCAGATTGAGCCACAGCAACGCGTGGCCGGGTCAGCTTGTACTTTATAAAACTTTGATAAAAAACACCAAAATAATTTCACCTCAATTTTGTAACAACAATGTATCGATGTATCCATATTTTATCGATATTATATCGATACAGTATCGCCATTGAATTATCGATTTTGTAGAAACCTTCGCGGAGCGTACTCAATAACTTTCCAAAGTTTCATGGCGATCCGATGAATGGTGTAGTAATGCATAAAGGACAAACACATTATATACATTCGATACAGTATCGATATTGCAACGATACATTCCTTTTAAAAAACTAAATAATTTCACCTCAATTTTGTATCAATAATGTATCAATTTATCGATACTTTAGCGATATTATATCGATAAGGTATCGATATTGAAATATCGATTCCGTAGTCCTCTTTTCGGGAATGTACTCAACAACTTCCCAAAGTTTCATGGAGATCCGATGAATGGTGTAGTAATGCATAAAGGACATACACACATACACACACACACACTTGAGACTTCGTCGAGAGCGGACGTCCTTTGCTGAGCTCCTCGCCGTTGCTGGTCTGTGTGGTTTCTTGGGAGGTTTTCTTCGCCGATTCCAGCGGTGAGATCTCTCCATATTGTTACTTTGTGACACCTACCTTCCTATTCCTTAACCCTATTTTTACTATTATTTAACCTCTTATTTTTGCTATTATTCCTTATTTTCTCGAATAGTTGAATACTGTTTCACTTGATTGCACGCACGTGCCCCCCCCCTCCTCCCCTGAGTGACTCCTCCCACCCCAGGCCGTCGCCGAGTCACCGGCGATGGCCTTGAGGGCGGGTGCGGGGGGACTCTCCCCTCCCCTCCGCCCTCCAACCCCCTCCCCTCCTTCCCGTGAAAATGCGGGACTCCGTAATACTCAAATATCTCGTACGTTATCTTTCGAACGTTTGAATAGAGCGGATTCCAGTGAATTTGCTTTCGACTCAACCGAAAAACCAACTATCCTAAGGAGAGTAGCAGGCAATCTACAATTGACGCCTGCCGTTCAACAGTCTCGTGATTCAACTAATGACCGTCCAAGCGCAGAACGCGCTCCACGTCGTGCAACTAGTTATTCTTCTGTTGCCAACAGCAATGCCAACATGCCAACGACTTCCAATTATCCTGCCGACCCAAATCCTCTGCTTTCATCCAACCATTCCAGGCGTCCGCAATCGAGTTATACGCTGCCGCCACGGAAAATCACACCGCTGACCAATACTCCCTCGAAAAAGACAGGAATCTTTTTTCAGTGTATCGCTAACAGCAATTTACATGATTATGTATATGCAGTTGGCGATTTAATTGGCGGTGGAGCAAGTATTACTCATGCGTCAAAAATCTCACAGGATCGAGTCGCTATATACTTTAAAAATGAAGAAGAATTAAACAAATTCATTGACGAGTTCGGTGGAATTACACTACAAGATCGCTTTATTGAGGCACGAACAATGGTGGCCAGGGTGGAAAAACTAGTAATTTCGAATGTTCCACCAGAAGTACCAGATGCGGAACTAATTGACATCGCTCAGCAAGCGGTAACTGTTTGCGGTGAAATGAAGCAATACAAAATAGGAGCGAAGAGAGATGGATATGATCACATCCTCTCATTCAGAAGAGCGGTACCAGTCTTGAAAAGACAGAACACTGTACTACCAGACTCAGTCCTTTTGGACATTAATGGTTCATTTCATAGAATTTATCTGACCTTCGAAGAACCTAAATGCTACAAGTGCAAGGAGGAAGGGCATGTAGCAAGATTTTGTCCGCAAATACAAAGTAAAGAGGTTCAATTTAAAAATACTGTTGATGAAAGTCCCGTCGATGTTGTTTCTAACGCCGCTGAGAATAACACTACCTCTGGGCCAAGTAAGGACGTGAATGAATTAACACCTCAAGCTTTACCCCTCGACGCTTCGGCAGAAACTGAATCTAGCGATCAACCAGGAGCGGAAAGAGCTCCCGAGGAGGGCGAAGAGCCCTCTTCACTATCCGCCCATGCTGATGACTCAACCTCAAGTCACGTGGAGCCTCAAATGACTGAAGTCGATCCCAGTCCATCGAACTGTGTTTCGACCCCCCCTCCACTTTCTTCTGCCCCTTTATCTAATACTGCTTGCTCGCAGCCTGCTGCCGTCAACCCTGAACCTTCCCCTCCCGCCCCTACATTCCTACCCCTCGTCGCTGAATTATCAAGAAGTGTTTCCAGCACGCAACTCTCGCTGGACTCACTGTGTGACTCGGACACCGACATCCTAACTGACGACGCTAGCATAAACACTCGAAAACCTAAGCGCCGGCCTTCAACTGAGGATTTGTCAGTGAAAAAGAAGATGTCTAAGGATGAAAGAGGTGGAAAATCTAGTACGCACCGACTAGACCATGCGGATAAAGAACGCATTAATGTTGTCATGTCAACTGACACAAGTGCAGGCCCCTTGACGGCTGAAAGCGTGATTACGTTTTTAGAAGACACGCACAATCGTAATGTAAACACGCAACTAATGCTTGCGAAATGCGTAACTAGAGATTTTGATGAATTATGCGAAACATTAGAAAGAATTAGGCCACACGTCACAGAGAGACTTAAAATGCGAATTGCTCGCATAATCAACCACCTCTCAAATGTTAACGTGTGATCTTGCCTTAAACCAATATTGCTGAACTTCAGAACCGCCACCTCGTACATAAATATCCAATTTTATATATACATATCGATAATATTATCTATTGAAATATACGCTAAACTCAAGAATATGTCAAGAATATCCATTCTTACCTTGAATGTACGGTCAATAAGAAGCCAAGGAAAATGGGCTCAAATGATCGCCTTCATGAATGAGCGTAAGCCAGACATAGCCTTAATGCAAGAAACAAATGTGGATTCATTGCCATGTCTTGGACTACCAGGATACAAAGTATTTTTAAATCCACCTCGAACTCCTTGCACGGGGACGGCTGTTGCCGTGAAGGCTTCACTGATTGATTTTGTAACATCAGACAGTATAATTTTTCCGGGGCATGCCCAAGAAGTGGTGTTTTCCTTCAATAATGAACCCCTTCGTATAATATGTTTTTATGGACCAATTGACACAGAAACAGCGCTGGATGTCACAGATGCGGTTAAAAATCACTTAACTGCTCTCTCTCTGCAACAGTCACCAGCTAATATGACTTTAATCTTAGCTGGCGATTTCAACACAACCATTAATCCAAGTGTAGATAGATCCGGCAGGGTTGAAAGAAACGTACGCTTTGCAGCTGAATTAAGGCAACTTATTGACCACACCAGATTAGCTGATGTCTGGACAGAGATGAGAACTGACAGCTCAGGCCATACGTTCTTTTCTCCAAGGTCTTCCTCAAGATTAGACAGGATATATTCTTCATGCCATTCAATAAGAAATATCTACAGTGTAAATCTGATTGACTCATTCTCAGACCATAAAGCAGTCACCATGTGCATTAAGCTTAGCGGAAGGCCAATCACACCTCCATATTGGCGTTTTCCTAACTTTCTTTTATCAAACGAAAGTTTCGTAGAAAACATGAAAATAGTATTAAAATATCTGACTGTAGAATCTATGTCGAGTCTGAACATCTGCTCAGAATGGGAGCAAATAAAAAGAGCCATAAGAGACTATGTCGTCCTTTATCAAAAATCACGTAGGAATGAATATCCTTCTGCTGCAAGAAACAGATACCAACTCCAGGGGGAAAAGATAATGGCCACAATGGGATGGAACTCCCTAATTGAAAATGATGCTCCTTCAGCTAATCATCTGGCAAGATGGGCCACATGGTGCAGACCAAAACCCCTCATGGAGTTAAGGATGAATGGCCGTAACATTTCAGAGCTTGGAGAGTTATGTCATGTAACTCGCAAATATTTTGCTGACCAACACGAATGCAGAGATCAAACAATCCCTTTCTCTAGCGAAATACTGGACACCTTATCAGCCCTAAGTGAAAGTGACAAGGACTCCTTAAATGAAGGTTTTCACGAGGAAGATTTTACTGAAGCTCTGAAGAGTCTAAATAAACGAAAGGCACCTGGTTTTGATGGCCTCACGGTAGAATTTTATCTAGTCTTTTGGACTGAATTAGCTCCGTTGTTTACGTTGATGGTCAAGGAATCCTTTGTGAAAGGGCACCTACCAAGGAGCACTGCCACATCCGTCATTTCATTAATGAAAAAATCAGGAGATCCTCTAGAACTTAAAAACTGGAGACCACTATCACTGACTAATGTGGATTACAAAATTATAGCCAAAGCACTAGCATCTAGACTGTCAGCAGTTGTTAATTCGATAATCTCTCCTGAACAGAGCTACTGTGTGCCTGGAAGATCCATTTTTGACACCATATCGCTAATCAGGGATATAATGTGGTGGTGTAATGACTCCAACAAGCCGCTAGCTATTTTGTCGCTGGATCAAGCCAAAGCATTCGATATGGTAAATCATCGATACCTTTTCCATGTAATGGAAAAAATGTCCCTTGGAAATGACTTCATAGGATGTATAAAAACCATGTACAATAATGCCTCGTGCATGGTGCGAGTACAGAATACACTTACGGCCCCGTTTTTCTTTCAAAAAGGGATTCGCCAAGGTTGTCCTTTGTCTGGAATGTTGTATGCCATCTCTATCGAGCCTTTCATCAGACTTACTTTGAACACACTCACCGGACTAGCACTGCCTGGGGCTTATGAAAGGAGAATTGTATTGGCCGCTTACGCCGATGACGTAAACATTTTCATCACAAATGAAGAGGATTTTGACTTGGTCATCCCAACCTTTCAAAAATACGCAGAAGTCTCGGGAGCAGAACTGAACACTGTTAAGAGTAAAGGCCTCTGGGTAGGTGCTTGGAGAAATAAAATCGAACAACCTGTGACCTTAAACTGGAATTCTCAAGGGATGAGATTCCTGGGGGTGTGGATGTCCAACAACCCTCAAGAAGGAGACAGACTCATTAGTGACGAGTTAAATCAAAAATTAGAAAGTGCCTTACAGATGTGGAAGCCAAGAGCAGCACCTTTGTCTTTAAGAGGAAGAGCTCTTGCCATTAATAAGTTCATTGCACCAAGGTTATGGCACATCCTACAATGTCACTCACCGACACTGCAATTCCTCCGACGGCTTCAATCCAAAATAGTCGATTTCATCTGGCTGAATAGGAGGCACTGGGTCAAGAGTGCTATTTTATCTGCCCCTTTATCTGAGGGGGGAATTGGCCTGATAGATATTGAAGATAAAGTGCTGGCATTCAGAATGATCTTCATACAGAGGCTAATGAAGGATTCTCCATCAGATCCGTGGAAAATCATGGCGGCACATAGGTTATCCAGGTACCGAGGTATGGGGCAATCCTTCGGCCTTTTCTTCTATAGTACGCCTTATCACATGTGTGAAAATTGTGGACTCTTCTATGATAATTTGATGAAGATTTGGTCGATTCTGAGTCCAACGCCAGAGGATACACCAAGTGGTGAGGTTTGTCGCCCCTACCCCACTGGATGGCCACCACCTTTGCCCATCGCACAGTTCTACTTTTGGAGTAAGAGGAAACTAACCGAAACCAAACTTCCGCTGCCAAAGGCTTCGGTGTACAAGGAAATCAGATACCTTCGCAATGGACATCAATGGCCATTGGAAGGGCGATATGGCGACGAAGAGATAAACTGGCTGACTATTAGAGCGTGGCCTACTTTCGGGATGGATGCAGACATCTCATGGCGTCTGGTGCTCGGGAGATGGGCTGATGCACGTTTTCTACGAGCAGTTGGTACACTTGAAAGTGCAGATTGTCCATGGTGCCCAGGTACTGAAGCGGATGCATGGCACCTTGTTTTCACTTGTTGCAAGGTGAAAGACATATGGAAAAACCTCCGAAGTCCGTTAAAGGTTTTAACCGGAGGAAATAATGTGTTTTTATATCAACTCTATGGAGGTTTTCCCTTTGATAAAAGGGACAATCAGGGGAATAAGCTTGCTAACTACATAATTACACTTGCAAAAAGTGTAATATACAGGAGAATCACATTGTATTTTAAAGGCAAAATCAATTATGTAGACTATTGGGAGAATTTCTTAAAAGTTTTAAAAAAGAGACTGCACCGTGAAATGAAATACAATCAATTTAAAGGATCGCTTGACTCCTTTTATGCTTTTTGGGGCTATAAAAATGTCATATGTTCACCATAACAGTACTTAAGATAAAATACACCCCCAAATATTTACGCCGACAAACTACGGGCCCCTTTGATAAATCAATGCCTTCATTTATGTTGCGGTATTTTAAAACGTCTCAACCTGACCTATTTATTTATTTATTTATTTATTTATTTATTTATTTATTCACTCATTTACTTTATTTATTCCTGTCTCTCCTTAAACCACCCTAATCGTCCTATTTTATCCAATACCATTGCTATGGACTTTTACCCTCCATTTCCACACTTTATCCTGTTGAAATCAAGGCTCAATGTTATTTTAATATCTCACCCAGGACTGTGTACATCAACCGTACTGCATCTTTTTCATAATGCTAAGGCTAACGGACACGGTGAAGGACATTACGTGCCCATGGTCGGAAACCCAAAGACAAAGGATCAGGCAATGATGATCGTCGCGGAGTGGTCTCTTTCTTCTTCAATCAACAACGTGCTTATTATGGAGGAGCCAGGGAGAGAAGATTGCAAGCAGGGGTCCCAACCCCCTGGGCGCATACTATCCCTGGCCAGACCGCTTTAAAAAAAAAAACCTTTGATCAAAATGTGAAAACTTAATCACTTTGTAAAACGTATTTGATTTTACCGATCAATAAATAATAATAATAATAATAATAATAATAATAATAATAAAAAAAAAACACACACACACACACACACATACATTCATTTTTATATATATAGATGGGGCATTCAACTTGATGGATAGATTTCAGGACAGGTTTTCTGATTCTATTACAATGAGAATATGTACAAATTCTCACCAAATAACTTACGCAAAGCACCGAGTTTTTGAGTACCACAGGGTGATTAAACATAAGGTGATTAATATAGGGTGATTAAATATAAGGAAAGTGGTAGGTGAATTTCCCTCCATTTACATTTGGCACAAACTGACCTTGATTTTAATCATAAGATCATCACCGAAAGTGTTTTTCAAAAACAGGTCCCTTTCATCGCAATTGTTTTTTGCCGAATTTAGACTTTTGAACCCTATAATATCCTTTTCCCAATTTTTCCATAATTATTTGACATATCCACATTCAATGCTAACGTTTGTTGAGAATAATAAGGTACGGATGACAGAGCGATAGCATTACTCGTGCTTACCGGATAATCTGGGAGAGATGACTCGGAAGGCTTAAATTCTATGAAAGTTTGATGCTCGTAGGAAATGTTACCACCCTGACTGCCGTTGTAATTGAAGATTTCCGGAAGAAGGACCAGAATTTTTTGGTCAAAGTCCCGAGAGATATTTAGAAAAACGAATTTGAGACTTCTAACCAACCCATCTCTTTTCCTGCGGACTCGATTGTTTGAGGGAAGGACGGGAGAGCTGAACTCTCTTCGCCACGCCACCCATCTCACCCAATTCATCTCTTCCCTGACGCTCTTTTATAGCTGGATATAACTTGTCTACAAAGGGACTGGAGATAGAAATAGTGGAGGCATAGGGGATTAGGGAGACGAGGAGGGGTGGAAGAGAGGCGGGGCTGGGGTTAGGCTCGGAGACATGGGGTAGAATGAGTGGATTTGGAGGAATAAAGACTAGGGACGGGAATGAAAAGGGCAGGAGACCATAAAGAGAGGCAAAAGATGAGTCTCTGGGACATCTCTCGCGCACGTCTAATCAATCCTCCTTCCGACTTTCTCCATTTTCCTGCCTCTCCCTCCGCGGACATATCCGTTCCATCCACGCCCTTCTTTCGCCCACTCATTCCTCCCAATCTCGACTCTCTCCCTCTTTCATCTTCCCCTTCCAAATCCTCCACGAGTATCGATTTTTAGGAACGCCCGCGAGAGGCGGAGAGAGTGCGTGAGATGGAGAGCGAAGGGAGCGAGAGAAAGTGAGAGAGAGAGAAGAACAAGAGAAGGAGGAAAATAGATATCTACGCCGGCGGCCAATTTTCCGCCTCGCTTCCTCGGGAAGAAATAAAAAAAAGGGTATGGGACTCGATGAAGGGATTGCGGTACGGGCTAGGTTGAAGGGTAGTAGTGCGGGTTGGAGCGAAGAGAGATGAAACTGAAGTGGAATTAAATATCCCGAGTGCGAGGGTTGATAACAAAGGTCCATCACGATGCACGCAAGGATCGGACCAGTGAATGTGGGACGAATAGATGCGTTGATGTCTGCGGGCGGCGTGAACAGTCGGGAGCGAGGGATTGGAAGAGAATGGTCCGTTTGAGTATTCCCCCGCTCCTTTTCCATTCCGAAGATAGGAACATGATGTATTTTCTTCGTTTAGAGGAAGATTTTGTCAATATATAAGTCCTCCTCGTCCGCCTAGTAGGACTCTAGATGGCGGAAAAAATAAATTTAATAATGAAGCAAATTATTAAAATAATAATTTAAATAAATATCCTGTTAATACCACTCTGAATAAAATTGCAAATACTCTAAAAATGAATTAAATATTGAATTATAGTAGATAAATATTACAGCTATAATGTATTCCACGCGCTTTAGAGGGAGGATATTTATAAAACCAACAGTGCTGTAAAACGCACAAGACTCTAATTTCAAAATCTATTTCCTCAAGAATGCCAAAGAATATCTGTTGATCCCATGGTGAGACGGAAAAAATTGATTTCCCTCATAGAATTCTGTAAGGAAAAACAAAGTTTTCAGCTTCATTATGAAGAACCACTCCCGCACAGTTAAGGCGGAAACCATCAACTATCAATCAAAATTATAAGAGCTCCGTACCATGAGTATTACGATTTTAGGGTAACTATAGGGTAAAAAGAGATATTAGCTTTGAAAATACAGGGTAAATATGAATTCAAATCGCGAGTTCAGTAATGAGGTAAAGTAAATACAATGCTAAAATATTAGACGGGGAAACGCGCAGCCGAGGGGGAGAGATGGGAGTGGTCCTACCCAGTACATTCTCAGCACCCTCTTCTCTTCGTCCCTAGTAAAAACCCCGAACCTTTCCACTGAGCGGCTCTCATTGTCGCAATCCATCGCCGAGAGGTCAAGAGGGGGAAAGCTGAATGGTTGGGATGTCCCAATGTATCTCTTCTCCCTCATTCACTTGCTCGGAACGTGGAAACGAGCGCATTGGCTCCCAGTCGGCACTAAAAGCTTCGATTTAACTTTCAAGGGATTGGTCGAGGGAATCGAAAGAGTTCTTTCTTCTACTCTTTCCGACCGGGTCTGTGTTTTTTTTCTTCGTGAGCAAGAGCGAAGGTGTGCCCCGCTCACGAAAATAAGATCCAAGAGGTCCCTCTTCCGATTGGTGGCTGGAGAGCTACTACCTAGAGGAGGAAGTGCTCTAAAAGGGGACGCCAACTCAGCTTCCAGCCATCGAAGCGCTCGTGTGAGATGCTGGTTGATAATCGGGTGACGGCGACTTTAAGGAAGCTTCAAAGCGATATATATTTATCACCTACTCTCAAAAACGTTGACGAAAGCCGCGTGAGATGCGTCCCGTCATGCGCTCACCAATGAATTTTGCATACAGTGATATCTACCAAATGCGACGTGAAAAAAAGCGCATGTATTTTATTGAATTCATGACACAGTTTCGTCCACAGCTCATTTTTTCGACCTCCCCCAAATATAAATTCGGCTCGTGAATAAATATAACTATTTATAAAACGTTTAAGTATAGATAATTAAGTAATTTTTTCACTATTAAGTGCTTGCGTCATTTCATTTTTTCTGTGAAAATTCTGCTATTCTGCATATTTGCATGCGACTTCGTTAAGGTTTTGCGTTTCAAGAACCTGCTTGCACGAGTCCTTCCTTTGCTAAATCTTCCCATTTACTTTTCCTTTTTCGATTGTCTTCATTAGACCCCAATGACTGAAGATGTAGGTTTTCGCGCCTTCTTTAAAAGTTTTCATTTAAACTTTCTTTTCTCCCACTCCTCTCTTGGAGCTACTTCGTTAGTTCCACAGTCTACATTTTATCTTCATCATTCCCTATCAAACTAGTCATCAAGTATAAAGCTGGCACCTAAGCTCATCGGCTCTCTAATACAGGGCGGTTAGGAAGTAAAGTTCACACATTAAACAGTACAGGTTTCATTGTATGCATGTTGTATCTGATGAACAGAAAAACGTCCCGTGCTGTAAGGAAGTGGGAAAAGCATTAGACGTCAGCAATGTCCTGATTATGAAACATAAGTTTTCAAGACTTGTTATCCATTTGTGAATGAAATATTTCTCGTATTCCCACGTTCCCACACGAGCACTCCTCGCTGAACTCATTCGACCTTGGATTTCGAGCAGAAATGATCGGAAACCCAAAATAAAACGGAGAGAATGGAGCCACGAGAAACAAAAACTGCTACGAGCTTGTATTCCATCTCCGGGTAATGAAATATAGACCCGAAAAAACCTTTTTATTTTCATCGTTCGAGAACCGTGGGTGCGGAAACAGAGTGAACAGCTGTGTCTCCCCCACCAATCAACCTCCACGCCCTTCCCAAAAACTTCCCTCTCCCCCATATTCCCTTTAATGAATCCTGCTCGAGAGCTTGACCATCATTGCAAAAGTCGAAATGGTCTCGTTCCCGATCCCTCCTGGCTTATTCTCCGGACTTGGACCCGTTCCCCGTCCACAAATCGTCCTACAAAATCTTTCCAACTCAGCCCTCTCCCTCTCTCTTGCAGTCCACAGTTGGGAAGGAGAGTAAAGCTCGTGAAAATGGAACCCCGGCTTATTTCTGACCGTCAAGGCACCTGGATGGTGAACAGCACATTGCCTGAGGGGGCGCGGAGGCTCGACCTTGTGTCCTACTCCAAATCAGCCGCGGACGACGGTCGCGCCCATACAGTATTTTGCATGGCTCAGCCTCTCGACCCACTTGACTTTGCCCCTCTCCTGAATATTTAATCACACGAGTCCCACGTCATTTGCCTTAGTACCCTTCACCTCCCCCTCTACTCCACCCGCCCGCTAACGGCCTTGGAAAATTCAAAAGAACCCCTGCTTCGAAAAGGATGGGAAATATCCTTAACAGATTTCAACACCTCATACGATTTCACCCGCGCGTATCAAATAAAATTTCCTCCACACGAATCCAAATTTATCATGCTTGGGTCACAATTTTATTTTTTTCAATTGAAATGCACTTTAAAACTAGAATCTTATGCATTTGTACACTATCCACATTAATGAAATATTGACCTAACAATATATTCAGAATAGCCTTAAAAAAAACATATCCAATCCTATCTCTAAGTCCAAGTTTTAGTATAGAGCATTGTAGAGTACCAATAGTTTACTTAGCATAGCCTTCGTGGTAACAGGTCGACGAAAGAGTATAAAATAATGCGATCAATATAAGATGGCGAATGTCCCCCAAATTGAGTTGTTAACAAGTTCAAATGGATGTTACAGAGCTTAAAATGAATTTTGTTGATGACCTTAGTGATTAGAATTTGATGCCATTTATTCTTTCGCTTTCTTGTGCCCACTACTAGAATTACCGAATGCAAATTTATAAATTGAAATTATTCAGGAGATTTTGTCAGAGTAGCCAGCTTTCAAAGGGAGCCTCAATACAAATGGGAACGGTAATAATTCTTTATTTCAAATATAGAAAGTAATTATTGCGTGATATATTAAAATAATAGCTGATTAAAACATATAACAGGACGTGATTTTGTATTTGATCGATGTCTTTTTTTGGGGAATAGGAAACCGAGATAAGGATGGTGACGCAAAGAAATGAATGAAATTCGTCGTTTCTTGTGTTCAAGGCAATGCTTGCCCTAAGGTACATCTCCAAAAGCCACTCTCCTTGAAAACAGATGTAACCTCATGAAAGAACTTATAAATATGCAGTAGAAAAGGGAAGAGGCTGAGAATTAAACACCAGAATAAAAATTCAGGGGACTCAGTAGTTGATATGTATGTTAGCCATGAATTAATAACTACAGACGTACTTTTAAATATAATATGTTTACAATATTGGGCTTAAAATTATTAAATAACCCACACTATAAGAGTTGATGAAATGTTTGACTTTAAAGTTAAACACTATTTTGGAAGCTGAACATGACGTAGAACAAATCTTGATACCTATCCATCTTAGTAACTCGATGTATATTGCATAAATCGAGATAGAACAAAAAAAATAAAATATCATAGAGAAAGGCCACCACGTACGTGTTAGGTCGACACAAGGGAACTGATAGCGTGAGGAGATGCTAAAAGCTTTGGAATGGGTCTCTCTTGAAACGAGAAGGAAAATCAATAGGCTCTGTGCAGTATACAGCAATGTCTCGGGAGACAAGGGCTAGGAAAAATTAAATGGAACCACATATGGGCTAAATTATTTAGATAGAAATGACCAGCCATATAAAACAAAGTTGAGAAAACACCAAAATGACGCGAGAAAATACTCGTTTTAAATATGGGTTTGGAACAGACTTCCTGATGAACTTTTTGAGCTCTTACCCAAATTCTCAAAATAATTTAGAGGTAAATGTTCAGCATACTTGAGACAAAATTAATTTTCATAGTGTAACGCATGCTCATCATATTGTTTCGTTTCTTTCTTTCTCTCTATTGTGTTAAACACATCGTTGTATGTACATGTCTTCTATCATTGCCATCAGGCATTTGCCTACTTGTGGTGTAAACTCGAATAAATAAATAAATAAAAGAATATCTCTGACGCAGCGAGAAGTCGCATGTGAGGACTTACAAAAATCGCCACCCCGACAGTAATAAAGTAGTAAGTGTTACAAGTCTAGAGATCACTGAATACAGTTCATTTTCACATACCGCATCATACGAGGATTTTCTCTCCGTCAGGGTATGACCACGCCTACTCTGGATGTGACGTCAACGCTTGAACCAGTGGCGTGTGATATTTACGCATCGTAATGCTCGCTTCCCCACATCGTACACAGATGGCGTACTTGATCGGATGCACGTCTATGTGCGAGGGCAATGACGCAGGAATGGAGAAAGGAGGGCGCTAATCAAAGCACTAACGCCTCACTTGCAATACCCCAGTGAAATTCGAACAACATTGACAACGAAAGCCCCTGAAGTCTTAATTTTATACGACCCGCAACGCATAAGTGTATATGCAGCAAAGCCTATGCTCAAGGTTGAAATCGACCTCTACCTCTATCGCCAGTATTCTCATTTACCTTGACAAGATATTTCAAGCCGTAATCATGCAAGCGGATTCGAGAAAATACATTATTCTTATCAGAGAAAAGCTATCAGCTCTAAAAATATTCATTCTATACAGAGAAAAATGACTTCTCTTTTCCGGATACTTCTAATAGTGATACATTTGGTTCAATGAAACTTCTATGACGCAATCAAAGAATTCCCAGTCAGATTTCCTTTAATTACCGAAAAGGTTTATTCACTCGTAAGAATTCGACTTCATATCCCTGGAAGCACTACTTATTTTCTTTAAATTAAATAATAATGCCATACAAAAATTATGAAAAATAACTGGAAACATGTATTCCGGCAAATGAAGAATACTAGCACTCAAACTAAAATATACTTTATAGGTATAAGTGTAAAATAATACTCACAGTTAAAGACTACGCCCTCAGTTCATTTGTTACGAAGCTTTACCCCATTTAACAATTTTCCAATTTATGAGTTGAGAATGAAAACATTGCAAAATATATCACGTGCTAAGTTTTGATAAATGCTCAATAAAATTATTTACTTGCCTCTTCGAAGCTGTGACATAAACCTCTAAGGTGATGGACACAGAGTAAAACAGATTTAAAATATAAATGTATCTCGTTCAAAAAAGTAAATAAACAACCCTGCTCATTATGCTTGCGCATCCTGGTTTTTCTCTTCAGGAAATTAGGAGCAAACACCATTTTTCTCTATTGCAGAGAGCTATTGTTAGGAGACTGATTTTATTGCCTTATTAGACGAGTAAAAATAGAGTAGAGCAACATAATATCAACGAATATTAATGTATCTTAGGTTGTTTCCTTTTTATATTCTAAACTTTGTTCCCGATCAATGATGAGGCAGTAAATATTTCCACATAATATGCTACTTTAGAAAAATAGGAGACAGAAAGCCTAAAACCTTTATCTCGAGTTGCCCCTGGCAGTCGCGTCTTCGGCGGTCGCTAACATGCCCTCCTTTGTGTTACACAGAGCATGGCGTGGACAATGAGTCCAGCGGTTCATCAAAGGCTAGCTGAAGGGACTTGGTCCGAAATCTGCTTGGAACATACGGCTTCATAAGCTTCCCCATCGTCTTGCATACAAAGCCATAGCAGGGAACCCATGCATCTCTAACCCTCCCACAAACTTTTCAATTGTCTCACGGCCCCCTTCCTTTTCCTCTAGTCCGTTTCTCCCATCTAAACTCCCACTATCTCTCCTGTCAAACGGCTACTCTCCAAAGGTCTACATTCAGACAAATTTCTGTCCTGCGATCACAGCAATTTATTGGCGAAATGTGTATTTTCACAATCATGAGGAGAAGCATTATTCCGCCATTGGATTACAATGGAAGTCAACAAATATCAGAAAATACGAATAGACTCACTAAATATCTTTGCATTTATCCTACCTTCGTGCATTTCTGCAACCAAGCTATTTGAATACCCATTTCGTTGTTAATCAGAATCGTTTGTTAAAACAAAATTCTAACCGATTGAAATGAAACGTGCAATTTTGGCATGAATATCCCAATGAACACACTGGCTTTTCCTCTCGATTTCAAATAAAAATAATTGAAAGTTATACAATCCATTCGGAGATATGTCTCCAGTGTTATCTAATCTTAATATCTCGCAAAGCGAATGAAGGTAATCAAATTTTCATATTCTTCCTCGAAAGATAGTTTGTGTAAACTATTTTACCGAATGAAATATTTTATCCGATAAGCTGTACTGGGTGAAACAGTACCGTGTATTCAATCAAACATAATGAACCTTAGCTGTATATTCTTCACTTGTGTACACGTCATTCTTATCTACCACTTGTAATGAATTTCCTGTCAATAGGCCCTTATGCCTGATAAGTGTTATAACAGTTTTGAAAAATAAATGAAATATGAATCATCATTATGTGACCTTAATTCCCATAACTGTTCAACTAGATCTTTAAGCTTGCCTCCAAAGTCGATTCACTCGTCTAACACACATAAACACACGCACGGATACGTAGCATTTGTACAGCAGTGTTCTCTATACCTTGATGCGTGATTCTTAGGGATACGCTTAAATCCATTGGCATTGAGGCATGATCTATGCTTCACCTGCCCTTTATTCTGATGTATACCCAGGATCCCCGGGGAGAGTCATTTACATAGTCCCCTGCTGTACGGGTAATTTCATTCTAGGGTGAAGCGCTCACGGCAGGTTTACCGCCCACAACATTGAATTTCTGTGAACTTAGTCCTTTGGCGGGCAATGCTATCGCAGCCATGCTAAGTGATTCCATCGAGGTCCATCCGGGCGTAGAAAAACGGTCCTAAAATGAGAATTTTTAGTGCATGCGTGGTTTTTCTATTGTGAGCGCGGAAAGAAAAAATATCAGTGTCCAGAAAATGTTTTTGAGCCATTGATTTTCTCAACTGAGAAAACTTTGACTTCATGACAAGCGATAGTGTACCATGTATTTCTTTTCTTGGTGGAGACATTTACAGAATTTCATATTATTGTGACCTTTCAACATTTTCCGTAAAAGTCCTGTTTGTTTTCAGTCGATTTCACTCCGGTGAAATTAAACAACCATCGCCAAGTTATACTGACTGCTGGCCGCAAAAGGATTTTCACACCAAATTTGAGTTTTAGTTTGACCTCTGACACTTTGGGGGAATAAGTGGGTCGGAGTCAGGAATTGAAAATCTGTCCGTCATATTTTGTACCTTAACAGGGATTCTGTGGGCGAAAAGTTTCACATCATTTATTGTGGGAGTTTAATGTTCCCTTTGAACATACTGCGTCACAGTGCTGGCAGCCCAATGTGGACTGATACACACGACTCAGCTGTTGAAAAAATTCGGAGGATACTTAAAAAATCAAAATCTTAACTGTTTTATAGAATTCACGTATGCCATGTATTTTGGGGTTTCAGGACACAAATATATGTACACGAGAATTATATGGAATATTAATTTCTTCACTTGAGTCTACGTAATATAAAAGGCAGGCAACAATTCTAAGTATCAAATTTGTTTGGTTATTAATTAGCAACATTCAATGGAATTATTCGTCCATCACCAGTGTTTTGATCATAAGATTAATGCAATCGCATCTCCACACGTGCTTTGATCCTAGAAGCTGCCCATGAATAATAAACGTCTTTTTATTCTAAGGCCTCTTGAGCTTCATAACTTAGGCAATAATCCGGATTCACAAGAGGAACATATCTAAGAAAAAAGAGGCAACAAGTAAGTAATCCCGAAAGTCGTCGATTTATTTGTAGAAGACACAGAAAATATGATGATAAAGCAGGAGAAAATCTTTTTTCTTCGTCATGCCTCAGTTATAATACACTGCCAGTGTAAAGAATCCGTACGGAATAAAATAGATAAAATAACTAATTAAAAGGCAAGAAGCGCATACCGGGACGCTATTGTACAATGATATAATTATTATATCCAATCAGCCCCAACTGCTAAGGCTATATTTATTTATTTATCAACAACCCGAAAACAACACAGAGGTATTTTATATCGTTTTTTTAACGACTAGCAATTAAACAAGCACAGTCATCCATGCCCCAGGAAGTGAAAATCCTCCCCGGGCGGGATTGGAACCCACGACCCTGGGATTGACAGGCGAGGCAACCCCGCCGCCACCGAGGATGCCCTATTGCATATTGCAGAGTAAAGTGTAACTAAATCCTGAGATTGACCGACATAACATTTATGCCCCAGCCGAGATTCCAACCCGCGATCTCTGGGCCAGCGTTTTATCAACTTTACCACAGAGGACGGCTCCACCATCAGTGCGGCCTTCGTTTTCTTTCTTTCGCAAGTGATATTTTTACTCTTTCTAATTGTCCGCATATATTTATACCACTTACTTAAACCACTCGCGGCACTGCACTCAAGATATGAACCTTTCCCGCTTTGCGCTCGCATTAAGAATTTTATTTAAAGATAAAAAATGATTTTATTAAATTATTGCTAGATCTATTCGTTTTGGTATAATTTATTATCAAAATATTCATCACAAAATTGTGGTAAAATGGATACTGTAGACAGAATGGGGTACTGGATATAAACACAAGTACTACATAAAGCCAAGGCGGTGAAGACTTTGGTGCAAGCCGCTATTTGCGCCGTTAAAACTCTATCAAGGTGAGGAGAGTAATGTACACCGTCTCAAATTTTATTATACTTACGGACTCGAGGATGTTAACATAGGTCGGTGGAGATGCTCGCTCACGCGTACGTGAGGGCAAATCACGCCGGATGCCTTAGACGGAATGAATTTCCCCGAGAAGATCCGACCCATTTCCCCATAAACTCCCCAACGCCGTTTGCTGTACACACACCTTCCCGCCCACTCCTTCCGGCCACAATCTCTCTCTATCACTTTCCCGCTCACCTCCGTCCTTTCCTCCTCCTCGACCCCGCCCATCTGAGTGCCCCTTACATCCCAAACCCTCCAGCTTCTCCCGCACACCCTGGCGAGGAAAAAAGAGAAGGAGAGGAAGGGCGAGGAGAGTTCTGCCCTCCTCAAAAGGCGGCCTGGGAAGGAGGGGGCAGAGGGAGGCTAAGGGTGGGGCCGGCGAGGGTAAATATTGACCTTGGGGCCTAGGTGGGGCAGACGAGGGAGTAGTCGGGTTGGGCGAGAGACGGAGAGGGAGGGAGAGGTTGCGTGGGAAGGCACGGGCGGGGTGGAAGATTTTTTTGCGAAACGGGGCAAGGAAATCTTCCTTGCGAGAGGTGAACGGAGAGTACTTCCTCTCTCGCTCCTTCCTCACATCGTCATTCTGGTCAAAAGAGTGGTGAAGGACTTGCCAGAAACGGTATACTCCTCCATTCCACTTTCAAGAAGAGGAGTCGTATATAGAAACCCGAAGGGTCGCGTTACCCCCCTAACAACACGGAAAACATTCCGAACGGACGATGTGAACCGGTACTCGTTCGAAAAAATGAAATCCTTGGGAGAAGGGTACGGTGATTTTGGGTGACCAACGGAATAAGAGATTCAATAAAAATATACGGCACATAAACTCACGAGGTACGTGATGCCATTACGGAGGCGTGCTTTGATTTTGTCGGCACGATTGGGTTAACAAGTTGAAAACAGAGCTTCAGAGCTTCAGGCAGAAAACAGAGCAAAATTTGCAGAGATATGATGGCTCTTCCTCTTTTAAAATGTGCGAAAGTAATTCAAATGAACAGTACCACCATTTTTGTCCGTACGTAATGAAGAGGATGAAATTTTACTTTACTGCGAAAACTTTTTAATTTTCCACATAAAAACCGTGTTCGACACCATGAATCAAGTATCATATATTCTCTTTTTTCATCTACGGTTCTTCATGCTGATGAATAAATACAAATATATGCACCAGCAGACTATATACCTCAAATAATCAAAACCCTTCATTTAATCCATATTGGCTTTACAGATGCGGACTGACCTAATCGCCAACAAAACCTAGTTAAATTGAGGGTTATAATTGGGGTTAAAGTTTCAGCATTTTCATTACTTTTTCTGGAAAGTTCTAGTTACCGTACAGACTGGGTTAAGTCAGGAGCGTTCAGATTTTTCCACGTCATCTGAATGCATGTTCTCGTATTACATAAATATCAAGTCGCTAATCTACCAGGATTGATAGTTGTTTATTTATGACTGTTGAAATGTCATTGACTTGAACAAACTTTAAAAAAACTACAGTCAAACTCATTTATAACGAGCACGGTTAAAACGAGATCTCGGCTATTGCGAGGAAAGAGCGAAGGTTGTTTGGAAATAATGCATTTTATGAGCAATATATAACGGTTAAAACGAGACTGTATTAGAGAGCCTTACGGTTACATCGAGCAAATCTTTAGTCTAAATGAACGAGAAGTGGCTGTACTGTCGTACCAAGGACTTTTTCCAGTAAATTTAGCATATATGTGGATAGTTCACTGAATAAATTGTTCATTTTGTAATTTCAATCATCTTATATTAATCTTTGTTATTTATCACCTCTGCATAAGAATAGTATGTGTGTGAGCGCGCGTGTGTGCGTGAGAGGGGGAAAGGCAATGAGTGACAGTACATGTTGCTACTCGTAACGGATATAACGAGTAACAGATTTTACGAGCAAAAGCATTTGGTCCCTTGGATCTCGTTATATCCGAGTTTCACTGTATTACTGAACGCTCTGAAACGTGGCCGATATGCTACTACCTTTACTCTTTCGCCCGGTTGTGGCAGCAAAGTCAGTGTCGACCTGTTAATCCAAAGGTCGCCAATCTAAATCTCACTTCGGGAATAAATGCTCTATTTGTCTTAGGATTGATTTTACGTTAGGCACTGCTGTATAATTTAACAGGGAAGGTAATATTAATCTAATTCAACTTGAGTTTTACCTAATCACCTCAACAAGACCCTCCAGGATTCATATACCTAAACATGCATTTTGATTATGATGCTTAACATGCAATTCCTTATATGATTCAAGAAAAAAATATGAATATAAATGACCTTCTCTTTCAGCCAACCACGTTGACGTAAACTAGGCTCGGTTAGAAATAACGTGCGAAAATATGGAGCAGAAGTTGGAGCACCTGCTACTCTCAGCTCATATTTCAACAGGCGGATGAGAGGACACTGACAGACATGACCACTGACAGACAGACAAAAAAATCCTACGCTTGGACCTCAGAGAGACCAATGGCTGCCCCCCTCCCCTTTACAAAGACCCCTGGACTGACTGATCCCCCTCAAGGAGACGATCCCCGACATTATTTTGACCTTCTTTTGACTGACGATATCCTAAACTTGACGGTTACCGAAACAAACAGATTCGCTGAGCAGCTGAAGGCACAGAATGTAGCCCCGAAAGCGAGGATAGTTAAATGGAAACCGCTGATCAAGGAAGAACTGCTGGTCTTCCTTGGTATCCTGTTTCACATGGGAACTATTCCTGTGAGCAGGATATCAGACTTTTGGAGCACGGACTTTCTATTTAACTTTCCCTGCTTTCGGGGCTGCATGAGTCGTGACAGGTTCTCGGGTATTTTGCAATGTTTACACTTTGCAAAAAACCCAGAACCTCGTCAGCCTCAGCCTACTGACAGACTTTTTAAGATACGCCCCCTTATTGACCTTTTCCACAGATCCATGGACAGAACAGTTATCGCAACGCGGCAACTTTGCATAGATGAGTCTATGCTTCTCTGGAGGGGACGATTAGTTTTCCGAATGTTTCTCAAGGGGAAGAAACATAAATATGGTATTAAAATCTATATGCTCACAGAAACTTCCGGTTTAGTTCTCAGATTCATCGTGTACACTGGGTCTGGAGATGCTGATGTAGGAGGCCGAGGACATGTTGACACTGTTGTTAGTAAACTGATGGAGGGTCGGTTAGATGCCGGCCATTCATTATATATGGACAATTACTACAACAGTGTCAGCTTGGCCCACCAACTACTTGAGCGGAAGACTTATTGTACCGGTACTCTGAGAAGTAACCGGAAGGGTAATCCTCCCCATGTCGTTTCTTCAAAATTAAAAAAGGGGGAAGTTGTGAATGCCTTCACTGAAGACGGTGTGTGCGTCTTGAAGTGGAAAGATAAGAGAGATGTACTGATGATTAGCTCCCAGTTTACTGGTGATATGGTCGATGTTCCCCGCCGAAGGGGAGGGGAACCCATCCCCAAGCCTGAGGCAGTGGTGAAATACAATGAGGCAATGGGTGGCATCGATCATGCTGATCAGATGATGGCTTATTACCCGATTGAGCGAAAAACGCTCAAGTGGTATAAAAAGGTGGGCATTCACATCTTCCACCTCCTTCTATTAAATAGCTTTTTTCTTTACAAAAAAACGCACCCCAAAATTTCTCTCTATGACTTTCGGCTATCGGTAATCAAATCTTTGCTACAACCTGTCTTTACCCGACCTTCTCCTTCCCTACCCTCCAGAGGCACAGGCTTGTCTAAGCATTTTCCACAGACAAATCCTGTTGACGACAAAGGAAAAAGAAAGAGGACAGTGCAAAGAAAGTGTCGGGAGTGCACGAAACAGGGTTTGCGGAGAGAGACAAGTTTTTTTTGCCCTGCCTGCGAGGACCATCCCCCACTCTGCCTCCACCCATGTTTTGTAAATTATCATGAAAATATTAGAATATAAGAGTGACTTTTTATGGAATAAATTGTATGTTTTTAGTGTAAATCGTTTTATGTATTGTTTTTATCTTCATTTCATGTACTGCATTTCGATCGATATAATGTATTTTTTATGTATTTTTTTCCATTTTTAGATTTGTAGTTCAATTGATTTAATGTATCTTACAGTTTTCTACTTTATTGCATTGTAAAATAAATCTTGTATTTACATTATACGTGTCCAAATACATTTATGAGTTAACTTGTACTATATATTCAGCTTTATTTCAGTCTTTCGTCATTCTTTTTTCCTCCAAAATTAATCTAAACGAGAAAAATTGGAATTTTTGCACATTTCATTACAAAAATCATCAATACGGAAATATTTATGCCTTATATATACTCTAGTAATGCCTTGGGTGGATGTATGTATGTATCTAAGAGAAAAATACGCCATTCATGCAATCGGCCCAACAGAAAGTTGAAAATAATAGCGAAAAACGAAAATAAACATTCAATAAAGCAGTTATATCGATATGTAATTAACTGATAAGCTATGCTATAGTAAGGTAATTATGTAGGATGCTAATAATAAGCATTCAAAAGTATATATGAATTATCTTTGGCTGGGAAAAAAAATAGATTCGAGATATCTTACAAACTTAACATTGCAGGGGAAGCGATGCAACCCTGCACATCACACAAAAGATCCTTGTGGGTGACTGAGGACTGGATTTCCAGTCCAAAATTAAAAATTTTATAAAACAAAAATTTTTTATTTTTTGATTGAATAAATGTAAGGGGTCAACTTTGTAGCTTATTACCGTACCAAAAACGTAAAAAAACATGTGCAGCCAGGGAGAAGGGTTCACAAATATAGGCTCAGCGTTGAAAGGGTTAAGGAACCACCCTCGTTTGGGAGAACCCCTCATGAATGATGAGGGTGAAATCATTTTCTGACACACCTCGTCTGCCTTTGCACCGCTCGTCCCTCGCAGTTTCAAACAACTGCCATCACTCAAATCAACGCGTCATTAGAGTGCGATAAAATCTTTTAAGTAAGATAGAAGAGATTTGAATGTTAAGTAATAAATCCAAATTAATAACAGGCATCTATCATGTGTTTATACTGAGGAAATAATTCGAGCCCAGCTCGTAGCTCAGGAAATAGTGTCGAAACAGGGTAGGTAAATATTTTTTTAGAGTATATATTCCTGAAGGTAGATTCCGTCTCCCAGGCTAATAGACCATGAAATATGAAAGGAAACTGCACAGTAAAAACAGTTGTAATAAATATGGCCATCACCTTTTTTTCCTTCTCATCCAAATGTGAACCCATAAAGGGCGCCGTCTGGACGCAGAAAGAGTCCTCTACCTCTCTTTCTCTTCAATCATGAGCGTCAGGTGGTCGATCAGGAGGTATTTACTTTTCACCACTTACCCCGTGGTGGCAGCGACTCAATGGGAAGGGGAGATGGATCCTCAAGGGGTCACGGGGGAGAAAATGAAACGAAGGTCGCGCAACGGAGCAAAGAGGAACCTTGGCTCATTTCTGAGCTTCGGTAAACGCCGCGTATAATTACCTTAATTGATTCCTCTGAAGGTTTTGCCCCCAGGAACACTCAAGTGCGGAATTTAACACTTCAACTCCTCGTTTGCGATGGGAGAGGTTTTTCTCTCCGGCCGAGACATTCCTTTCACGAGGATTGGAAGCCGGCACGCAACCCTTAAACCCTACTCGAGAGTTTGGAAAAGGTCGCGAACTAAAAGCTGGGGGATGTGATTTGTTGTTTCTGTTTCTAGGAGTAAAATCTCACCCAGCTTCGAGAAAAATACTTCGTTCAGTTACGAGAGGACGACCTTGAAAGTCTATTGTTGATACCCACCACGTTCACTTTTAAAGCCCTCTAAATGAAACCAGCGACCACAATTTTACTAGAACTAAAGATTTTGAAGGCCTGATTGTCAATATTTTGGAGGGCGAGAGAGATGGTATTTCAAATAACTCGATCAAAGATCATCTCCCGGCTCAGATTTTTCATTAACTAAAATTAAGGTTAATTTCGTTACTTCTCTGTTGCGTCAGCTAATTATGATACTCAATCATGCTGCAAAGAATTAAGTTCTAATTTTTTTATGCAACCGTGTCCTTCACACGCAATGTGTTCTTCTTTCAAGTACCTACCACTTTGTAGTAGGTACTTTAGGCTGTTGCGATACTAATCTGTGTATCATGTTTACGCAACATATCATAGGTCATTTGAGCGACGTTACATCACCTGACCTTATTGCATATTCCCCCTTGACTACACGCCATCCAAGAACATTAGGGAACCAAAGGAAAAGTAGCATGTCTGAGGTCATCTTTGTCGGCCTCGTTGGCAGCGGGATAAATCTCTCGCCTGCCAAATTTAAGGTAGCGGTTTCGGATTCTTTCAGGGAGGGTTTCTACTTCCCGGACATTGTGGTTGTGTATGTTCAACCTTTAATATAATATTATATACCCTAGAATTAAGGGCCAAAGTGGTGTTCCTCGATGGTAAAAAAATATATAAATAACTTAAATAAATTCATAAATATTTACCTCAGTATTCCTGCTTCTTGGTAGACGAAAGTTACCTCGAATGTAGAATTGATAACAAATTCTTTAGAAACATTTTTCCGTCCTAAGGTGATGATACTATCACTAAATTTCATCAAAAGAACCGAAATAAGTTCAGTAAATAACGTTACCTGATCAACTCAATCACAAATGTTTTACTTTTGGTACTAGAAGGAAAATCCTTATATGATTAAATCTACAGTAATTCTAAAGAGTAGGGATTCGCTGTAGTCTAACATTTTCTGTGTGCAACAATGGTATTTAAAACCTATTGCTTAATGTTAATTTTGCATTTCTAAACGGCAATAAAGTGCAATGAATAATACGTTAAAAGGTAGGACATTTAAAGAGAATTTAAAACCATATAAAACCTCAGATATTTGGGTTTGCGAACTAATGCACAGACCAAACCGATAACCAGTATTTATAAGTAAAAACAATTTTTAAATAACATTCATAAATAGAGATAAAGATGGGTATTTTAGAACATTTCCCACAGAAAGCTGAATGATAATTTGGTGAAACTATCTGAACTGTTTTATACATCAGGAATCTTTCTTAACGTAGTGATCTGCACATTGGCCGGGCAAGACATAGGCTCAGAGTTTTTTATAGCTGACCCTGGAGATCTCTTTCCTTTGAAAATTTTCACCACGTAAGGAAACCTCTGTCCGAAACATCCACACACCCAAAAGAGAGATAATGTAAAAGAGAGAGAGAGACTACTGGAACGAAGAAATCGAGAATCAAAGGTCCGACAGCCGGTTAATAATGCCTAAGAACCCTCCACGTCGCGAAACGTTGGAGAGGATAAATATTTAATCGGATATAGACCGGATCCATTGACATCGACAACGGAGAGAGAGAGCTATTTTATGCCAGAGGAACGAAGAGATGAGGGCAAGAGAGGTGGGCGCACTTACGGGATTTCGAACCGGTGGGAACGAGGGGGCGGATATCTCGCTTGCAAATTAATAAAGTTTCACCCCCAAAGTTCCCGGACTGCCCCGCCTCTTATCCCTGTAGGGCAGGGCCCCACAGACCGGGGGTGGGGAGGGAGAGAAGTGGGCCCCACCCCCTCTACCAGGCTGAGGAGAATGTGGGCGGAGAGTCGTGTCACCTAAGCTACGCAGGCCACGGGATTAGATTAGGAAAGGAGGTCGATCACGGCGTAGGCGGGACGGCAATTAGAAGCGGCCAATTCCGCGAGTTTACCCCTCCGAGGAACACTCGTAATTAAAATCCGATCAGAAAGGGGGAAGGATCCATGGGACACAAGGAAACGGGCCCTGGAGAAATATTCAGGAGGAATATTTTTATTCGTGTTACCTCGCCAAGAGGGGAACGAAAATAGTGGTGATTCCTTGTGCGCGAATGAGAAACGATTTCTATCTGAGCAGAATGGTTTACGAGAGAGCCCTTTACTGCCTCAAAAATCTAAATGTTCCCCTAAGGCCGATCGCAAACATGGAGCGTTGTGGCATCGAAGGAAGTAACTCAAATACTCTTACAGGGAATCCTGTATCAGAATTATGTTTTAAGGAGCTGCAGCCTTTTAATTTATGTCAAACCCTTTAATCTAAGTTTAAACATTAGATACAACATCCACGTTCGAGGAGGAATTCGAATTTTGAGAATGAAATTCGAAATTTGAGGGGGAATTCGAGACCTTTGGGTACTTAGACCAACGCGAAACTAGCCTGGATACCACGGCCGGGTTTGAGATTCTGTAAACTTGATGCATTAGTGGCTCGTAATGTTCGGGCAACAAGCATTTTGACATCTCATAGCTTCTGTATCAAAGCGGCAACTATGTGTGTAAAAATGGGTGGGGATTCGTATCACTAATACCTAACAACGTGAGAACTTGGAGTTTATACTTACATAATCGCGAATAGTGGGCGTGGAAATGCTTCCTGAGGTAGAGATTTTCGTAACCTCGAAGAAATTACAGATTTAACTATGGATATTGCTTTTATTTGGCCTTTTGTCCACAAATTTTAGAGTCCGCAGGATGTTGAAACTTCTATTATCTCTTTTTTCCTCGTTACCGATGCATTGCTATCAAAATACAGCTGAAATATTGCTGAAATTAAAGGTGTAATCAGTATCGAAGGCGTTACTCAGTATGACCTCCAACTAGTTCGACAAAGCATAGGGTAGCTCTGAATTGATTAGTATGATACGAAATTAGACGTTGGATACATATAATCTGAATTTTTGAACCTCTTCACTTAAAAAAGGATAATAATGAAACGAATCGCTCCCCGTCTCATTTCACCCCCATACCTATTGTAATTTTAGAGCGACCGCCAGAAACATATTTACAACGTACAATTAATAATTACAAATAATTTTGTCACAATAAACACTTCCTGGCACTTTCCGTCGACATTCAGCTAACATTTTTCTGCCGATAGAATTAATAGTCATTCGTAAAGCCATATTCATAATTTTTTTGCGAGACAAATGAATGACCTGGGCTTTGTTTATTAAGGAAAAAATCGTGAGGAAAATAACTAGGGAAACTATCGTAAACCAGTCGCTCAAGCCGTTGGCAATGATATTCCATTCTGGTGTATAATTGTGGAACTGAAAAATTAATATCAAGATGGACAGTATCACATACCTTCGTAGCCACAATTTACAGAGTGACTTGAAATGAAACTTTCTTAATCGTACCTTTGAAAAATTATCTAGCAATATCGTTCACAGTTCAATTAATAAATCGTGTTTTTTGACGCGAATGCTCAGGATTAAACATCCGAAAAAAGATCGTAACAGCCTGCCGACCAATTAATAAAGTGAAGTCGATAGGGAACGGATTCCTCCGTTTCCAATCAATGGAGGATTTTGAATATTTGATATTACACCGTCGTCGGTAACTCGAGCCTTATAATGAAAGCCTTAATGGCTTCGGGCATTTTAGGGAAATGGCTTGGTATTCGCTAATTGGTATTTTACAATCGAAAGAGAACATGGAATCAAAAATCGTTTGGAAAACAAAGTTTAACCGAAAAGAGTTAATGGGAAATAAAAGAATAAAATTTAAAATATTAATTCCCACACATGAACTAGTAAATTCTATCTTAAAAAAAATAACAGGAGCTTGCATAATCATCTTCCATCAGAGAAAAAGCCTCAGTGCCAATAAACAATGAGGTGAAATGCATTTAAAATAGTATAAATAAAGAACTAAAAACACTAGAACATATAGTACTATAAATATGTATTTACCCTTGAAATTCTACTTTTATATAGAAAACCTGAATAATTTAAACAACTGTATCGTAGAAATCTTAAAATAAGTCATCGGTACACACTTGAACAAAAATATCTTTCTTTGTCACATTTCAGTTGCGATTTTAATTAGCACTATGACTTAAGCGCGGTAACATTCACACATTTCCTCAGCATGAAACAGACATCGTTATCAATCACATTTAAATATTTAAGCTATAGTATATTTGAGTAATAAGATATTGAGAATTTATCCTTCTAATGAATTCATCTTCATTTCAGCGAGAAGAATACTCATTTCGATCCACAAAGTAAGGGAATGATGTGGCCACATCCTAAGAGCAAAAAAAAAGTCGTCGTTCCCCATCATTTTGAAACGCATTGTCAACGGCCGCATTGTTCCGAAAATTCCGGGGAAAGTTTCTAACTTGGCGCTGCGTGCCGAAAAACTCGCTATCCATCCACCGGGGGAGAAAAAAAAACGAAACTGGGACGCCGGACTACATTTTTTCATCACTTCTCGCTCCGATATTTAAAAAAATCCCGTGCCAAAAAGGGTAGACTCAAACAACGTGCGGCCTTTTTCGTCGGGCAATTCGGGGGAAAGAGTCTGGGGGAAATTTTATGAGAATGTTGCGCTCGTGCCCCAAGAATCGCTCGCGTGAACACACACACATAAACACGTGACCGCTTTTCGCATGCACTCGAACACCTTGCTAAAAGATCTCCGCCCCCAGCAAGGTTCTCCCTCGCTTAAGATTGTGGATTATTCTCCGACTCAGCGTCCTCGACGCGAAACTTGGTAATCCCTTGCAGTGTGCACCCGAGATGCATCGGTGGAAAGTTGCTCTTCGCGGGGAAGTTGGGAGTATTATTGGAGTTCCGGAGCCGTTGAGGGAATATATTTGGGGTCAATTCCTTTCCCCCTTCACAGGAAGAAGGAGATTGCCTCGTCATGAGTAGCTGGGGAGAAATCCGTTTGCACTTTCGTCCGATGTTCTTACTCTCCATCGAACACTTTCATCCTCGTTCAATCCCTCAACATACTATTTTTCAACCCACATCCTATTACTCCTGAAGGCCTTGTCCACACGATTTGCAAATATTTTTTTCGGATTTTAATATGGCTGAAAATATCAAACAAGAAGTTTAAGTATGCTATAAGTGGACGCAGATGTGTGAACATTTTACAATATTCAGATTCACCAGATTATAATTCGCTGAGAACATAGACATCAGGGCAGGGAGAGAAGTAAATTCAATTAAATGATCACAACCTTTAGGAAGATGTCAACTATATATCATTTCATGGCTAGTAAAGCAAAACGAAGAAAATTCCGTAATGTATTTGATGTTTATAATGGCCATACCTGTATGTTTACCTCCGAATGTTTACCGGCCGACTTGAAACATCACCTCAGAAGGTGCTTATGATATCATCTTTTAGAGAGCGAATGAAACAAATCTACACTGGGGTAAGGCCTCAAGTACATGGATTTATTTAAGTAACTAGAAAAAAAGTACTGTGTTCAAATAGGTGTGAAGTTGTGCTTGGGGATGGCAAGAGTACAGCTGAAGAATTGACCATTTTCGGAGATGAAATCATTACCAAATATGCACCAGGTACATGTAATGAATTATTAGAAACGTGAAATTTTACTAAAGTGTAACACACTAATTTGTATGACCTTCTATTTTAATTAGAGCAATAAAAGAGGAGCGATGATAATACAATAAAATAATGAGATGCATAGATATTTAAAGGAAACTAGGGTACCTACATTTACTACTGCCTATCCTATACATAATTACTAATGGAGATGGTAATAGAATAATAATGAGTTCTGCAAGAAGAGAAGAGCAGCCTAGCGCATATTCAGTACCCATACTAGAAATGATATTTGTACCTGCATTTGTGCTTGTCCCTTTCCTGAAGCGGAAACATCCCATCGTGCATCGTTTTCGAAGTGGATAACTAATCATCTGTCTCCCCCAAAGGCTACGGCCCCGCATATCTTCTCCTTAAGTCAGCACATTTCTGCTCCCTCATTCTTCGACTGAAGTCTAATCAGCCAACATACTCACTACCTGAATATGAGACGGGGGTTGACAGGTGACTGTGTCATGAACTTCTGACGCGCTCAGATAATACAAGCACCTTAACAAAGGTCATCAACTGAAGGCCGAATTGATCCATGAAAATACAGCTAGTCTCAGGCTATGATCAAGGGAAAAATTCTGATTAGAGAGGCAGGTAATTTCCCTGTGGTACCTATAGTTCCCTATGATGTTCTAGGATCCTAATGAATCACACCGCAAGTCTTAGCCAGGAGCACCTTAGGGCACCTCTACTTCAAACTTACATTTGGTAGCTACCGGTAAGTAGACTTCTCAGGGAACCCTCAACTCAAGAAATGACTACCTCACTTAAATCAACTTCGCGTACCAGTTTACTTATGAAAACTAAACTAAAAACTCTAATTTAGAAGATTTATCTCTGCAATCAGATGGAGACTTTCAAAGTGTTAGTAACATTTAAAAGTGACAGCACATTAGGCATGTAAGATTATTCCACATTAATTAAAAATAAAAGTTCAGTACAAGAAAAAAGTTTTTTGGGAACAATCTATCAGGCAAGACGTTATGTTAATATCCGTTATGATACATACAATAGTATAGAAGACTTAAAAATTAAGCCAACATTACTCAATTGGAGACATTGGAGAACTAACTAGTCCAATGCGAGTGGAATAAAAACATTTTAACAGAAACCTGTCATCTCCACGCTCTATCCCTCTGTTCTTAATGCATACTAAAATTATAAGTATCCTAACAATAGGTGGCAGGTGTAGGAGGGTATCAAACAATTTATACACGTCGTGTTTCACTCATAACCTTGCAGAATTTGTTCTTTGTCTCAGTTCTACGTCTCTCCAATCTACGAAGGGTATTAGTCTTCATTTCCCCTTTACATAACATTCTTCGTTTGATAAGATCTTCCAATATACAAGTCAAGATAATAATTGTTTCACTCTATATTATACTTTCTTCCAAAAAGGTCCTTTCTGCCCCACCATACATTTCACAGATTTTCCTTGTTTTCTTGCATCTGTCTCTGGGACCATCGAATTTTTGCAAACAATTTTCTAATTTTTACAAAATATTTTCACTCATTTTCCTTAAATCACACTTTTTAAATCATGAAGTATTTTGCTTCATTCAAAACTCTTCACTACATTTTTTCCTCAGCCCCAAAAATTTCTCAGCCAGTACTTGCTATTCTTTTTATTTTTACGATCAAACGCTCCATTTTGTAACACAGCACTAATCCCAACACATACAGTACTCAGTCCATTTTTCCACAATACACTGGCAGGGTAAATGAAGCCTCCCAATGATGCTAGTTCATACCTTACTAATACGATAAAATATTGCGCTCTTTAAGTGTCATTAATATTTTCGGGAATTACATATGCTCGGAACCTTGGCCTACATTTTAACCATTCGTGCGTAAACCATACTCATCCTGGTTCTCTCGACGTATTTAGTCGCCGCATCGCTGCTCGTAAAATCGTTGATCATCTCCCCGCATCACCTCATCTCGGCTCCCCATAATGTGGAAACCGACTTGCGGTGGCTTAACCGCGTGTCGGGGAGAAAGAGAGGCGCGCTGATAGCTCCATCACGTTCCATCTCGTCGTCGTTGTGTGGCCCATAACTCGATCTGTTAGTCTCTAACCAGGCAAACCAGAGACAGCCTCCCCGAACCCGCCGGCGCCAACACCTCTTTAAACTCCAGCGTTAGGCGTCGGACCACTTGAGTCGGCGGGGTCCCTGCACTTCAGAGCACCCTTGAGGGTACATGTACACCACACTTCTCGCACACGAACCCTTCTGTCTTATCTCGGAGATCTCGCACTGTTTGTGCCACGCGCAGAAGATGCTGCCGGGATGAAGAAGCCGACATAAATTGAGTCAAGCTGACAAGCCAAGGATCGGCTTGCAAGTATTCTTTTCAGCTATCCCACTCCCTGACTCCCTTACTTCTTACTCATTCCTTATATACTCTACTCTATTCCCTTACTTCTTTTTTTCCATACATCTGTCTCGGTTTTCTAGAGGTTAAATCTTCCTTTGCTTGTCTCTAGTGATTTTCTTTGGCTTCTCTAAAAAATGTGAGAATAGTAATAGAATTAGGTTTAAATTGCTACGACTGTTTTGGCTGTATCACCTCTTCCAGCATTAACTCAATGCGAAGGACACAGCATTAATGTTCGAGGTGGGATTAGCACCCACGATCTTTGAGTTGCTAGGTTCTTATCTCAACGGTATACAGCACCCGCTCTCAGAAGTGGTACCCACTTAATTCTCTTTTTATACGGTATTGAAATATAGCAAATTTCCTACCCTTAAACCAAAGGTTAAGTTTTTGGATGAGCAATGCATCGAGTATGAAGGGGATGCATGACAAATTCAATGTCATTAGGCGTAACTTTGTGGAAGCGCTTCGTTACAAAATAACAAGAGGCGACTAGGTTGTTCCACACGCAATTTACCATCCAGGATCTAGGTTTTGCTGTCGAACAACATCATCAGGTTTTTTTGCAATTATATATTTTAGGACGCATGACTGTGAGGAGGGAATTGAAATCACGAGAAGTCAAAATTGAATCAAAATTTCAATACCATCATTTGAAGGATTCAAGGCCTATAGAGTACAAATGACGACACTTGACGGTTAATAAAGCGTTTTCATTTGGATTTTTTATAAAATTCATTATTTTATATTGAAAAAATATTCTACTGGGTATTAATACCTTCTTATACGCGGCAGCGGGTGACTTAGGGTGCAGGAAACGGACGCAAACAAACTCTGCCCTTTCTCCCCTTCTATCCATTACAACCCCTGCCTTCTCTGCCCAATGCTTCTCTCTCAACCCCTTTCCCCTTCATTCCGTGAGCGGGCTGGGAACTGTGAAGGGGCGCCACAGACAGTAATCTCGGCGTGCGTGAGACAGCTCAAGCACCAACGACGCCAACCAGAGCGCCCCTACTCAACGTTTCTCTTGTCCTGGAAGGGTGAGAGTGGACTTCCCTCTTTTCAGGCGGGGTGAGTACTCGAAGCGTCTCCTCGGAAAAAAGTAATCCCTCAAGATCCCGGCTTGGTTCCGAATTAGAGCAGCTCAGGCGATGTTAGCACACGTTGCTCGACTTGGGTGGAGTGCCGGGGAGGGCCGAGGACTGAGTGAGGAAATTACGGAACTGCGGAGACCTCATGCGATTACTTCTCCACAGTACGTATCTCTGCTGCATTAATTAGTCCATCCCCTTCGAGGATATGAGGTCAATTTGCATTTTTTTTATTTTTCCACTCGAAATCCAACTGCTGTGTAATAAGTGCCAAGTGATTTCGAAAATTCCATTGGCAACTGAACTCCGTCAAACCTTTGGCATTAATCAAATGGCTAGTTTTTTTAACACTGAAAATGATATCTGCTTCGTGATTTCAGATAAAGGAAATAAATAATTCGAACACACATTCAGCGTTACGCTTCGTGAACCCGACTGGCTCAATTCCTCATGTCACCAAAGTGCATTCGAATAAATGACGGATGTCCCACTTTTGTATTCTATGGTGGAGAAATATTAGGAACTTTCCAGATGCTGGCGTTTAGCCCATCAAAATAATGAATAAAATGAGGGAAGAGCCTTGTGAAATTTGACTGCTTGGAGCATTCACGAACTTGAGCATTATATTGTATAGAAACAAAGACCAGAAGAAGGCGGGACCAAACCCATTAGGAGTGTACATCTGTTTCAGTAGAAGGGTGGATAAAGGTAATTGGATGAGTCCGAATACGAAGCACGAGTTCTTGACACAAGAGTAGGGGAAGGACGAGACATATTTGCTGTGAAAAGATAAGGTGGCACAATGCCGGAAAGGGAAATAATTCATTTGGAAGAAAGATTGAAAGAGTGTAATAATAAAATACACACAGAGTACCTACTGGGTAACAATAGGAATGGATTAAGGAGATCATTCAGAATAATGTTACCGACCTCTCATAAAGGCAGCATTAATTATGATACTGTTCTAGTCCCAAAAAAAGATAAGCACGAATGGACAAGGTCAAGAGAGACAAGTCCATGGTTGAAATGGATGACATATTATACTTGTACCAACAGATGGGACATTTTAGATGGCAAGTGAAATAAATCCCGGAAAATGTTGAAGCTGCCCTTGTTATAATTTTTCACTGCGCCAAAACTGCCAATTTGCAGAGGAATAATTATTCCTGAATTGGGGTAGTTTTTTATGTCATGAAAACTTATGCTAAATGAGTTGCAGTTGCAAATGATGTTAAACCGTGTTTTTATCTACAGTTATTAATTACGTTTGACCAAGGGTGGGCAACCTTATGCGTTTTCCCACGCTGTATATTATAAGAAGAAGAAATGTCTCGGAATATGCTTTAAACACAAACTAATGAAAGCTAATGATCAAGAAGACAAAATAGATCCTGTTACTTTCACTATTTCCCCCCGCCGGTATTTGGAGACACTTTTAAAGGATGCCACCAGTAGAAAACCCTTGCTACACACCAGTCAACGCTATTATCATGGTTACCTTCAGCAAGAAAGATTCACTCAATAGACAAGACTGATTTAGTTTACACTCATGCCGCCGTCCTTATTGAGAATTATATCTTTACACGCCATCGCTCGCTAAGCGAAGTTCATCAGGCTCACACCAAAAATTACAACCCACCCCTTACGCCCTCCCCAAGGTTTCTCAAGGACGCTATATCGGATGCGGGCAAGACCCACGATGCGGGAACGAGCGAGGGACAAAGAGAGGGCGGAGACCGAGGGTCGGAATGTTCGCGTGGGATGGAGATGGGAAAAAGAATGGGAGGGGAAAAAATGAGACGAGATGGGACGGGAGGGAATGGCGATATTGCTGAGGAGAGGGGAGGGAAGGGCCCATGTGAGGAGAGAGGGGGAGGGAAGACCATAAAGGAGATTGTAGAGAGAGAGGGTTTTGAAAGGGAGGGTGCGAGGAGGGGGAATATTCGAGCCGGGGTGTAGAGGGCTGAGGAAAGGGGGTAGGAGAAGTCAGGGGAGGTTTCCCTGGCTCCGTGCCAGCATTACAGACCACAACTATTGACTGGGGCTTTCCTCCAGGAGGCCGCAGCTACACGACGCCCCCGGGTGGGTGGGTCTGCTCCTCTTCCCTTCTCGGGATCTTTCCCCTTTTCCTCGCGGAACCCTTGCTCTCCTAGCGCAACGGCCTTCGACGCTCTGAGCACGCCAAGAGGAGTAATGGATCTCGCGACGAAACTCGAGAACGACACGTTGGATTATTAAAGCTGAGGGCTTGGCTGTTCACCCTTTCCGGATGAAATCGTGTGAGATGTTGCAACACTATCCGCAAAATCCAGTGCAATGAGAACCTAATCCAATGCACAATCATTTTTGCTAATGGATGTTATTCTTTCCGACGAAGGATCAATCAAAAAATATTATTTCCTCATCGCACTATTTTATTCATTACATCAATAATATCCATCAAAAATTGGGTTGTTAGTGGGTCGAAGTACCAGCCTCTCATCTCTACGCGCCTGGATCGTGTTTCGCAATTTGTTAGGTTTTATCACTGTAATACTGCTCCCTATTAAGGTTCTACTTGGAGATCACTTTGAATTCAGTAATACATCCGTAATCAAGTAGGACGCTATATAATACACCTTTTACCACTCTTTAATGTGACATTCAGTCATATGATCATGGGTACTAAAGTGAAGTACATTTTTAGAGGTTCATTATGACCATAATGAAAAATAAATATAAAATGCTGAACACGAACTTCCTGGAAAAAATATACAAGATAGGAATCCTGCGTTACTCACGCTTACTGATTATTTCGGATAGTAACAACAACATATTAAATGGAGCATAAATATTTTAAATAGCAATATCAATTCTAAATCCTGTACTCAAACCCATCACCATACGCAAAAGCCACCGCGGCCGTAGAAATTATTGAAATTGGTCAGGAGCAATGTCTACCTTGAAAAGGCAAGAAAGTAGATAGTCCTAAGAAAAATGTTCTCTAACAATGCGTACCTGATCAATTAAAGTGGCACGTTACTAATTCCCTAACACGAATGCGCGGAAACTTCATACGGTCGAACCACTGGTGGTATTCAAATGATTTAATAACCGGTTCTCTGTGCCTACGATCATTTTATAAATATGATATAAAACAATTTACTAAGTCTAGCATATTATTAAATAAGGACAGTGCTGTTGTTGATGTATATTGGGGGCGACGATCGCCAGCTGAGGTCATTTGTGCCACAGAGGAGAGGTGGGTAACTGGGTAAAGGTAGTAATAATAATAAAAGGTCTTTATTGGGGCAAAATTGAGACAAAAATGTCCCTTCTGCCAGCCAAACCCTCATCAAAATAATTACATAAAACATATGATTGTCATAACTTAAAACAACTATAATCTGAGGTTAAAAAAATAAATAATTAAATAATTAAGGGATTTAATTCAAAGAATTAAAGAATAATAATTGAACAAAAACAAATACACTCACAGTGTCAATATTAAATAACAAATTATGGTCTGTGAAAGAATTTACAGCTGTGGGAAAAACGTGTGGATTATTATACTTACATTCTTTACGAAAACCCCACTGCAGAAAAACACACACACACAAGAAGGGGGGCGTGAAAAAACTGTGAAATCCTATTGATAGTATAGCTAGTGTTTAAAAAACAAATTAAATACAATAGTATGTACATAGGAAAATTAGTAGAGGTAGGTATGATATGTGGGTAACTGGCTAAAGGTAGGAGTTTGCTGGGAATGTAGGAAGGTTGGAGAGAAACCTGGGGTCAACATTCTCTTAACGATAGGCGCCAAGGAGACCATGAGTTAACGTCGTATTCGAAGAACGGTTTACTGAACTCGAATGCTCTCCACATGGAACTACATTAGAGATCGGTATACCAATAAGTAAATCCGCCAGTGCCGGGAACGAACACGCTCCTTCGGGATGGGAGGCCAGTACTATAGCCACCCCACGAACCCGATCCTTATGTGGACAGTGAAGGAGATACAATGCTAGTTATGATATCACAAAGACTTGAAAAAATATTAATGAATATATTAAATAAGTTCCACTTAAACCACGGTACGCCAAACTCTAAAACATTTTAGGTATCGATTCTGCCGAACCAGAGCAAACTGGCTAAATCCCACCAATGCATTGCAATGGATCGAACCCGACATCTTATTTCCATATCTGGAGAGAATAACTACTCACATCATATGTATTCTCTCCATTTCCGTGTGTTGGCTTCTGTTACTGTGTCCATGAGCGATAACGCAACTGATTGAAAGAAGTAAGAGTTGGAGATAATATAAATAAAAAGCGCCGCGAAAACCTAAAAATGTACATTTACTAACTTTGTAAGCTCTCAATTTCCCCAATTTTATCTACAAATAATATAACAAGCATATATCCATAAGGTCTAAGGATGACGTTTTGACCTTCATGGCCTCTAAAAGGATTTTCACCGTGAAAATTCCATTTCCTCAGAGCTCCTAAATCTTCCAAAATGTTGATAGGTTTCGATTTCGATTGGCAGGTATACCATCAAAACAACTCCAACGATGGAATCCCTTTCACTCTCTTTTCCGAAAATGACGCAAAAAAAACTATCCGCCGTAAAGTTAAACGCAGGCCCATCACGTCCTTCATAACATAGGTCGTAAAGGTGACAGTCCCCGTGCGTCTCGCGGAGTTCGTTTA
The DNA here is from genome assembly GCA_933228895.1 of Platycnemis pennipes. Taxonomy (NCBI): domain Eukaryota; kingdom Metazoa; phylum Arthropoda; class Insecta; order Odonata; family Platycnemididae; genus Platycnemis; species Platycnemis pennipes. Next base: position 55,354,138 of record OW121853.1, read on the forward strand.
ATAAAATTGAATCGATTGCAGCACGGGGGAAAGTCATCGGCGTGCACCACGGAAAGGAATCCGAAACGGTCGATAAAAAAGTTTCCGTTTGGAAGTATGGAGACTCTGTCATGATTGTTGTCGTAAAGGAAAGGCAAGAGTCCCATGTCCAAGAGAACCGACGGGAAAAAGACAAGAAAAATCACTTTTCTCTTCTATCAGTCTAGAAGTTAGCGTAAATCAGCTCCGACTCAATGCAGCTTTAGCAATGCATCCGATTTCAAGCAATCTGCGTAGTTAAAACAAGTCAAATTCAACTTAAAACATAATCTCCAAATTAGGAAATTGCATGTTGAACACCTGATTATGGAGTTTTTACGCAATCAAATGATATTTTCCAATGCCAAAAATAAAGCCGAATTTTTTCTGGTGGCTTTAAGCACTTAATGCATGAACTAAATCAAATCCAAACTGCGCAATTACATTTACGTGGTCCAAAATTGTGAGCTGAGTTATATTAGGAGCAGTTGCAAACATTACGTAGACCAGTGCTTTCGCGGAAAATCACATTTGCTTTATTCAACCTGCAGTAAATTCAGCTAATAGTTATGGTCTCGTATCCTTACAAATGCTTTGACAGATTGTTTATGATGAAGGATCTTCAATTAAAAACTTAACTTGGTAGCACTAAAGTAATTTGTCACGTCGGAAAAACTGTTTCAACGACAAAAAACGAACTACTCACTCTTTGCTGGTAAATTTTCCACTGTACAGAATCAGTAGTATCAACTCACCTGAAAGAATAAAAAAAAGCATAATTAGTTTCATTGATTTAAAATGAAAATTTGTCAATTTTTCATACAAAATGTTGCAATTCGCATTAAAATTCAAATTTAATGTGTTAATTATATTGAGTAGCACTACGAGGTATTATTAGCGCACGAAAGTACAATTTACCTTAGAGAGATAAAATACTGTTCCATATTATTAATGGGAACTTAAATTGCCATAGAAGTAAACCTGATATTGCCAAAAAAAAGTCTCGTTAATTCTTCAACCACGTGGGTGAAAGCGTAGCATTCACTCGAGCTTCCTTGACTAGTCCAATTCCACCGCCTAGTTTCACGTTCCGCAGAAATCCCTCCCGTCATTCTTCGCGAGCAATCGAGGCGAAACGCTTAAGGGAACCGGCGCCGGTTTAACACAGTCGCTCGATGGGACCGAAAGTTCGTTCACTGCGGCGTCGTAACTCGCGGTTGCTCACGTGTAAGGAATTCCAAACTACGGTACAAAATTCAACTCAACCTTTTTTTTAGAAGAAATGAGACATTTTAGTTCTTAGAATACTGATCTCCAATTCCGAGAGTCCGGGATTGAGATTTCGCGAGATAATATCTGTGAGATAATATCCCTTCCGTGGCAGAGGTGCAGATAGAGTTAATGTGGTGGTTGGAGTACCGGCCCCCCGGATCTAATCCTGGCGGTGGTATAGGTTTTTCTGTGAAATGCCGGCCCTTACTTAACCGCCGTGTGAATGGTACATAAATTTGAGGGTTTATTCCGTCGGATGAAATGTTCAGCGGTTACTTTCACTTTGAGTGATCCAATGGACTTACAGGAAATAGGATGAAAATAGACTTGGGGATTTTGAGATGCGGATATGGAGAGGGGTGGAGAAAGTAAGAAGGGCCGAAAGGAAGACGAACGATGAAGTACTAGAGTTAGTTGAGGAATGGAAATTCATTGAAGAAATTAGGAGATGAGAGGGAGGAGAAAAACGGGTAGTTTGGATAAAATGATGGATGTTAGGAAGTATGTGGGTCTGAAGAGGGGCATCGTTTGAAATTTAGGGGTAGTGGGAATTATTAATTGTCCATTTAGACCGAACTTCAACAGCATAAAACTAATAATAAGGCAGACGCCGGGTTTCACTCCGACTTCCCTCCGTACCCTAGAAAATCCCCCCCTTTCCAATTTCCCACCTGCCAAAAATTGTCTAATAAAATTATCTTACGACGTCTCCCCTGGAAGACGAATACAATGGCAATGTTTTTTCCAGTAGAACTGGAAAATATCTGGATATATCTGAGGTATTTCACTTCCGGTACGTAGTCCGTTGTAGCAGACATTGAAGTCTGAATACCTTTGCGCCTTTCATCAGATAATGCCGACGCCGAGCGTCTCACGATTATCACGTTTAATCATCATTGACACAGAACTCTTTAGTAGGTTCCTCCAAAAAATGAAGTGAATGCCATCTGGGTGAAAAATTCAAAATCTGTCATTTTTGGTAATTCATAGTCAGATCAGCGATAAAATAATGTGGTATTACCATTAAATATTTGAAGAAAATGGGTATAAAATATCAGCGATTTTATACGAAGTTAAAGGACAGAATAGGTATGTGGAGGTAAGATATGATGTTATTAATGAAATTTTCAATCTATATTTATGCCTTAAGAATTTAGCTCTTTTACGAGATTTTGACGCTCGGAGTCACATGGAACCTCCTTAACTTAAACTTCTCTTTAAATAATATCTGCTGCGACTCAGCCACAGAGCGAAAACTTACCAAGGTTGGAGCTGCTTTTGCATTGAGTATTTCTTTGCAGAAGCATTCCATTCCAAGATAGATAAAGATATTGTATTATTGCCACATTTTCAATAAAGTGGAGGATAAACTATATATCGAACGAATCTCTGAACACTCAATCAGGTTCTCTCTGCCATCTCTACAAGTCCTACTCTAGCATTTAGGGCTTTCTCGGTCCAGTCCCACATTTATGTGTTGCTCTACATGTAGGCATAGATTTTTGATAAAATAATTATATCAAAAGGGTTTGAGAAAGTATGGTGAGAAAATTCCTGAATTTCCACTCCAAGGGTCCGGTTCGAACCCCGGTAGTGATAGAAACATCCAGAGTACTTCAAGTGCAAACACCGTCGGATGGACCGTTAAACAATGGAGTCCCCAAAGATTTTTCTTTAGAGATAGGCGAGTCTGACATCAAACTTTTTTCCACCCATCTTCTACTACAAAGAAAACCATATCCTCACCCAACTATCCTGAGCCTATCATTAATTTTTCTTTTAATCAGGTTTTGTAAATTTATTTGCGGGAATTAATAAATATCAGATCATATCATAATGAAGCAACTGAACTCATCTATTGGTCGCCTCCCCACAACAAAAACATCAATGTTATATAGACCGAAATAATTTGCCTTCTTTTTTTTGACATCAAACTGTCGTAATAAGATAACCTCTTTAATGTGACGATATACTTTCGCTGTGCAAGTAAATTGAGCCTAAAAAATAAATGAAAGGCGAGCCAAATATTTACTTTCCATGAGACTAGCCATTGTTATCATTGATGCCATTATCGCCCTCAAATTTCGACGCAATGAGGAGGGATATAAATCCACGGAGACGCTTCCGCGGCGCTATTTAAAACGCCCCATTATAGCTCACCAGCCAACCGTAACCAAGTATTCTGGATGACTCTGGAGACGGATTTCAGCCCATTTCCAGGAGTGCGGCTGCGACGAGACCCCAAGCCCGACCTACAAACGACCTCTCGGCGTCGAATGCCGACTCCGAGAACGTGAAAAAGTGTCGCGGTTAATTGAAAGGAGAAAGCAATTCACGTGCTAAGTGCGGTCGGAGGAAACGAACTCCAAATTAAACATGCTCACAGATGCCTCTTCCGCAACGGTAAATAGATATATGTACCTCAAACTCTGGAGAGGCATCGTGACTGAATTTCCGGCGTATTTAATTCACTATCTCCCTCTCGGGAACGGTGCGCCAATAACATTGTGGCATGGTTAGTTCATTTATTTACAGACTCGTTGTTGTTTGTGTAAGAGGTTGGTGACCAACGCTAGGGTCATACGTGCCAACGAGGATAGGAGGAAGAATTTCATTGAGGAAAGAATTTAATGTACAAAAGAAGGGTGGAGAAAATCCGGCATTTTCTTGCCATAGTCAAAAGGCACCATCGGGGTCACGATTTAACGTTCCATCCTACGAACTAAGAACTAAATATAAAGTCCTTTCCACATAGCAACAAGGAGAGACTGGTATGTCACTACAAAAATCACCGTTGCTGGGATTCGAACCTGGGCCATTGGGATGGGGAGACTCAAGGGGTAACCAGACTCATGTTCAACGGGTGAAGAAGACATCCACACCATAAGTTTTTTGTGTGTAACTAACAATGGAGAGGACTTTCAGCAGAGAAACCAGGCGCAAAATGATCCTAGGGTCGGTCCCAAACACTTCGGTTATCACGGTCGACGATCGTATCTCAATCCTCGTAATGTCTAACAGCATACCTACATTCTTCTTCATCTATGTTAATTCCATGATTTTCTGCTAATTTTCCTCGCGATTTATTCCTCTCTTCTTGGTCAGTCTTGTCGCAGCTTAGTATTCATCATGGAGTCATTCTTTTATTTTTCCTTCAGTCAGTATCATAAGGAATCTATTAATCTTTACGGTGTATCCAATTCATCCTATACACTGCTTCTCTCTATTTCATTACACTCCATAACAATTACTTCTTATTCCTTTCTGTAAACTTTCCTATTTTACATTTTTATTCCTCTATATGAATATTCACATTAGTATACCACTCTGGAGAGGTGGCTACCTCAATGTTTCCAGCAACCGACGAGCCGGAAGGGTGCTTGACGTTTAGGACGCATGCAGTATTTTTGTCACCTTAACTCCACGAATCGTTTGCTAAGGAATTTATGTTTAACAAATCTACAACGCCGATGTCTGATCCGAAAAGAGATGTGGTTGGCAAAGTGTCACGGACACGTTCTATCCATAATTTGTGAGAACGAGGCTACGTCGTGGCCCGGAGAAGACGCAGCCAAGTCTAGAATATCAGTGCATATAATCGGCCATCAAAATGACTGCAAGCAATTCTGCAGTCATTTTTATTGCCAAAATAATTGAAGTTCCACAGGAATGCCAATAAACACCGTCAACTTTCAAGGTCAATAAAAATAGAATGTCAATGAGATATGGGCGTTGGCAGCATTTCAACAGGGATTTCGATGCGGTCTGGCGGAAATCTCATTCATAAAAGCCCAAAAATCACCTTATCTACCGTGTTTGCCAGACTCGACCAAGCCGTGGTTTAAAATTCTTCTTGTAATCTGACCGAGATTTAATATTAAGGTTGCAAAGTTGTGATTCCAACACTTGCTTTGGTCAAATTAAAGAGATTGTTAAGGGTTGCTCTGCAAAAGGCTTGACTTTTATCGACCAAAGCGTCAATTGCGTCCTACCCATGCATAACAACTGAAAAACGACTGCAATAAGATTTCTCCTCATCTCTTTTGATCGCAGACATTCGCAGGATTCACTTTGGGGGCATAAAGCTCATATTTTATCGCTCCACTGGTTCGTTTATGGGAAAGACAACTCATGATAAAGTCCCGTATCTTTTACGTTTAGAGTTTCTTGTCCTAGTCTCCGGCTCACTCCGTACGCAAGACACTTGGGGCGTCGCTTATGGTCTCAGGGTAATTGCGGCACAAAAACTCGGATTGCGCATTAAATAGAAGAGAATATCTCAGGGCTACGCAGCAGGGATTGATCCCATAAATTTGGATCTTCCGTATCACTTTTTAAACACTTAAATGACCTTAAATGACTTTTCTTCGTTACAGAAGCGTCTCATTTTCTGCGCTAAATCTTGCAAATAGGATGGTATTCAGTTTTAATGCCTATTTGAGTGATATTAATACATATGGATACTGTTGCGAAAATAAGGCTTGGAGCTAATTTTTTTTAAAGCTTATGCGCGCGTAACGCACTATGAAAGTAATCCATTATTAGGACAGGATTCATCCGAATATAATAACAAATTACCTCTAGCGCCTCCCGAGTCTTTCGGCAACTGGGATTTCTCGATTAATTTCCACTCCCGTGAGTTTTTATTAATAATCCAACACAGTTCCTATTATTTCACCCACAAGAGTTAATTAATTAACCACCAGTTACAGTCATGAAAAAATTGGAGTTAAAAAGAATGGTATTTGAAAGGGCAAATTACACTGATGGTTCACTCCAACTATGAAATAGGTACAACCTTAATAATTCATGAACCTTGTAGAACATGAATTATTAAGGTTGCCATGAATTATCAATGCCTGCCAGGGCAATGCGGCCCCGTTTTCTTCTACCCCCGAATGATGAACACCACTTCCTCTCTAGCCTTAAGCTACTGGGTATTTATTTAGGCCCAGAATAAGTTAGTTAGTTTATAATTTAAGAAATAAGTTGCTTAACTTGTTTTTCAAATGCAATCAAAAGAATTTCATGTATTTGGTTAATGTGAATAAGTCCTTCACACGCTCCAAGTAGATAATTTTGTAATTTTCTGAAATTACGAAGCCATCATACAGAGTCAAAGAGCCAAATTTTATCAGCAAAAAATGCTCTTATTTTTTTTCCTGTGCCATTTGTTGAATGAATGGCATTTCATGCGTGAATATCCTTTTATGTAAACAGCTTCATCCGACCGGTACATAAACAGCAGCCCCATCCCCTCCTCCAGGACTCCCGACTACATCTCAAGACAATGCATCCGTCTTTGCTTTTTCCACACTCCCCTTCGCCCGTATTCCGGCAGTTATAACGGACCGAGACACCAAAAAAGAATGTAAAAACGTTACAAACGCATATAGAATGGCGGGCGGGGGTGGTCCCCGGAGCACGCCAGACGGTTTTTTTTTTCTTTTGGACTTCGAGGCGTTGCGTAACATGTTCCAAATGCTCTTCTCCCTGTTGGGCACCGCATTGCGGAGATCGGTCACGGGGGACACGTGGGGTGGGAGGGTAGAGAGAGATAGAGGGAAGGATGTCACTCGATGTATGAAAAGACAAACTCATCCTACTTATTGCTCAGAAGGCGCCAAGACGCCATTTATTAATATCCACATTTATGGCCGGAGAGAGAGAAAAAGCTACAATATTTTACCGGGCCCTGGTATAGAATTCTCCTCATATGATCTTTGATGATTTGAAACCTTGATTTCCCCGATTACACTGCTTTGACACCAAAATGTTAGTGATTGCCATACGTAAATCGAGAAACCAATCCGATTTGAATCAGCTGGAAGCACGGAGGTACATACATACTTAAACTTTAAAAAGATAAAACAATGATCGGTGAGTTTACTTGATGGAATTTAGAAAAGGCGTTGCATAAATGAACTGTTATATTCCACACCTTTCTATTGTACGTTCATTCTACCGGTTTCGGCCACTTCAGGTCATAATCAAGACTTAAAATACATCGTATGGATTTAACTATTGTTAATGACCTTAATCATAGACGTCGTATGGATTTAACTGTCTACAATGACCGGAAGAGGTCGAAATCGTCAGAGTGAACGTGCAATGAAAAGGTATGGCATATTACAAATTTTATTTTTACAACAACCTTAAAAATTGACCAGAATAAAATGACAATATTTTTAATGCAATAATTTTGCAAGAAAAATTATGCTTCCCTTTCAGAAAGGAAGAAATGCATAATAAACACGGTATTAAGAATCAAAGTTCAAATTAACATCATTACATCCGAAAAATCCACTTCAGGTGTAAAATATTTCAGCAACCCAAGCTTATTATACAAACATTTTAATTTACCCAGGACGAGTATTGAAAATTCTTAATATTCTTCCTTAGGTAGTCGCGAACTTAATGGATTTTGTACAAAATCTTAACAATTCACCGTTTAATTGCTTTTATGCAATGAAATTATTATTAGAGCAACGCGGTGTTCTATTTCCGATTTACCAACGCGCTAGCCACCTATGCGCAGAAGAGCATTTTCAAATAAAGCTGAAACGATCGCCTAGACCAAATTTTAAAAAAATTTGCATCGCTGAGTGCAAGAACAAATTTCACTTGCCAATCCATCAACCGCGTAAATACCTACTGGGTGTAAGATGAAATATGGGACGGATATGAAGAAATATCATACTCCTAACGTGAAAATTTACAATAATAAACGACATGCAATATAAATTATAACAAAAGGATCACGATAAATACCTAGTATAAACTTTTTCACTAAGTACTGAGACGAAATTCTTTGCTAGAATAGTAATTTATCTAATGTATGTATTTTGTACTATAACATGCATGAATGTAGCATTTAGCCTTAGCATGAATAAAGTAACCCTTTTCTTTGTTGACTGTGCAAGAATTTAAAAATATAACTACCTACCTCATTACAAGTACCAATAGTCTAAGATAAATTAAGCTAAAACTTCTAATTCACCAAAATGATAGTGATAAGTTGAACATAAACGTCAAAGCACTCCTGTTCATATCTTTTCAAAATATGGAATGACATAAAAGTCTCAACTCAAGAGAGATTCCTTTACAAGCAACTAAAATAAGCGGTTCCGGCTAGAGAAAAAAACCTTGGCTGTAAAAGCGCTTTTCGAACTTCTTTTACGGCAGTTAAACGAAATAAAAATGGTGTAAAGAGAATGTAACAGCCCAAGAAAGGATAAAATATGATAATAAAGGTTTATTTTCATTCAAGTTGCAAAATTTGAGTGACACATTTGAAATAATTTCAAGTTGGATAAAAAATATATAAAATCTTACCCTGATGAAAGTCATTTAAATACGCTTTAGTATCATTTAAATACTCAGGGCATCGAGAACACAGGCAATCGCTTGTTCCTTGGATTATTTTAATGTGTATTTCAGGCTTGCTTGCACGGAAAATTTTTGTTGGGATTCTCATAGTTTCTCTATCTAAATTATAAATAGGAAAGCAACACTTAAGCCGCTACAAATGCTGCTAAGAAACTGGGTATAGAAATATACAATAAATCCATAACCTTGTATGGTTTCTTGTAGGTAATTAGTCCTTTGACGGCAAGACACGCTAATTTACGGCCAGAATATTATGACTGTAATAACATGAGTAACATCATGAAGCCTGATTATAGTTAAAACATGCCGTAATTAAACCTTCTTCGCAAAGTTTACCGGAGGAGAGGTATAACGATCCCAGCTTGATCTTCTTCCAATACTGAAAATGCTGATTTTTGCTTTTAAGGACTATTTATTTATGCCAAGCTAAGGAAAATGTAAAGTTTACAAGAAGGAATCATCTCGCATCCCGTAAGCATTTAACTTCATTATATACCACGTGGATTACTGAAAACTTTCAGCCATACCTTGAGAGAAGAGAAAGTCTTAATATCTATGACACGAATTTTATACGTATGCACACTACCTGTTTTGAAGAAAGCATTTCACGAAGTAAAAACGCGAATTAATAATGTCAAAGCAGAGGCGTTGAGTTAAATTTTCTTTCATGCTGTTGTTTCTACATTCTGTTATTTCTTTCAATATTACGTACAATATAAGAAAATCGTTAATGAACTTTCGCTCCAAAAATATCTTTCCCCTTTGTATTTTAACTTCTCCAGTCTAAATCATTATAGATAGTAATATGTACCTTTACTCATCATCTACACTTGATGATATTCAGAGCAAACTTTGGAGCATGTTTATGAACACCTGCTCTTTGTTTCCTCAGCGAAAAGTTTTTGTTGATTCATCCAGGACTACAAGCATCCACTGTTTCGGAAAGTAGTCGAAATTGGCTGATAATTACATTCCACAACCAGCCAATGAAACACAAACGAAGCCGCACCTGGGATATCGAGGAAAAAAAACACCGTCGAACGCAGACAAGCGCCAGCAACAGCCAAAAGGCATGGAAGGAGGTAGCATCGGGAACTGATAGATTTAAAGGGGGTGAGGGCGACGGAAAGTGATGCGAAGCGAGATGAGAGGGGCTCGTAACTACGCGACCTGGAGTCATTCCTTTTAATTGCATCCCGCTCGTTCTGCGGGTCGACTCTCCACGGGAGTTAACACGCTCCGAGCGTGCAGACAAATAAAAGTTTAAAAGAGGTCGTGGAGGGACATTTAAGAAATGAATTTACGCGTGGTGACCTCTCCTTTCCAACCCACCTCTCCGCCGTCAACAGGTACAGATATACGTCTACATGTTCTTCAAGCACGCACACACGCCATTAGGGAGGGCACAGAATATATTAAGTGCGGAGAAAAATTATTCTTGTCGCGGGTAGAATTTTAGTGGGCAACATAAAAGTGATTGCGAGCATTCGTAGTTTAACAACGCATTTCGCTCATAAATATCTCGCCGCTTCTCATCTCGGCGTTTGCAATTCTCCTTCGAACCGTGTCAAGTGCCACTTTCATGCCACCCCTCTCCGGTTTTCCAGGATGACCTTCATCAACTCACTGCCTTCAATTATCTTCTCCACTTGCTTTTTCAGCATTCTATACATTTCCCCTCGAGTGCTCTCACCTAATTTTCAACGCCTCTTCCAACTCTCTCTCTCCTCTATTTCTTCCACTCTGTCCATATAACTTCCTCTATGCACCCAATTCACCGCTCAAAGCCTTTGAATTAATAAACAACGTTTTCATTTGGAACCAAAGGCTGCAGCAAAATTGGAGATGTGTTCATTTTGCACCGCAGCGTGAATAAACACAGCAAGAACCATGAAACTAGAACTACTGAATAAACATGAATTATTTAGATTCCTAATAGAGTAACTGCTATTAAATCACTGCTCAATCAATTAATGCAATGACCTTGGTAAAATGTGATTATCGCACAGAAACTAAAATTGTACTGAATTCTTCAAATTCAAACATATTTAAACCAGTTAAAACATGAGGTATTTTTGTTCAGAAATCACCAGAAATTCATCTTTTTGCTGAAGTCCGAATTTAAACAATTTTCAACAACCACAACCACCTAGACAACAATTCCTTCGCGCAATTCAAACAGTACTAAAAAGAACGAACTTCAGACCTGACTCAACCATCATCAGCTTGGAGGATGGGAACAAAATCATGTTATGTGTCACGCATATTTAGTGCCTCCCTCAGCATCACAATCCGTCTCCGTCCCACGGCATGCGTAACAATCGAAGGATCTCTCAACCCGCCTCTTTTTCACTCACTTTGATTCGTACCCGTCCGTTCTCTTCCTCTTCAACCCCTTCCGCATAACTTAGCGCCATGCGGCGCAAAAGGCCCGCACGCCCTGCTCTTAGAACCGTCCCGCCCCCTTCCGACCACCACTCAGCTAATGGCCCCGAAGGAGTGGGGACCTCTCCCCATCCCTCCTTCCTCGCAGTTCCCCGGTCGAATCGGTTGATGCTGCACGACGAATAAGAGCCAAGAGCACACCAACCAACCGCGTGTCCGGGTCTTGGAGATTATTAGGTTGGTCGTACCCCATGTATCCTTTCCAGCCCGTGAAGGTTCTTTAGATAGGGGTTTCAGAAAGTTAATTGGGGGTCATTGAATGAAATACTCGGCCCTATCTTTAAAAAATGATGCGATGGTTAACGCGCAGGATATCAATGTCACGAGCGGGGATTAAACCTCCGAGAGCCGGAATTAAACCTTTGACATTTGCAATTCGTTTAGCTGCATCCCAACGGTTGTGCAGTGACACAGATTTCCGTCATGAATATGGAACAGTTTAACTTATACCCTTAAGGAGACTTTTATAGTGGCCGGTCTCTTATCAATGATTATCAATCAGAAGATTAGCTCGACCATCATAAGAACTTGCCAAAATCATCCCTCATCATATTAGTGTAATCCTCTTTTGTATCCTTTAAAACTTGGATCTTTACATCTCATCCACGATCATTATCTGAGGTTATTTTCATCTACTTTTTCCTCAACGATGTGTCTAAAAATGTTTCTCATTACTTAACCCTGTCTTGTTCCAAAATTCCATCAGGTTTATTTTATCTCCCACTTTTACCTGTACTACGTTAGTAACTACGCCCATCCTTTCATTTCTTCGTATGATTTTTCCTAATTCCTCTCAACATAGTATTTCAAACGCGTTTCTTCGATACCAATTAATACTTACACGAAGGTTCTGAGCTATCAGTATCATTCGCTTTCTTCTTTCGCTTAAAATCAGAGTGATTGGTAAATCATTAAATATAGTTGTCACATACGCTTGTAATACACCTTCATAATAGCCTTCACCTTCTCCTTCATGAAATCCCACCCAATAACAGGCCATCAATTGGCCATCGCCCTTCACTCCTTTCTACTTGAAAACTCTCTCCAAGTTCATTATCGGGGACGTTTGCAACGTCCACATCATTAGAAGAAAGAAAATTAGAGACGTTAGGTTATTTCGATAGATTGTAAGGATAAAATTAAGTTTTAGCTTCCCTTGCATGCTTCTCCCGCCGCGCCGGGTTAAATGGCGTAAAGGGGTGTAACACAAAAATCTGTGCCTGTAACAAAATATCCCTCTCTTCACTTGTAATTCATGGCATCTCTTTCAAGCTCTTTGCAAAAAACCATTGCAAGATGTAAATTGTATCAGAATGACGAAAAAAAATGCAAATTTTTGAACCAGTACGTACGCAAGACTAATAACTCTCTATCGTCTTCTTAACATATTTTGCAATCATATTTAAATTTATTTGACTTTCCCTTGCGCCAATGTAGAACAATATACCATATCAGTATTTCATTTTAAAATGGATACAAATATATATCGGTTCCCTATTGAGTACGCAATGGCAATTCAATTCAATGCAACCAAGGTGTGTAACGATGAAAAAGCGAGCCGTTTGCTATTCCCTGATATATAATTTGTAAGTTATCACGTAGGATATCCATAATATTATTACTGCGTATAACCCTATGTAAAACGTTCAAGAAAATATTGATGATGTGTAGAGGTGCTATTTGATGCGGCGAGAAAAATGCCATCAAATCGAGGCAAATTCACGTAAACGAGACCCGTCGCCGTTCAAATCCATCGTCAAGTCGATGCATCGACACGTGCGCGATAGGTCGATCGGCATCGCGCATCCTCGAAACGGAGTCTGCAACGAGACAGGAACGGAGGGCAAGAGGCGAGGCAAAAATGGGCGGGACGGTTAAGGGGAGCTTGGATGGAGGAAGCGAGCCGTCCGTGTCCGCATCGACCTGGGCTCGAGGCGTGGGAGGAGTCGGCGCGTGGGTGAAGGCCTCTTCGCGAGAAGAAGGAAAACCGCGGATCTCCTTCCTCTCCCTGGGAAGTGGAGCGCCGGGGAGCGTTGATAAAAGGGTATCGGTGTCGGGCGGGACGAAAGGCGAACGAGAAGATGGGATCCGGTGGAAAGTTTTCGTCTCCAATTCTTCGTGCGGGCTGCGGGAGGCTCTCACTCTTCCCTCCTCGCCCGAAAGCGCTGCGGATAACGGGAAATTTCTCGCGGCTCTCCAAGCTGAAAAGCGACTCGTGCGAATGGATTATCATTTTTCCCTGGAGGGCAACCGTTGTGGCTTTGCCACGCCGAGCCGCCGTCGGTATGAATGAACAGCCGATGCCTGAAAGCATTATATCCCCTTCACCTCGGCACGTTTTGGAGTCTACCTTAGTCAGCGTACTTGCTTCTTCCTCTCTAACTCATTTCATCCTGAAAAGGCTTTACCTAATTCCTTCTCCTATGACCACTCGCATATGCACGTTATTTTATTTATTGTATTATATTACGACCAACCCCACTTAGTGAAAACTGGAAATATTAATATAATATTAATAACATATTACAACTGTGGCAATACATTTTATTCGCGATGTAAATAAAAAAAAACATTTCCTTCGCGACGTAAACAACCCAGAAATGGGAGAAAAAGAGTGAGGGGGAGTCATCGTGAAGAACAGGAGACAATAAACAAGCAAGAAAAGGGAGAAGAAGTACGCGGTTGAAGAGAACAAGCAAGAAAGCGAAGACGTAGGACGCGCACGGAGGATATCAATCAAGAAAAGCGGAGACGGACGACACGGAAGAAAATTGAAGAAAGACGGAGGAAGAAGTTCGTTTTAAAAACTGTGACCTGGGTTGAGGTTACATAACTCAATGAAATATCATATTATAACTGAAACACCATTTCGTAATTTTAACATTATATACACACTGTATATTATGTGAATATTTATAGTGCTTACATTTTACTTTAGCGAATATTTGTACAGTATAATGTAAAGAGTGCGTTAACATCAAAAACTGATTTGAACCTTAGATGATGAATTTCCTGCTTCGGTGCTCGCACTCCCAAAGCGTCTCAGATGGAGAATATCTTGGACAGACTCACGTTGGCAATGTTAATAACTATCAACAATGGCATCTATCCCATCAGTTTTATGAGAAGAATTTCTTTCCATCGCGTAATTTGTGACTAAAAATGGCGTGACGCTAATCACTCAAGTCGCCCGGATTCCAGTGAAGTGAAGGATTCCATTAAGATAAACCACAGTTCGGAGGAGTTAAGACTCTCTATTCCCAACTTCTTCAAAATTATCAAATTCTGATACCTTCACTTCTCTTGTTCAAGCATTTGTATGGCTAATATTTCCCTTGCCGCCCTCTTTTATGAATTCGTCGAATGTTAAATTGCCTATTGCACCATTCATGTAATTGCGTTTGAGAATTTGCAGATTTGGTTCAGGCCCTCTATCCGTTAAGGTTATGTAGCGTCACAAATGAAAAACAAGGGACAATCACTTCATCCATTCCCTTGAGTGATTCGAAACAGCGACTTTTGCATTTCAGGAAATGGACATTACCAGTCTGGCTAAGGCAGCCGAATTACGTTCGTTTTTTAAATATGACTAGACCAACTAATTGTATTTTTATGGCATTATTCCGGAACATCAAGTTGACCATATGACTTTGAGGACTAATTCCTTACACTCACTATCAAACCAACATTTCTCGAATACAAAACACCAACCGCATTAACCCACGAAACGCCCTTATTGAATCGTCGAAGGGAAATTTTATTGCCCGAGTGATGAATGGTGCTTTAAAAATACGATGTACAGATTAGACTGGTATTCTTGGTAAACGGCGGACGCAAGAAAATGGCATTAATGGCGCGGGAGGGAAAGAAAGTTGAACTCCGTCGCAGATTCGCGGGTCCCGGTGGCCGGCCTAAACCTCCGAAGCCCCTCGCTTGCTATGGATCGCGATGCGGAAACCTATTCATCCCACAAAAATGCACCTACATCAAAAGATCGTTTGAAAAAATCCCTTGGGAAAACACTCTTTATCTTTATTGGAGGATGAGGAATCTAGGCTCTTTTGCGACTTATTTTGATGTGTTTCATGGCTGGGAATCCAGAGAAAATTCCAAATGAGGTCAGCCGTTTAGTAAGAGAATATCAACAGTTTCTTCGCACGGGCTACACGACCCCCTCCTCTAGATCGGTCTAGAAGGATGTAAACATCGGTGAGGTTTCAATAAAGAGCCTGCGTTCCAGATTACTCGCGAAGGACAAAAGAAACAATTACTACTTGGCGTTTTAACTGTTTATACCCAACGGAGCAAGAAATTTCATGAGATTTGACAACATGTTCCTCGCAGCTTCAAACCGTCGATCAAAATAACTTTTTGGGACCCACTCCGCGTACTTTATATTTTGATTTTCCTCTTGAGTTGGAGTTATCAATGTGTGATTCGTATACGAGTAGAACATTAAACGAAATCAACATCGTTGAGTGACATGATATAAACCTGTGTACGGTTAGTGTAGCTGAACAAGCCATGAATAAATAAAGATTGGTATATAAAATAGCGTCCTGTACCCTCATCGGCGAACTGTTTCTTTCCAATTCCTTTGCCATATTACAGGCGAAAGATTATTTTTAAATAGGGTAAATCGAAAGTTGGAATTTGTCATTCGTTTTGCCCCGCGCAATCGTGATGGTAATTCTTTACTGTTACGACAAGTTGAAAGGCATAAAGGGCGTCGTTGCCACCTCCATCCCACGTTTTTGCCGCCTTCTCCATTGCGCAGAGTATATTGGAATCGACCGAGTCCCGAGAGCCGCCTTGTACACCCCATGCATCGTTGCCAATTCTCATGACGACTCCCTCCGCCCTCACAGAGGCAAGGCGGCGACCGTTCTGGGTTACCTGGGTTCCTCGTTGTATAATAAAAAAAAATTCTCCATGCTCCTCTGGAAGCTACAACGGAATGAGAATTTGAAGTGCACTTCCGAATCACCTCTGAAGCAGCTAAATCGGTGAGATTGCCAGAATATAACCGGCGCCACCTCTTCACAACCAATTCCACATCAAAACCAAAACAATTTCAAGCTATTCCATTTTTTTACCTCTTTTTACACAGCTTATGGAGCACCTCGAGCACTATGAAAAAACAGACGAGGTAATGAATTCATTTCTCCTTCCTGTAGGACTTGACAATTCACCCAAATCTCATACGACTCTTATTCACCTACTACCGTAGTACTAAAATACAGTGAAATGCTCAGCTGCCGCAATTTCCCGACCGTATGTTACTAAGTGGAATCTGACGTAAATTCGAAGACTAGATTTCGGTTTTATCCAACTTTCACAGACACCCCCGTAAAAGTTAATGAGGGTGGGAAGGCGTCGATGGATCTTCATGGAATGAGAAAAAACCCAATTCCTCGTGGATATTGAATTTAATCGCACCGGAATACCTCATGCTATTTGTTTCAGATTTTAATTGTCATGATCAGTCTTTAACTTCCTTCTTTGGGCATTAATTTGATTCTCAGCTGAAAAGTGAAGTGGACTTAATTATAAGTAATTTGAATGGAATGAACTGTTTTCAAAATATTTTGATCACCTTTATTTTTCTCATAATTCAAGAAAGCTGCTGATTTTACCTGTTTGAATACGTTTTAATCCTATATTCTATTTAAAGATTAATCTTCCTTAAAAAGAAGTATTTCAACATAATTTTCCAGGAGCAGTGTGTTTCAAAATGTTATCCTGATCTTAAATAATTTAGGAAAATTTATTAAAGCTAGAAAAAAGAAATAGGTAAACTTTTCGTTTTCCTGTTTGATTTGTATTTAATTTTCCTGTCTATTGAAAATAATATTTTTTATAAATATAATTAAAGCAGTCATGGTGTATTTTTTCGTTTTTCACAGTCACTCACTTTAAATCGTGTGGTAATTAAGTCGAGTACTCTCACCAAGCAATGTCTCACAGGATGCTTTTTGTAGATATCATTTCTACTACCTCTTTACTTGACCTGACCTAAAACTTGGTTCAATTGTCTACTTTAAAGGAGGTCAAAAAACTGGCTCACCGACGGTTTCTTCGAGTCGGGTACGGCCAGCAGGGGAAAAAATATATATGGGCGAGAAAAAAAGAATTGATTCTGCCAAAAAAAATAAACCCTGTTCGTCACTTAATGAGAAACCTTGAATTTCCAGGACGGGAATCCATTATGAAGCACTAAAGGCCTGGTGCTGAAAAAAATCAACTCCTGAGAGAAGATTAAGAGCGGAAGTGGGAGTTTTCATTATTTTCCTCCTGCCTGGCTTCTCGAAAGTCCTCTGAGGGAAAGTTTTTAATGAGATTATAGCCAATTATATGTCAAAATGTTATTTTGGAGTTATTTGAAAGGGATATATGTGACTAATTAATTAAATCACCACTTTCGATCGCTCCATACGGAAATACTTTCGCAATATTACTGTCCTCAAATTGACTCTCTACCAAAAAAAGCCATATAAATGAAACAACTGCACGAGTGAAAACATCACAATAAAATCGGTGATGCCATTTTTCCTAACTTCAAGTCCACATTCACTGTAGCAATAGCAAAATTAGGGGCTCGGATTCTGAGTTCAATTCTGTTCAAAAGTAAGTTCTGATCGGTTCAAAAGTTCAATTCTGTGATAATAAATTGTGCGCCCAACCAATTAACCCTGACATTGCTCAAATATAATACGTCTCAGACATTCTGTTCCTCGTTGGGAGGCTTTGAGCTTTCATTGCATCACAAAAAGATTACGAGAAGATCATAAAAATAGGCACTCGAGTAATGAAATGAAAAAAGACCTCACGCAAGAACCCAAGATGGCCCGAATAAAAGACAACGTAATTTTATTCGTCAATGAAGTTCCATCAAGATGGTTTCAAATTATAAGTACCGCGTAATGTAATGAATACTCGAACTTCATAGATTAGATGATGAATGAAACTTCGAAAACTCTTAAATCTTGGCTTAAGCTGTAGAGTTCCTTCTCCATAAATGCATCCCTTGAATTCACAATTGAGAGATGATCAATAACTCTGGTGATGATAGTGCACCATTCTCATGGTACAATATCTTCAACACTTATGCACAGACACGATTCCTGAATGCTTTTTTTAATAAATAAAAACTCCAAAATTAAATGTTACATAAAATTAATTGTATTTTAGTTTTTTTTCAAGCCTTACATTGACTATCGATTGATGCATAACTTTTATTAAATAAATGCAACTCGCTGCCTTTGTGTGCATTTCTATCTGGTCAATGTCCTCTGGAAAATCATCTACATCAAAAGATTTTGTCGTACGATATCTTTGATAAGCCTGCCTCTTTTTAAAATAATCGTGTATGCTCTGCATTCCTCGGCCCTTCTGATTGTGAGAATTTCTTTGTAATTTTCTCGGTGAACCCATTTTACTTTCCTGTTTCTTTCTGAAGCATAATATTTCAAATTCTTCCAGTTTTGATCACCCATTTTATTTATACCACCCTATTTTTTTTACCCATGCTTCACTATCATCAAGGAGCATGCTCCAGATATCCGAAGTTTTGTTCAGATATAATGAAGAGTTTCCATACTCCAGTTTAAAGCTCTCTTCACTAGTTTTCTTCTAACCAAGCGGGGCAATTAATAATTTTTCGAACCTCAGACATTAAATCTAAAAATAATCACGGGTAATTTTTTTGAAGACATTATATTAAGAATTTGGGAGAAGTCAAATGTACATACTTGAATTAGCAGTTATTCATATATGTCCATCAGGAGAGGAATTCTAAGTAACGCTTGTTACCTCGGTGGGGGAAGATCATTAACACTAATAAGGCCGGTGAATACTCGAGCCTTTATAGTTAAGTCTTAAGTCATTTTGGAAGCATATTAGTCCACGTAGTTATTGCCCATTACAGAAAAATAATTTGAATGGAATATATTCATTGGATTAATTTAGCCGAACGACCTATCAATTTAAAGGGAAACACCATCGGCGCAAACCTGCTTCCAATGGACGAAAGAAATGCCTGATTAGATCGAAGGGCAACTTGTCCGCTTAAATATGTCTTGAATTTTCCGACATTAAAATAATAACCGAATATTAGCATTCTTTCTGATGAAAATTATCCTCATAACGTCCATGATATTTGAAAAAAAAAGTACTTTGACTCCTTTATAAAATTTAAGAGGTCATTTTAATTTTTTTCTCCCATATTTTCTCATCATTTCTCAGCGAACGATGTGCTTCGTTGAAAACTGGACCCGGTACTGAGTTCTTCAAATACTTCGATATTATTGTATAGAGTGGAGCATTTGAAATCACGAAATGACCCGTCTCTCATCACGTGAGCTAGGTCGCAGAGACGTTGAAGAAACAGTGGACGAGTGACGTAGGAGTATTGGTGTAATCCTTTTATGGCTTTGATGTCTCTCCTTCGGCGCTAAACACACGCGCATACACACACACACTACCTCTCTCTCCCACTCATGCACTCGTAAACACCCCCGCACATGAAAGGCCCCGCGTTGATTTTTCACTTCAAGACAGCACGTGCGGAAGTCCCGTCTGACCCTCGTGGTTAATGGTTCCACTCACTCAACTATATTAGTACCCGGACGAGGAAAAAAATTAAAAATAACTAACGAAGTCGTTGGTATATTGGATGGTTTCCAGGATGGCGAATTAATCCTTACTAACTGACACTCGTGCACAAAATTTCCCCTTTTCTGGTAAGAAAATGGTTATAGATGGAATAATAATCAGTGATCTCCGAAAATATCGGCAATGGGTACTGTACAAAGCAACTACATCCATAACCATCCCAATATAGTAATTTTCACTATAAAATAAAAGACGCTGAGAAATTATTTTATAACGACTTACGAAAACTGAGAAATAGAAACGAACCTCTTCTGAGGTGTGGGATATATGTACTTCAGAGAGATATTAAAACTCAGTCTAGATCACCGTCCATTAAGTTTCAACGACCTTCAAGCAGCTCAGAGGGCGGGCTTTTGTTCTTTCATCGTTTACTTAAAATTTACCTTTCTGCCACATGTTTGAAGATACCGCAAATATTATCTTCACCTCTTACAGTACATAATCTGCAACCTTTTCAATTACGACCCTCTTTACCATTCTTTTATACTCTTCCCCATCCCCACAATCTCAAATCTACGATACTCAGTATAATGTATTGTAAGAAATGCGATGTTCAATTTCGAATAGAGAATTGTGGGATCGCTGACGTCATCGGACTGGAGGAGTTGCACTTAGTCCTTTCTGACGGCAGTCAGTCCCCGGGAAAAGAACGAGAAACTTGTTGTTCATTAAACAAGTCAAGTTCTCACGAAAACCGAGATACTAAGTCCAATGGTCGTGTAAGAAACGTTATATTCAGCTCATTCCTCTTAATGTTCCCAGAAAAACTCAAGTCACATTTTTAGTATTATCCTAATTTTCATTTAGGAAGGCCAATGTTCCTCGAAAAACTTAGTCTATTTTTTATAATTGTACAGATATTTTTCCAAGAATTTTTAAAACGTTCCTACACATGCCTTTATCTCTACAAAAAACATCCCATTTGCTAACTCATGTATCCTCCTAATGTCCTCACTTTGTTACCTCATGCCATATAGAATATAGCTGCAATATATCGATAATATAATCAAAGATTTACGCTCTCATCCTAGCTAAGCTACCACTACGGAGCATCGTGAAGGAAGAATGAGGTGTTAATAAATAGGGGGGAGTGATTTCTTATTTTCCAAAAGATAGACCATATAACTAGTGAAAGTAAATATTCTACTACGAATTCGTGAAATGAAAACGTAATATAACGCTTTGCTCTATGAATGTTTTCCACTCCGCAAGAGAGAAAAGAACTTTTTGTGCATTCCTCTCTGAATTTTATTGACATTTCAAAGTTTCAACAGCTTGAACCATCTTCACATACAATTTTTTTTCTCTTATGAGAAGGAAAAAAACTCATTAAAATTTGATGCAGACATTTGAAGAGACTTTTTGACATTTCTCCGCATGAAAAGCATCAGTATGAGGATGAGAGTTCATTGAAGAAGGCCATTGAATGGAGGCATGAGGAATTGAAATAAATCTGAAGTCTATCGTGTTTGGTTTCGTCCATTTCCTGATATCAGGTCTTAAGGAAAGATTCTTTAATAAATGTTGGCATTTATAAATTATTCGTGATAACCATTTTCTTCTCGGCTGGATATTTATGTGCGTTTTAGAATATGTTGCTCTCATTTCGTATTTCAATTTAAATTCCAGAGAAATAACTCACTTCGAAATTTTTGATAGGATTATTTCACCGTATTGCTCGCGGAGATGCACTAGTCAAGATTATAAAGGTTATACAAGAATCCTTATATTTCCTTAGATCTCCGCTTTCTAAAATACTTAAACTTTCTGAAAATATTGGAAACAACGACCCATTGCGTCTTGAAGAAGCGCCATTTTAATAGCAGCATATAGAGCCGAAAAAATCGCCGGCTGAGGTCCTGGGCATTTGCTGGAGGCCGACTTACTAATGAAGAGTAAGTGCACTGTGTAAGGAAATATTATGTTCTTTCACTCTCTCCGAAGTCTAATATCTCTACATAAGTGATTTCCTCAGGAGAAATAAGCACATTGACAATTAATAAGTATAAGTAATAATAATAGAAAATCAAAAACAAGATAAACTAGATCGTTTACATTCTAGTATTAGGTACAGTTACGTATCTATACAATTAGGGGTTCCTTCTTTTTTCATATTTCCACACACATATTTCTCCCCACAAGTAAAAAATCATCATCCATTTAATCTTTCAATCTATATTCAAACGCTCGCATTGTAAGCATGTATGACAATATTGAACAAATTACTTCCGGAGACTTCACGGTTCAAAAACATACTTTACAAAAAAGACATTTTATATATTAAATCAAGTTTCTCTCATCACCGCTCTGGTGAAGTGCGAAAAATTCAACCAAACATATAAAGAATTAAAAATTAATGTAACGGCTTTTGTGATCTCGAGACCCAAAGCAGGGTTCGCCAACCAACACGATCGCTTAAATCGATTCACCCTCATTTATCACTTTACATCGTGAGCATGAGTCAGGGAAAATTTTTCCTCGCGGTCGCATTCCGAGATAGCAGTTTTGATTGTGAGTGATGACTCAGGCTGGGATTACCTAGCGGGTTTTCCACTGCGAAAGAGTCAAATCATAGGTACCACCCACAGTGGTCATCCTAAACGATTATTACACCTGAAAGAAACCACGGTTCACATTCATCAGGAACAACGAACGTCACACAAATTCGAGGCTCGTTTCGAATAACGAAGTCTGTTAAGGGATCTGAAAGCCATGAGTATTTGAAACGTAATACGATGGTTTACTTCAGGAATCTTTTTGGAACCAGTAGTGTTCTAACACTTGTATTTCCATGAGCAACAATTCTATTATGATTCCGTTTTAGTAGCTCACAGAGATTAATAATGGAACAAAGAACATTGCTTCATGGTTTACCTATATGAGGGTTTTTTAACGAGTGTATTTATACAATCCTTCTCTATAATAGGACAGTACAAAAATGGCTGTCTCTAACAATAATCATGGGATCCAAACTTATCAAATGAGTAAACACTCAACTTATTCAACATATAATTAGATGTTTATGACAATCTTATGTATATCTGTCTCTTAAATTTCGTCTTCAAATACTTAAATCTCAAGAGCCAAATCACCAATGCAAATTCAAACAATGTTTTCCAAATATCAACATCCATGGATTTCTTGCAGATGTGCTGATTTGATGAGCCCCTACAGGACCAACTATGGAGCACGAGATACGACTGACTCATAAAATCCTACTACATACTTTCTCTGGTGGTGTACGTTATGTAAAAATCAATCCTGGGCGCTATTTGCAGCAACCCTCTACAGAGACAACCGAAGAATTTCTTTAGGAAAGCATTCTGGAAATAACTTCAATTTAACATCTATGACTTCTCCTTTTGTTCAGCTATTTGTTTATTTACAAAATGACGCATCCAAACGTATGGCCTTGTCCACCTTTTGAATATTCTTTGACTGAATTCAAGGTGAGAAATCTTTTGGCCCGTATCGCGGGATACCTTCTCAAACTCGTCGTGTATAAAAGTTTTAACTTTATGAGTTAACGTGATCCAAATACGTTAGCATACGTTAAGTAAATATGAGCGAAAATTAATCCAGTGGAGGTAAATAAGATATTAAAAGCGCTGGCGTTAGCCATAACACCCTTGAACACGGGGTAAAATTACATTTTATCTTTCGCTGATGGTTATCATTCCGCATCTTCCAAACGGAAGATATTAGTCATTTGGAGGAGACAACCGACGGCTGAGATCTTTCGTGTAATTTTAGGATAGGTGGGTATTTGAAAAGACATAGGAATTCTTCAGGGAACGAAGGAAGGGTAGAAAGAAATCCGGCATCGGCACTAAAGTGACCATGGTTTAAAGTCCCATCCGACGGACGGTGTACTGCACTCGAAGTGCTCTCCACACAGTAATCAAGTAGGGACCGGTGTTAAACTGAAAAATCTGTCACTACCGGGATTAGATCTTTGACAAGGGTTTCTATTAATGAATAACCGAGGCAGAAACTCCTTAAGTCAGGCAAATACCAAAAAGAAAAATATGTATAATGTTCTCACTGTGACGTAGTTATAACGCCCGAGAGCGCGATGCAAAAGCAAAATTAATGGCGGCGTATTACAAATATTCCTTCTTTTAGTCTTTTCGAACGATGAAAATTCCTCTAACCCTTTCTCGACCACTGGGACTTGGAAGTCGCATTCACTTGAAATTTTAATTTTTTATTTAATTTCCTATGACTTCTAAAGTTATGACCTAAATACTGGGACTTTTAAGTCTTGAAATTCTTTCTACAGTATTTACTTTAGAAAAATAAAACCATCAAGTAATTGGGACTTCCAAGTCCCAGTGATCAAGAAAGGGTTGAACCACGGCTGAAACTGTCGACTTTATCGTGCCAATTTATTCGAATCGAATTTGTAATGTTTGACCGCCGATATCGGCCGAGAATGATTCATCGACACCCTTCCGATCTCAACCGAGGAATGCTTTTTTCACAAAACTCCTCTTTTTCGCCATGGTCGAAAGGCCAGTCATTTCCCTCCATACCAACCAGCATACAGTCCGCCAACGCCCCCGTCCTCTCGGACATCCGGCTGATAGCGTGCTTCCCGCGTCTGCAAGGTCGGGACCGCCCGCTCTTTCGACAGCGGAAGCACGAAATCGCCTTCCCACCCGCCTCGCGAAAGCAATCTTCCTTTTTTTTCCCTCCCGCACCGAGAGGGAGGCATTAACGTCTTCCCTTTCCCCGCTCCCTCCCTCCCGCTCCTATCAAACCTCTCCCTCTCCTACTCCCCACTACCATCCAATCACTCAACCGTAAAAATTCTCCGGCGGCGGTGGCGGTGCTTGGATTATCTCCGAATGCCATCGCTCGGGAAGGGAGCTATCCGTGGGGAGACAACCACGGGGGGGGAGCGCTATCCCGTACGACCCCTCTCTTCTTCATTTTCTCGCCAGCAGGAAAGAAATGAAGGGGGGAAGGGAACGGGATTTTCGTCGCAACGGTTCTTGAGGAAGCTTCCTCTCCTCCCCATTTCTCTCTCCTCACCCTTCACAGCATTCATTTTCTTCAAGAAATAGACTCCCTCCTCTCTGACGCCTTTTCTTAAAACGCACCTCCCCGAGTGACGTAAATACGCCCACTCCTTCCTCCCCAACCTCTCATCCAGCCCACTCTTCTCATTGCTCCTCCTTTCCAATTTTCTGTTCGCTCACGCACCCCGGTTGGCAGCTTCGTGGTAGTGGAGCGCTAAGGTTTTCGTGGGAGGAGCTATTGCTTCTCCGGTCGAATTTCTATTACCCTCCACCCTCGAGAGTTGAGGGACAGAAGAAAATGATGCGAGATCTTTTGTGGCCCATCCGAAAACTCCTTTGGAGGGGATAAGGTGTTTTCTAACTCAATTATTTTCTTTGATTTCTCCTCTTTAAAGGTCCGTCGAATAACTTCAGAGTAAAATGGTCACTATCGTCAGGTTCCATACCGAAACTCTCTCGTATTGACTCATTTCTTCTATTTTGGCACCTAAAACTAATTGGTTTGCGCCAGAAGGGGTCAAATTTTCAACATCCTTCATCTATTTGGACTGAGCATCTGCCTCTCGGCCCTCCTCGCGAGTCTATCTAAATTATCTTCTGTATTATTCCTGATGACACCCTCTGGTTAAAGGATGCACTAGATCCAAAAGTTTTTTTGCTTTACTTTGTAATAAGATATAATGTGGGTAAATATCTATGAGATTCATTGATGATCTAGAAGAAAATTCTATTCCTCACCCTCATGTATATTATATATTTTCGAGAATGAAATCTCTCCCGCTCACACACGCTAAGGAATCAGCAAATATGTTTTAAGTACTCCATATACTGCTCCCTAGTAAAATCAAATGCTTGGTCACAAATTATTGATGCCCAAGTTAGAAACTCAACTGCCTTCTTTGACCCATCTTGGGAAATGTTGTCGCAGCGCTGGCTTCGCTGCCTAGGGTTTGGGGGGCCAAGTGTTGGTTATTGAATTAAAAAGGCGCTGCACAGTTGGCTTACAGGATAATTTATTGCTGACTTACTCTTTGGGCAGGATACAGGTTAGCTTTTAAATGGTTACCCTTGATGGTGTGGTGTCGAGGGCGAAGACAGGTCGTCCGACAGGAGGGGCGTGAGAGCCGGGGACTCGTTGCGGCAGATTTCAATTTGTGGCAGATATGTTACAACAGACACGAATTGTCATGAAAGTTGTGGGCTCGTAATCTGCCATGGGGCATGGACATGTTTTTCTGTTACGGAATGGTGTTCAGAGTAAATGATTTTAAATGATCTCCAAGATATCTCAACCAGCATTTGTACACCACAAATGAAAAGTTGGACTTAAGTTGGAAATCGTAGCTCTGGTGGTATGTATGATGATGATAAAATCGGCTGCGCCGGCAATGGAAACAAATAGTACGTATGGCAGTAAGTAGTACAAAAAACGTTACTGTCGGAGCTTCCCCAAGATTCTAAGAGTGTGGGTTAGTAGTCCCGATTCCCAGGTCTGGAATTTAACTACCGCTGAATTCATCTCTAGTTCTCCCTGGGCACATGTAGCTCTCGAAAATATGACCGTGATTGCGTGCGATAACAGAGGTGAACAGTTGGAAGCGTGGATGAGACCGTGTGCCGACCCTTGCCCGTTCCGACGACTAACGGCAGATTCCGTTGCAGATAATCACGAGGGAATCACCGTTTGACGCTTACGATCCGTTTGCTCAGAAGATGTTAAATTGTGTTAAAGTCGTGTTGGCTGTTCCAAGGAAGCGTGATAGGTCCGCTAATATCCCTCGTTCATGTATGAAATCAATGATCGGCGGTTTCACTGGGTGGAATTTGGACATGATGCCAGAAAAATACACTTCATTATATTCCACACCTTTTTACACGTTTTACTCTACCGGTATTAACCTCTTCTGGTCATTGTCATTATTAAAAACCATTCCCTCACATTATTACTATGGGAGAAATTATCGGAGGTAATCGCATGGCATGGCATGGCATCACTTTTAACTCCTAAGGGCTTTTAACTCCTTTCACCAACGAAGATAATCATTTTAACTCGGTTAATTTTTGGATTAACCTAGTTAATTGGACTTTTCTGTTTCACTAGTACTATTAACTCGGTTTTGGGGCATTATCTCGGTTAATATTTTTACCAGAGGTTTTCGTCAGGTGAAAGCTTATTATCCGAGTTACTTTGTAGAAGCAATATGGCGCGCAGGGGATTTCGTGAGTTACTTTTATATATCAGTGACATTGTCGAGACATTTGAGCACAATCATCGTAATTTAAGGCAATTATTAGGTGGATTAATTGCTAATTGATTTGAACCCAGAAGCTGAGATTTTACTTATCCTGAATTAATAAACGCAACGAAAAGCACATAGCAACAATTGTTTTCTAGTTTACTTTCTCAGTACTGCGAATCCTCTAGATGGTAAGGCAAATTGATGAATTTCTCGAGCATCCTTATTTTTCGGAACCTAAATATTTTAGGTAAGATTCATTATATCTCCTGCCGAAAACTTTGTCTTGATGCTCTGTTATTAGTTATATGCATGGATTCTGTAGCCACACCTTTAAGTAGTGCCCGACATTATATTACCATGAGATAGTAAACTGTTGAATTAACTACCGGGAATTTATGCTCTTGGTTGCATTTATTATATCACTCGATTTGTATTTGAATAGCTAAATATGGTGCGAGTAATTTGTTATTCAGTGTAAACAAATACGAAAATGAAGTCAAGTGCATGGTACTACTGTCAAATGTATATGTCAATATAAGCCATAAGCGTAAAGATATCCATGAACAAAGTGGCCGAAAAAAATTATTTGGTGGTGGGAAAGAATGGGGTCGTTTACCATATTTTTTTAATTGCCGAATATGATAGAGTTTGTAAACTAAAAAGACCGTTTTTCGATACGTCAATTATTTCTCGAGTTATAGGCGTTGAAAACCCTTTCGGAAAAGTGGGCGTGGTGCAACCTCTGACGTTTATCGACTTCGTCCAATCACAACTGAGCCCGCGAAGCTACTTCGCCGTATCGCAAAGGGGGGGACACAGTTGACTCTTCCAATCGGAGCAGTTGCGACAGCATCTGTGCGAGCAGTCCTTCCGAGAATCCCCCTCCACTCCCTCCCCTTCCCATTAGAGCAGTCAAGGACGAGAGGTAAATGACGTCAATGTTATCACAGCAGCTTTTTCGGTGGGCGTCACCTTTTGCTTAATTTCATTTTTGATTTAGGAGTGAATGGTTGTGGTTAGAAGATTAATTTTTTCACTACATTTCTTTTATTGTTTTCATCTAACAATTTCGTGTACAAAATTGCGATTTCGGTTCCGAGTAAACGCCCCCATTCTTCGCTCTGACACCAATGACAACGACGAAGGAAATACTAAGTTTTAAGTAATCGAAAGTTACCTATAATAGCAGTTACTGTATGTTTTCGATACGCTGTAAATAAAGGCAATGTTATTTAAGTTCATTCCAGTATTTTATTTCTGTATCTCCTAAACGTAACAGTGAAGACAATAAGTGATATCATAGGGGAGATGTTTAGTAGAATTAGGAAAACCGAGCATTGAAATAACTTATAATGTTTTTTGAAAGTGATTATAGATGTTTTCTAGATATGCGTAGAAGATAATGTCCACATTTCGTGGACGTTTAGTTAATATTTTGTCCTTAATGAGTCCATTGGAAATGCCTTTAGTTACAATAAGCACGAAGTTAAATCAGCTGAATTACAAATCGGTTAGGCGTTTTTATTTGTTTGTTGACGTCAGGAGTATGAGAAATTTGCTAACCTAAACGTTCTCAGAGAAATTTCGGTTTTATTAAACCGAGATAATAATAACAGTGGTGGAACGCAAACGAGAGATTATCGAGATAACAATTTGAACGGAGATATTGTTAACTGCGATAATGGGAAATTTTATCGTCGTTGGTGAAATTGGCCCTAAGTGGTTTTATATATACTCGGTTTAACTTTCAAAGGGGGATCGGGTTGGTGTGGTGGCTGGAGTACTGGCCTCCCATCCCGAGGGCCCGAGTTCAATTCCCCACAGTGGCGGATTTTTCAGTGGAAAACCGGTCCCCACTTGAGTGCCTAGTGGAGGGCATTTCAAGTTCAGTACTCCGTCCGTCGGATGGGACGTTAAGCTGTGGTCCCCTTGGCGTCTTTCGTTAAGAGAAGGCTAATGCCGACGCCGGGTTTCTCTCCACCCTTCCTCCGTTCCCTGAAAACTCCTACCATTAACCAATTACCTACCTATCCTAAATGGCGCAAATGACCTCAGCTGCCAGTCGCCTCCCCTGAATAACTAACTAATTTCAAGTAATCATAAAAGTCACCTCTCAACCGCCTTCTACAAGGACATTCTCGATTTATCTCTCAATTCCTTACCTCTTCTTCCTGTATGTATTCATTCACCCTTTCAAAATGAGCACATCAGCTTCTTTGCCCTTCATTGCCTTTCACAATCGAAAGGAAAATTTCGATTCTAAGTGGAATAGTTTCTCTCTCACACAAAATTCACAAAACCCAACTTTCCGTACTCTGGGTTGACAGGACATCTCTCAACCAAAACATGAGAAAACGAACGCTTTTTTTCGTAAGAATGAATAAACAATTCCTCGGTACGGTAGGCTTAGAATATTCACCCATTCCGGCGCCGAAGGCTGAGCGGAAATCCCCGGGATGTGATGACAAGGGAGAGAAATATACAAAGGTCAGAGGTCACCGCGTATGCATATGCAAGCCTCCTCCTCCTCCCTGCGTGCGAGAATCCGTCACGGCACGGGTGCTACGAGTGCCCAGGGGCCGCATCCAGCATCTTCTTTTATTAACGTCGCGGGGCACTCCCGACTAGTTTCCCCATCATGAATGCACAAACACGGCGTGGGATATCGGTGGAGTTTTGTGAAATAAATATGGGGGGGGGGGGAGTGGAAAAGGGCAGTTAGTCCGCCGGTGTAATTTTCATGGGAGGGCGGGGGCGGTGATCGCGAGCCGGGAGGTAAGTAGCTCCGGGGTGAAGCGGCCGTGGATGGTCACCGTTGCACACACGAATGCGCATGCTCTCCTCGAATGACCCGAGAGGAGAGGTGGGGTGGATTTTTGCTTTCTCCAAATGAGCACAATCCTTTCGCGTTGCCCCCCCCCCCCCGCAGGAAAAAAAAAGAGTTCGCGCCGGCCGCCCTCCCCCAGGGAAATAGGCCCTTGAACGTTGCGTCGCGAAGCACTTTTACTCGCGAAAGCCCAACTCCCTCACGTGAAAAAACGCACGAGACAGACTTTCAAGGAAGTTTTACAAAGGCGTTTGATTGCGCAGTTTGAAGTGATTTCAATCCGTGCGATCTCGTGGGAAGTAATTAATTCACTGTCGCAATATTTTTCCACGCGAATTCAATTAATTAGTCGCAATAAAATGCATGTGAGTGAGTAACTTGCCTAGCAAATCCATCGTAGTTCTAGTTTTAATTGGGCAGAGAACGAGTACTAATAGTAGTAGAGTTGGGTTATTAGTTGCTCCAAAGGCTAAGGTTATATCACTCCGTCTAACCTAAGACTATAATGCTAAAACATGCGCAACATTGGGTTACCAGAACGGCGCGTTACCGATATGGCTACTGGCGAACGCCAAGTAATCAATTTAGTTTTCATTCTCCTAATTGTTGGAAAACAGTGCAGTGTTACGAGGGAATTGATTCCACTACTTCTGCAGCGCTCGTTGCCTTTGTTTGAGTTTTATATCTCAGGGAAGGAGTAATCTGAGGACACAGAAATGGTTTTTCAGGCGGAGGAATGCATATGTCTCGTAAATGCGATACACGAGAGCTCTTTCTTTCAATAAATACTATAGATTCAAAATACACTGACGAAAATTTTATTACAATAGGTGGCTCTCTATTTATACGCTTTTTTCTACTCTTGCGCCTTGCAAAGAGTGTTAAAATCGTATGCTGAATGAATGTAAATAGATCTGTGGCAATTTTCACACAGTCGTTCATGGGTTTGGGCAGTTTTTTACCCAGTTCATGGCTATTCACAATACAATCTCCGCCGTGCACCCTCCTTTACATCAGATTGGGTAACGCCAAGCCGCTCGTGCAAAACGGCCTTCAAAATATGCATCCGCGACCTTCAGAATCGCCGTTTCTCGAGTGAATCAAGAGTCCGACGAGCAAACAGAAGCCACCTCGTTGCTTCGGCCTAATGAGGAACCTCGCAATTCACGCCAGCAAACGTTTGCTTTGGTTTCGTTAGCATAGCATAAATTCATGCGTTGTGAAACACACATTTCAGTATTTCATAGCGTTTTTTCGTATTCACTGACGCTCGCGAGTTGACAGCCGGCGGAGGAATGAAGCACACATGAAATGAGTCATTGAACATTCTCAACTGACGCTTTGAAACTCGTTTTGTTTTGACCACATTTGATTCAGTAATTTCACAAGTCTTGAATACGTTACAAATTAAACTGCGGCAGCTCGAGGATTCAAAGTTAGTGGCCGATCTAAAAAGGCAAAAAAAAAATTCTCGTGAATGAAACATCAGACATTTAGTATTTTTTTAAATCACTCTCTTGGCTGGTGAAAAAATTACCACTCTTTAAGCGTAGCGCAGCTGGTTGCCTTATCTTTACTTCTCGCTCTGAAGCCACGTAGACGTTTTCATTCAATAACATTTCGCAAATAAAAGAGTGGAATTTGTTGCCAAAAAGAAATTCCTAAAGACTATGATTACATAATTAATTTTCCTCATATGACGAATACCATTCCCTACGGATGGTGATTATGATTTTATTGAGGTTTAGGAACTCTTTTTTTGCAATTTTAAATACAATCTTATTTTGTATCTTCATCGGCCAGACACAGCTAGAGCGAAGATTAATCATTCCAATTTTTTCACCTTCATCAATTAAGCCCATCTCATCATGAAGCAAGTATTGAATTTTTTTATTTTTTTTAAATATGGGATGATGAATGACAGGGAATACCACATAGAATGGGCTTGAAATACCACAATCTAAGTTTAGTTGACATATTAAATTGATGCTTAAACTCACTAGCGTAATGATCTTGCAAAGCGTTTATAAAAGCTAATGCTATGGTGAAAATCAAGCTAGTGGTATAAAACACAAGAAAATGAGTTTCATATACATATGATTGTTATCAACATATTTAAGAGCTTATATTTTGAAACAAATTAACAATATGACTTTCTAAAGTGGCCCTCAAAACATATAATAATTTAATAAGAGCTAAATCAAAATTGAAAAAAACCGTATACATTCCTTCAATTTTCATGATAGAATATTTTACTCTCCATACCTATGTAGTCCATATGATTTTTCAACGCCCAGAAGTCACAATGACGACGATGGCAACAGCTAAACTATCCTTCAGATAGCATCATATATTTTTCACCAGCAGTATCCTATGCATTTTGCGGCATCCATTCTTAGACCCTTCGATTCATTTGAATAATTTTACCGGTTTAGCTTAAATGGACCTTCATGCGTCATAAACGAACGTCACACGCTTTCCGATCGAGAGAAAAATACGTCAGCATATTCTCAGCTTCCGATTTTTGGTAACATGGTTACTTATTGTACGTATTCAAAACTTCGTCGTGTCTAATATCTACGCCACGGAAGTTACGTAAGTGCCTTAGCCAAATGTACGTCCTTGAATCTTCACCCTCGAGAAATTGAGCATCCCTGTCTGAACCCGTATTTTTCAAAACATGCAGGAAGTAGGGAGTTCAGTTGCTAAGTATTTTTAACACTATCCTTCCACATCCTGATTCTTTAAAACGATTCTTCTCTAACTCTATATCTTTCTCTCTCTCTCTCTACACTATCAAACAACCGTCTTTGATTTCTTGAAAGACAAACTAGCCTACATAAGTTTTTACTGAAGTCACTATTTTTTTCTAGTTTTAAGGAGCATAGTTGACCCTACATTTTTTCCAACTCCTACGAGTAACTAGGAAAGGTTTCCTTCCCCGCGGTAGTATTTTCATTTTTTCTCACACACAGTATGACTTAAAACGATACAACGCTTGACATTTGGCATAACACCTCTAAATCCTCCGGATACCAATCTACGTTACCTATTTTCTCGCTATTTCCCACGTGTATCATGTGTGCTATAACATGTTTTATTATGTCCACAACGTAGCCAAGAGACGTGCCCCAAACTTAACAGATAATGGAAGGGGTTCAGTTTTATCTACGGGCTTTCATTTCCAAAAGTTTTCCCGGAAACTTTTTTATCTTTACCACTCCTCACGTCCCCAATCTTTCTCACGCACAATTTGTGTGAGCGAACTAAAAAAAATCATCACATTCTGATTGTGAAACGGTTAGGAAAATGGAACTTTCGTGGAAAATCAATTAGCTACTTCCACTATTGAACGTTTAATTAATACGTTGGAGTGGAAACTCAGTTAAACACGGAAGCGCAAAGTCTGATGAATAATGGAGCATATAAGAAGCAGCATGTGATGAGTAAATGAAAAAATATGGCAGTGCGTAAGACATTATTGAAACTGAGCCCGCTTCTGAGGACTATCTTCGATAATTAGCCCTGCCCAATTACGCTAAATTGCAGGCAAATAGCTAGAGGAACACTGGCAAGTGAGCTCAATTTTGGAACCACGAAGGAGCTTCATTCGTATAACTCCATTTAAAAATGGAGTCCCCTCTTTTTCCACCACCGGAATTATTAAACCTCCCGCATCCTTCAACCTCATTTACTCCCAGCCGCAAACATCTTGTCCCATCTCTCTCGTGCCCTCTCTCGCCTTCCCAAATGTGCCCTCTCTTTTCTTGAAAATGCCCTCCCTTTCAACAGTGACCACTCGTTCACGAGTCCCTGGACTCAGTGGAAGTCGGACCATCCGCCTATGCGCGTTGGCGGATGCTTCTTTTCCGCAGCGGCACACGGATGAATTATTAATTTCTTCAAATAAAAACATTCCCTTCCAAGCCCAGTTTCCCCCTTCCCTCACTCCATTTCGTCTCATCGCCCTTTCTTTCATCTCATCGTTGGTCTGCGAGCCCTCTCGAGTCCTTTTTTTCGAAACCTTCCACCTCCTCCCCGTTACACAGCACGCTAACAAAAACGCTTCCCTCTCCCCATTTTACCTCTTCGCTTTAACTCTTCAAAGAATATCCACGGAGAAAAAATTATCATGCTGTGATTCCCTTATGATATAACATTCATAGCAGGGACAGAGAGGGATCTGGATAAGATTCTAATTACTATGAAAAGGACAATAGCCAGATATCAGCTGAAGATCAATAAGAAGAAGACTAATATACTGGTGTGCAGCATGGGACAAGGGGCCAAAACTAACGTTAAACCAGGAAAACAAAAACTGAAAGAAGTGAAAGAGGTTCTGTTACCTGGGAAGCACAGTAACCAACGTTGGACGAAGCAAGAAATAAATATTCAGTAGAATATCTCAGGCAAAGAGGGCATTCTATCATAAGAAGAATCCACTCACAGCTGGAAATACAATCGTAGACTTAAGAAAACAATTCATCAGAACGTACATCTGGAGCATGTTTCTTTACAGCGGTGAGGCAGGAGAAAAAAAGTGTGGAAGCATTCGAAATGTAGTATCGAAGAATGATGTAGAGAAAATGGATTGACCGAGTGACAAACGAAGAAGTCTCAAGAATAGTGGGAGAAAAGAGAAGTCTGATGAAAACTCTATAAAGAAGAGAAGAAGGGACAACTTAATTGGCCATATCTTGAGACACGATATCCTAATGAAGACAATCGTCGAGGGAAAAGTGAACGGGGAGAACGGCAAAGGAACGGCAAAGTATGAGATATATGGAGCAGTTTTGTGAAGAATGTAAAAGAGAAGTATTACGTTAATATGAAGAGGTTGGCCGATAGAAGAATCGAGTGGAGGGCTACGTCAAACCAACCCTAGGATTGTTGACCGATAATGATGAGTCATTTTATTCGAGGAAGGAAGTGTGAGCGGATTGTCCACACTGGACAACAATTTCAAGCCCTCCTCCCATCTCGTTTCCCGAATGAGGTTCCTTTCTGTTTCCGCCAAAATGCGGCCCCCGCGCCGATCAAATAAGTAGCGTTCTCAGGACACAGAAAGCGGCATGTCAATTGTAGTAGAGAAGCCTTGAGTGGCTCAGTTTTCCTCGTCTCAGCCCATGGACTGTATTAAGTTCATTTATTCCGAGAATAGGTCCATATGGATTTCAAGTAGACTTGACGTTTGAAGCGAAACCATGTCGTATCCATAACAAAAAGTGAGCTTTCAATAACTTCAATGAGACAAGTGAAATTCGAATATTAAATATGGACATGACAGATGAGACCAACTGGAAAATAAAATCGGAAAAAAGGTTGCAGTGGGAAATGAGAGTGATATTGGGATTGACGTGGTGACGAATAATCCTACCAGCTAAATTGAAAACTGTGTCTCATTTCAGAATGCGAGTGGCTATACTCATCTATTTATCTATGCCTGTTAATATACTTGGAAGTGCCAGTGTATCAAAATT
Source organism: Platycnemis pennipes (assembly GCA_933228895.1). Classification (NCBI taxonomy): domain Eukaryota; kingdom Metazoa; phylum Arthropoda; class Insecta; order Odonata; family Platycnemididae; genus Platycnemis; species Platycnemis pennipes. The sequence goes on from OW121853.1 coordinate 55,389,506, forward strand.
TAGAGAGGAATTTTTAAGCTCCGTAAATTAACGAAGCTTTAAGAATAAGGAAAACGACAGGTCTTGTTTAGGAACAAGGACTACAGGACAGACAACGTGTACGCGGTACAAACGTGGTAAAAACGCGTAATGTAAGGCACTCACAACAAATGTTGTGGACAGAAGGGAGAGAGGGTCTAAATTCAAATTAAAAGAAATTAATTTGCACCTGTATATAGGGCTCGCGAAGTTCCGGTATCCGAAGCTGGAAAATAATGAAGTTTCAAAGCCCTTCATCATTTATAGAGAACTGCGTAAGGTGTCCAACGAATTCCATCCACATTCGTAATGAGAGAACTGCTAATAAACTCACTTCTACTCCACCTTGGTCCTATCTTCATTCTCTGCAGTGAATCCTTACAACTCGGTATCGTTCGTAGGAATTGTCGTCCTTTCTCGGGAACGAGCTTCTTTCGTCCATTTTCACTCGAAGTGAAACCATATTTATTTGGGTTACCTATTACCAACTTCTGCGTACTTTATTCTCGAAGGTGACTTTCTCTGATTGAAATAGTAAGTTGCGATGTGTGGGAGGAATAATTATTGAGACCAGTCGATATACAAGTATGAAAATAATTTATCTTGCCACTATCTGTTTTTACTGCCACTTATCCACCTTTCTTCATTTCGTTAACTCTCGATCCTTCTTCCTGCCCAAGATTCATTCTAACGCTGAAGAATTTTTCCTCCGTGCTGCTTTTATATTATATAGTCCAGCTTTCATTACATTTTATATATTCCACTGAATTTTATGTACTTCGTTTAGTAACAATTCCATCATTCACACTTAATTTAATACTCAAACCCAAACACCTAGGCCACGTCACTTCCTTCAAAGTCGAGATTTGACACTTTCATCTACGAGTGACAACCTCATAGGTTATATAATGGCATTTCTGACGGTGCTATCTGGACTCGTAAAGTACCCATTACCGAGTGAGATTAAGTTAGTTTCGACCTCAATTACGAATTAATCTTTTATTTTATCATAAGCCAATACATTTTAAAACAAACCTGCCCCTTAAAACATTGCTAAAGGTTTACATGTCTGCAGAGACTCACAAGATATATGAAAGATGCTGACCGTCCCTTGCAAATGAACCGTTTAAACGACATAATTTCCGGATAAGGGTCCCTGATTAAATAAATACTATAGAAAATGACTTGGGTTCCTATGGTACCTAATATTATGGGGAACATAAATACATGTAATTAAATAACATAGTTACTACGTGGTGAACGGTGATATAGCCAAGAAATAAAGAATATTACATTGACAATGATACCAATGCAAGCTCGTTTAAGCAAAAGAATTAAAGCTCTATATGGGTGACTCCTTACATAGCAATATGTTCAACAATGAAAAATAATGGAGAAAATAAAATAGGCATTAAAGAGGCAGTTTGGTAGTGTATTGCCCTGGCATCACAGAGGTTGTGGATTATTGTGGGTCAATAGAAATCCACTACGGGGAAATATGATGTTTATCCATGAATAAGCATATGGTAGGTAGTGCAAATATAACCTTGACAGTTGGTGATCCTTAAATCCTAATACTAAAAATACTAAGAGGGGACAAAAAAGGAGAAAAGAATAGAAAGGAACAGAACAAAATACTTGTATAAGGGAAGTAAGAGGATTCATTACTCAATGGAATGAAGTGGATTCCGCTGAACAGAGTCGACATAGTACCTGCACTAGCACCCAATTGTGGGGAGATCACACTGGGTGGGGTGGAAATTGCGTCTCAACTCCCTTCTGACCTTTGACCTCTAACATATAAGCCCCAACTCGCCGGGAGAGCTGCCTCCAGAGGGGAAGCGCTGTCCCCCACTCCTCACATGCATATTCCCCGGCCTCTCTTCGGAGGCCCTGGCCTGTCCAACGTGTCAGCCGCTAAAAAAAAGGCCGCCCACCCCTTCTGCTCACCCATGGGTATAAAAATTCCGCGCACTTCTCTCTTAGAGCACCTCCCTCATCCGTGTAAAAGAAGACGCGAGCACGCTGATGACGTTATTTTCCGAGGAACAGTGGAAGAGAGTTGAATGGGATTGGGCAAAGGATCCGCACGAGAAAAAGAAAGGAACTGCCCGCTACTACCGATGTAGCGACTCTCGAGTCTCATATACAGACGTGGGAAAAAGGGGCATCCCCCTTTGACGAGTCGTAAATAAATCCTCTTTCTCTTCGCCCCGGACCTTTACGTACGCCGGAGTGGTTCGACTGCGTCAACTACTTCTTTCCTTGTTTCCATGGAGATGGAAGAGCATCTATTCGTGTCTCATTAGATTAGCACCGATTGCCCATATCAAGTTTCCATTCTGTAAAGGCCGCGTTCCGTTGAGAAATTGGTCCGCTCTTTTACTGGCGGATGATCACGTAAAATTAGGGTGCGTGGGAGTTCTTTTTTCGGTTCACTGCGGGACAATGGCGAAATTTATGTCGGATGCTTTTGATGTTGCTGCAAACGTGGGTTCGAACAAATGTTATCGTATACTTTCCATTCACGACTTTCGCGTATCTCATGATGGAACTTCGGCATTATTTCTGTTGGAATAAGAGGATTACTGACACTGTTGAGATGAGGGATGTCTGATGAACCATGGCTCGACGAAAAGAGCTTGACTCTAAAGAAATTCCCTTGAACACCACCGGCTCTAATGAATCAAAGTAGTTCCATCAGAACTCCATGCAAACTGAGTAATCTGAAGCGGGATTAAAGCCAATGTATTTTTGTCCAAGGCCATCCTCAAATGGTGGAGACCTAATGAGCAATTCTAGCTATAAGATCGTTTCAATGGCTGCTAAAATCCATACGGGTAAGTAAAGAAATATTATGCTTTAATAATGAAAGAACAGATTATTATGAGTGATCGACTATTCCGTGGAAAGCTCGATGAGGATTCTTTTGTGCGCGGTGTTTTCTCAGAGATATTGAGTTGCACCACATTTTATGGGGTATCCTTATCATTCACTCATTTAGGATGAGGTATTTGACTCGCGTAAAATTATCGTAGATAATTTTACGTGAGATCTCACCCCTTTATTATAATGTCGACGTTTCACACCATGCTTTACGTGTACTCAACAAAACGGTCAAGAACTTGTTAACATTCTGAGGTGTGTATCGTGACTTAACCTCAGTTTGCGATAAATTAATTTAAGGCAAACCTACATTTTGCAACTTATCTGTAATAATAAATACAGATACTTAGCAACTTAAATCAATCATTCGAATTATTATTTAACTATCAAGATAAATAAAGAATGATGATCAAGATAAATAGAGAAGTTCATGGTGATAATAAGCATACTTTAAATATACGCATATTTTATTCACATGTTCATTTCTTTCGATAATACGTGTCGCGTGCAAAGGTTTTGGGTGCAATCATGAAAATAAAGAGAGAAAATTAAATATTTTTAGAATTGACTCCATAAAAAGAATACAATATAACTATTAATAATATGGATGAGGACGCACAAAAAAGTGTATTACCTCAGCCTATAGCCATTCTCTATCAGCTACAATGTAGCAGGAATATCGTCACTAGCTTACCCGGTGAGGAAATGACGAAAACATCCGTCAAGCAGCGGAAGGGGGAGACAAGCAATGATGCAGAAATAGAAATGCCAATTTCGTCTACCAATCGGGATACAATTTCCTGATAACTTTGGAACCAAAATTAACCTTCAACTTCACACACCAATAAATACGAAATAAGCACCAACACTAAATCATCCGAGGAAGGATATAGTAGAATATTGGAATATTTTTATATGTTTTACGGCAAGATATATGCTGAAATCAGGAAAAGTAACTAAAAATAGTGCTAGTGTGCTGAAGGACAAGGTCAATGGGCGGCACCTAACTCTGCGCGCTCAACACGCCACGATTAGCAAATCAACGTGGAATTTCCTTGTATGCCTGTGATTTTTTTATCGCACGATATCCCCCTCCCTCAGTTCTCACAGCCAACCTCCAAAGAGTATTTCACATTAGCTCGACTCTTCGAAAAAAGGTAATCAGTCGAAAGCATGATTACCCTAAAAAAATATAAGCCTAAATACTAAAATAGACAGTGATGATAAACCTGGCGTATTCCCAAATAGATGGCCATGTATGAATCAAAATCTACGAACAACTAGCATTGCTGAATCACGATGTCCGCTTTATTAAATCAGCCATACCTAAGTTATACATGAGCTATGCTATGAACTATTTGGCATGAGAAGGACGAGCTTTGTATGACTATGGTCATTTCAGCCAGGTCTATTTTTCTTTTTGGTACCTCGTAAACATAGATTTTTTAACATTCATAGGTACTTGTTGAAATTTCATTTTTCGTATTTACGTTCAATTTAATTCCTTGAGCTAACACCGCTGGATGGGCCTCAAGCCAGGAAATTCAGTGTTAATAATACAGCATGTTTCGAGCTACTACCAAGTTATTTAGTTAGTTATTCAGGGGAGGCAACCGACAGCAAAGGTTACCTGTGGCATTTAGGATTGGTGGGTAATTACTTAGGCGCAGGAATTTTTCAGGGAACGAAGGAAGGGTGGAGAGAAACCTGGGCTCGGCATTATCCTGCTCTTAACGAAAGGCGCCAACGAATTCACGGTGTAATATCCTATACGAAAGACGGAGAACACAATTCAGAGTGCTCACCACACAACTGTTAAGCAGAGAATTGCATAGCAACGAAAAATCTCTACAATTTCCGGGATACAAACCCAGGCCTTCGGCATGAAAGGCTCTAGTCATTACACCGACTTAATCACCGCAAATAAAAAAGATCGCTCAAGATTTTCCATAGTTAAATATCCTGTTTCCATGTATCTATTTGAATGAACGAAGATGATACAAACAACTAGGGAATGATCACAGTTTTGCCCCCAACGCTAACATTTTGAGGACTCAATTTTCCAACACGGCTGTCCAATATTTCATGAGACCCTACAATCTCACGATTGTCGTTTCCTATTTCGCCACTGCGTCACCGTTAATAAAGGAAACTGCGTACCGGGGGATGGACCTAAGGCCCTAAATGTCCATTATATACACTCGACTGAGTGGAAAATGAATGCGAGAATTCCTCAGTCGGGGACTCGACGAGGCAGCGGCAATATCAAGTTCAATGACAGAGGAAGTGACGAGGGGGAACGAGAGCGAAAGGTGTGGGTATCGCGGCGAACGTTGGAATGTCCGTTGTGAGGGTAATTGCGTCCGGAGAAACTCGAGCGACTCACTGAAAGCCAAGGTTCGGCGCCTCATATCCCATCAATTCGGTCAATCTCCATTCGTTGGTTTTTCGTGCTTGATAGCTATTAGCTTGAAACCAGAGAAAAGTTCTTCTCAAAAGATAACATTCCGTTCGAGGAAAGAGTTCGGGTTTTACAGAGGCTCTCCAAATCCACTGAGGTTAAAACTAACTATGCCAATATTGAGACTACTTCATGGAAATCTTTGACGGAAGCTTAGAGGACAAGGTCTAAAATCAATTTTAAATACATTTTTGGCGTTATACGGAAATTATTAGAATCACCGAGACGAAGCAAAATATTCTCAACAGTAATTTATAAAATTCGATAAATGCCGGAAAAACGAGTGGGAATGAAATGAGTAGTGTTTTCGTTCAGCGTGGTATAAATTAAGTCATAACATGTTGAAAAGTGTTTACCTGAATCATAATACCTACATCCTATTCCTAAAATCCGCAATCTTAATTCTCCCCCATGTTAGTAAGAGACTCCTAAGAAAGTAGTTCACACTTAATAGACAAAAATTACGATATTGAACACAGTAACCGTCAGTACTTTGTTAACGAAATGCTTTGTTAGGAAAGACATTGGTTGCGGAAGGCACTAATTATCAATAAACAAACCAAAGAACAGAAGAATCATATTCGAATCGTCGGTTTTTGTAGTCAATTAAATTAAGATTAAATCAGACAGTACTTCTTACCCTAACGATTTATGACTAGCGCTTATATATGACGATCTATTTGGAAAGTTAACATTTCAAACACGAATGTAGACGTCATGTAATAAGAGAATGAATTCAGTTTATTGCGTTGGCAAAAGTGCTGAACCGCACAGAGTGAACCGTATGCATGTGAACACACCAAGTTAAACATCAGCACGAATCTTAATGGGACTTTATTTTTTCTCCACTATCTGCTCACAATTAATAATGTGGCTGTTGGTCTTCATGACGTTTCTACCGCGAATATAAAGAAAAAATTGATAACAAGACAGCTGTAGAGGGACATTGAACTGTTGAGGAGTTGAAAGAAAAAACATTTTGATAACGGTTAGCAATGCGAATGCTATTCGAAGTATTACTCTAGTTACTGTTACCCGCGAATCGATGGCGAGAAATGCTACAAAGGCAGTAGCCGATATCGATCCACTATGGTCTCCATGGCAACTGTGACATCAAGCATTGTCTGGGGAGAATGAAGGGGCGGGCATTGAGGAGGAATGGACCAAGAACTGAACCTTCGAATGGTGCTCCCCAGCATCCCAATCTGCCGCGGTGTCCAAGGGTGGCCGAGGTTATACCACTGGAAAGTCAATATGGAATGTGTGCCGTAGCCTAGGTTAACCATTTCACTATTATTACAGGCGTGGAATCATGGATCCAAATTTGGCGTTGTTGCTATCTGTACCAAGGACACAAATTCTTCTGGAAGCGCATTACACATAGCAACGGTACTATCGACTCAATGTACTAACTAGGAGATTAGTGGTTTGAAGCACTAGGCGAAGTTTGAAGAATAGTTTTTACGTTTGCACACTCTTAAGACTCAGTTATTACATAACGATAACGCGACCTCACGCATGAGATGATGAGTAATCGAGCCCCAGGTGTTGAAGAGGCATGAAACAGCTACGTTCCGTCTCGAGCATCATACGCAAACCCAATTTCTTTCCTCCGCTGCACATCAATTTAACCCCTCCCTGATGAAAGAAGTGATAGCCCTCCTCTCTCTTCCATTTTATTCGGAATATTCTTTACTAACATATATCCTCCCCCTATTATTGCCCTCTACATTCATTGCCTAATCCACCCTCTTTCCATTTCCGTTCGAATTTCACCCCATTTTCCCATAATCGTCAAGAGCTGACATTTAACGCTTGTCATATAGGAGGTTATTTTCTCCATGCTACTATGAGCCTAAAACTTCCCATATTACTCTTTACAATTTCGCCAGGGCAAATTATACAAATTCATGTCCCTACGCTTCCCACAAAATAATCTGCCAATCCCTTATTAACTGTTTCTTTGTTAACTAACATTAAGACTATTGCATTCTAGGGTAGACTTTTTTCTATGTAGTATTCAAAGTGTATAGCCGAAATTCTAGGTTCCGCACTATTTTTTAATGAATGCCAGGTTCAGACTAAATTCCCTCCCTACTTCCCATTATCTCACGAATTTCGACTAATTTTACGGTTTTATAATCTAGTCCGTCTTATCCGCCTTCATTTCCGGTAGCGCCGGCCATATCTCTTTAATTTAGCGTTTGCAGACCCATGCTATTCTCATCCACGTAGCATTCCCCATCTATATCTCCGTACGTGAGACCAATTTTCTACAAAATTATTATGCCTTGCATTCTTTTCCTTCAATAATTGCTTCAGATATCATTGTCAATTTTCACTTTCGTATCTCTCAATATTTACTTGTTCATTGTTCTCATAGCCTCCAAAAAATTCTATCGTAAGCGTGAACTAACGCGTCAGCTTTTTTCCCCTTTCTCCAAAGTTTTTCCATATCCCTCATTGTCCTCTGCGCGCTTCCTATTCCCTAATACTTTCTCTGCTTAATTCTCTCCTCCATTAGCGAGCGGAAGTGCCTACCCCTAGAAAACCAAAATTTCCTCTACTTGAACGAGAACAGTCTTCATGATTTGACATTCCTTCACTAAACTGAAGAAATTAAATACTATGTTGCTATCCCGTTCTTATGAAATATGAAAAACTTGCGTAATCATTAGCATGCCAATTGAAAACAGATAAAAAGTGTTTTCTCAGTAGTTAATCCATGGAGACGAGACAACAGCTGAGGCCGTGCCGTTGAGAGTGCCATGTATTGGGACAGCTAGGATTTTTTGGTAGCGGAGGAAGGATGGAGAGAAATAAGGCATCAGCATTACTACTTTTAATGAAAAGTATCAAGGGGTCTTACATCACATCCGATGGACAGAGTACTGAAGTTGAAAAGCACTCAACACAATATTCAAGTAAGGACCAGTATACCAATGAAAAATGCCAGTAACTGCCGGTATTGAAGTCTGAACCGTCGAGGTGGGAATCCAGTGCAGAAATCACCGCACCAACCCGAAACCCAAAGAGTTTTCCTTTGTGGTCGTTACGCATGAAGACAGCATTTGAAATGAGAAGATGTCAACACAGCTATTAAAATGATCACAAGGCATATTCAGAGAGTAAATTAAGCTTTAACAGAGTTTATGGGAAAAGGTGTAAATTATAAGAGTTGTTATCTCAAAGAAGACTGACTAGTATTGCAAACTGTCGATCGCTGGAACTTTTGTAAATAATTAATATCAATGATAAGGAAACTCAATACGTCGAATGCTATCTAAAAGGTAGCTGTATAAAGTGCTGAAAGAAATTATTATCATTATCGAACACATTGCCCTATTTGCTTGAATAAAGTCTTCCTGATCATGTTCCAGAGCATTAAAATATTCCATTACTCACTGGTCAACTATATCCGAAACTAACCGAGCGTGCATTTATGTTCATTTCAATATTTCATTTTACTGATAAACATGTGAAAAAAAGACAAAATTTCCACTTTTCGCTGTTAGCGGTTATCAATTGATGCACTCTTCAAATTGACTGATAATGACTGGAGTCAGAAGGGATGCTAGAGAAAAGAGCTTAGACAAGATTCAGTTTCAATAACACTCCGAAAATTTGGGGAAAATGGAGAAGAAAGAAGTAGTGGAAAAGGGACTTGCACGTGGAAAAAAGTGTCTGACTAGCATGCAGTTAGGTAAAGTATCATAACATTAGATAGTTAAGTAAACGGCAGGGATGAGTAACATTTTGTTTTAATGGAGAAACAAAATTATAATTCGACTTTTTTTGACGAAGTTAATGACTTTCACATCACAATCAAGAACTATGAAGGCTCCATAATGCACCCAAATTATGTACTCTACGTACGTTTATTTTGTGAGGATTGATCACACAGGTTCTTGCTATCATAATACCTCCTTCAATAGCGAAGGATTTCCAGTATAACAACACTCAACGCACAGAATAAAAACACAAGTTTATGCCCCCATAACAGTCATAGACGCAAGTGAGCTGCTTACACAGACAATGGGGCTCGTGATTACGATTCTAACGGAACAAAAACTCTGGAATTCTTTTGAGAGAACGCCCCCGGATCGCAACCGCATAGAATTCCTCTCTCCTGCGCCTCATCTCTTTTCGACGCCCGACTGACAGCCCACTGACCAGATCGATAGCGTTAAGGAGGAAGGAAGGCAGTTCGCCAAACGGAGCCGGATGGGAGACGGGCCAAAGCTCTCGGATAATCTCAGTGAGACGAGGAGCGCATATTCATGTGAGTAGGGCGGGTCTCGAATCTCACTCTCGCAACTTTTTTCCAGGCGTCCGTGGCTTGACAACGCGTCGAGACGCAATCGCTGCAAATGGGATACGGAGAAGTGAGAGGAGCCGAGCGGAGAAAAAAGCAAATAAATTAAATGCGTCGCTAGAGAAATGAAAACAGAGCCGTGCCCGCCACCTCCCATCGATGGAAGAAATAAAGAGGAGCTTGAACTCAGACACTCTTTCTCTCTCTCTCTCTCTGGGGTCAGATAAGGAGACGATCATCTGAGTGAGGTTGGGAGAAAAAGCAATGAGAAATGAGATTACGGAGAGCGGGTAAAAGGAATTAGATTGCTGCGTAAGAAAGGGTGACCAAACTCCACCCTTACATCAGGCGGAAAAGTTATGTTCAACCCGAGGGTTGATTTTTTTGATAGGTGAGGGTAGGGATCGCCCCGTACTAAGCCATTGGCGTGTGGAATTCACACATTCAGGGTACGGGGGCTAGTTCCTTTCCCTGGGCCACCTGCGATTTCCTGCGAGGTACTGACACGCAGGAAATCGAATCGCGAGGACTTTAGGTGGGGGTGTCCAAAAAGACTCTTGCCCGGGATTTGAACCAAGGACCCTTCGAACAGTATCTCTGCGCTCTACTCACTAGGCCGTCACGTCACCCACTCATTTACAATAAGTATAGCAACTTAAATGAACCACCGAATGAAATTTAGAGCGAGTGACTGTATTGATTGAGAAAACTTGAACAAAGTTACTCAAATCTCTCGATTGAGATTTTTCTCATTAATACTATTGAAATGATCATCTCTCTCTTCATCATCCTACGAAAATTTCAACAAAAAAACAATGCCACTTTCCATGCTATAACTAAACTTTTTTGTTGACTCAAATTTCCTTTTGCCAGCTGATACAGTTAATTGCGAGTGAGTGTTGAAGAGAATATCGCGTTATACCCAGTCTCAGTGCTCAGGTAATCACTCACTTAAGATTGTCAACACTACACGATAGACAACGCGTTCAAAAACAACCAATTTAATAATTTTGTTGCAAAAATGAAGAAAGTTTGGTGTATTTGTATAAGTGTATCCAGATGAAGGATTTCTATCGTATTTAACATTGTAACCATATTTTTACGTGATACATATTTACGTAAACGTGCTATTTCAAAAAATCATTTGAAGTCAGTGACATAGCATGTCAGTTTTTCACTTATAAATTATCCCAGAAATGCTAAATTGGAGATTTGTCACAGACGAAGTCGTTATAACTATCGATGCTTTGAAAAAAAATTATCCACAGATATTATTTTACGGAAGAGCCTTGTTATTATTGTAAAAGAATACCAACTAAATATTAATACGGAACATATTGCACATTTTAGGAAAGAGTGATTAAAAATAAAACTCGCTCCTTTGTATGAAGTAACTCCTCATTAATTAAGTTCATCGTCACATTTTTCAGCGATTTTTAGCTAAAATGTACAAATACTAACCAACCAACCAGTCTGATCATACCTGAAATCCAAGGCATAACTTTCTAACTAACTGCGTTGCTCAGCATTTAGAAGCGTGGTAAGAATTTATTTTCGAAAGAAGAAGGGAAATCACTTCCTTAAAAATATCACCAGTCAAGGGCACTGAGACATCCTCGAAAATGCGATCAACTCATCGTCATAGGGATTCAAAAAGCATGTTATCTTATATTAATAGCAGATGTTTTCTCGATTACGCGACTTTCTGTTCGGAAGAAGTTAAAATGAAATAAGAACCTATTAGCACCGAATGAGAACTTGATTGCGACGTTTTGAACGTTGAGCATCAGAAACATGCTTTGCAGCGCAACGTTCGAATTCCTCAAATTTAATCAGATCCGCAAAGCAGCATTGCTTCAGAGGACCAGCCACCCTTTTAGACAAACAATGGTACAGACCCACTGAATCCTCTCCATTGTGCGCACACAAAATGGCTTACTCATTAGGACCATTTGAATCATACCGTCTTCCCTTTCCCTAATTACGTGGAAGGAGGCACGAAGATTATGAGGAGGAAAAGGACGGTAAAGGTACGAAGGAAATGGAAGTCTGAGGAACAAAGAAATAAATGGGGAGGGTTACGAAAGGGACAAAGACTTGTATAGGGACGACCACGGTCGCCAAAAGGCGTTCATTATAAGGGCAGGAAATGTTTTAGGAAGTCCGAGGATAGTGGAGATGGGACAGGATATTTCTGCAGAAAGGAGAGCAACATAAACTACGCTGTAGGATGGGATTACAGCAAGACCGATTGACAAAAATATGTACGATCGAAGAGTATGGAAGGAGATGAAAAACTGTCATGTGCAGGGTGTAAGAAGGTGAGTGAACTCTGAGTGAGTGGATTGGTCTCAATTTTTAGTATTTTTTACGTCAGAACCTGCTAAGGATGGGAAAAATGTGAAGCAGGGTTAATTTTTAGAGATTGCCATCAGGGCAGAAGAATTATGTGAAAGGACATAAACTACAAAATACTACACTTTTCTTAGCCTTCAGGATACAATAATGCAGTAAATGTATGTCTTACAGCGTTTTTACGAAGGTGGCAGTGACGATACAAAAATAAATTACCTTCAATTTTTCCTTGTACAAGAAAGATTACAAAACTAAAAATAAAAGGAAATTACCGATCATCCGGCTTTATTTCACCAGGTCAAAGATAACCATTTTAAGCGGGAAAAGAGTACAGTAATACGAGGTGAGTTGATGAAGAATGTAAGGGAAATTAAGAGTAGGGTAAGCGAAGGAGGAGAATGAAGAATAATGACGCTTCAAACGGCCCAAGGAGATCGGCATAGGAGGCGTCGAAGAGTGCATTTAAATATGATTTATATAACGTAGTGTTTTGTTCTTAAGAGGTTTTTTCAAAAGACTAAGAGCACTAGTTATCTACCACCACTTGTAATTGGCACCCTGAGCTGCAATTATTGCCAACGATAACAGAACTGTAATGGAGAGCATGACCAGCGACAATGTATGCACAATAGGGGTATTAGTAAATACCGAATCGGATTAGTAAAGAAGTTAAAGTTCTAACTCCTGCCCTGAATTCAATTTTCGGCAAACATCTTCTCTGTTAGAACTACGTTCATGCTTCTATTCTGTACGGAGCTCATTCTTAGTTCAGTAATCCGTTATGTCGTTGCTTTAGCTTCATTGGCACGCTAAGAACACGCTAGTGCTGACGCTGAGTTTCTCTCCATCCTTCCTCTTCTCCCTTCGAATATAATCCTAAAACCTCTCCTCCCCGTCTGAGTGGAATTTATTGCGAGAAAAACTTGAAATTCTACCATTAAAGATCGAGATTTAATGATTTTCCTCATTAATCCCCACATTACGGCATGAAAGCACTTTCTACATAAATTACATAATCCTGATGCTTACAGCAAAATGAATGCCAACTGTTAACATTCTCCCCCTTCAGCTTCAGCTAAGTAGTTAATTACAAAAAAGTTAATATACAGTATGGTTTTCATGGAGTTAATATTGTTTAAGATCTGTAGGTTCGCAATATTTATTTCCTTTTAAGAAAGAGCATTACCCTAACCCGAAGTCGGGAGAAAGCGATAAGAACGAAGATAATATTTAGAAGGCTGAAGGGTAAACAACAAACAAACGATTTGAAAGCGGCTGAGATTGTGGGAGTAGAACTATAGGCGGTTTCAAATAACGCACAATGCCATGAGAAATTTTAAAAGGGAAATAATCTTCTCCGCAGGACTTGCGAGAAGAATTTCAGGAAAACCACAACCCCATCTGAACTAGTCTTCTTTCATTATCATCATCTCTCTATCCTCTACTGAGAAAAATACCATTCTTTGTCGTATACCATACATAACATTGGAGAAGAGCAGAAAAATATGAGTTTGCAAGTGCGTCCATTTCTATGAACATAATGGATGGAAGCAAGATGTAATTTACGTTGTTTCACAACTTTTTCACCGTTCGTCGCGATTCTCTATCACTCAGGCTTTATTTTTTTTCGTCGGAATTGAACATAATTCTCCCCTTTGCCCACGCACGTAGGTAATAAAAAACACGATTTCACCTCCAGTGCGAAAAGCTGGAATTGGCACCGTTCGGAATTAAAAGCCTGCAATAACGCAGCTAGTAGTGTCGGCAAATCGATGTCGGAGTAATTTCTTTTTTTTCCTCCGGTACCGAAGCATAGCTGTGTGAGCAATGCAGGAAATGGACTATTTGTCACCGTCAAGCAAAAAGGAAATTGATGAAACAAGTTTTATTCTGTCGATGCATCACTTGCATGTCAACTAAAGCTAGGAAATAGAAAATATTTTGCTAACATTTGGAGGATTCATCGGCTGTCGGCACCAAAAATAGGAAATATTGCAGTGGAAGAATTTTGTGGATCTCGCGGTGAATTGAGAATCTCATTCAGAGAAATAAATTTGATTGCGTAAGTAAATTTTAACGTTCAATTTGTACACATGCTATGAGCCTCGTACACATGCTATGAGCCAATCAGTTTCTCAGCACCGTGTAAGCATGTTAACCGCACAGAGGCAAGCCGCCACTTTTAAATTTGTTGTATTTTTTCGATAAATTATTGTATTTTTGTGAGAAGCAAAGGACCTCATTCTGAATGGAATAGCAAGGTATGAATACAGTCTGAAGGTCACAGCAATCATAAAGGGAGGAAACTACAACTAACCAAAACAATATTCCAGCATTACAGTAATACCTATTCGTTTATAATTAGCATTTATTCACTTGAATATAAGAAAATTTACAAGTCAATACACGTGTGTTTCTCATTTGCGTCCCTAATTCGTACGAAACAAAATAGCATTTTTCCTCTTCCACAAAAGACATAATGAATCACAAGAAAGAAATTTTTGCAGTTCTATCTTGTGAATCATCATGAAGGAGTTTCACCCAGCAATGCCTCAAAACTGCATCGTACATCAAAACACTTAATTTCTCGTGCTTAATCAGTGTTACCTTTTGAACACCGTCAGGTAAAACACAGAAGAGTAAATAAAAAACTAATAAAAATTAAGAGATTTTAGGCACTCCTATTTGTGGAAATACGGTGTAATAGGACGATGATGGATACGAGAAATGAAGTAAATGTTGATTTGAGCGAGAGAAGGAATACATTAAGTCGTTTGCGGATTACCAAAACACATTTGAGCCGAACAAGGTAGCCCGGTAATCTAAGCTCGCAAGAATGAAGCCCACTTCGGGCGTTTTCACGAAAGCTGTGTTTGCCCCAGTTTTAGCTTCGGATACAAGAATCAATATAACTTCAAACCTCAAACGCTAAAAACCTTAAACCTAATTCTACAACAACCGCTAAGTGGAATTTCAG
This sequence comes from Platycnemis pennipes, assembly GCA_933228895.1. NCBI lineage: Eukaryota > Metazoa > Arthropoda > Insecta > Odonata > Platycnemididae > Platycnemis > Platycnemis pennipes. The sequence goes on from OW121853.1 coordinate 55,404,518, forward strand.
AGGTAAGTGGTTCGAATTTCTTATCAGTAAAGATGTTTTATTTGTCGTAGGAATAAGTTTAGTCAGTAAGATTTAGTTTTAAGTTTTATATTTCAATCTAACCTTAACAGTAGGAGCAGTTAGAGGTAGTTTGGGGTTTCAGGCATTCCGACTACTAAAGATATAACTCATCTTCTAACCTAAGCTCAATAAGCTAATACGCAAACAGTCCATAATCCATTATCGAGGAATGGTATTCGATCCCATGGTCTTTCGTTTTCAAGTCAGCAATAGCCATGGTAGTCAGGTCATTAATGCGCCAGTCTAGTAACCCAAGGGTTGCGGATTCGGAATACTACGCTAGGAATGGTTGTTATTTATATGTGCTTCTCTAAGGATTATGCTTAGAATTAGGTAAATTTTGAAGGGTCCGATATAATCATAGCAGTTAGAGCTCCTTAAAATTCATTCTACTACTGCTATTTCTACGTCACTGGTTTAGCTACCACGGTTAATTCACGATAAACCTAGGTCAACCACAATATCTAATGGAAACTCCTTAGGCCGTGGGTTCAAATCCCGACTCGGTCATGAGTGTGACTTTAACCATATGATTCAATTTAGGTTATATGGTGTAATATTACATCAGCAGCTGGAATACCCAAAACATAATTCTCCTCTTCTTCCTGGACATTGGGTTGGTGTGGTGGCTAGAGTTATAGATAAAGGCCTCCCATCTCGAAGGCATGGGTTCGAATCGAATGGGTTGACATTTTTCAGTGATTAAACGGTCCCTAATTGAGTGAGTCCTACTTGAGTGAGAGTGTGAGAGCACTTCAAGTCAGTACTCTGTCAGTCGGATGGGACGTTGAACCGTGGTCCCCTTGGCGCCTTTCGCTAAGAGCAGGCTGATGCCGACGCCGGATTTCTCTTAACTCTTCCACAGTTCCCTGAAAAATCTTTCCCCTTCCCAATTACCCTCCTATCCTGAGTGGCACAAATGACCTCAGCTGTCGGTCGCCTACGCCATAGAACCAACTAACTTCTACTCTTTCTGCAGAGCACATGTTATTTCAAGCCCCATCTTTGAGCCTACGGCAAGTGAGAAGAACCCTCTCGCGAACTCGACGCCGCGAGCCTATGGGTCTCAACTCGCATTCCCATCGACGGCGGCGCGAACGCACGCGGCACGGCAAATTCCTCGCTGGCGACTCGGGACGGAGGCGCGATGGCAACCTCGGAAGTCCTCGTTATCGCGGAGGAGAATGACGTTGGCCGTCGTGAATGCCGACGGAGAGAACCGGTCGAGACGAGTGACGAGGACGACGGACGGAGCAGTGAAGTCACCGCCGGTGATTTAACCCGGGCGAGAGGTAAACACGAAGTGGAGGGAGAGGGGAGTGGGCGAGAGGAGCAGGTATATCAGAGAGTGAATTCAAGTGTCCTGGTGTGGAATCACGGATCTATCTTTCGCGTTATCGCAATCTTTTAACGTTAACGCTTGCCCCTAGAGTAGCGCAGGGTTAACAATAACCGTCTATAAAATTCGCTCCACTGATTGTAATAGGCGATTTGAAGTGCTTTGCGAAAAATGAAGAATGGAGATAACGTTCTCTCTGACATAAGTTAAATCAAAAAATAGCGATAACGCTAGTGCGCGTCTTATGAAGATCCATGATCGAGGCTCTGGCTCGCAAACGTCGCGAAGAAAAAATTCTTGCCGAATCTTCGCTGAGGGGCCGTGATCAGCGGTTGAAATCGAATAGAATTAGTACTGTGTCTCTCCCACTTCATGTTAGATTTAGTTAGATGTTAGCCAAGTATTTGCAAAACATTAGTATCTGTTCTTCATGATATTGAAAAAGGAAGCAGTGGTGCATGTGAAGCTGCTTTTTATCTAAGGTTAATTGATTGGACTTGACGGTGAAATTTAAAGTTGTATGGTATCTGTTATGTGCATGGTAAATATTCTGTAAAGATTCACTCCAACCGTACACCCTCGAGGTGACTGGTGAAGTGCATCTACATCTATCTACATAGTTCCCTGCATGTCACATGGGTGTGTGGCAGGGGGTGAACTATCACGAGAAACGCATTAAATGAAGGATTAATCTTATGGTAATGCTACACTACGGGCCCTTTTTTCCCCTAAAATAAATCGAATTCAAAATAGAAATAAAAATGTTCACTTGCAATACTTCTGCTAATGGTACTCATTCGATGTAGATGTATAACCAGTATTGTTATTGCTAACAATATGATGTGCACGTGAGGGTAGTACACGCCTTGTATCGAGTAACCTCGTGCCTTACACCCTTGCGGTAGCTTGTATGGTACCTCATTCCCTCTTTCTTTCCCCATCTTGTATGGTCATAGATAAAGTTCCAAGGAAAGTTGTCCAATTCACTGAAAATTACAATGAACGTACAGTAAGCTGTATCTGTAATTTATGGAATATCACATATGGAAGCACCTCGAGATCTGAGATGTTCGCGTAATACTCGACCAATATGAAAATTATTAAATACTCGAGTTCAAAGTGGCACCAAGAGAACTTTTCATATCCCATATTGCATTGGTAGGCGGTGAGACAGTGAGATGCATACATAGAGACACACATGGGAAGTACAGGTACTCGCAAACATGTAATAAAGAGTGATCTTTCCCCATCACAATAAATTTGTGTTCAAAATAGTATTAAGCAACTGAAATAATCATTTACTCCTGGGGAAATAAGTACGGGACTGAATGGATTAAGGTACATCCCTCGTAAGATCTGCGACCATTACAGAATAGAGTCTGATCTACAGAGTGCATGAAACAACTCATATTTTATATGCTCTTGTTGTGCAAGCAATCGCTTTCCGCAGCTACAACTTTAATTCCTGGCGTCCCAACATCCCACACAATGCCTTCGTGACGACCCGCTGATTACGTCATAGATGTACGTTTGTACAAGTGAACGACAGGCCACGGGATGACTTCAAAATGAGGCGCACGAAATTCCTATCGGCGCGGCGGCCCGAACCTGACTCGCAAAACTGCTTGGCGTCGTGGAAAAACAGTCCAGTCAAGCGTGCATTTAAAAAAAGATAGAGAAGAGCCCGCATATGGTGAGGAAAAAACAGCGGCGCGCCCCCTTCCGCCCACGTTCTCTCAAGGTAACACCCACCCCGGAGGCACGCCCACGCCGATCGAAACCGGTGATGGAACACCAACGAAACGTTCACAACAAGTGAGCAACAACGTCAGGATTCGAGAGAGTAAAATCCGAAGATCAGCGTCTGTCCAGTATCGATGATTTTTGATATGCAGTGCTTACATTCCCAAATCATGTTCATCATTAACCTTTTGGAAAAGAAAGCTGGAATGATTGCCGTTTCTTTCAATAAAAGATGGTAAACGAAATTATTATTTCAACGGAGTTAAACGAAAGAGAATCTCATGGGATCCGAAAATAACGCATAACCTACCATCACATCTTTATGGGCTATCGCATCCCTATAAGCTGAATGAATTTTATCAGGGAGTATACAATTACGAAGGTTGAATCACTGATTCTGCCATGAGATAAATAAGCGAGGTGGATGGTTACATCTTGCCGACGTCCATAGTGCTCTTAACGAAATGGCACTGATTAAGTGGCCACCGCACTGGGGTCAGACGCCTGTTTATCATCCAGCTCATTAAGGAACAGACGCTGCTGCGTTGAGTACATTTTGTGAGACTCACATCCTTCCATTTCTCTGATTTTGTTGACCCTACAAGGAGCAATCGTCGCTGCCCCCCCACATACCTCTAAAAGGGTCCATCGGAATGCGCAAACCCTACCTCAACCTTACTCAAAGCTGCAATCCTTTAAGGGTCAGGTTTCACCGTTGTGTCAAAGGAACACACTGCAGCTATTACATTAACCTGAAATGTGAAATCAGCGAATTGATTTCCTTCAACCTAAAACTTTACTTGACATCGTGCCATGAATTATGGCAGGCACAATGACGGCTAACAGCGTGCCAATATGTCAAAGTTTGACTCACTGGAGCGCAATCGTGGTGTGGAAAAAAGCGCAATGATATTGGTAACAAACTCTTCCACAATAAATATAACGTTAGCGCAACGAATGTATTTATTCTCAAACGGATATAGTTGCAAACCCCACACATCACCGGGACAAAGAGGAGCGGCATATTATGAGGGGTTAACTGTTCAACTGAGAGATAAAAGAACTTGTTCTCCCACAATACTGAACGAAAACAAAGCAGAACTCTTCTAAAACCACTACGAATCGCCATTTATTGTTATTTCCCAAAGTTATTTTTTTCAGTAAATTATGATATTTTCATCGCTGGTTAGCTGCCATCCACACGCCTCTGGCGGCTCGCAGTGTAACAGGGAAGTAGATGCCGTCCAATCCTAAACCCAACGCACGGACGCCTTATCATCACCACCTGCACCATGATGGTTCCATTCAAAAGACTCACCGATCGCACACCACCCACGGCGTCACCTCCTCCTTCCTCCCTTCGAAACAGCTGTGTGCGCGTGTCGTCCCGAGCCCTGACTCCTCTAGTGGGGGGACACAACACACGCGCCGCGGCCTCGGGAACCGTCTGGGGTCACGTCGAGGACGAGAGATAGCACACACTCACACACAGACACACGCACGCCTTCTCCGGCCGGGCGGGGGCGTGCTGAGACCGCTGGAGCGTGTTTTGTTTTCGTTTTTCAATTTCTACCCCTCTCTATCTCTGTGTCTCTGTTATAGATCGGGAGAGGAGATGCGGATTGATGGGCGACGGAGATGAAATGGAAATATGGGGAAGATGGAGGGAGAACACCGAAATAGGCGCGAGACGCACTTATGATCCGTCCCCTTTTCTTCTCCGTCCGGATGAATGGTTATTCCCGTAGAGGCGAGGAAGGTACTGGGGAGGGTATGCGGGACGGGTTGAAAAACGGGACGGAAGTAATAAAACCAGAGATTAAATCGAGGTTGGAAGGGTCGGCACACGCTTTGTGAAAAAAGTATCAAGTCTCCCTCCTAGTTTGTTGATGCCTCTATCACAAAATCCTCACCGTCAGAGGATCAACCCTTGAGGACGATTTCTTCGGGATAGGATGAAGGCAAGCGATCTACGGGGATCGAGATTTCGATGTTTCTCCCCTCTTTATGCCAAGCAGGGTTGGTGTTGGGAGAAGAATCGTGGAGAAGGGGAGAAGAGGCTGTACCTGCTAGAGGGTAGGATTGTCCGGAGAAATTTCGATGTTTTCGTCAAGGGTACGCGAAGTTTTAGCACACGAGGAGGGGTAGGGATTAGGGGGGAAAGCAAGCACAAAACTAAAGGAGTGTTCGAAGTGGGAGGGAGGAGGGAGATTTTATGCGGGAAGGGAGGGTAAAAGTTGGGGGTTGATGGCAGGGGTAAAAATTCTTGCACTTTTCCGCACCAGATCAAACACCGCAGTTGACCACACTCAATCAACACTTGCTTCCGGATCCCTCCGCTTTTATCCTTCCACGAAGCGTGCAGGCTAGCGACTATTTCTTCCGGACTATTCGACACACGCCTATCCGAAGCCCGCTCCAAATGTCCAGCAGATGGGTGCAAAGCCACTTATCTCCTTCCTACGGGCAACGGCAAACATCCACGCGCCGTCCGCGTTGAACTCGCCGGTCGAACGGGGAGCACTCCACAAAACGCTCCTGACTTCCCGCGCGCGCGACCTCCAGCATGTACGACCAATGACTACACTACTTTTCCCTCCCTCAGTCCCGCCGCGACACGGGAACAGAACGAAACCCCTCTCTCGGCGCTCTCGCCAAGATGGCCGCCGCGCGTCGCTTTGCGGGAGGTGAGTGAGATGGGGAAAGAGGCAATGGTAGAGGAAGAGGAGAAGAGCGAAGTGAGAAGGGGGTGAGAGGGATAGGAAGAGAGGGAGGGAGGAGTGCAGAGAGGGGAGGCAGAGAAATCGATAAGGGGAAAAGGCTCAACGGGAGGGAAGAGGAGAGGGGGCTATAACGTGGGTGGCAGTTCAACGAAGCTCCGGCATTGGGATTTTGGAGAGAGAGGGGGAGGGGGGGTTGTAAGAGTTTTTGGGTGGGATGAGGCCAAGTTGCACGGAAGGAGTGGGGGTGGGAAACGTTTTTCTAGATAGAGAGAGAGAGGGAGATTACCGGATTTCGGGGGAGAAGTAGTATGAGTGAACCGAGCCGCTCAAACCTCCCAACCAACCATAAAGAAAAAATATACATATAATCTTTGGCGGTGCAGGGAGCAAACGCGGAAGGTTGCCACCCCTGCAGGACGTTGTGTGAGGATGGCATGGTATGTGTATGATCCTTAACCTGCTCACGGCAGATTTGCCTCTCTCACTCTCCCTCTTTCTCTTTCCACCAACCCACATTTATGAAAAGAAATAAACTGGCCTTTTTTTACTCTCACTAGCAGAAGACTGCCACTCCCGCACACACGTCCGTGCGTTATTTCTTTCCCTCGTGTACGCGCAGGTGACTTCGTGACGGAATTAATGGGAGCGCTCAAATTGATTGATTGGTCGTGCCGTAGTCGAGGGAACAGGCCCCCTCTTCTTATGGCCGTTATTATCATTATTTTTCCCTACCCTTCTCTTGCTGTGCAATGGAAGCGAAGCGTGATTGATGGTTTTTTTGCTGATCCGCCCGAATCGATGATTGTCACGTAAAATGTATGTTCGGAGGGTTAGTCGGAAATGGAAGGTTGCTACGACCATATTTTGCGTGTCCTCCGCTTATTTCTGGGGGTAAATTTCAAAATATCTATGTAGCGAATAGGAAAAAAATTCAATTCTTTTTTCGCAATGGGTTAAATGAATGGATAACTTTGCATAGAAATATGAGTTCGGCAAGTATATAAATAATTTAATTGGGGATTGGACAGTTATTCATTCCGGCAAACTCGAAAGTCAAATTGATCAGGCTGAATGTATAATAAAATTCAATCCCTAGCCGATTAAGCAGCATATATATAAAAACCACAGATATTCAACCACCATTGCATTATCAAATGTAATATATAAGTATCTAAATAAAATGTATTTTTTCCAATTACTGTCCTTAGTATGAATGCATAAATAAATATATACATTCATAATTCTATAAAATGTAATGTATAAGTACAATGCAAGGGACAAGAATGGAGCATTTTTGATTGAAAACGAGGACTAAGTGAAGAAATGGAAAGAATATCTGGAAGAGTTATACAACGGAAAAAATCTCATCACAAAAGCTATTGAAGAGGAAAGCGAAGTGGAAAAGAATGTTATTGGAACATCCACATTAAGATCGGAATTCGACGTTGCAGTAAGGGACCTTCGGATGAAAAAGGCACCTGGTATTGATGATGTTCCTGCAGAACTAATTAAAAATGCAGGAGAGAAGACATTAACTCATCTCTACAAAACCATCTGCGACATGTACCTACTCAACGGGAGAAATTCCAAGGGACTTCGAGAAAAACATCATCATTCCTATTCCCAAGAAAAAGAGAGCGGAGAAATGCGACTATAAGACTATACTTATAAGACTTAGGATAAGCCTGAAGATACTGACCAGGATCATCTACAGAAGGATAGAACGAAAAGCAGAGGAGTTCTTGGATGAAGATCAATTTGGATTTAAGAAAAGCAAGGGTACAAGAGAAGCAATATTGGCCCTTAGGCTGCTCATAGAGAAGAGATTGGATAAGAACAAGCCGACGTTCATTGCATTTGTGGATGTAGAGAAGGCCTTTGACAACGTGGATTGGGATTCAATGCTTGGAATTCTGAAGGGAATTGGAGTGTCCTACAATGATCGAAGAATTATACACAGTCTGTACAAAAACCAAGTTGCTGTGATTAAATCTGGACCCAGATGTGAAAAGGCAAGAATAAGGAAAGGAGTGAGACAAGGTTGTGCACTGTCTCCCGTAGTTTTTAATGTTTTTATCGTGAGAGCCATCGATGAAATCAAAGAGAAGTGTTCTGGAGTGACTACCCACGGAGAAACAATCAGCATGCTACGATTCGCTGATGACATAGCACTCGTAGCAGAGACTGAGAGGGATCTCAGCAAGATTGTAGTAAGCATGGAAAGGACAATGGCCAGGTATCAGCTGAAGATAGATAAGAAGAAGACTTAGATATTGGTGTGCAGCAAAAGTGAAGAGGCCAAGACCAATATTAAACTAGGAAAAGAGAAACTTGAAGAGGTGAAGGAGTTCTGTTACCTAGGAGGCCGAGTAACCAACGATGGACGAATCGAGAAAGAAATAGTTAGTAGAATAGCCCAGGCAAAGAGGGCATTCCATCAAAAGAAGAATCTACCTACAACTGGAAATACAAGCCTAGAAGTAAGGAATCAGTTCCTCAGAACATAAATCTGGAGCATGTTTCTTTACGGCGGTGAGGCATGGACGAAGACAGCAGCGGAGAAGAAAAGGGTAGAAGCATTCGAAATGTGGTGCTACAGAAGAATGATGAAGATTAAATGGATCGACCGAGTAAGTAACGAGGAAGTCCTAAGAAGAGTGGAAGAAAAGTGAAGTCTGCTGACAACTCTAAAAAGAAGAAGGGACAACTTAATCGGCCATATCTTGAGATATGATGGCCTGATGAAGACTATCATCACACAAGGGAAAAGTGAACGGGAAGACTGGAAAAGGCAGGCCTCGTATGAGATACATGGAACAGGTTGTGAAGGATGTAAAAGAGAAGAATTACGTCACAATGAAAAGGTTGGCCGATAGAAGAATCGAGTGGAAAGCTGCGTCAAACCAATCCTAGGATTTTTGACCAATGATGATGCTGATATAAGCATCCCCTGCCTCCGAGTAACTTTATAGTACATGACATAGGTGGAGTCACCATTCGCTACGGTTGTTAATTTAGCAGTGGAGAACTATCAGTCATGAACCATGAGCCGTATGACGAGGCATCATAAGATACCTATACAATGAGTTCCCATTTAAATAGTCTTGGAATATATTCGTCTAATATGCATCAACTTTCCGTGAACAAATATGAGATTAGCTAGTGAAATGACAACCTGACATTGGAAGCGCAAAAGAAGAAATTGTATTGTTAGCAATTTGCTTCGCTTCCTCGGTTAATTTACCGGGCAGTCCGATCAGTTATGTAGTTGCTAACAATATAAAATGTGCATGACATTATTTGTTGCTAAGTGTGGCGTCACTCATACCACCCCCCCTGTCAGTTACTTCAGGGTACATGTAGATGAAAATGAAATCTTTTCGTAAACTGCAACTGGTAAGAAAATCGACAGTGGAATCCCAAAATACAATTCTACAATATGATTCACCAAGACAGCAAAATTCTCAATTAAATTAATTTCTCCGCTTCACATACAATTTTTTTAATGTTTCATATTACAATGCTGCTATAAATATTATCTTATAAAATTTTAGGTTTTTCCTAATATAACAGATGCATATAATTTCTGCATCATGAGGTCTATCCAATTTTTTCCACCACAGTTCTCCAAACATTTCTCAAAACAAAGTTAAATTTATGGCGATATCAGTTCTGCGGCAAATAATTAATGACTTTTTGTCCTGATACTTCCAAATATATATTTTTTATGAGTCTCTAAACTAGTCTTTAAGAATTGATTAATCGAATTCCTCCCCAACACCTGTCTGCATGAGCAGAAGTATGCTACATTGCTTTGTGGTGACGCGACTTGGCCCGGTACATTTTAACCATGTTCATGTCCCGAATGTAATTTTGTAGCGTCTGAAATCCATCATCTCGTCATGTATGCAAAATAGCACCAGGCAGCGGTTTTATAAAAGTCTTCTCCTTTCTAAATAATTCCATCAAATAATACAATAAATGATACCATATTTCTTTGGTTTCCCCACAAACTTATTACGTAGTGGGTTTGCTCCTTTGTGATATTCACCGCAAGATACTTCAGCAAGTCTAGATAATGTTTCGTAAATCATGCCCTCTTACTATGATTTTTATTAAGAGGTACACGTGGTATATTTCGCAGAATTTTACCAACTAAATCAAGAACATCACTTCTTCATTCAACAAGCATTTTTTTGGCATGAGATCATTCAAAATGAATCCATGCAACTGTGAATCATAGCATGGAAGAATACTAAAGAGAGATAACTAATTATAATTAGTTATTTTACAATGTACCGACATTGTACTCTATGTTCCGAGTCCGATACAAGTATTCCGACGCGGAAATTAAATCCGGATTTTGTAAGAAAACTGCCCAAGGACGTGCTCGCTAAACCTAATTCTCATTCAAACTGCTGCGTGATGAATAAAAAGAGGGGGTAGTCTGAGGATGCCAGTGCTAAAATGTTCCACGGAAATACTTAACGCATGCAGATAACAGAGCACACTTTACCCACAGCCCGCACTCCTTATTCTCAGCTTGCCCTAGTTAGATTTTCATCTCATGAAATGATTCACTCGAGTCATTAGCGAAATAATTCATGACAGCGCTTCACCGCTAATGAATCCTTCAAAGAGATTGCTGTACGCCGTGCGCTTCGTTCTCAACCCTCGATGCCGCGGTACACTTTAAACACTCTGTGCGCGTTCATTAGATGGCAAGGAATAGTCGGAGAAGACCTCGCAGACGACCACGTTATCGCCCGTTGAGGAAGCCGCGACACTGCCGAGAAATCCAGCGGTATTCACGCTGGTCAATGAACTCGTTCTCGAAACGGCACGAAAAATAACTTCGGAACGCGAGGAACAACAAACGAGCGAGGGCGCCATGAATCACGGGATGAAATTCAGTGGCACTTTGAGTAGTCGTAACTGGGAAGATGGCTCGGCGCCGAAATGATCCCGGCCAAACGCAGCGCTGAACGCTTGAACGTGTTACTCTCCTTCTTCCGCGAATCGTAATCAGTGGCGGAGCGTGTTGGTTTATCTTCCATCCTTAACGGTTGAAAAAAAAAGAGCAACGCTCCGCGTCCAAAGGTGAATGAAAGTCATCACAACGGAAAAGAAAAAATCGCAACCGAGCGCCATGCAAGTCGGGAGTAGGCAGCTTCCGCTCATGCGGTCGAGTGGCGTCCTTAACGCTAGACCAAGTCACCCGTTGAAATTATGATAACAGCCTAATTCCTATAGTTGTCTATATCTGACGCGCGTCAGCGATCGGGCCAAGGTAGATGCTCGCTCAACAAGGATTCTCAAATTCCAATGCAACTCTATCTGGGAATTTCATTACAGCAAGTTGGTGTTTTCTCCACACTCTCTGGAAAAATAAAGCAACACTCTATCGCAAGTTAATACATCTAAAACCAAATTTCGGAGAAACGGAAAATAAAATTTATAGTGATGCACGAGAAAAGAGTTCTTTTCTCTCAACTTAATGAAGATATAATGGAAGGGCAATATTTTAAACCATTAGAGACAGCCTAGTGTTTACCACTATTACTTTGAAAGTTGGCACATGATTTTAAAAATACTACGAAAATAAATTGGTACCTATACATTATCCATTTGTATTATTTCAAATTTCAATGATCTAATTTTTATCGTTGTATATATTTATAACAAAAGAGCTGAATTTAAATGACGAATAAAATCTAAGTCTTGGGCGTAAGCATATCATTTTACATGTATATTTTTTATTTTTCGCATAATTCTTGCATAACTTGCATATTTTTCCTTTTGTATTTTATAATTATGTATTATTATATGTTACTCCATATAGATGTTGACTTAAAATCTGATGATCTTTCAGTAAATATGAGATGACTTCATTGAGCAATGTCTTACTCTCCAAAATTTTCGCACGACAGATGAAAGTGATCATTCAAGAAGCGTAAGCCGCTGAGCGAAGCACTCTCGGCAGAGCGAAAGAGGCTGGAATAGTATCATCATACCGATGCACACTGCTAGTCTCCAAGGCAAGAATGAGGCGGATAATGGCGCACATGACTCCCGCTCGGCACCGCATCAGGCTGCGACGCCTCTAGTTGCCTCCCATGTATCACCTACAGCAGTTTATTTAACCGATGCCTCGTGCGTGCCAGCCATTTCCTGCGCGCTGCACTTGCCGACAGCCCTGCTTATCTTCCGCGTATGACCTCGGATAATGCTCTTTTTGTGAGGGGCTGGAAGTCAGTTCCTGTTTCACTTCGTTCTATTATTGTCCTCATGATCCTTTTCACACAGCTATGATCCACTTCATCTCTGCTATAGTGTTAGTCTCACGTTTCCCGAAAGGTTTTCCCTTAAGTTCTTTTCCGTCACACTTTCCTCTAAGCTTTTATTTGAAATTGTAATCTCAAAAGCAGTCATTCATCTGTTTGACCAATGTTTTATATACCTCAGTCGTATACGTTTTTCTCATCGAAGGCACAATCTATGTGCTCTTAACGAGAGTCATTTTTACCAGCCACTCGATAAAATATATCATTCAACTGGAGTGAATAATTTTAAAAAACGTCAATAAAATTTTCGTGCATAAGTCGTTTATTTTTTTACTATGTTTATTGTAGAATCGTAATATTAACACGCGGAGTAGGTATAATTAAGCACCAAATAAAGCAAAGCTAAACTGACGGTTTTTCATACGACCAAACTCATTCCAAAAACTATTTTTTAGCATTTTGTTCTCCTTATTCCTTCTAAGGTTAATGGACCATGATTAAAAATAACTTTCTGTGGCGGTCTCCAGTAGTCGGTAATTATGAGTATCCCAGCTCGCCAGCGTCTTAATCCGCAACCCTTCCTCGGGCGCCCTGGCCTCTATTGGCTGAACTAACCATCCTTATTATCATTTAACAACTTTAACAACTGTGACATGTTACAACAAAAGAATATATTCATCCAACTTTTGTTAATTATGCGAATACGTAAACACATATTTTATCGTAGTTCTACTGAAATCGATAACTACCTGAGACATACGAGGTGTGTTCAAAAAGTAAGGTGACAAAAAGTAAGGCGGGCAACATACATTCGATTTTCGATTTTTTTTGTTGTTGTGTTGGTACACATGTCCCAAACATTTGTTTATAGTTTCAACAATATAGCATAGTTAGTTTTTAATTGACAGATACAAATGTTGGACGTGCTTTGGTGTGCTCGGCGATTTTCTGCTATAAAAAAATGGATCAAAGAATTTGCATCAAATGTTGTGTAAAAAATGGAATTAAGTGCTCCAAAACACGTAAAATGTTGAAAGTGGCATACGGTGAGTCTGCTCTGAGTAAAAAAAATGTTTATAAGTGGTAGAAGCTCTTCCAAGATGGCCGAGAAGATGCCAATGGCGAACCCTCTGAACGCCCCAGCACTTCAACAACAGAAGAAAACGTTGAAGCAGTGAGGAATATTGTTTTGAAAAATCGTCGAAGCACTATTAGAGAAGTTGCTGAGGATGTTGGAATATCGGTTGGCTCGTTCCATGCAATTTTTTCGGATGTTTTGGACATGAAACGTGAGTCAGCGAAGTTCGTTCCGAAACTGCTTAATTTTGACCTGAAGAACCGTCGCATGAGCATCGCTCAGGAGCTGTTGAATGACGTCAATGATGATCCTGATTTGCTCAAAAGGATCATAACTGGTGACGAATCATGGATATATGGTTATGACGTCAAAATCAAAGACCAATAGTCCCAATCGTCCCAATGGAAGTACCCAGGAGAACCAAGATCGAAAAAAGCACGCCAAGTTCGATCAAATGTCAAGGTTTTGCTCTCTGTTTTCTTTAGAAGAGAAACATTACATATGAGTTATATCTTATTCAATTTTTATGCGAATATTCTGGAATGAAGCCTATAATTTTTCTAAGTCCTGAGAACCGAGCACAGAAAAAAGTAGCAGGGGATCGTGTAGATGTGTTGCTTCAGTCCTGGTTAACTATCCCGAGACCCAGATTCAAATTCAAGCATTCGTAGAAATTTCCACTAGTAAACTAGTCCGTACTAGAGTACTGTAAGTACTGAACTTCCCGTCTATCTAATTGACTATAAATCGTGGACCCCTTGGCATCTTGCATGAATAGCAGGCCAATGCCGACGCCGGGTTTCTCTCCACCCTTCTCCCGTTCGCTGAAAAATTCCTGCCTTTACCCAATTATCAATCTATCCGGGCGCAAATTACTTTACCTGTTGGTCGCCGCCCCCCAATAACTAGCTGAAAAAATAGAAGACGTCTAATAATTTGATACCTACCTTCCATATTTTTCAAAAAAATCTGCATTTTCATAGTTTCAGATTTTGTTGATGCGTAACATTAATGCCCAGTTTCATAATATTTGGTTAACCTTAACCGTTAGCTTGCATAGAAGTTAGGGCACTCCGATGGTTATAAAAATAAATAATTTCCCTAATATTTTACCAGACGAACAATGCGATATGAGCTTTATTAACAGAAAAGTTAAACCACACTCGTTTCCGACCATCAATAGTTAACCAGAAAGAAATAAAACCGGGCTGAATTGCTGTATTCCTTTGCTCTCTTCCTCTACGCGTTTTAATGATTCAAAATTCAGATCCCTCGACACACATCCGCATCACCTTTTGACCCATGGCCTTTCAGTTTTTCTTCTTTATCTCGAACCTCATCTTTTCCCGCAGTGCTCCCTCCTAGGAAATCCCGAAATCTCTCCACACTGTAGCGGAGGCCATGAATGAAAAACTTCCCATGATGAAAAGATATAACGGGCACCTTTCAACTGAATTAGCTTCCTATAAAAAAGTATTCGAATCACATTTACGGTTCACTGTCTCAGTTTAATTGGGAAAGAGAATCAAAGAATCGCTTGGTGAATCTCGCGGTTGCAAGATTACCGCTTTCAAATGGAAGGAATGTGCTATTTTTTCATTCACGTCATTTATAAGAAGAATCAAGCTTAGAAGCAAACTTCACAGTTCTGTTTTTTAATGAATAGTTATGTATACAATACTGCACTGCACAACTATTGGAGATTTTTAGCAAAATACTCTCAGCAACATTGAGTTTTCCGCTAAAATTAGGTCAACCATTACCGATCCACTATTATCACACTTGAACATTCAACATTAATCCCTCTCAGTAGAGCTGAGACAAGAGGGAAAAATTTTCCACTTAATTTTGGGAACAGTGACCCACTTCACGTCACATTATCGTATGAACGCCCACGCGCTAATGTCCCTTTTTTCGAATTTACACTAGCAAACCCCTTTAGCTTATTTTTTCTCCAATGATAATCCACGGCCAATGACAGAAGAGGCCAGAGAGAGGGATGAAGCGGTCAGAAAAAGTAGTTTGACAGATAAGGTAGGAATTTTATGTGCTGCCGAATCGCACCGCAAAAACGCAGTTGCCTTGGATCGCGACGGACTTTATTCTATAGGCAACCTAAATAAGACCTGAGATGCCCTAGTTTCCAAATTGACAACCCATATCCTTATAATTGGAATTCACTCATATGACAGGTTTTTCAATGTCTGGTCGAATGTTTTCACGATAAGGGATCCGTCGTGAATATTATATTCCGGCATTAATGCTCTCACCTAACCAAATTTGCTTTTAAAACCACAAAATGTGACCAATTATCACATTACCTTGTGTTCCAATCAACTGATAGGTAAAAATTATCCATAGGTCCCTGACTCCGTGATGGACATACATTCTTTGGTATACGTCTTGCAATAAACCCGATGGTAAACTAAAGCTGTTATTATGGGAAGGCGACCGAAAACTAAGGTCATTTGCGCCATTAACGGCTTTTGGGAAGAGGTAAGAATTTTTGGAAAAATGGAGGAAGGCTGGAAACCTGACGTCGACTTTAGCCCTATATAAAAAAGGCGCCAAGGGAACCATTGTTTCGCGTCCCATCCCACGGACGGAGTGCTGAATGTGCAGCACTCTGCACATTGAATCGTGATGGGTATACTCCCGAATAATATGCTACCGCTGAGATTCGAACCCAAGTCCTCGAGATCGGAGGAAGGTACTCTAAACACCACATTAACACCGGTGGGCTCAATACTTAGCATTAGTAACCTAATAGTTGTTCTTTCTTGGATTACCTAGTCTCGGAGGTGAGAATAATAGCATACTGTCCGCTAAAATCGGCATGTCGAGGTTCAAGTTTTAGCATTGTTAATTCTAAACCCCTTTCATTCGTGTGGCTAGAATGTGTTTCCATGGAAAAATATCTCTCTAATATCATTCTCTGTTCTTCCTCTAAATCGGTCCACATGAGCTTCTCTAAGCAACCCGTTCTTAGGGCGCAAATACACCAAAATACCCTCTCCTTTTTCCTTGTTTACCAAACGTTCTTCCAGCCCACTGCATCTTTCATCACGATATTAAACGCCTCCTCACCTCACGGTTCTTCGCCTTCCTCGTATTTCGCCAAGCAAACTAATTTCCTTCTCTCGCTAAATCTGACGCGTCCTCTTTTTTCTATCTCGGTTCGTACACGACTCACTTCCTTCAAGACCACAAGGTGAATGTATACATTGAACGCGCATCCTTCATGTATGTGTACTTTCCCACCCTTCTAATTCCACGCTCCGCTTTACTTTTTCAATCAATCCGTGTACATGGTTCAGGACCGTGGGCATTCACAACTTACTACGGTGGAAAGCTTTATTTCCCGAGATTAAATGATAAATATATAAATAGAGCAAAGAGGGTGAAGAATAAGAATGGAACGGCCAAAATAATTTTTAACTCATTTATAGCCGCTTGGTTATAAGGATACAAATCCTGCAACCTACAGAAAAGTATTAGTTAATCTGAATACATTGAATAATGCTGAAATAAACCAACATAAATATTACATGTAGCCATGCTATTGCTTTTGCATACCATTCATTTCCAGACAGATCAAAAGAATAAGGTATAATGCGACCGTGTACATCATGTATGGTAGGTTTTCGGAGAAGTTATTTTATTAATATGACTTTGAACTTGCTACGTTAATATTTTACCGTACATTCCATCCGCAGTCCATCGCGGTTTGATATCTTAGTTTTTTATTTTACATACTGGTTATGCTACGATGTGAAGAAATACGTACCGCAATGTATTCGGAGGAAAATATATCAGTGAATCAATGAAGGATCACGACTCAGCCATTCCGAAACTTTTTAAAAGGGAGGCAATTCCTCAAGTTATCGATGACAAATTTTATCATTCAGACAGAACCCGGGTAAATGAGAGTTTAGTGAGAAATAAAGGAAAAAATCTTGAGTTGGCAGCATGAAACATTAATATATAAGCTTGAAAATTAATATATGAAGAGTTCACCTCTCAAGCTACAAATGAACCTTGATTTCTCACTGGAACAGAGCTTTCTGACAAAAATCAATCCGTCAAAGGCTTCCTAATCCCCGGAGTGTCATAGGATATGCAATAAACATTGTCTTATGTCACTTTATATACTAATATTATCATAAATGTATCAATAAGATTGTTGAGCAGTTGCTAACGAATTAACCCCTTTTCTTCCCCTGTCTTCACTTCCGTAGCCATTCATATCAGCTAACCGTGTGTATACCCTACATAATACATCTCTATATCTCCTCTCAAGGTCCTCATATATTTGAGCTTACAAGGAATAATCTCGAGGTCTTCATACATTCCGTCACTCCTCGTGCTCTCTAAATTGTTTATTTTGTATTTCCACCTTTTAGCATAGTGATTGTTTCAGCAAATTCCCACAATACATGAAGAACATGATAAAATACAGCGGGGTAGCCCAATAGAACGTTAGCCTCTACATTACCATATTCATCATGAAGGCCTCTGGACATATCTAGCCAAACTCAAAATGCGCTCCTGTCTTGTCACCAGATCTTTCTAGAAAACCGCAGGAGACACAGGTAAAGGAACTGCCCCCTACCCTGATGCTTGACTTCCGTAGCCATTCATTCTGCATTCAGCCTGCATTCACGTTAGGTGAGATCTACCCTCACCAGCCAGAACAACTTCAGGTTGAGCACAACTCCACTCACTTCCTCGAAGAAATGAGACCAAGATCAAAGGGCGGCAAAAATATATAAATTATGCTCTGCGCGAGACATCTGGAAAACTATTGCCGCAAGCAGATGAGACGACGAAATGAATTGCAGACGATGCCACGTTTTGGTGAAGATGATGAACTGATGAAGAGCAGAGAAGTATAAAAATGACTGTGTTTTCCAGCAAAAAATACCATTTGAGAAGCGAGTGATGTCAGAATACTTGTTTTTCTCTGCTGTCAAGGAGGGCTAAAGAGTGGGCGAATGATTCATCCAGTCAATTCTCGACGTCAACCTTTGATATATAGTGATAAAATTGCCGGCCGCCTGATATTTCCATAATTCGTTTCAAAGCTAGTAATTCGCGCGTGGGCTGCAGATTAGCGGCTGTGGGTGACGAATCCCCATGGTAACGCATAGATAAGCAAGAACAACACTCGCGCGCCGTATAAATAAACGATTCGTGAAGCAGAAGCACATCCAGTTGAAGAAATCCTAATTAACTTTACGCTCTGTTTTCCGTTTAGTTGCGAGGTAGTGCCATTGGAAGTTTCCTAATCCACGTCTCCCAAATTTAATGTAATCTTAGAGATAATTAGAAAAGCAAGCAAGCGATGAGGAAACAACCTTGAGTTAACGTTTCACGAATTCTCTCCTTAAACAGAATTCACTATCAAATGGGCCGCTCATTTTGAGCCATAAAATCGCAAGAAAGTTAAAGTTAAGTTTTGTCATTGACTCTAGAGCAAAAAGATATTTCAATAAAATTACAGCCGCTTTTATCGAATGAAAAATGCAGTAATATGAAGTCCACCATGTAAAAGACGTGAGCATAAGAGCACCAAAGAGGATCAGAAGACCTTTAATTTCCTGGGTGGAGTAGGTGAAACCTGTTAAGAAGCGCGGAATCCAACAGCTAAAACTTTTATTTATATATGAATTTATTCCTACCTATCTTACCTCTCAAACATATGGCTACACGTAAATCCCAAAAAATCCTATTCTAGTGTTTAAATTTATGAAAAACTATCCACTGTAAATATATCCATTAAATAAATGGATACAACTCTGTCCGGCCATTTGTAAGCATTCAAACTCTTAATAAAATCACTGGAATAAGGAATTTCAAAGAAACTCCCTAAAAACCTCTTCGAATGAAAACAATTAATGAAAATGGGATGAAATAACTTTTTGAAATACAGAGTAGTAGATGTGTCCAAATTGTGTTTTGATAACAACATAAAATCTGGTGACGCAATATTGATTCCATTCGTAAGAAAAGCATTATTCCACCCAAGGGCAAGAGAGAATAGAATCAAATGAGGACATAATTTTCATTTACCGTCAATTTGCTTTTTCGCAAAAGTTTATGAGAACCCACACAAGGTGTGGAAATATAGGGTGATTTAAAGCGATTATTGTATCCGCATGAAGATTCTTGCCCCAATATGTCCAGTTAGTCAATTTGTATCTACTACTCTTCACATTAACATCAGCATTTCTTCGTTGTAAACCACCTGCAGAATAGTTATCGATGATTCGAACCATTTCGATCCTACGCATTCTCTTGGGTACGCATAACATGACAAAACTCAGTAATTGACGCCAATAGAACTACTAAATGGCACCACAGATACCAACGAT
The DNA here is from genome assembly GCA_933228895.1 of Platycnemis pennipes. Classification (NCBI taxonomy): domain Eukaryota; kingdom Metazoa; phylum Arthropoda; class Insecta; order Odonata; family Platycnemididae; genus Platycnemis; species Platycnemis pennipes. The sequence continues at coordinate 55,424,119 of OW121853.1, forward strand.
AGAACTTTATCAATTCCAATGAAAAACTCTTTCCATCGAAGCTGTTTGAGGAAATTAAACCCTACCATCCCCAGTGAAAATTGATTATGGTATCACCGGGAGTGGAATTTGACCGAAACTTATACGGATACCGAAGTGCCTTCACTATGCAAATGATTGAGCGCTAAATGAAGTTTAAGTGCTTACGAAATGAGTCCCGTGGAGGAGGCGTAAGAAAGATGGGTAATTTCCGTTTATGAAACAGCGGTACCATCAACCGTTAAAATAGCTCTCCTTGCGTAAATTCAACGTCCGGTCACTGCCGAGAGAGATGGCTGGTGCGGAGGACTTTAATAGGACGAGAGAGAGAAAAAGGAGAGAGAAAGGGAAAAAAGGAAGTGAATAAATGGGGCAGGTGAAGAGCGAAGCGAGGAGATGCCGCCGTCGTCAGGAGTGTGACATGCTTCCGAAAGCGCCCCTATCGGCTGAATTATGCAACATAGGTACTTCTTTGTTCACCTCGTTTCATGGTGGTTCCTGCCCCATTTGCCGCCCTCCGACCTTGCCCCACTGCCTCGACGACGACGGAGAGATGGAGGAGGTCGAATGCGGGATAATGGGGAATGGACCGCCTGTCAGTCCCTCCCTACCTTCCACTCTGTCAACTTCGCACGCACGAGACGGAAAGATAAACAGAGAAAAGAGACGGGGTGACGGAGGTGGGGGTTTTAATGGGTTTCAAAAATTTCGCGAGTCTTGAATGGCAAACGTAAAGAAAGCAGCGCTTGTACACCTCCATATTGAGATCGTTCCCAATCCTTCACTCTTTCTGATCTCACAGAATAATTAATGTCAAACGATCCATCCTACGGAAAGCCCGTTTAGGCCCAAAAAAGCCAAAAGGGAAATTTTCATTTGCTGCAAACTGCTGAAACTTCGCGGAAAGATATGATACAGTAAAATTTACTAAGCTTGAATGTAGCCGAACGGGTCTGAAGATAACTCTCCCGGATTTGAACCCGTGACCTCTGGTCAGTTATGAATTACTGCGCCCACTAGATTTCCACGCCCTCGGTCGTTAACATATCACCACGGAAATATTTACTACAGGTGTGTGTGTGAATTACTACAATCGCTGCAGTAGCGCGAAGTTGCCACGATGAGAAAACTCCGAGCTCCTATATCGAGAAAGAATAACACAGCCCTGCTCAATGATTTCCCCCATCTCACACGTCCTAAAATCTCAACTGTTGACGTTGCAGCCATAAATGTAGATATATACATATTTTTCAAAATGCTCGCCTCATAGCTAACATATTGAGCAAACAATAAAGTGAGCCTGAGCACAGCTATAAACTCGAACTCCTGCAGGTAAGATATCCATTTAGCAATGAAACACCGCGGTCCAGACAAGTCTTCTCCATATAACAACGTATCACAATGCTTTTGTTAAATTAAAATATGAAGTAAAATTAGCAGCAAGGCAGTTTTCATCGAATAATTAATTACTTTTTTTTTACAAACATCCACGCTTACTCTTTTTCAATATTGAGCTCACAAAGAAAAACTACGAACATTAACTACACTCGGGATACTTGGTAGCAGGTTCAGGAAATCTAGATGATGGATTGAAAATAAAGGGGGCTTGAATGTAGAAAAACCGAAATACTGTGATATGTGTTGCCCTCCTACTTTCACTCAGTAATAAAAGCAATTGGTGGTATATTAAAGAATTTCCTTTCTAAGTATAGTAGTTTTAAACTTTTATACTTAGAGTATAAGGGGTAGTTTCTTAGCATTGACCGCTCACGAACTAACTTATTCTCTAACCACGAGTTTACAATAATCAGAATGTTGCACCGCAAAGATTTTAGGCGGGGTGTAGAAAATGCTTTAATTAACTTCGAACCAGGGCCCTCAAGTCTGCGACCCAGCGTCTATTCGCTGGCAGGTTAAGACGAAATTGTCCGAAAAAATATATTGATACTGGTTCACTATCAAAAACACTTCAGAGTTGAATGCTAATGGAGCGAGAAATAAACTACGAATAAATTTATCTGACACGCCAACTGCATGAGTTCAAGGGATATTTAAAGGTCATTCTACTCGATATTCACCAAATATTTTGTAGATTGATGAATGGAAATGGAAAGTTGATGCGCAGGGGAAATGCATCGTGTAAAGCAACAGAACTGCAAGGAAAATTTCCAAAATGCACGAATTGCTGTGTTATAAAGAGCTTGTTTCATTTCTTTGCATTCACCCAGGCAATTTCCATGATTTTATGCTACTTTATGTCTATCAATTTATTTCTACGTGTTAAAGGAACTTAAGAAATCTCACCGATAGAACTATCACCGATTTTTCTTGGGATCATTAAAATAACAACACTGGGATTCATTAAAATAGCAACACTGACCACAACGAAAGGGTTACCATTTAAAGTTTTCCCGCAAATTTTTCGAGAGCACTTAAGCGGAGATACGACATTATTAGGATCACCTCTGAACGACACCAAAACCCCCCGGAAAAATGCTTCTGCAATGAAAAACTACCCTCACCCTCGCCAACGAAAGCGATCCCAAATGTCCCCCAAGTAAAGCGGGTCGGTATATTTAGTCGTCCCTTCACCCCCTCCCGAAACGGGGTCTATGGATAAAGCCACCGGTGTATTGCCGACACTTGGGAGGATTCGATGGGAAAAGAATTTAGATGGCAGTCGACGTTGTCGACGGGAGGAGGAGTGGGGAGATTTCCTCCGCGAGACTTGAGCAATCGCCCCCGTGGTAGGCGCGCCGAGTTGATGGCAGTGCGCTTACCGAGAGCGAGCAGTTGTTTCTCTCAGCAGTCGGATGTGTTGCGAGAGAGTTTCCAAGTGTCACCGCTCTTGGTTTGGTGTTTGGCTGCGTACATAACTCCATCGACTGTCTCTCACAAGTGCAGGCGAGCGCGTGACTGCTAAGTGAACAGGACTTGTCATCACTAACGAAGTCGAGTACGGCACCTCTACCTTTACAGACTTCCTAGCTATTATTATAATGGGAAACCCTTGAGACTTGAAGATTGTTTGCAAGATTAAAGTTCCTTGAAAAATTGTAATCCCTTGAAATTGAATCTCACACTAGGCGTATTTCTACCCCCACGCTACATCATCCGGACGGACAAAAGAGACAAATTAAGTAAGATCAACTGTACGACGGAGAGATAAAAATGATTCGGGTTTCCCACACAACATACACGACTGCAACACAACAGAGTATAATTATTTCAAACACATTACACACATACTTCATCAATAATCAACAAAGTTTTTTTTCGGCTAAGAGTCAACTTCGCGGATGGTGTCGTACCACCCTTTGCCACTCACCCTTACGGCGGCTCGCAAGGTAAAATATAGATCCATATACTATTATATCGGTTATGGTTTATTTTTATGGAATAATTTTCCCATATTTACTCCCATTTTCTTTTTAACGCCCATTACCGTATGTCATCTCTCTTTCGGGATATTGTTGCTCTGGTTTACGAGGGCGTACTACAACTAAGGCCTTGAGTGAGTACTTGAGTACAGGTAGGGTTTAAGCAAAACAGAAAAATTCTAATATCAATGAAATTTGAATGTTGGACCTTGGTCTTGTGGATATAATTTTTGCAATCGGCATACAAACATTTGCAATCGGCTGCTCAATGACGGTTCCTCTAAATTATTAATGTCTCTCGTTTGTTGTTATTGCTACTAGGCGAACTCATTTGCGCCATTAATGGTAGATTGATAGTTTAGTGTTTGTAGGACTGAAGGTAGCGGAGGAAGGATTGAGCAAAACAAGGAGTGGGCATTAGATTACCATAAGGTGCCTAGATACCCTCGGTTTAACACTCCATTTCACGGACGGACTATTGCACTCCAAGTAATCTCCGCGCAGCCCTCAAGTAGGGACTGTTATATCAATGAAAAATCTCTGCTACAGCTGGAATTCGAACTCAGATTGGGAAGTTAGTACTCCGACAAGCAGCCCACGCGATCCAACAATAAGTATTCGTACAATCTAAAACACACATTCTCTTTTTCCTTCTTCTTCACTTATCTAAATTCCTCCTATAACCATCTACAGGATTTCATTATCCGTAATTTACATTTCCACCTTTACATTTTAGTCCAAGTACCCCCGCCCCTACCCTTTATGACCCCATCATCCTACGTACTTGCTTAGTTGCCTTTATTTCTGTCCTTATTGTTGTCTATATCCTTTTTTTTTATCCATATTCCACATCTCGAGACCATATGAAGTAACACTTTCATATGATGTAACAAATGCAGGCATTCTCTTCGTAAATACATTGCTGAAGTTCAATGTGTGTAAACTACCATGGTAAGTATTAGTTTATACTTTTATTATACTCTGACTTCACCAATATACACGTTTACATGATGAGATTCCAGGCTTAAACCTGTCACCCATTTCGGTATAAATAGAGAGGTAATTTGTAATCAGGCAAACACATCCGTGCTTTTGGAGGAGGTTGGAGAATGTGGTTAGGAAAGGCACGGTGGGTAGGAAGGGAGGCGAACGTGGAAGTTCTGGAGATGGGGAGCGGGGAACAGAAATGGATTAAGGAAATTAGGATAAGGCATAGGAAGTGGATAAAGCAGGCAGGTAAAGGGGTGAGAGTGTTTCGAAGGACGTGATAGAGGGAAGAATGTTGGGTAAGCAGGGTAGAGGGAAGATAAGAAGAGTTAGTTTGGATAGAATAATGGCGGGTAGGAAGTTCGCGGAATTGAAGGGAGACATCTTATGAGAGATGGGAGTAGTGGGAATATTTCTTGCCAACAAAACCTGCCTCAATTGGCATAAGAGTAATAGTAATTACCTATAATAAAATTAAAAATTTATGAACATTGCAGCCAAGTCTCACTTTCTGGGGAAATAAAACCCAATATATACTTAAAAGACACTCGCCAAAAAGTAAGGCAACTGATCTAGAAAAGATACACGTGTCCTTCATTTTATCATCTTAGCAAAGTTATAAAATCTCCGTGGAAAGCGTAGCGTGTACCTGGAGATGGCAGCCTATCCCAGGAGAACGATCGGCGGGGTTTTCTCCTCGAGTGAATCGCTCAAGAATTCCGGCGGTTACGCCTCGGTGCGCGCGAGAGTTTAGTGGGACTTCCAAACTTTTACGTCCAAACCTTGGCTCTGTCAAGCCGTGAACTCATTTACAATTCTGCCGCCTCGCGACAACCTGGTAGTCTCGCAAGTTCTGGTCCAAACCAAGGCCGAGGAAAAAGTGGCGTAAATGCGCCAACGCGTATTGCTGCTCGCGCCGACTTCGGGCCCACGTGACCGGTTTATCAAGACGGGACGGGGATATCCCGGTGCCGTCTCACACACTTCGCCCGCACGAAATGCAACAAAGCTCCCAGTTTCCACCCCCTCCGACTACAGGGTTGCGCAACCCTGCGATATATCGTCAGCGATATGCGGTATGTATGTACTTGATATCGCATCGAGATATGGCAGCGGTGGCCAACGCGAAATTTCGGTACGCGATGTCGGGCGATGTGCGCTATCTTGAGAAATATTCAATTTGCATCACGAAATAAACACATCGATACTAATGCGATATGAAGTTGATGTTGCAGTGTGATATTCAAATCCGTATATAGCACAGCCCGAGCTACCTCCGAGGCCAGCAACTGAACTCCACAAGGTACGTCGATTCTAAACGAAGAAATAACTTTGCTATGCCGATTATGAAGATTTATCTCGCGGCCCGTACTTTTGTCACCCCGTGATGTCGTTCACCAGTGAATATTACGCTGAAACAAAACAAATTCGTGAAACATCGTTTCAACGCAAAGTTATTAGAGTAGTAGTTATTCAAGGTACGCGACCGACAACTATGGTCGTGGTCGCATTTGTTGTTAGTGATTCGCGTCATTTAGAAAAGGTGGGTTATTGGGTAAAGGTAGGAATTTTCAGGGAACGGAGGAAGGGTGGAGTGAAACGCGGCGCCGGCATCAGCCTGTTCTGAACGAAAGGCGCCAACGGTACCTCGGTTTAATGTCCCATCCGACGGTCGGAGTATTGAAATTGAAAGGCTCACCATACAGCACTCAAGTCGGGACCGGCATTCCAATGAAAAATATCTCACTTACGGGATTTGAACTGGGATGGGAGGCCAGTAAGTACCATAGCCTTCTCACCAATGGGGTCATTTACCATAATTTTTATTGCCAAATCTGATAGAGTTTGTAAAAAAAAAGACCCGTATATTTCCGTTTTTTGATCCGTCATTTATTTCCTGAGTTATAAGCAGCGAAAAACTGATGTTTTTAACCCTTTCGGAAAAGTGGGCGTGGTGCAACCTCTGACGTATATCGACTTCGTCCTATCACAACTGAGCCCGCGAAGCTACTTTGCCTTATCGCAATGGGGGGGACACAGCTGACTCGGCCAATGGGAGCGTTTGCGACAGCGTCTGTGCGAGCAGACCTTCCGAGAATCCCCCTCCACTTCCTTCCCCTCCCCTAAAAGCAGTCAAGGACGGGAGGAAAATGACGTCAATGTAATCACAGCATTTTCGGTGGGCGTCACCTTTTGCTTATTTTAATTTTTGATTTATGAGTGAATGCCTCGGGTTAGAAGATTAATTTTTTCACTAAAATTCTTTTTTCGTTTCCATCTAACTATTTCGTGTACAAAATTGCGATTTCGGTTCCGAGTAAACGCCCCCATTCTACCCTCAAGTTTATTATCATGGGGGAGCTATATGAGGTAGTTTCGGAAACTATCGCTTACACATAAAGACCGATTATATCTGAATGGTGAGAATGAATTTATTGTGATTGTAGTATATTTATTCTTGTGCGCTTCCGTATAGCAGCCGAATTTTAATTCACATCTTATATTTCACCAAGTCAAATAGCAGGTCAGTCAAAGTCAGGAGGCATGAAACGACAGCCACTCAAAGAAGAATAGAGAGAGGTTAATAATTCCAAAAGGACTTCATTGAGCAGCCGATTGCAGGCGCTAGTTTTCCGATTGCATTTATTTATATCCGCGAAAACCAAGGTCACCTCCGATATTCAAATTTCATTAATATCTATATTTTTTGCTTTGACGTCATGCATCGAGAACTCCAAAACCGGCGCAACTTTCCCTGACGTCATTTTCAAACATGGACGACTATTCGGGATCGTTTTTCTTTTATTGCCTTCCCACAACCGAAACTGAAATCGAGAGAGAGAGAATTACTGGCGTACACAACGCAATTATTCTTGATTCCGCAAGTGTGGATGATTAGACTAGAGGTAGAATATTACCGAAGGTCATCACAATACATCTTTTCATTACTCGCCTTCGAAACGTTGTTAAGGATAAGCAGGCGCCATGCTAGAATAAAGCAAATAAAAAACCTTTGGTTTTAAAATACCAAGGCGTGTTCTTTTCGCGCAATTCACGTATTCGTTGCTTGGCCCTTTCTACACAATTGACGGCAGCAAAAAAGCGCGCGTGCCGTACATGGCTTTAAGCGCAGGAAATCATGTGACCTCCGCCATCTCAGATTCGTTTCCTCTGTCACCCCGGCCGTAAGGCATTTCTTCCGGGGATGGATCGATTTTCCTTTTTCTTCCAACTCGGAGTACCGTAGTTATGATTGGCCCCCTCACCCCTCCTTCCCCTTCACCTTCGGACCCTCAATGGGCTAGGAGGATTTACGAGCACTCTGGGCCACGGCTGAGGAGGAGACCCTGGGGATCGGGAGGGGGATTTGACCCGATCCGCAACGACAAGGTTCTTTCTCCTCCCGTCTAATGGGAGAAAAAGCGGAAGTCGAAGGAGAGAGAAGAGTGCCTTATCAATATCAGTTTTTTACGGAGAATCGGGCGAGCGTGAGTTTTTGTGTGGTGTGTGTTTCCGTGAAGAGATACTTAGATGTATTTTATCCCTCCTCCTACCTACTCGTACACTTTAAGAAAGCAAAAATAAATCATCTATGCTTTATTAATCATACTTTCAGGCATTGCACCTAATAAGGTAGATTTCAGATATGTTCTGAGGGAATAATTTCAAGTACGTTCAGCTTCACTAGCGAACAGCTAATCCTTCACATCATTCAAACAAACTGAATACTCTGAAGGGCCACCTCAATGGTTCGTGAAGGTAGCAATTAACATTTGCTAATGAGTTAGACATTTCTCCATATACAACATTGGCTTTTAAATCCCTTCATGCATGTAAGAAATGCTTTAAGTATAGAGTAGCATAATTAAGACATACTCGCTCTCCAAATTGGGCTGTGTTTAAAACAAACCACCCATCTTAAAGACAAGTATTCTGATCTTTCGTGAAAGGAAGGACGTATCAAATCTCTCCGTACGAGTCTTTATTCACTATTTTTTGGAAATAAATCTACGTTAGCATGAATGAATTCTTAAAATATGTTTCAGCCGTCGAAAATAGAGCAGTTCCGGCATTTACTGATTAGTATTGGTTCAGATAAAAATATAGATCAGGGAGGTTTGTCTATTCAACCCTTCTATTTCAATATACCACAAGTGTATGGGACCGTGAGAGGCATATTTGAACCTAGCGTTGAAACATGTGGTCAGATGAACGTAAACATATGTGAAAGGTCGTTACGATTATTGTGATTGTCTTACAAGATTATTTGTTTTTGACTGTGATAGGGATTGCTGCCAAACGGTAGGTTTCAATGAAGACCAAAAATTCTTGTTGATTCAAAGCCAATAGTTTGTCCGGTATGGTAAAATTACTGTGGGGAATCTATCATATAATAGTCAATAAAGTGAAGAATATAAGGTTGCCGAAGAGATTGAAAATGTATCCCTTTCCTGTGAGCAGTAAGGAAATACAAATATTGTGAAAAATACCGAGTGGGTGGGAGAATATGTAGGTATCCCACTTTTTAGCATATCTGCAGTAATTCTTACACCATATTACGCATGTTCATAGCTTCCTTGCATGCCTGCAGAATACACACAGAAATTAATGCATTTTAACAAAAAATTCATTTATAATAGCGTTAGGATACTAATCGGAGGTCCCGGGTAAAAATACGGGAGAGGCCTCTTCTTTACTTGTTCAGTTAAACCCAAACCGAGTTATTAGTCAGATTTAATTATAATAATCAGAATAAATTAGTAATTTATGATGTGAATCTGAAAATTCTAAGTTCTTGGTGAGTTTTACCCTAACACACCTTGTCGGTAATATCGTCGGCCCCGGTGGCGGCGTGGTTAAGTCCTCGCCTGCTAACCGTAGGGTCGCGGGTTCGAGTCCCGCCTGAGAGGGTGTTTTCACTCAGGACATGGCTGTGTGTGGTTGTCTGTTGTTAAATTGTTAATACCCCGATGAAAAGGCCACATGTGCTGTTTTCGGTGGTAGTGGAAAATAAATAAAAATAAAAAATAAAAAAAAATAAAAATATAGTGCATGTCTAACTAGCACAAGGGTCATTTTCACTACGCAGTACTCTTTTGCTTTTATATATGTAATAAGAATATACCTAGAGCACGTTTGGTGATGATCCAGGTCCAACCACACCCTCACGAGGAGTCTGGCAGGCTACTCCGAAGGGGTAGAGGTAGAACCCTCTCCCGCTCATCTTGCACGCTGCCACGTTCTCGTTTGCTCGACTACGGTATTAGCAGTCGCTCGCAACTCGACAGGGCGAGATGGGCTTTCCGAGGCCGTCTGTACGATACGAACATCGCTGGGCCTTTGCACTCACGTGTCGAGGTGCGCGAGCCCGCTAGACATCTGAGTGTGAGTGCGAGCCAAGTGACGAATGGAGAGCGTATTGAGCATTGACGCCGTGTCACGCTTCCGTGACGGGATATTCATCATCTGAGGAGCGCGACGCGCTAAGTCGCACGTGACGCAATTGCTGATTCCATTCGGAGGATCCTGGAGATGTTTCCTCTCGCCCATTGCGTCCCTCGCCCCTAAGTGATGGGCGTCATCAGCGAGGTCACGAAAGGCAGACGGACCCGTACCGAATTCGAAACTCGGGAGTGATCTGATTGGTTAGGTGAATAGAGTACTACCTTCCCATTTATATGGCTCATGTTCGAAACTTGACTCTGGTGTAAACTTTTAGTGGTGCATCCGTTCTATGGAGAGATCTTTAGTCCTCCGCCCGTCGTATGATACATGAATATTCCTATAATTCCTACCTGTACTCAACGTTCCAATCTACGGTGCCAACGGCCTCAGATGCCTAAATCTTTCCTTAATAAAATCATCCTACATGGAATTATGCACTGCGGACGGAAACACTTGTTTTTCTATATTTTGATTTTTTTCTCAAAGTATAAAAACATTAATGCGATATGTCACACTCACGTAAAGTTATTTACGTTCTACGCTCTGTTATACGTGGATTTCTTGATTCCTGTCGCTAAATATGAGGTTCATTCCTTCTCCTGGTTCCATCCACACTTCCTCAGACCACGAAAATCCTAACTAACCCAATTTCTCATCTGTCCTCAGCGACGCATATGACTTCAGCAGTCGGTCGCATCCACCTCGTAACTACTGCTACCGTCACTCGGGACTCGGAGCTGGACAAATGGGGCAAAAACGGGAGTGGATACCCTATTATCGCAAAAAGCGTCCCGCATGGAACCCTTTCTCTAACACTGACGCCCTGCGACGGAAGGTACACCTGAGGAGGGTTTCCCCGCATGAAATCGATATTCTTACTCGCTCTTCACGAGAGTATACTGCCGGACAAAATTTTGCGAGACACTTATCACTGGTCTCCGCGCAAACGTTTTGCGAGCATCTTTCTTGTTCGGTAGGCCGGCAACTTTCTCGAACAGTGCAGGAAATTAAAAGGTAGGATGCCCTTTCATTGACATGTTTTAGTTATTTAGAACATTTTTACTCTTTATGGTATGTGAGGAAGACCAACGCATCGCATACTCATTGAGAGAGCTCCCTAAAGCGTCACTCTAAATTTGGGAAGCACTTTACTCCCACGCTGATTCACACGCAGGGAGCAGGGAAGTTTGACGGCTTTATGAAATTTTCTCTGTAGCTCACCCCACAGGGTAGGTCTCAAATATTAATCATGATTTTGTCACTAGATGGTAATCAATAATCTTCAATTAAAAAAATGCTCCAACTCTTCTCCAAGCAATCAAATTAATATGGGTCGAAATAATATTTGAATTATAGTTCGTCCTAGTGAAGCAGGGCAGAAGCATAATATCACTTCTAATATTCTGTGCATCGTGCATCTCTGAATTAAAATATGTCTTACTTAATTCTACTGGTATAGATTAATTTTAATCACAAAAAGTGTATTCGAATAGGGAAACTGCAAATGACGGATAACATGTGTTCATGTTAAAAACGTTTTGAACATGTAAAGCAAAAATATTTATAAGGACAGAGGTTTATTATTGGACCCAATGCATAAACAGGCAACGCAAGAGGTCGAAGTTAAAAATAACTGAGCGAGCCTTGCTCAATGATATATATTATTAATGAAAAAAATCAAGAAATCTAGACTTGGATATTGACTATTGGTAAAGAAATTAGTTTCAGTAACCTTTCCCAAACTACGAAATATCTTAGGCGGGGAGTAGACTACTTTTAGCTCCTTAATTAATAATCGATTTAAAATTTTCTGACGATCGATAACAGTGTTCGCATTTTTTGCAAAGATAAAAATGAAAAAAAATGAGGTTAAAAGTAAGCTGCACTCCAAGACATGTATTACAAAAATAAATTGACCAAATTCTGCAAATAATCATTCACGTATGTGTTTTTGATGTATCATAAGAATATAACTGAGTTACAGTAAAAAATTACACCCGTCCAAGCGTAACAAGAGTGACGGTTAATATCCAGGGCTAAACAGTGACTCCAATTCTAAAAAGTCGGTTAAGGTATATAACAACTAGATAATTACCTGTACTAAACTAAAATTAGACAAGGCAAACGCGAAATGAATCTAAAATACGGCAAAAATAAGTCCCAACATGTTCTGAAATTACATGTTTTCCATACAACATCCTCCACTGAAGGTACATGTTTTCCATACAACACGCACACACGATTCTGATGACTGTCCCATGCTGGTAATAGCATAATAGCTTCAATGCCACTTACCATTTTCAGCTTAGGTCAGGATTGCCTCCACGTGCTGATTGCCGACAAAACCGCGCACAGTAAGTTAACGACGAAATCAGAATTTCTTAATACCGCCGTGATTTGTCACGAGAAATAGAATATCATGGTGTATCCACATCGTCTATACTCTTCCAAAGCATTACGTCACGCTATGGTTCTCTGTATGTTTTGAAAAGATAACGGAAAGCCTCCATGGTTTCTATTCCGTGCTTCCTCTCGTACTGAAAAACCGAAACGCTTATGTCCGCGCGGTGCGGAAACAAGAACGCGTCCGGGACCGCAATATCCTACTCCATTGAGCTCAGCTACACGACATGGTTTCCCAACGTCGATCGAGACGTAAATAAAGAGTGTTTCCAGGACAGCCCGCAAATTAAGCATGGTGTTAACCATGAGTTCCGAGTGGTATCTACCTCGTGTTCGGCTACATGTGTCGTACTTAACGAGATTTTGAGTAGCGATGGCGATTGATGTCATTACGAACCATAACGACCAATCATCTCAACTCGGCGTTAGTTGATCCCTTCCCGATGTGAAATACGACGACACGGTCTTAAACACTTTATCTTCAATGCTCCAACTTTCGCAAGGTCACAAAAGAATAGGAAGGTGAATGTAAAAGAAGACTGGATTTTATGACGCAGTAAATAACAATTACGCTTTCGAACTGTTGATTCGATCACGTAGATATAATGAAAAGTTTTCAGCTCTTTAAACATGTACACGACAGACTAGAAAACGGTGTGATAGGAATAGGCATACTCAGAAAACCATGAGTGACTGTGGAAAGATAGACTGCCACGAAAGTAATGAAGAGGGTCTCGAAAGCAACAACAAGACGAGAGAGTATTTTTGAAACAATTTTAGTTTTTGACGGAAAATATATGAAAAATAACCAGTTTGAAATAAATTAGTTAATCAAAATCAGGTTATTTTGCCCAGCCAACATTATTTAGCTAATTTTTCTACGGCCTTCGCGAATGGGTACAGCGCGAAGGGTAAGTAAGTGTATGTATTGAATCCTAACTATAATATTATACGCAACTACCTTAATTTTTTCAGTATTCGATTATACTGTTCTCGCAGTAATGTAGCACATAAAACTATCCCCAATAAGTATATACCACACGGTTTTCCAAGTATTTGATAATGGGACTGGTGGAGGTCTCTCCAAATCCAAGCAAACCTACCATTTAAGGCTCATCCATATTATTCGTGGTGCTATTTTCTGTAATCTACGATTTAGTGTATTCCATATAACCGTGTACACCCCATCTAAAATTAAGGAACAATGTTTTTTTTCAATCAGAACTTCTTAATAAAAAGAGAAATATTTGAAAGATCAGAGAAAAAATCACACAACTTGACCAGATGAAAGATTTTTTTCTCCAAGGAAATCTTGCTCTTGTGCATATTAGCTATTAGCGGGTAAATCCATTGAGGTTTTTTTCAATCCATGAAGTTTTTTCTTAAGAAATTCCAAGTAGTCAGGGGAAGAGGTATTCCCCCTCCCTTAAATGAATGACCTTCACACACTTTTTGTCTTAATTCAAGGTGAGTTTCAACCCAACCAATCCTTCGGGTTTATCGGCGATTGAGCAAGGAAAACAAGTACAACGTCTCACTAAAAGTTATCTACCGCTCTCGAGTTTTCGTCCCACGATACGCATAGAATAAACGCCAGGAAAAGCTTTCTTAAGCCTTCAATCGGGTTCTGGGTTTGTTGCTGCTTGATGCGTCACGCGTGGTGAGGTGTTTCCGCTATCGAAAATTCGTCGCGACAGGTAGCAAAAAGTTTTAAGGAGGTTGATCCGAAAAGTGAAAGTCATGTCATTTTTTTAATATTTTCAGCACCTATAGAACTAAAGTTCCTCTATCTAATAAAGTAAAGATAGTTATACCAACCCATACTCCTTTTTGCACAGATTGCATTTGAAATTACATACGATTAACGGCGAGAATGGCCATCACATGGGAATACAACGTTTAAAAATACCATAGTGACATGTCATTTTTGCAAAAAACTGATATTTATGCGTAATGTTACAAGGAATAAAATGACACGAAAAAAAAGACATCAACCCACCGTATTTTTTGCTAAATCCACCAATTACTGCGCTTATAGCAGACGAAATCCGTTAGTTGACTTCAAATTGACTCCATCGTCGAGCTGATTAAAACTATCATAAAAAATAAATCCTTCCACTTTCCATCGTATTTCTTGTGATACTTATGACTTTCAATAGCTCAGGTCATTTTCTTTGTGAAGTTAGGATCACTTAGCAGGCATATACTCGTACTTAAATTAATAAGATTCCTTAAACAACTTGACTCAAACAGTCGCGAGCCAACATCCTTAAAATAAGCTATGAATTTGATAGAGCTTGCGTGTTCTACACTTAAGATAGGTTTCCCATGGACATCTCACTTTTTTCCCTTATGAGCGTTTCTTTTCTCAAAAGGCATTCACTTTCTGAGCAGCATACGGTATAATATAAGCAAAATATTTGTTTTGTTTCCCTTCGTGGAAAGGTGGCACACGCTTAATAATAATGTCCACACATTTTTAATTATTCATAATCCGATAACTCCGATAGGATTTACCAAGATACCTATTTCAAAAACGTTCAATGACGACGTATTCTTTTCGGGAAAACGGAATTTTTCTCTTTCTTCTACCCAACAGAGGAAGAATCTACACAACATTCTACCATATAAATGACTTTCACAATACCTTTAAATACTTGGTTCTAACGTTCAATCTTCCTGCTCCAATTTTTTCCAAGTTAAAAATCAGCGCCATCAGTATTGCACAATATTGCAGGGAAAATGTTCACCTGTGTTACCCCTTCCTTACTCTATAGCCAATCCTGTCGACTTAATCGACTAACATCCTGTATATACTCCTCTTCTTAAGCTCCTCATATCGTCTGACTTCCCTCGTGCTGTTAAGAATACCTATCCGTTGAGAAACTTTCCAAAAGTTTTAAGCGACATAAAGATCTATATATAAACTTCGACCTTCGAGAGAAAACAGATTACCGCTATGGCCTTGACACGGCACTCGGATTTCGCTATTTTCCAGGTGAGTGGAAATAAATCGCGAGTAGCATTTCGAAATGTGTTGAAAGGAGAGATTAGCTGGAGCTGTTTGGCGCAGTTTGCTTTGTTCCCTCTCCACAGAGAGATAAATCCGTCAGGCATAGAATTAAATGTTTGAAACTCCATGAATTGTTGTAGCTTAGATTTCTTTCCGCGAGCGATTAATTTATGACTATGGATAGATCAATATGATCGGACTGCATTATTACGCCTGACGTTGTCCGGTCTTCCGCAGGCTTCCGCCTCCCGTTTGTTTTCTATTGTTTGTTTCAGAAAATTGTAAGCGGCGGCTCTCACAAGTAACCTTTCATCACCAAACGTGGCGTTCCGCGGAAGCCCTGGGTGAGATGGAGAGGGTGTTGAAAACAATACGCATCCGTCTGAATTGGTTTACTTTGGTTCGCTCTCGACTTCCCTCATAAACTGCTTTCTCAATGTTTCCTCAACGCTTCGGCTAATTCCTCATTTAGCATCGCCTCTCTGCTTCCTCTTGAACAACCTTTCGGAGCCGTTAGGATCGCACGAATCATTTCAACGAAGAGCTATCAAATACATTGTGAGAAAAGACTCGACGGTGTAAGATGAGAAGCTGCGGGCTTTTCAGGTTTTTAGCTCTTTAGAGAATTTCACGTGGAAGTAGATATTAGTTTTAGACGCGCTTTGCTTGTGGATATCCAACGTGATCAAGTGTAATACATGACAAATAATTGGCGGTCAAATACTTTTAACCCTTGATTTCCAGGTACGTATATGCAAGTTGCGTATACTGTACAGAAAGCCCCAGCAGAAAATAAGTCTTCTAAGACCGGAAAACAAATTGAAGATTCTTCATTTTTCATTTGTCTTAAGTGAATGAAGGATTATGGGTATACCATCATCATGGGTACATCATTTGCCATTCCGAGGGTCTAGGCACGAATCCAGGCAGTGATAGATTTTTCAGCGATATAGAGGTACCAACTTAAGTGCTATGTGAAGGGCTCTTCAAGTAGAGCGTTACCATTACGTCACGTTAAACCGTGAACTCTTCAGCACTTCGTTAAGAGCATGCTAATTCTGGCGCCGGGTTTCTTTCAACTCTACATTCTCACCCCTCCCTAAATACCTACCTATTGATCACGACGCAAACGGCTTCGTTGCCAGGATCATACCCATGCAACGACACTATTTTTGCCTCATCTTTCATGTCCCTCACTTTCCCATGAGATTGGTAATTATATTGGCAAAATATTTCAGGCAATTTACTCATCATATTTTTATAAGGTTCCTCATATACTGATTTATTTAGGTCATTATGAATTAGTGCGATTCATATTAATCTCTGAAGCTATACGGAATATACCCAGGGACGTGGATGTAATGATTACAAAAGAGGTACATAAGAGAATCAGGCATAAATTTGTGAAAATATCCTATACTGCTACAAAGAAAAGACAAGATAAAACTACACTCCTTGTTTTCATCTGATCAACCACGTTTCGACACCGTTAGTCATTTTTGCCTTGGAAATTACACTCAGTGTCGTAACCATGGTCAGTCAGATTAAAATATAGTGTAGAGTTTAAACGCATGTTTTATTTCCGTCAATATGGACAAGAAAGGTAATTTTCTCTATTACCATTTAAGTCTCGTGTTGCCCCTTACAAAACAGTTTCAATTGATAGAACGACTCATCCTACAAAGTTTTGAAAACGTTTCGTATTTTAAATACGACTTTCAATGCCCAATGGAAGTTTACATCAAGCGTTGAAATGATTAAAGCTGCAATATACAATCTACTCTACAACATAAGCCAGTTCTACAGTCGATCGGAACAGAAGTTTACCAAACCCCGTATGATATACAACTCTCCTGAAATTATTTTAGTTGAAATGCTCCCTTAGCTGCTAAATCCCAGAAAAATCCTCAGGAAAGTCCACTATACCAATAACAATCCTTTTCGATCGCCTCGTATTCAATAATAACAAGCAACTGGCTTTACCGCGTTTGCCACTTTTGCCACCGTGTACTTAGTGTGAGCTTAAGTCCGACTTTAATATTTCCCAGCAGGCTGTCGCAAGGGTGGTTGATAGAGGGTGGTGATTGCATACTTGGCGGGCACAAACATCAAGTAAAACAATCCTCTTTTGGGAACGACAAAGTCGATTTCCGTATTAATTAAAGATATTCTCTTATAAAACAAAGAAAATCCACACACTTTGCAGCTTAGAATGACGAACTGTCACTCTATGGGAATATATATCCATCATAAAGTGCATAAAATATTGCGAGCTTTTTCACTTGTAAACTACGAAATCGGATTTTTTAACGGTTCTCACTTCAGGTTCTTCGCCATTGTCCAGGTTCGACGATTTCGAGTCCTTACCGAATAAGACCCCACATCCACTCTCCCACTTAGGCCTCCCCTGTGGGCCTCCCGAATCTCCTCCAATCCCACCACTTCCCCGCGGCCCATTACACATCCACCGCTAGGAAAAAAACCCAATTTCTCCCTATTACCGGATTCCCCCCCGGCCATTTACCTTCCATCACGCACCTCACCTGAATGTATAAATAAAGAGAGACCGGTGGGCGTATCACGCGACAACGATCCTCCTACTCGTTTCCCTATCTCGCCGAGAGAGAGAGAGAACCGGAGGATTTAAGCTGGGATTTCACTATCGTGCGAGGAGGGAAACCGTTTAGATAAGCGTGGTGAAAAAAGACTCTCCTCTACGTAGCCCCCATGAGTTTGTAAGGGATAGAATCATAAAAGAGAGACAAGAAGGAGGTGAAGGAGAAATGGAAGAAGGAGAGGTGAGAATTGGGATGGAAACTTGAGAGGAATGAGGAGGAGGCAGAGATGGAATCGCCTATCAGTTCTCCATAAGTAACCGGCGAGGGAGGGGATTCATAAAAGCCTAATGGAAGGCATGGGACGGAAGGGAAGTGGAAATTATATTGTTACCCCGAGGGTAGGAAGGATAGGAAGGAGATCGTGAATATTAGATTCAACACCGTTCGCGAGAGAGGCTCGGGGGATAAGGTACCTCGTGGTAGGAAAAGACGGGCGATCCAAGGGACCACACCATGCAGGTGAATTCTTAAGTGCCTCACCATATGTCGCCATGCCCTCGAAGTCATTACGGTTACTTTACTTTTATTTTAGGACTGCAAAAGGAGTGTAACATCGATGATTTTCCTTTTGCAAATTTTTGAAAAGAGAGTTTTCACACAAGCGGAGTCCTTCCTTTCTCAACGATATTTTTACAACAATCATGCTTAAGAGGAAGTAATCGGGCTTAAACGGCTCGGGCGTGTGGGAACAGACATCACATCCAAAATAAGCTTTACCTAAGATTTAAAATTTAAAGAAACGGTTATTGTACAGACTTGGTACTGTAGACTAGGTACCTCTGTATCGTATCTTTAATTATTTCTTTTAATGCATTAAGAAAATGACAGACCCTTTTCTGTAGTTTTTGCGAAGACATTCTTTGACAACGCGGTTTCCTTGTTACTACATCGTCTTTAGGTTTCTCCGGAATATGAGGTAGTAACTCAATATTTGGTCGCGTAAAACAATTTGTCAAAAAGGGTGTTAAGGCCTGGTTACACGATACATTAACACGTACGGGTTCATGTACATACATTTGCGTGAATGGTTTCAGCGCAACTTGTGCGAATGCATGAACCAAATAGAACAGGTTCTATTTTCTGTTCACGCATTCATTCATTTGTACATTTTGGTGTGGTTACACGGTGCATTTTCGCGTTCTTTCTCGCGTTCATGCATTTACACATTAACTCGTACGTGTTAATGTATCGTGTAACCAGGCCTTTAAAGTGTTAAACACTTCTTAATTAATCTACAACTTCCTCAAAATCTTGCCTGAAACTACGCAATTTATTAGATTTAAAGGTTGCCTCCTGTAATTTCGTCAATAAGAATCGAATAATCAGAAATCGCTGTATCCCTATATAATTTATCAAATTCACTTATTCCAACTGTAGTTGTGACTTCAGTACCAAGAGCCGCTGCAATATCTT
Organism: Platycnemis pennipes; assembly: GCA_933228895.1. NCBI lineage: Eukaryota > Metazoa > Arthropoda > Insecta > Odonata > Platycnemididae > Platycnemis > Platycnemis pennipes. The sequence goes on from OW121853.1 coordinate 55,443,396, forward strand.
CGAAGGGTGAAAGCCCTTAGTTGAATTTTCGACTAGCATAAAACTTGATATGGCTATAGTTACGAGAGGAGGTCTGGCAGAGGAGGCAAGAAAAGATTGCGGGCCTTTGAGTTGTGAATGCGATGGATAATGGAGAAAGTCAATTGTACCATATCATTAAAAGTATTTCTTTTATTATGTTAGGATTCACATCTAGACCGTGAGATCCCAAACTTGTGGAAAGCTATCGCTTCCCTCCGAGCCATTCTTATTATTACCACTTCAATACACTCGCGAAATTAAAAGAAAATCTCTAGCTCCTCGAAAGAGAAATTAGATGGTTTCCATTAAAATCATGAAATTGTCCCTCGCTAATGAAAAAAAAACAATGAAAACATGAAAAGGTATATTTGAATACTTTTACAGGGTAAAGTATGTTTAAGAATAAAAAATACTGAACTCGTAGTAATGTAGAGACAATTCCGATTGTGTGAGGACCAGATGTTTTGACAGGCATTTATAGTCTGAAATCCGTTCATTCAACCGCATCACAGCATGTCTCAATTGCGCGTCTGAAAAACATACATGGAACTCATCGATGGAGAAGTCAGAAACTATATGGACTGTGGTTAGACGTGTTAAAATTTCTTCCATCAATAACAGCGAGGTATTTAATTTGAACAACGCGGTGGAAAATTGACGAGATTTCTCATCAGCGAATAAAAGTTGCAATAGATCAAAACTTACCGATGCCCGCTACTATTGAGCACACGATGTTTTCTCCAACCTTTCCGACAAAAATTAACAAGCGATGAAAAAATTGCCACTATATACTGGCGTTCTCATTTGTGAACGTACACTTTTAGCTATTAGATATTAGCGGATGCAAATAAGTTCAGACATAATGGAATGAAATAGTGCGTAAAAAATCCTAAGAGTATAACATCTCCGCAATGAACAAGTAATTTCAATATAATCACCGACGTGGAATCCTTGATTTTGTGATCATTATTAATTAGAATTCAACGCTAAATGCTATTTATAACAATGCATGCCTTTCCTTCACCCTCACATTCAAAATATTTTATCAAAGTACATAACAAGAACCTTCGATGAGTAAATATCAATCATCAAGAGATGCATTTATCTATTTATTGCAATATTATCAAATCTTAGGCGTAAGTTAAAAGTGGTATAGAGCATTTGGTACTGTTCTTAGAATGAATAAATAAATCGAAAATAACACATCATTTCGTCACATGAGGCACAACGTTGAGTCACATATGAGTCACAATGCGCAGACCAAAATGTTGCCTTAAAAAGGATCTGTGCTCTTTGTATTTTTTTACGTTTAATTATAACCATAATTTCCATTCTGCATAGTTGATTAGCACTATGGTAGTTTTATGCCTAGAACACGACATAAAAGAGTACGTGAAAAGAAAGTTATATTTTATTAAAAAAAACAGACAATGGGTTCACGAAACAGCGTGTGCTGAGGTGCCGAAAAGAGATTGTTACTGGGAAATCATTTTCTCCTCATGATTTTCACCCTATCGAACCCTCACAATACCCACCAAAGAACCACTGACGTCGCGTGTGAATTTCATAAAAACTTTCACCAACGGCATCGGCTTCACGAATTGAAGTTCACGTCAGCCACTCAAATTCTTCAATCCGGGAAATGAGAACAGCGGTGGCAAAGAATGACGCCAAAATATAAAAACAGGGTAGCTAAAAAAAATAGTTCTATCCATCGGGACCAGATGCAACATCTTGATGAGTTTCAGCAATGCGAGTTCCCTACACGCCTTGCTTTATTCGAGGATGAGGTCAAGGCTAGTAAAATCTTCTTCTGTTCCACCCTTACAGGCGGCAAGCCTATCTTGGAATTGCGAGCATTATTCAATCGGGGTAGAATATTATAAGTCTAACGGATCCTGATGACAAATCTATACATGTTACCGACTTAGGTTACCATATTTTTAGATACCGTTATGTGCTCACCCTAAGAGTTCAGCACAAGAACAGATGCCAAAAAACTTACGTATGGATTAATATCCTTTTCGGCCAATTTCACGTTTAGTTGTTGGGATATCACTTTGAGGCTGGTACTCCGTTCGTCGGATGGGACGTTAAGCTCTGGACCAATTGGGGCTTTCATCAAGAGTAGGCCAATGCCAACGCCGGGTTTCTCTCCACCCTTCTTCCGCTCCCTGAAAAATTTCTTCCTCTAACCCACCACCATGGCGCAAATGATTTTAGTGGTTGTTACCTTCCCCGAATAACTAATCATAACAGATAGCGTAGATCATAGCGCAAAATACTGACATATTCGCCAAAACGGCACCAGTACAGTTCCCATTCCTAGAATTGTAAAAATTATTGGAAATTTTTGTTATTTTTTGCAAAGTTATAAGATTACGTTTAATAGCATGACATCGACCACAAAAATGCGTCATAGAATTACCCAGGAACCGGATGCCATGATATGAAACCTCTATAAAAATTATAAATCATGCAGTTGATATTCCGTCTGGTAAGCAGGGAGTGAATTGTGATGGTGGTGATATGAAGGGGGTCACTCCTTTCTGAGAAATTTCTGGGAAAGGCTTGAGAAAAAGGAAGGAACAAGTTCCCGGACGGACACGCTCATCTGAATCACCTTCCACTTTCCAAAACAAAAGGATAGTGTTTCGCTTGCCAGCCCTTTTTGCCTACCATTCTACATGCTCACACACGATTTTATCCTTTCGTTTCCTTCGAAAACCTTCAGGCGAATTTTTGGGGAAACATTTATCATCCTGGTCACTAATGAATTCTAGTAACACGTGAATTTCCACCGCAAAATTTTCACAAAAAGGAAAGGAAAACAGGAAATGGCTTCGGGCAATGAGGGGATTAATAGACTGAAGGGATAGTATTACCTTGGGTACGCAATTCCTTCGAGGGAAATAGGCTGAACCGGCCCCGGGTATATTTTCCACAAAAATGTATGCACGATCGCCCACAGCTTTTAGAGACTGGAACAATCCCCCTCAGGGGATTTCATCGTTATTTTTATCATGCCTAATTCCGAATTTCTCTCATAAACAGTGTTAAAGGTTACAAACCACTTTATCCCGCGCTTAGGAGTACCAGACTAAAACCACCACTCCAAAATATTAGGAGTCAGTACTTTTCTTTTGGCCTTACATCCTTTCACCCATCATATAAACCACGCATACAAGCAAATTATTACTGGAAAGACTTTTCGTCTTCGATCAACGGAAGGGAAAACTTCCTAACAAGCAGAAAGAAAGTCGGTTGGAATTTCATATCCGACCCATGGCGCGCAGTCCCGTTATGAAGAAGAGAGAGACAAAAAGGATGAAGGAACTGAGATTTCTCATCTCCTGTTCCCCGGAGTTAAAGAAAAATATTCCATGAGAGGCAGGTCCTTCAGAAAAACCTACGCCACCAAGCTCTCGGCGACCTGGAGGAAAAAAATATAAGTTGGCCCGGAAAGAAATGCAGGAGAGTGCATTATTATATGAATAAGGTCTCCTCTTCACGAAGGACTGTGAGGAAGCGATCTTTCGCGACTTGTCCACCATCATGAGAGGGATGTTGGTTGAAACTAAAAACTCCTAGTTCTGAAACCTCAAAACAACCAACTATGCATACTGATCCATACTTACGATATACTGGGAACAAATTGGATTTTTTCAATGGAATGTCACGTGAAAAGGGATAATGAAAGCACCCCAGAATAACATCTTGTCAAACTTCGTTTCCAATCTACCTAGTATTGCCATTTCTCTAACTTTGAGCCGTGGCTTCCCTTGACCTCTTCAACGGTTGGTTGCAGTTACTTTAAAAATACTAGGAAAGAGTGCATGACAGAAGACCTTAGTAAAGATGCTTCCGAAAGTTCTGTGAGGATTTTCATTAGTAACTTGGCGTTGAACAGTTGCGAAACGTGGACCTTGGAAAAGGGCATGAGAAGAGATACGTTCCGTTTGAGATGTTAGTGTGGAGTAGAATGAAAATGATATGACGGACAGAAAGGAAGACAATTTAGGAGGTGTTGGATATGATTGGGGAGGAAAGGCACTGGCTGGAGGAAAGAGGCGGCAGAGTCGGTGGATGAATTGGTGGTCAAAGTGGATGGTTTACTTAAGGCCGTTGAAGGAGATAAATTGCTGCTGAAGAGAGGAAGGAGGAAATAATAGGGTTTTGAATGGGTTGATGGGAGGAGGTGGGGTACAATTGGTTCGCTAAAGAGGGAAACAGTGTAGGAAAAGAAACCTTAAAACGTGAAACAAGAGAGTAGAGCGCTCCATGGAAAACTATCCTGACCGTTATAACACGACTCATCTCATAACTGTACTTATACTATCAAAAATTATGCCTGCCTACTTTTATAAAATGGTGTGACCCTCCCGCAGAGAGCGTCACTTACATCTAAACCACGAATATCCGTGACAGCCGTCAGGGGCGGCTTTGGGAGGCAGAGGGGGAATGGAAGAGGGGAGAGTGGAGGCACGAGGAGTGTGCGGGAGATAAACCCATTCATCGACTAACACTCCCTTCGTGATCACTACCTCACCGCCAGCACTACTTCGCCACCCCTCTCACGCGACTACCTCGCTACCCTGTCTTCGATCTTTCTCCCTTGCACCCCCACCCCCGACACTCCAACCCCCTAACCCCTCGCCGGCTACCCCCCCACCCCTTCATCTCTCACTCTCCTCCCCCTCCTCCCCACAAAAAAACACCCCTCCACTACTACGAAGGAAAGAAAGGAAGGGAGAGGAGGGGTTGATCCCACCCCTACCCCACGTGCCATCCGAAATACACTTTCCAACCCCTCCTTTCCCCTCTCCTTCACCCCTCCATGGCACGGCTTCGAACCCACCTCTCGTCCACACCTACCCCTCCTTTGGAAAACAACCCACCCGGAGTAACTGTCAAATTTATGCCCTGGGGAGTGCATTGGGGGAATGGAAATTTATCGGTGCATAGGAGGAATACGCAGTGTCGCCCCGCGGCGAACATCATTGCGCAAGTATTCAACCACGGAAGTGCTTATGCGTCGGGTATACTTTCCCGCAAAGTTCTGGCATAAATCGACTTTTCCACGGGCCGATATGTTGAGATATCGGCGTTGAAATCAGTCGTATCGATCGCTCAATTTATTTCTTCTGAAATCGACTTAAGAGGGATGAAGGCGATCCTGGAACGTAGAGAGTTCCAACGCGCACCCTTGCCAAAGATGTATAAATTCCACGTAAATAACCCATACCAATAATTCTTATTATTGACCCTGATAAGAGGATTTTAGCGTAAAGAAAGCAACCTAAGGAAATGAAACTAACGACTGACTTCAGAATCAGTATCAGTTTTGCCATTCTCTTAACCGTAAATGACCATCGCACTCCAATAAAATAGTTGGCCGTGATTCTTTAGAATTACTATCAAGTCCCATTGAATCTAAGAAGTAAACACGCTATGGACATTATAGATAGGCAAAATAGTTTTCCTTCATCTTCACAAAGCCTAGGAATGAACTGGATTCGACTTATTTGCAGAGGACGTACGATTTCTGACCTAAAACTCTAAAAAAAGAGTTTTGAATTATTCATTGCTGTAGTTCATCTATCATCAAACTAATTGTGATATTGAAATAGATAATAATTAATTATTACATCATTAGTATTATTTTGAATGAAAATAGTAAATAGTCCCATCAAAAAGAAACTGTAAGGCGGCCACCAACGAGATAGCTGTGAAAAAGAAATCCTCGTGAACTAGTTAGGTGATGAAATCCTCAGGAAACTATCACAGCAAAATAACTTTTAAGAGCAAAATAGTGATATAATAAACCATCCAAGTGATTGGTTACGCCAGATTAACTGTCTTTTTTTTTATTCTTTCGAGATTCCTCCAAAATTATCATCCCAAATTGCTAGAAAATGTCAAACAGTTGAAAATAGTTTCTACTCCCAGTAAGATAAAAATATATTTCAAGTCAATTTCAATAATCTCAATTGTTGGGATTAAAATGAAATTTACTATCAACGTCAAATTAACATGTATCCAGGACACAAAACTGGGGGTTGATCACGATGAGATATAACTGTTTCATTGAGTGATTCAGGCTGCCGGAAACTTTGAACATGCCCTGTGTACATGGCCTTAATGGCTTCCAGCGGTGCCTGACATTATCGAGCGATGGGTCGAGAGGTCGGCAAGTCTCCTCAATTCATCAAACTCGAGAAAATATATTTTCACCTCCCAAATTCTACGAGCAGAACCACTTAGCGCCTCGTATAAAAGGTCTATTGCCGGCAATCCAATCAGGCTCCTACTCTGCCTCGAAGAATTCATCTAAATTCATCAAAAGGAAATGGATGCAAAAGATATTGGTCATGTCCGGAGATTTTTTTTTCTAAAAATATGGTTACAAAGACTTATCTTTAACTCACTGCGATCGAATTCAGAGACACCGATGCTCTTTTCGATTTTTGAAGCCCATCTCTATTCCTTGGTTTCCGGCCAGCCCAGTGACCCTCCCATCTCCGAACTTTCATTCCCAAACTACTTCTCACCCCCACATCAACCCTTCTCCACCTTTCCCCAGTTCATCCGCTACGAAGTCACCCCTCTCCAACCTTGCCCCGCTTTCCCCCCCTTATTCCCCTTCTCTCCTTCCTCTCTCCTCTGCTCCTCCTTCCCAACCTCTGCTGCATTATCCCTTCCCCACTTCAACCCCTTCTGCCAACCCCTCTTTTCCTCCACCCTCGCCCGGTCTTCTTGCCCTACTTCCACTACACCCTCCCCCCTCTCCCCCTTCCTTTCATTCCCTGCAACCTCCGCGAGATACTCTACCTCCCTTCCCTCTATGCTCGCCTTTTTCAATGTTTTTTTTCGTGACCACGTGCATCAATGATCCAAAAATCCATCCCCAATCAAGCCATTTTTTCCGGCCGTCTCCTCCCAAAACCGAAGCGTGAATCGTAAACGTGATTACTCGAGTCAAATGGCAGTCTCCATCATGATGATAGGTCACTCCGACTCATATGCTAGGATGCTATCCCTTCCGGCACAGTAAATTTCAAGGCGAGATGGTTTTTAACGATTCGATCGCGAGATAACCGCGATAAAGTATTTCCGGCAGTCAAAATTTCGAAAAAAAATTAAATTACGTATCCCTAGCAATACCAGAAACTTGAGTTTGAGGTGATAGGCGTCCATTCACCTCCAAAATTTGAGAAATGGACACAAATGCCATGAAGACGTCAAGTCAAGCTAATGTGCCACGAGCGAGCGAGCCAAGGCCTCCTGGCTCGAGCATTATATCACTATGCGCGCTTCCTTTAAATCTGTTCCGACCGATTCAAGGCCCTTCCAAGTCCCTCTGATTCATTAAACACTCAGTCATATCCGACCGAGATGATAACATGTTCTTCACGGATCCGTTTGCAACCGAGATGGGGTGATTTATTTCGAATTTCCAGAACCTCAACGTGAGAGCGGCCGCTGGCCCTCGACCCTTATCTCACTTTAGCCCTTTGACCCCAAAATTTTATCGCTCTTAACCTTCCCTCCTTCCGCCTTCCCCATGCTGAGCAGAAACGCTCTCCCCTCATTTTGTCACCCATTAGTTTCCGCGTGTAATCTATTATCTATCCTCAACCTATTTCTCACACACACCCCTGAGACCCCTCTCCTCCGACAACCCTCCCCTCCCTCTCGACCCTATTCCCTCCCTCTTCTCCCTCCCCTCTGAAAACCCTTCTCCTTCCTCCCCCGCTCCCCTACCACCCACCACCGTCCCTTCAAGAGCGTTACACTCAAGCATCGATTTCCCGAGGGTTGGGAGGGAGGGGGAAAGAGCGCGGATACATACCGATTGTGGGTCACTGGCAGAGGCGCCGAGGACGCAGCGACGACTTTACGTAGGGGTTCGAAGGCGGAGGGATAAGAGGGAGGGCGAAAGAATTCCCCCTTTGAGGGTCCACGCCGTGTACGGTCGGGGCGAAAGAAGCGCCGTTCGTGAGGGCCATTCACTCACCCTCCTACTAGGAGGCTCCTACCCCGACAGCCAGGACGGCCGAGGCTCACTTCACCCGTGACTCTCGTCCAACCCAACGGCGTATGGATTCACGGATGGCCGACGCGCGGGAAGTGGAAGACTTGGAGGCGTCGTGTGGCGCTGGGAAAAGGAACTGCGCGCCGGACTCTCCCGACTCAGTTGGAACGGAGCTAATTGCCCGATGCACAGGAAAACATCGTGACTCTCGATTTAGCATATGAGCCGCAAATATCGGTGAGAACCACTCGAAAATAGACGACGTCTGCGAAGGAACAAAAGCCTAGAATTCCGATCCTTCATTTCTTATAGCCGGCCGCGGTATTCAGGTTGGTACAGCTTCGGCCAGGCAACCCAAAGGTCCTGGGTTCAAATTCCACACATGGCATGGACGTTGCACTCTTCGTAGAGGAAGCTTAGTTTTCAGATGCGTCATACGGTTTATTAGACGGAAATAGCTAGACAGCATTTTACGACCTAATTCTACTACTACCCTATTCTTCCCAAATAATCTATTTCCACTGTAATTACTCACCGTATCAAAATATCGTGACTCAATTTCAGCATATTTTCAGTCACGACATTTAAGCGGAAGCTATAAATGATTCTTCATCGATGCCAATGACATTGTAACGATAGTGCAATTACAATAGGATATAGAAATTACTTCAATAAAATAGATAGTACAATATTATAAGCGTGGTAGCGTTTTTCAAGAAATCGTGGTAGTCCATTTGGTGAACCGTTAGGCTACAACCTACAGGTTCCGGGTTCATATCCATGAGATGCATGTATGTGCATATGCATTTGAGTTATTTTCTGGGAGACCACAAGTAGAAAAGGGTACGGAACTGTCCCTCCTATCCTGATGCATGGTTTTCACAGGTCATTGTCCTTATTACTTGATGAGGTTTACTACTAAGTCAAACTTTGGGTTGAACATTGCTCTATTTTACCATTTCTTCGTATTTTTTGAAATGGTATTTCCAAGGATCACAGTTAAGAACGATATCAGAGCTTTAAGTTTGCACCCCTGAGATAACCGTAAAAAGTTAAGAGCTAAGATACTCTTCAATGAGCGATGCGAAATGGACTTTCCGTTTCTCTATACCCGACCCATGAACACTGATTGCGATTCACATAAGTATGTCCTATGAACTGCTTCAGTGTTCGCAGGGACAGAAACATTTTTTTTCCATTTCTCGAGTTGAATTTGTCGAGAGATTGCAGCTGGAACGGTTTTGCAACTATAGGAAATACACCGCCTCTCCTAGGGCAGACACCCTGACAATATTTCTGTGGATAATAAAGATGTGCGATAGCTGTAATCCATCATGAAAAGCCAACGAATGATAAGATTCGATGGTTGGATTAATCGATTCTTTATCGCAGGCCTTGGAATGTCTGTGAGACAGATGTTACCCACAACTTGATGTTGAATTGTAGGTAAAAATATCAATAAAACTCCACTGTATCCTTCGCCGTTTCCGGCATGGTTTAAAACTAAGTTTCCGTTAATCTTCAATACTTGAAAGATGAATGGATCAGCTGTCACAGTGATAGTGAAAATAAAACACTTTGGCCCGTCCTCATTTCTCTGACCTATTTAATTTATCTTCCCGCAGCATCCAATAAATCCTTACATCACATCACTTTATTAGCGATCGTCGGTGTTGTTTAATCCACAAATGAATTGAAAAAGTGGCTTTCAATAAGATTTCCAAATCTGAAAGGTTCGATTTGCAGGGACGAAGAAGAGTGCATTTTAAGAATATCCTCAAAAGGGAGTTTTGCGCGATCAGATCAGGTAAAAACATCCGTGTCTCAAGATAGTGCAATTAAATGCAAGTTAATATGCATGCTATGATGAACTGAATGCCACTACCTTTCCCGACTCCAGTCATTGAGAAATAGTATTAATCAATAGGCACATCAATTGAAAAACGACCTAAATGATCTAAACATGTAGCTATTAGGAATCAATAACTGGCTCTCAAGCGACAAATATGAACTATGACGAAAAAAGTTTTCCGCGTTCATTGCTTGAAACGTTTCATGTCAACATTCAACACAGCAACTCTCGAAGAAAAACACAGACTGACTCCGGTACTCAAAGACCGCAATCTCAGGATTGCGGTGTTTGAGCACCGTCTTTGAGTGGACAGAATTCCAAAGGCTGTTTACGAGGGAAGAGGAAACAAATAATACGAGTGAGAATGTTTTCATTAAAAAAATGTTGGACGAGAACGTCGAAAGAGGGTCTGTGACTCGGACTGTGACGTTGGAGAATTAAGGGACACCACGCACGGGAGTCACGTTCCTTGGAAAGAAAAAAAAGCAACATTGACAGTCACGGCGCGATGTACTCCTGGTTGATCCGTAGACCCACGGAGGGGAGAGTAGGGAAGGTGTATGAAGGGGGGTGATATTTGAGGACCTGGTTTCACTCGCGCGTGAATTCCGTGGCCAGGAAGGGGGAAAAGATGGCGTGGAGGGGCGAAGGGGGAAGGGGGGGGGGGTGACAGCAGATGAAAATTTAAGGTTAACGAGGGGATGAGAAGACAGGGGAGGGAAGGTAGGGGAGATTTTTATCATTTTTTTCTCGTTCGGGTGAATGTTGCTGAGTCGAAGGGTAGAAATCGTTCGGGGGCGGCCGTCGCTGCCGGCGCAAATTTCGCCTGTCCACCGCCAGGGGCGCCCCAGGACGGAGCGGTGGAGGAAGACCACTGTCGGAATCAGCAACAATGCAGACGAATAGTCTCGGGCCGATACCGCAAACCGCGAGAGAAAATCTCGACTGCTTCTCGGGACGACAGACGACTTATTTCTCGCGATGGGGTACACTATTACACGCGGAGAACAGAAAACGAACATCTTATCCCAGGGTGCGAAAAACGACTATTAGGGAAAGGGGGAAGTTTACGCTGCCAATTACGAATTTAAGCAAATTTAATTTCACAACTATGTTTAGTAAGCAAAATAGTAAGTAATTCACACTACTTCATTCCGACAAGTGAGAATTGATTTTTGACCGCACTCTGCTTTCAAAAATGGTTTCACGCTTTTATGTGCAAAACCATATGTAATCCAGAGTAATCACCATTTAAAAATTAGGTACCGTAATTTTAATTTAGATTGCATTGCAATGAAATTGTTGTCTCCATTTTTAAATTTCCTTAGTAAACTTAAGTATCGCCGATTAAAAGTTAAAATAAACTATTTATCTCGTAAAAATTCTGCTAATACCACAGCAAATGAGGCCACGTTAAAGTGGAAATATGGATGCAATCCCATAAAATGGTGTCACACGTCGTTGAATCACCCAGAATAGCTTGTCGATTATAAGACATCTGAAAAACAACCTGGAGATCAGCGTGGACAGGAAATATGTGTCACTTCTCAAAATAAATAGTTTGTACAAGAAATTTCCCTCGAGTTGCAGGATATGCACTGCAAGAAGACTACATTCAAGGATAGGCTCGGGCAAAACAATAATTGGGCCCGTGAACAATAAAATGAAACCTCGAAGACACACAGCATAAGGGGGGGGGGGGTTTGTAAGAAGCCATCTGCCCCAAAACACATCGACGCAGCACATTTAAGTGCACACACGACATTTCCACAATCACGCGACAAAATATGGGAGTGGATTTCGTGGAAATCGAGCGAACCCCAACGCATCGCTGAGATGCCTGTCTTTTGGTTCCGAATTTTCGGGCGATCGCTAACCCGAACGTCAGATTTCACGAAGGGAATAACGTGAACTCACGGACCGTTCTCGTCGTTCCTACCACTCGTCCACAAAGGTCCGCCTTGGTTCAGGAGGCGAATTCCCAGAGAAGGGGGGCGGAGCGGGCGTATCAACGCCTCGGCGATGGACACACACGAAAAACCCAGACATAATGGACATTCCCTTTGGCACTCACCTCTTTCTCCTTGGCGGCTCACATCAACCGACTTTGGTGGCCCAAACTTCTAGGCTGTACACGGTATCCCGAGCAATTCCCAGCCGACGGATTTCTGTGCATATGTCTGCCTTTGATGGGGAATCGAATATCGGGCACACCGACGCTCGTTGACTTTGCCCTGTTTTCTTGGGGCCCGAGAGAGCAGCAGGTCCTGCTGCCGGCGGAGCGAGTTCCAACTAAGAAGAGGGCAAAATTAATCAATATATATTAGCGTGACTTTCATTTGCTCGGCTTTCATCTGTTTCCTGCGAGGTTTAAATAAAGTGTTGCTCGTTCGGGATGGGGATTCGATGGACGTCCCTTTTATCAGTTGATTCCTTTTGTTTTTTCATCCTAGGCTCAGGGTTTCTTATTCGACAGGGTTATGGGTCCATCGCGAGACGACGGAGAGGCGATGTGTGTACTCGGATAAAAATCGATTTTTGGCGCGAAAAGTACGCGTGATATGAGGGTGTCTACTGCAAAATACCTTAGTTTTAAGACTGCACATATAAGTTTTGAGACACGTAGCCAAATAATTCAGCCCTAGATGAGAAAAACGACGATGAGGTAAGGGTAATGTCGGCCATGACCGTGTGTGAATTATGGCTACTTATTTTGTACGAATCCAAACCAAATAAAAAAATGCTAGAGCGTAATAGATGAATTAAACACATGGTTCGACATGTGTTTAATTCACTCACATGTGTCCACCACTGACAAGTTACTAATGGGGTTTATTAAAAAAACTTTGGTAATTGACAGAAAGAAAAAAAAACAAAAGCGTCAAAGATCCCTCCTAATTTTATAATTTAAATAATAGGTTTTGAATTACTTTTTAATCCTAATGAAAAAAATGTGGAATTGGGCGTCATAGTTACTCCATGGGACATATCAGCTATCTGAGTTTTTGGATCATTCATTAATTAATATAATCAATAGAATCAACTGACTTTCAGTAACTTATGAAGAAATAGAAAATTTGCATGCGGGCAGTTCTTTGTTGAATTATCTATTACACATAAAGAGAACTGTGGAGTTTGAGCATAATGCATCGAATAAAATTTTTCATTCTAATACCCTGATTTAACGTATTTCAAAAATCACCATGCATCAATAATTAAATCGTGGATCATTTAATTAAGTATTCGAATGCTATCTTTTCATCTAATCAACGTATTAATGCAGTTTGGATACATGCATAAGTTTTTTACTCGTTTACGCCTCGTTGTGAACCCAATTTGGGTTTTAAAAATTTATGAGGGAAGTTACGAAATTTTTTTACTCAAATTTGAAAGTGGTGCTGGTGTGGGAAAATACACGTTATGTGACTCTTTGGAAATTACCATTATCCATCATGGAAAACTTTAAGTACTCCACTACCATTAATAATATTTTCACTCGATATATCTTCACTAGACACAAGTTTGATACATGGTATATTATGGAAATATTTTTAATTTTTTTTCTTTCGTCATCAATAGAATCGACATAAAGATCGGGTACGATATTAGCGTATTAAAGAGGCTGCTAGGTCCTTTTGAGGATGCTAATTCCAAAAATCTCCTTTTAGTTGCTGTAGCTTATTTACTTTAACATATTATGGCCAGATGCCTCTTTATTCATCCCGTTTCAGGCAGATCAAATCCCTGATTTTTATTTCTAGTGAGTTAGGGGTAATACAAAAATTGGCCTTAAATAATTACCAATAAAAGCATTCATATTTCTTATTTTCTCTAGTTACTTCACACTTCACAAATATTGTCACATGACTAGCTCCTAAGGATCGCGAAGTGTTCAGTGGATGTTTAAAAATTGTTCCGACAGTATTTTTGCGACGATATTCCAACTACAATCCCATTTATGATAAACATTTATTCTTCTGATTTTCCTATTTGCTACTGTGTGCAGAGTGAGTGAAATGTGTGTCATATATGAGGACATAATGATGAATACGATTACTTAATTTCCACACCAAAATTTAATCAGTTACCGCTCAACTCATATGCTAATACTTTATGACAATTTAGAGTTCTAGACTCTTTCATTCTATTTTTATCAACTTTTCTCGTAGTTTTTGAACGGAAAGAATTATTTAGTTCAACTTAATCGGCATTCTCTGCCAATAGGTATAGTGTCCATCCTTCAAAACAATGGATAACCAAGGATCCACACGTTTATAGCGGAGTTCCAATTATTCGTTTGGAACTGAAAGGGATAAATCTATTTTCTTGTGAACCATTTAAGTTAGAAATGGGTAGGCCTATTTTGTAAATTCAAGCGAAAGCTTGAGCTTGAGCAAGGTGATGAATTTTTTTCGTGGTTTCATAGTTGAATTCGTCGAAATAGAAATAAAAGTTTTTTTGTTGGTGATGACGAGAGAACCATTAGCATACAATACTATCTTGAATTGATTCATCGAAAAACACACACAAAAGTTACTTTATATGAGAATTTGGAAATTACCATTATCCATCATGGAAAAATTTAATTACTTGAGAATATATGACAAGGTTAATATCAGAGCCGATAAGCATTCAAGGAAAGATCAAGTGCCTCGGAATCAGAAACGTAACCCTGGACCATCTGTTAAAATCCACCAGATAAGATGCTTTATTTACAGGACTTCCATCATTCCCGGGACAAAAGATGACTCGATATCTAAAGGGTAAATCAGGATGGATCAAGGTGAGACATCAATCATCCGTCCGGCAATGAAATCCAAGCTAATCCAGAATCTCCCACATTCCATTCGTTTACACCAGTGGCCACGACCATTAGCACAAAAATATTGCGCCCAATCAAAGGGAAAACGTGTGATTAATTTCTGCCAAACAGCGAAATTGTTATATTTCCTCTTGATTCACGATACTATTGAAAAACTATTGCCTGCGCAAGAGAGAGCCAGGGAAAAATTCGTCAATTTTAAGAATTCTCCCCTTCAACTTCGCATGAAATGCAAGGTTTTGGGCAAAGCTCAGAGAAAAATAATAATGAACATGATAACATCTCCTGCGCCGCAACAATGGTAAACCTATTCACACGACCCAAACAAGAGACCCAGGAACTTATCGTGCGAAACACGCAATCACCCAGGAAAAATTTCGAGGAAGTTGGGATTGTTTTTTTGTGGAACTCTGATGCATTATTTCTTAACCGAATTCATAGGGTGAGCATTATAATTGCAGTACACCACCATTAAAAGTCCTCATGAGTCACGCAGAAAACTCCACTGGAGTTAAATTGTCGTCACGTGGAAAGCAGTCGTTTAAATAAAACATGGATTCACGGAATTTCAAAATTAAGTATAGGTTTGGAATATCTCTTATTCCCATGATGTGAAGAAAAAAGCCTGAAAACTCATGATACTAATCCAAATATGCAATAGTTATGTGCTAGCTTCATAATGCCCGATTCTCGGGTACAAATGTCCCTGCAACATTGTCGATCAGTCGTTTCACAGCGAAAGTTGTGGAATCCAAGTTCTTTTATAACTAAAGATGTTGTGGAAGGAGTCGTGTGGAACTAAACGGGAGGTTGAACAATTTAGGAATACTGAATACTGAATTTAGGAATACTAACAAAATATTTTGTGGAAAATTGGACGTGTATTCAGCATGTGCACATTCCACTCGATTTCGCGAGTATCCTCGGATTTTAAATTAAAAGCCCGGGCTCTAGGTTCTGCTTTCGCAGAGCTATTTCATTGACACCGGTCCCTACTCTTGACCCGTGTCTATAGCATCGCAAGGTTATTTACAAGTGCCGATGTATATAATGTTAAACTATGGACCCCTGGGCTCCTTTCGTTAAGGCAGCGCCGAGTTTCACGCCACTCTATATCCACTCCCAAAAATCATACCCACCACCCACTCGCTTATCCCTCATGATGCATATGTTCTAAATTTCTTTCGTCTCTCCCTTGCAAAACAAAAATTCAAATCAATTATTCCTCGCTAGTTAAGTTGTTCTCCGTTTGCAATATGGTGGCGTTACGTTTTTAGGGAATTTTTGCGGAAAATTTGCCATTAAAACGCCATTTCATTAAAAAATTAGAAGCACATGTGCTGCAAATGTGACTGCATGCAGTCACATTTATGTTGCAGGCCTGAAGAATAGCGAATTAAGGAAATAAACTTGCCACAATCTTAAAGTCGAAATTGAAAACGTAAAAAACTGGGTTAAATCTAAACAATGGTGACTGGAAAATTTCTAGGTATGATGACCTGCGATTCCTTAAGGAACAATTGGTATGAATAGGCGTCTAGTTGCAATAATTTTACCTCCCTAAACTACAGCGGATGGGTCGGATCATAGGGATATAGGTTCAATAAAGAAGCACAATGGTTGATTGCTAAAACGAGACTAACTTAATTCTCCAAGGTGCTACTTCCCTGAAGTCCCAGCTACCACATTTATTCGAAATGTGTGACAACACTGTTCCCTTTCCCTTGATTAATAAGGGCCCACCGTCCCTAACACTTCCCACACCCCAACTTATCCATTAATAGGCACTAAATCTTTAATTAAATCCCTCCCATACGTCATGTGATTAGATACTCCAAAATCTAACAGCCCCTCTTCTTCCAGCATACCCTGAGACATAAGATTGTCCAGCAAACTGGGAGAAATATAAGGGCTTGATTAGAAGTTTGGAAAGAGATGCTGAAGGAGTCTGATGTGGAACATATGCGGATGTTTGGTTACCAAGGTTGGGCATGGGATCCAGTAAAGAAGAAATTTATCTCTAGTGCTGTGGATCCCTTTCCTGCCAAAGGGGTGAGTGGAATGTATGGCCAGTGGCTGCAAATAGAAGACGAGCCATTTGTATTGTTGTTCGATGATGAAGATGCTGTTCCATAGGAGGAACAACTCTGAAGTGACTGGTGACAGAGAACAGCCTGGTGGATAAAATGCACTGCCAGCCCCAAGAGAGTAGGACAACTGTGTTCCTCCCAGTGAGGCAAAGTTGGTGGGATTGAGGAGATCCTGCAGAACGGTAACAATTAGGATGTGTCCATGCTGTAACCTTTTCCAAATCATGGACATTAATTAAATATCTTGAGGAGATGCAGAGGAGACTCTTTGAAGGCCTCTCAATGGAATTAGGCAATGGAAAAAGAGCTTGACCACATGAGGGAACAGGTAACTAGAGAAGTGGTGAGGAGGCCTGTAGGAGTGAATATTGTTGGAAATAAGTGGGTTTTATCAATAAAGGGGACAGAGAGGGGAATGCGAAATTTAAGGCTAGATTGGTTACTCAAGGTTTTAGACAGATTGAAGGGGTGGACTATTTTTAAGACCTTCAGTCCAGTTATTGAATGGAGGATCATGCGGGTTGTGTTTTAAACCATCAGGATTATAATTTGATAGGTAACTAAGGAGTCACATGGTATAAACATGAATGGTTCGCATTTCTGGTGTATTAAAACAGATGATTACAAAATCATTCATTGTTTACACTTGTGTTTTATCACATCTGGGGGATCTACAGTAAAGACAGACGAGAAAAACTTGGGTGAAAACAATTAATGATATTCTAATCAGCTGTTTTAACACACAATATTTGCGAATCATTCGTATTTATACCACTTGATTCTTTGGTTACCTATTAGAGATTATTCCAATGGTTTCAAACACATGCCCCAGGGAGAGTATTGATGGCAGCTGCTACAGAGAAACTGGGAGATTGAGCACTTATAAGTTGTTGGGGCACACATTTCACCATTTTATGTAATTGTATTTATTTCACCACTTCATTTAATTGTATACATGGACCAGGCACCATGTTTTGCTGAATCAGGTGAAAATTCAGATCATTTTGTATATTTATTTATTTATTTTCCATTACCACCGAAAACAGCACATGTAGCCTTTACATCAGTGTATTAACAATTTAACGACAGATGAGCACACACATCCATGTCCTGAGTGGTGAAAAAACCCACTCAGGTGGGACTCAAACCCATGACCTGACGAAGTTTAGCAGGTGAGGACTTAACCACGCCGCCACTGGGGCCGACAAATAAAAAAATAAATTATTTAAAAGTGTTTATGGGTTAAAAAACTCAGGAAGGAAAGGGAATAATTATTTAAATGACTGCCTGATAAAAATTGGACTAATGAGATGTGTTTCAGATCCATGTGTTTACATTAGTATTGTCATCATCCTTGGTGTGTATGTTGATGATATAATGGCTGTGGGAGAAAAGGAAACGATTGTTGAATTTAAAGGGAAATTGAACTAGGAAATGAAAATTAAAGATCTTGGTAACGTTAAAGATTGATTATCAATTTGTGTAATGAGGCCTAAGAGGGATGTATTGATTGTGAGCCAAGAGGCATATATGAAAACTATCTTGAATGAATTTAATGTGCTTGATTGTAAAGGGATCAGAACACCTCTAAAGAATTCATGAAATGTGAATGTAAGTGAAGCAAGTTTTGATAGTTACATTTATACATTATATGTATATTACATACAATATAAGTATCACTTTGGCGATTTTTTGGGCAAGGGCCTAGTCACATTGGCACATTAGTTCCCATGAGATCATCAAAGTTAAGCAACATTGGGCCTGGACAGAGGTTGGATGGGTGACCCTCCTCCATACCTCTACCGAGGTTCTCTTGTCCCCAGTAGGTGAGTGGCAGGAAGGTTAAATGTGGGTTGGCACAATGGATCTAAAGAGGTCTAAGTGCCCGAGGGGCTCCAGAAGCCCCCTGCACACCCCTCCAATTTACATTTATCACAAGGAGGTTGTTTGGCTGTCTGTTATATCTTTCAGTTGAAACAAGGCCAGGTTTATCGTATCAATTCTTGTCAACTGAGGCAATGCTGTGAGAAATTGTAAGTATGTAAAGCAATTGCTTCGATATTTGAAGAGGATCCAAGACTATGCCCTGCATTACATCAAAACTGGGACCCTGTGGAAATGTATGCTGATGTAGACTGGGAAAATGACCAAGCTGATGCCAGGTCTATAATCTGGCTATTTAATAAAGTAGACAGGAGCTGCTATATTTTGGCAGAGCAAGAAACAAAGCTGTGGGGCAACCTCCACCACATATGCTGAATACATGTCCATGTATACTACTACTAGGTTAGTGTGATTGCAAACATTTATGGAAGAGATTGGTTTTGTGTGAATATGAGCCCAAGCCATGTGCAATGTATGTGTGAAGATTTCTCGGGTTTCACACCGGGTCAGGTTCTCCATATCTTCCTCCAACGTTTCGATGAGCGACTCGCCCATCGTCTTCAGGGATCCAGGAATCCAAGTGACATTCCTTCCAAAACTGCCCGCTTATATATCCTCCGTTGGTGGGTGAGGTGGCTGCTGATTGGTTGGTTGTGTGTTTCTCTCTCCGCGTCTCCTGATTGGAGAGAGAAACACACAACCAACCAATCAGCAGCCACCTCACCCACCAACGGAGGATATATAAGCGGGCAGTTTTGGAAGGAATGTCACTTGGATTCCTGGATCCCTGAAGACGATGGGCGAGTCGCTCATCGAAACGTCGGAGGAAGATATGGAGAACCTGACCCGGTGTGAAACCCGAGAAATCTTCACACATATTATTCGCCGGGAAAACACCAGATCTTACATGTGCAATGTATGTTGACAATAGAGGGGCAATGTGTGTTGCATAAACTTATTGTGTCTGATAGGAGCAAATACATAAATGTTAAGTTCCATCACCTTTGTGAATTGGTAGTTGCAGGCGAAATTGTTTTCAAGCATGTTTCTTCTATGGACGATATTGCAGATTTGTTGACTAA
The DNA here is from genome assembly GCA_933228895.1 of Platycnemis pennipes. Lineage (NCBI taxonomy): Eukaryota > Metazoa > Arthropoda > Insecta > Odonata > Platycnemididae > Platycnemis > Platycnemis pennipes. The sequence continues at coordinate 55,463,182 of OW121853.1, forward strand.
ATCCTTGTCAGGACTAAAGATTAAAATGTTTTCAAAGATGCTTGCTCTGAGACCATGTACCTGTGATCGAGTCTGACTTTATTTGATGATCGTGTAATGTATGAGATTTTTTTGATTTCTTCCGCCATTGTTTTTGTGCATATGTAAGTGGATCATTTATGCATAATATGGAGGGAAGGTGTCATAAAGTGCATTATGCTATAAAATGCACTTCATGACACCTTCCCCCATAAGAAGTATTGGGAATGTTATAATGTTGAGTGATTTCTAGTTGCAATACATGATTTTTTCTAACGGAAGCAGCATCTTGGAGAATAAAGTTAGCCTCATTTCAGAAATAAACCAGTGTGATTCTTTATTGAACTTATTTGCCTATGATCCAACCCATCCACTGTAGTTATGGAGGTGAAATTATCTCAACTGGAAGCCTATTAGTAATATTCTGTGGCCTGCACTCTGATTTAATAGTAATTTCTGAATCAGTCCTGGTAACATTAACATCACTCAGCGTGAAATCAGCATCTCCACAATTTGAATTCTGGACACTTCACCCCTTGGCTTAAATCATTGAGACTCACATGAAGCAGATATGATTCTCAAGAATCAATGATAATTATTATTAACCTTAGGCTAGAGATTTGTTCAGGAAGTAAATGCAATGCTGTAAACACCATTTTTCACTCTGAGTCACAGGATTTCAATGACCTAAGGGCATACTACTTTATTAAATAATATTGAACACCCAGATTATAGGTGGTGAAAGTCTTCGCTATTATGTGGTGAAATTTTACATTTAGTTATATGTTGTGATTAACGGCAGTAATATTTTATTGAAATTCTTAAGTCAGTTGTTTTCCTCACACTATACTAAGAATAACCAGATGTGTTCAGTAAACATGAAAACAACAAATCTTAGGGCCTATATTTCTTTATATGCATTTAGTGGCAATGACCCCCTTAATAAAAAAATCAGATGTTGCAGGCCAAGAATGCAGAGAGAAAACTATCCTCGAAAGAGACAGCAATCAATGTGCAGGATTTACTCTCCTAATAATTTGACATTGACTTCGTATTCTCAATCAAATTTTAAGACATCGCACAAGTTCATGGGACAAATATGATCATAGTTGGCTAAAATGATCATGTTAACAGCAATGCAACAAAGACTTCCGATAAATCCTGCAAATAAGCACAGCAATGGCCAAAACATTAATCAAATATCTGGTATTTTCCTGAGGTCCAATGTTATCAAAATCAATTGAGGAAATATGAATCAGGCTAACTAATAAAAGCTACTGTTCAAACATGATCTTACATCAAATTAAATGATCCAGGATACAGTTAAATATTTTTGATTAGCTAAAATACAGCCTTACAGTCTATGACAAGCCTGGCCTCGATTTCCTAACTTTATGATTTGCTAAATATAAAGTCTTTTCTGTGTTACATTGACCTTTTTAGAGCCACGAAATTTTAGCAATATCTGCAATAAGTGCCGCATGAATTTTAACAAATATTTAGCACTTCATAAAATAATTAAAACTCTATAGTTAATTTTGTAGATATTAATTAAGATTTTTTGAATTTACATTCAATTGAGCATCAATTATCAATATATTAAATTATTTTAATACAATTTTAGTTAAAAACTTGTTATTGATTTATAACAATTTAACTGTTGGTGTGTGTGAGATAGCAAGGAGTTCCACAGAGAAAAAATCATTCGCCTTGACCGGGACTCGAACCCGGACCCCCTGATTTCCGGCCAGGTGCTCTACCAGTTGAGCTACCAAGACGTCCTCTTTCTCTGTGGAAATCAACGAGGCTTAAAGAAACTAGGTGTTAACGGACTGCGGGACATATCATGTCACAATGCAGCCGTAGTCGTGCGCAAGGCGCCACTGTCCACGAGGTTAAGCCGAATTTTTAAACACTAAGGTGCTTACTCAAACGAATTCAAAGACCGCGAACTGGCCGCGGGAACTTTAGCGGCGTCACCCGCTGAATTTGTGTGAGATAGATATATATATAGATAACTAACTGTCTTTATTGGGGCAAGATTGAGACTAAAAGTCCCCTCTTCCAAGAGACAATATATTGGCTCATAGTATTACAAAGATTATCTGCATCTCTCTGCAGATTAATCGAAATTTGGTTCAATGATCATGTGAGCCAATAATAGGGCACAAGAATAATAATTTGGATTTCAAGGTGCTTAGGAATTGCACTTTGCTGACAATTCTTTTGAGTCAAAAACTGTGTTATATGGAATAACATAGTATCTTTCACAACAGTTAAACTCGCTAACCTCAGCTTTGAGCTTGATAGTTATGACTAATGAAAACAAATTTTGCAACTTTAACATTATTCTTTGGCCTAAAATTTGATTCAATAAAAAATGATAGAGCCTTAATGGCACTGACCACTTCAGCATAGATCACCTACAAATTGAAATAAGGAAATGTCTCTCTCTACCCCTGTTCAATCAAGACTGTCCAGGGGAAATGATATTTGAACATGATTATCAATGATATTTAGTAAAAGTTACATTTCCTGTCTCCATACAGTCATCGTGTTTTTTGATTTTATCTAGTTTTTGTCACTTTTAATTTCAGATTCCAAAAAGATTTTCTACTTTTGCACTATGTCTGAATTTGCTCTTTCATCTGAATCTTCTGATACTGACTCATCCACTTACATGTACAGTTAATAGCTAATCATCTCTCTCCCTAGGAGAGGATAAATACAAAATTCAAAAATGGTCAGATACGAAAGACTTGAAACTTCTAAGAGAGTATCTAATTTCTGAAAAGAGTATCTAATTTCTGGAGATTCAAATGATATAGGTAATACCTGCGCAACTTGTAAAATAAACTGAGTGGTATACAGGATAACACAAATACATTTTCACAGTAATATTTACTTGGTTCACCACAGCAGAGCATTTCAATTAGCAAAACATACACATATGTTGTATATATTTATGCAAGTAATACTACCCGGCAAATTTCTATGATTGGCCTGTAAAATGAAAAATTACGATTTAATATATTTGGAACTTTCAATTTAGAAAAATTTTTAATTTTGCATTAAGATTATAGACAAAAAAATAGAAAATAAGTTGTCATATTCCTATTTTTTCATTCCTTAGTATGTAGTTCTTCCCTGCCATATATTTCGTATTTTGATTTGTAAAAGACAGCTCTAATGTGTACTCATAAATAGCAATACTTTATTAGTGGCCAGAATTTCTTCATGGTTTATTTGCAATAAATCAGGTTTTACCGCCAAACGTCACAAATTTCTACATTGAAGAACCCATATTTAGTACCTCAGGTAGTAAATCTAAAGCTCAATGAGTTATGAAGGATGGCACATATACATATATTCTACATCTTTATTTAAACCAAGGTTATTAAAAGCAAGGCTTGGATGATTAAAATGTAAAGAATAATTCAGATTTAAGTAGCTATTATTATTGCTAAAAGGAGTTGAAGGTACAGTAATCTATTATCATTTTTCCTCTTTAGCTAGCCATAATTATAATGATTCATAGGAAACTTGAAAGTTAAAATGGAAAAATAAAAAAAACTGTGTAATGTACCTACCTACAGGATGGAGAACATTTATTTCATGTGCATTAAATTAATGCAGGCACAAAGTTAAGTAATGATCAGCTACGTTTAAAAAGGAGAGAGTAATGCATGATATCTTAAAAAAGAAGTAACAAAGGAAACTGAAATACAGAGAGGATTTATACTCATCTACTTTGTATGCAATGAGAAGGTCATCGATGCAGTAAGGGTCAAAAATTAGCCTAAATGCAGAAAATTATGAGCATAGGCTTGAGGTAAAGACCACTAACTCTTGACTCAATCATATCAGATAGTGAACAAGTACCTTAGAACAAGAATATTAGATAGGTATCAGATTGAGAATTAGGAAGGGCAATAATTGACAGATGTCTTAAATCATTTTTACTTTATGACATGTACCTATTTGAAGATAATGTCTAAGAGGCCTGGGGACATCTTAAGGCAGGTGGAAGGTCCATAAACTCTGTTAGACATGGATGCTTGCATGGATCTGTACATATGTGCGTGAGTATGCTTGTGGATGTAGGGGTAAAAAGCTTCCAATCACCAAAAGAAAGCAAGTGGATGATATATGGAGTATATTGAACAATGAATATGCCTGATGAAGCAAAAAGAGCAGTGTATTAGCGTACTCCTCACCGTTCTGCACTGAAGCTAGTGAGCCCAAACAAGCACAGATTTAGGAAAAATGCGGTGAACATGGAGAACTGGGGAAGACATTGTCACAAATAGATGAGAAAAATGTACAATAGATGAGAAAGTCATAGATGAGAGAGGCACAAATGGTCCACAAGAGAAGGTGGACTGATGATCAAGGATCAGAAAATAAGGGAAGAAGTGTTCCATCATTGGGTCATTCTGGGAGTAGAATTTTAATCACCAAATACGCTTGTGAGAAATTTCTAAATACATAGTATAACATTCGTCATATCATTTTGGCTTACAAACATTATTTTGATGTGCTGACTCTGTATACCACAAACTGTAATAGTAAAGTGAATTACTGGATGAGAAGATGCTACAAAATAGAATATTACATCCTGCTGGCGTAAGAACTCATGTATACATTTTATTAATTAATTTCTTGCATAATGACCATCGTGACTGCTTTTGTGAACTGCACAGGCACATTGTGACTGAAGCATGCTACCAGAAATTTTACAAGAGATCTTGATGAAAAAGTCATAGAATAGATGTAGTGTAATATTTATACCTGGAAGCCTGCATCTTCTCTGTAAAAGTAAAAATTTCACCAATCAGCAAGGGAGGGAAATTAATATAAAGGACAAAACATCAGGAGCCAAAAGAAGTACAGGTAAAGTGGAGAGAATTATTATTGATAAATATTGGGGCATTGGGATAGAGAAAATGAATCTGACGTAGAAAAAGTCATTTCCAAGAATATTAGACAGTGAATTGGAAAAGTACCTATGCAAAAAAATAAGATTATGTTTGGCAGAAAAAAAGGCACCAGATTTGATATAGAATCTGGGGACACCTAGGAAGTAGGGACTCATTCATAGGGTATATGAGACATAGTCTAACCAGAGGGTATAATTAAAAGTTTTGATCCCTATAAAGAGGAAAGTAAAAGTTTGTGAAGACTACAGGACTACTACTACTTGTTTCAAACTACCCTATGTTGAAATTGATTGGGTATCTTTACTCACCTCAGATAATGACCCCAATAACTTTAATTTTTTCTTTGCTTCTTTTAATTCAAATCCTAATTTAATTAATTAAATCAATTTTTGCTATGTATTTCCTCTAAAATTATTACAGTTTAGGCCAACCAAGAATCTAAACGTAAACTGACTAACACTTAGCTTGAACATTGCATGAAAAGTTGCTGCTGAGTGATCAAGATTCTAAAAATAAGCAGACAAATAGTAACATTAGACTGTACAAAGAGTTGAAAAAGGAATACAAACATAAACAATGTATCATTGGCAACATGCAATGGTAAGGCAGCATACATAGACACCGGAAAAAGATCGCGGGCTTTCCCTGCGTATGCTGGAAGTGAAGGCTGTTCGGGTGCTCCACCGGGTCAAATCCTCCTGAGGATGGGGAACGACTTGTTCCTTGAAACGTCGGCAGCGATGGAGGATTTGACCTGGTGGAGCACCCGAACAGCCTTCACTTACATAGACACTGCTTAAAAGAAATCTAACGCTGCTATGCCATTCATTAGAAATATTATATCATCTGCGTTTTCAAGTCAGTACCTGAACTTATAATTGCGCTTCAGACCAGAAGGGTACAGGGATGAGAATGGAGGGGTAAGGAGGAAGAGCAGAGACAAACTCAGAATTGGCATTCACCTGCTTCTAATGAAAGGTACCAATTGGTACCTTTCCAAGAAGAGAAGATAGTTCAAGGTACTTCTAAAAAGGTAAATTTTGCATTCAAAAGGCTTTTATTTTTTAGGAGGTAGGTCATTATGATTATATTCAAACATCAAAAAGAAAAGACGCTACTCCTACAAGAGAGTACCTACTGATAAAGCATATTGCTATGGTAGCTACTTTTCCAAATTATAATCTAAGCCAATGTTATTGATCAATCTAGATCCTGACAATATAGATATTGTATGTACCTACTGGTGAGTTAGCAATTCATCAATTCCATTCATTCATCATAAGTTTTAAGGATTACGGCAAAATATTTTCATCATCTATAAATATTGTAGGCTTGACTGCATGAGTAGAAATGTTAGAAGTTGGGAAGAAGGAAGTTACACCAAACTTGTCATGTTTATCACAATAATAATTAAAATTCAAAATATTTCAGACACCCATAGTATATTTATGGGCCAAGCTCACCTAGTACTGTAACCATTTTCAAATATCTTGTGGGTTGAGTGGCAGGCCTACAATTTAAATTGTAGGGGTGAACAAGAAGGAAGTCACTCATCACGCGACTTTCTCAGAGCAAACTAAGATACTGTAGGCTGGCCTAGCTTCTCAAAAATTCACTCGCTCTCAGACCTCTATGGAGTGAACATCATTAATCTGCTCCCTGGGTTGCCAATCTGTAATTGGCAACAGTGACGAGTTATTGCTCATATTTGGATGTCAGCAATGCAAAAGGAGATAAAACAATCTTGGCCTCTCTTTTAGACTAAGAATGAAGCTGGGAGTACACACTATTTTTTGCACATATAGTAATGAATACTTTTTATTAGAAATAATGATTTATATTGTGACCAATTTTTCTTGCTTTAATGTATTTTCTGCTGCTGCTTTTTTTGAGTAAAATAGTATTCTTTACACATTAAGGTTTGCTATTTGTTCTCAAAATTTTAAATCAACCAGTTCCTTAGGTCAACTCTTTTCTGTGATGGGACATGTTGAAGGCTAAGATAGAAGCCCCAATAATGAAAGGAATGCATTTTCACCCTCTGTTTCATTTCTTCAACTGGGAAAATGACTGGGCAACACCCATTGCGATGAGGGTTGTCATTAGGATAACTTAGAATTCCCAGCAGAAGGAGTTCGAAATAAAAATCTCGGCCTCCAAGAGGGGTCTTGGAAGCAGTTCCCTACCTCCCTAGTGAAATTAGCTCATTCAGGTAGAGGGAGCATTTCCCTACCCTGGGCCACCCAAAAAGATGTGGTACTTAGAAAAAAAAACAGTTTGAGTGTAACCAAAGGTAATTCCTGTAAATGAACTCAGGATATCTGGTCCTGGGTCCAGTAATCAACCCCCAGAGCTGCCATGCCCACCTTTGCATGAATAGAAAGAAAGAAATTCTAGAAAAAATGGTTACTGGTCATATTTCAACTTCTGTCAAATAAAGAACAGGAAAGTCAGAAATGCTTTCTGAAGATCTTTTGGCAACCTTTGAGTTCTAAAGCTTTGTGTTGGGAAATGTGGGAACACCACAGTATCTGTATTACCATTGGAAACCAAGGCTGGGATGGTCAGACAAAAAAATTACCAGACTGAGCAACATAGACCGGATGTTCACATGGAAGGAAGTGCCTGAAGTATTACAAATTGTGATGCTAAAAGGACTCTAAGAAGAAGAAAGTGATGAGATACCATACAACATAAGTGAGAACAAATAAAAATCATTTCAAGAAGCAGCAGACTGATACTAACTTGAAGAATTTTCTAATTTGGAAAGCAGACTGATCATGGAAGGAAGGAGCAAGTGGGATATAATGAAGTATCCAAAATTGAAAAAAAATCCTCTAAATCTGGAGCATACCTACTCATGTATGATATGGGGTTGTGGATATTAATAGTGACAGGAAATATTTGAAATGTGGTACAGCCAAATGAATAGAAACATATACCTGATACCAATTGGCCCAAAGGAGGCCAAATATTGAAGATGGAGCCTAAAAAAAAGTATCTAAACATCAATTTCATACCCAAGGAATTTCTGTGAGGAGAGAGCAATCTGCAGAAGTTCAGGAATCCTTAGCTAAAAATATACATAGTTCAATAAGATATTAATGAAAATAAATTCAAAATAGCAAGCATCTAATCTAATAAATATTCAGGTATTATAGGATGGAATTGGTACAGAGTGACATCAAAAAGAGGGAGTAATTTTCTGAAAAAATTTAGGTTTATTACAATCCAAGTAGCAATGTACTTCGATGCTGAAACCTGGATTGTAAGAAAATGATATCTTTGCAGAAAATTGCTTTCTTCTTTGGCTATTCACAATTAAGCATCTAGTCTTATATACTCTGAAACCCTTCTGGCAGGAATCACATTCAACACCATTCAAATATCCTTTCATTTTAATTGTTTAACAAACATTGTCATGAACTAAAAATTGATTACTACCACTGACTTTAAAAATATTATCTAATTTGCTTCTCAACAACCAAATAAATACAAAAGAACATAATAAACAGAGGCAATGTGAATAAATCCAAGATGTGCCCTTGCAGGTGAGCACAGTGTTGAATTTGGTGCCAAAATGTGATCAAAAAACTAAATCGTAAATTAGCTGGGTGGGCAGGGGCATTCTGGAGCTCCACTGGAACATACACCCCTTTTGATCCATTGTGCCAACCCACATTTAACCTGCCCACCATTTGCAGACATGGGACAAGAGCACTGCGGTAGAGGAATGGAGGAGGGACACCCATCCATCCTGATCCAACGTTGCTTAACTTCAGTGATCTGACAGTAACCGGTGCTTCAACGAGGCTAGGACCTTGTCCAAGAACTGGTATCAAACCAGGAGCCAGCAGTAGAGAAGCAAGAATAAAGATCAGTGAGACAAGGTTCTGCACTGTCTCCCGTACTATTCAATGACTATATCGAGAATATCATCAAAGAAAAGTCTTTGGGAGTGAATATCGACAGGGAGAAAATCAGCATGCTGTGATTTGTCAACGACAAAGCAGTCATGGAAGAAACAGAAAGAGATTTAAAGACGATTTTAGTTTCCATGTAAAGGACAATGGGTAGACAACACTCTAAGATAAATAATAAGAAAACTAAGGCAGTAGGAGTAGGAGAAAAGAGGCCAAAAGCAATGTTAAACTAGGAAAACAAAATCTTGAGGTGAAAGAGTATTGTTATTTGGGGAGAACAGTAAACAGTGATGGGAAAAGCAAGAAAGAAATTGTCAGTAGGATAGCCCAGGGGAGAAGGGTACCTAAAGAAGATTCTACTTATAGCTGGAAATACAAGTATGGAAGTAAGGAAAAATTTTATTAGAAACGTACATCTGGAGCATGCGTCTTAATGGCAGTGACGCATCGACAACAACAGAAGCAGAGTGGTAAAGGCTAGAAGATTTGAGATTTGGTGCTAATGAGGAATGAAGAATATATAACTGATCGACTGAGTGGCCAAAGAAGAAGTCCTAATTGAAGAGTGGGAGAAAAAGGAAGTGTGCTGAAAACTTTCAAAAGATGGCAGGTCAACTAAATCGGTCATATCTTGAGACATTAATGGCCTAATGAAGACAGTTGTCGAGGGACAAGTGAAAAGCCAAGTAAGACCTCACATGAGATATGTATAGCAAGGAGAGTAGGATGTGAAAAAGAGCCATGAGCGAGTTCCCCAGTTAAAAAAAAATTGGTACCAACAAGATTCTACGCTTTGCATTGACTCAAATATGACAATTTTGATCTTATTCGCACAACTCCCTCCTTAGCGATCAAACTGACGACATCCAGAGAAATGACTGCAGAGTAAGATGGTATCAGTAAAGGAAAAATGTTATCCTCGATCATGTGATCTTTGAATAAATGCAAGAGAAAGCAATATAATCAGAAAGGTCCCTAGTAATAAGATGTGTGGAATTTTTCCTTCCCTGCGATCTCTAGCAAGAAATCGCCTCACATCTGATTTATACCGATGAATCGCGGAATTATTTAAACGATCTTGGTGGGCACGTTCCACGAAAAATCGTCTCTCAAAAGACATCCGTCGTACAAATAACTACTATGCCACCCGGAAAAGATTAGGACGACTTGGACCTTGAACTACCACTCCTTACCGAAAGGAAAAATAAATTATGTAGATTATGTCACAATCGCGACAAATTCGACCTTGGGCCTAGCGGAGACCCGATGACCGTCAGTGAAAAAAGACGAAGATGTGACTGGTGTGCCCAGCCAACGGCTAGGAAATATGCAGCGCCACTATCGGAGGTATTAGGAACTTGTATTACTTATGCATATATTACGATTACAAATTGAGAATTTAGATGATATAGACTTAGAATATCAATCAAATATATGTCAATTTATAATCTAGGCGTGATTTTAAAACTTAATCTTCATTTTAATATGTTGCACGATGAAACGATACAGCGATTAAACCAATTAAATTTGGCAAAATTGCTAAGATACTCTTATCAACAATATCAATTAGGACAATCAAAGAGTTGGCACGTAGAAAAGAAATTCAAAGCTCAGAATCCTGAAATAATTAGGTTAAAAGTGTAACAAAATATTATTATTTTAAATTCATTCACAGTTTCTCAAAATGAACATAAGGGCGCTCGAAGAGCGAAGAGTATTTTGAGTGTTTCTTCTTGGATGTCGTGTATAGGATCTGCCGCGAGCCAACCATGTTTCATCTCCGTGCACTCTCTCTCAGATCATTGAAGGCCAGCCCAGCGGTATTGACTAAATCGATACATTCCTCACAATCAAACAATATGCCCATCAAGGTAAAGATATTTTGTTTCCTAATGTAAATGGGTCATTATAACCTTTGCAAATCTGAACTATTCGTTTGTCCTGAACTACCGGCTTCGTCTGGATAAGGGCATTTTTGAACTTGACAGTGGTCTTTAACGATAGTTTCGTTAAATTTAGTCATATCTACCCGTATTTCTTGCAATTCTTAGGTAGGAGACAAGATCCCAAGTATCGATCTGTATGAGTCTACTCCTGCCAACAAGGTTAACATCGCGGAACTGACCGCTAAGGGCAAGGTAGTACTTTTTGCTGTTCCAGGGGCATTTACTCCAGGATGCTCGAAGGTAAGTTCGCATATCTGTTGTATAGTAAATGTGAAGGCTGCCGCTAGTTGACTTGACAAATCTCCGTATTTATTTTTTCAGACTCATCTTCCAGGATACGTCGAGAAGGCGGATGACATTAAGAGTAAGGGTGTAAGTGAAATTGTCTGCGTTTCCGTTAATGACCCGTTTGTTATGGACGCTTGGGCAAAAGCCCACAACGCTACAGGAAAGGTAAGGAAATCAATTGTGACGAGTCACGTTTCAAATCAATTCTCGTTATAACCTTTACCGGCGGTCGAGTTGTATTTTTTTGCCCCATTGGCTGATTATTTTACCCAAAAAATTAAGGGTGATAGTAGGGTTTTATCGAATCGCCAGATTTTGTCGATGGTCACCAACTTTAGGATTAATCACATAGTTCACATGCTAAAGAATACTAGATATGGACGAAAGCGCTGAGCGCGAAAGAGACACAAAAATTAAAATATGATAAATACGGTACTTATCTTGACTATGGATGAGTACCTCGGCTGCTTCGGCAGCCTGAAAGGCCGCTTTACACGATACAATTTTTTGTTCAAACGCTTGTATAAACTGAACGAAATTGTATGTTTGTCTGAATGGAATTAGAACAGGTTCTATTTTCCGTACAGTCATTCAGACATTCGCAAAAGTGCTCACACAATTTACCGCTTTACACGGTATAATTTCCTCATACAAGCGTTTGTACAGAAAATTGTATTGTGTAAAGCGGCCTTAACAGATGACAATAGACGATCAAATCAACAAGTGGCTAGGCAACATCCATCACATAGTTACACTCAAGGCCCCTATGTATATAGGGACCTTGGTTACACTACTAACTATAAACAAGCTGGAAGTTTAATTTTAAGTTTGAAAACTCGTGTTGAAAGCTGTGGAAAATGCGTCTTCTGTTCAATACTATTAAGTAAACGAAGTTTTTCCCCCTTCTAAATGAAGCAAAGTCATTTAAAATAGAAGGTGGAATTCTTATATCAAATCATCTTCTCACAACAAAACATTTTTCTTGCTCAAGTCTTGGTTTCCCATTAAGATCAGCAAGACAATGCAGATAAGTGTTATGTGCCCAGTAACTTGAGTGGTTACTAAAACCTTCGACCATTCCTGTGAAACCCACTCCTACCAATAATTCGTAATAATTTGATAGTACTGCCATTTTGGTAACAAAAGCTGGCAATTAAAAATTATTTTTTAGCATAAATTACTCCGAAAAGCTCTTTGATATTGATTCTTCATTGGTTCATGTTTTTGAGGCATTTCCTTATGTTAGGATGTTTAAATTCGCTTGTGAGGAACAGGTGAAACTAACTGATAGTTGTTGCCTAGATGCTTGTTGATTCGATCGTCCCCTACTGTACTCAAAGTATGTTATCTTTGGTACAAAAATGTCCCTTTAATGTATAAAGTATTATCGTACTATAAGTTCAATCTGAGGCATAGAGTTCATGAAGGCGTAATGTATCCCCAACAAAATACATGTATATCGTGTACGATTACTCCAGGCATTATTAATTTTATTGAATCCGAAATAATCCTTATCATAGGCAAAGTTTAGTAAATTACCTGACATATACAGTCCACTTACAGGAGGCAATTGATATCCAATGATTTAAGGTAGGATAAATGGAAGTAATGACTGGAGTTTATCACAAAAATATATCTGACAAACCTGAATGGTGTAGAGGGGGGCTACTTTGGCTTTTTATGATATTCTTCAGCACCAGGTAATTGTGAGAAATTACCGCTGAAGTTCGGAAAACACTAAGGATGTAAAAAACAATAATTCAATATAATGCACAAGTCTCAACCATATTATTCACAAAAGAAGCATCTCAACCATCTCAAAATTAACATCGGTTATTTTCAATTTATTTAACAACCCGCTTCTTAGCGTGTAGCTAAAGTAAAACTAAGGACTCAGTCGTATGTTTTACCATACCGGAATCAATCTCGAACAATTCAAGCACACCCCCAAGGTCTAGAATAACTTTTGAAATATAATGAAGAATATTATTTTCATTATTGTAGCATGATTGTTACAGGAGTTGCTAGTCTCATAGCATATTCCTGTGATGTACTACATGTATGGTGGATTTTACCCTTTTATATTTATGATGTAACTTAATCTGTTAATGAGATATAAGTATTTCTGGTGATATATTGCTTGTTCAGCCGGGATGAGCATTATGTTCCTATTGACTATTTCCTATCCATTCTCATCCTTGTGTTTCATCACAATATCAGTAACATAGCTCACTTGCTCATCATAATTTCCCTTTTAAAAGTGTGGCTTTTCTAATTAAAAATGTATTGCTATGGATAATGCATACTCTACAGTGAAATATTTCAGTCAATTTATTTCTGTGTGATCTTTGGTTGGATAAATTTGCTTCAATCTGTTGTCAAGTGTAGCCTGGAGGGACTTTGGTAGGTTTTTCGCCACCTCTATTTATGTGTTATTGCTAATATGAATGACCTAGCATAAAATTGTCTTTATTTGAATTGCAAATTAATAAATTTTCCAGCATGTGAACATTTTAGCTGTACCAAAACTACAAATTGTCATGAAATTTCTGTGACAATTTTTGTGGAATGCTTCTTACTCTACATTAATTTTTATAGCCATGGAACTGCCTTTATAAACATTCATCTTCTATTGCTTCTGCAACACGATTCACATTTTAATGAATGGTTCAATTCTAGAGGTTAGATTGAGTATGATTTTGAAAATTTACTGACTTTTTTTTCTTAAAAGTTGTCACTCTTGTTTCAGTTGAGGCTGCTTGCCGATCCAAGTGCCGCATTCACTAAGGCTCTTGAGTTGCAGACTGACATCCCTCCACTTGGTGGCATTCGATCCAAGCGCTACTCGATGTTGATTGAGAATGGAGTCGTTAAATCTCTCGATGTGGAGCCTGATGGGACTGGCCTTAGCTGCTCCCTAGCCCAAAAAATGGTTGAGCATTTGTAAACAGTTTGTAATGATCTCCGATAGGACCATCACATATCTCAGATTGAGCAGGGCATACTGCAGCTTGTAAAATAGAAAAAAATGTCTTGCTAGTTCTTTTGTTGTATTTTGTGTATGGCAGTTTTTTTTTAATGAATAAATCTCTCTCCTTCATGCTATTTCTTTTGCTTATATCATGAGTTATGCTGTGAATGTATTCAACCTGTTTCCTAGGTCATTGTTGATGTGCCAGACCAATGTGTTACAATGGTAAGAATTCCTAAGCAGTAATTGAGGATAGTGTAGTGATTAATATATTAGCTGTGGAGGCAGGATTCAAGAGTTGCATTAAAGACCTACATATGGGCCTAGTCTGTATAATGATCACCATTTGGTATGGGGAATCTTTCTCCTCCGGCAATCCTCAATACAATTGCCATTCTTAGCCACAGGAGAAATATCTTGCAATCATCAAGTAGCTAAGTGTATTTATTGCAGGGTTCTACAGCTGAGAGACTATTGGCATCAAATGGGGTTTGAACAGGTGTCTTTGGTGTGAAACTGCTCCCATCATAAATAGTGTGTCACTCATACGATCTTAAAACTATTTCTTACCACTCCAAGTTTAACATTAGAAAAGACATTTGAAATGTCAGATGAAATGAACAGTGATCATGGTCTTCTTTCTTCAATCCATTTATTTCATTCAATTTTTAATTATGCTTTATTTCTAATTTATGTAGGCACTTTTCCATAGCACTTAGTGTGCTGGATACATTAAAGTGTATAGCTAATTCATGGAATATGAGCACATTTTTATAATACGTCTAATCTTATTAAATTATGCATCCAGTTAACAAGATTATGCAAGTAAAAGGTTACACCACTAGAGTTCTATTGTAGTTTCAGCCCTTGAACTACTCCGCGATGATTGAAAATGGATATTAATGTAGTATAGCAGTTATTTCGTCAATATCCACTAAGATTTCAGAAAAACTGACCTTAATGAACCTTGAAGTGTTTGAAAAGGATTAAATTGAGATTTGAAGCTTTCACGTAGTGGAAGGATTCCATAATAGCAATGAAAAGCATTGTGACTTCCACAATTTTATTAAATGAACTACCGGTTTCGGCTGTCAAGCCATCCTCAGGTACATTAAAATTTTTAATGTACCTGAGGATGGCTTGACAGCCGAAACCGGTAGTTCGTTTAATAAAATTGTGGAAGTCACAACGCTTTTCATTGCTATTTGAAAAGGATGAAAGTACAGTATGAAATTATTGTTTATTGCAAAATATCTCCTTGGATAAAGTACCACAAAAAATGGAAAATAATTTTTGTACCTTTCTACACGTCACCTCAAACCCGCACTGCAAGATTCCTTAAAAGAACAAGTTACCACTTTGCCTAGCTTTCCTTTTCTATGCCGAGTCACCAGGTATGCCTTGAATTTCTTGTGAAGTAACATTCTAAATTTGGCATTATCATGACCAAATTTCCATCACTATGTATGCTAAGAACATGAAATACCTAGAGGTACTTGCATTTCATTTTTATCGATGCATTAATTCTAGTTGTCTAATATAAGAATGCTAAGAAAAACTAAGCAGTGAGAAGTAATTTGTTTTTAAACATTCTTTTAAAAGTAACAGAACTTTTCAACCTTTTAGCATCAGCTCCTCTAAGAGATTCAGGTGAAAGTAAATTAATTTTAATTTCATATGCCCATATCTGAAAAGTTAAGTGTATCAAAATACATTAAGTTATCACATTACATACAAAGTACATTTTTTTTCTGAGAATTTGTAAATTGGAATCAAAGGAAATTTATTTTCATAAAATTTATTCATTGTAAAATTATGGCTTGTACTACCAAAATTGTGGTATGGTAGATTTTGGATTTAAGAAAATGTTTTAAATCACTTCTTAGAGTCACCTCTGATGAATTGCACACAGTTCAGTTGTTACATTGCATAGGACTCGGGAAGCCATGACAGCTCAGTTAATAATTAAAGATTGAACTAATTAAATTAAAATGTGCATCAACTGAGGCATACAAGAGGCAATTATGCATACCAGCTGAATGAATACCCTGAGCATTTATATTCATGTGAACTGTCCATTTTGCCAGTGTTAATATCTTTGTTGCATGAGCACTAGTTTGGGCTTTAGGAAAAGGAAGAATTTCACTGATATCTTCAATAGACATTGATGCGAAGCTCAGAAATGACATTAAAATATTCCCTACGTATGATTATTTGCTTTTATAAAGCAAAATTAGGGTGAAGTATGTAATGCTGCATGTTTCCATGCCCAGGGTATGGACAACTGAATGTTTCTTATCCTGTGTAGTCAAATTAATCACTCAGGTGAAATGTAATGTGTAAAAAATTGGGAAGGGAATTTCTTACCAAATTACAGGCTGAAAGGAAATAATACCAACAGCTTTGATGGATCATATGGTTTATTATGAGGCTGATGTCATTACAAGCAACAAAAGAACTGATAAGCCACAGAATAATGCAAAATGTTAACTCAAGACTGAATGAACACTTCCTTGATTTGTACTTCTCTAGGCAAAACCATTTTTTTCCAACCAGAATGCAGATGTACTTGCAAGGTTTTTAGAATTTGCCAATGACATCAGAATGCCTGAATATAAAGAAATGAGCATGATGAGAGTCCAATACAATGTCTTTGGTTTCCCTACTCCTGAAGTTGCAAGGACACACACAATCTCGTGACAGAGGAAACAAAAGCAGTCACATTGAAAACATCACAGGCCATCACCCTCAAAATCTTGTGAGAGTCACACTGCTCGCATGCACTCAACACAAAACATTGGGACAAAATATTAAGAAACTCAAGGATGTACTTAACATTAAATAAAAGTATGCATTATGGGCAGAATTAGGGAATTAATCCCAGCAATTACAAATATCCTAGAAGACTACTCAGTTCTACACCTTGGTTTTTTTAAATTCTTGTGAAAATTGCAAGGAGAATGTTTACATTAGCAATCACCGACAAAATGCTCTGTTAAGATCAGGATTTATAATGCTTTCCGTAAAAAAAAACTGATAGCCCTCTTTGTTTCCTCCCCTTCACCCATCCCAAGCAGCTATTAACAGAAGCAAGACAACATATTCCAAAATACATGAATTAAAAACCTCCATCTCTCCTTATTTATATCTAACTTCATCTGCAGTTGGCCTTATTAGTCAGTAAGGCATTTATTTCATTTCAAAAAATTTGCAAGGGGGTAAATGAATGATTTGCACTTTCTTTACTGTGAATGACACATACAGTGTAGTGGATAAAAAGATGACAAACCATGAGCTTCCATGAAGCAATTGCTGGTAACATCATGTTTGCTTAGAATTCACTGAACACAAAACAATGGTGAGGAGGCTGTTGTAATGTCGTTTGAAAACTACAATACATGCCTAAATGTATTAATCCTTCCTTTATCTCGTCTAAATGGGTACTTCTAAAAGAGGATAGTTGGGCACCTTGAGCAACATACCATACCAATACATCACAGCAATCAACTTGAGAAGGGTTCGTGATAAATGGCAAAAGGGATATATAATACAAATTTACAATATTTTTGATGTGTTAAATAACAGTTATCGAGGGACTAAAGTAAACCAATTTGGAGTTTACAAACAGTAATGATTGAGATACATAAACATCAAGAAAATGCACCAAAATTAAAAAAGTTCTCCTTTAAGCTAGCCGATGTATGTTTTTTTATATTCCCTCATGGGAAAACACTTTAGGGTTCACCATATGCATTAAATTTTCGCCTGTTGACTTGAATTCCAAGTTCTACTCTGGGAAGATGAGAAGTAAACATTCCCACAGTTAATAACACTCATTGGGTTCCGCCTTGTTAAAAGATGCATTAACAATCCACTTTAATTTTTTCGCTCTTGTGATTCAACATTAAGAAATGACACGAGAAACAACTCATTATGCTGGTTTCAATATTTCGTCTCCATAATATGGCCGATAAAACATTCATTAATTGGGATATGCTTGTGTCAGACAAAATATATACCCATGAAAAAACTAAACATTGGATCATTAAATTAAAACCATCAAGACAATGCTTCATTTTGAATTCTATCATGCTTATAGCAAAGAGGTAAGCCCAACTGGTAGAAGAAAAAGGTCTGCAATTCCAAAAAACTGGTACTCGTGGGACATGGTGTTGAGTCGTGGAAGATGTCATACCTCACTACTTATATCTATACTAACTGGCACACATTAGACAATTTCTTTAATAATAAAAGTTTGACCACTCAATGCCAGAATCCACAGGCAGGCAACCTAATCCCACCTGCATGCTGCATTGAAAACTCAATGGCATGCCCTTTAGAACATTCAAGGGATGGACTGGACAAGTGAGGTATATTTGAAAAAAATGACATCAATGCCACTCTAAAGAATTGTAGAATAATATCACAGGAAATTTTGAGAAAAAGTTTCAAAATGCGAGTTTCTCTGAAGAAAATTATCTCCATCCCTGCTCTGGTACAATTTCTTTGCCATAGCAAAGCAATTTCTCATCACTCAGTTTTTTCATCACTTTACCCAGTGATGAAATGCACAGTACTGTACACGGTACGACTCATTAAAAACCTCAATTAATACTACTAGTCCCAATGAGATTACCTAAGCATCTTTTTCATTTTTTCTAATGGTCTGAAGGACAATAAAAATGAAATTGGAATGGCAAAATATTTAATAGAATCACGCATCCAGCAAGAAACAGACCCATCCTCTTAAAAAAAAGCACAGGCATACATACAACAGTCACACCTGACGGCCACTCTCCAAAGAATTCTGCAAGAGCTAGAGCCTATCTAACATCATAAATTGCTATGTTGGGTCCCATGGAGGATGCAATGGAAAAAAACCAACACATCACCAAAAGGGAAAAATGATCAGACCAAAGCAAAAAATAAATCATGACCAACAGTCAATATCTCCGTTGCTAAGGGAACCCTCAACGTATACACCTCAAATTTGCTTATTTTATAAGCAGAAGGACGACATGAAAATATTAATCATATGTTTCACCGACCAATTATCGTAATCAAAGGAAACAACAAAAAATTCATTAAATGAGTCACAGAGGCTAACGAAAGCATGCCTCACAACTCAAGTCAACACAAATGCACTTCTCTTGCAAGATATCACAATCACACCTCTAATTTACATGTCTCCACATGCACTCTTAAAGTTAAAAACATAGGAAAGCATTGCCAGGGTCTCTCTGGGCAAGGCTTCAGTAGGCCCCGATGCAAAACACAGCAAATTGGGTCGACAACCAATATGCCATCATCATGCTGCCAAGCTTAGACCCTGCCATAGCGGCAACGTAATACATCTATGTTCACACAAATATTTACAAACGTTACAGACATTCCTCTTCCAGTAATCCCTAGTCAGCAGGAAAATAACTAAACACATTCCTCCGGCAATAGGAATACACCTGACCAGTCCACATGGCTAACTGCCAATGTTTTAAAACTTCATTTGAAGGGAACCTTCTCTCAAACAAGAGCAACAGATGAATCAAAAACAATGGTTTGGATGAGGCAACACAGCAAAGATGAAACAGCATGAAAAATGAAAAATCTACAGTCCTCTTATTTTTTCCTTTGAACATAATACACAACATGCATTTAATGTGAGGAACACTCATGTTTCTCGGTCCGAAATGCAGTTCGCATTCCCACTTGGCCACACTGGCACCACATCTGACACTATGGGTCCCACAGGGGCAGGTGGGGTCGTCAACTGTTCCCACGCACCAATGGCTCTGGTGAGCACGCTCACGTGTGCTTCACCACAATGACCCCCGGCCGGTGCTGCTGCTGAGCATGAGTTGGCGTCTGATGGCGCCGTGGTATCACCATCGGGAGTACCTCAAAGTGGTGGTGGTGTGGAGGGGAGGGTGACGAGTGCGAGTTGGGTGGTGCTAGGGCCAACACAGATGTGGCACCCGATGCCGGCCTGTAGCACCCGAGGTCCACGGCGCCCTCGTCCTCCTCTTCCTCACTGGGGGCAGGTGGGTGCCGAGACACGGGGGGTGGGAGGTGGCGGAGGTGTGGGGAGTAGTCTTGCGAGGGGGGTGGACCCACTAGGTGCTCCTCAATCTGGAGGGGCGGAGAGGGGGGTCCCACGACTTGGGTCGTCAGCGCCAGGGGGGCATCCTGCGGGGACTCGGGCCGCATCTGAACCTCCTTAGGGGAGAAAAGGAACAATCCTTTGTTACCGAACACCATCAGAACCAATACAACCACCGAAACAAAACAGACAGTGATCACTCAACAAAAAGGGATCCACAAATCTTAGCCTATGGGGCTAAAAACAACCCACAGAATCACCTAATCCAGTTAACTGTTCACAAATTGAACCAGTATCAAAACAATCTGGGCCTCGATCATGGATCTTCGTGAGGCGTGTGCTAGCGTTATCGTTATTTTTTTATTTAACTTATGTCAGAGAGAACGTGATCTCCATTCTTCATTTTTCGCTCAGCACTACAAATTGCTTATCACAATCAGTGGAGCTAATTTTATAGGTGGTTATTGTTAACCCTGCACTGCTTTAGGGGTAAGCGTTATCGATACAGATTGTGACTATGCAAGAGATGTATCCATTATTCCACATCATGATAATATACAAGTCATTAACCTTGGCTCCACAAGAAAACAAGAAAAAAATGTGAAACTAACACAAATAAATTTGGACACCCTATATGAAGCATACACTAGACATTTATGAAACATCTGTAAATCAGATATTTCTGGGGAACCCCCTGCAGTACATAGAATGAAACTGGCTTCCCTAGATTGGTACGAGATTTACTACCAACAGGTCTATAAGCTCCAACCATACCTATAAATCCAAGCATTAGAGTTAAAGGTTGTGGCTAATAGTTTATAGACTAACTTATGCAAAAGCCTAATCACAGTGAGACCAATGCATATGAATCAAAATCGAATATAATTAGGCATTTAGGAACAAAGGACAGTTTTACTCCAGTTCTAATTGAATTCAAAAAGCTTTTAAGAATTTAAAAATTACCGAAAAACTCACACCAAGCATAAAGTGTGATTTATTTTCCAGGAAAATTACTCCAATAATCATTTGTGGGGCTGACATACCAATTCTTTTCATTAAAGTTGTGTGTACTCAAATGCATGGAATAGCTATACATCACTTATTCACAATGATGGCCCCCAACATCAACTTCAAGTTTAGTTGGTTTATCAAGTCTAAGTTTTAGTTAGTCTAATCAAAGGAGTTTACCAATTAATTGAGTTAGGTATCTAGAGTACAGCACACCTCATTTTTTTAGACCACATTTCAACGTACCTGAAGGTGGTGATGAAGGTGATGGAGGTGGTGGTGGTGATGGTGAGGAGGGTCATCACCGAAGAGGTGATCGCCTTCCAGATGACGAATGGCTTCCACAATCGTCTCCAAATTCTGACGAGAGGTCTTACCAAGAATGAGCCTGTCAGTGCGAAACAAGGAGATTCATAAGGATGCTACCAAACTCAAAACTGATTATTCTTTATTAGAGAAACAAAGAAGTAAATTATTGTTTTCTTGAAATAATATGAAAAAACTGCCTTGAAAATTCAACAGCAAAATTGAGCAAAGAACATGCTTATGTATCAATTTCTCATTCTAAACATTTTCATGATTTTTGCAAGATGAGCAGAATTCTCAGATCTCTCCAATTCCTGATAAACTAGTCTGCCGTAATTTAAATCAGCTGGATATTGAATATGTAAACACAAACTAGACTGCTACAATGGTAGGAACACTGTCCAGTGATTCAGATTCGGCTCGGGTAAAATAAGGCAATAACTACAAACCTTGACTGAGGGGTGAGTCCGGCCTCATCCCCCTCGTGGGCATCAGCAGTGTGCAGGGCTGGGGAGGGCAGCCGTGGAGCCATTTCCACCTCCACCTTGGGCTCCGCCTTGATGGCAGACTCGAGGGCAGATGGGAGTGCAGGCAGCTCGGGGGGAAGGTTCGGAGTGGCGCAGTCCCTCGCCACACCAGGGCTCAGTCTCAACTCGACAGGTTCATCGGCGATCTCATCCACAACGTCATCCTCCTTAGGGATGTGTGGGGAGAGCATGGGAGATGCTGGGTGCAGGTGGAGGATCGCCGAGGGCTGTGGGGGAGGAGGTGGTGGGGGTGGGACTGGTGATGGGGGACGCAGGACGATCAGGCTCGGGGGCGGGGACGCAGCTGTCTGCAGTGGAGATGCTTCCTGTTTGATGCAAATGTCACCCTCCTCGTGGGTATCCATCGGGGTCTGAAAATTACCGAGAAAAGGATGAAAATCAGATCACTGAATGGTCGGCCTGATTTATGAGGCTACAACTCCTCGAGCACTAAGCTCTGGAGAGGGTGAAATTCACATGCATCTGGGTAAGGAGGCTAGCTTCTTTTTCTGCAACATCGGTGGTTTCATATAAATCTGCTACCCAGAAAAATCACAAAGATTGGGTTCACACAAGGACTGATTTTACTGCAGCAAATTAAGAATATTAATCAATTGAAGGTGATATCAACCTTGGAAACCATAGCAGGATTTTCTTCAGCAACAATAGCCAACATTATTTATGAAGTACATCTTTCACACAATACAGTTAAAAAAAAGTCAGATTGGCTTATAAATTTACACCTTGTCCCAGTTGTATTATATTTGGTAAATGTTAAGTAGAGTGTTAGTTGAGTGGATGTTGAGTTAATGTCTAGATTAATGACAGTTCCAATCCTAAAGGAGCACATCAGATAATCTATTATTTGATGTGAGCAGAAACTAAAGAATAGCTTAAACACAACAGTTTTCATGCCATGGATACATTTAACTAGACATTATATAACCAGATGCTCCTAAACTTAAGGTTCTCTTAACGTTTAAAAATCTGTAATTCCATTAGTCACAGATATGAATTAAAAAAAAAACAAGATGGAATTGGGACATCTAAAACAAACTTCAAGAGTATTCCTTACATCATTGGGGCCATTTCGCTGGTACTGCAACTGCACTTGCTGTGTGATTTCTCGAATGCGCTCCGGGTACAACTGTGCCTCTAGAGAGCGCACCTGGTCCTCAAGGTGCATTCTCAGCCTCCTCTCACGGTCCAGCTGCATCCTCAGGTCAATCATTTCACGGCGAAGGATATCTGGCCCATTTGTGGCTGCATCCTCAGGGGGCTCTGGGGACATGCTGCCAATGCCTTCATCGGCAGAGGAAGACTCGCTGGTACACAGAGCAGCACCTACAGCGAGGACAAAGTTAATAATAGTGATGATGGTGCTGATGAAAAGTTGAGACAGGAAATAATACATCAGATAGACTCTTTGACAAGGAAATATAAAATGAAATTAGCAAGTCAGTAGTAGTAGCCAGGAGTCACAACTGACCCAAGGGCTTAGTGGAAGATCACACTTTGTTCAGTCAGTTCTTCCTTTTTCAGTGACTGAGGGTCTATTTCAAAACTTAAAGGGTCAACGGCAATATTTCCAATCAAATTATATGAAAATGGCCCTGAAGATGTTGAACTAGATCATTTTTACAAAAGTTGGAGAAGAATTATACAAAGTGATTTTCCTTATAAAAACGTGAATATGACAAAATTTCACGAAAATATACCAAAGTCACTTCAAAGTTCAGGGAAAAATTCTGCTTAAGGTATGTGTGTTGAATTCGTCTTGGGATTAAGCATAGGTTACATAGATAGAATATTATGTTAGCACTGGGCAAACCCAAAACTCAATTCAAGTACACAAACTATCAAAAATAACTTTAATGATTACTAGCTTAAAACAAGAGCTTGGAAATGTTTAGATTAGCTATGGTGGTTGTACAAAATTTCATTGACTGTGAAAAAGATGGCTTTGACTATATGACACCTCAAATGGAGCCATAATAAATGTAAACAGCAATTTTTGTCCAGAAACAGAGTAATATGGATTTTTAATTGAATTCACTCAATACGTAGTTTTCCTCTTCCACTATATCGTTCCATAGCTAAGTTAAGCTGATTTTTTGTTGAAAATTTTACTAACCAGGTTCTAGCTTCTTTTTCTTGGCAGAAGATGCTTCACCTTCATGCTGGTTCACAAGCCTCTTCAGCTGCGAGTTCTGTGACAGCAAGCGAGTCTTTTCTTGTTCCAGTTGATAGATGTACTCAGCAGTTTGCTGGAGGATTGCAGCCTGCAGAAAGATAAAAAAATGTACCTTATTAGTAATTGTATTTTCCCTAAACCACATTTATACTGCTTATTCTTAAACAAATTCTTTATACTCATGTCTACGGTTGTTACTTGACAGAGGAATGAATAACAGTGCACCAAGAAATTAGTCTATCATTGAATAAGTCAGTGATACTATGATGAAATTAAGAGGCACATTGAAAACATTGAATAAATATTTAGATTATGAATTCTTTCATTTAAAATATTTCCTTTCTTGCTGCATGCATTTTTTGGTAGCTGGGAATCAATAAGCTTACAGTAACTCAAAAGAAAAAGTACAATAGGATAAGACAGCCTTGCTCTTTTTTTAAGGTCAGGAGGTGCTCCTTTTGACCAAAAGGGCTTCAAAAATATTAATTGATCTTTCTCTATAATAGTCCACCTATCTCTCCACTCTATTACGCAATTATCCACAGATTGAATAAGGGAAAAATTTCCAAAACCTTAAAACAAGACGCATAAAATAAACTACATGCTCTATCACACATTGGGAGTCCACTTACACTAGATGCGGGCGCAATGGACTCGCGGCTTTTCTCCGCGTAACTAACAGAACTTCAACCATGCCCTTGGCGGGATTCGATCGTCGCAACCTTTGAGTGTCCAGGCAAGCGTGCTACTGACTTGGCTAGCACGGCAAGCTGAGAGGACTTGGTTGGGATATGGGAATGGTATTAGTCACATGATAAAAGGCACCGCAAAAGTCATTTATTTTCAGCTTGACGCGAATTAAAACCACCCTCAGTACGAAGGGAGTACACATTTGTAAATAATTAACAATGATAATTGATATGACAATAAAATACTCGCTGAGTCGACATATCAACAAAGTCCTTAGCTCTCCAAGAGCTCATTCAAAAATGCTGGCGAAAAGAATGCATGAAGGCAGGAATCAAATCTCAGATCGATTGGGCCGCTGCAATGAATAGATGAAACAACTTCGTTTTATAATGAACCCAAGATTCATTAAGCATCTCCCCATAGAAACCCTCATTCAACTCCAATCTTTGAGGCGACTGTAATTAACTGATAAGTCGTGCTCGCATCACGATGAAAAAATTACTAGAATCACATCAGCACACCCCATCAAAACAAGTAAAACTTGGGGAAACTAATCCTTACCAATTACTCTTCGTCGGGCAAGGTTCTCGAAAACAAGAACTATTTTATGATCGGAATACTTAAGCATATTACTGAACGCTTCGATAGACGAGAGCCGCACGAACCGAAGGATCGGCACTCGCTTGTGGAAACGGGATTCTGGCGGGAAACAAATTGAGAGGCCCCAAGTTTCCGGGCTATATGGTCCCTTTAAGCTCATTTATCGCCAATTTATGCATACTACAAATTCTTCAGCGGAGGCGAGGAAGTCGTGACTGCCATCGCTGAGAAGGTTTCGTGTCTCGATTTCCCAAGGGGATTCGGAAGATGGAGTGAGAGAAGAATGCGATACGATAACGACTTAGCATCGAGAGAGCCGATATATCCAAGGATCTATGAAAATATACTAATCCGCACAGCGAATCAAAGCTCACAAATACTTGGGTGAGTACATAATATTTTAGTGTTCCACTTCTATGCGATAGAATGATAGACAAATCTCTTTATTAGGGCGAAATTGAGACCCTCAAGTCCCTTAGAGTCATACAAAGTGAAACTCAGCTACTTCAAATGGATTTCCACAGAGTATCGGCCGCATCCAATTAGTATTCCTCGTAAATAAGGCTAATACTTGAGGGGTGGGCCATTACCGCTATTTCACCCTTCTCCTGCCTCACCATAATCAATTCTCACATATATCTCGTCGTAAAATAAACAAGAATAATGTCGCGGATGCGTCGCGACCATTCTCCTTAGTACCCATATTACATTGGCATGTTCTTTAAAGTCTAGGGACGATACTGCAAAAGAAATATCGCGTTCGCAATGCGCAGATATCGCTCGCCCTTATCGAGAAGGGCGGATTAGTGCGCACGAAAAGTCATAACAATGAATCGGAGGCGCAATAGAGGCTATTTTCGGGGCAACGGCAAAAAATGAAGGCCAGACCAATCGCGATCCCCAATTACGCATTTTCTCCTTTAGTCGCAAGTCGCAATCGTGGCCAAATGATTATTATTTTCCTTTTTTTTTTGAGGATGATGGCTTTGTTCCGCGTCCCCCACAACACCCAAGACGGGACTCCGCAGGCCTCCCCGTAACCACCACCAACCTACACGACCCGAGGGGAGCGCGGGTGGAGGAGGCAACCTGGAGACGAAGGGAAAAGGAAGAACAATGTGCGCCCTCACCCCCGCCCTTGCATTGTTGCGCGCCGACGATTGGTGGGAGGGTGCCACACAGCTGAGAGCCGGCGGCGCCTGACTGGAATGGAATGCTCCTTTCCAGAGCCCGCCCCGGGCGGTGGGAGGCGGAGGAAAACGGAAGAGTCCGGAAGATAAGGAGGCCGCAGACAATAAAAACGTCTGGAGGGGCTGGATCAGTTAAAAGGGAGTCCGAGAAGTTGAACGGGCAGGGGAACTATGGGGGTGGGAGAGTTTATTAAAAGAAAAGAAAAGCGAGGAAGATGGCAGAGAGGAAAGGGGAACGTTACAACGACAGCATATCCTCCCGTCGAAAGCCTTATCTCGCCGTGCCAGCTCTCGAATAATAACACGCCAACGTAACCGGCGTCGCCTCCATCTTGTCGAGTTTAATTGCTCGCACTTGAGTCGACGCCCGGCTAAAAATATAACGCGTTACGACCGCCTTCTACGCGGAGATAAATCTCGATTCGGCAAACCTCATTGCGCTCAACGGGGCCCCCATCCGCGATACCGCCTCGACACTCGCGTGGCCATCTCATTCCGGGGAAATGGCATACTCCGAAGGCGGAGAAAGAAGCCACTCCCCGACATTACGGGTATATTTCATTCGCGATAATGGCACGATAAAAGAAAAATATCATCCCGCGCCGCGCCTGAACGAGGGAGGGGGGAGACGGTCGGGGGGAATAACGTGAAAAAAAAAATCTGGATATATTGCAACCATTCCCCCCCCCCCCCAACAATACAGCAGGATCACGTACAACAATAACCACCTGGGCGAAATACCTTTGGAATGGCTACGCGGGAGTGGGGGAGGTCCCGCAGACGGAATGGGCGAATGTAGTTCTCCTCATCTCCGAGAGATGGATCTCGACAAAAGATTCGACGCCAACCGAATCACCCCCCTTTCCACCCCACCACTCAAGCACCGCAACCCCCCCACCCCCGCCTTCCGCGACTCGCTCGACCTTCCCGAACGCCCGTCCGCCCCCACACCACCGCTCACCCCCTCTGTCCGTTTCTATATTCATGCCCTCCGTAGTAGTACACGCTCCACCGCCATATTGCCGTCGCCTCCTCAACAAGAACCGGCACATGGCGACGACGCGCGCATTCAAAACCGATGCATGATTGCAAGGGGAGCGGTGATTGGCTCCCCGGCGAGAAACCTCTGCGCCAATGCGCTCGTCTGGCGCGATGACGCGGCCTATTTTGGGGTTACGTGGATTCTTTTTTATCCACGTCTTCTCATATTTTTTCTTTCCGCCTCAGCCCCTCATCTCTCTCTCTTTCCTTTTTTACGACGAGAGCAAGCCGGAGGAGGGATTGAGAGAGCAGCAGTCCGGATGGTAAAAGGGAAGGGAGGGAGGATGGGGTAGGGAGATGTGTACGGAGGTTCCGGGAGGTTGCGCCTCCTGGGCGGCGGGCGGCGTAACCACATCCTCCCCATCCCCACCACCTTGTCCATTCTTGCGAAGAGAGGCGCGTAGCCGGAGGAGACGGCGGCGTCGTAAGAACGAAGTGGGAGAGAGGGAGGGGGATGAAACGGAGGGGAGGGGAGGTGCGGAGAGGAATGGAACGCACTACGGCGGGGAGCTACGGCGGCAGCGGCAAAATACTGTTTGCGTTGCGGGGGAGAGGGAAAGGAGGCGGGAGCAACGTAGGTAAGGGGAGACAGGAGCGGAGGGAAGCGTCAATAGCCGCGCGGCGCGCCGCTTTTGGATGAGGAAAAAAATAACACGAACTGCTATCGCGAAAAAGCGAAGGTAGGGTAGGCGTATTAAGCGAAGGTAGGGTAGGCGTATTTATCGACTGCAGCGGTCATTCCTTGCCTCACCGGAGGGAAAAATGGAAATGCAGGAAATTGAAGCAGTTCCCTTCATTAGCATAAATCCAATCATAATGCACCAATCATGCGGGCAGAAAATAGTGCCCGTATTGCCCGTAACCATGATCAAATCACAATCATAAACATTTCAAACGCGCTAAACGCAATAGCCATGACGGTAACTCACCGAATAGGTCGCGGGTTCGATTCTGCCCCAGGAATGTACATTGTGTTCGTCTTCGGCTTAAGAACTTAAAACTGGTGAGACGTAAACTTTGACCCATTCTATCACCTAAAACCAAAGTTTACTAAAAAAATTATGGAATGCCTTTACAGACGGTGATGAATTATTAATTTAATTGCCATATGATTATATCACCAATGAGACAGTCGAAAGTACCTGTACATGAATATACACACAATATTCTAAAAAAAGTAACAAGGACTAGAGGGTGTGGACAGATAGATACATATACGCTCGTCACGAGAATTTGCCGCAGTGCTGTTGAGTGCCGCTTCCCGTACGAGCGGGGTGGTCCCCGCGTCATGAATGAAAAACTACCGAAGGAGACTACCATGATCTCTCCGAGCCTCAAACACTGCTCTTGGGCAGGCAAAGAGAGAGATTCCAACTATTCACCGGAACACATCTTCCCTTTTCTTCGCGGCTGACGAGCCCCTGCACCCCACTGCCACACGTTCAGGATCGCAAGGGTTGCTTTCATGTGGACGTGGATAGCCGTCGGCCGTGACATCATTCGGGCCCAGTCGAATATCACGCGGGGGCCATTCCGTTTAGAAATCCAGGACGCATCCTCACAGGTGGACAAGAAAGAGAGAGAGGGATTTTCACGTGATGATTCCTAGAGGATAACAGGTGCGCTCGCGTCTGACATGCGGGTTTCCTATTTATCGACTGCCTCTGGAAATATTCTCGAAACGCGAATAAGAAAATTATGATAGCGTTCTACGTACACGGTCACAACAAAGACCGCGGTACTTCTTGCCGAGGTGAGCATATACAAGAGTCTAATCATTGGAGGATAATAAGGAAGGGAATACAGGCTCCCGTTTCACTCATTTATTACACATTGCCATACTAGGATGTCGGTACAGAGTATGCAGCTCTCTTTCCTTGATTCATGCTCACAATATCATTCCTAATACTTCTCTCTTCATCGCATTTACCCAGTTCCGAGTACAAAGCAACGGAAACATATATCTTTCACAAGTCTGAACGTTTCTCTTTCAACTGGTTTTCCATCTTCCTTACCCTCCTTCCCTAACCTCAATGAGTGGTAACAATACAACGGTACACTCCAGATAAAAGCCTCACTGACGTTTTCTTAGCATGTAAACCTACCTTATCTTTCTTTACCATGCATTGCACACATTTGCAAAACCCTCTTTCACCAACGCGCTCTTACGTGCATATTTTTGCAGGGACTTCCACTTTTCTCAAAATAATGGCATGTAACTCGGCAATAAATGCAAAACTGCGCCGAGTACTTTCACCAGTTTAAAAGAAGGTTAGGTCACCCATCTATGTACTTCCCAATTCTCAATAGCGTGAGCTCCCAAGAACAGCATTAGTGACCGCCACACTGCGATGCTCTCACCGCCTTAAAATAGCGATTCCTGTGAAAATAATATGGCGAAACCAATGACTCATGATTTCAATTCAATTTCTCCGTCAACGAGCAAACATTTCCAGCCCAATTGAATTGATACGATAAGAATGGGGGGGGGGATGGGGAGGAGGAGCAAACACATCTTCCAGGATACACAGAAGGCGGCGAGCAAACAAAACCGCCCGTCAGTTTGAAAGAACGTTGCCGAATAACATTACAGTAAGACACATCGAAAAGGCCTCCAGTACAACGGGGGCAAAGTGCACGCGGGAAGACGCTTAGTCACCGCGCTCGGCGCATTGTCGGCCATGGGGAAAAAATCGCAACGCGCCGTGAAAGCACTCAGTCACGTATAATTTATTTGAGGCTCCTATCTCGCACAAAAGCTAAAACCAAACCCGCCGACAGAATGGAAAGGAAGAGAGCAATCGCGCGGAAATGCAACGCAATGGGGAGATTCGCACGTTTAAAAAAGGAAGATAGGTGACTGCGCGAGAGAGAGCGACGGTACGACCCGCCCCTGTGATCGCGAACGCCGACTCCTCGACCAACAAATGAATAATTCGCTCCTCTGCGAAGAAGAAAAAGCCCCAAGGACGGCGTTTAACTCTGGAAAGTGAAGCGGCATAAACAATTTCGCAAGCCAGTCCCACTGAGTGCGAAATCGCTGATGCCGTGTGCATAATTTACCAAAAGAAGAAAAAAGAACCACACCTTCGGAGCGGGGACTGCAGTTCTTTCACGAGCCGCGCGGAGTCTGGGCAGGATGTGAGCGGTTCCGAAAGCGTCACTCAGCTTGATTTACAGTGGAGGAAATTCGCGCATTACTTAGTGTACGCGGAAAACCCGGGGAAAATTACCACTTCCCTAGCAACACTTTTTCTGGCTACCTTCTCTCTCATATACATTTAACGCTCAACTCCTGAGACAGAAGAATAAAACACAGACATGACAAGTCATCCCCATGTTGAGCCGCCGAAAGTCGAGGGACAGAGAATGGTAGGCCACCTTCCGTGAAAAACATGTTTTTTGTAACAATCAACGCTTTGTGTGCACTGCGTACATATACCTATGGTGAGCCGGAAAAATGCGAATTCTTGACTTATTCGTTTTGACAGTTGATCTTTCTCAGTCACTCCTTCCTGCCCAGCTGATGTAGTGCGGAGACGGAAAAATATATGCGATACATAGCGATTTCAATCAGTCAACTTTAATTTGACGGGTAACCTTTAGATTTCCGGAGCCTCGTTACCCAAATGAGGCCTATTTAACGCAGTGCCGAAAATAAACGTAACCACCACAGGGTCCGGAAAGTCATTCAATGAGCTTTAACTGAAAATACGAAAAAAATCACATCATGCCGATTGAAAATATCTTAAAACAATATCATTCATAAGCTAAGCCCTTTCATCAACCTGTCGGAAGCTAAGAAACTACACGCACGTATAGATATAAAATCTTGAGATTAAAATCACACATTTTCATCACCCCGATAACCATATCACTGGTGGGAAGATCTTCACGAATTCACGAACTATCCGCTTAAGTACGAATCAATAAGATTAGAGCTGAATATAGCAGAACAGAATGTCCCCATAACACTATTATCTCAAATGTATCCGCTCACGTCCCATTTTCCGATCAGATTCGATATCGACTTGCCGACCTTGCTGAACTGACCCGCTAACCTTGCTGATTTTGAACTAGCGAAAGCATAAATTCCGAGGTTGCGGAATCTCGTTTTTGATCCGCTAAAATTTTCCACAAGGCCTTAGATTAAATTGAATGTCAACCCCAAAACCAAAAACAAACAAAGAGGAACAGAGAGAAACTTGTCAAAGCGACTGCCTGAGCTTCTACTTCAAGCAAGGGAGTGATATTGTTCAATAAAATCAAGACTGAAAATTTATTCAGATGTCCCTAAAAATAATGACTGCAAGCACCAGATATTGCTACCCTAGGGATGGTGCACCATGAATGAAAAAAAATCAAGGATACGACAGGAATGAAAATGAGGCATTCTCAATTTCGTAATGTCACCACTCCAAGCGGAATAGGCAAACCAAATTGATTTTAGCTTCTAGATCAAAGTTTTGTGCAAGTAATCGGAAAGACTGGTTGCATGAACGATGCCCGCCCGAGACACGTGCTGGTGAAAACTTAAGTTTATTTCACCGGTACTTGTTATTCCCTCAAGAGAGAAGTGACGACAGAACCTTCACTCCATCTCATCACATCCAAATCCCGCTGGATGTGACTGTGTGCTTAGCGCGACGTTCACGACCGCTTTTACAGCAACCGGGCACGGATCGATTCGCAACTTTCGGAGCGGGACCGACAGTTTAAATTTCGATGACGAGCACCAAAGTCATAAGTTGAGTTGAGAGGTGACCCCTCGTTCGCTCTCGCGAGACGTGAGAAGGGAGGAATAATCTCACGGCACGAAGAGCAGGAGGGGCTGCCGAGGCTGGCTCATGAGCTGCCGTTACCCGCACCCATAGCACATGCGACATATGGCAAGCGCGCGCGAAAGCAGCGAGGATGGAAGGGCCCAGAGGAGAAGAAAGATACGCACTAGTCGAGTAGATGAGGCTATGTGGACCCAGGAAAGGCGGGTAGCGAAGTCGCCAAGCACCTGCGGCAACTAGTAATATATTAGTTTTCCTCTGAGATGAGAAAATTCCCCTCTCCTAAAGGATTGCGGATCGCATTCTCCAATTATCGCCAGAGATACGCGACACGATCATTCGATCATTACTTTTTCCGCAACCATCTCAATGATGCCATTAAATTAAATTCACGGAAACGATGTATCGATTTTGGATAATTAGAAAAGACACAAAGATACGATAGATATTATAAAGGAATAGACACTACAATTGATGTCGTCAAATTAAATTTATGGAAAAGATGTATCGATGTTGGATCATTAGAAACGATACGAAGGTACGATAGATATTATGAAGGGATAGACACAACGGTAACCAATCGTCGATTTCACGATTTGAACTATCCGAGATGGAAAATATGAACAATCTCAACCTTCTACTCTTCCCGATTTCACTGCACAGCCGATTTAAGCAAGGGACCACCAAGTCGGTAATTAAGATCGATCTGACGATCATATACTTCGTACTCAACCTCAAGGAATAAATTAAATAGCTCGGTATCGACGATTTTTTTATTTAAAAATATGTCCAAATAACGTTTCAGACATGATTGTATACACGATCGCAAGGAAGAATAGTTTGATTCAAGTACTCTACGTGGAGGTAATACTAGACAACAACAGCAGTTATCGCCTCGGACAAGTCTCGACACCAATACTTTTGACACCGCCGAGGTCGAAAAGTATATATCGCAGCCAACTGTGCCCAATTTTTCCCTCATCCGCGCCGTTGTTTGCCAACGGAGCCGTCGATGCAGCGAGCCAGTTGCGTAACAGGGGATCACGGCGAGGGCGGGAAAGAGAGCGGATGCACGTATGCTTCGTAGTACGTACGCAACCTGCAGCCTTCGCCCGCCAACTCTCCCCCTCCCATCACCGACACATCCACTGCCCACCTCCCCCTCTGTACACAGCCCCTGCTCCCCTCACCGCATCTCACTGACCTTGAGACCTTGACTCCGCGTCAAGCAAAAGGACGCTTCGCGGATGGCGGCGACGGAGCTATGCAGAGGGAAAAGAGAAAAAGAGGAAAAGAGAGGGAGAAAGGGATGTTACGACCATCTTGCGCCGCCATCTTGCGCAAAAAAGGACCGCCCGACTTGCACACTCGAGGCGACAAAGCGAGATCGCGTGTGAGAATGGTCGACGGGGATTTGTGCGGGAGGGAGGAAAAAGGGTGGCGGTGACAAAGGGGTTGCGATGGCGAAACCTTCAATCCTTGAGTCCCAACCCCCTCCCCCGACCAATCCCGGGAACCACACAACGCTTCGGAAACTACAATCTTCGACACGCAAGTCCCGGCGACAGTCTTCCCCATCTCTCCCCCGAAACCCTCTTCCCGATGGAGCTAAATCGACGAGGGGAGGGGGGGGGTTCTTCGCACCTTTCCTCAGCCGATCCTCCCCGCCACCCGCCTTCGCCGTCTCGGCTGTCTGCGGGAGGGCAGCGAGGGGGTTTGTCCGGCGAGGGGGAGGATTAAAGATTCGCGAGTGAGTCACATCCCAAACAACCCCGCGTCGGGAGAAAACCCTAATTTACGAATTCGCGCGCGGTGCGGCTTTCGAAATTATTTGGTGGCATCCGAGGGAGCGACAGGTGAGGGGAGGAATAAAAGAAGAGCGAAAAGCACAAGCAAAATCGGCTTTCTGTTTTATAATGAATTTAAATTTTTTGTGCAGATACTTCACCGAAGTTCAATACGCCACGCCGAAGCAGTAATCAGATTGGTGACATGCAGAAACGGCAACCAAAATTTCAAGGGTTTTCATCCTTCTTCGGACATAAAACCTATTTGGTTTAGAATTAAGCTCAGGACGGCCCGAAATATATTCGGTGATAGGAGAACCTTAAAACATTAAACCACAAGTATTCCTGTACTGCGCGAGTGGTTGATTAGCTTGAAAAAATAATTTCACAAATTTCATATCCTTTCAGGAGACTGAAAACATTTATCTTTACATAGAACATTTATCATTGCACCGACTCAGTATTGAGATGGACTCATTCAAAAATAAGTAGCGCCAGAGAGAAAATCCTTGAAGCAACAATTCTTGTGTCATTATTTATGACTTATTAGTCCAGACTGAGCTTACGTTTCCAACACAACACATCAAATCACTTGAACGGACTTCGAGGACTTCTAGCTTTTGCTCTCATCATAAATCAATCCACAGGGCATTTGCATTCCCATTAGCCATCTTTAAGACAGTTAGGTATATGTAACAAAATTTCCTGCTTCAACTTAAAAATGACTACCAGTGCTTTATATTTAGACTTTTCTCTCATGATTTATCAATATATAGGACACTTTAGAAATATTAGTGACATTAATGTCGACTTTGTCAGTTTAAGAATGAAAAATTGACTCCCAGTGCTTTATATTTCGGGAAAACCACAAAACAACCGACAACTTAAACGGAAATACTCCATATTTTAAAGTGCAGCTCCAAGTATTAATATGCACGGAAGGAAATATTCACCGCCACAGCATACGAGCATAAGCGCATGAGAACACATGCAGCGTTCCCACTCATGCACCTCCTACCCCGTCTAAGAAAAAAAAATCGCACGCCACGGGTGGGCACGACACGCCGTCGCTAAGTACAACGACACCCTCGACGCGCTCACAAACACAACCCTTCCGAGGCGGACGCGCGGAGGGGAGGATGCATTTTCCCACCGCCCTCACGGGTGCATCACCCTCTTCCCAGCCACTCCTCCCCGCTCTCCGATTCTCACGGCAATGGGTCAACTCGAATTAAGCACGACCCGGGGTGAGGAAGGAAAAGGTGACGGGAAAGCAGAGCGTCACCACCTCTAGGGCTCTGATTCTCCGCCAACCCCTGAATCCGCGTCCCCGCCACCTCGCCGCGACCCCCTGTCGGGCACAAGAACCTCCCCGCACCCCTACCCACACTCCCTCCCTCTACGGAGACGCCTCCGCCGCGCCGGAGGTGTGAAGTGATCCCACACAATGAGGGCGCGACACACGACGGCGCCCTCTGCATGTACGTGCGCGGGGCTCGAGTGATGCGCGCAGACAAGAGGGACGGAGGCGCGAAAAAATAATGGAGAGAGGGGATAAGGGCCCTCAAGGGGCGAGAATGAGTGAGGGAGAGGGGGATGAAGTGGCGCCGGCCCTGGCTAATTAAAACAGCTGAGACTGCAAGGGAGGAGAGCGCGTTTAACCCGCATTTTGCCCCGGTCTTTGTTTTTCCCTAACCTTGCACATGGTGACACTGAGATCTGACCAATACACCGGTTTCATACGCTAATGCAACCGAGTTCACATCCCAGTAACCCTAGCTCTGGAATGACTACAAAAATAGTACTGCCCCGAATATTTTAATCATTTCCGGAGAGAATGCAAACCACATATCAACTAGCCAAAAAATCTAGCAAAAATGCTCCTTGGTAAGGCATGAGCTACATTCCTTTTTTATTCTTTCCCTTAGAATAGGTTATCTTTGCTAATAATTCAACGGTAACATAACTAAACCTACAAGCAATTCAAACAGCATCTCTAACAAGAGATTTACTAACAAAGAGTTAACACAGCGTAGAACGAATATTAATGTATAAAACATAATTTATAATCAATTAATGCACCGTCCCAAACACTTAACCAGCATGTCGCGTAGGTAACTTCCGAAAATGTTTCCCTCACCGCCAAAATCCTCGACACTGCTTGCAGGATAATTCGTATAATTAATTGTTTCGTGGAATAAATAGAGAGGATGAGATTCTGTAGAATCAAATACATGGGACGATATTTTCTAATACAAAAACCCTTGCCCTGATGAAGATGGAGAGCTTGACCGGGGTAAAGACCCATGAAGAATTTACTCAGTAGATCCGTTGGAACATCACAAGAACTTTCTTTACATAAATAAATAACCAGGCTTTTATATTGCGGCAAAAGCGGATCAAATGTGCTCTCCAGCCGATTGGCAGAGGACAGCTATGGCGCATGATAGCGCCACATAAGGGGCCCTCCCGTGCGCAAAAATACGCTTCGGGTCGACCGAGATGTTTTCCCTCGCCTCCCCGCCGCGGACTTGGCCGCGGCGGTGTCTTGGCGGTCGCGGACCCAAGTCTGAGCGGCCCTTCCACGGTCGCTCCTGAAAAGTCGAGGAGGCGATTCGTTTTTGGCGGCCGGGCCCGGGAGGGCGATGACGCCCAGACGCTCCTTTTGCGAGAGGCATCGGGAGGGAGGAGGAAGAAGCGTCCAAGCGTGCAAGGGCAGACACGCCAAAAAGGCTTCGCGCGAAGACGCAATCTCCCCAAGGGCCTTGGGGCTCCTTGAGAGATGGGTGGCCGTGGGGAGTTGCACTTTCGCAACGGGGGCGAGACGTTTGGGCGCTGGCGGGGAATGCCCTGATTTCGACACTTGAAGAGACGACTGGGAGTAATCCACGTGGACGGCACCGCATTCACCTTGCGACCACGCCACTGGGTCCAGAGCAAAATTACGCACTCTGGCTCGTGGTATACTTTTTTCAACGGAAGATATTTCCGAAAAGGCAATTAAATAAAGTAATAAACTCCAATACCGGTATATCGATCAACAACCTGACCCTCAACGTAGAGGAGAATCGTAGAATCGGTTCAGTTTAGCGAAGCGCAAGGCTTTGAGTGTTTATTACTCCTATTAATCGGATTTTCCTTGGAAAATTTTCTCTTTAGGCAACGTCTTAATCCTCAAGGTACATCATGATAAAATATTGATAACCACACGAATCGACATATGCTCTGAAGATAGGTTGGTAGAGGGATAGAAAAAGATCGTTGAGAAGAAGACGAACTAGCGTTGTCCTACCTATGGTGCGATAGGGGCTGACATTTTTGGGGAAAATTTAAAGTGGAAGCAAATTAGATGGAGCAAATACTGACAGATTTTGTTCTAGAAGACTACGAGAATATCCTGGGAATTACGCTATTTAAGAGCAAGAGAGGGAGGACGAAAAGGAATATTCTGGACCAGAATAGCAACGGTAGATTTAATAAGGGTCAAGGTGCACTACGGCACATGCATCCACAACAACAACAAACCAGCAGACGCCCGAATTCACCACACAACACCCGTAAAAAGAACCATCACGGATTAACTCAAATACGCAAGGGCGAAAGGTCGTGGTGACCGGCGAACCCATTCCGAAGAAAAATAATTCCGATTCCCATTTATGCGGCCGGAGTGCACTCAGCCTTGGGAGGGGAGACAGGCGACAATGGTGATTGGGGGGAGAGCGGTCTGGGATGAGATGGAAGAGCCTTTGGCGAGAGTCCACCGGAGATTGACATGTGAGGCACAGATGAGGCGAGGATAGCCGGAGCCATTGTGGGAAGGACGGTGGGGGTGGGAGAGAGAGAGAAAGAGAAATGGGCTGACGTTCGGGTGGGAGGGGAATTGGAGCGAGTTGGGGGATGGAGAGGAAATGGCGAAGAAAATGGCAACCACCCACGCGTCGCAATGACTTCTCGTAGCTTCCTTGGCTATCCCGAGCATTTCACTTCGACATTCCGTGGGGAGGTCGAGGAGAAGATTGCTTGCGGCAACCGATCCTTGGGGTGGATCTAGTCTGATCATGGTTTAGGCTAAGGTGACCAAAATGGACTAAAGAATATAAGGTTTTGTTGGAATAGAAAACAAGTTACCCTAAATAATGACTCAACATTCCACATTTTCTATTTGAAAATTTCCAATGCAAATGTAACGAGTCTTGCAAAACATTTAAACATCACCGGACAAAGATGCACCATAAAAGATTACGGTAATATATTATGGCTTAATTGATATGAAGTAAAATATACTTGTAACTTCGGAATACCAAAGGAAAATATTACAATGCCTATGAATAGAACACAAAAACTAGTCGCCAGTAAAAATTACCGGACAGGAATAAAATTAAATTTATTAAAAAAATACTAAGCGGTCATTACAAGTGAATCGTATACTACAGAAACCAATCACTAGGGCCAATAACAGAATTTTCTATAGTAACATTATTACACAGTTGTTCGTTTTAAAAAGCTTCATAGGAAAATTTGTAAAAAAAAATGGGAATAAAAATCATTAGAGTTGTATATTTAAACGCATTACGATAACTCGCAACATGCTGCAGTAACATAATTTGTAAAAATATTAAGAGCACGCTGGCCTAGTTCTTACAAAAACCCATTTATCATTCCGTAGTTTACGAATGATGAAAATATTCCTCAGACAGTGGTAATTTGGCTTGCTTTCAAGGCAAAGGCCAAGTCCTCCCATCCTCTTAAGACTTGGCGACTCATGAGCCAATCTAAGGGCACATTTATAAGTAGGTATATAAGACATTTCCTAGGAAGATATAACATAGTGACCGCTTTTATGCAATGATGATTACCCGCCAACGCCACGCTGTTCCACAAAAATAGCCCCCGTTGACTCAAGCTGGTTGGCAGAACACGAATGCCGGGGAACAGAGTAAATGAAACTAGGTTACAGCACATAAGATGGCTATAAAGCAAAAGACTTACTCTGTTGCAAAAGAAATTCACTTCACGCCATCATATCGGACCGCTCCATCATATTTCGCATCAACAGAAAATATCGAAAATAATCGAAAAGAAATCCAATACAAATTAATGTACGCAGTAGTAATTGGGAAACTAGTTTACCCTCCCTTCATTAAGATAATGAGACTTTAAAGCCTAGCAACGTTCAACTTCGCTGATACCAACTGATTCATGTGAACAATTCACAGTTAACGCTTTGCGTTAAAAGGATAAAAAAAACCTCGCAAAAGCTTGTATTTGCTTACTCCTCGGCAGTAAGCATACCTGGCTTGAGAACCTGGCAAAATAAAAAAGTGCGTGCAATATATCATTGGTGGTGGAGAATATTATGGTAAGTCTAAAGACATTGCTGGACAATTATCCGGAAAAAAATAAGACGGCTCCGTAATTCCAGCAAAAAAGTTGATAATTAACCTCCTTGTGGACGGAAGGAGAACAAAGACCTCCGGAGGAACTCCTCCTAGAGGGTCTCGCGGCGAGCCCATAGAAAATCCCCTAAATCCCCCCGACGCACCCTCCCGACCCCCTCCAGAGTAATCCACTCTCCCCTGCCCTTCCATTTCCCTCCTCCGCTCCTCCTCCTTGAGCCACTCGGCGAAAATGAAAGCCAACCAACCTCCCGGCGGTAATACTCTTTCTGGCGGCGACCGACACTCCTCGTGGGCACGCCTCATTTGGCCCCCAACGAGAGGCGATTATAAAACGACCACCGCGTCCTCCGTCGCAAAGTGAGGGGGGAGGCGGAAAGGAGGAGAAGACAAGACGGTGGGCGCGAAGGTAGAGCGTGGGAAGGAATATGAGGAAGGGAAGAAAAGGAAGCGAAGCAAAAGAAATGGTCGAGAGGGGAGGAAAAAACGGAGGAGGGAATGAAAAAGCGGACGTCCACACGAGAGAGGCTACCCTTTCCCTCCAACTTTTGGTTCCGCCTCCCCCCCCAGGGCCGCCTGTTTCCCAATGGGATGGGCGGAGGAGAGAAAGAGACGTGGAATCCGCCCAGTTTTGGGCACGCGCCACGGATTCTGAGTCGGACACCCGGAAAAAATACACGGATTATTTATGCGGGAGATGGGGAGGATGTGGGAAGGAGATGAGGAAAAACGAGAGGAAAAAATATATTGACTATAATGGAGAAGCTTGATGCCAGGCGGTAGATCCGGGAAATAATTTCCACGCTCTGATACGGGCGTCTCGGTAAGAGCATTCAGACGAAGCTTGATAGGTACCCAACTTCCTACTTGTTCTGGCAATTAAAATCTAAAATGGTTTAATAAAATTTAGTCGATCCACCTCACAAATATGATTTTCTTCCAACTCTCAGTTTTACAATTAGCGTGGTGGCGATTTAAAATGGAAAATTAAATGTCTTATTCGCAATTACCCAGAATTGTACCGTGCATTCGATTTGACACATCCCTCTTTTTTTAGATACATCAACGTCAAATTTTCTGCCAATTCATAATATTGCAACTGTGAAGATTTATGGAAGTTCCAGATGATTATAATTACGACAACATTCCATCGCAGACTTCAAGAGATTACGAAGCCATTCCATTGACTCCACCCTAGACAGGAGAACACAATTTCTAACAAACCTTCCAATAGCATATATGTAATTTAGGACCTCCTATTTTATCCTAACCAAAGACAGCA
Organism: Platycnemis pennipes; assembly: GCA_933228895.1. Lineage (NCBI taxonomy): Eukaryota > Metazoa > Arthropoda > Insecta > Odonata > Platycnemididae > Platycnemis > Platycnemis pennipes. The sequence goes on from OW121853.1 coordinate 55,504,167, forward strand.
TGAATATATTGGCTCATGTAATTGGAATAAAAAAACCATATTATAGCGACTGTCTATAATACACTTCCCTGTAATAAAAGAGCAGAACAAATTGAATTAATCCCGATGATTACCACACATGCTCAATACAGGAAGATTACGGAAGAGCCTCCGCCAGATATTATTCCATATTCGGGCTATCCGTAGCCTTCTCTCACATTCCGAACTGTGCACGCTCTATCATAACATTTTATGCACTTACACATCAATGAAATAACACTTAAACTCTTCATATTTTCAATCTTCCCCCACGAAGTCCAAAATCCCCAATCTTCCTCCCCATTTCCACTTCTTACAGAATCCTCTCTATCCCTTAAACGCAGATTTCAAAAGCCCCTAACCTCATAATACTATCCCCATCCACTTTTTCATCCCCCTAAAAGCATTAAAAGTTATTCTAATCGTAGAATAGACATCGTGACCTATTCACCCCGTATGCCTAGTACACGAAAATGACTCCGATTCCACCTCAACGATGACCGAGTCCCCAAGGAGGAGAGAGGGAGCGACGGACAATGGATTAAGTGGCAGGGGGGTTAAATTATAGGGGAGAGGAGGTGTTAGGAGGCGTTCGTCCCATTGTGACGCCCTCTCTTTCCGCGCCATTGGCCTTAATTTGACGGCCAGAAATGACACGGGCACCTCTGTCACATAAAATTTGGCGTCAGTAGCGCAGAAACGACTACCATTCACGGGACACTTAATGGTTAGCCGTCAGGAAAGAAAGGAGGGTAAGTCTATAGGTAGAAAGGTGGGAGTGCACGCAAGTTATCGATATAATGCGAGGATCAAGGGAGGAGAAAAGAGTGCTGCAGGGGAACATTTGCTCTCGAGCTTTGAACGCTCGGGACACCTAAAGCTGTAGCTTTACATGCTACCCTGAGAGTTGCCACTAAGGCGTGTGGCATGGGCTTCATCATAAATTAAAATGGTATTTTATAGGTCCCCAGCAGTAAAAATCTCGATATCGACATTTCCACGAAAGAATGGGAAAATTCGAATGACGAGCAGAGTTATGTTTGCAAATTATTAACTTTTTTTGTGCAGCGGGGAGACAGAAAATGAAATGTTTTATCTTTCCGTACCGACATTTTCTCTCTTCATTTGTCGCTTATTTCCACCCTTCTAAGAGAACCATGATAGAAGCGGTGCGGTGTATGCCTCAGCCTCAAGCGATTTAATTTAACAGGTAACCTTAACCTAGCGTGCAACCTCCATGTTTCCATAACCAAGTCCAACCAATAGTCAAGTAACAGTGTATCGTAGATAAGGTTCGTGACGGAAGTTCCGATCGCAGCGCGTCTGGGACAATAGTATACCTTGCGTGATGATTTCGTCAATGAGGACACCCTGCTGAAAAATTCCCTACACATTTTCTACGGAACGTAAGGAATTCTACAGAGTTTCTGTAGAAACCTTTCCATTTCTACGGAGTTCTACAGAACAAATTCTACGGAACAGAGGGACTTCTGTAGAAAGTTGTGAGGTCGCACTGGGTCTACGGAATTCTACGGAAAATTTTTCGAGGCAAGTTCAAAGTTCCGTACACTGCCCGAGAATTCCGTAGGAAGCCCGGGATGCCTCTACAGAATATCATCCCGGCATCCCTTTCGGCCATATTCTTAAGGAATAAGCAGACATTTCAGAAAAGTACGATATGGAGATCAGAGACGTTAAGTTCCGGGACATTTACGCCCATGATATGATAAAATAGATATATGAAACCGCATTTTAGACCTAACTAAAAATAATAAAATCAATTATGAAATAGAACGTAACTTTAAAGTTGAAGTATTAACGGCGTTCAAATGACCAATAATCATCATTTTCATGAAAACCTATTTTGTGACACGATATGGTAACGGGTATCAAATTAAAATATTTTGTTAAATATATCTACCGTTTTCTCTGTAATCACCTTTTTCTTACATTTACGCGGAATATAAACTGTATGACTTCATTACAGAGAGATATCCTTTTACGACCGCTGACTTTGTCTTTGAATGTTTTCATGAGCGCAGCGTAAACAATATAAATTGATGTAGGATGGCGATAATTCATTAGAATTTTAACGTGTAAATGTATTTGTCAAATTTATTCAATCCAACAGAATGTAGCGTTTACTTAAGCAATTGCTGTTATAGCATTTTATAGATATGTTTACAAAATATGAAGATGAGCAAAGAGATCAAAATCAATAATATTGATTCAATTAATTGTTCATTTGTGCAAAATACAATTGCATTCTTATGTTTTGCCTCCTTTGTTGTATTACTTGTTAAATACCTCTTCGCTGAAACATATTATTATTTAAATTCTATTCTTCATAACGACATATCAAAATAAGTTCATGTAAAATACTGTTGGCATCTTCGCTTTTTCAATAGACATGACTCTACAAAAGTTATGATTGAAAATGAAGCTTTGATGCTTTAAAATGATACATAACATTGATGACTTTAATACTGGGACATCTAGAAGAGTGGGCTTAATTATATGAAACTGATCATGTTTTTCTGCATCTCTGGATCCTAAGTTTAATATTGCTATGACTATGAGAGGGATTTGTGTCATGTTATAGTGCATCCTGGTGCAATGATACTTATGTCAATCATTCACTTTAAGCCTATTATCTTCAGAAGAATGGCATTTTTGACTACCCTTACAATGAAAATATTTATAATTATAGGTTATGTTCATAATCTTTTCATGTATACAAAACCCAGTCAGCTATATATGTATACATCAATCGTGTTGTAGATTACATACATCTAGATGTATGGCTCAGTGGTTAAGGACAATTAAGCAGGTAAGATAGAAAATGGAAATAATACTTGGCAAATGTGTGTGATGATCATTCACGTAGTATCGATACTACGTGAATGAGTTAAAATACAGTGTGATGAGCAGTCTTGATATTTTTTAACTTAAGGAAAAGCTATATTCCTTTGGAACACCTCAGAGGTGTATTCTTATAGGAGCTTCAAAAGAATGTGTAGTGTAGTTTTTTCCTTCCATGATTTCTTGCACTCCCTATATGCATACCTATGGCAGCACTCAATGGATTAACTGCAGTTACCTTCATCCAGACCTTATTTCTTTTTTCCTTTCTATAGTGACTGATCTCATCAACCTGTAGATATTAGTTAAATACTGGGAGGATTTTTACATGCATGTTATATACATTATTCACTGAGAAGCATGTTTATGACCCCATTAGCAGGAAATTTGTGTGTTGCATCATGCATCGAATTACTCCCTTTATATATTATAATGCATCAAAATCTATGTTTGAATTGAATTTCCATATTTCATTGTTTTGAAGTACCTAGGTGTAGTATATTACTATATGCAAGTCATTATCATGAAGTTGACAAGGAGGCTGTCTTAGCCATTAGGTATACATTTTTAAATTGAGCTGGCGCTTCATCAAAAATACATTTTCCATCAACCTCAACAATGTTAGTTGTAGTCATTTTCATCCAGATTTCAGAATTTTAGCTTTTCATAGCTGTAACAGGTGAAACATCAGCTCTGATTAGTGGCAGGTAAACAGTTAGGGTAACCCTGAAGCTTGACCTCTTCTGTAACACTCTTTACAATCAGCAACAGCAGTTATAAATGGTTATGAGGCTACACAGGGGCCATGAAACTCATGCTATATTAGAGTTACATGAGACAGACCGCTGCATATGATTATAGCATAACATTGAATTCCATTTCCAGCACAAAACATACAAGAGGATGATAGGATCTGGTCATTAAAATAATGAAAGAATTCTATTTCACATGGAAGATGGAAACTTAAATTCTTAGCTAGTATTTTTAAGAAATTCTGAGGTTTGCATAATGAAAAGCAGGAGGCAATTCATTTTTTCATTTCCTGTTGCAAATTATTTGCAACTTTGTTAAGCTTGCAACACCTGGCGATAAGCCACATTTCTTGAAATGGGTATACCCATACCTATTATTCCTTAAGATTTCAAGAAAGAAATGTAAAGATTATTTTCTATAGCTTAATTGGTGACTTCTTAGCCCTGCTTTCCTAAGACATTCCACACATCAGGTTTTGGATTTAGGGTGCTTTTACATCTAAGATCATTTATGCACCATCAAAGTATTCTTGTACGGAATAAATCCATAATGACTGGTATTTTTTAACTTAGGCATGTCCATATTTTGGGCTGTCTCATGTAACTTATTATTTTAAATATTATTTTGAGATTTAGGAAGCCTATGAAAACTTATGTCCATTTTAAATCTATTTATTGTACCAAACTGGTGCACATCAGACCTTATAATTAAGTTTAGGATATCCTTCATGTGGATCTTGATCAACACTTGAAATACATTTTCACCATATATTTTCATAATACCACTTATGATAAAAAGTGGTTGACAGTGATCTTAAACAGTAGCACCTGTTATTAATCTCACAGCCTTTTTTGTAGAGTAAAATATTTTTTAAAACCTCTTGAGTTGCCTCATAGATCAAGGCCATACAATATGTGAGAATGATAATATGCATGGTATGCATCATATAAGTAGTTATTTGGTCTCAGTGGCTTAATTTTCCTCACAAGCTGCAATGATTTAGGCAGCTTTGTACAGACACCAATGTTAAGTTCATTCCAAGTTAACTCATGGCCAATGAAAACCCTAATAATTTTACAGGCTCATTCATGTTAGGGTACATTGAGCGAAATACAAATAAGATTTTGATTCTCCAATGTGTTATTTGGGGAGAACCAGTTTTGGGGGGGAAAAAGAGATTATGTCCAGAATGCAGTATCAGCAAAAACTGTTTCGTATACATGACACACACTACTCAGTAGTAGTGGGTATATCCATTGTTATGAAGTACCTGAGCTCTATCAAATTGAATTTGGGTTCAGTAGCTGATGATGACCAGAAAAACTGATTGGCATGTGCAGCATATCTCTCAAACTTTCTAAGACTTCATACATCCTGTTGCTGACCCCTAGCTGCAATTATAATTAAAGCTAGCTAGCATATTCACAAATTGTGCTGAAAATAAGCATGAATTTGATTTGCTGTGAAACAAAACGTACTTATATAGAAGTATTCGCATTGACCACTTTATTTATGTAGTCATAGTAATGTGTTTATATAAAGGTTTGTAACAAGATATTAATATTTTTCTGCACACTTTTTTTTTCTTTCTGTTCTATTCTAAGTCTGTTCAAAAGTAATTGAAATTTAAAAACTTTCAATGTGTACTAAATATCCCTGAAGAAACCGAAATAAAGAGGCGAAACATTGACACAAATTGGTGTTTATAAAAAAAAATGGCCAAACAACTCAATATAAACACATTTCTATTGCTACAAACGTACTAAAAATATAATTTAGTTTCTTATAATCTTTTTAGTTTCAATTATTCATCTATAGTATATCGGTAAAATGACCACATTGCTAATAATTATAACATTAATGTTTTCAATTTGTCTTATTTGTTGGAATTTAAAATTGTTTGGAATGAGATCCTCATGACTCCCCCCACCTGCCCAAAAGTACTTGATACCCCTTCTTGAAAGACTAAGCCTTGTAAAATATGGATATAAAACAAAAAACAAGTACCAAAATATTTTAAAATAGGAATTACTACATAGTTAGAAAAAAGATTCATTAAATACATGAGAATATAATTTGAATAGCGATTTTAATTTGACTCTGGATAACACCGGATGTTGGCATGAAGCGTCCATCTTAGTTTTGTAATCTGTGTCAAGAAGACTCTCCTTGGCGTGTGTACGTCGTTTATGTATTTACTTTTCGACGTGAACCAATTCGAGGAGTTTTGTTTGTTAATGCGTGTTGAGTGAAAAACCGTGAAAAGAAATTATTGGTTAAAATACGTCAATAGGCAAGTGGGCTGCGGCCTCGGTAAGGATACCGAATACCTCGAAAACAAAAGTGAGGATTGATCCAGTTTTTTGGCTTTCGCTAAGTCACGACGACGCGAAAGGAACAGATACATTTTGTGATTTGAAAATCGTCATTCCAGGAGGTAAGTTTTGAACTGAAATCTAATACTATCTATTATCATTAAGGAGAAAATGTCCACTCATGACATCGTTGAAAATGTCATTTATGTTAGGGTATGTGTTCTCAATGGTTCCGCTTTCTTCGTAGATGAGACCATTGTCATTAATCCTTCTCGCGAGGTTCTGGGACTACGACCAAATGGTTATGTTATCTCTGGACATACAGCGCTGGAGACAAGGTGAGTTTATTTTTTCTGTAAACTTTAATTTGAGCGCTTTTTATTATACATAGTTATGATAGTGTGCCACTTACTGACAGAAGGCCGTTGAAATATAATGTAAAGGAGTTACTGAAAATTAATTGAAGTGAACTGGTCCAGCTTTAAATAATAATTGATTGAAAGATGACATGTTGTTATGACAAAATTAAAGTCTTTTGATTGTTTTTCTTTCAGGCCTTTCTGTGGGTGAGCTACGGAGAATATGGCTGAAGAACTTATTTACAATTAATATATACAGTGCAATTCCCCAAGGAAATGTAAAATTAATGACAGATAATAAATACAGAGGTAAATAGATGAGTGTTTAATTTATTGATTCTATTCTTTTTATATAACTTATGTACTATCAGCCCAGATATGATCCGGAATTATGCTAGGAATGTGTGATTTAGAAAGCTGAGCAAAATACTGTATACAATTGCCAATGTACTTTTAGGAATGCATAAAATACGTTGTAGAATATCTATAGATTGCTCAAAGGAATCTGTGCAGAAAGCTAGGGAATATCTACGGAACGCCTTAAGGAATCTGTACAGAACGCTAGGGAATATCTACGGAACGCCTTAAGGAATCTGTACAGAACGCTAGGGAATATCTACGGAACGCCTTAAGGAATCTGTACAGAACTCTAGGGAATGTCTACGGAACGCTGTAAGGAATCTGTACGGAACGCTAGGGTATCTCTACGGAACGCTGTAAGGAAAATGTACAGAAAGCTAGGGAATTCTGTAGAACGTTCTACGGAATTCCTTAAAAAAGTGTTTCAATACTTTAAGGAATTTCTGTAGAATGGCCTAAGGAAATCTTTTAAGGAACTTCTACGGAATTTTTCAGCAGGGCACTCTTGAAGGGAGCCGCGTTCCATTCGGCCAATTAGGCGCTTGAATTCTACACGCAACGGAAGAATGCCATTTTGAATGGTGTTCCAATTCGTCAAACGATATTGCCGCGAGTTTAGACATCTATTGTCGCCGTCCGCGAAGGTTGATACGAGCGCACCATTTTGAGCCGCCATGTTGAAACTCGCAATAAAAAATATCAACGACAATCTCCTGGATCTTCTTTTATTGGCTGAGTATTTGGGCTGAAGACACTGAAAATTAAATGAAAAACGGAAATCAAAAGCTGAGCACGGCCAACAAATGTTGATGTTGCCACTCGCTTTCACAAAGTTAACCTACATCGCTTTAGTTATCGTCACCAGTCGATTACGCCGACATCGGGGATTCTATGATTCTACGATGACTAACACCACATGGCTTCTCCAATGCGTCATGGGTTTGGAGACTAATTTTACTCGTATTTGTAACCAGTAACTGCCATGGGCGAGCCCCGAGGCGCGCTCCGGGGATTTCTTCCATTCGGCCGGACACCAGACGGCGTGGTGCGAATCCCCCCTTCCAGCGATCCACGAGACGAACCACAAATTTCCGAGAGCGGACGCCTCCGCCGCCAAACGACCACCCGGCGTAGGCCGGCCGGCGGGGGTAGGAGAGGTGATAAAAGGACCCGGGAGCAGGGCGTTGGGGAGGAGGGGAGAGAGGAGGGACGGGATGATTAAGCTACCGCGATTCATCCGCCTTATCTCTCCTCCCAGGACCCCCGCCCGGCTGCGCGCACGCCCCCTCGACCAACCCCGCCCCTCCGAACCCAAAGTTCCTCTCCAAACCTCCCTCCTTTCTTCCGGTCACACCTGCGTCTGCGACCAGGCAATTTGACTTTAGAGAAGGATAAGGTCTTGTGCGTCGGGACGAGAGGAAGGGCGCCGATCATGTCTCACATTCGGGCACGGAAAACCATTGCATCATTGTCGCACTAAACAATAAACATGTGGTACAAAGGCCACTAGCTAATGACAAAACAATCGTTGGCAAATTCAATTCGTGTAACAGTGGAACTAGTTTCAAACAGTTTTTTCCAGGTTTCACGCATAAAAGCAAGGTGACCCTACGAAATTGTGTTCGACCTCCACAAAATACGTCAGTATTCCGCATAACCTAGCCAAAGCTCTTCAATAAATTGACGTATATCAGAAATCGTTTTTATTTCATACACTCGACAGTAAAAAAACAAATTTATAGTATTCACTGACATAGATCATCCAAATATGATAAACACTTTCCTTTCAAAAGGATTAAGACGAGCCGATGAAGACTGTTCTCGAGAGAAAAATGAACAGCAAAGGAAGGTCATTTATGACACATGGAACAAGTAGAGAAGAATTTACAATAGGATACTTATATTCATACTGAGAATCGAATAGAGCTACGTCAAATCTTATGATTGGTGACAGATGATGCGCAAAAATGGACAAAACCAATATTTGCCGAGTGACATGGTGTCCATAGTTGATAGTTTGGTATCTCTTGGCCTTATCTCAAAGGGCAGGTAATCGCCGACGCCAGAAATTGGATAAAATTACCCACTGCGACCATCGATACACATTGGCCATAATTCTCAAGTACAACATCAGGAGGAGGAATACAGGTACGGCTGCGCCCAAGAGGAGAAAGATATCCAAGAGCACGTGCAGTGCTCGGAATCAAAAAAAGAAAAATGCAGCTATAGTTTGGCGAGAGTGGGTGGGGAACGAGAAGTGGATTGGCCGGAAGGCCACCCCACAACTCCATTCAGGGCCGGGACGACCGATGTCGCTGCCCTGCCCACGACAGCCAATCAACGACAGGATGGAGTGGGGGGTGCAGAGACGGAAATATCGGGTGGATGATCTTACAAAACCAACCAAGAAATGGGAAATTGATGGATGTCGAATTGTAATGGCTTCATTTTCCGCGGGTGAATGGCCCGCTCTACCGTCCCCACTCCTTCCTGGAGCCAGGACAACGGCGACCGCCTGATCGGTTGGGGTCGACGCGACAAGCGGCTGAACGCCCCAAAATCTCCTTCCATTTATGTGCTCACGCTACCGCATCCCCACCTCGAACACGACGCCACCGATGAATACAGCGATTGGTGCACATCCCGACGATTGTGTCACGAAAAAGAATGACTAATCTGGACTTTATTGTGAGGGGTACCATGGAAAGCTTAAGAGGTGGATCCTCAATCCAGTAAAAGTCGCCTTCGGCCATCGCGTTGAGGCGATTTCATCAACAAACACCGTCTGACGAATGGCATTATCCACTATTTGATCATCCACGGCTGTGCCAGTCGATCGAAGCCAATATTTCTTCGATACCAGATTATTGAAGGTAAGATAATTCGTTTTAAGTACATATCTCATTCGCATAATACTAGATCTTAAACAAATTTGTAATTATCGTGCAATTTGCTTGTAAGTGAAATCCTGACACTTTCCCCGTGGATGAACGGGTGCTATGCATCTGTTAATTTAAGCAAGTTACTATTTTAATCAAACTTAAATTCTGGCGGAGACCTTTTTTCTTTTTATCTACCCATTTTTCCAGATATTTTCCAGGGCTCTTTGATAAAGCACAAATTGATTTAAAAAAGCCAATGGTAGGTCAGTCGTGAAAAATCATTCAAACACGTTTGCTGACAATTTTGAGGCACTTAAAGGATTAAGGCATAATAGGAGAAATTAACACTTAATAAACCTGGATTAATGTTACGCCCTCCGTCCGAGAGGCAAGACCCTCTGAAATATTTCCGATCCTCCCTATAATATACCCATCAAACGCCCAGCGGGGGATTCTGGATGGGGATAACTGTCCTTAAAAAAAAAGCTAATTTCACAACAGCTCGGCAAAAAGGTCCAAAAGTGGAATCGCTCCATCAAAAAGCCTCCTTAAATTAATGAAACCGACACCCGACGGGATTTTTCAGACAAGATGGGAGAAAGGAAAACGTTCCGGGGTGTGCGATCGGTAATCTGAAGCTCCAACCCCATCGTCGCCTTTGTTCCACGGATCCTTCGGAGGTACCCTCCCCCGCCGAGCGATTGTTCCCGCGGGGCACCCCTGAGGCCACGCGCCGATTCCGATGACAACGACCGTCCCATTAGCCGAAACAAAAGGGTCGCACAAGGGGGGGCGAACGCCAATAAAAACAAAATCTGCGAGAGCGGGGGATCCTCGCCACCACTCCACCACCGTGCAAAAAAATACCTATATTTTTGCCGCGGGGTCGGATGAAGAACAGAACAGAAAAATGACAACGGAATGACCATAGAGGAAAGGCGTATCTTACGCGCGAGGTAAGTATAAAGAAACAGCGAGACAATAGCACTCGAAGCGTTAATGTACGACTTTGCGGTTTTCCTGGGTATGATTTAAAGACAATTTATTCATGGAAACGTAGCCTTTAAATTCATTTTATTCGCGGTTTCAAAGGTCACACGAAGGGAAAACATTAATGAATTCCACGAATCATACCTATGTAATGCTCGAAACCTCTTATTCGCCTCACTTATGACCTCGAGTTACTTAACACCTTGCTGATTACGTACTCCTTTCCTCCCATATCTCAGAGAATGAAACATTTTTCACGATGATAAAAGAATCAGACATTTTCCTTTATTATCTATGCGTTTGCGTTTATCTATCACGGAAAAGCGATAGTCAACGGCCAATAGTGATAACATGACACCAATGATACTATGGCACCGTGATACTATGATAAGAAAATGGGATGGACAAAAAACAAAATTAAGAATTCTCTGAGAATTTATGTTCCTTTTATCAACTTAGCCCTCCGATTCTTTGCTTTCTCAGTTACGCAGCAGAGTTGCAACTGTTGACCACTCAGGAGGCGTCTGATTCAAAGAGGTCATGATCGGCATACTTCGTATCACCCTACCTGTCCACGGTTTCAACCACGCCGCGTCGAATGTGATAGCATGCCGTGAACTCAGAAGATCTGCATAAAATAATCTAAACTATAGGACAGTGTATTTCGATTGCTAATTCCTTTAAAATATAATTACATTCATATCGAGGTTTGATTAAAGACATTTAACATTACTTCTATCTAAAACAAAGGTTACATACGAATTACTTGGATAGAGTGCGAGGACACTTTGTGGAACTCAAACATTTTGAAAAGATAGAAACAGCACTATTTCACACAAGCTTTAATGCGGAATATTATTTGACGAACACATATCGCCATAAGTAATGGACCGTGCCTCGCAATAGCGTGAATTAAAAAAAGAGAAATAAACGACAATTTAGAAAAACCTTAAACCAATTGCTACAAATTTTGAGAAAAGACATTCCATTAAAAACTAACATGACTAGAAAAAATTTTCCCCTCGTGATGCGACGTGTCCTGGTAACAATAAAATACTTAAATTATACCTATCGTCCCTGACTACATTATCAGGCGAGGCAGTGGGTATGAGTCAAACACAAAAACCCATGACTCCGCGCCAGCCTCGGTACACGTGTTGGTAAGGAGCCGGCCTGGATATCGCACGGTCGTGGATTCGAACCTCATTAAACTAAAAAGTTAAATCGAAACGTCAAACGTAAACGGTCAATGGAAAAAAATAAAACGGCAACTACTCAATATTCAGCGAGTTCCTCGCGTAATCAACGACCACAATGAACCACAACCCAAGAAAGTAATTCGCCAAAACAATACTATCCATTTTATTTTTCCGAGACTCCCACATTGCATGAAAGGTGCCCTTTCACCCCCTACCACACTCCTTTGACGCGGCTTGCAGCTTAAAATGCAGACGGATGGAGAAGACTGACGGAGCAAAGGAAAGGAGACGTGGGGAGGGGGAGGCAAAGAGATCCGTGCACGCGTCGGTTTACTCACGGGGGATGAAGCACGGGGGGTATCAGACGCCAGTTGGCGGCAGACACGACGCACTCGACAGGGAGAGATCGAGGCAAGGGAGACAACCAGTGGCCGACGCAAAGGGAGCGGTGGTAAGTGGTTACGGCACGGGCGGTGCCGGGGGAGGTGTGGGGCGAAACGTGTGTGTGTGTGTGTGCGTTTCCTGCGGAGCATAAATGGATAATTGGGAGAGAGTGCGGGGGAGTGACTGAGGAGCGTGGAGAGTTCAAGGGGGCTCCCCCACCCTTTGCCGGGTGTGTTGGTGCGTGGGAGCGACGTGGGGAGGGGGGGTGGTGTAATGGCTGCGTCGTTAGGGCACCCTCTACGCGCGGCCCCCGCGGCTTGGAGGACCGCGCGAGTGGGAAAACAACTGCCGACGCGGCGAAGAAACGGGGATGAAAGCAAAATATACCGAGGGCGGCGCGGAGAGGGTAACGAGAGGGTTCGGCACAAGCCAGCGCGACGTGGCAGGGGTTCGAAGCTCGGTGCGGCGGCCCGAGAGCCCACTGCACACCCCGCGGTTTATTTTCCCAGCGATGGCGTGTACTTAAACAAACGGCCGGAAAACATAGGGGAACGGGGGGCTGGAGTATTTTTCGCAGGAAATTTGAGCCAGAGTGGGGCGACATACCCAGACCCTCGCGCGCACCCTCGACGAGTTTAAGGACCCTGGGTACGGGCTGCGTGAGTCAAAGCAAATGAAAAACTCCTTCGCATTGATGTAAACTAAAAATTATCTCCTCACTCTGATGACACACCACACCACCGTAAGGATAAAGGATGACACTAAAAATTCATATTTTTCTATGCGTGAATGTTTGTAACAATTACGCTTACAACACAAGGAATCGACTGCCGGTATAAACTTTCGCATATTATCTGCACGAATTGCAGTAATTCACGGCTAACTTGAAACAAATACGGTGGGTGACAGCCTTCGTATTTATAAAGAAAGCGCATTCTCGTGAAGTATTTTTTACTACGGGACGACTTCATAATTGTTATTTTCTACCGGTTACGGTTCGTATTAATGAAACATTCTTACTTGGCCTTTTGAACACTCTCTCCCTTCATTATTTTCTCTTCTATTTAACCCACTTGACTCCTCTTTACAATTGATTTAAACATGCCCATTTCCTTCTCGCTTTGCTCGCCTCGTTTTCCACTTTCCATAGCCGCCTTCATATTTTAATTTCCTTTAATGACATCTATCCTATTTTCATCCTGTTAAATACTTCAACTTCCCTTTTCCCCACCAAGATCTCAATGCCCTTCCATTCTGTCCATCGCACTTTTATCCATCCTCAAGGCACGGCTTTGGACAAATAACTGATAACTCTTTTCAACGCTACGCATACTCACGACCTCAAGTCATTTATAGCATCAATTGTCACTTCCGAACAAGTGATAGAGATTAGGAACGACACCGTTGACACGAAATTGGACAACAGACACTTCTTTTAACAAGTAGAGCAAACTCAACACAAACTCAAGTGGCACGCTTTGATGGGATAAAGAAAGCGAGAGTGCGGGAGAAAGAGGTGGGAATGGCGAGAGAGATTCCAGGGGAAAAGCTTGCGCGCGGCGGGCAAAAGATAAACAGACAAACGTGCTCCCCACAACCCTTTCCGTCTCGCCGACAACTCCTGGATCCCACCCTCGGTTCACCGTCACTCCCCGAACTTCGTTTTAGCCGCAAATTTCGCGCGGTGGTTGAGCAGGTAGCGACGGATTTTGTAACCGACACAAAAGGCTGAATAAAGGCGAATTTTAATCAACATCTTCAAGGCATACACCAAAAAAGGAAAAATTCTCGGTTACATCAACCGTCATTTACAATGGTTATCTAGAAAATTTCAAAATTGATCCCACCCGAATTACACCATTCCCCACGATTCTGTGGCATCCGATCAAAAGAACTTCGGATAACTATTGGTATAAGCTTCCTACATTAGCCAGGAAATAAGCTGAAATATTATCTGACAAATTATTTCGACTTGGCAAAAAGTTGACGAAAAGACAACATTCATCTTTCTGTTACAAGGTGAGGATTCTTAGCCAGATAGTCACAGAATGACGTGATCCACCACGATGTATGTATGTACATACACCGGTATGTCGCCGAGGTAATGGCTTTGGTAAACGGAGCGGAGTGTAGCGAGAGGGTTACGAAACGGAAATTCAGCCAATGAAAAACCTTTACGATGATTGCAAGCCGGAAAGGCGTGAGAGGAAGAACGCACACGAAATATTCAGGAGAGACCTTTCGGCGACACTTGAAAAAGAATACGCGAACACTGCATACATTTCAAACTTTACGAACTGCCCGTGAACATATCTGAGGGACTCGGCCCGCCTTAGAGCAAGCAGCAGCCACGCAAACAGTCGGACGCTTGACAGCTTAGGCCGTTCCTCCGCTGACACAGACACATAGCTCGGACGGAGACATTCTTCACGCAACGGTCCCCTTTGCAACTTCGCCATTTATCGCGCCCCGGGATCGCGAAAAGGAAGAGCAGAATGGGCCAACCAGCCAGCCAAGCAGGGCTCGACGGCGCGGGGAGGGAGGGGTTTGGGAAAAGCGATTTCGCACGAACGACGTGTTCCTGCGACGGGGGCGAGGGGTCCCCCCCAAATGTAACAAAAGGGCGCTGCGGAAAAGGGGACGGAGGGCAGGGGAAGAAAAGGGAGGGAGGGAGAGAAAGGCTGGAAGGGTCGGTGGAAGAAAAGTCGCGAACCCTCACTCTCCACCCCCGGGGGCAGTTGCCATTTCGCAAATCCGGAGCCGCAACGCAAGCCATCTGTCGCGGAGCCCTCCCTTTCGGGAGAAGGGCAAGAGGGGCGGGTCCTGCCCCGGCCGCACCCCTCCCAGGGCCCAGGAAAAGAGGGTCGGCGAGACAAACATCCCCTGACCCCCTGCCACTTACAACGGCAAAAGGGGGCGACGACAGTACTGCACAGGACGATGCACTTGAACCTAAAATTAGAGTGCCGCATTACGGCAAGAAATATTCTCTTGGGTGCGGTTGGATGAAATATTAAGATATCATTTCAAGTTGCTAGTACTTATACTCCCCTTCCGTGGCATTTTATCCCTCCTTTGTGAGAAGAACACCCAAAATTTTGTGAGAAGACGATATTCCAGACAGACACTCTTTCTTAGAATTTTTTCCACTCCGAAATGAGGGAAAACTTAGCTTAGATCGTACCCTCAAGCAGGAAATGAGTTTTCTTCCATCCGCTCTCCGTCGGTTAGGAATACAGAGAGCGGGGCCAAAAAATACGAACAGGAATTTATTTGCCTTTCCGACGTTAATCTCAAAATGGGAATACCCTTATAGGAACTTAAGTTCGTATTTAACAAAATATTTCGTCTTATAAATACGGTACGCATTCGAGGCAAACGTATGGTGCCATATTTTTCACATTCTTTATAGTGCCGTACACTGCTCCAAGATAAAGTGCAATATCTTTATACGCATAATATATATAAGTAATGTACGTACCATGTACTTGATTCCCAGACTAGATTCTCAATGCTGAAGGGAGAAATAGTGGTCGAGCGAGTAGCGCCGATTTTTAAAATTTCATTTGACCTTTCGCGCACATTGTAGGCTCTGAGACAACATTTATCGAGTTTGAAATATTAACGTATATTCTTAATACGTTACGAACATGTGAACACAAAAACATCAAGATCGGCGACAGCAGCATTTAAATGAGTATGTTCTCAAATCACATTTATCATCATCATCATTAGTCATCAACCCTCAGATTGGTTTGACGCATCTCACTGAGTTCTTCTATCGGCTAATCTCTTTATATTTACGTATTTCGTCTATTACACAAAAAATATTTGTTTTTCTAACGGTACGGAAGTTTTTCTACCCACAATTTCAACGGCATAACCAATCATTCAAAATCAATCCAAAGATATTTCCACTTCATTAACAATACATACATTTATTTAGTATAATATAGTGATTCGTTTACTACTTTCATTTAGTACCTTATCTCGTTCCGCTACAGATACAGGTATGGATACCGTGGAGAAAATATAAGCGAGTATTCCACATAAACGCCAGTAAAGAAACGAAAACAATTGGAGCTAAAAATTTACTCACTCCCAAGGGAAAATTACTGCTACAGGCGTTTGGTCATGAGGGAAGCCAAATCTCATTACGAGAAGGATAATTGAATAATAATACAATAAACAACAAAACATTCTAGCGTGGTTGCCTGTCGTATCAAAACTATACCCAAATTTTGAAGGAAAAAACTTAACTTCTATCTCTAAAAACTATCTGACTGCGAGTCTTTTCGAATCCAAGTTAGGAGCTGATTTCCGATCTTGCTCTTTCTTTATCGGGGCGGTTTTGTGCTTCGGGCGGATGGTCGCAGCTTCCGGACCAAGCACGGCTGGGCACGGGAGTCTGGAGGGGGCGTGACCGCCACGCACTTTCCGACACACGCAACGCCCACGCCGACATCAAAAACAACGTCGACTGCCACCAGGAAGAAGCCCTTCGGGAATCGTACTACCACTGCTACTACTACTACTACTACGAGTGGGGATTTCGCCAGCACCTGCCGCCCCCACGTCCGTCTGGCCGATAACCCGTTAGCACACCCCCTAGCCCTTTGTTTTGACCCCTTCCCCACAACCTGCTGGTCTGGGAACGGAGTATCTTGGCGGGAAAAATGCAACGTGCGAAGTTCTAAAATAGCAACCGCCCCTCTTTCCTCTGTATTGTCTGACCCAAAGCTAAGATACCGTAATTTTCCGTGCATAGGATTTTTTCCCCATGAAAACTCATCGAAAATGTTGGTTGCGCATAGTTACAAACATAAGCATTTTCCTCCGCACAAATAAACGAAAAACAATAGTGCGTATTCATGGCTACAAACTTTTTTTAGATTATCACGTTTTCATTTTGGTCGCAATGGATCTGTGACTGATAAGACGCCACGTCAGGAAACTAAGTAAGCGCAAGCGGTAAGGCTTATTCATAGGCAGCCTTACTGCTTGCACGATGTTTTTTCAATCACTGAAAAGAGGATGACCAACCCATGAGTAGTTAATGCCATTCCCGATAAATTTGTGAAGAGGTAGAAATTTTAGAGACAACGGAGAAAGGGTAGACAATAAACCAGCGTTATCATTACCCATGTCCCAACAATGGGCAGACTGCCTCACTGTAAGTTAAGACCGCTATTCTACAGAAAAATTAACCACTTCCGATATTGGAAGTCGAGTCCTTGGGATGGGAGGTCGGTACTCACCCACCCCGATCCTCTCACTTTCATCTCAAAATCTAAAAACTAACTAAATGGGCCTCAGCGGTGGAACATTGCTATCGCATCACCGTTTGTATTGGCTCCAGGAAATTGACGATTGAAACACCATGGACTTAGTCACAGAGATCATAGGTTTCAAAGGAAAACTAATGACCAACCACAAGGAAAAACAGAAAAATAATGCAATTTATCCGGGGAATAACAATTATTTATTTCATGATTTACTAAAGGCGGAAGCGTGGGCCCGACCGCTCGAAAACGCTTCGTGAATTATTTACGGCGTGACTGCAGCCAAAGAGGTTTGAAATCGCTTGCTCGCTCACGAAGCCAATACAGTAGCCGACTGTCGCCACTGGAGGCAATCAACGCTGAAAATGGATACACCTCAACAATCAGCATTAAATTCCTCTACGGTTCCGTCATACGAATGAATAATACTTAGTGGCCCTCGTAAAGTTATGAGTGCATTATTTTCACGACGTGTGAATGAGGGCGGGGATAACAACGAGACAATTAGCTCTTTCTTCGTCGAGGAAGCCGCCATTCCAGCGCTCTTAATGGCGAATAGTTGTTGAGGTACACTTATTGGATCGAAGCCAAGATCGTAACACAGGAAAAAAGGCGGAAGCAGAGAATAGCGCGAGGTGGTGATTCGATATTTCCCGCTTCGATCAATTTATCCATTTACACCTTAAAAAAATATGGCAACTGATTCATTTGAGAGGCGTAATTTCCGCACTCCATCCACTGATACGTTGGACGGTAAGGTTCTGTTCGGCGAGCTTTCATGATAAGGAATCACCCGCTTTATTAACAGAGCCAGTTACTGTTACAACTATTCATCTACAATAAAAATAGCTGCACGTAGTGTTGCCACAGCGTTGGACCGTTGCCATAATGTATATGAAGGCTCTGATTAAAGCATGCCTGTGGCAGAGAGAAACAGAACACACGCTTAGATTGAGGGTCCCAAAATGCTCTACAAACTACGCTTCAAACATCTTTGTTTCGCCCACTACATCCTATGAGCACTGCTAAAACAAAGGAATGAATAAAACCCACTGTCAACCACCAAGAATACAGACTGCATTGTCCGCGATTTAGAGAGAGTAAACGGCATGACATCTCTATAACCATATAACAGCCCCAATATCTCAGTATGTATTCACAATATCCCATGTCGTACAATCAACCCTTTATTACCATCTTCGCAACAGGGCGTTTTTGAAGCCGAATTCACGGGCGCAAGGGGGTACACGAGACTCGCCGATGAAAAAGAATCCCTCCGCTCACTCTCCCCAATAAATCTCCAGCACCGAGGTCTAAAAAGTGCTTCCTCTGCGGCATCTTATTAAGCCGACTTAACAAGACATTTCCGTCCAAAATCTCTCCGGCGAGACCCTCGGCATTCAATGTCAGACAGACGACCACCCCCCGGGAGACAGAGAGACTCCTCGTGGGCATCCCACGAGGTATCCTCTCCTTACCCCTCCCACAACAACAATACCCTAATCCTCACAATCCCTCTTGTTTCAGCACAATGCCGATCGGACTCGGATCTCGAACGCAGCAAATTGATTCTTTCCGTGATGGGGAAGAGCCGAGTTTCTAAGAACACGGGAGGAATCATTTCCTGCTCCCCGTAGATCACGTGGGTACGTCAATGAGCGAGAAATCCCGAACGTTTCGCTAAAATAGGCACCCAGAGTCGCACCCCACGACCACGAAAGGTCTCAAAGAGACCAAACGCAAACAACGCATTCACTCTGGGAGGTGCTACAAGAATTACATTTGAAACAAACGTGAACTGTACCGGTTCAAAGTAGTTGGACATTCTGGAAACTAGCTAGGAAAATTACGATAAATGTGCTGAGAAGCTACAAATATTAGCAAGCGCTCAAAATGATTAAACAAATGATACTAAAAACTTAACAGTATACGAATCACAATTTTTTCCCCTTAAAAGAGGCAGGTCTTGACAAAGATGGAAACAATCGACAACATGTATTTTCACCAAATCGAAAACATATTTCAGGTAATGAGATAGCAAAACACTTAGCATGCTCTTCTACAACAAATTAATTGGAATTTTGTATTACGTGTATAAAAAGGAATGAAAGGATTAAAACTAATTAAATATGTCTTTGAAAATAGATAGTTAATATTACGCTCATTTTAATAAAACAATTCAAAACCGACTGTTATCATAGTTTGTACAGTTTTGAACAGAGAAAAAAAGAATAAATTCAGAGAAGGTAATCTGCCTGCATTGGCCTTCTATCCTAATTTTACGTTGAACGTAACATGCCTCAACAGAAGACCGCTGATATCACTTTTACGCAGCATTCGGAAACTGCAACCGAATTTCAAAGCTGAGAGGTGTGAAATTTAACAGCGAAACTGGTACTTCGCCCTCTAGGCTGTTTGATAGGTTGAGATAAAGAGGCCACACAACGCATGCAAAGCACTATTCTACCAGGATTTTGGTCCTTAAGATCCCGTTTAGCGAGCCAATTGCACCAACATTTCTGCCCGCATTCAACCCGCTTTCGGCCCTTGAGGTCTCCACGGCCCGCACCGATCTCCAGTGCGCCCCGAAATACATCTTCAACAGAAATCCTCCCCATGCCCAGCCAAGCCGGCGAAGAAGATGAAAAATCAACCCCGGCCCACGCTTTATGCCGAGCGCTACCCTTTGTGCTGCATCCCCTAAAGCGCCAGCCTAGACTCCACGCGCGTCCCTCTCCGAGGCCTTTTATTTTCCTCCTCGAAGGATGAGAGGAGACGGGTGAGGAGGAGGTGCTGGGAGGAAGGAAACGGCGTGGGGGAGGAGGCACTGGAAGGTCCTCAGCAATGCCTCTATGCGACGCATCTCCACCCGACGCGGAGATGGAAAAAAAGCCAGGTGGCCGCTCGGCTCCAGGTGGCAAAAGGAGGAAGGAGAAGGGCGAGAAGACGCCGCTGCTCTCGGCAAGGAGGAGGGGGGGAGGCAAAGAAATGACGCGGGCAGAAAAGAAGACGCTACTGAGGAAGAACGCGGAGAGAGTGAAGAAGCTTAGATGGCAGGGGTGAAAGTCGAGGGCGATTTTTTCGCGTTTTCTTTACCTATAGAAAAATTCAAATCCTACACCTACTTAAGTGAACAGAAATCTATTTACGTGATCCACTTTTTTCACGATATTTACTTGAACCTGAATTATTTAAATAGCAAAAGGAATTGAATCAGGGGGAAAATTCTGGAAGATGTTTCACATCTTTTTTGACAAAACAGTAATACAAAAAGCCTATTTGTCTCATGAATTAAAGAGCAGCAAGCTGAAGGCATTTTTAGCTTAATTTTCGAGTGTATTCCCAATCGATTCAGTGCTGCAAGAAAGTGGCTACTATGTCCACTGGCTACAATGATGCTACGGGCAAGTTTTAAGTGAAATGAGTGACATAGAATTCTCTCATCGTTCACTTGGTGGCGTTCATAACTATTTGTTTCTCGGTGTTCTATGTAAAAGTTGGCTTAATAGATGAATAAATTGTGAAGAGGAGTGACCAGCAAATAAAATATCCGTCCACATACTGCATCTGCAGACCATTAGGCTCAATCAATAATTTCAGCATGCTATCAAAACAGTCATCATTTTAACGGAATACATAAAGAGTGAGATTACTCATTTGTTTTACCCAGCTAAGAGGCAATCATAATTTACTAAATTAACCTCACGAAAACAGGACACCCGTGGCTCGCTTATCCTGTCTCTGGGTAACATCTGCAACCTTCGTGCAGAGACGATCCTCACAGCCACCCCAATCCCTTTCTCCTATTTATTTCTAACCCATTTAGAAGCGCACGTAGGAACTGTACTCGACCCCTGTGTGTGGAGATAATAAATATATTTATACTCATTTATTTTTCAAAACCCCCTCACGCTTCTCACGACCAAAGGAGGAGGAAAGAATAAAAAAATGCGACCCGCGAACACACTTCGATGAAACGGGCGGAGGGAGAAACCATTTTTTCCTCGTAAGATTCTTCAGCGAGATTACGGCAACACCTGTCCCACCTATCGTTTTCACGAAGCTATTTTCGGTTTTAGATAAAAAGCTCGTGGGATACGCACGCCGGCTATTATAGATTTCGAGAAATGATATCGGACGTTCCGGTCCACTTACATTTTTTACAAAGGGTGGGAGGCAAACATTTGAACCAACGGCGAGAAGAGGGAGAGCTGCATTAAAGCTCGGATTGCAATTATGGTACGTTACAGATGCAGTGATAATCGCATTGCTCGAGCAGAATCCTCTACTTTAAACATCCTCAACATGAGAGGGTTTCTTCGGCGAACCAAAAAAACAAGGGCTTGGATCATCAAAAGTTACTAAAGGAATAATCGTAATTATCATATAAGAAAATCCATCCAAGCGATGCATTTTGCTGGGGAAATGACACTAGAAAAAATAAATAGAGTGCTCCGTACAGATGAAGTCGGTGGAACTGGTGTGGAAGCCAAAAACAGAATACAAGAATACGCACGATAAGTCCAATCGGGAGACCAAAAATGAAGTAATTTACAACCCTTGATATCGTTTCAAATTTGACGTGGTTGACCCTCCTACATAGTTAACGATGAAGCACACATCCATAGGTACACACAAACATTACCGGATCGTGCATGGCTGAGAATGAATTCATCAAGCACCACAATAAAACTAAACAAGACTCGACAGCTCCCTTCCGACCGTTCACTCGATGTTTTGACATCGCGCCCAAATTCCGGCTTCTTAAATATCCCGTGCTTGATCGCGGCCCCGTCCACAAAGCGAGCCCGCCGACACATCCGACCGCAAATCATTTCCACAACAGTCCCGCCCAAGCCATCCCGCAAGCCAAAACAAGACGGCTGAAGCGCAATCCTTCGGCACGCCGAGGCTATCCGCGCGATCACCACCACCACCGGATCCATACCCCCCGCCCTCTCTCATGGGAGCGCGAAAATCCGCACGCAACTACATGCACACCGTTGACAGACCCGATCACATTCCCCGACGACGTTGCCAGACACACCAGCCGCCCTTCCAACACCGACCCGCAAACACCCTCAAACCTCGATCGAATGACGCGCGAGTAGTGAGAGGAGAATTGAAAAAAAAACAACGGTCAAGAAGAGTTTTCTTCACGCTAATGAAAAGAAAATTTTTTATCCAAATCGTAGAAAAGGTAAAACAAGGATTTTTTCAATAAATGAGAAAACGAACCATTGCAGTTTTTCGATTGTATTATACCCCCAGCATAACTGCAATTAAATGAATGCACGATATACCATGCTGTAAATAGGTTTCTTGATAAACCTCGCTGAGAGATTGATTGATTACAGGATAAATATCGCAGGTAACTGACGTGTCAAATGAAATTAAGAAACTAGCGTGTGGTGCAAGAATTTCACTTATAGCATTTTGATAAATTAGTAGTACTACTTACTCCGTGAAGAAAAAGAAAAAATTGTCAAGATTCGAACAGATCATTTAGAGCGTTAACCGGTTATAAAATCTATATGCCTAATTAAACTACCCGAGAATCGACAGGACAAACATCCGAATTATGAGAGTAAAAAAATCAAATAAGCTCTTGCGGGCTAAAATTTGGTAATGAAGCACCAAAATTGGGGATTGCTGGGGATACAATCAGTAAAATATGACCTACTTACATCATACGCGCAGAACTGTCGCAGAATGTTTTTACAATATTCATAATATTAATATTTTGAATAACGGCGTAAACTTAAAAGTGATTTTCCCCTCAAGTCCTGCTCTTACTGAATATTTTACCGAGAAGGTAATACTTTAGTGTTCCGTTTGAAATCTAAAAACGCCAGAACGTCTGAAAAATAACAACCGTGTTAGTACTAGGAAAGCGTCAACAAAATATGCGAGGTAAAGACAACTCCTCATTCCATAATTTTTACAACTGTAAGAAGTGAACCAACAATTAGCAATACTCTGTGCCCAAAGTTATCAAACAATAGCCTGTTACCAATACGATAAGCAAAGTAAATAATACAGGGAAGATTAAAAGCAATAGAAGAAATATCAGGAACACACCTCAAAAATAAGGAAATATAACAAACACTAATGCAAAAATAATGTACATATTATTCACCAGTAATTCAACAGATTATCGCTACCAGTAACTCAAAGAAGACGGACATTGAGTAGTGCTAAGGGCCAACAAGCCAAAACACCAACCCGAGACTATCAAAACAAACCAGGAAGCTTCTCCGCTCGACGAGAGATGGCAGCTCCGTCCACTGTAGCGCGGCGGATGACGCCGATTTTAAAAATATGAGGGAAACGACAGCCCCTTTCGAAGCCCGAAGAGAAAAAGGGGAGGCATAGGGCCGAACCGTTGAACCACTTCCTTCAACAACAAAAATCTCCCGTCCGCAGCCCAGGTATACAAAAAAAAAGAACTCAACCCCTCCCAAATAAAACCTCACCTAGAGCGTCGTCCCAACCTTCCTCCTCAGGCTGCTTCCTCAGAACAGGCGGCGGGCCACCTGCCACCCCCAACCCACAATGCATCTCGAAAAACTCCAAGGAGGATGGGGAAAAAAGGCGGCCCGCCAACACTCCTCATCCCCCTTATCAAGCGCACTTCCTCCCAAGGCGGAGGGGTCTTGACATGAGGCGTCAGGGAAACAAGACCGACGCAATGACAGCTGAGCATCGGATATGAGGGGCTGAGCGTTTCGAATGCGGAGGGCAAATTGCTCGCCGAATGGTGGTCGAGTCGCGAGACTATAATTACGCTAACTCGGGCCACGATCCCTCCTTTCCTACGATTATGCCCGAATTGGAGCGTCGTTTTTTTCCGGAGCGGGGATGTTTTACATCACTCGCAACGTGACCCAAATACAGGGGCGGGCTCGTATTGACAGATTTCCGCGCGATAGCCAAAAGCAGCGTCGACAGCACGCGCTGCGCAGTAGTAATCTTTCTGGGACGATCTTGAGATAAGATCTTCCGATTCGACACCGAAAAAATCGCTGAATTAAATGCTACTGCTTGATGGCCCACTCTTAACACAATCGAAACCTTTTAGTCCTATGCATTTCGGTGGGTGTTCCGACTTCCGGCCCAGCAATATGATTAGAGGTTAGATTTCACCTCTTTTGAGCGCCCAAACACAAGGCTCTTTAGGATATCAAAGTGTTTCCCTTTCTTAGAACGTGCTTAGGATATATATAATGATCCCTGCGGAATTAACAGAAAATAATTCAGCCACTGTAAATGAATTTCTAAGAGCGATTAAGAAATGTCCAAAATGACAATGAAAACTTGGATAATAATAACAAAAAGCTAGAAAAAATTGATTACTCGTTCCGTATGTATTATATCCATTACTGCACTCAAATTTCACGGATATAACTGCCGGATCATGAAACTATTTTTATGTTAATTTCGCTCATGGTGTTTTCAAGTCTGTTTCCGCACTAATAGGCGCTTCAGACCGGGAGGAAAGGTATAAGGATAGGGATGGAAGGGATAGAAGGGATAGGGAAGTTAATTTCGTGTTTTTTTAGCTTTAGAATTAACAATAATTTTCATTATGATTGAATGCATAAATAATCATGAGCAACAAATATTGAAAAATTGATGGATACCAAATCTCTGCCCCTGAATGATTATCATTAACACTAATGCAAGCCTAAAAAATTTTTTCGGTATTCCTGATTAGTGAGAAGATTTATATGACCTCTTTTGGGCGGATATTAAGTTATTTCATAAGTAGGTTTCTTCCATCATTGCAAACATTACGAAACTTCATCACGTAAATCTTGGTATCGTGCAAAGCAGTAAGCCCATTCGCATTAATACTAGCCTAGGTAATATTTTTTATCAACGAAAACGAGGAAAGGCATGCATTTGCAGCCATGATACTTTTACCCACTTCTTACCAACGATGTGATGGGATCTCATAGCGAACGGACTCCGACAAGCGAAGTGATCATAAAATCATTTTCAAGCGCTAGGAAGAAAATAATCCTCCCACAACCCAATCAGTTCAAAAAAATATTCATCCCGATCGAAAAAGCATCATTCGTTCCGTTCCAAATAAGCGTGCTCGACTGATTATGTTGTGTTCCAGCTTGAGATACCCAACACCGGAGGCTGATCTGTCCAGACAACTCCACGAGATATCTCCAATCGATCGAGATTAAGTGACTGCATTTTTCCTTCGCTTTAAAAAATAACGATAAGGAGCCACGTGCTACAAAACCCTAGGGGGGCTAATGCAAAAGACGAATTGAGGCAAGGTGGAGATTTGAACGCGAGATAAAACCCAACGGCCACAAGCGACCGGCGAACGCTAAACTGTCGAAACTAATGAAATCCTTTCCGGTACACGTCGATCCCCGACTGCGAAACGAAGCGGCCCCATCAACAAAACCCACACCTTGCTGCCCACCGGTCGGGGCTAAAACAATGGGCGGTCGAGTTTGAAGCACGATGATGGACTGGTGGCGACGAAGGGGTTGGAGTTTAAGGGGTCGGCTGGCCACAACGGACGCTGAGGAGGGGGGGAGCATCCAGGGCCGACGGCACCTGCTCTGATGATCTGCGACGTAGTAGCATTGCAGGAAAAAAATCGACGGGAAGGAACACAAAAAAAAAGAATACCACGACGGCCCACAGCTGGCGAACTGCCCTCTCCCGAAGCGACTCCCAGATCCATCCACAGACCTGCCACCCGCTGCACCGGGTCACTCGCACCATGTTACAGAGGAAACCCACGCATACTCGTACTCCAAACTTTTGGATGCACGTTAAAAGGAGAACGAAACGGAAAGGTTCATTCTTTGCCCTCACACCGCCTCGACGTTCCGAGAAGGCGGCAAATGGTGGAAGACTCATTTTTTCCCCTCGGAGAGGAGGGAGAGAGAGAGATTCTCGGACGGCCCTGGAAAGGTGGGCAGGCCGGTTTGCGCCTCTTGGTAAACGCGAAAAGGCGGGCGAAATTGCTGGGAGAGGGATTGGGAGAAGACACCAGGGTTTCCCGCGCTCACCTGCTGTGGTGCGTCAGTCCAGGGCATGGACGCCACATGTCCGACCAAACCACGCCACAGAGCCGACGCCAAAAATAGACCAACTCGCTCGTTTCCACTCCCACGCAACGACATCTACCGCAAACAAATAGCTCATCGCAAAAAAGGATTCATCAATAAAACTTGCTCATTCGCAACTCCGCGGTATTATTTGTAAGAACTCTTATTTCATAGAGAAGAAACCACAACATTAGACTTCCACGACCCGAGCACTTGCATGGCTTTCTTTGTCTCACAGGCACGAGAGAGTCTCCGAGGCCAAAGCGAGGGATCCACACACGTCTCCTCAAACGCACGGGGGAATTTTCGCATTCGACGACGGGAAATATGGAAGCCGTAGCTTTTACGTGATCGGATAAGACAATGTCAGAAATAAAAATCGTATAAATTGCTGAATGATCCGGATAGATCGGCAGAATTTTTCCCTCCAAAAGGGCAGAAACAAGGTTCGATATAAAACTCGACATGTTACAGGATTATTGCCGATTCTAAAGGAGCAATAACCGGAGGGAGAAACGTTAGAATTCAATAGTTGGCGTAAGAAATTAAATTCTATATATTTTCCCTCGCTACGTCCACCCTCTCGCGCAACGTACTCCCTTAGCAATAATTGGCAATTGCTCGCGAGACGCACCATGAAAAGGGAAATGAAAGGGTCCCTTAAAATGAGGCGGACGATCCTGGACGCAACGGTGCAGTAAAAACAATCGTGATGGGAGCGGGAAATAAACCGAAAGCGGACACCGTAACGAATATTTTTTTTACCACGCCGCTGCCGGAAAAACAATAAACTTGGGAGTGAATTATAAAACCGTGGCAGAAGAGGCACAATGTCAACTTTATAGCGATGAATAACAGAAATGGTTTACGATTCACGCGGGATCTCGCATGACCCAGCAAGGATAAGAAAATGTAACATAGGGCACAGACACACATCAGACCGAAGAGCCATTCCAACCACATGAAACCCCCCCCCATTCTTAACCCAAGGGGTCCAGTTAATTACCTCAACTGCATTGGTGGCCTAAAAGCCATGCATAAAACATGCCTTCATCTCGACTATACACCACCGCACTGCAACTCAGCAGATAAGATTCATAACTGCACTTCCCTTATCTCACTCAAGACTGCATAATAGCTGCTGAGCTGACAGTAACGACTACCGAGGGCAATGAGTTCAAGTAAATGATAAGCATAATCATTTAAGACGGGATGTATTTTATCTCATGAATTCGCAAAGCAAATTGTCAAGGCTGTCAGTAGTCTGCTTAGTTATGAATGATTAATTAAGAGTAACAAAGTGTATGATAATTGCCTCAAAATCTTTGACAGCAAAATTTATTGACATCAAAAACTGAACACTAAAAATTGGCATCAAAACTTATTGACTTTCTGAACGAAAGGCTAGAAGTATTTTTATAAACGAGCTTAATACTGGAATAGCTGCATTTTCGCAATGGTCAAAAAATCCAGGAAAACAAACGAAAACCTTAATGGCAATCAACGACCTCTGTCACTGAGTTAAAAGGGGAAACGTTTGTCTATAAATTTCATGCGAAAATTACAGCTAGATCTTTTCATATTCATTCCAGATATCGTAACGGTGATTTAGATCGATAAGTGATCATAAAAAGAACTGCGAAGGATAATGACTTGTATCCGAGGCCAAAATGAAAATTAACACGAGATAACTTCACCCAAATTATCATTTCTTAAGAACAAAAAAGGAAACAACTACTAAACTGACAAGTTACAAATACATGCATATGATATCAATTACTTATAATGCTGACGCCTCCTCTGCGTTCTAAGAGCCTAAGACATGAATGAGAACGGCCAAAACTTGGACAACTCCTTACGCCAAAACTTCCAACAGGTAAAGAAACATGTCAGCGAGATTAAATCACAAAACAGGCGTGGCTTCGCAACTGAAACATGTTTACACGACGTCAAGATGATTTTTACACACATACAGCGACGATTTACGGAGGGCTGCACAAAGAAATATCCTAATGGACCGATGCAAAAGGCAAACACGAAATGATTTCCCTACGCTTTACTCAAGAATCTCGCTCCCCTCGGCAAACACAATCGAAAGAGATGACCAGGATAAAACGAAAGGGAAACCACTCGCGCATATACACACAGTTTGTCCCCAGACTAAAGGCCGAAGGGGTGGGACGGAGATTACGGGAGGCTTTGCGGAGGGAGAAAGGTGGAATGGAGAAGGATAGCGCCTACTACGGGCTGGCCCGGGGGATTTTTCAAAACGCGTGAGAGACACTGATGGTGATGGGGTGAGTACGCGTATCAAAGGGAGTGCGAGGCCAGGCGAGGGTCGAAGGGACAAAGAGATAAGTAGACCAAACCCACACCATCGAACGCAACTGCATCACGCTGAAGGAGCAAACACTGAAAAAGGATTTCATACCCACTCCTCTAGTTGCCCCCTATACCAACATGGTATACGGTCCATTTATAAAAGTGTTTCCAGAACTATACGAGGTAGTGCCTGATCCCGGAGCAGGATTTAATTCTATAATAATATAACCTACATTTAACATGGAGAAGAAAGGCAGTGATTTAATGGCTTCTACTTTAAAACACCAATTTCGCTTTAAGTTTTGTGGAGACAAGTAGGGATGAAAGTAAAAAAAAAAATATATCTAAATTTGATGGGAATATTTAATATTCCACGGATATAAATATCTAAGTTTAACCACAAGAAGGTGTATAGGATTCCTATAGCTTGCCTTTGATACCGCTGATAACAAAACCTGAATTAAAATAGATACCTACCACGACCTCTACAACCCATGCTTTCAACGATTTTTCCCTGCACGCAATACTGTCACAACTTCGAACAATGAAACTACGGGTGCCAGTAAATATTTTCATTTAGACTACTGCCTTAAGAAGAAAAACAAAGCGTCCTCGTTCGTAGCAGGAAACAATTACTTCGTCCGGGATTCGCACCTGGTCACCCCGATTTCCGCCCCGGCGCTTTCGCCACTCAACCGACGGCTCTCCGTTGATTTCTGCCCTTGTCTGCCACGGGTAAGGATTTCCCCGTCGTGAATCTTTCGCATCTGGGCGCGCATCCGCGTGCGACAGCGCAAAAGCATCTGCCGCGGCATTCGCAGCAGTTCCCTTTGAACTTCGAAACAAATTCTTATCCGCTCCATAATCAACCGCGAAAGACAACGTGGGGCGTCTGGCGTCTTAATGCCCATCCCCCCCCCAATCCCCCATGGACTCAAGGACAGCTCTTGAGGCGCGATGTAGATGCACCTGATGCAATCAAAACTTCCTCTTTCTATTCCGTCAAGCCCGTTTCCTCCGCAGGTCGTGTCGGCGGAGAGGAGCCACAAACAAGAGTAACCACGAAAGGGGTGGGGGATAGCAGGTGACACTATTCCTGCAGGTGTTTAGGAGATGCTGGCGTGCGTAGAGATCTCGATCGACGGAGCGTACCCCGGATTTTCAGCAGGAGAATAAACGTGCGATGGTCTTGCAGTTATTTAGAGCAGGGCCTAGTTTGACGTACAATTTTGAACATCCACAGATTGTACTCCTTAAGCCTGCCGCAATTACATTGACAGGGCAATTATCAGGATTGCCCAGCAAAATATGCCAACCTGGCATCTACATCTACCGAGAACATCGCAAGACACCTCCTTTGATTTTAGTGCAATCACTTAAGCGCCATTTTAAATTCACAATAATATGCACAACAGCAGGTAAAATAGGGTACAGAATTTAGCATGAATTAGTGCAGCAGTGCAAAAATAAACCTACGTATCCAATTTTACCAATAATGATAATCCCTTATTACTCGCGAGGGGAGATAAATTCGTAATCTAACCGTAAATCAGTCTTCTCTCTAATTTTTGTTTACGCGATCAATAAGACCGTTGGGTGGCAGAATTATCAGCATATTTTCACGGCTTGGGATGAGTAAGCGATAATATTCTCCGACGACGAAAAGCACGTCAGTGTAAATTATCGAAGATACTGTAGGTTACTGTCTTATGGGCAAGAATTGTCAACAAAAGTCGGATAAATTCATAGGCGACATTAAATCCTACACTTCCTTAACGACGATAACAACAAAGAAGTCGTAGGGGAAGAGACCGACAGTTGAAGTCACCTCCGTCATAATGGACAGATAGGTATTACAGGGAATTGAAGATGGGAGGAGAGAATCCGGCGTCTACATTGATTCATCTTAACAGAGTTAACGTCCCATCCGTGGAGCGGAATAATGCACTTGAAATACTCGCCATATACCACTCAAATGGGAATTGGCGATAGGTACTGATTCAAAGTCTCACGCTGAGTTACAATCCGGAACCATGGGATGCGAGACCCGGACTACAGCCACTAAACTAAAATCCTCTACACCCAAGTATTATTTCCTTTTAACTTTTCCCTTCAGACTCTTCGATGTTAAAAATATCAGGTAGCCATCGATGGCCACGTATGGCCAAGCAATATGGCCACGTATCGATACGTGGCCATATTGCAAAGCCCTCTACTCCTAGTGGAACGGCATGGAGAAGTGAAGGTGATCGAGGGAGTGAGGGAGAGAGACCTGGCGAAGGGAGGCGACGTAATGCGAGGTTGATGCGGCGAGGGAGGCGGGGACGACAGGTGAAAGATGCCGCCCCATTGCTCGAATGACACTATCTCCTGCATTATCGTTTCACTTATTATTCAAGGGCGAGAGAGGGATCCGTTTTCGGAGTCAGGGGTCACACGGGCCGTGTCGCGGCCCCATAACCCGAGAGAGAAGACTCTCTCTCCCACTCGCCCTCCTCCCTCCTCTCATCCCCATACGCCACGGCAACCCCAACGCCGCGCCGCCGCCAACCACTTGGGGGCCGTATAACCATATCCCACGGAATCGATTTGAATCCATTTGAAAGGCAATCGAACGCATTTCGAAAGCAGTCCCCTTTTTCATTTTACGATGCCGTAACATTAGCATAGCCCGAGGCCAGCCGAGGAGGTTGAAGTACAGCCACGCGGGCGCGCGCCCCTGGAGGGAGGACAAAGGGGGGAGGGTAAGGGGCTGCGGAGTGATCAGGGGGAGGTC
Source organism: Platycnemis pennipes (assembly GCA_933228895.1). Taxonomy (NCBI): domain Eukaryota; kingdom Metazoa; phylum Arthropoda; class Insecta; order Odonata; family Platycnemididae; genus Platycnemis; species Platycnemis pennipes. The sequence continues at coordinate 55,535,755 of OW121853.1, forward strand.
TGGGAGGGTGGTTCGCGGGGAGAGGCCCGCAACCCGCCGGCGGGACATCCTCCTAATCAAACACGGCGATCGATCAACAAGACAAGCAAATGAGGGGGCCACCACATTGAAACCAAAGCCGGGATTCGGTGCAACAAATGTTTTCACCGAAAGAGGTGAGGAAGGTCTGAAAGACACGGAGGGTGTTGTTGCTTCGCTGCTAAATTTCACCACAGAAGAATGATTTCGATTCGAACTCATGCGGGAAAATTTCGTAACATTCAATGCTTAAATTAATGAAGACGGAGCAGCCAACCAGGAGACGACGAGGAAAAGAAATTTTGACAAATGGAATAACTAATGCATCCAATTATTTTGAAATTAGTATGCTCAAATCAGTAAGTGTTTTAAATTATTATACATTTCGCAAAGAAAGACCTTTGATTAACAAGTAACCCATGCTTAATTAATCTAATAAATACTGTTTTCATTGTGGATTCACCTGCAATCCAAGTAAAATTAATGACAACCTTTATGCACTGACAAAATGAATTCTATGCAGCATTAAAAGGGAATAAAAGTAGCTACGGAAAACATAAAGGATTAAGGAATCAAGGAATTTCGAGACCGATAATTTCTCTATTATATCTTTTGGTATAAATTATATATTAGTTGGCAAATAACGAATCTGATGCAATTCAGGCTATTTTATTCAATATGACGCAAGAAAACCTTCTACTGAGCAACCTTTAATTATATTTAAACTGCGCCACTGCGTTACTACGCAGGCCATAAGTATAAGTACCTAATGCTTACAAATCTGAGAAAATATGGGGGTTCTACAAGTGTCTTCACTGATGAAGAGAAAATGGTCTGAATGAACCGGATGTATTCCATTATTAGCAATTAAAGTAATATCAGTGCTAAAATCTACAGATTGCAGACAACCAAATAACAGTGCACGCCAGAGAAACGATAGGAGACTGAAAGTGAACATTTAAAAGAGACTGACATATTTAATGAAGATTCTCCGCGAAAGCGAAAAAATGCCTAGTAAGCAAAAAGCACGCGCCTGTTCTCGCTCGAAACGCGATCGAAAAATGACATCGAGCCAACGCAACAATCCAAACAACCGGGGGAAAAGAATAGTTTTCCAACCTGAGACACATCCTCGTGACAGTGGAACGACGCTTACGCAACGCCAGTTGTGGAGGGAAAAAAATCGTGAACGGGCCAATTTTTCTGCTCCAGCTCCCGCTAACGAGTATGACGGAGGTGGTGAAAGGGTTGCTCAAATGAGCGCAAACAAGCGCTCTAATGAATAGGGCCAGCCTGTGACCAAGAGATAGCGGCCGAAAAAAAGGGCCGCCAGGAATCACACACTCCACCGCCCCCGGCGGGAGGAGGCCCGCGCACGGCCGGGGGCCTTCCATCTGGCCCCTTCCCCAGCCCCCCCCTCCCGAAAACGTGAATTTAAATACCGGGAACCACCGAGCCGTCTCGCCACATAAGACCTCAGACACAACATCGCCTGGGACCTTTAAAAAAAAGCTCTGGATAGCCCTATCACGGGGACGCACTTTAAATATGAAAATTCACAGTTCCCAGGACGGGAGTGAGGATAAGCCGGCCGCGACGAGGTGAAGTGGATCCTGACTTACAATTATCAACGCCGGAAATCCATATGTAAAAGGTTCCCCTTCGGAAGAAGATATTAATGACCGGGGCCGAGCGAGATTGGAAAGAAACGAGTGGGAAAATATCCGACGAATTCGTCTCTGTCAATGAAACCGATCCCCCCACCTGAATCTTATCTTCGATGAAGGAGCCAGCCACGCGTTTTAAGCATATTCCAAACTCATCAGCTTCATGTTTAGTCATTAACCGAGATCAGGGACCTTCGCTCGAGTCAAAATACCAGTCACATGACGCGAATTACACGCCTATGTTTATTTATAGCCCCTCTCCCCCAAAACCTCCACTTGCTCACCGTGTAGCAGGATGCAGTTAACTTACCATTTACGAAAGGAGGACAGCATGATTGGCACTACTGCCTTCATCGGAATAATTTCACTTTGAGATATATTCCAAGTGTTTCAGCATACCTGAAGAAATAGGGATCAACTATCGTATCACAATGGCCTGAACACGAAGACCATCATCGACTCGAGACATGGTTTGATGTCGAAGGTGGAAATTGTCTCGTTAAATAAATTCGCCGAGAGGGGAATCTATCAAAGGAGGGGGGGGGGGGATAAATACACAAACACACACCGAATACACTCATCTCCAATTAGAGCGTGGTTCACCGAAAAACATTGCGTATAATTTTGTTGCCTGGTGGATCATAAATCAGCCTTGAAAGCAAGACTTATACTTATAGCAAAGAAAAAAATTAAGGTTATAAGCAATATAAGAGGTCGAAATAAGTCGATTGGTCGTAACGTTGATGAAGTCAACAATGATTGACATGTTAGAGTGCCCGCATTCCATTAAATCCTTAACCTCACACCCAAATAAGACTTATCACTCTAAGCGACATCACTCTTCCAACAAGAACGTGGTAATGGATTCTCCTTAGCCTAACTGGCCTATCAAAAAAAATAGATAACCATCTTGTCTTGCTATTCTTTCAGAGGTTCAAAAGTAACCAAGGAACTTAGAACGCCAAATAATAAAGTGTAAGCTATATTAAAATAAAAGACCTGAGAAGGAAGATTATTTGTTAAGGTAAGACGCAGTCTAATTCTAAAATAATGAATGAAAAAAAACTCCAAACAATGAAGAGAGCCCACTGGCTCAGAGGTTTAGCTAACGCTGGCCCGCGAATTCTCCCGATTAGGCGATCGAGTACAACACCCCTGGACTAACCTCACCCCCCTTTTTTCTCCAAGCACCTCACCTCCAAAGAACATCTCCTCTTCGTCTAGAAAAGCTACTTTTGGAGAACTACCACCGCGCGCGGTTCCTTAGAAAATTTACCGGCTCTCACCACTCAACTTGTTTACCATCCCCCACGAATATGGAGGCTTACTCACTTTATCACAATTACACTCTCACAAAACCCATTTTTATCTTCAGAGTTCATTTACGTCGGGAGTGAAAGAAAGAAAAAAATTGAAAGCCACCGAAGTCACATATTTATAGCCGGCTGATATGATCCCGACATTGGCCCCCCATCTATCCACATATCGTATCTCCCCTTCCAACGCAACACCCGCCGACTCAACCCGCGTTGCACTCCCCCTCACCCCCCGCTGTTATAAGAGCCGAAACGAGAAGTCCGCGGAGGCGACGAGTAGATTAATCTTCCTCCCACCCCCGTATCTTTCAAGCCCCCCCCCCCATCAACCACACGAACTTCCCCCTCCATACTTTTACCCGCGGACACATCAGCCGTCGTCACCCTTTGCTTGACCTTGACGCCATGGGGCCCGCGGGGAAGATTAAGCGAGCAAACAGCTGAGCATCGGCGCCGGTTCGATGAGCCGACGAAAAGGAGGGAGTTAGAAACCGCTCTAAGGAGGAGGCGCCGCCTCTTACACAGCGCCTCATCTCATCTGTGTTTCCAAGACTTAAACCGCACTTAAAGGCACTCCAGGCCTTGAGGAAAGGTACAAAGGTGAGAATGAAAGGGTAAGGAGGAAGGATGAAGAGAAACCCCGCGTGCCTCGTTATCAGCCTACTCTTCACGAAAGATACGAGGGGGCCACGCCTTAACGTCCCATCCGATGGACGGAGTACTAAACTTTTCTCGCGTGAAAAAAAATCTTCACATCGGGATTCGAACTCGAGCCCTCGGGGTGGAAGTCCAGTCTAGCCACTACACTTCATATAACCCCTTCATAGAGAGCCGAGAAGATATAGTGGACGCGGGCGCACATTACCATGAGCGTAGCGAACAAACAAAAACAACGAATGGCTCCGATGGATCAACTGAGATAACCGGGGGAAACAATAGCTGTAAAAATAGATGAAATTTAACTCTCCACTTATTAAAAAAGAACAATAGTTCCTGTTGATTATGTAGCAACATTGAATCTATGATTGTTAAACTGTAATTTCTATCGAAAACAATCCCATTTCGAAACCGGGAATCTACGAGCCAGAGCAAAATGCTTTATCAGTTACATTGCTTAATCTTTATTACAAAATAGTGGCGAAATTTTTCCTAACTATGCACTCCGCGATCGAAATGAACATCATGGGATACAAAACCCGTAAAATTCCAGGATTGACAACGCCATCATGTCCAAAGTTTTGTGAATGACTAACCGAAGTAATATTGCAATATTTCTCATGCCACGAAATGATAATATACAATGCGGATACAGTGGTGTTACGCATGATACATAACTCACAAAAAATACCTATGAAACGCGTGAAATCACTTTCTATTAAATATTCCCCGCAGCAATATGGGAAAAGGAACAATTTCGAATTACAAGAAATGCTCCTCACGCCCAGCAGTCCACACCCGGTTAATATCAACCACGTGATAACAGGTGTTACGGCCGCAACGATTGTAAACGTCAAGTCTGACAAAATTTACGCATTCACGGAAGCTGGAATAAAGACATCTCGTTCAAACAGCTTAATCGCTCCTCTCCACAAAATAGTTCGTAACACCGAGGTAAATTGGACAGCTAACTCGTAGAGTTGAATCCACGATGCGTCACCGATGAACTCAAAGGAACGATAAGACGGAAATAATCTTGGCCAACATAGCCCATTTTGTATTCGATTCCCTACGAGTCTCTCTATAAACATCACAACTAAGAATGTTTTCTTCAAATACAGCATAAATATTCTTGCGGTCTATCATCATCATTGGTCATCAATCCTAAGATTGGTTTGACGCAGCTCTCCACTGAGTCCTACCATCAGTTAATCTCTTCATATTTACGTATTTCTTGCGGTCTATAGGTACCATAAACACTAAAAGGGTAAAGAACATTCCGAATTCCACACGAATTAGCCCGCTCTCACCCCCACACACGATTAATGTGCCTACAATAAAAAACGAAACGGGGACAAAAATTCATGACAACGCCAACCACAAGGATGTAGCAAACAACATTCGGATAATTATTGCGCTCAAACTTTAACATTTCTCAGCCACAACTACGTCATATCCAGCAATGTATACGGCAAGAAAAGTCGAAAATGATGGAGCCACATGGCGCAACGAATTTATTCGGACCGAATTTCAAGTCATGGATATCAATTTTTGGAAACACTCATTGAATATGCCACACCTGGTGCAACGGCATAACCCCAAGCGACCCCGGGCTCCGCAAGCAAGGACGGTGTTGGCGGAACGCAGGCACGACAACCGAAGGCTATTGAGCCCCTAGAACGCCAGAAATATACCAACGGCTCCTACCGGCCCCTCTCTATGGCCCTACCCTCTCGGTCCCGCGAGGAACGATTCGATCGGTCCCGGAATGGGGTCCAAAGGATTACCTTGACAACACCCCTACCCCCGAATTTCCTTCCAGCATCTCCATCCCACTCGCACTCCACCTTAACGGAGCAAAAAGATCCTTCCACGTCGGCATATCCCGAGCATATACCTCCACTTTCCTTCCATCTACCCCACCACCCCACCACAGAGGAACCCTTCGAAAAAGCTGCCTCCCATCCCGGCATCCGATAAATAATTCAGCCCTTCCCCGTCCTCACGCATCGATATGGGATTGAAAAGCAATGTTTTCCCTCCCGAGGCTACGTGAGACCCGATGATTGAATCTCCCTCGAGTCAAGCTGCCGGACCGGACCCCCAAGGATGTCTGTCGCCAGGATGTTGGGTCTTTTCATACGCCTTGACTCGACTATAGCCCTGTGCATGGCAGCGATTACAGCCGACTTGTGTCAAAACAAAATGACTGAAGTCGATAACACGGACGCGCTGCAGGAAAATAATGTTAGGGCACGAAGTTCTGATAGGTGTGCGCGTGCGCAAGGCACGGTGTGCAATTCGCCTTTTAAATAGCCCTTAACTCTAAAAGCGTAAAACGAATCACCGATTTAGCGTCATCATCATCTCATAGCAGCTGTAATGGATGTTGCCGAGAAAAAAATTTGTTCGTAATTCATAAATTAATTTTATTTAACGATTTTCTAACAATTAAGGTGTATAATACAAGCCGCTTTGGCTTAGCAGGACCTTAACTGCACTGTTATTATTTTTTTATTATTTTTATTATTTATAAATTATAAAATTAATCTTGCGTGTGCCTGGCGGTGAATCAACCAAAGCCACACAAATTTTACGTTTGATGCGAGATATTCTCTAGCTATAGATAAAATTCGAAGACAGATTCCTCTATATTATGTGGGCATATGAATACGGAGATTTGACAAGCATACACAACCTTGAATCAGAGGTTAACTCCAGTCCCGTGAGCCACGGTAAAATACCTAAATATTTCATGCTCGGTTCATGACCTGAAGGATTTTATTGCAAGCCGGCCACCAAACACACTACTAATATCTAGGCACCGCGGCCTTCTTAAACGATCTGCACCGTCAAGTTTCAATTTCAACCCAACACAGTCTAATTTTCGAACTCGCAACATGTTTTCACTGAGCGACTGGTAGGACATTATATATAATAGTGTCGAGGGAGATGGCATAATGAAACGCTACCCCAAACAAAGAGCACCAAAAGTTTCTAAACACCGGAGCCAGAACGCTGAAATGTAAATCTAGAGTACTCTAGATTGGCAATGGTGCAGGGATGGACCGCAATCAGCCAACGCCATGACTGCTCAAAAATCCTGCTTTGTTCACACTATACCCAGGAACGAATCCAGCTAGCGAGAAATACCTTCCTAGCCTTTGCGTCATATCTGAAAACTGAGAAGCGTTCTTGCCGCGCCCTACAAACAGCAGGGACAAGGCAAACAGGGATTAAACAAACAATTTTCAGCGCAACAAACGTCGGCCTCTCTCAAACCAACGACGACTTAACGATAAAGTCATCGTTATCGGGGGCGTCGTAAAAGAAATCGATGGCTCGCAGGTCGCATGTTTATTTAATCCGGGGTCGACCGGATGAGACGGTGTGGGGGAAAGGGAGGGAAAAAATAAGAGCAGCGTCTCCTGGCGTCGGGAAGGCAGCGCAAACACCAAGGATCAAATTCACTCCGTGCCCTATATCACGTAGTGGTCGTAGTAGCGCCAGGGAAATACAACGGTGACATAACAAACAGCGTCTCTATTGAGGGATGTGGGCGGGTCTCTGAGAGTGACAGTTGAACTACGATAACCCATCACCGAGACCCTTATCAATTGGCTAGGATAGGAAGTAGGAAATGGATAGGGGTCAGAGCGGCTTAATGCATTGACGAGCTGCTCCGTCAAAGATAGGGGCAAGCAAGCTACTCACATAATGGCTTTATTTATACAGACCTTATCAAAACCTTATCGAAGGCGCTTCCTGTAGCAGAAAAAAAATTGTTAGCCTTAGTGGCAAGTTATTCTGCGCTGCGACCGATATACTACATGTTTTTAAACCATGAAAATGGTACAGGGCACACATTATTTCCACACCCAAGAGATCAAGATTAACGCTGTCAGCGAAATACAATTATGGAGATCGTAACACCGAACAAATTACAAAAAAATATATAGATTATTAAAAAACCATTATGGAGATTAACATAAATAGGTTAGCAGATGGTCAGCAAAAACAGCAGCGTCAAAACACTCTTAGCCACGGTGGCCAGACGTGATAACTTTTGAAACCAATGGCAGGCAAACGATATCACGATTAATTTTATGAAAATTACGCTCAGTAATAATGGTCTGCCAATCAATTCACATTACAGATAACCTCAACCAAGCAATGAGAGTAAAGATGACTTACATATTAAGCATCATTAACAGAAATAAAATATTCACTCGAAACCGCTCATTAATATTTCGTATCTAATATCAAAGTGTATACACAAGTGAATGTGGATCCATCAATAGACAAAGTGCAGCCGACCATTTATGAAAATGTTCAATTTTATAATCAACCAGGCTAAAACTTGCGCATAGTGCTCATACAATTTTAACAGAAACAATTCTCCAACATTGAGCAAAAACCGCTATAAATGCAACAAGAGTGGGGAAAAAAATGGATCTATAATGGAGATATAGTGATATAGCTCCACTCGATAGCCACGGGTTCCGCCAAAACACGATAGACACTACCAGAACAAGAAGGAGAAAGCCCAAATTACTTCACTGCCCTTCAAAACAAATTGGCTAAGTTAATTTAAAGAGCTACTCATGAACTCTAAAGTCATTACACAATGCATAAAAAAGCTTAATTCTTGGGAAACTACCACCGGACGATCGTCATTAATGCAGTTAGATGAATCTGCACCGGCAAACGACGCTGAGAAAATGACTGCTAGGAATGTTTCAAACCAAATTTCCCTGCTACGTCTAATAGGAGCTAATTTGGTTGGATAGGCATATTATCATTTTACGCGACGAAAGACACTGAGCCTGACACATAACTGAGATATGGTTGAGGTCAAGGATAAGATTCTTAAAATAAAGGGTTGTAACTGTATTTCCCCACGTAATTTGATGGCAATAATGAAACAAAAATATGACTCGAATTTACTATATTAGTCAGCTAAGATTAAAGGTGACTGTAAGGTTTATTTATGCCCCATCTTAAAACGCGACACTGAATGACGGCTGTTCATATAATTTAAGAGTCACAGTGACGTAAACAGTCATTTACCTCAAATAACTTTTTCAATGATGATGAACTCAACTATTTTTCTTTTTAACTATTTACAACGCTTTTATTTTACAAAAAAGATGCACTAATACTCCCTGGGCCAAAGATTTAATTAATAGGAACCAATCATACACATTTTTATATCTACTTAACAAGCAACTATCTAAAAATTCATTTGCCATATGTTCCTGCAATCGTAAAGTTCAGCATCACCATACAACGAAGAGGTTTAAGACTTATTATCAATTGTAGAAACGACCCTTACACATGATACGCTTTCTCTAGAGCTCTTTTATGCCTAGATAATGATCCCAAAATTTATTCAATTAGAAGCAGAAGAAATCACAAATCTTAATAGTGACGCCATAGTAACTTATTTCGGAAAAATATTGTTAATCCCATTTTTGACAAAAAATCTCTTGCGCGTTTCACTCAAAAACTCCAGCTGAAAGTTTGGAGCACTGCCTCGTTGTGCAGTTCAAACGACGCGTCAAGAAGACAAGATAAAAGAAAGGCAAGGAAAACGTGAACAACAAGACACTACCGGCTACAGCGAAAGACTTGGAACAACTTTCCGTCGGGGAAACCACCAGCGAAGTTTCCACGCAACAAGTTTATGAATGACCCTCGAGCAGACCGGCGGCGATGGCGCTGAAACCACAGCGTACGGAAATAGAGCCTTTTAAACGAGATAAGGAACCCTTCGTCGAGGTCTTCCACGATGATCTTCCTCCTTACCGAAGCCTGGCCGAGGGAAAGCTTGTGTGGTCCACCGGAGGGAAGACTTTCAAGATTCGCAGAGCCGACGGCAGGGGGAGGTGAGGGTGGAGGCCAGATTTGCGCGGGGGACCAACGGAGGAGAGGGGATTGAGGGGGGAGGGCAGACTGCCTCCCCGGCCTCGGTCTAGAGGGCGAGAAGGCAGACGATTGAGGGGGGGAAACGGAGGTAAAGAAGATGAAGAGGTTGCGGGGGAGTGGGAGTGTGGGTGGGGAGGAAGCCGGGTGGGGGGAGTGGGCGGAGAGAGGAGCCATATTGCTGGCCCGCTTCGCCAAAACACGACCTTGAGCGAAAAAGATGGGAGTCGGGGGCGAGCATTTCGCCGGGCCGTGGCCTTCATTTGTTGGCGCGGCAGAGGAAAATGAGAGCCGGAGGGGGGAGGAGAAGCGGCTGAAACCGCGGTGGAAGAGCTAAATTCACGTGTGATGGGAAACAGAAACACACCAATGGCGAGAGACAAGATTTCACTTCTGCTCGTGATTTTACGGGCGCTCGGTACAAGTGAGGGAAATGAACACCATAACCTTAGTTTACATATCTCCCATCGCAAAATTTACGACCACGATACAGCGTAGGATAACGCTACATTTGTTAGGATAGAACACCATTACGGTTTTCTCCTCTCGAACCCACATTTTCTCACATCCACACGCTGACAGGGCGAGATAATAATGCCCCAAATACACCGCCATACTACGTCAGGATACAGGAGGTCGTCCGCTGCTCAGAATGAATTTTAGGGGTAAACACATAAAAATAAAAACTCAAAAAGATGTAACACACGAAGTAAAGAGGTAAATTAGTGCCTCACCACCGCTAATTTCAATCAAATTGCCGCACGGAAATTCGGCCTGTAGATTTCCAATCCAATTACAGGAATTAGAATCCTTCAGTTGCAGCAGTAAAAGGGTAATTAGTGCCCCAACGGCTAAGGTTATTTGGCACGGTCTAGCATAATATCTTAACTCTACGACAGCTCAATATCCATTCACTGGGCAGAATTCAAACCCACAACCATTGAGTTGCCAGACAGCTCGTTACTGACTTGGCTACGGCAGCCGACAATTCAGGTAGTAATCAAATAACTTTTCATTCCCCTCACCCTTCAACTAAAACAGAAATTAAGCTGGGGACGACAAGAAGTGAAATAACAAGCATGCTCTTTAAACGGATGACCGTATATTTTGGTTGGCCACTTTTTCTATTCAAAACAACATGACTTCCCATTTAAAGAGAGTACACATACGGGCGAACCAAGGATGACTAAGTACTCCGCCCTTCAAACATGCTGGATACTTCACACCCAGGAATGCGTTTGGCCCTTAAACGAGATCAAAAGGAAGGATAAATACTATTTCGTGGACTTCGTACGCGAGAGGAAATGGTTAAGTGAGAAAGCGAAAGGAATACATGCGAACGTTTGGAATTCCAACGAGGTAAAAGGAATTGGCGGTAGCAGAAATAATACGCTACATATCTTTTATGACTCTCTACCCACTTCGACGGAAGTAAACAACAGCAAACAATTTGACATCACTCATTACGAAGTGCTCAGACTTTCAGAAAAAAAACATCACCGAGTGTTATGCCACCGCAAATAAAATCATCGGTGCGAAAAATATTGTATTCCTTGATTTGAAGATATGCTACTCCTGCCATCAAGTGAGAGAGACGCAAGTTTTATTTTACTCCATCCGGTTTATGCACCCTTCAAGGTACGAAAGATACGCATTAATTTATTTCTCACAGAGTACGTTCAACTTGTCCGGCCATTTCGTAGAGGTTAAAGAGTGAGGACCGTTTGCCCTTCACGAGGAAGACAATTAGGCACCCCATACGCGCACAGCCGTCTCGAAAAGGCATCCGTCCAAACGGTCTCGGCCGCAACGCCTGATGGCCTCGAGAACTTGGATTCCGATCGTGGAATGATTCACCACTTGGCGCCTGGGGAATATAATTGGAAGAAAAATGCCGGCGCGTCGAGAGCCATCGATCAGACCATGGTCGGGGAAGAAAGACCAACGGCGAGAAAAGAGCTCCAGTACACAAATCTACATATTAAGTGAACTGCAAGGACGTGAGGCAAAGGTTGAATCGCGGTCAAGCGTGCGTTAAATTACTTACAACAAGAGTACGTGATATGCGAAGGTAAAATAATATTAATGAACTATACATATAATTAAACACACAAGCAGCAAAGCAGGGGGTGTGCAATCCGCGGCCCAGAACGGTGACGTACGTGGTCCCGAGAGACAAAAATTATACACGTACGTTATTTACATTTAATGTAAAAAGATAGGTAATAATGTTTAATGGGGTTCTTTACTTTTTGCCGTGATGAGTTGTACGGCCACTCTTTCATAACAGAATAAATCAATACACCATTCATCAGACATAGTGTGTGTGTTAAAAATTAAAATTATTTTTTGACAAGTGCGGCCCGAGGTAATTACTTGGCCACTAGAAGGGTACATTACCTTTAAAGTTTTGTCCTAGTGTTTAGGGATTGAATTTACGTAATAAATCCAGTCGTTTTATTAATTTCATACCACTATACTGGCCCTTATCTTAAGCCAAATGCAAAAAATAATAAGAAGGTCAAGCGTGGCAATAAAAATATTTACATTCCATTTTTTTTCACCCAGTCGTGACCCCTGAAACATTCAACTAACGGGTGAGTACTTTCTGAGTGAGTTCTCTCGGCTATGATCTATTTCTTTGGACTGCCACACAAGCCGATTTCACGCACAGCAACCGTCTTGCCCGAAAATGTAAATAAAAATCACGACTGCGAATCCCGGGATTCTAGAACGGGAGAAAAAGAGAGAGAGAAGCACGGCAGGAGGAAAACACGCAGCAGACGCGGCAAACAGTGAGGCCGGGGCGTACGGCTGAATGGTCTCGGTCTGGGTTTGCTCCACGGTGAGGCGACGACGGAACGAGTTTAACGCGGAATAATGGCCCGTACCTCAAAATGGCCCTGCAAAGGCCTCAAGGTCTCACGGAGTACTCGGACACACACACACGACAGCGGAAAAAATTGCAAGGGGGAACAATGAAAGCATTCCGAGAAACGTTTAGGGGCCAGAGCGCGGGGAGGATTTTCCGCGCATCGTCCGAAACACGGGCCACCCCCGCCCCGATTCCACTTCTACACCCTCCTATGAAAAGACGCTCGTGAGCCCTGGGTGAAGAATGAGCTTTACGAAACCAGATTGAATGGTGATATGGGAAGGAGGGGGGAAGGGTAGAATCAAATACAGTCGGCAGGATTCAGGAAATCAAAGAAAATAGGGTGCCGTGGTGGGAAGGCTCCAGTACGGAAGAAAAGGAGGCAGATAAAAAAGAGAGTGCGGTGGAGGATAACAAACGAAAAATATATGTATTCCCCCACCTCAAAATATGAAGATGAGGAGGACGATGATTTGTCGAGTAGCACACAAACGGATATTGCTCCCCAAGGCTGACGATCTTGGAGCATGCTGCAGGAAAAACTAAACTAAACGGGCAGGAATGCCCATTTCGAGGGGAATGGACATTCCTACGAAAGGTTACCTCCTTCGAAAGACAATTTACCCCAGAAGTGGATTTCTTAAGGTCAACCACGTACCAAGATCATATTTCATCTTCTGAGCTAATACAAGGAAAATACGACATTCATGCGAAAACGGAACCAGAAACACCGTTCAGCGATCTACATTCAATTTATCAAACAACACAAAATCATTAAGCATACGCCAGTAATTAGTTAAGGAATGATTGAAATGATAACCTCACCAATACAACGAAGCCAGGACGGAGACTAACACGGTGGACGGCAGTCCAATATGCTTTTAATAACCACCCTGTCTCGAATTTCCCAAGATATCCAACATGCATAGAAAAAAGCAACAGCTTTACCAGATTAACCTCGGTGAAAATAACCCATTGGTTTGAGAAAGTTTCATAATAAATGAGTTCGACCGATAATAGACAATTAAAATGCCAAGGTTAGTGCCAGACATGAAAACTATTTGGCAGGCATTACATCAAGGATGACTGTTCAACTCAACTATTAAAAATTCCGAAGCACGGTCCACCTTCAACGCTCCAAACTCTCGACTCTATCCGGCGCATTTCCCGACACGTGGCAAACTACCGCGATCACGTCGAAAACACGGAAGAAACGAGCAAAGGTATTGAGGCGGACGATGAAACTGGGCTCGATTTAAATAGAGGGAAGCGGAGGCCTCGTCCTTCGGAGTTCATACAACGTATTAGACCTAGGGCGACGCGGCTGCGACGCTCTTAGGCCGCACACCTGGCCGTCTCAGGAACTCAAGGCGGAACAAGAAGACCAAAAAAAGTCGGCGGGACTGAGGAAGGGGAGAGGAGACCGGTAAGCCACCGAACAGAATACGTCAGCCCTCTTTGTCCCTCCAGATTCGAGAGGGAGGGGAGAAAGAGGGCAGAGAAGGGAGACAGGGAGAGAGAAGGGCTCTGGCGAAACCAAGAGTGGAAGCAGGAGACTAAAGACGAAATCACAAAGGGATTTCGGGTTCTCTTACACACACACCCCACCACTCCATACCCTGACGCCTTTCAGCACCCCTCCCCCGCCAGCCCCCTCAATTCCTTCTCACCCCCGATCGTTCCCCTGGTTCGGGACGCGACGCCTCGCCAAAGTTTCCCAGAATCTCCATGACAATGATCCCTCTCCCTTCCTCACCCCGCCCCCCCTCTACCTCGGCACTGACTCTTAAAAAGCCGAAACCTCGGCCCTTTCGCTAAGCCGCGCCGTTGTCGCCTTCTTCTCGCGTGGATCATTCTTCTTCGCCCCTCCACCCTCTAGTTCTCCTCTCTTTCCCCCCGAAGCCATCCCTTTTCCTCCCAAGTCATGCCTCCGTGCACCCTGTGCGATTACTCTCGTCCTTTCGCATGACTCGCGAATATTGCCTTGCGCTTGGGGAACACCATAGGTACTCGAACGAACGGAAACGATAGAGGTATGCGAAATTGCGAACGCTGAATGCGCTACGTGGGCAATCCACTCGCGACAACGCGTCTAAACAGTAAATGCGTGGAAGCATTTCTCGCGCAAGCTTCTGATATCAGTAATCGCAGTAAAACATCGGTATTTTGGCTCCAACATCGCAACAAAGCTAAATCCTTATGTTCATTTCACACTAGGATGGTCGATGTGCAGTTTCATGTACTGTGAGCTGTGTAGTGAACAACGTATGGAGTAATGCAACGTATTGCATGGAAAACTTCCCAAATGCTCGTACGACACTGCGAAATATGGCCCTTCTTCTATTTCCATATATGAACCCATGGAATTACCTCGATTTCATACCGTTTAGAAATCTAAAATTTATTACTTCGTGCAAAACGGCCTTAAACAAATACAACAGCCATTCCAAGAATGAATTCTATCATAGCTGTATTTGAACCTCCAGGGAACAATATACCGACCTGGCTACCGCGGCCAACTTTCAAATACTAACGAAGATCCATCGCAATCTTACGATAGAACTTATCAGTCGGAGGCGCTTTTTAAACACAGAACCTTTCGGCTTTGCTGCACTATAATATGGTCTGCAGGATATAGCGGCTACATCCGACGAGTGGCTAAGAAAATTTCAGCAAATTTTGTGAATTTTTATGTAAGAAGAAACCCAATGCACGCAACTGGCCAAACGTCAAAAAGCTGGAACAGATTATTTAAAATGAGATCCAAAAAGAATCAGAATATTAGATTTGTAGAGCTATCAAGAAGGTTGTGAACGAGAATAAATAGGTACGTATATACGAAGAGATTAGCCAATAGAAGAACTCGGAGAGCTGCGTCAAACCAATCTGAGGATGGATGACTAATGATGATGAGAGCTATCAACCTGAGGAAACCATTAAGACCATAGACAAAGCATGCAAGAGGTAAGACGGGACTGAAAACCCCTTTCACCTACCATTTACCTACCACGACAAGCCATGCAACTCATAATTAATCCATGCGTTCAATGTCGGCAATCTATCGCGGAAAAAGATCGATCCGGAGCGAAAACAATGACTCCATGATCACTTTCGTGATAATACTCGTTTACACGAATCCGCTCGAGTTAATTGGAATTGACAAAAAAATATAAAGTAGAAAACTTTGAAACTGAAAAAAGACTGGCGCCGAAAGCGTCGGCGTGAGTAGCCTTGAGGCGATTCCATATGAAAATTGCATTTCCCAAACGGAAAGGGGGATGGGGGATAAATGGGTGGAACACTGGGAGAGGGAGAGAGTGCGCGTGTGTGTATGTGTGAGAGATTTCCATTCATTCAGGCCTCCCAGAGTACGACAAAGCTAATTAGTCATACGAGATTGAGCGGGAGCCAAAGTTCCGTAAATTATTCCTTTCGCATTGTCTCGTCTCTTCCATGACCTGCTGATTCCCGACTCTCCAGGGACTCCTCCATGGGGAGGGTGCGGGGACCGGGCCAAAGGGAGTTCTGGGATGGATACGGGAGACCAGAGGCTCGGCAGCGGGAGAGGTTTATTATGCACGCATACATATAAATCCCCAATGGCGGAGTACGGGAAACGATATTAAGAGTTGTAAAGTTTACGGGAGTGGCGGGAGAACGGCACCCACAACGCAACATAACGATAACAAATTTAACGTATCACTCACTGAAAGATGCTAACTTTTTTCCCAGCCTTTACCGAAAAGCTTCTGAGACTGAAAAAGCGATAGAGAGGGATGTGAGAAGTGACTCCACCAACGTAATTTAATATTCTATCGGAGCATGAAAGCAGGTTATTTCTTGACGTAAAGAAGCAGGCGCAGAAGTAATAAGGAATAAAGAGTAATAGAAATAATTACAAGGAGCTTGGATACTTCTGACCAAAACACTACGAATGGGAAAACGACGGTGCTAACAACGGTTCACGATTGAAAGCGAGAAAGATTATTGGATATGCGTAGACGGGGACATAATGGCGTCCACTTTACAAGGTAACATCATGAGATTATGACAAATGCTATCACACGCGGAAAATTAAAAGCGACCGACGCCTTATTAATTTTAAGTCGTTTAATCATCATGCCTGTCCTCAATTTTTGTCACTATAGTTGTGTGGGTGTCAAATACATGAATACTTACTTGGTTTAACCATCGATTGTGACTCACGTACAAGGGAACCCAGGGAAAACGCGGAACACCAAATTCTTCCCATGATGCCTCGCATTACTCACCTGCAAGATAGGAAAAATATAATCGTTAGATCTTGAATATAATACAATAAGAGGTATCACACAAAAATAACTAACATTTAACACCGGAAAGATATCACAATAAATAGAGAGCGTGAACTAGACTCACATACAGCGGTTGGATGTAGATTTCTGATAGGGAAACCAATGCCTTATTTTCTGAATGTCAACGGACAATTACGGATTAATAGTTGGACAATGAGATAAAAATGAACTCCTGCTCAAATTCAGTTTAGGAGAGAAAGAGGTAGTGCATATAGGTAGTTCTACATACATATACAAATTCAGCTGGTCATTTAAATATATATGACCACACACACACATACATATAGCAGCCACAAGCACTGCAAATATTTCATCACATGGCATACAATCGAAATAGTCACATTCTATTTCACCAAAATTTCCTTCGTAATTAACAGTTGGAGAAACTGCGTAAGTGTCGGGAGGTTGCGTCTTGGGATCGATCCCGGCGAAATACCGTGCTTTTATTGATGGAAGAGCGGGAAAAGGAAACTAAGTGCACCGCGGCTCTCACTTCCTCGGCCAAGGCGCACACCAGGAAGAAGAAGCATCTCCCCATACCGACAGCAACAGGTTCTACTCCCGAGCGAGCCGAAAAGCATTACGTAGATGGAAAGAGCAAGACAGAGACAGTGAATGAACGAGCGTGAAACAATCCCACTTCCGTCACAGCGTCCCTTTGAATTGAAAAGAGAGGGAGGGCGGGAAAAAATAATAACGGGAGTCTGGCAGAAGAGCGCTTTGCTAGGCCCGGAGTTTTGTCTCCCGCCGCAATCAGACACGGCTCCAACGGCATCATCCCTCCTTCCTGGGTGAGGTAGGCAAAAGCAAAGGGAATCTGTGGAGGGGTGGGGGGACAAGGAAGGGAGTTACAAAAAAAAACATTCGAGACTATACACGGAATGTAAAAGCCCTCCCAAGTCTCCCTCCCACAGTGGCTTGCGTCGCGGCGGCCGCACACAATGCGTGGAGAATTGAAGACACGATCGACGGAGCACAATGCGAATCAGTTGTACGCCTGGGTGCTTCCGTCGTAAACGAGCCGGGGTCTGGATGAGGGGGAGGGTGGTGAGAGTGAAAGGGGAGGCCGAGCATCCCCCCGCCACGGCTGTGGGTGTCCCGAGGTAAGGGAAGGGTGAGGACGATGCGGAAAAAGAGGGGACCCCACTACGAACCCTGCGGTACTCCAAGAGTGTGAAGGGAAGGGGGAACGAACGAGGATGAGCTGAGAATGGGAAATGAAGTATAAAACGGGGAAGGACCGAACGGGGGCGGGAGGACCGACCGGGGGCGGGAGGAAACGGCAGTGAGAATTTAGTTACAAAGCTACTTCCCCCATTCCTCTAAAAGTGGTACCATACCCTCCCCACCCTCCGGCAATCTCGCTCGATAACATCAGCGCGTGCTCTCGGCATAAATCCCTCCCGGCTTCCGACTCCTCACCCGCCCACTCCCCCATCCCTCTTAGCGGTAAGCATTCATCTTCCTCGAGATTCGTCCGACACCCGACGCGGCAGTTGAATTCGGAGGTGACGTGGAAGGGGGAGGGACGTGAATCACAGCATCCCCGTGGTAAATGGCATGTCGGGGAGAGGAGGAGAGGAAAACTCTATAAAGTTTTCAAGGATTGGGAGGCTGCCCGCCGTGAAAAATAGGATTACATAACGACGGCAGACACGGGATGATCGGATTTGGTTAAGGTTCTTTACGGCTTCTCGAGCCCTTCAGAAAATTTACCCAAAATTCGAATCAAGCTTAGGATATCCAAATAAAACTCCCCGTAATCCTTTAGGGATATTGGACATTTTAATTGGCCATAGAACAAATTGGTGGATTGCTGGGGCGTAAGGGAGATACAATAGAATATCAATCAGGAGATAAATTACTTCAGATAGCATTTTAAGTGCACCCGAGAAGAGGACATTCAAAGAGATATAAAAAGAGCCACCACAGGCGCATTGAAGGATAATTCTAGCTCAAAACGGAAGGGAAAGATTAAATTACAAAGAAAATTTAACTACCAAATAAAATTTAAAATTAAACCTTGTTTTACCAAGATTAATTCAGCATTAAATATAAATCGATTTCCATATACCAAGTAATAGATAAAATAAAAGCCCCCGAATTTAAAACTGGTAAATCACAAATGACTGCGTTATGTAAAATATTTTTAAAATAATGCACGCTCGGAAGCATTAGAAGTGCAACTGAAGTACTACTATACTCAGCTATTTAAAAATAAATATATTCAAATAGGTATATATTAATGAATGACCTCAAAATTCTTATGTCCATAGATATTATTCCTTTTAGCTAGGTAAAATATTTTTCCCGGGTGGAAGAAAAGTGTAAAAAAACAAATTAAATGGAAGAAATTAAACTCCGATACCGGTATTTCGGCCAACAAGGTGAGAATATTTAGGAATTATACGAGTCAGCGAAACGCAACGCTGAGATTGTGCATTTTTATGTTCAATTTTTAATGAAATATGGGCAGTGGAGTTGTTTTTTTTCCATTTAATTGGCCTTCGTGCTTCTCTTCCATCGATTTATTAATTATCCTTGGCCACTTCACTCTCATTCAAAACCCGAAAAACATGCAGGCAGGAGTGGGATGTTAAGTTTCTCCACTCAGAACATACAAGAGAATGGGTAACACTATCCAACGAAGTTTACCCTTGGGTTAATATAGCCATTGGAATTTGAGAAGCCATGACCTTCACCATTCAGAACACCAATGCCTGCCATAATAGTCATCCCAAGAATACCACGCATGAAAAAAGATGAACTCAAGTGGGATTGGGCTGCACGTAGGGAAAAAAAAGAAGTACCGGTTACGTGAAGCATGAAATATCAACGCTTGGAAGTATGCGATGCGAATGAGTCTACGATGAAAGTCGACAACACAACCTGGGGAAGGAAAAAAAATGATTACCACCCGGCGGCGCGACAATGGGACGAGATAAGGGGCGCACGACAGGCACCATACAGAACATTTCAACCGATGCCCAATCACATACTTGGAGCCCATCACGTTCCCTTTGAACGCAGACACTCATATTCCTCTCCCCATTTCAACCCCCCTCGATGTTGTCTGTCCGCTCCGACTCCAAAACCGAGTCAGGATTTTACGAGCCCATAAAAACCTCCGAGGGTGTAGGGGTGAGGGGTCACGGCCGTAAGTCGCGTGGCCGAATACAATAGGGAAGGCAATGGAGAGGAGGGAGATGCGGGAGGGGGTCCTTGTATCAATTGAGGGGGTGCGTGAGGGATCCTCCTCTACGAGGGAATCCCCCCTCCCGGATGAAGTGGGGGGAGGAGAGGTTTGGGGAAAGGTCAAGGGTTCGGGAGCAATGCTACTCGGCAGAAAGGGATCAGCTGCCCACCTGACTTAAAGAGGGTGTTGCACGAAAATGTCATACGATTACGGGGGAGTGACCGCTGAGTGGACAAAGAACGCAGTCGTATCCTCGGTCCGTGCCTTATCGCGACGGACGTCCAGAAAATGTTGGACAAGACAGCATGTCTTGCAAAAGTAGTGAACATTCACGACGCCATGGGTAAATGGGTACGGGAAATGTGGAACCACAAGAGAAATAAACATAGTTTGACAGACGAAAAGCAGAAAAATGGGAAATCACAATATTCCTCTGCGTCATCATAGGAAGCCAAAGTACGTACATATTAAAGCTAGGCAATATTCACTACCTACTTTAGGAGAGATACACACCAAACACAAAAACGATGTAATAATTGAGTATTGTGTTAAATGGTCGATTAGGCGGAAGGATAATTAAAAAAATGATGACCCAACGGTCACCATTAATTGAATTGGAAAATAGATACTTGCGAATTAACACAATTATTGAAACACTGCAAAGTGCAAGGTTGGGGAACAAAAATATAATTATAAGTACAACAAAGGAAGTTAGAGACCGTTGTCAGAATAAAGAATGAGAGGCTCATGCCCAGCAAAATTGAATTTTAAGGAAAAAATGGGCCTTTCCCGACGGACAGTATCTCCCTGCATCTTACCCAAGAGTAGGATGAAATGGGACAATACCGCTGCAACGCGGGTAACTACGAATCGAGGTTAGGGTTACGACAAGAGTTAATGCAAACTTCGACCCCCAGCTCCACAAACCCACGGGTATACAGAGGAGTTTGCGAAAGTGGAATGGAGTTAGCCGTGAACTTCAATGGTCAATTTCAAAGTCAAAACGTAGTACAAGTTAATACGGGGAGCCAGTTCGTTTCTGAATGTCACAGTCCCTCAATTCTCTCCCCGTCATCGGACGTACGTACGTATTCGGACGACCTCTCAAAACAAACAACAACCCTAAAAAAGACTCAGAGCAGTAACCACCTCAAAGAAAGTCACATTAATTTAGATAATTAATATAAGATAGAATACCACCTGAAAGGCAATAATACAATGGAACGACCGTTTCGAAAAACAAGCCTTTCTTCCTATTCTGAAGCCTACCTGCTAAACCATTTACGACGGACGTCGTCGTACGCACAACTTTAAAAAGTCTCCACGAGAAAAATTTAGAGTTTTCGTCGAGAATGAGAGGGAGAAGGGGAGGGTCCTTCAACTCAGTCGCCGCGAGCGCGGACGACGGGAGCGGAAGACACTGCGGAAGGTTCTCCTGAAGGGTAGCCGGCCATCTTGGGCCCTCCCTCAAGGCTGCAAAAGGAAGAACGGGAGGCGGAGGAAATGGCGCGGAGCGCGACTACTCACGCGACCTTGAGGGACGGCGATTGGCGAACGAAAGAGCGGGAACCACCCGCTTAGGTCTCGTGCGAAGAGAAAAGAGATGGTGAGGCGGGTACGGGGCGCGAATGAAAAAAATTGAGTGGGTGGGCCGCGGCGACAGCGGCCAGACCCTTGCCCGTATAGGGTGGAGGGAGTACGGACTTAGGGAGTCGTAGATAAACGACCTCTGCGGGGGCGGGGAGAAGAATCCGCCGGGGCCGCTACCTTGGAGGCGGAAGGGTTTCTCCTCTGTCTTTAAAACTTTAAAGAAAAGAGCTGATGGCTACCAACTAAAATAAAAACGCGAGTTGAAAAAGGTGGGCTGCGTCAGATCGAGCACACGTCAATCATTTGACTACCTTCCAGAATTTATCGGAGGGTTTTGCAGCTCGATTCATCGAACAAGGAACCCTAGGGAACACTTGAAAAGCTTTCGAGTTGCATTGCAATTAAGGGCCTTATAAAACTGTCGCATTGATACTCGAGGACTTCAAACAGAAATTACGAATAATCTTCATTTCCATCAATGAATTTTAAATACTCTTATGACGTCCCGATCCCAAATAACAGAACTACATTCATGCCCCTAACCATTCAGCTGCTGGCACAAAGGTCATGTCTAGCTAATCAAAGTGTTTCAGTAGTTGTTGAATCACACCTTTTATTTAAGTTTGTCAATTTCATGTTTAAGTATACTCACCCCTAGACCATACAACCTTGAGGTATCTCACAGAGGACTCAGAAGTGGTAGATAAATTTAGATGATAATACTGACTCGGAAAAGGCGGAAATGGGGCTGTATATGGTGCTTTATCGTATTCCCTTCGCTACCGCCCAAATTTCGCGACAAATATTATTCAATATGCAGCGATACGGTAAAATATTAAGAATATAATACCGACAAGTACGTTATGAGAAGTTCGACATACTATCTAATCGGAGCTAAAAGCAAAAACAACAAAAAAAACATTGGCTTCCATCAACCAAATGTGGATTTTTATCATCTGCAATAAAAACATTAAATTATTTGTTATGGATAGCAGCACTAGTTCAAGGGACAAACTAATGAAAACTGAATGAGAAACTGAAAAATAAATCCATGAAAAACATGAGGAAATAACAATGCAAGGTCGTACGCTTGTCATGAAAACAACGAAATTGACGCCAGTCATTTAAACGTTAAACAGACGGCTATAGAGAAGCTCGAGATTATTAACTAATAAAGTCCAAAACAGAGTTGTTAGTAATTACCTAAACTTTCTCTGCACATTTAACTCAAATGGAGAGTAATCCTCCGCATAATTAAAAACTGTGAAATTCCTTTTAGACACCTAAACGCTACTTAAGGCCTTTATGGGTTGTATAATTTTTAACAACTGGGAATTTCCTGAAAGACCACTATGCTCTGCAACAAGGTAAACGGAAGGAAATGCCGGGGATAATGACGACACGAATGAGCTATTGTTCCAACTGAAGCATAGGATCACTAACCATATCTGAATATGGAAACACCACAATAAAAACCAATAGTTATTTACCATTTATTTTGCTTATCATCCATACTTATCTTGCCGCACAACAGTTTCAACTAAAACCCAAAGGAATCATGAACATGAAAAGGGAAAAGGAGGGCCACGGCTTGTTTTGATGATGGCCCTTTGGAACCACTTAAACTGGTGCAGAATAAGAACTAGACGGAAATGACGAGGGAAGAGTGACAAAATGTAATTTCTTCCTTGCTCAAGACACACAAATCGAAAGTGTATGCCTTCTCTCAAGTCGAACTTAATCTTCTGGTCACCCTTTAAAGAGACCGCGACCAAAAACAAAAGAAAAGGGAGCCCCCATGAAGGAGGCCCCAGGGTGACGGCATCACATCTATCGTGAAGCAATAAAAAGTTAACCCGAACTCGAAGTTTGGTGTGAGTCTGAGTGAAGCAATACTACTAAAAGATAATTGGGGGGAAAAGATCATCTGCAACCTTCAGTACATCCCAACTACCCGTGTCTAACACATCGCTTTGAAAACTTCACGAGACGGTTATACGGTCCTGACTAAACGGAAACAAACTCAGTACTCTCGCCAGCTCAGATAAAGAACGCCGACACGCTCATTGCTACGGCTGAGAATGACGGACCTCTCACGAAAACGAAGGTACTGCGCAGAGGAGCGAGAGATAGATGACGTGAAGAAAGAGGTAGGGAGAGGCGGCTCTTACTCGAACGGCTAAGGGCATATATTTTGGGCTGAGTACATTTGCGCGAAAATGTTCGCGGGGAGGAAGGTCGCGTCGGCGGACGAAATGGCGGCAGGTAAACGAAAACAGGCAGGCAACTCCTCCGGACGCCCCCAACGCATGAGAGAGAAAGGAAAAAAATACATAAAATCTGTGTTCCGCGAGTAAGTCGGAGAGGTCTGGGACTCATTTACTTCGCCCCACGGGTCGTGAGAAAAAATAGACGCGGCGGAGTGGCACGCAAAGGGTCCACCACGCACGCGCAATCGGCCATTTGAGCGCGCGTAAGGCGCATCATTACAGCTCATTACGGCTCCAGCACAAAAGAACCTTTGCGATATCACGTGAATACCGTCGAGATCTAATAATACTCCACAAACACGACGCGCTGTTTGTCACACGATTGCATATACACATACACTGCGGATGGCAACAAATTATATTGCCAAAAGCGACGCGCGGCCGCGTGGCTTGCTGCGCGAGAAAGGCTTCACTTTCGCGCGGTCGAGAGCCAAGTGAAGACATATCCATCAACAAAATCGTCGACGTCGATGCGAGCGGGAAACACAGACATCGACGGTCTGTTGCACATTACTTATAGGCAGGCTGCAAAGGGGACTCGGACGTGATATACTCACTTTTTCATACCCGTATAATTTCTTTTTTTTTCAAATGACAGCACAAAACGATCATTTTCACCAAGTCAAGATATCTGAGATCGGTGATTATAAATAATTCTAAAAAATTCACTGTTAAATATCTAAATAAGAGGTAATTTTAGTTGATTCACAAAATTAAACTACGCAATTGAACATTAATGCGTAATTTTCAGATTCACGGCTATCCGCCGATGATATCTGTGAAAAGTTTAAATCACAAATAACATCTTGACTATTCCCAATCGGCAGTCAAGACCTCTGATAGCTCCCTGCCGCTAATAGGCATGCCTCTGAATTGAAGGGGAAAAATTCACTTTCTCGATGGGGAAGGGAGAGAGAGAGAGCTCCAATCGGCAGGAAGGTGGTCGGGGGGAAATGAGAGAGAGAGGGAGTTCGGGATAAAAGAGTGGGGGAGAGGAAGGAAAAATGACGGACACGTATAAAAAGAAAGCGAAAAGGGGGTGGGGAGACGCCGCTGCGTTCAGCCGCCCAAGGTCACGGTCGCGGCGTTGCCATGCCGGGACGCCGTACGCAAGGGCGGGAGAGGGGAGGGGAACACGGAGTAAGGGATGGTGGAAGAGGGGATGGGGGGTAGATGGGTTTTGGATGGGGGGGGGGACTATTACGCCAAGGGCGAGAGAGCTACAGCGCAGCGTAAGAGCGTGGCTTGCAATAATAAGCCGACAGGATGATGACGTTGGCCCTATCAGAGAAAGGTGAATGCGGCTGCGATATGCGATGATAGAAATGAGACCGTCAGCGTAGGAGGAGAAATATTTGTAAGATCTGCACAAGAAATATCTGTATAAGTACCATAAAGATTTATATAAGATGTGTAAGGCATACATCAGAGTTAACGTTAGCTTAGGGCAGGAGAATCAGAGATGATGAAGTCAACGTGTTCCAACGGTTTATTAGTTTTTGATGGCGAGATCCGTGGTGTTAACAGCAAAAATATAACTCGTTTGATGTAATATTCACTCGCTGATAGTGCCTACCTGGGGTGGAGACACCCTTGCCACACACCCTTATGATGGATTGACAGATACAATGTAGATCAGAGGAAGGTGTTTTGGATTGTTTGGGATGAGCAGCTGAACATGAAAGTATCTTACGTCCAAAATCTAGATGGAAATATGCATTTTTGTTTTTTCATTATAGAAACTCACCGAAGAATCATACAGGTTTACTGTAATCGGTGACGAATATTTCTATCCTGGAATTCCAAAATTTAAAACAAAACAAGTAAAATCTGAGACTCATTAATGGATAATATTTCCCGCACTACTCCAATTGTTCTCCACGTTGACAAGTAGTTTCTTGGAAGTGGCTCATCCCTTGTGAAACGATTATGGCGACAATAAGAATATTCGTAGACGCGAAAGGAAATTAAGGTAAAAGAGAGACGGAAAAAGAGACTCGCACCGCGAAAGAGGAATTCCCGAGGAAAATACAAGTGGTTGCCCAAGTGCTCGGCTGCGGCCTAAGAAAAAAAAGCGGCAGTTATCAGGCGGGGGTGCGGAGAGGGAGCAAGCGGAGAACAAAAAAATTACGTAACGAAAGGGAAAATGGGGATGAGAGACGGGGTGATGGGTGGAGCACAGGGCACAAGAAGAGACAGCCGAGGACGCGATGGAGAAAAGTCGAACAAAAAGACGGTTGGGGTGAGGAGGGAGCATCGTCGGAAGTTGTGCAACGATGCGCATTCCTGAGGAAAACGCGGGAAGGCAGAAATAAAATGATATTGCCGGCATAAAAGCGGCAAAAAATTAAAAGGAACGCGGGCGAGTGAGAGATTTCCAGGAAAGGTTGCCTGGGTGCTACCGAGGAAGAGATCTAGGGAGAGAAAGAGAGGCATCGTTCGAACGATGAGGCGAAAAAAAGAGCGAGTGGGAATGTTAAAGGCGTCAGATTAGTCGCCCATTACCACCCAGGCTCCGCCAACTTACACCAACCACCCCTTCACAATCATAAACAACGCCAAGCCCCCTGCATTCCTGCGGCGCAGAAGAATGGGTGCTCAAAACGGGCGAAAAAACCAAGAAAAGACAACGAGGGAGCATTTGGATGCTTCCACGGATGGGCGCCCCGGAGGAAGGCCACCGAAGGCGGCGGCGGAAGGTGGCGCCACGGAGTAAAACGGTGACTTGG
This sequence comes from Platycnemis pennipes, assembly GCA_933228895.1. Classification (NCBI taxonomy): domain Eukaryota; kingdom Metazoa; phylum Arthropoda; class Insecta; order Odonata; family Platycnemididae; genus Platycnemis; species Platycnemis pennipes. The sequence goes on from OW121853.1 coordinate 55,562,332, forward strand.
GCGATACGACTTATCGCGCCGTTGACGACGAGAATAGTGCAGCGAAGGGGGAAAGTGGGATGAGGTTGAGGGAGTGGGAGACGGACGCGATGGAACACCGTCCCTTGGATGAACATCAGTTCACGGAGGAGAATAATGGCAGGGAACTAATTAAGGCGAAAGTTTACCGCGCGGAGACCATCCCATATTCATAAAGAGCGGCGAATGACTCCGATGGCTCAAAATGAACCGGGGTCATAATGAGCCGCTCGGCTTAATTAAACGCACAAGTCCCCCGCTTCGGCTCCGGCGACAGGACTTGCCCGGAAACAAAGCTCTTTCTAGCGTGAACGGCTCAAATTAGCAACGGTAACAGACTTTTATGGTCCTAAATTGGTAAGGATAGGAAAAGAGCAATTTGAATAAAAAAACACGAACGGAGAAAATCAGTTCGCGCAAGGGAGTCCTTTTGTTGCTGGCCAATCTACAGCGATCTGATTGAGTCGACGCGTCGACCATGTCGCGACGTCTCCGATAATTAAAATCAAAAATTCACGCGCTGCTTAGCGTTGAAGATTAAAAACCTCCATCCGAAGGTGGCTAACCTTTTCAAGTCCATACTCATGAATGAGCCTAGTGGATTACTGAACGAATAACGGCAGTGTAAAAGACATGGCCGGTGGCATTTGAATTACGGTGTTACAGAAATATTATTACATAAGTCAACAAAATAACTTATTAGTGAAGATGTTCCAAGAATAATGAGAGAAAAATGATATACCGTGAAAAAATGCAAAGATGAAGTGACACCTTTATCTGATTCATCGGTAAACATTGAAGGCTGAGAGAAAAGTGAATGAAAAACTCTCTGAAGAAAACCTCAAAGGAAAGTATTGAGATATGTGGGGCAATCGGTGAAGAATGTAGAAGAAAAGAAATAAGCTTACATTCAGAAATTTCCCGATAGAGGAATCGAGTGAAGAGCGTCCAACCTATCTGTGAGGACATATGTCCTATGTGTTTCCTAGGAGTGATTTACTGACCAGGGACGACTAAATCGGCGATCCAATGTAAACAGCTCCCACTCGCTACGTCAGCGACCTCGTGTCTCCTTCGTAATTATGTGTCTTCTGAAGTGACGTAATCTGTATACAACGTCCAAGCCATCTCACATTCGCCAAACTCGTGATGCAGACACGTTTCGGAAAGGGGATTAAGATTCATCAACCGGCATGGCGTGTGACTGAGCTTGGACCCCGAATCTGACGAAAGCGAGGACACGGAAGAAAATAAGGCGTCTTGGTGTTAGAGGAGAGAGATAAAGCTAAACAGTTCCAGTCGTAACATCCAACCAACCAGAGTTCTTTCCCCGCCAAGGTGCGTTATCATTAGACGGCCCTCTCACAGTACAAACCGAAGGGTGATCATTGAGAGGAGAGAAGAGAAAGAAAAGGAAAGGAAGAGGACAAACGTATCGGGTAGGGAACCACGACGAAACAAACCATTCCCCGTTCGTACTCGGCAAGGGTAAAATGGAGAGGAAGACAGATTGAAGGATTAAATTGAATTTATTGGTGTACACCATGCTCTACAAGTGCCATCTAAAATAATATAAACTACACTAAAGATAGATAGAAAAGACTAATGAAAAGGGAGAGAAAAATGAGAAAATGGCTTAGGTAGCTAAATAGAAGATGGTAAGATGGGTAAAGATTTCGAGAGTCAAAATAGGGAGAGGTAGATGGGAAGGATGATGGGAAGGAGACAGGAGGAAGGCTCAGGAATGCAAGTCGCAGGGAGGTTGATGACGGAGGGACAGGGAGGAATAAATGCTGTGGGGGAGGGGGGGAAAGAGGGCAAAGGAGCGAGGAAGGTGAAATGGTGCTGGGAGGGGGCGAAAAGGACGCGTAGGAAAAGGCACGCCGAGACGTGGCGAGACGTGGGAAGTGCATGCGGGAGGATTGAGAGGGGGCAGGCGAGGAGGAATTCACTCCGTTTCGCCGAGCGTGGGGCAAATTCGGCAACGCCGCGTACGGCATGTCGCAAACACTCGGGACTTGCGCGCGGACAAGGTGAAGGAGAGATGTACGGCGAGGAACAGAGTCGGCAGCGGCGGGGAGGGGGGGTATTGGATAAGCAGGGCTTCGAGTGCCAGCGGTAGGAGAGAGAGGGAGGCAAGGGGAGCGTTGAACACTCGCTGGCGCTGACATAATCGTAACTGCGCGGAGGGAATTCTTCGAACCTCAACAGTGGAAGAAGAAGAACAGGAGGTGGAGGTCGACTCCTTCGATGCCGACGGCGAAATGGAGTGAGGAATTGCAATTCGAGATTCGCATTTCGAACGTTTTGAGCTCGCTCGCGGGGCATCTGAACGGGGCAGTGGGTTTTTCTCCCTCGGGGATACGGTATTAATAGATTCACAATGCGCTAAGAATAGAACCGGGGACGAAGCGGCTACGGAATGAGAACTACCCGTCAGCGGATTCAAGTCTAACCGTTCGCGAAAATTCCGTTTTCGCGCAGCGTGGTCGAGTCCGTTCGAATTTTGATAATGCGCCCGTCACTTACGGATATTCCATAAAAACTTATATATGGCCAACGTACGTGATATTAAACTTACACGAAAAGAGGAAATACAAAGAAATTCATACGAAAATTGAGTTTCATCGACATGTTACACGTGTGGCCATCCAACACTCTTGACTTGGCTAACGAGATATTGGGAAGATGTAATCGGAGAATTGATATGAAACAACCGAGACTATGAGAACAATTATTCTGGTTTTAAAGAGTTGATTTCCACGAATACTCGGGGTTTGGAAGCATCTTTATCATAGGAATACTCCGTAAGTTCGCGGAACTTAAGTAAATCTAACATATGCTCTTGGATTACCTAACAGCATCTACACCGAATCTCCGAGATGCAAAATTGTAATAAAATTTTTAATTGAACTAAACGAATTGAAAACATTTGGTGATGGTGACCACGCAGGGGAGGAAGAAGCCTGATTATTCGGCAAGGCAAGGCAAGTACTCCTTGCATCACGTTTGGAAACAACTTCTAAAGAGTTAAAACGAGTTGAAAGATTCCGAGCTAAAATTAACCTAAGATATCAAACAAAGATTAGATGGGGAAGAACTGGAAATGCCGCAAACACTGTAATCAGGAACCGTGGCCACAGGTTTTGGCAAGGGATAGGAGAAGTAGAAGGGGAGAAGAATTCTGAAGGAACGGCGAGGGAAAAGAAAGAGGAGGGAAGGCATTAAATGGCAGCGGGAGGTAACCGTGCACGAGAGGGAGGGAGGAGGACATGAAGGAAAGGTATGCCGGTGTTCGTAGGTGAAGGAACCAATGTCCTTCATTGAACGTCCTCTGTACACTCCCTCTCACTTTCTCCCCCGACCGCCAGCGATCATTCTCCCCCTCCACAACCTTCTCCCCTCCGCGGCCACCCCAATCCTCGTCTTCATAACCTTCCTTTCCCACACCCCTCCCGAAACCTCCCCCTCCACGACCCCAACCCACCCCCCCGCGCTACACGAACCGCGAGAGAAGGGCCGGGGGTGGGGGGTGGGGGGTTGGAGCTTTCTGAGTGTGAGACACTGTCCCACACGTAGATCGCACGCCAGAAGCTCCTTATCCCCCCTTCCCCTCTTCCCCCTTTACCCACACTCCTCCCCACTTTCGTGCCGCGCCAAGCCAAACCACCCTCTTCCGGCCAAAACAAAAACACGACGACGCCACACGTGGTGTGATATATAGCGATATATAGATATGGGAAAGCAATAGCGGGTGATGGGAGGAGACAGACAAGGCTATAAAAAAACAAGGAATGAGTGAAGGGGGGATGCAAGCCAAAGAAAAGAGCCCGAAAAGTGATACGGAGGGTTTCTTACACGTTGCCAATCGCGCCCAGTTCAAGCGCAAGGTACTGGATAGATTCGTGAATAATAAATGGCCAAGTCTCTAAGACAAAATAAATTAAAATATACTCAAATCTCACGCGATTGGAAAGGAAAATGCACGGTAACGGAACTCGCGCTAGGTTATCCGAGAGTACCAGCCGTCCCAGCGTTCCACCCCACTCCAAAAAGGCTTTATATCGTAAATAGCGTGCCAAAGACGCTGGACGCTGGAAAAAAGTCGGGCTGATGAAAAAAAAAACCTTCCCCATTAGAGGGTTTTCGTTTATCAGCGCACCACAATCGGCTTCCGTTACTTCTGAAAGTCGGGAAAAGGTGATCCATCTTCTCATCTGAATCGTCACCCCCAGGCCAAGGCTTCTCTCCTCAAACAATGCACAAGCACTCGGCGATAGTCAACACGATGGGAAACGCATAGACGTCCGCTATTAAAACGACACAGAGAAAAAAGAAAACGCAAACATGCATTTACTTCGGGCCGATTGTTTATCCCCCCAACCCTTGGTGCCTACGGAAGCAGTTTAGGGGAAAATTAACTGCCCTTATCTTCCCTTTCTTCGGGAGGAAAAATCATCCGAGAAAGAAAAAGGCCAACGATAGCCAGTCACATTTCGTCTTGGTTTCCAGATAGAAACAAAGTCACATATCCACATTCGTCATCACATTGAATCCAACCCTAGCTTAAAGGGAAAACGAACGCACATAGGTCGTCAGGTTCTATCCCAGTATTTATTTGTTATCGATGAGTCACGATGAAAGGAAACCCACGGATTCGGTGGGACCCTCACATATTGCACCACACGGCAAACGTTCCCCATATCAACCTTGCCAATACGTGCATCTCTCACCCAAAGGTCGGTTTGATGGGACGGTGCGATATAGCCTACGCAGGTGGAAGAGCCTAACAAATTATTCCTACTGCAACTCGGTTTGAAGGGTGAACGTGTAGACAAATTAAACCCTATGGTGAATTTCACAATTGTTCTGCAAGTGAGAAGGGCAATTTCTCTTATCACTACGCACGTAGACGTACACTGGAATCGAACCCGGAACCATTCCTACACCAGCCACTTTTTCAAATCCACTTGGCCATTCGTAAGCATCTGGGAACCTACATCAAGGCTATCGATAACGAATCCCGCTACCAGACTCCTGACAAAGCGTTGTAGACGCGCTCATTGAAACTTAGGGAATGAGATGGCCTTGTCAGAGTAATGGTAACCAAAACTGAACATGTCGCTGCGCAAAATTAAAATGCGGGAGACCAATAAAAAAAATCGTGTAATGGAGAATTTCTCTTCAGCTCCCTCAACCACTGAGGGGCTACGCGAGGCAGTGGCAAGCGATTATAGCTTGGTTTCAATTACAGTGCATTTTATGGAGTGCTCTCCCGAAAATATATTCACCATTATCAAGTCCACACCTTCCTCGCGGAGCTTTAATTACGAAGATGCGTGCGAGAAAGAGAGGAACATCAATGGCGAGTGTTTTTCTGGGATGGGTGGTAAGTGGCTGCTCGAAGCGACTGAGCATGACAAGCGCGGGCGGGGCTGAAAAAACGCCCAAACTGCGTGACGAATTCATTGAGTGCGCCCCACGACGACTGACGACCACCGCGAATCTCGTTACGACAGGAATCCATTCCCATCGCCATCCACGTGGTGCACTACGATTACAACACAGAATCGATGTCTTCAAGATATGCTTAATTATCACGGGTTCACAGCCAGAAAATTACCCCCGCCTTACACGTCTTCCATACGCTTTCATCCGCGGGTAACGCAGTGAAACCACCCAACCCGATCCAGACCACAAGTCAGCTCCCTTTTGTCTTACACCCGTGCGGACACGGCTGTAACACAACGTGAGAAACCCTCGTAAAATCACGATGTTAATCGAGGTACTGTATAAAACATCATATCAACCGCTGCGCAAAGTTATCCCGTAATGAGAAATGAGATGAGAACAAGAGAAATGCATGCAACTACTTTCCCATGAGACTACGAATAGAAGGAAAACAGAACGCCTACTAATTAACAACCTTGACAAACGCTTAAAAAAACGCTAGTAAAAATTAATATATGTAATGAAACTCCATTAAATTTTTATGATTTCGGGAGATAGATTCTCATGACTTCATGTACAATAAAGGTCACAAAGTTCGGTAGGAAGTCTCAAGGGACCGGTTACATACTATTAGTAACCAAAATGTATTACCACCTTCAACATAGCGCTTTATCTGATCAAATCCTCGGTTACGCTTGTATTAACAATTCGCTTGACAAACAATCCACCGATTAAACTTTCTCCACCCATTGATCCACTCCATTCTAAAACCCATTCATAAACATTCTCAAAATTATAATCCTCACCTACATGGTGAGAATCGCTCTAAGCTCCTCAGGACACCAACCATTACTACATTTCATAGCAAGTAGACCATGATAAGCGAACCTTTTCCTATGGATAAAATTCCCAGGGTTCGATATAGGTGGGAGAGATGAACGCATGAGAGAAGAAAACGCATATGATGTTTCCATTTCCCTATTGTTTCCCCAATAGATACGCCGTCACAATGCATCTCGATATCGTGGAGCACGGCAGTACTTCACCGAACTTCTCACGTTGGGTCCACTACACCTGTAACATGAGAGTGGAACTTAATGAGTAAACAGTGCGCAAAAAATAATACGAACTACTTACTATATGCTGAGCTACGCGGAAACGCTAACAGGGGAGGAGAAAAAAAAGTCGCGGGCTAAAATTATCCCGCAACTGACTGGCCAATGGAGGGCACGATGCGATCTGCTGGGAACGGCACGGCCTGGAGTGACAGGAACAACACATGAGGACTGGGCGTTCTCCCTCCCCGGGGGCACCACCCCCCATGCTTGCACAAGACGATCCACGCCCCCGCGAAGGTGTAAGGAGGGAGGGGAGCCAGCCGCCTGTGACCTAACCGAGGACCCACTCCCCCTTTCACCCGCAAAGAAAAACAAAAACAACACGCGGAGCGAGGTCGCCCGCAGGGATGCGGAGTATATCAAAACCACTCCTCTTCGGACACGGTAGTGCCTCCACCCCCGCCTTCTCCGTGGTTGTCATTAACGCTCGCCAACGGGGCGGCGGATTTCGAAAATGAATGCCAAGGGTCTACCAACTTATGGTCGCAGGTCCTCGACCATGATTAGGATGTAAACCGCAAAATGAAGATGACGTGATCTTATTCATTAGTGTCGAAATATGCTCCGTGGGTGATTAAAAACACTAATTCCTTCCAACACTAATATTTGGAATAGTATGTTTGCATTACTGCTGATAATTTAAGCACCTTCGTAACAAACAGACATTAGAACAAAATTACCTTTTACGAAGAACTGCAAAAGATCCTTTGTTCCAAGAAATAAACTGGCCATTGGTATACCAACCCATCAATGCAGTCATTAATTGAAAGCTACTATTGTTGAAGGCATAATGATTATTTTCATAGAAATTACGCTGAGTTTGGAGTCCAGGGCTAGTAAAATTAATTACTACAAATGTACAATAGGTACTATAGGATCAACTCTGAACATTCCATATAGGAGGATAGCAGTGAAAAAGAAACACTTTTCTCACCCGGAAAAATATTTTCGAAAATTCAACGAAAAGAATCCTGCGTATCGGAAACATGGACAAAGAGAAAAGAAAATGAATACATAATTAGTGCTTCTCATATGCGAGTGTGGAGGAGGATGGGGACGGAAAGGTGAGCGGTAAAGGAATACGAACAAGGAACTGATGGATATGGTGAGGGAGGAAAGGAAGTTAATTGAAGAAATAAGGAGTGGGATTTAATAAGGATAGGGAGCAGAGGGAGTGCATGACGCAGGTTATAAGGAGTGAGGCTGTTTTGAAGGAAGTGATAGAGGGATGTACACTGCGTAAGTGGGAGGGAGGAGAAGAACGGATAGTTAGGATATAATACGGGCGGGTAGGAAGTATACGCGACTCAAGAAGGAAATCATACGAGATTTGAGTCGTTGGATGTACATACTGCCCATCAAAACCTGCGGCAGAATACTTAAAAAAAATAATAGTTAATAATAATCGATAAAAACGAAGGTCTTCTTCTTCCGCAGACAGTCGATAACAGCCCCGATAACATTACTTAGAAGCATTCCCAACGGTAAAATCAACGGTGCCCCAACAAGCGACGCTGGGACGCTAGAGAGAACGAAAACAGTGACGTGAGGAGAGCTTGAAGTAAAAAATAACAATGATAATGTATTCGCGACGGACGATTCGATCTCCGACGCAAGGAGAGGCACACACCTCCCGGCGCCTCTCCGCCAGACACTCACCCCTTCGGCGAAACAAAAAACCTGACCGCGACTTCCTGTGTTTGCCCTTCCATCCGACCCCTTAACCTACCCCTACCCCGTCCTTCTATTTCGGAAGGCGCCAGGAATTTCCGGTGAATCCCAGAATTCCACGTTTTTCTTCCGACGAGACACGGCACTGCACATCGAAACCAAGGTGGGGGGGGGGGGGGTGTCTCTTCTTCTTCCCCCCGCTCGAAGAGAATGAAATACAACTGGGGGCACGCGAAGGAGACGGGGTCCTCACGTGCCGCGGGGCCATTAGAGGCGCCGTGGCGCCCCTTTCATCCGCGCGGCGCCACGGGGAAAGGGGTAGGCGGGTGCCCCGTGCGTTTGGACTCGCTTTTCGGTCTCAGTGACCGCCACGCGCACACGACGAGGGCAGCGTGGGTGCGAATAACTGTTCAAATAGCAAAGCGGAGGTCGGGATTTCGCCAGATCACGTGACGCCCGCCACAAAAGCTTTTGAGCTACGGGCACTGTTGACAGCCGTGAAAGGGGGAGATGGCCAGATAGCTATCCATCTGCCACAGGCGCAATGACTCAGATTGCAGAAAGGATTCGCCGATAGAAATTCCCTTGTGAAACCTTTCAAGGGGCAAGTGCGAGACTTAAATCGGGAGGCACGAGCGTCCAGCTCATCCAACGTGTCCACTTATATTCACACCCCCAGGCGGTGGAAGTTCGACATTACAAATTACTAAAGAGAACCTATTTTACAGGATTGCAAACAAGCACCGGAAATCGTCAACTGAGTTACCCGCTAATATACACACTAGCCGAATTTCCACAGAATAAAGTCCTTTATTTTCCCCCTATGAAAAGCTTGCTATTATGCGATAATAGTTTGGCTATTTAATGATTACTATAGATTATGGCAAAATATCTCAGGGACCCACTCTATTTCGCGTTGAAATGGCTACCTTAGAATAGCATACGATCTATCATGCGATCTAATTTTCCTGAAACATAGTAGTAAACCTTTGATTCCATTCAAACTGCGCATGGCTTGGGATTAATTACCTTCTACCACACACACACACACCTACCACACAAAGAATTTTTCTTCAACGGTTAATAATTTTAAGACGCATTAGTGCGATTCGGTAGAGCGCTCATCTACCCTCCGGAGGGCCCCGAATCCAAATAGGAGCGAGCTGATTTGGTGCGACCCTACGAGTTGTCTTTCCCATTACCTAGACTTAGTAGACGACTTAACTAGAAATTGGGAAAGGCACATGCCCAGGATAAAATACACACGCCTAAGTGGTTATTTTCTGATAAACTATACCCCATGAAACAAACTGACAGTTAATCGACTTGCCCGAGTGGCCGATTTGATTGGATCAATCATAAAAAATAATTAACACCATAAATAATATTTTATATCACTTTCCTCACCAAATTAGCGACCAGGGTGGAACATATTCGACTGTCGAAATATACTGAGCCACGTATGGCAATACAAATGTTTGGAGGCAAGAAAATTGCATTCAATTTTTCGTTTGACGAATCAATTAGTTTTAAATTATACAATTTACAGGGTGTCGTCCATAAACCCAGTCAAAAACCCTCATGGCGGCTGGCCCGTTTTCACGGATGTGACGTGATCAAATAGCAAAACTAACATCTCACTAATTGGAATGGATAATCGACCACAAAAATTAAATTATCCTGAAACAGCATAGTCAACGTCATTGTAATATCGTTTCCATATCAAACTCATTGATGATTGACTCGCCATAAATACGTCAATCGTTTGAAATTTCCAGCTCATCATTGGATTTACTAAAATTATATACATTATTATCCACGATTTTAAGCTATGCACAAAAACAAGAAGAATAATTAAAAACATGATGATCAAATTATAATTGAAGTCAAAATGTCTGACGCAGATGAAAGAACACACCAAAAAAGACTTAATTTAAACAATATACTATTACCATAAAAGAAAGCAAGAGACAGGTGTACTTTTGGACAGGAAGATATATCAATGCACAACGCCTTAAGATTCTAATGAATACACGGGGAGCATATGAAATACCTCAAAGGGAATGACTAAATATTGAAAAATATTCCTTACATTTGATCCATATTCCCAGATTAATCAAAGAGATTGATTCTGTTTCATAAGACGAAGCATTAAAGCAAATTGACTTTACAAAAACACAATGCGGTTTTGTTATTTTACCAGAATTGTTACGCAAAACAAAATGGCTAAACACGTTTTTAAGTCTGTGCTGTAGAATAAGAAAAAAATGAAATTGTTCTTTAGTAAAATGCAATCCAAAGCGTTGCTTACGATCTTACATATGCATGAGAAATACGGAGTCTCGATTAATTTTTCTAAACAAATAAGTGGTAGACAAAACATAGCGACGGAAGATGTCCACTTCTCAATTCAATCTAGCGACCACCCACGGCCGAGGGGCCTCTCACCAAAGACGGATGCCAGGGCCATTTGGGCATCTCTTCCTCTCAATTTCTCCGGGCCAATACCCTCCTTTGTGGAAAAATATTACTCAAGAAATCAACAATAGGTGGTCGCCTTCGGCCACGTCGTAAGTGATGTACGATGTAGTCGGTAAACTAAAGCTCCATGTAACGCGGTTGGCAATCAGATAAGTAAGAGCACGATGTATTGAACGCAGCAAGTAATGAATGATGCAAAAGAAATATGATCGTAAGAAGAGACAAGCCGATTGAAGAATCGACTGTAGAGCTGCATCAAAACCAACTTTTAAATTCATTACCAGTGATGATGGTAATGACGTACAACACAGGGCGCAGGTCGTACCTAAACAATAAAAAGGTTACAACTTCCAGGAGATCAGCAGGCATGGTCTTATGAGTAAGTGCGGTGGGAACGATCAAGTGCATTTCCGCACCAATCCTTCAAGAAACCACCTAATTTCAAGGTGAGCGGGAGGGAGATACGAAAAACGACCACCGCAACGGCGAGACTGCCGGTGCCGAACAGGTGGAACACAATGACCTCCGGGCCTCTAGGAAATCAAGGCCCGATTCCGCCAAAATCACCCTTGGGAGAGGAGTGCGAGGCGAGCGAAAATAATCACAATTCGGAAATGAGCCATGGAAGGATGATGAAGACCGTCTGCGCCGGGAAAGAGAGAGTTCCGCATCGAGTTGTGGAGAGACGAGGACCAGGCAGTCTGGGGCCCACTTAAGGCGGCCAGACGGAAAGATCCGCGAATGTTACAAGGGGCCCTCCTGGAATCCCCCCACAGCGGCAACCCTGGGGAATGGCCGAGGCGCCTCAGCATAGGGCACCGAAGGAGAGAACTGAGGGCGGGGAAGGCAGAGGATGAGAAGGGATTTTCGGGAATGGGATGAGCACGGGGAAAGGAGACAGACGCGGGGTGTGGTGGGGTGGAAGAAGAAATTAAGAATCGCAGATGGTCGAACCGCGAGGAGGGGGACGAGAGTTGGGAGAGCAGAAAGAAGCGGAGAGCAACATACACAGGCCGGGTTGATGGCCCGCCGCCCCAATTGACCACGACCAGAAATCAGGCAGGCCGCGTCTCTGATAGATACAAACAGCTCGACCTTCAAATGTGAGAATTTGTGGGCGCCTCGCATCGGCTTATTACGTCGTCTTTGCTCGAAGCAGAGACAAACGATAAAATCAGCAATGAGGTAGCCGAATGCTACAGCAATGATAGATAATATAATTAAATTGGAATGCCTGCGAAGCATTTCCCATAAACCCGGAAACATGCGTAAGTCTGACGGAGTCGCTGCGAATCCGCATTCCTATAGAATACCTCTAGTACGATGAAACTGGCATTTCACTAAACCATGGTTTCCTTAAATGCCACTCAGTAAACCACAATGACTTTACTGCCACCTCACAGTTACCTGCCAACAGTTCATTACTCGATAATCCATCACCATTTGAAAATATTCCTTTAGTTGCAATAAACGAGTTTATCCCTTCTACTAAGCAGTACGTATGTAGCTTTTGAAGGCGCATGAAATACATCAAACGCTCTGGAATGCGCCACATAAAATTTTAAAAGTTCCGGATTTATTCATTACTCTGCATTTGCTAAAAGGTACATTCCCATCCACGAATTCTGCACCACATTAACTGCTTCGTGCACACAACTGCATTAAACTTAAGGCTCCTCCATTTCGTAAAAAAAGGTACCTATTATCAACATCGCTTCTCCAGGAAGGGGAAACGGCACGTGAGACGAAGGGGTGAAACAAACATCTGAGAAAGATGAAGGGGGAAGAGGAGGAATGAGTAATTTTGCTGCGAACGAAGAGGTCAAGGAGATGAGGTGGAAGGCGGCCAAATTAAGGACATGAAATGAATGGTCGGGAAGGAGACGAGATAGGAAGAACCAGAGAGAGAGGTAAAAAAACAAAAACGCGGTTCAGCCCGCAGATGCACGCAGCGATAAAGAGAATAAAAATGGGGATTTGGGTAAAAACACGAGTTCGTTGAAGCAAGGAGGGGAGCGGAAGGGGGCGGAGGAGGAGGGCAGACGATGAGGTCGGAAGACGGCGAAAGGAAAAACGGAGTGCGCTATTGGGAGTGAAGCGTTTCACTTCTCGTGCACCCGAGCCAGACCTCCAAGCACGCACAAAAACACGCCACCACTCACGCACATATATCACCTGAGCACGCAATCACCGCCTCGGTACCTAGACGCCGGAAATACGCACGCATGCGCAGGGTGATACACTGCAGACATGAATAAAAGACCAAAGGGGGTCGCGGAAGTGGGTAATTGTAGAAGGGGGAGAAAGACTGGACAGAAACAAGAGAGCAGTACGAGAAAGCTGAAAAGATAGAATCCTCAGAATAAAATCCTCGCGTGAGCACGGAAAGAAGTTTCCCACCATGGGAAAACAATGAAGGATAGAATGTGCCGAATACTTTGTATGATAAATTTTTATGGGCGTAACGAAAATCGGTTTCCGTTTTTTTAAGAAAAAAACGGAAACCGATAGATATTGAAACTTGTAACATGAGAATTATAAAGATAAAATGGTAAGCCCAAAACTTATGGGATATTGGTGTCCGTCACTTAATACCAACTAAGTTGGTATTAAGTGACGGAGTAAACAGAGAACATGCAAATTTCAAAATGAAGAAGGGCTAGTATTACGGGATACAAGTTAAGGGGATGAAAGAAAGATGAGATAAATGGAGAGACTAGTTTTAAAATAGTGGAAGAACTAGGTACGGTAATATGTAGCGGTTACCAGCCGCGTGGACAGCGGCGTCAAACCAATGTTTGCATTGATAACTAGTGACGATGAGGTATAGTGCATTTATTACATGTATATTAAGTTATGAGGTGACTTCATTAAGTTTAACCTACGAGAGAGAGGAATAAACAGTGCTTTCTGTTTGCGGTAGTCTTTACGATCCCCACGATCACGAAGACATCCAGCCAGATCAGTTTCGGCGGGAGGAAAAACGTATTCATAATAACATGACACAAGCCCGTGTCTTCCGGAACTTTCCCCGACGGATTGAAAACGCTCGTCTGGACGCTGTATATAAATAGCATCTCTTTATCTCACAAACGGATGCAAAAACTTCCCGACGCGGGACTAGGGAAATAAAGTGGAGGGAGACGCGACCTCAAGACAGTCGAAAATAACCACGTTCGCACGAAAAGAGAGAGAGAGGCAATTGTATTGAGGTGGGAACAGTGAAAAAGGCAACAACCATGGGAATGGGGAGAGGGAGAGAGGGGTAATTACTAAAATGACGGTGGGAGAAGGGGAGCTTGAAAAAAAGACTATCTTGAGTCGTATCCGATTGATTACGATGCATGTGGGATGAAATAACACCGTGATTGAGCGACTCCCTCCGAAAAAATACGGCCTAGCACGGGAGGAAGAGGGAAGAAAATAAGTAAACGAGGGGTGGCGGCGGAGGATGATAAAGGGAACGAGGGAGTTATGGCTGCAAGAGGAGAGTAGAGGGTTGTAGGGTCGAGGAAAAGTGAGAGGGAGAAAGGGGAATTGGAAACATGATCCTCGAGACACGCGAGCGTAACGTATTCACTTCCGCGCTCGGAATTCGATCGCTGGGAAATCCGTCGTCGGGGGAAAGGAGGGACTACAAATACTGTCGATTTATATTTATAGGAGAACGGGAGCGACCACAGTCGTGTGGCAGTGACATACACCGTGCGTATTTGAACAAATAGGGTATGTTGTAAGACTATCGGGACATTCAGTAATCTGTTCACGATCCTTGTTCCCAATATTATCTTATATCCATTTCTTTTTATTTCACTTTTACAGAAACATCTGATCCACTTTGCGGAATTTCCGATTTTTCTCGGCGTATGTTTTCTTTTATTGACATTACAACGTTAACCACTTTTCGAAAACACTAATCTAATCAATAGTAATGCTTCTCAAACGCGAAATTATTATCGCAAAAAATCAACAAGTCTATAAAAGTAGTGTAAAGAGATATTTGAGAAATGGAATTGCATTAAAATACCTGCAGCTATTCTCTAACGCTGATTTAGAAACTGAAAAGCGGCATATTCATTAAAAAAGGGTACAGGAGCCATTTCGTCAGTTATACCTTTGAAGTTAAAACATGACACGCGCAGAAACGCAGAGAAATACCCTACAAATAACACATAATCCCGCAGAACTCGTAAAAACCTCAGAATTAAATCCAGCGACGCTGCGAGTAAATCTCTCCTCGCAGACATGCATTTCAAGGGATTTACTGCGGATCCGCTTATAGATATAATTTTTCTGTTTAAGGGACACCCCACCCCTACGCATTTCCATTGAGGCTAATGTCAACACTAAGTACACTTCATAAAGAGGTCGGCATTTACCGACCACGAGGGCTCTTAACTCTCATTTGAAAATGCGATCTTAATACTTAACAGAGATGTCAAAACTAAAATTGAAACCTTACAGCGAATAAACGAACCTGGACCGACATAACGACGTACATTACCAGACTGGAAAAATCCTCTTTCGATGCAACGTAGGGGTAAAGTCTAGGGACACCGGGAATTCAAAGCCCGAAAAATCTCGGAGGCGGACAAAATAATTTTGAACTGTAGCGAATAAACTACCACCCTGAGGAGTAAGGAAGACTTGAAGGTTGAAGGAAAACTTGAAACGAGATTTAATTAGAAGCAGGAGAACTTGCGAAGTAACGAACTAATAATGAACTTTAGAGCCGCAAAGAGACAGAGAAATAATAACAGACTGCCATCCCTGGCAGGAAACCAACAACCAAGACAAATCGAAACAAGAGAGTCAGTGGGCTTCACGACATGGAAGAGAACGGGATATAGAGACGAATCGGACGCTTTCGGGGCCCCAGGGATGGCCAGTGGAGGCGGAGAGAGGCCACAAAGGGTTGGATCAAAGAATGAGGAGAAGAGGTGGGGGAGAGGTAAGGTTTCGGGACGCTGTGAGGAAGGGGGGAGACGAGGAGTACCCACGGAATGGTTCAAGACGAACCGGAAGGTGAATCCGGGTAGGGTCCGGGTGAGAGAGAGGAGGAGAGTTCAAGGGACTCGAGCCTGAAGGGGGGAAGGGAACGAGGATGAGAGTATATACAAGGCTCACGAACCCCTCTTGCCCTCCCCCCACTCATACATCGATACCCCCTCGCCACTCTCTCTCCTCCAAGCCGGCCTAATGACGTCACTCCCTTCCGCTCAGCTGCGCCGCGGACGTACGCGAGAGGGTCGGGAAGGATAAAAAGGGATAGGGAGTGGGGAGACAAGGGTTTGCTCTGGTGCAGGGGTCGAATGGGTGGGGGAAATGTGTAGGGAGGGAGGAGGGCTAAAAAATCATGTGACGCGCGTTTAAAGGTTGGAGAGCAACCACTGGCAACATTACGGAAGGTGGGGGGGGGGGAGGGGGGGGGGTCGGATATATGGAGCAAGCTCTACGGAATGTTGCATCAACCTAGAGGCCGAGTGTGGAAGTATCTGGAACTTCAGTACTGCGTCATTCCTTCCAGGGCCGCCGTATAGAGAGAGCCCACGTAATCGAAGCGGACGGGAGAAGACCCAGACACTCCCAGACCCAGACAGAAGCTTCTCGAAAAACGGAATAATACCTAAGCGAAGTACTAGCCAGCACCCATTCCAATCATGGCATGAAATAAACATGGGCAGACCTCTTTAAAGATATGCGCAGAAATTTTCAATTTCAGAAAGGCCGTATGAAATATATTACTGCGCAGTACAACTACGCAGTTAGATTGTAAAGGTGTGCGCGAATACATAGCTAAACAATGCCTAGGGAGCGATGAGTATATCACGATGAAAGTACATACATATTAATCATCTTCAAAAATTTTTATGGTACAGAAATTAATTCTCCTCAGAATGAACTAAAAGTACAGGAGGATCGCTTCAATAGCGTTATACATGTTAAAACAGGGAATAGGAAATAAACAAAATAAAAAAAACAATAAAGAGGCAAATCGCTTAATTTTAACAAGTACTTTATATCACACGGGAATTTTATGGCAATTATGGCTCGCCATATAAAATAAAAATAATGATGCCTAAAAAAATATGAATGGGTTACGCGGATCCAATAACAAAAAGACGTGACAGAAGGAAGCAATCGATACTTCTGTCTGACTTCCCACGTTAAGTATTCAGACATAGGTTCATCGGAAACTGGGCATATAGAAAATTGATCCGAAAAGGCCTTATGTTACAAATCAATACTACTTTCACTGTGTAACCACGTTTATGTCACTTGAGTACGGCACGCGCAACATGAGTTTGGAGCTGTTAAGGGGAAGGCACGAGCCGAACAATTTCCCGGAAATAGAGTCGCCAAGTCTGTCATCTCCACAGAAAAAGTCGATCAGCTCCCTCGGGCTGATTCAACAACGGTTTACATTCGTGTTTTGTGCGGCGTCAAAGGAGAAACAAGATCTAAGGGGGATGGTCATCTCGATTCAGCGAAAAAAGGCATCCGAGAAAAAATACTATGGGAAACAAGCCAAGGGATAAAGAACATTGATGCCGTAGAGGGATGCGACATCAAGGTCGAAAACAGAGTACGAGCTTCCTTTCAGATGCCTCATAAAGAGTCAATCAATCGCACTGGATTAATTTACTGAGTATCCTAAAAGTATCCACAGTATCCCGAGTGACAAAGCTATAGGGGTATTGAAAGCTTGACGCAAGGAAAAGACAATAAAAAGTGTAAGAGATAAATAAATAATGATGAACTGCTATTGATAATCATAGAATTCAGGTTGCCGTACGTAATATTAAGAATCCGCAAATAATTCTAGTAAAAGAAAAACTTTTCACCTAAAAAAAACTAAATTTACTGTCTTGCTGTCTTGCGCGTATCAGCGCAATTACCTGCGTAATGCAAGGCTCATCATCTACGTCCCTCTGCCCTGTGACACTTCTTTGTTCGCTGTAATTACATTTCAACACAGAGACACTTGCTCAGAATCGAACATACTAGTACTACAACAGTTCATTACGGTAAAATGCTCACCGGAAAATGTATGTACTAGAAAACATATTCCTAATTCACTTACACACCGGATCCCACAAAAACTTAATTGATGACATCAGTTATTGATTGCGCTTTCCGAATACGTAATCCATCTAAAGAAACCGATACAGGCTTCAGCCCCCTTTCACCCCAATAACACACGCATCCCACCAAGCAGGACACGTATTTATGGTTGCTGGCAGTCCGGCGCAAGCGTAAACTGCTAGCGTAATACCAGATCACATGCGAGAGATCATAAAGGTGTATTTTTATACCTATCTCAACTCCCCGTAATCTGACAGAACCGGCTTTTTTGCAATGTTTTCATTCAGGCAATAAACCACCAGTTGACTCCTTTCACAGCTATTATTAAAACTTTTTGGGAGTAAAAAAATCATTACAACCGCCTTTAAAAAGTATTTAACTAGGGCTCAAGCTAACGCCACGAGGAAAATTAGATGGTTGCTTCCAATGGCCCGAAATTGAAACAATCTGAAAATAAAATTTGTCTCAAGAATAAAAACTGCAAGTGGGTCATCGAGAAAAGTGCTATCTACTCCAGGTTAGATTGTAATGCTATCGACCCGGGGAAAACAATGATCATTTTCTGAACCATTCCTTAAATCCCAAATTTATCCGCTAGTTTTCCGGGCATAAATTCTTTTGAAGGACGACATTTAAATAGCTCAAGGGTCCTAAACATGGAAAACTACGACAATAATTTCCTCGATCATCTACGAAAACGTCGACCTGTCCGCTTACTATTCATCTAAAACGGTCCCACAAATCAGCTGAGTCTATGGGAAATTGGGAATATGGGAAACCAAAGCGGCTAACTGATTGTCACGAATCCATTTCCCACGATTCCTGTCATAATGAAATCCATTATTGAAGCAATTGTCATTGCTGATTATACTTTAATATTTCCAAAACGTTAACCTACCACTTAAGCTCGGGAAAACGATCAAGGGCCACGCGATACATCAAGGAACCGGAATCTCTTTGTCTCCTCCGTACTCTTTTTGGCCTTTTACCCAAGAGTAGGTATATAATGCTGTAACATGAATGAGAAACACATCCATACCCAAATATTTCTGATTTAGATAAGTTGCGGCCGCACGGGAACAATGTAAGCTGACGAGATCTTTCAATGAGGCAAAATGTCTTCGGACCTGAAGACGCTAGCAGCAACGTTGGCGAAACTGTTGTCCCTACAACATGGCCAGCCGCGGAGGGAACCCCAGAAGAAATAATATTTCAATATCGATTCAATTTACCTTTCACCAATCATCAGTTTTGTTATTCAAGTTATATACTTGGCATAGGTACCACGGAATATAGCAAACTGCGACTTTTTGCCAATGACGCGTTGGTAAAGAGGGAGATCTATAACAAGGTAGATAAGAAATCACTTACAGAATAATCGATACATACGAAACAAGGAATCGGGATCCTATTCGAGTTAATGCGGTAAATGATAGAACTGAATCTAAAAAATTCGTTAAATTTAACTTATATAATAAAAGTTGATTACAGCCACTAATATCTCCTATCGAGTTAATGCTGTACCAACGGATCGCAAGTTGTAAAATATTAGGATTTTACGATAGCTGAAGAGTTATCGTATGGAAGTATGCGGTGAAGCCAATAGAAAGCTAGGATTTTTAAAAAGAATTAGGGATGGGTCGGTTCCATTTTTTTCGGTTCCGGTTCCGGTTCGGTTCGGTTCTTAACTTCGGTTCTCGGTTCCGATTCTCGGTTCCGGTTCTTAATTTACCACTTACTTTGCATTGCTCAATGGTAAGATAAGGTAATCAATAATCATTTTCAGAGACTGAATTAGAATAATTCGAGACTTTGAAGCATCTAAGTACACTATTTCACCAGATTTTAATGTGAAGCCTCCACTTTCGGAGTGTGAGTAGGTTTCAAACTGGTTTTCGCGCCAATTATTTCTGTACCGATTATTTTTGGCCTCGGTTCCGGTTCCAAGCTCAAGAACAGGTGGAACCGAGAACCGAAGAACCGAACCGACCCATCCCTAAAAAGAATATCTAGAAAATACTATGGGAAAAACTAAGTTCGGTGTCTCTTTTAACTGAACAAGGCAAACCTAGGATATGTTACTACTATATGGGACCCAAATAGTTAGGCCTGATATCGGAGCCGAACAACAGCTAGGTTAGTAAATAAAGCGCTATGAGTGGTTAATCAGAGTATGGATATTGTTAGAAAAATCGACTGGGATTACTATCCTTCGCCAACTCGGAAGTTCCAAACTTACAACCTAGTGTGTTCCGGTGAATCTCTTGCCGTACAATCCCTATACCCTAACTCTAGCTAATCTCCATTACTAACACGTACAACTGCAGCAAATTTCGAATTTGAGCGGGAAATCAAAAACCATACCCGCGATGAAAACTCCAGGATGGGGACGGACCCCATCCTGAGAACGCAACAGCGACGGGGAGGAGAGGCGAAGAAACAGATTTTGGCAGTTCCATTACGAGGGCATCGATCGCATCCAATTCGTGGACTACGACATCGACGGCGGATGGGATCGGAGGGGGAAGCAGTGTGAGGAGGGAAGATCTCGGAGAGTAGGCGGAGGCGGCATGGAAGGAGAAAATAATAGGGGGAGAGAAAGAGGTCCGAAGCAAAGAAAGAAGGGGATGAAAAAAAATCCAACTCGCCCTCCTCGTCCCACGCAGCCCGAGATAGAAGGAGAGGTGGGGAGGAATGATAGGGGAGGGTGGGGCTGTGGGAGAATTGGGAAATTTTGGGAGCTCTCGACCCCGGTGAGCGAGGGCTCATATGGGTGGCCACACCATATGGCGACGGGCCGTGGGCAGGGAAAGAGATTGGATTGGAGGCTTCAGGATCGGGGGAGGGGGAAGGACAAAAGCGAAGGAAGTAAAAACGGAGAGAACAAGCCTGAGGGTTTGGGGGAATAAGACGAGTGTCGAGGAGTCTGAACCGATATAGGACCGTCTGCGAATCTCCGCCGAGACGAAAGGTATTCTCGTCGGAATACCAACAGTTTCAGCGCGCTGCGACGCGACGGATGCTAAGATGGGAAACGAAATGAACGATAGGCCCTAAATTTGAAACCCATACGGCATCTCTCAAATTATCGCTAAAAATACCGAGGCTAAACATTTAAAAAGGTATTAGGGCACTAAAGCATTCAAAAATCAATGGATTACTTTTTAAAATTAAAGATGTGACATCACTCGTGCACAAAATAGATCGATCTATTTGCATTATTTCTGTACGATTAACAGGAATTAGAAGTACCAATTAATAAAACGACAAAAACTACAAGATTCATTGAGTGAATAAATGTTTAAATATCCAACCTCCCTAGTCCAGTGCATTGATTTTAAAAATTAAAGAGAAAGTGATGATACTTGTTAATAAAAAGAGATTGGTAAAACTATTTATGCGCGTACACAGTGAGTCAAAAGAGTAAACACTAAACTCAGCTCCAATAGTTCAGGGGACAGCAAACAGAGTAGAATGATTATCGTTCCGAAAATAAAAGTTTCCCCAACAACTACTAAGCGTAGAAAATCCACGAATATTAAAGTCGCTAACCCATGCATAAATAATCATTCTAAAAGATTTGTGTGAGTAATTGACAATGAAAAAAATTAACAGAAATCTATTTTTGCCCGCTTTCGCGAGATCCGCATGACTGCAGACTGCCTTTTCCCTGAATTTTCTCTTCTTGCATCGTTTTCCAATCCTGTGAACAACCAGAAGGACGGACACTAAAAAATAAAACACAAATTTTGGGCACATTTGCTACGATTTTATAAACGCATCCCTCGGAAGTTTCAGTTGATCCGCACCCTTTTGGAGAAAGTGCAAGTGATGAGTTTCAGCTCCTTCCAGTAAGGACCCAACTCACCGCTAGTGGCAGCGAATGTAACTCAACCTCGCCGCCGACCCCTACACAGCCAAGGCAATCAGATTCTAACAGATGCGGGCCAAGGGAAAAAAATTACTTCCTCAATCTCAGTGTTTGACACCGCCAAGGAAATCGGCATCTTCACTCGATCCCAGAGGTTCGTAGGTCACCGCAGGTTGGAAAATGGAGAGGTGGGGGAAAGAAAGGCAGGAGGATCAGAGTGCACGACGGAAACGGGCGAACGGAGTGGTCGTTTACCCCGCACAGCAAAAGACCAAAGGGGGGGGGGGGGAGGGGGGGAAAGGGGGGGGGGGGAGTTGGGGTTGGTGGAGGTTGCGCGGGAGTGGGACGCGAGAGATGAAGGGACCGAGATTGGAAATGAGATGACACTTTTTCTCTCTTAGGAGAGGATCGGGAGCGCAATGGGGCGGAGGGAGCGTGGAAAAAAACGTCGAACCAAGATTCTACCCTCGAGTTTTTGAAGAGTATCAAGACGTCATCCTCCCTTCTTTTTATCGGAAGAGGGAGGGCCACTACGGCAAGTGCATGCGAGATAAGGTTTTCGGCGGAAGCATAACGCAGCCCTTACGAGGCAATCTGCGGGGGATGATCGTGACGAAACGTTAATTGCCGCAGGCAGGAAGCAATAACTCTCCCTCCCCCTCGCTCTAGAGACGCACATGACCGAAATAGCGAAAGTACCGCGCCTGGGAGTTGAATAACGCAGCCTTTGCGAAGAGGCTGATAACGTTGATGGCAACGGCCAAAACAGTAAATGAGAGCAACGGTTTAGTGGAGATAAAAATAAGCGCAGCAACTTAAACCTCATGGGTTCAAAGGATTCCAGACGAAAACGTTATCATAAACGCCCAACGACAGCGATGGCTACACTAATCGTGATGGCATGGAAACAAATGCGAATGGTTGAATTTGTAACAAGGATAAGGATCTGCGATTTACTACAGGTAAAATATGAATACAACGAGTAATTTAAGTATTCTCGAATATAGAGACGTAACAGTGTTTTGGAACTCACTATTTAGGGGTCGCGTTCCTCACACGAATTCCTACGTCAACTAGCAATATAAGAAATGGCAAACTAACACTCAATATAAGAAATGGCAAACTAACACTCTAATCTTTCTAGCAGGAAGAAGCAGACAGCTGAAGTGAGAATTAGAAGGACATCTCATCCTCACTAATAGCTCGTCGAGGAGTGTATATACGTGTATCAGACACAACGCAGCAAAAGAATATTTTGATATTTTTCTGAACCCTTCATTGATGCATAGAAAAATACGAACAATCTTGACAGAAAATATTCTTGATTCCGTTCAAATAAAACCATTTATCAGCGGTGTTAATTGCCACATTCTATTCGGTCATCGCGCTCACGGCTACAAACCGAAATTGGTAAGAGTACTGCAAGATTTTTCCACCACATTAACTTAAGATCAACATGAACTTATAAATGACGCGAACCATGTATAATGGAAACAAAACCCTTAAACATTGGCACAAGACTCACGCACGGAACATACCACGGACGGAGAGTAGGCTCCCAAAATGAAACATGTAGCGGAGGAAACTTGAAGGAAACAAGGGATGTAAACACGGAAAGTGGTGGACGAGGGAAACTTGAAGGTGGGACAAGCAAGACTTTGGGAGGAGGATGGAAAAAAAGAAGAGGGAAGGAGGGAGTGAGTAACAAAACAAAACAAAGAAAGGGAGGGATGGTGAAAACGTAGGAGGCGGAAGGGGAAGAAAAAACAGGAAAGAGTGGGCAGCGGTCATCGCCGTGGGAACGCAGACTTGATATTCGCCCCTGCGGTTCACTAAACTTCATGTAACAGACGATTAAGAAAACCGTAGTCCCCTCAGGTTGGTACTACATGCAGACTTGAAAATATGAAACTTAGTCTAAAAATTATACAGTAGGCAACTCAACGAGCAGAAAACATACCTATGAATAATTATTTATTCACACGTGATAAAACCAGGAAAAATAAAGATACCAACTAGCATCGTTAATAACTTCCAAAAGATACCGTGGAGCCGGTTCACTCATTTCTCGTCCCGAAGCTTAAAAAACCTGTTAAATTCGAGCATATCCGACGAAAAAAAACTTGACGAAGGTATGAAATTGAATATTCACGAGACCAGTGACTGCAGCAAACCTTAACCCCTTTACCATATGATGACTATACGGACGGAACGGAAAGTAATTAATTTCAAATTCAACGAAAACGTTTTCGGAAAGGGGTACGAGAGCTATCAAGCCGGAGGATCCGAAGAAATTCAATTTCGGTCGCCATCTTGCCGACTTAATCCCCAGACGAACGAGATAAATGATAAAAAAACGTCACTCACACGGCGCACGAACGTCTACGAAACCGAATACAGGCAGCACGGGAAGACTTGCATTTATTTATAATCACGCGGTCCGCAGGGCCAACCCCTTCTCTCTCAATGACGACGGGGTCAGCTCACCACGATGAGGACGGATCCGTTTCCACCATGGAAACAGCTAATACCCTGGAGAGGTACAGATTTAATCGCAGTCCTTTTCCAGGCGGGGGAGGAAAGGGATATTATAAAGCGATTCCGGGGAAACAATCGGGACTAAAGAGGTCACACGCACGCGGGGTATGGTCTGAAAAATCGGAAAAGGAAGGGACAAAAACAAAAATCCCGATATCAATACGTTCCGGGGACTCAGTCCGAGGAAAAAAAAAACAAGGCGACAAAATGGACGAGAGGAAAACAACAGAGTCGAATACGTTAGCGTAAACAAATGGTAACCGGAAAAGGACGAGTGTTTTCAGCCAACGGAAGCAATTTCATTCAGTAACTTACATCATATGATGTGTACAGAATGACGAATCGACATTAAAACCTACTAATTCCCGTAAAATAAAAACTTGAAAAAAAGAATGTTACGTGTTTATATTATGAACATCTCACAGCCTCATACGTTAATTTGAAGAGTGCCCATAACAATTACATCCACTGAGTGCCCTGCAAGTCACCCTCTAGGCTGTGTGGCATAATCATGCTGAAAGATATTTTTAATAACTACGAACATTCATTGTATGTAAATTTTTTCATTCAGATATGAATATAAAAAGTCCAAAATCTACATTGAACATCTACATGATTTCCCTGGTGACTTAGGTTTAATCTATTCTTGACCCTCAATGTACCCAGAAAGCATATTTTAACAGTTTTCGTCCTTCCATATACCATTCAAATTCATGTTTATGGTCTAGCTTACCTGCCTACCGATTGTAAGAGCTCATGACAGGGAATTGGCGTATCATAATCGATTTCATTGCATATTGACAAAAAATTACTTACAAGGCAGAGGAGGATGTTGGATGACCAGTTGGCACCTAGATATTTAAGTGGTGCCCTGTAAACTTCACTGCGAATAAACGATTCATATAAATGCTGCACAGCAAGTAGCGGTTGCAGTTTGCACGGCAACCATCGCGCGAGACTCGTAAAAACATTTCCTCGAGGCGAAACTCGAATAAATATCAAGTGAGCTTCATAATCGAGCCAATTAAACACCGGAAATAAACTAATCTAGGGGTGGAGATCTACCGTTAAGGATCTATCGACGAAAATGAGACAAGAACACGGGTTTTAATGACTTTCCCATGGAAGTAACTCAGCGATGAGGAAACCCCACCGATCGCCGATGGATGACAGAACCATCGGGTAAACTACTAGTAGACTACTAGTAAACTACTTAGTAGAGGTGCCTACCTCTCCAAAAATAATACTTCCACATCAATTAAGTGCTGATGTATAGCGAGAAATTGGGCCGGACGCAGAGGAGGGACGGAATACAGATTCCGCAGCGGGGATGGTACAAAATTAAAGTCGATGAGAGAACATGGCATTAGAGTAGGGATTTCAACTTCGGGGTCAATGGCGGGAGGTCGCTCTGGATGCGTGGGAGGAACGACGGGAGGGTGCGTGGGAGGAGCGAGAGGGAGGGAGAGGATGCATGGAAAGGGAGGAAGCGGGAAAGAGTGGTATATACTCGGGCATGCGCCACGGGTCGCACCGGCTGCTGTCATTTGTGCCGCTTCCCTCTTCCACGGCACCGGAAGTGCACGCAATGCACTCTGGGTAGCCAGTCCGGGGCGAAGAATGAAAAGGGAAATGGGGAGGAAGAGGAGCAGAGGGGAGGGGAAGGGAAAATCGGAGGGCATCCCTTACCCAACCCCCACCTCCTTCCTTCGAATCATTGTGTGCATCTTAAGACAATGAACCAACCAAGGAGGGAGGGGGTAGAGGGAGTAGCTGGAAGGGAGGCAAGGGTCGCGAATATAAACACCACAGCTTCCCTATCCCGCAAAGGAAGGTGGACGCGAGGGGAGAGTATGGTTTCGTTTCCGCATCCGAACAATACGCGAGGCGACCCAAGATTTCCCACTTCCGACCAAAATAAATAAAGAGAGCGAGGAGAGGTGGAGGGTCGGAGAAGTGGGGGGGGGAAAGGGGCGATGATCTCCACACAGCCCCTCTCTCCAACCCCTTTTGCCCCTATCGAGCGGGGAGCGTTCTCTGGATTCACACCCGAGAGCCGAAGACGGGGGAGCGATGGTAATTGCAAACGACACGAGTGGTGAAGCGTTACGTACGGAGTCGTGTGAGGCTTTTTCCATCATTCATCCACGGAATCCCATCACGTGTGCCACGGCAGCGATGGCATTTCGCTTGCACGGGATTCAAGGTTCCCCGTAGTTTGGAGGGACACGCCAATAAACACATTTCTCCGGTCTTGCGGAATTAAGACAACCGCTAAATTAAACTTGTCCACTCACTAAAGCAAGGCAGCGCATATCTGTCCCAAATTAATAGTTTTGTTCTCTACGTTATACGTACTTTTTTCGGGTTTTATTAACTTTTAAATACCTTTTAAAGTTAAAAAAAAGAGAATTCGCATTTTTCAAGGGATTTAATACATCTTTAAGCACATAATATTCAACTTGTGAATGTCAAACGGATTATATGACGTGGCCAATCACATAAGTGATAACACCATCAAATAGAAAGCCCGATTGTAGCTGCTCACATAGCTCAAACAATAGATGTCCCAAAAATACTATTTGGCGAAACTTGCCAACGTCACATTTCAAGGTGATAATCATTCAATAATCTAAAACAATGGTGTCTAAAATAACATCAACAAAAACAATTAATAAAGCTCCCCTGGATAAAGTACAACAAGAAATCGACGGCACGCAACAGACATCGCCGATCAGAACAATGATAAACAGCGAACTCCAACCAAGACCCTTGTCACGACGCATTAGGAAAGCCGACGCCAAATAATTGTCCAGGAAGGAGTTCCCTCCAAAAGAGGGAACAATAAATACGTCCCCATAAGGGGTGGAAAGAAGGGACACTGGAGCGATCCCGACTCCGGGAAGGAATCGAAGAAACATAAATACGCAACCAAAGATCCGTGGGAAGGAGAGCAATCTGCAACGAACGGTGGAGGAGTGGGGGGCCTAAGGGGAGGAAGGAACATCGGGAAATGAAAAAAATATCACGGGTCGTGCGGAAGGGGGTTGCGAGGGGGAGAGACATAGAGAGGTTGCGTTTGCAAGGGAGGGAAGGGGTTCGATTTTTCGTGAGGGTCAGAATACTACGCCTCGGTGCATTCCCGGTGCATGTGTACTCGGGGCCGCGGCGCGCGCGGAAGGGCGCGCCTTACACCCCTCATCCCCTCCCGCCTTGCCCTTCGCTTTCGGAGCCGAGAGGACACACTCGCTGCTGAACCGGAGAGAGGGGATGGGGAAGAGGGGCTTGGCAGGGGGTGCGAAGGGGAGCAGGAGGGAGAGAGTTCGAGCGGGTCTCGCTGTGTGTCAGGGGGGAGGAGGGATGAGGGGAATATGAGGAGGTGGGGGAGAGAAGCGGGGGGAGCAAGGGAGGATTAAGGGTTACGGTGGGAAGGGAAAGTGTGTAGGGTCGGGGGATGAGGAGTAAGGCGAAGCAGGGAGGGGAGGTAAGGGTGCGGGAGCCGGGTGGAGGGGAGCGTGGGAGGAACGAGAGCACGCTCTCAGATCGATAGCAGCCGGGCGACGACCGTAGAGTGGCGCCGCGGGCGGGCGTCGAGCGAACCGCGGAGGAAAGTGAAGATCGTCGAGAGAGCGAACTCGAAAGTGAGAAGAGAGAGGCAAACAAGAATTTTCCCACTTTTCGCCGTCGTTAGGAAACCCCGAGGAGCGACACGCACTTGAGGAACGATTCCCGAGTAGGGATCCCGCCGCGGATTCTAAAAGAAAAAAGGAGAGAGGGAGAGAGAAAAAATAGGGTTTCGCGAAACGGAAAAACTTTTCCGACGACTCCGGCGTGGCCAGGTTAGCGGAGAGGGAGAGGGGCACCACACTCAGATAAAATAAAATCGTTCGGGCGCGTTAAGAGAATGCGAGTTTTATTTTCTGGAAAAAGTCGAGGAAAGGTACTACAAACTACTCCTCGCGGCGAAGTCGCAAAACGTCTCGCCTCCAGACGCGCTCGCAAACTGATTCCGCGCTCGTTTGATTACTTTGGACGAGACGCGTAACTCGATTACCGATTGGAGAACGACTATTTCATTCGAACTTCCTCCGAGGAATTGTAGCAGGGTAATGGGAAGTCGCCCACGTTTCCATTACTTCTCATTAATGGGGATTTATTGGTCGAAATACGCCGACGAAAATTACTACGGCCGCCATAAATCTATCGCCGATGGCTGGGAACAGATAGGAACGGCCACTCCCAATCCCCTGAGCTCGGTGACTCATGCTCCGTAAATCCACGATTACTGAGAAACTATCAACCTGATTGGAAAAACGACCGCCCAAACTGACTGCGACTTCCTGTCATGTGTCCGAGTTTATCGAGGATCAACATGCTACGGCTGGACCACGGCCCAAACTCTCGGAATGACGAATCGTATCAAATCTGACATCTTTAACGCGAAAAATATTAAGTTTATCTAACCGCACCGAGTTTCAGAGCGTCTTCATAAAGAATAGGACACTTTTATGAGAGCTTTTCTCTCCCTCGATCGAAGTGTTACCAAGAGGATTAAAAAGGAAAGTGGTTTAAGAAAGACGAAAGATGAAGACCAAACATTTTTTCCCGGAACATGCATTTGCGAACTTTACGATCCGCAAACCACCCTTCAGAACATGTGATCGCTGGGTGCGCGACTCACCACCAAAGGTCAATTCAATAATTTTTATTAGCTCGACACTGGGATCAAGAGTTGCTCATCGGAATTCTCACGCGGCGATTGCGAAATGTTTGCTTCGAGACCGCCATGAGAATTCTTTACCAATGAGTCCACGCTCCAGCCTCGGCACTGTATGTGTTCTATGAAACGCAAACGTCTTACGCTAGTGTTTCCACGAATCACCAAGGTCTGACGATTTTAACCCGCTCGCGCTTGCCATTCACGTAACGCTGACGCGCACATTCATTACATCCGCCCTCAATTCATCTTTCCCAACGAACGCTCATTGACGAGTAACAATTTCAATGCGCAAGTCGACATTCATTTGTAAGCCAATCTAGTGAGCTATTTCAGAAAATTGTGCCTCTCCAAATGAGTCACGCATAAACCTTAAATACTACGATAAACGGATGTGACTTCTATAGAGCAAGCTATACACTATTTTACGAGCGAAACTTATGCTCCACCCTCATAAATGCTTCCGTTCATCAAGCAAAACATACAGTCCATTGTACTTTATTACCACGTTATTTTTATCGTAACACCACAAGTAAGGTAATAAATTGTATCGGTAGCAAATCCGTTGTGTTCTCCCATAAATTTTTGTCCTCCCTGCCCACATAGGAAGCGGAATTGGCTCTTTAACAAAAACCAGGTACCACAATACTATTAAAAATCATCTGATCATGTCCACAAACCTCATCCATACACGTATCAGTAGTGCCATGGTTTTTATGATGATCCACAGGCTAATGTAATTAACAGTCTAGGAAAGAATGGGAAGAGGACACAATCTCTCCTAGCAATGCCCGACAAATTTATAAAGCCGACGGAGCTCTGAACGCCCCTGGTATTTATCCAGTAGTCTCTCGACCTTCGAACTTCGAAAATGTAAGATATCGAGTTCTCAGCCTCAACAAGTGCCACATTGGCATGTAAACGGTAGGAATACTGCAGACGAAACGAACCTAAGATCAGCTGACGAAGAGGTGCTCATTGTAGTATGATGAAAAAACAAGTAGGTACTCGGGAATCTGGCCGCGATAGACAGTTCAGTAAAGCGACTGTCTGAGAATCATTACGTCGCTAGTTTGAATCGGGCATGGGTATTGTGTTTGTCTGAGATTTACGCCACGAATTACATTAGGTTAGACAACGCCATAAAACCTTAAAATATTAATAAACTTAACACCCTTATTCTACTACGTAAGGTGAAAATTCTGAAAAGGCTGGAAAATTGAAACGAATACAACTCGAGGATTATAGTGTCATGGGACAAAAAAGTTCCGTGAAGGAAGACTCGGAGGGAAAAAATGAGAAGAATGGCTAATAAAGACATCGTGCGAAACATATGAAGCGAGTAGGATGTAAATCAGAAGGATTACAATAATACGATAAGGTTTGTGGATAGAAGAAGCAAGGGGATCGATAGGTCAAGCCAATCTTCGGATTGATAACTATCGATGATGACGGAATAAGGTCCACCGATCGACGTGGGGCGGATTCCGATCACGACCGCGGGATAACGGGGAGGAAATGCACACGCAGAGGTACGAGGAGTAAATCTCCACCCACCTCCCACAAGACTGACATTTCCTAGTTTACGACCCAGCCCCTCCCACCCACGCCGCCCGAGCCACCGCTGGACCGGTTCGCGATTCGACGGACGCACATTCCTCGGCATCCCCGAGATGTGTATCACCGGCCAAGAACGCGCGGGGCGGAAGCGAGTAGGTAGTGAGGGAAACGGAGGGCAGGGAGAGCTTCGATTGTGTGTCCCCCCAACTCAAATTTTCACTTTATATTTTAACGGATGACGACCCGCTTCATGGACGGTGAAAGAAATCTAACATCTGGAAGAATGATGGGCGCACGCTTCTCTCACTGACACTCTCCGGGCCGAAACGAATATCTCACAGCTGGCTGCGTCTACTGTTCTCCTAGCAATACAATTTCACCGGCGTTTCCTAAACAACTTTAAAATACAGCCAAGAGACTGGAGGTAGACCCGGGAAATGACCCTTGTTTCATTCATTTCTTCTTCAGTGGGGTAACTTCGCACACCTATTTCAATTCTAGCAATAGATGTACGGGATTATTTCGACATTGTTAACCCCGACAGAGAACGAGTAGTGGATAAGGATGCATGGACAGATGCCTATTCCTTTATTATTAAATAGACAGAGGACAAGTCTAATGTGGAGTCGCACCATCTTAGGTTGTATCGTAATTGATGATTCACTCCCAGCTATTCAGATTCGAGATGCCTTGTCCGGAACTCTTTTGGACTGTATGTTACTTAAATAACTATGGCAGGTTCTTCGTTACTTTGCCTATGTTTTTAGCAAAAGAACTTGACCCACTGCACGAAACATGGGAAGCATCAGCTTTTACATAAGAATCTAGCAAAATGAGTGCGCTTCTGGCGCAGGAATATTTTTATGATAACAGAAAGGCGAAGAAACTTACACCAGCAATGAAGTTATCTAACCAGTTTTATGTCGATTACGAATTTTTTTTAGCACTATCCGGAAAGAAAAATCTCGTTAGTTGCGTGCAAGAATAAATGCGAACGTCGGCCTCCTCAAGACGATTGGATGTCACAGAAGCAAGGACGCGGAAAATTTTGCAAAGATCAGCAAATTAGAAGGCAAGCGCGATTGATTAAATGAAAAAAGTGTTCTCTAAAATCTACGAAAAGGATCAGTGGCATTAATATGTAATGGACTTCAACATTTTTTGGTCCAGCAATTTTTTTTGGTGAGGTGGAAACGGCAGCGCCAGATGCGATGGTGTATTTTCGAACGGGAAACTTAAATTAAAACGCTTCCGTTTATGTCCTCATTTTTTTCCCAGCACGTTGCATCCGGGAAACAAGAATCTCAATTTTAGATGCCAAGATGGAAGGCACTTCCTTCCTTGACTTAACCGCTTTTGCAGGCTTCATTAAACTTCAGACTTTTCATATCACTCTAAAATGGACGCTGAGGATGAAAACAGGATCATAGAAGATCAAGTTTTTATCCATATAGCAATTCTAAATCCACTTATAAGAAATGCAAATACGATCTCTGAACATAAGTCTTCC
Source organism: Platycnemis pennipes (assembly GCA_933228895.1). Taxonomy (NCBI): domain Eukaryota; kingdom Metazoa; phylum Arthropoda; class Insecta; order Odonata; family Platycnemididae; genus Platycnemis; species Platycnemis pennipes. Next base: position 55,594,353 of record OW121853.1, read on the forward strand.
TCAACCCTTGCCATAATTTAAGGTACTCGAAAATTATTATAACTGCCCAAATATATAAAAATAAACTGCGGACGTAAATGAACGATATCTAAAGTTAATAATTAAATCTTAATGCTTAATAAACCTAATAGTTATGATGTTAAACGCAACTGAAGGCGACAGGTCATTATGAAGATGTTTATGTAAGGTTTTTAATTATATAATAAAAGAAAATAAATATAAAAGTTTACTGAACAATAACAAAGGAATAAAAATATTCGAATACCTACTAAGAGACAGCACCTGATGGACACCTTCTCCTTGTACACCAGATATTTCAACGTCTCTTCCCTCTTATGCTTCTAAGAACAATGGTTATTAATTCCCACCAATATCATTTTTTTCCGTAGGAAGTAAACAAAATCTGCATCACTGATTGTAAGCAGAGGACTTGGATTTTTAGGTTCCAGCGGCTAAGGTTATTTCGCCCCAACCAACCTGGCACCTTATTCGTAAGGCAAACAACATCCACGACCTAGACGGGATTTGAACCTGCGACCTAAACTGATAGTAGTCAGGGCAAACTTACCGCATACACTATGGGAATGCAGCAGATGGCTGAAGGAATAAAGGGAAAATGCTGAAAAACTGAAAGACATTCGAAAAATACAATGTGATGCAAACTGAACGCTGCACGCAGCGCTTTTAATACAAGAAGAATACGGTGGAAGATTAGGAAGCGGAGTGCAAATACAAAGAAAAAAATAGTGTAAAGATTCAACACGTTTTTAAAAGATCAAATAAACAAACAACTGGAATTAAAGAAATATAGCCTAAGACCTCTTTAACACACATAGATCATTGACACGTAAAAATTGTCAGGTTTCCATGCAGGGCACGAATCGTGAACCTGCGAAGACAGAAGCATTTCTTCCCGCAGTCCACTCCTCACCAATTTCTGACCACGAGGAAATACGAGAGGCCATGTCGGAAAGAGGAACAAGTTTATCGCGGATGTAGGAAAAGACACGCCAATGGGTGCGGCGGCGTTGTCACCTGAAGACGCTCTCTCGGCCAATGGCGGGGCGACGCGTGGCCACGGGCACGTCACACGAGGACGAGATGGGGGTGGGGAGGCGGCGGAAGATGTTCCGCTGGCAAAAAGGGGGAGGGGGTCGGGCGTGAAGGACAAGAGGGACCCAAGACGCTCAAATCCACACGTAGAGCGAGAAAAATTTTGCTTAGACACATACTTAACCGTCACCCACTGCTTGACGAATCACATCTCTCAACCTATTACGGCGATAATATCATTCTATTGTAATAATTAAAGTTATCGATATTACTACACATTTGCATTCCAAGGTGGCTATACCAATCCGTGATAAATTTATGCCACTTTTCGATTCCCCTGACACTTCGATAGCTCATGCCAATATTCTAAGATCGAAAATCGCTAAGCGAAAAGGGGTTTCGAAGGCTCTTCGGTGTTTACGAAGTCAGAGAGATGCACTATTCCATCGGAAGATAATTGAATGAGGGAAATTGATTTTTGCGCTTTTCTTAGAACATGCAAGTGAAAGTAGTTTTAAAACATTTCTGAATGATCTCAATTCGGAAGGGACACCGGTGAATGTTTCTTCAGCTGACAAGGATCGATCTTGAGTCACAGACATGCGTAAAAAACTAAATAGAAAATTATTGCTGAATTTCTACGTTTCAAAAGATTTTCTTTCACAAGTGGCATCTAAACATAGGTTAATCACCGCAAAGCAACATGGTCACTCTCCTTCTAGCAACAGGACAGTGAGGTTGGAGTACGATAAGACTCAGAACGTGAAAAAATGAAATATTTTAACTTCATCAACCCATTAAAAACAGTCTGAATATACCTTTCTCAGCTCCAGCATTCGCAATTAACAGCTCTGAACTTAGGTTACTTTGAGTTCCCAGTTAAAAAGTTCAACATATAGGTCAAGATAGAAAGAGAGAACGTAGAAGTAAACATCATGACTTTTACAGCCACGCTCTGTACAGAACACTCGCGGCGCGCCAGAGAACGAAGGAAAACCCGTCATACGCGATCATTGAGACTCCGAGCCGAGACGGGATGCTGTCGATTAAGGAGGCCCTCTTACTGACCACGGGAACGCCTGGGGCCTTGGTTGGCGCAAAGGAAATTCTTCCAACGAGCTCACGAGCATAGTATGAGTTAGCTACCTAAGGGTTCGGTGGCAAGGAGAGTGAGCAGGGGAAGTTGTTTGTAAAAGAATGCACCAAAATGAGAGCACTCACTCACGCACGCTAGAGCCCCAAATTGCTTTCCCTCCCACCTCATACTCTAGGCCGGCCGAAAGTAAGGCAATCCGTTTGGCCGAGTTTACAAAAAGGTCTTCCACCTCGTGTTCCACCACTATTACCGAGGTGGATTACGTAACACGAGCCTTGATCGAACTCTTCTTCCTCCCCAGTCCAGATCAGCACGTGCGGTCACACGTCCGTACTATTTGCAACCATACTCTTCTCTTCGCCGATTATTAATTACTCGCATAAGAAGCAGCACATGAGTGCTTGTACATTTCAAACTACATGAACCAGGTGCGGTTTTCTAACTATATTCAAGATAGGGTTTCATCCACCACAAATCAAATGCCCATGTGATAATGCATAAAAAAACAAATTATCAACATAACAAACTGGCAGAATACATTAGAGAAATTCACTTAGAAGCATCTTCAACTCCATCAACATTAACTTGTGTATTCTAACACTTAAAAAAGCTTCGCAGGTATGTACTATAAAAGAAGAATTATTCTTCTTAGCATTATCCATATACGTTTATAAATGATAATGCCAGCTGCAACACATGAAATTGATAAAAATCGGGCTGTACCTACGTCTAAAATATAATTTTAAAATTATAAAGGAGGGGTGAATATGTTTACAAATGGGAAAAGCCAGTTAGTCTAAAAACCAACAAACCGGATTAACTTTGGGAAAAGTAAATCTAAAGATATAAAATTTAAACAACTCCGCTCTAAGCGCGTAATCGATCATCGACATTGAATACCACAATAAATGATCCGTCTTTTTACTTGAAGCCTACAACTTAAAAATAAGGAAACACGGTTGAGAGGTATAAACATTACGCGACGAAAGTTTCGAAGGCAGAGTTTTCCCCTTAAGAACAGCTAAGCTACCCCGAACACCAGATGTTTTCCCTTCCATCGCCCACCTCCCAGGACGACGAAATTCCAAGCATTCCGTTGGCCTGCCACGGGTACAACACTGTGACGACGCAAACAAAACCTTGGGAAAAATCCTCTTCGACGGTCAATTCGATAGAGATAGGGGGTGAGAAATAAACTCCCCTTCGAACTTAACTGTTGTACGATGCGATCGATGTCGAGGGATTGAGAAATCCGGAGGCAAAACTTTTTAGTATTCGATCCGGAGCGGGGAGAAAAATCGCTCAAAACCCCCTTCCACTTGCAACACTGCGACTCATGAAACGGGAAAACAACTGCTCGGACTTCTCTACCCGAGCTCCTTCCCTTCCACTACTTCGTCACGTAAATGGACTCGAAGTGAGACAATGGAATGCTGCGCTGCGCGCGCTGGCGCTTCGGAATAAGGTTTCGGATTCCACCACTCGTGGAAATGCCGAGTCGACCGTCCCATTCTGGACTCCGAAGGAGGGTAAACTAGGAGAAATGCGAAATGCGGATGGCCGGCTCGGCGGGTCGCATGGACGACTGACAGCGGGACAGATGGGATTGTGGACCAAGCGTGGGGAGGGGGGAAGGTATCACATCGTAAGAGTGCACCGCTGCGCGCATACTACACAATACCGGGCACGGAGACATGTCCGGGAATCGTGAACTTTTCCATATTCCCCCCTCCCCCACCGAGACGGATTCGTCAAAAATGGGATCCTGAAATTGATACGAGATGCAAAAAAATTCAGGGTGTTCAATGTTAGCCTTTGGAACATGACCTGTAACAAGCAAACATCTTTACGATGAAGCTTTGACGAACATTTTCCCGTCCACTTGATGTATTTGATGCTAATGGAGCAAAATAACTTCAGGCGATCGCTTCCTCGTAACGGAAGCGATCGCCTGAAGGAAGCGGAAACAATACTACGTCTATGTTCAAGCAAGTTCATCCTGAAATTCATTACGCTACCGATAAAAGGGGAAACTCCAGCAGGAGAGAATGTAAGCACGATGTCTCTAAGACCGAAAGGAAATAATAATTTAAACCTTTAAACAAATAGCTACATGATCTTATTTCATAATCATATCACTGAATATTCAATCCCTTTGGCGTGCACGCTTAAGATTCTTTCCGTCTTGAATTTCCCCTACCGGCAATTGAATGCAGTCACTCACTGCCAGGAAGCACGAAATCTTAGTGCAAAATTCTCCCTTTTATAGGAAGGAGAACATGACGACGCTTCCCAACACGTGTTCTAACACAAGAGCATTTCACGGGTTCGAGGCACGCAGCCACCAACAAGGTAAGAAGACCGAGGGAAATAAAGGTGGAGGCGGGGTACACACAAAATTCAGACCACACAAAATTCAGACCACGCAAAAAAATGAGCACAGAGGAAGGCAAAACAATGCGACAGAATAAAATACCTCGCCAAATAGAATGTTGGGGAATGCTGCGCGGGAGACCAAAAAGTATAAGACAGCGGAATGATAAAAAAAAACGAGGAAGATCATCTCGGAAGGGACGGAGATAGGCGAATGGACAAGCGGGCGAGGGGGCCGTTCATTGAGGAGGAACAGCAGGAGAGCCGCTGTTTAGTCCGGCACTGGGGACAGCAAAGCAGAAGACGAGCCGAGGAGAGACGCGGTTGGAGGAGCGAGGGAGAGGGATGAAGAGACGAAAAGAAAGCCGACGCCGGCCCTCCCCTCTTTCTTATGCACCTCCAAGGACTTCCACCTGGGACGCTGAAGACCCGAAACGCTCCTCGAGGGTGGAGGGGATGAGAGGGGGCGAAGCTTGGCAGTGGGGTGGGGGAGGCGTGGGCTGGAAGTGTTTGGGTTAGACGTTCCCTTCCCCTCACTCTCTTCCGACCCGTGAGAGCGCGACCGACACCTTCCAAGCTCGTGGGAGAGGCGGGTGAGGGCGTCTCTGTGGGCGGGAATACATTTATATTGAGAGAGGCTCCACTAGGACTTCATTCGTCACAGGGAAAGGCCTTAACGCAAAGGAATGTGGAGTTGATCTATTTCTCACTGGCGTTTTGAATATTTTGACTACCGCTAATTACCACGGCCGATTCGACGACGAAAACTGGATTAGAGAAACTGGCTTAAGGTCATATTTAAAATGTCTTTGTTTCGTACATACGATATACCCTCAGAAATGAATTTTGCAGCTCTCATAACTTCCTTACACGCACCAGTTGAATGTATGACCAGCAAGGTTTTTCGAATACTAACTCACTAAACTACTACTCGCACCAGTTTCGGAAATCCGAAACAATGGATTCCCATTCCCCACTGACTTCTAAGGCTCAATTATTACCTAGAAAATCATTTTCCTGTAATTTATCCATAATGGACACGAGGATTTAGATGAAAGAAGGGACTTTTAGTCCAAATCTCGCCCAAATAAAGACATCTATTTATCTAATTAACACTCTTAACGGCTAGAAAAACATACTACAACCTTATTAAGTTGGCGAATGATAATTCTTTTAATCCATGTTCCCAGTCAAGAAACAATGTAGCATGAATTTCCAGCACGAACAGAGAAGACTTACGGCACGAACAAACTCCATTACATCGCGAGAACGTTCCTTTTACGGCAAGAACTGACGCATTTCTCCTCATGAAATTGCATTAGCCTACGCAAATCCCAGGAGGAAAGGAACCGCTAATGCAATTTGAATGAGCAGCAGCCGTTGAAACCGAAGTGATCTCTTCCACGCGGCCCATAGCTGATTACCGGACACGGCCGAAGAAGATATAGACTGGACCACACAGAAGCAACTTCTAGAAGGCGGCGATTGAAGTTTCGAGGATCTTTTCTCGCTTTGGTACGCGGAGGCCACGGCATGCGCACCACACAGGCGCACGTACAAGCTCACCCCTACACATCTCATACTCCCATGAGACTTCCCAACTCCCAACCCCCTACACCTCTCTCTTCCTCCTATCCACACCTCCTCAGCACTCCACACTCCTCTCACCTGGCCCCTCCCCGCTACCATCACCGGCAACTTCCCCACCGATAGCCCGCTTGAGGACTTCTGGTGGGGCTGCGATGGAATGGCGCTGCATGGGCGGGGACGGGAAAAGATAAGATTGGAAAAGGGCGTCCGTCGAAGGTACAGCCGCCAGACGGACCATCGGAAACATGACGAGTTCTTCTCCTCCTCACCGATTCCAGTAGTGAGAAGAGGCGGGAGGGGGGGGGGTTGAGAGAGCGGGAGAGAGAAAAAAAATCCCTAAAAAGAATCCCAAGAAAGCGGCAGAGAGGACTTCGTGAAAGAATGTCGGTTTGAGAGAAGGTGTGTGGGGGCATCGAGTTACGGCTACCACGGTGGACTAAAATTAGGTAGATGGTCCAATGGAGCCGAAGCTAGCCTTAGCGTCTCATAGGCTTGGCGTGTTAAATGAAAAAGGTAAGATTACGATGCCGGTTGAAAGGATCAAAACGCGAGGAAACGAAACATTGAACACACGGGATAAAATATTCAATAGATAAAATTACAGTGATGAGAGAAATTCATTTAGCCAGTCAAGTTTCCACGGTAAACTTCGGGGAATATCTCACTACACTGGTTGCCTCATGACCAGTGACTATGGCCAAGAAGATGAATGGAATGATAAAATTATAATAAAAAACAAAGCAAATAGAGCGGTAACATGAATATACCTTCATTTTTAATGAGCGGACACATCGGCAACATCAAACCGCTGACCCGAGGACAGCATTAAAACTACGATAACAACTCAATAAGAAGGTAAAGATAACATCGCCAAACCAGAATATTTGTGTAAATCCATTAGGGACATTTTTCTGCCATGAGTTCTACCATCCCTTAAAAATCCGAGACTGAGATACCGCCATCTCTCACGGGTATCATTCGACGCACAAAAAACTTGTTTCCCCAGCTTAATGGCCGCGATAAAAACACTATTCCCTGGCGGTGAAAAAATAAACCCGTGCCTAGCATCTTCCCCTCTACCGTTTCCCTCCCACCAAAGGAAAACACGGAAACACTTCCTGGGGGACCACGGAAAAATCTTCCCGCCCACCAAAGAAAAATGAGCGGGGGGGGTACAAAAAAAAATATGTGGGCGCGCTACGCACTACCCCGCCCGTTCGAACCGGAAAAAAGGAAGGCGACCTCACAGGGAGAAGGATTTTTACGAACCCAGGGTTGGGGAAAAGTTATTATGCGAGGGGCCAAAATAGAAAGAGAGGGATTACGGACGGTGAGGTGAGTGTGGGAGGGCGGCGACACCCGGCGGGGGAACCTGGGTCGTTGCTCCAATTGCCCCAGATCAACCCGAGGGAGCTGAGAGGAAGGCTAGGCTAGAGTAGCGTAGGCCGGAGATGCGAGTTGAGACGGGAGGAAAAGAGAGAATGAAAGGGCGGGAGAGGGAAGAATAGCACCCTCCCCCGACTCTCTACCTCCCTGATACACCCACCAACATCCCTACGGGATCCTCGCAAAGGGGTCGAGTGCACCATCCCCTATTCTACCACCTAAATAGCCGCCCTAAGCCACCAGGTAACCGACAAGCGGCCAACACCGCTGCCGCCTCTCTCTCGATAGTCCCAGAGGGTGTGAGGAAGAAAAATTCCTCCGGTCGGCCTTCCAAGAGAAGACCACATATAACTACGCTCCCTTTTTTTCATTTCCAGCCGAGGGAGGGGGAGGAGAGAGAAGGGAAAGATGGGGAGGAGGCTTCCGAAGTAAGAGGAGAAGACCTTGGCCTCTCCAGCTTCATTCATCTCCCTAGAGAGGGGAATCGAGGGAGGAAGAGGAGAGAGGGGTAAATGGGAGGGAAAGGAGGAGTGAGGAACAAGGAGGGGAGAGAGAGGAGAAAGAAGGCGCTTGCCCTGTCTCCCTCACTGATATTCCCAAAGAGATAAAAAGATTCCTTTGTTTACACTGAGTCACTGAAGGCGAGAGGGTAGAAGGGAGAGAAGGCAGGGCGGATGTGAATAGGAGAGGATGAATAGGAGCGAAGAAATCACCGTGGAGCATTGGAGTAAAAGTGAAAAAAGTTACTGTGGGAGCGGGAAATTCGGGTCTGAGCATTAACACATTAGTGCATCTCGCTGGCGACGATTTGGTGAACCTTAAAAAAAAGTCGTAAGCCTCCGATAGTACGTTCCGAAACAATACAATATCCTTGGAATTGAACACAGGTTTACCCTACCCATGCGTCTCGATCAGCTACACTCAAATTCATTCTAATAAATCAAGATTAGTGCGCGGCAAAAAGGATCTACCTCTCAACACCATTCCACGTTAGCGATGCGATCATGCTACTACGCAGCCATCAAGAAGAAACGCAAATTTTTCTACACAAGACTGCAAAGTTTTCTTTTCAATTTCTCGCCACACATTTCAGCACAGGAATCGTTACGAGGGCCAGTACGAGCAATGTGGGAATCGGATGTAGTGAGGCGGCCTCACATCCCGAGGGCCCAGGTTCGAAGCCCGGAAATGATCAGAGATTTTGCTATGTTAACCCAGTATCTACTATCCTGCAGAGTGAGAGAGAGGGAGCGCTACGTGGAGAGCACTTCGAGTATGTACTCCGTCCGTCGGATGGGACGTTAAAACGTGGATCCCTTGGCGCCTTCCGTTAAGACGGCCAACAACGGGTTTCTCTCCACTCTCCCACCACTCTCTGAATGTCTCTCTCTTCCCAAATAACCAACTATTCTTAACTGTACAAATGACCTGAACTGTCAGTCACCTCCCCCAAATAACGACAACGAATAAATCTGAGGAAATAATACAGAGAAACTGCATGAAAACGGACCAATGTATTCGAAAATCACTAATCTGAAGGATCATGCAGGAAACAATCACTGCACCTCACTCGAGTCACATATTCATCACCCGCGCACAAATCCAAAGCTTTTCCTTTCATCAAAACGCATTTATATACTGCTTCTCATTATCGCCGTCCACTCCAAAATCAGCTATCGACTCAATTAAGGTTCCGCGATCGTGGAGTACTCGCAGGGAGAAGAAACTCTCCCCCTGGGGGAAAACAAGGGGGAGGAGAAGTGCCATTATATTCTCTTTCAACATTTTAAAGGAACGACTCACTTTACACCCTCAAATTTCCCCAAAAATATTCCAAACACTCCCCCTGCCGCTCCCACGAACGAGAACCCCACACTCCATACGACTTCCACCGACTCACTGAAATACTCTCACGAAACCACTACCATTCGGGGGCGCAGGGAATGAAGAGGGAACGAGCGTAAATACATTCTCTCTTTTAAAGAGTCAAAAGGGGAGAGTCAGAGCGGGGAAGCGAGAGGGTTGCCTTTTACTTTGCCATTCAAAAGAATTCATTCGAAATAACTGAGGGAGGGAGGGACTGGCAAGGGGGAGGAAAATTTCTTCCAAGAACGTGCGCCGGCCGTCAAAAATACACGTTCGAATTCGAGTCTCGTGCCACTCTCGGTGGGGAAGAAAAAAAACAAATTATCGCCTCTGAAATCATTCGTCTGAGGGACAGTTTCCCGCCGGAAAAAATCTGCAGGCGATCTCGTCCGAATTTCAATGTAGCCACTCATAGAAGCTTCCGTTAACAGATAGTGCAATGATTATTATCTCGTGACATTCAGTATTTCAAACCCTCTGTGAGGATATCTGAATTTAAGCGCACAAGTTAAAACATGATAGGCTTAAAAATTGATTTTAATAAGGGAAAGTTTTTCGGATACCAAGGGTAATTAACTCTACATTTTTACGATTTTTCCGTAATCCGCAATGGATGTTACAGCCAAAAGCTATGTCTATCTTACAAATGACAAAGAAAAGGCAGAAATAACATTTCATTTTCAGGGGAGCGCACTTTTTTCAAACTATTGACTTCAACAATTTTGGCTTTCACCGTCGATCACTCCATATAGTACCTACAATTTACATACATACGTATCTACAATGCGTCACAATTCATCAAGTGATCATTTCAACTGAGCAATTCCCCGCGAGACAGTCTTTGAAACACGCCCAGACATTCCAAATCTCCTGCTCCGCGCCTCAAGCCGGGGAAACGCCACTACTGGCACCCCGCTACCTGGCTACTAACTCTTCCTTTCGCGGAATCCGATCCCGAGGGAAATCCTGCGCACAGCTGACGGGGGCAGGCGGCCGTCGAAGGGGCCGTTGCACCCGCTAGCTCCCTCGGGACGGCCTCTGGGTCCTATCTTTGGCATCGGGCGGTATTAGGTGGGAGAAGGGGGGCGCCGCGTCTGCCAAACCGCGCGCCACGACGCCGAGACGCGGATGAACACCGGCCAAGAGTAAGAGACGGAGGGAGTAGGGGAGGGCCAGGGGAAACCCGCCGTCGCATATTTTCACGGATGAGGACGGCGCTCCGCTCGATGAGATTACAAAAATACCATAACTCGTAACGTCGCCAGGGACGGAAATAACTGGAGGAATCCGGAAAATTCTCGTGCGGGGTAAAAAGTAAAACAACGCGGTTAACCGAATGCGGTAAGAAAAAAGGGATAATAATGATGATAAAGAACGACATAAAAAGGAAGACGAGGATGCCGATGGGACGGTAGTTAATTGAACAGATTTTATCGATCGCGTATGTTGTTGAAGCTCACAATAAATTTAAACTGTACCTTCTACTAAGTAGGGCAAAGGTTAAGCACTGATTAGCGTAAGGAAGGGTGTTTTGAGGATCATTAAGATCAAGGTACATACAAACATAAGACAAATAAATATGAATAAAAGAAACAATTAGGTATTAACATGATAATTACCTCCAAATTGGAATTATCGGAGTACGTCAACATAAGAAATGAAACCAAAACCAGTCATAAACCATAGGTCGTAAAGGTGTGAGGGTAGAGGTACGAAGTACTACGCTAAACGGAGTGATTTTCTTACAGTGTATGGTAGTTTTTCACCCTGTGCCGCCAGTGGTTTCCCAGAAATATCTACTATATCGTATATCACACCACTTTGGCTTATATAGCTGGATGTGGCCTTAAGGCTCACTCAGATTTAAACCCGAGACCCTCAGTCTGTAGATAAACACTCTAAACTCTGGGCTGTCAACCCAATGTGGAATCGATGGTAAATTTATACTTCCCTACACTGGATTTTTTTTTAGATGAGCGAAATTTACCTGATGAAATTTTTAATGCGTACAATAAATCTGCAGGGTACCTATTTCTATTGAATGCACCTTGCCTCCATGACCAACAATTCGGTAAATTAAATTGTTGAATTTCATTGGAACGACCAAATAAATACGACACCAATGACGTGCTAGTTTTTAAAGATTACAGCAAAGTGAGGAAAACAGGCATCAAAACCGACGAGGATTAGATTTCACAACTGAAATAAACACGAAGGAATGCAATTTTAGTGCATTCAAAAAGCGAAGGAAGCCCAAGGAAACACCGCGCGTACTACTAACACGGGCACTCAGAAATAGTTTCTTTCGTGAATAGGAAAGTCACAGCATTCACGTCACCCTCCGATTATAACATCAGTGCGTTTTGCATCTGAGTCATTTCAGTGAGGTGAGGGCGTTTCGCCGAATTGTAAGCGGAACGCCCAAGGTGTGCCCAGGAACAGAATGAAATCCCGAGAAATGAAGGAAGGGGGAATGGAGCTCTGGTATTCTTTCCTCGCCCTGAACTTTCCAACCCACACATCCCGACTTTTCCAGAATGCTAAGCAGGAGACAATCGCACATCACCGCCCGCGCTTCCCAACCCACTTTGCGGCGATGAACTTGTACATTCGAAACGGGTCTTAGAGCGGCTTCGGGAAGATGGATATAGAATTACACAACTGGCAGATGATGACGCGAGCAAGAGCTCAGTGAAATGGAAAGACCAAGAGAGACGGGAGAGGAAAAAAGAGGACGCCAGGAAGGTGGCGCCAACTACCGGTGACTTCCTCCCAGTCCTTTGAGGAAGGCGAGGAAAAGACATTTGTCTTCCAAACCAGGCACTCGAAGGAATGAGAACAGTTATCGCTAACATCGGATGAAAAAAGACTAGAAGGTGGGCTCGCTTTCAGTTATCCTGTACAGAGCTCTTCACCTTGTCAAGTAATAATGATATCGCTTCTAACATGAGTTGTAAATTATAACATTAAAATAGGCGAGTAAATTTCTTATTGACTTTTAAACGATATCATTGCCACTAAGTTCCCGATTCTCTGGTAGCATGCAACGGAGTACATGTCGAGTAAATACTACTCCCAAGGCCAGGAGGTTCCTTGCAGGTCACTGCGTATCAGTATTTGACAATAAACCTCTTAATTACGATTAAATCAGTACGTTTTATTCTCAGGTACTTTTTAGGACTCAAATAACGCGCAGCATGCATACTCATACGATTCGGATTAATACAAATAGAAGCTCAGGGCCTAATTTGCATTAGTCATCCTATTTGATAGAAGCTTAAACGCAGCAAACGTTCCGCGAAAGAATACCCCTGCCTGGTAGCAAGGCCCCAGGCCCCTTGGCTCTGGGGTATCACGTTGGGGTAGACGACAGCCACAGCGACAATGCTGACAAGGGCGCAAGGGCACATCGTGCACGGGCTCGACGCAATCACAGCTCACGGAGATGGGAGACGGAAGCGCATATTTACCTCTCCGGGAGGAGGGGACACTGGCGGACCTGACGAGTCGCCTCGTGACCGTCCTGGCGCGCGTCACGAATCGACAGAGCGAGCACGCAGAGCACGGGGCGATAAGACGCCGAGGCAAGCGACCGGCTGTTTGCGGAGCGACTCGAGACTAGGAGACCGACCGGCCGGCGATTACCTCATCCGGAATTCCACTGCACTCGCCCTCTTTTCCAGATCGCGTGGGTGTCACCAAAGGGGACTTCTTTCCTTTTCCTTCTCTCTCTCTCCTTCCCCATTGGGGTTAATTTATCTCCTTTTACGGGGCCAGAAACAAAGCACGTCGATGCGACATCAGCGGCATTCCAAACCCGGGAGGCTGCCGCCGTGTCGCGACCACGGAATGGGATGGGTAGGCGCGGACGGAGCCGCGACTCTGGCCGACTTCAGAAACCGAAGATGACGTAATCCAAGCCTCGATAAGCTGCATCTCGCCTTGCTAAATGCCCTCCATCATTCCGCAAAAGGAGAAATATCCCTCGACAGCAATGGCGACAATTATTTTCAAGTTGGTTTGAAAATGAAGAGGAACTTCATTAAAATCTATATGGCGCGAAAGATGGCTGAATGATCCGAAGTTAATTCGGGAAAATATATACCGACCATCAACGGGCGCTAAACGCATATTAGTTCGTAATTTAGGCTCAGAATAATTATTACCCATTGAATTTTTTTTAATTCGTTATGAAGGGTATTTGAGTAGTAGTAGGTTTAGGTTTAAGGTATCTATGTTGACGGCCATGGTCAGTTATAAGGGTACTTGGGCGGAAAACCTAACTTCTTACATCTTAGAGAAGGTGAAAGTTGCGAAGAAAAGCAAAATAGCGAGGGACTGACCCACAACACGACAGGCATATTATTCAACCTTTAGAGTCATAGGAAATTCAAAGCATGGGCGATCTTCGACCAAAAAATTCGGGAAATAAGATACATTTGCTCGGGGGAAATCTGGTTGTCCTCGAAATATATGAATGCTTTTTCTAAACTTTTCTATTTACACTTAAAGCACCAAAAGTCTATCACTTAATGAGAATGAATAATCTCTTATACATTACCAAGTGACAATTTAAATGTCACCGCTCTCGTTCATGGATTAGAATTCGCTATCATTCTGATTCAGTGGAGCCTCGAAGCAAAAAGAGTGAGTAATGTAAATAAGCTACGCTTATATGAGGATTGGGAGCATATTAAATTGCTTGACCATCTACGAATTTCATTTCATTTCTCTCTTATTCTTTCATTGTATCACAGACAATTCTACGTTCAATTAAATGAAATGGGGGAACATTCTATTATTATTATTTTATACACCAGGGGACTAGAAGCATTCATATATAAAGCAACTAACTGAGCAATTCTGTAGTGGAAAATAATTAAGCAACCCCGCAAGGGATTGTTTAATTTTTTCCCAATCACCTTTGACATCTCCGAGACCCTAAGGAACACAGAACGAGCGACAAAGAGCACCAGTCGGCTTGTGCCACTGCCTTAAAAACAGCGAACTGCATTTCGCGGAAACTTCCAGACTAGGCTATTTTAAGATGGGCGCGCGAATATGGATTGTCAAGTCGGCGACGGAAAAGTGATAAAACTGTTTCCACCAATTTATCATGCCTCTCTCCCAACACCCACCACTTCCACCGGGAAACGGGAGGCGGGAGCACTGGGGCAGGGGGCGGAGAAGGAAAGTGAAGGTCGCGGGCCGGGTAGGAGTCACGAGTTTACAACGCACACCATGATAGAAACCGTGGTGACGCCACCATGCGTGCTGAACTGATGCTGAAAACAGTTGACTGTGCACGGGCGGGAGGGGGGTAGGGGAGAGTGCGCAATTACGAGGGACTTTAGAGCAGGGAGGAGAGGAGGGAAACTATCGATTGTGAGGTTAGTAACATCAATAGAACCCACACCAAGAACTCCAATAGATTTCACTCACAGATTCAACCCGAAGGTTGGTCTTTGATAGGTGAGAGTAGAGCTCACCCCGGACTAAGCTAATGGCGTGTGAAATACACACATTCAGGGGGGCCAGGTCCTTTCCTGGGCTACCTGCGATTTCCTACGAAGTTCTGGTTTGAACCCGGGTCCCTCCGGTCAGTAGCTCAGCGCTCTACCCACTACGCCACCACGACCCCTACACCAATACACCAATGACGAAAACCATCACATGTTCTTGGCGACCATTATATAGCTTTTTCCTGATCTTTCAGTACCTAAAATGAAACAAATTAATTAAATAATAACAATAAACTTAAGATGTAGTAAGATAATTACCAAGTGAAGTCTCAATGGAAAATTATTTTACACCGCCTATTTTTCCCGGAATTTTCACAAAAAACGTGGAAAACAAAATCTATTAAACTTGCAGGAAAAATAAAAAAGTCCCACGTACTGAGTGTTCATATTACATCCACGCACCCCCTTCGACTTTCGCTTTCGTTAAAATCATTGATGGAATAATACATTCGTTGGCCCACTATTTCATTAACAGAAATGGTGATGGTGTAGCACTACATCAACATATCCCAACGCAGTACTATATCCTATCGATAGTTTTCAACCCCTATTGAACAAGAAGGGGAATCATGAATTCTAGAATTACATTTACCAACTTCTACTTAGTAGTCAGCAATAGGGTTGGGAGGGGGATTCCTCTGTAAGGAAGGTCAAAAGGACAGAGGGAAAAGAGAGGCAGAAGCGAGAGGCGGTGAGAAAGGGGGAGTAAAGAGGAAAGAAAACAGCCGTGACAGGAATGTCTTAATGCTCACATGACACTATGACGCGGGCGTTCTTGAATCAAAAGGATGTACTGTCCACCGAATTTTACCGAGTGAATGAGGAAGGAACATTTTTCTTGGTCGATGGAGTGTTCATAAAAAGTTACACTGCACTAGCAATTACCACCAGGTGAAATTACGTAACGCGTGAATTGAGTTATTACACAAGAAACATAGCTAATTAGGAAGGAGAAACGAGCTCGCCTTAACTCAGGAAGGAGAAAAGCAAAATCACCATGGAATGCAATGCAGAAATGTAAGATGACAAAACAAGAATGGAACTTTCTTGATGAACAAAAAAATGATTAATGGGACAATGGTTGATAAACAATAAGATGCAGAATTATATTAAGCCACGGGAATCACAATTGACCGGCTAAACTAATATTATGCTAGGATGCATATCATGCGAATTGCACTTAAGTGTAAAAAAAATCAGTGAATGGAAGCTTGTAAGCGACTAAATATCCAACTGCAATCTATTCCGAGGGAAATATGGTAGGTAGGTATTCTTGATATTCCCTGGTTAATACCCTTAATGACATGCATTTGCACCACTCAAATGAGTGACATTTTCCGTTCGCAGAGTAACGATCGAAATCCATAGCGCGCAGAGCAATATCTCGCGATGAAGGTCACAGGGTGTATCATTATCCCGCAAATTGCAAACTACTCACAAAGGCATTTACCTGAAGGGCACGAATGTCTACGTAACCAATGCCATTTTCGACACGCACATTATTTAGGTAAGAATAACATCACAGGGATGGAAGACGGCAACACTAAAAACGAAGGGCGCCAGAAGGTCCCCGTTCCATTCCTACAATAACGCACCAAGAATTGACATTCGATCTACTCGCTCCAACACACGTGACCGCTACCGAGCAGAGCTAGCTGGATATCCACATCCGTCAACGGGAGAACTTGGAAACGGGAGAGGGTAACACGTTTACAAGTTTCCCACCTCTTCATCCTACCTTTGAAAACAGTAATCCTGTTCCATTACCCCAATTTTTTTCACCACCGTAACATATCAAGGACAAACGAAAAAGTTTTAGGCGTCGCTCTACAGAACAATTATATATGCATAATAGAAATCCAATTGAAAATGCTAACACTTATCCATGTCAGCGAATGCACGGAAAGTCAAATCAAGGTTGCAACTAACATTAAAAACAGCTGAATACATACGTAAGCATCATAGCAAACGCAAGCATTCAGCCAAAACATGTAATCATTTTAAAATTCCCTTCACATGGGCAAAAGTGTCGATAGAAACGAAAAAGACAGAGCTACACCACACTCTTATGAAATATTGCAAAATTAGGCGGGTTAAATAATTAACATTAATAATATTTTCTAACATGCTAAACTATACAATACATCACTATCTACCACCTTATTGGAATAGAAACTGTTATGATCAAACATGGCTAAGGGAGAACCAGGCAGCACTCAGTTGCTAAAGAAAAACACCCAAAAATTAGTAGGCAGGACGAACGGACTACGCACGCACAGGTGGAGAGGAAGAAACTGCAACTTTTCACCCGCAATAAAAAAAACAATCTCCCTTTCCGAAGAGTCGACCTTGGAAACGGAAAGATATACATCCAAGCGCGCGCAAATCGCTCTATGGAACGCTCGAGGAAAACAAACCGATGGGAAATAAACGCACCGCGAATTCCAACTGGCCAACCGTCGGAACCGAGCAGAACAACAGCAGGAGTCGCAATAAAATTCGCCGCAGGCAGGAAAGGGAGATGCTGATGCACGGCGCCACGTCGATAAATGTGGAATGGGATGAAAGGACTTACGAAACAAGACGCAACACTGAAGTTTTTGCACAATACAAAATAATGCAAGATGCCAAAGCATTTACTTACTTGGATGGCCATTATTACGAGCGCAAAACCCACGAGGGAGAACATTATGAGGAAGGGCGTCGAGGAAAAGTGAATTAATTCCACGCCAAATACTAAAAGGCAATCAACATCGAAGGGCAGCGGTGGCAAGAGCGAGGAATGAAAGATGAACCAACACTTACACAAGAGTGACGAACATTAAAATAAATGACAGAGCTACGAATGAAAAGCCAAGCCAAGTCAATCGAAATGGAATGAGTTAACTAGCCTCCATCGGCGGCGGAAACTAACAAACAAACAAAAGGCATTGGGAAAGAAACTGCAAAAATACTCTAGTTACGTCAGCGTAGCCTATTTATAGTCCTCCCCCAGTTCTCGGACAATCCGTTCGCGTAATTGAAGGGGGAACGCAGATGACGGCGGAGAAAAAATGAACAGGTCGGGAAAAAGTGTGACGAAAGGACGGGAGATAAATTTCCGCGGCGTAGTACCATCCACCCACCTCACTAGGGGCCACCCTACCTCAGCACTCCCTCCACTATTACTCATCGCCTCGCCAACCTATTTCTCTCCCCTCCAGTGAACTCTGCCATGAGTGTCTGGGGACTATGCGCCGCACCAATAGGTGAGGATCGACATTACCCACTCCTAAAAGATGAATATATTAATATCCATCAACAAGGTGCTAACGTAATCATCCTTCCCATGAACCATATCCCCACGAAACATATCATAGAACATGTTTTAGTATTAAATAATTCTTCGTCGATGCCTTCCTCCGACTACTGCTGGAAAGATTCTCAAAATGCATCAATATGGAAAAAGTAACAATCAGAATGTCGAAGTAATAACGAGCGATAAATCAAGGATGAGAACACAACAGTTGGTTATCTAAGCCAATTAAAATTAATAATTAGTATAAAAAATTAATGCGGATTGTTACTAAAATTCGGTGTACTTTTTATGCGCCATTTACTTACACAGCTGCAAAGAACAAATATTATTAACGAAACTCAAGTTTTATGGTTCCAATGAACGGAATTCCTCCATTAAGGGAAACTTTATCCGAAAATATAGGATTTACAAAAAGAAGTGTTTTATGGTTGAATGTAGCTTTCATCTATCGTCTGATTAACTGTCAACTGGCTTCGATTTATCACTTGGGTGACAACTATCCATGACTTCTTAAAATACTAAACAGTGTAGCGCCTTAGGAGGTAAATAACATGAAACGAAATATCCAATTCATTCCGAAAAATAGTGAACATAAATAAGCGAAAAATACCCACGACTACTTAACCATCGAGTAGATTATTAGGAGAGTGCACAATAGCTCTTACAAAGAGTAACATCCCAAATCGACGCTTAAGTTCCACAAGTTTTTTAATTTGATCACAATGGGCATTCCCTGTGAAGTACTGCAAGCTGCGAAGTTGAGGTTTTGGGAAAAAACTGACAATTACGAATGGCGTAATGGTGGGGGAGGAAGATACATCAGACGCAAAAAAACTGAATAAAAAGGAACACGTCACCGAGCGGAGAAGTCATCCCCTTCCCTTTCACGGATGAAATTGGAACCAATCGAACACCAGGAGCATGCATGACTCGCTTGGAAAATTCGATGATGCACTCTCACATCCATCGATTCTAACCAGCAGGTTACAATGCCAAAGGGCCACGAAGGCTTAAACCAATCAGCCGAACCCTTTTGTCATTCGACAAAACAAACTTAAACAGGTTATATGGTTGGTTTTATTTTCCTCACAGAGAGAGAAACCAAGAAAAAGAACGATGTACCCACAAGGAAAACACGTTGACTGACCAGCCGAATATATATTTCTTTATATAAAAAATTAAAGGTCTCTGTATGACTTCCTATATCCTCAATTAGTAAATGACAATTCGGTTCACTACAAGGCGATAACATCACAAGAAATAAACATTAATCCTCTTGATGTGCACAAAAATGAAATTAATTATCAATTTCATCATTTTCTCTCGTTATTCGGATTTCTGTTCTATTTGCTGCCATGTATAGTAAAGGAAAATACATTTTACTGGTAACATTAAAATCGCTTTTCCATAAAATCAAAAGTTGGAATTACTTGAAAACGTAGATTAAACTGAAATAGGTAAATATTCATTTTTCACAGAGAGCAAAACTTGGCTTCTTAAATTAACTCAAGATACACTACGAGGGTATCAAAGACCAACAATTTGCTGCTCTGAGCAAAGAGGATTGGTTTGATAGTCGGCCTATAACACAATACACGAGGAAGTAGACCGCACATGAGCATTCTAAACTCAACATAACTACGGGAAAAGTCACAAAGTCATCGGAACGAAGATTTGATCCAAGGCTCACAGTAAAAAATTGAGGTGCATTTCATCCGTCCATTGCCTTCTTATGCAACCATCCCCAAGGACGCCGAAGGAATTTTACTGAGTTCACTTATTATCTTCACGTTTAAAGATAGGGAGGTATTTATAACGTAATCAGCATTACTGAAACTATTTTTAATATGAAATGAATTAAATAACGACTTTAGACCTTTAAAAATTAACATGAGATCAAATCAACAGGGGAAAATCAATTGCTATGGTAAGCTAATGGCATTACCTCATAAATAGGAAGGCAATATAAGAGGATTAGACCTGAGAGGAGCAAGCATATGGAGTAAGATGTATGCCAGAAAAAATGACACAAACGGACAATACAAGGATTGTCAGGTGTATATATAAAGTAAATGCATCAATATAAAAAAAGTCATGCCAGGCAACAGGAGAGGCTCATCAAAAAAGATAAATACACATCCTTATAAATTGTTTTCTCAAGCAAGCGTAAAAAAAATGAAGGCCAGGATAATTACCCAGGAGAAAAAAGTATCAGTAGAAAACGACACGTGGAAAAAATAAGGACATGATATACAAGATACAAAAAACTCATCACAATCAAAACACGACTCTCATCAGAAATGCCTCGCCAGAACTTGGAAATTCTCGTCTTAAAAAAATAGATTGCCTCGAGAAACTACAACTCTATCAACTACGTGTCCTCGCAGTTAACCAGAAAAAAACTCCGTTGAGAGCACCAGTAGCTTATCTACACTTGGTGGTCATCGACCGTCAAATTGGGGCCTCTCATATGTTGCCTGGAATTTCATCGTCAAGAATCCCTTGCACCTCCGACCCACCAAGTAGGACCGTAAATTCCAACTCCCGAGGACAGCCAGACGCAGAGCGGACCTCGGGAGCATTTGCTTCGCCATGGAGAACGAAAAACTGAGGACACCCGCGCGTCCGGCACCCTCGAGCGCGGCCAGAACCCGACAAAAACGCGGACATTTGCTCGCGCGGAGCGCAGAGAGAGAGAGAGAGAGAGAGAGGATGGGAGGGAGAAGGGAGGCAGGAAACGAGAGGGGGAGAGGAGAAGAGGAGGTGAAGGGGAGGGCGTGGAGGAAGGACGTTGTGTGGATTCCAGAGGAGGTCGTGAGAGAGCCAATTACTCTCTCCCGCCATCACGCGGCTCTGAATCACCGGTTTGTTGTGTTCCGAGGAAACTGGGGGTGGGGGGATGGGCGGGGGGAGAGCACAGAGGGTGGAGGGGTTGCCTCTGATCATGCGGGCGCTGACGGCCGCCGACCTGCGCGGCGAAGCCCAGCCAGATTTACGCGCTGGAGCCGAGGCGGGATTCGAGCGCGGCGAGGCCCGACTCGCGATGCGGGAGAATCTCGGGAACGAAGCAGAAACGGGGAGAGAATTCGCAGAAGGCCAGACCGCGTGCAGCCTACTGAAATCTTTCTTCGCTTCCGTGAAATTCGCTAGTTACGGCGGGCAGCACGAAAAACATGTTACGAAGCACTTTTCCTCCAGTCTACTGAGGAATATATGGACTTAAAAATACTCTTTCACGGAATTCACGAAAAGAAAGACGACGAAGCACACCGAAAGCTACTCCCGAAATAAGAGTAAACCAAAAGTTCCGATTACATCATTTCTACATTGTGCACAGTTACGTCATTAAAGTACGATGAAATGTAGTTTTAAGGGCCCCTCGCATCTGAGTTCCCCGTAGAATATCACAGGACCCTAAATCAATTCCATTAAATATTAATAATGATGATATCGTCTTCGCGGTCAATGAATAAATACGCAATACATAGACTTTGTATTCTCTACTTCATAATCATACAACTACGACAGTTGTGTCCGTGAATATGGGGAAGAGTGATTCATTGAAATGATGCTGGTTTAATTTACTTACGAGTGACCTCAACTAGCTCTTGAAAAAAATCTTTAACGGGAATGTCATGTATATTTTGTAAGGATAACGCGTCATCTAAACGCACAACAATGGTTGTAACATATTTCGTTTTATTCAAAGAAAAATGGATTTCAATATACACAGAAAAATATGCAAGGTTTTAAGAACTCACGAATTTCATCGCTAACTCCAGAAGAAAACTTAATTCAATATTCTATTAGCAACAAGATAATGATGGCATAATACAGGCAAAAATCACACCCAAGTAACTATCACGCGATCAAATGAAGAAATGAAGATCAAAGAATGAATGATCCAATCAAACTCTGCGTTAGATGGAGTATAGGCCACTTGACAACGTAACAACGGCAGACAAAAGGAAAGTAGTCCCTTGCAGGATATATGATAGTGAAATTTTTGTGCACTTCTGCTTACAAGAAAGGAATTATTTCGAAAGCAAGAAGCATGCGTCCATCTAACATGACTGTGGTTTTATACTTTTCGACATAAGCAGTAAAAAAAGGACAACAATTGTATTTTCTCGGTTTATTTAGCATCTATCCCAGATTCGATACGATAAGGAGATTACAGAAATGGAAGTAGCTGGACGTTCAAGATTTTTATGGCAGCATAATTATGGTTGGAGCTCACAATTAAGTACGTTCACTGCCAATAATGAACCGAATGAGAATGCCAGTGGAAGATTTATATATTAACAATTCTCACAATGAATGCACTAAGACGGCTGTAAGGGTGGAGGCAATATTAATTGACACATAAATTAATGCCGTAATTAAACAAAAAGCTTACCCTTTTTTCCAATAAAAAAATAAGAATCAAAAGCGGAGGAGCTGAAACGAACCTTTGTTTGAGATAAAAAAAAACCTGACGGGGTTGAGAATATCGAGAATTATTATGACTTTCCAATCAAGGACGTCAAGCAATAGACATAAGGTGTAGCTTTTACTGGCATTCGCAAAATCGAAACGGCACGGTGACATCGGGGTCGTCACCCGACTGTACACCAAGAACCCGCAGAGATCATTTCAAAACGAGCAGCGGAATACCCGATGTACATTTTCACATTTCATTAATACCATCCATCGATCACTCTTCACGAACGTTTATGCGATGGGTGCGCTCAGATGCATGAATTAACACTACTTTCATTTTTAAAATTCCCTCTTTTCACTCAAGTGACGCATGAATAATTCGTGTTTCAATTAAACCTTTTATTCACAAGCTTGATAACTAGTTAGTCGTGCCTGAAACGCCGACGATCTCAATAATAAAAACGGCAAAGCAAGAGTCTGATAAAACAAATGGAAATACACGCCACATTCTTGTGTGTAAACAAAAAATAAATGAATGACAATAGTCGAAAAATAGAATAAAATAATGTAAACGTAATAATCAACAGTTCTTTAACTCACAAAGTCATAAATCACCCAAAAGCTAGCCATAAAATGCAGGTAGCTTAAGAGTTCAGCACGGAAAAACATCAAGCATTAACCAAAGTAAGATATAATTTGAGATGCACTTTATCGAAGGGTTCGATGGGAGTTGGATTGTAAGAAACTGCAACAGCTTGAGTTTATCATGGTAACTTCATTACATAACGTAAGGCAGAAAATAAAGCGTATTGATGACCACATTAAAAAGCCAGAAAAGAATATTATATACACATGACTCCATAAAAAGTAATGTGACGACGCAGTTTGGAAAGAATGTTGCCACAAGGCTTGCTTTCTCCCACGTCACGACCTTCTGATTTCGCACCACAGGATATTCTCATCCTTCATTTATAGGGTTTCTTTGAACTTCCATGTCAACTAACTTTACTTCTCCGCTGTATGTAACATTTCTCCGTATATTCCTCTTCGTCCATCAAGCTCCCTTTGTGCCTCATAAGGCTCACATCTCAAAAGTCAAAAAACTAAAATCATTCCCCTCCCCCGAATGCTGGGAAGGTAAGAGCGCAAGGCTTTAATAAAAAAATATGGACAAGAATTATATCAATAAAAGTTAAACTAATACGGGATCACGGGAATCACTACATTCGAGTTGGTCACGAATTTTCGACCGGAGGTGAATATTAGGACCACAAATAAGAAAGAATGAGCGAGCCCTTCCAAAGCCTGATAACAGAAAAAAATGTGTTTTTCCCTTCTATATGAAAGGGTCGAAGAACCAAATTTTGAGCCAGCCTGAACCCCAATCCATCTCGATAAAAAAAAACATTTTACGCATGAGTACTGATCCTCAGAAATTTTGCCATATACTTCAAATTCGTAAAAGAAGCTTGGCCCTTTTCACGAGATGCCTGACCATAAACGTCAACCAATCCAAGGTCGCCCCAGGGGTAACCGATACATGACCGTTCGGCCCCTTTGACACACAAAGCTACCTGCACATGAAGGACCGCAGGTGAGGGCGATTGACAAGGATCCTCCGCGCGTATGGGGTGACGGAACGCTGGAGGTTTTCCATGCGAAAATCCACAATGCCGCTCGGTCCGAGGAGTGCCACACAATCACTGCACAACACGCGCTGACCCCGACCACCCTCCCGCGTAAATCGAACCCCCATCACTAATCGTACTTTCATGTGCAGTAATAATAACATCTTTTTGCGATACTGCCAAATGGTAAACAGGAGAAAATCAAAGATTATGACGCATACAAGAAGAGTATAAGTTGAGTAAATAGAAACAACGATAAAATCTTGAAGAATTAGGGAATGAGGAACGAATAAGTGGTAGAGTTTGTTTATTAGGGTAGCGTAATAACTTCCGATGCAAGAAGCTATTAGTCAAACTGTATTTAACAGGAAGGACATGCAAATTAACGAAGGTAAACGCTATTCGAAAATGCAGCTGAAGTATGCTCCTTTAATGTGTTGAGATATGTTCAATAATACGATAACACATAAGGCAAAACTGGAAATTTACACTGATGAATAAGATTTCCCTTGATGAATAATACATCAAGGTATTTAACTATTTAGTCGATAATTACCAATTAAATGCTGCCGATATTATTAAATTTACGACGAATCCAACAGGGTTTTCATTCCCTCAAGACGCACAATATCATGCTTTGCAATGCTGTCGAACGGAACGAAATCCGGAAATAATCAAGTCTATCCTGAGAGGCGAAGCACGGGATCTAGCTAACTAGGGCTAGAGCTGGACATCACCTATCTTCAACCAACGAAAACGAAAAGATCACTAGTAGTCCAGTCAACGAAGGTGAAATAGGGGAAAAAAATCGTGTAGTCGCAAATCTTTGCACAGTGGTAGGGTCGAGTCTCATACACAACCCACTAAAACCCCCCGCCGGTGGGAGGTGAGCGGGGGGGTGGGGGGGCGTTTAAAGGTCACTTTTTTACGTTTTTCTGGAATAACTCGAAAACCGCCGCCTCTAGCGAAACAATGTTCCATACTAAAATTAAACTACATAAAATTTTCTACAAAAAAGGTCCTTATAATTTTTTATGTAGGGTGAATAGTTTACGAGATACAGAGGATGGAAAACTCGCAATTTTAAAAAAATGTTTTTAAAGTGTATTAAATCAACGTTTAATGCTAAATATACCCAAAAATAATACAAAATTACAATACTTATTGAAAAGAAACAACGTACTCTGGGAGTTAACGTTTCAAAAATCAACAATTGAGTCATTATCATTGTATTTTTACTTATAGGGAGACATTTGAAGGGGAATGCACGGGATGCTTGCGAGGGGATGGAAAACTCGCAATTAAAAAAAAATAAAGAGTATTAAATCAACGTTTAATGCTAAATTAACTCAAATATATAGAAAATTACAATACTTATTGAAAATAAACATCCTGATGCGAAGTTTTACATTTCAAAAATCAACATTTGAATCATAATCGTCGTCATCATCCTATATATTGAGTAACGGTGCACCATTCGTACACGCACCGTGGCACATACCGCACACCATCGAGCGTGATATGCCGGCTTTTCGGCATCCACATCGTCCCCCGCACCCAGTAGAACATCGGGATGAGAGATCCATCCTCCCCTCGATTCTAACCCCACTCAGTCGGGGGCAGAGGGTTGTCGAGCCATTGCTGTATCAAATGCTAGTAAGCAAACCACTGAGAACCAGAAATAATTTTGAGAAAATTATAATATAAAGTCTGTAACTTAATAATTGATTTACATGTAAATAAACTCTAAATGGATGTTGGTGCGCTGATCCTATGGTTGGTGGCAGTGAGGCAAGGTCTGGTTTTGGCTTCCTTGATGCATTTAGAAATGCAGCATACCGGAGTTTGTTAAGATTTTTCTGATCTGCAGTCGTCTGATAAATTTCTAAAAACATTTTCTCCCCAGCTTTGCCCACCGTGTCTCTCAGTGTTGATGAATCAGTGAAGATGTCAGATATTGTCTTAATATGCCCGGGAATCTTGCTAAACAGCTTCACCATTCCTGCTTTGCTTTTATTGTAAATGGCGGAAGTGGTATCACCTCTGTACCTCTTTAGATTGTGGAAGAGCTGAGGCTGGGGTGATGCATTTGATGCCTCCCATGCTGTAAACGGTATTCCAGCCATCGATGGTGGAGACAGTAAAATCTGCATTTTTGAATACATACTGACAAAATGTTACACTTGGAGTAGGCTCTTCAGTGTGGTAGACAGTAGATAGCTCCAGCTTTTGAGCTTCGTGATAATTTCCGCTGAATCCCAAGCCAGCGAGCAAATTTACCAAGTTTTTTATCCAAATTTTCTGTGAATGAAGAGAGCAACAGCATGTAGGATTGGAACTGTAATTGAATTTTCGCAACTGAAGGATCGCACATTGAAAACCTTTCGCCACAAATGTTGGGGTTTTTCTTCTGTTTATCATAAAATTCTTCACCAATCGTTTCCGCACAAAACAAACAATTATTTTAAAATCAAATTTAACTTCAGCTGAACGCATACACGGGGCACTTTGTGACTTTGACAGCTGTTGCTCTGAAAGAGCTTGTCTCATAAATCTTTTAATCGATTGAGTTCTGGTGTACTCTCTTCTGCAGGATTCATGAAAAACACCGCATTGCTTGTCCCTGAAACCGTCGACTTTCCCATCTTTTCTTAAATCACTTGCATTCTCCAATCCACGTATCCCTTTGTCACCAACGTAACATCGATCACTGATAATATCACACTCACAAATTAAACACTTCTCAGCCATTGTTAAGTCAGCCAACTTTAGGTAAAAAATAACTTGCCTAACTTCGTCCATCAAGAGCTAACCACTGACTGCGAACGACAATCGCCGTCCACAAGCTTCTGTTGGCAAGCCCACTAACCTCGCGGTCCCACAGTCATTCCTCTTCCTCTCCCATCTTAATTATCTTGGATAAGCGCTGGAAATCTAGGCGCCACGATATGAGAGGACACGCTACCTCTTGATATCAGAGGGATGCTTCACCATCAGGGCCAGTTCCTCCATATCAGCAAGGGAGTGGGAGATGCACCACCGAAAGAATGATTCCTGATGCTGAAACCGCATTTTTCTCCATGCTCTTTTTCTTCATTAATGGTCAGGCCTGGTCAGCGCAGGCACCGCGATATCAAGGAACACGCCGCGCTGTGATATCGGAGCGGGTGCCTTCGATCACTGCCGGTTCCCTCGATGAGCGAGGGAGCCGAAGATGCCCTAGAAAGAATCTTCTAGGCGATGGCGAAACACAACCCTATCAGACGCCATTCCTTTACCCCCAGTAAGAATGTGCAGTGCCATAGCTTCTTCTTCCTCTTCTTACCCTCTAGAAGGACCGCAATTCCCATTACTCACGGCATGGACGGGGAAAAAGAACTACACGTGTCGGGCGAAAGACAGGCATCCCGTGCATTCCCCTTCAAATGTCTCCCTATAAGTAAAAATACAATGATAATGACTCAATTGTTGAATTTTGAAACGTTAACTCCCAGAGTACGTTGTTTCTTTTCAATAAGTATTGTAATTTTGTATTATTTTTGGGTATATTTAGCATTAAACGTTGATTTAATACACTTTAAAAACATTTTTTTTAAATTGCGAGTTTTCCATCCTCTGTATCTCGTAAACTATTCACCCTACATAAAAAATTATAAGGACCTTTTTTGTAGAAAATTTTATGTAGTTTAATTTTAGTATGGAACATTGTTTCGCTAGAGGCGGCAGTTTTCGAGTTATTCCAGAAAAACGTAAAAAAGTGACCTTTAAACGCCCCCCCACCCCCCCGCTCACCTCCCACCGGCGGGGGGTTTTAGTGGGTTGTGTATGAGACTCGACCCTACCACTGTGCAAAGATTTGCGACTACACGATTTTTTTCCCCTAATCGACCTTTTTTGGCGTTCGTTGACTGGACTATAGCCCGTGGGTTAATGGGAACGTGAAGTGAAAAAAGCGCGCATTTCCGCTCGCGAACGAAACGGAACACGCACCGGGAAAAAATGGGAAGAGGGGTGTGATTTTCAAATACGGTGGCGGTCCGACCCCGTGATTCCTCTCGGCCACCCTCCCTGGTGTAATCCCACAGGGGTTGGTCTGGATGTTGTATAGGTGGCAGCACGATGAGAATCGTGCGGGAGGGAAGAATAAAAGATAGAAAGAAACAGAGAGAGAGAGAGGAGATGAGTGGGGAGGGGGGTGAGGGTGAGAGGGCAGAAAGAGATTTCGGATGCTGCGTGCTGAGGAGGAGGGGGGGAGAGAGAGTTAAGGGGCCCCCTCGTGTGGGTGGGTGAGTAATACGAGGCTATGTAGGGTGGGTTAGTGGAAGTGTGACGTGTTGCCAATGGGGAGGCCTGGTGGAAAAAAGGAGAGAAGATGAAGGGGAGAGGCATCAGCTGGTATCCCCCCCTCACAGTGTCCTTCCCCCTCTACTTCCCCACAACGGCGTACCTCTCTCCTCCCAGAGCCAACCCTTGAACCCGCAAAATTCTTTCTTCTCTCTCCTGATGTCCGACTTCGTGAGATTTTAACCCGTCCTCGTCCATTTAAACGAATAAATCTCCCCCGTCCCCACTATCCCTACCCACCCAACGCGGGCGATCCTCAATCAACTCTCTAATTCTCTAAAGAGCATTACGGCTTTGCATCGGCTTAGCAAAAGTCGTCGGGGTCGAACGCTTCCCGAAAACAGAAAGAATGGAAGCGTTGAGGAAGGGAGAGACGATTCTGACAACAACGGGACCTCGAAAGGGGGGATACGGATCTGAAGGGGGGGGGGGCAGGACGAGAATCCTAAAGGGAGAGCCATTTAAACTCACTTTAATTTTCATTCCACGACAAATTCCAAGGCCGAGCATGAAAAGCTAGGCACAACTAATATATGAAAAATAAAACACAATTCTATTGAGGGCAGGATATCGAGAAATTCCGCGGATATCTGCCGGGAGAATTAATATGAGACACGCACGCACTTTGCTCCATAAATAGAAAGGATGAGCTCGTTTCGTTTGATTCGAGCTTCAGCAGTCAATGCAAGGATGAGATAACGAGATAAACGCAAACGGCCTGCAATCTCCTTCCGAAAAATAAAACATTAACCGTCCAAGTTCCACAAGTTATTCCTGGTAGGTTTAAAGTGCAAGGACGAACACTGTTGCGTAAACTGGCGTGACACGAGAGAAGGAGCCAGTCAATCATTTTTAAAGATATTTTATCTCACAAATAACGAATGCAACAGCGAGAGGACTAATGCAATGCTTAATGAAACTGAATTAAAAGCAAAACTACGGGAACGACTCACTCATAAAACGTACGCTAGGGAAAGAAACCTCAGTTGTCAACCGCCTATCCATGGCAACATAAAATATTTCTCACATACTTCATTCCCCTAATGAATTCGATGCAAAAGAAAACCGAACACAAAAAAGACACATCACCAAAGGTGCCAAATGCGGAAGAGTAAATATACGGACGGTTATTATTAACATTTCACGCAAAAAAGCTTATACTCCGAGAATGATAGAACCGTGAGACCAAAGATTTTCCTCAACAACGAATTGAACGAAAAAAGACACCATTCGTGAGAACATTTGGTTGCAATCCTTAGACAAAAAAACTTCCTGCACAAGAATTCCTTCCCGGCGAATGGAAAACAAAACTTTGCCAAAGTGACAGAGATGCTAGCAGTCTCAGATAAATAGCTCAGAGCACGTGTATGAAACCGTGAAAATCACTATGCGAGTTTGGTAATAATTTCACAACGTTCGTTCACATTTTACCAGCGTGCGGATAGTTGGCACGTGCAACTGTCAATAGTTTTTAATGAAATGTTACAAACAACGTAACACGAGTCGTGCGCAAAAGTCACGCGCTAGAACCCGCTTAGAAAGCAGTCTCTTAGCTCGACGACGATGCAATTTCCAACATGGAATCTCGAAGTTCCAGAGAAACTTTGACTGGTGGCACTAAGTTACTGATTGATTCTGGGCAAACTTTGGTAAGGGTAACACAGTTGAGAATCCAAATACCACTCTCATAATGAAAACTTCTGGACACAGCTCCCAGGGCCTACGCTAAATAGTGTCAATACGTAGCGTAAACCTATGATTTGGTTCCCGTAAAAATATCCGATATACTTGATACTGCACACAAAATTAATCATGTGCAATTCGAGATACCATAGTATTAGATATACCACGGTATCCTCCGCAACAAGAATTCAGGAAGGCTATCAAGTAAACGCTAGGCAATTATATCCACTGTTGAGCGTCGTCAGTATTTTTAGACAAAAATTTGTCGACCGATAATAGGCAAACCCCAAGGTCGAAACGACTTTGATCATAAATTTCAACACAACGCCTTCAAAGAATTACAAAGCTCGAGCTCCGAAAATTAAATCCGAATGCCGCGCGAAAAAAACAACTCGAAAGAGATCCAATACTTTTTCTGCCGATACTTACAGATCGCCACTTCTAAAATTTCGACAGAGGACTTGTACCATGCCCGTGGGTAAGCGCGAGAGGATGGAGAACCGAAAGCGAAGCAAAACACGGGGGTGATGAAAAAATAACTTAAAAAAAGCACAGCACCAGCTGAGGAACCGACAGGGGCCTGGGAGAGTGAGGATCATGTGGGAAAGGAGGGGAATGGAAGATGACTGCCAACAACACGGCTGGCAACCCAAATTGAGAGGCCCTCCAGGGCCTCAGGAATCCACGCACACACACACATATACGTGCCTCTCCCCATGCACCATCTCTCCATCCCTACTCCCAAACCCTTAAATAAAAAAACACTCCTCTCTCTCACTCCAACCCTCTATCCTCCCCCTCGATGGCCCTCTAAAAAAAACTCCAAGAAACAGTCACGAGGAGAACGAGGGGAAACATATAATCCCACAGCATCCTCCTACCACTACTACACCATAGCCTTCCCCTCCATTCCACACAGACGCGAGCTTTAACGCCTGACGGGGGAGGATGGAGGAATAGGGGGTGGGCTTCGAGGGTGTAGGGGGAGGGGGGGATGTGGAAAAACTCCGGGCTGTGTAGGGAGGCAGAGAGGGGTAGAAGGCACGGCTGCGCTGGAGAGGTGGGGGAAAAGAGGGCAAGATGGGAATGGAGGTTGGCCGACGGGCCTACAAACGAGAAATGCGCGCGCTACGCCCGCAGAGTTCAAGGGGTGGGAGAGGTTTAGACTCGCGCCACTTTCCATCGCGAATCTCAGCTGATTGTCGCCCACACGAGAGGAAGGAAAACAGAGACAGACAGACAGATTAAAATGGCGACGGGACGAGCCCAAAAATAGATCAGCGGCGTTATCAGACGGTCTGGGAATGACTGAAACAAAAAAAAAAAAGACCGCCTGGGTGACCGCGAAGAGATTGCCGCGATTGTAGGTGCCTCGCACGGGGGAGGCAAGAATATCAAAACATCACCAAGAGGCGATGCAGTTGGGTGAAGAAAAAGATGCCGAAGCTGATGAAACAATATGGCTTGAGGGAAAATCTATCTATTTCCAGCTGGAATTAAGCATTTGGTATTTCATGCGCGGTACATACTATCTATTAACTTCTAAATAAATTAATTGCTTCCAGCATTTAAGGAAATGGGACCAGGCGGGAGTTTATGGAGGTAGGTATCAACTTCCACGTGAATAGGACACCGAAGATCGAGGGGAATATGGGAACAACGAGAATCATGGCCAATTAAGATCAACAGAGTGTTAATGATTCAGGTCATAAAATGCCAATGATACCGCACGAAACTCTGGGAATCAAACAAATGTCAGATGAAATGTTAGTGTGATGGAAACATTCCCTATATTCTTCCATATTGAATTTTTTTTAAATTTTTGTGAAAGACAACTTGAAATGTTCAATGTATATTATGGTTCCATACTGGTTGGTTGGTTATTCAGGGGAGGAAACCGACAGCTGAGGTCGTTTGCGCCATTTAGGAAAGGTGAGTAACGTAATATTAGTACTTTTTAGGGAACAGAGGAAGGGTGGAGAGAAACCCAGAGACAGTATTAGCCTACTCTTTAACGACAGGCGCTAGGGGGACCACGGCTTAATCCGACGGACGGAGTACTGAACCTAAAATGTCCTCCACTAGGCAAGTATGGAACGGTTTTCCACGGAAAAATCCACCTCTGTCGGGAATCAAATCCGAGCCCTCAGGATGGGAGGCCAGTACTCCAGCCACCACACCAACCCGATCCCAGATGGTTCCATACTGCCGCAAATAAAAGTGTGGGGGGCGTTGGGTACAGAATGCGAAAAGGGGCAAGAAGGCTCCGAGAAGAAAAAGTACGCCTGCACTAAAAAAACTTCAACTGCCTATGCTGCTACTACTACTAGGAGAAACATTCGATTTGTACTTTATTAGTGCAAAACAACGAGTTTGCTACTACTTCCAGATTAATTCCCACCCTCCCCACGTTTCTCTCGGGAAAATTACTCCCTTCCAACAATATACGGGTAGGCAAAGTGACTGAATGTCTTCGCCCCCTTGATGAAGGCCATTGCTCGCTATCGGGCTAAAAAAAATCTCTTCGACAACAATACTGTTAAATCATTCTGGAAGAAGCCCAAGCCGGCCTGAGAAAGAACGACATCCCTCGCTCATGGACGAGGCTGCATTTCGACAAGCGCAGACGGAAAAAACGAACCAGACGCATGAACGAAAGAAAGGGTCCACTTGATCGCTAGGACGGATGTCGGCGGACGTAGCTTGTCTGAGTGTGTGAGAGGGATAGAGAGAGGGCAGAATCTCCGGATGCCTCCAATTTGCCACGGACTAGTCAGCTGAGGGAAGTTCCACAGCCTCTCTCCTCCCCGCCCCTCCATTCCACGAACAACCTTACCGCCCCTCCGGCTTCCATTTCCACGCTTACGTCAGGGCCAGCAGTCAATGGAGGCATTGTGCAACACTACTCCCCTCTAGCGGTGGCAATGAGCACGAGCCAAAGGTCACCCGCTACCCAGGAATCCCCACCCTCCCCTCACTTCCCCACTCGAGCTAACGTGCAAACACTACTCGCGTCCGAAAGCCAATGGAGCACCGCGGCGCGAACGATCGTCGACAAAGCTGCACTAATGCACGGGCCCGTGCCACGAGAATCGCTCCATGTCTCTCAGAGAGGGACCGAAAGAGAAGCGCCGACGCCCATCGTCCCGTTATCAAAACGACGCGAGAGGAAAGCAGAGAGGGGGGAGAAGGACATTGCCGTCTCTGTCCTCGCGGTCGAAGCCGCAGGACGTGTGCGTGCGTAACAGGTCAGCGGAGGAGGGGAGGGGGTCAGGAGGTGTGACAGGATGTGATGTCGACACGGGAGTGACGGTGATATCCCGAGGGGATGGGAACGCCACGCTACGGGAATGGATACGAGAACTACATCTCCTGGATACACAGCTAGCCGACTCGAGGCACGGTGATGATTCCTCCACTGCCACACACCCTAAAGTAGATGTACATCACTACTCACTACGTACGCACAGCTGATATATGAAGGTCTTAATTAATCATTGTGCTGTTGAGGTAGTTTAGATTCACAAAATACTTCCTATTTTTCACATAAATAAAAGGACCGACGTTGTTTGATACACATTAGGGATTTGGTAATATGTTTAAAAGTTGCAAAGGAATAGAAGATTATAAATGTAAGTGTAATTCGCGGTAAACCTCTTTTTGAAACCCCGACCTCGGACGAGAGCTATGTTAACTTACTTCCTACCTTAGTGCAATGGAAGAGACCGAATACCGTCGAGTGGATACAACATGGAGAACGGTAACTCACCTGGAACAAGAGAAAAGACAAGATTAGCCATAAAACAAAATGAGAATTGCAATAGAAAGCCGTAAACGACAACTAGTGAAATGGATCGCGGTTAGCAGAAGGGATTATACGTGATCAGCACTCGTGCGAGATAATATTGCGGCTATTACGTGACTGGAACCAGATACGACAACGAAGAGCAGAGAGGTCATTAAAATACTATGCACGGGAGCAGGTATTTTACGGCGACAGGGTATTCAGGAAGCCATGGATTATATTACATTACGGTCGCGATTCATGATTATAGCAGGCTTATAGACCACGAATTTGCCACAGCAAAAGATTGGAAACGAGATGCGATAATTTCTTTAACTGAAGTAAAGCTGGAAATGAACATCGCTGGATTTTTTACACGGGCGACTTTTTTCATAATATACACAAGAAATACGCTACACTTGAAGGGCAAAAGAAATGCCCAAATATGCCGGATGGGTTGTTTCATTACTAGGGAGTCTGAATGGGATAGAAATGTATAGGATAAGTCGAAATATAGTCGAACAAAACTTAGGAAAAAAGATGGATAGCCCACCATCCTCTGTGAGAAAATATTCTGTTCTTAAATGGCAACTACGCGAACGCAATAAAATTAACAAACGTCCACATTTTCTCACCTAATCGCCCAAGAACTTTTTTCGATAGACTGTCATCACTCTTCTCGGAACCCCAAAACATCAACAAAAAAATCAGTTACCATGCAACACGGGACAGCTGAAAAAAGTCTCGGGTTAACAATTGGCTGGGCCGTAGATGGGTCGAAGGGAGGAAGAAACCAGGATAGGAATGGGCTATTCCGCTCACCAAAAAAAGATAAAACCACGAACGTCAGAGAAATAGCAGAACAACCTTTGACGTGCTGGTGCTAAACATTTGAATAGAACACGCACGTACTTTTGGAGGGATGGAGAAGGGGAGGTTCATTAAAATTTCCTGGGGAAGACTTTTAGACGCGGCATACGCCGCTCCGCAAAGGGGGATCAATTTAAATTTCAAATTCACCCCGATGTTGAGCTCCGAATCCACCCGTAAATCGCGGGTGGCGACCCCGGCAAACCGTAGAAATAAAAAGGATGTACTACTCCTCGGCCATTCCGGACCACAAGTCCACGAAAGAGAAAAAAAAAACACTAAAAAGATAAAATCCATCATCGGCACGACGGGTCAGCACCGTGATGAGACGGAAAACATATTAACAATAAACTACCGCGACGGAATCGTAAAAAAGGAAAATGTTATGAAGTTCTCACAATCCCGGGGGATAATTTAAGGGAAAGAAAACGAGGGCAGCCGTCTACTACGCGGAAAAACGAATTGGGTTCTCAAAATATACACGGAACGTCCCACACACGGGGCAAGAGGGGCGTGGGAAGAGGTTCTGATGGCAGAATCGACGGAAAAGTCTTCGAGCGCCCCGCAGCAAAAACGAAAAAATCGACCCTCGGGGGAGGGGGGGGGGAAAGTCATGAATGAATATGGCGAAGAGTCGGAATAAACCGAGAAGAGAAAGAGCAAAGCTATCCCCCTTCACACACGATATCGAGCATCGCACATCTCTTCCCCCAACCCCTCGACATTTACACACACACTAAGATCACATCCAAGTTTTCGTAGCGGCAAACAAATCACGGAGGCTGCGGCTCGAAAATGACGGCAAATTGGTCGTTCTTTGTAAATGGTTGGCTAACTTCAAGTCACACGACATCAAACACACCCATTAATGCATAGAATTGAAAACATAATTATGAAAAATTATGAAACGCGAAACGATAAGATGGCTCAAGTATTTACTTCTTCGATAGCAGCGAGAGCAAGCCGATTCTATCATAGTGCTGCAATAATAATTTTTTCTTCCATAAGAGGTAATAAAGTTACGCTGTGCAGCTCATAGTCATTACATGGCGTAAAATAATTTGATAAAGAGAGCAGATGAGGCTAATTAGGATGGAGCAGGAATATGACGCGTAAAATGAAAAATCGATATGACGGACATATTTGCCTACCTTACAGGATATGTGCATATGACACGATCGCATCGTGTAGAGAATGAAGTTATTAGCCGTTGAATACTTTCCAATTCTACTAATGCATGCAAAGAGGTAAAATAACATTCTATAAGGTCACATGTTATGCATTTCTGGACCAATCATGGAACAGTCAACCCGCCGTGTACTCGGTCAAGCAGAACACTACGTCGGTTCATCCGCTGACCTGCTATATCGCAGGCACATTCAAGCACAATTGTACAGCATTGCAATGCACATGAAATGCGACATCAACTAACCTAGAAGAATCTACATCATGCGTCGTATTGGTTGAATGACGTTAATAACCCTCACATTCAAATACGTTAGCGTAATTCGTATAGCAAAATGCACCGTGCTCACTGCGTAAAATAAAAAAAGTAGAGTTTGTGTTCAATGTTGAGCCATAATTAACGCTGGTACGTAGTCTGTCATGTTGAAGCACCGTACGATCGGGTTTCGTAACATATTCCGACGTAATCCAGTGACCAACGCACTACCTTGAGGAAGATGTACTCAAGGTGACGGGGCAAAGCGGTATGCCATTGTATTCATTCGTTCGTGTCTTAAAAAAAAAGAATACGACCTTGGAGTATTAGACTCACACGGGAGTTTTTTTTTACTGGCCTGCACCTATTACAGAGAAGCCTAAGGAGAGGCAACGCGACTGAAAGCATGAATCACCCTCACGACTATTAAAGAGGGTGTATTATTTAATGAACACATCTTTAGAAGCTAAACTTGCGTTGTCGCTGATGAATATCAACATAACATCATAAATTCAGCGTACATTATTTGAACGGTTCAATAAAGGTGTGCTATCATGTTTCTCATCATGTGTCCATTAAAAGCAGTCGACTCTGCAAGGCTTATCGGTATTACATCCACTCAATACAGCACTAGTTTTAGACGATGATATGAATGACCACGGTGATTACTTGTTTCGAGTGCCACTCGGGGAGGGTTTACAATTTCTGGGCATGCATGTTTACGCAGATTATGACAGTTAATTTTAAAAGAGGACTTCATAGTCTAAAATTCACGGTACTAATAGGTTACTTCGTTCACTTCAAGCAAAACATCGTACATTACTTAATCTAGTCACCCAATTTACTTTACGAGGTTACTGTTTTGTCTTTCACGCATCCATTTAGCAGAAACCATCATTATCTACTTTCATCTAATATCATATCTTGGGGACGTACATACACAGCCCACTTCTTTACACCCGTCGCCTTCTAAGGCAACCAAGGTTAGAAAAACAGTTTCCTAAACCATTGAGAAAAGGCCGCCGCTACTAAAATTTTTCCGGGTAAGACATTTGATAAACTTTCGCTACGGAATCTCCGGCTTGAAGGGGGCTATTTTTTTTTCGTCGACGACACTTGGCTGACGGGGAGGACCTCGTGGGAAGTGGAAGAGAGGCTTCTGTATCACTACGGCGAGGGAGGAAGACGGAGGGGCGATCGGGGAAGGAGTGAAAGGGGGGGAAGCGACGGAGGGGAGAGTGGGAAAGCGGGCGTCGCGCCTCAGATTTTCCCATTCATCATCATCGGCCGGATGACGCGCGACGCTGCGCAACTGTTTCGGAGGGAAACCGGTGAAGGAGACCCGTGGCTGAGGCGCGCGGAGTAAAAAGCGCGGACCAATCAGGGGAGAGCTTCCCCGCGCGAGCAAAATGCGAGGCGGGGAGACGAGATGACGGAGTAAAAGGTCTTCCATTTTTTTTACGCCAGCTGATCGCCCAAGTGTACAGCGTAATGGCGGGGCGGTGTTAATTGAAATAGACTGACACCAGAACGAAAGGATCTTTTACAAGCATGGCTTAGAGTCAAAGCAAATACTTGGTCCAGTAATTATTCCATTTTCTATCCGTGGCTATGGTATGAATACATAAATTATTCATACATTGCCCCTTCAAACAGCGTGATAAACGACTTCACCAGTCTATGAACCAGATAAAATCATAAGTGGCAAAATATTTTCCCTATTCACTTTTAATAAATGATACACCTATCCGCCTTTGCTACAATAATGTTCCACTATTTGACGAAAAAAACTCGATTTAAATGCCTTGAAAGGGGTAGTATTTTCCCACAACCAACAAAAAAATGAGAGATGACAACTGGGTCCAAGCATATTAAATACAAGATGTCCATTTCCGCTAAAGCCGCCAAACATGAATGCCATGTTTTGACTACATACTAAAATCCCGAGTGTCAGGATCTGCTTAACGCATATTGCATTACAGAGATTTCATTCTCATACCAAAATCCCTGGGTACCACAAAAGTCAAGTTCGTATGGGACTAATTCTATCGTGATTATAAATTTACTCATGTTCGATCGCTGCATTTGAAAAAGAAAACCACATGACGAGATACAATTCCATGATCCGTAAACATTCTCCTTCTTCATGGACGATCGAACAAGCAAAAAAAACGAGGAAACAAAAAATTCGTTCAGGAGGAAAGACGAGGACGGATGGACTCCTCCATTCCCAAACCCACCCTAACTATTCTCCAACCGCCACCGTCAATGAAGGAAAAGGAGGGGACGGGGAGATGGAACGGTAGGAAGACCACGCTAAAACTGTAGAACGGAGAACAGTCGAAGCGCAACCATACCAGTAAAATAAAATCCGACAGTGAAAATCCTACAGGAAAACGACGGAGTTATACGGGTAAAAACGACGAGCGCGCATACCCAGGGCATATGATCTCCGGTTGATGCCCGGGGGGCAGGGAAGGGGCGGCAAAGAGTGGAAGAATGGGGAACGCAAGAGAAGAATGGAGGTGCAAAGGAAGAGGGAAGATGAAGTGAAAGAGAGAGGAAAGGGGAGCGGGGCAAGTTTCACTATCGCCGACCCCACCTCCCCCGTACCGCGAGGTCGGAAGCAAGAGAGCTAACACCCGAAAATATCGACCGGAGAGGCGCGCGGGAAGACG
Source organism: Platycnemis pennipes (assembly GCA_933228895.1). Classification (NCBI taxonomy): domain Eukaryota; kingdom Metazoa; phylum Arthropoda; class Insecta; order Odonata; family Platycnemididae; genus Platycnemis; species Platycnemis pennipes. The sequence continues at coordinate 55,633,387 of OW121853.1, forward strand.
GGGTTAAGCGGGGAAGAGGAACGTTGTGGAGGCGGGAGGTGCAGGGGGCGCAAGAGGAAGCGGGGGCGGGGGGCACCGGGGTGGAGAGAAAGAGAAAGGGACAGGAGCATGAGGAAGTGAACATAAGGGCGGGTGTGGGGAAAGTTTGATAGTATTCCTGCAGGGTTGGAGACGGGTATGGATTCACTTCACTGGGGGGTAAAGGAAGGCTGGAGGGTCGAAGAAGGGGGCAAGAGGCATGTGTGCGAGAGCCGTTGTGTACGCGCGTGGGGGTGGGGTGTGTAACCTCAAACGAGCAACCCCTCCAACAGAAGTAGACACCCCTTCCTGCCCTGGCCGCCGCCCCCAAAAAACCACGCTCTCAAACCTCCTCTTCCCTCCCTCTCTCACCCGGCCAAACCATTTCCCTCTTCCTTCCAGGGACTCTTTAACGACCCGATACACCACCGTCATCATCTTAGGTCGTCGCATCCTGGACCACGCACCGCTTGGGAAGGAGTCGTCTACCCTCCCACGCCGCGCGAGCGCAGGATCAACCCGGCGGGGGGAATAAAAAAAAAATCTGGAGAGGGCCACGAGGGCTATTTCTTTCACACGCAGGTAGCCGCCGCGATGGAGATAGGGTGGACGTGGAGGATTTGCCTCGTAAACCATACCGGAAACCCTGGAAGGCTTCCGTGTGGAGTACGGGGAAAAAATCGAGAAGGAAAGGAAAAATAAACACAACTCGTGGGCTCAGGCAAAAAGAATTGGAGTTTACCACGTAAGCTGTTAGGCAAAACATTAAAGTGTTGCCACTTTATAACTGAGGTGCTGATAAATTAAGGGTAGGAGGCAAAATTAATGTAAGGCATACACGCGAAAACATCAGCCAAATCACAATTTCTGCGAATAAAACACAAATCGGCAAGAATAAATCACTTAAAAATTCAACGTACCAATGATAAAATGGACAATAACAAATGATTAGTGAAGTTACTTAAAAAATAATTGAATACAGACACAAATCACATCAAAATGGCACATAGATTTATTAAGAGCGCCTATAAAGAAACTTGATACATTTTAAGTCAAAGTCACGCATAATGAGAAGTTGAAAGAGAGATGGAATTTCAGCTCCACGATATCTGTATGAAAGTGAAAACAAAGGAGGACAATAATAACGACAACTATATTAACTACTAAGATATATTAAGAAGAAACTTCATGAGGGTTAATAATTACGATTGAAGTCACGGTTATCGCATTACAACTGGTCTTGCTTTGGAGACATAATACTAGGGAAAATGCGATTGTCACTGAAGGTCTCTATTATGCAGATAGAGTAACCATCCGAATATTCGGCCTCAATTCAGTTCGCCTGACCTAGGTAGCGCACAGAAGGGAAATGGCGCCAAAATGTTTCCCGCCACGCAGCTGAGGAGAGAGACGCGCAGGCGATACACGAAATAAAAATATCTCTTCCCTCCCCAGGAGAGAGGGTAGGCAGGGGGTAAGTCCCACTCTCGAGTTCCCACCCCAAACCCACGCCGGTCATGTGGTCCCCGCAAAAGAATAAAAAAACCACCACGATAAAAAAAAGACCCTTAAGAAAAAATACCCTAAATCCGCACCGTACATTTTTTTACCTTAAATGAACCTCCCAGAGGTACAAACACACGGAGCGACGCGCATTCGTGACGCGGAATAAAACGCTGCGTTATGAGGCCGACCCGTCCCCTATCGCGGAGTGAATAAACTTGACGACGAATTACAATAAACGCAAGACAGAGAAATTAAGACCTTAAAAAACGTGCGTATGCTCGTTCTCGGGGGCGGTAACAATGCGCATCAATATCATCTACATTTCCCACAGTTAACTCTGCGAATTGCCGCAAGGGCGTACGGCAGGGGGGATGTCATTACGCTTAAGAAAGTTCATGTTAATTTTATACGTCGTTAGATTACTTAATTACGGGAGAAGTTTGTGAACAATGTATATGCACAACATGTCACTATGAAAAGTACGAGTGTATTATGCTCATAGAAATGCGAAAAAAAGTGACACACAACTTTACTATACAACGTATTACCATCCGGTTCCAAGTTCAATCGACGGATAATTCAGCTACATTCATATTAAGCATGGGAAAAAATTAAGCGTCTTTCCAAACGGATTAACGTCAGACACACGAAACAGATTTTTTAGCATTACCATATCATTCAGTTCCGATTTTACAAATTTATTGGTTGGACACCAAGCGCTTGCTTCGTACTCGAACTAACGTCTTAGCGGAGAGAAATAACATAATTGCAAACGTAGAGAGCGTGAAGCAGACATTACACGCAGCCCACGAGCCTTCTCTCCATTTGCCGCCAAAGACGAGCGGCTTGAATCGCATGCGAGGGGGCAAAAACGAGAGAAGAGAGAGACTGGGAGAGAATGCCGGCAAAATCGACCAATGGGGAGAGAGGAGGAAGGGATTGAGGGAACGAGGGAGTACGGCGAGAGCGAGGGGCAGGAGGCATCCCCGCCCCTCGCGTACGCATCGGACTGTCCGGGCACGATCCACCTACAGAGCCGCCTCCTCCTCCACCGCGTCTACCCTCCAACACCCCACTCCACTTACACACCCCCTAATGCCGGCAACGTAAAACAGCTCTCAACTCCACTCTGGGGCACCCTCCTACTCCACCGCCATCCCTACACACCCCCGCCAAACCCTTTCTCCCTCCCGCCCCCTTCAACCCCCCTGCTCGCAATCCACCCCACCTCGACGAACCCTCATCCCTTTCACCCCCTCCCCCCCAGACACACAGTTGCAGCGGCAGATCGATAGATGGCAGCGGTGTGGAGCATGGAAGCTGCGTAGGGCGAGAGGGAGACAAGAGAGAAGGGTGGGGAGAAATATTACGGGAAGAGGGGCACGTAGCCAAGAAGCGTGGGTGTTGGGGGGGATTGGAGTTTGAGTGGGGGAGGGAACAAAAGAGGTAGGGAAGGCTGGTGGGAGTAAGGGAAGACCAGGCACAAGAGATCTCTCGTCTTCTCCACCCCGCTCCCTCTCTGTCTTCACTACTGCCCCTGAATTCTTGCGGGAGATAGGAAGGAGGAAGCCGAAGGAAAAGCGGGAAGAGGGACCGAACGATATAAAGGAGCCGAAAGGGTCGGGAGGAGACACCTCTTTCCTCCCCTTCATTTTTATACCTCTCCTCCCTCACTCCCCCCACTCTAAGGAGACGTATCAATGCGCTTCATATGTATAACACGGCGGGCGGGGAGTTGTCCCGCGAGTGAACGTCTTTCGGATGAAATTCGTCGTTTACACGTGCCGTAGGACTTCCACTGTTACTCTTTGGGAGAACATTCCATTCATTCCTCCGAATCCTTTTCCTTTTGCGAGTATTTCCCCTTCCCCCTTTAAGTGCTCCTCCGCTAAGGGAAAAAAAGACCCTCATCTGGGCGCACAATTCCCGTTATGTCAAGTGCACTCATTGTCGTCGATGGGGAGGATTCCGGAGCAGGGCTTATTCCCATTGCTCCCCGCCGACTCTAAATGCCGATTGCCCGCACTTTATTTTAATCTAGTTATTATCGAAACAGCCCGACGACCGCAGGAGTTATCAATGATCTCAAAACGGGCGACGGTAAATCTGTCGTTTGGAATGTCGGGAAGTTTCCACAACCGAAACTTCCGTTTTACGACGAGGGAATCGTCCCAGAATTTACCGCAGTTCGTTTTAAGACCAAGATGTCGTACTGGAGGAACGGAGTGGCATAAAAGTTATCAATGAAACCGATGATACATCAATTTTCAATGTCAGACACTCATAAAAAGCATGTATTCGGAAAAAACAGATACGTAACAGTAATAAGAGTAAATAATTGTAATTACACAATTGTATGCCATTTACAAGAACACTTTTTATAAAAACACTGGAAAAATATTTTGTATTAAAGGTAGAAGGTATGTTGGTAACGGCAAACAAATCTTCTACTCCTCGAGCAAACTATCATTATAACGCAGATGGTTTCAAATATTAAAGTAAGCTGGCTTTAAGTTCGTAAAATTTCCAAGCAACCTTAAGTGCAATGTTTTTTTATCGACTCGAGATCCTCTTAGAAAAAAATTATATTTCCACGAGGGAATTAAAGTTTTATCTGTTAAAGATGCAGACGCCTGGTAATATCTAAAATCTCTGAAGCGTAAAAAAATTTGGCCTTAACTTTCCGTCATTTTATTGCTCCACGAAGTGGAGCCGGGAGAACTCATTTGTAACTGATAAGCCGAGTAATTTGAACTCGAAGCTTCTCACTTAAGTTTTTCCGCAGGAAACAATGAAAGGGTAGCAATTCCGGGAAAATTGAAGAAAAAAATAAAACCAAGTAATAATCACGTGAAAATTCATAAACAAAGTCACAAATATGCATTATATTTGAACAACGATCCCAGACGATAAAAACTTTCTCGCCATCGTCCCTTCGATACATACAACTCGGTCCCACACTCCTTGCGAATGGAGGCATTAAATAAAATAGGAAAAAAAGAGGAGCCAAAAAAATGGATGGATCTCGCACCCAAAACACGCGTTTACCGAGTCGTTTCCATTCGAAAGGGACGCACAGAACGGCATGAAAGCGCACTAAAAAATCTACCGAGACGGAGGGGAATAGTACCGGGCCCCGAGGGAGAACGGAGGGGATGGCGAGGGAAATCTTCGGTAAAAGCGGAGGGAGAAGCCGGAACGGAAGGCGGAGAAGTGGGGAGGGAAGGGTTCGAAAGAGACAGTCTCCTTGACAGGGCCGGAAACACCCACGCTCTTCTCCCTCCAAGACGCACGTCACACGAGCCGCCTCTAGACACGCGGAGAAGCAAACGAGCCAGCCAACCGACGACGGACGCAGCCGGGATCTCAAAAACACTCGCGCACACACACGCGGAAGAAAGGGAACGAAGCAGGGTGGAGGGAGAAAGTGACGGGACGGGGGTAAGTGACGAGGGACAGGGCGAGATGCCCGGGCAGAAGACGGAAATGAGAAACTACGGGCGCGGAGGAGAGAAGAGGGACGCGAGGAGAGGGAGATCGGTACGAAAAAACCCAAACGATGACGAAAAAAAGCGGGGAAACGCTTATCGACGGAACGTCGGGAGGCACCGCACGCATTCAAGACACGCACATAACGGTCCCCAAACAGACTTCCAGCAAACGAGTGAAATCTTTCGGAACCGCGCAAATACGACGGTGGAGATCTGAAGAAAAGGCCCGACTAGGCCGCGCAAAACTGACATGCATAAAAATGGTGAATACGGCCGGAATGCGTACACCACAAAAAGCCAATGGGGAGGGGGGGGGGGTCGGAATAAATTTTAAAAATAAGTACAGTTCGGGGAAAACAATCAGACAAAATGGGACGGACCTATGGAATGCTATGAATAAGGAGAGAAACTTAAGTGCTCCTACAACATACCTCCCAGAAAGTCGCTTCAATACATGTAAAACGGATAAAACGAGACATAAGAAAAAGAAAAAAAAATGGATGAAATAGATGCGCATTAGTAATAGCTCATCTTTTCACTTGCTCAAATGCATAATGATTGGGAGAAAAGAATAAGTTGGGATAGTATATATTCACTCCGTGCCTACATCAAACAAATACCATATACCAAAACATAAGCCTGGCCTTCAGTCTCCAGAAGCTAGACTACCCGTCATAATCCTTCCATGAGCCGAGTAACCCTTGGTTCGTGGAAATTCTTACGACGCACAACTTTCGTGCGACGAGTGATAAGCTTTAATGGAAAACAAGCATAAGAAACGGGGAGAATCCTTAAGATAGACGAGAAATGAATGAAATAAAAAATAATGAACGATGAAATATCGTAGGACAAAATGTATAATCTCTGAAAGGGTTGCTCATGCAATAAAAATAAAGATCACGGGGACGATAATAGCAAAGGGAAGGAGTGGCCGAAAATTATTTTTACGACGACCGTCGAAATAAAAGCAACCGAGAGTGGAACAACCGGCGGAGATAACTCCGAAATGAAGGCTAAACAAAGAATAAAATGGCTTAAAGCCACCAAGGAACACAACGTACACGAGATGTTAAGAGATACAGAAATACAGCAAATAAAAATAAGTTTACGCTAAGAAAAATAGCAAAGAAGACGAAATAACTGGAATAAATCGAACAATCACGCGAGGAGTGGCGAGTAAATAATTTTTATGCAAACACGTTAAGATTAAACGATAGAAAAGGAGGGTTCCAGGAATAAAGAAAAAGATAGCAGACGGAGTAACACTGAAATGGGATTAATTTAAACCATTTTCGAAAGAAAGCAAGAAGGGACTTGAGAGAACGGCTGAAGGGAGACAAGGCGGGAGGGCAAACAAAAGGCCGCTGTAAAAGAATTTGGGCATGAGGAAGCCAATATTTAAGGGTTAAGATATCTAGGAGAAGGAAAACCAGAAGAGGAGGGACAGAAAGAGAGAAATAAAGAGAAACACCAAGAGAGAAATAAAGTTGGCAAGAAATGAGGAACGTACATGGTAAGAGAAGCACATTGTGCGGCATATGTTAGCACATTGAGAGGAAAGCAATGGATGAGCGACAATAAAACCAGTTGCGCGACGAACAAAATCACAGGAAACGCTGAAGAAGCGCCAAATGAGGCTGAAACTCAAAATAACATAGTTGAACTGAAGTATAAATGGTGAGTATGACATTTTAAATGGGCACCAGACCTTCCCCGAAGTACGAAAGGTGGAAACCGCAATATGGGCTTAAACATCAGAGCCCAACACATTCCTTGTTCTCTCGTCTCACGATAAAGGTCAAAACCAATCAAAACAGGCAGCAAAGAGTCCAAGGAAAGGAAAAGACTTCATTATGACGAAGAGACACGCCCAACTACTGTGACAACAAGGTGACATAAAAGGTGTGTTAGGGAATTTGTGACATCACCACATAAAAAATTATAGAAACAGACCACGAGGCGAAGGCACTAGTTAGTTTCGTTCATTGAAGCGAGGGGAAAATAAGTCCCACGAGGTCCCACAGTAATGATATCAATTTAATCTCCGGAAAACAATTGAGGCTGTCGAGACATTCGGAATACTCATCTCCACTTTCGGCAATGATTTCGCCCTCAAACGTACAGAAAGAGTTGAATTACTTTACCCTCCTAATTACCCTCGAACTATACAGTTCGAGTTATCCCACCATCTTAAATCTTGCGTGAAACCTTTAAGAGTTACCAAAGGGCTCCATTCAGACCTGGAGAGCAGTCGAATTACAACAGTTTCGGAGGGAAAAATGGCGCTATAACGATGACATCGATGGCGTCTTTGAAGAAAACTTAGAGCGTGGATGGAGGTTTATGGGGAGGGTAGAGCCGGGAGAAATGAACGGTGGCACGGGGGGGTTAGGTAATAAAGAGGTGCCCGCGGGGGAAAGGAAGCGGGATGGGAAAGAAAGGAAGACGAGGGAGGATGAAAGCGAGGGAGGACGATGTCACACTTGGGAAGTAGGAGGTAGGGAAGAGGTGGGAAGGCCACGAGGAAGAGAACGACCGGTGGAGGAGGGATAAGGGGGAGAATAAGAGGGGGGACCACACCCCTATCCTTTAAAAGGAGCCAGGAAGAGTGGACGTGAGCTGCATCGGAAACGAGGGCAAAGAGAGAGGGGGAGATGCACCGCAAGAAGTGGACGAGGGGCGCAAGGGGGGGGGGGGGGGGGGGGGGGGGGGGAAAGGGGACTAAAGCGGCGAGCCAGTCGGGGGCGAGGGAGGGATCGACAGAGAGATGAAGTTTGGGCGATGCAGGAAGGGGCGGACGGCGAGTTTGAAGGGCGACTCGATGGGATTACGAACAAATGAAGGCGAGCGCACGCATAGAAGCTGTGGCGACATGAGGGGAATGGTATTGTTAAGCACGGGGGAGGCTCCCCGCCCGTGTCGCTGTCCACGTATCCAATTACGGAAGACAAGCATTAATCATTCCCGGAAAAGTCCTTTCAGTCATTTTTATTTTTTAACCGCGGCAACGAAACCTCCTCGCGCGTCCCTTCCAGTCGTCAAATCGTCAGGTGATTACACACCCCGCGAGCGGAAACTTGATAAATATCACCGGAACGCGAACGAACCTGAACCGCTGAAGTCGTGGGGCGCTTGAGTATAACCACTCGTCTTGAAACACTATAAGGCGCATTTACATGCGGGCGGAACGGAGCTTTTTCGTCACGCCAAATCCCTTAAATAACTACCACAGCGTATTTACATGTGAATGGGGAGCCACGGATACTCGAATGCAGTATATCGCATTCACACCCTTAGCAGAAATAACCACTTCTAAACGGGAGAGACCTAGGATATTACATCTCGACGCTATCATATTTATATTACTTCCACCAACTTGTCTTGAAATGAAAACAGCAGGCGAATGATATAGGAATCGTTTTTTTTTAATTATCGCATCGATGAAAGAATACTGACAACAGATCCGGGCTTTATGTAGTGGTAGATATCCATAAATGCAAAACTTTAAAGCACTTTTCCACAGATTTAATAATCACTAAATTATCGTGTGGCTATTAAATCTGTGGTAAAGTGCTTGAAGTTTTTCATTCATTGATGAAACAGTAGCTAAATTCAAGTATTAACTCTCATAAGTAATTTAATCTATATCACAGTCTTCAGTTCAATATTAGGAAGCTCTAATGAAATATGAATCCATTCCGTGCAAATATCACACATACTTTTACCTAATACAAGGACTCCCACAATTTAGATAATTAACGAGATCACTATCAACACAAAAGATTAAGTGCGCACCGCTAATTTTGCCTTCATATCCACATTAGCCTTCATTAGTCACACAAGCATACTCACATGCGTTCTCTTATTATACTGAAATACTCAGAGGATAATTCCACTAACCTATTGATGCCAACAGGCCAGCCAAAGGATATTATACAATAATTAGATGTACAAAAAAAATTATCTGCGGCTTCATGTGATGGTTATTCCATATATATTCTTCAGAAAATAGCCGACTCCCAGGCAGTTTTAAATTGAGGGCAAACATACGACATTAATGAATGAATATTTCTCGTGATTTCTACCAGGAAAGTTCTCCCATTTCCTACGAAAAGGGCCGGTAGAAATGCCGAGAAGTTTTCACCCAGAATATTCGCTGGAAAAGTACAACTTTAAAAATGACAACAAAAGCTCAATATTTGCAAAGAGATACGGAAAAATTACTCTAACTTCTAAAACTATCAAGAATGTCATTTATTTTCAGAGATAATTAAACATGATTAATTCGTATTAAACTGAATAAAAATGGAGTGTAAAACAAATACGTTATTGGGTTATACACAAACAATCACGCTTCAAACAACCACAGCCACAATATCACGTTTTCTAACCGCAGTACATTCCATATTCAAAGAAATAAACGGTAAACAGGTAATAAAAGTATGAATACAGAATTGTTATGCCAAATAAAAATCATCAAAACGACGAATCCACACATTGCTTCAATTGCACCGTTGGTGATTCAAAGCCTACGCCTGTGTTTGCTTATCGCGATGTTTACGCAAGAGAGAATTTCCGATTTGGCACTAAACCAGATTAAGGCAGACGGACAACACATTTAGGATGGAGATTTAAATAAAATCAACAGAGGAAAAGATGAAAATTTCAACTTCCGCGGCTGAGGAACTACTTATATTCCTAATCCGTCCCTGGAGTCGAGAGTGCCTTGCGCATTGAGAGAATGTTTGCCCACAGTTCGTAAAAGAAAACTACTTCCGGAAAGAATCCTCACAGGTTCCGTAGCATTCCGTAGCAGAGCTACCAAAGTTTGTCTGATATTATTCACCGTGAATCCACGATGAAAGAATTACAGCCGCAATTAGCTATTTCGTTGTATGTTGGTTTCGCTGGCCTTCCATGAAGAATCTTTAGGTCTGAAGCAAGGCATGTAAGACCTTTAAATACTTAGAGGAATGCAAGCGAAACTTTAGTCTAGTAAGACGTATGACGCGGTAGCTTTCTGAGAAGTATCAACACCACCTAGTTTACCTCTAAACAACAGGGGAGCTAACATCCTTTTGTTATTCGTTGAAATTAACTCCGCAAGCCTAATTTAAAACAACTTAAATCAATCAAGCAATCTTGATTCCAGACCTAAATAACACAACAGTGCGTGTCAGGGGGGGCAATATTGATCAATATGCCTCAGGTACATGTAAAATTTGATAGTAAAAAGGAATATATAAATATACTGGTTTAACATGAACAAAGTATTTGTTACTCTAGGACTCGAGAGCTACAACGGAAAAGTTTGATAAGTAGAAGAAAAGCACAGTTTTCAAAAGATGCTTAAATACACGGATGGTAATACGCCACATATAAATTCAGTATCCTGTCGCGGTAACCACTGAGCAACCATGCAATTACATTTTTATTGAGGGAAAACTCAATGAGGCACCCATGCCAAATCCTGACGGATGAAAATGTAACATGATGATGATGCATGACCTCGCTACGGATAATACAAAAACCTGCACTATATTATCAGGGACCCCTTCACTTTTTCACATAAAAATAACCCTGACTTTAGAAAAAAAAATGACCCAAAAAGTGTGCTTAGCTGACGAAAAAGCAAGATACCCCAGAGGGGACCCATTTCCATTTCATCCAGTCTCCAAATTATTACACGTTCACCCCGCAACTGCACCAGAAAACACGGACCCATGATCGAGGAAAACAAACTACCCTCCCACACAAGCCTCCACAAATCAACGAACACTTTAAACGATATATAAACATCCCGGCAGGAATGGCAGGACGGCTCCGATGCCAAGGGAAGAGCGAACGGGTAAAACCGAAGGGAGGAGTTGGAAAGGCTGGGCAACGAGGACTCCTAACCCCTTGGACCCTGATGCGTTTCCGTGATCCGGGATCATCAAGGGCCCTTTCCCAAGGAGCGGGGGCAGAATACAAAAGATGGCAGGGCAGCGAGAGCAGGCACAATGGATATCTGCGTGAGGAATAAAGAGGGCTACTTAGAGTGAAAGATTCGCTCCGCTCTCCACGGAGCGGGTTGGAGTGGAAGGCCTTTTTGGGAAGGCAACGAGAGGAGAGTGGCATGAGCGCGGTGGCGTCCGCACGCGACGGATACCAAAGGGGGACGGGCGGCATGAAGATCGAGGGGGTCGGATGGTTGGGGAACGGCCGACGGAGGGAGGCGGCAATTTGAGTCCCAAAGGGATAATAAGGGTATTCGGAGAAAAGGATTAGAAATAAAAAGCCGCTCTGGGCGATATCGGAGACGGAACACCGATGCCTTCTTCTCCGACGGTCACCCGCTCGCGATCAGCCAGAGCGAGCCATTATGGTTTTACGGAAACGACGACTGCGCTCACGGATTCCTAAAGTGACTCGAATCCAATAATAGGGGCAATCCCCGAATTTAGTTGGGCAGAATGCACTTTTATTCGTCCTCTTCTGGAGCGCACCATGAGCTCATTCTCACCCACCAATGGAGGTGAAATTGCAGAGAGTGGTCGGATTCTCCACGACAAAAAAGTCATCGAATTTCCTATCGAAGGCGTCTTGCGGTGTCCTAACAACTATCGGCAAACGAACATTATTACCCTCGTGCTTCCTTACCAACGTCAATGACAGAATGACCTTCATCTTTGGAGACATTTCTGGCTGATGGTTTAAAATTGAATGAATTCCCTTCAGGTTCCACAGCAAAAAAATAAAGACGAAAAATTGGGATGCACATAACCACAAACTATAATTGCCTAACTAGGAAATGAAATGCAATAATCCATAATATGACATCCACTATCATCAATGTCAGAGATTTCGAAACCAGAACGATTTTAATGTAATGGCAGAGATTCTATGCAAGCGCAATATCACGAGATCATCATCAACTCAAAGGTATGGAAACAATTCCAACCTCCCATTTTCCTCCGCACTCGAATAGAGAAATCTAGATCAAGATATACAATGCATTATGAATGACTGCACAGAAATAGGTCATTTCCAACCCCTCATCATGATTCCCCTAATTTCGAGAGGCTACCCCGAGAGATGCTGTCTCCAGATGTTGCCGGCTTTCGACAAAACCGTCCCGCAAAACCCTTCAAACGCACTGGGCACCGATCAATCATCCCCAAGTAGGCACTGAGGAGAGCGGGCCCAGACGACTTCATCCGGTTGGAGACGGCTTATTCATCCACCGCCTCTTTCACCGAATGCCCGACAAGGATTTCCCGCTAGGGCGGACTCCGAAGGAGGAGATACACGAGGGGTTGGAGGGGGAGCGATAGAGGGAGGGAGGAAGGGGCGGCCGCCGAAGGAAGAGTTGCATTAAGTCGAGCCGCCCATTAAGGCTCTCTTAAGACTCCGGGAAGGGAGGAGGCGAGAAAATGAAAACGCACCTCTAAATGGCAAGCAACAGGAGTCAACACTCGCAGTGGGTGTCAATTAGCCTCATTCGATCCAAATCCGCGCACGCCTCCTCTCTCCCCCTTAGTGGCTGGTGCGAGTGTACGCGGCTCGCGAACTTACATTCCGGGGGCTGCGGGGAGGAGAGAAGCGGGTCTGCGAAACCGCTTTACAAGCCCCCGCATTTTGTCAGCGCTGAGAGACCAGTATTGGCACAAATCTTCTCAATACATGACACCTTTGCATTTGAAGCTCATGCAAATTTGAGTACCGTGCATTACGCAGGCAATTAGTAAAATGCGTCTAGTAAATTCACTAGCGTTGAGAAACGGCTTCTCAGGCTCTTTGAAACAAGGCTGGTCCGTCAACGACTCATCTCTCGAAGCTGTACTCCACTCTACCACTTCTATAAAATCTATATCAAGCGAAACATTTACTACCACCTGGAGCCATTAATGGCGAATAAAGACAAGTATTAACACAGCAGATTTACCGTCATTAACGGCATAGAAACGAACTATTAGGAACTGAAACTTGACAATTGGTTTTCACAAAACAACCAACATGTTGTCGGCATTTTTATATGATATAATTCCGTGAAGCAAGATACTTATAATGACTTTACGCTTTAAGCTGGAAAAGACGAGAGCAGGGTGAAGTCGAGCATTCGAACGGGGGAACGAAGACGCAAGTCAAAACTTAATACGGAAAGGAAATCGCTAATGAGGAAAACCGCACTCCAATATAAGCAACGCACATGCTAACACATTTCTACTATTTTGTCTTCATATTCCTCTCCATTGCTATTTGTTCCCCTCTTACTTCAGTCGACGACGAACGCCGCTACATTAAATGTTCCAGACCATGGTATATACACACACATACATACTCCTCTCCACAACACACACATACTCCTCTCTTGGGGCATCCTCCAACCCTATCCCCATGGCAGGCAAGAGTAATACTTATTATACCTCCCACTAGTCCCCATTGCCCTCCAGCGAGGATGGAACGGGGAGTGGAAAGGATACGGCGATTCCGAGAGAAGCAGCGCGTAAGGGCTCATTAAGGTGAGCGCGCATTCATCAGGCGGTACGGGGCCCGCGGGAAAGGGGGCGGGGGAACGAACAAGCCCTTGATCACGCCGATCGAGATGCTGTCGATAGACGACCGAGTGTGAATGGGTGTTAGTTTTCGCGCGCACGGACGCCGATTAGGAACCGAAGAGGTCGATAACGCCACGTCGCTGAGCGGCTTGAGTTCCGACTACGCCTCAAGCCAGACATGATGAGGAAAACCCTCCAAAAAAGATGATACCCTGAGAAACTGATGGCTAACAAAAAAAAATTATTTATTCCTTCGGTAATCCACGGATTGAACGCCTCGTAAAATTAAGTTTGAGCACTCCACATCTCCTATGGTTGTATACGCCATCTAACCCTTAAATACCTTCTAGCCACTGACCATCGTCGTCAGGTGGGTAAAGCATGATGCATGTCTAATTGTCGGCAATCACTCTTATGTAATTCCCTTCACTTTTATGCATTTCCTTTTTATATATTCATTTGTTAATTAGCGTATTTAATTTATGTTTTTCTACTGTTTCCTTTTGGATTGTCATAGTGATCAAATAAATAAAAATAATAACTGTTTCTTAGACCAAAAAGAGCGGCACGCCAGAAGTGGTGCCTCTCATATTTAAAACGTCTGTCTCAACACTTTTAGAAGGAAATTTAGCCAATTTGAACTCACGATTTTAAGGTAACCCCTTGATTAAAATAATACGGCGAGACACCAGCCTTTCCTTCACAGGGGAGCGTTCGATCAAAGTAAAAGATATGGAGTGATAAAGAGCGTCTCGCGACACACATCAGTTAAGTGAATATATGTACACATTAGCATGTAAGATCCAACATCTAACAAAACTGCATTTGCACGTTTTAATTAAGGCTCACTAAATGCGTAAGGACCAGAAAACCGTTGAAATTTGAAAAAAAAAAAAATTAAATGAAGACTGTGGAAACTAGAGAGGAGGTGGAAGGGAGTAAGAAAATCGGAACGGAAAGGAAGCCGTAAAAATTTCGACGGAGCCAAGATCATTACGCTCGTTTGGAAAAAATAAACCTGACCATTATAAGTTCAGCAGACGTTTCATTATCATGAACACGCGAGAGAACATAACTTAAAGTTTCCCTAATCGCCAAAAATAAAGAAAAGGCCTTTTCCTCACATGGAGGCATTAAATCACCATGCCGGCGACATCTTATTTACATTCAGCGCGGAGATACGCACCAACACCCGAAAACACCCGGACGAAAACTCCGGCGGAGGAGGGATGAAGAACTTCAGGAGTGTCTTCCTCTAGGACGAGAGGAGTGGGAAGCGAGAAATGGGGCGTATTAAAGGCTGCGAGGCGAGGGAGGGGTGCCGCCGTGAGAGCAAAGAGGAGCAGGGCGTTAAGTAGCTTTTCGGGCGGGTAATTACGAGGTGCGGACAGGGGCGTCGGGGGTGGTAAGGGACAGGGGGGAGAGGCGGGGGAGGAAGGTCGCCAAGGGAGAGAGGCCCGAGCGAAAGAGTTACTGGGTCGAAGAGGGAGATAAAGCAGCGGGAGGAAACCCGGGAAGACTTGCGGCGGGTGAAGGTCACGAGAGGGGTCGCAGGGAAAACATTCCCATCCCCGACGGATTCGCATTAAAACGATTTAGCTGAGTTCCGATCGTATTTTAAAAGCGCCTCTCTGAGTCGCGAACATTAACGGGTGACGGGGAAATGGGAGTTCACATCTTCGCAGGATGAGCATGCGGTAAAATAAAATTACCGGACGAACTAAACTAAACAGTTTATCCGACTAGGAATTTCCATGCTCACCGCGGCATTTTGAAAGCATTAAACAAACAAAGCATTTACGTATTCATCATGCCCAGAGGGAAGTTGTTTATGTTTAAGCGACTAACCGACGCTCGTTACGGAATAATAAGGCGCAGTAAGCCACGCGCTTTCTCCTGGGTCTCCCCATGAATCTTCCCAGGATCGAGCGCAAAATGCAGGTGAATAATGCACCCAAGTTACGCTGCTCTGCAAATGAATTTATATTTCTATAAAACGATTTTACGGAGTACATTACACATGGAATTGCCGTAGAATAGCAAACTCTTAGTTCAATTCTCGTAGAGTTTAACATCATCATCATCAAGGGTAAACAATCCTAGGATTGGTTTGACGATGCCCTCCACTCGATTCTTCTATCGGCCAACCTCTTCATATTAACGTAATATATTAATTATTAATTAATTAATTAAAATAATCTTACACGTCCTTTAAGACCTGTTCTATGGGGCTCATACGAGGCCTGCCTTTTCCATTCCTCCCGTTCACTTTTCCTTCGACGATTGTCTTCATCAGGCCATCGTGTCTTAAGATATGGCCGATTAAGTTGCACCGTCTTCTTTTTATACTTTTCAGCTGACTTCTCTTTTCTCCCACTCCTCTTAGGACTTCTTCATTTGTCACTCGGTCGATCCATTTTATCTTCATCATTCTTCGATAGCACCATATTTCGAATGCTTCCACCCTTTTCTTCTCCGCTGCTGTCATCGTCCATTCCTCACTGCCGTAAAGGAACATGCTCCAGATATACGTTTTGATGAATTGCTTCCTTACTTCCAAGCTTGTATTTCCAGCTGTAAGTAGATTCTTCTTTTGATAGAATGCCCTCTTTGCCTGGGATATTCTACTCACTATATCTTTCTAGCTTCGTCCATCGTTGGTTACTCTGCTTCCCAGGTAGCAGAACTCTTTCAACTCTCCCAGTTTCTGTTTTCCTAGTATAACGTTGGTTTTGGCCTCCTATCTCTTGCTGCACACCAATATCTTAGTTTTCTTCTTATTAATCTTCAGCTGATGTATGGCCATTGTCCTTCCCATGGTTGTTAGCATCTTATTCAGCTTCTTCTCTGTCTCTGCTATGAGAGCTATGTCATCAGCGAATCGTAGCATGCTGATTATTTCTCCGTGGATGTTCACTCCCGAACACTTCTCCTTGATTTCATTATGGCTCTCTTGATGTAAACATTAAAACTTACGGGAGACAGTGCACATCCTTGTCTCACTCCTTTCCTTATTTTTGCTTCTTCACGGCTGGCTCCAGATTTTATCACAGCTACTTGGTTTTTATACAAACTGTGGATAATTCTTCGGTCATTGTACGACACTCCAATTTATTTCAGAATTTCAAGCATTAAATATCAATCCACGTTGTCAAAAGCCTTCTCTAAATCCACAAATGCAATGAAGGTCGGCTTGTTCTTCTCCATTCTCTTCTCTATAAGTAGTCTAAGGGTCAATATTGTGTCTCTTGTACCCTTACTTTTCCTGAATCCGAACTGATCTTCATCCATGAACTCCTCTGCTTTTCGTTCTATTCTTCTGTAGATTATCCTTGTCAATATCTTCGATGCATGTGTCGTCAGGCTTATAGTCCTAAAATTTTCACATTTCTCCACTCTCTTCTTTTTGGGAATAGGAATTATGACGTTTTTCTCGAAGTCCCTGGGTATTTCTCCTGTTAAGTACATGTCGCAGATGGCCTTGTAAAGATGGGCTAATGTCCTCTATCCCGCATTCCTTATCAGTTCTGCGGGGATATCATCCATTCCAGAAGCCTTTTTCATCCGAAGGTCCCTTACTGCTGCGTCGAATTCTGATCTCAATGCTGATTCAGTTTCGGTTTCCCAATCCATATTTTTCAGTTATTCTTCCATCTTGACTTTCGCCGACGACAGCGTTCCAGTCTCCTAAAATAATTAGGTTTTCTTCTCCTCTTACCTGTTTTATTAATTCAGTGATATCACGAAAACGTCTTCCACTTCTTCATCTTCGTAGTCCGACGTAGGCATGTAAACTTGCACCACAATGGTATCTGTAGGTTTAGTTTCAATTTTAACCATTATAATACTTTTAACTGTACTGCGGGAGCTCTTCACACGTAGTCCTGCACCCTTCCTGAGGATTATGCCTACTCCAGCGTCACCATTCAGTGATCCGGTGTGAATAATTCTTTAACTTCCACTCCAAAAGTCTTCTTATCTTAGAGTTTAACATAATACAGATATTAGCTACTGCAACTATAAACATGACAATACAGCACCGATTTATATAAGTACTTCTACATATTACCCTACGAACCGCTGCAAGGGGGTATGACGGGGCGTTACTATGACACCAGCCGTGAAAATGACCACTTGAAAGAAAAAAATAATTTTTGGAAACAATAATGATCCGTGATTCATAATTTTAAAAAATAATTCACCTTTTTCAGTAATGATCGTACGTTGAGCGATGGAAAAAAATTCGTGTACCTCTCGTTCCGACAGTTAATCCGTCTAAATTTGGCGCTACTGTCTGTCCTGCTGATGGGCAGGGTCTGGTTGGTGAAGCTATACAAAAGAGGCATACATATCTTAGAACTACGCATCCCATATTCGTATTATTCGAATTATTTATTAATCGAATAATTACCCGTGAATTTATTCTTGTCATCTGATCACCGAATACAGGGATGATCCACTTGGGTGCATCCCTTACATGACCATCGGGGGACAATTGATGTCAATTCAGCTTAAAAATATAATTGGCACAGGAATATATTTTAGCAAACGGCTTGCACGCGAGAGACAGCATACAACAGTGAATGAGGAGAACTGCTGACGAACTAGCGGTAACCCAAAGCATGAAAACGCCAAGTTTCATCGCGTACATCCATGAAGCTCATAAACGAGTGTCCCGCAAAAAAAGAAAAGCCAACAAACGCTAGCCGGGCGCTCGCACAGCGTCTAAAACTCGCGCCCCCACACTCCCGAGCGCTAACACCTCCTCTTTGCTTAATTAAAATGAACAAAGCTGGAGTGAATTAACATCCTCCCTCCTCGGGAGAGACGGCCAATTTTTTTTAATCAGGACGCGCACGTCCCGGCCGAAAAGCCGGTGGGGCTCGCGAAGAGAGTTGAGCGCACGGAGTGGCGATGGAGAGGGGTTGAGAATGGCCGCGAGAGGAGATGATCATCTTGAGCGCGAAGAATGGCTTAATGGCGCAAGAAAAAGCATTCGCAGACGCAGTTGCCCCGAAGGAGTTTTCAGACGCAGTTGGGGGCGAGGGTGTGGGAGGGATGTGGGCAGGCTTTGGTTAGTGGAAGATAATAAAGGAGGGAGGGGGTGGGGTGGTTTTCTGACGACCACGCGGAAAAGGACGAGTGGGGCGAAAGCAGCTAGCAGGGTGAAGTGGAGCGAATAAGGAAAAAGGGTTGATTTAAATTGCTCGGAGATAAAGGGAAGGGGGCCAGGGTGTTTTGTGGGAGGGGAGATACGGCAAGGGTGCATTAAGGTTGAGAGAGCGAGGGAAACGAATGGGGGGGAGGGTTAGGGCACGGGAGAAGGAAGTGGGTTGGCAGAACGGAGGCAGAAAGCGCGAGGCTGGGGAGAGACGCTTTTGATGCCATAATTCAATCAGCGAGTTCTTGGGCCGGCTCGTTTTTTCCACTCACTTCCGAAGCGGGTGTCAAGGAGGAGGGGTGCGGGAGAAGGGGACGCAGAGCGGTGTGAGGCGGGTCTGGGGATGAAAAAAGCTGATTCGTTCTCCGGGACGGGAAATAAGACCGCACGCTACACTCCTTCCGCCCGGCTCATCCTCCCCGGCCGACTCGCTGACGTTATTAGGGCCGGCTCCTCGCGAAATTGGTCTACTAATTACGTCGGTCTCTCCCCGAGACAGGTAAGAGAAAATGGGAGTGGGAGCGAAGGAAAGGCTGAGTGTGTGTAGGCCATCTATGTATCTATCCATTGCGCCATTCCTAACGCTCCAGCTCACACACAAGGGAGCCGATTCCACCCGGATCCATTCACCTTAATTAATATAACAAATATGGACGCTCTCAAGGGCCGACCAATTTACGGGAGACAGTCTCGGACCAAATAAGAGAGAAAAAGGATTAAACTCCGCAGACGGGACGTCGAACGTGAAAACTCTATCAGAGGGTCTTCTCTCCGTCCTGGAAGGCGAAGGGAAATACACGCGTGGCGAGAGGAGGCGGCGGCCTCCTCCTTAGGAAACCACGTCATGTCTCCGTCGCAGGGTCGGGCCCTTGCCGCTGCTGCATCGTGTCGTGCAGACCAGGCGCGTGCGACTGCGTGCGAACGAAAGCAAATGGTCTGCTGACGGAAATCGGCACAAAGTAACTACCCCGAGGACAAATTGGCAATAATAAGAGCGGACTAAGGTTAGCACTTATCTCCCTTCCTCGTCGCTACGTTGTGAAGCGGTGAAGCCCAGCGGGAATTACCCTCCGTGCCCATAAATTGTCAATTTTCACACACAGATAACCTTGGTACCGAACAAAGTTTTCAGGTTTGTAACACGAGTGCTAAAGGGTCAGGAGTTCCAATGCCGTTTCGGGGATAGACGGCGTATTTTCCACAGGGTCAAGTTCGTAAAACAAAAATAAGAAAGCGCGATTTAACCTCAGACGTAGGATCACCTTAAAACCAAAGTCTACTGCCATTAGCCAGCTTGGTAGGTACTCGATGAGTTATATTCCAACGCAATCGAGCCGATCTTCGGATCAAAAATAGCCATGTCGCGTAGAAAACGGGGCAGCATGTTTACCTGCTGACGGGAACACCTGAGACAAAAAATCTTTTACTTCATCATCGTTATATTTGAAATATAAATTAAGTAAGTTAAACCCTTCGGATACTTAGTTAAATTAGAGTTAGACAAAGGTCGACGTAAAACCTGCCAAACACGTAAAACAATTCGGGAGGTCAATAGCATACTGGACTTATGAAGGACAGGAGTGAAACCTGGCACAAATGTTAGTTAGTTATTCAGGGGAGGCGACCGACAGCTGAGGTCATTTGCGCCATTTAGGATAGGTTGGTAATTGGGAAATGGTAGGAGTTTGCAGGGACCGGAGGAAGAGTGGAGGGAAACCCGGCGTTTGCATTAGCCTACACTTAACGACAGGCGCAAAGGGCACCACGGCTTAACGTCCCATGCGACGGACGGACTACAGAACCTGAAATGCCCTCCAACACGCACTCAAGTAGGGACCGGCTTGCCTCTGAAAAATCCGCCACTGCCGGAAATCAAACCCAGGCCATCGGGATGGGAGCCAGCACTCATAACAGAAGAGAGCCGAGGCATACGAAGAATAAAAATGTAATAAATTTACATTAACATAAACAATTAATTCAAACAAAAAATACCAATGAAAGCTGGTGTCTTAGTCTTAGCTGCAGCGGTACGATCGCTGAGAACATAAGACTAAGTAAACGTGATACAGTACTCGAGCTGAGCGATTTCATGTATACTTGATACTTCCTGAACACCAACGGAAGGCATAGGGAATGGAGCAAATTCCCGTACCCCAAATGTTTGAAATTCACCGAAGGCTTGGTACTCGTGGATCCCTACCCTCAGCAATCAAACGGGCCTAGTAGTTGGAAGGCGGCAGTTATTCCTTCGATGTTTACAGCCCGAGTAGCTATACGCCGTGTGCGTGACGGAAGCCCTTTTATATATTGCCGAATAATGCGTTGCATCATTTGGACTCCCGCTTCAACTCCTGACGCTCATTCCGGCGAAATAACGAACGCCATAAATCACATAACACAACCCCATTCCCCCCGCACGATACAACTTCCTCCGCAGACAACGGAAACCCCGACCATGGCATAATAAAGTAATTAATGGCAACGGCGGAGTGGGGGAAGAAGGAGTTTCCCCCTTCCAGAAATGGAGGAAAGGAGCGTTTTATCAAGCGTGAGATGGAACCTGAGGAGCAATTACACGGAACAGTCTGCATGCAAATTCATGGACGCATTAGGTGCACACGAACATGGTTACCGCTATGGAGAGCGATCCTCATCAAAACTCGAATTATTGCGCGCACTAATAATGCTGGCTCTTCAGAACCAGCACGAACGCGCATCAGCAGATTGTTTTCGGGGTTCCGTTACCCCGCTAAATTTGGGATCGACGGCCAAAAAGGACGTTGAAGTTCCATAAGTATGCCTGAGATGATATTTTACGCAGCAACCACCCCAGTAGCCAAAGTGAACAGAAGACAGTATGGGAGGGCTAGCGAGGAGACTGAATCTTGTTATCGACGACAGTTTTCAAAGGAGGTTAGCGCAGCACGATCCGAGTGAGGAAGACGACGGAGGACTTGTAAGCGACATCATAAAACCAGTGAACTTAAAAAGCGGCAAATAGACGCAGATGACTAAAAAGATAGGATGAGGACCGAGGAAATAAAAAAGCATGAAATAATCCATTAAATGCCGGAGAAGAAAAACGTAATTCAAATGAGAAAATCTTCGTCGTGAGAGGATGGGAGGAAAAGTCCTACTTTTACTGCAGAGAAAAAGAGAGCAAAGCCGGCGAAGAAGAGGCAACCCAGTCGAGACAGCTATAGGGAGACTAGGCCTCTAGGTCAACACTGCCGTTTATAAAAATCAACATAATTGCGATAGCGTCCCTCATCAATTTTATGGATCGCCTTAACGATTTAAGTGCACCTGCTATCCTGATAGTGCAATGTAACTACTGCCGAGGCGATAAAAATAACGACGGAGATATCTCCTCTCCGGCTACAATTCTTGTTTCGTTCAGCCTCCGTGCGTGGAATTCGCAATGCGCACGCGGTCGATGTAGGTATCACTCGAATCCGTTCCACACTACCTTTCTTTCCCTGCTGATGTCGGCTGAACTCTGCCTCGCTATTTATGTGCCACGAGACGGCGGCCAGAATGAAACACGGGCGATGGCAAATCAGCAAAGAGCGCCTACCGACTCCCCACGACAAGGATGAGCGAATCAATCAAGATGAATGGTACTTTTTACGAACCTGCATGAAGCAACACGGCTGGATTAACGCGGGATCGCAATCATCATTAAACGGCGCAGTCGGGATTCAATGGCGAGACTGGGAACCCGCCACAAGGCACGAAATTGAGTGGAAAGCCAAAGCGCCCAATCACCGCGTTCGCATTGCAACTTGAGCCGGAAAGGTGCAGCGGGAATGTCAAGAGCGAGGCTTGGGCAGCTCGATAACTCGCAGTGAGCGGTGGAAGTGAAGTGCGAGCACGGTAACACAATGGAATCGTGACTATAAATCATTTATGCACAGGTAAGAGTCATCACCATCCATTTTCAGCGATGCAATCTCTAAAGGCGGAGGGTATCATAGAGAGCGTAGTCACCCTCCTCCGAAACGGCTGACTGAATCTCACACGAATTTTAAACATGGTATCATTAATAGAAGCATTCATATAATGAAACGCGGAGTTAAGCGTCTGCATTATACCATGAGAGGGCTGAAAAAGGCAAGCAGCTGTGGCAACCTTACCGCCATTCCTGCCATTAAATTCATATTAAAGCACCTAAACACCTAATGAGCGAGGTCAGTTTCCATGTGCTTCAACGTTCTTCAACACTAATTACAGATCGGGATCATCGCTATGGTTTCGAAAGAAATTGAGACACGGCATTATTCATTATGGATTAGTCAAGCTCAAAAGCTTCGATTTTGGGCAGGCAAAGATTGATGCATAATGCAGCAAATTTGAATAAGTGTTGAAACGCAATTCCCGGGGGGCTGCAATAACATAGCTGCACAGAGTTAAGGAGTGCACCGAGACAACTATGAAATTCCCAGAGGAATTTCTAGTAATGACAGAAATGCGTTTAGATTGCTACAGTTTTTCATTTGTAGAACGCTCGTTAGACAAGGATAGTTCTTTTTGACATCAAACACAGACAATGACAACGAAATAACAGCATCGCAAATAGTTAACTCCACCATTTTCCGCTAAGCCAATAGAACGCTGGCACTCAAAACCTAAGAAACGAGGCACGAAAGCTTTAGCTTCAAAATTCTTGACCAAGGCGATCGCGGGGGAGGAAAATCGCGAAGGAAAGTAACAATCCGAGAGAAAAGAATCTCCTCGGGTAAAGCTCACGAGATGGGATACAGAGAGAGAGAGACAGAAAGAGATACAACACTGGCCCCCAACCACCGTTACCGTCCGCAAAAATATAAAATAAAATGGGGAGAAAATAAAAAAGAGACTGCCGACTCCTATATCTCCCGATCACTCCCAGACGAAAGAGAGGGGGGAGGGGCGGAGGGAAAGAGTGGAAAAAAGAATACCTCCGACAAAAGACGATCGTTGAAAATACCCCCACGGGAGCGTCCCAGACTAAGACTCAGCATTCCGACCAACCAACGAACCAACCCCCCTCGCCCCCTCACCCCCCTTCGCCAATTCCAACCCAGTCCGCATCCAACCGCTTCCCCCCATCCATTCCCCGCGAGACCCAGACTCGATCCTCAGGAATCCGGATACGGGCGAGAGAGGGATGGTGCGGCGACGGCGAGGGAGGACGAAGGAGGGATGGGGGAGGAGAGAGATAGAGGGAGGGAGGAGAGCTCAAGAGGGCGATCACCCTTGGGAAGGCATTTCCTCGGGCCATCGTTCCCATAGGAGGTATGTAGTGAGAAAGGTAGAGATGCAAGCGAGGGCCGGAGTGTAAGTTCACACATGCGTGAGCGTACAAATGAGAGCCTTTGGGGTACATGCACATAAATCCTCCAACTAGATATGGATAAGAGCGACCATGGTTGGCCAAGAAAAACTGAACGATACCTCAAATAGTTCAGCGAACACTCGATCCCCACACATAAGAGCTTTAGTTTCAAGGTAAAACTTCACCTCTTTTCGAGGCATTAGCTTTTACTAAGCAATAAGACTTTAAGTCACTTAGACAGTGTGCTTGCCGAAAAATTATACGGGAAGGAAACAATTTTTCAACTAACCGCGAAGAATAAGATACGACATCAAAGGATTGCATTCCGTCAAAACAAATTAATGAGGGGATAATATCAACTTCCCTAGGTCAGGGGCACCCATCCGAGGTCCAAAATATTCCCAGACTTTCATTTCAAGAAGCAGGGCCGCGAAGCGTGAGTCCACGAGAAAGATGCGCGCACGATCATGCCGCTGGATCGTGACGGGAATTGGCACCAAATGAGATTATCATCGCTGACATCCTTCCGCTTTGAAGTAGGTTTGGGAGGCATAAAATTATTTCTTAGCGCTCCCATTCACTCTGAAAAAAAAACTTGCTGGATGTAATCGAAAACGTTGCACTGCGCTCTTTCCGTCAGATAGACTAGAGAGATGGTGGCATTTTCTTAATTTTAGCAGAACTCTATTATTTGAAGCAGAATAGTTAGCATCACACAAAAAATGACACTTCACAAACAAGCGCAAGACGTCCGTAAATTAAAATAAACGAGGGCGAAAACGAGAACGATAACCCCAGACGAATCACGAAATACGGCGAAAAGAATCCATTAAAAATCTAGGTAACAAATAGAACACCTCTTCCATGATTTCCTTCGCATAAATCAAAAGGAGACGGAAACTGATGGGCGAGATAAGCGACTAAAACCGTCGTGAAGATGAAATAGCTTTCGGTTACCTACGATTTATGAAGGACAGTAGTTTCACCTCGGTTGTCCCCAGGCAGAGGAGACCACTGCGACGAATTCTGCGGAAACCGAACGAAACAACTGCAGTGGAGAGAGAAAAATAAATGAAAACGCTCCTCAACAAAAGCCACCCAAGATCATCTCCCAGAGACCTTCACGGCATTCCACCGCCGATAGAGTCGGCACGGACACCCCGAAAGACGCGTGTTTACAGTCCAAAACGCTCGCAATTCGAGACGGGGAGGGAGGATCGGACTTAAGACATACCGCATTCCTACGCCGCCCCCTCCTCACCCCCCTTTTACCTCCACGGAGAGCAAAAAGGACGACGGGAATAGTCGAACGGGGGGAATCCGGCCGGATAGCTGGCTGACTTGCAGCCCCGGGGAGGAAAGGGGGGGAGAGGAGGATGATTGAGGCGGAGAGAGGAAGAAGGTCGATGGATGGTCGACCTTCGAGGGATCCGGGGAAGGAGGGGGGAAGAAATAGAGAACACCAGCGTTTATTTCGCACTTTGGCCTTAGGCAGAGGTTATGCCGCCCGGCTCGTGTGCGGTGGTCCAGGAGAAGATAAAAACAGAGTAAGGCGGTGAGGGAGGAGGAGGAGATGAGGCTTGAAATATTCCACGAATTTCCATTCATCGCCGAGAGTGGTCCTTGTTCATCAAGTGGGGCAAAAGGGAGGTGAGGGAGCCAGAGGAGGGGATAGGAGGAAAATACCTCCTGGCAATCCTCCCTGCGATTTGATTTCGACCCGGGAAGCTGCAATCCGACTTACGTCACGGCGATCCGCGTAGACCTCGCGTAATCTCGAGCCAGCGCGTAATGACGCCCTTCGCGTCCCACATCCAGTGCAGCCAGAAGCGTTCCATTCCGAGAAGACACCGCTAAGCGGCCCTTGAGAGCGCCGGCCGGGCCCGAAATACTCGAGTTCAGCCGGAATTTGAACGCGCGGATGCGTGGGATAATTATTTCCTATTTAGTTTCCTAACCGCGTTGAATTCTTTGGTATAATCAGTTCGGCTTCTATTTGAGAGGGAATTCACCTCCACGAAAAATGTAAACGAAAACTGGCCCGAAGAGCATCAATTAATCTTGTTCGCATTAAGACGCCAGCTCAAGTGGTGACGTCCACAATATTGATGTATCGGCTAATTTCGAGACAACTATGATCTGTTTATATTGAAATCAGACTTTTCTTTGGTGCGATGGACTTTGAACCTCCTTCCTTTATCATGTCCGAAGTTAACTTTCGAGAGACTTGAAATTGTTTATTGGATAGTGATTACCTATGGAAAACTCAATGAAGAACGTAAACTTAAATCAAAGAAGTTGATAAGGCAATATGGATCCGGACTCGAAAATAACAAAGCTAAAATAAACGAGAATTTGGTCACGAGTCAACCGAGCAGCACGCATTGCGAATAAAGTTAATTTGATACATAGGGAGCAGAAATACACAACGACGAGGTCCCAAAGCTGGGAACACCAAGTCTTCATGGCTCACTTCAGTCTCCTTTCCAACTGAATTTGCGTTTGGGTTTCTAAGGACTACGGAAGCAATTTACACGCTATTCCGCCACACGGGACCAATCCAAACTCCATTACGCTACATTATTCCCGCACCATTTGACCCCCTGGTCGTAACTATCCGGAAACTGTAACCAGTCGTGACGGAACAGTACACAACGAAGCGACGGCAGTTATAGGAGTGATCCGCGTTTGCGAGAGACACAGCATTGAATTCCAAAATAACCGAGGTCATTACTACTGGATCTAGCCCAAATACGAACACTCGCACATCCTCTTCAACGTCTAAGATCTCCGAAGACGACGGTAATGACTGCCGAAATGTCACGACTACAGAAACTGATAGGTCAACGCCTTCGAGACCCGCCCACGGAATGGCCGTTGTGTTAGTGCAAGATTTAGATCTTAGGTTAGACAATGCGAAATAAACAGACGTTGACACATCTAAAAATTAAGTCTATTTCACGAATAACACGGGTGAACTTATGTATAGCTTGTTCACCTCTACTAATCTTTGAAAAGTATGATAAAAAATAATTATATCCTAAATTTTCGAGAGGCAGGGCTTCCCAAATTATTTCTCGGCCTTTTTGAATCCCATCACCATTAAAATATAAAAAAATCCAATGTGAGCGCGAGTGGTAGGGACCTGACTAGAGTCATCAGTGTTTCGAAATATATCCAAATAATTTCTTCCAAAAAAATAAGATAAACCACATTTTAATTCCTTGATTCCCCAAAGCTCAATTCAAACTGTAAAGGCTTAGCAGGTCGACAGTACGAAAATATACACATATTTTAGTTCCGAACCGAATCACCAGCTTATTACCCTGGCAGTTATGGGACGAATGAGGCTGGGTCCATTGAAAATGGTAGGGCTGAAAATTGGCCACCCCTAGGTTCTCTTGATTTCGCGACTCGGGCTCTGCGGCAGGAGGACGCGAGGGTCAGGAGGCGGAATGGATTTCAGGGTGCCGGGGGAAAGTCATGGTGGAGGGGAATTGGAAACGTGGTCGAACACGCACAAAAAGCAGCACCGCGGCCAGTTCGCCGCAAAGAGAACTTCACGGGTCCCTTTCTCTTCCACACTGCCATCGATTCTTACCGAGCCCCTTATCAACATATGCGCCCGTTAAACAAGGGATAAATAGAGGAATGCCCGCCCACGGAGTATCTTCTTCCAAACAGCCACGCGGTGAAAGCCCACGAGAAAGGAACATGAGGGGAATTACTCTACATCTACATAATACCCTGCAAGCCACCACAAAGGTGTGTGGCAGTTAATCTACCTTTCAATGATGGTGAGGACTCACCTTAACGCACAAAGAGTACGTTCGCTCAACTATTCAACCATGCATAATTCTGTGCCGGTCACTGGAAAATACTGCCGTCCGAAATTTGTAGGTTATTTATGTAATTTCATATTACAGTAAGGCAATAGAAATGCTCAAAGTGACCAAAACATCTAAATCTTTACATCTACTAAATATTCCTGCACATTTTAATAATTATACAGCTGATGAAACGGAATATTTCTCTGGAACTAAGAATCTTAGAGGAAAGAGAAAAAATAAAATCACACGAAATAGCTGCCAATAATCATATTATGAGTTTTCTTATGTGTCACTAAACGATTTCCATCACATCGAAACCTTCAATATGTTTGCACGAATTTTCACGAATGAATGAAGTATCGGAATAGATGAGCGTTGCCGATAGATACACCGCCACGCAAGCACAACTTCTGATTGACCCTCACACGGCGTCCCAGTCGACTTCAGACGAATTCCCACCGATTTCCTTGAGATTTTCAGTCTTAAAATTCGCCGAGAATCCCCTCATTTACGAACCGCTCGCTGTAGCGCCGCACGGCCATTCGCAGGAATTCCTTTTCGGATTTTTGCAGGGATCCGGTTCTGGGACCCGATTCCCTCCACGCCCTCACACCCTTTCCCTGTTCCGGGCGCCGACTCTCCCCAAAAATCTCCTGCCCTCCCTCAACTCCGAAGCGCCCGAGCCCCAGGGGTGGTTCAACCTCCGGCCCGGCTTAAGTGGGAGCCGGGGCTCCAAAGGGCCGCCCTCCGCGCCTCATTAAACATTCCGAAAAAAAAACACCTGTCCCTCACACCACCGCGTTCATCCTGCCCCATCAGCGTGGCCAAAAATAAAGGTTATATACAGTTAGAACGCCGGGATTCGCACGGTTAGCAGGAATTTACGGGGAGGCCCGGGAAGGAATTTCGGTGAGATTACGAGCCATTTCCGAGAATGGATTCGAGTAGATCATTACTAAAGGAGGAGGGGAAAACGGGAAATATGAGGGTATTTGAAGTGAGGAAAGCACACAAACTACTAACGGTTACGCCTAGGACTGAATAGGAAGGTAAGGAACAATAATATGACAATGTCGGATAAGTGTAAAGGACATCACAAGCAAACATTTCCGTAGGTGGATAATGGTTGCCAGCATCAGAAAAACAGATGCGCTCCACATGAGAAAAACTCTGGAAGAAACCTAATTTCTAACTGCACATTTTGCGATCATAAAGCGAATTTCATGGCATTAATCGTTTGAGAAGCTTCGATTAGTTACCCTGTAGCCTGACACATCATGGGGATTTCAACCTATTTTACGATAGCAGGAAAACTTTCTAGGCATTACTGCCAGCTAACAGTACCTACCCCTAAGAGAACTTCAAGTGGATCAACTTAACGTTGATTCAACGAACTGCAAATATGACAGAGAAGATAAGATTTCCTATAGACTAATCATTCCTTCATATTATGGTAATCAACCGGGCGATTCCAAGGAGTGATAAATTGAACCAGTACATTGAAAAGAAAATCAAATTTAATAATATCTGGTTAAAATTAAAAACGAATCCGGCAGTCACTCAAAGGTTAATATTTCGATCCCAATATGTGAAATGAAAAGTTAAGGCACGCAAGCCTTGAGAACGCTACTTCAACGTGGGGCATTGAATTAAATGGAATGAAATCCACTCAAACATCATGGAACAAGTGAACAAAAACAACTAACGCCCAACAACGAAGTAAAATTACACGGATAAGAAATAATTGCTAAGCCCGAGGTCTTCGGGGGACCGGGAATCGTTACAATGGCCGGCGTACAGAGGGCTCGCAAAGAATTCCAGCAAGAACGAAGGACCTGAATGGCAGAAAAACGAGAACAAAGGAGGGGTATGGCTCGGACGGAACAGAAGAAATTCCACTACGGGAACTAAAAACATAGAACACAAACACGCACAGACACAAACACGAGCGCAAACACCGAAAAGGCCAAGCTAACGAGATGGGCGGAGGCGGTTTTCCCAATCCGCATGGAGAAGAAATGGACGGGGAAGACCTTTCCTCTCTTTTTATGCGCGTGGCCGGCCCTCTAATCACGACGGCCGACGAGATCTAATGTTGCGCGCTGGACTCGAAGGGGAGGCAGCTAAAGGGTTGGAACAGAGCTCGGTCGGCTAGCCGGCGGGGGGGTGGGGGCGGACAGAGCGTCCAGTCGGGCCGGAGGGGCGGACGGCCGGACCAGGGAGGGAGGCTGCGTGGCTGCATTCCAAGGAGGGGCAGGACCATCGAAAACGAAAAAAAAATGAGACGAAGGTCATCTCTCCCGCGCCTCCACGTGTTTCCAGGCGAGGAAAGGCACCACAACGAGAATCACCGCACTGAGCACTCAACAGATGGCGCAGCTGCCACAAGAATTTGACGGGAATCACCACAAAAGAAAATAAATATTTACAGGCTGTAGCCATTGAGAATAATGGAGAGATATTTTACTACGACGTTATCTTTTTGTTAACTCCGTTACACTACCCTAGACCAGAAGTTATGGACTTGTTAGACATTGTGACTGCCGAATGGACAGGCTTACAATGACTTCTTGTCGACATATACAACGGAATCAGGAGAGCGATCATCGAGATAGGTCGTCTCATCCTATTCGAGAGAAGTCTTTCGATAAAAGAGAAGCGAAGGCTACCACGAGCGGCATATCTGAGAAAGCTCCCGATTTGAAATGGCTAAACAACCATGAAAAAGTAGGGACGACCGTCGCTATGCGTAGCTTAAACCAGCAGGCCATGAATGGGTTCAGGGGCACTCCTATAATTCTTACGCTGGGGACTGAATCCACTCAAGGTGTATCGATCGCCTATTACATAGTTGCCTCTCTCCGACTATTAACGGAGATGACCCAGGCATTCACCTTAAGATCATAGCAGGCAGGCACCAGCTACCCTGCGTTAACACAAGACTTCTCTGACATTAACGTTCGAAAATTAGATACTAATAACTGAGAAGAGACACAGACTACTTCGATAATTTAACCGCGAACAACTTAGAAAATTTTGTGCATCGGGAGGAACGGGATTGAGAAGTGAACAACACGAAATGAAGCCAAGATCTTAATCTATACTCGAGAGTGAGAAGCTTGATAGTTAAAATGCTATTTGTACCCAGGAAGATTTATTGCCAAGCAGATGATAGGCTCGTTTCATGTGCTTAACCTAACGAATGGGGGGAAAAATGCGTTGGCATTGTGCGAGTAGCGACGCTATCTTGGAATCTAAACAAAATAAGCAACGAGACAGTAAATCTAATATTGCATAAAACATCTCCGAAGAAGACACGGGTGGGCTTTCCCATTTGAAATTCAGATCGCGACAAGCCGATTACTATTCCGAGATTGAGACCGGAGAGAATCCCCAACAACCGCCTTGAGCTAATTGCTGCGGGCGATGATTATTAAGACGAGGTGAAGGCCGGACAGATTAGCAAGTTGAGCATACTTAAATGCTGATGATGAGGAAATGTGGTCCGAGGAGAGGGAAAAGCGCGAGTAGTACAAACCTGGTCATCCTTGAGAAACCACTGACCCACTGATGTCTTAACCACACGATAAGCGTCCCAAGAGAAGAAAGGAGAAATCACTCACCTGGAAAAGATAAGAAAATAAAGACCATTGAGTGACATAAAAACAAAGCATTAATATTAAAAATACACAATTAGTCCAAACAATTAATGTCATGCACATCAATGATTGGAAGATACCTCATAAGCGATGCGTGTGAAAAGTTTCTCTACAAAGAATGTTTAAACTACAACTGTAATATTGCGTATTTTTTCCGTTCTTCTAACAACCGGAAGAGACGCTATATAATATTTAGGGGGGCAGAATCACATTTTCTACGCAAAAACGTATCCGTAACAGCGAAATCCTGTATTGTAAGAAAGGACATCAATCTGCCATTTATGCGCTCAAGTAGCCAATTAACTGTGCCGGAATACAGCCAGACTTATAAACCAACCACCGCAAGCTCATAAGAAAGTCAGCATTGAGGAAAGGATCCGCACACCACAAGGATTACGGAAACTGTCCTCCATCAATGCCCGTATAAATCGACACTAAAAGCTGTTAAGGGCCTCCAAGCTACCCATTACAGGGGCTATTAAGGAGGAGAAAAATAATGTCCGGAGGAAAAAGTGACTTAGCCATTCTCTACTCGACTCCAACATCAGCCGCTCGTCCTCCGAAGCGATTACCACCCGGCAAAGCGGGTTAAAGACGGAAAATCAAGCCGATAAAGTGGATACATTTGCCCCTGTCAACTTCCTAATATAAATACCCATTAGTTAAGCGGGGGCGCATCAAAAGCGTGGGGAAGGTACAACGCAATGGCAGCCATTTCCTCATCCACCCCCACAACCCACCCTCCCCAAAACCCAACCCGTCAGAATAATCACTCTATTTGCTCCCGGGGCGACATTAACGACGCCGCATTTACGAATCTCCTTATTTCCTTTTGAGCGCGTTGAAACCATTCAAGAGCCAAGCCTCTCACGCACATTCTCCGGAGGAGGTCGATCTTCGGCCACAAAGCGGGAGAGCCATTCGCGGTAATTGCCAACGAAAAACTAATGCGTCGACATGAACCCACTCGCCATCTGCCGAAAACATTCCCGCGTCATGGGCAGGGCAACATATCAGAGCTTTCAGTGCCTAAGTACCCTCCCCCAATCCCTTCCTCCGCCCACACCCGACCTCTTTAGTGAAACTTCAAGCGAGACGCTGTACCGAATACGCGAGGAAGGCAATAGAGTCAGCTCAGAATAGAGTCAGGGAATAGTGAACATTATGAGGTTAGCATCTTGAAATAGCAAAAAATTCATCAGATAATTAAAACTAAAAACCTCAGCGACTATTATTAATTCAAAGGGACTGCAGGTACTGTCAGAACAACTTGATTTAAGAGGCAACAAAGTAAAGACTATCCCAAGGGGAAAGGGGAAAAGTCAAGCGTTTATTAATAACATGCGTTAAAATTGAAGCAGATGGACTCGTGAATATGGACAGATGTGTAAACAAATGCAATAGGTGTAGGATGCAAATGAAGAGATGCATAATATATGAGTTATAGAAGAAAATGGTTGAAGAAACAGCTGACAAAGAGGAAAAGAATATACAAATAAGGAATTTGGGTATGCAGTGTCAATTAGTTTGATTCCAAATCAGGAAGTGCGAGGAAGCTGAAATACCAGAGTAGAGATTTAAAAGGACGACCTCGACAAGAAATAGGATAGAAGACACAACAAATATTTGTGGATGAAATGGAGAAAATTGGGGTGGCAAGAACGAGATATTACAGTGGCGATGAAAATAAAAGGAATGAAAACGTGTTTTAGGTGGTATATATGGAAAACATTCAAAAGAAAACGTTTATCGCAGTTTCGAGGGAATGCCAGCAAAGTGAGGCATGAATATATTTTTATGCAAAATTTGCAGGGCAGCGCAACGGAAAGCAGTATGGGAACACGATAACCACACACTGATATATTGCAATGGCAAGCTTACTGCACCGAAACAGTGCTCGTGTGAGGCCTAGCAGAAAGAAATCGACAGCACAACACCACATTAGCGAAAGCAGGCGATAATAACACAACATCTTTCCTTCCCATCTTTTGGGAGTGTAAAAGACAAACGCCGCACAATATCTAGCTTCCGACTCTTTCCAACCGGATAAAATGAATATAAAAACCGAGAGCACGGAAAAACACGGACCAAGAGCAAGAGCTAAGGGAAAAGGCAAACCCATTCATCCCTTATCTATCCATCTGCACATTACAAATTGAAATGCCAGCACTCTCTTTTCGCTTCAGCCTTATTTATTCCTCACCCCGCTTCGTCGGCGGACTAATCTTTTCCCCATCGCCCGACACACGACACGGAATAACGCCTCCCGCCACCGGGAGGCGTATAATTTTCGCACCTCCTCTTCCCTTTTTCGCTCACTCCCCCTTCGCAACACACTCTCCTTTGCGCCCGCCTGAGGAGGGACGAGATTAAAAAGAGTGGTGGCGCGTCCAAAGCCGGACACATTGACTCTAAAAGCACGAAAGAGTTAGGTGAGGGGAACTCGAGAAAAACGGACCACTCGCACTTCTCCCATCTCCATTGAAAATAAATAGGCACCGTCCCGTCCAAAAGCTGGCGACTTCCTCCTGAGCAACCAACCCCCACGGACATTTCCTTTCCCACACTCCTGCGCGCATAACTTAACTCCTGCCGCGATGAACCATTCCTGATCCAATAATAATAATAATAATCCAATCCCTGGCCACCTTCATTGTGAGAATCAGCCTATGCACCGACCGCAAATAAATGTAGAAAGCGGGAGACTTATGAGGACCCGAAAAGACAGGGCGAGGAAGGGCACATTCATTTCTTGGCCTTTGAACACAAGTAAATGAATTCAAGGATTGCGAAACAGCCGCGAATACCTTAGCGGAGTCACCCGAAATGGTGGATTCGGTCCCTCCTGACGGTTGAATATCCCGCTAACCTCTGGAATACGGTCTACTCGGAAAACTCTAATCAATAGCATTGCTCTTGCACTGATAATATTTTCACGATATTTTTTCTTAAGCCCACAAAAATGGTCTGATAGATGGTCAACAGAAAAGTAGAGATGATACCTACGGTTCTAAGGTTCAAGCAAGAGAGGCGTCACCCTTCCAATCCCAACCATTTTAATGTAAAAAAAAAGGAAAACCGGAGAACAAACATTCACTTGCAGCGATCCAGTCCCTGCCATCACCGCAGCCAAGAAGCTAAGGAGTCAAGAATCCTTTATGCAAAATCCTGGCACAGCCCTATTTCTTCAGAGCTCACTCTTCCCACCCCCTCCCCACACAATTCACCATTCCCAACCGGGGAAAAAAAACAAATGACGCTTAGGAGTCTCCATCCACTCCGCCCCCTGGTCCTTTCACGCGTCATCGCACCTACTCCCCGCCCTCGCTCTCATCCCGTTAACTGCTCAGCCAACCCTCCGGGAGCCTTGTACAAACCCCCTTCCGTTAATGACTGCAACGCCAGAAAACCATTGCCGCCGCAAACCAGCGCCGTACCCTTAGCGATTCGACTGCTCACAAACCCTTAAAGCGAAAACCCTCTTCACAAACCCCAACCAACCCTCCCACCCCCTTATCTTTCCACAGTTATTCTTCACACCCTATTTCCGCCGACCCCCGCAGAGCACGCCTGAGGGTAAGCGACGTACTTCTGAAACCCGTGCATGAGATTGCAGCAAAAACTGAGACCGGGGAAAGTTTGAGACGTGGAGTTTGCATCTGGGCATCAACAGTAAATTCTTAACACTGCCAACATGACCTGAACTTGTCGCACATGGGGTCAGGTTGGTGTAGTGATTAATGCTATCTACACATAAGGGCCCGGGTTCAAATCCCGGAAGTTATGGAAATTTTATGGTTCAGTACGCCGTCCGCAGGATGGGTCGTAAAGCTCAAAGTCCCTTTGGCACCGTTCGCCATGTACATGCTTAAGCAGACACCAGGTTTCTTGCCACCATTCCATTACCATCCTTGTACCTTTCATTCCATTCTCAAGCGCTTTTAAGTGCAGGTATAGACATAAATAGCACAGATTATGATAATACACATCGAAAGAGCTGCAAAACAATTCGGTACATGGGTAAATAATTGTCGAGATAGATATTCGGTCACGACCCCTATAGAAAATAACAGGACATATTAGCTTCCTCCTCTTGAAACTAAATAAATCGCCTGATTCAATAAAATAAACAAGTAGAATGTTAATTTAACGGTAGGGGTAGCAACATTCAATTCCCTTTATTCCCGCCTGAAGTGAAACAGAACTTCATCTTCTGGATATCCACAGCGTCTGGGTAAGCAAAGGAAAGAGAACGAGGAAAATTACCTACCAAGCAGCACATGAGCAGGTAAGCCAATCCCATATTTTTTCACGGGAAAAATAGAATCGAGAAGCCATTAAAACGCTGTCTTCATTTTATATCGAACAAGTTACCTTTGCGTATTCACGAAAATAACTCAAAGTCGCTGAAGAATGCAATCAAGATACTGACGTTTAATAAGAGGTCAGAATTTTAGAACGGCAATAAAATGTAAACAACTGATTGATGAATACGGCCGCAAAAGGCAATAAAAAAACTCGTGCTGCAATACGCTCCAATAAGAAATTTGATGCTCGCGAGTCTATTGCTGATGCAACTGCCTTTTAACTGACTAACTACCACAATAAATGCATAATTTTATTTTCATGAGGGTACTGATTTTCATAAATATAGGTCATCATTCATTTTGAAAAAAAACAAGAAACTGATCTGAAAAGAACTGGTCATGTTTCCGAAGTGATGCCATCTGTCTAAAGTTTAGCTGTTCAAGACGCGGCATGGGGCAGAGAACAGTGACACCTGAAATCATACACCAGGGACAAAATTAAAAATAATACTGCCTCACCAAAGCATTGCGACCATAATATTTCACGAGGTGCATATATATAATCAAGCCACTTGAGGCGAGCGCTTTACCAACTTATGTATGGAGGAAATGACTTTTAAAATACAGTATCCTTCCCTGTTATTTCTTTAACTAGAAATTAATTGTCAGACGCAGAAAAGGCCATTACACTAGCCGTTAAAAACATTGAGGAAATTTCTCTTCTAGAGAAGATGAAATCGAAGACAACCAGATTAAAATGCCATGGATTCATTACGCACATATTACTCCAGCGTAGTGGCGACCAAAATAAAACAAACCTATTGAACCCTCTTAAGTTGAAATCTGTTTAATGAGATATGCATATCGACGTTTCAACGAACATAAAAAAGAAACGCGAAGAAATCTGCAACCCATCTAAATTAACGCACGAAGATTCAAGTCATCACTGCAAGGACGTGCGACAGGGCAACATTCGTATTTCACGACAGATGCGGAAAATTTTGACCACGCGCGATTCCCAAGAGATTTTGGCGCACGGAAACGCGCGGAATGCCAAGCGTACATTCCAGTCTTCCTCCAATGACCCTGGAGCGGGTGTGGCGTAAAAAAAGGCGGCACGACTCGGTATTTACCGGACTCGGAGCGGTAGTCACGAGGAATTTACTCTTTCCTGCAGCCATAAGTACGCACTGCTCTCTTTCCCAACACCGCGCCTTTCGCTTCGTGCATAAATATCCCCGCGGGATTCCATTCACCACATTCCGCGCAATCGCCCGTCCAGCGCCCTCGCCGCGCCGGGTTTCTTCCCCCAGCGTCAGTCACCATCGCCAGCCGCACCTAAATCAGGCCGTAATGGCACACATCAAACACACACCTTCTTTCCACCTCCCATGGTAAGTCCCCGCCTTCTTTCGGAGCCGCCATAACAATCTTTCGACGCTGAGAGGGAGAGGAAAATATAGACACTTTCGCTGGAATGTGACGTCAAAAAAAAGCACGTTACCGAGCCCTTTCCTCTTCGCGTACACCTTGCCAAGCCTCTTCCATCGGCGCGGAACATAATGAGGGATACACGCCACAAGTCCTCCCGCAAGGTGATGCCTTTGCATGGTTGCCTTCAAAAACAATATTTTTTTTAATTCTGCAAGTGTAGCTGCGGAGCCTTATACCTGTCTTCTTCAACCTTTCTAGACAGAGCTAAAAAAAAGAAACTTTAAGCTTACGTCGCGGCCGCAGAAACCAATGTGTGAAGGATCAAGGCGATGAAAGGGTCACGTGGAGCTCAATAGAGTTTGGATACAATACGCAAACCGAAGTCAGATAGTGGCAAGCCGCACGAATAGGAATACCACGGGTTCTCAAATAATCTCATATTCTAACGGCTGGAACACTTGGTTAACTAGGTATTGAATAACTGAACTTGTGGATGGTATGCAACACTGAATCTAGTTTGACGATATTCTGGCTTCAGAAAATTAGATATTCGGTCACTAGCCAAGTCTTTTCATATTCATTCGGACGACAGAGACTATGATGAGAAATTTTCAGAGATTAAAAGGACTCCCAAAGTATCTTCCTTAAAATATTCTACCTTTAAGATAATCCTCTACATATTAAAGGGATTAAAACTTTAAGGAAGCCATCAGAGGATTATTTACCCCACGCACCAAGAAATATAAATTTTAGAAATATAACAATTGGTGATGTTTATATTAGGATTCACCTGATATTTTCTAGGCATAATTAGTCTTAAGCATGGAATTTCGCTATTTCAGGTAAGTATTTACGTTATCTCAAAAGATTACAATTTAATATTCACAGTTTTCAGATTGCCAATGATAAAGCTTGCTACTCGTATATTCGGGTTTCAGAATGATGCATTGAATCTGCCACCAGTGACAGGACGAAATTGAGGACAGCCTCACTAACAAGACGAAAAACGTTACTGTCTGAGGAAATTGATGTTCTCTCCTCTTACTCCTAAGAGGCATGAATTTTAACTATTTTCCCAACAGAACACTACAAATGTGCACCTAATTTTTAGCAAAATTATTTCAAAAGGGAAATTTGATGAAAACCCTGGTGTGTACCATGCTGCAAGTCGTGAAGGACTGGCTCGAATGAACGATAACAATTAATATAACCAAGAAGAGTAAAAAAAAGATAAGCAACGGAGAGAGTCAGGACGTTTCTTATGAGACACATCATCACCGTCCTTCGCATCTTTTAACGCGATGCTCCAACAAAAATCCTCCCCGAGGAATGCCTGGGAAACTAAAAACATAAGGAGACGACACATTTTATAAATAAAAAAATTACTATAAGCCCCTGGAACTCAAAAGTGAGAATAAAATAAAATACCAAATAAGGCCCACGAGATTCTTCTTTTTTTTACGAGACGGAGCAAAAATTGCCTCATTGTAGTCCTCCGAATCGCCATCTTTTTAACACTACCGGGAATACCGCCCTTTTCACACCACTTAAAAAAAAACACTCTCCACCCTTACCTCTCGGTCCTCCCCATCGCACTCTCTAAAAAAATAACCATCACCTCCACCCCTTACAAACGACTCCCACACCCCCGTTTCTTTATGAAGGGGGTCTTCTTGGCGTACTCAACCCATTCCCACAGGAAGCCAAACAATGAGAGCGCATCAAGTCCAAAAAGCGAATGGAACCGTGGGCAATAAAGCTGTCTAGACGGAGAGGTTAGAGGAGGAGAGAGAGACTGGAGAGTGAAAAAGAAAAGGGGAAGGGAGAAAGAGAATAAGAATTTGGAAGGAGCAAAAAAGTGTGGGGGGGAGAGGCAATCAAGATTATCTCCCATCCCACGCCCAACTCCACATCTTGGAGTTGAGCTCCTGTTGGCAATGGTACGGGCGAGAGCTATTTAAAAGCTAAGGATGCCGTGTAATTCACGATGAGGATTGCAATAAAACTCTTCCAGGAATGTTTAGAGCGATTAAAAAACACGCTGAGCAGAAATACACAAGACCAACGGACCCGTGAAACTGCCTAGAATCATGTAGGGTTAGAAACTACGCGATTGGAATTCACTTTCAAATCCCACGGAGAGAAAGGATAACTATCATCGAAACTTCCTAGACAATGGGGTTCACACGGCATCACTTCAACACGGAAGATGAAAAGGCCAACACATCACATTCCCGCGCGCAATAAAACCCAATCGTTTGGTAATAACATCTGCTATAATGCTAAGATTAAACCCTAAACTGATGAATGATTTCACCAGACGCTGAACGCATTTTATGAGCCCCTGTTAACGGTCGTATCCATCCATCGCTAGCGAATCACACTTCCTCAACGGTTCGCTATGCTCAAGCCCAAGACTTGAGGAAAACCTACTCTTCTCTAAGAAGTCCCCCCGCCGGACCTGGAGATAGTAAAAAAGTTGTAATCCGACGATGTGAAAGTTACGTAAACTTCCCACATAAATCAACACCTATTCCACGAGCATTAACATAAAAATCGATATTTATTGCCACCCCCAGGGAAAGGAGGAGGAAACTCGATAAGGCATGCGGGATCGCCGACGCAAGGGGCCCGAGTTCCCGATCGCGGGTGGCGGGGAACATCGACGAGGAGGAACGCGGACCGCGGACGGAAATTCTCGCGGTGAAAAAATAATAAAGACTAGCGGGTATAATGGTCTCCCACCCCCCTTTTCCTTCGGAGGAATTTAAAAATGAAAATTTCAAGAGAATGCCTCTCTGGAGACTTTACCAAGCCCCAGACTTTGGGAGAGGGAGGAAGGCTAGAGGGGCGAAGAGAGAAAGGGGACGTTAAATATTAATGATTGGCGAGAATATTTTTTTGGGGATGAGGGAGGGAGAGAGAGGAAGTCAGGAAGATATGAGGGAAGATGAAGAGGGAGACGACAGAGGAATGGGAGATGGGACGGGAGCAAGGAGGGGGGGCGGAAGGAGCCTTTGCCCCTCACCCACTCCACCAAGCCATCGTGTTCCTTCCGTTACACCACTCTCCACCGCTCTTTCTCCCTCCCCTGCCGCCCCGACACATTCCTGCATGCTTCGTCACCGACATTCCACGGGGCCAGATGACCTGCCCGACCCTTCCTTCCTCCTTATCCGTCTCATAGTCCCCTTCCTCCCCGACACACCTCCCCCACTAATACTCCCCTATGACCGCGCCGCCCTACCCTCACATCACACACCCCTTCCACTTTCTCTCCACCGAAAAAAAACTCATATGACCAAGATATGAAAGAGAAGGGAGACAAGGTGCAAGAAGTGTCACGCCATTCATTATTGAGGCGGCCAAGCGAGCATCGTGACGCTGGGGCACGCAAGAAAAGATACAATTCAATATCGATAACGAACGACACACAGATTTTCGATTTGGTCTCTCCGCGATTGGATGAAAGAGCAGAGGGTCTGTCACCACGACTGACCTATTATCCAAAGACGGTACAAATATTAGTCCCACATATCACAGCAAGAAGTTGCCCGCGAGAGGAAAATTAAGCGCTCCATGGCGTTCTAATATCTATATATTTCCTAGTAAAAATGTGCATTTCCTCCATTCCTATTTGTTGTTACCCTTGCCATACACATTCGAGGTAGCTTGTAAAGATATATGCAGATGTAGATATGAACCAACTAGTGCATCACACGACGCCCATGCATCGGAAGGATTGACACGCACGGGTTAACAAGCGAGCGCGCTACACGCCCGGAGAAATACCTCGAAGATAGCACAGCGACGGCACGCCATTAACCAAATTCCATTTCTGTGGAAAAAAGTTTGGTAGACTACTCTCGGAGTACGATCGACGAAACCTAGAAATACAACAAGACAAACGAAAGACAAAAATTCAGAATTACATGAGGCACTCATGTTAATTAAGTAAGAGGCTAATGAATCCTAAATGAGGCTAAAAACAGACAGAATTTTGGGACTTATTCACAACATTCATTAATGAAATCAGACACTTGTGTCAAAATAACTTTCCAAAACATCGTGGACAGCACATTAAAATACAAGAGTTCTTCTCGAAGAGACATTCTCGAAAAAAAGAATGAAACAGCCAAAGAAAACCAAGAGCCATGTCTCGCAGCGAAAGGCCAGCAAATGCGGAGTAATGGGGCGGAATTAGAACAAATACCATCAATGACGTAACCCGATTAAAAATAAAATAAATCCAAAAGAATATTTAAAACTATACATGATGAAACGAGATAACTCAATTTAAACGGCTTGCCAAACTGTTAAACCTGTTTTAATATAAAGAAAATGTGGCGTTTTCACTGACATGATCGACAAGGTGACATAATAACATTCTTCTCTTCAAATTCAAATTAATGACCAATTCTTTCAAACCCGGCAATTTCAAACACCTAAAACTTCACCACCCCAGAACAGCTATATTTGCAAAAAATATATATGACTGAAACAAATTCAGCAAAAAGGACATACATAGGAGTATTTGCGATTAAAATATGAGTAACTTCTAATTTTCAGATGAATATAATTTCGCTATGCCTTCAAACGAAAACCCACATTGGCACCATCAAAAATCGCCTTTCCGGGAAGACTAACTTCCCATCCCCATACTCAACCATACACGGCAACGATACGGCACAGGAAACGATGAAACTCAATCGAGGAGCGCGGTTACACAGAAGACATGCGGCGGAAAGGAAGAGGAGGGGGGTGGGAACTTGAAGAAACTGTGGATCAAACTCATCCCTTCCTCACCCATCGAGGAGAAAGGATGAGACGGGAGGAAGGGCGCGCGTACGCTGGAGGGAGAGAAGGGAGCAACAGGAGGTTCTCGGATAAGCGAGGGAAAAAGAGGAAGCGAGCGAGGGAAAGAGGAAGGCACACACTATTCAAATTCAGCGAGTCGATCCAGGGAAGAGGGAGGAAGAGAGTGGGAGTGGAGGCAGAGGGTGAAAGGCAAGAAGAAGAGAGAGAGAGAGGGAGGGGAGCGCTGAAGGGAAGTCAGCCTCTAAAAGGCCATTGCTTTGCAAATAAGGAGGGTTGGAAGAGGGATGGTGGGGGCCGAAGAGGGGCGGCAGGAGTGGGTGGGCGGGGGACGCGGCCAAAGCAATGGAGAGGGGGAGGGGGGCGGAGGGGGCGTATAGAAGCACTCGAGTCCCAAAGTGTTGCAGCAGCAACCCACGCCACGGCTCCGACGTATCCCCGCACTCGAGCACAAAAGTGTTTTTAAACTCGACTCACTCAAACCAAGTCGCCTTGAGCAACAGTTCTACTTCGAACTCTTTTTTACGAGTCTCTTTTTCTTCACTTCCTCCGTTCCCTTCCCCAACGCCCACTTCTCCGGCCGCGGAGGAGTCCGTCTCTCGGAGGAGGAAGAAGGCGAGGAAGACCCCGCCCTACTTCCACCGCTCCGCCCTCCAGCTTTGGTAACGCGCGCTTCGATGACGCAAACAGTTCCTTGTTTTACGGCGCCGCAGGCAAAAAAAGATGAAATGCTTGGACGCCCTTCCGTGAACCCTGGACAACTGAGATCTTTCAGACGCATAATGTGAAGTAATTCCATCTCATTTCCAATACTCAACCAAATGAAGTTGTAGAAAATACAAAAAAACACCCTTTCAGCATCATACGCTGTATTAATCCAGCTGAACCTGAGTAAAACACCTCAAGTGAAAAAAATCTCTATTCTTGAACTTTCCGGTAAGTAATTAGGACTAGATATAATTGAATGGCCATACACTATTCATTAAAAAATAACTGAACGCCTTGAACAATCGTTTCACTACACATCGGGATGTTCGTAAAACCAAAACATTTATAATTAACAAATACCACTCCTATTGAATGACGCCAAGAACAACACTACTGAATCACCAATCGGGATGGCAGCAAAAGCACAAACATTATATTTCCACTCCGGTCAAGTTACTCGCAAAAAATAAATATGCGTCTAGGCAGCGACGCTGGTTAAACTCAGCAGAAAATGCGGTTACGCCAATTTTTCCCGGCATAGAGAATAAGAGTACATTACTCAAAATGACCACAACTTCCGACTGACTTTAAAAGGAATAACAAGAAGGCATGAGACAATTCATTTCCTTCACAAAGTGCAACTATCCTGCATGTCATAAAAATACACTGACGTAATGATTTATCGGGAAAAGAACACGCCCGATGCAATCATTTTCACTGTCAACAAAAAGCGTTTCCATCGGTAATCAACGAACACCAATTACAAAGCCACAACATCCACTGAGAAAAACAACAGGGGACGAATGAAACAATATAAGTATTGACGCAACGTCGTCCCACGCACGCGAATTGCTCGCCCTTGACCAAAGCGTGAGGCAGTCTTGAACTTGCAGCAGCGGAGGACTGCCTGGGGTTCAGCATTAAATGGCCAACTAGGCACAAACAAGAGCAGGATACCTAGGCAATCGATGAAATAGACCATTCATAAATCTTGGCCTTTTCGCCGGGACTACCCCCGGCTGGTCAAGCTAAAAACATCCTTTCTTTCGCGCACGAAATAGAAAGGAATTCGCGATGCCATCCGGCAATGAGTGCTGTGGGAGATGAAAGGTGCGCCTAAAAATAGCACTGATGCAATTCGAAAGACGGAAGCGGGAGCATAAGGAAAAGGGGGCG
Source organism: Platycnemis pennipes (assembly GCA_933228895.1). Lineage (NCBI taxonomy): Eukaryota > Metazoa > Arthropoda > Insecta > Odonata > Platycnemididae > Platycnemis > Platycnemis pennipes. Next base: position 55,677,349 of record OW121853.1, read on the forward strand.
AGACCGACTATTCCGAGAATCCCCGCCTCGGCAGTATCCCCCTCCCCAAATAACCCTCTGCCCCTCGCAGTCTTTGCCGTATGACGAAGCGGAACGCTCTTGCCGCTTCTTCTGAGGACCCGATGCAACAAGAGTCACGAGTTCTGAAAACCGCGGATGGGACGAAGGGAATGCTCCAGTCCGGAGTAACACTTCGACTTCTTGCAATTTTGAATTTGGTATTGGGGATAAGACATGTCCCGGGACATGTCCGAACCCGGGTGGGTCGACATTATTCGCGATTCCGGAAGGTTTCATCCAAAGGCGATTCCAAGACGAGATATTTCCTGAAAAATCAGACAATACGTTAAAATATGGGCTAAAATATTTAAGCAAATCCTAAGCTTTCTATATTGGAGCTTTAAATAGCAACTTCCTCCGAACCTATTCACGTTATACTGACTACATAGCCCCAAAGATGGCCGAATACACAGAATTAAGGGCCTTTCGAAGAAGGAGATAGGATTATGAAAATGATGAAAATGCCAGGTGGGTAAGTGGAAAAACAGGTGGTGTTTGCTGCATCATCACTGTAATACATTCTTTTATGCGGTAATCACTGCTAGCATACCCCGGATACCGTCAGCACTTTTCATATGAATAAAAGAATGGATTCTTTCTTCTAACCGATTAATGTATTACGGATTGAAAATCATCTAAGCAGCTAGCAAGTCTCTTACCCCAATCAGATTTTTATCTCGTTTTCGATGAACAAAACGCGTACACATTTTTACCTTCATTACTGCACGCTCACAACTACCTATAAAACCTTTAAAAGAGAGAATAGAGAATAACTGGCGAAGAACAACTCCCTGCCATACCCTAATTGTGACTTCCAGGTTATCGTGTAAATGCAAGACGAGGGGTAACAGCCCCTAACGTATGCCGTTCAGAGGGAATCGAGGGAGTTCTGAAAACGGAACGAAACAGAGGAAATGCTTCAGGCTGGATGTCTACCACAAATATGCCACGGTCCATCGAGCACCTACAAGTTCCCCCTCAAGCCCGATCACCACTTCTAGCGGACGAAGGAATCCGGCCGTTCTCTGGAGTCAAGTCTTCAAGACCCCCTCACGGCAAGATCGGCACCCATCAACCGGCTGGTCCTACCTTTCCACAACCTCGACAATCTCACACTCACCACTTGGTCTCATGCGTGGGAGGCTGACGAACGGCAAAAAAGAGATGGGGTCGGACCACCGAGGGCAAAGGGGTTAGGGGCGGGAGGGTAGGAGGGAGAGGGACCAGCTAACACATTCCCCTACGTTAAGATAGCCCGGGAACGAGGCTTGATTTATGAACGACCGCTAGGAACGAGTTCATTTGGACGCGAGATGCCCATCAAAGTGGAGTAAACAGCATTCTAATTAATGGGCCCCGCGCTCACGAAACGAGCATTTAGATGGGCGGCATGGAAAGAAATGCATACCTACAGGCAATATCGTTTGGATGCACACTTCAAGGCTGAAGCAGGCAATTTAACCAAATGACGCAACGTTATGAAGCCCCGGGGGTCACAAACTGGGGGAAAAAGTGCGGGCGTTAGGATGGAATGCAATCCAGGCAGAAATTTACACGTTCTCCTTTCCGCGATTCTCCGACATGCCCGGCGATTCTAGCGCCTGTGCGGCGAAGAGCAAGTGGTGGAAAAAGCGCGGTTTCCCATGCGAGAGAGGATTCCAAATTAGAAACAGACAACCGAGGCGATATACAACCGCGACTCCCACCATTTAACTAACTCGAAGCCATTACGGAGGGTATATAGATGGCCATCGGGGAGAAAATCGACTGGAGTCGAACCCACGACCTCGATAAAACGTCCTGTTCTTCCGAGCGCACGTGTATATTTTAATGAGGCCAGCGGTGACGCGGGAAGAGAGCCTCGAGCGGGCAGGATGATCTTCCAGAGGCTGCCACGAACCGGTTTGTACGCTTGAATAGTCTCTCAATTCGAAGATCGCGGAAAAAAATGAGGACTGAAGGTGCAACGGGTAGGAGTATCACGCCATCTGGGGAGGAGGAAGTTGAATTTTGATCTGACTGACCAAGAGGAGGCTGGGTAATGGACCAGAGGAGGAAAAAAAAACGGAATTCCACAACTCGGTGCACTGAGTGTCATTATCAAAACGCTCGATAAATGATCGTTCCGGAAAGCCGCAGAAAGCAGAAGATAGGGTGGTTAATAAGGAGTGGGAGGGAATGAGAATCTTTATTAAGGTCAGGATGACAAACTTACTAACGCTGGGAAACCATTCACTTCGATTCTTAAAAGAGTTCTTTAGGCACCAGGATACAGCAACGATTGGCACTTATTGGAGACTGGTAATCAAGAATGCATTTCGATGAAAAAACTGAAACCTCACCAAACGACAAAAAACCTGTCTAACGGCATATGTTTTATACAAATGAGTGCACCCTCAGGGCGAGACTCCTTGTAACCTCCATCGACATCAACGGCGTTTCACATTTTGTTAAGTTTACTAAGTAGTATAGTTCAACCACTCACAGCAATAAATGCGAATGACGAAAAATACAACTCTCAACGATCTCAGAAGAGATCACCTTTACAGTAAACTACTTACCACTAACCATCAATTGCAGTAAAGAATCTTAAAAAATAAAAGGAAAGGACTGAACGCACATTAATAATTTGAGCAGCACGATTTCGAAAAGAGGAGCATGCTGACTTCACCACATAAAATCTAACAAATGGCTCTGAAACTCGCGGGTAAAAGGATTTCAAGCTAAACAGAAGTGAAGGTTAAGTGCATTTTTCAGCTAAACGAAGCCCATGCCAAGACATTCCTGAGGCGGCGTCTTGCTCGACACGTCGTGGAAGAGATTTAACAGATCAGTACGGCGAAACCTCGGTGAGTTTAACGTCTACGCGAATACAATCAGTGCAATGCCTCCGGAAAAGGAGAACCTACGGGGCTGGCCAATTGCATGGACGCCTGAGTCTCTAGGGTGATGCACCAATCAGCGTACATCAAGCAGCGCGCCCATGCCTTCGGAAGCTCGCGTCACCAACACCCTTTGCGAGTGAGGGGACCACCTAAGCACCGACGCGCCGGCCAAGCTGTCGGATGGCATTCCAAAGGCGAGGGCCCCTGGGATAAAAAACTAGGGACATAAAGTGGCTCGGGTACAAATAGAGAGAGAACACAGGCGCGATGCCTTCCGCTGTCACCCAATCAACGATCCCTCCTCCCCCTCCGTAATTCCGTCCCCCTACGCCGAAGGTAGAAGTCGGGGTAATTACTTAGCCAACCGACCGTTCACAAGGACGAACGGCGAACGGCATTCCTCAAAGACGCCTTTGGATCGCATTTCCTTTTCTCCCTTTTTTTATACTTTTCGCTCCAAGCACCCGCGACTTTCGTAAACAGGCGATGAATAGCGCCACGTAGGAGGATAGGCACGGCGACGAAGGACAATTAAGTCGGGGATCGGGAAAAGGAGAAGGAGAGATGCCAACTGAAATACTCTCGACGGGAGAGGAGGAAACAGTCGCGGAACAATAGAACCCTGGAGTACCGCAAGAGACCGATCTGCGACTCCCGAGTTTTGCGCCACATCGAAACGACATTATATTAATTCGTTTTTAATTACATAATCCTGAGGAGATTCAACGACTTCAAACACAAGCATGACGTCATTCACAACTACGGGCACCGAACTCCATTCCAAACATTTCACGGCATTTGGAAAATTTGGGAATAGTACATTAAGGTCGAAAAATGAAAAGATGAAAATCTTATACATCGAGTAGGAAAATGCAAATTTTCCTACTCGATATATAGGATTCAGTCATTTGATTCTATTACAAAAATATGTCCACTTCGGTAATCCGTGAAGCAGCCTCAATTTAAGAGTATGGGGACTGAAGTCAAAAGTAATCGCAAACATGAACAATAGAACGTATACGTATATCCATGTCCATATACATGGTCCATCCGCGCACAAAAATAGCAAAAAGGCATTATCACGATATTATTTTGATTCCATGCAATGAAAAATACTATAACATCTTCTAGGGTTCTAGAGCATCAAACAAATACACCTGGACAACACCTGAGTGTTATGCTTTAGGTTACGTAAAATTTATTGACAAAAAAAGAATTTATTGACAAAAAAGAAACACAAGAGAGCGAAAAACACTAGCACCGAAATGTAGTCAGCTTTTAAACCCCTTCAGATCATCACATCACTGATGCTGACTCGCTAGTTAAACACAGAAAATACCTACACTTATCTACCCCCAGGATGGAGTTTGCTTCGAAATAGATCCGAACGGTTTCAAAATTTTAAACGAGAGGGCACTTATTCTAAACCTGTGCGGGTTGAAATAGGCTCCACACCTCCGATGCCCTTCGAGAGATGACTAGAGCCACTTACTCGAATTTGAAACATCGAGAAACAAGGATGGGAAAGACCGTGAAAGACAAGAGGGGGCGAAGAGAAAGGAGGGAGAAGAGAATAATGAGGATAACCGTGGGGAATGGGAGAGTGGGAGGAAAGAGAGGGGCTGTGGAGGTTTAAGACACACGGGCACCGTTACTCTGGAGAGCCGACGGGTGGGGGTGGAAGTAAATGCACAGATCAAAGCCAACCATCTCGCCGTTCGTCCAGCCTCCCGCATTCCTCACGGGTCCAGGAGGGGGAGGAGAGTCTGAGGCGTATATAGATGGCTGCGAGGGGGGCACGCGGGTTGTAAGAGGCCCACGGAAAAGAGCTGACTGGCTGGGTACGGGGGAGGGGCGGGCGTTTTGTGACAAGGTTGGGAGCGTGGGAACAGAGCTGCGAGACTTCCAGCCATTATGGTACCTTAAAAGGAGAGGGAACGCCACTCAGACCACCACAACAAGCGTCATCCAAATTCTATTCTTAACCGCGAGGAGTGCAGCGGTGCTCCACCACAGGCTACGTGGGCATTCGCTTCTTCGTGGAATGTGACCAGATGTCTAAGCATGTGCTATACGGCGGGTCAATCCCATCAGCATGCCGCTTATACAAAAAGACAGCTCAATTCTGCAAAATAAACATCCAGTCCGTATGCCACAACTGACACCACATTCATATTACCAATGCGAAATGGGTATTCGCAATAAGATGAATAGGGGTCTATGAATGCAGCGAAAATAGTAGAAGTATTTGAAACGACACCGAAAATACCTTACCGATAGAACTCAGTCTGAACCTGCCTATTTTCCAGAATGATTAGAAATATTTAGAAAGGATGTTTTCATATTAAACCTAAGCGTACACAGATCATAGTATTTAATCTGAGTAATTCAAATTAACTAAAGTCACACATAAATGTTACACACTGATTATATAATACAAAGCTTAAATGAACATATTCAAACATTTAAATACTACAACATTCCTCTCCTAAAATTAAAACGTTTCCGAATATTTTCGGAGAAGATCGTAATTTCAAAAATTTATGAACTATTTTTGCGCAAAGATTTAACCAAACAACAATACAACGAATTACTACAGCGCCAACAAAGCTATACAATTACGCGAATAGCTTCATTAACACTCCCAATTTGCATTACGCATTATCATTACTTCGTTCGTTATGATTGCATACATTAATGCAATGGATCTTCAAAGCTAAACAGTTCCGTTACTTTGGGGAAGTAACGATACGTAGTCACGAACGGCTGCCCCCCGCGCTCCAAATGCATCCTTCACTCTCACAACTTCGGCACAGCTCATCAAGTACTACGAGCGAAACGTCCGAAAAGTCACGCAGCAAGGGAAGAATAGTAAGATGACGAATATGAAGCCACATTTCTCGAAGCATATTACTGCAACCAATATGGAGGGATTGTGATACTAAAGAAGTTACGAGCCACATCCCTAAAGGCGTCTATTTCGCAAGGGGGAACAAAGGAACAACGAATTACTGAGCGAGATGACGTATAAAGCAGTAAACCACATTTTCCACGGCGATAAACCGACCCTCCACATCCGAGCACTTGAATCATAAATTATTTTTTGACTTTAACGGTCTTAGGGGGCATGAGTGAGGGGAGGAAAGGAACTTCTATCATAGCGGTATCCAACTCAAGGTCCACCGAAGACTGCAAAATGTCAAAGAAATCACCGCTGCACACGATTTCGATGGCGACTTCTGGATGAGACTTCCGATGGTACCTTGGGTACAATAAACGGATACGCTGAAGTGATAGTAATTTAGGCCAAGCCGGCAAGTAAAAATAGAAAAACCACGTAACTGAGACCTATTTCCCATGGTATAGATTTGTTAGGCGCGACGTTTCAACTGTAAGTAGAACGGACATCGACAGCGCGAACTAATTTGCCAACACATAATAATAACACATTTGAAGAACGCCTCAGCTTCCTATGCACAATTTTAACGCACGAAAATCAGCAACTGCGGAGGTAGTCGAACGTAATATTTCGCGGAAAAAATCAGGACTTCAGAGCCTGGACTTCACTCAGGACGAGTCCAGAAATGAGTAGCTTCCAGTCCCTATAACCAATGGAATAAAGAACCTCCTGCGCACTTTTGGTGGATTCTAAGATTTTTTTAAAAAACTATAATGGCCATTGGGTACATGCTTTAGGGCCTACCTTGCGTACAATAGTTCATTTATTATTATAAAAGGGTTAACAATTTTTAGAAACCAAGTGAAGTTTTAAATTATTATCAAATAAAACACGAATTAGAATAGAATAAGATACATTTAAGTGTCAATGTGTGTCAACTTATGTAAGCAAAACAAACGCCAGTTAATTTGCATTACCAATAAAGGCAACATTAAAAACGATATGACAGCAAACGCCACGCCTAGTTGGGGCGCTGTGCCAAATGTATTTCCCGGTATTATTGTCGTTATAACGACAATGCTAGGAAATATCTCCACTATGGACATGGTTTTTCGAACATTTTTTTCCCGCTCATTAGAAGGTATATCACAAACATTCATGTCCTTCAGAAATCCATTCATACCTTCCATTCTTCCGTTTGTACTCCGGACAAACATTAACTCATCCGACCAACGGCAAAGTTTCAATCCTCGTTCCCTTCCTTCTCTTGTGGTTCTTAAATTGGTGCGTGCAGCAAAGGATAATTACTCTGACTTTATAAAAGGCCCTGGGCAGTAACTTAATACCTCCATTTACTGCAGCACGGAGAGGGGTGTTCAGGCGCTTAATAAAGCGTATCTAAACGAAAGTTAACGACAAGACGTCCCTACCAACCAAACGATCCTTAACGTCACTTTGCACGTTTGACGGTCATTCCGTGATTTCTCTCTCTACCGAGCACTTAAATATGTTCAAGGGACGCGGGGCAAAAGGAAAAAAAAATATCTTTTCTGTGAGAGCCTCTTCAAATCCTTCATCTTTTCGAAAAATGAGATAAACAAACAAGGGAGGCCGCTCCCAGGCCGACAGCGACGGCTGTTAAAATGTGGGAGCGGCTCGAGGGAGGGAAAAAAGGGGGCGTGGGCAGCGGAAGTCGGGGGGCCGGGTTCGACAGATGGGCGAGGCGTCAATGCCCTGGGGAACGTGACGGCATTCCGGGCGATAAACATGCCAGCCACAACGATGAAACGACACTGCTGTGAGACGAATTCTCGTCCCTCCCTTTCCTCGCCGTTGACTTATAACATCTCACGGAAAAGCAGTAGAAGGCAAGGTTTTGATTCCTACCGTTAATGTTCCTTACCGAAAACTTTCCTCGAGAATAAAACATAAAAAAAAGGGTTCAGATTAGTCTTAGCTTATGTTATCCACATATATTACCAATATCCAACCTATCCAAGGGGCTTCTACCGTCTGACTACACCTAAGATAAAAAGGAAAAATCACAGCCTCTAAGCAAACGACTCGTAACATGCCATCAGATCCTCCTTGCCTACTCAGTCACAATAAAAAGATTAGATATTATCAAAATTGGAATCTCTAAGCTATTTCAATCATAGCATATAGGGGGTCGTCTTTATTAATAGGAAAAACAAGAAAACAGCTGCTAAACAATGTAATAGTAAGTACAGCTTCTTGGTTAGCGAAACTAACGAATACAACATCCCAGTATTTTATACTTACCGTATAAAATTCCGGCATAATTTTGTTTCAAGTCATCGCCGTTTGGGCCACAACCATGCTGTTCCCTTCAAATTTCCTTATGGCTTTTCACACTCCCTCATTGGATTCCCGCCGAATTCCTTCCAGCCTATCCTTCGAATGCCTTGCCCACCTTCACACGCCCTGACTTTTGAGATATTTGGACCTCACCCAGAATAACACGCGAGGTAAGGCCACGCCTTAACATCAACTGCGCGACGAATGAGAGAGAGAAATAATTGTCAACATTGAAAAAATGGGATGCCACATCAGTCGAACGCTTAACAGGCTCAAAATGTTTAAATACCTCCTCGTTTACAAGAAAATAATTGGAGAAACTTTCACCACAAGAAAAACTTTTTAGCAGTGCTCCAAATGCTATTTTGAGGAAATTACAGCAGAAAAAGGAAGAGAAGCAGGGGTCGAAAATGCCTGTGCTAAAGAAAAAACAGACACGGGGAGCCACATCAAGGAACAAGGCAGTAAATAATTACGTGCGGCGTATCCAACGGACCGAAGAATGAGCAACAACTAATTTTGCCAATAGGGAGCAAACATTACCAAGCGAACGCAACTGTTCACTAACCAGAGAAGTTGTCCTGAACTCACCCTCGACGCAAGAAATATATGCACCTCGTTTCTGCAGAACGATACGGCCTTGCATCAAAAGAACGGAAGAGGATCGGAAACATAAATCTGCCGACACGAGACTTTCATTACTCCAACTTTCTACTACTCCGCTCCATAGGGGACAAGATAACGAAGCGACGGGCTACGTTGTGACTGCCTTGAAAAACAGTTCTGGCAAAAAACAAAACAAAAGCATCGATCGTGAAGTGCAGTTTGGAATTTCCGTCAGTCCATTCAAAGACGAGGAGGAAGAAAAAGCAGCCGAGTAGGGCAGGAGAGGGGGCGGGTATGACGAAAGAAAACATCACGGAAGAATGGAATAAAATGCAGCAGCGTAACGCGAGGACCACTAAGGTTTCCGGTGTATGGAGCTCCTAGCCTCTTACAACGAAGCCATTCGAAATGCAACTTGGCCGAAAGAGGTCGTCCGTGCATAGGAAAGAAACAAAACTTCACCAAGTCCTAGAAAAAAGGGAACGAGCGGAAAGGGGGAGGAGAAATATTTCCGCCAAGAAACGAGAACTTGGCTCCCGATTTGCAATGGCGAAGACGTCAGAGTATTTTTTTTAATCGCTTCCACAGAAGAAGTCTGCCAACGAAGGTATTGTAGAAGATATTACTCGCAACCATGTACTCTCGTCGTGGAATTGCAAGACTAATATATTTTATCGGCGAAAGATTTATGGCTAGCACTCAAAAAGGAGACAGAGGTGGCTTCTTCTTCAGACTAAGCACTGGAATCACTGATGCCAACAAAATTCCGAGACGACAACTGGAAAATATGATGTTCATGACTCACCCGTATACAGACTAATTTATCTCATATTGGCACAAAAAGGGATGTTTTGGGCATACAACAAGGAATCCCGAAGAGGTTCACAGAAGAACTAGGGTGGTGAAAGACTGCATATATTAACAATCTAAATACCCGGGATGTACACATTATTCTTTCAAGAGAACGGTGATGACAGAGAAAAAAATAAACAGCATAAAATATCAACGTTCGACTCAATCTCAGACGCGTTGGGTTTCTCTGGCGAACTTTATAGACAGAGTCGTAAATCAGAAAAGGTGATTTTCAGTTGATTTATACATGTCTGAAGAGGATACTGCATACACGGAACAATTCCACCATGCTATGTGCATTAAACCCCTTAACTTGAACAGTGACGACCTACTTACTGACATGGTAACAAGTCAATTGGCCCAAGTGACGGAGGGAAAAATGTGGGAGAAATTAACACTTGAAACGTATTAAGAACTGTTATGTGAAGCACGCAATTAAAGCGCTGCAAGCGGAGCAGCGGTGAAAAGATATCACCAACAACGTTCTTTTAGAAAATGTTTAGAAGCTAGCAATTAATCAAGTTTTACTTGCCGTTGGAAGTACATGAAAACTTCGATTAATCAAAAACTTCAATCGTCGACTGTAACGCGTCGTATGCCAACCACATTGGCTAAAATAATGTTAAAAACTATTCGTACAGTAAATTTATAGACACAATCGCTTCAATTTCTGTTATCATTCTTTTGATTTTTTATTCATGAAATTGTACTAAAGGTAAATTAAATGTTCTGTTGCATTCTGGGACAATATATGTTTTAAATCTTCTATTTATACTGCATATTCGACTCTAATAATGTATAATTATTTATGCTTCTAAGGGACACATATGTCCCGGAATAATAAATTTAATTTTCTCTTCTTTCTATTCCACATAACGAGTCTTTCGATTGCTAACCTTCGCTAACGGCAAAAATATGGTTTAGGTCAACAGTCAAAGAAATGCCTAACGAATTCGCTAGCTCTTCAAAAGGCTTCCTTCCTTCAAAAGGAAAGCTTATTGTCGGCGCGGGAAATAAATAGACACCCAACAAGAAAACTTATGTACACACATAAAACACTCGACAGTAGACGACAATGGAATACGGAAAATGTTTAATTAGATACACGAAGAAGAGAAACGACGAAAAGAAAATGCGCTCCAATTTGAAAACATCAAACAAGTCTGCTAGCATAAAGTTTCAACTCGAGGGCATTAAATTTCCGTGCGGATGGTAGGCACCAAATTGACAAATTCGGACACGCCTTCAGCTTAGTCCGTTCTCACGACCATGATCGAGGGGAGACGCTCGCGTTTCGGAAAGCGCGGGGCGAGAAGGGGAGTTCTTCAAAGAAAACCGGAGGACTAAAAATGCCTCGGACGAGAGGAGAAAGGGAGAAAGAAAAACTCCATTATTCTCATTCGGGTCAGGAAGGAGAGTGAAGGATTTAAGAGGGAGAAAGGGAAGCGGAGATGGCGGGCGGGATGAATGAGATAGGAGGGGTGGTCAGGGCGTCGGCGCAGGCAGCATAGCCGGAGTTACACCTAACGGTTCATCCAACTTTTTCTTCCCATTCCTCTGTCTCACACACACCTACAAGGCAGCAACTCCCACGCACACCCCCGTCGGAGAAGATTATTGGGATGCGAGGAGAATGAGCGAGAACGAGGGAGGATGAGGAGAGGGAGGAGAGGACACGACTTAAACCACCTCAACCGCACCAGGAACCGACCCCGTACTCCATTTAAAACGACTCCCATGGGGGAGCATGTGCTAAAATAAGACATGGGAGCAATCTAACATTGGCGATTGCCTTCCGTTTGGAAGTGAATTAAATGAAGCGCAGAGATAAATTCTGGGAAAATTGATCCCCCTGTAATACATAAACAGTGTACGAACAAGGCAAACGCATAACTACTTAGATACTTCGGGGTAACTACTACCACCTTTCCCAAGGAAAAAGCATCAGTAAAAATATGTAGTTAATCATACGCCAATAAAGATTTATTTAAGAGTCATAGGGCGATGATGACCATGAAGTAAGAGAGCAATAATATAATTCCCTTGTAATTTTTACACACGCTGCACACACAGGTGTCAATAACACAGTAGGTAAAATATAAATACAGTTTGAGTGAATTTGTATAAGTTTCCACCGGGATCAAACGCCAATAGACAGCAAGTAATAACATTATCGATATGAAGAGAAAAATACGGTAGAAGGACACAGAGAGATAGCAAAATCTTCGCCCATATTAAGAAATCAAAATAGCTGTCATAATGGATATAAGGCCATAAAGGCTCCCTAGTTAGAAGTATCCGAAAACCACAGAAGGCTTGGGCCAAGAAATACTAACAGTACGTTCCAAGCCTGTTTACACAGTTAAAATTAGTTATAAATGTGTACGCCATAGACAGAAGCCAATTAATACGTATCCCGGAGCCACAAACAACCGTGACCTGTTTTACGCGTGCTCATTAAAGGTTTCATCCCCGCCCGACAACCTTCAAGTGCTCTTCAGATGCTACATATGACGCGCGCGAACATACAACCAGACACATAACTAAGGCTGGAGCACAAAGACAAAGAGTAATATCTCTAATCCACCTCACAGGGAACCCAACCACATTAAACGAGGGATAGGACAGGGAAAGATAGAGACAGAGGAAGATGTCCAATTTTCGAGGCCTACAAGCATACGTAGAGTTACCTGGCGCCCGGGTTCACCCTCGGAATTGTCACCGCAGTTGCGAGAGGGATGCAAGGGGGACGGCAACCGGGACAAAGGAAGGTTTACGTGTGGGCGTGAAATCCGGGGGATGCCATCGCGAGAGCTCAAGAGATTAGGAGAGGCTTAACGCTTTCTCACGAAGAGAGATGTGTGTGACGATGAGAAAAAGATATTTCGACCAAGCGGGCGCTCGGGGGAAGAGGGCGTTATCGACGATCAACTGTCGAGGTGGGGATTCTGCATTCAAAGGCGTTTAAAACAACATTCATGCGGCCACGATGTTCGAGGGTGCCCTCCTCGACGAAACATTGGCCATTCGCTCACGACGCGGCCCCATCAGATAAAGTTTAACGACTATCTTGCACAGATGCTCGGCCCTCGTTGAGAGACTTTTGAAAACATGCGGTCATATTTTTCACGAAAAAAAGAATGATGGGACTCGTACAGTGTCCGGAAAACCGGAAAAAGCAAGTGCAAATGAGGAAATGAAATCTAAATTTCTTCAAGATGCCGTCTCCCAATGGAACACGGAGGTGAAAATATATACTTATCCAAAAAAATTCACGCATGCGGCTGGGAAGTGTGAATCTGGACTATCAGTAAAATTTCGGCGTGTGCACAAGGAGCTCGATTGGAAATGGACCATTTTAAGGAGTGAGAAAGTGCACAGCGATACAGGATCATAGCAATTGTCTACGAATATAACTTAACGAGACGTTTAGCAAAAAAAGAAGAAAAACCTGGGAAGATAGAAATTTAAAATGCCTTGCATCCCTCTAAAAATGCTAAATGCTAAATGATTAATATTTGGAAGTGAAACATTATTGGAAAAACAACGATCCGACCTTTCCGCCGTGAATCAACTCGCGATGGAAATAAAAGGAATCAAAGTTCAAGAGTTTTGGAGCAACACTCAGACTTTTAGCTGAAAAAATCCGACTGAGTATGAGATGTGGGTAGTCAACTTCTGCCGAGCTACAACCAACGAAAAACTACGAGAGAGCATAAAAAAGTTTCGCATTTTTTATCCTTCGGGGAGAGAGATATTTGTAAAATTTCTGCTACCGAAATGATAATGCACGGACTGCTGCGAAAACTTGAGGCCGAAGTTGTAAATATGTCGTCAGCAGTGAAATACCCGAAAAACATGGACTCCGTTGCTCTCGGCATAGACCCTCGGCCAAACTGCCATCCGTTGTCGTAAACAGTCGCTGGCGAGAGTACCGAGCACAATTCCCTTGCACTTACGTAGACTACTCCCAAAGTTGGGCAAAAAAAAGATGCACGGAGAAGTGAGCCAAGGAGATATCCAAAAGCTCCTGAGACGGGAAACGTTATCTCCGCCGGAGAAACGCCGAGGACCTGAACACAAGGCTCGAGAGGGAACCCAATTGCCAAGTCAAATGCAACAATTACGTTAAAAGATTTCCCTTCCATACAGGAGCGGAGGATAAGCGAAGGAACTTTCATATTGGAGGGCTCGACACACTATTACCCCACTAAACTTTTATCGTAAATTATCCGAATGAATGTATTATCAATTCACTTACAAAAAATCAATCAAAATGGCAAAAATGCACGTATCGGCAAACTGATGGCGTTTGAAGTACTCTTTTCATTTTTTTCTTACCGGAACAGCGACACGAAAACCTTGAAAGCCGAGGCTAATTAATCGCTCCTAAATAAATAGAAACTTGCTAACCAGCGTACATACTCTGAGTTAATTCAATTTTAAGTACGCCTGGTTCTCAAGATTCCCAACCTCGAGCAAATATTTGCCGGCTACGGAAAACGATTTCGCATTCCATAGCGCCCAAATACAGACGGGCACACGGCGCATACAAATGGAAAATAAACCAACAAATTTTGTGCTCCTCGGGAAGTTTACTCACTGCAGGTGGCCGCAGTTCAGGATAGAGTGCAGCGAAAAATAAGAAGGACCCCCAACGGAGGATTACGGCCTAAGTAAACGCTGCGCACGGAAGGTTACGACCAGAACACGTTAACACCGAGCTGAAAAGCCAGGTTAGGGAACGCACACACGCATCAAACCATTGACAACGCGTTCTACAGTGAGGATTAGGCCATTGGAGATGAGGGAAGGAGATAGGACCGGAGAGATGCTGTAGGGGAGGTTTGAAGAGCTGGGAGCGCACGGAATGAGAGTAATGGGATGAGAGAGAAGTGGAAGAGAATTGAGGAGGGGGAGGTGGAGGGAGGAAAAACGAGGGGAAACCGGGGGAGTTGAGTAGCGGGGGTGGACCTCTGGGATGGCCGGCGAGGGGCTGAAAAGAGGATGTACTATTTATAGATCACCGCAAGAGAGATTCTGCTAGTGAAGGGATGCCGTGGGGTGTGGGAAGGAACAGAGTTTGTAGCCCCAGAACGGGGAGAGGGCAGAAGAGTTAGGGTAAAGGGTATTGAGGGGGGAGGAAAGAGCACGATTAACAGCACTAGTAGGCAGGGAGAGGGAGGGAGCGGTTCAAATGGAAACAGGACGAGTAGGGGGTGATATGCGGCCCCGGTTTGGGGGTTGAGGAGGGCGAGGGGAAGAGGCAACGCAGGGGCCCTCACAGGATGATGCTTAAACGGGAGATTTTAACGGGGTGTGAGGCACGGGCGGGAGGGCGAATGGGCTCTCCCGGGGAAAAGGGATCTCCCGACCTCACGTTAAAAGGACTGACTGCATGCGACGTCATCAGCGAAGAGGCTGACTATGAGGGGGGGGGGGGGGGGGAACCCAGACGCCATCGTCATAATGAGCACATAGGGGTTGATGATCACTTGCCGCACTCGTTCCGCGAATTATGCGGTGATGGCGTCGAGAGTGCCGAGGGGGAAAGCTCCGAAACCTTGTTGACTGACCCCTCCCTTACAATGAACAACACATTCCATGCCTCCCCTCGAGTATCTCAGGAAAACAGGAAACAGAACGCATATGTTTTATGAGCATGAGTGCCTACAAAACCTTTCGAACAATCGACTAAGGGCGTCCATTAAAGAAAAATATTGAAGAACTAAAAACAGATAATCTTAATCTATATAGGAAAACCACAAAAATTAGGATGAATGCAAATAGTTACCACATTCTGATTCCAGTATAAAGAATATTTATTTATTGCATCGTTTAATTTTTAGTCACTTCACAAAGGGAAATTCCTTCTCCGTGGGAAAATCGTGAAGCTGAGTCTGGCTCTACACTCAACACTGGCGTAGACACTTTCTGCTGCAACGCTAATAATGGTGGAGACGTATAAAGCTTATGACTCCAACTTGAGCCATGAGTCAAACATATTATATCACCGATACAGACACGAACGAGGTTAAATAACCGACAACAAGACATCCACTCTTTACTATGAAAAAAAAACACCGATTCGAAAGCATATATTTCAAACAAGATAGTTACAGTATATTTTAACAGGATTTCCCCGTCGACCACACTTCGAATTCTTAACAACCGAATGGGGGGGAGGATTTCTCAGGGGAACACGTAATCTTTCGGCGAGACGTTTCATTAGAGCTGTCCTAAACGAAGCGCAAACTCGACCCGCAAACATGCGGCAGCGCGATCGGATTACCGCTGACCGTGCGGGAAACGGTCGAGACGGCTGCTTGGACTGCAACGCTGAAGATAGTCAACGGCGGACGCTCCAGAATCCACCTCGACTGACGTGGTTGGAATGAAACTACAGCAGGAAGCCGGGAGGGCTCGCAAGAGGGTTGAGGGGGTGATTAAGTTACGATGGAGGGCCGGGAGGGGTTCGAGAAAGAATTTACGGAAGACAGAAAGAAGGAAACAACGTCCTGATATATTTACAAACGCCATAGATCAATGGGAGTAAAGATTACGCACCCACCTCCCCCCTTGAGCGGAGGATTGTTTATTTTTGTTTTTTTTTTCAATTCCAGAGGAAAAGGAGGAGGGCGGTTAGAGGCAAGCTGTATATCTGTAAGTAAGACGGCCTGCAGGAAATAAAGAGAGACTGAACAACAGTTCTGGGGGCGGGACCGGCGGCGAGAACCACTACAGAAACGGAAAATATATTTTACATGCTACTAAGAGGACAGTCCAGAGTTCAAAGAGGATTAACAAAGAAATGTTGGAGGCTGCAAATCAAAAGGAGAATGTTTTATCTTCATACAGGTTAGTCTGGCCTTTCGAGGCGCAAAAAATTGAATGAAGAAGTGCTCTCATAAACCAGATTCACAATGCCCATAAAAAAGGAATAATTTCTTAAATTACGAAAGAATCCGGTATTCTTGAGAACTGGATAAAGAAAGATGGATGAAGTTTTTCCTCCCGCACCGATTTAAACCGCACCAAATAAAAGGCTGCTGTGAGAAGCAATAAAATATTCATCCTCCAGCATGTATGGTAGGATTGCGTTGTGGTAATATACATTTCCGACAAATCCTTGACGTGGAAAAGCACCTAAAATTGGTATATGTGGGGAAACATGCAATATTACGAGCGTATGTCAATGAAAGAATAACGGCAATATTTTGAATGCCTTTCTACATGAAAAATAGTTAAGAAACTGCATTTAACTATCAAAAATATGAGCCTCGAAAAATAGTTCGTATTCGTATTAAAATCTCCCGATACTCATTTAATAACGAGCAAATTGGAGAACTGAAGCCTGCACGATTTCAAAATCGAACAATTCATTTCCGGGCACGTAACAAACTCGGATATTCAATATAAGAACGCAACTGAAAAGTTAATGAATTTCACGCCACAAAATATTATTTCTTGGATTTACAGCAGACACCAAGAGTTGGCAATTTTCCGGAACGCGGCGAGTCGATGGAAAAAGTTTTAAAAAATAATAAATAAACAGCAAAGAGATGTAAAAAGTCGGAAACGCATAAAAAAAGGGGCGCATAATTTTTTGATGAACACTCCCGATTTTCCGCGCTCGTATATACGTGAGCTCGTCCAAAATTTTAATCTCAAAAGAAAAACATTAAAAACGGGGAGATGATAATAAAAAAACCGTCCCTTTTCGAACCTCGAAAAAATAAACCGTCACACCCATCCCGTAACATACCAAGCAACGTCATGACTAAACCTTGCACCCTGCGGGAATGAAGAAATAAATTTTCCAACGATAAAAACAAAACAATGGTATGGCATTCAACTTTCAAAACAAATTAAGGATCACAAATGGAACCTTTCGGTGCGTAAGCACAGACGATCCCAGACAAAACAGGGACGCGTCGGGGACAGGGGGCGAGACGGACGAATGTGGGAAGGGGGAAAGGAGAGGGGGAGGTGCGTGGCAGGGAGGGCCAGGGTGGGGAAAACGGCGGGGGCGTCCGAAATCGAATTCTGAAAAAAATAGAAAAAAAGAAGAGCGAAATTAAACCGGGAGGGAAAATAATTAATCCCGAATGAAGGGGAGGAGACGGGGAGCGGGGTTAGAGTCGGGATGGCTTGATGGGAGCGTTGTACTGAAGAGTACGCTTTTTTCAACGCTCGTGAGTGGAGCGCACTCGAATCAAATGGGCACAGACCGCCACCATTCCACCCTACCCCCGTCAGCCCCGTGCACAAAATTTTGATCCCGACCGGAACGTGAGGGTATGCTGGCGGTCATAACGGGAAAACCCCTCGCGCCGCAGCCACAAAAAAAACTACATAAGCTGGCGATGTGAAGGGGGAGAACACCCTTCCTCCGCCATTTCAAGAACCAACCTCCCACGCACCCATCGCGGTGTTAGCAGTGGTCGTGGGACCGGCGCCGCGCAATCAAAAGCCCAGTTCCCCAACCACCCTTACACGGCACATCGCCCATCAGGAAAACCCCAGAGCACACATCCGCTTCCGACTTAACTCACCAATGAAGCAGTACTGCCCATTTCACATCCGCTCGCTCGACCCAAACCACCCCCGACGTCCCCAGCATCCCTCCCG
The DNA here is from genome assembly GCA_933228895.1 of Platycnemis pennipes. Taxonomy (NCBI): domain Eukaryota; kingdom Metazoa; phylum Arthropoda; class Insecta; order Odonata; family Platycnemididae; genus Platycnemis; species Platycnemis pennipes. Next base: position 55,695,601 of record OW121853.1, read on the forward strand.
TACACACTTCAACCCCACCCCCCCAACCCCCTTCAAGCAAACCCAACGCTCACCTACTCATTCCCCCTCCGCCCTTAACACGCTTCCGGGCACTCTCCTACAATCCCGCATGCCATCTCCACTTGTTTAGTGCCATTACTCTTCCATTCCTCTGAAGTCGCCTCGCTCCTTCGCTCGCATCTTCACCCCACCGAGTCACCTCGATCGCCGGAAGCCTAGGCAACTGCTCGACGAGAGAAACTAAAATATCCTCCCCTCGGAGCGACTCTGAGAATCAAGTGGCCATCAGCGCAGCAATCCAAGTGGCCATCGGTCATCACGATACTAAATCAAACTCAAACCACAGATGCGTACTTCAAAATGTAGTGTTAGAGACGTGTACAATAACTTACGTCTGGTTTCCGGCTCATGAAAACTCACATGAAAACAGAAAAGGCTAAAAACCCTTTAAAAATATGATAGCAACGGGGAACATCTTACAGCAGGTAAAATTGCATCGAAGCCTGGAACCACACGCATACTCATACAACTGCATAGATAACACGCATCAGTCGAAACCTTGGCATCTCACTAGAAATAAAGAAATATTCCCGTGGATATTTTAATACCATTAAAGAACCCAGGCGTATCAAATATAAACGGCTACTAGGAGGCAGGAAACCACTTCACAAATTTTAGCGAGAAATAAGCTAAAATAGACACTTGTGAAAAGAGTGCGCGTATACACGAAGACAAAGACATGGACGACTTAGTGCGCATATAGCGTAGTGCTTTAACCCTGAGACTTAATATTTACAACTCTCCATACTCCCCGATTCAATCCCAGCTCTACGCCAAGGTAAATATTATTTCCATCATACCTTTTTATCTCATACCATATCTGTCCGTATATAAATAAATTATGTCATTATCTGCAAAAACTATTTCCGTAAAAAGACTTACGGGAAAAAAACGGGCGAATAGGGAGACGTAATCATTGGGAAAATATTAGCCTTTGATAGAGTCGGGGTCGTCGAATTTGCGTGGTAAAACGAATATGAATCAGTGAATGAATATGAATCTCTGAATGTCTCGCTTCTGTTTGCCCCACTGACGTACGGTGGGGAAAAAATATATCTGCTATGTCTTCATCGAGTCCGCTCGACTTAAAGTTAACCTGCACTGCGAGACTGAGCAAAGGACTCAATGGATGACATCGACGAAGGAGAGAGCAATCAGAGCTTGTCCGTACCCTTGGAGCCACCTACCGGCATGCTCTCGTGGCACCGACCCCTGAGAAAAAGTCGTTCCTCTCCGCCAACACAATCGGACCCCTGCCTCTCTTTTACCCCCGAGGTCCCTTTCAGGAGTATCCTAGCACCCCCATATATACTCGAGGTCCGCCCACATCTCCAATAAGTTCCCCAGAGCGATGGATCCCCTAAACTACCTCCTATCAACCCACACAGCATTACGACCCCGACACCCAATTGCACATCAAAGGGAATATTTAAATGGGGGCCGAAGGAGGGAGGATGAGATGGGGGAGGGGGCGCGGAAAAGAGAGAGAGCCGGAGTATGAGGGCAAAGAACCCACCGACCCCCATATCCCCATCGGCTGAAGAGGGAGCGTGTAAGGAGTCAACGCTGGGGATAAAGGGTTTGGGCGGGGAACATGGAGGTAAGGAGGCGGGCGGGGGTCTGTTTTGCAAAAGGGTGAGTTTAGGGGATGGTGACGGGGGAGGAAGAGGGGGAGGTTTGGAGCATTAAGAGCGTAAAGGGGGAAAGTTGGGTGGGAAGATGAAATGGATACGGGGGAGGGGTTGGGACGGGGTCGGAAGGCGGGAAAGCTGGGGGAGACATGGGGGGAGAGGAGGATACGACAAAAATGAAAATAAATTAAGATTTGAGTGGCAGGGACAAGGAGGCAGAGGAAGAGACAGCGGTAACGAGAGTTTAAATGTGGAAGGAGTCAAGAGGGTGACAGCTCCTGCCCCGCACTGTCAATCCCCAGGCGATGAGAGATGGGAATATAAATGGTTTTCGATTTACGGGCAACTGGGCCCGCATGGCATCCGTTCGTGCACGTTAAGGAATCGGAGCACTGAGGTTACCCGTGGCGAGCTAGTAAAATTTACGCCCACGATCTCATAAATGGGAAAGTTGGCTACTGCAACATGAGGTCGTGACCTTCTATCTTCAAGTACGACAATTTAAAAGAAGCCATTGGTTTACCAAAGAGTTATACGGTTGATGCGGAAAAGAAAAAATTCCCTCCAAAAATCCTCCTATTACTACATCATATATTTTAATTTCACCGTGATTAAGTACAAAATTTCGTAATAACGAAATCCAACAGTAAAGGTAAGTTGTGCGGTTCCATATGACGGGTATGGCCATTCTAAATTCAAGGAATAAAGGGGTGTTTATAATTACAAAGTAGAAAGCGAAAAACGGAAAATATCGCAACTATTATAGCAAAAAATCGCTCATTTGACGGAAATCAACATCCATCCGCCGAACAAAAATAGACCAATGTCCTTACTTTAATGAATAACATCTCCACAAAAGGAAAACAAATAAAAGAAGAGCAAGAAAAAGCATTTGTAAATTCATCGGCTCTCATTTCCCTTTAGGCAATTAACATTCCCCCAAGTTCGATTGCTGCCACAGTCAGAACCTTACGGAACCAGGAAGACCAGAAGTGGGAGTTAACAACAGGAAAACCGTTACGGCTGAGGAAAGGAATGAGAATGAGGATGGAGATGACAGCTGGGGGAAGGGATAAATGGAATTACAGGGACGGTAGGTTATTCGATTATATGAATTTAGATCGGCAATTACACGCCCACCCAGACCCATACTCCCTGCTCCAGCACATAGCTCACACGGACTTCTCGACACATGGACTACATCACTAGAATCACATCTAGCAGACGCAACGGAGGAGAATGGACTTCACTTTACTGATTCCCGTTCATTAGGGGTAGAGCAAACTGGAGTAGCACTGAGTACATCTTAAAATATCGTGGTTAATCGTATGTTGGACCTAGATTCAAATGCGAACGAATTCTTTCCTTCACTTTCCCGTGCATTTCCTCAGAGAGTTAACTCCGCTCTAAGATAAAGTCACGAAATAAGCTACTAGTTTCTTATAAACAGTCATGCTATAAAATCCTGATAAGGAGGTACTTAAAGAAACACGTGCTCCAACATAGAAGTTAGAACGAGGTACGGTATCCCACCAATTATGGAGAAAATACGCTTTAAATAGGTAATATTAGAAGCAATGCGAATATTAGAGAGGGAATTAAAACAGTAACAGAATCAAAAAGATAGAACAAGCAAATATATACGAAAAATAATTGTCTTTATTAATCACATTAAGGTTTATAGCTCAAAGATTAAAAAAATAAGGAAAATAGTCATGCAACAACACATTTTAGCAACTGACCAAAACGAAGAAAATATGGAAAAAAACGACCCCATTAAGAACGAAATATAGGAAATGAGAAAGTATTGGTAAAGCGGAAGGCGTGGAATTAAAAAGAGACGCGAATTTTTTTCTTTCCTTACTTTCTCCTCCGCTCAGCGAAATCGCTCTTCTCCCGCTAGAACGAAAGGGAGGCGTGAAGGAGAAGGCCACCAGAAATGGAGATGGCGGAAAATACAGTCGACGGTGTGGACGGAGAATGAGATCGCACGAACTGGGGTGGGAGAGCATAAAAGGGGCACGGAACCAACTCAATAAGAGAGACAAAGAAAATGGCGAGGGGAACGACGTCATCCTGAGACACGGGAGGCTGGAACGAGAAGACAATGACTTCTGAAGGAATGGAGCAGCAGAGGGAAATTCGAAGAAATGCCGCATATTATCTCCGAGAGAACACTTCTTCTCGAGGGTCGCAAAGGGGATGGAGAGCTCGGCGGAAGTTTCTCAAAAAAAAAATAATAAGAGTGCACCGCAGGGTCTTATTCTTGGGCCGAGAGACTTCGTCATCTCATCGTAGAAGATGACGATCGGTCGCCTATGGACAACTTCTGAGAAGTTTGCATTGACACTTGCACCACGTACGCGCAGAGCATACGCCACCCTTAATTGCATAAAGTTTCCTGCGGAGGAGGGCGAGGAAGGTTACGGGAGAGGGTAAGGGGGGATGCGGTAGCGGCGGAGCGTGCGAAGGGATGATCCAAGCAGACGGCCATAGCGTAGCGAGAATATACTCCACATCCCGCCCCCTAGAGAAACTCCGACTTACATCGCCAAGGAAGGGCTAAAGGCGGATTCTTGGCTCGGAAATGACACGGCTAAGAGAAATATGACGAATGAATGGAACACGACGATGATAACCAAAAGGGGAGACCTCGAGGTAAAACTATTGAATTAAATTAACCCAACAGAGGAAAACAAAACTTAATTTTACCACTGGAAAAGACATTACTTCGAAAGACAACTCGAAATACGACTAGCGTTTAACGATGATTTCACTAGGAGAATTTGTATTTTCCAACACGACGGACCCCAGCTAAAATAAAAGGCAACAACGTACGTAATAAAGAAAAAATAAAACTGCGTGCTAGCGAGAAGGCAGTGAATCACCCGGCAGCGCAAAAGCTGGAAAAATTTATACTTAACGGCAAACTGCTTAAAAAAAATCGTCCATTGAGAGCACGTACATTAATATTATATGACAACCTTGAACCGATTTTTTTGTCCTCTACTCAAATCTGAGGAAAATAAAGATGGAAAAATGTGGGGAGAGGATAAAAGGAAAGCAAAGATGTGAGAGACGTAAAAGAATGAAACATGAAGACCAGCGTACCCAATAGAGAGCAAAATGCGCAGGGTGTGACTACAGCGAATGAAAGAAAAATATGAAAATACATGCCACAACACGGGATTCAGCTAAGAAACAAAAAAGATAGATAAATCATTTAATTTGAAATCAATCCCAACTCCACTCATTGTGCGTATACACACAGCACTGGAGAATTTTAACAAAATGGCAGACGACTGGGAAAACATGCAGGGCTACACAAATTTTTCCCCGTACTGTCCCAACTAACACAAACAACAAAAACCATTCACACCAGTCATCAAGACTAATGCAAAACCATACACATACATCGACGAAGAAATAATTAATCCAGAGAGCAGCTGGTGAAGGCATGAAGAGGAAAGGAGGATGGGGACACTGGATGACCGAGGACGACATCGAAAAGCAGAGGGCGGGGGCGAGGAGGGGGGGGAGACAGAGAGAAAGAGGCGTGAACTGAGAGGCAAGGGGAGGCTTCGGACGGGAATGGGTGAGGGAAGAGGCACGGGGGAGGAAGAGGGATAGCCGAGAGGGAGGAGGGGGGGCGACGCCCGGCGTCCCGACGTCACGTGACCCTGAATCGATCGGAATGGGGCGCCGTCCGAGAAAACTACGTTAGCGGAGAAGGGAGAGAGGAGAGTGAGAGACCGGAGAGGGAGAGAGGGAGAAAGAAGGAACGAGAAACAGAGAAGGTCGGGTGGGGGTTGAGACGGAGGGAGAGTATGAAGGGGGGAGAGACTGAGAGGGATACTTGGAACCATATGTGGAGGCGCTCCTCTGTATTTTTCCGAGGGAAACGTTCCGCGACGGGGAAGGGATGTGGCGGAGGGGGGTTGGAGATGAGCTGGATCAGAAAACTACGAAGTAGAGTGGGAGGGAGAGATAGTGATGTACCTAAAGGAGGATTTCGCGGGACGGGCGGGCTAAGAGTTACGAGAAGAAGGGTATCGAGCAGATGAGAGGGAGAAGGGTGCGAGTGTGTGTGAGAGAGAGGAAAGGAGAGTTTAGGATGGGAAAGGAAGGCCGAGATAGCGATGGCATATACAACGGGGAGGAGGAGCATGGTCTGCTGAGCACAGGAGGGGCACGGCAGCAGAGAATATATACATGGGGTAGGGGACATAAACTACGCCCATGCGAATACGAGGGGCCGGGATGGAGGAAAGAGAGGGAGGCGTAAGGAATAGGTGATGGGAATAAAGTCTCACCAAGCCCCACGTCCATTACACAATGGATACGGTTTTGCGACGCTGGAAAAAAAAGACGCTTTCTGGGGGGCAGCACAAGTTGATCAAAACGCACGCCGCACGCTACGAGCCCAGCACCTGGCGAGGAAAATCCGAAGAGGGTCGTATTTTTGCGCCAGCCTCCTCAAGTCGCTGAATTTCTAATTTGGAGCGTTGACAATGAAATGAATCACGAGGAAAACTTGGCCCTCAGGTGTGTAGGAGTGGGTCTCACTGAATAAAAAAAAACCTCCGGGGGTAAAACTCGATCAAATTTACTCTCCATAGGACGTTTTGAATTAAGTAAATAATAGCGAAGCCGAAAAAGGCAAGAAATCTCACACCGGAGGTAGAGAGGAGATGATAACGAAATTACTGCGATCGGAGAGAAGACAGGAGATTAAGGAAATACAGAGGGGGAAAAAAGAAATAAGGGGCGCTCTGGGACCAAACGCAGCAAAAACCGAGAAAGAAAAATACATGCTCGGAGACCGAGAGAGGGGAAAGGGCTGACGAAAATAGGAAACAAAACGGCCAAAGGGATAGAAATTTAAAAAATGTATGGCACGAACGGGATTAAATAGAAGTTCCGGAACGGGAGAAGAAGTTAGGGAGGACAGACTAACGTATAACGAGGAAGGAAAATGCGCGGGGAAAGAACAAGGGAAGTAAACAGTCATAGTGAAAGCCGGGGGAGAAAAAAGGAGTGGAGAGATGTGGTCCCGGGGAACGGGATGGACCATGAAGGGGAGGGTGGCAGGGGGTTTCTGATGGTGTCGGAGTGCGGTAGATCAAGATAGAAGGGAGGAAGGGGGTAAGCCCGGAGCCGTGGGTGAAAGGGGAGGAGTGGGAAGACGGACAAAGGGGTTGGAGGAAAAGGAGAGACGGGGGATATCGGAGGGCGGGGACGGCCGCAGGGCGAGAAAGGGTGGGCGGCGGCAATGCCCTGGGGGAGAGTGGGCGGCCGAGGAGGTAGGAGGTCTTGCATAGGCTGGAGCGATTCCAGAGCTTCGGGGTCGGAAGACGTAGACGAGAGAGGCCGGGCAGAGGGGGGAGGTTGATCTAATACAGAAAAGGGATGACGACAGGGCGGGGGAGAGAGAGGAAAAAAGAGGGAAAGGAGACCGTAAAGACGAGAGCCCCATGGTGGAGACAGCAAAGGGACCGCAGAGTAGAGATAAATGTAAAGCAATATAATATTCTCTCTATAACATGTTCCTGCGGAAGCCCACGCCGAGGAGTTGGGCATTAAAAATGGGCACGCGAGCTGAGGAACACAGCTTCCCTATTAACGAACAGTACGCACCGCCTTTCCCCGCCTTAACGTACGACCTTCAAGGGGATAATGCGAAATCCTTAAATTCGCGCGCGCTCAAGCAGTCGCTGAGTGAAATTTACACGAATTCGCACTCGGGTTTTTCACTTAAGTGCCCCAGTTGAACACTGATGGATGGTGGAAAATACGTCGCTGATGACTACCGTCCGCTACGAATACGCAACAGAATCTGAGGGCTATCAGCACGATACGAATATACAGTATCGTATGCAACAACATTGTCCTCATCGTCTATAACAATCGCCAAGTTGTCACACAGCGAAGTCTGCGACGATGGAATTTTTCGTACCTCATCAAACCACAATATCCTCGCCTCGCCTCCAGGCTGTTCACCTGAAGGCACGCTCTCTCCTCTGTATATGTTTTGAGTTTTGTGGATAATTCCACCCACTTCTAATTACAATTACCTCCAGAAGAGAGCGACGTCTAATAGCATGTCCGATCGGAATCATCATTTTTGCAGTGCTTTAAAAAGAATCGTAAAAAATAAAGCTGAATTTAAATTTGCACTCTGGTGATCTGATTTGTCACTCTCAAATACTGCTCAGCGCTAGCAAGCTTTTCAAGCCCTTTCTAGAAAATAGCTTCAAACGATTAACCACGAAGATGATTTTATTCGAGGAAAACCACATTTCAGACGCCACCAAAAAGCACGTACAAACAGCTCATCTGGAGAAAAGTAACAACGCCATCTGTGTTGACAAACAAGCGTTTGTGGATACTTCAGGAGAGAGTTGTAAGAAAAGCGAGCAACAGCCAACCGCGCAAATACAGTACGAGAGAAACGACGGAAAGCGCTGTCTTAGATTAATTGCGGGGCGAGAATGCGGAGGCGAGAACGGATAGAAAATACCCACCAATGAAGACTCAACTTCTTGTCACCCGCGATGGGGGAGAAAAAGCAAAACCCCTTCCATTCATGCCGAAAGAAACAAAGCGATCGAAAAGGGAAGAAAAGCGGGAGTGACTCCGAGTGAGGGAGGGAGGCAACAATCGACGGAGAGCGAGTGGGGGAGAAAAAAGAGAAATGACGTGACACCTTCCGCCGACAAATGAATGACTACTCCCGTATCGCGATGGCGGGATCGCGAGGGAACGCACAAGCGAACACACACACGCGCGCGCGCCTCGCTCATAAAACCGATGATAAATCACGCGCAATCATTGGCGAGCGGAGCAAAAATTTCCAGCGACACGAGAAGAGGAATGAGCAAGGGAATGAGTGGGGAGGAGGGAAAAAGGGGGGAGGAAGTCTGAAGAAACGGGAGCGGAACGGCCATTTATGGCAAAGTACTACATCGGGGCGGGAAAACGCAAAAAAACGAGCGAGGGAGAGGGAGGGAGGGAGGGGAGCGGGCTGGGAGAAACTAAGAGTCGTAAAGCAATCACGAAAATTCATCCCCTTCCCCACCCCTTCAACTTCCTGCCCTGGGGGAGGGGGATGAAAAAGTACTACCACCGTATGAGAAAAAAGGGCGCGGGGAGATCAGAACTCACGCTCCCCGGCCCCGCTCACCCCTTCGCGGGATAATAACAAGGGGGAAAGTGGGACGTGCGCGAGGAGCGGGGGGTCGTGGCGAGAAACAATAAAAAAATAGAGACCAAACGAGGAGAGTTAAATCAGGCGAAAAATGAAAAACAAAACGGGGTGTTGGAAGATTGGGGGATGCGGAGAAAGGAATGGCAGCCGAAGGGTTGGTTTCGGGGTGGGGGGAAATGAGATTCCGGGGGATGGGAAATGCGGAGAGAAAAAAGGAGATATTGAGAGAGGGGAAAAAAGACTTCAGCGAAGCAAAGGGGGGCGATGAAATGAGCGTAATAATGCAAGTCACATATTTAATGCGGGCCCATAAATATGATTCACGAGAGAGCGCAAGGGTTGGAAAAATAGGAAGTAGCCTGGAAAAGGGGTGAAGAGGAGGCTGGTTTGGTGTTGGAGGAATATGGATCGGGATTTGCGTACCGCGAGAGGGGGAAATAAGACTAGAAGAACTTAACGTGAGGGTAAGTGGCTCGGAGGCGTCCACTGGAACTGAAGGATCGCAGCAGTGCTCGACCATAATATCACCTCGGCATACCGAAGTATTTACCTGCAAAAAAAGAGAAGGAACGCCATTAGTCTAAAGACAGTTTTACGATTGAAATGAACTATATTCAAGAACAAAAAAACGATACAATCTTGATCACGCGAGAAAAGGTTAACACCATCAAAACATGAGTTAAGAGCAGTTCTTGCAGAATGTGACATGCACAAACTCCAATTATGTCTGGATTCCAGCTCGAACACAAAAAAGGAATCTAACCTGAGTAAAATTCAGCGTGCAGTTTATTATCTATAATCCGATACTAAAACTAACCAGAAGCCACAGATCGCAAAACCCAAGACTTCTTCCGAGAAAATACCAAAGGCATCGAGGCAAACCTGGATTACTGTAATCACAATGTAAAACATCGCATTCTTTAGTTAATTAAAGACTAAACTGTCCCACACCCACCTTCGGACTACCTAAGCACAAGCCGACTAGCGATCGGTATCTAGAAACGACTTTCTCTTTCCTTATAGGGAGAATTAAGCGAGGAATGTGTTCCTGTACATGCAAAATGGACAAAAGAAGTACTTCATGAGCCGACGACCAACATTCAAACCATATTAAGATAAGCCGGATCTTTTTTTAACTCGTAAGAAGAAATCTGGCTTTCACATGACCGACGTCGAGCGAGCGTCTAAAAATACCCCTCTGAAACTGACCCCCCTCTTTAGCCATAAAATAAGCATAACTTCGGCTTCGCCGAGCAATTCTGCAATCGCGCCGCCAACCAACCGGAAACGCCACAAGGAACAAAGCCCGCGAAGGGGCGAACCGGGATAGCCAGCGGGCGCCTAAACCCGACCGTGGTTTCATACGAGAGCCCTCCAAACCATTAGCGTCAACCCCAGCCACCATATGTAAACTTCTCGAAGTGACGCAGCAACGGGGAAAACATCACCATCACCTGACTGGAGGAGAGAGGGACGGGCAGTGGTGAGTAACCGTAACATGAGACCTCTGTGCGAACAAGGGTGGATGAGGAGGTGCGGACGGGGGAGGCTCGGGGAGATGAAAGGGGTCGGGGGGATGGTAAGGCCTGCGGAGATGAAGCCGCGCGATGAGCTCCGAGTTGACAGATGCGCAATTCTAGGAATGCGATCGAGACGGAGTAAGGCGCTCGGGATGTTGAGTCACACGAGAAGAGGGGAGGCTACATGGCGTCGGGTGAAATGGCAGAGAGATAGAGAGAGAGATGGAGAACTCGGTATCCACGGACATTGGAATTGTAACTCCCTTGAACTTCCCCGACTCGCACGCTAATTTTCAATCAATTTCCTTGCAACCTAATAACATATATTCTGGGAATGGTCATTTTTCGTTTCCATACTCGCTTCATCACACCATATTCTGTCTGCCATTGGGAATTGGCAATAACTGCCGCAGAAACGATCAAAATATTCATTCCATCAATTGGCCCTAAAGACACAGAGAATTAAGTGAGAGAAGGTTGACACCGGAAAAACCTTTAAAGATAAAAGAACCCAATATCAAGAAAAATCAATGTCAAATGCGTATTTTTTCATATATAAAACCGGTAAAAATTAAGTGGCATAAGCTCACGCTAGTTTTCCCAAGGTAAATGAATTACTTCCAATGTCGCTACAAAAATTTATTAACTAGTACTTTCGAAGTGGTCAGGCTCTTGCCATTCGAAAAGCAAACCGTAAAAATGTATTAAGGTTGACTTCTCCGCATCTTATTAGGTTTAAGTTCATGCATCATCAACTAATGACAAAATATCAGGGAAATCAGTATCATAAACAAAATAAAATTGCCCATCCGTTTTGACTTCAGTCGCTATGACATTCCTTATTGGGCTTTCAGGAACGGCATCACAATAGGACACTGCAAACCATCGAATGGGTGCTTGGTAGGAGGTGACTCCACACAGGCATGCATTATTATTTCCCGGAGTTTTCCGGAGATTGAAATGACCTAAATAGCGTAATAAGAGTTATGTATTGGAATTGTTTCATATTTTTAGATGATTCCCTTATTTCAGGTCAAAATATCCCACAAAATCCCAGAAGTTACTCAAAGTATCCATGCATTTTAAGGGATTTCCGATTTCATACAATTACGAAATTCACTGCGATAACCCGAATTTCCCAGTTCAGCCACTACTCGTGAAGACCGAATTAAAGGATGCAAGGGAATCAAGAGGATGCCAAAACATTCCCATGCGAGCAACCGCCTCCCCCATTCGATGTATCAACAAGAATGCCCCCCGCAAAAAGTGTACTCGCTAACGATGAGACATGCTCTCCCGTTTTTTTTTCAACATGAGGCCGTATCAATTTATCACCACTCAGCAGAATAAAATGGTAGACTCCGCGTTATTTATTGTGCAGAGGCATTGCCGACGCAGTAAATTTCAATTCTAAGACTGGGGGACAATTAACGCGAATAAGTGGAAGGGGCGACCAGCTACCGTAAGTTCAATACTGAGAACGATGTTTCGCGAGTGAATGCTTTCCCTATGGCCTTAAAATCTTTTCAGATCAATTCTGGGTTGACACACGAACGGCTTCATAAAAAGAGCTATCCGCTACATAATTACGATGCATGCTACTTAATATCATCTCCTAATCTACTGAAATCTATTATATCCCACTGGGGATCAAAATTGCGGCATCAGCTAAGTACCGAACATACAAATGTAAGAAATACAGTAAACAAGCAGACTAGCAAAAGCGTAAGCTAGGATTAGATTGATAATGACGAGCGTCAGAAATCCCAAAATTACAAAACAATCTCAGCAAATCCCATTTTTTTATCAACCAAACTTTGAATATAACACCCGACGTATCAAAAACGTTGTCATTGTTGAAGCTAGACAGAAGAGCAACCCTTCCCGAGTTTAGGTACTTGATGGGTACAATGTAGAAACTTACAATAGAAGAATGTCCTCCCAAAAAAAGTAATTGTTCAGCAGCAGTACTGGATTTTTTTTCATTTTCCGGAGATTAACCACTGTGAGGGGCGGTTCATAAATACCTCTGTAATCCCCTTTCTAATTTCCCGACTGGCAACTACATGGCATAACGTTTCAGATCCCACAGCAAGCCTCAGTAAAAAGCCGGCAAATTCCACCTCTAAGTAATGATGCGGGGGAGAGATCACATATATATACCATGAGTTCATTCACAGCTCAAGTCCCGAGATCATCCTAGATAAAGAACCGCGGCCCCATCAACTGACTGATAGCGAAATGAGCACCCACGAAAATTGCCAATCCAATGATTGATCACACGCTTGTTATCGGGATGAGGTCGTGGAGAGAATTGGGGGGTGGTGTGGCTAGAGAATGAGAGAGGGGGGTGAGGTTGAGGGACCTATGACGAAGGGAATGAGAGAAATGAAAGAAGGGGAGGAGGAATGAAAATGGAAGGAGAAAAAAGGGAGATGTGAGCGCCTTTGTTCTCTCGCGGGGGGAAGAAAGGAGAGGGAAAGAAGAAAGGGGAGGCATGGAAATGAAAGAGGAAGAGCGAACGAGACTTGAGGGCGGCGGGGGAGGAAAGGAATTTGCCGGAGACGAGGGGAATTGTGATTAGTTCATTGTTTCGGGACAAATGAGGCCCACGAAACATAGAAGCGTGGCCGGGACGTGGTCTTCAGAGGGGAGGAGAAATAACGCTTTAACGGAGACAGAAGAAATACGCCATTTTCATGCTAATCAGGAGACTACTATCGGTTCAATGTATTCCAAACCAAATGAAAAATCGCGAGGGTCGTAGTTCGGCGATAGAGACGGTGCAAAAAAAATGGAAGACCAGAGGGGAACATAGGATACTTTATGGCGCCTGGAGACATTTGGGAAAGTTTCCCGATTAAAAACAAAGAAAGGGACAGAGAAGACACACCTGGGTTTCCCCCGAAATTAACTTTTTCTATTCCACAAATTATTGATAACTTTTCAGTGACTCAAAAAAGTTTCCAATTCAAAATGACGTTACGCGACAAAATTGATAAAAGGAGAATCGTGGAGATGAAGTCCAGGGATAAATAATTGAGTACAAAAATATTTTCACGGAGAGTTCTTCGAACATATAAGGAAAAAAAGATCTGGATAAAATACTATTCCTAACTTCACAAATGTAGTTAGGATAATGAGTGAGACAGGCTTAACAGTCTCACAGCTTACACACTTCCCTCAAAAAGCAATACTGTACAATATATTGACATCAAGGATAATAAGGTACAGATCACAAACCACGTGGTTCAAGTCAACTCTCACAGACCTAATTAATATAGTTTCCCAGGTTTGGGAGAGAGGGACCGAATACTTTCAAATTAGGAATGGAATGGGGTGAACAGAATGAATAGCTCTCATTTTCAAGCTATTTACAATATAAATTGTCTCGACGCATTACGAAATAATAATAATGATTGTCATTCTATGAAACTGAAAAATGTTTTAATCGTTCATCGAGTACACATTGGAAATTAATTAATTACAAGTACACAAGTAGGTACTCACGCCTGCTGAGCACATACAGAGCAAGTAATAAGTACTCAATAATCACTCCACTAATTGAAACAACTTAACATTATTATTAAGCGACAGAATATAAATAGCGAATGTGACATTAAATTTATTGCTGAATAATGAGACAGGAAAGTGAATATTAGAAAATTCTCCGCTAACCCAGATCAGGAATGAAGTGGGAATATTTCGAAGTTGCACTGTTAGAACATCTTTAATACGGCAGCCAATAACGTACTCCCCATCAATAACAAAAGCCAAGAAATGTGCGGAACAAATGGGCCACCATATACCTAGGCGTATGTCGTAGAAAGGTAGAGGAAGGGAAGCGAAGAAAAATTTGGCATATACCACGAACGGAATCAATTGCGGACAGAAATAGTCATTGCTCCATTTTTTCCCGAAACCACAATTCCACGTCACTCAAGCATATTCAAATGCTATCAATTAGGCTTCATAAACAAATATCTAGCACCAATTTAAACAACACGGTAATGCGATGATCCATTCCGAAAAAAAAACTTCAAGCTCCATTTGAGCGCTCAATTTGGGGAGGATTTATCGAGCAGCGAGTTGACGATAAACTAATTCGCCGAAATTGAGTAGTCCGGGAACGAATTTCCGCGAGATTATGATGCCCCACGAGGCCCGCCATCTAGTTTCATTTCGTCCACCCCTTCACGTCCGTCCACGGGACAAGAAAACAGGCGCCGCTTAGTTTACGCCCCATTATAATCGTATGGTAATTGGTTTTTGGAAGTGGGGTGGGATGAGGAAGGCTTCTACCCCCTGTGAGAACTACGAACTGACGAGAAATGGAAATAAGAAAGACGGGAGGATGAAAATAGTAGAGGCGCTAAAGAGGGGCTGGGGCACGGAGAGGTGAATCGGAATAGCCCGGAGAGGTCGAGGAGGCGAGGTGCGTGTTGGGAGCGGGATAGGAGACCAGACCGTGGCGGCGTAGCGGAGGAGGGGAGGGGGTGGGGGGTGCGAAAGGTCGAGGGCGTGGTCAGCGCGGGGGTGGATGGTGCGGGAGTCTGCCGTGTGGAGGACTGAGACGGGCGGATGGCGGACACCACTCCCATCGGCCGCGCCGCGGGGGCGTAGGTGGGGAAGGGGATCGTGAGCGGGTCCAATCGGGAACAGGCGCGGCCAGACAGGGTGGCTGCGAGGGGTCCAGCCGACCTCCAACCGCCCGGGGCGCCAGCCCTCTTCCTCCCCTCACCGCCCACCCCCGCAAGACCGTTGGCCTTTGTGAAAAAAGGTCAAATCCCCGGGAGGGAAAAAAAGCAGATGAGTACAAAAACGACCGCACACGAAGCTTCCCACTTCAACCCCTCCCACCCTGCCACTATCGGCATAATTTCCACTACATCGCCCCTCTCCAACGAAAACTTCCACCCCCTCGCCATCCGAAATTTGCACTATTTCCCAACGGCAAACGCTTACGAAATGGTAACCAAGGGAGATATAATAAAGGGCTAAATGCTTCATATTTTTTTTACACGATGAAAATAAACTCTTTCGCCTCTTAAGCAGCGTTTATCGTTCACGCTGTCATGGCTCCCGTCATCCTACCTTCCTTCACACATCCATTTGAGGGTGCGTTTTTATCCTCTCGATCTTTGACCCGGGGACCTAATACCTCTTATAGTACGCAACATGATGGACCGGGTAACAATAGCTCAAAAACTGGGGAAGTCCCGAGTCCTGCAGTAGAATAAAAAAACAAAGCTACGAGATCTTGACGGTAATGGTCAGAGAACGAAAGAGGAATGCTTTCGGTACCTGGAGGAGGTGGAGTATTCACGGCAGATATTTGACTGAGGAGAACATTACGCTGTCGCTATTATTCATTCTGTCATTCATTCGCAACGCTTTCGGCTGCAATGAGCTTGAAGAGAAATGCTGAAGTCGTTATATTGTCCAAGTGAGGGAGTTTCGGGAACTTACTCCTGCTTCGCTTTTAATACCCACAAAAAACGATAAGTCATAGTAGTGTGAATAACACCGCCATCAATGCAGTGGGTACAGGTATATGTTTACATGAGTGCTGATGGGAGCCATTAATTTCCAAGTATGGAGGGATGCTACATTTCTCAGGGTTTTTATATCCTCACACAATCCAGAAACATGAAAAAACCGTTACAGAGGCAATTCATTCATTAAAAACTTAATAAAGGAAGAGAGAGGTTTTCTAGGCACACAGTATAAAAATGATGAGTTACCTTAAAGAAAACATGCACGATAACTATTAAAACCATAATTAGTTTACAAATGCAAGCTTAGCCAGAAGAAAAAGGCTCATACTCTGATGTATGAAATCAACCAATTGAGAATTTTTAGATAAAAGCGGCGCACACTCAGAATTCAACGTCATCACGGTCGTCAGAATCAATAAAAATACATTTCCGACAGGCTTTTGAGCATAAATTCAGGTAGATCATTACTTGCTACCAGTACTTTAGGATCGAAAAATCAACATCGGTCACTAACGAGTCAAATAGTATCGCAAAACACACAAGCCCAATTTAAAAACAGCATAAGAGCGTATTTTAAAGACGCATTTTGAATAGAAATAAGGTTCTTGCGAGCAACGGAAAAACCACTCGCTCGTCCACTCTCCTCACGCGGGGTAAGAAACGTTAGAGAGCGGTTCGGTTCGGGATAACAACCCGAACGACAAATACGAGGAGGGTGGGAGTGAGGTAACAATAACCCCAAACTTCAAAAGTCAAGCATCGGGCGGGACAGAACCACATCACATCACGGGCGCGGAATAATGGAGCATAATGTAGATGTCAGCGAACGCCGAGAGACAAATATGGTCCCTGAAACGGGGGTGAGAAGGGCGTGGAGTAAGGAAGAAAAAAAAGACCCATCCCATATCCTTCACGCATATCCACCCAAACACATTACGCCCGTCCATCCATCAGGTGCGTGCCCCACTCCCGCGAACCAGAATGGAATGGAAAAAAGAGACACCTCGCCGGGGGTGGGGAGGAATCACAACTCCCAACGGCAAGTTCCCACCGACGCGTGGCGAAGGGGATGAAAAAAACATCAAGACGAAATTCCAAAATCTCATCGCCGCACCATCCCGGGAGGACTTCCCGAAATAAAAAGGGCGTCCGGGGAGGAAGGCGCCGAAGAGACGAAAGAAGACGATAAGAGGGCACGCATGATGTCTAGAGTGAATGAAAAAAGAAACCTCGCACCGTGACCGACGCATCACATTCGCGGGCCCTCCGAACCACATTTTCGACCCACGCCCTCCGCTCTCGTCCAACGCGAGCGGAAACTCCATGGGAACCCCGCATGCGTAAATAACCCCGCTCCGCTACACGAGGAACTGAATTCACACACTCCCACCCCATTTCGGGAAACGAAAAAAAAATTAAGCCCGGGAGGTCAGAGTGGGGTAAAACCATGAAAGGGTGAAGAGGGCGAGAAAAAAAAGGCTTTCATCAAGGGCACGGGGGCAAGGGCGTAAAAGAGAAGCAAGACCCAAGCGTACGCTCTCACTCTCCACCCCCTCCCTCAGAGAACACCCTGAGACGCGAGGGGGTAGGCACGCACTACTCTCCATCCCTTCTCGCCCTCCCTTTTCCGCATCGGCAAAATAACACAACACCCCCCCCTGCCCTAAGTGCACTTGAGACGGCATGGTGCGCTACGAAACCCCTCCTCTTTGCATAAAATCCTTTCGGGACAAAAGCTGGCACAGTTATGCGAAGTGTACACAACCTGCAATATGGCGATAACCATCAAGTAAAAGGAATTATATATACTACGCAATACCAAAGGTAAGATTTGGACTACGTAAGCAACACTAGTAATCAAAGAATGATTACACTGCGAAATGAGATCAATATTCTCATTCATTACCCCAACTATCAACATTTGGGGCTCACGAATGTTGAATTCACGAGAGTACAACGGGGGCACTTCTTACCTTACAACCAAGATTCACAGGTGGTCGACCTAAAATTGTAGTCTTGTAGAATAGCTCAAAGCCAATGTTAAAGATTAAATAATGTTCTGTACTGAATGTACGGAAGATTATAATTCGAAAGAGTAATAATATTGAAACTTATTCCAAGAAATAAGGACAACTCTGAAAATTATTGATGCCAGAGTTACACGACGCAGCATCAACGGACTTCGACAACATGAAATTAAGATGTAACACGACAGCCTTCTCACAGGCAGCCTTGCATAACACGGAAGAAGGCGGGAAGCCAAGAGCATTTGGGCTTATGTAACACTAGGCTAAATATATGTCCGCGTCACAGCTGTCAATCAGCACCTACCATAGCTCGGGAGTATGAGCGACGACAGAAAATCGCCATAAACCGAAATATAAACATAAGAACTTGATAACACGGGTGCCCACGCAGTGAAACTACTCCGGGTACACGTGAACAGTCTGGATTCACTACGTAAACATCCGCCACGCGGTCTCCGCTCTAACGCCCTACGCTTCGTAACAGCGTATGCGCACACCTGATTTTACGTCGAAGAAAACGGCAATTTAAAAATAGCGCATGACGCGCTTTATCTTCAGAGTGATGGAGACTCGCCCGGATGAGGTTCGACGCTTTCAAAGGAGTAGGCCTCTACTTCCAACAGTCGACACACCTGTCCTCTTCCAGTAGAGCAAAGCACGTCGAATGACAGCGCTTCGCCACTTAAAAAGTGCAATTACAGCAACTTTGCTGGATGTATCGCAAGAATGTACAGCGAGCAAGAAACAGCAACAAACTAAAGTCATTATGAATTATAAATCTCCAATTAGTTGACAAGTTCCTTCGAATAATTTTTCTCTTCCGACTCCTATATTCAGTTATGACTTGCAGCAAATTATAATTTAAACCCTCAACAAGGACAGATGTTCAGATGCATAACACAATAGATTAGGATAGCGCGCATGCCTATTAGGATTTAAGGACGGAATTTCGTCACAAAACGACATTTCCAATGAGTTAATTGTAAAGAGACATGAAACTTCACGTTTCACACAAAAGCGAGCTACCGATATTACGCCGCACCGTAAATTGCAAATGTTTCGCTCCGATTCTCCAAAATTAGGCCAAGCCCTGCAACGAAACCACTGGGGCGATATGTCATCACCACTCTGGAGAAAAAAACACGCAATTAAAACCCAGGGGAAAAAAGCCTCCTTCCTCCATAAAATAAAAAAAATCGGCAGATCTTCCCGAGCACACCCTGACCCAAATAACCTTGACCCTGAAAGCCTCCAAATGCCAAGCATGCACCCCGATATGTTTCGTAGGGTCGGAATCGCGGGGGCGGGGAAGAACGCCATTAAACGAAGCGCTGCGTCGAGCACAGCGGGAAGGATGAGGGCAAGAACTAAGTAGCGGAATACGAGGCTGCAAACGCCTCAACTTCCACGACGCAGCCACTCTCACGAGGGCGTTGAGAGAATCTGGGGCAGTAATTCGAAACGGAAGAAGCATATAAATAATAGGCTTTGATATTTTATATTTTACCGCTGATAACAGTTATTGAAAACCTCTTTTCTCCCAACTCGTGGCTTAGTCGTCAATAAGAATGTTGAAAATTTAAAATTACGGGGCAGGAAGAATTATGGGATAATTTTGAGTTTTTCTCAAACAATTAACCTAAATTGTACCTTCATCTGCTCCAATATCTTTATCACACACAAATGAAGCTAACAGAGAGAGAGAGAGAGAGAGAAAATGCCGGCAAACTTTGGAACGGGGGCGTAATGCGGGGGCGGACGGAAGCAAAATTGCACGATTGATCCTGACCTTTAGGAGAGGTGAGAGCGCACGAGAGAGACAGGGAGAGGCAGCGAGAGAGGGATAAAGGCAGAGGGTGATGTTGAGATACCAACGTGGAGCTGCACATCCAGAGCTCGGGGCAACCAAGCCCTGCACGTACACACAACACTAAAAGCCTCCGTTATCACACATTTCTGATTGAAATGCCGCCCAATCCAAGACCCACGCATTCAAGTAGCCGGTAAACTCACCTCCAACCCTCTCGCCCCGTCTCGGCCGGGAGGCGAGGACTTAACCCTTACCCCGAGGGGAGAGGGCACCAGGGCACATGCAGAGCGTGAGTGTCTCGAGGACTTTCGTGGAGAGAAATGCAGGGGCGTACCTCCGATGGGCGTTCGTATCCACGGCAACGGCGGAGGCGGAGGAAGTGAAGCCAAAACGAAAACCGAGGAGGGAGAAGGGAAAGAAAGGGCTGGGAAGGGGATGCGGGAGGGCGAGAAATGATGATAAGGAAAATTAGGGCTGGGTGCGAGCTCGCCGGGCGTCCCATATTTTAAGGAGCAGGCCCTTGTTTTTTTTAAGTAAATCCCCCGCATACTATGATGATAAACGAGGGAAAGCCATAAAAACTCTAAAACCCCACCTTCCCCAGTTATATACTCCTGAAATACCACAGTGATGCCGACTCACGGAGGAAGTGACTGGATGGCACTAGGCGGAACAATTAAATTCACCAAACATAAGCGGACTTGGCCATCAAAGCATTACTTTCACTGAACAAGAGGACGGAGTCACTTCATCACGGCCATTCGTAAGTAAAACAGTGCTAGGACTGGTTAGCATCTAAGCCTTGCCAAACTAATAAAATTCAAATTTTAACCTAATAGATGCTTAAATCAGAAAGATTGCCCATTGAAGTAATCAGGGTCGATGATTTTAGATCTGTTCCCCATTAAGTCACAGGTTAATATCCGTTTGATCATTTCATGCGGATGCTGATGAATAATGAACCGAGTATATGAGAATCCGAGAATTTCTTTCTCCGATTCCATACAGTGACCGTGGAGCACAATATTTTCCGCAATGAGAATTGAAGGAAGTTCATGGCCTTCGTTCGAAAACGATGAAAATATTGGAGATTGACATGGGAGAAGTACATTTACAAGTAGCATTTGGTGCAATATCGTAGCTAAAAAACAGTACGCAGAATTCAAATATTAAGCGTTACTGGCGTTCCGAAATTCCTAGGAGCAGTATGTTACACCACACCATGCTCCTTGTTTTTATCTTGGGAACCTGGAAACCCTTGTCGGGTCGTACAGGAGACCGGAAAAAATAAGCGCTCCGGAGCGATCTACGGAAGAGCGGGAGAGTGAACGTTTTAGTACTTCGGGGAAGTCTGAAGATGCTCGGAGAGCAGGGGGGGGCGAGCGGAAAGAAACGAGAATGCAGAGAATGGGAGGGGAGAATGCGAAAAGATAGAGAGATGGAATTAGCTATCTGGGCCACCGAGTCCCACACAAAAATTCCCCTCGGGATGGCGGGCTGAGGATGCCGCGAGTGGGGGACGGCAAGGGATCGAGTAGGAGGACTCAAGGGATGCCGGGAAAGCCAGATGGACGGGCTGGAGGCAGGCGCGCGTAATGATAAGAGGTGTAATTCACTCACTCATCCCACGCCCACCCAGCCCTCCAGACGAACACCCATCCCAGAGATTACCACCACCTTACGGCCCCTCCCGACTCACATTCCCATTCCAAGGTGCACCATTTAATTACATCATCCATCTCCCAAGTCTCTACCTACCCTCTCCGGCTTCTCGAAAAAAAACCTCTCCAACCCCGGTTAACACTTTTACTCTTCCCGGATTGCCCGCATCTTTAAGGGAGAGAGAGATATATATAAGGGAAGAGGCGCCAGGGGAACGGGAAACTCCTTTTGGTCCAATCCCACGCCGAATGGAAAGAGCCATTGGAAATGAGTGGTGACATTTCTGCGAGGGGGGGACTTTAAACGTCAACCCCGGTCCAGAGAAAATTTACGGACGTTTTAATTCCAGGGTCTTTACTTCAAGAGAGAAGGGAAGGTATCTCCGTGAAGGAGGTAGGTACCTTTTCTGAGTCAATGGCGCGAAGATGTACGAGCGTCTATTCAGGCTCAAATACTTATGTATAAAGGGAAGATACGATTAACAAGGATACTGGTAAACTCAGAGAAAACATCCGAGATACCTATTTGTTAGGGGACGATGCCAAGGGTTCTGGTAAAACTGATGACAAGATACTGCCACCGTTGGCCACACAAGGTTAAATAATTTGTTTCTCTTGTAGTCAAGTGAAGTGTGAATACATGTCTTCACATATGACTTTTCAACAAACTCCAAGAAATTGGCTCAAATCAACATTCCCTAACTAATAATGTACATGACTGAGTGAATTCCTTAACAAAACGCATCCTCACAGTTAAGAATAAGTAACAGTTACAAGATAGGGGTTATTCACTTTTCAAATAAAATTATTATTAAAAAAAGGCGATTACGCTGATACGTTAAACCTAAGAGACTGAATACAAATATTAAATAATAATGCAATCACTTCGAAGAACGGAGAGAATTGATATATTTTTCCTCATGATGCAAGGTAATGAGTTGCCGACGTCACAAGTGACATCCCTGACTTTAACAAAGATTTTAAAAGACAACTCAAATCAAGACAGCCGACGGTTACATCCAACCTCCATTTCCGAGCGCACACTCATAGAATGGCGGAAATGACCCGCGGAGCATCGACGCCAATGTAACCCCTAGCATTTTCACCCGCGGAACCCGCGAACGAGGGCGAAGGAAGTCACCAGGGATGCACGCCGCTCAACCTAGTGACTCCCATCACGCGACACACCACTCTCCCCGCCACTCCAACCCCCAAGGCTCATCCACAATAAACCCGCTCCCACCCCTCCACGGCATGGGGGACGGAGGGAGGGGAACCCAAACAGAGCGAAGTGAATGCCCTTTTACAACAACGATTGGCCTCGAGCCAGGAACCGAACCATCCCCCCCCCCCCAATCCCAACCCCTTTTATGTGCCCCCGACGCCATCATCCTTCCACCTCTTCGATGTATACCCCGGTAAATCGATAACTGGAGGAGGGGATGGGAGGACGGGGGGCGGGGATTTCGGCTGCGTATGCGGCAACGTTGCATGCAGTTGAGGTAGACCCTGGCCTCGGCGGCGGGCGAGGGTGAGCCATAGACACCATACGGGTGCCTGGAAAAGGGGGATAGCGCAGGGGGGTTAGGGGGGGAGGCGGGAAAGGAGGGGCAATCCGTGCCCACACTGGGCTACGCAAGGTAAGGGTCACACACGCACAGCTGCACACATGAGGGGGGATGACGGGACAGGGAATAAATCCATTTGGCGGGCCGACGGGTGAATTACCTACGGAGTGGGAGGCCGGGGCGATGCAGACGCGAGAGTGAATTCCAGAGCGAAGGCGAGGTGAGAGCGAGCATGAGTAATGAATACTGAAAGTAAATTTTGGCTGATCCAGGCAATTCGCCAAGTCCACAATGAAATGATTCATTTCTGATGCGGGTTGCGACCACGTATCCCGACTCCATGATGTTTTTATTTACGTATAACCCTGAGGACTGCAGCACAAATTTGATGCCGAGGGTGGTAAATCACTAGCCGTGAAAATGCGACTCTGATAAAAAAAACAGGGAAATTAACGGATGAAAAGAGGTACGTGATTCCGAGGTAAGACCAATTCTGTTCGCACTGTGATCGTGCACTGGAAATAGGAACCAATGAATTCGCCTCGACGGGTGATCCCTCTTGATTTGCCCTTCCTTGATATCCCTTAAATGTAATGTGGAAGTAGGAAAATATATGCAATGACGCCTCGGACATAGAAGCTTGGGTCAAATGGTCCCAAAACAAGATTCGGTTCATTGACGCCCGACGTCGCTCTGGCAATACGGCTGCCGAGAACATCTCTTCTGTAACAACACAACAAGCAGAGCATCATTTCATGGAATTCGATTGGTGCGGCCGGCAAGTTCGGGCGCGTAACGCAGCGAGCGAACACGATCAGCTGATACGGGAGGAATTAATTCACTTTGTTCTCGATGTATGAGGTTAATCAACATCTGATCGTCGGGATGGATAAACTGAGAGCATGAGGTGGGAATACATATATAAATGAGGGTCTCTCTTTTTATGGAAAATTTTACGACATGACAGTCGATAGGCTTTCTCCAATCATAACACAAACGAAACGTTAGGCATAAATATAACGACACCATAATTTCACGAACTATCACATCATACAATTAACGATTAATACTATGGAAGATAAAAGTACACCTGAATAAAACTTTTGGAAAAACTTTGTACCCGTTGAAGTGCATTCTTCTGCCGGGGATCGAAAATTAGAATAACCTGCCCCTCTACGGAAATGTTAACACGGTCAGAAAATTGACACACATACCTAAAATAAGGCGTTACACGGATCATGTGTGTGATTTACTCCAGACACTACATATTACAATTTAAATTTGAAATACGGAGGAAGAGAAAGGACGGGATAAGGAGACACGGAGGGGAGTGTAGGGGAAGAGGACCAGAGCGCGGAGACGCGGGATAGGATGTGGATTCCAGGGAATGGCCGTTGTCATGGTAACGCGGGAACCCCAGGCCAACACCTCATCACTACCCCTCCCCACCATTTCAACCTTCTCACGCCCGCCGACCACCCTTATCCCCACCCTTAACACCCTCACAGCAAAACTCGCCCCCTCCTTTTTTGCACGGGAATCGAGAGAGAAAGAGGGGGATGTGCGAAAGAGAAATTCGGCCGGGGAAGGAAAGAGTGAGACGGCGGCCGGGCAGGGACGCCCGAGCCCGGATAATGGAAAAGGTGAACGCCTAAGGTTCGAGCGGATAAGATGACGCTTTGAAAGAGAAGGAAGGGAATTTGGAAATTGGAGAATCGCGGGGGACTTCGGAACAGCGTGGAGGTAAGGGAGGAGGGGAAGAGCCGGGGAAAGCCGTAAAAGGAGGCCGCGAAATGAGAAGAGAACGGACGATTGCGAGGCGATAAGATCCCAAAAACGACGCCTCAAAGAGCTATGGGGGAGCACCACGGGCGGGGAGAAATGGAGGGGGGGAAGACAAAGTAAAATAAGAGAAGGAGGAAATAAATCTGCAATGATGATGCGGGATGGAGATCAGTGGGGCGAGAAGAGAGGACCGAGTATAGGATGGGATGCAGAATGAGAGGGGAAAAGGATGGAGGAAAGAGTGGAACAGAAAAAAGTTATCGCCGAGCGGCAAACCAAGAACGGAAACAGCTAACGTCATGGGTAAGTACGAAGTATAGACGTAAACAAACCAGCGAGGCTCCAACGGATGGCTCCAGAAAAAGTGATAACGTGGACGCCAATGGTGTATGACGAAAAAAAAGTCATTTTCAAGCTATTTTTACGAAAACCGACAGAAGTTTTAACTGAAAACATCGCCATTATCGATACTTTAGCGACTATTTTCATTTGAACCCTAACGAATAATGAAAAATCATTTCAATATTTAAAAAAACCATAGTACAACCTAAGACATTTGAACTAAATATTATCCTCTTTAAAACGTCTTTAGATTTAATTAGATTGTTGAAAGAAATTTCATTGGGTGACGCACAAGAAAATTAACATTATTAATTTTGTCTAAAAGAAAACTGTCGAAAATGGTGCTGAGCTGACAAAAATTCACGATTACTTCTCTTTCATAAGTTGTTCTCCGCAAATTTACAAATAATAAAAGTTTTCTCTAGTTATTTTTAACGGAGGACTTCGAAATGGAAAATCCCGCTCCCCACTCGCAGTTCGTCTCAAGATACCCATGTAGAGCGGGCAACATAGCACATAGGATATGGAGAACAGAGCGCCATAATAGGTCATAAGGCCGCAATATCACTGCAAATAGGACATGATTCCTCCAAACAGGCGATATCACACGCTCCAATCGAGAACGGTAACACTAGCATCCATACTGCACAAGGTTTAATCACCAACTAAAATCAAGACCAAAAAAAATACAGCGATAAACATGTCATACCCCAAGTAATCCAATTTATTTTTAGTGACTCTACGACCACTTCCTATCACACTTTTACATGCAAAAGAAAGTCGATAAGCATGAGAAAATTTCTCACCGAGGGAACAAAGACTTTCCAAGCCAAACTTTGTCACGGATTCATAGTCTCAGTAAATGGAACTAGGATAGCAAAAAATATATAAACCTGACAAAAGCCACTTTAAAATAAAAATGATAGACTTAATGAATTTGAAAAATTGTGAGAACACAATAGAAACTTGACTAAAAACGAAAACGTCTAGAGAGGACTGACATGGGCTGACGTTGAAGAGACCATCGTTAATGAATTCTGTCGAGGTGCGCCTTAGGTACGGTTGTACGGAGAGGATTCCGCGCGCACTAGTACAATGGTGACGCGAAGGAACGGATTAATGTCGGAATTGATGGGGAGAGTGTTTACACGAGAATGAGACAGGATTATTAGGAACATACAATGGTAAGCGAAGGAAGGAAAGCTCCAGAGAGAAGGGGAAGGGAGACGAGAGGGAAGTAATCCTACATCATGGCTAACCAGAGAGAAACGCCGACGACGCCCGAGGAGGAGGTCTTGAGTCCTGGGTATGCCTCGGAGGTGAGAAGCAATTAAAATGCAGTCTACGAAAAAGCTAAAACTGGTGATATAAATTTCTCGTGACGGTTCTAGACCGTCCACCCAATGAATTAACAGAGGAAAATATATCATTGCACCAGATTATTAATTATGACCGAAGAACTCTTCTACACCCAACAACTGAAGCGACAATACATTTTTACAAATCGCTGCAAAATTTTGACTTATGGACTTAGTAGATAATACAAGGATTCACGAAGAACAATGACCTATAGAAATAAAGGAGACGACGAAGGGGATCAGGCACTTAAATCGTGAGAGTAAAGACTGTGAAAAACAGTGAAGAATGAAGAGCACTGAAGCTCAAGAGAACCTGTCAACTAGCAAAAAACAAAGGATGATATAATACCACCAAAAGTCATAAGTCCTGCATAAAAGCTAATAAAGAAACCAAAGGAAGCACGGCATACGTAAATCAAATGATTCCTTCGGCAGAGCAAACTCATTGTAAAACGAGTTACCCGACGCAAGAATACCACGAACTGTACGAAACGTCCGAAGCGCTAGATAATAATGCTCCCTTTGCGCGTTTAGAACGCGAAGTTTCGCGAAATTCATCTGAGAGCGCCCTCTCGCTAAAATATTCTTTCACCCATACTCCTCGATGAGCGCCCTCTAAGATAAAGGAAGAAAAAATTTAACGCCGGCGAGACTGAAACCATCCCCGCAGCGGCGCGTAACTCATTTTATTTAGAGTTCCCCGCATAGAACCGAGAGAGACTACTACCCCCGTTGGGCGAAAGATAAAAGCGATCCTGAGGGCTTGGAAAAAGAAATGATGGGATCGGCCGCGTGAGAATAGGAGAATGGGGCGAGCGGCCAATGATATAGTCGTCCCCGTTGGTAAAAACGGCGCGGCGGCAAATGGGGAAGGTTAGGACGTGGGATCTCTCCGAGGAAGCTTAAGGAGAAGGAAAAGTTTTCTCGATAAAAATAAGTACGCACTAAATTTGGCCATTTCGGTTTTATTCCGCCCACCGTGAAAGAAGAAAACGCGGGAGGACCATTTTACACGCGCAACAGCATAAACTACTTCTGTCGGAAACATTTATTACGTAGTTAGGAAGACAAAAAGGGCATTACGGGTGGGGGAAGCGCAAGGGCGTCAATGAAATGTAAAATACGCATAAGGGAAATTTGGGAAATGCAAAAAAGAGCCGAAATTTTCATTTCTCCGCGGAACAGGTACGTCGATCTTTTAATCGTACGACCAAGGCATGCTCACTCAAATAACAAAATACATTATTCGAATACCCCTTGCACACTACGAATACAAATAAGGAATTCCACCAACTTCCGATGGAGTATATGTACACCGGGAAATATGACGGGGATATTCATAAGGAAAATTACGTTAGCTTGAAGTGAGAGTAACTCTCGTAATCATTACCATAGCACAGCAAGTACAATAGTGAATCGTAACATAATATATCTAACCTGTATACCAAAAAAAACAGCAAAAGAAAAAAAAATTGGAATTTCAAATGCAAGAGTTTCAGATCATGAGCGCGTATTAAAATCCACACGACGAGACGAAAGGTGAGATATCTAGAAACTCGAGAACTTGAAACTCACAGCAATACATGGAAGACATAATGCTGCTGAATTAGCAAAAGAAATAACGGTACATCCCTAGAAAGCGGAGAATGAATGAATTGCAATATAAAAAAAGGTTAATACACTACAATTTGATAGCAAAAGGGGGTCAAGCGGAATGAGTGGCGAGGGTAAACGAAACCACGCACGTAAGATTTAGACGGTGTCATAAGTTCTCATCCAGAACTGAACCATGGAGCTAATGACAATAGCTAGACTGTGCACATAGAGCGTTAACAGCCTTCCTCCGAAAGTAACAACCCGAAAGGAAATTCAATAAAAACGAACTGGAAATTTAAAAACGAAGTTCTATAATTCACCACCCACCACGACAAAACTTCTCCTTAATATCTAGGAATTAATTTTATAGCACCTAAATATTTTACAATACACCTAATTCAGGAAGGGCTCGCGTCATACAAACGTCCTTCAACTACAGCAGTACAGATCTAAACCCGAGCTTAAAAGTTAAAAAATACAAAGAACCAATTAATAAAGCTAATAGACTGAGACTCTCCAATCGATAAATGAAAACCAAATGACACACGACTACTTCTGGGTACATTATAACGATAAGGACAACGTATGGACAAACGGCTGTGGAGGGCGAGAAGCAATGGAGTGAGTTGAATACACTAGAAGATAATGGGATACTCATGAGAATCGAAAATGAGTGCGGGACAGGCGGTCCATCGTAAAATGAAACGAGGAGATCGAGCAAGTGCTGGTCGGGGAAGTCTGGATTTCGGGCGCTCGACATCGTAGTGTAGAGAAAACGAGGGCCACGGGCCCTCCGATAGGTGAAATATACGGACGATCCCACGGACATCGCAGGCGGTGAAGTCCGGGAAACGGTCGAAGCATTCGAATGGAAAAGGAGCGAGACGAACCCGTCGCAAAATTGTAATGTTAAACTTCAACGTATGAGAAAACTGTTGGATTCGTTAAGACAAGGAAGCATATACCAAAAGTTTGTATAAGATTTTTGGGGTATGAAATATCGACTCAAACGGCAAACAACACTAGTTACTCGCTGGATAGAATGATAACGCAATAAAGACAAAATATGGATAAGTTCTGATGGCAAAAGAGAATTTCTGTATTAAGAAAATGTTTATAAATACACTTCAGTCAAACCTGTAAAAAAAACTATTATTAATTAATCAGATATTCAAATAACTAATAACATAAGCTATTTATACCCGTTAATATACCTGCAGGACTACTCTCTCGATACTTATGAAGCACCTAAGATCCAGCAGATCAAGCCTACTATCCTTCCTCCCTTGAGGAGAATATGACGTCTCAAAAACTGCATTTACTCTTTATCTACAATTACATAAGGACACTATGGACACGCTGGCGGTGTTAAGGACTATGAAAGCATTAAGACATTACAAAGTTTAAAAAAAAAGGTAAATGTACTCAGAAACTCGACGGAATACAAAAAACTCAATAGAGGGACAAAATGTATCTTGAGCCTTTCGTAACAAAGAGAGCCAACATTGAAACCCACAAGCCCTTTTCAAGCATATAAAGATCGTTAAGGGAATTAACAAATCAAGAAAGAAATGTTGATATTTATTGCTTCCAAGATTCGATTTCCCAATGAAATCGACAGAGGCAGAATGTGATAAATGGAAATTTAACATTGACATGAAATAGTAAGTAATTTTTATGCAAATGCATCATCCCCACAACACGACGGGAGAACGTTATTCTCGGAAATTTTGATATCGTGTGAAGGAAACGTGTCTCCAGACTTAAAGCATGTCGATGAAAGATGGAATCCTTGCAGCCTACATTACTAGCATGATACTTAGGAGAGTTTATTACACAACTGCCATGTCCAAATGCATTCAAAACAATGATAAAAACATTTGAAACTATGATTTTTACAAATGCCAAAGTGCAACATCATCTGAATGAAATGACTGGATCATTGCATCACAACCAAGTTCCGAGCATTTACGAAATCTATCCTTTAGAGTAATAATTTTAGCCCCAATCGCATGACCACGCACCAGGAAACAAGGCAGAGAGAACGGATTCGGAAAAGGTGATTGAATGGAAGAGGAAAAAGAAAGGAATACAGGTAAAAAAAAGGGCCCTTCTAATGAAGGCAACGCCAAAACTCGGGCGGCACGACCCAAACCCAATCGAGGGGGGAGCGAAAAAGGCGACCCGTACCCAACCGCGCCCTTCAACACGGGGCAACCCCCGGCGGAACCCAACCTTCCCCACTCGCCGATCCGTCAACCGCAGATCCGATGAAGGTGGCATGCGGTGTGGGGAAGGCCACGGAGGGTGCGGCGGGTGAGTTGGATGTGAGAGGAGAGGCTGAGAGCGGAAGGAACCCGGGGGAAACGACCTCACAGCCTAATCTCCTCTTTATTCCCTCCTTCGTCCCTCAAACCCCACTCCTACAAAAGTACATCCTCGATTCTGCCCACCAAATAAAACGAAAGTCAAGAATGGGGGAAATAAACTTTCCGCCAGACTGACGCAAAGAGAAGACAGACGTCGATCGAAACGTTAGCGGTGCAGGGAGGGCGCTTCTGGGCACCGGAGAAAAAGGGTTGGGAAGGGATGATGAGAAACGAGGGGGAGAAGAGCTTATTGAGAGAGATCAAAGGGGAACGCGGGACGGCGGAGGAGCGGTCGAAGTAAAGGCCGGCGTTAATGGACGAGAGGAGCATCCCCGACAGTGAAAATGGGAGTCGGGAGAGAAATTAAGGAGTCCTCCCATTTCACGAGTGGCCAACTCAGCTCGCGACGAACGTTGTAATCCTCCAAGTAGGATGAAGAAAATGATCGCCTGGAAGGGGAAAGCAAGGGGCAGAACGTGCTAATACACCAATTAATTCCTTCGATTCCATGAGAAGAGCATATGGAACCACTGGAATTCAGGTGTTCAGCCTTTTTAATGCAGAACAGTCCCCAATTTGGCATTTGTTTTTAGCAATTTATTTCAAATCATATTAACATTTCACAACAAGTAACAACATGTGTATCCAGCAAGACAAATGGGACGTTTTATTCCCACACGTACGTACAGCTTCCGGATTAGGACGTCACAATGCAGAATACAGGTAGACACGAAAATATAACACGAAAGAGGAAAATCCTTGCATACCACTCAATTTCCTTTCGTCCACGACTTCATATGGCAATGAAAGCATTAGTACGGGCGCGGGAGGTACAGGTTTAACGAATTCCGTGCAGTGCATTACTCCCGTCTCGTGATTAACGGGTTACTTTCGACTCACCTAGACGGCGGCGGCGGGGGGTTGTAGACGGGGGACCATAACGCACGGTCGGCTATGGAAAGTAAAGCGCAGAGATCAACACACGGCGGAGATCCATCAGTAAATTGGCGATGAACATGCGACGGACGAACGCGGAATATTCAGCGATGTAAAATGTGAAGGGGAATGAACGCATTGCGTTTCCGAGCGGAAAATTCTAACGACGCCCGGCGATCACAGAAACTGACTCACAATGCAGGGCAGTTCACCCCTTCAATCTCCTTCGAACATCCACAGACGCATAGACTACATTCTCTCGACGATAGGTTCACTCATATTCTACTTATCGCCCTTAATATTTTTCGCCAGGCATAATACTAATGAATTATTTTCATGAAAAATCTAATGAAGGATCAGCTATTAACCTGAAAAAATACGTAACAACAGCAGCAGTTCTAGATTTTGACCACTACTGATTCGATAACAAGAATCACTTTCTCTACCCTCACTAGCCCTCCTGACGATAAGTGATCGGTTGGGTAACGCATTAAAGCCTGAGTATGAATTATTGCACTAGCAAATATAACGTAAGCCGGTATGAAACTTCATTCGCTTGAAAATAAGGATGCATGATGATAATTGAGGAAAATTTACCCAGTGACGAAATTCAGCCACTAAGAGTCTCTGATCTAATAACCACGCGGGGAACGGTACCATTCTCTGACTTTCTATTTTTATCGACATTCAAGATGATTAGCGGCAGTTATAAGGAAGATACAGTAAATAGTTACTTCCATTACGAGGCTAACCGAACTGGGACATCAAATTATCATTAACGATTGCACTAACAGGGACCAGACAGATTTTGCGAATAAAGACATTAGTTGGTTAGGATTTAGAAAAACTCGAGTACTGAATTTCACGCATCCACTCGCTAGATACTGTTCTCGCACAACGGTAAAACATTTAAATTGTGAAGAGAGCATGGAAATGTGCTGTAAATAAAATGAAGGGGTAACGTGTAGACTTCTGGAAAGCAGGAACTCTGAACGAAAAATGGCGAGTGAGCCCGTTAATATGGTTACGCTGGCATGAAAGGCAGAGAAGCCGAGACAAACCGCGCGTCGGGAGGAAAACCTCATAAGGTATCTCTTTCCGGAGACCAAGACTTCTCCACCCCCATTGAGGAGTGGAACTGAATTTTATGAGCGCCTGCGGTATGAAATAAGAGAGCTTAACTTGTTGGAACTCATCTTGCACCGCGCCAAGAAAGCTTGGACTGAGAATTACGTGCTCTAAATGAAAAAAGTGCAGCCAGACTTGAAATATGCACCCGACCATCCCTTCTTCTATAAACCCGAAGCAAAGGGTAAATGCCGATCCTGACCGCTCTTCAAGCCGCTACCATCAACCACAATATCCGATGCACATGCCATCAATATCATATTGTTTTACCGAGTTACCGTAAATATGTGCTGTAAGCTTCGAAAGCTTATGACAGCCCAATATGAAAAATAAGGATCAATTTTAGAAAACAGTCTCGGGTGTCACTCGGGCGAAAATTTTCCGTGACCTGGATGTCTTTCGAAATAAGGATACTGCACTATCCACAAATATTTTTATTTTCAATGGTCATGGTTTCGTTGCAAAGACCTGATGCTGCTTTGGAACGAACCATGCTCGTGGACAGTAAAGATTCTTGTGGAAATTGTAGTGCATTGAATTTTTGCTTGACACAAGGCGGATAACAAGAATGTCATGGACATACCTCAGCTCCGACGAGAAACACCACAGTAACCGCGACAAAACTATATTTTGTCGTAGAAAATGAATCTGGAAGGAAAAAAATGCAGATTCACCTCCATATGGAACTTGGGGGGATGGGTAGGGTGGGACCAAAAACCGACATGCCATAAAAACGGCGCCAAATAGCACGGCCCCCAAGGCGCGGCGTTCAAAACCGAATATCAAATACCGCTTCTCCCAACCGTAACACCTCCACGGGGCACCGAGCACCACCTCTTCCCGAGCTTTTCGATTGTACCCAGACCGCCAATTCCCCTATTTTATTAAAAAAAAAGACTCGACCGACGGAGCGGCAAAGCGAATTTCCGCCGGGAGAGCGTATGAAACCCATTTCTCTCGTCGCGTTTGGCGCACGCCGCGCAGGGAAAGGAAAGGTCTGCCTGGGGCATTTCCGAGGACGACAATAAAGGAAAAAATCGCGGGGAGCACAGAAAATGGCTGGCACTCGCGATTCCTCAAGATTTGTTCGGGGCGAACACGCCACCCTGCTTCGGCACCCGTCGATCCACAAGGAAGCGCGAGACCTTGAATGCACACATGTAATGTTTGATGCCGGAGATTGACGGCAGAGGAAGAAAGTGACTAACCATATACATATTGAAAAAGAAGATACTCAAAGCCATTTTACTTTTTGCTGCAACATTCCTACATTATGCTGATTACCGCCCAAGATGCCCAACAACTTACTATCTCAATCTCTAGTTAATTACTTCGGAATATCATAGAATTAATCACGACAGTGCAATATTATTCTAGCAATGCTTATGTACTAGGTGCATTAATTCAGTACGTTATTAAAATGTTATTACTGATGGGTCATTCGAAATGCCCTATCCCCATTCGTACGCCACAGAACTGAGTATTTCCATTAATTGTCATACGATAATACGGGGAGTAGCACAAACAACGATGATACTGTTACATTATGGCTAAAAAAGTTTTAGATGAACTAAGAAAAATGTACCACAGCCGTCCCGGAGATGATTTATATTAATTAATTTGTAATACAAGAGGAGCACCATTTACAACAATGTTGTATTGGTCAAGTTAGCAACATACATTATTACAACAGGGCGATAATTATAACATTTAACTAGAGCTTATATTTCCCTTTAAACAACATTACCCCTCAAGAAAAATTCCAATCTGATTAATTCAGCATTTACGCTCGTCCGAATATATAATTTGTTTACGCAACGCAATTTATTCACCAATTAGTGCATACGTAATCCATCATCCCGACGAAAGCGATAAGAATAGATTTTCAAAATTTGCTACGCAGATAGGGCCTGGGAGAGCTTCGTACAGCAGAAAGTAGGCACCTCTGCTCTCAAAGAATTGAGATAAAGCGCCAATTTGCGGGGTCACCGGGAGCTGCAGTCATGAAGAAGCTTCTTATGCCGCCTGAATTAATTGGATTCCTAGGGAAGATAATCCTCTTTGGGCTCGCTCCGAAGGATCAACGAGGAACCTTTGAATCCACCCATGGCAACTTGAGCGATAACTAGTTCCGAACTATGGAAATGCCGTCACACTGGCAAAGGAATCTAATTTAACGCACCATCACCTGAAGACAAAGGGACTAGCAAGATAGCTGTTGAAATGCGAGACTGAATATAAACAAGAGCCTCAATTCAATGAGAATTCCATCGGTGACTGAATTCTCCGAAGACGTTGATAAGAAATTTCAGAATTTTCGTCGATTGAGAATTCCAGTCATCCACGTTCACAAGGTGCGAACTCCTTGAATCGGAAAAATTATATTAGCACATTCACATAGGAAATTTGCCCAGTTAACTTTCAAAGTCGTTCATTGACATGCTAAACAATTATCAATACGGGGCACTGCAGAAGAACGCAGGATGTCAGTGCATCCATTTATAAGCGAAGGTCACAACTGTGCGAAAAAAAACAACGTTATCAAAAGGCACATTTTTTCCTCAAAGGCTGACCAGCATCGAACACGAACGCAAGATAAAACGAAGGAAATAAAAAAAATGCGGCACTATGGAGCAAAAAAATTGACGCCGGGGAGATACACCATGAATGGTAAAAAAAATGTATCTAAAAATATAAATATTCTTTTGTTTCAACTCGGATATGATGGACCCAAAAAAATGATACGAGAACCGAGTCGGCGAAGGAGGATGAAGGAACCATCTCGAGCACGACTACACACGTACATGTGTTTTTTCATGAATTAGGGAGAGAAGGAAGTGTGCGCGGGACAGACATGAATTTTTCAAACACGACCACGACGATGCGGGACGGACGGCGGAGGAGAGCAAAGGGGGAACAAGGAGGGGAAGTAAGGGGAGGAGGATAAAGGAAGACAAAGACAGGAAAAAAGAGATGGACAGAAATTCGAGCAGACTGGAATAAGCAGAGTGAAACCGACAAAAAACGCACCCTGATCAACGATCAACATTCGCAACGACGGGAGGTGCAACCGTCACCACTCATCGAATTCACCAGCTTGCAAACATGACACCTCTTCGAGGATCTGGTAACAACGACATTATATTCCACTAATCACAGCATAATAACAATAGGATAGTTTTTTTGAACAGAGGTTTATAACCTCTGGAATACGCATCGTATTTTCAACTGTTTTATTTTAAAATTACGCAGAGAATTTTTCCTCATCAATTAAAAAGGGAAAAATTTCAACGGCACGAAAACTATTGCAAGCCGCTCAATTACACGTGCGACGTCGAAGGTACGTATAGTATTCCCTTACCCTTCCGCTAGGTGGTGCTGCAGACATCTCTAAGCAGACGGTGCACACCGTGAACGCTTGTTAACAAGTATCTGAGAAACATTTATTCAGTTAATTAATGATAATTTACTTTTAATAAATATAAAATTATTTATTCAGTTTATTCATTTAAAAACTGCTAGTGTTCATTTTACTAAGCGGAAGTGAACTTCGTCCACAGTTGTGCCAAGTTCACACCATACTTAGCGGCAGTAGATCACTCGACGAGCAGGAAGCGCAAAGAGCCTATAAAACGATTATTAAAACCATGTTTAACGGAGGAGACTTTCCGAGCTTTGATAATTTTCATATGCGATTTTTAATTATTACAGGCGCTTAGGGGCTCTGAAATACAATATTAAGTTCGTGAGATAAAAATCCCTTAATCCTTACTACGCACACTACGTAACTTTTAAGTAGGCAACAAGGCAGCGCAGTCCCTTCATTTCTGAGGTTTTTCAAATTAACTTAAAATTAACATTTAATTTTCTAGAAAACTGGGATTTCTGTATCTAATTTATTTGCACATAATGAATACATTGAGCATAGGGGTGGGATCGCAATTAATGAATTGTTTTCTTTGACAACTAAACTAGGAATCCACCCTATTAAATAATTATACTACTAAAACACTAGTGAGACTTAAAATCAATCAAGAAATCACTTCCATAGAAAATACTTGATGGTAGTGATCTTTTAATGCAATGCATATCTCAGAACAGGAATACACTGTTTCACTACAAAGTGCAAAGTACAAACCATGCGTTACAGATCATTGCGAAGCTGGAATCAGGTTTACGTGGTACCTATAGGACTTTAGGGTCACGATTCGAATCCTGGCAGAGGTAGAAATTGTTCAGTAGAACCCAGACACCCATTTTAAATCCGTGAGGAGTATTTCAAGGTCAGTAACTACTATCCCCGTCGTTAAAAAAAAAACAGGCGAATCTCCTGGCACCTTATAGCATTGGGTAGGCGAATGTCGACACCGTTTCTCTCCATCATTACCACATACCAATAAATTGAAAATGTACTCCGCCATCTGCCAACCATGAATGGCGCAAGTGAACTCAACCATATGCCGCCCCCGTAAAAATCGACTAATTTCTTTAATGAAATATGTCTGGTATATTTTAGACATCAAAACCATTACGTTTACGTGGGTTGGTGTCCTTCTAGGATGCAAGGGCAGACGCAGATAGCCATTGGATTGTCAACATTAAAAACTTTAATTCTGCACATCAAATAATTTCATAGACTTCAACCCACATGCAGACATACGAAAGAACAAGATTTTTTTATAAGGCAGCAAAAACCTTAGTGGATGCCGTAGATGGCAACATAGTCCTCTCGTTACTCGCTTCGTCTCCTCGTGTGCATGGTTCAGGGCGGCGCCAACTCGAATCGAAACGAGGGAGGGCCCGCGACACAAAAACCTATTACCGCAGGAGAGACAGAGCTCTTACGGAGTCCCCTAGAGCTGGCGGGGAAACCTACGACCCCCCAAGCACTTCAAAGAGCCGGTGGCGCCGTATGAAAAAAAAATACTTCCAGGGCTCCACTAAGCACACACTCCCCGCATTACACCTGCCCCACCCGTGCAAGATGCATGCACCCAAAACGGTCCCTGCCTCGGAGAGTCCCACCACAAGGGATGAGGCGAGGAGCGGAAGGAGTGTTGCGGGGAGGAGGAAGAGGAGCGGCGTCGGGGCCATTCGGAAAAGGGGAACGACCTTGTCCAAGAACGTACGCGCGCAGACTCAAAACCCGGCGTCTCTCCGCGGCCCCCCCTCCTCGCCGACATTAACATTGCAAAGCGTACGTCCACATGAATAAGCAGACCCCCCCCCCCCCCCGCCTCGCCATCCCTCCCCCCCAACTGGGTGCCAGCCATCGGTGCTTTCCGACCCGCGACCACCACCACCACCATCCCCTTTCACCCCCGATTCCCGCCGCCAGCAATCCCATTAGGCCCCGCCATGGCAAACCGTATGCCACACACACACAAACGGCGGATGGGACATGCGCGCGCCCCTACGCTGTCGCGCCATCCCGCGTGTGTTTCATTAATTCGCGGAACCTGAGGGTACGGGGTCGGGGATGAAGGGGGCGGCGCAACGCACGCACACGAGCGCGAATAAACACAGACGTACGCCGGCGTACGATCAATTTCTCCGATTTCTCTTTCCGTCAGGGGCATCGCCAGTCACCAGTACTACCAGAGGCAATGGCGGACGAAATGCCTTATTCCACCTGTACACAGCAAAAGATGTGCAGACAACATATACTTTCCCGGAAGGTGTGCAATGTCTGTCCTTGTTCCTGTTTGTGAATGCAAATACTGTTTGAATAATAAAGGAAGTAAATACCGTCTTCGTCGTAAACTCTATTCACCTCATGAGCGGTATTCTCTTGCGACGACTGAAGACTTCGTCAAACAAATAATTCTGACTCAATATGCGCACCATTAGAATATCCTGATTTATTTATAGAATTATTAACTATTCCTTTCCTTTTCAACACCCAAAAGCCATTAGTTTGTTACCTGACCTGTAACCTGTTATGACTGTTCACCATCTATAGACCCATTTTCCATAATAAATTTAAAATGCTCACGCCCCTTCTACTGCTGTTATATGTAATGGAACACAACCGTAGGAAGAGAAGTCACAGAGAGATAGATAGATGTACCTTCCATGTTGGTACTTCCTCAAAGGTCGCGATTCTACACTAATCTTGGGATAGAATGCCATTTTAACCATAGAAATTCTACAGATAATCTCGCTTTTAGCTTGATATACCGACGGATCAAAAAATGGCAACGCATTAAAAAAAATCCGCCGGGATTAAGGGTTAAGGGTGTCGGGTGCGTGTCGCGAGGATGAGTTTAGGGGACGGCGACATCGTTAATCTCTCCCTATCTCTCCCTCCCCCTTCCCCACGTGACGCCACAAATCCGCACGCAAACGAAATCCGAGGGCGCGCGATCACGCCCACGTACAAGCCCACGTTAAGTGAGCAGTTAATATGCATCCTCAATCATGAATGCAACGATTTCGCACGTGGCTTATCTCGCTCGAAAAAAACAACGCAATACAACAAGGTGATAACGACAGCAAAATTTTACACGCGGGCGACGCGTGCCGAAAACAATCCCGAGTAGCAGTAGTAGTGTTAGGTTTAAGGTGCGTCGACGGCCATGGTCATTCGCACAACAATCCCGATCTTTTTAAAGTGAAACTGTTTTCTCCGACATCAAAAGATAAAAGTATTTGTAACACATATTTTTGCTAACAAATTTAGGCGACTAAGAAACGGGAAACATCGGAAGAGATCCCAATGTTTACGCTCGAAGAAAATACAGATATCTGCTATATATATGACGCAAACCGCCACACCTCTAAATGAAAGAATACATGCAATACATATTTTCATTATATAAACAAATCACATCATTTACCGTACAAGCACTGCCTACGACATTAAAAGAAAATTTAGTCGACGGGTTCCGGAGATAAGCCGACCTTATTTGTTTGCGCGCATTTGAAGAGCAACTTACGACTGTCTAAATGATCCAATAAGAGTCAAAGAAACTACACATTCAAATTTATCTGCTACACCACAGCTGCTGTCTATTCAAGTGCCACGCCCTGAATTTCGAGAAAAGACCCGAAGGAAGAGGAAACGCATGTAAAAATATGTCCTCAGAAATATGCAACTAAATGGCAGATTTAGACTTAACAGGCTTTTTCAGCGCCAATAAGGATATTTCCTGGTAATCTATTTTTCTTCCATCCCGATAATAGAAAGCCAATTTGTTAATCAACAACCAAAAACGGTAAAGATAGGCATACGGTGATATAGATCTATTAACGAAAATTAATATTTCCTTCAGAAAGATGTCAAGATGAAATAAATCTCGACAGTACTCCCATCAGATACGTGTTCAGCGTTATGACCAACCCCATTCACTGAGAATAAAAGCTAATAATTAGCAACGAAAGACGCTACTCACGTCTACATTTTACTGGTTCTCAACCAGATTTCCGACACAAGGATCCATTCTCTTTAAAAGACGTATCGATTCGTCAGAGGATACAGAATTCCAGCAGACTATTTCTCATTATACTTCCCAAAAATAAAAATAAAATCCTACCACATGAGCCCCCGCCGCCCTAGTTGGGGGGAAGAGCTCACAAAGGGCACCGAGACCCCATTTTTTCCGAACAATTCCTCCCGAAAATCTCACGGGGGAAGACTGACGGGAGGTGGGAGGGGCGAACAAGAAACAGGGGCGACAACATGGAGAACGGGGGGGATGCAGACATTGGGGGAGGGTGGGGGGAGGACCACGGCACGCTCACGAAAATAGCCAAGCCGTTCTGGTGGGAGGAGGGGACCACGCCCACTAACCCCGTAATATTCTCCCGCCAAACGTAACCCTTTCGCTTCCCCCACGGCCGAAACCCTTCCACGCCAATGCACATACAATACTCCACCCAGCCTCTCCTCTCCCCCCACGAACAGACGCACCACACCACCGACATGGCCCCACCCCCTCCCACACCCCGTCACGGCAGCAGACGGTGTGACAGACGGCGGGTGAGACGAATGAGGTCAAGGCTCGAAGAGAGAGAGAGAGAGAGAGAGAGAGGGGTCAGAGCGGAGGAGAGGGTGGCCAGGGCCGGAGGAGGAGGAAAGAGAGCGACTGAGTGAAGGTTCACTCCCCCAGCGGCCTCCTCCTCGCCCTCCCCCCAGCGCAACCAATTCCCGCTATCCCATGCCAGCGGCGGTGGCGTCGTGTCTGCCTCCTCCCCCTCCCCCGCGGGACTTTTTAATGCCTCCCACGGATTCGAGCCGAAATTCTAATAAATGAACAGTTACTTACGCGGATGCGGGGTCGGAGAAAGGTGTCGAGGAGGCGATCAAAACACGAGAGTGAAGCCACATTTTCCCGCGAGGCGTCAAAATATTCTAATACTCCCCCCATTACCTAGCTTTCCTGAACCAAAACAACGGATGGACACTGAAGATGAAGGTAAATCTGAATACCATGTGATTGTAGCGCCATCTTCTCCTCTCAACATCACTAATACACATGCATACTTCGACAAGGAATATCGGGGTTGAACGCGCGGAACTACAAAACTGAAACCGGTCGGTATCATTATTACACTACTAGATTTCCACTCCTGAGTAGGTATATTATGCAACGCAGACGTCCTTCATCCGAAAAAAATTCCTCCTCACATACAAAGACTTATGAAGCCATCGACTGAATTTTCAAGAAAATGCAAAAGGAAATAATGGAGATCCCAACGTGATATTTGAACGGCACAGTTTAACGACAAGAAAGGAAAGACAGGAGCGAGAGTAGCTCACGATAATGCGACACTAGCGGCATGAGAGGGTCTCAAAGGGTATTGCGGGTTTGGGTGAACCAGCACCGCAATCCGAAGGCCCGCCGTTCATAGCACCGTTCAGGGTCGGAAAGGAGCCGAAGGGTGAGGGCCAGAGGTGGAGAAAAGGCTTATCACTGTCCGCAGCGAAGGCATGCCCGCGATTCGCATACCAAAAGACTGATAGGGTCTTGTGATCAAATAGCGAATCGGAGAAATCCTTCCACTGGGTAATGTTTGTACAATCGACTTGGGGGAACAAATGAGGTGTATGCACCGGCATTTGCAAAGTTACGTGCATACATTGAAAAGACGACGCTGGCCGTCTTGAAATCAGACCTCGGCGTAGACCAAGTAGCGAGACTACCATCTACTAGCATCTTCATTTCACGAGATCACACGACTATAAACAGCAAATTACAGAATTCATCCTTTGCAATCAAGAATACAATTCAAATGCAACATTTGCGCCAGAAAATTATGACGGGCGACAAAGTGATTTCGGAATAATATTGCGACTGAATTGTAATGGAGGAACACACATCACCTAATCCATGAACAATTAATGATCTCGTTGTATCATGATGTTTCCATGGGCCAAAACTCATAATGAATGTCACTGGACTCTACACTTAATTACTTTGCGTAGCAGGAGGATAACGTTCAAGCGGATGGACAAACACACTAACGAGATAGCTCCACGAAAAGCATGAAAGAATAAGTTATCTCGGGAAAATTCCGAAACTACGGGAGGACGGCCTCATCGGAATCATCATGAAGTGTAATGACGTCCAGAGACAAAATAATGGTAACAACTACCGAGAAAGTCCACGTATTAAATATAAGGAAAAAGAAATGAAGGGTCAATAAGATATAAGGAATCGATAACAAAACTACATCAAAGCCAGCTCGACGACAAGCGATGACTACAATTTTTTTGTTGCAAACTTTGAGGCTTACGGATGATCCCGCTAATTCTAAAATTGAAAATTTCACAAGGGAACGAATTTTATTCAGCAAGTTGCGACC
The DNA here is from genome assembly GCA_933228895.1 of Platycnemis pennipes. Lineage (NCBI taxonomy): Eukaryota > Metazoa > Arthropoda > Insecta > Odonata > Platycnemididae > Platycnemis > Platycnemis pennipes. The sequence goes on from OW121853.1 coordinate 55,737,904, forward strand.
TCTGAGAAAAGAGCCACCTTTTTAGCTGCGACCAAGAGCACACACAAGCTTCCAAACACGTTTAAGTTCCTTCGATCCTCATTTTTGTCTAAACAGGGAAAGTAAATAGCCGGGAGAGTGCAGGGGGAAAATCAAAAAGATAAAAACGGCACCCTTTGATAGCACCCAGGGACGAGGATGGAGACAAATGGGTGGGGGGGAATAACAAAATAAATGAACGCCGACGACGAGGAAAATAAAACAAGAAAAACGCCAGCGGAAGGTGCAACGAACGTCTGGGGGTGAAACCATCCACCCCCACCCTTCCACCTGCCACTCCCTTGAACCCACACGGACTATCCACCACCTCCTATCCCCAATTCTCACCCCAGTCTTCCCACCTCCCACTAAACCTGCAAAGGAGAAGAGACGCCAATTTTTTCCACAATCCACTTCCCTCGTCCCTTCCCTACCCGCTCCTCCGCCACCCATTTACATCCACTCCGGCCAGCGAGATCATCCCAGCTGGCAGCATCCGCGGCTAACTCTTGAAAGCGGGAAGGGAAATCGACTGCACCGACGGCAGCGGCGAGACCGAGAGACGGCAATGAGAATGAGAGAAACGTGTAAGGGTCCCTTCCCCTCGCGGCAGGGAACGGCGGCGGGAGATGCGGGGCGGGGCGAGGAACGAGGACGGACGGAGGGAGCGGAGCAGCCCACGGCAGACAAAAGGACGGGGCTAAACAAAAGACGGGCGAAAGTGGTGAGGGGTACACAATAACATACAATAACGGGGAGCGGAGGAGAGGGGCGACGATGATGATAATGGAGGCGAAGCGAGGGATGGCGGGGCGGAGGGATGCGAGGTCGAGGGGTAAGGAGACGGAGAGTGCTGAAGAAGGGAAACCAAATGGCGCGCGAAACAAAACGGCAAAGAAGAAACGGACGAAGCAAGCGGAAAAGGGAGAAATAGCTCAACGAAAAGACGGAGTGGTGGGTGGCGGAAGAGGTCGCCACCCAGCACATACCCCGTTTTTTTCCTAGGCGGAAAGGAGGAAAAAAATTGGTAATGCACAAAGAAACGGGAGGTAGGGCTTCGCGCCACTTTCACATTTCCGTAAATAAATTGCCCCCTCTCTCCCACTCCCCAAGTGGGGGAGGCATCCATTTTTTGGGAACGACTATGGAAGGAATAATAAGGGCAGTGCGTGATGAGAGCCGGGAGATTGATAGCGACTGAGCAAAGAAAAAATGGAACGGGGATAGCTGAGGAAGTGGGAGGGGCCCGCGAGGATAAAGAGAGGAGGGAGGGTCTAAAATCCGAAGAATGGAAATTCGGACGAGCGTCGCATTTATTCAAATACTTTTTCCTCGAAGAACTGGCTCACTTCTCTTCGTACGTTGCTTACATCTGAGTAACCCTTACAGTTTCGAAGGTGCATGTCCTCTATGGTCTCTATTTTATTTCATACGTACCTACACCTTGTAGGTAGGTACAAGGATTTAGACGGAAGTATATTCCGAAGAGGAAAATACCATTAAATGCTCCACAAAATTTTCCGTTGCCTTAATTTAGGTCCTGTTTTCAAAATATCACCATAGAAGGTAAAAACTAAGTATGCAAATTAAGTACATTAAAAATAACCTTAAACTCAGCCCGTGCACACGTGGGATAGATAATTAAATCACGGAATTAAATCACGGTTGCGAGATTCGTCATTCATAATAGTTATTTTCCAAAATTGCATTGAACAATAACACTATAAATTTATAATTAGATTATGACCGAAGGATCGACAGTGGAGGGGTAGCTAAGAAGTTGGGCCATAAAGGTGAGACAGGCTAAGAAAAATGCATAGCATTTCGTAAAGGAGAATTTGGAGAGAATAAGCAAATGTGGACGCTACAGGAACGGATTGGACAGCCATCATTAAGGAATCCAATTAGCTCATGTTGCTGGGGAGGAATGAAAGGATATTCGAAGTATGGGATTTTCCATTACATGATTCGAAGAAGAAACAGACTAGATATTAAAAAAAAAGGTAGAAATTCCACTAAGGCCTGTTCACAAAACGTCTGCCACAATTTAATATCAAAATAGAAGAAACACAACGATCGCACTGATCTCACCATGTAAGATGTAACAGTGGAGGAATGTGCTACTCCACGCCCCTGTTTGACGGGGAGATTCCTTTACTCGGAATTAGCTACCACTCTCGGGAATTGGTGGAAAATCAGCGGCCATGCCAAAACTTAATACGTAATTTCCATAACCCAGGTATAACTAAAATTAACACGATATCAAACTGACACCATGGTTATTTTAAAAAAATACAGGTTTAACTGATACGTGAAGGTTAAATCAAAAATAATTGGAAATAAATACGTGAACCAGCGTAATAACGAAGGCTTTCGAGAGACTGGAATTAAAAAAAGAAACGGGCTTCGACTGTTGGATTAAAAAGGTATACTTATAACTAATGAATTCATTCCTCTGACTATTGCTAATATTCATCGAATTCCCACCTCTTGATTTCAAAACTCCAGAGTTGCGAAAAGGCACTAACTTTCTCTAAGCTTCATTTCCACCCTCTTTTCTTGGTTAAGACAATTACACATATTTAGTAAGGAATGATTCGACTCTCACCAAAGCACTCCCATCAAAGATTCATGGAGCCGACTCCGCCGGTACACCTACTCGTTATACGAGATCCAAAATTAGCCCTCCGCCATCGATAGGACCGCCCCCCCCCCCCCCCCCCCCCCTAATACCTTCAATGAATATGCGGCTAACAAGGGATCAAAATTTTCCCCATCGCGTTCAATTCAAAACGCGACTCCTCGCAACGCTCGAAACGCACGCCCAACTCCTCAACAAATCCCGATTACCACCATTGCCCCTTCAACCCCGCCCCTGTAATCCGTGAGCCCGCCGCGCCGGAGCCCGAAGGGTTGCGAGCCGCGGAAAGGGCGTGATATTAGGGACACAGGAGGATAGGGGGGAGAAAAAAAGGCTGAGGTGGCCCTAAGGAGGGAGCGCTCATTCCGCGGACGAAAGTAATAGAAAAGGGGCGCTGTAACGCGCGAAATAATGGGGCGAGTTGAGAAGACGCTCGAAGATGGAGACGTTTATCATACAGGCGGGCTGTCGAAATATAAGCCTCGAGTTAAAGGAGCGGGGAAGAACGAGAAAGAGCACAATGGAGGCGGAACGGTTTCCTTCTAATTAGTTACTACCTTGGGGAGTACGGGGAGCTTAATTCAGACGTTTCCTTTTCCGCTTCATGTGGCCCACAGCAGGATCCATATTTGTGGTTCAGGGACACGTACGCGCGGTTCAGTGGAGCGCACGAAAAACTTTTGTCTAAAGAGACGAAGGGCTCCCGAAATAATGAATCCATCGGAAATCGAAGCGAATTCGAACTCCTAATTCACGGCCTCGTTGATGATTCGAAAGAACCAAAGCCAATGCCTTTCTTTCCATTGGCCGCCACACCGTCTTCCCACACAGCGGTCCATTCACTGCTAGCTCATCTGCAACTCAAAATCTGGGCTTCCATTCCAAATTCGAGCTTGAGCGAATGAATAGTACTCCATAAAAATAAACAAAAGGTGGAGAAAGACAGGGATACAGATTGGGAAGATTTTTTTTCGCCAAATAATATCACCTCGCCACACGGTGAATGCCCGGAATAGTCCGAATTTCGAAATAGCGTATATCACGCTACGGGATAAATTGACGTCCAGTCGGAAGGAAAGTTTTGTTTAAGTGTCCTCGAAGCAGAATTTCGAAAGCAAAGAGAGAGAAAGAGAGTGCGAAACACATAAAAAGGGGAGAAATGAATGGAGAAAATACAAAATGGTAAAAAAGGAGTAAGAAAAAATTCGCCGGCACAAATCGATGGCGACCAGAGTGGAAAAAAGAAACTTTAAGAGCTTTACATGGGATTACATTTAAAAACTAAAAGATAAAGAAAAGAGAAAAGCACAGTAGTGGATTGAAATACGACAGTTAGCTAGAGCTCGTAGCGGAAAAAAGGATCCTCCCTACCCTCTCTCTCTCTCTCTCTTGGGCAAGAAATCTCCCAGAACTGAAATGAAATACAGACGCTGCAAATTTCGAGAGCGGGAGGCGTGAGAGGGGAGAGGCAGGCGGAAGGAGAGAGTAAGGTGCTAGGGGTGGGGAAAGAAGGAGCTACGGCTCCGAGCCCGCGCGGTCGGAGCTCCCGCCAGCTGAGCTGAGGCCGGGATAGTAGTACTCCCCGCATAGTAAGCACACTCGCCCTCGTAGGGTTATGCGAGCACGAGAGAGGGAATCGATATAAACCCGACGGAGGATTCGATATAAACCCAGGGGGAATACGCGGAATCGCTGAGGTCGTGGATGCGAAGAATACCGGGGAGAACGGAGGTAATTAAAGGAGGAGCGGGGAGAAAATGAGAAGAGACGGGGTTGGAGGAAAAAAATATTTGAAAAAAAGAACAGGATTAAGGCCGCAGTGGATCGTCTCCGTACGAGAGGACGGGAGTGGCACTGGAAGCGGCAGGGATTTTTGAAGGGTATCGCAAAAGAGAGAGGAGAATGCAGCAATACTCCCACGAACCACCCACGGAGCCCGCCGCCTACCCTTACGCCCCCAACCCCCACCGAAAAGGCCCCCCGACCGCTCCCCGCACCACCCCCACCGAGCCGCTCGCCGTCTGGGCGAGGCGGGCAAGGCCGTTGCCCTAGACAACGTGGAGTGGAGAAGAGGGAGTGGGAGAGGAAGGGAGAGAGGGACGCCTCTGAGGGAGGGAGAGGGTTGGCGAGAAAGAGAGACTGTGGGAGGGAGAGGACGTCGGGCGTCGCCGGGGGCCCTCGCTGCTCCAGGGGCGTCGCTCTCCTGCACTCGTACGCTAGCGCCGCCACCACTCTCGACAGCGGCACCGCGAAGCATTCCACCTCTTCCACAAACACCAACACGCCTACCGCGCCTCGGGAAATTAAAAAAAAATATTAAACTGGATGACCCGCGGAGAGCGAAGAGGAGAGTGAGGAGCGCGAGTGGCCAAGGGGGGGAACGGGGGCGGAACGGGAGCAGCCGGCCAGAGATCCGCCTAGATAACACACGTTCTCCTCTCCCCCACGACTCCTGACCTCCGCCACTGGTGAAACGTTTTCGGGACCGAAAAGGGCGAGAGCGCTGCGGGAAAAACAAACAGGGGACGGCGGAGGGAGGGAGAACGCCCGGGGGAGGGCAAAAAAAATATATTTACGGCAGGGATCGTCTCGTCTTCCGCGCGGCGGGATCGCCGTTTTCCAGGCGAGATCCTTCATGGGGCTCGCGAAACCTAAACTGAAGTTTATCCACTTCGGGTTCGGGCGCAAACCCTTTCAACAACAAAAAACTACGAACTCAAATCTCTGGCGGATGGAATCGAATCCTTGTGTAGCGGTCATGTCAGAAGATCAGGGGTCAGGCACCTAAAAATACCACGAGAAATTTGATGCTCACATTCGCTATTTAGAAGAGTAATGTACGGTTAAAAAAAACAAATAAAAAAATGCCTCCACAGAGAAGGAAGCGATCAAATACTCCACTATTGCCATATTTGTCACCTAACGTGAGGAAAGACATCAATATAAAAAACATTTCACTTTCCCCGATCCGGAATTTTTATTTTGGTTCGTTAATAAATGAACTCCCGAGTACTTTAGTATGTATCGATCTCAAATAAATTTAGCATTGATGGCATATTCCGTTTTTTTTAGCATACTCCACATTGTTGGAAATGACTAGGCCAGGAATTGAGAACAAAACAGCATACTACATATTTGAAACGAACAGCTCGAAAAAGGCAGAAAGGCCTAGGATCAAGGATCTAGTTAAAACATGAACCGAATCCAAAAGAAGGCCGGCGCAAAGAATGACCGATTCTCGCAAAACGACTCCGACATCCTGAACAAACAAGATATTAAAAAAAAGCACTAACGACCTCGCATATTACGAAGCTCATTATTTTTCTCCTACCCCACGCCCTAAGTTAACACTACCCCGGTACCTTCCTACTTAAACCCTCACACAAATCATCCCCAAAATTTCTCCAGAAGAAAAATGGAGCTCCTCCGCAGGATTTCGTTTCCTTAATAAGAAATAAGAGGAGAACATATAGAAAAAGCAAACAGTAATAACGCACCGTGGCGAAAAAAATAAAATACACATAAATCCTTATTCCCCCTATCCCACCCACAAAATTGAGTTAAGCTAACAAGAAAACCCACTTCCTACACACCCACACGAATGCCGCCGTCGCCCTCCTTATTCTGAGGCATAAATTTCTAACAAGACGCGTGCATGCTTAATTAAAGGACACACAGCGAAATATCTCGGGTAAGCCATATTTCCCGCACACCGTAGCGCACCGTCCGTCCTCGCGCACTAGGAAGCGGATGGGAAGGAAGGCGAATAGAAGTCGGACGCGCACAACCAGAGGAGCGAACAAAGAGCAAAAGACAAAGACGGTGACAAGGGCGGCGATGATGAAGTAATGAAAGAACATGTTAATTAAAGCTGAAAAAGCATGGAGATGGAAGGGTGATGGGCATTCCACGCAATCACCCTACTGAATTTCAGGAAGAAAGTCAATTTATGTTACGTACATGTTCCCCCTCACATTTCAGCACAATATCCGAGATCTATAACAGTCCAACTAATTTCGAGGTACAATGAGAGGCTGACACAAACTAATGACTTAAACATTTTCGCAAGTCAAAGGTGAAATAGTAGACGCGCATTCCGACGTCATATCTTGAAAAATAAAAGAAAAACACTTCATTGAGAAAAAAGAGAAACAGCAAAAAAAAAAAACGCTTCATTACCGTAACTAGCACTTTAGCTTAATTAACCCAAGAACTACATCATCAAACATCCCAATCCTACGAAAGTACTTATAATGGCGAGAAACCAACGCCACCATTCGCACGTGGGAAGACGACTTCATTCATAAAGCTTACTTTCAGGAAATTCGACATCGAACCTTTGGGGAGGGCGAGGATGGAATGAACGCCATATTTGAACAGCATGTCATAAAGTGGGAACTAGACGAGGCCATGAGAGATAGAAGAATAAGAAAACGATACGGGGAAACAAAAAAAAACACATTCACCTCCGACCGGCATTTCTCTGTTCTTCCTCACAATGGACTAAGTAACAGTCTCGGATGGAGAGGGGAAAGCGGTGGATTAAACGTCCCCTGGAACCCTCGGGGGGGATCCCCATCGCACACCTTGAGTCTCTCCGAGTTAGTCAAGTCTGGGCGGCGAAGATTGAGGAGTGTTTTGGGGGCAGCAAACACCTACGGCCCTCGAGCAGTCTATTGTCTCACCCTGAGCTCTAGAGGAGACGGCATCCGAAAGGGAAGGAAAGGAAGCCGAGGGACAGAGAAACCCCATCCCATGTTCCCTCTTACCCCCTCGTCTCTCCATTCACGCCAATCCACTCAAAATGCTCCAACAGAGATCCTCTAGAAGGTTGGCCGATGACTCGTTTTTCCTTACCTGCAAAGATAAAAGGAAGACCAAGAGTTATAATTGATTCCGGCAGAGCGTCGAGTACAAGAGTGTCGAGAGGAGAACGATTCGGAACCTTAACTATAAATACTTGTATACACTTCATGAGACGTAAAACACCGCAAATTGCCAAGTCTATGTAAATAGGAATTGCAAGGACTCGGAATGCACTATTGCCAAGAAAACAAATTAAAGTGATAACGAATCACTTGCTAAGCTTTAAGATATCTCGCGTTAATAAAAATAAAAATGGAGAACAGGAATCCTCCTCTTCTAAATATACGCCTCACCATTTAAGCACCGAGAAAGTAATGGCGCAGGTAATTTAGCTGAGGAAAATACCAGGCTCATTAATCCAAGCATTCGGGGCTGTGCAGAGAACGCTGGCGTCGCAGTATGAAGTACAACGTTCTCTAATTAATCACATTCCACGACGAGTACTGCAGTGTAACGTGAATAGTGGTGTATCTCAAATCGAAGCATTCAGGGCAGTAACAATGAAGCCGACACTCCATGCAAGTAACGCAAACCACACGTACTCATGGGAGGATTAATATCTAAATTAGTCTCAAGAAGACGTCAGGTTACAGTCCTTAACACCAGGAATTCCATGAACATTTCAAGGTTATGTTCAACGGCTTCTATTCATTTACCATGAAATAGGGAAGGAAATAGGAATCAGACCGTGTATAGTCAAAGGTACGCAATTATGAAAAGGACTCAAAGGTCACCAGATGCGGTATAAATGTAGTAAAGTCGATCAGGAGAATCTTTTGCGGCCAGTCTGCGGCGGAGGGGACGCCAGAGCAGCGGCGGTGGTCCATAAGAAAAAGCAAAAAGCTCGGAAAACAGATGAGAGGGAGAGAAAATACTCTCTGAACGATGGAGAAGGAAATAAAAGATTGCGGTTGGCCGCAATAAGAAACCGCAATAAGCAAGTTCATGGAAAACAAAGCGGAAAGAAAGTTAAAGGATTTGATTAAACCAGAGACTGACGCCTAAACGTGGACTCTTAACAAATCTGCACCTTTTAACGACTGGAACTAAATTGAGACATCCACACAATCAGGGAACGGCAATCAGACTTGTTCACTCATGACAGAGCACTCAGAAATGAAATAAATGGTTCATAGCAATTGGCTATGCTTCAAGCGTAAAACAAATCTCCTAGACTGAACCAAATTGCTGCTGTATGTAAAGCTATTTCAGTATTTAAAAAATTAACAAACGAGACATTTTCGCTCCATTCAGAAAATTAAAGGTATCTAAAAAAGGTGAAAATGTATTCATGCATTTAATATTATTCATTAAAACAGCATCAACCAATCCCACTAGTCAACAGTATTATACGATAAAACATTAAAAATACACCTCACGACAAATAGACCTAGGCGAGTAGACGATTTTTCCTTTCATAGTGTAAAAGAAATATGCTTATAAAGAACACGTGAAAGCCCAAGAGTCCACAAAATTGGCTTAATATGCATGGTATGCAGCTTAAAATCAATATATGTCACTAGTACGTAGATACTGATTTCTTTTTCATTAAACTCATTTTCAAAATATGTCTACAGATACCCTACCCTCCGAAGCCTGCAGCTCTGAGCAAACAGAAAACAGATCCGGAACTCTTCACGCGATTCCTTCGGAATTTTTTACGCAATAATTTATGAATTGCGAATTGATGTGATTTCACTAACCTGTAGCGAACACAGAGCCCTTTGATGCATAAAAAACTAGCGAAATCGAAGGGGTAGGTACCTATTTTTGCAAATCTGGTTCAAAAGTTTAAACAATTTGAAAATTGCATAAACTTATTACAAATTTTAATTTGCCCCTATAATATCATTTTTCAACTTTCAACAAATAAAACAAGATTTTTGGATGTTTCTAGCTCAATTAGATCAAGGGATATAGACATAAACCTAAGGGCTTAATCATAAAAATCTAAAAAAAAACAAATAGCTGTAACTCTCGATAAATTCTATATTTGGGAATACGGTTTTGCACATATACTAATACATAAACAAGAAACATATGTACCAATTTTTGTGAAAATTGGAGATGGTCGGAGCAAAACTTCCCGTTCTCCCGTTTTCATCACCGATTGCCACAAGGCGTTTAACGCTGATGGCGCAAAGAATTACTTCTTTTTGCGTGATATAACTCAAGGGTTGGATGAAAGGGCTGTCAACTAATCCACCCACTGAAGTCCTTTCAAGGGAGTTAGCGCGAGAAGTTCACTATAAGGAGTCCGCAAAGGAAAAGGTGACACAATGAAGAGCTTGAAAAATCGATAACAATAAAGAAAATACACCTAAATGGAACACCATGGCACTCAGCTTATCAGCCACCTCTCCACTAAGCACACTTCAAGACACCGGCGGCTGCGGCAAAGAAAAATTCATCAACGAGAAGAAACGCGGCGCTAAAGAAAGACCTCTCTTATACACGCCGACCACTTAAAAATTATTAGGAAAACTCTCCTCCGAAAAGTATAAGTGGGGAACAACCCTCTCCACTAAGGATGCATATAAAGAGGCGAAAGCGTCGCTCTGGAGGCAATTTTTTAAAGACGAAAAATAAAAAAATGAAAGGGTTTCCCAAACTGAGTGGGGTGGAATGGCGGCATTTATAAGGTAGAGAGGGTGGTGGTAGTTGTAGTAGGAGAGAAGAAGGCATAGCGGCGAGTAGCAAGGGACGGGGAAGGGAGGGAGATAGAAAGGTGAAAGAGAAGAAACCGAGTCAGAAAAAAATACAAAATTCCCAGGGGAATGAATGAACGAGCTGAGACCGGGCAAGAGTGTACACGGGACCTTGTAGAAGAAGGAAAAGGTTGACGAGGCAGAGAAGGGTGGCCAAGAGAACAAGTTGTAGGGGAGGGTCCTTGGAGGTTCGACTCGAGTGGCTCAAGAGAAGTAACGAGAGAGAAAGGAAACTAAGAAAGGCGGGCGACAGATTAAGAGAAGAGAAAGACTGAATGGATGGATAGACGGATAGGATGGGGGGGAATGAGCGAGAGAGCGGCTGAGAAAGATGAATGACGAGAGGAACGCGGAAGCGAAGAGAAGCCGGTTTTGAGGGAGGGAAAGAGCGATAGTGTTGAGAAGGGAAATATGGGACTTCACCTGTTTTAAAGAGGTAAAGGATGAGGGCGGGGAGGGTGAGCCCTCGGGGAAGGATAGAAAGACGAGAACCCTAGTGAAAAGAACCGGGAGAGACTCCCCATCGTGAGCGGCGGATGGCTTAGAAGAGGAAAAAAGGTTAAAAAAAGAGGGGGAGAGAGAGAGATATGGCATTCCGCGGGAGAAAAGAGACAGAGTGATTAAAAGGAAGAGATGCGGGGAAGAGGCAGAAAGGATGAAAAGCCTGGGTTAGGAGTGAGTGGAGTCGCAAGGATTTGAAGACGGGGAGGGGGCAGGAGGGTGCGAAGGATGGAGAGGGATTCATGATTTTCAGGGAGGCCGCGAGGGTGGAGTGCCGCAGCCCTGAAAAAGGAAGATCCGCACCGAGTTGGAAGGGTGAAGGAAAAGAGAGACAGCGGGGAGAAGGGGGGATAAGAGGCCAAGAGCACCCGGGAGGGGATGGGAAGTGTGGCGTAATAAAGGAACAGGGGTGAAACGGCACCATTAACGAGGAGAGGAGAGACGGAACAATGGCCGTGCGTAAAACGACGCACGGAGACTGCCAACAGACGCCAATTCCCTCCCCCAAAAATCCAAGCCCGAAAAAAGTCCGCCCTGATTCCCCGTTACCCTTATTCCAACCCCCTCCCGAAACCCCTCCACTATCCACTCCACATTCTAGTGCCATTCCCACAGTCACCCCCTCTCGACTCCCAAACTGCGGATGGAGAGGGCAAGGAGAAAGAGAGGGGGTAGCTTTCCGCTCAATTTCTCACCGATAATAGACAGATATAGATGCCAAGGAAGAAACACGACAAAAAGTAATCGGAAACTCATCCACTCGTTCCCGACGGTCACGGTGAGGAGGATGCTGAAAATTCGTTGACATGCAAAGACTTTTCCGTAGATTTTTCTCAATCACTTTCAACGAAGCTTTACGTAGTAGACCCTATATTTCTACCCGGGTGGGACTCAATGGTCACCGCATTAACACCTACATGGAATTACTTTATTCGTCACCCCGCCGATCATAACCTTTGGTTCTACCATAGCCACAAGTCTAGAGCAATCCTCACTCTACAGCCTCTCTACGTTCTTTCGAAGTTCACTGAGATGGACAAAAAAGAGTTTCAAGACCAAGAAGTATTATTTTCAATCCTAAAGCGATAACGGTTTTCATTCCTAAAAAGGGTCATTAACACAATTAAAAGTTTTAGTTGTAAGCAAAACATTCCACCGACTGAACATCTGCGTGTAAATAATGTTCTACCACAATTATACCAAAACCGGAATATCTAGAATAACCATGATGACTCCGTAAGACATTCTTTTTCTAGCCAATACCAATTTAAGTCTAAAATATTAAGTCATGGACCCCGAGGATCAAAGACTCGTAATTATTCCTCGGGGGCATAAATTCGACTTCCAACTCAAAAGTAGCTCTCGGAATTAATAACCCCAAAAGTAATTTCTTCAACAGCGGGATGCGAGAGGGAAAAATCATAGCGACTGTACATTTGGATGAATATATGAATTATATACACAGACATAAAAAGGCGGAGGGGAGCGCATTAGTCACACAAAAATGCAAAGCGTGCGAATGCGGCGAAGCGTCTGCCTTTGCTGCAAAAACGTCCGGCAATTTACGCCAAAAAATGGAGGCTCGCGGTGAAAAAAAGAACTTCTGGACACCGCAAAATTCCAGTGGCTGCTCGGCAATCGGAAGGGAGAGAAATACACAAAATGGGAAAAATGACATTTTTTTTCTCCTATTGGCCAAGTTAAGTTTCGCAGAAACATTTTTATCCTTCTTTCCCATCTTCGATCGTCTCCTTGCTTTCACTCGAGTCTTCCATCATCATCCCCCCCGCTAACGTCCTACCTTTCTCCATCCCATCTACAACCTCTTTCATTTTCGTCCCTATTATTCAACCTGCCCCGCATTCATCTCCATACCGTTCATCCTCATTCACTATACAATCGCCAGTAATTACTTAGTCTGCATTTTCCTCATTCCCCCCGCAACTCCCTCATCGCACCAAGTATTTCGCTTGCTTCCCTTACCGTCCGTCTCCCTCGGCGTGGAAATTGCGAACGAAAAAAAAAATTATAATGCAAACGCTTATTGCAGGAAGGAAAGTAATTCTCCCTTCGTCTTTCTCCACTCCACTCGCCGACAGATTACGTCATCCCAGACAGCGAGGGATGGGCCAGGTTGAAACGACAGGGGGGAGAGAGAGAGAGAGAATCATCATCATTGCGTCATCATCTCGAACGGACAAACCGCCAGCCGCGCCGAGGAGAGGGCAGAGGAGAAGAAGATGGCAAGGTATTGCAATTCAACCGTCGGGGCCGCCTCAAGCAGCCTCCCCGGCTCCTCGACCATTCGCCCATGAGAGGGGGAGGACGGAGAAGCGGAGAGAAAAATATAACGGGATGAGATGGGCGAGGAGAGGGAGAAAAAGGAACGGAAGGGTGCGGAACAAGAGGTGGCGGGGAGGAGGGCCGCCTTCACTTTTCCCACGAGTGCAAATAGCGATGACTCTTGAAAAAAAATCCCCAGACACGTCTGCCTCCTCCCTCAAAAACCAACCCCATCTCGCCTGGACGTTCATCTCCTGTCCCTCCCACCACCTCCCCGGAGCCATTCCTCAACTCTCCCCCCTCCCTCCCCCTGATTCCGAGTCACATTTATATTTTTCAGCCATGGCACTCCGGGGAGATAACCATATCCAGTTGGAGTGTGGTGCGGGGTCAGGGGGATGAGAGAGATGGAGGCAAGTAGTCGCGATTGAGTCGCCCCCTTTCAGCCCGACGAGATTTTCCTTCCCGCCACGTTCAAAAGAATGTCTCAAGAAACGAAGGACCGTGCGAAGAAATTTCTTAGGGGAAACCATCGCTCTCATATTGCGTGTTGGACCACACTGGCAGTCCCCAATGACTGGCGTCAAATCAATAACTCATATTGAAAACTACTATTTAATATTCGTTTGGCAAAGTGGGCTCGAAATGGCAGTTTCTCTCATGAACACCTAACAACTATGAACAGGTACATTCCGGGACAAAGGTTAATTGCTGCCATTACTCCATTCTTCATCATGTATTTCGTAATAGGAACTCAACCGATATTTGCTTACATAAGGTCTACCCCCGTTACAAATAAAAGTCGAGAACAGTTAACTTTGGATGAAGTCTTTGAAATACTCTTGGAAATGCTTCTGGGAGAGAATCCACAGAATATGATCTTACTTTGTATTTCGTCGCAAAATTCAATGTCCAAAAAGATTTTCGCATCAATCTGGTACTATTGTATGATTCATGCAGCTCGGAAACAACCGAAAAAAAGACACTCGAAATGTATTAAAAGGAGCTGTTTTCACTCCTACTGTCGTACAAATAATTGGGGGTTGACCGTAAAATCACTACCTTTCAAATCAGTGAGAATCGGGTAAATGGGGGCCACACCCACTTAGCCATCGGTGGTTGACCAGGAAATTCTAGCTCTCAGAAAACAACACGTTTGCAAGCTTTAGTGGAAGACTCGGCCCCGCGATAGGAGACCGAACACATCAAATAACAACAGCGCTAAACGTAGCTTAAGTAAATAAGGCTACTAGGGTTATGATCAGTTGAACGCGACGAAAACCTTTGGGAGAACCAGTTTAAGATGAGAACGCTCGAAGGAGTTACACGGTAATAAATTTGTCCTTTGTCAATTTCACGGATTTCAATCAATCTATTACGATAAGAATAATAATTGCACACTTAATTGATTGCTTATCACCAAATGATTCAACATTCCATCCCCACGATATCCTTCGTCAATTAAGGCAGTAATGGGACTTGAATTCATTACCAAATGGAAAAGGGCACTTCACGAAAAAGTTTTGGGAAAAAACTGATGAATAGCATATCTCTACAGAGCGAGACTTCCTCCCCCCCCCCCCAAATGCCGTGCCAATTTCTGGGACCAAAAGCCATTTTAAACGCTCCCATCGAACTCCCCCGCCTACTCTCAGTCAATCCTTTAAAAAGTATGTCCTGCTGTTTCTTCCCATTTCATTCCCCCAGCTCCTCGCGGGGAGGGGGGATGGGGCGAAGTAATGGCGGGTGATCTCTTCCCCCATCACGCTTTAAGGGCAAAGGGCGTGATGCGCCGAGAACGATGGGAAGAAGACTGCACGAAGGAATACTCCCGGAGAGACTACGTTTGGATGGAGGGAAAAAAATGACTCCACCCAGACGGTTCCCCTTCCTTTTAATTACTTTTCCCCCTCCCTTCAGGATGCCACGTCCTTCCCCGACCGCTCACCGTCCATGAGTACGTCCCACGGAGGAAAAGTTAAGCCCCGACGAGACGGTAAAACGAGAGTGGGAGACGGGCCGAGATGATTTGGAAGAGAAGGAACAAGATGAGGAAATAAGACAGCCCCCAAAGAGGAAAGGAGAGCATGGGAAGGAGAAAACTGTCATGGGGTTCTCCGGAGAGACGGTAAATAAGGAAGAGAGGCAAAGGAGGAGTGCAAAGGCATGACGGAGGGCAAAATGAAAGAGGCGGCCGAGACGAAGAGAACGAGAGAAACGGATGCGAGGAAGAGGAAAAAAATGGGGCTAGCCCGCCCATATTGATCAATGCACGCGAGTACTCATCCTAGAGCGGGGCAAAAACTATTGATTTTACCCATTCATGTCGCTGGAGTTACTCACTGGGTTACCCTCGCCGCGATGGTGCAATGACCTCCCAGTCTTAGAACACAGTTTATCCCTTCGTTATGAAGAGACCAAGAATACATTTCAGCTGAAAATAACAGAATAAGTGATTGTTTACAGCTACTTCTCAGGACATCATTCATTCATACTAATGTAGACTTGGTTTCTGGAGTAGTTTGGTCGATATAAGAGAAAACACCAATTTAGCCGACGTTTCGCCTCTTTATTGCGGCATCATCAGGGCTTTTGGTGACAATTTTTTATAAGCAACAACAATGTTGTTGCTTATAAAAAATTGTCACCAAAAGCCCTGATGATGCCGCAATAAAGAGGCGAAACGTCGGCTAAATTGGTGTTTTCTCTTATATCGACCAAACTACTCCAGAAACCAAGTCTACATAAAAATATAGTGGTCAATAATATACATCTTTATAAGAAATTCATACTAATAATATATATCAACATGTTTTGCTGAATATAGTCATTCATATTATGTGAAACCCAGAGTTATACTACATCATCGTCATCTAGAAGGCAAGATAGACGGGAAGTGAGGTCCAGAAGGAAGGAAGAAATCTTAGTTAAAATCTGAATAATAGTAGCAAAAATCCGCCCTCTTAATTATGTGGAGCAACGGCAAATTAAGAAATGATCTTAAACGTTTGCTGAGCGTACGCGGCACAGAAAGAATAAGTCTTTATAATTTAAGTTCCTAGCAAATTGCAAATATTTTCAATAATTCAGAATGATCAGGCCACAAAGGTATCCACACCAAATGGATTATTGGCTACTTGGGTAATCAATGCTGCCTAGTAACCACGTGAGGGCGAACAATTGAACACTATGGATGCGGACATGGAAAGGATAGAGAGGGAGAAGAGGCTAAAAATGGATAAGGAGGGAAGGAAAAAGGGCAAGGGAGACATGGATGCGGAAACCGCCCCGGGAGAGGAGAGAGCAAATAAGGTTACGTGAAGACTGCGAATGTCTGGAAGGGAGACAGAAAGGAGGGAGGGAAGAAAGGCGATGCAGAGGAGATAAATAGATTTTACGTGCGAGCACATCTTGGGGCCACGGGGGAGATTCGATGAACGGGGAATTTATGAACTCCGTGCGTGGAACCGACGGAAAAAAGACACGAGTAAACATCGTTCCGGTGGAGAGGCATTAGCCGCAACGCCCTTCGGATAAAAATATTCTTACGAAGAATAAAACTCATCGGAATAATTGAACAAGTCCCACAGTCAATAAAACTTCATTTTGACAATCGCTACGTATATTGATAACTGTTTCCACAGTACAAATAATAGAAGAGAGCGGTTGATTATAGGAAGCTATATCGGGGCCTAAGCAAATTATAATGGGGTCGTTTACCATATTTTTTATTGCCGAATCTGATAGAGTTTGTAAAATAAAAAGACCCGTATTTTTCCGTTTTTTTTTATCCGTCAATTATTTATCGAGTTATAAGCGGCGAAAAACTGATGTTTTTAACCCTTTCGGAAAAGTAGGCGTGGTGCAACCTCTGACGTAAACGACTTCGTCCAATCACAACTGAGCCCGGGAAGCTACTTTGTCTTATCGCAATGGGGGGGACACAGCTGACTCTGCCAATAGGACAGTAGCGACAGCATCTGTGCGAGCAGACCTTTCGAGAACCCCCTCCACTCCCTTCCCTTTCATGAAAAGCAGTCAAGGACGGAAGGAAAATGACGCAAATGTTATCTAAGCAGCTTTTTCGGTGGGCGTCACCTTTTGATTATTTTAATTTTTGATTTATGAGTGAATGGTTGTGGTTAGAAGATTAATTTTTTCACTAAATTCTTTTTTTTTGTTTCCATCTAACGATTTCGTGTACAAAATTGCGATTTCGGTTCCGAGTTAACGCTTTCGGTTCCGAGTTAACGCCCCCATTGCTCCAGGGGACCGGTTTGGTGTGGTGGCTAGAGCTCCCATCCCGACGGCTCGGGTTTAATTCCCAGCAGTGGCGATTTTTCAGTGGCAAACCGATCCCTACTTGAGTGTCTAGTAGTGGCCATGTCAGGTTCAGTACTCCGTCCGACGGATGAAATTAAACCGTGGTCCCCTTGGCGCCTGTCGTTAAGAGTAAGCTAATGCCGATGCTGGGTTTCTGTCCACCCTTCCTCCGTTCCTTGAAAACTCCTACAATTACCCAGTTACCCACCTATCCTAATTACCTCAGCTGTAAGTCACCTCCCATGAATAACACAACACACATAATTGTTCTATTTTCCGCACCCGGTGGCGGCGGGGTAAATCCCTCACCTGTCGATCCCAGGGTCGCGGGTACGAATCCCGCTCATTATTGTTATAACGTATCAATAACAAAAATCTGGTATAATTAAAATACACATAACGAATACCAAAAGACTGAAAACATGACCTAAAATGTCAGCAATTACATGTTGTGTATAAGCAAAACACAATTTTACAAATTTACAATGTAATGTAAATACATTGTTACATTATGCATTAAAGAAAATATTTTTATACAGGGAGATTCGCCAAATTTCACGGTACTGGTCCATGGATGACAGTTGGGAACTATCAATATCACTGTCGAGGACTCGACAATGGCAGACGGTTTTCATCACATTGAAACGGCAGCGCAGGAAATAATATTCACAGGAATACAACAAACCTCAATGAAGAACTAAGAAATATATACATATATAAATTTCCCGAACACAACAGACGGAATTTCCAAATACCAAGCGTTCTGAGGCGACCCTAGGAAGGCAGGGCGGGAGGATACGACGCGAGGGTAAAATAAACAGAGAGTTATTAAGAGACGTCGACGGTCTGCCACCACAGCTGAGCCATCCATTCAAGAATTTTGCGCCTGCAGCACCACGCAGACAATGCTGAACTGCCAGAGCGACACTGAAAAGGGCCCTCGCAGTGCGACACCGAGGAGACAATCGCGAGAGGAGCCAATAAAAAAGAAGAAACGATATCCCACCACGATTTGCCACGTGCCATAAACACGTCACCACAAAGTGTCTGGGGGTTGGAGACCCAGTATTACGCGCACAGAGTCTTGCGGCAAAGGCAGATATTTGGAATGATTTACTTACTTAGATCATGAACCCATTCAAGTCCTCTGGACCAAATACGGAAGGTGAGGGAGAAGGGAAATATATAACACCGAGGAGCATATTTAAATTCAAAACCAGCAAATAAAAAAGGAAAATTTACGGATGTCATACGGGAAAATGAAAACGGAGAAAGATAAAAGGAACATGGAGAAATGACCAAGCAACATCAAAAAGCAAACACAAATAGCAACAACATCCCTTAGGTTAGGAGGATGACCTCATGTAATAGGGAACTACAATGCAACAGGAGAGTAAAGGAAATGTTTAGGTAAAGAAGCTAAATGCGAGGCAGTCATGAGGAGCCCTAAATCAACGGAGTAGCCGTCAATGCGAAGAATAGCTGCTGCCCAGGGGAAGATATTCAAAGACCTCGATGATGGAAAAAAATTATGATTAATCATCCGTTTCTTGTGTAGGTACGTTTTCTACTTCCCTCAAGCATCTATTTACAATATGCAAGCATAAACTCGTCCATAGCGGTTCCATGCTCGTGTGTGGTTATACATAAAATATTTTAATAAAAACAGTTAAATAGCTGCAATTTTAGTTAAAAAATAACGTTGCACTAAAATCGAAGACTTCACTGCCCAAGACCTCTTACAATATCATATGGAAATGAAATATATTTTAGAATTAAGTAGACGAATCGCCCAATAAGGTTCATTAGGAGGCATTTCCATGCCCTAACTGCAGGGACTATGAAATACATAAATATCGGTGGTATAGGCTGTATTCTTCGATTTACGTTAGGGAGCCGCCAAGGGATTAACAATACCATGAAAGTGGGAGCGTGGCTCAATCCTTCAATAACGGCAGTATTCTGAGCGTGAGAGAAACATCGATGGACACAGAGGATGCCTCATCAACTCACGGACACCAAAAGGGGGGGGGGCGGAGAGAGAGAAGCGGTGGGGGGGACAAGTGAGCAGGAGGCAGAGGACGGCAAACCTCCCCCACCCGAAATCGCGCGCCAACACCCCTACTACGGGTGCATCGTCGAATCGCACCGCACTATTTCTCCGACAACTCCACATACACACACTCACACCGCAACCAGAGGAATGAGAGGGGAGGGGATTAAAAAAACACGCCATCCGACTGACTGCAGTTGGCGCGAATGCACCAGATATGAAAAGTCGGGGGAGGAGTTAAGGCGCGGGGGAGGGTGTTCGCGGGGTGGGGGGGGAGGGTTTGAGAGGGGGGGAGAGACGGAGGAGGGGTGCGCGGTACTCGTAGACGAGGAGGGGCAGGACTTCATGGGTGTGTGTGTGTTGACTAGAGGGCAACGACACGGTAGTAACGGCGGGGGGCAAGGGGCAGAGCCGGGAGCTGGAGAGGGGATGCGAGGACGTAGTAGTGATAGTACGGAGGCCGTTAAAAGGGGACGAGCGGGGGGAAGTAGCAGAGGGGAGGGGCGGCCGTGGGGAATGGCCGACGCGCGGGAGAGTACAAACGTGGGCGGGGGGATGATAATAGTGCCAAGCGTGGGGAGGGGAGGGTTTTGAGCGGGAAGGGCTCGCTTGCACCGCGTCGGTCGGGAGCCCTCCGGTACTGCACACCCAAATGCAGCATTTTTCAATGGAGCAGGTGAACGCTGAGCCACAGCATCCATACACAACTCCTCTCTCCCTCTGTCTCTCTCACACACTCCCTACACACCTGCCTGCAAACTTCCGCTAACGACGACAACCCGCCATAATGGATCCGCAAGCACCCGAGGGAAAAAAACAAACTCGGGCAAAAAATGCACCTCGCGCAACCTCACGTAACGAGCGTCATTCAGGGAGAAGAACCGCGACCTCTGAAGCAAGGCTTCACCTGTCAGGAAAGGAAGCCAGGGGTTCAGACGATGGGAAAGATACCGAATGCCTACACATACAAGAGTTTATTTTCAACGGCGCGCCCTTGAACATATTGTTATATTCTTAAATCCCGAGAGTAATGACACGATTACAAGGTCTGAAGTCACTTTTCGGTGAACAAGTATTGAATATAGTGTATCATAGGACTTCCATAATTTGCAAATTTTCAGAAATCAGTTGCGACACTAGAATTTCCTAGCACAAATGGCAAGCAGAGCAATCCCACTTCACTGAAAACAAGATAACATCAAAAAGAGATGGAAATAGGCAAAGAGACAACATATTGAGTAAATTTACAAACCAAGGGTTACTCCATCCTGAGAATTCTATCCCTGAGAAATAATGTACCAGAGATTAAGAAACCCAAACGTAGCGAAACGCAAACCCAGAGCAAACTGCTCAGTTGTAAAAACCGAAGTGAAAAAATATCAAACAATAACAAGAACGATAAATAACCCGCATTATGAGTTCAATTCCCGAAAAACGTAACGTAACTAAATGACGGCCCAAAGGTACAGTACACCGTTGAGAGCTTGAACAGGTCTTTCATACACAAATTATGCTCTTGGGTGGGAAATCGTCATCAGTATGACAAATGCAAAAACATCAAGGGCCGAAGAACACATAAGGCATTCAATAAATTCATAGAAAATAACTACAGCACCAGTACATCGTTAAAAAAAACGTACTTTCAGGAGACACTTATATGCAACCACTTTTTTCCCTAGAGTATAACATTCATTCAAAATAATAAGTTACAACGATTTTACGATTCCTGCTAGTTGGAAATCTCGAATTGCTTAGAATTACACCACAACTACAAAAGAGCCGGGAGAAACAAGGAGCTAGGAATATCAAATCATTAAATCAGGTTGCGAATAACTTATAATACATCTTCCGCAAGAAAACTTCCGTACGGTAACGAAACATTTTCCGCCACAAACTGCACGGAAAGCAAATGAACGAAAACGTAGTGGGATCGAGGCGAGGTGTGGCGAGGAAAACTTTTCCAAGTCAGAAATTGCATCCGCAAAGGGATCATACAACTCGCGGGTGGAATGAGCTTTTGACGGCCATTATATCCCCACCGCGAATTTGAAAACGAAAAAAAAGATATATCTCTCATAAAAACTCAATATCCCAGTGCACATGTGCGTCAGGAGTGAGAAACCCGGCGACGTGAAAGGAGGGCGAAGCACAAGAGAAGCAACCATGAAGAAGGAAGGAGAGAGAGAAAACGTGCCAAAATCGACACCCTGTGGAATACGCACAGCGTAGTAGTAAATAAAAAAGAAGGCCGGGGAGGGAGCGGAGGAAACTAATGAATGAAAGAGGTGAGGGAGAGACAGAGAGGAGGGAG
The DNA here is from genome assembly GCA_933228895.1 of Platycnemis pennipes. Lineage (NCBI taxonomy): Eukaryota > Metazoa > Arthropoda > Insecta > Odonata > Platycnemididae > Platycnemis > Platycnemis pennipes. The sequence continues at coordinate 55,759,608 of OW121853.1, forward strand.
GGTAAAAAGACGAGACAAAAGGGATAGCGGATACACACGAACGAAAAGGAAAGTAGGAGGGCGTAAGGCGGAGAGAGAGGGGAAACGGGACACCCACCCCCTCCTCAGCCAGTGAGAGAGTGGTTTAAAAAAAAAGAGGCGGCAGCGAAGCGCGCGGCTCGGCGCGAGCTGGAATAGACTTAGGCGAAGGAAGAGGCACACAAAGGAGCGGAGAGAGGGAGAAACGTAGAGGGTACGAGGGAGACAAGGAGAGCGGAGGGAAATGCTGGGAGGCGGGGAAGCGGATTTCAGGGAGCCAAACCCCGAGAGAGGAGAGAGAGAAGGGGACGAGACCAGGCGGTCGATGCGTTGCCATGCCAACGACCACGTCACCAAAGTTATTGAAAAATCGAAGAGGCGCCGTGGTGGGGTCGGGAAAAGGGAGGGGGCGCGGCGAGGAGACCGGGCGGGCGGGGTGAGGGGCGGGGAGAAAGTTTTGGGTGGAAGCGAGAGGCTAGGAGGGGGGAGGTGGGTGGAATTGTGGAGGAGAGAGGGAAAAGGTGATCTGCAGTGGCAGGGTCGGGGAGCTGAGAGTTCCGAGGCGCGTCGATGCGGAGAGAAGTGGTGGGAGGAGGCGGGAGAGAGATACGGGAGGGCGGCGCGGGGGAGGGAGAAAGGGTGGAAGTTGGCAGGTGGACGTAAACTCGTAAAAACGATAAAAAGAGGAAAAATAAGGAGAGGAGGACTGGGTAGGGGGTGAGGAGGGAAAGGGAGTTGGAGACGGAGGAAAACCTTGGGCCTGGGGAAAGGGATGCGACGGGGAATTCAGCCGGCCGACGCCTCGTACTCGCTACTCGCATTTCGTGCAGCACAAGAAAAGGAGAGGGGAAGCCAAAAGTCACGTAGTAGGAGAAGAAGGGTAGAGAGAGAGGTTCCTGAGGGAGGGAAACGAACCGACGGACGCGATTATATGCATACTGTAATCAGACATCAGCCCAGGATCGGCCACGGCCGCGCCCCAAATTAATAAAACATTAAACGGCGTGCAAGCGGTGTTTTGCCGCAGGAGACGAAGAGCATAAAGTGATGTACTTATTAGGTAGAAGGGAAAAATGGCAACAAAAATGTGAGCAATATCAGTAAATCAAAGGGAATATCTCTCAAAGTTATTCGCAAAACTGACACAACACGGGAAGATACGATAGCCTGGAAAATTAAAAAGATACGTATAAAGTAAGAAGAGAATGTGGGTGTGGGATTTGGAGTCAATTAGTGATGGTATGGAGAATCTCCTGAGATTCAAAACGAGGCGGATTCGATTCCCGCTTGGGGCATGAATATTAAGGCTGTCTTATGGAATAAATGTAAGATACATGTAGTAATAAAACCTAAGGAATTAAAGCATATTAAGTGCTATTTCTACAACGATGGGAATATCATATTGACCAGGAAGCAGGGACAGAAAACAGACTTAGAACGACCCTAACGCAGATCGAAGGTATAATTTTCGAAGTCGAAATAGTTGTAAATGTAGATTGCAGATATCAACCTTGACAGAAAGGGATTGAGGTAGGGGCTATTCAAGGACGTTACACCCATAGAACATCTTTTGTGGGAGATGGCGGGTAAAGAAAAGCGAAAACAAGACGAGAACACGGATATCAGAAAGAAGACTCACTAAGCAAGCGCAAGGAGTGCGAAAGACAAACAACAGGGCTAAAAAAAATTACCAACATCTCATGGGCACGCATCATTTCCCCCACCACCAAAAAGACTCCACTCGTAAGCGTGCAAAAAAAAGACGCACGTAATGCGGAAAAAAGAAAGGGAGCTGCGAGACCGGGATAAGAAAAGAAAAACGCCTCAAAAAGCACGAAGGAGACGACGTTGCCCCATAAGGGGGCACAGGAGAGTAGAATGGAGCGGGGGGAAAAGGGTTGGACGAAAAGGAAGGAGAAGCCGGGAACGGGGCTCTGGCGGTAAATAAATAAAACCTGCGAAAGGGAGAAAAAGGATACTACTTCACCTAAGGGTGCGAGTTAAAAGGTGGTGGTGGAGGAGGAGGAAGACGGGTTAAGGTGAAGCAGGAGGGCGGGAATAAGAAACTGGAGGAAGAGGAGAGAGAGGAAAGCCGCATGGAAGGGGCGAAATAAAAGCTTTTTATTTCTTGATGGAAGAAAAGGGAGTTAAAAGGGGAGCTTGGGGGAACGTAGGGAGGGGGAAAATCCGTGTGCGTGCGCAGTGGTAAGGAGGGAAAAGAGAGAGGTTGGGAGACGGAAGAATTGGAGCGGCATCGGATGGAGCCTACCAAGAAAGTGGATTCGAAAATTTCATCTCACAACTAATTAGACGAGAGGGTCACAAGGGGGGGGGGACGAGGAGGAGAGAGGGAAAACTCTGAAGGGGGAGGAAGGGAGTGAAGGAAAGAGACAGACAGACGGATCGTCGTTTCAAGGGAAGAAGGAGAAAGAGCGCGTGTGAGTGTGTGTGTGAGAGAGAGAAAAAAGATGCAGGAAGGACGGGGAAAGAAATTGAAAATTTCTGCCTCTCAAACACTACGGAAGGAGCACTCTTTCCCTACAATGATTCCGTTATTTTTCCCCTCCCTTCAACTTACCTTTCATGGATATGAGACGACGAGGTCTTGCTGCGATGAAAAAAGTTTCCCGTGGGCGTTTCTCCGGGAGAATTCATCACGCCTGGTGTTTCATTTTTATTCCGCTGAATTGAACTCGCTGATAAGTAAAATTAACAGGACCAAATCCTCAAATTATGAGCACGGAGTTTGACAAGCTATTTACAAAAATTTCATTACTGAAAGGATTGATTCCACTGAAGGGAGAAAAATATCAAATCCCGTGTGAGAAGGAGCGACTGAGGGGATATTTATCAAATTCCTACGGAAGGTTGGCCTCGACTGGAATACCTAAAATCGACGCTTGCAGTGAAAAAAATACCTTACAAATCAGGCAGATCTGAGGAGTGTGTCGAAAACATATTATAATGCATTCGGGACAGGAATCGTCTTCATCACACTCAAAAACGTTTTCTCCTCAGGGACTTGCTCGATATTAGCTGAAAAATTTTCAAATGTATTGGCATAAACACAAACGAATTCAACCTTAGAATACACCTATCAAATGTATTATTTGACGTAAAGTGCGTCAATACAACTAACATAACGAAGCGGAATGAAAACACGAAAACAAAAGCGCACATCAATGCAGTCAAGGGCTCCAAATTAAATATCAACGCTGAAGGATCTCTCGCTACAGTGGTTCCAACTGATCCCCACCTTTTGAGATTGTTCAAGATGCGTCCGCGGGATTGGAACAATGAAATCCGCACCCTTGCGGTTTCCCCAAATGCAAGAGATCGGGCGTTTAAAAACATCACATTGTCTCGACCCGGGCGTACCCAACACGCCGTTATATATACATGTGCATATAAACCGCGCGTCACCCTTCTTTGGTAAAACTCACGCTGAAACTTAAGCGTCCGTCTGCTTTCTGGGGGAGGAATAAGTTTCGCGCAACGGTGGCGGACAGAGAGATGGAGAAAATGGGAGCCGTAAGACCAAAGACAGCGGGGATGAAGATGGGATGGGAGAGGAGGAGATCCCGAAGTTTGGAACAGAACGCCACCGGAATGAGAAAGGCAAGGCGGGGGTGGAGGCACGGGAAATAGTAGGGGGCGAGCAAAGGGCGTGGGAGGAGACCCTTGGAGAGGGGCGAGGAATTGGGCGGGGCGAAGGGATCGTGGGCTGGGATAAGTCTGGAGGGTGTGGGTAGGGCGTAAAGACGTGGGAGTCTGCCATCCATTGGGAATTTTCCGCGAGCGAGCAACGCGGGGATGGGAGCGAGTCCAGAGACTCAAATTCAGATGGCTGGATGCATCATGCACTCTGATGTAACGGCGCGACGGGAATCGCGTACATTACTTTTCTATATCCTACATATCTCTTGGGGTATGAACAACAACACAAATTTCACATCAGGAGGCCATCTACCCATGCACTGATTTAAATTATGTAACAGGTGATACAAATGACCACTAAATCATTCACATTAATCAACAAATGACTGCAAAACGATAATAAAAGTTTAAGAGGGAAAAGATGGGCAACAGAAAAGTAAGATTTTTTCCTCTCATGACCAGCTATGACCACGAGGTGGATTACATAAGACAGCAGGTTAACACACAAGATGGAGTCACCGAATGAAGAAATACGAATTTCCAGCAAGCAAGTTATACGTCATTGAAGAATGTGAGCACGGGAATATATCACATATTTTTATAAGAAAAGTTATTGGCGGCGTCAGCTTCTCTTACGGGCACGAACATCGCGCCCTCGGTCAAAGTTTTCAAAACGACTCGACGAAACGAACCCTTTAATGCGAAGACGCCTGCTCGAGAGACGCGAAAAGAGCGCGGGAAGGCGAGAGCGCCTTCACGCTCCTGAGGGATTACCCTCTGAGAGAAAAATAATTGGTACAATGGGAACGCCGAAGGGAGGAAGAGAAAACCGTTTACCGCGGAAGAGAGGAAATCCTGAGCGACGGAGGAGAAAGAGAGTGGAGGAAGGAGGAAGGAAAGAGACGAGACGTTGTGTCTCTGAGGGAATACTAAGGAGGGCGAAAGAGGGAAACAACCCAACTTCCCCCCCTCCCCGCTCTCAAATTAGACAAGTTACGCCGGAGACTGGAGATTAATCAAGAAAACGCAATCGCTCAGCGCAGTTCTCGAGGACTGAGACGAGGAGGCGATAATGAGCGAGTAAGGGAAGACGGGACAGGAAGGGGTATGGTGAGCGATGGGTGGGGGTGATACGAAAACGAGAAAGAGAATAAAATGTTTATGGAGTGCTCCGGGATAAAAATCCAATGGAATAATTCAATGTGTGGTCACTAAAACACTAGAGAAAATATAAAAAAAGGAACTAGCAACAAAATTCATTATAAGACAGAGTATAGTAGCTACTAACTAAATTTTTTAATTGTTTTATTAAATTCCTACCAGAATGATAAAGCGTATTGTTTCTAGCAATGGTTCCAGCATTTGCAAGTATTAATTCGTGGCAGAGACATGATACCTCCCAGTATGCGGCTTTGAAAAGAATTTGTTGCCAAAACCTTTTCAATCCATTAATCAATTTCAAGTCGTCAATAGACATTTTTAATAATATCACATAAAACTCGTTCAATTATAATTATTAATAGAGCATAGAAAAAATAATAAAACCATGTAATTCAGAAATAATAAAATTAGTTAACTGCAAGCTCGGTACCTACCTCACTCATTGCATAATCTAAGTAGTAGGGAAGTGCCCAAATCACCCGTAAGCTAAGGGAGAGGAGAGGGAATAGTGGGGAGGGAAGAGGAGAAAAGACGAGACGAGCGGTGAAGGGAAACCTTGAGACGTAAAAACATAAACCTGAGGAATGCGCCCGGGATGACGAGATGAAGGGCGGTGGACGGAGGAGTGGCGCGGCTGGGTCGAAAGAAAGAGAAAAGAATTGAAGGATGGGAAAGAGAGTGACATAGAGAGAGCGAGAGGAGAGAGAGGGTGGATGTAAGAGGGAGGAGGAGACACAGACGGTGAGTATCGATCGGGAGGCTAAAGTGAACGAGGTTAGGCCCACATGTGCCCACAAGCCTATAAGGATGTCGACCCAGGCAAGAGAGAGGAAGAGGGTGGGAGAGGAGAGAGAGATCAGGTTGGGAGGAGGGTTTTCGGGCAGGGAGTGGGGGACGGGTCCGGGGAAAGTAAAACGGGAGGAGAAGGAGGAAAGGCCGACGACTCAGGATAGAAGAGAGCAGCGAGAGGAAGACTGGATTAACCGTTTTTCCGAGAGAATAGAAGAGGGGAATACTCGGGACGACAAGGACGGACCCGGAGCCGTGGCTCGAGAGGTCAGCGTCGAACACACTCGAGACACCCACTACGAGGGACCCGAGGCGTGCATTCAAAATAGACCTCGCGAGAACGCATTCACTCACTCCTCGGAATTGCTTTGGCCCATTTTTTTTAATGACCGAACTTTTTACGTACCTCTCTTCGGTCGAAGTTTGGACCTAGCAAGATTTGCCTCTATGAAGCAATGAGCTAGGGAGGAATCGACCTGTAAAAAATTAGCATACTTTTGTGCGATAAATGCGCCTTGAGTCGAAGAAGGTTTTTTTGCGTTCTTAGGTATTAAATTGAGGACAATGTACACAGAAACACTAAACGCATGATTAAAGCAGGAAATAAACATGGGAAATAAAACGATTGAATAACGTACATAACGGCATGTGCCTACTTTAAACCCCATTAATAGAGTTTTAAGCACAATTCATTCCACCACTGACTCCTTACACCCTCAGGGCCAATGAAAATCGACCGGTTAGCTATCGAATTTTCTGGGAGAGGATATTACTAAGAAATAAATGACGGGAGCCCGATTTGTGGACATTGCAGAAATATAATTTAGCTTTCAAATGACTTCGAGAGAGATTGGAAACTCGGAATACCTCGTGTACCATGAACGAACTTCATAATTAGAGTAAATTGCATAAAAGTTTTGCACAAAGTATTTACTACAACAGGTTTAAAAGCATTGTATTCCGCCAAACACGTTACAACGTAGTCACATCGCAACCACCCTCAGGCATCGAAATTATTATGGCGTGTAAGAACACTGTTAACAAGTTTCAACAACATTTCTACGGAGTTTATTCATTAGAAACGCGGAGTCAGTAAATTTCGCTGTGTAAAAAACGTACATTCAGATGAATCCTAGCAGAAGATGGATCTAAACCGAAAAGTAAAGGCAAAGCTTAAATAGGCAAAGAAATATTACGGTTGCACATCAAATTATCATTGCCATCCATAAAAGTTATTTCAGTGCCTCTCCACAAAAACTACGAAACAACCACGAAGAAATCCGAAATCATTCCTAAAATGTTCTTAGATTTACTCCAATGATTTATAAGAACCTCATCAAGCAGGCAGAATAAATAACTGATGAAAATGAATTTAGAGAAGAATAGTACCACAAATATGATGCACTGGCAATGAACGAACAACAGAAAACAGAAGAGATACTGGATGTGTGTTAGCAAGAAAAAGCACCCATGAAATTTCTCGGAAAAATGTGCAGAAATTTCTCCAAAACAAAATAAAATTTCTTCAAACTCCACGTTTTGCGATGAAACTGTGAACCCGAAGGATGAAAAATCTCTCGTTCACGCACAACCAACAAGGAGCGGTTAAAGATTATGGCAAAACCGCTCGTCCGCGAATACAATGACAAGGAAGCGACAGAGAGGACGAAATAGCACGCGAAGGAAGCCGGGTGAAAGCGGGACAGGGACGGGGAAAGGAGGATAGCGGCCGGGCACACTGACAAGAGACGCGGTGGTTTCGGAGGCGAGGGGAAAGGCCAGGGCAACGAGGGAGGATTACAGGGTCTGGGGCGTCGGATAAGAGGGATCGACACAGGGGAGAGAGGGAAGGGATCGTGGGTGAGGGGAGAGGGATGGAGGAAAACGGGAAGGGAGAAGGAAAACGGGAAGGGAGGAGGAAAGCGCAGGGTCGAGACGAGGCGAAGAGGGAGAGGAGAGAGAGAGGGGAGGGGGGAAAGAGGAGAGGCATCATCCCATTCCAGACGCGGTGTCTGGGGGTTTCCAAGGTCCAGGAGAGGTATCCTAGTGGTTATGCAGCCAAGCCACCACACTACTGCGGAGGGAAGCTCGCGGGGCTCACAGGCGAAATTCGCTTCGCAAGGAATATATCCTACTCTCCAGCCTTCTCTCTGCTCCCACGAATTCGCATCCGACTGCGGATGGAAGATTATCGATTCCCGAGAAAAAAATAATCATCAAGCACTCGAATATGAGATTTTCTAGGAAATGAAAGCTGAGCATTAAGTAAGAGGCCATTGGCTAATACAAGTGGAAATATTCTGTAATACAAGTGGGATGTGGTACTAATGATACCACGAGAAAAATGCAGATAACCATGCAACACAGAGATGTCAAAAACGACCCAAAGAAATATGATAGCAAAATCTCAAAAATCATTAACATTGAGTGTGGGTGAGGCTATGTACTTATTTTCAGGAGTGGATTCTACGGAAACGATGATGATAGGATAGAAACTTTTGCGACCTGGGAGCAAAGGAAAATAAAAACAGCAAGATAAACGGAAGGAAAGAAATATGGAGAAATGTTAAGAATGGTTGGATAGAAAAGAATTTGACACAATTTAGGACATATTTAAACATGTAGCATCCAACTGAGGATGAGAAAATACGGGACACTGTGGACCGAAGGATTGTATGCCAGGAAAAGAGCGGAAAAATTGAGTTAAACCAGATTATAAAAGGTAGGAAATAGCTGATTTGTAAACAGAACAAGTGTACGGTAGGTGGCATTCATAAATTGAAATGCAAAAAAAAGATATTCCGTCGTAATCTATCCTAACCGATTGAGAGCTAAAAACAAAAGCGCGAGTGAACTGAAAGCAAAAGAAATATCACGGAATGAAAACAAGAATTAAGAAATGTTATACTTATTTCATTATTTTTCATCTCAAGCAAAATAATTATTCTATAAAGACGTCAACAGCACCATCAGCACCAGAATCGTCAAAGAGCGACAACGGACGGAAACTGCAATACAAGGTTTTCTCTAGCACACTTATAGTTTGCTATAGGCAGAATACAACAAAAATACATCAAGAATAAGGAACCGAACAATAATTTTCAACAGCTCTCCACGGTTTCGCCAGAAAACACGTTATAAGCTCTTCTGAACGTTGGATACAACGACACTTAATTTTTAAAAAACTAACATTCCAAGATATCGAAATGGCCAAATGCACCAAAAAATTGTCAGGAGCTGATTCAAGCATCAATTTTAGATTTAGTGCTACAAGGAGATATTATAATGGTAGTCCTTCGCTTTTATTGTTGAGTATCTAGCAAAGTACATTCACTAATTATAATAGTAATCACCAAATAGCTATAAAATTTCAATTCTATTTAAGTTGAATAGGACGGAGAAAAATCATAACCTCCTCCAACAACACAATCGTATATCGGAGCGGAGGAAGAGGAAAATATTTTTCTCCAGTTGCTCCGCACCGAAATTCGCGAAATGAAAAATCCGGAACGCCCGTCTTCCCTCCCCATAAAATTCCAAAGATGCCAATCCTGAGAAATTCGAATTAGGAAACTTTTCCGAAGGCAGAATGGAGGGATAACGGGAGGAGGAGAGGGAAGCTCTCAATAAAAAAAAGAACGACAGCAAGACAATATTAAAACAGAACAGGAATTATTGCGAGAAAAAACTCGACTTTTCTAAACGACAAAAGGACAAAAACGAGGACGCACCGGAGAGAGGAAAAGGAAAAACGATACCCCCGACGCCCGCTGGTACAGAGGAGAAGACGGCGCAAAATTGGAATCGTAAATACTGCGACGGTCACGTGAAAATTACGCCGATCGATATGACTTCAGCATTTCTTCAAAGCAATAATCGAACGAGGGTAGGGAGGGAGGAATTCGGGATGGCAAACGAGAAAAAAATGCGGATACCCTTAGGGGGATACAGAGGGGAAAATGAAGGGGAAAGGAGGAGGGGGGAACAGAGTGGAGGTAGGAAAAAAAATATATATGGGACCCTTCCATCTGCCTCGCGAAGAGAGTCGAAATTTTCGGAGCCACCGCCTGAAGAATTTCGCGCAGAGGAGCAAAGAGGAACGAATGAAGGGGAGTGACAGGGAGAAGACGAGAATGAGTGAGAGGAGGTGAGATGCGAAGGGCAGAGTAAAGTTGGGCAAGAGGGAAGGGGCCAAATGGAACTTAAAGCAGCGAGGAATGCTGGGAAGGAAAACGGGGGGAGGAGCAGGAAAGCGAGGAGAGAGTTGGTGGAGAGGATCTTTCACGCAACCGCTTCTTCGATCCCAGCGACCCCTTCCTCCTCCCCACTCGACCCTAGCCAAGCCCCCGACGCTCCCTTCGCAAAGGGGATGGGGTGGAGCAGGGGAGACGAAACCCTTTCCCCACCGTCCCCACACACCCCCCCGGACACCGCACCGCGCCACCAACCCTCCCCCGCCCTCCCCCCTTCCGCACCCCCTCCTCCCAGACTCAGGTCGGAAATTTCCACTCAAAGGCTACTACTATACACACTCTGCTCTCGCCCTCCGCCGCTCCGACGGCGGCGGCAAAGCGGGTTGCGGGGAAAGCGAGGGGCGGGGGGAGTGGAAAAGAATTAGCTCCGGGGAAAAAAGAGAAGGGAACAGAGAGGGGGAGGTAGGATTCTCATATTCCGGAAGTGGCTAGCTCTTCCTTCTCCCTCAACCCGTGCCCCGACCCCACCCGACGTACACCGGCGCACGCCCCGCTGGTGCATACACAGGAGCCCCCACCCACGCGCACCACCCGCGGCAGTGCGAGAAGCCACTCTCGCCAGCACGCACCGATGTGCACCGACAACACCGGGGGCAAGAGCGACGGATGGGGGTTGGAAAGAGAGTACGGAGGGTGAGGCGTGGGTCGCGCCAGGAACAACAACAGAGTTCAAGAGCCATTAAAAACGGGGGCTGATGGACGAATGATTTATGTTCGGGGAAGCGCGAAGGAAAAACTATAATTACGTCTCCTTCGGCCGGCACTCCGAGGATCCAAACCCAATCCATTTACGCGGCCGATATGAGACTGACGCATCTCGAGGGATGATGAGGCGAATATAGAAGGGTCCGCAGAGTAAAAACACGAAGAAATTCAATCACATCCACCCTACGATTACATCCTAAATTATATGATTGCCTCTTCGGCGTAATTTTGATGAACGACTTGACCCACCAAACTGCTATCTGATTTGGTGAAGTGTACTATTACTGCCACTATCCTCAATAACAAGATCAAAAGCTCTAGTTCCCAGAGGAACGTTTCCGAAGAACATCACAGGCTTAACTTTTGTTAATAACTCCAATTTGTGAAAAACGCAGAATCAATGCCAAACACACAACAGAGCGAAGACCGTAACGTATTTAAATGAGTTAATGACGGGCTTAAAATATTAAACAGTCAAATGAATCCAAGCGGAAATGCAGGGGGAAGAACCCGGGTAATTCGCTAGAGCAGTCGATTACGACAACAAATTGAACACGAAAAGGCAGAGGCTGAAGTGTCGTAACGACACTCTCGGAAGTTGAGTACCAATTTTAGGCGCAACCAAGATAGCGTGCCCGAGTACATCTCATGCGCCCGATAAATGAAAAAATAAACGACGGAGGAATAAACACGGATGAAAAGTCACAAATAAACGTTACCTTTTCCAACCTATCTTCCCTCTCCAAGCCAGCGCAGAGAGGAAATGCACTTTGGCGAGACACCCACACAGCATTTATTTTCGGAACCAAGAATTTTTTTGCCTACAGATGCATTAACTTCACGACATGGCGGTAGGAGATAAAAACTACGCGAGTCGGGCCATTTATAGCCGGGATCGGGTCCGATGCAAAAGGAGAAAAAAAGAAGAGAGACCGAAAACGGGGAGCGTGTGGCGCAGTTGTGAGGGTGGCCTAAAGGAGGAGAAGGGAATAAGGTTTGGGGAGCGAAACCGGGTTAAACGTGAAACGCAGGGGGAGGAGAAAGAGAGAGGGGGGGCTGGAGGCGTCACATGCCGGGAAAGGGGCGGGGGAGAGTGACGGCTAAGGGGAGAAGGGAGTCCCTCGGAGGGGGAGGACTCGTGTACGATCGGAAGAGGTTAAAGCCCCGGCGAGCGCGCAAGCCGCGGGGATAAACAGAGGAGTAGTACGTACGCAAGATAGGGGTGGGGGCGGGCGGGGGAGATAACCGAGTTAGGGGGAGGGAGGCGATTACTATTGGAAACACTCACTCGGACGCATACCGACGCGGGGCATTGCAACACACACAAACGATCGCGGATAGGCGGAACGGATCCGAGCGCGGGAAATGCGTGGGCATCGGCGGGATGCACTCGGGGGATTAAGAGCGGGGGGAGCGGAAGACGAACAATGCCTCAGCCGAGAGGAGAACGGAGCGATTCATGAATGAAAACTAAATCACTCGACCCATTGGCGACTAAATTCATATCTGAACTGAAGTTGGTATTTTCGACGAGTCCACTCCCGGAATCACCTTTCCCAAAGGGAGGAGGGACCAATTTTCAACACTGGGTCTTCGCGCTAAGGTTCCTTCCCCGATGAGAGGGAAACCATACGTCAACGGAAAGTTTTACATACCTGAAATTCACATTCCCATTAAAATCCACTACGCACAGTAACACGCATTGGCAGGGTCATTTCTATTCTGAAGAAAAATGTATAATCAGCGATCACGAATTTAGCTACAAAACCGATAACAATCACCATTTGAGGATATGCACGAGATAGGTACACTGAAGTAGCCACTTTCTATCCATTACAACTTTTTTTTCAGGATATGAGAATATTCATCATCGGTAACTATCACTCATCATCTCCACTCAGGACTGCTTCACCTTCCAGGAAAATAATAGGAAAAGATTATGGGAATTATGGTTCACCATCAGTCAATCGCTAACATTGAAAAGACATGGACATTACCAGACGTTTTAGCATGGAATGATACTATAGAATAGTATAGTATATAAGTCTCTCCAATATGCAATTACTATCTACTGTTATCTCGTCGGAAAGAGGAAAAAATACACGAGAATTAAAAATGAGGCAAAAGGAAAGAGAAACGAGTCGCTTCAAGATAAATGCCACCTCAAGCCGCTTTCTGTGTGAATTAATGCTAAAAATAGTCGTCTTGTCAACGGCTTATCGATATCCGTCGCTAGGCGAGAGGTGCCTACGGCTCACAGACATAATTTACCTCCCAATACTCTAGCGAACAACATCAGACTTCACAAAAAATGAGCGAATTTACTCTTATGAACTAGCACGAGAATTCCATTTAGTTATCTACTCCTCCATTATCAAGCGAACCAGTATTGAAACAAACGCAAAAGTTTCTAAATTCCAGTCACGTCAAAGACTATTTAGGGAAGATATGATGTGAGACGATCTACCTGGAATGGAAGAATAATTTAATACGCATCAACATTTATGGGAACAATCTGTGGGGGATCTGCACCAATCCACCGTCATTTATGTATGTACCACCCAAAAATCCACAATAAAGTACTATATGCTGCTAAAGATACAATATGGTGGCTGTGACATCCACATATAATTTATAAACCGTAAGATGGTTCGACACTTACTCAATTATGGAGTTTGAATCCTTAAATGCAATATTTAAAAAAGTTGTTAGAGAGAAAATTATACGGTTTCGTATACTTTTTGAGAAACCACAACGAAAATATTTTTGCACACTCCAGAAAATGTGTAAAATCAAGTTATCACAAACATATGAACAAAAATTGTTCCTTATTACGCTAACAATGTGGAGCCACCATCATTAACTCACGCTACGAATTGCTCACTTCGCGTACCCTCGAGATATAAATCCAACACTCCTCAGAGAAGGAATACTAGATTTCTAATCGAGGCACCTCAAAAACGGTTTCATGCACCAGTCTGATTTATTGCTGATGCAAAGAAAAACGAAGGTATTACGATCGGCCGAGATGAGATTGGATCCGTGCGATTGATGCTGCGGTCACGTCATAAATACTTCCACGGAATTGAGCAACCATCATCCACATGGGTTGACGGTTGTTGAAGGCAATGGTACGGGCATGAAACAACACCTACAAGACACGACATAAAGTCATGCCTAAAAATCCGTTAGTACCTCTCCAAGAATCCATTTAAATTACGCATTGACCACACACAGCATTAAAAAGGGATTAGATACGTGAAGAAAGTCATACATAATTTCTGATATCTTTTCTCCACTAAATAACAACAGAATTCTCTAAAAAGACCATATTTCACCGACAACGGTTATGAGCAACGTAAAGATCCAACAAATAGGAAAAAAAGGGCTGAACAAAAAAGCGCATTTTTCCAATATTTGACCATCAATATAAATGTTTCATTTTTTCACGCGGACTATTTATTTATAACTAATAATTCAATGAGCACAGCATTGTCACCATATTTATATGATTCTAAGGTTACACTCAAAGAAAATACTCGATGGCCGTCACGAATGTGAAGAAACATCGATAAACTATCACGCGACCATAAACGCAAAGGGACTGCCTCATGCGGAGTTTCAAAGCAGCATTCCTCCCCTAATTATTCCTCGGAGACTTAAATTCTGCCTATTTTGCAAAGCTGATCGGTCGGAGAGGAGCATCGTTGAAAAGATAACACCGTCATGAAACAGAGGCGAGCAGCCGCGTCCACAAATAAAAAGGTGGGAGGAGGATGGAAAAGGTCATGGCACGGACAGATGCGACCTTCGCCAGCTGATTAATCTTGGCCGCAACGCCCGACGCTCTCGTCCCGATGATTCCACGCGACTGCGTCGCGCAGAGCGGGACGGAAATAGGGCCCCGCCGGCGCTCAAAAACGCGAGTGCGCACACAGACACACACGAGCTCGCATATCGGAGCGCAAAAAGAACTCACACAAATTACGCACCTGCGCACGATCCCAAATACTGGCCTCGCCTCTTATCTCCCGCGCCCAACGAACTCGGAAAACCCTCTCTTCCTCCGCACCTCCCCCAGCACACCCCTCCTACCGCTTCACACTCCCTCCACGCCCGCCTAATTATACACAACCCACATTTTTAAGTGCGCTAACCCCTCACGAGAGCCAAAGCGGCGGGTGTGGGGTAGGAGAGAGAGAGGGGGACTCAGCGTAGGGGGGAGGGAGAAGAAAGAGGATTGCTCCCTAATGGATTGAGTGGGGAGGGGGGAGAGCGGGTTAAGGGGACCACGCCGCTTGCCAAGTGCAACTGCAGACGGATATATGAACGCGGCGACGAGAGGACGAGGAGGAGAGCAGCGAGGGGACGAGAGGGAGTGAGATGGGATGGAATACGAGAGCGGGTGTATGGTACTGGAAAGAAAAGGCGAGAGGATGACCTGCAGCAGTGATCGCACGCAACTTAGGTGGCGATCCAGCTGTAATGCGGAAAGCGTGTACTCTAAGGGGCACACCCGTGGAAATTTTTCCGCCGGAGGGACAGCAACGGGCACTATCCGCGACCCCTACCGGAGTGTGCTCCGCGGGAGATGAGCGCAATTTCCCCACCCTTGGACTCACATACGAAATTCTAGACGGTCAGACACACGTGGGGGAGAATACTTCCGAGGTTAAATTACATATCTTTACCCCCACCCACCCGAGAAGATATGCTCATTCCAAGCGAGAACTAAAAATGCATCACGAAAAATCATTGCAGTTAAATTTACCGACATCCAAAATGAACATTCACAGTTTCATTCACCTAATTTAGTGTCATAAAGTGTTAAACCAAGCGTGGCATCCTCATATAAACCTACTGTGGTTAATTACATCGGCGAAAAGTTTTGAATACACCAGAAAGATCACCGGAGAAGGCAGCGAACCGAGGAATTGATGAGTGGTCGGACAAGAGTATAAGAAATAAATTTACAAAGATCACGGAAGTTTTGTCTAAAAGTATTGCTGTTTTTCAGTCATGCTACTTAAAACTCAATATTCTTGACCTTCTTAAACTGATTAGTTGCAACACTTAATTGATCTCCAAGACACCACAATTTCAGTTTCTCCCAATAAAACCTTGCAGTTCCAAACTATCCATAACTGCACCCATGACTTTGAATAAAGGCGCCATTTTATTTATATTATGGGCTTAGACGAACAGTAAATTTTTATTGAGCATCCGAATAAATATTTTCCTCCAAACATCAATTTTCCCTAAGAGATATTAACTATTAACCATACCGAAACTCAATGGTTCTCATGTGCTTACGGCTGCATAAGAGGATCAATGATGACGTGGGTCACCATGCAAATTTGTATTCGCTATCCATGACGCAAGTTAAGTATTACAAGTACATGAGCAATAGAGAGCCACGAGGTAATGGTAAACAGTCGCCCGAGCAAGAACGGCAAATGAAGAAAGAGGATAGCAGGACGGGAGAAAGTGAATGACATCAGCTGTTACGAGACAAGGCAAGAGCGAGGAGGATCATGATGACGAAAAGGAACATTAGAAATAGACAGAAACAGATTGAAGCCAGGGAACCGGCAACGGGGAAGAAGTGTGAGGCACTTTTTGGTGGAGATGTGGAGGGTTTGAATTTTAAACACTCTTGGATCTGGTGCCAGGAACGGAACAGGCCGAGCAAAAATAACACCTTGAAGTCGGCGTACATGGCTTGAGTAAGGAGAGCCGGGGAACTTCAAGCGAGGCAGGGGAAGTGAACGCACTCCATAAGGAGAGAGAATACGGAGCGGGGAGTACACTTCGTTCACACACACACACACATGAGAGTGCGTGGAAGACGGATAAAACTAAAAGGGTGTTTTGAAAGATTGTGCCATCGAGGGAAATAAAGCTACCGGGTGGAAACACGGACGGATTAGCACGGAGCAGAAACGGTCTGACCCCAAAGGTGGCTTTAAAATGAAGGCTTGAGGGACATAAGCGTAAAACTTATTTTACGCCAACACCCACTCAACGAATGCGTTCAAGAGGAAAACCACACCGGACCGATTAATCTTCTTATCAGGATTTTCTCCGAGGCAAATCTCATTGGCTAACGTCCGGCTTAGCAATTTACATCTTTAGTAACCTAAAATTAAAATGGCCCGCTTTGTCTAAATGGCATAAATTTTCAATAGTGGGGTCTTATAATAACCTTCAGGGGTTAATTCTTTTGATGCCCCTACATTGAAACACTCGCTGTTATATGCATACACAAATAATATGAGCCGAATACAAATTTACATTTCATAGAAAACACAAGTTATAGAAGTTGTATCACCCTCTCATTCTTCACTTGAATATCCTTTACTTCAGCCCATAAAACCACCACCGGATTAAAAGTTACCGAGCCCACTAAGTGACGCGTTTCTCAGGTGGAATGAGATGACTGCAATAGTATCGCACCGCCGTTCTTAATGACCGTTTTTTTATCAAAATTTCACCCGTATCGAACCGCCGAAACTATAATATGAACATGGATTTAACTCACCAACTAAAATACAAGAATTTAACACATAATACGAACTATAAGATACATTCCTAGAGCAATAGAGTGAAGTAGAGGATGCACTCCCATTGCCCGTATTTTCCATCAACAGTACAGACGTTTAACAATTACACCGACTTAAACACGAAGGAGAGAATAAAAACAAAGCAATGTAGAATCATAAGGCGATAACACTTGCAACAGTTCGACTCTAGCCCTCTCAAACGAGATAAATCCTTCACCGGCGCGGACAATAGTAATAGGAGTCAATGAACTTGGGAGGGGGAGAGTTCAAACCCCGAATTATTGGAAATGATAGGGGGCGTCTCACTAAGGGGAAGGTGCAAAGGGGACGGGAGAGTTTAAGAGGGCATAAGGAGAGGCCAATAGAGGCATGGAAATAAAATGAGGGGCGGAGGAGAAAACGTAACGAGGGTAGAACCCTCTTGCGCGTGAAAAGGCTGACCGCAAGGATCAAGAAAAACCGCTTTCACGTCATCAAAAGAAGCCGAACACCTCAGGAAGCAATCAAAGAGGCCTCCTCTACCCCCTACATCTCGAACGATGGATACCATTTAAGACCGTAGGGTTGTTTTTTTTTCTTGTCCGCGTTTCTCCTTCCCGTTACCATCCCATCTACATCTTCTAAGCACCCTCCAAGGCCTTGAGGGTGAATGCAGCAGAAATGAGCTACGATCTAAGGTTATAAACTAGTAACTGGCTTATTTTGAGAGTAAACACAAATCTTAACTAGCAGAAAGGCATTATATTTCAACAGAATAGTTAACGCTAGAAAAGAGTGAACCTCGGTCTGTTTACAAATAAATTTTCCATTCAGAGATACGACATACTAAGCAAACTTTCACATCTTATCCAGGAAGCCTGCCGTAGCCAGGTAAAGCGCTTGGCAACCTATAGTCGCTGGTTTGAACCCCTCCTCGGGTATAGGTGTTGTGTTTGTCTAAGGATTACGCTAAGAGTTAAGTTGGATTAGACAGTGTCATATGACCTCAAAAGTTTAAACACCTTGAAACGCATTCTAATAATACTCTTATTCATCAAGCCTTGACAATGATAGCTATTCTGCTCTATTCTCATTAATAGAAGTTCAAACCACCCTGCTCCATCTAAATTTGAGCTTGCGATACCAAGGTATAGTAGAATTTGCATTATGTTCATCAAATTACGGAAAAAGTAAAGGTTACTATCATCAGGATTTTACTGCCATTAGTTTGACCAATGCAAGTAATTCCCTTCATTAATCCGAGAGGAATCCTATGGCACGAAGAACAGCCGATCGCCACACGTGGCACGCGAGAACTCTCTCATAACCGCAGTGTGGGACGCGCTCACGTTCCGCAAATACGTCCCGAAGCGAATTCACCTCGCGGGCCCGTTTTCTTTCCTCCTCCCCTTCCCTCCCTCCATAAAGGACGGCAGGCCGCCGCATGTTTGGCGAAGCGACCATATGATCGATGACGGCGGAATTTCCAAGCGCTCGTGAAAGGGGGCGTTCCAGCGCCTCGAGCGATACGTCACAAGTAGGCGCGGGTGAAATTCGTTGACCTTTAATAAGGGGGGAGGGGGTGGGAAAGGGGAGGGGAGTTAACACGGCCACTTGAACTACGCAGCAGCGGCGACGGCAGCGGGGAGAGCGAGAGGGGAGAGGAAGAAGGAAATTAAAGATCATGAAAGGTACCTTTTTCTCTCTCTCTCCGATCGAAACGAAATTAAACGAAATTGATGAAAGATTGAGAGCGACTGCAGGATTAATCGAATCATTCCTGCGGGATGAGAGCAAGAAGGGAGGGGGCGCTCCAAAGCGATGCGGCGTCATCTCCGATTCAAACGAGGTATCTCATTCGATTTAAACTCCTCGGTCATTCCAAAAATTGATGAGAGAGAGAGCCATCACCACGGTCACATTTGAAGACGCCGACGCTCCAGAAAGGATAAAATGACATGACGGCTGAATAGGCCAATCAATCTTGAACGTAAGTCAGTATTTTTTTTTCAAAAAATTTCTACCAAAACACATTTCCAATTATATATGATTACAATAGAAACATAAGACAATCACCAATGAAGCAAAGCAGAAATGACAAGAGAATTGAGGACGCGACCATATCATCAAATGCCACACATTTCCTCCCAACTAACTAGCCCAATCCTCTTGAGCGCCAAAGTTGACAATATCAGTACCAAACGCATTCAAAATGCAAGAATCATGAATTATTAGTAGCCTGTACTCAGCTATTAGCTGTCCGAAAAATGTATGATTTTCAAATCAGGGTTATTAGTCTTCGAGAAAATGAGCCATCCATCAATTTCATGAAGCAGAAAAGGTCGGCTAGGAAATTCAAACAACGATAGCATCGAACTAATTTACCGGGTGCCCTCTTACGCTCTTCCCTGGCTACAAAAGGCGTCTACGTACGAATCCTTAGGAGGCATTAACAAAAAAAACAAGAGGAAAAAGCCTATACGAGCGGCACCAATACACCTTCAGCTCGACAAGAAGGTGAAGAAAAAATACAACACACATATTGAAAACAAATATTTTTAACTGCGATGCGAAGGTGGCACTTTTGTTCAGTACGGCGTAACATTACCGTACAGCATGTTTCATTTTCAAAGGAGACAGGGAAAATACGATATTATTCCACATTTATAGTATATTTTTCAAAGTACATATTCCCCAATCATTCATGTGCTGATAACTTTTACCGCGAGGTTTCTTTTCTTTATTCTTCCAATAATATCCCTTAATTCTCAGGAGGATTGTAATACTTATCTCCCTACCGTAAATAGGTACTTCATGCGTTCCCAATTGAATCCCTCTACAATTTTAAATCGGTGTATTGCTCGAAATATTCAAGCAATTGCCTCCTGTATTACCTGCGTTCCTCAGAGAGAATATTACTTCCTCCTTGAAGAAAAACGGAATGAAGAGGTACAGCAAAGGGTGCGATAATTTTTCGTACCAGCCATGAGCGATATTTATATATATAAACACACATAATATATATATATATATATTGTGTTATCGACAGTTTGGGGCAACCAAGAGTAAAAACGTGTCACATCATACACTGACATCCATCATGTCGCGAAAAAAATACGGCTGCCGGCCGTAGACGGAAGGCATGTTCACAGTGGGTGGCGCATCAGCGAGAGTGAGCGCCGAGGAAATGATGAGGAGGGCTTAGCGTCCGTTAGCGAGGATACTCCGTCCAGCAGGCATGCTTAGACGAGAGGATGCCGTCGGGAGGAAAGAGGAGGATGTAATTGCCGGGGACGGGAGGAAGAGGGGTCGCGACGGGGTGGAGAATTGCGAAGCGGTCGGCCCGCCGCCGGAGAGGAGGAACTGCTACTATATTTGGATTTGAGCGCCTGAGCACGCGATCTCTCTTTTTCCATATTCCCCTGCGAGAGGAGTGAAAGGCGGCGGGGACTTGTGCTGCTGAAATCAGCAACACGGAAAACATTATTCCGAGAGGGCGATCACTCAATTCGATTCCCTAATCGACAGAAACCCTAGCGATGGTGAGAACACTGCGACGAATCTTTTGCCTTCCGAGCGAGAATTAGCTCGAATGTTTCCCCACGACAACGTAACTCTAAACAGAAGAAGGATATTAATTACCGCGTTATTATGTAAACCACATATTTGAGCCAAATATATTTTAGTCAAATATATGTGGTCCGCACTACTGCATACTTTATAAATTGTGTTTTTCAATTAATGACTAATAACTCCCTCCATAAACCCATACATTAATAATAACAATTTAAAATACTTGAATAAATCGAATGTTGCAAAACTGTTCTCCACAAATGCAATCACAGTAAATACCATCCTCGTGCAATACCACGTATTTCAAAGATAATTATCGATTTCCCCACCAGTAAAAACTGCAGTGCCTCTTATGATGTACCAGAGTACAGGGACTCAATATCCGCGGAATGCAGGAAGAACTAAGCAGGTACGGGAGGATTACGTAGGGGCAGGTTTACAATAGAAAACCAGACCCCAAGAGTGTGAAAGAAATTTCCAAACTCTGCCCCCGCGATTCAAAAAAAAATGCATGGCTCTGCACGACTACACCACGTACCATCGATGAATTACCATCACCACAAACACGTAAAACAATGCCACAGATATCAATTACACTCATACATCAAGAGACAAGGAAATTCTTCCAGTAGTTTTAGCTTCTCCAGCGCATAAATAAACTGAAAGCGCTAATAATAACCTTTATTTGAAAAAGATGATTTAGACGAGGCGTGAATATGTTTTATGAAGTTTATAATCAGATTAATGTGGAAGAATCCCAACCTAGAAGAATCGTTAGATTTCTGCAGCAGCCCATCTAGGAGTTCATACGCACTAAAATAGCTTAATGTGACATACGAAGAATCAAACAAATATTAACATACGTATACTTATGCATCAACTGCACCAAGAGCGCGGAAATTGGATAGTGCCCTAGGCAGCAGCTTAAGTTCGAAGAGAAAGTCTCCGGACAGGGGAGGGGGGTGGAAATTCCATTCGAATGACTGTGGCGACCGAGCCTGATTTAAATACGGAGAAAGCATCTTGAGTGGCGCGGGAGCAAGCGCACAGGGACGAAACAAAAAGACATCCTCAGGTTTCTCAACACAGCCACCCATGGCTCCCTCCTTCATCACCATGAAGCGATGAGGGTGGACATGGGCACTCACGCGGCAACGGAATCGAAACCTTATTGGCACGCCACGGTATCGACCAGGGCAAGAAAATGAAGCATGCTCGGGGAGGGCAAGAGCGTCACGAGATTTTTATCCACAAATAGCCAGCCGTCCATGAATTTATGGACCGTTTAGGGTATTTATGGCCGTTTTATTTTTAACGCAGACTAAACACAAACGCGAAGAAATACGGAATATGCGTTGAGGCCGGCTGCGGTAGTTCGTCTCGATTCATGGCAACAGCTGTTTCGCGCGACTGAAGTCATTAGAAACACTGCACGCCAAATACTGAGAGAGGACATCAAAGAACTTGTTCTACTGTTTCTCTAAGGCTGTTTCTAACATTATAACGCATGCATAAAATACGAAATAGACACGGCCAGTAGTTTCCATCGCACTTTCAACATCGTTTCCGTAATACCCAAAGGAACAAGGAGTGAAAGCAGCCGACAATTACAAGTTAAACACTGCAATGAATCATCCACGACAAGAATATTTTTTGAACTGCCACAGATGAATACATAGATACATCCCTTCTGAGGTTCTCATCCAACAGCGTCGAGTTCTTAGAATAACTATCCATTTTCAATTTGATTCCAAGCCCTGAAACTCTCTAAGTCTCACAGGGATGCCTTCCCTTACTAAATCTAAGCTGATAAAACCGGAAAGATGTTGCAGACCCTGTGAGCGGAAAAGTTTTCCAAAGGAGCCCACAAGATTATTTACACAGATGTGACGCAAATGAAAAGTAAATTACGCATCTTTTAGAGTGCGATTTCGAGGAACTGGAAACCATTATCATTTCTCAGCTCATTCCATTATATTGGCCTCACCTCTCACCTTCCACCTTCCCTTCCATAAACAAACTCTGCGAACTGGAAACATCCGAGAAGATTAGTAGTAATTGGTGGTCTTTCACGAAAGTTCAAATTTCTGGGACTACTTAACTACAGCATGGAAAGGGTCGGAAGGGATCGTGGAAGGAGCGGAAGTAGTTTTCGACATGTCCCGAACCTTATACGGAATCGATACATTGCAAAAGGCATAAGGTGTGGATTAACAAGCAAGCACCACCGCAGAATTACTGCGGTGGGGTTGGAAAAAGGGTAGGATATAGGAAGAGAGAGAGGAATCCCACGTTTGCTACTGGTAAACGACGAATGGAAAATCCTTTCGTAAAACTCTTCATATTACGTGAATCGAACCCATTTCCTAGCAGCGTTAAAAAAATGAGCTACAAGATAGGTTTAAAAAAAATACCATATACCATAAGGAAATATTCAACCGTTTCTTCCAAGTAATTCCGTTCATCGAAATTTACGGATAGGGAGAGACCTGCATGAACCAAAATATAGCGCGGCCATGAACTCAAATTTTTAATTGGCAATCAAATGTGGTACGACAAGGACGATGAATGCAACATAGCCAATAACTGTAATTGGGTTCGAACACGATTATTCACACTATTACAACAAATATTGAAAGTATTGAAATTTACATTTATGAAGCAACATACAAAAACAATCAAAAGCAATCTCAATATGCGTGAAAAGAGCCCTCCACACCTTAATTTCAACTTAGAACAATCATGAATTTGAAACCTGGTGGTTACATACATCTACATAATACCCTGCAAGCCACCACAAGGGTGTGTGGCAGGGGGTGATTGCTCACCAAACATGCACTACATATCATGCATAAAAAGGAATAGTATTAATATAGTAGTCAGAACTACACTATTTAAAAAAGATAGAAAGTGAATAATTGAAAGTGAAAGAAATAAACAGCTACGATTCCTGCTAAGGGGAGGATCACGAGTTATTTCTATATGAAATAACAAATGGTGACCAATAATACCAGGAACAAAAAAAAGGTCCATGATCAATGTCCCGAACGTAACTTTTTACTCCACGGCTTCCAAGATTTTGGGAACGCGGTGCACCGCAAAAGGATCAAATAAACCCATTCATTCCCTGTCCCCAGCGCGAGGGAAAGGAGGTAGAATACGACAAAAACCAGGTCAGCCGAAAATTCTTCCGAACCCACTTTCGAACTTTATTATGACTTCTGTTATGACGGGGCAAGGAACGAGGCGAAGGGCGGAAAAGTATTGCGGTTCGCCGAGGGTGAAGGAGATAAGCGGGGTAAGGGCGGACGACGACAGAAGTGTAGCCGGTGTTAGGCGGGTGAAATGGGCCACAGGCAATTTGCAAAGTGAAGGTCATCGCGGGGATTAGGCGGCGAACACGCCAACCTCTCATTGGGATATGGGGCGGATAGGGAGCAGGAAAGGCAGTAGGAGGGATAAATGCTGGGTGCTCATGTATGTGTAAGTGTGAAAGAGAGAGAGGGAACTCGGGAGCACTTAGACGAAAGGGGACGATGCAAATGGACTAAATGTTGAGGTTGACAATTCGTTGATCCGAATCGAATCTACCCATGAATCAGCCACAAAGTACAAGTCTTCGTGCTTCCCGAGTCTTCGCGTCGGAAATCACTGTTAGGGATTAAAAATGTGACCATGAAAATGTAAGAATGGGCCTAGAAATGATTTAAGGCCCACAATATTAACATCCGCCATGCTCTTGACGTGAACCGGTTTTATTTTCCAACGTTTTATCAACAAGAAATTACATCTACGTCTTTTCGTAACTAAAGCAATATTTTAATTTAAACCCATTCCTAAGAATGCATTGAAGTCAAAGGCACATTTGACATCACCAGTAATTATACATCCTCGTTAATTTGGCGTATGAGCTTGTCACACTTTGACAAAGAATTGGTCAAATTTCTCAACACTAGCAAAGGACATCAGCGACGATATGGGATCGGTGTAACGACTAGAGTTATGGCTTGCCATTCCGGTGCCTAGGTTCGAAGCCCAAGAGTTTATCAGTGCAATCCTGGTCCAATTAAAATTCAAGTTCGTCTACCTTATTTGTGGTGCTGATAGTAGGACCCACAGGGAGGCTGAGTAGGCTAATGCAGACGCCGGGTTTTCCTCTACACATTGCCCGAAGCTAATAAATCCATCCTGCACCTCACCACCTACCAATTCTAAACTGCGAAAATGATTCCCTCTTCCCCTAAATTAAACAACATCGAAGTCATCAGAAATCCTGGGGTATTATTTACGAAACTATCAACATCACGGAGCCTCCACACTGACGCCAAAAAAACATGACTGCAGCATCGAAGAAACAGGCATAAGGCCTAAGCCGGGACGTCGCAACCTAGACATTCTCGAGGGTCAACGACGCCGAGAACTTCTTTCAAAGACCCCAGTTCTCCTCATACGCGTCCAATAACAACAGAAGGACCACAAGAGCGATGCAGATAGATGCGTTTCTGGGCGGTGGGGGCGTGGCCGGGGAGGAGTGGTGAGGGAGGGACGCCAGGGGGCTTCCGAGGCCGAAACATGGAAAAGTGGAGCACGAGACGAGCGGCTCTGACGAAAGCGCTCTCGCGTGACTGCTTGCCCGGCAGAGGCCGCGGCGGTTGTCCACCCCAGGGATCTGGAACAAAACACTGCACGGGAAAAACAGTTTCATCTGTTTACCAGAGAGGAGGAGGGGGGATAGTAGTGAAGGGGGTGGGGGAACTACGATGAGCAAAGCGTAGAGGCAAGCATTTCCGACGTCATTCGCATTCCCTACTCGGAGATGATAGGGCTGTCATCTGAGTCTTGACATCACGCGCCAAACATCTCAATGGCGATACGCTTGGGGATACATAGATCCATGTATATCGACATGCAATGAAATCCAACGTGTTTAGTGCAAATGCTCCATGGTGTAATGAAATTAGTAATAACTTGTATCTACGATCCCCACCACATGTTTATTCGCCGACCGCAGCCTCTACGTTCACACGTCAATTTCAGGGCATATAAGTTCATATGACCCCCATTCCTTATCGGCATTGTAGCAGAATTACCTCGATATCGCATAGATATGTCGATTCGAAGAACTTTCAAAGTGCAATTCGTCGCAGCTAGGGTCTCCATCAACAAAGTAAATAGATATGTTCTCCCTTTCTTCAGGATATCTACCGCACAACACTGTGCGACGTAATTTTCCAAGAAATCAATTTTCGCATACGCCACGGAGCGGAGGAAATAAAATCGTATTTTCCCTAAGCAGACCAAACAAGTAACGCGGTAAGAATAAGCTGCAATTGGTATGGACAGGCCGTTAGTTTCACATGCATGGGCATACAAGTGTCAAACGACTAAGGAATATTGTCAGCCGCATTGAAATTTCAGCACGTTTACCCGCCGGAAATCGACGTATGGAAAGCTTTCACCAAAATCGGCGGAAAACATATAATCTCTCTTCACTAATTGTAAATCCTGCACATGAAATCAAGTTCATCCATTCAGTCCTAGAATGTCACCGTGAACACCTTTTTTAAAAAAAATATTTCACGTTGAATACAACTATATACTTATTCATGATACACCAAAAAATCTCAAATTTCAAAGCATCTAATTCAATATCGCCAGCCTTCTTAAAATAAGAATACGAGGGCATAAACTCCATTGGAAATTACCTTTAGAAGCATGCTTTAATCATGCTAAAAATTAAAATAACCAAGAAAAAGTGGAGTATCTGAAAAAAATTCAGAAACGCGTAAAATGAAAAAAATGAATAGAAAATCTCGGAATATGACCTTTTCCGTGATATGAGTCAACTGAAATTATAAGTGACAGTATTGAGCTTAATATTCCAGCGCACATTATTTTCAGGTCACATGAAAAATAAGATTCCCCTGATAAAGAGAGAACGCAGCACAAACAAAGGAAAATATTCCGGAAATTACAAAACTTTCTGAGGACACGGGCAAAAACCATGATAAAATAAACGCATTAGACACCAAGGATAAAGCAGAGCGTATTGCACTATTAACCGGTTAGGAAGGGTTCGGCTGAGCTTCTCCATTGCCTCTTCGTCCTCGCACTTTCCCAAAACGAGAGAGAGAACGGGAAGAGATCGTGATTCATAGACGGGAGCAAGGAGGGAATAGGGTTTCTGGAAGTGGCCCAAAAATGGGGCACCGTTCCAAAACCAATTCGGCAACTTTTCGGGCGATAAATAAAGGAGCAGAATAGGGGCGGAGGTTACACGGAGGCCGGGGGGGGGGGGGGGGTAACAAGGTTGGAGGGAAGTGGAGGGATGAAAATGAAGAAAGCAAGGGAAGCTACGAAAAGAGAGGGCGGACGAAGTATAAGTGTGTATATAGTAGTCGCTAAAATATGAGGCATAGACGACAAAAATGAATATACGGGTGGGCATTCACTTGAACACCGTAGCACTTTCATACAATTTTCCCTCCCGGACGCTGGTCTCCTGATATGTCTAGAGTTCCTCGACCAAACATGAAACTACATTCGAACATTAAAGAAGTCCTCCGCAGGCCTAGGTATCCAGGTCGGTAATGCGCTGGCTTGGCAACCTATAGCTGCGAGCTCGAATCCTATCCAGGGTACGGATATTGTATTGTCTTAGTATTACGAACTTAGATTACACAAGAGAAAAAACCTCAGCGGTTGGAGAACTTAAAAATCCAAGACTAAAACCAAAAAAGTACGCAGACCATAAATTCGGTCTCAGAGTATTTTTTTACGCAACGGCGATACTTTTAAACGAAAGAAGAGACAAGATATATGATATGCTCATCACAATTTAAAAAAAACGACCATAAAGGTTTATAAGCACTAGAGGTTTGTTAAATAGCACGTTAATATACTACACTCTACACTTCAACTTTTTATAAAGTACACAGTCTATCCTCAAACAAATACATCAACTACAAATATTTCAGGCCCACATACGATAATGCAATCATGCGTATGCAATAAAATGACGACAGAAAACAGGCTTAATATGCAGACATATAAAGAGTTGCTGACGAAATACGACGAGAGAATCTGAAATGGCTGAGGAGTTGCGATCATGGCGAATGGAACCTGTTGTAAAGAAACATCTCCCTGAGTAGCAGTACCCAGTCCTACAACCTCTTCCCTGTCAGATGAAATAAAGCTCATATCTTACCACCATCATTTTCTCAATAGTGACGTATCCAAATGCAGGCGCCACTCCCAACACATTATAAATACCAGCGACCATTCATCGCCATCAAAACGGAATGGGGAATGTAATTTGTCAGCCCCTTTGCCCCCTGCGCCTGAGAGAGATGATTTAAAAAGGGGAGGGGGAAAAACACGCAGAGTGGCGTCGAGATGGAATGGTGATCACCGTACCCCCATTCAATTTAAGAAGTGGACGCCATTTCATATTACCACCCATCCCACCATCCCTTCCTCGTCTCCGCAAAGTAATTGAATCCACGGACGTAACCTGGGGCTCAAGAATGCAGCCAAAAGAAAACTCATGACTCACCGCATGAGTAATTGCGTGCAATTAATTCACTGCCACGAAAGGATCAGCAGAAAATTACGTCTGCCACCTCAAAAATGCTTTTAGCCAAACAAAAAAATGCTTCGCGCCTCTAATAAATAGGAGCATATTACGAAGGCAGGCACTTCATTTCCACGAATTGGCTAATCTGGACATTCCCACTCAATTCCAGCACAATTTTCCCACGAGGTTACCTGAAAAATTCATCGATGTTGGAGTTTCACCCCTCCCTTCTGAAAGATAGTCAAGATGAAAGTGTAATTAATCCATCGAGACAGTCGCTGAACCTCGAGCTCATTCATTCCACTCCAGTGAAGTCATTACTTAAGGCATAACTGAACCGCTGCCGCTACTAAAAACAACCTACAACCAACACGCGTGGAAACCAACAAATGTAGGGAGAAATTCAAAGCTCGCGAGCTAGCCGCGAAAAGTAGGGAGGAAAACAATAAACTTCAACGTAGGACAACAGAAAACCCCCGAGAGAAAACAGCAAGATTTCTATCCGCTGGCATTCCCGACGTAATCCGAAACGATGAAGAGAATACGGGAAATTCAAGAACAAAACAATGCTCCCTTTCAAGTGCGCGGCTACCCTCATAGCCCACAAAGCTTCCCCTTCCAACCCCCGGAAAAAAAACAACTCTCATCACTTATTACACAAGCACCCCATCCTCCCTTTTGCGAAAAATAAAGCACGAGCACTGCTACGTCTCCCTACCCCATTTGCGACCAACCAATCCGAACGAACGCCATCCATCTCCCACTTAGCCTCACAATTCGATACCCTCCCGAAAAAAAAACGCGAGGACGCCACTCCAACCTCTTCACCCCCCACCTCCTTCTCCAACCCTCATCCCGCCACACCAAAACAAACCCACACCACTGCCGGTCCGGGGTAACGCCCTCGTCCCCCACATCCAAAACACAGAAGCCTTCTACAGCGACCAGAGCAGCTGAGAGGGAAAACGGAGGAGAGCGCTGAGGAGGGGAGGTCAGGAGAATGGCCCGGGCGGGACAAGGGGTTGGATACTCGGCTCAGAAATATCTCCCCTCCGTTGTATGGACGCGGATGGGCTAAGTCCACATACTTCGAGAATAAATGAGTTTTCCTGCGCAGATTTTGAAAATGCGACGCAAGGCTTGTACCGCATTGTACCCAAGAGGTCCATTACTAGTTTGCCAAACACCTTATGTGTTTAAAACCCAAGAACACATAGCATGATATGAAATACTGGAAAAAACTATATTCAAGTACTTACAGTGATAAGTATTAGAGCTTGAGGTAAGGTAGTCCAGAAGGTACCGTACCCGTAGCGTCTATTCTTTAGTGAAACATCTGGGAGATGGCGTCTGATCTCAGTCGACAATAGCAGTCCGCGGTACTTTTCTTTCGTAAACAACAGTGTCTGCAGGTTCCTAGGGCATGTGTGATGAGTGTAATTTATGTGATTATTTAACCCTGCCACACATCCTCCAAAAACGTTCATTATGCACGATACCTTGATGGGGCACCGAGAGCAGATAACGTAATGCATATTATTCAAATTTTAAAACGAAGAAAAGGCGTGAACTATTACGAAAGAAATGAGCTTTTTCGGATATGATAAATTAGGATAGTAAAATATCGGAAAAGATACCGGCAAAAGATATATGAGGCTCACCGAAGAGATCGCCCAACAAGCCCACGTCAATCGTGGAGCGTTTCAAATACGACGCAGTGGAAGAGAATGGACTTCAAAATAATATCCTACCGATTTCTCAGCCTCCTTCAACATTCGACTCAGAATTTAAGCACAGAGCGAGTGGGATACACGATACTGACTGCTTTGCAATGTGATATAACGCACATCTTCGCATCGTTCATTTCAAATTACGACGAATGCAACTGGCTTCACCATAACCAGCTTTGACCCTCGTCGCAGAACAAAACCGAAAGAGCGTAGAGGATAAGAGTCCTTGAAACCACTAGATATAAATATTGTCTTGAAATTACTCTGTGAATGAGCAGATAGGTAAGGGGTGGGAAAAACCAACGCAACGCAAGCATTTCAAAGAGCACATTATGAAGGAAAACATCATGAGTGCCTTTGCCACGCGATTAAATTTGAGTCCGCTCAAATCCATATCCAGACGCATCGGAACTTTCCCATCTTCACTTCACATCAGAACTCACTCGGATTGGCACGCTGTTGCGATACGCTGCTGGAAGTAGGGGGTTAAACTCCCACGCTTGTTCCTCCCCATTCCCTCCAGACCCTCACCTCACCTCCCATCGCCACTCCCCCGGCGTTCAATCAGGCGCGCAAGGCATAGCGCTTCACTTCCCCCGCTAATGCAACCTCTTAAAATTCGCCCTCTCCTCATCTTTCCCCCCTTGGCAGAAATTTTGGGCAGGGGAATTTTCCCAGGGCATTAAAGCCACCTTATCTGTTCCAAAAACCACCCCTTGGCGCCGACCGCACCGCACTTCCTCCTCCGTACTCATTACGGAGACCGGGAATAATTAATCGAATTTTTTTTCCGAACAGGCAAACAATAACCTTTGGAAACTCACCCCGGCCAATGGGATGCGAATTTTATTTGAGGAGATACTTGATGGCAGCGAAACTGCCCAATCGATAGCCCTCCTTAACCATCAGACCCGCCTCCTGACCGCTGCCATTATTACGAATTTATCACATGGGTGGTCCATCAGTAATTAACGTGGTAGAGGTCAATTACGGAGGCATAAAAGCATAAATAATTATTTTCGGACGGAAGGTCGAATCCATCGAAAAGCGCATTAATAGCTTAAAAAGCGATCGCTTCCTTTGACCCACATAAAATTTCTAGGGTGGACGACAACCACAAAATATTCAACGGAATTCGAGCTAGGAAAATCATAAACCTTACGCCACATTGGATTAGCAACTGACAACACTATTACAAAAACTCCATACATTGCAAAACAAAAGGAATTTAAATAATTATTCTCAGAAACTAAGGACCACACCAATACAGCATATCATACTAATCATGCATTCAGTATTTTCTTACCGATGATGAATCATTTCCCTTAAGTTTGTTAATTCCACATCATTTTAGATTCATCGGCGAAAACCATTTAAAATAACGCAATGAGGCAATCTCCGGTAATAAAACAGTATGAATGATATAATAACCGTTGGACAAGCAGAATCTACCGGTTTTACAAATTAAAACAAGGAAGAAAATAGAATGTTTAATTTTTCAAAGAATCACAATGGCTAAAACTGCCTGAAACGTAAAATAAAGGATATCCTCCACAGGCGAGTGTGCAGTTACAACATAGTGAGGAGAAAATAAAAATCTCAAATTGATTCCAGAGCTGACGTTTTCTGTGGAGATAGGACAGAGCGGGAGAGAGAAAAAAGGCACCAGCGAAGGTGGCCAGGGTTGGGAGAAAAAAAGCCACCGGCAACTTTCAATTCCCATCGCATGAATCCAAATTAAACACCACATTACTTATATACACACCACGGAGCGCGGAACGGAAGGAGTCGGGAATGGGTCGATTGGGAAAAGATACGGCGGGGGAAGGGACTTACTTCTCTCGCCGTGACGGTGGGGTAGAGGAAAAGGGGTAGGTAGTCCGGAAAAGAGACGGGGGGAGGAGGGGGTAGCTGAAATGAAAAAGATCCAATCCGGTCCAGAAAGGAGTGGGAAAAAAAACCAGAGCGGCGGTGAAGATGCGGAACTCGGTTCAAAATTCCCCGCTTAGCTAAACCACGCCAATTCCATCCTTGAAAAGGGCATAAATTATAAGAATACACGGGAATCGTTTTAAAAAAGAGACGAAGGAGGTCGAAGAGAACGGGACCAGGGAAGGGGACGGGGGTCTAGGCGGAGAAGATTTCAGGGCGGAGCGTCTCGAAGAAATAAAACATTTAGAAAAGGAAGAGGAATCCATCGCTTTGGTACACGAATCGCGTCCTCGATCGCAACCCCATCCCCAAAATAAGAGATTTCTCGACCTCTGGAAGGGAAAAAATAATAATATTGACCATCCCCATCCCCATATTCTCGACCTGCCCATCCCCTTTTCTCTCACTTCATTCCGAAAGCTCCGGAGTGTGTATTTCACGCAACGCCACATTTTTATTGCCCACTGCAACCCTACCCTGCTCGTCCGTCGCTGCAGACGCGCAACTCTGCCCCACCAACTCCACCAATACACAAGTCGAATGGAATAAAACACAGATACACACATACAAGACTCCTATCAGGAGCCACCCAACTCCCACACATCCACCTAACTCTCCGACTCACTTGTTTCATTCTATTTTTTTATCTTTTTTTAATTTTCCATCGGCGTCCTCTTTGCCCTCTCGCGACCTTTGACCTTATATGAAAGCTGCGCGCGATTTCCCTCCCCCCAAAACTCCCCCAGACCCTGCCCGCCCCTACTCCTACCGACTGCACTCCTCTAGCTCCCCCGTCCTCCCCACTCCTGCCGTTCCTAGTAAAACCTCCCCCCACTACGTCATACACACCCCCTCCCTTACCATCTCTCTCGCACCACCCCACTCAACGCCTCACCCCCCGCCAAGATCCCCCATCCCGCCCCCCGATTCCCGTCCTTTCGACCAAATCGCCCGGGCACCAGTTCTGCGTCACCGCTAGCGAGGGGCGACTGGGGGAGGATAGACGTAGAGAGAGCGGGAGAATAAGGGAGGGGGGTCGTAGGGCAGGGTTGGCCGGGGAGCGGGGTGGGAGGGACGGAAAGGGGTGTAAGAGGAGAAAGATGGACATAGGGATAGACAGACAGAGGGAGAAAGAGACGGAGCAACTGAGAGACGGGGTAAAATGGGGAAAAAACATAAAAAGAGTGAGGACGAGAGATAAAACAGCTCTCGGCACACGGCGAAATTGAGGCCACTGCCCTTTGCACTTAAATCCCCATTTGAGGAGGGGAAGAGATGGGCGAAGCCCACCCATGTAAGTATGGTGCCTCCTAGGTAATCCAATAATCCAGACACCGATGATTCAAATACTGCCTCGGGCATGGGCACCGAGCACTTCCAAATATTAGCGAAGTGAATTTTGCGATGCGACCTTCATCCACTGGAACACCACAAACTGCGACTGTATTGAATGGACGAGAGGAAGTATATAAAAAACGGACCGACTGGGGAAAAATGTATGGGATAAAAGAATACTAAAATAGGGGAAATGTAGTAGTAAATTTTGCATGAAGTTTATTGAAATACTTAAATGATTGTGGGTGTCATTCATATAGCCTGAGAATAATTTTCCAATAGCCACTTGTGAAAGACTCGACGGCAAGAAATGCAATTTTTAAGTACATATTAAAAAAAGAACAACACAGAAAACCTTTCGAGGGGGTGGCACACCTCACTGCCGGGGATAAGCAGAAGAAAGGCCGAAGACACATGAAGGGGGAGATTGGGAGGGACAGGAAACGGAAAGCACGGACGTGTGTAGGACGTAGATGGGAACAGGAAAGACCGACAAACGAGTTTCTTTTAGGGGGAAGGGACTTCCCTACGGAGAGTGGACCTGATGAAGAGCTTTGAAGGAGGAAATCAGACGGAGGGAGGCTGGGAATATGAGCTTCGGAGAGAGACGAGAGGCGACAACAGGGAGCAAAGTAGGGGTAAAAATGGGGGAAAAGAGACGCTTTCCGGTGCAATAGGAGCAATCCTATGTTCCCTCACAGGATAAATCTATGGCTTGCCCTTCCAAACCCGGGACCAAAAGTGGCATTTTCTCCCAGAATTCTCAACGTCGGCATAAACATACTACAATTTAGAAATTTTGGGAGATGCGGAGAGACTTCTAGAAAAGAATGCAAAGATATCAGATCGAAACACCAACACTGACAAGAAAATGCCAACTACAACAATGGTTTATCATAGTAAAATTAACAATAATTTGTGCTCTCACATTCACCACCTTAATCATCCGTGAAAATACGAGAATGTATTCAAATCGATGCACGATAGGAGTAAAATTACACGGCAAATCACGTTCAAGAAATTATGAAAAATATATTGAACACGTTACACCAACGCAGTATTGAACAGAAAAGATAAATGAACATGGAATCGGACAATACTTAGTAGCGGCAAACAATATAAGTAATAGTTGAGCAAATAAGACTGCCGAAAAGCCAGACAAGTAAACATCAAACAAATATCGGTGTAAGTGGGGACAGGAGTACTACACTGTATGAGAGGGAAAATTCTGCTAAATGCAGGAAGACTAAACATTGAGAATGAAACGGGGCACGAGGTGCTCGTACAGGTGAGATATTTTTACGGTGCAAGCTCAGTAGCATGGCTTGAACTCACGATTATAAATGTGAACCCGCGCCGATTTTCAGGAGCTGAAAAACCGCAGGGAAGGATGGTGAACGATTCGTAGATGACGCCCGCACTTGTGATCCCTGCGCAGTAAATGGGAAAGGCCTTAAAAGGCAATGGTGTGCATTCGGCAGTCGGGAGGAGTACCGAGGGGGCAGAGGTGAGGATAATGACGCATTGGGATACATCATGCGGAGAGAGGCGAGGGAGAGAAGATGGGGCACACTAACAGTTCATAGGTGAGAGGGCAGTATAAAGGGGGATTAAACGATAGTCTAGAGACGGAGGAGGAGGGGAAGGAGGGGGCAGACGCATAAATTGAGCAAGGAGAGAGGGTTTCGCGGGGGAGCCGCCATAAATGGAGAGACAAAATTGCCACTTAAAAAAGTATGAAGGCTAAAAATACTTTGGTGCTCTATGCCTTTTTCCTTACAGGGTTAACGGACGCCAATAAAAATACGGTCTCATCCCATTCCTGGTTTAGGGCCACGGTGGAGAACATCACACTGCGGTAGACGAGGAGCAGTGACGAGGGGGGCACGGTAGGAAAAACGAAGGCCGATCATGGGCAGGAGTCGAGCGTTGCATGTTGCAGAACACCGTATAAATTTGCTGCATTGCGCCGAAAGAGGTGGAAGCTCTCCGAATAGCGAGACTTCGTCCGAGACCTGACGTTGAACTGGCAGCGACATGATGCCCTACACACTTCGCAAGTTCACTCGTCTCGAGCCGGTCTGATTTCCTCCTCAAGATGTTCATGACAACCATTACAGCTTCTAGTCTAATCAGTATTTTGCTAATTACCGATCTTAAACGAGGAACATTTCTGTAGGAACGAGCAATACGGAAAGTAAACATCTTCAATCGAACAAAAACCTTCAGAGGGTGATAATGGAGGAGAGGGAAAGTGGAGATCGTAATATTTCAGTGAAATTTCAACCCGTGATTTTCGTCCTCTTACACCATGTAATATCCCTTAATTTCTTGATCCACCTACTTGCAGCCATGAGCTAATGGCATCCAGAAGCTTAATGCATAATTTATAGAGTACTTCTGAAGATGTGGTGGCATTTTTCACACCCCTGCATTATTTTTCATAGATACGAAAGAGGAAATATAAATTATTCAGGTCGCCGGCATGCGATACACACAAATATCTCCACCAAAATCATGATATAGGAGAGATGTTAAAGCAATACTTTTTCAGCCATTCGAGGTGAATTATCACAGAGGGTGAGAATACGCAAGAAACATTGCCGGCCTCTATCGCCATTGTGGACTGCTCTCACAGGCATCAACGCAATCGCACCGTTTACCTAGCATCGAGAGCAGCGCCCTCCACCCCGTCTCCTCCTCCCCCGCCAATTGTTCTCCCCGCACCGCACCCAAGCGAGCATCAATCATACCACCGCCGCGCCTACGGGGGAGGAAAAAAAAACCGGAAAGCTTTTCAGCGCCGCGTGCTCCGCCGCTTAAATATTTGATGCGGCGGCACAAAAGAACTTGATACAACCAATCCAAAAAAGTACCCGAGGAAACTCCGGGAGAGTCAATTCAGACGCGGGGCGGAGGGGGAATCGAGAGAACGCCAAAATTTAACTGGAGGGAGCAAACGCAAATACCTCCCATGATCCTCCATTCCTAACCCTCCCCGACGAGAGGAATAACAAAAATGTACGATACGTCCCCACACGTGAGATCGCTTGGATGAAGATTACGTGATGAAGGATGAGAACACTCGACTGATTATTCTGAATGGTATTTCTCAACCAATAACAACTTCTAATGCTTACGCGATATTACGATGAATTTATGAAACACGAGATATTAAGATTAATGGATGAAATTTAAGAGCATATGGAATCGCGAAAGTAAGACAAAACACTCCTATTACTCAAACAATTTAAACTAAAAAGTGATAGGTACCCAAAAACTACAGGTAAAAACAATACCACCCTCACCATTCGAATTTCAAAGGTTAAAATTTTATGACGGTGAAAATGCGTAAGTAATCGAAAATTTCAACGTGTAACTCAGATATGAAAAGTTAGAAAAAAATAAAAAAGTGGCAGAAAAATTACTACATCAACACCCATTACAATTAAAAAATTAATTTATTATTTTGACTACAGTAAAAATGGTATGAAGTAATTTCAGAGTGCTGGGTCGCCACCTGTAAACCAAATAGTACTTAATTCTTATTAATAATCCAGCAAAAGAACGAAATTTGTGTTCATCTCAGAGAAACTATTAGTCATTTTGCCCTCAAAAGTTAACTAACCCAGAGACATTACGACAACATGATAAACCAACATCGTAACGTGATAAATTTGGAAATAAATCTCGTTTCGGATCGATTTCACAAATATAACCTTTGTTGCCCTACACTGCATGAAAAACGGCAACAAAGAAATTCTTCACGAACAAAATCTCTCCCTCCCATTCACATTACGAGGACGCTGAAGGAAAAGCGGGGTGAAGAGTGAGGGAGAAAACAGAGAGAAGGGGAGAAAAGGAAAGGAGAGCGGAGGGCGGGAGTGAGGAAAGACAGAGAGAAAAACACGTGTTAGCCGAAGGATACCTCTCCCGCCTCCCGGTCTCGCCCACTCGCTTCCCGAGCGATGAATGAACTCGAACCGAGGTAAACGTCGGGAGCATGGAATGCCCAAAGCGGTACACACGAGAGAAGAGGAGGCCTTTGAAGGAGCAGACGGAAGGACGACGATGGGAGGCGGTGAAGACTGAGGGGGAAGTAAGGGGGGGAGGGCGCAATCCAGTGGCCCACACGGAATCCGACTATCACACGGCAGCGCCATCAACGAGTGGGCAAGGCGAAGACTGGACGAGAGCGGTGAAGTGGTAGTAGGCGGAAAACAGCCCACGGACAGCGAGCCCCCGCCCCGAGGAGAGACGGACGGACAGGCAGACACCCCGGCCCGTCCTACGAAACCACTAGCTTGCTCGGCACGATCGTCCGGAGGCTCAGCGCTCGCCGAAATTAAGCTCCGGCTGCAAATGCCTTTGCGGTGCACTGCAGCGGGGGGACGGACGCTCCACAAGAAGACGGAGTAAAACCCTTCGGGCAGCACGGGGATCGTGAGCTAATGTTGGTGATCAAGAACTCGTGAAATCGGGCGGAGGCATAATCACTCTACGAAATAGCTCTCCTACCTCACAAAGTGAACCTCGCTCGAGCCACCGCAAGTACATGTTTTAGTCCCAATTCCAGCCACGGTAAGAAGTCGAATGACCGATGAGTTTAGACGGTTTTTAAATGAGTGCAGAATAAATAATGCCTCTACCGAATGAATCTTGGACTTTTAAGATGCAATTTGAAATTTACCAACCAATTGCAATAGCCAGCGAATACTATTCCTTATTCAGCACCCTCAAGATGAAGAACTAAAGGTATTGTGACCATACGGTATCGAACCTATTCCATAAAATCAGAGAAAATCTGATAAAAGATGGCGGTTTATCAGAAAGATATTCTCGGTTCAACCACCAGGCTACGTTAAATTCATAGATCTACCTGCAATATCTAAATTTAAGGGGATTTGCATGAAACTAGCCAAATACTTAGTTGCTGGCAAGTCAAACATTAAACAAATTTAGGGACATGAAAGGGATATTGCATAAATCGGAATTCATGAGTGTTTTGTCCAAGAGATAATTTATTATAATCATGATACAGCGATCAGCATTTAAACCTCAAAAGACGCTTCCGTAGAATTAGCAGCGATGGCTTAGTTGACATGAAGCTGAAAACAATGCATTCAATTCATTTTTCATTACACAAGACGAATGTAAAATCAGGCCAAGAAACATGGATTTAAATGTAACCAATCAAAAATAAGCTACGCAAGCACCACAACGAATTTACTAGAGGGCCTATAAACATTTAACTTAAGCTTACACAACCTACATGCGACGGGAAATACTCAAAAACAAAGGCTGAGTATAGACAACCAATACCTACTCTACCCATAAATTTGGAAAAACGTAACATATTGGCTTAAATATTTCTAAATTCATTTGAGACCAAAATTATTTAAACAAGAAACAGCGCAGTAACTTAAAATGTAAGACAGAAAAATCGCGGATAAAAGGAGGGAGATGGTAGATGGAGTACCACGTCGCTGAAGAAGTAGGGAGGTTGGAATCGGATCAGCCCTCGACTGTCATAAAAGATAATAAAGAACGAGGACTGGAGGAAAACCACAGAGAACACGGGGAGGTGATAACACTCCAGAATCAAGATGGCTAAATGAAAAAAGACTACTGAAGCGGAGAGAGAGGGAGAGAGAAGGGTGGAGAGATCCGTGAAGGATTGGGGGAAGTGAGAGAAAGGGGAAATAAAACGAGGTATAGGTGCAAGAGGGAGCACTGAAGCAGCAACGACAGCCGGAGGAGTTGCGCTTTGCCCTCCCCTGTGACTCACGAACCCCCTTCCTCCCCCAACCAACCTCGTTCTCCCCAACGCCTGATGGCACTGCGGTGAGCGGACAAAAGCGCTCCGCCTTGCCCCTTAGGCGTTGCCTCCACGCACCTTCCCCGAACCCCTTCCAAACAACCTGCGCGCGGCATCTCACAATATTTTCCCACCTTGCAACCCCCTCTAATCTCCCCCGTAAACGATTCCGTGTTTTCGCGTCTGCACGCCAGGATACACCCTCCTCCACCTCTCCGCCGAAAAAACTCCCGAGATCCCGCACCACGTAACCCCTTTCTCACCGCCCTCCTTCCCCCCTCCCCCCTTTCCCAGCCCCTCAAAACCCAGACTGCTCAGGAATTCCCGCTCCCCCGAAAAAAACACGAGGAGTGCACTCCGCTACGCTCTCGAGCAAAGCGGGCCGGAAAGGCGCGGGGCACAAAGACAGGAAGAGGCGCGGTAGAGTAAGAGAGAAAGAGGCGGGGAGAGAGTGTGGAGAAAAAATACGGAGGAAAAAGGTCGAGCACTCCTTAAGCACTCCTCCACATAGGAATACACCCCGAAAAACGCGCTGAGCGCGTATTTAAAAGGAAAAAGAAAGAGAGATCAACAACATGGGAGGAAGGAGCAACACATTAGCATTAAGGAGGATGTGCCACAAAAATGAGGACGGCATGTTTTTACAGGCCTTTAAAAGTTTTAAAATGAGTCGCAGAGGAATTTTGGAGATGAACCGCGGAGTGTCGTGAGCCTACTTCTGACGCGACCTTCACCGACAAATTAACGATGCAGTGATTCCATAAACACGTAACCCGCAGGGTGGGAAAATCTCTGCACACTTTTTAGGAGTAAGGAGGAGCAATTACTTCACATCGAACCAAAACAATGCACTCTTACGACACGAAATTCCAACTACAGGATTCGCAATTATCCACGGCCACAAGTACTACACCACGGGAGTAGGAAAAACAGTAATTACACACATAGCAGGAGACTTAAGAGAGCAGATGCCCCAACTATAATGTTCGCCGTACACTGTGAGTGAAAGCAATGAATTCATACTAGTAAAACCATCTCTATAAATAAGATAAAAAACCTCTAAGAAAGACAAACACAAAAACAATATAAAAACCAGAAAACAAAATGCTAATTTTACAGGGCAAATAAAAACATGGGGAATTCCAAAAACTAACTCCTCGCTCTAATATTTATACAGCTACAATTCGATCTCTTTGCATGCCCCGCTACAGAAAATGGAGAGCCAAAGATAAAAAAAAGAAACGGAAACGAGAAAAGAAACAAAACAACTTTCCACAACGCCAAACGCTGCGAGATGAGAAAACTCATACGATCATTTAACTCTTTAGGATTAAAGCATTCTCCTCGTATGCCCCGAGAAATAGAGATAGAAAGTAAAATGTGGGGAAATTATTTTCGAAGATGGTGCCACTAGAGAATGGATTGTACAAAATGAGCAAGCAGAAAGGGCAAAACCAAAATGAAATGAGCAAACTGAGCTTCCCCTTACAGCACCATTTAGAATACTACCCCTCAATGCGGCAATGGGGAGATCACCATGCTCTACCTACTATGCTACCAACTAAACATTCAGCATTCTCGATTTCCCTATCCCCTCCACCAGCAACGTAGAACAAAGAGCATAACGCGAAATAAGAAATGAGAGAAGGATTACCCTCCACTATAGCACACGGCAATCATTGGCTCATAGAGCAGAAGTTTTAAATCCTACCAAGATGTATCTACCGCAAGATTTGAATATTTTACATATCATCCGGAAAAAATCTATGAACGCAATTTGTGGGACAATTTCCAGGGTTATCTTCAAATAGGACGAAGGGTTCATTATGCTGCTCAAGGCAGCTCATTGCGGAACCTATTACCAAGGAGGAATTTCAGGTACAATCAATTTACTTCCAAATTTAAAACTAACTATCCGTTTATAAACTAACAACAGTGAGATTTCATCAACTCTTGAGTGGGATGATTACGTAGAATTCGACACTAAGTGAAAAAAATACGGTACCAAAGATTGCAAGTTACGAAAAGGGAAGAACGAAATTTGACAGAAGAGAATCGAAAATAATACAGATAAGAGGATTCGTGGCGATACATTCCGAAATAATTAAATTGCCATTCGCAATCATCTCCCAGTGGCGGGACGAATATACATCGCGCTTACCTACGAGAAACTGATGGCAGCACTTTAACCACGAAGACTAAATTATATTCATAATAACTGCATCATATTTCTCGAGCGATATTGGACGACGCATATAACTCCTAAATTGAGATGGGGTAATGCATATATCAAACGACTTGGGTAGGGGCCAAATTATTAGCCATCGCACGCGCCCTCAAACTCTACCATTCCCATCTCCAACACAGAAGGGATTAATTCCCCCGGAATGCGGAAAATAAGACATCGGGATGCGGCGGAGGGGTAACGACAAATGGGGAAGGGTTCTCCAGGAACCCCAAGGTGGGGAGCGAAGATGAGGGAGAGGAGGAAGTGGGGGATGAGGGAATGGAAAGGGTGAAAACTCCATCACCGGCCACTTATTCCCGTACCCACAACAGGAGTCATACCCCACTTCTCGAACCCCTAACTAAAAGAGAAGGGGAAAAGGGGAGAGGAGAAGTCAAAGAAACAACTGAAAGCTTCCTGCGCTCTTACACCTCATGTCCACATACTTCAAGCCCACGCCAAATGCCTTGGCCTTCATCTTCAAGACGTCGACTGTTTTCCTTTTCCGTCCTTATTGACCTCGGAGTTGAATACATTAAAATGTTTAAGATGTCAAAGACATAGCGTTCAATTACCATACTCCTTAATCTTTCCCCGTACTATCATTAAATTCAGTCACCACACTTCTCACACAAGAGTTAAACTAACGTACGAAAACACCCGAAATTACGATAAGCAACCACTATCGCATCACTTGCTCAACGATGAGTAATATTCAATTTAAATTTTATTCTAAGAGATTTCCACAAAATTATACATAAAAGAACGACGATCCAGCGCCATAGAAAGAGAAAATTTCAAAAGTATCATTGCAATAATATAATAAGAGCTCATGCTAATAGTTTGAGATGAGCTAAAAGGAAAATCAACAACAACTCCATTATTAATTTCCGCAGTCCGAATAAAACGAAATGTTATGCCGTTGAACCCTCGAATTCATAGTGGCGTAATATTCTCTTACTTTAGAAATTATGAATACTACGAATAAGTTGCCGACAACGTAACCAATGCAAAACTTACCTCATCTCAGGAGATCATTGGCTCCCTTATTCCCGAACGTAAGTAATATACTCGCGTGGATACCAAAAGAGATTCCACTCACCTGAAAAGAAAAATAAATACGATATAGAGGACACATTTCACTGAACAAAAATGAATACAATAAATTTTTTTTTATCAAACGAAGGAATAATTCCTAGCTTCGGAATTGACGAGTGTACTGTATACCGTACACGCGCCCGAAATAGAGTACATTCAATTGCAGAAGAAGACGATAGATAATTAGCAGTTGTACGAACTAATTGTTAGCCAAAATTACTTATAAGAACAAAAAATCTAAAATGATTCAACTATTCTGCATACAAAAGGAGAGAGAAAAATTACGGGAACTCCTTCAGTAATGGAACAGCCAGGTCCATTTACTGAAGAGAAACGAACGTCTTTTTTAACGCAGGAAATGACTTAGAATGGCTTACACCTCCATAAGTTAATGTATTTTCCTGGTGCAATGCAGTAATCTTTAAAGAATTATTGTCTAAAGCACTGAAAAATGTGAAGAACTACGAGGTATTAAATACGCGTCGATCAGCAAGGTAATGGAGGACTTGGTTGCAAGTCAATTTACACGCACTGTTACACCTTCATTAAGGTGGAAACGTTTTGGTGCCGTGAACCTCACTTAAGTCGGCTAACGAACCGTGAAAGCATGTATAACAAATAACCGTCCACACTTGATGAAACGTGCTATTAATCGCGGAGCTGAATTGGCGAGCAGGGTGAGCACACGTGAATATTTTTTCCATGAACACCCGATGAGAGCATAAGGATCGCCACCAACAATGCAATCATCTGAAGTGCGCCCTAGAAATTACTTCAATTCCAGCCTCGCCGGATTTCGGTCCTAGTGTATAAAAAGTAGTCGATGTGCGTACCTAAGCAACCAGGTGTTCACCGAATGATACAACTCACGGACACCATACGAGGAAACACTTGGCTGTCAAGGAAAAAAACCAACGTGGAGCAATTTTTATGAAATCTTTCTTAACCTGCACTTCAAGAAACGTTACTTACTACACTGAAGTAACTTCATAGACAATATGAGTAGGAGATGGAACGTCATTGGGACTACTTGCAACAATCAATTCCAACGTGAATGACGGCGATAGAGAAATAATAAC
Source organism: Platycnemis pennipes (assembly GCA_933228895.1). NCBI lineage: Eukaryota > Metazoa > Arthropoda > Insecta > Odonata > Platycnemididae > Platycnemis > Platycnemis pennipes. The sequence continues at coordinate 55,803,101 of OW121853.1, forward strand.
GTAGCGGAACTACAAAAGATGTACCTAGTACCAGGAACATCTGTTTCCAGCTTCGGCGGGAACTTATAGATGAGATTCTGTACAATTAAGCAGCTAACCAACCAACGAAGCACATTCAATTACAGAATGCTCCCCGCCACGCGCTAAAAAACTTCAGATTACAAATCTCTTTATCGGCAACCCTGTACGCCATCATTTGCCACCCAACCAACTACTATCTAGATCTAGGTAGTAGGGGAAAAATAAACAAACCTCGCCCAAAAAACTACAAATCCAACAATTATATTATGCTCCGAAACCACAAACCCTATGATGATCATTGTGAGCATTACAGGTGGCAATATCATTGTCAGAGGATAAAATATAATGCACTCATGATTTGAGAGGCTAAAGAGCAGACCTCCAAGGGGAGAAGGAATGAACATTACGGGTCTCTGCGTAAGCGGCAAACCAAGAGAGACTTCTAAAAGGGAGGAAGTCTTCCAGGGAGGGAGGAGTACTTCTAAAAGAAGAAAAAGGCAGGGGGCTTGAACGGCCGGGAGGAAATAAATTTCCCTCTTTGATAGAGTGACCTTCTCTTCCACGTACTCCAAGTTCTTCCCTCCCCACTTCGTCCCCTGCTCTGCCAAACGCTCCTCAACTCGACTCTCCTCACGACCGCCATTCTCCCGAGCGGTCAAGTGCATCTAAAAAGAGATAAGGTCGTGTGGGGAGAGGGGAGCTACGAGGGGCATTAAGGAGAGAAAAACGAGAAGGAGAGGGGGCCGAAGGAGGAAGTCGGAGGGAGGAGAGCGGAGGCTATGTGCAATGGCTGCGACCGAACGGGGAACGGCCAGTTTGGTGATGCTTGAATGAGGAAATTTGACATTACGTGCCGGCCATCCCTTACTTCGTTGGTTCCATCCGAGTAGAGAAACGTCTCTCTCGTGGTTGAGTCCTTCGGTCACTCAACGCAATGCACGCCTACAGCATAGCACGTGCCAGCTTATGAGAGTGAGGTAGAGGTGTCTTGAACATCAACAGAGGATTAGTCACAAATATTTTCCATGACAGCGAAATCACATGATTTTAATACATTGTATTAATATTCCACGCCCCAGAGGTGGATCTCAACGCCGGGAAGTGTACTGGTGCCGCACAATTAGACGGATCAGGAATGGTTAGGGACTATAGCCAAATCCCATTTGTTTCCAAACCCTTGCCATCTTCCCGTTCATGCATAGCCGTTAAATACAAAGTTTTATCGAGAGTTTTTTTTTATAAACAGATAGAGACCATAGATCTCAAGTCAAGCTTCACCTTCTTTTTAGGTTCGCTTTTACAGTGGTCACGAATGTCGATAGAGAACGAGAATTGAGATATACGGTATTGATTGCAATATTACACTTTTGACGCAAAGTGCAATCAATAGAGAGCGAAGAGGACTAGAAATAACCTCGTATGCATCAGAATATAAGACGAGCTCGGCCCCTGACCAAAAGTTTTCGCCCTTACCAAAGGTGTAGAGACAGTGACTCACCATTTTCCCAATCTTTTCCCGTAGTTACCCTTAGAAAGTTTAATTAATTTCTTGATAAATTCTACGAAACTAGCCGCTTTTCAATTAAATTTATTCTCTTCGTTTTCCAAGCACCCTTGAGGCAAAATGAAAAAATGTGATGCACGATGTCCATAACCTGAACCCAAAACAACTTATGTTAAAACCTAAATAAAGTCCAATGGCGTAAAAATTAACCAATTAATAAATGAGTTCAACGGCTGTAGAAGAGGATCGGACTAACAGAAGATCGCTCCCTTTAGGCGCTCACAATTACGGTTAATTATAGCTAACTCCTTCCAGTGGCTCTATAGTAACAAAATACAATACAGAATATATTTACCCGATAAATATTCCAGCGATCCTTCGATTCGCGTGGGTTTGATCAATAACTACATTTAACTCATCAAAGGCGACCGTTTGGAAATCTTGAAAAAATAATAAGGGCTAAAAGTAACTACATCTTTCATCCATGGTTTCCGGAACGGATAAAAGAAATCTGTTTCAAAGTTTAATTAGGCCTCCCACTTAGTGCACACAATGGGAAGAACCGAGTTAATAACGGATGGCACCCATTAATTTTTTCGTCAAGACTGTTCGCCTCATTTAACCAAGCCTGTCACCCAAACCGGGAATTGTTTTAAAAATCTCAATCCGCAATGGTAAGAATTAAAGCAAAAAGCTACGGAGACAAATGACAACACTTTTAATTTCCGGCAGAAGAGAGACAGGAGAAAAAGCAAATTTATTCCACCACTGGAATACAAAGAAAAAAATATACCGTTTCTCACAATATTTCGACCAACCCTTTTCTTCTCCGCTTCAGGTATACCTCCATGGAGGCCGGGATAACGCTTTACCGTCCGGAGCGAGCCCATTCATAGAGAGAAGGGGAAAAAACTTATATGCTGAGTCATTTATCTTTTCGGTCGGACCGCGGGCCTCACATGTCTGAAAAAGAAAACGACGACCTCAAGATCCATCCATCCCCCACCTGTACCAACCAACCTTTCTTCACCCGAAACCCCGGAACGCAGGCCAAACACGTGTGACCATCGGGCATTCCCGAATGGACCCGCAGGAACGTGAGATGCAAGAAGAGAGAGAGAGAAAAAACGGGCGAAGAGCGCATGCGCCGACGATTCGAAAGGGAGGATAAATAGTGAAAACGGAGAATGGGATAGCGCCTCGGAGATTCCTTTCCAGACCACTCCTTTCCTCCCCTCATTCTCCCCCTCCCCACGCCCCCGCATTCCTCGCCGAGTGTCGAACTCCGCGAAGCATCTGTTGCTTGGATCGGAAGGGTTGAGGTATTGAGGAGGAGATGAGGAGAGAGCAGGACAGACGGCGGTGGAAGGCCACAGCACTAGGCCAAAACGGGGTCCAGCAGAGCGATCGAGGAACTTTGCCGCACTTCATCGCTAACCACGGCACATACCAACCAAGTTCAACGAATGTTATATCACCACGACTCCTCCACAATGTGATAATTGAGACAATGAGATTCGTTTCGAGTCTATCGAGAGGTACTTTTCAAAGGTCACAGTCTGTCCTGATCCCACGCTACCCATGAACGTTAAAAAGCGACTTTAAAAAAATAGAATCGTGGATTCGTGTTTATAACGCCCCATACGAGTTAAACTCACCAGATCACAAACAGATCGATTATCAGCGCACCATAATACGAAATCAATGGTCGGCTAATTTATTTTGTGGAATTTAGACATGATATCAGGAAAGTACACTTGGTTGCAGCCCACAATTTTTTTGTTACCTTTTTCGTGTCGTAACAATTATATAAAGCGTATGCGTATTAAATGTGTAATAAAAACGTGTGGAATAAATCGAAGTATTTTTTCGATATCACGCACCATCATATAATTCCTATATCTTGTCTGACTATAGGCATGACTTACAGATTTCTTTTGAAAAATTCGAGAACTTCAGTAAAAATGGTGAATCAGAGAATAAATGGAAAGAGTTCCTCCATCTTACGCGGTCACTTGCCAACAGATATACCTCATAAGTATAAGTGTGAGACTAGGGAACCAACGTGATAGGAGGTTAGAAAATGTTTAAAACGCCAACGAGTTAGTCACGCTAAGATACTAAGAAGAATGAAGAAAAATACAGCTTATAACGATCAAAAAATATTATCGAACATTAAAAATTAGTAAAGCAGCCGCGAAAACAGCCCTTAGAAAAACGTTTAAGGTTTTCAAGAGAAATATACTTGGAGAACAACTAGAGGGAAATCCGAAAGCATTTTGGTTATACGATAGGGAAGTACAGGGAACTAAAAAGTCAACGGTTAAGTCCTTGAAAAACGATAGGGGTGATATAGCAAATTCCAGTTTAGATAATGTTAATTTGTTGATTTTTTTCAGATCGTTTTTAATCAATCTAAGCCTACTTTCATCTCCCTTTCACATGTTTTGGAACCAGTGAATTTTGGCATGCCCCATTGCGACAGATTTCAACGAAAAATTATGGAGTTACATTTTGGTTAGGAGTCGCTAAATAATAATAAATAACACCATCATATTTATTCTCGGTTAAGGAAGGGAGATAAGCAAAAGAAGATGTAAGTCGAGAAACGGGTATTCGGTCCTCTCTGGGATCGAAATTTGAGTAACTATGTCTGAATCTCGTACTTTGGCACCGATTGTGAATTTTTCCTCGCGATATAATTCATCTCATTGCTCTCTCTACTGGTTATGACTGCTTGGGCCCCTCTGTTCTTCTCACAGAACACAGAGTTCATCACTGTGCCGCTAAAAAAGAGACTGAGAAAATCAGTCCAAGAAAATAACAAAAACATTTACATAATTATAAAATAGGGTCGCAGGTAATTTTAACTTTGGCCTTAAGGCGAGCCATCTTCCACCAAATTTTATTCGCATTTTCTTTTCAACACGATTTTTAAAAATTCATGCATGCCATATTTAATGTCCCTTCTCCTGCTTTCCGGTGTAAACTACCAGGGAACAAACATTGTGGCACACGAACGTATTCAAATTATGCAAGTCACTCGAATGCAAATTTGAGTGTTATGGGAAAATCACGATCACCATCTGATACGGAAATTCGCAAACTTTCGATGAAAGATAAAAATGAAAAACATTCCATTCCTTATAGATTCAGAGACAACGGTTTAATTTAAATAATAGATAAAATGCGTCGAGACGCATCCAGCCATTGTAAAACTGATGTTCACCTATTTCTACAAGACAAAAAAGCTGCTATAACGCTATTTCGCCCTATTATCGTAACACTAGCAACAATAATTTCCATTTAGTTAGAATAAAAATGGGAGTCTTCGAATTAAAAGCATTCGACCGGCAATAAAACGCCCCCTCAGTACTTGACGACCAAATTATATTCTGAGTTCTTTTCGCGCAGATGGTATCACAGTCGCTCAAAGCTCAATTCAAATGCATTAAGGGATCTCCTTTTGCGCAAATAAAAAATGAATTCACCAAAGCTAAATGCCAGTCGACAACGACCAATAAGATTTGAGCTGCAGATTACGGTAAGCCAATCGCATATCCAGTTTGGAATCGACATGAAAATGGTCTACTCGCGAGCGATACGATCAACATTTAGAATCACCTTCCGATTTATCGAGCTGCGTCTAAGCTCACGTTCCAACTCGTTTTCGGTCGGGTGACCACTTATTTTTTTCTGCCGGGATTAATGGACGCCGGGTTCACTTGCAATTAAGCACGATCATCAACGCCAGCTGCAGTAGGAAGATGCAGAAACGTGGTCGGATGAGGCGATGCGAGACGCACGCCCGGGAAGAACTCATTTCCGAGTCGAGAGACCCACGAGAAGACAAGCTTCGAATAGCGCAATCAACAAGAAATCTAGAATCCGAGGGAAAGGATGTTATGGGACTGTGATGCCCATCCTCGTGACTAATCGCACTATTAATAACAGCAGTTAATTTTACCGATCCGCACCTGCGTGTGGACACGCTTTTAAAAGAAGCTTTATAACACGAATACACAGCCGTTTTTGACCTCACCTGACTGAGCCTTCGCGTTAGGAAAAAATATTATGCATGCCACTCGGCTATTACCGAGTCAAATTACGCGCGAGCTTTTGCTGGACAAAATCATTGTGATTAAAACTTGTTGGCTGTGAAGAGTCACCGTCGATATACGAGCAGAATTCACGTTCCCTCCTCTTAGTAGAGGATGAGTAAAAGTTGAAATATGAGTGGGACACTTTATCAAGCACTCACTAACGCTTTCTTTTACAAAATAAATTCTCTCCACACTATGCTGAGGAAAACTGGAAATTAGTGGCAAGGGCGTGAACGCAATGCGCTTAGTAAACAACTAATGACTACCGTTACTGAGAACAAATCCCTGTCATTACTATTCAAATACCATTAGTAGGGAATACGGCTAGTGATACATAGTATACATATCGAATTATCTATAAAGGTTCCTTCCCTCATTACAAAGTTCAAAAGAACAAAAAAGAAACGGGGAACAAAATTTAGTGTGAATCCTACGAAAACTTTACCATCATAGAATTGTTTCACTCATTTTCTTGAAAAATGAATGTACATATATTGGTTGGGAAGAATGCATACACACCGCACGCAATTTAATTGAAGAGCTATAAACTTCTATTATAGGAAGAGAATAGATTAAAATCGAAAGGAAAACATTAATGGACCGACTTGCAGTAGACAACAAAAAGAAAAGGAATGAAACTTTTAGAACAACTGCGAAACTAAACCACGGAAACAAAACCTCTTCACTGAGGCACCACTGCAATCGCCACTTACAGTTGGATGTAATCCTGAGTCGAGAATTCTCCCGGGTGGTTTAAGAACTAAGGAAGCAGTAAATACGCGCCGGACACAAAGCACTCACGGGCGATTGCCTTCAAATATTGACAATCCGAATTCCGACCCGGGAAACATTTGGGAGGAATGCGCGGCCGAGGACTGGCGGTCGAAGGGGGATGGGGCAAGACAGACGGAGGGAATCGACGAATTTCGTGGTTCTCACCATCTGCCCGAAAAGTTTACATCCGTCGGCGGCGGTGCGGGACGGCTACGGACGGGAGTCGACGTGATCCCGAGAGGAAAGACGGCTCTGGAACATGGAAATAAATTCCGGGAAACACATTGAACACCCGACAGGACTCCATTTATGTCGGCAAGCCGCGTCGACGGAGCTCACAGCGGGATCACCTTAGCATGCACCGCCCAATTCACGCGCATCATTATCTTTGCCCAGACTAACTTATGCGACAACTTAATAGTGATCTACTGCATCTTCAGCAGCCGTGCACAAGATGGAGTGACGACAAAAAGAAGTTAAAGAAAAAGTTTTGTTAAAAACACGAACAGCGGAAGCAAACTTTTATCCACATCTTCTCTAAAGTAAATATTTTTCATCTCACGACGAGTTTACTTCGACAATGGAATCACAGTCAAGTGTGCTCATTCATTACGCCCAATCCTTGCATGTCTCATATGATTCTAATGTATTCATATACCTATTTATTTACACATACTTTCCTCTGCTTAAGCCAATTTTTTTTCCTACGATTGAATACTAGTATTAGAAATTGAAACTACACTCGCATTCTTTACCTTAACACTGTAGACTCCAGGGACTCAGTAGATAATTTAGTAATTAGATAAATAGCACGAAAACTTACAGATATCCTCAACGAAAAGTAAAAAAATAAAAGCACCCAGTATCAAAAACGAACTGATATGCTAAAAACACGACCTCATATCTATCAGTAACTAGTTTGCCTGATAACATTTTCGTGCGGCGCTTCCAACGCCTTTCCGACTACACGAGGACTTTCGTACCAAATTTACGCGCCGAGAAATCAAAAAATATCCTAAGCATCCACATAATTCCCAGAAATCTCAACCTGCAGTCGAAACACGCTTGTGACAAGCGACGCACCCGACTGTTGTCAAGAGAGATAATACATCCGAAGCCGGAATCGGGTCCAAAACCAAATGACCCCATAAAGACAGCGGTCACATCCCGTGCAGCAGCCCCTTTGAACCCGTCGGCCCGCGCAGAAATCGTCAACTCGTTCGTCAACTTTCGAGATCGCCAAAATCCATCCAGAAAATCTTCGCCCTGGACAGGAAGAACAAAACGAGATGAGGGCGGAGGGAGGCGAGCGACAACTCATGGGGGGGCAACTTTCACTTTTCCCAATTCTGGCGCGGCCCACGCATCCCTTTGTCGCGAGGCCGCTCCTCCCGACGGCCGGGCCAACCTCAATTTAGGACCCCCCACGCAACACCAACCCCTTCTCCTCTTCTCTCTCTCTATCCCTCTCCCCCCCAGTGCAAGAGATCAACCCAATTCGCGCGCGAGCTTCCTCACACCACGCACGGGAAGAAAAAAAAACTCGCCGCCATTATCGCCCACTCCCATGTGCGAAACGTCCTTGTCTCACTTCCTTTGTTTCGCGAAAGAGTTAATCGCGATGGACTGCGTGGAGGGGGGGGGGGGCGGTGAGAGAGAGAAAAAGAAAGTCGGGCCTGATTTGGTCCATCGAGAATCCCCAACTAACAGCGAAACGCCTCTTTTCGCCTTTTGAGCGAGCCCAAAACCTTTCAACAGTAGTAAAAAGGGTTGAAACGTCCTGATTAAATACCTACCTCAATGATAAAAGGAGAGTGCGATAAAAACAAAATACTCACTAGAAAATAATATTGAGGTTGATTTTACAACAATTAAACCTTGGAAGTACCATAAAAACTACAGAAGTCCACTTAATTAGCTATGCAAACCATGAAATTAAATAATAAATTGATTAACGTCTGCTCGAAAATGAACTCCATTTAACGGAAGACTAGGAGGTACGCGTCCCAGAATCCTGGAATTGAGGAATACCATGCGTATTATATTTCGCGAGCAAACAGAAAAATATGAGAAAACGACAACCTCACTGTATTTTCATACAACAATTGATATTAAAGATAATTTTAGATCGTAAATAATATCAAAATGACTCATTGTTCTTCACCCAATGCCTTTAAACGGAAAAACGGATGTCAAGGATGCAATCGTCCCCAACACCGAAATGTTATTCATAAATAACCACAAAAGATGACACATTCATAATGGTAGAAACGATAATGACACGCATATGCTGCTTATTAGAGAAACGCAGGATTCAGCAATGAGTGGCCTCAGAAATCATACCCCACGAAAAAACATTAACGTGAAAACATATAATGATATCTCTAAAAAAGGTCCACACAGTCCACTCACTAACCCTTTCGTACTCAGAACGACCATCGGTGTTGAACCTGCATGCTCATTTCTACGGGTATGAGATCGGTCCTACTATCTAGCGATAAGTCCCGAAAATAATCACGAGTGTGGAGAGATGAAAACTAAGATGACATCCCTTTCTCGCCAGCGGCGGCAGGAGTCGTCGAGAGGTTTAGGGCAAAAGCACGAAGGGGAAGGAAGTGATACGCGGAGGGCGTGAGTGCATTTGTTAGCGCATGTGGTAGATCCCGCCGCGGATGCGACCGATAAGACCTACAACAGCGCGGGATAAAATAGCGCACCCGAGGTGTGGCGTCCACAAACGCGCCGACGAGGTGGAGATTTGTTATCGTGGAATACCGGGGATTCCTCACCGTGACGCCCATTCAAAACGGCGTTCATTGAGGAGCAGAGTTTATTTTTTCCACGGGGCCTAAAGAGAACTTGGTGCGAAAAAATTAGTCCCGGGAAGAGCGTTGACAGCACACGACCACTCACTAAACTTACCGCCCCGTGAACCCATTACGCCACGTTAAAACTAATCAATATTTCCATTTGAACGGTGCGAAGGAAGAAAATAACTCAGGTGCTCCACATTATATCTTACATAAGTTCAAACACTTCCACAAGTCTGGAGTATCAAAGAATGTGTCAATTAAACCACAAGGAATTATAAAACCTATCTCTCAACTGTCGCTCACATATAAGTTTTCACTAATGACAATTAAGTGTATCAACCACGAAGCCTATCGCGGCCTATTAGACAACATTAATCATCGCAACCAGAACTTTATGTACGCATGAACACGCACGAGCGTGTCGTGATGACAGCCAACATTTACAACTTGTGAAACAGATTATATGCGATGATGAGGCATTTCCCGGTAAATCGGAAGCCGCATTGTCTCCCGGGTATAGTGCAATATTGATTTCTCTGCTGATGAATGACGAAACAAGGGTAAGATCGCGTCGATTGACAATTTTCGCACTCTCAACTGCGACCGGAGACGATTCGCACTATGAGACTATTAGAATAACCATTGCGAGCATAAACATTAAACGCTTTGATACTCAACGCTGGAGGTCTTCAGTGGCCTTCACCTACATGCTCACTTCTAAAGGTTGGAGATCTTTCCCACTCTCACCCCACATTCTCCCACTCTAGACTTGCGAGATCTGTCTCCGAGAGCAACGATAAACCCATCTGCCTCCCATCCCCCTCCTCATCACCCTACCCGCCAACGAACCCCAACGCTGGTAGCCTTCCGGCCAAGTACGCCGACGTGAGAATCGCGAAAAGCCTTCCCTCCCAGTGAATCCCGACAGAGGGAATGCACTATATGATAGGGTCTGGTGAAACACCACGGAGAGATGGAGGGGCTAAGGGAATATTTCCCAAATGAGGGGTATTTGGTATGGCGAGACAATTGCCGTTCGACACAGCGATCGATCGAGCACGATGATCGACTCGTGCAGAATGTATATTCTGTGGTAAATTTGATGCTGCAGTGCATCATCAAATAGATGACATGATCATACAGATGCATACATCGAAATTTTGAAGAAAACTTCATCTTACTATGTGCAATGCCAGCCAACTCAAGGGAAGCCAGCCAAGACATTAATCTTCACCAGACGTGCTCTATGTTATGCAGCACCACACGTGAGGGAGATACGTAGTAATACAGTTTCTCAAGTGGTTACTCACGAAAAGTATTCATTACGATACATGAAATACATTATATTAAAGCATTAATGCTAAATGTTTTGTAAGTATAGGTTAACTGAATTAGGACATTGACAGACTTCCCACAAAGCTGTTTGTAGCTATTCGGCATTTGTAACGTGTACTTTGATTCAACATCATGAACGGAAAGAGATATTTCAAATTGTTCAGTAGTTGTCCATCTAATTAATCAGAATAATCAAATTTTGGGCTAAATGAAATTATTATAATAGATTACAGCAGTTCTACATGCCAAAGCAAAAAGAACATCCACTCCCTTTCATCACTATTACAAGTTTTTTTCCTTACAGTATCCCTCTTCACTTCAGCATAAGCCAAACCATATTATATCTCATTTCTATGGCAAATCTCTACTTACGTGGCAATACAAATTTCAGAATGTCTCATTTCAGAGTTACTTTATAGACGTATCAGACAGCTGGAGTCATTTAGGCCAATGTTTAATGTAGGTAGGATCTTCACATAGCCTATTAAAGGTCGAGAAAAAAGCAAAGTTGGCATTAACTAAATCAATAAGAGGAGCGATCCAATGTCATCTTAAGGACGGAACACTAGCCTCCAAGTGCGTCCATGCGGAAGTAAAGTAAGGATTGGGATTAAAAAGAAACATCGCTGCCATTACTGGCATCCAAATCTGGTCCTATGAGAGATGAAGCCAGTTACCAGGCCATAACACCCCTAAAATCCCGTAAATTCCATCCACGATACGAAACGATCGCGCGTACAACAGAAATATCAGCGGAACGCCTTTAAGAACATCGCCCGTAGTCTGCCCACACTGGTAGTTACGGGGATAGAAATCCGGGAAGGCTGCGTGATTGCCTCGCTCGGCCGCAGTGTGTGTGTGCGCAGCAGCTTCAAGGATTTGGCGAGGGAGGCAACAGCGATTCGTTACGGGTGCCCTCACGGGAGTGGGTCATGTCTGTGGGGATAATTCGGCCGGAGAAAGAACAAAGCGCGGCGTGGGCGAGCAGAGGGGAGGCTGAAACGCGCGAGAAAAATGCTCCTCGACACACGCTCGCTCTTTTGAGCGCTGGGTACGAAGCGGGAGGGACGGGGTCAATGGGGAGGTGGTGGTGAGGAGGGGATTTCGGGAGTGACTCAGCCTTCCCACCCACACGCGACGGGGACCGAGGATGCAAATCAAGCGTTCCTAATCTCATTACGAGGAAATGCCATCGGGAGGGGAAAGCTCTCAATTTTCCAATTTCGGGGGAAGGAAAATTTGCATACATCGCGAGAAAAGGGTGAAATGTACAATAGAAGACTTCTTTATGGCCACCTCATAATAAAATCGCTCGCTGAAAAGTTATGTCATATCAAAGACTTCCTTAAATGCAGAGAAAAGAACTCTGGTTTTGAAGCTTAAGATTGAAATCAGCAAAATATTCCATTAAAGCAATCTCAGATAAGACAAAAATTAATTTGAATGGTAAATATATAGCTGAAACCAGTACGCATAGATGAAAATTTGAAACTTATTCGCGAAGTATTGTGCATTTACTTAGTTATGAATGAAAAATCCTTGGACCGAGATACGGACTTGTGAGTAGGGTTCAAGTTCGGTAAAATATCTTTTCCATACTGATAAAACCTGTCCAAGAGGGAAAAGATATTGCAACATGAAATTTAACAATAAGTATAACAAAAAAAACTGGGGAAAACAAAATTTTTGGGCACTATAAAAATAGTTTTGAATCAAATGTCCACTTTATTGATACCTACAAAAAGGTCATACTTTTAATCAGAGATGATCGTATTAGTTTTTATAAATTAATTTCAAATGCATTATGCGCAATATAAAAATTTGATCAGGAGAAACTGAAAGAAACTTTAAGTAATGGAATCATTATTCAACTTGAACACACCTCGGGGATAAAGATTTTCCACGGAAATGAACAATACGAAAAAAATACAGGAAGAGAGGAATTGCTAACAAGAATTGAAAACACGTAACAGCCCTTAAGATAACCTAAAAAAAAGCAAATGCGGCATGCTGACTCTAGGGGAAATGATTTAACGAGATCAAACTTGGCGAGAAATTTTCTACTGTAACAATGGAGCGTAAGACACACGATATTTTTTTAGCGACGAAGAGCTGAAAATAAAGAGAAACAATAACAGCTGTTATCTCAAGAACTTCCGCGAGATAAAAATCTCCAATTAAGCCGTGTGATTCTAGAAGGCTAAATGCTTCAAATTTTAAGTCTCGCCTCGAATGTTTTCTTTTACCTCCACACAAATCGCAAAGCAAAAAGATGAAGGGGAAAGAAAAAAAAATAGCCAAACAAGGAGTCCATTTGCTTGCATTTTTAAAAGACTCAAGGAGGCAAGGGGGTTTTAAGTCGGCGGTACATGTTTTTAAGGGTACCGATCGAACATTTTTCCGAACTGAAGAATTCTGAATTGGAAAACTACCATGTTTACTCAGGAGGTAATTTCGGACTAATTGCAGAAGTTAACACATAAAGTCATGTTGCGGCATATGATACGTCTCCTTCTATATCAGATTTTGCATTCACATATTTACAACTCAATTAAATAATAATAGCAACAAATTCTTACTAAACGACCGTTAAGCTAATTCAGATTCCCTACCTTTCTGGGAAAGATCCATCCTACGCCAACGAAGAAAGAATAAGCATCATCTGGTAGGAGAGCGCAATAGCAACAAGAAATCTGTAGTATACCTGGACACGCAAATGGTAGAACACAGCGCTTTGTTACCTTTTCTGCATCAAAATCAGCATATATCTCAAAAGGATAATTTATAATTATGATAAATTTAATATAATTAAGAGCAAAATCTACGCAAGCCGTTTCAACACGTATTTATTCTGCACACATATTATTCACACTTAAAATATTGAAATTGAAAAAATAACAATTAACTTTGAGCTTTATTGTTTGTCGAGTCTTTTTTTTAATCACTATGGTATAAATTTGTCAAATTGAATATTAAGCCAACAGAGGACAACAGCCGATAGGAATAAATCAAATTTCCACAGTACGTAATCTCAGCGGCATCATTTTTCACTTTCACCTAGCAATTTCTGCAAGACTTTACATCACGAGCATGTCACTAACAAAGCCGTAGCACGCGGTGTATAGAGAGAACGCCAGAAGCCTGGAGTTCGATCTCCTCTTCGGAAGAGAGGAGAGCGAACTTAGTAATCACTCTTGGGATTCTCGGAACAGCGCAAGAAATTTCGGTACACTAGAACCGTAACACGCCGCTGCACAGAGGCAAGGGCGAACGGAACATGATTTGCGGACGATGGTTTCCAAAGGAATGTATTTCCTGCTCGAACCGACAACCTAGACTAAATGATTTACGAGCCGTGCCCCGAACGCACTCACGTTGCGGTTAGCCGAAACGTTGAGCTGGATAAAACTTAATTACTTGCCACACACTTTGACGACTTCCCCTGAGACCTTCGTACCCTTCACCGCATTCCCCATTTTTCTAACATTTCAAGCAGAAAATGCATGCACCCACGCTTACAAATTTTACACTCCTTCGAGATCAATCAAATGAATGCGAAATATCCCACGGGGTTTGGTGTGATAGAAAAAAATTGCCCTCGCGTATAAACATTAGAATGAGGATATAACGATGGTATGCAATGAACGGATAAGGTCATTTTTCAAATTCATTTCAATCTTACATCGCATCAAAGGACAATCGTACTCTTTCCTTTTCATAACTCAGTAGACGCAATATTTTCAGTGATGATGTTAAAAATATTTTACGAACCCCAACTTACTATGGCAGACTGGACCATAATCATAAAGTTAGAGAAATTGATTGCCGAACTGACCGATTCAAAATGTCCTTTTTCCCTCGCACAATAAGAGATACGAACAACGGTAAATATGTCCTATCGGAGAGTAGCAATGAATAGCATTGGTAGCTGCATGTTGGTATGAGTACTTAAAGCTAACCCTACTAACAGAATGTTTTTGCATGTTTTCTTTGCAATTTCTATCTTTTTTAAATAGTGTAGTTCTGACTACTATATTAATACTATTCCTTTTTTATGCATGATATGTAGTGCATGTTTGGTGAGAAATCACCCCCTGCCACACACCCTTGTGGTGGCTTGCAGGGTATTATGTAGATGTAGATGTAGATGAACTCGATGTACAATTTAATATGCTCAAATATGAGAAAATCGCGTATAAGGGTGATGTTCCGTTAAAATATCATGCTTCCCCGATCCACCCATTGTCTCCTCACCCTTGGGGGATATCCTTATTTTTTACACCTTCTGGGACTTATTTCGCGCCAGTGCGTGTCCCATGCCACGAGATACGATCCCCGGATCGCACGAACAAGATCCGGATGTTGGAGCAGGCCAACTGCTCACTTCTTTCAACGAACAACCCATTGAAAACCATACCCCTTTCAGACTCCCTTGCTCAACCGCCAAAATCCCACGCAAAAAACGGCCCGTCGTACTTCACCCGTCCCCCCTGCAACCAAACCATTTATCTATCTACCCCTACCATCCACCACTACACAAAAAAAAGAAACCTCACCCCCCCCCCCCCTTTTGCTAAGCCCATCCGGTGACGTCATCTCCACCGGCATTCCTGAAATGTGCACACAAGCCACTCTCCTGAAAATACCACCCCATCCCCTTTTTCGAGCCTCAGACGAACCCAATCCTTCCCTCTTCCCCGAATCACAACCGAAACGGCTGTCCCGACCGTCACCGCACACGGCAGCTGAGTCCATTGAGTGAGTAGAGATAGAGACAGAGATAGGAATGAGCGGGGAGTGGGGTATGAACGGTGTAGAAAATAACCATTTCGCAGAACACCGAAGCAGGCTTGACAACGTCGCAAATGCGAACACTTGAGCCCAGGGATTTTTGATTTAGCTTAACACAACCTAAAGTTGTGCTCGAAGGAGGAGTTGCGATGCACAGCGTGCAGAAAATAATTAATAGCACTATCAAGAAGGCCTTACAGATCTCAGAATAATGCACTTCCTTCACATTGGAATTGACTTCTTTCTAAAATAGGATTCGCAAACGAATTTAACACCTTCGTACGCCAGAAATTGCCTCATCTGATTCCCATTTTGGATTCCACTAGTCATTGAGCACAAAAACGAGCAGAATATCTTGCAATTTTCCGAAAGTAGCACAAACAGCATCCAAGTAAGCGTATTATAAAATCAACAACTTGCGAGCTACAAAACATCTAAAACTAACTAATAATAGGGGTGGATCATTATTTACAGCATTAAGCCTAAAATGACGAAAACACATTTCGAAACGAATTAATGAAAATATGCAGAGCCCTCTGAGACGTGGAGCAAAATGCATGATAGCGTGAACACTCTCTAAATCCACAAGACACTTTTAACTTCGTCAAGAACGAGAGTAGGTTAAGACGGAGAACAAGACGGGAATGAGCTAGCAATTGGGGACGCAGATGAAAGCGCTAGAAGAAGTGCACTCGCTACGACTTCGCGAACGAAAGGCAAAAACACAGACCGGACCGCCGTGAAGCCTTCGAAGGGTGTGGGACTGGAGTGGGAGATAGCAAATTCCCGGTGGGGCCTTCCGAAGAGGGTACACTGATGCTTTTCAACCCTTCCCACACTCCTAAATCCCCACCACAGACAAATCATTGCCTTCCTAAGAAGGGAGATGACGAAGAGTTGAGGAGTGGGGAGGAAAAACGGGAGCGGAAATTCAGAAGAGCGCCAGACTGGCGAAATCGTTTTCGGCGGAACTTTTTCCTCCACTTCCCCCCACCCTCCGACCGGGAAATATGTATTAGTTGAGCATAGCACCTGCATCCATATACTCGGATTTAAAGCACGTTCACTTAGATAGAGGCCTATAAAACGAGGGACACAGGATAGGCAATTTAACAACTGTTTACTATGGCCAAATAGAGAAGTTTCGATGAAGTATGAAGAACGACACTGAAACGTCAAAGCAAAACATTAGAAGAATACTCCACGATCTATTTTCTCAAGAATAATCTAACGCCACATAATTAGGATTAGGCGCGTAAAAATGCCAGTAGCTGATACCTACAATACTTAAAATGCAATATAATGCATCAAAAACAAAAATCTACCATCCCCGATCAAATTATAATGGAATTTGAGTCTTACTTCGGGAGAATATAAACTACATGGTCTGCCCACAATTGACGCCCACCATAAGACGTTCTGACATAAGCCCGTTTCAAAACCTACAACTGAGCAGCTTCCGATATGTCACCGTGTTATTTATGACTGGGTCATGTTCAATTCGGACACTAAAAAGGTTGACGAAGCCGAGATAAAAAAATGCCACTCCAAAGGTACGAACAACTCGCCCCGAAACATTGAGTACTTTAAACGTTGCGCCATGAATACTTGGAGAGAAATTATACGACAGACGGTTTAAAAAAAGGTGGGGGAGCGGCCAGACCAAAAAGGTAGACAATGAGCCGAAAACGCCCCCTTTACACTGAAACGGTCCATTTCCACGGGTCAAAATCGCTTTCAACGTTACGGACCCATAAATATAACAATGGCAATAAAGGTCCTTATTACAATTCCGCACGACACGGCAAACCAATGGCATTTTTTTCGGCGACGAACAGACACTCCTGGGGGGGGGGATACGAAACATAAGGGCGAAATCGAGACTGGAGGAAGAAGTGGAACAAAATTCGTTTATGCCCAGAACAAGACCAAACACGAGAGGGAAAAGGGATGCCAAAGGGATATATAGCAGTCAAACACGAGGAGGGAGAGGGAGATGGTGAAGAGTTGAATGGGTGCCCGACGAGGGGATGAGTGAGGTTCACCCAGGAGTGCCGCTGGAGAGGTGGAAAGCAAAGAGACGGTGGAAGACCCCGGCTTGGAAGTTTTCGGGCCCTCAGGGAGGGAAAGCTGACCCGAGGCGGGACTTGTTACCGCGGCTCTTGAACCAGAAGGGGTGATACGTACACCACGAACAGAATGACGGGTTTGAGCGCCAGGGACGGGTGGGGGTATAGGTCGAGAAGGAGGAAGTTTTTAAGAGGCCGGGCATGAGAATCTCGTTTGGAATAAAGGCTGCCGAAAGACCCTTGGGGTGGGGAGGGCAAGCTCTTCTACCCCATCTCGGCCAACGACCAAAACGGCACGAGGAGAGAATATAGAATAATTCTCATCCTCCTCCGTCCATGCTCTGTCGCAACCTGCACCGACACAAGGCGATGCAGCATCGAACACACCTGGTTTGAGCAAGTGTAGACTTGGAGGGAGAGGGGAACGCGAGAAGAATGGTCGCCCAGGCGAAGAGGGAAGGGTATGGGATGAAATTATCGGGGGGCGTGGGGAAGCGGCGGCTATGACAAGTGATTCCTCGCCACCGAGGGAGGCGCGGCCGCTGGACCAGTCGGCGACAGGACCGAAGGCCCTCGAGCTAGAAGGGGAGAGGAAGAGATAGGGTAGGATATGGAGCTTGCTTTGGGAACGAGACGGGGCAAGGAGGGGGGAGGTGGAGAAGGACAAGATACTAAGCATATGGCCCTACCGGCTACCGACACGCACAATACTGGCGGTACCACTCGCGAAAAGACCCCAAAATCTCACGTAACATGCAGTTCGCAGCGCGCAACTCAAAATTAGGGGCCGTCCAGAAAGGATGTCCACTGGTTGAAGGGAGTGGAAACAAGTTAGTCCTTGAGTCTTTCAACCTAGAAACGTAACATGAAAGTTACACCTCTCCTTCACTACACAACGTAACCGTCCAGGGCAGTTATTAATATTGCTGCTGAAATTTATAATAAAGCTGTCAATTTTTTAACAGCTGGAGAACATTAATGCTGGGATACTATTTATTTCTTTTTGAATTACCAACATCATCGCATCATCTTGCCCGTCACATCCTATCCCACGTATCAAACGGCAAATTAAAAAAAATGCGACGGTCCAATCTGCTAAAATTAATGAAATTCTTTAGTTTGGTGGTCTTTTCGAAAATTTCTTCGGCCTCTTAAGGCAGGCAAGTGTACGAAAAAGGTACAAGTCGCAAAACGGGTGGAAGGTGGGGGTCGTAAAGTGGCCTTCAACAGTGGACTTCTCTTCACGAAGGGGCACCAACAGCCGAGGGCAGGCTCAAGCACGCACGTACCGGTATATCTTCCCCACTCAACGCACCATCCGACCAGAGTAAGAATCCGAAGTTCACAAAAGAAACGGAGTAAAGGAAGTAGGAAAAGGGGTGCAGGAAAAAGGGCGACACTAAAAAGCCTCACTACCGCCCCACTTCCTTCCCCCCCCCCCCCCCCCCCCCCCCCCCCCCCCCCCCAACATCGCGACTGAGCCTTGCGATTGAAACAGATGGTTGGGATCGGATTTCTTGAGCACTTCTCAGCGAGAGCGTGTGAAAGAGGGAGCGAAGGAGTGACGAAGGGGGTGGGAGAGAGATAAAAAATACAAGCGCGAAAGTACGGCGATTATTATCACGGAGGGAATATTCCTCAGGAGCGCTCGTGATGGGATCTCGGTCCTTGAAAAATTATTCGCCTCAGCGACGATAATAAGGCTGAGCCGATCCCTCGGGATTCGCGGTCACGATGAGAAAAGGACCAACTAGTGTGTCTAAGACATCGGCGTCACTTAGGACACGCTTGGTTGGTATAGTGCGGAAACGGGTGCGGAAAGGAGCGGAAACAGGGGACCATTTTACTATTTCCGAGTAAAAGAGATCGGATTCAATGTTTTCAATTCAAGTGAATCGACTCCGGACGAACAGAATACCACTCACGAAGTTTTCAAAGCCGATTCCAAAGATTTCCGTAGTTTTTATCAGTTTAAACATCAACAGGTTTTAAGCGAAGAGCATGGGTTGAAGGTTCTGCTGGTGAACGTCAAAATTCGGTGTAAGGACCCAGAGGTTTATGAACGTCGGAGTCGCAACTAAGAAATCGGAACAAGACTTTCCTACCAGAAAACACTAAGATAAGGACACATGAATGGGTACAGAAACGAGGTTCCGAGATTTACAAGTCCCAATTCCGATTTCCGGTGACTACTCGAACATCAGCCGAAGTGAGAGAAGCCATTTACGAACTTAGATACTGAATTTTTTGTCAAGAGCAAAACCCATGATTCGCTGATTCGAGTGGACGCCGCGCTCACAGCCTTATCACTCGGAAGCTTACGGTCGCAAAAAAATCTGAAAACTGCTAGTATCCGCGAGGGACAGACGATAGATAGCGGCGGACGGCCTATCTCCTCCGTGTCCGCCATGGGTAAGGGCGTAGAAAAGAGTGCGAA
This sequence comes from Platycnemis pennipes, assembly GCA_933228895.1. Classification (NCBI taxonomy): domain Eukaryota; kingdom Metazoa; phylum Arthropoda; class Insecta; order Odonata; family Platycnemididae; genus Platycnemis; species Platycnemis pennipes. The sequence continues at coordinate 55,822,948 of OW121853.1, forward strand.
ACCGAACACTTGAAAAGCGCTATCAACGGCGCAGACCTCTCGAGATATGAGCAAACAAACAGCAGCACGCTCACGACATTCCAACCGGCGTGACCCAGATGCCACGGAACGGCAGAAAAAAGGTCCTCCGTGCACAAATAATCACGAGCAGTAACTAATCAATCCGATCAGCGTTCACGGTTTTTGAAGGAAAAACATTTTTTGGATCAATCATCGCGAGCAATATCCATTTATCGAGAGTAACCGGTCCAGAGGTTTTAAAGTTCCGGTGGCTGCTACAGCGTAAAACTTTGAGAAACTGTTTGGAGAAATGGTAGAAATAAGGCAAGGCTTCCTTCAACGAAATTAACTGTGGCTTTATTGACCCTTCATGAATAAAAAAAGTTTTAATACCGAGAAACATTAAAGGGGATTCATTATACACAAGCGAGGATCGTAACAACTACCAACTAAATTCCTTAAATTCAAATCATACAAAAGTGTCAGTATCCATTTCGGTTCCATGGTAACAACAGAATCAAAAAACGGCAAACAAACTGAATAAACTGAACAAAATTAAACATTCACAAAGCGCTCAGTGATGTCTCAGCAGTAACTTTAGGCGGAGTCACCCATCTAGGAAGTTCAATTAAGTGGGAAAAAAAAGAAAACCAATTCTTATCAAGCATGAGAATTAAAGAAACAGGATTGAATTGCACTCATCTCTCTTCACACTACACACCCAGCAACTATGTTTAACGAGAGGAACATACAGGGATCGTATAACACTGGCAGCAGAATCTCAAAACGCTCGGAAATTTCCAAGCGGGTCGAAACAGTCTTGCATTAGCCTCATCGCTGTTACCGCAAGCGGAATCGCCTCCACGGCTATGCGCAAAAAAGCCGCAGACTACTATCCACTGCCACCCACCGAAAAAAACCATCCCGACGGGAGCAATTATTCACTCGTTAACTACGCGAAACTCGACGAAGACACACACACACTCAGAAGAGATGGCGAGAGAAAAAAGTGCCGTTCGGGACAGAGGTACGCAGGGGACGGCAGCGAACCGCAAGCGATTGATTAGTACGCTGACGAGGCACTAAGTCGAACACCATCAAATGGTTTGCTCAACGAGACAGCTGACACAGGTGCGTGAGAGAGCGGAGGGAACTGCGGGAAAAGCGGAAGGCGCGGCGCTTTCCAGGAACGCCACTCGAAATAGACGCGATAATCAGACACCCGTCGCGTTCTTGGAAATAAACCCCCGATCCGTTGAGGGAGGAGTGTGGGAAATAAAGGGATATCTTTCGTTAAAACACGCATTCAAGAAGGGTGGAGAGTGAAGTATTCAACCGCGGGGCGGAGACCACGGGGAGGAAGCATTAAAGAGTCATTAACGCGACTTATCGCATCAAGTCTTTTTTAAGGGGAACTATAGCAAGCGGTCGGTGAAGGACGGCCGAGAGGAGGCGGGGGGAAGTATCGGTTCGGCGGAAGCTGCGGAGTGGACTTGGTAGGATGAAAGGGAATCAGCAGAGGGGGGAGGGGAGGGATTAAGAGACGTGGCGCCAAATGGGTAGGGAATGCGGCGCCGACTGGCGCGAGACGAAGGGGTGGGAGCCGATAAGGAGAGGAGGGTGGCTTCTTAATCGCCCGACAGCTGACGACCCTTGGCAGCGGGGATGGACATGAATGGGGCTCGGACGGGATCTTAAAGAAATAGAAATTGCACAACGGGGCGAGAGAGCGGATGAAGTTGAGCGAGGAAGGACGAGGTCAGGGCAGAAGTTGTCGGAGCCACGCCAACGGACAATGGGCGAAGAGAGAAATGAGATGAGACGGCAGATCGAAACTAAGGAGCCCAGCGAGGGAATGGAGCCTGGAACGACTTTTGGCGAGGCAAGCCCGCGGGATCAACCGGAATATTACGCCAGCGAGCAGAGATGCGGAAAATTCCATAAACTTCTAAACAAATTCGACACAAGATTCCTCCACGTCACCAAATGCAAATTTTCAGCATTGTACTATACGAGACTCAGGAGACGCCGTCGCATTTCTATACTTGAAACACCAGACAACCTCTCGAATACGTGGTCACAGTGCATTTTGGCAACCCGGCCTTTGATTTGCGTGGGTGTGGAATCATGCATTCCGTCCCCGTAGTGAAAAAACGCACATTATGAGAGAAGGGTCACAGCTTAGCTTCGCTTGAGCGCGGCCGCAGGATAGTGAAGGCGATGAGACTTGAGGGAGACAGAAACAAAAAGTGCAACAGATGCAGGAAGGAAATGAATGGGGGAGAAAGGAAGTGAAGGCATCCCACGGAGGAGGAGATACTACACCACACTTGGCGAACGCGTGGATGGGGAGGAAGGAAGCGCTTCAAGGGCGGGATTCCATCGAGGATGGGGGGGCAGAGAATAATAGCACTCCAAAGAAAGAAAAGCGCGATTCTTCATCGATCAAAAACCTCACGGGAGAGCAAGGGACAGGGGAGGGCACAGCCAGAGACGGACAAAAAGCATCGCGATGGAAAGAGACACCGAGAGAAAGCGGATAACGAGGAGCAGTTGAGACGTAAAACGGAAAGGAAACCGAGCGATGACAAGCCAGAAGAGAGTTCACGTCCAACGCACGTCCGACGCGGTCTAATTGGAACGTGTTCTTGATAAGGAATTGATATGAATGGTACGAGAAGAGCCTTTAGGCAGGGACGTCAGTCACAACCAGCCACAAACCTCCCCCCTCGACTCCTTTCCCACACCCCACCGCTGTCCATTACACACAAAAATAAACCCCTACCCCGTGCAAAGTAACTCAACCACCATGAAAGGCATGTGCAAAGGTCTCGGCGCAACGAGGTCAGACTTCTGATGCCCCGAGATAAGGCGTTGGGCTGCATTCATGGCAATTTCGCCGGCGCCGCAAAAGTTTTTCCGCCGGCGCAGGGAGCTATTGAATAAGCGATAAAGGCTAAATCAGTACGTAAACTACACACCATGCCCCACGTTTAAATTATTTATTGGCGCGTGACGTATTCGCAACTTGTCCGAGATTGAATTCCACCGTCTGCACCTCGCATTCTCCGCCTGTAACTTCAAAAAAGATACTTATTTCCACTTCACGGTAATTGACTTTAATTTAGTGAATCAATAAGAAGGAGCTAAAAATCGATGGTGTTACATGGTTGACGAACAAGAGGATAACTAGACATCATTTTAAGTATTAAATTTACGCTTGCGGTTCTTCCGAATAAAAAAATAATAGATATTCTGTTTACTTTGAACGACAAATCTTTTAATGCTGGTGAAAATGCTGCGTGCACTGCCTGACAATGATAGAATATGTGAAAAAATTCCGTCGCCGTGATTTTGACCGCCTCCCATTTATTTCCACACCGAGAGGCACTCAGCGGCGGCCGCACAAAGCCGAACGAATGCACAGCACGCAGGCGGTGGATATTACGCCAAATGATCGCCGCAGGGCGACCATAATTCAAGTTTCTTTTCCGCCACGGCGAACCACTCGAGGGGTAGAGGGGTTAAGAGAATATTATAACACGTATCCTCTTCTCGGCCCCCTCCATAAGGCATGGGAAAGAACTGCGAGAAAAATATACCCTCGGGTGTAGAGCTGGGAGAGGTTTTTTTCTCTCGTATAATCCGAAGAGAAAGAGCTATTCTCCCCTTCGGAATAACCCCGCGCCGGTCCCATCTTCGGACGCGCACACTCAGCGAGCGAGAAGACTAACGGTCGTCACGGGGAATTCCTCCTACCCCGTGCCGCAACCCCGCAGACACCACGGGTGCCACACCCACCCAACTAACACCGCCCCCTTTGAAAAAAAACCACTCTCTCCCCCACCCCCTATCCCACACCCTCCCCGCACAACCACCGGTGGGGAGTTCGTAGGGAGAGGAGGAAGATCCCAGTGAACTCTCCCCATTCAAGAAAACCACACGGGTTTCCTTCACCCTTTCACGGGTGTATGATTTAGAATGGTTTCTCTTAACTCCCCCTCCCTCAATGCCGGCCGCGTGGAGAGCAAGGGGAACGAGGAGGGAGGCCTGGACGATCTGAGGTGAAGTGGCTACCCACGAAGTAATAAGGGGAAGTTCTACAGAAGCTCAGTGCACAGTGAATACAGCATCTTAACATGTGAAGTTAATTCATAGTTTACTATCAAGTACTTCAACCTCGAATATAACCGAATCATGTAAGTGTAATCGCTTTCATATACCCGCGACACAGATCAGAGACAATGGTGTCGAGAGACGAATTTTATCAAAACTGCTTCTCTTCCTAAAAAAAACGTTCACTTAAAAAAGGTGAGAGAAGAAATTAAATCACGACCAATGTCCGAAACGATGGAATCGTTGATTCCCATAATACATAATTTTTAAATTATTTTTAAGCTGCAGATAATTATCAAAAGATTACCTTAAGCTAGAAATCGGAATAAGATTGGAAGAAGTATTTACTATCACGGATTCAAGAACCAACATTAACAATTTGCATTGAAATGCATCGCTAGATAATTATTATAATTAAGAGAAGAACTTCATTGAAGCTCGAGACCGAAATTAGCACAATGCTTCGTGATGGGTGCGTTCTACTCACGACCGAACAGAATAACCATCAGGTAGAACAATGAGTTTTAGTGGTTGAATGCCATAAGGTATGGTCACTTTCCTTCAAGTGAGATATACGACATTTTACAAGGTAAAAGGGGGGAATACTTTTCTGCTAAGGTTCCGTGGCATAATAGAAATATAAACGCGTTGCGGTTAACTATTTTCCTGAAAAATTTAGCAAAATATCAGTGTGGACTATGCGGAAATTACGGCTAACGCATAAGCGAAGTAGACCTCATGCTTTAACAACCGTGCTTAGGTGTGAGAGGAGGAACTTACGAGCGCACGCGGGAAAGATGGGATGAGGGCACGGGCAGGGAGGGGGTGAACGGGGAAGGAAACCGACGGGGAGAAAGTGGTTGGATGTGGGAAGGAGGAAGCATAAAACGCCGAAGAGGAAGGCCGCGAAGAGTGTAGGGTGAGGCACTCTCTCTTGGTAGAACAGGTGAGGAATAATCCCTCGAAATGGAAGCCGAGGTGCAAGACGAGGGCGTGATTTCCTCGAATACTCCAGCTGAACAGAGGAAATACTGCGAGAGAGGTGGAAAACTCGCATATTCTGCGGGAAGAGAGAAGTAAACCTGGTGAAAAACGAGGATGGGAAGTAGCACACGCGTAGTAATCACCCCCGGGGCGGATTCTGACGAACGAATGCAGATCTCACCTCGCGTTTGGCAGAAAGACGGGTGAAATTCGCAGATACAAAATGAGGCACGAGTTTCTTTCGCGATAACAACATGCGTTTTACTGCCAATACATCAACATCAAATTCAGCCGCTGAGGTTCCAGGATTCGATAAGGGTATGCACCAACGGGCAACCTCAAAAGCCAAGTGCCTTAACTACACCCGATATTGCACCCAACGGTGCAAAACTCAATTACGAAACATGAATGACTAAGTGAAAAAAACTAATAGAAACCAGAGGATGTCATAGATGACCGTGATCCCATGAAAAAACCCTGACAGTTTCTACAAACTGTGCAGTAAATACTACGTCTAGCATATTCTTGGTAACTTGACCATCCATCGAAGGAAATATAATAGCAATTAAGAAATTTCGCTCCGTAGATAGAGAACATGTTAAAGGATCGAAGAAATACCCTCAGGCGTAACTTTGTGGAATTGAAGCATCATGAAAATAAAAATGACTAGGTGTGTGTGTGTGTGGACAGTGTGGAATATACCAAGTCATTTTTATTTTCATCACATGTTTAAGGGAATACTCTTGGTACGTGGCTAGACACTAAGAAACCTAGACAGTGATTTAGTGGCACTTCGCTCAGCAATTCATGACCTTGCGTACTTCACTGAGCAAGGAATGTTACTAAAAACCGTTATGCGAGAAGAATTGCAACATTTATTAAAATTACGGAAAGCAACGAAATTTAACTTGAGCTTTTAAGCATTTAATCAATTCAATCAGAAGAAACAATTCATATGATGGGAACAACTTGAAAACACAATCGATAAATTAAATATCCGTCCGGTTCTCGGGCAGTTTCGAGAAATTACTGGTGCCCCTTAATCCATTAATCAAAAAATAAAAACTCCCATAGTGAGGATTACTATGATACTAAACTTATAGAACTGAAGATAAAACCAGTCATTACTATGCACAGTTCCAATTACAGGATTAAGCATAAAGAATTTAAATTAAACCGCACACAATTGCATAAGATCAAAGTGACTCGAGGGCCAGCGTAACTGGATCGGGAGGCAAAAAATATAGCAAAAAAGTGGCCGATGAATATGGTCAAAAAATAATCCCACTATTGTTTAAAAAAAGAAAGAAAAATCCGAGCCAATCACGGCACAACCTCATTTGATCCCCACGCTCCGCGAGACAGCTCGGAATAGGCACTCTAATTTTCACATAAACATCCCCTCTCCCCCAAACACTTCATCTCCATCAATTATTCGGGAGAGGAGGAGGGAAGAGATTGATGGGTGCGAGGGGAAGAGAACCGCGAAAACCGTAGGAAAGAGGAAAAAAAAACGACGTCGACGCTCGATGTAAATGAGATCGGTTCGAAATGAAAGAGAGCCACGCAGTTCGGGGCAATTTTATCGCGGAGGGTGAATCGCTTCGCGCTCACTCGGGACGAGCCGGACCGGCGGCACTCAAAAGCCAATGGGAACGGACGAAAGGGGGTGGACGGGTTGGCGGGGGGCGGGAGGAGCAGAGCGGACGGCCCCGGTAACTGCTGCCGCAACAACCGACCAGAAGAGTTTTATAGTGAGCATAATGGAGAGCGAGGGAACGAAGCGCTATCACTCAATCTACAACGATTTTATTCCCTCCCCCAAATCACCACCACCCCCGCTGGGCACTACGCCCTCATCCGACTCCCGGGAGTATCCTTACCAAACGCCCCGCTGCCTTGTCAACGTCCGCCAGGACATACATACACAAGACCTCATTCATGTCGACTTACATTAAACAGTCGTCCACACCTACAAGTCATCGCCGGGATGGATGACCGAGGAGAAACAGGGACGAGCCGAAAGATACGGAGAAAACTTCAAATAAATCCGACAACCGAATGTCACAGGGGAAAGCGAATGGAGAATCGTGGGATATACGGACGGAGAAGAATACGGAGGAAAGCTTAATCAGCGAATGCTTTGAAGTGCATCTCAGATGGTCACACCGCAGAATTTATGCAGCAAAACGAAGAGGCCACCCTCCCCCAGAAGGAAATAATGCTAAAACAATTTCCAACTATCGTTAAAAATGAAAAATATTCTTCAATATAGTGTAGTAGTAAGAATAGAATTGGCAAGATCAAGTCTTCAATTGAAATTTACTAATCCATGGCTATGGATAATTACAAAAAACACGTCTCAAATTCAATCAAGAGAAAATAAATCTCTGCAATTTAATATCCACACACGGCAGAAGGTATAATAGAGAGACACTTTGTATCGATGATCTAAGAAAGGTTAATTACAGAGACTCCTCCAATTCCGCCATTACGAATTACATTAAGAACATACCAATCAGTTTGACCTTAACTTGCACTGCTATGAAATAATTTAAAGGAATAAAGTAAGCGTGTCATGGAAACACAGGGCACCTTGGAGGAAAAGAAAAAAAATGACGTAGATTTTCTTCCAGTAAACCAGATCACACACGGACCACTTGATTCCCGAGGCAAGAGGCTGTAACCATACTCACCGAAGGTCGGCATCGGCCCACGAAGTCGAGCCATAAAAGTGAATACCCCCCGCACCTCGAGAAACGCAGCTGAATAAATGGCTGGTCGAATCATAGACGAGTCCCTCAAGGCACGACTCGCGAAACAATTTAATTTCCTCACTTCCCTCGGGGGCATGAAAACGCGCCGGGCTGATATTTATCCCGCCGATGCGCGAACTTAGGTCTCGAATCGCGTGGGCGACATCCGACCGCCGGAGGTCGGAGTTTTTACGTCTCGTCTCCATCCCTCCACGCCTTCACACAAACACACACACACACCTCCCACGATCATCTCTGCCCTCTCTGCTGGTGACGACAACGGGGTTCACCCACCACCTTCACTCAGCGTCACAGGAGCGTGGGAGGGTCACTCACCTCTCTCTCACGAGCTAGCAGACAGAGTCAAATAAGGAGAGAGGTATCCGTCCCCCACCCCTCTCCATCCTGCCTCAACAACCGACCTCCAACATCCCTTTCCCTACCCCTACACCTACTTTCAAGACAGATTCTCCCTCCTTCCGACGTAGACGCTGCCGAACGCCTTATTCGTTCTCCGGTCCCACTGAAGAGACCGCATTCCTACGCGAGATTAACGGGAGGCCGTGAAGGAACGGAGCGAAATATGACGCGTCATTATCGACATATTTGACGTTTTTTCGTCCAGACGAATGGGGATTAACGGGACGAAACAATGTCGTAAACTAAGGAGACATGGCTAACGTGCCGCCAATGTCAAAGCGGAATGTTCCCATTACTGAGGAATGGGAAAACTGAAGGCCCTGGAAAAAACAACTAACCTGTCGAGGGGAGGCTGAGTAGGATAGTTCCATCAACACAAAAGGGATATTACATAAATTAACCACTACAGCAATATAAAGAAAACAGGAAGAAAAATTACGCAACTAATTTATTAACGTAGACTTGTAAAATCATAATTCATACATAGTTAAGCATTCCATATAATAACGGATCTTAAATAACTATTGGGTTTACACCATCTCTTGTGGTAGTACTAGTTGCCGGAGACAGAAGAATTTACGAACGTCGAACACCAAGTTTTACCTACGCAAAATCTACAGACTACGTTAATCCTCAATTAGGTAGTTTTCGTCGAAGAGAAAGTTAAAACAATAGGAAATAGATAACCACTACAACACAATTTAAAAAATATAAAATACGTGATTTCTTAATAGTGCTCTTACCTTCTACGTAGAAGTACTTGACAGTATTTAGGGGTTACAAATCTCCCCAAAAATAGTCGAGCTGAAACACTATTAACAGAGAAGGTAGTGATCAATTCACTCATAAAAGCATCACCTGCACACAGGTGAAAACAGTTGGTTTTCACATTTAGTTCAAATTGCTAACATACTAATTACTATCGTTGGTTCCACGTATTAGCGACGCAAACAACTCCAATAAATATGAGCAACTCAAATTATTCAAAACAGTCAAGGGGAGAGGCAAGAACTCAAAGCCTTGAATGGAGAGCAAAAACCAGAGCTGGGAACCGACAGAGGCCTGAGACGAAACACGAAGCACAAGAAGATAACAAAAACTACAAGACCGCTCGAGCATTTACTCCATTCAGAGGAACTTTCACAAGAAACACTAACGTCGTCTTCAACTTGTAAAAGCCTATTGAGAAAAGGTATGCGTACACATGCTCATTCATTTCTCGGAAACTTAACAAAAGAATACGGAGATAGAAAGTTACTTCCGCGCGCTCAACGGTACGCTTGGCCTCACACACCTCCGAGGCTTATCTGAATGCTCATATGTTGCCCATCTTCCGTACCAAGAGTTAGCGCCACTGAATGTCAAGTTTCAGCGAACACCAATGCAATGAAAACAATGGAATATACCGGTAGAATGCCATTAATTCATCGCGCAATACCAGTCCTCTATAACATTCCAACTACTGAGGTTTCATTTGAAGTTTTCTGCAGGAATCCTACACCTACAATACAATTGCACAATTTACACCAGTAAACTGTTTAAATGATAATGCAACACAAAATATGGCATAGGTGCAATAATAAATATTGATACTCTGAAGATAATCCCATCATTATTTCATAAGACCAACATTTGACTTCACTCACTCAGTGATTCAAATTCAAAGGTTGGTCTTTGATAGGTGAGAGTAGAGCTCACTCCGTACTAAGCCAAAGGCGCATGACATTCACACATTCAGGGTAGGGGGGGCAGTTCCTTTCCCTGGGCCACCTGCGATTTCTTACGACACGCAGAAAATCGAATCGCGAGGATTTTAGATTAGTGTCCAGAAAGGCTCTTGCCCCGGATTTGAACCCGGAACCCTCCGGTCAGTAGCTCAGGTCTCTACCCACTAGGCGACCACAACCCCAACACCTGACTTATCCAGATAAAGTAAAAAATAAGCATCAAAAACCCTTGTCTTGCCGCCACATGAGGCACAAGTAAGTGAGAAAGTAAAACGGTAAAAAAGAAACGTAAACCCCTACCTAGTTGGGGGTGATTTATCACATCTTGTCGGTCCCACGCTCCGGATGCAACATCCCACTTATATAAATGCCCAACCACCCGGACTACATTATCCCCAACCGACACCGGAGATAACCAAGCATTCGCAACAAAAGATCCGGAGCCGGGGCCCGACGGGAGGAGAGTCAGATATGAGGGCGCAACATCACCATGATTAAAACCCAATCATACGCATTACTCCGACACCTGTGAGTGTGTGTGTGTGTGTGCTCCAGTTGCGCGAAAGGAAGGGGCGGAACCACAAACATTCAGCCCAGCCGGCAATAACCGTAATTTCTGGCGATAACGACCGATGGGAGTGAGAGAGAGCGCGCGAAGTGTCACGATCGCGGGAGTTAGGGTGGACGTGAAGGGAGGAAGATGGAGAGGAGGAGGGGGCACTTGGCTCACCTCTATCGGCAGGCCCGGCGGGGCACGTCCCAGAATAAACAGACCAATCGGGAGACCATTTACATTATTACCGACGCCGCCTCCAACCTCCCCAGTCATAAACGATGATCACCCCACGTCGGGGAAAGAGAGGGCCGTTCACCAGGGTTCAAGATTTCACGCATGCTTCCGGGTAAACAATTACACGGCCAAACGAGTGCATCCGAATGCTAAGAGTGTTGAGCCCCAGTAATAGCCATGACGTATTTTACGTGTTCTAGACAACCGGGCATGATACTTACTGTCCGGCGTCGCGTTTCTCTAGCGTAGGAGGGAAATTTCTCACAAGAAAATTCAGAAAAAAACGGGGAAACATAATCGGACGTATATTTAGAAATGAAGACTCGCGAAGCCTATGAGGTAAAAGTGAATGGAAAGAACTAAAAAAAAATACGATGAGATACACGGATGCATGCGTATAAGAATACAACCGTATCCCCTCCATACGCCGTTCATTCACTTTTGATCTCTTTTATGCCGATTATTTTCAAAAAACAATATAATACTTTAAAGAACTTGCAATTATTTTCGAGAATGCTGTAGCAGAAGAATAAAACAGCTGTCGTAGGCCGCAGTAGATAGGTGCATATGTAACGCACTGACCAGAATCTAGAAGGCCATGGATTCAAATACTGCTCAAGGCATCGTACTTGACTGCGTTTTCCCAAAGAATAAATTAAGGGTTAAGGAGCTATCATAGAATTTCAGCAGTTTGAGCAGGGCCTGATTTTACTGATGACATTAATATGTACATTCTTAGTACTGACGTATTTGTGAGAAATTTCAAACTACATTTAGGATAATCTTTTACCTTAGAATGCCTCACTATTGCTTCAAATGCTCTTCCGCGAAATCGAAAACTAAAGCAAAAGGCATATTCATTCTATAGTCGGAAAACGAAGTAATTTATCTTATTAAATATACGTAATGACCGTTTAAATGAACACCATTATCACTTAAATGGACTCCACGGGGAGACTCGAAACAATCGGGAACCAGCTTCCGGTTCAAGGCATTTTAAGACACCATGAAGACAGCAGAGAGCGAAACTGGAAGGTCTCGGATGGGGAGTAGTGTGTTGCGGGAGGGCATGGATAAAGACCACTTGATTCAATACGTCGGACAGAGAACGCCTTGGCGCGTGAGGTACCCCGAGGATGAGATTTATGGAAGAAAGGCATGCTGGGAAAAAGAGAAAGAGTGAGAGGTGAGGAAAAATGGCCGGGATGGTGTAGGTGGGGATTTTTTTCGTACAAAAAATACACTGAAGAACGAGCACGCAGAGAAGACAATAGAGGTTGGTAGACGAAAGAGAGATCTCATTACGAAAACAAAATGGTTGACGTGGCACCTTTACCGTTAATGGGGCCCACGCTGAGGTTCTTAGGAGTCAAGGGAAATTTTAATGGGCTGGAGCGAGAATAGTGCTTAAATGAATGGACAAAGCGTGATTTTTTATTCCCTTGCGTCAAAGAAATAACAGAGGCACGGCAGAGTAAGGCCCATGATATTGGGAAGACGAAGATAATCGTCAATGAGAGGGGCCTGCTTGGATGTTTCTCTTTTAATTCTCGGCTAGCTCCTTTGGGAGAATATATGGGAATCTCAGCATTGACCTTACTCAAATGTCATAATCCTGAATCATCGTTTCCAATCTACTTGATTTCATTCATGTATCTCCAAAAATACATGCAGTTATACAGTAAAAATTCAAGCTGACCATAGCAAGAAACCAGTGAAACTGCGGGCAGTGGCAAATACTACATCATACATTAACAATTACTATAATTCGTGAGCTGATTGAAAAGTAAAAAAAATTAGTTATCGACCTTGAAAATAATAGTCAAGAATATTGCAAATTGCTAAGTTGAATCTAATCTGAAACTTGCTACCCAGTAGAGCACCAAATATTCACGTTACACTGCCAACTACATACAATTCGACGCAGACCACTCCCCTTTTATTATGCGAGGTGTTAAATCCTCGTGCAGTTGAGTTAAATGCTGGAACTTAACCCCGCAGGAGGAAGCTCAAACGAAGCGAGAGCCGAGACAATAAATCAGCCAGGTCTTTCTTTAGCACCGAACCACGGAAAGGAAACTCCAGACGAAAATCTTGAAACAACATTGACCAAAGGAGCCAGAAAGAGAGAGAGGGAGAGTGGGGTAGGAGGAAGATAAGTGCACGGCTTCCGACGGCACACTAACTCAACTTGGCACGCGAAAAAAATTAGCATCCCCTTTGGAAGCCGGTGCACTCAAATGGGGGGAGGGGAAAGGGAAAAAATAACCCCGTTGCTGCTCGAAAACCAAAAGGGTCGTTGAAGAGGGTGCACGGCGGCGGAGAACGGAAGGACGGAGAGCCTTTTAGGGAGAATTACGATAGGGAGTGAAAGGCTGGGCTGGGAAGAGACGCAACGAGAGAGGAAGGGTCGGTGGCTGCACGCGACGTACACACCACGACTTCTTTCCCTCCCCCGCCCCTCCCCGGGTCCATTAGCACAAGAACGCGTCGAGGGCTTAATAGGAGAGAAGCCAGGAACAAAACGACACGTAAAAAAATGCGAGCACAAGTCGCCCGCCCATACATTCCCCTTAAGGTTTCGTCGCTTAAACGCGTCGACAGAGTCATTTGGATAACGCGTAAACACAGGAATTATCGCTTCGACTGCAGTAGTAAGACGTGAAACAAAAAAAGTACGAGGAATACCGCGCCGGCGTGAGACCAAAAGAAAAGAAAACACAATCCCAGGAGAAGCTGCCGTCTTAGAAAACAACAGAACGAAGGAGTGAACAAATAAAGTAGGTACCCCACAAGATCCGTAAAATGAATCACGATTCACAATAGATGTGTCCCGCTTGTGCTCGTAAATGCGTCACGATCACGAAAACGCCGCTCCCGAAGCCAATCAAATTGACACTTAACATAAGAAAATGGACATCTTTTTTAACGAAAAGGCAGCCATCTCAGGACAAGATCTACGATTTCTTTGTCTACGAATGTAGACTCTAATGTGTTCAAAATTTAAACCAAGGGAGAAATGACTGGGAGAATAGAAGATATAAACATTAGGCATACTAAATACTAGATATAGTACATACTCCGTTCTCAAAGCACCACGATTTACCTCTTAAATCACTCCTTTCACAAAAAAACCAGAAAAGATGCTTAACGCACGTCCGAATCCCTGTGTGGCGCCAACAAGCTACGCAATATCCATCTATTATATAATCTGACTGAGAAAATATGCTCAGATTGATACGAGGACTGAAGTGGACTATTCAGCGCTAATATTACCCCGCGGGAAAACACTCCAAATTTATAAGAGGCGCTGATCCGAACGCAAACCTTTCCCGCATCGGACGAAACACCAGGAGATGGAGCGCAAACTCAACACGACCGCAAATTCCCCGTCGAAGATTTATGCGTAAATCGTTCGAACGGAGATGGAATATCAGGGACGACCAGAAGCTTCAGGAACCCTTTGGTGAGGGGCGGGGAGGGAGGCGGGACAACGCGCGGTGGACAACCGATCGTTTCGCCACATCCCCCCCCCCCCCCAAATCCCTCCTGTCGGCTCTGAATCTCAACCACCCAGGGCGCATTAACCGCTATCCGGACATTAAAATGGGCCGTTAAACGACACGGACCCCTCCAACTCCCTCCACCCCTTCTCCCGAGCGATATCCTCACCGAACGGCACCGGTACACCCCCACCTCACCGCTCCTCAGCACACCTTTCCGCCGGCAACGAGGCCCCACCAACCACCACGCCACCCACGCAGTAACGTCGGCACCTCATCTCTTTCAGGTAGCGAGACGGGAAGCTGGCAGAAGAGCCGCTGAAAGACCCGCATGGGATGGTGGGTGGGGAGGAAGATCAGGAATGCAGTTAAGAAGAGCGGTTGCTGGATACCCGAGAGACTGGAGGTGAACGATGCGTCTTTTAAACAAGACGTCAACCAGCGATAAAAAAAATAATGGGGCAGGTTACATGGGCGCGGCTTACAATGGCAGACCATTAAGAAGGGTTAAGATATCCCATGAGATTTTCATTTTTGCGTAAAGGTCTAGCGGGATCCTCGATAGTAGTCCCTGAGAAGGAAAAGCCAACTCATAGGAAGAGGAGAGGAAGTAGCTTTTGCAGAGATTCTAATGTGGGTGCTCATGCTATTCTGTGCAACGAGAGCTCATGATCCATTTGTGGAGGCTTACAGAAAACAATTCTCTAAAGAATGAAAATCAGTTCGGAGATAATTTAGGAGAAATTTTCCTGAACGTCAGGGTATTGGTGCGTCGCAACGCTCTTCAAGAAACCTTTCATGGACAAATGTGCACGACGGCACTTCATCGCTGGAGTAGCAAGAGCTTATCTTAGTGAAATTCACCTTTACAATGACATTCAACATTTTATTCTGCGCATTACTCTTCAACAGGATGAAAAATTAATAGAAAAAAAGCAAGATCAACCCCAGCTGCACCCATAATACACTAGGCCGCAAAGAGCGCACGGAACCATTAAACAATCAATCTCCCCTGAATAACCCTCGTAATAGGATCAAGAAATCCGATTCTATGAAGCTTTCTAATCATCTAAAACCAGATTTGGATTAAGCCGCAGGGAAAAGCTCTAACTCTAGGAAAGATGAAAAAATAAATACTAGGTCGGCGCCCAGAGGTACTTTTTCTGAGACGGTTAACGATATTCTTTTGTAGTTTCACGAGGAAGACGCGTCGTCTCGGAGGAAATCCATCTAAACGGCACGAAGTGAACTCTGGGTACACGTGATTGGAGTTGAAAGGCGCTAAGAGGCCGTCAATACATAAAAAAGGAGCTTTTGAATGGCACCTGCCTTCTTCCCCCTCTCGCAGCCCCGAAGGGCTAACACCTATTGACACGAATGCAAATAAGGTCTAAAGGGAAGGGAGCGCGCCATGGAAATTCCAGCGTGGTGAAACAATTAACACCCCTTTCGAAAGCGCCGCATGATCTTTCAGTTCGAGAGCTCACTCCAGGGCGAAATAAGCATTCCATCCTAAGATAAAGCATTGCCATTGAACTGAAACATTCAATCTCACACACGCAATAATTACCCCACTCATTTTAATCACCTGAAATAGCATGAAAGCAGTACATTCCAACAGCTACACAAAGTTCAGAAAAAAAACTGGATGCCAAATTTAAAATAAATTGCATTTCAGCCACCTGACATGCGAAGCTTACGAGATATCACTAGGAACAAAATCGATAAACTATCCCACTAATACAGAAAAAGGTATTCTAAACCATTGTTAATTGCATGATACTGCGTTTTATGAGCCTAAATACTCGCCTTGAAAACTGGAAATACATACCGCGTTAAATTAACTCGCGTCGGGAGTCATGAGTCGAAAGAACTGATTCACCGATCAAAACAATAAAGACTACGGAACATACGCGAGGAAATAAAAAAAATAAGTGGGCGCCACACAAGAGTGAGAGAACTCAAATGACACAATTGAATAAGAAGAACCGACCAACAACACCAACAGATGAGATTCTTAGAAAAAATCGGAGCTCCGGAGCAGGGGAAAGCCTATTCGGAGAAACACACAAGGAGACAACGGCAAAAGACCTAGAAAGAAAGATGGGCACGATACAACTGGCGGGCAAGAGAACAGATAGAGACGATCTCTCCTCTCCCCAAATGGAAATAAATCTGTGGCAAGTCCCCGCGGCTATGCAAGGCACGGACCAAACGGAGCCGGCATGGGGTAGTAGAGAGGGCTACACACGCACGCGGCGTCGTGCGTGTCACGCCCATGAGCCGCACCAGGTGACAGACAAATGAAAGGCGACGGAGCAAGATACGTGCCCAGGGAGATGAGGGAGGGAGAACGAAACGGTGAGGAGGAAATGAGACGAGACGTTCGAGGAGAGGAAGGGAAAATTCTCAGTGGGCAGCCAGGGTTGGGGGGGTAGCAGCAACCTGTCAAATGCCACCACATCCGTGACAAAAATCAAAAATGAGCGAAGCCTCCATGTTTGCGGACTACAGTGGACGAGGGATTTTGAGTAAACCCGTTAAGAAGGTTGAACTTCCACAAGGAAAACTCAAGTTTACTACCGAGGATAATGGATACTGGGAATCAAATTCAGGTCGACTTAAAAGACCCTTAGGGCAAAATATTCCTCAAAAATGCTCGGAGACCTTTTCAAGGGTAAATATCCTGATGGGGTTCTCCTCTTCACTGACACGTTCATGTCTTTTTTTGCCTTGCAGAGATATTTTACGAAATGAAATAACTGGAGCAAATTTTCGAAGACATTTGACGCCTGAGAGACAAAGATCCAACCAAAATAATAAGGGAATCAAATAAGTCAGAAGAAAGTGTGTTATTAAGGTTAGAAGGCGCGATATAATTTAACACATATTCTACAGCTACTAGACTTATTCTTCGCCGCACAAAGACGGAGAAAACTACAAAAACGATTAATAACATAAGGAACAAGCACATATGTAGGACACGATAGAAACATATGATATGCATTATATGCGTTATATTTGTAACTAGAATCAAGACGGAGTTGGTTTTAACCGATAATGTATATCAGACCGTAAGTAAAATGGAGAAACAAAATGGAGCATCTTCAAGGCATCTTCTACAAGGCAAAAACTATCCAATCCCATCACGCTGAATAAATGGCTGGTTTCTATTCTCCCGTATATATTCACACGCACCCGCGCGGACAAAATTTTAATTTCATCTGCCTCGCGCAATCGTCGCGCTTTCGAAAGTCTCGTATAATATGAATGCAGGTGAAATCCGCACAACACGGGAGAGAACGCGAATGTCAACCCCAAGAATTAGGTTGAATAAGAAAGGTCTCATCCCGAGCTGAACTCAATCCTTCAATTCACAAACCCATCTGTCATTTACTTGAACCAGACAGTTGGCATTCGACTCTTTTCTCATGCAGCTCAGGTGCAAGCAAGTGGAAACCTGCATTCACAAAAAGAAGTACGATTCCTTTCGGCAACTTCCCCACTTGCAAATATGGGAAAGTGCATATCCGCGACGAAATAAATTCAATACATCAAGTGACACAAATCGCAACCCGGGCCCCGACGGGAGGCTCCCACGCCATCTCCTTAAGGTGGCTGGTTCGGTATTCGTGAGTCGTTGAGAACTAGTGCTCATATAATTTCAATGACACTAAAAATTGCTTGGACATGATTAAATTACACAATGTTTTAACCGGATGCCTCAAATTCTCAAGTCATATCGAAACATTGCCCTTTTGAATTTAAATATTGACATGAAACATAGCATAAAATTTGACTAGATTCTGTTTCTAGGCAACCTGAACGTTTGTCACTGTGCATATCCTTTGACCTTGGAGATGTTGGTTTTATTTTAATATAAGGATTGAAAAAGTATGTAATTTTGTGCTATGGGTAGTCGCATATTTTGCAGTGACGAAATAAATTTGATTAAACGCTTAAACATTTTCAACATTTGTTTAAACTCCATTCTCAAGAACTTTGTCACGGGACTACATTGTAATATTCGTGGACTTTGTGGTGTGAATTGTTGTGGCCTCTTGCGCGTTCGCTTTCCGTCGTCTGATTCGACGTTACCAAATGCACCTCAAAACCTGGCGCACGATATTTGAAAATTTAAGGAATATTTTATTTCTTTCGTACATACGGAGGAAATAAGTCGATAGCACTGGTTGATTTTCCCAGAGAATAATTGTTGACAAATATCCACAATTTCAGTTTTTGGTGAACATCTGTATGGTAGAAACGTAGATAATACATAATTGACCCTTACAAAACCGGGTGCGCCATAAGGCCCCATGTTAAAAACCCTTAAATATCTCAAAAACTACATTGAAAACCCCAAAAAATTTTACCGTAGAATTTTAGACCATAATTAAAGGAACAAATACTGCGATTATGAAGAAAATCTATACACTTGTAAATTTCGAACCAGCCACCTTAAGAGGGGAACGCGGAGGCAGTTAAGGTCAACCACCAGCGGAATTATCTTCATGAGATATGCGAAAGTGGATTTTTTTTCAATGCCCGATGATCCTTCCCCCTTGCCTCCCACACCTTACCCTATACCAACTCCTGCATCAACCCCCACCCCCACCTGCCACTCCGTGTCCCTCTTAAGGAGACACGAAGATAACAAACCAGTCGTCGGTTGCCGGTATTAACATTATTTATTAACGAAACGCTTAGCGGAACCGGAATGTTAATCATCCCGAACCCCCGGCCCAGCCAATACACTCCCCCGCGGTCCTCTCCCCGACCCCACAGACGGCCCGGCGCGTAACGCTAACCGGGCCATTTAATTAGTTAAAAAGACTTTAACGCGGAGGGAGGAGATAACGCCGATTAATGAGACGTCTAAAGCCGAGTGCGGCCACACCGATCAAGCCCCACTAACCGCTCCTCTCACCCTTCTTTTACCCTTATCCTCACCAGCGGTCGACACGCATGCAACCGGGGCCGCTTCCCCTTCTCTTTTCGCTCCGAGATTTGCGAACATCCGCCCGCGGGCCTCGGTTTACATTTCGAGCCCCCGCCTCGTCCGTCATGGGCGGCAGCAGCACTTCATCACTGCCGCGGATTGCGCTCGGACCGGACGAAGAGGGTCAAGCGGCTCCTTGGGAACGCAAAGGAATGCGTCAGAAATGAGAAAAACGAGCTCTCCCTCTTCCCCCTTACACCCTCTCTCACACTTTCCGCGGCTTTAAACCGTATCACTCGAGGCACCGCTAAATAGCCACCGAGTTAACCACTCGCACTCACCAAGGCATCACGGTGAGTCACTCTTACGCCGTGATTCCCTAGACCCAGAGCCAGGAATTTTTATTTCTAAAATACTTCCTCGGGGCGGCTTTACATCCACTGAACTGTGCATCCCGACTTTGAGGTCTTAAAACCCTCCCCCGAATGAAACACCAAGTTGACTCACGACGCATGCTAATCTCTCGTACAAATCCCGCTGAGTGAAAACTAAAGTGGTCGTGAGATTTTATCTCAATTACCATAAATCACGTTGCCAGCCCCGATGGAGTCATTCACAACATTTTTAAACAGACCCCCATTGGCTATCTCGAATCGCAAAAAAAACATCTCCTCAGAATCTTCTTACGCAAGCATTATTTTCTCCATCATCGCAAACATGGTCATTGGCGTACGCTGCACCATAGAAACAATATATGTTTTTTAGTATGGATTCAAGTTTTTTTCACGAAAGCACGATTAAAAACCAACTGAGTCACGACTGTTAGTGTAACACATTGAAAAGATATGCCCAGCTTGGTTCCAGCGTAGAGAATAAAAACCTCGCATAGATGCGGCGCCTTTCCCAACAGCTAAGAAACGTGACCACCGCTCTCTCGCATAAATAAATATGACCCTTAACCTAATAAGTTGTCACGATTAACGAGCAAAATATTCCGCAGAATCCATCCACACATCGACATTCATAGCACAGGAAACAATATTTTACTAAACGCGAGATTAATAAATTAGACGAATTGAAATACAGATTTTCAACCAAGTTCCTGTTAATTGGGCTGGCTGGCGACATAATGCTAAAAGAACGTTCTGTATTACTCAAGGTTTATTAAATACCTACCACTCTCTAATCTCATTTGGGAACGCAAATTACCCTTAAATGGAATTCTTAAGATTTACTTTCCGAGGCAACCGAGTCCGTAACACTTCAATACAAAAATTAATAATGGATTCTAAAGTCTGCGTGAGAAGAATCTAACCGACACATATGCCGTTTTTATTAAACGTCACTGATCCCTGAAAAAATGACCCCTCAGGCGAATTCATTAATTACTGATATACTGAAAAGTAGTTGACTATTTCATGAATTTAACACTTACTATGGGAAAATGAAAGAGAGACACAACACTTATTACATCAGAAACAATTGATTAAAAATTAAATAAATCATAAAAATAAGCGCAAACAACCGGTGCGCAAAACTCATTGAAACGTTAGATATCGATTCTGTCCAACCGATGCGAACCGGCTTATTTCCTACGCTAACTCAGACCGTTATCACACAATATAGTCGGATCATTTGATTTCAAAAAAGCTCCTATAGTACTATCATGAATCCTGCACGCAAGTAGCCATTAAATTTAATGCATGGATGAGTTTACTTGATGGCGCAGAGCAAATTGCCTGTCACCACCACGGCTATGTGGTCAAACTTGTTCCGACCCAGGGCCATGCTAAATCCTTCAGTTCACTGTCGTGACAACGTGGGAAGCCTTTTCATCGGGACAGCTCCTTTTAGGATTCCTAGTGCGGCGCCGACTGAAACTCTGACATTGCGTTTCCCACAGACAATTAATAGACACGTTTTCAGGCTTTATAACTATAAACTTTTCGCGCTCTTGTAAGCGAGGCATGTACCGACCTTTCCGTCCCTAATTCTATACTCCATCCTCGATCGTTGGGAGCTTTTATTGCCTCCCCTCCGCCATTCTACCACTCTCCCGCCAATTAAGATGTTGGAAGAACTCCTCGTGGCATCTTTTAAAATGGAGCTTCATGGAGAGATGGGAGGGGCTTGTCCGTAATGAAATTCTCCGAGCGTAAAACTCATTCCGAAGTCGATCCCGCAGTCATGCGATGAAAATCGGACTGCCAAGGCTTTGCTCACATATATGGGAGGTTGACTCCAGCGGTGCGCTCCTATTTTTTGCGTCTATTAAACTAGAAATAAACGCCGTCGGCGGATAGGAGGAAAGAAATCGTAAAGAATTTTCGCGTGTAAAAAAAGCCAGCAGTTGAGCGTGAAAAACTCAGACCGCAAGCCACGCGAGAGATGACATTTTCCACGTGCGTACACAAGGTTATGCCTCGTCGGGTGCCTGTGATGACTTCTTTAACCTGCAAAACAGTAAACTTACAGCACCATACAATACAACTAACTAAATAACTCCAAATCCCACTAAAATCTTGGGTGTTATCACCACTTTTTTGCTGATACTTCAAAATCTTATATTTACGATTGGTCCATATTGGCAAGGGAGAGACCGACGAAATTTCCACTGCATACAACAGCAATCACTATACTTGACTACTGAGGTTAAAAAAATATTCCCAATAGATGAATCAATTAAGAGAACGCACGTTTGGAGCGGTTTGAAAAAAAATACCGAAGTACGAGACGTTGCAAAAGTAAACAAAGCAAGATAACAGATGCAATGAGAATTCTACACAGTGGTCTGCAATCTAGCTAAAGAAAGCAGTTGTCGTACAAAGCTCCACGTTCACGAAGTCCTACCCCGTAATGACTGAGGCTGTTGGTGAATACTATTCCATTTGTTAAGCGTAAATAAACGAGCGTTAAAATTGATGGAAAATATAACGGCGGTTGGACGAACGACAAATGTTCGCAGATCTTCTATTTTGTGGAAATCAGGGATTTCAGAAACTCCTCCTGAAGAATTTGTTAACTTCTTTGGTATCTTCCATAATACCATAACACGGCCAAAACTGGATCTAAGACAACGGATTTCGTCATAAGCTACAAGCATTTTTTTCTAAAGCGCACCATAACTGCATTCTGCACATGACGCTATGTATCTGGGGTGATCTTTGAAAAATGGACCTCAAAACCACGTATTCCTTTGACATTCAAGTATGATGAAAATAAAAAAAATAACTAATAGGTGTGGAAAAGAGTAGCATAAACAATAGCTGAAAAACAATATGAAAATTTTGAAAATAATTGAGTAGTATGACAAATCATGCTTGAGACATAATGGTCTCGTGAAGACAGTCGTCGAAAGACAAGTGAAAGAGACGAATGAGAAAGGAAGCCCTCCAGAGACACACTGATCGAGTAGCGCAAGGTGCGACTTAAAGAAAAGTGTGGGTCAATCTTAGGATTGATGACTGGCGAAGATTGCGAGGATTATGATGATGAGGAAAATAATCGTCATCTACCCAAGATATACCGCTTCCAAACTGAGCTGAGCCACGAAACGCGCGGAATGACCAACCGGGGAATCAACAGCACTGCGCTGTAAGAGATCCACATTCGAACCCCGGTTGTCCAACACACAGCTAGTCCGCTACGGCGGCCGCCTTGACTCAATCAACGGGGGTCGCCGCTTGACCGCCCCGAGGAGCTGAAAGAGATGACGGGAGAAGAAAGCCACACGAGCTCCGAGATCTTGAGAGAAGATCACTGGTACGGGAAAAAAGATGCACACGCCCAGTTCCTCGCCCCCGGACTGCGGGAGAGATGGATGGGCACGAGGCCCATCGCGGACGAGAAAGACAGGCCTGCGGTCGATGCGCTCAACTGAGCACACCGCGCGCGAAAATTAAGGGCGGGGTAGAAAATGAGGTGTGAAACACTTTCGGAGGCTAATCGAAGGCAGACGACGGACGATGTCGATAAATGGGTGGCAGAGGAAGGAAGGAGAGATAATTGTTTTTAACTGAACGAGCAACAGCCTCGCTGACTTTCAACGTTTACACTCTCCGCGACGACAGATTATGGAAAACAAAATTTCCTGGAATTCTCTATTCTCTCTTTTAAAATCTCTCTCCAGATTTTACAACCACAGGACCATTTACCATTACAGTCCTCTTTTACTGACTGCTCACCATTCATCTTCTCCAATTAGGAATCAGTATCAATTTTGGCCTCAGTCATCAGCATTAAATGATGAATAAGGTGAAGGCATATATAGGAGATCAAATTTCAGTTTCCCAAGTGTTCTGCATATTTGCAAATTTATGCCACAACTATATGATCGCCACACACAGCCCTGAAATTCCAATTCCGTTGCTACGCGGACATGAGCATTCCCGAAGATGAAGGTTTTTCTTACAATGGTTGTGTCCTTCAAGCAAACGCGACCCTCATTACGAAATCCAATCTCAATCACCTACTGATTACAAATTTTAGACGCCATTCCACGGTGAAACAGTCATGCAGCCATACCGATACAGTAAACGTCGCATTTATACGACAGGCGGCTAAATTAGGAGATCAATTTTCAATAAAATTTTGCCATTTCAACGCGATCAAGTGACATAGACGCAAAAGTGAAGAATTTCTAAAATATCAGTATGCACGCTGTTCGTATTAAGATCGTCCGAGCATTGGATCATTTAGCAAAAATGAATGTAAGCTTATCGCATCAGTTCATCGTAAATTAATATGCGATAACAGCCAATCAACCTGGTAGTAACACTCCAATGAATTATCTCCGTTAGAAAATAACCGATACGCACAGAAAAAAATATTTAAGATAGGAAGCCTTTCCGCCGGTGATATGGTAGTTCTATTAACTTCTAAATGACACCTCCTCAGATGGAATTCCACGATAAAAACACAACGCTCACCGTTTCACTCGAGAGACGACGATTAATATGCCATGCTAAAAGAATCAGGTGGCACAACCAGCAGTAAGACGTTAGAACTTCCTCCACGTAATGGTGAGCGAAAGAAATTTCATCCTGACGATTACTCGAAATGTTGCTCTGCTCTCATGACGGATAAGGGCCGAATGCTCTAAATCATTTCCCTCATCGAAATATGGTAGCGTGTGGAAAACGTAAGTTGGGGGGAAGGGGGAGAGGGGGACGCCAGTGTAAGCGGCGGATGACGCTGTTTAAAACGTTCATCCTTCGCGGGAGCGGGGGACCATCTATTTCCCAGAGCTTAACTTCGCGCGCGGCAACATTTCAAAAATAAATCTCCGAAGCGCGCAGAGTCCCGAGTCGGTAAAAAAAATCAATGGGGAGGAGGGTCAGGTGGTCCCCCACGTCGTATTAAATCAAGCGATTTATTTCGAAAAGTGAGTGCGTATTCCTATGCCACTCGAAAATAACGCCGGCGGAAAAAAATGACCCCACAAACTATTCGTCGTCGGAATTACACGCGAGAGAGAGGGGGCCGCAAAAAATCAGTTGCCGTTAATATGAATCACTCTTGGCTTGGGGGGGAACAACTGCAGAAAGTAATGAATACGCGTCGCAGGAGATTGAATATTTTCAATCGTCAATTTATCGCCACGACAAGAGGTGGATACGGAAAACCGGCGGCTGGGAACGCAGGGTATTGGCAATTTGGCGAAACTTACGAGCGCACCGGCCCGTTTTTCTTTTTGCAGTACGATATCCAATTTACAGACATCACATATCTCGTAATTACTTTCGGAAACCAAACTGAAATCGGGGGAGCGAAGCATCGCGAAACGCAATCTTTGATCGAGCCACACGTAAGGAGTAATTTGACGACCCGAAGAAGTAAATTTGCTCGCGAGCAACATCAGTCATCCATGTTATTCAAGAGGAAAAAACAGCATTTGACCAGACCCGAATGAGTCTTCTTCGTAATTGAACAGCTTTTAAAGCTATTGAAATCTCCTCCCACACGGCCGATACAGCATCAAGATGATAAAAATCAACAAATATAGAACCAACGCTTAACAAGACAGTCAAAAAGGACATTTTAAGCAGCACCGCAGACAGTAACTTAGCCATGTGCGGGAGAAAAAAGACCGATCAAGGAGAAGTAATACGAATGGGCTCTCGATAGTCACCCTACGAGAAAAACTCAAGGAGGGATGCGAGTTCCACAGAAAAAAAAATTCCCGGAAATCCGTAACGACTTGAGGATCATTTTCGCAGAATCCATCAACTAAAATGCCGAACGAGGGAGAACCATTTATTTATTTTTAACGACTCGGGTCCGGGATTCACAGCAGAAGGCTTTCGAGGGGCCTAAATACTGTCGGCGTAAAGATAAAGGCGATGTTTTTTCGGACTCACTGACACCGGATTACAAACACCACCTCGGACGCTGGAGAAATGAGAGGGAAAGAGGAGAGAGAGGGGGAAATGAAATGAGACGAACTAAAACCGCTGGTGTTAAAGAGAGAGAGGGCCGATGCGAGTAAACACGGCGCGCGCGCTTTTATTTTCAACCTGACCAAACAAGCAAGACTAACCCATTCATGCAAACGATTCGGTCTGGGTTTTCCCAAGTGATGCCTAAGCCGGGGCGCCGATATCGGATTGGCGGAGACTCCCAAGGGTGGTAAAATGGCAGGGCGAGGAGGAGAGGGGGCGCTCGAAAGAGGAGTTCGAAGGAAAGGAAAATTGCCGCACACCTTTCAACAACCGTTCCAGCCAGCCTAACGCCACGCGGGAACGCCTAAAAATAGGCGATGTGGGCAGAAAAAGCCCCCCGCGTAAACATACCCCACCACGCTGACGCACCTGTGAACGCTGCTTGGATGGTAGATGTGGAAACGGTTTCGAGACTGGGCCAAAAAGGTGAACGCACCCCAAATAGAGTGAGCAGGAGAGACGGATAGTGTAAAAAGGATGCGAGGGTGGAGAACTAAGAGGGCCAAGTAAAATCAGAAAGAAGTTATAGTAAGACGGCTTACTTTTAGGCCCCATCTTGAGTGAGCTATTACTGAAACGGAGTACAATAAGCTACAGTATAAGTACAGCTATTTTTAGGCAGAGCAGTAGCATCCCACGCTTCTCCCCATAATTAAAACTGCAAGCAGAATGTAATTATTAAACTTTCATGACGTTTACAAAACATCATAAACTCAACGCTGCGGAACAATATTGGAAGCATTCAGTGATAGCCAGGGCTTTAACACTTAGTCCGGCAGTCAAAAGGTCGCGAGTTCAGATTCCGCCTCTAGCACTGATCTCGTGTTCAACTCAAAAATATGCTAAACGGTGAGATATGGCCTTCTCAGCTGGAGCCCATAAATCCATTATCCACTCTTATTATATTATCGGAACGATTATCTCACACAACATTAATTATGTTTTGATTGTATGGGACAAAAACTCTTCCAATGGCATTGAATACCCATATTTACATTTTACTTTCCAATCGCATACGCCAACATATTGTACAGAAATCAATCATACACTCAGTTAGGTCTGATCGAGTTAAACCAATATTCTTCTCAGCATTCACATAGACAGGACAACACTCCTATATCCCGAAAAAATCTCCTATTTTAACACTCCACGGTGAAAGGATTAGTCACGACGACTACCAAAATTAATTTCGGAACCAGATGAAAAAGAATCGTCGGCAATTTCAGCTTTCACCACACTGAGAATTGGAACTGAAATTACCGAGGAAAGGATTCTGGAAATGAAGCATGGTGACCTATGAGTCGAGGTGCAGAAAGGCCGGGGCGACATGAGATGAATGCGGAGAGGAAAGCAAGCTTCACCGTGGGTAGGGAGGACGGGCGGCAAAGACGCCAAGAGATGTATCCTACAAAAGGAATGGGAACACGCAACGTTAATATAAGAACTAAATGCGTGCGTAGTAAGAAATAAAAACACCCTAGTGTAAATAAATTAAAGCTGTCGCAAATACTAAGAACGCGGTGTCGATAACTAAAGGAACGAGCAACTTCATGAATAGAGCCCCACTAATCGATAGCGCTTTCCGATATCCTCGCCATTTAGAGGTAATTATTATTTTCAACTCCATTACTAATGCAAGGAATGTTACTAACTTGAAATCGTCAGACAATATATGAAAGGTATCGGGTTGATGTGCGGCTAGAGTGTTGTTCTAGCCCATAGGACCGAAAACCCCCAGTCCCAGCAGTGTCGGAGATTTTTTATCAGTACATCGGTCCTCACTTGAGTGAGTTGTAGAGTGCACTTCGAGTACAGTACTGCGTCCGTTGCATGAGACGCTAAACCGTGGAACCCTTTGCGCCTATCGTTAGGGGCAGATTAATGCCAACGCTGAGTTTCTTTACACCTTTCCTCCGTTCCCTGAAAAATTGCCTACCCACATCCCATTACCCACCAATCTTAAATTGCGCAAATGACATTAGTTGCCGGTCACCTCCACCAAATAACTAACGATCATGATTAACAATACTTCACGTACATTCTCAAGTCAGCGATCCTCAACTGTCTGTGTCGAGTTCTGATTGGCTCAAACCGTGGGCCAATACATCATCGAGTACGCGGTAGGTACACGTCTCAAAGTTGATTACGCGCCAACCTTGACCATCCATATCCACCTTAACGACGACCATAGTTCCTGAATCAAGACTTCACCGAACGCATACATATCCCCTTCATCGACGGACAAGGTCCAGCGTAGCAGTTTGCCACACACGAGGTACGCAAGATCACGCACTCACTGAAGAAGGGCAACGGCGGAAAAGCCCTCGCGGGGAGCACGAGCGAGGGGGGATAGAAACGAAGCGGAACTAGAGATAGAGCACGTAATGGTGCCGCCTCTGCGATCTTTTTTGCTCCAGCTTCACGACGACAGGCAAACAAGTCCGCTATCTCCTTCAGAGGCATCCATCTCTAAAACTATGAACCGCCCCCCCCGACTCCTCGACAGTTTTAACCACAACGGGTCATTCAGGTCGGAGAACATCACGGGCATACCGTGGCTACGCATGCAATACAAAATATATTGCATAGAAAGAGCGGATAGATCAGTTCGCACGGGGAGAAAACTATATCAGTCGAGCGAATCTTGAGTTATCACCACGCCAACGAGTAATGAATCCAAGAGTGGCAAACCAGCTGGTGGTGATAAAATATAGCATGCGTAGGAGACAAGTATTAACCGAAATCACAAGCAAGCACCCTCAATCAAGGGCTAAAAGTATCACCGCGTATGCAGTGAGGAGGGGGAGGAGGATTTCTTTTTCGGTTGTTACGTGCCAGCAGGAGGAAAATGGAATTGTCAAAAAGAGCTACAATCATCGCTGATGGAAACACGGGAACTATGACTATGGGTTCGGTCAATTTCCGGGGGGCACAAAAAGGGAAAAATGAGTGTGGAAAACTCGAGAGAGGAAGATAGGAAAAACTGAAGAAAAAAATAACATCAAAAGGCTGTTTTAATCCCAGGAATTTTTTGCTCACCTGAAGTCGCATATCTGAAATCCAGCCAACGTGCTTCGTAATACATAAAAGAACCCGGATTTTGAAGAAAAAAAAACTAAACGGGAACCGCTTGGATTCCTCGGTGATAACGCGTTCATGCACCATTTTCGTACATTTCTGAGGATGGGTCATGATCCACAGCAGGCAAAGTTCAACGCACAGCACGATTTCTGCATCGGAATTTTGGTATGCCACGGAACGGCGGGGTTGAAGTAACGGAAGCTCGTTTCAGGAGTGGAGGAAAGGAAAATAGACATGATGATTACGTAACTGTGCAAAAGGAATAATGAAATTAATTTGCGAGACAAACCAAGCGATTGTGATTCATTAAACAGGGGACAACATTTCTCGGATGTGTGATATTTGATAGCAACTTGTAGTAACAACTAGTCTCAAATAGCATGCTCAGCGTCGGGATTAGAAAACGCACGAAACATCTATCCAATGCTAGAGAACTACAAAATAAAATGACTGAAATTGCGCAGAACAGCATATTATCGTAGAATTTTATCAACATCTACGAAGGTCCATGCTCCTTTAAATGTGATTCACCATAGGGGACTAATAATGACCGTACTTTGGGAAATACCAAATATTCTCAGGGCCAACACCTGCTTTTTTACATGTTCAAGGATAAAATTGGAGTTCCCCCACGTAAAAGGTTTTTCACTTCCCATTAATGCTGCAGTAAACCATCCATACCAAAATCTTTTCCACCAGCACTCTCCCGACCGGTGCATCGGCGAGAGGCGGGGCTGGAGAGGGAGATAGCGCAGGGTTGGGGGGGCATCGGACGCTCGTGGCGGGACGGAAGCTCTTAAAAGCGCCAGGTGCGGCACGTTGCGCGGCAATTAAAAAAAATAGAAGAGCGTACGTCGAAGCGCATCCCGCACGAGACGGTAGTGTCGTAAAAACATTGACGGGGAGGGAGGATAGGAAGAAAAAAAGTGGACTATGAGACTATCGAATATGAGCTTCCTTTTCTGAAAAAAAAGACGTCAAACACCCTCTTATTCCTTTTCATCGGGCCGGCAAGAGAGTGCATCGAGAGGCACGTTTAAAGAGTGCAAGGAAGTAAAACGTTTAACGGGCGGCGGTATTCCTTTTTTTCCTGTTTTACGAGGCGCGTGCGTGAGTGGGCGGAAAAGAAGGGGATTGGTTCGACGGACACTTCGGCCCAAGAGTTGCCCCAGCTGTGCGATGCCAGGTTGTTGACATCTAACCACGATATCCAAAAAACTGTAGAGGTGAGAGTGACATATAGCAGCGATGATGATTTTAGAGAAGTCGATCATTATAAAAATTATCACCCTGATATAATATCGTCAATATCCTCTCGATGACAATATTCGCTTATATCGGGGCGCAGATAATTATTGGCCTCATCGGCATATCAATTGGGTCGATAAATCATAATATCGTGCATCCCCTTATCACACCTACAGCCATTGATGCCCAGACATGGCATTAATTCGCGCATACTGAGTCAGTATTACAGACTGCCGTTTGAGGAGGGCATTCATTCCAAGTTGACATTCCTCTCGGCAGCTCGTCAACGGGCCCGCCCGTTCGAGATATTCAATTTAAAGCTCTACAGAGTGCGGCGAGTGAGTCGGAACAGAGTGAGAATATGTAGCCTGCGCATTGACAGACAAGCATAGGTATAAAAGTTAAACTGTCCACCAGAACATAAGCACACACGAAAAAAAATCCGCATTAAACAACAAAATCAAGGATTCAGAGCGTTCACAAGCAAAACGAGTTTGCAAGTTTGATCTCTCACGGAAAGCACATCGTTAACCATACTCCAGACCCATTATCTCAGAGCACATAACCCCCCAACACCATTTGCGTAGACTCTTAATTTAAAATTTAGCATCTGACTTCGGGGCAGTTTAGAAAAAAAGCGCTTTGAAGGCATCGACTTTAATTTAGGCATTTGTATATTTAGTGGACTGTAATTGTAGTAGATTCGTATTCTATATGCACCAGGAGTAGTGGAAACTAATGGCTCGTGTAATATTCAGGGCGATATATGACGTGCTCTCTACCAGAATGACACTGCACATCACCTAAATGTGGCGCAAGCCATTCATTTTCCAATCGAGTACACTATTTCTTTAGCTGAAAGTATACCGTCATGCTAGGCTTTAGCTGATGGTTTCAACCATGATTAGAAAGGAAGTATTACGAGACAAAATAAAAAAATCTAAAGAAAAATAATTTTAAATTACTATCGCTTGCACGTAGTCTCTGTAGCTATTATCATGGATTTAATCGGATTCCACGGTTTCTCTTAGCACTCATTTCTACCGAAGATAGACCTCACACTTATGCGACAATGGTGAAGTTCCACGATAGCATCAATGATACAGACAGCAAGTAACAAACTAGGAGAGGCAGATGAAAATCGTGATAACGCAACTCATTTACACCCTAAGAGCATAGTTTGAAAACATGTGCGAGGTGACCAAAGGTTTTCTGACAATAAATATACCTTAAAGTTGTTAGAACTGGTGAAACCAGTTAGGCTACCAGACCCCCTCTAGGAATATTCCCACTACCGTTATTTCCAGTTGCAATGGTAACCAAATGCACTTGATTTTCAAATCGGAATCATATTTCCTGATTGAAAATAACGCAATGATAATATATTTAAAGTTACCAAGTATTTAAAGATGAAGGAAGGCTCCGAACGTGATTCGACGAAATAAAAATTAATTTCTTTTCTTCGAGAACGCACTTGAGAATTACGTCCAATATCGGAAACGCAATTACGCTAACTCCGGCGCGATACCGCAATCAAAACGCATATTTATCGTCGTTCTACAATTTATTATGACTGTTGAGATTAAAAAATTTACACTCGTAAGCACTATCTTACTAACGTTCAGTAAATGTCTCCTCGTTATCGACGCTTTCTACGTCTCGGGAATGAGTAATCGCCACTCCTTTGAAGTGCGACTTATAATAAATTGCGACACAACAACGCATACCTTAAAGATTTTTTATATGGGCAAAAGGAAAGCGACGTTCCATGATATCTTACTCAGTCCATATATCTTAATCTCTATCACATAATCTTAATCTCATTCAATAATATAGGCGGAATACATCATCCAAGAGCTTATCTGTAGTCATTGCCGAGTCGGTATGAAGTGAGATTTTGGCCGTTAAACCCATAATATGATGGTATTAGCTAAAAGCAAAAGGTTTTAAACGAGGGGTAAAATAAAGTTTCCAGCTACGATCAAGTTTAAAAAATTGAATCGCATCGACAACAAATCCTGGAAAATATGATTTTCCCTCATAATAAAACAATCATCAGATAGGTTCAGAGTACAAGGTCAAGCCTTCTAATGAACTGAAAAACCATAATATCTAACTATTTCTTTCATTACACCTATAGATAAAATGAAAATATTAAGAAATGAAAACTGAAATTATGCTCATTTGGCATCAACACCCACTACAAACAAACAAACACACTACGCATAAATCATATCGGGAAAAATAATTCAATTGGTACAAAAGTATCATTCACGGAAAACTACTTGTGAACTATGAAATCTATAGTAAGTATCCCATCAAATCAAACTTCATATTGTCATATCAATGGGGTCAGATAAAGTTAAAAAGTAAACCCTAAAAGTTAACTGTGTCACTAACGGCTACGAGCAAGAACACGCACAAGAAAAAATGTACCACGAACGTTCTTTTACTGACAACGCGAAGTGATTAAAAAAGAAAAACAACGAACAAAGTCATGTAAACAGTTTGCCAGCTATGCTAACCATCGACACAGCTTGAAAGCCAATGTGTCGCACCACCTTTCCGACAAATAGAACGATGCCCCAAGACACTAAATACGGACAATCCTGATCGAAACGAAGCGGACCACCCGCGAGATATAAATCTGTGACTCGGACGGCAAGAGGGGTGGAGAGTAATACGGAGAGAGTACGTTTCGGTGCATCCCTTTCCTGAATTATCAAGAGAAGGAAGACTGCGAGTCTGCCTGCGACGCCGTATTTCAACATCCACCGGACATCAAAGGGGAAACAGAATGATGGATTTAGGTCTCCTTAGCTTCCAAAGGCAAGAAAGGACCTCTTTGACCATAAAGGCCACTGTAAGTGGAGGATGAGTAGGTGGCCGCCCGCCAAGAGAGGGTTCGGATTCAGAAAATGTGTGACGGCCGACAAGAAAACGTTAAATACAAGAAGAGGGGCAGAAAGGAGTACACGTACGTACGTAAGCACATAGGACGTAACATTCCAAACGGAAATCGTTGACATGGTCAGTGAGCAAAAACAGGATATAATATCTCTAAAACTTTAAAATAAGAGGAGAAATGATGGGTGGGGGAGGGAGGGAGATAAATGGAAGAAGATCTTGAACAGCATGAGGGAAGGTAGAAATTTCGAAGAGTGTAGGGTATAGGAAATTAGTAAGGTGAGGTGATGGAAATTCCATGGGTAAGAAAGCAATAATACTGAAGCGTCTTCATTTGGGGCGAGACTGAAACTAAATAGTCCACCTGTAACCTAAACCCTATGGGTAGAGCAAGCACAAAATATTTACGAACCAAGCAAGGACATAGAAGACAAAAATGAAAGGAAAACAAAGCTCAAAACGTTAACCAAGAAGCAGTTTTAGCCTATTCCTCGCTTAACCAAGATGATTCTCCGGCACGCGAAACTTCCATAGTTCTTTAGTCTCGCACGAACGCAAGTTATGGAAACACTCAACCTGGAGCCAGGATATGAGGTTTAGCAGGTGGCATTTCGGGGTGCCAAAGAATCGGGCGCGAGGCGTCGACATCTCATATGCACGAACGCGGGTCGGTGGCGGGAGCACGTTTTCCTCCATCGACGCGAACAATGGGGACGCGACGAGACGTTTCTTGAAGGTGATGATAACACGTGAACCGAGGAGGGGGAGGGGCAAGGAAGGCGGGATGGAGGAGGGGAGGAAAGTATGTGGGTCGTATTGGGAGAACCATTACGCGAACACTAAACAAAGGGAGGGATGGAGATACGGGGACGGAAGGCGGAGGAGATAAAAAAAAGGCACTTACCGGTGGTTGTACTCGTCTGCTCGAGGCAGGAGAATTGGGATGGGGACGTGAATGGGGAAAAAAAATATCGCCAGGAGACGTGAATGAGAGAACAGGACGGGCATCACGCATGCGACTCCTTGAGTAAAAAGTGCCGATCCGGCCGACGGAGCCTCGTGCTAATGTGTCTTCTTTCTCTTAGCACTTGGGCGGGCGGCGCAGCTTGAGGGGAGCAGAGGGCGCGGTGGGATGGGGAGCCGCTGGAGAAAACGACCGAAGAGTGCGATATGAGGACGCACTCGAGAACGGCCCAACTGCATTTTCCATTTCGACAAGGGCGTGTGTTAGGGAACTTATCGAGCGCTAACATTTAATATGCTTCCGCATCCACCGTTATCGGGTACCTACCGCAAACGATGACGTATCCCTAGGACCGGGGACTAAAAAGTGTGAAATCCTGCAAGTACGGACGCCATATCACTTGAAACGTGTTGATCGAAAATGTTCGTGATTGACGCCTGGATCATCGATACGGAAAATTAAAATAAGCACACAAAAGCAATTTCCACATTTACTGCCGTCTTACGAATTGACCGATACTCGAATAGATAGTTATAAATTAATACATATCAGTCAAAGGCACCATAACTATCGCTGTCTAATGATGAAACAATGACGCAAATAATCAACATTAAATTAATAAAATATAATTATCAACAGCACTACGCAACTGTAATTTTTGTCAATAGTCGATACCGACTGAATATAGAGTCAAAATTATATTTGATAGCACGAAGCAGGCGATACGATGGCAATTACCTCCAACAGGATGACAAATATGACGCTGACGATCTGAAAATTATGAGAATCGATTGAATAGTACAGACGAAATTGTCGATGATTATCGAGGAAACGTGGTATGCTGGATATCACGAATAGACTGTAGACACGTCAATAACTGATACCTTTCGCATCGAGACGGTCGATAGTGCACCCAGCACATCCATACCAGGGTGGTTGAGAAACGGAAATGCGGGAAATGGTTGTTAAGGGGGGTTAAGTACACATCCACACGCATGCATGATATTGCGAAATTCTTATCCCATTCTTACGGAGCTCCTCGGGCAAATACCTCTCCCTATGCCTCTCCAACCAATCAACCAAGGGGGTCACGGAGGACATCGTTCCTCATGTCCCCACTCCACACCGCCTCCGCGCAAAAAAACCCCAGCACACGAAGGGTGTCAAACTCCCCCACTCTTTCTGGCAGGCAAAAGCGTTTTCTACCGCGCAAGACGTCGTCCGCATATCATCCACCGCCCATCAATGCCGTTTCCAATCCTCCTCAATGAACAGCTTTAAGACTCTTCCCGTTTTTTTTTCTTTACCTACACTTTGGGACCTTCCTTCACATACCCCGAGCTCGCGTGGAATCGATCCATCACGGGCGGGCATGACGGAAAGGACGAGAGGATTTTATCGCAAATTCCGACGAGGGGACGGAGGGAAGGCTTGAAGAAGTGGCTCCTGCTCGCACATCAAAAGGCATGCAGCGAGGAAAATAAGCAGAAAAAAACTCGTCGAAAGACCCTGAGGCTCCGTGAATGAGATACCCAGCGCACGCACTCTGGGGATCAATTAATTACACGCCGCCCTAGGAACGGAATAGCTAAACTACGTCTAAGGGCAAGTCGCGGCCTCACTAACGGCAGTTTCTCAACTAACGAGGAGGATTGCGTAAGGGAAAGAATTCGCCCTAGGGGGTTATCGCGTCAATGGAAATAAAAACGGAATGAACGACGGCATAAAAGTTGAATAAGAACGTTTTATATGAATGAATTTCGCAACTACGCAAGGAACTTCCTCGGTCAAAGTCCAATGCAACTAAAGGACTGGCGACGAGATCGTTTTTGCTTCGCGGAAACTTTCCTATCCAACATGCCAATCGAATGTTTTCAACTGCTGACGACTCATGCCGAAACGCTCGCGGCTGAAAGATACCAAAGATGACGTACTTACAGTTACACCACTGCATTAATGGGAATTACCAAGATGTGTGTGGAAAACTAGCCAATAAGACGAAATCAGCTCTGATACTTTATCTTAAGCTTAGAAAATGTTCGCAGAGAATAAGAGATATATTCTTTCCAACAAGAGCTAAGGTGGAAAAAGGGTCAATGTTGTCTTAATCTCAGCTCAAATATAGTCGTCTTAATATTATTAATACACCGCATCCGCCAGCTAACACAGTCTTATTACTTACAAATTATTAGATTTTGAGTTTAAATTAAGGCGGAAAGGGAATTTTCGTTTTCGCACAATTTCTTTTACAGCGATATTCACTGTACTGCCTCAACCAATGGAAAAAAGTGTACACCCTGTTAATACAGCTAAAGAACCAAATCTAATTCTTGGAATCCAAGGGATGAACACGCCAGAAATAAAACAGTAGTCGTCGCGCTCGCTGAGAGGTATCCAAGGGTGGGTAAAACTCCGTGACCAGGAATTGAACCCGGATCTATGGTTTCCAGACGAATGCACGATCCAAGAAGGGGAACACGCCAAGTAGAAACACAAGGCTCCTCTATTATCCCCGTACAGTCATGCTTGATGAAGCCAAAACGCCGACAGGTGATACCAATTGCAACTGCAGAATGCACGGAGGGCAGTGAAAAGAATAAATGCCATGACATTCGAAGAACATTCTGCGGAGGATTGAATTCCAAATCACGTCGAAATGCGGCTATCTTGAAAACTTACAAAAGCCATACCTACTTTAAAAACGAAAAAAAAAACTCAACGTAGAACTGTTAATTATTTTCTGCATATAATTCATTTTAAAAAAACAATATGTTTTGCTGCAAACTCTGATGGCAGGCATTCCGAGTAATAGCGTTGCAACCAAAAGCAAAAGATAAGAGTTTCAGTGATCGATTCAACTCGATTAATCTCCGAGATTACCCATGCACAGGCGAGTTTATTGGCATGAATGTACTCCTTCCCCACGGAGGAAAGTCGATTGCCTCAGAACACAAAGGCCAGAGAATTAGAACGAGACTCGATTATTTGCGGAGTAAACAAACACTGAGTCGAGGTCGCGAATGGCACTGCGAGGAGGGGTGGTGGGGGTAGGCGCGTGTGAAAGACTTCGGGGAAGGGAAGAGAAAGTACGTATAACGTTGCAATGCCCGAATGTTAATGGGAGGAATATCCGTGATTGAAGCACACGTCGGGAATGAAATTTGACAACCAGAGGAAGGGGGGATAAACGTTATCCAGCGGAATAATTCATATAACGGGAAAAAACACTTAAAACTTATAACCAATAACTCAGATTATTTACAAATACTGTTAGGAGTGCATTTCGGTGCATAGAACGTCAGGCATGGTAGCACTGATTTAACAGTACCTCCCGATGACCCAATTGGTTTGAAAGGCGGAATAGCTGAAAAAAGAACAGAAAAGTGGGGAAGTACTAAGTTTTGATAGTTTCCACTATGAAACCGATAGATAGCAAAGAATGAATACGCGAACTGACGACCGTCCCAGCATGAGAAAATGCAGGCCACATAAATGATAAGCGTAAGACAAGGCGGGCAGTCGAGGTCTTTGATACGTGACCCATGACTATGAAATACAGAATGCAATTTGGCGTGAATATACTCCTTCTAGCAATTTCCAGTAGCAAAAAGCTATTTTCCACCCTCCGATTTCGTTTGTCACCGATTTTTTTCAAAGATCCATCTTCAAAAGGCTAGATAAATGATAAAGGTAGATAATTACACCACCATTAATGGCAGTAAAATGTATATGACCTATGGATATAAGCAATTACTACCAGAATCCCTTTTACGAATCTCTCGTCACCACGGCTCACATTTGAAGCTTGAGAACAAGGATGAGGTGGGTGGGAAGAAAATAAAACGAAAAACTAAAATCAATTAGCTTTAAAGCGAATAAACATGGAAAAGAAATGAGTCACCGATTCGTTCTCAGCTCGAATAAAACGACAAACGAATACATTTCTTGAATGCTGACTTCATCGCTGAGGAATGCGAGAGTAGAAGGGCTCTTGGATTACGTTATCAAACTATGATAAGATAAAGACGATGAATAACAGCGGAGAGGTAGCAATCTAAGGGCAACTGGTTGCTTACACAAACAAGCAAGGCGATCAACAGGCACATGAATTAAAACTTCCACGATCTCTCTCAAGATGGCGACGTAACAGTAAATTTTCCCGATGTTTTTTCTTCGCCATCAAGTTTCTCTCAAGATTCCCCTAAATTTTAATACCCTCAACGCTACACTTGTCTTTTCAACTAAATTATTTCTATACAAATGTCCTCTCCCTAGCTTCAATTACGATCAACGCACGGTTACCTGGATACAGCAACGATGAAGGCGGAGTTCCAATAATAATTTCCGAGAGATATTTTTGGATCGTTCCACTAGAGTACTCTCAAATTTTATCGGAGATTTCCCCAAATATCTTACTTAGCCGCCACCCAGGATTTTTCTTCAAAGGAAAACGCATATTGCGGGGAATAGGAGCGAGTAAATATTTACCATACGTCCACGCGCAATCCTGTCAACTCGACACCGATAATAACACTAAAACCCTAGACATCGTACTTAAACGTAGGTTTCATCACGGGGGAAGGAGTAAAACGTCTAGTAAGGAGGAGAGTGGAGACGAGAGGGAAGAGGGAGCGAAGAAGATGCGATAAAGCGAGCCGGTTGGGAAATCACGAGCCGAAGTGAGAGAGAGAGAAGAGACAGAAACGAGCACGTGAGCAATATCGCTGGTGCGGTAAAAGGAGGAGCCGGTGGCTGGCGGGGAGGAAACAGCGAAAGAGAGAGAGAGAGGAAATGGGGGAGGGCGGTCGTTGAACCCTCGTCCTCCTGAATGGAGGTCCGATTACGGCATCCTCTCCCCTACCTCACCACCCCCTTCCACACCGCGCGAGCTAACGCACACGCACACACACGCAAATAAGAGCGGACATACAACAATACGACAGGAGGGAAAACGCCGGCCTCTCGCCGGGTGAATTACGAAACCCTTTAGCGGTCGCGAGGGAGTATCGGAGCGCTCGTCTGCTCACTTGACGCGTTCTCTGGTTGGCACGGTAGGGAGGGTCCCGAATCCTTGGGAGGACGAAAAAGACAAGTAAGAACCGCGCTGCCGCGCACGCAAATATAACACGCGCACGGAAAACCGCCCCGAGTAAGAACACCACTGAACTCCACTCAAGATGGAATAAAAACAAGCATAAGGAAACCTTCCTTTTCATTTATACTTTCCGACTTCCTCTCGTTCAACGAAGTGTTTTTTTCCGTCCTGAAACACGCGCGCCGCACGAGATGCGAGTCGCATGTTTTTTTTTCCTGCCATAGAGTCATTCAACTCGACCGACTCCACCCTCCCCCTCTTTAGTGCCTACGGTTGTTGTGGCCATTATGCGTTCGCCAATTATTCGCCCGCAACCTACATTCGCTCACGTGTTTCCATAAATACGCTCCCGTAGCTACGATCTATACGACCACATGAATGGAAAACACTAGCGCTGCCCTTGCGGTGGAAGAAATACGGTTCAACTTCGAGAAACTACGGATCAAATGTCGCACCAAGCTGTTAAGCGCTTGCCAGAACGAAATGGGGGTTATTAGTTTTCAGAGAATATCAGGCGCCGAATCATGAGGGAACTCAAAACAGGTTTTCGTTCGAAATAAGGCTAATGAAATCCGATGAGTGACACACAACATGGGATTAGTAAGTTTATGAATGCTACTCCTTTCTTCCCGTTCATGTCAATCAGGCATAGGGAAAATAAGAGACGGGAAAAATATGGGCAACAGCAAGAGCTGAGAGGACCATAATAGGCAATTGAAGGGACTGTTTTGTTAAATATAAGGCGGTAACAACATTGAAGTCACTTTCACCCTAGCATAAATAAACCGTCAATAAATTAATATGCCAAAAATTACACAAAATATACCAGAGAATAGGGAAATCGATTTGAAAAATAAATTACGTAAAGAAATTCAAGGGAAGGAAACGGAACTAAACGAAACGATCGGGGTTTTACGTCCTGCGCGGTGGCAATGAGGTGACCTCACCACTTAGTGATATTCGAGCGCACCTCTCGTGAAAGAAGATGGTAGCCACCGCTCGGACCTTCAAATGGTCCGCGGAGGAGGAGCGTCCCCCACGGGCGAGACCGGAAGCAATTGGGCGGGAGTGGCAGGGGACATCCATTCACAGACCGTCGACGGCTGACGCATCGACCCCGCGACCGAGACACTGCCGAGGCCACGGCCAGCGCGCCATTTAAATCGCGAGGTGGGGGACTCTTCATAACAACATGTACAGGGGGGGAGGGGAGAGGAGAGTCATTAACGAAGGGGAGAGCACGGCGATGAGTGGAGCTCGCTCACTCCCACGGGCCAATTAGGAGCAACCCTCTCAAGTCCACGCACCTGAGACCGACACAGCTCGGATGGCAAGCGGCAAGAGGGTGGAAAGAAGAGAGAGAAGAGGGAATTAAAGAAAGAGATCCCCTCGAATGGACACGCACCGTTGGAGGGAAGCTGCACTTATCTACACCTGCGACGAGCTGTCACAAATGCCGAAGCACGCGTCGCCTCCTCCGCCGGCGGGGAGCCCGAGTTATCTGACGCCCTTACATCACTCCCGACGTCCGTGCGATCGCCGATAACGAGAGAGGGACGAGACATGCCGGGTAAGCGCGTATCAGGCGGCCGCAAGGGACATAAATACTTGAGGGGTTGTCTCGTCCGGCAACTAAACCTGCGGCTAATGCACGAGGGGAAAGGGGTTGAATCATCTCACGTTCCCGGCAGGCCATACGCCTATTGTGCACCGAATTCCCCAGATGAGCACCATAAAAAACCAGCTTACACGACAAAATCAATTGCATCCTTCCGATTCAAACGAATCCCCAGTCATACGATAATTCTCTAACACTTTGTGTCACTCACTTTGGGTTGGTCGAAATAAAGATAGCCGTCAGAAATGAAAGAAGAGCGGGTCTCAATAACTCCTGGTGACTTAAGTAGCCGACATTTTTGCGCACGATGCACGAGTGAGATTTCTTTTCATAAAATACAAAAATCATAATAAACGAAATGAATTCAGAAATACCCGAATTTGGTTATATTTATTAAAATCGTCTAAGCAATGCAGTTACATTTATGGCTCGCAATTACGCGGGAGAACTATGGTAATCCGTATTTGAATGCATGTAACAACATTATATAACGGCATATACCCTCTACGGAACCTCACCGATAATATATACTACACCAATGAAATAGAATAGAAATGTTATGATTCATACCCGAACAGGTTACCTCAACTCGACGTAAAACCGAGACCTTAATTTAACACTCTACCACACGGATAGCCCTAAAATCACCTAACAACGCCACTACAATACAAACTAGCATGCCACAACCTTTACGAGGCTCGAGTGGGAAGGCCTTCCACGGAAAGAGAGACGACGCGGAACGCCGCCCTTAAAACAACCA
This sequence comes from Platycnemis pennipes, assembly GCA_933228895.1. NCBI lineage: Eukaryota > Metazoa > Arthropoda > Insecta > Odonata > Platycnemididae > Platycnemis > Platycnemis pennipes. The sequence continues at coordinate 55,864,299 of OW121853.1, forward strand.
CAACCCCTGGCCTTCAACCTCGATTCGCCATCTCCTTCCTCTCCCGCCGAGCCAAACTCCCGAAAATCTTCGCCCGTCACACAAAAGGGACGTCGAAATGACCCGAGCGAACAAACTTTACGAGGGGCGAAGCTGGGGCGGGAGATCGGTGCCCTCCCATCCTTCTCCGTACGAGAGCACGCCGGTCAAATTAGATTTACTTTGGCGGATCCGCAGGGAAGTGGCGAGGGGGAGAATTGACGGCGGAAAGAGTGGGGGGTTTTGTGTGCGTTACGCACACTCACGAACCCCGCACACGACCACACCCACTCACTCTCCCCCTCAACACGGCCGACGTGTGAGGAAATCGCCAGACTGGCGGAAAGCGACGGAACTGATGCGGGAGAGACGGGAGGGGAGGATGAGGGCATCTCCCGTGGGACTTTCGGGTCGGGAGGATCAGGGTGTGAGTGTCCGTGTCGGAGACGAGGGGGTGGGGGGGGGGGGAAGAGGGCCCGAGAGAACAGTGATGCTGGGCGCTGAAGGGCGTGGGTGTGGACCGAAGGGCCGGGGATGGCGTGCGCGACGAAAGTAGACGGACAGGCGAGAACGCTAGGGAACGGTAGGCGAGCATAAAGGTATTGACAGCGTGACAGAAAGGTTTCAACCAAAGTTCCTCCAGTTTGCCCTTTCCCGACGGTTAAAGGGAGAGGTGCGCGACACAGCCTATGCATCAACTGACATGTTCCAGTGAACTTCCAAAGCAAGGTGGGGTCTTCTAGAAACTTGATGTTTACAAAGTGGCTGCTGCAAATTAGCATTTCAAATATTGGTCGAAATAAAGACATCATCCATGTAACAATTGCGTACATCATTTGCAATAATTTCGTCAACATTAAAATCCTCGAGAAAGGCACTGACTATTAGATAAAGGATATGTTTTTCAGAGGGCTGGGAACGTTGAGGCTAGGGAGATATTAATTTCAACACGTAAAATTATGCGTTAATTGACGACTGTTAAGAATTTAAATATACCCGCCGTATTTTTGTAGATTTTTGCATCACTAAATGTTCTGCAATGATGATCAGAGGGCCTGAGATATATTAAGTTGCTCTTGTTGCATATAACAAAATAATTAAACACTCGGAGTCAATTCGATTTTCGAATTCACAGCCCGAGAAGTGAATTTTATGTTTCAAAGAAAACTTACAGGATACAAAAGAAAAAATTCCAGTGGTTAGGTATCGTGAAAAATGCTGCTGACAATAAAATGATAACTCTCTTAATGCTTGCGTTATCAGAGGTTAATTCTCCATTTCGAATTAACAGTGTTGCTGGTGATAATACTTCCATCACTAAACGTTCCTAATAGTAAAGGATATGACCCCTATTTGTTGGATTACGCATGGGACGCAACGGAGAAGAAAAAGCACCTTCATATTCCTGATCTTTCGGGTTATATCACCACGTTGAGAAACATCGTACGCTTATGATCGCAAAATAAAAGTATTATTTGCCACGACCATTCATTAAGTGACACCGCAAGATAGAGGGAAGCCTTCTAAAACTAGTAAAATCGGCGAAATTCAAGTTTTCAAACTGTATAAAACTGATTTACCTGGCAACGTAGGGACTCAATAAGGCATTACCAACAAAACTAAAGAAAATTACAGAGATTAAACACCATGGCATTTCATCCGGGCCAACGAGCATGTTTCACCGTTCCATTTGCAGAAGTTTCCCAACCTTGGACCAGAATGGATGACCGCCACAGTCGGACCAAAAGAGGGATGCTGGATGGAGCGCGAGAAAGAAAAGAGACTGGACTGAGGTAAAATGTCAAGTTGTGGGTGATAAGGGAGTGAAGGTTGGCCAAGCATAAAGAAGGAGGCAAGATCCTGGAGACGGGGAAAGGAGCAGAAAGGTGGGTTTATGAGAGGTCACCGTTTCGGGTCACTCCTGGGCCCCTTAACTCGGTGCAGCCTGCGAAACCAGGAGTCCTTCCCGCGGAAGCTCAAAACGAAGCTCAGCTAAGGAGGCGAGTGCAGGGTTGAATACAACAAAGGGAGGATAGATAGCGAGGAATGGGTGGCGAAAATGAGGACAACTGGGAGTCAGGGGAGGAGATGGGGGGCTGGGTAGGATAAGTTGCTAGGACTGGTCACGGATGTGACAGAAAAGAAAGTATTCCGGCAAAGGAGAGAGAAAAAGAGATATGAGGGGGAGGAATTGGGAAACGAGCAGGTTGGAAGCCAAACCCAGACCACGAAAAAAAAAGCAAGAGGGCTGAACTCGATACGAATGGAAAAAACCAAAGGAAAACCCCATGCACTGTTCTCGATGCGCCCTTTCAGGTTTCCCAGAACTCTCGTCCCCGCTGAGAGCCTCGATTTTCCAGTACATGAGTTCGACAGAGACCGCTATGTCTTACAAGCCTGGTTTAACAAAGGCAACAGTTGTTACTCACCCAATAATCTCCGAATGGAAACGAAAGGGTAGAGAAAAATCGCGGGTAACTCGTTCTAAACGATCAACGATCTAAATATTTCTTAAGCACTTTTCCATAGAATTAAAATTAGAACAAAAAATAACCACATCCAAATATAAACTCAAAAGAAAAGTAAATATCCATCGTAAAATAAGGCATCATCAAAAATTGAAATATGTACTATCAATTTCTAACTTAAGTATGTACATACATCCGACGATACAACTTGTTTTTAACGTTAAACGTTAAAATTGAAATAGATATTATCAAACTCTCACGAAAGTACATCCATCGATACAAACTGTTTTTAACGTTCTTTAAAAACAATCCACATTCTAACACGGAGAAATTTTAGAACGACTTCAGGACTTTTTATGAATCCGATTTTATCTATTTTTTTCACATTCTACGCAACCAGTGCGTAAGCTACACGTAAATCCGGTTACCCTAAAGTTTTCCTAGAATAATACCTTTCCATCATCACAAAATTCAACATTACAACGCCCTCTAAACACCATCATTTTTCCGGACTTCGAATTCATCAACAATTGAGAATAGAAATAGGTGTTTACAATAAAAAAAAAAGAAATTTTCTGCGGAAATAAATGATTATCAATCCCAAATGATATGTATGGCGAGCATCATTTTGAGGGTGAAGTTTGAGTCCCTGATTCGTTAACACAATTCCGATATTCACTAGTTGTTGCACCAAAAAAACGGGGAATTACGAAATGACGTAGGGCTCCATGTCGCATCTGGTTCCATAGCAGCTGAGTGTCGCTGAATTTTTTCCGCGCCGAGGATGGCTATCAATAAAAGCAAGGAATCGTCGCAGAACTACTAAGGCGAGTAATGAACAATGAAACGGGTCTAATTTTTTTCAAACACCGGGAAAACTGGAGGACACAAAATAAGTCGCCACAATACTGGAGAACAAGTAAGTCGGCACACGGAAAAAAGGAATATTGTTTTCCACGATCCTCAGGGTAAAAACGCTCGCTGCCTGAAGGTGCACCCTCCACTAAATACTGGACAGTCACGACTATGCCCAATATATTACTACGAAGAAAAGGTACATTAAAGCTTACCTAGAGTAGAGCAGTAGATTCAGAACAGTACACACAAGAACTCCAATGAAGTCATTGAAGGGCTTTGACACATACCTGAAATACAAGTAAAAAGTAATTAGGAGAACAGAAAAACAATTTTATTTATTTTACTCCAAAGTGGGTAAAATAGTTTTATGACATATGTTTAAGCAAAGGCGAAATGAGTGACGTTGAATAAGAAAAAATTCATCTGTTGGCTTTGAAGACAGAAGAAACTGTCCAAGGTAAGGTTTAAAAATATACTCAAAGAGTTTGAATGAAACTATTTCCGAGAACGACCCCTCAAAACACTACTTTTAAGAATTTTCATCACCTCGGAAAATGATCAAAAATCGCCCACTTAACGCACCGGAAAGTCAAGGCAATGATTTCAGCAGAAGTGGACCACAACGCCCGGGGGGGGCAATATAGTTCTATTATAATGATTTTAAAAACTTACCATGGAAGGAAAGAGGAAAAAGGGAAAAAAATAAATCCCCTTTTGGACTAAAGGCGTCCCGAATTCCTGTCGAAATACCATGCCATATAAGCTCGCAATACGAAGAAAGTTGGCCAGGCAATAAATTCGCCGAAAATACAATATTTTTTCTTATCCAATAGGAACCCAACCCTCAACTCCGAGCCGCCTCCTTCACGATCGGACAACTTTATTGATGTACCTAGTTGGCAGTGGGACTAAAATCCGGACTCCCAATTGGATGGGGACTAATAAAATATAAACGGTATTCAAAAGATGAATTTTTTTCAACGATCAGTTCAGAGGTTTCTAATGGTCACCAAAACATTTTAAAGGGCGGAAGAGAAGGGGGCAGTTTTCTTCGAGTTACGCGCCGAACTGCAGGACTCTTTAAACTGGGAAACTTTCAAGTGAATAACAAAAATATTTCTTTTTTAACCGTACGAATTTAGGACTATGAAGTCCTCTCTCTTAATTAACTCGGAACATAAATATCCATCATAAGCGACCGCGGAGTGGTAGACAACTATATGCCTTGGCGCCATTGAGGGCGGCAGAACTTGATGAAAGGAGCAAGGTGGAGTGGAGAAACGGTGGAAAGACACCCAAGCGTCAGCCTTCTCGTAACGAAATGCGTCATGGGATCCAAGATTTTACACATTCCATCCGACGAACGGAGTACCGAAATCGAAGGGCATCCTAAACATCACTCCAGCACTGAAGTGGTACTGGGACTCCACTGAAAATAATTTACCACTGAAGGCATTCGATCTCAGATCATCGGGATAGGAGACTAGTGCTCTATCCACCATTCTAGGCGGATGCTCGTGCTTTCCGTTCCTCATGCCAAAGGGCTAGAGTCGCTACGTTTCATGCATTTCGCTTTAAAAGTCCCTAGTACTACCATGACCGCAATCAAATAATCCACTCACTCCACTGCATTTGATGATAAACCATTGTCACTTACGTTGTGTTGGATACGAACATGACAATCAAGCACACAATGAATTAGATTTTAGAAGAAACGAATAGGGAGGGATAATAATCTCACCGTAATTTCTAATTTAGACAATATTTTAACACTCATTTTATTTATCGGTTCCGTTTAGGCAAGTTGAATTACTCCCTTTCAGCAATATCACACCAACAATCGTAGGCAACATTTCGCAAGAGTCATCATAAGGTTCATCCCTCGTCCAATGTGAGATTCGCCAATCGAATCAACAGATTCGATGCAATGATGTGAAAAGGCACACCACTATACAAATTTGAATCTGAGCGGGATTTTTTTTCGAAAATTCCAGTACGACCTAAGTTCTAACTGAGCTTCCCTAGCTTGTTACTGCTAGGCCCGCATGCGCTACTTTTTCGACTTCTCTAATAAGCCCGAAAGGCGCAGAGTCAGCCTTCTCTGGCTGGATGAAGGCACGCCCATTTCATTCCAAGAAATGGCAGATTGCTATTCAAAGGAGTCAAAGGGGGCGTTGAGAATACATTGCAGGATACGAGGAAAGAACTGAAAAGCCTGCCACTATACCGTATATATCTCCGAGCACCATCTCTCATCAGGAAAGGAGCTCGTGTAGGGTAACAGTGCATCGAATCGCGTATATGACTCGGGGACTATCTCTTACGACCTCCTCCAAAGAACGTCCGACCACTAGAGAACACTGCGGGATGACTTTGTGGTCTCTTCCCTGACCCGCCCACACCGGGGAATTCCTCCTACGTTTCCTTCGCCGCATTCTACCTTCCCTACTAAACCCTTTCAAACACTCCGTCCGCCTCTTTTTACGAGGACTGATTTACTTTTCAGTTCTGGGAAAAGAAAGGGGACGCGAAGGCATCACACACAAAGGCTTTACTTCCCTCATAAGCCGCGTCCAAAGACGGAAGAAAGGGTATATGGGGAGGGTGCACCTTTGCAGCTTCAAGGAGTTGGTTTCGTTTGAGCGAGATCGTCCCCTTCATGGAGAGGAAGAATTAGAGGAGAGGAAGCGCTTACGTACGGGGAAGGGGGACTTCTAAAAGTAATGCCACTCCGGTCCCGTATAAAAAGGTTACTCCCAAATTTACGGCTAACATAAGAACATGAGGCGAAGCAGACAATTATGACAATATCGCAGTGACGAATACGGGTAACTGCAGATCCCTTCATACAACATTAAAAATGTGGTTGAAACAATCAGTTGTCACGAATATAGGAATGAACATATTAAAATCTATTTAAACCAATTATAGAGCACACAAACACCTCGAGTGATTTATCGAGAGAAAATTCGCAAACGCAACTTTCTCATGCAAAGACCCCAAACAACGAAAAATACTGAGTCCTTTTGTACTGAAACACTGTATAAGACACTCAAGTTGATGAAAGGTATCTGCCCTGCCCAATTCTTATCCTGCCTGCCCATAGTATACCTGCCCAATTCTTATTTATTGGAAGAGAAGCAAAGTTAACCTCAGTAATATATCTTTGTGGTATTTTAAATATGACGATGCTAAGGGTAACATATGGAATTAAACCTCATAAAACACCTTTCAATGAGTATTGTTCAAAATATTCATAATTTTTTCCAAAAAATTTAAACAAAGACAGCCGTGGTAGCAAGGTAGGTAGACCTGGAATGGAAACCTAAATTTCGCGGGTTGAAATCCAGTAACGGACCTGGATGCCTCATATTAAACTTAGATTAACGAGCTTCAGCATTTGGCACCACAAGAGACATAACTGAAGAAAGAGACTGATATGAACGGTTTGATAAACATCGGTGAAAAATTTACTTCAGATTTACAACTCAAAAGAATCGATAAGAGTTGAAAGTTTGAACAAGTTAAGGTTTGATTTAGTGGAGGGAACACACGTTCAATCAAGCTACATTTCAATTTTTCCCGAGTACTAAGGCACTAAGAGTTTCAACTCACAGAGTCATCTTCAGGTACAAGACCTGTACCCGAAGATGACTGTGCCTTCTCTTGTATTTGAAGATAAATTCTTGAGTTGAAACGCATAGTGCATTAAAAACTCAGAGAAAAAGTGCGAGCCTTGTCTGATTGAAGTCGAGTTAAATTAACATTTTATCAATTTTAATGCACATTCCAAGATATTTCCATTATTTTCCGTGATATTCCACGATTTCCGGGCGAGGCCAGACACCGTTCAGTCCATTTGTTTCCCGAACTGTCACACAGCTAAGCGAAAGAAACCTGGCAATGCACTACGGTCGGTGAAAAATATTCCACCCTCCCGCCCCTCTGAAGTTTCCGTTTTATCACAATCACCATCGCCTCCGAATTTACATAAACACGAATTGTCTCTTTACTCGTGTCACATAGAACAAGGCCCCAACCCCCTCCCACACTCATTCCCACCCACATCCTCCGTACGGAGCAAAGGTGACGGGCGCACGGCTCGGAGGTTTTCGCATCCTTCGCAACGACTCCGATAAGGCATTTGAAAGGCAATCTGGGGAAATGGCATCGTACATCTCTCTCTCTCCTCCACCCATCCCGCAGCGAAGACGAAGTCATCACGGATTGACAGTCAGTCCCTCAGGAAAAGGGAAAGGGCCCGCCACGATTCAGAAGTATTGAGCCGACTTGGAAATCAATTTGGATTATCTACGGGAAGTGGGGATAGGGAGTGGGGTCAATGGAGCAGGGAACGATTCGATGAAGGGAAAGGGGTTCGGCGTCTATAAAAAAAAGGGGAGAGGGGGATGAGGGAAGAAGCAAAAAAAAAATGCGTGCAATCAATACCGATCGACTCAGACCATCACTTTCATCAAACGCCCAAAACAACGCTGTTACATCGTGATACCCGCCCTGAAAGCGATAGAACGCGATGCGCTTCGAGCGCGGAGAATAATTCCATCACATTTACACCACTGAAATCAAAAATCTAAAGAAAAAACTCATTCTCTCCTTAATAGCCAGCAGACTGAACCAAAACGTGACCACAAATTCGGCAAAATTTACCACTGAACTTTTGGCGAACTATCGGAAAATAACAGGCATTCGTAGCTTTCAAATATGAATTTAATTCACGTTTAGACACATCCGATGCAAATGATAACATGATGATTACGCCCGAATACCGTAAAGGTATTCAACGGTTACTCAAAACGTGGAAAAAATTAAAAATGGCTTTGATTTTCTAAAATTAATTATGAAGATTTTCTCTTCCTCTCCCAAAACGATCACTTAACTGGGAGCGTATAAAATCCGGGAGGACAAAAAATTGGCGATATCGCGTACATTCTTCAAACTCCATCACTCACTTTCCGGATCATTTTCTTAACGCGCAGTCACAACACAGGGGAAGGTAACAAATGCTTTCGAGCTTCCGCAAAAAAACCGACGGTCGAAATTTCCCCGTCACAAGCACAAGGCCGCGTTGATCATAATCAGGAAGCACGTAGGTACCAAGTCAGCGCCTTCGGGAGCCATTTGTTTTCGTCACCTGCCCGCCCATCTAGATGGAATACTTGCCATTCGATCGCAGACGAATTATATTGGCGAGGGGTGCAAAAGTCTCCGGCGAGCAAAGCAAATAATTCATGCCACCGCCTCGAGGATAGAGCGCGCTCCCCGGGACGCCAATGGGGAATGGATGGCGCCAAATGATTGTGTGCCGGTCGTTACGCGTCTAGACTTCGCTTTCCGCCATGGAAAACGGGCATTATTCGAAATCTGAATCGATCGCAAAAGGAAATGCACGTTCTCTGTTCCGGGGGAAGGGCCATGGAAACGAAACGAGGGGATTAAACGCGAGGAATAAATCCTGCGAAGCACGCGAAAATGCGGAGATTTCTTCCGCGAGCAGACTCACACGAGGACTCTGCGAAGGGGAACAAAAGATCAATTTTTAACACGCGAACTTGATTTTGAGAGATTTTCGACAGTCGGAAACGCGAATTACGGATAGTGACGGCGGGGAATGTGGCTGTGCCATGTTATGACACAGCCATCAATCACGCCCGGCGTCCCCGAGAAAAGATACTGAATCCGCAAAAAGTGAGCGCCATTATGCACTGCATCTAATAAATTAACGAGAGGCTATCAGAATAGAAGCTGTAATTTCATGGAACGAGTTCAAATTATATTTTTAACGCGAAGACACGCTCGGTAACAGCTAAATACAAATTGTCGGAGACATGTAGAAGTGAAGGATACGAGTACTCCCCGAAAATCGATGGCGAATAACTACGCTACCGTAAGCAGTATTTGGGGGAGGAGCTATAAAAGTAGCTCCGGATCGAATGAGGAGGAAGTAAACGATATTTCCGGGGAACACGAGATGAAGCATGTAAAAACAATCTCAATGACGAGTCCCATTAAAGAGATAATAAAACTTCCTTTCTCCGGTATTCCGTTTGGATGGAATTCACTAGACACAGTCCATATGTTTTCATTTCGAAGAATGACGTAAAATGTTTAAAGCTAAAGCATAAAAGTGAGCGCATGGGGAGGGGTGGATCTAAGAATTCGACAGATCGAGTACGGTATGATTTAAAGCAAGCCCGATTACTTTCACGTTGTCCACCCGCGCAACCCCTCTCAAAAGGAAAATTATTCGCTTTTCCACGAACAGAATATCACTTACAAGCGAAGCGGAGCGACACGCAAAATACCAACTTCCCCGAAATCTCCGATCGAGGCGTAGGACCACGTGAATCACTGTGGAAATTACATTAGAGCGTACGCGAAGGCCCACGACCACGAAAGTACCTATGATCCTGGGGAAGTTAGGAATCAGAACAAGGCACGAAAGGGGAAATTTGGAAATTCAACATGAAATTCAGGGGAACAGAGCTTTACCGGTAAATCTTGGTATCGACGCGACCGAGAAGCCGCCAAAGTGATCGAAATATATGCCACTGTGTTGAAGATTGTCTTTCTTCGGGTACAGTGAAAAAAATAAATAGCGTGGTAACAGCTACTATCTATGTGCGATCCATTCGGTCCCATTCGCATGATTCATTTGGACACAAAAGGACGAAGGGAGTTTTGGGAAGTCCGAAAATAAAGAAAGTGTCGACCATCATATAGGGGGGGGGGGGGTCGCCCGGATTCGACAGCCAACGGGGAAGTGACAAATATAATAAAAAAATAGGAGTTTCTAGCAATTTTCCTGTCCGTTCCAAAACTGTGATAAGAATTCTCTATACATCGCGCACGCAAAGGACATGCATTCCTTCGAAAATCGCATGATCCGCAACAGTATGCAATGTGGCTAAGTTGATTCTTCCCAACGACCTTCAGTTTAAAATAGAAGAGCACGGTCGACGAAACAATCGATGAGCATTGTACCGTCTATTACAACTGGCTGGCGACATCCCTCGCACACTCCTGAAAATAGCAGCCTAAATTATATTTCGGCCAACGCCATTTTAGGAAATGAAATTGATTTGCAAGGGTAAATCACCTATGGAGCCTTCAAAACACGACCGAGCCTAGGAAATGAGAGCCACACGAAACAGCGACAATTGGCTCATGACTATTTAACCAAAACAAAAATATGTGGCGTGCAATTTCGCCTCTTCACACAATCCTCCACAGTTTCGAAGGAATTAATACCCTTGAGCACATGAGAAAGGTAGCCACATGATAGCTGCGTCTTTATCAAGGACAATATCATTTGAAAGCCACTAATATACTTTACTACGCAGAATCAGTTTTCCACAAGATAGAATAAGAAGGGGATGGTGATATTTTGATTCAGTTCACATGGCGTCTCGCCTGTCAATTAAGAAAGGGATTCTCAGGAGCCCGCGGCGATGAGCGCTGACGCCCATATCCCTCGCCAATACACAATCGCCATACGATAACGCCGGATCGTAAAAGACGCGATATTTGCCCTCCAGTGTCCGATCGCCGCCATTCGCGGGACGATGGCTAAAAATGCGAGCATGTTTATGGCACCCCTGCAACAGCCACACTGTAATTGGTTTCTCGGGCAAACAAGGTTACGCGCATTAGAGTACGGTCCGCGCGATAGTGGGGCTGCCATTGTGCACGAGAGTGAATGCTGAAGCGCTCACAGACTGGCGGAGAACGGAAAATAAAGCTGGAGCGAAAGAAAGACAAGGAGAAAGAGAGGGAATGAGGAGCGTGAACTGAAAGGAACGCGAGAGGAATACATACATATCGAGAGGAAAGAGACGACCACAGACACGGTCGGTGATAGGGCGCAGAAAAGGCGAACAATCGATTTTCGGGAGCAAAAGAAAACTTTCCACCACCCAGACACGTCCCTTCTCTCACTACTTCAAAAACGCCGCGGGATCACCTGAGAGGCCAGCAGACGCGGGAGAGTGGGAGGGAGAGAAAGAACGCGATGAAGGAAGAGAGACAGAGACAGCGAATACGTGCGGAATGTGAGGAGAGCGAGGCACGGAAAAGGGGAAATCCCAGAGCCGGTCGTTTCAATGGGGCAGGGGGCTCCATCCCACCCCAATAGCGTGCTCTGCGTGCCCCCCCCCCCCACCCCCACCCCCCTCTCCGCCGAAAGTGAAAGTGGGCCAAAGCCTTTCGGCAAATGCGTAGCGGGAGACGGGACGGGAATGAGGGAGAAGAGGGTACGAGTGCGTCGCCGATACGGCATGGCTATTGGAGCGAGGAGCCGTCGGAGGATGAGGAGTTGTGCTCGTTTGGGGGAAGGGATCACGCGGTGGAGTGGGAGGATGCTCGCTGCGTTTCGCCCAGATTAGCGAGTGCAAGAGGAAATTCTCCCCCGGTCAACTCTCAAGAGAGGTGATTCACTCACGTAACAAGATCTTCGGCCTCTACTTCTCCCGCCAACCATCACTCCTGCGCTACAGCCGGCACAAACCGCGCCACTCCTTCACGTGAGAAGCATAAAAAGCCTGTGCGTCGCAGGCTTGTTTCCAATACAAGCGACGATACATTTTTTTTTACCTCCCCCTCGAGTCATTTTCCTTTGCAGTGACCGGGCCGACGCATTCCCCACGCGCGTCAATGAAAATGTCATATTCCCCCGCGAGGTCGGGCGGAGGTTTTATCGATCCCATCATCGAAATAATGAGGTTTCTCAACTCGGGGCCGCCATAGCCCACTCACTCGCACGCATCGAGGGAGTGCGCCACGCGGCCGCAAGACATCTCAAACCGTAGCGAGGCGGACAAGAAAATATAACAGCGGCCTCCATTACCATCCGTTCCCGAGGCTACGCTCATTTTCAAATCAGTCACTCAGACAGCTCTGAAAGAACAGCTGGATAATTATACCTGACCGGGTATGACACGTTCTCTTTCTGGAATTTTGACAGGCTCAAGGTGATACCAACGGGTCCAGTAAGGCGGAGGGGTTTCGGAGTGAGTAATTCAAAGCATTTGAATCAGAGTGACTTACTATCCGCAGACGAGATTCCGGAGAAAAAAATCCAGATAATTAAAAACATTCGCCTCAACCTTGACAGAACTCCTCTCGCAGAATTTGCCACAACAAGCGAGGAAAAACTTGAAAATTTCTCACGAAGGGCAACAATACTTTAATACATAGGAGTCTCGACATAATGCCCGACAGTATAAAAAAGAAATAAAAACCTTCCAGCCAAATACTCACGGGGACACGTATGACATCCACACCATCCATCGACAACACCAAAAAATACAAATTTCGTTAACTTTATCAGCAATATGTAATAATACAGGAACTATCCTAACCAATTAACCCCTGTATTACACCTTTAGACCATTGGGGGGGAAATCACGGCCAATCAGGTTTTTGCGTCATATGGTTTACAGAAACTTGTTAATTACGGAGAGGAGATGTGCAAAGAGATAAACAAAGCGCGAGTGCATTTACCCGAAATTAAAGCTTAATACGAACGACGAGCGGGTACCCAAACATGGAGTTCTTGTCAGGACTCTCAAAAGCGACCAGAATGCAATGCCGGCAATCCCAGCTGAAGAGGCCAAAATGTTAAGTCCAAAGCTGGGGTCACAAATTCGGTCTCTTTACAGAGAAAATTTGATTGGGGCCGTGAACACGATCTGCTCTTATCCAGAGCGAATTTATCATTTCCATTTCCGAGAACAAATTGTTCAAAATGTTCCAGTGAAAAGTAGTCGAACTACGAGACATACAGAGAAAAAAAACGGGAGAAGCACATGCCAAAATTTCCCAGAGAGAGAGATTGGAGGCCCAGATAATTTAAAAGACCGTGTCCCGTGCCATTTATGAAACTCCACCTCGTTGATAATGGACGTCGATACAACCCTTAAATATTCCGCTCTTTATAGGTCACCAGAAGGCATGATAATGGCCTCAGCTGCATTCAGTGGGCGGCTAAGGGTGGAGACTGGTCCGTTTTTCTTCCAAATTTTGCCGCCGTTATTCGCTTCCAGACCGGCTTTCCGAGTAAAACGAGCGAATTTGGAGGACGCCCGGTCCGCTAGCGCCGTGGTTGCACACATCCACTCTCCTCGGAAAACTTTATTCCGAGAAAGGGAAGGGAAGAAGTCTTAAAAAGAATAAAATGCTGGACATAGGACCCTAAAATATGGTCGACCAGCGATTTAACATCCATCTACATCTACACGATACCATGCAAGCAACCGCGAGGGTGTGTGGCATGGGGTGAAGATCACCAATCATGCACTATTGACATGCAAACAAGCAACTATAGGGTCTCATGCAACTAGATTGTTAGTATCTATAGTGTTTAAGGGATTAATACATGCATCATGCACTACAGACCACTCTGTAATATTTCCCCTACCTATCCCTTTGCTATGCTGCCTATTCTGTTCTCTTATAGTACGGGTCGCCCCGTAGTAGTAGTCCCATTCCCACCTCTGAGTTATTCAACTGCGTTCCATAAAAGTACGCAGCAGAGTCGCAGAATGTGAAGTAACTAGGATTTCCATTTACCTTACAAGGAAAAAAAAACACTTCGGACGGGTGGAGAATCAGTGGTTGAAAAAGTTGGCTAAAAAAGTCGCCATTGTCAGGAATGACGTTACCTCTATGCCGATAAGAAAAGTTTTCCTAAACTTCAAACGGTCCAGGAACACAGTACCCTTACAATAAATCAAAGTGTAAAAACGTGGAGTAAAAATCAGTGCAAAGGATTACTGGGGGTTATAAGTACAGAAATTATGAAAACGAAGGGAAAGTAGGATGAGCAAGAAAAATGGGAATGAGAACAAGAGCAGGGGTGAAAAGGAATTTATCCCGTTGATAATTCGTAACCTTAATTGATCGCCTTCTCAACTGGCATTTAATACCCATTAAGGCAGTGCTTTAACAGCAAAATGTTATTCCTCTGTAGTAAAAATAGTCACAATAAACTACGATTTCGGTGCACTGATCAATTCCAAAAACCAACTTATTAATGGATTTTTTTTTCATTCTACAAACTTCAACATATTCCATTTAATCTTTTCCAAATATACTTGCTTATTTGTGGGCATTAAAAAATAAATCCAACACATAGTTTCTCATCTCTAGATGATACTCTGGCGATGTAATACCTGCAATAGTAGATGGGATGGGGAAATGAATAGTGTTATAGAATAAAATATTCTCCTACAGGCCGCGTTTAAGTTTTAGAGATAGAGAAAATCAAAACTGAGGGAGGTCAGACGCAATACCTTCTTGAAGAAAAACATAAATTTCAACCTTTCGTCAGAAAATCTTCCCAGGGCCTAACTATTGACGGAGAACTGGGGTTGAAACACTTCACTTCTACCGTATTTATGAGAGAAACGAGCAATTACACGACGGAGCTGTAGAATCTTCGGTAGACAAAGGTTTACATGGGATGGGCGGCTAAAACTACACGCGGGTTGAGAGCGAGGGCGAGCAGGGGAGCATGATGATGAAAACTCTGGTTCACGCGAGTCCACGCTCGCCCGCTTAGATTCCAATCCATCAAACCTCGTGGACGTGAAGCCGTGAACCCACACATCTGCGGCGGCAGGCGACCGACTTGGCAGGCAAGAGGCGGCGCGTGACGGATGAAGGGAGGTCGAGGGAGACACATTCAGACGGGCGAGAGTATGTACGTACGTACGTACATACATACATGCATGTACATACACACACCTCCCGCTCTCGTGTGTAAGCATGTGTGTGGAACACCGAGAGAGGGTGAAAGGGAAGAGAGAGACAGTTTGGGAGTGCTTTCCCTTCCAATCCATCACGCGGCGCGGGGGAACACGCGAGCCGGCTTTAAGTCTGTGACCTCGGCCATAAGCCGAGGCGACTAGCGTAATCACGGGGAGCAATCCAACATCTGCGCGACCCCTCGCCCTCATCCGTCTCTCCCGGGTGCAGAGCAGGTGGAATGCGGCGGGGGGTGGGGAAAGCCGAACGGGGAAGCCCACACAAGTTAGGATGCGCAAAATATTCAACTAGACGATATGTTACGGGAAGAATCATTCTGCCGAAAAGAGGGATCATCTTGGACATTGGACACGGTTCACATTACGGTAACAGCGCCGGCAAATGGCATGAGACTTCCGATCAACGAGGTTGATAACTTTTCCACAACGGTACCGAATGATCATCAGTTAATCTACCTCTTCTGAATACCCTGGAAGCCATTCTGAGGTTGAGTGGCGGGGGGGAGGGGGGGTATTGACCCAAATTCATGACCACGGTACTTAGGAATCAGACTTAAAGGCCGAAGGATTAACATCAACACCATGCACTAAAGGAAAAAGACAATGCGCTAAAGGAAAAAGATAATCATTGAAAAAATATGCTATTATAATTACAAAACAATGCACAAACGAGGAGGTCCATATCTTGGAAATGACGGCTCACTCTTTAACACAAATTTCTTTTTTCTATATTACGACCCGACTAATGAAAAGGAACACTTATCAAAGCAAAATTACAGGACATGCCTTAATAACATTACACAAAGTAAGGAAATGCAAAAATTTTTCATGTTCATAGGCATGTTAAAAAGACCATTATTCGATAATGAAACCAATTCACATAAAAGGGAAATACAACACCAATCAATAAGCAAAGTGATACTGGCGAAGGAAAGTAAAGATAAAACTACGTACGGTCAACCTCTATCCTTTCAACATGACTCAGCATTTTCATGGGCTTACGATGCACAACTTGGAAATAAATTCTGTTAAGGAAGAGTATTGGCGCAGAAGGGAACTAATCGCAGGTTCATGAACACTACGACCAATTGCATCAGCATTGTGGCATAAGCATTAGCATTAGTATTATAAAAATTAGCTTTTGAACATGGGCTGATGTCTCAAGCATCTCCTAGAATAATAAAAAGGAACCCTTAACATCATCTGTGAAATCCCTACCCACAAGTGAAAAATGCAAGGTTAATTAAAAGATGCGAAACACACCATATACTGCGAGAAAAATACAACCGTAAGAAATTATAAAATAGGCAACCAGGGCTTAGCTTAAATTTCACTGTGACAACAATGCAGATTAGATTTTAAACCTTTCGCATATTCATGAAAACAAAGAACTGGCGAGCGGCAGTAAGCGGGAATGCATTAACAGCCGAAATACTCCCGTGGGATGGAGGAGGTGGTGCCGAAAGCCGCGACTAATTGCCCGGGCAATAAACACTTAAAGGGAAGAGGGTACGGGGGGAAAATCAGCAGGAAACAATGAGAGAATCCCCAGTTACTAAACGAATCACCAGGGTGGGCACCTCGACAATTGCAACAGAACGGATGGGAAAAAGGCATCGACTCGATTCTCTACGGTTGAAGGAGAATGAATTACTGGCGGGCGCCATTACCATTCACACAATCATCATATCGTTGCGTCTTAACGATTCTTGGAACTCTCCCTTGCGGTCGGGGGAGAAAACCATCACGCGGGACCGGGTCACCAAATGAAAAATAAGGCGTGGAAAGAATAATAAAATACGAGGGAACAAAAGACGAGAGTGCGAGCGAAACATACAAGGTAAGGGTGTAGGTGGTGATAAATAATGACCCGTTTAATACCATTAGCCGATCAATCAAAACGGTTTTGCTTACATCACTTAGCTGGAGGTCGGGGAGAAAAGTCAAGCTCCACGAATCGGACCGTGGGAGTGCCAAATGGAACAAAAGAAATGCATCAGAGTGCTTCGATCCAGCACGCCTACGCATAGGCTGGGAGGCAATATTTCTCAATTAACTAAAATGGACAATTATCTGATCATAAGGACGAGAGATGGAGACGAGAAATGAGTGAAAAATAATCCCGATAAGTGATGCAGCATAGCCTCCTTTAGCGTTGAAATGAGCAAACTCAAATGATGGGATCAGCACTGAATACGTCATGAAACAATGCATCATCCTACCCTTTTCACCGCCTTAAAATACCCGAAAGGGAACACAACAAGACAGGGGATCAAAAACTTAAATGCTTAAGACAGGGAAACACTAGGATACTCGAACTTTCCTTATTATTTGGTTTTCAACCGGTTAGAATAATATTGACACTAATATACCATCTCTCCCAATTATTTGGAAGGCTGCCTTCGTCGCAACCCTACATTTTATGCCTTTCATCTCTTGCCCATTCTCTTCCTTGCCCTCCAAGCAATTTCCCTTCTCCAACAACCTACACAAATCCACTACCCCTAAATACTTGCTCCATCTACTCAGACTGGCGCCTCTATATTTTCCCCAGCAACTTTCTCCACCAACCTAAGAACGTCCATGTTTCTCCTCCTTTTTGTACTTATCCATCCTCTAAACCCACATTTTAAAAGCTTGGTCTTTATTTGGGGACTGTAAAATAAAACACCATATATGTAGTGACAACGTCGGGAGAGAGTGACCAATTAGTTTTATTGGCTGGAAGAGGAATTTTACCGAAAATCTATTTCCGACGAAATGTTCGCGACTTTCCGTATTCCTTGCGCCACAAGGTTTCCGTTACACAACGGAAACAGGAAGCCTTTGAGATGCGTCGAAATGACCAACGCCGGCCATCACATGATAGCACTACCGAGAAGTAAGCCCATCCGACTCCGACAGACGACCCAATAGAAAGAACCACGCCTCCAATACGATCAATCCATCTTTTTTCCCCAAACCGAGTCAATTTCCTTAATGCGCTCGCACACGCTCCATCTTCACGGATGAGCCAGAGGACACAATATCCTTCCCGAGGGACACTGCATCACAACTAGAAAACCGTATCGATGTATTTTTTATCGAGTAAGAATCCCTCTGGCGACCAGAGAGATCCTATGGCGCAACGAATGCACCCCCATCATCCCCCCGGCATCGTAACACGCGGCCCTTCGACGCGCGCTGCGTCCATCCACCCTGATAAAAAAGAAAAAGAAAACGAACCAACCGGAAACAAACATAATTTTCGCAACTGTTCTCCCCGGGACCCAATCGGAACGTGGAAAGGGCGGAACACGACGGCCCTGACATGTGGCACCCGAGCAAACGATTACGAGGGTACGAATGGCAGATGAACTCGCTCGTGTGCTCTCGCGGAACCAACCACGACGGGGTTTTATCCATTTGGGATTGGAAGACGCCGAGGCAGAGAAACGTCAACTATATTATTATTGCTCGATAACATGGAGGAGAGGCGCCACTATTCTTTTGCGTAATTGGACCCGTAGATGCATTAAACTGCTATTTGCAAGCCAATGGCTTAGTACGGACTCAGCTCCACCCTCACCTATCAAAAAACAACCTTAGGGTCGAACACTTTTTTTTTACTTAATCGAAGCACTATCCAAGGAGATGGCATCGTCATTTCATCGTTCGTATCGTTCATTGCCTATCGTAACACTTTTCATCCCGAATGCTTTTGACTTTGGGAATATAAGTAATAATAGAACACGCCAAGTGGCGGCTCACAAATGTCGGGTTCGTTACTATATGTAATGTTTTACCCTAAAAGCAGTACTGCAGAATCCTCAGATTCAAAATTACTAAACAGATGTGTACAAGAATATTGATTAAATGCGAAACGGTGATTCGATGACGTTTGGAGTGCTAAACGTAAAGATGTTGAAAGAAGAGGCGGAAAGAAATGGGTTATTCCGTAATCGGTCAACGAAAGTTCATAAATGGTAGGCCACGTCCAGGTATTCATCGCCAGAATAAGACGTGAAAAAGAATGATGGGTGAAAAACAAACAAGCATGAAATTAAACGCATAATATCAGTGATGACTTAAGGAACTTTTATCGGATAATATAACGAATTTAGAAGCTTCTGCGTCTAATTTTGGAACAGAAGAGTAATAGAGATAGAGGGAGTCACGGGTTACACGTAGAGAAAGGTTATCTCAATGACTGTAGAAAGTAGAAGAAGATGCAGTTGTATGAATTAATTCTGAGGAATGCGATTACAAGAACAGGGCAGTGGGTAGGACATAGCCATGAGTTACACTATCACTGTGCTTACCATGAAAAGAACAGTCCTAAAGGTTGGAAAGCACTAAGATTATATTGAAAGAGGGATACGCACATATGGAATAAGATATCCATAAAATGCGATACAAAAAGATGGCATGTTCACACTTTCCACTCATTATCAACGTATTCTACGAAGCATGCCAATTACCAAACTTTTCCGTCCCGAGGTCCTCGTTAAGCTCCATCAACTGGCTGCTTGGATAAAAATCACACCTCGTTAGAGACATAATTCTCTCCCTAAGAGGATTTTAATTTTCGGGGTTTTGTGCAGCCACGATCAATTAACTGGCGTCGACAAAGAGCATACGGAAATTCTAAAAAAAGGCTACATGTAATGATTTTTACGAGGTTTAAAAACCGAGCGTTAAGAAAGCTGCAATAATTGGAGGTATCAGCAGAAAGAGGCAATTATATTAAAGAAAAACATAAAGAGGTTTAATAACTAGAGTAATGAAGAAATGAAGATGAGATGCACCTACTGGAATCCATAAACTACTCCGGGAATAAGTATTGAGCATTCTTATTAACGAAGAAGTATAAAATAAGATCAAACTCATTATATGAACCAATTATGAATCAAAGCCTTCGGCCGTAGAAAATATTCGTGAAAGTTATTATAAATATCCGAGACAAGTCTTTTTGAACACGTCAGCATAACAAATTAATAGCTGCGTCAAAAATTTGTGCTCTGGTGACTGTGAAGATAGACCACAAAATCAAGCCTACGTCGTCAAAGTCGTACCCTGATGACAAACATGAACCAAACAATAATGTGGCTTAACACTTTACCTCCGATTTAAATGTATCATAATAACAAAAATCCTGATAGTTGGAGAGCGACCCTGAACAAGTATTGATTCTAATAGATCGTAAATACAAGAATGAGCACAAGAGCAAATATATCATCGATACGGAATGAGAGGTGAGGATACAAGTCCTTCATTTCCGCAAACGAGAGATTCCGCGGCTGAAAATTTCCCAAAACGTCCTCGGCACATGGTCGTTTTAGACCAGCACACAGCAACCGAAGCGAACGATTTGCGACGGGAAGGGAGAGAGAGGAAAATCCTAATTGTGGGAAAGAGCGAGACAGGCGCGGGAGGGGAGAAGAGGCGGCTGCGAAGCAGATAATTGGCGGCATGCGGGGAAGGAGGGATCGGCACCGGAATTATTAAGGGTGTCGGAGTACAGAGGGGCAGACCGCTACCGTGGAAAAGGAAAAAAATGCTGCCTCCTGCCCTCTGCCACCAGACCCGGCCGCGCCAGACGCCACGTGACACCAAGAGAGCATTTCCTATCCCCCACCGAAAACCCTTTCGGGGGCGTGAGCGCCTTTACCCCCCTACAAAACCGCCCCACAAGGGCGCCCAAACCGACAAGGGCCCATTCGGTCCATTTGCCCCCACCCCGTAATGACCTAACGAGGGGAGGGGGACGGATGATGAGGGGGTAGGGGGACGCGTGGCAAGGAGGGGGGTGGGGGTTTCGGGTGAGAAACCAAGGGGTGGGATGGCAAAAGAGGAAGGGAAGAGGAACGACCGAGAGGCCGAGGCCGCAAAAATTGAGCGATAAAAGGCAGAGCAGGAGTGAGGAGCCAGAATGGGGTCGGCGGGGTGTGCGGGAAGAGCCATTCCGCACTCCATCGATGACCACTCCGACACGACCCACACCCGACTACCCCCGCCCGGCACATACTTGGCCCGTCCCTCAACGGAGGGACAGAAAGAGAGCACCCCACTCTACACACATAAAACCTCACTCCCACCATTGAACTGGCTCTGGCGAATAAAACGAGCGCATTACATTGAGAACCTAACGTAATACAGGGGATAGAGCAGGCGACGAGTCTAAGGCACTAGTTCCACCACCTAAGACGACGGGTTCGAACCAAGGCAGCGGCACCGATTTCCCAGTACTTTTGGTCCCTACTTCTATACAAAATAGAAATATTTCGAGATATTCATCGCGTCTGACAAATAGGATACCAAGGCTAGGGCCCTTCCGTTACAAGTAGGGAGATTTCGACATCGAATTTCTTTCCTCCTCTCCCTCAAGCCCGGTCCTTTCGGCCTGAGACGCCTTTATGTAAACTTGCCAAACCGAAGGAGCCATTCTTTGACCGAAAATCAGAAATCCATCTCTATGGACTTGTTTAAAATTGTCGCGACCTAGAGCAAATTCGATTGTGGCTAAAAACAATTACTCCAAACTTGTTGAATTAAATCTGCCTATAAAAATATGTCTGCTCTTATTAAAACAAATCGCCGCCTTCTGCCAACGTTCGAGAGGGTATGGAATATATTATGAATTATTACATTCAACCAAGAGCGCTTTCGAGCCCACAACGGACAGTCGATCGAGTCTGAACTCACCTTGCTCAGTTTCTCTCCCTCGTGGTGCGGCAGCAACGTCCTCAGCGACTGGAACCCTGCGTTGATGCTCTGCATGCGCCGCCTCTCGTTCGAGTTGGCGATCTCTCGCCTAATCCGCTTCTCCTGCTCCATCGGGCGGTGGTGGCGATGGCGGGGATCGAGGGTGGAGGAAGGGCTGGACGCCGACGATCCGCAGTGGTGATGGTGGTGGTGGTGGTGGTGCGGGTGATGGTGGCCGGCCCGGTGGGCCGTGGGGTGCGGGTGACCCGCCTCGCCGGGGGTCTGGGGCGCAGACCCGATGGAGGACGACGACGAGGACCTCCTCTTGCACCGGCGAGCGCCGACGGTGGCGGACCCCTGCGCCGCCTTCCGGAGAGAGCGCTGGTCCTCCGGAGGCCTGCTGTTACTCTGTCCCTTCCGCCGCCCTCCGGCGTCTCCGCGCCAGACGGTGAAATCCCCACTTCCTTCGCTCCCGCTCCCTTCGCCTTCTTCCCACCCGTCCTCCTCCTCCTCTTCCTTTTCTCCGTCACTCGGGAGAAGCCTGGAGAAAGGTAGGCAAAGAGAGAGAAAAATTAACCAAGGGAAAGCAATCATTCAAGTGAAAATTTCAACTACAATGACTATGGACCAAGTTTTCTGAACGACTCATTGCGGCTCGCAGCCAAGTTCCGGAACGCAGCGGATTGTGACGACCCCCGTGTAACTCATAAACAGTCAACATCATCAAAGTGTTAGAAGAAGCATCTCTAGCGTACAGGCTTCTCAGCATTTGACTATGAGCAACATCCAAACCACATGCAGTGAAATTCTGTAAAAACATTAACTGTTTTCTCCTTTTAAGTAAAATTATACATAATGACGGCGGTATATTTGTGACCAACAGTATTATAATCAGTTGTATACAACCATAATAATCCCTTTAGATGTCATCTCAAGACTTGATAAAAAACAACAAAATCACGCTCAAGAATGAAGCGTCAGACTTAACGAATTACGGAATGTCGACGCTTCGTACAACGAACGCGGAAAAGCATCAGCCACAAAAGGAAACCTACATCCGCTCTAAATCCATCTAAACTTAGTATTCGCTGGAAGAGCATGGGAGCGAGAATCTTTCGCCGAATTGATAAATAAATCCACGTCGCAAAAAATGGGTCATAACCTCTAGCATTTCTCCTTCCTCCGAAGCAAGCTCCTAAAAATCTTTTCCTTCTTCCTCCCCTACTATCTCAATACCGCCAAAAATAACTCCGCTTCCGTCACAAGACCCAAACTCTCAATGCAAAACAAACCGAAACTAAGCGGGAGTGCCGCAAAAAACGCAGCAGGAGACTTCCTGAGCAAAAAAAAGTTTCGGAGGATATGCTTCAAGTAAGAAAGAAAACACCCGAAAAAATTCTTACGTCCATCAAAAATTCTTCGCCCACCCCCTTCCCCAACACGAACTCACTCCCGACCCCAAACGTGAGCGATGTGAGTAAAAACGGTACGCCTTAAACTGTAGCCGAGAGATCGAGGGAGATGCTAAGAGGGCGGTGGAGCCAACCGCAAAGGCAAATGGACGAGGTCAAAACCGACAAGTATGCAAAAAAAAAAGGAAAGGAGCACGTCGCCCACGTTCAAGAAGGAAACGCTAATTAATATTGACCCTGGAAATGTCTGCCATCGCGATACCAATATTATATAACCATCCAAAGACGACAAACGATAAATGATTTCCAATAAATGTTTAATGAACGAAGAAACAAGATACGAAGTAACTTCAACGACGAGGGTAATGCGAAAATTCAAAGCAGTTTTCGGATGCTTTTTAAATACACCCATATTAGTGGTAAAAAAACAAAATCATGATAAATGCTCTCATAAAAATTTGGAACCAGTAATTTTCACAGCACCATGCTTCTGCTGCTAAACAATAGCCCATTTCGCATTACGTTAAAATTGAGAGTGCTCTGCCATATTTACTACGTTCTCTCCGCGGCATTCACGTTAAAAAAAGTATAAAGTAAGTCATGAACTAAAAGAGTTAAACATGAACTAAACGAGTTAAACAGTGGCCAATGCATTTCACTCAGCACGTATTATACCCTTACTAGCTGAATATCCGTAACCTCGCAAGTTTTCTTAAGCTTATTTACCTATGATAATTGTATATATGTCAACAGTTACATTGTAAACATATCTCATACAGCAGAGCTGAATTGCTCCACTAGAATCTCCATACTAAGTACTCAATTAAACACACTAACCGCATCAGGTAACGCCCGGTGGTAACACAAGCATCGCTAACTGACTTATCCCCAAACAAAACACACAAACACAGGGGTTCACGACCGCGGGCCAGGGGAAGCACACAAACACCGAAAGGTGGAAAAACACACGCACCACGGGGTCACGGACAAACCCGAGGGTGCTCGAGAGGGAGAGAGACAGAGGGAGGAGGGGTACTTCTACGCGAGACGGCACGCCCCCTCCCGCCCGACTCAACCCACGGTGTGGGCGAAATGCGCGCATCAGCTGGCTTGGGGTAGGTGAGTGAGTCACAGGCGCATGCAAGGCACTCGACGTGGGGCGTATTTTGGAGGGGAGCTCGGAAGAGGGTTAGGTGGGCGGGGAAGGGAGGAGGTGCGGTGTGGGAGGGAGGGGGGTAGGTGGGAACGTCTGGTTGGCAGCGGGAGGGATCGCGGAGAGAGCAACGAGTGGGGCGGACCAATGCGAACAAGTTCCGGGCGATGATACGCTGGTTAACCCACCATGGGTCGGTCATTCGTGGGCGGAAGGAGGGATGCATATGCGCATTTAGCAGTGAAGGTGGTGTTGGTTGGACTGGTGATGGCAAGAAGAGTGGGAAATGAGAATCCGTTACCCCTGGAGTACTTTTCAGATACCCTATTTTAGGAATAGTTACTATTGCCTCTCACATTAATCCTCATTTGACATTTGCCCGGTTACTTATCAACATACGAAGGACGGAGCTATCAGTAATGCAAACATGAATTCCGATAAATAAAACCACTATACATGGGTAGCCATGGAGAATTTGACCCGATGGAATAACCCGAATAACATTTCACGACGAAACCGCTATAAAATCACTCGCTGATGAAATTGGTTTTGCATTGTTGTTAAACAAAAGTGTCAATTATTTCAGACAAAAAGACAAGAACACGCTCAGAAATACAAGTTTATTATTTTAACGAATATAACAGTTGAAAATAAAAATATTCACGATTGTTGATGGAGCGTACACTAATTTCATCATCGAACACATTGCTGTTTTGGGAGGCAGCGAATACAAAAACAAAAAGTTATAAATAATTAAGCAGGCTCCAAAATTTAATTATTAATATTATTGACGTGAATGCAACTAATTTGAATTTCAACGATTGACGATATTACTTAATCGTTAATGATGGTACATACATGGGTCATTTCAATGTATTAAATAATTTTCATTCGTTTACAACCATCCCGAGTAATACTAAATTAGCATCAACAAAACAGTAATTGGGAGGCGAGACATTCAATGACATGATAGAACGAATGGGATCCTATATACATCGGTCTACTTTTGAGAGCCTTAATACTGGATATAACGTGTCTCAATATAGGTAACAGCGGGAGACCCCAAATGTCGCGAGAGACGATCCGGAACGTTGAATAGGATGGGGTTGAACTTAGTGGGAGTGGGAGGAAGGTAAAATTGTAGCTCTCACAACGATTTGGGCGCATGAGAACGAAGGGGGAGGTACCAAGAGACGTTAAATCCAAGCATTCACCTTCCTAACACGCCTCTCCCCTCCTCACGACTGACTAGAACGACATGCACATTTCTCACTCCACGACAGTATTTTCAGTCCTACGTTCGTGATCCGGAGACTCGGATCTATCCGTGTCGCAGTAGCTGCACTCAAGGGCAATTTCGTAACGAGTCCCCTTCGCACCATCATTCAGGATGCAAAAAAGTGTTGAATCACGCCGGAAGTTATTTGCAAAATAAGAAAAATAATCCCATAAATCTGCTTCGAAATACGTCAGCTTTCGTAAGACGCCACAAATAGGATCAAAATTCCAGAAAACACTTAAGGTCACAGAGTCAGTTTCAACAAGAATGCTAATAAAAAATAATGTAACCAAACCGGAGGCGAAAGTCAAC
The DNA here is from genome assembly GCA_933228895.1 of Platycnemis pennipes. Lineage (NCBI taxonomy): Eukaryota > Metazoa > Arthropoda > Insecta > Odonata > Platycnemididae > Platycnemis > Platycnemis pennipes. Next base: position 55,890,266 of record OW121853.1, read on the forward strand.
ATAAATGCAATGAAAAAAGGCGTCATGGGATGTTGCACTGGAGGATTAGCTAAAATATGAGAGAATTACAGCAGTTAATAGGCGATAGTGATATTAGCAATCATACTATCCTCAATTACCTTTTCGGTTTCTTTGATCAAGAATCGGAGAACTACCTCATTAGCAATGTTACTTAACTAACTGCGCCGCTAGGAACACTTTTAATTAAGCTGAAGTTGTGGAAGAAGACGCGGAAAATTTCAGGAAAAAATAGGCATGGTGTTGCAACATTCGGAAACGGGATCCGGACTTTCATCACGCCACTGGCAAGAAGGAAATGCTTTCAGTCGTCGCATGAAATCCCGCGGCATGAATTATGAACGATTTATTTTTATTTAAATTATAGAAACAAATTTTATGAAAAAACACTGGCGATATGCATATACATCCGCTCATTCATCAACCCGTGTATCGCCACTAAACATTTTTCCACCAATGAAATTTTGTCCACAAAACATTTTTCAGTTAGTTTTGCAGTACTTGAAACGCTAGAAACGCCAGGAGATGACTCCTTGCACGAACAATAACGATAAGAGGCGGATTAGGTCACGGTCAACTTTAGATTCTGGGATATAAAAGGTCAAAAATCAAGGGTCACCAAATACTCCGATGAACCTTCACCCCCATTCCCAATGGGGAAGTAGATAAAGACGGCACAACAAACGATCCTGACTTCAGCAGGAAATTTTCTAGCGGCACCGGTACTTAGCACACACATCACGCCCGGATTGAAAAAGAACAAAAAAAATTACTTCTCTTTTAGACTGGCATGCAGCCACCCACCCCCTCTCTATCAGCTTGTCTGCAGATCCAGGATGACCACCCCGCGCCTGGCACGACCCTCGATACGTCCCCTCTCCTGCCCCGACCTCACTCTCCCCTCGAAAAATACAGACGAAACTCCCCCTACCAAGCAGATAAGAACGAATGAAAAAAGTGAGAAAAATAACTCCTCCACAGTCGGTATCAATAAATCCTCACACGCTTACTGAGATCACATCTACATCTACAAAATATCCTGCGAGCCACCAAGAGGGTGTGTGGCAGATCCGAGGGGGTTTGAACGTGGAAGAGAGGGGATTGAGTCAAGCATCATCTTCCAATACCCGAATCCTGTAATCTTCCTCCTTGATCCTCACGCAAAAAGCGTTTTAAGACCTAGGAAGCCGTGCTAAGAGGTAATAAAAGGCGGCGATGATAATTTATTTCTAGATCATATTATGGTGGAAACGGTATACAAATAGTAAATTTGCCAATTCCTAGAAGTTACATCGAATTTCTCACAGTTTAGACAACCTCAGTGAATACCATTTAATTATATTTCACTCTATTATTTAACTACTTCCCTCCTATAAACGCCGGTTTTAGATGCATCAAACAGTCTTATAACTATGATCTTAACGTTGACAAAAACAGGAGAGCATCCCGGCAACGGCTCGAAACAGGGTGGATAACACCAAATCGAGTTCTAGATCGACCCGGGCTCGTACTGCATACAACTCAGGCCAAACATTCCTCAGCTACCGGTAAACCAACCTTAATGCAAAAACCACGATTTCGAAAGTCTTCGGTGAAGAAATCCTTCACATTATAGACCCCGTCTGCCACAAATCAGATTCGGATGCAGGAAAACTCAACTGTTAGGGGGAGATCGAGAGAGCGCTGAGACTCGACGGGGAGAGGAGTGGGCACGGAAAAAGGACCGCCCGAAATTCACGACGCGAATCCAGGACGCCGGCAGGCGGAGATGGCGAGATACGCGAGGGTAGAATAAATAAGCGAGCGGCGAGAAGGGAGGAAAAAGGGGAAGAGGCGGGGAGCGTGGGCGGATTAGAACGAGGCGAGCCCGAGGGAAGCTTACAAAGTAGCCAGAGGTGGGTGCCGCCGGACAGACAGGCGGGGGAATGGGGTAAAGCGCCAGGCGGAGAGGAAAGACGGATTGGGGAAACGCGGAGGTGGGATAGGGTGTGTGTGATACGGGGGAAGACCGGAGTGATTGAGGGCGGATCTGAATGGGTGAGATGGATGGGGGGGAGGTGTGAGAGGGAACAACGGGGCAGTATAAGATGGGAAAGGAGGGGGGCCGGAGAGAGAGAGAGAAGGCGACCCACGCACGTCAGGGAGGAGGAATATTTATTCGCGGCAATTTGGACCGCGAGGAATTGGGCACGACTGCCCAGAACCCTTTTAAAACACACTCCCGCCAGCGGGGGTGGAGTCGTGTTCAATTTTCGCCGGCGTCCATCACACTGGTTTGGGAGACGCCGCCGCAGTCGGGGAAGACTTCCACCCACGCCAACGGATGGAAGCTGCTTATCTGGCACGGGATCTCAGTGCTGACAGAGCCGGCCTACGGTTCATCAGGGTCCATGCGCTTGGCAGGGCACCTCAACGAACTTCTAGTGTATCCTTCACACATTCAATACCACAAAAAATATTCACCTCCCTAACACCAAAAGCATTATTTCAAGCAGTAGACCAGCTGCATTCAATTGAAAACTTCAACCAAGGACAATAGATTTCAGAGAAAAATGAACGGAATGAAATGCCTGTAGAAGAATAAAAACAATGAGGTTTTAAATGCGGTGGGGATGGATAGGAAACCGTCAGAGGGTAACAGTAAAAAGCAAATTATGCGGATAAAGGACGCACTGCAATGCACCAGACGATGGAAGGCGACTAAGAGAAGAATGCTGAGTAACATAGTAAAAGGAAGTAAATAACTGGGATATTGAGCAGCCTAGCCTGAGACAGTTAATGACATGAAGAATGATCATCCATGATATTTAAAAAAACCCTAAGCTTAAAATACTACAGTGTGTATCCCATTCATCAATCCCAACTCCCGATTCCGTTATCCCAACGATTCACCACGTTAACCAGACACACTTCAAACGCGATAAAACCTTTTTAAGGACTTAAAGAAACAATCTCGGACAAATTATGAAACTAAGGCGAGGGAGGACTCAGCTGGGCCGAAGTGCTCCACCCCCACGCTCGTCGGCACCTCACGGCCGGGATTTATCGTGGAGAAAAGGTGCTGCGAAAGGAAACCAAACGAGTGCGAAAAACACTTGAGCTCCCTTCTTTTTCACCCGACAGCTCTATACTTGTGTCCCCCACGTTAATTGAGCCGCTGATCCAGAAATAGAAAGAATGTTAATTGGATTGAACGAGGGGTAGTTTACGAGTCACAAGGAAGTAATTAGGAACGAAAATGAAGGAAGAGATTAGGGAAAGAGGGCACGTGCCTAAAGGATGGAAGGGAAATCGGAATGGTATTTGGGTCAAATCCGAAGGAGATATTACGAGGAGGTGTACACATATACCTGCTGAGCACTAATCAGACATCACGGGACTCAGGGCCAAAAACGTTTCGAATTTTTTAAGCCAGCTGTATATGCCTGTGTATCAGGGCCCAAATAAATGGTACGCAAAATAGTAAGTCATATCGGAAAAAAGCATCATCTGCAGTAAATGTAAAACCTAAAAGGGTGGATATAAATTTAACAGAAAAATGGCAAGAGAATTAGAGGTCTCGTAGGTGAAGCTCACATGAGAAATCACTTCACGGATTAAAACACGGATATCAAGCAATTCAAACAAGCTAATAACACACAAAATGCTTTCACAGCCACCACAACTCAAAAAATATCACTACTTCAAGTTAAAAATGACTCTTGGAAATCGCAACCACTATTCTAACCTGGTTATGTTATTTAGGGGAGGCGACCGACAGCTGAGGTCATTTGCGCCGTACAGGACAGATGGGTAGTTGGGTAATGGTAGGAGTTTTCAGGGAACAGAGGAAGGGTGGAGAGAAACCCGGCGTCGGCATTTTAACGAAAGGCGCCAAGGGATCACGGCTTAACGTCCCATCTGACGAACGGAGTACTGAACCTGAAATACACTCCACTAGGCACTCAAGTAGGGACCGGTTTGCCACAGAAAAATCCGCCATTGCCGGGAATCGAACCCGAACTCGACGGGAGGACAGTAATCTAGCCACCACACCAACCCTATCCCCTTCTAACCTGGTTTACTAATACCTGCGTCTTAAGAGCAAACTACGACGGATAATATAGCATTTGCCAATAAATACGCACCTGCTAAGAATTATTACAGAATCAAAAACAGAAAAGGCTTCTTTTGGTACCATGAAATAGGCAGATTGCAGACTCATCTACATAATTAAGTTACTGTCTTGACCAACTCTTTTCAAAGCTATCGTAGGTCGAAATACGGAAAACATACGTGATAACTGAATATCAGAAGAAAAAAAATCAAACAAGGCAAGGAGTTCAAACAATATAATCCTGAATGGCTACAAGATGCATGCGAGTTTAGCCACTGTTCAGACCTTTCTTCTTTCACACTTCGGTAACGGCTATCTCAAGGTTTACGATGCAACTACCATCAAACTAGATATTATTAACGTAACAACGGCAATAGAAGATTACAGGGTTGTCTTTATGGTGCCCTTAAGCCCATGACATACATTCAAAACCTTGAGAAATGATATCAATGCGTGGGGAGCAAAGAACACTCGAGAAAAATGGCTCATCGACAATGGTGAGGTGATATCAAAGCCTGATGCCCAAGAAAATAAAACCACAGGGTGTAATCGAGGAATTTTCGCGGGTTACACGACGCTAATCCACAAAATTAGGACCTGAAAGAGCAACTAACAAGAAAGCTTTACTGCACGCCGAAAACGACTCATTTAAGACCTTCATTCCAGCTTCAGCTAAATCACACCCATGAGAAGTACCACTTCAAGAGCGAACTGAGGCGATAAGAAGGTGTCCGAGGTATTGTTAAGGTTGGGAATTGGTCGCAACCCAGAGGGGTTGGACTGGGGACACTTAAGGGAGGAGGGTGGTGGAAGCAGGAAGGGAGTGCGTGCTGGTAGGAATGGCTTGGGGAATGGCCACGGGAGGGACTAGGAAGTAAAAAAAAAGAAACAGACGGGAAGGGGAAAAACAACGGCGCGACCCAATTCTTGCTGGGGCATTTAAAAATACGAGAGGGCCAACGACCGAAATTCGCGATCGGAGAATCTGTTGCCACGGAGAGTGAGAGTGAGGGGGTGAGGAAGAACAAATTAGGAGTAGCAGTTGGAAGAAAAAAAGGTCGCGACACGATAAGGGACATGCAGATACACAAAATGCACCATATATTTTAGTTTCAATCCAAAAGCGTAAAGCCCAAACACAAAACAAGAAACAAATCCCATTACCATGGGAGTCCAACACGCCTTCTAACCTAATGAAACATGTCTGGCCTGCTAAGAACTCAATACGAAAATAATACAATCCGTTAACTGACACTTCTGTTGTTTCTGACAATTCACAACTACTGCCAAAATCAGTTATTCAAAAATTATTTTTTTGAACAGTAATAATATCATTTACTTTAAGGTCAGATGCAGACAGACGTGCGGTCAGTTGTCACCTATGCCATGAATGTAGAGCTAGTAGGGACAGGCGTGAAATATTACGCGATATGATTACAAACCCTCCTCAATATTCTGATTATTAATACGCATGCACATTACTAGCACAAGTTGTTGTTCTCGATTTCATCGTTACATTCCCTATCCACTGCTGTTACCAATTGCACGTTTCGCAGACGCCAGATGACTCGGTATTCATAAACCCCGAATTCGTCATAAGGTCTCAAAGCAACGAATGCCCCTGCTTTATCAACGAAATCTTCATATCGCATTTCAACACTACTGAACTGTGGCATATTAAAATGGAAAATAAACTGACGTATATGGGTCAATACGCCGCGAACAGGAAACAGAAGCTAACGACCTCATCTCCACTTCTATCGCAACTGAAGCCGCACAGAATGAAACTTACATATCCTACAACGATCCCAATGTGTTAAGGGATCACCTTATTAGGCATGAAGACCCACAAGTCACAGCAGATAGGAGGTTTACTATGAGATGAGTGAATACTACCAGCAATTCGCACAACCCCAATAAGCGTAAAGAGTGCCTGCCGGGCAATCTGGAGAGATTTATGATAGATGAGAGATATATTTTATCTGAATCATGACCAAATGCATATAATGAGGCAATGAGATTACATTAAGGGCACTGTCCCATGAAGGTACATTTCCATGAGCAATAATCTTCTCTTTTACCACCTTTTCTTCTCTCTTCCCGTTCGTTATTTCAGTACTTGTTACAACACAAATCCTAGTTTCATTGCTCCCATCCAATATACAGCATTCATAATGAAATATCACGCGTGCTCCAGATCAAACTCCTCACTAACCTTTTTACACCACCTTCACCAAGGGTTCTTAAGTTCGCTCCTATTCTACTTTCGCCAACGCTATTCTCATACAAATGCATTATGTGCCACGTCCGAATAACGTCGAAACGTAACCAAATTGCCACACCTGTCTAGTTCCTACCCTCCTAATTTCATGTTTATGCAATGACCAACCATTGTTCAACCCGAGGGCTGGTCTATTTTGTGACGGTGGAGCTCACCAAGCATCAATCCCAACGGCGACTGCCATTCGCACATCACGGTAGAGAGATCAATTCCATCCCCTACACCGCCTGTAATATCACGGAATATTATGGAAACCCAGAAAACCAATATGTGGGTTTAGCTGGACGGGTCGAAAGAGATATGAACTCGGTAACTGCAATCTGTAGTGCAATGCGCTACTCAATCAAGCTTGGGCCGCAAATGGTAACATCAACAAAAAAAACAAAAAACATGATTCCAATTTAGCGTAGGAATAACATTGCCATTAGAGTGGGGAGGTTTTTCTACGGCGGCTCCCCGAAACGAAAAGTCAAGAGTGTGATTGTCGGAATGACGCGATTTGCCAGATTACGAAAGAACGAGGTGCATACTCGCGGCGGCATAGGAAAAAAGTTCCATCAAGAGAGCCTTACAAAATGACACCGTCAAAGCGACAGTACGAGAGAGAGAGATTAAGAGAATTGCGCCGAAACACCCCCAACCCGATAACTCTTCCTCCTCCCCCATTCGTGTCAAGAAATCGAACGGAGTAGAATACCCACCACGGCATTCAGCATTTATTCGGGGGGGTGACTTTATTCGGGGGGATGACAGGGGGATTTATTTGGGAAGGTGGGAAAAACATGAGGGAAGACGAGTAAAGAGAAACTAGAGAAATTGAGCGAGAAGCGAGGGAGTGGGCGGAATAAAAAAATACGAGCGGTGAGCGTCATTCCTTTCATCTCCAGAGTCTCCGCGTGTTTTGGGGCGACAAGGCCGACGACGACGGGAAGGCATTAAAAATGCACGCCGACTGCACTTTTTCATTACCATCACCACGAAACCCCCTTACGAACACTTATTCTCTCCCTCCCACCATCCTTCCCTTCCCCTAGGAACAACTCTTCAACGACCGATTTTAACTTCCGCCTCTATCCCGGAACACCATTTCCCACCTCGTTTTCTCATCACCTCACCCTCTCCAAAACCCCAAAACTCAGTTCAGACACGTCAAAACCACCACCCGCCCTCCCCAAAACACTCAAGAGATTCGCGAGGAACAAAAACAGAAAAAATCTTCTGGAGTAAAATGAATTAAAGAGCTCGGGAAAAAATCGAGCAAGGCGGAGGGGACGAAGGACACAATAATGCCGCCGTTAACGAAACAGGGAGGGAAAAAATCAAGGGGCGGTTTGACTCGCACAGACCTCCCACAACTCGAGACGACGCGAAACTTGAAGGCGGTAGGAGGGGGATAATGGGGGGGGGGGTCACAAAGTCGACACCGCCCACTCGCTAAACCGTTAATCCCCCTATCCATAGAGAGAGAGACAGAGAGACTATTAAACAGGGTACGCGCGCAGAGCGCCAGGGAGTAAACGAGACGGCGAGTGCCGAGAGATAAATTGGTGGAGATGTAGGGAAAATCTCGGGAGGGGCCGGTGAGAAGTGTCCTAACTCCGTGGATACGTGGATCCAGGCGGGAGATGCAGAAGTGCAAAACATTAACGCAAAGTACGTACGACGAGGGAGAGAATGTCACACGCGGGGCATGAACAAGGGATACGACATTAAAAAAACCTTTGGGTGGTTCCAGAGTGGAAGAAAGGAAGTGGAATGTTTCCTGGAGGTGAAGAAGGGGGACGGAATGAAGTTATGAGCTGGATGACGTTCTCTTGGAAGGTAGTGAATGGTAAAAAAAGGAGGAGGGCATGCTACAGGAAGTTAGGACAGAACCAGCTTCCCACAGCTGATAAGCTCGTTGGCGGCGGGAGACACGAGGAAGGGAAAAAAGACGAGACCTGTTCTGATGAATGAGGGGAGAAAACTCTCTTCATTAAGGGAAGCGATGGGAGTTAAGGAGAGAGCAATTTTTCCCCAGACGCGTTTTAGACGTTAAGAACGCCACTCATGAGATGCTTCCCGGGGGGGATTAAAGCGAGCACTCCATCTATATAACAGCGAAAATGACCGCTCTATCTCCTTGCCGAGTAAAAACTTCCCAGCCGCCACTCTTTTACAATATTAAATACGTTAAGTATCGGAGGTAACATAAACCAAATGTAAGTGCTAAAAACTATATACTGTATCACTGGAAGATATCATGTCTTCATGACGGCGGGCCTTATTATCTTCTAACGTCTGAATGTTCTAAATTCAAACGATCTGTAAAGGGACGATACGATAATTATATTAGCGTAACCAGTCTATTAAATGAATTGAAATGGGAATCATTGTCAGATCGCAGGTTGAAATTTAGACTTAATCTCTTCCACAAATTCCAAGGCAATATTTTCAGTGATGATGTTAAAAATATTTTACGAACCCCAACTTACTATGGCAGACTGGACCATAATCATAAAGTTAGAGAAATTGATTTCCGAACTGACCGATTCAAAATGTCCTTTTTCCCTCGCACAATAAGAGATACGAATAACGGTAAATATGTCCTATCGGAGAGTAGCAATGAATAGCATTGGTAGCTGCATGTTGGTATGAGTACTTAAAGCTAACCCTACGAACAGAATGTTTTTGCATGTTTTCTTTGCAATTTCTATCTTTTTTTAAATAGTGTAGTTCTGACTACTATATTAATACTATTCCTTTTTTATGCATGATATGTAGTGCATGTTTGGTGAGCAATCACCCCCTGCCACACACCCTTGTGGTGGCTTGCAGGGTATTATGTAGATGTAGATGAGATCTAAAATCTAATTCAACATCACCAGGTTCTTTCAAGTTAACTTGATCCTTTATAATAGTACGATGAGCAAATTTATTCCCATCAACTTTCTATGCACCCCCCTAATCTCAGTCATGATGAAAATCTTAAAAAGGAAAAAATTTGATCCAAAATCAAAGTATATAAATCTAAGGCACGTAGTGCATAAAACTTGCTATGTGCAAGTGTAATGATGAAGAGAATATTCGCAGTTAAACAGAATTTTGATATCGGTATCACCATTCCACGTCCAAAAGGACTCCTTTTCCGTCTACATCCGACCGTTACTCATAAATTTGTCTAATAAATCGCATGTCATCTGCCTTGGGAAAATAACTAGTCTAAAATTTTCGATACACACACGGAATAGTTGCAAACTTATTTCACAAACTTATTATTAAGGGTTTGAAACGTGAAAATTGATCACGCAAGCAGACTAACCTATTGGTGGACAAGTAATATCAGATAAGCATTAAAATGAGCATAACAAAGACACTGCCACCAGACATGTGCCACAGGGAGATAAGACTCCGCAGGACCTAATAACCCTAAAATCATCTCTCCACCTTCCCCACAATCACGAAAATAAATCTAAACCAAAGCCACTGATCGGTGGTCGGCTGCACAACGAATATTTCATCTGATCGAGTGCACCGCTATTCAAAAACCTCAGGAGATCGATCTCTCCAAAAATTTTTATCAGATGGGAAAAACAATACGATGCATATGCTCACACACACACTTAAGAAAACACGCAATCAGATACGCGCGCGCAAATGAAAACGGCAGCAATGGAGAGCTCAGACTGGAGCCACGTGGGGGAGAGAAAGGGAGTACGAGTGGGGGGAACCCTGTTCAAGTGCACGTAAGTTTCCCTTATTTCCCTTCGCAATGGGGAGAGGGGTAAGGAGTAAATCGCGGGAGGATATAAAAAAAGCTTTGATTCAAGCCGCCTACTCGACGAGAGAGAGACGGGGGGCGTAAGCGCAATTACGGTACGACAGCCGGAGTGCAGGGACGCACTGCTCTTGAAAAGGCCCACCACGTTTCCCGGGAAAGAGCGGTGCAGACGGGGCAAGATAGGCAAAGATCGGGAGGTTCATTAAAAATGAACGGCAGCGACAGACCCTCGACAATTCAACTCGCAACCAAGCGAACGAATCCAATGTCCCAGGTAAATTATAAAAACTCTGGTGTGAGCACTGTAATCTGCAAGAAGAGACAAGGCTGAACTGACACGCGCAAGCACGACACAGATAACACGACCAAAATGACATCTAATGATAACAACGCGGGAGGCTTGAATCCTGCTCTGAAATCGTACTCTTGCAAAACACATTTCGGATGGTAATATCCGCGCAGTGATTAAGTTCCTTGAGCCGCTGTGTCATCGGTACGCTGGAAATAGCAGGATACACGCATTCGTGCTCGCGAGCTGTCTCTCACCATTCGCTGGCGCGTAAGAACACGGCCCACAGCAGGATTAAATTGAATTGCACGTCATGGCACACACAGGCAAGGCAATTACAAATACGAGCGGATCTCGTTTTAGCCTAGATGGCACGAACGGACGGACTAGACGAAATATACATCGGATTGGCAGAAAGACGCACTTGGCCCAAAAAGCTTGATTCAACAAACCGCCCCATAGGCCGTATTGCTAATAAGCGAAGACGCCACCAGTGCACATAAGTGATCAATGAGTATTCAGAAAAACATTTTTCTCACACAAAGAGTTCAATAAAAACACCTAAATATAATTTACAAGGCACTATTACGTTGCTATGGTGCCTAATTTCCGCAGCCTACCAATATGCATAAAGAGATAATAAGCATCTGTGGTCGGAGAATCGATAGTTGACGAGATGTAACGATTGATATTCTTGGCCCTTGCTATTAAAACTTAATAAGCCGCGCCTTACAAGGATATGGAGACGCGTTCACCTATTTACGACCCTACTACCTCCCTCGGAATAGCACGAACCTGGAAAGGGAAGTCGCACACTCGAAGCGGCCGAAGTGAGGCAGTAAAAGCAGCAAATCTAAACACTTAACTCATGAACCGAAGACATTTCACAGTTTTACTTCCAGGCATAAAGTCACCAGAGCGCACCCACCGACGGGTGATACAGAAAAATACTTCGATGAGATACAAAGTGAAAGAAAATCGGTTTTCTCAAAGAGGCAACGGAAACTTCACCATGACAAAAATGGCAACAGGAATGATGAAACGACATATACTCCTTATCATCATGAATGCTGCATTTGAAATAATACCAAATTCGATATCATCTTCTTTGTCACCTGCTAACGATAGCCCGTATGTAAACTTGGAGAAGACGTCTTCCCTCTTAGAGAAGTACTCCTCGATCAAAGGACAGAGCAAACTTGACAAGACTACCACGGCGCCCGGGTACAAGTACGTAAGAGGCCTCAGTCAAGTTCATCTAATCGTAAGCTGCGTGATTCTCCAGGTACCACCTCCCTGGGAAACCACAAGCAGCACAGGGAAAATAAATAGCTCCATGACCCCTATGCGTGAATATCACACGCCGATTGGGTTAGGTACTTGCCGAGGTTAACTCTACAAAACCATACGGGCCTTCGGCCTGAACAAAGATTGCTTGTACAATGAGAACAGTGAGATTTTAAGGGCAAGGGAGAATGAATGCTAGCAAAGGATCATGATTCAGATGTCCAGACATTTTTACCGGGAACGATTCACAGGCAAAACTCGAGGAGGAAACGTTCCCTTATGGACCATCACACGAGAGACGATTTTGGGGACTGCAAACCCTTACTCACCTTCTGGCGCCGAGAACAGCGACGCCAGAAGGTGAGTGAGTAAACGGACGAAACAAGGGGGTCTGCAGGGGCGGCGTGCGCTCACGCATTTACAAGAGAGACAAAAATGCGAAGAGGCGCAAGCAGGAGACGGAGGAGGCTTTCGAAAAAAATAATTTTTAAAATACGTGAGGGCAGTGCAGACGCGGAGGGCGGGGGTGTGCAGAGAGGCGGGGGAGGGGAAACGGCTGGGGGGGGGGCACGAGGCGAGAAATGCCAAAGAGACGAAACCCGAGACGCGTCGCCTTAACTAGAGCGAGAGGACATGCAACGAGAGAGGGTTAGGAAAAGAAAAAAACAGCCCATTTCTTCGGCACTTTTTTTCTCTCCCCACTCCGCGCTCTTTAATCGCAAGTCTCTTTGGACATGCAATAAAAAGGCATAAGATTTTGGATTTGAATGACAGCGCCGAGAGCAATAGCACTTTTCGTGGACGCTCAATTGCGCGAAAAACATGGTTTAAAATATATTACTCCGTTAAAGAAACCGTTGCGACAATGACATCTCTTGTTCCACGATTTATACTGATATTATCAAGAGGACGGATTTGTAATTAGTGCCATCTCAGAACCTCACAAAAAAGAGAAACGGAACATTGCGGCATAAAAGGTGAAAATATAGTAAAACAATATGAAATAAATGGACCCAACTTTTAACTTCATTAAACATGAATTATGGTTCATGATGCTAAAGATATATCACTTATGCATCGATAAAAGGAAACTGAGCATCCGGATCCTTCATTCATCACATATTTCCCATTCTAGCATCTAAAACAGATTAAACCCAATTAAATTTATTACCGACCACCCGCCAAACAAGATTAATAAAGCTCCAAGCTAACATTAGACTTACATACATGCACATTAAAACAAGCTAACTGTACTTCCGGGACAAGCTCACGCCAATTCTCAAATGATGCCCACTCCCACATCGAACACAAGCATGAGGCCGGCAAAATTTACTACCGACCACCGGCGGAACTCGATTAATGCGACTCCAAAACAGAACGAGAATTTTTCCACGGAGCCCAGCGGCGGGAACGAAAATAGTGAGCGGCAAGGGAGCAACGAGCACTTGCTCGTCGAGAGCATCTATCGCCAATACCTTCCGCCCTATAATTAAAATAGCGCATGCCCATCTTCGGTATGAAAAGGCCGGGTCGCTGGGCCGATAAATCAGCAGCGCACGCAACGTCCAGAGCGTTTAAGGCCCGGCGCAAGGCTGAAACAAAACAACATCGGTCCGCGGCGCCGAGGCAGCCACAGGCAACGTGGGTGGACTTAACGGCGGGCGAGTAACGGTTTCCCGAAGGCGCTGGAGCCGGGGTTGTTCTCCGAGAGCAGGGGGCTGAGATGGCCCCGCAGACAGACATGAGAGCAGAAAGGTGCTGGGAGGAGGGAAGCGAGGGAGGCACCCGTAATTGTCGTCCAATAATAGAACCCCGCGGTGCTGCCCTCAGATGCTATGGATGGGAGAGGTGGGACGGGGCATGAGGGGAAGGGTGACGGCGCTGGCATTACAAAGATGCTACACCCATCCACTCAGCCCTTTTAACCCTTCCCCTCCACACCCATCCACCCCCGTATTCCCATGGGCGGAACAAGGCTTCATCAAAGGAGACTAATGTAGAATTTCGTAGGCATACTCTGAAATGGTTATATAGCGGTAACCACCCGACGCGATCACGTCCACTAACGAACAATTAACACGAATAACAACCTTGATTCAGTCCAGCTCTAAATTTGCAACAAATATCACTAAATTCCACTTAAAATTGTTAATACGCTTAACACGCTAATATATTTGTCCAAAAGAAGTAAATATCTCGGTAAAATTCTCCGGATACCACGAAACGATGGTTGACACAAGTTTTTCCAATCTTATTCCATTACAGGTATCCTACTGGTATGCTATCTCAACTATTACTAAATCCCACAGAAAATTTGATCCACATGCTGGATGGTTCCTTAGTGATTCCATATAGGAGCATTCAGTATGTCAAGGATTATAAAAACGTTATAATAAGACTTCAAGTTTCAGCTAACCGCGGAGATTGAGTTGAATGACAATTTTAACTAGTCTTCAGACTCGGGGAGCGTTATTACCCACTTACAAGTAGCCTAGTCGCGAATATCTATCCATCACACAACCAGGAAACCAGGCAATTTAAGCCTTATAAATAAAGATTATTGGTGATGCGTTATTACCCACCTAATCGTCAATTCAAGGTTGTTACTTCGCCGAAAAATACGCGTGAACGATAATATTCTCGACGCAGGCAAAGCACAAGTGTTGCCAGAAATTAGTCCAGCACAGCTTTATTTCCAAAAACAACTTTTATCACCTTCCAATCCCGAGAATCCTTTTGAAACACAACGCTTCCCTCAGATTTAGGGGATCAAACATTTCGTCCACCCTCTCCTGAATCTCAAAGCACTCATCAACGTTCCCACACCTTGTCTAGGGGCACTCGAGATGCTGTGAAGTTTATACTTAGCCTCTTAATTAACTTTCAAGCTTCAAATTAAATCCGGATATCCCATTACAAATGATCGTCCGCGAGGCAAACGCTCTTTCACGTAAGTGGCGATTATTAAATGGAAGATTCACAGCGACGCCCTCCGCGAGACACTAGGGGATACTTGTTCAAGCTTAAGTAAGAGTCACCCTTGGAAGCAGAGAGGAGCACGCCATAATTACGACCAAAACCTGATCAAAGCGTTAGTTTCCCTTTCGACATAAACGCTCAACGGTGACATTTACTTAAATGAATGTCACAGGCAGTTTAGCTCGTATCACTTACAAGCTCTCTGAATTTTTGACAGCAGAAATAAAATTCTCACGCAATATTTTCACAGCTGTTTTTTGTTGTCCATGTCAGTTCTTTGTTTTTAAACACTACGTTATCAATTCACAACGAATGTTACACCCTATCGAAGGACGATTTCGGTTACTTATCGAAGTTAATACCTCGAAAAGAGAGGAATAGTTTTCCACGCTTTTTAAGATTTTGATACAGCCTTGAATCATATGCCCTCAGGGCACTAGCAATACCTGCTCTTGACGGCAAACAGTATACTTCAAACTTATATTTGAATGGATTCACTATAAATCTCTTTATTAATATGCCTTTCTCAAATGACGCACAGTAGCACGCAGCTACATTATCCGCATGGATCAGTACTGGAATGGATTGAAATAACTGAGTTAGATACTGATGAATATTTCTGCAACTTAACCGAAACCACGGCACAAAAATGGAGAACTTGAGACCGATAATAGCTTTAAACACCTGAGGAATAGCCAAAGAAATAATTCACAATGCTATGCCAGTGAGCATCACCTACGGGGACAGGTAAAATCCAACTGCCCTCACGGGTAAAGCACCGCATTCGATCTATGCCTGGTCTCCCTATTGCACCAGTGTTTAATCAAAAATAATTATGCCAGGGCTTACATCGCACTGAGCGGAGGAACGACTTACGAATATAATTGGCAAATAAAAAGGTTAATTCAGACGGCACCGTGTGCGGGGGAGCCAAAAAATGAGAGGATTACGTCGGCGGACAAACATGTCACAGCGGAACTGCTTAAAGGAGATCAGCAAGTTGAACACACGATGCCGAATGGATAAATACACCGCAAGGAACATCGGTCCAAGAACGGTGGACAGGATCCTTCGCACGTGCAACAATCTCGCCGTCTGAAGGCCTTCAAGTTCAAGACTCACAAGACGATGATATGATGATGTTGTAATTAGATAAACAAGACACGAAAACAGCCGTCCGAAATGGGACCGCCCTCAATGCCATTCATTCAATCCCTGCCAGGCCGACCTTTCGGACTGCAGAAACGACTCGAGGTAAAAGGAACCCTAGCCAAAAATGAAGATGGTTCACAACGTCAGAAAAAAAGGTATAATAACCAGACACTACCCATTTCGTTGAGCAAGTTGAACATATTTTGACCTCATACAGTAGAAGGAATGCACATTCAATCTAACAACACTAGCATTTGCGCACAGAATTTTTAATTCGTTAGGTGTTTCAACTTACAGCTCATATTTGAGATTTATATAAAGAGATGAAGGATTCAGAGGGCCCTCTCCTTACATAAATACGGTGTCTTCCTGGTGAGCATTTGTCTCGTGTGCCAGATTATGACCGTGTTATAACACATTATACATTACATACATACATTAAACATTGGTGGACATTAGAGTGTCGTTAGATTAAATATCTACCGATTACTAATTATTACAACAAATATTTTGAAGCTCACATTAAGTGCTAAATCTCCCTTTGTGATACAACAACACAAACAACACACTGACCAGCCATCCTCCGTGATTTTCACCGGGAACCAAGGAATAATGTACAATTCCAAGGAACACAAAACAACTCCATAAAAATATAGCCCAGTACCGCTTCCAAACCATTCGGAGAGACAACAACATAAAACGAATCAAAATTCTGAGGAGATAACTACAATAATCACTCCAGAAAAAAATAAGAGGCCGACACGCACTATGCAAGCAGGACGAAAAATATTTAAACCCAGAAAAGGAAGCCATAAAAAAAGCCGAGTGGCTCATCAGGGAATACCTAGATGAGAAATGACTAACTAGAGATTGAGTTTAAAGCACCAATCTAAACATGAAATGGCGATACGAACACGACACTCCTAGTGGGCAACAACTTCAAACACTACAGTGTTTGTAGCTGGCTCTATTACGTCCTCGTTCCGCAGTTGTGAGCCAACTGGGACGACGGCCTCATCACGATAAAGACTACGACATTCGACCGCCATAGAAGTCAATCCCATGGATATTGCCCACACCTAAGCACCACCGCCTAAATAGACAACTATGACGACATAAGCAACGAGGCTGCATAATTCGAAGGACAAAGCGTGCTATAAGACCCACTGAACAAGAATTTAAGATGGGGCGTAGGCATGAGAACATACATGGAAGTAGAGACTTTTTTAATCGAGGATCACAGTAAAGTGTGCGTCAGAATTTTTTAATTGATACCCATCTCAGCCCGCATACAACGAAAGACCAGATCTTTGGCGTGACATGCTGGCGTGATAAAACGCCCGATAGGGGAGTGGCTGGAGAGCTACGGGAAAGCGATTTCACAGGGATTGCTCTACGATTCACCCGCATAAAATATGAATTTTTGGTTACCTACATCTCGACCAAAAAAAAAACAGGAACCGCCGTACTGGAAAAATAGACACCATGAGAAAATACAGAAAGTATAAAACCACTCGCACAAATACGATTAGGCATAATATTTTGAAATGAAAACTATTTTTAAACAACAGTTTCTACCAATATTATAGCGCATAAAGTTTTTTACGAAAAAGTAATATTTACTATTACATAGAATTTACACCTAGATATAATACCCGAAGTCAATATTGAGAGGAATAATTTAAGGGAAGGTATTTTTTAGGAGCACTGTATTTGGCTTCCACCGGCAATCCGCTCTAAAATGCCTTAACGAAGATAAATTCCCTTTGCAAACACAGGAACGAACCGGCACACGAGAAGGGTGGTCTTCATGTGCTAGCAGTTCGAGAAGGGAGATAAAGAGCATTTTAGAGGAATTAAGAAGCCAGACGAAAAAATAAGAAAGGAGGCGTGGGACGAGGCAAAAAAGGAAGAGAAAAATAGAGATGCTCCAAAACGTTTGGGCTAAGAAACACGTGGATATGTTAGGTACGTGACAAAACACGAATTAAAAAGGTAGAAACACCGGTGGAGAGGATATAATTAGCCATCGAGGTAAATGGAGCTGAAGCGTTGAAAGGACGTTCCTTCCCTAGATGCTGGCTCATAATCGCACGGCAATGTCGGAACATTAAAAATGTTACCCCATAGCGATATTGTCCATAAACACAAAAGAAAAGTTGAAAAAGTTACAAGTGTGTCAGGAGTACTTGAACAAAAGAAAAGTAGAATAATCGATACATACTTTTTATTAACAAAAGGTCTGATTTGACGAACATGTTAGAGAGATATTTTACCCAAAAGATGGATACTACAAATGAATGCGACCATTAGCGAAAAACAGAATAGATCGGAAACCGCTAGGTGTCAATGGCCAAAATATTCTAACTACTTGCCTAAGTCTACCCAGGGAACAAGCAAGGAAATGTTTCGGCATTGAACTCACTCGAACAGTGAATAGACATAGACCTATTAATGATAATGGAAACAGCCTTGGTAAGACGTTTTTTCACGTTTACGCCATGATTTGTTCGACCATGAACCATAGCGCAAGAGTCCACGTTACGATGAAATGGCGCCAGAAGTTACACGAGAAACGTTAAGTTATGCAACAAATGACGAAAAGGACAAGTTGGCAGCATTTCCGTAAACAATCCGGAGAGCTGTGCTTCGAATGCATCCTTCAGATAACTGATTTAACAACTTTTGAAAATCGTCACTCCACGAATGAAAACAATACAACTCGAAAATCCGTAGCAGGGAAAAGGTAGGAATACATCGGCCGTCGACCTATCAGATGAAAAAATATCGCCGACCGACCGCTTCCAGACAAAAGCGCGACTTTCCTCAAAAACAAAGTTACTATCGACGATCACATGGGGGGACCACCCGGAGCTCCCAAACCCTTCCGGAGTCGCAATCACGCCCGCCAGCCTCCAGCCAAGACGAAAAGAGAACCCATGTGGGATGGAGCGGGCGATCGCTGGCACGGCACGAGAGAAAGAAAATGGAGCGGGACGGTGGAAGAGAGAATGAAAGGGAGACGAGGAGAGGTTCGAGGAAGATGTCAAAAGAAAAGAAATTAAACGAATCGGAGGGGAAGAGACGGCGAGGGTGTTAAAAATAACAGGCGGGGGGAGTTTAGGACGTCTACAGTTGTGGGAGAGCGGAAAGGTGAGCGAGGAGAAGAGGCAAACACGGCCTCATCGCCGCTAGAGATCAGAGAGAGGCAATAGGAAGCGCTTGAGGGTAAGAAAATCGAAAGTGACATCTATTCTCGGCTGCTGGGTAATTAATCAATTTCTCCCACTCGGAGACATCGCAAAAACACCAGAATATTCGTTTAAAATAAAAAAATTAACCAAGTTTCGTTTGTTTTGTTTGACTGACATTTAGGGCGTAGTTTGATCTGCTGGATAAGAAATTTCAAAACAGGAACAATGTAAAATGGTTCACATTAGCACAACTCACGCTTCTAGTGGTGGGAAAGTAAAAGGGAAACTATCCCCGACAAATGCATAATCAATCAATCCGCCAACATTAATTTTGAAAAAGTGAGGTCATAGCCTACTCTCTTGAGTAACGATAAACTTCTAGAAATATTTACAAAGTACCATTTTATTTCAATACCTCTACGGATAAGAAGACGATCGAACATCATGAGTGAAAGTCATCGAAAATTGAAAAGGAATAAAAACTTTTTGAACAGATGACGATCGATACAACAACTAAGGTGTACTGAGTAAGCTCACAGAAAAGGAAATCCGACGTGGATCCAGCATGACCAAACGAAGGCAATGATTAATTTTCTTCTAATAAAATAAAGAGTGCCGTTAAAAGGCCAGCATAGAAAAAAAGCAAGAATTAACCATTAAGAGGAAGATACAAAGATATAAAAATATATACCTGTTGGTTACAATCCCCCTCTCCTCCAACCGATACAAAAACATCGACACGATTCCTCTTTGCCTAACGACTATTTAACTCCTAACCCTAGGTAGGGTTACGAGGTAAATATATAATCAGAGTATTTAGAGGTGGTGGCTTCGCAAAAGTCGACTTGAGTACAAGAAGGGGGCCTCACACGGAGTTGGAGACGAAAAGGGGATGGGAGAGAGAGCGGGGAGAGGAAGGCGTAAAAATGGGTCAAGGAGCGTTCTCAGAAAACAGAGACGGGAAACGGGAAAGAGTGAGCTGAGGAGAAGCGAGAGGCCAAGAGTCGAGAGAGACTAAAAGCGTGATGAGACAGAGCTAGATCTAAATCTACCCCGCAAAGTTTAGTTACCTTTTCCTGGACCTCCTTTGGCTATTGGGGGGAACGCCAGAAGAAGTATTATGTAAAATGCGCAATTATATCAACATTCCTATCCTATATTTTATCGCAAATGCATCAACGAAAGACGTGCATTTCCTTAACACCTTATGGAAAATGCAAGATAAAATCTGTTTAACAGCCCGCTCTCTTTATACTGTCCGGTGGAATCATGCACACTGACTTTAATATGCTCTAAAAAAAAGAGCTTAACTTTACTTCATGATTTGAATTCAACCCACACATAAGTTTCTAACAAAATAGAAAAGGATATCGCGACCATAAAAATCCTCACTTGAGCAACTACAGTAAGGGTACATACAGGAATAATGATAATTAAAACTATAGTTCGCCGACGACGCCACCCAAATAAAATTTAACTAGCACGTGCATAATCAACGAATACCACTCTTATCCTTCCTTATTAATGATGCCCAAAAAAATGGGACTGGCATCGGGATTCATCTAACAATTAGATGAATCCCGATGCCAGTCCCATTTTTTGGGCATCATTATTAAGGAATGATAAGAGTGGTATTCGTTGATTATGCACGTGCTAGTTACATTTTATTTGGGTGGCGTCGTCGGCGAAATAAGATAAGATAAGGTAAGGTAAGATGTCTAGGAGTGCTATCGCTCAACATTACCATAACGCAATATTTTTATGCCAAGGTAAAAAAATTAGTCGTATCGCAAGGAGGAAAATGGCCATCATTTTATCAATTAATTAACCACACCGCCTGTGTGGGTGTCTGAAGACATGCGCCCGACAGATAATGCTATCGCAGCTAAGATGAGCAGACGCGGGACCAACCATGGATAGTTGCGTCAAAGCGAGAGTTCATGAAAAGCCGACGCCCACGCCTTCAGTCGATGAGATAAGCTCAAAACAGACGAGAGGGTGGGAGGATGCGAAAGATTTAGGGCGGACGAGTAGCCGAGCGACCAGAGAGACGACCAGTGGTTAGTACATCATTATTTCAAGAAGAGCAAATAAAACTTCAATAGCGAGGGTCACATTCGCTCCTTTTGCGGGAGTCATCCCCACACAGGCATTTGAAGGCATCAAAGAGATGAAGATCCGGCGGAAACGCAATTTCTCATGACGTGATAACAATTCTGAACGCTTGGGCGTCTGGCGTCTCGACGACTGAGACTTCACCACACAGTAAAAGTACAGTCACTGTATCTTTACAGAGTGGTGGCGAACTTCTCGGAATATGCGGAATAACTAAATTATACACCGTGGATAAGAGAACAAATTTTTAAAAGTGCAGGGAAGTATAATGAGCATTTTAGTCACGTTGAAAGAGCGACGGCACTATCTATATCTTGTACGTTAAAATCGAAAAACACCCCATATCAAACGCAACAGGGGTTCAATCGCACCACGTTCCATAATATACGTACACTATATCACCTAAATTAACAACGGTCCATTATGAGCAGGCCATATCAATTTCTTATCCTTTCATTGAGTACATCACGTGCGGAAAAGTTTAGGGCTTCACACATGACGAACAGCACCACCTACGAGAATAGTCGTGGCCTTTAAAAAAGCAGAAGGGGAACCGACAACTCACATGCGGTGCGATGCACGGATGACAGGGTGAATGAGGTGACGAAACACAAATTGACTCGGAGGCGACTAGAGTGAAAAGTAAACAAATGATTTCTGGCCTGCGTGGAATTGACGGGGAATATGACGTAAGCTTTGAAAACGATGCTTGCGAGGGGAAAATACACTTTCAAAATGAGACGAATGCTTCTCACACTTGACTAGCCGACTGACCGGTTTAGCCATCCAACCAGAGATCGGACTTTAGACCCGGCAGAAATCAAATGAGATAAAAATATGAGCATCAGTTCCATGAAGCTAATGTTGACGGGATCGAACTCGCAGAGCCGTGCATAAGGGCATTAGTAGGTGAATATCTCGCAATTCACTTCCACTATTTATAGAGTAAAGCTTTCTAAGAAGGAAATCATGCTTTCGAATTCGACATGGCTAGATATATCGCAGTCCATATTAACCTAGTATGTGATAAAATCCCGAAGAGTCCTACATACTCTAACCCGCCACGGGCGACAATTACGTTCCGACTCTACCTAGATAGCTGGAGAAGTATGCATACCTAAACCGGGCAACTCGAGATCAGAATTAAGCTCCCATAAGATAAGCATGCCGGATGACGACGGCAATATAAATCCGCAACTCACAAGTCTATCAGCTGATCCTTCTCCTCCCAATTATATGGCGTATTCTATGTCACCGAAAGAAAAGTAGCAAACAAGCTTAGGGCCGTGATTTCAGGTCTAACTTAAACAGCTGATGAGCGATAACCTTAGATAACCTTCTATACTAAGCAATTGAGGTAAGTGTATCATGATCTAAGGCGAGAAGAGTTGCAAAAAATATCGGAGATTTATATCAGAGCGATGCCGAATATCACAGAAAACTGTTAATAAATAGTCCTAACTCAAATATCAATCCTGAGAGGGCAAACAAATGATGTAGGACCAAAAAAGATTCTTCTTAACCCTTTCATTCCCATAAAATGTATATCAATTTCACTGTTCAAATAACAAATAACAATATCTGTTATCTATACCCCAAAAACGACTCAGGTAATCACCCCATTACGCTGGCCTCATATATACGAAATTAGGTATTTCAGGCATCGAAAGAATACTTTCAAAAATACAAGCGCTCATCGAAAAATAAATGTGGTCTTCACATTCTCCTCTCATTATGGTCCCATGCTTAAGAGTATACCAATGATACCAGAGCAGGCCCGCAAAGGGAAGAAATATATCTCCCTCTTGAAATGAGCAACGAAGACACAAATTAAGAACGAAGAAAGATTCATGCCTACCACAGCGAACATAAACCTCACCTGTCGTGGCGTTAATGCTGCACTTATTGCCTGTCTAGACCAAAACACGCCAGATGGTCGCCTCTGCCACACAATAGCAACCTACTGGGAGGGTACACCATTGCCACGCCTATTAACTTATCATAACGATTCTAACACTAGGCTTCAAGCACCAACACCTCCGCTGGAAATGACATAGGTAATATACGCGGTTGCAAATTTAGGTCAGTCATGACAATCTACAACAGAACCTTGAATATGCACACTCGTATTCGTTTGCTTACGGATTGGGAAATAAATACCACAACTTCCAGGTTCATAAAAGCTAGAATATTGCCGAAAATAGAAAAAAAAATCACTCCGAGAAACGGGAAAATGACCGATCAAAATGCAAAACAATCAAATGCTGCAGTTAAAACACGGCAAGGTAACAAGTACTGAAATGAAATGCGTTTTGGGAATACCTGCAGTAGAGCCATAAAACCTTTAGAATTACAGCCTTCATTCCTTTTCAAAACAGACATGTCTCTAGGAAAATGGATAAAATACCTGGAGGTTTCGCATAGGTAATAAGAAACCGTTCTCAAAGCGTTCAGACGCTCGGAATCTCCGCAATTCGAATTCAGCTGGCAATTTTAGCTACTAAGATTTTCAAGACCGAAAATTCTCGGCATGATTCAATGGGTGATTCTCACATTCATAACAAAGGGGCACAAATCATATTTCAATGCCATGTGAAAAGTAGCGTACAAACTAGACATGCACGACATTAGCCACAAGAAATAGGGGTTCAAATAATACTTAAGAGTTTTGTACGTTGACGCTGTTTTCTTTTTATAAACAGCGGTATAAACGAACTTTTAGAACCAGAACGGTCTGTTGTGTTGAAATGCTCCATTTAACGCGTTAGGCTGACAAACATTACATAACTATGACCCCACGAGGTTGGGGAAAGGCATAAAGGAGCAAAATAAGAGCCAATTCTCGCGCAGTTCTGAGCTGGCACAAAAATATACCACCACAAGGAGGCTGGCTGTCCCTGGTTAAGACTCAGTTTGGTTCCCTGGCACACTTTACGGTATTATCCACGGTTTCCATAATAGTTAAGCACAATGAATTTTAAGTTGCGGACGCGTAAATCAAAAATAATGCCAAGTAATAACAGCCGAAAACTGCGAAAATTGGCCAATTTTTAGCAGAGTTGTGGCCAATCCTCTCGCATCGCCTCGGGCTAATATCAAGTGTAGCCGAATGATTCAACGCCCGACTAGATGCATAGCCTTGACTCTCACCTGACAAAGATCAATGCTATGAAGCCGAAATCTATAGGCTAGATGACTCCCAATGAAATTAAGTCAATCAAAAACGTGAGCTTAAGAAATCAGGTTGGGAAACTAGACCCGACCGCCCAAAGCGGTAAACTACGCATTATGAACTTCTGCTGTCGCTTTCTCAGGCGAACGAAGAATATTTGAGCGGAGTGGCATTCTAGGTTTTGGAAATCCTTCATTTGATCTACTCCAGCGAGCACACCTGAGATAGAGCGGACGGTTTCGTCAGGGAGGTAGGAAGAGGGTGGGGAGAGGTGACGGAAAAAAAGATCGTGCTACGTCAATCCCGGTTCCCTCCCATCCCGACGCAAAAGTAAACATGAGGTGTCGTAACGCGTACAACAAACACCGCCCGCTGCCCTCTCATCATGATGAGGCCCTCCGAAGGAAAGTGGGATGGGGGTGAATTAGTCCGCTGACCCGAATAAGAGGGAACCAAAGAATACGGAGGGCAGGGCCGGGATAGCTAGAGTATACAGCTTGAATATAAGATCACTCAAGGAAATACCCCAGAGATATTGGATGCCGATAGGAAAAGGATAATTGCAACCACTTTTATGCACATTTACTCCAGTACGGGTTAAAACGACGGGACGACGTAATTTTTAAAGGTAGCCACAACAGTCATCGTCTGATAAGCGGCCGAAGACGCATAATCGAAAAAAGGGCAGCATTGTATACGATACAATGCTTCACTATCGCTGAAGGAGTAGTTTAAAAACCAACTCGTAGACGGTTACACTTATTTATCTTCACAATCAGTTCGGCAATTTAAAGTATCCCTAAACCCGTTCAAAATCAGATAAGCTGGTTATTAAATTGTTACTATATTATGAGGAGAGCGACAAATTTGCCTTCGAGCATCTTTAATTCCCACTATCACCATCTAATGACCAATCAAAACTTTACACTGCGCAATTTCCGCTTCGCGCGTCGCAACGGAAACACTAGCATTCTTACACGCTCGAACGGTACGCAGGAGCACTCCCCTTTCATGACAACATCTGTCCGCCGCGGGTCAAGGCACGACAGAAAAGGCACAACAAAGGAAGAATGAGTGGAATTCCGCAGAGCCATACGGAGGCCCGGGAGGGACGATCTCTGGGGCACCACCGATTGCGACGACGGCTTACTAGTGGGCCTCGAGTTTTTCTCCCATTCGGAAACATGCCACGACTTCGGCTGCCGGCCGCTGCCTCGCCCGCGACGCAGTATTTCGACCGAGGAAAGGCGAGAGAGACAGAGAGAGTGAGAGCAAAGCAAGCAAGGCGAGGGGAGTCGGGAGGAGAAAACGAAGGACCAATGCCTGTGACCTCGCGCGACGTGAATCGTAAACGAAGAACAAACCGAAATGCTATCTTCGTGGGAACGCGTTTATTTTACGGCCAACCTCCGACTCGGCCTGCCCCTATCCTATTTGCATGCGCCACAAAAGAGTTTCTGGACCAAACACACAATGGATCCGCGTAATTTGCTCCGATGCGTGAGGAGGGCATCCGATGCAACGAGAGCGGAAGGAAGCAACCGGAAATACTTGCAACAACGTGCGACGTTCACGCGCGAGACGTAAGTACACGAATATGGCACGAATAGAGAATACTTTCGAAGCTTTCTCCTAATACAGACAAGGATGGGCAGGTCCCGTTACTCAAAATTTGGAGTATTTCAAAGGGTATCAGAAACGAAACTAGAGAGTAAATCTGCGCGAAGAGAATACATATTACCACGCATCTACCCAATGGCGTAAACGCCCGCGATAAACCTAGCACACATTAAATCACATTATAATAACTACAACGTAAGTAATTGGTGATTATGTGTTATGAATAGAATTGAGAACGTATTTGTAAATTAATGCTGGATTCCGAACCATTAGAACAGGTTATTACAGCAGGAGCCGCAATTTAACAAAAAGAACATAACTAGGGAAGCAGTAAAAACATTTTGTACCACTGTCATTGAAAGGCACATGTTTCCCCCCCTGCAGGCATAAGAACCATACTCATGAAGCACACTACGGAAAAGGTGGAGGTAAATGGGTTTACACATGCATCTATTGAGTATAAATAAATACCTTCTTTATGAAAGAGATAATTCTTTGGTGGTATTAAGGCGCCAGATTCCAACATGCCATGCTATAATGCAATTACGCAAGACATATATTAAAGGATTATACAAGAGGCTTAAGCACGAAGTTGTTCTTCCATAATTTGCGGAACGATCCATCATTGAGTCAGGGAATTAATCCCAGACCATTAAACCTCGCATTCAACCATTCATTGGAAACCTCTATCCCCAGCGACAACCAAAAGTGCGAGCTTTCCCTGCGAGAAACCGAACTCGAGCATGCTCTCGTTATGCCAATTTCTATTACGTCTAACATCTCACTCAGTCCGTAACCATTTCAAAATGCAGCATACGAGAACGACAGCAATGATTTATAAATATCTCGGGCACGGATAACTCGCAAGACTGAAATAGGCACAAGTATGCGTTGAAATGATCCCCTACCAAGTACATCTTCATGAGGAAGTATTTCCTAGACGCTCTTGTTCCCGTTCTGTCGAACAATCCAATTACTATTTTATAAACGTGGAACTCTACCTCCGAATTTTAAGGGGCATATTAGTAGCAAGGCCAGCTTTCCAACGATGTCGAAGTCAAAAATATAATGAATTTTACAGCATCGGGATACAAATAAGGCTGCGGACGATTAACAACTTCTTCGCCGTTTCACAACTACATACTACAAAGGAATGCCTGAGTCAACCACGGTCGCATAGAACTAGCCAGAAAAATGAAAATAAAGGAAGCACAAACAGAGCGGAATGGTGTAAGCTTTGACGCCTCCCACGTGACTGTTCTTCACGCCCGAAGAACGGAAATTTTCCATCACAGCGGAGGAAGGAGAGAGGGAGAGAGAGAGGGAGTGTGGCAAATACAGGCGGATTCACCCAAGGAATGAATGTCCGACCAGCACAGGTCCAAAACAAAATACAGTTCTACAACATATATCTGGGCTATATTGAGCTAGGAATCGGTCGAAACGTCCGTATATAGTGAAGACAAGCTTAACAGTAACCACCGAAAAGCTCTTAATAAGGTCCAATTTGAGAATTTAATACAAACGTGATTTTTCACGAGTTATACACGTTTATTTGACCAAATTTATCATTTTGCAGAAAATGTAAGATACCAAGAGATGCAAATTTTACTTGAGTGATAGACCACCGATCATGAAGCGCTTAAAAGTTTGGCGACTGCATACATCTTAGGGGAGAAGTTTACTAAAACGTAGTCACGGGCGGATAAACCGGGATCGGGTAAACCGGGTACGGGTAAATGGAGATCCGGAAAATCGAGATTTCGCTGCATTTGGGAGCGTCGGTTAGAAGTTGGTTGAACCTTAGCCCGCCCGTTTCCGGTCGCAGAGAAACGAGAGCGAGCGGCCGAAATAAAAAGACCACTCGGTCTGTGGGTCCTTGTCCCCTCTCTCTCTCTCTCTCCTTCTACAGCCGTTCCCACCAAAAGCCTACCGCCCGCCCCCCAACGTGCCGGGGCAGCGGGCCGATGCCCCCTCAGGCCGCGTTCGTCACCGGGGAAAGTGCGACCGTTTGATCGCGGGCGTTACGTACGCGAGAGGAGATCTGTGCCGCACAGCTGGTGGGAACGTACACACACGTTGTGTGCGGGGACCGACGAGAAAAAAGAGAAGCTGGAGGAGGTTTGGAAAACAAAACACGAACGCCGGCGCGATGGGAATAAACCTTCGCGAATAAGATTCGCTTCAAAATCAAAGACTCCACCGACATTGGCTAATTTTTGAATAGTCCCCAATCACTATCTCCCCCTCGACATGCTTTTTTGCTACACATCCTCCAGGTCATATATTTCATAATAGAGAATACTGAACTCCCACACACCAGTGTCGGGTGTCCATTACCTTCCTTAATTCTTCGATCTTAGTTTCCTAAATTAAATCGTAATTCTTACCCTCATGCCATCAATGGGGGCTAACCTTTCGCTCCCTGTTCCGCGTTAACAGGTATTCTCCCTATCATCCTCTTCAGCATTCCGCGACAACTCAAAACCTCATCCACTTTTATTACCCCCTCCATATTTCTGCAACTAACTTTCTCTCACCAACCAAATTTAACACGTCTTCACTCACCTTCCTCTTTCAACAATCTTTTCTTCGTGCCTTCATCAAGATATTCTCTCAACTCAGCGGATGCTTTCTTGGGCATTGCACTGTACCGCCTGATATCCCCTCTGCCGAGCACATTTATACTAATTCCTGCTAACACAGGCGAAGTATTCTAACACGTCTTCGATTATTCGGATAGAGTTAAACCACGAAAGAAGCCCAAGGAGATTAAATCGACTCCGCGAACCGACCTTGCCATGATCAATGAAAGACAAGAGAAATGAGAAGGAAGTAGCATCACTGAATTACCCCACGGGAAATCATTTCGATCCTGGTTTTCAATTTCACATTTAACGAAGTATCCTGAGGGAAAAGATGAAAATCTCGATAAAATATTTTTTTAGATTGGTGCGAACTAATCGGCCAATTTTTCGCATCGGCTCTACACGGGCACACTTTTTATCGGTTCGGCGCGGAGCTTAATCTGATTATATCTTACTTGAATGAATTTTAAGAAAAAAACGGAGTTAAGCATGGGCAACTCCGAACTGATCGTAATCTACCATTCCTTGATCCAAAAAAAATAGGAACTCGAGAAACGGAGAGAGATACGAGCTGGGAAACTTAAACATCACCCAGGAAAGACAGACGCGAGAACATGGCGATGCATATTAGAGAGAATTCATTCATTAATTATCATAAGTGCCCGCACATGCAAGGGAAAAGTAGAAAGAATTCCAAGACCACACGGGAGAATTATTATACATTCCTACGAGCACCTTGACTAAAAAAATCGAGAGACCGAAAGAGAAACTGAACAATAAATATGTAACGCCCCTGTGAGTCATGGACCTCGACGAAAGGCGTGTTACTGAATAATTAAAGGGAGGGAAAATGCTGTATGGGAGTAAAAAAAACTCGCGTTTCTATAATACACCTGCACGCGAGATGCAAGGGCACGGAAAACCGGAGCTGGCGGAGGAGAAGGGAGGAAGAGGGGAGAGGGAAGGCGGCGGAGTTGTACCCGCGGATGAATGAAGCGTGGGAGTGACCGACTACCGGAGCGGGGTCATCCCACCTAGAACGAGAGAACCTGGCCCCCTCCCCACTGCTCCCTTCCCACATGGTGCAAGGGGAACAACTCCCCACTCACTCGCACGCAGACACGCTACACCCATGCACAAACAAGACGTGTCCGCCCACGCTCCCTTGCAATACACCGCTTGTCCGCCCAGTTCCCACCCCGCCCACACCCTCCCTCCGCCCCGGCACTTAATTCACGGTTAGGTGTGTAGTGTGTGTGTACATATATATTTTCTCTCGGGCGCCCACACAGAAACCGTCCGATAGAGAGAGAGAGAGATCGAGACCCGTGAATACCCGCGAGCGCGTACGTGCAAACCCGCTGCCCTCCTAAACACCCTTAGGGGGAGACCTCGCCCTTCCCATTGCGCCCCACCAGGGACTCAAGTCGTTTTAATTTCTAGTCCCGCGATTTATTAAGACTTAACAACGGGCTTCGACAAACTATGGCACCCACTACGCTGCTCAGAATGGCATTGGGTACAATCCACATCACACCAACCGTCTTCGGAAAAAAAATCTCGGGGTAAAATTCACGGCCTTTTCATCCTTGCGCGTTAAAAAATATAGCCTGTCCATTAAATGTAGGAACTAACTTTCTTGAAAGACTTTATTAACACCTATCATTCCTGCCGAACTTCTAAGAATGGCATTCGTGTAGGCGAGAGACACCAGTTGAAAAAATCCATCTCGTTACCTTGAACCTCTTTCTCATTTTCACCACATTGCGTGGATTCCCATCTGCTATTATAATAATCTCTATCTAAGCCTTTCCAATCTCTCACTAAATTACTCATCTTTTTCCAAACATCAACTCTGGAGCTGATGGAACATTACCTAATAGTATGTGAAAAAACATTCCATTTTAAGTTTACTCTAGTCGAAAGGAAGTTTGAAAGTGGATTATATCGTCACTTCATGCTGGATAATTCTTCAGTTTCCGATTTCCCGAAATACGAATCCAAATTATTAATCTACTCGACACCTCTCTGACATCCATGAATGAAAGAAAAATAATATCGAAGAACATCAACATTAACAGGTATTTGCTACACAGGAGGCTTGTCCTAAAATTAGGTATTTGCCACACAGGAGGCTTGTCCTAAAATTAACGGAAAACCTATCTAGCAAGAGATTTCGGAGAAATGTTTTGTCATAGCACACAGAATTTGGAGCCTTTCAAAGTCTAAAAAGTCGCAACTTTCGAGCCACAAATGTCCGCCTTGTCCCTATCGAACAAGATGTAAAATCCAAAAAAAGAACCTGGCTAACCTTCTAAGAATAGTTTCCAGAGCTTATTAGGACAATTTTCGGAGATCAGACCGGTTTATCCGGTAAAAATACCTACAAAACCCATCAAATTGCAAGGCATTTCTTTAGGACAATCCCTGGTCCATCTCAACGTCCCAAATCCGGTGTTTTTCCGAAGAGTCCAAGATTCGACCGCTGACAAGCATTTCCTCGCGCCCGACACCGGTGTATGCGTAAGTACATTCCAAGTACGATCGACCTTGCCCAATGCCTATTTCAGACGAATTACCGTTAACCGCCAACAAACGACTGGCAGTGGACGAGACAAATCAGAACAATTAACTTCTTTCACCCACGACGATTCACTAAATACAAGGATTTTTCTTCACTACATATGTAAGCATTGGCACTCACTTGGGAGTAACCGACGGCTTAGATACTACGCAAGAATAAGGATACGTGGTACCTGAGGGAGGAATTTTTCAGTGAACGGGGACACATCGAAGAAAAGCTCGTAACAAACGATGCCTAGTAAAATCTAGAAGGCCGATACGGTAAAAAAAACAAAAGCGATAAATTACCTTGTCCTACAGTACCTCGATTTAGAATAATTCGCACAGCAGGAATTCCATCACGCCCCGTCAATGTCATAACCTCAAGTGACACATGACCATAGGTGGTTTCAAATTTGACAAGATAACGCAGAAAAAACTCCATATGGACTAAATCCAAGGTTTGAGTGTTAGCAATGCAAATCATGGAAAAAACACAGTAAGATCTTAAAATCATTCAGAAAGGACCTTTATACAAAAATATATATATTAACAAAACATAAAACTCTCAAAGCTTTTCCCCTCCACATTTGCTCCCTAGCTTTCTTTACTGCTATAATATGTTGAGCTGTGTCAGAATAGGTAACAGAGGCAGTAATCATGTTGTATTAGCTAATCCAACATGATGTACCTCGTACGGGGACAAATAATCGCCGCCAGGAATTTACGGTCGTGATTTCTCGACGTGAGAACGTCTGCGACGAAACTTGAGAATCTACAAATACAACAAGCGTCCGCAGCCGAGATTTACTGCTTGTACAGTGGACAAGAGTCAGTTTATTAACCCGATCTCCATAAGAGCTTTTCTTTAGCCTCGCTGATTGCTTAACCCCGAATTGCCTCCGGTAATTCATTCCAACGACCTTCAGCGGCGAATGAAATGACTGCTTACCAACGAAAACGACTTCGGCCAGTTGCAACAAAGGAGCGCATCTTAGCTTCTACCTTTCCAGTAGGTACTCATTTCACAATTACGCGTCCTATCTGTACTCGAGACTTCCAAATCAACATCGGCATAAAATAACGAACGCGATATACGAATCAACCACGAACTAAAGAGGATAATTATCGGTTCAGCAAATGATGGGCACGTCATATTCGCATACAACTCTACGAGCTCAATCGCCCTACTTACAGGAGTGCATAACGAAGAACGTGATCGCCAAGGAGCTCGACTTGGCATTGCTTATAAGCATACCGGTTTCGGATACAAATGGAGCATGATGACCTGACTTGAACTTCGCTCTTTCCCCTCGCAGACAGAACGAGGCAATTAGGGGCAAATTGATAACGTCGATTGCCACGGCGCCTTACAACCCACAGCATACTTTCAGGAGGGGAAAAACTCGGGATCGCTCGAGAGCGAACAAAATGAACACTACGAGCCAATTTGCATTAGTCATATCGGCACAAACCCATGCATAGTGACCACCTAGGAGCACTAGAATACTATTCTCAACGGAATTTTGTCCCCCGTCATGACGTGGGCACGAACTTGGGAGTTTACAGGCAAAATTAGCCAAGAAGATACATAAGTGTCATAATATTACGAAGGGGATAACTACCTACCGAAAAAAATTGAAAAACAAAACCTAACATTAAGCAAAAAAAGCTTACAAGTCCTATCTAAATAATGTGCAATAACATGTGACACAGTTGTTACCATAAAATTTACATAAGAAATTATATGTGAACAGAATGGTGCGGATGCACTCATATATTTTCACCACCTCAGTACAAGATTTTCCCTTAGAAAAGATGCTCGAGAAAGTTCGCATGGAAGGGAATGCAGAGCGATTCTACATTTTTCCGTACTCTTAGGTTTATTCATAGTCAAAAATTATTCGTTGAAGATCGAAGATAGATAACAAAAGGTTTCACAATCGTATTACTAAGCTGAATATGACAAACAGTGAGCTTTATTTTCTGGGAAAAAAGATACGACAGTATTTTCCACAAGCACAATATAAATCCCCAAATTCTTTTATTGTTTCGTGTCGCGAAGACTCTGACCACGAGGAAGCCACCAAAAATATCTCACCTATGTATATCTATATAGATACAAATACCTAAGAAAATTCTCATGAAATATTGTTTCCACTATGTTTGAGCAGAGCTACTAGCGAGCTTCAATTCATTTCATTAGCAAAAAAATGTTTCTGAAGGCGATTTAGGGGGAAAATCAGCGACCTCACTTGAACCTAACCGCGTTCGGTGGAACATATTACCTACCACCGAGAAGCGCGTCATCGAGGCGATGAGGCTACGGGGAGGAAACAATTTATAACTCGCGAACACACGAGATTATTCCGGTTCGCAAATAAAAAAAACCCTCTGGCCGCCCCCGTTCCCACCCGCGCCGCTGCGGAACCGCGCCTCCGACCGCCCCACCACCACGAGCAGGCGGGCTGGGGGAATGGTTCCATCCTTGACACACTTCCACCCAACCAGACGGACCAAATAATGCCTCACCGCCGCCCCTCACATCAGCAGCGCTTGGCGTAGCAGCTACGGAGACGTATGGGGGTGGCGGAGAGGAGGGAACGGACGGGGTGACCCTCCCTCCCAACCGGGGTTGAGCCCATCCCCTCCCGGAGGTCGCCCGACGCCCACACCACAAACCGTCGCAGCAACATACAAACACCAACTCTACATACGCCCGCGAATACCGTAATGAGAACCACATCGGCCCGCCTACCTTTGCTGCCCAACACATTTTTTATCATCATTAATGTTCGCTTACCCACCAGACAGAGTA
The DNA here is from genome assembly GCA_933228895.1 of Platycnemis pennipes. Taxonomy (NCBI): domain Eukaryota; kingdom Metazoa; phylum Arthropoda; class Insecta; order Odonata; family Platycnemididae; genus Platycnemis; species Platycnemis pennipes. The sequence continues at coordinate 55,924,197 of OW121853.1, forward strand.
CAATTTGTCCGAACACTTCTACCCTGCTTTTAACTTTACGAATTACTCCTACCAAGTACTTTTACTCTTATCATGAATGAGTTTACCCCCTCCTTACATTCTATCTAAAAGACATCCTCTTCGCTAGCCTCGGATCCTCTTCCCCGGATATTGGCCATCGGGATCCCATCACCTGATTACTTGCTCCCATCCACTTACAATGCCTACTCCACATTTCCCTCAATGACTTCATTTCTCTCCCCCCCCCCCCCCCCCCACCCCCCCCCTCCCATTAATAACGTTATCAATCTTTTTGCTTCCTTTTCATGCACTCACTTAACCCAGCCTACACACGTTAAATTCCTCTCATTAGGTTCAGAATCCACAATTTTACAAATAAAAATTAATTTCTCTACGTTAATAAAAGGCGCCTTCGCAAAAGTATTCATCTCCTTACGGTCCCTAATAGTGCTGCAAATTTCGACGAAATACGGCATTTATAAGTGTGCCAAATATATTTCCCTTCGGGCACGAACATGCGGGGTCACTAGTGGCCATCCTTCGGGAGGATCCTCATGATAGAGAAAGGGAAGGAAGAAACGGGAAGTCGGGAGGGGTTAAGGGACAGTAAGAGAAGAAAGGAGGGAGGGGAGGCGACCATTAAATAAATGACGGTCGGCCTCCGGCTTAGTCGAATTGGCAACACTTCCTGCATGACGACAGCCAAGATAAAAAAAGCACTATCAAGAAAATACGACATTTCTTAAAATGCAGCGGGGAGACCGAATCTAAGGTCCAGAATGCATCATTAAGTCATTCACATCCCAGAGCAAATAGTCCTACTCTGTGTGAACAATACCGCAAACCCACAGAGACTAATGCACCAAACATAATTCAACAAGGTGAGAAGCTACTTCCAGGGCTGGAGCCCTGGAAAGCCCCCATCCCAAACAGACTTTCCTCGAGAAAATATTTGTTTGGTCGCTGTACCACACACCACGACGAACTCGATAGTACGTGGCGACATCTCTTCAACAGCCATAGAGGTAGATTAAGTGAAAGTTTAACGACTATACTTAGGATAAGAGGATGTTAGACAGCGATATGATACATCCACGCAAGCTAAGATTCAAGGGAATTCGGGACATCGCTTCGAGAAATAAAACGATTCTACGCTACCTGAGCGTTACGATATGCGATGCAACAGAGGAATGAGAACGAGGTATCCCATACGTGGCGCCGAGATACGAATCACTAATTGGTACACTGTCATTGCTGTGACGACGAAATTTCGATAACTAGGAAATACAGGTCCACACTGTGACGAATTACAAACGACGACGCTAAGCATTCGAATTTGAACATAGATTCCATTCCGATGATGAGTACGGTGCCAAATTAAATTCAGGATATTGCTTGAGATCCATCCACTACTTTCCAAACTCGATAGATTAATGAAGCATGATTTTGTTTTTTCGCGGCGAAGGATATTTAAAGTCTTCGCGGGTCTTCCACCGGGATAAGCTTCCAATAAAAGCAGACGTTTCGACGTCCGTCTCTGACTCCATCCTCAAGGCAAATATCGATAGATTAATGCTCGCAAAATAAGGGTATTGATTTCGTCAAAATACGCCACGAAGGTGGCTTGAGTGGCGGGGCGAATTAATATCTTTTTGCAACTTTTCCGCATGCGCCCGGACCGTGAACTCGCACCGTGTCGCCCGGCTAGCGGGAACGCGAGTGCACCAGGTCGGGGAGAAACAGAGGGGGGCTGATTATAGAAACATACGATGCAAAAATAAAACAGTCCGAACGCACACGTACGATCGGAGAGACAGATGGCGAACGGAACGCGGCCTTTTATTTTATTCTCTTTCGGAGTCCCGGGGGCGGGGGAACCCGTTCTTCCTCGGGAATGCAGGGGCGCCTCATGGTGAATCACTTCACGTGGAACTGAGCGCTGCGCAGCAGATGGTTCTGATCGGCCGGATCCCGACGAGAAAGATCCCACGCACCGTAATCGCCGACAATCGTAAAAATCACGAGATGAATACGCGAATGCCCACCCTCCCCGAGATGCCAGAAGGTATGTACACCCGCTATGCATCGAAATGCAACAGTAGCCTCACTTGGCAGTTGACCTTACTCATATAAGCCATTAAAGAGTTTGGACATTCTTCTGAGGAGAGAAAACTTACCCTGGGGACTAGCAATTGCCAAGTGTTCAGTACTTTGATAAAAAAATTAAATACTGATACCCTCGTGCACTTGACTTTGGTTGTAAATAGTGGTGAGGTGATGATAAATTGTTTCTTCAAATTAACCTACCGCACCATCAAATTACCTTTTCAAACATTCCACCAATGTAAAAATACGGCAATGAAAATACGAATGCAACTACCTGAGGCGCTAATTAACCAGTACACGCCAAGGTGATTAGGTTAAGTCATCCCGAGCAGCCATACAATGGGATAAATGGATTCACCGCTCTTCGTCATCACCGCATATAATTAATCTCCTAAGTTAACACCAGACACTGCCACTGAAACGAACGTACGTTCACGGGCAAGCAAAATCGCTCAGCCATACTATGACAAGAGCTGGAGAAAAAGAAGGGCACAGAATCGATGCGGCGCTGCCCCAATTTTCGGGGCGGACTATCGAGCACCCCCGCCCCCCTCAAAATGACATGCGACCAACGCGGATCCCACCCGAATGGAGGGCCGAAAAAGACATAGGAACGACAACTTCCGCGCATCGCGCCGGGGGCAATCCGAGAATAATGGTCACGCGGAATTTGCACACAATGGCGAAATCTCGCGACGAACCGAGGGAGAGGAGGGAGGTGCGGTTCGGAAGGAGGGGTAAAACGGACGTAGGCGAAATCAGCAGGGAGAGAAAATGAGGGAGCGGAGGAATGAAAGGAGACGGGGGATTAGAACGAAAAAAAACGAGAAGGGCGTTGGGAACAAGGAGGGAGAGAGGGAGGAGTTAAAAGGAATGAGGAAAGGGGTGTGGCAAACCTATAAAGTCTGAATGCCGTCTGAGGGGATGGCATTATTCCCCCTTCCCCGGACATTCCCTCGCCACCTCCCCGACTGAGTTTAACCCCTTGTCTGGAACTGGAGACCGCGCGCACGATTGTATTTTGACGGGGAGGAGAGGAGATCGTGGGGGAGGCGGCAGACGAGGGAGGGCACAGCGGTCGGGAAAGGTCGTGTGCAAGTGGCGAAGGGAAGGGAGGGGGGTGCGGGGGAGGGGAGAGGTAGGTAATTTGGCGGTAGTGGCGGAAGGAGAGGGGGGGTCTAAGACTGTGGGGAAGGGGTTTGAGACCCCAGGGAGGAATGGGGTAGGACGAGGAACGAGGTCGACCACCGAGGATAGATAGACACCAATGCCCTTTCCATTGCGCATCTCAAAGGGGACCATGCTCACAGACACCAGCGCGCATCCAAAATCAGAGCCCTCCGACCCCCAATGCTTACGACAATGACCCTTTTCACAGTCGTCCTCCGATCCTCGGCGAAAAAATGAGGGAAATGGCCTACAGGGCCTTTAGATCTGTCGAAGGGTCGACACACCTCGCGAAATTCACGACCGCAACAAACAAAAATTTATAGATTGATGACAGGCAGATACACCTGATGACATCTGCTGTCAGAGAATATAATCGTAATCTCTTTCATTCACATACTTTAAGCTCAAGTCCAGAAACAAAGTCGCGCGTCCGATTGCAGTGCGTCACCTAGATTTCACATTGGATCCCCTTTCCTTCCCCTACGCTATAGTAGTCGGATGGAAAATATAAACCCTTTCTATATAGTCGGCAAAGCCGTCATCCAAACTCTAAACGCAGACAAAAGAAGAAATGGCCTACATGGCCACATTCTTCGTAAACGTTTCTCCCTCGATGAGAAATAGTTTTCTTAGGAGCGATGAAAGTAAGACTTCTTTACCCTAAATACAGTTTTTCATGACCAGGAAAAAAACACTATTACCGAGAAGAACACCTGTCGAATGATCCGGAGAGGCAGATACGTTGACGTTGAACAGCCCACACGAATGCAATATTAATTGAATTTCGGGACATCCGTTTGGCTTCTATCGACGCACAAGACTGCCTCAAGCGGCTTGGATATCTGATTTATGACGTTCGCGCAGTTAAAAAAAAATCCACGTCAATTATGGGAAGAGCCCGTGGAAAATATGGCCAAGAAATACCATCAGGTCCAAAGTTCCATGGAAAGTTCCTCCGGATTTAAGGGGAGTGCAGCATTAAAGAGGAAAAATAATATAAGATACTTGGCTCCAAGACTTAAAATTTAATAACGACCTCCGGCTCAGAACATTTGACCTACTTTTGCGAGCATCACTTCATGCCGTTCGGTTAACGAAGTAACGCGAGAATCCGCAATTTGAATAAATAGGACGCCGTTAAGGCTAATGCCTTTTTGGTGGACAAAAAATGCAAAACATTAAGGTTTTTGGAACAGTTTAAAGTAACTCTTAGCTTCAAAATCACAAATGATGATGAATATCTAAATGATACGACAATCATAAACTCCTCTGCAGTTTCATCAGCTTCCACCGATGCACGAAAGCCTTCCATAATTACTTTTTACAAATGCAGAACTTTTCTAGCACATTTTCACCTCGATGTAGAGTCCATTTGAAAAGTTATGGCCATATAACTTATTAAATTTGAAAACTTGCCTAGAACATAAAAAGACCTTGAAATGGATTGGACGTGGAATTGTTCACCCTTCAACCCTTCCGAGCGGCATAACGCACGAGGTCGGACCCTTATGACGAAAATGAAGACTAGAATGAGAGTAGCTGGGAGTGAGTTGCACGAGTTCAATAGGGAACAGGAGGAGGAACGGTTGACTGTTGTGACAAAAAGCTACTTCCCGCCGGAGGACAGCGGATATGTGCAATACGGAAACAAGCTTCACAATGTGATACGTCACATAACAGAGCTGGAAACTAACTGGGATACTACATAAATCCGCGTCCAAACTCATATAAGAGTAAAATAAAAACCTTGACCTTGTGGCCTTAATATATTTTCGAATACGTAATTTGTGTGCTGTTAGAGAGTTTTTCATTCGCATTTTACCGCCGATAGCACGAAATTCTCTTCAGAGATTAATAATGAGGCGTAATAATATCGATTAGCCGAATAGAACTAATGAAACATCAATCCAGGTATTCTAGAGAATCTAGAGAAAAAATGTGCAATAACAATAATCTTAGAATGTTAGGCACGGCGTTGGAATCAGAAGATGGAATGAATGCAGGAGTAAGCACTGCAAAGTTACAAGGACAAAAAAAATCGGCAGAATAATTGACATGAGCTACGTAGTGATGGCTTGTGAAACTTTGCACACATTGAGATTAACGGAATGAATGCATTGCAAAGTATTTAAGGCACAACAGAAAATAATGTTACCAGTGCAAGAAAGTATGTACCTGCCAGGAAAAGAAGAGTGCGCGTGAACTAGTACTATTTACTTCACATTACCTGCTATCCAAAAATATAACAAAAACTATTCGTTTTAAAATAACAATTGCCACAGCACATCCACTTCCGCCATCGTTTCCACGAACAAGTTCAAAAACGGCTGAATTTCTACAAAAGAAGGGGTAGAGCAAACTAAACCTCGAACAATACAATCCAAAAAAGGTTGAGGCCTGCGACGCATTCATCCAGCGGCCAAAGAAGGCAAAACAAGCGGTACAAAATTAACCTCCACATTCCAGAGGATGACTTCGAAGAAAGAATCCCAATAAAAGAAAAACATCTCCAAGGAATGAAGTTTAAAAAGTGACGAGAGTGAGATGGGAAAAGGCTGAAGGCATCCGGAAAGGGGGGAAAAGACAGCAACGGTAAGAAAATGCGACCGGCTCGATGCGGAAATCGGAAAAACGTTCCCGTACGTCATACCACATACTCCTCGAAGGAAACATATCCAATTTATACCGGCGACCCTCAACACTCTCACGCTCCTCTCACTCCTTCTTTTTCACAAGACACCCTGGAAAAATAACGCTCTCAGGCGAGGAAAATAAATGCCCCCGCCAGCAAAAACACCAACTCCTCCACAAACACTAGTTTCATAAAAGAACTCTAAAAGGAGGAATAAAAAATTTCACCACGCACGAAGGTAACCACTGGTCATGAGTAACAAGAAAGGAATGTTTAAATAGCACAATTAGTAAGTCTAAAACATAAAAAGTTGGAAGTATTTAATTGAAACATTTCCAGATTTCACGATGATACCGAATGTACAACTTCATGGGTTACCTACTGCCTATCGAATACTTAGGCATACAGTGTTAATAATCATTGAAACTACCGGGTTAATCACTTCCAGCCTTCTAATCAACTTTTCCTCACTATATAATATGCAGTTATCCTCTTATCAGAGACCTTTAACACGTGAACATACATGAAAAAATTAATCTGTTCTGAGAGTTTACTTTCAAAGTCCAAGAGAAACTGTTAACTGCATAGAATTAAAATTGAACGACGGACTTTTGGAATGACCTTCGCCTAGCCTTCAACGAAATGTATTTGGCATTATTCTAGAACAAAGTATATTTTACGACGCACACCGGGGAAACCAGCAAGCTAACCAAAAGAGCCTTGAGTCAGTCCCCAACACTAAAACCGAACCACGACACGCAATCCGCAACCTTATCACCAACGTCATTAATGACGGAAGTTCCCGATAAATGCTTTCCATACTCAAAAGCTTCCTGAGAATGAGGCAGAGATGAGAGATCGCCAGGGGAGGGCAAAAATGCATTGTAAAGATTTCTAAAACAACTCTGTGAGAAGCAGAACGAAAGCGATCCCGTGGATGCGAGATCAGCAACGCGTAAGGCTTTGTGCTTGAAGTTCGCGGGTTCGAAGCGCCCCTTTCAAACACTTATGGGGGTTGGGTGATACCAGTAGCCTCTGAAGTAGAAGAGCACCAAATCCCCCTAATCCAAGAAGGCGATGAATGGAGAAAGACAAGGGATTCAGAGGGGGGGGGGGGGGAGAGAGAGAGAGATTAGCCGGCGAGGATCAGAGGAAGCGTGGGTGGGTGGTGGCGAAAGGTGGGAGGGATAAGAAAGTGTGGGGAGAGGGTGAGGCGGATGTTCCGGTAACTGGCCAAGGGATACCCCGGTCACACACACATCCACATACAGCCCGAGACTTCACCGTCTGCATCGAATGCACGTCTCTCCCCACCCCCTGACCTAACGCTCACCTCCCACTCCTTCCGGCCACGGCCACAACCTCCATTAACTCCCGCCCGCCCCTACATCCCACATAAAATTCACGCCTGGCCACGGTCGAGGGGAAGGCGGGAAAAAACACAGAGATCACCTCCCAACCACCGACGGGGGACAGCTAAAACCCCTCCAAATTCGCACCCCGACCCTGTCATAAAACGTATTCAATCCCGAGGATCCCCTGGGGAATAAAAATCGCTCACGAGCCAGGTCTAAAGAAATTAATTGCACAAAAACGATATTTTATAGCAGTTGGGGATTATGCTATGTTTCATCCTTCAAGTCTTCAAATAGAGACACCCTTTTCATTCCAAATCATACATCCTTTTGCTGGACCCTTGAACCCGTTGTTTCCGCTAATCGCTAACCCGCTCTCCCATACACTTTTTTTCCTCAAACCCCCGTAACGCAAAAGCTGAAGGTCATCGTCTACTTCCAGTGCGTCATCTATCAGCCGTTAAGAGCGGACAACAGAATATGTACCTATTCCTTCCAGCTAAAACTTCTTCACCCACGATAATCTCAAATCTAACAACAACCGTGGGCAAAAGCAACATCCGTGCCCGCGGCAGGATTAGAATACACAACCTTTGGATTATCAGAGACAATAAAAAAGAGTAACACATTTTAGGAAAAAAAGTTTTCTCGACTTATTTTACACGGAATCCGTACATTTTGACACCGTCACCTACATAACATATATGTTAGCCCCGTAGGTGGAGTATTATGTTTAGAACCTACTTCTTGGGTTGTGGGTGATACTTTTAGGACAATTACGGAGATTTTTGGACATTAACAGCTTATTGCACCCATGAAAGATCTGGTGCGCAAAGCCACAAGAAAAATAAATGCCCCACGAGCCTCATATCAGAATCAAAGCCAACGGTCGTAGTACATACATACTTCCAGCGCTCGGTTTTTAACACTCGGTCGATCTGTGGGCAGTTCACTATGGGAGACACCAACCTAACCCTTGAGTCGCCATCGAAGCCCCCAGTACTTAAGTATAGCCCAACTCCGACTATTCACGTCCTCTAACTCCGCAAGGAATTTTTCTGAGCCCCATGAGTCACGCACAACCACCACAAATCGCCCTCACAGCGTTAAGCCGACCTGACAAAGAGCCAAGCATCGACGGCAAAAAGGAATCATAATTCATTCCCCAATTTTCCGAACTTTAATCACAAAAAGAAACGCTACATTTGGATGGGTGCAAAAACTAATTAGAACTAGTCTTACGTCCTTAAGAAGGCCTAGCATATGAGTGTAGCATAGGAACCCTCAAGACTAAGGCATCAAAAGTAAACTCCATCATCTCACTTATTTCAAAAATCAGTAAAATTCCATAGCTGGGTTAAGTTCTCCAACTTCACTACCACACTCCAGTCTCCGAAACATAGTCAACGCAAATCTAACAGTTCCGTCGCAAAATTAACATCATCCTTAAGCTTTCATACGAAAACGCCATATAGCTCTCGCGCCACGCTCCGAACGAGACCAGGTACGCGCGAACACCTCCCAGGAAATTAACCACAGGCGCTGAAGCGAGATCATCCGAGGGAGGAAGACGGCAGAGAGCACCGCAGTGTGAACCCTTTTTATAGCCAGACCATTTAAAATGTAGACAACGGCCACACCGCAGCCGCAGCTCTTGTCTCGCGGCCAAGAAGCGGCGGCGACCCCATCCCCCTTGCACCCCTCACCCCGGCAAACCCTTGCCCTCCAAGATACGACCGAGCGTGTTTAGAGAAGGGGAGACAAAAAAATGAAATAATGCAAGGGGGTGGCGCAAGAAGGAGAAAAACAAACACCAACAATGTCGCCCACAAGCAATGTCTCCAGTTATTTTCCCTTCGATCTCTGTATTAGTTTCATTTCCCGTAAACAAACGAGCTAAATATTTCCACATAGACGACTTCCACGATATGATGCAAGACGAGAGCTAACCGAAACAAAAATAAAGGACAATGATTGACAGAAACGCATAAAACTATTACATCATCTACCGTTGATTGTCAGGTAAACCTAAGGGACCCAAATTAATCATTTATCGTACAAGCCTATTCGGTCATTAAACGTCAAAATTCGTGTAATAGAATTAGAATAACGGGTCATAACAGTTTCGGTCTCGTGCACGCGAGAACAAAATAAATTTCTCTGTAAGTATCAAAATGTAGGGATCGTCACAACATTTTAGATGAAAAACAATATTCTAACAGTAATCTCCAATACCACAAAACGAAATGGAAAAAAGACAGTAAATATGCATAAAATATAAAAATAAATAGATGGGGAACCGGAAATTCTGCATAATGACGCGCATCAATTACATTTTCCGACAAGGACGACGGAGAATCAAAATCAGAACACGAGAGCACATGCGAGCGAGGGATGCACAGGGCAGCACTCAGTCGTGGAAATATTAGAAAAACAATAACGCATACATTAGGAATAAAGTGAGAGAGTCGGTGGAGAGGAAGTGAATCCACGGGAGGAGGAGAAGGAAAGCCCAGAGGGGGGCTGGGAGGCGAATGGAAGTGGAGAGTCGAAGAGAAGGAAGGCGTTTAAGCCGCAGGCAATCGAGACTAAAATTTTGGCAGAAGATTGAGCCGGGGGAGGAGGGGCCAGCGCGGTTGGTAGCCGAGGCACGGAGGGAAAAAAAGTGAAGCGTGCTGGGGCGGGTGGAGCTAAATTTACCTGTCGGGAGGCTGCTGCGTTTATTTATGGTTCGACTAACTCGATGGGAGGGGAAAAGAAGAGAGGGAGGATTGGAGAGAGTGAGGGCAAGATGATGATGAGGAAAAGAACACGAGGGAAGTTGAAAAGGAAGGCTCGAATTACTAACGCGGTGGTTTAAGGATTTGTACTGTCTGCAAACAAGAAAACCAGGGAACAAAGAGCAAGAATCGCCTGTGGGCAAGCGTCTTGGAACCAGGTTCTCTGCGTGTTTGCGATGAACGATACCAAAAATGATTCTTGAAACATGACACCATAAAGGAAATACCTTGAAAGAGAATGCGGGGTTGTGTCAGTTCCAAATTGAAAAGTCGAGAGGTATAATACACTGTGGGTTCGTCAAAATCTGAAGAAAAAAGTCTAAACGAAGTTGGGAGATGAGGACTGTGACGAACTCGAGGAAAACGTTGTAAACCTACGCTCAATTCGGAGGACGCAAAAGAAAACATCTTTCCCGCACATAAGTAATCTGAGGGGAAACGAATCCCACGATCTTAAATTGCCGCGCCAATGAGGCAAATTGAGGCAAACGGACGAAAAAAAGTGAGGGAGCAATCAACGCCCCGGGGCAAATCAAGTTAATCTGCCGGTAAAGTGAATAAACCCCCGGCACACATAGAGAAAATACAATTACGCACGTTGACGCGGAAAGCTTGAAGCCGCTAACCACGTTAAAACCTTGCAGACACATTGATCCCGGGAAGGGCTAGGCGTTATTTTTAATTTCCGATCGCAGTCGCTTCATTCATTGGGGGGTGGTTGCCTTCTCGGTCCCGGATTGTAACAGCCACTGCTGGAAAAGCAAATTACGACTACTGAGCCGTAAAAAATATAATTTTAACGGATTAGTAAGGCTTATGTTCCCGCAATCAAATATCTTTCATCAAAAATTTCCACATCAGGGCCCTCGCAGTTCCATAACGAGTTCCAAAACTGCGTAATTCATCACGAGGTCAGAACAAAATAAAAACAACACCGCTCGCAACTAAGAATACCAGGTATCCAACTGAACGCCCAAATATATTTTCCAGGTACACGGCAAAAGAGAGTCGTCTCCGATAGTAGACGCCCCTTGGTAAATGACCACTCTAATCGTAGGCATCAAATCATCACTTGCCAATACGATTTTGAGTGTTGGACGACGAAATACTTATCACGAAGCAAAAAAAAAAAACTATGCAGCTAGGTGCCTCGCCCAGGTATCTCACCCAACGAAACACGTAACGGTGGTTTACTAACAGGTTGAACCCAATGTAAGCTCGCAATATAATCATAAAACGCATTACATCCTGAAACAATCTCCGCTCCTGTGCAGTAAAAATTCTTCGCGGTGGAATCGTCCTCTGCGTGTGTCGAAGAGCAAACATCGCGGCGGAAAAGGAGGCAATTAAAAGCATTCTCCTTCGACCCGACAGCCTCCTCCGCGCAATCTCGGAAGAGTTCCTGAGTAAAGAGAGAATCCCAGAAACGGTACGCGTAACAGTTTGCCGGCACAATCGGCACAAAAACTCACGTGCGAGCCAGACATAACTATTAACAAGGTTAAAACTCGCCGAGACGGCTGTCTGGAGAGGGGAAGAAGATTCCACACCGGGGGTCGCAGGGAAAGGGCGGGAAGTGAGGGATGTGAGCGCGTGTGTGTGGGAGTGAGCCGAGTTGCGGCAGATGAGAATCCAGTAGCATCCGCTGCACTTATGGGACTAGAAGAGATGGCAATGTGTGGGAGGGAGATAGCGTCTCGGGAGAGTGAGAGGAGGGGGGAGCTGGGAAATGAGGGGAGGTGTGAGAAGGGGGAAAAACTCCGGAGGGGTTGGAGAGAGACGGAGTTAAGGGATCAAGGCGGGCTTACTTTCCCGTGGGAAGGAAGTCTCCCACCACTGTCGCGGGGTAGTTGAATGTGGGAGGGATAGAAGGAGATGAGAAGGGAGTTGAGCGGCTGGGGATGGGAAGCCTAGGACGAGGGGCAGTCGTGTTGAGTGCGGCGGGGAGGTCACGGGCTACGGAGCGAACTAGACCAAGCGGAGGGAAATTAAGTGGGCACCAAACAATGTCATGAAAACGAGGCCGGAAGGATCGAGGGGGAAAGCACTACAAACAGGGAGGTAAAATAATAATTTTACCAAACTGATACGAGACTGCATTGAGCGTCACGAAATTACCCGTGGAACCTGAATCAAACGTCAATGAAGTTTTGAACGAGGAAGGCACTTGTGTGTTAATTCATTGAATAAGAAACTCTACATTTAATGAAGGAAGGAAGGAGGATTTATTTCGGTAGATAAACGAGAGGACGCCACGGACTACGAACCGCATTGTGCCGAGTAACATTCAAGAAAACAATCATCCTAAATTAAACTTAAATAGTGCCCATTTATATGGTTTATACTTTCCTTTACCGCGATACTTCGCTAACAGGAATAAATGCAGACTGGTCAAGTTCTTCTTTTTATCGCATATAATCTATTAAGCCATGTTTTATACGCTGACACAATAATTCGACATCGTTAACAAATGTGCTAATGCGGGGAGAAATAAACAGAAATTCTAATTCTATGCGACAACTGCATCCTTCAGTATGGTAACTTTTAAGAAATGTGTACACGTGAGGAAGGCAAACAGCTGTATGTGAGAAAAAAATAAGTACTCATTAAATACTCGCATGAAGCTAAACCAGATAAAATAGGCACGTCTAAGAAGAATTTATGGACATGTAAAGCTGTAATCTAGAGGAGCATTAAGCGCGTTCTAACAACGCACAGCGTATCTTGGTTTCATCCGACTATAAGCCATCGGTTAATCAATCCCAATTTCCCAGCACGGGATGAGAAAGATGGAATAGCGCTGTTTCCCATCACGCTCGTGTTTTTCTTTAATTAATACAGAACGCTCAGCGCATGACAACTAATTCATGACGCATGGCGATACCAGTGAGAGAGAAACAGTCGCGGTCTCACGTTAACTGCTAGACTACACCCGAACAGAAGTTTTTGACGAGCTTGAGAAAGAGGCATTTTTCTTTCGGTTTGACCCCTGATTACACCCGATCTAAGACAAAATATTCACGTTTTGAATGATAAAGACACTATATTTCACAAAGTAAATATAATTGGGCGTGACCATAATAAAGACTACATTTGAGGCAATTCGGCGACGATTTTGCGTTCTTTATTTCAACATCACCGTTATCTAATTTCATTTACTCGCTCTCCTACTTGGACACTTGTGTCTTCTAGTCAAGACTTAGGCTGATAATTTTTGGAATATTTTTATAAATTTAAACTCATTCATTTGACGATAAATGATTTCATAAAAGAGAAAATACTATTTCAAAAAACCCATTTTCTCCTCGAAGGATACAAGTGAATCAAGATGGATTACTTCTCCCAAGAGATCATCCATAAAATGGCGCGAACCAAGTAATGAATCGTCAAGCACAACACCATAAAACAGAGCTGGGCGGCAACAGCTTTCAGGGATTCAGCACGCGTCTTAAGAATCATCCACCCAATCTCACGACAGGAATCAAGGAAAAAATCCATGAAACGACCGCAGAAGATAGCCAAAGTAATTTTACCGAACCATCACATAGGGAGGTCTGGACCAGAATAGGGGAAGAATATTAAATGCATTGCGGAGATCTAGAGATCAGCACACGATTCCACCAGTACCCGTAACACGACCTCCACAGCGGAGCATTTACAGATCGATTTTACCCGATTTAAGGCGACGAACTGTCTACAGGCCGGCCACGAGAGGACGAGAAAACTCGGTACAATGAGAAAGGGTTGAATTGGAAAGAGGATGTGGAACATGTGGATGGCATTCTGACACTTATGCAGCAGTCACCCAAATCGGGAAGAGCCTATTTAATTACGAAAAATTGTCATCGGATTCTTCAGCCATATATAATCGATTTCTTCTCTTAATATCAATTGCATGTGGATCTTCTCATTGTGAGATCCAATTTTTTTAAACTTATAACATACGTATCATATTTTCTCAACTGATGGAGAACTAAACATTAAGGGAGCATAAAAATGTTAAAGTAGTGGTTACGAAGGACTTTTTAGAACACCCACATCTTTAGAGGATAGAATTAATTGCATCAAATAAAAATCGAATCCACAACAACGCAGTGAACGTAAAAGTGTGTGGAAATTAGTATTGGAGTATGGATATTAGTTTGGAAATCTGGATATTTGCGGTAGACTACGCACAACCCTATCGTCTCAGAGGCTCGTACAGGTCCTGACTGCGGAAGCGGTTAATCTGAGGTTTAAATGTCCCTACTAGAGCGTCATGGTGAGAACACTGTGCGTTGGTACTCAGTCTGTCGGGATTCACTGCCGGATTCCGAGCCTGGCCTCTCACTATTCCAGTTGTGATCATGTACACCGTAACGCAAGTATTTTACAAAATAAAGCAAAGGGCACAGTATGAATTTTTACTTCAAGCATTACGCACCACAAGTGTTAAAACACTCAAAAAATATATTAACGTAAGCAGAAACGCAAACCAATAGGTTAAGATTGGCGGACAGATAGATAAACGATTTAAATATTATTCCGTGAAAATTAACGATTACAGAAGATAGAAAAACTAAATGTGCACACTAAACATTGGGTAGCGCACGACCGTAACGTTCCGCGAAACCGATGCAAGGGGGGGGAAATAAGATAATCGCGGCTAGACGTCCTAAATTAACCCTCAATGATAGCATCCGCCACAAGACTCCCCAACCCCTTAATGATGAAAAAAAGAAACATGTTTTCAACGTTCTCCTTGAAGGATTTTTAATACGCTCCGATCCCCTTATGCACCCCACAAATGGAAATCACGAGAGCACGCCTCGACCAATCCCACGCCACCATTTTAATTTCTTCATTGCCTCCCGAGCGAGTTCGTTTTTCGGCAATTGCGTCCACCAGACCGTCAAGGGAGGAGAGGGAGGGAATAAAAGGGAATAACCTTCGCGGCAGCCCCGAAAAAAATCGCTAAACCGTTTCTCAGGGAAGATGAAGGGGGACGGGAGGTGACTTTCGGGAGGTGCGAGAAGGGGAAGAAAAGGGGGGGGAGGGCAAACTTTCGCCCTCGGCCAAGGTCAGAACGGTACAAAAGCCTTCCACGGGAAAAAATAAATAAACTCTTCCCCGAGTCCCCGAAAAAGCTCACGAGAAAACCTCTGGCGACGAAACACCGACGGAATGAAAAGGTTGGATGAAAGCATGAAAAGCGACGCAAAAGAGGCGCGCCGGGAAGCCTCAAGGATAATGACCCGTTGAGTGGCCAACTTGAGACAATTCTCCTGTGAACAGCATCTCGCGCCACCCTGCATTAAATAAGAAAGTTCCATCACAGGCACGTAAGGCCCGATGTGATTCCTTGAGAGAGAGGTTGGCACCCAAAACGCCAAAAAAATGATAGAAAAAAGTGACTATTTTTGGCACTAACGCCGAGGAATGCATTACCCTCCCTTACGGTGGAAACGAAAAAAAACGCAACCTTGAATAGCAATGTCATTTCGATGAGCGAGTCCTTAAGGACTTCCCCAATCCATGCTCGTTAATTGCACTCATCTAATACGAATGGGATGATGTTCCTCTACTTGCGACATTCCGATTACAAACAAAACATGATCAACCCGAGGAAAAAGGTCGTGAAGTACCACTCCACGAGCCCGCATTAATTTCACAGACCAACAGATCAGGATGTGGAAGAGACATCCTTACCTTGTGCCACCTGCAGTTTTCCTAAAAAATAACGATAACGCAGTAAATCATATCAGCTAGAATATTTGCTTACGGCTTAACAACCGCGTTACAACATGCTATATCCTTGGAATTCCGTGCTACCTTCCTTAACAGGGCCCGATTTAAACAACGGTAAAGTTTCCTTTAAAATAAGACATCCTAATGAAGCCAAGTTTCAAGGAAAATTACACAGGCAGGGGTGGAGCCGCAAGCAAAGGCAGAATCCGTACCCAATTCCACGATTCCACTGGCTTAACCAAGTGTTCTTATAACCACAGGGCTACCCCACCAAAGGGAAACTTAAAAAAAAGAAGGAAAGAAAATATGCAATATGATGGTATTTGCACGAAAAGGAAGACTTAGTCCACAAGGGATATGACCTGGCCGCAAGGAAGTCGGAAATTCTTTTACTCTCGGGAATTTCTTGCAAACCGGAAACGATGGTGTGAGGAGTATGGCAGGGGGCGAAAGAGAAGGGGTGCAAGCCGAACAACGGTCGTCGCCACGTTTATAATGACCGTCTCGACACCACCGCCACGTGAGGGGGCATCCCACCTTCGCTCGCCGCCCAAAAACTAGTCCCCGTCACGGTCGGGTACACATTATCACCAATGAGCACCCAAACACTGACTCCCGCTATCTGCGGGCCCCACCTGCCAAGCACTATCGTCCTCCAAGGAACCACCTGCTAAAAGCAGTACAAAGCGATCACAAATCTCAAAAAAATCATCCCTTCCATAAAAAATAATTATTTAAAGGAAATGAGATATTCTATTTCGTTTAAATTCAGTGTTTTGTTTATTCGGAAAGTAACAGTACTAGCAAATGTGCTGAAATCAATGAAGACACCTGACCGTATTTAAAGAAGACGTTTAAGAATGGAACCATTCGTAATAGATGGGTGAGATCATAAGTAAAATAGACGGTAGGTGATAATTAATCCCCTGCTACACACCCTAGATAAAGCTTGCAGGGTAATCAGTACATGGATACAGGCATTTACGATTTTAAATACAATGAAATCAAGAGAGAGAAACCAGACACCTACAATCAGCAAAATGCACTACGAGGCTCACAGTTTACCGCCCAATCTGAAATACTATAAAAAGGGATTACTGACAATATCACAATACAAAAATAACATTTGATGCCTAAAAGACATTTTCAATGGCCGGAAAGGCCAGAAATTAGAGTACACAGCGGACATAAAAAAAGGCATTTGAATTCCATTTACACACGATTGAGGAATCATATACCATTCGGAACATCATAGTACCCCAATCATAATAGGGGTCCAACTATGGGGGAAACCAATGCCCTCTTTATGAGTGCGCGAAGAATGGTCACTTCGGTTCCTCATGACATAAAATGAAATGACGGCTCCCCTTTCAGAGTGTGAAGTGAAATTTACGCCCCAGCTGAGGCATAATGAAAATGGGCCAATATTTCCTTTGCATTAGACGGTCCCTAGATACACTGCAAGAAATGTCTACCTTCCCAACAAGATGGGGAAAGATGATGACAAGATGGACAAGGGGAAAGTAACAATCCTTTCTACGAACCAGCTGAATCAGGAGCAAAGAACTCCACGAGAGACTCTTAGAACCCTTAAAGGAGCACCCGCCATACACCTTACCCACCCTTATTTCAAACCCCACTGCTTCGACGAGAACTTCGACGAGAAAACCCGACGCCGCCTTTTGCGTAGTAAGGAAAGCGGGCGAACAAGCAACCTTGCCGAATTTTCAATGCCAACGCGTGGAAGGGGGTACGGGCTGGATAAGAGAGGAGAGAATGGGGGTTGAGAGAGGGTGGAGGGAAGGGAAAGGGAATGGTGGTGTGAGGAGGGAGGAGAGGGGGGGAAGGCCCTGAGAGCACTCGGGTGGAATGGTTCGTAATCACAGGTGGGACCCAGTCATAACAGACGCGCACGTGGAGGGGAAGGGCAGGGGTGTAGGGAAGCGGGGGAAGAGAGGGGGAGACGGAGGGGGTGAAAGGAGATGGGCGAGGGGGAGGGGGTGAATTTCACCGCGTGTCCGGGCGTTGAAGCACGAAAAGGAGGAAAATTCCAGCTTTTTTCCTCATACCGTGGAAATCGTCCAGGAATAAACGCGTTTTTACAAAGAGAGAATCTCCGGACTTTCCAGCGACGAAAATGACTTATGTCCCGCGAGCGAAAAGGCAACTGACGACGTGGTGCATGCAGCCAGTGGGGTTGGATTGACACGGCCATTGGCATGGCACAAATAAGAAAGAGGTTTAAGTTGCACAATGAATATTCGCTAGGATACACGTGTACCTAACGTGAACACCACAGCAGTATCGAAGATAGACGCAGAGGAGATAAGTGCAATTCGATTTTCCTCATTAGTATTTATAAATCCATCTCGCAATTAGGCACTTTAGGAATAATACTACAGAAATAATTTTCTCGAAGCACAGTCTACTAAGGCACGCTGAATGTTCAGGAAATAGTTTTTTTCAATAACTGAAAGAATGTGAATAGCAAAGTAAAAAAATCTGTCACAGGCTTAGCGTTTCACCTAGATATTGACAGAAAATCTCAATAACGGTAAAATACACATGTACGCCTGCAGCGCTTCTGACTTGAACATGTACATACATAAATAAAACAAAAACATTTGATTAAATAGCGTCATTCATAAGCGCTGTGAATCCTTTTCAAGATATTTCTGCCCGGAAGTCGGAAAACTAGCCTATAAGGCAAACCAACGGACAAACCCCATTCACGCCGATCCGGTTGTAAAAATAGTTTCCCAAAACGTTTTCAAGCACCGCCCGGCTATAAACGCCAAAAACAGAAAGTCATAAAGCTACTTCCGTCAAAAAAATGATAAGAAACATCTGCTAAATACGCTCGTGGAAAACCAAAACCAGACCTTAACCAGCCATGTAGAAAGGAAGTGACGGAAATGGAGAATCGAAGAGCATATGATCCTGGGCAGCCATCAACCGCTATCCCTCAACGGGAGATCTGTTGCTCTCCCTCTTCGACTCGCATCCACCCAGAATTTCTCGGTGACAGACAAGATGCACGCACGTGGGTCGCAGAGGAAGAGGAACAGCCAAAGACCTATCTCTAGGACCCTTCTTCCCTCCCCCTCCTGCCTTGTGTGATGCTGGGCGACTTGTGCAGCAGTCGGATGTGGGGGGAGGGACCAAAATAGCACCAGACGAAAGGGGAGAGACAAGAGACGAAGCACAACACGGAGAGGATGCCGACTGAAGAAAACGGAGGCGGGCGATAAGTAAAATAGAGATGGAGGGATATATTGGCGCCGGAATGTGAATAATTTAATTCTCCACCAGATTTCATCACAATTTTCGAAGAATCACGGTCCCTAATTATCTCTAAAATCCCGTTAATTAGCTCTTCATTGCATTAACACTTCTAGAGAAACTTCCATTTGAGGGGATTGATCAAATCATATACAACCCTAACGTATAACACCTTTAATTTTTATACTAAACTTACATCATCACTAATTAACACAGGAGACACTAAGCTTTAATGAGTTAAATTATAAAATAAAATCGAGTCTCAAAATAAAATAAAAAAAGATCTCAAGTTGTTGAATACCTTCACGAATGGTAAAAAATCCAAGTCTTAGCGATCCCAACACAATTACATGGAAATCAGTAAGAATGGTAGGTATTTAAAAATTTAACAATCTCCTACAAGTGAATTTAGCCGATAAAGGTCAAATTAAAAGAAAAGAGCACAAACTTTCAGATTAAATCACAAACGATTGCTCTGTAACTTGGTTGCATGGAAATTTAAATTTTCAAACAACAAAGGTTACGGAATTTTTTAGACTTTCACAAGGTATGTTCACCATGCCCAATTGTTAACACAACCAGTTGAGACGGTCTACGGTATAACAAAAGTAAATATACATTAAGTTTCCACAAACAAACTCATCACTAAACTGTCACATCAACTCAACATCAGTTAATAAAACTCGAAGAGAGCGAGTACGAAAGAGAAAGGGTTATTGCAGGATATTAAAATAATTAAAAAGAAACTGATGCCTCGGCTAGCGATGGGTAATAAGGGCGGGATAAATCACCCAATATCATGAGAGCGTATCAATGTGAGTCGACATTTATCCAGGCGAAAATAATGAAAGTGAACGATATGAAATAGAGTCAGAAATTATTTAAAAGCAAAAGCTAACTCGTGAACAACATCGATGAACAAAAATGAAGCTAATGACGCGACATAAAACAAAAAATAAGCGTGGGCTTCGAGGGAGAAGAGGTGACACGAACACGTTGAAGCGTATAATGACACTCGATGTCGAAAATGAAATAAAATAATGAATGAAGTACGTAGGAGACAAATTTAACTGTAAGAAAAAGAATGGTGACGAATCAACAATGTGCCAACATGAGCGCCATACAAAGCAATGTGTCTCAGTACATTAAAAATGCAGGAAAGTTTTAAAATATAGGTGGGCCAGTCATAAATGAAGAAGGATACTTTACTTTCACTTGGACAAGGGCACTCGTTAATATTTTCCGATGCCTAAAAATTACCCAATGGTGGTAAAAAACCTGTAATATTGTCAGTAAAAATAACATAAAAATGAGAAATTATCAACAAGACTGCTAAATTTTAATATTTCGGGAGTTATACCCAACACATTAATTAAGAATTACATCGGATACAGGTAGTAATTTACACGTTCTGTGCGTAAGCTATGAAAACACCATAATTCACTCCTCAAATTTTAACATATCATACCTTTCGACTGTACAAGTACAGACCAGGCACGTAGCCAGAAATTTGCTTCGGGGGGGGGAGGGGGGGGGGGGGTGAAGCACCAGAAGCCCCCCACCCCCCCTGGCTACGTGCCTGGCACAGACGGAAAAGCATGTAAAATGAATACCTTCTAATTCTCACGCCATTTGCAGACCGATGTAATTCTGCAATGATCATGCACATTACCGTCGGTCCCACTACGTTTCCTTGCGCATACAACTTCGGCCACCAGGAGTACCACGCACGATGAATTACCTCCTTATGACTACTTAAAAAAAAAAGACTTCCCTACTTTGTGCGATCGCGTTACAGTTTTCATAAGCCCCCAAATGAACAGGGCGGGGAAACCGAAAGAGAGAGTGAAGCAGAGAGCGTGAAGGGATGAACATGTGGAGGCAGAGATTGACAGGCGAGCTCGTGGAGGATCTTGCTGAGAGGAGGTGAGGGATCGAAAAAGAGCTGGAGGAACGCGGTGGGAGGCACGGGAAAGGGGAGAACACCAGAGCGATGGGAGAGCCGGAGGGAGCAGAAGACGATCGGGAAGATGGCACGAGCCGCCGAGCACGAGGCACGTCAAGGGTCGGGTATGGAGCTAAAGGATGCGAAGGGGCGGGGAGATTGGTTGGAGTGAAGCGTGCCGAGAGGGAGAGTGAATTGACCAGCCGACAGGTGGCGAGGGAGAGAGAGAGAAGGGAAAACGTTGAGCATCAGGGAGTAACGGGGGAGAAAAAGGAGAGGGATGGAGCTAAGGAGAATAAATCCAGGCAAGTCAAGTGGAATGTCACCCGATGGCAAGGAGAAGAGGAAGGCAACAGCCGTTTGAGAGAGGAGCAAAGAAGAGAGGGTCGTGGGAGGGAGATGAGAGGACCTCTCAGGAGGGAAAACCGAGTGGCGTTGTGTATTTTTTTCAGAAAAAGCAAATAGTAGAGTGGTGAGTACTATAAAGAGGGAGAGAGAGGACTCGAAGAATCTTCAACCTCCCACCCAACATTCTCTCCTACACAACTCCAAACCTTCGTTAGTTAAAATGAGTGATCTAATCCATGCAGCAATGACTACTAACCAACTCCTATGCGACACTGCCAGGAAACTGAGAAAGGGATGGTGGAGAGGGGGTGGAAAAACCCCCAATCTCCAACTAGTAGAGAAAGGGTAATACCCACCGGTACTTACTGAAAATAGATGAAGCCAAGTAAATGGTTTCATGAATTTCCGAACGAAATGATCAGTTCTTACATTTAATGTGTAATAGTTTACATTAAAAGCTTCGCAAATCAATAAATCATTTCAAAACACTATTCAGCAAGCGAATACTCGTGATAAAATGTACTCAAAAAGTCTTCTTAAGCCAAATAGCCCTTTGAGTATTAAGGAATTTTACTCAGGATTAACGGATATCACTAAGATTATAAACTTTCAAAATACGCACAATTAACTAACCCGAATCACTTCAGATACACACATTTTCAGGAACACTTATCGTCCAAAGAAATGGAAACTCGCATCCCGCATTGCAAACTGAAAAACGTGAACACGATAACCGCTCCGTATCTCTCTAACAGGGTGGCTACTGATAATCAATTTTCAAATTCCCTGACTTTTCCCTGATGGCTTTACCAATTTCCCTGACCGATCGCCAAAAGGTCTCCTATTATCGGAATATTTTATTTCTGCTGAATTAAATTTTCGTCAAAACACAAAAAATGTTTAAAGCTAAAATTCATACAATAAAAGCTATAAGAATGAAAAAATATATGGAACCTATGCCCTAGTGAAAAAATATATATTAACCTTCACAAGTTAAGCCCTCACACAAATTGTAAACACTTTTTCGCGGCCGCGGATACGCGGCCGTGTATCGAATTTCCGTGGCCATGTATGTTTACTTTGGTAAATTACAAATTGAAAATGTCTAATTCTTCAAGGAAGAGGTGGCGTGTGGTGGTAGTTATGGGAAGTTAAAGATTACTGAAAAGGCATCGAAGGTAAAGTTAATGGTCAATTTACCGACGGACTCCGGCACAGGTATCACTAAGCTACGCGAAAAATACAAACCAAAGCCAAGTTCTTGGACTGGATCGAAATCGGATGGCACGAGTTTTAGAAGCGGTACCACAATTTGATTAACGTGGTCGTAACCCCTTGATTGTAAGAGGGAACAAACTAAGGTAGTTACTGCGAAGCAAAAAAAATTCATCGGTGCTAAGTGTGCAAAACACAACTGACGACCCCTTTACGACGACTGAAGCAATGGGAAAATAAGAACAGGCAAGATGCACCCAAATGAATGACGCAACGTCAACTGAAAATTATATCGAGAGCTACTATGCCAAGAATAACACATTTAAAAATCCACGTAAACCTCTAGCATAAAAAATGTAGACATCACGGGGAAAGCCTTCTATCGACCTAATGCATGCACGAACACCAATTATTCACCCTCAGCGACGTTTTCCCGAGCTTACCCAAACAACAATAGCGGGAACGGAATGTTACGTTGCCCAGAGACCTCAATTGCCAAAAGCAGAGAATCTAAGGGAAAACACAACCCAAGACGGAGAAAAACCCACATCAGCGGTTCCCTTCACGGAAAAGGGAATGTTTTCAAGAACTCCCCACAATTGTTTCGCCCTTCGCGGCTTGATCGATGTAGCCAGGGCGGAGACGAGGGAGGCCGAATTTTGGCAGGGAGGACAAAAAAATCTAGACACAAAGAGCGCAGAAGGGGAACGGGAGAGTTAAGGGAGTATGAGCGTGGTGCGGTGGCAGAAAAAGCGCCATCGGCGCGACCACCGGCAAGGCGGGGAAGGAGAGGGAACGAGGCAATTGACGGGGGTCCTAACAAAAAAAGAGCCGTTTTCCGTGCCCACGAGTAGCTCTTCATCTCGCCTCGGTAAACCCACGGGAAATTAATAGCCCGTGGCACACGGTAATTGGAGGTGCCGAGGAAAGGCAGGGGACATGGGGAAGGGAGTGGAGGGTGCTAACGATGGGGAAGACAAGACACGGCATACACAGGTTCATAGAGCCGTTTTTTGACGAAAAATGTCCATAAATCCACAAATTTTCAAAACTTTTCCTATTTTTTAAAGTATGTCTGGCGGCTAACTACGCAACATTGTCCATTACTATTTATGCCGCTCTGTTACTCCTGGTGGGATATTTATTTTGCCCAGTAATCAACGACATTTTAAAGCAAATATGCCCAGAGATCCTATTCATCCTACAAATCAGTCGGCTCCTAGGTTTTTTATTCTGGCAGTATCATTCAATGCACTACAAATGTCTAATATTTCATTACCTAGCTAAGCATTGAGCAGATAAAGTAATCAGTAACGAAAATAGTACATAAGGTAACAAATGACTTTAAGTTAACAATTGATTGAATGGAACCCGCAGGTATGTATAACCGCAGAGAAGTGAGCCCAGGATGGTGAATGCCTAGATGTAAAAGAGAAATCCACACAAGAGGGGAAGGGCTTAGAAGATTCCCGCAAGGCAAAAGAAAATGAATGCCCTAATTATTCAACCACAATCTCATTTCATGCATCCTCAGCAAAAGCATAAGCTGCGGCAATTGAACAAAATGTTCGCTTTAGTCATCCTCCGCCCGATGACTGTCGGAAATACGACGCAAATCTTCGCCTCGAAAAGAAAAAAAATCGCTATCGCTTTAAAAATTAACACTCAAAAACACTTAAGTGATTTCGTAAACTCAACGTTTTAATGGATGAATCAGGGCTATTCCACGAAGTTCCTTGGATTAAATGACTCAAAAGATAATTACGGCAATAAATGGACGATTACATACTAAATTTTCCATTTCGTTGATCAGGAATCATAAATGTACAATTCTAAAACAAGACTGTCGCTTTATAGCAACTTTAACTCATAACTAAGAATTGTGTCTAGTGAACGTCGCAATGATGATTAAATGATTATTCCAAAGATGCTCAATAGACTTAATTACAAAAATAGAAAGTTTATACCAAGTATATATTGCTATTAAATATCACAAATCTTGAGACCTAGACTTAAAATAAGATGCACAAGCTCTGGAAAGGAATATGAGGACACCAAGCCTATCGAATGATAGAAATTTTCTCACTTGTTTAATCAAGGCTTCCACGGCAGAGTTCAAATGGTTGGACTGTAAGACACACCGACTATTTTTTGCCTAGAAGTAACACCTTTTCTTCCTCACTCATTTCAAGAACCAAGTAAAAAGCCAACAAATAGTTCAACCCTAAACCTTTTCGTCTAAAAATATGATGGAAGAAAATGACCATTTACGAAAGATTACCCGACATCCAAAAATGTTAGGCTCCACTCCAATATTTCACCACTCACAACGACGCCAACGTGTGACAGAATATGAACGGCAGGAGTCCTGGAAGTTCTACAACACAGAGAAACCCCTAACGCGACGTCACTTACGCCCGGAACGGCCTGTAGAGCAAAACATTTGAAGCAGCTAGAGAGAGAGGGTTAAAAAGAAGACAAGAGAGAAATGTGTGGAAGGGGAAAATCGTAGACTGACTACCCAGAGGGGCGCGAAGGTGGCAGGAGCCAAGGAGCACACGGACGCGGAAGTGCACAAGGAGCCAAAGGGAGAATAGACGCACAGCTGGGTATTGAAAGGAGGCGTAAGAGAAAGGGGAGAGGGAGCAGACATTACGTCAAGAAGGCGTAAAAGACGACCGCCTCTGCCGCCTTGGCGTGGGCGACAACAGACGGGAAGGCGGAGGGAGTCACGTGACCGTCCATTACGCAACCCCTCCCATCCTCTCCGTCACAAGCTCTCCTCACCTTTGTATAATCTCATTCCCAACCACCCCCACCTCCACGTACGATAACGCACACCGCTCCCTTCCCGCCAACCTAAGACGTGGCGTGTTGTTGCGCCTCCCATCGAGCACACACCCTACACGAGATACATCTTCAGAACACCTCAAACGGATCCTAAAATAGATTGGGTTTAAGTGTGGATGAGCCACTGGCTTACCATACCCGAGTTTGAACCTTCGGAGAGACAGATGTTGACTCGGCAGATATTTGTCAGTGACTTTCGATCCCTACATCCATACGGTACGGCAAGAATACTAAGTTCAGTACTCCGTTCGACGGACAGGATGTCAAATCTATAGCAAAAATCAGGAAAGCAGTTGGGGATGGGAAGGAGAGAATCTAGAAATACGAAAACGAAATATTACGGGTAAGGGGGCGAATAGTCAAGCATTACTAAAATAATTGCTAGGCCAAAAGGAGGTTAAGCGATCGGCATACGAAAGTTTACTCAACAGAGCATATTCATCAGACATTCCAAGAAAGTAGATTTAAATTATTCGCTTATTAATAATTTGCTTTAACTGTTCCCTACATGTTTCTTTGCAGCACTGGGATCGCTTCCTCATCGAAAAAATTAAGTCATGCGTACTCGATCGTCCACTTATATATATATGCGCCTTATTTCCGTGACTACCAGGCCATAAATTATTTCCCATGACACGCGGCCAACCGGTCAAAACGACCTTAGTTCCAACGTCGGGCAACAATACGAAAAGAACTCCAATGTGACTGCCCCACAGAACCCATAGGAAAACTTCATAATGATGGCGCCAATACCGCTAGCATCTCCTGGTGATGATTATACGCCACGGACCTAAGGGAAATGCCACAGGCAGCCACTGAGAGTTAAAATTATTGCATGATAAACAGAATTATACACGTCCGCGCGAGGGCCAACCCAAAGGCAAGACTCGGAAGCTATAAGGCACGCTTTAACGACCGTTCAGACTCCATGAGGATTCCTCCGCATAGGAAAAGAGAATCATTCCGGGAGGCCACGTCACCGGAATTAAATGCGGAATGGATTCCACTCAAACAACTCGTAAGAGTCGGAGTTCGGCAAATCAGCCACCTGCACGTGCACCCAATCCTTCGCCTGCCCTCGGCACTGCTCTCCCGTCACGGAGGAGGGCCGACGTCATTCGCGGGGTGCCAAATGGTCGAACGGAAGGCGAGATACGGGGTACGAACGAGGTGAGACAACATCCCCCGCGACTCCGCATATACCTTCACCACCCGAAGACTTTGAACGCGCGTTCGACGGCGGACCTGTCGTCGGAGCAAACGAAGATGTAATCGGGGACACAGACTACCGCCCTCTGCGGGTACATCATTAGTAACGTTGAATTAAACGATTATCGGTTAATTTTCGCGTGACAAAACGCAAATGACACGATGTGGCATCAGGTCTCGTATTTCGAAATGAATCATTGAAGATACAGGGTGGCTACTGATAACCAATTTTCAAATTCCCTGACTTTTCCCTGATTTTTCCCTGACGGCTTTACCAATTTCCCTGACCGATCGCCAAAAGGTCTCCTATTATCGGAATATTTTATTTCTGCTGAATTAAATTTTCACCAAAACTCAGAAAGTGTTAAAAGCTTAAATCAATACATAAAAATCTATAAGAATGAAAAAATATATTGAACCTCCGCCCTAATGAAAATATATAAAACCTTCACAAGTTAAACCCTCACAAAAAATGCACACACTTTTAATACATTGTTCGCGGCCGCGTATCCGCGGCCGTGTATTGTATTTCCGTGGCCGTGTATGTTTCCTTCAGTAAAATTACAAATTGACAATGTCTAATTCTTCAAGGAAGAGGTGGCGTGTCATGGTAGTTCTGGGAAGTTGAAGATTACTGAAAAGGCATCGAAGGGAAAGTTAATGGCCAATTTACTGACGGACTCCGGGTCAGGTATCACTAAGCTACGCGAAAAATACAAACCAAAGCAAAGTTCTTTGACTGGATCAAAATCGGGTGGCACGAGCAACTTTTACAAGCGAATAACAACTTGATTAACCTGATCATAACCCCTTATTTTAAGAGGGAGCCAAAAATGTAAAAAATATTTGCATATAGAAACAAAACGTAATCGCACCACTCCAAGCAAAAACAGGAGGCAATTAGCAATGGCAGCATCATATTCAGGAATATCATATTTGAGGTAGTTTGTGACTAAACTAAATTGCTTCGAGAGGGAGCTAAGAGGGCCATTCGATAATTACGTCGAGCATGAAAAAAGGGCAGGGAAGAACTCTTCTTATGGACTCGCGAAGGGGGGTATGGAAATCGAAGATGATCTTACATAAAATTTTGTTTACATGAGTGATCTTACTTGTATTATGTTTTAATAATCATCGTCTAGTATTTTTAGAGCTGCAAGCACGTATTTACTACAAGCTAGTGTGCTGCAACTACCTCTCAACCCGAGTCTCGGAAGTTAAAAAGGACGCGGGGTAAAATCTTCCAAACAACCTAGCCTTGGATTCCTTGTGATGAGCAGAATACACAGTGATCATGAATTTTAACACTACTAGGCAAATATCGCATTAAGGATATACAAAATGGATACATTGTATGACTGATTCACAACTGAATGTTCAACGAATTGACGGGGCAATTATTCTATGCACTTCGGCGACGGACATTAGTTTTAGTAGGTGAAATAAAGGGCAGGAAAGACTGCACGGTAAACGTAATGGTAGAAACATAACGAGAATTTCCTATCCCAGTTTCTCCCTGACTGTTACGAGAATTCCCTGACTATTCCCTGACTTTTCCAGATTTCCAAAATTCCCTGACAATTCCAGGTTTTCCCGGTTTTCCCTGACGATCGCCACCCTGAGATAGCATGCTGTATAAGTTACAACGACGGGTGGAAATGTTGAATGAGTTTTTGTAAATTGCAATGGGAAATTACGTAGCACAATCGGGTCGATTCCATTACGTCTCTAATTTAAACAGGGCTGACTCAGCTCCAGTGACTACTTCTATTTCTGTCCTTCCTCCCGGGCTGATAAGCCTTAACTTATTACAAGTGCCACAACGGCACCCACAGATCTTCGCAAATGTCAACGCCGTTGAACAATCTTTTAGGGAACCAAATCACAACTCGTGTACACTTGAAGCGATATACTCGTAAACAACTGGAAATTGAAAACCCACAAGGCGACAATGTGATCCCTACTGAAAAATGGAATATAACCGATGAAATGCCAAAACTCACGCCGAGATGATCCAAAGGATATTATCGATCCTCGGGGTCCTGGATGACACGAGTCAATGTTGTCTAGGAAAATCCGACACGCCTCCTTCATCAAGATGTGAGATGACATTCGACTACATTCGCCAAACCTTACTATGAGTCACTCAGGACCCCCCAAAGAAGAACACAGAATATACATGTGAAAGAATGATTCAAGCTTTTTACATTTTCGGAACAATCGCGTGTATAGACTCGGAAGAGTAACTTCCACAAGTCCACCTACAGGGAAAAATAACAAACCGAGAAAGAGAGGAAAAAACCGTATGGCTGCGACTGGACATGTGACAGCACAATTCTATCCGATTATCATACGCACACATTGCTCGTGTAAAGAGTAAGATAAACAAAAGAACACCAGGACGGAGGAGAGACATGACGAGACGAAAGGAGAGAAGGAACAAATCCTACGGCGTGAAGCAAACACTTATTAATGGAAGCAATTATCTGTGAATAAAAATGAGATGAGTGGAAAGCAGCTAGGAAGGGAGGAGAATAATACTCTTAACAAGTGAGGATCCCACCTTCATACAGCAAGCATAACGTAATATTTCTGTTACATTTATCAGGATTGAATATATGCGATTTAGTTGTATAGAAATAAGGTGATTGAAAACTATTTTAAAACCTTTTAATGGCATATAGATAATGCGGTAGTCACAATATATACAACTCCATTAAAACAATAATAATTATAATAATAAAAATAAAAGATAAGTGCCAAAACGAAGGCCTTGCACCTTTACTACGTGGATGAGGTGCGGCAAAGATAACTATACCAAGAAAACAATCCTCACTAGTGGTATTGTGGTATTTTTTTCGGCTACAGATGGGTGATAAAATTGAGATAAAGAAGCATTATATCAACCACTAAAGAGAACATAAGTACGATTTTGGAAGCTTCCTCGGCACGGCGTTAAGCAGCCTCAAAAAAAAGCGAAACACCTATGAAAGAATAAGACACGTGCTCACAAAATCTTCAAGGTGATGCACGTGCTACAACCACAGATTGGCAGCGCGAGAGGAAGGAAGGGATACCTCTAAGACCCATCCCATGGATCCCATTAAAATATAAATTGAAGCGGGGAAGAAACTAAACGGGGTGCCGAGAAGAGGAGTGGTTAGAAAATGAACAAGGGAGCGGAGGAGGGTCAGGCTCTCAGGGAAATGGGGCACATCAACCCAAACAAGAAGGAACGATGCATGAAATGGAAAAGGGGGAGACAATGAGAAGAATATAACTAGAGAGATAGAGAGAGGTGTGGGAGGTGCAAAGAAATTTGAGGAGCAAGAGTTGGAGGAGCAAGAGTTGGGGTAACAGGCGCGAGGGAGGAACGGCATTAACGAAGCTTTTGCACCCGACCTTCTCACCCTCAAATTCAGTTCTGAAGTCCTGCACGCCCCTCCCACCCCCGAACCAACAGCGACGAATGAGAAAAAGCACATCTACATAAAAGAAGCCGGTGAAAAGTATTGCTCTCACGCCCTCGCATCTCCCCCAAAACAGAGAGCTCACCCTATCGGCTGGGGACGAAGATTCGCGCGTATTCTTCGACAGTGGGTTGGCTCGCTGGGCCTCTGGCCACGCTGGCGCGTCACATGGCGAAGTTTAGCGAGTTGCGAGAAGGACAGGAGGGGAACCGCAGAAAGTGTTCACGCACACACATACTACGACCCCCGAGCCTCGAAACTCAACCAACCTTAACATCCGCAGGCCGCAAAAACTCCTTCCAAATCCCTTGTTCTCGAGGGCACGAAAACTACCTTGCGCGTGTGCACTGACACACACATAAACACGAAACGATCGTGTAGAGAGGAACTTTGGCTAAAATACGCACGAAAGATTTCTTCCTATTTCTCATTCAAAGTTTCGCCGAAAGAATGCAAACGAAAGGAAGTTTGCAGTACAGATGAGAACTGTATCATGTAATGTGAATAGTAGATGAGAAATAGCAAATCAAGCATGCCAAAACACACTGTTAGTTGGGCTAGCTAAAAGTCCTGTTACCAAAGGCAACTACCAACGCTATCCATTGATACATTTGTTTTATACCAATTGAATATAATTACTGATATTCATATCCTTAACTTTTGCGAAGAAAGAACAACATTTTGAATTTGTCAGTTCGGCAATCAATTTCTCTAATTTTATGATTATGGCCCAGTCTGCATATTACTTGAAGTTCGCAAAATGTTTTTAACGACTTTCGTTGCTCAGTGACCGATTACACCTGGATAATTCTGCATTTTCCCTTAGTATTTCAATGTTTTCGTTTCTACCGTAGTTCTACTTAGGTTATCCCGCTGTATGCAGCCCTCTACCTGCAAAGATACATCTGCATCTAAGCAACACCCTGCGAGCCACCGCGTGGATGTGTGGCAGGGGGTGAAGATCACCGAACATTGACGTGCAACTAGGACATTTAATGGAGACATGCTAGATAACAGGGTCACGGGCAGCTAGGTGGTTAGTGTCTACATAATGTAGCATTATTTCAGAGCAGCACGCTGAGAAGTATCTATTATACCGCTTCGACCCATATCGAGACGAATTTGCATACGATTTTGAACTCGTAATAGAGATTTTGTGACACGAGCATAGTATGTACAAGTGAGACTGTAGTTGAAATATTCTGAATGTGACCCTAAGCTCTGATGCAGATAACCGTTTGAGGCTCCACTTCGTGGAAGTTACACGTATGCATATTAAAATGCACTTCGTACTTTGCCACAAGTCTATCAACATGGCACGACGCGCTTCACCGCCTCGCGGCATCGTCATCCCTCTTCTCCATTTCTTTTTCTTTCGAGCATAGGCCATTCGTAGGATATTCCGTCTCTAAGGAAAATTCGCTCTCTTCGTGTCAATGTTCATTCACCCCATTGGCTGGAGATACAGAAGCGTGAAGTAGGGTCAGTCACATGCTTCCGCCAGTTGCTTCTTATCACACAACTCCCTGACATCCAACTTGCAGGGTGTGCCAGGCCAGATGCTTCCGCTCCTGTTAATGTCTCTATGAGTGTGTAGGGACCGAGTTGGAGGGAGTTTCCCCATTCGTATCAGCTGGATTTTTTAGACAGTAGAGTCACCCAATAATGGTCCGCCAGCCTTGGTCCTGAGGTTCTGGCTCAACACTCCACTTATTAAATTAAAAATTTCTAACGTAATATATAGTTTTCTTCCGGCTCTCAGCTGTCTGCCATAATTGATTGAGTAGTAGTCCATGGCACGGGTCCACCAACCTTTTATACTAATTTTTGTTATTTTTTTACTTTGGTTAACGGCCATTTTGGTGAATCCTTTTCAGAATACTGACAGTACTAGTTCAGCATTTTGCCGGGCATCATTGTCGGATCTCTCCTTCCTTATTGATGCTATTATTTGATGTTGACATGGAACGTGGACAAAACGTGGAATCTATTAAATACCTATCTTAGAATGATACTGACACAAAATATTTCTTGGTGTAAATGCATGCATGCATGGGTCAAGCTAATCGTAAACTAAGATTCATCAGAAGAGTACTGGGCAAATGTGACTATCATGTACGAGAAATTAGCAATTTTTCCCTTGTTAGACCTCATTTAGGACACGCTGCCAGTATATGGGATCCATACGAAACAGGCTTAATATTTTGCAAACTCCCAGATGTTAATAGCTGTAAATACATCCAATAGTAAACATAAGTGTATTAATGGATAACGAAGGTAGTTGCATGTTGGTATAAGGAATTAAAGCTAACCCAACTAACAGTATATTTTTGCATGCTTGATTTGCTATTTCTATATTTTGTTAAATTGTGAAGTTTAGATTATAATATAGGTAATTACTAATCCTATCTATGCATGATATGTAATAAATGTTTGGTGTGAATTCTCCCACTGCCACACACCTTTACGGTGGCTTTCCAGGTATTATGTATATGTAGATGATAAAGTCTAAACCCAAGGGAAATACAATAATAGTAACAAATTAATTTCATACTTCGAAAGAATACACCGCAAAGCTACTTTGGCCGGTCATTGAGGAGGTAGAGTGAAGTTGCGTAAATCACAAAAGGCAGGCACATAGCAGTCCACCTCGTTGCATTCAACAGAATCTTTTCGAAGAATTTATTAGATAAGGGAAGCAGTGAAATAGATGGGCAATGACATGACCTCCAAAACAGCACCACTACAGCTCATCAAAATTTTCAATAAGATGAGACATAAATGAATTATCATGGGAATCATTAACAGGACCGAAATTTGAAATATAGACAATCTCTTAACTAAATTCCAAGACCATTATTCACTGATGACGTTAAAAACACTATAGTAAACCGGACCATGAACATTGAATTAGAGAAATTGATTGCTGAGTTTAAGCTAACACAACTAACAGCATGTTTGTGAAAGCTTGCTTTGCTATATTAATCTGTTTTAACTTCTAATATTACGACTTAAATATTACTAATTATTTTTAAGAATGATGTATAATGCATTTTTGGTGAGAATTCACTCCCGGCCGACATACTTATGTTGGTATGCAGGGTAGATTATTAAATAAGTCAATGAACAAGTGGATCCTCACACAATCCACTCGTAGAGTTTGCAAAAAGGGAAGGTAATTGGACAATAGAGTGCAACGAAAAATTTGGTTCCACAGAATTGCAAGCACCTAAAAAGAAAATACAAGGGCCAACAAGGGCTATAGAAAAAACAAGACACTTTCAACGACCGGGTGGCATAACAAATCTTGTGTGATGCCAGCTGGAGCGCATATCGAAGTGAATGAAAATGAGCAGCTCAAGCCTTAAAACATATGTTTCTATGATTGTGGTTTCCTTAATTACAAGGAGCAAACAAAAACTAGTGTTCTTTCGAATAACAATAATTGACACAAAACAATGACTTCACCAACCGCGACCCTACAGAAGGGGAAGGGACCAGCGCGGCTAACGTGAGAGGACAAACCAATTCTGAGGAGGGAGAGGGGGCGCCCAGAGGGATGGGGGATGGGGAATGTGGGAGAGGGCACGAGCTTCGTGGCGACATTCCTTTCAGTCATTAGCCAGGCCTTTTGTTTCCTCCCTCACTGCATGTCATCTGCCAACCTGTTTAGCGGAGTTCCTCGCATGCAAAAGGAACATAGGCTTAAAAAGAAGGTAATCAGGTGAGGTCCTTAAATCGACTGGGGAAGAAAGAGAAACAGAACTAGCGAGCAGGGGTTTGCCAATACTTCGACTAAGCATTCAAGGTGGCAAAAAAATTATAGAAATTGTCCAGGAAATTCCTTGAAAATCAACTCTCCAAAGCTTAAATACAAAATCAGTGGCCAAATGGAGATTTTGCGAAATGATGCTTCAAAAGAGACAATTGGCATTAAAATTCAAACATTTTTGTTGGATCAAGATACAGTCGTTGAAAGGAACAAAAAAGTGAATTGAGATTCTACATTGAATTAATTCCCACTTTGACCCAAGTACGCTAAAACCAATCGCCGTCTATTCATTTTATAAATACTAATCAAATGGTTAAGGCATTAATAAACAGACGGCACCTAAATGCCACATTTCCACAGTTATTCCCACGACGACTCTCGCGACAAGACCCAGAAGTTACATTTCTTCACAAAACAAAAAGCCCCCAGCACACACCCGTTTAATGGATTTTTGAGTACTATGATGTATTACATGTATGTATTCAGCGAAAGTTTGTCGCCGTCGTAGTACGGTTAGGATTAAAAGGACATTAGATCCCTTTTATATTAATGTCAATGGTCTCATGAAGTCATTTATCAACATAAATATTGGAGAAACAAGGCGTTTCAATAAGGTTTAGTAAAATAATAGAGGGCTTAACAGTTTAATACTGCATGTTTAGCGATCTTCACCCCTGCCGCACAATCTTGCGGGTGCTCGCAGGGTGACACGTAAATGCAGATGAATAGTTTGGAGGAAAGTATATTTTAACCGAACAAAATCGAAAAATATGAAAATGAACGCTCCAAAATCATACCGCCAGCTCCACCGATACGAACCCACGAACTTAGATAACGCAATAAAGCATGTCATAAAAAGAATCATTATTCAAGCCACGACCACCATCTCTAACACAATCGCGGTGGCTCGCAGGGTACTATTTAGATGTAGATGTATCAAACAATGATAGTTGACGTCACGACACGTATTTAAGAATAATAACTACTAAGTAGAAAAGAGATTTCCCCCGCACCAAAATTCCCTGATCGCATTTAAAACGCCAAAAATCCTTTAAAGCACAAAGGATACGGCCGAAACTTACGCCTGCATAAAGCATAACGCCCCCTTCCCGCTTTCCATCAAAGAGATTCCCCCTCCATCGTCGTAGTATACAACCCAGCCTTCCCCTCCGCCCTCCCTCCTTTTAAATCCCCCTCCACCCACCTCGACTCCCTCTCTCACCCTCCATACACTCCGACAGGCCATACAAACGACATCCTCCCTCTCCCCCGCTCGCGTAGGGAAGACGGCAAGATGGAGCGGGAAGACTACACGGGAAGGGCAACATGGGACGGATGGGGCATGCGCACGGGTGGCCAGACGACGATGAGGCGCGTGTTTCCTCCGCCATGGGAGCGAGTCTCTCCCCACAGAGAGCGGGATCCCGACCGGCCGCCGCCCGACAGATACGGCGTATGGGGAACTGGCCGGCGGGCCTCCCGACGAGACGCGGGAGAGTGCAGGAAGGACGACCTAGGAAGGGGGGAAAGCGGAGGAGGCGGGGGTCTCCTTGCGGGTCTGGAGTGGGAAGGGGGCCAGACGAGGCGAGTCGATCATCAAGCGGCGGCGGCGGTTTTAAGAGCTCGGCGGATGCTAGATAGGTACTCCCTCCTCCGCCTTTCTCCTCCACCCCTCTCCCCGCCTCGTCCTACGGTCACCTACCGCCGTCCCGGATGCCGAGCGGCGGGACCCTTCCTCGATCATGCTTTCCTCCCTTCGTACACCCCTCTGCCAACAGGCACACCGTTGCTCCCCTCGGAGATCCAACCCTCCTTCGATCCTCGTACACACCAAGAAACGTTTGAAAACCCGAGCACGCCCGCACAGTCTGCAACGCGAAAATAAAGTGCAGCGGCCCCGCAGTCCCGCCTTGACGCGGGAGTGGAAACACGGCGGCGGCGGTGACGTCATGCCGTCCGTTCATTCATCATCATCATCACCATCATCATCCACCTACACACGCAACACGCCCTCTCCCTCCCAGTCACTCAACAATCCCTCCCCCCCCCCCGCCTGCCTTCCTTCACTCCCTCGCGCACAAGTTCACCCTCCCCACTACTCCATTAACCCGTGCAAAAACCCTCCAACGGTGCATACGGCCAAAGGGCGTTGCCTTTACACACGCTGTGATATACGGGTATCATGCCAAGAGGCATAAAATCTAACACGCGAGACCAAGACAGACACCGCAAACCGTCAGTGCCACCCAAATTCAAAGACGAAGGTTAGGATTATTTTAAATATCATGTAGCAACTATGCAATGTACCAACACCAGGCCGAAACGAGAAAATAGTCATGCATACTATGCCCGCAATGACGACATCACCGAGTAATCGGCCAATACACATCAGCGGGGCTTATAATGTGAAGGTCTGCAGATCGAAAACCTTGTTAACAAATCGTACTGGGGCAAATTACCAAGAGGAAGCTAATCTCAACGAAATATGGGTGACAATTCTTTGACTGCATCACTACTCCACCAACTAGCTGTATTTAACGCGAAGCAATCCCAATAATATAGAAGCATCATAAATAATAAACAACTATTTCCCAAATCACACATCCGTCCTGAACTTTCCCATCACATCACCCCAGAGAAAGTGACAACATCTAAGCCTGCAGAAGCTTTTCGCCCGAGTTCATTTGATGCTTATAAATTAACACCGGTGAAGAATGTCCAGTTGTAGTATGTGCAAGAGCCTACTTAACTGATATTTACTCCATAGTAGGATCACCATTGAAGTTGAACTACACGGAGTGAAAAAGACACAATAACACAAACCTACTATAATATTATCAGGTCCTCGATGCGACACATGATTCAAGGAATCCAAACTCACGAACTTCTAGCGCTATAATACATTCTACTGTAGGATATAAACAGTAAATCAAAGTACAAATGATCTCCAATTCGATCTCTTGATTTCCATGATCGCCCGACACAGATGCTGAAATGAAACGACTAGAATTAAACATCTCCTACAACCCAGCTGTTTCCATGACAACGGTCACCTGGCTTATTATAAGGCGTGGTGCTTGACATCACTACCCAACACAATCTTTAAGGGGATGATGTACCGTTTCTTTACCATCACTAAAATTGGCGTCCATTTGAAGATTCAATTTAAGCAATGGTCATATTACGCGCATGAGGATTGCCTAAACCATAGTCTCAAAGTTAAGGATCTTCTACCCATGAATTTCCTGACAGGACACCGATTGCAGGCATCCTTCACACTCAAAATACGGAATAAACAAGAGGAGTTAACACCTCCGTGAATGCACCAATTAATCAGAATGGGATAGAATAAAAGATGAAACAAACTTAAATTAAGGCACAACCTGAACGAAACATCCAATCAAATCTTTTGAACAATTCCACAACAATGCGTAATGTCACAGAGCTATCCAACAATGACGCAGAAATACGCAAACGGATGTTTCCAAACAATCCTTATTGATTTAGAATTCACTCAAACTCTTTACTACACAGCTGCCATACGCTGATCACTTTAACCCCTCAAACGAACTAAAAATGAAGCGATAAATTTGTAACATCATATGCGCACCTAAGTTTCTACCACGTGGTTTAAAGTAACATTAAACCTCGTAGCTGCACACGAGCGGCACATTTTGAATATATATCACACTTAAGAGAAGTCCAGATCACTCGCGGTTATGTTCTCTCTCACTGTAAACACTATTTCATAACAACATAGCAAAGGCATTAATAACACATGTTCACCGGGACATGGCGCAACTGAAACAGCTGACCAACCGGCAGGCACTCTTGCTGCTCAGGGCCAACTAATCCAGCGGCTTAAAAATTAATATAATACCGAAACACCAAGACTTGAGATTCACAAACATTAAATGAGTAGACGTCACTGCATTCCTCGGCACCAACGCAAACAGTCAATCATCAACACGATAGTAAACACTTATGCTGATAGTAAGGACTACCCGCCCACTTCGAAGGCGCGTTGTCCGAAATGTGGTACGGCTTACCTGCCAAGCCTGCCGACGACTTCCTTCTCAAAGCGAAGATCTTCTAATCGAAAATTCTCTCCATTGATAACAAGTACTGACATATCTTAACCAAACCCACTGAGATCACTCTGCATTAGATCCTTTCTAACACAGAAAAAATGACACTTATTGTACACAAATACCTACGCCACGCCGCCCTCACAGCGCCGTTCAGCGTTTTGTAAGGATATCTTTGGCGGGAAACAGCTGAACCGTTCCGAGGGACAATCGAGTATCATTACGCAACCACGTTTTCTTATTAAAAATTAATATCAAAATATAACGCATTAACAACAATAACAAGTAATAAAATATATTACTTCATACATATTAATATATTTTAAATCTGTTTACCGCATAATTACCGAAAATAACTCAAAAACATCGGGGACTATATTTTGTCCCGACAACCTTCCGACGTACTACGACCAACTGAGAAATGGACGCGCGGGAAGCTTCAGATATGCATCTGCCAGCTGTTTTTCGATCTAATAAAATGCAGACGTTTGTTCACCTCATATTCATTCGTATAAACATTATTTTTTTGACACAGCTTTCGTGAATAACCAAAGCAATACGCATTTCAAATAATTTCATTCACAATTAATGCATCTCAATTTTCACCTCAGAATTAATGTAGTTTAGCCACCCAATTATTAAAACTATTGCTGAATAAAAGTATTTCATAAACAATTACCTTTAAATTTCGGCCCCAAGAGCCGACAGCATCTTCGCACAAGTGAAATAGGTCGACCGATTTCTTTTAGGTTAAACCATTTACCACTGCTCCCCATCACCTAAAATATTCTGGTGAATATTTCAAAGTATCGCAAAGCATTAAGCAAAGTTAACTTACTGAATGAGATAAATACAGCAGTTTACCATTACATTATTTCCGGCGTCAGCAGTTCGAATCGACAAAGGGATACTGCGTTGCCATCTAGCGGTGAATACCTCCAACTGGAAGGGAAGTGTCAAGGCGCGTAGGTTCGAAAATAAAAACACATCATAGTGTAAAAATATAATTTAATAGGCTCACTTCACACTTTATAAGATATACTGACATAATTCATAACATTCTAAATTTGTAATTCCCCTGACTTCAAAAATATATGGAAATTATGTCCCCTAATGAATATTACATCCAATAGATCTAAACCTTTACCTTGACTAATCCACATAGTTGATGTGGAAATGGAGGTGAATTAACGAGTCATTTTTGGAGTATTCAAATTATTCAATTATCTAACTGAAAGATACAAAGTTGATCGTGTATATATGCTGTTAAAATGTTGCATCTTACCTGAATCGTTCACAAATAATGCAATGGACTATTTTGCATGGAAGCATGACATACAAAAACTCATCATACACAATCTACTCATGAAAAAAAGACATTAAATGCAGAAAAAGTATAATAAAAATACTTATAATTGCTAATTATGTTTTTCTGCCATATTAATGCTCAGTGATACCTCAATCTAGCATAAAACCTTAATAGAGAATGACAGTTGATGAAAGAAAGTAATGCACATTTAGCTGCCCATGAATCACTAAGGAAATATGATAATGTTAACGATCAAGCAGTATTTCATTTCTAAATATAAGCGTATAACCAAGATCATTTTTACAAAAGATTGATTAAATAGTTGTGTTCCACCAATAAATGGCTGGCTACTCAGCAAAGATACCACAGACATGCATCAAAAAGAAGTGTATTCAATATATAAAAATAAAGCATATACTTAGTAGAATAAAACATTTCACATGTAAATGCTTCTTTCACACTAGTAAGTATCATAACAGTGATGCGTTCATATATGGAATTCTTATAAATGCCTTCCCAAAATATTTCAAATCATAAAAAGTTACATCCAATCAACAAAAATAGATTATGAAAGAAATGAAAGGCATAAAGTCTCATTAATCTTGTACTTGTAACTAACTATACATTGCATTGAATTCTCTCCAAACAAGTTTGCAAATTTTATTCTGCGCAAAATATATATTTATCTCAGTTACTTATTAATTTTCTCCAGCATGACAGCTACTGACCAGACTTTATAACAAAGTGAGTTAGAAATGTACAGAGCCTTTTTTCTCCTAATTGTACAAGATAAATGAAATGAGAACAATATAAAAAAAACCCTCATGCATTCATAACATCTTTCTCAGAATCTTGTAAGTAAGATTTTCCTGTTATATTTAAGCAATGATAAAATTATGGCTAATGCACTTTTAATCACCTTAGGTGATAGGAGAGCACAAATTATTTTGAAACATTGTTTATTCTGTGATGAGCTAAATCAGCAAAGGGTAAATAGCAGCTTGTAATCAATTATCGTAGTACTTTCTCACCTGCTACTATGAAAGTCATCTCAAACAAATTTGGAAGATTATGAATTTTCAAGGGAGAAAATTTCTCTCTCAAGCGTATTTGTACCTCTCACATGAGTAAATTACATATGTGACCAGATTTTCATAGTGATTCATTGCTGCAGGTTAATAAAAGTCAAGGTACAAATAAATAATACAAAGAACCCACATGATAACACCATTTTTTCCATTTCACCCCTCAAAATGTTATTTTTATAGTAAGTTTTCCAACAAAACTGCTATTGCCTGCCTTACGATTCACAACTAATACCACACACTCAAGCACCACTACCTCAGAATAACCTAGAGTGGTTTTCACACTGATCCTGATATGCTGACAACAGGGACAATTAAACATGAGATAGGCCTTTAAACCAATGAATTAAAAACATATATATGACCACTGACTGAAATAAAATTAGGAATGTTCATCGAGGATTCCACGATATATGAACAAAAATGCAGATAAAAATGAAGAAAAAATTGAGTGCATTATAAAGGTTTCAAGCATTATTTTTGCAAATTCAAGTCTCCCCAGTTACCTAACATAATTATTAACCAAAATGATGACCAAATTTTCAAGTTTAACTTAAAAAAATAAAAATTATGGAGCAGTAGTTGTAGCCAAGGATTAAGAAACCTCTTTTCCATTTTGAACAATGCAGTCATGTCTGATAAGTTATTTCGCCCAGCATAAAGGAACTTAAG
Organism: Platycnemis pennipes; assembly: GCA_933228895.1. Taxonomy (NCBI): domain Eukaryota; kingdom Metazoa; phylum Arthropoda; class Insecta; order Odonata; family Platycnemididae; genus Platycnemis; species Platycnemis pennipes. Next base: position 55,965,212 of record OW121853.1, read on the forward strand.
AAACATACGGCTGAACATAATTTAGCCATCATTCATGCAAAGTAAAATAATTGAAGACTGACAAGAAGGAATACCATTCTGTACTACTCCACATCACACGACTCCAGGGTGAAAGCATTTAAATACTTACTTCATAAGAAAACAAGAGCTTGTAAAATTTGACTGATTTGATTTATAATAAAGTTAAATTGTGAATTTATTAAGGTAAATGATCTAAATGCCCTTCTAGTGAGCTGAGATAAAAGCATTAAAATGGTGCATAAAATTGCACAATGCAGCAACAAAAAATGATGCTGTATGATAATAAGCAAAAAGAAGCAATGGCTTAGGATGATTAATACTTCCTATAAATTATCTTTAAAAAAATGGAAAATATATTTCTACACATTAGATTGAGGTTTCACCATTATGACTAGTCATTCCTAACAAAGGATGAAACAATGTTTTCGGGATCTTAGATTAAAATCCTAGTGGATAAAACAAAGTAATTTATCTACTTGATGATTGCTTTCAATTATATCATACATCATTCCTTGTAAATTCATTAAAGGAACATTGTTATTATGAGGGAGATATTTTAATTCTACATGAAAAAATACTTTGTCATGTTTGTTGAACCTCCTCAACCATATGAAACTGTAATTCATACTTATATGATGTTTTCCTAAACTAAAAGTCAATTATAGCTAAAAATATCTTTGGGGAAATGTATACAATCCCAACTGCAAATCATGATGAATTATGGTTAACACTGGCTTACTGTAAAAAGTCACTTCCACACACGCAAAAGACCTAGCAAAATGTGATAGCCAAATTCACTTTCTTATTTGCTTGCACAATCGTGTGCACCCATTCACACACACACACATCCCAATATGTAAAGTAGCACTAATTCTTCAAGTTTACAGATGTTTCTTGAAGCTAGCTTTCAACCTCTGTTGAGCAGGATTGACCTTCATTTTAAGCTGCTTAATTAAGTTATAAATCTTTAAAGATGGTCCAACAATTTTTCCTGTTATTTCCATGACTTGGTCTTCTGTGAGAGACAGCAAAGTTTTCCCATCTACTTTCTGCAAGAGTTCACAACACAGAAATTACATTACATATAGACTATAGACGACAATAATAGAAAAAGTTACCGGCTCACAATGAATAAGGAACAAAATATGAAAGTGATGATGTAATTCATGCCATACCTGTCGACTAAAGCAGTCACAATATGTGGCACAGTCATTGACCCTGAGGAACTGAGCAACATCAAACACATTCCACTCATCGGGAACCAATGTTCCAGTTTCTGTTAACCCTGTTGAGTCAACCAACCGTGGAATAAACTTCCCGCTGGGGCTTGTACTCTGTGACAAATAAAAGGAGTTACAAAAATTTCCATTGATATCATGTTCAATCATTATTCATACAATACTTTATATCAAGTAAAGGAGAGGTTCTTGCAAATGAAAAGCAGTAAGAACAATTCCAAAATTAAAATTAAACATTTACTTGAGCTCCAAGTATCCCAGAACAGCTGTTTAGAGCAGCAGTGCCCAAACTACGGTCTACAGGCCAGATCTGGCTCACTGCATGTTTTAATCAGGCCCATACAGATATTTACCATAATTCATTGGTGATCATAAAAAAAACTTTCCAAAAGCCATTAAATCTATTGGAAGTAAACAAGTGAAAGAAATGGGGAAGGAGATAATCTCTTTATTTTTTTATACTGTCACTGACTGGAACAAAGCCTCACTCTCGAGGGCTTGTCAATGTAAAAAAAAAAATTTTTGGGTTTTTTTTGGGGATTTTGGGGAAAGGATTTTTTTTGGGTGAGAATGGAGAAAAGATTAAGTCAATGGGTTAAACAATCTGTCCATTACAATTGCACAATTTCCTGAAACTTTGAAATTAAATTAAACAAAACCATATGCAATTACATTCAGCTGTATATTCCATTAACAGAAAGCACCACAGCTTCAGGATCACTACACATGAAATCAACTATTTTCCACCTCATGAAATTACAGGGCTTTATGTCCCCCTAAAAAGGAGATGATTTGAACCTCAATTTTTATTCTTCATATCTGTGACGTCAGCTAAAATTTTTCTTTGATAATACTCCAAATGAAATATACTCAAGAACTCACATTTATGTAGGATGTGGCAGTTCGTTCCCGAGGCAACTCTGGTAGAGATGTAGGAGGAGAGGGCTCTGAGGCTACTGGCAGTGACTGGTCTGGCCCAGCAGGCTCCTGACCCATTTCAGGTTCCATGCTTGGTAGTCCATTACCTTCTGGTATTGCTTCAGCACCAACTGAACATTTCCATTCAACAATGACAGAATAAAAAATATTATAAATGATGCACTTTCCAAAACCACTCTTTTTTTCCTTTTCATATCACATGATTCACTGTAACTAGATGTTAAATGTATAACCAGCTAAAGAATTATTGATTTTACTGAGGATTCTAGTTGATTTCATCAAACTATTGTAAAATGAGGCAATTTGAATGACCCCTAAAATTATGCATTTAACAAATTAGACTCAATACTTTCACATTTCTATCTGGTCTTAAAATAACAGTAACTCAACTAATTTCACCATCTTCCTCAGCTGTATATATAGTAACAAAAAAATTATCCTTACCCACATATACACAGCATAATAACATAATAACCTACAGAGTACTGTTACCATAAAATCAATCAGTGCACAACTAGATTATTAAACAATTACATATTATTCAAATAACTGTTTATGTTTGTGCTTCACCAGTAATAAGAGATTCCACTCAGCACTGAAGTGTTATTTTTAAATACATTCCAACAGCAAGTATGTAATGAATGATCTGGTGTTTTCCTGGGATATAATTCTGGTGAAGACTTCACCAGCAAGTATGTACTTACGAAACCCTGAAGTTATAGCAAGCCAATATTTTCCACACTACCCAACTACATATGGTTTTAAAAACACTAAGTAGTGCCAATTGAAAATGTTATATTTTAACAAAATTTATCTAAAAAAATTCAAATAGGTTTACAAATTAGAGTAAAACCACAATATTACAAATAAACTTCAATTCATAACTACTAAACAGGGCTGGAAAACTGAACAACCTGAGTGATCCTCTGATGTCAACTTCGTAGCTTGAGCTGGTTCATGGTGAAATCGATCATTTAATCTGACTGGTCCTGAAATCGGGCTCTTTCTTTTAAGGTGTGGAGCAGTTCCCTTGGCTTTTTTATGCCGTCTTCTAGGCTTTTTCTTCATTTTTCTCGCTGCTGATGCTAAAACACCAACCACAAAGTTATAAGTGTTTGTACCAGTATATTTTTAAAAACTTTAGACTTTATGTTGACTATAGCAGCCAATTACAATTGAAAATGATATCATTCATGCCACTCATTTTTGATAAAGATACTTTTTTTTCAGGATTACTATTCAAACTTGATCCCGTGACATCTGAGCACCAATCATATTAACTAACTCCCAGTATACTGCTCTTAATATTAAATAACATATAAATTAGACTGACAGAAAAACTTGAATGCTGTATTTTTCACACTTGATTGAGCAAATAAAACCCTACTGGTTTTGACACACTCATGTCATTGTCAGAGTACCCTGTCAGTATGTCACTTTTTCACAAAGTATCGCCTGATTCCATTCAATTTATAAGAATTAGACTTCATCAAATTGGTGTCTAACTCCAAATTAAATTAAATTCAACTGGTCAATACTGTGGGAGTAGATGGATAACATGACAATCCTCCCAATCTGGCTCAAAAATTAGACCTTGAGCATTGAACAGAGATAAAGCCCATTTTTAACTATTGAATTATAATTTTTTAAATCACTATTAGGTTTCTGGTTGTTTCACCACACAAATTTGAATGTAGAATATTCCTTTCACATAGCAACTGAGTAAGACTGCAGTTTGTTCAATAAATTGTTTAACTTTTCCCCCACTTTTATTTTTATTCTTATCTTGTGTGCATGAAGGGTCACGGGCATTGGAGAAATCCTCATAAACCATGCTTGTGTGTGTGATTGAACTCACAAAGGTGACTGTATTTTGTATACAAACCTGAGTGAGTGATTGTGTGAGTCACTGCTCATTTTTATTTTTACCTTGATTCCCTTTATTTTAAGTGTGATGGTTGTTTTTAACATGTGAGTGTGCGAATGTATCATTTACTACCACTTAAGTTTCTCCGTATGCTTGATTTTGTACGTGTGATTGAGAGCTCTTTACTTTGTCTATACTACTACTTTGTCAGTACTATACTCCTTCCTTCCCCCCCTTTTTTATTCCTTTGCCCCCTTATGGTTACGGCTTTGTGGATTTTAATCTCAATTTGTTATTTATTACAACCAGAGATACATTCTTTCCATTGTTAACAGCTGATCTGTTGATGTGAGCAGTATCTGTGATTTAGCACATTGACAATGGCTAATGGTCAGAGATTATAAACTAGCCATAAGGGTAATATATTATTTATAGCATGCATAAAGTTATGCCAAAAGGAAAAGGTCCTAAATATTAAATTACAATGAAATTTTGGTATATGTGGCCACATTTTACCCTGTGTGGCGAATGACTACATTGAAATTGAAAAACAAAATTCAAGATATGAGGAACTTTAAATACAGGCAACTAGATAATAATCAGTAACTCAACACAAACACCATAGTGAACTCATTCACATCACCATATTATGTTAAAAGTCACGTCAAGGGTTATCAGGCCACCAACCATGAACAGATGAGGAAAAAAGAAAATGAAAAGGGAGCCAATAATATACATACTACAAGGAGTTAAGCTGCATTGGACCTGTGATAATTGATTCACTCAACGTAAATAAACCCATAGTGAAACCAAGGGTCAAAAGGAGAAGTAATGGCAGTAGCATGGAAATTCCTCGGGATCCAAAATCCACTGCTTTGATCAAGATTTCACATAAAGTAAACCTTGCAGTCACCAATTAGATAATTCTAATTTCTCTCATCAATTGTTTTTACCTTTCCACATCAACCTCCTTTCAAAAACCTTTATGACCTAGGCCTATGCTGGCATAGCAAGCTTGACCCAGAACTTAAAATAGGAAGTGGCCATCTTTGGAGTAACACACAAGTCAAAGAAAGTGTTTGTTTTTCCACTCTGAAACTACATGGAAATTCACTACCACTCTTTATTACACATGAAAATAAAAATTTCCTCTACATCTTGCCTGGAAATTAATATTTTATGGATGATGTTTGACCAAGAGGTCTGTGCTGACAATCTATTACATTTCTAAAATTTATCCATCATCATCATTTACCAACCCAAATAGAGAGCAAGGAAAGAGGAGACAACAATTTTTCTTAATTTGTTTACTAATAAATCATTAGTCAGCACCTCCTTCATGAAAAACTTTACTCTGGGTTATATTCAAGTAAAAATCTAATTTATATCATGGTTAATTCAAGCACAAGATTAAAGTGACATGCAAAATTTAAATTTCCACACAGTGTTGGACTTGAATACAGCTGAAGTATGAGGAAGGACCTGTTAAAAAGTTGGCATTTCGTTGATTAACAGCAAGAGTGATATCTCTAAATATCCCTTATATTTGATTGTTCTCAAAAAATTTCACTCCAGAGACAGAACCAGATAAACTGCATGATAAAAGATATAAACAGCATATCCTGAGCCTCGGCTACGACATAACTTTTAAATTCAAGTTCTCCATGTACTAAAATGTGGTACATATTTCTACGTACTTAAGTGGTTACATGACCAAAAATTAACATTATATTTCTCCTTACTATCTTATATTTTATTTATTATGGCTATTCAGTGGGGCATTAAAATTACTAACCTGTACAATTGGTGTTTCGAGGACCTTCTAAACGATGACCTACTAGCTGACACCAGCCAACAGGGTACACATCTGGACTCTCACAATCTAACCACTGGTCATATTCTTCTTCCCAACCATCAAAGTGAACTTTAAGTAATCGTCCCACTACTCTAGAAACAGTACCCACACACACCAAGCGAGGATCCATTAAATCTGCTGCTTCCAGGCGCATACCCTCTCGAAAACCATGTACAGGCACATCCTTTAAAAAGGAAACATTGTTCTCTTTGTACTCACGCACGACTATTTAAAACATGTCATAGAGGTACATCAAAATTTCAAGAGAAAAGGAATTGCAACAAACTAAACACACACCAAAAATGTAGGATTAGATTAAACTCAGTTACAGACCAACATAAGATGAAAGACTCCAAATACTGACACAAATTCAAACAGCTAATACATACTGGATCTAATTTGGTCCGCATTAGAAAATATACACAAGAAAAATTAGCAAAATATACTTAAAAATTTTGCTGGGAAGAACAAAGAGACAGAGTTAATAAGTGACTTTGATTTTGTTTTCTACATTTCCCTAAACATTTTAATAAAAAGTATTAGATTGAAATTATTATGCAATTTCATTGGCCTCTGAAACAATGCCAATGTAAATTTTGGGCTAACCATGTAAATGGCCCTAATAAGTGCAACTTAAATGATATATTTATTTTAATTTAAAAAGTAAACTAGTTTTACAAACTTGAATCCCAAAACTTAAAAAGAATTGAAAGGTCTATTTTCATAATAGGTAAATCTCAATTGAAAAATGGCAAATGAGGTGCTCGGGGCTAGATAATGGTAAGCCACATACTGAAAAATATTGAGATCTGTATGCCTTTCTTATCTGCTAAATGATGGAAAGCCACTGGCGGAGTATTATTTGAAGAAACCAAGAGATGGCAGCACACACCTTGTTATTATGTATTGCACCAAGGCACAACACCTAATTTAGGGAATTTTTCGAACCTTCAGATGTCCCTCCTGTAAAATTTCCTAAATGTGGCTTACCATTATCTAGCCCCGAGCGCCTCAAATGTAAAAATACATTTTGTGCTTATCTTTGCATCTATCAGCTACAAGACAATTTTCATGCTTTTTCACATGTATTCAAATTCACCAAAAATATAGCGAACTTCGCTGTGAAGGTGCAATTCCATGGGGCCAAATATAGACATTCTTTTGTTGACTAGAAACAGAACTGAATACTTTATCAATCCAAAGGGGCTCTTATATACTCTGTCAACTAATGTGGGGTGGAGTCTGCCAGTTTAGGACTATGTTCACAGATATCAATATTGAAATGAACAGTTTATGTTACACTGGAATGGAGAACTCAAAGCATTTTGACCTTCTGTATTGTGGTTAATTTAATAACCATTCTAAGTCATATTAGTTGCTTGATTTCTGGTCCTACATTTTAAACATCAAACAGTTTATTGGTTAATTTGATTTATTATGTTCAATGTTTTTCGCCCCCATTGAAATTCAATGGGCACCTTCTGCTAGTTATGACATATGATCATTCTTACCCCAAGCAATATGAAGTATAGTGATAGTATGAAGTCACTGATATAGAGGTGTACAGTTAAACCTATACATCAGCATATTACTGCAGAGAGGTTTATAATTAAACCTAAATATCAGTGACTTCCAGATCCACAGTTTCATTTATAAATATGTGGTTGACTCGCCTTGGAAAAACCAAGTATTAATTTATAGACATATTACTCTGGCATATCTCTGCCTTTCATCATTACTGTTCATTCAAATTGTCCCTACCTAAAATTTACCATTTCAAAAACAAGAATTGATGGTTTGTCATAAGTGCTTCACATTTTCCAAGGAAAATGTAATAAATTATTAAAATTAAGTAAGATCAATGCATGGAGGAAGGGAATGTCAGATCATAAAAACTCTGCTCTGTTTCCAAAAGAAAAGAGGAGGAAATGCTTAGAAAGAGTACAACAGAGTGAATCAAGACCCTTCACTGACCACAAGGCACAGTATTACATGTTTAGAGATTGGTTTGGCAAGTCAATTAGAATCCTTGTGGTACGTAAATGCCTTTACAGTCATTGGTCCATTATGAGCAGCAAGGGCCTTGGACTGCAAATTGCATAAATGATTTCAGTCCACATCCCTATGGCTCATTTAATTATAACTTTGAAATAAGAATGAAACGCCTTCTGATCTCACTGCATGGTGTTCCATATTGCTAGAGAAACAGATGTTTTTTTTAGAAGAAAACGAAGCGAATATATTGTTTTGAGGATTTTAGCCTTAAGGCGAATGGTGAGTGGCCTATGGTGTGAATCTCCCCTGCCGAGATGGAACCACAGTCGATGACTGTCAGCGCTCCATGACATTAACTAAGTGACCTGACCATTTCCAAATATGGCCTTCGTCTCCCCTCGGACACCGGCTGCACCCTCCCCTACATCGCCCATACCCTTGCCCCGCTCCTAACATTGCAACATCGCAGCAGTTTTACAATGTCTCGCTCGGACTGCGTCTAGCCAGAATATCTCGCCTCAGCTGCCTCGGGCGTGAACGGGCAACCTATCCTTTTCCTTGTCTGTGGGAACTGGGAAGCCGTCACAAGCATTGGTCATTATTCTTTATTCATTGTTTTCTGCAATTTATTTTTCACTATTTGGATCGGAAAAAGACTGCATGATGACTGGCGAAAAGTTTGTCCTAAAAATGGAACAATGCGGCGGAAGCCTCGAATCCCAAGGATGTTCATCAGAAGCCACTGGGTAGCCTCGAAAACAATCCACATCGCTCTTACTAAATGAAAAATATTCTACAGCACGTGGGAAGGTAGGAAATAAGACGAGTTCAAAGGGGTCGACAGGAGAGGAATTAGGAATTTGCTGTCCAGCAGCGCATCACACATCACCATTGCTATGATAATTATTTATCATAGTTCTTTTACAGATTAAAGGTAGGATTTGACAAAGCATCTCCATTCACTGTCAACCCTCTCATCTCGGCGTACTTTTTTTGCATCTGGACCACTTTCCAACACCCTTCATCTGACATGCTTCACAACCCTCTTCTCCTTTTTCCAAGCATTCCACCCTCAACAGCTATCTTCAACATCCTCTCGCCACCTTATATCTACTCGCCCCAGTGACATGCTTTGTCTTATCCTGATTTCCAAATATCTTCCCTCCCCCAACATGTCCTCTGCATCCGCTTTAGTTTTCTTTTCGCTCCGTCCTACGAAGATGACGGCACGAAAGATGTCTGAATCACTTTTCAGGTGGCGAACCAGAATGCTATGTTATAGCATTCTAATGTGTGCTAAATACCTGCTTCTATCTTCTATGCTGAAGTGTTATACGTTAAGTTACTTCAGAACGGAGTTCAAAAAGGAGTCCTTGTTCTGTTCCCTCTGTAAAATAGCGCAGCTTATTCTAGGCAAAATTGGAATAAAATACTTATCAACAGAGTAAAAAAGGCTTCAGGTAGGCATTCCTTGATATCAAATCGGCTGTAACAGAACTCGAGTGACATGCAGAATTGTTAAACGGGTAGTAGAGAGTAGAGTGATAGGAGTAAAGTCCTCACGCGGATCATTTTCGGGCCAGAATAATTGGACCCGGCAGAAAATTACGCCCTGCATTCGATACTTGCAGAAACCCCTTGACCTGCTCAGAAAAGGCTGCGGGGCATATGTTCTACTCGTGGCAAAATTCAATAAAAAACTTTCACAACTGATTACTGTCAGGAGTCAAACCTGAATGTTTTAACAGAAAAGCTTGGCCAGTAATAGCAGCAGAATAGAGAACATTGGAAGCGATGGAAAAGAGTGGTGTTGTAGAAGATTATTGAAGATCAAACGTACAGACTGAAATACGAATAAAGAAGTTGTACGAAGAGTTGGGGAAAGACGTTTTCTGTAGATGCTTTGAATTAGGAGATAAACTGATCGGACATACTATGAGGCATAACAGCTTCCTGATGGCAATCATTGAAGGAATAGTAGGCGGATAGAATTACCACGGAAGGCCAAGGATAGATTATCGTAAGCAAATGAATGGATATGTAAAGGTAAGAAAGTATGAGGGAGTAAAGAGGTTCGTTGAGAAGAGTGCAGATTGTAGAGCTACAGCATAGGTACCAATTTTCGGATTGATGGCTGCTAATGACTGAGGAGTAATTCGGTGCATTAACATGAATTTCCTATTCTTTAGCCAACATTGCCGGCAGTATCATGTAATTGAAACTTTAAAAATTTTATAGGTGATTCATTCATCTTTGGTAATAATAGATGTACCTACTTTAACACTGTTCAAACTTTTATTTCCGATTCTCATATTTCCATGGATCGGAAGTCTAGGGTCAATTATTTCGGGATGCAAGGCTTTATTATAAAATTCAAGAAAATTGTTTTCCATGCGATTCTTCCATAATTCACAATTCCGGAAGATTATTTGGATTTTACAGTCAATAGGAGTTCACACCATAAAATTACAAAAGGAATATCGGGAAACATATAATTGTCCCTGAATTTCGCAGTAATAATTATGGTTTAAAACCATTGGGTTTTCTTGAGTTTAAGATCTTTTTTCAAACAAAAACACTTTATTTCCTTAGCTTCCTGTTTTAATGTCATATGTTCCGATGATATTGGACATTTTACTTCAATGATGCCCCATCATTTGTTTTTCCATCAGGTGTTGCTGCTAGGAAACAGTGTTCGGGATCAACAAAAAGGACGGACACTCTTACTACCCGTTAACTCCTCATATTTCTTAATCGCATTAAGTTCATTTAGGCTACCATATCTCATTGCATCATTTTCAAATGGCTCGGCATAAAACAGTCTTTTCACAAGTGGTTTTCCTTCTCCTACAAATAACACGAAAATTTGATTACGTCAATCAATTCCGTCTTTCATCAAACCATTGCTCCCATTCGGTTTGGACCCGCGTCTCTCTTGTTAGAATGGTACGTTCATCCACATCAGTGGGTGGTGCCACCTATCAGGAATGATGGGGGGTGCTTTGTTTTTTGTATTGTCGCTACTGCTGCCTAGCGATAGTGTGTAAATAATAAATAAATAAAGTGTTGTTCTTCATCTTACGCAACTTATAAAGGAGTAAGTTTTATATTTCACATTCACCACGGCTAACATCTCTCTCAAGAGCTTCTATTGACCCCTCAACCGTCAATTTCTTCGTCAGCTCTTCGATTTCTACATCCATTTCCTATTCGTCCATGTCCAATTTCTGACAGAACTCTTCATAATCCTTAGTTTCTTTTGCCTCATAAATTTCCCTAACTTTCCTCTTAGGCTTTTTTACAAGGCACCTCCTAGTTGACTGTAAGCGTTTAGGCCTTTGCTCGGCAAGTCTGTGTATACTTTTGAAAGGGCTTCTTCCACATATCCTTTTCTACGCAGAATTATTCCACACTGGTCCCAGCTGAAAATCAAGCCCCTGCACCCTGCACACGATGAGCATACAAACTACTTTTTCCGCGGTTCACTTGCTTGCCTCCCACAAACTTTGCCACTAACGACATAAAATTCTATGCCAGATTACTAGTATCAATCATGGCTAGCATAATTGATTTCCATACCTAGGGTTTCAATAATTCGTTGACTCTTTCCAGGGCACCCATCTCCTTGTCGTTGAAAATGTTTTCCCTCCCCTCCTGATCATTGCAGTTATATACTTTGCAATTCGAGTGCTGTTGAATACGTGAAGCGGCCCGTTTTTTAGATGTCTAGTCAACTAGTGAGTCGCAGCCATATTTTTCTTTTACTTTCTTTTGTTAGAACTAGTTTCAATTCAGGGTGTTCATCCAGAATTTTGAAGATGGATTTTGTATAACATTTAACCTCGTGATTAGAACAATCACTTTTCTTAACCAGTTTCCCACATTGAACGGATTCACGCACCTTTTCAAAAGCACTCGAATCACCACTGCCTACGAGGAAATGGTATTGCAAGAAAAGTAATTGCATCTCCTCGCTCCATCGAAATGCCTGAACAGACATGTCAGCTTCCATGCCACGTGATGATCCACTTATGGTGACCAACAACTATACTTGAAGAAAATTAGGGAGATTTCCATATTCTTGACCAAAAATAAGGGAGATTTAGAACACGGCAAAATTTCACAACAAAAAAGAAAAAATCAATGCAGTGTTTGTAAAGAAAATTAAAAATAACTTTATTTTATACTTTGAGAAGGTCTAAATATATTTTGCCGCAGATTTTGCTTCATAAAATAGTTTTCCATCACCTTTTTTCAGTTTTATTAGATTTAAAATTCAATTTACATTTCGTCATGATTACCGGGGGTTTTACTAATTATTATAATTAGTAATTACAAAAAAAAAATGCAGGAATATAGGACGTGGCGATTGCAGGCTGAAGGTAACTCTCACAGAAAGTACCACGGTTTACTCATCGGATTTAGTGGAAACAAACATTGCGTCTCTTGAAATGTAAAATAATATCTCTAACAATTAAATGACTTTTAGAAAAGTGACGGCTACATTTTCGCATTCCTCATGTATGTTAAGATGAAACTGATGAAACCACTGTCTAAACATACTGTGATGAAACAGTCAAATCAGCCATGGACAACAATTATATTTAAATCTCAAATGTTTAATCTGTTCTGGTGAGGCTAGGTCATTAGCAGAAACCCGTATTTTTCTGAGAATCGGTTTGATGAAAACAAAAAACGCACAAAATCTGAAGAATTGGTTCATTGTAGTCGTCATCAACCAAATAATTACTTCCCTTGCCATTTCCTGAGACTCCTGGCAGACCTTTTCTTTCGTTTTGAAGATGAGAATAGACCACGTATTTCTTACTTCGAGGATGGTCCTATCTGGCAGTTTCCATGAATATATTTTTTTAGAGATAATTTAAATCGAAGAAATTAATTGTAAATTATTTCTTGACTCACTGATTGTAGAAAAATTTCTTGAAAGATTTACGCTAATTTTAGGCACTTGGAAATAGCTCTCGATTACAAAAGTCGAGACGGACGGAGAGCAACGAAGAGGGACGCATAATCTTGCGATACCCTGCGCGCTGTTCTCTTCTCAGCAAAAACACAAGGTTGCAAGATTTGTCTCTCGTTCGTCCCTCCCCTTAAACGCCTCCAGCAGCATGGCCCTCCCCCTCCAGCGGCATCTCTCCCTCCCCTCCCTCATCGCTCCTCGGGTGCTTCGTAATGGTTCCCTGATTTCGCAGCAAGTGACGCTCCTAGCAGCGCGTTTTTAGCGACTTCTAATTATTCTAATTACTAGTTATTACCTACTCGTAATATTATTTTAAAAATTGGAATTGATTAGTGAAGAAACTCGAAAACTTCGTAGTTTTTCGATTTTTATAAATAACAACGCATTCTGCCATTTTGGTAATTTTTTATCATGTTTCTTAATTTTTTGCAAAATGTAAAAAGCACAAAAGAATTTCATTGGCCAAAAAAAGGTGATGGTGAAAGATTCATGTCGATAACTTTATTTGCCTAGCTGCGAGAAGAAAAACCGTTTCAGGGGCAGTCACCATTGGCCTTAAGTATGCATTGTGTTCATCACTTGGCATTTTCTTAAAAAAAAACAGCGAGTCCTTCATATCAGTAGAGATTTGCAGAGTGAAAACAAGCAGGGCATTATACAGATATTATATATTTTAGGGATGATTTTCCCATTATGATCCATACTACTTAAATAAAAAAATTTAAATACATAAGTTCATTATATTAAACAAATGAGATAAATACATGTTTTTGCCAAACATTCAGTAAACAATTACCTCCATGAACAAGAGATAAACAATGCCCATAGTGATACCGTGCCTTGACATCATGCGATAACGTAGCGTTACTAAGCTGCAGAAAACATACCGTTTTTAAAGACATGCTTTAGTAAGACAACTTAATTCTCCAGCAAAATTTTCCCTAAGTACATTTTAGCTTACAAATTTCTCATTCAAAGAGCTATAAAAAATAGTGTATGTTCCCCATTTTCCACTGAGATAAAAATGTTTTATCGCAGTAGAAAATTTCATTTTGTATTCTATATTACTCATGTCCTTATTAAGTATGTACAGTGGGGAAAAGTGAGTATGTTAGCAACCTTGCACAGTTAATATACTACAATTATTTCTCTGTGATTGCGTAATTCATTATCACCCCAATAACGGTGAGTACTTTTGAAAAGAACTGCAATAAAATGTTGGGAAGACAATTAGACTGAATTTATGAACATGTCTCCAAAGGTCTCAGGTAACTAAAAAGGTCTCATATACAATACCACTCACAATTACTCAGGTCTACTGTACATGATAAAAAAAATGATTGTGATAGATGGAAGGAGAATCAATGCTAGGAGGAGAATATAAAGAAATAACTGTAGTTAGTTATTCAGGGGAGGCGACCGACAGCTGAGGTCATTTACGCCATTTAGGATATGTGGGTAAATGGTTAACGGTAGGAGTTTTCAGGGAACAGAGGAAGGGTGGAGAGAAATCCAGCACTGGCATTAGCCTACTCTTAACCACAGGCACAAAGGGGATCATGGGTTTACGTCCCATCAGACGGACGGAGTACTGAAATTGAAATGCCCTCCACTAGGCACTCAAGTAGGGACTGGTTTGCCACTGAAAAATCCACCAATGTCAGGAATCAAACCTAGGTCCTCAGGATGGGAGGCCAGTACTCTAGCCACCACACCAACCCGATCCCCTTGAAACAACTGAAGAACTTAATATGCTCAAGAATATTCTTCCCCTAGAAGAAGGATATCAACTGAAATATAAACTCAGCAGATCAGAAACATTAACAGATAAGAGACGTAATACTGGAATGCTCTTGTCTCATAAAGAAAAAAAATCTAATAGAAACATTTTGAAAGAATACAACTACTATTTCTTTCAAAATGTTTCTACAGTTGAGCATCTTTAATCCGGCACAGTCGGGACTGAAATGATGCCAGATTAGGGATTTTGCTGGACTATAGGCCATGCATGGCAACTTGTCTATTTTTGACATCCGGGATGTTTTCATTGAAAGGAATCAATTATTTATGACAAAATATATTTGTTTTCCATTTACTGAACATAATTATTAAAATGGTCACGGAGAATAATCAGAAAAAAATGGTTTCTTAATTCACAAAGTTACTCATTAAAAGTATCGAAGTTGAGCAGTGAGTGAAAATAACCGTGTGCATCATATTGCTGCACATTTAAAAGTGTAATATTATTATTGGAAAAGGATTTTTAGAATTTGATATTTCTTATCCTGTGCTTCGCGCAACATATTTCCTACCGTGCTTAGTTTGTCATCAGCTGATTCAGTGCGATGTCAACCCGTGGCGTACAGCTGCCCATCACTACGTCGCGGGTGACCGGATTGGATGATTCTTTAAAGATCATCATTAATAGTAGTCTTCCTTCAACGATTTCAAGCTCATCATCTGTGAAATGTAGTGTGGTGAGAGTATCGTGGTTGATAGCTATCCACTCCTCTAAATTTAGCGATTTCATTTCCTTTAATTCAGGGTTATGGATGCTATTTGCACAGTCAACCAGCCTTTGAAATCCCCACTTATTTCGTGTACATCAAACCTCAAAGTAGGCCACAATTTAAACCACGCGTGTTTTACAGCTGATTGAAATACTATTCCTAGCACACAACATTTCCCACTTTACGTCTTTTAGATTATATTTGTTTCGGAAATAGTTTAGCCTGCTCCATTAGCATTTGGCCAAAAATACTAACTAAGCCCTTCACTTTGACGCAATCAAAACCACGCGATCTAAATCAGCACTTAAATCTTCTTCCATAGTTTTGTCTCTGTCGTCCGTTTCTTCGTATCACTTTAACTGTAAAATTTTGAGGATTTTCTCTTTCCGCTTCTTAATGTGTTTTATATTGTCGAAGATCCCATGCAATGTGTTTCAGACACACGCTTTACCGATCAGTGCATCGATGCAACGGCATCAAGCTTTTTCACAACTTGCACTTCTTCTGCAATTGTTAATGTTTTTCACTGATGCTCACTCCTCTACTGATGCCACAACTATAGATTAGACATGATTAGGGAGAAACATAAGCAGATAACAAATAATTTTATCAAATTACGTCTAGTGGTCAATCAAAAATGCACCTGCCATTGAAAGTGGCTGATCTGTAAACTAGTCGTAGTCCATCTCGGCCATGTTTTCAATTTTGTATGTTTAGTTCAAGTTGCAGGATAATTCCAGTGTACATGAAGTACCAGAAATTAATATGTTTAAATTATTTTGATTCTCGGAATATGAAAATTAAAGTTAAGAATGGGATAATAGAAGCAATGTTTCGGTAAAAAAATTTCGGCATTTTCCACAAAGCACTGGATAGTGGTCATGGCAAAATTGCCGGATTATTGGTGTTCCCGGATTAGGGATTCCCGGATTAAGGGTGCTCAACTGTATTAGATTTAACATTTGAGAAGAAAATGGTGGAAGCATTCAAAATGTGGTGCCACACAAGAATGATGAAGATAAAATGGATCGACCGAGTGACAAACGAAGTCTTAAGAAGTGTGACAGAAAAGATAACTCTGCTGAAAACTCTAAGAAGACGAGACAACTTAATCGGCCATATCTTAAGACACGATGGTCTAATGAAGACAATCGTCGAGGGAAAAGTGAATGGGAAGAATGGAAAGGGCAGGCCTTGTAAGAGATATATGGAACAGGTTGTGAAGGATGTAAAAGAGAGGAATTACATCAATATGAAGATGTTGGCTGATAGAAGAATCGAGTGGGGGGCTGCATCAAACCAATAGCATTAGGGTGTTTACCTTTTACCATTTGATATTCCTCTCACAATATGACACAACCTAAGCACAACATTTTCTTACCTGAAAACTTTAGTCCATTGTCAGAGTATCATATCTATTTTCAATTAATAACGACCCAATTCACACCCAGTTACAATTATTTTCATCACACATATTTCTTAATAACCAGTAGCATGTGGCCACAGCAAAGTTTCACCTTTGTGTTCAAATATTTACTTCCGAGTCATTATATTTTTACTTAGATATTTTGTACACATAAGATAAGGTTTTGTACGCAATAAGTTGTTAATTTAGGGAAAAACTACAAGTTCGACAGATTTTTCTGGAATAGTAAGGTGAATGAGGGGACTGCCCTCTGAATGATAGAATTTGGATCATCCCTAACATGAGTATGGTGATGCATAAGAGATTTTTCAATTCTACAGATGTGGAAGTGAACCATTGGTCTGCTGGAAGTTGTAGAAAGCATATTGAGAGAGACGTACCCGTACAAGAAAGGTCAAATTTTTCAAGACAATGGACAAGGTGGAGCACCAAAGAACAGTAGTATCAAATTAGAAATTCACACAGATGCTTTCAGCACAACTTCAGAGATGATGATGACAATTAACCACATAAGAAACATTTCTTCTAGCTATAAATACTGTCCATCGAAATGTTCTTCACTGATTGACATGGATAGGAGTAATCTGGGTTATCTAAGTATCTGAAATATAATTTACCTCATAAACATAATCTTGACCATTCATTTCCAGCTCTTTAAACTTTATTTTAAAACTATCAAAATTCCTAGTTAAACATCACAAAACTAATGGCTTACCCTGTTAAAAAGAGATACTGGAGCGGGGATTGCATTGCATTCTTTCATATAAGATACCCAATCAAAGTCTCCAGCAACATATCCTTTTGGAGGGGTGAGTGCTATGCTGTTTCTTTCACAGAAACCAACAGGAAAGATGCAAGGGGAAGTGTTGTGGTAGCAGAACCAGTCTGATCCATTAGCATCCGCATCATATGAGTCGATTCTTATCATTATATACCCTTCCTGTAAAACCTGCAATGAGAAAGTTATTCTGACATCAGATGACAGAAACAATCAAAGTTTTAAACTGTAAAGAGGGTTACCAGTCATGCAGGGATCAATAATGCTAATGATGATTGATAAATACAGCAGTCTCTCATTAGCACGTTTATGTACGGACCTGAAATTCTGAACATGGTAACGAGAAAAACAAGCTAAACAGGTTAGGCCTTCCCGGGTAAGTTAAAGAGGCATTTGTGAGTTGTTTAATTGTCAGGGGAACACATGCAGGTCGTTCATTTTAGTTCATTTTGTAGATAACTGGTGTTTATTGGAACATAGTTTTGATGCGCCCAAATGGTGGTCCGAAATGCGCGCCATTTCCGAACGCCGCGCGTCCGCTGCCCCCTTGCGGCTCCCGCGTGAACCACCCTCTGGCCTAGCAACAAGGCCGCGTGGAAGAGGCGCTCTCACGCGCACCATGAAACGTCACGGGTTTTCCCCACCCCCTTCCCCCGCCTCCGAGGACACACCGAGGTGCCTTTCACTTTTCCTCTCCCCCGCGCGCGCTCCCCCTCCCCGCGCTCCGCCGACGCACCCTGATTGGCCCGACCCTGGCCACACCCCCATCTCCGGACGGAATATAAGCCAGGGTCTCGGCCAGGGAAAAGGAGAGTTCGCCAGTGGAGGGAACACAGTTCGGGCACTGCCTTTGAGCTCCCCCTCTCCACTGGCGGAGTCCACCGGGTGGAAGGAACACAGTTCAGGCTCTGCCTTCGAGCTCCCTCCTCCACCACCCAGGGTACGCCGCACGCCACAGTTCGGGCTCCGCCTTCGAGCTTGTGCCGGCATATCTCCTGACCGCTCTCCGCGTCCACGGCTGATCCTGGACGAGCCACCTCACCTGACCGCCGCCCGGGGTGAACGACAGCGCCCGATCGCCGCAGTGGACCCGCAGCTCAGGCCCCTCCAGACGCCACCGCCGTCCCAGCTTCGGCCGCCCAGATACGCGCCGAAAAGGACAACTACTGAAGCGAGCGCACGCCGCCGTTCCATTTTGTGGGAGAAGGCTTGCCTTCTCCTTGTAACCCTCTTCACCACGGAAAAATAAATAAACCCGAGTCAACCTTTCTTTGGGGTTTTCTTTCTTTCTTATTTCCCTGGTAGTTCCTGCCGCCTCCGCTCGCCGACTCCATCAATAAGAGACTCGCGGGTACGGGATCTAGGATCTCGGTCGCTCCCCGCCCCTCCATGCAGTCGAGTACGCGACAGTTTCATTTACACTTGTTACACCTCCCAAGAAAATACATATGTTGTCTTACGTTGATGAGCTCTCAATAATTAATTAGGATAATAATTAACAAACAGCACTTTTTTTTACGTACAGTCCACACAAATAGTATACAGACTCGTCCTTGAGGATTATATCTCAAAAAAGGAAGAAGCAATATTCATATAGTGCACATCAGCATATAGACAATTTATTCCCACGTTTAATGCAGGTAATGAATTTTTTTAAAAAATTATTTTGAGGCACGTTTTTGCTGCGAGAATGAAATATTGCCACATTTTTTTTAGTTGAGGAGGGTAGCATCACTTTGACAGTTTGCCATTACGATATGAAATGTACAAACAAAAGGGAATTTTGATATACATGGGATGAATACATTCAATTTACAAAACAATGTTTTCTCCGTAAGTATGCGACTTGGAGGCATGCAACAAACACAACCTTCTTTTTTGTTTTGGTCCTCCTCCAAGCATGCTAAAGGGGTAAGCAAAACGTGCAAACCAAAATAATTGACATGCACTGTAACTCGGTCCGAGTTACAGTGCATGTCAATTATTGGACTGAGGAAATGAACGTGCACACAAGGAATACCATCTATCAAGGAACGTCCTAATGAGAGTCAACTGTAATATTAAAATTCATCGCAAGTTGAGTTTATAATGATATTATGCAGTTATAGATGTTTATACCTCAGAATTTCTGTTTCACAGAAATTTTTTATATTTGTTTTATCTTCATTTTTACACTAAATGTACTCTTTATTAAAGACCCATTTATAAATTCTTTCCTGAAATATTTCCTGAACAAAATTTAGGTAAGTTTAAAGGGACACATTTCAACTACTAGAAGCCTCAAATACAACTATTCAGAGAAGAAAAAGATTATATTAATGCAATGAGATGTATTGATGACTTCAACAGCAGGAGAGATCATTCTAAGTTAGAGACATATAATAAGACAACTCAATGATTAATTTCAAAGGGATGATTTGTATAGCAGCCACAGTTATGTGCGACCATGTTCATGACAGTACATCAGCTTTCAATAAAATGGAACTAAAAATGAGACTTCTTTTAGTTAAAATGCTCAGCCTTGTAAGTTCTAGAATTTTAAATGGAAGCAACATTGAAGACAAAACTTTGAAATCCCCTTACTATACATTAATTTCAATATACTGACTTACTCCATATGTCTCATCATAATGTAAGCACTCCCAATTTACAACCTCATCTTTCCTTGTTCATCCACTTTAACCCTTTTACTGCAGATGGGCTGATCTATTGGCCCATTTAACTCGTGCAAAAACTGCGGAGGGCCGATTTTTCGGCCGAATTATTTTCGTATGTTTCTCAACGTCTTCGTTATGTGGTGAGTAGGCTCTCTGAATCACATGGATGTTAGTGCTGACTCATGCGTTGGCATTTCTTTCTTTGTGCCAGCACATCCTCAGACCTTTGCTGTTGCGACATTTCTCAAAAATGGCACCACATTTTTACAAAAAAAACCAAAATTTCATTCAGCAGTAAAAGCGTTAATGAAGCTTCCACACATTCCTTCCTTAAAATCAAAGTTCAGTTCATCAAACATTATCTAGAGCATGGCAAGTGTGAGATAGATATCAGGTTTTGTCACCAACATTTATCACTTAATTTTCAAACCTTTTTCCAAATTTTCAGCAATGGATACTGTTCTATACACAAAGAGCATCAACAAGAATTTTTTTATATCCACAATCGTAATGCCCACACTCACCTTCATGACTGTAGCAGCACAAATGGCAGATAAATTCAATGGATCAATGGCCTCCAATTTCATACCCTCCACAAATCCTCCACCAGTGGCCACAGGATAAGGTATAGGGGGATGTGTGGGGAAAAGGTCAACCTTGGCATCATCTGCTTCATATTGATGTTTTTCGCAACGTTCCAAGTATTCTGGGGGTGCAGATATCCTATGCCCAACAACCTGTGCCCAGCCTACGGGATGTATCAGCGGGGAATCCTCATGGCACCAAAACCCTTGAATAGGAACAAAAACATTCAAAACACGTAAAAATATAGCGGCATAGGGTGACATAAACAGGAAGCAGCATCAGTCATGAGATCTTTTTTGCTTTATCCCTGCCTCGAATGTATGTCACCTTCACTTTCTGCCTTTAGCTCTTCCTGTGGCGCTGCCTTTTGTCTTTGGTCGTCAGCCGTCACATCAAGCAAGACTGCCTAAGCTCGTGTTGGTGTCAATTAAGATTGCATTTGTCTTCTGTATCGGTTACAACAAAAAACAAAAAAAGAAGAAAAATTTTAAGCTTGAATTCAAAGTTGGATATACTCAAGGACATCGAAGATAAAATATCCTAGATGCTGTGTGGCAGGAAAGTACAATATATCTTTGAGTATTTTATCAACAATATTGAAAAATCAATAGAAGATCGAGAAGGCTAATGAAAGCACTGCTTAATAGGTGGGGATGACGAAGGATAAATGAGATACTTTCAGTCGTAACTTTGTGGAAATTCATGACAGTAGATTTATTACAAACTTTTACAAACCACAATAATAATGCAAACTCATGACCCGGGTCCCAGACCTGATGATGGTGCTTAGCACCGAAACCCGGGTCGTGAGTTTGCAATATTATTGTGGTTTGTAAAAGTTTGTAATAAATCTATTGATGACGAAGGAATTGTTTTCCAAGTGGCTCATTGAATTTCTCAACGATATGCTGTGTCAAAAACGTCAAGTTCTGCTACTGATGCTGCACTGCTCTGCAACTGCTGCGCTGTGTAACACTCATAGTTGGGATAAACGATTTAAAAAATTAACGATTAAAATCAATCATTAAAAATGTGGTAAACTATTTAATTAAATCGTTACTTTTTAGAAGTTAACTTTTAACTTTTAATCGTTAAAATTATGCATTAACTGATACAAAACTAACTTCAGTTAATTTTTTTTGTTAATTTTTGGCGAATGTGTAAGTACCTGCGAAAATTTACCTGCCCGAATTTGGGCATAAAGGTTGCCCAACAGACAAATGGGAAAATAAAACTAGAATGCAAGGGTAGTTGTGCAAGAATGCAATGAATAGGCCCAGACATATACATCCAAACAAAAGTGGGGTTGAGGGGTGTGACCGCCAAATTTTAGGAACTCAGACAAGAAAACGCAAAACCACGCGAAGACAATGCCCTGGAGGGTTCGTATGCCTTACTTGGTATGACATCATTTCTTCAATATTACATAGTTGAAGCCGAGGAAGAAGGGTCACCTAGAAACCTCTGATGGATAAGGAAGTGGAGGAATTCATACAAACTACAGTATCTGTTACAATGTGCCAGTCTACGTACGCCTTAGTCGGCGACATTGCTTCATCAAAACATCACCCCCAGTGAATTGCTGGAAAAGGTGCACAGGCACACCCTCAAAATCTACTGTAACTCTACATAACTAAGGCGTTTACACTAAAATTTTACAATTGAGAAGGGATAATTCACATCGCAATGTGGGAATCGATATCAAAAGCTAACTTTAAAGCACTTTCTACCACTTAGAACAATCTTTGGCGGTAAATTACAGATGCACCATGGTTCGTTAGAAAGTATTACATTCACGACAACTTAAAAATCCCGGAATTGGAGCTCCACCTCAGAAAAATGCAGACTAGGAAACCTGACCAACAACACCCTGGACACTTAAGGGAATTACGACAAAAATCTCCAATCCAAATATTTTTAAATTAATGGATACGGATGGAAAAAACCACAATGACCACAACATCCAATTTGCCAAAGTAACTGAAAAAGTAACTTTTAACGTAAAAGTTACTTTTTTAACTTTAACTTTAATCAGTTACTTTTTCAGAAAAGTAACTTTATCTTTAACTAGTTACTTTTTACAGAGATGAACTTGATCAGTTAATTTTTTACCGTAACTTTCTCGACTATGGTAACACTTAACCTGAAGGCTGTAGCAGTGAAATTCCTACCGCCACACACCTCAGCTAAACTGCAGCCTTTAGATCAAGGTATTATACAAACCCTAAAAGCACGCTATAGACGTCGATTAGTCGATAGAATTCTTGCAAACATTCATGTGGAAGTATATGATCTCGTTCTGCTCTGAGGACGATGGAGGAGTATTCCATCGAAACGTTAGCAACAAAACATCTTACTCGGCTACAAACCCGAGAATGTTTTTTAAAAATTCATGTGGAAGGATCCACCGTCATCAACCAATGGGATGCAATTCAGATGATAAATGATCACGGGGAAGTGTGTCACAAGCAATGATTTCCAATTGTTGGAGGCATGCCGGTTTCTAATTCGAGGATTCTGATGATGTTATGGAAGACGACGCTTCTTCTCATTCCAGTGGCTTGAATTCTGATGTTGAAACCAACATCGTGGAAGATGAGATGGATAGAAATCTGCCTCACTCACTCACTCAGTGATTCAACCCGAAGGTTGGTTTTGATAGGTGAGAATAGAGCTCACCCCGTACTAAGCCAATGGTGTGTAAAATTCACACATTCAGGGAAGTGGGGTCAGTTCCTTTCCCTGGGCCACCTGCAATTTCGTATGAAGTTCTGAAATGCAGAATATCAAATCGTGAGGATTTGAGATGTGGGTGTCCAGAAAGGCTCTTGCCCGGGATATGAACCCGGGACCCTCCGGTCAGCAGCTCAGTGCTCTACCCACTAAGCCACCACGACCCCCTCTGCCTGAGGAAATTTGCCTAAGGAAGATGAATTTTGGGGCCAAATTCCTGAGAAGAAAGGTAGTTTCGAGGACTTTGTCACCATTGATAATGACGTTTTGACATGCGATGCCCATAATATTGTCATTTTTAGAATGTGGCAGTGAAACCAATCCTACGGTAGTGAAGATATGGACAGATGCCATCTTAGTGACAGTGAGAACATTGAAAATAGGTACTATCCCGAATTCTAAAGCTTTGAATGCTTTGGACATAGTACACCGTTATTGCAAAGGGCATGGGTTAAATGTTCAGTCCCTGGGACAAATTTAAGATTTAATCCTCGCCAACAGTGTTTGTAAATCAAAGCAAACAAGAGTGACAGATATTTTTTAGTGTAAATGCATATTTTGACATTGCCTACAGACCTTTAAGTGTAGTACTAAGTGTTTGGATATTTATTGTTTATACCTTTTAATAAAAGCCTCTTATGAGTAGATGCAAAACTTGTTCTTCCTGTGTCATTTAAAAATATATTTCGTTGCCTGAGCTTCCATCCGTTACCCCTCACCCTTAGTTAATGACTCAGTGACCTCGTCGCTGCCGATGGTGTGGCAGCCGATCCTTAGTTGATACGACTTTGCCGCTCAGTACGCCATCTAACTTGCTCGTCCGAGTTAATTTCATTGGGTAACAGATTCAAGTGAACGTTGAAGAAGTAAGCACTATCAGATGCAATCACAAAGAAAATAAAAACAAAATTAATATTTTCGGGCATGTTTCCAGTAATACCACATAAGGTGTATTTTCCAGGTCACCATAATTTTTGCCGTAGATCTTTAAATTTACCAGCCTGCTCTCAGCCCACTTCCCAATGATGATGAACTGCTGCATCATCATCCTTCCCCATTGGAAGTCCCTTATCAGTTACGACAGCAATAAAAAGTATCACATTTCACTCATCGCTTTTTCTCACCCTATCATCCCAGGTGGCTTCCATTAGAGGAGGGGCTTGGGAGAGGGTAAAGAATGGTAGGGGTCAACATCCCCCTCCAGATCTGGAAGGAGGGGAGGCTAGAAAGGAAGAGGGGGAGTCATTGATTACGGTGTGAATGGCCAGGAAAAAAAAAACTAGGGACGGAGCGGACAAGATGCCAAGATGCAAATGTACTTGAGGGATGTTTCATTGGGGGTAAACAGCTGCTGGCGCACAGCGCACTGTAAGCATTAGCAATAGCTCAAAATAGTTGGAAACACTTGGTAGCTTAAGTAACTTAAGCTCAAGAAAGCAATACCAAAATCACAATGAATTTGAAATAGGCACTAATTAACCATAGAAGTGCGCTGCACCAGTGAATCATTTCGAAATAAACAATACATTGGGGTGTCACAGGACAAAAATCGACTTTGAGATTCATATTAAGCTTGTTATGAATTATCCGTATCACAACGCATGCATTCCACAACATTACAGCAGTGACCTCCCGAATAGGGCTTGGAAAAACTGGTCCACATATAACGATGTTCAGTTATTACGAAGCAAATATTCAGCCTTCTCAACTTCATTATAAATGGGCTTGGCTGTTTATAGATTACAATACTGACATTTTTATTTTCCTCATTCCAAACATGAAATTCTTATTTATAGGCTTTTATTGAAATGGGAGGCACGAGTCTACTCATGGCTAACATAAGTTTATGGACTATAACAAAAAAATCATAATCACCATACAAAATCCTCATCCCAAGTTTATGAAATTAGACATTTACGAAAAAAACTACTCAGAAAAAAATATGCTGACTGCTGGGGAAAAGGTGAAATCGTTTTCACCAAATTTTTCTCCATGTAAGAATAGGAATATTTTCACTGGTGAGCAAGGTTTTCGATGCCGACAAAAATCAAGTTCACAAACAAGAAACAAATTCATATTATTCATATACGTATATGCATTGAAATTTAAATTGAAATTGAAATCATGCAACATTTAAGAAAAACAGTAGGAAAACTGGAATTATCACCAATCATATTCAATGCATTATATGATGTTGATTTTACTAGGCAAAATTGATTCAATATTCAACATTTCTTTAGTATTTTCTGTGAATTTCATTATTTCATTCTTACACCAATTATGAATACAGGCAATGAGAAAAAAATTGAATCAAAGGTAAATTAACTTACCATTGTCATCAGGAGCTGAATCAAAATATTTTACATGTAATCTCTTTCCTATAATTTTACGTACAGTTGCAACTTTTACATGCGATATTCTATTTTTGTCCACTACTTCTAAATGTATACCGCATCTGCAATAAAATTTTAAAAACATTAGCATTACATATTAAAATAAAATGTTGAAAAATTTAACAAGGAGATTATCATTATTAGAGGGAAAAATATTACTAACCTAAACCTTGACTTGAGACTTTCATGCCATTTACTATATATATTTGAAGGCAACGTTCTAGCTCCTGTAAGTCTCTTCACCAAAAATTCTTTCCAGTCTTTGTACTTATCGTGAATGGCTGAAATAAAATGAAAAAAAATTAGGGGAAAATCACAAACATATTATCATTACAATATGGTTCTGTCTTAGGTAAGGGATAAGCACAACTCCTATTTCAACAAGTTATACATGCTTATAACTTGTTGAAATAGGAGCCTTAAACCCTCCAGCACTGAGGACATTTAATTAAAGGAGGAGATTTAAATGAATTCACCTTTTCCGTTCACTGAGCTTCAATAATTAATAACTATCAAGATATAATGTAATACTAGTAGGAAATTTTTGTAAGCGTGTGTTAAATATTGCATTTTATTTGCAATAAAAAAAACTCTTTTGGATTTATACTTATAATAATTTTTCATATCATACTCTTTATGCTATCACTGAGTCAAAAGGAGTGTTATCTAAATTGAATAAATACTATATTCACACAAAAACAAAACCAAGTTAAGCAATGTTGGGCCCGGACAGAGGTTGGATGGATGACCCCTCCTCCATACCTCTATTGTGGTGCTCTTGTCCCATCTGCAAATGGTGGGCAGGCTAAATGTAGATTGGCACAATGATTCTAAAGAGGTGTAAGTGCCAGAGAGGCTCTAGAAGACCCCTGCCCACCACTAACGTTTTTTAACAAACTGAATGGTCTCAAATAGGTGCTATACATTTTGTTGAAATTTCTAGGTTAAATCTTCTTCATTAAAAAAAAAAGGAATTCAAAACGGTTTATAAAACTTTTGACAGTTGTATCACCTAAGGCACAAATAACATAGGCTATTCACACTATACCAATAGGCACAAAAGGAGTGACTTTATCCTGCTACTTTTGCCCTCACTACGGAGGTGGAGCAAAAGGAGCAGTAACTGTTCAAAATCACAGTAAAAACCTCCCTTTCACTGATTCAGACAGGGATTAATCCCATGAAACTCGCCCATGATTTTTCTAAGATGCATCTGATACCCCAAGACTATTCCCCGACTTTTCCAGATTTCCAAAATTCCCAGACAATTCCAGGTTTTCCCGGTTTTCCCTGACGATCGCCACCCTTTTAATGAATGCAATGGTTTGAGGCGTAACTTGATGGAACTCCTTCATGATTAATAGGAAAGAAGAAAAACTTTGCTAGTTCCACAAATATTTATTCACATGCAACCGGTTTCAATACAGTGTATCATCTTCTGGCAGTGATGACAAAATTTACGTACAATATATAGTGGTAGTCTGGGAATGGATGTGGGGTCGGGAAGGGTGGGTGGGGGAGAGGGCTAGGTGAAAGGGTGGGCGGGGTGCCCCCCACCATGCGAAGGTCCCTTACTGCTGCGTCAAATTCCGATCTTAACACGTTCACTGCGGAGCTGTTTAAAGCCCTACTCCCCACAGCGCGGCGTGACCCACCGGTGGGTCACACTCAGCCTTTTGCATGGGCGGTGTGACCCACCGGTGGGTCACAGTCCTTCCGAGCTTCTGGCCACTGCCGAGGGATGGTGGTTGAAGCGGCAACACTCAGCTGTTTCCTGAGATTAGAGGAAGGCTGGGGGAGGCTACTCCCAGCTCCGCCCCGAGACCACCCCTCCCCCGGCCACGTGGGGCACGCTATCAGCTAGACCCTGGCGTGGGATGGGGGAAGAGAGGGCCAACAATACAATACATGTGGTAAAGATTTGCTGACGTTCGGAAAACCCAGGAGACACCCACAGGTCTCTGTTTATTGCGCCTGCCCTTGTTCGCGCCCGTCTGTGAGACGTAGACGCCCGTCCATGCGTACCGATTCCCCAGCCCTGCTCACACTATGAGAAAAGGGAAGGGGGATCCTTTGGAAAGAGTACATAGTGCTTTGTCTCACTCAGAAAAAAGTAGTGTCTGCAATTCGGAAGACGTTCACCCGGCAAGGGCACGGTCACTCATTCACCACTGAGGGATTGGCTCAAGAACGCTATGTGACTCTTTCCCAATTGCCCTTCCATAGAGGGGGGGGGGGGGTGAAGGGAAGAGAGAGAGTCAATCTCTCACACAGCCGGGCGAGTGCAGTTCGGACTGTTTAGTTTCGAGCAACTGACGGACAGCCAAGAGGTTGAGGAGAAAAAAATGTCCTAAACATTTTCATTATTTTTAATAAGTTGATATGTTTTACTATATCGAGTATTGTTCATCCTTATGTATAAAAATCGCATAAACATGAAAAAAAAACAAAAAGAAAGCAAAAAATAAACGTATTTTGGATATAATACGCTAATATGTAAATTTGTTCGTGACCCACCGGTGGGTCACACCGCTCACGCTGAAAAAAGTTTCAGGAGGGGCGGCGTGACCCACCGGTGGGTCACACTAAGTGACACATAGCAGTCTGTTATTTGAACTGTGACTAACCTCTGGGTGAAGTCACTTGAGAAGATCTCGATTCCTACACTCACAATACTCCTCGCAAGTTGAGACAATTCAAAGAATTAAAAGGCCGCGGCGCTAGAAGGATTAGCGTGACCCACCGGTGGGTCACGCCGCAGCGAACGTGTTAATATTGATGCTCCCATATCATATTTTTTTTGTACATCTTCACATAGGCTCTTCATGCACATTTTTTCCTGGCTTTGCAATTTATTTCATTCCTTATTCTTTTGTACCAAAGCTGCCCTTCTTCAGATTTCGCATTCTTGTATTTTTTTATTCTTGTATTTCACATTCTTGTATTTTATTCTTGTATTTTGTATTCTTGTATCATCTTCTTTCTTCAATCAGGTCTAAGACTTCTTCCGTGATCCATGGCTTCTTCTATGGAACTTTTCTTCTAGCAAGAGCTTACTTTGCGGCTTCCTGTAGTCTACATTTAATGTTTTCCCAATGCTCTTCCACTGATTTCTCAGTCAGGTCTTCTCCTGTGTTGTTTTTCACTGCTTTTAGAAATGCCTGCTGATGCTGAGCCTCCTTCAGTTTTTCTATCTACCATGTGTTCTTCACTGTCTTCTTCAATTTCCTGAAGTTTAGATGGCATTTCATCATTACTAAATTATGGTCCAAGTCGATGTCTGCGCCAGGGTAGCCTTTGCAGTCCTTCACCTGGTTTCTAAATCTCTGCCTCACTAAAATGTAGTCTATTTCAAATTTTCTTCTGTCTCCTGGCATTTTCCACATGTACACCAGAGTATACCATTACTTTTTTGACCTTCCAAATTCCTTCAAACAAGCTGAGGTGGGATCATGGATCATTCTTTCACATTGTTACTATGATTGTCAATAATGTGGATTCATCTGCACTGTCCACAGCAACCATCCAAAAGGCTTGCTCTTCCAACTGAGATTGGTGATTTGACGTGCCTGGAAAATTATGAAGTAAGTTCCTTAGAGAACCCAGAAGCCAAGTTTACTCACCTTTGATTGACAAAAACTGAAGAGAAACAATACGAAAAAAATGACCAAATACAGCCACAGATGAAAGAGGAGGGGCCATGTGTTCTTCAAGGTCTTCTTCAATTTCTTGAATTTTAGATGGCATTTCATCATCACTAAATTATGGTCACTGTCGATGTCTGCCCCAGGGTAGCCTTGGCAGTCCTTCACCTGGATCCAAAATCTCTGCTTCACTAAAATGTGGTCTATTTCAAATCTTCTTCTGTCTCCTGGCATTTTCCACATGTATCTTCTTCGGTTTAGGTTTTTAAACAATGTGTTGGCAACCACTAGTTTATGCTGTGTGCAGACCTCCAGTAGCCTATTTCCTCTTTCATTTTGGTTACCCAAAGATGGTTTTATTGGTTTTATTTGTGAATAATTATCTTAACAAAAAATGCTACTGGCATCCAAATATGTAATTTGCAATTCTTAACATTCTGACAACACTATATTTCTATTAACTTACTCTTTGGAGGGATTAAAGGCTTTCCTCTTTCTGCACACCATCCCACAGGATGAACAGTAGATGAACAGAGGCTTACCCAGAAGTCCTTGCTGTCATTCTGGCCAAAGCCTTCATAACGTAACAAAACTTGATAACCTGAATTATAGAAATAAATAGCATCAGAAATACCCACATAGTATTTATACATCAGAGATGTTTACCCAGTTCAAAATGACAATATTTATTTGTGATCACTATTTAATTCGTTCATTTTATTTGTTCAAATTAACAATTATTTTTCGATCATTCTACAAAAATATAGATTAGGTAATACTAGGCATTTCTGGAAAGGGAACAGCAATTTTTATTTATTTTTTCACATAAATACTCATTCTCTAGAAGAGACCTTGCAAATATGAAGAAAAACATAAATAGGAAAACGATTAAGATTTCGTATTAATAGGCAATCAAAGAATGCAATGGCCACAGAGAAACAATTACACTTCAACATTTCTAGAAGAATGTCTATCTCATCATTTCATCAGTAGTTTAAACATTACTTTCATATTTAAAACTGCAAAATATACCTAGGCATATGAAATAATTTTATAATGCTGAATTCTAAACCAGTCACATAAAATTATCGAAAAATCATTAAAACCAATGAAAAATGATGAGAAGCATTCATGGGTAGTTTGATGACTGTAATCAAACCTTACCTACTGATTAGAAAAAATATAAAATGAAATGACATAATTTGCTAAGTGATTACTTATTTGAACATGGAATATTCCACTTAATAGTCAGTCAATCCCTTTTACATCTAGCATATACCTATTCTAGGGCCCTTATTCGTTAACTTGTATCACTGGTGATGACTAATGGTGAGACATGACCTATCACAGCTCTTTCGCTTCTGTAATGTGATGAGGTGATATTCTTCATTCCAAACAATTTAATATCAAATCACCGCCTCATAGCCAACATAACTCATCACCCCCTGAATTTATTGAGGTTCTGACATTTTGTTTGCAAGAAACGAACATCGTGCGCTGAGTAATGACATTAATCTACCAACT
The DNA here is from genome assembly GCA_933228895.1 of Platycnemis pennipes. Lineage (NCBI taxonomy): Eukaryota > Metazoa > Arthropoda > Insecta > Odonata > Platycnemididae > Platycnemis > Platycnemis pennipes. The sequence goes on from OW121853.1 coordinate 55,996,358, forward strand.
CTGATGAAAGTGCAACAGAAAAAATTGCAAGGGATTATATAAATAATTTTTTAAATAGCACATTTATTGTCACATAACACTCAATTCATATACTTTGGCTTAAGTAATTTGATAACTATATGTGAGTCAACCTATTCAAAATTTTGCATAACATTCAAAGTTTCAGGAGCAAAGAGGGAAGGCGACTACAATTGCGAAAATAAATGTTATACAATTTCCAAAACAATAGCAAAGCAGTAAAAACACCCTCAATTTACTGAGAAAAGTCACAATCATTTGTATTAATAGTAATAACATAACATAGACATCAAAGTATTTAACTGTCGACAACGAAATAAAGCTAATTCATTTCATGAATCTTGTTTTGTTTTCAATGAGTAAATATGTTTTATTTTTTAATTAGTAAAATAATTTCACAGAACACTACATATTTAGGTTACTGCAGGAAGTTTAATTTTCAGCATTATTTTATTATACCCAGGGATATTATTTTCACTGTTCACTTTAGCAGCTCACCTTCTTATGTTCTGTACTATACTGAATGTTATATATTATTGTATGTATGATATCAACTTCCACACATTTGTCATTCTCACAAATAGGTGAAAAACACCAACTGTGTTATTCATCATTGATATTGTGGAAGTTGAGCATAAGACACTGAAAATTTAATCGCATTCACTGTGATTCATTCCATCTATTATGACATGCAGAAAATTATGATTGTTTTTGTTGATATTCAGTGAAATAGAGGTAATCTATGGTTCACTACATACAGTAGAAGTCTGCTATAAAGAGTTCTAATAAAAGTTGAACATTGACATGATGTGCACTTGTTAGAACCAACGTGAATTTTTAGCCACCCCGTTTCATAGTGACTAGTAATGGCAAAGATGAACTCAATAGGGTTTGTAACAATTTATCAGTAAATGCTGAAAAACACATGCTTCATAAAGAATAGAACATAAAATTTCATCACAAATGAGATATCATTACGTAGTCGGTGAATTAAACAACCAGGTCGACAATCATGACAAAATTGACGAAATGTTATCTCTCAAGACACTACAATGCAACAGATATGTAAGGTACAATAACTAGTATTGCATCTGATCAAATTTTCTCTTTCATAGGGATAACTTACCAAATAATTTTAAGAATGTATAACATTTGTCTTTCACTGGGCATTGAAACTCAGGAATTATGCAACCGGGATGATAATCAAGGCCAAATCAACGGCTAAATGTAGCCATACAACAGAAATAATTTCTTGTTACAACCAGCAAAACTTAATGTGCTTTTTGCTGCATGCCAATCAAAGAGAAAAAATCACTCACTACAGCTACTATCTTGCTGCAAGCCGTACTTGCTATAGTGGACTTCTACAGTAATTTTAATCCCGCAGTTAATTATCACCTAGCTGGATTATTTGAATTTCATATTAAATGTTATCAAACATACATTCTCTTCAGAACCCAGTGGAGTCAATCCCGTTTATAACGAAGTTGAGGGGGCCAAATATTAACTTCGTAATAACAGAACTTCGTTATATATGGACCAGTTTATCCAAGGCTCTCTTTGATGGGGAATAGCCTTCACTTCGTTATAACCGGAACGTCATTATAAACGGGTTTGATATAAGTGGGCTTGATTGTATTTCAAGCATTTAATTTGCATGTTCTTTAACAGCGTTAACATCATGTGATGCATCTGATTCTACTAATTGGCTGGTCTCAGCCAATCACATATATTTACTCTACCATGCACATTTTCAATGCACTCATAATCACTGTGTCAAGTAACTTCACAAACTGATTACAGAATCAGTAACCGTAAGGGCACGTGAAGTTCATCACTGGTGATGGACATCACCCAGGTTACAGAATACAGCCTTATGAATTTAGTTTCACATTCAAAAATATATAATTTTGGAAAGAGTAGAAAGTATTAAGTTCATCTTTCCCTGAAAATGAATTATCAGGACAACAAAAAATTATTGACACGGTAAAGATTGCCCTCCATCCAAAATTATAAACTTATGAACAATTGGTTTTTCAACCTCTAGGTTTAATTACTTAATTTCTTGAATTAATCATCTACATACTATGAAACATAATTAGTGAGATAAGAATCAGGCATGCTAAAAGGATTAAGTTTCAGGCAGAAGTTTCAAGAATCACAACTCGTCACACTAACGTAAGTATAAGTCTTACCTGAAATCTTTAATACAGTTGCTACCCAGAATGAGTCAGGAAATGACTCTGAAAACTCATCCCCATCAGTGTTCTCCACTTCCACCTTCATGCCAACAATAATACTGTCCCAACAGTCCGAACTGGGAGCCTTTAGAGGAAATATAAAGGGATATCAATTAGTCTCATAACTGTGTAATTATTTGAACTATTTCAATGGTACTTGACTTTTCTGTGTTGTTCACATAAATTGATGGGCTAGTAAATTGCGTGAGATTGGCCTTAATGGAATTACACACTGATATGCACACCAGTATAAGAATTCCAAAATAAGCACTTGCGATGGTAACTGGATAAAAACCCTTTGGATAAAAAGGCTGGTAAAACCCTCATTCAGCACCTTCAGCACCAACCCTCAGATAGAGGGATCTGAAATCAAATCCTACACAAAGAGGATAGAATAGAATTCTTGTACCAGTGTAATTTTCATTCTTGAACCATAAATTCCCTTCCCTTAAATTTCTTCATGCAAACTGATACAACATGACAATGACAAGCATACAGAACATTGAAGCAGAGAGGGTCTGAGGTAGCCTATGACAGCATTCTGCATAACTTAACATAATTTTATTAGGTCTACAGTAGCATACCAAGGGGGGTGCGAATGGAGTGACGACCCCGAGTGCCATATAGGGGGGGTGCAAACATTGAAAGAAATCTTTTTTTTTTTTAGTTTAAGAAAAAAAAAAATTTTGCTACCATCTAGTTAGCCCCAGGTGCCAAGGTAGCCTTGGTACACCACTGAGTGTCTATAATGACTGAGCCACTTATTCACAAGAATTAAGGTAAAAAATAAATAAACATGTACTTGACAGGGTGCTATTTACTTCAAACAAAGTTTCATTGCGTGCATGAAAAAAAACAGAAATTTAAGTATTAAAGAGTTGCCTAGGCTTCTATAAGGGCCTATTTCACCATTAAAAGGGAGAATAAAGAGAATTTTTTTAAAATTTGCTACGGAAAACGAAACTGAACACTAATACAGCACCAGGAGAATGGGAAGTTGGATATAGAAGTTAGATGAAATCTCAAACGATAGCCACGGGAATGAAAGGTAATGAAACATCAGTTTTTTAATAGATATGTACTTTATATAAAATACCAAAACTTTGATGATCAAATATCAGGCTTACAACTCCAGCCAGGTTATTATTCAAATAGTAACATGTCTTTTGGAATAAATACACAGAAAAAGGGAAGTGAGAACTTCCCAAAGTCAGATTATGCTGAACAAGGAGGAGAATGATAGCTTGTTCAATATAAGGTCTCATGCCTGATGAAATATGCGGCATTAAAATGCATAATATTAATAAATAAAATGCATAATAAATAAGCTACTATATGATAATAGGAGAGATGAAGACATTTCTGACCAGGGAGCTTTGCCACAATGTAAGGCATGCCTGAATTTACCAGTTACCTGGATAAAGGCACCATTCCTAGTGGAGAAATACTCTTGATGGCTGTCCCAATACAATAGGCACCAATTCAACTACTAAGTTAAACCATTTCAGAATTCACAGCATAAATTTTCACCACAAATCAAATCATCTTTCAATGAAAGCATTTGAGAAAAAAAGCAGAGGAGGAGGAGACTAAAGTGGAATAATCGAAAGCGACTTTTTAATTCATCCCTCAGGATCTTGATGTTCGACAAGGTGAACTGGTAAAAGTCAATGAATAAAGTATTAGATTAGGACAACTTATCCAAAACTTGTAATGCGTCCAAAGAGTGAAGGTAAGGCTGATAATGAACCTGAATGTGCAATGACAGAGCATGGAGTTAAACAGAAATACCCATCAACACAAGTACTCTTCAGCATATACAGTAGACACATGATACTACCAATTTCAATACGACAAAATTTTGCTAATACAAAGCAAATTAGCAGGTTCAGACCTCGGTCAAGGATATTTCACTTTACCTCGTCGGGAGCACTGAATTAACAAACTCTTTGACATATGAATTATCAATTGCCAAGGAAGAAATTCACTACAGTGGACTCTTGGTTGGTTATTCAGGGGAGGTGACTGACAGCTGAGGTCATCTGCACCATATAGGATAGGTGGGTAATAGGGAAATCTGTATGAGTTTACAGGGAACAGAGAAAGCGTGGAGAGAAACCCGGCGTCGGCATTAGCCTTCTTGTTAGCACGTTTACGTAGAACCCAACATTCTGAACATAATAACTAAGAAATCATGCAAAACAGGTTAGGGCAATGAAAAATGGTCCAATTTTTACAGAGGCACAGAGGGTAGTGACACTTTGACGGTCAAAACAATATGAAATTCAAAAACAAAGGGGAATTTTGGTAGAATAAGAAAGAGTAGTATTATTTTCATGACATTGTTTCACATTATTTATTTTCTTTGCTTAAGCTATTCTATTCAATTTACAAACTGGGTTTTCTCCAAAAGTATATGAATGAATGAATTTATAAGGTGGATCAATTAACATCAAAACACTTAAAATGTCGCAATATTTCATTTGAATTTGAATTTTTAAATGAGTTCAGAGCAACGGCAGAAATGTAGATCAATGGTAGCACTGAGAAGGCTGAAGTCGAGTTTTTTGATGGTAGAATTTCAATTTTTGCCACTATTTCAACACGCTTCATGCATAGATTTTTGTCTACTTCCCGGAGAAGGTTGAGCTTTTCACTCTATATTTTTCTTTCCTCTAAAAGCTTTTCCATGGCTAATTCTAAGCACTTGTCTCACATTTAATGTCACCAAGTATAGGTGCTCACACAGTTTTGATGTCCAGTCAACACTTATAAAAGAAATGTACACCGTGATAAACTGCTCATCACATGGGTGCCCTTTTACTTCATTATTAACACTTTCTTAACCATGATATACCTCTTTAAATATTTTTGCAAGCAATAATTATCTTTTTAATGCGATAAATAAACCTCTAAAATGATATCCATCATCATATTTAACCCATAGGGTACTTATTTTCCAAGGGCAAATTGGTATGGTCCTCCTCAAGAAGTGCTAAAGAGGTAACGGAAACGTGCTAACCAGAATTATTTACATGAATTGTGACTATGACCAGAAGAAATGAACATGCAAACAAGGAAAACGTGCTATCAAGGAACATTTTAACGATAGTCCACTGTTGCCTGGTTTTGAGATTATCAAGGGACTGTGCAGAGCTTGAGAACATCCAGAAAAAAGGATTTCATTGAGTTTAAATTTCACTTAATGCTGACCACAAATACTAGTGTATAGATTGGCCCCAAAAATTTCATTTTTTACATGCCTCATGTATAAGCAGCAGTAAGCAGGCAGCTATAGCAGCAGTAGTTTTGAGGTAAGAAAAGTCACAATAGTGATGGATTATTACACAGGTATTGTCAGTGAATTTTGGAATATAACCTTATAGACATGCAATTCACATCTTAATATTTTTTAAGGTTTTTTATAAATACCTCTTTCATGTCTATCCTTTCATAGGTTAAGCCTGATTTTTTCCTTTGAAATTTTAGATTTAAAGGTCAACCTATACACAGTAAGTTTCATAAATATATTCCAATTCATATGTATTCACTTAAGGAACTCCGGTTAGTCAGATGGATGTGAACTGATTTTGAATAGAAGACAAAAAGAATTATCTTAATTACATAAGCTAATTCCTACTAAATTCAATATTACAGCCCAACAATTTTTCAGTTCCATAGATTCTGTAATACACATTGAGTTTCTACTGTAAGCACAAAAATGGTCAGATAAGCCAGAGAGGATTTCGAGGTAAGTATAAAAGAAATCCAATACAGTAGAACTTGGTTAGTAGAAGGGACCACAAAAAATGAGCATGCTAATCAGGAAAACGTGCTAACCAGGAATGGAAATAATAGCTATTAATAACCCTAATTAGGATAATAACAATCTGAAGTAAAGTCGTCATAATTACGATTACTTTCTGAAGTTCTCGTAAGATCACCTCTTCACACGTTTAAAATTAATAAAATGACCATAACATTGACAAAATGATACAATTTGTATGGAAATCACAATGTTTCATAGATTTCCCCAGACAATTACATAAACACAGCAGCATTTACCCGTGATTTATAATGTATATAGGGAAAGGACAAGTTAAGCCAAGTCATTTCATCTTTCTTACATCTTACTCTGAGAATATAATAATAACCCTAAGTATGTCAATTGGTTGCTTTAAAGCTTAGTAAAAATTAGGCAAAATTTTATTTACCTATTAATCAGCAACAGCTGTACCCATTTCGTTCCTTCGTTTTAGGTATGATACCATTTGATCAATTGATATATCGATTGATAACACAGTTCATGAGGTTAATGTTTATTACAATCAGGTTTCTAAATCTACAGTAGAACCTCTTTTTTACGAACCTCTAATTTACGAAATGACACCAATTAACGAACCATTCCGCCGGTCCCGATCTTTGTATATAGGAAAACCATGTAAAATGACCTCTATTTTACGAAACCTCGATTTTATTGATTTACAAAGTGAGAGGCCGGTCCCTTGGAGTGATTTACCTCTGTTTTACGAAGTTTTTGAAATGATTTTGTAGCACTGAACTCTGTACAACGGAATAACGATCGCTGTATACCGCGAGAGGAGCAGCTGAAGCCAGATAGGTCATGCTGAGAGGGCCCTCGGTCCAAGTATTTCATATGGGAAAATGTGGAAAAATCGATTCAGCATAGTGCTTTTTGAAGTGCTTAAACTGTAGCAAAAATCCCAGAGATTGATCATCCAAATCGCAATTCAATACTAATTACATGATCCAAGGAAAAAATGTTCAAAGACGCATGGCACGACGCCTACTTCTCGAAAACAATGTCCCAGTTCATAAAATAATCGGATTAGTGCTCGGTAATTTCTATTCCTTTTCTATCATTTTGTGTATTGTGAATACTAGTCGTCGCAAAGGATCCATATTTTCTCTGGAATTATTTAAAATTAGCTTTAAGGTAGCCGCCGCAACACCAATTCAGAGCTTACTTCAGCCTAGGCTTTCACTTGAAAGCTTTGTGACCCGACCCGAAGATGACTCCGGGTCCCTCATCCCTTCCATTCCTATCCTCCTTATACCTTTCCTCCCGGTCTGAAGCGCCTATTAGTGCGGAAACAGACTTGAAAACACCCATGACTGAAAGCTTTCCCTTGAAAATAGCATTCCCGTAGCAAGTTCGTTGCTGCAGCTGTCGTGGAGTTTAGTTTCATTAAAAAATACTAATTTTGCAATAATAAATTACTTATATTCAAATATTGATGCAATTTGATTATTTAATTTTTCATTTGAAGTGTTTTACGTCGTTAGGTAAGAATTCGCGATCGCTTTCTGTAGCCGCGAGTAAATAGTTCTCGCAAATCACCGCTAGATGTCAGCACTGTAGAAAGCATATTATAAAAGAGGGAATTTCAAATTTACTCGAGTGAAGTTCTAAAATTGACTTAAATCAGCTGCGAAATATTATTAAATGTATTTCAAACAATTAGCTTTCTTCAAAAAAGGCATTTTCTGGTCTTTTCATGGAAATATACTGGGTTAGTTGGAACTTTGTTTTGAAATTTCCTAGTTAAAATGTATCCCTGGCTTTCCCATGTTAAAATGGCTTCTTTAAACAAAAATTGACTAGCACAAAATATACCCCTTTCGTTAATTAATGCATAACTGCATATGCTTAAAATACACTGCGGAATGAGTTAATTCTCTTATTCCCCTTATTTTGAGATTTACCAACCAGCTACAAGAACTTATTCAGTTGCAGCAGCCAAGTTCATAACATTATAAATTTCTAGAAAAATATCCACCTGTTTTTTTTATAAAATATTTATGTTTTTTTGTATAAAAATATTTATGCTTTTTTTTGGAATTCATGGCTGTTTCATTCTCTTTTACTAAAATGAGTGTCCTAGCCTTAGGAATAACGCCTATGCTATACAGCAAATCAATACAATTGAGGTGTAATTTTTAAATCCTTTCAATTTATTGCAAATACACTGCACACAGAGAATTTCACGTAGTATTTGTTTTTCCCCGAATGAGCAGATGACTATTATTTGTTATAGTAATTAGTTTGATTTCAACCCTAACATAACTATTTGACAAGTTAAGTTCAGCATAGTGTTTAATTGCATTGAAAGTATACTCGCATTCTTGTCAGCAGAGTTTTAGTAGACGTACATTTGTCACAGATCAAGCCTCTTATGTGCATGATGTGCCTCCATGCTGTGGGAGGTATTGCCAGAGCATGGGAATGTCACCGCAATAACTATTTCCTACTGTTGGAGATCAGCTGGTTTTGGTGACACATCAGTTCCGTTGACAGAGGAGTTAGTGGAAGATAACCTCCATTTTACAAACCCTCTGATTTACAAAGCTCAAATTTTTGGGTCCCTTCAACTTCGTAAAATAGAGGTTCTACTGTAGTCAAAATTCAGATAAAAATTTGTCCAATGTAGTCTGCTTTTTATTTCTTGTGCCAAGAGATCAAGTATTTTTGCGTCGAGCTTTGCATGGAGATCCAAAGCGTCATCTACTCCCACAACACTTATTAACGGCGTACGCATAGCCTCGACTGTTTTGGCAAAAGTAGGAACTGGATCAGACTCAATTTCTTGCTCAGTATCATTGTTTTTGTCCATTTCTACAGACTCCCGCTCATGAATTTCATCAATCGACACGGTCTGGCAAACAGTAAGATTATTATTGCACTCGCAGTACTCATCGAAATACACCTCTCCAGCAATCTGATGCCACTCTTCTGGGCGGGAAAGACAGCTGTGCCTCTTCTGCTGTGTCATCCGTTATTTCAGACTCTCTACAAGTAAATCCAGCAACTTTAAAGCAACTGGTTATGTTTTCTTTGGTTACGGAATCCCATGCATATTTGACGAAGTACATGGCATGCATAACGTCTATCTCCCACTCAGCTGCCAGCCTCTTTTGTACAAGCAATCTTCTACATTTTTGCTTGAAACATCAGATGATACAGTGGTGAAGGGGCTGAAGGTGACTCGTTGTGTTCACTGGAAAGAATTCGACCCAAATGTTCCTAGTACTTGTATCGATGGGATGAGCAGCACATTGATCAACAAAAAGTAAAATTTTTCTATTTTTGCCACCCAGTTTGGCATCAAATCCACGCAGAAAGGTTTCAAAAATAGATGTCGTCATCCATGCTGAAGGGTTACCTGTGTATTGACAGGGAAAGGTTCAAATGTTCTGGAAACACCTCGGGTGTTTAGATTTCCCCATCACAAGTGGCATCAGCTAGTCAGTTCCACTCTCATTGCAGCAAAAGAGAACTGTCAGTCTCTCTGTTTAATTTTCCTCCATGGCATTTTTCTCCTTTGAATGCGTATGTTCGATTTGGTAATAAGTTGAAAAATAAACCAGTCTCATCGGCATTGTAAATATCATCAGGACTGTAACCCTCAAGCAACTTTGACAGGCTTGTTTTTTTCCACGTTTTTACGACATCAAGGTTAACACTGGCTGCCTCACCTCACACACACCTGTAAACTAATCCATGTCTCTTTTTGAAACCATCAATCCAACCATTGGAGGCATGGAAATTTTCAATGCCCATTATCTCAGCCATATGCAATGCCTTTTCTTTGACGATGGAACCATAGAATGGCACATTTGAACTTCATGCTTGTTTGCACCATTTAAGTAGAACATGTTAGAACAGAAGTGAACTGAAGAACAGAACTGTTACATCCGGTGTTCCACAAGGAAGTGTTCTTGGTCCTTTACTTTTTGCATTGTATATTGACGACTTAGTTGACACAGTCTCCACCTCTACATGTAAAATCCTGTTATATGCAGATGACTGTAAAATTTTTAAACAAATTGATTTCCCAAGTTACAGCTTTGCTCTGCAGAATGCCCTTGACAAACTAGACCAATGGTCTAAGAGATGGTGCCTCAAAATTAATCCAGCTAAATCTACGATTCTATCGTTCACTCTACGAAAATCTTTTCTGGGCCACGATTACCGACTTTATGGGCATAGTATTCCTATGGTCACCTCTCAGAAAGATTTAGGGGTCATTTTTGACTCTAAGCTGCTCTTCCATGAGCACATAAAAACCATTTCCTGTCATACTGTATTACTGATGATTAAACATCGCTCACGCTTCAGTTCTAGAGTTCTCCAGTTAGGAAATAATATAGAAAAATGCACTATGAAGCTTCATAGGCTTATTCCAAACTGCACAAAAAATTTTGCAAAGACGCTTCATTGCCTAATCATTCATTGGAAAAAAAGAACGGCAAGTTAGTTGTCGCGATGTAAAATCCCGCGGGGTTTAGATGGGAGTTTAATTCTTCCGAGTTTCGGGATTTCCGCCGTGAAAAGATGGAACGATGTGGTGGAAATCCCGAAAATCGGAAGAATCAACCTCCGACAAATTAGTTGCGTTAAACTGTTTGCACCTTGTGGGCATGAACACACATTTAAGTATACTTTTATGAATTATAACTTCGTAAATCATGCAAGTACGTCGCGAGAGTTCATCTTAATATAAAGAAACGAAAAAGAGCTTCATCGCGATGTTTTTGAAAGATACTCGTTGATACGAAATTTGATATTACGAAGTGCCGATTTTTCCGGTCCCGTCAACTTCGTAATTTCGAATTTCTACTGTATCCAGTTTGAACGCCAGATGAACAGAACTTCCAGTAAATTTTTAACAATCATAAAGCGAACTAGGAAAGGGGGATTTCACCAGAACAATACTTTTGCGAACTGACCATGAATCAAATTGGATGGGATTTACCATCCATGTCAATTTACACTTCAATGCCTCTTAAGTAATTTCAAATCTTTCTCCTCCAGGAACTTTGGAAAATGAATGTTTTACTACATAAATACAGTCACAGTATTAGTTTGGAGCATAAAATTAACACCATATAATCACACTTACATGCTTAAAACACGAAACGGGTGCAGCAATGAATCCACTCTCTGAAAGCTGATTCTTCCATTCATAAGTGTTCACTAATTCTGATGATCTTCCCCTTTTCCCCAATGGCGGTGACAATTCCTGCTCTTCATCCAATTCCTGATAAGGAGATACTGAAGTTTTTCTTCTCGCTCTAGTCGTGGCCACAGGTGTTTCAGCTACAGCTACAGGTACAGGCACAGGGGTCACTTGAATCTCTTCTTTCAAGACTGCCACTGGACTAGGTGGTGATTTGGCACCATTGGTCTCCACCAGCTAATGAAAACATAATCAGACATTAATTTTATATTTTGAGCATTTTGATGCTTCTAAATCCTCATGTTGTAGTGGAACAGCGAAGAAATTTGAATTAAATTACACAGCAAGAGAGATAGATTTAAAAAAGTGATGTTTTGAAGGCACAACATGGCATACCATTTGGAATATTTGATGATATATAAAGTATCCCATCTGTGATAGCTTCATGTTGATCCCTCCCTTACATGATCCCATTGTAGTAAAACCAGCTAAGTATATAATGATCAGGTTCTTCACTTCAATTAGTAGTGAGAACTAATGCAGTTTTCTACATAGTAATTATGTCAGAAGCTCAGGCACTTACAACAGCTTAAGTACATTGGTAAATTATTTGCTATTGAATTATTGAAAAGTATTTTATTTAAAATTATATTGAAGTAAATAATATTGTTGCCATAAAAAATTTTATTAGCAATAGCATTCTTAGCAGCGTCACTAATAATAATGTTATTAAAATTGTTAGCGGTGTTTACATCATTGATAACATAAGCAAAAATACTGGGAAAACTTGTGATTCAGCCCTTGGTGCACCAAAACTCTCAAATCAAATTTTGGCCAATGTTGATACTATTTCCCACTGTTATGCATGTCTTTAATGCTTAAAATAATTAGAGTTGGTAAATAGCAAAATATAATTAGTTATAAGGTGAATTGACTTGAGACATTGGACATGTCACTCTTGAACTGCATGTGCGACCACCATTCTTGTCTAGATTTTCCCAGTGTTTGAGAGATTTGTGATCATGAATGTATAAATTAGACAAATCGTAACCTAGAGAGGTTAGTGGGTCTGGATCCTATTTTACTAGAATTCCCTCTTTCAGTAATGAATACTCCAGATGTTGGTCAATACGTCACAACTGAACCACTCTGAACACTGAACCAAGCAATGACAATAGTTGTGCAGATTTCCCCTATGTTTGAGTAATTTCTGAAAACAAATGTGTAAATAAGATGAACTGTAACCTTAAAATGTTAGAGGATCTGAATTCTATTTTCTCTCTATTCAACTCTCCACTACCACACTTCCACAACTCAACTACCACAAGTCATCATAATGACGTATTCATTCTGTTATACATCAATGCACTGTCGGAAAACTACAGTATTTTCTTTGTCTAATCTTTTCAATAACCTAATGCGTGCATTTTGAAATGTATGGACAGTGGGTGTTATGTACTGCTGCTGTTAAAAATTATCACCATATTTAATGGTACAGTTACTTACAAAAAAAATGGCACCACTTCCCGACGCAACCTGGCTAACAGGCCTTTAAAATCAGCGAAGTGACAACATTGTAGCTGTATTCAGCTGCCAAAAGCATTCGTGCTGGACTCGCAATCTTGGTGGGAGATGCGCCTGAACGAAACATGAACTAACAGCTTTTGCTCTAGACTAGTCACGGGACAAGGGAAACACTACATTTAGCAAACTGAATAATATTTGTGGCGGTACTTTGTTCCACAGGCTGGATTCACATCTGTTTGTGCATAGTGGTATCCCACCGAGGTATTTTGTCCCGCTGCTCCCACGTACTGTGCCGGTGTGTGCAGACCTTAAAACCGGCCTAACTGAACATCCACATAACTCCGGATACGTTTAACTTGAGGACTTACTGTGTGAGATAATTGGACCGAGTAATGAAGGATATGAAAAAGAATTATATTAATATGAAGAGGTTAGCCGATAGGAGAATCAAGTGGGGAGCAGCATCAAACCAATAAAAGGAGACTGACTGATGATGATGACTGGATTGTTAGATGAAATATTGAAATGGACAAATATTCCTAGCTTGTCAAGAAACACTGCAGCTTTCATAGTCGCATTCTACTAAAATTATAGACACGTACCGTATTTACCCATGTAAGCCACGCACCTTTTTTCCTGAAACGCCAGCGAAAAAAATGGCGGTGCACAGCTTACACGAATCCTCCAGATTTTCATGAAAGCCGCACACCATTTTTCCTCATACATTCCTGTTTTTTCTCCTAAGTTTCACATTTTGTGAACATATCGACGTTAATTGTTAAGTATGGTCAAGTAGTAAATCGAACATTGTACAGAATTATGAAATTTCAAAGTAATGAGTAATAAAAATCCACGTTTAACAAAGTATGAGCGTACAACGGTACTTGAAGAAACGCTAGATCAGAAACACCACTTTACAAAGCAATAGATTTATCGTATATAGATTCTACATAGGATAACACATTGTAGCACTGATATGTATTTAAATCAATATTGTGACCTGTAAGCTGTCGCAAGGGTGGCGGCAGCATCTAAAGTCTTTTCAAAATCATAAGCGGAGTTTATTTCGGAATCACATATCTGTAGCAACATTTTTGCTCAATAGATAGCTCCTTTTCCTTGATTTTAGCCTCCTCTACAGTGGGCCTGAGAGAAGGACAGGCCAGTATGGAACCGGAATAATAATGAATGCCAAAATGCGGAAAAGCATATTGAACTTTGAACCCATCAATGAAAGACTTTGCAAGGCAAGATTTAAAGGTAGATTTAGAAACATTACCCTAATATCAGCCCATGCTCCAATGGAAGACAAAGATGAACTTGAGAAAGACAATATTGTGACCTGTAAGCTAATGCCAAAATGCGGAAAAGCATATTGAACTTTGAACCCATCAATGAAAGACTTGGTGATATGATGGTGATGGTGATGGTGATGGACATGATGGTGATATCTATGATGAATTGGAGAGAATTATATGGCCCGATACATGACCAGAGGGAATGGAGGATAAGATATAATGAGGAAATAGAGCAGCTGATCAAAGGAAAGAGCATAGTGAAGTTCATCAAGTCACAGAGAATATGATAGCTGGGACATGTTGAGAGAATGTCAGGAGAGGAGATACCAAAACGGATGTTAAAGGGAAGCTATTCAACAGAAGAAGGCAGGGAAGACCTAAGAGCAGATGGATGGACCAAGTGCTGTGTGACCTGAGCGAGATGGGAGTGAGAGGCTGGCGGGAGAAAACTGCCAATAGAATAACATGGAGAGCAATAGCAGGGTTTATAGGAGTTTTCAATTTCATTTTCCCTGACTTTTCCAGGATTTACAGACCATTATTAGTAATTTTCCCTGACTTTTGAGTGCCTGAAAACTCCAAGATTTCGGTCATTTATAGAGATAAAATTGATAGTGAGGAAGCAAAGAAGTCTGAACTTATGAAAAATTGTAGGTTTATTATCATATTAATCATATGAACTTCCAGTAATAAGAGATCAACAACTTTAAGTCAACAAAATAAAAATTATCATTCCTTACATTGATATGCCTTCAGAAAGGGTTTTAATTGCAGAAAAATATTACGGTCATTCCACCTCAATTCAACAAACGTTTGTCCCTTAGGTTCTCAGATTTTGATAAAAATTGGTGTATGGGAACAAAATCAACTCAAACTAAATAATCTCAAACAGTTTTGTGAAAAAAAATTTTTTGACTGAATTATGCATGTTTTAATATTTTCGCATTTTTAGCAAAAAACCGAGCCTTAAATCATATTATCACTTATATCGCCGCTTGTAATTGTCACACAGCAATGATTAATAGCTCTTTTTAAAGCTAAATCTTTATTGAATGCAAATTTTTCAATAAAAAATTATTTTCTTCTAAACCCTATTGTTATTAATTATTAATGTTTAAAAAATTGTTAATAAACTTTTCTCAAATACTCCATCTCAGAATCGGCCGAAACTTTTTTTCCGTAATCTAAACATACCCAGCTAACTATTCCAAAAATAAAATTTAGTGGCAATTCATAAATGCATTTTTTATAAATATTTAAACATTTACAATTTTCTCTCTCGCGGCCTGTCGGCTCCCCCATTTGGAATACATGCAGCAGACACGCGATGAAAGCCTAAAAATTCCCTAATTGCTCAAGACATTGGAAGTGAATAATGAATAATAGTATTCAACCTTGAAATTCAAATTATTCACCACAGCTTATGTGATGCCTAATTTTGGAATCAATGAAATCCTTTGGAGGATATTTAAAAGAGCTGTGCGTAAATGTCAGTGCACCATAGGTTCAGCCTAAGCTGCCCTTCCTTCACACTCATACAAACTGTGAACAATTGAAAGCTCACCTGATTTATGCAGATCTTGGGAATAACAGCTGTTTTTTGGACGGGTACCTCTGTCTTTCCACTCTCACTGTCTCCTCTTGCACAAGCCAAACTGCAAAATCTCCTTTCCTTGGTGTAAAATGCATGCCGGACACCCATTGCTCCACACTTCTCACACACAGCTTTTAAAGGAACAATTTAATGAAAAATGAATACTCAACAGTAATGAGCCAATAACATGGCAACTAATAATACGAAAAGACATACATACATACTTAATATTTTCCTGCGAATACCAGAAGACTTGGGTTTATACATAGAAGTTCCGACAGCTAAGGTTATATCATACCATCTAACCTAGGAATCTAATTTTAACGTAAACACAACATCCATGCCCAAGGCAGGATTTGGAACCATAAAGCTTGGGATACCAGGCTTGTTACCAACCTATAGTCCATTTCAAATGAGTTTGCATGTGAGAATTTGGCTGATCTCGTCAGCCCCCACTAACTCTTGCACGAGGGGAAATTTGTGGAATGAGCAAGGTAGGGGGGTAATGAATCCCAGCAAAGCATTGAATCATCTATGGCAATGTGAATGGAAGTTAGAATGGTTTTATGCAAGCACTTCAGCATTTCACTTGTGGTGAGGATATAATTAGTAGTAACATTGTATCTATGCAAGGAAGTACACTGCATAGTGAATAATACAGAATAAGTAAGCTTTACAATTTAATACAGAGAACACGTGGCAACTCATGAAGTAGAGATATCTTTACACAACAGAAGGCAAAGTAAGAATGAGCTCAGGGCAAGGGTCTAGCCATGTTGACACACCAGTTCCAGTGAAAACTCTGAAGTTAAGCAACATTGGGCTCGGACAGAGGCTGGATGGGTGACCCTCCTCCATACTTCTACCGTTGTGCTCTCATTCCCTGTCTGCGAGTGGTGGGCAGGTTAAATTTGGGTAGGCACAATGGATCTTAAGAGCTGGAAGTACCAGGGGGGCTCCAGAAGGTCCCCGCCCACCCTTCCAAGACTGAGCTCTCAGGCAAAGAAATTTGCCCACCTATGTTCCAATTGGTTGTCTCAAGACCACATGACCAGCTTCAAGATCCTTCTTACAGCTGGCTCTGCCTTCCCACATGCCAACTCATTTGAAATGGATTATATTTAAACCAGTTAATACTTCACGCACATTTTTCTCAAAGTTTAGAAATGCTATGACCTAAGGTAAGGACTTTATGTCTCTCATTCCTTTATGGGAACACATTTATCTCCAATTCAAGTGGACATTATTGTGTATAATTTAGAATGCAATGTTTAAAATCTAAAAACCGATCTCTTAAAAGCATTTTATATTTGTATAGATACATAAATGATATTTTATGATCTTGGACAGGCACCTACTGGCAATAAGATTATTTTGTCATGTTTTTAAATTCAGCTTACAAAGATATTAATTTTTAATAGAAGGAGGGGGAGATAAATTTAACAATTTCGATTTGACAATCCAAATCAAGGAGAGCACATATGATTTTACCATTTTTAGGAAACCTTATTTCACAGATGCAACAATACCCAATGACTCATGCCACCATTTTATGCATCAGATCACATCCGTAAGACTAATAGACTGGTCAACAGCAGATATTACACAGAGTAAAAAAATCATTCGCCTCGACCGAGACTCGAACCACCTGATTTCTGGACAGGTGCTCTACCAAGACATCCTCTTTCTCCTTGGAAATTATAGAGGCTTTAAAGGAACAAGATGCTACCTGACTGCTGGACATATTGTCACAAAGCAGCCGAAGTTATGTGCATGGCACCACCATCAACGAGGAAGTTCAAGTTCGTGAACTTTGAATTTGTAGACTGGTCAACATACCCATGTGTGAATGACATTTTAAAGAGAAGTTATATGTAATCAAAGTCTTGGTCAAGTGTATTGGATTTAATAATAAATTAATCAAAAAAATATATGACAAAGCACTTAAAAGGAATACGACTAATAATTTTACCTATTTTTTAGAATTTTAAAAGCCCCGATCGCAATATTTCCTTCATCAAAAGTGGTTCCGGACCAACGAGTACCATAAAATAGATCAACCTGTACCAAAATTTCTCTACCTTATTTCGTACCCTTCACCTACTTTTTTGTCTCTTTCAAATTGTCTCCACTGGTTTTCTTCCAGTCTCTGCTCTGTAATTTGTTTGCCCTTCCTCCTGATGCTGCTAATGTACATATAATATGTATGCACTAGGGTGTCCCTTATTTTCCGACTTCAAAATTTTTGAATGCTCAACCTCCAATTTTGTTCGAATGACTCTAAAACATGCATTTACAAAATTTTGTTGAGATCGAAGCATTCTAACCCGTGCCGACTTGAGCGCGAACTCGCATGAAGAACAAGTCTGGATTTTCCACCCAGCGCTGAGGCCTGAGCTTGTCCTTAGTCATCATGCAGAAACTACGATACCAACTTAGGGGGGCGAGGGGGTCGCCTAAAAACCTACGGTGGGTAACGATGGGGAGGGTTCACTCAAAGTACCGTAGCTATTGCAATGTGTCTGTTTACGTTTCTTACTCGTCAACATCGCGTCAACAATACTACAGAGTTGGACATGGGGAAGGGCACGTGGGGTGATTCTTACACGCCAACCTTCTACTTTAACTTGATGTGAAGAGGAGTTTACCAATAATTTGGAAAATCTATTTGATATTGCACATGCCAATGCTCTTCAAATGATCAAGTTGGAAGAAGACAGGATGTTTTTTACTTCGGCAGCAAGAGCCAGGACATAAAGGCTACCTTGCAGGAGTAGACCAAAAGCTCATGGATAAAGAAGAAAGGGTGAGGCAAAGATAATTAGAAGAAGAGAAAAGGAAAGAGAAACAACTGTGTGCAGAGTTTACATCTTCTGCTGTACCTCCTTCTTCATCATCTGAAGACTCAGATAACGCACATCGAAGTTCAGGTGCAATCAACGTTGGTAAATTTTTAGGAGAGACTTCTGAGAGTACATCAATGCAGAATGCTACAAGGCGTGGTACGAAAGATGCAATTATTAATGCAATATTTTCATAGGCTACTGACGGTCGATGAAGAGCAAAAGCAATTTGTGTTGTGTTCAAGAACACCGCAGACTGTACCCAGATTGCAAGAAAGAAACACTAAAAAGAAAATATCCACATAATACTAAAAACTAAAGAATACTGAAAACAATAATAGTCTAAAGAGTGACAATGTATTAAATTGTAACATAAAATTATATATAAACATGTATCAAAAGCTTTTTCCCTGACTTTAACCTACAAAACCTATTATTCCTAATATTCAAATTTCAAGCTCAAGTCGGCACGGGATATTATCGGCCTATTGAGATGAAATTTTGTTATTGAGTTTATCTGACCCAATGGAAAATATTTAGGGGGTGAGCCCTAAAAAATTCGCAAAATAATTTTTTTTTGCAAAATAAGGGACACCAGACCATGGTAATCCAGAATACTGCAAAGAGGTGGGTTGCTTCACCTGATATAATTTGTGCTCCTCTTACGTCTATCACAATCTTTCCTTTTTTATGATCTTTTGACTTCACTTTACCTTGATTTGCCTTCATTTCAAACTGATTGATCTAAGAAACTTCTTTTTTTACTTTTAATGTTTCAAGCTAAAGTTCCCCATGGTTCTTCATTGTAGAAAATTACTACAAATAACATTTTGTGGAAGGAATTTTTATAGTTTAGTGTAGAGAAAAATTATAATTTAAAAAATGTTTAGTGCCACCATAAAATTCTGAAAATTATCCACTAGGTGAAGATCTTTTTTTTTCAGTTCATCACCATAACATAACATATCATAACCATATACATAACCCCTAAAAAAAGGGGCAATGTACTACAAGTGTGTTGGCCCCTTCATTTTAGCAAAAATAAACCATAAATTTATATTGTGGCACTGCCATGGCAACTGTGGTAGGCATTGGCCTCCGTAGCTGATGGGGTCCCATTACCAGTCCAGTAGTTGTGCTTATTTTCTCTAATGTGTTTACTTACTGTCGTGGAAAAAAGTCATGACACTCGAGTTTACAAGTCAATGACAGTTGTACGCGTAGTCCCACATGAAAACAAATTATATCAAAAATTAGCAAATTTAATTCTGCGTTCAACTGTGGAAAGTGAAAATTTTTATTTTAACTTGTTAAAATTTTATTGTCTGTGAAACAAAAAAAGTGCCGGTTTTTTCACCGTTTTAAACGGAGTGCTCACTTTGAAAATGCATAACTTTTAAAGTATTCATTGGATCGTAACCAAACTTTAATGCAACATAAGGGAACTTGTTGTTAAGGTATGTACAAAGTTTTAAGATAATCGAAGTTTAAATAAAATTGTTCTTGTAAATGTTGTAAAACAACTTTTTCTCAGTACTGCGTGGTCATATCGATACGAATCTTGTCCTGTCATGGAGCTTATGGTAATACAAGGCTAATCGGTTCTCGATATTTAGAATTTATTTAGTTGTTTATTTTAAGTGCGCTTACATTTAATTCGGTGTTTCTTACAACATGAGGAGTGAAGCCAGCGAGGGGAAACGGACGCATGGCCTTCGGATTCCGTGCGACGTTGCCGCGTTCGACACCATCCCTGCGCTCCATGTGTAGAATCCATACATTTTTGTTGAATTCTACACATTTTGTTGGACAAAGGAGATGGAAAGGAGTTAATTTTCTTTCGAAAGAAAAGAATCCTACCTTTTTAAGTTACAATGCAACAAAAATGTATGGATTCTACACATGGAGCGCGGGGATGGTGTCGAACGCGGCAACGTCGCACGGAATCCGAAGGCCATGCGTCCGTTTCCCCTCGCTGGCTTCACTCCTCATGTTGTAAGAAACACCGAATTAAATGTAAGCGCACTTAAAATAAACAACTAAATAAATTCTAAATATCGAGAACCGATTAGCCTTGTATTACCATAAGCTCCATGACAGGACAAGATTCGTATCGATATGACCACGCAGTACTGAGAAAAAGTTGTTTTACAACATTTACAAGAACAATTTTATTTAAACTTCGATTATCTTAAAACTTTGTACATACCTTAACAACAAGTTCCCTTATGTTGCATTAAAGTTTGGTTACGATCCAATGAATACTTTAAAAGTTATGCATTTTTAAAGTGAGCACTCCGTTTAAAACGGTGAAAAAACCGGCACTTTTTTTGTTTCACAGACAATAAAATTTTAACAAGTTAAAATAAAAATTTTCACTTTCCACAGTTGAACGCAGAATTAAATTTGCTAATTTTTGATATAATTTGTTTTCATGTGGGACTACGCGTACAACTGTCATTGACTTGTAAATTCGAGTGTCATGACTTTTTTCCACGACAGTAGTGGACATTGCCTCTAAGATATACTTGCTTTGTGAAATTTATGTAGAGAGTATAACAAGAAAAATTTCTCCTTCCTTATATCTACTCATGAAGACTTGAGGTATCACAGAACTTATATTGTCAACCATCTAGATATTCACAGAACCATCCCTGTATCTAAATCTTTCATAGCAACCTCTTTTTCTTTACTCAGTAATTGTAATGACAGAATAGGAGCTTCTCAGGTTCTACCAGCCATTGGCTTTCAGTATATCTCTGACACTCCTTTTTGATCACACTGTTCTCAAAAAGACATTCCCTGTAAGTCCTAAATACATTTTTGTTATTGGTTTTATGCAGATGTTTCGTTGATTGATTCTGAGAATTACACAGACTTCTCTAATTGTCATGAGAGTTAAAAATGCTTACAGTATATTTAATCTGTTCTGGATTTCTGTTTGTGGAATAAATCTATCAGTCCACCATGAATCATAATTCCATCATTAATGGAACCATTAGATATTTTTATCAGGCAATGGGCTTTCTTCAGTACTTGTTATTTGATTTCCAAAGGAGATGAACGTAGGTTATAACTGATAGAATTAAACTGAAAACTTTGTTGAGCATGATGAAAACAGGAAAGCAGGCAAGCAACATTATGTAGTGACTCCCTTTGTTGTCAAAATGATGGGATCTGAGCTGAACACTAGACTGAAAGCTCCGTGCTTTCTGCCCTTTGCTCCAATGCACATTTCAAAGTTCTGCAAGTTGTCAAAATTAAGGGCATTGATCTCCCACTCCATACATGATTGCGTTACCTGAAGAATTTTTGCACCATCGTAAAAGGGTTTTAAACATAACATATATATATATATCACTACCTTACAAGATAATCTGCAAATGAGTATACAATTCTAGGTACATATTTTCCTCCCATATCACGGTAGATGCTTTCGGACACCAGGGGAATAATTTCACCAGTTGTGCTGTGGTGAATTCTAATTGAATACATCATTGACCAAAATAAAGAGGAAATCCTCAGGCTTCACTTGGTGAACCGCATGATAGTAAATAAAATGATTACTAGGTAAGATTCCACAAATTTATTTTTCACCAACCTAGGTTTCGATTGTTTAACAATCATTATCAAGGTAATGATTGTTAAACAATGACTGTTAAACAATGATTGTTAAACGATCGAAACCTAGGTCGGTGAAAAATAAATTTGTGGAATCTTACCAAGTAATCATTTTATTTACCATTGACCAAAAGGTTGCTAAAGTTGCCAAAAACCATAAGGTTAGTGATTACCTGGCACGATGTCTTTTAGTCCATTGAGTTACCTTTCATTACAACTATCAAAATAAATTTTACTCTAATGGAGAAGTTCATGTGGAGTAGACACCAAAGTAAATGTTGTAAACCAAGTCTCGCATAAACGAAGCAAATCCCACAGGTCAACTAACAACCAAATCATTTTTGTCATCTACCACAAGATTTCTCCATGGCAAACTACCTCAGACAATTGAAAATGCAATTTTCATTTAATAATGTCTAAATCCTAACAGTTGATGAATAATCAAACATTTATATTCTGATTTTTGGAAGGGAAAAACAAAATCAATCAGAACATCGTACCAGGAAATTGCATGAAAATATATACGAATTCTTTCACTGTGTAACCACTCATTCAAGATGTAGAAAAGATGATTTTACAAACATCTGGACAAGAAAAGAGACAGAGATTTAGATAATACAGTGAAACCTCTGTTCACGGACACCTCTAACTTACCGTCACCTCTGACTTAAGGACAGTTTTCAATTCCCTGGCACAAGTATATGCATTTGTATAAGGATCGAACCTCTAGTATATGGACACTCCCTCTTATGAACACGGACACTGATTTAAAATTAAAAATATTTAATTAATTTTTTTCCCTCCTAACACATCTACACGATACCCTGCAAGCCACTGCGAGGGTGTGTGGCAGGGGGTGAAGATCACCAAGCATGCACTACTAACATGCAAACTAGCAACTATCAAACGTGCAAACTAACCAATGGACCAAGGCATCATTAAATATTTCAAAGTCTTCTACAGAAAGTTCGTTTTAAAAAGGATGCTATCTAAAGTTGACCAAGGGCATTCCTACACTCATGTGGGGAAGTCGATTACTGTTCTTGATGCAATATTTTGGATTGAACAAGCAGTCAAAAACATAAAAAGTACAACCGTGTGTAATTGTTTTGTAAAATCAGGGTTCACTAACATTGAATTATCACCAGAGCTGAAAGATGTCACAAATTACTTGCAGGTAGACTTTTTGTTAAATGATCATGGCGAAAGTGCTGAATATGTGAGCACTGATTCTAATTTATTGACTGTGGACCACGAGGTTGACGTGGAAGAAATTATTAAAAGTACTCTTCATGAAGGAGACGACGAAATCAGTGAAAGTGAGGACAGTGAGCCTGAGCCTATAGTGGAAGAGATGCTTGTGGTATCGTATGCCGGTGCGTTGCATCAAATTGAACAGTTAAATTTTGAAAAAGAATTTGTTACAAAAAGAAATAATCAAACCAAAATCAATGATTTCTTTATGCCAAAGTGAGCTATATATTTGTATGTATGTATACATATTTAAGTGTGCAGATGCTTCAAGAATTTTAAATATACATACATATATAAGTAAATGCATTACGTTATTTTATTATTACCAATTTATTTGAAATTTTTAAGAAGTGATATTTGAAATAAAAGGATTACTTTGAACTGCTTTAAATTCCTACAGCATAATATTTGCGTGGTAAAACGATGCGTAAAAATAGGAGTTTCTTTGGGTCACCTCCAACTTACAAACACCTCTCACTTACGGACACACATTTTCTAGGTCCGTTAATGTCCGTAAGTGAGAGGTTTCACTGTAATTTGTACAAATATTGTATCATGTAACCATCCCTTAAAACAAAATGGGTGCTGTAACGTGGGTGTGGTAATGACACCATAAAAAGGTAGCAAACTAAATATCATTGGATCTGGAAAAATCGATAATACCGCATACTATGGGAACCAATCATCCCAGAAAATTAATTATCTAATTGTACATGTGAGAGGATTTTGAATATACTGGAAAGGGGTGAGAAAGGATTTCCAACAGAAAAAAGATGCAACAAATATGAACATCAAATGGGAAAATATTGTTAAAGTAACAAGTCACATGAAAAGGGATGAATTAACTAGGAAAGATTTATTTTTGGAGCACTGCTCTAATGTAGGACCCATTTCAGTAAATCCCCCATTATGATAAATGCTGAATGGAGAGACAACTGATACTGAGTTTGTTTTAACACACTGAATTTTCATCTTGAATGTTAGGCCACACAATCAGTTAGCAATAAAAATGTGGCACACAAGCAATGCAACAGAACTGCCACATATTAGCTGTAAATTTGCTCAATCTAATTATTGCCACAAAAGTCAAATTAGCAAATAACTTAAATAATGGTATGCATGTACTATTTACTCATCCAACATTCCCTTCCTCACCTCCTCTTCATAGCTCCTTCTGACAACCACACCCTTTTCACCATCGCTATCAGCATTGGAAACATGTTCCAGCAAATCAAACTAGAATAAATTTGGTTCAAGGTGTAGAATAGTAAAGCTTATCTACATTTCTTTCTATTTTTCAATAAAATGACTTTTGAGATTTGGGTGGTCTGATGAAGAAAAGGTTGGAAGGTAGAAAAATGAATTGTTAAAGTCAACAGTTATGAAATTTGGGATTGTCACAAAGAATGGCACCCAATTATGTACTACTCATTACAGAAAGTGGTTTAGGAAAAAAACAGCAATCAGAGAATCTGAAACATCCATCACAGATGCTGTTATAAGTTATCAATGTTTTTGCACCTAAGCTACATAAAATTATGCTCATCACAAACTGTTACATAATTAATATTATATAATGTTATATAATTATATAATAATTATCCTTTTTGAGTTTTAAGGGGTAGTTAGAGAGGAGTGTTTCTTTCAAGTGGAGATTGGCGTAAGATGGACTGAATCTTCTACCCATAGTGTTTTCTAACCATACCCTTTGGTCTGTAAATAGAATCTTCCATTGAAGGAAAAAGAGTTATGAGTCAGGATGATTTTGGAGAGGTCAATGAGGAAGTCAGTGCTGGGTAAATGTGGAGTAGGACACTTGGAGAGGAAGTACCCAGTGAAGTGGAGGAGCAAAAAGGATTCTCAGGGATGTCTTATTGTATCATCTTGTAATTTCCCCACAGAAATAATATCAGCCTTTGTGGATTACTACCTCCAGCCACTTGTCCAATCCTTACCCTCTAATATTAAGCATACATACAATTTCCTCCAACTCCTCAACTCCACCTCCCTACCTGCAGAAACGCAGATCATAATGGCCACAATAGATGTCACCTCCCACAAAACCTCTATCCCTCACCGTAATGGCCTTTCCTCCCTCCGGTACTTCCTCTACAAACCAAGGTGATTCCTTTCTTACAAATTCAAGGTCGCCAACTAGCCAGAGAGTCACCCAATGATATGCACCATTGCGAGATTTCCACTGAGAAAAAAAGTCATTCAACTGAACCAGGAGACTAACCTGGAATCCTCTATTACCAGCAGAGTGCTTTAAAGTAGTCATCTCTGTCTGCATGAAAATCTTGTGCCATACTAAAGATTACTGGGACCAGCTGGTAAAAGAGGAAGTGGAAATTAGACTTGAAGAGGAAAATATGAACCGAGACACAGGTTACCCTCAGCAGCATATGGAATCTAGGCCTGAGACTGCTGGAAAAAGAGCAGGAAAGTGCTGGCCAATTTCAGCCAACCTGACCAAGAGACAGACTATAAATACCTGACAACTTTTTTGCCCTTTCAATCACCCTGAAGACTATGACAGACTACGCCCTCAAAACATCGGAGCCGTCAAACACCTTAACTTGGATGGAAACCCAAGAACTTTTCATCTTATTGTTAGTCATCTCTACCTATGACAAATTTTGGGCTTCTCACTCATCAACCCATTAATGCCCAGATCTTTTTTCTTTTTGAATATACTTTTTAAGTGATTTTTTTTCATTAACACTCAGCCTCATCATCATCATTCCTATTCCCAAGAAGAAGAGAGCGGAGAAATGCAAAAATTTTAGGACTATAAGCCTGACGACACATGCATCGAAGATACTGACCAGGATCATCTACAGAAGAATAGAACGAAAAGCAGAGGAGTTCCTGGATGAAGATCAATTCGGATTCAGGAAAAGTAAGGGTACAAGGGAAGCAATATTGGCCCTTAGGCTACTTATAGAGAAGAGAATGGAGAAGAACAAACCGACGTTCATTGCATTTGTGGATTTAGAGAAGGCCTTTGACAACGTGGATTGGGATTCAATGCTTGGAATTCTGAAGGGAATTGGAGTGTCCAACAATGACCGAAGAATTATACACAGTCTGTACAAAAACCAAGTTGCTGTGATTAAATCTGGACCCAGCTGTGAAGAGGCAAGAATAAGGAAAGGAGTGAGACAAGGCTGCGCACTGTCTCCCGTAATTTTTAATGTTTACATCGAGAGAGCCATTAATGAAGTCAAGGAGAAGTGTTCTGGAGTGAACATCCACGGAGAAACAATCAGTATGCTACGATTCGCTGATGACATAGCTCTCATAGCAGAGACAGAGAAGGAGCTGAATAAGATGCTAACAACCATGGAAAGGACTATGGCCAGATATCAGCTGAAGATCAATAAGAAGAAGACTAAGATATTGGTGTGCAGCAAAAGAGAAGAGGCCAAAACCAACGTTAAACTAGGAAAACAGAAACTGGAAGAGGTGAAAGAGTTCTGTTACCTGGGAAGCAGAGTAACCAACGATGGACGAAGCAAGAAAGAAATAGTGAGTAGAATAGCCCAGGCAAAGAGGGCATTCTTTCAAAAGAAGAATCTACTTACAGCAGGAAATACAAGCATAGAAGTAAGGAAACAGTTCATCAGAACATACATCTGGAGTATTTTTCTTTACGGCAGTGAATCATGGACGATGACAGCAGCGGAGAAGAAAAGGGTAGAAGCATTTGAAATGTGGTGTTACAGAAGAATGCTGAAGATTAAATGGATCGACCGAGTAAGTAACGAGGAAGTGCTAAGAAGAGTAGGAGAAAAGATAAGTCTGCTGACAACTCTAAAAAGAAGAAGGGAAAACTTAATCGGCCATATCTTGAGACACGATGGCCTGATGAAAACTATCGTCGAGGGAAAAGTGAACGGGAAGATTGGAAAAGGCAGGCCTCGTATGAGATACATGGAACAGGTTGTGAAGAATGTAAAAGAGAAGAATTACGTCACAATGTAAAGGTTGGCCGATAGAAGAATCGAGTGGAAAGCTGCGTCAAACCAATCCTAGGATTGTTGACCAATGATGATGAACACCCAGCCTAACTTATTAAAAAAATAATTAAAACATTCTAATAACATTATTTAAATAGTTATAGGGTGGGTCGTTAACTACCCATTTGGCACAACCCCCATGAGTATGTGTGTACATATTATCGAGAGTTTGTATCGAGCATTATAAGTTACTTAACTTCAGTATTGGTTTCAACTTACAATTGGACCCAATTATATAGTTGAATTAATTACATATGTAATTATTTTAACTTTTTTCAATAAACTATTGTTTTTAATAATAATTATTATTATTATAAGTATTCTACCGGTGAAGGTAGGTTTAAATGGACATTTAATTCTTCCCACCCCCTAAATTTCACACGATGTCCCTCTTCAGCCCCACATACCTCCTGCCACCTATCATTCCATCCAAGCTACCCGTTCTTCTTCTCCCACTTCCCCGCTTACCCAACGATCTTCCCTCCATCACCTCCTTCAATACACCATCCCCTTTTATTTAATAATAATAAATGACCTAAATAAAAAGGTATAACTGCAATGTATTAGAGAAAAGATTTTTTTCATGAAAATTTTGCTCAGAAAATATCATTCCAAATTAAACAAATAATAAAGTAATAACAATTGATGTTTGTTAAATTTTTCATGCAAGAACATTATTATTTGTTTTGACATAGCAAAGAATTAGTAAGAGTTTTTACAAATCCATTGCGTGAATATTCAAAATATGTTCCTCACACTTGACTTACTTAAAAAGGCATGTAATTGTTTAAACATTGGTGAACTAACATTCTACAATGCCTTTCTGTATAGATGCAAAACAAAATGAATCTGAAACATTTGAAAAAAAATTTAAATTATGCAACAATAGATGGACCAGAATTCAATAAATATCTCTCTAGAAGATACAAAACAACAGGATTCTGACACATTTGAAAAAGCAAGCAATTGTGTACATATAATCCAGAAAATATAATGCAAAAAAAGAAATAATTAAACTATTTAGTTTTTACCCATATTCCTAATCTGACAATGTGTCATATAATCATGCACAATTATGAGGTTAACTATCAACAAAGGCGTAGGTATAATGAAAAAAATTCTGACTTTGAATAGGAAAATTATATATTAAATTAACAGCTTCCACATGAAAACTAAGGCATAAGGCATCGGAAATTCTGCCATGGCTTTTACTCAGAATCCATTCATTGAGCATTGCCACGTCCAACAACCAAAATAAAATAGATACCATTTCTTCCCTCTTATTGCAATTCTATACTCAGCTATAAACCTATCTAGGAGGTCCGCACCCCCATGTTTTGGTTGTACTGATCAATTAAATGCGGTTGTGGTACGCTAATTTTACCTTTTATTGGTACTGAATATCTAGAGACTTGGTGAATTGGGTGAGTACCATGAGAATTAGACATAACATTCACGAGATTATTATCCTTCCATGCAACAGCAACTATATTTTCCATTTTGTTAATTCGTGCCTCAAATTTTCCCCTCTCACACTTTTCCATACCTTTTTTACCAGGCAAGGAGCAGTGATCCATTATATTTGATCGGACAGTACCTGTTCCCAATATGATGCGAGATGCTAATGCTGACAAAAGCTTTGAACTGGTAAATGAGTCGTCAAAATAGAAAAAGAAATTAACCTCCAAGGAAAATTTTCCTTGAGAACACCTGCTTTCTTTAGGACAATGGACTCACCAACCCCTACATTAGGTGGTCGGATGTCCCCAGCCTGTTTTCCCTGGTATAAATCTACGTCAAGTCAGTACCCCTGACAATCGGCGGCTACCCAAACTTTAAAACCGAAACGTATTGGTTTTCCCCTCATGCATTGTTTGCACCCATGCCTTCCGAAATAAGGAATCATGGACTCATCAACTGATACAAGTCTATCATCTGGAGTGATTGCAATGAAAGATTCATTCAACTTATTTAGAAAAGGTCTCACTTTAGCCATTCTGTCGCCTAGCGTTACTACTTCATTTCTGCATACCTGTAGAAATCTTAGAATCTTCTCCAATCGGTTTCTCCTCATTGAATTAACAACTAATGAATTCCGGACATCATCTGCACCCTCCCAATACATGCATCAGCGGGGAAGTGGGGCATATCCAGTCATATATACTACACCAATGAAACAGTACATCTCCTCAAAATTTATTTGAAAATTCGGAAAGTTCTTCGACTACTCGACTGCCTTTCCAAAAACTACATAGTATGTTTGGAATGACTAGAGTAATGAGACGTAACCCAATACCATAATTTACGAGCAGAGAAAACTCAGAAGCTGATCTAAAATGTTTCAAATACGATATGCAGAGGAGTTGAGTTTCTTTTCCTGCAGTATCACAAATTTTAATTTCATAACACTTGTCTCATTACAAGTATATGGTTTCATTCAGACATTATGTAGGTGATTCGTAGAAAAGAATATTAAAATACATTTCTCACAAGTTTATAATATGATACAATGACCAAATACTCTATAAAAGTTCAGAATAGGGCATTTAAACCGAAACGTCTGCATGTGAAATAGAGCCAGGCTCGGGAAACATGGTCTTGGGTGTTATGCCAAATGGGTCGTTAGCGACCCACATAAGTTTAAACACCAATATTTTCACCCCTATGGTTATGTGAATAAAAGCAGATCATTTACTGTCTTTGAACTTATACTAGATAATAATGACCATTGTCCATATTTCATGGATAACAACATTTTAAAATTAATTGTTAAAGGAGAGGCACGGTCGAATTACAATGTAGTTTTTTAAAAAATACTGTAAATTTTGTTATGCACTTTTTTTGCAAATTTGCTGAATAACATAAGCTTACGGTTTTAACAAACTAATAAAAATATTTTAAATTGAAATCCAAAAATATTTTATGAGTCATAATTTTTTTTCAAAGTGGGTCGCATTGGGCATTACTGGGTTAAATGCTGCCATTAGGACTTTTTCCAAATATGTACATAAAATTTGTTATGAGTGGCTATGGTATCTTAGGCCACGGACTCCAGTAAAACCTTTGGGGTGAAAACATGGCTAGTGAATGATGATCAACTGCCCATTTTGTTAAGATTTGGACATTGGAGAAAAAAAGTCATCCAAAACTTTTTTCTCCAATGTTTGGAACATTTCAAACTTTATCTATCAAATGCTGTGTGAAAGTCACACATCGTGTGTGACTTTCATTTCACTTTGTTCACTTTCACTTCGTGTTCACTTTGTACTTAATGAACTCTACCCTTAAGGCCGCTTTACACGATACAATTTTTTGCACAATTTCTTGTACAAACTCTTGCATGAGGAAATTGTACCGTGTAAAGTGGCAAATTGTACGAAAACTTGTGGGATTGTCTGAATGACTGAACGGGAAATAGAACATGTTCTAATTCCATCCAGACAAACATACAATTTCGTTCAGTCTATACAAGAGTTTGTACAAGAAATTGTGCAAAAAATTGTATCGTGTAAAGCGGCCTTTACAAAGCAAGTGAAATTTTGTTTACTCATGCTTATTACTCACACAAATATATTATCATAACCTTCTTCTCAACTTATTGTATGCATATTTCACTTAAAATATTCTCTTCCATACTATCAGTTACATATAATTACTATACATCAAGCATGAAGTAGGTAGTCATATGAAAACTTGGCATCTTGACACCAATAGACATACACATTCCCAATGAACATGTTATTATTATGGGCACACATACCTAAATGCAATTCAATTGCCTTGATAGAAAGGACAGTTTCATACATGAAGAATTACCTCTTTACCTAACAATTGCTATGTTAATATAGTACATACACTAACTGCATTCTTCAGAAATTTTTAGAACTTTGACACAAAATTTATTCCAATAACTGTGAAGCTATATGAGCAAAACTCTAAGATAATTTGATATTTATTAGGATATGCTGATTTAGTAAAAACCAATAATTTTTCCTCAACTTTCTCCATCGCGAGTTTTCTCTTTCCATGATGTTCCAAGTCAGTTTTTCACTGATTTAGAAATGCCAAGATAATCTTATGACAAAATAAGCAAAAAATGTGAATCTCACTGCGAAGGCAACTAAATGCAATAGAATGTTCAAATATTGAGTGTGCAATGAAATAACAATGCGGTCAGACCTTGAAACATGAGAACCAGGAAAAATGAACATTTGGAACGTTTCAAAGACGGTTTTCGGATTAAAAAACGTCGTTTGACATAAGTTATTGATAAGATCATATTGATACATTCTGTTCCCTCGCCAAATAAACAACGCTATAACAAAACACGAAAATTATAAAATACAGGAGGTACTTCTGTGGTTCAGAAGTAGCTCGAGAGCTAATGGTAATAAAATCATTAATTCAATGCAACATACATTAAGAACCTATCATGAGAAGATTTAATTCTTGAAAGACTTACCCATTCCATCTTTCTGAATTGGTATAACGCTCAGATCTGAATCACGCTGATAAGCAATGGGAGTTTTCAACTTTAATCCAGGATGTTCAACCGGCTTTATTTTCTTAGATGGTTGCACAGTTTGGGTAGCCGCAGAAGTCATAAATTTGACAGGAGGTTCATCATAAGAATCATACTCATCTAGCATCATATAGCTGTCAACGTCCTGAAGAAATGTACAAACCCTTAATTAAACACTTCATTACCTTAATCCGATAGTTTTTAATAGCATATATGTCGTTAAAAATCGCATATCCATTCACAACAAATTCGCGCAAAACTAACAACATACAGAAATGGACTTCAGCAAATTCAAAACATGTAAATAACAAACTCACCAGGTGATCTCTTGGCCTCATCTCTTCCATAGCTGGGCTATCAAAAAAGAAATGACTCCCAGCTTGTGGATTTAATTGATTTAACATCATTTCGTTAGTATCACTCGGCAACAGATCTTCTCCGAGCCACACTAGTCCCAGGTCTGAAATTTTATTTCATCTCGTTTAATCACCGCTGTCACACAAAAAATTCGCAAAAGTACACTATTGATAGCAAATGCCCCCGAACGAATTCTATCTACACATCCAGCGGATGAGATGTGGGTAAAAATATGCTACTTCTGTCAGTTGAAATCGAAATCCCTTAATTGATGAATTTTTCTTTCCACCAGTCTTCACACAAAGTAAAATATGAGTAAGTAATCCACAGAAACAAATACACAGCCAAATAGAGTTATAGGCCGCCCAAAATTGAAAAACAAAACCAAAAAATATACGTAAACACTGACGATGAATAACGTTCGATCGAATGTTTACGATGCCTCAACTTACGGAAAAACA
Source organism: Platycnemis pennipes (assembly GCA_933228895.1). NCBI lineage: Eukaryota > Metazoa > Arthropoda > Insecta > Odonata > Platycnemididae > Platycnemis > Platycnemis pennipes. The sequence continues at coordinate 56,029,096 of OW121853.1, forward strand.
GAGCTACCGACGATATAAACATCACTCATTTCAAATGCTAATAGGATAGTACCCACAAAATGCAGATTTACTTCCCCATAGATAAATTAACTATAAAATCTTACCATCACGAGTCGCCATGTCCATTACCACAACCCTATTAACCACTAATATTAAAATAAATTGTCAACAAGATTATGGCGAAATAATACACAATATATGATGAACCTTCTCCAAAATATTTACACAGAAATTCATTATATATTTTATCCAGGGCCCTTAATGACACAGTGCCCTACAACAAAGTTACTACGATAGCTCATCTGAACTACCACGCTAATCAATGCCGACACTTATGCTGCCTTAAATTTATCGCATAGATAAACTTTTGGCGGTACTTGGCTTCCCGAATACCTATATGGAGATAAATAAAAACTAATTTCTATCCGATGGTACGCTTAACGTGAATATACCGCGTTAAAATGGTTTAACGATCTCTTCAAAAATATAAACAAATACATCCTTGCGCAGGAAGCGTCGGGAATTTTCGCCGTCGAGTTTGAAAACGGTACTTAGTTCAAGTTTGAATGAAATTCGTGAATTAAAGGGCTTAGCTTCAGGATACTTCTTTTTTACCTTTAATTCTTTTATATAAGATTTGTTAGTAAATATGGATGAGAGGGGGATACACAAGTAATTATTTTACTCTTTTAATCGATTTAGATAAACTGCCAGTTCACAAAAACATGTATGTTTGAACGCAGGTGGCAGTATTCCTGACTCCAGTTACTATGTGCGGAAAGCTCATACCAAACAAGATAAGTTGTATTTTTTTCATGAAAGCGGCTTAAATTAAGAATATGAATAGTTTTCGTGATCAGATAAGAATTAACATTTACATCAAGCAGTGTGACCTAATTTTGAAGAGTTAATTGTCTGAGATTACAGCCAGATAGTGCAGATTGAAATAAGGTAAATCTCCTGTCGAAATTAGGGTCGGATAGCTCTTCTGAAGAAGTTAACTATTAAATTAAAAAGTAGGCGACGTGATTTTAGCCCTGTGGTAGGTTGGATCAGAAGGATAAAATTATGGCGAAAGATGGCTTGTTGCACAATTTCTTGTACAAAGTGAACGAAATTGTATGTTTGTCAGAATGGAATTAGAACAGGTTCTATTCCCCGTTCAGTCATTCAGACAATCACACAAACATTCGTACAATTTTCCGTTTAACACGGTACAATTTCCTCATGCAAGAGTTTGTACAAGGAATTGTATCGTGTAAAGCGGCCTTAATATTTAAAACAGTTTTTACAAAGTGGAGGTCAGGACTGCTGACGATTGACACCATTATTACTGTGAAATTTGGCTCATACAATAGACTTCCAAAGCACTTCAGAATATCTCCTAGAAGTAAAGTGTTACAACTGACAACATAAATATTAGAGTGTGGTTTACAGCTTCCAGCCCTATAAGGAAGCACCAATAATGTAGAACTATACATCTAAGCTCAGGCTGTTGGTGAACACCAGCAGTTCTGACTTCTAACCCACCCAGATGATCAGATAGAAATAAAAATAACAGCTGGCATGACATGAACTAAGGAGGATTACAAGAATCTGTGAGGACTTAGCCACTGGCCAGTTCTAACATATGTTTGGAAACAGCTTCCCATGTAGGAAGTACCAACTGTGAATATAGTAGGCCTACCCAGGAGAATGTTGTTATAACACCACTTGGGTGACTAACAATCAAACAGGAGCTATAATGTGACGAATAGAGGGAATTGGCTTCCAGAACATTTACCACATCACCTATCTTTGAACTGTAATTCCAGGAGTGTACCATGCCCATGGCATAGCATTGACCATCTATTCAGTAAAGCTTGAATTGCTCAAACTTGAATAATCATATAGGCTGAGAAAGAGAATGATTGAGGACTAACACCAAGCCAGAGATCATTAATCTCACTAAAAAGAGGACACTACAACCACCGCTGCTGGGAGGAAAATCAGAGCTTCAGAATACCGTGGGATTAGATAAGTAATACTAAAGCTAGTAGGCATTACAGTCTGCTTTCAACTGAGCAAGTACCATTTAGCAATTGGGATGCCCCATACTGTTTTACAGGGCTGAAATCTGGGCAGGTGGTCCCACCAATCAGCCTCGATGACAATGGTGTTTGTTATTCAGAGGCAAGCATCAGAAGCTTCCTCACTTGGAATCAAAACAATATGGGCACAGTCGGGACTGTGTTGTAAGGTTTGGCTCATGAATACTTTTGGATGGAATACTTGGTAAGTGGGTATTAGCAGGTGAAATGAATATGGTGCTTATATACATACATATATATGTGTGTGTGTGCTCGAAGAGAGGACGTGCTCGGTGGATGGACAAAAATTCACAAAAAAAAATAAAAACTGAACATAAAACACAGAGACACGAAAAAAGGAGGGCACTCACATAATTATGTTGGAGACGTTACAGCACTCATGGTAGCATTCTATAATCCGAAAAGACTGAAGTTCTCCACGGAAAGGAAAAGGGTGGCGGAAGAGGGGCGAGTGATGGGGAGGGAATGGTGACCAACAGGGGTTGGTTCAAACCAGGTGGGCCACGTTCCTTCATCACCTAGATATATGCTGACTCGCGTGTTCTCACCTCTATGTTACCCATGGATTCAGGAAGGACTTATATAATAGTGAGGGAGAAGCAGTCATCAAAGAGGAAATGGGAATTGGTGTGCTTCGGAATGGGGTAGAGGAGACTTGGTGGAATGATGATGTCCATTCATATGGATTGACAGTGGAGTGGTAGTCTCCCCTACGTAGAAAGTTGGACAAAAATTGCAGGAAAGGCAGTTGATTGAGGTGCAGGTGGTTGTGGTGGATATACGGTTAATGGGATGTGTGGGACGGAGAATCAAGCAGCACTTGCATCTGGGATGATGACTAGAGAGGAGGGGGGGCAGAGGGAGGGCTAGTGGATTTAAGAATGTCACACAGGTTTGCTGGGCTTCTAGAACAGACTGAAGGGTAGGAGAAGAGAAGTGAAAGCGTTATTCTTTATAATAGCGAACAAGTCTTTTAGGATCTTTTTTTATTTTTGTGGGTGCCTGGGAAGTATGTTGTAAAGAGATTAAGGGTGTGTGGGGAGTCAGACTGGGCACAGGGGATGAATTTAGAAGTGGGAAGGAGGATTTTGTTTTGGAGCAGTTTCGTGGGATACCCACATTTCCTGAGGGAAAGATGGAGGCTGTATATATTGTTGGAGGGAAGTGGCATTATTGCATATATGGTATCCTCGGGTAGAGAGGGAGAATGGGATCGAGCGTTTAATATGTGGTAGGTGGCAACTCTGGAAGTGAAGGTATTGTTCATGATTTGTGGGTTTTCTGTGAAGAGGCATAATGAATTTTTGGAAGAGGATATTGATATCTAGAAATTAGATCACGGAGTTGAGATAGATGAGGTGAAGGAAACTCAGAGAGGTATTTAAGGAATTTATGAAAGACAGAAGGGATTCATGTCTGTGGCGGGCGGAGGAGAAAAATGAAATCAATATAGCTAGCTTAGAAAAGAGGTTGAAGTGTTTGCATAGAAAGGTGCTTTTGAGGTGGCCCAATGATAGAATGGCATAGGAAGGTGCCATACGAGTGCCCATTGCAGTAGGACAAATCTGAAGTGTGAAGGAAAAATTGGCCATTAAATGAGAAGGAATGTTTAGTGAATACCATTTTGGCGAGGCGGACAATGAATTGAGTGGAGGGTGAATGAGGTGTCTTCATTATGAGAGGTAATGACAGAGTGATTCATTATGTGGAATAGATGTGTAGAGAGAATTCACATCAATCGTTGCCATAAGAAGATTGGTGGCTGTGATTGGGATGGAGTGGAGTAGGTCGAGGAAGTGGTAAGAGTCTTTGATGAAAGAGGGAAGGGAATTAAACAATTCTAATGAGCTTATGATTGAATTATAAAAGTTTTGACGATTTACATCAACTAAAAAAGGGTGCCAGAAAAAAGCCTTGGCATTAATGAGGGTATGCAGTTGAGGTTCAGCTTTTCTTTTAAGAACTACTGTATGATGCTGGGATCCTGGTTAATGTTCAAGTTGATTTTCTCAGTGGTGATGATAACATCCTCATTAAATTTTAATCCTGGAGTTACTCACATTATAGCACACAAATACCTAGTTAATACTGTCTACTAGTTACATGGAATTCCCGAACCAGTCTTTTCTTCAATTTAGGTACTCCCTCACCACCATCTGTCTATTATAACTGAAGTAACAGCAGTTGAATAGCCCAGCTTACGTCCAAAACGTGACTCATTTCCCTTACCAAAGGTACAAGTGCACTGGTGGGGTTAGTGGACAACCTGATCAACTTAATCCACCTTCCTCTATTTGATGGTAGGTCATGTATACTCGTAGACCTGCACCCTGGAGTAATGGGGCTTTGAGATATCAATGCTATTCTTGACGCACAAGTCTCTGCCAATGACCCACGTGGATCCAGCTTAAACCCCTAGACAAATTTTGTATTTGCATCAAAAATTAAATTATGATGGCAACCGTACATACTAGTAACAACAAAATATCTATATCCTGTCAACAAATATTGAAACCTGTATACATTATATTTTTATCAGCACTATAATAAGGGCTTGTTTGGCAGTCATGCTAACTCTATCAACGAGGTAGATTGCTTTGGCAGTTACAGGTACTGCATTTACCTCTCCAGCTAGAGGCTGCCATATTGTCCTTGTTTAACAGTAAAATGACATCAGAACCACCCTTGCATTTCATTAGGAAAGGATTTGTCCACTGTAACCCAATTTTTGCAATGGTTTATGAACATAAAGAATTTTTTCCTCTGTTTTTGTTATTTTATGTAGTCAATTAGGATGTATGCAATAAAGGTATTTCTATGATTTCTATTTGTGAAGTGCTATTTTGAAAGCTTTTGCTTTTATTTCCATCACTGTACATCTTTTAACATATAAATGGTAATTATTTTTTTGGCCTAATAAAGTGTATCCAAAAAGTTTCCTTTTCTTGAATTGTTTGTTCCAGTATCAACTCCTTTCCTATCCTTTTATGGCTTGAACATTTTTTTAGCAATGGAAATATTAAAGTCTAATGCAATACATGCAGGTTACACACGTACACCACCTAACATTGATCTGTAACTGGGAATTGAAGCAAGAAGTATCTACATACTGTGATGCCGGTGAACTATTACTGGAGATAAGTACACGTCCAGATAAGCAACTATGAATGTGAACTTGTAGCCCATCCTTCACATTTACTCGTTTGAGCCTAGTTTAAACAACATTCGAAAAGGATCTTCGCAAGAGAGAGAAAGCAGAAAACCCTACTGTAATCTAATGATAAATTTAATGGGCATAAAAAAATTACATGTAGACAACACTTCCCAAAGAATCACCTTGAAGACCAAATTTTCACTTCAACTTCAAGGAACTCAGACAATCCACACCATTTTTAATGGCAAGCTGGATTCAGTTAGCCCCTCACTTCCACAAAACAGGCCATTACATGTAGACAATACTTCCCAAAGAATCACCTTGAAGACCAAATTTTCACTTCAACTTCAAGGAACTCAGACAACCCACACCATTTTTAATTGCAAGCTGGATTCAGTTAACCCCTCACTTCCTATCATCGTAATATCTATATCAGGAGTACAACAACAGAGGAAAATAACCTCCCCCCCCAACATACTGTAGGTAGGGGGTCCACCTGTGGACAACAGTCCTTAATAATATGCCTTGACTCAATGAAAACAATGGAACTAATAGTTGTATAAACCCTGCTTATCCTCTGATTTAGGAGCAGTAATCAAGCAATAAAATAATCAACCTCTCTCCTGGGGCTACTGAAAAAAAACATGCTTGCACATAATATATCCTCAAGGAAACATACAAAGCAACCTTTGCATAACTGATAGAGAATACAAATGTCTGTACACACATTGCTAGGATAAGATACAAATTCTTCCTTACTGCAGATTATAGATAATAATATGTACTAATACATACAGATATAAGAAACAGAAATGTTTACCCATCAGGCATCAGAAAGTGGGAATAGGAAATGACTTTTGCGCATGCATAGTAAAAATTCTATTATAAAATTTGTCTATCATTGATTTATTCAATACAAATAAAAAATTCAATATAGAGTTCAATTACAAAAAATATGCAACACATGGTACTGCATAGGCAATGTCCCTAATTAATATTCAAAGGCAAACCATGCCTACAATTTTAATGGAAGTATTGGCCACAAAACAGGATTTAAGAGGTCACAATGTCTTTCAAAGGTAAGTTGCATAGCAGTTTCCATTCCCTGGATCATTGCAGAATTATTACCATAAAGCATCTTCATTTCTTCTGACCTCACTGAAGCAGACTTCTTGCCAAGGCTCAAAGAATCTGTCGCTAAAAATAAAAAAAATATGAAAATGGGATGTGAGAATAAATAAAATATATAAATATCAACATAGCTTGCTAACACTATAAAGAATGAATCAAATTTGAACTTTATTGATAAAAACAGGGCTAAGTTATGCAAATGTTAAAGGTTTTTTCATTTAGCACACCCTCATGTACTATGCATAAGCTCATTTGTTAGGCATGGTCTAGTGAATATAAACATGGTATTAGGGCACAAATTTCAGACAATGTACCAAAATAGGCTTGGTGGAGAAAAAACGTAAGAAAACCACAAGACAATAGATTTATATGACATGCGTTTTAATGCTTGATTGTCATCATCAGGTTAATTTATCTACCATTTATCTTCTATATTTAAGACTTTAGAAAAGTTTCAACAGGTGCAACTAAGAATATAGGGGAGACATTATTAAGTACATTATTATTGTATGAGGGGGAGTCAAATGAAAACCGTAAAAACAATAAATATTCAATATCCTGCACCATTGGCCTGTAAGTTGGCAGTATTGTTACCAAGGCTGTAAAGAATGCCCAACAGGTGGCAACATACTGCAGACTAGCAAAACACCACAACATTACCAGTTAACAATGGCTGCACAACTTGCAACATGCAGTTACGAAGAATAAAGTTCTGTGATACGTATTATGAGCAGTGAAGGTAGGACAGCTATTGAAATTCATCATTGAATTAAAGTCCAGTATAGTGAGGCATGTTTATCACTGCAGCAACGGTGCGAGTGGAGTAAGAAGTTCAGAAATGGCATGACTTCTGTGGCAGATGCTACCCCCCAGGTCAGGCACACCGCATTGTGACACCAGTCTGTTGCAGCAACTGAATCCATTGGACAATCATCGTGTGACAGTGGATGAAAATGCTGCAAATCTGAACATTAGTCATGGCTCAGCACATAAAATTATTCATGACGTACTTCAGTTTCACAAAACGTCTGCTAGGTGGGTGCCATGGCTGAACTGAAAGAGCCTTAGTACTGAATCAGTGATTCGTAGAAGAAAGTGTTCAGTGTTCACTCGACCTCATACTGCCCGTGTAATAGTTACAACCATTACTGATCTTCAATTTGACACTCTTCCACATTCACCATACTCACCAGGTCTTGCCCCAAGTGATTACCACATGTTTGGACCAGTCAAAGAGGTGATGGGAGGAAATAAATTTCGTTCGAATGAAGAGGTGCGCCAGGTGGTGCATGAGTAGCTGCGCACAAGACCACAAGAATTTTTTTCTACAGGAATTCGCACACATTCTGAGCGCTGATGTTGTAGGAGTGTGGAACATCAGGGAGACTATGTTGAAAAATGATATACTTGTGTTCCTCTTTTGTTCAATAAATCACATGTAAAAAAATATTTGCGGTTTTCATTTGACTACCCCTCGTTAAGTAGGTATGTATCACAAAGGCAGGTTCCTGAAGTTCACGAATGTGATCTCCACCCTATTGTCACAATAAATACCTAAAACAATTTCCTGCATAATAACCCTTTTAATAGACACAAACTGTATAGTAATGGGATCACTGATCTCTCCTTTGCTCGCCAAAATTTTTATGGACTGTTTCATGCACAACCTGTATCGTCATCATTAGTCAATGATCCTCAGACTAGTTTGATGCAGCTCTCCACTTGATTCTTCTATCAGCTAACCTCTTCATATGTGTTTACATAATTTTTCACTTTCTTCACCAGCCACTCTATTTATCTCATATGAGACCTTCCTTTTCCATTCTTCCCAATCACTTTCCTCTGATGGCCTCATCAGGCCATTGTTTCTCAAGATGTAGTCGATTAAGTTGTCCCATCTTCATTTCAACGTTTTCAGCAGAATTTTCTTTTCTCCCACTCTTCTTCGGGCATCTTTGTTAGTCACTCAATCCATTTTATCTTCATCAATATTCAGTAGCACCACATTTAAAATACCTCCCGCCTTGACTCTTCCGCTGCTGTTATCATCCATGCCTAACTGCCATAAAGAGACATGCTTCAGAAAAAAGATTTAATGGAGCATTTCCTTACTTCTAACAAGGAGAGGTTGTGTAGTAGGAGTCACGAAATGAGCTGAATTTTTTTCCAGTGAAACTAGAAGAAAAATGAAGAGGTATGTGTCTCGGCTTTCTTCCCCATTTCCGGCCCGGGTTCGCGAGAAAAAAAAAATAGAACTGCAAAAATGCACAGCGGGTTGCCTACATTCGCCGGCCTCGGGGTAAGCCGACAATGGCTGAGTGTATATGTTAACATTCTATTCATATCCTTGTACCTTTCCTCCCAGTCCGAAGCAGCACATAAATAAAAGACAGTCACAAAGATAGATTTCCGATATTTCGGTGGCCACTACCACCTTTCTTGAAGGAGGGGAGAGAACTGACTGAGGGGGCAAGGCAGGTCGAGGAAACAAGTGAAGGGTAGAAGTAAGAGGGGTAAAGATGAGTGGGGAGGGAAAGGGTATGACAAAATGAAAGAAAGACAGAAGGTTCCTTTCACAAGTCCTGTTAATTCCCGGTTTGCGGAAAGCATGGAAGAATTAAAGATTGCTCCAACGTTTTAAGTTGGAGGGGAGATGCTGAAGATGGGAGGGAGGTCAGTATGCCCACCTTGAAACAATTATTGAAGTTGGATTTGTGGGAGGAGGCATATATGGCTACCGGGAGAGAATAAGAATGGGAGGAGGGATTATTGCAGTGACCATTCATGCGGATGCATAGTGGGGTGGTGGAGAGGCTGAAGTAGAAAGCGGGACAGAATTAGCAGAGTAGAAGGTACATATACAGTATTTTCAGTGGTGCAGGAATATGAAGGCTTGGAGAGAAGCGAAAAAGAGAGGAATTGTTAGGGGAGAGGCTGGGTGATAAGGATAGGACAGGTTTTGCATCTAGCGCGATTGCAGAGGGAAGGGGGTGTTTTGGGAGGGAGATGGGATTTGGACAGAGGTCTGGTGGTTCTCAGATTACCAGAGAGGGGAGATATATGTATACCAAGTATAGAATAGGGATAGGTAACACATAAAAGGACGAACACAAGGAAGGTGATGAAGATGGAATCAAGCCAGATCACAAAAGAAAAAGTTTGACTAAGATGGGAATTGAACCACGGACTTCCAAATATCTGATTCGGAATGCTCACCATTACACCACCAAGCCAAAGTCAATCTTCTGTGAAATTGGCGGGGGTTTATATCACCCATTGCCCAAGAGTGTTGACCAAGAGATGGTGTGCAAGGGCCAAATTCCGAACCGGATATTTGGAGGTCCGTGGTTCAATTCCCGACTGAGCCGACTTTTTTCTGTTGTGATCTGGCTTGATTCTATCTTCACCACCTTCCTTGTGTTCGTCCTTTTATGTGTTACCTATCCCTATTCCTTATTCTATCCTTGGTATATTTGTATTCACGTTAGAGTGTGTTTTCGTGTATGATTGTGTGTGTTAAAAAATCTAAAAACCTGATTCATTAACCCTTTCGCTACGAACGCCGTTTATAAACGCCGCTGATTTTTCACTCCTGTGAACGAAGGCCGTCTATAAACGCCGGAGATTTTTCTACGCAAGACAACGAAGGGCGTCTTAAAACGTCGCTAGGGCCAGGTAGGCAGAAAAGGTCCAAGGTGTCATAAAGGACCCTTCCTCGCGGCTCTGAAGACCCTTCCTCGGCTTAGAGGCGGGGATTATCTCGACCCTTCTTCGCAGCGCGAGCCTCACACTCGGCAGTTTTTCGCGGTCACTTGTTTGTTTATGCAGTGGGAAAACCAAAATAATATTTGTTTCTAAATCAAATTATTGAGTTCCAGAAGTTAATTCCTTATGTTTTTTTGAATCTCTAGAAATTTTAAATGGAATTCTAACGTTATTATTAACAGAGTTCACCTGTCAATGAGATTCAAACCGATTTGGGAGAATTTTTCATTGCAGTGAGGAGCTATGACGTATGTTTTTTTATCATTTGACGATAAGGTAGTACCGATATTTTTATCTCCGTTTTACTTGTTTATGAACATATATTGGAAAGCAACTGTAATGGTAATACCACGCAACATACCGCGAAATCTATTATATCTACATTATAGGTTGAAAATCCCGCAGAGGGTGTGGTTTATGCTAATTTATTAGCAGTCAATAAACTTTACTTTCTTGTAACTGAATCTTTTGGTGTAACTGCCATTCAGCTATAAAAAGTATCTTTCAAGCTGAAAAGCATTCAAATTTGTTCTGTGCAATGCGGCTAAGAGTGATCATTATGTTGTAATCATTTATGTTAAAACTAGAAGAAAACCACATGCGTGCGTGATGGAATATTAGGAGGTACAATAAATAATTGCTAGGCAGAAAAATCTATCTCGCGCTACCATTGCGAATATATTTACATAAAAATGTTTCCTGATGAAGGTATAGCACCAAAAAAAGTGCATGTAATTTTATATAAAACACGGGTATGGTTGGATTATGCGCGGACATCTTCTATTGCGAAACAACAGAAATAATTATTATTGTAACCATTGATATTATGTCTATTGTGCTAAATATCTTAATATTAACATTAGAATTTCGTTTAAAATCTCTAAATGGTATTTATAACAACAGGGATTTATTTGTGTATTAACCCCCACTTAAAGTCTTACTATTATTTATTTAACAAAAATCACTGTATTAAAAATAGTTGACCGCGGACACAGGCCGAGGTGGGTTCTCATTTGGAAAAGGGCGAAGATAATCTCTGGTCAGTGGCCGAGGTAAGGGTCGGGAACCCCACTGGGTCCGGTCCCAAAGCGGGGGAAAGAAATACCTGCTCGATGCCTTGCTTCAAGAGAGCTCCGTACACGGAGTGGAAAAATATTCTAGAGGAACCCGTGAGAAGGAAAGCATTTTCCTGCGTAGGACTCCAGCGCGAAAGGGTTAACGGCACATCATGAACTTTGCTAGATGTACAATGAGTTTGTCACAGAGCTGTGGAATCATTAAAACTTGACTTAAACAGATATACTACTTGAAGTAAAGACATAAAGATGATAATAGTACAAGACTCGATACAAGATGATACTAGTACAAGACTCAATACAAGATGATACTAGTACAAGACTCCCTACAATAGGCATTGTAGGGTAGGCCTCTATATGTTAGCTGTCAGAGTTTTCAATTATGTAACAAACAGAAAGTAATGCTACTTACAGTCACTTTCTTCATCAGCTTTTCTTCTTTTCTCTAAAATAAAAGAAATATCATGTGAATAGAATCATGACTGACAATGACTGTGTGCGTAAAAAAATTGAACTTACTGAGTTCTATTTTATGTTTCATGGACTGCTTGAAAAATTCAAGTAATTCATCATCTACAATTGAATCATCATTGGATTCATTCCCAGGATGTAAGCTTACTGGTTCCTTGACTACGGCATGATTTGTATCATGTTCACTATTCAAAGATGCATTTTCACACCTTGCATGCGTTCTAACCCTTTTCTGGTGTTTATGCCTTTGAAAATTGCTTCTTTTGCGGGAATTACGTCTATTGTTGTGAACTCTTCTTCCTTGGGGTGAAGAATGACCACTGCTAACTTGCCCATGGGGTACATTCTGCAATTATGAAAATTCAAGCAATAATAAATTTACACAACAGCACAAGAATACATATTTGAATGATAACCAAACAAGCAATATTTTGAATTCCCTTCCTTCTTCCCGCTGACCCTCTTTTACTTTCTCTGTATATTCTTAGAAGTTCCTGTTCCAATTTTAGATGTTTTAACGATATTTGTTTTGTTCTCCAATAAGTCCCAGAACATTAATAACTGATTTATATTAATTCTAATTCTATACCCATAAACTTCCAATTTGAATTACAAACTTTAAATATATGCTATTGCTAAAGCAAACCAGGATCTTACACCATCAACGCATGGGCTTTAAATAACAACTTTGTACTCAATGGTAATAAAACTACGTCAATACTACCTGATAACTCAAAATTATTTGCTAGTGTCAACGTTAAAGTCTCGTGGCTGAACTTAAATACACCGAGAGCATCCACCGGGTTGCAGATGGTGGGTTGACCTCTAGCTATAGAGGTTACCTGTGAAATAAGTGGATTTACACGTCGAATAAGCAGTCGTGGACAAAAAGGAACAGCATTCCGAGGGGGAATTGGTCTATCCCAGGGTAAGGTAGGCCTTGAAATAATACAGAACCTGTGAATATGCCATCACTTGGCAATGGGAGGCCACCAAAAATTACGCATTCCATCACCCGGAAGAGAGGGCTGCAGCTCTTCTTCATACGAGTGAAGGTGGAGACCACAGTGATTGCTACAGTGACACTCATTTCACTACAGACGTGATAACATTTACTTTGATGGCTGTAGTACTGTGATGTGGAAGGCAAGGGAAAAACACCACATTATTATCCTGAGGAGTCACAGCTACTCCACTTTTTTCATCAGGACATCATAGAACCCTCTCGAGTAAAATGTTACAGAGGTAAAATGGTCCCCCATTCGGATTTCCTGGCAGGGACTACTGGAGAGAGTACATCAGTCAAATGCAAGAAACATTTTAGGGTAGGAACATGGAACGTGAGCTTGTTTCAGTCCTGCGGAAGACTGGAGAACCTGAAGTGGAAATGCGAAGAATGGACCTTGACCAATTAGGAATCAGTGAAATGAAGTTGCCCAAAGAGACTTTAGGAGAGGAAGCTACAGGATTATGCATACGGGATCATTAAATGGTAATGCTGGAGTAGGGATGATACTTAGAAAGAGTGCTGGAATGCATGTGAAGATCTTCCTGCTTTAAATGAAAGGATTATAATGGTAAAGATCAAGATCAAACCTGTCGATATGGTAGTGGTGCAGGTTTACATGCCTACGATGGACTATGAGGATAAAGAAGTGGAAGATGTCTATCATTGATAGGTACAATTTTGATCCATAGCAGGCTCAATAGCTGATTTGGCATACTATCAAATCAAATCTTGATATGACAACTGTCCACCAAGATTCCTCTCGCAGCTATTACATTATTGTTCACCAAGCCTCCTTTGAATTATAATGATAAGGGTGGTTTCCCATTGCTTTCCCAAAATAAATAAATGTTATTGCCAAACAGTCATGAAGCTGTAATTGCTCTAAAATTTAGGACATTTGATGTTCATGAGCTAACCATAAAAATAAACCACGCATAAAAATAAGCTACATATAAAAATAAAAACATTCTAAAAGGAATTGAGAAGCTAATTTTCTGCGAAATTTGAATTACATCACCAGGAATAAATGTTTCACAGTTTACAAAAACTGATATTGTAAGATCAACGTGCGCTTTCAGCATTAAAATACAAGGCAAATTGAGAGTTACATGCTTTCGTACCAACAGTACACTGCATCTGAGGGATTATCTTTTAAAATAACGCGAAAATCTTTCCTTTAAAATGACAACTTGCCATCTTATTGTACTTTTTAATCTTAATTTACAACAGCTCCTCGTTCTACATGAAAAATTTTACAACCCATTATGCGATTGTATGAAACAAAATCATTCCTAGCCACTTTTTAAAAAGAATACTTTTATGTGCTAAAACGTTAAATTTTTTCCACTGCATAAAACTATATATCAGGTGTTAAAAATGTAAATATTTGGCTGAGTATTCAACTATCAAAAATCACAAGCAACTTGGACAGGTGGAGCTTGCAGCCAATGAAACTCACATTCGTTCCCTCAACGCCAAGCACATACTGTAAGAGTGCATCCCTCTCATATTCCAACGCAAGTGCTTTGGATCTCCAATAAGCTACTTTATGTTGCTCTCGCCACTGCATACACGCATCATAATTCCTCCAAAACCACATATGCCCAGCAGAGTTTACGTCCATGCGATATTCCATCCTCGCCTGGGCCATGTAAAAACTTTAGCGGATAAACAACAACAATTAAATCACTGAGAACTCAAACCACTCAATGGTCCGCGGTCAATATGCGTTGGGTGCGCACGGTGCGCATTTCTTCTGGTGGTTGTTGTGACGTGTTATCAACGCGCCAAGTTTACTTTCACTTTAACCATGGGCGGGAGTCCACATGGATCGTTATTTCGTGTTATCGCAACATCAATACCCAAAACTTAACATTAGTTGTCCTAAGGACTTGGGTCTACAATTAAGATTAGTTACATAGGCACTAGATAAATCAAGAAGAAAGTCGAGGATGTTTTTACTCTTTTATGTACAGTTAAAAAGATAACGATGATGTAATAATAACGAGTGCGCGCGTTATGAAGATCCGCATTTGATACCCTGCTTCAAATTATACCCACCATTACAGTCCACTTGCATTACTGATTCCCCTCGAGGTAGTCATTTGATGTTATCTATTTTTCCCTCAAGTCATCGTTCTGTCTGCATGCAGGAGCAGATAAAATAACATTAATGGACTCAGCATCATACAACTTTACTACTACAAATAAATTAAAACTTACAAAACTATACTACTACACACTAAAAATTTGTATCATAAGGGTAGATATTCCTGTTTAATAGTCTTAAGCCGAGTTTACACGATGCATTTACCCGCACAAGTACGTTGCTGGACAGATGCGTGGACGACTACAAATTGCTCGCACATATTCACCAAAATAGATCAGGGGCTATTTTCTGTCCACGCATTTGCGCAATTTTGAGTGTTTGCATGGTGCAATTTTGATGGTGAATGTGTTCACGCATCTACCCGCGCGTGTAAATGCATCGTGTAAACTCGGCTTTATTCCATCTTGAACATAGATATGTGTGCATATAAAATTCAAGTTGAGTCCAGGTTTCATTTGTGTATACTGCATGATATATATTGGTATACATTCCATATATTGAGCATACATTATACTGCCTTCTGTACTAATAAGACGTTTCCACTTGTCAATTATCTACTTCATGCAAGCCAATGTTCCTTATGTTTGTGAATGTTTTTCTTGAATATGTTATAAAAGTAGCCTTGGCTTTTTTTCACTGACAGCTGTAAATCACCTTTAACAATCAGAATCCTTGTCTTGTTATAGTTACCATGCTAATGCTCCCATAGATACAAACAATAATAACAGTGAAAATGTAGGAGCACTAAGTAGGGATCATTACCTCAAAGCTGTCATCCGCCCAATGGAAGGAGAAGAAAAACTTACTGTTTCTGAAGTTGGTCATAGATCTCAGAAAAAATTGGAATCTTTAAGAGTAAAACATTCCGAGGGAATACGTAGAAGCAGATTTGTGGAGGGAACTGACCTAACTTACTATCCTGATGTTAGTTGTTATTTTTCTAAAGCAACAATTTTGATTGCATCAATATTGTATATTTTTAATTTATTTTTTATGTAGAACCACTGTAGATGGTCCATACCTATAGGTATATAGTATAGTATAGTATAGGTAGTTCACAGCTCTTTTAAATAACTTATAATTAGAACTACACTTATAAGTTAAAGGTTTGAGTTCTAGTCTAGGTGAATATGATTTTTCTCTGTGGAAAATCTGCTATTTAAATAAGATATATTTTTTTACCTCAATCTTAATTTTTCTTTTCTACAAGCATACAAATTATTAACAAAAAATGGCAAAGTAAATATAAATATAAATACATATCCTTATGGTGCTTCAAATTGCACTCCTGCCATAATGGCAGGAGTGTTTTTTTGCATCAAAACCATATATGGATACCTTCAGCATTGAACTACAACTGACATTTCAAGATCAATAATGCCATCATAGGTCTCAAAAGATATCGATTCTCTATCTAGAAATATACCAAGATGATACATTCAGCCAATAATTACAAAGTTTTGTTATTTATTTACTGAATACTCAAGACCAAGGAGGTTAGAATGTACTGGAGGAGGCATCGCAGCTGATTTGAGAAGCCAGTGGCCATCTTAGTAGGTACAGATACACAGGCTTGCTACTTAAGTAGGAGTACATACAAGTATCGCAATTGCGATATCGTATGGATGAAGTTGCTTTTGCATTCGGTATATCTCATAGCAAGATAAATAGCAGAATTAATTTTTTAAATTCATCAAAGATAAAGAAGAAAGTACGCAAACAAGTGCCAAATATGTGCATGTACAATGAATGAAAAACTTTGTATATTCCACACTATAATGGTAAAAGCATGTCCAATTTCATCCACAAGAGGACAACATCAGGTGATTGTACATTCCAAGTCATATGTAAGGAACCAGGGAGAGATATTCCTTAGATCCTCTGCCTGGGCAAGTGCCTAGCCATGTTGAATCACCAGTTCCCGTCAGATCACTGAAGTTAAGCGAGGTTGTGCCAGGACAGGTTGGATGGGTGACCCTCATCCATACCTCTACCATGGTGCTCTTGACCCCTGTCTGCAAGTGGCAGGTAGGTTAAATGTGGGTTGACACAATGGATATGAAGAGGTGTAACCCACCCCCACCCACCAATTATCCAATTATTATTATTAGATCCTATTCCTCCAATTATTATTATTAGATCCTATTCCTGGCAAGGGGAGAGGAAAGAGAATGAGGGGAGAGCAAGAGCCAGTCACCTGCCAAGGGTATGGGTGCATGGGCATAGTCAAGCATCTATGTAATACGAACAAAGGTGAACATGGTTAAGGGTGATTGGCTTGGATGGGTGAGAGATAGGGTGACCAACTCTCCCGTATTTCCCGGGATCTCCCGCATTTGACCCTATATTTTCACGAACTCCCGGCTCTTGTATTTTCTGTATCTTTGGGTAAATTTCTCCCGTATTTTTCCATCAAGTAAAATCATTCAGTTTCAATCATTTAAATTTTACGCACACAGTCGAAATTTGTTTAAAAGTTCAAGAGCAGATGCAATGAAACAACAATGAAAATCAAGAAGCAGAAACAATTGTTGAGGCTCATATTAGTTTCCTTGTGAATATTGGAAACGTTTTTATTCAAACAGTAAAATATTTCGAGAATATTATTATGGAGTCCCATTAATCAGTACAGTTACCTACTTCTTAGTAAAGTTGGATAGAGAATTAAAGATAGATACTTTGGTAGTGCTACTCACAAAAAGTTACCTACTGTTCTCATTTCAAATTTGAAATCTACATGTAACAGTAAATTCCTTGTGAAATTTTGCCAGTAAATTTTTTGTGAAATTTTGCCGTGTTCGCAATCTCCCATAGCTGAAGGGGTTAAAAGAAGTAAACAGGTGGAGAGTCTAATATGTGGTGTTACTTTGGTTCCCTTATTTTTAGTCAGGAATATAGAAATCTCCCTTATTTTCTTCAAAAATAGTTTGTCACCCTGTTGAGAGATGACCATATTGTGCAATCACCTGCAAGTCTCTCAGGACTGCCCATATGATGATGATATGGCTATTGTGTCCCCATTCACACTCCATACGATTTGTTTTACAGAGGAAAAAAAAACCAAGGCAAGGTAACCACTACTGAAAGGTTATCTCAGAAGGAAAGTTATCAGTATCAATCCATAACTTTACACAGCTTTATATTCTTTAGACCAGAAGTTCTTAACCTTTTTTCACTCGCATACTCCCCTGGCAGTTCATTTCCCTAATCTGTAACCCTAGTCCATGAATTATCTCTTCATGCAAAATAAGCTTGAGTTGCATGTAGCTGCTGTTCATTTACAGTTAATATTGTACTGTCACTAACAAAATGATTGTACTCATCAATAATGCAATTTTTGCAATGGACCATAACTAGATGTTAAATTTCAGACCAAGAAATGAGCTTACGGTACTAATGCTGTTATTAAGCTTTCTTTCCATGGGTACCATTAGATAATCAAGAATAGACACCTTGAGGTATGTTTGTATATACACATGTACCCCATATATGTACATGTATATACACATTCAGAAATGCAAAGGGGGGAAGAATGGGAAGGGGGAGGGAATAGTGGGTCTTGAAGAGTGGGGGAAAGGTAATTGGGTGGGGGTAATCAGGTGTAAGGTACCTGTAGTATCTGGGGGGAATATCTCACAATTTTTATCTTAGTGGAAAATTGAAATTTTTAATTCTGTATTATGACGGAATTCCACAAAATAATGCTTGATACCTCTATTTTCATGCAGAGAACAGAGCTGTACATAATGACCATCAAAAGTTGGGAGAAAAACTTTTCATGGGGTCCTTTATCTGAACATAAGTCATTAAAATAGCTTGAATTTGTATTATATTTCATATCTCACATACATAAAAAAATACACCTACACATATCACATGCATATAATAAAAAATAATGATCATAACTTATTTTATGCTTGCATTTACATTTATTGTAATAAACCAATAAGAAATTATGAAAAGTTAATTATCAATCAGTCGATGAATAACAACCAGTATTGTTGTGTTATATTTCAAAAGGAGGAAAAGTCTAAGGGTGTAGGATTCATTGAAGATGAAAAACATAAATTTGGCTACAACCCCAAATTTCGATTCAAGGCAGTTGTTCGTTTAGTTATGTCTCAATTACTGTGGATGGCAAGTGCTCATGAAGAAGAGAGAAGGCAGGATGACTTCGCTTTCAACTTACGTCTTCTACGTAAAAAGAAGGGGCAACTGAGTTTACTCTCATATAAAGTGAGTACTTTAATTTTAATGGATAACTTTGTTTGGAGTCCATTTCCAGTTTACTGTTTGTGGTACCTCTAACTACTTTGCTTGTTTTTATTTGTGTTCCTTATTTTTGACAAAATTTGGCCATAGTGGACATTTCAAACTCCCACTCTCCTGAATCAGCTCTCTTTGCCCAACTCACAAACTGCTTCAGCTCATAAATAGCCAGAGAGATGGAGCACAAATATCGTTTCACACAACACATATTCGTGAGTTGATCAAAGAAAACTCCTTGAGTAGAGGGAATTAGGATTGTGTCAATGGACTGAATACAGAGGTAGAAGTGGTAGGTTTACAATTTATACGTATGCACTATGAACATTTTTCTCTCTGAAACCTCAGGAAAGGCAAAGGAAACAAGCAGATGAGTAACACTTTAGGTCAATCAAAACATAGCCTGTTTGCCCATGTTTAGCAAGTTTAGACTATAGACAATTTTTAGATATTGCCATCAGTCTGTGTGAGGGGAAAATTATGCTGGTAGCAAGGGTTGATGGAGGCTAGCCTTAGGAGGATGTGGGGTAAGTAGGAAACATTTAAGGGTGGCCACAGAAATTGCTGTTAACAGCTGATTGGACAATTTTTATGCGTGTTCTGCTGTGAGATTTAGACTATTTGCCACAGAAGTCAGGATCTTAATTCCCTCTACTCAAGGAATTTTCTTTGATCAACTCACAATTAGAGGAATATTTACGATGTGTTTGTGTACATCTGTCTGTATGGAATGAGCTCATTCTCTTGAAAACACTTCCAGTACGAGGAGTGAAACTGAGTTTTTTTTTAATGAACAAAATGCTGCATTTCCCAAAAAAATCATCCTAAAATCCTAAGATGGTAATTGATACCACTCTTCAATTGAATTGGCTAGCATATTCATAGTTACAAAATTCTTCTCTTTCACATCCTTACTTCATATCTCCCATGGAAGACCTTGTTTTGCCATTCTTCGCACTCAGTTTTCCCACAGTGAAGGTCTTCATTAGGATGGTCGATTAGATTGACCTGTCTTTTAATATTTGCATTACACATTCCTTTTCTTTCATTTTACTAAGGACAACTTTGTTTGTTTGTCTGTCAATCCATTGTACTCTCTCTTTTTAATATCTTTCACTACCTATTGTATTTATCTCATTTACATATTAAATTTATAAATAACACATACCACAACTACAATACAGTTGAAAGTCTCATACGTTATCACTATAAGGCTTAGTCCTGTACATGAAGCATTATTCTGATGATTTCAGAGATGGCTGTAAATGTTACCCAGAGTAGTGTTAATTTTTTTATGTCTAGTAAGTCTTTTGGAAGTTATACTCACAGTCATTTTATGGGTAGAATGCTTAAGGTTTTTCTTCGACCACAGGAGAAAATGGCTCTCCTGAAGAGACCTTCTAGTCGTACAGATGAAGAAATAGATATGCTTACTGATGCCTTTGCCAAAATTAAGTGCTTCCAAGGATATGAGAGGGTAAGTTTTAGTTTTTAATTGACAATAGGAAATAATATATACCTAGAGATGGGTAAATTACCGTAATTTTCAATTGAGGTACATTACCGCGGTAAATTACGGTAATTTTCGAAAATTACCGTAATATTCCGGTAATTTTAAGTTTTCAGCTGCTAATCCTTATCAGAGGACCCAAAACGAAATCAAATAGCATTGAGATACAAATGCCGACGCTTATATCAAACACATCACGACGTTTATCTATTATAACTCATTAAAAAAATTAAAACAAAGTTGGCAGCCACACACAATTTGCCTCTCTTTTGTCACACTATGAGAACTTTTCGTTCCAAAGACATACCTCTGTGCAATATGAATTTGTTATTTTACTCTGAATTATTGGAGTTAATCACGGACACAATGTAAACAAAATCATTTCAGCTTCTTAATCTATAATATCACCCATTCCAATGGTTTCTTCGTGAGGAAGAAGTTTTCTGAAAAAAAACTTTTCTAAAAATTACCGTTTATTACGGTAATTTTCAGGGGTGTTGGTAATTTACGAAAAATACCACGGTAATTTACGAAAATTAACGTGGAAATTGACCAAGTTGCCCATCTCTATATATACCTATAGTAAGTTATTGACAAAAAAGATGCCATTCCAAATACAATAAAACCCATTATTTATGCTTTTCTAGGGACCGCTAGAGAAAAGTGTAAAATGCAGGAAAAGGATAATTTTCAGTTTCACATGCGTACTTTAAGAATAACAAGTAAATATATAAATATGAAACACCGATAAACTGAATTAAAGCAATATTATTAATTATTTCCTAAAGTGTAGAGTTTTTCTGATTTATTTTTGTACAATATATTTCTACCAATGTTTCAACCAACCTAACCAATCATTGGAGGTTGTCAAATAAATAATTCCCAAACTTACACATTATGCGATGCATTTTCTCTTATGACGAAGCCATTCTCGGCGATATTAGACTATCTAGAACTTAACAGGTCAGAACCTGTCGAGAACCAAGTGGAGAGTCAACCGGAGAACAACTCTCTGCTTGGCTCTCGACAGGTTCTGTCCTATTTTGCCTGGCTCTCCCTGTTGATGATTGCCTTGACAATCGAAAAACAGGTTTTGGAGATATCATTTTCCATAATTAATTTGGCATTTGTATTTTCTAGTCTTCGGGCATTTTCATTTCAACACATTGTTGAAGCTGAGAAAGATATGATTGGGAAAGAGACAACTTGACTCCTGAGATCCCATAGTATTTCAATTTTTCCATTAGTATTGAGTGAGAAACACAATTGAAAGCCTTGGTAAGATCACAATAATTGGTCTTTATAACAGTTGTGGATGATATTGGTGATATATTGAAGAGCTTGAGTGGTAGTTTTACCTTTACGGAAGCCATATTGAGATGAACTAAAAAGGCCACTATTTTCTAAATAGTAGTATAGCTGAGATTTAATAATTACCTCAAAGATTATTCCAAAGATTGGTATGACTGAAATAGGGCGATATGAGTTAGGGTCATCTCTAGGGCCTTTCTTGGGTACTGGAGTCACCCTTGAATATTTAAGATGTTGCGGAAAGACACCAGATTGAAGATAAGTATTGATTATAATACTGAGAGGCTCAGTTATAGATTCATTTAAGCTCTTGAGGAGGTTATTTGAGAGGCCATAAATCTCTTTTCTGTTTGAGTTTTTAAGAGATTTTATTACTTTAAAGATATCATGTGGTGTAACCCATTTCCACTTAAAGTGGATTTTGTTTATTGTGTATTTGTTTAACAGAAATGTAGCTTTTGCTTTGTCAGAAGAAGTAGTTGAAGTTATGTTCCCAACTGTCTCAATAAAAAATTTGTTGAGGTCATACATGCACATGGCAAAAGGAAGGCTTTACCAAAGCCCTAACTGATGAGGGAGCATAGCAAATCATTTAATACTTTTGGTGAAATATTTATCAAACACAAGCTACTAGGAGCCAATTTTGGTTTAGAGCATAAAAAAAGTCAGATAAATTTATATGTATGCACTAACATTTTTCTCACTGCAACCCCAGGAAAGACAAAGGAAACAAGCAGATGAGTAACACTTTAGGTTGGTTGATTATTCCTACCCTAAGATATGAGGATAAAAGCCTTCTCATACCACTCACTAAATATTCTTAGTGTAAACATAACTTCACCTGTGGTGATGTGGTTGGATAAAGTAGCTGACAGAAGCACTACCAGTCTCAAGTAAGTTAGCAAACTGCCACCATAAAAAGAAAGAATGCTTAACACTTTCGCTGCGAAGGATGCACCAGTGCATCCACCAAAATCTAGCCCCTTAAGAGGAGAACGCACGTGTTCAGCTATTCATGAAAAAAATACTGCTGCTCACGGCCAACGTATTTCATATTTGGGGCCCACAGTGAAAGTGTTAAAGCACTAAGGAAAAGTCTCAGAATAGGATGAGAATGTATAACCGTGCATCTCTCGCAGTAAGGAGGCTCTACCAAGTGTCAATGACCTGATAGGGGGTAGGGGGGACAAGTAGGGGGTCAGGGTACCATATTACCCTGGGGATAAGAAGTCAAAGGTGGATAAGTCCCGCATGGCCTATGGCATAGGATGGAGACAGTAATATCTACTCCAATAAAGACCGTTGGTGGTATAACTTTAATGGAATTTAAGATAAATTACTAAGTATGCTATAACATAACATTCCAGAGTGATAGCCCTCCATTTGGATCTCCAGGTGGGGATTGCTTGAGATTTTGCTTAGAAGAGAATGATTAAGAATCCTGTAGGTCTTCTTAAGAGGATAGGAATTTGGAAAGTGTAAACATTTCTAAAGACTGGAAAGCTCCATAGCAAATTAATCGAAATTACCAAAATGATGCTAAATGTCCTCAGAATTGCAGAAATGAGACTGACAAACAATTGCAAATTTTGGATTGGGAATTACAATGATCCACGCAGGGGTTAGAGAGAACATACTAGGACAGGGTGGAGTAGGAATGATGTTAAGTAAGGAGATATGGCAGAGAGTTAAGGATATGAACATAGAATCTAGTGGAAGGATATAATTAGTTGAAGTTGACACCTCACCTATAGAGACTGTTATAATACATGTGTATTTGACCACATCAAGCCAAGAGGATGAGGAAGTGGAGGAATTTTATGATGAATTGAACATAGCCATGATAGGAATGAAAAGGAGATGCTAACCTTCTGATTATAGGGGACTAGAATGTGGTGGAGCAGTGTGAAGGATAGGTGGTAGAGTAGCAATATTTAGGCAATCGCCTCAGCAAAGGTGGATTTTTGCTGTGAAGCAACATTCACCAGGGTCAAGTGAGGCATTCCCTCAGTGCTTAAA
The DNA here is from genome assembly GCA_933228895.1 of Platycnemis pennipes. Classification (NCBI taxonomy): domain Eukaryota; kingdom Metazoa; phylum Arthropoda; class Insecta; order Odonata; family Platycnemididae; genus Platycnemis; species Platycnemis pennipes. The sequence goes on from OW121853.1 coordinate 56,053,008, forward strand.
AGACCAAATGCATTAGCCACTCAGTCGTTTAAAGAGGAAGAAATGGAGGTGAAGTGGTTTAGGCAAGTCAGTGGAATGGCGACATAGCGAGGGTGATTTTGGTATCAGAGGGAGGACATGAAGTGTGATTTAGGTGGAAGTGCATGCTAATTATGTATTCACTCAATAGATAGCTCTAGATGCAACCAAAGATCTTTACATGAATCCATATATGTACTTGAATTCAAATGCAATATTATAAAATTCAGAATTTCAATGGACACAAAAAATAAAATTATGCATCACAACAGATGATTCTTACTAATTTTTTTTAGATTAAATCAATTACCCATAATTTTCTTCATGATTTGAAACAGGATATCCATATTGAACTAGCTAAAGATGCAGTCCTTTACTGCTTTGGTCCTAATCGTGAGGTGATGCGCAAGGGTAATCCATCAACAGGTATTTACTTGATAACATCAGGAGAATTAGCTACACTAAAATTACATTTGGACTGCCTAACTTTGGAACCTTCTGTGGTTCCCACTTCTGCTATTCTCCCTGGACAAATATTTGGAGAAGCACCTCTTCTATTTAACACTCCAAGAACTATTAGTATCATTACAATGAGTAAGTAACAAATTCAGCTCCCACTCTCTTTCAAAGGGAAATTAATATTCATTCTCTTTTATGTTTCAACAAAAGTAATGAACAGCACACAATCAGTGTGAAACTCACTGAAACTATATGTATGTTATACTTTAAGATGTGTAAAAATGATCAATAAGTCAATAATCAAATATGTACATACACATACAATACAATTTAACTTGCAGGATTCTAATAATGTTTTCATTGAAAATAACCTTAAATATTGAACCTATTATTAAAATATACTGAAAAATGTTTTAATTAAAAATTAAGCCTGCATGTAGATAAACATCTACATTAAAATGCTAATGTAATTGATATTCAATAATGGCTACCTTCCTCTTAGCTGCATGTGAAACAGTGTTTTGGAGCAAAGACACTTTTGACAGAGTTGTTCTTCAAGCTGCAAGAAAAAAATCGGATCTAATACGATCGATTGTTTTAAAATTCTCCTATTTTGCAAATTGGAGTGAAGAATCCCTTAGGTTGCTTACAACAAAAGCATACATCTATAAATACCCAAAAGATTCAGCAATACTGGGTAATTTTACTTCATAATGCCTATCATAAAAATTTTAGCATTGCTCAATTATCATTTATTTAGATACTAAATAATTAATATGAATATTTTGCAGAAGATTCATAAGTTTGCATTAATTACAGATTTTTATTTGTTCAAAGGTGTTTTTCATTTAATAAATTTGCTTCATTAATGTTTTAAATTTAGCTGTGACTCAGAGCAAAGCAGAGATGAGCAAAGTCCGCCTGATAGTGAGGGACATTGATTTTACCCTCACATAATCATAGGCTGCATAAAATGTTATACCTATATTCAGTGCTGATATAATTACATGCATTATCCTGAAACTATATATTGGATGTTCCACACTGTAGGTAGAAACTGAGATTCAATAAAAATATATGTATCTCAGTGACTGCTGGGATTTGAACTGAGGCCCTTGAGTTGGGAGGCCGGTAGTCCACCAGCCATAACATCCTAGTTCTCCATAGCTATGAGGATATGATGTAAAAAATCTTAACTAAATTAGAATATAGAAAAAAGGCAGATAAGCGAATTGCCTGCAGTCAAAATTGGCTGAAGTTCATTCAATGGTAATGCTCCTATTGACAATATCCTGGCAAAAATTAAGGGTAGGCTGAGAGTAAGAAAAATACAGTAAACTCTCGGTAATACGAAACACAAAAATACGAAAAAAAGGCTGGTATCGACAAAACTCCTACTGTAAGAACATGGCAATATTCTAAAATACGAATGTCAAAAATAGGAATTTTTCCAAATTACAAACTTCGGATCCGGTCCCCAGGAAAAAAAGGAATTAGTTTTCACGAACCTCGGAGAAAAACTGCTTCAGCAAAACTATTTTTGACTGTGTAGCTTTCATTGTTGGCGATTGTGGTGCATCAAAAATGAAATGCGTGAATAGTAGTGCATTCACCTCCCACACATGCCAGTAGCTCTCCGCATTTTCCGCATGTAACTCCGCGTAACATTTAGACCTTCATTAATGTGGAAATCGTAGTTAATGCCATTATTTATCCTGGCTATTTTTTGTTTTACCTGTCACCAGAATTTTTATAATGTGCACGGTTCTCCTTTAATTAAAGCTTATGTGTGACGGAACATACCTTGCTTGCTGCCGAGCCCCTGGAATTATGGCAGTTCAAATTCTCTGTGAACCCTACCCTCATCCTTTAAGGCGAGCAATGATAGCTCAGCTCTCTGTGAAGGGGATGTCCGCACCAAAACCTTGTAGCATGGATTGAGTGAGGGTGTGTGATGCCGTTAGGGAATTTGGGTGGGTTTTGTTGGTGGAGGTAAGGATTATGACGGCCGGAGAGTTTGGTTTATGGTGCGTTTAGGGGGGGGGAAGAGAAGGGTCCAGTTGTGGAGATGGAAGGTCCCAGTTGTGGGAGTAACTTTAAAGAGGCCTACAAACGGGCACCAAATTCGGGAGACCCTCGCCCGCCCATGTGACGTAGATGCCCGACCGTGCCCGTTTGCCCCGGTTGCCCGCATCCTAGGTGGGTACCTGGGTCCTAGGCAGGTGTCCGGGTTGCTCGCCCAAACTGAGGGGTGGGGAGGGATGGTAAAAGAGTGTCGAAAAATATTGTAAAGGGCAAAGACCCTTGAGAAAGATGCGCGGTGCTGATGATCTTAGGGCGGTCGAACGCCTATTACCACTGTGGAAAACGTGCTTTGCCATACCATCTGGCAAGAAGACCATCTACACAGATTTGGTAACATACCGCCGTGGCGTTTACCAAGGCAATACACTTAGTCCCCTGCTGTTCTGCTTATCTCTTCTCCCACTGTCCATTCAGTTGAGACAAGGTAAAGGGTATGTGTGCGGTGTCCCGTCAAAAAGGGAGCATAAGGTCACCCACCTTTTTTACATGGATGACCTGAAGCTTTATCCTTCAAGCGCAAAAGACCTGCGCTTGGCGTTGGACAACGTACACACAGAGCTGCCAATGGACTCGTTTTTCTCACTTTTTTTTTCAAAACACTCACTATTCCTCACTTTATTAGAAAAACGCTTGGCGTTGGACACCGTACGCAGATACAGAGAGGATATAGGGAAGGAATTCGGATTGGACAAGTGCGCGACCATCCATCTGGCGAAAGGAAAGATTTCGGAAGACCAGGAAGACGTGCAGCTCGTTGACGGAAATGCTATTTGACATCTTGATGATTACGAAGCATACGAATATCTCGGCATCCTCCAGCACCGGATGCAGGAGGTGAGAGCAGTGATGAAAAGGCTTAGAGCCAATTACAGGCAGACTCTCAGATGAATCTGGAGCTCTGACCTATCAGGCAAGAACAAGGTTCTTGCGACCAACACCTTCGCGGTTCTGACACTGCTCTACACCTTCGGTTGCATCAAATGGAATGTCAACGAGCTGCAAAACCTCGACAGGGGAACGAGGAAGATGATGACCATCTATTGTAGTCTTCATCCGAAGTCTTACGTTGCCAGACAGTATCTCCCGAGAAAGCTAGGTGGTAGAGGGCTGATAAGCCTGGAGTGCCTTCATGACAGAGTAGTCCTCAATATGGTGTGCCACGTGTTCCACAGCACGGACCCCCTTATGCTGCTCGTAAAGAAACACGAGAGTGTCGGCAAAGGGGCATTCCTATTCCAGGCGGCGAAAAGAAAAGCAGACGGCCTCGGTTTGGACTTGGACCTTACTTCCAGCGGAGAGCATGCGACAAATCAATCTTGTCGATGAAGGCGGACGTGATGAGGCTCGAAATAAAGACTGCGGAGCAAAAGACCCTGCTCTGCAAGCATACCGAGAAGCCCATGCATGGAAGTTTCTATCGAAACTTGGAAACGTATGGGCTACCGAACGATAAGTGTAAGATCTGGTGGAATTATTCCTTCTCCACCTCCAGGCAGTTGGAGGCGACGAAGCCTGATGTTGTTCTCCTCGACAATCTCTCGCATGCCATGTTCATGATCGCCACCGGCCGAAACGAACATGGTAGCGAAGGAGATAGAAAAAAGGACGAAATATCAAGATCTGCTCTGCGAACTCCGGCAAATGTACGTGGGCTACTCTGTGAAACTGGTAGTCCTCATCATGGGCGTGCTTGGTGGTGTCAAGAGCTCACTGGTTGAGAATCTCAAGTGCATCCCAGCGTGCAGGGTGCGAGTGGATGCACTTGAAAGTGCAATGCAGAAGGCAGTCCTTCTCAAGTCCCTTCATCACTTCGTACGATTGACACTAATGCTGGGTAGCCACCTATCCAACTGGGGTCGACGTGGCTACCCGTAGGCACGACACCTGTCGAGTCTCCGGCAATTATGACAGCAACGAAACCTGATGCTAGCCGGAAACTCAGAGGTGGATGCTACTTTACTGCAACAAATAAAATTATATCTTTATTGGCCGTTAGGTAAGTGATTATAATTGACCTCGTCAGTTAGCACAGAACAATCATGAACATCCCACAGCCTCCTGTTGATCACTTTTAGAAAATCCAACTGTACACAATCTAGAACCATATGTGCTCGCGTAATGGGCTGTTGATTTTCTATGGGGTTTTCATGGCGTGGTCGCATGGATCCCTCCTACTTACTGTGTCTGGTACTATTTCAGTCATGCACTACATCTTCACTATGCCCAAAGAATGGTAATAGCTCCAGCACCTCAATTCCCTAATGGAGTGAATGGTAGCTTACCACTCCCATACACTTCCTAGGGATTTGAGAGAGGGTAGGTGGGAACATACGTAACGTGGCATAAATGTAGAGGTGAGGTGTATCTACCCTCCCATTCAGGGAGCAAAACAAGAAGGTAATCAGGATATAAGCCGTCAACAGCCAAGCATGAATATAGCAGGCATAACGCTACACCTTCCTTACACTCCATGCTGGGTAGAGCAGAGGTAAGCAGGGCATAGCCGAGAGAGGACCAGCAAGTGTAGGGTGGGCAGTAAGTTACCACTCCTTAACCCTCCATGAAATGTAAAGAGCAGGAAAAGAGGAGCTAACTATACTTCATGACAAGTACTACCATCTCTGTACACCCTGCCGACCCACCATGAAGAAGTTAATTTTTGTCAGAATAAAGACTTATTGTTGCTAAAGACTATTCATTGACAAGGATTCAAAGCTATTGTTTTAACATTTTTCAGGCCTTGGTTAGCTTACACTTCAGTACTATATTATCATTAAATACTTTTATGTATGAGTAATACCTTCCCTGGATTATGTAATTAAGAAATAGAAAATATAATCTTTTAAAATAAATATCATGGGTGCTTTTAATCACAATGTCATTCATTTTACATCATAGTTATTTTTAACTTATGCGCATAAATGTAATACTATTAACAAGTTTCTACATTTTTAAAAAGGTGAAAGCATAGGTGAGAAAGACACCATTCATGTTGTAGTGAAGGGAGTATGTAGTGTAATTCAGAGAATGGACATGATACATGGAAAAAATAAAAAGGGACTTCCATTTATTCCATATCCAATAAAAAAAGGGATTGTTCCTCCAGGCTGCTTCATCCGTACACATTATCTTGATGTTTCACACTTTAAGGAAGGAATGGCATTTAATTTAGGTAAGTTAACTGGATTACCATGGAAAATTACTATTATGAAGGAAACTATCTTCCTGTCATCCTGTACCTCACCTGATCTATGGTCTTACAGACAAATGGCCCATAAGGTAAAGAATTCAGGAATTCTTGAGTGTCTGAATAAAATCTTAAGTCAGTAACATTTAGAATTTAGGAATAAGTGTACATGCAAAGTTATTTGTTAGGAGAAATAAACAACTAAGGATTGAGGTAGACGGAAAGTTCCTCCCACACTAATTGGTCCAGAATTGAAAACTGAAGTAAATATTTTAATATTATAATCACATAACATTCTGGCTTGAATGTTTGCAAACACTGTTTCAAACATGTTTTCTGTTTTACTATTGCCATGAAAACACCATGTGGGTGGTCATATTATAGAACAGAGCTAATATGAGGTTTGTCAGTTGAGAGTAACATATCACAACTGTAAAATTTCAGTGATATGAAACTACGTTTAATAGAAGAGCTATATTCAGTATCTACCAGAGTACTAGTTGCATTTTGTTTATGGATTTGCATCATATCAAGAGTGTGTGTTGGAAACATTTATACTCTTGTTTCTTAAGGCCATTTTACACGGTACATTTTATTGTACAATTTCTTGTACAAATGCTTGTATGAGAAAATTGTACAGTGTAAAGCAGCAAATTGTGTGAACGCTTGCGTGAATGTCTGAACAGAAAATAGAACCTGTTCTAATTCCATTCAGACAAACATACAATTTTGTTCAGTTTCATATATTCATTTGTACAATAAAATGTACAGTGTAAAGGGCCTTTCAACATTTTATGTTTGCACTTTGACTTGCCTTATGTCTGTATGAGACAACAGGGCCAATAAATATTTTATTATCATATCTGAACTAGATATTTCCTGGGGCCAAATAACTGAGTGACTAATCCAATCGGTGTTTTCCTTTTACCATTCAATACCCAGGAATGTGTTTAAAAAAATACTCTTTTTTTTGCTAGGAGAAAGCTGGCAGAATCGTTTAGTGATGGCACTCAATGATGTCACAATCCTGTACATCCCAACTAATGTTATTGAATCCTATGATGCACGTGATAATTCTTGGGATGTAATCAAAGAGTTCATAAAAACAAGCCTCCCAGAAGAGGATGATCTTTACAGTGAATATAAAAAGAAAATCATCTGGCGAGATCATCGAGTGAAGCTACGTGAAGATGTTATCTTTCAATACAAGGAGTTCAAAAGCCCACAAATGCGTGATATCCCAATTTCAATTACACACCTGCTAAAAAAAGAAGAAATAAAATAAATATAAGGGAGTTAGAAGTTTTAATTTTCAAACATCTTCAGTATACTGTATATTCCACTATATGTCCCAAGCAAGTATCTTAAAACACAGACACATCAATGTGAATGATTTTTCAGTTGGTTAGTCAGTTACTCACTGATTGGAATCCATAAAAATTCTCACGAAGATGAATGAAATGCAATGCATCCCATCCTTTTTAGAAGCTGAATAAAAATACAAATTTCACAAACAAAAGGCTAAAAATTAAAATTTTTAGCCTTTTTATTCGTGAAGCCTTTAAAAATTTAAGCCTAACTCACCCATCCATTGACAAGTAGGATTCAATATCAAGAACCAATGAGATAAGAAATTCATGATAAATGCAATTTTGGATTGAAGCCATCACTATTTCGACTTATGCAAAATGATTAGTCACAATAATATATTGATTCATAACCACTTTTGCAGCAAATAACTGGTACAGATTTAAAATTACGAATGGCTTAATTTATTTCCCAGCTTGCAGTGGGATAATTACTGCATTTGACAGCATATAAGAGACACCTCCGTTTCTGTAATGCAAGTTACTGAGGCTGAACATTTACGTATAAGACTTGGGGTGATTTTTGAGCAATAATTTTGGAAAATATGCATTTTAATCATCACCATCGGTGCAATCCTAAGATTGGTTTAATGCAGCTTTCCACTTGATTCTTAAATTTGCCACCCTCTTCATACTAACAAAATTCTTCTCTTTTACACCCTTCACAATTTGTCCCATATATCTCATGAGAGGTATGTCTTTTCCATTCTTCCCGTTTACTTTTCCCTCGATGACTGTCTTCATCTGGTCATTGTATCTCAAGATATGGCCAATTAAGTTGATGGGTGACCTCTTTGAGTTTTCAGCAGACTTCTCTTTTCTCCCACCCTTCTTAAGACTTCTTCATTTGTCACTCGGTCAATCCATTTAATCTTCATCATTCTTCTGTAGCACCACATTTCAAATGCTTCCAGCCTTGACTTCTCTGCTGCTGTTATCATCCTTGCTTTGCTGCCAAATAGTAGTATCTTCCAGATGTATGCTCTAATGAATTGTTTCCTCACTTCCATACTTGTATTTGCAGCTGTTAGCAGAATCTTCTTCTGGTAAAATGCCCTTTTTGCTTGGGCAATTCTACTGGCAATTTCTCTTTTAATTCGTCCATCGCTGGTTACTCGGCTTCCCAGGTAACAGATATCTTCCACCTCCTCGATTTTTTGTTTTCATAGTTTAACATTGGTCCTGGCTTCCTTTCTTCTATTACATACCAATACCTTGGTTTTCTTTTTATTGACATTCAGATGATATCTGGTCATTGTTCTTTCCATATTTCGTAGTGTCTTCTTTAAATCTCCTTGTTTCTGCCATCACTGATATGTCGTATTTATCGTACAAACACAGCATGCTGATTTTCTTCCCGTGGATATTCTCTCCTGAAGACTTTTCTTTGACTTCTTGGATGGATTTTTTGATGTAGATATTGAATAATACGGGATACAGTGCACAGCCTTGTCTTAATCCTTTTGTTATGCTTGCTTTACTACTCCTGGGTCCAGATTTAATCACAGCCACCTGGTTTTTATACGAGCTGTGAATAACTCTTCGGTCATAGTATGATACTCCAATTTCTTTTAGAACCCTTAGCATCAAGTTCCAATGCACATTGTCAAATGCCCTCTCCAAATGACTGTAGCTTCTTCTCTACAAGCATCCTGTGGGCCAAAATCGCTTCTCTTGCACACTTGTTTTTTCTAAAACCAAATTTGTCCTCATTCAGGAGCTCCTCAGCTTTTCATTCTATTCTTAACTATAGATGATTCTTGTCAATATCTTTAAGGCAAGAGTCATCAGGCTTTTGTCCTAAGGTGTTCAGTTCTTGGCCCTCTTCTTTTTGGCAATAGGGATTGTTTTAATTTTCTTTTGTCTTAATGTGGATGGATTTATCTTGAATAGTCTACAATTAATAAGCTTCTCTCATATAAACAAACAGTAGGTTGTTAGTCAAACTCTTAAACATGAAACAGGGATGATGACGTTCTTCTCAAAGTTGGTGGGTATCTCTCCTGTAGAATACATGTTGCAGATGGTTTTGTACAGCTGGGTAAATGTCTTCTCTCCTGCATTTGTAATTAGTTTGGCAGCAATATCATCTGTTCCAAGAGCCTTATTTATCCACAGGTCTCTTACAGCTGTGTTGAATTCCGATCTGAAGTTTGGGACTCCCAAATCATCCTTTTCAACTTCATTTTTCTCTTCAATTACTTTTGCTCTAAGATTGCTTCCATTGTACAACTTTTCCAAGTATTCCTTCCATCTCTTCACTTTATCCTCATGTTTGATTAAGAACCTTCCATTCTTGTCCCTAATGGTATAGCATCTTGCAACTCTTACGCCCGAGACCGTTTTGTTTATCTTGAAACCTGTTACTTGAAGTGACTCCTCACCATCTTTAGACCACTTCCACATTTCCATGCGCGAGGTTGCTTTGTACATCTTCTCATAGATCCTTCATCCACATTTCCCTTGCTTTTCCCGCTTTATGGTTTATTTCATTCCTGATTCTTTTGTAGCAAAGTTGCCCTTCTTCAGTTTCCACATTTTTTCTCTCTTCAATCAATTCAAAGACTTCTTCTGTAATCCATGGCTTCTTCTTTACAACTTTTCTTCTCCCCAGAGCTTCTTTTGCTGCTTCCTGTAGCCCGATTTTGATTGCCTCCCATCTCTTTTCCACTGATTTCACAGTCAAATCCTCTTCTATTTTGTGTTCCACTGCCTTCTGAAAGGCCAGCCGTTATTGAGGTGCCTTTAGTTTCTCTACTTGCCATACATTCTTGTTTGATTTATTCAATTTTAAGTGGTATTTCATCACCACTAAGTCGTGGTAACTATCAACATCTGGATCCAGGTAGCTTTTGCAGTTCTTCACCTAGTTCCTTAACCTCTGCTTCACTAAAATGTAGTCAATTTGAAACCTTCTTCTGTCTCCAGGCATTTCCCACATATATCTTCTCTGTTGGCGGTTTTTAAACAATGTGCTTCCCACCACCAACTTGTGTTGCATGCGGAATTCTTTAAGCCTCTCTCCTCTAGATTCCCCAATTCATATTTTCCAGTTATTCTTTCCTCTGTACCTTCACTGTTGACAGCGTTCCAATCTTCTAAAATAATTAAGTTTTCTTCTCCTCTTACCTGTTTTATGACTTCCGTGATATCTAAGTAGACATCTTCCACTTCTTCATCCTCGTATGCAATTAAACCTGCACCACTACGGCATCTACAGGTTTGGTCTCAATCTTCACCATTATTATCCTTTTATTTTAATGCAGGAAGCTCTTCACATGCAGTCCAGCACACTTTGCATTCCTGCCTTCTCCAGCATTGTCATTCAGTGATCCGGTGGAATAATTCTGTAAATTCCACTCCAAAAGTCTCCTTCTTCGGGGAATCTCATTTCACTTATTCCTAATATGTCAAGGTACACTCTCAGCATTTCCACCGTCTGGTTCTCCAGTCTTCCGCAAGTCAGAAGTAATCTCACGTTCCTACCCTCTGGAATATTTTACTCGAGAGAGTTCCATCACGTCTTGATAAAAAGAAGAGAGTGGAGTAGCTGACTCCTCAGGATAATAATGTGGTGGCTTCCCCTTGCCTTCCACATCGCAGTACTACAGCTGTTAAAGTAAATGTTACGATGCCTGTAGTGACATGAGTGTCGCTGTAGCAACCACTGTGGTCTCCATCTTCACTCATTTGAGGAAGAGCTGCTGCCCTCTTCTCTGAGTGATGGAATGTACAATTGTAGGTGGCCTCCCATCACAAAGTCATGGCATCTTCACAGGTTTCTGTATCATTTAATACTTTCACTGTGGGCCCATAGCACGAAATATATTTGCCATGAGTGGCAGTAAATTTCTTTCATGAATAGGTACTAATGATTCCTATGATGCATAGATCGTTTTACCTAGAAAACCTATAAATGGCTGGCACTTTGATAAAGTTCAGATTGCAATGGAGGAGTGGGAAGTAATTTGGAGGGCATTAGCTGGAAACAGAAAAACCGTGGCGCATTTGAAAAGAGAAGACACAGAACGCACTGGTGCATCTTCTGCAGTGAAAGTGTTAAAGGCCTATCTTACTCAACAATAGACCAATACCACATAGGAGTGCAGTCAATTTTTGTCCACAACTGCTTATTGGTAGAGTGAAGTCACTTATTTCACAGTAAACCTCTTTATGTGTCTAGAAGTTGACCCACCATCCGCAACCCAGTGGCTTTAAGCTTAGTCCTATGATGTGCATTGTATGTCATCAAATATGCTACATCCACTTCCCTAAAATATGCTCTAAATCACATCCAATTGCTTGTTACTTAAATCTTTTGATAAATCTGTTTATTGAGGCTACACCAAATTTATTTTACAAATGAGTTAACCTACAATACTCGTAAAAATATTTCAGCTTGTGGCCTCCTTGAGTTTACTCTGGAGGTCAACAAGCAAATTCCTTGAAAGAATCAATAGCCAGTCACTAATCCTACATGGGAAATAAAACTTTTGCCGGATAGTAAATGCACCATGTTTTATTAAGTTTTTTATTTAACCTTAGAATTAAAAATTTATCTTAGTTTTTATTCTCAAATAAATAATAATTTTACTTTGTTTTCCATAAAATATTAAAATGAGATCAGGAATGTTAAAATAACATCCAACATATGTTAAAATTCACTGTGTAATATGTAGTCTGTGTCAATTGCAATGTATATACTTTGAGAAACCTAAAATATAACAGATACCTTGCCAAAATGATACCAAAGTAATTGAGCCTTGTTTAGAGTACAGAGTATTATATGCATTATTCATGAAATGCTGGTGAACCTCTATTTAGAAAATTTTATTTACTCAAGTTTTGCATCAACCTTTTACATATTAGTCTTGAGACCTTTGAAAGACAGTCGTTCATCAACTCTACTTGCCCCTTCTTCTTCTCCACAGAATTTATATTGATTAACATTTACTGTTAAGCCATTATTACAGCTGGCTGAAGACAATTACATAATAATTTTTAAAATTTTTTAGAAATATGATTTTGTGTTCTTGAATACCGAAGGATTCAAAATGTCAGGAATTTAGAAAACCAATCTACTCTCACTAGCCTGGAAGAGTAGGAGTGACCTCTGCTTTTCAGTGACTAGAGGAAAAAATTCAAGGATGAAATAAATTACATGTTTTTTAAATTTACAATTTATTTTCTGTGAACAATCCAATTCAAGAATGTCATGTTTGCCAATATTTACATCATCAGATTCATTTACAGTGGTTCACACATTTTTTTCCAAGGCAGGGTTCAAAACTTCAGAATAGAGGTACGATTGAAGAAAGTAACATTTCATAATTGCCAGTATACAACCAAACATAATACATACATTGGAGACAACAATCATTCTTATAAAAATGTGCATATTTGATTTTAAAAATGTACAAAACACAGAGAATAAAATGAAAAACACTTAGATACAGAACTATGGCTAGAACAAGTATTCAGCAAGAGATTAGCACCAGCTCTTGCAATTGAGTTCTGAAAAATTCACTGGAGAGACTTGATGCAGGTAAATCTGTTGTTACACATTTATGATAAAATGATTGATAGTTAGCTGATGAAATTCAAATAATAAAATATAATAAACAAAAATATTAAATACTTTTAACATCACATCTAGTTTACATGAAGGACACTTTAGGGTCTGGAAGAAATGATGGGCGGTTGTTGGGTGGCATTTTTCTTTGGGGCATAGGCATCAATCCAACTTTGCCACTTTGGCTCATGGTACCAACATGATCCACTTTCTTTGAGGTGGAATTCCCAACCTTTCTCGTGGGAGCAGTTCCTACTTTCCGGCCTCTGTAACAGTTAGAAAAAAAAGTTAGAGCCTGAAAGGAAGCCCCTTCACATAGCTAAACACGAGGACTTGTATGCAGTGCTGATTGTCTAGTTTAAGCAAGCAAGAGTCTAGAACACTCCTGGCCCTGTTTTGATGTCAAAGGCTGACTCTTTAGCTTCAGAGTTGGGGATTCATTTCAAGTGTAATCCTGAATGGCTGGAGAGGTTCAAGGTGAGGAATGGGATAGTTTTTAAGTGTGTGTCAAGTGAGTCAGGAAATTTTACCCACGACATGACGTCAATTCGATTAACTTTTGCCTTGCCTAAATTGCTAGACATTTTCAGCTAATGACATTTTTAACACTGATGAAACTAGAATTTTTACTGTCTCACAAAAAAGATGTTAGCTATTTAAAATACATAGAGTTTGGGCAGAAAAAAATTGAAGAGTATTACCATATTGATGCTTGCCATTATGATGGTACTGAAAAGTTACATATGTTATTGCTATGTATTAAGTTTCTCAATCCTTGGGAGTTTCAAAAATGTAAAGAAAATCCTGTGGAATATACTGCAGCTGAAAAAGCTTATCGACAGGAAACAATTTCAGAGTCTGGTGTAACGTAACAATTGGATGCCACATTGTAATGTGAAGATCACAAAGAGTTGCGGGAAAGGAATTAAGAACAATGGTTAGATCTTTTCATGCAGGAACGGCGGCAACAATTCAGCAAGTTCTGAATAAACAATGCCGTGGAGAGTTCAATAACAAAAGGGAGTGTGGGTGTACATTGAATGGGGACTGTAGACATGGGGAGTCTACAGTCCCCATTTCCAACAAAGGTCAGTTCCAACAAAGAAATGCTTCACGAGGGGAACCTGCAACAGTCGAGACTTTTGATTGCCTTTGGAGAAAACCAGCATCGATCACTTTTAAAGAGAGCCAGCAAGACTGTGGGATAAACCCAGGGACTCCACACGAATTAACTTTCCAGTAGTAGAAGCTGTGAATGGTTACAGACAAGTAACAAGAGACAGGGCCGGTGACAGGATTTTCGGGCCCCTGGGCAACTGAGTGGTCCGGGCCCACTAAATGCCGGCAAACCCCCTCACTTAATTTACACCAGAACTGCGAACTTTCAGGTTATTTTATAACCAGGACTTACCTGATTATCAGCTTTTTCTTCAGAGGAAAGTTGCACACTATCATACATTATCTTTTGATTTATTATAAATTGTCCTTTTTTTAAATTAAACACATGTCAGTGGAATGGGATGGGGAAACAATTTCAAAATGATAACTTTTTGACGATGTAACACACTTTACGTTTTCATTTTACAGTAATCAAAACTAGGACTTACTTGAACTTGAACATTTTATAAAAAGTCATAATAAAACGTACTTTTCTTTTTTTTCACAATTGGCATATCCACAATTACTCCAATCTTTTCGAAGATACGGAGATAATTATATCACCACCAAATTAAAATGAATGCAGATTATTCATTTCTACTAAGCTTTGATTTCACTACAACTCTCTCAATCAAGCATAACAGCAGGGAATGGGTAAAAATAATGTAAGTTAACGGTTTTGACGAACAGAATATATTTTGTTGTGCCTCAATATTAAGCTATTTTCGATAATTTGTTTCATTCCTGTGTGCATAATTCAAGTAAAGTAGAAACTCAAGTTTTCCTAGATGAATAAAGTCTAATGTGACGTATAAATCAGGGATATGCATATTGTAACACCGAGAAAACGAAATATTTCAGTACATTTTCTCGTTGAACAACCAAAAGCTCCGCGGTGTCCGAAATGTACCTTTCTGCATGAACCTACTGGTAGGGTCAAAGGCTTGGACTGTTGGGGCGAAGGGGCAAAGAAACGAAAAGAAGTCCTTAATAAGGTCCCTCTGGAACGTAAAATAATATTCATGTGAAAAATACAGGAATTACAGGGTGTGAATGAAAAGTTTACTTTTGAGGGGAGAAACCTCGAATGCGATTTCGCGTACACTTACAGACCTTATTATTTCTACATCCCCATGATTTCACACGTGTAGAGCCGGTGGAGATCAATAGCAATGCACACATATTAAAAAAGGCGAATAAGAAGAGTTATGTTCCTTATGGATTGAAAAAACTTACTCGCGTCACGTCATTTCCAGCTCCCGGCGTGTGTCTCAAGCTCCGGACGCGCGTACGAAAAATCAAATGTAATTTTTGGCGTCGCAAACGAATTTTCAATTTTTTTTCAGATCTACCTTTAAAAAGCATCAACAATTGATTTAATATGAGTCACTTGACAGGCACTTAACATGCCAGATATTTACTACTTAAAATGAATTTTTGCGTGAAAATAGCGTCCGTCATTTTGTTACGTAATATCACCTACATTTAGGAAAAAAACTCCCAAAGTTAAGCACAGTAAATAAAAAGTATGGTTTTAACAGACCTACTAGTTTTTTATCCGACCAAATTCCTCCCACAGCGTCACCCTCAACTTAAATAGGAAGATTTTCGTAGAAAACTGAAGTCGGGTGTAATTTTGGAATTTTGGATATGTTTGAGCCCCTGCATCTCGGTAACGGCGACAGAACACGACCAATGACATGCCATTCCATGGTTGCCAATCAATTATGAGTATTTGTACCAAGTTTGTTGATTTATCTCCAAAAAAGCCATGTTGGAATTTTGTGCCTTTTTTCGATTTCAGCCTACTGTGCATCGTTTCAAAAATTCCTTCCTCTCCTTTCTATTAACAAAAACCACACAAAATCATGACAGTGCGTGCATGGGCCTTGAACTTATTCAAGTAAAACAAGGAAACAAATATAGAAAAATTTCAGAAGGATAAATTATACATCATGTTTAAGAATTAATAACTTTCTGAAATATGTATAAATTCACAAAATTTTAAATATAAAATATTTTTTTGCTTCCCTTTTTTATTTTTCCCGGGAGTTAAGGATTTAGTATAAACGAATCCCGGGATTCCGGGATTGACGTACACATTTTCGCTAACAGGCAGCGCTAATAAGTAAGTTTTCTTGGACATGAAATGCAACACGTTCGACGTACGAGTCCATTTACTAATACATTTTATTGGAATAAGTAATTTGTCATCATTTGTAATACATACGAAAAACGGAAATGAGCTTACGGCTCGCGTGTTAAAGACATATTGATCACCAGCATTAAACAAGATGGACCAAATATCAGAAAATGTTGTCTAACTTTTGATGATGATCCCGTAATCCCGGGATTGAAAAATCTCTCTGGGATTGCAATCCTTACTGGGAGGCTAGGTTGGGGAGCCGCAGTCCCTCCCTTTCCTGTGTATTGGAGCTCATGTATACAAAACCAATGACACAACACTAGAATTTGTAGCTTGCTACTGCTAATCTGTAACTTTGACTGCAGAATGAACGATTATTTACAGTCCAATAACAAGTAAACATCATCTTAGTAAACATGATTTAGGCGGGGGATGGGGTTTCTTGTCGTTCAGGTTACAATATGTCACTGAGTGGCGAATGTTCGCGGCAAAGGGAGGGGAGGTTAGTGTCGACACAGGGCCCGCGCTTCTCGCTCTATCGTCCCCATCACCCCAAAACCCTCGATGACCACAACAACAATGCTAATGTCATACTTCTCTATTGCACACTGACACATCTCTACCATGATTTGTTTTTTTCACTTTTTAAACAACAAAATTTTGTATTCTATTTGGCATTTAAATTTATTCATACTTTAAATTTTTATTTTCAATTAATTATTTTGCCCCGGGCCCCCTGATGGCCCGGGCCCCTGGGCAATTGCCCCCTTTGCCCCCCCTTGTCGCCGGCCCTGACAAGAGATAAGACCACAGTCAAGCAACCTCATCTAGGAAAAACAAGGTGTCGATGCTGGAGACTCACCTGCAACATCATGTATCTGGGTAAATGGTAGGTATATAGCAAGTAAGAGGGGGTTTATTGCATATGTTGTGAAGGGCATTGAATCATAAGCGAATGTGTTAAAGAACATGGTGAAAGTGAAGGGTATTTTGCATGTGATATTTATATTGTGACCAGTGAACGGTATTTGTGAGGGGATACATATGTGTGCATATTGTGTCAGTTTGATACATAATAAGGTTGAAATGAATTGCATCAAAACATCATAAAGGTAAAGTAAAAATTATGTACTTTACACTGGGTTAAGGCACCATATCAGCTCTTTTCACAGCAAAAGTACAAAAATAACCTAATAAACATCAACAGCTCTGCCCACCCTAATGTGAAAATACTGAAGTCTGTTAAGTTGATATTTTTGATGTCAAATATGACAAGTGTTTTACAGTCTTATGATCAGGGAATTCCAATTCAAGATTGCTTGAAATTCTTAAGGGAATTGGAGTGTCCTACAATGGCTGAAGAACTATCCATAGATTGTTTAAAAACCAAGCAGCTGTGGATTGAATTGAATTAAATCTGGACCCAGCTGTGAAGAAGCAAGAATAAGGAAAGGAGTGAGGCAAGGCTGTGCACTGTCTCCTGTAATTTTTTATGTTTATTTCAAGAGGGCCATCAATGAAATAAAAGACAAGTCTTCTGGAGTGAACATCCACGGAGAAAAAAATTACATTTGACATGGCACTCATAGCAAAGGCAGAGATGGTTCTAAATAAGATTCTGGTAACCATGGAGAGGACAATGGCCAGATATCAGCTGAAGATCAATAAGAAGATGATTAAGCTATTGTATGCAGCAAGAGAAAAGAGGCCAAAACCACTGTTAAACTAGGAAAACCAAAACTTAAGGAGGTGAAAGAGTTCTGTAACCTGGGAAGCCGAGTAATTGATGATTGACTAAGCAAGAAAGAAATGGTCTGTAGAATACCCAGGCAAAGTAGCATTCTACCAAAAGTAAAATCTACTTGCAGCGGGAAGTCGAGCACAGAAGTAGGGAAACAATTCATCAGAATGTACCTACATCTGGAACATATTTCTTTATTTCAGTGAGGCATGGTCAATAACAACAGTGGATGAGCCAAGAGTGGAAGCATTCAAAATGTGGTGCTACAGAAGAATGATGAAGATTAAATGGATCAACCAAGTAAGTAACGAGGAAGTCCTAAGAAGAGTGAGAGAAAAGAGAAGTCTTCTGAATATCCTAAGTAGAAGACGGACATCTTAATCGGCCACATCATGAGACATGACGGTCTGATGGATGGGAAGAATGGAAAAAGAAAACTTTGTATGAGATGTATGGCACAAATGATGAAGGATGTGAAAGAGAAAAAATAGATAAAAATATAAGGAGATTGGGAATTAGCAAAAATCTAAAATATTAAGCATTGGATATTAATGCTCTAGCATTATTTATGTAGTGTTGAAACAAATGAGGGATCAGGCCCATGACTCTTTTGGATTCCTTGCATATGTTGCTTGCAGATTGAAGCTTAACAACCTTGGATACAATCTAAAATTGTTTTTGCCAGATGCAGGGTTGTTTTCATCACTAACAAGGAGACATCTTGAAAAAGATGCTAAGAAAGCTAACGAAACATTTTTTCCTGAAAATGGAGATAAAATGTAGAAAAAAAGTCATGGCTTTCCCTTTCATATTCCCGGGTTCACCAGAAAAGTGATTCTATAGAATTTCATTCCATACAAATCCAATGCCTTAAACAGCCCTTCGTAACAACTTCCGTGGCCTTAGTAGTTAAGGTAATGGTTCGGGTAATATTTTGTAATCTTCAGACCAGTGGCAAGGGTTCGAAACTCACCAGTAGCATTTTTTTCTGGTTAAATATCTTTTGGAAACAATCATAGGATGCCCAGTTCCATACATGTAAACATTAACAGCAGCAGTTACAGTTTGAACCTACACACAGAATTCCATGCTTTGCCCAAAAAGACACTTCACAAGTGGAGGGTGTGCCGTTGGCCGAGTATTTTCAGATTTTGAAAATGTGAGGATATTTTTGGGCAAGCCAGAGCTCGATCGGTCTCGGGTATCCCCAAAGGTCATTAAAGTTGTCACAAGCTATCTTCACCTGACTTTGTTGCACATGTATGTAACTGGGCATCCAGCCTTGTTTACATCATTGTCTTCTCCTGGTCCCTTCCATCTTGCTGTTAAGTCCCAGCCATGTCAGCTACCGTGACTTCACGAATCTAACTATATCCTCCCTTCTAATATTTCATTTTTTCCCCAGTTTATTCTAATTCTCCATATCTCTCCTTCCGTAACTGGGCCATAGATTCTTCTCATAATTTTCCTTTCAAATCTTCAGAGTGTTTCTTCATCCTGCTTGGATAACACCCATGTCTCAGCTCTGTATTACAACTGACCTTACCAGAGTTTTATAGTTTTTAATTTAATTTTCCCAATAGAAGTGTTGATTTGATGGGAGGTACATTTTGAAAATAGACTTTGTTACCCTTAATAACCCTTTGATTGGATCTCTTTATATTTATATCAAAATTATGCAATATGACTCTCAGGTAAGTAAATTTTATGAAACCCTCAAACTCATAATTACCAATAATTAAGTTTTTTGGCTCTCATTTGCTCTTTGAAGAAGACATTTTCATGTATTTGCTCTACTCTGTTAACCCAGTAACGCCTGAAAAAAAAAGTTTCTCGGAATTCAGTGATAAACTAATATTTCAATAAACATCATTTTCTGATATATTACGTGCAAATTTTATTCTTAAAACATTGGTAGTTATGGAGATACAGCCTGGTACCAAACGGTACCGCTAGGCGCTTGAGGGTATAAAATGTAACCGATTTGGAGAATCTCCTGAAATTAAACTGTAGCTGTCGAAAATACTTCGTATTTTATATTTTATGACCCGAATATTAATTTTAAACATATAATGTCCTTGAAATACCAAGAAATATGCAAGCAATGTATTACGACCGTAATAATAATTTAAAATATAAATTTTCCCAAGGTAAATAAAAGTTCATTTCAAGGCTTACATAAATCACTGCCAGAAATGGAATGGCGCAAAACAATACATAATACTAAGTTACATTTCAAACATTCTGTTCGTGTCCTACTGGTGTAATTTGCATGGGCACAACTTCGCCGTGGGGGAGTGGATTTCACGAGGTAGTTGTACCCATCGTACCTTACTGCATCGGAGACACATAAAAGAAAATCGACCGATAGCAATCAAATGCAATCTATTGAAAATAATATGCTATCTGATGATGAGTTTACTAACATCATTCCAGTTTCACGTCCTCTAGATGCAGATGCACGTCCCACAGATTTAGGGGGATACTTGAATCTTTCGAGGTATGTCTGCACAACTGCCCGACGGAACTCTAGCAGGGTTATACCTCTTCATGACTTCCTCATCAACAACCATTGCAATTAGTATCCGCGTAAAAATGAGTCACCACAATTTCTTTACCCTAACACCTACACGATAAAGGGATATATTCCAGTCCATTCGATCGGTGCCCCCCCATAAATGCATTATATTTCCCAAAAATATCGGGTCGTGGCACAAGGATTCTCTTTTTCTCACTTTTAGAGAAGCTACCCACACCAGATAACGAATATATCCGTATATATATATATATCGTGATATGATGATATAGCTGATACAACTGAATTTTCCACCCACTTCACTACAGCAATGTTGTCTTTCACGCATCTTCTAGCTTCAAAAGATCCTCGTTTCATCTTAGCCAATTCCTTATTGGACTTCAGAGGACAGTCTTCAGGTATTCTATTTTTCCCTCACTGTGCCAGTTGCATCGTATTTCTTTCTGTGGAGATATTTCCCTAAGCTGTTACTTGTATAATAATTATCAAAATAGAACCGGTAAGGTGGTTCTTTCTTTTGTGGGTCATCTAACATTCGTATTAGAGATGCTGCTGCCTAACCAAATTATTTTTCGTAACTTTCCCCTTTCCTCGGGTTATTCCCTTGGAATACGTCGAAATTTGGTAGGTAGGGCTATTGAGACACCAAACTTTATAGCCAAATCTTATTGGCTTACCCCGGATGAATTGCTTACATCCGTGTCTTCAAAAATATAATACCATTGACTCATCGAAACTCGAGCACTGCTCTTCTTTGAAATTCTGGCCAAATTTTTTCTTCGGTATGTCCACAAGAGTGCGCATTTTCCTCGTTTCATCCGAAGTATTTAGAGCAGTATTGTCACAACGATAAATAAATCTGTCTCACCTCATTGAATTACACACAATCTCATTTCTCATGTCGTGTGCTCCTCCCAATAAAATACGGTTCCACTAGGAACCATATTTTGCCCACGAAGGAAAAGAACAGCAACAAGCACTTTCACTTCTTTAGGTGTAATATTTGGATTAGTACATTTGCAGAACAAGGCATACTTTTTCAATTCTAGCACTTGGTGAGAAATGACTTCTTCATCAAAAAACAGTTCAAAAACTGTGGTAGTGGGCAATTTACGAACCAAGGAGTAATCAGGATTATGGAAAATCGTGTCACGTACAGTAATTTCTTTATCATCCCAAATGATTAATTTCTCGCGTATTTGAGGTATCTTGCGTGATTTACGGCTCAGAGCAGGTTCACCAAATGCGGACTAATATTGCGATCTGCGAGGTGTACATGCATTAAACTCACTATATAATCATGTATCAAAACAAATAAACATTTAAAATGATTATAATAATAATAAAATAAATAAATACATTGATAAAAAGTGTTAAAAACACAATATCGCAAAAGAATCGGGTGGAAATACAAACGCGGAAGGAATTCGCTCCCCGCATAAAAATAGCATGGGAAGCGCCTAGCGGTACCATATGGTACCACAGATATATTACATTATGTAACTTTTCTAAGAATACATCTAAATCCAAAAAGTCTACTCTAGCTCATAGCTACATGTATTGAGATTTAATATAATTTGAAAAACTTACGTAGATATGGATAGGACTGGATAAAGTTTAAAAAATCGGAATGAATGCACGACAAAAATCGTTTTTTGGCGATCATTAAAAATTCCCCTATTTCAAACATCTGTATGCGCGTTAATTATGGTTCAATAAGAGCGCAATTTGCGGAATAATATGCTCCAACGTATGTTAATTGATGGGAAGTTAATAAAAATCAGAAGGAATTTAAAGAAATATTAATAAAATTAGGTTTAGGAATACACTACCAAGTGGTACCAAACGGTACCGCTAGGCGTTAACGGGTTAACATTGAGACTCATCTGTTCCCATGTCTTCTATATTAAAAAGCATTTCCTTAAGGTCACTCACATTTCTTCCTATCAGAGCTATATCATCTGCATATGCAAAACCTTGTTTGGATCATTGAAAAATGGTTACCCTTAATTTCAATTCTTTGATTTCTTTATGCACGACCAAGTTGAATAACACAACCAAGAGTGCATCCCTTGTACTCAGTGTCATGATCAACATGAAATTCATTAAGTTGGTTTTTTGAGTGCATTTACATTCTGTACATACTGTAAATTATAAATTCATTTTATAAATTGCTGAAATAACATGAATTAAAATTTTGTTCAGTTCACAGGTTAAAAGTTTTTTATTGAATATATGTAATTCTGTGATATTTTTCTGCACAGGAGACTTAAAATATTCAACCATTTTCATCAAGTATGGTATTGGTGGACATGGAGAAGGTATTGCAATTTTTGATTAAAAATCTATGTCAAAGACAAAAACCATTAAGCATTTAACTTATTAAGAAAAAAGATTGAGCCTTTTAGAAACATTTCAAGTATAATTGGGCCGAATCCAGTTTTTTTTCTCTCGATCTCAATTCTCTCGATTCTCAATCTCGAATCTGAAATTCACCCTCGTATCTTGAATCTCATTTCAAATCCAAATCTTATCTCTACCTTTCATCTTAAATTTTATCTAAACTCTAAATGTTGCCATTTCCTTGAATCTCAAGTATAATTTCAATGCCAAATCTTTATTATATCCTTAATCTTATATTTTACTTTGAATTCTAATATTAATTTAACACATACATTTGAATTAAACACTTCAACTACAAGTATAATTCATTTAACAGCTTTAAGTTTTTAATAAAAAAAAGAGCATTTTAACACATTCCAGATCAAACCGATTTCTCATTTTATCACAAATATGCCAGCTGTGCTGAAAAGACATTCTGAGTCAACTGTTGCTGGTGCTTCCAAGTCAGTTTTCGTAATGCAGTAGAGCCTTGATGTGAAGAGAGCTCTCGAGAGCCAAAAATCCATTCACTATATCGAACTCTTGTTACTACCAAAGATATTTAAGTAATCATTCTACAGCCAATTTATAAACCGACGGGTTAAGCGCCACGGGTTGGGAGCACCCGCGGCGTAAATATCGATGAATGATTAGATAAGCACGGGGAGTTGGCATCACGCGCGGCGTAACAATGGGTTAAAACAAAAAAAGTAAGGAAGGCAACAATCAGAAAAACGAAGTGGGTAGTTACATGGCGAGAAAAGAAGGAGGTGATAGTGAGAAAGAGGAAAGGAGAGAAAGAAAAACGAGGACCCAGAGGGAGATAACAGAAAAAAAAACGGAGGATAAGGTGCACGCGTCAGCGGAGCAGTCCCGGGGCCCGCGTGATAAGGCAGGCATCGGCGGGAGACAGAGATAAGTCCAGCGGATCACAAGAACCGGCGGTCACGATAAGTCTGTAAACGTTGGAGTTACTAGTTAAAAGGAAAAGCCCACTATAGAGTTAACCATAAGGATTGAACCAAGATCACTGATTAAAGTAAATTTTGATATGAAATTGTAAATTGGGCCCAATTAAGGTTAAAACAAATAGTAATACAGAAATATTGTGCATGAAATTATAACTGTTTCCTTGTCTGATTTCTTGATCCCAATATCAAATTAACGGTATTAACGTATACAAAAGTGTGAAATATTTAATTGTATAAGGGTGTGTGTGGAACCTAACAGCTAGCCGGAAGAAAAGAAAGCAAAGGTAGGTACCCGAAGGTTTGAAAAGGGGTAGGGGTACAAATTGCTAAGAATTTAGCTGTAGTTTAACCAATATTGTGGGTGTTTTGGGTGAATGGCAAAAAGATATTACATATTAAGATAGGTCTTAAAAATAATATTTTCATTCACTCAATTGACCTGCGGTTGTATATACTGTTCATGACATTAAATTTCATGCTATATGTATTTACTTGAAATACAAAATGTTAATTTTGCATACTAACCCCCCACATTATTGAACTTTCTGGAGTTCCAAATGCATCGTGGCAACAAGTAATATAGCAATACAATGAACTATCATCGGGAAAACGTCAGAAACCAGAAAAATTGGTATACCTCTTGTAGAGTATTCTCTTGATATTCCATCAAAACCATTATTGTTGCAAGCAACAGTTGTAAGTTCCAAGTCGAATTTCACCGAGATATGCATAATATCTTTTGCCATCATCTGTGAGACCGGACGTCACCATAGAGTGGTGACGTCCGGTCTCACAGACTGAAGGTATAATCTTATTGGTGATGTGCACTAAATATATTATGTTCCAGTGCATGTGTTTCACTAGCTTCCTATTTTACGCTGCTCTTCCAATATATTAACCAATATATAAATCAATTGAATTTCGTTATTTAAAGACAAATCAAGTAAATACCCATTTAAACTTCCAGAAAACCCCCTAGTCCATTTCGGTCCAGGAGACCAACGTCACCACTCTTGTCCCAAAAATTGACGTAACCACTGGAGGGGTAATAATGCCCTTCCTCCCTACTACTTTTGGATTCATTAATCAAATGAACCTGGCTTCAGATTTAATGACACACTTTTTCCAGCCATGAAGTTGACTCTCGGAGTGACTTGACCTCGGAGTAACAAAAGTGGGAGAAAAACAAAAAAGCAATTGAAAGTCCACGACATATTGCGAAATTCACAAGCCCACTTACCTGCAGTGTTGATAATGTACACTTGACCCATTGGGCGTAAATTCTACTGAATTTTTTTTTTTCATTATAAAGCAAATAACAGACGTCACGAGCACAAGCTTGTGAACAGCAATGAACTGGTATGTTTCCAGTGTCTCTTTTGGGAGCCGCTGCATGTGGAACTTTGTTATCCAAGCTTTTGCATCCATCATGGTTAAAAAAACGAAGAGGAAGTCTCAGCTATTTACTGGGCAGACATGTCCCCTCCCTTACTGTTTTTAGCCTTATTTAGTATTGTTTCTTCTTGACAATTTACCCACTCACATCAGAAGGCGATGACTCAGCCTGGGCCCTGGGTGATTTTGATGACTTTCCCTTGGGTGGTGGACAAAAAGTCTCTTTCGTAGAGAGATGAGTTAAATGCCATCATCAAGGTTGAAGTTCCATGGAAGTTTCTCTATTTTGACTGCCATTCGTATGAATTGAATTGAAAGGTGGAAGTGGCCGATAGGATAGTGAGGAACTACTTCAAGGAATGGAGCAATGCCATAAGGGACAAGAATGGAGAACTTTTGACTGAAAATGAAGACAAAGTGAAGAGATGGAAAAAATATCTGGAAGAGTTATACAACGGGAACAATCTCCGCATAACAATTATCAAAGAGGAAAGCGAAGTCGAAAAGGATGATATGGGAGCACCAATATTAAGATTTGAATTCGACGCTGCAGTAAGGGACCTTTGGATGAATAAGGCTTCTGGCATTGATGATATTCCTGCAGAACTAATCAAATAATTTTTAATGTTTAGAGCCATCAATGAAATCAAAGAGAGGTCTTCTGGATTGCACATCCATGGAGAAAAAATTAGCATGCTGCGATTTGCTGATGACATAGCTCTCATTGCAGAGACAGAGAGAGATCTGAATAAGACTCTAGTAACCATGGAAAGGACAATGGCCAGATATCAGCTGAAGATAGATAAGAAGAAGACTTAGATATTGGTGTGCAGCAAGAAAGAAGAGGCTAAAACCAACGTCAAACTAGGAAAACAAAAACTGGAAGAGGTGAAAGAGTTCTGTTACCTAGGAACCCGAGTAACCAACGATGGATGAAGCAAGAAAGAAATAGTAGAATAGTCCAGGCAAAGAGGGCATTCTACCAAAAGAAGAATCTATTTACAGCTGGAAATACAAGCGTAGAAGTAAGGAAAAAATTCGTCAGAACATACGTCTGGAGCATGTTTCTTTACAGCAGTGAGACATGGACGATGACAGCAGTGGAGAATAAAAGGGTGGAAGCATTTGAAATGTGGTGCTACAGAAGAATGATGAAGAATCAATGGATCAACCAAGTGACAAATGAAGATGTCTTAAGAAGAGTGGGATAAAAGAGTTATCTACTGGAAACCCTAAAAAGAAGACAGGACAACTTCGGCCATATCTTGAGACATGATGGCCTGATGAAGACAATCGTCGAGGGAAAAGTGAATGGGAAGATTGGAAAAGGCAGGCCCTAAAGCAGTATGAGATACAGTGGAGGCTCGGCATAAAAAGTGCTCACAATGGCTGGAAAATCAATCGCTATAGCGAGCGCTTGTTATATCCAAAGGTGCTGGATTGAGCCTCTAATTACCCACAGTTGTTCTTACTTTCCATTTCTCTTACGTTACCATGCTATTAGAAACATGTAGAAGAGACGTTTTCTTGCACAATTGCATATTCATCGATCATTTTGCGAATTAAATCTTCCATAGCAAAAATTTACACTTTGCTGAAGTCTTCGAGTGTTAACCGGTACGTCCATTAGTTAGGAATGTTGTAATGATTCGCCGAAATATGGCATTTTCCGGAGGTCGAAAATATTTCTTGCGTAATTACCTATTCCTAGACATTTCTAATATTCACATTCAGTTATCTCTCGAAAATTAATTGCAGCGAGTATTTAATTACACAAGCAAATGCCTCTGTCGGTTGTGCTGAACATTGTGTGTCGTATTAGTGCTGCCATCTGGAGGATCTAGAGCGAACAGAGGTAACTCTCATGACACACTATTGCCGAGAAATATCGATGCATTCACCCAAAATTGTATGTATCTGTGAATTCAGGAATCATAAAATAAAATAAAAACTTGTTGAATAGGATAAATTTTAATTCTTCATCAACATCAGCCCTGGCAATATTTACGAAAACATTGAAAAATATGCACAAATTAACAAATGCACCAGAAAACATGAGTACTCCAAAAATTTTTGCTAATAGGAAAAATTATTCGAAACCAGGAAATATGAATTGTAAAATTATAAGGAAATAAATAATTCTTTGTCAACGGAAAACTTTTACGACTTCGTCGTGAGAATAAATAGCAAAACAAAACAAACGTTGGACCTTTAGATTGCACATACACAGGGTTCAAATTAACAGAACAGTACTTTCTATTTCTATTCCTGGCTGAAAAATGATTCAAGGATCGTCTGCTTTGGTCTAGGGGCAGGAACGAGTGGGTAGGCAGAGTGACGGGAACGAGCAGGTGGAGGCGGGAGGGCGAAGACAGGCAGGCTGAACTCCACCCTTTACCCACACCACCGCTCTCCGCTGCTGTGTGATTGGCTAGATGCTTTTCCGCTTGTTCATCTTCCAACCCTATGTGAACTTGGCTTAACAAAAGAACAACTGAAAAGTGCGAGCGTTCACAAGGTACGCCAGGGCAGGCCATAAAACGTGAGTGCCTGGACTTGATTGGACTTTAAATAATGTAAAGATGGCACAAATATTGTATTCTAAGTTGTAGTTGACTAATAATGCCACTAAAGATAAATACCATGCATTAATTTGTAGTTTGCAGAACATCGCCCTCAAGAAATATTGCTCATTATACCGAGCGTATGCTGTGGCAGGAGTTTCTAGGCCTTGCTATATCCATTTTTTTTACATGTTAATCATGGGCCTTTCGATGATACAATGCCAATCACTCGTTATTGCGAGATTCTCACTATATGCCACACTCACTATAATGGGCTTCTACTGTACATGGAACAGATTGTGAAGGATGTAAAAGAGAAGACTTATGTCAACATGAAGAGGTTGGCCGATAAAAGAATCGAGTGGAGGGCTGCATCAAATCAATCCTAGGATTGTTGACCAATGATGATGATGATGCATATCAATCTTGGGTAGCAGTGAGGTTCTTTTACTATTACCCGTGGGTAATAGTAAAAGAATGTAAAAAATGGGATTCCTTGGTGATCCCATGGATGATTGCTCTTCGGTGCTCTTTCCCACGCTAAATCCTATATATGGGAAATGTATGGGCTTCAGTGGGGGTTCAGCGTGTATGACACAGAGTGCCCTGTCATGCCACAGAGCACCATCCGGCAAACAGTGCTCTCAAAGCATCAATTCTATCCATGATTTTGATTATGATCACGTGTGGTGGTGGTAAAGTTGAATTGAAAGGAATGCAAGGATTTTCGTCTGTTGAGGACGTAACTCAGATTTTAAAGAATTCAGATTCAGGGTGAAACTCAATGGATTCGAGGATTCAAATGTCCCATCCCTAATTTAAAGGTAAGCATGGTGAATTGTTTTATAAAAATTCTGGGTGGTTCGATAGGTTTAAATGTCATGCGAATTCATGCTACATCAAAGTGACAGGACTGTAATAAATTGACTGACCTTCCCCTTGCTGTTCCGCCCCTAGTTGCTCCACCTCTGGCTCCCTGAGTTCTTGGCCTCTTTTTTGCTTTTTCACCTGCAGGCTCTCCACTCTTTCTTTTAGCTACGGCAGAGCCACTGGCACTTTTCCCACTTGTTTCTCCTCCAAAATAGGGTGACATTTTTTCAGTATCTGAGTCCATGTTATCATCGGAACATTCGGCAGACATTACTGAAAATTAAAGAACAGTAAAATTAGCTATAATAGACTATAAAATTATGCAACTTTTAACCTAACAACATAAAGGTGGCTAACAAACATTTGTGTAACTTCTCAAGTACCCATAATTTTTAGTATTTATGTTTTTTTTTAATTTTTGGAAATAAATACGTCAATACAGTCTACCTTGCCAAGAGCTAACAACAGCAATACACTAAATAGAATGATTTAATTGGAAAATGCTGTATCTTGACTAGCAGCAAAAATTATACTAGATATAGTTATGGTGTAATTTCACAAATTTGACTATTATGTATCAATATACCGTATTCCTCCGAATATAGTCCGCCTCTTTTGGCCCGAAATCTTCTGGGAAAAAGTCTGGGGGGGGACTACATTCGAATAATGTCCATCGTAAAATTCCATCGTCCGAGTTTGAAGGCCAATATTAAAAAAATGGCTATTTCGATTTTAAAATACAGTATATCGAACTAAAGGGTGTTTATTTATATGTTTATTAATGTCAAAAATACATTTTGAACTTCGTTACATGAATTAATTTTTTGACTGAGACAGCTAAAAAGGCCGGATTTTTTTCAAATTCCGGAAAGCAAGTTCAACTTTGATGCTCTCTTGAAGAAAAACAAGAAAATCCACTTCTCTTTTCTTTGCATGAGACATGGAACATAAATTTATCTTATCCTAAACGAAGTTTAAAATAGATTACTCAGTTAACAATTTCGTTATGACAAATTTTAAAAAAACATGCGCTATCTCAGCTAGCAGAAGTCGGAAATACATTTCGTTCTGACGGTATTCATAGTCTGAAAACTAAGCACGTGTAAAATGACTTAACAAATTGAGAGAATTAGATATGTATTCAACTTGTATACATATGTATTTTGGAAAGCGAGCTCCACGCGACTGGACTTCCGGCCAGAAGAGATAAGCTGCTCGAGGTTGCCAAGTCGTAAGCTACCATAGGTACCATGTGCACCAAACACCACGCGAGAAAATTGCTCTAGTATGCACAGGAAAAATATCCTTGCTTAGCACGAATAAAAGTTTAACAAGTTGCAGTATTCAACAAAATAAAATAAGCGATAAGTGAGATAGCTTTTGTCCCCACATTTCTCGGTTTCTCGACGAAAGAAACAAATTGCATTTTAAATTATCCTCAACTCCGTCTCCAAAAACTTTGTGCGAGGAGGCATAGTGACGGTATGTTTCCAAACATACCGTCAGTTCTTAAACTGACACTGACTGCATTCCTTTTTTCCGCTATTGTCCAGTCCTCATGACTCATTCACAGCGATAGGCGAACTGCTTGCAGCAGAAGATTCCACGTGCGCCCTACCTTTCTCTTTCAAGCATGCTCTGGGCAGTTGAGCATGCTTTTATAGGAGAGGTGTCGGAAGTGGGGGTCAGGAGGGGTCAAAGGCACCCCCAGCATTCGCCCTGGGCCCTTGAGAAATGAGTAGTCTTCATTAATAAAAATTAATTTTCAATTGTTTCCAGCATGCTTTTTCCCTTCTAACACATATTCTCATACCTTAATATACTCTTTTTCTGAAATTCTAGTCTCTAACCCTCCTATCCGCAAAACATTTGGGCCCTTGTCTTAGGTGCCGGGCCTTTTTCAAGGTTGGCCCCTCCCAGCGAAAATAGTTCCGAAGCCCCTGTTTTATAGCAAAAAATAAATATGTATCGATATCAAATAACTAACGAATTCTATTGATATTTCATAAGTGGATTCATATTAATGACTTGAGCAACATAAAGGTCCAAACAGTGATTTTCGGAACGGAAAGCATGCGGGACGGAAAATAACGTCTGACAACTTCGTCAATAGCAAAAATACTGATGAGCATAATAGGACAAACTTCCTATGACTATTAAGCCCTAGCTACAACATGAGAAAAGGAAAGTTTGAAATCTCGATCTGTGTTGTTCTTACGATGTCCCAAATGCGATGGATCCATCCGGTACCAAAAAAAATTCACTAAAAAATCTGTTCATAAACAGGTACTTCAGTAAATAAAATTTGTAAAAATATTTTAATAACACCAGTAATTGCAGAAATAAACAAGCTATAATTTAATATAATTTGCTTTGAAATTGCATTAGCCATCTTTGAGATATTGGTCTTCAAACTTGCGGGTGATGGAAATTTTGCAACAGATGGTAGGCATCTTAACAAGGGCATTATGGATGATATATCGCATAAAACTTATAAGTTTTACTATTCCTTTTTTTTATTTCCTATTTAGTATTATTAATTACATCATTAATTACCAAGTTCCTAG
Source organism: Platycnemis pennipes (assembly GCA_933228895.1). Lineage (NCBI taxonomy): Eukaryota > Metazoa > Arthropoda > Insecta > Odonata > Platycnemididae > Platycnemis > Platycnemis pennipes. The sequence goes on from OW121853.1 coordinate 56,084,026, forward strand.
TCACAGCTCTTCTATAATAAATTGTTGATCAAATATTTTTCCTAAGAAATCGCAAACTTTAATCTACAGGACTCAATAAAAAATTTATATATCTGCTAGCATTCATTCGCAAATAAAAATTCACTGTTCAAACATTATTAACTTGCGTTAATGGGTATCGGAAATAACCCGTGCCATTTATGGGCGTTCATGCATCGCGCAAAAGGGGTGAATGACCCAGGTCCTTTTTACGATTCTCAGTTCTATCATGGTTAGGTAGAAATCCATCGATTTTGGAGAGATGGTGCCACTAATTGGAAGAGGAAGAAAAGTATATTTTTTAACTGAAGTAGCAGACATGGTCTATTTTTCTCGACAAAATGCATCTCGAAATTTTATTTGGCCCCAATACAAATAATAGAAGATACAAATAAAATAATCAGAATTAAACAAATACCATATCCCGAGTGGAGAAGGTAGTAAAAGTATGAAATATTTGGTAAATGGACCCATTTGGTAATGGAGTGATAACCACAGAGGACGGCATTTTAAGTGAAAAAACTAGAGATGGGACATTCGAATCTTCGAATCCTCGAATCCCTCGAATCTTGAAAAAGATTCGTAATTCGAATACTCGAATCTTTGTGCTATTTTCATCATTCGAATCCTAGAATATAAATAAACACCGAATTATTTATATATTTAACTTAGAACAGATTAGTTTCGACCGATAAAAACGTTCAACAAATAAGGTTAACCTCGCTTTTACGTCCCCGCAATTTACGTTTTCCCGCCATTAACGACTTTTCCTTCAAGTCCTAATAATTTTCATATGTCCGCAAATAACATCTTCCCTTTATTTACGCTAGCAAATGTTTGAATGGTTCGCTATTTGCGTTTTACGAGACGATTTTGCCGTGATTGTCGTCCTGGTTCATAACTGGTGGATAGACTCAACGTTCCGTGAAAGACAAAGTAAAAACTCATGCAGTAAGTTACCACTATGAAAGATAAGTAAAATTTTCTCAGATGTACCACCAGTTATCGTGACCTCAGTCATCTGTGGATTTGTAATGCCGCGAGAAATTACAGTACACGTACGTAATTTTTGTCGCGATTGCTGTCCGGGTTGCATAACTCACGGATCGGCTGATGCTATCGCATAGGTGATGAATTTTTTTTTATTTAAGAAGTGTATGCCTTGCATTTGCGGCCTTCTCTTTCTTTTTTGGTTAGGTATTAATACAGATTTTAAAAAATCCTCCAGCCAAACTTCATCCTCATACATCCTGCGAACGAACCAGTAAAATCATCACATTCTTCTCAACCTCGATTCTTAAGTAGCTTTGATAAGATAACATTATAGTTTCTAACACCTTCTTTTCTCATAATGTTTACCCTAACTTACTAGCATGGCTGGACTCCTGGTCCCAGTTCATCCTTATCTATATCCTTCTCTTCTATTCCCAAGATCCCTTGCCTATTGCTAGTGCCATGCAGTTCTTACCACGTATTCATTACCCCTATGCTGAATCTCTTGTAAGTTCTATCAGCAGCTCTCCTGACTTAACACTAATGCACAATATCGCATTCCACTTCTTGCTGCTGAATAACCTTCTAACCTTTGAGTACAGGGCGCCTATTTCTCCCTCTCTCTGGAACCTCTCAACCTACTTACATTGACCTTTTTCCCACTTTTCTCTCACACTCTTCATACCCCTGCTAAGTCTATTGCTTGTTTCCTTAAATTTTATTTCGCCTTGCTGTGTTTACTGCATACAATGCAATACAATGTTTAACACACGAGGAATTGTCTCCTGCAAGCAGCTCGTCTACCGCTGTGAATGAGTCTTGAAGAGGCGACAATATTGGAAAAAGATATCGTTTTTAAACATGCAATTCAGTATCAGTTTGATAACTTTTTGGAAACATATCATTGCTATGCCTCCTAGAACTTTCACATGCTTTCATTTCATGCAAAAAATGTTGTGTATCATGTTTATTACTTATCTATGTTAGCTCTTCAAATCTTATTTTTATTATTGCAATAAAGAGTTGTATTTTTGAAAACTATTCTTAAATTTGTTTTTCATTAAATGCAGCTACTAAAGTCTTTTCTTTTCTGTTATTACCAACTTTATAAGTAGGATTCGAGAGATTCGAGGTATTCGAGAGATTCGAGAACCTCTTAGGATTCGGGTTCGGATTCGAGAAAATTTAGGATTCGTCCCACCTCTAGAAAAAACATTTGGTTGCCATGATTCCCAAAGCACATACGACAGTGCTTACACTTCAAAATCCTGATTTCTTATTTGCATACCTCACTTCTCTCTTACACCTAATTATGGAAATATAGTTTTCCTAAGTGCAATAGCTCTTACTATTAAATTAAATTACTAGCTAGTCAACTTTAATAGGTGAAATAATATCGAGTATTTTGGTAAATATATTAACTTGATTCTCCATATTGATAACGGAAACAAGGAAATTTTTATTACTCAAGGTGCTCAAGTTGTTAACCTGAGAAAATTATGTGCAAGTCCAGCTTTGCATTTAAAAATTTTTTTTCCAAAACTGAACTTCAAAAAATGGGGGGACTATAATCAGGGGGGACTATATTTGGAAGGAATATGGTATGTAGTTTCAAATTCATATTTCACTTTCAAGCATTTACAAATTATATTTGGAAGGAATATGGTATGTAGTTTCAAATTCATATTTCACTTTCAAGCATTTACAAATGTTACCCAAATTTGATTTTTGCTTTTCACAACTTCTTTTAAATAGTTTCTCATGATAATGATAGCATTAAGTATTGTAAATGATAGCATTAAGCACCATGTAGCATTGAAGAAGTCTAGTGCGACAATGTAGGCAACTGATCCTATTTAATATCATGTTAATTTTGCTTACAGCATTTAACTAATTTCAAAGTCTGCTTCAAAGGGCATCAGCCCTCTAGGACTAGAGTGGAACATAGAAAGAGGAACTTGGTAATATGAAGTGGAGGGTGTACGAGAATGATGGGAGGAAGGGACTAATATGGGGATGTGTATGAGATGGGTGAGAGGGTTCTGTGTTAGAGCTTTGCAATCAAATTCCAAGGACTAAACAATAAAAAACATTATACATGTTACCACACTGCATGACATATAGTTTCCCTGGACAAATTCTCACGATAAAATTGATAATAGCTATAGATGTGTGAAAACTACTCTGGAATACTCGAATACCTCAAATACTAGAAATTATTCGATGTTAGAGATCTCAAGTAATTATGCTAAAAGATTAAGTTCGAATACCTTGAATATCACTCCATACACCATAGGGTACCCATAGTGTACTGTATGGGAAGTGTTTGGCATGTTGATGAAGTACATCAAATGTACCGTGGACATACATATGACATGGATGGAGGACATAATAGTCTGTTGATGGGTTTCGCCATGTGATTCATAGTACAGAGACAACAGTTTCAATGAATTAATGATACGAGCTTTGCTTTTACTCTGTACATATTCATTATTAATTTATAAGAGGTCACACAATGTGTCTCTTCTTCCAAAATGTATTTTCGAAGATAGCTAATAAATTTTATGAAAGAGTTACAAAGAAATCATGCCTATACTCTGCTATCACTACGAACTATTGTTGCTTTTCCCATCGAGATATTGTCGAGAACATGCCAAGACCCCTGGATTTGATAAGCAATATCTCCCAAAAAGGAAACCAATTTTAATGCAGTAAAATGTATCTTATAATGCTCATTTTTACATTTCTGCATGTAAATCAAAACTTTCTTTAACATCTTAGATAAACTTTTATAATTTTTACTGGAAAAAAGTTTAATTTAAAATCTGTAAAACCAACATTGTTACTATTAAGCTTGTTACTCTCTTACCTGTCATCACATTAAATTTAAATTTCAACAAAAAAAAGCCAATGGTGTTGTTGATAATTTGAAGAAAACAATTTTTATTTATATCCAAATTTACAAAAGTCGTAAGGAAATTTTTACAACCCTACTGCCCTAGTAGCAATTGCTATCTATACAATATCCATAGAGTGTTACCAATATCCAAAAAGCATTACATCTAAGTGTAATACTGTGTGGATATTGTTTGGATGTTGATGTACTACTACTTTTTTGATAACCCATTACATCTAAATTTAATATTGTGTGGATATTGTATGGATGTTAATGTATGACTGCCTTTTGGATATTGAATGGTTATTTTGGTTATCAGGATGCAAATATACTATTATCACGCATGTAATGCTGTACTTAATGTTTCTAGTATAATACTTTATTATGATGGTGAAATACATTTTTAAGTTTGTGATCGAAAAACATGAAAGAGTAAAAATCAATGTTAGACGAGTTATCTTTGAGGAAATTCATCACAATACAACAGTAGAGCAGCACTGTGTAATTCTCCAGTTGTTTTATTTAACCTCAACCATGTTTTGACGTTCCTTACATTATTATCTAGAGGCTGCTATATGCAGTAGCCTTTAAGTAATGACAAAAGGTACATCGGAACTGTTTGAGGTGAAATAAAACAAGTGTGGAAAATTGCAAAGTGCTGCTCTACTGATTTCTAGCAAGTAGGAGGGTAATATTAACATAGTCTTTAGAGAAAAATATGAAGTAGGGGAAGGGATCCCCTTTTTATTTAATATCCAAGTTGGATATTATATGGATGGCATTTGGTGGCAACTTCGGATATTGTATGGATATCTATATAAGATTAGCGGATGAAAATTGGATATTGTTTGGACATTATAGTTGGATATTACGGATATTGTGGGGATATTGTATGGATATCAACTACTACTAGGGTGGTGATCCTACTGAAACTTGAGTGGGACCATTGCGGCCACAATTTGTCAGCATGAAGAGTAAAGAGATTTAGTAATTACTAATATTACAGAGCATTACCAATATTGCATTAAAATTGGTTGTCTTTTTGGAAGAGACATCTTCTCAAACTATGGGGTCTTGAAGTACTAAAGTACTACACTGACATGAGAGCCTTACTGAATTGTGCATCAATTATGAGCAAATGTTCACCTTGTAATACCATAGTTCATTCTGTCAGATCTGAGGTTAATATTACCAAGTTTAATCATTTCCTTGAATTTTCAAATCTGGTTAGATTCAAAACAGGACAGAACTTGAAAGTGTTTTATGCTCACTTATTAATGCTTATAAAAGTTAATGTATTCAACAGTCCATAATTTGTAATAAAGTTATATTATTTTAAAACCTTTTTAAAATCTGAAAATCAGAATTATACATTGTTTATTTAATTTAGTTGAAGCTTTTTACATCAATAGGCAACAAATAAATAAGTTGAGTAAAATTTAGTACATTTATAAATTGTGATTCTACTATTTGATGTATTAGAATATTTGAGCTTTGATTAATATTTGAATTAAAACACTCTGCTATTTGTCCTATCTCTAGTAATAACACAAAAGAAATGAAAATTATTTGGTGAGAATGCAACAACTCCCTTATTCAGGGAATGCAGCCTGAATGAGGGCACATTGGAAACCTGATGAAGAATGGATGGCTGAGCAGTTTCAGCATAAAAACAGAAAATACACTATTAAAAAAAAAAGTTGGCAGAAATGCAGAGTTTGACGTGGTGGAGATTGCAAATAGTCTTCACCAACACCATACTTTGGGAAAACATCTGATCATTCTTCACTCACATTTAGTTGCTGCACGAATACATCTCTCACCAGAAGTGGCAAAGAACTTGAGAAGGTTTCAGAGACGCTTCAATTATGGGGGATTTGAATATTATCTGAGGAGATATCTACCCATTTCTACCCAGCGAGGTGACTACTTACGGAGTTTCTGAGTTGCATATTGAATGGTTATTTCCAGAAGCGGCTTTCCATACTTCTCAAAATTGGCATGTGTTACATGGGGGATTCTAAGCATCTCTTCAGCAGTTTCAGGCATTCTTTGGGACATCATTCTTATAGCCTAGATATTAGAGAGATGAGAGAAAAAGTATATCAAAAACAACATTAAAAAAAAACTGCTAAGGTCTGCCAAAACACAGTTATCTTAAAGAAGAAATCAAGAGAAAAAGAGGATGAAAATAACTAAGGATATCATAGTGATATTCTCCAGAGATAATAAAAAAATATTTAAAATTAATATTCATCATCAAGAGTCCTAAGATTTTAATAGCAAAAGAAAAACTCCAATGGCTGTAATATTTAACGCACCCAATGTGGTGAAGAAGCGGAGGGGAAATTTAATCCTCCCAAGAATGATTCACAAAAACAGGCATACAAACATAAAACACTCTATCCATGGTTGTCTGAGGAAAATTCAATTTCTTGGCAGTGATGTGGGTGTCACTGATAAGCTATATGCACACAAAGTCACATGGATTTCAGTGAGCCATGCTATGGAACATTAACCCTTTTACTGCCAGCCCCTTGTAGGTAGACTGTGATATACTAAATTTTATTATATGAATTACTAGAGATCCGTGAAATTCGCGAGATGCGATATCGCGAAATAACGTGAAGTACCGCAAAATCGGAAAATAAAATGAAATTTCACCTTTTTCGCGAATTTTATGTGAATTAGTGAAAAAATCACATGTAAAAAGTCATAATCGATTAAAGTCTAAGCCTTCATTGTTTAACACTGATGACGTTCATTCGCTCTATCTCATTACGATTCAAAGATCAATTGGCTTGTTTTGTCTCGCGCATATCGCATTCGCGTAATATCGCGCACTGTATTGATGTCTCCGCCGGAATTTGCCGTTAAATTAATCACCGCCTCTCTCTTCGATTCTCATTTATCAATCCTGAAATTCTCGGAAATATATAGAATGATGCACTTTCTCTCCTGAAAAATTAGATATTCTGAATCAATAATGTGCTGAACACGGCCGTGGAAGAGCGGAAATATAAGCTCACGTGGCCAGCACGCGTCAATGCCGAGCAGTAATTCCGGTGACTCACCGCGATGCAGTAGACAGCGTAATTGGATAACTTGTTGCAGGAAAACCTTTAGTGTGGGCCTAATGTAACAATTTTGTAGACTTAAACATGACCGCTGGCCGGGAACGGAAGCGCTAGCAGTTGAGGCAAGGGGGGAAGTAACAGAAAAGATAGGAGGAGAGGGGGTGCTACTTATTAGCGGTTGATCGTCGGATATTCGGCGCTCCACTGAACTTCAATGCAAAAAAAAATCATTTCGACACACCCCCAGTTCAAGTTTCTTTGTTTCCGATTGTGTTTAGTTATGCGTACTTCTTTTACTGCCTTTCTTGTTACGTAAAATGCTTAATAAAAGTATAAGCATTCACAAAATGTGTACCAAAAATAATAAAACGCCTAGAAATGTGCAAAAATTGTAACATTATAATAACACTGCCAAGATTTTCTATAACACCGAAATCACATAGTTTTAAAACGAATTTTAGCAAAAAATAAAACCACTTTCACGGACCTCTATGAATTACATATTTGTCTCAATTTGTAAGACATTTTCAGTTTTTATGAGAATGAAAAATTCATTCATGCTGTCTCTGATTTGAAGGAAATATAATATTTCAAATATGTAATGTAAGTGGGCTGATATATCGGCCCACTGGCAGTAAAAGGGTTAACAAGTGTGTACATACATTTACTCCATCTGAGGTTGTTGTCAGGAAGTACTTTCCATGCCAGGGACAACATAGTCTGTGGTTAAATAGCAAACTACATAACATTTTTGTTTTTAGAGGCACGTTTTTTGATATATTAAATAGTTAAGTGCTTTGATCCTAGTTTCAATGAACAAACATGTAAGGCCCATGCCTAATTACTGATGCAAAGAATGAGAATGCGAGTTTCCTGATGCTGTTTTGATGAAATGCAGCTTGATCAGGAGTACAGACCTGAATATTCATAAGACTATTGCTGTTCACCCCCAATGATTCACCAAAACATCTCATAACATTCATTAAATCTTCATAGCAGCTTTCTTGAAGAGCTTTCAATTCTGCTGATATTTCAGGAGTGCCTGTGCCATTCACTGCATTCCTCTTCACGGCGTCATTCTTCTTGGAAGATGATTTCATTGGAAACATGATCTGAAGCAGAAAACAAGAGTATTCACTCAATTTTTTATAACATTTCCAAAGCTTTGCAACCAATATATTTGAAATTTAAACACCTTCCCATAAATTTATGATAGCATTAAGCACAAATTATACAAACAGAAGAACCCCAATGTAAAGACTAGTATCAGCATAAAAATGATAGACCATCGTACTTATAAAAATTTATACCGGGGTATACGTGCAGAATCTGTAATGCAATATAACTCATTTTAAAGGTTATTTTATTGCCATTATAGTCAAATTTTTTATTCAACTGTTAGCTTTTGACCAAAATGAGGTCCGTCAGAGAGAGAACAGGGAACAGAAATGATGTTACACTAGGTAAAGACCAGAATCCGGGATTTATTATGTTGCTCCATTTACTTCTCGTGGCCGACTGACACCAAGCCAACACCTACTCCTGCAGTTGCGCCTCGTTGGCGTCCCCTCGTAACTCCTTAGGACCATCCCATTAGTTGGTAAATGTCATCCTGGTAGTTGGACGATGGTACAAGGGTCACTGCTGACAATGCTGACACGGGAAGAGAACAAGAAAGCGAGTCGACTGGAAACGGGAGGAATGTGGCAGGTAGGAGGAAGCAGGTGGAAAGTTGCAACTATAGGAGTTTGCAGGTTAAGTGTGTGGTGAAAGAATGAAGAAGGGTCTCACTCTCTTACACAACAATATATACAAAAATGTATATACCACAAAGCAATAATCAACTCCATGCACCCTAAAATTACTGTTTTCTCAAATTTATGATCTTTGGAACTCATCATATGGAAAACTACGAAATTTACAATAATAAACTTTTTCCAAAAGTTGCAAGAATTAACAAAAATGCATATAAAGGTAAAAAATGTAAATTTGAGGGGTGGGCGGTGGCCTTCTGGAGCCCCCCTGGCACTTAGACCTCTTTAGATCCATTGTGCCAACCCACATTTAACCTGCCCGCCACATGCAGACAGGGGACAAGAGCACCACGGTAGAGGTATGGAAGGGGGACACCCATCCAACCTCCATCCGGGCCCAACGTTGCTTAACTTCGGTGATCTGACGGGAACCGGTGTATCAACGTGGCTAGGCCCTTGCCCGCATATAAATGTAAGCACACATTTAAATATCTTATGGTTTGTTGTCAATAAACAAATATGTTTAAACATTATCAAGTCCTACCATTAATTCCAAATCGAAAATTTAAAGGAATGATAACAATTCTTAATTTGTTTGTAATTTTTCTATGATTGTTTTAATATATGTTTTACACAAGGTATAAATTATATTATGACATTCTGAAAATATGCAAGGCTGACTGTTGTCTGCACTTCTTGTGCGCAGAGCTAAAAATGCATTTTTAGACAAGCCACATACAAGGCAGCTGAATCATTTTCCATTGAGCTTTAGGAATCTGATGACACAAATGCTGAATTGAAATGTCAAGTAAACTGATCAGAAATACTTCCATAGCATGTACATATTTGCATACTTAATCCTCAAAAAGGTCTTCCATTAATCAGTTTAAAAATTTTGAATTTAGAAGAACAAGTCCAGCGACACTGTGGAGATGACCATACCATAGGACCATTTAAAAACTTCCTTGACAATCCTTCCAAGAGGTAATGCCTTTCCTTACTTCTTTTTGAAACCCTGTTCACAGCTTTGATGATATAACCTCATTAAGCTCCTTCATGCCAACTGCCGCATTTCCACAAAACATGCCAACAAATAAACACCCCAGGTCACCCATTGATATTCTTACACCCGATCATATTCTCTCATCTGTGGCACCCTAAAGGTTTTAATTAGAGATGGGTCAAACAGCAGATGTCTAAAATTCGAATATTAAACCATGACTGTAATATCTCGAATTTTGAATACCTCACATGCTAGAATTGAAATTGATATGCTGACCGTTATCCTGCAAAGTACAGTAAAACCCCTTTATATCAAAATGGAAGGGACCAATTTTTTGGTCATTTTAATAAATAGAAGTTCGTTATAAAGAGGTATCAGCAAAATGAACACCTATATTCTGACTCATGGAACGTTTTGGCAAGAATATGTTCTGCTGTCTCTTTAATTACTACTAGGGATGGGTCGGTTCGGTTCTTTGGTTCTCGGTTCCACCGGTTCTTGAGCTTAGAACCGGAACCGGAACCGAGGCCAAAAATAATCGGTACCGAAATAATTGGCGCGAAAACCAGTTTGAAACCTACTCACACTCCGAAAGTGGAGGCTTCACATTAAAACCTGGTGAAATAGTGTACTTAGATGCTTCCAAGTCGCGAATTATTCTAATTCAGTCTCTGAAAATGATTATTGATTACCTTATCTTACCATTGAGCAATGCAAAGTAAGTGGTAAATGAAGAACCGGAACCGAGAATCGAAACCGAGAACCGAAGTTAAGAACCGAACCGGAACAGAAAAAAAGTGGAACCGACCCATCCCTAATTACTACATATGTATACTTAATTACATGCAGTTATGATTTTACATAGTTTTAATGTTTATGATAATAAAAACAAGGGAACTAAAACTTACTTAAGCACTCTTCACCGAAACAATTTTAAATTGTTTCTTTCATTTTTTGAAATTCTTTGAAATGATATTTTCTACCTTATTTAATGATAATAGATTCTCACTGCTGCAGTCTTCATTACCAAAAATCCCACCTAAAGCATCCTGCACCTCTTTTTTGATTTTCACTGATATTCACACCTCATCATCACCCACTTCTTCCATATTTAGGTGTATTGGCACCCCTCTCCAACTTCTTCCTTCACTTCTCCCACCATCATCCCCTCAATTTGGGGTGCATGTGAGAAAGGCATTGTAAACATTTATTAAGTCATCAAACTATGATTGAACATTAATTATGTATTTTATTTATTTCATGCCACTCCATTGGCTTATCCTCATACATAATGTCTTCCTTGCTGCCGTCCCTCATAAATCCAACCTTCTTAAAACAGTTCCCAATAACCTGCAACTTTAAATGAGTGCATGTAAGACAGCCTGTGCATGGCATGCATTATATTCCACAAACACAGTTCTTATATCATTTTTCTCATTAACTGTTCACAACATGCACACCACCCAGTAATTTCTCTTCACAATTGAAATATTCCTTGATCAAGGGGTTGCAATTTACTGGTGGTATTTGGAGAAAAATACTCTATTTTGATGTATGGAAACACAATCCCCTCAATTTTATGTCCTGTACAATGTTGAATAAAGAGGACTATTTTCTAGTTGCTCATTTACATCTTTGAGCATTTATAAAGCCTCTAGGCTTTATATATTTCTCAATAGCAAGTGGCACCAATTTCTTAGAGCCATCAAAATTGACAAAGAAAAGCACTGTGAATTTTTCTTTGCTTTTTCCCCCTCCATGGCATGATTGGCTTCTAAATGGCAGAGTTCTGTCAGGAAGCAAGTTAGAAAAAACTCCTGCCTCATCAGCATTAAAATGTCCCGTGGTTTATACCCCACTAAAATTGTCTGCAAAGTTTTTTCTTCACTCTCCTACCACTGCATCAGTAGCTTCTTCCACACACATCTTCAATGTTTTGAGATTACACCGCACTTTAAACTTTTGTAACCGTCCATTTGATTCTTGAAAATTTACAATTTACCCATGTTTACTGCTACTTCTCTCGCCTTTGCTGTACAATAGATCCAGATATGGGAATATTTCTGGCTCTATCTTTCTTCAATCAATCAAAATTGTGCTCATCTAACTGTTCACTTCTCACTGCTCAAGACTTTTTAATTTATAACTCTCAATATTTTGCTTCTATAGTTTCTGAACATTTTTAAAAAATGGATGCCAGGGTGGATGGTGGTGTTCTACGCCTAAGCAATGTCTATTTTTCGCTTCCCCTCATCAATGGCTTGGAAAATTGCTAATTTAGTTTCAGTTGTTTCCAGCTGCCTCTTTTTTTAAGATTTGTCATGTTCATCATGGACCTAAAATTTATGATGTAATTTACGTTTGTGTGCATTTTTACTGGCAAATATTTATAAATTGATAGAAAATTATCAAATTAAACATAGGTAAGCACATTCATAATATGTAAAGACCATCAAATAAATAAATGGTAATTTTAACACAGAAGTGAGGCGTATTTCACTGACCGATGTCTTAAACTACAAAAATGTGACTCTAATAACAAATAATGTTGCATATGGGGGGACGGCAATAATTGTTTAAGAGTGGTGGAGTTAAAATTTTCCGTGAAGACTCCGGAAAAACAGATGCCTGCCACGAGGTGCAAGTTTGGAAATAAAAACAAAGTAATTTTCTAAGGGTATGGTCACAACAATATCGAGATTTCATGGAGAACTGACAATAAAATGAAGTCAGAATAGGCTAAATTCCCCTTTTGAACCCTAACCTCATTTGAAACCTAAAATATAACAAAACTTTGGATTCAGGCATAACAATTGCGTCAGATGGTAATCTCGTACCTGGGTATGAAGGAGTTCATCTGAGAGGTTTATGTCGGTTAGCAAGTTCTATTTAGACCAGAGGTTAGTTTTACTATCATTTTTACTAATATAATAGCTGAATACGCTGAATATTTTACTCCTTGGAGGTAGTTGGCTCGTCATGGGGGTGTATTCTCAGCACGAAGTGAGGAGGTTTTTCGAAAATATAGAGGTACGATAGGAAGAGGTTTCTTCATATAATTCCATACAAATTTTGATGGGACCTCGAAGTCATTACGAAAAATGGAGGTTTACGATATGAAGAGGTTCACTAGGTAGAGGTTTTACTTTATTGCACTTGGGGTAAAAGCTACAATTTGATTAAATTTAAAAAATTACACTGGTTTTAAAATGTCAAATATATAATAAAATATTTTCTACCAACTGTAGACCGTTGAATGCATTAACTTTTATAAACCTTAATAAGTAAGCAGAGAGTGTTAATACACCATGTTCTGCACAGTTTTGAAGTAATATGATGTAGTTTACCAACAAGCAAAATACAACGTAACTAGCATAATTATTTGAGATCTCGAACATCAAATTCTTTTAGCATAATTATTCAAAGTCTCGAATATCATATACTTTCTAGTAAGGTATTCGAGTATTTGCACATCTCTATTTTTAATACTACTTTTACATTTACAATAGAGAACTTTTAACCTCATAATTTTCAATCATCTACATCCCATTATCGCAGCGGTGAAGATGTTTCTTAAGCAATATGCTATTTAAATTCTGCTAAAATTTTGGCAAAAGTATAGTGCTGTAGATTTCATAGTTTTCTGTAGGATGAGTTACAAAGATCATAAATTTGAGAAAACAGCTAATTTAAGGGTGCACAGAGCATCATTGCTTTGTGGTATATACATTTTTGTACTTATCATAGAATAAAACATTTGAGTATAATGGCAATAAAAATACCTTCGAACAAAATGTATTACTTTATAGATTCATGCATGCATACCCCAGTACATATTTTCAAACTACAACAGTCTATTATTTTGACACAGATAGTAGTAATGGGATGGTCATATTATTTTCATGTCTTGTTTAATGCTTCTGTTCTTGGTCCTTAACTTTTATCACATGAAAGGGAACTTTACTTCCCACCAAAAAATGGGACCCGAGGGCTAAAAGGGAACTTTTGTTCCCTGTGTGTCAAGTGAAGATTACATATTTACACAGTCAAAATAAAATGGCTGAAATAATGATGGCTACTAAAAGCATGATTAGAAATTTAAATGCCAGCTTTTAAAGGTTAATAAAACAACTAAATTCAGTTATCGATTAATGACCTTTTCGAAACATAATGGTTAGATTTACAACCCAAAATTTGACAGCACTGTGAACAGTGCTGCTCAGTGAGATTATGGTATAATGTTTACAATTGGCAGTCAGTTATCAGCAGTGGTTTCAACTACGTTCATTTTATTTAGTGTCTTCATTGAACTGAACTTTGGAACTGGAGAACAAAAACCAACTCAAGTTTCAATGGAAGGAAGTGTCAAGGGAACTTAAATGGGTAATTCGTTTTGTTCGGACAATTTTCTGTTACCTACACGTAAGCAGATTTTTGTGTTATATGATCATTGGCTGGGCTGTAAGAATACTTGGTTCTGGGAAAAAAAATGGCATACGTAGGCTTCCATCCAAATCTACCAAAAATATGAATATGTATTTGACTTATGCCCACATCAATGAACAACCATACTGTCAGAATTGAACAAGTCCATGAGTGGACAAAACAACTGACTGTGGTTATTTTTTGCTTTAATGCTCTTTTTGCTTCCAGAAACTAAATTATCCTAAGTATTAACTAGGATGCACTACTATCAACCATTTTCAGGTTGACTGTTGCATTGTGAACTTTATTGCTTAACGTTTCGTTCCTCATGCTGGGAACATCGTCAGTAGGCTGAAGAAGTTTAATCTGGTTGAACCATTGGAAGACTGACCATTGTTGTCATGATTTAAAAAAAATAAATAAAAACCAAATCTTTACAAAAGCAAATAATGAAAAGAAGAAAAATGTCTTAATGGTTGGTTATCACACCCCTATTTTGGATAGGTACCTTTTTTCTACCTAAAATTTAGTAAAAGTTTGTCGACAGTGACAAATATTTGATTTGTATAAATAAATTTGGAAATGAACCTTCTAAACGATATATTTTATTGCATTAAAATAGATTTCCTCTTTTGGAAGATAGGGCTTCTCAAACTCAGGGGCCCTGACATATTCTCAATGGGCAATAAGTCGCATTTAAATGGGTGAGTAGAAGCATGAGCTCTCAGTCACTCTCATGTAAAATTCACAGGCTATTTATGAAAGTACAATTTGGAAGAAGAGACTAATTGTGTCACCTCTTATAAATTACTGATTGATGTGAAATAGAGTTAAAGCTTTTATTCTTAACAAAGCTCGTACGGAGTGGCAACTGCCAATGATGCTTACAAACTCTTTTGACTCATGACTAGAGGTGACTAGTTTTGCAGCATTAATTATGGTGAAAAGACAACAGTTTGGCCAGAATTCTATTGATTGAAACCTACATTTCTATCATAAATTATGCAGCAAAGCCCTTAAAGGACTGGTACCTTCTCCATCTCCTTACTGCGCATAGGCTGTAGTCATCAACATGTCAATAAAGTGCTTTATAGGTGCCCAATAGAATTTGGAATGATATTTGAAGTATTTACATTTATTCTTTTGTCTTAACCATTTGAGATCTTAAATACTGAATACTTTTCAGTATTTGAATATTGGCAGGTAGTATTCACAATCTCAAAACATAAGGCATTGTATGTATTTCCTTAGGAGGCATAATAAGTGTGAATGAAACTTGCAATATTAAACACCAACTATCAATGGAATGAACTAAAATGAAAGTAAAGCATATTAATTCCCTGTAAGTTATGCTACTCACTTCAACTTACCTTGGAAGGCCTACTCTATTTTGCACATTTTCCTCATTACCATGTTCAGAATTTCAGGTCCCCACATAAATGTACCAATGAGAGTTTACTGTACTTGATAGGAGAAGAAATGAATGCAAAGTTATGATACATCTTACTGTCTACAAAATAGGTAATCCTAATAAGGATGCAGTACCACGCCTGATATTCATAGTACACCAGAATACAAAATATCAGTTAAAATCTTCCTGCCAATATGAATTGGAAGCAGAACCTTGAGTGGGAAGCCAGCCATAGCATATATACTGATTCAAAATAAAAGACAATACATACCCTTTCATTTCCTCGAATGAGTTGCTGAATGCGTGGTCCTGGTTTCAGATACGCTATTGGTATATCTTCTTTATTGATGACCATGTCTTCCTGCAAATACTCGTCAATCACAAGCTTTCTCATCAATCTTTCCACATCTGGTCGCTGCCAATGCTTGCCTCTCCCATGTAGTGAATGCTTTGAGTGCCCTAAAAATTAATTACAATATGATGGTCTATTGATAAATCACTTGAGTCTTGACATAGAAAAAAAGATAACAGAATATCATATAAATCAAAGAAGGTGATCACTCATCAGAAAACATAATTTTCTTAATACACCGGTCATTTCTGGAGATAATTAATTGATTGTTTTCATCAATGGATTAGAGTGAAAAATTATCCTTATGAAAAAATAGTAGAAAAACAGTTCCTACCTTTATTACAAAAAATATCACAAATGGTTAGTTATTTAGTTCTATTATAACTAGGGATGAGTCGATTCTCGATACCAATTCTCGACACCACCGATTCTTGAGGATTGATATCGGTATTGAGAATCAATCACCTAAAGTCGATACTAGGGATGGTTGGATCGGATCCATTGGGTACAAGGATCTGCGGATCTATCATTTTACTCAGATCCGGATCCAAAGACAGAGTAAAAATCGGATCTGGAACGTAGATTTTCAATTTTTGTGGGTTAGCGATTGAAGCATCCCCCTGGGGTACTGAATGTGGTAGATATTGACAAAGAGAATTTGTGTGATTCAGATCACAAAATTAGATGAAAATTATCCTGTGCAACTAGAAGCAAAGAAATACGACTTTTTTCGCCATTACCCTGGTATCGCGAGAAAAAAATGCGTAAAGTGTCACGCGGGTAGCCTACATTCGCCGGGATCAGGTGGACAGTGTACTAAAAGGAAGTTCAATCCCTATCTTAGTTTAATATTTTCTTTCAGTTACTGCAACAAACATTTTATCATTTAATTTAAAACCCTTACATCTTAATACTCACTTTTTTACACTTTTATTGTTTAAATTAGATTTACGAATGTATCACTCAAAAATTAGGGATGGTTGCGTTGAATCCAAAGACCCATGGATCTTTCATTTCATTTGCTACTGAAATCATATCCGAATACTATAAGATCGAACCAAGATCGGAAATTTTTAAAGTTTGTGGCTTGGTGATCGATGCACCCGCGAATGGAATGTAGGTACGGTCGATACTGACAAGGAGAGGATTGTAACTAGAGTCATGAAATGAAATTTTTTCCATGCTACTAGAGCAAAATAAAGAAATACATGTCTTGGCTTTTTTCTCCTTGACAGGCCCGGATGGGCAGGGAAAAAATAAAGTAGAATGTCACACGGATCGCCTACATTTGCCATACTTGCATGAACTGATTATAATGAAGTTTTTAAAAATGCAGTGAGCTGTGAGTGTGTGAATGCAGTGAGTGTTCTGCCGTTTGCATGTTCGATCCCTAACACTGCCTAGTTATACCGTCATGCTGTATTACTAGAGTAAGGCAAGTAGGTAGTTAAAAAAAGTAGATTATCAGAAATTTCATGTCAATTTATAAGTCAACAAAGTAAATAAAAATAATAACATTTGGCGCTAGTGAAAGTGATTGGAAAAATATTTTATTACAGAATTAAAACCATGGAAACAGTATGCTAACTTTACAATGCATTTTTGAGTGGCACATAAAAGTGGCGCTGTAAATCTAGTTTAAGTGATAAAAGTGCAAAAATTCAGTATTTACATACAAGGCTTGGAAATTAAGGAGGATAAAATTTTTGATTCAATGGCTGAAAGAAAACTTTTAAACACTGATAAGAATCGAACTACATCACCTCCAGTACACTACCCCACTTTACTATTGTCGGCTTACCCCAGTTCAGAGAATGCAGGCTCCCTGCATGTTATTCCACTTTTTTTCTTGGGAATCTAAGCCAATGGAGAAAAAAATCCGAGACACATATTTCTTTATTTTCCTTCTAGTAGCATGAAAATAGGCTCATCTCATTTCATGATCCGAGTTACACAATCTCTCCTTATGAGTATAAAACTCAAAAATTCCATTTTGCAAAATTACTAGTTTCGTAGCTTGGGTAATTCTATAATAATTTTTTCATCTTAAAAATGGAATACCCAGATATTCCATAATTAGAATATCCTGACCGCATTAAACTTTTTTATTGTTTCTAAAAAAGATTTTGAAAGCATTCAAGGATTTGATTTATAACAGCAACCCAAGTTAATGTAAATGAAATAAATTTTCATGCATTACGCATACTTGGAACTACAACTTTGGGTATGTCATAACGTGGAATTATTATTTCTTCATGACTAATTTTACAGCCAAACTTTGAGGTAAAAAAACGCGAGATTTAGTATATTTCGGATTTTTTTTGGGGAAGAAGAAATTTTTTTCGATCTTTAAAAATTACTCATAATATAGTGTGAGATTAGATCTCTATATTAAAATAATTTGAAGTCAGAAGCTTGCATATTTTTATTTTTACAGAGTCGACAAGTTGTAACTTTTTAAAATATTGCAATATTCCAAGTCCAATATCTCTGGTGGGCAGTTGTTTAAAAATTTGAAAATTACAGAAAATAAAGATCTGTACAAAATATAACTATGGTATAAAACTGGACTTGCAGACTTTTCTAGTTACGCATATAAATCTACATCTACATAATACCCTGCAAGCCACCATAAAGGTGTGTGGCAGGGGGTGAACTCTCACCAAACATGCACTACATATCATGCATAAAAAAGAGGAACAGTACTTTTATAGGTACTGTTCAAAACTACGCTATTTAAAAAAAGACAAAAATAGCAAAACATACATACAAAAACATGCCGTTAGTTGGGTTAGCTGTAAGTCCTTATACCAACATGCAGCTACTAATGTTATCCATTTCTACACTCCTATTGGATATATTTACCGTTATTCATATCCCTAATAGTACGAGAAAAAAGGACATTTTGAATCTGTTAGTTCGGCAATCTATTTCTCTAATTTTATGATTATGGTCCAGTCTACCATAGTAAGTTGGGGTCCGCAAAATATTTTTAACATCATCACTGAAAATATGGTCTTGGAATTTGTCTAAGAGATTAAGTCTAAATTTCAACCTGCGATCTGACAATGATTCCCAATTTAATTCATTTAATAGACTGGTTATGCTAGTAAGGTTATCATACCATCCCTTTACAAATCTTGCCGATCTTCGCTGCACACGTTCAAGTTTGTTATTTAGACCGATTTCGTAGGGATCCCATACACAGGCAGCGTATTCCAAATGAGGTCTTACAAGGGAAGATACAGGTGTGTGAAAAACGCAAAAATTCAGCATTTGCAAAATGATGTAAAGACATTTATCATGCCCATTATTACACATCTTAAGGCTTGAAATAATATGTTTTTTAAAATTTAAATGCTAATAGTGTTTTTGAGTCAAGCATATGTTTATCTAGTATACACGTTAAAATGTGAAAATATTAAAAAATCTGAGAGTGAGGTC
This sequence comes from Platycnemis pennipes, assembly GCA_933228895.1. Taxonomy (NCBI): domain Eukaryota; kingdom Metazoa; phylum Arthropoda; class Insecta; order Odonata; family Platycnemididae; genus Platycnemis; species Platycnemis pennipes. Next base: position 56,103,399 of record OW121853.1, read on the forward strand.
ACTGATATCCTTTTGTGAATGACTCCCTATTGGGATAAAATTTATAAATTTTAATTATATGCTTTGCATTTGGGATAAATTACATTTATATGCATTTCACCAATAATGTGTCCACACAAAGCATTGCTACAATAGTATTTAAAGTTTACTTAGATGTGTTGGAAAGAGTTTTAATTTTTAATCAATGGATATGATGGAGATATAGTGCTCTGTTGGTGTGTTGACCAGAGAAGAGTGCCACAAATGTGTTTATGGAACTGTAATGAACGAAATTAAGAACATCTGTGAGATTAGCCAAGATAAGCAAAATCTCCTAAAGGCTAGAGTTTCTGGTGATGTGACTTCAATATGCGAGTACCATAAGACCAAATATTTGTTTAAATATCACCACATATTTGGACGTTACTGCTGTGATCCTTTGAAAATCCATAAAAAGGCAATTTCCAGTGGGCTCAGGGAAATACTTCCAAAACATAATTATAAAGGATCTACCACCAATATGGTGTCTACTAATATATGAAAAAGAAATTCAATACTTTTTCAAGACTTTTCAAGACAAAAATTTTAAAATTCCAGACCAAAAAGGCTAACTTCTTAATGTGTCATCGTAACGGTCAATAGTTCAATGCCCAGTCCTGTCCAATTTTTCACTTGTAATTGGCCATCTTATTATATCCATATTATTCAAAGTACAATCACAGCACCTTATCTACTTCATTCATGATTAAACTCCTACTAGAAATTAAAATGCCGCATACTCGAAATGGACTGTACCGTGACATTCACGGCTGTTTTTCAGGATTGCACGGCGACACGCCTCACAGCGGTGCAGGATCCCTAATAATTGGTATTATGGATTAAAAAATGTTCAATTTATATGAAATTTGATCTATATTGGTTTTCGAGGTCGCTGAATATGAATTTAGATTCAAAACTTCTGTAAACTAAATTTTTTGCAAAAAGCTTTGCAATTTTTTTACTTAAATTAACTCTTACTTAAAACATCACGATTAATGTGAACAAATATACATTTTCTTGGTCGCTGAATGCTAATTTGATGTTCATATTTTCGCTAATTACTTTTTTCACAAAAGTATTTGCAGTATTTTTATTACTTGGATTTACACAAACTCAAAATTCTCGTTTCATTAAAAATTATAGCACAAAGGTTTTCGCGATCTCTGAACACAAACTCGTTGTTAATATTTTCACAAATTAATTATTTTGCAAAAATGTAAATGTGAATTTTCAAAAAAAAATTTCTTTATTTTTGAACAAGAAATTATGTAAAAAAAATAATTTTGCAAATTATATTTGCAATATATTAATAAACAGTTAAAAAGCACTCACCTTCAGTTATAAAACCCATTTTTTAGAACAAGAATCGGGCAATACACGTTATATTAGACAGAATTGAAGGTGAAGCTGTGCCTGCTCCTTTTCATATGATGCACTCGTTACCAGTGCAACATTTTATCTAATAGAGGAGTAGCAACAGCGATATGTCCTTACTTAAGATGGTTTTGAATTCATCAATCGATGCATCCAACGTATATGCACAAAAACCCTATATAGAAAGTTTTTCTAGACTCATAAATACCAAGTATTAGGGATCCTGCACCACTGTGCGCCGTACATGGCAGTCTGGTTCGCGCCGTCCAGTGTGAAAGGAGCCCATGAATGAAATGATGTTCGTCGCCAGTCCAAGCAAAGGCACCTCTTGAGCACACACCAACTCGAAGACTGACGAACCAGCTCAACTCGAGCTGTCGAATGCCGAGTTCTCCAGTAAAAACGAACGATTTTGTTGTAAACTCGCACATGCCGAAAGATGAACTAGACTTTCCGGCGGCTTTCGAGCTAGCGAGCTCGCCATCAGATGAATAATAAAGACATTCCACCGCACTAGCTGGCAAATGGCGAGTTCTCCAGTAGGTATATCATCCAGGAGCCAACGACATATTCGTCGGCGGCGGCACGCATGGCGTCGTCGGCGACAACGTAATATAATGAGTGAAAGTTTCTCGGGTCTTCCACCGGGACAAAGGCTCCATCTCTGCCGACGTTTCCGAAAACGACTCATTTCAATCTTCAGGGCTGTGACCCAGGGACATCTTCACAGCCCTGAAGATGGAAAACGAGTCGTTTTCGGAAACGTCGGCAGAGATGGAGCCTTTGACCCGGTGGAAGACCCGAGAAATTTTCACTGTATGCACATAATCCGCCGGGAAAACACCAAAACGTAATATAATGTTTTTACTTTCCAGGGGCTGATCTCTGTTTTTTCACTAAGACGTTATGCTTGCGTATAAAAGCAACACAATTCAATGGGAAATACTAATAACAAAATGGCAAACAGTAAGCTTACTGAATGGATGAGAGAAAGAAATCATTCCAATTACACAGTAAAGTTAATTAATCCCACCCGATTAGGATGATGCGCAGCATAGAAACTTAGGACGCCATGGTTCAAATATAATATTTCTAGTGGAATTTAATCGAGTTACACCCTCAGAGGCATGGCAAAACGCAAAATACAGTAGAAACTCGAAATTACGAAGTTGACGGGACCGGAAAAATCGGCACTTCGTAATATCAAATTTCGTACCAACGAGTATCTTTCAAAAACATTGCGATGAAGCTCTTTTTCGTTTCTTTAAATTAAGATGAACTCTCGCGACGTACTTGCATGATTTACGAAGTTATAATTCATAAAAGTATACTTAAATGTGTGTTCATGCCCACAAGGCGCAAACAGTTTAACGCAACTAATTTGTCGGAGGTTGATTCTTCCGATTTTCGGGATTTCCACCACATCGTTCCATCTTTTCACGGCGGAAATCCCGAAACTCGGAAGAATTAAACTCCCATCTAAACCCCGCGGAAATTTACATCGCGACAACTAACTTGCCGTTCTTTTTTTCCAATGAATGATTAGGCAATGAAGCGTCTTTGCAAAATTTTTTTGTGCAGTTTGGAATAAGCCTATGAAGCTTCATAGCGCATTTTTCTATATTATTTCCTAACTGGAGAACTCTTGAACTGAAGCGTGAGCGATGTTTAATCATCAGTAATACTGATTGATGCATACAATAAGGAAGTGTGCGACTTGCGCGATCATTGGCACCGGATATTGAAATTAGAGGAATAAAATTTCGTTAGAAGATGGTCCATTCTCCGCGTCAGGCATAATATATGTATCTACCTACGATAAGCTAAGACAGTGAAAATAAGATTCTCTCGCGGATGCTATGCGATGGATACACGTTATGTATTTCGTATAAATAATGATAAGCCTATTAATTTCCCGAAATAACAATCGTTTTTCTCCCTTGGATTCTGCTTATTTGTGCGTGGTTATTTCCGAGATGATAGAGCTGAAAGAAGAGCTTATAGAAGAGTCCATCTGTGTACCTCCTTTCAGAAGTAAGGTGTACAAGCCACGCACTTCAACGGTGAAGGTGAGATAGTTCCTTTTACACTTCATCGGCTACCTACGATGCTAACATTACAAATCAATTATTTTCGTTTTTCACTCTACTACACGAAAGCTTCAGTTGTGGTTCTATTCAGATTAGGTCTGCCTGCCTGCTCTTCATTCATTATATCTCAGAATTCTTTTAAACATTCGCTATTGAATTGAAATGTGGGATATTTTTGCTATTCGTTTTTCCTTTGTTTACGATCAAGCAAGGAGACTTGCGTCCAAGCATTGCAGCTCCAGGTCAGGGCACGCATCAAGCTGGAAGCTGCCTTCGTTCCCTCCTTTCCCCCTCGCTGTGGGTGGGGGTTACTCCATTCGCCCGCTCACAAAAACAGCTGCGAGGCCCATGGTCTCGTAGTATCTTACGTCTGTTGTGAGGGTGATCAACCTGGGATTCAAGGCCAAGGGCTGCACGCGAAGAATAAACCTCGAATGAATCATCAGCTTTACGCCGAATAGTCGCATCTTATCTTCCTCCTCCCTTACCTCAATTTGCTGCGTCGGCGGAGAGGGAAGACATGACTCTGGCGAGTGGAGCTTTTACCATGAATCAAGATATGCCCGCAAAACAATATTTATGCTGAGTTAGACCCATCGGCGTGAACAGATTCCTTGAGATTGGGGAGGGAACTTCTTAGAGGGCCCAAGAGCTGGTATGGGGGGCCTGCAAAGTCTGCGTGGGGCATCTCATGCTAGCCTAGCGTTGAGGGGGGGGGGGCGGAGGGGCACTCGAAGGGGCCTGATATCCCGGAGGGCGGGCACGGGGGGCTTGGGTGTGAGGGGGATGGCTCGTGCCCACTCATAGAGCGGGAAGGGGGGACACGGAGGGTCACTTGAAGGGAACTACAAAACACTTAAAAGTTTCTTTATCGATCTGCAGGAACGCAGCTGATCTCTCTTTTAGGATCGCTAAATTGGATCGATCGCTATGTTGGAGTGAAAGGGGAGGAGGGTAGACCATTTTTCGATATAAATATATGGGTGCTTGAGCGTTTTTTCCCATTGATTATGCATGCGCCCAGAACTAGTCTTCCTTTAGAATTAACGTGCGTTAAACTAAGTGGCCCTATGAACCATGCGAACTCATACTTTCTCTGATTTTCTTTGCTGTTGGCAGTGGAAGAAGGGAAGGGAAATGCGTATGAAGAGCCTTGCTCGATGACTACATCAAAACGCTCAATGAGGACGGTAAATTAAACATGAGTCCTTCGATGATAACTATTGCCAGCCGGAATAATTATGCCGTCGAGCAAGGTTGAGTGTAATCAGTCTGAAATAGTGAGAAAAAAAGCTTCCATGGGTTATATTCACGACTGAATCTACCGCTCGAACAACATAGCACCATCTCCGATACATGTCATAGTTATTGCAAACGCGCAGCAAACGATTTCTATACCAGGAATATTCATCATGGATTTATGTTTGGGAAAACTGGTAACAAAAAATGCCAGGGATCATGAGCGGAAAATGCTGGTTGTAGCAATTAGTCTCTCGCCGGTGAGTATATCCGTGCACGACTACTTTACATTTTTTTGGTTAATGGTAGTTTAGCGGGGCCGTCGTTCAGGTAGCTAGTGGGACGGAGGTCAGGACCGAGGGTCCACCCTCGGTCTCCTCGAAAATCGACCCTCGCCCATCCCGAGAGCTCAGCCGAGGTAGACCTTTCCCAGCGGGTGGGGTCCTCGGGGAAATTGACCACTAGACATGGTTTATCAAAGTTATAAACTTTGGAACGTATCAACAATTTATCTTCTTCATTGTATCGTTCATTCCAAGACGTCGAAAAACGTTTTTTGATTGATGCTCTACGATGAAAATTAAGGATTTTCCTATTTTTCGCATAAAAAGCGGATGGGATGTGGCAACGTTGCTACCTGAGAGGGCGAGTTTGGAAAAAGAGAGCGGGAAAAGACAGCCCGTGCGAGTCATATTCTGGAATCTCAATGTTCGATGCTCCATGTCTCTGATCCATAGAGTGCCTCGCTCCTTTCTTTTTGTTGATTCTCATATTAATTTCCTAAATTACTAGTCCAAAGCCAAAAGATTCTTTATATGTGTATATTATAGACCGCCTGATAGCGACGGCAGTTCAGTCTCAGGCCTGGAGAGCAAGAGCAGTAAACTAAATTCGCGCGGAAACGATCGAAACTCATAATATGTGGAGATTTCATACTTCCGTCCATAGACTGGGGCACGAATTGGTTTATCACCGGAGTAAAAGACAAGGAGCTCTGCGAGTCACTATTGTGTACCTTCACAACACACTCAATGCATCAATTGGTAACAGCATCCACCAGAGGAAATAATACCTTCTATTTATTAGCGGCAAATGTACCAGAACATGTTGTAAAAGTAGTAGCCGAGAAAGGCATTTGAGGCCATAAAGTAGTCACGGCTCAATTTTCTCTGAGAGCTAACAATCTCACGAGCCGAAAGGAAACATTTATTTGCTCGGTATCAGGGGCGTCAGAACTACAACTTTCGCTTGGAGGGGCCAACCTGGAAAAGGGCCCGGCTCCTATGAAAAGGGCCCGCATTTTTTTGCGGATAGGAGGGGGTAGAGATTAGAATTCCGCTAAAAGTGCATATGAAGGTGGTAGAATATACGTCAGAAGGGAATAGGCAAGCTGGATACAAGTAAAATTTATTTTTTATTGATGAAGACCCAATTCTCAAGGGCCCGGGGCAAATTCTGGGGGGGGGGGGGGTGATTGCGCCCTCTTCCCCCCACTTCCGACGCCGCTGCTGGGTAAGGCTTATTATGGTGGTATGAAACAGGAACTGCTCAACTCATTTAATACATTTCAAGAAGTTAGCATTAGCTAAGATTATGGGTGGTTTTGGTTTACTTTCCTAGATATTACACACTCATCAATTAATATATACATTCAGAGTACATTTTAAAGTGATAAATGGTAAAAGAACACTGTTATTTCTCACTAGTAGGACCGCATATCGAGTATGCTGCTAGTATATGGGATCGCGTACAGACAAAGTCAGGTAGGTTTGTAAAAATATGTTTAGATAAATTCAGCATTGTCTCCAAGTTATTAGAGGAACTGGGATAGGAATCGCTATCTAGCAGTAGGTTCTCAACTCAAATAGGTTAGTAACTTCTCCTAAGACGTCAATAACATATTAATAATTGGAAAAATACATGCCTATGTATGGGATATTTGCCCGGCTTGGACAACTTTCCACTAAGTTTCAATAGGCATTCCAGTTCTAATTATAGTTTTCATCGCATAAAACATTAGCTGGAAATCCCGTTAATAATCATGCAGAATGTGTCTTCTGCATTATTTCGCCCTTTCCCTTTGCAGGTTACAATCAAGATATTGGCTTTCATCATATAAGACAGGATTTTCCGTCGCGGGCACCCGCGTTCAATTGTCATGCGAGGTAGGGTATTGTAATAGCACATTCGAAACTGACTTCACTTCGACAGCAATGCTCTTCGGTTACTGAAGTAATCAGACCTAAAAATCAACATTTTAGGCTCACATTTTTTCTTCAATTAAGAAATGCTAAAATTTACGGCAATTTAGTACTTTTTTCGAGCAGAATAAGAATCTTCTAAGTTTAAGCCTCCAAATGGTGAATTGAATTAATTACAACATTTAGGCATTGTAATGAGTAAAAATCGGAACCCTCTCTCCGAAAAAAACTGGTATCCCATTTGAATTCAACGCAGAAATATTTTCCAACATGGGATAAAAAAATATCAACGTATCGGGATATAACTACTTCAAAACCTATTTCTGGACGTTATAAATGACCATGCAAAGTTAGGTTGTGAAAGATTCATCCAGTTTCATTGCATAACGGATATATCTTGTTGATTATTATTACTTATTTATTAGATTGGGTAGTGTTTCCTTATTAATGCATGCCCCCTGCCACACCCCCTTGAGGGGATTTTTAAAGGCATCATGTACATTTGCAAAAGCTCACTCCTGTCCATGGATGTTCCTTTGGACTTGGCGATTTTGTTCCTAGTCTGCTACGAATATCTATATGCATGACCCTTACGTTTACATCTACACGATACCCTGCAAGCCACCGCGAGGGTGTGTGGCAGGGGGTGAAGATCACCAAGCATGCACTACTAACATGCAAACTAGCAACTATATTGTCTCATGCAACTTGATTGTTAGTATCTACAGTATTTAAGGGGTAATACATGCATCATGCACTACAGAATACTCTAATATTTCCCCTACCTATCCCTTTCCGCTTCCGTTTAAAACCAAGCAAACAAATATTGGGAGTTTTTAGAATGGGAGTTAATGGTACCGGACGCGACCCTCGTGGCCTGGAGATGAGAACATAGGTACGAAGAAACCATGCACTTCTTTTCGGCATACGCGTTCAATAGCGTGGTCGCCCCACGACGAACTTTCACTTTCCCCCCAATCCTCCCCCAACGGTCTCCTGCTGTGTCCTGGAGTCCCTTCAGTTCGTCACTCGTTCTATTCGGATTTGGCGTCCAAGCTCAAGCACATGTCTAGCAAGGTTGGCATTGAGAGAGGCATTTGTAGATTTAAATACGAGGACGTGAACAGGAGTTACTGAAGTCGTTTAATAAAGTTAAGAAAGTTATTTTAAGCCAAAAAAGTAAAGTTTTGTAGCATACCCGCTCAGCAGTTAATAAATACGTACCTAATAAAATAAAATGGGGAAACGCAGAACCTAGATAGTATATACTAAGCATAAGTGTGGAAGTCATTGAAATGACAAAGGCAGAGTCAATCTGGATTGAAAAGTTCTCTAACCAATCCATCCATTGACGAGGAAAAGAGATTATTCAAAATTATAAACTAAACTCCATAGCAATTAAAGCATATCGTAGGCGTTATTTGTATTCAAGAGCATTTCCAGTGGAAATTTGAGGCTCCCCATGTGACTTTGATTGTGTCCGACATGATACCATATATGACAACCCTCTGCTCTCGCCCACTTAAGAATTCTTTTACCCAACATACGTCTTTATTTATACCAAAACTCTCTAACTTCAAGATTAATTTATCATGAGGAACTTTATCGAATGCCTTTTTAAAATCTAAAAATATCGCATCAACTTCAGTACTGTTTTCGACGTAGACTAATATATGGTGTACAAATAAAGCTAATTGTGTCTCGCAAGATTAAACTTTCCGGAACCCATGTTGGCTGATTATGAGTAATTCCTGACTTTCCAAATGCCCCATGATCGAACTGACTACAATGTGCTCAAATATCTTACAAGAGATTGACGTGAGTGAAATTGGTCTGTAGTTACTGGGTTCTTCCCTATCACCGCTTTTAAAAACAGGTGTAATGTTATCTACTTTCCAATCCTTGATTACTGTGTGGTTCTTTAGTGTTTTATTGAATATTATTTCTAGATAGGGGGCTATTTCAGAAGCTAATGTTTTATATACTCTGGAGGGAATTTGATCGGGACCTCGTGATTTGTTTTTACTAATGCTTTTTAACTGCTGCTCTATTCCGCGACATGACATTTTTATTTCGCGCATTTGCTCCCTGAAAGTGTTCGGCGGTGGTTCCACTGCGTTGTTTGACGATGAGTTTAATACGCTTTGGAAGAAGGTGTTTAAAGTATTGGCTTTTTCTACACTGCTGGTGACCCTAATTCCTTTATCGTTTTTAAGTGTGTGCACTGTGGACCTATTTCCCTGAAGCTCTCTCACATATGACCAAAACGCTTTAGGATGGCTATTAATATTCTCCCAACATCTTGCTCTTGAAATGTGATAACGCTTGCCGACATGATTTCCTTGCTAATGCTCTTGATATATTATAGTTTTGAACTAACTCATTTTTTTTCCTCTACCGATAGACCCCGTCCTGCATTTTTCATCCTAGCGTGGCATACCCTTTGTCGCTTTAGTGATTTCCTAACCTCCGCGTTATACCACCTTGGCTCTGTATTATCACTAATGAATTTACTAGGTATGTATTTATTAACTGCTTTACGGGTGACCTCAAGAAATTCTCTCCACGAATCCTCTGTATCTAATCCTTTGCTTTGTTCGCTAAATACATTATACGATATCCTAATTCCTCTTTATGAGTTGACGAAACCATCCCCTCTCTAAGATATTTGAAGGCGACTTAAAAAACATACTTTCATGTATGATTGAAGGGAATACGCTATATCAAAATATGAGGAGTGAAATTACAAAAAGTCAAGAACTTCAGCTATCTCCGCAACAGTTAATATCTTGCTATGGAAGAAGCATGACCAACATCAAGCGAAGAATAGCCAAGGCCAAGGAGCCTTTCCTGAAGAAGAGGCAACTACATGGCTCAAAAACCTTTAGTTTCCAACAAGAAAGCACTCCATCAAGACATTCGTATGGAGAAAGTCACCCTATGGGTCAGAGACATGGGACATCGAAAAACAGTAGAGCAAAGAATTAAAGCTTTCAAACCATAATGCCGGACAATGATGAACATTTTATCGCCAAAATAATGTGAGACACGAAGAAGTATATGGAATTTGGCTGACTCCCATGTACACGCCTCCTTCGGCTAAGAGATATCACCATAATCAGCCTTACCGAGCAAATAAATGTTTCTTTTCGGCTCGTGAGTTTATTTCCTCTCGAAGGTATTATTTCCTCTGGTGGATGCTGTTACCAATTGATGCATTGAGTGTGTTGTGAAGGTACACAATAGTGACTCGCAGAGCTCCTTGTCTTTTACTCCGGTGATAAACCAATTCGTGCCCCAGTCTATGGACGGAAGTATGAAATCTCCACATATTATGAGTTTCGATCGTTTCCGCGCGAATTTAGTTTACTGCTCTTGCTCTCCAGGCCTGAGACTGAACTGCCGTCGCTATCAGGCGGTCTATAATATACACATATAAAGAATCTTTTGGCTTTGGACTAGTAATTTAGGAAATTAATATGAGAATCAACAAAAAGAAAGGAGCGAGGCACTCTATGGATCAGAGACATGGAGCATCGAACATTGAGATTCCAGAATATGACTCGCACGGGCTGTCTTTTCCCGCTCTCTTTTTCCAAACTCGCCCTCTCAGGTAGCAACGTTGCCACATCCCATCCGCTTTTTATGCGAAAAATAGGAAAATCCTTAATTTTCATCGTAGAGCATCAATCAAAAAACGTTTTTCGACGTCTTGGAATGAACGATACAATGAAGAAGATAAATTGTTGATACGTTCCAAAGTTTATAACTTTGATAAACCATGTCTAGTGGTCAATTTCCCCGAGGACCCCACCCGCTGGGAAAGGTCTACCTCGGCTGAGCTCTCGGGATGGGCGAGGGTCGATTTTCGAGGAGACCGAGGGTGGACCCTCGGTCCTGACCTCCGTCCCACTAGCTACCTGAACGACGGCCCCGCTAAACTACCATTAACCGTTGGCAACTCTGTGAACTCGTGGTAACAAAGCAAAACGCATTTTTTGTCCGATTGGTTCCGTATTTTATGAGCTACGATGCCTACGATTCAAAGTCGTCCTGAAGGTCTGGTTTCACTGGGGCGTCCAGCGGCCACTTCCAACCGCTGCGTTTGGACGTCGCGGCTGGATGACGCGGCCGGGTGGTTTCATTCAGGCGTCTACATCCTGTTTCCGAGGCTGGGCGATGTGGGAGAATACGTATTTAGTTTAATTACAAATTTATTATCGGTTTGTGTTTCCTGAGAGTGAGTTGATTTTACGCTTAAATGGATGGTGACGATTTAGTTTTGTTGGAAGACGAAGAAAAGGACGACCAATGTTGCAAGTAGTTCAAAAAGAGCTGGAAAGGACGCGTAATGCGCAGAGAGGAGAGCAGAAAAATCACCGAAAATTGGGACTGCCCGACTAGGCGTCCGCGTCTCGACTGATCTCGAAACAGTCGAGACGCAGACGTCGGGCATCAGCCGTCGAACACGACGGCTGCTGCCCGACTGTGAAGTGAACCCATTTGATATAGATTGGATGAGTACGGTAGTGACTTCCGGCTGCTGGACGCGGACGCCGCACGCGGCCGCGGGATGCCCCAGCGAAACCACATCTTTACTATTGTAGAATTGAAAAATGAGATATCGTTCAGGTTAAGTTAATGAGATATCGTTCAGGATTCAGTGCGTAATGTATTCGGCGACGATGATTAATTAGATGCTTAACTCTGACAAGGAGCGCCAGAAAACGTTACTGTGATCCATCACTATTCGTATAAACGAGTAACTTTTTCACGTCGGGACCAAGATCTGAGGTTCGTAATTTTAAAACTTCGTTATTTCGTAATATCGCGTACTGTTACATACACTTATATTCCCTTTTGGTCGGGACCGAAGATTTTGCTTCGTAAAATCAAATTTTCGTAATTTCGAAGTTCGTATTTTCGAGTTTCTACTGTATCACAATCGTACTAGGGTACGATCTATGGATCGCCTGAATCTCTGGGAGCGTTGTAATAACCACGGTCAAGGTCATTCTTTCGTAATAGCATCCATGGGCAGGAGGGAAGTATACGATCTTCAACCTGCAACCGACCAAGCCGATTTATCACGCGGCGGCATGCAGGAAACGGTGCCCATGTCTAGTGCAATCGAACTACGAAAGTCATGAACTCACAAATACTGACCAGAGAGGTTTAAAATAACACTTCTTTGATAATGACAAATAAAGAAAAAGGGAAACAATATCTCATTTCATAATGCTATGTCTGCCGTTCCAATTTTTATCCTGACGATTTTCAAGCAACCATTTTTCCCGATTTTTGATTATTTTTCAGCGAATTCCCGACCTTTTCCAGATTTTTTCCCGACGTTAATAAATTCCCGATTTTTTCCCGGATTCCCGACTTTTCCCGACTGGTAGACACCCTGACCAAGTTTGGCCTAGTTCCTGGTAAATCACTTTGTCCTACGTGCTTCAAAAAAATAATTTATTCATCAGAAAATAATGAAGATGAAGCAATTACAGAGTATATCCCACCCACAACGTACTTAGGAGATGCTGATTCAGCATGTGCTATATTGGGGATTCCATCAGCGTCCAAAATAAGAAAATTAGCATTTGATAAGAGATCGCTAGCCATAAAGGAAAAGGTCGAAGAAGTGAAGCATGCATTTATCATACCTCTGGAAATTCCATTTGATGCTGAAGACGGAGGGACAGAAAATGCATCTAATGAATATGAAGAACTAATAATTAAGCTAAAAGAGAAATGCACTGTGGCGGATAAGGCTGAAAAGGTTAAAATAATTAGTTTGCTGCCAAAATCGTGGACTCGTGAGAAAATAGTGTCCGAGTTCAATGTTTCCGAACGACTCGTGAAACTCACAAAAGAACTTGTAAAGGAACAAGGAACACTACCTGATATTAGAAAAAAGCCGGGTGTCGCAATTCAACCAGAGACTCTCAATACAATACAAGAACTTTACGAAAATGACGAATACAGCCGTGGCTTCTTTGAAGCCCTTTATCCCTTGCGTTGCCATCCTTGATGGACCGCGAGGGCTCAACATCTAGTACCGTGAACCTCAGTAAAATTGCCATGCGAATTAGGGATCCTGGGTAGTGTAGTGGTCTGCGCAGTGGCCCGGAAAGCCAAAGGTCCGTGGTTCCGTCGTAATCTTTGACATGGTTTTAGCAGTTGAAATCAGTTGTGTCCGGATATTTCTTTCAATGCACTATAGAGGACAGAGCACTGAGCAAGCACAGATCGGTAGTGAAACACTCTGAATGCATTAAGCACGAAAGTAGAACTGAAGATAACTCGAAAGAACTCTTGCTACGTATTTTGTGAAGGAATCATTATTCTAGGAAAAAACTCATAACGATGAAGTGTAATTTTTGGAAAGTCCCCATAGAAGAGGGGGATTGCTCGCAAAGAAAATTTTCCCATAAGCGTGAATACGACTGAAGAGAAAATACGTTCTTCTGAGAATAGCAAGATTATCAGCATGGAAATATCTTAGAATCACCTTCATCAATGCAAATTAACCCCCAACAGAGACTGCGTCCTGAGCATGCATTTGAGGATAAAATGAGCTTTTCTTAGAAAACATTAACCTGGTATATGCGTTTCCAGAGAGGCTTTGGCTGTGCATAGATAACATTACCCCCACTGGGCGCACTACCTTGCAGCTTACCCCCAAGAAAGGTTCTCATATTCCTAAGATCAGGTGATAATAGCAAGGAAATTCCAAAATATTCCAGCTCTCTCCATTTCTCGGCCGATGGGCGGAGGAAACCTCGACCCTTCCTTGCATTGGCAGTTGCTCTCCCGGCATGTGTCCCCGGTCAAAAGCTGTTTCGTTTCAATGCATTTGCTAAATAAATATTTGTTTCATACTCCGGATATACAGGCTCAGAAGTCCATTTCTTACGTCTCACTGAGCAAATAAAATTTTTTAACATAACGGTACTGTGAATATTAACAGAATTGTGATCGGAATGGAAAATTATCTCTCAAAAATTATTTGAGAATTTTCTATTACAAGGCGAAGAACCCAGAGAAATATGTGTGTCTTTCAATGAATATCAAATTTTTAGGAAACCGGTCGGATAAGTGCTTCACATCTACGCCAGTGTAAACAAATAACAGTTAAACAGGAAGCATTATATACGTGATTTTGGTACTACTTAGCAGTTAAGAGTAATAAATTAGAGAATAAATAAAAAATTAGCAATACTAGCTATCGAAAACTCAATAATTTGTAAAAAAGCCTAAATATACATTCTCCATTACTGCTAATATGGTCTGTTATTATTATATGCCCGTTATACAGTCAATTACACTAGGTAATTTTGTGTTCATGCTCTAATCTACCGTAAGCAGGATATATGGGGTTTCATAATTTTTTTATCCAGATGTACGTTAACGTAGTACCCTGCAAGCCAGAACGGTTATTTTCAATTATAAATCACCCTATTTTAGGAATAAGAAATTCTTCGAAGTGAATGTTTTAACTTCAACATTTGTGTACCTTGGGATTCGAAGGACTGCCAGAAATCACTGTATTCTTTAGGCAGAAACCATTGACCAACGATAGAAAGTGAAACAGTCAGCTGTCATGATTATATTAGACTGAGTAATTACAGGGAAAAATAAACATTGAAACTCACGAAAAATATGGCCATCAACTCATATGGAAAAATAACATTCAGTTGTTGAACATAAAAAAATTATAACTTCCTAACTAAATAAAAACATGAAAAAATCACTCATAACCAAATGATAATTAACAAATTTGTTCGGAGATTCTTTTACTCGCGAACTACGTTAAAAATAACGGTAGAGCTCCGTTTAAAAGTTGCAGTTGTAGAACTAAACATAAGGAATATACTTATAATCAATTTTCCAATTACATAATAACTTCTAAGTTTGTTATTCCACTGCACCAACAAGCAAATGACCGCGGACCCCTGCTGAGATTGGGGCGCGCACTGCAACGAAGGGTCAGGATAATCCTCTCCCGCGGACCGAGAAAGTGTACCTTAGGCGTCCCGAGAAGAAGGCCTTTATAACACACACCTTTCAGGGCTGCTTGGGGCTAGCTTAGCGGCTATGACTTGTTAACACGTCGTTCATTCGTTTGCGTAGAAAAATTGTCGCCGTTTTAACACCTCCTTCGTAGCGAAAGGGTTAACAGTTCTTCATCTGATCCCTGTAACTCTCCTTCACAAAAATGTAGCCAATTTGGAATCTACTACTATCTCCTGGCATTTTCTAAGTGTATCTTTTTCAGTTGAAGTTCATAAGCAATGAGTTTGAAACACTACATTGCATTATGCAGAGTTCCAGGAGTCCTTTTCTCTCTCATCCAATTACCAAAACAGCATTTTCAGGTTTGCTGACCTTTTCCTTTAGTTGACCATAGTATTCCAACCTCTTAAAATTATTACGCTTTCTTCTCCTCTTACCTGCTTTATCACTTTTATTATACAATTGTAGACATCTCCTTACTCTTCATCTACGTAGTGTGATGTAGGGATGTAAAACCTGGACCGTAATGATATCTATGGGCTTGGTTTCTATCTTCACCATTACTATCCTTTCTTTATACTGAAGTACACTCTTCACATACATTCCAACATTCTTCCTGAGCATTATGCCTACTATAGCATTACAATTTAAAGATCCAGTGTGAATAATCCCGTAGTGTCCACTCCAAAATTCTCCTTCCTCGGGCCACTTCATTTCGCTGATTCAGAGTACTTCGAGATCCATTCATCACATTTCCACCTTCAGGTTCTCTAGTCTTCCGCAGGTTCAAAGTGATCTCACGTTCCATGATTCTAACCTTAATTGTTTATCACATATGACTGATGTAATATCTTGGGTAGTTCCTGCCCAGAGATTTGAATGGGGGACTATTTTACTTCCAAAATACTTACATTACACATTTGATAAAGAAATAAGAGGGGATTATCCATGACTTCTAGGGAAATATATATGTGGTGGTTTCCCCTTGCCTTCCTCATAGCAGTACTACAGCCATCAATTGTTAACATGCCTGCAGTGTAAATGAGTTTCACTGTACCGACCAGACCTCTACCTTATCTCACATGATGAAGAGCTGCTGCCCTCTCCTTCTGGTGGTGATGGGATACATAATAGTTGGTGACCTCCCTTTGCTAAGTCACACTATCTTCATAGGTTTCTGTTTCATTTTAAGACCAAGACCAAAATAATACGCCAATACCATCCCCGAATGCTGCTGCTCACCATCCAATGACTGCGGCAATAAAATGTCTTAGTGACTTCCATACTTTTATTTATGATTGTAGACCGGTTTCGGCAATTACGCCATCACCAATTGTACGTGATGATGGCGTAACTGCCGAAACCGGTCTACAATCATAAATAAAAGTGTGGAAGTCACTAAGATATTTTATTGCCGCAATGGTATCCTTCCACAAAATTGGAGCTTCGTCTTTCGACTTTATCCAATGACTGCTTTTTCAAAATTTTTATCTCACTTATTTTGCAGCTAATCTCTAAATCAAGAGGTTGACCCACCATTCCCAATCTGATGGACACACTCAGTGGCTTTATGCTCAGCCTTTAAAGGAAGTATCAATACGAAGAAATGAATTATCAGAAAGAAAAGGGTATATAACACTGAAAATGAAGTCATCCAGTAGTAGGGGGGGGGAGGGAGGGGTAAACAATCCAATACACTGAGGTGAAAAAAATTCAGGAGAGTGGGAAATGTGTGTGGAGGAAAATAAGGATGATAAAAGTCTGGATATGTAATGGTGCCACACATAGAAGAGATCCTATTTTTGTTGTCACAGGGTCCAAAGCGGGAAAAGTCCCAAAAGGCTGAACCTTAAGTGGACAATGGATATTGCACAAAATAAAACTGTGATAGTTTTACAAAATTATAAATAATAATAATCTGGAACTTCTCTAAAAATACAGCCCACAAATCATATTTCCAGAAGGCACATTTCGAAGTACTTACCAGATTCTTTCATCTTCTTTGTGTCAGCACCTTTGAAGAGGTCAACAAAGTGAAGGAGTGTGAAGTTACATCCCCATTTATTTCCACCACCACAGATCTGCTGGACAGCTTTGACGATTTCCTTACAGTCCTCTGTAACATCAGTATTCAAGTACTCTTCCTGAAGAACAAAAAAGTTTTTTTTCCCAATTCAATAGAAGAAGAAACAAATGGTGATCTCATTTAAAAAGTTATGATAAATTTCCACAGGGAAGAAGGAAGCCTCGGTAGCTTAACTGGTAGAGTACCTGGATGGAAATCAGGGGGTCCAGGTTCGAATCCTGGTCGAGGTAGATTTTTTCCTTGTGGAAATTCAACTTAAGTTATGATTGTTGATTAAGCACACAAAAATCCCTATCAACACTTGGTGTGCTAAGATCCCAACACCCAAACAGTGCCTATACATATGCACATGCAGAGAACATTATTTAGATTCTGTACATTAAACTTTTCCACTTCAGGTCAGCCACACAATTTCAACTGTCACAGTTTTACAAATTACTACAGTTCAATTCAATTCTTCCGTCACCAACACTTTTCTATTACCATATAGACTGGTTGACATATACAGTAAAACCTCGCTTTTACGTCCCCGCAATTTACGTTTTCCCGCCATTAACGACTTTTTCTTCATGTCCTAATAATGTCCTTATATCCGCAATGTAACGTCTTCCCTTTATTCACGCTAGCAAATTTCTGAATGGTTCGCCATTTACGTTTTACGAGACGATTTTGTCGTGATTGTCGTCCTGGTTGCATAACTAGTGGTTGGACTCAACGCTCCGTGAAAGACAAAGTAAAAACTCATGCAGTAAGTTACCACTATGAAAGAGAAATAAAGTTTGCCCAGATATACCACCATTTATCGTGACCTCGCTCATCTGTGCAATTGTAATGCCGCGAGGGATTACAGTACACGTACGTCGTTTTTCTCGCGATTGTTGTTCTGGTTGCATAACTCGCGGGATGGCTGATGCTATCGCATTGGTGATGAAATTTTTCATTTATTTAAGAAGTGTTTGCTTTTCAGCATTTGCGGTCTTGTCTTTCTTTTTTGGAGGCATTAATACAGATTTTATAAAATCCTCCAGCCAAATTTCATCCTCATATATCCTACGAACACACCCGTAAAATCATCTCATTCTTCTCTAGCTCGATTCTTAAGTAGCTTTGATAGAATATCACTATAGTCTCCACACCTTCTTTTCTCATAATATTTACCCTAACTTACTAGCATGGTTGGATCAAGACTCCTGGCCTCAGTTCATCCTTATCTATGTCATTCTCCTCTTCTATTCCCAAGTTCCCTTGTCTATCATTAATGCCATGCAGTTCTTTTCACATTTTCCTTACCCCTATGCTAAATCTCGTTAAGTTCTATCAGCAGCTCTCCTGACTTAACAGTAATGAACAGTGTCTTGACCACTCTAGTGTCTACTACACCATCCCCCCCCCCTCCATCCTTTCTCAACTGCTTGCTGTTCTGCATCTTCCCTCATACACCTGTAAACTAATTGTAAAACTTGTCATTCAATGAGCAAGAATTAGGCAGGCAAAATCAAGAAGCAAGGAGTTATTCTTTCAGGCATAACTTTCATATAAAATTGCATACCCTCAAATTACACTTTCCCGCGATTTACACTTTTTTCTCTAGTTCCCCTCAAAAGTGTAAAAGAGGGGTTTTACTGTATTTCATTCTACAGGTCACCTGTTTACTAATTTTCCACTCTCAACAAGGAATAGTAAGAAAAAGTCATAAAGAATTCCTTTGAATGTGAATACAGACTCAGCAACAATTGAGAAGAGGGTTACGACGGTTGTGATCATTTAGATGATCCCAGCAATAACACTGTAGGAGAAGTTAATGGTCCTTTATGCCTGGCACACATAGAGATGGCAAGAATCTCAAGAAGATGGCGGTTAAATCATGGAAATATTTCACAACGTGAGACCATCATCATTTCATCATATCAGTGAAACTTGATTACAGATTCTTATGGAGAACTTTTTGAAACTTATCTCTCTTGAAGTGAGAAATACAGATATCCTACTGAATTCTTGTAATATCAAAAGGTAACACTACTACCATGAAGTTTATTTATTGCCAAATTAATTTACTTGCAAATAATTGGGAATGGAATACTCTACCCATCATTCCTAAAATAGAGCTTCTTATTATATACAATACTTGTAGAACAGAGATCAAGTTTTCACTGCATTAAGAAGTTTCTGAGACTTCTTAATTATAGTACTTAATAATCTTCCATTACCTGTTGTAGGCAATTATCACAGACTGATGAGGGAATAGCTATGCATTTGGCTCGTTCAAAGTTTTCTCCAAAATAGTTCAGCTGCTGAGTTCTGCGGCAATCCACTTTATTTTCACAAAATGCGACTATATTCCACAGGTTAGCCATATGTGTCTTGCTGGCCTCAAAGTTTGAGCGATCCACTAAATTGAATAAAAGAGTTATAATTAGTTGAAGTACAGCAAGAAACCCATCAATCATTACATAAGTGAGAATGACAAATTAAAAAAAAATCATAGTTCAACATAATTACTGTTTTTAGAAATTAACTATGAAATAATTATAGTAATGAAGCTCCAGACATGTCAGCCTTTCCTAACACTTTGAATGAAAGGTAAAATTTCAACAGTTGAAACTTAAAACTTTTGGAGCACATTAAAAATAAATAAGGGTTGTTTGGCTAGTACAGTAGCATATCCCAACAGATAAATTATTTTAACTGCCAAAGGCGGCAAATGAACTGCATTGTAAGAGTAAATGCTAGCCATTCAGTGTCACCCACAGGGGATGAGACATTGACTGCCATGAGAAATAAAGTAAGAATTGGCACATAAAATAAAGAGATGGCAATGACTTACAATCAATCATCCTACGGATACGATGAACATCCTTGTATGAATAATACAAGATGCAGATAGCCTTTTCTCCATCTCTACCTGCCCGACCAGATTCTTGGTAGTAACCTTCAATTGATTTTGGCAGTGAATAATGGATCACGTATCGGACATCTGCCTTGTCTATTCCCATTCCAAATGCTATGGTAGCACACACAACCTAAAAAATACCTTTAGTTACACCACAGAACAAAAAATAAAACAAAAAGCTTTGTAGTTACTTTCAAAAAATGCTTTTTCATATCTGAATCATCACCCAATGATTCATCATAATGGATAATGTAATTACATAAAAAAGCAAAAGAAATTAGGGCATGAAAAAGAACAATCTCATTATCTGCCTAACACATGAAATTACAATCTTCAATAAGAATACAATCTTAATAACAACTTTCATCAAGTTAGAAGTATAGGCATTCCAAAAAACCAACAACACCATTCATTGTTTACCTTTACCATTAATAATTTTCAATTTCCTTTACGTAAGAGATAA
The DNA here is from genome assembly GCA_933228895.1 of Platycnemis pennipes. Classification (NCBI taxonomy): domain Eukaryota; kingdom Metazoa; phylum Arthropoda; class Insecta; order Odonata; family Platycnemididae; genus Platycnemis; species Platycnemis pennipes. The sequence continues at coordinate 56,123,776 of OW121853.1, forward strand.
GGGTAAAATCTTTCAATGTTATCCAACAGTAATCTAGATCAGAGTATCTATGCAGGCTTCTTGTCACAGCTATGATTGAACGTCATTACTTGCCAATAATAAGCATTATTTGAATAGGGTATTTTTACATCAAAGTGAATTTTCTTGTGATAGTCATTACAGAAATATCTGATTAGAGTTAGTGCATCTTTTTCTGCAGATAGTAACAGAGATGAGCTAGAGGAATGCAGAGTTCTGCCATTTCATGTAAAGTGCATGTTGGACTAATAATAGTTAAAGTCACTTATAACAAGCACTGATAAAAGTTGTAAATTCACATGTTATAAGGTGCACTCATCATAAATTACATATATGAGTCTTTAAGCACACCAATTACCTTGAATCATAGAAACTAGAAGGTGAAGATGAACTATTGAGTATCTGCGACAAGCTCATCAAATCGACTGAAAATCAATTTTTCATAAAGAAAATAATACAATTTCATCACTATTACTCATGCATTTGTAATCAGTGTATTTTATGCACCATAAGTTTTGTGTGGCAGTTATTTATGAAAAATCAATGATAAGCTACCACTGGAAAAGTGAAGCCACACTAGATTAAAGACTAAGGCACACAAATGATTAAAGAAAGGAAATATTAGTGGAGTAAAGGCAAAGTGAAAGAATAAGGGAGAAGATGATTGAGGGGCTCTCTGATTCAGCAGGCACAAAGGTAGTTCTAATCTTAGAATAGGGGAATCACCATTTTTGGAACGGTGAACAATGCTGTTGACTATAAGCTATATTTTTTATTAATTTCTGTTAGCACTAATCTACTAGCAACCTTTCCTTCACAGGCTTCATTTATTTCAAGTATTTTTGTTAAATCTGAAGTATTTGTTTTCTTCTCACTCCTATAACTTGCAATTGAAATACCCTGGTAATTACCACCAAGAGAACAGAGGAGCAGAGACTGATGACCACAGACTACAGAGTATTGTCCCTAGTTGACTAGTTCTCCAAAACAATCAGCAGCATAACCCCTACTTGTACTACTTCCTAAGTGTAGTCTCTCGAGGTGGGAAAGGGCCTAACCATGGTGAAACACTGGTTCCCATCAGGTCACTGAAGTTAAGCAATGTTGGGCCCGGATGTTGTTGGATGGGTGACCCTCCTCCATACCTATACTGTGGTGCACTTGTCTCCTGTCTACAAGTGAGGTGGCACACTGGATCCTAAGGGGTCTAAGTGCCAGAGGGGTTACAGAAGACCCTTGCCCACCCCCCAATTTATTTACATTCTAGTCCTTCAAGAATTTACAATGTAAGGCATAAGCAAGGTGATAACTAACAGTGCATCTCAGCAACTTTCACTGATCTTTCATAATAATAATTTGCTGCACATAAATGTCAGTTTGCATAATTTTGTCTCTTGTGAGATGCCGAGTCTCTCTAGTTATCCAAACAGGACACCAATCACAGCCAAATCTACTACCTAGTCAATGACCATTCATTATAATTAGGGATGGGTCGGTTCCACTTTTTTTCGGTTCTGGTTCGGTTCTTAACTTTGGTTCTCGGTTTCAGTTCTTAATTTACCACTTACTTTGCACGGCTTAGTGGTATGATAAGATAATCAATAATCATTTTCAGAGACATACTGCTCGAAAAAGAATACCTACTTCATCATATTTTTGTGTTATATATACTATATTATGATATAATTTACGAAAATGATTAGAGGACTCGCACCTCCAAAGGAGGTTGACGTCACACATACATATCAATCAGAATATCCTTATTAAGGCGGTATTTCATCATTTACTAGAATTGGATGTAATAAAATAAATTATGTAGTCATTTTAATAACTGGATTAAAATAATTCGCGGCAATTTTGAAGCATTTAAGTACACTATTTCACCAGGTTTTAATGTGAAGCCTCCACTTTCAGAGTGTGAGCAGGTTTCAAACTGGTTTTCGCACCAATTATTTCGGTACCGATTATTTTTGGCCTCGGTTCCGGTTCTAAGCTCAAGAACCGGTGGAACCGAGACCCGAGGAACCGAACCGACCCATCCCTAATTATAACCAATGAAACACTACCCTTTAGACCATGGACCATAAATGGCAAAAAAATCAGCTGCTATAATGGTGTTCTCACTCTAAGCCATACTCATTATAGATAACTTCTACCGTATCTGTAGTTTTTTTGAGCATTAAAATAAAATAGCACAATGAACTAGACAAATGATAGTACTTAGAATCCAAAAAACCTGACGTATTCTTTAGCAATGATAATCATCATCATCTAGTGTATTATAACAATCTAGATAGCCTCATAAAAACTGTTTCCGGGGTAACTTGGTGGAATTTGCCCATAATGGAGGAGAGAAAAACTAACAATTTAATTCCACAAAACTTTTATCATGACTTGACCATGGTTATGATGCACAGCATCTTCAGGGTCTGAAGATGCTGTGCCGCAGCGAAACCATGGTTGAGTCGTAATAAAAGTTTTGTGGAATTGCATTGTTAGTTTTTCTCTTCTCCACTAGATAGCCTACTTGGTCAACATAATAAACTGCAGTAAAACCCCTTATTTACGCTTTTCTAGGGACCGCTAGAAAAAAGGGTAAAATGCGGGAAAATGCAAATAGTGGGAAAAGGTCTACTTCAGTTTTGACATGCATACCTTAACAATAAAAAGTAAATATATAAATAAGAAACACCAATAAACTGAATTAAAGCTATATTATTAATTATTTCTTAAAGTATAGAGCTGTCCTGATTTATTTTTGTACAATATATTTCTACCAATGTTTCAACCAGCCCAACCAACCATTCGAGTTGTCAAATCCATAATTCTCAAACTTATACATTATGCAATACCTTTTCTCCCACGAGGAAGCCATTCACAGCGATATTAGACAATATAGAACTTAAAAACTGCTTTTTAAGTCGGTATTCCTTCATACCATGATTTCTTGACTTTTGTGTTTTTCGACAGGTGTCTGCACTAGCTTTGTGTTTTGGAATCACATTGTGGTTTTTCATAACTTCTAGTTGTGTCTTTAATTAATATTCTATCATAATCAATATTCAAATCAATCTTTAATCAATATTCTAGTTGCTGCGAAGGCTGCCGTGGTGATTAGAAGATTACTCCAAGGTTTCCATTTTTTCCATATTGGTTCATCTTACTGCACGACAGTAAGATGAACCGGAATTCCAGATGGTATCTTCAGGTCCGAAGCAAAGGAAATATATAGTATGAAGATATGGGGAATAAATAGAATGAAGATATAGGAAATTTGATGGGAAGTGATCTTCGGACATGAAGATGGCATCTAGAATCCCCGACGAAACTGTCATTCAGAGGGATGAACCAACGTGAAAAAACCCAAAAACCCATGAGTCATCTGAAATATTGTAATTCGCACCCATTTCCCATTTCCAAGTAAAATAAAATTTACGTTCCGGTATAATTAAGGATAACATAAAAATAAAAAAACACATGAGAAAAAAGAGCTACCTCGCTGGTTGGCCAGGGCTAGCAGTTATCCAACGGCAAAAAATTTCTCAATAAAATAATTTTATTTATTTAATGCTGTTTTCACATGATAAAACTAGTTTCAATAACTTTCGTTTTGTATTAACGTGTAGTAAAACTGTTGAATTAACGCAGCGCGATGGTCGTACGAATGATCCCCTGTTGTCATTCACTAGTTCATTTAATTTATTTTTAACATTACATAATGTCTCTGTAAAAATTCATTTTCATTCTTCACAATATGAACTTTGGTACAACTTAAATACATATACTCCTGCAGAAGTTCCTAAATTATAAATCGTGTCCAATACGCATTCATTTCATGGTACGAATCTTTTCCCGGCATAAGGATAGGGAGTGTCTATCGCGATTGCTGAAACAATTGCAAGTGATATTTCGTCTTTCCGTCACTAGTGGCACTGTGTACTGTGCGGCTACGCATCTAAGTTCAAATTCTTCCGTAAAACGGAGCAAATTACTGTTCTCTCTATTGTTTTTGAAGTGCATATGCACGAAACGAGGTGAAACAGTGTTTTATATAGACTGGTATGTACGGCTAAATGTCATAGAAGGGAATTTTGTTTTTTTAATCTATCGCATTGTTACCTGCATCTAACGCAAACAGCGGGCAAAAGGAAAAGTCGTGGTGTAAATACAGGATTCTGCATACTTTGGAGATATAGGAAATTGGTTGGGACCCGATAAAAACGTTGTAAAGTGTGAGAAAACATAAATTCCAATAATGTAAATACGAGATTTTACTGTAATAGTAACATCAAAGGTTGTTAGTGTTGTTTTATTAAACGCAGATTTATTGGAAACTCTCCCGGCTATTGGATTCTTTAATCTTTAGGTCAAACTTGAGAACTTACAACACAGAACAGCTGACAATACAAACAACATATTTATATAGGGTTGCTCAAGCGACAAAACCAGTTCGCTCCACCGGCACAGATGGCACTACTGGTGCACAGCTGTGATCTCAAACATCAAAGTCCCCTTAGCATGCACAGTTATCAATTGTCTCACTGTTGGAATCATCCCAATGGACAGCAATAAACTACACTTCCCCTTGATTCCATACAGTGGGCACCTCCCATACAAGTAAGCTCTTACATGAAACATAATTGTCACAATAATATCATGGGACATAAACATAACTCTTGAAAAGTCACACACCAGCATCAAACCAAATAAATATTCTAAATAATATAGCAACTACAAAACAACATATTGATAATGAAGTAATCAGGAATGCAAAAGTCCCATTATTGTACATAGTTCTTGAATTCTTTGGTGGTTTTTCCATTTTTCCCCCCTCTTCCTGGAGCCCTTCGTACTTGGTCTTCTCTGTCTTGGCAAGCAGGGTGTGCAGTTCCTTTAGTACCTTCCTTTCCTTCTTGGCCTTTCCTTCCTTTTCCCGGTATAACTTTGTTTTAGGTACGAGTATCTTTGTATCCTGCTGGACACCCCCTTCCTCCTTGGCATGCTCATTAATGGTCATTTGTCTACGGAATTTTTGAAAACCTTCCAGAAAGGGTTTACTTTTATCATTTGCGACTGCTCTCTTGAGTTTTACACTTTGCTTAGTTCGGTTGAGCAGCTGATTGTGAATGTTCTTTTTCTCAGTCTCATGAATAAATCTCTTGTAGTGAGGTCTTGGTACCTGGCCCCTAGTTCCATTCTCCTTCAAATCTGTGAGTTCCTCCTTCATGGTAGTTACCCAATTTGCTAGAAGGGGACGATGCTTAGCTTCCTCAACAGATGTAGGTCCAGAGGGGATGTCTTCTGACAGTGACACCAGGACTGAGTAGCAGTTCGAGCAGCCACACAATCCAGGTTTGTGTAAATTTCCCAAACGCCTTGGAATAACATGTACCTTTTCATTCCCATCAGTTTTGGCGTCATCTTCGGGCAGACAGATGTCTAGGGTATTGGTCAATTCCTTAAGGTCATTCAGTTCTTTCATTTGTTTGTGAAGCGCCAACTCTTCACCTTTTTCTGGTTCATCTAGAATGTTTACATGACCATCGTCATCTATAAAACTATCATTTGCGGATAACTCATGCTTCCCCTGGTCAGCCGATTTCAGTTTCATTCCCTTGGTTGACACCGCATGCAGGGCCATAGCATGACTTCTCAGCCCTTGCTTGTTGGGGTTATCGGTGCATAACTCATACATATTTCCAGCCTTCTTTGCGGTAAATATTACCTTACCATTCAGTATGCCTAGGGCATTGTCATAGTTGAATGTGACAACCACACCTTTTCCGGTCAGTTGGGGAACGGAGATTAAGTGGCAGTGTAGTCCAGGTACATATTTAACTCTCTGTAATCGTAGCTTCATGCCTTCCCCTCCTTCCGTTCTTGCATCTAAATGGACGATTCCCTCTCCTTTAATGGGCAGTTTTACGCCGTTTCCTAATTTCACTGCTCCTTCTTCAATTTTCTTAATGTTTTTGAAAGTTTTAGCATTGTGGCACATATGTTCAGTGGCCCCCGAGTCCAAGTACCACTTGTCTTCACGTCTTATGCACGGTGACGAGTCAGATAATAGTGAAACATCGTTCTCGCCCTCCGAGTCTTCATTGCTCTCGATATTAGTCTTGGGTCCGCACACCATTCGTTGCTTCGTCCTTCTTTCCTTGAATTCCGCCCAAATAGGACATTCCCTAGCCATGTGACCTGGTTCGTCGCAGGTATAGCACTTGAAGGTTGAGGGAGAACCCTTCGTCAGCTCTCTTCCCCTGGCCATAGGGTCGTTAACCTTCTTGCGCCTGGGCGTACGTCGCGTTCCTCTCAAGTCTTCTGACGCACTCAGCGCGATTGAGTCCTCGTCCATCAACTTGCTGTTCCTTTCCATTCTCTTTTCTTCCAGCATCAGTTTTGACTTTACCATCGATGATGTGACTCTAATCTCTCCATCTTCCAGCGATCTAACAAGGCCTTCATACATCGGCATGGGGAGGCCGAGAAGCAAGAAATATGCGAATGCCTGGTCGCTGAATGACACACCCCCCTTTCGTACCTTCTGCATTGTTTCCTGCATTTTACTTACATACTCTTGCATCGGTGTTCCAGGCTCCTTTGTCGTAGTAGTTAGCTCCCTGAGGTGAACAACGGTATGTAGCATGCTGAATGTGCCGTACATTTCTTCCAGCGTGGTCCAAATTCTCTTAGCCAGCACAAACTCTCCAACGTCATGCAGCATTGAGTCGTGCAGGGCATTATATAGAATAGCTCTCGCCCGGCGATTTGTTCTTGCTTGTTCCGAATTAAGATTAATTAAGGTTGGTTCGTCATCTTTAACACTGTTGATTTCGTCGCCAAATCCGGGATCTATCGCGGTCCAGCAGTTCTTATCGATCATTAGCGCTTCAATCCTCTTGCTCCAGGCATAATAATTCGATCCGTCTGCCTTCAGTATCGAGCACCTGAATACTTCCCTTTCGTCCGTATTCATTGTCAAACTTATTTTCTTGACGATTAAGTCAAACTTTCCCTCTTTACGACTTCGTCAAACTTGCTTTCTTGACGACTTCGTCAAACTTACTTTCTTGACGATTAAGTCAAACTTTCCCTCTTTGCATTCGTCAAACTTACTTTCTTGACGACTTCAAACATGCTTTCTTGACGAGTTTAATTTACGTCGCACATCGCGTAAATTTATCTGCGTCGTTGACCTACGTTTACGTATATCCACCAGGATTCTGGGCCCATAACCTGTTGTTTTATTAAACGCAGATTTATTGGAAACTCTCCCGGCTATTGGATTCTTTAATCTTTAGGTCAAACTTGAGAACTTACAACACAGAACAGCTGACAATACAAACAACATATTTATATAGGGTTGCTCAAGCGACAAAACCAGTTCGCTCCACCGGCACAGATGGCACTACTGGTGCACAGCTGTGATCTCAAACATCAAAGTCCCCTTAGCATGCACAGTTATCAATTGTCTCACTGTTGGAATCATCCCAATGGACAGCAATAAACTACAGTTAGGTCATTAACCATAAAGGAAGTATGGGTACACATGAAAAAGTGTAGCCAACTACCAGGAACAACTGCAACACATTTAAATGCCTTTTTTTCCAAAATGTCTCATGGATAAGTATTTGATAATTTATTTCAGATTACTCCACTCACCTTAAACTGATCATTAATCCACGCATGCTGCACTTGTGCACGTTGAAGGTCAGATAATCCAGCATGATATGACATAGCTTTTACACCAGCAGTTGACATTTCCTTGGCTACTTGGTCACATTCATTTCTAGAAAGGCAATACACAATTCCAGATTGCCGCTTGAACTGAGACTTGATCAGATCTACTATTTCCTTTGTCACTGATTTCCCTTTCTTGGGCAATACTTTGTACTGCAAATTTGGCCTATTGAAACTAGACAAAAACCTAAAAAAAGAAAATGTTTTCATTTAATAATATCATATAAATTTAGAAATGGGTCGAAGAGCAGATTTCTTGATATTGAATTTTAAATAATAACTCCAACGTTTTTTCGTTTTTCTAATACTAGAAAGGGGTGTTTACTCAGAAGTGAAGTTGCTTTTTTTTCTACATGAAATGAATACGTGGAAAGGAAAAATGAATTTTAGTGAAAAAATCTAACCAGAGCCATTCACTCATAAGTCAAAAATTAAAATAAGCAAAAGGTTATTCCTGATTTGAGCTCTTCACCATTATGCTTTTCATTATTTACTCTTTTAAAGCACAGTTTAGCCATATAACTTTATTAATTAAGCCCTGCTTCCCTTTTTAACTGTTTTCAAATAACACCAATTGTTATAATTAGTCTGCAGTCAATAGTTCAGCAAGGAAATATCAAAATACAGCAATGGATATTAATGGCAATATGAGAAATCAAAATCAGAATCCAGAGACCATGAATTGATCAGCAATCGAAAGGTTGATTTTTCAAAGAATTGCCTCTAAAATATTAATTGAAGAATTTCCCTAATCAGATTTCTGAAGAAAAACATACCATTTAGGATTTTTCATTCGCAGCTGATGAAGTATATCAACACGTACACGAGGCGTCGCTGTTGCAGTCAATGCAATCATGTTTACATTTGGATACCTCTCTCCCAAAACTGACAATTTTTTGTAATCTGGCCTGAAAGAAAATATGCTGTTGCTGAACAAGTAAATATAAATGTGACATGATCATTGAAAAATGGGTGTAAGAATCAAAGCAGTGTTAGAGCAAAAGGAATGAAAATGAAGTATTGATTGTGGTTACCTAGGAATGGATACTATGAATAAAACCAGTTTTACTTGTAAAGTATTATACTTTCATACTCAGGTACCTTCAAACAGTTAGGCCATCTCCAGGTACTCAGGGTAGATGAAGATGGTCTAACAGCTGACACCAGTCATACTTTTCTAATAAATATACTGTAGGATACACAAGATTTCCTTGTTCTGTTTAACAATGGAAAAATTTCACAAAGTTTACAGTGAGATGTTGCGCAGACACTGAAAGCCCAGAGACCATAAATTGTAATTTTTACCATATGCCAAGAACCCATTTTATGTTGAAAAAAATGTGGCAGAATTGAGGTGATTCCAAGAGGCATTACAAGGTCATAGTGTGATGTAATATAACAATCAGAATAAGTGTAACATTCAAAAGAAAAAAAAATGGCACACATTTACTAATGGACACATGACCCAAAAATGAGCCAAATAAAATATAAATGCTCACATGATCACATAACAAACTGCTATAGCTTCCCAATACTGTCAAGTTATGGTACAGTCCATTAGCAGTAAGTGGAATTACATTCCTATTTATATCTACAAACCTGAAGTCATGTCCCCATTGGGACACACAGTGAGCTTCATCTATAACAAAACGGGCCAACATTCCTCGGTTATAAAGACTCTGCAAAGTGTCTAAGAGTCTCGAGCTTGCACTTATTTTCTCTGGGGTAACATAAAGGAGTTTCAAGCCTAAAAGAATCATAAAAGAAGAGAATATTGTAAATGTTTAAAAGGATGATCCACAACCTTTTAATTCATTTCTATAGAAAGTCTTTAAATTATAATTATTACTTTTGAAAAACATTTACATTGAACCTAAAAGGATAACTGAAGCATACAGTTACACACATCATACTAACCAGGTTCTTTCCTACTAAGCTCAGCGTATATTGCATCCTGTTTGGAAAGAGCCATGTCCCCTGACATATGGGAGGCTGGAATCTAAAATGCGACAAAGAAATTTTTATTGACACCATGGACAGGTATTTATTTTGCAAAACTGTATCTTGAGCGTCAAGCAATAACTTTTGAATGAAAAGGCATTTCAATGAAATTATCCATTCCCAGGTTTTTCTTCTGCATCTTCACGTTTACTTGAATCAAGCAAAAGAAAAACCAGAAATGGAAAAATACAACGATGAACTTCACATGAATCTTCGCTCAAATTTCAAGGCATTTAATTTTAACAAATATATTAATTTTTGACTTAAGAGACAAATGAAGAATTAAGAGGACATGGTCCTTTTTTTTGGAAAAATTAACACACACTGACTCAATTGCAGAAAGGAATAGATAACAGTTAATTGCAGAAGGCTTCATTGGATAAATCAAGTTAAGGAGGCTAATAAAAAAAATCTTAACTTACATCCAGTGAATTCAGTTTCTGCACTTGATCAAGAATGAGTGATTTCAAAGGAGATATGACTATAGTGACACCCCTCGTCACAAGAGCTGGTAACTGATAGCAGAGAGATTTTCCACCCCCAGTTGGCATCAAGACAAAACAGTCATGTCCTAGCAATGATGCATTAATAGCTTCAAGCTGATTTGGACGGAATGAATGCAGACCAAATCTCTCATGGAAAATCTAGGGACAAAGTACAAGAGAACAAGCACAACCATAATATTTTCCATTTAAACCTAAATACAATGAACACTGTTAATTGACAATAAGTCTAATTTGTACCACTAAAAAAAGTAGCAATGATAACTAACAGAATTTTAATACAGCTTCTACAAAAGTAATGCACTGCAACATACATTGTACGCACTTAAATTCTACTAGATGTCTCAGAAATAAGAGGATTTAGAATGGAATTATTTGGCTACACTCCAGCATTGATTTATCAGTTGTGAACTCAAATATCACACATTAATTTGTACGAAAAATTATACTTACTTTCAATAATTCTTTTGAGTGTGGATAATTCTTTCCAGAAAACTCTCCCGTATCACCATCATTCTTTATATTACTGCGGAACTGAGCAGCTGAGTCCACTAACTTTTTTTTGCTTGGAGATACTTTTACAGGGTTAGGGGTATACAACGCACCTGTGTAGCTAATTGGTTCAACACTGGGCCTGGAGGGAACTTAATGTCATAGTCACACTTTAAACACACACCAATATTTGTAAGTAAGAATATGCAAAGGCATTCTAAAAAAATATAATAGTTTTAATGACAGCAGACAACCCAAAATTACCTTTTTGCAATGGATCCTGATATACTATGTCTTGAGGTTGGGTGGCTTCATCTATAAAACATCCATAATTATTGAAATCATCTCCTCTTCCTTGAGTCTCATCATGATCAATAAAATGAGAGCCAGCATTCCAACTGGAATTTTGCCTTTTATCAGCAACTAATTGTAAAAATGAAATCAATCATTGACGAGCACACTTTGAGCAATTTCATCATGAAATTTGAAAGATTTTTTTAATTTTCCACATTTTGTGTTTATCAACCTCTACCAGTTTCAATGTCTCGGCATCCTTATCAAGATTACAATTATCAAGAGTGGTTCATTGTACTCTTGATAATGACGCGGAGACGTTGAAACCGGTAGAGGTTAATAAAAACAAAAGCGTGGAAAACTACATACTAAGTCTTTCAAATTTCATAATTGTAAAAAGGTTTTCGTCAAACACATTCTCAGGATACATCCTAAACCACATACTTCACAAAGAAAGTTCTAAGCCTTTCCCAGTGAATGCAATTGGTGAAGTTTGATTGGGCAACTCACTGGATCAGGTCCTTGAAGTTTGCTGACATTTTGATGAACATGTCAAACATTCAGGGCTGAGGATGATGTGTGACACATGCATTGAAACATCGGCAGACTTTGAGGACCTGACCCGGCAGGGTAAAAACAGCTTCACTTAAGAGGAAGGATGCCATTAATTCAGTGAATTTATAGCACTGCTGAAAATCATGATAACACATACAGCATTAAGAAAACTTTCTAATTAGAAATTAACATAATCGAGACATTGACACAATAAGAACACAAATTATATGTATACAAATCATCATACGCAAGACCACCTACCAGTTGAGGGTACAGCATCAAACTTCTTCCATGATGACTCAGGAGCAGAATTTAAGGAAACCTTCCAACCGGCATTGCAGTCAACATTTGTGAATGACTGGGGCCTTTCTGCACTCGAACTCACTATAGAATCTTTTACATTTCTTTCCTTTGAGGGCTCATCAGGGGTGGAGGACTCTGATGACACTGAAAGTCTGTTTTGGTTCTTCAATGTTGGGGTCTTAAACTTAAACACTCCAACAGGAGCAGATGATGAAATTTCTGGAGTCCTCTGATGCATTCCACCTATTTCACCACCACTAGTCCTTTCTAATCCCAGTCTTTTTCTGGCTCTATTTTCTACACTGGGTAAACATGAGTTCCCACTTCTCACTGACTGAATTCGCTCTTTTAAATCAAGTAGCGATGGACTCTTAGGAACATTTCTGTTTGACTGATATGAAAGTTCAGAAACATAAGAGGCTGGTTCACTTTGAGTATGCAAGCTCTCACCTACTTCCTCACAACCGACACGAGTCAAAATATGTTGATTATACTCTTCCATACTGGAGTTTTTAGACTGCCCACTTAAAACTTCCTCTTGAGAAAATTCCAAGGACCTAGAGTCCAAACCACAATCCATTTCTTTACTTTTCAAGTAGCCTTTTATCAACTTCTTATTTGCATCCACTCGTTTCCGAAGACATTTCATCTCAAGAAAGACTGAAGTATCCAGTTTGGTAATTTTGTTTAAAGCACGCACAGGAATTTTTTCAAGTATTTCTGCTGACTTCTCAATAATCTTCAGGTAAATTTCATTAAATTCCTTTTCACACTTGATCAAATCTCCGTGAGACATCTGGCAAGATAAAAATATTTGTTTAACCATTTTTGTCAAATCTTGCATCACATAAACAGTTGATGTTTTATGCACCAAGTCAAATTATCAAAATGAGAAGCATAAATCTTACCTTGGAGGAAAAAACATTTTTGGAAAAAAGGTTATTAATACCTTCAAGCCATGCTTTCATTCTTAAACTATTTCGGTCTGGAGTCTGCAGCACTTCAACTGAACCCTGAGGTGTATTGGTAACATCTATCATAAAGAGATTGAATTAGTTGATGGAAATGGGTTTCCTTCACATCAATCACTGTGATTAAAATTTCAACGAGAACATGTAAACCAAGTTATTTTTTTATTTTATTTCAATAAATACACTGCACAGGGTAGGAGTAAATTGCAGGAATATTAGACTAATTCTAAGCCCTCCCACAGCTGTGATAACACAGGAAAGGATAGCACATGGAGAACCTGGGTGGACCGGGAAAGGTGTCAGGACTTATTATCACCATTATTACCTATATGAACACACGTACTAAGGGTGAGACATCCAGGATGAGCTATAGTAAGTGTACAACTGATAATGACAATGAAAATGAGTAATACGACAATGGGAGCTTAGTAAGGAGTGAATGTCAAGAAGAGTCAGTGAACTGAAGGTCATGGGAAATCTATTATTAGTTAATGACTAATAAAACTAAAAATAATAAAACTAAAAATATGATATTTTCATTAGACTGTGAATAAAAATGAGTGGATGAACTAAGAAGTTAAATTGATTTTTGCAGTTACTTAAGCAGTATTTTGCATGAGAAACAAATCTATATGAACTATATGAGGCAGAAAACACCAGTAAAAGAGGTACTCACAAAATGGATGATGATAAATAAAAAGTAAAAATTCAAACTAAAAAAAAGATTGAAGAGTTTTAAAAGGAGCAGATACTATAATGTTCTAAACTTGGCTTTGAATCAAGGGCATAATATTCAATCCCTTACACAAATATGCTACATGGTCAAATGCATCACCTAAATATGTTTAAAAGTGGCATTTGAGAGAGAAGTTGGGCACAGCACACTAGGTAATTTTCTGCAAGTCATTCAATTTACCCCTTACGTGCCACTTTTTAAATTTCCAACCTAATATAATCAAGGTTTTGTTTAAAGCTATTACAAGGTATATACACAACAAATATTTTATGAATGAAAATGTTGCAAATAATATTACTGGAAAATACAGGAAGGGGTTGAGCAACTGTTTTAATTCCAACCAGTTCATAAGACCACTTCACATCAAAGGAACACTGGTAGTCACATACTGTATGAAATTCATAAATTAAGACAACCAGGCTCACTTATCGATGAAACAACTTCGGCCGTCACCTTGTGGAATTTTTCCATGATTGAAAATAAGAATGAACTTTGTAATTTTCCACACGTTTTTTATTAACCAACCGGTTTCAACACTCACGTGTCATCATCAGGGACTCAGGGAAGAAGATTTAATAATAAAAAACGTGTGGAAAATTACAAAGTTCATTCTTATTTTCAATCAGGCTCACTTATGTCAACATTACCTGTTTTTGGGAGAACTTGGCTGTCCTGTACTTTTTTTTCTGTAAATGCATGAGTTTTTATTTTTGGGTTGAATGTAGACTTAGCTTTTGGAGAGGGACCAAGTATTTCAATCTAAAATATTATAAGGAAATAAGATAAAATCAGCTCATATGCAATATTCAATCCTAATGATAACCTGTGTGAGTTTCAATAAATAAATACTTTTGGTTACCTCAGGACTGTATGCATGTTCATGGCTTTTCTTCTTAGGAATAGGGTCAGATGTTTCAAAATCTGAATCATCATCTACTTTGGAAGACGAAAATTCATCCTCACTGCCACTATCCAAAACCCTTATTGATCGATTCTTTCCTTTGGGAAAAATTTTCCCATCACAATCATCTGTTTTAAGACATTTTTTACTTTCTGTAGGAAGAGATTCATCAAGCTCCTCAACTAAAAATGCACTATCAAAGTTGCACTTAGGATTGTCTGAAATATCAACATAAGTATTTAAATTGAAGATGTTTCGAGTCAAGCATAACATTACACATGTCTGTTTCCATTAATACCTACCTTTGCTAAGAGATCTTCTAGAGCTGTTTTTCAGTACAGGGGAAATGGTCACCTGATTTTTAGAAGCTTGGAATCCATGCTGATTTGGTAAAGCTGCATGTAACTGAGGAGAGCTGTTAGAGCTAAGAGTTCAAGAAGAAGAAAAATAAATGAAACTATTTGAAAGTAGGTAAATGAGTGATTATGACAAACCTTAGAGTGACAAATTTAATTTTAAGATGGATCAATATTACAACGGTATTATTTCCCATTAAAGAGTAACTAACAGCAAGCACATATTAATTTTCATAGGAAAGGGAATGTATTACAAAACATTTTATGGGTATCTTATGTATGTACTTCTGATAGTATTATCATGAATTTTAGGAACTTCAATGGTCGAGGTTTAAATATTTAACCTTTCATTCTAATCTCGGAACAAACTTTGTAGAATCTATCTACAGTGACAGAGATACTTACTTCATAGCTTTTATGATTTACATGAAACATAACTAATTGGTTCAGCTATTAGTCCATCATCAAGTATACTGAACTTTTGATTGTGTTAGCATCTTAGATGTATAGGAAGTTGGAGAGGGAATAGAGACAAATGTTCAATTGTAGTATGGTACAGATTTTAATTGGGTATATCTGAGGGCGATTTTCATTTATTTATTACTAGAATCATATATAGTGAGAAGTGGAGAAGAGATCAAGTTTAGAACACTGGTTTTTGGGTAGGAATACCCCTGACATCAGAGGGAAAAGATTGAAGAAGTTAATGCAATTGACAACAAATGGGTATTTGACAGGCGTATCTCCCAGTTACACACAAACAGTGAGCTCTTACAGATTACAAAAAAAATAAAATATCTCCCAATGCTACATGGGTGTAAGTTGGATGCCCAAAAAACCATTTTCCTAGGTTTCTGTGGGAACAAGCTAATAATGGACTTCAAAGGATGAATAAAAAACATTATTCTCCAATTAATCACTTCTAAATTTAATGTTCAAAACAAAAATGAAAATAGTTGAACTGATACCATATATTCTACCCCAACTATCAAAGGGACTTCTACCCATTGAAAATAATATTTATAATATTTTATTAAGTTTACATGCCTACGTCGGACTACGAAGAAGTGGAAGACGTCTATGAAGATATCACTGAAGTAATAAAACAGGTAAGAGGAGAAGAAAACCTAATTATTTTAGGAGACTGGAACGCTGTCGTCGGTGAAGGTCAAGATGGAAGAATAACTGGAAAATATGGATCGGGAAACCAAAATGAAAGAGGAGAAAGACTGCTGGAGTTCTGCACACAACATAAATTAGTGGTTACTAACACATAGTTTAAAAATCACAACCGAAGAATATACACGTGGAAGATGCCAGGAGACAGAGGAAGATTTCAAATAGACTACATTTTATTGAAGCAGAGGTTTAGGAATCAGGTGAAGGACTACAAAAGCTACCTGGGTGCAGACATCGACAGCAACCATAATTTAGTGATGATGAAATGCCATCTGAAATTCAAGAGATTGAAGTTAACAGTAAAGAACATTTGGCAAGTCAAAAAACTGAAAGAGACTCAAAATCAGCTGGAATTTCAAAAAGCAGTAGAAAATTACATAGGAGAGAATCTGACTGCGAAATCAATAGAAGAGCATTGGGAAAACATTAAATGTGGACTACAGGAAGCCGCAAAAGAAGTTCTAGGAAAAAGAAAAGTTGTTAAGAAGAAGCCATGGATCATGGAAGAGGTTTTAGTGCTGATTGAAGAAAGAAGAAAGTACAAGAATGCGAATATGATGAAGGGCAGCTTTGCCACAAAAGAATAAGGAACGAAGTAAGTTGCAAAGCCAGGAAAATTAGAGAAATGTGGATGAACAATCTATGCGAAGATGTACAAAATAACCTTACCGTTGGAAAGGTGGAAGCTGCCTATAGGATAGTGAAGAACCACTTCAAGGAACGGAGTGCAAGATGCAATGCTTTAAGAGACAAGAATGGAGAACTTTTGATTGAAAATGAAGACAAAGTGAAGAGATGGAAAGAATATCTGGAAGAGTTGTACAACGGGAACAATCTCAGCATGAAAAATATTGAAGAGGAAAGCAAAGTTGAGAAGGATGATATGGGAGCATCAATATAGAGGTCGGAATTCGACACAGCATAATGGACCTTTGGATGAGTAAGGCTTCTGGAATTGATGATATCCCTGCAGATCTGATAGGGAATGCAGGAGAGAGGACATTGGCCCATCTCTACAAGGCCATCTGCGACATATACATAATCAACAGGAGAAATACCCAGGGACTTCGAGAAAAACATCATAATTTCTAATCCCAAAAAGAAGAGAGCGGACAAATGTGAAAATTTTAGGACTGTAAGTCTGACGACACATGCATCGAAGATATCGACAAGGATAATCTACAGAGGAATAGAACGAATAGCAGAGGAGTTCCTGGATGAAGATCAATTCGGATTCAGGAAAAGTAAGGGTACAAGAGAAGGAATATTGGCCCTTAGACTGCTTATAGAGAAGAGAATGGAGAAGAACAAACCGACCTTCATTGCAATTGTGGATTTAGAGAAGGCTTTTGTCAACGTGGATTGGAATTGAATGCTTGGAATTCTGAAAGGAATTGGAGCATCGTACAATGACCAAAGAATTATCCACAGTTTGTATAAAAATCAAGTAGCGGTGATAAAATCTGGACCCAGCTGTGAAGAAGCAAGAATAAGAAAGGAGTGAGACAAGGTTTCAAGTGAGAGACATGTGAGACACTGTCTCCTGTAATTTTTAATGTTTACAACGAGAGAGCCATCAATGAAATCAAGGAGAAGTGTTCTGGAGTGAACATCCACGGAGAAACAATCAGTATGCTACGATTCGCTGATGACATAGCTCTCATAGCAGAGACAGATAAGGATCTGAAAAACATGCTAACAACCATGGAAAGGACAATGGCCATACATCAGCTGAAAATCAATAAGAAGAAGACTAAGATATTGTTGTGCAGCAAGAGAGAGGAGGCCAAAACCAATGTTATACTAGGAAATCAGAAACTAGAAGAGGTGAAAGAGTTCTGTTACCTGGGAAGCAGAGTAACCAACGATGGACAAAGCAAGGAAGAAATAGTGAGTAAAATAGCCCAGGCAAAAAGGGTATTTTATCAAAAGAAGAATCTACTTACAGCTGGAAATACAAGGTTGGAAATAAGGAAGGATTCATCAAAACGTATATCTGGAGCATGTTTCTTTACGGCAGTGAGGCATGGACGATGACAGCAGCAGAGAAGAAAAGGGTGGAAGAATTTGAAATGTGGTGCTACAGAAGAATGTTGGAGATTAAATGGATCGACCGATTGTCAAATGAAGAAGTCCTAAGAAGAGTGGGAGAAAAGAGAAGTCTGCTGAAAACTATAAAAAGAAGACGGGACAACCTAATCGGCCATATCTTAAGACACGATGGCCTGATGAAGACAATCATCGAAGGAAAAGTGAGCAGGAAGAATGGAAAAGGCAGGCCTCGGATGAGTTACATAGAACAGGTTGTAAAGGATGTGAAAGAGAGGAACTATGTTAATATGAAGAGGTTGGCCGATAGAAGAATCGAGTGGAGGGCTGCGTCAAACCAGTCCTAGGATGTTGACCCATGATGATAATGATGAATATATTATTAAACCTTCTTCATGAAAAATGCAAATTTAACATACCAATTTGATACTAAAAATAATATGATTTGAAGCTATTGAAACAGAGATGTATAGCATAAAAATATAAAATGAAAAATTTTAAAATCAAGTTTAATATCAATTAAAATTTTGCTGTCTTCCTTACCAGAGACCTTGATAAAAACCAGATCAAAGGTTGCAAGATAGAATTTACATTTCTGTAAATGAGGGTTAATGACATGGAAGCACATGTTTCAATTCTAAACAAAGTTTTCAATGAATTTTACCACTAGGAGAAAAAGTGGATGCAATAATGCCACCCTAATATAAAAAAATACAATACAATAATTATGGTATACATATAATACTAATTCACTGGAGAAAAGAGCCTATAAGAAGAAAACTATACAACTGCATGTTACTCTGCAAGCCACCGCAAAGATCTGTGGCTGGGGGGATGCTTGTGATCATTAAATAAATATGGTATACAGTATCTAATATAGCTGAATATGAAGTAGATTGTTAGCTATGTAAGAAACACCATGGAAATAAAACATAGAATATTCTAGAGCACACAGAATATATTTAAACAATAAAGACATTCTAAGAAAACTTTGTGATAGCCGGAAATGCAAACCTAGAAATTAGAATGTATATCAAGATATGGAAAAAGAAACTTGTACCATTTTCATTCTGTATTTAAAACTAAGGGTGTAATAAATAACGCTCAATTGAAATGAAGGGAATGGCCATGGAATGGAATGACTTCCCCCATCTTTTTTTATCTTACCTCCTCTACCTCTGGTAAACATAGTCTCACATTGATGATGAGTAGATGCCTTGATAAACGGAACTACAACACTTTTATTTTCATTTTCAATTTTCCTTTAGAGCCATATTCTTCCGACCCATGGTCTACTGGGTCGAGTGCTGGGCTATGGACCAGGGGCCCAAGTTCAAATCCGAGGCAGAAGCCTTTCTGGACACCCCAACTAAAATTCTCATGCTGCGATTTTGTGGTCCAGAACTTCAAGGGAAATCGCAAGTGGCCCAGGGAAAGGAACTGGCCTAAATACCTCGAATGTGTGAATTTCACACACCAATGGCTTAGTAAAGGGTGAGCACTACCCTCACATATCAAACAAACCTTAGTGTTAAACAAGTGAAAATATAAATCTGGAGTGTCATAATAAAAAATAGAACTTCCAAAAAAAATTATGTATATGACCAGTTTCACAACAGAGTAACAGCTTCAGCTGATTTAAAGGAAATTTTCTTTCTCTATACATACATACAGAAGTATGTGGGGAGAAGGGGCTGGGCAGGAGGGAAGGTTCCTATTGGGGAAGTGTCTTTGGAACCTATGTAGTTGGCATGGTGATGGGGTTGTTGAGAATCTTGGGACTGTTCTTATCTCAGAGAATCAAATCGTACATGAACAACTGTGCATCTCCCACTCCCCCATAATCATCCTCTACTGCATCATTTGCCCCTTCCCTACTCACCACCACAGGGATGCCATTAGCAGAGATTCACTTGAGTCCCTCCACATGTGTACAGCATACTGCCACCATGCTAACAACATGTGATCCCAGGACACTCCACCTGTAGTAGCCTCCTGCCCCTTCCTTCCTTACCCATCTTCCCCTCCCACATACCTCTGCATGCATGTAAAGATGATGGAAATTTCCTGTAATTTACCTAAAGATGTCCCTAACTCATGAAACTGGTCAAAATCTAAGGAATAGCTATAGTCATCGGGATTTATTTATTCATAACAGCAATAAACTCTTATTTTCATGCTCTGGTCCACAGACTGGTTAACATCCCGCTTGATAAAAATAAGTATTCCATATAGCTGAATAACATAAAATGCATAGCTAAAATGAATGGCTTTAAGGAGTTTGTAATAGATAATATTGTTAAGAAACACAACTTTAAGAGACTCGTTAAGAATTCCACCATGCTCACAGTTGATGAGCCCGTCCACTATATCAAACTTCCTCACCACCCACAAATAACTTAAGGTGTTGAAAAGATATTTTAAACTGTAACATTAGGATCTCATTTTAGTAATAATAACAAACTTAAACACTTATTGGAGAACACGAAAGACAAAATAGACTCATGCAATAAGTCCAGTGTATATCAAATATCTTGCTCCTCATGTGACCTTTCATGCATTGGACAAACACGTAGAATTATTAAAATTAGATTCAAGGTGCACATGGCCCATTTCAAATACAACAGACCTGAAACATCTAGCATCGCTCAACACAGGACATTAAACATCAGAAATCAACCTTCATTTAATAAAACAAACACCTAATCATTTTCTTGATGCTTATGAAAGTCTCTATATACACAAGTTCAGAAGAAATATTATGAATAGCGATAACAGACCCTATTTCTTTATCTTCAATTTTCACTATTTTAGCGTGAGATACTCATTCCATTTCATCGTTAATATTTTGAACGTTAACCGTTACTCTTTTCCTCCCCCACTTACTTCAACGGTCATCCCCTTTCACTTCACTTCCCCCCCCCCTCACTTAACACCTTCCCTTCCCCTCTCCACCCCCCCACCTGTGCCATCCAATGCCTTTTCGCCCTCCCCTTTCCCCTTCTGCTCTATTTGTATTTATTCGAGGTTGTCCTCACCACTTATTCCCTTACAACCCTGTGTTGCAAGTGCTTTCCCTTCAGCATGCTGAAGAGGGCCACCTTGTGGCCGAAATACACATATCAGATGCAAATCCTCATCTTGTCCTTGCACCTTGACTATGCTCTTTTTGAGCTTGAGTCTCCCAGAAGGTGGGCCCATTTGAGTGTGTGAGCATTTTCTGGGTGCTTGAGAGTGTGTTTGCAATCATAACCCAGGCATCCTGATTAGGGTTCCATCAGCCCTGTGAATGATCCCTATTGGGTTGAGTGTGTGTGTCTGTGGTTGTGTCACTGGCGAGGAAGTAACATTCCTGTAAACACCCACAGGAGGGTTTTCTGGTTAGAGGCTGTGGTTTTCACTACTGTGGAATTGACCCTCCCGCAAACCAACACAGCAATTTGTTGTTGTGTACCTTGACGAGGGTTGCCAATTTTCACGGCCATTGGAGATATTTAATTTTCTTTGTCAACGAAACTAGTCATTTAGTTAAATTTTGTGTGGAATTGTGAAGATTTATTTTTTCATAGTGACACAATGGAGGTATTTCATAAAGTAGTGCTGAGACAGTCTTACATAAATCTGGAGCATATATGTAAATGATAGTATGCAATAAACCATTGCACCAACAGAATAGGAAAGGCCAAAAGTGTGTGAAAAGGTGCTACAGAATAAATATAGATCCCAAGAAAATAATGAAGATGTTTAAAAAAGAGGAGGAGGAAAAAGACATCTCATGGAAACCCAGAAAAGAAAATAGGACAACCTGATCAAACACATAAGACGAAATTGTTCAAACGCGTCATGAAGAGAAAACCACAGATGAGATACAAGGCAAAGTTATGACTGATACAAAAGAATCATATACAGGAATATATTAGGCAATAGAAAAATTTGAACACAGAGTTGTGTCATAACGCACTCAGAATTAGTGAATTACGGTGATGAATAAATTTTAATATAAAATCATTGAGTTTTTAAATAGTCTGCCTTCATTTCTCAGTACTTTAGGAAAAGCAGTTGGCACAAACAAAGCTTTATTTGATGAAAAAATTTATCATTAACTTTAAAATATTAAGTATCTTTGACGGTATGTTTGGTGCACTGGCTCCTTAGTTATGAATACAAATCTCATGTTCACCAGAAAATTTTATCTTTCGTGATCATGGTAAAGTTTTGAGAGATTGCATTAAATGATACTGGTTATAACCATGCAGTTGTAAACATTTTAAGAGGATGTTTAATATTATCAGATATGTACATGGTGTACACTGGTGGCTTTAGAATCTGAGTGTCTATTGCCAACTCACATCATGCGTAGGGTTTTGATATAATCGTAATTTAACAGTCAAAATGCTTAACCTCCATTCTTTTGAAACATTCTGACACTATCAAATTTACACCACTGGCACAAGAGAAGTAATACATAGAGAATCCAAAACATAAAACACATGTAATGGGCGCCAAATATCTTCCTCTTTAACACTTAGGCATACAATCATTACTTTAAACTAAAATTTAACCATTTAATCAAAGAAAATGTACATGATATTACTCGACAATACATGCTAATGTATTTTATGTGATATAGGCATTCTTACAATTAATTATAAAAAAGTACCAGGCAGGGTTTACGACATTTATGTTAAATGTGAAGACTCGTTAAGTATTGATTTCGACATGCTTACTCTAAGGCTAAAAATTAAAAACTTCTAGAAAGAAAATTTTAGCATTTTCATAAGTTTTTAGTACCAGTGGCACCGACCAAAAAGCACCACACACAAGCTGAAAATCAGTTTTTATGTGGTCGATGACAGTTTCTCAGAGAACAAAAAGTCTTAACGCTTCATGATACTCAGCATAGGAATTTTTACCACAAAATGCTATATCCTTGAAGGTTATCGCATGACTGATTCCGTTGCCATTCAAGATCCTACTGACTATAGTATTAACATGAATTCAAACTGAGCGGTACGGACCAAAAGACTAAAAACGTACTTACACTGTTGTGAGAGCTCTGGCAATTTTTGGTGATGGGGATAGGAGATTCTTTGCTGAAGCTGCAATAACTGGCCGACGATAAACAAATCCTGACAGTGAAGACTGTAAAGTTTTCGAAGGTTGACTTCCACTATTATCCACCATATTAAAAATTCTATTCTTCCTACTTTCGTCACCTAATCATTTCATAATATTTTAATTACTGGCCTTCTGCTAATGCTCCTTAGGGAATTAAATAATGAAAACAAATATTCATCAACTATCCGTCCTCAATCCTACCCATCCGTGCCCATGGAGCCAATTTTCGTAAAATTTCGATACTCATCTGTTGATGCGCTCGTCGCGCTCGTCCGATCATATGAATGAACAAAAGACGTCCTTTTAGCACTTCACTATGTTTGACCGCCCGTATTAACTTGAATTTTTTAGTATTTCATGTTGTTGCTAAAATGGTTTAACAGTATTAGTTCAGTAAGTATTAATGTAAGTTTCTGCTGTTATGTTTTGTTGTATAGGGCCATTGCAACATTTTTGGAGTTGCGTCATTGTGTAATTTTAAAAACATACATGATTTACCCTGATAATCTTATTGCATAATTCAGGCATCAATATTGTCACTACGCTTAGCCTGCAGAAGTACATTGCTCGCATTAGCAAGAAGCAAAAAACATTAAAATGCAGAATTCGTTTTGTGGATCACCGTTCTGGGTAAGGCGATATGCGGAGTACCTTTTGGTTGCAAATTCATAAGTTCTCTATTTAACTACTATCCCAACGACTCGCTCTTAAGGCAGGGAGACCTTGAGTTATTATGCCACTTTGTTTTGAAGAATATTACTTTGTGTGTCTTATTTGAGCGATATTTTTAAAGAAGTCAACGAACTAACGTAGTTTGAACTCATTACAGTAATTGCATCCTTTTTATCGAAACTTGGTTGTCCAGTAATTATTGTGGCCTTGAACTATGAATACTTGTATTAGAAAACTCCTACTGGACGCCAAGTGAAATTAAAGCTTGATTGCTCGTATAATGAGAACATTTTCTTACATTTCCATGTTGTTTTACAACGCTTTAGTGTTTCATTTCTCAACTTCTTTTATTGTAGGACTTAAACGTAACATGGCATACCGATAATCCTGACGTCACGGTATGTTTTCAGAAAACTGTACTTGTTTATGCACCTTGTGCATTTTTATGGTTGTTTTCCCCAGTTGACTTTTACCATGCCTATAA
Organism: Platycnemis pennipes; assembly: GCA_933228895.1. NCBI lineage: Eukaryota > Metazoa > Arthropoda > Insecta > Odonata > Platycnemididae > Platycnemis > Platycnemis pennipes. The sequence continues at coordinate 56,148,148 of OW121853.1, forward strand.
GAGCCGGAATAAGAATATTCCTTGGACAGGATTGAATGTATTAAAATATGTAAGTAATTGTGTATTTTTATGTATGACCTAGAATGGTAATGAGTTAACTAAAAGTATAGTGTCGTTAAGTAGTAGTATCATACATCTTGTCACATGTTCCATTGCTGGGAATCTTGTTGTGTTGCAGTGAAGTTTGAGTTAACATTTCCCTTATATAATGATTTAAATTCCTTATCTTATGTCTCTATCTTAAATTGAATTGTTTGATTTAAGATAAAAATTATTTTTCAGATAGTTTCATGCATAATAATTGTACTGGTCCTAGTTGATTTGGCCCATACATGTGACTTGGACATGTCAGGTGAACAGGTATTCCTAGCAGATTATTGTGCTCCCATCATTCGGTTATTCACATTTGTGAGTATTCATCTGTTTTCTTGTAATTTCTCATTGATGTCATTTATAACTTTAACGTGTGCATCCTGGTATGACCCACCAGTGGTTTACTATTCTAATAGTTTGGTGTACGAAGTTGAAGAGGAACTGTTTGTTCATTGTCAAAACTGATTTATCCCCAGCCAGATAAAATGTTTAATTTTAATGTTAGACTTTCTCTTGATGACATTTTTCGGCCTCAACCCATCTGTACTGCATGTAATAGACATTTGCTGGGTTGAACGTGTATATGTATATTATAAATGCGGAGCAAAGACAAATGTGAGTTATGTGGTTATATGCTTTCATACCAACAGACATATTCCATGGCGCTACTGTATAATAACCTTAAACGGGGGATCAGAACTTCAGGACTGCAGTTTCTATTTTGGTTACTACTTTTTTTGTGTGAGTCATTGCAGTTCAGATCACTACTGATGAACCCTTCTCATCATGTGAGTATCTCTGTTATTTAATCAATATAATTGTTGCAAATAGCATAGATATGTAATGGTTCTTCAAATGTAGCCGTATTTTTGTTCCCTTCCGGGTACCAGATAGCACGTACCACTGTAATTTTACTCTTTGCTTAATTTGTTTTTGCCAGACATGTATTGATTTCAATGCATGCTGCAAGCAAGTATGTTCTAGAGTCCAGCCGCATTGAAATGGTCCTTCTCGGTGAATGGTGGGTGGAGCTATGACTACTTATCCCCCCTCCCAGCCTTACCTCCCCTTCTTTACTCTCTCACTAACACACTGGAGGAGAGGCAAAGAGTGTTGCCAGTTTTCCTCACTCCTGAGCACTGGAGTTAGGAAAACTCGCCGCAGTGGGTAAAATTAATTTTACATATTAATGTTAATAAACTTATTTATTGGTATGTTTAACATGGAACATTATATATAGAAAAGAGGCTCAAACAAGGCATCCAATAGAAAATGAGGTAAACAGAAAAATGAGATAATAATTCCGTTCTCAGTTTCTGAATCACTATTAAAGTTGCATTGTGAGGAAATAAAAGTTAATAAAACATATTAAATAGTGAGCAACCTACCTCCAACCTTATACGATATAGTAATGATTAAACTGTTGTATTTCAGCATTTAAGCATCATAATAGACCAAAAACTCAGGATGTTCTTTAGATATATATTTCGGTCACTCACACATGTCAAGTACAGCACCAAGTATTTCATGAACAACGCTTCCCCTGGAAGTCACACTTGCAATGGTGCCAACCTGCGTGTATGGCACACAGGGTGGCCAACCTCATTGCATTGTTACAACACCTTCCCCTTACAAGTTAATGCGTGCAGGAACTTTGACATTCCTGCCACTTCGTGTTATTGTCATTTTTGGGTTCACATCCATTTCTTCTTTGTCAGGAACTTGTTCCTGGCTGAAGCTCGATACACTTGACATAATAGAGCATTCCAATAATAAATAGTCATCATACACATTTATGCTAGATTTTTTAGGGTGGAAGTGAACATCGTTGCATCTTAAAACATTGCCCCTGCTATTTCGAACCAAGAAAGACCTCGGGGAGCTATTTTTCCCAACAACCTTACCTGGTTCCCACTGGTCATTTTTAGTAGCTTTAACCATCTCTTCCTCACCCTCCTTATATACTCTGCAATTACCTCTTGCTGTCTTATCATATTTTTCTTTCACCTTATTCTGTTTCATACACAATTTTTCACAGACTCCCTCAGCTATTTTGGGTTTCAATAGCTCTGTTGTTACCGGAAGCTTAGTTTGCAGTTGCCTACTAAACAACATTTGAGCAGGTGATAGGTTGAGGCTTTTCACAGGGGTACTCCTATATTCTCTTAATAAGTCCCTATAATCCCTACCTGCCTCCCTGCTCTTTTTCAAAATTTGTTTGCTGATGTGAACACCCTTTTCTGCTAGGCCATTGCTTTGGGGGTGATGAGGGCTGCTGGTTCTTAACTCAATTTCACTCTCCTTGAAAAACTTCCTACACTCGTATGAGGCAAAGGGCACATTATCAGCAAAAAGGACTCTGGGTAGACCATGAGTAACAAAAACATTTCTCAGAGAATCTATAATGAACCTAGCAGTCATACTTGACAAGGGGATCACTTCAAGCCATTTAGAGTAATAATCAATATGGGTATCTGGCAAAATCCAGAATATCACAGCCAACCTTTTCAAAGGGTAGTTATGGTACCTCATGTGGTAACAAGGGCTGTTTGCAGTTGGCTGGCTGGAATTAGTCACATATTGAACATTTATGTATAACACTTTCAATGTCATTTGACAGCCCAGGCCAGTAAAATAACTGCCTAGCTTAAGTTAGGGTTTTTTCAATTCCAGCATGACCTTCATGTAATAAATCTAATACATATGATCTCAGTGTAACTGGGACTACAATTTTATGGCCCATAAAAACCAAACCATCCTCAAAGTATAGATCATTCTTTAATTTATAGAATGGCTTTACTTCAGATGCTAATTTACTTGGGTTCCCCCATCCTTCACACATTAATTTTGTTAGTTCCTTAAGCACAGGGTCCTTACTTGTTTAGCCTCAAATTGTTATCTTCTCTCTGTAGTCATGGGAAGATATTTGCTAATAGTATGAACCATTTCCATAAACTGAGGATCGTCCTCTTCCTCGCCTATTAAATATGACCTGGATAATGTATTGGCAACATGCAAATCCTTGCCTGGCACATAATACACCTTCAGGGAATACCTTAAAAGCTTGAGTCTTAGCCATTGTAAGCATACAGACCCAATTTTGCTAATTCTTTTAGTCATGACCACCACAAACGGTTTGTGGTCAGTCTGAACCTCAACAGCAAGTCCATAGATATAATTGTGAAACCTTGTAGTAGCATACTGAATAGCTAGAAGCTCCTTTTCAATTTGGGCATACCCATTCTTTTCAGTCTCTGTCAGACCCCGTGATGCAAATGCTATGGGCTGTAACCCCCGACCATAATTGCTTTCCTGAAGCAGGCAACATCCCAAACCTGACTGTGATGCATCACACTGAATAGTGATTTTCTTATTTGAATTAAATGTCGCTAGTACTGGGGCTGTTGCTAAACTATTCTTTAGCTTTTCAAATGCACGACTATGACAGGGCAGCCATTTCCACACTGTCTCCTTTAAGCAGTTCCCGCAATGGGGCAGTTAACGCAGCCATATTTGGAATAAAGCTGCGTATGTAGTTGAACATTCCCATAGCTCTTTGCAACTCCTCCTTATTAGATTGGTGCAGCAAACCTACTAAAGCTTTAACTCTACCCGGATCTATCCTCTTGCCAGATTCTGAAAACAAGTGACCCATATATTTTACTTCACCCACTTTATACTGTAACTTGGCTGGGTTAAATTTGACATTCAATAATCTGGCTCTTTATACAACCCTGGTGACAACTTTTTCATGTTATTCCTCTGTTCTGCCCATACATAAGAGATCATCAAAGTAGATAATCGTGCCAGGAACGTCTCCAAAATTCTGCTCTACCACATGTTGGAATATCGCAGGGGCACATGCTATCTCATAGGGCATTCTCAAATATTTATAACAGCCAAATAAGCTGGAAAATGCACATTTTAGTGATGAGTCTGTCTAATTTTACCTGGTGAAGTCCCTTTTTTAAATCAAAAACATTTTTTGCCCCTGAGCTTTTCAGAGATCTCACGTATGGTTGGGACACAATAATATTGATGAACAATAGCTTTATTAAGGTCTATGGGATCAAGACACAATCTCAAACTTCCATTGGGTTTTTCTGTAATAACTAAATTACTGACCCATTCCCTTCCTGCTAGTTTTTCAATTTTAGTAATTACATTTTTGCTTTGAAGCCTATAAAGCTCTGCTTTTAGACGTTCTTTAAGTGCTGAGGGCACCCTCCTTGGAGGCCTACCCATTGGTTCTGCTTCTCCTTTAGTTATGATTGTACATTTTTGAGGAAAACACCCTAATCCATCAAAAAAACATTTATAAAGTTTAAGAAATTTATTTTTAGCTGAGGTCTCTTGAATAGTGAATATGTACACGCTTAACCAAATTTAAACCAATACATACAACCTGGTAAAACTCAATGAGGGACTGTGACTCACAACTCACAACCATAAAATCTAAGTCTGCTTCACATCCTTTAAATGAGCACAACAAAGTTACAATGCCTTTAGGCTTAATTCTAGTTCCCCCATAAGACTCAAGTTGCATTTATTGGGCATCAATTTAACATTTGCCCTTAGTTTTTTAAAAACATATCAATGGGCAGCACATTTACCTGAGCTCCAGTGTCAAGCTTAACATCAACATTTTTACCCCCAATGAACACTGTTTCATGCCATTCGTTTGTTTTGTTACTGACAGCTTTAGCGTTCACTTCAACAGAGTTGACACACAGCTTGAGGGTATCACACGACACGGACGATACGTCCAAATATGTGTCATACACATTCACTTCTCTCACCCGCCTCACTTTGCACGGCACTGTGAAGTGATTCAATAGGCCACACTTTGCACACTTTTTCCCATGTGCTGGGCACTCCCATGGACCATGCATCGGTTACATTTAAATTCCCTTCTCCCTTCATACTTTCTCTCATCACTTCTACTTTTGCTGCCTCTGGGACCACGAAAATTTTTTGCCTTCGAAACCACATCAACGGACACTTTCTCACTTACGGGGACATCAGTTGCATCTTGGATCTTCTTAGCCTGCCTCCGGCTGTGCTCGACAGCTCTGCAGTGGGCATACTTTCCAATCTTTACCATGCCACAGAATTGGGCTATATGCAGAAGGTGCTGATGCATCTGGTGTAGGGAAAATTTTGCTGCAAAAAGTGTACGTTTCTTAATTATCTAAAATTTTCAACTAATTCCACATTGAATCTTCTTATGAGGTAAATGGTGCTTCTTAATTAATCTAGGTGATTAATACTTCATAATTTCAAGACTTAGTGGACTTTCTTGTTGGGGATTCTGCATTATTGTATCATTTTTATTCCTTTTATAATAGGAAGTAGGTAAATATGTTTTGGTAATCGAGTTTCAATAAAAATTATCTCCTTACTTTGTAGCTTGTCTCATAATTACCTATTTGGGCTCATATGTTAAATTTGTAAGCAGAGTTATTTGCTCTTTGGTAGAAAAATCAAAGGTGCATTCTAGGTAGGGCACTTATAGTCGTTAAACGTATAAGAAATTTTTTCTTTATAATACCTTTTGATTTTTCTTATAGGAATCAGCTGGCATGCGAACATCATTCATTTTATTTATGGCATATTTTCCTCTTGTTGGGTGCCAATTGTTTCTCAACTGCTTTGCTGATTCTCCCCCCAAGAAACTCTTTCACCCTCATCCTGTGGTTAGTAGCCTTCATTTATGTGGAGAATTTATTTAAGGTCTTCATGTATAAACAGTTGCATGTATTTTTTGAGTATTTTTTTTCCATTTTTTCAAGTATCATCTTTTACTTTTTTCTTCCATTAGAATCCTTGTCCTGAAATTGGAGCTTCATTTTTGTCCAGAATTCTGTTTTCATGGTTTGATAGACTTGCATGGACAGGATTTAGAAAACCATTGGAAACTAAAGATCTGTGGAGTGTGAAATTTGAAAATACAGCTGCTGCAGTTTTTCCCTTATTTGATCGATATTGGAATCAAGGCTTGAAACCAAATCTTGGGTAAGAATGGATTAATTTACTATCTATCTATCTATCAATCTATAATTAATGGTTAATTATAGATTGATTTTTATTCTAAATAGCGTAAATGATTACAGAATTTTGAATGTTAAAAGAAAATTTTGATCCTAAAGTGTGGCTTTGAGGTAATCTGTGCTACTTAGGTTTGTGTGCTAATCTGGGACCTCTTCCTACCACCACACTTCCTACGGTCCCTCCACCTTAAATTTGGTTACCCCTATGTTACTCATATGAACTTACAGCAGACTGCCAATTATCCGACATTTGATTAATCAACTGTCGGATTATCCATCTATCAGTCTCAACAAGTCCCCCCACTCCCTTCCCTACTCTCCCTTTCCAACCCTCCCCCCCCCCCCCCCCCCCCCCTCTTCTGTTCACTCTTGCAGACAGCAGCCAGCTGTGTTCAGTCCACAAACATTGTTAACTTTTGAACATTCAAAAGGTTTTCCTGCAGCAGGGGATCCAATTACGCACATGACAACATTGTATTATGGTCAGTCTCCCGAATAACTGCTCACTATTTGCATGCCCTGGGCGAGTGAGTTTATATAGCTACTGCTGTCATTTTATATTTGATAAGTTTCCGTCAGAAATATGATTGATTCGAAATATCTAATTATTCGCGATCTAGCAGGACTTGGAACAAAAGTGAACAAACCTTCATCCTGAAATTTTCGTCTCGTATGGTCCAGTAAATTTGATAATCATACTCTTCAATGATGACTTCCAGGGAAATCTCTTGGTATACGTGTGAATAGCAAATTGGAGTGTTCTCCAAGTAGTAAAAATATTTTTTATGCAAACATAAGCTTTGAAAGGTATTTGGTTAGCCTCGATAAGAGATGCTGCAAAAATACTTTTCTTTCTTCTAAAATGATGAATCTGCCTTCCCTTTACAACTTTTCCTGTGCTGCAATTTTAAATTCATATCTTAAACTTTTCAAATGGAATTTTCAACATCCATGTTAAAGTACTGATGAATTTTTTAAATTATAGTTGTATTATATAATCTCTGTATACATTATTGTTGCAGTGTTTACAAGTATATATTTATGTTGCTAGAGTATTTCTTACTGACTTACCATGTTTACCTTTCTATGTCAAAAAGGATAAATAATGCATCTTATCTATATTCTTTATGTAGACCTCATGGAACCAATATAATGTTGAAAGACAGCAGTCATAAAAAGAGTCATGGGAGGGGAGAACCATCAAAGAAAGCCAAAGTTTCAATTGTACCTGCCATATGCAAAGCATTTGGCAGTTCTTTCCTCTTTGGTGCTTCCCTGAAATTGTTTCAGGATGTTTTGACTTTTGTCAATCCTCAACTGCTCAGGTAAGTTCCAATTACAATTATCAGGAAATTCTGCCGATTTGTAAAGTATGCTCGTTGCAAAATATGCATTTGTGGTTTATTTAACTACGTAAATTTTCTCAACCTGATTTCAATTTTCAAAATGTCTACTCAGTCATGTATGTATTAATACAATCAAGGTTGCGTTATACCTGTTTTTAACGAAGCTCCACTTTTTACAAAGTTAAGCATATTCCTTGTCAAAATTTGTCATTTTACCATGCGGAAATGTACATGAGTGGTCAAGCTGCGAATGACAGTTGTCAGCCGTCAAATATGATGACCAAACCAATTTGTCAAAACCACTACATTGGATACAGTGAGTCAGTGGCGGTCATCAGCAGCAGTCAGGTCCCAGTGAAACAAGACCTTAAATGTTCCATTGAGTGGTGTACTAGTGGAAGCACCAGCTGACATGTTCGCAATCACCTTAGATTAGAACTTTTCTCTACAAAATGGGTGGTTGGACTGTTTCAAAAATCACGCAATATGCTCTGCTGGAATGAGCCTCTTATTAAACATTCCATCTTTTATATTCTGTGTCTAATTATGCTCAGTGTTTTCAGCATCAACATGGTTTTTAATCCTAATATAGAGTTTTTGCCTTATTTAACCAAATTTTCCAGACCATAATTTTCATTTATAAGAATAATTAAAGGTCATATTTGCTGAATTAAATCTTGGCAAATATTGTATTTCTGTCAGCATTTTTTTACTACAAATTTAGATTTTACATTCTGGGCTGAAATTTTATTTATTGGTTATCTGATTAAATTATCAGTGTATTATTCTGTTTATTGGTAAGTTGAATTCCAGGCCTCATTTAAAATATATGGATGGTTTTCGGGATTTTAGGTCCTTGTGAAAATGAAAACATTTTTAACTTTTGGCCTACGTTTTGGAAAATATATTTTTTCCTTCTTCAGGGATTATTGTTTAAAAAAATTATATGAACAAAAGTCACAGTCACTAAAAATAGATGCCAGGCCTTTCATTCACTGACCATTATTTCAAATATTTCCTCATGAAAGTATGCATTTGGATACAGTCATGCTTGGTATAATATATGTCCAAAATCCCCCTCACCGAGTCAGAAAAAAGTAAAACTTGAAATACTCACAGTGGCAGTCAAAACACCACCAATTTTATTTCACAGTCAATTAGAGCACATATTTAGGTACAATTAAAAAAATATTGGACGAGTTAACTACTCTGCCTTAGGGTGATATTTGTGAAAATATGTAATTAATGTTTTTTAGTTCAAAAACTTGGTTAATTGACAACTAATGACATAATAGTGACTAACATAGCTATGCAAGGGTGATAGAAAATATTTCTATGGGATCTATCTACTTTGATAGACAAGATGTAAAAATATCATGGTGATATGTTAATAATAATTAGAGGCAAGAATTTGTGGTAAATAAAACTCTCAAATTTCGTCATTAAAAATGACCCATTTCGGGATAAAAAATGGGAAATGGCCCTAAATTTCGGTGTATAAAAAATATTGATTCATCCGAGATTTCTCAAACCCCATTTGGTGATACCTTGCATTACTATATTGATGACTGTTCTGGAGAAAAGTTATTTTCATTTTAATGTAATTTGAGTGAGTTTAATCAAGTTTAGTTAATAATCTTGTTAAAATAGAGGCATAAGTGTTGGAATACAATTTCACATTGCACATAATCATATGTAACCATGGGGTCAGTTACGATAATGAGATAAATAAATGGTTAGACCGCTTGTCTGCTATAAGAATACATTAAAGTAGGATTTCACATTTTCATAAAAGGATGTAAAAAACAATAAAAAGAAACAAAATATCAGTAAAAACAATTATTTATTTCAAGAAGTTATCCTTCTCGGGGCATGAAAAAAATTAATAACTTTCACCAAAGAAAAACTTCTCAAACAAGAAAACTTCTTATCAGTTAGACTCTTATGCATGTACAGCGACAACAGTTAGTCTCGAAATGTCAAAGAGAGCATCAGTTCAACATTTTCTGGTGTCGAAGTTGTTCTACGATCACTTAGTATATTTGTACAAGCTGAAAATCTATGTTCACTATCCACATTAGACACTGGTACCGACAGTGCATCAACAAACTCAGCATGGTCTTGTTTTAAGTTAAGTAATTCTGCCATGAGGTCAAATTCAGATCCATTAGAGAGTGCCTTTGTGTACGCACTTTTAACAGCAGCATGACCCTCGAGAACCACTTGTGAAGATAGAGCTGCCATTAGTGGTAATGCTTTGAGGCCCTGATAATATCATTATTCATAGTGGATCTCATGAACCTTTCATCAAAAGGTTGGCCAATAGAATGCAGAAATTCCTTGGCAGTATCTCCATGCTCTAACTGTGAAAGCTTGATTTTTGCCTTCGTAGCTGCATTAGTTAATGTTGCCGTCAATACAGGTGCAAGTTTTTTTGGAAGATTTTTTATTAGAGCAGATGTGTCATTCCCAAAACTACCATCACTTACAATTTTTAGGTTATTTCCTATATCTATTAATTTGCTTTGTAGTTTGTATGAATAAGGATATGCACCCCTAAGGCATTCTAGCAACTTCACAATTGGTTTACAATGTTCAGCAGCAAATGGTGCTTGGCTCTGTATAATAGCAATCTCTTCTTCGGTCAGGCTACTTAACCTATGTACAGCACTTCCTCCCTCCCCCATCAATGAGAAAAATTCTCGGATATCAGAGAGATACTCATTAACATAAATGGCAGCCTTGTGCGGAGAATTCTAGCGAGTAGGTACCGGAGATGGAAAAAGCTTAGCTTGGTAGGTTTCTTGGAGTGAAGCTTGCCGTTTCACTGATTGACCCTTCTCCTTTGAATTTCTTATGTCCTGCACCCTCACAGTGTTCAGTGCAAGTATCTTTACGTGTCCATTCAATTCGGCAGTTGCAGTATTTGCACATTAATATTTTCTTCTGTTTATCAAAAACATAGAAACCTTCACTACGAAACTGATTTTCGCAGTCAAACACAGTTACTGCTTTCGGCATTTTCCTTTGGGCAATTTACGCATCATAGGAATACTTCTGCTATCGATCTCTGAATAGCTATTACATTAAGTCTCACGTAAATAACAAATAATATTGCATGTGTACAAACTGCAATAATCTCTAGAAAGCAAAATTCTCAAGCCGAGTTCACATGGGAGCGGAATAGACGGAACAGGCAGAAAGCAGAAAAGCATCTAGCCTAGCCTATCACAATCCGTTCCGTCTTTTCCACTCATAGAGCTAAGCTCTATGAACCCGGCTTCCACGGGGACTACAATGTAATGTACTGACTACAATGTAATCATTAATGTATCATTCGTGCCGGCTTCACGGGTAATGTTCGAAATCGCGCTGAGAAAACGAGAAAAACAAAACAAACGAATATCGCTTGGCGACTATATGAAATTTATGTGCTCGGACGAATAAAGATAAGATTACAAGATGGATCATGATAAAAATAATTCCTTTGATGGTTTGATTCACAATTAAAGGTCAAGGAACCCTAAGATATATAAAATCATTGGATGCGTGCATTTAAAACGCGTCTGATGATTAATATTGTACGGGCATTTGAATGAATTCAAATGAAAGGTTTCCATCAGCGGTTAAAATGATCGATTTTAATGGTCGGAAGCAGTAATAATTCGTGGAGAAATGAGAAAACCAGTGTGGGAGCAAGAACAAAAATTATCATCGAATATTCCATTCGGTGGAGGTAGTTTCGCAGTCTCGGGGGGGGGGGGGGGGGGGGGGGGTTCACTCTAAAGTACAAAGTGCGGAGGTTTGTCGAAAATAATGTGGTTCGATACAAAGATGTTTCCCTCTGTTACATGCTTGAATTTTGGCCGGCGATGAGGATTTTATGATGAAAAGATGTTCCATAGGTAGAGGTTTTACTATATATTCAACATTTTCGCAAAATAACCCGTAAAAATTCTAAAAAATCGCATTATTTTCGCTCAGGAGAATATATTTCGCGTTATCCCAAATAATCTTGATATTTCGCGTCATTTCGCGAAAAAATCGTTTTGCGAAAAATTCGTGGCTCTAATAATAATAACCTATGCCATCAAAAAAGAGAGCTCGCATGGAGTGGACGGAGACCCTGAGGGGAGACCTTCTCGCTTGCCATGCTGCCAGTGAGCCAAGTCGCAGGGGATACATGGCGAGGATGCTCTCTTTGTGGTGTGAGATGCATCCTGAATATGACCATCTGTCGCAGTAGAATCTGCGCGACTACGCCAATCACCTGCACAAGAAAACGACACCCCAACCGCAAGATCAGAGTAGTACACCCCCAGACAAGGCTCTATCTCCCACCAAGGCAGATGTACCTCCTACTGCCGGTGCTTCCGCCAAACTTTCGGCGAAGGGAGACGAGCCGAAGGCCGATTCTGATTTACTCCAGTGGTTGGAAAGCACTATAAACTACAATGAGATGACTACCAGGCAGGGTAATATTCATCATAAAATTTCTCTGTGGGACCAACAGCTGTCCCAGTTGAATGGCATCGTAGATATGATCCTGTCCGAAACGAGTAGCCTCTGGGAAATAGACTGCGTGGTATATGCTGCCGCCACACTGTTGGCATCTCCCCGAGTGCCTGCCACTAGGGAAATTGAAGCAGCAAACAGGCTTAAACAGCTTAATGCCAAAATCATGCTGGCGAGACAACAGGTGTCGAGATTTCAGTGTGTGATGGATTACCTTTCCTCCGGTCGGGCCTTTACGCCGAAGGTAAAGCTCATTGCGCGTGCAATCCGGAGAGACCACCACACACTGAACAAAAGAGTGCTGCTTATCCTTAAGCAGCACGAGGTGGATAGAGTGTGGGCACTTACAACGGCGAGGAAGAAGTTGGTCAAAAGGACCAATGCCAGGAAAAGGAACTCCATCTTCTCCTCTCAGCCATCCTGCCTCTTCCGACCCCCTCCACCTGTTGTCCAAACACCACCAACTGTCCCAGAGGTGGAACGTTTCTGGAAGGACATCTATGAGACTAGGAAGCCATTCAATGAAGGTACTCCAGCTATTGCCCACTTTAATGAGTTTTGTGACCGCCACCTAGAAGATATGGATCGTCCCATCTCAGTCACGGAAAGTGATGTGAAGAAGGCCTTCTCTGGCAAGAAGAACTTCACTGCTCCAGGAATGGATGCAGTGAATAAATTCTGGTGGAAAAAGTTCTCTTCCACGCACAAACACCTGGCCAGAATCTTCACATCCTTCCTGTCAGGGACGGAGCCAATTCCATCATGGCTGACTGAGGGGCGAACGGTCCTAATACCGAAAAAGGGAGACTTGTCCGATCCGAAGAATTACCACCCTATAACCTGTCTCGACACTGTATACAAGGTGTTCACTTACATCTTGAACGACCTTATCCTCCGCCACGTCCAACCGGTATGGGAGGAAGTGTACGAGCAGAGGGGCTCGAAGAAAGGCATCACGGGATGCTAGGACAACCTGCTCATTGATATGTGTGTGAGCCAGGACACTTGTCAATACAAGCGTAACCTGTCAATGGGCTGGGTGGACTACAAGAAGGCTTTTGATGCCACCTCTCATGAGCTGATTATAACCATGCTGAGGTACATGTACAAGTCCACCCAGAGGTTGTGTCGTGCATCGAACGCCTGTTACCACTGTGGAAGACGCACTTAGCCATACCATCTGGCAAGAAGACCGTCTACACGATTTTGGTAACATACCACCAAGGCGATAGCCTCAGTCCCCTCCTGTTCTGTTTATCTCTCCTCCCACTGTCCGTTCAGTTGAGACGAGGTAGGGGATTTATGTGCGGTGTCCCGTCAAAAAGGGAGCATAAGGTCACCCATCTTTTCTATACGTATGACCTGAAGCTTTATGCTTCAAGCGCAAAAGACCTGCGCCTGGCGTTGGACACCGTACGCAGATACAGTAAGGATATAGGGATGGAATTCAGATTGGACAAGTGCACGACCATCCATCTGGCGAAAGGAAATATTTCGGAAGACCAGGAAGACGTACAGGTCATTGACGGAAACGCTATTCGTCATCTTGATGACGACGAAGCGTATGAATATCTTGGCGTCCCCCATCGCCGGTTGCAGGAGGTGAGAGCAGTGAAGGAAAGGCTTGCAGCGAAATACAGGCAGACTCTCAGGGGAATCGGGAGCTCTGACCTGTCAGGCAAGAACAAGGTTCTTGCGACCAACACCTTCGCGGTTCCAACACTGCTCTACACCTTTGGTTGCATCAAATGGAATGTCAACGAGCTTCAAAACAGGGGAATGAGGAAAATGATGACCATCTATCGTAGTCTTCATCCGCAGTCTTCCGTCGCCAGATTGTATCTCCCGGGAAGGATAAGTGGTAGAGGGCTGATAAGCCTGGAGTGCCTTCATGACAGAGTAGTCCTCAATATGGCTTGCCGCATGTTCCACAGCACGGACCCCCTTATGCTGCTCGTAAAGAAACACGAGAGTGTCGGCAAAGGGGATTTCCTATTCCAGGCAGCGGAGAAGCTTGCGACAAATCAATCTTGTTGCTGAAGGCGGATGTGTTAAAGCTCGAAATAAAGAATGCGGAGCAAAAGATCCTTCTCCACAAGCTTACCAAGAAGCCTATGCATGGAAGTTTCTATCGAAACTTGGAAATGGGCTATCGAAGGAGCTCACGTTCGCCTTCCTGCGCTCCGCAGGTCTGAAGTCCGAAACCGAGGGATTCGTGCTCGCGTGCCAAGATGGTGTCGTCAACACCCTCATGTACCGTCGCTTCAACTTTGGGGCAAACGTGACGGACACGAGATGCAGAGCGTGCCAAAGGCAGCCGGAGACTTTAGGTCATCTACTCTCCGGCTGCAGCTTTTATGCGAAGAACGCATACATTAACCGGCACAACTCAGCTCTGCGGGTGTTGTATTACCATCTAAGACACGGTATACCGTACAGTATATCGTGTACCGGTATAGATGCGACCGTATACCGTGTACGGTATAGACGTGAATCTGGTGCTGCCTTACTTCCCTGGAGGCATCGAGTCCGTCGTGGAGAACGATAAGAGTAAGATCTGGTGGAATTATTCCTTCTCCACCTCCAGGCAATTGGAGGCGACGAAGCCTGATATCGTTCTCCTCGACAATCTCTCTCATGCCATGTTCATGACCGAGTTTTTGGCACCGGCCGAAAAGAACATGGCAGCGAAGGAGATTGAAAAAAGGACTAAATATCAAGATCTGCTGTGTGAACTCCGGCAAATGTACGCGGGCTACTCGGTGAAACTGGTAGTCGTCATCGTGGTCGTGCTTGGTGGTGTCAAGAGCTCACTGGTCGAAAATCTCAAGTGCATCCCAGCGTTCAGGGCGCGAGCGGATGCACTTGCAAGTGATGCACTTGCGGGTCTCTCCGCCTGCTTCGTGCGCATGACCCTAATGCCGGGTAGCCACCTATCCACTGGTGGCGGACATGGCTACCCCTGGGCGCGACCCCTCTCGAGCCTCCGGCAATTATGACGGCAACAAAACCTGATGCTAGCCTGAGACTCGGAGGTGGATGTTACAAATAGTAACAATAATAATAATAAAATGTCTTTATTGGGGCGAGATTGATACAAAACTGTCCCTTCTGCCATCTACTCCCTAAATTGGTTAATTGGTTACTGAGCTATGAATTTTTAACTTGTGCCCTGTACTCTGAAAATTGAACCCCACTACCGGCACTTCTGAGCAAACTTCCCAAATTTAGGCCCCTCATATCTTGCAAACTACGAGGGTGAGAGCGTAAATATTTTACATGAGTCATTAAATTGGTGATAGTAGCTAGTGACAAAAATTTCATCAAAAACGAGTCGGTGGGTGTCATGGGCTGGATGAACTGACGTGGAATGACTCGTTTTTGACATTTTTTTCAAACTTTAAGCCATATACTTGAACTTAAGATGTCAACTTAGAATTTTTTAATTATTTTTTCCTATATTTAGGATACCAAACTGCAACTTTCGAGTACTAATGCGATTCCAAAATTAAATAATCGTTTTTTTCGAACCACCGTATTGACCATAGTGTATTTGTTTTTTCCTTGCCATTTCAAGAGTTTTACTTTTATTTTCCTATTTTATTCCAGTGCTGTGATTGCATATGTGGAAGGTGGTGATAATACATGGAAAGGTTATTTTTATGCTGTTTTAATGCTCCTAGCAAGTGTTGTACAAACACTTTTTTTATCACAGTATTATCATCAAATGTACCTTGTAGGAATGAATATTCGGAGTGCTTTAGTGTCTTCTATATATCGGAAGGTGAGTATAGTAGCTTGCTCTGGCCTTTTGACTAATTGTGTATGTTACAAAAAGTTAAAAATTTGTGAAAGGTGAATTTTTATGAGAATTAATATAAAATCTGTGAAATTGGTAAATTTTCTATAATTTCTTAATGACGAGAACTCCCATGCTTATAAAATAGTTATTGGTATTTATTTACCAAATTAAGCTATTTGAAATTCCAAGTACAGAATAGCCATAATCTGTAAGATGTTTATTCAGTTCTCTGCAAAGATATGTCTGATCAAAAAAGTCAGGAGTAGATTCAATCATTTGTTTTCTGTAGGAATTACTAATTTTTATTAGCTATTATTAAACTTCTACCGGTTAGGTTTTTGGTATACACAACTGCTTTGCATTTTCTCAATGACTTTCTCTGTACGCTAGTTCTCTCTTCATTTGCCTCTCTTCACATTATCAAAGATACAATTTATCTTCTTCCTGACTCCTTGCTTGCACATTGTATGCTTGTTGAGAGGCTCCTAAATATTTGTACAGTAGAAGTATAAGTCTAAATTCTATATAATGAGAATTCTTGGCAGCTGAAAATTCACTTGAAATTTGGGACACTTGTCATCACCGAAATGTGTAAATAATCATTACTCTGCCAATCCCTATGATCTTAATGCTAGTTTAACCAATAATGTGGGTGTTTTGGGTGAATGGCAAAAAAAAAATTTCATTAAGATAGCTATTAGAAATGATATTTTTGCAAATTTCATGGACCCATGGTTGTATTTACTGTCAATGACATTAAATTTCATGTTACATATGTAATTATTTTAGATATAAAAACGTTGACTATTGACACTTAGGACACTGCATATTACTGTAATTTTTTGGGTTCCAAATGCAGTCCATTCTCTTTAAAACAAGACCTCACGGTGCCCAAGAAAACCCTCGCTATAGTGAAGTATTGTCTTACTGGGGTTGGTGTAAATAATCGCCATTAAACCTATTGTCAATTTTCTAGGAATCGGGTTGGTGTGGTGGCGTAAGTATTTCCATCCGGAGAGTCTTAGCACAAATCCCGAAAGAAGGGGAAAGTTTTTGCAGTAATTCATATCCCTACTTAATTTACCAACTAACCATTAGATCCAAAAGCACCGTACCTGCTCCAAAAAATGCCAAAAAAATCTCGAATTGCCAACCATTTTCCCTAATGTACAACTGACCAAGCTACTCTTTTCTAATGCTCATTCCATTTTCTAATGTTCATACCATAATTTGGATTAGTTTTGCCAAAAATTTAAACCATAACTATTAATCAAAATTGTATTGCCTTTATTACTAGCTTTTACGCTTTCCCTTGGTTGGTCTTATTTTTTATGATCAGTATATTCACGTTCTTCGCGACATTTCACAGAAGCCATTTGGAATAATGTATCGCATTTGTTTCTGCAGATGAAAAGAGACTGTGGAAGTGGTAGAAGGGATCCTGCCTTGGAGGGCATTTTCTTTCATCTGATGTAATGTCCACATTGAAAAACAATCTGCTTTACCATGTATAAAAATTTTATTGAAATAGCGGTTGTATCACAATAAGTTCTTTTTAAAGATTTTGTTAGGCCCTCGACGTACTTACGGTAATTTTGTCGGGTGTATGTGCGCAACGGTAGTATGATAAAAAGGACTGAAAAAATGGGTCTAATGAAGAGCCCTCCTATACCAACAAATGTGTTAAGTATTAATTCATATAATTGCTCAATAATACAGCAACACATAGAAAGTAAAATAGACGTATTGAAATTCAATAAACTAAGAGCACTACTCTTTTGGCACCACATTCATCGCATTACATCAAGAAGTTACTAGTATAGGTAACAAATAATAATTTGCTAATTTCAATAATCTCGTAAATTATAAAATTAACTCACAAAAATGTTTAACATTGATAAATATAGAGTGAAAGAAAATATGAAAACAAATTTAGGGGAGACATTTTAGTAGCTTGCCGTTTTTCCCTTCCGACGCTTAAGTGTTTTGCACTTTTGGGCCATGGTGTCTATCTTGGTAATGCTCTCAACTCACAGACGTGCGAGTGTGCTCTCGACCACCTGGGAAACAAAAGAAGATCAAATACCTATTCATAACTGCTAATGCTGCAGTATTTCCACGAATATTAATTACGAGCAGTCTCATCACTAGGTAATACCTTACCAACCAATAGGTAATTCCTCCATCAATGTCTCCCAGCCAATACTCAGGGCAGAGGGTGATTACCCACCAGACATGCATTACCGATGAGTAAACAATCAAATTGCTAAATTATTTGGCAATGCAATGGAATTTTGGTTGTATGTAGAAAAATAGGAAATATACTGATCTGAAGATAGAAATGACAAAATTAGAGAAGGGAGTTTTAGGAAGAAGCAATGTAAAGAAGAAAAGGGAGGCTACATAAAACATATCCTATTCATTATAAAACTATCACTCAATCAATCAATACATGTTGCACACGATGTGTTAACTACTTGTAATTCAGAGGTAAAGCAAACTTTTGCCTCTGCTTTGTATTAATGAAGTTTTTACTTACAGGCACTGCGCATGTCTAATGCTGCTCGACGGGAGTCAACTGTTGGAGAAATTGTCAATTTAATGTCAGTTGATGCTCAACGCTTTTTGGATGTGACAATACACTTAAATATGTTTTGGTCTGCACCTCTTCAAATTGTGCTAGCTCTGTACTTCTTATGGCAAATTTTAGGTAAATTTAGTATACTTAAGTAGATTTTGAAGTGGTTTGTAATTTAATATGTGTGTTAACTGTATGATTATATCAATTTGCTCAAATTGAACATATGCTCAACATGCCAGATTGGATGCTATCAATTTAGTAAATGGGTAGTTAATCTGTGGAACTGGTGTTCCCTTGCAGTCTATAAAAATTAGGAAAAATATACATATTACTTCCAGGACCTGATCATGGATTTTCATAATGTACATGATGGCATTGTTTTTTAGGGAAGTTAAAATGTGATTCTCACTGGTTAAATTTTGTTGATGCACAAAGCACCATTCTTAGATGGTAGAGCAAGTAATTCGGCCGGTTATTTAGAGCGATGTGCTTCTGGATGAGTTATGTTATTATTGATGATAGTGATAGCATGAAAGGATTCATGATTCCAACCTAGTTTTTAGTGGGAATTACCTCCTACAGCTCAATTTTCAATTTTGTTCATCTGTTCACTTATGCTTTGAGAGTGGGCATGGAGTAGCGTAGGGTTTGTTGAATATGTTGCCATTTTTAGCAACTTTTTGCTAATTTTTGTTGTGACTTTTAGCTGCATTGTGGTCCTTTTTATCTGGATTTTTGAAGCACTATATTTCACTGGCTCACAATTCTCTGCACAAAAGGCATTTTGGGAATTGGGTTGGTGTGTAACTATAGTACTAGCCTCCCATTCTAAGGGCAGATGTTTGAATCCAAGCAATGGTGGAATTTTCAGTGGTGTACCAGTCCATACCTGATTGATTTATGGATGACCCTTCATATTCAGATCTCTATCTATCAGATGAGATGTTAAACAGGTGGCTGTCATATCATACTAATGTCAATAATGTTTCGCACCACCCTTAATTTCTACCTCTTTCTAAATACACCTATCCTTAACCCTTTCAGTACTAGCCCTAGCCACCCAGTCTCTTAAGTTAAATTTCTTTATTTATACAAGAGAGGAGTCAATACCAAAATTTATTAATTCTCGATACAGATTCCAAATCCTGAAAAATTGATTCTCGATACTGATATCTTCGACCTCTACATGTATGCCTATTTTTATCTAGTTTTCCTATACATTATTGTAAAAATGTTCCATGAAATCTAAAAATACAATTTTACAATCCAAAAATTTGAATTTAATTTGAATCTGCCAGGTTCCAAGACTTATAGTCTTGCAACCTGGCAGCTTGGTATAGACTTTTCCGTGCTTACAAAGACTGTATAGGTGTACAAATAATTATCACTGTTAATATTCTGCTAGTAAGCGCCAGATTACTTACTACTATATTTACATTAAAAACGTGCCTCTTCGTGGCTCTCGCAAGGACCCCAGTGCGTGCGAGGCACCCGGCAGCTGCCGGCTAGCCATATGGTGAATACGGCCCTGCTCTGAGGGCATTCTGAACATAAAAACTGTTTGATAATACAGTTTTATATTTTTTCTTACAATAGCATGTTTAATAACAAATATAGAAAAGCAACTACCTGTACTGTTTAAAGGCACTACCAAAAACAGAAATCAACCGATAAGAATTCCTTATGGCAGAAACTGCTGTATGGTGCTGTAACTTGGATTTGTTTGGAAAAAAAGATGGTGATCACCATTGTAACTGGCCGAAGTGAAGTCAGACTTTACCAGTAATGTTTTGAATTGGTATCGACGGTATCGGTATCAACTTTAGGCGATCGATTCTCTATACCGATCCTGAAGAATCATTGGTATTGACAATAGGTATCAAGAATCGACATGTCCCTAATTTATACTTAAAAATGTTGCAGGATGTATTAGAAAAATCCAAAATTTTATTTTTGAACCCTTTAAATATGGCTCATTTTTTAAAGCATAAGGAAAAAAATGCCTTGGATGAATAAGTCAGCCCGTGGCATTATCTTACCCATATCTAGAGATGGGTAAATTACCGTAATTTTCATTTGAGGTAAATTAACGTGGTAAATTATGGTAATTTTCGAAAATTACCATAATTTTCCTGTAATTTTAAGTTTTGAGCTGCAAATCCTTATCAGAGGACTCAGAACGAAATCAAATAACATGAGATATAAATGCCGACCCTTATATCAAGCATATCATGACGTTTATCTATTATAACTCATTAAAAAAATTATAACGAAGTTGGCATCGACACGCAATTCGCCTCTCTCCTGTCACACCATGAGAAATTTTCGTTCCAAAGACATACCTCTGCGCAATGTGCATTTGTTATTTTACTCTGAATTAATCCGGACACAATGTAAACAAAATCGTTTTAGCTACTTAATTTATAATATCACCCATTCCAATGGTTTCTTTGTGAGGAAGAAATGTTCTGAAAAAGAACTTTTCTGAAAATTACCGTTTATTACGGTAATTTACAAAAAATACCACGGTCATTAATGAAAATTACCACGTTAATTTACCGAGTTGCCCATCTCTACCCATATCCCAACGGCCGATAGATTGGCTAGTTGGCACTATAAGGTTAATGGTGTCAGTGATGTTGTTGGTCGTCTTCCCAATAAACAGTATTACAAATAATCACTTTTAGTTACAACTCCAAATAATTCTCACAAATTGATATTTTGGTACAATTAAAAAAATTTCAGGGCCTGCTGTTCTTTCGGGTTTGGGAGTCATGTTATTACTGATTCCCCTCAACCTCTATATAGCCAATCAGATAAAAAATCTTCAAATAAGCCAAATGAAGTACAAAGACCAAAGGGTGAAGTTGATGAATGAGGTTCTCAATGGGATTAAGGTATGTTTTATGCAAGTTGTTTGTGTATATTTACATATAAAATGTGGTTTTCTTCATCTTTTATGTTGCATATTTCAGGTCTTAAAACTGTATGCCTGGGAACCCTCTTTTGAGCAGCAAGTGCTAAATATAAGAAATAAAGAGCTAAGAGTATTGAGACTTTCTGCTTACCTGAGCTCAGCAACATCCTTTGTATGGGCGTGTGCTCCATTCTTGGTAAAAAATTTATTTTGGTCTTAAGCGTAACTATGTACATTCAAAATATTATTTATACTGTGGAGTTTCTTAAAACAAAGTCAGTTTGAGTTTGTCACGTGTTAAATCTGCCTACTTAGGGAACTTTGTGAATAATTCACATAGTTTCCCAGGTGCAGATGCAGGCTCTGGCCATAACTTGGTGGCAATAAAATGTGAGATAAGACCATAGTCGGGAAAGTTACCAAAAAAAGTAGCTATTAAAGTTAAAGTTAATCTCTGTAAAAAGTAACTAGTTAAAGTTACAAGTTACTTTTATGAAAAAGTAACTGGTTAAAATTTAAAAAAAATAACTTTTATGTTAAAAGTTACTTTTTCAGTTACTTTGGCAAATTGGATGCTGTGGTAATAGAGGATTTGATGTTTTTTTTTTGTTTTGACAAACAAAGCAAATACTGAAAACTGTCATTGTAGTTTCTTCCATCCGTATCCATTTGTTTATAAATATTTGAATTGGGGATTTTCGTTGTAATTCCATTTAGTGTCCAGATCGTTGTTGGTCAGGTTTCCTGTTGTCTGCTGAAAGGATTCGGCGATTGTTCTGAGGTGGAGCTCCAATTCTGGGATTTTTAAGTTGTCGTGAATGTAAGACTTTCTGACGAACCATGGTGTGTCTGTAATTTGCCGCAAAAGATTGTTCTGAGCGGCAGAAAGTGCTTGTAAGTTTAGTTTTTAATATCGATCCCCACATTTTGATGTGAAGTATTCCTTCACAGTTGTGAAATTGCAGTGGAAACTGCTTAGTTACATTGAGTTACAGTAGATGCTGAGGGTGTGTCTACGCACATTTTCTCACGAGTCACTGGGGGCTGATGTATTGACGACGCTGATTGTTGCTGAGTAAGGCATACGTAGACTGGCAGATTGTAACAGATATGTTAGTTTCAATGAACCCCTCCCTCCATCATAGGTTTTTAGGCGACTTTTCTTTCTCAGCTTCAACTGTGTAGTATTGACGACATGATGTCACCGAGCAAGGCATACGAGCCCTCGGACATTCTCTTCACGTGGTTTCATGTTTTCTTGTCTGAGTCGTTCCTAAACTTTGGCGGTCACTTCCCTCAGCCCCACTTTTGTTTGAATGTATTCGTCTGGGCCTATGCATTGCATTCTTGCAAAACTACCTTGCATTCATAGGTACCGTTTTATTTTCCCATTTTTCTGTTGGGCAGCCTTTGCGCCCAAATTTGGACCGGTCAACATTCGCTAAAAATTAACGAAAAAAATTAACTGAAGTTAGTTTTATATCCATTAATGTATAATTTTAATGATTTTAAGTTAAAAATTTACTTTTATAAGAAGTAACCATTAATTTAAATAGTTAACTACATTTTTAACGATTAATTTTAATCGTTAATTTTTTAAATCATTTATCCCAACTATGGGACTATAAGACTAAAAAGGTTGAAAACAAGAAGGAGAATAAAAAACTGGGACGTAGGTGCACTGATTGGAACGAAGAGGAGGGAATATCAGGAGTTTGTGGATAGATGCACGAGGGAAGGGGAGGACAGAGGAACAATAAATGAAGGGAGGAAAATAATAAAGATGGTACAAGAAGAGCTGCTGAGAAAGCAGTTGGAACAGTAGAAGCTAGGTGGGTCAAGAAACCTTGGGTGACAGCAGAAATGATGGAAAGGATGAAGGAAAGAAGGAAATGGAAATATGTAAACACAGAGCTAGGCAAAAGGCATTAAAAGGAGATATACAAAAGACTTAGGAGAGAATCAAAAAGAGGAAGAGAAAAGTGGTGGAGGTGGCAATGTGAGGAGATGGAGAGGCTCCAGAGAGAAGGAGAAATATGCAGTCTGTACTCAAAGGTTAGAATGTTGTCGGGGATCTAGAAATGGAAAACGGTTATGTGCATCAAAGACAGAAGGGGAAATTTAGCAATGGAACCAGAGGATATCCAACATCAGTGGAAGGAATATGTCGAGGAAGTCTATGATAGCAAAAATAGGCCTAGGAAGTTAGACATAGAAGAGGAAAAGGACATATATGAGGATGAGGTGGGTCCAGGAATACTGGATAGTGAGATGGAGAAGGTAATGCAAGAAATGAAGGTGGGTAAAGTGGTGGGGATAGCGATAACTTCTGAAGAACCTAGGAAGAGGAGGAAGGGAAAGATTTGTAGAATATACCAGGAGGGGGCTTGGCCAGAGGTTTTTTGTAAAAACTGTACTGATACCTATACAGAAAAAGAGGGTGGCAAAATTATATAATGATTTTGTAGTAATTCCTTTGTGTAATAATTCATTGTTCCACATTAATTCATTATTTGAGGATCACCTCTATTCTTGTATGATACACCTTACTTGATGCATGCTATTTCCTTCTGTGATTGAGTGTATGGATTACCTTCCACCTGTGCATTACCTTAATGCCACCAGAAAAGTCTATCCTTTTTCTCCCTCTTCCTGACCTCTCCAGCATTGTACCCTCTATAATGCATCCAAAGAATAAAATATGGTTATCAGAGGTTTTATGAGTTCATTCTTCAAAGTAGTTTTCATCGTAGATTTAGTTTTTATTTAGAGGATATTTAATTTTATAAGATTTTTAGTAAAATAGTGTACCTTGTAAATCATGAGAACTGTTTTTCTTTTGCAAAGAACATGTTTTGATGATTGTAATGGATATTTAAGACATATGTACTAAAAAACTATCTTTTATCTGGAATAGAAAGAGTCCTGAACATTTTTAATTAGTTCTTCTGCATTTGAATTGAGGAGAGATGTTGACCTGAAATCAAATTATAATGAGGGTACTTAGATAGTCTGGAGTTATTATCCAGAAAATTTTGAAAACTACCTCATTTCCTTTTTTTTCTCCGCCATGTTATCTCTCATTACTGTAATGTTTTTGGGATTCTAGGGTTGTAAAAACTTATGTGGCTGATAAATTAAGTTTTAGTTATACATACTCCTATTTTTGCATCACCGTTTAAGGAATCATAAGTATTCTTTCTCTCTTTAAATTCAATCAAATTGACTACTTTTATGCTATGACAGTTGAACCTCGGTATGTGAGAACTGGGTAAGTGAGAAACCTCTATAAGTGAGACTATTCCCCAGGCCCCTTAATTTTTATTCTCAAAAACCTCTATAAAGTAGAAAGTAGAAACCTCTATACGTGTCATTTTTCATGACCGTACCTGTGTCAGTGAGACTGCCTTGCCCTAAGCCTTTCTAAGTAGAAGTGTCTTCTAGGACATGCTGGACATTGTATGTGTTTTGACAGGCCACATACTGTTTTTTTTTGTTTGTCCACAAGGTGTCAGGTTTGACTTGTGTTCAGAGGGAAATTAGTCGAGGAATGTCGAAGGCTTAGGGAAGTTCATTGCATACTCAGGATGTCTAAGTGAAAAATTGAAGTGTTTTCATTGACTGACTAACAGAAAATTGTGACTGCGTTCAAGGGAGGCAAGTCGCAAAGTGATATACTGTGTAAGTTTGGGTTCCTAGAGTCTACCTTTTACAAATCATAAAAGACAAAGTTGCATAACATATTGTCGCAGTGCTCTGAGGAACCAGGAAATATTAGGAGGAACCAATCTATTGATTTTCCTAGGGTCAAAAAGTGCCTGGTTGAGTGGATCAAACAAGCCCTCAAAAATATCCATTAATGGGCCATTTCTGAGAGAAAAAGCAAAGGACTTCACCGAAAAACTGATAATAAAGAAATTTTCTGATAAAAATAAAAAGTCTCATAGATTTTCGATAAAATTTATTGAATTGAAGAAATGTTCAAGATGCCAAAGTAGAAAAATGGAAATACTGACTGATTTCTTTCAGTGTAGCATTGGTAAACAATTAAGATATTTTGATGATTGTCATGTGATTATTTTTTAATTCTCTACCCTATTTAAATAACCCTTTATTAGTGAGAAAAGCCACTCCTGAATCTCGCTTGCTAAGTGAAAAACCTCTATAAGGGAGAAGAAGTTCCTTGTTACATCTACTGATGCTATTCCAGTTTCAACTATGTATAAATTACAATCTGTCATTTTGCTTGTTCTTTTATGTATATTTCATGATTTAATATAAGTTGAAATAGCTCCTTTATTGACAAAATATGACAAAAATTAAGTTTAATGTGTTTTATTATCTTTCAGGTATCCTTGGCATCATTTGCAACCTTTGTGCTGGTTGATGAAAAAAACATCTTGGACTCCCGCACAGCTTTTGTGTCATTATCCCTGTTCAACATTTTGCGGTTTCCTCTGTACATGCTTCCATTTATGATCTCAAGCTTAGTTCAGGTAAGAAATCCAGCTATCCTTTTGAAAGCATGGACCATCTTGTCTAAGGTTATTAATTTCTCAAAATAAGATCCATATGATTTAATAATTTATTGCTTTATGTATTCATTGTGCTAAGTTTTGATGCTCTTAGCATGAATTAAATGTTTTCATTTAGCTGTTTTGTGTGGCCATCTGATTAGATTTTTGTCTCCTTGTATTGGGGATGTCATTGTATTTGGTGGGATACTTTCTGGAGTGAATTTTCTCCTGCTATTCTCTTTGTTTTTTATAAAACTTACTACCATTTAATTTTTTCCAGACTTTGTGACTCAGGAAATAATTTTTTGTGAGTTCATATTTAATCCCATTCAATAAAATGATATTCTCATTACGTTACCCAGTTAATACGTTTTTGGTTAAGCAAGCATAATTCAGGGAAACATATTTGCCTGTCAGTTGATGTATTGGGCTTTTAATTTTATATTAAGTTCATAATGAAACTTTGTCAATAACTTTCAGTTTGCTTATGTAATAACTGTTTCCAAAAGTAATTTAAAATTTAAAAACCCAAAAAAAATAAAACACCATTCAAATAATTATGGTGATATGTTAGGATATGCTAAATGTGTGCTTTAATTTTGATTGCAGATTTTCGTTTCAATAAAGAGGCTAGATAAATTCATGAATGCTGAAGAAATAGATCCCAACAACGTGGACCATGACATGTCTGAAAGTAAGTAAATCTAAGGTTTTAAATTAATGAATAGTATTTATTGGAATGGGCCAGTAACAAGGATAAACTTCACTGTGGAAGATGATACTCTGTGGAACTAATCCATGTCAATAGGATAAAAATATTTAGTAAATTTTAAAAAATAATTTACTGTTTTAAGTTTAATTTTAAATATTAGTAAATTAATTTTATGTGGAATTTTACTAAGTATTTTTATCCTTTTGACAGCATCAAGGATAATTATTCTTATGATGCACCATTTTGAGGCCCAGTTTACTTGTTGCATTGCAAGAACTTATAATTATTGTAATTTTATGGCTTGAAGAGACTTAATTGTCCTACCCTGTAAAGAATGTATAACATTTTTATATCTTTTTATGTAGGTACTTATGTCATTGTAAAGATACTTAGTCTGTAGAAAATGAAAATGCATCAAGGGATTTTAGTTAGGGATGTGCGAACAGCTCGAAATTCGAGTTGAGTCGAGTTTAAGAAAGAAGCTCGACTCGGCTAGTGAATTTTTATAAACCTCGAGTTGAGTCAATAGATTTTGAAGTGGTTGAAAAAATGGGGTATTTAATTAAGATAGCTGACAATTTCTTCAAATTCAATCCCGTTCTAATGGTAAATGTCCTTAGATAAGTGATGGAGAATATTTTACTTCCATAAGGTAGGTAGCAATGCTAAAATTTCGTGCTGTGTTATTAATTTACAATACCTACGTAATAAGTATGTACCATATATTACTAGGGATGTGCGAGCACTCGAAAATTCGAGTCAAGTTGAGTAGTTGGTACTCGACTCGAGTACTTCAAGTATTATTACGAAAGTCGAGTCGAGTTGAGTAGTTTTTGCCGACTGAGCCACCAAGGCCAATAGGTTCAGAAATCTGCCGACAGGAAGCACTATCATTAAAATCAAGTAAATCCCTAGTTACACGATAGATTAACACGTACGAATATGTACATACGTATGTATGTTAATTTACATTTGCCTGAATGGTTTCATGTACGTTTGCCTGAACGGATTCATGTACATTTGCGTGAACGAATGGATGAATCGGGGGTTACACGGTGCATGAAACCGCATATGTACCGTATTCCTCTGAATATAGCCCCCCCTTTTTGGCTGAAATTTTTACGGAAAAAGTCTGGGGGGGTCTATATTCGAGCTCAAAGCACCTAATGTCCGTTGCAAAATTCCATTCCCTGAGTTTGAAGGTTTATATCACAAAAATGGGTCGTTCAATTCTAAAATAAAGTATATCAAACTAAATCTTGTTTATTTATACATTTAATTATGTCAGAAATATATTTTTAGTTAGTTATATCAATTAATTTTTCGACCAAGAGAGATAAAAACACCGGATATTTTCAAGTTCCGGGAAGCAAGTTTAACTTTGATGCCCACTTGAAGATACACAAGAAAAGCCACTTCTCTTTTCTTCGCATAAGATATGGAACATATATTTATCTTAAACTAAACAAAGTTTAAAATAGATTACTCAGTTAACAATTACATTACCACAAATATTTAAAACATGCGATATCTCAGCTAGCAGAAGTCGGAAAGCGGTATTCATAGTCTTTGAAAACTAAGCACGTGTAAAATGACTTAACAATGGAATGTGTATTTTTATTTTATGTTAAGGGAAGTTCCATCTTTTCTTATATTAAAATATAGGATTTTTTCTACAAAATTCATCAAACATAATTTATTTATCCAGCTATCCAAATAAACCATGATTTTATAAAAAAACAACAAAAACCCTGGGTTTCACGCAACCTGCACATGAAAATTTCACGGGCTCCAAAGTGTTAAAGATGTGTATTTCGCTTTCCGACTTCTGCTAGCTGAGGTAGTGCATGTTTTAAATATTTGTGGTAATGTAATTGTTAACTGAGTAATCTATTTTAAACTTTGTTTAGTCTAAGATATGCTTAAGATATGTTCCATATCTTATGCGAAGACAAGAGAAGTGGCTTTTCTTGTGTATCTTTAAGTGGGCGTCAATTTCCATAGTATCAAGCAAATGAATACTTTGACGAAAAAGATTTATTTTTCACCATTTAACAAATCTTTTTCAATTTCATTGACTGCCAAAGGCAATTACCGTATTCCCCCGAATATAGTCCCCCCTTTTTGGCCGAAATCCTCGCAGAAAAAGTCTTGGGGGGACTATATTTGAGCTCAAGGCACCTAATGTCTTTTGTAAAATTCCATTCCCCGTGTTTGGAAGCCAATATCTCAAAAATGGCTCTTTTGATTTTAAAATAAAGTATATCAAACTAAATCTTGTTTATTTATATGTTAATTAATGTCAAAAATATATTATTAAATTGGTTGTATTAATTAATTTTTTGATCGAGACAGCTAAAAAATGCAGATTTTTTCAAGTTCCTGGAAGCAAGTTCAACTTTGACGCCCAATTGAAGATAAACAAGAAAAGCCACTTCTCTTTTCTTCATATAAAATATGGAACATATATTTATCTTAGACAAAACAAAGTTTAAAATAGATTACTCAGTTAACAATTAGGTTATGACAAATTTTTAAAACATGCACAATCTCAGCTTACGGAAATCAGAAATACATTGTGTTTTGATAGAATTCTTCATCTAAGAAAACTTAATACAGTAAAACCTCGCTTTTACGTCCCCGCAATTTACGTTTTCCCGCCATTTACGACTTTTTTTTTCATGTCCTAATAATGTCCATATATCCGCAATGTAACGTCTTCCCTTTATGTACGCTAGCAAAATTTTGAATGGTTCGCCATTTACGTTTTACGAGAAGATTTTGCCGTGATTGTCGTCCTGGTTGCATAATTAGTGGTTGGACTCAACGCTCCGTGAAAGACGAAGTAAAAACTCATGCAGTAAGTTACCACTATGAAAGAGAAATAAAATTTGCCCAGATATACCACCAGTTATCGTGACCTCGCTCATCTGTGCAATTGTAATGCCGCGAGGGATTACAGTACACGTACGTCGTTTTTCTCGCGATTGTTGTTCGGGTTGCATAACTCGCAGGTTGGCTGATGCTATCGCATAGGTGATGAAAATTTTCATTTATTTAAGAAGTGTATGCTTTTCAGCATTTGCGGTCTCGTCTTTCATTTTTGGAGGCATTAATACAGATTTTAAAAAATCCTCCAGCCAAACTTCATCCTCATATATCCTACGAACACACCTGTAAAATCATCTTGTTCTTCTCTAGCTCGATTCTTAAGTAGCTTTGATAGGATATCACTATAGTCTCCACACCCTCTTTTCTCATAATATTTACCCTAACTTACTAGCATGGTTGGATCAAGACTCCTGGCCTCAGTTGATCCTTATCTATGTCATTCTCCTCTTCTATTCCCAAGTTCCCTTGCCTATCATTAATGCCATGCAGTTCTTTTCACATTTTCCTTACCCCTATGCTGAATCTCTTGTAAGTTCTATCAGCAGCTCTCCTGACTTAACAGTAATGAACAGTGTCTTGACCACTCTAGTGTCTACTGCACCATTCCCCTCTCCCCCTCCATCCTTTCTCAACTGCTTGCTGTTCTGCATCTTCCCTCATACACCTGTAAACTAATTCCTGATATTCCCTCCAATTTACAACTGTACAATTTTTTCACGCTTCCTAATCTTGGCCCAACCATATGTAATCTAGTTAATATATCTCCCCGTGTCCCCATGCATTTCAAATAAGAGATTTTGGCATTATTAAAGATGTTTTGTTGGAACTATATTTCAATTTTAAACTTGTCGTTCAATGAAAGCAAGAATTAGGCAGGCAAAATCAAGAAGCAAGGAGTTATTCTTACAGGCATAACTTTCATATAAAATTGCATACCCTCAAATTACACTTTCCCGCGATTTACACTTTTTTCTCTAGTTCCCCTCAAAAGTGTAAAAGAGGGGTTTTACTGTATGTGCAAAATGACTTAAGTTCAGAAAATTAGATATGCTTTCAACATGCATGTATTTATTATTTCGAAAACAAGCTCCACGCGAAAGGACTTTTGGCCAGGAGAGATAAACTGCTCAGTGGTAAGCTACCAATGGTAGCTTACCACTATGGTAACTTACAACCATGCACTAAACAGTACGCGAGAAAACTTCTCTACTATTAACCGTAAAAATATCCTTGCCTATGTTTGAGGAAAAGTTTATAAGTTGCAGTATTCACCAAAATAAAATCGGCGATAAGTGAGAGAGCTTTTGTCCCCACATTTTTCGGCTTCTCGACAAAAGAAACAAATTGCACTTTAAATTATCCTCATCTCCGTCTCTAAAAACTTTGCACGAGGAGGCATAGTGACGGTGTGTTTCCAAAGATACCATCAGTTCTTAAAATGACACTGACTTACATTCTTAAAGATGATACTTTTTTCCGCTATTGTCGAGTTTTCATGACTCCTTCACAGCGATAGGTGAGCTGCTTACAGTAGAAGATTCCACGCGCACCCTACCTTTCTCTTCCAGTTCTCTGGGCAGTTGAGCATGCTTTTATAGCAAGAAATGAATATATATCGATATCAAATAACCAACGAATTCTATTGAGATTTCATAAGTGGATTCATATTAATAACTCGAGAGCAAGATAAAGGTCCGAACGGTGATTTTAGGAATGGAAAGCGTGCGGGACAGAAAATAACGATCTCTAACAAATTCAGCAAAAACAAAAATGCTGATAAACTTCATATGACTATTAAAAAAGCCCTTAGCTACAACATGTGAAAAGGAAAGTTTGATGTCTCGATCTCTGTTGTTCTTACGATGCCCCAAATTCAATGGATCCATCCGGTACCCATTAAAAATGGCTAAAAATCCATTCTTTAACATGTACTTCAGTAAATAAAATTTGTAAAAATATTTTAATACCACCAGTAAACGTGGAAATAAACAAGTTTTAATATGATATACTTGCTTTAATTTAAAATCGCATTAGCCCTCTTGGTGATATTGGTCCTCGAACTCGAACCGGTAACTCGAGAGTGACGGAAATTTTGCAATGGATAGTAGGCATCCTAATAAGGGCATTACGGATGATACATCACATAAAACTTATAAGTTTTACTGTACCATTTTTTTCTTCTATTTAGGATTATTAATTACGTCATTAATTGCCAAGTTCCTAGTCACAGCTTCTATAATAAATTTTTGATCAAATATTTTTCCTTGGAAATCGAAAACTTTAAACCACAGCACTCTATACAAAATTCGTATACCTGCGCCCATTATCAGAGAATGAAAATTAATATTCAAACATTATTAACTTCTGTTAATGGATATCGGTAATAACCCGGGTGTTCGTGCATCGCACATATGGGGGTGAATGACCAAGGTCCTTCTTACGATTCCAAGTTCTATCATGTTTAGGCAGAAATCCATTGAGTTTGAAGAGATGGTGCCACTAATTGGAGGAAGAAGAAAAGTATCTGCTTTAACTAAAATAGCAGACATTGTCTATTTTTCTCGATGAAATGCATCTCGAAATATTATTTGGCCCCAAATAAGAATAATAAAAGACACAAATAAAATAACCAGAATCAAACAAATACCATATCCTGAGTGTAGAAGGTAGTAAAAGTATGAAATATTTGGTAAATGGATCCATGAACACCTGTGAAGATTAAATGTCATACTGCTGCCAAATATGTACTTTTGGACAACTCCTATAGCCAATATATTATGTGATTACCTACACAAACGTGGGTATATTGAAGCTTTTATGTGAAAAAAACTACCTGCAACATAAAGCAAAACTCAATAAAGAAGATAGAGATTTAGGAATTTGAGTCCTTTAATTATATCGTCATTACTTTTCAAAATAATCCTATACTGTGATGAGTGACCTTGATTTCTTGCAACCAATGCGAGTGATAACCACGGAGGACGGCATTTTAAATGAAAAAACATTTGGTCGCCATGATTCCCAACGCACATATGGCACATGGAAATATGTGGGCCTCAGACATATTGTTTAAGCATTTAATCATATCCACTGTAAGAAGACATGCTAAACTATTTACAAAAGACTCAGTAGTGCCTGTTTTAACGTTGAAAAATGTGCACAACATACTTATTGATTATGATGCTAATAGGTATATACAGTAGAACCCCTCTAATTCGGGCTAATTTTGTCCGGCTAATGCCCGAATTAACTAAAAACCCGAATTAAACATTTAAATGGTTTTATTGCCGTAGGAACGACCCTAAACCATTTTTGAAGGTCATTCATGGTTCTCAAGCATATAAGGATATACAAGATGCACTAAAAACGTAAGAAAATATAAGATTACATTCTTTAAAACATCGTGACAAAACACAAAATATGTAAAACAAACAAAATTGACTATTAGAAGTGTTTAACTTATAAAATTTCAGTGAGTCAAATTTTTTTACTCTTTTTTGGCCCGCCCTGATTTATCCAGAAACCCGAATTAGGGGGGCCCGAATTAGAGGGGCTCTACTGTATTTATGAGTTGTAATAAAACAAAGTAAATTACTCAGTTATCAGAAATACTTATTTTTTTTATTCTTCCAGATGCTTTTCAAAACTGTTATTACTGTTTGCTTGAACCCAGTCATGAAGTTTTTCTGTTTACGATGTATTTTAAACCAAAATATCTGTAAAATTTCTGTAAAAGTGATTCATAATGTCTGGTATCGAGTAGTATCGTGAGTAGGTACTTACTGGTATCATACTCGGTATCGAGTATTGAGAAAAAATGGTATCAACCCATCGCTAGTAATTATATTTTTATAATATTTCATTCTATGATTCTGTGTATATCGATGACACTGTGCAATGTATATTTCCAATTCCGTGTTCATGAACTTGTTATTATTGCCATATGACCATGTTGTTACCTCCATTGGAAGCATACCTTCTGCTGTAGGCACTATGCTTAACTAAACCTAAACCGTCATTGTTTTTAATTTATAGAAATTCATTTCAGTAAAATTGGAGCTAATTTAGTTTTAAAAATGGCCAATGGTGTGTATTTTGCTAAAGATTTTTGCTTTGTTGCAGGTGATCCCATCATAGTTGAGAATGGTAGTTTTAGTTGGGGTGGAACAGAAAGTGTGCTGTTGAAGAACATAGATTTTAGGGCAGGGAAGGGAGAACTTGTTGCAGTAATAGGTAGTGTTGGTGCTGGCAAATCATCTTTGCTGTCGGCACTTCTTGGAGAGATGGAGAAAATTTCTGGGAGAATAAATGTAAAAGTACGTATATTATTTTTTTAGTAACAGTTTGATTGTTAGCTGTACCTTTGCAAATAATTCTCAAGTGTTTGTGTCAATCATTATACTGTGGGTTCTGTTATGATTTGGGAAGTTCTGATTGGGAATAATAAATTTTACATGTTGTCAGATAGAAAGTTAAACGATTGCTAAAAATGTGAATGTAAACTCTCATAATATACCAACAACACATCTTATTTCCACTGGTTAATTTCAGAGATGGTGCTGACATGTGCTTAGTAATAATTCCCTGAACTGCCTCAGCATCATTAACCTCCCAATCTAATCGTTATGTGACTGTTGCCTGTTGCTCTCCATTCCACAAATCATGAAGTATAGAATTGCAAATTGTATTGACTGGTGCCAAAAATTTATCTTCTTTCACAAGATAATGATAGGAACTTGTATGCTGCTGCTTATCCAGGTCCATTATAATCTGTGGCTTCTTACACTTTTGCACTTTTTGTGTCATGCTTTTCCCTTTTTTTTCAAGGCAAGTAAGAATTTTGGCTGGTAACGTTTCAATGGAACCCTCCTCCATTGTCCTCAGAGCAATAATGCTCTAAGCACGATGGAAGAGTGTTCCATTGAAACTTAAGCAGCCAAAATTCTTACTCGGCTTGAAACCCGAGAATTATATATTAATATAATTCATGAAATAGAACTAAATCTTATAAAGTGTGGAAGGTTAGTTTATGTGTCTTCAATTCCACTGTATCGGAATGCCTATAGAGGAGTGTTCCATTGAAACATTAGCAGCCAAAATTCTTACTCAGCTTGAAACCCGTGGATTATTTATTAATATAATTAAAAGAGAATGTCAACTGCTGCCTTCCCATCTATCATGTCCAGAGACATGCTGATCCTAAGACTGTTAAATTTTTGTGATAATTCTGAGCTAACAGACAGTGACAGACTATAGAAAATTAGGTTAGTTGTTGACTTCGTAAGGAGTGCTTTTAAAAATGGATTGTGTCCTCATAAGGACTTTTGTATTGATGAACGTTTGTAGATTTTCAAGGGAAGACTATTGTTTAAACAATAATTTCCATCTAAACACAGTAGATTTGGTATAAACATTTCATTCCATGTGACTGTGAGACAAATTGTATTTTAGACTTAATTGTTTATACTGGTGCAATGACATACATAGATGAACAGGGATATGGCCTAGGGAAATCAGGAGATATATTGGGAACACTGATGAAGCCCTACCTTGAGAGAGGACATACATTGTTGGTGGATAATTGGTAATCAAGCCCAGCTTTATTTTTATGGTTGAATGAGAAGGCAACAAATGCATGTCGAACTGTGGGAAATAATAGGAAGCATATGCCGAAAATGGAGGAGAAGCTAACAAAAAAGGAGAGATACAGTTTGTGTGCTCGGACGTTCTTCTTGCTTTGAAGTGGTGTGATAGGAGGGAGGTGTGGATGCTTTCCTCTTGCCACAATTCTGGTATGGCAAAATCCCCAAAAGTAGATTGCAAAATGGGAAAAAAGATTTTGGAATAGAATTTTGTTTTGGTCTATAATAAGAGGTGGATGAAAAAGACATGCTATTGAATTCAATAGTCTGTGCGAAAAATTGTGAAATAGTACAAAACCATATTTTTTCATTTTCTGGTGTGTGTTCAATACTCACATACTATGTACGTTATGTTGCAAAAAATGAAAAAAAATTCGAATGTCAAAATTACACATATCCCTCATTCAGGAGATTGTGGAAAAATTTGTGTGGTCTAAAGGAAGAGGCGGTGGCAGAAAGTCAGATGAAGGTATTCCTATTCGTCTTTCTGGTCATCACTTTCCAAAACTTATTACATCAGAGGCTTGTAAATCAAGTTCACCTTGCAATAAATAACAGTGAGTTATGTTGATGGGACCAGCTCATCTCTGTCTCAGACAATCATCATTTTCTGACTTCAAGTGATTCTGCAAAGTATCTTATTGCCTAATATACCTCTTATAGCCCTTGTATGCCTTACGTTGCTGAAGAACCCCACGGTTGACAAAATCATGAAGTTGGTAAACAATGAAGTACTTGGCAAATCAGGGGTTAAGTGTCATGTTCTACTAAACTTCAGTGAATATTTCCTTAATTTAATATTTTTTTTCAAATGATATACATTTTATAAATGTAGAAGTGTTCCGTTTCCACTATTAGGTGGATCTTGGGTACTGTAGCTGATATCCTTGCTGAAAAACAAAACAGCACAATGGCCATCTGTGTTGACATTTTGGAACTAGGTAAATGCTAAAATTGGCTCAAAATTTGCCTTGAAGGAAGACGGCTTATTGATGTTACTAATCATCAACTGGGAGATCCGGGTTTCATTCCCGGTCAAGTCACATGTTTTTTCTAGGGAAATTTCATTCCTTGATGTATACATAGTAGCACTCATGCATGTGTCTGTGTAAAAATCATCAGTGAAATGTGTAAATATAAAAAAAAAAGCTGTTAGATTGGTCAGAACTGTGCATACACTAGGGAAATACCTCGGTGGATAAAAGTAGTGCCCAAACCATTGACCAAGGATAACCTAGGGCTGCGGTTAAAAAAACTGCAGTTGATGAAGGAAATATTATGTAAGTTAATTTTTCTTTAGCACATTCAATGGATAATATGGAATGGTGAGAATATGTGCTAAGGTGGAGAATATAAATTTTATGATATGTTCATTTGCTGGTATGTAACATTTAACTTTAAGTAAGGAATTGCTGCTTTGAAGTGGTAGGTATTGTGCTGAAGCTATCTTTGTAGCAGTGGAGAAATAGGAGACTTGCCTCTTTTATTGAAAATTCTTTTTTCAAGTACTGAATCACAAATTGTTGAGTGACATTTTCCTCTTCTTTTTTATATTAATTCACCTAATGAAAAGTGTAGGATATGTACTGTGTTTTAATGTATCAAACAATCAATGCTGTAGTTTAACACAATTGATTTATCTTAGGTTGGTATATTTTTCTAAGAAATCATTATTTTTAGAGATGCAAAATCTATCTCTTAAAATGGGGGAATTGTTATGCTTACTGGACTTATTATTTATGACATAATTTGAAGTTATTGTATTGTGTCTTTTCCAGGGCACTGTTGCATATGTGCCTCAACAAGCTTGGATTCAAAATGCCCTTCTACGGGAAAATATAGTGTTTAATAAAGAATTCATCAGTGCAACATATAGAAAGGTTGTGAGAGCATGTGCGTTGAAGGCTGATTTGGAAATGCTACCTGCAGGAGATCAGACTGAAATTGGGGAGAAGGTAAGTGTTCTGATGAATTTCTTTCTCCCAGCTCTTCAGTTTTCATACTTATTTTTCATGAATCATTTTGCTGCTTTCCATCAAAATGGGCATGCAGATTCATTTTCTCTATATGTTTTAATATCACTTATTTTGATGCGAGAAAGCATGTAATCCAGGTATCAAGGTTACTTTATGTATGAATTGTTAGGCTTGAATCTTACTGCTGCATGTATCACTGCAGTGGAAAGAGCAAAATATTACCAAAAGCTGTAAATTTCAGTTGGGCACAATGTGATGGAGGGCATAGATCAAACGAAGTTTCAATGAAAGTTTCTGTGCTTATCACTGTTTCTATTTTTGAAAACGGTTTGAAACTTGGAAAATTAGTGGTTCTATATGTTTGACAGATATTTTAACTTTCTTAATATCCTCATGGCCTATGTACCTGGAAATACTTATTTTACTTCCCTGTATCACACTGGGCAAAGCAACCAAGTTCAAAAGGAATGCCTGACTGTTGGTCAGAAACTGATTAAATTATTGTAGTTGCTCATAAAAATATCCTACAAAGTCCTAATTGACGGATAGGCTGTCAAGTCTATTGTGCTAAGTCATACTCTAAAGTAGGGTGTAAAGCAGTCTAGTTATTGCTAGGAAATAATTATTTTTGACAGCTACTGACTTCATTTTGGCATTGTACAGTATCAATTTTCCTCTATACAGTAGAATCTCGATTTTAAGTAACCCGATTTTACACAAGTGGTCCCGGCTGACTCCTGTAGTATTCTTATGGAAGCATTATTTGATTTTACGTGAATTCGATGTAACGATTTTACATAAGGCTATTTTGGTCCTCAGTGGAGATATTAATTCGATTTTACAAAATGAAACAACAGAACTTAAAGAAACTTAAACAATATCTGGCATATTCTTGCCCATCTTTAAAGGAAATCTTCAATTTAATGCCATACTACTGTGAAATTCAACTGTAACAAATCAATACGTTGCGTTTTAATGGTATATACCGTATTTACTCGTGTAAGCCGCGCCCTCGTGTATCCCGCGCACCCCTATTTTCGGGCAGGCTCGTGAGGAAAAAATTCTTTCTATCGAAGAAAAAAAAGAATTTCCCTTGAGTCTGCGTCATTTTGTCATAACATGAATGCACGTTCTTTAATAGAAAAACTGTGCCTAAATTACGTGTTCGTCTTTCTCATTAATTGATTGAATTACGTGTTATTATCATCACGATCATAATCGCGTCGTGCATCAATGCATGGCCTCTTTTACTGTGCATCTTTTTCTCGTAGCATCTCACAGTAATTACTGTTACATACGATCACATCATCCAGCTATAAAAATGGCATCAGTTCAAAATAACATCTAACTGAAATAATTGCAAATATATATACAATTTCAGCCCGTGATTACTCTATTATTACGGAAATCCGTTGGCATATCAACAAATAAAAGCCAAACGCCATCCGTACCTGATAGCGGTGATCTCGTCTGCTCTCTGCGTAGTAGCTGTGGACGGGGACGATTTAACAACACCGGAAAGTTATGGGAACACACGGAAAAAGCTAAGCTCAATGTAATAACAATAATAATTCTTATAAAACTAAAGAAAAACACATTCCCGGAAATATAATCATAAATCACTAATGAATATTCATATCATAACAGTTCTCATTCTTAATTTTCGTCACTGCTAGATTCAGATACACCATATGTCCTTCATGGAGCTCGATTTCCTATTTTTTTCTGCATCGCTTATAATATGTAGTTTTATACTCACAAGAAACTATTGAAATTTCACATCAGAATTCATTTTAGGGTGAATAGCAAATTATTTTAAAATGCTAAATGATCGATTCGTACGCGTTTACTACTCTCACGCTTGGAGCGGATAGCACGGATAGTAAGAAGGCATACGACTATTGCCACCATGTAACAAATTTTTTGTCGTGTCTTTGCTATGTAAATTTAATGTGTATGCAAAAGGAGCTATCTATTACGTAAAAATGTTGCTACAGATACGTGATACGGAAACAAATTCCGCTTACGATTTAAAAAAAAACATAAAGCCACTTGCGGCAGCTTACAGGATACAGTTTGTTGGTAGATGTGAGCTTAAGAGTCACGAATTTCAAAATATTTTAAATACATATCAGTGTTACAATGTGTTGTCCTACTTACGATCTATACACGATAAATCTATTGCTTTGACAAATGGTGTTTCTGATCTTGCGTTTCTTCCAGTACCGA
Source organism: Platycnemis pennipes (assembly GCA_933228895.1). Classification (NCBI taxonomy): domain Eukaryota; kingdom Metazoa; phylum Arthropoda; class Insecta; order Odonata; family Platycnemididae; genus Platycnemis; species Platycnemis pennipes. The sequence goes on from OW121853.1 coordinate 56,187,420, forward strand.
TGTACGCTCAGACTTTGTTAAACGCGGATTTTTATTTTTAATTACATACTTCGAAATTTCAGAATACTTTACAATGTACGATTTACTACTAAACCATGCTGCGATGACTAGCATACCACTACTACTAGACAGAATGCGAAACTTAGGAGAGAAAACAACAGGAATCTGAGGAAAAATGGTTCGCAGCTAACACGAAATCTGGAGGATTCGTATAAGCCGCGCACCCCCATTTTTTCTCCGGCGTTTCGGGAAAAAAGGTGCGCAGCTTACACGCGTAAATACGGTATATATTATTATTTTATTTTCTCATCTTTCAGCATGAAAAGTTATGGGTTCAACGTTTTTACTTGTTTACACTATGATAGTTGCGCCAGAATCCCGGAATGCTCACGCAAAGCTGCTTTATGACTTTGAGATAGCCACTCCTGTCAGCTGTTCCGAGTGACGAGATCACGGTCGTTTATACAGATGGGATGAAGCTCGCTTTGGGGTCGCCTGTAAGCACGCGTGTCTTGACACTTGCGCGTGTTGTTAAGAGGAATAAAGTACGGACAATGTTTGTCCTCGGCTGATTCCAACAATTGAGGCAATTGGGAATATATGTGACATTGTAGTATTATGTAAAGCATCACAACCGATGGCATCAGATGGTTAAAACTCGCTTAAATGCTTGGCAAAAATATTCCCAGTATAAACATGTTCACTCACAACCTTCCCCCTGTCTAGGTAGATAGGTCTGTTTAGGTTGCGTTGTCTGTACTTTTCCAATCTAAAGCTTTAAGTGGAATTTGATACGTGGTTTGGGTTAGCCAAAACTTTAAATGAATTGATTTGAAGAACCAAGGAATATGAAAATGATAGCGAACCCTGTAATTCAAGACAAAGAAATTACAATTTTTAATAAATGATAATTACAATTGATGTTATCGTATATCAGTGACGTATTTATGACCTCTGAGGGTCCCGGCAAAATTTAGAATGAGGCCCTCAATATTATAGTCTTTTACAACTATATTTACAATTCCTCTCTCGTGAGGCCCCCAGCGTTCGTGATGCCCACGGCGGTCACCGGGTATGCCTTATAATTCTTCTCCTTCGCATACATTACAATGTGTTGCATAGCTTATGGCATGGTGGATATTATCCTAGCATATTTACCAGATCTTTCATTCTGGTAGAGTAACAATGTGAAAAAGCTTTTGAACAATTTGTTTTTCTTCATTAGAGTATTTGCATGAGTGAGGTATTCTGTCGAAATTTATTGTAGCGAGTGATAATAAGAAGGCCATGACCCCCCCCCAAATTTTATCAAAAATTTTTAATTTTTATTAGTTTAGTAGTTTTTGTATCCTTGTAAAGGATTAAAGGGAGTGAATATGCAAATGCATGGCTACAATCCCAAACGTGAGAGAAGTTTGAGTTGCATTTATTGTAGATCGTAGCACTCCCTACTGTAAAAACAAGCTCAAAAATAAAATAAGCTGCGTCCCAACTCGTTAGGCATTAGGGAGCATGGATTTGGGTGCCTAAAATTTAGCTGGCTAACCCAAAACGGGGGCATGAATTGGGACATCCTTACGCAGGTATTGCCATCTGCTGGGATCGAAACCAATGAAAAACAAGAGAATGTGAAAGGGATGACAAATGATGTACAAAATCTTACACAATCCATATTGTTAACTTTCTCTTGCCATTGTGTATAGACAGAATTTAATTTGAGTTTAGGGTACCGTAGATTAGCATCTTGTCATATTTTCTGTAATTTAGGTAATACATTTGTTTTAATGTGGAACAATTCGGCCTTCTCCTACTTCTGAATGAATCTTCCCGTCATGTCACTACTCCCTATAACGATATTTTATTGTGATAAACGAATCAACATGACTAATTATAAAAATATCAACAAACTTTCAGCCAAAATACTTTCCCTCGTTGGTAGCCATCTTCATCGAGTCCACTGCTCTCGCTTTGATTCATGGGAAAAGGATGCACTCGTCGATGGCGGCTGAAAAAGGTACCTAAATCTGCTCCCTTATGATGCCTAACAAGTTGGGACACCCTTCCAAGATGGCGTCCTCCCTAAATTCTGGGATGGTACCTATCTAGTGAATTGGGACACAGCTATAGAGCCCGCATAGTCGGAAGTGCCTCAGTGCTTTCGGCAATGTTCGGCAGTTTCCGATGTCTCGTGATAAGCTCGTGGAGCTCGACTGACCGACAAAGTGAGTCTTCACCTACCCTTGAATAGTAGGAATAGCCAATATATGATATAATATGGAATAGCAGGGTCGCACCAGGTGCGTCGCCAGGGGGATTAAACCCCCCCTGAAATTTTTCATTGGCGAGGAAAAAGAGAAAATAAGGGAGGATAAGAGGAAGGCTATACGACCCGAGCAGCATCATATGGTAGTTATACGTTGGCCCAATGTCATTTTGATGTCACCAATGTCGTTTTAACATCGGCTGATAATTACGATATAAAAATGGCACAAATGATACCTTTCTCTGATGTAAAATTGATACCGTTGATTGTATCTTAAATTGATATTTAATAGATATCGTTTTCCGATGCAAAGATGATATCAGCTGAGCTGAGTAATAAAGGGCATAAAAATGATCATATTTTTCTGGTCGCTGGATTTTATAATTTTGAGCAGTCACATTTTTTACCCCGACGTCAGAGAGAAGAAAGTCAAAAATTTGTGATTGGTCAGAACATCAGAAACTATTTGGAGGCCTACATATAAAATAAGAAATATGACTATTTAAGGATTCGATAACACAGAAAGACTGCATTATCATATTTCGCTTCCACTCCATATCGCTTAAATCTTCAGAATTAGTAAGGATTCGATGTTTGCTTATAAATTGCCGTTCACGCGGCAGGCTTGGAATATCCTACATTTACCGCCAAGCGCGCCGAAGCTTTAGCGCTGGAACGCTGGGGTTCAACTTTGGTCGTGGCTTCTTTGAAGCCCTTTCTCCCTTGCATTGCCATCCGTGATGGACCGCGATGGCTCAATATCTAGTACCTTGAACCTCGGTAAAATTGCCAATCGAATTAGGGATCCTGGTCTGAGCAGCCAAAGATCTGTGGTTCCATTCCCGGTCCAGGTGAATTTTTTCTCATGGCAATTAATGTGAACCCCCCACATTGGGTTATAACTCCAATAACTTCAACAGAAAACGAATTTGAAATATTTTATTACAATGATAATGCTTAAAGTTAAGTATTTTTCAGTAAGGGAAGTTTGGTTACGAGTAAAGTAAGTGTGTATTACTATCATAAACGCTTAAAATTACCCATTTCTTAATAAGGAGAGTTGGGTCAGGGCTATAATGAATGGCTCTCAGTGTGAACGGTCTTAGATCGAAACTACCTCTTGCAATTTCTTTTTCCATCGCAATTTTATTGTATGACCATCCCTTATTATAAATATTTGTAACATGTTTATCCAGGATACATTATAGCTATTTTACTTATTAAATCATCCCAATATCATGTTAATGAAAAATCAGTCCATGGTAATATCAAACATACGTCGGCCCAATATCATTTTTATGCCACTGTATATGTAGTAGTGACTGCCACTGCCAGGAATCGAACCCGGGCCCTCGAGATGGGAGGGGAGTACTCTAGCCACCACACCAACCCGATCCCCTTAGGTCTTTTTATCATCAAATTAATATCGGCCCAATATCGTCAGCAAATGTCATTTTTATAATGGCAAATGTTATCACTTTTGACATTTGCCGATATCGGTAGCCAATACCGGATTGACCAATAAGTGATATGTGACGGTGTAAAAATGATATTGGGCCGATATCAAGATGCTGCGTGGGGAAGGCTACGTTGTTGCAGAAACCGCAGACTCCTCCTTTAGACAACCAGTTCCCTCATAACGAAGTAATGAAGAAAGGAAAGCCTACAAAAAATATGCACAGAGATCACATCTTGACAAGTTCCACTGGCTTGTGCTGTCTCGTAAAGTCAGGGGTGTGTACTGTAAATATTGTGTACTTTTTTCATCTGACTTAGGAAGTGTCCACCACAACGGGACTCCACTTAGGAAATTAGTTAAGGAACCCCTTAAAAAGTTTGATAATCTCTTCGGAGAAAAAGGTGACCTCACCACTCGCAAGGAAAACCAATTCCATGTATCTGCAGTTGACAATAGAAAAGACTATTTACTAACATACAATGAACCATCTTTAGAAATAAACAACCGACTAAGGGGATTCGGTTGGTGTGGTGGCTAGAGTACTCCCCTCCCATCTCGAGGGCCCGGGTTCGATTCCTGGCAGTGGCAGATTTTTCAGTGGAAAACCGGTCCCCACTTGAGTGCCTAGTGGAGGGCATTTCAAGTCCAGTACTCCATCCGTCGGATGGTACGTTAAACCATGTAAACCAAGGTCCCCTTGGCACCTTTCGTTAAGAGTAGGCTAATGCCGACACCGGGTTTCCCTCCACCCTTCCTCCGTTTCCTGTAAACTCCTACTATTACCCAATTACCAACCTATCCTAAATGGTGCAAATGACCTCAGCTCTCGGTTTTTTTAAAACATTTTTGTATGCAATTATTTTCTAGATTTTCCCACTTTTGTAGTTTGAAAAAACTGATCATGAGTTGGCTTTCTATAAATTCTTTTGTTTCATGATACTGATAATACCGTACAGCAATATTATCACCCAACTCAAACTTTTTAGTAAGCCCCTAATTAAACATAGTTTTTAACTTTTATGTAAGTATGTGCTTATCATCACTGTAAACCTTTTCCAATGATTTTTTTCACATTTTCTGTTATATGAAACATTAATATTTTAAAATTATTTTAAACTTCAGGTTGGCTTTTTTATTTCTTCTCCATTGTTAAACTTCTTAAAAGTCTAAAATTGTTCAATTTCATCTGTTGTTAAGAATACAAATGAAATTTTAGGCTCCAAAATGCGTAAAAAATGGGTATTTTAAAAAGATTTCCACGGGAGAACGCCCCTTTCTCCCGGGGGGGAGGGGGTATTCCATACTCCCCGGATCCAGGTCATGACCCCTCCCCAAATTTGATGCTGAATCCACGTACATTCCATTCGCGGGGCGCATCGATCACGAGGCCGCGAGATGTTAAAATCTCCGATCCGGATCTGTTTTTTTTTACTGTCCCTGGATATGATTTCAGTAGCGAATGAAATGAAAGACCCGTGATTCTTTGGATCCGACCCGACCATCCCTAATTTCTGAGTGTTACATTTGTAAATCTAATTTAAACAACAAAGTATAATAAAGTGAGTATTCAGATGTAATGGTTTGAAATTGAATATGATAACATTTTCGATTCAGTGACTGAAAGAAAAAATTAAACTGTGATTAGGATCGAACTTCGCACAGTACACTAGCTCTCGTTGTACGCCTGCAGCGAGTGTAGGCTACCCGCGTGACATCATACATATTTTTTTTCCCGCGGTACCGGGGTAATGGGGGAAAAAAGTCATATTTATTTATTTTGCTTCTAGTTGCACGGGGACGTTTTCATCTAATTACGTGACCTAAGTTACACATCCTCTTCTTGTCAATATCTACCGCACCTGCATTCCATTCACGGGGCACTTCGATCGCTAAGCCGTGAAAATTTAAAATCTATCATCCGGATCCGATTTTACTCCGTGTCTTTGGATCCGGAACCGAGAAAAATGAAAGATCCAATCCGGCCATCACTAAAGAAAATATTTCATGCTACAAAAATTCGGCATTTGCAAAATATCTCAAATTTCGTTAAAAAAATCGCGATTCAAAGAAGACACAGTTAATTTCGTGATCAAACCCTAAAGTCGCTTATTTCGTGAATCCTGTCGCAAAAAACATTTCGCGAAAATGTCATGTCCCTATTTATTACCATCAGGCCCTCGTGGAAGAAAATTTGCATTACCCATTACAGTGCACCGTGTGGAAACTCCCAATGTTTTACATGGCACTAAAGTTGAGTTTATTTTTGGTCTAACTTTTGTTTTTTTTTTTAATGAGTATATTTTCCACCCTTTAGGGAATCAACCTAAGTGGGGGTCAAAAGCAACGCATAAGTTTAGCAAGGGCAGTTTACAGTGATGCTGATATATACCTCCTGGATGATCCCCTCAGTGCTGTGGACAGTCATGTGGGGAAGCACATATTTGATGGCGTGATTGGACGTAATGGAATTTTGAAAGAAAAGGTGATGTATCCTCTCTGAAATGTGCTGTCAGATTTTTACCATGGTTTCTATGCAAGCAAATGTTTTGCATTTCTCTCCTAGTGCAGTAAAAATATGCACTCAAAAGTTCTCCTTGTGGCAAGTATGAGCTCTTCCAGTGAATATGTTAATGTTATAGTTGCTTTATAAAGTTAGTTGTTTCTGGTGTAACTTTGTGGAATTAATATAAATGGATTAATTCGAGGAAACTTTGTGAACAGCCCAGTTTCTTTGAATGAATTCAAGCTATCATAAACTTGAACTCTTACTGAAATTTCTTGATTATGCCTGAAATTTTTGTAGGCCATAGTACATAATTCATTCATTCTATAGCATTAATTTAGCATTAAAAATGTAATGTTTAATGGGTTAAATGGCAGCTGTGAGGAGTTTATTATGTTGAATTGCATTATTGACCCATACCAGAAAACCTTAGTGATATACATTAGTCTGTCTGTGGTGGGTTAGAAATTTTTAAATATACATTTTGTAATGGGAATATGCTTTGGGTGCACTAATAGATGACAATCATAAATTTATTAATTTTTTTAGAGGCTGATATCATGAGACTCTATTCTGGGGTTTTGTGAATAAAATATCTGGTTCTCTTTTTATTACTTTGTTATCTTTTTCAGTAGACCAGAATTCTAGTCACTCATGGGATCACATTTTTACCTGAAGCACACAAAATAATTGTACTTAAAGATGGAGAAATAAATGAAATGGGTACCTATGAGGAACTGGTCAGAAAGCAGGGAGCATTTGCAGAATTTCTGATTCATCATTTGCAGGAAGGTGCATCAGATTCCTTGATTGAAGAAGGTATGCTATTGTTAAAGTAAAAAAAAGAGTGAAGGTGTATTGATAAAATTTCAGTAAAATACTTGATATTATGGAAATTGCAGGGAAAATCTTTTCATTGCTATGAATGTAAGAAGTGTAAGATTAAAATACTGGCTGCATATTCTCCTTAAGTAATTACTTGAAAGTATTACCTGCATTCTTTGTTATAAAGCTTTAACCATTATAATTCAATTTATGCTGGGATAAGTAGATAAAAGAATGAAAATTCGGGGTTGTTTGCTTTCCTATTAAGGTTAAAGCCATTCAGTGTAAATTAGTCATTTGTGCCAATTGGATCATGATTTACAGTCATGTGTCAAATGGAAGATAGTATTCTTGACAGTGGCAAAATTTAGAACTGTTTCACTTATTTGCTCTTTTGCCTTTTTGGATGCATGTTGGTTGAAAAGAAACTTACATACTTATTAATTTAAACAAGTGAAATCTCTGTTGGTGTTTAAGTTTATTAAAATGAAGCTTCTGATCATATATAAAGAGATGACTTTGTGGGTTATTGGAAAATAAAATGGAAGTTTATTTTACTCTGTCATAAAATGAATTAATCTGTAATAGATCTTGAAGAAATTAAGCAAGACCTGAAGAAAACAATTGGTGAAGGTGTCTTCCAAGAAATTTCCTCTCACTTAGTACGGACCTCTGAGAGCCATAGTGATTCTGCTTCAGCTGCTGATTTTAAATCTTCAACTGGTTCCTTGAGCAGGTGAGTTAAGTGAGTGAGTTGAGGAGGTTGAGTTGAGTTAAACATCTGTTTAGTAGGGATGTTTGGATCGAATCTGTTGGATCCAAAGATCAGCAGATCTTTCATTTCACTTGGATCTAAGATTGGATCCAAAGACAGTGTATAATGGGATTCGGATAGTAGATTTTAAATTTTCACAGCAAAGAACCCTGCGAATGGAATGTAGACACAGTAGATATTGACAAGGAGAGGTTGTGTAACTCAGGTCACGAAATTAGATAAAAATTTAGGATTCAACTAGAAGCAGAATAAAGAAATACTTGTTTTGACTTTTTCCCCATTGCCCTGGTATCGCGAGAAAAAATATATAGAATGCCATTCGGGTAGCCTACATTTGCCGAGCTCATGCAAACATTGAGAGCTTGTGCCCTGCAGGTCACGAAGTTCGATCCTTATTACAGTTTAATTTTTTCTTTCAGTCATTGCGTCAAAAATTGTATAATCTTTAATTTCCAACCCCTACATCTGAATAATCAGTTTTTTGTACTTTTATCATTTAAATTAGATTTACAAATGTATCACTAAAAATTAGGATGGAGGCTTTGCATCTTTTAGATCAAAAGAACCATGGATCTTTTATTTCATTTGCTACCGAAATCAGATATGAAGACTGCATAAATTAGGATCCGGATTGGAGATTTTTAAATTTCACGGCTTAGTGATTGTTGCACCCTGCGAATGGAATGTAGGTATGATAGATTGTGACACAGTTGTGTAACTTGGGTCAATGAGATGAACATTTTTTCCGTGCCATTGAAATGAAATAAAGAAATACACGTCTTGGTTTTTTTCTCCATAGGCAATGCAAGAGAAGAAAATTAATCTGAAACTAAGACAAAAATCCAAAACCAAGGCTTTTGGTTATCTGGTTACGGATACAGATACATAAAAAACCTGGATCCATCCATCACTACTGTTTAGGGATGAGTTGTAAATGCTTAACATAAGTATCAATAGAAAGGTACCAATAAATATTTTAGTAACTTGTGGTGATTTCAGTATTCCCCTCTTTGCATAACTAAGAAACAAAATTAGTAAGGCCTTTAATTAGCTGAAACTGGGTGCAGATGTTGGGATCGTGATAAATCATAAACTTCCTCATATATTGAGCATAGAATTATCCTGGTTTTTAATTTAATCATCAGTGCTTAGTCTGGTAATTATTTCTGATAGTATGGTGAGCTAGTTAAAATACAGTGAAAATGAAGGGAAAGCTGATAACACTCTTCTCTGAATTGAAATTTGAAATGGAGGCAGCAGGATTTATAAAAAAAAGGTGGGAGGGAGTAGGACAGTGTACTGCCAGCATCAGAGGTGATTGTATGTTGAGTTAGAATGCTAGAGCATGCAAGAGTTATGTTGTTGGCTTGGGACACTTCCAGGACCCTTCCTACTCTTTCACTTCCACCTCAATCTCCGCTTCACAATGCAGCACTTCAAAATAAAATTTTAGAATTGAACACAAAGCTGGCATTGAATTTATCTATAGCATTCATTAATATAACAAAGAGACATCGCAAGACAGATGTGTGGGATCTAAATGACTCAATTATTTTCTGAAGCTATAGAGGTAATGCGGGAAAAATGTCACGGCTTTCTTCCACATGTGCCCGGGTTCATGAACAAAATGCTATTATAGAATTTTCCTCATGTAAATCCTTTGTAGGGCACATTTTCATTTGCAATAGCTCAGGCTGAGTCAGTTGAGGTGCTGTACTAGTCAGTCCCACAAAATGGGTGGGCTCGAGTCCCAATACAGTAGAACCTCTTTTTTACGAACCTCTAATTTACGAAATGACACCAATTTACGAACCATTCCGCCGGTCCCGATCTTTGTATATAGGAAAACCATGTAAAATGACCTCTATTTTACGAAACCTCGATTTTATTGATTTACGAAGTGAGAGGCCGGTCCCTTGGAGTGATTGACCTCTGTTTTACGAAGTTTTTGAAATGATTTTGTAGCACTGAGCTCAGTACAATGGAATAACGATCGTTGTATACCGCGAGAGGAGCAGCTGAAGCCAGATAGGTAGAGATCCGTGAAATTCGCGAGACGCGATATCGCGAAATAACGCGAAATATCGCGAAATCGGGAAATAAAACGAAATTTCGCCTTTTTCGCGATTTTTACGTGAATTAGCGAAAAAATCACATGTAAAGAGTAATAATCGATTTAAGTCTAAGCCTTCATTGTTTAACGCGAAATATCGCGAAATCGGGAAATAAAACGAAATTTCGTCTTTTTCGCGATTTTTACGTGAATTAGCGAAAAAATCAGATGTAAAGAGTCATAATCGATTTAAGTCTAAGCCTTCATTGTTTAACGCGAAATCGGGAAATAAAACGAAATTTCGTCTTTTTCGCGATTTTTACGTGAATTAGCGAAAAAAATCAGATGTAAAGAGTCATAATCGATTAAATCTAAGCCTTCATTGTTTAACGCTGATGACGTTCATTCGCTCTATCTCATTACGATTCAAAGGTCAATTGGCTCGTTTTGTCTCGCGCATATCGATTCCGCGTAATATCGCGCAATGTAGTGATGTCTCCGCCGGAATTTGCCGTTAAATTAATCACCACCTCTCTCTTCGATTCACATTTATCAATCCTGAAATTCTCGGAAATATCTAGAATGATGCGCTTTCTCTCCTGAAGAATTAGATATTCTGAACCAATAATGTGCTGAACACGGCCGCGGAAGATCGGAAATATAAGCTCACGCGCCCGGCACGCGTCAATGCCGAGCAGTAATTCCGGTGACTCACCGCGACGCAGTAGACAGCGTAATTGGATAACTTGTTGCAGGAAAACCTTTAGTGTGGGCCTAATGTAACAATTTTGTAGACTTAAACACGGCCGCTGGCTGGGAACGGAAGCGCTAGCAGTTGAGGCAAGGGGGGAAGTAACAGAAAAGATAGGAGGAGAGGGGGTGCTACTTATTGGCGGTTGATCGTCGGATATTCGGCGCTCCACTGAGCTTCAATGCAAAAAAAATCATTTCGACACACCCCCAGTTCAAGTTTCCTTGTTTCCGATTGATTGTGTTTAGTTATGCGTGCTTCTTTCACTGCCTTTCTTGTTATGTAAAATGCTTAATAATAGTATAAGCATTCACCAAATGTGTACCAAAAATAATAAAACGCCTAGAAATGCGCAAAATTTGTAACATTATAATAACACCGCCAAGATTTTCTATAACACCGAAATCACATAGTTTTAAAACGAATTTTAGCAAAAAAAACCACTTTCACGGACCTCTACTGATAGGTCATGCTGAGAGGGTCCTCGGTCCAAGTATTTCATATGGGAAAATGTGGAAAAATCGATTCAGCATAGTGCTTTTTGAAGTGCTTAAACTGTAGCAAAAATCCCAGAGATTGATCATCCAAATCGCAATTCAATCCTAATTACATGATCCAAGGAAAAAATGTTCAAAGATGCATGGCACGACACCTACTTCTCGAAAACAATGTCCCAGTTCATAAAATAATTGGATTTTTTGCAATAATAAATTACTTATATTCAAATATTGATGCAATTTGATTATTTAATTTTTCATTTGAAGTGTTTTACGTCGTTAGGTAAGAATTTGCGATCGCTTTCTGTAGCCGCGAGTAAATAGTTCTCGCAAATCACCACTAGATGTCAGCACTGTAGAACGAATATTATAAAAGTGGGAATTACAAATTTACTCGAGTGAAGTTCTAAAATTGACTTAAAACAGCTGCGAACTATTATTAAATGTATTTCAAACAATGCGCTTTCTTCAAAAAAGGCATTTTCTGGTCTTTTCATGGAAATATACTGGGTTAGTTGGAACTTTGTTTTGAAATTTCCTAGTTAAAATGTATCCCTGGCTTTCCCATGTTAAAATGGCTTCTTTAAACAAAAATTGACTAGCACAAAATATACCCCTTTCGTTAATTAATGCATAACTGCATATGCTTAAAATACACTGCGGGATGAGTTAATTCTCTTATTCCCCTTATTTTGAGATTTACCAACCAGCTACAAGAACTTAAATCAGTTGCAGCAGCCAAGTTCATACCATTATAAATTTCTAGAAAAATATCCACCTGTTTTTTTTCATTAATGGCTGTTTCATTCTCTTTTACTAAAGTGAGTGTCCTATCCTTAGGAATAATGCCTATGCTATACAGCGAATCAATACAATTGAGGTGTAATTTTTAAATCCTTTCAATGTATTGCAAATACACTGCACACAGAGAATTTCACGTAATATTTGTTGTTTTTCCCTAAATGAGCAGATGACTATTATTTGTTATAGTAATTAGTTTGATTTCAACCCTAACATAACTATTTGACAAGTTAAGTGCAGCATAGTGTTTAATTGCAATGAAAGTATACTCGCATTCTTGTCAGCAGAGTTTTAGTAGATGTACATTTGTCGCAGATCAAGCCTCTTATGTGCATGATGTGCCTCCATGCTGTGCGAGGTGTTTCCAGAGCATGGGAGTGTCACCGCAATAACTATTTCCTACTGTTGGAGATCAGCTGGTTTTGGTGACACATCAGTTCCGGAGACAGAGGAGTTAGTGGAAGATAACCTCCATTTTACAAACCCTCTGATTTACAAAGCTCAAATTTTTGGGTCCCTTCAACTTCGTAAAATAGAGGTTCTACTGAATGGCAAATTTTTTCCTTTATAATATTTACAGAATCACTGTAAAATTCTCAATCCCATACATTTATGGCAGTCACTACAATATTTTTTTATTTCCAAACTATTTGCTTGATTTTCAATCAATCCCCTTGGAAGACTTTTGAAGCAAATTTCGGGATTGTATGTTTGCCCAAAAACTTGAATGAAAGAATTTTGTTTACTTCTGAAGTTGAGCTTCTGAAAGTGGGAAGTGCTGGTGATTCAATCCACATGCTGCACTTGTTCTCATCTCAGTTAATTAATATTAGTTTTCTAGTGGTGTAGGTAGATATCAATGGTATTCAATTATTCCCACGACCCATACATTTCACTTACTTACCAATGAAAATTTCTGATGATTATCCTTTCATTCGTTTTGTTGTAGATAGAGTTCAGTAATGTATTCATTTATTTGATTTTCAATGGGAAGTATGCTTCACTTCTTATGTTCATTTTTTGAATGGCAAGAAGACCAGTTTTTTTACGCATAGGATCATTAATTAGTTTTTCTGATGGTATATATGTGTAGTGTTTGGCATGAAGGTATTGCATACATCAGAATTGGTTTTTATTGGTTTATCCATTACAGACGCAGTTCTGCCGATACTTTGGGATCCAAGGGAGACTTAATGAAATTAAACCTAGAAGATGTTGCTGGAGAAAGGCTGATTGAATTGGAAAAGGCTGAAACTGGGAAGGTAGAACTTATAGTGATTGGTGCATATTCATCTGCCAGTTTTTGGTGGTGGGATTGCCTAGGCTGCAAGAAGTTGTGGAACTTACATATTTGCCTGTTAAAATCCCTAAGATCAATATTTGTTGGTAACTACATAATTATTAGTACAAGTGTGGAGAAGTTCAATTTATTTCAGTACATTAGTTGCGATCCATAGATTTTATCAGGGAATAAGGATGCCATGCTTAGTTTAGTTGGCTAATGAACTCACTACAGAAAGGGATTACAGAATTGGGGTTTGAATCTCAGTATAGGTGGATGATTTCTTCTGTGCAAATCTCAAACTTGCTATTGATGAAATTAATGTGGCTTCCCATAAAACTAACCCTGGTGCCAGTGACATCTATGCGGAACACTATAACTAGTTAATTCTTTCGTATCCATAAAATAAGCTGTGGAGCTGTGTGCTACTGACATGCTCTTGATTATTCATCTCATTTTGCCACCTTCACCCTTTAATGAAAGTGTGACCAGCTGCTGATTTGACAGCTTATAAGTTGTACTGGTTATATATCCATTGAGGTCAATATCTGGCCTCCTTAAGATAGATATTAAAGAGTTCCAAGTTCAGCATTCAATAGGTAATCCCATTTTAGGTATCATTGATGCAAAAAAATGATGCATGTCAACCTCGAAACTAGTCATAATGAAATATGTAATACAATAGAAACTCAAAATTATAGTCAAGTCAAGTCACCGGATGAGAAAAATCGACACTTTGTAATACCAAATATCGTATGAACGAGTATTCTTCTTCAACATTGTGGCGAAGCTTTTTTTTTGTTTCCTGAAATATATGCGCTCCGGCAACGTAATTGCTTGATTCATTATGACCAATTCCCTGACCAAAAAAATATCTATGGGCATATTTACAGGGTGTCTACCAGTTGGGAAAAGTCGGGAATCCGGGAAAAACTCGGGGATTTACTAACGTCGGGAAAAAATCTGGAAAAGGTCGGGAATTTGCTGAAAAATAATCAAAAATCGGGAAAAATGGTTGCTTGCAAATCATCAGGATAAAAATTGGAATGGCAGACATAGCATTACGAAATGAAATATTGTTTCCCTTTTTCTTTATTTGTCATTATCAAAGAGGTGTTATTTTAAACCTCTCTGGTCAGTATTTGTGAGTTCGTGACTTTCGTCGTTCGATTGCACTAGGCATGGGCACCGTTTCCTGCATGCCGCCGAGTGACAAATCGGCTTGGTTGGTTGCAGGTTGAAGATCGTATACTTCCCTCCTGCCCATGAATGATATTTCGAAAGAATGACCTTGACCTTGGTTATTACAACACTCCCAAAGATTCAGGTGATCCATAGATCGTACTCTAGTACGATTGTGACATTTTGCGTTTTACCATGCCTCTGAGGGTGTAAGTCGATTAAATTCCTTTGACCCGGTGGAAGACCCGAGAAACTTTCACTCATTATATTACATTGTCGCCGACGACGCCATACGTGCCCTCGCCGACGAATATGTCATTGGCTCCTGGATGATATACTGGAGAACTCGCCATTTGCCAGCTAATACGGAGGAATGTCTTTGTTATTCATCTGATGGCGAACTGGCTAGCTCGAAAGCCGCCGGAAAGTCTAGTTCATCTGTCCGCATGTGCGAGTTAGCTACAAAATCGTTCGTTTTTACTGGAGAACTCGGCATTCGCCAGCTGGAGTTGAGTTGGTTCGTCAGTCTTCGAGTTGGTGTGTGCTCAATAGGTGCCTTTGGTTGGACTGGTGACGGACATCATTTCATTTAAAGGCTCCTTTTACACGGGACGGCGCGAACCCGACCGCCGTGTATGGCGCACAGTGGTGCAGGATCCCTAATACTTGGTATTTATGAGTCTAGAAAAACTTTCTATGTAGAGTTTTTGTGCATATACTTTGGATGCACTGATTGACGACTTCAAAGCCATCTTAAGTAAGGACATATCGCTGTTGCTACTCCTCTAGCAGATAAGATAAAATGTTGCACTGGTAACAAGTGCATCATTTGAAAAGGAGAAGGCACAGCCTCACCTTCAATTCTCTCTAATATAACGTGTATTGCCCCAATTCTTGTTCTGAAAAATGTATTTTGTAACTGAAGGTGAGTGCTCTTTAACTGTTTATTAATATATTGCAAATATAATTTGCAAAATTATTTTTTTTAGATTATTTATTGTTAAAAAATAAAGAAAATATTTTTGAAAATTCACTTATATATTTTTGCAAAATAATAAATTTGTGAAAATATTATCATCGAATTCGTATTCAGAGACCGCGAAAACCTTTGTGCTATAATTTTTAATGAAACGAGAATTTTGAGTGGGCGTAAATCCAAGTAAATAAAATGTTGCAAATACTTTTGTGAAAAAAGTAATTAGCGAAAATAGGAATATATAATTAGCACTCAGTGACTGACAAAACGTATATTTGTTCACATTAATCTTGATGTTTTAAATAAGAGTTAATTTAAGTAAAAAAATTGCAAAACTTTTTGAGAAAAAATTAGTTTACAAAAGTTTTGAATCTAAATTCATATTCAGCGACCTCGAAAACATATATAGACCAAATTTCATATAAATTGAACATTTTTTAATCCAAAATACCAATTTCTACGGATCCTGCACCGCTGTGCGGCGTGCCGCCATGCATTTCTCAAAAACAGCTGTGAATGTCACGGTAGAGTCCATTTTTGAGCATACGGCGTTTTAATTCATAGTAGGAGTTTAATCATGAATGAAGTAGATAAGGTGCTGTACTTTTAATAATGTGGATATAATAAGATGGCCAATTCCTGGTGAAAAATTGGACAGGAATGGGTATTGAACTATTGACCGTCACGATGACACATCAAGAAGTTAGCCTTTTTGGTCTGGAATTTTAAAATTTTTGTCTTGAAAAGTCTTGAAAATGTCTTGAATTTCTTTTTCATGTATTAGTGGACACCATGATTTATGATTAGGAGTTTGGCTCCAATTGTCTCCATCCCCATTTTGAAATCATTATATTATGCCAAGGTTCATTCTTTAATTATCTTTGCTGTCTTATTTTGGGATAATCATCGGGAATCAGCAAAAGTATTCTTCAAATCAAAGCAATCTTTCGGTTATCTATATGTACACCAGGTAAACACCTTTTCACCAAAATAAATATACAGTAAACTCTTGATGATACGAAGTCAGCGGGACCGGAAAAACGGCACTTCGTAATTTCAAACATTTTAAAAAAGTCATGAAAAAAATGTTATCTTTGTTTTCCCTAACTTTTGTTCTCTTCGGCAACATTGTATATCTTTTGTGGTCGTTCATGAAAGCATTCTTAAAAGAACCATATCTTAAAAGATTGTACAATAAGTACCTATTATGGCAATGCTTTTAAGTTGGCGATCTTAGTGTTGGCAAAATTTCGTCCCAGTATCGAAAACATATAGAAAACAAAAGTTGAACATTTTGTAATAAGAATTTATTTTTGGAATAGTCAGTAGAGATGGGAATGTAGTATGGATGCTAAAAATACACATTTACTTCAATCATCTACGCTGTTATGGTGGCAGCTGGCCCAAGCTGGCAGCTGGTGTGCTTTAGTTGTCTTCTATTGCCCAATCATAGCTATAAAAAAACACGGAACTAAGCCCATTTCCAGAAAAAATATCATTCACAGGTTATAACTTGTAGTGTCTTCAATCTATCATCAGCAGGATAAATGTTGTTGGGAGGTAATACTGTTTCTTTTCTATTACTAAGACCTTGATGACAAATGGGGTGTGATTCGGCATATTTTCCGCATTGTCTCCTCAAGGATTATATGATGGCTGGGGAGTTTGGGTTTACGGTGCATAGGGGGTTATGGAGAGAAAAGATCCCAGTTGCGGGTCCATCTTTATCCGTCTTGCTGAGCTTCAAGTGGGAAGGGGGTGGGGGAAAAGCGCCACGGGACGTCTGTGATGTTCCTTCCTCTTCTTCTTGGCAACCCTGGGGGGTGCATTCAGGTGGTTACAAGTGGATCTTCGAGGGATATTTGGGGGGAATGGAGGGAAGCGAAGGGGATGGTCTAGAGGTGTCAGAGTATGAGAGGAGGGGTCAAAGACCTTCCTGATAACAAAGGACGCCGCATCCCTGACCCTCCCCATTCCACTCAACACCTGGAGCGGTTCCAGAAGAAAAAGAACGAACCTCACAGACATTCCATGATGACATCCACCCTCCCCCTCCCCTCCTTCAAGCTCGGCAAGAGAGATAAAGATACTAGAGGCCTGCACACGGGTGCAAAATAAGGGCGGGGGTTGCCCGCCTGCATGTGAGAGATAAAGAGAGAGGCTCAACCCGAAGTCATTTGACAGACTTTTCCAAAGTATCACGAATGTGACCTAACGGAGAACTTGCCGAGTATAGGTGGTCACCCGTTGGCTGGGCGGGCGACCGCCCTATGATTGTCACCGCCGTGTATCTTTCTCAAGGGTATTTGCCGTTTGCAATATTTTTCGCTCAGTCTTTTACCACCCCTTCCCTCAGTGTGGGCGAGCAACTCAGGCACCCACCTAGGACCCGGGCACCCGCCTAGGATGCGGGCACTTGGGGCGAACGAGCACGGTCGGGTGTCTACGTCACGTGGGTGGAGGCGAACACTGGTGAGGACACTCGGCACGGGCGGGTGAGGGTCTCCCGGATTTGGCACCCGTTTGCAGGCCTGCAACTGGGACCTTCCCTCTCCACAAGTGGACCCTTTCCCCCCCCACGCACAGTAAACCCAAACTCCCCGGCCGTCATAATCCTTACCCCCACCAACACAACCTGCCCAAATTTCCTAACGGCATCACCCACCCTCACTCAACCCATCCATGCTACAAGATTTTGGTGCGGACATCCCCTTCACAGTGAGCTGAGCTATAATTGCTCACCTTAAAGGATGAGGGTAGGGTTCATGGAGAATTTGAACTGCCATAATTCCAGGCGCACAGCAGCGAGCATGGTATATGCCGTCGCACGTAAGCTTTAATTAAAAGAGAACCGTGGACATGATGAAAATGCTGGTAACAGGTAAAACATAAAATATCAAGGATAAATAATAGCATTAACATTATTAAAGGTCTAAATGATATGCAGAGTTACATGTGGAAAATGATGGGGGATACTAGCATATGTGGGAAGTGAATGCACTAGTATTCACGCATTTCATTTTTGATGCACCACAATCGGCAACACTGATTTGTTAGATGTCTACGCAGTCAAAAATAGTTTTGCTGAAGCAGTTTTTTGCTGAAGTTCGTAAAAACAAATTCCATTTGTTCCTGGGGATCAGGCATGAAGGTTGTAATTTAGAAAAATTATTACTATAGGATTTTCGTTGGGACCGGCCATTTTTCTTCGTATAATCGAAACTTTGTATTATCGTGCTTCGTATTATCGAGGGTATACTGTACTTACTCTTCCCTCTATCTATATATTTACTTGCGCAACCTTAGTAAAAAATAACCCAGGAAAATTCTTCACTAACGTTACAATCCATACTCATAACACTCGTACTAAACTAGATATACATTCCGATCATAGTTTGTACTCCTCTAATTTTAATGCACAATACAAAATGACCTCAAAAGTTTTTAACAAGCTGCCTGATCTAATAAAAAAAATTCCCTCTTCTTCATTGTTAAAAAAAATTAAAGGTTTTATTGTTTAAGAAATGTTATTACAGTGTTAATCATTTTTTAGAGGATAATGTGATGTAGGATTTAAGTATATAATGGTATTTTTAGCTCATTTGTATTATATGATCATTAGGGACATGACATTTTCGCGAAACGTTTTTTGCGACAGGACTCACGAAATAAGCGCCTTTAGGGTTTAATCACGAAATTAACCGTGTCTTCTTTGAAACGCGATTTTTTGAACGAAATTTGAGATATTTTGCAAATGCCGAATTTTTGTAGCATGAAATATTTTCTTTAGTGATGGCCGGATCGGATCTTTCATTTTTCTCGGTTCCGGATCTAAAGACACGGAGTAAAATCGGATCCGGATCGTAGATTTTAAATTTTCGCGGCTTAGCGATTGAAGTGCCCCGTGAATGGAATGTTGGTGCGGTAGATATTGACAAGAAGAGGATGTGTAACTGTGTGAATGGAATGTTGGTGCGGTAGATATTGACAAGAAGAGGATGTGTAACTAACGTCACGTAAAAAGATGAAATCGTTCCCGTACAACTATAAGCAAAATAAAGAAAATTGACTTTTTTTCCCCATTAACCCGGTATCGCGGAAAAAAAATACGTATGATGTCATGCGGGTAGCCTACATTCGCCGGGATCAGGCGTACCACGAGAGCTAGCGTACTGTGCGAAGTTCGATCCCAATCGCAGTTTAATTTTTTCTTTCAGTCACTGCATCGAAAATGTTATCATATTCAATTTCAAACCATTACATCTGAATACTCACTTTATTAGACTTTGTTGTTTAAATTAGATTTACAAATGTACCACTAATAAATCAAGTATGGTCGGGTCGGATCCAAAGATCCACGAGTCTTAAATTTCATTCGCTACTGAAATCATATCCAGGGACAGTAAAAAAAAAACAGATCCGGATCGGAGATTTTAACATCTCGCGGCCTCGTGATCGATGCGCCTCGCGAATTGAATGTACGTATGGTAGATACCAACAAGGAGAGGTTAGGTAACTCGGGTCACGAAATGAGAAGAAGATTTTTTCCGTGCCACAAACGAGGAAAACAAAATAAAAAATACTCGTCTTGACCTTTTTCTCCATAGGCCCGGATGTGCGAGAAAAAATTAAGCCGAATATCATGCGGGTCGCCTACATTCGCCAGATTCCCGTGAACCTATGAGAGCGTAGTTGTTAAAAATGAGGGCTAGTGTACAGCCAGTCGCGAGTTCGATCCTTAACACTACCTAAGAATACAGCCGTGCTGTATTCCTAGGGTAATGGTAGTAGGCAGTTAAAAAAAGTAGATTGTCAGAAATTTCATGCCAAATTATAAGTCAAAAAAATAATTAAATTTGGCGAAAGGAAATGATTGAAAAATTTATATTAGAGAATTAAATCGTGGAATCATTACGTTAACTTTACAGTGTATTTTTGAGTGACGCATTTGTAAATCTAGTTGAAGCGATAGAAGTACAAAAAAATTAGTATCCACGCACAAAGGTTGGAAATAAAGGATGATAAAGTTTTTTTATACAATGGTTGAAAGAAAAATTTTAAACAGCGTAAGAATCGAACTTCATTACCTGCAGTCCACTACTCCACTCTGTTATTGTTATCACCATTATCTCATTAATTTGCCTTTAACTTAATTTTGCCTACTGTGTTTTTTATGTTGCGTAGGGTAGCCATAACTTCTGTATTGGATCTCAAATGTATGTACTATTAACTGTTTGTTCACATTGGTGTGAAGTCTTTATTAATAATATTAAAAAAAAAGCGTTTTCTTTAAGACTCCTTTATCCCAACATTAAACACAGCTTTCACCTTTTTAAAACGATTTTATTTACCGTATTTGTCATTTTTAAACACCGCTTTTGATGATTTTTATTTACCATTTTTCGGTGTCCCTAATGATCATGTATGTCGTCTTTTATTTCTTTGACTTGTCTTCTAGTGTACAGCCAGTCGCGAGTTCGATCCTTAACACTACCTAAGAATACAGCCGTGCTGTATTCCTAGGGTAATGGTAGTAGGCAGTTAAAAAAAGTAGATTGTCAGAAATTTCATGCCAAATTATAAGTCAAAAAAATAATTAAATTTGGCGAAAGGAAATGATTGAAAAATTTATATTAGAGAATTAAATCGTGGAATCATTACGTTAACTTTACTGTGTATTTTTGAGTGACGCATTTGTAAATCTAGTTGAAGCGATAGAAGTACAAAAAAATTAGTATCCACGCACAAAGGTTGGAAATAAAGGATGATAAAGTTTTTTTATACAATGGTTGAAAGAAAAATTTTAAACAGCGTAAGAATCGAACTTCATTACCTGCAGTCCACTACTCCACTCTGTTATTGTTATCACCATTATCTCATTAATTTGCCTTTAACTTAATTTTGCCTACTGTGTTTTTTATGTTGCGTAGGGTAGCCATAACTTCTGTATTGGATCTCAAATGTATGTACTATTAACTGTTTGTTCACATTGGTGTGAAGTCTTTATTAATAATATTAAAAAAAAAGCGTTTTCTTTAAGACTCCTTTATCCCAACATTAAACACAGCTTTCACCTTTTTAAAACGATTTTATTTACCGTATTTGTCATTTTTAAACACCGCTTTTGATGATTTTTATTTACCATTTTTCGGTGTCCCTAATGATCATGTATGTCGTCTTTTATTTCTTTGACTTGTCTTCTATCATGTATATGTTCAGTGGACTGAAAATAAATATTATTATTATTACGTTATAAGTTAACACAGGAAGAAAAACACGAGCCAAATCCACAAAAATAAACTTTACTACGACCCTGGTTTCACTGTATTACAGCATCGTCAGGTCTTTTTTCCGGTGTTATCATGTTTCGCTTCCACTCCATATCGTCTGAATCTTCAGAATTTGTAAGTTATAAGTCATGAATGTATCTTTAAACGTGTATTCATGGCAACAGGGTTCATAAAGTTAAACATGACTAACTTTTTCCTTTTTCCCAATGAGTCTGAGATTAGGCAATCAAGCATTTTACTAAAATTTTCGTGCGGTTAGGGCTAGGCCTATGAAGCTCCATTAGCACATTTTTCTATTTTAATTTAATCTCTACTGAAAAACTCGTAGCATAAGCGTGAGCGATGTATATGTATTGGAAATGTGCGATTTGCATGATCATTTGCAACTTGATGCTGCTCCAGATATAGAATTTAGAGCTCTAAATTTCTGCTAGAAGAAAATCATATGCTCCTCTTAAGCATTATAGATTAGAACTAAATTAAGGTATGACAGTGGAAAGATTCTCCTATGGATGCTATGTCGATTGTGTATTTTGCACAAAAAATGATATGCCCATTAATTTCGCGAAATAGCAACTGTAAACTGTAATTCTCCCCTGGATTCAGCTAGTCTTAGCGAGGTTTTTTCCAAGACGATGGCTTAAAAAAGAGTTCAGCTTAATGTTTACCTCTTTTCCAAAGCAGATTGTATGAGTCACGAACTTCAACAGTGAAGGGGTGATAATTTCCTTTATACTTCTTCAGCTACTAACGATGGTACCATTATAAATCAATAATTTACGTTTTTCAGTATGCTCTGCGAAAGCTTCAGTTGTGGCTCTATTCAAATAAGGTCGCCTCCTCTTCATCCACTAAATTGCAGGCATCAGGTTTCGATATAGGTAAAAATTGTGGAACATTTTTGCGTATTGTTCTTCCTCTGCTTCTGATCATGCAAGGGGATTTTCATCTGAGCATTGCAGCTCCAGTTCTGGCCACACACGAAAATAGAATCGGAAGTCTTACCCTCCTTTACCTGTCAGTGAGGGGATTACTCCATTCACCCCATTTGTGGAGGGTAGCTTCATCGCGATGTTGATGAAGGATACTCATTCATACCATATTTGATATCACGAATTGTCGATTTTTCCGGTCCTGTTGACTTCATAATTTCGAGTTTATAATGTATTTGAATGTGCAAAGATTCCTTGCGAAGGGGGGCACTGCAAGGGGTCCAAGGGTAGGGTTGTGGCTCCCTCTCTGACGGTGTGAATTAAGGTAAATGAAAGCTGATTCTTTCAATGAAACTATTGTAAGCCGGAATAATTAGGCCGTGGAGTATAAATGGCTAATCAATCTGTTATATGTAGAGAGAAAAAGGCTTCCATGTGTAACATACATGACTGAATTTATCGTTCGAATGCCATAGCATCTCTTCTGATGCCTGTCAAAATTTTTTGTGCACACGTGTGCAGTAAATGATTACTGTACTAGTAATACCCCTAATGGATTTATGTTTTGTTGAGGTTTATGGACTCGTTGTTGGTAACTCTGAAGTTGGGGCAATGAAGCCAAATGCATTTTTTGTCATATTGATGCCATATTTTATGTACTACCTAGCCTATGATTAAAGTTATCCTAGTATTTTAGCATTGATAAATGTAAGTATTATCGTCCCAGCAATTCACATTTTATGCATAATGTGCGTGCCGACGATGATTGATTGGGACCCTTACTCTGGCAAGGATTATCTGAAAAATGTTGCTATTGTCTGTCATTATTAATAAAAACGAGTAAATATTTCACATTGGGACCGTGACCCGAGGTACACAATTTCAAAACGTTGTTATTTTGTAATATTGAGTACTTTTATATGTATTAAGATATCCTTTTGGTCAGGTCGAAGATTTTGCTTTGTAAAATCAAAATATCATAATTTCAAGGGTCATAATTTCGAATTTCTACTGCAATATAGGTGTTGAGCAAAGTTGTGTTTACCAACTAGTGTAAAGTTTTGAGGCATTGGGAATTATCTTAGCCTGACGAAGACCTCATCTGATTATTTTTGCAGCTGACCCCACCCCAGGTCAAGACAGAGAGCATGTGACCATAGATAATGTAATTTTTGTGGCACTCAAGTGGGGAATGGTATTTGAGACCTCATACTTATGTTTCCCCATAGTATTTCTATTGAGTTGTACATCATTTCAATCTTAATGATTACTTATTGCTGTGTATATAAGTTGAGTAGTAAAGTCAAATCATAGCATTTAAATTTTTGAATGTTCTATACCAAATGCCTCTTCCATGGTACGCTCTAGGTAATCATTATTATAGAAATTCCTGTTTAATGTGCATAATTAGTCAAATTATTGATAAGACCAAAACATCCATTTTTTTCAGTGCATTTTCCCTGGTTTTGAATTTGAAGAGACGTTTTAACGAAACCTCATTTTTTTTAATGAAGGATTTTTATGTCAAAAAAGTAATTTAATATTAATTTATTTTACAGGTGAAGTGGAGAGTTTATGCTCATTACATGAGATCTGTGGGAATAGCACTTTCAATTGCAACAGTGTTATTCAGTTTCATCTACCAAGGGTTCGCTGTAAGCTCCAATTTTTGGTTGGCCTACTGGTCAAGTGACGAGTCAAATACTATACCTGACCAGAGGAATATGTACTTAGGGATTTATGGTGCTATAGGATTGGGACAAGGTGAGTTTTTTGTTTGATAATGATTTTTGAGTAAGGATGAAATGATATTGATTTTTCATTCTCTTGTGTTCTTCATGCCTTTTTTGAACATTAACTGTGCATGTTATTGTTTACTATTGTAGTGAAACAGATGTGCCACTTGTTTACTTTTCTTTTATGTTGTTCTACTATTATGCTTGTCAGTGTTTGAATGGTAGTTGAGTAAATATGAGTAAATGACCACTGATAAATAGAAATTTGCAGGTCTTACTATCACTTGTTACTCTGTACTTCTCTGTTTAGTGTGTGATTGTGACTTATTTTTTCAACACAATTGTGCATATTAGCCATATGTAACTTTCAGTTTTTGTGTTCATAAAATTGTGATTACTCATTCCATTCAGAATATATTTTCAGTTTTTGGTATTTGATTAAGTCAATTTTTACATTAATCAAAAGCTCATTTAAAGGCTTTCATGGCATGTCGACAGCGAAGGATGCATTTTTGGGTTTCAATTGGGATTATGAGATAGAACTTTGCCCTTATAAGGTTTGACTGAATGGAGTATCAAATTCTTCAATCTGCAAATGAATTTTGGAATGTTGGTGAAACTTTTCAGCTTTATTATGCAACAAAGTGAAATCTGAAAGTGCACCTTTCGTCAATCAGAAGTGTGTGAAACTCTTGAGGCTGATCATCCTGGCGAAATATCATGTAATGTCTTCAATTAAGTTCTAATGAGCTAATATAACTTAGTAAAGTGGTTTCATGATATTGTCAATGCAAATATTTGAAGGATAGCAGATATGATATAAATTGGTCAATCATTAACTCAAATGGAAGATAAAAAAGAATATCTTACTCCTATTTCCCTCCCAACTTTAGGCATAGTGATATTTTAGAGTATAGCATGTGATTATTCATTGTGCTTTTCAATTTAATAGACTTGAATTCATTTTAGAAATCAGAGAAATGTGTCTGCTATTTAATACTTGAGGATGATTTACTGGGATGCACTAGGAACATTCCATTATCTACGTTGCCACTTTCAAACACAGAAGGGGTTGGCAAAAGATCCCTTAGAAGTTAGTGATGCTATAGGAAGTGTAGAGTGGTGCCTGATCCAAGGATATTTTTAATGCAAGAGAAATTGCAGATTCCAAGAAAAACTGAGCAGAGAGCTGTATCAAAGTAATCCTAAGATTGATGACCGGTGATGATGTTGTTTGCATATATCTTTGAAACAGTCTTTGAAGCATTTTTGAATTCCATAAATTTGTGGACACTGATGTGGAATTTCATGCATATCATCATCACTAGTCATGAGTCATAAACTTGATTTGTTACAGCTTCTTTTCCCTAATCAGCCAACCTCTTCATATTAACTTAATGGGGAATATGCACTATTTTACAACTCTTATAATGTGTTAATATAATATAATAATATAATCAAAAGCCTGGAGAAGTGGGAAAAAATAAAAAAGAATGTCACCGGGTCGCCTACATTGACCAGATTCGCATGAACCGATGATAACGTAGTTGTTAAAAATGAGAGCTTGTGTACTGCCGGTCGCGAGTTCGTTCCTTGACACTGCCTAGGAATATAGTAGAACATGCTGTATACCTAGGGTAATGCAAGCAGGAATTAAAAAAGTAGATTATCAGAATTGCATGTCATTTTATAAGTCAATATATTAAACATAAAATTAATAAAATTTGGCATTAGTGAAAGTGATTGGAAAAATATTTTATTACAGAATTGAAATCATGGAATCAATACGTTAACTTTACAATGTGTTTTTGAGTGATGCATTTGTAAATCTAGTTAAAGCAATTAAAGTACAAAAAGGCAGTATCCATACACAAGGGTTGAAAATTAAGGATGATAAAATTTTTGATTCAATGGCTGAAAGAAAAATTTTAAACCGATAAGAATTGAACTTCATTATCTGCAGTACACACTCTGCTATTGTCAGCTTACCTGAGCTCGGAGAATGCAGGTTCCCTGCATGTCATTCTACCTTTTATCTTGCGATCGATAGAGAAAAAAGCCGATACACATATTTCTTTATTTTGCTTCTAGTAGCATGAAAAAAAGGCTCACAGGCTTGAGTTACACAACCTCTCCTTATGAGTATAAAACTCACAAATATTATTTTAAAGGTTATTATTAATAAGACATTGCAAAATTAATAGTTAAGCAGCTTGAAATATTCTATAATAAAAATATGGTCTTCAAAATTGAATCCCTAGATAATCCATATTTCGAATCTCCTGACCGCAGTAAAAAGTTTTTGTTTCTAAAAAAGAATTTGAAAGCATTCAAGGATTTAATTAACAACAGCAACCCAAGTTAATGTAAACTCATTAATGACAGTTGTGTGCTGGCCATAGTTGGGATTAACAATTAAAATTGATCGTTAAAAATGTGGCTAACTATTTAATTTAATCGTTACTTTTTAGAAGAATTAACTTGAAACTTTTAATCGTTAAAATTATGCATTAATGGGTATAAAACTAACTTCAGTTAATTTTTGTAAAATGTCGACCTGCCCGAATTTGGGTGCAAAGGTTGCCCAACAGACAAATGGGAAACTGATACGATATCTAAGAATGCAAGGGTAGTTGTGCAAGAATGCAATGAATAGGCACAGATGAATACTTCCAAACAAATGCAGTGCTGAGGGGAGTGAGCGCCAAAGTTTAGGAACGCACCCTCAGACGAGAAAACACTAAACCACGTGAAGACAATGTCCTGGAGGGCTCGTATGCCTTACTCGCTGACATCATGTCCTCAATTCTACATAGTTGAAGCCGACAAAGAAGGGTCACCTAAAAACCTATGATGGATAATGAGGGGGGAGGGGGGTCCATTCAAACTAACATCTGTTACAATGCACCAGTCTAGGTATGCCTTACTGGGCGACAATGCATCAGCCCCCAGTGAATTGTGAGAAAAGGTGCACAGGCACACCCTCAGTATGTACCTACTGTAACTCTATATAACTAATCTGTTTCCATTGAAAGTTCACAATTGTGAAGGGATACTTCACATTGCAATTTGGGGATTGATATCAAAAACCTTAAAGCACTTTCTACCGCTCAGAACAATCTTAGGTGGCAAATTACAGATGCACTGTGGTTTGTCATAAAGTCAAGACAACTTAAAAATCCCAGAATTGGAGCCCCACCTCAGAAAAATCACCGAATCCTTGCTGCAGACACTAGGAAACCTGACCAACAACACTTTCGACACTGAATGGAATTACATTAAAAATCCCATTTCAAATATTTTTAAACAAATGGATACGGATGGAAGAAACCACAATGACAGTTTTCAGTGTTCGCTTTGTTTGTCAAAGCAAAAAAACATCAAGGCCTCTATTAACACAGCATCCAATTTGCCAAAGTAACTGAAAAAGTAACTTTTAATGTAAAAGTTACTTTTTTTGCCTTTAACTTTAATCAGTTACTTTTTCGGAAATGTAACTTTTAACTTTAACTAGTTACTTTTTACAGAGATTAAAATTTTTTTGGTAACTTTCCCAACTATGGTGCTGACATAAAATTCATGTGTGCTGAATTAATTTTAGGTTTTTGATTTTGTTTATTATTTAATGCTCTATATTATATTATTGTTGGCTTGTGATATTGTAGGAAGCCTTTTTTTTATAATTGCATTTAAACCTTTCTGTATAGAGGGTGATACAATATGGCGTCACTAGGATCTTATATTTTGGAAAATAATTCAAATATAAATAAAATGAACTTATAATGTTTCTTCTAACCTCAATCTAAGGAATAGTTGAGCAGGTTTAAAAAATGTATTGTTTGATGAGTATGTAATAAGGAAAGTGAACTTAATATTAGAAGTAATAAGATATTGTTATTGTATCCGTAAATTTTGATCCAGGAAAATATTATCCACATAGATGATAGGAAGTAGATTTTTCTACTATAAATTTTCTTGTTATTTTGGAAATACTATTGTTGCTGTTTTTCTATGTAGGTATATTTAAAATGTAGCATTAGTAAAGGAATGAAATTCAGAATCCAGTATCCGAAACTAAGGATCCAAAACCAAGATAAAGATCCGAAACCCAGGCAAGGATCCGAATCTGGATCTGAAAAAGAATACGACAAGATGAAAACAAGTTATGCTTGTTAAAAAAAAATCTTTTCTTTCACCATCGAATCGCTCGGACCTACATTCCCGACTTAGTAATTGAATAATAATTTCAAAATGGCTAAATGAATAACAATATCTAACTTATACTACCAATTGCTTTCTGATAGTTAATAGAAACTTAAAACTATTTTCAGTTAGATCTCTGTTCATACGTAGTGATATTTTAGAACAAAAATAGTTGGTAAAGGAAAAAATTTACATATTATTCACAGCCGATTTTTAGTAATCATTACTCCTGCATAAGCTGGTGCTTGTATGTAGAAGATGAACTGACAATAAACACCATTACGAAATGTGCTAAGCATTAATTGAAAGTAGGCCCTGCTGGTTAAGTGCCAGGAATGCTAACTATTAGACCAAGAAATTCAACTTTGGGAACAGATCTTAGCATATTTCAGGATTGCAAATGCACACTGTTTCTGTCTAGGTGTCATGAACATAAATTTATTTGTATAGTTGCTTGTAATACAATAAATTATTAGGCTTCATTTGCCTGCATCTAAACATGCAACTGCAAACATGAAACAAAAAAGACCAAATTGGACATTTGAAAAGGGTTTCATGTTCCCTTACTATGAAACCCCTGTTATGAAACTTCCTCACTTATGAAACTTTTTTTGGTTGTCTGCTGAAAGTTTCATGATTGAGGTTCTATAATATTTATATATCTGTTGTCTAATGAGCTGCAGATTTTCCATGGCTGATATTCATGTGCAAGTTATATGAACTATATCATGTTTGGGGAACCATAAAATGTGCTGTTTTTGCTTTCTCATGTGTACTCTTCTTGTTGTTTGCATTACGAATTGGTCTTAAAGCTAGGTGTTCCCATACTTGAAGTATTGCTTTATAAAATCGTGGTTGTGGTCATCAAGCATGGTTGGCTTACTCATGATACATGATATACTTTTGAATCAATAACTAGAAATTCTAATTTGATATTAATATTGAAAAATAATTTCTGTAAATAAAGATGACAATGGGATAAGTTGCTCATACTCAACCAATAGTTGGGAGATTAGATGCAGTTTTAACCCCTTTCCTTGTTGAAATGCTTTTTGTGATGGCGAGTCTATAATATTTTTGCAATTCATACAATTTTGGTATTTCCCTCTGCCTTAAATTTCTTCTTTTGCTTGATACATTTCTCAACCATGTAAATCACTGTTGTGCCAGGAGATAGGAATTTTTATCTTGACATTTAGTAAATTTTTTCTTTAAGTATTATTCCGTGAATTGTTAATGGAACATCTTGGAAACACTTAACCTTGTTGGAATCAAAATGCATACTGTTAGTCTCTGAAATACATTATTATTGTGTTCTGAAACTTGCACTGCAAAATGTGAAAATTTTCCATGTTTTTGTTTAACTTTATCAAAGCCTGAAAATCTTACAAAGAACACCTTAAAATTGTAGGTATCTCGCAAATTCCTTTTTTTAAACTGTAATCTGGATTTTTTCAGCTATGAGATTTAGTGAAAAATAATAATTCCTTATCTTCTTATTGATGAAGGAGGTTATGGAATTGGTACACAGATGGTGCTTTCTAAGAAGTAAACTGTGCATAAAAAATGTAAAACGAGAATTGGGGAGATGTTGACCATGTTATCAAAATACTTAGTCATCTTAGTTATTCTTCCATCCTTTCTCAAACATTGTCTCGTGTACATTGAAGAGGCACTGGCAACATTGGGCAGCTCTGACTTCCAGGTTTTTTGTTGCTCTCTGAGATCCTCCATTGACCATCCTCACCTGGGCTCTCTTTGCTCTAACCTTATACCCATTTTCAATGAGTTGCCTTACCTTTCAATACTGTCCCATTTCTGTTGGTACTAGAATTATTTTTACCAGTTTTATCTATGAAATACTGTCTCAAAATTAGAAAAACTTACAAAAATATCCTGACTCTGTAAGTATTCCTTTCTTCTATTTCTCTCAATGAAGCAATGACATCACAAATTGCTCTTCCATTTCTAAACCCAAACTGATCCTCTCAAAAGAAGTTGTTTGGTCTTCTTTCCAGTCTTCTGTTCGTTTATTTTTAATGGCAACCTTTACATCCCCAGAAATCATCAGCCCAATAACCTTCCAACATAATGGTAAAAGCTCTCTTGAATAAATTAATGGTTTGAATTTGTGCTTCACTTTGTGGAACTGCTCCATAATGTTTCAAAAAGACAGCCACTTTTTTAATTCCTCTAGAAATATTTGATATTTTATTGTACAACCCAACCTCTGATGATTAAATGTGCCCAAGTAGCTAAGCCCTAATTTTAAAATGAAATATTTCTAGTGGAATTTATAAAGTTACTGAGTTTCTTTTTAAAATGCTATGGTAATAGCTATTGCTGTAAATATTCAATTAGAATTTTTTTGAGATATTATTTAACATTAGGCTGAGTGACCTATAAGTAGTGCTCTGTATGGTTATTTCATAATGTTATACGTATTTATCATTCTTATCAATCTCTTCCATTGATTATGAGCAGTATATTTTATCCATGAGTTTTATCCATTTTATCCATGCTGCCCCAAAAGAATCATTTATAATCACCAAGGTCCAGTGCTAAGGGAGAAAGTAATTCTTTGCTTTGTCACTTGGATTTCAAGAACTCGGGCTTTGTTGGATAAAAGTGTTGTGTTCAGCAATCAGTTATGGTGAAGGCCAATTTAATCTCAGTTAAAGAAACGATCTGGTATTTGTCCTCAAATTCCTATTTTATGTATATGTAAAAACTTTCTCTCAGTTTGCATATTAGAAAAAGAAGCCTCAGAGGATGTAAAATATTATGCTAATGTAACCTGGTTATTATCATTAATCATTAAGTATTCTGCATTGTTGTGTGTTGTTTACTATATTTACTGAGATGTGATTTGGGTGAATCTTGATGAATAAATGTTGTGGAATCTATCAATATTTAAGTTTAGTACTCATCTGATCCTCAAGACTTCAATTGAAACATTCTCTAGGTAGCTTTTTCATTTTTACGAAGTTTATCCATCAACTAACCTATGTGAATTTCACTTTGCAAGCCTTTTCAATTCAGTCCTCTTTCTAATTTGTCTTTGCATCGTGGAATTTCCCTATCCTTCATTACCCTTCGATATCTATTTCTGTGAATGCATATACTCTCTTGTAGTATATTTTCTGAAACTGATTGTATTTTTATTTTATGACCGGTAAGTCCTTATTTATATTAATAATTACTTTCTGAGGCACTTAAGGTTGGGGTTAAAATCATAAATACATCCACATGCAAACCCTTTTATGCACTTATACCTGCTTACATATCCTTACAGAATGTTAAGTTGAGACTTATTAGTGCAGGAGGGCCAGCTCAATTCCTAATGTCTTCTAGTAAAGTTATGTAGATAGTCTCAGTGGCTCTTTTCTTGGGTGTCCTTAGGTATCATTCATACAGCCAGTATTCTTTTATTCATGGACAAACACTAAAGGGTTTTAGGCTATCTTGTCACAATGGTTACATATTTTGAAGTCTCATTACCAGAAAACCATGTGTGTGAGTAGATGATCCAAGTGAATGAAATTGTGTGTTGGAAAATATAATTTACATAATAAGATTTTATTCATTACATGCTTCAAATACAGTAAATGTAGTTGAGGCACAAATATTTGAATAGTTCTACGTTAATCCAATATGTTGAAAGAGAGGTAATAGGGAACACCAACTGTGAGGATTTAATTTTAGATATATAAGATGTACAGAAGTAGATTGTAAAGAATGCAGAGATTTTATGTTCTGACATTGTATTATTGTTGTAATATGACAAACTTGTAACTGATGTCATGGACAAAAATATATTATTATGGCAGGGGAATATTATGGTTCAAGTTTCATTTCAGGAAACTTGAACATTACCTGCCTTATAAGTGGAGTGGCGTTTTATGATGGTCCTTCTTTTTTTAGGTGTAGATTATTAGTATAAATGTTGGCCATTCCTTAAAATTCCTGCCCAATTATACTTGCAGCAATAACGAGCTTCTTTTGTGACCTGACACCACGACTTGGATGTTGGAATGCTGGGAGAAAATTACATTGTGTATTATTGAAAGGTGTTCTAAGAGCACCCATGGCCTTCTTTGATACTACCCCATTGGGTCGAATCCTTGCCAGATTTTCTAAAGATCTGGATATCATGGACTCTTCTTTGCCTTCTGTTATAACAGATATTGTGTATTGTGCATTTGAGGTAACTTACATGCTTTTATTTTGCTATCCATCAAACAGATAACAATTTTTGTAATGTTTAATTAACATTGACTATAGCATCATTATCTAGTTAGTTTATAGTTGGTACCTTAATACATTTAATGACATATTATGCCATGTAAAATTTATTTTGCTGCAAGTTTATATGCCAATGCCCTTGCTAATCAATTTCCACTTGTGAAATTAGGAATGGACTGTAGCTTTATTGCACAAGACACAAACTAAATTTTTTTTTCAATAATAGAGTTATCTTGCCTTTATTCCTTTTCCATTGTCACTATTTCCACCCGTTGTTTTCTCTCGTTTCGTAATATTTTTAATCTAATATTTACTTCTTAAGATCAATTTAAGGAATTATTCATGCTGTATCATTACTTTCCTAAATTTAATCTAAGTATTTATTATATGTTTTAACTATAAATACGTTGATTAGTTATAGTAATTTTTCCAGACATTTATTTATCAGCTCATGGATGATCTTAAGAAGTATTTGGATAAATATAAGTTATTCATCCTTTCTATTGCCTCATAAATTTTCATTTTGAGTAAAGAATGTTGATGCATTTCTGTGCAGTCTAGGAAATTATACTTTTTTCTGTCAGTTTCAATTCTATTCACTGTTCTAAGTATTGTTATTTGATCAATTTACTTTTGGCATCCCCAGTTTTTTGCTTCCTGACTCATGTTTTCATGAAGTTGTGTCTCTAGGAAATTTTGGGGCAAAATATGTAATTACGCTAGCATAATTTCTATTTTATCGTACCAATAGCTCTTTTATCTCTTATGGTACTTTCTAAACATATTATTCATCACATACTATTCTTTGTTTCAAAATTACCTGTTTTCAGTCTTATATATACTGTGAATTTCCAGGATTCTGATCTTTCCATGTCCTCCATATGACACTGTTATTCAGTTGCATGACTAAGAAACAGTTTCATATATTTTAATGTGAGCAAAACTGTGGGTCATGACTGGACTCAAGTGGAAAATTGCTAAGAATTCTCTCTCTTTCTCTCTTTCATAACATGCAGTAAACATTCCAAATAAAAAACATAATTTTCTTCATATTCCTTTTTGTTTGCTGCATCGGGTTTAGTTTGCCTATGGCAAGGTACTCAATTATGCAGATGTTCTAAATGTGTTAGTGGATTCATAACATTTTTTTTCTAATTCTGCTATTTGATGGTGCTGCATATTTATGAGGCATTGTAGATTTAATGATATTTTGTCTTCAAAATGGGTGATGATAAAGACAAGCTGTAATCTACTTTAGTTACTTCTGTTTGGGACAAATATGATGGCCATGGAATACACAGCAGATAATGTCACATGGAGCAATTAGGATGAATAAGTAAAATGAAAGCATGATGTGGTAAGAACTGAGCTTCTGAGGAAATTTTAATGCATATTATGTGACTGGAAGTGAGTCAAGATGTAGTGAGATTTTGTGTTGTTATAAAGGGAAGAATTCTAGAAAAAAAGGAAATGAGGAAGAGAGGAATGCATATTGTAGACAGAGTAAAGAGAGGTGAAAAGTGTGGTAACCTGGTGAATGGAAGTGTCAGATAGTAGGTAATTACAGGATAAAACAGCTTTAGGATGTAGTTACTTAAGTCAATCCAACTTCATCTCAGAACCACATGTATACATTTTTTGGCCAGAGGCCAAAAAGGTCTTTCACTACTGTTCCTTTGACGAGGAGGCTTACTGTTGAGGCAAAATGGAATCTGCAGGAAAAGCAAAAAGGAGTGTACAATGAATGAAAAAAATGAGAAGACAACTTGTTCCAATAAATTGGAGAAGACCCATCTGTAAGGTCCAGCTGACCACTCAAAATAAGCCATTGGTAATTTTCAGTGATTATAGATGAGGAATTGTATTATGGAGCCATCTAAAATCTAATTTTCTTCTCCCTTCCTTCACCATAGTAGACATTGGAAATAAAAGGAAAATTCTCACTTCATGCACTCGTACGATACACTTGTTTTACACTTCATACAACGTGTCTTATTCATATTTTAGGTGAAGTCCTTCTTCAATCTTAAGTTATTGTTGTAATGCAGACTGAATATCACATACAGTGGTGGGGCTATTATTTTATGAAGTTAATTTTTTCCAATGACCTAGTGAGACATTCCAAAAAACTCAATTTTCTTCACATTGTTAAAATTACTTCTGCTTATCTTTCACTAAACCAGCTGCTAGGTCATTTGATGGTGACTTGAACATTTAGATTGAATTATGGGCATTAATTGTAATACAAATGCAAATTCCTTTGAGGCTAATTTCTTTAATTTTTTCCAGACTTCAATTTTTAATCTAGTGAAGTTTATTAAGTTTTTTTGCATGATAACTTCAGGTTAAGTGAATTTTCTTAAATGATCTGTTTGAAACTTAGAGAAATCATCATCTGTCAACAGTCCTAAGATTGGTTTGACACAGCTCTTCACTCAATTCTTCTATCACCTAAAATTTTCATATTTACATGATTCCTCTCTTTCTCACATTTTACTACATGCTCCATATGTCTCATACAAGGTCTTCCTTTCCAGAGTCAATATTGATAAATTATTGTTGTACTCACTTTTACATACATTCTCTATCACGTTCAACATTCCATAAAAGAGTATTTTTATTGTGTGGTAAATTTAGTTGCTACACAGAGTCAATGGAGAATCACAGCATTAGAAATGATAATTTACATTTAATAGAGGGAATTCTTTGCATAAATGTGTTACAAGCTGAATGTAATTTTACTCATTTGTGCAACATTACTTGGTTTTAGGAGTGTGCCTACATAATGAGTATTTTTTTTAAATGTTATTAGGTTTTGGTTGAGTATGGAGTAATCACTCTGAGTAAATTGGTATTGTAGCACAATTGTAGCACAAGATATTTTGCATATAATTTTGTGACATTTTGATTTTTCACTAATTCTTTTTATGTAATTTATGTTATTCATTTCTCACATATTTGCTATGGCCTCCCACTTTAAATCATGGGTTTTAGTTTTTGTGCGTTCATTTTTGTGCATTTTTGATTGTTAAATGCATGCCGTTTGTCATGTGGGTAATATATTTGCTGAATTCAGGAATGGCTTTTTGCCTGTAGGGAATGTAAGTTTGTTTGTGTAACACATTGTATGTAAAACTGCTCTTTTAAATGGATATTTTCTTTCTCATCTTGTAAATGGACATTTGACTGTTGCATCTTAAGCCCGGTTCACACGGTGCATTTTTCCCAGATGGATTTCTTGCGTGGAGTGCTGATGGGGGTCGTGCAGGCTCGCTTGCTGGAAACGCTGACTGCTGAGGGCTGCCCTGATGGCTAGCTTGCTTGATTTTGAGGTTAGGTCCGGTGCTATTTTCCTTGTGTGTTTTGCTGCTGCTATTGTTGCCGGCCAATCATCGTTCAGCTTTGCATCACGTGATCAAAATAAAGTTTCTGCCTGGTTCTACTTTTAATAGCATCTTATGGTCGCTATTGTTTAAAATTGAGTGCAAATCTATAGACTAGGGATCAAGTTGTGGTGCTTATTGAAGCATATAGAGACAAAACTTGCTTATATGCTGTTCGTAATCCGAACTATCACAGTAAACATCTTCGTGCTGAGGCTCTAAAAAGAGTAAGCAAGGATGATAATTCATTACGTTTGAACCGACAACCATCAGCGAAGCCAGCTCAGTGGCCACCTTCGTCGCCCGCTGAGTAGCCTGCACAAAATCCAGCAAGCTAGCACTCAAGGAAAAACACACCGTGTGAACTGGGCATTACAGTAATTCTTATACTATTTTTCACGTTTTATTATTTGGGTGTGTATAGTTGCTTTAGTGTCTTGTATCAATCTACTGACCCTATTAATAAGGATTAATTTTCTTTGGTTTTAACATATTTGATGGAATCTAATATTCTTGACTTAACATAGTAAATGTACAACTACCTCCAAAAAACATTTGATCTGATATGAAGTCATATTGAAACCTCACTGCTTTCTTGTTGTTAAATGTTTTTAATTATGCTGAATTTGAAAGTACTTTTTTAGGTTACTTACTATGTATTCTGAAGAAATGTCATTTATATTGGCTTCACTTAAAAGTAAATTAGTATCTATTCATTATTAATAGATATTAATAGAAGTATCATGTACTTTTCCAGGATATTTAATGCACAGAGCAATCAATCAAGGGATTTTAATATTATTTCAACACTGATAAAAGGAATGTTATTTGGGGAAGGCATAGGTTCCTGATTTGCGAATTAACATTTAGCTGTGCCTGGAAGTGGCTGAGGATGTTTGTTAATGTCATTACATGCATAGTTCAGATAAAGTTGGAATAGCCATTGTCAATTTAGATTTAGATTTATATTTTTTGTCCCCTCCAGCCTACAGTCATAATACTTCCCTTTCCAGTGTATCTGTGTTACCAGCATGTGCACCATGCTTATTTAAACCTTGAACCAGGGTCTTATTCAGTGTGCTTAGGATAATAGTCTAGCCTGCCTGCATAGAGGATCGTAGATTGTGGTAGAAACACAAGGATGGTGAAGAAGTTTACCAAGAAGGGGTGGAAAAAAGGAAATATATTAGTGGTTACTGAATTATGAAGCAGAGTACACTGGGCTTTTAGTAATAATCTAAGACAGACAAAAAACATAGTGAGCAGAGGCAGCAGAGTGGTAAACTCATTTCTAAAACATGAGGATGTCTCAGGGAGAATAAGAAATGGATTCCCAAAGATTATTGCAGTGCATTGAGTCCAGTAGGTTGTAGTTGGGTAGTAAATGAGTTGAGATTACCCACACATATATTAACAGAAGAATGAAATGCAATAAATGTACACATTTGCACTTTATCCTGATAAGTTGGGATTCCTGGCTGTTCTTGGTATAACTATCCAAAACCTTTGAATAACTTGATATTCTATTTGTCCTGGAACTGTAGTTGCTGGGGTCATGGGAGGTGGATAATCACAGAGAGCAAGTGATACGCAAACTAGTCAGTGCACAGCAAGAGAAATTTAGAGTGAAAATTTCAGGGATGGAATACATAAGTACTGTTTATTGCAATTTGATTGAATAAAAAATGAGAGAAATGAGGATTTTTGAGGTTTGGATTTAAGTGATGACTGAGACACCATCTCCTCTAGTTGCTCTAATTTTTTCCCCTTCAGTGGGAAGAAGCAACTTCTCTGATGCCCTGATAACTCCCCGCACACAACTGTAACAAAAGAAGAATGAAAACAAAAAGGAGTGCCTCCATAACATGAAAGTAAAAAAGTAAATATAAAAGGAAAATATTAACCAGATGCGAGCAATATAACAGTGAGTGTTGAAAAGGATTAGGCAAAGTGAGGAAAGTTGCAGAAAATACTTAAGAGAATCACATAAATTGCCGTGCGAAAAAATTCACCTGGACTGGGAATCGAACCACAGACCTTTGGCTTTCCGGGCCACTGCGCAGACCACTACGCTACCCAGGATCCCTAATTCGCATGGCAATTTACCGAGGTTCAGGTACTAGATATTGAGCCCTCGCGGTCCATCAAGGATGGCAATGCAAGGGAGACAGGGCTTCAAGGAAGCCACTACCAAAGGTGAACCCCATCCAGCACAAAAGCCACGCTTGGCGGTAAATGTAGGATGTTTCAATCCTGCTGCATGAACGGCGGTGAAGCCCTGTCTCCCTTGCGTTGCCATCTTTGATGGACCGCAAGGGCTCAACATCTAGTACCTGAACCTCGGTAAATTGCCATGCGAATTAGGGATCCTGGGTAGCGTAGTGGTCTGCGCAGTGGCCCGGAAAGCCAAAGGTCCGTGATTTGATTCCCGGTCCAGGTGAATTTTTTCGCATGGCAATTTATGTGAATTTCACCGCCGTTCATGCGGCAGGATTGAAACATCCTACAATACTTAAGATAACTTTTGTGGTAAGGGAAAATGCCTATATGCTTGGTTATCAGAAGAGGATTTTTCATGGAAGAAGATAACTTGGTGCTCAGAGTAATTGGAAATAGTGGAAAAGAAAAAGAAAAAGATTACTGTGGGAAATGGAATGGAGGAAAGCTTTGAAAGTGGATTATATCATCTGCATAACTATACATTTTTTGTGGATGGCTCACTGAAGAAGAATAACTTAAATAAACAGATTTTTAATGGAATTGATAACAAATCTGCTGAATTCAATAGTTTTTTGTTCACGTAATGGATCCATATTTTAAATACAATGTAAGATAATATTTTTTATATGCTTTCAAATGCATATAAGTACCTACTGCTTACTTATTATGAAAGTAAAGTCTTTCTCATGACAACTTCATACTTTGCTGAATTATCCATATTATTGTTAAGTATTCCTTAGAGCGATCAAATTTTTATATTTCAGGTCATGGCAACTCTATTTGTTATCAGTTACAGCACTCCCATGTTCTTAGCTGTGGTTTTTCCAATAGGAACTATTTACTACTTTGTTCAGGTGAGTGCATTATGCTCATTTACAATATTAGATGCTATAAGCTGTGTAATCTGGTTATATGTAGTAGTTTTGAGTTCTTAAAACAATTATGGTTATTGTCCTGTACTGTGAACTTTCATACAAACAAATCATTCACCAAGTGTACACTGTATAATCAGAAATGTTTAACCTCCTCTTAATCAATTCAATGTGTACATGTACAGATTGTTAACATTAACCAGACCTTACAGAATGCCTTATGATTGTTGTATGGTTATGGTAGAAATAAATGTGTCAGTCTGTAAAAATATATAGCTCAGGATGGAGATATAAATTTAACTACATGATATTCGTGTTATTGTTGTATGTGTTATGTGATTATCTTTCCAGCGTTTCTACATTACCACATCCAGGCAGCTAAAAAGACTTGAATCAATATCCAGGTCACCAATTTATTCACATTTTGGAGAGAGTATTTCAGGTTGGTGTTTTTGTCAAATTTTATCTTTGAAATAAGTGATGTTTCTTCTAACACCTGAAAGACCACTTGGTCATATTATTAGAGCAAATACTATCAATGATAAAGTGGGAGTTTAGAACAGGATTGATATACTTGTGAATGTATGATGCCAATTAAGTTACAATAGTACTCTGCAAAATTAAATGATAGAAAAATCATATTTTAGGAGCACCATCAATAAGAGCATATGGAATCCAAAGTATATTTATTGAAGAAAATGAATACAGAGTGGACCAAAATCAGAAGTGTTACTACCCAAGTATTGTAGCTAACAGGTAGGTTTTTAAAGAGGGCAACTGAAAAAAGGGAATTAATTTGCCATGTGATCAGCTATTTTTATATATTTGTGATGCATTTTGCTTTTTAATGAATTTGAGCTAACTTGATGTTTTATGTTTCCTACTGTTGTTTTCTAAAATGTTCTCAGGTGGCTGGCTGTTCGTTTAGAAATGGTTGGAAACCTGATTATGTTTTTTGCATCGCTTTTTGCGGTAATTGGGCGGAAAAGTTTGAGCTCGGGAACTATTGGGCTGTCAATTAGCTATGCATTGCAGGTGAGAAATAAATTGTAAATCTACATAAAATTAAAGCATTGGTAATGCTGTTGCTGAAATTTTTCCATGAATCATGGTATTTTTTTAGTGTATATACAATGTAGTGTACCTATACATACTGACATCACAAATGAATAGTTTTCCCTTGTCATTTTGGCTTCAGTAAGTACTATTTTTCAAAGGGATTGTTTGGGCATGAGGTAAAGGTACTAGATGTCAATCACTAAGCATTTCCTCTTTTTATCAGTTTCTTGTTAGTTGCAAGCAAAGGTTGAATGATTACTGTGATAATTAGAAAAAATATTGTTTGTACACAACACATTGTCGTGGACTATGACTTCTGTTATTGTGCTTATTGGCAACTCCATTAAGTTTTTTGTGACTAGTTTGCAATCCTCGAACTGTCACTTTCTTTGCGTATTCTCATTCATATTTTTAGCTATTATGGTCTGTAAACAGTGGCGTTGCCAGGACGTTTTCCAGGGGGGGGTTAAAATAAGTTATGTTCCATAACACAACTTTGTTTTTGCCCCTTCATAAAAAATATTAAGATTTCTTAATACAATTTGTAATTATTATGTTTCTCCCTCTCTTTGAATGTCAACGGGCACCGTCAGCTAGTTGACCTGTAATTTTTCATTTGACTAATGAGCCAGGGGGGGCAAGCGCCCCACCCTACCCCACCGTGGCTACGCCCATGTCTGTAAATAGAATGTTTCATGCTATCCAGTAGTGGAACTCATTTTGTTTGTTGAGCCTAAATTCTGTACCGAAATTCTATTGATATACTTCTAATGTGTATAGAATAGTCTTGTATGTTACTATTTAATTAATTACAATGTAATGCAAATGTTATTGGTTAGCTACTAGCAGATATGCCTTTTTGTGCGTTTAATTAAAAATAGATAAATATTTATATGTCATGAAGATTATCAGCAATGTGATCAATTCATTAAGTATTGTTGGCCATATACATATTAAATAAGGTTTTTGTGAGGAATTTTAAATTTGTGAAAATTAAATTTTTTATTGATATTGTAAAACTTATTTTTACAGGTTACTGAGGGTTTGAATTGGTGTGTGCGAATGGCATCTGAGGTAGAGACAAACATCGTAGCTGTTGAAAGAATAAAAGAATATGGTGAAACCAGTCCAGTAAGATGTTTCTGTTTGACTTTGAATGGCTAGGTGTTTTATTTAATCTTAGTACAATGAAATGACAAAAGAAATATGGTGGTGGCTTGGGTCAAGATCCCTATTCTCACTTTGAAGGTGATAGGAAGGAACCAGGATCCTATTCACAGGAGGAGGGAATGATCGGGCAGTTGGGAGAGGGCACATTGGTTACCAGGGTTGGGCTGTATTTTTGGTGGTGTGGTTTGGG
The DNA here is from genome assembly GCA_933228895.1 of Platycnemis pennipes. NCBI lineage: Eukaryota > Metazoa > Arthropoda > Insecta > Odonata > Platycnemididae > Platycnemis > Platycnemis pennipes. Next base: position 56,229,087 of record OW121853.1, read on the forward strand.
AGAACTAATTCCGATCCATTTCCACTTAGGAAGCAAGGTCAAAACTGTTTTCTTCTTTGAAGGGGCTTATATAGCTCTTAGTGACTTCGGTGGATGGATAGCACATACTAGGTGAAGTACGGGCAGGGGAATATGAGGGGATCCTTGATGAGAAACATGATCCAAAGGTGTTGAGCAGTCTTCTTATGCACACCTGTTGAATGGGGACTCTCCTTAGTGCTGCTATTGATTGCCTCACCTAGAGTTGTCAAGTCATATATGTTAGTTTCATAGTCACAGTATCTTAGATTTAGTTATTGTTTTAGAGTCTGCAGAATGTTATAGTACCCCGAACTACATTCTTCAACTCAAAGACCAATTTTGGTTGGTGAGGGAATAGCTCTCAAGATAGGTGAGGTCTATTGCATATAAGAGATATTATGCTTGAAATGTTAAGGTTTAGCTTTGTTTCTCATGTATCCTATGTGGTTTTCTATGGTAATCTGGTGTCTATGAATTTCTAAAGTACGACTTTACCTTTGGATGTCCAGTGGCATTGCATAGGTTTCAATCTAGAACCCTTTGATCTACAGCCAATTACTCCTCTATGTATGCATTTCTGTTTCATTACCTCAATGAAGTAGTGTGTTTTAGAAGTGTTACTACTTTTGATTACCTTCCTTTTCTGGCCCAATTATTACCCTCATTAATATTTGAATGAAATACATGCATCAAATCCTCTCAGAAAATCAGAAGGATTCTCTTTTTAATCTTGTTTATCATATGTTCTGAATCAAGTTAACTAATGCCTTTATGTCTTAAGAGTGGAGGGAGTTTAAACCAGTCAGGAATTTCTCTGAACAACTTCATATATTAAAATAGTAGAGCTCTAATTGTTATTATTATGCATTCCTTGCAGGAGGCTCCATGGGAGTTAAAATCTCTTCTTCCTAAGGATTGGCCATCAGAAGGAAAGGTGGAATTTAAGAGCTTTGAAGTCCGCTATAGAGATGGGCTTGATTTGGTTCTGAAGGGGATCGACTTTGTTGTCGCTGGTGGGGAAAAGGTATGGAAAATTTGTCCATGAATATCACAGCTCAGTTTTCTGTAAATTAGATACAAGTCATGGATCCAATGAAATAGAATTCATATACTTTTTGTTGATACTCCCCCAATCCTCTAGTATTCAAGGTATTGATGCCGGTTCTTTAATGCTGCAACCATTACCATTGATTTCGGAAACATATTATATCAGTTCATTCCCTGATTCATTAATTTTTATAAATTTATAAATGAGAAAATGATCACAGAAAATCAAAATTGGCTTTTTACCTATTGACCCTTGAAATTTCTCATTATGTATATCTTTGAAAGATATTTATACTTATATTTTACAAGTAGATGCCTACCGAAAAAAGAAATGTTAAACTCAATGTAGCAGCATTAAAGCTGTAAGAAAGGGAAGAAAATTGTAGTAATGATCCATGCCCATTGACTTAAATACATATTAGATCTGAATGTAAAACTACTACAATTCATGCTACTATATTTTCTTGTAAGGAAATAACCACAGATTTGTGATTATCTTATTTTGATATGCAAGTCTTGACAGCAAGACAGAATTAACCTTGATAAATGCAGCAATACAATGCTACAGCATCACATAGCATCCTAACCAAAATAAATACAGTAGAAACTCGAAAATACGAACTTCAAAATTACGAAATTTTGATTTTACGAAGCAAAATCTTCGGTCCCGACCAAAAGGGTATCTAAGTGTATGTAACAGTACGCGATATTACGAAATAACGAAGTTTTAAAATTACGAACCTCGGATCTTGGTCCCGACGTGAAAAAGTTACTCGTTTATACGAATAGTGATGGATCACAGTAACATTTTCCGGCGCTCCTTGTCAGAGTTAAACATCTAATTAATCATTGTCGCCGAATACATTATGTACTGAATGTATTACCTGAACGATATCTCATTTTTCAATGCTACAATAGTAAAGTTGTGGTTTCGCTGGGGCATCCCGCGGCCGCGTGCGGCGTCCGCGTCCAGCAGCCGAAGTCACTGCCGTACTCATCCAATCTATATCAAATGGGTTCGGTTTCACTGATACGTCTCGGCCGGCGGCTGATGCCCGACGTCTGCGTCTCGACTGTTTCGAGAGCAGTCGAGACGCGGATGCCTAGTCGGGCAGCGCCAATTTTCGGTGATTTTTCTGCTCTCCTCTCTCCGCATTTTATATTACGCGTCCTTTCCAGCTCTTTTTTGTAAAACTACTTGCAACCTTGGTCGTCCTTTTCTTCGTCTTCCAACAAAACTAAATCGTCACCATCCATTTAAGCGTAAAATCAACTCACTCTCAGGAAACACAAACCGATAATAAATTTGTAATTAAACTAAATACACATTCTCCCACATCGCCCAGCCGCGGAAACACGATGTAGACGCCTGAATGAAACCATCCGGCCACGTCATCCAGCCGCGGCGTCCAGACGCGACAGTTGGACGTGGCCGCTGGAGGCCCCAGTGATACCAAACCTTAAGGACGACTTTGAATCGTAGGCATCGTAGCTCATAAAATATGGAACCAATCGGACAAAAATGCGTTTTGCTTTGTTACCACGAGTCCACAGAGTTGCCAACGAGTAAAAAAAATGTAAAGTAGTCGTGTACGGATATACTCGCCGGCGAGAGACTAATTGCTACAACCAGCATTTTCCTCTCATGATCCCTGGCATTTTTTGTTACCAGTTTTCCCAAACATAAATCCATGATGAATATTCCTGGTATAGAAATCGTTTGCTGCGCGTTTGCAATAACTATGACATGTATCGGAGATGGTGCTATGTTGTTCGAGCGGTAGATTCAGTCGTGAATATAACCCGAGGAAGCTTTTTTTCTCACTATTTCAGACTGATTACACTCAACCTTGCTCGACGGAATAATTATTCCGGCTGGCAATAGTTATCATCTAAGGACTCATGTTTAATTTACCGACCTCATTGAGCATTTTGATGTAGTCATCGAGCAAGGCTCTTCATACGCATTTCCCTTCCCTTCTTCCACCGCCAACAGCAAAGAAAATCAGAGAAAGTATGAGTTCGCATGGTTCATAGGGCCACTTAGTTTAACGCACATTAATTCTAAAGGAAGACTAGTTCTGGGCGCATGCATAATAAATGGGAAAAAACGCTTAAGCACCCATATATATATTTATATCGGAAAATGGTGTACCCTCCTCCCCTTTCACTCCAACATAGCGATCGAAGAAATATCCTAAAAGAGAGATGCGTTCCTGCAGATCGATAAAGAAACTTTTAAGTGTTTTGTAGATTAATCCTTATTAGAGATATAAACAAGAAGAGGATAAGTGGAACCATCCTATGAGATGCCGAAAATCACGTCGTCGGAGAAGTAGCAGAAAGCCTCGTCAGCATCCTAGCCCAATTGGAGGCGCTTTCATCTCTTCCTTGTGCTATCGGACGACACCCCCCCGGAGGACATCGGGGGTGGGAGTTAGTTGGTACCTAGCCAGTGCGGAAGCAAGAAACGAATTGGCCAGGATCTTTAGGTAGGGGCGTTGAGGAAAGGAGTTCCGAGTGTTTTAACGGTCATGGACATGGAACCATCACAACCAAGGAGAAAGAGAAGGGGAATATCGTTGAAGGAGAAGGTGAAAATGATTCAAGAAGTTGAATCAAATAAGTAAAAGTGCTTTTTCTCTCTCACTTGCGGCTAACCTATCCCTCCCACACTGGCTATATTTCCCCTTCAAGTGACCCTCCGTGTCCCCCCTTCCCGCTCTATGAGTGGGCAGGAGCCATCCCCCTCACACCCAAGCCCCCTCCTTCCCCCCCCATGCCCGCCCTCCGGGATATCAGGCCCCTTCGAGCGCCCATTCGTCCCACTCCCTCAACGCTAGGCTAGCATGAGATGCCCCACGCTGACTTTGAAGGCCAGCTCTTGGGCCCTTTAAGATGTTACCTCCCCAATCTCAAGGAATCTGTGCACACCGATGGGTCTAACTCACAATCAGCGTAAATATTGTTTTGCGGGCATATCTTGATTCATGGTAAAAGCTCCACTCGCCAGAGTCATGTCTTCCCCCTCCGCCGACGCAGCAAATTGAGGTAAGGGAGGAGGAAGATAAGATGCTACTATTCGGCGTAAAGCTGATGATTCATTCGAGGTTTAGTCTTCGCGCGCAGCCCTTGGCCTTGAATCCCAGGTGGATCACCCTCACAACAGACGTAAGATACTACGAGTCCATGGGCCTCGCAGCTGTTTTTGTGAGCGGGCGAATGGAGTAACTCCCACCCACAGGGAGGGGGAAAGGAGGGAAAGAAGGCAGCTTCCAGCTTGATGCGTGGCCTGACCTGGAGCTGCAATGCTTGGACGCAAGTCTCCTTGCTTGATCGTAAGCAAAGGAAAAACGATCAGCAAAAATATCCCACATTTCAATTCAATAGCGAATGTTTAAAAGAATTCTGAGATATAATGAATGAAGAGCAGGCAGGCAAACCTAATCTGAATAGAACCACAACTGAAGCTTTCGTGTAGTAGAGTGAAAAACGAAAATTATTGATTTGTAATGTTAGCATCGTTAGTAGCCGATGAAGTGTAAAAGGAACTATCAACCTTCACCGTTGAAGTGCGTGGCTTGTACACCCTACTTCTGAAAGGAGGTACACAGCTGGACTCTTCTATAGGCTCTTCTTTCATCTCTATCATCTCGGAAATAACCACGCACAAATAAGCTGAATCAAAGGGAGAAAAACGATTGTTATTTCGGGAAATTAATGGGCTTAGCATTATTTATACAAAATACATAACGTGTATCCATCGCATAGCATCCACGAGAGAATCTTATTTTCACTGTCTTAGCTTAACGTAGGTAGATACATATATTATGCCTGACGCGGAGAAAGGACCATCTTCTAACGAAATTTTATTCCTCTAATTTCAATATCTGGTGCCAATGATCGCGCAAGTCGCACACTTCCTTATTGTATGCATCAATCAGTATTACTGATGATTAAACATCGCTCACGCTTCAGAAAAAGAGTTCTCCAGTTAGGAAATAATATAGAAAAATGCGCTATGAAGCTTCATAGGCTTATTCCAAACTGCACAAAAAATTGGGCAAAAGACGCTTCATTGCCTATCATTCATTGGAAAAAAGAACGGCAAGTTAGTTGTCGCGATGTAAATTTCCGCGGGGCTTAGATGGAAGTTTAATTCTTCCGAGTTTCGGGATTTCCGCCGTGAAAAGATTGAACGATGTGGTGGAAATCCCGAAAATGGGAAGAATCAACCTCCGGCAAATTAGTTGCGTTAAACTGTTTGCACCTTGTGGGCATGAACACATATTTAAGTATACTTTTATGAATTATAACTTCGTAAATCATGCAAGTACGTCGCGAGAGTTCATCTTAATTTAAGTAAACGGAAAAGAGCTTCATCGCGATGTTTTTGAAAGATACTCGTTGATACGAAATTTGATATTACGAAGTGCCGATTTTTCCGGTCCCGTCGACTTCGTAATTTCGAGTTTCTACTGTAATAATATTGGTTTTGTTATAATTCTTTTTCTCCATCACTGCAAAAGTCACCATTCTATCATCCGAAGTAGTTGAGTGTGACGTATCAAATAGATTGCTTTGAATGAAGCCTATAAAGATTGATGACTGTGAGTTGTTTCCTGTGATTCTCACAAGCACACTTGAACTGATGCATGGTGCAGCACCACTAACTAGTAAAAATAAAGTAGGTACAAAATGGAACTTAGAAATAGTTGCGTGAAATGCTAAGATCGGGTTGTATTGACCCAAACTCTTATATTTTTTAATTTATAATGTAAAAAAATATATGCATCAACATAAAATTTTTCCAAAAGAATTCTGAACACATTTATGGAGAAAACACAAAAATTTACATGTGTATAATGGTTAATAAACTATAAATTCAAATTTTTTACTCCATGGGTCAATTTACCCAAACTTGGCTTTCTGATGGTTATGAGGATGTCAATTGCTGTATCCTTTTTAATTATGTGAAGGAGGGTATTCATTTATTCCTTAGCATCCTGGTGGATTGTTAATTCATGCCACAAATGAACATGAAATTGTTTTCATGAAATTCTAATTCTCCCATCAGTTTGCTCCTTCAGTTTGAGTTATCCCTGGGTATTTTTATAGTGCAAAAATTAATAGTTTCTATATGTTTGGGTTAATTATATTTTTATACATCTCTCTTTGGTGATTTATTGCTAAAATATTTTTTACATTTGGTAATATCAGTTGGTATTTCATATCTTCAAGTGGAGCTTTTCATTTGGTGCAGTGGTCATCATTAATACATCCATGCATGCTCTAAAGTGGGAATGATCAAAGGTCCTGAAATGAATATGGCTGACAATGAAGAGATGAGTTAAATAAAGACAGTGTATGAAATAGAAGTGAGGCATTCATACATATTTCTTATTATTATTATAAAATTATGAGGGATTAATGACGAATTGAGAGAGATTAATGGCATCAGAACATTCGTATGGAGCGTGGCACTCTATGGATCAGAGACATGGAACATCGGGAAAGCAGACCAATGAAGAATTGAGGCCTTCAAAACATGGTGCTGGAGGGGAATGTTGAAGATTAAATGGACAGATAAAGTGCAGAATGAAGAGGTGTCCAGAAGAGCAGATGGAGAAAGGACAATATGGAAAACCCTATGGCAAAGAAGAACCAGATGGATTGGACATACCTTGAGGCACAATGAATTAGTTAGAAATATAATAGAAGGGAAGGTCCCATGAGGAAGACCAAGGGACAAATATATAGGGCAAATAAAGAAGGACGTGAAAGAGAAAACATAACAGGGCGTGAGGGAATTAACATTGAATAGGGCAGAATGGAGGGCTGCAGTAAACCAATCCTAGGATTGAAATACTGATGATGAGTGAGACAAAATTAATGAGCTTTGAACTCAGTGTGAAAATGCATCATATTGCAGAAGACTTTCCATATGGGATGATTTTGTCTAGTTTAATTTTTAATATTTCAGTTTTGGGCTACTGTTACTCGTGATTTTTCTGAAGCTATGTTTCCTTCATATTTTTTACAGGTTGGCATTGTTGGTAGGACTGGTGCTGGCAAGTCTTCCCTCACCCTATCTTTGTTTCGTATAATTGAATCTGCTGGAGGGGCTATACTCATTGATGGTATTGATATTTCCAAGCTGGGATTGCATTCCTTGAGGGGACGCCTAACGATTATACCTCAGGTTTGTTTATTTCTATCTGACTCTGCTTTGGAGTAGGTATTTAATAGTTAGTTTTCCTGGCAGTCATAATTAAATTTTTTTTACTGAAATAAGGCTTTGACACATAGCAAAATTTATTGAGTATGCTCTATTTCCCATTACGGCTACAAGGAAAAGACATATTTAATTGAAAATTGAGACGTATTGTATATTATTGAAGGTGAAAACTCCATGGGCTGTAAAATTTTTATGCACATAATGGAGGGGCAAAAGAATTAAGGGGGCTGTATACCACTGTCGAAAATACCTCTGCAAACGTCTACGCGTTCTTGATTTACGACTCAGATTTGCTATTTATTGCAAATCTGATTGAGCAGGACTCTGGAATAAGGATAAACACTTAGCATAAGCATGGCAGTTATGGGCTTTTCATTTTCTAAATAAATAGTTCGATAGTGTAAAAACATAAATTTGTCCAAAATCAGGAACTCGCCATGAAGCTCTGGATGCAAATTTCTATAAAATATATTCATTTATGCTATGTAATCAACCTTCATCTCGAGGTTAGATCATGGTAATGTTCCATAAAGCGTATTTTAGTGTCACAGTGAACATTCTTGTGAACCTATGCAATGCATTTTTCACGACTCCTCGATCTAAATTACGTGTGCCATCAGTGGCACTGTGATTTCTGCTGTCAGCCTGAGAGCGAGAGGCAGTGCCTAGGAGGGGAGAAGAGCAGGAAGGGGAGAGGTGAGCGATGAGGGGAGGGGGCCGTGTAGCATTTTGTGACGCCCCTTGACCTTGTATTTCACCCTGGTTGTGGCCCCCTTGAAAATACCAAGAAACCCATGAGGGGGAGGATTCCCAACTGTCTTTGCTGCTAGCACGACTCCCAAAGAGTGTGGATCGCTTGTCGGTCAATGCATTTGCTTTCTTGCAACTCCCTATAGCGTTTTCGAGTTCATTTAAATTGTACGTCTCAGAACCGAGGAATTGAAGAGTTTCTTGGTCACTCCTTCTTAGCTGTGGTGTTATTGCTAGCAGTGCACACGTTTTCGGCACAATTCTATCAAGAAGTTGAAGAGTTTCTGGGCTTCCTGAGCATCTACTGTCTTCAGATGAGTCTGACATTTCAGTTTTTTTCGCTTTCATCACAATCATATCACCACACATTTTTTTATTCAATTTTACTCCTGCTGTTCAATCGATCAATTACACACTATTTGGAGAAAATTATGAAGGATTGCAAATGTTTCTTCATCTTTACATAATAATGCCTACAAAGTTGCTAAATATAAAAAAAATCCAAAAATACTGAAATTTAACGAGTAAATTCTTTTGTGTGACCTAGAGTGCCCTCTGCTCTAAATGGCATCTGTTGTTTAACTGTTTTACTTGAAATTCCTTATTTGCCGATTGAAGACTTCAGGGTGAGGTTATTACATTTTGTTCTTCCATCTGAGTAAGGTAAATTCTAAGCATTTTCTGTGCTCTTGAGTCCTTATGCATCCCCTTCTACAGTGTATCCAAGTTACTACTTGTCAGTAGGTAATTTTTTTACTGTTCTCGCGGTAGCTAAGGCATGATTCACGAGAAAAATGTAGATTAGTAAGTAGATTCTTCAGGAGTGCCATTTTTTTTCTTATTCGACTTTTGGATATTAGTAAAGTTTTCCTTGAAGATCAATTCTTCTCGCCGGGGCTTCACCCGGTTAGGTCTATTATATCGCTGAGTCCAATATCGGTTTTGATATTGGACTCAGAAATTGTCTTCAGGGGATATGAGATCTTTCATTTTTTTTCTGTTCCCTGTATTCAGGTTTATTAATGTCAATGCGTAAAAATCCTTAGTAAAGGATCACATTCACTCTTCAACCAGTCGTTGTGTAGTTGGATTTGTCAAATATTTTGCTGTAGTGATTGGCATAGCCAGTGGAGAGTGGAGGTGGGGTGATCATCCGAGCACCCGTAAGTTATTATATTACAATAAATTATGGGTGTGCCTGTTGCCTCCATCGTGTTCATGAATCTATCTATCATCGCTTGTCCAGGAAACATTTCTGGAGGCATTTAAAATTATTTTCCTTTGCAAATTTGCTTAAACAGTCTTTTCCTTATTGATCCATTGCTCTCAACTTAATATATGTACTTTATGTCTACATTACGGTGATGCCATAATTTTGCGGGTATCTATGGTGACAAAAGCTTACGATCCAACTGGGAGGCGAATCTTCGATATAAAACATTTTTTCCTTCCTGAAAACTATGGGAAAACATAAACTGCTTTCTTGCATAATATCAGACATGGAAGTGATAGAGGAGAAAAGGAAAGGGTTTTTCAGCAAATTTCATCTGTGTTGTCATATGTGTAACATGGAAATATTTTTAACTACTGAAAACCCTAATGAGAAAAACCGTACCAGTTAACAAAGCAATGGTTATGTTGTAAATTCTTTGTCATATCTTGTATATCGCCTCTAAGATATGTATTTCTTTGAACCCTTGAATTGGGTCTTCAATAGTCAATTTCTTTTTGTTGCGTTGTCAGATGTGTAACATGGAAATATTTTTAAATAATGAAAACCCTAATGGAAAAAACCGTACCAGTTAAAAAGGCAATGGTTATACTGTAAATTCCTTGTCCTTTCTTGTATATCCCCTCTGACATATGTATTTCTTTGAACCCCTGAATTCTGTCTTCAATAGTTAATTTCTTTTTTGATAGCATTATGGGATGCTCTGACACCACGCACATGGCTACCAAAGAGTTTGTAAAATATCCCAAATACAATGATATTAAGTAGAGATCGTACTGATAAAGTTTTCAAGTACTACCCTAATCTACTCAGACTAAAATCATGTATTGAAAATCCAATTTAATAGCCTTGAGACTTGCCACCAATCAAAATTCTGCTAATGTGCTTTGGAAATACATATGCGAAGCAGGTGCCATAAATTGTGGGATTAAAACAAGCATTTAATTACAGGTTGCAAGTACGGTATGCACTGACCAAGGATATTCACAAGTAGCAGAGCTTAGTGCAGTTCTCGATATGCCGTGTATTACTCCTAGAACGTTTAGTAAATTAATATATTAATAAATTTAAATAATTAATTAATTTATAAATAATTAATAAAATTTAATAATGGCAACTGTTGATGTCACATCCCTTTACACCTCAATACCGCACGAAGAAGGATTGGCTGCTCTCCGTCACTATCTTTCTCGCCGCCCTATCCCACATGTCCCTTTTGCAGACTTTCTCCTTAAACTTACAACCTCTGTACTCACCAAGAATGCATTTTCCTTTGACAAACTAATGTTTTTACAAAAAACCACAACCAGCATGGGAACGCGAATGGCTCCTGCCTACGCCAACCTATTCATGGGCTATCTAGAAGAAAGTTTCCTCACAAAACAAACACTTCGACCCCTTCTCTGGTGTCGATTCATCGACGATATATTTTTCACATTGTTTTTTATAACATGATAATAGTTTTATTATGTTATAAAAACAATGGGTGTGATTAGTTCAACATTCACTTACAAATTAGGATTTGTTTTGATATGTGATTGTTATAAGTTCAGATCTTTTATTTTTTTAGGATCCTGTATTATTTTCTGGAACCCTCCGAATGAATTTAGATCCTTTTGAAAAGCACTCAGATGCTGAAATATGGACTGCATTAGAGCACGCTCATTTGAAGGACTTTGTGAAGGGCCTGCCTGCTGGGCTACAACATGAAGTTGCCGAGGGAGGGGAAAATCTCAGGTAAGGACTTTCTATTCAATTAATTATGTCATAGACAAATTAAAGTAATGTAACTCCTTTCAAATGATATTGTATTCTACAGGTGTGTAATGGAACTTTTTTCATGACTTCCATGATCCTTTTCTGCACCAGAAAATTTGTGTTGAGGGAAAAGGAAGAGTTGAGTTTGGTCAGAAATTTGTCCAAATTTGTTTCAAACCACTTTTATGGCTTCTTTTCATTGACGATATCTTCCTCCTGTGGATCCACGGCCAAGAACCATCGGACAAATTTCTGACCGAACTCACCTCTTCCTTTTCCCTCAACTTCACCTCCAATTCATCTAATACGTCTATAACCGTCCTTGATGTCAGCATTTGCCTACAGAATGGGAAATTCATCACTTCAGTCCATAAAAAACCTTCCAACCACCTGCAATATCTACACTTTGAAAGTTGCCACCCCATCCACATCAAACGCTCCATCCCTAACTCTCTCTCCATTAGAGGGCACCGAATTTACAACAACACCCCCGCCTTATGCGAATACCTTGATAACCTTAACTCTGCCCTAAGTAACCGTGGATATCCCGACCAACTACTGAAAAACAAAATTCTTCCACCTTCCTCCCAGTACACCCCCCGCGAAAAAACATCAACACCAGCTGCCCTTAACTTCTGTACCACTTTCTTTCCAAAGGCCTACATATTAAAGGCAATGTTCAAAAACCTCTTTCCCATCCTTAAAGATAATGATAAGACACCCTCCCTCTTGCCACAATGCCCCTCAGTATTCTACAAACGACCCGCCAATCTAAGAGATATCCTCAAATCCACTAACCCGTTGGTCCATAACACTGCCCACTGCCTTTTGCCCTGCAACCACCCGCGCTGTAAAACCTGCCCACTAATCAACAATTACCTCCAGCACCACAATCAGAGTCACCTAACCACCTCCTGTCGACTCCGCTTCCCGGCCAATTGCTTGTCAAAAAATGTAGTATATACGCTCTTATGCAACCACTGCCCCGCCTCTTATATTGGAAAATGTACAACCCCCTTATCCCTTAGAACTAACAACCATCGTTTCTCCACTAAATCTTGCCATGATCCCCGTCTCTTTACTCTCCATGAACCATAACCTTCCGTTTGATAATTGTTTTTCCCTCACCGTATTAGAAAAACTCCCTGATTCTGCTTCTGATATCGACATCAGAACACGTGAACTTTCATTTATATGGGTAATGAGGGCATTTGAATTCCCGGGCCTCAACCTCTCACATTGAATCAACCCTACTCCTTTAATCTTTCTCCTCTCCTCCCTCCTCCCCACCCCCGTTAACTTCCTTATCCTCAGTCCTCGAACCTCACTTCTCTCTAGCTGATGAAGGCGGATGGTCACCGCCGAAACAGTTATGCGAAACATGTGTCCTTTTTTCATGTCTATGTTTTTATTTATTGTGTATTAGTGACTTATTCCTCGTTCTATTATTAATCGTGGTATCAATAGCATTGTCTTACTGAATCTTATTAGAAACAAAGTATACTGTGGAGCATGCACATACAATTTTTTGCCCAATTTGCTATTAAAAGCAAACTTTGAATTGACATTGTTTTCCCTTCATTAAAACAAGTGCCTCTTTACAGTTTTTTCTTTGCATATTATAGGTAGTTGCAAGAAAATTGTCATGTGCTCAGTATATTTTCTTCTGTTTTTAGTGTTGGTCAAAGACAACTGATTTGTTTGGCTCGAGCTCTATTGAGGAAGACAAAAGTCCTCATCCTTGACGAAGCTACGGCAGCTATTGATCTTGAAACTGATGAACTGATTCAGGTATCATTCCTCATGAGCATGTTGATGTACATATTTCCATTTTCAAGCCATATTTAGCTGATTAATTAATGCTTTTGAAAAATATATCGAGGCAATTGCTTAACTTTCTCTTTCTGGATGAAAGGTGTACATAAGTAAATGTCACTATAATTAGTATGAAGTCTTGCTTTCCTCAAACCAGTCAATTGATAATCGAAGGTAATAATCCATATTATTCGGCATACATTTTTTTTAAGAAATAGCATCCCATTAAAATACTGTGTATATTTTTGTATATTTAGTTTTTTATTTTTAGCTAGAAATGTTTTGGCTGAAAATTTGAGGACCAACTGTACATGCATGAGTAATAGTTTGTAATGGATCAATTAGTAATTTGTACTTTTTGATAGCTTGAAATCTCAGCTCTAACAATTCATATAGCTAACAGTATGCTGACATTTGGTAATAGTAATGTCATATGGAACATAAGATATTCAAAAATCCAATGAGAAATCAGGGGTCAAATCATTCAGGAAGCCAGAAGAACTGTACATGAGGATGTTAGTTTTTTATGTAATAAATTGCAGCTGTGTGCTTAGCAATTACAGTTGAGCACCCTTAATCCGGGAATCCCTAATCCGGGAACACCCATTATCCTGCAATTTTGTCATGACCAACTACCCAGTACTTTGTGGAAAATGCCGAAACATTTTTTTTACCATAATATTGCTTCATAACCTGCCGAGTTATTATCCCATTCTTAACATTAATTTTCACATTCCGAGAATCAGAATGATTTAATCATATTAATTTATGGTACTTTGTGTACACTGGAATTATTATGCAACTTGAAGTAAATATATAAATGTTAAGACATCGCCGAGATGGACTACGACTATTTACAGATTGGCCACTTTCACATTCTGAGAATCAGAATGATTTAATCATATTAATTTCTGATACTTCATGTGCCCTGGAATTATTGTGCAACTTGAAGTAAATATATAAATGTTAAGGCATCGCCGAGACGGACTACAACTATTTACAGATTGGCCACTTTCAATGGCGCGCACATTTTTGATTGACCACTAGACATAATTTGATAAAATTATTTATCTGCTTATGTTCCTCCCAAATCATGTCTCATCTATACAGTTGTGGCAACAGCATAGGAGTGAGGCATCAGTACAAAATGTTAACGATCGCAGAAAAGTGAAAGTTGTGAAAATGCTTGACGCTGTTGCATCAGTAAAGCGTTTGCCTGAAACATACAGTGTGGGATCTTCAACAATATAGCACATTAAGAAGCGATAAAAACCTCAAAATTGTACTGTTAAAGCGACACGTTGAAATGGATAACAAAGAGAAAAACTATGAAAAAAGGTTTAAGTGCTGATTTAGAGCGCATGGTTTCAATATCGTCGAAGTGTAGGACTTAGCATTTCTGGCCAAATGCTAATGGAGCAAGATAAACTATTTCAGGAACAGACGTGGTTAATCTAAAAGACGTGATGTGGGAAATTTCACGTGCATGGAAAAGTATTTCATAGTCGGCTCTAAAACACACGTGGTTTAAAATTATGGCCTGCTTTAAGGTTTGATGTAGACGAAATAAGTGGGGATTTAAAAAATGTCATGTTTCAGAGGATAAAATATGATGATGGAGTTTTCAAACAGCATCCGTAACCCTGAATTAAAGAAAATGGAATTAGTAAATTTATATGAAAGGATAGTTAGCGGCCACGATACCACAGCCACACAGCATTTCACAGATGATGAAATCATTGAAATGGTAATTAATAACAATAAATCCGAGTGGGGATGAAGATTATGAACCGGAAATTGATGAAGGAAGACTACTATTCATGATTATCTCTAAACAATCATCCAGTCCGATCGCCAATTACTTTTTCAAAAAGGTAGCCCCTTTGAGTTATTGTGCATTTATCAAACCCTCAACAATTGTTTAGTGAGGTGGATCTAAATGCTCCCTACTTTGCTTTGGATCTTATACTTTCTGTAATATAATGAATGAAATGTGTGTTTAATGTTTACTTGAACAAAACAAGTAGAAACACTGAATGTCCCAGTAATTTTTTTCGTAAAACAACTGGCTTTTTTTGGTGATCCAGATTTTTGATTCCTTGACCCTTACATGCCAAATGAAGTTCTATTGTAATTTATCATTTCTAAATATGCCTCTTTCTCTCGCTTATATAGTGATAGAAACATTTTGTCTCAATATCATGTTTAAAATCTAATTTGTATTCTTTTTACTCCCTTTTTGTGAATTTTGTTGCAGGCAACAATACGGGAAGAATTCAAAGATTGTACCATTTTAACAATTGCTCACAGATTAAATACAATCATGGACAGTGACAGGTATGCATATGTTGCCTTAATCATATAATGTGTCATTATTTCTTTAAGAGCTGTATATTTTTCAGCCCTAACTTTTCAGTTTGTGACTCATCAATCTGTGTTAGATAGAGGTGCACATTGGCCTTATAGTCTTCAAATAGGAGGTGAATCATGAAAATGTGATGAGACACCAACATTACCTTGATGCTCTATGCATATGAATGGAAATAGGATATATTCTCCTTAAATGTTTCGTTGCCAGAGTGAGTGAAAGAGTTTGATCAAAACAGACATGCTTATGTTATTTTATTGCTTGGCCTCTATTTGTGTAAGAATTTATCAAAATAATGATACATAGTTTCTTTGTGATCAAGATCTGAAATGTCATTTCCATTTTAATCAGGTGTACTTTTACAAAAGAAACTACATAACAATGACTTTTACAAAAACATGTTACAGCTGGTCTATATTTTCATTCCATTTTGTCATCTATAGTGGCATTGCCTTATCATTTTTTTTCGATAGTATCAGACTAACTCTCTTTGAAATAACATAAGTTATCTGGATTCTTAATTATAGTTACTATTTTTCATTTTATGGTAGTTGGTGAAACAATGTTTGTTTGTATCAGTAATGTAAGGTAGGTACCAGAGATTGTGGCATTGGCTTTTACAAGGGAATGGGGAAAGTAGGAGAAGGAGGGAAAGGAAGGGGCAATGAAAGGGGAGGGAACAGCTAGGAGAGGTACTGAAACAACTAGTTTGTGCTTTAACTTAATGCGAAAGATGGACTTGAAGCTAAATTCAGGAATGTTAGCAATATTTTTATATAAATCTCTGCTAAATTTCCAGAGGTGAAATGAAATATCACCTACCTTCTCACTTTCACTCACTTCTGA
The DNA here is from genome assembly GCA_933228895.1 of Platycnemis pennipes. NCBI lineage: Eukaryota > Metazoa > Arthropoda > Insecta > Odonata > Platycnemididae > Platycnemis > Platycnemis pennipes. The sequence continues at coordinate 56,245,161 of OW121853.1, forward strand.
TTTCATTGGTAAGTTGGATACCCTATTAGAAGGGCATTTTTAATCTCTTACTAGTAAAAGGATATTACCTGTAAACATTTTAATTAATTTTAAATATCAATGTAAAGCTAAACTAAAATCCAAGTATTTTCACTCAAAGAAATTACATTAGAATAAGTAAACTAAGTTGTATTATTTAGTACATGAATGTACTTTTGATTGTGTTTATCAGCCATTGAATAAACAAATGACTAGAGCTATTCATATTTGGGTATAATTATTTCTCCATTACATGCAGATTATATTTTTAAACGGACAAACATTTTAAGCATAGAGTTTCAGGCCACAATAGGCCATAAAATACTATGTATTGATGATTATTTTGGATTTCTATTCTGGTTATGGATCCATACTACCTATAGCTATATTTCCACCTAATTTTGATAAATTTGTATTGATGATTACTTTGGATTTCTATTCTGGTTATAGATCCATACTAACTATACCTATACTTCCTCCTAATTTTGATAATTTTGTTTGATAAATTTATTTCGCAATATTTTGTTTAATTCAGGGACTTGGGATTTCTTTGACAATTGGTCAATTGGGACAATTTACAAGGTGTAATAACTTTTGCCAAACTTCTCACCTTTGGTTTCTTCTATAAATAGCAAGACTATTATCTTTGAATATTGGGCAAATTATATATTATTATCATAAATGATGCATATTTTGATATTTTCAGAGTCATTGTATTGGACAGAGGCAGAATTGTAGAGTTTGACTCTCCAACTGCTCTGATGAACCGGAGAAAATCCATTTTTTATCAAATGGCGAAAGATGCAAGAGCTGTTTAGTCTCGATATTATCTCTTTGATATCACAATATTGCCATATTGTTTCCAAGGAAGGCATATTGATCTGCACCTGGCTTTGTTTTGTAAATTTTTAATGTCTGAAATGTGTGTTGTCAAATGTCATATTTGCTGCCAATTTGCACTTTTTAAGTTGCAGGTCTTGGTGCTATTATCACAACAGATGTAGTGATTGTTTTCCACTTCTCACCTACAGTCAAAGAATTTTGTTCTGTGTGTATGATGCAATGATGAAGCATTACCATAAAAAGTGTATTCTTGAGGATGATTCCGTATTGAATCTTCATTTGGATAGTTTATTACCTAATGTATCTTTCATTTTATCTAATGTTTGCACAATACCACTTAATTTTTGGCTGTGTACTGATGTTATCAACGCAGTTTTCTGTGATAATAATATTGAAATTGTTATTTTATATTTACATATTTTCTGGTAAGAGTATTAGATACTTAAATATATGCATTAGTACAAATTTTAATATTGTCTGTGTAATATTATTTAAAGGTACATATTTTTGAGTTCTTTATAATTGTTAGAAAGATTGGAAGGTATCCCAATAGTAATATTTTGTTTCAATATTTTTTATTGTTCCTAATGATTAATAGTTTTTTATCATTACAAGGAATCTTTTAGATATTTGCTATATGATGGAAATTATGTTATTGTGTGTGTTTGTGTGTGTGTATGACTAGAGCAGTTTAGAGTAGTGTATACCATTGGTGCCTAAGCTACGGCTCATCTTAATTCTAATATTATTTGAGAGCTAAGACTCTTAGATCCACCAAAAATTAAAGCTGAATTATGGCTTTTATTCTTTGATAAACACCATACTTATACTGTATTTTGTTTATTCTCAAAACTAAATTGTACATATTTAAGTGTTACTGCTATCATTTTGTTATTAATATTCCAGTTTACTCTTGTTATCATGATGAAAAATAAAAATAAAATGGTTCATCATGCGTTGATGTCATCCTTCTAAATGGTTAATCCATTCGTGAAAATTTTGAATATAGCATCCATATTCTGATCACCTCTCCAGAAGGAATGAGTGAATCTATTTGCATGTAATCCTGTTCAACCACACACACACAAATTATCTTCATCATCAGTGTTCCACCAGAAATGGTTCTGGGAATCTTTCTGCCTGTCCTACTCCTCTTACCCTATTGCAACCTAGCCATACTTACCTATTGTTTCAATGCTATGTTCCTCTTTAAAGTTTGATATCCACTACCTTTCTTTCTGCTCTTCAAAATTTCTCTTTGTTTTCTTTGTCTTCATGTTTATGTACCATTCACTCCCCTGACTCATAGTCTTCAAGAGCCTTTTCTATTTCAGTACTTCCTCAATCCAATGATCTCTATCCATTCCTTTCTTCACCCACTTTTTTATCTCTCTCTAATTCCCGCTGAACAACTCCCTTTCCTTCCCCACTATGTATAATCCTTCTTCTTCATTCATATTCTTCTCCATTCATATTCTTCTCCTTCCAGCTCCTACTCCATCTTCCAAACCTACAACTGAAAAGCCTCTTGACTTGAGTTCGTCCTCCTCCTGTTAAGACCAAGATTCTCATTATTTTTCACTCCTAAGGTGTATTTCAGCCCTCCATTCTACCCTATTCATTCCTAGCTCTGTTAAATTTGGGAATTTTTTCCATAGTTCCTATTTATTTAGCCCATGTAATCATGCCTTTATCTTTCTTGGGAGGTTTCTTTTTATTTTGCCCTCAATTGAGTTCTTGACAAATCCATTGTTTTGGAATGAGTGCAGTTGAGCTTGACATTTATTCTGAGCCATTATCCTTTATTATGAGTATTTGTAGGGTTATTATCTAAAAATGTGAGTCAATAACATAGCCAATTGGTGACTTATTGAGTAAGTTAATTTGATGATAATTGGTTTCTCAGCAAGCATATTGTGAGTTTTCACCAATGAAAAAGTCTTTACTGAATCCATGCTCCTAATGCCTTTTTTCCTTGAAATATTTTTAATAAAGACACTAATGGAGCTCCTGAATCAATGCAAAAATGCAATGCCCAAAAGAATAGGGCAGATAAATGTGACAATTGCCATACCATTTAGCCTTACTTACACTTGTGCATTTGTACTAAATTGGAAGCTAGTATTTTTTTGTTCATAATTGGTAACTCTTAATGGCCTTCGTGTTTTGATCACCTCTTAGTAATAATGTAATTGAAGATATTGATTGTGTTGATCGACAGACGAATGGAACAAAGAACTGAAGAGCTCCTGGATGGAGGTCAGTCTGGATTTATTGGGGTAGGGTACAAGGATAGCAATTTTGGTTGACTCTTAGGTGACTGAAGGAATCATAACTACTCAGGAATGTCTTGGATGAGATGTATAGAGCATGAAATGAAATAACACTCACAACCCAGATGCCTTCCATTCACATCACAGGGTAGTGTGGCAAGCCTTGAATTCAAGGCATCTGTGTTAAAGAGAAGAGTTATGCTAATAAGAGGAGATTATAAGTTGAGAGAATAATGTATTGGAGGGCTGCACCTAACTAGTATTGTGACTAATGATCAGGGATGATGGTTTGCCTTCTAATTACAGTTTTTTTTTAAGAATCAAGCATTTTTACAAATTTGAAAGATAGTATATATTTCAGTATTTTGGTACTTTTGAATGCCTTTTTTATCACCTTTAATTAGTAACCTTATAAAGCAGTAAGAGATATTTCTGTGGCAAACTGGATTGTTCTTTTCCCACATATTTTTAAGAAGGTATACGACAGTCTTGGAAAAAATAGTGTAATAGAAGTGTCTTCTTTTGTTGTTGATGCATAACTGTGGACAATTAGAATGAGGGGTTGGTATTCATCAAATTGATATTCTTGAAATTGTACCCTTTTGCTGCGGCTCACTCTCCGGAAACCTACTCGTTACATGCAGTGGAAAAGTGAAAGCTCTACAGCGAGAACGAATGGGTACGTTCACAGCAGCCTACCGTGCGATCTTACTAGGTACGTTCACAGCAGCGAAAGGGTTAATTACCATAAATTGACCATTATGGTGTTTAGTGGCTGTATTTAAATTTTAAGATGTGATGAGATTGTGATTGTTTTGCATTATTTTTTAGACCTCATCATTTTTCTCTGTGTTCATCATGTTTGCTTGTATATGATTGAATATCCAGAAGATATAAGGAGATATACAAACTAAATCAGAAAACGAAATAATTTTTTGTGTTGATTAACACGTAACTACCTTTTGGGGCCAATGCAACTGAAACATCCAAGCATCATGTAGTATATGAATAGGTGGTAATATGTAGTGTAGGTACATATTTAGTGGTATCTGAATCCAATTATTAACCAAGAAAAGAATGTTTGGGTAGTGTGGTAGGGTTAAGTGGGGTTAAGGGACAGAGGTACTAGATGATCGATGTATTCAGTCATGGGAGGCAATTTATGTGACTGAGAATATAACTTTTCATTGAGAAAGGATTGCGAATCACTCAAGATATTTACTTAACCCTGGTCTTCAGAGTAATATTTTCAGTCTCAAAATGTGATGGTCTTTCTGTAATAATAGGTATCATCATTTCAAGAAAAATCATGTCATACTCTTTAAAGTATTTGCTCAGGTTTAGATCAGAGTATTTAATCTGAAGAAAATTGAAAATTTTCTAGTATCCATAATATCAGTATTATGCTGAACGAAATGTTCACCTTTTTGTGGCCTTGTAGATTTGAAGAGGATTGATGCAATGGAAGTTTAATATTTCTTTGTGCTCAATGCACAGTTTCAGTTTCATTTTTCAATATGGTGGAGTAAGGTGGTGATTACTTGAGCCTATAATGCCAATGCCCAAGTTAGCATGTTGTGCCTAATTTTACTATTGTGCAAGAAATGCAGTAACGTTTTGGGATTATTTGAAAAATCATGAGATATAATAATAATGTAAACGAGAAAGTATTTTTTTGACAGTGTGAAAGTTAGATCGGGAACAAAAAGTCTTATTTAAAGCTTGCATAATTGATTCATACTTTATACACTACTTAATATATTTTAATGGGGATAGAACTACATTTTAACCTATTGCATGATTTTTCATAGCTCATGAATCATAAATAATATTCAGTGACCAAGGTTGAGGATATATGATTTTTCATAATTAAAAGACTGTAAGAGCATGAAAAATATTTTTCAATATTATATATCTCAAGAAATTACATCTGGTACATGACATTTTTGTAATAGCATTTGTTCTGGATTGAAGACAATTTAAGAAGAAAAAAAATATTTTGATGGAGAATGATTTGGACATTGTCAAGGAGCATGTTAGTTAGTGTCACTGGGAATCTGCTGCACCGAAGTAGCGATTATGTCGAAAATATGTTTATTGAATTAGTTCATGTGAAGAGGAACTGTTGAATGAGGAAGCTGTTGCAGAAAAAAAGGTGATTGGTAGAGAGACCATGAATCAACAAGGATTAAAGAATTTTAAAAGTTTTAATGCACACTACAGCTTTCTTTGGCTCCAAAACTTATTCATAGAACACAATGGGTACCTAAATACATTTGTGACGAAGGGGTGTAAAGATAATAGGCTGGGTGCAATCAAAGGATCCAGCAAATGTGGGTGTGGAATTAAGAGATTAAAGGATTATAGAGGCAGATATTGGAGATTGTGGGGAGGAGAAAGAAAAAAATGTTTTGAATGGCATGGAGAGGGAAAACCTTTAAGATTTCAGTGGGAAATGATGTGGGGTGAAAACATCACAATTATTACTCTACCAGTGGAAAGGTGTTATATATGACGTGAGAGATTTTAAGAAGTGGACAACGTAAGACCTACATAAATGGGAAGATTGCCTCTAAATGTCACACAACTGATATCGCGATTTCAGGAGCAAAATCATATTCGCATGGAAACAGCAGTAATCTGTATTATTTCTAGTTATTACAAATACAGTATTTTCCTAATAAAGAAACTGCTGGTGGTTATTTAAGCCATGGGTAAATAACTACATGCTGTAATCGACAATATTTCAATAACTCATTACTATCATTTCTATGCTTAGTTGAAATCGAAATTAATCCAAAAAATACGTTGTGAGGAAAAAGCTGAAGATAACATTTGTCATAATCATTCTAAAATTCTTCTAATAAAAATAACCTTAACTTTTTATATTTTTTAAATATAAAAAATGTATTAGTGGTATATTTAAAAAAATGACCGAGTGCTATCGATTGTAGCAAATGGAAAGAGCGCGCAAACAAGGAAGCATCGTACTACTGAAAGTGTTGGAAAGCAGAGTCGAAGTAGCTCTTTTCAGTCCGGACTTGAAACTTCGCTTGTGGTTTCTCCATTGATTAGTGCATTTAGTTTTACATGCCGTTTGTCCTAGTTATCACTCATTAACAATTTACATAGGGTCAAAGGTTCAATTTTTGCAAAAAACGGCCTCATACAATTTTCCCTGAAAATCAAGCTGATGCTGAGCCTCGGAAGATGACACTTTGGGGTAAAAATCAATACCATAATGTAGATCAGTTCTTTTTCTTTAATTACGTGTAAGTAACATGACCTAATTGTAACATTTACCAAATATATAAAACAATGTGGAGTATCTTATTTTCAGTCAATTTTTTTGTCTTCATGCAGGAAAATAGCTGGAAGCTACTTCGAGCCACAAAAAGTTACTTATATCACGAGATTCTACATAGTATCCGTGGTTAGAATCCGTTGAGAACTTTTCAACAGTTTGTGACGCCGAAAGTAAAATCGATTTTTTGATAGTACGGCTCCTGCCCGCCGGCAACCGGGAGGCTAGAACCAGGTAACATCAACTAGCGGCCCAAGTTCGCCTTCGCGTTGGTATTGTCGGCCAACCGAAACCAAGTCAAAGGGGTCAACATTGGCTCAAGGTAGCATTGGCAATACCACTTGCTGACATTCGTATGAAGCTGGATCGATTTTGGTTTTCCATGAATGTTTGAACTGAGGGCCACAAGTAGGTATCTGTGGTTATATGGATTATAATATTTCCATGAGAATTCCATACATTACCATGAAAGAACAAATTCTAGAAAGTGAGATAAGTTTGATGGACAGCTTGATCTGTTGTTGTTATTTGGCGGAGGTGATGGAATACTCAGGCCATTTTGTATGACTTAATTGGGTTGCTTGGCCGAGACATCGTTAGGTTTTTACTTCAGGAGAATTAGATGAAACTCCAGCGTTCAGAATGTGGTCGCGAAACATATTTTTGAACTGTGTGAAACTTATAAAGTAACGAATCATATAGCCGTTCATGTATTTGCAATTGAATGAGTTAAGTTATGAGGTGCGACTTGGCCTAGACTTATTCGATCAGTCATGTTCCGAGGATAATAAATGAGTCAGATATTTTGTATTCTCCACACGTTAGTATACATATGTATTATGTTTGTGGCAGCAGCTTGGATGACTTCAGTCGTGTCATGCAGCATAAATTCCTTGGGGGGTCCCAAGCCTCCTTCGCAGGATAAGATGGATCGACTGAAGTCATCCAGCAGGTGACGATGACCTTACTTCCCTTCTCCAAATCCCTAAAATACGTAGATCCCGTAGATGTGTACTTAGATAGAAAAGAGATAAAAAATGTCTTCTCTCTATCTTCGTGCATAATTTCTCGTTCCTCTCTTCCTCATCCCATGTGCTTAATATTCCTTTTTCTCTAATCAAAGTGTACCCCATGGAAATCACCGGCTGATTAGCTTGCGGAAACACAGGTATGGTAGGTATACTTGGGACCGCTTGAAATGTTAATCGTTCTTATCAGGGTGTTCACTCGCCGTACATATAACTGATTCGATGCAGGACATTTTTTTGATCTACGAGAATATTCATCCCAGTGTTCCGACCTTTCACCCTTGCCAAATCCATCTCGCCATATTCGTTCTCGGTCCAGCCTTCAGTTTTTTCCTCCTGGCTCTCTTGACCTTGACCGATTTCCAAATTACGCAATCCCTCCTCCCTCACCCCCCTCCTATGGGTCGACCCTAAGATCCTTCCCCTCGCAACTTTTCTCATGCGCTCGAGAAACACCTCTTTCGTGTCCCAGCGATGATAACCGATGAAAGCTGATTGACAAGAATGTCCTTCGCGCAATTCTGTAGCCAGTCGATCTCTAATCACCCCAGAAATCCACACCCGCGTGGATTCCTCAGCGTATTTTTGGCTATCGGCATGCGTTTAGTCTGTAGCATTTACTGGCTTGAACATTGCTCAAGACTAGACTTTGCGCCACTCATTTTTCTATTTCAACTATTGGGTTGTCAGCCAAAAAAGAAAAATTTAGAGCATGGAGTTGGTCTTCCATTAAAGTCCTTCATTGATTGCTAATTGGTTATTGGAATATTCTTTAAATTATCATTAAATTACTTGAAAGTTTATGGAGTGGAAAATAGGTTTTGTCATAGTAAAATTACACGAAGCACGCGTGTGTGGTACGAGAGAGAGCAAGCCAACGGAATTTTAGTGTGCCAGAAAGGAAGCTGCGCCGAATACGATGCTATCATAATGTAATCCGGATCGCATTATTTTATGCAGTAATGTGCCAATTTAGTGGTGCTGTTTCATTGCTCTTAAATGTATCTGGTTCGATTCCATGCGTCACTTTATGTACTATTTTACTTATAAAAGACATTATCGAAGACTGATTGCGGAAATTAAGTCAATTGGTGCTATTTGACTATGCGTATTTTCAAATTTGCCTCGAAATGTCTCGTTTATCGTACACTATTTACTGACACCTCTTTTGTCATTTATAACCTGAACATGCGTGAGGTTAGGGAAAATTTAAAACCAATCCTATATTTTCGATTCATTTTAAATTTGTTCATCAAATACAAAACCCTGTGGCGTGCGAAATTCGCACGTCAGGGTAGAGCTGCTGTTTCCTTTCCCTCTGCCATCTGCTGTTTCCCAGAAAGATCTAGTGCGCAGAAATTTACCCAGATTGTATTACTGGACTTGTACTAAAGCCCTTCCGGTCTTCGAACTCGGGACCTACAGTAAGAACTCACCACCTTACCCACGGGGCTATAACGCTGTCACGTTTTCGATACGTCTATAATTTTCTTAGATTTATATGTATTTAAAAGTACTGAAGAACCTTACCTCCCGCCATATCACTATCCACCCCACGTGGGCAGTGATAAGGCGGCACCCATCACGTTAACCTCACGCTTGCCGAGCATAAGATCGTAGGTTCGAATCCTGCCTGGGTGAATTTTTCTCCACCCAGGCAGGATTCGAACCTACGATCTTATGCTCGGCAAGCGTGAGGTTAACGTGATGGGTGCCGCCTTATCACTGCCCACGTGGGGTGATAGTGATATGGCGGGAGGTAAGGTTCTTCAGTACTTTTAAATACGTATAAATCTAAGAAAATTATAGACGTATCGAAAACGTGACAGCGTTATAGCCCCGTGGGTATGGTGGTGAGTTCTTACTGTAGGTCCCGAGTTCGAAGACCAGAAGGGCTTTAGTACAAGTCCAGTAATCCGATCTGGGTAACATATTATTGTCTAAAATGTTATAGATGGCAACAGAGGTTCCAAGGCGGGATGTTATGCAGCAATGATCTAGATTAGTAGAACTTCCGTTATGACGACAAAAGTGATCTGTATCCCGATCGTTGAGCAGTAAAATTAAAACGATATTTTTAATATCATATAAATAGTCAAGTTATCCATTGAATCAATAGTAAACTGCGTATGGTTTTGTTTTCTTGCCTATATCATTAATTAGTTTATTGAAATAGAGATAATTACCTCAAAGAGATTTTTAAAAGGATTTCTGAAGGACATTTGCCAATATTGTTAACATACATTCTAGAAATCGAGGATTACTCATAAACGGAGATCTAACAAATGGGTGAGCTAGTTACGAATAACGTATTGAATTCTTCCTTCCAAAGATAGGCATTGTGCACTTAAAACACTAAGAGAAGCTAAGAAATACGTTTTATAGAACAGAAAAATAAGCAATCAAAATTGACTCAAATTCCTTCAGTGTAACGTCACGCCAAACTAATCACTAATTCCAATACCTAAAGCTTTATTTCATCCGACCCAGATCCTGTTGAAGTTACATTACTCTGCAATATTTCATAAAATTATGACAACCTTAGTTCAGGATAAATTGAAATAAATGAAACATTAATACGAATGAGGTCACAAAGACAGCTTATATTATGCATTAATGCGGTTTTTAACGCTTTTCCTTTACTCAAGGCATAAATAATTCTAGTTCTTAAAGAAGACAAACGCGCTCCATTTTGATGAAAGAAATACGCCTGTATTCAAGGTAACATTTATAGACTGAGGAAATCACGCAATTGTTCGTGTTTGTAGATTAGATTAGAGTAAGAGTAGTAGCCCATGATGAAACATTTCCAAGTTTAGGACATACTACGTGCTTGTTCAATTCGTAAAGGATTATTTTTTTTATGAATGAGTCAAGATCTGATATAGTGAGGAAGAAGAGAGTATTACGTACTTCAGATTAGTCAATTTGAGTATCATACATATAGAATCTTAAAATAAAATGCGAAATGAACAGAAAACAGCTTTAATATTTTCTTTGCATTGTCACTCCGATCCATTTACTCGATATATCATGGATGCAAAAGAGTATTTCTCAAATTAAGAATCGCTAACTGAAACCTTCGCCTTGTATTTTCCGCCATTGCTTTCCGTCTGGAGTCGAGGATGCTAGTGGGGCATTTGGAGATAGCGTGAGAAGATTTTATAGGAACCATCATTGTGAGAATAAATATAATTGGCCCTTATGAGTCGCGGAAGGCTTAGACAATACCCGACGTTCGTATTCAGCTAAAAGCGTAGTTGACCACGTTCACCGTGTGAACCGACTTTTGAAAATGGCAGTACATAAAATAATTTCCATTCCCATCCCATCCAGATTCAACTTTTTTGCATCTGCCGTTTGGGCCGTACCAATGTTTAGAATTAGTGGTATGTCTCTACTCTTCCGTTACAGATCCTATCTTCTATCTACCAAACTCCATAGCGTTCATCTGCTTATCTAAGTCTGCCTTTAATGCACTTCCTACAAAAGCAAAAGTAACTTAATCGTAATCAATGATCTCTTCTACCACTGTTTATATTATTTTCATGTTATCTCGAGTTGCCCTCTCGTTCATCAACCGCAACGATTTTCACCGAAAAAGTTGTCTCCACTCATATCTCACTCCAATCTAAATGGTTCGGAGTAAAGCATTTGCCGTGTGAATGGTTGGACTCATTGTCCAATATTCTTCCCAGACTTTAGTATTTATGTTTTCAGCAAGGGCCTGGGACATTTTTACCAAGTCCTTGGGCCCAAATTCGTCCTCATGATCCCTTGAATTCCAAACAGTCAGTCTTTTCCATTTATACCAAAAAATGTTTACAATTTTTTCCAGTCGGAGTAAAATCTGTCTTTACCGATAATCGCTTGATTCTCTGGTCGAATTCTGTATTTCTAACGACAGGCGTGGGAGGAACAGTTTTTTTACGCGGTTTTGGAAGAGTGACAGGTCGTCATTAGGCCTTTCTCGGAAGATGGTAGGCATCTGTTCACAGCAAGATTGAACGGGAATAGGGGCGGACAAGGACATAACTGGAATCAGAAAACAGGGTCGCGACTAATTGCGAAGGCATCCATGTGGCGCTCATTAAACGTCGAGGTCGTCTGGTCGAGCCGAATCGATTTCCTATTTCCAGAAAATTGGCTTCGGGAACGAGGCCAGGACTCAAAATGCACTTTGTGTGGGCAAGGCGCCTTCAAGATGGTGTGGCACCAGTCGATTATTGAGGACCTCCTTAGAATTTGGGTAGAACCTTATATCAGATATATTTTGGAGACCATTTCATAAAATTTAATGGGCATGTTTAGCTGACTCTTCCTTTCCAAGGATCCATTGCTCCTTTAGATTTATGTGATCGAGGATTTTCAGTTGACTTTTAATTAATGAAGTAGGTATTTTGACTTGAAGAATCCTGCTTGATTGCGCACATTCAGTTTCTTCTTATATCTAAATTATATTTCTTATCTAGCTTTTTCAATCAAGTTTTTCAACCCGGTTGTATTACGCCTACAATGAAATTTGCGTGGGAAGGTTTTCTCATTGATCGATCTTCAATTGTATCAGTTTTCTAACCCTCAAAGCTGCCGCGGTTAACTAGCCATTTATTCCCCGCTTCCAAACCTAGGGACATTTACATGTTTTTTGCTTCCGGCTATTATAATTTTCTTTGTGAATAAAACTTTTCCTCTAGTGAAGTGTCCATGGAAGAAGAGACACCCAATTCTTTCCTTTTGTTTCCTTTCGGTGTGTGTAAACAAAAAAAACTAAGCATGGGAAATGAAAGGAACTGACTATCTTATTACAATTTCTTCTACTCTCTTCTGCCCATGCCTGTTTCGTCGCTGTTACATTTCATTATTACACTTACGCACCATCTTTTTCTTCTTAATCCCCCATTATAATCGGTGGAATTAAGTTTCAAGGTGCTCCCACCTAGGGTTTATTCCTCCTTCTAGTCTCACTTCACTTTTTGGAAGTGCGTTTGTTTATTTCTAATTGCCGCAATTCCCTATTCTCATACTAGTAGTTATTCGGGGAAAGTGACCGGCAGCTAAGACCATTTGCATTATCCAGGTTAGGTTAACCGATGGAAGCACATCTACCTCTTTCCCCATTTGCATATTAATATACAAATACGTGTGGCAATTTGTGCGTGTTAGGCTACCAGCCAATCGAATGGTGGATCGAATCTTCACCCCCTGTCACACACCCTCGTGGTGGCTTTCAGGGTATTACGTAGATGTAGAATGTGTTAAGAAGTACTAAGAAAAATGATGAAAATGAAACAAGCATAATTAGGTCCTTACCAAACTTAGCCAACTAATATAAGCTTAATTTTAATATAAACACATCATTTATGCCCGAGGCGGAATTCGAACCCACAACTTAGGTAGGCGAACTTTTGTTGAATAGTCTGTAGCGCATGATGCATGTATTAACAACCATTCCCTTTATCACTATGTAGGTACTAACCATGTAGCTGCATGTGACATATATTATTAGCATGTTTCCATGTAGTACCCTATTTGCATGTCAATAGCTCATGTTTTGGCGATCTTCATCCCCTGCCACACACCCTCGCGGTGGCTTCCAGGGTATCGTGTAGATATAGATGTAGATGAACTTTTGGGCAAGCAAAAGCTGACTTGCCTACTGCGGCTAGAAAAAAGAGATGGTAAGACACTATTGTGCGGAAAAGATTGGTACCAAAATCTATGAATTCTTTTTAACAAGGGAAAGAAACATTTCGTCATTTCGTGAGTTATGTCGTCGTTCCCCGAGTCTATTCTTTCCTGCGAGATAAACTAGCTGGTGAAATTGCCCTGGGGATAGGGTTGGTGTGGTGGACAGAGTACAAGCCTTCCATCTCGAGGGTCCGGGTCTGAAACCCGGCGTTGGCAGATTTTTATGTAGTTTAACTGTCCTTGCTTGAATGCTGAGTGGGGAGAAGTTCGAATGCGGTACTACTTCCGTCGGAGGGGACGTTGAACCGTCGACCCCTTGGCACATTTCGTTAAGAGCATGCTGATGTCGAAGCCGGGTTTCTCTCCTCCCTCCACTCTCTAGATATTCTTTCCTCTTCCCAAGTAACCACCAATTCCTAATTGCGCAAATGACCTTTTTCGTCGGTCGCCTCCTCAAATAACCTGCCTACCTACAAAGTGTACCTGTTCTAAGGCTATTGCCGCTAGGCGACCCTCCTTCAAGAAACATCCAACTAGTACACATTCCTTCCTATTGCTTGGCAGAATATTCGGAAAGGAAGTTGGGGAGACGGAGGGAGTTGGGTAATGGGGGAGGGGACCAGAAAAGAAAAGCTCCAGGTTGCGCGGCGTTAGGGGTGTGTGATTTCTCGGGAGGGGATTGCGGATGGAAGGTCTGGATCGGTGGTGGAAGCCAGGAATCTGTATTTGCGAACGATAAGGCGAATTGAATTCGGCGCGAAGAGTGGGCCTGTCGGTCCTCGATAAGGGAGAAAGCGGAGGGATGTGACAGCGGTGGGGGTTTGGCGGGATAGTCAATTTCATTTTTGGGGCGGGGAGACTGGAGGTTGGAGTTTGACGGTTGGCATAAGGAGGGGGCATTATGCTGGAATGCAAAGGGGATGGCCGAGCCGAGTTCGAGGTGGTAATTTCTCACTTGATGTTCGGAGGGTGGATGAATATTTTCTTCGGTGACTCCTCCCCTCTCACATTGGTTCATATTGGACTAAGAAAAATACACGTACCCTCTCGTACAATTCATCCACAAACAGTCAACATCAACGCCTGAATCATTTTTGGATGATATTACGAAACTTTTTCTATTTATTAAAAATATAATATTTTTGTTACGTAGTAGGCGTTGAAATAGATTGACGTGAAAAAAATGTAAGGATATCTATCAAGTTTTGGGTAGGCAACAATGTCAGCAAATTAACGCTAGTCTAATAGATTTCAATAATATTTTACTGATGTCGAACCCAGTTTTATTAAAGAAATGCGTGCTATGTTGTGCTGTGCCTCCATTGTCCGGTGAAGATAATTGATGAAAGATGCAAAATAATGGCAGCTAAAGGAAATGTGACTTTGCAAAATGTAATGGTTATCAAAATACGTGACTTTCCATGTTATACTCTTGTGAAGTGACTATATGAGGCTGTTATTCATTGCAAGTCTCATGGTATAATTTTAGCATTTGATGAAGAAGGTATATGCACACCACTAGGATGAGCTCCTGGCAAAGAAATGACCAAGATTTCTTTTTTTTTGATTGGAATGGTAGGATTATTTCTTGACACATTGGAATAATTTTTCTGTGAAGATGCTTGCGTTAAATTTTCCCGGGGGGATCGGGTTGGTATGGTGGCCAGAGAACTGGCCTCCCATCCCGAGGGCCCGGGTTCAATTCCTGGCAGTGACGGATTTTTCAGTGGTAAACTGGTTCTTATTTGAGTGCCTAGTTGAAGACATTTCAAGTTCAGTACTCTGTCCTTTGGATGAGACGTTAGGCCGTGGTCCTTATCGCCTGTCGTTAAGAGTAGGCTAATGCCGACGCCGGATTTCTCCCCACCCTACCTCCATTACCTGAAATTTTCCTGCCATTTCCCAATAATCCACCTATCCTAAATGGCGCAAGTGTCCTCAGCTGTCGGACGCCTCCCCGTAATAACTGTAACTAATCTACCCGGGTGCTTTTATTTTACTTCCTGTTTTTCTTATATCTGTACTCATGATTTTTGCCATCTGACTTCTGAATAGTTTATTAAATCCTGTAATTTATCGCAGCTAAGTTGGCCTGGAGCTGAATTATTTTTTATAATTAGAAAGCAGGATATATCATGGCATTGTTGATTAAATCATCATGTACCTAGTCTTAGTGATTGGATGGTTACTTGCGAATTTCGACGTTACTCGAGGTTTATATTACAATTTTAGGGATATCAATTCAACGAAACCTCAATATTTTTATTGGTTTTTCTAAAGTTGTTACGTAGAGAACATTAAAATTTAATACAGTCAAATTCAATTAAGACTAGATAAATTACTAGCCAGTCTCGAATGCAATAATGCAATTAAGGGGAGCGTGTTGAAGATAAAGACGATCATTGCTTCGGCAGATGTATTACCACTGCTATTTAATGATTTTAAATTACTACTTATTTTCCTCTGTGATTTGCGTAACATTTATTTATGTGGGGTGCGGGTGGATTTTTACTTAGCTTACACAGATGTTTTTTTCCAAGTTGACAACATTACTCAAAGAAATTAAGACACCAAATATTCGAAACGGCATTTTGAAAATGGCTCATTATTGTACAGATATTGTCTTCTTTGCGGTTTAAAATAAGGCAAAGTACACAATAAAAACTGAAATCAGTATCACCATGCGTTAATGTGATCGTGGTCATTTCTCGCGCAAACAATTGAGTCACAAAGGTAAAGGCTGTGATATTACCTTCGCAAGACTTCACAACGGTTATGTTCTCTCTCGACAGGGACGGAACCGGGATGATTAGCGCGGGGGGGTCGTGAGCAGTGTGAGAAAACTCGAATGAAACTAACCATAGGGAATAAAGAGGAAATTGAAAGTACCCATAAATTGTTTATTTTTATGAGGGGGACAGAAGAGGAAAATTCGAGCTGAAGTTTAAGGGGAGTTGCTTTTTTTTTACATTTCGACCAGATAGCTCCGTGAGTATACTCGAGCAACGGTAGAGAGGAGGGAGAATTGTAGAGAAGGAAGGCAGTAGTTGGGGAAACTCTCGGCAGGGGTGGTGGTGGAGTGTGAACATAGTGGAAGAGGCGAACGCGAGAGGACGAAGTGGCGATGAAGGGGACGAGAGTCATGGTGAGGGCTGCGAAAAAGGGAAGAAAAAAAAAACGTTGGGAGAACGAAGGAGAGGGTTCTCCCATTTTTTGGGAAAGGATATCGCCGCTGAATGAGGAATCGTGAGTGAGGATTCGTGTTTTCTTCCGCCATAAATCGCATTTAATCCAAAGGTTTTTATGCATATAGAATTCCTCCCACCCTTCCCCACTCTTTTTCTCATTCCATCCCCCCCCCCAGCATCTTTCGCTCCTCCCCCCCACCACTCTCCGGATCCCTCCCCCTAATCCATTGGAAATAGCAACCTTCGACCCCCCTGACAACAACTTCGACAACTTCCCGATGGTGAGTGTGCGAGGGCGAATGGGTAAAATACTACGGGGCGCAATAAAGGGGGAGGGAGGGGAGGAGGGTACGCGAGAAAGACACCGCGGCAAGGAGTCCCCTTTTATTTCTTTCCGGAGAGGTTGGGGGGGGAGGGGGAAGGGGGTTGGAGCGAAGGATCTCCGTACATGTTCCCCGTGTATATGCATATAAATAAGCGAATGAGCTTCGCGAGCGCGTATGTATTGTGTGTTTGCGCATAAAAAATCCATTTAAGTGGCGGGAGCTGAGAGAATGGGAGATCTGGGATTCTTTCCTTCCTTTCGGCGGTTAGTGGAGTACTGCGTCGGAAAGAAAGGCGCCAAGGGGATACCGTAAAGCTATTCGGAGGGGTTCTTTCTTATTCCTCGGCCTCTTATACGCCAATTCCAAAATCATCATTCGATATCGTCGTAGATGTTCAACGTACGGAGGCACTTTGGGAGCTCGCTTTAGTCGCCACCATTAGGTGCTACATTCCAAATATGCCGACGCTTTTTCCTTGTGCATTGAGGTCTCGACTTTCAAATTAAGGCAATCACATCGACAGTTAAGTGGCGGTTAGGTACCTATTTTAACTGTCGTGGTCACGTCGTGGCTCTGCGCAAAAAAGTGTAATCACGACGAACAATTTCTGGAGATATTCTAATGTTCAAATCTAATTTTATTGGTATCATTACATCTTTTAATTTATTTACGACCGCATGACTGGATCCTGGTTTCAACATGGTTGATTTGCTGGCCGCGGTAGCCAGGTCGGTAGGGCGTCGCCCTAGCAACCCAAGAGTCGCAGGCTTGAATACTACCATGTGCATGGATGTTGTATTTCTCTTAGCATTAAGATCTGAGGTCAGACCGAAGGTTTTTAATGTTGTGTTTGTCTAAGCGCTAATGCCTTAGGTTAGACGGTGCGACATAACCTTAGTTGTTGAAGCACCTAAACTCCTAAACCTACTTATTTGATTGATTTTTGCTTAAGGAAATTAAACTCATGGGATAAATTATGTTTATGGAATTGAAAAGTGATCTCAAATTGACGTAAAATTGAACTTTCTTTATTTGAATCAAACTTTTTGGTGGGGAGCGAAAATCATAGAAATTGCGAGGGAATGATATGGGACGAGGAAATGCATAGGAATAGAGCTGGTGTAAATTTGATGCACAGCTCGTGTCACGCGTTGTGATTTTCAGTGTTTACCTTTCCATGCACTGTATAATTTGTTTGAAATTCAGAAATTTTCAGGATGTGGATCCTTAAGCCTCGTTTAAGAAGGCTCGAAAGGCTTTTTATACTTTTAGTAATTTTTTAAAAACTCTTAGTTATTGAGGATTTTAGGTATTTACGTTAGCTGAAGGAACACGGATGATCCCTAATGCCTAATGAAGGTAGTAACACGAACATGGTGTTATCCCATTGAAGGGAACAAGGAACCTATCCTTTTGTGACGCAAAATGTTGGAATTGACCAGATAAATAAGATTAGAGAGGTGGATTGTCTATAGATACTGACTGATATGATGTAGACTGATAGATTCAAAATGTCATTTTTCCCCCGTACTATAAGAGGACACAATAAGCAGTATAGCCAAGGAATAGGTAGGGAAAATATTTTAGAGTAGTCTGTAGTGCAAGATGCATGAATTAACAACCAATCACTTTATTACTATGTAGATACTAACCATCTACTTGAATGAGACCCTATTATGTAGCATGTTTCCATTTAGTGGCTTGTTTGCATGTCAATAGTGCATGCTAGGCGATCTTCACCCCCTGCCACACTCCCTCGCGGTGGCTTGCAGGGTATCGCGTGGATGTAGATGTAGATGAATTGTTGGCAAGTGTCTTCACAATTCCTCGTGTTGCTCTTTTTTAAGAACAGAAATTTAACCAATTGATTCTTAAACTTTTGAAATCAAACAGATTGATAGTTTTATATCTATTAGGGTAGGTTTTGACGAAGTATCCCTGCTAAAGTTTGTATGCCATTCATACATCGGCACCATCTCTGTGCTAATTATACCTTCAAATCGGCATATTTCCTGCCCCTCCTCTTGCCAACCACAACACCCTTTCTTTTTCTTCCTCGTCCTCACCTAACCGGCACTCTGCGTCGATAGCCTTCTTTAGCATTCCATTGTCTCGCTATACCTGTTTCATCCACTTACTTTGCCCTCTCCCAATGTCTTCCGACACTCTTCTCTCCTCCTAAACCGAGTTCAACGTCTCGTCATTCGTCCGCCGTTCCAATTCAAAAAGAAACATTTGTAAGGCAATGGAAACCGAAAACATAATTCTAATTACGATTAGACTGGCAATGCGGATGTCCTTATTTTCTTCTGATGAAAATCAAATTTCGTCGATGTATTTCTGGCCGCCTTTTGATGTTTAAGTCAAGGATGATTTTAATTTTCCTCAATCGATAATGGAACTTGGCGAATACGTTATTTTTCTTTATTTTTTGATTGATCCTGTATCTGGTTTCATTCGTGGAATTATCCACATAAGCTACCGCAAGGGTGCGTCAGGGGATGTGATATCATCCGGCGTGCATTTTGAATTAAAAAAGAATTAAATTTACAAGTACTATCATGCAGGCGTGCAAAAATATGTCTGTGTGTATACTGCCTACAATTCTTGAGAGATACAAAGCTAAGTTGTCAGCCTCTACAAAGTAATTCAATAATTAATGATTAGTGATTAGTCAAGCATTTCTATAAGTACATTAATTAATTAATATTTCCCAACGTGTCCATGAGTTAGTAATATTATGACATGAACATGTTTAAAAAATCATCACACACTACTCTTCAACATACGATGATGTCATGTTTGCGCCTTTTTTTAACTATACTTGTCTATTTTCGTTCTTTCAATCGAAAATAAGGTCGTATATTTCCTTTA
Source organism: Platycnemis pennipes (assembly GCA_933228895.1). Classification (NCBI taxonomy): domain Eukaryota; kingdom Metazoa; phylum Arthropoda; class Insecta; order Odonata; family Platycnemididae; genus Platycnemis; species Platycnemis pennipes. Next base: position 56,264,703 of record OW121853.1, read on the forward strand.
GGCTTCTGAACGTGATTGAGTACGCTTTTGTAGGCGATCGTTTGCACTGAATTTGCGAAGAAATGTGGGGCGGCGCCCCCTTTTGATTTTCTTTTCTTCGCTGCTCGAGACATTTTTGGATATTTGAGCGGTGGAACTTTAGAAATACCGCTTGCGGTCTGAGCGAGTTAGATTACTATTCATTGATATGGGATCAAGCAAATATTTGATTTCTTCTGACGCATTTTGACGTGTGCGGAAAAGCAAGGTTTCCCAGAAATGTTTTTTATCTGAGTATTGACTGATCGGAGATGTTTACAATGTGAGAGAAGCTACATGATTGGCCGATTCGAATGGACATCATATTCACCCCAGCTGTATCGTTAGTTATCCCACATGTAGACTCAAATTTACGATGGTGAAAGTGTACGATATTTTTGTATAATTTCTGCAATAGGCTCATTAATTTCGTTGTTCAACATTTCGTATTTCCCCGCGGAGATATTGAAGATTAATCGGATAGCAGAATGTAACTGCAGACTGTAATTACAGAAAATTTTCGCAGCAGTCGACGAAAATCTATGTAGGTATATTTTGCACTACCGATGCATGTGACGTTCAATTAAAGTTTATACGCTCGTCATTCGGTCTTTTCATAATATTTAAATACATGCAGCTCTTCTTAACCCCAAAAATTTTGCCTCAAGTATCAAACATGGTGTGTAGCCATGTGGAAAACAAGCGAAAATGGGTAATTCATTTATATAGTAGAAAAAAGAAACAATGTTTTGGATCAAATGCAGGTTTATGGGTATAAATACCATTTTTTCATGCTAAATTTGTTATTTTTATGTTTTAAATTTAACTATCCTTATTATTAGTTAATTATACATCAGAGAGTTTTCATATAGATTCCCTTCTACTCCTGAGTTAGTTGCCAGCACAATAAGACGACCATGGTAGCTAGGTCGTTAACGTGCCGGCATTGCAAAAGAAAGATTACAGATTTGAATCCCGGCTACTGTATTGATATTGTGTTTTTATTTAGTATTCAGTTTGGGTTAGATAGTTCGATATTAATTGGAAAATTCCAGTGGGAGAAATCCAGTTGGAGAATCTAAAAATCGAATTATACTGCTACCACCGAGTAAACAACTGAAGTCTCAATTTTTATTTTCCTCTTGCGTTTTTGATTCATATTCACTTTACGATATCCTTATTTAAAACTCTCTAGGGACTTAGGGAGACTGATTTTTTTTTATCTGGCCGAAGTTTCTGGCCTATTTATTTTTGTGAATAATTTTGGTGTTAGGATGTAGAATTTTTATTCTGCTCTATCAGTGGACATTGAATTGTATTTTACTGCGTTCAGAGCAGATAAAGAGTGCATCGAAGAAAGATTTCAAAGTAGCGCTGGTACTCCAAACATTAGGAGGACCTTAGTCATATTCAATTGTAGGATAACTCGACTAAGTGAACCTAATGAGTGTTTGATTTTTTTGAGAAATGACAACAAATTTTTCCTTATGAAATATTACTAACCTGTTTAATCCTTGCTCTTGGAAATATTTTCTCCTAAGTTAGATGAATCCATTCATCTTTCAAATTCATTTCATATTGAGCTGATATGTAGTCAGGCATGCTGTACTGAATTTAGGAAAAAATATTTTGGCTGCTACAGCGTCCAGCCTTAATGTGCTTACAGCGTAATATTTTTACTATCAGAACTAAAGTACCTATGTGAAAGGAGCTGACCCCAACTGCAGTGGTACTCATACTTATCTTCAAAGCAAAATCTCACCCGTGATTTTTTATGTCTCAGTCGAAACTAAATGTATACTCACTGTAAGGCTTTAATAACTCTTAGGAATTCCTTCTAGCGTTTAGAGATCACTCACTATAATAGAAGGCAAGAAAGCTTTCTGAGGATACCGTGAGGATGCCGTCGTCCAATTTTAGGAAAATTAGTCGTGCGATATGGATTTAAGTATGGCCTCCGATGCCTGTAAAATTGATACCCAATCTTTGGGAACGTTTTCAGAGCGGAGAATAAATTGCCCGAAGTCTCGGCAGATACGAATCAATTCCCATTTCCACTCCCTCTGCCCCCTTACCTCTCTCCCTCTCCTGACCCTCTCTTTCATTCGCCCTCTCGTCCTTTCTTTTGCTACTCTCGGCCGAATCTTGGGTGAAACCATTGTATGCACAAATGGGAACTTAAAATTTGAATTTTGAATAAACGCTTATTTATTGCTGGTTGATCTATGGTCGTCTTAATACTTTCACATCGCCCTCAATTTTTTTACTTTTGCATATTGATTTTGGTGCGATCTCTTGATCTTATAACCACATTTGACTTCCTTCTGATGTTTGCCATATCCTCGTGTATTTTATTGGCCATTGTCACATCAATTACGTTTTACACACACTTAAATTCCTCTTAAAGAAGTTTTTCCGCAACATTCATCGCGGTTACCTTCATCTACCCTTTCCCTTCAATCTATTCAATTTATGTATCTGTTACGTTACTTGACACTCATACGTTCTTTCAACGTGGGAAAAACCCTGCAAACCTTCCGTTGCAATAGTTTATCCCATAACGTAACTTCAAAACCATCATATTTCCTAACCCAAAAAACATTTCTTCACCGTCGGATTAAAAGAAATTGATTGAAATATTTGATAAGATTTTTATTCATATCCCTAAATGTGCATATTGTCGTGGCTCGTGGTGGCACGCAGGGTATTACGTAGATGTAGATGTATTGATATTTGCATTCATAAAACCTACCGTTTCCTTTTACCATTCATATTCATTATGCACATTCAGCACATTTCCCATATGTTATACCCTTCCTAGACCCACGATTAGAATAATTGTGATATGTACATTTCTTTGCTTTTTCCATTAGTAAGAAACAGCTTGGTATTTCTACCGGATGGCCGACGGAGGAACAATGGCACTAATGTCCGCCCATCTATTTTTCGGGCATTCAATATTAATACTCCAAGAAACTAGGGATGACCCGTTAAAACAGCATACATTTAAAACATTTTAATTATTGGTTACACACATTCTTTTTGTGGCATTTACGACTACTTCTTCAGTCACTGTCAGTTACTCGCGATTAACATTTTGGATAATAGTCTTCTATTTCTCAACATTCCGCCTACCTGTCTCCTCCCTGTATCTAATGAAAAAAAATTTCTAGCTCTCTTGCATTATTATTAACTTTTTGTTTATTTGTCGAAACTTACCTATCTGCTCTCTATATAATCGAAATATCAAGAAGTTAACGAACTCATCTCTATTTCCGGAGGCAAAATAAAGGTTCTAGTTTCGATTCGAACGAGGCCAATTGATATTCGTGAAACTCAACGTCGCGCGTCATCAAGTCATTGTTTCATTATGAATGATAGGATAAACTTTGTAATTCCACAATTATTTATTTCACACTACTACTACCATTGTTTCGACGATAATGTCATCATCAGATGACCTGGTTTCGACGTTAATGTTATCATCAGATGACCTGATGATGACGTTAACGTCGAAACCATGATAGTAGTAGTGTAAAATAAATAATTGTGGAATTACAAAGTTTATCCTATCATTTGTAATGAATACAAGAAAATTCCATAAAGTTACGCCTAAAACCATCAACCTAAGTCATTTTTTTGCATGCCAAAACTTCCTTACATTTTGTAAGGAAGTACACATTGTGTACAGATTTTTTCAGCGATTTTTATAATTATTGTAGTCATTATTTCATTAAGTAATTCAGGAAAACATGCCATCGATTTCCATGGGTTAATGCATATCGTACGATATCACGTGTTTGCTGCCGTTTTTATATCGCGTCGTGCATTCGAGTCCATACCGCTGACGATATGTCGCCGTATTCCGTAGCTATAAATCCAAATTCATGCTTTATTGTTGCTGACAACTTAACATCCCAGTACTTCTCTATAAATTCCTCATTACTTGTCCTTTTTCTCTACCCTGTTACTCATTTTCTTCTCTGATTTCATGCCGCTTATTTTCCCTCAATCCATTCGCCTATCGCCCTTCTCCCTCCTCTCTTACTTCACTCCACTGTTTATTCAGTCCCTCCCCTCGTCTTCCCTCCTTTCATTTCCTCCGGATCCTTTCCTCTTTCCTCCCTTTCCCCCCGCGCCAACCGAAAATCGTTCCATTACGTCCAATCATTACTCCCTATAACTTTCCGCTCCAATATTTTACCGTCCCTTCACAGTTATTTTCCTGACAATGCCTTCAATCATGGGCGAGTTCAAATGTCAGGCCATATAGTGAGGGGGAGAAAAATGTTTCGTCACGCATTTGAGATGGAGGAAAATTGGTTAACTCAAAACCTGCGCACCATTTGGGGGAGGGAGTCATTTATGGTTAGCTGCAGGCGTGGCGAAGTGTGGCGCGAAAATGCAGTGCCGTGTGGATGATACGAACTCTTCATTAAGTTAATCGCTATAGCCTCGTGGTTTTGGTCGTGACGAAACTAATTGTCATCCATGTAAAGGTAACCTATTAATCAGAAATTTCGTGGTTCAGTGTTGCTCTCACCGCGTTATTTGCTGTTAAACTCGATAAAGTTTGCTGGTCGAGGGAAATTTCGAATACTTCTGCAAGATTGGAAAAATGTAGTTTCGCAAACGTAACTCGAAATCGATATCTTCATCTACGTAGTACTCTTCAACCTACCTCGATGGTGCGTGGCAGGGAGAGATTAATCACAAAACGTTACATACAAAAACAACAAATCAAATTTATGCAGTATGCTTGAGAGAAATTTGATAATTAGAAAAATCCATATATTCCCGAAACACAAGCTTGTATTTAACAAAATTCACTATCGGAATGTATGTAAATCTCTAGCTTGCTGCGTGGCGGAACTGAGGAATAATATGGCAGCCGAAAATAAGCATTTAACATACAGTGTTACATGAGGATGATGAATATCAGGTTAATAGATCGAGAAAGGGGATTAGTATAAATGAGAAGTATAATGGAAACCTGGAGAAACTGGATGCACTTACAGGGAACATATTGATATGTTATTGTTGCATGCCGGGCAGGGAAAAGTAAAAGGCACAGACACTAGATATCTAGTGACCATGGTAAAAGGGAAGAACTCTAAGGGAAGACCCAAGGAAGATGTGTGGAGCAAGAAATAAAGGATTTGAAAGAGAAAGATGAGGGTTTTAAGAAGCTATATAGCCTGTATTCGCACGGAGGCTGCGTTAAATAAACCTTGATGCCTTGTGACAATAAGATGACAATAAGTGAGTAGCATAGTTGCATCATCCTTTTCTTTTTAGAGTAGTTCTGCATATACTGTGTTAAACTGTGATGAACTTCTCCGTTGGATATTCCGTATATTTGTACCTTTACGTCGTTCACCGTAATTAAGACGGGCTTGATTTGCTTCTTCGAGTAAATTTATTCTCCATACTTTTTATTTGCTTTCACTTTCAAATAAAATCTAGAATATCGTGCTCCAATTGTATAAATATAAAAACATGGATTTCTTTTCTACTAAAATTATCTGTTCGTGAGCAATTTGGAGTGTAGCCAGTCACATTAAAGAGATAAACTCTGGTCAGTTATTTCAAATGTATCAGAAACAAAATGAAATGGAAAGTATCAGTTTCATCTTTCCCGTTTATCTTCCCTTTTTCTTTACCTATTGATTTCCAGCTCGACCTTAGAAGTTGATGAATTTATTTTGATTAAAGTTATCAGTTTCCGGGCTCGTTTTTAGAGTGATACCCAGACTCATGAATTATTGTAAAACCAATAAGCAACAATCCCAATGGAAACTGTTGTGAATTCGTGCTAGCGGGGCTTAGATATCCTGTCCACTCTTCGGGTATTTATCAGAGGTGTTTTATCCCTTGACTCCGATTGGCTTTATCTGATTTTCTGCAAACAGCATCGATCACAGCTAGTCTAACTGGGAACTGTTGGGGAACACCAGTCCTCAGTTAGTATCTGCCATAGTTCCTCGCTGTTATAATTTCTTTTCATGATGAAAATGAGATTTTAGATAGATTAATAATCGAAAAAAGCTGGTATTAATGTCCTGGGCCGCTGCGTACTGATGATTTTTGTACTTATGCTTGATGAAAATCATCTAAAATTACTGAAACTGAGACAATTTCAAATTTTAGGAAATAAATGAGTTTCAATAATGGTAAAGGCTCTGTTAAAATATGCAGGAATGAAAAATTGCGTTGATATGGACGATAGATGTATGCATTAAATTCCCTCAAGTAATAGGTAGCCTCTTTTACGCTGTGCGGAAGTTGATTATGGCTAACTTTATATCGCTGAATGTTTGTAGCATTCCTTCCGAGTGTTTTGAACTATTATCTGTTCCCATCAAAGCCATTGTTATCATATTCCACAGGTTGATAAACTCCACAATGGCAATTAATGGTGGGATGGGATGATTCCAATTCAAATATGTGGAGGGAGGTTAATTTTGTTCATATTTATGTAGGCATTTAAATTAAAGTGCTTGTAAAAATATATGTAATTTATAAGATACTGTAATTTGATATAGATTTTTTTCAATGCCAAACATTACTATGTTTACGAAAGTAACGTATCCTCACTTGTACAGCTGGCTGCTTCAGTTTAAGTAACATGGCTATAGGCGTTGACCTGCCTTAAAATCAAATTTCATGCTTGATATCAAAACGAGATGGTTACAATACATCAAGTTTCTTACGTTGTGGTACGTAGTGGTAAAATATTAACTTGAAAAGCTTTATTTAAAGTATTTGCATAGTTTCAAAATCTTAATGCCACACTGTCATTTTGCGTCACGGACATTTGTAGAGCTTGTTAAACAAATAAATTCGCATTTAATATTTCCACACTCAACTTCCTTCAACGATATCACGTTACTTTTTGTAGCTTGAAGTAGGTAATGTTCGTGTTCGTAATAGATAATGTGTTAAAAATGCGTCATGATTGTTTTAAACATACGTCATGATAGCGTTCCGCATATTTTTTTGTAATTTACGTACCTGGCTCGACGTCTCATCGTGAACATCGCATTTTTCTACTAGTCCATTACCATACCGTCTAGGCTTAATTGACGTGTGATGATCACTACTCGATTTAGGGCTCGTCGTCGATCTCCTCCGATTATTTATTCTACCCATTCATTTCAAATTGCACGCGTCGTCCACCCAGCCACCATTTTATGGGAAAGAGCTTTCGCATTTTGCCTCTCGGACGAGACGTATTAATCTATCTCCCCCCCCTCTACGTGTTATCTCACATCTCGAGCATATCTCTTCCAATCTTCAGACCACACTCTTCAGGTCACTATTTTCCACCCCGACGAACAGTCTCAACTTCTGCCCACCCTCCTACTTCAACCATTCTTTTGTTCGTGCATTTTTTTTCTTATTACGGGGTCTCCACTCGGTAGACCTCCACGCGGTAGGTGGGCGTCCTTTCCTCTATCAGGAAGGGGAGAAATCAGATGAATGGATGGACCTATCGTCGTGGGGCAGATAGAGTTTATTTTTTTCGTCTGGGTTCGACGCCGAGTCTCCAGGGAGAAACGAGGTTTCCTCCCGCTCCGCTCATTTTATCTATTCTCCCCTCTTCCCCCTTGCCCCTTCGCTATCCCAGCATCCATCTCGAACGCCATTTCGTTGGCCGTCCTCACGACGGTCGGGAATTCCTCTCCTCGAGCTATTGTTCTTCTGGGGTCATCCGTTTAACAGGAAAGAGTAGAGCGTTCCACGACCAAGTCCTCCAATTAACCCCCGCCTCTCGAAGCTCCCCTATCCACTCCCCGTGCTTCCCCTCCCTCTTATTCTGCTGCTCCATAGGTGTCCTCCTTTGCTCGACTTCCCACCATTCGCTCCTTCCACTTTTTCCTTTCCCTTCAAATTCCCTTTTTCGCACTCTGTAATCCCCTTATCCTTTTTTTGTCGTATCCGTTCATTTTACTCTTTGAGTTACTCGCTTGAGTAAAGTTTATCTTCCTTTGTACTCCTTCACATTCTCTACTTCTAGCAATTAGATTATAGTTTAGAACCCCTAAGTTTTAGATTTTTTCAGCGCCAAACCAGGTGAATTTTGATTCAAGAATGAAATATATCCAAGCATATCGTCGATTGAGAGTAATTACACGAATACAAATCATGATTTCGTGATTGAAATTGAGCGTTAAAAAAGGGGGTGCGATATATGAGGTTTTTAAGCAATATTTTGGACACAAAAATTATCTTTAGTTAATACACTTCTTTCTGTTATCAAAGGTAATATAACCCAAATTAAATCTTACATAGAAAGATAGTTTGGGTAGAACTACGTAATAAAAGAATAATTGGTTGGAGAGAGGGCCCATGATAGAAATCACGAGTGAAGTTATTTTGGGGAAGGTTTACTTTGACCTTAAAAAATTATCATTACTGTAGAATGTATTTAAATTCACTGAATTCCTTCACAAAAAAAGGTGGGGTCATTTCAACAATTATGCTGTACTTAATACTGGAGAGCTTCAGTTTGAGATGGAGAAATACAGAGTTTTTTTAGAAGTGAATTAATTAAATTTTAGTGTATGGAGTCTCTTGTTTACTTTTGATCGGGGTTCATACGCTCTATTCAAATCCAATGGTAATGGAACCCAATCTCTGTAATAGTAGTAAAAATTTTATTAAGCCCATAAGATAATACGTTTTCCCTCTAGGAATATTTGAATGTGTGTAGTGTAATAATATGAAATATGCGATAGTAGCATTTTCTTTTACCCAGGGAAGAAAAGAAAGTATCTTAATAAGTTTTGAGAGGTATATTCTCATTTGAATTTCACATTAAATAAGATGAACTTTAAAATTTCGGGAATTATCTTTCGGATACGAATGCTTTAGTTTAACTAAAAACTTAAGACACCAGGGGAGGAAAAACTATATTCCTCTATTCTGGAATTTTTTCCAACCCTAATGCTTTCGTACACAATTAGGTAATGCCCATACACGTTATCACCTATCACACTAACTTTGGGTAGAAGAATGGCTACTTACAATTAGTAGTTCAAAAACAATAAGCCATTTTTGCTTATTGTTTTTGTACTATTGTTTCTCTAAACTATTACTACACTATTGTAATATTGTTTTTTTCTCTCAGTTGAAAATATAATAGACGCAACGTATACGACTTCCAATAGATGAATTGACTTTTAGAAACCTCTGGGTCAGGAATAAAATATCACAATCTGGATTTCGGTGCTTGGAGGCATCATCAGATGCATTAATGACAAGAGGAAACGTGCATTGTGTGCTTATATATGGTTTTGAAGTGGGGGTTTCAGGGGTTTCCCCAATCCTCAAAACCGTTAGTAACCTTCCTATACGGTTTTGAGGATTGGGAAAGAAGTGGAAAACAAATATTCATCTAGTCCAATACGGTGAGGGTCGAGCAATCTTTTTAACATTTCTAGTTGCTCTAATGAGTTCAACTTACCTATGTTGACACGTATACAAAAATATTGACGTTAAAATCACTGTTATGTCCTAGCTGTCCCAGTTCCAGATGCTTGGAGAAATTACTTCTATTTTTTACTAAAAATTTGGTGAAAAGCTTCAATTGCTGATTGGTACTCTTCCACAATACTAGAATATCATCAACGTACCGAAACCAATATATTACAGAATTTAAGAGTGGGCTGTTTGAATTTAAAATATTTTGCACTAAGTTGTCTAAAAATGTTTCTGCAAGTAATGGTGATAATGGAAAACCCATCGATAGGCCATATGTGCGTTGATAAAATGCATTGTCAAACAAAAAATTATTCTGTCCTAAACAAATGATTAAGGCAGTGGGTAATTCTTTACAACCCCTTTCGCAACCATATATAAGCACACGATACACGTTTCCTTTTGTCATTCATGCACCTGATGATGATGTAAATTATCGAAATCCGGATTGTGCTATTGTATTATTAACCCTGTAGTTCGTAAAAGTCAATTCATTCATTGTACCAATGGAATTTCACAAAGTTATTTTGAGTCTTATCTCAATTGTGCAATTTCCGTCCGACTGGAAATGATTCCGAATCCTCTTGATAAGGATAAGAGTCAAACGATGTCAACGACGTGTCAAGAGAATGCACATGCGACGGGAGCGCCATGGCCACCCATAAATTTGAGCAAGAGCGTTGCGCTCACATCTCCGCGAGAAACCTTTTAGTTTTAAGATGCCAGAAGAGGATATTTCCTGCAACCTCCCCGAAGGAGATTTCGTTTTTCTCTCGGTCTTATAGTAATAGTAATTTATGTCCCGTATGGAGGCAGCGAGAGATAGGACTGCGGGAAAAACGTGTCAATTCACTGTTCTCCTGGAAAAGTTGTCGGGGGCGAATCGGGAGATTTTTATAAGGTGGGCATTGCACCCTGGGGAAGTCAGCGGTGGGTGGCGGACGGAAAGTGGTGGGTGAATAGAGTGAATGTTGGCGTTGGAAGCGGAGAGGACCGCCCTGGGGATGTCGGCGTCGTTTGGCAAGGTGGGATGTGATGGATGCAGGATTGTGGCGGAGAGAAGGTCATACCTCCTCGATCAGCCCCTGGTGGTACCGTATTCCCGCAAGCGATGTTAAAAGGATAAGCGGGGCGTTATTTTTGGTCATGGGGATGACTTTATCTGGGAACTGGGCTGTTGATAACTGCGATTTGTCGGGTATCGATGGTATTTTTTGTACAAAGGGGGCGGCAGAATTGAAGGAATGGTGAGCGAAAGGTTGGAGTGCTGATTTCGTGAGTCCTCTAGTATTTTTCAACCTTATTGCAAGCACCGGAAGAAACATTTGGATGGCAAAATGCTGCTTTATGTGTCAATCAAAAGAATACATTTATAAATTCAGTAGATTCCGGCGATATTGCGTGGTGTTCGAATATATCGAAAAGAAGATAAAAAAATACAATTTACCACTGATAAAAAAAAACCAAAATCATTACATAAATGCAATGCCAACGAAACCCGGGTCGGAATAAAGTTTTTTTTTATCTGTGGTAAATTGTAAATTTTTATCTTCTTTTCAATACATTCTATATTTTTCGGTAAGCACTTTATTGTTAAAAGGAAGCAATGGAAAATTTATGAATTTAATTTATTTATCATTTATATGAGCATTTATACAGAGAATGGGGAAGGTGTTTTTTTTAAAGGACCATGGTGAGGCCAATTGATATTTAGGGCGGTACTTTCAACTTATAATTGTAGAAATAGGAATCCTCCACTCTGTGGATTCTCATATGACTTATTTATCTTACACGTTCAAAGTTAAGGAGAGCTCTTCCACTACGTTAGTTACGCCTAAAGTAGAATAAGATTCCAGGATCTGGGACGTGTAGAACAAGTGATTGATAAAAAGAATCAGCCAAAATTCAGAGGAGATCAGCTAGATTTATGAACAATTGTTATGATGAGGGAGTTAGTGTAACTTCGTTGCTTGAGACAAAGGGATTGGGGATCCTTCAAACACGAATAAAGCAAGCTAGACTAAGGATGATTTTACAGAAGTACAGAATAAACGAGTTCACCTCCATCACCGAGTTAATTGTAAGAACCCCACGCTACACCGGTGGACAGGGCCACAATGAGAGGATAATAGAAACACACTACACCATTCATTCTTTCCTCCAACCATTTCGTGACCATAACAAATGACTTCTCGCACCATGATGCCTTCATAAAATAAAAAACTGAAATTGCACACATTATATTAATAGAGATAAATGAAACAAACAAAGATAAAGTTAACGTATTTCATTTTTATAATATTTATAGGATTCAAGAATACCTGCAGGAAATACTAACAAGTATAATGCTTGTTTTCTGTCCTTTTTAAATGTTTATTTGCATGTTGGACGAAACGTAGAACTGGTAATGAGTCCCGCATGATATTCATAGAAATCTCGCCTTGGGTACGTAGTATAAGTAAATTTTATAGTGCTTGTACGTGCATGAATTGTGATAATTCACGCCCTGCCACACACCTTCGAGGTGGCTTGCGTGGTAGTCAGTAGATATAGATATATTCGATTCGCTTGGTTAACGTAAATTGAGGCGCCAGTTTCTTTCACTGCAACTGATCAAATATTTTGGTTGGGTGGGGGTTGGAATCAAAGGCTATAAGTGATCAACCCTCAACAGTCTCCTGACCAAACGAGGCTCTATTGTTTACCCATTTATGTTGTTTTTTTACTACACTACTCTTTGTTACGCTCACTTTGCGTGATTCCTTCGCCTTTGTGTACTCCTGACCTACTTCATAAATGGTATAGGCATGTGAATATGTTTGTTATTTGTCCCACTATATGGACACATGCCCCATTTCTTCTTTTCAAAATATTTACTGTTCCACTATGCATCTCAAAATAAGTGGTTCAAATCTCGCTCAGTCCTTCAACGTTATCGAGCCGGTATCTAATTTCATCATTTCTCAGCAGAAACCACTAGCTCACGTCATTCATGTACCACGTATATTTTTATGCCCCTATTTTAATTGCGCTATCCATTCAATTTTTTTAACAGTAATTTCCCTACTTGCTCTGCCAATCGTACCTGCCGGACTGTGGTAATTCCAACATCTACACTCATACGTCTCCAGAGAAACATAGAATTTAAATAACCCTAATAATAATCAATCTTGTGATGATTTATAATAGAAGCTCCTGGAATCTGTCTAAAGGCCTCTTGTTTTCAAATTTTATCTTAAAAAATTCCATTTTTGAATCTTTAGAGAGGAATATTTTCATTCATCAATCGATTCGCCAAATCTTTCAAAATGTGTCATTAGTAATTTAAAAAATGATATTAGCAGCAATTTTCATGGTTCATATCGATCCATTTTCTTTTATTGATCAAAATAATTTGGTGAGTGAAGTCTCAACTCTAGCGAATAGTTAGTCCTGGAAAAGTCAGCGATTTTGTGGAGCGTAGACAGAAGTCGCACCATTCATCATGTGTAGTCCGCCAACCTTGCTATGTTTGTAGATCATCCCTTCCTGCTCTTCATCTCCTAAGCTCCTTCCTATGCGATCCGTCAACCCGATCCCCGCGATTAGCATTTCCAGCATTAAATCCCTCATCAAATATTCATAACCTCTGCCGTCCTTCATACATTCAGCAGACATATTCTTATTTTCCCTCGTCCGCGGTAGTATTAGTAATCCTAAATTTTATAGTAATACGAACACAATATCCATGTCCTCGGCGAAGTTCGATCCCGCCACGTTTGTGTTACTAGGCCAGCGTTTTACCGACCTTACTACCGCGGTCTGTCCCTCCTCCAAGGTTACATAACATTCTCCCCTTTGTCACCATCCTCAATATTCCTTTACCTATCAAGGAGTCCTCCGAATACTTTCGTTGTCTTCCACTGATTTCTCTTACCCACTTCGTATCTTCTCTTTCATATTTGACATTCCAGAGAGATAGCCGCGGGAGTTAGGCCGGTCCTTTGAGTGCCGGCCTGGCATACCCTAAGGCCACCAGGGTTTCGAATGTTTACTGTGTACAGGCGTTGAGTTAGTTTTAGATTAGCAATGATTAAACTCGATATGAAGTTAGGTTTGACTTTCCAATATAACCTAAGCAGTTAGGGCATCTTAAACCCTATTTCTACTACAACAAAAAGTTCCTAAGCACGCTGTTGTTGGCTTCAAGTCCATTGAGCGCTTTTGCTAGTGGTAGGTTAACTAGTTGGTATCTCGACTTGACACGGCTTTCTTCGTGCTTTTGTCACTCCTGTCAGAGGACGATGACCGCACAGGGAAGGAGTCCGTGCTTTCTTTCGCTTCAGCGCGCCGTACGGGAGAGATCCTTCTTTCCCCTCGAGGGTCACACCGCTCACCTCGCGACGGCCCCGAGGGTGAGCAAAAATAAAAAAAAGGAGGGGAAGAGGGAACAGAGGGATGGATATGCAGTGGAGTGATGGGAAAAAGGTGGGGGGGGCGAGAAGGGCATGGGTTAAGGAAAAGGGACAAGGGCTGTGGAAACGCGGGAGGGGTTTGGAGGGGGGGTCGTATTTGATAAAAGCAGTTTGCCGGTTGAAAGGTTCCCGCGGAGTCGCCGGGCGTCCAATTTATGGGATAAATAATGGAGCCGGAGGGCGTCCATTTGCCTTCCTTCTCACTCACCACCCTCTCTATATCTCCCTCCCGCACATTCACTCCCATTTCCCTCCCCTGACTCCTCCCGGGAGAGGGTAGATCCCCCTCCCTATCTACCAGAACTACCCTCTCTACCTCCCAGCCATTCTCCTTTTTTTATCCCGCCACCCTTCGCGGCGAATGTATTTTTCTCTCTCTCTCTCTTCCTTGGAAATGGAAATTATGATTTCGTCCGAGAGCAGGGGTTGGGGTGAGGGAAGTCGCCGCAACAGGGTGGAATGGTGGGGGACGTGGGAAGAGATAAGAGAGAGGCTGAGGGAGGGAGGCAAAAGGGGAAGGTGGAAGGAATGGGATATGGTTGAGAGTGGGCAGGAGTTATGTGGAGGGACGAGGTGAGATATGGAGGTGTGACGGTAGCGGGGAAGTGAAAGAGAGATATGGGGCAGGGACGGACGGTGAGATTTACGTCAGATTAGAGTTCGTATAGGTGTGTGTGTGTGTGTGTTTGAGGGAGAGGGAATGAGTGAGTGATATGGGAAAGTGAAGAGGATCCGCGTGTGTGAGGAAGGAGAGTCATTGTGTTTACGGAGGGTTTACGGAGGTGAACTACGCGGACGGGGTTACGCCTGTCTCATTTTGGGGACAAAGCGTGTGAGTTCATCTATGACTGACCACTCGAGAATGCACCAAAGAGCTCCCCTAAACTAGAAGCCCGGGCTAAGGGGATCAAATTTGGAAATGGAGTTGAGAAGAAAGTGGGAGCTGGAGATGTTTCAGCTCATTACCCTTTTCCACCGTTATCTAAGCTAAAAATAAATGGGGCTTAATGGAATAATTTGTATATATTTCACTTTAAGACGAGCTGGAAACGAATGTCATTCTTTGTGCTTCGCAGGCAAACTAGCTGTCTCACTGAATGCGTGGGTTTTTCCTGTCATGAGGCAGTGTGGTCTTCACGACTACATTTTTTAGCTTTTTAAAATCACAATTTTCTATTTTATTATTTAATCGCTTTATTTTATGTCTCTGATCCTATTTGCTTTATTTTTACCTCAAACTGAGAGTAGCACCATATTGTTATAGTGACCCATATTATTAGCATTTTCTCATGTAGTACCCTAGTTGCATGTCAATAGTGCATGTTTTGGTGATCTTCACCCCCTACCACACGCCCTCGCGGTGGCTTGCAGGGTATCGCGTAGATGTAGATGTAGCGGATTTAGCTGACAATCTGGTACGTAAATTTAAGATAAAAAAGGCCCATAACTTTGAAAATGTGATTTTGTTTTACCAAAACATTTTCATTTGATAAACAAATTAACCCTGAGATGATTATCGTGACCGTACCAATATATGGATTTTACACCTCACACGTTTGGGCGAATTTTCTTGTTACTTATGTTACATTAGGTCTTACAGATAAGGAGTCTAAAATATTTTCAGATGAGGCAGGTGGTGTCTTTCGATTGTCTAGTTGGTCTAGCATTTGACTAATGGCAACGAATATCCGGACTTAGATCTGATGGTATCTCTATGTAATCTACGTCCTGGGCATAGACTTTTCTGGAGTCTTGATTTATTGGGCGCTACTTTTGGAATTAAAACAAAAAATATATTTGCCTGATTTGGCATTTCTTGGAGCTTCAAGCAAAGTCATCTCACACCTCACCTTTTAAGTCTGCCTTCGAAAATATATAGTTTTGAGTTAATCATAATACCTGGAAAAATTGGGAAACTTGTTGAATTGACTGCAGTGTTTCAATGACTTACAGGTACTTCGTGTAGTTTTATCTTCAAATAAACAATTTTTTAAATAAAAGAATTATATTATTGAAGTATGTGTTACAAATACTTAGGAAATTTCAAAGAAATCATACTAAGTGATTTTTAATTGAATTATTGGCATATTAGTGTAATTCTACTACTAAAAATACTGCAAAACCATATTTCATTCAATTTTTGATATATTATTGCACTGCATGTATTAATTTGCCTGTGAGAGGTATTTTATCGGATCGTATGCTATTTGTTTATAGCAAATTATGATATATGCGAAACTAACTTGATACCAAGATTCATTAAAATCAATTACTTTAGAATCTTGCCTTTCATTCAATATCACATGACTGAATGGTGACTGAATACTGCCCCACAGTTAAGATTTCTCAAATTAGTGTGTTATATGCTTATCAATTTTGATTTAAATACAATGCGCCGGCCTTACTGGCTCTAAAATTTTTCAACTAGCTGCATTAAACTCTGTGAACATTCATTTTCGAAATCACTTTATAATTTGAGCCACATAGCTGTTGTTTTTATAGGAGAGAAAATGTTTGAGTTGCAACGGTAATTAGAGCACATTTCACAAACGAGTACCGTTAAATCCGAAAAAATTAATATCTCTTCAGGGGTTTAATACAGTTTTGGTTTACTCTCTACTGCCGATGAACAAGATATATTCTGCACCAATAATTTTGACCGTGTCCTTCGTAAAGGAAGAATTAAACACTAAACTGTATATAGTGCAAACATTCTTGCTGTATTATAGTACACCTACATTACGGAGTTTCCTCCAAACTACCGCAAGAGTCTAACGACTTAGAAAAAACTTAATGTAATCCATCCATTATGAAAACAGACCAACTGTAATATTTCCATTTTGTTTATTCGAAACGTACTTTCGAATTCAGCCGCTTAGCTATCATTAGGAGCAGGTAAAAAAGTGATCAACGCGGTTGACGGTCGGTGTGGACGGAGCTCACAAATCATTACAACAACGGCTTGTGAAATAAACATATGAAGGTAGGGTTCTTCTCCTCCGTTCGTTGTGGTTTTCTAGAAAGTGATCTGCAGTCCGGAATATCACGTGATTGAGTTTGAATTGACCAAAGGTTACTGGTGTTCCTGGATTCGAACACTTACCTCCAGTTCTGACACTTTAACTCCCGATTTACTGTGGAAATTAAATAATTCGAGCAAACAGTAGAAGCAACAAAGGTTATGTTTGTCAGGGATAAGATACACGCGAAACCTTTTCACGGTTTCATTCGAGTGGGGTTGGAATTATTCCAACGGAGACCAATGCCGCTCAGTGGATTCAAACCCTCAGCCTTCTGCTAGGGCAATCGGTTCAACTCGTTGCCGCTGCAATTCCTGCTCCGAGCCGTGATTAATTGCTCTGGCGTCTCGCGTACCCTGCAGTCCTTCCGTCCATGTTCCTTTCGATGCTGGAGGCAGAAATGGGTTGCGGGATTAGTTTTGCTGGTCGAAATAGGGCGTACTTCCTCGCGAGCTACCTCCACCCACATTATTATCGTCCGGGGAATCCGGCAGGATAGGAAGTGGTGCCCTACAAACTGCGGTTTTATCGAATCCACACCTCAGACACTCTCCAGCGCCGCACCCTTTCCATCACTCTGTTATTTCCACCAGGGCTTTAAAAGCACGGCGGGGGAGGAATGCGTGCGGGATTCCGAAAGATTTCTTAAAGAATGGTTTTCTTCGGGGCCCTATTATTATTTTTTCTCCCGAGAAAGAGCGGAGATCATTTTATGGGCGCGGAGTGTGTGCATATGCGTGAAAGCGATCCAAGCATGCGAGAACAGGCGGGGGGAGGGCAGGACAAAGGGAGAGACGGGGAGGTGGAGCGGAGAGAGAGAGAGAGAGAGACTCGAAAGGAAGGAGAGGGGAGGAGGAAAGGAAGAGGGATATATCCATTTTTCAAAATTTTATCAATATTGCACAGATGGATTCTGACTCACGGAGGATGGCTTTTATGACTGGGTATCAAAGCTCCCGGAGTTTTTCGGGAGAAAAAAATAAGAGGTGGCTGACTGGGTGGAGGGAGAGGGGAGTAGTCCAGGGGTGTGGGAGAAAGGACTTTCCTCAAGGGCGGGAGGACGAGCGGGGTAGTTTGAGTGAAGAGGGTCGGGGGTTTTCGGTAGGTGGTCTCGACAGGGTTTATAAGAGATCCAGACGGAGAGGGGGAGGCAGTCTCCCGGCAGCGGAAAGTGCGGGGGTTTGAAGTCAGGGGTTGAGGAGGAGGACGCAAGGGGTGAGCGGCGATAACCACGAGATGGAAGGGAGTAATTTCCAATGACATATGCATTAAGTCGAGGGATTGGTATTTTCGTAGGGATGGAGTTGATAGTAGACGGCGAGGGAGAGTGTGCTGGGAGAGGCTTGAAAGCGTCGTCTGCGGGGTGGAAATGGCAAAATGGTGGTTATGAGGGAAGGAGTCAGGGGTTGGGAATAGTGGGAGGAAGGAGTGAAGAATACAGTAGAGGGTTTGGAAATGCGGTGTGGGCGGTGAGGGGGTGGGGCTCGGGTATCATCCCCCCTTATATCGGCCTAAGGGAAGGAATAAAAACCGTGGCGCTGAAGGGTGAAAGGTATGTTTATATATATAAATCCTCGAGAGGGTGAGGAGGTGGTCTTCTTAAAGGGAGAGTCAGGGTTATCGTAAGTCTTTCGCCTTTCCGAGAGCGCCTTAGTGGAAGAACGCTGTGACAAATTCACGTATAAATCCAGTTTAAGCGCTGGGAACAGGGATTGCCTTGGTTCCCGCAGGAAGGTTGTGGAATAAGTTACTCCAATCAGCCTTAGGGTGGAGTATTCAAATTATCAGGACTGATCGGAAGAGTGTTTGTGGAACATTGTGGAGGCGAGGTCCCACGGATGAACTGAATGTGTCGACGCTTGGAATAGGATCTCTATCCTGCTCAAGCCAGTATGTCGGCACATTTGATGGCCAAACCGTGGGTCGCCTATGCTGTTTCCGTCTCAATCAGTGGTAATTTGATTTCGAAATGATGTTATTTGAATGTTTATAGCGCGAATTGGTGTTTCTGGACCAATTCCCTTGATCAGGTGCAATCCCCAATCATCTTTTAGAACAAGGTAAAATTGTGTGAGCGATACGTAAGGATTTAGCACAACATTTCATACCTTGAAGAAAGCATCTTCAAACATTTTAAATCGTAGGATTTTCTAAAGAGTAGAAATAATGTAACTAAACTGCTGTGAATATGTGTAATCACATCTAGTAACTTTGTTGGAGTAGTGAATACTCATTGGGTGTGAAATAAACTGGTAATTTGTGATGGAAGAAGTCCATGACAATTTATTCTGGATGAATCTATCGCTCTTAACAGAGAAATAAGTTTAATTGCTTGCAAACAAAAAGTGAAATTATTGTTAGAATGAATGGAACGTTAAATGGATAAATACCTCTTCTAGAAACATCTGGTTCTGCGAAAATATAAATACCTTTCCGAAGGTCTTCGCCTTTTTTGCTGGTAGGTACTGTGTCTCTTTGTAAAGCTCATCTCAGGCTTCAATATGGTAAGCTCTGAGACTGGACCAGTTATTATGTCACAGGTATAACTGGCTACTTATGTAGTAGAATATTACCATCGATCTTTACTAGGCCGTCTTGAACTGGTGAATTCCTTTCCTTTGCAAGAAACATTTCCACAAATATTAGTTTCCACACACCCTCGTGGTGGCTCGCAGGGTATTACGTAGACGTAGATGTATTAATACGAGCGTGTCTCTCATGTTTAATTTTTAAATAAATCGTTATTCTCTATGACTTATATTTTAAACGCTAGCAACTTAAGATGTGTCAACTTTAAGGTATTCAAATTTTAAATGAGACATAATTTTTAGAAGTGCTGTAATTACATGAAAACTCAGAAACGGCCACTCATAAAATTGGACGAGGAAAGAATTGTGATCTGCTTTTTTTTATATGTTGAATAAATATTGCCTTGAAATTGCGATTAAAAACTATTATTGGAAGCATTTATTCCTTAAATTTAATATTGCATGTTAATTTACTTTATTAGTTACTCTAAGGCTGGATATTTGTCTCTACAATCAATCCACTGATTAGCCATTATTTCCCGATGACATATGATCATTGAATATAGCGAGAGAAAGTAAGTCGTCCCATACTATGTCAGGGGAGACAGTTATAATATTGTCATGGAGGAAATCCGTGGAGCTATAAGCGTTCCTCCATATAATTGGAAATTATCATGAGAGGATGAAGCCAAAAGGAAGGATTTTATATTGTAATTTGAATGAATGAGTTAGTGAATGTCATTTTGTACTCTGGGTTTCCCCGTTAGAACGATACAAAAATACAAAGATACTTAGTTCAGCTTTTGACATGAGTATAAAAGACAAAAAACAATTAATATCCAGTAATTAGCTAGTAAGAAGGAGTGATGATTGTATTTGACTACTTGCTGTCGAGGAAACCATAATGGTTCCTACCCTCTAAGCAGAGCATCGATGTAAACGTATTGATCTTAGCATCAGCAGAGTAACTTGTACCGTTAGATGAATCGTGAACTAAGTTAGTTCAAACATGAGTTCTTTATTTTATATTAATCTTCCCTTCTAGCTCTCCGGGCATCTCCTGCAGTCCATGGTTTCCTGAGATCCCAACAAACAGCCCTTAGCTTCTCAGCAATTTTCTGCCGGATCGTAAAACTATGATAATCCTTATCGGACCTCGATCCCACGACCTCTGGATTAGCGTGGAAGCCCTTAACCAGGCGGGCAGAACCTAATTCCTCTTTGGTGGATGAATTTTGTATGGATATGGTAAGTTATGCATTGAACACATTACGTTTTTTCGTACATATTTCAGTTTGTTTGTTTCCATTGCTTTATTCCAGTATGTTTCTTATATGCTATCAGCTGGAAGAAAGTTATGTGGTGGTCAAATTATATTTTTTGACGCTTAGGTTTCGTTTAGCAAAAAAAAGACCTTGGATTCGGATTTTTCGAAGGCTTAAGGATTGGACCCGTCACCTTGATGGAGCAAAGGGGTAATTGATTCCGCACCATTGGGATGGTTATTGAGAGCGAGAGTTCGGTTGTTTGTCACTTGCAGGTCGGACGGAACGACACTTTACACAAGATTCTGAGGATGGCGAAAATAAGAGCGGATTTGAGGGTCGCATGGGCGTGGTCTTAGATATACAGGGGACCTTGGAGGAACCTTTATGGGTATTTTGATGTGTGAGGTGGCACAGGAAAGGGTGTCCTTTGGCTGTCGAAGGAATGGGTGGGGCGTCGGGAAAAGCGAGATGTATTGCTATCGCTTTTATCGGTACCTCAGCGGGGCCATTACGAATCTTTTGGTGTCTGGTAAGGATACCACGAACGTGGTAATGGGTGTACTTTTCGTTTGAAATGATTCTTTTGGGAAATGCGCCACGTGGCGTGAATATTTAATCCAAGGTCATAACATTCCCTATAAGCTGTCAAATAACGCCAGTTTATCATCACGGGAAGCCATTGGACGAAATCAAAAGGCTTTTTATGAGTGTGGTGACAAATTCATCTTGGATGAGGGTAATTTTCACCTAGCAAGGCGAAAGTTAAAAAAAGAAATGTTTCCCGCAGAAGAAAGCGAGGGTGACTTACATTTAATCCATACCACTATCTACTTCTGGGAAATATTGTCGGTGAGCAAATGAAGAATTTTTTAAGAGAATCAAGGTAATGGCCTGAGGAATGTTTTAATTAGTCACATTTTGAAGGTTGATATTTTGATTCTCTGTGCTAAATTTAATGGTTAATATTTTTGATACATATTTTGTGAATAAGCAATCTTAATGGATATAACTTTGCGATGCCCACGGTTTCCTTAAAAGTGCTCATTTTTTAGGACAAAAGTATTTTTTCTAAATCTTTTTTATAATTTTTCTCTCAGTCAAATGTTCGACTTTTGCGATGCTTCTCATATCGGAAGCTTTTCCTCTCATTCCCTTTTTCCTATATCTTTTTTGGATTGATACGGCATGCATAAAGCACATTCCCTCTTAAATTCTATCTAACCGGGACCATTGATTTCCGATTCCTTAGAATCTTCGGATAAGTTTGAGTCTATGGCTAAGGACGGTTTATGGGATGGAGTGGCTGTGTTGGCTTTGAGAAGGGGAGAGAGAGAGTTGGACGAGGGAATTATGGGATGTTGGGGTGGGTGGGGTGGTTCGGTGTCTGAGTGTGGAAAGGCTTCGGTTGAGTTAGTGGGGAGGAAGCGGAAGGGTGATGTAGGGGGTGACCAGGGAGAGGAGAAGTAAGGGGTGCGGGAGAGTGAAATCGAAGGCCGTGATATGGTGGGCCATTTAGGAGGGCAAGAGGCCACGGAGGTAGGGGGTTGAAAATAGTGTGAAAGGGTTTTTTTCCTCCCCTCCACCGAGAGGTCGGGCGATCAGAGTAAACTCCGGAGGATATGAAAAAGAAGAGGAAAAATAACGTTTCGGAGGTGTGGCGGTGGTGAGGCGAAAAGGAAGTTGGTGGGGTCGAAGTTGGGAGGGGAGTTTGGTGGGAGTGGAAGGGAGGGCATGGGGAGGGAGGGCTGAGGAGAAGTATTGAAGAAGATGGCGGGGAGGGAGAAAAAGAGAGGGTTGTGTTTGCCCTTTTATTCGCCAGGGCGGAAGTAACGACGGTGGCCGTGCAAAATGTGTTCGGTTTTCATGCTCGCCGGTATATCTCAGGACATCGATTGTAAACCTCTTTCGTTCTTCATCGCTCGCTGTATTGAGTAAAAAATACGATACTGCGACGGAGTGAACGTCTTACGTTCCGTTAAACAACGATGATTGGTTTGAATATACTGGGGTTTCTTATCGCTATGAGAATTTTGATTTGGTTGCGAGAAACAGGTTTTGCTGAGAAATAGATGTCAGTTAAGATGAAAATAGTGTGATAATCAGGTTGAGAGATAACGTTGTGGGAATATTTAGTTCTTGATTTTAGCCAGGATTTTAGAAATCAATTCCATTTTTCCAGTTGAACTGGTTTCCACATCCACGCTGTTTGTCACAATCTATGCGTTTGGGAAAATCACTTTTAGGTACAAAAAACAAAATTTTCACCAATAGTGAGAAATGATGTTTCCCAAAAACTATAAATCTGTTCTCTTCGGAGGACTATTTTAACTGATGAAGGCAATTTGTCGCAATACAGAAACGTTTTGTCTTTTTTTTGTACCGATGTTTTTATAAGTTCCCTTTTATGTTCCTCGCTAGCAATTAGGTATACAGGAAAGTCAGTAAAGCCACAATAGGCGAAGACTATTATATGATATTTGACATGACAAGCTATTTTTATTGAGCTGTTTTCAGAAGAGAATGCCCGGGGAATGTGCCAATTGTTCTAGCATAACATTTTCCTCTCGAAGATTGTCATTTCTCTAACGTCCCACTCCAATCTTTAAGTGCTACCTGCTCTTTATCTTCTCCTCATTATGGTGTGTACACATATGCTTACATATTAATGAAATATGAGTAGAAAATACTCCTGTCAGATTTCCAATAACAGACGAATGATACCCTCAAAACTGCTGGTCCTATTACTGAAACTGAATGATGTAATAGTATTGTGAAAATTGTGATTACGGTGGATATATTGAGTCCCTAATAGATGGCCAGGATAAATCCGATGCTGCCATGCTTTGGGGACCTCCAAAAAATGCTCTTATTAGAATCTTACACACATTTGGTTTTTATATATGTATCTTTGTCCAAAACTGAAGTTAAGAAGCAATTTATACCGAAATCCACTTTCAAATATTGCGGATAACTGTATTTAGGTAAATACGCATCAGAATTCAGGTGGGCTGGCCGGTGATGTGACACCCTGCGCATCCAGAATTAAAATATGTTAGTAAAATGCTTATATATATCCAAAAAAGAAAATTCGATCGATGGCTTTGCGCGGTAGGAGCATGGTTACCGAATTTTTATTTAAGAAATCACCCATGAATGCGGTTTAGGGAGAGGGGAAAGCTCTATTTTCAGTCGCACTTTTAATCAAATTTTCCGGTCTCCTGGGCCTCTTCGCGAGGAAGGGGAGATAGATGAGGAGAACGGGAGAATAAGAGTAAACGAGACGAAAGGGAAGAAGTGAGGATGATGAGGAACGGGAAAAGGGGGAGGGGTTCTCTGGAAAAGAGAGGGAGAGAGGAGAGGAGACGACGGGGAAAGATCTCTTCCATCCTACAAGCGTCATTTGACTGTGAAAATCGGCTAGCGGGGCGCCAGTGTGGAAAGAGATGAAAGGTCGAGGTGGAGAGGCGTTGAATCATTGGTTTGAGGGAGTAGTAAATCAGGTTCACTGAGCCTCCCTTGCGTGCGAGAATGGTATAGGAAGTTTTTTTTAATACACGAATATTCATGCATACGTGTGCTCTAAGCGGGGTGCGGAGAAAGAGAGCGGTGCGATTTGCTTTTGATGGGCCGATTCGGAATGATTCCAAGCGTTGTTGGGTGGCGTGGCTATGAAATTATTTGGCTCTTGGAATAAACTTCGAGCAAGTGAGGTGAGAAGATCTGGTAAGGTATAGAGAGGAAGGTGTGTGCGTAGAATGGTCCCATGTACAGTGTCAAACGTTTTTTCTCCAAAATATCATTTTCACCCGGACGGAGATGTTGAAAGATGAGCCAAAGGAAAATATTCGTGAAAATATTTCATTGAATACATTACTCAAGGGTGATTTGAGTGCAGAAGTAATAATCCTATTTTGTTTGGCATGCTGAGAAGAGTAAAAGAAAAGAGAAGTCTGCTGACAACTCTAAAAAGAAGAAGGGAAAACTTAATCGGCCATATCTTGAGACACGATGGACTGATGAAGACTATCGTCGAGGGAAAAGTGAACGGAAAGATTGGAAAAGGCAGGCCTCGTATGAGATACATGGAACAGGTTGTGAAGAATGTAAAAGAGAAGAATTACGTCACAATGAAAAGGTTGGCCGATAGAAGGATCGAGTGGAAAGCTGCGTTTAACCAATCCTAGGATTGTTGACCAATGATGATGATGATGCTGTTTATTTTTCTTAATTTTGGTGCGATTGGGAAATTGTAGTGGGACTTTTGGAAGAATTATTTGGAAAGGGACGGACTCGCGCTCAAATGTCGATGGTCCGCGTACCGTGTGGAATATGGTGGTTGTGCTTTGAAAATTTGTAATTGTTTTTACGTGAATTTCGATTTGGCTTCAGTAGTCATAGTATCAAAGAAAGGAGGATGAATTAACCGGGGGGCAAATGTCGAAATTTTCAGCCCAGGAAAGGGTGAGCACGTGGGAATTCTTTTCGTAAATACGCATATAACCTGCTATTTTTCTGATTCTAGTTTCTTTCATACGCTTTTTTTGTTGTACACGAATACGTGCCTATCTATCCCTATTCTATGAAATTCATTAATTATTTGAACTCGCCGGCCTTCCCCTGTGACTTTCTCACACCCTATCATATTTTCTGCTACTGAACTCCCACCACCAGTGTGCTCGAATGTTGGCCGAAATGTTCACCTGCTTCAAATGCTTTGTGCATTTTAAATTTTCGGGAACATAATAAAGTGCATTTTGTCGGATTGGACTTTTAGCATTATTCAAATTCACTGATTTTATTCAGACTTACTTTCCTATTACTTACCTACAGACTTACTTATTCCACTTATATGGGAACACAAACTTTTCTCGGTGAGAGGTAAACGGCGGTACTCAGAGAGTTTTGGTTTATGAGTGGCAAAAGTTAGTACAACTACCTTGTACCTTTGGGAATGCATGTCCTAATGCATATTTATTCGATATGAAATCTGGAGAAAAGACAGTCGAGTTTGCCATGACGTGTGATCAATAATGCGCAAGAATTATGGCGCAACAAACTGCTCGTTTGAAACCCACGAACCTACTCACTCGCCTCAATCACCGTTTTGGAATGACCCTTCGAGCCATTCTCTCCCGCTGCATTCGCATAATAAAGCGCGCGCGCTCTACGGATTTAATCCGCGAGGTGTTAGGCTGTTAAGCCTTTGGGTCCAAAACTCTCCTGTCCCTTGTACCCCCCTTCCATCTTCCGTATCGCCGCGGGAGATCTCTGGAGAAAAATGGCATCCATCCATTCTTCCATCTCTTACCGGCCCTGAGTGTTAACTGCCGCCAGCCGCCCTGGTCCTTCGCGCGGTGGCTATTACATGGTGCCCCGTCCCTCGTTCGCCTTTGGTAGCGTTGGAGGGGAGGTTAGATTTGCCCGCAGCTCCTTAACCGCAGGCCATAATGCCCATCTCTTCGCCCCCGTCGGAATTACCTTCGACTATAATCTCCGAACCTCGCCTCCTTCATTCCCGAAGCCACCGCTATACGCTCTTCCCCCTGACCACCCCGTCCCACCCGTCTCTCCTTACGACCGGGGCGTGTACAACGTCTCAGGAGGATCTTTCCTGCCCAGAAAGACACTCCGGCACGTATATGCATATGCACGGCGTTACCTCTTTAGCCTCCCTCGCATTTCCCCACCCCCACCCTCCTCAGTCCTCAAACCTCTTATCCCCTTCACCCCTCCCTTAGCCCCCACGTTACGGCAGCGGTCCGGTAGTGTGGAATGGACCCTGTCGCCGCGACACCAAACTTCTTCTGTTGAGGGCGTCCCCGCCCCCTCTCCCCACCCCCTCTCCCTCCATCATCCCCGCTTCCAGATGACTCCGCAAGATGGTCCGAGCTCCGTCGCAATATTCGCGCAAAACCCATTACAAGTTAACGTAATGCCACCCCCGGCGTCCGCTTGAAAATGGCTGTTTACACAGAGGCCTGCGAGGGGGCGTCTTATGCCCCCGTCCCCTTTCGCCTCGACTCCTCCCCACCCTTCCCGGCTAATTCCTCGCCGAAGTGACCCGTCCCCGAGAGGTCACCCCCAACTCCCTTATCCTCCTCCTCCTTCCTTCCTGAGGAGATTCCGAGATTGTCTTACGGCGACCAACGTCCTCCTTTTGTAACCGACCTCACCCTCTCGCCCCTGTTCGGACGGAGCCCGCCCAACCCTTCCATCTCACCCCCTCCCTAGGTCCTCTTCCCCCCGCCTTCTCTTCTCCTGTCTCTAAACCGTCTCTCACTTGTCTCCTTTTATGCGCGGGGCGGAAGATTCCGCATCGTTCCTCCCCCGTAGGAGGGCGGGGCAATTTCTTCCTCTCCTCCTTCTCTCGCTCTCCCCCTTCCCCACTTCCTCCGCCCGGGGACGCCTTTGTTGCCTCATTGTCCGTTTGGCTCAAGATGGTCGCATCTAAGGGGAAATGACAACTATGAATTCATGTCGCCCGGTGGAGAAATTGTGGGATATCGGACAAGGGTCGCCACTAAAAAGCTATTGGTCGGAGGGGTGGGATGGGGAATGAAGCCTCTTCGAAATGAAAACTTGAGGGAAGGAGCAGAGCAGGAATTCGTTCTAAGAAACATCATCTATTCCTCTATTCATTACCCGAACAAATTCCGAGGTAGTAAATTTTTAAAGGCGTAAATAGCCTTCATGTTCTGTCAACAAAACATTAAGCGACCGTGATTGACGTTTTTATTATTTCCTTAAATCGTTTTACAACGGGAACTTTAATTTTGAGAAAATAGATTTCATCATATTTTTGAATGCATTGGCCCTAATAATTTATTTTCGGCGTTCGGATTCAATTATCGTTATTGCTATGCTTTGCTTTGAGTCCATTGCAGTTATTTTACGCGAACTCACCTACCTATTAGGAAGAAAATCTGTTACAAAAGTGGTGCCTGCACATCCTTTTGGAAATATTTCATAAGTATTGTTTGGGTGACGTTTATTTCAGTATTACCTATGAAGTTCCGATGTTGATAGACTGATGATTATTCTTTGTTAGGATTAAAATTTCTTCTTGCCTTACGCTTTCGCTCATTTATTTAATTATTTTAGTCCGTTATTAAATAAAAATGCAGTTATCAGCTTTCCTAAGTATCTTTTTCAAATAAATTCTTGTGGAAACTTGAATCTTTCGCTAATACAGTCGCTCGCATGTTGGTGGCTTTCCCTGTAATACGATATTTGACGTTTTTAACGCTAAAAATTAACTTAATCGATTGATGCATAGCATTTCTTCTATGGAACATTTCTGTAAGTAGCCCTATGATCTTAATGTCCACGTCATCACTCGCTATGTGATATTCGTGGGGACGTTTTCCAAGGATTTTCAGCAAACACTATAGCATCTATATAGCTTTATTTATTTTCCCGGTAAATTTTAACAATTTACCCAATAATTTTTCATATTTTCATTTTGATGAATATTCGTTGGAATCCTGTTGCAGAGGAAAACACCTTTTACGTCTTTTCAGGCTGCCAAGTTCCGTATTTTCACATATCTATCGTTGACCAGTCTTCAGTGTGTGGCTTATACTAATAATAATCAGTGCGTAAATGGAGGTGAGATTATTTTATGTTACCCTTTCAAATGAAATACTTGATTCCAAAAACCTAGCATACTTATCAGTTACATTAATTCTCAGCACACCTGTTAATTACAAAAAAAAAGAAATTGAAATCGACATAGAAAAAAAGAAAAACGAAGAGCGAAGTATTTCTTCGTTACGATCTCACTTATTTGATAAAAATCATGTTGTGAATGGTATTTTTGATATTCTTGTCGAGGAGTGTTTCGAAAACACGAACGACGTATATTATTTCGCAAGTTCTCAAAACAACTCTCTACACTGTTGCCCCGGGATGCCTGTAAATACGCTAAGGGCCGCCGCGCCGGGGAGATAAAAGGAGGGTGGGCGACAAACGAGAAACTCTCAGAACGAGGTCTTAAGGAGAGTTAAGACACGCATATATACTTATGCATTAAGGCTACATGGGCGTGTACATTCTGGCTCACGTGAATGTACATGTTATTTTGTTTGTAGGCTCGTATGTGTTCATGAGTGTGTGTGTGTGCTTGTACCTTCCGTGTTTTTGGGACTCAAATAGTCTGCTGGAGGTGCGTGTTCAGCGTTGTGTGCTTTGGGTTAAGACGTAAGTGGGTGAAAAAGGAGGAGGGAGAGCGTAGTATGGGGGGAGGGGGTTGAGGAACGGGGGATGGGCGAAGACTTGCTAGGAGGAAAGATTGAGCTGCGGAAGGAAATGAATTCTGATGGAAGTGGGGGGAGAGGGAGAGTGAGAGAGAGATGAGCATTGTGTGGAGGAATATTCCCGAGCGCTTTGCCTCCCAGGCAGCTCCTCTTTCGACTCCTTTGCGGGATCTTAGGGCACTCGAGCTGAGCCTCGGCAGGTCGGGTAAGGAAGGCGACGGTTATGCACGGACGCTGTAACTCTCTGAAACCGCCGCCTCCCGTCTCTGAGGCAACGGAATCATGCCGAGGGTGAAGAGTCGGGGCGGAGTAGTGACCAAGGGGAGGACAAAACCCCTTGATGGTGCTGATGCTATTCAGATTCCTTCGTAATCGTTATCAGGACCCGAGCAGCCGCTTTCGCATTTTGGACCTTGGTCTTCCAGTGTGTCACGCGGTGGGGTTGGGGTGGGGGGGGGTGGCGTGGAGGAGTAGGAGGAGGTTTTGTGGCCATCTACGTGCGAGATTGCTAACTAAGGCGAGAGCGAGAAAGTCTCCGGGTCTTCTTAACGACCCCGAAACCACTTAAACGCGTGCGGGAGCAAACACGCGTCTTATCTGTGTCCTTACAGGATATGTGGATGTCCCCTCCAATCCTCTCTTGGCCGCTTTCCCGCTCTCCTTCATATCCTTTTTCGGTCGATGACCAAAGCAAACTCCCCACCTCCCTCTTACACTATTCTTCTCTTAATACTCCGCGGATAAATAGGACCGAGTTTTAATTTTCCAGATTCGCTCTCCTGTTCGTTTTTTAATTCCGTAAGAGCTCGGAACATCTCGACCACGCTTTTTTCTTTTAGAGTAAAAAAAGCTCGGTTAATGCGGTGCACTTCCGAGATGGGAGCACTTTCCCTCGCAACAGTGGCGACATCGTCGGTGAGGAGGGGGATAATCTACTCGAATCGCTTCTGTCAACATTATTCGTGCATATATCGCTTATCGTCGAGCGTCTGAAAAGGGAAGGACAACTTTTTGGACAACTGCTGCCTGCTCCGAGATGGGCTGTTTACACGCGTAGAGGTTTTCGAAGCGATTCCAAGAAACGCTCCCTCGCGTAACCATCCTCTTCGAATCCCTTGTCTTTTAATCCGCTCCTCTGGAGTTGGAAGGGTATGTGTGTGTATCACTATGTGCCTTCCCTGTTAAGTTGAAGGAAACAAGAAATTGGGTATCGCTTTGGGTTTCGTGTTTACACGAATAAGGAGGTGGAGCTCGGGGGCGTTCGTGGGACGCAATTTTTCGAAAACACGAGAGATTACGACAAAGGGGGCGAATTTTGAACTTACTCATGGTGACAGGAATCATTTCAAGTGGAATGAGTGTACTATGGGCGAACAGAACTCGTTCTGTTTGCCCATAGTTTTGTAATTCTATGGCGGGCACAAGTAGTGACGCCCAGCTAGAACATTTTCACACTACAGGAGTAGATTCGCAGCTAAAAGATTGATCCAGGATCATTTGACATTAAGAAATAGCCAAATTTCAACAGCTGTCTATGGTAGGTACAATACCAGCGTTATCATATCAATAGTTATCAATGTAAGCATACCTACAAAAATACACGAGGTTGGTTAACGACGTAATATTTCGGAGCTGAAATCATCGTTAATGTGTTGTAGCTAATGCGTAACTTTTTTCTCTGTGTTGGTGGCGTCTTTTGACCATTCCGTACACTAATAGTGAAACTTTTCCCCTGTCGATGTATTTGGGAGGAACATTCAATTGAGCTAATTTTCCTGAATTGCTTGTGATGGTACATGCTTACGTAGCTAATGATAGAATATTCAGTGTATTCTGTATCATTTAAAATACAAATATAAAGGCTGCCGGGGAAGTCATCACAATACTACCACCATTAGGAATCCTGCCTGTGTTAAGCCGTGTTGCAAATTTTGTACCTACAGCGTTACCGTATTTACCCGATTCTAAGACGACCCTGAATATAAGACGACCCCTCATTTTGAGCTCCCAATTAAAAATAAAATGACAAATCACCTATTATTATGCCACTAATAAAAAACCTGTGGAATAAGTGCCATATCTTGTTGTTTATCATTATTATTATTATGCTATTTGTCTTATATATCAGTCCTCTACTTGCATTAATTAAGAAAATAAAACATATAGGTACTCTTTTCAAATTCAAACAGAAAACATAACCAGAAAACACATAACTTAAACAAACTTTGTCCTGAGCAACAGAATTTTAGATACTTTCCTTATACATTTTTGCCTTTTAGCATACCTACCACAGGATAACTTTTGTAATAGAACTGTTTCGGCTTAAAAACATCCAATTTAAGAGAAAATAAGGAAATTAAGCTTTAAAACTTTTGGAAAATTAAAAATATACTGCTCTTATACACAGAAATGCATAACTTACAACTTAATTCTGAATAACAAAAAAAATCAGATACTTTCCTTCTTCATAATTGCCTTATAGCATGAAATATTACAGAATAACTTTTGCAATAGAACCATTCAGACTTAAAAACGCATAGCTCTTTGTTTCAGCAGCGCCTCTGGATGTCTACTCCACACCACATGTAGCCAATCTTTCATTCTTCTGTCATCTATCCCTTTTCCTGGCATCTTACTATTATTCCACTCGGTATATGTCTCTTGGGCATAGTTTTCTGTTTTCGAATCACATACAGCGTTATTTAGTACCATCTAGATGTTACTAAATAGATAGCAGCTGCTAATACTCCCAACATATTAACAGTCACTCGCATTTTTTCGTTACGTTCGTAGTTTTTTAAGGACGGACTTA
The DNA here is from genome assembly GCA_933228895.1 of Platycnemis pennipes. Lineage (NCBI taxonomy): Eukaryota > Metazoa > Arthropoda > Insecta > Odonata > Platycnemididae > Platycnemis > Platycnemis pennipes. The sequence goes on from OW121853.1 coordinate 56,296,541, forward strand.
GCTCCTTTCTCGGTCACGGTGTAATTCGACGGCATGTAGAAAAAACGGGAGTTTCGTCTGCATTTCCGATTTGGCTCAAAAGGTAATGTTTTTTAACAGTCCGATTACATATTTTTGGTAAGCGATTAGTTTTTCGCTGTAGTCTCTAGGCAATTTCTGGCACAGTGAAGTCCTGCGCCGTAAATAAAAATTATTTCGCCGCATGAATCTGGTGCACCAACCTCTGCGTGCTTTTAATTCTTGTGCTGGTAGCTTGGTCTTCTAGCAACTTTGTGAGCTTTAAGAGTGATACCTACCGTTGAAACAGGCATACCATTCTGCCGCAAAGTTCGTATGAACTCCACCACTCCTTCGACGTACGGGAATCAGCTTGCTTTGGGACCTCTAAATGACTTTGACGTCCTGCATTTTGTGTATTGCAGATCTCCATCTTCGCGCATTTGCCTCGGGAACTCCTAACATTCTACTTGCGTCACAGTTATTTGATTTATCGGCATGTTGTACGACAAGTAAAAAATTTGCGACGTAACCATCTCTAATATAATTGGCTAACTTTCCCTTTGCACTCACGCCACGTTATTTCTACATGATCTGTCATTTTTAAGTGGGTTTTAACTTAAGTATGTAGGGTACATTTCAATCACGAATTCAAAACTTCAGATAAGTGTAAAAACTGCCGAAAGTGAATTCCAGCCTTCGTTTGTTTTTTCGTGTATGCCCGAAGCGCTCGTTTGAAATACATCGCTGCGGCCACAGATAACCATTGGCACTGGAAAAATTATCATACCCGTCGTTGTAATATAATTTTACGTTAAGTATTGTTTATTTAAGTAATTATTGTAATGGATTCTCGTGGAATGGATCCCTATTAATCAATCAGTCACACATTCGTACATTCATAGCATAGCGCCGCGTAAACACACAGTTCTAAGTTGTACTCGAATCTAAGACGAGTCTAGGTATCTTTAGCTGAAAATTAGTCAAAAAAGGTCGTCTTAGAATCGGGTAAATACGGTATATCTATTTATAAAGATTCTCTTATAGATATGGGGAAAATCTTGACTAACACAAGTTATATGTGATTAAAGCATGGGTCTAGCATCTAGTAAAAATCTGAAGCAAAATATCATATTAAGGATTTTTCACGTACATAGTAGGTCACACCGTATCTGCTATAGATTTTGAAGTAGGTACTTAAAATATTTATACAATTTATAATATTTAAACGCCCAACTAAATTTTATGTGAAATCTGAAAAATCTTCTTGATGTTGATCGGCATGTTATTTTTCACACCTACTAAACTTCAGTACTTTAGTGATTTGGATAATCGAATGTTATGTAACTGAAAAATTACTCGGAAAACATCCCGCGACAGCTTGTGTATTTATTTTTTCCTTGAATTGTTCCAATACGTGTTAAGTGATCGGGCCGTAGAGGTAGTCTTTTTTTAAATGTATTTTATAATTCGAGTATATAAACAATCATTTACTTAAACTTCTGTTGCTTAGGAAATTAATACCTACGGTTCATATGAGATTAAGGAGGAGACGAGAGATGAATAAAGGAGGTGAAAAGAGTACTTTTACGGTCATATTATTTGCATCCTCGACTCTTCCTTAGTTGCGGAGAAGTGTGAGCGATGCGAGCTTCGAAGATAGCGGTGTTATGAGATGGTATAAGGATTAGGGGTACCGTCAAGTCGATTTGACCTCCAAGAATTCCTCCTTAGAGAGTATGATGGTCTTCAGGACAAGAATATCATCACGTTTAATCCTCATGAACTGCTTGTGATGTCCGCATATGGGAGCAAGTTTCAGATCGAGCTATGTGGCGGACAAGGTCCACTCTAATCGTCTTTTCTAAATGGACGTGGTTGATGGTTTATGTAAACTAAGGCTTTGTGGGCATTATTTCCCCTGTGAACAGTTCATGGTAATGAGCAACATATCATCTCTGAAGTGTAAGGTAGACTCCCTCAAGTAATTCGTGTTAAAGTCACAATTTTCTGCATTTTAACAATTCCCTCTCCTGATTATTTTAAAGCAATCCTTAAAACGTATAGAAGTGTTAGTTATTGACAAAAATGTTGACAAATTCTTAGTGTGTTTTTATTCGTTCGAGAGATTATACAAAAATTCCAAGTTTGCATCGCTAATTACTACTCGGTGTGCTATTTGTTAAAAAGGAGGACAATGTATTTTAATCATATCGACACAGTACTATACTTACTCCTCTCATACCTGAATGAACTACTAACCATTTGTTAGTACCGGCCTGGTGGTGTATGTATCAAGTAAACCCTCGGTCAGAAAGTCGAAGAGGGCTGCTCATATAACCACTTGTCCTCACGTTTGGATGAATTATATCTGAACGTGGATAATGGAGAAGAAAGTCATTTAGTATTCCACTCTTGTTATATTTACTAAATAGTATGGTTACGTTACATCTCCAAATTCTATTGGTAGAAGGTAAAATATCAGATTGATTACCTACCGCGTACACATATACACTCAGGTTTACAAGAGGGGGAAATAGAAGTTTTGGTCGGAGTGAAGTTAGGTGAGATGCGGTGAACCACGCATGGTGATGCGTAGGTTCGTCATCAGGTTATAGGAAGGAGAAGGTCAATTGCTCGAGTGTATGAGGGCGGCCATCGTGGAAGGGAAAGATTCGAGTTTATAGGATTGGAGGCTCCGTGGGGAACGCTTGATTATGAAATTAAGTTAGCCGGAATGTTGACGATTTTAGGAGTTCCAGCAAGTCCAGCTCTTCCTCTTTTGTATATATTAGTACAATTTATGGATTTCATTTATTAAAGTGATAATTTTTACGTTTTTTTCAAGACCAGATTTATGAATATTATCATGAAAACGACTATGGTGATGATCCTAGCTTGGATGGCTGAACTTTCGTATGAAATTCACTGACATTCACTGAGATACCCGTATACATTGCATTATTAATGGAAAATTGACGTCAAATGCGTAGTGACAATGAGATGCATCATTGTAACACAAGATAATTGTAGTAATATAGTTTATGTAATATGGTAGCATTAGGTGTTCCCTTATCCCCTTTAACCCGTAGTAAATATTTGAAATAAGGTACTAAAAGAGGAAGATTTTAAAAGATTCAGTTTGAAGGCCACAAAAATCATAAATTAATATCATTTTTACATGTTTTCGTCTCAGAAAATGCTTAGCGTAAGTCATGACTAAATACTATTTTGTAGATGTTTGCTTTAAGTTGGTAGGTCTCCTTTTACATTAGACAATTGAATTCGGGTTTCGTCTGGAATGCTCTTTTTCTTCTTTCAGTATCTTGTTGTACATGTAACCTAATGGATATGGGTGTCCGTACAAAATCTAATATGTAGTAAACTCGTGTGAAGTATATAAGTTATGAATTTTTCCTGATTTACTGAATAATTCCCTTTTCAAAATCAAAATTTGAAAGCCAAACACTGAGGTTTCTTCCCGCGGGTTTTCGAAATTTTATAATTGGTGGTTCACTGTGATCACTAATTCAACCGAAGTATTGCAATAATAAGAATATTTGCCCTGGGGGAACTTTTGTTGTAATTACTTCAATAATTTGGCGCATAATATATTTTTTTCGCCGCATGCTGGTAAGTTACACCATCTGTACATACATATGTATTTCAACTGTATCCAATCATCCATTCCATCCTTATTTCACACACGACCTTAGAGATCAGTCGGTTTTTTAATTTAAAATGATGAAGTGATCGAGGACAAAAACCTTTTTTCCGTACGTAATTGTATGGTTAGTGTTTTGCTCTCAGGTGTGTTGATATTTCCATTACATCTTTTGAATAACTATAATTACACTGAATCCTTAGAGGGAAAATTAGAATACCAATGAAATGAGTTGCAGAATCAACACTTCTTCGAAAATACTTTCTTTTATGGAAATGTATTTGAGGCTCACTCAATAAGCACCAAGCACCGACCCTTGACTGATAAACCTCTCAGTGGAATTCGATCTCTTACCTGGCATCAAACGAAATTAGAGATAACTTTTGGAATGCGATTCGTAGAAGTTAACGTCTTTGTGAGCCGATGGAAAAGCGTCGAATTTGGTTACGAGATTTAATCAGGCGCTGCAGAGATATGGAGCCAGCGAATTAATTTGAGTTATTTGAGAGGAGGAGTGAAATTGATGAAAGATTATAGGGAGGGAAGTCAAGGGGAAGCAGTTCGAAAGTGAGAGGAGACAGCTCACGAAGAAAGCGATAAGATAGCGTAAACTTGTGGAGGTTGTTGCGAGGGTAAGGTTTAGATGGAAATCGGCGGGCGGTGGCAGCGAAGGTTTGAAGAGGGAGGTGAGGAGAAATGTTTGTTACTTATAATGCTGTTATATTATGGCGTAGAACTCCGGAAAGGGGATGTTACAATCGGTGTACTCATACGGAGCATGTAACTTACACGAAGGAGGGTGGAACGAAGAGAGTGAGGAATTGTGAGGAACAGAGGAGTGCGAACATTCAGTATACCCGAAGGAAGTCGATATTAAATAAAAATAAGTAAATTAAGGAATCCATTGTAAACAAGAGAGGTGTTTTAGCCCAGTTGACTGTATATTATTAACCCTCGTGTCATTTGTTTATCCTCTAATCTCCGCCCGTGCTAGGCTTTTCACTTTTCTCACGCACTAATTTCACACTGTTCTCTGTAGGTACTAATTCTATTTCTAAATTTTTGTTTGACACCCTTAGATTTCTTTGTCGGCAGAGATCTTAATAAACATAAATCATCTCTTTTAAATCGCCTCTTGACTACTTCTTATTCTGGCTTTCCAAGTTTAGGCAATTTGCTTGTTCCAGCTTCACCATCGTAATCTCGGTCTTGCAACACTTCTTCTCCCTAAAGGCTTATAATCTAAGACCTTTCTGGGAATCCTTCTGGGAGGCATGTTCTTTGAGGCATACTCAACATGTTCTTTCCATCTTTCTTTGTAATTTATTGCTAATTCTGTTACTGGTTGTAATTCTTGCCTTATGTCATCTTTTTTTATGTGGTCCACATGTGTACAGCCTTTCACAAGTCTAAGGAATTTAATTTCTGACGTTTCAATCTGTTGGAAGTCTCTCGTTCTAGGTGTAAGGGTTCTGATCCGTATAGTAATGTGGGGACAGCTATTATGTTGTAAAATTTTATTTCAGTTTATTCGCAGTCTTTCCCTTCAGCGCTCTTCCTTTAGTCCCACATATTCTTTGGTAATTGGTCGTTTAATTAGAAATGTCCTTTTCCTCTTCATAGGTGATGTGACAACCTAATTGACTACTTATTTACACTAATTACTTAGCTTCTTCGCTACCATATATCTAACTCATTCGACCCTATCTTTGGGGTTCCATCCATTCAAATGGCGTTATAAGAGAACGGAATACGCAGCATAGCAAAGGGAGAGGTAGGGGAAATATTTTAGAGTAGTTTGTAGTGCATGATGCACGCATTAATCCCTTAAATACTATAGATACTAACGACCTAGTTGCATGAGACCCTATAGTTTCTTGTTAACATGGCGGTAGTACATGCTTGTGATCTTCACCCCCTGCCACACACCCTCGCGGTGGCTTACAGGGTATCATGTAGATGTAGATGTAGATTCAATTCCCCAATGATGCATGTTTTAGTGAGATAATGTCTCAAGATGTTTTCGATGAGGTGTTCCGTCTCCGTTTCAGACTTAAATGAGATTTGTTTCTTCTGCCGCTCTTCTTAGCGCCTTTCTCTACTTGCCTTTTTCATCATCCTTACGGATTAAATTATATTGTAATCTTTTTAGACTCATATTTTCAATTTGTTCTCACCTTTGTTATCGGAAACACTGTTTTAGTCAGATCTGTCAATAAAAAAAACCAAATAGCCGTGATAATTGGTGGTAACAAACTTGTGATGTAATAGTTCGCGTAATCGCCGGGTTTTATATTTCCCCTCCCCAGCGAGCAGTTTAATGGTGTCTCAGCAACTTAATTATCCATATGTGTGGACTGCTTGGGTGAGCTTTGGCCCCGTACGGGCCTCTATGGACTATGGACTATATGGGACTTGAATACGATCGAATGAATGCAAATAGTTCTCACGCTGTTAAAGCTGATTATTTTTAGAAATTTCACGTTTCTGTTTACATTATTTAAACGAGTTTGAGAGAAAAAAATATTTGGGCCATATGAAGAGCGGTGGGAAATGTGCCAGTTTGAGAGGGTAGTAAAGTAGGGAAGGAGCGGTTAGGAAATAGATGTGCAAATCAAAGTATAGATACTACATCATCATCTGCCATAAGCGGTAGAAAACTAATGAGTGGATGGATTTTCTTGAATGTTAATGACCAAAAAATATTTTCCGAACATATTTTAATAATTGACACATCTTAGTTGGATGAATTTACTGAAATATGGGTGAAGCTGATCCTCAGATTTCATTTGTCAAGTATTTATGCATCGTAGCATTTACAAAGTGGATATCATTCACTGTTTCATACATTTAATCTAGGAAATCCTACATTTTCGTGTGTTACATATTCATACCGGTTATGGTGTTGTGATAATAAACTAATTGATTCCATTATGCGATATCAGTTTGCCTAGCAAAATATGCTTCTGAGGTTAAATATGGTAGCTCCAAATATAACAGAGCAGATAAGGAAATTAAAGTTTTTGGCTCCAAGCATCGTTTATGCCTGTTTTCGTCATGTCAGGAATTTAAATAGAATGAAGTTACAAAATAAAAACCCCATTACCCTTTATCTCTCTTGATGTGAAAGCGACTATAAAGGGCTGTTCAACTGGGGGAGAAAAGCAGAACGGAAAGCATCAAGAAAACCCTTAATCTCAACGTGTGATGATGCAATGCTGAATTTCACGTGTCCTTTAGTCATTTAATTGAATATGATTTTCCATTAAAATCATCAGATCAGGTGACTTAAACTATCAACCTTCTAATTTTTCCATTAAGCATATCAATTCCTCTCGATGGAAGTAAAATTCTCTTGGATGCAAATGCGACCCTCTCACGAAATAGCAGCTTAAGGGGTATGGGGCGAGGAGTAGTACCCTGCGGAAAATGCACGTACCACGTACGGATTTGGGATTGATCACTTTGGATAGTTACTTCCTTCCGTTACACCCAACGCCCTGTAAATGGCACGCGGCCGCGAACAAGATGACCCGACCCAATTAACGTGGTAATCACTGGTTTTTTTCTGAACCGATCCCTGCATTCGACGGATTAAGCGGACCAACATTGTTTTTTTTTCCTCTCTGAACTCTTTCACCCCCATCCACCAAGCCTCTATTCCACCTTGCCAACATTTTCCCTCCCCTCCTCCAATCACCATCTCCGACGTCCACCCGGCCCCCCCCCCCCCCCTCATCGATTCAGATCCATCTCACCCCTTTCGGGCAGTGTTTTTAAAAGTGTCGGCAATTGATTAGTTTTTCGTCGAATGGGAAAACCTAATTATACCATCGCTCCGACGCGTCGCTATGGTTACTGATTGATTCGGAGGATACGCCCCTTTAACGCGCGTGCGAGCTTGTTTGGTTCGGCCTCCATTATTCCTATTACTCCCGTCATTCTAGTTCGTTCGCTCACGTCGTGTCTAACTTGTTTGTATTCTCTCTCGAATGCGAGATTATTCCTCATATTGAACGGCGCTCTAGTCATGTAAATGCGGTCTGAAAGGCCAGCGAGTCAGACAAAAAAGCCACATTATTTATCGTTAGCGTCGTGGAATCAAATTGGTTTTAAATGTAAACATTTAACACTTAAAGTTCGATGCTATCCACCGCTAATATTCATTTAAAAACCAAAACGGTTTTTTCTCGATAAGTTGATTTCTGTTGACATACTGTAAACCTGATAAGAGAAGGGGAAAAAATATTTTAAATTCTGGTAATTCTGTACGAGCGTTCTTCCCCCATTAAATTTACTCCTTCATAAAATTAGACCCCTTCGTCTCCGTGGGTGAGAAATTTTTTTTTAGTATATTGTCGAAAATATTCATCGAATTTTTTCTATCGTTGGAACTTCGATCGATTAATTAAAGTGAATGACCTTACACTTAATGGATTAGATGTCTTCTTGATGTGGAAAAATGATTTGCATGGGCGGCTGCGATGACTGGCTCATATAATTTCAATGCAAAGGAAGATTTAATGACTGGGTAAAAATAGAGTCGAAAAATAAATTAAAATAGGCAACGTAGATATCCGTGAAATGGCCTTAGCCGTCGCTGCATCCAATAAAAATCTAACGAAGATATACAAGTCGTATTTGATTATGTTCTTGGTAAAACAGAATGCTATTTAAACTCCGGAAACGGGCGTTTACCAGTGCACTAATAAACTTCACTAGCATTCATTCGGTATTTAAGTAGTAGTAGTCTTGGACCGCCGTTATTGTTGTTATCACATGCTATAAGAGACTAACAACTCATTGGTCGTGTGCATAATCCAGGATATGGGGGTATTTGGGAAGAAATAGGAAGTTGCGGAGGATATGGAGTATGAACGGAATTCCGTTATCGTCATCAGCATGCTCTTAAAGAAAATCGTCTAGGAATCCACTGTTGTTAAGTCCCATCTGACGGGCGGCGTATTGAACTTGAAGTACCTACTCTCTACACAGTATTAAAAAAATAGGTAACTTTACATCAACGAAAAGTCTGCTACTCCTGGGATTTAATCCCAAGACTGCGATCCCAAGGATGCGAAACGAGAACTCCAGCCGCCACATAAACCACATCCCCTAATAGGTTCGGGTTCAAGATACTCCAACGGCTGAGGATTTATCGCACCAGCTAAGCTAATTTCTTGCTAATCCAGTGGCAAACACAACATCCATGCCCGAGGCGGGATTGAAACCCACAACCTTTGGGCTAACAGTCGGGGAGTTTTTGACCTGACTACCGTGGCTGATTTTTGTGCTTAAACCAAAGGCGATTTCATTGTAAACGATGAACAAATCAGCATTAAATTACTTCTGATGCTTAGCATGAAGGGTTCTGAGGGAATTTTTCCGAAAATTCAAACGTATTCAACCGTAATATATCGTATGTACAAAAAATACTGTGAAAAACCCCTTCCATATACGGCAAGTCGGTGTAATTTGGACCACCTAAATTCGATGGCATATAACTTATTCCATAAGTACAGAGCAAAAGCAGCATCTTTTCACGACAAACTACACTCAATAAGAGTGGCACTGATAGATATATATTTCATTATTTCTTTAAGGTATGGCATTAAAAAAATGTTTTTACGAAAATTTTGGTTCCGTGTCATTTGGACCGAGCGCGAGGGCGTGTAATTCGGCGCAACTATGCGTGCAATTTGGACCTGAACCCTAAATTACGTTCTGTCATGAGAATTCTTACAAACTAACGTGTTTTATTTCTTTTACTTATTATTTATTCTAAATGATTTACAAAAAGTTTATTTGATCAGTATTCTCCACTAAACATTCTATTTATATAGGTCAAAATTTAGTAGGTAGGTATTCGTTATTTCAGCAATATATGTAAAGAAAAAATAAAACGGTCAATGAGTATATTAGAAACTAACTAATAGTTTTCTTTGGCTGATGGTATACATGTAGATTGAGCTTTTAGTAGCTTAAAGGCAGCTATCACAGTGATTAAGTATATTTCTCATCACTTAGATCAGCACATTCCTCAAGTGCTCCTTGTACTTTTCACACTGTATCCAATCATTTTCGCAAGAGTCCCCACAAACAAGACTCATAGCCTTTTTAACAACTTGAGGTTTCGATTCATTTACCGAAAATTTATACTTCGCTGTAAATGGTCTTCTCCATTTATTACTCACTCTGGAAGGACCTCAGTCGGCAGACATCATTACTGAATGCTTATAAGGCGTCCTGGTTAAAGTAACCGGAGATGCACAGTACGCCCTCCTTGCTTTTGCCACGGACCCTCAGATGAAGTTGAAGGATGTGGAGTAATTTTCTCAACAGGGTTAAATCCTTCATTTATTAAATCTTCCTGCTGGGTTTCAGGGTTAAAGGCACGGCAAGAATTTTTAGTTTCCTTCGCCGTAGATTCCTAGCCCATTCTAGCCTCACCTTAAAGCAGAAATCTTCTAGACCACCATCATCATCAGTCAAGAATCCTGAGATTGGTTTGACGAAGCTCTCACTCAATTCTCCTTTCAGCCAACCTCTTCATATTTTCCTAGTTCTTCTCTTAAACTCTTTCACATCCTTCATCACTTATTGTATAAATCACGCACAAGGCCTTCCTCTGCCATTCTTCCTGTTCACTTTCCCTTCGACGTTTGCCTTCATCAGGACACCATGCCTCATGCTGTGGCAGATTAAAAGTTAACCCATCCTCTTCTTAGTATTTTCAGAAGACCTCTTTTCTCCCACTCGTCTGAGGACTTCCTCGTTACTTACTCGGTCGATACATTTAATCTTCAATATTCTCCTGTAGCACAACATTTAAATCTTATTGATACCTATCATATTTTCAAAGGAAGCAAAGAATCTATTCACCACGGCTTGGTTAAACCCCCATTCATCTGCCGGCGATGTTGGCTTGGATTAGAATTATTCGGGGTTCACGTGTCATAAATTTCAAAAATCACTCTTTTCCAGCTAATTTTCTCTCGCAAACGGAGCGAGTTTTCTACTGATTTCGCTCAAAAATTGTACATGCAAGCTTCACTACTCCGCTCCGGGTCAAAATTTAACAATCACATACTGAGATATTTATTGTGAAAATGATTCAATAGGTTCCTAAAACTTGTAAATGTTGATTGGGAAATAAATCATAAATATTTATCACCTTTCCTAAAGCATTACCCGAGATGTGTCGTCCTTTCTTTCGTCAATGAATACAGGATAACACCCATTCTACAATATCTACACAAAAGCTTAGCATGCCTTTGGAAAAGTGGAAGAGACAGTGAAGAAGGCATTTTATAATTGTTTTCTTAACACAAGTATTACTTCATGGGTTTATTGAATATGTTTGTAGCTAACTTTTCTAGTGCTACTCAGTTAAAAATGTTTCATGAAGCAAAAAAAATGTTCCGGCTTGTCTCTCAGCCGGTGGGGTGGGGTTCAGGCAGTCTGGGCCGAGTAAATATTATTTGGGAATGAAGCGATGCCGAGGTAAACTAGACGCCTCAGAAAACAATTCCTGACTTAGAATTGTTAAATAGGAACTTTTAAATGTCAACATTTTACTGTGGGAGAAGAAGTAATATGGTGGGAACACAATAATAATAATGCATGTCCGTGTAATTTGGACCGGTCAAAAATACACGCTCTTCGGTGGTCCGAACAAAATCACAAGTGACTCAATTTAACCGAAGCATCTTTAGATATTTTAAGAGACTTACTTGACACTTACTTAGACGTATTATGATAAGAGAGCAGCAATTCCTGTATTTCAGCTAGTAAAAGTAACTTTGTAGTTCGCTATCACCTTAGGTGGAAAATTACATCGATGCTCAGGATTTCGCTCATTTCGCCTTTATGCCTCAAGTACTGGAGCTTGATTGATGAAATTTGGTGATAAGGCATTTCAAAGATACTTCCTAATGATATTGTATCAAAAATGTAGCTACCCCTAATGGATACAAAGTAAAGCTATCGGTCCGAATTAGACGCTGGTTCTAATTACACCGACTTCCCCGGCATATTTTAAAGATGAAAAATTATTCTTTAAATTTTTCTACAGTTTTCCCCCTGGGCAAAGTTCTTCTTTCGAAAATCAAAAGAGGAAATTTGTTCCATCAGCACAATAAGACAACACAAATGTGTACAACAATGTGTGGTGCTTTATTATGTCACCAAGTATTAGCAGTAGGTAAAGCATTCAAAGTTTTAGAAATCGACTGCTTTGTTTGATACAGCATCGAGCGTCAATGGGACCTCATCCATGTTTATTATTAGTTATGTTACTTTGTAGTTGAACTTAAGAAAGCAAAACTATGACCCCAATTTTTCAAATTTTCTTTTGTGATTTATATCACCAATCCCAGTAAAGCAATTCATTATAACACTGATTCTGGATAGTGAGCTAGCGGATGAGTCATTGATAAAGCGAAAACACAAAAAAAGACCCGTGATCCCATTTGGACTACACCAAAACTCTAAAATCAGATGAATATTTTGTAGAGAAATGGGTGACGTCTAGACTATTTAATATTGCTATAGATGTCTTTAATGCTCAAAACAATAAAAATAGCAAACTGGCAAGATACAATAAATTATAAAGTGAATTGACATGAGACGTTGACCATTACGTCTTGACAGAACCGCACGCGCAACCTTCACACTTTTCCAGATTATCCTTACGTTCAATCGATTTGTGATCAGAAATGCCTACCTTTCGACTAACTACAAACTTGAGATGTTGGTGATATGAGTTATATTCTATGGGAATTCACTTCTTTAGGGGTTAGATTCTATGGGAATACCCTTTAGGGGTTAGATGGCAGAAGGGACAGTTTTGTCTCTATCTCGCCCCAATAAAGACCTTTTATTATTATTATTATTATTTTTCTTTCGCTAATGAAGCGTAAAATACATTGCACCACCTATCATTTTCATATAACGGAAAAAATTATGTAAACGACTAATTCGCAACCACACATTCGCATAAGGACCAAATCCAATAGATGACTCGTATATGTGTATTCAATGGGCCAAACATTTTAGACCAGAAATTACAACTCATAATTTAATCACCGGCTCACAGTACCGGTGACATCCCATATTTAAGACATATTTAGAGAGAAACACAGTGCATTTCATATGCCGGTTAATACGGTGAACGATTGATTAAAATTGATTATAAATAAATATTGAAATGGAGACGCGAATCATTGGAATAAACTTCTTCCTGAAGAGAACTGAAGAAATAAAATAGGCGTTCCCACAATGTAGGCACAACATAAAGCTCAGAGGATTGGGTTGAAGTGGTAGTTGAAGTAGCCTTCCATTCCATGGTCCCTGGTTCGAATCCCGGTTGTGACAGACTGATTTATTTGGCATGCCATCCACCGATTGATTGGTGTGTGGAGAGAACTTCAAGCTCAGTACTATGTCCGTCCGATGGGACGTTATAATGTGCATGAGTAAGCCAATGACGACTAGGAGTTTCTCTCAACTCTTCTTCAGCTTCCAGAATAATTTTTACCTCTACCCAATTACCCACCTATCCTAAATGGCAAAAATGACCTCAGCTGCTGATCGCTTTCCCTGAGTAACTATTACTACGAAAATCTAGGATTCATTAGAGCGTATCGGTAAGGACTCAATATTTGATTCGGTGATTTCAAATGCCGTCATTGTTCAAGCACGACCATGCCGTGTCCATATTCAATAAAGTCCCTTGAATGTCCAGTCTTAAAGGGAATTAGACTCATCCAGAGGGGGATTCAATAGTGGCCGCCAGCAATTAAGAAGATTGGAAAATAGTTGGGAAGAAATAAGTCATTATCGTGGAAATATTTTTGAAATACTTTTGCCGCGACGAGAAGGACAGCACGGTAGAGTGAAGGAGAGGAAACGACCATGGATATCCCTGTGAAGCAAGAATAGAAATAATTAGTTTATCAATTGAGAACTAAATTACTGTAGATGGTCAGTATGATTTAGAAAATTTCTTAATTATAACAGAAGTTTGCAAAAAATCAATTTAAATCTTGTTGCATTAAAATTGTGATTAAAGGATTGAGTTGAAAGACCCAAATATAATAATGACGAAAGGCTTTCACTTATATAAAAATGTAATAGTTGAAAATACACGATAATAATGAGTAAATAACGGAAATAAAAACCGTTAGACATTTATTAATGTTTGATAAAAATCTCTATTGCAAAAAGCGCTTGATGATTGAGTGACTGAATCAGGGGTTATTAATAAAAATTCACCCTCAGTTCTTGAGAAGAGAACACCTCCGGTTTCGATTGACATCAGCCCTGATGCCATACAAAACGCACAGTTGAGTGCAATAATTCGCTTAAGCCAGTGGTTGTTTTTATACATTTTTGTGAAAAAATGGCGAAAGGTCGGTGCATTGAATGGAATTCCACAGTCAAAACTTGCGTGAGAAGAGAACACATCCGGTCTCGATGGACAGCAGCCATGATGCCATACGAAAAATCCAGTCGATGCCAATGATTCGTTTAAGCCAGTGCTTGCTTTTATAAATTTTAGTTAAAATATGGCGAAAGTATGGTGCATTGAATGGAATTCCAAAAACTGATTGGGCCCCTTTGTTAATTTTAATAATTGCTTTGTTATTTTATTTGCTTCGTTGGTGAGATAATTATTTTATATTGTTAAAGGGCACAAAAGGTTGTTAGGTTGGAATTCCTGGCTTGGGAAAGAATATTAAAATGTTCATTTTTCAAAATTAAAATAACCACTGATTTTTCGTTCGATTAAATAGCATTTTAAACTTGTAGTTTTACTTTAGTTTTTTTATCTGCAACATTAATATTTCTATGTGGGCAACTGCTGTGACTCGGAAAGCGTAATTAATTTCTTACATCAAAGTACTTCGGTGTGATCGTAGCAAGTCGTTTAGGCTTAGGCTTAACTGATAATTTTTTCAAATCTAGCACTGACAAAAAGTGTCGGAGACAGTTCCATATTTCATGTTTCCTTTATAACCGAGGTGTTCGAAATGTGTTAATGTAAATCCCAGAGTCATGTCAGTATTGTATAGGAATTTAGGGGTATAAAATGTTCATTTATAAATATTGACTGTTTTCTCGAGACCATTTAGGGGTAATTTCTTATTTAATTGGGGTGCATTAAATTTTATAGCCTACTGCGTATCATTCATTGTAAAACATTATTAAATTAAAATGTATTGTGATATTATATTATGAGATTCCCTCAGGTTGTTAACGTTGAGAAGAGTTTGTCGTATCCCTGACGTTTGTGGATAACTGACCTGAAGGTTGTGACTCGAAGTAATTCTCAGCCCACAGATCTGAGCTCTTTGCGTTTCTGTTTAGCTCTATGCCTATACAGAGTGTCCCATTGATCGTGTGTCATTTCTAACCTGTAATTTTAGACACTTCCTTTCGAGCCACAAGAATGAAATTTGGTACTTGGCTAGAAAAAGGATGTAAGTTTTGTTGAGTCTAAGCAAAATATGAAAAATATGACCTTTTGACCCCAGAAATAGGGTCCAACCTAAAATCCAAATTTTGCCTTATGGGCTTTCAATGTAAAAATATTCGAAGTACAAAAAAGACGGAATTTTTTAGCGAAACTTTCGACTAATTGGTTTTTGGACACGAAGAACACGATGGAAGAACTATTGAGGTCAGATATTGCAACTGTGACCCCTGAAAGGTCACAGTCAAGGTCACAGGGGTTACAAAAAATGAATCACCGCTTCAAACCTGTCGAATCATAGGTTTAAAAAGGTTCCAAGGTCGATTTTAAGGTCTTCATATCCCTCTTTTCATCTCTTGACCTTCAAGGGTAACTCAGAGGTCAAAGGTCACAGGGATGGAAAAAATGAATCCAGGCTACAAACGTGTCGAATCATAGGTTTAAAAAGGTGTCAATGTCGATGGAAAGGTCATCAGATTCCTCTTTTCATCCGTTGACCTTCTAGGGTAACTCTGGAAAATGTAAATGGAATGTATAATGGAATGTAAATGTATAATGGAAAAGGAGTCCAAACATTCATATATCCTCATTTTCCTTTGCTGCTGAATAAAAGTTGCTGCATATTTATTAAAAAAGATTTGCATGTTCTTAAACATATCTTGTTTGGTCTAATGTGTTCTTTATTGATTTCCTGGCACCTGCGGAATTCGCCTGTGGCAGGTTCGACCAATTAATGGTAAAATATCGAAGTTTATTAGTCTAAAGAGGCGTTTACACGTAGCAGTTGACTGCTATGACAGCCGTGAGATGCGCGAAACATCTCTATCGCTACCGCTACGATGTGTCTGCACCAACTTTTATCCTTTTAAAGCTGCTAATTCGGCGTTGCGGTAACAAAGAAAAAGCGTTTCACGTACCCATTGATTTTTAATCTAATTCAATGCAATTTTTCAAACAACATATTTCATTGCCATTCATATTGCCTAATTATTGTTTAAAATGGAGAATCTTCCCCTCGGAGAGGGACAACCTCGCGATTCCTTCAAAATTACCGTTATAAGACGTATTGGGCTGTACGTTGGCGATTGCTGCGAAGTTTCTGGACACACTTCCACTGGAATGTAAACGGACTTCAACTTTGCTCGAACTTAACTCGATAGTGTTCGACATATGTCCAGTATCTACTTGAGCTCACATCGCAGTTCCTGTTTATATGTGCGAGTGGTGCTTAGTCAGTTGACTGACTTAGAAGCCAACTGCTACGTGTAAACGCGACTTAAGTTTTTCCCATACCACGTGGTGTCCATATTTAGATTAGTCAGGTCACTCTACGTATCATTTTCCCCTATTTTTTCTCTTATATCATAGATCAGGTGTTTCCTATGCCAAATGATACTCTGCGCTCGATTACCCTATAGATATCTTTCAATCTAGGACTCCTCCAGAAAAGACCCAGCCTAGAAGTCGTTTCCGCAACCCGAAACCTGAGAGGTGAGTTTGTCTCACACTAAGACGCAGCATATCATATAATCAGAGTAATTTGTTCAGATATGAGAAACTGGTATTATATATTTCCCAAAAATGTTTTGTGTGTTCCATTTTCATTATCTGGAAGCTTAAAAACTACTGATTTAAGTGCATACTAATAATCTGTGGATAGTAGTTAGGCCTAAGAATACATATTACTCATTATTTAATGCCATTCATCGGAAAAATGTCATGTCATATGTTGAGCGTAAGTTTTCGCAGCGTGGATAATTTCGTGTTGTCCCTTTCGGGAACCACTGCGTGTGGCGCCTTGTTATCCGAGCATCCGCGTTAAAATGACAAGGGTTATTTTAGCCCTGGTTAATTTTTATAATTACTGGACGCATAATCAGGCTCCCGAAAGAGAAGACTGGAAAATCCGTCGTGCCATAATTTTTCACTTGAAATGCCCCTCAGATTTTTTTCTTTGTCTTTTTCGTTTCGTATATTCTTCTCACTAGTTGATTAGATGTTTCATTTATCTGGAATTGGGTTACACGATGGAATTTTTATAAGCGATTATGGTTATTTCTCTTCTAAGCTGTTTTTATTTATTGTCTAGTGGACGTAATATTTTCTTCGCTGCCTTTATGCTCTCACTGTCTTGAAATTCTCCTAATTTCACGATTGCTCTCGACCCTCTCTCCTACGATATATTCGCCCCTGGTTACTGCATCTATGCTGCTACTACATACCGTCACTGTCCCACGCAGTCTCTCCAAAGCTTACAGTGATTCATGTCCGTGCGCTCTCCGTCCCTCACAAATCCTCTCGCTTTGATTCCATCCTAATTTACGACCCTCTCTTTCGCCACCCCCACTTAATCCTCTCATCCTTCCCTTCCAACCAACCCCTGTGGCCCTTCTTATCTGAAATCCCTCCCCGTCAACCCCTTCCCCAATTTACCCCTCTCGGTATTTATCTCTCTCTCCATATGTACTTCATCCCTCATGGTACCTACCACAAGGGATGAAGTTCATAGGCCTTGCAGTAACTGAGGTCTATTTTTTTCTCGTGTCAAATTTTAAATTTTAGAATCCTGGCGTTTCAAAAAAGTACAATTATCACAGCTGTATCAGTATCCCTAGTGCTATTAAATATCAAATTTAAATTAATGGTATTTATCGCCTTGCTGGGCGTAGTGTATACACTGGGCATATCACCAGACATAACAGTGGTAATTGTAGGCTATATAGAAAAAAAATCTGTTTTTGCTAGGTATTTTTATACGCTTTCTAAGGAATTAGAGAAGTATTACGTAAGCTACTTCAATGCCTATGCGACTTAAATTCAAATGCAAGGATTGAATGCTCCGTAGAAGAGGAATATTCTCAGTTGAACTTGCTGTTCGATAGTTATTGGTAAATTCGAAAAGAAGTTTATCCAAACTTCGCAATGTGGAGGTATTTTCCACAATTTGTACATGCAGTAGGAATAGAGTAAGGTATTTATGGGATTCATTATGTCTCTTAATGGTCCAGGTGACCGTGAGTAATCACCTTGAGCAACCACATATACTTGTAGCCGTGATAGCTGGAAAGGACTTGTTGCGGGGTCTGGATTGTCACCAACCACAAAAAGGGAAAAGTACATATTTAAGAAAAAATCGATGATAAAGAGATGAATTAAAAATATTATTTAGACGATTTTATGGCGACCATAGGTGGCATTGCAGAAACCAATTAATTTCCTTTCTTCAGCTAATATCACTCATTCTACCTTCTGTCTGTCTTGATAATATCGCTAAGAATAGAAATATATTTGCCGTGACGGCCAAGTATTCATAAAATTTTGATTTTTCTACTATCTTTATTCTGAGTTTCTCAACCGAGTCCTTAAACTGCTGAATGACATTTGACGTGAACTCACACATTTTTTAAAGCATTTTTATAAAACTTACCTTTTCCCTTGTATTCTTTTCCATTCCCGGAATAAATATTAAAATAATGGATCCCAAGGGGTTGTGTCAATCACGTAATGTAATGTAGGGTGGTGAGAAAAGTTATAGGAGGTACAGAGCAAACTATATAGAATTTCATGGTGGAGAGGGGATCATTTTTTCTTAATAATATTTCGTTTTCTTAAGTGAACAAATGGCTCATCACTTGGTAATGACATTTAACATATTGCATGGAGGGACTCAGGACTCTCCCTGAGGAGGGTGTTTGAGGTACGCTTTTATCTCAATGCTCTTATCTTTTATGCTTGAATAAAATGGAATGGATACAAGTGATTAGTGAATTTTTAAGTGATTAAACATGTATTCTGAAATGAATATATAAGAGCGGAGGTTAAACGTTATTATTTTTGAATTATAAAAGTCAAGGAGAAGAGGTTTGTATACTTTAAGTCTCCTCCAGATTCATTTAATTGCTAACTTATTCCTCTTCCTTCTGCCATCATGGTTCCCTAGTTATTCTTCCACTTTCCTAACAAATTCCACGCATTTTGCAATCTTCAACCTCCGCCCATTTTTAGACCCTTTCCCGGAGAGTACTCGCGATATTTTTCAACCCCTTTTCGACCCCCCGGCCCTCTCGCGATGTACGCTCCACCCTCAAATTCCAGCCGCCGATAAAGGTACCCATCCTCTCTCTCCCGCCACTCATTCTCCATCAATCGTCTCTTTCTCTCATCTCTCCCGCGGGACCCGCACTTTTCCATGCCCCCGAAAAGTTCGGAAGGCGGAATCTCATGAGCCGCCAAACTTTCACCTCCTTCATCGAGATACACATGCGGAGAACTTTCATTTCTTCAGAAAGGGCTCCGCGAGCACCTTATCCCGTACACCCCTCCCTACTTGCTATTATTCCCGTCTTTCGCTCACTTCTCCACAACCTTTCTGTGAAAAAATATCCTTCCTCTCTCTCTCTCTCCCTTCTTTTCCTCTCCTCCTTCATCCTCCCCTATAATTTCCTCCTCTCGAAAAAAGGCATCCTCTTTTCTCCCCCGCGCGTGATCTCCAGTCCTCATCATACCCTGCTTTTGCCACCCTCCCTTCCCATTCCCCACCCTCATATCCCGCCCATCACCCTTTCTCCCGGTGTCCTCCGACAGTCTCTCCCGCGCGCTAAAACCCTCGCAACCGAAACTGATCGAATTCGGATGCTGAAGACCATTAAAATTTAATCTCGGCTTTGGCAAATGGGCTGCTATTTGCAATCGCATATTAATCAAATAGACTCTGGCATGTGCAATATCGCGCGCATACAAATTCGCTGTCATATCTCTCTTGATTAATGGTGTCGAGGAAGCGTGAGTCCAACCCAACGTTTTGCCTTTGCCTCGTCCAAACCCCTCCCTCCTCCAACCCCCTCCCTGCGGTCTGACTGCCACGCCCCCTCCCTTGCTCACTCCCCCTCCCCCTCTTACTATTCTCTCCGGCGTATCCCTGCGTCAACCTTCTCCCATCGTGACATGTAGTCAATTCTTCTCATACCCAACGACACGCCGATAAGATTTTGGTACACAAATTCCCCAAGGGGGTCGCGCGTTATTCCCCCTCTTTCCTCCATCCGCGCCCACCCGTTCTTCCTCTTGATTCCCGACTCCTTTCCCCTTCATCGTTCTTCCTTTCCTCCCCCAGAGCACATTACATCCACCAAATCGAGCAAATCCTCCCTGCGGCTAATGAATGAGGACTAAACACTGAAAAAAAATGCTAACAGCGGTGCCCACGCGGAAGAATTTCCAATGCTTATCTATTTTGAGAATGACAACAAGCACATAGATGATCGCTACTTTGGCGTCGAACCCTTCATTTCAAAAGAGGCTTGTGGGTATTCACCTCAAAATAAAGGCAACAATATAGAGTCTTGAAGGTGCGTTATCAAAGCCACGAAATTCAACCACACTGTCTACGAACTGAATTTTATTTATCAAACTATATTGATATTCTTCCCAGTACCGTCCAGTTGTATTCGATCCAATTTAACCCGAAGACAGCTTTAAAATACTTTCACATTCTATATCATTTCCTTCCATTGATTTAAGTCGTCAATTAGCAGAAGAATGTACGTTGCGATAAGACTGAGGAAGCTGACTATTTGCTGTATAATATATTGGCTGTAATAAAAACATAATATTATGTTTTTATTACAGCCAAGTTATGGTGAAGAGGTTGCGTTTTGTGAGATAAGTATTTCGAAGTGTGAGTGAATATTTAAAAGTTATCTGTGTTTGAAGCATTCCAGGATAGCCATTTGCATGAAATACGGAGAATAGTTATCTTTGGTTCCATTTTAGATAATGTTTATTTTTTTAAATTAATCCTTCTCTTTTTTTTTAACGCGAATGTATGTTGCATGTATATGAAACACAATGAAAATTAGTGAATTTGATTGATGTAGAATTTAACGCCATCAAAATATTTGCATAATGCCTTATCTTGCCTTTTAATTTGAAAAATCTTGCCCCTTACGCCAATGCTTCCTTTTATATGCCTAGTAAAGTATACAGTATTTATTTTTCAGCATTTATCATTTATTTCTCTGTATCACGTTATGAAGAGCGATTTATTTGACAGTCGCGCTAATATCCATACTTTTCTATTCATATGTCCAAAATATAACTGAATCTAGGAAATTATTTTATATTTTCATGTAGGCTTGATTGGTTTTGTATCTTTTCTTAAAACTAATAAATTATCCTTAATGAGTTTCTACTCTGCGTAACTCGATATTTCTGTTGTAATTAAAAAATTTATAGGGCTCCGAAATTCTTTTGAGGACTGAAAGAGATTAATTATTTGCCATAATTTCAAAATATTTATATCGCTTTGCTGGTATCCACATAAAGACCCTGTTTATCTGAAATTGTTTCCATTTTGCGGCCCAAAATAATTTATAATTTTAGACAGTTAAAAATTTTGCAGATAATTTAGGAGTGGCATGATTGAATTGTTGGCTTTTTATAAAATGAAATACACTTCTGAGTTCGCTAAATCACATTTTGGTGATGAGGTGGTGGCTACCTGAATTTCAAGCGTGGAATGCAAATTTCTGGTCTCCCCCGCATGGAATGGATCATCGGCGCCTGAGATGAGGCAACGAGTCTTCTAATGTCTTAATTCTGCTTTTAATACTCTTAACGTCGTCAATTACACACATTTACTTAGCTAAAGTTATTTTTTATTTACAGCAGAAAATTAAATATTATATTCTAATTTTATGATATCATACGTACTTTACTTTTAGGAGAATTAATTTAATATCCCTTCTTGAAGTATCTTTTAATCATCATAATCATCATCACCAGTATACGTGCATTGAGTTGGAATAAGTGATCAATATTTAAGCAAAAAAATGAAAATACTAGTAATAGTAGTAGTAATCGGGAAACTATTGACTGCTGAGATTTTTTCCCAATCAAGGATAGGTGGTTAATTGGGTGGACGTATGAATTTTTCAGAAAACGGAGGAAGAGTGAATGCAACTCTTACGGGTGTTATCCTGCTCTTCAGCAATGGCGCTAAGCAGCCAACGGTTTTATGTACCATTCGATGGATTAAAAACTGCTCTTACCGAGTGCTGCCCACAGTATTCACCAATATTTACTACTACGTATTCTATTACGAATTCTAGTGATACCATCGAGTCTGCCATGAATTTTTCTAAAAATATCTCGTCTCTCCTTCATTCCGTACACATCCTCTCCGGCAGTAGAAGCTCCCAGGCAACACCACTATCGATGGCATTTTGTTACGCATAGTTTCATGAGCACTCTTTTAACAGTCAAATATTAGATAGTAATGATTGGAAATACAATTTAAAGTTTAAACACATCACATTTTTACAGTGTGAAGCGCAAAACTATACCTTTACTGGAAAAATGCGTAGCAAAAGTGTTATCCATTGCAAAAGCACACCACACGGAAGAGATCACCCTCCACAATTGCTGTTTTCTAATATATTTTCTTCCATCCGCTTGGCGAAAATTTTTAAGTCGTTCGTTGACTAATGCAAAGGATTTAGACAGACGCCTCGCTGCTTTCGTCTCATGCCTCAGTGACGGATTTCGTCCTTAGGTAAAAAAAAATGCTTCAAGTACCTAAAAAGCCGTAGCAGGCTGAAGGAATGAAGTGCCGATCGGATGAGTGGCCTCATGGGGCAGGGATTTTCTTCGAGCACCTTTCTCCATCATCTTCCCATTTACTTTCATTTGGCTGAGGACTCAGGTGCAGGGAAGGTTGATCCCAATCATCACGCGCTATTTTACCTCCATCCCCTATCCTCCTTGA
The DNA here is from genome assembly GCA_933228895.1 of Platycnemis pennipes. NCBI lineage: Eukaryota > Metazoa > Arthropoda > Insecta > Odonata > Platycnemididae > Platycnemis > Platycnemis pennipes. The sequence continues at coordinate 56,319,443 of OW121853.1, forward strand.
GAGCGATTATTTTGAGCGATGCTTGTACCCGTTACCAAGACGTTCATTTTTTTATTCGGTTTTGGACAGGGAAATTGCTGGAATCAGATGTGCGCCGTCCCGTCGAGAGACGTGGCACTTCTAAAAAAAAATTAAAATAAATAAATCCGCACCCTCCTCAAATGTGCTTCCGGTGCGTGCCGTGGAATTAAGCAAGCTTTTGTTTCCCGGCTGAGAGACGTCAAAAGGTGAAGCAAGGGATGAGTAGGAATGAAGGCGCAGGGGTATGTAAGGGGACGTTTTTCCGAAGAGGGGGAGGGTTTTGATGACGATGTGGTGACGGGGTTTAGAGGTGCAAAAAAAAAGCTCTTGGCAAAGGAGGAAGGATGGTTGAAGGGAGAGAGAGAGAGAGAAAAGATGAAGGGAGAGAGGGAGGATGGAGGAGAGAGGCGATAGAAGGACTCGGCAAAAAAGCAGGCGGACTTGGTGACATCGTTTGGGGCTTTTCAATGGAAGATTGATGCGTATTTTGCGGGAGGAGTGTTCTGCTGAGACCGCCGGCTGCGCGAGGGTGACGAAGGAAGGAGCAGGGCCCTATCCTCGGCGCTTCTGGAGCCGCAGAAAAGGGGAGGAGAGGAGGGCTTGACTGTAGGGGGATCCCCGCCACCCTTGCGGGGGCGGCAAGGAGGTCGTAGCGTCCGTTGGACGTCGAAGGGATGTCATATGAGATGCGGGAGGGAGGGATGAGAGTTTGAAGCGGGGTGTGACCGCGAATGAGTTTGTGTTTTGAGGAGGGGTGTAAGTGGGGTGGATCGGGGTGGTGGTAACTAACGGTGGAGAGAGAGAGAGAGGGAGGCCCTGTGGAAAAGGAGGGGCTGTGGAGATTCCGACAGGGGTGTCAGGGTTGAATCTTTGGAGGGGAGAAGTTGGCTCGCCGCGAGGGACGAGGGTGTATCAGAGGTGGAGCTTAAGGATGGATGTGGAGGGAGGGAAGGAGGAGGGAAGCTTAAAAAAAAAAATCCTCTCGTTACGCCAGGAAACAAAACACCATCGATAATAAGCCGCCGCTATCGACCCGTCCCCCTCCCAACTTTTAGAATTGGGCTTATTTGAAAAATGCGAATCAGACCGAGATTTTCTCCCTTGAAGCTATTTACGCCAAAAGATTTATCATGGTCTACGAATTTCTCGTGTGAAATGCCTGTATTTTTTAATTTCCTGAAAGTAGATAAAAACTATAGTAATATATTGAAATAAAATTGAATTCATTACCAAAATTTCGTTGAAACAACCGACAATGTTGGTGACCAAGATCCAAATCTGCACTGGACGGAAGATTTATATATTTCTGTTCGTTGAAAACCAGTTTGCTGGATTTTGTGGCCATTGTATTAATTCTGCTGTCCTGCTTGCAGCCGAGTTCCTTTGAGACATTTTTTCTATGCTGTGAATTATACATTAAATCCTAACAAAAATATGCATATATGTAGCGAATTTTTAAATGACCATAGTTGTCTCAATGAAATGATTCAAGTGTTTTCTGTTGTTCACGAAATATTTTATGAATGGATGAATGCCACTTTTAACCTTTGCGATTGAATGATGAGCATGTAATTCACGCCGCATAAAGACATTAATCTCATCATACGTAGCAGATAAAGAACAGATGGCAGTTCCTATCCTTGAGGAACTAACGGATGTAGAAATCGTTCCACCAATGCCTCACTGCCGTATAGAAACATGCTCCAGATGTATGTTCTGATGAATTGTTTCCTTACTTCTACGCTTGTATTTCCAGCTGTAAGTAGGTTCTTCTTTTGATAGAATGCCCTCTTTGCCTGGGCTATTCTACTTACTATTTCTTTCTTGCTTCGTCCATCGTTGGTTATTCGGATTCCTAGGTTACAGAACTCTTTCACCTCATCAAGTTTTTGTTTTCCTCGTTTGACATTAGTTTTGGCCTCTTCTTTCTTGCTGCACACCTATATCTCAGTCTTCTTCTTATTTATCTTCAGTTGATATCTGGCCATTGTCCTTTCCATGGTTACTAGAATCTTGTGCAGATCCCTCTCTGTCTCTGCTATGAGTGCTATGTCATCAGCGAATCGCAGCATGCTTATTTTTTCTCCGTGAATAGTCACTCCAGAAGACTTCTCTTTGATTTCATTGATGGCTCTCTCGATGTAAACATTAAAAATTACGGGAGACTGTGCACAGCCTTGTCTCACTCCTTTCCTTATTCTTGCCTCTTCACAGTTGAGTCCAGATTTAATCACAGCTACCTGGTTTTGATACAGACTGTGGATAATTCTTCGGTCATTGTAGGTCACTCCAATTTCCTTCAGAATTGAATGAATACAGCGAAAGGATAAGTCATATGGCCCTAAAAGGCATCAAAAATTGAGGACACGACCAGATGGTCGAATATTCTTTCTCAAACGAATGTCCAAGGAAGAACATTGGCAAGTGTTTCCGTACCTTATGTCTCAACGGTCTCGAGAAAAATTTACAGACTATAGAAATAAGATAACATGGAGACAGTCCGTAGATCACCCGAAAAACTTAGGGAACGCCTTATGAAAATAAAAGACAACCTTGGCCTCAGAGCTCCTGCAGTCTACCGCATCCCATGTAAATTTTGGCTTGCATACACAGGAAAGAGTTCACTCACAGTGAAGTCCGGGATCAAAGAGCATAATTCTCGCATAAGGTTATTTCACCCTGAAAAGTTAGAAATAGCCGATAGAAGTCACAACAGAAGTCAAAGAGACGGCGCGCCGTCGGAGAAAAAATACAGACTTATTGGGATTTAATAAAGTTTTTACGCCAAAGGCGATATAGCATGGAAAAATATTTACGACATATTACCTGAAGGTCAAACAAAAACAAAACAAATATTTGTCTATGCACTGGAAGACTTGTGAGGAAGACCAATACTAAGTTGGGAACTAAATGCTTGAAGTGAAGGTAGAGTATTGAGTAAGAAAAAGAAGGGAATGTGAATATTACAGTTAGGAAAGAATGGTAACCTGCAATCATTGAGAAATGAAGCAAAAAGTAGATTTGCTAGGAAAAATATAATTGAAATATGAACAATATATATTGGGTTTCAAAGGTCATATTCAAGGTAATAAGATCCGCCTATAGAGAAGCGTAGCCACTGCAGACAATTCAATCGTAGAGAGATACACGTATTTTAGATCGTGCACCTGGAGCAAGCCCCTTAACAGAGAGAGTCATGGTCAAAATCAGCAGCAGAAGAGGGAAAGATGGAACCATTTAAATGTGGCATTACGGAAGAATGGTAATTATGAAATGAATAGACTGAATGATTAACGAAGAATTTTCAAGTGGGTTTGAGGAATTAATGAATCTCATGATAATTCTGAGGCGAAACTAGGAAACTTTACCAACCAACCTTATAGCACTCGATGTCCTGAAAAGGAGAGTCAGGGAGGGAATAGTGAATGGTAAGAACTGCAAATGAGTACCTCGATATATTGAGCAAGTTATGATAGGTGAAAAAAAAAAAATTATTTTGATAATAAGAGGTTAGCCGTTTTAATAATCGAGCGGAGAGCTGCGTGAAACCAATGTTAGGATTGATGATAATGGACTTTTTTCTAAGGATAATATTGGTGATTATTTATGCCTCGAAGCTCTATTATAAATTAATGATTCGGAAGGACTATTATAAATGAATGATTCGATGGTTCATTGATGAAATAATTTGTGTGGTATTTATTATGACCGGATTCACGTCAAACGATTATTTCATGTACTTTTTGGTGCATAACTTCGTCATAGAAACAACTTCAGCATTTACTTTATTGAATTTTTCAGTAGTTAGGAATAAGAACAAAGTTGGTAATTCGCCACACAACTTTCAATGACTATCGGTTTCAATGCATTCGTGTCATTATCAAGGGACTCATGACTTCATGCTACGTTCTCATGCGATATAAACTCACCTCCGTGATTGTCTCTTTAACTTCTATTAAATGTAACAAAGGATTATATTCTATCAACGAGTTTTTTAATTCAGAAAACTCTTGTGGTGTTAGCGAACCGATTTTGCTTGTTCTAAGTATTATATTCTATTGATCATCACCGAAGTCCCGATTTCCAATCCTAGACATTATTATCCTTATTGGACACGTTCGCTAAATTCAACCCACGTGATTTTCGGGTTACTTGATATTTTTGTGATATCACACGCGACAAGGGAAGGACCCGACCCTCTTTCCCTCATGCGTTAATTTTTCGCGTCTTTGGGCAGAGTTTTTGTGGAGCTCTTACCTTCAACCAGACGTACTTTCGGTTTGAATACTCAGATTGGAACCTATGTACAACCAAAGTCTCTTTTCCGTCTCCTTTGAATGCTTTAGCTGAATAGAAAGCAGTCTAATTACTGATGTTTCTAAGTTATTTTACAGAATATATTTCCATTTCACTCGGGTAGCACTCTCTACTTTATCACGTAGGCTATATCGCACCGTCTAACCTAGTGTAATCTTCATTCTAAGACTAACACACATAATTCATGCTCGAGTTGGTTTCGGAACCGCGACCTTTGTATTGCGGCATATATTGTACACCAGGTCATTACGTTAAAGGCCGAAATGGCCTGGCGGCCGATCGAAATCCGAAAGTGGCATCTTTTACAGTGGTCAGCTCAGAGAGCACTTCAAGTTCAGCACTCCATCTGTCGGATGGAACGTTATGTACATCTATATAATATCCTAAAGCCACGTAAGGATGTGTGGCAGGGGGTGAACCATCACCATTCATGTATTTTTAAATGGAAAAATATGCGCAGACGAAAGAAGATTGATACGTTTAACCTCTGATATACCTGTAATTCTCATATTCAACTGATATATGTAACCGTATTCCTCATTTCTCAGCTTAGCATGCCCAAAACCACCTCTGTCTGCTTTCATGCATTTCTTTGCTATAGCATTCAATCTAGTGAATGAAACACTCTAGCAAAAAGTATTCTTTCGTAGGGAGGGTAGGGAGTAATCATTTGGTTGCACGAGCCTGGGCTTCGATCATGGATCTTCGTAAGGCGTGAGCTAGCGTTATCGTTATTTTTTGATTTAAATTATGTAAGAGAGAACGTGATCTCCGTTCTTCATTTTTCGCGCGGCTCTTCAAATTGCTTATCACAATCAGTGGAGCGAATTTTATAGACGGTTATTGTTAACCCTACGCTACTTTAGGGGTACGCATTATCGATAAAGATTGCAATAACGCGAAAGATTCATCCGTGATTCCACACCTGATGTATATATAACTAACGCGCTTGTTTTATATGGTAGTATTATGCGAATGCATTAAAGAATTTGATTTTATTTAAATGGTATGCATCTGTTTCCTTTCATTTAATAACGCATACTTTTCCGTGACTCGTATTAGTAGTCTTTAGGAAGGTATAATGATAATAATTATAATAAAAAGTCTTTATTGGGGAGAGATCGACACAAAACTATTCTTTCTGCCATTTAACCCGTCAAATATTAACAAAATATATGATTGTCATGACATGCACAGTTAAAATCAGAGTAAAAAAATAAAACGTTATCATTCAAGCAAGTAAAGAATAATAAATGAGCAAAAAATAAATACACAATGCATTAATATGAAAGATAAAACTAATCATGATTTGGGAAAGTATTTACAACTGTGGGAAAAACGTTAGGATTATAATAATTACATCCTTTACAGAAAAACCCACAGCAGGAAAACACGCACACGAGGAGAGGGGTATGAAAAACCTGCGAAATGCCTCGGATAGCGTAGCTTGTGTTTAAATAATTTGAATATAATATTACATAGGAAAATTAGAAGATAAAATCTTAACTTCATGAAAAAAGAAACATTGCGCAAAAAAATTAAGTCACGCGACTATATGATGTAAGTTGTGCGCCATTCGTGTTTGATACTACCAAGTACATTGAGTGAGTACTCGTGACGTGATATGAACGTACGTGACATGGTGACATTCGTGACGTGTTATGAGCATATACTAAATGGCCTAAGAATTTACCCAAGGATAATTTTCAACGTTTATGGTCATCCGCAAGGCAAAATAGTACGTGAGTTAGTATTATTACATGAAATGAATAAAGCAGTAAAATAAATATGGCCAACATTTTTGACGTACAAATGGGGAATTAGTTTTCCAAACGGTTAACATTGTACACCAGGGAAACCCAGGTTCCAATGCGTTTCCATGAAACCTGGGTAAAATATCTGCTTGGTAAATAGCTGTCTAATGTGGTCCGTCACCAAATTGTGCATACCAAATATGCCTGTAATTTCCTTCATCATTCGCCAATATTTTGGAATGAAAAATGTCGGGTTAACGTCACGCTGAGTACCATCGAGTTATTGGGTTTGCAACATAAAATGATTCAATAATATATTTGAAGCATTCTTAAATTCATAAGATAACCATTTGTAGGTACTGTAACACCTCCCAGCTATTACCGATAAGTTATAATTGTTAAAGAAAACTCGAAATTACATTACTATGTGGTTAAGTTTAGTGTTAACGCCTGCATGAGGAAATATTTCGTGTTCTTATATGTGTAGAGGCTTGACAGTCTTTCATTCCTCGTTTCAATGCTCATTTCCTTCGGCACGTATTAAATTTTCTTCCAGCACTACTGCGCTCTAGCTTTCTTGTCTAAAAACCATTGATAGTAAAAAAATAAATTCCTAGCCCACCAGTACGCATCACTTAAAATGAAAAATTTGCGTCGGCCGGGAATCGAACCCGGATCAACTGCTTGGAAGGCAACTATGCTGACCATTACACCACCGACGCTGGTGGAAGTAGTGAGTGAAAGTGCTGTTCACATCTCAACCAAGAAGATACGGAGTCATCGTCTTTTGAAAACAAAACCTACTTCCTGGAAATGAAGCTTATGTACGTGTTTTACAGCTTTAACGCATGCATTCCATATTTAATCGTTGTGCTTTATGAGATAGAGTGACTGCTATGCTGATATTATCATACCAATTTTGTAAAATGTTGCGACCAATATTTTATTCGCACTTTCCCCAAAGTATTTTACGCTTACAGGATATCCCATGAATGTAAAAGATAAGGTATTGACCATAGAGCGCGCCCCTCTGTCTATTCAATGTATTCGCTTAGAAGTCAGTTGTATAGTCAAAAAATTAAGTTTTTTTCATAGTTGAGGCAGTTTAAATAAAAGTTATTGTTGCCTGTTGGAGTCCAAGTTCTGTAGACTATACAGACTCTACAGTAGTCTCTACAGACTTGATTGGAGTCAACAGTATCTTATCTTTTCGCACTGCAATTTTCTCTAACTGCCGTTGAATTTGTTCTGGTGTCGTTGCGATTTTTGTGTAACGTGGAGTAATGCTTATTTCAAAACCAGGTTATGGATTGATTTTTGCTAAAATTGATGAAATGTTCATTATTCCAAGGGAATACTTATTATAATAATTAAGGGAGCATAGCATCTTTAATTTCAGTAGTTTGATCAAATACTTGAGATTTTATACCAGCAAAATAGCGGTTCGATATAAATACTGCTCCAGTCGGCTTTTTTTGTAGGAAAAATGCATAACTTAAAAGTATATATTCCTTTTCTTACTACCATACTTAGTGTCATTCTTATCTCTTTCAAAGACCTCAGCATGTTTTTGCTGCAAATCCTTTGGCTCCATTAAATTACTGTTGATCCGATACCGGTTGTTCCTCCATCCTCCTTACTTTTCCCGCAAAAAAATACTCATCAATCCACTGATCCAAAGTGACGAAGTGACCCAAGATGTCGGCCTCTTCCCTAATTTCAAAAAAGTCAATATAAGTATTCTTTTTTCCTCTCTGTTAACCTCACATATTTTGGTAGCACCAATCAGTGTTGATAAATCATGCTGAGGGTTAGTGAGGTAAGTGTAACGATTTTAAATTCTGATGATTATCCGTTGCATTGATAATGTGACTCAAATATCCTGGATGCATTAGCCCTGTCCAAAACGTGTGCTTCTAGCGCTAAGCATATTACAATGCTTGCTTGCAAGTGGAGGGGGATACCGTCGGAAACACCCGAAGTACGTCCGAACGCGAAGCACTCTGGGGGAAGCGTGCTAGGGGAAGCACGCTACGAAGCCGAAGCACAGAAGCACGCTCCATGTTGGCTTCGAAGCATTGTTGACGAGAATAACAAAAGATGGCGGAGCCGTTGGCTTCTTATAAATGTGTTCAGTATCTAATTTTTTACTTCGTATATTACATTTGCATATTTATTAATATACATATCAATGAAAGGGTTAATATACACATAATCGCTCTTTTTCTTCCTATCTAAATATTTGATAGATGTTGCCCTCTATCGTGTTTCATTATACCTATTGGTTTTTTATGTTGCCACTACTGCTTAACGCCGCTCCGTACCGTAGACTGTCCGAATATGAAGTATTCTTTCCCAAGCATGCTTCATTGTACATTGGTATCTACCATACGTACGTACGTCAGCAATACGTCATCACCAAGAATGCTTTGTCGAAGAATACTTGGTTTTCGGATACGGCTATTGTCAGAAGAGTGGTGGCATTGTTGGGAGTGACCATGACTAGTTCCTCCATCAACGCGAGTGCCCATTAAGTGCGAGTAAGTCGTGGCTGCTTTAGACCAATCAGTATTTGTCCCATCAATAACTCTCCATTTTGCTGGTTGAGTTTGTAACTTGTGTCTCTCTTCATTAATGAAAGTTTACTTTGATGATCTCTCCCAAGGAAAAGTAGGAATCAAATAGCCATGACCGGAACAAAATGGAAATTTTCCTCGGTTAATAGGGAATGTACAAAAATCTTGGTCGATTTATGCCCGTTTAGGTTTATTCAAATACGGGCGTAAATCAAATCTGGATATCCTGATGATCCGAGATCTGAGCGCGGAGCACACGGGGGTTAATGCATCATTAATTACGTGGTGCTTGCCTTGGGGTAAGTGCTAGTGGAATCCAAGGGAGAGATAGGGAGAGGTGTAGTTCGATCCCGTGAAGACCGTAATTAGGAAGTGTTGACGGATTATCTCTTAATTTTCTCCATAGGAGAGCATAGTGATTGGCAAAACCCCTGATTATGTAGTCTGGGATTAGGAAAAAGTCGATGTCATGCATCATTATTGGCTAAGCAGTAATTAAATCCGTCATAAATATCTGGCAACTTTTTTCTCTCAATTCTTTTGAGCAGCCTTGTTCAGAACCAGGTGTTAAATTACGGAATAGGCTTATCCTGCATAAGTATATATTATTTTTCACTTAGTTTTTTCATTCGTGTTGTAAAACATATTGCGAGAGGCTAAGCCTTTAATGTTTGGAAAAAAAAGTTACCCATCGGTCTGAAACTTCCTTGCCGTGGCAGTGCCGCTGTTAATATGGAAAGATAACGTAATGGAGTTCCAGTGGAATGTTATTGTTTTGAAAATAATCCAACTTTTTCCTTATATTGATGGGTTGTTACTGAGGGGCGAATATCAAAATATAAATCATCGTTTTTCCTGCTTCCGGATATCCATCATGGAAGAGGTTTGATGGATATTTCTATTCTGCCATACTCCTGGCCTTACTTCGATCATTTTCTCGATTTCATTTATAATTAATTGTTTCTAGTATACCTTGCCCGGTTATATAAAACTATGACAACTCTCCATTGCAATTTTAATTAATGTATTTGAATGTTTTTCATTTTGCGAAGAAACCTCATCAAGAACGTCCACGAATGATGCGTAGGTACAGAGTTTCTTGGTAATTTTTATCATTATTATTAGTGTTCTCTCTTTATTTCAGATTTTGATGGAGTATCCCTAATCTGCTGATCATTGTTCAGACAGTGTCTGCTACGCACTACTTTTTTCTTCGGTTTAGCGTATTTCCAAATCTATTACGCTATCCAAAACGTATTTTTTCCTTCTTTGCTCATTCAACATTTTGTTCTCAAATCGCATCACTGATAAAATCTGAGTTTGAATTGAAAACGGCTATTATATGTGAGCGTGAATAATTTGAACACAATTGGAAGACTGTTGATTTGCTGTTAATAAGCAGCTGCAGTAATCGGCATCGCCGACATTTCGACGAGTCTTTCGTTCATACTCTTCAGGGCTATTTAATTAAATCACAGGCATAAGTGAGATTTTATAGAAAGTCCCTGCAAATATAATATAATTAATGGTATCAGACGTCACTTTGAGAAAATTAGATGCATGCATGACGATGAATGAAAAAAGACCTAATACTGTTTTCGCACCATAGTCAGAAAACCGATCAAGGGTTTGACAACTGAATCTCAATATCAAGTCACCGGGGCCGTGGCGCTCAGTGGTTGAAACCATGGAAGTTTTTTTAATATAGTGTGAAAATTGTAATTGGCATTTTTAAAAATGAATCTTTGTGCAAGCCCTGAAAACGACGAGCGAGTAGCTTCTCGAAACGGCGATGAGAAGCCTCACCTAGTGCCTAACTCGAGAAGATTTCATCCACATTATCCACCTGAAAAGCCTAAGGCCCTTTTGAGCGCAGGTTTCCGCAGCACGAAATGTTGATACGTCACCAGTAGAAGAATTTGTTCTTTAGGTGATTTCACTCTAATGCCAAGTTATTTTCCACTGTGCGCTTCAACTTCCGTCTGTAAATACTACATCAGTGGACGAAGTCATGCTCCGAACCCGGCTGGCCAGAACTTTACCAGTCTGGTTATGGCAACCAGCTTGAAGCTAGTTGAAATCACAAAGAAAAAGATCCCGCCATTCCAGACCGCTGCCACCAAAGGAGTACGACCATTGGGCAAAGACTGTGTGGTGGCGATTCCATGTGTTTCACTTGATGATACGACGTCATCTTGCCCATTACCAGTCTCGACTCTGACACCTTCCGTCCTCTCGGACTGAAATTGTTATCCCTTACTCTACCTAGAACACTCGTGGAAACCTTTAAATAGTAGCCCTAATTTTTTATGATATGTTCGAATTCGCCAATTATATTATATTATATTTTTATAAAGCAAGTCGCCAAAGAGGACCGCAGCTTTACGTTCGATGGACGGAATGCTGAGCCTAGAATTCCCTCCATGCGATTTTTAAGGAGTTACAATGGAAGTTTTACGGAGTTTCGAATGTTATTCCCGGGTGGGCTGCAGCCAACACTCTTGCTCCGTTTTGTTCCTTTATTAGCGTCTGCGTGGTAAGGGACGAATATACCTATCATTCTGCAACACCGTTCTTTAAATCGTTGTACAAATTAGTTATACTGAGTTTTCATCTCGCTCTTTTCTAAAGAAAAAATCGTAGGATTACATTTCCTAACGCTACGTAAAGTTAGAATAAAATTATGGAAATAGTAACCATAATTCTGCCTCGTTTAAGGATGTCGTTAAGTAACGACATCCTTATTTGGAGGCAGAATCCGACATCCTTACTTGTTTTCATGAACATTAATTCAACGCTGTATTCAGTGCCAGTTGTCGATTATCTAATCGAGAATTTTTCCTGACACTTTGGTGATAAAACTTTGAAAATTTCTATTGCTTAAGTAAACGAGTTTTGTATTTCAAATTTTTCTCAAAGAAACGATTTCACACTCAAGAGGCTATTCTCTTTCTAGGTTGGTGCAAGCGAAGGAACCTAAATTGGAAGTGGGATTAGGAAGTTTCGTTACAATTTTTCTGACAGCTCTCCTGGCACAATTTTGCTAGTCACACTTACGCTATGGTTAATGTGCACTGCCCAGTCTGTGGGCTCGTAATACTCCGGCTTCTACGTCACATTCTCCTTAGACTTGCTTCTCCTTCCTCTGATGATATCCTCTCTCCTTTCGTTTCGTACATGATTTTCACACTGCTATCTTCCATTCTCTCAGTTGTACCGAGCCAATGGAACTTAAAAATGCCACATTTCAGTTGCCTATTGAGCCAGAACACGCCCATACTTCAGTGCACTATTCTCACACTAAAATGCTCGAAAAGCTCGCTCTTCAAGAATATTATTATTCTTGTGGAAAATTGCCAGTCTTTTTCTTTCTCTATGATATTCCACCAAATGAAGCCTGAAACAACTACCTTTATTAGCTCGCTCTTTATCTGATAGAATAGTGTCTTACGCAATCTATCCCATTAGTAATTAATTCATCTTTACTACTCATCTATTAATCCTATGCTCATTTTACGATACTTGGAGCCCTGGAATACTCTGCAATAGTTTTGAGCTTCCTTCTGCTCTTCTACCGCTCGTCATAAACTGAAAATTGTCATTATCTTTTAGAAATCCTATTTCTTATCTTTCTGTTCGTCATTTATGAATACCACTTTCAAGGGAATGATATCTGCGTGGTAAAATTTCGTTTTTTCCTATGAATATTGCTCTGCGATAATTCATTTGATTGTGTCGTCTATGCAGAAGGTAGGATTATAGGGTACAATGCTCATCCTTTCCTTTGTATTTTCTTGATTTTTCCTTAGTAGGTTGTAGATATTTGCAAATATAAGGAATTACATTGACCTTGTGTCCCCTTATTTTTAATAAAACGCGCATCGCTATTCCAAGCTTTGTCTAATAATTATTAATCCTCTTCATTCTCTTCCCTACTTGAATAAGCTCGTCAGTTCAGCAAAAAGTGAATATTTTGCAGCAGTTTCTTACAAAGTTTGCTAATCGAATAGAAAATATATCCCGGTCAACTTTAACACGCATTGTAGTCTAGTTACCCAAGGGAATGCAAAGACCAATAATATTCGATAGTTTTTACTGCCAGTGGTCAGAGTGATGAAAACTTTCTGGTCCCTTTTCTATTGGAGTGCTTTTTTCTCGCCATTTTCATAATGCCTTAATGGTCATGAGTCTCACCATACCGAACATTACCCGAATGGCCAAACAGTCGTCAACAAGTGAAATTGCAGTCATCTGGTATTTACGAAGAGTGCTTCTATTGTTGTAACTGTGTGAATAGGAGATAGAAGAAAGAGGCGAAAGTAAAATTGGCGATATTTTCTTCCATCACGATGCCACATCTTCTGACGGAGTCTGACAGATACAGGACTGCACGTGAGATTCTTAGTATCCAGGGAGACGGGAGACGACCGTGATAAAGTCGACAGAATATACCTGATGTGTACTCTCCTTGCCACTGACCCCTTCCTCCCTTGCTGACTGAAATTACCTTATAATGCTAACATCACGCCATTACGGACTTCTTGGCCTAATGCATTCAGAGCATTTTAAGGTTTGCTATTGAAATCGCATTTCATTCTAAAACCCATAACCCAATAATGTATGCCAGTGACGCAACAAATAAGATACCGTAGTCATTCGTCTAACGGCCTCTTGAAGCAAGACATTAGCACGCAGTTTGTCATCATCCGAATATCATTTCTCCCAACCGCTGACGCCGCTCTGTCACATAACGTCCGGAGAGACAATGGAAAATCTCTCCCACCCAACTATGAATGAATCCCGTATGCGCGTTCGACTCATTCAAAAAATATGCTAAACCATCGATTCATTCGTCGGCTTCTTTTTTTTCCTCCTTCGTCCCGCAGTGCCTTCACTGACACCTGGGGACGGGTGCGTGTAGTCCGGCGAGAAAGGTACTGGCGCGCGCACTCATCGCCGTAGGTAAGTATCAATCCAGCAGGCGGTCGCTTTCACCCCGGCCCGCGCACTCCTGGGTGTTTGCATTCGAATGATTGGGTCGGTCGCCGGTCGAGGGAAGGGTTGAAGTTTTGGGTTCGTAGAGGGGGGTGGGATGACTCCGGGAAGGTATTAGGCGCGTGGAAGGGTCGTGTATACTTATTGGGCGGGGAAGGGGTGGTTGATAGCGAGGGGAGACGGGGGTGGGGTTGAAGGCACGGGTGGACGATTCCGCTGGACACAATTGACTGGGAAATGCGAGCGGGAGTGTTCAGGGTGTCGCATCCGAGTGTGTGTTTTGAAGGGTGCCCTCGGGATCGGGTATTGGTGTGAGGGGGGTGGTGGTTTTGGAAGCGTGCAGAAGGGGGCATGGCAGTGCGTTGTTGGCTAGGCCTGATGAGAGGAGAAGGAAGTCAATGAGTTAGGTTTAGATTCCCGGGTCCGAGGTGGGGTTGGCCCCGCAAGAGTCGTGAGATAGAGAGAGGGAGAGATTATTGATAGGAGAACAAAGGGACGGAGTGATTTAGGTTGAGGGGAGATGCAGTAAAGGAAGTGGTCTCTACGATCGAGAAGGAAACTTCGGAGTCTGGAAATTTATTGCTTTTGGAGGCTGAGAATAAAACGCAGTGTTTCATTTTTTGCATTTGGAAATTGATTTCTTTTAACCAAAACATAAAATTTCGTATCAATAGACCGAGCTGGATGACACAAAAGAGCTTTCTATAAATTTTTATCAGAATTCTAGTTGCAAAAGCATTTGCTTTTGAATTCCCCGGAGAACGAGAACTAAGACAGTAAACTAATGTTTGGAAACTACGTCAATTGATAAAGTTATTAATACCCACACTATACCAATGCAGGTTTTAGTGAATGATAATGTATGTAAGTACTACTTATTTAATCTGCCAATTTAAGTGGAATCTTGTTTCAAATGTTCCTAAACTGAGGTTCTGCTAGGCATTTTCGGGTAAAATCTATCGTTATTGAAGTGTTTCAGTAATTTCAATGGATATTTTGATACATCCAATTTCGTGAAATGAAGTACGGATTTGTTGAGGATTCCTTGTACATAGGTTGCAAATTTACCTCTGAATTCAGCAGTTTCCTCTTTCGTGAAAAACTAAAGCTCTCCCAGTATTTGACGAAAAAAACATTTATATGAGAATATAATTGTGACGATCCATGGAAATAATCGAAAACATTAAATAAATGAATTTTATAATGCTAACTCTCGGGGCTCTCGGGTGACTAACTCGTCTTTGCGAGGAATTTTTTTCCCTTAAAACTGATGCAGTCTTAGTAATTATTTTGTGCATCGTCAAATGGCTATTTATATCAATGAAAGGCTAATTAAAATTTGCGTGACAGTTTCTCGGGTCTTCTACTAGGTAAATGCCTGCATCTCTGCCAAAGTCTCAGAAAACAGCTCGTTTTCCATCATCAGGGCCATCTGAATGATGATGGAAAACGAGTCGTTTTCTGAAACGTTGGCGGAGATGGATGCATTGACCTGGTGGAAGACCCGAGAGACATTATTTCATTTAAAACGTTTAAATTTGTATTTTTCATTAATATCAATATTCATAAGGTGACCAAATTATGTGTTTATGTGCCGAGTGCAATTTTGTACGCTAATTTCATTGGAGAAATCGTTCTTTGCACCATTCTATTTTGGGTATTTTTACTGGGATGGATGAATTTTTACGCGGTGAACAATGAAAATGTTGCAAACGATGTTTAAAGCATTTTAAAACCAATTTCCTTTGTTTTCACTCATATTTTTGAAGGTCAAATTTTGTGTAGGTAAGCTAAATACTATTTAATTGTTTAAATCCTCTCATTTTATTTATCTCTTAAATCCTTCAATTTAATGCTAAAATACTAAAATTCAGCGGGAATTAGGAGTCCTCGTTGCCTGCTGAAAACAACAGAGATGTTATTTTTCTTTTTACTATTATTCATACTATTCAATACCCTGAGTGAAATATGTCACTTTAATCTTTCATACACTAATGCAATGGCTATTTATATCAATGAAAGGCTATTCAAAAGTTGTGTAAAAGTTTCTCGGGTCTTCTACTAGGTCAATGCCTCCATCTCTGCCAACGACCTTATTACAGAATTACGCGCTTAGTTATCTAGTGTTAAATCGTAATCCACACTGATTTAAGCGCTTTACGTCTGTTTCAAGTTCTTAATGTATCGAAACCAGATGAAAAAATCTATAGCCAATTCTATAAATGCCGAATGAGGAATATAAATGTTCCCTTCGAAGGGATTAAGGATTCTTAAAAGACGTTTAAGTTCCTGAATTAAATCAAAGGCATCAATTCAATTCCAGTGATATGTCATTATTATTGCCGTCAGCGAAGGGACAAACAAATGTATCCTTATGCGAAGCTATCCGGGAATTCGGGAAATATACTACATTTTTACTTTCTGTTCTTTTTTAAACTAATGTTTTAAATACTAGCATACAAATTGGAATATGAAACATAAATAGAATAAAATTACGCGGCCACCAAATGCGATTGATTTGATTTTTTGACAAGCGCATATAAGTATGTGCTGGTGCCACGTCGCCCGGTGATAATTTGGCCATAAAGAATCATATTTTTCGACGGATAATAGCACTGTAGTTAATTACAAATGCCTAATGAAGCTGGAAACAGATAAAAGCTGTGGGAAACTGAATGCGTTATATGCTATTTAGGAATTCTTGAAGTCATTGTTTCTGTAATCGTCTGGTCATAGAATATGATACAAACTTCCAGAGAGCTGTTTGAGGCCACTCGAATAAACTGATTTCGTCCACGAACTTAAATGTAATAATTAAAATTTTGGACCCATAGCAAGGATTCCATTATTATTATCACCAACGCCACTTTCCGGGAAGGGAATAATTATGGAGAGAGTTATTGCGGAGACCCATTTGGCGAGAGAAAGTCTCGGGAGAATCAAATAGAGACGATCTCTCGCGCAAAGTGAAGGACGGATGGGTGAAGAGATTTTCGCGGAGGGAGAATTGAAGCGGAAAAGGAAAGAGAGGTGTGAGGGAGTGAGTGTTGAGGGGAATTGAGTGATGTTGCGGAGGGGGGAGAGGAGGCTAATGACGACCACCCCCTTCCTGCCCGCTACCCTACCCCTCGCACAGAAATGGTGGGAATCGCAGTGGCGTGGGACTCCCTGAAACCCAAACTTTTGCTTCCGTCATGATGATGAGTTTAAAGGAGAAAAGGGTTAGAGGGAGGGTTTGCATGCACTTTTATACGCGAGAGACGTACCCTGCTGATTATCGTCAGCCGATGACGTCGATAGGAGAGGGGTCCGGCGAAGGCGGGTGACGCAACGTTTCGGGGGTGTGGTGGACTGAATGGAGAAAGGGATGGATTTTTTATATATGGGAGGGTGGAGAAATGAAGGGATACGCTCCCGGAGAAGGGGTTGTTTTTTAGGTTTCGCGGGGTGGAAGGGTTTGGTCGGAGGGTGTCGTAGCGGAAGATAGGGGGGATCAGGGTAGGGTACGGGGCGGAATGAGGTGAGGAAAAAGGGTTTAGATTGGGGAAGGGACTCCCCAGAAAGAGATCGCTTTGACGAAAGGGTGGTGTGCTGGGTGAGAGTAAGTCGTGGTGGGGGATTGGTGTTTGGAAGGGCAAGAAAAGGAATGAGGAGGGGTGGGTTATTCCCTCCCTTAAAGAGGTGCGAGGGGAGGGAAGGGGTACGCGATGAGTGGTGGGGAGGGGACGTCATGAGACCTGAGCGAAACCCAAGATCATTTCAACGCCAGTAGTTCCGCAATTTAAAAACGAACGCATCCAAATTCACGAGGCATAAATCATCCTTTGACAGGCAGCCAGCACATTGTCATCAATCATACACGCGAGTCTCTCTCTTCATCCCTCTCTCTCTCTCCGGCCTTTTCTGCGTCCCTTATTCCATCATTTCTCCCTCTCTCTATATGTAACCCCACCTCTACGTTTCTCTTATCTCTCCCGGCACCTATTTCCCTCTCCCCTACCCGGACCCTCTCCAGACTTCCGCCCCGCGCTTCGAAACTTCGTTCGGGCAGTTCGGTCTAAATTTCACTTTCCATCTCTCTGTGATTCTTCCCCCATCCTAAGTTTTTTAATTTTGTTTTTTTTATCCAAAAGCATAATTTTTGTCATATTCTTCCTCCCTTCCGTTTTCTTTCAAGATTGTCTCTCTCCGCACCATCACAAACGTTGCGTCATCTTAGTCTACCCCTTATTCTTCCTTTATGCCTAAGACTCTTCCTCATGTCAGAATTTTGATACGGAGCCCGATACAATTTTACGCCGCGCCGAAAGTGAAGACGTATCTATCCGACATCTCGGTCTTCCGCAGCTACCTCCCCTAGTTCTCTTCCGCAGTCACTGCACCCCTGGATTATTTATACCGGTGTACGGTATCGGCTGAAACTCTGAAGAAGTTCTCCCGGTTCCTGAGTCTCAATTCCGATAGCTTTTTGGTATCTGTATTTGAGGCCAAATATGGTAGGTTACAGCCATGTTTTGCCGCTTAAATGGAAAGATACTAAGATAGATTGTTTTTTTGGTGGATTTCCTCCAAGGTGGCCCTGAAAGATGCTGAACTCCTACTTTGTATTTGGTGTTCAGTACCACTTAAGGCATTCCTTACCATTCCTCTTTAAATGTTATTAGTGAAATTTTCCGAATGTATGTAGAGTATATAGGCAAGCAGGAAAGCAGTAATTACCGTAAAATATGTTGCCACTCGCATTTGATATAGGCTACTGTAGGGAGTAAATGGTCTCCTAACTTGCGAAAGATTGAGGTGTAAGGTTTTTTTAAAGTAAATACTGCTACATATTTATTAAATCTAAATTTGAAAAAGAAAAGGTTCCTGCTTCATTCCATTTCCATTATTTGCATTTAAAAATGCTAGCGTATTGGGTTTTAAGTTTTGCCTCTACTCTAGCCTTGATATAATTTAGCTGTCTTGCTGTACGTAGAAACTTTCGGTTATGCCGGAGTTGGACAAATATACATGTTTGCTGTCACTTTTCATGCTATTGAAATAATTGTCATGCGAATGCCAATGGTCCAGAATTTCTGGCAGTATATAGGTTTCTATCGTGCACAAATATAATGTGTGCTTTGTGATCTTTTTACCTCCTCGTTGTACCGATTCTTAATTTAAAGTATCCACCATTCCTTATAATGTTGGACTTCCTTTGCCATGTAATGTTATTTACATGTCATATTTTAGGACAGAGATATACTTTTACTGAGTGGCCAAAACTTAGGAACCTCTCGAGCTCAACCATTTATGTGGCTGTCTCTCCTACGAAATTATGATAATACTCAGTAAATTAATTAAAATTCTATCTGACATGGTATGGATTTGCAGAGTGCTGTATCTCTTTGAATATTTGCTATGAAAGCATCTATTTGCGTGATTACGATAGTCTGTGGCCATTTAAACAACAGCGTAGGTATTCTGTGGCTCTCCCCTAGGTTTGTCGTATCACTGAGCATGGGTGGAATCGTGTATACTGAAATTAAACTGCGGTGGAAATTTTCACCTCTCCATCATCAGTGCGTTCGGTCCACAGTAATACTTTGGGCCGAAAAATTAGTCGCATTATCTGCACGAAGTCGTCGAGAGGTATCGATGTCAGATTCGCAAGCATGTGTTACGTAACAAAAAACGATGATGACTTGATTCATCGAAGAAAGTGACCAAGGACGCGGAAAATTTTCATGTTTTGGAAGGTTAGCGGAAAGGATACTAGGGATAGGGTATAAAAAAAACTATCTGACACTGAAGACTTGCTTAATTTTTTTTCAAAACTGCAAGGAATATGATTTTTTTTTCAACTTTGTGTGCGACGGTTTCATATTGCAGTGTGGACGATGACTCTCCAGTTGCCACGCGACGAGAGCAGCAACAATTGAGGGGATGGGAATGATCAGGGTGGAGGGAAAAAGGGTTTTTTGGAAAGGAAGGTAAGGGGTGGGGGGGGGGGGGGGGGGGAGTCGGCTGGAGTATGGATGGATTGTGGACGTTTGCGTGGGAATTGATGGTTGCTCGTGGGGGCATTAAAGCGAGAGGAGGAGAGGCGGCGGGAAAGCCAGTTGTGAGGGGTGGAGGAAGGGGTGGTTGTCGTGCTTTTTTCTCCTCCCAGCTCTTTTTAATGTTTTTGTGACTGAGAAATCTGAGTCACTGGGCTTTCCGGCTGTGTTTCGGGAGTGGCTCTAAGGATTTCGGAGTCGTGCGGAAGCGGGCAGACCCTGAGGAGGGGAGATTTGGGTGTCATGGATCGTACTAGGGAGGATGAACGGTGGTGCTTTGGAGATTGCTAAGTCAGAGATGGGGTGGAAGTGTTAAAACATGTCCGAGCCTGAATTGTTCCTGCGTGGGGACGGCTGGCGGAAAGGAGGGGAGGGTTCTGGGTAATTAATTTCCAGTACTTCGCGTACTTCGGGAAACCGCCGTTTTACCTTATTGCCTCTGCATTTAGCTCCTTCCTCAATCTACACCCCCAGGGTTGACGGCTTCACAGTCGAAATCAAAGAGACCTGCATTTTGCGACTAATTTCGCGCGTCGCATTTATTGGCATTGAAAATATTCCATAACAATCTGTTAGACCTATCCATGGGAAAAAGAAGAAAATTTCTAGCATATTGAATGGTCTCGCATAATGCCAAAACGTTGACTCGTAAAGAAAGAGAATGATAATAGCCTAGCGGTATTAGGTATGTGGATGGTGAGAAGGTAGATTAGGGCGAAAGGAAGACAAGCGAGGAATTTTGGGGGATGACTGGGTAGGAAAGTAAGTTGATTGGAGAAGTTAAATGAGACGGAGTGTGTGGATTATATTTGTAATAAGGGTCGAGGATGTTTTGAAGAATATGATCTTGGGTTAGCGGGGCAGAGGAGATGATCATTTGGGATGGAATGATGAGAGCTAGGAAGTATGTGGAGCTTTTAAAGAATATTATATGAAATATTATCGGATACTGCTGTATTAGATGTATAAAGGTATTTTAAATAGCTATTTCCATCTCAACGTCACTTTGCCCTTTAGATTGCTATTAATTGCATGGCTAATTATGATGAATAATTCAGGACAGTTAACGGTTTAACGTTTGAGGCTTAACCTTGTGGAACCACGAGATTGGAAATGAAACGTCGCTATGTATGTACATTCTACACATACATTTTATTAACTACGACCATGGTTTCGACATGTAAATCCTTGATAAAGACATTTACAGGTACACTTTATTAACTTCGACCATGGTTTCGACATGTAAATCCTTGATAATGACATTTACAGGTCGAAACCTTGGTCGAAGTTAATAAAGTGTGTGTGTGTAGAACGTACTAAATAGTGACGTTTCATTTCCATGACAGTTAACATTTAGAGATGAATATTAAGATAGATCTGCTAATGTAATTTCACTTTAACATAAATAAATTGCGAATGGTTTCAAGGGAGGTCAAAAATGGTTAGGCAGCTTCCTAATACAGTATGATGATTTCGCTGATTTGATAATTTGGTTAAGAATAACATACCGGAAAAATAATCCGAAACGTTATTCAAAGCTAGAACACAATTGCCTCCATGCTAAATCAAACTTTGATTCTGTGACTTTTAGTATCCTTAGGAATTCTTTAGCTAATGCGCGATATGGTTCCTAAGCTGCATATTACTTTTTTACCCATTACAGAGGCCTTGATCGTGCCGCAATGGGATCCATTTTTTGTCGGTTAATTCATTTATAGTGTCAATTTCGTAATTTTCTTCATTAATAAGAATAATAGCCAAGATCTACCTTTCCGAAAATTATATATTTATACATTTTTCATTTCAAATTAATTTTGGTGGTTGGTATGAGTCAGCAATGTCTACCCCGCCGAGTACTTATGAATTTGTATTGGCTCTTTACATTTTGTAGTTTATTTTTTGACACACTTCGGCCCTCTTCATCTTGATTCATCGTTCAAATTAAGTTTGCACGTTGTCAAATGTTAGTGTGTATCTATTGAAAACTTTTCTCACTTTCCCTTTCAAGTTATTTATCGTAAACCATTTTAAAGGTTACGCGTGGAATTAAATAGCAGAACCGATTTGATTGATTCATCCTGAAATGTAGAGGATGTCATTGGCTGATTAAAATGATCCAGCAATAAAGCTAGTAGGGTAAATGTTTCGGGAATAAACTGTGATTGCTACGACTACAGTTGCCATCGAGGCTGTTCTCGGTCATTGTTTATCGCGGAATGGCGTTCAAACAACCCTCGGCCCCAGCAATATGGGTACACTCCCTTGGTCTCTGTCTGTCCTCTTTCCCCACTCTGTCTGCTCTCTTGATATTGGTGCCATTCGAAGGCGCTTTCGACAGCGGCTTATTGCCTTTGGCCGGTCGTTGTGCGACCAAACATTCCGCTTCGCTCCTCTTGTGCATTGCCTCCGACCCTTTTCTACTTTATTTTTATTCAGGCTCCATTCTGTCCTTTATCACCCACCTCTTTTGCTTGTGGATCATTGCTGGAAAGCGAGGGACTTAAAAGGAGGATTTTCGTAAAGATTGCCGAGCTAAAAAAGATAATCATTTCACAATTGCTACATTAAATTCAGATTCGTTGGGCCATTAAGTATTTTAATTGGACCCATAGTATTCTTTCCACCTTATTAAGTCATGGGATATGACTCAAGGTTTGACAGAGTGGAAACATATTTAGACAGACATAACAAAATATCTATACTGTATCTTTACTAGGTATAACAGAGTATCAAAGTACTGAGAGTGAATGTTTTGGAGTGCACTGTAAATGAATTGCTCTGTAAGCATTCATATTGAAGTATGGATATATTAGGCTCTTGAGTGAACGTATGAAGCAGATATTGTTTCTTGTGTTTGTCAAAGTACTTAATACATATTTGGAACAACAAAACAGGACTGTGGAGAAAATTTTCATCTAATTTGATGGGCAACCGATTGGTGTTTAAAGTCATATTTCAAGTAATAAATAGTTTTCATTTTATAAGATGTGACTATGTTTAAAAAAAAGTATTGATAGTATAGTTTTCAAAGTCCTCCAGTGATACCTGAACATACTTTCGCGTCATTAAGTAACCATAAAGAATCTTTAAATGCATCGTCACATTTGTAAATTAGTAAGCCTACCATTTGTTTGCATCGCTTTAAATGGAGTTCCTGTGTGAATATATTTATCTTAAGTGACCACACTCCTATATACCTTTTTTATTCTGCAAGCAACCTCGAGGGTGCGTGGAAGAGGGTGAGTCATCACGGAACATATGTTAGGTACTTTTGGCCAAAAGTTATGTTACTACATATTTGAAAAAGCTATCTATCATCATTATTATTGATACAAAGAACGAATTAACCATGAATATTTTTTTAACGTAACGAAAGGCTGAACCTCCCTTCTCTGTCGATAGTGCGTAGTAACAGTGCTCCCCCCCTTTTCCACCCTTCGGCGTTACGTAATACATGTATGAATCCGTAGGAACCTTTTTCTGGTTATTTACATTGGAGGCTACAAGCCTTATCGTTCTTTCTGACAACTAATCTGAGTACTAATGGTTTGCGATAAATAGATACTTATATATCTCTGTTGTATATATGGTATCTCCTTACTCTTTTTTTAGTAACCGAATCTCTGCCTTAGTGACGGAAGATAAATAACTGGAATGAATGCGTCAATGTGGCATTTCTTGTTCTTGGCAATTATGTTCGACATTTCTTAGTATCGCTTTTGTGCTGGTTTGGAGTGAGCTATGTGAAACCTTGGTTTAATTGGAGCCTATGTTGTTTCCACAATGATTTTCAATGAATCGAAAGCCTGTGAACTTTTTTTTACAACGCGTGCAACAGCATTATTGCTCGGTCGTAAGTAGGGGAAGGGGGAGGAGGGTCGGCTCAGGAATCGGCCCCGAGCCAATATCCAGAGTCGTATAACGCGGACACAAACATTTTCCTGATTTGGACGAGATTTTTAACGGCGCTTATGCCATTAACCCGGGAGTTCTTTTGCACACACAAGCCATTCCTGGCAACCCTCCCCAGCCCCTCTCGATTTCCCGTTCCGTGTCTTCTTCGTCACGGGTCTCCTCCCCCAGAAAGGTCGTGCCACTCTGTCACACCACTGAATTCCTTCGCTTCCATGACCGGCTTCTCGATCATTGCTTCCCATGCTTTTCCTGCGTCGGGATTGCAGTATTTATTTCTTTCTGTTTGTTAGGATCAAGGTTCGACAAACTTTTGAGACGGAAGAACCAAACTGGCCTCTCATAACAGTTCAAAAGTTACACGGAAGCCAAAATGATATATTTTTACAATCAAGGAATTTTGAAGTGAATTATTACAAGTGGTTTTATTGATTATATTAGTATGTAAAAGGAAAAAATCACAAATTGCATCACACAAATAAAAAAATTGCTGTCATTGATTTACACCAATGTTAGCAACGACATCGCATACCCAGGTAAGAGGTCTGTGCAGCCGATTCGTAACTAATTGTTTTTAATTTGATTAACAATTCCATCATTTGGCATCAGTATATAAAACTGTGGTCATTTCATTCTGTGTTGTGAAAAAATGAAGCTTTGATAGTTTTATTTCAATTTTACTTCAGAGCCGGAGGTACGTCCCAAAGAGCATATGACCCGCGACTTGCAGTTTGCGGGTTCATTATTTGTATAGACCGAGAAAATTCTCATGTTCACAATGGTTTAACGCCTTACATGATGGTAGATTTACGCAAGGTACCTGAAGTGCTTTCTAAATGGTACTCAGTTATAAACTGGGACCAGCCGCGTTAATGAGGACTGACACGAAAATGCCGCGGGTTCGATTTCCGTGTAGGACTTGGATATTGTGTTCATCATCTTCGTGATCTTCGTCTTATGGATAAGCTTTGTATTAAGGTAGGTTTAACGGTGTGATATAATCTCAGCAGCCGGAGTGCCGTTAAAACTTATTATAATCTCCATACACTGCCCCTCCCACTGTAAACTTGAGCAATGCTTGGTTAAAAACTCGTTGAACCATCAGCAGTATGGAATCTTCATCATCAATGAACATCAGGATAGCATCAATAACTTACGCCTCCTCTTCAATTCTGCATCTGTAACTTCCATAACATTGGATTTGATTAAGGCTTACTTTCTATTAATACTCTTAATTTATGAAATGACTTCAAGTATACAATATATTGAACATTGTAGAAGGAATGTCCATAAGGATACCACCAAGAAAGAATTCTCATCAAAATGTTCGTACCTTATTTATTTACTTCTATGAAATATTTTATGTTTACCAATAGCTTTTTCCCCCAAAATGTGAAAAAATCCACTAACTCACACACTGCTCAATGGCTGGTAATATTTCTTCGTTTCAAGACAGACCGGTTAGCGCCCTGGCGAATAGACGATAATGAATACTGTGGTATTATTTAGTTATAGCAAAGTTATAATATATTTTTGGACATCAACCCTTCTGACTTTATTACTCCTTCACCCCGGTGAAATATAAAAAAAGAAATATGCGTATGCCTAAAAAAGCCGCAAGCTTAACAGTGAAATGATTGACACTGATTGAGCTCCCCTTGCAACGCACACAAAACCAAAGTTCTGCGGTTTGAACTGGTTTGTTTGACAATCATTCAGTTTCCCTGTGTGACTTCACAAATGCGTTTAATCAAAGGGAAACATTAATGAGCTCGGAATCTAATTACGGTCCAATTGCGACTTTGAATTTAGGGTAAGAGGCAATTTATTGACAATAGAGCCATAATTAGTTTGAGTTTTTTAATAACATGTATCGAAAATATACAAATGAATTTTTGCGAATGAGATCCATTTGTTTGAATCAAAAGTTCATTGTTGGTTCAATTTAAATCAAATTCCATTAAAATTCAATTTAGCACAGTGTATTGTTTTCAGAATCATTGCTATTATATTCACTGAAAGATTTCACTAATGGATTCGCGAATATTGAAGCAGTATAAATTATGTTGATGCTGTTTTGTATTTTTATCATAATTTCATGGCTTACTCAACGTTGAGTGTCGAAATTATTGATTTTCTTATAGTTTTTGACATTCCATGAACCAATGTGAAAATGCGAAATTTCTCAGGACTGAACATTCTGCAGTCGTTCAGCGATAAGGCCCTGAGTGCTAATCGTATGCTTCTCTGATGTTGCATTATTTTTTCACTGAATATATGCTGCTAAAAAATTATCCCGATTTGTTAGTTTGAAGCCCGCCAAAGATACGGTGATTTACTCCCTTAGAAATGAGACGATCTTCTATCCTGACACGTATTTTTTTTTTACTTCCTTGAGTTCCACTGTTTTATCCATTCAGTTGTTTCGCGCTTTCTCTCTTTGGTGGAGAATTCCGTCTCCCTGGAAGAGACTCAACACATCTGTTTTGCAGAGGAGCCTACAGATGGCTTCAGCTCCCCAGATCTTGGAAAGTTTCTACGCTCTGCATGCTTTGGCAGGACTAATGCCTTATGTTGGAGCAGATTATCATTTTATGAAATTATTTTTTAGTGATATCTGTGATCTTGGAACGTGGGTCAGAAATATCAATACAAATATAAGTCCCAATCCTCGTGCCAGGCTTGATCGAACATCCAGCAACAAAGCTGAAAATAAACTTTGTAATCATATAATTAAAGGTAAAAGTATAAGTTGTTCAGGAGATATCCTTCGAAGTTAAGGAGCAAATCAGTTTAGAAGGCAATTGCTAATATTGAAACGATACTTATTGTTTCCAGTCTTTGAATTTATGGGCGAGTTTAATATTTTATTTCATTGAGAATTTTTCCCAGAGGGCTCCTGGAGATTAAATTATTCCAAAATCCAAAAAAGGCGGAGGGATAGAGTGTTTTAGGCATTTTTACGTATTTTCCCTTCATTTGGTAAAGTGACAATTTATTGTCTTATTGTTTTATTTTTATCTGCGAATTTAGGACACAAAGTCCTCTCTTCCAATTAACTGATTGGACAATACAAACATCCATGTCCCGGAAAGTGAAAATCCTCCCCGGGCGGGATTCGAACACGCGACCCTGGGATCGACAGGCGATAGATATACCCCGCCGCCACCGGGGCCGGCCATTTGGCAGGATAGTACTAATTTTCCGTTTTATTTCGTAATTTATGGCGAGCAACTTTAGCAGAAGTTAAAACGTATTTTTTTCTAGTAGAATCCCCAGCACGGACATAGAAAATTACTAATAGCGAAGCGTTACGCGATATCATATATGATTATGTTTGGTGCTGTATTCGTGAATTTGAAATCTGAGATCTATTTGGCAGATTTTTCAAATTCCCACTGATTTTTAATTAAGTTTTCATATAATTTTCTTTACTTGCCATCTGTGTTTACCAAAAAGTTCACAGTGGAGAGAATGAATGAGGCTGGTTTCACATGGCTTTTCTCCAACTTTTTTGAGGCAATAAGTTCGTTATGTCACATTCCAGCCATCATACGACATTAATTCGGTCCAAGTTTATTGAGTTTTTTTTGAATTTTCATTGAAAGAAATTTACGGCGACATTCCGCTTGTGTTTAGAAGGTGACATGACTTAAAGCTCGGCCAGTTTCAGCTGGATTCCCCGCGAGCTTTCATACGATCGACGAAATACATCCCGAAGAATCTAACTGATCGCTTTGGAAAATTTCATCACGGAAATTAATCCCCGTTTCCCATATCCCACCCCATTTTTACCCTAAAATCCCATTCTAAAGACATTATTGCTTTCTGCATCGATGGAAGCGGGGGTCTGTCGCCTCACGTCGGTGAGTATCAATCAAAGCAATATAGAGAACCCTTTTTATTTCCCCGCCTTTTTCTGTCCACGCCCGTTCAAATTTCGACGGAGTCACGCACACTACTTCCCTCTGGTCCAAGACTCATATATCCCGGGACAAACACGGACACACATACGTCCTGAGTGATCTCTGCTTTGTTACTCCTCCCACTGCCGTCCACGCAAAGGCACCCCTCCTCACCTCCCCTCTCCTTCTCCCTCCCCTCCCCCCTCTCATTTATTCCCTTCTCTCTCCCTGTCTCTCTCATACGCTACACACACTTCTGGGTTCGTCCAGCAGCGCGTCTTTCATCCCCAGTGGAGCGGTCAATTTGCATGGCAAAGGGAGTCTCCCCCCCCGTAACTTGGTTAATAACTACGCCGCGGAGAGGGGTAGGAGTCGCAAGTTTCGGGGGGTTTTGGAGGCGGGGGAGCGGAGCTAAGAGGAAAGATGGAGTTTGCGTTGATATTGGAAGTGGTGGGTGGCGGTGAGGTAGCGGACATGGGCGTGGGGTGGAGAAGCTAGGAATGGTAGAGTGTGCAGGAAGGGTTGAAAAAAGATGACACCAAGGGTGACGTGCTGATGTTAGACGAGGAGTTGGGAGCAGTGGACGAATTATTGTCTAGAAGCGTTGACTTAAGTATTTATAGAAAGAGGATTGAGACGGAAAGTAGTCCGTGTCGGACAAATGGGAACCTTTTGTACTAGAATTTTGGATCGAGAAATGGTGTCGTGTGAAAAGGTGGGTTATAGGGAGAAGGAAACTGGATTGTGTACAAAATCTCTCAGATAAAAACCCAATTTATCCTTGCCTTATAAAGTGGAACAATTGCTTTGGCGTTCCCTTCTTTGGGGTCTGTCAGAAGATTGCGGCGAACATCTAACGCAATATCTCTGCCTATATTTACGGTGTCATTGAGGTTAGAGAATCTTGTTGTGAATATACGATTCGTAACTTTCTGTGTATTCAAAGTCAAGGATTCCGAACTAGCTGCGGAAAATATTGACGGATTTTTCTGTAGATGTCCTGCTATTCATTAAATTTCTAATCCCATCCATGGGAATTGTAGTATTATAAATATCGCTTATTGCATCGGGCAATTTAAATTTTCTCTCATTTAGTTAACCTCATACATTCTTCATAACAGTTTTGATGCATTGTGCAATGCATGTGAATATTAAGAAAGTTTACAGTGTGTGGTTTAGCCAGTAATAAAAAGCAATGAAGGTCGTAATAGAGGGTATTAAGGTTCGGAAGAAGGAAGGCTTTACTGAAGAGTGAAACAGCGCTAGAAAATAGTCGTTTAGATAAGTTGAAAGAAAGAATGTTGGACCATGAAAATCCACCCTGAATGGTTGAACAACGTCGGTCCAATGTTATCAGTGAATATAATTAACCGACAAATTGAAATAATGCTGGGCACTATCCACTTAATAACTTATATGAACGGTTTTCAAGCGTTTTAAATGCAAGTTGACTAAAGTAATCTGCTTTGCATTCGCCCTTGACTCAGATAGTTATACTTTTTGTACCATAACCAAAATTAGGGCTAAAAGTACCTATCTTCATTTTTTCATTTCATTAAGCACATTATTGCAAAAGAAAGGATTAGGTTCAAAATATTTAGTGTCTTCATAATAACTCCCCTTCATGTAGAAGAATTTCACAATGAAAAATTTTGTTTAATTTTAAGATGATAGAAGTTTAAAAAAATGATAATCGCATTTTACTTAGCTTAATTATTTCAAGTCATGCTGTGTCAAGATAATGAATACAAACTAGAAATTATATATATCGACCTGTGACTCTGTTGGTGTATAAAGAATTCTTCCTGCAGTAGTATTATGCTGACATTATCTCGTATTATGCCAATAGTTATCTTCTGTTGTGTGTGGCATATTTTTGATTAAATGCAAGGGCAATACAACACAACGAGGGGATATTGTTATACACAGACGTGGGAAAAATTGAAGATTGCTCAGCAATAATATCTTAAACACCAGTGTTTTTCACAGGGAAAGAATTTCCTGGACAATGAATTCCGGATTGTCCTTTGATTTTCTGCTTTTAAAATTTTGAATGAGATCAAACTCAAATTTGCCTCATAACTGTCGTGTTAGTTACTAACCAAATGTGGTATTATGTTGTGTCAGTTTTTTTAATAGCAAATCACAGTGTTAGAGCGACAGTGATATCTTAACTTAACTCCAGATATTATTTTTAAAATACCTGGTATCCATTCATTTATGCTAATCTAAGGTTCTGCCACTTCGCTGATTTTTTGACCAGAAACAACGGGTCCTAATCGGTTTGATAAAAGGGCTCGACATACTGTGGCTCTACGGGTTGAGAATTGGCGTGGGCCATAAAAAAATACGCCTTCTGAACATGGTATATGATAATATGATGCCTTACTGATGAAAATAGGTTATCCCTGATAGGTCATCTCTGTGAATAATGGGTCAACTAAGTCCGCATTATACTCGAGAAGTGGTTTACAATCAGAGGAATTGGGAACTTAAACGAAAATAAATTTGAGTTTAAATATGTAACATTGTATACCCACAAAAATTAATCTGGTGCGGACATTTATTTAGTATTATTATTTGGTTTTATAACGACCATGTTAAGTTTGAAATGAGTTCCCCATCTCTCTTCTCTCCCACTGCTCTTGGATGCTCCATTCCCTTCTCTAGTTCGGACTTTAGGTCATCATACTTTCTACCAGTTTCCATTCCGACTTTAATGTTCCATTCCTCCGTTCAATTCTTTTACGCTAGGGATAATCTCTCTCCTATCCTTCAATTCTGAGAAACTAATACATATTAATACGAAGAAGTGGTGTTCAGTTTGCATTACTAATATTCAAATGAATTTTTCATGAAAAATGCTTTCACATTTACCTGCTATTTGGTTCGTGATTGTCACAAAAACTTGTTTCACTTCCGAAAGCATGCGTAAAATTGTTACTTGAAATGATGACGCGATATTGTTCCTTGCCAGGACGGTGCGTTGAAGTTCTTGCCAGAACGTAGGGGTAATTAATCCTCTTCATCAGCGGTCATTGGCCCTAAGATTATTTTAAAGCAGTTCTCCACTCCTAATTAACCTATCGGACATTGTCATCATGTTAATCATGCTAGCATAATCCTCCATTTTTACTATCTTCATTAGTTGCTCCATGTATCTCTTCCTTACTTTTCATCTGAAGTTTTCCCCTTCCTCTTTC
Organism: Platycnemis pennipes; assembly: GCA_933228895.1. Classification (NCBI taxonomy): domain Eukaryota; kingdom Metazoa; phylum Arthropoda; class Insecta; order Odonata; family Platycnemididae; genus Platycnemis; species Platycnemis pennipes. The sequence goes on from OW121853.1 coordinate 56,350,164, forward strand.
TTCAACGACTGTCTTAATGAGACAATTGCATGGTGGTATTTGGTTGCAGGTTACTGTAGCGGCTAATACTATAAGGCACCATCTATTATAAGTTTATTTCTGAAAAAAATGTGACATCAATATGGAATGCGAAATCCAAACCCGCTTCTATTATGTCACTTAATTGGCTTCCGCAACCAGCATGAGACCATCATGTATGTCTCAAGTTCAATATAATCCGTACTTTTTCAAGACGCTTGATAAGTGTATATTTCTCTTACTATCAAAAGAACATTTTCTTTAATTAGTTGTTTATATATTTTGATCTTGTCAAAATTCATGTTTTTACTACGTTTCACATGCTTCCAGCCTTGATTTTTCTGCTGCTGTTGCTTTGCGATAGTAAAATATTGGAAAAGAAAGCTCTGTACCTTACAGCCACCCCCGTAGGCGGCTAGAGAAAGGAATAGAGGACAACGTGTAGATAGTTGTGGAGTGGCGTCGGTAGACGCCGGCGCCATCTTTGATGCATCTGGGGCTCCTGGGCTTTGACAGTTCCAGTGGAGGAAGGCAGAGGACGAGCGAAGGAGAGGGAGGGTGTGTTGTCATCCTTTGGTGGGGCAGAGAGAGAGAGAGAGTAAGACTTCCTCGCCGTTTAAGGAAGGAGTCGAGGCGTTAAAGAGGCCGTCGGTGTGGCGTGGGAGGTTGTTAAGTGGATGGAGAGGGAGGAAAGGAGGAGAGGGTTGGTCCTCTGTCGTCCATGAGCGAAGAAAGTCAGCATTGGCCGTTGGAGGGGGCGGTAAAGGAGTTGGATCCTATGGTGAGACCACAGGACGGAGATGTTAAAAGGCCGCACACACAAACTCCCGCCCCTTAACTGAGTCGGGAGCCCTTTGGGCAATGGGGGAAGGGGTGAGGGTGCCACAGGGGGGGGGGGGGTGACGTATCCTCGAAGAGGCAGGGAGCGTGGGAGTGAGACGTGTGATGGGCTGTTTCGTCGGAGAAGGAGCGTCTTCGTCCCGCCACATATGCTTTTGCGTACGTCGGGGACGTCTTGTGACGGTCGGCCCCGAACTTCTTAGAGCGGAAGGAGGCTGTTGGGGGAGGGGATAGTACGCCGTCCAGCAGCGCGTGTTTTCATAAGGTGTTCATGAGGGGCCATTGCATTCCCCCCTGCCTTGCTTGAGGCTGGGAAGTTAGGCGAAATAGGTAGGTGTCCGGCCGATGGACGGAAGAGAGCCAGACAGGCGAGGCGGGATCTTTTGGTGGATGGCAAAGGACGGGGGCGGGCGTGGTGGTGGGATGCGGGAGTCTCGCCTCATTCTGTTTGAGCGGCCGTCTTGGGGAAGAGTCCGTTCCTAGGGGAGAACCGTTGGGTAACGAGGCAAACGATTTTGTGGCAGGGCGTTTTAGAAGCAATGAAGTCGACGTCTTGCGCTTATTTTTCTCGGACTAAATGTGTGTGTAATGGAACCTGTTGCCTCCGCATGCTTATACTCTGTATGGTAAAGCTATTCTGAAAAGATTAGTCTTAATAAGTAAGGGTAGCAATTGGTTCTTTGAACCAGGACGCTAAGGTATGGTGCTTTAGTGAACTCAACAAGAGACTGGCCCAATTAAAGAATTCCTTTAATCACTAGCACTGGATTGGAGTGGATTTAATTTTAATTGCGGTGAAGATGATATCTGTTCATCATGAAGCCAAAGATGCGTGAAGTTTGCCTTTGGTGCAGTTTATTTTGTTCCTGTGATCTTGTACATCGTACTCTTAACAGAAACGTAATATCCACCTTTATAACTAATGCGAATTTCTTTTGATAATTTACTGAGGACGGATAGTAAAGCTACTGGAGTGTTTATCAAAAAATAGATGTCATTATACAATAACACGCAAAGTTTTCATACCCAAGACTCGAGCGTAATGTTTTACGTACTATGTTCGATGAATACTAACATTTTGGTAATAACTATAATCGCTATTAGTCATTATCACTTGTGTATCATAAGTCAGAGTACACGGCATTTTCTCTTTAATCATAAAATCAGCGTTAAAGATTTTTATATCGTTTTATGAAGTTCTTTTATGAATTAATTTCGAAGATAATAATTTTAAACCGATTATAAGTAGGTAAATACGCTAATGTTTTACATTGAAGGATGTTTTAAAGAATTATAAAGTACCGTTTGTTAAAGTTCTCTTACTGTAGGACTACATCTTATGTTTCTTTACAGAACAGTGAATTCACTTGATTTTATTTAATGTAACATAAAATTTCAAATTAACAGTGAAGTATTTACTCTAACGTGCCCAAATTAGTCATACGAGACGAATTTTTTCTTGATCCTTCCTTTGAAAAGTTATTGTGATTTAATTTTATTTTAGTCTTCAGGTGATCTCATACTATTTGTTGAGTTGAGTTTTTTGATGTACTAAAATTTGATCGGCCTCCCAAGGAAAAAATCAAAATCGATGTAATGAATTTTGACGTTACTGAAATTGCCTGCTATGGCGTGACTGCCATTTGAGTTTGAATACTTTCCAAACAATATATTCTTCGTTTCGAATTCGTAGATGAGTAATGACAGCTAAAGTCATTTGCGTCATATTTGGACTGGTATCTGTTTATATATTAAAAATTTTCGAGGAATATGGAGAGAAAGCCGGCGTCTGCATTACATATCCTTTAACGAAAGGCACCTAGAAATCAACGGTACTCCGACGGACGGAGTACTGCACTCGAAGTTCTCTCCGCATAACATTCAAGCGCATACCATTATACTAATGAAAAGTCTGTTTTATCCGTGATTCGAATCCAGGTCTTAGGAATGGGGTTGCAGTACTCTAGCCTCTACACCAATCCAATCCCCTCGTACAGTCTCTGCATTGGTGTAAATCAGTGTTGGATGAGAACACTCGATGTGGCAAAAAAATGAATGTTTCTGATCACCCATTTTTTCTTGAAATTTGTATTTTTTTGCAGTAATATTCCCTTATCTCTACGCGTGCGCTAACCTTCGAGGACGGATTGAGTAAATTTTTTTCTCTCCTATATTTTGATATGGGACAAATTGGCTGAAGAGAATTTTGTAATGGAAGAAATCAGGAAATCGAATTTAATAGGAGTAATAAACATCCACAGCCTAGCGTATGGCCGACGTACACCAATTATGCAACTTCTCTTCCTCATTAATGGACACGTTGTTGATTGAAATACTGGTATCGGAGATTGTTACTGCTTATTAAATTGCTCTTTGGACAATTCTTGCATTGAAACAGATCGGTTCTATATTATTTGGCTCAGAGCCATGAAAAATTTTAATTCAGATTCTTGTGAATCAATTGAGTTAGATTAACTGCACAAAATTTACAGGGTATTTTTAGAAACTCCTTTGGAGAATATTATAAAATATTTTTCTTCTCATCGTCCAATTGTCTTCTTATTGTACTGTTATTTTATGTGGAAAGTCGTTTACATGGATTCCCAATTATCAATGGGAATCAAAATCAAAATTCAATTATTGATTTTCACGACATAAAATAGCTTTTCTTCTCGCTGATATAAATAGCTGATCTCGCTGTTTATTATGGCCTTCCTTATGCTGCAAATAAAACATTTTACCAGCAAAGTCATGTTATCACGCATATCAGCGGTGTAATTGAGTGGAACGTATTTTTTGTTAAATAGGTAATTGATATGTGTTTCCTATTGTAAAATTGCTTTTTTTAATCGGCAGTCATGTGGTAGGGAAATATAAATGCTTTAAGAATGTAATGGGACGAAAAGGTTAAAAATACTAATATTTGAATAAGTACGCTTGAAATAAGAAAATATTATTCGAGAGACGATAATGAATGTTTGTGAGTGGGACTTCCGGAGTTCTAGAATTGAGGTCACTGTAAGACGCCTCGGTTGCTGTAATGTATCAGAAGACTCGAGCACCTTAATACGGGAACGAAGTTTTCCCCACGGTAACGCCATAAAGCGTGCAGATCACCTAATCTTAAAAGAATGAATTTTCCCCCACATCGCGGAATTATAATTACGGTTTAGGTAATTTATGGGCCCTTAAAAAGTCTGAAGCATTCTGATCTTCATTCGCTATTTATCACCCGGGCAATGAGGCAACTCTATCTTTCTAAATCTATCTTCGTCATACTTCTCTGTTTCCTCGCCCGAGGGAAGTTGTCCCAGCTATGCAATATTCACCCATATTCGATAAATTTGATTTCAGAGCCGTAATAGGCGCGAGCCCTTTACGCCGTCAGCTCTTGGGGAATTCATTCCATCCTGCGTCTTCTTCCATCCGCATCAAAATCCCCCGAAGAAGCAATGACGCAGCCTTTACCAGCCACCGACAGACCCCTATTTTCTTCCTCCAGCCCCCCAAACTCTTTTCGTCCGCAATCCTCCCTTCCCCCGTCCCCTTTTCTTCCCCTCCCAATGCCTCGCAAGACGGCATGCGCTGTTCCCACTCAACTCCTGCCCCTCTCCCACAGGAATTCGGAATAATGATATAAATTTTCAATGAAAACAGCAGCAATTTTCTTGCTTTCCTAAGAGTAAATATATCATGGAACATAGTGGTTATAATTTGAGAGCATATGTGAGAGATTTCCCCTACAAAGTTCATTCTCTGAATTCTATGAGTGAAAACTCTTTTAGTTCTTAAAAATTATAAATTCTGATAATTCTGGGGTCAGAGTGGTAAATACATTTGATACAGTAAAACAAATTATTGGCGTGAATCGATATTTTGGTGTAGGAAACATCAATTCTAGTAAAAGCGTTTTACAATACTCAATTATTAGTTATTATTAACACAATATTTATCGCTAGTATAGCATAAGATTTCGTCTACCTCAATTCCAAGACAAAGGGAAAAAGGTGCCGCTCTCCGTTTGACATATATTTTATATTTCTTCAAATCGACTCGAGCTACAATCGGAAGGATTATAAACTCTTACCGGATAGCTTGTTTTAAAAATGATTTTCACTAAGGGAAAAATAATCAGCGGGCATAAATCTAAAATTCAAAGCTATTGCGCGTACATTAATCAAGATTTTTTCCCAAATTTCAGACTTAAGCATTAAGAAGTTATTCCGGAAGTAGCAGCATATCTGAAAGCCTAATAGAATTATAATGACAGTGTTGACTCATTCCCATTTTACTTGCACGCGAGTGAATCCGTTGTGAGTACCGTGTTGGGTTTTAGTAATCAAATAAATTTTCAATCCAAAGGTCGTTTTCTCTACCAATGCTAGGCCAAATAACTTTATTGAAAGTACCTGGCAAGATCACGTGAAATGTATACATCGGGGTAAAGGATCAGCTTCTTTCCCTGTGCCACCTGTCGTTTTTCAGTAAGATCTGGTGTACAAAAAATCATCATCCTTATGGTCTGATGCATCCGAAAACGTGTCTCCCTGATTACAGCGTAGGACTTCCGGTCAGTAGGCCACGCTCCACCTGCAGGGAAATCTTCCTACATAGATTATTCGTATCTTAAAGTGGTAGCATGGCTAACGTCTTTGACAATGGTTAATTTGGTTGTGAGATTGTATTCCCCACCAAACTTTTGTAATATCCCCTCGGCTGATTGGAGTAGCTGAGGAAATACAGTGTGGTTATTTCTGCCACGTTATAAAAAGTAGTTCTTTTCCTTAAAAAAGAACTTCTTGGTAGATACCTACTTCGTTTGGATGCATATGCGAAAGCATAATATCGAGCACAAGGTGTATTCACTCCACCGATTGGTCTCCCTCCCTCCCTCCGTCCCTCAAGACGCCATATCGCGAAAGCTCATCTTTTCCCCGAAAATATTTGGTGAAAAATGTTTTGTAGGCATTGTAGATTTTTCGCGACCGAAGAGGATTTCAAATAATAATTTATTTCAATTCAATGTTTTACCCCGTCATACTCTTGAAGGGAATGTTTGCTCTTTTGCCTCGCTATCCATCCTTCTAACCTCGCTCATCACTTCTAGAGTTTCTCAATCTCTTCCTACGATGGCGCCACCCTCGTCCACACCCATCCTCCTCCTATCTCCTGTCCTCTAACGCCCCCCTCCCCTCCGCAATATCCCACACCCCTTTTCCGCGTCCCGCACCACGACCCGCGCCCAATAATTAAACTGGCTGAGTATGAAGCTTAATGTGATTTCGCGTTCGTCATCCCATCCCCCCACCCTTTAACTTCCCACTCCCGCTGAACTCCGCGCTATAGTCTTCGTTTTTCCGACGCTCTGGGCTCGTGTAAGTCTCGGCTCCAGCGAAGCGGGTTTCCTCCTCGCTTCTCAGGCGCCGACTTCCTTCTCTTCCCACTCCCTTTCTCTCCCCCATCCTCCTCTCACCAATCCTCTCCTTGCATACTTTCCCCCGTTTCTCCTCCCTCCATCCCTTCCCATCTCTCTTTCTCTCCCTCCATCTCCTCCCCTATCTCTCTGTTCCTCCTTCCCTGGTGAACTTCGCAGTTTAGGTTGTTTTTGTTTTCCGGATTTGACGCTTGCTTTTGTCAGGGTGGGAGGAGGCGGGTCTTGCACGGGATTTGCAATGCATATGAAGCCGCGGGGGTGGGGGCGGGTCGGAGGAGAGGGACGAGGTCCGTGTGGGCGTTTTGCGCGCTGAGGGAATGGAATGGAAAAGGGAGGGAAACGGTCTGAGTGGGAGGGTTCGGTAGGAGGAGTGGAGGAGGGAGTGCTGGAGGGATATTGCCAGAAGGTGGAGGAGGAGGCAAGGGTTTTGCGGAAATGGGGTGTTGGAATGGGAAGGAGTTTATAAGGGGAAATCCAACGGCCGTCAAATTGGCGTCGAGCCTATTGGGAGCCCTTTACTGGAAACGCCTGCAACAATGGAAAGGGTTGAGTTTGGGTGGACGTTCAAATGGGTTGTGTTCGAAGGGAGTGTGGGGGTTCGGTGTGGATAAAAAGAGGTAAGGAGAGGTGGGGGCGTATTTGGTTGCGGGGCGGGGTTGGTTTGGAGTTCAGATTTGGGGGGATGGGGTGGTGGAAATCAGTTCGGGGGTTGGTCCCCTCAACGATTCGTTTTTTGACGTTCGAGTGACCAAGGAAAGTCGACAATGGGGAGCGTCCGGCTCACACGCCGCTGTCACCGACATCCATCATACGAGATGTCGTCGTGCTTCTTGAACCATTAAAACTATAAAGAAACTTTCACCAATGTATTAACTGAAGCGGAAATATTGCTACCAGTAACAGCTTCCCCCATCCGTATTTCTCGCTGCTTTTGAAACATTTTGCTTCCCCTTATTTTGAGTTTGTGGTTCATATTTAGCTTGTGTGTAGCTTAAGCAATAAACCAACGCATTATTTATATCTGTTACACTGGTTAACCTCTTCATCGATTGAGTTCAACTCATGGTGAGTCGCACTTTTCCACAGAAGATTTTATTTTTCACAGTACCATTTGATTTCAGTTAGCTTCAGTTAGATACGGTTACCTATGCGGATTCAGCCTAAATTTCTAATGTCAATCCTCATTTTCAGCGGTGGATAATCAAGAACTAGGGAATAGCTGAACTTAGAAGACGTAGGTAACGCCGGGGGAACAAGCTACGCTCGGTGAAATTTGAATCCAACAGGGATTTTTGTGGAGTACCTATAAGAAAAATAAAATCATTTGAACAAAATTATATTTATGCATATCTACTGACTACCCTGCAAGCCACTTCGAGGAAATGTGGCATGGGATGGCGTGTGAGGAAGGGCAGTGTGCATATTTCATAAAGGAAAAACAAGATTTCTCAAAATTGATTAATATATAGTGTTTTAGAAGTTAATATTAAAATTATTAAAGTCGTAAGGAACAAGAGGAATTTGGCAATAATTGGTGACGGTCATAAATAAGTCTTGATTTTTGGATTAGGCCCATTGGCCACGCTTTCCTTTATTGCATCGTATATTATATATTTCTTAGAGGTTTTATTTCCTTCTTTTCGTGTAATTCTTAAAAAAATGTTGTTCCGGAGAATATTCTTCCGTAGTATATGGTAAAGCTCTTCGATTCATTATTAATTAAATACTTGAAGAAGAGACAGTTGTGCTTTCGAATAAACCGAAAAAGTGACAAAAATGAAAATATTCTTCTGTCTTGAGGCCTCTTATTCTTTATTATCTTCATTATTATTTCAGGTATTTAGGATTTATCTTAAAAAAAACTGTAAAGATCTGTAATGTATGACGTAAGGTACTGCGTGTATAATTTTGAATTTGGGCAGGTTATTCTGGATTAAGTATTAGCATACAAAATGTGATCAATATCGAAAATGCAAGTTCAGCATTTAAATGTCTATGCCATATTTGTTCTCAAATTTTGCTCTAAATTTTTCTTTCTCGTTCTATAATCACCTCTGATACCTATGGTATAGGTAAAATGATAGATGTCTGGCTCACAATGAGAAGCTACATTATAAACATCAGTAGATTGTCATCAGAGGTGTCCATTTTTCAGAGTGCTGGACCGGGTTGTGCATTTTTCACTATCCAGATGCAAGTTGCGTAAAAGATCTGTTAGCGTGATAAATACCCAGTTCTTACACGAATTTTATTCTGTCTATTGGCAATTATTCCCTTGCTACGCCTCCAGAGTGCATTGATTACTAGAGCAATTAATGTGGTAAAAATTGCATGGCATTACTTAGCATTTAGATGACGCCCCGATGGACGTAGGTTTTTGCTAATTTGTAGCGAAGACTTCGACCATCTTGTACCTTATACCAACTTGTATCTCTTTAGAGTTAAGGTAAATTGCAAAGACTAAAGAAGAATGAATACTTGTCATCAAATCAGGGGAAGCAGTTACGAAAAATTTAGATCGTTTCTTTTTGAATATTTTCATGCACGGATCTAAGCATTGATTTTCTGGGTCATATTCCTGGTGTATTTACAAATACGGGGATGAATTGAATCATCGGACTTAGGGATTACCGCCCAGCCTTCCAAATCAACCTCATCGCGATCTAAGCAAATTCTTGTCATGGGAAAACTCATGGTTCCATCCATTCGGGACGGTACGCCTATGCACTGTCGGCACGGACTCCTCCCCCCTCCTTGAATGGATATTGTCTCCCTCGCCTCCCCTCCTCCATGCCTCTCATATCTCTCCCACCAGTAATGCTACATTTCCCAGAATCACGATTATATCTCTGGCGGCCTCTCACCCTCCCGCTACAGGCTGCGCGCTTTTGCGAATTCCGACCCCTTTATCCCATCCACTGCTCTGCCCTTCCCCACCGTCTCTCTCTCACGGCGAAGAGAGAGAAGGAGGGTGCGTTAGTGGGTATATGTTTATGCGAAGTGCTAAGGGGAAGGGGTGAGAGCGGAGTGTTTTATCAGGCGATTCCATCCGCCCCTCCCCATTCCTTCGCATCCTCTTCCTCCTTCCCTCATCCCTTGTTTCGGGAGGTTGGACAACGTGCAGGGCGCCCAGGGAAAATTCGGATGAGGGAGAGCGGGACGAAGGGCTGGGAAGAAACAGGAAGGCCGGGAGGATGTTGTACATTTTCCCTCAGAATTCGTCATTCAGCCTCATCTAATGTCACCAGTGATGTGTAAAATATTTTTTTTTTCAATTGACCTTTCATTTTCATCCAAAAATCGCGTATCCCCTCCTCCAAGTTTTACCCCAAGCCTGTTAAATTTAAGATGAATTTCCTCTGTCCTCGAATGTTTAGTTATTTTTAATTGATGATCATTCTATAGAATTAACTGCACAATAATATCATTGAGCTCTTCCCGAGACAAGTGTCAAATCTATCTCCCCGTTCATGGTCACCATAGTTGACCAAAATATTGATATTGGAGTCTTCCACTATATACCTGTTGGCATCGGTGTTATTATCTTCTAAAACAATAACATTAGTTTCGTTTTTAAATAGTACTTTTGGTGTTGGCTTTAATAATAAAGCTGATACGTCATGCAAATCCGGAATCAAACAGAAAAAACAGGTCGTGTTTACAGTGAAAATTATTATGAATTAACACGAATAGTTTATCCGCTGTCTTGAGCCAAGTCATGATTTTTATCCCAAACTTAGTATTGGGAAAATCCACTTCTGGCTTTCCATCCTGAGATTCCGGGTTCGATTTCTGGCAGAATCAAAGGTTTTCCATTGGAACACTGGTAACTACTTGAATAGGGACTAATTGAGAGTAGTAGACTAATGTTGACGCTGGGTTTTTCTCCACCGTTTTCTCGCTCTAAAAATCCTACCTGTATCAAACATTCAAATTGAAAAAACAGCTGAGGTGTAAATGAACTAAGCTTTCAGTTGTCTCCCATAATAACAACAACGGAAAATATTGGGGAACTATACCGCTAAAAAATCTTGAATATTTTTTCCCGTGAACCTGGGCCTACGGAGAAAAAACAACGAGACATGTATTTCGTTACTTAGTTATGGAAATATGGTAATGAAAATGGACTCTTCACGAAAAAAATAAGAATGAGCTTGAAATAGTACGGGTTCTTATTAGCGTCTTTCATTTAGTAAGAAATTTTGGAAAGAACTCTCTTCTTAACTATCGCACCTAGTTAGTTCATGATTCATCGCGTGTGTGAAGGATATCATTCTATCTTTGATATGCTTCACATGAGACAGAAGTGGCGGATCTAGGGCACGGCTTCTCACATTGCCTCGTGGGCAATTTTTTCGTTGCGCGAAAGTGTGATGGCGCTGAGGGTTAATAGGGAGAAAAAAGCCCTGGGAAACAAAACTTAGGTGTTTCTTGTGGTGTGCTAAGGAAATGCTCAAAATATTCTGGCAGGCCATCTTGTTGGAAATACGCACGATTCTCAGGCTCTTTAAAGGGTTTTAAAGTTTAATATGGTAAAAATATTCTATATAACACAATTAATCATGTTGCGCAGCAAACTGCAAGTAAGTGGCGGAAATCATCTCCAAAGCCTTCTAGCGTGAATGTACCGATGTCGCTGAATAGTTGGTTCCTTCTCCCGCATTTTGCATCTTGGTTTTGTGGCTTGCGCTGCCGGGATACCGGGTTAGGTACTTCCCACACTGCCCCGTCGGAAAGTGACGTGGGAAGCGACGTCTGCGTGTGTCTGTCCGTTCGGGTCCCAGTGGCTTAATCTGCTGTTCGATTGACTGTTAAATTCTCGTGTCCAGCGTTTTGCTCACTGGGCAGGAGGGAGATGGCCCGAGTGTTCCGTGGACTGACCGGATTTGGGGGAGCGGGAGGATTGGGGCAGCGGACGAGGGATTGAGATTGAAGGGGACACCCGCACGGACTTGGTCGAGTGCCGCCACTGCAGGTGGAAGTGATGTAGTCGGTCTCATTCCCTGTCTCCTCCTCCTACGGACTCGGGATCGTGTGGGATTTGACGTTCGGAGCGCATTGCAATGGGAGCAGACGATGGAATGAATGCTCGTATCCGTAGGAGTTTCAGTGTCTGCGCGCTCTTTCTTTCCGATTTGACCCGCATCAGAAGTGTCAGGGGAATGTTTTATTCATCTCTCAGACAAATCATGTAAATCATGGTGAAATGTCAATAATTTTCTCGCCATAGGCCAGACAGTGACGACTCTCTGATTGTCTTGCAATTGATATTAATGACCGGGAAAAATTTACCAAATATTTTTTAAATCGGTTGAAATAGATCTACTCAAAATTATGATCATACATCTCTTACATGCTCACGGCTGAGCGTCAGCCTCATGCTTGTTCTGTAACAGCTTTCCTTTTAACTGTTCGTTATTCCAAGTTCATGGTTTTGCGAACACTGAACCCTACGCTAGTACGCAGGAGGTAATTACATTATGATCATAAAAAAGGTTTTGTTGTACAGAGGATACAGTGTTGAATTTATAGTAGCACAACCAAATCATATTAAAACACCCAGAGAAAATCATGAACTTTTAAGGAAATCATTCCTCCCCATTTTCACTGCTGAAATTTAGTGGAAAGCGCTCAGGTTCTGGGAAAGGTGCTACTGAGGATCTCAAAACGACGTAAGATTTTTTTTAATGCTGAATTTTATGGATCCCCGAAAAAGAGAGGACTTAATAATCGAACAAAATTAATGAATACTATCATAGATATGCACTATATTGATGTGCGACTTTCCTTTCGATGCCGTGGCACCTAGTAATAAAAATGTTCGCTGGGTGTTTGAACGACGATGGTAAAAAAACGAGCAGACTACAATTCATGGAATCATTATTCTCTCGCCAAATTTCCAGCTCGGTGTTAGTTTGTGCTCATATATGTTTCCGAGAGTTGATATCATTACACATCATCAGAGAGGGTTGATATCATTATCAAATTTACTCCGCCCGATCAATGACGAAACGAAGAAAATTATTTCTCGAGCGCAAGGTAAATATTCTTTTTGTATTCTTCCCTAAAATAATTATTATATGTGAACATTAATGCATTTGTATGATTCTACTTATGTGTGAAGAGGATTACATTCGTAGGCGTTTTGCACTTGGTTTTAAAGGAGAAAAGAGTACCAAATTACTCTTTCCATCAAAGGCTTATGGAAGATGAATGAGAGATAAAAATCGTACCGAAATATTTCATGGTCACTAATTTAAAATTTATAGGCGATTGTTGGGGGGAAATTGGATGAGAAGAATATTTCAGGAGGTGTTTCTATGAAATAAAATGTGCAATTAGGAAAGGTTGTGAAAAAAAGAATTTAAATATGAAGAGGTCGAAGAGAATCGAGTAGAGAGCTGCATCAAAAAATCTTAGGACTGGTAACTTATGATGATGATTGAGGAAAAAACATGATTTCACTAAAGGAAGTGAATGAGATTTTAAGCTGTAGGCTTAAATTTATGAAACTCACTCACAAGAAATGAATTGAAAGTAATTGCGCTCCACTTTGTTTTATTGTAACCGACCATGGTTTCGGCTTAATTAGTATTATTAATGATCCAAATGTAGTGAAGCTGAAATATTTTCATTTTGTCGTCTACCTGATTTGTATTTGCATATATTAATGTTTTCAATTTTATGGTATAAGACAAAAATCCAGCTCATGTTCATTTACAATCCTCAGTTAATTTAGGACATAATTATTAGTAGGCAATCATTTGAAGAAATGAAATCCGTACATTGTCTCATATTAATAGCTTTTTATTCGAGCTTTATTAGTGATCACCTTTCTTGTCATTAGTGTTATTTACAGAAGAAAGTGAAATTAACAACAAAATCAGTTTTTTTGGTATTGCATTAATTTTAAGTTGCCGCCATTAGCACATTCCCTTTATTCGTACAGTATTCTGGGAAATGGGTATTGAGACCAGAAAAATTGGAAGGATTACTGTGCAGCTCAGGCTACTTTAAGCGTTAATCACGTGTTGGTTCAACTGCAAACATTTTTCGCAGATTCAATGCCCAGCTTCGGTGAGCATACAGATTTTTTTAAGCTAATCCCTTTCTTCATTTCGACTGTCATTGTCTGCCCTTCCCCGACGTCCATCATTCAAAATCCACCCCATCTCCGCGCCCGCTTCCGTGAGTCCTTCAGGATACTCCCGTGACTGCTGAGTGACGCCGGCAGTGACATCGGTTTACGTTTCCATTGTGTCGGAGCGTGAGATGCAGAGTCGATATACACAAACTGATATTGTTTGATGGCCCACCGTGCCCAACCCGTGCCCGCTATGGATGGGGAGAGGAGGAGGGAAGGGACGAGGGGACTGTGGTGATGCGGAAGGGGGGGAGGGATGGGAAAGGGGGCGGAATAAGTGGGGTGTTGGTGTTGGAGAGAGTGGAGTACGTAGACTGACTGCACCGCCGTGGATTTTGTGTGTGGGGGGCGTAAGCGGAGTGGGGCGGCATATCGCGCGGTGGTTGAGGTTTTGCGGCGTTGCATTTGAGCCGCTTCGATTTATCATCCCATGATGCAGCGCGAGCTCCCATGTAACTAACCCCTTTCTCTCAATCACACCCCCCCTCCCGCCACTTCACCCCCTCGTCGTGGCTCCCTGAATCACCCCCAACGCGAAAATCCTCCTTGTTTTCCTTCTCCCCATCCCTTCTCCTGTGACTCCGAGGTTCTCGTACGCATAAGCGTGCTGTACCGATTCGCCTCCACCCCCCACTCCGCCCCACGGACTCCCGAAGCTGCTGCGCTTTTAAGGCCGCCCCGATCCTGATCTCCGCTTAGTCGAGTCATTAAAAATGCATCTTTCTTCATTTGTAAATCGCCCAGGGAGTTGACTTCTCGGTGCTCGCTGATTTCACACCGTGAACGCGCGTGCAGTGGTGATTCAGAAAATTGCCCTTCGAGGATCTGATCATGAAAAACTTATTCGTGTGAAATTTGTACTGCGCACCGAAGCAATGAAATAATCGGTTATCTCGTGATGAAAACCGTAAAAAAGGTTTCTGCTTGACGAGATTATATATATTATTTAAGATTTTTTTTTCAAATCTCGTCCGAATTTAAGTTTTCAATCCTACAATTTATTTTACGCAACTTTCCTTTCGATTCCTATGTCAAGTAGCCTCTTCATGGATACATGATTCGTCTTTTTTATATCTTACATAGCTTGATCCAAGTATCGCGTATGAAGCCATTCTTTGCCATCCATCCCATCTATTTTTTCTTCAAAAACTTGGTCTTCATGGAGCCAGCACGTTTCCGCATATTATAGATGAGGTTGTCCCGGTAATGATAAAAAAAAATTCAATTCTTAATTCAAAATTATGAAATTGAGAATTTTTTAAACTTTGATTCGTCTTGTTGTAATTAAGTGTTTTGAAGACAGGCACCCATTGCTGAAAACAGTGTCGAGAAAAAGAATTGATTGATCGTCCGGTTCTCAATTTGGGTCACGCAAACGTAAGGGTATTTATTAATCAAGGTAACTTAAAGTTATCGTAGTGAACAATGAATTTCATATCTTTTGTCTTCAAATTTAACTTTCCTTGAATGTTATATTAGGTGTTCCGGACCCCCCCACTTATGCCCAGTTCAACTGAAAGCAATGGATTTGAAGCCTAGTTATGTTTTATTTAGTTATGCTAGGCTACTTATGCGTTACCAGTATTTTAGTAAATGTAAAAGGTACTAATTAACTTGCATCTACTCGAACCCTCGACTTTTTTAAAGAAAATATGATGCTATTGCAGTTAAGTTTTACTGAGGAATATTAAGGTTGCTCGAAGAGTTATAGTAGTTTGTCATGGTCAACATTTTTTGTTTTTCGTTTTACTGACTCAAATATGACTCCAAAGCTGTGCATCTTATAAAACCAAGCTAGTTTGTTTTACAAGATGAACAGTTTTGCTAATGTACCGTTATACTTCCTTCCATAAAATTTTTTTTAAATGATGTTTTGTTCTTCGAATGGCGTACTTTTATAGTTTTTCGTATTTGCCTATGCAGCACTTATGGTCATTAATATTTTCCACTCTCGTTTATACTTGAATTAAGAGCGAAAGTGATTCAAGAATCTCGAAAAACTCAGTCTCAGCGGATCACACGCTTTCACACAAGTTTTTTTTGTGCTTCCCATAGACACAATTACCTTCCAACGGACTTCTTTGTGATTTTCATCCAGGGCATCCACATTGGATGGGGAATGTGTTGGGATTGACGAGTTATTTCGCCATTGGACGTCCAATATGAGTTCTTTTCTTTTTTTCGTTTCCCATTCAAGCGCGGGATCTTTGATACAGACCCTTTGCTCGGACCTTCATTTTGATAGTGATCGATCGCAAAATGTTGGGGCGGAACATTGAGACGCAAAGCGAACAACAGGGTTCGCCCGAAGTGCCCTCGATCGACGTTGCCGAGGGAGTATCCGTGTATCGCCGATGGGAGACGGACCTCGTTTCGCGGGATGACTTGGCTCCTTACCACCCTTCTCCCATCCCACCCTGCGCGCACAATTTTCTGCCCCGCACCCTTCTCGCGTCTTTTTCGTACGGGGTCGATTTATTTATATTAGCGTCTGTGCCGGCTGAAGGAGGCAACTTTCCTCTCCCAATCCCCCTCCTCTCGTCTGAATAACCGAAAGAAGCGGAGTGTAGCCGTGGTGGGGCAGGAAAAGTGGGAAAGGAATGGAGAGGAAGGTTTTTATCCGCGAGGGAATGGTCGTCGCTGAGTGTCGGAGAGGGGGAGAGAGCGGTGGAGAGTATCGTAACTGAATAACTTTGGCCAATTGCCGTCGCTCGCGTCAACCGGGCCTTTGTTGAAAAGATGGATGGGACGGTGATGAAGGAGGAGGAGGGGGAGGGGGTGCAAGAAGGGGAAGGGATAGCGGCGTTGGGAGGAAAATAGGCAGCGGGGGCGCGATAAAAAGAGGGACAGCATTAGGATTGCCAGGGTAAGGGGGAAAGTAGGGGAGGGGGAGGATGTTGCAGGAGAAACACTCTCTCAAAATCCTCCCCACTCCCCTCCCACACAACACACCCACCCTTTTCTCCCGCTTCTCCAATGCATACCCTAAAAAAATTTTATTGTGGCACCGTGTTTGTTTCTGATCTGTTGTTTTGCTATTGATTGATTGGTTTTAAGGCCATTTTGGGTGTGGGGTGCGTAAGAGTGCCCGCAGGGGTTGATGGGATGAAATGGTGGTTCTGGCAGAGAGGCCGCCCCCGAATAGTGTCAAAGGGTGAAGAGGAAGGTAGGTTTCAATCGGGATCGCTGGCGAATTTTCGTCACGGAATATGCTTGTTTTCAGTGGATCATGACGATACCGTCATCCATTGTGTATGGAAATGAAGCTACTTGTGCAGCAAAGTACTTTGATATTAGTTAGCCGTGAATCCCTGAATCAACAGAACAACCCTTACCCTCGTTTTCCCGCACATCTGCGGTCAATTCAATAGTTGACCTCAACTTCCCTTGCATGTATTATTGTGTTTTTGAATGATCCAGCGAAGACTTTTTCAGGAATTATTATCCGGAATATAAATTAAATTTCAAACTTAGATTTTGTTGAACTAATATAACTCTTATAACAAATTAATTATTTTATATTGTATCTGCGTATAGAAAACTAGCATTCTGTTTCTGGTCATCAAATTGTTCTCTGCGTCCTACCATTTCGCTGATAACAAGTTTCGCGGGAGTTTCTGTCCGTGAAACTGTTGAAATTTACATTATTTCGTGTTTAGGTTTTTAGTTTTTTCAGGTCTGCAGGCACAACATCGGATCGGAAGGTATCCACTTTAGACGTGAAGAAGCGGACTGTTACGGACGTGAAACATTTGTCGTCACCGTAATGGAAAAACGCGGAAGAAAATCCGGAATACCGTAAACAAATGTGTTTCTGTTTTTGGGATAATAGGATAAATAGGTTATTAAGGTCAATAAAACAAAACAAAAGCTATTATACGCAGTGGATGGGCCGAAATTTAACTTGGAAAACCTTGAAAAACCGTTAACCAATGTCAAAAATATGGGAAACGATAACTTTCCAGTTAGTAACAAACGATTTTTGCCAACTGGAAAGCAGGATTGCCAGCATTGTAGTGAGAATAAAATGATAAGGAGAATAGCCCAGAAGAAAAAACATATGCAGCTAAAAATATAGACTTGGAAGTCAGGATAGTATTTATTAGAACCAAAACTCTGATGTGGAACCAAATATTGGCAATATTGGTTCCAGAAATGGCCGTACTGAAATCATTTGAAAAACGGTATTTTAGAAGAATAACGGTGATTAAATAGATGAACTGGGTGGCAAACGAAGATGTTTTGTAAAGAGTTAGGGAAAAGAATCAATCTAATGCGGATTCTATAACGAGCGTGTAACCATCTTAGACGAACTTTAGAATTTAAGAACAGCGAAGATGATTTTAGGTAGATTCCATATGAAAATACATAAAATAAAATGTGTAATGGCTATTTTGCTAAGCTTTGTCGTATTATGTTTGATATTTGGATGTTAATCTTGCTATGGCATCTTGTTGGGGTTCTGGAACTTAAAAAATGTATTTTATCCCTACAACGTCTGGTTATTGCTAATGTTGGTATTAATGGTGCTCAGGCATGGGCACTCGCTTATTTCCTAAAAAAATTGGTGCCTAACGAGAGAGACAGACTTGGATAAGTGTCCCAATGTGTAAACATTGTGTGGACCATAAGTAAGTGCAAGCGACAAGTACCCTTTCATGGAGATAGTCACTGTATTCCACAAAATGCTTCAAGTACGCAATTGCTTGTTATCGAGGGACGATGATAATGATACAAAAGTCTTCCTGGGATATTGCATACATATAACTAAGATGTATTGCACTCGGTCGTTGAGGAGAGTATGCCTCTGACATTGCGTGCAGTCATCCTCTCAGTGCGGCGTTCTATTAGGCTATTTATCGCATCTATGAGTGAGAAACACGTTAAAAAAAGATCTTTTTGGGAAAAAGTGAAGCGGTTATGTTCATTTAACGTTTAATTTGCTTTGCCCGGTGTGGAGGTTTGGGAAATCGTAGCTAAACTCTGCGGATTAATTTATCAGAATGATGAACCATCTAGTTTCAGGGTATTTCATTAGGAATCGGCCTTTGGCTCGATGCTTATCATGATTCAGCATGCCATTCATTTCCTGTGCTGTCTCTCTCCATCTCCGGGCCCCTGCTTTTGCCGTGATCCGCATCACATGTGCATCACGAACGGATTGTGTCAGTGAGCGGAAACCTAAGTGCGCGTAGCGGCGTTATCACAATCTGCGACATTTGATACACGAAACCTCTCTCTCTCTCCCAGCAACTTCTCCGCACCTTCCAGTGATATCCATATGGTGATAAGGATGTTTGGCAGCTGTTTTCTCCACTAAATCAAATGCGAGAGCACGAGAGAGTTGTTACTTGTCGATGCCAGCGTTATGGGGTAGAAAAATAATTCCTTTACTTGGCATTTATGGAAAGAGCATCGAAATCCATTTATTGATGATTTTATGTAAAGAGTAAGTTTCACAGCAGCGTATTTTTATATCCATTTGCATTGAATTATCCTTTTATCAGCTTCTGCGTGAATGTTGTCCACTGAACTTGTCGTTTTAACTCGTTGCTGTGCTACCCTGTTTCAGTCAAGTTTTTCGACTCGTGAATGGAGTAGGCTCAGCGGCAGTGCATTGAATTCAGCAAGCCAAGATCTTCCGATCCTGCGTATCACATGATCGATCGTATCATATTAGAGATCGTATTACGCTCTCGCATAGTGATGAAACGGCCTTCCAAACGCTTCGTGCTGAAATTACTCCCATTTTACTCGAATTCTGTCTAGCCATTGCAGAATATAAAGGCCGCTTTACACGATACAATTTTTTGCACAATTTCTTGTACAAACTCTTGTATAGACTGAATGAAATTGTATGTTTGTCTGAATGGAATTAGAACACGTTATATTTCCCGTTCACTCATTCAGGCAATCGCACAAGTTTTCGTACAATTTGCCGCTTTACACGGTACAATTTCCTCATGCAAGAGTTTGTACAATAAATTGTACAAAAAATTGTATCGTGTAAAGCGGCCTTAAGAGAGGTTTATATTAGTCTAGGAGGTGACGGCTTTCGCCGAATGTTATAAGAAACTTTCTAATTTGAAGTTGCATTACGTTTCTCACCTGTATTCAGTTTATTTACTTGAATCTCCTGTTTGATTCATTGCTACCTTTTCTCTCCTTTCGTGACCCCAGACAAGAGAGCTTTTTCCTACAAATATATCAAAATGCAGAACTTGATCATTCATCAGTGAGGGTAAAATCATACCAACGACATTAAAAAAAAACACTGATTAGACGTCTGACTTCCTTGAACATATATTATTTCGTTTGTTTTTTATGTTCCCTTTCTCTACTTCATCACACACTAGCAAAAAGTATGAGAATATTTATGAACATTGTTTATCTAATTGTGGAGCTGCAGGTACATTTGGGTTATTGGACCATTAAAGCATAATATTTTTTGGAACAAAATCCAAAATTAAAAATTAA
The DNA here is from genome assembly GCA_933228895.1 of Platycnemis pennipes. NCBI lineage: Eukaryota > Metazoa > Arthropoda > Insecta > Odonata > Platycnemididae > Platycnemis > Platycnemis pennipes. Next base: position 56,370,077 of record OW121853.1, read on the forward strand.
AATAATTTCTTTTAAGACCTGAAGGATTTTGTAGTAGTTAACTTCCATATGCCTACCTTCGAGGTAACCTATCATCAAGAAAATCAGTGACAGGAATTTTGATTTGACTCCGCGCAATATTTTGAGCTGCACATCGTGTGCCATTCGCTTCCGTTCCGGGGGAACACCGATAATAGCCTTTGGGACGCCACTACGGGGATCATTCCATATGGTAAACTCCTCTATAGCCATTTTCTTGTCTTGTTAAAAAGATATGTTGTCTTGTTAAAGATGATTAAACTTCCGAAGAGTTAGATACTATAAATTCAGTTCAATCAACAGATATAACATTTTAAGATGTAATCCTTTTTTCATTTCTTACAGCGTAAGGATGATTCTGTATCACTACTAAATAACTTCATCTGCAGTAAATTTATTCTGTAATTACTAATCCGGAAACTGATCAATATAAAGATTTCCAGTTCTTACGGTGTTATTTTCCTGATATGTACACATTTATATAGTTTCCACGTAAATGGAACGATGTTCTGAATTTAAAGTACCCGGTGTGACTGTTTTATTTAAACTTTAGAGCTCTTAATTCTGTAGTATCAAGTTTGGGAAGAAATAGTGAGGAAAGGTAGGCAGAAATGTGTTGCTGTAAATACGAGGAAGACGTTACAATTAACAGATGGGAGAATGAAGGGACTTAGGTTGACTTGTGGTTTATTTAAAGTTGACCGGATTAAGCAATAATAGCCCATTCCACCCCCGGCCCAGGGCTCCAAGTCCAAAGTTTGTTTCAGGGATGTTCAAATCAATAACATTCTCAAGCCAAAAAGGCTCCCAGATTCTTATTTACAATATATTTCAAAATAATATTTCATGTCTGTCTTGGTTCCCGTGCTTTTGTTTCCTTCCTTTTCACGGACCAATTGAAGCCAGCGTTCTGATAAAACCTTGAAAATATAAGTATTTTGCGATGGTGTAAAGAGCCATAAAATTGACGGTTTTGACATTAGTTTAATTTGACCTTTCATTCCACATAGTACAGCGGGGTATTGTTGTATTCATTTGCATTGAATTATCCTTTTATCTGTTCCCACATAAATGTGGCCACTAAACTTGTAGTGCGTGCGTTCCTGAGGCTATTAAGTACACCTACCTATCGCCCTAACGGAAAAATCCTCGTCTCCTCTCGCAGCGTCCCGCAGCAAGACTCATATCTCCCTCCCCAGGGTTCCGATGCGAACAATTTAATTCAATCAGGGCGTTAACCTCACACGTAGCCGTCGGAACGACTGGTTTCCCATCGAGGAGCAGTGCTCCGGGCGGGGATCGAACCGGGGAGAAGAGAGAGTGAGAGAGAGAGAGAGGGAAGGAGGGCGCGCGTGTGTGGTATCAGATGCGGCAGCAAGCAGCGGGCCTGGTATGCGAGGGAGATGGCGAGCGGGAGCGCATAGTTAACAGCGAGACTGACTCCCACCCCCCGCCTCCCCTTCCGCTTTGGCATTCCCTTGATTGAATTGCGTTATGGAGCCGCCGCCGATGTAACTGTCAGATGTGTTGCATTGTGAGGCGGCAACAAAGGCGGTGCACGTGCTGCCCGCTGCTGCCGCGCTGTACGCCGGGAGGGAGGGAGAGCGGACGTCGTGAGTGTGTGCGTCACGGGTGCACGGGAAGGAAGTGAAAAGGGGAGGGAGGCGTGATTTTCGGGGTGGGGTGAACGGGTTGAGAGGGAGGGAGAATAGGGCCCGATTTCGCGACTGACCGCCGAGGGTGCGGGATGTAGCGCTTAAAAGGAGTGGCAGTGAAGGACCATTATTACAGCGGCCCAGTGGGGGATCACTGCCGTGCTCCGCGTATTCCTGTTACCGCAGGCTTCGCTTAATGGAAGATTTGAATGGGAATCTTTAATTACTAAATGAAGCAGTACTTGCTCGGGAGGCGTGGCGCTGTAAGGGTGGGAAACTAGGACCCAAAATCCCGTATCCCACAAAGCATTGTCCGGGTATGGGAGGTGACCGACTACTCAGGTCATTTGTGTGATTAAGGGTAGGTGGATACTTAGAAAGAGGTGAAAGTGTAGGAAGTAAGGTAGGAGGGAGAGAAACTCGGCATCGGAATTCACCTGCTCCTAATGAATAGAGCCAAGGGGTCCATGATTAAACGTGACATACGACGGACAGAGTTCTGAACCTGAAGTGCTCACCCCACTGAATTAGGGACCGGTACCCCTGGAAAATCGTCCACTCCCGAAATTCGTACTGGGGTCTTTGGTATGGGAAGCCAGTTCTCTAGCCCTCTTACCAAACCGATCACAGGCCTTCACTTAATTTTCCAGAAACAATGCCCACCTTTACCAAGCCAATCACCTAATGACGCAAACTAACTATGTTGGACCGTTATTGGCCGCCTCCCTTATTAACAATATTAACAACAATGATGAGGATAATGATAACAATACTTATTCTGGGAAGGCGACGTACAGCCTAAATAAAATATGTCATGTGCGATAGGTAGGATTTTGGGTTTAGGCAAGAATTTTTTATCTACTAAGTGGTGTAAAACTCGACGTCGATACTAATGAAACGTTGCCCTCAGCAGAAATCACTATGTGGCCGTCCATAAAATACGTATCGCTTAAGGGGCTGGGCAAACTATTACGATGGAGAAGGCCAGGAGGACAGAAAGAAAGACCATGGTATTTGGCTTGGTGGTCAAAGGAGGGAAATTATTCGGGATTTGGCGATCGCAAAATGGGTGGACAGATGAGGTAAAAAAGGAAGCTGCTTGTAGACGGGCGTTGTAGTAGATACAACGTTCATTTGGCAGGAAAGAGGGCGAAGAAATGAATATGGGGGTACGAAGTATGACGGGATGCTAATGTAATAATTTACTGTACCTAGTTATGGTACCGTAATGTACCGGTAATCGTAAGGTAAGGTAATAGTTTACGGTACCTTTTGCGTTATGCTTCATTATGGTTAGGGTATATGCCTTAGCCAGTAGATAACCCGTCATCATCATTATTTTCCAGTTGATTACAGAGGATTAACGATTGTAAAAATAGATATGAAAATTTTCATACGTCTCACTTCAGTATACTCAACGTTTCTCACAGTCTTGTTGATTTTTCTCCGGAATTCTGCGATACTTCCTACTCGCGTTGGCTCCCCAACGGAAATAGCGCGGGGAAAACTACCGTCATTTTTGCACCCTCATCGCCTTGTAAACCACGAAATCGTCCTCGCATTTGCCAGATGAATCAAAACTCAGCGAGGTTATAATATTCCAGCCAAAGTACTGCCTGTATTACAGCCTGTGAATAGTTATGATATAGCCGCCGTAATTTAGGAACGTGCTTAATTCTCTCAAAGAGTGCGATGAAACAGAACCACCAAAAACTTCATTTTTTGGCTGTCTGTGAGATATTTCATGTACATAATATAGAGAATAAATGATAAGAGCACGCCTGATTAGATTGGCTTAAATTTCGTACAATTTGAATTCCATTTAATCTTCGGGAAGTCTCGGTAACATTGTTAAGGGGTTTATCGTGACGCACCTCCGTACTCCCTCCCGTGAAGTTATCTCCATTTATTTCAAACGATAGGAATGAGCTTAAACCATCTATTTGAATATTTTTAGGATTATTTACCTTTAAGAGACATTTGTCTTATCAATTAATTGCGTAACACAGTTGTTGAAGTTCTCAAATTGGTCGATGAGGAATTGGTCTGAATTTGTAGTTACTTTGGACTCCTTGCGTATTTCGGTCCGAGTAGGTTAATATCAGATTCGGGTTTCTTCGCACCCTCCATTCCCATAAGAATCTTTTGCATACCCCAATCATACTCTTTTTCTCTTCAAGGCTCTTCTAGCCTTAGCTTTAGATACTATTTGTGTGTTATTAAACTCTTAGAAACTAAGTGATGTTGTGTTACACGTGTGATGTGCCATTGATTTATTGAATTTGCCGGATAAGTGAAGACTTCGTGTCACTCTTAATTTTCATGTCAGTCTCAATGGCTGTGTATCATGAGATATTAATAATTTTTGCCACTTATGTTGCCGACAGGGGAAAGAGACGTCAATGAAATGGCTCTATTGAGATTCATGTGTATTCTGGGATGTTTTTGCTAACCTATTTGCATAGATGTTTTCTCTATTCACGCTGGAAGTTGATCAATTCCTACGACTTTCTTACTTATTTGAGGCAATAATACAGGTATAATACCGGTGACTACGCAATAGCCCTGGTAGGTACTTCAGATGAATTTAATCTCTGGGTGGATATTAAGAGATGTACCAAAAGCAGTGATTGTGAAATGCATAAATTCTAGAATAGACTTTGGAAAATAGGCTCTGTGCGTTTGAACTGTTGTCAGATCATTAGCAAAAAAGAGAATCGTCTAATAAATTTCCAGCAATTTTTCATTATTTGATTCTGTGTGAAGAATACGTGAAACACGGCTCGTATATCGTTAAAATATGTGACTGTTTGATCGATATCCGTGGTAATCGTTAAATGATGGCGCAAGTTAAAAATTGTGTGTTGCCTATTTTTAGGACCAACGCTTAACATACTAGACGTCTAATTCCACAGCAAAAATTTCAGTAACGTCCAAAAGTAACTGGAAGTACTAAATTCTATTGCGTATTCTTGCTTTTTTCTTGGTAATTTTTTGATATGTGTTGCTAGGATTTCCTGACATTTGTTTATTTCGTAGAGTCTTCTAAGTAGTATGGCGTCTCCACAATATTTACATCTAGGGGTTCACTTAGTCTTTGCTCGTTATTTGGACGAAAGTCTGTCAACCTGGTTTTGACAGTTATAATTTGTCTCCTACAGAAGGAAGTGAGATACCCAGGATTGCCCAACTCCCCAGGAATGGTGACCGTTGGTTCCCTTGTTCAACGTATCTTGCGAAAGACTAAGTATGCTATGTGCCTCAAGTGCTTTCAGTGATTTCAGTGAAACAGCATTTCAGTGTTATCAAAAAAATCCAAGGGAATATTTCACATAGAATTGTTTCCAGGAAGTTAGGAACCTTAAAATTAGGTAATAGCATGACGCATGAGTCAAAATTTTCGTAATAGGTAAAATATGTAAAGGGTTAATTTTATCACTGTCCAACAACATTTTTTTAAGGATTTTAGACTGCGATTATCATTGCAACATAATATTGAGCAGTTAAAACAGACTTTATGGATGACTTCTTGATTCTATTATTCATAATTCTATATATGCCGAAAATTTCAAACATGGGTTTTTCTTAACATTGCGTGAATTGCTAAATGAATGCTTGAAACATTCGAAAACTCTTTGATATAACTTGGATAATGCTATGGATAAAGTAAAAATCTTCTTTGCCATTGTTGTGTAGTAATTTTTCTTGTTTCTCTCGAGTAACTGTCATGGTATCGAAACCTAACTCTTGAGTTTGCCTATTGTGTCTGTCGTCCACGTGGCACTGCCATGCTAATCATGCGTAACAGACATGCTTTCAAACCTGTAATTTCTTTAGGTAATTTCAGATACGGATAACATTGACGTAATAAGATATGAAGAAACCATTATATGACTTCACAAAATTCATGCTCGAGCTGGTAATCGATGTACCCTTAGGTTTTTCGACGAGTGATTTTTTAATTGGGCTCCTTTACCAAGGATATGATGATTACGGATTATTCGTCGATGTTTCCGTTGACTTCTTAAATTTAGTGTTGCGTCAGGAAAGATAGGGAAGTATAAACTTGAGGACATCGGCCAGTGGGAATAGTTTTGTATCTTGAGTAGCATATTGGAGGAAGATGGGGGTAGTGGTACTGATATTAGGAGAAGTGTTTTGGCTAAGCAGGTCTTTTCCAACAGAAGAGAACTTCATACAAGAACCTTGAGTAGGGATACGAAGAAAAAGTTACTGAAGAAACTTATATGGAGTGTGGCTTTTTATGGCTCTAAAACATGGACTCTTGGGAAAGAAAGCTAAAAAGAATTGAGTCTTTGGAAATGCGAGTGTGGATGGGAATGGAAAAAGTACGATGGACAGAAAGGAGGGCAGATGAAAATGGGTTGAGGTTGGTAACGGAGGAAAGAAAATTGTTTGCAGAAACCAAAAGATGAGAGGTAGGGTGGGTGGGTGAAACAGGTAATTAAGAATTGGAACAATGGAAGGTTGAATGCCATTATTTGAGGTAGAATGTTAGATAAGGGAGGATAAGGAAGGAAACCAAAATATATATGGGATAGAATGAAGTGAGTAGGGTACGCGCCGATTCATAGAGAGAAATAGCATAGGGAAGGAGCCACTAGATGAATGAAATACAAATATGAGTGAAGACAATCATCAAAACCACCCTAACTGTTTGAAGGCTGTCTATCAAAGATGCCACTTTCAGGTCTGTAGAATGTGATTGTCTCTTTCAGCAATGTAGCCCAAAAAAGTGTCGTATGATCAGTTTCTTATGTCATGAGTAACAATAAGTGTCTGAATATCGTCGACTCGGTTCCCTCTCCAGGGAATTCGACGGGTCGATTATTTTCTCAGTATTGGATGGAATGTTGAAAATTCGTATTCATGAGTGGAATTTACGGCGCAGTGTGATCTCAAACACGTCTGAAACTAAAGTTGCCAACTCTCACGGACTCCGGGAGACTCCCAGAATTGGACAATAATTTCTCTCGCCTCCTGGGATGAGCAGTTTACTCCCCCTTTCAATCAATAACACGACATAATTGAAGGCGACTTATTAAATTAACTTATAAACGGGTTGTTAAAAAAATAGCACATCACTATAGGAACGATACTCAGGTGAATATTCCGAATGATTCTCCGAATGCCGTATTTACCCGTTACGAGTTCCAAGGAGGGCAAGTTTTATAGAAATGAGTTATTTTCTTTAGACCTATATTCATGAAACATAGGTAAAATTGGACTAACAGGTGGGATGGGCCATAGCTTAAGAGTATTCCCAAATGCTTTGGCTTGGAATGCTGGAAGTAATGACGCTTAGTATATTTTATTGCCATGATTCTCTAGGGCAAATCGTGATCATATAAAATTACATATTTGGGTAGAAGTAAATTGTGTATTTGTTTACTGATAATTATTTCACTAAGAATACGCATTCCATGAAATTTTTAATTGTGCCCTCAGTTTAATTTTCTACGCTCGGAACGGATACTCCCGGAATCAATTCCTCGGGAGTTGGCAACACTAGCTGCAATTTGAAGACCAAGCTACCTCTGCTGATGCCCATACTTGACGCCTAAAATTTGTCAATGATCATGCTTCCATTTTAGTCACGATCATATAATCACGAACATGGCGTCTATGAGGGGTAGGATTTGGAAGGGTCGTTCTAATTGCTACTTTTGCCATTAAATACGAATTTCCTTGTATTACCTCTTTCGTGTTCTCGCCATTATACTCCCCTCTCTATTTTTCGTTCTAATTATTTATCTATGTCCTCTATCTATCTATTCTACATTCTTACAAATTATTATCATACATACCACATTGCCATCTTAGAATACCCCAAAGCATACATTTCTGCTTCCTTCTAATTTATTACAACTTCCAGTCATCTCGCACATATCTTACTTCAATTTCCAGCCGCAGTATACTGGGGTCAGTTCCATAAGGTGTTAATTGATTTATACCTTTCTTATTTTTCTTCATGTGTCTATAGGGAAAAATTCGTGTATATTTTGTGCTTCTGCATCAGAGTTTTGCAGGCAACTAAATAAAACAGACAGCTGCTCTTCTAGCGACAGACATCTTAGGAGTCACTTTAAGGAAGACATAGACGTCGCTAGTTTTACCCATCTCATTGCATCCTATCACTTAATGTATCTGGGATAAGTGACTCTATATCGTCAGTTAAAAGCGTTAAGCCCTTCTTATATGTCAACATTGTAACCTGTGGGTTTTTTATTATCATCATAGTGTATCAGTTCTAAGATTGGCGTTAGCCATTCAATCTTCAATATTCTACGCTAGTTATTTTAATTCCCTTTAAATCTTCTTGTCGATGCCCCTCTCGGTTAGCAATAGGTATATTTCCCTTTGTATTCTTCCTGAAGCTTTTCAATTTATTTTTTTCCATCCAGTGAGTTATTCAAAAATTTGTTGTTTCTCAAGGTGTACCCAATCCAATGTATTGTTCTTTTTTGTATGGTGCATCTCAGAGTCCTTTCTCCTTCGACTCTTATCTCCTGTATATACTTTCGAATTTCTTACCCTTTCCGTCCATTTGATCTTAAATATCCTTCTCCAAGCACCAGGCTTCGAAGGTTCCAAGTTCTCTCTGGTTCGCTTTACTAATGGTCCACTCGTCCAAAACATGGAGTTCTACTGCGAACGTTTTTACACATTGCTTCCTTGTATTCAGTTTAATTTAGTATAGTGATTTATGGTGAAATCCGGATAAACTGAATATCATCTCCCTTTTCAAGGGGTATATTTTATTACTTACATTTTGATAGTGTGCATGATCATCTGAATCCCTTTTATTTTTATGTGCACTGGGTGACTTTCTTGTCCTCAATATCCAACGTGATAATCAATAGATAATATGATCAGATAGCATTAGTAGTGTATTTTCAAGGTCGAAGCATGGATTACAAACCCTTGCATTCCAAACGAGACACCCACGTCAACTTGAGAGAAAAATCAATAGGAAAGCTTGATCGATGTAATCAGCGTGCCATCTGTTGAATCATCTTTATCTTGTTATATTTTTACGAAAGCCTCATTTCCCCGGTCTCTTTATCTGAAATGGAAGGTTGAACCCCATTTGCGGATCTTTTTTTATCCTAAATTAAAGTTTGTCGTTGAGGACATGGTGAAGCTTTGTATTTTGGCGATTACGCTGAATGACAGTGATAAAGAGTCTATGTATTTCCGCGAATTGATAAAAGGAAGCTTTTGACGTCATAGTTAAAGTAAACTTGGAGACATTTCGGAATTTAAAATGTTTCCATTTACAAAATTTCACAACTTTCAGGCGATCTGGTTCGTATTACGTGAAAACTGATAGTTCATAACTTACAAATTAGGAGCTTAAGAATAATGTCTATAAGTGACCCTATAAATGCTATGTGACATTGTCAACGAAAAATGGATGTTTTCCTTTTTTAAATGTCATCCTATTCCACGTTCTTTAAATTCTGTTTTCACTTACGTATGGATTTAATGTGACCATTGGGCGAAAATAGAGCAAATCTGTTATTTCCTAATCTCTTAATTCTACACCATAATGTGTATCTAAACATCCAGAATTACTTCGTTTCACAATGATAACTTAAAACGACTGACTCATTCGTAACAGAAGGCTAGGTACCCGTAATATTTGAATATGCAATGTCCCGAAACTTGAAATATATGTTAGAATCTACTGAATCTTTAACACTGAAATCAGGACTTCTTAGATACAGACACAAAGATCAAGTTTACATTTCCAACCTGAAATCGGATTTTAAATAGGGAATAATTATGAGGGTAGCTATTTATTGAGCTTTTTTGTAAATTTTAGCTGGTAGGTTGACAATTCTGTTTATCTGTATGCAGGGTGTTTTTCTATTGTTGTCGTACTTTTGAACACTGAATGCTCGAACTTCCTCAGCTTCCCAACCACAGACCACCCGTGGCTATTAATGTTGCACATTTCCTATATATATTTCCACCTCCCTCTAACTAGTCATATATTCTGCCTTCCCAGTTCTGTTTCGTATTCTTCTTTCTCTTTCTCCCTCTTTCATTTAACTTTGCACCCTCCCACTTAGCCTGCGAAACTCCGTCTCTCAGTGCCTCCTTGGAATCAGGTTGGTATCTTAGCTACAGCACTGTCTTCCCATCCCGAGAGCTTGTGTTCATATTCCAACGGCGGTTAAAGTGTTTCCTGTGGTATACTGGTCCCTGTTTGAGTTCTCTGATAGCATTTCATATCCTGTACTTCATCTCTCGGATTAGACTCTCGGCATTAGCTGAGAGTAGGCTAGTCTGGCTTCACTACGCCTTCTCTCCATTCACAGTAAAATTCCTTCCTACATTCAAATGCCTAATTATCCTTGATATAGCATGTGACCTCAGCTGTCGATCATTCGGATAAATTCTATTTCTCTGAAATAAATGCAATACGTACTTCATCCTTTGTATCAGGATTATATCAAGTTTCCCTCGCCTATCTTCTTTTACATCTGCTATATTTCACATATTTTAGCTTTTACTCTTCTACAAGTCCAGATTACCGTCGTCATCATACCTAAAATTTAAATCCTAAAAGTCTCCGATCAATGGTAACCTACTTTCGCCAATATCAAGTATTGTAATAATAAAACGATACATGCTACACATGAGCATAACTAATCTTTTTGTTGGGTATTTATATAGGTATACTTATTGCATGTCAGCAATTGCTATTTCGAAGGTAACGTTCCTAATTCAATTGCTATGGTCTTGCTATTAAGTCCAACCTCTTTCAAAGCTTTAAATTGACGTAGCAGTACCTATGTATACGGCAGTGAAAGAATTTGATATAAAATACACCCGTAGGAAATCATGAATCAGGCTCAAGTAGTATCGTTCTGTATTATATACCTTGAATAAAAATGGTTGAACTATATTTTGATTACATGCCTATTTTGGAAATAATTATAAGCGATCTGATTTGAAAGCATGATAATGCTGGTCCAGTTTCATTATTCAAAGGGAGTAGAAGTGATAAGTTTACTAAACGGCTATAGGGAATACTTAACGACAGGTATTTACAATTTCGTGCCCTCACTCTCTCTCACCAGTAAATTTAACTCTCAAGACCCCCCAGCCGCACTATTGATAGAGGTTGCTTAGTATTAATAAATCTTTTAAAAGTGAATGTCATATTATCATGATATTTTTTGATAGAAATATTGTTTTCGTGTAATTTGAAAATTTAGAATTTCTAAATTGCTTCAAGGAAGAGGCAACCATGCATCCTTAACCAATGTTTCTGGATATGTATTGCCATTAGCCCGACTCCATGTGAAATAAACAAACGGTCGCGGGGTGGATTGATAAAAAGGATGGCTGAATAAAGATGATTGAGAAAGAGCATTTTGACATTCATTGAGTGAAGAGACCGAAGCCATCGTAGAACAAAAAATAGAATTTGTAGCAATGTAAATGCGTGATAGACGCACAAAAAGGTATTTTTAGTGGAGACGTGCAAAATCCATTCTTGCACAGATTTTAATTTTTAAAGAAATTTTACAATCGTGTGACGTTTTCCGTATTTTCAGGTCCTCCAACATCGCTAGTACCACTTGACAGTGCCTGTATGATGCGTTCCGGAGCACACGGCGAGATGAGATCACCAGAATCGCTCGTTTACCGTGTCCTGACGCACACTCCGTGGAGCGGGGTGGCACCTAGTACGCCGAAGAGTTCATAGATGGCGACTGAATAACCTGCGGCTGGGAAAGGAAGGGACGGAGGGGAAGGGACCGGACCGGAGGCTTCGAAGGCGGGTGGAGGGGCCGGGCCGGCCGGCCTTGCAAGAGGAAAGGGCGAAGCGATCGGGGTTGAATGACAGACGGAGGCTGAAGCATCCATCCTTCAATCGCTCCAGCTTTGCTCATATGCCGTAGTTTGCTGCCGGACAACACTGTATCAACCCTGCCTATGTAATGAGGTGGGTGGCAAGAATACTGAAGCTTTCCACATTTAGGACATGTGCTCAAATCCCGGGAGGTTTGGCAATTGTGCCCCCACCTAGATGTCGTGTGAAGAGCATTAAAAGTTGAACATTCCAATCGTCGTATGGATCGTAAAGCTGCCGGGCCCCTTAGGTGCCTGTCGATAATATCAGGCTAATGTCGACGCTGTGTTTCTATTCAGCCTTCCTCTATTCCATTCCAATCCCATCGTTATGCCTTTCCATGAGGTCTGCGGGGTCTTTAGTGCAGGACAGACTTGGAATCACAGCTGAGATATGAAATAAATAATATGACATTAGGTTTGGATAAAGTTTTCTCGGGTCTTCCACCAGGTCAAAGATTCGGTTGCTGCCGACGTCTCGATGGACAACTCTTCCATCGTCCTCAGGGCGTTGAGTGCCGGGTAGGAAATACCCGGCTATTTCCTACCCGGCATCGAGACGCAGCAACCGAATCTTTGACCTGGTGGAAGACCCGAGAAAACTTCATCCACATCTTACGCCAGGAAAACACCAAATCCTTCGTGACATTAGGTTGATATGATTGCAGTAGTAGTAGCCGCCTGGCCTGGCCTCTGCTTTTGAGGAAACGATTTCGAACCCGGAATTCTAGCCATTTGAAAATAAAATCATGGTGCAATACTTAAGTACCTTGTGGAGAGCAGTTAGTTCAGAATAGTCTGCAGGATAGGACGTTACACAGAGTGTCCTTTACGTCCTCTCGTCAAGAATGGACAGGCTCCTTGACTTTGGTTCCATTACATCTCCTTTGCCACATAAATGTAGCCATATATTCTTAGTGTACAAGTTATCTCCACAGTCGTTCGTTTAACTATTACTCTCTGTCTGAATAACTAATTGTAAATCTAATGTCGACCGCGGTAGTTAGGTCGGTAACACGCCAGCATTAAAAATCATATTCTCGGGCGATTCTTGCTCCGAAATGATTGAATCTTGGCCCTGGCATGGCTTTGCTTAGGTTGAATATTGAGTTAGGCAGTGCGATAAAACATAAGCTGTCGGAGGGTCTAAAAACTGAGTTATTTCACTACTATAATGAATCAGAAGACTATTACTTACATCAGTAGGATTTGCAAAAAGTCAGCAGCAAGGGGAGACTTTAAGGAGGAAATTGAGAAGTTGCAGAGGATTTAATCGATGGGCGTGCCTTATCGAGGTCTATTAGAATAACAGCGGCTTTTTGGCTGTACGGTATAATGGTGTATCCTGTCGGAGTTGCTATTTTTTCATATAAACCTGGCAGTTGTGAAAGCATTGACGATACTAACGTACCTATATCGACGTAAAGTTTTATCGCCGACATGCCGAATAGACAGACAGCTAGCTATTGATGCCTCGTTGAAAATATTTCCAAATTGTTTGAAGTGCCAGAATGTATTCACCAAGTCTACGCCCATTATCACTTCGATAATTATTTTGTACATTGTGAATTTAGTATCGCACAGGCCTTGTCTGCATATTCAGTATTCAGGGTCTCAACTACAGTCTCGCTTCAGCTGCTGACGTCCTAAAATCTCTAAATAAGTCAAATTGGTGTTCAAATTCACCCTGCTAAGTTGGTATTACTTTATATCTCCACGGTGTATAACGCTTCGAACCACGTCGAGAATAATCTGTATATCCTTTTGTACTCGTAATAGAGACCACATTACGTAAGCAGTAGAAGTTAAACTAGTTGAGATTCTGGTACGCATCCAAAAGTTAAATTCAGTTCTCAGCGTACGCTGAGAAGTAATACCACCTTTACGGGTAGAATCTGTACACCAATTTGACTCATTATAGGGATTTAAGGACGTGAGCAGTAGAAGCGAGACTGTAGGTAAGACTCTAAATATGACCCTTGGTATCGAAATGGGGGGCTCTAGAGTGAGGAAAAGGATGGTTTCGTTTGGCCGCCGACGAGGGCGAAGCGCCCGCAGGAAGGCAAGAGGAGGTGGCGGCGGAGTACAGGTTTGCGTGACGGTCAAGCTTGAAAACGGGACCACGTGGATTTGTTTACGCTGGGTGGAAGGAGGTTGGCCGGAAGAAAATTTTTTGACCCCCACCCCTCATGGATTAGTGGGATAGGCCAGAGGGTTGAACGATGAAGGGTGATAGACATCCGTGGTTTCAGGGAAGAGGAGGCATGGGGTGAAAAGAATGAAGGAGGCGCTGGGGAATTCCGAGTCGAAATCACGGAGGCTGGATGGTGATATGAAAGACATATTTTTCACATTTTAGGCAGTTGTGCAGAAGAACGTCCCCCACTGTGTGAAAAAGAGTCTCGCCCTATTTTTCTTATTTCACACCAGCTACAGTCATAAATTATGAGTGACGATGGTGAGTGATTACAAGGGTGAAGATATTCATGGGGTACATGAGAGCAAAATTTGTTTAGCAAAATGACATGAAAAATTATATGGAGAGGAACCCAAATATGAACTAGAGTAATATCTGAAAAAGAGAGTATTACGGAATTTTCTAAAAAATTGAAAAGATGATATAATTAAAGCTCTAAACTGGCTTAGTTTATGAGTTTTATGCAAATTACCGAAATGAAAACAAACGCTACTAGAATTCGTAACTGCCCTGGAAATGGCGTAGTGATCGGCATTTCAGCAATTAATATGCATTTTTTAAATATTAATTATCAGAATATCAGCTTTACTTTTCGTAGGATTTGGCATGCGACCACAGAAAAAAGAATTGTTTTTGAATGGCACAGCTCCAACAGTATACTTTCTCATTTGCCTAGCCTCTTTCGGGAGACGCATAGCGACCAACGCAAGATATGCAAAACTCTTTCGGCGCGGAACGTTTTCCCTTGACGAGAGCGATTGCGGAATTTTCGGGCCGGTAAAAATGAATGCGGCCGCGCATGCGCCAATATTGCGTGCGTACTAACTGGGGTAACAAACACAACAGATCTTCCCCTTCCCGGGCCCGTGTTTGGCCCCGTCCCTTCTCCCCCACAGCTACGCTACGGAGCCCCGATCCTACCCCCCTCTTACCCCCTCCATACTACGTCCCCCCTCGTCCTCGCAAAGGCTTCATCATTCCACATTCAACCCACCGTCCCCGTAGGACACGGGCAGATACAGGCAGCACCATCCCGAAGCACGCGGGGGAAGGACGGGCGGGAACACGGCCGGGCGAAGGGGTATCGGGAGCGCGGAGGACGAAAAGGCTGCCGTCTCCGGCATTTGAACGAACCGCGTGTTTCTCTAAAAAAGAAACCCTCTTCCCCCACTTCCATCGTTGACCGTCGTCAGATAGAAGGCGCTTTGGTTCATAGGGTGGTGGTGGTGGATGTAAAGACGGGAGGAGGAGAGGAGGTGCAAGCTTGGAGGCGGGAGGAAGGGGTTGGGGGCGTGGCAGCCAGTGATAGGAAAGAGGCAGAAACTTTCGCGGGGCGGAGGGCAACAGGGGCGGGGGACGTCGACACTTCTCTCGCGAGACTGTGACACGACTCGCGGTACTACCCTTTGGAATTCCCCATCAGCGCCTTCGAAACGTTGTGCCCTAGCCCCTCGCACTTCTGCACACATGCCTTTCGAAGGTAGTGGGCGAAGACTTGGCGAAGCACGCTGAGGGAAAGGTAGCGCAAGGACCCGAAGGCCCCGCGTGCGTGGGGGAAAAAGAAAAGGTGAGAAAAGGACACGTAAAATAATTTCAGTTCTCGCGGCAGAGAGAGAGACAGATAAAGGGGGTGGAAAAACTACGTTGAGGAGGGGTGCGGAGTTTTTGTTGTGTGTTGGAGAGAAGAGGGGTGGGTTTGAGGAGCAGGAGAGGGGAGAGAGAGAGAGGAGAGGGGAAAGGGGAGGTTAGGGAGAGAGAGAGAGGGAGAGGAGCAGGGGAACTGTTGAAGGAGAGGGAGTTCTAAGGAGTGAGGCAGTGGAAGGTAGGAGGGAGGTAGAGGGGAGTGAACGGGAGGGAGTGAGAGAGAGAGATACAGGGCGCTGCGAAGACTTGTCGGATTGGGCCGTCCCCCCTGCGAGCAAGTCGGCCGTAACTTGGAGCGACCAATCGGGTGGTACCGCCGCGGAGCCACTGCTAAACTGCCGTCCAATGAGAACTCCACTGCGCATGTGGATAATAGCCCTTTCCCGTTTGCCGGGCGTTTTATTTATTACTTTTGTGAAAATACTGCCGGATGTAATTTGAGACGCGATTAAAGAGTCCACCTTCGGTTCTCTCTCTCTCCACCTCCCCGCCCTGCCGTGCCTTCTCGCCCCCCCACTCCCTCCAGGAGCCTCCCCACCAGCCTTCTGCTTCACTCTTCTTGACCCGGAGAGCGGGCGGGCGGAGCAGCCGAGGCAACCCGCAACACTCACACCACACTCGCAAGTCGTCAGTCGTAGGCGGAGCTCTACTCTAAAACCTCTCTCTCCGGAGCTCTTTCTATCTCTCTCTCTCTCCCTGGGTCCTTCTTCTGTGTTTGTGTGAGTCTGTGTGAGTGAGTGTCCCTCCTCCTACTGCTTGGCTCTCCTCCCCCCTCCTTCCCTTGGCCACACCGCCGGGGCTCCTCCCCCACCGTATTTTTTCACCTCTCTCTCCCTACCTCCCTCGTGTGTGTGTGTGTCTCTCTCTCTCTCACACACTGTTGGGCCCTCCGCCGCTTTTATTCCGTTGTGTGTGTGCGGGAGGGTAGGAAGGAGGAGGAGAGAGAAGGAAAGGGAAAGAGAGGGAAAAAGGTTGGTGCTGCGGGGAGGGCAGAGGAGCGACGCCGACTACGACGGTGGAGGACTCTAGAATTGGGAGTGTTGCGAGCAGAGCTCTCCGTCCGCCGGGCCAAAGGAGACTATCTCCCTGCCGCCTGCCCAAGGAGAACAAGCCGGGGAGTTGTGTCACCACCGGAGAGTAGTCCTCAGCGGGCGCCGAAGCAGCAGAATCAGCGCGCGCCGCTGGTGGAACATGTGTCCGTGCGTGGAATCCCAGACGAATGAACACGCGTCGGCGCGCTTGTGACTCTCCCGTCTGATGGTGTGGCAGTGAGACTGTTGTCGTTTATCCACCGATGGACGTGGCCTATCTTGTGAGAACTCTTTAGGTCGCAAGACGAAACGGACCGAGAGGAACCTTCCAGTGTGGTGAGGTGAGAGGGCCCTCGCTACGGCGGAGCCAGTGATCTCGCCAACCATCTCGGCACACCCCCCCAACCAGGCGCTCCCGTCAGCTCCCACGGCTGCATTCCCCCCCTTGATCTTCCGCAGGCTGACCTGAGACAATTCCCCGTCTAAGTTGGATTTGCGCGTGAAGCGGGCCGCTACGCCCCTCGGCCTGGCACCGGAGGGCGCGGGCGAGATGAGCATGGATTCCGCAATGGATTCGAGCGACAGATCGAGCAGCGCCTCCTCCTCGCCCCCGCTCGCCAAATCCCCTTCCTCGCCCCCACCCGTTGTCCTGCCCCCGCCGCAGCCGGGCTCCCAGCAGCAACAGCAGCCGCCCCCGGCTTCCTCGGCCTCGTCCACCGCGTCCTCCACATCCTCCCCGTCCTCATCCCTCGTGTCGGCTCCCCTCCTGCGTCCGGACCAGCCGCCCCCGCCGCCCCCCGGTTCCTGCGTCAGCCCCCAGCTCCCACCGCCGCCGCCCAACACCATCCCCAGCCCCCAGGGGGGACCTCCCACACCGGTGTCTACGCCGAACCCCGTGCTGCCCCCGAGACCACCGCCTCCGCCGCCCCCGCCCGGGCTCCTGTCAGCGGCGGCGGCCGCCGCGGCCGCAGCAGCCGCGGCAGCCGGTCTCGGCCACCACCCGCTGAGTGCCATGGGCTCGCTGGGTCTCGGGGACCTTGGCTCCCCGCACCCTCTGGATCGCGCCTCGTACAACAGTCCTCCGCCGATTCCGACGACCGATCCAACTGCGAACGAATGCAAGCTGGTCGACTACAGAGGTCAGAAGGTGGCCGCCTTCATAATCGGCGGCGACACGATGCTCTGCCTCCCCCAAGCCTTCGAGCTGTTCCTCAAACATCTCGTCGGGGGTCTGCACACCGTTTACACCAAGCTGAAGCGACTCGACATCGTTCCACTTGTGTGCAACGTTGAGCAGGTTCGAATCTTGAGGGGCCTAGGAGCCATCCAGCCCGGTGTCAACAGATGCAAGCTGCTCTCTTGCAAAGACTTCGACGTACTCTACAGGGACTGCACAACTGCCAGGTAGGTTTGTGATTCGATATTTGTGTTCATAGTGGTTTCCATTTACCTTTGAAAGTCTTTGACCATGTGATTGTTGGGCAGTATCAAATGCCGAATACAAAACAGGATAAGATTATTTCGATGCATAATGTTATCGTATTAGTTGGTGAATGTACCTGATATTATAACGCATTTAGTACGAGACCATTGATGCTTTCTAAACCTTCCCAAATAATGTCATGAAATTTTGTCATTCCGTTTATTTTTGCTGCGATTCAGTGTTGACACAGTTCAAGAAGTACGTTTTATAAATCTTGTGGAAGGCAGAAAATTGTTCATCGAATCATTGTTATTTATATGGTAGCATAGTATACGAGAATGAATCTTCTCAATAGATTTCTCGTCGACTAGAATAGTCTTAGGTGTGCGGTATAGAGTTCCTTTGTAGAGCTTTGTAGACGTTTTAATCACATCCTCAGGGTGTCACGATAATCCACAGGCGCGAAAGCATTTAAAACCTTTTCGGTGGATTTGGTCGTGAAATGAAAGTAACAGCAATTAGTTAAAGTACTAATTCTAATCACTCACCAGTTTGTATTTGGTTACTAAAACGAAGATACGCTACATGTCGGAATTGTCTTACTGCATGAGTGGTTTTATGTAAATTATAATGTCGTTAGTTTATTATGACTCTCACCTAGAAGTGCTATTTCTAAAATCCACTGACAGGAAAGCATTGTCAAGCATTTACTAAACTCGAAACATCCTTTACCGTGCCGAGCATCAACATCACTTCTCAATCGTACGATTGGTTTGCGCAACTCACACGAGTATTCTGCATTTAACTGCTAAGATTTGATATATGTCTCCTCTTTTATAACCCTTCATTACTTATTCTTTATGTTTCACTTTCAATCATACTCTTCATTCTTCCTTTTAAATTTTCTACGGTGTTTTTCCGAATTCATATTTTTCCAAATTTTCATGAGACTTCTTTTTTCCAATTATATGTTTACTTTTCATTAATTAGTTGGAGTATACAATTTATGTTATTCATTATTATCATGATTGGAGAATATTCCTGCATATTAATATTGACATAAACCGAGAATTCATTTATTTCAATTTACTTTGGTTTTCGACTTGAAGTGGGGGAAATATTACATTGCATAACATGCAAATTGCGTGTAAGCTAAAGCAATTTTTAAGTATTTGTCAGCTATTGATCAGAACTTAGCGTTATTCCATATTCTCATAATAGGGAATGCCAGTAAAGTGCATCCATGGGACAATCAACAAATTGTTATTGTTATGAAGTTTCACTCTTTTAATTTTTGTTAGCGTCGTCCGAAATTTCTGGATAAAATTTGAGACACTGTATTTCCATTGTTGATGTAAGAAAATTAAATATCCAATCAGTGGTAGGGAAGGAGAAGGCATGTGTGCATAGTGACATGATTATTCTGACCATACACAATATTTTGGCAAATATCGTCGCGAAGTTGAGAAGAAACTTTTTAGAACGAATGTATACGTAGGATTACCATTATATAGGCACCGGAAAAAGTGGTCTGTCTGGAAATTTCATGTCTTTCCGGTTCGTATTTTGAAAACGATCTATTTAATCTCTACAAATACATATTGGGTTGTTTAAGATCTATAGTATGAGCTCTGTATCTCCGTGAACTGCATTACTGAACGTTTTTGTTCAAAACTTGTGATTCATTGATTATTTTCAGTGAGTACCTACCTACGCTAATTAAATATGTTTTTAAATACTATTAATCCTGCTATTTTTAAGAGCTCAGATTTGTCATTGTTTTTCAATAAAAGGTAAAACATTAGATTTTGATGCCAATAAGTTTATTTGCGAGAAAAATTACTCCAAAACAATGGAAGGAATTGGACTCTATCGGCACGGTATTCTTTGATATGGAATTTCATTTTGCAAATTGCCATGTTGGTACTGCATTCTCCTTTTAACTTCATTATCCACAAAATAGTTAGGACTATTACTTTATTGTTTTCATGCCTTGAACGCTAACGTGCTAATCGCTGTATAAGGTTACAATCTACATTTCTCTGTATTTAGTAAAGGGCCATGAGAATAAGTCATGTCCTATTTACATTAATGTTTCCCAACTTTTTGTAGTGAGCCCAGTAGGTATTTTAGGAACGAAGCAAAAGTATAAATATCCTTCTTTTTATGAATCACGTGGTCAGGGTAATCGTGCTGTGTTCGGCAGAGAAAGAAACGCGAGAAAGAAGAAAGAAAGTGCGCGAGCGTTTCAAATAGTATTACCTATATAACATTCAATATTTATACATATCGACTGGTAATTTACTTAGGTGTCTAATATATTTTATTCTGCTCTGAGGTCATTTTGGTGAATTCATACCCTTGCGAAATGGAATGACAATAAGTCCCCGACTGTTTTTGACGGTGATTGTGAGCGCCGAATTTCTCAATTTTACGGCACTAGCTCGTGTAGCGCCATCATTGACCACTGGCAAAATTTTCTCTTTGATTTTCTTTCTGCAAAATTTGGCTAATTTGTTATACCCAAAATTTGGCTAATTTGTTCGGTGTGGTTTGTTCAGTTGTCTGAAGTTATAAATGAATCAACTAGGCGTTCGATTTTCTTTGAAAAATCTTCATTGTACCTGCATTCACTGAATACTTTTAGTTCTGTTTTTCTTGGACAGAATGCTAATGTCAATGTTGGTTTTCAGAGCTGTCATCAAATCACACATTTTATCTCTGCGCTTCATAATCATGTCTTTGTAAGACATAATTTTATAACTCTTCTTGGAATATGATTTCCTATTAAGAACTATTTGGACTCCAGTTCATTCTAAGAACCAAGTACCTACTATATTCGGCATCGTTTAACGGACTCTATGTAACCACTGATGATGGTTATTGGGAGATTTAGGACATTGATTTAATTTTGTGTTTTCTTTAGTTTTCATAGTAACTTATCGTTTTTAAAATAAAAAAATCGCGTTTTAGCAGATTTACAGTTTACACTGCCACTTAAAAATTTTTTTATATGTACTTTGAAATGTACAATAATTTTAACGGTCGTTTTTATAGGATCTTGGGCAGTAAACCAATCCTAGGATTGAAATACTGGAGGTGATGGGCAAAATAATCATTCTTGTGGTTCTAAGCATTCTTGATACTTATCTATACTATGACAAAAACGTACTTACGCCATACATTTCGCAATTTCCAGTGAATCTATATATATTCAACACTGTACAGAGTCCATGTTTGATACGATTTGGAAAGTCAAGCCTGAAACGGTTTTTCCCAGTAATAATTTTATTTTACCAGTCCTGCACTCAAAGTTATCGATCCTCTTAACATCGGTAATTAATTAGCCTTAGGCATAGCTAAGCGTAATTTACCCATACGAAAATAAACGACGGATTGTGCATTATCTGTGTGGTTTAAAAACAAAACTTTGACTGAACGACTTATATGCAATGTTACTCTCGTCCTATGGAAAATTAGCGTATATTTCATGTTAATTTAAAATGTCGCATATTACTGTATCATCTTCAAGAATATTTTACGGATTGATCAGCTTATCAGTCACCTGTTTTGGTTCATTTAATAGTGTTATTTGTCCCGCAGGACCTAACATAGGTTTCCTGTGACTGAATATTGATTCCCATTCATGTTCGAATATAAATTTCCTAAACAAACCTTAAATTTAATAAAATATAATGATTAATTTTTTTCAAATTTCCGAGATTCTTTTATTCTATTTTGGTTCATGTATTTTTAATTCATCGTCTTCACCTCGTTGTAGTCAATTGTCGGTATCAACTGATACCGATTGTTCCATTTGGGTGGCCGTGTATGATTCTGTTTTGGCCCATTGCTCAGGTTACTCCCTCATTGCTTGTTTGGATCGAGAGTTTTTATTTCTGTCAGAGTTTCAATCACGTTTTACCCGTTTTTCTCTTCACGGCGAAAGAACGCGTGCACAACGGCATGGTTGGTCCAATTGCAGACGTCGCGATAAAAGTTTTGTCCCGTGAATCATGCCAAACACTTTTGCTTCCCTAGGGAATCTCTCCTCGAAGCTTTCCTTTCCTCGCATGTTTGATTTATGGCTGACGAGACGGGAAGGAAGGAGACCCCTTAGCTTGGCAATTTTTCCGCTGCGGGCGAGGAACCGTCTTTCGGGGCTGCCCTTCGCGGAAAGCCGTCTCTTCCGTTTCCACCGATATTGCAATTGGAGCGGAATTTCCTGGGACACTTCGTACGTGGTATTTCCATTTCGATCGTTTCCCCATTAAGTTGTCGAAATGTCCTCCGGTTTCCTGCTTCCGAGTGTGATTTATCTGAGGTCCGTCGCGACCGAGCAATCATCATCCCTGGCCGTTCGGCGTCGTCGCGTCTATGTAACCCGGAGGATCCGACTTGCGTCCGCCCCGTAGTTTTCGGCCGGATTGAAAGGGGTTGCCGTCGTCAGCATGCCGGTCGTATGTACAATTACTGCCGAAAGTCGGTGACATTTGTGCCGCCGCCGGAGTTCGAGATATCCCCCATTAACGGACACCAATATTCCCACGATTCTATTCGGGACCAACCGTCGTCTCCCACAGGAGTTACGATTTTCAGGGGTTTCATACCGCATATACGTATGACGATTTCTATCATTCATTCATATCATTAAGTTTCATGATGATTATGATCCTTTATAGTGAGGGCCGTGGGGGAGAAAGTTCATATTTTCCCCCATGACAGTGTGGAGTTTAGAAAGGTTTTATCGAAATTGGTGAAAACATTTGCTTGGCAACAAAAATAGTATGACCATGAATGGGCAGTCAGAGCATGAAAGCCATGTTTCTTATCATTTTTTTTTGCTAAACATTCGGTGGTTTATCCTCTTGAATATAAGCATAGATGTTCATCAAGTGCCATCGTTCTTTGGGAAGATTGAATCAATTTGCGCTTCGGGAAAACTTTGTATTTGCTCAACCAGCTTTCCTGCGATTTGTCCTTTGTGAAAAAAGGAGTTGGATAAATTGGGAGAACCAAGCGTGGGAAACTATTCCTTTTTTTATTTAGATTTGGAGTCCTAACATCATTAATTTCATCATGGCATACGTTTGAATTCTGCACATTAGTCCTTTTTCTATCTAGTCTATCGATGAACATTATGAAGGAGATAATCGGAGTGCAGTCGTAGGTTATTAGTGATTTAAGCCTACATCTCGATATGGTTAACCGCTTCTGTTGAGAATCAATCTGAGAATTAGCATGCCAAGTATTTATAGCAGGAAGAGATTGTAGTTATAAATTATTTATTGACGGAAGTTTACAAATGACTAACATTCAATTTATTGACCGGACTACGAGTTAGACGAAAAAATAATAAGTGCTTAATAAAACACGTTGCCTTCAGTCGTTTGTGGAACTCATTTTAAACTCATAGTAATCCATATTTATGCGTACATTCTAGTTATTAACTGGGTAAAGTAACTGAACACCGATTGATGGAGGACTTTCCTATACATATCCAAATAAGTTCGTGTAGTGCGAGCAATATCGGACTAGTTTATTAGTATTTATTTTAATGAGGCTCATCGTCAAATTCAAGGTGGTGCTATTAGTTTGTTGAATCACATCCGAAAGTGGCTAAATGATTGGCACGACAAAAAAGATTGCAACATTTTTTTAAATGGTGTCTTGTTGGGAAAAAATTAATAAAACTCTTCCTTTCTCTCGGGATGTTCGTCCAAAACCAAGAAACAGTAATTTCTGACGTTTCCAGTTGCTATGATATTAATTGGTCATATAAGTTACTATTTGCGCCTCAAATGATATCCAGGAATTATTACTCATTGAAAGGTAAAAATAGACTATGAGACGGTGTAGAACACCATTAGTGCCTTATTTCAATTCGCAAGTTCTCAGGTATCTATGTATTCTAATATTTATCTTCAAACTCACTTCACGGTATTTCATACGGGGATACAAAAATACTCTCTTCCCTATGGTAAACTGCAGTGCACTTCCTGAATAGTAGCGGTATCGCTTGAAGTTATTTATCACAGAATCTAGAGCTTGTATGCATTGTTTTTTTTGGATCTTACCGTGTGAAGTTGCCGGTGAGAAAATCTTTTGAACACCTGCTTACATTATTCTTAGCTGGTGACACCGTATTGATATTTACCTCAATCTTAGTTTACTATACAAATCATCCACCTAAATATATTCTAAAAAGTAATACAACAATCATTTGAAGTCTGGACTCAAGAAAAACCGGAAACTAGATGCGGTGACTGATATTGTGACATTAAATTGTCATTGCTTGCATTTTAATTATCCGCCTGTCAGCATTAATGTAATTTGGAAACTTATCTTCTTAATTACCAGAATAAATGCCCATACAATACATCCTGAGAAAATGCTTATTTTCGTACTTTATTATTGCGAAAAGCAACTGTAATATATGTACTAGTCGCAAGTGTGAAACAATCAACAAAGAGTAATTGCCGTTGTTATTATTTGCATATTGGCCAGTGATATTCTACGAAAGGATGAAGATATGTTATCTACCGTTCTTGTGAGGCTTGACGTAACCTAAAAGTTTGAATGAGTCAAAAAATACACGTTACACACAAAACCATGTCTACCAGCAAGTGAATACTTGATGTTTTTACATAAGAAATGATGCACAACAATTCAAATATTTTGGTTTTATAATCATGGATTTCATCAGCCAATATTTTGCTGTAATAAGGTTTTAGAAAGTGCCTGTCTCTTTTGTCTGTTCAATTCGTACAAACCAAATTTTCTAAATCCTTAAGGATCTACCAAACTCTTGTCCATGATGGCTGGTTGTCTCGTTTTTAGAATAATTATGTCGTTGATATACCAAGGTATTGCATTTTAAGCATAGAAAATCAGAGGAGGTACATTGTTTATATCAGTTGTTTATTTCTACGGTGGCGCCACCTATTCGATGATACTTCATAAATATTCTTATCCTCTTCTGTTACTAATAATTTTTCTTAAACTCCAGACTGTAATGCCACTATATTCATGCTTTGATTCATTAAATGAACTTCATATCACATTATCCGTTTTAGTCGTTCGATATAGAGCAATTATATCAGTAATGGAACATTGTACTGACAGTTCCGTTGCTATGGCTCTACGGGATATTGGAGATTTTCTTTCTCAGAGTTCAATCTCGCACAAAATTTATGGCAAATTGGCCCACACATCGGAGATATTAAAATATAAACGAAGATGAGATAGACTTCTCCCGTCCGAAAATTTTGTAAGAAAACTTTTTGATTCGCGCGAGTCAGCGGTTTCCAATGTTGTAACAACACATTAGTCAAGGATGCGAAACCCTAAAACGCTACTAATTTCGTTCCCCCTAGGCGGAATTCACGCCCGGAGAATTCCCATCGTTTCCATCCGCACCGAATCAAATCGCTCCAAATGATAGAAAATCGTGAGAGGAGCATGCCCGTAGCGCCGGCCATTTTCCCGGCCGACGCCGTCAGTTCTACTCTTTCTCTCCTCCGACCTGGCTTTCCCTGAACCCCGGGGGGTCAATGCAGATAGGCCGGGACGCGGCGAAACGGTATAAGTATATTTTAAGTGTGATGGAGATGGCTTCCGAGGGCCCAGTCGCCTGGGGCGTGCGTCGTCCCAGACCCGGCGCTCACTCCCGCGATCTCTCCCGCAATCGTGAACTCCTTGTTTCTCCTTGGATCGAGACTCCCTTTTTTCTACCTCCTCACGCCCTCTCTTCCTGTCGAACACACTCTCCTTCACCTGCTTCCTTTTCCTCTCTCTCTCTCTCCTTCCTCCAAACTCAGTCCTCTATTCTCGCTGCTTCCTGCCGCCATGTTGGCCGCGAGGTGTTATTGAGGGACCGCCGAGCGGGCTACCTACCTCCTCCTGACTCCTCCCTTTCCCCCGGTCGCCACATCGTCTCCTACTCCTTCCGATTCCTATACATAAGCACACCGATAGACACCCCCTCTCTCTCTTCTTTACCCCTTCTTACCTCCGGAATTCTCCAGAATGGTCGTCTCCCTGGGGGCAGGGCTTCAGACACTCCTTAATAGTCTATTCGGAACGCTACGAAGAAGAAGAAAAAAAGGGAAATCGGTATTGATCCATCGCCGCTGCGTAATCTTTTTAGGACTCCGTCTCTGTCTGGAAAATCAAGGGAGAAGAAAATGGTGTCCGCGATAGTACACATTTACAGTTCTTATCGTCATGACGACTGACTGGTGTCTTTAGTGTTGGTGACCGCCGCCGTCTTGTCAGGTCTCCCATGTTCAGCAACCTCCCTCTCCACCCCTGAATTCAAGTGGGGTTTTATTCCCGTGTCAAACACTCCACTCCTTTCTCCACTAGGGTTTCTAATGCGGTTGCATTCAGTTGGGTGCCGTGAGTGTCTGCATTGGATATCTATGTATATTTATAAATTTTGGAAAATATTTCTAAACGGCTCAATCCCTCGCGAGATTCGAGTATTGATAGGGGGTTAAATTGCCGGTGACGATATCTCATGCCTTTTTTTTGGTAATCCAGTGAGCGGTCATCGTAATGCCGTTGGACGTATCTATCCAACGGAGTCGGAAGGAGGTGAGGGCGCATATTTCTCCCCACCATTTGATTCCAGATACATGTGGGCGGGGAGTCGCGGCAGGATACAGAGGGAAATGATTTTTTCGATTCGTCCAAGTGTTCCCGTGTCTCTGAAAGGCGTGCGTGTTATCTGGGACAATATTTCTCGAACAGTTTTTTCCGTCCCTCCTTGTAATTATCTCTTCCGACTCTAGAGCTGGAGTTACGGCTTCATTTTCCAAGGGGAGGGGTGGAGGGCAGGGGAGGGGGATTTCGGTAGTGGCTCTCTTTGAGGTGTACGAAACGGGAGAGGGGAGAAATTATGGCGTTCCCCCCTTCCGTACGGGGAGAAGGCGCCCCCGCGGCTCCCGGCGCCAGGGCGGCCGGTCTCCCGGCTTTCGCGGATCTTCGGCCCGGCTTCCCTCAGGGAGAGTGGCGGGCGAAGGGGTGGGAAATTTGCTGAGATAAGGATGGGAGGGAGCTTGCTCTGCGAGGCCCAACTTACCCCTCCTGGAGATTTCCTAGCTCGGGAGCGATCTTCTCCCCCTCTTCCCCGAAACCCGAGGGCGCCATAGGCCCCGTGACCCGCCTCCTACCCTCTCCTCCCCCCATCCCACCATTCAGCTCCCACCTTCCTCCTCCTCCTCCCGCACCCCTCATTCCTTCTTTCCGTCAACCCCCTCGGCGCCTCTCAAAACTCTTCGACAGGGGAGTAAGTAACCTCGCGCTCTCCGGCTCGCGGAGTTAGATTGCGACGGTCTCAAAAACCGCGCTATCGGAATTGTTCCATCGGGGTTGCTTTTGAGAGGGATGGGGTGTAGTGGGAGGGGCGTGCCAATATTTTCGAGTCATTAATGGCTCTTGATGAGTCGTGGGTGAGACGAAAGACCCCTGAGTGTGCGTAACGTCGTTGAATTTTCTTACGAGATTCTTGAGGAATGGTATGGAACTTTGGAAAATTTGGAAATGAGAGGTTGATAACTGTATCATCGGTTCTGTGGTTTTTCATAGAATTCAGTTGAATATTATCAAAACTGGACTTATCTGATGCCGCGGACGTGAAACGTTATATCATTATTGCTGATTACACAGGTATTGAGCACACCACGTAAGTGGGAGAAGTAAAGATAGGGAACTGGAGATAAGACGGCATGTGTAATAGATGTACTTGGATATAAATGACATTGAAATCATTTCTCCTCATCATTATTAAAATTTTCGCATCAGGAGGCATGACCGCACTAATGAATTTCGCGGTATTTAGGCTCACGTGTAGCACGAGTCCAGCGTTATTATTTTCATTTTTTCGGCAAGTGGATTCCATGATTGTTTCATTTTCAAATTAAATGATTTGGAAAATGTGCGTCACTTAGAAATGAATCATTTTCTTTTTACTGGGCAATGCTATTCAATTCGCGAAACTGGAGGAAATCTGATGCTGCTTTTGGAAACCAAAGTGGGTGGAAAAACCCAAATTGCTGAAGAATCCAGGAAACATTTTGGTGTCAAAATTGACTTACATCGTTTTATTCACCTGATTCAGCAAAGATTAATCGAAGCTGAAAGAGAATGGTTTGATACCATAAGACGTTATTTACTAACCTCTGTTTTGCGGTAAAATTTTAATTAAGGCATTTAAAAGTGTTCGAGAAAGACAAATTTGATGAACATTTTGGAGACCAAAGAGCAAATGTGATCATTCTTCGGAACTGCTCTTCCGGATATCATTGCGCGATACACTTTCTTCTGAACCATTTTTAACAATTGAAAAAATATTAACACATGATAGTGATATTTTAGAATATTTCGCAGATCATGTGTGCTAATTTTATTTTGGCCTTTAAGTCAAAGGGAAGTCATGCAGTGAAAATAACAGCAGAGGTTAAGCAGAAAAACAGGAGGGAATGATGCTGACTTATGCCGTGATTGTACCCACTCAAATTGACGGGATGTACTCCCTGACCTCGCGGTCTTACTAGGGTGCATCGTTCCGTGCATTTCTTTCCTTGCAATTCTTTAGTATCGTTGCGCGCGTCACTCCGCCGTAAATAAGATTTGCCCCGGCCAACTTCTTTGCCTTACGAGGAAGGTGATCGTGCGGCGAATTGCCAACACGCACGGCCGGCCCTGGTGGATCTACACTTTTCGCACGTTCCCGACCCACCCTCCGCCAAACCCCGATATCCAGAAAACTCGACTCAAAGACGTCATTTTCTCGAAATAAAAAAAAGAAACGTTCTCCTTCAGTTCGCCGACTCCTTTAATGAGTAGACACACCTCGCTTCTTTCGCCCCTGAATTCTTGAAGCCCTCTCTCGTCTCCTTCCAAGTTGAATGCAAGCGACTTATATTCTGTGAGTGCACGAGCGTGCATTCTGCCGCGAGTTGCACACATAGAGAGAGAAACGAAAGGCTCGCCTCTGGAATCGGTCGGGTTTTCGCGGAGAGGGAACGGAAGTTGCATGACTGCCTTCCGGTTTTCGCTGAGCGTCACGGAAAGGCGGGCGCAGGGTGCAAGGCGGTGCACGCTGGCTGCTCCGGGATGCACGGTGTAGTCTGTCTCTGGGGGATGGTGCGTGCCTGGCGGTTTGTATGTGCGGGGTGCGGGCGGGAAGTTATCGGGGAGTAGACGGACTCGCGTTGACCGGGCTCCCTGCGGATCGAAGACGATTGCGGAGGAACGGGGAGACTATTCGAGACTATACCTGCTGCACCCTCACTTTTCTCGCGTCTCTCCCGAGACGAACTTCGGAAGATACATCCATGAAATTACGTCATCCTGACTGCTTTCCCCTTCAATTCATTTCATATGTTTATCCTGACATTCCTTTCATGCTTAGGCATAATCTCGTATTAGCCTAATTTTTGGTGTCAGAGAAACTGCCCATTTTGATAATTTTCCTCCAGGGCTTGCATCCCTGTTCTTTATTCATTCAATCTTTCATGAACACTCACTTATTCCCAAGAGTTCCCAAAACACCTCGCCATTATATTAGGGTGTGATGAATTTGATTGCTATCGTTGAGCGTTTTTTATTGCACCTGTGGATTGTTATGCAGTTTTTGGTCGCTAATAGGTTATTCGTATCATCAGTATGTTGCTTTGATAATTCCCTACCTTGTTAAGTTAGTCTCCTCTAATTCCTTCCGAGAGAACCTTCACAATTTTTTTATGCTTCGTGTGTTTCTGAGCAATGAATATTCAGGTTCATGAGTATCACCATGTAATGCCATAGTAAATGCGACTGCAAAATTGTGAAACCCTTCTTTGTGGTAGGGCAACAATGATATACTGTATACTATACATATACAACAATACTATACTGTGCTTTGCATCTTACTTGATCAGAAAGTACCGTATGCATGATACCTGTTAGTAGATGTTTCTTTACAGTAAGAAACACTCTAAGCTATCGTTTCTTACTTGCATTGACTAACTATTTCTGGAAATCAAATGTGTTAATGGACGCATTTACTCATGGAAAAGGTGATTTTATCGTTATAGAAGTTAATAATAAATATATTTTATGTGCTTTAGGAGCATGCTTTATCAATCTCACATGGTCCGTTCGAGTGGATGAAGCTTGTACTCAACTCCTATATTTTGATAGCTTTGGATGTAGCTAACCTCTCATTGTCCTAACGTTTATGAATGCACACTGATATTTTTTAGTCTTACCTCATAGTTCATATGTGTATGTGTATGTCCGTAAGCCACATTGCATGTTTAAATCCGCTGTGCTCACTTTGTTATTGAAATGTTCATCTGCTATTAGCTGCGATTAAATGCCGATAGTAGGCTCAGTAGCATTCTCCTTGGAATGCATCGTTTTTCCCTGGAGCTCCTCTGCTTTTTCTACTGCCTTTCACTCCATCAAACTTCCATCCAATCAATATAGAGATGTCAACATTTCTGAAGTGACCTTAGCGGCGCAAGAGTCGATACCGCACGGAATTCAAGACACGGAAGTCTTGCACATATGTTTCCTCGTTTCTCCAAAGAAGCTCTCTTCTGATTTTGATCAGGATTTTCAAAATTATTCCTGTACAGCTTTGGAGAACTAATAATGTTGTTTCGAATTAAAATTTTCTTTCTCTATAAAATAATTTTATTTTTAGGGATTGAATTTGACCATATTGTGGATTAATGAGACAGTTAACATATCTATGTAATTCTGCTTAAACGGATGCTTTTCCCATACAGCTTAATCCTGTCTGTAATTTCTTGCTTTCATCTTGCATAGTATGGTAATTGTTGTAGTTTAGCACTTGTCCTGGAACAGACATGAATATAAATTTTCCAAGAATGTTTGCTTTTTTCAACTTGAATTTGTTACCAATCTAAATATTTTATCACATATCTACAAAAACTTCATTCTTTGTGATATAATCTCCATTCTGCGTCGATCAAATTTATACGAGGTCAAATAATTCAAGTAACACGGGACATGTTTATTTCCTCCGAATATCAAGTTAAGAAGAGTAGACTTTCCATGTAGTACCTCTAACTCAAATGGTCACAGAACTCAGATGTTCGCTTTTTTGATGAAGTGTGGTATTTGTCCCTCAAGCATTCCATTAGTGTATTTAAACTGAAGAAATAATAACTAGAGAACTCTCATTAATTCACTTATACTTTTTATTATGATGGGTATTTTTTGCATTAAACCCACATAAATTCGTACATTTTTTGCAACCCAAATCCATGCATAAAGAAAAAGAATAATTAACTGATATTACAATTTTAGTGAATCAAAGGGCGGTTGATGCTACTTTTACTGGGATAAATACATTACTGATATGTGTATTTTGATTAAGTAATGTATATATTTAATCAAAAATATTTAAACTAGACTAGACTACTTCATGAACATTTTGATGTTTGTTCATTTTTGTGGCGTTTGTTGGATATTAGTGTTCGATAATGCTTTTAAATTTATATTATTCACTCCGTAACACGATATATGCTCAGTTTCAAAGGTAATTCTTGGGCAAGGCTTATTATGCTTTTAAATTCTCCAGTGATCAAAACAGTGGGAGCGGAGGAAGAGGCGATGTGCCCAGGGCGAACTAATTGAGTCGGCACACACAGAGACGTCCGATTCCAGAAACAATTCACCGCCCGGTTTGGCACTCGGTAATCGTTCCCGAAGACATCGCGTTTCGTTTATTGTTTCACCGAAAGTGACCGCCGCTCCGGGCAACGCCGCATCCATCAAACAATCCTCGGCTCACTCATCCCCCCGGCGGAACTTTCGGGGAGGGGGGGGGAATGGATTCCGTTCAAATCAACCCTCCTTTCTCTCTCTCTCTCCTCCCCCACGTACGAGCTTATCTCTTTTGCCATTCGAGCCGACAAATGCGGAGATAAATCACAAACACATTCCGTCTGTCCGTATTCTCTTCCCTTCCCACTCTTACCCGTCATCGCACATCTCTCTCCACCCTCTCTCCTCTCCCCCCTACATGTACCCATCCCCATCCATTCCACGCCGCTCAGTCAAACCAACCGCCGGCAAACGCACTCAATGGAGCAAAACGCACAATTGCGTACGGAACCCCCCAACAGGTGTCCATACGCACATTTATGGCCGTGTGGGGCTTTGCGTGGGGGATGTTTCCCGCGGTTCCATCCCCGCTAACAGCTCTGCAGCTCGGGAGTGGGTCCACGAGTATCCATCCCTTTTATCCATCTTCCTTTCCTCTCTCTCTCTCTCTGAATCCATTTCTATTTCTACTCCTCCATGTTCCATTCTGACACCTTTCAAGAAGCCTTGCTCCCCATTGAGACAGCTTATTCAAAACAATCATAAAAACGTCGTATGAAATGTAAAATAATCGGAGGGGCCTCGAAACGTGGATTGGTCTACGTCTTTTGGGCGTTGATTTCCTCATACGGGGCCATTCCAGCATTAATTCTTACATTATTGCATGCATTTTGCTTAAGACAATTGCAGTAAGTCGCCAAATTACCAAAAAAGAAAGAGGTGCTTGCATTTTTTCACACATATTTATTATTTGAAAAATTACTCGTATCCTAGCAAGTACTCACGGACTTTTAAGTTTTGTGCTTATATGCCTATGAAATAATGAAAAAAATCAGTTTTTTTAATACAGTGTCTACTAATCTGTACCTAATGACCTTATGACAAATACAGCGCTCCATCCGTTAGATCGGCCATTAAACCGTCTCCTCCTTCGTGCCTTTCGTTAATAGCAGTCTAATGTAGTCACTGGGTGTCTCTCTTTCTACCAGTCCTTTCTCAATACTACTCATATCAATCTGATGCGCATTAACGTGCGGAAAAGACTTCAAATTCCACTCATTTTGGAAGGGTGAGATTTGTGGAAAAAGCTGCACTAGCAGGCTGTTTGAACCCAGTAATGACTCAACTACGGCCCTCGCAGGTGATGAATAACACACGTTCACACATTTACTCAGAATAAGTGAAGTACATTTGTCATGTTCAATTATAAATGATTGAAATTATTCCAGTAGTGTGTCGTTTTTCAAAAGGTTATTTGTGAGTGTTACCAGTATGTATCACAATGATAGAATTGTTGCAAGCGTGACAAATAAATTTAGAACATGGAAAAGGATCGCTCATAATAGATTTTTTTATATAGAGTAATTACATACTGTGTGTCTTTTTTATGTATATCAATACATAAGAGATGTGACCCGCCTATCATTTTGTGGACTCTCGCCCAACGCGCAAGAAGTTTAGGTATCAATACTTTATCCGATGTATTGTAAATGAAAACTTTATCCTGGCGATGTCTCTAATGAGGACAAAATGATGTGAATGCCATCTCTTAGCGACCAAGCTCCTTGATTTCGGGAACTAACCTTCCCCCAGCGAGCGAGGGATGCGAACTCCTTGAATCCAAAGCTCCATTCATTCATTCCCTCTCTCCAGTTCCTCTCCGTCCCTTTTCTCCGATTGTCTCCTGACTGTCTCCTCACCCTCAGTCCTTCCGACGCCCCCCCCTCCCTTTTACTACTCCGGCCCCCTCAAGACCAGAGGGGAGAGGGTAGGTTGGGGGTGACTGCATGCCGTCTGTTTTTCCCTCCTCCCGCGTCTTTTCCGGAGTCGTATTCGAGGGAGAGAGGGGGCGCGCGGTGGTATGTGTGTATCCGGGGGGAAGGGGGATGATATTCCGATTGCGAGGGAGGCGCTGGGGAGAGATCCCAGTGGCGAGGGGAAGGTGGGGGTGAGGGGGCGGTTCTGGGCGGGCGCAGTCGGAATTCGGGCTGACTGTGTTTTGTCTGTGTCTCTCTCTCCCTCCCTCTCACTCCGACTGCGTGCCATTCCGGATCCGAGTGGTCCAGGGGGAGGACGGAGACCGTCGAAATGGCTTTGCGTGTCCCATTGGTGGGGAGGCTGGGGGAAAGGCCCGGCGGCGCGCGCGGGAGATGGGCTCCTCCTCCCCGGCTGTTCACCGCAGAGCGGGCGGGACACTTCCCCCGCGATCGAAGCCGACGGCGCCGGTCTCTCGCCGCGTTCCGGTCCCCCCGCTCGCCCGGCCTTTGTCGATCTGGGTTCCCGCACTCGCGTTAATTTCCGTTCTCCCCCTCGCGTTCGGTGCTTACCGCCCGTTTTCAGGCTTTTTTTCCTCTCTGCCTCTCTCTATCACTTGTTGGCCTGTCCTGTCGTTTCGTTCCGACTTTCCGGTATGGGCGCATCTAGGGTTTTATCGAAGGGATCACGAACGGATGGTGGTTTCTGTTTCTCCAACTTTTTTGTTGTTGGCGAAAATGAATGGTTGGGAACGAGAATCCAGCGTCACGGTAAATTTGGGGCCTGTCGAGTAAAACAGGCTATTAGGGTCCAGTACTAGCTAATATTTCCGCGGTTGTAGCCTTTTATTGTGGCCACTTCGCGTCAACTTGTGTTTTAACATCAGGTTGTATAGTATTTGCTGTCCCTAATAGTAGTCATCTGGCCGGCTGCCTGGTCTGCCGATCAGGAGTTGTCGGAAATTTCTCTCCTGGAAGTTTACAAACAGGGTACAAAGAGCTTGGTTTAACTACAAAATAACCGTGCCTAATTTTAGCTTGTAATTCGCAGCTTGGTTGCATAATTTAATTTATGCCTTATTATATAATAGTAAGTAATTTGTCTCTTTCATTTAATGTCATGCCTGTGTCTATAAATGACTCCTTGTTCGACGCTGTTTGAGGATGATCCTAGTTTATTTATTTTACAGTATTGCGCATATTAGGACAAGTATCAGTGTCATTTCTCTCTTAATCTGACAATGTACAGCTAATGTACACCGTTAGCTCAGCAAGTCAATCATAAATTCAGCAAATAACTGAGAGTTTTCATTTGAAATTTTCATGTGCTTAGTAGTCCCTTCCCACTAGTGCATACGAGGGCCATTTTATGGACAGCTTTAAGAGTATGCCTGCACTATTTATTTTATTATTCCACTTCTAATTAGGAGTACGCACTAGAGAGCACTATCTTCATTTAATGAGTTCAGGTGATACTAAAGATTCCTCGTTACATTTTCCTTAAGCACCTCGCGTACTGTGTGCCAAACAGTCAAGACGTTGTGGTGAATAATTATAGGTCTCAAGTTTATGCAGGTCACATCAATACATTTCATGTGACCGAGCGAAAACTATTTTCCATGAAGTATCTTTACAAGAAGTGTATGAATAAAATATGTCTTTTTAATAAATGGTAGATAGTCAATATGGTCCCTGCGTTCTTATCCTTAAGGCGTGGACCTGATAATAAAAATTAGGTCATCTCCTCAAACTTTTGACTATAAATCACAGTCTTTATCCAAAAGGGCCATTTGTATGTGAAGGAGGATAGAACTCATCATGTGATAACCCCTATGGCGTTAGAATTTCATGGGCTCTGAGCATGGAGATACTCCCCGCATGTCGCCTCGGGCTCTCCAGAAGGTTCTGGAACCTAGAAAATCGCACGGATTACGTTGCAAGTGGATTGAGTTGATGGAGGATCATCCAGAATTCGAACTGAATTGTCACGCGGATTTACTTTGCGCGGGCTGGTGGATTTATATACACCCTAATGATTTCGTACTTCTCCTTAATCACTGTTGTTCGAATTACGAGGCCAGTGTTGCTGCTATAAAGACAATGCTCTTTTTAATGCCCTCAGTTTTCTGAATCGATCGATAATGACTATGGGTGCCGATGATCGAATGATGGTGATAACTGCATCTCATCATGGGGTTTGTTAGAACTCTGTAGCCGCTTGTGAGATAATTTTACTTATATTATACTTTACTTCCAATTATAATTACCTCGAATAAATGTGTTATTTTATTAGAAGCCATGAAGGTAGATGTTGGATCATTTCGAACGTTTTGAATTCAAAAATGTTAGGCACAGAATTAAAGAAGCTTTGATAGTTCATTGTCTCTGTACACGGCTGATTTCAGTATTCGAATCGATTCCCTTCACTCAAATGGAAGGAATTATTGTTTTTCCTTTTATGATTAATTTGCCCTTTGCTTTAAAATTGTTTATTATTAACTAAAAATCGGCGGCTGATCAAAATCTGCATGGCGGCACATTTAACGAAAGGTAAAGGCAGCACGCGCTTGAGATTTTAGCTGAAAGATAATTGTATTGAGGGCAATTACATCTTCAACTTAATTATTACCCTTAAGAAACCTCCAGCATTGAACTATAAGCATAGATATTTAATCAATTAATTATTTGACGTGGAATATATTCAGGTAGTGATATATTATTAAACGTGCATTTTGCCAAAAAAGGCTTCTGTTGGTTACCCCGAGTTTGGTTGGAAATTAATTATTTCTTTATTATTTCGCTTGTTCTCAGCATGAAATGCTGTTTTTTTTTAAAGAATATCCGTGTTTGTGTTGCAAAAATACAATCGAAGAATGATTTCATCCGAACATCTGACTGAGTGTCAGAAATTTTTTCCGAAGGGTTAGGTAGGCTACTATACTCGTCCTCGTCGGGAGCACGACCCTCGCGTCACCGATGCGGTCGCGATCCAGGACTTTATTTTATTTCGCGTGTAAAAACCGTGGCGGGCCCTCCCTTATCAGCGGCGGTCGTATTTGCGGAAATATTATTTATATGCATTATTTTTCCCCCCGACCGAGTTCTCCCGAATCGGTTTCGCTTTCAAAACGTCCGCCCATCTTCCTCCTGTTTCACCGACTTATTACGTGAGCTCCTCTCCCGCTGCCTTAACGCCGACTTCTCCTTCCTCCAACCCTTCCCTCCCCCTCCTCCTCAGGCATTGACGAAAGCTCCCTGCCCCACCCTCTACCACCTTTTTCACTCCTCTTCACTCCCCCACCCCTGCTCTCTTTCGAGGTCCATCCTTTTTGCCCCGGGGCGGATTCCCCTACCTCTTCGCCCCCCGCCCTCAGTCTCCTCCCTCCTTCTCTCCCCACCCATCCCTCCCTTTCCCTGACCCCCGCACGCTGAGTCTCCCTCGCTCACTTCCCATTATCCGCTATCTTTTTCTTCCCTCTGCGGGCGTCCGCCTATCCGCAAGCCGGCTCCTCCGAGGACCACCGCGACCGCCTAGCCCCCGGTGGAGAGCGTCGGCCAAAGCCGGTAAGCGGTTTCGCCCGGTCGTCGGCGCCGGCCGACGCGTCTCCTCCCGGCCCCGAACTCCTGTTTATTGCCGTTCCTCTCCGGAGACGACACCATATAGAGAGGTCATGTCCCTCTAAAATGGCGATAAGGTGACCCTTGGGGGCCTCATGAGAGAGCTCTCACAATGCCGTAATTACCCCTACCACTTCGCGTGCATTATGCTCGCTTCTTTGGCCATGTGTTCGATTTTTAATATCATCCAGAGGCGAGGGAATATGGTGGTTGCTAATGGCTTGGAGTACTCTCAAACCCGGGCTCTTCAATGCATAAAAATCCCTCGAAGGCATCTTTCTGGATCCCTCTTGCAACGGCATTTTCATAGGCAAATTTAAAATCGCCTGTATTATGCAGGGTGGCGAGCTCATTGGAATATGGATTGATGGATGAAATTTACGTCGCTACCGTCTAAACGTCCGCAGTATTCATTTGTATCACATGCAAGTTAAGGATTTTCCGGAAGGCTCAGTCTACTTCTTATGATGAACTATTTATAATAGTCGAGTTTACACCAAAAAAATCAGTCACCTCGTCAGGCATCCCGAGGAAGGCGAATTATTTTTTCCATACGGAAATTGTTCTATTGTGTTTATTATCGGGTAACTCGGTCAAGGTTTTTGCGGCTAGTTCGCAATGTTTAAATTTAAACTAGTTTTATGCTACTTTTCCTCAGTTAAATGAGTTCTTGCTAGATGTCTCCTATTTTTGCACGGTGCTCAGCGCTGTAGGAAATTACTTAAACTCACTTTTACAGATTTTGAGGCAAGATGTAGTTACTTCATAAGATGAAAAAGTCCAGAAAAATTGGGTTCGATTCATACATTCAAAATAATAATAGAGGGGAATCTAGGGACTGATCGTATTATTGCAGTTCTTCCTAAGATAGTGTGACTATGTGTATGTTTTAAATAATATAATTACAATGATTTTACGAAGGTAGAGAGAAATCACATGCGTATTTCATTCCTTGCTGGCATCTATCTTGTAGGCTCTGTATGTGGAGAAGCCGTACTTGCCACTCTATAGCCCTGGATCCGGTCTTCTATTACAGGAGGAGGGGATAGGGGTGCCAAATTACGGAATTTAATTCGACGCGGCACTCAATCGAGGAGTAAAAATCGGGATGCCTGAAAGGGTGTACACCAAGGGTCATGTTCGGGTCCCTTTTACTTCTCGAAAGGAAGACTCACTCAATTGGTTGTCGGTGGGGAAACGGAGTGGCCAGCGGTGTCCGAGCAGCGCGCCAACCCTTTTCCCCTTCCTCTCATTTCGGAAACTCCGAGCCCGACCGTTTGATTCCCTTCGTCCACTGTCTCCCCTTACCCTCCCTCCCCCCTTTCCGAACAACTGCCACAGGGGAAGGTTTGTGGTGTATGTTAGAAGGAGTCCCCGCCGATGTAAAGAACTATTTTCCTTAAAGCAGAGTGGAAGGGGAGGGGGTGCGGAAGATAGGTAACGTTCCCAAGGGTTGGAGAATCTTAAAAGATTTTTCCGAATCCGATTCCGGGCGCTGCCCGCCCGTTCACTTGGGGGATTTCCCCTTTGATGCTGTATCTTCCAGGGAAAACGCCTTCTTTTTCTTCTTTCCATTGCTCCCTTCTCTTGCTTTCCCATCTCCTTCCTCGCGTTGGCCTACCCGGCCTCCTCCACGACGGACCCTGGTCCTTAATTAAGGCGGAAGTTTGCCCTTCCTCAGGTGACCGTTGCCTACTATCCCGGCCGCCTCTTCGGTAGCCCGGTCTCCTCCACGTGGGCGGAAACCCGATGTCTCATGTGAATCAAAACGGATTCCTCGGTGCGTTGATTGCCTCTCATTGGCAAAGGAAGACTCCTCTTACACCCCTCTCCCATTGGCATTTTTTCGGTTATCCATCTCAATCCTTTGACCGCCCACTAGGCAAACGAGGCGGCCACTCAGCTCCAGCTGTTGATAATGTTTCAGGAGATTGTAACAAAATACATGTTTAGTCTTATGCAGATAAACCATGGTGTGTAGGCATTGCTCTGCTCTTAAAGTCCGTCGGATCCACAAGACTGCCAGTCAGGTAGTGCTTGATATTATTACAGAATTAACACTTACGTGTACTTATCAGAGGCATAATTTGTGGATGAGTGTATTTAGTGTAAAGACCAGTGTTTTATGAGCCGTCAAATATCTATAAATGAATCATGATTTCTCAGTGGAGAGTACAATACATCGATGCATCCATTCCTCTTCTCTGTTTTGGGGAAAGTAAAATCAAGAGTAAATATTGATTAGCTGAGATAGAGCTTGGTTGATAGCTCTTGGCACTTGCGCTTAAACTTATTTTTGGCCAGGATGGATCTTATTTTGAGAAATTACAGCTAAAAGGATGTTTTATTGAAAAAAAAGGCATTCACTTTTGTGAATTCACTCGAACCACTAGTGATCTCTCCGATTCTCACCGCTTTTCCTTCTTCTTTGAGTTGTATCGAAGTACGAGCATTGCTTCATTTTTCTCGTTTATGACGAGAAAGAAGCAGTGGTAGTGCGCTGTATTGATCCTGACACTCCAAGCAGCTGCCAGCTAAAAGCCGTTGATTTTTCTTGGTAATACTTACACGTATTCCGAATCATTATCATATGCATCAAATGCGATTGCTTCACGTTAGATTATCACCTATAAACCATGGGTTCTGTTCCCTATAATATTTGACTTCCTCGGGGAAATTAACTGCTGATAGTAACTTTAGTAACCTCTACTTGAACCTTGAGTATGTCTATGTGATATGGGCGCATTCCAAGCATAGTAAAAATTCCTTTCGTTTCATCCGATCAAGATACTCTGTGAAGAAGTTAAGAAAAACCTGGTAACTGCCCGTATATTTTTATTTTGCGCCACCAGGTGCTATCAAATAGTTGAAATCTCGTGGTAAATTAATTCGAAGGCTCAATTCGCCATATAAAAAAGATTTAAAAGCTTTTCCTATCCTGGTCAGAGTGAGGGTTTTCCACGGTTTAACCTAAAACTACTCGATACGAAATGCATCCCCATGTACGTGGGCCTATAATTCCTCTCGGTGTTACTTATACTCATGCTCTGCTTTCCTCCTCCTCCTCCAATTTCAGTTCCTTCCCCTCACCATGCTCCTCATCTCTTCCCGCTTCCTCGGTGTCTCTCACGCCCCCGCGACCTCTCACCTCACACTCTCTCTCATCCCTCACTCAATCTCCGGCCTCCAAACCCTTTCCCGGGCGTCGCGCATCATAACGAACACCCATCCAGCCATTCATGGTCCACGGTCCTTCCTCGGTATATCTGGGTGCCTCTCTCCGTAATTAATTGCCAGCTCTTAAAATGGATGGCGAAGAGGGAGAGAGAGAGAGAGAGGAGAGAGAGAGGGCTTGGATAGACAACCCTAGGAGAAGGGGAAAGAGTGCCGGCAATGTAGCGAGGAATCGGGAAGGGGGCGGGGGTGTGGGTTAGTTTTCGGGGGGAGGGGAACGGCCTGTCACACGCTTTTTAAGCTGTTTTCTTTTAGGTAACGACCCCAAATTGATTGCTATATGATGCGTGAAAGGAGGTTGGAAGGCAAAGATTTGTCACTGGCTTGGTCCACGTTGTTATAGACAGGATTATGGACTATGAAATTCATCGCATCAAATCGAATCACGGAGGTAAAATTTTATCCCTCACGCATGGAAAGCGATTCGAGTGAGTCCTGCTCTTCTGTGGTTAAATAATACCCGCGGTGACGGCCGCAGAAAATTTTTATCGGATCTCTACTTGTCCTTTTTGTGCATCCAAACGTGTTTCTTGTGAATTTGGTAGTTACTATTGTGTGTTTTCCCTTCAAAACTTGAAATAGCCTATACGTAGAGTAGTCAAAGGCAAATCCATTAGTGTGCGTGCATCGTGGAATCACCTTCGTGAGTCCTGTAAATATCTTTTTTTGCAATTCAATGCGTACGCATTTTATGTTGCGAGAGAGATTTTACCCACAGAGCATGAATCATAGTTTTCTGCTGAGAATTCCTGTCTTATAAGGAAGATGATACTATCTAAACTTATAACCCGTACGGTTTGTCCAGATGCGCCATTGTGGATAAATTCATATATGGCAATAATTAATCATTTAAAGATGGACTTAAGTGAGTTTGAAAAACTCTGTTTTTGGAGTCGTTTGGACTGAATAAAGTCTCTAGACTCATTTCCTACTCTGGAAATTATTGGTAACGGTAGAAGTAGTTCGAAACCAATGAATCGGCGACAAATTGTACACGTGACTCTTTATTTGAATCTTTCATAAGGACTAGTTGGGGGTTGTAAACGATTTTAACTAACATCAATGGACACAGAAATCTTTCTAGCTCTAAAGAATATTGTTTTGCCTTGCTTGCCTTTTCTGTTAAAATGATAAATATTTTCTAATCAGTATTGTACGGGAAATCACGAAAAGGAACTCTGGTACATACGTTCAAGGAAGCTTAGGCGTGTTGGCATTTCTCTCGCTGTCAAAGGCCTTCCTGTAGGCGGCCAAATGGCCGGCTTCATTATTCACTGAGCTCTTTTCTTTGTTTCGTAAGTTTTCATTTCACGGTCAATTGCTGTACATAGGCCAGAGATCTTTTAGCCAGCTCATTTGGCGGCTGCGTTTATAGTAGGCCGATAACGGCTCTTAAATTTGAGAAGTAATACCGTTGTAGATGAGGTTGACCGTAATGGCGGTTCTAAATTGGAAATGGTGACGGGACACTGTCGGTGGCAACTACGAAATTTGGCGAAAACTAAGTCGCATCTTCGCGGTTATTGTATTGACTTCCTCTGCTTGAGTCCTCATCAAAGATGTACGTGTTAGTAGGAGTTGTATGACGGGTAGCATCTGAAGTTGCAATTCCATATCTTCGGTTTCTCACTGCCGTGGGCTGTTGCGTATGGAAATGGTCATGAGGGAAAATTTGTTGGGCATAATTGGTACCCCACGGTGCACAAGCAATGAGCAGTTTGGGCAGGGTTAGGCCTCCAGTCTCAGGCTACCGCCGGAGGTATGCTCTCATGTATTGTGTAATTGCGCTAAATTACTCGAGGCAAGAGGTTAGAGGTGTTGTGTAGTTTATGGGGTGCGAGGTTTTCGAGGGGCAGTACCTGGATTGTGATATCGCGTTGATTTCCGACGCCATCTTCTAGCAACTGTTCCGCTCGTTAAGCTACCCCACCCTCCTTCCATCACCCAACCCCCAAACGGGGCACCTCTATCGTCTCGATCCTTAATTTGGAAATCATTTACCCAAGTAAAGAATTTTATTTATATTTTATCTCGGTTATTATTGGCTGCTGTTTTGAGTGGTTTTGTTCCTTCAAAATGGGACTTTTTTTTTCAGCGGATTATAAAAAATACATGTGCACGGCATCGGTTTTCTTTGCTCGCTTGGGGTTGATCTGTTTATACAATCAATTCCGCACTCATTCTCTCTCTACCCATTCTTCTTATCAAAATAAAAGGTTCCAATCGGATTCATTCAATCTTTTTTTCCGGAGAAGGAAGGATGGGGAAGTTAGGTTGGTTAGGAGAGAGCATTTCATTGTTTCTTTCAATGGTCACTATCTTTTCCATTTTTCAAAATGACTTCCGCTCCTGCTCCTAAGCTATCTCCTCTGGAAAAGTGGAATTTTTCATGGCAACATATTTATTGTACCTTTGTGATCGATCAAATACTTGATAACGGTTCTCCTCAACCTCGAAAAATTTTACAT
Source organism: Platycnemis pennipes (assembly GCA_933228895.1). Classification (NCBI taxonomy): domain Eukaryota; kingdom Metazoa; phylum Arthropoda; class Insecta; order Odonata; family Platycnemididae; genus Platycnemis; species Platycnemis pennipes. The sequence goes on from OW121853.1 coordinate 56,412,855, forward strand.
GCTGGTTCGCGCGTTAAGAAAATGGCGCAGATGATGTTGTTTTATAACCCTTTTGTCCGTTAACAGTAGTTTCGCGTGAGTGCTGACATAATTACGGCCTCCTGAGCCATGTGAAAATGCACCACTGCCAGTATAACGTCAATGGAGTTTTGACTGCCATTTATGGACCGAAAATTGACAATTATGATGTTTTTTTGGTATCGTACGTGCATACCGCAGGTCTAAGTTCTTTTGTTAGAAAGATTTTAAAATCAAATTTCTGAGAATTCCTTTTCAGACACTAGCCCTTCGCACGCTAATGTCTTGTGCGGAATGATCTATTCAATATTTGTATGCTCCAAAGGCCTTTTCGTTTACTTTTCCCTTCAATTCTTAGATCAGGTTCCTTTTCAGGTGGTGGAAATTCGTTGTCCCACAAGTATAGGAGGTGTATTTCGCTGATATGATTTCGGTCTCAAGTTTTATGCAATCCATGCCGAAGCCTTATTTGGTAATCGAATTATTATTAACGGACGATTAACCCTGCTTCTCTCTTCATCACCTCTTTATGTCCCAGTTCTTTCTGAATGGTGTAAAACCATCGGCTCAATAGTTATCAGCTGCTTCCGGGGAAACCCTCGATTTGCTACTGCTCGGCTAAGTAACACCTCTTTCCGATAGCCTATCTAAAAAAGTGTGATGTTTATATTTTATGGCGCTTCGAATGTTAACCACCGCCGTTTTGTTGTCCAGACTCGGCTATCTTTGTTTCATTTTTTTTGGAATGAAACCCGGAGTTGCCGTTTCCCTGAATTGACAGCTTTATGGATCTCTTGACATTACCGAGAATGACACTTGATGGTAATCTAATGAAGCCACATCACGCGGATTTCGGGTGGCCCTGCTCGTGGAGTGTGGCCGTATATATTATCAATAGGAGAGGAAAGATTTTCGGAGTGATGGCGAAAAGCCCGGTGAAATCCGCAATCATTCGTTGGTGGCACCGTGCGTCGTCTCTTGTATCGACAGACATGTGAACATTTTGTGGAAGGTTATAGATTACCTCAGTCTTTTATACGACAAACATTCGTTTCTAATATTATCAATGGTTTCGCGAGCATTCTTTGTGGAAGTTCTTGTTCAAGAGTAAAATCAAGGAAACATTTTTATTCCACATCGTTCGGGTCGGGTATAGCCCGACAGGGCTGTACCCGACCGACAGTAAATGTGCGGACATACTCGTTATCATGGCCTGGGACGTTTCTAATTTGATTTGAGGCCGAAAGAATCGAACGACTATAACATTTATAACCTTCTTTATAATATTTGAATTTTTTTATGATTGTATTCGATGGTAGTGAGTGCGTTTTGTGCCTAACTGATTATACAAGGATTCCTAACACTATGCTTCCACTAGTGGTTATTTAATACTTCGCATTGTTCCGTAGAATTGGAAGGAATTGTTCTTATTAATATGTTCAATTCCGTGAAGGAGTTGTTCTTATTAATATGTTCAATTCAGCGAAGGAATTGTTCTTATTCCCTTGCAATTCTGATTACTGTGATTAGTATTTCGAGATATTTTGTGTCGCTCAGTTTCATTGCATTAAGAAGATCACTGGAAATATCTGCAGTTTTTTTTAGTTATGTTTGGAGCATTTCTGTGTAAAATGTATCCAGGACTAAAATATAACCCACTATCCCCGCCTTTAGGGGTTTTCTCTTTTTTATGATTCCTCTAAAATCAATGCGCAGACACGCCTGATACGAATCATCCTTACCGATCCCTAAAATTTGTAAACAATTTAAATTTCTCATCAAAAAAACCGATTAGTATTTAACATAGGTAATATGACATCACGTATTGAAAAGGTATACTTCGAATGTCTATTTGTCAGTTAATTAAGTTCACTTCGGCCATTTTTTAGTATTTTTATGAGTTAGAGTTAATTGCCATATTATTCATCCATCTCCATCAAGGGTCAATATTTTGAGTGATAATAATTCGGTGTGTATGCATTAGAGAAGACCTATAATTATTTGCTATTTTCTGCGCAGCATATAGTCATAGAGTAAGTATCTCCATGAAATAATCAACTTCCACGAGCCATTATGGATAGCGATTAGTGTATTTATTAGACCTATTTGTTTACCTTTCTTACGCAGTGCTTTTGTTTTAATAGTGTTTTGCTGTCTAAAAATGTTGTGGTCACTTGAATGTGATTTTATCGTGTGCTATTAGTGACAAATCGTATATGCTATAGTTCATAGGAAGTGACTCATAGCCTGTATTTACAGTCGTAGAAAGACGTATTATGGGAATATGTTACAATGATTATTCCTTATCCGTTTCGGAAAAAACTACAGACTTGAAACGTCGTTAGATATTTGAACCATTAGAGCTGCACACGTGGTGGTGCGTGCTTCTATGATAGTTCCCATTTATTCTTACCGTAAGGAAAGCCTACGCGTGATGATTTCGAAAATAATAAACCAATAGAGAGTAATCGCCTGTTTTGCGAAAAGACGGCGATGAACTCTTATTGAAGATCTAGGGCCACGAAGGTTCGCGTGCATGTGTTCTTGGAAATTAAACAACGTGGTGTAAAGATTGATAGGGTGATTGTGATAACGTTATGTCTTCCAGTGGTATTGATGGAGTGGGGAACTTTTAATTTCATCAAAATGTTGAAAAAATCATGTACGTGTAAATTGAATGGTAAGGCCCCTTCTACGCTGATATCGCTTCAAATATCGGGCGTAATCAGATGAGCAACTTGTATAATGTGCAAGTTGGGAATTTACCAATACTTATTATCACATTAAATCATGAATCAAACTACACGGTGGACACGAATTACTTGCCAGCTGCGAAAGAAAGATACATTAAAGTTGTATCGCAAACGTTCTGAGTGATTTCATCTAAATTCATGTCAAATGTAATTACAATTATTCCCCGAAAGCAACTGCTATCTTTGATTGAGAATTCAGATCACTTCCTTGATTTGTAATAGTCGGACATACTTGATTGTAAGCACTTCTTTTTACAGTAGTCCTTAAATTATTTTCATGTTAGTCTTCGTTTTCGTTCAGAAGGATAAGAACATAAGCTTGAATCTCGAGACTGGTTATTATTAAAGTATTAGTAGTAGTTCCTATAGGGTTTAGAAGGCACCCCTACGGTATGGTCTTTAGCTTCTGGTAATTGTTAAACTGGAAAACCTAGTTACTTTTGAAATTAAGTGCACCACTCGATTACTCCACCTCTTATGTGGGTGCAAGTTTCTCCCCTAATCACGTATGTGGTTTGCGGGGGAATAAGACTGTCACACCATTAATGCATGAGGAATATAAAGTTAATAGGTCTTGAATTAAGTAGGAATAAGGAGTCATTTTAAAATTAGTCAAAGGTGCCGAGTGCAAATGATTTTCTACGAATTTTAACGTGAACTTGATTAAATTTTGTGCAATTAAGGTAATTCAGGCAGTATTTTATGAAAAAACGCATGCAACGTCGACACCATACATTCTTGAATGTTTTAAACTTATCTTCAATATCTATACATTTTTCTTGGACAGAGTTGGCAAAAGAAGTCTTCGCAAGCGGTGAACGTCTCTCACCACTGTCTATTCCGTGCTATTAATAGAAACTTCACTTATATCAAATGTTGTTTCCCTCGCCGTTCTAGTTTCTGCGACTCCATGCATCCAGCGTGTTTCACTTCCTCGCGGAAGCGGGCCTCTAGCTCGGATATTATTCATTGCGTGCCTCTTGCTCACCTCGCAGCTTGCCCTCACACCTTGTTTCGACCGTCCTATCGTGAGGAGTCTATTCGAGATATTATTCCGCTGCACATTCTCCCTCTCCCATTTCCCCCTCTCCCATTTCCCCTTCCGCCCAGCCCCCGCCATCATTAGTTCGCCTTGCTTCCCTACTTAGCCCGCCCAACCACCCCCCATGCTCCACTCCCCCTTCCCTCCCTCTCGCCCATGTAACACGATCAGAAGTGGCTTATCACACCTCGGCAAAGTAGTAAACTGGGCAATGCCCTTTAATTCTTCGTTTGACTCGGTGCTCTTGGAATCTCCTTTTTCTCGAACAATAGTGATAGCGTCGGACTCTGCCTTCCTTAGCCTTGGCCTTTTGCCAAAGTACCTAAGATTGCCGAAGTGCCGTAGGTAGGTCTTTTGCCCTGACGAGAAACCTGAGTGAGGACCTCCTTGCGACCTGTATGGAACTTCGCCCGAAATGTCCTCTGTGTTGCGATATCAAGCATAGTTGTTTCTGAAACAGTAAATGAGATTTAAACATGCTTAATTGTATGCTATGATGATGGAAAGGGTCTCACGTCAGAAGGAATTTCCCTCAATTGAAGAAAGATATCCTGGGGAATTTAATAGGGTGTATTTAGACTTAACGGAAGGAAATGATGAATATTGTTGTGAATTTGTTTGCAATAATAGTGTTTCGTTAACGTTTCTTCGAATCACTTGGATTTTAGGCGTTTTATTATCTATTGCACGTAGATAAATGTTTGTATTGTGGGGATGCCTGATGTTTTTTTTTCTTAATTGGACCAATGTTTTTCACTTTATAATATCATGAAACCCCAGAGCCGCTTCCAGTACCCGTATTTTTTTATAAATTACTTTTATTTAAGTGTACGGAATTTTTCATTTCAAATGGCCCTCGCTTCAATTTAAGATATTAACATCAGTATTATGCATTCAATGTGGGGAAAAAATCTCATTTGTTAGAGAGAATTTTTCATGAACAATGATTAAGAACTAATTTCTACTTAGCTCTTCAGACTCTTCTCTTAGGTAATGCAATGATGATGAAAGTATATTATTTCGTTCGAAGATAATTTTGCTGTAATTGATCTGAAGATAATTTTGCGATTGATTACATGATTAGATTTGGTGAATAGTTGACCGGAAGGGAATACACCTTAGACACGGTTTTAGCATATGATTCTCGTACAATTTTGAAAAGATGTGAAGTCGAAGATATGAAATCACATTTAATTTTTCTAGCATTTCAGCATAAAATATGGACCATGCGTTTATTTTGTACCCTGCCTTTAGGTACATAATTTCTATGATGCCATATATTTGCTATCTTCTCGTAATTTTTGAACCGAAGATGATGTTAGTTTTATTGGGCTTATCTCCTGGACTGACAGTAGCTGCCAAAATCGCCTCACGATTAGAGAACTGAAGTTTAAATATGAATTTCGTTCTAACATGGTTATTTTTACGGTAACAAAGTACAACTCCAAGTTGGTATTTTTGCTAACGTGGATGATATCTCAATCCCAATTACGTTGGGTCAAAAGTTTCACAGTCCTTGTTTTAATAAAACTCTCGAGAGATAACCTATCAAGCTTTTAGTCCATTTCCAAATCTTTCGTTGGGCTTCGGGACACGATAAATGGTCCCCTCAAGCGTCTTATTCCAATGGAGAGCAAACACGGAGAATATTGGGAGATAATTATTCGAAAAACGAAGAAAACGAACTCCGAATCATGCTGTAATTCCTCCTCTTTGTTTCCCGTGACCGAAAGTATTTTTCGCTTGGGTGTATCAATGCTGCTTGCTCTTACCCAATTAGCTTCAACTGTTCTAACCAGATTTACATCGGGCAATGGGAAGATGATCGCTAGTGTGAGATCTTTGTTTTTCACCCAAGTTACGACATGATTGGTATCGCGTCACTATAATAAGTGCGTGTAGTAATGAGTTAAACCATGGTCGGATCCTGACGATATCCGTAATTTGGGATTTTTTTAAGAAAGGTACCGTAATGATTTCGCGAAGGCCTCTCTTGTACCGCTCGAAAACGTTAATTTGATGAATAAATAGTTGGCATTCCTGGAATCTTTTAATGACGGAAAACCCATCAGAAATGCTTAGCGTCTGATAAAATGATGAAAAAATGTAGCCTCTAATTCACATGTGTAAGTGCTATATTTTTGGGCTCAAATTATTTTTGTTGTCTGTTTTTATTTTATGTAAACAATATGTTGTTAGTACCAATGGATCAAGAATACTTTCTGAATATTATGTCTTATCCCAGTACCGTATTTGCAAGAATCTAAGTCTAGTCCGATTATAAGAAGATCCCCTATTTGAATTCTAAATGGTGAAATGGTTTCGGTTTATACCCCTGAGGCGTTAAAGCCTATTAAAAATATAAATTTGGTTAATTGTTACCAGTTATACTAACATTTTGTGAGTTAGATAAAGTTGATGCAATTTTAGTTTGAGCAGTAAATTGAGAAATGTAAATATCGAGATTATGCAATCTAATTGAAGTCGAAAACATCGCTTACGTTTATAAGACCTACTCTCTACTCTTTGGAAACCAAAAAAAGGAAAAAAATGCATCTAAAATGATTCAACTGGGTCTGGCAATGTGAGCTTTCAAATGAAATAGGTATTTGTCCCTCAGTTATGGAATATAATTCACTTGACTGATGTTGCAGCTGATTTACTCCTCTAATAGCGGGTCAAAATAATGCCACATGCTTGCTGCATAGCTACTTAAATCTATTTGTCTGGATCGCTCATTTACCATGATAGTATGAACCTCATGAACCCTGTCGCAAGAACGTTTAACACTGTGATTGTGGGGCACAAAAATATACTATCACATATTCAAAAAGAGCTCTAGATTCTCGTACTTCCTGAATGCAACTTTAGTATTGCGACCTTAAGCTTTTATTTGCATTTTCTCAACGCTAAACGTACATCCTGTCTACGTTACGGAACCAAGTCTCTTCGTTACTGATCTATAAAATCCATGTACCTTCACGAATGATTAGTCGTATGTGAACGTGTCAGATATCACCATTATGCATATTAGTTCGCATATTTCTTTTCATTTTCTGAAAGAAGGAAATTTACATCTTCTTCTAGACCGTCTTTCCTTTCTTGTAAGTATCTATTTATTATCCACCCTTACGAACTCGTGAATTTTATGAATTGATGGAAAAACTATATAAGGAACTGTGAATCATGTGGTTGGATTTCAGGGAACCAATTTTCTCTTGCCTTATTTTGAATCATCAAAATATCTCCTTGGGCCGTCTTCCATTTATTGCAAATTTACATATTTATGAAGTCTTTAGGTTTTCATTGGCAGAGAAATCCATCCCACATCGGTCAGATGTGGAGAGGATTTTTTCCTCGTGAATTGCTATAGAGTGGACATTTAAAAACTAGTTAGCGTGGAATGTTTTTGGCAGATTCGTATTTGAATAAACATTTATATTGTCGTTTCGTTGATCCATTGTTAACATATTTCTGTACCGAATATTGGCGCTGTGTCGGCCAGGGCAGGTTTTCATGAGTCATATTTAATATTTTTTAAGTTGTTACATTTATTTCTCCACTCCATTTTCCTCTGCAGGTAAGTCTTCTTCCACTCCGTCATCCCATTTAAATTCCTTACTTTCTTCCTACTTCTTTTATTTCTGACCAGCATTCCACCTTTGCACCGATACCATTCCACCACTCCAGATTAAAATCCTACACTTCTATGAACATCTTTATAAGGACTCCTGCCATAAGTTTACTCCTGTTCATAAAAACTCTCTTTCGCCAACGCCTTGGCCTCTAAACTTTGGTGTTTTCCCCAGTATCATCTTAGGATAATATTCAAGTAAAAGAATTTCTCCACTTCCAAATGGACCATAAATGAAATATTCTTTTTACGGTCAGGGTGTACCTCTTTTCCAAGGAGAACATGATTCTTAAATAAGTATGATTCGATATGATAAGAAGTATTCTGTATGATACTTAAATAAGACACCTCATTATTAACATTTTTATTAGCCAATTGTAATTAGAAACCAGGCTCCAAAACAAAATTGGCCCATCACTTTAAACGGTTTTGCCATTGGAGGAATAAATTCCAAAGTTGATTCGATTGTGTCACTATTTCAGTGTAACTGGAAATATTTCGTCATTCTAGTTCGTAAATTTCCATGATTTGCCATTTTAGTTTGAGGCAAGTTTTTTTTTCTCGGTTCGATACAACCCCATCGCGAATTAGTATCAGTTTTTGAGTTCTCGTGATGCATAAACCACCGCGGAGAATCGTTGAAGTGTGGAATTTTCGTCGGGGAAAATCGGCGAGAACAAGAGCGTCGTGTCGTGCGTGTAAATTCCCGGCGCTTGGATGCCGTGGACCCTCATGCTTTTGTCTCTCACGGCGAATGTAGGTCAGGCGTTAAACTAGCGATTTTAGAGCGTGAATCATCGCGGCGCGAGTTAAATGTCACCTCCGCCGGGTGAGATCCGCGTGAGACGGATGCGTCCCGTCTCTCTCGCCTTCGGTAAAGTTCGCGAGAGCTTGCCACTTCCCTTGGCGAGGTGTCGTCCGCTCGTCCGCAGCGCGGTCGTCGGTACTGTGGGTGCGTGCGTGCTCTAGGGGGGAGGGAGGTAGGGGGCTCAGCCATTGTTCCTTCTTTTTCGTTCGGCAGGAGGAGGGAGGTGGGTAGAAGGAACCCCCCCCCCCTCCGGGTCCCCTGGAGCGGAAAGGGTTGCGCCCGTAATAGCAGCTCGCTCTTTATTCATGGGCCTCACTCTGTTAGGGGATTGGGCGGGGTGAGGAGTGAGGAGGGCGAATTCTCAGCCCAGCCAGGTGACCGACCAATTGAGACCCTCGGTAACCTCTGCTGGATAACCCTTTAAAACCGCGGCGGAAAGCTCACCTCGTCGCCCCTCCTCTTCGCGTCACCACGACTGGCACCCTTCCTCCGTTTCCAACTCCACCCTTTCTCCCTCCACGCCTTCCCCCCCCCCCTCCAAATTTCCACCCTCCGTCATTTGGTTTGCCATTTTTCCTCTTTCGCAGTTAGCTGCTTTTTTTTTTAATTTCCCTCCTACGTTCGATCTTACGTTCCTGATAAGATGCCCTTCGCCTATGGCTTTCTCGCAAATCGTTTTCTCCTTTCCGGCCTCTTTTTTTGTGGGGTTTTGGTGTCCCGTATAAAAGTTGTAACCTTATTGAAACATCTTGTTCAGTTTACTCCCATTTATTGAGTGAAAAATTGATAAGATGTTGTACCGTGCCAATTTAATGCAATGCTCTTAAGTTGTGCTGCATCAATAATATTATTTGACTGCAAAGGCTGGCTAAATATGTGATTTTATTTGATCATATTTATTCACTGTTTACTTGTAACGATATAACTTCATTCAGTCTTATGTGCTTAATCATAGATTGAAATGCGTGTATTCGTACTCGTGTGTTATCTAATTGTGGGGAAAAGTTTATTCATAAAAAGGAAGTTACGAATAAAACGTAAGCGGCAACATTTCCTTTACATTATAAAATTATTTTCCTTAGTTCTCATCTATCAAGTCCGCTAAGCTGAAGTGTCATCTGAAACTCTATATTTGACGTTGAGATGGTATGATATGATGCAGCTTCCTTTGCAGTTGAATTTTTTCCTCCTTCGGAACAACACTTTTTGGGTGGGTCTTCATATTATGGAATCTTTATATCCCTGTTGGCATTATTCTACTTTTACTGGTTGATTCTACATTGAAATAGTGAAAGTATAGTATAAGTGACCAATTACCAACGTGAAGACTATTCTACAACCATGAGCTTAATGTCAAATTTCTTAAAATCATCACTCTATATTGGTAAGTGCTCATTATGGCATTATTTATTGGATAAATGGAGACAGACAATCCAAAATATCTTAACGTAAGAATTATGGGTAGCATTTAAGATACAAGGGTACTTGAAATTTTCATTGCCTCTTGCCGCTCAATAATGCTACTCTGGGGCACTGAAGTATGGTATCGGTTCTGTGGCCTGATATCTCTAAAAAAACGGCGCAGAACCTGCTGATTTTTTGGGAGACTTTTCACTATGAATTGATTTCAATGATATTTTACGAAGTAAATAACTGAGGATAACTCTGATGGTATTCTGTTCTTTTGATAATTTTTCCCATTCCATAGAAAGCTCACAGTTTACTTTACTCTTCTTTCCATAGTCTGTACCATCTTCCAGTGCGTTCTTTTCCCCGCTCTGATTCCTACTCTCAGCTTTACCCGTCTCAAGACCTCGCGACTCTCTGCACACTCTTTTACTTGAAGTCAGATACAAACCTCGCCTACCGCCTTCGTTCACTCGTTGCTGTCACGTCTCTGCGGGCTCAAGATTTTTTTCTCCGTCGAAGGAATCCGCGGTGCTGCGCCTCGCGACCTTTGCTTAACAATGGGTGAAGGGCAATCCCATTGTTGCTCGCTTCTCACACACAGGGTGGTGTTGTGTTTGTAAGTATGTTTGGGAGTAGCGCTTGCTGGGTAGTCCCCGAACCGATGATCCGTGGAGATTATCTCTTTTGTCTTTCCGAGATAAGTCCCACTTTCATCTCTCTTTTCGTGAAATCTTGCATACTTTCCTCTTTCGCTGTTTCATTTCCTTTCCGTTTGGTTTAGCTTAGGCGCTTCGGATTGAATTTCAAAGGTTTGATATAGTGAATATAGTGAACCAGTGAAAATTGTAATGGGAGTATCAAAAGAATTACCGTTTTATTAAAAATATGTGCCGTAGTAATTATGTGGTAGGTATCCTTACAACTGCAGAAGTGAGGGGAGTGAGGGACATATTAAATCGATTGCATTATTATGAAGCGTATCCTGGGACTCATGAGGTTGAGTATAGGTAGTTGGAGTTGCCTTAGTAAAAATAATGCGACTATTTTTAACCCCTCGAAATGATGCCTGTTTTTGTTCGCATCCCAGAAATGACTTCAGTTTCCAGTACGCTTTAGTCGGCGATTGCACTCCACCACTTTGTATGCTTGTTGGATGATGTTGTTGAAATGTTGAATTTCCTTGACCTCAGATAGCCGGGTGTATTCGTGGAAGGAATGACTGATGAAAAACAAATTCTCCACATTTTTGCGTGATGATGCCGGAGATATGCGGCAATTCTTGCCGCCACGCATGGGGAGATTTTATGTTTTCTCAATCATTTCTCCCCAGGCTCAAGCTTAACCTGGAGATAAGGTCAAGTCGGTCGTGAATCAGAGGTCGCTAGGTCTGGTATTGATTCCTTCCTAATCTCCGTCTGCTATCGGGGAACATCTATTTGATGGAATTAACTGACGACGATTACGTTTAATACTCCGCTTCACCCAATCCAGGAAAAATCCCAGCTGTCGTAAATATATTTTTAAGATGCTATCACCACCATCGTAAACAGAAACCAGGAGAGACGAATGGCGAATCGGTTAGAATTAGAATGTTTCGTTAGACCTCTATTATTGGTTGATTTTTTTTAAATGTAAAACTCTATTCGAAGTAATCTTTTGTTCTTATCGTGCCCGTCATAAAAATTCACTCCAAATCGTGCCACCTCTTAATGGCTCAGGTACTTCTTTAGCTCTCGGGTGATGCTTGAGTATATTTTTCTTCCCTCATCTCCTTCCTACTTCCTCAACTCCGTATGTGAAATGGCTGATTGACAGAGGAGGAGGAGGAGGCTGATTCCACGTTAATGCACGTGTCGTATGTGTGCGGTGGATTTAATGTGTGCGTGTGAGTAAGTATATATACGTGTGTGGATGAAAAAAGGTAGTCGGAACTGTGACGAACGGACCAATCTTACCCCTTTCTATTCCCCAACCCCCTTCCACTCATTTGGATTCTCCCCGCCCACCACCCTCCCAGGACCCGACCACCCAACCCCACACCGTTCTCGCCCGTCATCCCTCCAAGCAGCGTTTTCCCATTCCCGTCCACCTTGCTCACATGCGACCACACGAGCACACATGCACACTTCCCATCCCATTACCCCACCTACCTCTCACCACTTCCTCCGCCCCTCCCCCTGTTCAAGTCCTAACCCTTTCCCGCACCCGATCGCACTGCCATAAGGTTCAAACCACCGCCCCTTTGAACCACTCCGCTCCCACCTTTTATCTCGTGACTGAGTCTCTCAGACTGACTGTATCCCTCATCTTTTTCCTCCCCCTTCCTCCCTCCCTCACTGCTTCCTTTCCTCCCCTCCCCATCCTCCCCTGGCCTGTACCCTTTTCTCTCCCCCACACTCTTGGTCCCAACAGCCTCCCCACCTCATCCTCATTCCATATCTCTATATCTCTCCCTCCTCTCTCTCTCTCTTTTCACCACTTTTCTGCCTGGTAGTCACTCGCTATCTTGTCTCACCTCTTTCCTCCCAACTCGGGTTTCTCCACCCTCTTGCCGACGCTCCTTTCATGCCCATGGGTCCCTTTTGCCTTCCTCAGATGCGCACGCAATACGCCACAACAGTAGCCGCGGGTGAGGCTGCAATATTGCCCGTCGCTACCCCATCACACGTGTGGGCACATCCTGCGGACCAAATGTTTTTTAACCCGAAACAGCCATCCATATCCTCGTTTCCCGTGCCTCTTTCTCTCCCTCCTCCCGTTCAAATGCCCGCTCCGATCTTTCGTGCACTATATTTCCACAGCTCTCACCACTTTTGCAACCGCATGTAGGTGTGTGTACCTGCTTTCTTTCCCTAACGCTGGCCCCCCCACGAAAAAAATATCAGCAACGCGTTTTTTTTTCGAATGCATTCATCCCTTTTGTTCTCTTTCGGGTATAAGGTACTGCCACAAGGTCCATTGCGCCTTTGTTTTCGGCGAAACATTGGAAGTTTTTCATTAGTTTCATGCGGTAAATTTTTTAAATACCTAAACCCAACTGTAAGAAGGGCATTGGGGTTCATCTGGCTACTTTCCTTTGTAACAATATCTAGCCTCGTGAAGAGCCAGAATAATTTGTGAGATACGGATTCGCCATCACTTAATAATTAAATCTTGCAAGTAGTGCTTGTTCTTGCAAAACTTTTTTGGGCTTTTTTATGCAACATTTTGGATGGAAGTATTCCACCTAATTAATGTTTTGTTTTTTTACTTGTTTGAACTTTCGTTTATTATTTTTATCAATAGTTTGCAGCAAAAAATGTATAGAATATGGGAAGGATAAGACCGCAGTTATAATCGGAGATGAGGGCAACCAATTAGAATTTATGGCTTCATTTAATCTCCTCCTGAGAAATAATTAGAGCTAATGAAATGGACCTAACTGCGAAGAAGAGAACCGTTAAATGATCATAATACTTGCTCCGTTCATACCTTAATCAACAAGATTTAAATTCATTAGTGAAATAGTTACGATACCACCGTGGAAACAGTTTTCTCATTTACTCCTATCCATTCAACAAATAGAAGCTTGAATGCGTGCATATTTGCATCAGTAACCGTGAGCTCGCATTTTGTTACAACAAAAAATTGATGATCATAGTGATTAGGCAATTATGAATTCTAAATTTACGACATGATTTTGTATCCTACTTTTGTTGGTATTATGCCCGGGACTATATTGTCTCTCTCCGCTATTCTTGAATATAACCTATAACCTTGGAGAAAGCTACGAGGATGAGAATAGAAATTTGATCATGAAATTATTAAAAATTGACATCATTATAAAAAATCTTTGGACTATTGCCGTGCAGTTACTATTTTCATAGACGTTGGACTAGCAACATTTATATTGTCACCGTAACTTTTCTCTTGACGTGTCCATTTGTAATACCATTCACTTCGTTCATCATGATAGAAGAGTTAGTTTCGTTTTCTAAATACGTTCGACTCCAATCAGCTTGTTTGTTTTATCTAGATTTTCTGGTCTGTAGCGTAGTTGGAATTAAAAGTAAACTCTTCGAGTTGGTGATATGATCTTGGAAGTTCTTTGTAGAATGATTTAGAAGAGACTTTATGGCAGGAGAAGGGCGGACGGAGAAATTGTTACATGATTTAGGATGAAAGGAAGGTCCTATAGTTAATTTATGGAGAATAAATGACCGGAAGTGATGGAAATATGTTAGTGAAGCGGAGAAGGAGAAGGAAAAGGCATTCTAGATGGGTTCGCGAGAGGTAGAAATGAACTCAGCTGAAGAATTTAGTGTTGATAGTTATTTAAAGAGGTGTAGGAATGTAGGTATATTTAATCGAAAAACAAGTCGTTTGCAATAGCATAACAATAATTATGATGGTAAAATTTAAAAAGCATATTGAGTGAGGTGCTAGTAATGGGACTTGTAAGCACACTCATACAAAACTTTTTTTTGTGAAGGGGAGGCCAAAATGCAAACTTTGATTATAGACCAAGGAAAATCTCAGTTACATCAACTTCCACCACTGCTCAACCTTAATCTTCGCTTAAGTTACATTTCGTATGATTCTAATCCCTTAGACTCCTGATATTTTTCCTCTTAAGAATCCAGGGATAGCCCGATGATGAAAACATATCGTTTACTGAAACGTTGCCGGAAATGGAGGCATTGACCTGGTGTAAGACCCGAGAAACACTCACACAACTAGTACACCGGGAAAACACCAAATATTACAAGCCAGGGAAATTTATGATACGTGCCAACTATTGCCTCTTAATTCTTTTACTAATTGTTCAAAGCCGCGTTCCATGATGAAAAGTACTCCTTGTTTCTATGCCTTCTGTGTGCCCTCCCAGCTCAATTAGTCGTGGACGCAACCTTCTCCCCCCTTGCTCACCCACCCATCCACACCTACTTACTCGTCACCTTCTGACCTCCCTCACCTTTCGCCGTAGCCTTCTCCCGTCATACGCAACGCTCCCCCCCCTTACCCTAACTCTCTCCGCCACCCCTGCCCCTCCGACCAATCCTCTCCCATTCTTTCCCATATCTCCGCCCGGCATCCCCTATCCATTCCTTCCTTTCCCATTATAGTCATCATGAGTCAGGATAAAAAAGGGAAATCGGTAAGCCGATGAGGTTGTCTTTTCACATCTCTTCCTCCCCCCGCAAGTCGGCCCCTCTCTCTGTCTCTCTCACCCCCCCCCCCCCCCCCACGATCGTCAGGGGTCCAAAAGTGAAAAGGGGAATTTTGGGGTCGGGAGATTCTTCTCCAACCGCTCCGGTCCCCCCCCCCCCCCTTCCCAGACTATTCATCCTGTTCTTACAAACGCTGCTACTATCCGATATTATAGTGTTGCTGCTGCTTTTTTGTTATCTATTCCACTCCACCCTCTCCCTACAGTGCGTGTCACTCGATAGAAAACGCTTCCCTTTTTTTCGGGTTCCCATTATATGTGAAAGTATATATGTATGTATGTAGTACTTTTTCAGTTTTCTTCCTCTCCGATCTCCACGGCAACGGACCCCCCTTTATATCCCACACGCGACACCGCGGGGAGACGTCGGTCGGTTCCGCCGCGCGCAGACGAACCTGCCGAGCCGCAGCTGTAGCCACTCTCCGTCGACCGGAGCTTGTTCCGCACCGCGGTCGGGGGAAAACTGCAGCGTAATGAATGCGGCTCCCAGGAGTGTGCATTACGCCGGTCGTAAATGGAAAGGTCCCGGCGTTAACGCGTTTGTGTCAAGCGTATTGAATCTTGCGCAGGCAGATGAGCTGTAATGGTGGGGAGGGGATCTCTCTTGGGTTACGATGATGCATTCGTTGCCACCGATCGTGGCTTTTTTATTTGGTCGCCGTCATCAAGTAGCTTGAAAACTGAAGTAAGTACTGATGACCGTCAGTCCACTGTAAAAGTTACAAAGTGACCTCTTAGTAATTGTTTTGTCGAATCGGTATTTAATATTTAAACCTCGGAGTTCATTTATATATGTACGAGTAAGATTGAAAAATCATTTGAAGTTATATTGCTGGAAATGCACATTTTTGTGTGCGTATATATTTTTTTCTATTTATGCATGAACATTTTCTTTTTATTTCCATAACAATGATTTATTCTCACTTAGTATTTTACCTCAAAACCTAGAATTTGCATTTGGATTTATTTTCAAAATTACTTATTTTACATGCATTATTTTCAAAAATGTTTTTGTTACGAATTTATTTTAAGTTATTGTTTATGTTTCCTATATGCACAACTTCCCTAATGTTTTAAACTGCGAATAGCCGATTGAGGTCTCTGGTGAGCGGATAGAAATTCTACACCCACTCGCCGGTTTTTACTGAACATTATGATTGGTGTATGAATCTTTATTGCGTAACTCGTTATTTCAAGACTAACACTATCCCTCTCTTGGGCTAAAAGGGCGAATCGTTTATGAAATATCACCTGGAATATTGATCATTTGTTGAGAATATGTTGTTGAGCATGAATGGAGAAGCTGAATTTAGTTACTTAAATCTATTTTATCCTAAGCTAGCTACGTACTTGTCTCTGTTATTCCCTCATCTCACTATCTTAGCTTGGCATTCAAATTCTGGTAATTTGAGGACGTCATTTGTCCATTCCTACATGTGTATAAATGAATTATTTCGAGGAACCGATATTTGACAAAGCAGTTTAGCCTAGAAATGATTAGGGTCGTAAATGGAATCGTTTTCGAATTGGAAATATGCTGGTCAGGTGCAAAATAAAACGATCGCACACAAAATTACTTTATTTATTGCCCTGCCCCTCCAACTTGACCACGAAGGCGGGTAGCTTTCCCGATGCCCCGGAGCAATGCGTACCACTTAGCTGCTTTTTCAGTGACATCCCGTCTTTGGCACGAATTCCTTTGGTATCGATTCAGCTACTTTTCCCTTGTTAGACCTCATTTGGAATATGATTCCAGTGTATGGAATCCCTACGAAATCGGTCTAAGTAATGAACTTGAACGTGTGCAGCGAAGATCGGCAAGATTTTAGGGACGATACGATAATTATATTAGCGTAACCAGTCTATTAAATGAATTGAAATGGGAATCATTGTCAGATCGCAGGTTGAACAAAAGAACTTCAGCAGCAATATGACTTTGCCTCGTCCCTTCTGATGGAGTATTTTCATTGCTTTAATTTCTTCTAAGTGTGGGTGATTCAATTTCGAGGTTAAGGAACTGCATTCATGACAATATATTCTGTTATTCTATGACAGGATATTCCCTCCTCGGTGATGGAGATTTCGAGTCCTGTAGGAAATCAACGTCGGGATTGAAATACGTTTCCACGTAATCAACTCGTAGTGCAGTTGAATATTTAGTGAATGTATCAAAGAAATGAAACATTGATATTTTTATAGTCAAACGCGTTTACGAGAAACCGTAGCATGCAAATTATTTTTTTGAGCGATAGCTACTGAGAACATTCCCCTTTGCCTCCTCTCTTTTATTACAATTTCTTTCAGGTTCTTGATTGACCACATTTGAGCATTTTACATTCCGTCCCAACTGGCTCCAGACTCCCTTCCAATCCTCCTATTAAACGAGATCGAAGTCTCTCTGGAAGGCTTCCAAATTTTCAAAAGTCCTGCTCGCGGCTCGGCTCTGATTAAGAGCTGAGTTGTGCTTCTGTAATTGCTTACCGTGTCCCGCCGATTATCCCCGTTCCTGCCGGTGGAGTTTATTCGCCTCGGGTAATTGCGAAGATTTTGTTATGAAGCTGTTTTTGTCTCCTGATTGATTTATCATTCAAGCGCATAATTTTCATATTTTTGATTAACCGTTGATTGGGATAGGGACATGAGTGAGTTTTGGTCCTGAAATTCATTCAAATAATTTGCAGTATAATTTTTCAACTTTGTCAATTCTCGACCTTGCTCCGATTCATTTTTCGCTTACGACTGAATGGATACTTCAAGACGACAGAGATACCTGACACCGCTCAGTCCTTGAGTTACGTTAAAAAGTTATCATTTATTTTATACTATACTTAAACACTAAATTGTAGTTAATATTTGATTCAAGATGCGGTAACTGAACGTTCCTAAAATAATTGTGCTCATTATTACAGCGTATGATATTCCTAAAATTAAATTAAATTCCAACTTTTCGGCTTTCATTACTACTAGTTTTCAATCCTGAAGTTGATTGGAAGCAGCTCTCAACTCAATCTTCCTTCGGCTAACCTCTTCATATTGCCTTAATCATTCTGTAATATGCTTAAGTAGGTACTTGCTGTATATATCTCATACGTGACCCTCATTTACCAGTCTTTCTAATCACGTATCCCTCAACGAATATTGTCATCAGATTATATCCTCTCAGCAGGTGGCCGAGTAGGTCGACCCGTCTTTTTTTTAGAGAGTTCGTCTGAGTTCTTTTTTCCCCCATTCTTATTCTTAAATATCTTTTGTGTATTGGTCACCATATCATATTTATCACTCTTCTATAACAGTAGATCAGTTTTACGCCAGCAATTTCTTTAATTGACCGTGTGATTATGTTCTAAATATTGATGACAATTTAGTATCAGCTGAAGGTATATTATCCCATTAAAGTTCTATGTTTTTGAGAACACACGATCAGCCACAAGTTGGCTATTAATTATCTATCATTCTCACCCATGCGCGGAAATGGTTGTGCTTATTATCTCAATGCTGGCCGCTTGAACATTGGTTCCTATAAGCGTGTGACTGCTTTGGACCTTCGAAAGATCTATCTCCGTTCTGAATCCTCGAACGTCCTTTTCATCGGTCGGCATGGGCCGACGGACGGTGATGACTTCGGGTACTTCTGGCGTGCGTTTTGAAACTTCGGTACCCTTCGGCCATTGTCGGGATGAAAAGGTAATGATGAGATTGGCGAGTACGATCGTTCGATATGAGCGCCTATACCGCGTATGCAAGCGACTTCCGACTTGTCGCCGGTTACCCTTTCCCAGCACTTTTATTCTTCGTGGGACGCCCTGGTCCCGTGTTGTCCACGACGCGCGTGCCACAGTAGGAAGCGCGTGCTCCCGCTGAGCGAACCATTTTCTAATGGCCGGTTTCAGATTTCAAGCGGCCATTTTAATCGTGCGTACCCTTTTAGAGTTCTCTTCAATGGACTCTATATTTTATGTCCAATGCTTTCTATTCCTTTCTGTGCCGCACAGTACTTTCCCCCTTTCTCATCATTCGGTTTTAGTGCGAAATTTCCTTTCCCACCCCAGCTTTGTGGGATGACGCATTGCTAGTTTTTTCTGGGTATTCAAGTTGTCAACTTATAAAGAATATTAAGATCCTTATTTAGTTTCTGCGTTCGTTAAGATACGTATTACCCTCATATTTCACTGTGATGTTAAGTATAATTTGAAGTATGTGAAGGGGATAAGAGTGTATTATCGTTAATGATTTTGTAAATGGAATGCCGATCACGTGTCATATAGTATGTATAGGTAAATAATCTGAGTTATTATGCTGCAAAATAACTTCGTGTTTAGCCTTTCAGCTCAAATTGCTTATGAGGACGCTGTGAACGTAATCCTAATGATATATATGTCGTTGTTGAAAAGCATCCTTTTATTTATTGCGTTGCACTTTAGCCTCGAATTTCTGTAATTCTTGTGATTTTTTTTGCAAATAATTCATAACTTTTTACCCAATAATAAGGCTCATGCGCTTAACAGGTTATCACATTCAATTATTGGAGCTCAATCAATTAGATCACTGGCCATGGGGTGAGTAATATCACTGAGGAGGAACTATTAATGTAGGCACTATGTCACCGTGATTTTATAAATGAGTGATACCATTTGATTGCCAGGGCTTTTGCTTACGTCTATAGGAGACCGCCACATTATATACTTCTATTGCAGGCTCCGACTGAGCATACTACACAAAATTTGTTTTCCCTCCCGAGTTTTGCGCTGAGATTTCCATTCCGCTAACCCCGAATGAAATAGAGATTTTTCTGGCTTCTTTTCATGGTTTGTCGTGTTCTACGTTTACCAGAATCCCAAATAGACTCGCTTGCCTTTTCTGTCGAAAGCCTCATGCCCATTCAGACCTGGGAAATAATCCCGATGTGATGTATGGAGCATTAGATAAGATTGTCATTTTCCTTGTATTCCCGCATGGATGGAGACCTGCCGTTGGGTCACGCGGCAGGTCCCGCATGGTTGCGGACCTTTACCATTGGCCAATGCAAAAAATACACCAGAGAGGAGTTAATGGAGCCTGATGAAATAGGGGTAGTGTCTTGGGGTCGTGCCCCTTTCATATTTTTTCTGAATTGATTCTCGGTCACCGCCGAATCAGTTATTTAGTATAACTATTTCCAACAAAAAATTAATTTTAGAAGTTATCTTCTATTCCCCCCGGTATTAAAATTTAGGAATTTTCTTGTGGATACCTTTTGTGCCTCATTATTTTTGTTAAAATTATTCGGAAGTCGTTAGATAATCGAGTTGGTGGGGTGCCTATGCTAATGATTTCCCTCACTGAAGACTTATTTTCTTAACTTTGAGTGCATTTGCAACCTAGGTGTAGATAGATGGAGAGAAGGGGTGTTTAAATCAATGGTGAGGGGTTCTGTCATAGTAATGCTGCCTCGATAACATTCTGCAGTCCATCGAATCGGGCGTTGAAACTTTTTATAACCCGGCACTTGTCGTTGAGAGTTGACTGCCAGACGATGGGTTTCTCTCCCCTAAACTTCCCTTATCCTTTCGCTAAACTCTTGCGTACTCCTAATCACCCGCGATCCCTAATTGCCCTCGAGGATTTATTGCGTAATTTGACCGCTAATTTCGGACGATGGAGGAACGATCTCTGCCATCTGAAATACATCACTCATTCGTGCATTCCTTATTTTCTTCTTTGTGATGTCGGGGAAAAATATGGCAATTACGCTCCCTCTCGCGCTCAAAAGAGTGCCGTTCAATTGATTAATGCCGTCCGCGGGTCAGCTTTCCTCGCGTAGCCACTCAAGTGTCCCACTTGGATTCGGGGCAAAGTCGCCGATTACGGTCGCGCTAATGCCGTGGAGGGTGGGGGGAGGCAGCCCTTCGAGACCTCAACTGGCCCCCTCGGCTCATACAACGGCTCTTCTTCCCTCGCCCGCGTCCGGCGTGCAATTTCCAATTTTCCTATGGCCCGGGCCTTCATCTGGTTGCCACGGCATTTATCTCCGCGCCCCGAGAGTCCTCATGTGCCGTCCGTCATTCTCTCGGCCTCCCACGCCGTAACCCTGAGCTGATACGCCCCTCACACCCTTATTACGCCGCCCTTCCCCACACCCTGGGGTCCAGGACGCCTTCATCACAGCCTCTCAATCCCCTCTCCCCTCCACTTTCCACGCATTTCACATCATCCCCCAGGTGACACTCATTCCCATCCCGGCGCTGGCTCTCTAGCACCCACCACCCCCCTATTTCCTTCCCTCCCCTATAACCCTTTCCACACCCAAACCCATTGTCTCCCGCATGAAACCCTCTTCTGTCCTCACCCCCCAGCCAAGAGCGTCTACCCTGTCTCCTCCCACTCCCTTCGCTACACGCCGACCGGCTCCCTGTTGCCCCCCCCCCCCCCCTCTCTTCTCACCATGCCTCTCACCCCCACTCTCTTTTCCGATCCCTCAACACACGAATACGTATCCTGGGCGACATGCGATGTAAATCTGCGATAGCTTCGTGAGCCACCGTAATACGCTGTCATGCATGCGTGAGGGCCGTTACGGCGAAAATATGAACTGCCGCTTTTGGAGAGAGGGCGTTGCAATCGGCCTTTGCTTCCGGCCTGTGCATATCTCCCTCTCTCTCCTCTTCTCCGTTTTCTTCTCCAATTTGGGGTCTCTCTCTCTCTTTCGTTTTTTATAAATATTATTACTCTTCTGGGTTGAGTGCTCCTGTAGGATTAGACCTCGTTCGTGGACCGTGCGAAAAATCGAGCGGAAAAAATAAGTAAACGAGGTATGATGGATCCGTTCGGTCAACCTTGAAAATAAGATAAACCCGGGTTATCCTAATTTCGAATCGATGATTCACCCATTTTGGTGGCAGGAAGAGTATGGTATTTTATTCTCTCCTTTCCCTGCCCCTCCTCCCCCCTACCCACGACGCACGTTGTTTTTTTTTATTTTCGTATAACATGTTTTGATCAAAGTGATTGCTCTCTTGAATGCATGTTGCCCCGTGAAATTCGATGGCGTTTTAGCCCGCGGTCCATGGCCACAGACCTGTTGTAAGCCCGTGGAGCGGTGCATTTTTCTTTTTTTTTCTGAAATGAAGTTGGTGTTTATCTTTGCTGAGTCTGGCTTTATTAAGCGCACAGAGTTATTTATATATTTTCTCAATTGCCTTTTTTGGATGAGGACATTTCATTAAAAGTGATCATTCATTCATACCTATCCTAATGAGGACTCATAGCTAATCGTTAAAATCTCCTTTTTAGTACCATATTATCGTTAGGAAACTGTACATCCGAGTCTTGATTCATTTGAAATTTAAGTTGCTTAATCTGAAATGCAACGAGAGTATATTGTTTATAACGTTTGTATTAGTTGGTGATATTGCTTAAAAATAAGGAATTAAATATTCTTCAATACTTTTAAATAGCTACTCCTCTTGATTTCTTCCTTTAGATACGTGTAGGCTATGAATTCCTTCTTATCTCATTTCTCTTCGACATTACAATTAGTAGAAAGATTTGACTCAATAGGGGAGCACCATACTTAACAATTTTTTGTCCGTTTAAGAGGGGTGAAGTAGGTACTCATCCGTTGCAAAGGAAATGGGTGAAAATGGATTCATGCAGTATTTTGCACAATTATTCGTCTTCTAAATGATCACCCAAATAGAATTTTAAAAATGGTAAAATCCCGGATGCAACGACTGTAACGCTGAAGTTTGGCTATTTTTTAAATGCGATAAAATACGCTGAATAACAACTGTGGAATTCCTAAAATCATTATTTACTAATGAAACACAGTTAAACCAACGATAGCATATTCTGCTCAAGATTTATCATGCAAAGTATATTGAAAATATTAAAAGGGGTAGTTCAAGCTTCCTCAGTCGGTGGTGATCCTTCGGGTGAAATTCATCACTATTGCAAACTTAGGTGGTGTGACTGAGAGTGGGACCTCATGAAATGCTTCCGATTCTGGGGCTTACACATGAAGGTTGCCGAGGGAGTATCCCCGTGTCGGTAATGCCATTCGCGTCTCCAGGGAATTGCGGGATCAAAAGCGGAGAAAGAGCAAACGGTGGCGTTTCCGACGGGGGAATACTCTTTTTCCATCAACCCACGCTTGAATGGCGTTCGATTGTTTATTTTTCGCCGCGGTTTTCCCGTGCGGGTGAAAATTTCTGCGGCCGGAGAGAACGGGCGACTCGGGAGGAGCGTCGCGAGTTTGCCGCGGGCCCTTCATTACGGGAAATGAATATTCATCGCCCGGCTGGTTTCCTGGCATAGGAGTGGGGACGGAGGAGTTGTATTAAAAGATATTTCGCGGGCTGAAGGGTGGGAGGGCAAAGGCAGGGAATAACACGAATGGGATGGGGCGGTTGTTGAATGGCCAAGTTGAAAAGTAATGGAGTGATTATAACGGTCAGTAATTCGGGACAGGGAAGCAACTGGAGTAGAAATTGATCCATTTGAATTGAGATGGTGGGGTGGGAATCCACAAATGGAAACTTAAGTTGTGTGTTTGAGTGTTTTTGCATTAATTAAAGTGAAGTAACTGTCCCTTGCTAGTTGCTTGGTTGATCGGCATTTGCTATCCTTAACGGTTGGCCGGTTCCAACGGTTGGATATTTAATGCAAAAGCAAAAGACATTACCCAGTATGGCGGAAGACTTGTGGCGTCTGTAGTTGAGATCCCACCAATCTCCGATGATTTAAGGATGAGAAAATTTATAATAATATTTTACAAATAATATTTCCATTTCACGACTTGCCATGGAGAAGCATTAAAGTTATAAATTAAATTTACATATTTTTTATTTCTGAGTTCTCATTTATCACCCTGTAAGATTGACGTTGGCTAACAAATGTTTTATTGGCATGTTTATCGGACACTGTGATTAGTGAAATGGAAAGCGGCATTAATATTCATTAGTCGATCTTGTGCTAATTTCTCCCGTTATCGAATTTACTCCCCTTTGATTTGGTATTGCCGAGAAAAATTGTCTCAGTCGAAAAAGAAACTCACGTGACTCCATTTTACGATAAAATCGGTAATGAGCAACAAATTTTGTGCATGCATGCTTAAATTATCCTCCAAATTCCTTATTTTACTAATGTTTCTGAGGAGTTTTTATCTTGAACGATGTGCATTTTCAGTCCATCTAACTTATTTGCTTGGGAAACACATTGGTTTAGCTTGTCTGTTTGCTTCATATCTTGCGGTTTGCCAATTACATCACGAATGTAAAATTATGCGGTTCTTGGTTCAGATCTAGAGTTATATCACATTTAACGCTGCGTGAGAGGCGACCGAAAGGCGTGGGGGAACGCCATCATTATTGCTCACGAAGTTGAAAGTTTTTGTTTCATCGACACCGATTTTGTATCAGCGAAACGTTAACCTGAAGAAACACAACCTACTATCTCGCTGATTTTAGGCGTAGCTCTCCTGGTGTGCTGGCATATTGACACATAAGAGAGATAATTTAACCACGGATAAGATTAGCGTCTAGGTCTCAAGCAGCATTAGTCGATACACCCAAAAATTAGACTTCAAGGCCCGCATGTATTCTTAAGACGACGAATTGAGTTTGGAAATATAAAATCGTATTTTCCCTGACTAGACCTCATTTGGCTTTATAATGTTCCACGCGGAGTACAGCTTTTATGACAAACATTTTCCTCCTCTCTCTGTTTTGAAACAAGGAATGTATGAACGTAATGAAAGACTTGGGAAACAAAAGCAGCCCACCTTCACAAAGGAGGTTTTTTTGATGCGGTGGATTTTTGTCGTTTACACAGCCGCCTCCAAAGATCCTTCCATTGTTCCTTTCCAATCTCTCTCCCTGTCTCTTCGTGTGTCGCGGCAGGAAATTGATGGAGCGGGAGGCGAGGACAATCCGACCGACAGTGTATGAGGTCTGGCCCGATTCCTTAAGTTGTATTGCTTCTGAAAGACCAGGATCTGGCCTGGGGAGTTAATTAACCTTCAAGCCTTGAAAGGGGCGGGGCATTATGTGTCCTCACACAGAACCTTGTTCAGCCTAGACTCGATCCTTGAATGGGAGCATTTTTATCGCCGAGTTTTTTGTCTGTTTTTGATCAGATTCCCTGTCGAATAAAATGAAATACGTTTATGTGAGGTGTAATAGGAACTATTTTGTTGAGAAAATTCATAGCGCTAGCGCTAAAGAGCTCTACCCGTATTTGTGCCAAATATCACGCATGGAGTGCCATTGTGCCGTGACGGAAATCGATACGGATGTATCCTTTATTTTTTGACTGAAGGATTATTATCACGTTCCTTCTGAAAAAAATTATTATTTTTTCAGAGAAACAAAGTTAGATTGCCTCTTTGAGATGAAATTATCCTCAATGTGGTATGGTTACTGGATTGTGATCGAGGAGGAAATTGAATTCCCTCATGTTGTTCTCGTGACTGAGAAATCGTTCTTCTGCTAATCGTTTCAAAGGATCTTATTCATGTCACTCATTCCAGGTGTTACTTGAATTTTTCTTTAACGTAGCCGCAGATGTAAGTAATTTCCAACGATGGTACATAATATTCCTTCATCTTTCGTGGTATGGAAAAGTTAATCGGGTAGCATTGTAATTTGCGTGTCTTCTTGGATGCGATCCATAACTCAGTCTCATAAATAATAGGTACTTACTTCAATCTGTTTTTCAGTAGCCATTTTTCACTTCATCCTGCAAGTGTCGGATGCCAAATGGGGAACGTTTTCAGATGGATAGCGAAGGAGTTAGAATATATTGTCCATTTTACTTCTTTTGTTCCTCATTGCTCAAAGTATTTAATCTAGCTTTTTGATCCACGCTCATATATCTACTAGAAAACTTACTCGCCATTGCTCACGCGAAGTTAAACGCGTGGGCATGTATTTGCTTGCGTCTTCGAAAGAGTTTCCGATTCGCGAAGCGCAAAAAGGGTTGATGCCAGAAGGAATGTGCATATGCGGGTTGCCATTATTTATGACGTCTGCGCGGGAAATTAGTGGGCAGGCTGGGAGGGAGTGGGAAAAGAAGGGAGGTGGAGAATAAAGGGGGAGGCTGGAGAGAAGGTTTACAAGGTTGATAGGAGTGGATGTGAGGAGGGGGCGGAGTAGGAATTTATGCGGGAGGTTGGGGGGAAGTAGGGAGGAGCTCTTTCGAGGAGTGGGGAGAGGGTAGAAAGGAGGGGGCTGGCAGAGCGAAGAGGCGGGCTGGGCGGTTTCCTCCGTCTTAGCTGCAGTCATTTGTTTCCAAAGTTAATTAAAAGAAACATGCCTCATCATTGATTTCCTGTTCATATTATTAAGGAGAAGAGTAGGGTGTGGGGTACGTGGGGGTTGTGAGGTTGAAGGGGGAGTTCATTTTTACGTCTTTTCCGCCTGCTTTTTTTCTCCTTATACTTCCCTCCCCCCTCCCCGCTCGAGAAACGTTGTCGTTCTGAGGTCTTGTTTCGTTGGGACCGCTCTCTGGTCGCTTCCTCTAAACCCCCCACCTCCGCAAAACCTCGAAGAATATCTTTTTCTCCCCACTTGTCGCCTGCTTGCCCGGGATGCCCCCTCATCTCCGCATTCCCTTTGCAGAAACCCACCCCCTTCATTCTCTCCTCCCCTCGCCATATCTTCCCGCGTCGCGCAGGCTTCCCTCCGCTTTTTTAATTAAGCAGAATTTCGGGGGAATTAAGGAGTTGGGATTTTCTCTTTCCCTTTCGCCCATGTAATTTGACGTCGGAATTATTCTCCGACCGCTCTTCCTTCCCCCACTCTCTGTCCCACTTCTTTCTCCTCCCTGAGCCGTTGTCCTGACTGGTTTTAGTAAGCAACAGGTACACAGTGAAACCCTAATTGCTCTACTCCTCGTCGTTCACTCCTCCTCCTGCTCCTTGCCACTATACCCTCGTCCCTGGTTTGCCGTTCACCTCCATCTTGTCCTCGCTCCGTGACAACCTCCTCACCGTGGTTAATTTTTAATTCGTCTGCATTCATTGGCCGGGATTCCCAGACCATTCTCGGAGGAGTCCATTGTCCTTGCCTCTAGGAAACGACGATTCTTCCCCTGAACCGTGGCTCGTTCTAATTCTCCTTCACGGAAGCGTTTAATGCTTCAGGGTTAATATGACCGAGTGCAAATTTTATTTTGCATGATTCAGGATCCATGATTCTACAGGGATGTGAAACGGTTATCTGACACTTTAGCCGGTAAAATCAGTTTTTCCTGCGGTGTGTCGGCGCGTCTGTAGTCGGTAGTCTATTCAGTAGCATAATCGCTCTATAGGTGATTCAAATATTCCATGAAATGCTCATTATTTCAAATACGTAATTCAAGTACATGCCACAGAAGAGGGTGTGTACTGTTATAATATAGAACCAAGTTAGCACCAATTTATCTCAATATGATACAGTTTCATGTCTTCCAGTTTTTTAACGTTTTTTTTTGATTAACCTCAGTTACAGCTATTTCTCGCCTTTTTGGACATCTTTGACTCCCCGAAGCCGCATTTGTTTCAAAGTTCATTGAAAATTCACTGATCCACGTTCAAATACCAGACTCGCAAATTCAAGAGTGATTATCAATCGCCAACTTCGCTGGTTAATTTGTAAATAGAATTAGCCTTATGTATGGAGTATCTTGATACCTGTGGTGAACGTCACTCTGTCACATACTAGCGAAGCATTTGTCATCCAAATTCTCAAAAAAGGAAGGCTGTGTCTTGTGATTTACCGAATTTCGAGGAACACCACCTTTCCGTTGAACCAACCGCCCTCTGCTCAGTCTTTTACTTATTCCGACTGCCGCCCCGCCTCATTCCTTCCCCTTCCTCTTTGTCCTCCTCTTTCCTTGCATTCACCATCCATCCCACTGCCCATCTTCCTCTATCATTCTAAGAGACTCCAAACATCCCACTCCCCCCCAGCGTTCCGCTTCTACCTTTCCCCCCTCACCTCACCCCAAACCTTCCTTCTTGGGCGGAGACAATGTGCTATTGTAAGAATCCTTCTGCCACCCCACTAGAGAGAGAGAGAGAAGAGGAGGACCCCTCCCTCGCGGCGCCATTGTTCTTCGGCGTATAGGAGGCGTCTTCGCGCTGCGCGGAGGAGGAGTTGACTGTGTGAGAGGGGAGGGGGTGGGGTGGTTGCCGGGGTGCGAGCGTGCTGGTACTCTTTTGAATCCATCCGAGATATCGTGGGCCACGCGGAGTGATAGATCTGCCTTTCGATAAGACGAGTCACGTGAAATGCGTGCTGAGATATATGTTAAGCAATCTGTATTTGTACCTCGGCGTCAATTAGTGCCCACGTAATACTCGGTGGATGATTTAATCGTGCTGTGGAACCCAATTTCTGCTTGTCTACTCTTGATTCTCAATTCCCCTTCATTCCCCGGTGTTTTCAATCTAGAATCTAATAGAGTGTAACCTAATGGTGCGCCTGTATAAATATTCAACGCAAACGAGTAAAAATCTTTTAAAAAAATCTCATGAAAATTCTGAAATGAAGACTGGTCATCCCGATAATGCGCAACTTGGAAAATGATGGTCTTATGATCACGCTCGTCGAGAGGTAATTGAATGGGAGGAATGATAAACGAAGCAATGGATCTCGGATAAGTTACATGGAGCAAATAGAGAAAAGTGTTAAAAGAATGATATGTGTACATGAAGAGATTTGTTGCTGTAAGAACCCAGAGGAGAGCTGCGTCAAATAATTAGAATTGCTAGACTATTGTCAGTGATAGCACGTTTAAATCACTATTTATTATAAGAACAGAGAAATTACTGCAATATTAGGTTTTAATATCAACTCAGCGAACACCAAATCTTAAATGCTGAAGTTTTCTCCCTCAAATCAAATTTCAATCAGCACTTGAAAATTATAAATAAATAAATAAGGGAAAGGGCCCAATATTAGTGGAGGGGAAACTGATTTCAAATAAACCAGATCTTCAGCAAGCAAAACTGACGTTAAATTGGATACATGAAATATGAACCAAATTTTCATATTCAAATTATCTATTTGCTGATAGTGTCCCTTCCTAGTTTGCTTGACACATTCTGCATAGAATGGTCTTGCAATTACGATAAGTAAAAGTGTTTCCACTAGTTTTTATTTTCAAGGGGCCAATTTTAAGGTATTTGAATATTTGGATAATGATGACACGCAAATAACTCTCTAATGTAGGTTCTCGGGAAAATGTTTTCATCAGACCGATCTTCCTTGTTCCCCAATTAGGATTAATGACTACCCGAAAGGCCGATTGTTACGTCTATTTTATGCGTTAGCTTAGCATATTCAATTTAGTATCTCCAAGAACTACATTCTCTTCATAATTCTACATCAATGTTCATACGTTAGTGTGAATTTGTCATTGTCTTCTATTATCTAGGGATGGTTATTGAAATACCTCGTTTGCTTTCTTGGAATTTGTGTTCGACCATTTACTCTGCTTAAAAAGGCTTAGATTATCCAAGGGTACGTGGTAGTGGTAGCCCCGGCTATTTGGATTTCCGTATCGTTATTATTAGACCTAATTTTACAAGTAAAAGAAATCATTTAAAAACGTTTCCACGAAGAGAACAACGGCATCATATTGCTTCAAAATTGTGTTAAACTATTTGATGTCGTGTTAAAACTTCGTTGATTTGTATGTTTTAAATTATAAATGTTGTTGGGTGTACAAATCTCGTGATTTATTATGAACTGGATCAGTTAATTCCAGTAGTGTCATTTTTCTTGGAAAGTAACTCAGAGGTGCATCACTTAAGACATCGTCTGATTCAATCAAGCTTAGGTACATTACTACTATTCAGTATTTAATTTATGATTACACCCCGCTTTTGTCTTTTACCTAGTTCTCCTGGTGTACCCTAGTATTTCACTATAATTCCAATTTTCAATCAATGTGTTAACCTAATATTTTAAAGAGTTTCCGATATCAAAAACTAATTTTTTACAGGCTTCCATTAAAACTTTTAAATTTATTTCCCCATGATTGTTATCCCGATTCAATAATGAATTATTCTGTCGGAATAGTTTTTTTTAGTAAACTTTGATTCTAGATAAGGGTAAGTTGTAGGCGTAGTTCATATTTTGCACATCACATGATAAAATTCTTGGCTAGACGACACTCGTCTGTGTTGTTTATGGCAACGAGACTAAGAATATATGAAATAATTTAGTAGATATGCCAACTAATTTTCCGGCTTACTGAAGTTTTCCTCTTCCATTGAGAACGAAGGATATAAATTCGGCAGTGGCGTCAAAAAAGGAACCTCCCGCGAAGTATTGAGCTCACAAAAGCGCTGGTTGATTAATAATAAAAACATCAAAGCTGGATGATTCATCTTTTTTTTTGCATTTTGAAAAATAAATACGGGACGTTTTTACGGGCGTTTCTTCTGTTGCGTTTATAAAATTTCATTCTCCATGATCTTTTGTTCGGCAGTGCAAGCAAACGACACCGAATCAATTATCGTGCTTCTGTTTATTGAGGAGAGAATCGAACGGCCGTGTTGGGGACGAGAGGTGAACTGCATATGGGATCTCTGCAGCCATTGTGTCTGCAATCTCTCGTTAAGAGAAATAATGGAATGCTGTTGATGATGGAAAATTTGAACTTGCAACAGAGCTGCACATAATGGCTGCGTGCCCGATTGTTTGTGCGTTTCCATGGTTCCGATTCGTTGGTTATTGGCAAACGAGGTCGAGGGAAGAGGACATGTATTTAAGGATGGCGGGGGGGAGGGAAAAAGGGGGGGGGGGAGTGGGAAGGGTATATAGATGAACGGACGTGTGCAAGGGGATCGCAAACTCTTTATGGGAGGCCCAATGTCCAGTGGCACGAGGCCCCAACCCTCTCGATGCGATTTTCAATGCCGCGAAAGTAAACAATAAAGTATTGTACGAATAACGATCGAATTAAAACTTGTAACTGGTCGGGGATTGAATGGGTTTAAAACGTTCGAAAGCTTCCGCAGAGAGAAGGTTGTGAATTTTTTTAAAAATCTAGATGCAGGTCCATGGCACCATTGACGGGCTGATTCATTTGGGATGTGGACGCATACAGGTCTCTGACAGTGTTGTACTGGTAGTTGTTTTTGCGGGTTCTTCGAACATTTTTAATAATATGTATATACTTTGGATTTACGTCAATACTTGACGCAAGAGTTAATGGTGATTGCGGAGCACAGAAATTTTGAATACGACTTATATGGACTTTCCTCTATCAGATTTTGCAGCGCTGTTCATTGCTAATTGGTCGATGACATTACTTGCCGTCATGTTGCGTTGGTGGTCATCGGTATTCACATGACGCCTTGAGAAAGATTTTTTTTGTTCATGGTTAACCTTGACTTTTCAACGAACTTTTCGATTCTGTACAGTGCCAGTTAGTTTACTTTTAGTGTATGCCATGCTATTTGAAGTGTCTTAGAAGAACCTATTTAATTCTAACTGCGGGTCGCGAAGAAATCGGAAACTCTTTCATTTTAACCAAACGGCAAGCTTCAGAACGCAGAGAACTCAAGAAGTTTATTGCCCGCATTCTTATCGCAATTATTGTTGTTAAGCAAAATATACTCTCCCCTGTGGGTGGATGGCAAATTTTTTATTTTTCAAAAAACCCGCTGAGGAACGACAAAAGAAACGCAAAATGCCGTGCCTCCCGATCGTAACGGCAAGTCAAAAATGCCTCAAAAGGAAAACATTATCAACATTCGTTGCCACCACTCTCTCTCTTTTCCTCGCGCAGTTAAGGTGTTCCTTTTCGCTTCCGTCATCGCTCTTTCCACCATTCCTCTCGCTCTCTCTCTTTTTTTTCCTTTAATGTAGCT
Organism: Platycnemis pennipes; assembly: GCA_933228895.1. Lineage (NCBI taxonomy): Eukaryota > Metazoa > Arthropoda > Insecta > Odonata > Platycnemididae > Platycnemis > Platycnemis pennipes. The sequence goes on from OW121853.1 coordinate 56,444,569, forward strand.
CAGCACTCGTCTCATGCCTCCTCGGATCTTTAATATTTCTCTCGCCCTTTTCCCTCATTGCGGTGAGACGAAAAAATCATGAATTGCAAATTCAAGCCTTCGGAAAGGATTTGCACACTCTTATTTCCTTCCGCGTGGGGCATGGTCGCGCATATCTCAAACTCCTTTCCCCCCCCCCCCCCACTACCACCTCTCTCCGCCCTGCCCTCCTTTTTAACCCCATCACTCCTTAGACGCTTGGAATACGGAATCGGACAGAGGAACGAATGCGTGTTCCGCGAGCGCCCTCGGGAACGGTCCCTCCCGGGTTTACCATTTTCTGGTCTACTCCCACCCGCCTCCCCCTTCCCCCCACCGCAGCTCTTCTCCATTATCGTGAGAACCTCTTATTCCCTCCTATTCCTTTCCACACCATTACGTGCTCCCGCCGTCCGCGAGCGCCACTTGGTCGCCTGCCCTCCTCTCTCCTCGGCATTCATCTGCATAGATAGGGTATTCCGCCTCGTGTCTCCGCGAGGGAGATGGGGACAAGGAGTCAAAGATGCCATAGAAGGGGGAAGGGGGTACATAAGGTGGTGGCGAGAGCGAACTCCACTGGAAGTGGACACTGGGAAGTAGTGGAAACACGACGAAGGAAGATAACACCAATCTGTGCGGTGTTGTGCTGACCGTATGACGTTAATGTTTGCATTTCTCTCCTCTCATGTGTATGACCGCAGTGCACCATCTCAACCTTCTTGATTCTCCTGTTAAAATCCCGGCTATTCTCCCGCGCTGCAGTTTCAAATCCCATATCGTAACTTCATATTTGTTGAAATGAAATCACTTGGGGTCATCATATCATCAAATTGGGTTGTAGGTGCTCCATCGGGTGAGGTTCCATCATACCGTATAATCTAGTACGAGAAAACTTATGGAAAGTACGACATCCAAGCTCTGGGCGAGATTCGAACCCGTATCTTTTGTAAAGAGCATTATTCCACAGAGGAAAAAACCATATGCCATAACCACTTGACCGGGACTCGAACCCGACTCCCTTGGATTCCGGGCAGGTGCTTTGACCAATTAAGCAATCGAGGCGACCGGTCAAGGCGAATGATTTTTTCTCCGTGGAATGCTATAATGTTAATTTCATGTATTATGCTATTATGTAATTTCAGCGGGTAACGCCGTTTAGGTTCTCGCGGCCAGTTCGCGGTCCTTAACTTTTCCGTATCCTTTACGGTTGCCAGGTTGGCACGTTACCGAACTGGCTACCATTGCCGGCTCCCCAAGTCTCCCCAAGTATTAAAATTTTACATCTGGATGACATGTATGTACATGTCATTTCTCCCTCCCTATGGTCGGTTGATTTAATTGATTTCATAGATGTTCTCATAGCATGATATGTTAATTAATTGTTCCGAAAGTGGGAGGAGAGCTGAACTAGTGCTTTATAGAAACGCCACTTTAAATTGTATTGGAAGAAAAACGGAAAATTAGCTATGTTCGGTGCCTTGACTTCCTTAAGAAGTGGAAGCGTAAAGCCCCTTTCATACTGTCAAACTCCAGCTGGTTGACAAACAGAACATTCGAAATGTCCATCTAGTTGAACGCGAGCTAGATAAACGCGTATGCTACGTGGCTTGCGTGTTGCTGCGAAAGCAACACGCAAGCGGAAGAGGGACAACGCCGACATCCGAGGGAAAATGGGACGGGATGAGCAGACGTAAGATCGTCCGGGGTTCACTCATTGTCGATGGGGTTTTTTTTTAAACGCAGCGGGGGTCAGAGGTAATAAGAGTGGGGACGACGGGTGAGATAGAGGAGTGGGGAGGCGAATTTGGGAGCTAGGATAAGAGGCGGGGCTTAGGAATGGTTGAAAGAGAAGAGAGGAGCGAGCGGGGTGGGGAATGCGAGGAAAGTGACAGATGGCGCTCATTCGACCTCGCCGCGGTTCCCATGCACCTCCTTCCCTCTCTCGCCATCCACATTGCTCCAATTGTTCCCTCCCTTTCGCTACTTCTTTTTTCCTCCTCCGAACTCTCCGCCTCGACATCATCCAACCCTCTGCTTCACACGATCCGACTGTGAAAAGGTGGTGCCGTCTCTCTCTTTTATCCTCCCTGTAATCGAAAATGGCGGAAAAAGTGACATAATTTTCCTGTCCCCTTTCCTGCCGCCTCAACGGACCTAACCGCCGCTAGGCGAACCTCGATGTCTATGGCTCAAACGTGGATTCTATGCAATTAGGATAGATGATTTCTTACGGTTAATGTTTGGAAATAACAGAATTTCCTCCGTGAAAAAAATCCACCTTGACCACGACTAAAACCCCGAACCCCCTCCCCTGATTCTCGGCTGGTTCGCAATCCTTGAATTCATGCAGAAACTTCGCTTTACAATAAATGAAAAATAAATCTAGTTTTCTTAGAGTGAAATAAATATTGGCTTTGTCTGAGGCTACCTTGGTGATTCTCTTCACGGCTTGCTATCTCTTGTTGATAATGTAAATCTAATTTTAAGTTACAGTAATCGTTTACGGGATGCTAATTCATCTAATGTGTCTGATCAGTTATCATTATGCCGTCGTTCTTATAATGATGGAGTTTCTTTTATGAATTAATTTCTAGTTTAGAATGTAACGTAGTACTTGAATAATTTATGTAACGACTCTGTAATGTCAGGTAATCTTTAATTTCACCCTTTTCCCCAGTATAGTTGCACCAATCCCCTTCTTCGACCATTTTCTTGCATTCCTTCCATCAGAAATTATGTTGAGAATGCTCTGATTATGAAAATGGAAAACATACCGTATAATCAAATCATATGGTCTCTTGGTCGATTAAGGTATTCGTGTGGTTCACTGGCTTTACCCCGCACATTCAATTTCTTTGCCATAACAACATATATTTTCATTCTTTGTTAAAGATATTTCATTCTTGCACATCCGAGGAATCTATCTTTACCTTACTTAATTTTGCTCAGTAATCCATCACTTTCATTTATGTTTATCTCTTTTGAGATCTCTGCTATTTATTACATGTATTATTTACAAATCACCGATAATGTACCTTGAGAAATATATTTTTGTAATTTGTCCGCTACAACGAGAGCGTCGATATTGAAATTATTTTTATACATTATACTGTGTCAGACTCGTCTTGTAGAACATTTTAAATGTTCATTTTTGAAATGATCGCCTTAGCGATATTATTTTGAATGTAGCTTTGATGAAAGTTAAAATGAAAAATTATTTTCATAACTTTTCGATTTTATGACGGGGAAGAAGTGAAATACCTAAATTCTTGTTTAATGGTCGCTCGTGGCCGTAAGCACAAGCAACGTCCTCCGACATGTAGAAAGCAAATTATACTTTATACACAGTTCTTTGAATTCGAAAGGATTATGTGGAAGGTTAATGATATGAGTGTATAATAAGCAAAAAGTGTTGGCCACGATCATGTAATTCATTCCATACTTCACTCCCAGTGTTTTTTGTGAAAAAATCGGACGGAGTATGGGAGGGGATAGAATATGGATGAATGTTTATGCACAATCAACTGCAAGGTGTGGAGAGAATAGGAAAAATACATGGCGTATTCCGGGAAATAATTTCCTTCACACTATTTATGGACATGAGCAAGTTTTCATCTGCAGTGAATCGAGCCAATTTTCACTTTCTTTCTCTCAAAGGTTTTCCGAATGATGTTTATGTCTGCGGGGGCAATTTTTAGTGAAAGAAATATTGCGCATTGCATTCCCGTTAATATACGTCTCAGAGGTTTTTGCTCGGAAATAAATGGCAGTAACATTCCTTATGTGGAATCCATGCTAAAACGGTTGCCTGTATTTAATAAAATTTATGCATATTGGATTTAGGAAAAATTAATTGATTTTCTCATGCCATTCAACTCCGTTTTAATGTTTGCTGGTATTCCAGGAAAGTAAATCGTAACGAAATGTGTTCCGAGATTATCTTTTGGGCTCATTCAAACTCTCCCACTAGCATCGCAGTAAGACCAATCCCATATTCTCCCCTCCCTCTCAGGTTTATGACTTCTAATAGCTCCACCAGTTGCATGAATAAAGTGTTCGACAGGTTGATTGGTGACTTCAACGCGTGATAATGCACTCCTCGGGTGGGAGCGGCGCCAATCATAATGTGAATCGGTCATTACCCCGCTGAAAGCGGCTGCTTATTATTCCTCTTGAGTGCCAGGGCAATTTACCTTGATCTTTATAGGACTGCTATTTAAAGCAGTATTAGATGACTACAATTTTTTAAGTCCAAGGAAATGGGTGGATTTATCATTTTCTTCTCATTGTTTTCAGAAAGGTTTCCTCTCTGTTATAATAAACATTTATGTCGCAAATAGTATTTTTTGTAAATATGAAAATATTTCATTGCACATCTGGCATATGGTGCTTGGCGCGAATGAGGAAATGGTTCGCGTTATTAGATCTCTTTTTGTAATATTTACTTTGCCTTCAACTATTCAAGACGAATTTCTCCTTGGGGAATGTCATTAATGCCATTCTGTTAAGCTCGCCAAGAAAATACTATTTCCCTTCCTCGCCAAGGGTCAAGCTTTCTGGTCTATTTTTTTCTTTTAACACCCAACTGTGCAATCTGTCTCAGTTTTTTCATAAGAAGGACAGATTTTCCCCACGGGCTATAGTTTTTAATATCTTAACATAAGTTTCCTAGCTTCAGTTTATAATTAACGAAGTTGCTAAGTGTGTGTGCGTACAAATTCACCTAAAATACTGCTAAAAGACACTTTATTGTACGAGAAGCCTTCTGGAGAAATTATTTGATCGTTTCTGATGTGATCGCGTTGATTTCATAGTTAAAATCCGGCCATATATAAGTATTAAATGTTAGATAAGCGTGCGTATAGTTTGGCCTCATTGTTATAAAGTTGATTGAAATAACAAATCTTTAGAATCTTTTATATTATAGGTTATACGTTTCATTTAAAACGTTCCATACGAGCGTGCTGTAGGTAATGAGCGTTAGTCGGGCATCCAAGACTTTCCCTCCGATACGATGAGCCCTTTTGATTTTTCTCACATAACCAACCGCAAGGGGACCAACAGGCCAGCCGAGCAATAGCAGACGCAAATTGGAGAGGGGGCAAACTAGCAATACCATCACCCCCCTCTCTCCAATCTTTATCTTTCCCCTTCATCCAAGCATAGTTCGCACTTGCCCCACTCCTGTCTCGCTCACTCATTTCTCTCCCATTCGAAAAGAGTGACTCTCAAACGCGTGTGACTCGTGACTTAACCTTCCCATGAGCCTCTTCAGCGATGTCAATCACGACGCCTGGCTCGCACGATCGCGTGACTTTTGCGGCCGGTGACACGCGTAGGAGTGTGAGGGACTGTGGGGAGGGTGGGTGCTGTTGTCGGGGAGGGCGGTTTTTGGGGGCGAGGAATCGAGTGGGTGGTTTGAAGCGCGTTTTGCATGGGCGGAGCCAGACTTCATCGAAGGGGCGTAATACCGGAATGATGAAGTGGTCGGTGCGTTTTCTGTTTTAAGTGTATTTAAATCGCCGTAATGGAACTATAGGATTCATGGGTGGAAAGCGAACATGCTACGAGTGTGTGTCAATTGTAGCCGGCATTAAGGAATAAAAGAGCTTAATTATTCGCTAAAATATTTATTGCCTAGTTATGCTAGTAGCTCATATTTTACGGTATTTAGTGAATGTAAATAAGCGATCTGTACACTGTTTTGTTTTATCATTTCAACGCTCTGAGAATAAGAGGAGAAAGTTCAGTCATTCGAATATTCATTGATCTTGCTGCGGGGAATAATAATATCGACAACAATTTCTTTGTAATAATTCATGGTATTTTGAGGAGAAGTGCAAATGGAGCAGGGCCAAAGACATTGGGTGAGGGGGTGGAGTAGGATGTGTGGGCACGAGAAGACGATTCAGGAAATGGGTTGAGAAGGTTTTGGGGGTGAAGTGGACGTTTATAAGGAGAGAGAGATTCGTGAACTTGCAGAAGCTGGGGTGACCACCGGTTTTGGAAAATTTTTGAGTGTTAGACCGGGTGAAGTTGAAAAGATTTTGTTGTTTTCATTGAGATACTTTAAAAGGGCGTAGCATCGTAGTGCGATACTGTGTTGATAGGGAATAGTCTATATCCTATAGCAACATTACTCAGGAGAAATCACATAATATGCGATACTTGATAACCTTTGAAGTAATGGGTGGAATCGATACCCGGATAAATGGTATTTTAAACGATAATGTTCTCCCATTATGACCAAATTTTGGCGTGGAGCTGCTCGAGTGGTGGAGATAACGAAATAACATATTATAAAAGATCCTAAGTTGAGAGGTCAAGGAAGGTCACTTGTTTTCGATGGTGGAAGCTTTGAAGAGGAGTATCATGAAGGGGAAATCCCTGAGGGGTGTGGAGGGGCGTGATGCGACCGGCGAACGGGCCTAAACCGGACCGATGCATAAATAATGTCATGACTTCATTTGAATAGACTGGACAAATGACTGATTTGATGGATCGATACAATGTTAAAGATATCTCTTCAGTTACCTATTACATGCTCGTGTCTGTGTCAGCGGGAGGGTGCTGAGAAAGGCGAAACAAGAGAGGATCCTGACGATCTGTAGCATATATTGGGAGAACTTCATAATATGTTTGTCAAAGACTTATTGAAATAGGCTCAATCCATGGCTATTTACGGTCGGGAAATTAAGGAATGCCTTCGCTTCGGATGGCGTTCGTTGAGAGCTCAAAATCTCCCCTATGATACGCGTTGAGCGAAGGAATGGTTATTGTCTCAATCCTGAGTCATTCGTCTGGCGGCAGTCAGCCTCCTCCCACTCTCCGTGTCACCTCGCGAGGACGATGATTGGGCCAGGAGAAAGGGGGTTTGGCAGACAAGGTGGTCCGATCGTCGCCCGCCATCTCCGCACGGCCATTCTTCGCGTTCCCGGAGTTCCTTTGTGCTAATTCCCAACCTAGTCAGTCCCCTCTCCGAACTGGCACGCCATGAATGCCTAATCGAGTGGGTGTGCGGGCGCGGAAGGGTGCGTTAATTTTCGAGGCGAGGAGAGGAGACGAGAGCGTGATGGATTCGCTCGGCTCTGGAGGAGAATTGAGGAAGCAGGTGAGGAGGCCTGGTCGGGTCGTCGTTTGGATTGGGTGCGGGGAAAGATGGGGAAGAGTCGACGAATGAGGAGGAAGGGCGGATAATTTTGGTAGTCCCGCCGGATCTAGGCGTTTTTGGAATACCCAGTTCAAAATTCCTATCTAAACTTGTGACTAATCGTCACCAACGGTCTACGGAATCGCTGATTGGACTACGCGGTGGATTGAAATTCATTTCCGATTATTTTGAACGATAAGAGGTCTCGTATAGCGAAATTAGCGCCTGGAGGGAGAGAAGTTTCAAATTATTATCTTTTTGGCGCGTGCAGAAATTTCGTTCACGGGGGCAATAAAGGAAGGTCAAGGGGGAAATATTAGTTTCTGGCCCAGATGTATAGAACCTTGGTAGGTGTACATCCTTCAAGAGCGTGCAGATTTTTGAATATTCTGGTTTCCATCGCGATTAAAATCAATACATGAAGCGTTACAGTATAAAATAATTAAATTGATAAGGTGTGTTTCGAAAATTCAACTTGTGTGTCACTGTTTCGGAGGTAATTGCATCTATCATTGGTAAAAATGGCGGGCAGGTTATTGTTCTAACAATAAGTGTCAACGTGTGCGGCATTCATGGCTACCTTTTAGAGAAAAATTATTGTTTTTGCTGGGTCACGTGAAACGGGTTATTCTGTAAGCAGCCTTTCTTTCTCTTTTGTCTTGTTACACCTACATATTTTGCAATTTAAACATATACAAATCTACTAAGTATTTTGTTTTAGTCAAAATTGGCAATTCTTTTTTTATTATTTCGATTAAAGTTCTTGGGTGAACTTGGACTTTGGACATTATAATGGTGTAGGTATTTATAGCTTATAGCTGATTTTTTCGTCGTTATACTTTATTGACCATTTCTTTTCCAAAAACTTATTCGAATATTCACGAATGTTCACAACGATTCAAAACGAATATTCACAACAATCGCCTGTCTTCTAAAGACGAATAAGTTATCATCGTAACATGCTGAAATAACAATTGAACAATTCCACATAACTTCATGAAAATTTTACGATGAAAATATTTAGTGGGAATTAAATGTGAGTAATTTCCGTGGAATCTTCGTAGCTCATTTCGTCGCTGCTTAGAAACGCTGCTCAAACATTTTGAGCCCTGGAAATACTTTTCCGGCCACTCGCTGGCTTTTGTGTTTATCCACTTCCACAACGCAGTGCTATCGTCATCTGCTACCAACATTTTTTCGTGAGAGACCACTTTGAATGTTTTGCTGATACCATGTTTGTCCCTTTTTCATCCCTCCTATCCTTCCACCGATGTATGTGTATGCTTTTTTCCTTCCTGGAATCCCCATTTTCTCTAATTCCATCTCATTTTTAACCCTCCTCGCGCCCTTCCATACCATTTGTCTCTTCGACCCTTTGAGAATTCTTTTCGCATTCCGGGCGTGCTTCTTTATGTTTTTTCGAGAGTGGCGTATATCCTATGTGTGTGTGTGTATCTATATATGTATATGTGTGCGGATACATATATATTTTTGTACTTCTACCTCTTGCCTCCAGGCAGACCCTCGTCATCCCGCGAGGGGCTTATTCCCTTTCCGGGAGTTTTCCCTGTGCGGTGTGTGTGTTATCTGTGGGGTTGTTATTTACACGCAGGTACGCGTACACTCGTAGACTCGTATATACACGTGGGCATACTTTATGGTGGATTCCCAATGCGAATCCATCTATGAAGTCGGATCTGCGGTTACGGATGTTTTGGTGGAGGCTCCTTTTTCAGGTGGGGATGCGACGAGAGGTTTTTTTCTGGGGATAGGAAGGGTGAGGTTTGGGCGGAGGGGGCACATATATATCCTGCCGTACCCTGAAAGAGTGGTGGGTTGGGGGGAGGGCGAGTATCAGGGGTTAACTCCGGCCTCGGTGGTAGTCAATTCCCATTTTCTCTCTTTCTATCTTTCGTTCTCCCTGGCACTCACTCTGCTTTTCCCTCCCTCGCCGCAGCAACACTGTTGCCCTCTCTTTCTCCCCCTTGAGGCAATCCATCCCCCAGCCTGCCGCTCACACAAGCACACACACACACACGCCTTAATACTCCTATATTCCTTTTGCCTCCGCGTCGAATGGAAAAAAAAGGCGGGATAAATTTTTCCCCATCCGCGGTAAAACGTTTCTTCCGGGACCTCATCCGTAGGTACACTCCCGTACCCATTCCCCTCTCTATCCTCACCGACTGACTCCTTGTTTCCTGCTGCTCTCCCCCAACCTTCCTCGGCCTCCCGTAAACTTCCTCCCCATTGCGCATCTCCTCCTCTCTATTTATCTTTTTCTCCCGATTTCAGTGTTGCCAACCTGACTAGGGTGACTCACCCCAGGGTGCCATTAGCCGGAGGAAAAAATGTTTTCGTTCTCCTCTAAGTGCTGTGTTCCGAGAAATATTCCCGTGCGGGTGTTTAAAATTTGACGTTTTGTTACTTCTATGCTACTATTCAAATGTAATGGGGCTTATTCAAGAATTAACTTTCAATTGGGATAAAGTTTTTCGTTACCGAGATAAGTATATGTTGTGACGCTGCGGCTCTATGATTTGCAAAATTAAGTTGCCTGTTATGAGGCGCATCATCTCTTTTTCTGGCGGTATCGTACACAGTCCAAGATTAGCCTTCAATTTTTAAAATTTCTTTTGGCTTGTTGACAATTAGTTAAATTCACATTTCGTGCACCTCCGAACATTCCAAATTGTCACCAAAGCATGAAATCATTGAAGCATAAAATTGCTGTGGTCGGATCCGTAAAGTTTCGCAATTTGATTCTAGAATTGGTGGATTTAATTGGTCCACACGAGAGCATTAAAAGCATTACTTTGCTCCCTAATTTTACATAAAATTCACGTTATAACTTGAGATTTCCATGTTATTTGGAGCCTAGACGGAAACGGCTACCTAAAGAGTGGAAATTACATTTGGAACATTTCAAGAACGAGGATTATAGATATTCATTTATATTGTGCAGCATGTGCGGAGTGAAGTACTTGGTACACCTACTGTGCAAAGGCATTTCTTGGTTTTGATTTACTTTCTTCGGTTGCATCCGTGTTCTCATCGCCATTTCCAGATCCCCTCAAGATTCAGCTCGACCGTACATCCTCTTTCGCTTATAAGAATGGAGTAGGTATCATTCTCTCCTCCCACCGAGACCCACATATCCATCTTTTCGTCTCCCCCTATCTCTTCCGATTGCCCTCCTCTGCCGTCTCCCTCATTTCATTCTACCCTCTCCCCATCCCCATGCCTCCCTCCCCGCCGTCACTCTCCGTCATTCCCCTCCCCACTCACTTCAGTATCCCAGGTGTATAATTTCACAAAGATAGCTTCGGAAACCAAAAAGGCAGGCGGAGCATTTTTCATCTTTATGTGCTTTGCTAGAGCAGACAGAGACAATGAAATCGATTCGACCTTTTTTCCATAAATATAAACGATGAGTTTCGTCTCCCTTAGTACATATATACTTCTCTTCGCCTCACCCTCTGCCCTCCCGGCCTCTATTCTTTCTCTCCGTCCCTCCATTTACCTACTTTTTCCTCGCCCATTTATCTGTTTCCCGCCTTTATGGGAGCATCTTTTTTTACGTCCGCATTGGACTCTGTGCTCTATGGTTTTCTGATCTCACGATCAGTAGCTCATCTGAGGCGCTGAGAATTGATTCATCGGTTGGAATGCCTTCCCGAGTGCAAAAATATCTTCTTTTTTATTACTTTCTGCAGCGTGACTAAACAAGTGTTTAGTAAACGAATTTATTGGACATATAATGGTTTATTTAAGCTGTTTTACCATGCTTCGTATCGTTGATGTTTCTCTTCTTCTGCTTTTTTGGTACCATGGGCGTGAAAATTCTGAAATAAATTATATGAATTATCAAAATTGAATGTGAAATGAAGATACTGTTAGCAAAACTTAAACTTCGGCGCGTAAATTCCTGAAGCCTTATTGGCTACTTAATTTATAACTAAATTTAAGTAGTTTAAAATTTAACCATATATTCACATAAAATATGAAAAGGAAGCTGTTGAGTTATTAATATGTCCGTTGTCTGAAGATCCCACCCTGCCACACGCACTCGGCAGGGTGATTTATAGATGAAGATACATCATTATTTGTGTATTTCACTGTCATTTTAATTCTTTCCTGCGAATGATGATTTGATGTTTACCTGGATTTATTTATTACCATTCTATAAATGGTTGATTAAAAAGTTTCGTGAAAATTTGGGGTGATTCGGGGCGTCAACTAGTGTGGAAGAGAGAGTCCTGTAGCTCCCTTCCCGCTGCTTCCCCTCATGATCTGTGGTTGTCGTTGCAGTCACCCGGCATGGCTTCCGTTGTCCGCCAGCCGCTCGTGCGCCCAACACACCCCAAGGGGTCGACCCAAGAGCTTCTTGCGGGGCTTCCATCCATGGACGATGGCTGCCAATCCGCAAGAGTTCAATCGGTGAGGGTCGCCCTTTTGACTTATACCCCTTTCTTTGAACCCTTCTTATCCTCAACCGCACTTCCTCCATCACCCTGTTGCTGAGAATTCCAAAAGTGTCAATGCATTTTTCAGAATATCCTTCTGTGAAAGAAAAGCCTTGAACTTTCTCGAATACTATAGTCAAAAGCAAGCGCATAATTTTGGGTTTGCTGCTGAAGTATGCGTTTTTAGATTCTGTTATTCGTTTTAGTTAAAATATCGGCTATGCGTGGGAATAGTGATTAACCTAATGTCAGTTAGCGAGACCGTTAATGGAAACAGTTTCAAGTCCTGTAAATATGTTGTTTGCTTCTCTTTGTGGGTTTTTTTCAATTATGCATCACATGCATTTACGTAGCCAGATGCCTCATCTAGTCAATGGTCAGCGCTCTATCGTATGAAATGTGCGCAAGGTGCTCTGAAATAAACAAGTATAATTGGGCTAAACTTTGCTATGCCGTGGTCATAACTCGAATATCTTGAGCTTTGACGTATTATGCTTGATTCCAGTGTGGATTCTATGGATATTAGGCTTTCGGATTTGCATATTCCGTTCTTGGGACATAATTCGAGAGGATATAATTATTGGGAGGAGAAATTCCATTGAGAACAGGTTCCGTATCGCCGGTTCCTCCTTATCGATCCCTGGAAACAAGTTGAGACATTAGTGTATGTCAGTTGAGCTAAAAGTATGACTGAGTGCCTTGGTATAAGAATGGAACCGGTCGTGGATGTATTGTGTAACACACCATCTTTCCGGTAGAAATGATTAATTCTATAGTTCTTATAGCATACCGACTATATAGGTACCATTGACCATCTTGATGACGATAAAAATAGAGCGCGTACGTTAGGAAACCGGATGGGTGTCTTTGTGTTCACGCTATAAATGCGGCTACTGTTCGGAAACCCTTGCGAGTTAACAATGCATTGATGTTGTGGCTGTTATTGTATGGGAGGAATGTTTTCGACAGGTGTTAGGGGAAAGCCACCTGGGAGGGTGACATTCAGGAGGATGAAGAGAATACTTGACTTGGTATTCCGCTATCAGGAATAACTTTATGTTAACTTGCAGTCCATGAAAACTCACTGATATTTCCAGTGCACAGCATGTACAATGAAAGTGACATTGTTTTAATGCACATGAAAATGAATCTAGTTAAATGGCCTCAGTTGTGGTTAAGCTCGCCGCACCAAAATTTTAATTTCGCTTGGAATCAGCAGCTTTTAGGCTGGAGATTTCAGCTGCTTAGTTGCTTAAATGTTAGGGAATGTAGCAAAATTGATTCCTTCTTAATGAGTTGGTAGGCGGAGATTTAAAAAAAATCAGTTTCGAGTTTTCGCTCATCTGAAATTCATACAGAGCTATGCATGGATTTTTAATGCTTTATTTTTTAGGAATAATTAAAAAAACCATATTCTCGTAATGTATAGTCTTTAATTTAGTTGTTTTTCGAATGATGTAAATTTTAATGATTGACACCCATCTATTTAGTGGGGATGTTAGATTCATCTTTTACCATTTCATATCGGATTCAGTTTTTTCCTTCCTATTAATCTTTGCTAACCATTTTGCATGTTAGCTCTCCAGGTGCCGGCCTAATTGTGGCCTGTTGCTGGTATCCAAAACCTTTGAGTGCTAGAGTTCGTGGTCGGTTTGGAAACGTGCATGTGCACGGGGTCTGCTGTGCGAGTTGTTACTTTTATCCAACTCCGCAAAGAAGTGAACGCCAAAGTGTGTGGTGTCAACAGAGAAATTCCGCAGAAATTTCCTGGGAAATATTTGAAAAGTGGATGAGAGATATCTCAGCTTTATGTAAGATAAACGGTGCGTGTTCTTGTATGCTTGACCACGGGCTTAGTATTTACTCACCATTGGGTTGTGTTTGTTGTGTTCCGAGGTATTTATAAGGTGAGGATACTCATCATGGAACTGGTAGAAAAATATGTGGAAAAACGTAACGGCAGATGATCTCCAATTAGATTCCATTCGTATACAGCTTTTTATTTGCTGAATGTTGCTTTGGTAATGATTTCCAGCCATAAGTTTTTACCCCGATAATTACCACGCATTGCCTTTTTAACGCATTTCAATTGGATAAATTTAACTTCGGTAATTTTATATATATATATATGAAGTACCCTACTATTATAGGAAGATCTGGAAGCAGTGATGACTCCTGTGGTTTGTCCCCTCTGAATTCAAAGTAAACTTGCTGTATTGATTGCAACTAGCTGTACATGGGAGCTAATTTTAATCGAGTTTTGAATGCTCCATGCTCCAATCATCGTCAGAAAATCATGTTTCACCAATTCTCATCCATAAGCGAAGTACATATTATCAGCACGGTACGCTCCCAAAATCGTCCACATCTCACACCTTATCGGTCAATTCCAGCAAAGTCTCGATGATGTCACGAGAGGGAGTAAACACCGCTGTAATAATAGAAACGCTTTTACTCTATTGTCATTGGGAACGCTATATTTAGAAGGTATCCGATAGACGCAGCTTGTATTTTCTAGATTCAACGAAAATTCTGATTATTACCTGCGTCACTGGAATCTGGACTGATAAAATTGTCAACGTTGACGTCAAAGAGCGAATCTCTAAGGGGCAGCTAAAAAAAGAAAAGATTTATCGCACATTTTGAACGGGGAACGTATTTTTTCCTGATGTCGAATCGTGTCTCATTACACCGCCAGGGACAAAACCCTAAGATGTAGCAATTACTTACGGGAGAGGAATTAATTACTGTGCCGAAGCACATCAAACGGGACCTTAGTGAACGTGACGTGAACTTAGGTTCGCTCGCTGAAGGAGGACATTTTCATAATCTCATCTCGAATCTCTCATCATATTCGTGGTGCACTATTTTCCGCAGTCCTCTCGAAGTAGCATCATACATTCAGTGGGCCCCGTATATCGTGTATGTGTGTGGGTTAGGGGTGAGAACGGCAAGACGTGGGAAGCGTGTGTAAGTTAGCGGGAGGGATAGGGTCGGGGCTTGAAAGAGTCAGGAGTTCCGAGGGACTGGGGAGCTCGAGGATGAAGGAGCAAGAGTCGAGGAATTTTGTCGTAAAGAGTTTAAAGTTTGCAAAGTGGCGGGGATTACTCGAGGGAAGAGGAGATTCCGGCAAAAGGGGGATTCATAGATGCCAGAGAGAAAGGAGTGGGAATAAATTCACAAAAGATTCTTCTCTGCAAACGCTGTGGGAATGGAAAAGGGGGTAGTGAGAGGGGGGTGTTACGTATAGGCCGGGATGAGATATTTTTTGGGTGTTGGTCTCACAGGGAGAGAGAGATAGAGAGATCCTTCTTCCCACTTTTTATTCGTTATTTTTCAAGAAATATGAGGAACTTGATTCTAACAGGCTCCTTGTTACGAAGTGCTAATTAGAGAATGGCCGATGGAGAAAGAGGCTTTTCGGGAAAAGATTTGAGAGATAAAAGAGGATCAAATTCATTCCCTTTTCGTAATTTACTCTCTCTCCTCCATTCCCCCCCCCCCCCTCTCCTAGGAAGGCAAAACGAATGCCTTGCCCTCACACCATCTAAGCCCCCCTCCCCCTCTTGTGCAGGCAAACCCACTCGCCTCTCCATTAGCATGCTTCCCTGGGACCCCTCTTCTCTATGGTCTTCTTCTCCCATCTCCCGTTTCAGCTCCTTCATGAAAGAGATGCCTTTTGAATTTAAGACCTGTGACACTTGTCGGCCAACAATACGGCGGCAAAGGAAGGTAGTGGAGCTCAACGAAAGAATTTTCCTTGGAACCCGAGCTCTGACGCCTTCCCGTTTCTTTTCACGTTCCAACTTCATTCGTTTCCTCGTAATGTTCCTTTCATCTACCTCTCGTTGTTTTTTTCGAATAGTTACTTCTTTTATTTTCGATGGCAATATTTCTATCATAGCTTATCCGTAAGCGTCTGTTGTACAAAAGTTAAAAGAGAAGCTCTTGAAAGTTGTGTGCGATAATGTTGAAGTCATATTTTGTTTTTAAACTCGCACCTTTGGAAATTTTATCTCAGTTATTTGTGCAAGCCTAATGTCTAATATCTCACTGTAGTGGCTTAGTTTCACATGTAATTAGTTTTATCTAAATAAGTTCATCGTTCGTTGCCGACAGCTCTAGGAGGGTGTTGATGGAGGTGATAATTTATTAAGAGCCACTGTATTCGAGAGCTCACCGTCCTGCAAAAATTTTCTCATGATATTTATTTCGCGGTCCGTAATCATCAATTCCACTCTTCCTCACAGAGTCCAAAGTTTTTTTACGAGTGTTTCGAGATCCATGCCATCCTGCCTCGTGAATCGGGCGTGGCATCTTACTACGCCTCGCAGCTGGTGAAACCGTCGCTAATGGACACAACTTCTGTTTGAAATTCACTCGGCGTCGATTGCACGAGTATTGAGCCGGTCGACTTGGTATCACTTGCTATATATTTTCTCGGAGATTTATAAACTTCGTTATAGTTTTTTTATAATCTTTCCATTTTATGATTCTTATTTGAGATTTTATTCAAACACTAACATGGTCGAATCAATGATTAGGTTTTTCTTAAAACTCCTGTCACTCCTTTATCGTTTTTCAGGTTGGAGAGTTAAAACATTTTAGTGTTGAACTTTGTAGTCTTGTTATCCTTGGCTATTTTCTTTATGATATTTATCGCTTGTCATAGAGACTTAGTTACATCCCACTTCGAAATGAAATGGACTACATCTACATAATACCTTGCAAGCCACCATAAAGGTGTGTCGCAGGGGGTGAACTCTCACCAAACATGCACTACATATCATGCATAAAAAAGGATTAGTACTTATATAGGTACTGTTCAAAACTACGCTACGACTAGTGGTGTAATAGTTGCTCTCGAGGTTTTTTGTTGCTTATTCTTCTAGGTTGTCCTTAAAATCTCATTGAATGACTATCGTGGAATGATTCACCTCATTCCGTATTAGCTATATTACTCCATGATTCGGTTTTATTGCGCACGGAGACCTAGGATAAATCCATTGTGAGAACATTTTTGAGGATGATTTTGATAATGGTGATTTTTAGAATTGAACTTCCCAGAAAAAGTGCCATTCTGTCTTGTAGTCAACTGTGATATTTTTACAATTTGAAATCCATCTCAGCATATGATGATAGTTATGTTAATGTCTTTTGTCATTATTCACTCTTCTCCATTATCGCCGCGGAAGATTTATCAAGCCGTGGGATGAATGCCACTCATTATATCGAAGACGTGGGGATAAGTTCTCCGCAATCGATTACCATCATTTTACTCATCGGTATTCATGAAATCGATCCGTGACTGATGGCGATGAATGATAATCATTGGAAGACTACCAGCTACAGAGCTCATCAGCCATTTCCAGCGATGCTTTCTGCTTAAGCGCGCCAAACGGCTCCGATCGGCATCCGTCCTGCTTCTGATTTCGTCACGCGTGTTCCCGTATTGCGTTCAAAGGCCCCGGGATTCGTAACGTGCGGAATGCTGTGTGCTTGCTACCCATTAGAAATTATCTACGGCTTTTCTAATCCGAGGGATAATAAAAAGGGAGTACCACTAACGTCCACCTTGAAACTATACTCGTAACTTTCTGTTGCAAATAAAACTAAATAAAGTTCGCCAATCGCTAGCGAGCGGAACGTCACTAAAAATCCACCTGGAGGGTCTGGATGTGAAACTGGACTCGTAACTTTTAGTAGCCCTCAACTGGATTATGATGAGTGTTTAATTCCGAAATCACCTTGTATTTTTTAGAGCGGCAGGACAAATTGCCTTTTCGTTCGAGGGAAAAGCTTGGTGAAGGGTAGTTTACTTTTATGTATCTGTTGCCCTAAGATATTTGTACGTCCTTAGATGATGTTGTTGGTAGATGTTAGAGCACCGAACATCTGAGCATGATCACACTGTTTTCTGCATACCTTTCACTTATTTTGATGGTTCATTGTCCACAGAACTAACTGTAAATCCTTACTCCTATTTTCCTCGGCAAAGGCATCGATTTGTGCACTCCTACATTGATTTTTAAACGAATTTCACTTATTTTGGTGGTTCTATTCTAGGAAAATCATTTGTGCTTCTCAAGTAGGCCTAGTCTGGAGCATAACTTGTGTTTCAGCTCAGTGATCACCTATTCCTAACGGCGTGAATTTCTTTAGCTGCCTATCGCCTTCCGCGACAAAACTGACGTAGTTTTATGACTTTTGGTTTAATGCGAACGCGGACTCTTGGTGTCGTTTGACTGCCGGGAGCGTGGGAGGTTTGAAATTCCTGCAGAAGTTTCACTCAATCGACCAAGACTCAGGAGATACGAGGAAAAGAGTGGGCTTTTAGGTGCGGAAGAGGGAGATGGCGGAAATCGGGGCGCTTGTAGTCGTTCACCTGCGGGGCCCTAGGTACCTCCCTGGGGGGAGGGGGGAGAAAGAGAGAAAAACGGGGTTCAGGTTGGAAGAAGGGGATAGCTGCGGAACAAGATCAAGCAGTAGAGAGGTCTGTTAGGTACTGAGAAAAACGAGAGGGGGTGGGAGGCGAACGGAGTGAAATTATGCGAATTCCGGCGATGCGAGAGGGAGGGAGAGAAGGAGTTTGGGGAAGGAGGGGTTGCCTCTGAGTTATAAGCCGAGTGAGTGAAATGGAATAAGAATGTCGTCTGTTTTGCATATTCTATTATTCGTTGCGCCCTCAGTGGGACCCGTTGGTCGCTGGGAGTTCCGCGAGGGAATAAGTGCCCTCCTGAGATGGAGAAAAATGTATTCCAAGGAAGAGATATGGGAGTGGAATGGGATAGAGATGAGACGTGTATTAGGTTAGGGTCCTTTGTTGTGTAAATTCTGTTTGGATTGTTTATGAAGGACGCGACATTAACTCCGTGTCGGGCACGGAATTGGCTGATAAATACTCTCAATTTATCGTCCCGACTTGGATGTAGTCCTGCGGTGCACTCAGCGAAGCTCGATTTATAACCTTTCTCCTGTGGTTGAAATTAATCTTTACTATCCAGCGAGGAGATTATATTGGAATTGTGATGTAGGCGGGGAAGATTTTTGGCGTCAAACCTTCCCTGGAGGCAATAAAAGGTTATTATTTTGATTTTTTCGTAAATTCGAGGCGTGGAAGGTACCGTGATTAAAAGCCAAGCATGGTTTTTAAGTGGTTAGACAATCGACTTATTTATATAATGATCTTAGCACAACGTTACTTCTTTTCAAAGACTGTTGGTAAGGTTATGGTGTAAAAAACGTTGGTCCAGTCAAAATCGGAGCAAGTATTTCAACTCACTATCGGTAGATCCTTATTTATTTTGGTATGTCCATAGATTAGATAGGTGTGGGTAGCTGGTCGTTAACGGTAATTCAAGTTTTCACAAATGTGAAAAAATAGACAATGGTACAGAGGGATCACTCAGTGCCTCTTCCATGCTCTTTACGCTGCTCCGAGAAATGTGAGCATGGATGTCCTTCGCTCAAAAACTCGCATCTCTTAGCGTACGTGAATCGCCCACTCGGCAACCTTCCTAATGAATCAATGCGTCTCCTTTCCACGTCTCAATTACGTCGGATTTGCACGGTCGGTGGGAGGCGCTATTTCATTCGAGCGTGTTTTTATTTGATCGAGGCGTGTGGTATCACGAATGCCACGTGACAGAGGAGGCGGCGGCGTCGGGGAGCGTGTGAATAATTCCTATGCCGGGAGGGGGGGGGGGGGAGGAGGGAGGGCCAGGCGGGAGGTTGTGTCCGAGATCCTCTCGGAGGGGCGCGAACGGGGGCCATGGTGGCAGCGATGAGGACGGTTTGACAACTCCAATAATAAGATGTCAGAGGAGGGAGGAATCATATTTTAAGCATTTGGGAGCCAATTAAAACATTGCTTTATTGGTCCCTCGTGCTGAGGAATGGGATGTTTTGTTATGGGCATGACATTTTAAATCATTTTTTTTTCTTTTTCATTTAATCGGCTGGAACCGGTGCCGAAAGTTTTACGCCGGTATTAATTCTCTCCTTGTTTTATCGTCCGTTGTATCAGGGAATAAGTTTTAATATTCGATTTACTTTTATCACCCCTCGCGCAAAAAATATATGCTGGTAAATTCAAGGATAAACTTTTCAGCGTACCAACCAAGTTTCTTTACCGCACCATGGAAAGAAATGAGATAGTCATCGTTTTTAAATTGCGTACAGGACGCGAAGTACAAACTCACATGCTAGTTTATGAGTATTTTTACCCTAAGGTGGATGTTCTCTGCTTACTGAACTTAATGAAACTGATATCATTGCTTTCTCTTTCCTTGAAGATTTCATTTCGAGCTTTCACATTTCATCTGCTGCTTTTCATTGCTGTTCGCTTCCATGTTTGTCGGATGTTAATATGTACTTATTTTACGGAATGCCGCTGTAACCAGTTCTTATCAACCTTAATTGGTGTTCTCAGGGAATGAAATTGAGTTAATAATAACGTTTTATGGTTAGCTTATCTGAAGTCTCAGGTCAGTTTAAATGGATCGCTGCGAGAAACGACGGCACATTTCGTTCCCAAATGAGGTTGACGTTGTTTATTGGTCCGATTAGCGTCAGTTTGGGAGGATTACCGTGAAAATGCGTCGTACCCTATCAGTTGAGGCCGTTATTTAAGGGATAATTAAACGCCAATTAAACTATAATGTTTTATAATGCTTCCGGAACTTTCATTTTTTTCCGTATCAAACTTTTTCATGCACAAAAATGAATATACATATACTACATAAGTTGGATGGTTAATGTAGATTAGTATCCTAAAAATACGGTAAAAACCATAGTTTTGTGATCGATTAGTACCCTTGGACGGGTAGGAATACAAGATTTTTTTTTGAAAAGCCACATTCTAGTATGTCGAAAAAAATCATCATTGAAACGTAGGTATAAAACAGTTTTTTCAAAGCTAGTTAATCAATAATTTGGGCATTAAATCCAAGCTCAGAGCGTTAAATATGTCTTACTCATTTATCTTTGGTATTGATTGCATGCTTTTGGAAGGGTTGGTGGCAAAGTTCGTGCTGAAGGGCAAGAATTTATAATACAATATAACAGGTAGATAATCTACCCTTCATGGGAAGTCTCCATGGTCTTCTGAAGCACTAGAATTATGTCTATGTTATCCAACTGCCGAAGTTACATTACACCGTCTAGCATAACCGTAACTCCAAGACAAGCTCAGGATCTGATGTAAACTCGCGACTTTTGTAATGACCGTCGGGCACTTTACCGATTTTTAATACTTTGGGAAATATGACCTTTCTGCATGAAGAAATAAGAAAAGAAACATTTTTACGTGAACTCAGAACTCTGCTCATCATTATGATGTTATGGTAATAATGAATTTATATGTGTGAGCACATAGCTGACATCTATTACTTCGTCATCGCCTACAAATATCGTTGCATTTGAAAATGTTAGCTTATGTTAGTTAAAATTTTAAAAATTCCGTATTACCGTTGGTGATTCATTTCGAGTCCCTGCTACGTATGTTCCACTGTTGTCGAGGTTGCGAGACTTTTTTTTACGCTTGCCGATGCTTTTGGAGACTTGCGGACCTTGCAGCGCCAAAGCGACTCGAATGGCTCGAGCGATCTCATTGCATGCACTGGTCGAACTCATGACGCGATGCGCTACTGCGGCGCGTCATGAGATAGCTATCGAGTCCCACTCCTTGGAGAACAGATGGGATAGGTGAGAGATATGAACAACGAATAGTAGGTACGTATAGTACTGCGAATAGTATGTACGAATAGTACTGCGTGCGAGAGCGAGACTGTTCTCTATCTTCACGTCGATTTCCGTTGGCTCTCCTCCCCGAATCCATTCACACGCATTCCCAGATCATTCCAAATGGAATGTGATATCATTGCAGGCTGGAAACGAGAAGGAAGATTCAGTTGGAGGGGGTAGAAGGTAGGATATGGGGGGGAGGAAGGGAGGGGTAGGAAGGGAGTGGCCCTGTGAGTCGACGGGTGTTTTTGTCGGTGGGAGAAGGATGAGGTGAGAAATTATGTGAGAGGGAGAAGTGGGTGAGTGGTTTTGGATTGGGAAGGAAACCGGGGTGGGTGGAGGAAAGAGAGAAGGGAGTGCGTTTAAAAGGGGTTAGGAGAGGGGAATATTTCCTGTGGGCCCGGGAAAACGACGTATACGGAGAAACAATAACCATTGGGACGAAATTATGCAAATTAAGCGAGCGCGATGATTCTCTCTCTCTCCCTGTTCTCCCTCAATGCCTACACCGCTACGCCCGAATCCCCCCTCTCTCCTCTCATTTGCGTTGGGGCAACAGCAAAGGTAACCAACCAATCGGATTTGAGGGAACGATTTTAAATGCTAATCGGGGAATATATGTATGGTGAAAGAGAGAGGGAGAGAGGTAAAATGATTCGGAGGGGGTCCCGACTTTTCTGAGGGACGGACCAATGTGTGCGGAGTGCAAATGGAAATGGTGGGTGGGTGGGAGCAAGCCCAGGGATTTGGATTTTAAAGAGCCGAAGTTTCGGGGAGGAAACGAAATTCGATTATTTAACCATCGAGCGCGTCCGACACTCTACCGGGGGAGGGCAAACGGCGGACTTGTAGCTGGCAATTCCGGTGATTCACCCATTACCAGCCCGAGTTGGAAGTGACGGGAACGTTTTGTCATCCGAGATTCATCTACCGTTAATACCATGTGTGACTCACGCCTTACAACCTCCATTATTGCATTTCTGTGTAAATACAACTTTCACCTCTGCCATAAAAGGATACGTACATTCCTCCAAAATAGTAGCACACGGCGTCCTGCTAAATTATTGATTGACCAGTGATAAGTTGTAAGATCAAGAAAATAATTTAAATAAAATGATATAAGTTATGCCACTGTACTAAAACAATTAAGATGGATACATACGCTCCTAATTCGAGTGCAGAAGAAATTGGGGTCATAATCACAACATTGTGCTTCTGTTTAGCGTAGGCGTCGTAGTGAAAATTTTCATTCTGCCTGGAGGTTTCGGGTGCAGAAAAATCTACACCCCGAGCTTACTGCCTTTAAGAGTTATTACGATCGCGGAAAACTTGGAAAACGGAAAAAATAGCTTTAAATTATTTCAGTCCACGCACTCAGACTGTCGGTCACGCACCGGACTGTTGATTCTAGGGGTTAGAGTAACACCTCTGGCATAATTGTTGTTTTTATCTTAGGATGAAGTTAACGCAGAGGACCCTTCAAATTTCTGTCACCAACAAAGGTGTTGCCGTAAATTTGGATCCATCTCATTTGGGGATATCCAGATGCATAGCCCGTTCTTGAACTCTTCAGTTCTCAGCGGAACGCTTTGGTCACGCGAATGCGTATAGGTATTCATAAAATAAGCACTGTGGAGGATGGGTTCATTTAAGTATTAATCCGTAGAAGTCAGTTGTGGAATCCGTAAATTCGCCATCGATCTGGTCGGGCGGAAATTGTACTTCTTCTGCTCTAATAGTCCTGGAATGAAACAAATGCGACCTTAGCCGCGACGGGAATCGTTGAAGAGTCGGTTTCGGGTTCCAGCCGTTGAGTGAGTCACTTAACATAAAACGTATTTCCTGCCAGCCGATGACAAATCCACTTCCCTTCTCTTTTTGCTCTCGTCCCTATCTCTCTCTCTCCCTCTCTCTCTCAATCCCTCACCCCTTTGAAGCCTCGGTCCTCTCCTCTTCCCTCTCAAGTTTTCAGCCCGTTTCCCCTTTGGCCCCCACCTCGACTGTCATTCACTCTCTTTTCCGCTTGTTTCTTCTCCTATTTCACTACCTATCCGCAATTCCGTCACTCCTTTATGCCCCTCTTCCTCCCCTTCTTCCAATGTCCTCCATTCTCTTTAATAGTCACTGGGCGGTGTCTCTCGGGGTAGCAATTATTGCCCGCCCCCTACTTATCTTTCTCAACTCCTTATAATGATAAAAGGTGAGCGAGATTTTATACGTTATATGGCTACTACCTGAGGAGGATTGCCTGGATGTTTTGTATGCCCCAGATGGTCCAGAGAAAATATCGTTTAAAGGTGTCCAGCACCCGGTTGGGGGAAAAGTGAGCTTCATAATACAGAATGCAATTGATACCATGAAGATATTTCATTTCTTTACTGCCTTTTTTAGGACTTTAGGACTTTATGAGCCAAGATAGTTTCCATGAAGATTGACTAAAAAGCTTTTTTGTTTCGGGCTTTGAATTAACACCAATTAACATTTAATCAAATCCATAAATCTGTGAATATGTTAAAACGCCATGAGTATCATCTTTTACGGTACGAATTTTTTGAAGAAATAACTACTTTTGGATTACGTTCCTGGGAAAACAATTTGGCGTTAAGTACAGGCTGCTGGCTAGCGCTGCATCAATTAACAAATCCTTGCTGCTGAAATTCGTTATTTAATCAATCTACTTTTTCATGCGATCGACACTTACTACGTACCGTGTTTGATAATTATATCTGCCTTTCCTGATTCAGGTTGAAACGATATGTGGTGCCAAGTTTTTTTTTTACCTTACCATTCACTAAAACTCGCTCTCCGTCCTCACTCGCTAGGAAACAACCTGGATCTGCCCAATTGCCATTCCCCTCTTTTCCTAGCTCTTTCTCTTCCATCCTCCTTTCGTCTCTGAGCGACAACATACCTCCCTCACCGTCGCCTCCCCTAATCTCCTCCTCGGAAACATCTTAAGCGCTCCTCATAACTCATCGGCGACGAAATCCCAATCAACGCTTTGTTTATTTTGCGTCGTCGTTACGTGGCAACGGTCATTGTCGCGCTCCTCCCCGGGATCCATTTCCACATGTACGCCTCCACCTCCTTCACCAGCGAGTCCTTATACCCTCTCTGCCCCTCTAAACGCTTTCAACTCCATGCCAAATAGGTACCCTTACCCGCACTCATGCTTTCAATTTTTATTCCAGCCTATCCTCTGGCTGTTTGCCTTGCGCACGGTCCCATCATTCAATCTCCTGCCTCACCCCCCCTCTCTCTCTCTCCAAACCTTCCATTTGTCGGCCCTTGGCGTCTCTCTGATGGCGAAACAATCACTCATGAATGAATCCACTCGAAGGAGAATAATGCCAAGACATTTTCATTTAAGCGTTTTATTTTATGTTGGTTTTCCTCAGACTAATTTGTCTACGAAATTTGGACACAACTATTTATTTGATCAGGGAGGAAAATCTTCGCTTAACGTGTTCCATATCTTAGTATGATGCGAAGAAGATCATTTACTATCACTGCAATTAATTACCCATTCAGCCTAAAAAGCTCTTATTTATAGACATGAAGTCAATCAACTTATATGTGTATATGAGAACGATAATTTGACCCAGAAATGGATGTACATGAGAAAATAGGGTTAATTTCCATATTAGTAACGAAGATTAATGACGAATTGGCAATTTTTTTCAAGTTTTTGTAGCTACAGGTAATTCCTTGAATCTCTTTGAACAATTATTCTTGCATTAGATTACGGAATGGATTAAAGTTTTTAGATCCTCCTAGCTCACATTTTGAAATTGTTTACGGCAGGAAAAATATCTCCCAACCAATTCTAGTGCATCAATAAAATTATACTCGGCTGATACGAGTGGAGCCGCGGAGAGGCAGTTGGACATTAAAAATTCCTAATTTTAGCGCGTGACGCACGAGGGGTGTTGCGCGTTCTGGAATAAAGGCCCAGGCTGGTTGCTCCCTTAATATATTTCCCCTCCAAGCAAACAAATGGAAACACTCGTTAAAGCGTTCTTATAGCCCTCGGAAGGACTGCGATTGCCCTATCTCCACTGCATTCTGTCGACCGCACCGAGGAGGATGTGAACAGTGTTTGCATTCTGGATGAAAAGATATTTTGACGCTACATCTGTCGCTGGCCGTAATGTTTTTTTTTTTCGTCCGCACAGCACGATCTCTCGTGTGTAAACTATCATGCCCATCTGAATTTATTTAAATGATGCAGAGGTCGACAAAATACTACGAACTTGCTTTGGGGATTGGAATCAGAAGTTCTGAACTTGAAGATATTCCGTATCCCAAGCGTAACGTAATGCAAACTAAATTCAACGGCTCTCGCTCACATGATCCACGTCAAAATAAAACGGGTATGAGATCAATAGTTTGTATTTCAGAGCGTTTTATTGGCTGACAAATTAAATTTTCATTGAGTAAACCGTGGAATATGTATCAAATTAAGGGTAAATATTTATGTGTAGCTACGTTGGTTTCATTACTAAAATGTCATACAACTTGCTGGAAGAGGGTCATTTTTTGGCGTAGTGACAAGCCTTCTATTTAACTTTCTATTTAAACAAAATCACTGTCGCACAAGTTGTACTTGTGTTTGGTGGATATAGACGTATTAAAATTGAATTTGGAATACTTGAAGTATTAAAAATATCGAGACTAAAATCATCTTTGACCAAATACTTTGGATGCTTTCCGAAAAAAGTGGGTGGTTATTAAGGGAACGTGACCAGCTCTTCTCTGTGGGGAGAGGGGTTTGTTATTTCTTGCTGGCTCTTTGAAGGATATAATAGGGGTTATGGAGTGACTGCGTATTTTTCTAAGTAGTCCATGATGGGGCCTCGTGCCGGGTTGAACTATTTTTTTGTGCTTCCTCATAACCACTGGTAACAACCCTCACGCACATTTCGTCTTCGGAAGCTTCAGATCCGTTTCCATCCTTTCCCAACCATTTTTAACCTTCTCCCCGTATGCTGTTGTCTCTGCAGCCTGTGGGACTCTCTTGGGGGAGGAAAAGAGAACTAACCCATTCACGCGCGCCCCTACAAGCTCACCCTATCCCCTTCTTATCTTCCCTTCCTTCTCCGATTCCCTTTATCCAGTTCAGGAGCAAGAGATACACTCCACATTGGCACGATGAGCAACTGGCACCGGCCCCCTCATTTGTGTATTTATTTTGACCGTTGTTTTCTTTCGTCCCTCCCTTTTTTCCTCTCCTTCACCAAAGCTTTTATGTTTTGCCAGGGGAGTGGAGGAGGGGTAAGAGAGAGGGGGAGAAGGGAAACGGTAAGAGTTAAGGATGGGATGGAGGGTCCCCGAAACGGAGCGGGCCTGAGAAAGAGGAAGAGAGCGGGAGCGAAGACGTTAGGCTTTCTTGAGGAGCGTTAAGCATGGAGACAGATGTGAGGAAGGAGTTGGTCCACCTGCTTTCGCTGCCGTATGTATATTAGAGGAGATACGAGCGGGGATGAGCTTGTAGTGTTACTGGTTTTATTGCCTTGAGGAGTCAAAAGTGGTGTGACTACAGTTGATTGGGTTATGTTACAAGATGGGGAACTCGGAAGCGATTTTGTTTTTACGGTCCTGCCGTATTGGTTTACGATTTATCAGACGGGGATATTATAGCGCTCCCTCCCATATAAATATTCGGGTCGTAAACTAATTACTCAGTTGACTTCCTTTAACTGTAATAGTTTAATTGCCGTTTACGCGTGATAATATCACAGAATATTCGAAATATAGTGTTTGCTTAAGTTTATTCCAATATGGGTAAAATTCTTGCCAGTTGGACAAGCAGCTAGGAAGGTGCACAATATGAGATCGCGTGGAAGATATCCTTCACGGAAGTGAAATGAAATTATAACATTCTTCTTGTCCGTTAAAAGACTTGATGATTCTCGCTCCATGAAGTTACCTTTTTATGGCAACCCGAAATAGAAATTGATAATGCCTCTCTTGCTGAGTTATTTTTTCAATTGCTTGTTTCGTTGCAAGCGAAATAGGTGTTTCCGTTTATTTAACTGTATTTAATTGGAAATTAAATATAGGCAGGCCTTTTGTGATTATTGCTGTAAACTGTTAAACCCTTTTTCAGTATGTATGATAAGTTAGAAAAATGTTATGCCCTAATTATGTGAATGTGTGACGATTTTCGTTATACTATCTTCATCAGTTACTATATTGCAATACATTAAATGAATATTGAATTTTCCGGTTGGGTGTAAATGAAGTTAATTCGATCAAAAATACAAAATTAATATGTCTCTAATGGTAAAAACATGGGTGAATTAGGCAAAAGATTTTAGCGATATTTTGTTTGCATTTCATTTTATGATTACGACATGGCATTACAATTTATCGGATACACGCCATAATATATTATTTCAATTTTAGTTTCAATCAAGTTTTCTTGTTTGATGTTCCTATTTTCTTTAGTTTTTTGATGTTATTTTATTTGATGTTATTTCATTTTAATCTAGAACCTCTCTTGTGCGTATCTGGCCATATCTTTACCAACCTTAAACAGCCTAAAACCCACGTTCTGTACTGCTGGAAGTGCACTGTCGTGTTAAGGAATGGCCATGATTAAGAGTTGACTCCTCCAATAAATTTCTTTGTTGAATATTTCCTCGTAACTTTTCCTCCCTCTCTATAAACTAATATGCATGTGAATTCCAAGGTTTACGTAACATTTTATGGATCAAAGCCGTATCCGTATTCATCAGTTCGGTAGTGACTATTAACCACTTTCAGAAATTTTCGGATTTTCACGTCATATAAAATGTTTTTATTCAATATTTTAAACAGTTTTCAGGCAGTGTGAGCGTAATACTGCAGAATTGGAGTAGAATACTGTTATCTGTCAATACTTTTTTATTAAGCTATTTTTTCCATTCAATGTGTGTATGACTACGGAATCCATAAATTTTCTCTAACTTTTGCGAAAAGGCATTATTGTTTGCATACTAAATTTGTGTGATTATTGTTTAATTCACGATGAATTGATGTTAAACGTACAAGTATAACGGGCCCCGGTTAAAGGACCAAGTCATTCATTCCGTGAATGAACTGTGGAATAGAGGGGTTCCTCTCCTATACCAGGAGTGGGTACGCAACAGTTTCTCCTAGACGAAGCACGCGCTTGAAAGGGAGCGGAGATTCCTTTGGAAGCAGATGCTCCCATCTGTCTCTAATCGAGCATCTCCATCTTCCTCCTAATCGGTCCTTTAGTCCATCTTTCCCCTCCATGAATTCCTTCACCTTTGTCCGTCGTCCGCCACCACCCTGCGGGAAAGATCAAAAAGCTCCATCGAGGAGAAAGCACTCATAACTGGCCTGCAATCACTAGTATTTCTGCCCATTACAGACTTCGTTTCTCGAAATCTCTGGAGAAACAAACACTTTCATGAGAGATGTTTTCCTCCGATCATTTTCTCCGTCTTCTACAGGACATCAACTTTACCGGCGCTCATATTTTTTTTGTTGAACAGGTTTTCCCCCCTCTCACACGAAATGTCTCTAGAGATTATTATTGCTACGTTGAACGGTATCCATTGATGTAGTCATAAGATTTTATTGCTTCATAAGAACATGTCTCGTTAAATTTATATATTTTAGTATCTTGTTGCGGGAATATTATTTGGTGTCAATATTACTGTCGAGAAAGTAGTGCAAGTTGGTATAGGAGGGACATTGGTCTGCTTTCTCATCCGATTTAAAATTACATTAGCAATTATTACCACTTAAGGCTTGCGGAGCTTTTATTAATTCCGGATGGCATATTTATTGAGGAAATAATATCTGGCTTCTTGTGAATAAAATTAACGAACTTCGAAAAAAAGTTAACATTCCATCCGTAATTCCGACTTGTACGAAACAATGGTTTCCACGGCCGTTTAGACTCCCTATAAAAATTTCCATAAAACGCCAGTGAGCTCTTTGACGATACTCCTCTCCACTGCGGACAGATGGCCACTTCCTTTTACTTTTTTTTCTGGCGAGCGGAAGCTGTTAAATGGGAAAACAAAGAGAATTAGGTCGTAGTCGTCTGGACATGTTTTGGTTTTTCGGGAGTGGGCCCGAAAGGGCACGAGGAGAGGGGGCTTAGAAGGAATTTTTTAGTCGGGGTGAAGTAGTGTGGGGTTTTGTCGAGTGGGGGAAAAGGCGGGAATGGTACCGAAGGACCAATGCAGTAATATGAGAGAGAGACTAACTGCCACCCCGGAGTCATAAAAATGCTACTTCTGGGAGAGGCCCTTCGGGGGCGTCTTTTTTTCCCTTTTATTTTTTAATAACGGGAGGGAAGATCGGGGATGAGGGCACTGAGGAGAAAAGTGAAAAAAAATCACTGCGAATCCCCTCAATGCACTCCGACAGCGAAGATCTTGGCGATGGCAAGGCCGTGGACGTGTGGAACAACGAGAGGTTCATTTCGTCTCCACGCATTCCTCCTCCCATTCAGAGCTCGACCTTGGGCACCTCTCGGTTGTAAAGAAATGCATACCCCGAGGAAACTGTCATCATTTCCATAAATATCTCGCCCTGATCGTACTTACGGGGGAAGATTTATAACTCCTACGACTGCCCATACTCTCGCGGCTCACAAAAGGAAATTTGCGTTGAGCTTGCTGGTTGTCGTATTTGGTTTTGGGTCTTAACCATCCGGGAATCAATACGTGGAAGTAACGAGATTGCTCAGTCCCTTCCACGTTGTGTGAAAACAATTAGGGACGCATTTCATTTAGTGCTGAAAATATCGAATGAATGAGGTTAGAGGTCGAGGGTTGATCTTCAAATCATGAGTGAATTGATGGTGCTGTTCCGCTAGACGTTTCTCACACGAATCTTTTGTGAATAGAAGATTTTCTGTTCGTTCTGAGTAGGCCGAGAAACATTGCCTTACTTCGTGGAAATGGAAATCTTGTAATATTTTGTTACCTAAGATGAATTTTTTCAAGCATTTTTACCCATTGATGTAACATGCTTCTCTCTCCAGACTTTCCCCCTTACCTTGCTTTCCACTGTGCTTTAGTCCGGAGAAAAATCACCCCTCCCCTTGTTTTTGGTCCTGTTTATTTTAACTTCTTTGAGATTGGATCCCCTCACCGTCCGTGAGAGAAGAAGAAAGGGATTCTTTCATTTGTTTTTTTTTTTCTCCGCCGAAAACTCACTCTTTCCTTGTCCTTCAGCACCTCGCTTCATTCAGCTCTCCTCGTAGCATCTCCCTTCCTTCTCCGCGTGTCCTCCCGTCGCCCCCTCCCGTCTTAACCCTCGCATTCTCACCCACACATCCTCCGGATCTTCAGCGGTTTGAATTGTTTATGACGCCTCCGAGCTCGGATGTCTATCTTCCTGTCGTAAATAGCGTGCCCCTAGTAATGCAGACGCCACGGGAAAAGAAATAAATTCCTTAGCTTTTATTGGGCGCGACCTCAAAAATGAACCCAGTTTAACATTTAGAAGTGAGAGTGATATTCCGTTATTAAGAGTATTTCTGGATGAGCCAAGTCGACACACTCAAAGCTGGATGGAGCCAATTTAATGGATTTTTGCTATTCCTTTGGGGTTTGTTTGTTTCCATAATTTGGAATGTTTTTCTCTCCATGCCTACTTTCGTTACAATTTATCTGCGAGTTATTGGTTGAAATTGTGAAATATTTTAAAATTGTTAGATTTTTTGTGATTTGATATTATAAAGCATTTTTTTTGGAGTAGAGGTGAATAAATACGGTTTGGTTATAGCCTCAGGTACAGTAAAACTTTTACGTTAAATTTCATAGTTAAAAACATTAGTTTTCATAGTAGAACGTTAATCTTAAAATTTTTATTTCTTTCCAGTTTCACGATAAAAATGTGTAAATGATTCACGGCCATCTGGACTCAGAATACCACCGATAATGTTTTACATGAAGAAATTTTTTTAAAGAAGTGATTAATTATGTGTTAACACAACCAGTTTTCACTGATGCTTTAGAAACTGCACTGTGCACTCTTTTCGATAGCGTCTCGAAACGTGCTGGAGTATTCATTGAGGAGAGATTAAGCCCATTTATAAGGGATTCTCAACTCAGTGCACAATTTGAAATTACTCACTTTGGCTCTGATCTTGCTTCCAAACAATTGCTTTCCAGGGGTGGTTCCGTATTCCGAGCCCAAATTTTACACTTTAAACACGAGGAACGATTCGCATTTTCGCCTCCAAATCCAAGGTCTCTCTCAGCTATTATTCGTCTTTAAGATCCCGAGGAAAATAGTTTTTTTTCTTCTCTCTTCCCTACTTGCACGAGGCTTGAGCTTTTAAAAGCGAAACAGCCTTTACAGCGATTCGCCGCCGACAGCCTTTTTCCCCCACCACTTTTGCTTTTTCCACTCCCTCCGCCTATATCTCTTTTCGCCCTCAGGGTCGAAGAGAAGGAGGGTGCAGAGACCCGCATAGAAGTGGCAGCGGTCGGTAGCCGACTACTTTTTAGCTTTCGCTCGTTTTTTTTATGGACGCCCAATTCCGTCTCTTTTTTATGCCTCGTGCACGGGAGTGGTGAAGGCACGAGGAGAAAATTCGCACAAACGCGTAGGACACATTCGCCGGCGGCCTCAAGAAGTGAGGGCGGAGGGGGGGAAGAAGCTATTCCTTTCCCTCTCGAGAGGGCTTTGGGAAAAATTCTTAGCTTTCTCTCCGGACGACACCTTCCCTCCCCATCCCCACTGTCGTCTCGCGTATTATTCCTCAGGCGTGAGGGTCTCTTCCTCGCAACCTTCTTATCGCGGTAGCTTATCTTGTCTTCGGATGAAATTTCTCAAGAACGCGGAAAAAAATTCCAGCCGCGCATTTGGGCCATTGGAGTGTTGTCCGCGCGAGTCTGATGCACTCAAGTCGTTGTGGATGTAACTGCTGTGGGATTAGTATCACGACTCTTATGTCACCGTGGCCGCTACGATTCCTGGAAATGAAGAAGCAACACCGGTTGTCAGTGAGTAGCTTTCCTTCCTTCGTCGACCATATCTCTAAAACGATGCGGGTGTATCTGATATATATGCGGATAAAATTCCTTCCGATGTGACTAAAGACGCAGTCACAGTCGTGCGTTATTTCTCTCTGCAGAAAATTCATCCTCTGAAGCCCAAAAATATTTTATTTGGCGAGGTCGTTGAGGGGAGATCAGGTTAGGATTACTCCTAATGGCTGGAATACGTGGAATTCAATTATAGTAAGTCTGCAGTAAGCATTTTCACTCAAAATTATTATGAATGTGCTCAAAATTACTCACCGGGAAAATGTCACGTCGTTCTATTTGTAATATAACATGGATCAAAATGTATTAGGGGAATCAATGCAAAGTAACAAGGCTTCCCGGAGCTTGAATGAACTGCTCACAGTTTTATGGTAAAAATAGTGAGAGTTAATGAATCGTTATTAGTCTCCAGGTCTTTATTGTATTTTTTGTTTACCATTAGTTAAATGTACAGTACCTAGTAATTTTAGGTGGGCTGTCAAAAGTTCTATTCTGTGGTGGTGCAACTTTCTGTCTTATACAGCAAGGTAGGAAGAATTTCTGGAGGTGAGGTCATATCATAGGGAGTAGTGCATTAAGATCCATTTAACCCGACGTGCTATTTCCTTGAAATTCTCAGATCCTTGAAAAAGGCGTTCGTGGCCGCTGATTTTCGTCGAGACCACCTTTGAGTGACCCACGTCAGGTGTTGGACGAAAAGGTAGCCGATCATGGCGTTACCCGCTGTAGCTTCGCGGAAAATGCGAGATGCCAAATTTGCGACGAAGGTGATTGGTATGCCTTTGCGTTTATTGGTGTTACCAGATGCCCGGAACATATCGACTGTCTAATAGATAGAATTATCGATTTTTAAAAATAGCGATATTGATATTTATCGGTTAAGTAATGTATCGTTATAAAGTGTGTGGTCTGTCGGTCAATATCGATCTCGTGTCCTTAAATCGCATCGTCAACTAGTTTTCAATCGCAATAAGCTGAACTCATATGTATAACAATATTCTCTTTGCTTTTATTCGTGAACATTACGAATTTGGTCATGGGTGATGTATTTGGTCTAGGATGAGATATTTATATTAGACTGTACTAAATGACGTTAACCGTTTTAGCCCCGAAAACCAAAGACTACTACAATAATTTCTGTGAAATATATTCATATCGCCCTAAATTAAATGATAAAATTGCAGGTTTCAGTTGAAAACTGCTCTCCTAGTGATTGTTTTGATGCTATCGGAAGTGTGTCTAGAACTTGATGAGATGGGATCAACCCTGGTTTCAGCTTTTGATTATATACTCTTCCATTTTCAAGATAATTGCTGTCAAGTGACATCGCGACGATCGTTAGCGCGCGAGCGTGATACTCTTTACGTGAGTTGACGCTATTGGCTCAATACATGTAACTCTTCAGTTGCTTTAGCTTATTTCAGCTCAATTTAAAATTCCAACATTTGCGATATATAGCTTGGGAAGTAGTCTCCTGTAACAATATACTGTTACGAGATAACTCAGTTTGCTACGTATCGTACAGGTGGACGTAGGAAATGTGAGGGAAAAAAACAGGGTGTGGAGTATCGTTAATACTGCTCGTACCCACGTACGATCTCTTTGAGAGGTTTCAGCTCGCTTTCTGCGAGCATTCCCTCCCTGGAATGGGGTGAGTGGATGGCTGCTCCCCTCTTCCTGGCCACTGGCTCTCATTGGGAAATAATAAAATGCTGAGAGGAAGTGAAATGCGTCTGTGGGGGTGATGGGGGAGTTGGGAACTTGAAGAGGGCCAATGAGGGAGGGGAGATGAAAGGGAAAAACGTCGCGGACTGACACCCTCCACCACCTCTCGCGCACAAGACTCTTGGTACGCATGTAATTCGAAGAAGTCCCAATTTTCCCATTGCTATTCTCGAATCGTCTGACGGCTTAATGGCCCTGTGGGCTTCGCACACAATCCCCGTCCGTTTGGCCAGCTCGCCCAATGCCACAAAGATCCTACCCTTATCCTTTGGCTCGCCTCACACCTACCAACATCCTGTCTTTCTCTTTTTCTCTCGTTTTTCGGTAAACGTGGCGTGGTAAATCACTAAAGGGGTTTGAATGGTGGATGAGTCCTCCGCGTTATGCGACCAAATCGTAACTATTGTGCATACATTAGTGTGCTTGCCCTAAATTTCATGGTTATTATCATAAATTGTAAATTTTCTGAAACTATCGTGTTGTAGCCCTGCTCTTGTTTTTGTGATCCTGTTTACATTAAGGAAAATTCTCATATTTTATCGTAATTCTTGTATACATGCTTGAGTGTACTAGATATTTTCTTTTTGATTCGCTTCAGCTTTGTTATGCAATAAGATATATTGATTTTAAACTCAAGTTTTTTTACCTTCTCTCTCGTCGGAGTCTTCTGCCGAAGTTGGGCACCAATATTCCAAATGACTAACGTAAGGATGATTAACTACCGTATGAACTTCAGCGGGAAAATTTTTTTTTCTCACTATAATCTCCTCTTCTTCCATCTTATTTAAAACGTAAACGTTCTCGAACGAATTTCATTGCTGTGATAATTTGTTCAATGGCTTTTATGCTATGCTGTGAGATGAACTTTCTGGATTTTTCATAATTAATAACGTATATTTTTTCTCTTCCTTCGCTTCGTGCCTAGTGCTTTTCTTTCCTTGTCATTCTTTCCTTCCACTTCATCGTAACTCGACCTTCCCTCATTTCCTTTGTCATTTTTTCTCCTTTTCTCATTCACTCCCACTTTGTACGCATCTCTCTCTTTGCCTTGCCTCCTCTCCCTTTTGGTGAGCTGTCTGTTGTTCCGACACGCCCACCGAGTCCATCCCACGTCCATCCACTCCCCTCCATCCTCATCTTCCTCCTCCGGCCCACCCGTCCCTCTAGGCGTTTCCACACCCCCGTGCCAGGTAGGCAGACAGGATCCCCAGCTTTAAGGGCGTCGAGGGTTGGTGCGTATTGTGGTTCTGGACTAGTAGACTCATAGATGTCCCTGCGAGAATTCCTCCAGAGAAATCAGAACGATACAGCTCGGTGGTATCCTCCGGAATTCGGCTTTGTGTAGGCGAAGGTTTTCGTTGCGAATTGGTTGCGATGTGTTCTTAGCATCTGAGCTCAAGTTTGGATCATGGACGGAGATTAGATATTATTTCTGGGAAAGAGATTGGAAAATTTTCACCTCTTGTATTATTATGGAGGTGCTTGAGGAAGCTCTTTGCGTGACATAGACGAGAAGTCCCACTGTATGAAATAAAATGTTTTTACGCGGAATATTTCTTATGGTCCAATTTATATTTACGAGCAGTGTACAACTAATTTAAAGGTGCAAATATATATTTTATATGCCTTAATTAGGTAAATTCCCATGCTGATATTACGATATCAGTTCCTCGCGGAGCAGATAGCAATGATAGTTATCGAATTATTCATGAAAATAGTTCACTAGTTTCATTGGCCAATTTCTGGAGCCAATCATAATCTTCTTTTAAAATGTTGCTATTCTATTCACAAACTCTGTGATAAAAAATACCTGTCACGAAAAGCTAAAGCTTAGGAGTGAACTCCTGTGTAGTACTAGTAGGTGAGTGTCGTAGCACGTTCAACTCCTTTAGTAAACTATCTGCGAGCAGACTAAATAGATTTATTGATCTCCTTGTAGCTTAGAGATTCGAGGACCTGGTATATCCTTCCAGTCCCTCCTCGCCACCCCATTCCCTTGCCTTCCGCACTCCGAAATTTTTGATTTTTACAACGCCGACATTTGTCTCCCCCCCCCCCCCCCCCCCCCCCCTCCCTCGCTCTCCTCAACGCATCCACCTCCCTGAGTATAATCCTGTAACCCTCACCTTCGCCTCCTCCAGACGGCTCCTCTTTTTTAAAGGGTCGGCCAAACTCTTACCGAGTATCGCGGTTTTCTAACGAACGCCTGCTATCCCTTTCTTTTTCACGATGACAGGCAAAACACCACTTGAGAGGCCCGGCCGTGCCCACGAGGAGAGATATCCATGGACGGAATATAACCAAGTGACACTTTAATTTCGTTTCCTCTCCCTCCGCCTATTCTCCCATCCAGCATTTCATTCCTACCTTTTTCTTGCCCCAAGTTTTTTTTTAATGCTTTTAAAGTGTTGCGCCCCGCCTCGTCTTGCCTTGTGCCTCTTTCCTGGGCCTTCCGTCCTTTTGTGCATCGGTGGGCTTCGAACGCCTCACTGCATTCCAGCGCGAAAGTCATCTTGGGATTTTTTTAAGAGTTTTCTGTGTGTCGCAACGTGCGTAAATATGCGAATCTATGCACCTCGTTATGTTTGCTAGTGGTTTGTCCGCATGGGTCGGGAAATATTGGCATGGAGGGTACCGTATGCCTTTGCCTAAGCATTAGAAGTAATTATTGTGTTTGTAATAATTATGGTTTGCTGTAGGACACTATGCAACCGAAGCTGGGTTAGTTTTTCATGAGGAACTAGTCCTACCAGCCTGCTGTCTTCAATTAAATTCCTCGTACCCATGTGGCCGTCGTTCTTCTGATGCTGTTGATAAGTAGATATATGTCTTTTTCAGGGATATATGGGGAAATGATGAATCATTCTATGAATTGTTTTACGCTCGTATTCCCACCAGTGCTAAGCCTCCACCCCACTGTTCCTTCCCTTCGCTCTCGCCATATCCCCGCTTTTCTCCTTCCACACCGTTTACTCCATACCTTTTCCTCTCCCTCCCCCTCCTTTTCAAGGTTTTCACCATCTGTTACCCTCAACAGAACGTTTGAAATCACATGAGGGTCAAGGACATGACTCCCGTCCCACATTTTCCCCCCTCCCCCAAAAGCGATTTGGCTCTTCACTCTTCCTCTCGGAACATTTCACGCACTCACAAACACACACGCAATCTACCAAACCCCTCTCCCTCGCCTCATCTCACAATTGGTAAATTGCGAGCGTGTAACTGATCGTGCGAATTTGCCGTGCGAGGGCATTCATTGTCCGTGAACTCTGCCAGTGTGCGACTGAATTCCATGGCTCTGCTATGCGTTTAATTGAGTGTTGACGTGAATTCTACAACTAAGGACAGGTACCCGGTTACCATTATCGGGTCAAACCACTTAAGGGCCACGATCTGGATGTTTTTTGTTGAAGTGTGTACTGGGATTCATTTTAGGGTCGGCATATTCAAAAAAGCGTTAGTAGGGACCTTAAATAACAGGATTTTTTCTCGTATTTTCCTAATACTCTAGTTTTGAGTCCGTATCTAGCTTTTGTTACACGCGCTCACTGCTTTATGTATCGTCTCTTATTGTCGAGATTTCATTTTACTGTTAAAAATAAAACCAGTCAATGGTTTGCTATTTTACTTTTTCGAAGTTAGGTATCGAAAATATTGACACTCAGGTGTGTTATTGTAAATAATTTGTCGTCTTATGAACGGTGAACGTTTTTCACAAAACGACAGACAATTTGTGATTCTCCACATATTCTCTCTTTCCGGTGTTAATTTAACCGCGAGATAATTATTCCTCATTTTTTTGTCATGTCTATTTTTTTCCATCATCAACTAATATGTAAATAATTTTATGCCAAGACCTGCTTTCTGTAGATTATTTGCATTGAAATAGTCCTTAAGAGTACTTGATTCCCTCGCCATTTGGTGAGAGGATTCATAAATAGGTAAATGGAACCTGGAGAATTTTCGACTGGTGTCTCTTCGTTCGATCAGCATCTCAACTTCGTCTCAGTTCAGAGAACTTTAGTTGCCAGAAATCCAATTGATATAAATGACGGTCTCGCTCACGATTTCTATAGCAGTTTCTCATGCCTCCGGATTGCATCGTTTTATTTATACGTTTCGGACGGGCACATACCGGAGCCATTTAGCCAGGCAGTCCTATTATGTGTCAGTCGGACGAAGCACGGCTCTATCATTCGGTCGAAAGTCGATTTCTCAGAATGAAACGCCCTTATGGCGTTGACGCCCCTTCACAAAACCAATCGTTTTCTCAATGTCTTCGAGACGGTTCTTTTCCTCCTCCTACTTCACTCTCTCCCTCCCCCTCCATGCCTCTTACTCCCTCCTGGGAAGGAAAAGCCATTTGCCACACCGGCATTATCCTTCCGCACCTTCTGTCTGGTCAGAGAGGATCATTTCTTTCCTGTGCCGGTCATCCTAGAACCCACCACGCCCTTCGCCTGCCCGGTCTTCAAGGTAGAGTAACCGAAGTTGTCTTTACGATGTGATTGTTCCTTGCTTCCAGATATTATTCGCATTTGGGTAATGCTCAATGATTGTGTTTCCTGTGTGGAAAAAAGCCATTGCATATAGGAGATCAAATTATTCTCTAGAACTCGCGGATGCTGCAAAAGTGGATCTAGTGAGGATTTTTGAATTGCAATGTTAAATCACCCGTTCTTTATATTAGACCATGGCCATAAAAGAAGAACCCAATCCGCACAAACGACGAGTAACGCAGTGTCACTGTAGGTGGATTTTCATTTGGCAGTAAAGGAAATACATAATGCCTAGCTTCTTTCCTCTAAAAAGGGATGTCGAAGCTGAGTAGTTTGCGACTTAGCAGCCAAAGTTTTGAATCATTACGTCGTCAATTCTTTCTCTCGTCGGAATGGAGCATGCTCCATTAGAAATGTGATGTCTGGTGAAGGCGATCTTCTCTTGCATTCAGGATTGTGGACCATCCTCTTCGCATTATGCTTTTAATATTTCTATGCCGTGTTCCATTTTGCATTTTCGTCAATAGTTCCATTTTGCACCAATTCTTCCCCGTCCCAGTCTATTTTTTTATTCCCTTCCATGCCTTTTTTGCAGTTATGGACGTGCTCATAGATCCGTTAAGCGTACATGCCCTCTCTCCCACATTAAAGACGAGAGGCTAATAAAGGCTGAACTCGCGGAGGTAGTATAATGCCTGCACGTGATACAAACACGAGATATTACTGTTGAGCTGCCGCGTCCGTTCCCTTCCCATCTTCCTCCCTCCCCTCCCGCTCCTCTCCCCTTCGTTCGTTTCCCCATCTGCTACGCAGTCTTGTTACGTTCTTTTTTTAATTTGCCCCCGTTAATTGGCTTGCTTCTAGTGTGGGGCGAGGGGTATGGATTGTCCACGGCTGTTAAAGAACACGGCCTGCGTGACTGGTGCACTAATGTCGACGAACGCCGTTTCACCGAGTGGGTGTGCAGTGAAATTGGTGGGGAGAGTGACCATTATTCGTTTCTGATCCGAGGCCAATGTTCTTGCCGTGATAAGCTGTCCTCACTCGGCGGCGACAGATGCACGGTCCGATCCGTGCTGTTTTCGAAGGATGCACGGCTGATTTACAGCAAAATATTTCTCTCTGTTCTCTTCGCTCGCAACTCGCAAAGAATGAGCTATTCCTCTCGAAAGCTCTCCGTAGGAGGTCTCGCTATCTCTCTTCGGTTTTAGATTGGATGTCGATTTTATATTGAGTGTAATCGCAAGCCGATTGCTTGAGCCCCATAGTTACTAATTGTCCTGTTATCAGTTCATTTCGATTCCAGACAAAATTGTGTTTTTCTCGTGCAAACGTTTCCATGCAGTTGGCGCGACTCTTTCGCGCGTGCTGATTGTTTAATTCCGAGGAAATTTTGCCGGGAAGATAGAAGGAGAGTTTCGGGAAATCTCTGTGTTACGGGTAAATATCATTGAATAATTTAAAAGAAGGCCTCACACCTTTACCTGCCCACGTTCTCTTTTGGCGTCGAATATTTTTGCGACTTTTTGCCAGACAGGCCTGCTGTGTGCTACTAGGAAAAAGTAATTTAGGTGGTGGCGATTTTCAGTTGAAAACTGTTTGGGACACGGCCTTTATCTGCGGAATTGCCATGTCATCACCGTTTGGGTTGTTTGTCACGTTACTTCGATTGTATCTTTTTTTTTCGCCTTTCAGTTGTTTCCTCCAGCAGCCTTGACTTTTTTTTTACAATCCCCACCACTCCCTGCCTTCCCGCCACACCCCGCGCCCACCTCGCCCGTCTCCATTCCCTCACACACTCACTCAGGCCCCTCCTCCCCGCTGACCGTTCGCCCTCCGCGACTCTCCCCATCTTAGGTCAGGCACAACAATTCGATCGGCATTTGTTATCGCGTCGTTAATTCGGCTGCGCGGCGGTCGGCTCCCTCGCCGAATACACCGTGCTTGGGGGAGAGGAAGCCGATCGGTCAAAACGTCGGAAGTGATCGGAAACAATCAAACGATGGCCGGAGAAATGTATTATATTGGGATGGGCGGGGGCTGGTTTTTGGAAATAGAATCGTTTCAGGATGATATTAGGAGGGGGGGAGGTTTCCTTGGAAGCACTTTTTTGTAGTGGGGGGTCGTCGAAAGATTGCTTCGAAGAGTGGGTGGGGACATTGTCGTGGGACGAGGGAGCAGGGTGAGAGGGATACTAAAAAGAGGGAGGATGGCTGGAGGGATATTTCTAGTCGCTCGGACGTCAGTGGCTTCCTGGCACAGACGGACACGCAATATCACCGCGGGGGTAACAGCTGGCACCAACTGCGACCTCGGGAGGGAGAAGTCTGCCTCCCTCTCTCTCTCACCAACGTACGGGGGTGCCCTTACGGGGGCAGGGCATCGGAGGCGACAGTGGCGGCTCCCTTGCCCCGCGCCTGGAGGTGTGGGGCGCACGATCCTGGCAGGGGGTTTTCCAGAGGAGCGCCAGGCGCATCATGTGCGATCTCGTCCCCCCACCCTCCCCCTATCGCGGCCGTTCCGAATCGTTCCCTCACCTCTCGCGCGATCGCGTTCATTTCCTGATAGGGTGGGAGGAGCGAGATAGGTGTCCCTCTCTCCATTGCCCATAAACGATATTTTAATTTAAGATCATCGGTTTATGGCGGATGTCGGACCTGGTTCGGTCATTAGCGACTGAATTTATTTCGTTTGCTTTCCGGACCTCCTCCTCCGTTTGCCCGTCGCCAACGGGGCAGATGACGCTCGGAGATAATAAATTGAATGTCGGAATGCGCTTGGAAATTTATGGACGGGGCCGTTGCGAGTTTTCTCCAAAGCATGGGACAAATGCGTGGAACGGTAGTTTTTCGATTAGCTAGATTGCGAGTGCGTGCAATTTCACTGCGAATCATCGCAATCAATTTTAATTCATTGTTGAGAAAGTGGTCGCGGGAAATATACTATGTTATCTTTTCATGGTCTGATTATAATATACAGTTGGTTGCGCATCTTTATTTTTTAACAGTTATTTAGAATATAATGAAAATCACGAGAACGGGCATGTTACTTAGTTGTGGTTAGCATTTAGCATGCAGGGTTAATCATTTAGGATAATTTCGGATTATTGGTCTCAACTAGGCTTTATAATTACTTCCGCGTTATTAGATTTGTAGGCTTTAAATAGTTTTTTAATATGTTTATATGCTGAACACTATTAGCCTTATAGTGTTATGTAAGTATCCAAGACGTGTTTTTTCAAAGAAATAACGTTAATACCTTGTAAATGGTGAGGTAATTGTGAACGCCAAATGCATTTTAGCCCAATCAATAAACCACAGCGAACATGAGCGAACATCCAATTGGATGGATATAATGTGGATGCTATAGTCAGCAAAGAGTGTATTAAGTGGCCAAAAACTGCAGACTTATTCGGAATTAAATCGATGACCCAGTTTGGCCATCCGTCATCTGCATACCACGTGAAATACAATGATATCTGCCC
Organism: Platycnemis pennipes; assembly: GCA_933228895.1. Lineage (NCBI taxonomy): Eukaryota > Metazoa > Arthropoda > Insecta > Odonata > Platycnemididae > Platycnemis > Platycnemis pennipes. The sequence goes on from OW121853.1 coordinate 56,486,679, forward strand.
ATCTGGACTTTCCTTATCCTTAAACTCCTCCATCCATCATTCTTCCAATGAATGTATTTGATATAGTGTGCGTCTTCACGACATCCAAATAGATTCCGTCACTCAATATCTCTGCGGACGGAATTGGGGTTTTGCGGCGTTGGTGTTTTCTTTGAAATAGTCAATTTAAGAACGACACTCATTCTTCCTTCCTCTCCTCGTCTTTGTCACCGTTTCTTCCCTTTTTTGATTTACTTCGTGTTCGAATGACTTATGACTTGCAAACGACGGACCTTTTCAATTCAAGTCTGCCGTTTATATTGACAGCCAACAGAAACTTCTCACCGACTTTTTGTGCCTTCTTATTTTTCTAATCTCACGTCCTCACTTTAGACATGCAAAGATTTTTGTATTTTCATCCCACCTTACTTCCCAAAGAACTTTCTCACTCGTATCTTTCTTACTACTATCTTTCTTTTAATTTTAAATTAGGTAAATACTAAATGACTATCTCATGAACTTTTTGTGAAGTAGGTACAGTACATATGAAGTAATTAGTTTTTTTCATTTTATATACTTACTGAGATGGAAATAATAAATAATAAAAAAATGAAACGAGAGTGGTACTGAAATCAATATTCATATGGAATATTAAATATGAAATCCATTTTAAATTATTTAGTTCTAAATGCAGGTGGATCAAGGGATTTTTCGTCATTTTACTAAACATTAAAACGGAATTTCCAAGTTCCAATTGTATCTGTCCTCATCTGAACAGATACGAGAGAAAGGGTCAGTGAACAGAAAAGTAACGTTAGGAAGGTAATAATTTCTTCATACGGGGACCGCATCATGCGGAGTTAATTCCTAGCCTAAATATCCTTCTCCCTGCCATCATCAACTTTCCTGCGTATTTCTTTTAAGGCATACGATATATACGAATTCTAAGTTACTCTTTGTCATTATGTTTGAGAAATATACATTTATTTGGCATCGGCTTTACCTTTGTTGAAATGGGATGACGCGCCCGTCTTATCTTTTTGTATTTCTCACCATGCCTTCTGTTTGGAGCCACAACGCTTTTTACGCTTAAGAATTTTCCGATTATCATAATTGGCCTCTTCCATGCGGTTAGCCACCGGGCATGTGTAGCGGGTTTAAGCGTTTCTTCTGCTCACGCCAAGAAATGAATGCGCATTTCATTCCTTGGAGTGAGAAGGGAATTTTATTCACTCGCGTCCTCAATATAGCCGTCGCGCTCGTGGGGAACACGATTATGACGGTAGGAATTTCTAAGTCCCACGAGGTCGTTGTAATGCCTATCGTAAATTTTATTTGCAAATTTAGTGTGCAACATTAAATTTTCCACTAGAAATACGCCTTATCTACGCTCGCATTCTCTCAATTTTCTTATGAGTAGTTTAACGACAGCCACAAATAAAATTAAAATGCCAGCTCTGAAATAGGACGATTAAAAATAAGGTCTCGAGTTATGGTAAGCATTGAATCATCATATTTGATATGATAAGATTAATTGATGGCTCGGTTTTCTCGCTACACCTGTGTCCAATTTCACCCGCGAGTGAGTGAGTTTCTCCCAGAAATTAAAGCGTCTGAAATCGCGGAAAAGTTCCTCTGTGGCCGCCAAGCATTGTTTTATTCCATTCTTGGAAGTGGCATAATTACATTTCCTTTTATCTTGCGCGCGGGAAATGCTATTCGTCCGAGGACTCTGAAAACCAACGCCCCCTCCCAACTCGTTCTCAAGTGGGTATTTATGCTCGGATCATGAACGTTATCATGCGGGACACGCTCTGGTGGTTCTAATAGAGAAAATAAAGTACAACCTCCTGATAAAAGGCAGAATCATGGTCATAAGCTGGGTCTACCTTCCGGCATTTCAGATCCCAACGGTTCACCCCCACTCGCAGTAATGGTAATCAGGTTGTGCGGGGAGTCTTCTTCTTTAGAGCCGGGGTTCAATTTTCTGCTCCACACTGCTCGTCGTCCACTTAATTTGTACTCACCCCAATTATCTAGTGCTGTGGTCATCTTGGGAAGCAGCTCATGTGCACTGAGATTTTTATCCTGCGAATTTGCTGTGGACTTAATTCGAGGCGCTTTTGTCTGCGGTGTATAGGGTTGACAGGTGTCGTTAGAAGAAATGTGTATATATTTATGATAGAGTGGGAATCGCGATGTAATAGAGCGATATCTTACGAGGCGAGTCCATCATTATGGCAAAATGTATTACCAGCTCTCAAAGTGTAGCTTTATGAGAAAAAAATTGTTATGTACCTTACACTAACTATATCTCTCAACTGAATGCCTTTATGCAGTTTTTCTCACACCCTTTCTCATTGCCGCTGGTAAGGCAGTCGAGTTTCAGTGTGTGAGTGGAAAATTATTTTGAACTAAAACGAGTCCGATGAATTAATTGAATTACACTACTCTCTTAAAGTAAATCACTTGGAGCCAATCAAATGGCTTTGGTAAGCTGGTTATCATGCTTCTATGGATCCAAATGATAAAAAATTTGAAGGCTAATATATTGCGTCTGCCTTTGGTTCCCATTTCGCTTATTTGTTTTTCATGATGTAACTCTGAAATTCTTGCATGCAAAGCTATTGGAAGCGCCTACCGTTGTATTCCCGATCACGTGGAGTGAGCTAAATACTTGGAGCATCTACACTTTAGAGGAACTGGAGTCGCTCATAAGTCTCGTGAAGATTCGCCGTTGATGTAAGTTCTGCATAACCTTCAGGCTATATGCACGAATCATTCGCTAATGAGTTTCTTGGACCGTAAATTATCGCTTAATTACTAATCGTAATGATTTTTCCCGTGGAAGATTTTTTATTTTATACCTTTATTTTTAATGCGTGAATGTTATGGATTCATCCTTATCTGCCCACTCCTATCTCGTTAATCTCCGCGCCGACCGCGTGAATGACCGAATTATTCACGCTGCGTGAGAGTCAGTGAGTGCGTACGTGCGACCTTTGCCCTTCCACCGCCCAGCCTCCATCAGCGTGACCACTTTCCTACAACTGACCGCACCGTCCCTCTCCTTTCTTCCGATTCGTAATTATCATTTCCACAACGACCTACCTCCTCCCCCCACCTCCCCCTACCTCCCAGCCTCAATCCTTACCACCCACCCCCGCGCCACACAAGTATTTTGAGGGAGGCTTGGAAGGTAAGGGAGAAGAGGGATGGTTCTCTTTTTGGAGAGGGTGCCGCCAAGGACCTACCAACCCCCTTCCCCCCCCCCCCCCCCCTTGTGCCGCAGCCGCCTCCGACCACCACCCCAACACACCAAAACGCCCCCGCCCGACCCCTGTCCCGCACGGGGCAATCAGAAAGAGGCGGTTTCGGGAGGCGAAGAAAAATCATTCCGTGGAGAGCGTCCGATGGTCCGGTTGTGGGCGGTTTTTCCTCGTGGCCGAGATGAATGGTGAACGGCTTGGTGTGCGCGAGTAGGGTGGGCGGAATGGGGAGTGACGTCTCGGGGATATGCGGAGAGGAAGGGGTGGTGGTCGGGAATGAAGGGACTCTGGAGAGATAGAAACGCAGTCAGTGGTAAATATGAGACTCGAAAGCAGAGGTCATCCCTTGGCCTCTCCGTCTTGGCGAGCCATCATGCGCTTCCTCTTGGACGGGGCGAATATCCTCCCTCGCCTTCCCCCTTTTACCTTTCGACTTTTCTCCATCTCACAAATAAATCGCCGGTCTGTCGGTATGGGGCCTCTCTCCTCATCCCCCCAGAATCTTGATAATTACTCTGCGTTCTTTATTATTTTTTGTGATAAAAATAATAGCAAGGGAGACGGAGAGGGATGATGGGATCGGATTGGTATTTGAGAACTTAATGCGAGTACGCCGAGGGACAATTAATAAATTTCAATTCGCGTATCTTTAACCGTTTTTAATACTTCTAATGAACTTTTACCCTCCTTCGGTCGTATATGTGCCAGTTATCAGCGGGATATATGGGTAGGTACTTGGATTCTGGTCGATTCTTTCTACGAGCTAGAAACAAAAGTTGTGCATTTGAATTATAAATGCTCTTCTCCAATCATTTCTAACCCACGTAAATGTAGAATAATTAATTTTCGTTCAATATTAGGCATTGATAATGACCACATTAATACTGCGATGAAGACGATATTGTCGAATCCCAAATGTGGTTATTTGAGTTATATTGAAAATCGTCATATTCTTAAGAGATTGGCTATAAAATAATCATTAATATAATTTTTTCCATTTGTATTACTAAGTGACGACGACTACCCTTATCCTGGCTAGACTGGCGTGTCGAAATCTAAAATGTTGGTGATATGACGCTAGCGTAAAAAATATTTTTTTTCCAACTTCGTACTAGCTTGGTTCGCTAAGCATTTAGATCATTTTGGTGCCTTGAAAACATTCGCTTCCTCCCTCATATGAAAAATAACATACGACCAACTATCACACGCTAATTTTGCCGCGGCGAAAAAAAATCACTTATCACGCAAAGGCAACAGCTGAATAAAAGCCCCCCCTCTGACCCGACGACTCACGGGATGGGAATTAAAAGCGGGAACACATTCCTCTTTTTGGATGGGTTGCGTTGGGAAGGTAAAAAATTATTCCATCTGTGAGCGCAGGAACACATTCTCGCAATGTATCGGGGAAAACGGAGAGGGGAAGAAGGGTGGGGGAAGAGAAGGCAGGCCAAACGCCGTCAGAAGTCTATTAAGGACGACTGCGTGGGGCACATTAATTTTCCAAGGTAGGCAGTTGGCCCCCCTGCCTCCTCCCCGATGGTTATTTGTTTCCGCGGGTATCACTCTCCCCAGTCTCTCTCTTTCTCCGCTCCTCGCTCTCACTCCCTTTTCGCTCCCCCACCTCCTCCCTTCGTCCTTCACCCCACTCCACAACCCCACTTCCCCGCCCCAGTCCAGACATGCTCTCTCAGACTCCCAAATCCCCTCTTTTCCTCCTCCTCTTTCTCTTACCTCTCTCCTACTCCCCCTTTATAGCACCATTGGCACTTCCTCGATTGGACGAGTTTATCGGCCCATTGGTCTTTTTTATGCGGGAAAATTATGGCCGTGAATAAATAATGGAAACGTTTTGAGAGTACGTTTGTACATGCCAACTTATTTTTTTGAAATTTCATTACTCGGAATTATTTTTTTTGTACTGCTCGTCATTCCTCATTTCCTTCCTCTTTCCTCTGTGAGGTCCCAAAGGAATACGCCAACGGTTCGAAGACTTGTTGAAAAATGTGTCGGCTGACAGAACGGAAAGGGGTTTGGGGGTTCGGATGTTTTGAGAGGAGGAGGAGTAGAGAATGGATTGTGTGGACCGTGAGTTTGAAGTCTATTCCACCTCATCCTCATTATCCGGGCTTTAATTACGCTTGCTTCTCCATGTGTCATTTTTTTATGCTGCTTCACTCCTCCCCATCCCTGCGTCCACTTTTAATTCCCCATCACGTGTCCTCGCCCTCCATTGTAACACGGTCCTCTCTCTTAAGCCCGTTTCATACGACACTTGATCAAGCACAAGCTCGAGGATACTCGCTAGCTTTCCAGTATCGTGTGAATAGAACTACTATACTGGCTGGCAAGCATGATCGCTAGTATACTCGCTGAGCTACTGGATTTCCTACTTTATGCGGTACTACGAGTAGTTTGCTACTAGACCCAGTGGCCATCTACCAATCACGTTCACGTTACAGACGCTGTGATATCTTCTCTTATTTTAATTAGTATGGAATCATATGGAATAATCGCTTCATAGCAAGCACAAGGTCGATGATCGTGTGAAACCTCCTAGCAGGGTTCCAATCATGTTAGCTTCCGTCCTCAATGTCAAGTAGCGGCTAGCACACTAGGTCTTGTGCTGGATCAATTATCGTGAGAACGGGCTTTAGCGTCCAGAGTCCTTTTACTATCTTATTCTGCCTCTTATCATAGAAGCCATATTCTTCTCTCTCTCTCTTCCTAATATTTCACTTAACTGTTCATTTCGCTTGTCCTTTCAGCAAAATATTTAACGTATTTCTTCTAATCTCATTCCTATGATATTATCTCTCTCTTCTTTAGTGTTATTTTTCATCTTTTAATTCCTTTACGTTCTCCTGAAATTATCAGTAAAGTTGGCATCTGAATCCTGGTATTATTCTCCGTGTGGGGTCCCTTTTGTTAAAACTGCTAGTTTCTTCATTCATAGCCACAGTCTCGTTTTCGCTATTATTGCCTGAAATTCGGCTTTAGATATTCTATTTATTTTTACTATAACTACTGCGATACCCTGCATTAACTTTTTAACAGAAGTTTCTTCAATAGTCATTTTTTAATGTCCAGGTTAGGAGACTATACTACACGTGAAAAGAATGTGTTTGTGAAGATGCTGGCATTCGTGCGCTTTCTGCGCGAAATCCAACTCCAATTTATTTCGTATCTGCCCATCTTACTTTAAACCGCATCGGGTACTTAACCTACGGGCGCTAAATAGTAGCTCTGATTTTCTTACGATGTGGGTTGTAAATCTAAGATGGCAGGAATGTTGTTGCAACGAAATTGACATGTTTTTAGCTACAACTGCAAAAATTTGTATCTTCACGAATGCAAATAGGAAAACGTGACTAATTGTTTTTATACAATAATATAATGCCTTGAAATGGACATGGTGAAATGAAAGGAGCTTTTGCTGGCTCCTTCATTTAACCAGAAGTAGTTTATGTCGGCCGAGAGTTTTTTCCCTCATCCTCGCAGGTTCCTTGTTTTACCATCCGCTAATGAGTAATAAAACCTCTGTAAAACCATTAACTATCGATGATTTGCATAACTCATGATGATTAACGTTTTAGCACTTAGTAAAGATTTTTTAGAAAAGACACACCCGTTAGTGGGAAGTTACAACGTTGTATGTGTGCTATGGCAAGGTAGCTAATAGAGTTTTTCTGCTCAAGTCCCAAGCCGAATGCGTCTCAGTGGAGTGACTCTGGAAAACTTTCATTGGTCCAAGGAGGCATCTGTGCAACTCTCCGTCTGGACTTGAAGCAGTAGAGAGCCCTAAAGTGTGCCCCTTATTTTTGGAAGCAATAGGGCTTTACGAGTGCTGACCGTTACTTCACGAACCCAGAAGCTCTTTCGCGCGTCTTGACGTCAAAATGCCACTTTTTTCCCTATTTTATTTATCTCGTTAAATTTCCTTCCCTGTCACTCCTCTTCTTCCATTTTTGCCTTAAAATTAGCTCTTGCGCAGAGCAGCTTTCCCCCACAAATATGCTCCCACTTTTTTTCGTTTGTCTCCCAAGTACGCGAATAAAATCGCTCACACCTCTTTTTTTCCATTTTTAGCGATCCAATCCGGACTAAATCAAAGTTCACGTATCACCCCATCGTCTGTGTATTTTGTTGTTTATTGGAGATGTTCCGATATTTTCCCGTGAACACCAATATCAGTGGAATCAATATCTGTTAATTTAGTTACTTCTTTCGTTACTACCGTTACACTTTCCGGAACTAACAAGTAATCCTTATGTAGGTCATATTCATAAATATGTAAAATCTCTTAAAAATACGTTTTGTCGTCATGATCATAGATATCAGCACACTTATGTGTCTTAAAAATACTATACCTACCTTTTTTTCCAGAAAATTATATTCAATTCGTCATTCTCTCAGGTGGTATTAGGAAGTTTAATTTTAGCTCCTTTCTTCTTCGTTTTTTTTACATGTAGGCGGGTTTCTAATGTATTACGCTTGTAGTAACATCGATGAGGAAATGTAGAAATATGGCAATAATTTGAACCATAATCGTCAATTACGTATTCTTATAGACTTCTAAATCTATGTCATTCAATGTATCGAGGCGAAACAATCGAATATAGTTCGACCACCTCAATGACGCTGTTAGTTTCTGTGGCAACTGCGATCTCGTGGTCCCCAAGCTTATTGGAAAAGGGGCCTCTCCTATTCCTCTCTGGTCCACGTTATGGAGTCTTGAGCATCAGGAAAGCGTTGCCTCGGGATGGGCGGAGAACTCCCTGTTGGGATTCATCCCGTGCCATCTCTCTCCCATCCTATCCATGTTACCTTTGAAAACAAAGGTACCTACCGACTCCGGCCGTCGCGTTGACAATGCGTGTGCTGCTCTCTGCACCGCTCCCCCACCTTCCCGGCTGCCCTGGCAAATCCCTCGCCTCCCCCCCCCCCCCCCCCCACCCCTTCAACGCGGATAAACACCACCACCAACGTAATCCTGCCCCTGGAGGCTTATATAGAGCAGCAAGCAAGCCTGCAGCCGCCGCCACACCAAGCTCTTCCACCGCCGCCCCTTCCTCCCCCCCGCCCCACCCTACCTCTCCCCTTCACGCTCCCATCTCCCGGTCCTTTCGTCTCTCCCCCGGCATACTGCTAAGCCATTCGCACCAGCCACGAATCTCCCCCGAGTTCCCTAAGCGCTCGAGGAGCAGCGGATAGGTATCGGAACGAGAAGAGGAGATTTGAGGTGGATCGGGATGGAGGTGGTGCTGCTGTGCGTGACTCAAGCTCTCGGACACGTCCGGTTGCTGAGTGAGGAGCCCGAGCTACACATATGCAGGCGCACAAATTTTTCGTACGGGTGGCGGCGCATGGGGAACTTCTCATCCCGCCATCTGCGATGGCTTTCTGAGGAATCGTCTCCAGAGAGGCAGCGCTCCCTCCTTCTTCGAATCACGAGAATGGAGCGGGAGATAGCTCGAGTGGAAATCTTGGTACCACTTGAATGACTATCGCGTTTATATCGTTTCATGTTATTTTAACATTATCCATCATTCAGAGAGAGATTTGTAAATTTTGACCTTGCCAATGAGCACCTTGTTCCTTCTACCCGTTATTCTCTTCGTCAAGGTCCGTCATCCGTAGCTTGCTTGGGCAACGCATCATATCTTACGGTTTTTCACCCATAACAAGCCATTCAACACCAGGATTACATTCAGTAATAATATATAATTGGCAAAATTAATTTTATCAGTTGTATTCAGGAAGAAAAATTCTGGGCTATAGGAAGAAAGGGCTGTAAATGCACACGAAAATGCTGTAATTATACGTATTTTATCATAATTTTATGAAAATTTCCGTAATTTTCCGGATGATTACTTCATCGCCTGGTTCATTTCAAGATATGTTTCAGGTATGTCAAACTCCTTCCAAATTAACGTTTTTGAATTTCGAAAGAGAAGAAAAAAGGCGTAGAGAAAATAGCCAGCTAATTTGGGATAAGTAATGACGGGGCGATTTTTAAGAGTGCACCGTCTCACCCCTTTTAAGCGCCCGTTTGTAGCCGTTAATTTCCTGACCCTTCCCCGAACGCCCTCGACAGAGAGGCGAAGGCGAAGATGGATGATTTGTTTTACGTGTGTGTGTCAGCTGGATCTGAAGGCGCATAAAAGTGAAGGGGAAGGGGGGGGGGGTGATGGGATGAGGAAAAAATATTCCTCCTTCGGGGCGGCATCCATCCTCTCAGGGAAACGAGGACCTCACGGCTCATTCTTTTTTTATTTTCTAAGCCGAGTCAGAAAGAGGATGGCTTCGTCCCAGGGACGGATAGAGTAGCAAGCAGTGATATAATATAGCCCCTCCCTCAAACCCATGCACACTGCTTCTTCATTCTTTCGAGAGAGAAAAATCGGAATTCTGAAAATAACTGCGAACGTGGCGCACACATAAAAAAAAGCTTCGAGTGTCATTTTTTCCCCTCGGGCTCCACCGTGAAATTATGCGTTTTTCCGGGAGTTGTCCTTTTAGAGCGGTATGCAAAGTGCGCGCGGGGGAAGTTAAGAAGAGCTGCGCTCTGCTCACTCCATGGGTGAAGGAGGCCCAGCGGTCATTTTTTTGCGCGAGATGTAGACGGCAGAGTCATGTTCCTCGGGCGTCGATCCATCAGGGGATCCCGCGTCGAGCGCAGCCTCGACTCCGTGAATTATGCCCTGAGAGCGTCCGAAACACCCCCTCCCTCCCTTGCGGGTCTCGAGGCTAACGATTATCTTATGCTAATACCTCACCCTCCCCCTTCGACATTTTGCTAGTTTTTAGTGTATTGTCCAAGGTTTCCCTCTCGGCTCTTTTTTTATTCCTGCATGAACCAAGTCTTTTTCCCCAGTCACACGAATAATGTGGCATTTTGCCAGTTCGCTGCTTTTCAAACGCTACGTGCTTTTCTCGAAGACCAAAGTGTTGCATTAAATGTCTACGTCGAGGTTTTTAAGGCAAGAAAAGTGCCTTCAAGTTGATCATACGATACTGAATTTCCTAGGCGAATGCCGCATTGGGTGGGTGGGAACGAATCGAAGATTGAAGTAGATTCTTATCGAGGAAATGATCTGTGGGGTATCGTATTTGCGCTTATGGGCTTTGGAAGTTTGAACGGACGTCAGCTAGTAACCTGGACATTTGGGAGGGTCGTGAACAAAAGGATTGGATGCGTTGTGTGACGCAAACTTCAGAGTCGTAAAGAAACTGTGGAGGGGAAGGAATATAAATGAAGTAGGGAGGTATATGTATGGTTTAGGGAGAATGTTGATTTTTATGTGAAACTTGTGGGAGACAGAGGAGATATTATATGGATCATATTGTTATAGCCGGTTGAATACTAAAGGTCCTTATAGTGAGGAACATGGGTAAATCATTGCCAAAAAAGTAGCATAGTGGTAGAACGCGTGATGGACTGAAAAAATTATAAATAGTTAGAGTAATGTTAGCTACTTTGGGTTGGTGACCAATGGCTCAAGGCATTTATTCAACCGGGATAAATGACCCATTTATTAGGAAGTATGTGAGCACTGAGGGAAGTTGAAGCGATAATACTGACTTGGCATTAGGCTATTCATAACGTGAGGTGTCAAAATTTCCATGTCGTGCTTTTCTCCATAAATATAATAATGATAATGCACCGGGTGCATTATCATTATTATATTTATGGTGCATTATCATTATTATATTTATAATACTCTAAGAAAGCGGGTGTACAGCTTCAACCCCATTCCCACGGTCAAAGGCAGGCCAAGATTTTATTGGAAAATCACTACCGGGATTCGAACCCGGGGTCTCGGCTTGGTGCTCTATACTATTCACCCATCCGATCTTACAAAATGGTCATAGAAATTAGTTTATGCTAGTGAAATGGAAAGTTAAGAAACAGTAATTCTCAACCTACGCCTGTTAAATCAGTGGAATATACCCTTGAGAATACGAATGGAATCAAATACGTATTGCAAACAGCAGTAAGGTTTTTTTATTTGCGCTTGGTGATGCAATGCAATCTGTGCTAAATGAAGGTGGTAGGCCACTTGGATCTCGGGAGACAATGAGTGGGTTTCGATTGTGGAGCTGTGAGCGTGTTTCTGTTTGCCCAGCCAGTCGTTCTCCCCCACTGGACTGCTTTGCTGATTCCATCACCTCGCGGAACGGGGACCGTTTTTGTAATGGGGCCCAACTCAGCACGGCTCCAATTGGCCGCGTCGTTTTATTAAATCCGCTCCGTTTCCAGTGCTTTGTCCTCCATCGCTCAGTTATTCTCCACGCTCGCCTTTTTTTTCGATTCCCGCTCCTGTGGCATGAGGGACTGCGTATTCTCGGAATCTGTTTGTGGGTCGGTCGACACCGTGCCCTTCCCCAAGGACATTTGGGGCCAGGGCCCCTGGCGTGTGTGGTAACCCCCCTCCATCCCTTCCACCCCGCGCGACTCATTCGATGAGTTTGGCCCGTCAATGTGACCCGACCCGTCTCGTTTTGCAATGGGATCAGGGGGGTCTCACAAAAGCACAGGCGCGGCCCACGCGAAATCTCACAATTCCCTTTTTCCCTCTCCCGCAAGAGAACATCGACGTGCTCTCCGATCTTCCCCTTAAACATTTCCACTTCTTCCCCCAGGCTGAATTTGCTCTCCCTCCTCCCCCGGCAGTCACAACCGATGACCTTAACCCCTCGAAATGGAAGAATAAACTCGAATCCCGGGCTTTGTTGACTTACGCTGTGTACGAGTTGACTCCTGGCTCTTTTTCGTGGTGTCATAGGGGGATTACTTTCGTCCGTCCCCCCCCCCCCCCCTCTTTTCCCAGACGAATATCCCCTCAGTGTCACCAGGGGGAAAAAAATTCCTACCGTTCTCCGATTCCCATTTCGATTTCGAGTGCTTTCTTTCCATTGTCATCTCTTTCGCTTTAGAGCGGGGAGTGTGCCCGTGCGTGTGTACCTGTTCCAAGTCCCAAAGAGAATATCCGTTCAACTACCTGGTCCGTCGTGTGCCGTAATTGTTGCCAGTCTGAGTGTTGAATTTCACGGTATATTCTGAATTGAATGAGGCTGAGTGAATATGACTTAGCGCAAACTGTAGTAGCCACGGTGCTGACCTTAATTCGCAGGTAGTGGGGAAAATTCATGAAAATCGTGTTTTTTTTTCTTCTAGAAATTTAGTAATGATGATGCACTGACGATTAATGCGTTACATTAAAATTTACATTAGCTTGATTACAATCATGCTACACATGCATGGAAATAATCAAGTTGTAGTGAGCAAAAAAGCTTCTCTCAAACGAGGAGTGAATCAATGGTACACGCTTTTCAATACGGCCACCATGGTTCTGTAAGCGCCGAAGAAGAGGGAATTTACACAGAAGAGCCAATCGCGGATGCAAACAAAGGATGGGAAAAATGCGTCCGTTTTCGTTGCTCGCAGTTGCCTCTTCCTCTCCCGTCCATTACCATCATCTCGGATTTCATTTCCTTTTGGCGGAGGCCGTGTTTGCCCTCCCTGACCACCATTCAGGAATCACTCCTGCCCCTTTTCTGTCTCGTTCCCTGTTCCCTTCAGTCACTGTCATTTGGTGACGGCCTTTGCGTGGCTGCGGCAAAGAGGAACAAGCCAAATAGCAGACATCCGCCGCAGTCCCGGTGCGGGAGCTGGAAAAGACCGACGGAACTCAAGTTATTGGATCGTTATAGTCCCTGGAGGCGCCGATAGCAGCGTCCTATCGTTTTCGTTGAAATATTACTAGAGATAATATTGTGACGTGGAATTGGCCAAGCCTCCGTGGAGCTTGGGAAAATATCTCCGTTTCTCCATGTGACTCTCCTATTTACGAAATATTGATGCTACTGCTATCGGAGTTTTCCCGTAATTTCAATGGAGTAGGAAAATCCTGATGATATTTTCATCGAAAGCACCTGAAATTCATATGGTGGAACTTCAACTGTGGGTTAATCTTTTTGTTTCGCTAAACCTGTGACTACTGTGCTTCCGATAGCTTGCCTTTTTTTAATTCATAACTTTTTTACTAGTAAAATTTCACTACCCTAAAGAGATAGAAATTCGATGGTAATATACCTCGTTTCCCTGAAAATTGGTGATAATGTCTTCGTTTTGATTCCGAAGTCAAAGCAAAAAATGTCATTTGATGGTAAATAATTATGTGCTAGTAGTTTTGTAAAACTATTTCTAAATGTTTGTATAATAACCAATGGTTCTTTCCTTTTTTTTTCAGGTAACCCATTGCTTCACTCGTTGACTTGTCATTGAGATATCTTTTTGCGAGAGAAAGTGAGTGAGATTGTAGTGCAGAGAAGTGAGAATGAATGAGAGGATGAATGATGAGTCGCGTATGTCCGCTCTGCGCTCAAAGTGGAATGGACAAATGCCAATGGTACGAGACCCTCTCGAGGTAAGAAAATTGGAATTTTATTGATTTTTTACTTTATTTATCCGGATGGGAGGTTTCTTAGTTTATTTACCAGTCTTCATTGATGGGCGCTGGGGCAAGGATGTAGCAGATTCTCATATAATGGTTCTCGGGTGGGTAAGGTTCAAGATTAAGGTAGGATTGAGGCGTTCACATTTAATGTAAGAATATCTCATTCGAACCTATTCATGGGTGTTTTCAAGTCTGTATCCGCACTAATAGGCGCTTCAGACCGGGAGGAAAGGTATTAGGATAGGAATGGAAGGGATGGGGGTGAGGGTCTTTCGAACCTGTTTTAAAGCTCGAAATGAAAGTTACGTATGCTCTTTTAAGTTTACCTGCGAGGAATCTACCAACTAGTCAATCATCGTTATTAAAAGGGCCACAAAATTTTGAAAGAATAATATTGTAATGGAAAGGAGCTTTGAAAAATTTAGCGTTTTTTCATAATTTTTCTCTTCCATAACATTGTACAGTAATCTCTCTATCTTGAACGTATTTAGTGCTTAATTTGAATGAGCTCCCATCTGTTGGAACATGTAGAACCTTGTTTTCACCTGCAGTCGCTCGTTCCAATATTTCGCTTCACGTAAAGGATTATACATTCTAAGTGAAAATATGAAAATGAGTCATGTTTTGTATTGCATTTCTCCCATACATATTTTTCTCTGTCAGTTATGCGTACATGCTATGTTTTCTAATTTTAAGTACCTTTGTTCCGTTCTCACATTCAACGTGAAGCGGCCTTCGGAGGAGTGGGGAGTAGGGCAACGGGAAGGAAGGGAGGGAGTCTACGGGAAAGGAAGTCGGGAGTGTTTGGGTGTATTTTGCAAAGCAGTAAAACACGAGGGCGGGCGGGCTTGGGGTTGGGGCGGGGGTGGTTTTCAGTCTCCTTCCACGGGACGGGGGAGGGTAAGGGGGCGCGGGGAACCCTACTCACCGTTTCATCGCAATGGTGTTTATGGTGCGAGTAGTGTTGGGGTCTTGGAGACAACGTGGGGACTGGGAAGAGTGGCAGAGGTTTAAAAGAGTCGTGTCAGTGTGCGTGGGTGGTGCAGACAATCTCCGTTCTTTTTTTATTCCTTTCGTTTTCCCTCTTCCGAGGTTTCCTCTTTTCGGCAGGAAGTGTGGGCTTGCGTTGTGAGGTCGCGCGTCGGCGGGGCGCCTGTGCAGTAGTAGTCAGGTCGCAAGGGAGAGAGATAGAGACACTTGCGCCTCTGATTTGTGCGCCCGTGTGTGTATGTGAGTGCCGACTTCAGTCCCCTAGCACAATGGGTTCGGTTGTTGGCGGGGACCTTAATGCCAGGGTACTATTCTGGCGGGAAGGGGAGTGGGGGTCGGGTTTGCTCCCTCGTCCGTGGTATCCGGGACTCGTCTCTCTCTTTCAGTGTGGGAATTGCGCAAATGCGGATTGGTCCGGAAACGGGTTTTGAAAACGGAATCATTTTCGGCGGCCCAGAGCGGGTGAAAGCGAGAAAGGAAGAGAGAGGGAAGAGGGGTTGTTAGGTTAGCTGTAAATGACATCATGCGGTGTCGTTTTTGGAATTTTACAATGACTTCGCACTGTCCTACTTTTTAGGGCGAATATGACGGTGGTATGTGGTGAAGGTGAAACTTCGGGAGGATTTTTCACGTAAAGCTTGTTTCAGAAACAATCCCGTATCCTATGCTCATGCTCTGCGTTAGGAATATGCCAACGAAGAAATTAGATACATCTTGTATTGAGTGGGATTAAAAAAAATGCTTACAGAAAATTAAAATCAATTTTCCAATTCGAAACTCAATTCAAGGCTTGTTTCAATACTGGTGTTTTATATTCAGGTTAAAAAAGTGATTTCCTTCCCCTTTTCAAATTACTTTTCATCACCCCTTCCTACCTCAGCTGTATCGTCATCCTCAATACTGTATGCATTTGCGCGCAATTGTAATAACGTTTACACCCAATTATGGTTTGTCCCTTTCGGAACCTAGGCCGAAAATACATCTGCAGGAAATTTAAAACTGTGTAGTCCCTATGCGATTGATTTTACGCTGATTTATATAAAAATACACTTGCAACCATGAGGGGGAGAATATATTTCCTTCATCTCTAATACATTGCAACTGAAATTGACGCATCAGTTACGTCGTCATGTTTTGAGTGACGCCAAATTAAGACTTACTCTTTATTCATATATTTGGATGATGAAATGCATGCTTTCATGCAATGGGAAGGGAGGCAAATATTTTTTGCCTGTAAAATGATTTCATATGGTCGTAAAGAATATTATCCAGGTCGTAAATCACTCGTATCGTGAATTAAAAGTCTTTAATTTAGGCGGTTAATGATTTCATACCGTCAATTTCCTGTATAATTCGTTTATTTGTTGTGTACTCCGGAATTGTCTAAAGTGAGGCAGAGGAAAAAAAAACTTGACAAAGAATTTTTGAGCAAAATGTTGGAGACCTTTTTAGGATGGTATTTTCCGCAGCACGCCACTGGTTTCGGTTGTGACCGCAGGACGAATTCATCCCCACGCTCCCTCCCTCCCCGCTACATTAAAGTGTCATGTGGACCCACTCAGAAATATAATTCGGATGCGGAAACGCCCTTGCAACAACTCTGCGGGAGATCCAACACGTGCTCTGTTGCGGTTTATGATTATTTTTTCCTCTCGCACAGTCGCGACGGCTTTCCAATGTATCCTCCTCTTATGTAGTCCCTGAGGTCGCATACATTAAGACGGGAATAATGCAGGGAAGGAAAAGGTAGAATGCAGAGAGAAAGAGAGAGGGAGAAAAAGAGAGCGTGCCAAGTACTCGATACACCCAACGGTCGTTTCGGCAATAAATCGGTTCTTGGGACGGAGAGAATATTAGAGGGAAAAAAAAGACTGCTTCCCTTCTTCCCTTACCAAGCAGCCCCCTCCATCCCCTTCGCCTTTTCCTCTCCTGCCTGCCTACATTTCCCGTTACGCACCCTTCCCCAGTCCGGGGTGGGGTGTTTATTTCAATCGGCTTGTTTGCCTTTTCGATCTTCCCATTGTGCTCGTATGTGCGATTCTCACGAAAAAGTCCTTGTTGGCCGTTTTACGGGTCCGTATCCCGTTAAAAAAATATGTATGTATGTATACATCCGCTTGTATTTGTGTGTGCGTGTGCACCCTTAGAGAGTGAGTGGAGTGAAAGTAGAGCGAGAGAACCTCTCCAGCTTAATGTCTCCAGAACTGTCCGAAGCGCTCTCTCCCGTGGCCCTCCCATCGTTTCCAAACCAGCTTCGATTTCCACCCCATCCAACTTATCAAGTTTCGCTTCATCGTGAAAACGTTGACTATAGAGAAGGAGGTATTTTCGTGTAAACTCTGCCGACATTGCTCCATGAAAACAGAGATAAAATAGAGGCAAGTCTTCACAGTTCTCTTTACCCACAACTTCTTTGACATTCGCACTTAATGCTGAGGGGGTCGAATTTTAAAAATACCTTCTGTTACTTTAATGACTTGCTCGATCATAGCCGTGTTCAAAGTTTTTCGCAGTGCTAATAAAAATGCCTTGTGAATGAGACGTATTCTAAAATAGAGTACAAATAGCATATTTTAAAAGGTCGTCAGCTATCCAGATTCCGATTTCACTGGTATTTAATATAAGGCGTGCTAATTTAGGAGTGCACCTCAGATAACGATATGTTCATAACATTTTTTAGCTGACTTCCAGTATTTAGGTAAAACCATGGGTGATTAATTGTTACATAACTATATCGCAAATGACATTTTTGTTTTTGGAATAAAACTGTATATTCAAAATTTCCTCAATATTTTCTTGAACTTTCTGATTAGAGGCACGAACAAATGATAGTTTTAATTCATTAGAAAAGGGATACTTCGTCAAAGACATGGACAGGCACTCACTGTCTTGCAGCTGTAAAGGAAGAGCTCGGCCTTCCACAAGTGATGTGAGGTTGTTCTCAATGGTCTCAGCTAAGTCAGAGTGGTTTGTAGGGTTGGAAATGGCCGATAAACCATGCCATAAAACCAGTCTCTTCGGTTCCGTTATTGCTCAGATATTTGAGCCAAGCTAGCTAGCATATGGGCGGCAAGAACACCTTCAAAGAGAATATTTGCGGATACTTACCTTTCGCTCCACTTTTCGCCCGTGAAAATGTTGGCCCCTTTGGCTTTATGCCCCCACAAATTGCTCACAGCATCACTTTGCACCCAGAGATGTGCAACGCGAAGACGAGCCAAGAGGCAGCAATACAGCTAAATACCGTTAAGCGTCTGTGAGTGACGTTAAGGGGCTCTGAAACTCAGAATCCGGAATCGCTCTCTAGCGACCTGAATGAGCATTCGAATAGCGCCAATTCGCGATAATGGTTTGGTCTACCATTCTACGATCGCTGGTTGTGACATTTACCGTGAGAACTGTGAAAATGCGGAATGTGCGTCTTTTCATTCTAGACTGAGACACGTAGGGATGATACAAAAACTAATGGATAAACCAACCTACCTAATATGTACATACATGGCCCACTTCCTACTTCAACAAAAATTAATGTTTCTTCGGCAATAGATTGAAACGATAGGCAACTTTTTTCACACATAGATTTTATTGTGCTCTTGAGGAGGTTGTCAGATTATCATAAATAGTTTTTATTGGAATCTATGAGGGTAAAAAAAATGAAATTGTAGCATTACCGCAAATTCAAAACGAAGGAATTCGTATCCAGAATATATTTCCTGAATGAGAAAGGAGGGGTTCATCCTCTTTTCTTCCGAGCAGCTCAATATCACGGTCGTGGAGAGGAATAAAAGAAACCCTTGATTATCAAGCACCCGCGCTTAGAGTCGTGACGAGGCGGTAAATAATCGGCTGAGCTCAGCGGAAGTGGAAAAATTAAACAAATAAGAGCGAGGGGCGAGAGGGATTTGAGGTGTCGGGGGTAGGGATGGCGGCGTGCGGACTCTTAAAAACCCATTTCTCTGTCTCTTTCCACCCTTTTTCCCGTAATGCCCTTCTTTCCGTAGGTACGATTCCCGTCCCACTACCGCTCGCCCCACTGCAATGCGAACGTCCCCTTCTGTCCCTCCCCTGTGCCTTCCACCCTCTTTACCTACCGGGTGTCCCCATGGGCTCGCTCTTCCAAACCGCAACTCAAACAAATGCTCTTTCCTGTACCACTCGTTCTTCTCTCTCTCTCGTCAGAGTCAACATAAAATAGTCCCACCCTTTTCACATTCCCTGTCGACTCCTTTCATTTTCCCTCCTACCACCCTTTCCAACTGGGCCAACAACTCACACCCCCGTTTTTGGGAAGGTTTTTTTCTCCCCCGTCCTCTCCGTCCCTGGGTGCCATCCATCTAATTTTTTTCCATCCTCTTTTGCATTTTGCGTATATCGGCCTTCATTTTTTTTCACGTCGATTTCCGTCCCCAGCGTGAACTCCCACCCCCGCCTCCACTTCCCTTTCCCCTCCCTCGGTACACAGCCACATTTTCGACTTCCGATTCTCACCCCGGGCGAGACGGCGCGCGCTATGGATTATAAACGGTCATCAGGAGTATCTACAGAAGAATCAGACGTGCGCATTCTTACACACCTGTTGTCGGATGGGATATTCCTCGAATAGTGTTACTAATTTTCCTTGTAACGCGTATCGCATTTTCTCTGCGGAAATTCAGCAAAAATTATAATTTTTGGTCCATCATTATTTCCTTATAGAATAGGTAGTGAAAGTTTGTGGCGCCAAAAGGGCATCCGCTGATGTTAAAAATAGCGTTTGCATATACCTTTACATGCACCTTTGGTATGTACATACGTAATGCCTTGTTTATTCAATTATTTAGGACTCCACCGTGATTTATGTATGTGGCAAGTTTTACTTATTTTCAGCTTAGAAAAGCCGTTTATAATTTATTAGGTTTGTATTATTTATGATTTTTCACATTTCTTGGAATATTTTTAAGTCCAATGGTGAAGATTCAGACAAATGGTTATGAAATGAAAAATGCAAAATAGCATATTTAGGGAAAATACTTTGCTCTGACATTATTTCAGCCACACATTTATAAGGATAATGCATGAGACACGTTTCGTTGAGAGTTGAAGGTGTATGCGTCAGAATTTCAGAGAGTAGGGATATGACTTCTTGTTTGAATTTAAAATTTAAATGCAAATAAACGTGATGGACGACATAATAATGTTGAGGTCCTGGTCTCCTTCAAGTTTTCCCCCAAGTTTGCTGTGAAAATAAGCGTTTGAAATAAATGGTGTTGGAATTTGCATTGCCGTTAGGACTTCCATTTCAGCCGCGAATAAACTCGAGGGGTGGCGTAACTTCTCGTGAGTCGCCCTCACCTCCGCCACTAGCGGACGCTATGAAGTTAATCGTGCGCGGTTAGCAACTTTGGGGATTCATGTTCCACCAAAATGTGTCTTCAAGGCTGTTTCCCGCACGCAGCGGCCGTTAGGGAGGTCTCCTCTCTCAAACATTCCAAGAGCAAAAGACTCGTCGTTGCTTGTGCAGAACTACGCATTTCGTTTGTCTCTGCTTCCTCTCCTCTCGCCGTGTGTACTTACGTGTGTCCGTAACATAAATGTTCTCTCCCTGCCAACGTTTTCGGGGCTTCCCTTACACACCGGACATCACTCCTTCGAAGAGGCGTGAGCACCCTTTTTTTTACCTGTCCCTTCCCCTCCACCTTCAGGGATACTTCCGAAAAAAAACTTCCGTGCCTGTCTCCTCCCCCTCCCCCGTTCGACCCCTTACCGGCTTCCATTCTTCCTGAAACCCCCCCTGTCTCACTCCTTTTACCCTCCAACGTGGACTCATTATCCCCCTCGGCATATGCGAAGGAGCGACTCCGCCAATCCTCTTGTCGCACGATACCGAAGAATAAAATAATAATAATGAGCGTAGGGGAAATGAATGAAGGGGAAGGAGACGACAGCGAATGGACTGCCGACGCCTCCTCCACTTCTCCGCACCTTTCGCGCGCTTATTTTAATTTTAATTTATTTTCCCACCTAACCCCCGCGCGTACCCCCGCGCTATCCCTCTCCCACTTTTCAACGTACCTTTACCCCTTTTTCGTATCATCCTCTTTTTCTGCTCTCCTTTCACGGCAACACTTCGTTGAGAGGTGTGTAGGAGACGCGTGGGGCCCATTCCAAGTATCGAATATCTCGAGTAATCTCACTGGAATTTCACCTTGAGGTTGGACGAATAAAAGATACGAAATCAATATGTTGTACCAAATAGTTGTCCTATAGTTTATGGAAGCACTTATTGAACGGAGGATAACCGGGATTGGGTTGCTCGAATGCAGGTTACCTCACCTGATCGCATAGAAAGCCCATTCCAGAGTCAATATCTATCAATGTGTAGTCAATTTCTCTATCACCCTAGGTTTATTATCCTGTTCTGATCGAAATTCTTGAGCTTTATTTCCGTTTAATATGGTGACGAACTTGAAGTGTGGACTGATTTTT
Source organism: Platycnemis pennipes (assembly GCA_933228895.1). Taxonomy (NCBI): domain Eukaryota; kingdom Metazoa; phylum Arthropoda; class Insecta; order Odonata; family Platycnemididae; genus Platycnemis; species Platycnemis pennipes. Next base: position 56,507,842 of record OW121853.1, read on the forward strand.
AACCTTTTTTTAAGCTTTAGATTCGTGATTGTGCCATTTCTTTTGTCCTTGTTATTGAAAAAATTCATTATTCCTGGTACTTCACCAAGGACATTTGGTTGGCGAATGAGTGAAATTTTAATAGGTGACGGCGGGTAATGAATACATGGCCAAGCAAACTAATTTCTCCAAGTTCGTGTACACCCAGTCCAATTCCCATTTTTCTTGTACAGATGGCCAACGGATTACTCTTCCGGGTATAGTGACGTTAATTGGCATTCCTCTCGTCCTAAATATCTTATAGTTTCGACGTGATAGCATTTTTGAGTAGTTCACTAAGGTTCAGTGAGGAAATTACCATTGGAAGCCCGAGTTTTCGAGCTCGTATGCGCGCGACATTCGAATAAATCAGAGGAACAGAGGAGGAAATAAAATTCTTTCCAAAGTACACATGTGGTCCCCGCAGACGCTTCGTATCATGCCTCTTTCCTCCCGTCTCCGTCACCATCCCTCTTCTCTCTCTTTGCCAACGTGCGACGAGGGATGGAATCGTACGTGCTTCTCACAATGCCGCCCTCAGCCGTTAATTTCATTGCTTCCATTTTATTACGCGGGGCGCCCATTACTAGGGAAGGAGCAGGGCCAGTCAGGAGCGGACCAAGGGGGCAGGGGGTTACCTCCTCGTGCCCCCCTCGTCGTCTAGATGATCTTTCTTGTTTGCTGGGTGGGGAGTGGAAAAAAAATGCGAAAACAAAAGGCGTCTGTGACAATCCCTTCGGCTGCCTTCCCGGTGCGTATCTGCGGAAGTCTCCCTCACCAAGGCTCGGTACGCGAGAGAGAGGAATGACTTCAGGAAGAGATTGCGACGGCGGGGAGAGTTAAAAGCGTTGAAGTCGCGGGTAATCGCAGTGGGCGGCGAATTCATCGGCCAAGGCCGCCGTTATGTGTGTGTGTGTCTTATCATCGCTCTCGGAGTGAGGTATGGGGCGCTTTCCCACCCGTAGCGTCGACGGATGGGCCACGCAGGGTTTGTCTGATGGGAGAAATCCTTCGGCCGGGTGAGCCGCCAAGGGGTCATCTAGGGGTTCGATCCCGCGAGAAATAAATCCTTGGCTATCTCACTCGGATCGCGGCGGGTAGGATGAAGGCGCAATGAAATTAGCGCTGCCGGGTAAACAAAGTCGTGATAGCGGCAATGTGTTTGTCAAGGTGGGTGGGGCAAGGGTACGGTCCCTAAGTTCTGACTCCTCACCTCCAAAGTGGCGGAGGTAGGTTTATGGAAAGTTGGCGAAGTACGCTTCGTTGAAGCCGCGATCTCGAGGGGAGGGTAGGCGGTAGTGATGCTGGTTGTAAAGGGAGCCGTGTGCGCGGACGTGTTCGCGTATGTCTTCGATGGGATGAGAGTTTTGCGATGCGTGTGCTCAATTCTTTCTAAGGATGTTCACCGTTCATCGTGCGATCGACTATGCTCAAGAAATACTCCTAAATTCTATTTTGAACATTCGATCAGCATATTTCTGTTTTAATTTGAAAAAAATACGCATTAAATTCGCGCAAGAGGTTCGGTAAAGTGCAGAATGACAGGTATGAATGATATGAACGAGAGGCTGGATTTCAATACCATGAATTTTGGCTGGGGCTTTGACTGTTCTCTAAAATTTTCGAGTTATTTCCATTAATTCACTTCTGTGGCCTCTAGATACCTTGTTCCATTCCTGATATTTCAGCAATATTCGTGTTCGTGACATAAAAGATACGTCAAATATGAGAAAGATCCGTTGCAAGGCGTAGCAAGTGAGGAGGCGACCGTTTGAGGCGGGAGGGCGTATGCATGGTGTGGCGGAGTCTGGGAATTCTTCGGCAATACCGCAGTGCGGTCGGCCTCCCAGTCTTCCTTCTTTCTCATCTTTCTCATTGTTGAACGGAAGCCATCTCTCCCTTTCCCCTCGCCGCTGTCCCTCACTCCCCTTTCACTCCCTCTTCACCTTTATCACGCTTGCGTGCTCCGCTTTACACCGAATCTTCCGCCGGGCAGGCAGTAAGCACTCCCTTCCCATCCTCCCTCCCTCTCTCTCTCTCTCCTAACAGAAATCATGTCCTATAGCACACTCACACACACTACACACAACTGTATCTCTCTCTTCCTGGCTTCGCACGGGGGATGAAGAAGGGGGGAGCGAGTAAGGGAGGGAGAGATAGGAGAGCCTGTAGCGGATGACAGCGGAAGATTTCTTCCGCTCGGATTTTTTTTTCTATTTGTGTAAATGCTAGCGCTCTTCTCTTTATGGGCCCGACCTTTTTCAGCCTCCCCCCACCTCTTATCTCTCTCGTACCTCCCTCCCTCCGTTTCTCCCTCTCGCCGACCGCGTTATAATACTCATTCCGGATCAAGGGGCAGGACCGAAAGAGAGAGAGAGAGAAGAGATAGAGGTCGGAGGTAGTTTGAAGTCCACTGGGGGAAAAAGAGAGAGTGGGCCTCTCGACCTAATGTCTCTTCCCTCTCCGTTGCAAACCACAGAGGGTGGAATAAAAAAAAGGTAGCATAACCACTCATAACATATCGCCCTATATATCCTCACCCAACCCCTCCTCTGCTCACGGACGTGCAGAAGGTCCCTCGCCCCGCCTTTTCCACAGGGTCTCCCTCTCCACACCCCCCTTCCGAGCGACAACTCTGCCCCCCCCCCCTTGCAAAGCTTCTATAACCCTTTTTCCCCTTAACTCCCGCTCCCCGATTCGGTGATTCCCAACCTGGATGTACGTTCAAAAAGGCGTGACTAAATATAAAAATCTTCATGTTTTGGCTGCCTGTAGCTGCATTGTTACTTTCTTTCGTTACTTTCTTCTTTTCTTTCGTGTCCCCCTAACCACTTGATAAATAAAATGATTATTTGTTCTTACCTTTGGCAACGGTCATTTGATTTACGGCGACGAAGGGAAGAAAGTGAGCTTCGTCGCTACTTATGTACTTTGTGATCGTCTTTTCCGTATTTGAATGCTTTTTTCCTCGTAATTGCGGAAAACGAACATTGTGAAACTAATGATTTCGTAACTGGTTCTGGGAAACAGCGCGCTTTTTCCATTCCTGGAAACTAAATACCTAATGTGATAATTCTCGTATTTTTTTCCGTGATTATCTCATCGGAGGCTTATTAAGCTTGAGGCTGTGTATGAGCGACGATAACACTCTGAGGAGAATATTCGAAGATAGGGAGATCAGTCGCAAATTACAAAATAGCCTGAAATTGTACACTTTTTTTCAGTGCTAGCACTTTATGAGGCTTAATAAGATTGCAAAAATCCTCCCCTGCACTGATCTACTGATGGTAATTATCCAGGGCTTATTGAATACCCTGTAGATCACACGAACGCATTTTGTAGGTTTCTCTCTCGCTCTCTGTTTTTTTAAGATTCTTGGAATTATTCCTTGTGAATCCGGAGATCAGTAAATGACCATCATTTTCTGTCAAAGCCAGAAAAAACTCTTTGCTTATCGCGAAGAGTAGAGGTAAAGGTAAGTAAATAAGGGTGTGAAGGTGCCACGTAGACTCTATTGGATAGGATCAGCTTCGGAGTGCATTCAGCGCCACTCGAGAGAATTTCATCCATATTTATTGGCTTGTATGTTGCTGGGCCTATGTGTGTTTACACTGGTTAAGAGAGAGTCCTTCTCCCAGGGGATCTTGTTAGTGGAGAATTATTTATCGTTACTCGCTCAAGGGAGCACCAAACCCGTTTATTCATGGTGATCCTCGTTTCAGATTCTTTAGAGACGTGTGACGTCGGTGTAAGTGTAATGGTTGAACGGATAGGCATTCAGATTCTTCGAAATACTTCGCATTATTGTAAAATTCCTTCAGCGATCTCATGACGTACAGGCTTGTGTTTAGTGTTTCTCTGATCTGGTTGTGTCATCTTTTTATCTTTGGCAGGAATTCGACTGCAATGTGTCGGGAAGGTAGGAGTCGCATCAGAATATTCTTTCCTGTCCATGGAAACTCTCTAGTTTGAATGTAGCTGTACCACCTCGATCATTTCCTCTTCCCATCTTTCATGATTCTCTGGAGAAAAGTATATACTACGGCACATAAATAAGTATGTTCAGTATATGTTATGTGAATTTTAGAGACCAGTGTTAAACCTATTGTTATATTCTTTATTATAGGCGTGCGTTATTTTTCCGGTAGAGTGGAAAGTATTACCTGCTATCAATTTGAGAACCTTTAGTATCTGGTCTCTTCCTCTTCATTTTCTTTTTGCAACACCTCGCTAGTTCGGAAGATAAATATTTTTGTTTGAAATGCCTCCTAATTCCAACGTGCCTCGTCAAATTTGATAGCAATTGCTTCAATGTGCAAACATAGTTCAAGAAGAGAAACTGGGGATAGCGGTAACTAGGAAATTCATCCGATAATGGTGACAAAATTACGAGTGAAAAATTTGTGCCATCACAATTTTTTTCACGAGCGTAATCCTAGACTGTCGAGGTATCCCGTTGGCGTAGTTGGGGGAAAAAATTCACCGCGCACACGACCGACCCTCATGGGACTCGGCTGAGATCCCTGAGCTCCTCCGATCGCAACGTTAAGGGAGTTCAATTGTGGACGGAGTTAAAAAAGCGGGCGCGGCGGTGACGGGTGCGAGGGAAGATGCGTGAAGGATACTTTGGAGAGCCTTTATGAGTAACCACGCGAAGGAAATCCTTAGCAGAGGGAAAGATGAAAGAGAAAATGTGGTGGGAAGAGGGGTGGTGTGAAAAAGTGAAAGGGTTCGTGCCGTTGGGGGTTGGAGAGGATGGATGTGTGTGTGAGTGTGGGTATAAAAAAAGATGCCTCTCTGAGGGTCTTCTGCTCTGATGATTGCATTCGTGTCCATGTGCTTGCTTGCCGTTACGCCGTGACCCCTTCCTCCTCACCTCTGTGGAAAGTACCTTCTCGTGGCCCGCTTTCCATGGCAGCAGTAGCTGCAGCCGCCCCTGATACGCGCGACGAAGTAGTCGCCCACACGATTCGAACCCCTCCCTCCCCACCACCCACCTGGCCCTCGCTCGCGCGAGCTGTCTTACCCGCCGAGTAACGCGGTGGAAGATTGAGCGACAAGAGGCGAAAGCAGAAGCGAGAGCACGTGCGAAATAGATCTGACCATAGAATCCCGCACAAGATTCGTCAAATTTTCGTATTTTTATTGGTGGGAGTGATCATATCCGTGTCGTTACCGAAACGGAGGTATTTTCTCTATTGTTAATGGATCTTGCGAGAACAGATCAATGCTTTCAATGGCCCGTAGGTGCACATTAAAGGACTTTTGCTTCTTAGTTAGAGATTTAAGGTGGATTTTTCATTCTGAGATCGGAATTTAGTTGGTAAATTTTTCTTCCCTTTATTGTGTAACCAAGAAGTGCTCAGAAGGTGCGAGTTATTGTAAAGATTGTTCGTATTGTTATTCAAGAATAAATAATCTTTTCCACGAATGCTATTGTGGAACTTGGAGATAGACACTACTAAATTTGTAGTCTACATGCAAGATATACTGTCAATTTTTTTATGCCTGAGAAGAAGTTTTTGTGTTACGTGTCTGTTATAACATCGGTCGGTATCAAATGGCTTGTATTAGGATCGACGTATCGAGATATAGGTTTTCCTGGCAGATGCAGGGGAATTAAATTAATTACGTATTCACCGTGTTCAAATCGCTATGTCTGTGGGCTTCGATTGCGTCCCGCTATGCTAATTTCGTTTCGGGGGCATTGATATTTGGCGTGGCGTCTCTGGATCGACTTCTCGATCGCCTTTGCCCCCTTCCCTGCGGAATCCCTCCGGCCAATTTGCTAAGCGGAGGCGATCGATCAAATTTCTCTTCCTTGCTCATCGGTCATATTTTGAAAGGGAACGGGCGGCAACAATTGCAGATGGGCATCCATCCCCTTTTCCCGAGCGGCATGCACTCACTCACCCGGTCACCACCTGCCTCTCCTTCCATTCCCGCGGTCTCCTTCCGTAGTCGGCAAAAATAGATGGATTTTGCCTTTTGGGAAAAAAAACCGTGAAACTTTCCTTTTTCTCTCTCTCTCTTCCCATCTCAACCACTTCCACCCACCCCCCCTCTCGCCCCATTCTCTCAAGGGCCGGTGCTTCTAACACCGCCTTCCCCTCTCTCTCCATTGGAAGCCGCCTCCTCCCTCACCCCCACAGTTCATCCCTCGACCCAACCTCCTCTGCCCATCTTCGGTGGAGCCGTATGGTCGTGCTATACTGCCGCGAATCTACTACGTATCTACTACGTTTCTATGCCGATGTGCAATTGAGACGCTCGATTATGCAATTGAGGCGAGATACATCTAAGCTTTCGCAATGCCCTGCGAGCCACCGCGAGGTGAAGGTTACCAAACGTGCATTCTTGACATGCAACTAAAAGCTACAAAGAGCAAGAGCATGACAAGTCGCATCTCATATCGTGAATTGGTCGTTGCGGATATGGAGTTTGAGTTTCAGGATATCCCACCCACTGGGACGGTCCTTTAAGTGAAGTGATATACCTATAAGGAATGGGGACGCAATGCGGTCGTATATCTAGGGTCTTACTTGAAGTCAAATCTTATACAAATAACCTTTCAAGAAGCGCTTTGGGAGTACATTAGGGTTGTCATTTTATTTAGAATTTTGAGGTACCGCTGTGCGAATGGGATTCCCTTCCTTCATTCCGTTCCTTTTTAATTTAATGAGCGAATTGGGATCCGCCAAACAACTTAAAATGATATATATTTTTGAGGATGTTGTAATTGACAATTTGAGATATTTTATGGATATGCGATGTCTGTAAAAATACTTGCAGATCTTCATAATCATTTGCTATAAGGTGCACGTAGGAGAGGTAAATGTCTTCAGGTATAGCACCCTACATCACTACATAGTTGGCCTAACATCTAATGATATATGGTCATATTTTAATGGCGTATTAACAACTACTATAGTCTGCAATGCACTAATCACCTCCTCGTGTTCATGTTGCTCGAGTCCTCCTGTGAGTACGATGCCGTTCCATTTATGTCGCGAATTAGATGCCCACGCGCCAGGTGATGTGCTGTTCCCGTCGCCCTTCCTTGCTCGAAATCGGAATTCGAACTTTGCCCATCGCATCGCTCTTGTCGGCCCCTGCAAGTCCTCGTCCGGCGAGTGGCCCCTGGTTCTCTGATCCGACGCCCCGCGGTGCCGTCAACCCCTCGGCGGGAGGCTCTCTCATTACGTGGGAAGCGGCGGTCGGACCGCCACCCCCGCCCCCTTTTTTTATAACACGGCATCCATCCTCCCCATCGTGCCGACCTCCTGCCTTCTCTCATACCTCCCAAAGAAGAGCACTCTCGCTTCAGCGATGACCCTCTATTGAATTCATCTTCTTTCTCCTTTTCCGCTCGCCTGGTAGCATCGGAGCATTGAAGCGCCCGCTCTGGATTTCGAATTTCTTTCGTCCCCTCCCGTTCCAGCAATACAAATGAAAGGGATGTGTGTGAGAGGAAAGGAGACGAGGAAGAAAGCCTAGCGTACGAATGTCCACGGTTGTAACTACCATTAGGAGCAGAAGTAGTTCATCTTCTCTTATTGTTATAGTTTTTCTTGGCAGTACAGCGCAGGAATTACCACATTAGATTCCTTTAGATATTCTAAGATAGATATTTAGTTCACTGAGGAAGTGCCAACGAAGATACAGGCCTGATGTGAATTACAAAGCTTCTTACTTATAAATCATACTTTAATGGAGAATCATCTGTTTCGACTCGATTTTCAATCCTTGTGCTAACCTGCATCACTTAAAACCTGACTATTTTAAGGCTTATTGTATTCCTTATAAGTTTATTTCTATCTAATCTTTTCCTGCTCATTTTATAGCGAGATGCGCTCTCTTCTAGTAATTAAGGATTCAAAATTTTTGATTGCTCCTACATTGTTTTGCGTTCTCCTTAATCGTTGGAGCAGTACTATATTCACTGACTCCTTTTCCTCTAGGTTAGGACGAGAGAATGGGTTACTGTGATTCCTGTGATTGGGTCAAATGACTTTGAGACTTTTAAAGAAGTTGAGAGACAAGCTTGTACTTCAGGTTCTTCATAGTTTCGCCATGTTTTAGTTTTAGTTCACAGTTTTCGGAACTCCGTGAGCGAAAATTGAACTTTTTTTGTGAGGATTATCCCTCCCTACACGAATCGCGTTCGTATATCCCAGCTCTCCCTGCCAAGACTCTCTAATACCTGTAGATGTGAATAAAAGGAAGCAGTCTCCAGGGAATGGAGGGAAAGGAGAAGAGGTTGGTGATGCTGGCGCGGGGAATCTTCCCGCTCCTTTTCCTCTTTATCTCTATCATCCCTCCTTTCAGATGCGAGAGAATGAGTGACTGTTGAGCGCCGCCCTCTCAGTTTCGCCCGGGGTGCCCTCGCGGAGGATTCCCTGTGAAGTGTCGCCACTGTTATCCCACCAGGGGGGCGAGGGAGGGAGGGTAGGTGTATCGGGGTGGAGAGGGGAAGGTTTCGGTGAAAACGGGGCCACGAAAAGGACGACCGATTGGCCACTGTCCTCGCTTGTTCGTGAGGGAGGAGAGGGTGAGATGAGACGGGAGGGTGTTTGGTCGTGGGAGTGCCAATGGGGAGGGAAGTTTGGGGGTGGATTTAGGTAGGGAGCGAGGGGGAGGATTTGGAAAATAAAAAGATTTCGAGGGGGCGAGAGAATGGAAATGGAGGCGTTGGCAGCGGATGGAAGGTTTGTCTGTCGGGGTCCCGATCCATCGATGTGTGTGGAGGGGTGTGTGGGGGTTGACCGAGAGCCCCTGTGAGGGAGGGAGTCGGTATTAGCGCGTGTTTGTTGTTGTTGACGCTCCTCCTATCTCGCTTCCCTTCCCGGTCTCTGCACACGGTAACACACACGCGGATTGCCCACTGCCCTTTAAGCGTGGCGTGAATAATTGTGCTCTCCTTGCTTTTCTTTCTTCCTTGTCCCTTTCAAGCATGATGCATGCGCCTCTCACCGGTCCCATCACATTCATGTAACGCATGCTTCTTGCGAGAGTGGAGTCTCAAATCAAATTCTCAAGCTTTTCATCTTTAGGAGTTCAATATACTGATTATTACTTCTGAAAACGTTAGGGGCTTCCCGATAGTGATTCAGGTATATAACATTAGGAAATTCTTTCTCTTTACTTTTGCATGACCTTGTTATTCTGGCCGTTGAAATTCTTACAAGATGGCGAAATCATAGAATTACTTCATTCTAAAGTATTAATTTGTTTCGGGAGGATTATATACCTACATCTTTAATTGCTACGTCGAAGCTCATGGTATTTCAAAGTGCATGCGCCAACTTTAGCTAAAAAATCGCTTACAAAATCGCCTGTACCTTCCGTTAACTAATTTTAAATTTCTGCCCTCAAAATATTACTGCTAAGGTTTCGACACAATATCTGACTGATAATCATCAAACATGTATATTAATGTATTTAAAATTCATAAATGCCATTATTCAATAGATTTTCAGTATGAAACTTCGCATTGCGAGAGCATGAGAAATTAGGGATGATACGAATAACATACTAATGTAACACTGACAGCTTTGCTAAGTATGTTTTAGCGTTTGTATGAGTGCTTTAGCGTCGTTAGCATTAAGGAAGTCAGAACAGACTGGGAATATTAGAGCCTAGATTCTAATAGCGTGGTAGAATTTTGAATCTTAGTTCTCAAAATTGTATAAAATTTCTGGGACCTTTGAATGGATATCGAATGTGGTAACCAGGTCGGTAACGCCGTTATGGTAATCCATAGACTGCAGGTTTAAAACCCGTCTCGGGCATAATTGTTGTTATTCCCAGGTTGGAGGCAAGGTCAGGCGGTGTGATATAACCTTAATAGTTGGAGAACCTATAGGCCTGAGAAGACTGCGGTCAATGCAGTACCAACCAAAAATGCACATTAAATTATGACTCGTAAAGACACTTTTGCTGCCGAAAATTGATTATGTGCTACTCCCCGGAACGGACATGAGCTCAGGAGAGGTTACTCGATTACAAACAGCCCTTAATGCTTGCCTGCGTTATGTGTATCGCCCGCACCCTTGGGCTCACATGACACCATATTACAACAGAGCCCAATTATAAAAGATTAAAGAAAGAAGAGACCTCAGATGCCTCACATTGGGATATAAATGCCTTGCCACCGGACTTCCAAAGCACATAAACTACCGTATAAAGAAGTTCACGGAAGATCCACTAGGGGTGCTTCCACTAACTTCCGTTATCCGACTCATCGAACTGAACGCATGAATACTTCATTCACCACCAGCTTCATGCGCCTGTGCAACAACCTCCCCGCAGAATTCAAAAAGACTGTTTCGCCGCATGCTGACGTCACAGAGTTTAAACCCTGGGGATGGACCTCTAATGACAATTGACAATATCATTCAATTGTCCTTCTAATTCATTTTTTTTCAATTTCGTGTCACTTACTTTTTTCTTTGTAGAACCACAAATTCTTTCAAGATGATTTAAACGATTGTAAAAAAATACGTATACGGCTCTACAAAAAGGTTAAATTCTTGTTTGTTAACTGTTTAATTATTGAACTCTGTATCTTCATGAACCCTGGGCTAGGGGCAGAGGGGGCCATGAGGCCTCATCTAGCCTAGGATAAATAAATAAATAAACCTAAAAGTATAATATTTTTAATCGCTTCTAAACAAATTGTAATTATTTAACCCAGTATGAGACGATACTCCAACTTTTAAGGGTAGTTACTCGCTTGCGAATACTTACGCTCAGCATTTGCGCCATTAATTCACGAGAAAATTCTCCTCGAATATTTTTATGGCATCGTAACGTATAGGGATGGAGTGAGTGGCTCCGTTCAGGGGAATACATGAGTGAGTTATTACCGTGCCTCTAGACGGGTGTAGAACTCATGAAAATATACCTCCAAATACACTCGGGTACAAAGCATTTTCACGTCCGGCGAAATGAATTATCTCTCCACGCATCTATATCGCTTGGGCAATGACACATCAGCGGTGGAACTGGTTTTCCACTCCCAGTCCGTTTCCCTGCGCTCGGCCAGTCAGCCAGCCAACCCCCTCGAGCGATCCCATCGCGGTCTCGACAATGAAGCGAAAATCACGAGGCGTGTCCCGAGCGGCAAGAGTTAAGATAGAGAGAGAGAGAGGGAGGGAGGGAGAGAGCATTTATGTACGGTAGAGGTGGAGGCCGTTTACACTCGGAGCGAAGAAATTTACACAAAAAATAACAAGGGAATGAGCCCTTAGTTCGGTCTTGAGATCCCCCCCCTTTCCGTCAGTCCGGAGAGAGGCCGTGGGCTGCGCGCTCGACGGCCGATTTCGCAACTGATCTGCCTTTTGTAAAATTAAACCAGTCGCTTTGTGTTTTCTTCATGGTTTACTCAGCCGTGGTTTTGTTGGGCATTTGTCATTTTTTTCAGGAACAAATGTCCGATATGCTCAAGAGTGTACACCGATATATCTCGAGGAGAAGGGTGAATGGTATAATTGGAACGAATGAATCGGGCGATGGGAGGTGTATGGAACTCGTTCTCCTTTCGCTTCCGTTGTGGAGGGACCTCAGAGCATTCTTTTCCTGTCTTTTCATGGAGATATTCCCAGTTCATTCTACTCAGTTTAAAGTATGAGCGTACATTGACATTTTAGTTACTTGGTATTTTATGACGCCTGACTCTTGAAACAACAGCAATTATTACGTAATGACTGTAAAGATCATAAAAATGATTCTGTTATTTTACATAACGGTCCGTAAAAATTAAGCTGGACTCTATCAGCAGAGTGTCTGGGACACATCCTCAAGTAACTAATGACGTGTTGAACAATTCCATCACCTCAAGCGTATGCGTTATTAAATAACCTCAAGCAATGCTTCGTTACTGAATTAGTGGTTGAAACTAGGTCACCTGGCGGAAAGTACGCCTTTTTAATCAGAATCGTAACAATTGACGTGTCGTTAAACTCTTCTAATGTGGTAGTCAAGAACTAGAATGGCAGGTTTTAGAAAGGGTTCTTAACTTAAACTACGCTCTCAGACGGGTGACATACAATGTTATTTGAGTGTGCTGCTAATTTTCTGTCATTTTCATTTATTTCGTGAACTTCATGGGATTTTTGAGCGGAGATCGAAGGTAAAAAGGATGACGGCTGTCCTCGCCCCAAGGCAGGAGAGTGCCTCGTGAAGTTTCAAGGGAGTGAGTCTTCGAGGAAAGCGTTTGCCTGCTGTGCTGTTCTCGCGTCCCATGGTCCCGCTTTTTATCCTGGAACCTTCCCCTTCCTTCCTGCTATCGCTCCCCCCCGATCTCCGTCTCCTTTGCACTTCCGCCCACTCCCCATGCTCGGGTGCACTCCGCTCTCCTAATCCTCCGCCTCTTACCTCCGCGCCCAATCTTTCACACCTGCCCCCTCCTCTTCCTTTCCCCAGTGGCCACCGCGGCTCCGTCTCATCTCGACCTGCCTGCCCCTCCAAACCCCTTCGATTCCTCCCTTCTCCACCCGCTCCGCAGTAGTGGATCGCCTGTTTCGGTGACCATGGATTCATGTTTCCCATCGCTTTCAAAACCGTTTCTTCGCTCATACGATGCGCCCTTGGACGTTTCGGCTTTCCTGGGAATAAAGGAACTGCGGCAAGACGTGAGCTTTCATTTCGTACTTACTCTCGTTCGATGAAATGGATAGTCGTGCCTTCGAAATTTACGCTCTGTATTAGCAGTTTCCAGTCTTTTAGTTTGATTTTAGATTGGTATTTAATGAATATGCCCGCGATTTTCCTCCAGAGTTACCTTTCAAATGAAGAAAACTTTACCATAATTGATTTCATGTACGATATGACGGATGTGGGGTGTTGTCTCCCCACATGGAATCATGGACACATCCATGAATGAAATGACCTAAAAGCTTTGCTTTATTTTGCTCCAGTTTTTCTTTACGACTGTACCTGCGTGATTCGAACATGAAATATTTTCTCTGAAAGCATCAGCATTGGATAAAGGGAACTCCTCCCCTCTATAATGTGAAATTAAGGCACGCTGCTTTTATTTCAGCCGAATTTTATGCAATTAAATTCTTTTAAAACTGTTTGACACTGAGACATGCGAGTAGGAGTTGAATAATGAAATGTTCTATTTTGCTACTTTATGGATTAAAATATTTTTAAATTGTACAAATGTTTGCATTTAGTATGAGATTAGAAAATTGCTGCAAGTGTTATTATTTCTGCTTCAGTTCCTTTCTCAGTTGCTAGCTCTTGATTTTCTCTCTTGTTGCTGCGTTTTCGTTTGCAGGGATCTTTTATTGGAAGAGGGACGGACTGATCATAAGGATGCCGTGCAGTCGAAGAGAACGCGATTCTAATACAAGGATACAACAAAATAGAATCTTTTCACTATCCGCTATTGCGAGATTTATATTATGTAGGGAACTTCCATGGAAATCCCTGTTCCCCGGCTTCTACCTCACCCTCTCCCTATAAGACCCTCCGTCCTCGAGGCCCTGGCCCTCAATCCGGCCCCTCTTTCTCTCCTCCTTACCGCCCACTCAAATGCTTACCCATGCTCGAAGGGAGGACACCCCGCTGAGTTGTGTAGAGCGACACCTCTTATTTCCCCCAAACACACCGCTCATCCTGCTCACCCCCTCTTCTTCTCCCTCTTTTCTCTCTTGTAACATTCCCCTCTTCTGTGTCTCTAAATCCCTCCTTCCCCTGTGGGCCCTGCTATGTTAGAGAAGCTTCCTTCTCCATCCATCCCGCCTAGGGCTACCTATCCCTTCAGGAGTGGTGGAGCGTGTGTGAGCTCGTGTATGTGTGTGCCGTACCTGCCATCACAGGGTCCGCGAACTTTTCCCGTTTACCCTGACCTTTGGGGGTCTCCGCAGGGGTGCTGCCCACCACCTTCCATTCTCGCACCATGCGGCTGCCGCCTATATTCCGACGCTCGCTTCCCTTTGGCCCACATCCGAGCCCCCAGTACGACTCCGGGGTGAGTGTTCCCAGAGATCCTGGTCCTCCTCACTCTCCCCAATCCGTCCTGGATCGGGTCACAAAAATCTACGCAAACCTTCGTCGCTTCGGAGTCACTGGCACGTAATAATGACCTCTCGGCCGCCGTGTCATTCTGGCACGGTTTAGTGCGTGTCCTTGTGTCGCCTCGTTCCTTTTCCCCCACCCAAGGGTTCTTTTGTGGGATTCGCGCCGCCCTCTATCGAAGAAGGGATGAAGGGATGGATGCCTGCTGCCAAAATTCGCTCCGCTTTAGTGTTTTCTTTTTCTTCTCTCTCTCTCGCGCTCCCAGGCGTGCCATCCTACTACCAGCGACGTTCGTTACGTAATCCTCCGGATGAGGCCGCTAATTGTTTGTGCGGACGCCCCTCGCCTTTTGAATAGACGGATGCCTTAGGTATTCTACGTAGTTTTACCTCTCTTATCTGGTCCTTTGAGACCCCTCGTGTGCCCTTTTGGCCACGCAAGGAAGCCCACCTACCGGTGCCCCTACTTCCCGTTGTCATTACCCTCGCTCATTTCGAAGCTCTTATCTCACGTTGCTTTTGTCCGGGTCGTTCTCTGAAAAAGTTTCCGGCTCTTATAGTTTATATACTCATCCGCACAGATCTTTTTATTTTCTCCCCCGCATCTGCCTCATCATCATCGCTCAGTTCCTCTATTTCTCCTCATGCCCTTCTCGCTTTTTATTGCCTCTCCCATCCTCCGCTTTCACTTCCTCCACTCATTCTTCTCCGCAAAACCCGTTCATCCTCCTTCCTATTCCCACTTCCCTCGATCAGGTTTTTTTCTCTTCCATCTACTCTCACACTTTTTTATGATCCGGAAATTTAATGCAGCTCTTATCGCCGTGGAATTTTTAATCGTCATTCGGAATCCCTAATTTTCATGCACTTAAACGTCCTATGGAACAATGGATAACCGCTTGAAAGTGCTCACTACTTGTTGTGACGCCTTGTTTCCAGGGGTTTTACAGCACCCCTTTCTGCGCAGGCCTTTCCGTTCAGTTAGACTTTTTGTGTCCTCTGCAAAGAAAAAAGGCTTTGTAAGAATTATTTTTACGCATTTTTATTATTGCGTACCATGGTCAAAATATTT
This sequence comes from Platycnemis pennipes, assembly GCA_933228895.1. Classification (NCBI taxonomy): domain Eukaryota; kingdom Metazoa; phylum Arthropoda; class Insecta; order Odonata; family Platycnemididae; genus Platycnemis; species Platycnemis pennipes. The sequence goes on from OW121853.1 coordinate 56,522,959, forward strand.
AATTGGATAACTTGTATTGTTTCGTTCCACTGATATCTAAGAGATTAAAATTATAATATCTGATATGGGAATGAAATTCCTCAAACAAATGTCAGTATTTCTGTGTTCTCGCTTAAATTAACCCAAATCCATGGCCCTGATGTTAAAGTGCTAATGAGCGCGGTGAAATTATTATTATTGATAATTATTCTTTTGAAATTGAAGCATTATTTTATTCCGAGATACGTTGCCTAAAAAATTATCAACGAAAACACCGTTTTGCCTTCATGATTAATTTTAAAGATTATCACAGACATCAAGAACTTACCCAATCTCTTTGACCTTGGACGTTTCCGATTCGTTAGGTATGATGTGGCTGTCCAGAGATATCAACTTCGATCTACAACTGACGCATATGTAGAGTTTGATACTGACTGATAGTTGTTTCGTTCTGGGAAAGATGTGATAAGAGTATTGTACTCGTCTTTTCATCATTGCTCTCGCAAGTACCAAAAGAAGTGTCTATTAAGTAACATAATATTGCTGATGTGTTATCTTGTACTATTAATTTTGAAGGTTGTCAAAATAGGCAAAGCGAAATCAAATTAACATTTCATTTTGTAAATATCAATGTTTTCTGAGAGCTCACCGCGCTCTTACCTGGGCCATTTTTGCCTTAACCTCCTTTTTATCTTGATATTTTATCGCGATATCTTTCGTATGGATGGAGTAAAAGAGAAAATTGCGTACTCATCCTTTTTGGCAACTCTTTTATTCATTTTGTGCTCGCAGTGAGCTGCCGAAATATTTTGGTTGACCTCCCTCCTTCTAACTTCCGTAATTGCCTTTCAACAAAACGGCCACTTGAATGTCATCTCATACAAGCTCCCTCGCGGGACATGAGCGTCCGTAAATTCGGTTTCGCAATGCCTCTGCAATAGTGACCTGATGACGCACGGGACGAAAAATGTACTGTGCTTGCCGAGAATCGGTTGGGGGAAGGCACGAGCTGAGGAGAATGAACGGGAAACACATTTAAATGCGTGTAAACGGCGAATGCGACACCAAAAAGCGTTGATCCCCTTCTCCACACTTCCCTACACCCAACACCCTTTGGGCGTATATGAGCGTATATTCATCTCTTTTCCCTACCTCCCTCATTCCCACACCGCTTTTATAACCCATTCAGTGAGAGAGAGAGTGGGACTCCCCGTCCCGTTTTCAACTGTTCCAGCTCTCCCCTGCTTTTCCGGCTACGACTCTGATTGCCATTGCCAGCATTGGTGTCGGCGGGAGGGGGTGGGAGAAGTTGTGGGGGAATTTTACGATACGGGGAGACAGGGAATGGTTGGGAATGGGGAGGCTGCGTGGTGTGATGCTGGCTTGGTATGGGGACGGGGGGAGGCAGTCGCTCGAGCCGCGATGAATGCCGGGAAGGGGGAGAGTTAAGAGAGAGAGAGAGAGAGAGAGCGAGAAGCTTTAAGGAGGAAACGGCAGAGGAAGCCATTTCATTCCAATTCCGGAACCCAAGGGTTGGGGTGGAGAGCTTTTTGGGGGGCGAAGCGCCATTCGGTGAAGGGGGACCAAGAGAACAAGTGAGAGAGAGAATGAGTTAGTCGAATCTCTTCCTCCCTCACTGTGCGGGTGTACATATATATATTGTACAACTGAGTGGAAAGAGTGGGCGGGACGGGGGAGAAGGAAGATGAAAAGGAATGGAGAGGGAGAGGATTGTGGTGTTTGGGGGTCGAGGGAAGAGAAAAGACCGAGCAACAAGTGTCAGGGGGGTGGAAAAGGGAAGCGGTGACGGACGCACAAACCCAGACACAAGCGTATATATATGCATTCAGTTGAGAGGAAGAACGAAATGGAGAGGGAGGAAGGAGGGGCGAGTGGAGGAATGGAAGGAGTAGCAATTGCTTTCCTTTTGGTTCGGTGGGATGAGGGCTTAGTCAGTGGAGGGGAGGCAGGCGGGTGGTGGCAGAGGGATGAATGAGGATGTGTAGGAGGAGGAGGAGGTCCCAGAGGGGCGGGAAGAGGATTTTTGGGAACGGAAACTGTGGGTGGGGTGGGGATGAGGAATGTTCCCCCTTTTCCCTCTCTCACCCCCCCCCCCTCCCACATGCGCACTCTTCATCTCGATCCCTCCCGATTGGTGTATTTTTTTCATTCGTTCCGTGAGGATTGGAACTGCCAAGCGTCGGAGAAGTGCGAGAGGTGGGGGTGGGAATCATTTGGAGGAAAAAAATTCTCTTCTTTTTATCGCGAATGAATCGGGATGAGAGCGTTTTTTTCTCTCTCCCTCCGAGGAAATATCTCCAGCGCCGATTTTTCCCCTCTTTCAAAACGCTTCCGACGAGCATAAAATTGACTTAGGCGTGATGGTATTCGAGTGAAAAAGAGAGCGATTATTAGGTGTTTGCTGACGAGTGCTGAGGTCCAGAAGAGAATCAAAGTATGCTTGAATCGAGGTTTTATTTGCCAGAGGAAAAGCCATTAAGCTTCATATGGCGTTAAACACCAGCCTGGAAATCCTGATGTTTTAATTTTTTGTTCTACAAGGTGATTACTGCCGAGTATGTGTGGATTAAGAAATTAATAAATACACCTATATCAACTACTGTTTAATCTGTAAAATATAACTAATTTATAACATTTCTCGCTCATCTTATTGTTTGGCATTCTCATAGATAGCTTTTCTGTTACTCTATTTACGCTCAATCTTTCTTTAAAAATTTTCGTGTTGAACCCTTTGTAAGGGCGATCGTAATTGATATCCTGGTAATGAACTATATATCAATCCTTCACTCAATGATCTTCATCTCGTTTCCTCAAATTTTAATTCCGGATGATCATGGTAATCCGGCTTTGGTAATATACAACGCACAATTTTCTGCAATACGTGGTGTACATTCATATACCTTAAGAGAGCGATTTTTTTTTGATTTTCAGTATATTTCTATTTATCATTATTTTACGATGTCATGTTATCTTTCGTGATCTATGTGTAGTTGCTGGACTTTTTATTTCTTGCATGTCCAATGGATTCCTCTTTCATTTCCGAAAGAGTCTATTTCATATGATAAGTTTAGACGCATATTCACCCTTCGCTCCATCGCTCCATTCCTGAACCCCGTCACATAATGTCCTTCAACATCTTGCCTTTGTCACCCCCTTCAAAATTTCATCATTTTTTCGTAATTCGAATTTTCCTACGCCTCGAAGCCGTGGAATTTCATTTTGAAGAATTGAAACAGAGTGTTAAAAAAGGTATGAAGCAGGAAAGGAGTGTCTTTCGCGTGGGGGATTATTTTTATATCGTCACGTAGAAGATTATCAGGCGGACTCGGGTTAGAGTGGGTGAAAGATTTAGTAGATGGCTGGCAGGGTGACTGAAGAGGGGGATGAAGGAAGAAGGGCGCCTTTGTCTCTTGGGACGTCGCGCGTCGGCAAGAATGACAAAGAGTGGTAAATTCCTTCTACGAGTACATTCGCCGCTACGTGAATGTGAGGCTGAGGTCGTGTGGAAATTTCAATGCGGACGCACGTAAACAAGAGTTACTCCCAAAGTGGGAAGGGGTGTCACATAGAAAATAACGCGAAAGGGATGAAAAGTGACTGAGGAATGATTTCATCCTTTGGGAAAAACCTCGCTTCCCCTCCTGCGATGTATTTGTATCCATCAGCCCCCATAGTACCTGCCCTCAAAAATCTCGAGTTAATTCACGAATGATGATCGTCTTTGAATGATCATTACGGTGGAAAATATTCTGTACGTTTTTCTCTTTTGTTGAACCTCAGTTTTATTTAGTATTTTGATCCAAGTGTGAAATGGCTCGCTGCCTAACCTGAAGGGCGAAAATAAGTCACGGAAATAGTGCCTTTTTGATGCAGTATTTTCTTGCAGCTCGTTTTCGCTAACGCATCATCGACCTCCTCCTTAATCCTCGTGTAAAGGTATTATCGTGAAGCATTTGTCGTTTGATGAGATACCAAATAGTTGCCTTAGTTGCAAATACATTTTGGGTTGAGCTGAACTCCATAATGTTTTCCGGTCCTTTTTGTGGATTCATTACATCTAATTTAATATGTTCAAGAGTTCAAGATTTTATTCTCAACATTTTTACATTTTTCAGTTACGCAAGTGATCCAACTTCTTTAAGACGATGGGCGGGAATTGCGGTAAAATGAGTTACTCGTAATAAAGCGAAGTGTGCACATATATTGGAGGTAAGCTGACTTCTCGCTTGAAAACTAAAAATCGTATTGAAGAGAATGACATTCGATACGAGCATTAATAAGAATCAAAGAGGCGTTCGGATCAGGGATGTGGACGAGTTCAGGTTGCAGAATTTCAGCGGAGAGTTAGTTACATGGGAGCGTAGATATGATTTTCGAACGTCTTTGGGGATTAAATGTGGCGAGGGGAGAAAAGAACCGTTGGATTGAAACGTGTCAAGAGTGGAGAGGTTGGGAGGTCGGTAGGGTGGAAGGAACTCTTAAGAGACAATGAATATAAATTCTTATCCACTCCGGGACCAATTTCGTCGCGTCCAAATTGCCAGTTTTTTCCCAGCGACACTTTTTCCCGCTCCTCCTTAGCCGCCTGTCAACTCTTCATCCCGAGTGTTCCACCCGTCCTCCCCACAGCACCAACCCCTCACCGTCACACCCCCTCTTCCACTTGCTTTCGCCCCCAAGGAAAGAACTGCGTTTCTTAAAAGGGGACGGTCGGGGGCGGGGTCGAAGGTTGAGAAGGGGAAGGGGTGGAAATTTTTAACGGTAGACGGAGAAGAGGCGACGCTCCGTGCGAAATGAGATTTCCCGAGGCCTCTTCCTCCCCGAAACCGTCTCCTACGGATGACTTTTAAGACTTTTCTGCACGCATTTCTTTCCTAATTCCTTTGGTAGACTTCTTTATATATTTTTTGAACTCCTCCTGACATGTTCGGGTCTAAGGGAATGAACGAAATTACGGCACGAGTTGGAACGTGGGAACGCAAATAAATTCAAATAAGAGCTTTGATGGGTGCTGAGAGGCGGATTGGAGTTGCGGAAGGGGAACACGAAGGCGTAAGTTGAGCTTTGGGAGGCAATATAGATATAGTGCCGGAGAGATTTTTTTCATCCACTCTATAGTGATTTGTAAGTCACTTTGAGCACGCCGTTGGGTGAGAAAATAACTACTCTAGCTTAATAGCAGATTTTTAAAGTGTGAATTCATGGGTATCACAATGGAAACTTGCATTCTAGTTTAGATTATTATTGTAGAACCCAGCAAGCATCCATGACTTTAAGGCAATAAGTAGTCGTGAAACAGTTGATTTAGTGTTGCCTAATATGTGAGAAAGGAAATTATGTTATTCTCTGCATCTTAATTGTTTGCTAAACGGGGCATTTTTATTGCTGCATGATCATACGAATAATTTTGTATGGCCTTTGTTTCTTAGTAATCAGCACTGTAAAGGGCTTTGTGTATTATTTTTCCTAGAAAGTAATGGCTTAATATATGCGATTTATTTTTGTTGAGAACTTTTTCCCTCGCTTGAAAGGTATCAAATATTAAATTCCTTAAATTCTTAAAAAATGTCTCACGTTACATTTTTGTTTTTATTCGTTTTCCATTAAACTGATAAACCGATGTGCAGGGGAAGCTGTTACGACATTTTAACACCCTTAGTACATCAGATTTTTCCCAGATGCTTAGCAAAATTTCCCTCAAGAGGCAATAAAACTTTTAAAGGCAGTTAGTGAATCATATTTTCTTAACCATACCCCGGAGAAGAATCACTATAATTTCATCTCATTTTAAACTTCTCGAGGCCTACGTAATCGTATTGAGTAGGAAAATTAGGTGATATAAAGGTTACGTTCGGGATTTTTATTAAAATAAGTTTATACTTGTCAGCAGTGGCTAAATACCTGAAGCGTTGCGGATAAAATCAATTTTCCATCGACGACTTTCCGATTTTGTCAACGGGGAGTAAAGAAATGGAGGACCTAGAAAGAAATCGAATGTAAGAGAAACGTCGACAGAGATGGTGTAGTGAGTATTGAGCGGAGAAGTCGAAGAATCGATCCACTGGCCATCCATGCCCCTCTTTTTGGAAAGAAAGTCTTCAATGGGAGAGAAAACCTAACCAAAGAATTCGCTGTCGGCGTAGAAAAGAGTGGAATGGAGAGCTGGAAAACGACACCATGAGGAAGTTACGGAGGGAACGAAATGGCTCTCAGCCGGGGAGGGCGCGGTGGGCGGGAGTCGAGAGAGGGAGGTTGGAGATATTTTCCACCCCAGCGGAACGATCTCTTAATATTTTTTCCTCTCTCTCTCTCCCTTTTTCCTCTTCTCCTGCCCTCCTCCATTCTCCCTCCTCGCACCATTCAATTTTCCTGCTCGAGTGAAACCAATTTGAAACAAATGTAACTGAGCTCTCTTTCTTTGACGTTCGAAAACGGCTGATTTAACCTGGTTACCTTTGAAAACAAAAATGAGGAATATAATTTCGAGCAACTTGTTAGAGGGAGAACGTCTCTCACTTTTCCAGCATCTTTTCCCCCTTTTGCCTCCCTCCCCGCCAAGGAGGAGCATTTTTCTCCCCGCCACCCCTTCCTTCGACTCCCACTTTTTCAATTTCGGTCCCCACCCACACCTCTGCTCAGATCTGTGGGTCTCCTCTCTCCATTATTTTCCTTTTTCCGCCATACCCCTCCCATTATCATCCATCCCCCTCCCCCTACTCTCTTTTTCATGCGTCCGCGAGAGCGTTTTTTTTTTTCAAAAAGCATTTTTTCGCTCTTGTTTCCATGATCCCGTTCCCGATTTATTCCTTATCTATCTCTTTCTGTGAAAATAACCTCCCCCTTCATAATTTATCTCTTCGCTCCTCTCCCTTTCCATTTTGTCTCAGTTTAATTTCGTCTGGAAACATATTGACTTGATACTCTCGTTTCATCTTCTGATAAATAATAATAAGCAGCCGTTTCATTTCTGGGTGCCATTGAAAACTTTACACGAATCATTCGAGTTGGATGGGCTTAGTAGAACGTTAATGCTTTCGAGGGTGAACGCTAAAGTTAATGCCTTATATTCAATGTGAAATGAATTTCTTATTATTTCGATTCAGCGGGTCCCTAAAGGAGATATATATGATAAATATATGCATACCTTCTTTTTAGGAATAAAAAAAACATTTTATCGATATGGTTCGTGACAGTTCTTCTCTATGTTACAAAAATTATCATTTTAAGCTGGGTCAGCTGATGTAAAATTTTTCTTGGAAGTATATAATCTTCTAAACAGCAGTGTGGCGAAGTGACATATTTGGTTAGGATTAGAAACAACTCTACTTCCAAAAATCTTGGCTTCCTTCATGTTTTTTCCAATGCAATCATTTGCTTTATCTGCATCGTGTTAGGGAGGTTCAATCAGTATTTTAAAAGAAACTGAATTTCAACCTCGAGGAGAGCCGTACTCTGCATTCCCGAACTCCTTCCCCCTTACTTACGGTGTACCCCGAGACAGACGAAAAACCTTTACTTAATGAATTCGTTATTTGTTCTTTTGGGAGTTTCGAGTTTCACCCCTTGATTAATTAAGGAGAATGCCGTGGGTTGGGGAGCAGAAAGGAATGGGATGGAGCACCTCTGGAAGCTAAGGGGATGTTGTTAGGGCAGTGGGAAGGGAAGACTGAAGCTGTGGAGGATATTGAGTGGCACGAGTAGGCATGGTGGAGCGTGGGTATCCGCTCGGAATGGCCAGTCTCAGCATCTCCCTTCAAGACCGGAGCGGCATCTTTCCTGATGAAACGGGGTGGATTTATTTTTTCCGAGATTTGGGGATGAGGGGAAAAGGAATTAAGCGTATTTATTTTTTCCGTCTTCATTTCTTTCCCTCGTCTCCTAATTCCCCCTCCCGCGCCCTTTCCACTTGTTTTTAATACCCCCACCCTTCACCCTCTCGCCTCGCAAACTCCCTGACGCCTTATTCTCCGGAATTTTCGTTTGAGTAGCACAAGAAGTTAATCCAAACAAGCCTCTTTCTCAATTTGGGACTCCGGGGGAATGAAGTCGCTTGCCTCGGCGCCGGCCTCTCCGACCCGTGCCGAACCCGTAACCCCCGCACTGCTCATTCCGAATCGGATCCCTTTTTTTTCGTATCGTTTACTCTCTTTCCCTCGGCGCCCCCTTCCTTATTCTCGCCCATCCTCCTCCTTCATATTTTTCTTCCCCGCCTTTGCCTAACGCTCACTCGCTGGTAAATCCATCTCCCCCCGTTTCCTTCTTAATCTTTCTTTTTTTTTCGTCCAAATTCCAATCCGTCCCTCGCACTAAAAATTCCATTTCATGAGTTCTTTCCTCCCACCACCCACTTATCTTCCCTTCGTTTATTTTTGGAACAAAGGAGCGGTGTGACTGATCAGTTTAAGTTCAGAGGAATCATTTTTCATCCCTGGCATCCCTGTAAAAAACTTGGAGACGTGGGCGTGGATTCTTGAGTCACTCGTTTCACATCTCACCTATCCGTTGTTCTGCATATTATTCTTAGAATATTTGCTGACATTTCTTGCATTAGATTGTTCTAGTTTTGCTCAGTTTGGCTCTCACATATTTGCTCCTCGCCCTTAAATTGTGTTGAAGAGTCGGAGTTGAGGAAGTTTGTACCTCTTTGAAGCTACGTAGGATAAATAAAACGCGAGAACTGGAAATAAAATACGGGATCTGGGTCCCCACCTGGAATTCCGATTAGGTGTTTCGCAGCAGTTCATAAGTGGTCCCTGTCGAGGGTTCATGTCCCTGGGGGAGAATGGTGGGGTTGGTGTATTCGACGCATCGAGGGAGATGTAAGGGGAGCAGGAGAATCCCTCGGAGGAGATGTAGTCTTTAGTGCCTCCGGGATTCCTCCTTTACGAATCCATTTGTCTCCGTCGAAGGCATTTGTGTGGGGAGGAAGAAAGCGCGGGGTGCCCCAAGGGAGTTCGCCGGTGGGGCGGGACTTGAGTTCGCGGAGTCAGCAACCGGATACACTTTGCTGCCTGCATATCTATATACGTCCTCACTCCGAGACGTAGTGCCGCTGATGGTTCTTCCGAACCAAGGGGATTCTCTCTCAGGCGAATAATGGAAATGAATCATCTTGAGTGCTCCGCTGTCGTTTTTTTCGGAGGTATAGCTTGACACCAAATTATATCTTTGCCAAAATTGTGAAGTTGCCATAAGGGATTTTGACTTCCGCTGCTGAAGGAATGCTGTCTTCGATCCTTAGGACGGTTATGAACATGCTTTCGTTATTTATTTAATGAGTCTGTCTCTAAAATATATTGGTTGTCTCTTAATTTTTGTCAGTTGCATTGATTAGGGAGTAAATATTGATAAAATACCTCTTGGTAATGGAAGAAAGCATCAGGTTGGCCATATGTAGTTTTTATGATCATAATTTTCATATGATGTCTCGTAGAGTTTTTAATTGATAGTTATAGTCTAATATTGTATTATTGCATCGAACGGCAATTTAATTTGTGGTGGAGGTTGTGGTTCTCGTTTAACTTGCATGAAATATGCTATTAAACCAAAAAGTCATTGTTGTATCAGATCTTTAAGACCATTGACATATTTTGATCCAGTTATATGATGATCACAATCTACGTTGGGCAATCTTTGAACACACCCCCTTACGCATCTGATCAAAAAAATCACGCTCTCTTCGCAACAGTTACGAATTTTTCCTTTTTCGTCCACTTCTCAATATTATCTTGTAACTGCGTATGCGCCCTGTAAGATTGTGGATAACTGTGGTTTTTACGAGAAGACCACAGGTGTGAGCAAGCAATTCCCCTTAAATCTGTTATCGTGTCTTTGCAAATATTTCCGCTTGAGACTCAGTAGGAAGAGATGTTCACCGGGGAGAATGGAGAGCCATCTCGACGATTGCCCTTTGGCGAGAACATCTGCGCAGTATAAAGGGAAAGAGAATGAGGGTGCGCTTACAGTTGCCGCTCTTTTTGCCCTGGCAGTCGCCAGGTCGGGCGTTGCCGCGGGATAGAGTGGGGAAGGAAGAGGTAAGCCCGTATTCTTCCTCTCCTTAAATTCCCTTTGAGGAATGAAGCCAGATAAACATTTTACAGTTGCGCCATCACCTCCGCCTGTCTACATCCTTTTATTTCCCGCGCATGATTTGTGCGCTCCCGTCTTTAAACGCTCTGGAGCCTCCCTCCGGGCCGTGCCTCGCGGATATGGGAGCCGATACTCTCTTCACCTCCCACTCTCCCCTTTTTTCATTTTTTTCCCCTCTCCTCAAGAATTCTCGCAGAAAAAAACGCGGTCCCAAATGTCCGGAGACGCGGAGATATGTGGACGGGTGGGGCGGGGAGGTCGAGGGGCCAGGAACGTTGATGTTCTTCCTCATATGGGGCTCGCACGGGAGCTCAAACCGCCGCGTTCATCGACGCGACTCATATGCGTTCGCGTCTTTTTGCGTCACGTGCTTATTTTCTCCTCCTCTCTGGGTTTCTTTCGCGTTGCGTCCGGGGAGAGAGGGTTTTATTCGGACCGCCTTCGTTTTTAAGGCGGGCGGACGCGCGGAGTGTGGTGGTGTGTTGGGATTTTACGGCACCGTAACCGCGCCCCTAATCACAGTCATCTTTGTGCGGGGAAGACCGACTCAACCCTCCCCCTATTCATTTCGCCCTCTTCACCTCGCTACGACCGAATTCCCTCTCTTCTTCCCTCCCTCCTCCCCCGTCCATTCCCTAGGCCTCATCTTCTTGCCTTTCTCTTCTACCCCCTCCCGAAAAACATCCCCATTACATATACCAGGACCTCTACCCTGCTTTCCCTCTCCCCGCGACTCCTCTCTCCACCCAAACCTCAGCCGTCCCATTCCCCCTCGCCCTGCTTTCCAAAATTCTTGCCCTCGGGGTTACACGGACAGGCAAGATCTCTCTGCTTCGAAGTTCTTTCTACCTATGAAAAAAATTGAGAGAGGTCTTCGGGATCATCATATACCTGTGCCTTATCTCTCTCATATGCCCAAGAGATAGAATTACCTTTCAGTCTTCGCTGTCTTTTGCTGTTTCAAAAATTTTATCTCGATATTATCTTTGGGCATCGGTGCAGTATGGGGGCAAGAGTAGAGTGTTTCTTTGTTACTCATGATGGATGAGAAATGCAGGTGAAAAAGTGAGCGTAGATGACTTCCAAATGGCTCGTGACTCAAATTGCATTAATTCCGTCTTCGGTTAACGATATTCTATTTTTTTGCAATGTGATCTGTTTGGTTTAGTATTTTATTTTTATGGTATGATTTAAACTAGTTTCGTATGTATAGTAATTTTTCCAGGCTTTATCCCCAGTCTATTCTTTTGAGGTGATAATACTATGAACAAAAAGCAGCCAGCAGACTTTCTCCAACTCACTGTTGTTCCATTATTAGAAAAATACCATCGGCATTTATTACCGAAGCAAATGTCATGGACCGTGGTCGCTTAGTTCTTTCGCCTTCCAGCTCCACGGGATATTTTACCGGAGTACGTAAATATGGAAATTTCATATTTAGAGTTAATGATACATGAAATTTACATGTAAGTAGCTCATTTTAGGTAGGAAGAAAGTGCAGGTCTGAAGGGTTCTCTCACTTCTTGGGAGTCGAATCACTTTCCCATGGGGGCAGAAATCGCAACTTTGCCCATTTCAAACGCTCCTATTCCTTCGGTTTCACCATAACGCTTTATTACCTGGCATCTGCTCGCATGAATTGCTGGCGTTTCACTCCATTCCATTCTTTCTCCCAGCCAAAAGCTGTAAACAGTATTGGAGCGATGCCTCCAGGTTTGAACTGTAATCGCTGTTCTTCCAAAAGTCGGGACGAAATAATACTCGTGCGAGGAATAGCACGTCATGCTTTGTGAAACGCGAGTGTCAACAGTTATTGCACCAACGAGAGTTTTTCTCGAGTGCGGGGAGGATGAAATATTTAAGGCCGAGAAATGTCTCGCATCGAGCAATGGGTGCAGGCAAAACACCTATCTTTCCGCGGCCCCACGGCGGAACCGTTAAATCTGCCGCTCATACATACAATGGGAGCAAATGCGTAATCAAAGGAAAACTGTCTCGAGTAATGATGCCGAACAATGCCGCAGATCTTCCATGTTTTTTGCGATTGTTTCCCCCCAGGTGTGGAAAAACTAATCTCTCCAACTGTATTGTTTGCTTAAGGAAGTTCTATGTGTAATTTCAAGGCACTTTTTCAAGCGGAAACTATAAATTCATGCCTGAGGTACGCGATGGCTTTGCTCTTTTAGAGTTCTTCTCTTCCCGCGATGCAGGCGACAACTCATCCATTTTCGACTTGAAATTAAATTCTAAAATTACTGTTTTAGTGAGGGTTGCCAATATAAGCGCCTCCCCATTGAAAACGACCGCTCACAATACAACTCTGAGTGAGTTGGGGGCATGCCGATCGTTGGAGCCCCCGAGGACATACCATCGGACCTCCCTCGGCCATCCATCACTTTGCGAGGAAAAACGTCTTGCCATACGATCCCAATAGCCGAATAACGCGCGCTCGATAATTTGCCCCACTCCTCTCCGCCACACCATGCCTTACCCACCTCGATCCGTATCACTGGGGCGTAAAAGTCTTCCAGCCCTCAACTGGAACATAACCGAACTTTGTAGCACCGATGTACTTCCCTCTCCCGCCGTCGCTGGTACTGTTTTCCGCGGGAAGCTTTTCGTGTGGCCCCGAAAACAGGGCTATCAAACGCTCATACCCCGTATGCACCCCCAACTCATCCCTACCTCTGTACCTATATCCCTCTCACCCCTCCCATTTTCCCACTTGCCTCTCTCAGTGCCGGATCGCGCTCATGCGCCTTCACTCCCAACTCTTCACATACCCTGTCATCTGCATAAATTAACGATTCTACTCCCTCCGGTTTTATACCAGAAAGGATAACCTACGACGACTGCGTATGAAAGTGGTGCGGGCAGGGATCTAGGAGAGTTTCCGCGCGGATCTAGCTGGTGGCTAACGGTGGAAATTTGCTGCAGGCGGCAGAATTTGGTGAAATGGAGACCGAGGGAAGAGACGTGAAGTCGTGAGATACGAGGCACGGAACTTGTTTACTTGAAAACATCCCCTTCAGATGGCAACGGAAAAAAAAGATGGAACCACCGATGTATTTTCCGCTAAATTTGATTTCTAATGTCAGCGTATATACCTAATTGGTGGTGGTTTTAATTCCGTTGTCATGGATTTATTCTTAAAGAAAGAGTTTGAGCTAAATGTAAGAGTTAATGTTTTCAAGTTTCAGTCTTAGTGGTGCAAATAATTGGAGTCTATTGCCTCCTATTCTCCTTTCCTATTTCTACGACATCTTGAATTGGTGGCTTTGTATTGTTTATGCTATCGTGTTTTCTTGCATTGGTTTAACTTGTTTTTTTTTCAAGGGATTTATTAATTTTAAGTCTCACCCCGTCATGCGCCCTATACTTTTCGGCCATTCTTCCGTCGGAATTTAGAGATATAACTATAGCAGTTCCTTTAGTTGATGGCTTCTATTGATGATCTCTGTGCGCTTACACAAGCAAGCGGAAGTGGTTACTAGACTAGCGGAAGTGGTCCTACACATTATACCGTCGTAGTGTACCCATAGGACTGGAATACGACGAACGATGTGAATTCTCACATCTCACCTTAGCTATGCTTCAGTTATACCTTTTAAATCGCTCCGTATCATAATGGAGGTGAGAGAAAGCTCTTTATAGCCGAGAATAGGCCTTTAAATATTCAAAAAGGAAAATTCCGAGGTAATGCGAGTGGAGACTTACCGCCGTGCTAAAATTTCCGGGACACCGTGAGTCGTGCTCTTGGTATCTTGTTTTTTAATGGCCGGCTCTTCTGAAGGGAGGTTATTGGCAGTGTTATTGGGCCGGCATGTACCGTGAGACAATTAGGGGGTTGCGGAGGGGCATCTCCCGTGCCTTGCGGCCGCTGGACTTAGATGCATAAATGCATGCGACCGGAAAGACCATATGGGCTAGCTGGCGGGCCGGTATAGTCTTGGAGCCTCGGGAAGGCCTTGGAGACGAGTGGGAGTCGAGGTGGATGTGTGTGTAGACGTATACGAGGCAGGGCGTCGGATAAAAAGGGCCCTCGGTTGAGTTGGAGTCGGGAGGACGTTTCAGGGAGGGGGGGAGAGATGCAAATCGAGATGGTCGGCGGGGATGGAAGAGGATGCCGAAGCCCTCAGAGGGAGAAGGAACAAACCATTTCTTGCCCGAATTTATGATTTGTTTCCCCACATTCCCCCGCTCCCCCAACATCTCCTCTTCCCTCTACACGATTTTTTTCTCTTCTTACCTTTCCCCGGGACTGAACTTAAAATATGTTCGTCCATTATTCATCTCAGGGATTCTACGATTCCCTTTCCGTCTCCTTCCTTCCCCCCCTCCCGCCCCCAAACCTTCCCCGGTCACTGCTTTCCCTAATCATCCTCGTCATTTTCCCGCTCGCTCTTTCGAAACCTACCGTGTGCCTCCTTTAATTCTCCCCCGCCTCAGGTTCTTCGCCCCATGTGCAGTTTCGCTCGTGGGCTTCTGATGCTCCTAATTTTCGGCGGAGTGTGTTCTTGTGGAACTGGTTTTCGGTGGATTCTGCGGCGTGGGATCAGTCTTGTGGGCGTTTCAGTGGTTTCAGATGGGAGGAGAAGAGGGAAAGGGAGACGATTCGGAGTCGATTCAGAGGGAAAGATGGTAGAAGATGACGGGGATATGTCACAGAGTGATAGTAACAGTGAAAAGAAAGAGGAGGAGGCGTGGGAATTCGAGCATGGTAGTGAAATTTGGGAAGGACGAGGAGAGAGATTTTGAGGTAAGGAGAAAGTAAATAGTGAGGAGTTTAAAATTGGAATTTGGAGTCAACTTTGTTTCTCTAGGCCATGTAAACTTTACAACTCCTTTCAAGATGTTCTGACTCAACACTTCCTTTCAAATTATTTTAGAGCTAGTTGGTTTTTTCAGTGCGTAAATGATGATATTTTGGTAAATATATAGTTCCATCATAAAAGAAGAAGCCTTTAACCATTTCCTATGCATTTAAATGTGTCCAATGGATGGCGATATTTAAATAAACGCCGCATTTAAAATCTTAAAATTCCAAACTCGACTCCGTAACTAGTTCAGCACTTTTACGCTTCATTCTCTCCACAATGTTTCTGGATGTCCCATGTCCAAAAAAAGCAGAGCTAGGTATGAATAAAGTTTTAATAATAGATTTATTGTTTACATTGCCCATACCAAATAATAGGACGCAACTTTATTTCTAAAATTATTTTCAACAAAATTCAACCTCTTTATCGCTAAAGTCTTCACCTAATATTTTATCAGGCAGATATGGAAGGCTATGTGTACTTTTTGATTCATGGCTTTTCTCAGCTGCTATGAATGTGTGAAGGCCTGAGGGTATCCTAAATATGGCCCTTAATTGGATTTTACCAAGCCTGGAGAGTGGAGGAATGAGTTGAGGCGAATGTGGCATGGCATCCGGAAAGAATGTAGATGGAAGTGCATTAAAGTCTGAGAGCATAGGAAAGGGGATTACGGAGTTTATAGGGTGTGCGAGTTGGGGGTTCAAAGGGTGGAGGGAAGAGCTGGGGACGTCTAGGGTTCCGAAGGAACCGAATGCGCGGGAGTAAATGATTCAGAGTCCTTGTTTCACTCCCCATTCTGTCTCCTAACCTCCCTCATCCAAAAGCCTCAAATCCTTTCCACGCCACCCCCTCCCTGCTTCCCCTTGAAAACGCATCCCCCAGCCTTCGTTCCGTTTCGATAATTCCAATTTATCCATCCGGGCCTTGACTACCCTTCCTACCTACTCCCTCCACAATTTTCCAACCCCCTTATTAGGGACCCTCTTGGCTGCCTTCTCAACCCACACCCTATTTCCCGTATTGCCGATCGACTAGACCTCTCTCACCCTTCTACTAACCCTCCCCCCTACCCCACCCGACACCACCTCCCACCCTCAATCCTCCTCCTTCCTTCCGTCTCCCTCCCAGAAACAACTCCAAAGTGGCCTCATACGTTGTAGTACCTAACCGCCCGCCACCTGTTTCCATGCGGTTCCCTGTTCCAAGGAGGACAGTCTTATATAACCATCGCCGATTTCTAAAGACGATAATTTACCCATCTTCCCTATTTTCCACTTAGGTGGACCTGTATAAAAAAGCTTGCCCAAATTACCACCCCGGAGAGTATGGGAGTTTTTCATAACTTTTTTTTTCCTCTTGCCGTTTTCTTTGGTGAACTTTTGATTCGATCTCTTTATCGCCATACGCGAAGATCATGGCCACACCGGAAGGAAGGCAAAAGAAATCGTTCGCACGAAAGATAAAATAATTGCATTTGCATTCCCATTCAGAAATCTTCCGTACAAGAACGTTCTGGGTTAATAATGATGTTGCTATCACGCGAATTATAACATATGCTGGAGTTAAATCTGGTGTGATTTTTATCTTCGGTTACGCTCATAAGATTCACAAGTGAATGGGATTTTATCTGTGAATCTGTTTTAATGATTTTTTTTCGTTCACTTGACTTTGAGGTGCTGAAAAATCAGCGTTGAGAGCTTGTTTCTGATTACCTGGGGTCATAGGATTTTATATTTTTTACAGTTTTGCAAAAAACTAAAAAATACGCGGAGCACCTTTTGGAAATGTACCGCAGAAAATTCCTGGAAACACTGTATTTTATTGATTAACGATAAAATACCTATTTCAGTTAACATGCTCGACATTTGAGCTAAAATGATGATGATGATTCTCGATGATTTGGTGTATGATAAGTAAGCTGAGGACATTTAGGCACGAAAAATGAATAAATAGGCAGAAAAAGGCATGAACAGGTAAAATAGGCATTTTTAGGCACTATAAAATTGCCTTTATTTCGCCATAAATAATCCTAAATAAACTTATAACACCATTAAATTGGTTTCCTGAGTAAAATAAAAAAATAGGCATTTTAGGCAATGTCCTCAGCTTAATGATAAGTTAAGAAAATATGCTCCATGGTACGTGCTGCTACTCAGCTACTCAGCATTTATTACTTCTTCAAACTGCTTGATGATAAGATCCGCCGGATCTAAAATTCTTACTTCCGGTTGGGTCCCAGTTTAGGATCCAAAATTGATGACCTAAAGATGAAAAACGGGAAAATCGTTGCTTAGTTAAATGCTGGACGTTTCCTGAGGCCGATGAGTAAGGATCTCTCTCGGGAGGCGACGGAGATGGGGAGAGGGGGTCGACGAGGGATTGGGAGAGTTTGACTGAGGCGGTGCAAAATGAAGTGGAAGGGGACCGACGGCAGGAGTGGTGGGAGGTGGAAGGAGGGACTTGGGGAGCCGTGTGGGAGTATGCGATTGGAAACAATAGGAGGAGGCTGGCTTGCGACAAAGTTTAATGCGCCTCTAATTTGCTCCCGGAAGCATAAAGTCTGCGTTGTGTCTGGATTGGCATAGTACTGGAATCGAAATTCTGGATGTTAGGGGAAAAGGTAGTGGGGGTTGAGGAATCTCCTCCGTACCCTTATTACATGCCTACCTCCGTTCGACTGCTTGCGAGGTCTTAGCATTCCCGTACCCCGCTCTTCGTTCCGCCAGACGACGTGTGCCTACGCCGAAGAAACTCCTTGACTCGAAACCGCCCACCCTCCCGCGTCTCCATTCTGTTTCGAATGCCATCCCTCCGTCGCCCCCTCCCGCCTCTGCTCCCCCGCATCCCGTTTTCGCGTTCCATTTGCCCCTCTCTCCGACCCCTTTCCCCGTCGCCCTTCGTCGAGCGAAACCCCCTCCTCCCCCCTTCCTTCCCTCGTTCGCCCCTTTCTCGTTCCACCCACCCCTCTCCTCCTCCTGCTCTTTACACTTCCTTCCGCCCCGTGGGCTTCCATATTTCATCGAGCTCCACAATTAGATTTCGATAAATTAATTATTACTTCTGATTGAGTCCCGCAGCTTGGCCATGTCGGTCGATGTTGCAGGGTGGGGGGATGTGGAGGAGGGGACAGAAATCAAGGGCGCTTCTAGGGTTCTCTTGAGAAGGAGTGGAAAGGGTGGCGAGTGAGGAAGGGTGATAGACACGGGGACCAGAAGGGGTGACTGCGAAAAAGGAAAGCAAAAGTTATCAAGAACCCCGTCTGTTGCTTGGGGGTTCATTTCCTGGAATGATTTGGATGAAGGGCAATACTTAGCGTCCATATCTGAGAAAGGTAGTATGGGTTTCGGATAGCATAGCGATAGAGTGGTTTTATCAATGCTAACATAGTGGGATAATGCTAACATATGGGTATAGCACCCATGGAGTGCTATACTCATAGTTTTAGGTGGTAATCTATCTATAATACTTCATTCATATAAAATTATCAGTATTTGTATTCTCCCAGTTGAGTTTTGATAGATTAATCCTGCTTTCTTGTGGCACTCCGCCTTTATCTACGATATTGAACTAGTGGTTATTCGTGCTTTGCGCCTCTATAAGAAAGTAGGGTAATTTAGGCTTTAGTTGGAAATCGGAACAAGGCATTCGTTGAAAACAGAGAGGGAGGAAGCAAACTCGACGTCGGTATTGGCTAGCCTCTAACAAAGGGAGTCGAGGAGTCCAGCTTTTCGCCTTATCCAACCGACGGAGTGCTATTACGCCCTTCACGTTTTGCTCAAGTAGATGATTTGACTCCGCGGGAAAATCTCGGTTCCAATCGTGATTCTAACTGGGACCATTAGAACCGTAGCAAATAGAACCCACCACTCTAGTCGCCGAACAAACCCACTCCCATCGAGGTGGCTGCAAATTTAGGTGCGCGGCAAAGAATTTGAGACAGAGGCAGTACTCCGCGGAAGGGTGACAGTGGTTGGGGGTGGACGCGTGGGAAGATTTTTTTGGCGGCGCAGAAGACGGGTCGAGATCGGGTTTCATTGAGGGAGCGGGCGGAGGAGGGGTCGATGGAGGCGTGGGTGAGAGGAGGCCGGTTAATTAAAACGCCTTCCTCCTCCCTTCTCTTACGCACACGTCGACGAGCAGAGGCACTCACCCCCTCGCCCTCCCTTCCTTCGCACGTATTCATGCATCCGCGGGATCGTTTCGTGGAGAGTTTCCCGAAGACCAATCAGTTTCTCCTCCCAAATCCATTCCCTTCCCGTCTCGCTCCATTACTTCCCTTCCCTCCGATTTTCCCTCCCTCTCCCTATCCCTCCACACCCTTCCGACTCCCCTCCCGTTCGATTCCTCAGACGTCCCGACCCGAAAACTCCATTCCTCGAGCACGACGCTCCGTCCTTCCCTCTCCCTTAATCTGCCACACCTTTTGCCGATACTTTGCCTCGATGTTTTTTTCCGCCCCGGTCTCATTTATCACCAACCTCCCTCCATCCAATGCTCACCCGGTCGTATACCTCTTTCCCGCGATTAAATCCCTCCCCCCACCCTCCTTCAGCCTCTGCGCCAATCATATCCTCCAGATAATCCGTCTCGTTCGAGGAATCGAATTAAACCCTTTCAGTTCGCACGAATTTTCATTCGGGAAATCAGAGCCCCGAAGGGTGCCGAATTTGATGTTGGGCATCATGTTGCCGAAGCAAAGGTTGGAAGGTGTTTTTGGCATCACGGTTTTGAAAATGAAACATGAATATCGTGAAATACTGCAGAAGCTGTGTATCTAATTGTCCATGGTGAGAAAAGTATTTTAAAAAATCAGAACTCTAATACCGTAGGTGATATGTTCGTGCAAACTTTCGATTCTGAAATTAATGATTTTTGAGGATATTGGAAGAACTTTGTGTTGGTATTTACAACTTAATTCGCCAGAATAGACTGTTTCATGATATTCTTCATTACTTATCTTAGAAGTGAACGTTAATACACAGTACCATGGTTCCAAAGCCAAACTCTCAGAATGTGGATCTCAAAGAAATTATGGAGCACACAATGTAATGATTCATTAACTTTAATATTCCATTTTGACATGGTATTTTCACTCTTCCTTTTTCTTCTCTCATTTTGGTTTCTCGTCCTACCAGTCTTCACGTTTTCATCCCGACTAACCTCTCCGACGAACACTCTCCAGCCTCCTATCCTATCGCATCCGTAATTCGCGATGGTGGTCGAAAAAGGGTTAATTTGGAAATCGAACGAAGGATCACTCTTCCGAGAGCATTGAGCAGATTGAAATCGTAGTTGGGTTCGGTGGGAGCGTAAAAGACTTTGAGGTTGGGTGGGGGGTTTATTTAGCGGAACGCGATTCTGGAGGCGGCCCGGATAAGGTTTGGGGGAGGGATTTTGGATGCTGTTGATCGTGGGAGTCACGTCTTCCGGAACCTTGGAGTGAATCGGAAAACACTAATTAAGTTGCGCATCGTTTCCCTTCCGAAAAACGAACGAGTAGTCCTCACAAGAAAGAAATTAATCATGACGCGTTGTCCTCGTAGCATGGTCTAGGACTGACTTGAAAAAGTTAAGTCAAAGAGTTTGCAGATGAAATGAATAATGATTTCGAATATCGTCGGAATTTTGTAAATAATTGATTGTAGAAGAAGCGAAACCTTAGATGGCTTCCTCTGATGGATAATTGCTCTAAATGTACGGTTTATTCACGGAAAAGTATGTAAAAATGGAGAATTCGGCTCTTGGCGTCGCCTTGTCTCAAAATGATGGAGTTTAGAATCAATCACGTCTTCCCTAATAGGAGTAATCTCTGTTGCGGATTATTAAGGTCTTTCCCATAACAAGTACACATTAATATTGCCTTTCCACCATTAACAGCTAGAGACGCGAACGGCGTAAGGACATTTTGAATGTTCCTCGATAATCAGAAAGTTTCCGCTCAAAACCTCTACTAATTTCATCCGCAGAGCGACTCGAAGAAATGCCTTTGGCGGCGATCTTGGATGGCGGACAGTTCAAGAGGGAAAGGCGAGAGACAGGAAGAGGGAGACGGGACGAGGATTCCCTAAGGGAGGTCATGATGGGTTTTGGGAGAGACGGAGAGGCAGGGAGCGGGCGGGAGGTTGGTTGGATGCGAGATGGAATGCTGCGTGAGGCGGGGGCGCAAAAACGAAACCCCGGCCGGGGGGCGGAGGAATAGGGGTTGGGGGGTCGTGGATTAATGGAGGCAAAACCTGATATCTCCCCCATACTCCTAAGATCGAGTCCGAGCCGTGTGAGAAATTGGCAGGACCAATTTTCGCCGTCTTTTCCCTGAAAGGGGAGTGGGATGGTTTTTTAATTAATTTTTCTTTCTCGGAGAAGAATTTGAAAGAGGAGTGGGGCGGAGTTCATTCTCCATAAGTAGCTCATGCAGTCCGTTTCGATATGCTCGTTAAAAAAAAATGTAAAACCTCTCGCGCCGTGTCGAACTGCAGGAATGAGAGGGAAATGTTTTTTTTTTCTCTTTTTGGAAGCCTATTAAGTTTCATTTCGCCCAGGAATTATTTTATTAGCCCCTTAGATGGGTGTAATTGGATATCGAGATCTTTTTACGACAGGGCGCGTAATGAAGTCGTCAAGTAAGTTACTTAATTTATGAATGCTCTCAGTTGGTTCATGAAAAGAACTTTGCTCTTAGCTCCCGGGACATTTCAATCAATTCGAGTCAAAAAGAGTAATTTGTTTTCATTCATTTTCTGAAACGGGTGTGGTTGTACTCTCGTTCATTGAAATATCAAATGTGACAACAGTTAATTTTCAGCTCTCTAAAGAGAGTTGAGTGTATACGGTAATTGAAGCCTCCCTATATTTTACTCTTGTTAGGTTCCACCTCTGCGTATTGAAAAATGCTCTGTAAACTTATATGGTAATGGCGTACTTCGAATCATTCTGTTGGAATCCTTAACGTGTGGAAAAATGTGTTTTACTGCATAGTTTGTCGTTGACAAGATCTCGACAAGAGAAGCTAGATATGAATGCTAATGAACAGGATTTACTCTGCTAAAGATAGCAATTTTTCCATGTTTAATTTTTTTCTTCTGACCTACTACATGTACTCCGAGTACTGTTCTACCTAAGGTATTGAAGATAATGTGGTGCTTTGATATCTAGGATGGATTTCGTACATTGTTACGTTCCAATTCCACCTCATCGCACCTTATTCTTAGCAACCATATAGACCCGTGGACACTTAGCACCTTAGGACCTTTGCACCGAACGATTTGTGCCTCTTCTATTTATGTATTGGTTTTTTTACTAACTGAACTTTTCCTCAACACACCCGTGAATATATGCCGCGTCTCAATGTTCTGTTTCTGCAGCTTCTCATAGTGCCGTATCAGCTGGGTTTAGGCATCACCGCCTTCAATCACAGAGACCAAACTCTTGCCTTTCGGGCCAGAGGATCGCAATTTTTCGAATCAATATTTTGTAGTCGTGCGTCGTTTTATTCCTTTCCGATGATTTCGAGCGTGGGAACGGGCCGCAAATAACATACAGCGGACGTTATTATAATATAATAATAAAGGGGGAAGTGATACCTCAGATGTGGGCGTCCGCTTGTTCGGAGGGCACATTTTTGTTTCTAAAATCTCATATTGCAGTGGAAACGGGATTGTTTTTCACCATATTACGAGTAAGTGCATGTCTCGCCGTCCCTGCCCTTTTCAAGGGCCACGGGAGCATTGTGAGAGAAAACGGGGTTAGGGATTACGATAGTCGGGAGATAGGGAAAGGCGCCGCCCCGGTTGGTACCGTAAAGGGGTCCATTCAACAATGGCTCCCTTGTCTCCTGTTTCCGGCGTGAACGAGAGACGGGTTAGCCTTGAGAGATGGAAAGGGTGAGCGGGGAAGGTGCAAGGGGGGAGGAAGTGACGGGATCAGGGTGGTTTCGGTAGGGTGTGATACCAAGGATTCTTCTTATTAGGTGGCCAGCCAAGAGTGGCAAGCTTGCGAGCATCCGCATCGTCCTGCCTTTTGTTCCGTTGATCCTGTATAGTTTTTCTTTCCTATTTCTCAATGTGAGAGAGCGCAAGGGAAGACGCTTCGGAGAAATGATGGCACCCACATGCGGGATTCCGTCGGCAGCGGGCGGGCATATGGGCTTAGATGAATCCTCCCATTTTCCGTATGGAATTGGCTTTCGTCTTTTACTTCAAAAACTTCCCCCATCTGTGGGAGCGTCAAGCTCGGAACAGGTGGATGAATGACCCTTATGGGATCCTGAGCAGGACCACTGTAATCTGTGTGGTTTAATTGACGAAAACTAATCTTGGGGTACATATTATTGAATTACTATCAAAACATTTATTCCTTGTGAGAATTTTTCCGAATGCTCATCCTTCTCGGGATATGATTCTTGAGAATGTTTTTGACAGTACACCTCTTCAATTGTTTTGCTGGGTTATATTTTTCTTTGAATTTCGAGAATTGGTATTAATTTAACATTAGAAAGAATGATAAGCGTATAATTGTAGAACAGGATCGTTGTGTTGTACCCGCTTTTAATTTCAGTTTAAGGCAGTTTTAGGAAATAGAAACGTTCGTGTCCTTAGATGCTGCCAAGTTATGAGATTTATTAAGGATCTGCTTCAGACAATGCTTTCCTCCACACGTACCTTCCTCTCGTTTCCTCATCTGTCACCTCAGATTTCGCCTTTCCCTTGTTAAGCAATGTTATTTCACCGTTTGTGATCCTGAATGCACTCAATGCCTGCACCTCAGCCGGTTGAAGGTGGTTTGTGAAGAAACGGTCGGAACCGGTATCGTCACGGAAGGTTTTCCTTGAGGAACGAAAGCGCTTCTTAAGTCCACCCCAGACCCTTTGCCTTGTCGCGGATACCATTCCCTCCCAACCTTGGAGATCACCTCGAAAACCTGCGTGCATGCATTCCTAGCCCCATCCCCCTTTTGCTTCGTCATAAACTTCCGGGGAAAGGAGTGGGAAGGGTTTAACATCTCCCTCGGCGGTCTCTGCTCCGAACAATATAGAATCACTCCTTAGGAGGAGGGAGGGCCACGGAGGGCGGGGTAAGATGTGCATGATGGTTGAGAAGTGGTTGGCTGGGGACGAGGGGGGAGGGGGGAAGTGTGGGAGGTGGGGATGTTTCGCAGAGGGTGGAAGATTCACACCCTTTTCCTTCCTTCCTGTCGAGCGTCATACGGGATATTTATGTTCCCTCCCTCTACACTGTACTCGGCGTGAGGCTAGGGGGTCGGGACGTGTATGTGCGGGTTGGCGTCTCACATCGGGAGGGAGGGAATTATTCTCCTCAACGGAGTTTTGGGAGCTTTCGGGGATCCGCGGAGGGTTTTTTTCACCTTTAGCGGGTCGAGACCAGGGTTTTGGGGAGGTGGAAGGGTGGGACGGGAGGGTGGAAGCTTTTGAAATTACCGGGGATAAATTTTACTTCAAGATGACGTTAATGAAATTTTCTCTCTTTCTCCTTGATACCCCCGCGAGACAATCCGCCCCTCCTGGCATCCCTTCCTCCCATCACCTTTTCGGCTCCCCACTCCGTTCCCTAGCTCGCAGCCTTCCTCCTCTCGCGATCCCTACCTTAACCACCGCTTTCTCATTCCTCGCGCTAAACGCTCTTCCACCGAAATAGCCACCTCTCCTTCCCAATCCATCATGAGCATGATCATTGTGCATCATATATTCTGGGCTCAAAAACGCCTCGTTAAACGCTCTGTTTTATTGCTTTCGTTTACCCCTGGCTTTCTGTTGGTTGGCGTCTCAGTATATTGCTTCCGTAGTGTCTTATTGTGGGTGCAATACCAGCATAGTTTTCAGCGAAATAGGACACCTGATTCTGCTGTGCAAAGACCCATATGTGATCGACAGTTTTGTTTTCGAGTTTTAATACCGCTCAGCTTGATTGCCATTATTTTCCCACAAGAGCTTGATTATTAAAAAGCTAGTGTCCTTTAAGAAAATTTGAACTGAATTAATTAATTATCATAAGCGTCTTTTTCTTAGTTACGTTAGCTTTTGACACCTGTAAAACTAATTTGATTCTGATGGCTTTCAATGCTCTGCTAACAGCAAAAGAGGTTTAATCCCAGGGAAAAGCTTGTCAGCACATTAACGTTTAAAAACTATTCAAAAATGTATAGGGTTAAATCTGATAGCTAGAATAATGTTCTTATCAGTTATCCTAAGCTGTAAACTTCAGTTAAATTGCATTTGCCCTCTTTCTCCTGCTCATCAATCATCTCGGTCCTTATTTTGGCGTTCTTTTCGGCTTCTATCGTTCTCCACATTTTGACAGCACAATGAACCCTCCATTTAGTCTTCCTTCAGTTGTAAAGTTTTAATTACTTCTTAGGCTTGATTCAATTGGTTGAATATTCCTATTCTAAATCTGGATACAATATCCAGTGAGCCAGGACAATGTGTGGTTTGTGAGTAAAATGAATTTTCGTACGGTTTTTGAACGGGCATTATTTTTCTTTCCTTAAACCTTTTCATTTATTCCGTCTTTTCTTATTGTCAAAAGAAGCCCTATTGTATGACGTTAATTTAAATTCAACCAATTCTTAGGAATCAGCTGAGTTTTGTTTTAATCATTTTAATAAAGCGTGTTTTTGTTTCATCATTCTTGCTCAAAATTGGTTTCTTTAAGGAACCGAGTATTTTAGGATTGATCTGAGGAATATACTAGTCAATGTTTATGGATAGTTTGAGTTCATTATTGATTTTAGCGAGCATAATTAATTTTTGCCACCTTGATCATGACAAGACTACTTTTGTTAAGTTACTGTGGTCTCTGTAAGAGATTCAACTTTTTAGGGGAAGCAAAGATTTTTCTATGGGTGGAATTGTGCTTCACAAATATTTACTAAGCTTGCTGCAGGATTTATTGCGAATTCATTAAGTTAATCCTTCACAGCTGCGTGTAGCTATTACGTTTTCTACAATCGTCTTACTACCCATTAGACCAATAAATGACAATCCTCTCTCCTTACATATCGACGTGTGATTGCTATGCTTACCACCTTTGGATTTTCGCTCCCCTATTTAAGCACTTTTGCTGCACATGATGCCAAAGCTCTTTGGAATATTGGAGAGGTATATTTAGATCCCAGACTGTTTTTTCTCTGAAAAATTATTTCTAGGTGATCATGGAGTAATCATTAGTAATCAGAGCAATAGTAACAGATAAAGCTACTGTGTTGGGGAGCATGGCATTTAAAATAAAAATTACATTCTCCTCTTCATCAGTCGATGCTTAATCCTCGTCATTTTTTGCTTCTTACGAAGGTCATTGTACACTTTTTTCCGATTCCGCTGCTACCTTTTACCATTGTAATTTGGCAATATTTGAACGACGAGTTATGATCATTCTTACGATGGTAATGCATAGGGGTGCCGTTCTGCCCTTCTAAGACCTAGCGGCTTCATCTCGCAGAGGCCAGAGGATTTGGCGCATTTGGGGAGCAATAAAGGTAGGGACCAAGTGCGTGCTGCTTCTTGGGCTGCGTTTCTCCTCCCCCACCCACCACATTCATGATCCTACAGTGCCATGCATCTTCCTCCCCTCCCCCCCATGCCCTCAGCCTTGCATCAGGGGAAACCCCTTATATCCTCCCCACTGCTTGTCGAGCCAGTAAGAAATCATTCATATATTGCAATCTCAAGAAATACCGCACACTAAATTCCTTCTTCCCCACCTCTCCTTAACCCTTCTTAATACTTCCAGCTCGCGCATCTCTCTCCATCCTACGCGGAAGAGCCATGATTCTCGTTGCAAGCAGAATTCCTTACCACACACCCCCTTCCTCCCGATACACCGGTCTTATTTAACATTCTGTCTCTTTCTTGTTCCGCGCCACCAAGGCTCACCTTGAATTCCTCTTTCATTCCTCTCGGCGTCTTTCTTCTGCGCTGTTCCGTGTTAGACTTACAGCTTGTCTTCAGAAATTGATTCCGCTCCTTCAGCTTATGCGTACTGCTTATACGATCCTTTTCGGATCGTACAATGCAATCTGAGGGGTGATATTTTTTGTTCCTGTTGTTATTTCTGTTATGAGCGTTATATAAACTTTTTAATTTATATTTATCGTTTCCATTACTATGCGTAGAATATCTCTTTAAAAATAGATGCACGTGAGGAGCACGGTGTGTTTTCGCGAATGATGTACTTCTATCCATTTTACCGTAGTAGAGATTAGGAATTAGTATCATGGTAAATATTGTGTTAGAAGCTCCTTATTTGTTAATTGTCTTACATTTGTGTCAATCGATAAAAAATTGCCATATTTTATTTACTTGTACATCAGACTTCAGTGCAAAGATGGGTACATATGAAGTGTCTTTAGCGAGGACAAGTGGAGAGGTGGATATTGTTATGTTATGTTGTCATTAGGGCGTTAGGAAATGAATGAGGGTATCACGGAAATGAATTTAGAGGACAGAAAAGTCAATTTTCGTTCTTCCTCAGCCATTTATAATCGCTGTAATGTTGGCACTTCATAAAAAATTTTACCTACTCCTTTTTTCAGGTTTATAGGCGTAATATCATCTTATTATAGACTACCCAACCCATTTAAATTGGCATAGAAATAGGATGATGATCTTTATCTTTGGAAACCGCTCTTTTCTCGCTCTGAGCTCGTGTTTGTCGATATCGGTACGGTTCTGTAATCGGGAGTTGGCAGGGAAGCAGAGAGACGCCATCTGACATGAGGCGACCAATCAAAAAAATGCCCCATTTGCATGCGATTTTTCGTTCGGCATAATCCATTTATTGTCCCTCGGGTCTTCTTCTTCCCCTACCCTCCTTGGAGGAATGCTCTACCCTCTTACTTCCCACCCGCCCATATCCACTATGCACCCCCGTCCCCGTCTTCTTTCCTGCGCGTTAAATTGCGTATACCGACCATATTACTCCTAATTAATGGGGCGCCCTAAGCCCTTCCAGACCATTGCATATTCCGTCTCTCCATCTTTCATCCTCTACATCTCTTCCTCCCCACCTCCTCCTCTTGCCCTTGTAAGGAGCTTTCCCTCCTCCGTTTTCTCATCCCCACTCTTCGGTACCTGCTAGTTCCCTCTTATTTCTCTCTTTCCCTTACTTATGCGTGCCGGTCGACGTCAAAACGAGGGGAAAGTTTCCTAATTTCGAAATATTAATCCGTGGCAAATGATTTCGACGCGTGGAAGAGGTTTTCACTGCCGCCCAGGAGTTTGAATTTTGTTTCATTAGGCTTGATTATTTTTGTTGCAAAACAACTTCTTATTTATCTCACCCCACCATCGTGAGGTGTGCATCTCGACAGAAGGTCTGGGAATTCGCCCTGTTGTGGAAGCATTCGGCGATAGGTTCTGTATTTTAATCGTTCGCTTCAATATTCCTTTTATACCCTCATGGCTGAATGAGTTTCAATTTGCTAGCAATGCACATGACATTTTCCCCAAGAACATTTTGCCTTATTACCATTAACTTATTTTATGAGTTTTCCAAATATCTCGGGATAGCGAGCGTTAATTAGTAGTTTAAACTCATTTGCCTCTGGCTTTTTACACTTAAGTAGCCTAGTAGTGAAATCTAATGAGTCACCAGAAACAATTTCGTCTCAATCGATGGTATTCATTGATGCGACCTTAGATCGCTTCACTTATAAGTTTTGCTAGTTAATTCCGAAATTTTTCATACAATTATCTTTTCTATCCACAGAATATAACAGATGTGTGTATGGACAACTCGGGCTCGAGGAAATATTTCATTTCAGGGGCAGTAACTTTTAAGAATTTTCAGATCGACTTACGTCCGTCAAGGAATGAATACTTAGTTAATTATCATTCCCGATTTTGGTTTCCCCTCCTTGGAAATTATCTGGCAATCTTCTCTCGGCAATTAAGTATTTTTTCCCTCCTTCCCGTTTCCCTACCGAGGGAGAGGGACGTTGGGCTCGCCAAGTAGAGGATTATTTCTTCAATACGTAAAGGGATAAAAAAATTAAACTTACGTACACCAGGAAGGTATGACAAATGAACGTGGATCTTCTCGAGGAGCTTCTTTATTCCATTCTAAATTTCTCAGTAGGGTGTGGGGGAGGGAGAGAAAAGGAGTGGGCGATTTTGCTGGCTGTAGGGGGAGTCGAGTCCGTTCCTTTTGAAGCAGTGCGTGGGTATTGGGGGCAGGAATATCGAAACGGGGCTGGAGAATTGTGGGGGAGTGAGGAAGAGTTTGGGGAGAGTTTTATAAAGGATGTTTTGCACCCTAGTCGTGTGTTCGCCTCCCACCTCCTCTCGTCCAGAGCGGTCCCTACATCTTCTCCCATCCCACAGGCCGTCTCCCCCTCGTCTTGGCTCCATTCTCCCGGAGAGGAACCCTTCTTTTCCGTTTTAATTTCAACTTTTTAATCCTCTCCCACCGTTAGCGCAGCTCCTTCCCGCCGCGGGAATCTTTCGGTTATTGCACGGAAACCACCGAATCTAAAATTAATGCCTTTGGAATTCGTGAGGTGCCCGCCGATTCGGTTCCTTTCCCGTCTCCCTTCACCTCGCACTCAACCCCCTCGACTAAATTAGTGTCTTAATGCTAAATATTGAACTAGTTTACCCCACCCATCCAGTGAACAGAGAGAGATAGAGGGAGGGCCGGTCGGCTCCGCTCCTACGCTACGCCTTCGGACGACGTGGGGAGATTTACACGGAGTGGTATCGAAGAGAAGGGGAGGGCTGTGGTGTGAGTGTGTGTGTGTGTTGGAACGGTGGATGGCGTGAGACTGGGATGGGAGCATAGGGATTTGTGGAATGGGGAGGGAATAGCTTCTCTCGCTTTTGTTTTATTTCCCTTGCCGTTCTTCCCCTCATCTTGCGCCATCGGATGGATTATAATTTGAAAAAATGAAACCTTCGTTTGCATAAAGGCTTTGCGTTGGTTAATTAGGGCGTTCTTTCCGGCCGCGGATGTGTGGTGGGGGAAGAAGCCCATATATTTTCTCCTTAAGGAGCACCTCGGAATAAGTTTTTGGAAAAAAAATCTTCCGGGATATTGTCTTGCCTCAAGAAAAGGAAACATTCCGTATACTTCATGGGTCTCTCCCTCTTGCACCTCTTGCATTGGCGTTGTTGGAGTCTTTTCCATTATGAAAATCGTTTCATACCTGCCTCCATCTCTTCCCTTTGGGTCATCTCATTTTAGTGTCGCGTGAAGCTACCTTAGTGTTCATGATATGACTCTCGTCTTCGCACCATGATAATTACTGCCTCCTCCATCACCCCCTCTCTTCTTTAGCACCCTCGGGCGGTTTAATGAAAATGTTAATCTTTCATGCATTTAAACAAATGAATGTGGACTTTCGCGTTTCCGTTTGTGTGTCCGTCGCGTTGCAACCCGGCACATTTTTTTCGGTCGTGAGTGACTTAATTAGAACAGTACGCATGGGATGAGTTCCCGGAGACTCGTCCAACACTCGGAAAAATTATTCTGTTAGACCCACCGGGCGGACACACGTTCTTTCTGTCGTCCTCGTGAAATATAAATGTCGCTCCGCGGAGCTCATCTAAATGTGGAATCCCCCGCTTCTCTTTCCCGCAGTCCTCTACTCTGGACGCAAAACAAGCTTATTAACCGAGTGTTGAATTTACCAAAACGAGATAATTCGCGGTTTTTGCTCGTTCTCCCCACTTCCTCCCCTTACGAGGAGCCGCGCTCCCTTAACACGGCAATTTCCCGAGCTTTACACAAAGTAATAGGGAGAGTTCACTACCCGAAAGATGTTTAGCGTTTGGGGCCCATCGCATTTTAGATTAGATTCATCACGAGTCCGCACGTGTGCTGTGCTCGTCTCTAAGTAAGTGTTTGAGGGTGTAGGGCGTGACCCTGGCTAATTAAAATCCGAATGAGACATGCAATTCGCATGAAGCGTCTCAACATTTAATTTTAAGGGATCTCAAATTATGTATAAATAGTAATTTTTTCATAGCCCTATCTAAATAATTTTTTGTAATCTAATAAATTTCATCATGGTAAAATTTAATCTTATTCGCGATTACTCAAACGACTACTATTATCATAAATAAAAATTGAGAAATGTCTTGCTTAGAGAAGATAACTTGGTATGTTTCCACAAGTATATTTCGAATCCTACCAATTTCGACTTGTTTTAAATCATCTTGAAGTGGATGTATATTAAGCAAGACAACCAACTTCCTCTATGCAAGCATACCTACTATTTTCTTATTGGGTGTCTGCTAAAAAATCATGTGCAGGAGATCACTAGTATTTTTTGTGAAAAAGGTAGTGATGGACTTAAGTGTGAAATTGGCTTTGGAAGCAAATAGGTACTGTGTAGCGAGAAACGTTTTCTCGAGTATTGGGGAGCTATTAACCTTTTTTTGAGTACTTGCCATGAACGTCCTATAATATTTCATTGATAAAGCGTCATGCATATGAATAAACTCGTGTGTTGAGGAGGGAAATCCGTAAAGGGTCGCGAGAATGAAGGACTTAATGAAAGTAAGTTCTGTAGGCATTTAATAAACCGTGATATTAGTAATGCCTCCCATTCGGCTTGTGTTTGCTTGGCCATTGCCTGTGCTCTCAATTTTTTTCAAAACGTTACGTTATCCTATTCACTAGGTTTTGCCTTTGGCGCAGTTATGGTAGCTTTAGTTGTAGATAGGATCGAATAAAAATGAGAAAATTTCGGTTAGCGAAGAGAAAATATCGGTCGTTCATATGTTTTAACAATATTGGATTAAAGCCGGGATAATGATTGATGAAAGATTGATAGCAGACCGCATTACAATTTTGTATTCATGTAGCTGTAAGTGTCGCGTTAGGCATACCTTCTGAAGGAAGGTTTTGTTCCGTATACCTACCGCTGCCGACACGGCGAGTGCACTTGGCCGAGCCATACCTGTAGTTTCACCCATCAAATGAAAGGTTTTAATGGAACAGAAGTTTCCCGAGGAGGCACTATAAACTTCCCGAGTCGTTAAACAAGGGCTTTGAACTGTATGAAATATGGTTACCATGCCACTCAGCCTAATCTCCCCGGGAACGACGGTGTAAAAGAGTAACGGCCGCAAAAGCTGCGCTTAAAAATACACGAGTAGGACTCGAATCACTTGCTTCTGCGGCATTTCGGCAGCTTAATCTTATGAAGGGAAATGTTGTGCCGGGCGCACAAGGGGACCCGCTTCGATGCGGAGTGGAGGGATATGGAGAGGGGGAGAGATGTATGCACGCGGCGAAAGTGAGGCCCCGCTTTCGAGGAAGCGATCATAATTTTTATTGCTTCGGCTGCTGAGGCGTCCATCAATAATTTAGCGCGGAAAAGCGCGCACGGTAGCGTATACATTCTGCGGACGTTACGGCCTGGAGGTAAGAGAGAGAGAGAGAAAGGGAGTGGGTGATAGGAGGCGAATCTTTTCGTGGGTTCGGGGATGAGTTGAGTGTCGAGGGGGTGTGGGGGTGGTGCGGAGAAGGGAGGTTTATTCCCCCTTGGGGGCTTTTCCCACTCCGTCCTCCCATGACGATTCCGGCTCCTCTAAACGCGTCCGCTCGAGGGAATATCTTAAAACCTGCCTGTCTCCCGACCGCGCGCACGTCGGCTTATGATCGTTTCGGAGGAGGGTGATTGGGAGGAGTAAATTGTTGCTAATTTGCATCCCTTGCAACTCTCCAAATTTAAATTATACTCTGTTTTTGAGCCCAAATGAGGCATTAACTGTAGGGAGGAATCTCAGTGCCAACCAACCTTCCGCTTCGCTTACTCCTCTGCGGTGATAACATTGGAAGAAGCAAGGAGTGAAACTTTAGGCTGGAATAATGATGTGAGTTCTCTCATTCGGTAATCTCACGATGGAATATCACCGGAATGATGGCTGTGACAGCAATTTTAGTTAGCATCAGGGGAGAGGGCTTGCAGCTGGGGTCAGCTGCGACGCGGGGGTAAGTGGTGGGACTTTTAGGTTACGAGAGGGATGGTGAAAGAAAGGGGGATGGATATCAGCTCATCCTTAACGCTAAGTGCTCTCCTGTCTAAAATTTAGCCGTAACCGGACTGGTGGGGTTCTATATTTGAAGTTCACTCCACGCGTATTTGTGTACGTGATATGAGTTTTCTATCGGTGGTTCCAATTCAGTCCACAGTCAGGTTAAAAAACCGTTGCAGAACGGTAGAAAACATCGAAACGAAAATAGCCGGATTCAATCGCACGTAGGATTCTCTGTGAATCTCAATAGTGAAACTTGTTTCTCTCTATATATACTAACTCATTGTTATAAAGTCTATACTGTCCATCTCGATTCATTTTAGAAACCTTTTCTTTACGCTGGCTGGCCTTGATGAATGACTAATAAATCATTTGATTGCATTAATGAGCGTTTCCAACCTTGCCGGACGAAGCTAATGCGGACGCAGAACAGCATATTGAGGCCGTTATCAAAATTATTCCTTCTCCCATTTACCCTTTTACGCCACCACCACCTTAACGCTCCATTTTAATAATTAGACGGGAGCATAACATCTTTCCATTTGTGAGCTCCTCCCCTTCTCCTTCCATTATACATTTGCAATCCCCAAGTCCTCTATCCCAATTGTTTTAGAGTAAGAATCCCTCTCTCTCGTTATAACCGGCACCCCCTTATGTCCCGCCCACATCCAGCGCTCTTACCTTATCCTCCCGGTTTTAATGCTCCTTTTCCCTATCGCCTTTGAGTTTGATGCCCCTTCCCACCCGGTGGCGAGCCATTCGCGTCCTTTGCATTGTGTATGTGGCCCATTCCCTCCGCGAGCCAGCTGATGCTCTTTCCCCTTGTCATCCTACCTTTATTCCGCCCCTCCTCCCTTCGGTTTCGGCGTCTTTTGCAAGTTAGTGCGCACCGCCACGCACTGCCTACGATCCGTTGCACTCCGTCCCCTCCTCGTTGTCGCACGCTCTCTCCTTTCGTGTAATTGCTATCGTCCCCCTCCTCCATCCGCTCACATTACGACTTTCATTACGACCCGTCATGCCCGCTTATGCCGGGCCGGCCCTTTCCTGTTCGCCAAAGGCCCTCTCTCTGGACCCCCTTCTCAGAGGTCCCTAGCTCTCCTGCCCCTACAACGTCCAGGCGACCTCTCATACCCCCCTCACCCCCCCCCCAACCCTATCCCTCAAGGGCCTCCTAGTGACTTCGAAGTTGAACCCAATGTCGTAGCAATGAACCCATGCCCTCCAATGACTTGTCGCGAGTCCATAACAATCATTTGTCTATTCTGGCGTGATCGTGAAAAGGTATGCACCTTGTTTATCTAGCTTACGAAAATATTTCGCGGAGTTAGTAAAATACATAATTTTCAACACGAAAATTAAAGGTGAAGATATATATTGAATTGATAATATAAAATTTGAAGCAGAAAATAAGATGAAATATACTCGCTACTCTTGTGTAATGGATTGCTAAATTGATCTAAGTTTCTCAACTTAAAACTAATAATTTATTGAAAACGTTGAATTGTATGGAAGGTCAAATTGCTTGGAAGCGGGTAACGCTCCAAGGTATTGTAATTAAGTCCTTAGCTCTTAGCTTAACCTTGTGAACGAACGCTCGTCAAACCTCATTGCTCTCTGCGATCTAACACTTTTGCTCTTACCGTGGTGAATACGAATAGTGGTTTACGGGTTTTATAACATTCTATAAGCTAGTAATTTTTTGTTAGTGGAGTATTTTTTCCAGCCTGGTAAAAAATGTGACGGATTAAAAATAGAAACAGGCTGACAGAATGCGCGTATGGTGGCTCTGCTCTCCTTCAGTTTGACGGCGGGTGCAACTGCTTCGCAGGAGTCTCCTGCGAAAACCACAATGTCATCAAAGATTGATGATTTCGAAGTTCTGGCCGGGTGTTGCATAAAATATAGTTTTGAATATTGCTTTAGGAAATGATCGCCTTTACTGGCCGAGTCTGGTAAGTCTTGCCATAGCGCGGCTTCTAAAAATCATTCCTTTTGCAGCTATTATTTGATCTTCTTTGGTCTGTAAGAGTAACTGTCATAAGAAGTATATTGATGGTCACATATCTTTCTTTCTAAATATGTCATCCATTGTTATTTTCGAAACATTACATGTTGCAGAATGTTAGCTTTAGTTTTTTACAAGGTAACTACCGTAATTGATCGTGTAATACCTTCACATTTAGCCAAAAAATTAAGGCACCTTTAGGAAGGGCTTTTGAATTGGTTTCGAAAATATCAGAATCAGATTGCGCTCCCTTATATGTGAACGGGTATTACATGAATGAATACGGTAATGCATACTTCTTGGATTCGTCACCTCCCAAATTACCCTCCAGGTAGATCCGAAAATGTTTGATTCCCCTCCTGAATTGCAAAGAAAACCAACCCTCTCTTCCCCAGTTTTCTCATGAAACGTAGTGATATACCTATTAATGTATGAAATATATATTTATATTCCGACGGAATGCACAGTGGATCTTATCTCCATTAACGCGAGTATCTGTGTGTGTGTGTGTGGTTGTGATTTCAGATGCGCTGCGCAGAGTCGCGAATTTTCCCTCATAAACGGTCGCAGGGTGGAAGCGGAGGGGGTCGGAGGCTCGAAAGAGTGAGTTTTGGCTTGAAAGACAATCAGATCTATATGATGTGTGTTTTTTATCAATTTTACATACCCACACCGGATTTAAATTCGGAGAGAGAGAGAGAGGGAAGGGAATTGGGGGGGGGGGGAAGTGGAGGAGTGTGACTGTAAGAATGAGGGAAAGAAACAAAGAGCTATAATTGGTGAGCGGGTTTCGAAATAAACGAGTGGGGTCAACTGGGAAAGGGGAAAGAGAGAGTGCGGGGGCGGAAAACGGGTGGGGGAGGTGCGGTTTACCGAAGTGGTCAGAGGAAGGGAAGCACGGACGACATACGGGGGTGGAAGAGGTTATGCTTATCCCGAGAATTCGAGTAGCGAGGTTGCCCAAGAAATATATTTTGATCCCATCCTATTTGCTAGTTAAAAATCCCGTAGCGTCAGGATTATGCGCCAACGGATATTGGCAGAACGGTGTTTTTTTAACAAGCTAAGATTCAGTTATGATTATTTTTCATTCGTTATCTCACTCTCTCGGCAGAGAGAAAGAATTAACCCAGCTCCTTATCGTTTCGTATAAAGTACTCACATTTAGCCTGAACTCTATATGTACTTTTAATCAATAATGAGCTCAATCAGGTTCCATTAATTGCTGCTGAATTTCAAATTGGATGACTCAGACATCATGAAAGCCATTAATTTCGAAATTATCCTTTCGCTCACATAAATAAGGATGATGAAGCTGAAAAATTCTATGCAGTGTCTTCTTGGCGCGCTCAAGAGCGTTTTTCGTCAGTTACTATCACCTCATGAATTGGAGCTCTCGTGAGTGATTCGAATATATTGATTCAGTCCTCGGCGTATCGCTTGCTTTGCGTTCCAATTTGGTTCCTGCAGTGTTTAAATCAACAGTTGTTTGAGCAGTAGGGAAAAGGGAATAGGAGATCAGAACTCACTTCCACCTCCGTATTCGACCTCCGTTTCCCCCGGTCCACCTATGACTGTGCCCCCCAACCTGTCGTCCTCTGCTCCGTTAATCTCTTTTTTACCTTCCCTACCTCTTTCTCTCACCTCCCATTACATTTTGATATTCTTTTCCCTCTCTCTCTATCTGTAACATTACTCTCTCCCATTTTTTCCTCGTCCCTCTCGTAAAAAAACGACCCTGTTTTACGTTTTATGCACGCCGTTCAGAAGTGTTTTCTGTGTTGTCTTTTTTGCTTGCTAATAGTTACAAGTCTCTTGTTTGTGCTCTTTAATACTCGTAGTGGGACATTTTTTTGAATTTCTTGTGTCTACTTTACCAGTGCTCAATTCTTTTCCAGCCTTTGTATGAAAAATCATTATAAGATTTTGTCATTTATTAACATAATTGACTTTGAGTAGATGTCCGCATGCGCTTCAGAATATTTTCTTTTTAAAACTTCTAGTCATACATTCGTAGTTGTTGCCACATACCTTTCTTTTGCCTTCATACTGGTGAATTTTGATGAAGAATAATCACTATCCTCTTGGTACTGGAGGGTTCGTTTCCATTCCATTTCATAATGTAGTGTTGTGGCTTAAAGTTGATGCATTAATTTGAATCTTCAAGTTCTTTGATGTGGTTTATTTTGACAATTTCTTGTACATAGTGGAAAAACTTATCACTGACGTACATATCGTAAAAATGGAAATCGGAAGTCAGTCTTAGTTAGTTACAACTTTTACGTAACCGAAGGTGAAATGGAAGCATTGGGATTATCCCACTCCTTACCACTCTCACTCTAATATAAGTCACGCTTCCTACGCAGTTGTCAAGAATAAAAGGAGCTTTACCAAGAGAGTCCATCTAGATACTCTCCACACGGACACTCTGGATGGGTCTGTTCCACAAAGGCCTTTGGTGTACATATGTAATCTGTCATATAATTTCCGTGGATTTAAGTCTCTCTCTTTGGCTGACGTGTCTTAATGAAAACATCCATCTCCTTTGCTCTCGAGTCAGCTTAGAATTTTACTTTCAGTTTTTGAAATATCTCTCCGAGATTCCATCTGAGTGAGGAGTTCTTCGGTCCTTTTTCCAGCCATTAAGGGGTCGCTTCTTTATGGAAGTTTTTTTTTCACCCTTCCTTCGATGGGGTTGCGCGCTTCTGTTCTTTATCAGCTCTTACTCTGTCACGCCGCGCTATCAGACCCAAACTTGTCTCCGCAGACTGCCTTAGTTCTTTTGGTCCTCACTAACCCCCTTCACTCGCTTTCTTTCCGTCTCACTCTTCTCCTACGGAAGCCCCATATTCTGCTGGAGAACAGCTAGATTTTTAAAACCTTGCGTCTCTAGTGCTGAGTTGACTTGTGTATCTCCTAACTTGAAATCCTACGCACGAAAGGATGTGGTGGAATGTCATACTTTTGGTTGAATACTTTCTGACATATAAGAAGAGGAGAACATTTTGCGTTTTCCTCCCCACAGTTTGTATGTAATTAAATTACTCAAAAAATGACCATTGAATCACATGAAACCATTATATAAACAGCCTTATTCCTCAGTGGTGTCGAAAATATTAGCAATATACATTTCAGTCCGTCAGTTACGTAGTCCGTGGTATAATTAATTGAAATTGCTTGAATTAATTATTCTGCAATCTCTTTTTGAAGCGTTACTTAATATGTTTTTTGTCCACGCGTGTTTCAGTGAAAATGTTTAGAGAATCTTGCGAGCAGTTAAAGACGCTCTGGTAATATAACCGCTGACGTTGAGCTTACAGTGGGTAAAGTGTTTAAATTAATTCGTATTGCAGATGCTGTTCACAACACCCGAAGTATAGGGATTGGTTTACTGCTAGATAAATTTATTAATAGCTGGAACTTATACGGAACGGTTGTGTCCGATTCATCGCTAGAAACCGTAGTACGGAAAGGGGAATGTGCTAATCAGAAGAATCTTTCAAACTCACGATGGCGCGTAAGCGGTAAATAAAGGAATTCCTAGTCCTAAACGGGATTTCTCGGTTATCTGGTCCGGATCCTGGCTCTGTGTCAAATGTCGAGCGAAACGCTCTCCTGTCCTCCCAAACGTGATCAAGACGAGAGTGATAAGATTTTCAACTGCTCTCCTCTTTGACGTGCGAGAGGATTTGACCGTTGCGTTGGTGGCCTTCGTGTATAATTAAGGCGGGAGTTCTGAGTTGGAATGGCCCGTATCGCTCAACAAAGGGGTCTCGCGGCGGAGGCCACGCCTGGATTCGGGCTCGCGGGACTACATCAAAAAGAACCGCCGAATACAGGACATGCTGTGAGTCAAAAAGCATCGTGACGGAAACCTACCCACGACACCTTTCCCCTCAGAACATTAAGGAGAGCATTATTTTTTTCTGAGGGCCGCGACAAATGTCGCTATTTAGAGTTGAATCGTTCCGAAATTGTATTCAGTAATTGTCATTAGAAGAAGCAACAAGAAATAGAAGTCATTTTGCGCAATCAGAAAATATAGTATTTGTTACAATTTTCGACAGCGTAAGTTGTCGGGAAAAAAACCCAGCGTCGTCATTAGTCATAACGAAATGCTCTGAGGAGTTTACTGTTTACGTCTCTTCTGTCGTGCAGAGCAGTAATTTTTGAATTTCTCTGAAGGGGTTTATCATTAATTAGATATCGTGGAACCAATAAAAAATCTATACCACCGCAACCGGATTCGAAATCGGTTTATTTGGGATGGTAGTTAGTGTTCCAGTCAGTGCACCAAGTAGTATTTCTTTCTGCCTTTTTGAGCCTTCCCTTGCGGGGTGGATTTTCGAGGGAGAATGGGTGTTTCGGGGTTCTGTGGGGGAAAAGAAGGAATGGTGAGGGTTATCACTCGTTGTTGCATCTTGAGTGGAACTTA
The DNA here is from genome assembly GCA_933228895.1 of Platycnemis pennipes. Lineage (NCBI taxonomy): Eukaryota > Metazoa > Arthropoda > Insecta > Odonata > Platycnemididae > Platycnemis > Platycnemis pennipes. The sequence goes on from OW121853.1 coordinate 56,562,303, forward strand.
AAAACGAGGAGTCTTGAGGTCGTCTATCGCCCGTTCCGGGAAACATCTCTTTCTCTCATCCCTTCAACCTTCTGCTGGAGTTTTTATCTTACCCTCCATCTGCCTCGGCTCCTGGCTCTTCCAGGTCTCCAGACTCATTTCTTTCCCTCCCCTCTGCAACTCTCCAATTCCTCCCTCCATTCCGCAGTCACAAGTCCAACCCTCTCACACCCTATATTCTACCAGCCATTTCCTCCGATCCGTCCTGCACCCGGGGCGCCGCCTGCATTTTCTTCCTACAAATGGGTCGCGTCTTTCTAACTTCTTTCACACTACTGCTTATTTTCTCTCGCGCACCCCCGTCTCTCTCTTTCTCTAAAGAGAGAGTCCCTGAGTGAGGCGTTTGTTTCTCCTGAATTCTCGAATGTTTTCCCTCGAGGATGCGACGAGTTTTCGAGTCGTGTCTGCTTCTTGGCGATTGCGTCTCCCGCCCCGATTTTTCCTGGGAAAACCTCTTGACGTTGACGCGCTTGCTCCTCAAGAGTGAAGGAAAAAAACGGGAATGTGTGAAGTATTCCCGCTTGCGGGCTGGAATGAGAGTGCCGTCCCGTGGTGAAGTTTAGATAGTCTTGGCGATAAGAGAAAATCTTGGAGTATTTCCCTTTTACTTTCAGGAAGATAAATTTCCTTTCACAAAGATGAAATTTTACAGACGCATTTTTACGTCATTTTGTGACACTCAATCGTTGAAAGTTGAGATTCTTCTATTGGAATCTATCCGTTTCTGATGCTGGCAATAGTTATGGCTAGGAAAAAATTAAGCTATGCTTATAATATAGCAACAGAAGCAGTTCTAGATCCATTATTTGTTTGCGGTCGTCAAAGACGATAAGAAAGTTATTTAAAGTTTTCAGGAGGATGGCACGATGGCTAATCAGTCGCAAAAGTGTAACTCGTGGTGGAACTTTGATTCCAAGGAATCGCCAGATGTCTGTCCTCCGTTTCAGACACACCCATACTCCTCTCTCAGCCTTCCACCTCTCGTTCCTCCCTTCTTAGCTCCTCCCCACATTCGAGTCAAGTGGCCAAGCACGCGTCTGTCTGCCATACCCTTCTAGTAGTCGGCTCGTCTCGCGGAATGGTGAGAAGTTTCGAGCATTAGGGATGGGGGTTGTGACTCCCTAGCCGAGTGACGAGACTTGAAAGTCTGCGGGCTTGAGTGACCTTTGGTGGCATCAACTCCGAAGTTTACCGCAACTGTTTGATTTGCTTCGGGGATTAGTCAGCGACACATCAAGCTAAAAGGTTTTGGAATGTTTAGCAGCCAACTGTTAATCTTCAGGTGCTTTGGTAGGAGACAGATATTTTCATCAAATGAAATACCTATATAAACTAGTCGGGAGATCCCGCCAAAACAGACTTTGGCGTGTATTTCGATAAATTATATTCTCCGGAAAGTACCATCTCGGAATCTTCTAATCCGTCAATTAAAAATTTTTTTTTTCGCATAATTGTATTATTTTTAATTTTAAGAATGCATGCTTGAGTTGAAGTTTGCGTAGAAAATGAAGGTCCCTTGGGCGGAATTTTAAATCAAAGGAAGTAAACATATGGAAATGGATGATCCATGTCAATCCCGAGCTTTTCGTATCCATGATATATTATTTTTCCGTCCCCTCTTGGCATTTATAAATCTGTCAACGTGCGTGGAATCCAATGCTGAGAATTATATCAGAGTTTATTTCCCGCGTTCATTCTTTCCGTCATCAGATGTCTTTCAAGCTCTTGATAATATGCCAGGGAATTTGTTATTCCTTTTATTTAATGCCAGTGTTTATAGTAAGAGGCAGGTGCATACAGTAGAGAAACTATCACGGGAACATATAGTCCTGAAAGAGGCGTGAGAAATATGCGCGTATTGAACATAAATCACATTCATGCCAGCAGCATATCCCGCCGCTGTTTCTCTGCCGCAATGCGGCTTTTATAGAGTGAGTTCGAGAATGTATTCTGTATGAATATTTTGAGGTTGATGGCTTCTTATGCAATAATATTTTTCTGCGTACTTCAAATAGCAAGAAAAACATTGTGATTACGGGGTGAAAAAATGTCGGAGTATTCTTATTTATGTCGATTGTACGAAATGCTGTCGTTGCTCCTACCTAAGGCTCGGAAAAGACTCGAAAACTCGTCGGTTTTAATTTTAAGAAAAGCAGTAGTTTTTTTTTCGCGTCTCCCTCTCAAAAGACTAGAAAACACGTCGATTTTAATTTTAAGAAAAGCAGTAGTTTTTTTTCGCGTCTCCCTCTCCTCATCTTCCATCCGACTCCAATACTTCATCCCTCCCTGTGACCGTTTATATCTCATCTCCCCTCCTCGCTCTTTTGTTTTTCGACCACATCTTGAGACATGAAGCAGGTCACCCACTCTCCTTACCCAAACCATGTGCACTTGAGGTTTATTTATCTGAGATAACACCCTCCCATCCAGCCACCACATCCCCTTTTCCTGATGCTCCCCACCTTCCCCACCCCTCCCCTCCCCCGTCAGTGCTCTACCTCCCCGCCCACCCCATCATTCTCCCGATCTCCCTCCTCGTTTCACAAAGCGTTCGCACACACGTATATACACGACGCGAGGAAGTTGCGTCTCGCGGCTTCCGGCGCGAACGGAGTAGGGAAAGAGGCGAATCCATGAATGAATGAACTGCGTGCACCCTTCTGGGCGTGAGAAACGACGTGGAGGATTCGTGGAGGGAAGGGCGGTGATTCGCGGTGGAGCACGTGTGGGCGTAGGCAATCTGGCGACTGATTTAGAGCGACGTTGCCAAAAAGCGCGCTAGCTGGCGAGTTTAAAATCATTCGACCACCCTTCTATGGTTTCTCATCATGGTCCTTCTTCCTGCATCGCTTAGAGACACGTGGGCGTAAGTTTCACGCTCATCGTGTTCCAATTGCTTTTTCGGATATTGGGCTGGATGACCACTTTCATTTTACCGTGGGCATCCTCGACGACTAAGTCTAAAATTATTTCTTTGGAATCCGACATGACGTTTTTGTACCAGGAGTGTAGCGTTCCTTCTTGATAATATATCATATTTCGTCATTATAAAGAACGAGATTTTTTTTTCTTCCGCTACGTCCTTGCCTCCGATAGTTAGTTTTTCCGAGTATTTCCATGGAAACTGCCTCAGAATATAACCTGCTGTTTTAATTTATAATTTTAATTCAAATACTTATGCTATCGAATTCTTATTTTCTAATGGATGGAACACGGAATCCTGTTTTCCTTACTACAGCTATCAGACTTACAAAGTATTCGAATTCTTGTCTTTGCTACAGCTCTTGAGTAGCTTAATCTAAGCGATGCTCGGCTTTGAAAAATATCAAACCAGCACCGACTTACTCCCTATTCGTTCCTTTTCTATCGATATTTCCCCTCCTTCCCTTTGTCCCATCATCGGACTAGTATCACTCCGAAATAAATGGGAAACTGTCACTGCTGCGCATCACAGGGAGAGGATTATTAATAAGAAGCAGTTGAAGCATTTAAAGATCGAAAGATATGACGTCGTTCTCCGAGACGTAACATTTTTGGGGCCTTCCGCTCAGGCTTGGCGATCACGAGGGTTCGATGCTGCTGATCTTTAACACCGAAAACTCAGGTTTATGAGTGCAAGATTGGAATTTGGAAGGGATGTATGTGTATTTATCGCAATAAATAGTTTTCTATTGCATCAAAGCCGGCCTATAGCAACCAGTGGAACAAAGGATGGGACAAAGCTGCCTGTAATTTTTGCTGAACGCCATATCTGATTTTTTCCGCAATATTTTACGGTAATTTAGGTGTAAATATGATTTGTTCTGCCTGAAGTTCACATTAGCCCATGTTTTTTTTAAAAATTAATAAAATGCACCAAAGTTTCACTACGGTGCAAAAGAGTCAAAAATATAGATAGCTATCCGAATTAACGATTTGTATTCTTGACTTTGAAGTTATTCGTTTGTTTCATGAGTGTAGCACCCTTGGAGAGTTTTCCTCCGCTTATGCAGTGTGCCGTCGACACAGTTTTCTCGTCTGCATTATCTGCGGAAAAGTCTTCGTGGGGGTGCTGGCGCGTCTGCCTTTTACCCCACTTGTCGCAGTGCCCTGAGCGTTTGTGGGACCGACAAGGGTGTCATACGATGCGAGTCTCACTTCGGCGACCGCTTGGGTGGGCCCTTTCCGTTGACATTTCCCAGTGCCCAACGCGGTCCTCCAATGAACAGCCATCCTCTCTGGAAGCCGACTTTCCAACCCCTTGCACGTTCTCCGATGCAAATGCAGCGTGGAAAGGTTTTAAGCCGGGCGGGAGGAAATTTGCTGGACCCTCCCACCCCCAAGATTGGAACACCCGAAAGCTATTTTCTTCTGGCTCGAAAGGAAGACTCGCAGAGCCGGAAGTTTGAGAGGGAAAGGAGAAGGATCCCCCGTAAGACGAGCGTAATTCAAGATCGATGCGCCAGAGAAATCAGCGAGGGATGCTCGTGCGATGTGTAATATGTCGAGCAGTCGGAAAGAGGTATTCGCATTCCGGGAACAATTTCGGCTCAACTATTTCCGATCCCTCCGAGTAAGTTTTTCATTCGGTGCTCCCCTTCTCGTTCTCTCCATCAGCGTCACGGTCTTTTACGTCCCGCAATCCGACCCCCACGACGCCAATCAGTAGAATCATTCGTCAATCCCAGAATCTCATCAGGGAAGTTTTCAAGAGGATTATACTCATCAACCCCGTTTTGGAACTAGGACGTGTTTGCCGCACCGCCCACCAGCGAGATCCTTGCGTCCCTTTAGCTAAACGAGGTTGGTAATGAGAAAATGTGAGATGGATCGGTGCAAGTTTGCTCGAGTTCACAAGCACTCGAGCAATTCTATTTGTTCCATCATGTTTTTAGAGCAATCATGGCATGAGATTTCATGTGCGAATGATACTTGCCATCATGAACGTGTGGTTGAAATGCTTGCGCATTCAAGGGATACTCATGGCGTAACTGCAAAATGCTCCTCCATTTGTTCAACATCAGTAAGTGCGTTGAATATTGCCAGTGGAAAAAGAGGATTCTTGTTCCGGATATCCAATCAAGACCCTTTTGTTTTCCAAGCGAATGTGAATACTGTCACATTACGCAGGATTCCTCATTTCGTAGGTAATTGCGGGAAAATTGTGAGAATAAGTTCTCAAGAGCTATTTCCGTTCGCCAAGGAAGGCATATTCCAAGAGGATAGATCCTTTAATCTCACGTAACGTGCGATAAGTAATTCAATGCCAATAGGTTTTTTACCTGGCTGCCATGTGCGAGAATTCAGTTGTATAGAAGTCTCTTTTTTATGAAATAGTGTCTGTACATCACAGGTTAATGCGATTCACAGCTTAAGCAAAAGAGGTCTTGTGTAAGCGCCGTAATGATTATGCTGAAACACATCTAAGGCTCCAGTGGACCAAGAAAGGACAACCCCACGGATTAACTTCCATAAACATTTGCAATTTTTAGTTTCAAGGCACCCATTTTGATAAAATGCTCGCTTTTGTGATTGAATTGCATTTCTTTGTCTGCCAATCTTCGATGTAGCACATTTTTTCAATCTCTTCTCCAGAATTAATATACGAGGAAACTCATAGGGAACTGATTATATTTTCGTTATTTCTGACGGTTCATTACGCGAGAAAATTTGTAGTTCAGTCTCGATCGTGATTCAGTGTTGCTTAGATTCTGGGATATTGCAGAGCTTGCTAAGCGAGCCGTTCGTGAAATATCCATGGCTTCTACCAGGTCATCATCAAGATTTTTCCCTCCTTGACTACGTGACCCCATACCCCAAGGGTTCCTCTGTTTGTTTTGTACTGGTCCGCCGAAAAAATTGAGTTTGGGGAATGAAAATAACACAGGAAGTCACCATGTATTTCGACGCAAAACAGATTTTTTTCGTCTTCCTTGTATAAAACCACAAACACCATTCAGCGTTCACTTCACCGCCCCCTCCGCGTCGAAGGGGGAACGGAAGAAAAAGTGGGTGGTCGGCCAAGAGGTGGGTGATCGAGGCGGAGTTGGTGGCGGGGTGGGAAGATCATTTCAGTGGGGTGGGTACGATAAAAGAAGCGCTTCGGGATTTTGATTTAAAATTGGAACCGGGGAAGCTAGCGGGGCGTGAAGAATTCTGCAACCGCGCCTCCTGTTTCCCTCCCTCCCCCAAGACAGCGACCGAATAATGCAAACCATATTCTCGCTTACTTCCCCCGTCTCATCTTCTGGACTTCCATTCTCTCGACTCGCCCCACTTCTCCCTCTCCCTTTTGCAAGATTCTCGTCCCCCTTACGAGCATCATTTCCGCCAGAGATTGTTGTGCAACCATTCATAGCTTGTTTTTTAGGGGAGCATTATGGAGAAGAACACAAAATTTGGACCGTGATTGAAGGGTACCGTAGGTACTACTAGACAGTCCCCCTCTGAAAAGCCACAGCGAGTAGAACTGAGCTGGCGTCTCATCAGAATATCAGTGATGGTACAGGAATGGAATCAGAAAGTTGAGATTGTAAAATGGTGAGTTCACGCTGCGTTTATCTGTAGCTGTGTATTTTCTCATGCTAATGTTGAGCAATCACTTTCTCAAGGTTAACTTGGTGGTATTCCATCATAATAGGAAGAAAAGGCAATTTTTACTGATACCTCTAGATTATGGTGTAGTGGTATCAGTAAAAGTTGCCTTTTCTTCCTCTCATACTAATATTATTTTAGGTAGTAAGTCATCTTGGTGCAACCAAAGTTTCGTCTGAGTACACGGATAAGTTTACATTTTACTACATTAGAAATCTTTGAAACACGATTGCGTTGTGAAAAATGTTTTCTCCAATGTCAATTTAAATATGTGATTGGTAATGCGTTACAGGTATTTGGGTATAAAAAGGATGGCTTGCTTCACAGCACAAAGAAATCGGTTGATTTTTTTCAATTCCATGTCAGTTGGTTGGATGTAGTGAGGTGGATTTCGATAAGGATTTTTTTATAGCTTTGACTGCCGTGAAATTTAAAATGTGATTCAAGCGTAAGTCGGTCATGTGAGACCTATTATACGGAATACCGTGGAAAAAACGCTCTCGATAATTACATAAGTGATTCCTTTTTCCAATCATATTTGCTGTATTTATTGACGTGAAGTGTTAACATTACACGCGGTTAATGCAGAAAATATCGTTAGTTCCTAATACCATTATGATTTCAGAATTAGTGTTGACGTATGTCAATCCGCAAACGATATCACAGGCTATTTTCTACCGGAGACCTGCGCTATTGGGGATTTTTCCTTCCCTCATAACGTTACTTCGGACTTCAAACAACCTCTCCAATAACTTTTATTTCAGTAGCTTCATCAAGGAGAGAGCTTCCATTTGATTATAAAAGTGTAGGTAATGTGTAACGAGTAAAAATTTGAAATATGAAGACGATAAATCGATCGGCTAGGAAGTTGCCGATATGGAAATGGACTTAAAGACGAAAAAAATACTTTACTCTCTTATGTAAAGACAAAATTTGTCTCGTACTCCATCACCGAACACAGGAAGAATGGGAAGAGTTATTGAATGGAAGTCAACTCGAATTGATAACCCTGGAGATATATTTAAATTTAATACACATTGCACTGCTCGCGAGTTTTTTCCTTCGTATAAATTTCCATCGCAACAACTCAACTGTTGATGGGGAAGGGGTACTTCAGAAACACGCGCGCCCCCTCCGAGATACAATAACAATGCCTCCCCTACCCTCCTCCTCCGTATCGTGTCCTGTTCTTAGGTTCGCACGGCTGCCTTTCAGGGATTCCGCCCCCCTTCTCCCCTCGGTTTCACTGTTCTCTCCCCTCCCACCCATTTTCGAACGGTCAAGCTCCCTCTCACGGGCAAACTCTCTCTCGCGACAGTTTCTGTTCCGGACGCGCCCTTTTGTCCGACCCGTGACGTCCAACCAACTCCCTCACCCTTCCCCCTCCCATAAACGACCGCCCCCGCCGATTACGCCTCCCCGATATTGTTTTCGCTTTGTGCCACCCTTTTTGTTTCCTCACGCCTGCAGTGCCTCCAGTTTCCCGCGCTCTCGCGCGTGTTCCCCGTCCTGCTGCCCACTGCACCACTGCTGGTCCCTCCCTCCTGCATCGTCCATTTCCTCCTCATCCACGCCCCGACCTCTCTCCACCCACCCCCGTTTGTCCGGCCTTGATTGCGTTTCGGCGGCCAAGTTTATCCACGCCCGCACTCACACACACCCATGAGTTTTTTCTCTCTCCCTCTCTCTCCTCTCTGGTCCTTCGGTGTAGAGTGAGAGTGGGTGTGTCCGAGGCGGGGTAAAGAGGAAAGGGTTGAGTGTGCGCGACCCTTGTCCAGGGCGATGGTCGACCGGCCAGGCTCCCGCTCGCGCGTCGCTCTGGGGGAGTCGCGGATTTGGTGTTTCTTTTGTCGATGCCGTTGGCTGATTGACGCGGCGACGGCGGGAGGTCCCCTTTCGTTTATTCCCACCCGAGAGGATTCGGTGGAGTCCGGGAGCGTGTAGTTTTGGGTTCGATTGTTTCCCGGCCTTGCAAGCCCCTTCGGGAGCAGAATTTGGGACGTCGGTGAAAGGATATTCCCGAAGACGCCTTTGTGATTCGTTTTGTTTTCCCCCCCGCTGTTGATATGGACCGAACGCTTTTGACCATGGACCGTCGTAGTATTTCTCGGGCGCGATAATGTCACTGTAACGTCCTCAGTGTATTGGCGTGACCGCAATCATTCTTCTCCTGCGTCTTCTCAACTCATTTTCGTATTATTAGAACTTAGAAATAGAAAAGAAATCTTACATCGGATTAAGTCTTACCTGTATGGTTTTCAACTCTTGTTTTCTGCCTGCGGTATTTTAGTATTCTCCAATTTTAATCACCGATATCCCTAGAGAGGGAAAGTATTCATTTTCTACACTGCGTTAAAATACTCCCATATTGCCATAGCAGTTCACAGAGTGATTTTTTTCTCCTCTGTTATGGTTTTGAAGGTGATTTGTACGAGATAAATCTTCGTTTTCTCTAGGAAGGTAAAACTTGATGTTCAGTTGTGGTATCCATTTTATTAAATAAAAAATATCCGTAAAAACGATACCGTATTGTATAATAAGCAATATTTGACTTAAGGAAGCTCTTTTAGATGTAACGCATAGGTAAATTTTTACAAGGTTGATTATTTACGGGAGGCGACCGACAGCTGAGGTCATTTGCGCTATATAGGATAGGTGGGTAATTGGGTAATGGTAGGAGTTTTCAGGGAACGGAGGTAGGGTGGAGAGAAACCCGGCGTGGGCATTAGCCTACTCTTAACGAAAGGACCACGGCTTAACGTCCAATCCGACGGACGGAGTACTGAAATTGAAATGCCCTCCACTAGGTACTAAAGTTGGGACCGGTTTTCCAATGAAAAATCCGCCTCTGCGGGAATCGAACCCGGGCCCTCGGGATGGGAGGCCAGTACTCTGGCCACCACACCAACCCGATCCCCAAATTTTTATAAGGACTATACCGAGTGAAATTCATGATTCGTGCAAGGACTAAATACACATTAATTGCATGAGAAAAAAATTCACCTGAATTGGGAATCGAACCACGGGCCTTTGGCTTTCCGGGCCACTGCGCGGACCACTACGCTACCCAGGATCCTTAATTCCCCTGGAAATTTTACCGAGGTTAAAGGTACTAGAATTTGAAATATCCTACAAAAGGACTAAACGGACGAATGGAAGTGAAGCTGAGTAGATTTATTTGTAAACAAATGCGATGCTCCGGACGAAGTACTGGTTTCGAAGTCCTCGTACTTATTGGGAAGTAAGCTTACCTTCTGGGCCTCCCCTCTTAAATCCTATCTGCGGCCGGACGCCCAGGGGACGGACACCCTTCAAGGGAACATCAGTGTTTTTCTCCCCTTCCATCTGCAGCGCTCAAAACGGACTCTCACTGTCTCCCCCTTTCCATTACTAATGGCGTTTTTTTCCTTTCCCATTCATTTGAACCGGATGAGTCACTCATCGGTGGCTTGGGATTAGTTCTTCGCCCAGCAATCGATGGAGCGGAGTGTGGGAGGGTGGTTGTGTCTGTGTTGGGGTGGGGGGAGGGAATGGAAAGGCTACAGTCCACCGCGGCTGCTTAATCCTGCAGAAACTCTCCCGGACTCACTTCTGTACCCCAAGGTACCGCCTCATTTCAGTTGCATCCCGTTCTTTTTTTTCTTCTCGTTACCCTTTCGCTCGCATCGACTCCCTCTTTTCTCCCCTTTTACAATCCGACACCCCCCTCTTCCCCTTTTCCTATGATGTTCTATACCCCATAATTTGGACCACTCTACCATTCGTCCCCATGTTACTTATCCTCGATCACCATTCCTAGCGGAGACGGCGTTCCATTTTTGCGTCATCTGCAGCACATCAATTACTCGGCCGCGGTCCTTGCCACGCTCCGCTTTTTCTCTCCAACCTTATCTCTGTGCTCTTGTCATCTCTCGTCATGAAAGGCACAGTCATTATTTTCTCTTCCAGATGTATAACTGCCTTTTAGACCCTTTTGAGTATTCCGATTTTGAATCACGAAATATTTTGGTGATCTGGATGGTGTGGTGTGTAGAGTACTAGCTTCCAGTCTGGAAGGCCCCAAATAAGTACATTGCGAGTTCAAATAAAGCGCTAAATACATTTAGTATTTAGCGTTTTATGTGCATTTGAACTTGGCGTTTACGCCCGTAGAGTCCATAGATTGGCGAGGTCATATGCAAATACTCCTCAACTCGATGACAACTACTCATTTCTCCATTCTAAATTTTATTTATTCTTCGCCCTTCTACTGTGCTGTTCTTTCACCGCAGATATCAGTGTCGGAATAATGATTTGACTAATTTATATTCAGCATAATGTGTTCCCTCGAGGATAACATCCGCTGATATTCTCATTTTTGTTCTGGGCCTTTAAAATCTGATTTTTCATACCTGAATTTCCTATTTGCATTCAGACATTCTTTAATTTATTTGTGTCTGCTCAGATGTCGTGACTCTGCTCGAAGATGAGTTTGCGTTTTCAATTCTTCCGCCCCGAAGGTTTTTGACGACAATTTTTCTTCTTAGGTTATCTTATCATCTCTTCCCGGTTCCAGTTTAGTTTTCTTTCAAAATGTGACCTAAATTTATCCTTGTTTTTACTAAACGTCCATTAGCCAAGCAAATCCGTTTGAGCGCCGGTTTCATGGAACATCGCAGGGACGCTGAAATGTTCGGAATGCTGTCCAAGTTTCATGCGGGCTCTGAGCAGGGATTGCATGCGCGATTATTGTTTTCATTGGGCTTTTCACTTGATTTTCCACTCAGCGCCTAGATGTGTAGACATGCATGGGTTAATGTTATCCCTTTTGACAGGTTGCATCGTGATACGTGTATTATTACCATTGCCATATTTTTATGTGAGAATGCTAATGAGGTGAGTACCTCCAGTTTATTAAACGTGTTTGATGTGTCTATGGTCGTTCTTGAGATGTAATTGCCTTTTAGATTGTATACATATGTAGTACTTCCTTCAATTGGATGGCTCGTCACCAACTCACTCTAACCACTCGGGAAGAAATGAAATCGTTGTTTTATGTCCTAAACAATCCGGCTGCCTCTCAGCTCGGACTTATCATTCACTTAGTGTCTGCTGTCCTCTCCGACTCCAGTCCTTCTCCCTTCCCATATCTCCCTTCGCAAGCCTCTCTGTCCTCGACCCTTAAGCGATCACCTCTTCAACTACCCTCTCCCCGAGTCACCTTTGATCCTCGCGCATATTCCGAGTCACGCAAAGCGACTTTCGTCCTCCATCCAACCCTCCCTCTATTCTGCTTTTCGTCTTCTAGAGTATCACGTGACTTCCTCGCACTCCTCTTATCCTTCATCATTGTATTTGTCATCTCATTCAACTCTTATTGCTTTTATTCGTGAAGAAAAGCCATTTTTTTTCATTCACGGAAGGATCGAGCTTTCGTCAAGTGATTATGATGAAGTTATTTAAGTTGCGTTCATGTATAAGCGCTGTATTGGCACGCTTTTTGGAATTTGATGCTATCAGGTGTCGGAGAGGAGAGTCCGTTACCCATTTGATGTGGATGGACAATTTCTGAAACCGATGTTATGGTCGGATTCGGTAGTGGGAGGAAGCAGTATACTACGCGGCTAGTTACGAATCCCTTTTATAGTTCTTTATTTGCCGAAGGCCTCCTCTGTTTTGTGAATCTCAGGTCTCTCCGTCAACCGAAGTCCAGAAAATCTGGCGTTTGATCTTTTAGTCATACTTCCACATTTACCCGTCTCTGTCATTTTACTGAACTGCGCATAAAAAAATTACGTAGTGACTTGATATTTCGCTTGCATGCTACCTGAATTCTGTTCAATAGCTTGAAAATTCCCTTATGCGCTCGTGAATTATATTTTTAACCCTTATCTCAAAATATATTAATACCTCCTGTCGCATTCCATACATAGTCTCTGGAGAAGACTCTTTGAAGTGATGGCAGTTGTGAATTCTGCTCTGTGCTTTATCTCGCTAAACAAACATACATTGAAAAATATTGATGCCAAATGCGCGGACTGACTCACGGATTACGTATCAGCTCCCAAGATTTTCAAGAGTTTGCCAAATCCTCGCGTGACTCTCTCCAGAAGCACCTCGTGTTTCGCAGCGAAAAACACAATTATCCGACTGTGCATTAACCTCGAGTCATTTTTTCACGTTTTCCATTCCATTACGGATTCGCTCAAACCTCGCATTTCTCCCCTTTTATTCGTCCAATCCTTTTCCTTCTTCCTCTCTCAATTGATTGTCACGCGAGACCTCTTGGCGCTCCGCTGCCACTTTGTCTCTTCCATCGCCCAAGAGCTCTCATATCCACTACAGGAGCCAACCTTTATTTCGTACCCGTTTTATTATTTATTCCCCCCAAGCCGTTCCATTTTTCTTTCTCCTTCTACTTGCCTCCCTTTCTCCTCTCAGGGTCTTTTAATTCCATTTTCTCCTTCCATTTCCTCCTCTTTTGTCATTTCTCGTAAAAAGGTCGTCGTAATATCGCAGTCCCCAAATCGCTTCCGTGAAAGAAATAACGTGGTCTCCGTGTGTGTGTGTGTATATATATAAATATATATGTACTTTTTATGTTTCGAATGGCAAGTTATGTGCTTCCTTTGTCCCCATAATGGGTAGCCTTTGTGTCGTAGGGGTTAGGAATGTTATGGCTGGTGGTGAAATTAAAAGCTTGCCTAAAAATCATTTGCCATGCGAATGCTCGCGAAAAGAATGTTTCTAAGTTTTGGAGAAGTTATTGCAGGACTTATCATCCTGTTTTTTTGTCAGCAGATGGATTGATCGTATTGACGAAAGTGTATAAAATTATGACTCATAAAAAATTAAGGGCATCCGTTCGATGGCTTTTACTGTTACAGTGGAATCTTTCGAAGAATGTTAATCTAAACTTCAAAACTATTCATTTCCGGAACATGTAAATATATTTTATAAGAAGAAGAGTTACGGCAAAGGCTAGTATCTGTATTTTATTAAATAATTATTGCCATTTACCCGTTGGCGCGTAGACATACGTTAGTACACAGTACTGTAAGCTAGATGTCAGCGGTTGGCGTGTTTTTTTAATTTAGCACAGGACTTCACGAATCAATCGTCTACTGACTTAAATTAATTTTATTTCACACTTTGTTGAAGGAAGGTTTATAAAAGGCGCCGAGATGCGTATTTAAAATCTATCCTTAATATTCTGAAAAATGTTTGAAAGTCAATGGGTCCTATAAGCCTAATGATATTTTATGTGCGCTTCTAACATCCCATTTAATCGTGATAGATTTGAGCTCAGTTTGATAAGTATGTACCTGCTCTTTTCTCAGTCGACAAAATCCAAGGTAAAACCTTAGCGTGAATTTCTCTTTCCCCGAGGAAAATCTCAACCTTTCTTATCTCCATCCATTGGAATCCATTCATTTTTAATGACATCCCTTTGTTTCCTTAGTCTTTGTGATCCCGTCTTCCAATGCACTCATAAAAGCTTTCATACCATAATTTCTACAATATTGGGCAAACCAAATGCTTCGTTTTATTTTTATATGGCTATGAATGAGCTACCGTATTTTCCATATCATTTAAATGTATCATTTCTTTCTTATCTACTTTCTATCACTGATGATAACGGTACATAATAATGGGTTAAATGGGTTTGTTGAAGGAAGGAATCTTTATTTTTGCTCTGCGTATCATAAGTTTGGTATCTTCGTCCTGACTTTCCACTCCTTTGTTCCATGCTTTTTTCGCAGGTTAAATTCAAGGAAGTCATTATACTGCCTAGATTTTGGAATCCGAGTCCCAGAAAGGGAGAAATTAAGTATTTAATAAAAATATTCCTTCCTTACTGCTTTATCTTGGAAGACTTTTTTTTTAAGAAATAGCAAATAATTGTCTCGCAAGCCCGCCTATATCTTTGAATCTACCGAGTTTCAATCTTAGGGGGTATCTTAGTTTTTTCAAATCCACTTTATCCCCACACCGGCATTCCTAAAACTCCTGTTAGGAATGAAATTATTGCTCTAGAATTTTGAAATTCTTCGCTCCGCTCGTAAAACTAGTAAAACACAAAGTAAATACTTTGTGTTTAATTTAACAAGAGGGTGTTTCCCCGAGTTCATCGCTGTGGCCGAGCAGTTACCAGAGCTGCTTTTCATTTTTGCCTTTTTACGTGCCCCATAAGAGCTCCCTCATTTTCATCTCTGGGCATATTTTATCGCTGGATTGGCTCAGTTTCAGCTCTTTGATTAGGCCCATTGGGCCTCGTCCCTTATTTTTCACATATTTTAGGCTCGCGTCTAAATGTCGTCGCGCATGCATAAAAAGTTTATTCGAGTTTAATTCCTTCCTCATTCCTTCCCGTGTGTCTGAGCTCCCCCTGCGTACTCACTTCCCGCTAACTCCTCCCATTCGTTCCCTTCCTTATGAGCAGCATTTTTTACGCGTATTAAAGTCTCGGCCTTCCAATTTTTCTCCCTGGGGGTCACACGGTAGGGGTTTCAAATACTGTGCGTTTTATCACGCAGCGGCTGTCTTCGAAACCGACGATATGCCCTCCATAAAGCCTACGATTGCACTGGTAAGGAAATAGTGGGTACAGTCGACTTCATTTCGAAATAAATTTATAAAATAAATAACTATCGTCGTTATTGTCTAGCATTTTCAAGTTTCCTTATGTTACTATTCTAACCTCTTTTTCCTTCTATTTTTGTATGTAATTATTTGTTCCTGGTGGATATTCATCTTGGAAGCATTTTTTTCTAGAAATTATTAGTCTTCAGCAAAACACAAAAACTAGCAATCTAATTTCTTTTGGCCAAAATATTCAGGCCGTCAAGTCGTACAACGATACCGGCAGCCGAAAGATTGAGGGTTCAAATTCTACATCAGTCACGGATATCCTATTCATCATAAATTAACAAGTAATAACTTTGTACATTTTCACAAAAATTTATTGTACCTGATGTACATTTATTGTATCTGATGATGCCGTATGTGGGTAAAGCCGGTCGTGGTTTAATAAAATTTTGTGGAAATATACAAAGTTATTACTTGCTAATTCATCATGAATTTCCACCAAACTACTCCGAACAGTATCCAATCCTATTCATCATAGTATCATGTAAATGTTCGTCAGTGAGATCTTAAAACCGAAGGAAGCCGATGCTTTCCTCTCCCGTAATACAAGATCATTTTAATAGGATTCCCTCCACATGTTTATGTATATCGCACTAGCAGAACATTAAACAGAAATACAACCTCATCCTGAGCAACGTTTTTTTGTTTGGGTGGTCTGTCACATGTTGAAAAATGAGAAAGACTGAAAGCCATGAAAGTTAGGGGATCAGATAGAGTTCCTAAGGTGTCATTGCCTTATTCCCTCCTCTTATGCTTCACTCCCACTCTCCCTCCTGTAACTCCAGGTGGAGTTTTTCGTTGGCGCACCCTTAATCAGCGAAGTACAGACTACCCACTATCCCCGTCAAACTTAGCTTCAACGTTATTTCTTTTTCTTTCACCTTCGTAAAATGGCTTACAACTGTCAATCCCTGTGTTCCGGTTATTCGCGGTGTATCGCTCTGTAACCCGCTGGCCTAGCAAGCCTTAGATCATGAGTTCGAATCCCTCATAAATTGCGGATGTCATGCTGGTTCTCGCATTAGAATTCGCGGCAATCTTTGTGGGTGCAGAATGTGGTAAGATTAAATAAGCTGATGTGGTACGATATAATCAGTGTGCGTATCATTTATATAATGCCAGTTCTTGACAATGTCAAAGTTTTGTTCCATTTTTCGTTTGTGCCTTCCTCAATGTCCACCGTTTCATTTTGAATTCTAGTTCGATGCATGTTTCACCCTGTTATTCTTCCCGTAATGGAAGAAACGTCTTAGTTCTCGAGGGCCATTCGTTATGTTTCTTCATTGTCCGCCGTTAGGTGACGCGGCACTCGTCAATTCATGGCCGGGGCCGCATTTAATCTGCTCATTTCAATCGCCGAAACAATTCCACTCAATTCTACCGGAGCGCGTGCCTCCTGTCCGAAGCGAAAGTGGCGTAGCGCTGAACGTGTTCGAGGCCATGTCTCCGCTCTCTCCTCCCTCCCTGCCCCGTCCTACCTGCACGCGATGCTTGTCGGGGAGCGGCTTCTGGTTGTTTTGTGTCCTTAGCCTCCACGGATTTCAAGCGTTTTTCTCCGTCGAACGAAAGGAATTCATTACGGTTCTTTTGATAGAGCCTGCTATTAATTTCCCTGCTTCCGAGAAAATAATGTGTTCAATATTTTTCCCTCAATCTAACTTTGTTCTTAGCTATCGAAAAAAGAGCAAAGTATTCTTGGTTTGGTCATTTAAAAATATATATTTATTATGGTAATCGTTGGTTACTGTTTTGGCTGGTCTGGTTTCTGGTTTACCTGTTTTAACTATAATATTTCCTATTGGAGGTAGGCGACATTCATTGTAACCTTTAAGTTATTGTTCTTTTCTTTTGAAGTTCTCTGGTAAGCTAGGTCTCCTTTGGGGGTGACTGTTTAGGAAAAGCTAGCTTAAGAAAAGTTTGGCTGGGGTGTGTTGAAGGTTAAAAGTAAGAATTTGCGTTAGCACTCAGGAAATTATTCAGAGAATTCAGAACGGCTTCATATTCCCCATCTGCCCTCCAGCACAAGAAAGTGTCTCTTCATTGGCCGATCTTCTCTAGTCTCCAGGGGCCCTACGTCGGGAGTTGACCATTTGAAGGGGTGGAGAACATTCAGTGAACCGTATGGAATCGATCCATCTTCCCTACTTAGGCAAATGAATCCTCCAATACGTTGCGGGAGTCTGTCCTCTTCTGCGATGGTGAATTTTCACTCGCCTTTTTCTGTTCTGTCCCGATCCTTCTTGGCAATCCGTCACCAATTTGAGTCCAGAAGTTTTTTTATCTCCCTAGTCTCGTTTTCCTGCCAATTCTATGTTGAAGGAGTGCTCAGTTTTCAGAAGTGTGGGTAGTATGTCTTCTGAGTCCAGGTTACGTGTCTTATTTCCAGTGAAGCAGGTAGTGAAGCACTTTATAGTTACGAAAGCAAGCAACGGTCCACGTATTTTCAGGGAACTCCTTTCAATAATTAATATCTCATGTCTCATGCTCACAGAGTGTATCGAGAACACTGATGAATGAATTAACGATTATTTAAGAGCGGAGGGCACGCTTGCATAGACCATACTCAGAATTCTCTTGATATGCATTATGGTCATGCTTTTCATTTACATTAGATGTTGAATATTAATAAATAATGTATGATTTAGTCATCACTAATGATGATCTTCGCTATGAAAGTTCATCACCTTCATGGTTACTCGCAGAGAAATTAGGCCAATCGAGCTACTTTTGGTTAGAAATTTTTGGAGAGATTTCTTTTTGTGGTAGGTTTGATAAAAATGGCAGTAAGGAATTTATTTCTTGTAAATACACTATTCTGATTGCACTTTCCACAGAGAAGTAAATTAATTTTCAATTATACCTGTAGTATCAGTTTTTTGTTCAAGTGTGTGAGAATAAGCTAATTTTTTCAATACTCATCCTGCTATGCATTTTCAAAAGGTTTTATAATTTTAAATGCGTTTATAATTGATGCGTATTACCTCATTACATGATGTACCATAGACGTACCAGAATACACGCATCGGGTACAAAAATCTGCATGCGAATTATAAATTAACTCTAATTCCCAGCTTTTTTGCACTTGCCTCTCTCAACTCTCTGCGTACAGTTCGATGAAAAACAATAGTTATGGTTGCATTCTTCTGCAAACTCGGTATATTAAGGGAAAGAACCCCGGCCCGTCTTTCAGTATGCCTTCATGAATCCCTTAACCTCGTCTCTTTTGCCCAGCTCTCGCCGTGGATTTATTAATCTCCAGATTCCTCTCGCAGTCGCGAAATCCCCTTTTGAACCGATGGGCAACAAATCTTGAGAGACGAGGTCCGAATAGTATGCGATTATAAAACTCTCTCTCTCCGGGAAGGCGGGCCGGAGAGGAGGAAACGGTTGGGATGGGCGGATGAGGATGTATCCCATTCTTAACGGCACGCACTTTGTTCCTCGGCCCTAGGAGGAATTAATGGGCATTCTTACCAGCCCCCCCCCCCCGCCTCCCACTCCCTCCCCTAAAAGTTAAAACTCTTTTGTCTTGCGCTCCCGGGGAAGCAATAATCTCCGGGCCGTTTCTATTCTGCCGCGCAAGAAGATTGTTTGTGGAAAAGATAGAGAATAAGAGGTGGAAGGGTGGCAGGGGTTGTGGGTTGGGTAGGGAAAGGGGGGAGGAGGGATTGGTGGGTGTGGTCCCTTTCTGTGTGTGCATGTGTATATATGTATACGTGTGTGTAGTCGGGGTCGGACATCATTCTCTTCCCGAAGCTCGAAATTTCATTATGTATCGTTCCACATATTAAATTTTTTCCATCCGCCCATTTCTCTATCTTTTTCTCTCTCCTCTCCCACCCTTCGTGCCCTCTCCTCCCAAGAATGGTGGGTCGGAGCTGAATGCGGGGGAAGTTATCCCCCACGGAGTTATGGCTTTCGAAACCACCCCCTCGATTTTTTCCCTCCTCACCGCTCGCCCTCATCCCCTCACTCTACCATCCCACACCCCCCCAATCCCGCATCCACCACCGTTCTCGCCCCCGATTTGCCCTCTCCACCCCATCCTCCCCTCCAGAACGCAACCCCCCCCCCCTGCGGGTGGAAACTTATACCCCGCGTACCATCTGCGGTTTTCCTTGCATTTCCTCGGCACACATCCTTCCCGCCGCATCATCCGCGAATGAAGGCAAAGAACGTCTTCGTCCTGCGTCCCGTGCGTATCCTGTATTTATTTTCATTTCGGTGCTCCTCCCGCACAAGGGTTTGGCCCATGATTAGAAATTGTGAGTGGCCTGCCATCGCTCTCTTATAAATTTTTCTTCTACGGTATGTTTTGTTTAATTTTTTTTGCAAGTGCGTGTAAGCCTTCAGGGTGATGGAATGCCTCTACCTCGATTGAGGGTCCCATTTTCGCGGATTTTCTCTCCCTGCGAATTAATACACTACTTGCACTTTCCTTTTTAAACGAGAGATTACAACAATTCGAGTTGTAAAGGTACAAAAATAACACCTCGAAAGACGCTTACTAAGTCCTAGTTATTGTTGTAAAATCATTACCGTAAGCCTCTGGTTGGTATAAAAAAGTAAACCATGTGAATATTTGAATTTATATAATTTATATTGGCGTTTATGAATCAACGGAAAATTCCGTTGTGGAATTGAGGAATGATCATTGTTACTCTGTGAATTGGAGAGCAACGGCAAGTCATCAGATTTGCGTTTGTTTTATTTATTTCACAAATACCTCATTCTATTCAATCTTTCATCCTATCGTTATCAACGTGAAGGGTTTGTGAACGTAAAAGTTGTGAATGACCCTTGGGCTTTCAATTACAGTTTGCTTCGTGTTGCTTAAGTGTAGAATTGCTATGGGAATCAAATCTCACCGTGTGAATTGTTTACCTCCGAATCCAGTAACTCTGTTTTTGCAGCTCTTTCTTATTGAGATTTTCACTTATCTCTTCCTCTGTTCCAGTTTATGTCGTAAAAATAGTACCCAGACAAGTATTTTTGCATCTGATATCCAGGATCCCAATTCACCCCACCTGATATTGCTACGTATATTCTAAAGGTTTCGATCCCCTCTTGTAGATTTAGGGAATAATTTTTCACAGTGCCCTAGTAGAAGTGCGATAGTTGGCCGAAGAGAACTTTCTCGAAAACCTTTTATCCTCCTGTTTTGTTAGGTATTATTATAAATCCTTTCGGCAAAATTTTCTTACGTTACAGTCGGAAATCGTGATTGTCCATAATTGTAATTTTTGGAATTAAAAGGCCGCTTATTTGGGCTGGGACCCGAACTATATGTTCTCTTTTCATTCTCTTCCCTATTTGACTATCAGTACCTCTCTTACGAAATAAAGGGATCCTTTGTGAACTTGCATAATATCACATATACATTTCCCGATGAATCATGCCTGAGCAACGATTTTTCCCTGCTTCAATGCTCGTTCCCAGACAAATTTACTGTAGTCTCTTATGCTGTCTCGGTGAGTACTAAATGGAGAATTATTTTTGATGGACTGGACATCGTTTGCTGGTGTTTGTCCGGGAGATTTAAAAAGGGAAGTGTACGACTGCATATTTGATTTACTGGGGTTGTAGTATGAAGTTGCATTGTGGTGCAATGTTAGGAATAGGGCGCATGCATAAGTGTCACCTTCAACCAATTTTGGTCAACTGAAGGGACGTTTTTCACATAGTTCCTTATTCTCTCCTTGATTATACTCTCTCTTTTTAGAGTTGGTTAATTCCACATTATTTCCATCTGACCCTTAACTTCTGCTAACATATCTACTGTTCTCCCGGGAAGCTCCTCTTCTTGAAATATCCCTTTCCACACTCGTCCCTTCCTTCCTTTTTCCCTCCTTGCCTCAGACCTCCAGCTACCCCCTAGCACACCCTCTCACCCCCTTGTTACGTTTTATCTTCGGCCGCCCCCGCGACACCACGTTCACCCACCCAACACCACCCCCTTCCCTCCAGCCACCCCTCAGACGCACATCCCCTCCACGCGAAAAGTCACCTGTGTGTAACTTAATTGCCAAAGTTGAGCGAACCCGGGGAAAGAGAGAGAGAGAGGTAGGAATTTATATATTTTTTATTCGATTCTCATGCAAAAGAAGGGAGGCACTGAAGGAAAGAGATGGGGGGAGTGGTTGGGCGATGTCTTTTTTTGTTCTTTTTTCCTCGAGGCATATAGGTTAGGGGTGGGGGATGGAGTTCAGAGGGGCGGTTGCCTTAACAGTCATTCCTTCCGCTCAGCGAGAGGGAATGAGCGAACGACGGGGGTGGAGTATTTTTTAGGCGGGGGGTGGGTTACCGTGGAAGAGGTTAGTGTGAGAGGGGCGGGGAGCGGGTGAGGAGAGGGTCGGAGGTAAACAGGAGAGGGACAGCAATTGAGAGAGCTTTAAGGAGGGTGCGAGGAGGGGGTGGTTGGGGGAATGGAAATTTGTTGGGAGGGGGGTAGGATAGTGTGGGTGTCGGCAGCGGAAAGGGTGAAAAAGGGAGGGGCAAGGGAGAAGGGAGAGAGGGAAGCGGCAGCGGGCCATATAACGTTTTGTCTAACGTAATCTGTCTTCCCTCCCCCTACTGCCTTATTCTTCTTCTTCCTTTCGCTGCTAAATTGCTCGTTCCGCTCCCTTCTCCCCCCGTCTTGTGTTCCCACCCTCGCAATGGCTACCCCCTTTACACTCAGCTCCTTGTACCTCGCTATAGCCCATACCGAGCAGACACGTCCTCATCTCGAGGAAAAAGAAGACTCCCTCTCGCCCCTCCCCCTCAGCAGTCCGTATCTCCTCCCAATTCATCCCTTCCGCTGCTGAAAAAGACGTTCACCGGGAAAAATTCCCTCCCTCGAGGTCCCTGGGGTGAATTTATATTCCCAAAGTTGTCATCCGACTTTCCTGCGGCGCAAGGGCCTCGGGACCGGCAAGAATGAAGGAGCGTTTTTTAAGAGCCTCCGCATGTCCCCGAACCATCTTTTAGCCCTTCTCTCTGCCCCTCTTCCTCGTCTTTTTCTTCTCATTCCTGTCGTTTCTCCCGTTATATTACTTAGTGGTGCTTCTCCGACCTGCCTTCCCCGACTCATCGAGAACGTGGTGTGCCTGACATATCTGACGTCCTATTCTCCGCGTACGGTTTTGTACCTTTTGTTTTCGTGACGTGACCTTGTCCCGCTTGATGGCATTTCTCTGAGAGACAATGGAAATTAGTATCAGCCTTTTACCTTTTCACCATGGATAGTAGTTCCGCGATATAGAATCTGTGTTGTTCCGCCTTTAGTTAGTTATGTTTGGTTGATCATGTGAGATAGCCCTGATTGTAACTATTGAAATGAACATCAGTTAATGCACTCACGTGTATACCCACGTTGAAATTCAAGGTTCCAAATTTTGGGATTCAGTTCATTCCACCCCCATCCTCCCCTTTGCGAGAATTTTTATTTATTAGCGAGAAATTATGTTAATTAACTAGGTTCTTAAAATAATTTTAACATTTTAATAATTACTCTCATTGTACATAGGTTACCTTATAAATATTCCTTTGATATTATATATTTTGTGGGATGAGCGATGAGCATTTCTCCGGAAATAAATCTAATCTGCGTAGTATATCTTCTGTTATCAAAAACCCGTAAAGGCATTCTGTCTCCATGTTTTGGACTGAGAGCGTTATTATTTCACAGACCACGGTTATCGATCTTAGGTATGAGATCAGGAGAAATGGCTTTCCTGCCTTTTTTTTTATTTTACTTGGGCCAGTTTGAGAAGGAAAGCTTACTTTTCATACTTACATCTAAGTGTCTTACTTTTCATTGAGAATAATAACCTCTATAATGTAAAATTGTTATTGAGTGACACAATACCTCGGTCATGTTATGTATCATTCGCTATAGAGCTGTAGTACTGGGTCTGAAAAGGAAATACTTTGCTGATGGGATCTACCAGATGTTTCCGTAATGCCCGTATTATGTAAGGGCTCTAGTCAGGCGGTTACCCGGCGAAGGTTAGGATTTTAATTCGTTTTAATACTTAGTACTATTATGCAGCTCTATCTTTCATTGACTCCGATATAATCTGGAACACTTTTTCTTTAGTATCCGTTGGGTGGACATAGGTGATAGGGACACTCATAGCTTGATGAACACTGACGCCAGAGTGCGCCTCTTTTAGTCGTGCCATCTCTTCAGGGCTGGGTCGTAGCTTTCGAGATCTGATCCGTAGGAGCTCAATTAACCGAGTGACTTCAGTAGTTACGAGTTCTCCTCGGGCTTAAGTCGCAAATCTTGTGTGATCACCTCGTGGGAATGAGGGGAGGGGGGGAGACTTGAGGGTTGACTGGGCGATGGAAGGGGGCGATGAGAATGTTTTTTGGGTGAAGGCGTGGAGGGAGGGTGAGAGTGCTTCCAGGATGGTAATGGGTAGGAAAGGGGAGGTGAGCTCCTGGACCTTCATTCCGCGTTCCCGACGCCTGCATTCCTCCCCCGGCGTCAATTAGAGTGGGAGAAACGGTACCCTGCGGTATGGGTAGAGAGGGAGGGGGATGGTCGGAGGGCGAATATCAGAGCTTTATGAGAAGGGGATGTTGTGGCTCCCGAGAATTTTCTGGGGTGGTGATGATGGCGAGGCCGGCAAGAGGGAAAGATGAAGTGGAGGAAGAGGGAAAAAATATGGGCGTTGAAATTCTGCGAAGCACGAGGAACATGATACGGTGGAAGAACATTGCAATGCACGTGTGTTTGGCCCGAGTCCTACGGGAGAAGTTGCTTCGAGGCAATGAAATATTCGGGCCCATTAGTTTTAAATGAGGTTAGTTTTGTGATTGGTTCATTAGTCGCTTTATTAAGATGGATGCTGGACTTACTAATTAAAAGTTGGAATCGCTTTTCGCGGCGTGTATTCAATTCCAAGGATAATTTAGTGATCGCTACTGGTGTTGCCCTGTACATGCTATGTGATAACAATATTTTTTTGATGCTAAGACTCTTTACCTATACTGCGCTCTACACATGTGCGTGGATGTATACTCGTGCCTTAAATTCATATAATTTAACCGATCGCTTTTAAAAAGGGTGTACCAGGGTCTTGCGTTTTATCTGTCACAATGTCAAAAGGTTGCTAATGATTCACCAAGTATCAAATCGGTCGTATGTCATTCATTCAGAAAGATTTGATTTTGTGGGAGGATGACAGAAGATAGTAAAATTAGCACCCTATTAAGATGCTTTTGACGATTGCTGGAGAATGTAATCCAGAATAACGTGAAACTCTAAGTGCTACTCATGATTGGGAAACAAAGGAAGTTGCTGGAAAAGATTTGGAGGAGGCAGATCTGACAACTTGAACAGGTTGAAAGTGGCAATGGGATTAAGGGAGTGATGTAGAAAAGAGGAAGATGAGAGGATAGCGATAATTTTTATCCTGAAATTGGTCCTAATATGTACTCAATATCAAAATCGCTATACCTAGTGGGTTTGCAAATGGTTACTCGATTAAGTCGGAATTCCTTCTTATAATGGGTAAAATTCAAGAGTGAAAATGTTAAAAACTTGGTATTACAAAGGTTATCTTGCTTACAGCAAGATTTTTTTAGACCGCGACACGGTCGTGACATCACCGAATGTCAAAGCACTTTTCAGAATCAGCCTGTACTGTTGTAGCTAGCCCATTTCAGTCGAATGAGAGCAACAGATGTCTCCCTCTGTTTCTTGGCAGCCACCACTCCTTGCGTCTCGCCGCTTTTTTCTTATCCCCTTCCCTCTCCCCTCGCTTTCTCTCTCTTTCTTTTCCTCATCCCTCGACCAAGCGGAAGCCCTTATCATTCGGCCCGCTGAATCCGCACAGACCTCCCCTCCCCCACAAGAATATACTCATCCTCGCTGGTTTTCAAGAAACCATCCCTCATTTCTTATTTGGCCCTCCCCTTGTGCGCTCATAACGCCTTCCCCCCTTTACCCCGTCCTCTTTCGCATCAGAGCCCTCCCCCCCTTCAATCGTCTCCTCCTCTCCCCGTAAGATTTTTCGTCGGAAGCCTTAAGATTTTTTTATGGCGGAGGAGGACACGCCAGGAGGTATGAGAGAGAGAGAGAGATTGCGAAGCAAGGGAAGATTTCTCAGGCGTGTGCGGCATTTATACCCTGAGGGGGCAGAGGGGAATAGGTCGTATTCCCGCGTGCGTTCGCGTGTGTGGGTGGATGAAGGCGCGTTGGGTGAGTGGGGAGGGGAGGGGTTGAGTCGGTGGCGAGCTGAGGTGGTTGCGTGGGCAAGAGGGGCTTTTGGGTGCCCTTCTGATTGCGGTTCCGCTCTGTGGGGATGTCGGTGAAGAGCGCGGGGGTGTGGGGATCGGGATCTGGGCGAGGTTTCGGGAAACGAGGAGGGGGAGAGCCGGCGCGCGATAAATCTCAGCCTACGCTCCTTTTACTTGGTACCCGAAAGCGGTCCACTTACTGGTCACCTCTTCCTACACTCCCCCTCTCACCAAAAACCCTGCTTGCTCCCTTGCTCCTCTTCCTACCCCCCATCCCTTGCTGCTGACCACACCTTCGGAAGCTCCCACCGTGTGTCTGCGTGTGAGTTGCTTCACCCCTTATCCTTCCCTCCTTTTTCTTCCGTTTTCCATCTCTCTCCGCCACATTACCTAACAGGGCCTACCTCCTCTCTCTCTCTCCCACAATTCCTTACCTCTCCATCCCATTCAGCCGCCGGCCCGAGAGCGAGATTTACGTCTCCCCGAAATTCCATTACGAGGGCGCTCCTGGTTATGAAGGAGACGGTATTGCGAATTGCAGCAGAAAAGGGAGGGTCTCTCCGTATGGTTGCTCCACGGGAGGAAGGAACAAGGCTGGCGGGCGGGTCCCTTGCAAAAAAAAGGGAGCGGACCCGTTCTACTCCCAAAGTGTATCCGCGGGCACCTGACGGCGTGAATGCTGATCTGTGTTGAACTTTTTCCCAACGAATGCCTCTGATAAGGGCGGAGTCACACGAGATAGTGAGATCCTTGAAGGTAATTGAAGTAATTTTGTCGTCATTAGATCTTTAGGTTTATCATTGATTTTAATCTTTTTTAATAGCGCGTTTGCATTGATGTCTGCATTTACGTCAGTATCGTGGATTACTGGTGATAGGCTAAATGGAATGGGTAGATGCTAGAAAAATATTAATGAGGCGAGATAAGTGTGATGATGATGGATAAATGATGGATATGTTTTGTATCACAAGTTAAACAGGAATGTCGGAGAAATTTTTGCAGCGCAAATTTTTTCCGAGCTGTGAAAAAGGAATAAAGGAATGAAAATGGGGTGCATACTTGTCCCCATCGTTAGTGAGAAAATGAATTAATACAACGCCTTTGTTTTCGTAGGACCATCTCTAGAGTCAATATCGTTGCATTTTTACATTTCGTCGTGGATATTTCTTGTTTCAAATACGTATATTTTACTGTCCGCATTGTTACAATTATCTGTTTCTCTCCTTTACATGATCTATGCTAAATCTCTACAAACGTTTCTGAGTTCCTTTAAAGTGTATTGATTCCCAAATACTTGCTTTTTTAAATAAACTGTCCCCAAACAGGGAAAAGGAAGGAAGCAATTATCGCTTGCCCCTGTAGGCAAATATTAGGCTGAAGAACACGGTGTCTAGCTTCGGCTCCAGAAAAAAAATAATTCGACTATCTCTCGCCCCAAAGCCGTTATCTTAAACCTCTTTTTTATCGGTGGAGCATTTTGTGGTCGACCCTTTGCTAGTAAATCATTACTTTCAGTAGTCGTCACGCAGTCTTTTGCGAGTGTTTCGCAACCTATGATGGACTTAATTTCTTTTCCCTCGCAATGAGCAAAGCGTGCCCGGCTATTTGGCCCAATTTATATCGTTCATTCATTCTCATTCAGTCGATTAGATCGTGCGTTCCTCTCCCGGCTCTGGGTTTGGAGGTAGGAATCGATTCAACCAGCATGTTCGCCCGTTCCTGTTACGGTCTCTCGCCTGTGAATCCCTCGCTCGGCAACTGCCTCCTCGCTACCTTCGCCTGTAGTCGAGTCAGTCAGTTCAGCTCATCCATTCGTTGGGGAGATCTCCCCATTTTCCTCCCCATCCCTCCTCCCTGTCGCAATTGTCAAGCTGTCATCGCTTCGGCAGTTTTCTGTTGGTGAAATCGTATCGAAAATGGGTTGCGAAAGCGATGTGGCATTGAAAGGTAATTCGTTACGCGGGATGGCGATGGGTTGGCGGGCGGGAGGTAGGAGGGATCCCGATAAGTGAAGGGTGGGGGGGTGGGGAAGGGAGGTTTAAGTTGTTTGAGAGTGGGCAGAATCATCATCATATCCAAGCGGGGGTGCATCCTCTGCAGTGGCGGCGGGGAAATTTCCAGGCCGACTGTACCGACCGCTGCTCGACTCAGTCCCTTCTCAAGGCCGCCCTCGAGTCCCGTGCTCTGCGACACGTCGTCTTCTTCTTCACGCGTTGAATTCTCGCCTCCATTCTAAGGAGAAATTATGAAGGTAGGAAGAAATGGCTGTCACCATTTTATTTCGCGCTTTTTTCCTCATTTTTCTTCTTAATATTACCTCAATACACCCTCTTCCTCCTTTGCTAAGGACGTTGTACGGCGTTTTGTGATTTTTATATTTCGATATGAAGGTTTGTGTGTAATCGGCAGCGTGATTGGGACAGAATTCGAGAAAACGATTTGAAATATTTTGCAATACACGTTGTTAGCAAAGCTGCAATAAACGTTGTTGTCGCCATTGACGTACATTGAATGTGTATCAAAATAACCGTAATTTAGTCCATTGTTACATTAGTTATTTTGATGTATATCTTTGTTCGGTTTAAAAGTTGGTTTCCTTTACTCTTTTAGGCCTGTATCAATATGTTACGTTGTTAAACGCCAGTGAAAATATTTGTATCTCATCATCTCTGCTTTCTTGCAGAGGGAAACTCGTTTGATCATCAACGGAGACTGGGATTCAGTCCTTGTAGTTGCTGAATTAATTTAATTTCACAGCAGTCAATGAATTCATTTTATAATATTTTTTACTACAGTGGGTAGTGTAAAAATAATTTGTTGTGAAATGAGGATGTTGGGCCTTAAAAAAAGAAATCATAATGACGCTAGAGATACACTCGGCAAATAATATGTTACTTTTGCTGTTTCTACTTACCTGCTACCTAAGGCAAGTAAAAATAACAGTCAGGATTTTTTTGTTTTATTTACGGTCAGCATCACAATACTCCTGTCAATTTGCGTGGTACTTTACGGCCTATATGGAAGTGGGTATCAAGGCCTAGTCATCGAGGAATTTATTTCATGCATACCCTCCCTCTGGTTAATTTTCTCGTCTCCTTTAATTTCCTTAGCCGTTCAGTGTTCGGAAACTCCGGATCACAAATTAGATGCAATCGATGGAAGTCCCTGAGATACAATCGACGAAAAAGAAACCCGCACGCGAGGCTGACTCGTTCCAATGGCTTTCATTCGCCTTCCAACACTTCCTAAATTAGAACATAAATTCTCTTATTCGATTCGAGCAACCCTTTCTCTCTCCAGTTCTCTCCCATAGTCCCCCTAGCCGTCCGCGGGCCCTCGTATCCTCTTACAGATCCCGAATCGCATTGAATGCGATCAAAAACAATGGAACCATTATCCCTTTTAGTAGTTGCGGAACTATCAGCTGGTTGAGATCTCCGACTCCGATCATTGCCAGCTTCCATCAAGTTGGGGGAAGAGGTTTTGTACGAATTCGTGATTCCACGGCGCATGCGCGTTGGCTACTCCGATCGCACGTTTTTCGCGTAACCAACTCATCCTCCTCCTTCCATCCGTCCGCATAGAAGCAAGCATCTGTTGCCAACAGTCTGGAAACATCGATAATTCGCGTACGTTATTCGGTGTGTTTACCCTCGATGGTCAATATTTTCGTCATATCTTTATTTTTATGCAGAAAGTAGATATTGACTGTTGCAGTGGTAATATCATAATTGTTTAACTGTCGATAATCAATCAATTTCTTAAATTATTCACAATACCAATGAGTAATGAGGCAGTATATTTGATATTTTGTCATTTGATATTAGGATATTGGATATTAAATATATATTTTCGAATTAGAATTATGGTTTGATAGTTTCAGTTACTAGTAATTTTCAATTATAAAACTCCATTACCACACATCAATCCGGCACGTAATATACCCCGATGTATCAATGCTTAGCAAATATATTGTCAGTATGAATCTATTGATAATATTTTCTGATAAATTATAAATTTTAGTCGCAGTCGGTAAATAAGTATAAATACGAAACATAGCTTAATAATTCAAATTAATCAGTTTGGCGTGCCTAACGAACTTGTTCTAACTTTGTAACAGGCGTCGATAACGTAGAGGACACCCTATGGGTCAAGTGTTTTCACCTCACTCAAATCTGGTTTCTCCTCAATATTCGGAATTCAGTCAACATCACATCGCTGTCTTCAATGTTTCTTCGCCGCCAACTGACGATGATTTCATTTCAATGCTCAACTGCCTCCTCCGCGTGGGTGGATAATGTTCGAGACGTTGTTCGGACCGGACGGAATGGTGTACACGCGGTGCTGGGTGGTTTTCAGTTCCAGAGTGAGGCGGTGGATGGGGAGGGGGGGGGGGGAGGGTAGCGTGCGTTGGGTTCTGGAGGAACGGGGAGAGTTGCCGTGGGGAGGGAGGGGCAGAAAATACGTGGTTTTGATCGGGTGGGGGCGTATGTGTATGAAGAGAGAGGGAGACAATAGGCAAAAGGGAGGGAGGCTCAGATACAAACACAGCGTTTCCCTCTCTCTCCTCGTGTTATGTGGGAGTTCCATTAAACGGGCGCGTTAGGAAGGGTGGGGGGGGGGGGGTGGGGGGGATGGATGCTGCGTCGAGATTATTTTGGAAGCCACGTTGCCACGTATTCATATACGAGTACAAACACGCGGAGCGCACATCAAGAGTAGGATACATGCATCTGGTGGGTGGTCGTCCGGCGGAATAAGAGATTGATGGCTCGGAATTGCGTTATAGATATGGATGTTGGATGGGTAGAGGCAGAACCGGTCGCAACAATGCCTCGCTTTTGATCCGTTCGAATAAGGGGAGCGGTCAGTTTTGATGTTCGGTACTTGGGGGCGTCCTGTTCGCTTCTCTCGGACGCGACCCCCATCTTCAACCCGCGTGCTCATTTTATTTTCTCGAGGTTAATTAACCCCATCCCTTCCCCATCTAATTTGTCTCCGATCTCAATATTTTCCTCCCGTGGAAGGTTTGTTTTGCTTGATTAATCGTGATGCATCCTTCTGCCGGACACACTTTTTCTCTCGGGCCCGACATTCGGTGCGGAGCTGGGGAAGGCTTATTTTTTCTCCGGGGAGGAAAATGTTATCTTTGGTTCCTTCAGGTCTTTTCCTTAAATCTTCACTGCGATATTTTTTCGCCCCCTCCATAATTTGTGCCGGGAAAGAATCCCTCAGACACCCTTGCGTCTATCCGAAACGTGTAAATCATATAGCTCTCTCTCTCTTTCCATCTCTTCGGCGTCCGTCAGATCCCTCTTCCCAAGCTCCCTCCACTTCCCGTCCCACCTCGTCCTCGTCGGAGAGCTCTTGCCGACCCATATTCCCATATCCTTTTGTGCTGGTCGCTCTTGGGCTTATTTACATTTTTATCTGAAAGCATAAGCGATGGGGAGGGGGGATAAGTCTCCTCTTTTTTTTCGTCCGATTCCCCTTACCCGTTCGCCCCTGGGCGGTGGGAGTCGGTTGCTCGGGGAGTAGTCTCGGCTCGTACCTCCGTTGCCCTGGATATTTACCGGTGTAGGGGCGTGGGAGAATCGGGGACAGGGTGTTCCTCCCCGTCGAGGACCCTGTGCCGTCGTTTCCGACTCGGTCTTGATTTGTTTCCGTTTTTTTGTGTAAGCGGGAGCGTAGAGTGAGTACGTTGCTGAGATGAGAGATTACGAGATGTCCGAATCGTTTCATAAAACTCGGTGTTATTTGCTCATCTGCCGCTGCCATTTTAAAATTCTTTTCATACCGTATTTCAATGCTGACGCCGTCATTTCTCTGGTGTTGAATGGCGTCAAATGGTTCTTTGTTAGCACGTACAATGCGATACAGTTATCCACAAGAGAGATTTTAATTTTTTGTATTTGGTGGTGTTAACAAATATTATTCTGTATTATGCCCGGAAATTATCATGTTAAATCTTGTCGCGATGACGAAAGTTATTTTGAAACCGATGTGTATGAAAAGTTTGTTTTCCAATTTTCCTCTACAAGTTTATTTACGTTATAAATCTTGTACACTCTTGATTTACTTATACCTATAAGGAACGATGTAATAAACCATTGTTACCTCCTGAAACTATTTATTATAGGTATTTTAACGTGTGTAACATAAAAAACATGTTATATTACATGAAGTGAGTTGTGACATCCCTCTTTTAAGCTATTCCCCTGCGTAGGTTCCTCTAATTGATCGACAGTCATTCCTCGTATTAGATTTTTATTCCACTTATGTAGTGAATCCTGTATGTAATGTTATTGTACGGTCTGTGGCACATTCAATTTCGTTGGAAAATTAAATCTGTGATTGAGGCTTGAGCAGTCGAAGCATATAGGCCGCAAAACTAAGTCGCTACTGCAAGAGAGAGAGAGTGAATTCACCCCGTCGAAGAACCCCAAAGCTCTCATGTCGTCCGCATAGCATCTCAAAATTTGCTTCCCCTTTCAACCGAGCTCGTGACCACACCCCCTTTTACACTCCCTATAACAATCCACAATTTCAAAACCCCTTATTCACGTTGCACTTATTTGCTTTCCTCTTCCCCCTCGCCCCTCCCTACACCCCATCCCCCCCCTCCGCCGTGTAATACGGAGTGAAAAGAGTGAAGCACCCGTGTCGTCTCGTTTTCTCTCCTCCCCTTTTTTATTCAGTTGGCCGTCGCACGCTCCCGTCATGACTAAACCCCTCTCTCCCCTCCCCTCGAACCACGGCCTTACACGTATATACTTATGCTTATGAAATACCACGGGCGGGCAAAAATGAAAAGAAAACACAGCCGCCACGTCGACCCTGTTGTCCGTCCTCCTTGTCCGTCTTCTCTCTCCCACTCCACCGCCCCTCGCCCTTCTCCCACGGTGGGAGAGATCCGTTTCTTCCCTCATGTTCTTCCAGTTGCAAAACGACTGCATGGATACACTTTTTCTTCACCCCTTCACTTATTCCTCGCTTGCGCTTGTTGTCTGAATACGTTCCTGCCGAGGTTCTGACCCTTCTCGTTTTTACATTGTCAGCTCAAATGTTTTGCAAGGAAAGAAAATTAATTTTCAAGAAGGAAAATAAACATGAACTAGTTTATTGTCCTGATACCACTTTGAGTATTCATTTTAATGGTATCTGTGTACATCAGGGTATGTGTCGACCAATTATTATTCGTGATGACTATCTCAATTATGTTCGTAAATGTCATTTTTATTTATTATATCGAATATATAACTTGGAAATGTTTATAGAAGCCCATTGCTTTAAGGGTATACACCAGTAGAAACCGGTATGTAGGAGGATCAGCTAGCATTTTTGGTGGATTCATTAATGGTTGGAAGCATTCAGATACAGTGAGGGGTTTAACATAGGTATCTTTTTAAACTTTACCCTAACATATCATGAATTTTAAGAAAACTCGTGGATGAAGAGATCTATAATAGGAACAACTTGAAGCGAAACCCTCCGGAATTTCACTTACTAATAGTGGATCGTACAACAAAAAGTCTCTCACTTGGGAAGAGTGTTTACTTTTTTCGTTTCGTTTTTTTTTACAATAATCATGAGTCCACGCACATTTTCACTGTAGCCGCTTAATTATGTCCTATGCTCTCGGTTACCTCAGAAATTGAGCAATATGTACCATAGTTCCTGGTATAGTCCTCCTCACTGCGACCTAACGAAAGGCTCTCCGTTAATGTTGATGCGGTAAACTGGGGGCCTGGCGTAATGTAGCTATTCTTTTTGATTCCTCACAATATTGGCTCACCCTTTTCCCATTCGTCTCTCAATTCCACACGCCCCTTCGAAATACACGAACTTCATCCCCCATCGAATTTCGTCCATTGTCTCACTCTATATGTTACCGTCTAACTGTGGGCCACGCGTGTTCTGGGTGTGCAAGGGAAAGGCGGGCAGGCAGGCCTGGAGGGTAGACCGAGAGGACACACGCCATCTGCCCCATCTCAGGCGGGCGGGCATCCCTGGACGCGTGTGTGCGCGGGTGAGAGTTGAGATCGGGAGATGCGTCTGCCCCTACCATCATCCCCGCGGGTCGATCCCGCCTTCCCTTCCCAGCCTTCCCATTTCAGTTGCAGGCCCGCGACGAGATTGAAAAGGGTTCGCTTTTATAATCCCCTTGCACTCGACGAGTGCACACAGTTGCGAATGGGGAGAGGGGGGGCACTTATAAAGTTTTCGCGCATACCATCCCGATGAAGCACCGAGACTTCCCTTCATTCAGTGCCGCTGCTGGGTGCAAATGATAAACGCCGGTATGGCATCGCGATAATGCTTCAAATGCAAGTGCTTCAAGTCATAAATACCAGTTTGTTTCATTGTTTTCTTGGGGCATTAGTCCTTACCACAATATTGAATACTCTACATTAAGTTCTTCGTTTTGGTTTCGGGATTCCGTATTTTCACAAGTCAACTTACACTGAATCAAAATTGGGAGTTAAGTTTCTGTTGTGGAAATTTTGAAGATCACCTAACGTTGGATATACCAGCAGTAAGAATTTTATCATTTAGTGTCTTCATTTTTCTCAAAATATATTCCTACTCTAAGGAGATAAGTAGCGTTATAACTTTAGTAAACAGTTAGTAGACCAAGTGTTTTTGATGTATTCTTTATTATTTTCGTCAGTGTATAAGAAATAGAAGACTGTCACTTAACTCACATCCATGTTGAAATATCTAGTTATTAAAAATCCTTTGTCACCTTGGGGTCCAGTTTTTATAAAATCATTTTATCCATAATCCAGCGACGGTTAGTTCGCCCATGGATGTTTTAGTTTAGTGTGTAAAGGTGGAAATTTCCATACAGCCGGACGTTTCTGAGGCCCGTGAACGCGGAACTAATTTTACGTCCCCGCATAAAATTAGTCACAGCTAAGGTGCTCACTTCTCCCCCCTCCCCAAGCAGGTCACCGGTTGGACAATTACTGGCGAGGCGTGATTTTTTCCTGTGAACGCCTCCTAAAAAAGATAAACGCACCGAAACATGTGAAGCGTGCCTAGCGCGGCCTACCTACATACTCCCACGTCGGCGGCACGGGAAGAGAGATAGAGAGAGTGAGACGGGGGTGTGAGTGTCCCTCCCCGGAATTCCTCCTCCCTTCTTCCGCTTTCGCCCCCAATCGCTCACCCCCTTAAATACACTCGCTTCACTCTCCCTCTTCTCGAAATCCACCTCTCGCGTCCAGCCTTCCTTCTCCGACTCACTCCCCCTTTAAGTTTCAAACCACCCACGCCTAAAAACACCCGCACCCTCGCATCCCCGGTTACCGCCCCCCTCTATCCCCGTCGTTCAACCAACCCCTACGACGTGCACCCGGCCGGCCGACCTGACGACCAACCCCTTCTTTTCGGACTCTCTTCATGCAACGTTGCCAAACGGTGCTGTGGGGCGTATGTACATGTGTGTACGGGTGCAACTCATTTTTTTTACTCCGTCGTGGCGTCGGGGTGGGAACTGAGAGGGAGATGGAAATTCCCATCCCGATCCCCAACCTTAACCTCTTACCCTTGTCCCTCCCCATCCAGAGCTTCGTCCGGTGTCCCTCCTCCTACGCAGTTGCATTTCCCTCAGACCATACGCTCGCACCCTTTCGCACGCCCTCGCAAAGGCATGTCACGTTGCTTCCAAAGCGTGCTCGCTTGCACCGTTGGCCCTCTTCCGCAACCCTTACCCTATGCTCCCATGCCACACCGCTCCTTTCTCTTCCCTGCCTACGGAAGAGGGAGGAAGGACCAGATCGTGGGTCCCACGAGACTCTTCGTTCAGAGACCCCTCCCCCGCGAATGATTTCGCGTGTCCCGAAGGAGGTTGCCAACGGGGAGATGAAAGGCGACTGAAGTTGGGAAAAAAACGGGGGTGCATTTAGCTGGTTGACCGGAGAGGTTGGAGTGGACTATGGGAAAATGGGGTTTGGCTACTCCACAACCTTCAAAGGGTTTTGGGGGGGGTGAGGTCGCGCGCTCCTATCACTTCCCTACGGTCTCGTCGATGGGGCGTGCAGGTTCGCGGTCTCTTCCCCTGCCTTTTCTTTCTCTCTTTCTCTCGCTCTGTCCCTCTCGTATACGCTACCTTTTCACCCCCGCGCCGCTCCCATGAGGGTGGCGAGGCCGCCGTTTGAATGTGTGTCTGTATATGTGTACGTGAGCGCCCAGGTGAAATGGGTGCATCATAGAGAGAGCGTAAGGGTGGTGGAGTGGGTAGTGGGGAGCTTACGAGGGAGAGTGAGGGAGATATTGTTATTTTTTTTCGCTTTTTTAAGTTAAGTCCGCCGAGCGGGAAACTTGGTATAGTGGGTGCAACAGCGGGTGTGTTGTGGCGTTGGTCGGCGCCGTTGGTTTCATGTGTCACCTTGCTGCAATGGTTATTAGTGAACCGTGCGGCCGTTTGCGATAGCTTATGCACACGATGCATTCGGGGAGCGAATTCGAAGGGGCAGCCAACGTTAGGGTAATCGTCGGGAAATTATTTGAGTATTATTGCGAAATGTGTTTTCAGTGGTACGGACGGTACGAAATCTCGCGTGAAGCTTGAGATCAGCTACTTCAAGCGGCATGACATGCGGTAGAATTGCTGATGATTGAGTTGGTTATTCCGCGAAAAACTGGCCACCTATAATCTCCTTTTTTAACAAATTATTTCGTAACACTCTTCTTTCACATGGCAGCTTTATACGCGTCCAGAGATTTTTTCATCTAAAGGTGAAACTTTTGATCGTTGATGTTCAGCCATAGAAGCAAAAAGGAAACTTGTCAGCTGAGAATGATGAGCGAAATTTTTATATGACTCGGAAAAAATATCCACGAAATAATATCGTGTTAAGGATATCTAAAAAAATATGAAGCAGGGATACAGTGGAACTTCTTTTTCGCATTTTAAAAAGGATTCTTTGAAGCCAAAAAAACTACATTCTTAAAAAGGTGATTCTTTTGAAGCCTACAAGAAGAGCGTTGCATTGACCGACGGATATCGTTGTGTGAAAAGGATTCGTGCGCTGAGCGTAATGAAGTGGGTGACGGGCTCGTAGGAGGGTGATGATAGGGTGGCACAAGGTTCAGCACTCGAACTCTTACTCACTCCCTGTCCCCGCCTTTTTTGACGATAAAGGGGGGAAAAAGGCCCTCTATATAAGGTCGCACCGGAGTAAGTCATCTGACATGAGAGACAGCGCATTTCATAATGACGTAACTGGAAGGCTATGTTATTTTCTGCAAATGTGATAGATTGGTAGAGAATATTCAGTAGCAGATGTTGGACGTTATCCTCGAAATTTGTTTTATCTATGCGCAATTTTTGCAGATTTTTCGTCGGGTATTGAGCATCCATGGCATATTTCTCCGTTGGATTTGCGAATTTACCTTTTAGTGGAAATTTGTATCCCAATTCGTACATGTTGTTACTGTAGTGTATATCT
The DNA here is from genome assembly GCA_933228895.1 of Platycnemis pennipes. Classification (NCBI taxonomy): domain Eukaryota; kingdom Metazoa; phylum Arthropoda; class Insecta; order Odonata; family Platycnemididae; genus Platycnemis; species Platycnemis pennipes. The sequence continues at coordinate 56,599,229 of OW121853.1, forward strand.
GTATCTGTTAAAGCAGGTAGACAGTATCAGCATTAGACCCTCCGTGTCATATTGTTCATAATATTTAAATTTTATTCATAAAATAGGTGTGCGTCGTTTGTTTTACTTTGGGTAGTGGTGTTGCTACTTGATTTTTCAACCTTAAAGATCATGCTGGACTCGAGCGTTCCAAGAGTCTTTGATCCCACCGTCTTTCACTTTCATCCGCGTCGAGTTTCTTCTAATTTACTTCTTGAGTCTCTTCCGTGAAATAGCAGTCGTTTTTCCCTTAATTCCTTAATTTTGTTAGCCGTTTTTTTCTCCCTTCCCCGGATGTTGTATCGCCACTCATTGCCTTCATCCACCCATTCTCCCATCCTCCATGCCCGGCTTTTTCCTCTCTTTTCTTCACCCTCGGCCACCCTCTCCGACGAGAGCTTCCACTTGGGCGCCCTAATCTCTGTCTCTTACGAATCGTAGAATTCGCTGGACGCTTAACACACACCCCGGCGCTCTGGTTCTACGCGGCGCGCAAAACACACACTCTTTGTCTCTCCCACCCACACTCTAGATCTCCCCCTCTCTACCCTATTCCCTTTTTCCCTCCGTATCCACTCGCCGCTTACTTCACCGGTTTACGCTCGAGGTTGGCTGAGTCCTCCTTCCCCTTCGTGACCACGCCCTCGTGCCTTCAACCGTTGCGACAAAACACCCTCAGCCGCGCCAACGACTCCCCGCAGCTTCTTCCATCATTCCCGCCGCCAAAAGCCCCCTCTCCTTCCCGTGTCTTCCAACACACGCTTCCGTCTCCTCACGCCCAAACCCCCGCACTCCGTGATACGTGTCTTTCTTCGCATCGGTACCCCCTCCCCCCTCTTGCCTCTTCACGCGCACGCTCCAGCACCCACCTCACTCAAATTGCTCCCAAGGATTGTTTTTTGCTCCTTTGCGAAAAAAAGAGCGAGGGGAGGGGGGAAAAAACGAGAATTTTTCCGAGTTATTTTCGAAAAGGTTATTCGTGTGTGTCGTGTGGTGTTGTTTGGAAATATTTTTCGCTCGACTTGTCAATATTTTTTTTCTAAACTAGCGTGAAAAAATATAGGAAATATTTTTAAAAAGTGTGCGGTCAATTTCGCTGCGGTGGTTCGAGGAACGCGTAACGGGGAGCGAATAACGCTCCCTTGGTTACAAAAACGTAAGGCGGTGCTGATGCCTGGGGATTTTTAATAGTGGATTTGATGTGATTTCGTGATTTAAGCAAATGACTGCTGGAAAAAGCGGTAGGAGATGAGGGCGCGAGAGTGTGGGCGAAAGACTTGCTTTGTTCCGCGCAGGAATCTGTTAAGACTCATTTAATCAGGTTTGTCGGTAGATGTTGCAATTGATTAATGTACGGGGAACCAGTGATACAACAAAAATGACCAAAAGTGAAATGCGTTCAAAATTCTGAATGCTTCACGTGATGATTCGTGAAGTGTATCCTGCCTACGATTTTTTCCACTCGTCGTGATGTAATTAATTCACGAGGCGGCAGCGTGTTTGTCGCGATAAAGCGCGGAAGTGGCTTTTGACATCGTGCAGGGGGACTGAGTCGTAATTAAAATTAGTGTGTTTGACAGTACCGAAAAACTGTCAGAACTGGCGGAAAAAGTTTTGGTGGGCGAGCAAAATTTAATTTTCGGAAACGCACAGCGCCGGAATGGTTATAAATGCTTTTAGAAATGCTTTTATCCCCGGCGAGAAAAATGCCTTAACGAAGTTTCCCGTTTGTCGGATTTTCCTCCGGCTCAGCCGCTCCGCCTCCCTTCTAAGGCTTGGGTGTGGGGAAGGGAAAGGCAAGGACAGAGAGTAGTATTCCGTAGATGAGAATGGAAGTCGCCGATTGGAGTCAGAGCTCTCCGTCCTCTTCCATTCGGCTCAACCTTGGAACCACCACTTCCCTACCTCCCCTCCCTCTCCCACACTAACTTGGCGACGCCACCCCCCCCCCCTACCCTAATCATTTCATCGCGTATCGTTCTCCGCTCAGCCTCCTCTTCCTTCTTCATCTCCTCTCTTAATGTGGATCCCCTCGCACCCTCCGACGTGCCTCCAAGTTCTCTTCCGACTTACTCTCCCCCCTCTCCCTCTTAATCGCCTCCCTACATTTCCTCCACCAACCTTTTACAACTGCTCGAGATGCCCTCTTCGCTCCCCTATCGCACACACCTTCCCCGCCCTTCCCCCTCCCTCCGTCATATCCACGAAAGCTTCTTTGCTCCCATTGCCACTTTGGTACATTTTCTCTCCACTCGGTGGTGTTTTCCCTCCCTCTGTCTCTCCGTATATATATCTCCACCTCTTCCCGACTCTCCTCCCATCGCCCCTCTTCATCTTTTGCCCTTTTTCCATTCCGTTTTAATTTACTTCCCCCAAATTCTTCCCCTCATCCGCCGTCGTTCCCACTCTTCTCCTCCTCCCCCACTTACTCGTTTGGTCCCGGCGCGACGCGAAATCCTCTTAGTGGCATTCGCCCGCTTACTGTATATATATATAAAAGCTCTTTCATTTCTTAATTTCTCACCCTTCGTGTTTCAGTAGTTTTTTTTCTCTTTACCGAAATTACCTTTCGGCAGGAATTGCCGCTCGTCCCCTCTTATGAGTAGCTTCAGCTGTTCTTCCGTGCTTTCCCTAGTGTGCGACATATCATCACTGTTTCTCATAATATTTATTCGAGGAGAGAATGGAAATATATGTAATTCGAAAAATAAACTATGGATATTGCCCGTTTCCTTTTTTTTTACCTGTAAAGCGAAGAGAAACAATTATTCATGTGCTATTTGGAAGCGTAAAGAACTCAAAATAGAGGTATATATACTCATTTATTCGGTGATTCTAATTGAAATACTTCCATTACTTTACCTAGCTTTAAACATTCATATGTATGAATTAGAGTGGTGAGATGGCTGAATCAAGAAATCTTGTATATGTGGAAAGGAATTTATTTAAAATACTGGAAATAAGCATTATTTCAATTTTCCATTATTTGTCATCATTTACATCAAATATTTTAAATTAAAAATTAGTTACTCCGCATTTTATGCTTTGTTTTGTTTTTGTTGCGGAATTTTGACTGGAAACTTATCATTCAGCAACACTGATAATTATTACGTAATGCTAATTTTGAGCTGGTGCTCCCAGTTTTCCTTGAAAAACATAAAAATTTTCTTATTTTAAGATCTAATCTCTTTTCAGAAAAATACATTTTTTGTTTCTGCTACATTTCCATGCTCAATGTTGGCAAAGTTCTTTGTTCACTTGAGCGAGATTTGGATAAAGACTTCTCTGGAGAAGACCTCTCTTCTTTGGATAAGTCTCTGGAGGCATCCCTTGGGCTGTTTATTTTTGTTTCCTAATTGCTGTGGAAACCAGGAGATTTCACATTATAGTTGTTCTTTCTTCTCGTTTCGATATCTGGGGAAAAAGCCCCGTCCACACTTTTCCACCCCTCTTCGAAAGCTTCGAAAGAAACATCTTTGAATTCGCAAATTGTTTGAAATGTGGCCACAGGGGTGATACCTGTGACGAAAGAATGCTATTGCTTGGTGTAACTTGAATAATTAAGAGGGGAGAGGAACTATTAAAGGCCAAGTATTGTTTGAAAGGAGTGCACTTCTTAGTGTACTAAACATAATTACTTGCGTTGAGCATGTCTTGAAAGAAGAGACTTGAAGAGTTTTGTAAAGTTTATCTCAGTTCCTGAACTTGGGTTTGGAGCTGGCGTTTCAGTCATAATTTCTCCATACTTCAATAATTATTATACATCCAATAAATTATCCTTTAATATAATTTTAGAGCATAATAATTCAAGATACTACCAGTTGCTTGATTTGGAGAAACTCTTTTGGCGTGATAAACTGAGAGATTTTGTTTTCAGCAAACAGATGGGCCACATTCGAACGTAATTTTTTCCTGCCCCTGGTATTACAGCATTATTGATTGGCCTCGAGGCAAATTTATTTTTAATTAAGAGAATTCCTTTAAATCGACATTTTCAAAGCTCACACTAGTACGCAATTCATCACCATACCTCGTCAATATATGATATTCCCCGGTCCTTTTTTAAATTACTTTTGGCTCAAAATATTTTAATTATTTTCCCATAAATTCTTGTGATTTTTTATTCGGCTGAAAGTAGGATTAGAATTTGGAAACTCAACCCTCGAGGACTCGTTTTTTGTTCGAATGATTTTGCCCAACAATATTGTAACTATTTACAATGTGACCCGATCACAGATCACATCGATACACATCAGCACAGATACACAGATCGTACAACTAATGTAGGTGATTGCGGGTGGCGAGATGTTATGGGTTTGGTCACGTAATGCATATGGAAGCTACTCACCATGCGGCGTAAATAACCCACCGGCGTTGTAAGTGTATTGCGTATTCAGCTTGTCTTTGCACACTTGAGGAAGGTTGTGCGTTGCAAAATATTGACGAATGATTTGAAGAATGTGATAACATTAAAATTTTTGTTCCTTCCCGGTGGATAGCATGACGGCTGGAAGTGTGCGCGATCGCTTCGGTCAGAGGAAGGAGGAAAAATCGCTCGGAGCGTTGGGGCGGGGTTCAGGAGGGTTTCTGGAGGAGGAAAGGAATGGGGCGGATTGGGGTGAGGGTGCATCGAAATGGAGGGTTGTTGTATTCGAAGGAGACCATCGCGGGGGTACCGAACCATCAGAAGGGGGGCGTATTTCATTCGTTTGATGGAGGCGGAGGGAGAAGAGGAAAGATAGGGAATACAATATAGGGGAGGGAGCGGAAAATAAGGGAAATTTTTCGAAGAGGGAAAAGGGTGGAATCCATAACTGCCGTTTGATGACTCCACGCCGGCGGAAAGGAATATTATGCTTTTTTTATTCGTCTGAGTAATTCTTTTTTTCCATAACAAAGCGAGGGGTCCGGGGGGGAGAGGTTCGGGATTTTTTCGGGGGAGTATTTTCGGCGGGGGTTAAACCATGAAACCCGAGGGTAGGAGAAATACCTTCGGCGCAGAAGGTCGCTGTTGGTTAGCCTGTTTGATAGTGCGCGAGGAACTAATGTGGACGAGCTGTAAAAATAAAAAAGAGCAACGGGAGCTGGATTAACGATCGCTTCGCCCTCGTTTGTGCGACGGCTCGCACAGATTCGGGTGTCTTTTGTTTTTTTTTATCCGGAAAAAATGTACGCCCCAACCTCGTCAGTTTTTTTTACATTTGTTTAATTCGTTTTTATGGGCTAACAAATGCCGTTTCCCTCTTCCCCCGCGCCCATCCCTACCTCTTCCCTCTCCATAATGCCTACCCACACCCGAATCCTGCTTTTTCTCCCCCCATCTCCCTCACAATTATATTGTGCGCGATAAATATCTCGGCCATGAAAAAATTCCAGTCATCCTCTGGAATTTTTGCCACGAGTCGTAGGAAAAAAAATAAATATATATCTGGTGCTAATTCCGTAAAATTTTGAGTGAATCGGAAAGAGAGGAATTCGAGACATTATTTTGGGAACTCTTGTACATAATTTTGAGTTTTTTTTTCCTTTTTTGTGACTTAAAATGTGATTTTTAATAATTTTCTGTGATCCCCGTTTGGAGTTAGTGAATTATTTACCTTATTGGATTGTCCATAGATGCTTCGAATCATCGATTCGTAATATTAGTTCGGGACGAAAATGACTGTTTACTGTTACGATGTAATTTACCACAGTGGAAGCTTCATGTGATTTATTTGTATTATTGCTTATTAGTTACAATGTCACCACAAAATTTATTCAATGAGGGATTCATATTGATGTATCCCTGACAAGGCAATTTACAGCTTCAGTTAAGTGAAGTATTATTTGGTGATTGGGAATAGGAACAATTTATGAGAGCGGGAAGGGGGGTCAGTGAAACCTAACCTGGCATTGTCCGAATCTTTACGAAGCGTATCTACATGTTTGCGTTCCATCAGAAGGGTGGATTAATGACCTTCAAGTTCTCTCCTCATGTCACTCAAGTAGCAATTGATGTTTAACATAAGTCCCTCCCGGAGCTCGAAATGGGGGCATACCACTCCAGCCACCACTGCTATTTGATTAACTAATCTAGTTTTACTTTTCAAGTGACCGAATTTGAGAAAAAATTGCTGGGAAAAATCGTTACAATTAGCTCCTCTCTCATTCAGACATCTTACGCTTAGTTCCAACTCGCTCACTTTTCCTTAGCTTTAAAGACCTCGTAAAAGGACGAGCTTCCACTGCTGCAGTTAAGTGGAATAACAACTTCAATGTTTTTCTTGAGTGTATCCACCCCGGGGGTGACTTCCCCGGTGCTTCGGTTCGTGCGCGTTTGTGGGGTCCAGGCCCCTCTGGGAGGTCCCACAGACATTCCGCTCACTTTCAACGTAAATATTTCGGGCGGAAGAGAAAAACAGAAAAAAGAGGGTGAGGACTGCCTGATAGGTATTCGACAGGAAGGCCACTGACTCCCTGAAGGGTTGACACGGGTGAGACGGGACTGGGATAATAAGGGTTTGAGCCTCTTTTCTTGGTTTTTGAGTTAGATGAATGATCCGCTCAAGTCTTACGTTTGCCACTTCGTTATAACCAGATTGCTAGGATGGATTTTTCAAAGTTACCGTCCTGTGAGATGATAGAAGTTCATGTTCCGCTGATCACTCAACCTTCTTAATTTCCATCGTGAATGGTAACGATTAAGTGTTATATTTTCTGCGTTGGATGACAGAGCTCAAGAGCTGAGAGTAGCTATCTAAGCGCACTTGGAATGTAGAGATTATGCGCTGTTAGATTGGAAGAGGTAGCTAAACCGAGATATGCCAAGTAAGTGCGATAGTGGGGCGCGAAGTTCTATTTAATTGCTCATTAACTCTCACTGAAAAAAGTGGATGAATCAGGGTCTTACAAATGTGTTTAGCGAGAACGGGGTGAGAAGGTACTGAGCATTTGTTAAAGTCCCCCTTGTTAAGCAGTATATTAGGATTTTTAAACAGTATATTACACTTACACATTTTTCTCTGCAAAATATATTTGGAGGAGATAAGTTCATCATACTCTCTCTTCAGGGATGGTGATCCCCTGAGCACAAGGGAGTGCGTGTGATATTTGGGGGGTTTGGAAAGAGTCGTTATGGATGAATACGGCTCGCTAACCGCTTGAGGAGGACCATGGGTGGGTATTTTTCCTCACTCCCCATCTCCCCAGACTATGTGTTGATCTATTTTGTTTCTTCCGGGAGGTCGGTTTGGGTTCTCCGCGGGCTTCAGTGATGTAGAGTGGGGAGGGTAGAGTGTTGTGCTAGGGTATTAAACGGCATAGGAGCGCAACCCGGCTGTTCTCCCCGCGAGAGACCGCCTGCACTCTCTCCCCCCCTCATCCCTGTAGATGGGCACACTCGCGCCCCGCCCACTTCCGCCACCCAGAAGCGAATATCCGACCCACACCCTCCGCAATCACTGCCACCGCGGATCACCCTCCGACCCGGTCGTACTCGGAACGGCAATCTCCGTGAGCTCTCGTTAGTTTCTTCCTGCTCCTCATAAATGCACGTTTCGCGCCATCCTCAACGGGCTGCAATGGTTTCCTCCCGCTCAGTCGATCCCCCCACTCTCCTTTCGGGGAGGGACGTTCCCTTCCCCCCGATCCATTCGTGTGCGGTTGGCATATGCGTATAACGTTCGGCGTTTTCGGTCGTAAAAGAAAGGTAATCAAAAGGGAGACGCGCTCTCTGCGTGAAATTAAAAATGTCTCAGTACGGCAGCGTTTGTTTAGGGATTGATGATTTTTTTCCTCACCAAATTGCCCTCGAGCGGCTGCTGGAGAGTCTAGAGCGATGCGAACACTATGAATCTTTTCAATAAAATGGTTCCTTTCCGGCGAAAATTCTGAATTATGTTGTTGAACGATCACACTTATGTTTTTATCTGGGACGACACATTAATCCGCCTTTGCAAACTCACCGTCATAGATTTTTTTTGAGATTCCGAAATATTAATCGAGTTGCTTTGATGACCCAGAAAATATTTCATCTAAGGTTTTTCATTAATATTATTTCGAGTGTCTTTCCCTCACTTCGTCATTCATTGTTTGTCATATTATTTTATGTTAATTTTTGGAATGAAGATATTATATAAGTACTCATTTTAGCATCTATATCTAACGTAAAGGTTACTTTTGTCTCTCCTTGTGGTTTTTTCGCTTTGTAGTGATTTTATGATCGGAGTATCTGTCAATGGCCTTACATTAATTCACTTTAAAGTTACTACTCCAAGATGAACCGTGATTGTAATTTTCCTTACTCTGCTACTTGAGACGCTCCAAAGCTCGTTGGCCGCTTTGACAATTGCCTCTCGTCCATTTTGAACTCTGTGTCTCAGCGTTGTTCTTCATTAAGATTGCCTAAGCAATATCTTCTCTTCCTTCTCCAGGGTTCATTCTAGTTCCCGTCCTACCCTTCCACATTCGAGGTAGTTTATTTGCTCTTCCAAAATGAGGGAACTTATTTTTAGTGTCTGCCTCATAAATAAGGTTGTGAATACAAATGTTTAGATATTGGATGATCTAAATAACCCAATAAAATTCTAGTTCTTCCATCAATATTTTTCTAAAAATTGGGATCGAATACGCCGAAGAATGTTCCACTGTTTAAGCCTTATCGTGCGATGGAATCCTCGGTTCTGAAGGAAAACAAACGATTCTTCCATAGAAGTCTCTTCGAGAATCGCCTCATCTGCAAATTTCCTCCTCTTTTTTCAAGAAGAAATTTCTGGAATGAATCTCCCAATCGGCCGGGGAAGGAATTCATTTTACCTCCGTGGGAGCTGGGGACCTTTTTTTCGCGCTAGATGAGCGTTCGTTTTTATTTTTCCCATTTAATAAGGCCCGGAGCAGATGAGCAGCAGCCGTGTCTTTACATCTGCGAGCGAGAGATAACAGGAGAGAGGAGAGCCATTAAAATATGTATAAAAAAGGAAGGAAGGAGAGAGAGGAGGACGTGTTTGCCCAAGTTGGATCAATTCGTTGCCAGGAGATACCCGAGTATATTACCACAGTTTGCTTTCTGTGCTAAAGATAATTTACATCCACGGTCCGAGCGCTTCGTCTCTTGCGTCGTCCGACCCACTCCGTTCCGCCCCCTCCTGCCTCCTCCCAAGCTTCTAGACGCCACCCCTAGCCTTCTCCCGCTCAAGCAACCCAGTCCACCCACTGCCCTCCCACTTCATCCCTCGACGGGCTGCCATTTGCCACTCCTGTAAAAATCAACCTCGTTATATCCCCGCGTAAATTCATCTCGTAAAGATATCGACGCCCTGAGGAATGGGACTCGGGTCGATTTTATTTTATCCGCCGGCTCAGCCCACACCCTCTTCTCCTCCTTCCCCCGCCGACAGCAGCTCCACCGCTGCCTTTTAAAAACAGTCGAAGGGGTAGGGCACCAAACTCCTTGAGAGAAGGTGGGGACGAGGGGGTTTGGGAAGGGCCAACCAAATGTTGGGGGAGAGCTATGTGGTGTGAGGAAAAACAGGAGTTTACAAGTTTTGATAGGTGTGGAGGGAGGAATGGGGGGAGGGATGCAATCCGCTGTTGGAAGGTGAGGGTGGGAATTGGAAACGTAGTCGACGGAAAGGGTTTTTAATGTTGTTGAAGAAACAAAGGACTCGGGAAAGTTCTGTTGATGCCGCAAGTCCGGATGCGAGGCAGCAGATTGCCTCCTGGGAGGCGCCTCGTTGCCGGCGCCTCCAACTATATTTATAATTCCCATTCGGAAGTAATGACCGGCGGGTGGTGGAACGAAACATTTCATTCTCCTCGAACGAGGTTTGTGTAAGCCAAGTCCGATTTGTTCTCTTCATTGGTAATGGTTTGTTTATTTGTTCTTACGACGTGGGGAGAAGCAGTAACAGCTACATTTTGACGCGCCAGGGCTTGTCTGACTTCCGAAGCCACAAATCACTGGTTTAAACGGCAGAGTTGTGAAGCCAGAGGATCAGCTAGGATTGACTTCCTAGAATTGATAATGACGGCAGTAGTGAGTTCATGAATGAAGGAGTAAGTCCTCAGAGGTATCAATGTAATTAATTTGATACCGGCTAAAGAAGACCCCAGTTACTCGAGATAGGCCGATTTTTAACTGATGAAGCCCATGCCTTCTAAAATAGAGTTAGAGATCCTTATATAAAAATATTTTACTATCTTTTTCACCGAGTTTTGAGAGTGAAGGGAGGTATTTGGAAAAATAAAGAGATTCCATTGACTTTCTCGCGGCTAAGTAGTGGGAACTTTTACTGCAAATATGGAACGAAAAAAATGTAATGACTTCATCACAAAATAAATTATTCACTTAAACATTTTTATGACGATTGTAATTTTTAAAGGAAAATATGGCATCTCCTGCCTTCTGATTATTGACGTTTGGCAAGGTTGTAGGCAAGGAAAATGACGACTTGACTTCAACTCGATTTAAAAAATTATTTTTTATTATTATTTAGGATGTTATGAGTTTTATTTGAATTTAATTTTCTCTCAGGTGGCCATTTGCCTCGATAGTACTCTTCTTTTTTTATGTTTCAAAAATGTCGTTGATGACCAATAATATTTCTTTCTAGTGAAGAATCGTATTCTTGTTGCGGCGCTTTTACCCAGAGACCCTTAACATCCACCGCCACGCAGCTTCGTTGCCTACCCCTATCTCCATCTTTGAGTGCCTTTTTTTCTCTCACCTTCTCTCGGAGAGAGGTTGAGGGAGACAAGTCTTCAGTATTCACTAAACAAACAACACCTTTCCAGCCTCCTTCCCTCTCTCGTTGCAACTCTTTGATTATAAGACCGCGACAGGTCGGGTGGAGGTGGGTAGACGTTTATAATATCATTCATCTCCACCTGGAAGGGTCGGGAGACCGATTCAGTGAATAGAGCTCTCTCTTTCTAAGACTTTCTGAGCACTCGTCATTACTACCACCGAGAGGTGGCGCGATACCTCCGGGAGAAGAAAAAAGTGCGGGACGGAGCGGGTGAGGGGTAGCGAAGGGGTTGTTGCTTGAAAGGGTCGGCGATGGCCGGCTAGGAGAAAGAGCGAGAGAGGAATGGAGGGAGAATAAGGGTAGGCGGGTCGGGGAGGGGGTGGGGTGTGGTGTCTGGAGAGGGGGTTGCGTTTTAGGAGATAAACGTTTATGGCGGCCCGCGCGCGAGTGCGGCTAACAATAGTAGACTTTATATTTTCCGCGGCGGACGGTGGCGCCGCCAAGGAGATCGTCTCGGGCGGAAAGGGAAGATTTCGGTGCCTCGAACTTCTTGTGGACGGGATATTTGAAGAGGCATAAAAGAAAATTGGGGGGCCGCGGCCAAAAAAGGAAGTCCTTATATAGACCTTGGAGGCTTTCAAAAACAAAGCGGAGAGTCCCGCGTGGAGGGAGCGAATGGGATTGGCGGAAAGGGTAAGTGGGAAGAGGCAAGCGTGTAAAAAGAAGGAATGACACAGGTAATCCTCATCGCACAGTGGTAGATAAGAAAAAATACAGTGGTATTTATTCTCTGCCGTTTTAATCCTCCACCTTATCCGTAGTCTATCTACCTCTCAAGGGACCCATCCGCGTGTGGGAGTTTTTTTTTAACCTCTTGAAACGGATGTTGGAATGTGAAAAGGGACAAGGCAATTACTGTCGGGTTGATAATCGGACTCCATTTGGCTTTTTGCTCTCTCGCTCTGCTTCTCACCCTTAAGTCTTCTCCGCCTGTCATTCGTTAAGGGTCGGCCTGGTGTGCGTGGTTAAGCGATGCGGTGGGGTGAGGAAGTGAGTGAGCCGTAAATGGCTGGCTCGTGAGTTTATTCGGACGAATGGTTCGAGATTAGATATGATAACGCTAATTATGATGAGGATCATTTGGACGAGTTTATTTGAGGAGCATTTGTCCTCGATTTTGTATTTACTTTGAGAAACGGGGCTTGGGGAAAGAGTTCCCTCATGAGGATAGCCGCAAGGAACTGTTTTTCCCTTTATTAATTCCATGGAAGTGGTCGAATTCATTCATGTGCCTTCGATTTTATTGATTTTACCTCTGTAGAAATGATTGAGCTAGCATATTTTGAATCCAAATTCTCGCCAGTGAAAGAAATCACTCTTACCCATGACGCTCTATAGCGATGTTTTCGTTCCTTATCTGTCGTATAATTGTAGCGTTTACGTACGTTGAAACCTTCTGTTTCCTTCAATTATTTTCCTATCAATGTTTCTGAAATGTATATCCGAATCACATATATTAGTAAAATGTAACATTATTCTTATACCAGACGAAGGTTAGATTAGTTGAATAAAATATTTTCAATGTGCCTAACTGATTAGATGACAGCAGCGTCTATACTCAAATAAAAATACAATACAACCATTTTTCATGCACGAGACGTAATTATAACCCGCGGAATCTGGGTGGTGAAGCTGGTGTTTTTCCGACCTGACTTCCACGGCGAGTGGTTTGATTCGTACGTTGTACATTAATGTTACTCAGATTTGGGGTGAAGGAAAGATAACCAGAGAAATTATTGATTCCAGATTATATCGTTAGCCTTGTTTTTTATTCTGACATAATCCTAAAAGTTGAGCTCCATAAAATCATGAAATTGAATTTTTTGAAATTTTCGATGCCGGTCACTTCTAGACAAATGGTCACCTCTTGGTTTCTACATTGTAATGAATTGAAGTATTTCATCTTAAGCGTCAGTTTAGAAGTCATCCTTAAATAACGGATGTAAAACCGTGTATTCACCCGTGACGAGAGAATTGATTCCTTTTGGAAACACATTTCTATGCCACTTTTGCGTGGTCATCCGTTATAAATACGGTAGGTGCCTTGCGGTTTAGCCGTAACTGCTGCTGAGCAATTGATTTGTGTAAGGAGAGAGATAAGTCATGAAATGAATTTTAAGGTTCGTCCTCCCCTCCTTCCAACCATCCCTATCCTATGAAATCTGTCTACCAATCAGGCAACTTCTCCGACACTCTCCTCTCAGGCCGAGCCTATTTCATATGGACGGTTTTATAATGATGAGGCGGAAATTCATGTTTACAGTCGTATCTCCAGATAGCTCCCTCTTACGTTACACCGCGTACCTCTACCCAACCTCGCCTCCGTCTTCGTCTCTCTCCTCTGCCCGGTACTCTCCTGCGCCTCTCCATCGCTGAGGGGGAATTTCCCATTACTTGTTCTCCTCATCTTCCCTTTCTCTCACTTTCGTAACCCTGGAACTTAATCTGTCGTCGGATCATTTGTCTACCGAAACGTTGAATTCTCGGAAATTATTTTACTTCAGTCCGCGCGTATTATTGGAAAGATTGTGCTTTTGATGGTCAAAACCTCACGAAATCCATCACTGGAATGTGGTATTCTCCTATCAGAGTGCAGATGTGGACCTCGCTTTGATTTCCTTCCGCTGACGTCGTTTTGAGGGTGAAATACGAAGTAGTATGTTTGTCGTCATATAATGCATTAAGTAATTTAAGCATTAAGGACAGTTGCTGTATTATATTTCTGTATTTTAATTTATTTTCAAGTGACCTTCAAAGTACCCAATGTTGAATGCAGCTAAAAACATTAGGTAATATTTTATGTGATATTCGCATCCTCTCGTTGAGTTGTCATGGAGTAATCGGTAAAGAGTTTGCCACCTACTTCATTTTCTTTTTATATGGAGAAGAGAATTGATATGGAGATCATTAACCGGATAATGTCGGCATTGTAGAAATATCTCTAAACGTACTCCCGTTCGTGGCATCGTATTCCCTAATAGAGATGAGAGTCTGGACTAGTAAGACAGAGAGCTGTGGGGGGTGATCTTCGGAAATTGGATCTGGGGAAACAAATAGCCCTCCTGGTCATCGGGTGGTTCGTAGGCAGAAGGGGGAGAGAGTGTCGGAGGCATGAAAGGAATGGGGATGCGAATGTTAGTGGTCAGTGGATCCCGTAAGGAAAGAGCAGATTTGGTGAATGAGGCATTTGTTCGTTCCACAGTGAGAGATGGGGTGTATTCGGGAAATATGTGATGGGGAAAGAGTTCTTAGGCTGGAGAGGCTTTTTTGCACAAGTCGAGCATGTATCGTCCCGTTGTTTTCTCCCTAATTAGAAAAATATGACCCCTCACAAAATAGGTGACATTCAGGTGCGCTGAATTATTTTATTGCCATCAGAAATTCATAAGCTACTTCGAACAGTAATTTAACGATGGCATCGGTGCTAGGGTTTTATAATGTTTCAGATGAAATTCTCGTCTTGCTTGGCTGAACGTATCGGAAACATTTCAAATGTCCGTAGAATTATTGACTTAAGGGAGTAATGTAATCTCAGGATTGAGACATGGTAAATATATATCCTTTGGGAATAATCATGGGTCATCATTACTCCCTCTTTATATTGGCATGACTGACGTATTCAAATTCTTGTTCCAAACTTCTCAACCGAGAGCCTTACTTGCAAGTAGTTCTCCCCAATCGTAGGAAGATTGAATAATGTTAATGTTCCTACTTCCTGCTGGAACTGTATTAGGTCTAGTTTCACTGGGGATGTTCGTTTTCATTTTCTTTGTTAACACATATTATTTCATGAGGCAAAGATTATTGCTGGGTGATCATGGTTTGACAAGTATCCGTTAATATTTTTTATTGGCGCTCTTTTCGCTCAATCGCGCTTGCCGTAGGCCATCGTAACTTGACCATTCCTCCCCCGTCCCCATCCTCCACACTCCCATTTTCAACTCTTTCCGTCCCCTCCTGCGAAACACTCGTTACCCTTCCCCCGTCCACTCAAATCCTCACGGCTGGCCACTTACCAGTTAGTGCGCGTGTAAAATGCGACCTTTTTATTGGCGATACGGTGTCAGTAGTCGCCGCTCTTTCCGTCGTGGGGCAGTTACACACCCTCCCCAAATGCCCGCGCTGACCACCCCCTGCTCCGTCTCCCTCCCCCCCCCATTTTACCCTGGCTCTCGTTTTATATCATTTCCCTCGCTTCTTACCCTCACCACTTTCTCCTCTCCCTCCCAGGACGTAGAAGCTCACCCTGTCTCCCTTCTCTGCGACATGTCCTGGGTCCCAAAGTAGGCTTAAGGGCTGAAAAAATCTTATTCCACCCTCTCATTTCGCACTTCCCCTTCACGACCATTTTCTCTCCTACGCACATCGTGTTCTTCTTCTTTATCATCGATCCCTTCTCTTCTCCTCCAACTCGGCAGTCTTCTCTTCGCGTTTTCTCTTCCTGCCTTGGGGGTGAAGTTTTGATTGCTGGGCACCACACGCTATTGAAATTTCGGCTTCGGCTTTTAATAATGGTCCCGAGCGGCGGATTGGTCATTTCGAATGACCTCCGCTCCCCGTCATCCCCTTTTCCCTCGTTTTGTTTGGGGATCGTCACCACGTTTTTGGGAGTCGTTTGGCTGTTTCGCTTTGCCATCTTGGCCGGCTCGCCCTTCCATCCGTTTCCTCCGGCTTTCATTCCTCCTCCACTCTCTCTCTCCCAGCATGGCCTCCCCACCCTTAACCAACTCTCCTCTCTTTCCCCTCAACCCACCCCATTCTCGACTTCGATAGTCCCCGCCACCCCTTCCCCGCCGACGCACCGCCCCATCCACCCGTCCTCCACTTCCATCCGCTCGCTTGATGAAATGGCATCCATAAACCATTTTACGGAGACATTAAGTTGCTCTTTATAGGTTTATGACGCGAGCTAACCCAGTGCTTTTAAGTTATAAAGCCCTTTCGGCCATTGCTAGATGAAACGTATTTATTGTGTCTCGTAGTGTTGCTAAGGGTTTACCGGGCGTGTATCGAAGTTTTTATTTGTTTGCACTTTCTCATTGTTCGGTTCCCTCCCCCCTTCAAAGATTCGGGGTCCGTTGCCTTTTCTGACCAATCTTTTATATGTTTATATAAATGCTGCAATATGTATAAGCGGATTTATTATTTTCTCTCGCACCCCCGACCACCCTCCCATTTCCCCTTCGCCTAAGCCAAGGAAATCAAAACCAGCGCTAGTCCGTTACATCACGCTTCGGCTGTTCCTCACATTAATTGCGTCGGTTTTATTGTTTCGTCTTGGGCGTTAAAAATGGAAGTGTCTCTCCATAATAATAAAAGGAGGAACCCATGGATTCGATACAATCGCGTCGGATATCGATAAATTACGGCCGAGATTTTTATTTGGGCAAGAGTGGGCGTCAGTTTGCGTTGAGCACGTCTCGTAAATCGGGGTTGTCATATGTTGGCATTGCAGTTTGAGAACGATGATGACGAAAAATTGGCGCTAACTCATGCTTAATTTAACGTTTAATTTATTGTGGTTTCTGCGTGGTTCTGACATAGGTTTATTTTGGGTCCGCCCGCATCGGCAGGTTTAAAACGATCTTTTTTGTAATAACAGTAGGCACCATCTGGTGGATAATTGTTTACATGTCACGAAAGTATTTTATCTCTGAATGATTTTTTAAAATTCTATCTACGCTTAAAATTGACGTTCATGAATCATTTTTTGATAATAAAATGGCTTTGGTTGATCCAGGATTGATGGGTCAATTGCCCACCGCCAGGAGAAAAATATTACCTGAATTGAGTCGATAGGTAACGCAAAAATAAGAATCCGTGTTATGAAACTTGCCTAGGTATTGCTTCAAATGAATATTTAATGTGTATTGTTTAACCGTGTGGTATTGTGAAGCCATTCAGAGGTTAAACTCCTCCTTCCAGGTTAGATTTTTGTTCCTGCAAATATTGCTGTGAATATTTTTTTCATATTTCATGACTGAGTTTCATGTGCTTGATGGACCATATTAGACGAATATTCTGTTCATTATAACGTGCGTCAAGCATTTCGCTGCAGAAAAATGCTCTCACCTCCACTTCGTACTTCTCCTTTGAAAGGTTGCGTGGCATACAAACGTAGAGTTCCATCTCGATCCCATTTGCGCCACTTTTAAGGCAGCGTTTGACAGATTAGAACCCGTGAGGTGACAACGTAAGCATCTTTCTTCCCATTTTTCTCGGGCCATCAAGCGCTTTAGGGAGACCACCTCCAGATACCTCTGTCCCTCACCGTCTCGCATTCCTTAAGCCTTATGATTTCCTTCCCTTCCATTTGGTCCTATTTCTCTCCCCTTAATTCAGCTCCGGCTCAGTTCTCCCCTCCCATCCTTTCCCCCGACCCCAGTCCGCCCTTCCCTTTTCTACTTCTCAACTCCTTCTTCTCCTTTTCCGCCCTGGAGATTTCTCGGGGTTAAGTGCTCGGGGGAGATCAGTGCTGGAGATACGTGGTCTGAGGCGGGATTGGCGTCAAGGGCGGAAGACGTGGATTTCGGTTGGCATCGTGGGGAGATGGGGAAGGAGGACTGACTGGCTTCTTTTTGCCGTCTATGTTCGCCTTCTCTCCTCATGCCTCCTTTCTTACCTTCTTCCATCCAGCCAGGGGTCAGTTAGGGTGGTACAGAAAGATGGGGAGGGGGTTAAGCTAGTTTAGGATCCCCGAATATAGTCCAGCAGGGGCAATCCGTGAGCGGTTTCGGTTTATGCTTTTCGGCCAGTCAGAAGTGGAGCCTTTTCCAGTTATCCTCCGAGATTGCTACGAGTCCCTCCCGAAGAGGAAGTTGATCAGTCTCCCGCATCGCAACGCATCCAGACGAGAGACCATTAAGTTTCCACCCGACGCTGGAATGTAGAAAGAAAAAGTTTCTGGTAGATATTTTCTCCCGAGAAAGTTATTAAAACCCACGCGTAGAATTTAGATGGGATCACACACATTCGTTATGGTTCATCATTTATTTCCCAGTTACGTTCTCTTGCGTCTTGAGTTATATTTTCCACGAAAGAAGACTTGAAAAGTAGAGGGAGGAGTGCTCATAGCATGTGGATCGGTGGCCAATAACCTAATAATTTCACTAACATATGATTTACTCGAAGTAAAGCTGCAAAAATATCTTTGAGCAAGTGATTACGGCGAAGGAAAATCATAGACGTCCGAGCGTTTGGGTAATGCCGCAACTAAATATCGGTACTTCTTTATGAATAGTTTTCGAGTTTCTAAGAAAGTTTGAAG
This sequence comes from Platycnemis pennipes, assembly GCA_933228895.1. Taxonomy (NCBI): domain Eukaryota; kingdom Metazoa; phylum Arthropoda; class Insecta; order Odonata; family Platycnemididae; genus Platycnemis; species Platycnemis pennipes. The sequence continues at coordinate 56,617,298 of OW121853.1, forward strand.
AAAAAGACGTGTCTTCATTTAAGGTTGGACACCATGGATTCCTTCCGGACCACGAGAGCACTCGCGCAAATATGAAGGCGTCTGAAAAAGTTATGCGCGCCATCAACGGCGGAATAAAACCAGCGCCGCGCAATAAGAAGACTGTTCCACCTCGGGGCACATAATTCAGCCCTTGTTTCGTTATTGGAAACGGATCCAATATCCTCCCCTTTTTTTTTAATGCCCTCCCCCTTCCTCTCCACCGGAATGGTTAATTAAAAGGATTCCCCGCCCCGGAGAGATATACGAGCCCGTGGCACCACAGGAGCCATTTCGCTGACTTGACCTCCGGCGCGGCGAGGGGAGGGATGGGGGGAATTGTCCGTGAGAGCCCTGGACCAGTCGGGGGTGTGGGTAAGGCATGGTGGGGGTGGTCTGAAGGTGCTAAGAAGAGATTGAGAGACCGAAGGAAGGGGGCAGGGATGGGGAGGAGACGTTAACGGTGAGCGTAAGTTAGGGACAGGAGGGATATTGGTTAGTGCGCGGAGCGGGGGATCTGATGGGTCCCTGCAGTGTGTTTGTGTGTGTGTGTGTGTGTCTCTTCCCACCAAGCTGACATCCCTCCCTCTCTCCTTGCCGTATATTATTCCTCCTCCTCGACCGTGCGTGCAAGGACCTCCTTCGGCTTGGGCGTGGGATGCGGTCTGCACAGTTTATTCCCTCCCGCGTGCGATATATCGTCGACAGTGAGAGAAGTCCGCGGAGGAAGAGATGTTTCTGCCCCTGCCGCCCGAGAGTGGATGACGGGAAGAAGCTGGAATGGGGTGGGAGGCGGTGTTGTCTTCTCTTTTTTCCCCTCTCCTTGACGTGTTAATAGAAAGGAGTCTCCCGCTTGTATATTGAGGGTTACAGGTTCATTCTCGCGACAAAAGGATGCGGGTTTTTACGACCCGGGATGCCAAAGCTGTAGCCCCCTCAGCTTGAGCATGAGTGGCTTACACTTGTGGTTATAATGAGGTGTCTCCCTATCTCTCACGGAACTCACCACCCTCTCTCGCAGTTTGAATTTGTGTCTTATGATGTGTATATCTAATAAGTGGTGTAATGCCAGCTTGACAGCGTTAATGCTGTCAGGAGGCTGTTTGGAAACACTTGAATGCTTTTTTCTGTAGAACTATGCACTGCATGAAATCAAAAAGGATATTTTTCTTGTTGTTTTTAGGCTATATTTGATCACCTAGATCCTAAGGAATGTATTTCAGGAAAATCATTTAATTTGGTGTGGTAAAAGTTTATTTATTGATGATAATATGCATTACTCAATTCCATAAGGACATTTTTGTGAGTCAATTTTGTTGTTAGAATATACTTTTTTGCTATCAAGTATCTGGTTTTAGATGTAAATTTAGCTTTACTCAACATTTCAGATCCATATTTGTGAATTAATTGTGTTCTTGGAATATACTCTTTTGCAATTAAATTTTTAGCAATAGAATAAGTCTAACATTCATGACATACTAACACACTAACTCAAACACACATCTTCCCACACCCTCCCTTTATCCTTCCAGTGCCATTATCTTTCCTTGATGAGCAAAATCCTACTTTTTCCATCTTTCCTCTAGTTTCAATGCAATCTATCCCTATTTCTATCTTCCTATCTTCTGCTTTATGTTTTGTCTTTTTCTGCTTCTTCTTGTCCGAAGATATTCAAACTTACTTGCTCATGATGTGGGCGCAATATTTATAATGTTAGTTCAAATTCCTGTTAACTTTAAAGTACCTAACCTACATCATGGCTGCAATTTAACTTTGATGACCTCATGTAAAGTGATATCTAAGCTTCAAAGGAAAACGTTTTCTGTCTCGTTTTTCCAAATATTTTAATTTTGATATTTCCTAACGGCTGATCTTGCATCTTAAATTCTAATTTTATTTCGATTTTAGCTGCAGTCTATGCGTTCCGTACCGTTGCCATCTTCTTCCATCTTTTTCTCTTTATGCAATCATAATAAGTAGGTATTTCATAATTTTCCAACCCTCCCCTTTATTCTCTTTAAATATTGGAATTGATTGCTTCAATAAAATAATATCTCATTGTTTTTTACCCTGAGTCTGTTATAAACATCTCGGAGTTAGTTTTCTTGATTTACGTCATCTTAAATCTTTCTCTCTCCATCAATCCGTCTTTTAGCAGCCTTGCTTCCTGCGTCCTCTTCTCTTCGCTCCCTCTCTTCCGTTTCCATGCTGTCCGCTCTGGAGTTCCTCCTCCGGCCACTCCTTCCTGGCTCTCCCGCCCCATCCCTCTACTAACACGAGGTTACTCTAATCCCCAGTAATTCTCTGCTATCGTGCAGCTCCAGGCCCGGACGGCCGCCCAAACGAGCTTCGGTGGGCATGTCCCTGGCAGCCACCTCGCCGCTAAACCATCACCACCACCCGGGGGCGCACCACGGGACGCCCACGCACCCGCACCACCACATCAAGAAGCACCGCCTCGAGAACGGCGAGTTCCCCGGATACGAGAACGGCCACCTGGGAGGAGAGTACGGTGAGTACCCGCCATACCTTGCTGTCTTCATTCTTACTCGACACTGTCCTTATCCTCGCATGCAGCCAGGACCTACAGTCTCTTTGCTGCTGTCAGCTGATTACCCGGTTGTGTTGGTTGCTAAATCTTGCTGACGTTGGCGTCAGGAATAGATGATGTGTTTTTTAGGGATCTCAATTAAATTACGGGACTGCTCATGTATCACATGCGCCTAGGCCAGTCCTGGGCATGTTCTGATTATTTCAATTATTCTCCTTTATTATCGAAGTTGCTCAGGCGTCGTGGTCGTTGCTTTTTCGATTTGAATATTTTCCAATTTTTCCGGCTTTAGGCTTTAACAGTTTTTACTAATAAATTATATCAAATATTGCTTTTCTCACTTTTCACTGCAGCACGATGAGAGAAGCACTTTGATTGCTTCTCACCAATAGTGTGAGATTAAAATTACGGATAGACCACATTTAATATTTACCTATATTACCGCTATATTACCAGTTAATGATATCCTTTGAGAAGAAGACGTGGTTGCAGAAAATTATAATCGTCTTGTCTTTTGCTAGAATATAAAGAGATCCGCATGTCTTCATCATGTTCTCTTTACGCATATTAGTTCAGGTTATGCTGAACACTTGAACCTTTATTCCTTGGGGCTGGACGACATTAAAGTGCATAGGTCTCCTATATCTACCTTACATTGATTATAAGTAAATTTCTCTAAATGAAACTGAATTATTGTGGATGCATGCAAAATGAACGTTTCCATCAATTTATGTAATGCCATTTATTCGTCTTTCTTTCATAGAATTCCGTCCCACAGAATGAATATTTCTTCTATAGGTACGTTATGCATGAAGGTCATAGTTGTACCTAATATTTTCGTGAAATGTTTGGAGTAGTCACTTACCGCGTTGATGTAGCGGAATACCAATTGCTTCCTTTTTCTTGTGAGGTAATTCATTACCGACGCAATATCTGACGTCTCCTCATCCTCCCCTCTCGTCGCGGCGCGGCAGTATCTGCTTCTCGTGGGCACTGGTTAGCCGAGGTCGGTAGTGCTGTCAGTTTCACGTGGCAGAGGAGCCAAGCATATTGTTCCATCCTATCGAGCACCCCTCGCTCCTCTTGGCCCTCGGCTTTACTATTCCTCTGCGCCCTCATTATCATTCTTTTTTTGCTCTCCTACCGCTGGGCAAACATCGCGAAAGGCGTTCTTCTCGTCCAGGGAACAAACTTCCGGCGGCGGTGCTTTCCGCTTCCATCCCTCCCTCTGCCACTTCCCCCCCAAACTTAACCCCCAGCTCTCCCCTGATCATCGCAGTTCGCTCAGACGTCATTGCGAGGTCTCCTCCTATCTTAACTCCTGTTTCCCTCCGTCTCAATGATTTGTCTCCTCAGCGTCGCCTCGCCGTATCTGAAGACTCTTATAGCTCTCGTTGTACACACGTTAAACTCATTTCCCGTTCCAGAGGGGATTTCAATCGCTCGACTCGAAGTGGATACGGGGTTTCTTCCGCTTCAACTGTCCGTTTCTTCTGGGAAAGGAGAAATAGTCTCTGCTGTGATAAAGGTCAAACATGAATGCTTTTCTTTTGATTAGCTGGGTGGAAAAAAACTTACCCGAGAGAGTTATTTCTGAAAACTGTAGCTTTTCGTCATTGTTATCACTATCTATCATCCTGATGTCTCTAATGCGAGCAAATGAATGACATTAATGTCACAATCGTCAACTGTTATATGATAATGACCCATGTTTTACCAAATATAACGATGATAAAAATGTGAACACTATACGGTTTTCTCATCAATACCACTGATATTATTCTGGTTTTGATAAAAATTTATGTGGAACATAAGCGTTGGCGTAGAGTATCCCCATAGAAATTGCTTGAAATTTCTCGCCTTAGTTCTGTATCATCATAATTTGTGACCGATTCCTTGACGGGAGCTCTCCACTTCATCTTCCTAACAACGAAAATCATCAAAGGTATACAATTAAATGTAGTATTTGTAACTCTTCAGAAATAATTTATTGTTGTTCGCAATATTTCGCGGCTAATGAGAACTTTTTCAACTGAGTTCTATGTATGTACTTAAATTTTTTACCTTCAGAATTCTACCTTCAGCTAAGTATTATTCACGAAAAAACATATGATAGGATAAGAAACCAGAGCACAGTACCTGATCCCTATGCATCATGCAAAGGCTATGGGTGTAGCGTTCATAACGAGCAGTAATTAGAGGGGGGAATTGATATTTGTCAAAGGTCTTGTAATTGCAGGAAAATGAAATATCAAAGGCCCTCCACACATTCGCTCTATGCTGTCTAATGAGAGCCGATCCGCCTTCCCGCGCTGCCTCGCCTGTCATTTGTCAGATTGTCTGTTTGCGTTGCCGCCATTGAGAGCGTCACATGTGATTCCGGGAGCCCTCAACTCTCACCGACAGCGCTCTCGTCCGAGTCTCCTCCACACCCCACTAAACAGCGGGTAATATGGAACACTTTTCGGGGTAAAATTGAAGATTTCATAATGAAAAGAAGTCTCTCTCTCTTTGCCACAAGTCTATGCCCAATCAGCCCTCTGAGGCTTTCAAGCACACCGCTGTCAAGTTCTCTTTTGTCCTTTGGAGTCGCACGCGGCGCTCTGTGTAAACAGGAGAAGTCGTCCATGCGTCAGTGTTTACTCAACCTCTCTTTCTCGATGCATCCCCCTCTTTCTGTTTTCATTTTCCATCCGTCTGTCATTTTTTCCCTGACGTTGGGCTGTTTTCCATTCATTCGTGACTCGTCATTAAAAGTGAGCGCCCGTCGGCGTGTGGCCGATTTTCCCAGGTTCCTTTTTTTAAATGGTTTTATGTGTGAATTCGTGATTACGTTTGAAGAGTCATTTCAAAAGGGTTCAGACAATGATGATTAAGAATTTAAGGACCTAGACTTCGACTTTTGTGTGGGTTGTGAGACGCGGGACAGCCACTTCATATTTCTATCTCTGGCATTTCGATATGTAAGTATGATATTAAATTACGCAAGTTTCGATCCCAGGAGTATTCCGGGGTGCTGCAGTGCAAATTGTCTTATACTTAAGGAAGGAAGCATATTGGATTTTATATCATTAGGGATTGAGCAGGATATATTTTATCGATTTAATATTATATAAAAATTACGTACTTTATAAGTTTCGTCTTTTATCATATTGGCTTGTTGCCATCGGTTTACTGCTGATCAAATATAGTTTATGATGAAACATCTCCAAGTTGCCTGTTCGCACTTAAATATTTTTTATTTTTTTGTTATGTTCCACTTTTTTTATTTCGCTCCCTTAATTCAGTGATGCTATGATTTTGTAACATTGAAAAGAGAGTTGAGCTAATAGAATTAGCAAAACTTAGTTCAATGAGATTTTATGCGTTTAAATACCGTAGGAAATATGTAGTCTTTTTTGTTTCATATGCGTGATGCTCACCTGGCATTCTACTTAGTTGCTATGTTGAGTTTTCACTCTTCAAGAATGCCGATTTTTTATCAATGATAAGCATTTGTGTGTGCGTGGATTTGTAAATCTTAATATATCATCAACTGATGCATAATGATGTACTGTGAAAAGTGACTGCACACCGTGTAATGATTATGTCGGTACTCGCGGACACTTGGAGCGCCAACCTCGCCGCCTGTAAATCATGTTAAGTCTCCACCTCTCACGTCGAAGTGAAACGTCCGACAACCTTTTTTTTCCTTCTCCCCCACGTCCCACGTACTCGCGATCCATGAATCACGCGCATCTTTCCGAACCTCTGGAAGACGCGAGCGTCGCACCGTAATCGCGTGGAATTGGTCTCTGGATGGGGACCGGCACGCCATGCCATCACTCGGGCCACGAACGCGAACGAGTCTTTCGGGCGAGAGATTAAGTCTTTCTGAGCGGTAATTGAAAATCATTAGGTGGTCTCCATGGGAATGACTCCCTCCGCCACCCACACGATACATCTCCATACTCATTCCAAACCCCGCCTTCACCCTTCCCCCCCTCCCTCCCTCTTTCATCCCTCCGCCGATAGCCAATCCCCCTCTTCCTCTACCCCTTTTGCAAGCTCGCCCGGCTCCCCAATTTTTTGCCCGCGCGTTCCATTGAGCGCCCCGCGGTCAGCCGCAGAGTGGACCGAAAACCCCAATTAGCAACATGGCAATCTGTTAAGAGAAAGGTACGGGGGAAGCGGTATTGGGTGAGTGGGAGGGGCCGGCGGGGGAGGAAGCTTCGGTGAGGGGCAGAGGTAGGTGGGAAGGGAGCGCCGAAGGAGCATAAATAGGGTGAATAGAGCTGTTTTCCATGGTGCCGAGGAGGAATGGGAATGGCTTCGGAATAGGGGTGTGGGGGACTATGTGAGTGGATCAGTTCTTCCTCTTATTTGCGCTCATTCCTTGTCTTTCTAACATCGATAGCGAGGATTTTTTGTCTTGAGGCAATGCTCCGCTTCACATGTCCCCTGGGAAGAAATTATTGAAACGTACTTTAAAAAAATACTAGGAATAAATCTTTATGTGTCGTCATTTGTGTCCATTCGTGAACGAAGTGAGTGCAAATTTATATTTTTGGTGGCTAAGGTTTTTAAAAAAATGAATAATTTGCATGTAGAATGTTTAAGTGACGTTATTCGCATCTCCTTACGGGTTCAGGAAACGGATTAATTTCACAATTAACCACGGTTTGATGGGTTACAATAAATATAGTTTATCGATTTTCTATTGCTCCGTGCCCCGCGACATCCTTGTCTGTGCGCACTGCTACCCTTGTGCTAGTTTGCCATTTAGATGCTGCACACACTGTGAATGGCGTCCATTGTTGGATGCGCACCGCATTGGGGTCGCTCCGGGAATCCCTTGGGGGAGAGGGGGGGGGATGATGCCCATTCGTGCCGATATCTTCTTCCAAAAGGGAGCATCCGGCTGAGCCGTTGACGTCTATTCCCATTGTGATTTCGTCCGCCCGCATCCCTTGGCCAGTGTTGGAGCGGGAGGGATGAGCGTTGGTTGCCGGTATATAGATGCCAATGTTGGGCCCAAATTATCGTATTGGCAATGAAGAATGGAGCTGTTCACTAATTTGTTATTCAGGGTACATGGCCAAGGCGCAAGCTTCTTTTATTATTTTCCATCTCAGTTACAGTTTCCTCACAAACCACCTCTAGAGCACGCGGAAGGGTCAACTTAATCGAACTTACACTATGTGTATGCAGCCCAAAGTTATGTTACCAAACAAAATAAAACAAGTCATACATGTACCCGACTCAGGCTGTTAAACAATCTGATATTTCGAAGTATATCAATATTTATGGGTTTGGTGTTTTGAATTTAGTACGGTACTTCTCTCAGAGGGCATGCAAATGATGCCATTAACATACGTTAGTTAAGAACATTTTATAGATTCATTGTTCAGTGTTTCAGAACAGTGTTCCACGCGTCTACATACGTATATAAAATCGTTAAATATTCATTCCTTTTTAACTCCTATCATGGTTTCTTATGAGTTTTTCATGATTAAAAGAGAATTTGATTTAAGCGTCTGGGAGTCGATTACTATAATCCCGAATGATCAAATCGACTTTAATGCACAGGAGTGACACATTTTTTAAACTATATTGGTGAATAGAATAGCTTAAAATTTATATAAATGATTGCCTGAATTGTGGCCTGCAGTCTGATAGCATTGAAGCTATCTTAATAAATATATAACACTAAGACTATTATCATGGTATAAGTTATCATTTCGGACTTAACTTTGTGGAACCTCTCCATATCGGATACAAAGATTACACTTTGTAATGACTACAGAAACAGATTTAATGTGTAATACTCGGTTTCGATACATAACATCATATTCAGACCAGAAGATGATACCATATATCAAAATCCAAGTCTTACGAATTAAATCTGCTTTGTAGACCTAACTAATGACTGACTAATACAAATTACTGTGCTTTCATTATGTCCGATATTACCGTAATGATTGATTCCTACCTCGGTGCTTCATCAAATTTATGTATTGTTATTTATTTGGTGCATTCCATAGCTCTTGTTTCTCGCCATGGATTAAAAAACTGATTACTAATTAAAAACGAGAATATGTTTCAGCTTCGTTTCCATTATTAAGCAGTATTATATTTCACTTAATTGATTTTTTTCATTCAATGCCCGTTTTACTAACAATTTCTGAAGTGGACAGTTTGTTCTTGTATTTTCGTCAGAATTTTGCGTTTTACCGTGTAGGGTGTAGTGTGATCAATTTTTATTGGTGATCCTTTGATAGAGGAAACGATTCTTCATTGTCAATTTTGATACGCGAATCTTCACCCTTTGGAGACACATGAAAGGAGGGCCTCCCCCATAGAAATACAGCATGGGATGATAGAGACGGTATGGACTCACTTGTTTGGTCCATAGTTTGCGATGCAGAGGCGTGGTAAGGGAGACGCTGGGAGGAGCGCTGATAGAGAGAGAGAGACGGAGAAGGAGAAACATCCAGCGATACGGAGGTCGTGTGTGCGCTGGTGCTTGCCCCTGTAATTCCGACGACCCTTGTTGCCTGGGAATCTTCTACCGCCGGGAGATTAATAGTGTTCAGACCGTTAATTCTCTCTCCGGTCGACCTTAATCTGCCGCAAAAACAACGGACTGTCGCACCGCAACCGGCGAATTCACTCCTCCTTCGTATCCTTCTCCCCCGCTCCGAAATCCCCTTCTAACCTCCCTCTCAGGGTTGTGTCCCCAACCCTACCGTGCCCAACCCCGCACACACGCTTAGCCTTACTCTTCAGTCTACCCCACTGGATGCGCCTCCCACCTTCACCCACGCACAACAACCCTTTTGCCCCAACTCCGCACCGCATTCCCTCCTCTCCAAGAGACGGAAAACAACACCAGCCCCACCAAGTCTCCCCTTCTCTTCGTTACGCCGCTTCGAGCATGCATCCCTTTCCCTACGCCCCCTCAGCATGTGATTCTCCACCGTAACGATTACGAACCTTCTCTCTCTCTCTCTTCTCCCCGTATACGCCCTCGTACGCAGTTTCCCATCTCCTCTCTTCTCACCCCACTTTACCCACACCGACCTCTCTCTCTCTCTCTCTTCCCCCTTCCTTCCCTTAGGAATTGCTGCACCCTTATCCCGTCCACCACCACCTTTTCCCTTTCCCGATTTTAAAAAGCGCCGGCCAAGCAGGAATTCATCGCCTGATAATTTTGTTGCCGTTTGCGGCCGACGAGGGTATTTGTTCTCTCTCTCCTCGAGCAATGGGAATTCCGAGGATTACCGTTGCGGTTGCTCTGTCCTCGGTTATTAACGGCTCGGTCATTCGCTTTTGATTCCTCTGCCGCGATAATGAGCGTTCCGGCAATTTTTTCGTTTGCTGAGTTTCGCCCGTTGACCAAACAAGGAGCTCCGAGAGCTTTGAATATTATCCCGTTGTTGTTTCCGACGTAAGTGGTCCATTTAAGGTGTAGGCATGCAGATTTCGCTTCGCAAATTTTGATTGGGTGTTTCATGTCCGTATTTGTAGACTGTTCATCGCTTGCCTCCTTTGTCAAGATCAGTCTTTTTCCTTGCGGGGAAAAATCATCGCAAATATCGCTTTGAGTTAACCAGGCTCATTTGAAAGCCTTGTCATTTCCATAACGTAAAGAAAGGCATCAATAATATTCAGGAAATTATCACATATGCAAATCAAAGTAAATAGTTTGGTCCAAGTACACAGCTCGTTCAACAAGGAAGTGGGTGTTTGAATTGGAGCGTTCAGTAAAAATAGCGGAGCGAATCGCTAATCCAACTGGTACGTATTCCATTCATTACCCCATCCAGTAAAAACACGCATCGTTGTGGAAGAATTCCCAGCCACTATTTCTCCTCCCGCAACGACCCGATGAATATTCATGTCCGATGTGATTATTATTCCCCAACAACGGGGCATACATCCCTTTACATAAGCCAGGCACGTGTTTGCTACAGACCGCTTGGAAACCCCAACAAGAAATCAACTCGAACTCATTCGCCTGGCTGTTAATACCGGGGAAAAAACCAACCAATCTCGCATTTTTTTCCACGCGATGATGCGGCTGGAAAAATTGCAATTAAAAAGCGCATCGAATCATCCTCCGAGGTTCGCGTCCCCGGCCACGGTTTCATATAGGTTTCGTCGATATTATCACGTTTCCATTTCTCCCCAAAAGGAAGGATCTTTGGCGGCCAATTAAAAATATGTAAATGGAGCATTATCATTTAAAATGGCGACTGATGATCTTGCAGCAGGCTGTAAGCATGAAAAAAAGGAGAAGATGGGGAAGAGAAAAGAGTGCGAAATGTCGGTGCCCTGATGCAGAGGTGTGAATATACGATACGCATCCTGCCGGAATTGCTCGACGAATCGAGGAGGAAAAAAATGAGTCACGGAGTGTGTTCGATTTGCATTAAAATAAGGCATTTAAAATAAGGTACCTACTGTATTAAATTTTCCGTAAAAATAGGGACGTGAGGTCACCCTCATGCTTTTTGAATGCCGTTGACGTATTAAAATTTTTAATCGTCACGGTCATCGTGCGTCTTCAATCTCTTTCTTATGCGTATTCAGATTTTTGAGCGTGACCATCACCGTTTCAAGGTAGATGAACCCAAGTGTTTCAGTGATTCGTAAAATTAAAGGAAATAAAAAATAGTGGATGGGTTTCGGTTCCTGATAAATTGATCTGACGGGACACGGGAATTTCAGCGTGCTCAGAGCCCCACGAATATCGAACTCAAGCCTTAAAACAGCAGTCGGCCGGGTTTATTGAAAAGGAGAAGCATTGGAGGGCGGATAGGTGTTGGAAGAGTGTTGGAAGGGGAGGAGGGGAGACGAGAGTGTAATTCATTCCCCAGAAAATGGGGTGGAGTGAGTGAGGGTGGAGGGTGGGTGGTGAAAGCGTCGAAAACGGTTCCCTCCGACTGGCGCTAATTTCGGGGGTGGCGGGAATTGGCCTCGGGGTTTCTTCCCTCTCGACTCTTTCTATGATTCTCGCCCTCTCTTTTCCCTCCCGCCCCCGCGTCCAAGCTGTGCTCATCCCTCCCACTCACCCCTTTATTTTGGCCCCTGCCCTTCCTTTCTTCCCTCATCGCCCGCTTCCCTTGTCGTCCCACCCTCCATCTCCTCGCGTTAATTCCGTAATTACACCGCAACAGGCTCTTTTGTGTCTCGGGGCCTTTTCGGAAACCCTCCACCCCGTCCGCGCAGCCGCTTCCTTCCCCGCAGCTCGCTTTTTCCAGCACCCCCCCACCATCCCAGTCCCACGAACACCACTCCTCATCCCTTTTCATTCCACCCCAAAGTACTTGTTTTCGGATTCACCATCCCTTTGCCATCCTCGGACTTTTGGCATTTGTCTCCTCTCCAGATATTGCTCCTTGTGCATGTGGTTGTCTGCCCAGTGTCAGCATCAGAATCTTAGATTTCTCAAATGTGCCCGAAATATGAAGTATTTTTCTTGAACAAATTAATTGTTTTACCTTTAATGGCCGTATAAAATCATCATATTTTAGATTTAATACATATATATGATCGTCTAATGGTACTCATAGTATGTTTCGATAGTTCTAAAATTTTCCAAGGTATATGTATTTATTTTTGTTTAATATTACTATTGGTAAAGTTAATTATGTTTTTAAGTGATTCTTGGTATCTTCAAGTCTGTTTATAGGAAATTAACTTGAGCCTGGTAATGAAGGTCATTTAATACTTGTGTAAAGACCAGAGGATATCACTGTCATTTGTGAAGGAAATTTCAGGGTTATAAGTGGTCAGGCAACCACGTTTAGGAGTGATTAATATGGCTCTGGGCGCTTGCAATAATAAAGCGAGATGATGGTACCTCCAAAGAATATGACAAAACAATCAAATTAACTTAAATCTTGTTAAAGATGAAAAAATTAGTATTTTAATATAAATGTTTTACTACCTTCAATTTCATAATGAACGTAAGATTAAACCTAAGATTTGAATCTAGTCAGTCTGGGGCCTCCTGAGCTGCTAGACTCGAATGATTTTCCTTTCGGTCCTTTTTAAGAGATTACATTATTTTTCAGATTAGCAGATTTCAATACGACCCAATAGATTGGGTCTTACGTAGAATACCAATGTGTAATAGATCTATATTGAGTTCCTCGTCTGCTATTCTCTAAGTTTTTTTTATCATATTGTTATTATTGTATGTTGTTATTAATTAAAAACTAGTAAGCATTTTAGTTTTAAATTCGAATTACGATGCAGGATAAATGTCCATAGATAAAGTGTTTTTACCTTGATTTACGGGGATGATTGAATTTTGACGGTGGTAATTTTTGCGTTCCGCCTTTCTCTGGCCTCTTTGGAAGCGCGATGATTTTTCATGGCCTTCGAGTGAAAAATCTGAATGCTCGGAATTTTTTGCTTCACTTTCGCTTACACGACCGCAGCAGTCTCTCCATGGCCGGTCCACCAACTCTCCCTCCCCAGTACAAAACCATTCCCTCCCCCTGTCTCCACCAAAGATTTCCCGGACATTCGACTAAAAATCCCCGAACGCGTTATCCCGTCCCTCCCACCCCATTCACTCGAGGCGTAATTGGTGGACATTTTTATGATTGCCCCCGCAGTGTATTATCGAGGTGCCCACGAGAAGGCTATTCAGCCCAAAACATCGTCAGTGCGGCCAATAGTCCATCAATCAATGCAGGAGCATCGCTTCTCCCGCCCGTGGAGCCTCCCCCGCCGACTCCCACCGCTCCAGTGGCCCCATCCTCCAAACTAACAGATTTCCCCGCGCGTGCAAACCATCCCCTACCCTCGCGGCCACCATCGTCTCCCCCCCGCGCAGAAACTACGCCACCCAATCCCTCCTCCATTACCCCTCCCTCCCTACCCGGCCCTCAATTTGTAACATATCATTCCTCCCACCTCTCGCATGCCATGTGTCCTCCCGGCCCTCATCCCTCCCTCCCGCCCACCCGATCCTCTTCCCTTTGCCCCGATGAAAATGACCGCGTGCTCACAAACACACACACCCGCCGTCGATGCATTATTCCAAAACACACTTCGGGATGGTCCACCCGTGCGCCTCATCCCAAAACCACCCCCCACCCGATGTCCTTCCTCGTCGTAGCCCCCTTTCTACCTCCACCCCGACGGGTCTCCCCCACTCCAGCGCGCACAAAGGCGCGGCGGGGTCCACACGGGGTTCGAACACATATACGCGTGGGCGACGCCACCGCGGGAACACCAGTTTTGAGGTCTCCGGTGCCTCCTCCTCCGCCCCCTCGATACGGCTGACACTATACCTGAGGGGCGCGGAAGGTGTTCCTCCCCCCACCAACGCCTCATTTTCCTCTTCCACTCTCCGTTTCTCACTCCACTTATCGCTGCCGCGGTGGCCATCCCTGGCTATCCTCTCTCTCCCTCCTGCACTCACAGTACGCCTCACGTCTGCGATCATGGGCTCCTCCTCTCCTCATCCTCAACTATTCCGCCACATGCACTGCCATCTTTCTCGTCAAGCTTTCCCTCGTCCCGCGCCGCGAAATAAATTTCATTTCTTCCGTCACTCCTGAGGACTCTTAGGACTTCTTTGTCTAAGCTGCCTATTTTTTCCGTTTTTTTCCTTTTCAGAATATGGTTTTTAGAAATAGGACATATAGGTTTGGAAATTTTCCGGAGATTTTAGAACCATCCTTAGGGAAGTAGTTAATATTCGCCTAAATCAGACAATCCGAAGGAAACAACGTAATTCCTTTCACAGTTGGCTTGTTTTGTAACGCTAATCTAACCATGGTAAGAATATTCACTCAAATTATAGTTTTTATATTTATTACTGAAAGTTCGACTGAAAAAATTGATACCGACGCCTATGCTAAAAAAGTAACGCCGTAATTCAGATTATGAAGGACGAAAGAATGTATTTGCGATACCGAAACTGATGGGAAAACATGTAACTGGAAGAAAAGTTTGAAATATCGTTTTAAATATAAATTTAAGTATATCATTAAATTTCATGCTTCCTACTAAATCCATTGCCATCCCGTTTCCATCTTCTCATATTCTGTGAAAAAAGTGTTTAGTGAGCCTTCTTTTTTCTCCAGCTAACGGTCCAGTATACGGTACCCCTCCTGCTCTCTCTCCAACTCTTTGCAGAGCAGTATATTGGTTTGAAATGCCAGTATCCAAGATGTATCGAAATACCAATCCCTCCAATTACCATGAATGAATTTCAAATGTTCACGATGAGAAAGGAATTATATACGGGCAAAAAGGACGATGCCCTTTATCAGGTTTTGAAATTGAACGTTGTTCATTAACTCTTTGATTGCATTTTTTCTGCTCTCGGAGGATTATTCAGATTATTCTCTGTGTTTTATGCTAATGGATACATATTGGGGAATTATTCTGCTTTAATTTACTCTTTTATAATTCGTTATTTTGTTCTTTGATTTGGGCTATGAGGAAAATTCTAACAAATAGCTTTCGAGGGTTTGGGCTATGAGGTAAATTCTAACGAATAGCTTTATACTGAGTATCATTGCCCCAATGTCAGTGGTAAATTGACGTATTTAATCAATAATTGTTTCCTTGTGAATCAGTATTTTATCATTTAGTTTTTCTCTATAATGGGTAAGTTTACGGTACACTTAAATGTACTGGAAACGTTGGGGTATGTCTTTTGTTACTTCATATGTTTCACACATCTCCATCTTGCCCAAATGATCAAAATAATTTTCACGTGTTGTTCATTGTTTCAGTGTTTGACGTGCTGAATGGTCCCTTGACTATTTTTTTTCACCTTTCTGTTTTCTATTTCATCTCAGTTTTTTTTGGGTTGTTACCTCATCTTGATTCTTTTATTTCATTCCGTTACAATTGTCTTTTTCTGTTCCTATTAATAGTCAAAACCTAATATAAATTACCCTTTTAGGTAAAAAATTATATCACAAGTCTTTTAAGTCCCCTAATAATAATAGTCAATCTATGCAATTCCTTCCTCTCCAGTTTTATCTTCCTGTTTCTTTCCTTTCTTGCTCCGTCCAATTACGCATATCTTCTCGTTCCTCCCTCGTCATCCTCATTTCCCTTCCACATCCTCCTTTCATTTCACGTGGCTCTTCATCGCCCCATCAACTGTCTCCTCCTCCTGCATCTCGTCCACTGTTCCCTTTTCCCTCCATACTGCTCCCTCCTCCCCTTGCCCCCCCTCGTCTTCGCACGTTCCGCATTCGATGCCATCCCATGTTCGATCTCTGGCGCTGGCGGTGCTGATGGCATTTCCCCTTTTTCCCGATTCCTCCCGCTCCCGCACACATGCTGGCCACCACCACTCCTTCCATCCAACCATCCGACGCCATAACCTCCCTCCCTCGGCTCTCCGTGTGGGGTTGGTGGTGCGAAGGCTGAGGGGAGGAGGCTCAATCGGCTGGTGTTATTGTTTCGGTGTTTGCCATTGGTCATCTATACGTGGACGGGGCTGGTGTGAGGTTCGATTCCAGGACGGGGTGGGGGAGTGGTGTGGGAGGGTGTAGTTTGGGAGTGCGGCGGTCTGGGTAGGGGTAGATTCTGAGGCGGGGGCGGGCGGGAGTCGCTGAGGGACGCCGGAGATAGATAATGTTTGACGGCGGGTGGCTCCACGGGAGGCGGCGGCGCGGCGGTGGGCTTATATAAGTGGTGTGAGGTGTGTCTGCCAGGCTTTCGGGTGGGCGATAGTTTTAGCCACGGGTGTTGTGTTAAGTCCGGGAAGGGTGGTAGTGGTGGAGACGCGAGCGCGGGGGAATTGAGTAGCGTGTTCCGGTCGAGAGGGGAGGAGGTATTGGAGTAGGATTTTGAGATTGGGGAGGAGAGGAGAGTAGTCGGGAAGTTCAAGGGAGTGGGACGGATGGGATAAAGAGGTTCTCTCTGCGAACGTTATTATCGCGCCATTGTCTGTGTGTCACAAGATTATGCGCGAGATGTGTGGGTGCTCATGGGAGCGCTGGACGGAACACTGTGGGGGGGATGTGGGGAGAGGTGGCGCGGAAGAAAAGGATGCAGATTGGAAAGGGGATGCGGAGATGCTCACCCTTTCTTCGTGCGGGGAGGTTGGGGAATTCCGTAGTTCGACCCCCGGCTCGAGCCCTTATGGGTATCTATTGTTGTGCAGTCTGCGTTATGTTGTTTCCTTCGTAAGCGAGGGTGGGAGAGTGACTGAATTTGTGGTGTGGGCGACTCGCCGGGGGTTTCTGACAATGGGGGCCCAGGCGGAGTGATCAACAGTGACCGGGGGGCGTATTTGCGGGAACCGTATTCACCCCCCGCCTCTCCTTATGCCTCATCCTCCCTTCCCTCCTTTCCCACCGTCTACACAAGCTAGGACACCATTCTCCTCCCCTTCCCCACCACCCCTTTTGCCTTCCCGTGATGCATCGGACGCTATCTGGCGATTGACGGAGTCGCTCCATTTCCTCTCTCTCGCTCTCCTCCCACCCTCTGGCCTCGCATATCGTTTTGAATAAGGCCACATTGCGTTATTTGCGGTAGGGGCGGAACAATGACCACGGGATGCCTCGAGTTGAGGAAACTTCCCTCACTCCTCTCGTCCCTTATCCCGTCATACACCCATACCGCATTTCACGTCCCCGTGCTGATATTCCCTTGGTGGCCTGGCTCCCAACCACCCCATGTCGCCTTTGCCCTTATTTCCCCTCACCTTTATCTCCCTGCGCCAACGAGATACGCTCCCGTTAACCTCTTGAAGCTTGGAAGCCTTTTCTCATTTACCCTCCTGTCAAAATGCGGTGCGCAAACGAGTTGCATATTAGTTTATCGGGGTACTTATTCTGAAATTCTTTCAGAAATATTTTTGACTTCCTCAATAGGAATCTTTCTGGTGAACAGAAGGAAGAATTGCATTGATTGAGTTCTTTTGTGGAAGGTGTATATATTACGAATTTTTCCAACTGTCCCTTCGGCAGCTATGAAGGGTAATAGGCTGCGGTATTATTCCTTCTACTACAGGACATTATGATTAAAATTGGTATTGATGAATTAACTAGCTAGAACCAATGTATGTGGTCCAAATACGTTTTAATGCATTTAAAATAATGCCAAATATTCTATTTTATCCAAGCCAATTAATCCATTTTATTCCTTCCGTAAGACTTAATTTACGTTTGGTAAATGTGCCTCAGGACATTTTCATTACATAACATTGGTGTTTAAAATGGTATGGTAGATTTTATTATTGTTAAGATCAATCATCAATCAGTCATCAAAAACAACATTAAGGGTAATAGCAGTAATTTTGGGTTTTAGGCGTCCCAGAGTCATATAGGTCATATCATATCATCTAACATAATATTTTAATCCTAGAACAAACACACAAATAATTCCATAGCCGGCCGGGATTCGAACCCGTTCATTCAGGTGTCCAATCCGATGTGTTGCAGGTCGGACTACGTTGGTAAGCAGTAAGATATTGAATTATTTCCCAATCATGAAATCCTAATCTGAGAATTTCTTTGGAATACCTAAGAAGTTACCTATGTATAGAAGAAAGACTTATTTGAAAATTTAATCGTCTAGACAATTTAATGGAAATCAAACTTCGTAGCAGCATTCGTGTTCTTCTATTTTGTGACTCTCGTGTTCTCTTAGGGGCAATGACATATGGTATTAGCGAATGCCGTGCAGAGTTCTAAGTTAAAAGAGTACCTATAGTTTTTGTATCTTCGAGTATTTTCATCTCATTTCGCTCATGTTCGACTGATGTTTTCCATGAATGTCCGGCCATAATTTTGTGAGGTCCCTCGTGAAGAATTTAGCGCTTCAAAAATTTTCATCCTCACGGGAGAGTGACGTTTCGGTACATTAATAAAAAAATCGTTCCTTATCATTAAACACCGTGCCTTTTTTTTATTGTCGCCGCGAACGAACCCGTGCTTCGGGCTCGAGCGTGAAGAACTGATGTCCGCCCGAAATGGTGTTTCGCAAAATTTCCGAAATCGAACGGCTGGTCGCGCGAAATGCATGGTTTTTCGTTTGAGGGATACTCGAGTGTAAAAACGTTCGCGAAACGCGATTTGTCTTCACACTCCATCAAGTACTCTCATCGCCTTTCTCGCTCTCTCTCTCTCTCCATCGCTCATTCTCTCTCGCATCCACTGCGTCGACCTTTTGGTCGGGGTGGATATTATTTTTTCTCCATGGGACGGATGGGGAACGTAAAGGGGAAAGTTTATTCTGATTCCCGCAAATCCCGACCTCATCGGAGGGGAAGTTTTTTTCTTTATTCCTTTTTTGGGGAAGAAATTCTGGCAAAAATCTGATATGCGTCACTTTCTCCCTCCAACGGGCTGCGCGAATGGTTCATTTCATTGATATTTAACGGGCATATCAGTCCATCGGCCGCGTACGGGACGCTACGTGTTTTCAGGTAGGGGAGGGATACTTCGACATTCTCCAACCTCCTCTCTTCTCTTCCTTTCCCCCCGTTCGCCTCTTTCCCCTCTTCTTCCCACCTCCCGGTCAACATCAATCTCATGTCCGCCCTGCCACCCTTTCCATCCAATCCGCCTGCGTCGCCCTAGTTGCCTTTCCCCACTCTATCTCTTCCCATCCATCCATCCCTGTTCGCCGTCGGGGCCCGCCGCCGCCGCCCGGTCAAGAGAGAGCTAGTTGGCGGCGGAGGTGCATTGTGCCGCGGCGCAACAATGGCAGGAGCTTCCACCAAATCATAAACTTGGTCCGGCGAACTAATTAATGCGTCCGGATCGTGCGTTGAGGGCGGGTTCCATCCGGGGATCCCTCTCTCGCGTTGGTCACTCTTCATAGTTTCGTAATGAAGTCATCCAGGGAGACCGTATGGGAAGGGATAGGACGCAGGAGGGAAGAAGGGTTAACGTGCGCGAGAGGGGTGGGGAGGAAAAAAAAAGACGCGCGCCACCCGCGCCACTGCGCGCTCAAAAACGACGCGAGCGGGGCGGAGAACGAAACTTCGCCGAAGTATGGGGGGTGAACGAACGAATGGGGCGGGGCGGGGGGGTCAGCGAGATGTGTGAGGGGCAGGAAGGAACGAGCACTCAAAACCACTCACTCTCGCAGGGCAGTGCATCGAATACACGACAACATATATGTTTGGCCTCCATTTAACCTCTCAACACCGTGATTGCTGTACCCCAACTCGCACACCCTCGCTCTTCGTGCACGCATCGCATTACTCCTTCCCCCCTTTCTCACCCAGATAGCGCCGCTTTCTCACCCCTTAAAATCCCATTTCATCCCGCCCAAACTGTGAAATCTCTCCTCCCGCACTCTACCTGTCGTTTTCCCCCAGTAGGCCCCCGTATCCCGATAATCTTTCCTTCTTCCTGCAACTAAGCCTTTCGCAAGTACCCACGAAATTCGTATCAATCTCTACTCCTCTAATCTTGCTCTTGTGGATCTTGCTATTTTATGGGAAGATTGCCGAATTAGGTTTATAAGTACTCCTAAGGTTAACTAAGATCTTAATCGTAAGACAATTGTGACCGAGGCGGATTCTTGAATGCCAAATTTGGATTAGGAGACTGGCAGGTTTTCGCACGTTCTACCGCAGTCGGCTAGCTTTAATGGAGTTCTGCATCAGTGAACTTTTCTCGTCCACAGCAGCAAATTAAATAAGGGGTATGTGGTGAAAAATATAGCAATTAAATCATCACCAGTTGCTGCCTTCTCTCATCTATGTGATACAGTGAATGTGCTCTTCATAAAATAGTAATTTTTTTACTAGCGACAAATAATACATATGTTTATCGTTTAGTGTTCATTCAGTTTTCAGTTATTAGGCTTAAATAGAGCCTTAATTTAGTGTCATAGCGTCATTCAAAACGTTTTAGCTATTTCTTTTCGGTGTGCTAAAATATTTACTCATGAGTGAAAAGAAACATCCCATGAGTTTTCATTTAACTTTTGCAATAAGATATTTTAGATAATCATGCTTCTTTCCTGGCCTTTGTTTGCTTGCCATCTCTTACATATTCGAGCATTGGGTGTGAATTTTCCTTAATAAAAAAACATTTAATTCCCGGTTCCATGTCTGTTAGACGAGCGAAGATAGGGGGTAGCATTCGCGTAATTTAGGCCAGTGGGAATATTTAACGTGACGCTGACGGTGCTCCTAGGCAGTGTTGCGTTCGTCTTTCCCGCCGTCCCTCGACCGCTCATTTTTCCTCTCACTTTCTCCTCATTTGCGCCGCAAATTTAATTCTCCCTCGCGTTATATTCCACGTTCCCCTCGCCGGACCGCTCTTTTTCCCATCATCGGCGGATCAAAGCGGCGCGTGGTCGGGTGGACGTGGGTGGGAAAAAATAATAAAAGTCCCTTTCTCTCTTTCTCTCTCACCGCACCTTCCAACTCCAGTCGTCCACCACCTCCTCCCACACGCTTTAAGCCCATTCAGACATTATTATTGTCCATGATTCACGGGATTGGGTCCACATCAATTTATCAGCTTCGCACTCATTGCCTCTCACGAGGTGCCTTTCGGCCACCCCTTCCCACCTTTCCACTCATCCTGCTTCCCTTGCGTGCCCTCTCGTCAAAACCCTAACTTTGTTTGGTATTTTTCGCCCTTCGACCCCCCAACTCCATCCCTTCTGCTGGTTCACCCTTTCTGCCAATGTCATATCTCCTACGCCTTCATTCATTTAAAAAATATGTGGATACGTAGAGAAGGTTGTGTGCCCCCCCCCCCCGTACGTAACCCCGTAAAAACTCGATCGGATTCCCTCACCGTCGGACCAACCCTTTCGTTCCCTGTTCTCCCCCATAGGCACGCCACCCATTTCAAATTCCCTCTTCTCTTTTCATAATTCGCTCATTTACTACCTCACTTATCTCACTCTTTCTCTCTCGTTTCCCTTCCGATCGTCCCCTTTCACACACACAAGTATCCACCTCCCTCCTCCCCCTGAACTTTTTGCTGTTAATTTCGCGGACTGCCCTCCGCTCCCCCTGCTTTCTCCGCCCTCCTTCAACGGCGAGAGATTCCAATCTCATCCCACTCCACCCTTGGAGCCGCTCAACCAACCTCAACCCCCCCCCCCCCACCTCCCCTTATCGACTAATAATTTTGCCCTCCCAGTTTCCCTACCCACAAAGGCATCCCATGTAGATTAAGTGTTTACTCGAAGCGGCTCGCTTCACCCGTTATTGTTTTTTTCTGATCGACCCCCCAAGCTCGGGGGAAAAAAAATTTCGCTCTGCGTATCTTTGTGAACGCACCTCGATGACTATTGGAGTCAGCCAATCGAAAGTTTGCTCAATTGTTTGCGCTATTACATCGGCGTTCGTGATGGGTTTCTTTTATTCTGTGAATCGCTTTTTTATTTTTTCTTTAATTTAGCTTTTTTATCGTTTCACGATGTGGAGAGCTTTAATTCTCTCCCTTTTTCTCTCTTGAGCCAAGCACGTTGGTCGATGCTTGTTTTGCATGCGTTTGCGTCGTCACTCAGCACCGTTGCTTTAAAACATAATAAAAAAAATACAATTTTCCCGAAAATCCCTAATTCATAATTCGTGGAAAAAGTTGTTCCTGTGCCCTCATTTTTTGTCTTTAGTTTCATTAAATTTTCATCAAACGCAATAATAACTGTGGTGCTGGTTGACCATTCAATGACTCCGGGTAGAAATGCGCCCCCTACCTCCCAGGTTTCATACGCCGTGTCAGATTTGAGCCAAGTTTTTAATCGAATTTCTTTTAAGAATATTTTTCACAGCTCTCTGAAGGCTTCATGTAAAATTAATTGGCATTGTAAATATTGACCCCCTACATTGGCCTTAAATGGAGCTATTTGGTTTTATCCCAACTTCACCCCAGCCTTTAATTATGGATGCCCCCCCATTAAATGCATACGTAAAGATTGAAAATTTGAGGCTTGCAAATTAACGATTTTCCGTCTAATAATGTATGGGCTCTATTCTCCGCAGATTGCTGACAGGACAAAAAAAAGAATACTTCTCTGGGAGGATTTTGCGGACAATTTTCTTTCGGTGGTGTAAATAACACGTTCACATCAACACGCTATTATTCATACCCCGTCCAGTTGCGCCCTCATGGAATGAATGCATTTGCTGTGTAATTTACCCTTCATAATCTTTTGTGTTTCCCTATGTAATGAGATTGTATTAGTCGAGTTTGACCCAAAAAAGAAATGATATAACCCACGGCGTAATAAGCGAACACCGGAAGAGCAATTTGCGGGGCATGATTTTCGTTAATCTCCCGATTATTTTTTTTTGAGTCATTTAAAAAGCTCAGAATGCATTAGTCATTATTATTGGGATGTTTACTCCCTCGGTGCATCAATCAACTTCATTCTCACCCCCCCCCCTACCACCCCCTCACGGTCGCTGAAATAATTCGCAAAGCGCTTAGCCCACAAATCCTACCTTCCCCCTATACCCTGCCTCCCACATCCCTATCCTCCCAGGGGGACGAACCGCCTCTACCCCTTCCCTCACTGTTAACCCCGTTCCCCACCCTCTCGTGTCTTCCCCATCGGTTATCCCCGCGACTCGCCTCCTCTCTGCGCTCACCCTCTGGCTCCTGCACCCGCCCAACCCAAAAACCATTCTACTTAGGGGCGTTTCATCGCTCGAATAACATCATTCTGTGTGCGATTAGTATCGTAATGACCGCGGTGATAAGCCCCGCGTTCTCTGCTGTGTGCATATGTACCGCCGCCGCCCACCTTCGTGCACCACCTTCACCCCCCCCCCCACCCCCACCATCAGTCCACGCGCCCCGATAGCGCCCGCTCCCCCAACCCTGTCCCTGTTTCCCCTCATCGCCCCCGATTTTCAGCCGTCTCACGGCTCTCCCTCAAAACTGCCTCCTCTCCTCCGCACCCCATGCCATGCTCCTCCCCGCCGTGCCCAAACTATCGTCATTATGGCCCGGCGTATTGCACTTCCATCCGGATTGTGGCGCCGCATTGTTTCCCGTGACGGATGAGAAGCGATTATCCAATCGGGTTTACCGGTTGGATGTGTTCGCGCAAAACCGTGCCGCTATCACACACACCGATCGTCAAGCACACCTTTCCCCCTTTCCCCGCCTCTTCGTATATTCTCATATTTGATCCGTGCGGCAGCCTGAACTAGATTGGGCATTCATGTGGCGAAACGCTTTTATGAGTAATGCTGGCGGTATTGGCGTCTTCTTTTATTCAATCCTCGACCACTTATTTTCTATCTCTCTCTCCCTCCCTCTCTCTCTCTCTCCACCTATATATTTTCCTCGCTCGTCAACTGTTCTCGTTTGGGCGCGATGGACAGTTCGAAAATGCATCTCCGAATGCATTCAGTGCGTCAATTTCCTCATTTTTTGAGGCTCTTTGCGTAGGACGGTACCGTCAACCGCTCGTTTTTATTGCCTCCCCCATGCAGGAGTTAATCGGATTGGCTCGTTCGAAAATTGTTTGTTTCGCCGTTGCGGTGACTTGAGCGACGACGACCTCTTTTGTCGTAAGGGCGATGCTGGTGTGATACGAGATGTAATATGTGCGTAATTATCGTGTCGGCCATCACTACTCACACAGTCAGTTCATTATTCGGGGTTTGTGGAATTAAAAAAAAGCTGACCCTCCACGAGATACTTATTTTTTGTTTGGTTATGGATTTGATCCATTCGGACATGGAATTCATATTATCATAAATGGATTGGAAAGACATTTTTTTCCGTGTGGAGATGAACGCGATTGAAAACCATGTCGATGAATTGTTCCTTTAGCTCTTAATGCTGCGGGAGGAATTATTTCTACATCAAAACGTTTCATATTTGAATTTTCCGATTGCGATTTAATCCACATCAATACTGAACACCGCATGGAAATTTGTTCCTACACAGATCGTTCGTCGGAATTAATTGAGTTGTTTAAGCTTTAATTAATGTCATTTATTTGATAGAATGATCTCTTGATTTGAATTTTCATCCTCTACAACATGGCTTAATTGTTGCACGCTGATGAAAATGATCAGAATTATAGTTTCATCTGTTTCCAGACCATGTGATAAAATATCTGACGATATCTATGCGTAGATTAATGGAAATTTTCTTGGGTAATTAAAATTAAAAGTTTTAGATGAGTAAATATTAAGGAACCTAGGGGATTGTTCTTCCGCTTTTAAGCAAAACAGAGGAATTTTAAGAATCAAACTTAAATTAGGTAGCTTTTTTAGTGGTATAGTTATCTGGAATAATATATTCTTAGCGTTGATATTGTTCCTATTGTTTAAATAATGAATCTGATATTGGCGTATTTCCAGTGGTTGGCATACCAGAAATTAGTAACACTTTACTCATATGTTGAATTTTATCTCCTTACCGTCTGAAATTTCCAGGTGCTAGGATTGATTTTCCCCCATCTTCCCTTGAAAACTTTCCTCTTTTAGCTGCCTCATCATTCGACCACAATTCATATTTGTCTCGTAAGCATATATACATATATTTCCTATCTCGTCATGCATATATTTGGTTTTAAAAGAAAGCTGCGTTTTAGGGTATGATAAAATAATTGCTCTTCTTTGGTTGACTTCCTTGGAGATACTCTACGCCTTGGACTTTTTTTTTTGGTGGTTCGTTTTTGATAGATATAATATATCACGTAACGTAATTTACTATATTATGCCGGCGCACTTAGCAAAGGTACGTCTGATTCATGCGAACTCAGTCATGGTGGGCGAAAGCGAAATAAGTGTATTTATTAATACTCAAACGGTATTTACTTCTTCCTAGTAGATTAGCTAATGATTTTCTCGGTATTGCTTCTTTTTCATGGAGCCGAAATGTAACTTACGATGTAAGTTCATCTGTTGAAAAAAATTGTAGAAGGAATAGTAAGCTGGTAGGCTACCAATTTTTTCAATATGCAGGAATATTAGAAGTAGTGTAAGCTTAACTTCATGGTATTCAATCGATCACGAAAATCTTTGACCATTTTGGTCAAATTGAAATACATCTTTTAAGCCAAATAGTGTAAAATTTATGCCTGAACTAGGTTTATAAAATTTTCTCTCAAGGGGTAAAATTTCACTCTTATTTAATGGGCACTACTGCTTTTTAACGGTTTAAACTAGATCGGAATTGGATTTAGTGAGGGGCATACGAAGTATATTACTTATCATGAAGTTACTCTAATTCATGCTGCTAAACGTATTATCTGCTCAAATTTTTGTCAGTTTTGTTGCATTGGAGGAGGCGTCAGAGTGGGGGAAAGAGTTGGGGTGGCTAAAAGTCATAAGGGGGGACGGAACTGTAAATGGAAAGGGTCCGTGCGAAGGCTCAGAGAGAGAAAGAGAGATGTTGGTGAGGAAAATAAAGCTTGGAGTAGGTCGGCCGTCGAGTTGACTCGTGGAAAAATCCCGAAGACGTCGGTCGGAGTTGAAAGGGACGCGGTGAAAAATCTAATAAAATCAGAATGAGTGCTCTAATGGACTATATGGGGCCTTTTCAATGTTACTCCGGCAGCGGAAAGGAAGCGGGGAACGCTGGATGCTTAGGAAAAGGAAGGAGGAAGCAGTGGAAAAGTCATAAATCTAATAAAAATTGCGTAAGAAGGCACTTTAAGGGAGTGTTTTCGGACGCCCGATAGGACGACCTTTTCCCCCTAGCATTTCCCCAAATTGTTGTGAAATGGTTGGTGGTAACGCATTTAGTGGCTGATTTTTCAAACAGAATTATTCTTGAAGACATTGTAAAATGGTTGATGCATATTCCAAAGTGAGCAGTGAAGCTATTTCAAGGTTTCCAATACCTAGTAAAAAATCCGTCTCAAAATCGAGTCCTTCATTATCGTACACCATTACGGAACAGATGAGAGAAATTTCTTACCTAGAAGTGGTAATAGTATCATCACTTGAAAGGAATTGTAGTCAGGCCTTGAGGTCAGAGTTGAGGATATTTCGTTGTTACCCTAAAATATTAAAAGTCTAATTTTACCGGATAATCTAGAAAACGAGCCAAGCTATCGAAAATGCCTAGTTTGGTAGCTAAAATGATACAGTTCCTGTAATTATAAATGAACGGAATGCTTTTTGAAATTCCCAGCGTAAAGAATGTTCCTAGGTCGTGCTCCGTTTCTAATGATTTGAAAGGATTTTCATTCCTGCTTCGCTGACATTGGTAAACCAGTTTTTTTTACCTTATCTTTATCTTTTATCTTATTTAGGTAAAATTTCAATAGCATTTTCCTTGAAAAATCTTTGCATTACTCAAGGGATATAAATCCTTTTCATGAACCTACTTCTTGTTTTCAACTGTTTTTTTTTCAATAGCATACTGTTTTTGCTTCATACAAGCTAAGATTGCCGACAAGTACTTTGGCTATCCTGCAGAATCCTATGTTATCTATTGCTGCTTATTTTCACGATTAGATGGTGAATAACCTTTCATTTGCTATGCAATGCGCAAATTTTCATTAAGTTTCCGGCAAGTGAGTAGCTGGGTGGTAAGTGGGCGTGGTCTCCATTCATTGTGAATTATTAGTCGCGTTTAATATTTAGACAGCCTATTGTCGAACGTGAAAGTTATATACGTATATTTTTCCGCAAGAACTTCATCCTATTTTTTGAGAAATGCGAACATTATATAACATAATGCGTCAATTTGTCGCGTTAAATCTGCATACACGGTGTGGCGCCTCTGTTTGCGAAAGCAATTTCATTTATTGATGAGATTAACCCTTCGGTGAAAGTAATTGCGTTAATTATTGCGAAAACAAATCAATAAGAGATTAATTTCATTAACTTGTTAATCGAATCCTGCGTGCGGTCTCGTCGGCGGAAGAGCACATATAATAATTTATCCCCCGATTTTACACCACACTCTTTCGGTTTCCCTGCATGGACAGTGAGAAAGCGCATCCTTAACGCAGCTTCCGCGCAGCGGCACCGCAGGCGGAGAACGAGTAAAAATGCGACGGGATACATGCTCTCCTCAAAAATATCCGTTATATAGTCTCGGGACTCTGGTGTGAGTGTTTGTACCGCCGCAGTCCGCCAACCCCGTAATATCTCCATATCTACCCTCTCTATTTCCCTCTGTCTCTCTCGTAAATCGCGGTATATTCGTTAAATGTTCCCACGCCGTTAATTTAAACATTCACCAACTCACTCTTTCACACGCACACGAGCTCGTGGATGTTTGCGTCCGCGCGTGTAAGTTTAATAATTTAATTTCAGAGTCCATTCCACTCCGCGTACAAAACCTCATTCAAACTGAGGCAAAATTTATAATCGAGAAAGGGACTGCAATATCGTTCGTTGTGTACGTGTGTGTTGCCGCGAGTGAGAGAGAGGTCGCTACAAAAGGTTTAGTTGGCTTTTGTGGACTTCCCGTTCCGGCCATGAATTCCCACCCCACAATTCCGAAATCCCGTGCTCCCTCCCTATTCCCCCTGGTCGCGCGACTACATACCGTATACGATGCCACCGTCCCACCTCTTTCTCTCTCTCTCCTCCCCTTCAAAAATCCCTTTACTTGCTGCTGCACAACCCCAATCGACATAACATCGTGGATGCCCGACCAACCCCTCCTCCATTCCACTTTTCCTCATCCCTCTCCCCTCCCTCCCCGTGGAAACGAGGGAGTTTAACCCGCATCGTGCCTAACTAACCCTCCCCCGTGCACTCCCAGAGCCGCTGCCCCGACCGAATGTTCATGTGTGTATCCATTTAGCATTTTTCCACCTTTCTTTCGGACTCGTCGCTCCCTCTCTCCCCTCGCGGTGCCTGCACCGACCTCTTCCCGCGACCGCACATCCACCTCGCTCCGATGGGGTGTTTTTGTCCTCCGGTCATGCTCCGCAGCTCGACCTCTCCCTCCCTCCTCCTCCGAAACCCCTTCCCTCCCCCGTCCCGTGTCTGTGTGCGAGCTCACCGCAGGAGCGACATTCGGTTCTGGCGGGACACGGCAGGTCAGCAATGGGTGAAAGGGATAGGTTGGCTTTTTGTCGGTGGCGGCGGGCACACGGCGGTGGGAGGGCACGTACGTGTGTGAGTACAGGGGGCGCTGGCTCCCTGACGGTTTATGTCGTTGCAACGGGGATTGCATCTGCATCGTGGGATTCGCTCCCTTCATCCCTCTCGGAGCAGCCCATACAACCGCTCGAACCGCCCACGTCTCCTTCCCGGCGATTGCCCCCGGTAACCAACCTCTCCTCCACCTGTCTCTCCATTGGATTCTGGATTCTCGATTACTGATACGTCCTAAGATATTCGCGTTCAGTCCACAGAGGGATGTATTCCTGCATGCTCATGATAGCGTTGGAGGTAATTCCAGATATTTAAGGCTGATCTAAAATAATCGGATCCCATGCTAACATTTATCACATATTTTAGATCAGATATCCATTATTTGTCAGAACGAACGTGATTGTGTTCGCGCTATCTAAAAGTTTAGTTTAATTGCGCGTTCCCTCAAGGATTCCGGCAATATTCTTCATTAGTGGTAAGTCATTCCTGTGTGCGATGCAAGGCAGTGTGCATCATTTATGAAGTTTTTCCCCTCTTAAATTGGACGTATAATTGTTTTGTAAACCAAGGGAGAGAAGAATTCACTGCATAATAACTGGTTTCCTGGTTACTCATTTGTCAGTGCATTTGTAGCATTCTTGTTTAGATGCCTTCGTTCACTCTGCGTTTAGTCCAGCTCTGAATATCTTATCTCCTTTCAGTGGTGGGAAGTGGGTGGCATTAAAATGCTAAGTGAAGCATTCTTTTAAGTGCAAGGTTTTTACTGGGTCCCACATTAGTTCTTTCGTCAATAATTTATATATTTAGACGCTTTCAAATCTTAGCATTTTTTGGCTCTAGTTTTTCTCCCTTTTCTTCGACTGCGTCAACCCCGTTATCTTCGATGCTCCCCCACATTCTACATCGTAATCACATTTTTCTGCCCCATCCCCTGGTTTCCCCCTCCCTCCTCCTCCCGACCACTTAAGCATCCTTCGAGTCCTTCTGTCATCGCCGGCGTCCCCTGACTCCCCTCCCCACCTCGCTCTTCCCTATTCCCCACTCGCGCTCCCCCTCCCGGCTTTTCCACCCTATTTCCCCCCATTCCCCTCTGTTGACATATGGGGGCCCCGATTTGGTTTCGCCCGTTTGTCCGTGCGTGCGTGTTCCCCGAGAGTGGTTTCTGCGATTGGCCCCGTGCAGCGATGCGATGCGTTTGGTCTCTCTCTCCCACTCTCTCTCTCTCTCTCTCTCTCCCACTCTCTCTCTCTCTCTCCTTCCCTCCCTATCGTCGGCTCCATTAGCGCCTCCTATCCTCCTCCTTCCGATGCCTGGCATGGTCCCGTCTCTCCCTTCTCCCCTTGTCTTCTGATTCACCAGTAATTTCTATCTCCGACCTAGCGAAACTTAGGATGCACGCAAGGGGTCGTTCAATAGTCGTGCGTGAGAAAATGAAGGATTCAAATCGCTGCCGCTTAGTTAGCGTTTAGATCGTTTATGGGGGGATGTGAAAATTAAATACCGTACACACCAAGAATTATGCGTGAATGAAAGATGGCTGTTTCATCTAAAAATATGGTTAAATATTCTAAGTATCCAAAGTGAGTAATTTTCGCGTGCAAATTCCTTGATTTGAGGAGGCAGAATAAGGATAAAGCTCATGTTTATGTTTTCTAGGCATTTATCAAATCGTAGGTCCTAGCTACTAAATAGCTGAAAACTACCAATTTACCATCGCTTATTTATGGACTGATATATTTACGGAAAAGCTGTTGATTAGGAAAAGTTCAACGCTCTCGGCAACAGTAATATTTTAATGTCAGGAAATCTTGAGGGGGAGAGATTGATGAATACAAGTAGGTATTCTTTGCAGCTTCTTACGTTAGTACCCCTTGAATACACTCATAACTTTCCCATACCCAACATACGTGTTCTCCTCTCCTTTTTCGACCTCTCTCCAGCCGCCATGTGGCGCTAAATGCGGGAATGGGGGAAGGGAAAGCCCACTTAGTACGACATGAGCGCCACCAATGTCTCCAATAGTTCCTCCAATAGTCACCCTGCATTGAATTCCCAAGTGGCGCCACGGTCTCGACCCGCTCTCCTCGCTTACAATTCCCGCACGCAATCAACAATAGCCCCCACTCCTCTTCCCTACCTCACTCTTTCTTTCCCTTCCCTCCAAAACCAATCCCACACCACTGCGCCGTATCTCGCCATCCTCTACCCCTACCCTTTATCATTATTTCTCATACATTACCCCTTTTGACTCCCACGATTGTGTTCGAGATAACACTTGCAGGTTGGTAAAGATTTTGATATGCCGTGTTTTTTTCCTCGTAGCTTTTTTCTTTTTGTTTCCCTCATTCATTCCTCTGTTGATTGACGTAATTCTTGGAATTTCACGTTGATGGCCAAGAATTTATATTATCGTCAACGTATTTGAAATAAGAGAAATGGATTAATTTCATTCCGCTTTAATGAATGTTTCAGGTTTGATTTTCGGGGGAGCATGGGCATATTAAAAATAAATCGAGAACGTCATAACATCTGTCCCACGACTGATACCGGAAAGAGTGATCATTTCAAATTCAAGAGACCATTATACCTACCCACGGTTTGTAATTGATGCAAATTGTCAGAGATAAGGAGATAGGGGCTTGAGCGTTTTTTAGAAAGCATTTTTGAGGTCGGTTTTGTCCAATAAATCCAATTGTACCCCTAAAATAATATTATATTTCTTACAATGACTTTAGTCACTAATTTATGTACCTACTATTTTTCCGAAATTCAACTCTGACTCTGATCTCTTGCTCTAATCTTTTTAGTTCCAAATGTCCAATCCAAATGGATGAGGGAGAAAATATTGAATGGGTCAACCTTGCTTAATATATTCATTTTTAATATGGATTGCATTTCTTTCATTTTAGGCCAATTTTGCAAGGAAAATATGCGTGTTATCCTCATTGGAAAAATATTTATTAATAGTTGTCGTATAGTGTCATGCTGGCGCGTTAATCTTATACATTCCAAATATTTAGCTGTTTATGTTCTCTTTTCCGAGAATCAGATGAACATTGAAGTCACACTAACGAACCCATATCTTTGAAATTTCCGGATACAATATGATCTTGCTTAGTGAACAATGAAGAGGACTTCCGCGTGTTCCTCCGAGTTGGCCTGTCATCTAGAGGTAAGTTAACGCGTAGGAACACCCGGAAGCCCTCTTCATTGATAACAAGCCCCGCGGAAACCTTAGATACAACTTGCTTAATCGTTTCCACTCTGCGGTTGATTTGATTTGAATAGTTATAGCTCCACTGTCAAAATAGCCATGTGTAAAATAACTCTATGCCTCTTTCTCCTCGTGTCCGTATAACTTTTCCAGTTCATGAAATTATTTTATTCTCCTTCGTTACTTGGAGTGAGACCAATTGATTACGGAAGTTGAAGTTTAATGGAAGGATTTTTATGGCTTAAGATATGCAATACTTTCATACGATCTGCGCATTTCAGAGATGGAAATGGTGTTGGTATGGAGTGTTTATGGAGAAACATGGAGAATTAAAAGGGAGTGTTCCATGAAAACCTACCCTAACCGGTAAACTGACAAATAATAGTATTTGAAATTGCTCCAAAGTGAAGAAATTGCCCCGCAAATGAGGTTTGTAGTGTTGAGGAGGTTTTTGCTGAGAATTTTCGGGAGGTAACGGGTACACGCACGAATGATACTGGAAAGAGAAGGATGACCCTCAAGCGGAGGGAAGAGTAGAGGAAGGAGTTTGGCCATGGAATGAGGAAGACCAATGCTAGTATTGGAGGGGAAGAGAAGTCCGGGTCGTTGGAAGGAGGCGCGGTGCGTTCGAGATGTGTCGTTGCCCGACTCATCTGCTTGTTCCCGCAACTCCGTCGTAACCGGTTTGTTGGATATTTACCTCATCTCAAGCGTCCGTTCCTTAAAAACTCTCCGCTTTTCCGATACCTTGCGGTTAGTTCCAGATTGCTAGGATTGAAATTGAATACATGGTGCCCCGGATGTGCGTAGTTACATTAAGTGGATTGCTCTGAACGATTACGGTTAGCAAGGGAGAATAATTGGCACGAGTCCTAATAAACTCCTATAAATTAGCTTGTTGCAGCTATATCCGTGGAATGGCGCAGAATTCCTCGCCTGCTAAGTAGTTTGACTGTCGGCATTACAACCCCCTTAAGTTGAAGTCACTAGTTCTATGGATTCACGTCCGTTTAGCAGGGAATGTAGAACGAGGATTGTAGAAGGGTTGTCCTAGGTTATAGCCCCCATCTCAATGATAAGATCTCGAGAAAGGTGAAGAAGATGATGGAATTATTCATGAACCTACGCCGAATCGGTGTATCTCTTTTTTTGATTTTTAGTATTAGCTGTCACAGGAACGAGCAATTAGTTACTAGGTGGTGCCATCTCGAGTAAAAGTCATGTTTGATATGAGTCATTATTGCACATTCAGTCGTGATCATGTACGGATGCATGGTAGGAAATGGAGTAATTACCCCATTTAAGAGTTTTTTTTTAACAAAGAACTCTTTTGCATTTTATCCGCTATCTTAGTGATGACGTTAAGTAGATCACATAAATCATCTTTCATTCATTGCATATTTATACGCAGTGACTGATTAGCAGTGTTGCATTGCAAGTTGTCAAGACTTTAGGAAATTAAGAGCAGAATGTAGATATATTAATGGCGTTTCAACATGTATGTGTAGAGGAGGATAGAAAAAAACGAAGTGTTAGGTATTGGAGGGAAAGAGAAAAAGTAGCTGAAGCAAATTCAGTGGCAGAGTATCACTGATAAGCAGATTGATAAGCACAGATAAGAAGGTAGCAGATAAGCACAGTGATGAGAATGAGAGATTCTGAGAGACCTCACGGAGAGGAAATTACTGATCGGGCGTGGAAGAAACAAGAAGAAGCGATTAGACTTTCAGATTCGGATGTAGGACATGAGGTACATAGAGGGCAATAGAGGAAACTTAGGTTCTTTCATCTGTGGGTAAGCTGTATAAGCGTTGCAATATCCACCCCAGTCTGCATCAATCAGTATACTATCTGCAGGGACTGCGGACATTCGCATTTTGAGAAATATTTGAAGATTGATACATCGTAAAAAGTATGAATACAAATACCTACATTCCATAGCCCCCTAAATTTGATTCTGGTTCGGTCCACGCACGAAATATCGGTCCCGTCTCCCGCGGGTGGGAAGCACGTAAAGATTAAAGACCGGCCGTGCATTCAGAAACACGACATGGATATCTCTCGATTCGTGCATTCCGGGGAAAAATCTTATTTTTTTAACGCCCTTTCATTTCGGATCACCCTCTTTCACGCTTTCATGGACGGGCACTTTTTTTCCCCCCCGCATCAACCCCCGTCTACCTCCTCCCACCCCTAAGCTGACCGGCCAGCCAGCCGGCCAGCGTAGTCAATACATCGGAGCACTTTTACTGCCGGAGCATCGCGCGCGAGACCGCCCGAGAAAAAACGACAATCGCCTCGTTTTGTTGCTGCACCTCCCCCTTGAGCGTAAAGCGCAGAGCATGGAATCCTCTGGGTCTCACCGGAACGACCCCTGGCGGCAGAATTGTTCGCCCCATCTCACTTGCCGCTCACCCACTCCACCTGCTGCCCCACATTCCTATTCCATCCTCCTACCCCTCCCCCCCACCCAACCTCCAAACTCCCGTGAATAGTCGGTAGATTGTCGTCCAAAAGAGCAATCTTAGTCTTTGTCCTCCCAGAAAACATTCTTCCCCCACCCGGCAATCGCCATATCGAGGAATACCTCCGCCCGCCCCCACCCTCCTTTATCCATTTCCCGCCCCTTTTAGCCATCCTGGTGGGAAACACCTTACGCAGCTCTCTGTACCGGAAGGAACGCTTTACAACAACGAAAAAACGGGCGGAGGAAAACCTTTAAACTTTTATCGCGAGTGCGTCGTATTGTTATTATTACACTTTTATTATTATTTTTTAAGGGTTGCGCCGTATAAGGGGTCATAAGGAGCTCAGCGAATCGGGGTGGAGTTGCGGAGGGGTGCGAGTAGGGGTCCCGAGTGGCAGCTAGTTCCGCGTCACATTGTCAGACAATGGTATGGGTGGGTGGGGAAATGCGAGATGGTCTCCTGGGAGAAAGGAGTGAAATGGTCATTGCACGGATGACGAGACGTTAGGTTAGTGCTCTTCCTACAATATCGCGGTCCCTTCTCTCGAGATGGTCGCTGACCGTTAACCTTTTCCCCCTTTTTTTAGGAAAAACATCGCCCTTTTAAACTGCCCAATGACCAAACTTTGTGGTATAACTTCTCAGATATACCCTTTGAGAAACCCATAATATTTTACGTCTTGCATAGGTTTAGTGATTGAGTAGTTAGCAGTGCTGAGGGAAAACTTCTGTGAAGTTCCTATTATCAGAATATGCTGCAGTTAGTATCGAATATGAAACACCGATGTCTTATCAGAAAGAATTATTTAGTAGTGCCGGAAATCACTAGATTCAGTATGAAAATTTTAATGCAAAACCAATCGTATAACAATTTCAACTTTCTAATGTTTGTCTACATTCATACGCGTTAAAATCGTATCGTTTTATAATCAAGGGAGGTAAAGCGTGAGGTACTGTTAATCACGCAGGAAATGCTCAGGAAAGCATAATTACCCGCATAAATATTTTTTTAAAAACTCCGTTATCTCAGTTGAAGAAATCAAACAATACAACCCTCCCCGATGCTCGCGTATTACGCGCTATGCGCATATCTGCTCGTTTCCCCATCACTCCCTCCCAACCCCTTGCTCCATCTCCTTTATCTCCAACCCCTCCTTTTCCGTGTCTTTTCCATTCTTCTCCATCCCCCTTTCCATCCCAGAATTCCTCCGCGGAGTACGCCAACCGTCTGAACCCTCGCGATCTCCGAATCACACAGTATCTCGGTAATAACAGTGATTACGCGTCATAAATCGTAACCGTGGAGGGGGCAAGAGGTGGCGGAATGGAAGGGGGAAGGGAGCAGTGCCAAATGGGCGCACTCGCAGCCGAAGAAAAGAAATGACGATCTGGCTGTGCAAAGGGAAAAAACGAAAGAACGTCGGCGGCGCCATAGGCACGAACAAAAGAAGACTCGGTCGTCCAATGACTCGCTTTACGTGAACAGCGGCAGTTGCTCAGCAGAACGAACGCTCCAAACCAATAGGTGTCAACCGCTTCGTGATCTCCTATTAATCATTGAGCCGCGCGGGAAACGTTTCGAGAAATATAAAGAGGGTCGAGTCAGCCGTTTCCATTCAACAGCTGAGAAGGGTTTTATCTGAACTGCCCTCCCATAATTTGGACACCTATACTTAAAGGGAGGTTATTTTAACCAAAGATGTGAGCTAACTCCAGAAGTAATGAGAGTATCAGGGTTCAATACTACGTTTTTTGTTTCCACTCGTTTGCTTGCTGCAAGAAATGGAAAAAGCACTATAGGTCACGAATTTTATGTCATTTGTGCTCTTTTTCTTCTCTCTAATGTTTACGTTATACGCGATGTACGGAAGACTATGCAGGGAAAGTTGATTGCAACATATTTGTATCTCTGTATCTCGAGAGTATCCATGAAGGTGTGTTAATCTGCTTCTTCATTTTTAGTATAGAGGCTATTATTATAATTTTTAAATACATAGAGGTATTCATTAGCAAATGATTATGCTGAGACAATTTTGACGACTTTGAGTTAGAATCATTTTTTTCACTGATATAAAAGTTAAGGTAAACACAATGCGAAACTAAATCATTAGAGACCCACATTAAGTGGTAGGCCTCATTAACGCAGTCCACCCTCGGGTTGAGCGCACTGTAACCGTATAGGAACTTTTTTTTAGGGCACGATACTTTTCTTTCGTAACGCCACAATAATATTCTGAAAGAATAAGTGCCTGCCCTTTGACCCCGCAGTCATTCAGCAAATGTTGATGTCTTTTACATGGAAGACATTGTAATTACTGGTACCTGGTTCTCAAAAGATAATTAATAGCCTATCCACGACAATTTTGAAATTGCCGTCTCTCGTTTCCTAAAACCTGCTCTGCCGGAAACATAATTCTCGCAGATAAGATTCAAAGCTCATAGCTCTGGAACGGAGACAGACAAAAGGCGTGGACGAGTGATTAATTGCTGTCGCGTTTTCATGCCTCATTACAACACGTTTCACATTAGATTTTAAGCTTTATTCAAGCAATCTTGATGGTTGTCATTCTATTCTCCTCTGAATCATCGCTTCCTACAGATAAAATGAAAGGCCGCAAAGAATGCTGTGGAAGGTCATTCTTATTTCTCAATAGTCAATACTTGCAGGGAATTTTCAAAACTTTTCACACTAGAGTCCCATTGGATCGTCATAAGTGTAACGCCCCCTGAACCAATTAGAATGTTCTCATTTATATCGATACATAACGTTCTCCGCTTTACTTTCGCCACCATATATGTATGTACATCCAATTGTATGTTGTGTACAGGCATAAAAATATTGGAAGAAACAGAATGTGCGATGCTGAGTTTATTGTCTAGCATTTATATCTTTTATCTTCAAATGGAGAAGCATTGTCCAAAGGAGTGGTCGGAGAACAGTACTTTAGGTGCTGGATATTCGAGTTTGAAATTGATAGATTTCATTTTCTCTTCATTTTAGTTTGTCTGAAATGTGGAAACGCCAATATTCCATGGCTTCAAAACATGTTTCTACATCTAGGTGTGGGCCGTGAAATGATGAGGGCAGTCGGTAGTCTCTGAGTTTGCCTATAAAAATCAACCAATAACCGCATTCGCTTTTAACGCTCAACATCAGGTAGTGAAGCATGGACCCGATTAGGTTATTCACCTTTTCCTGAATCTCGTAGGTGATATATGCACTTCGGGTACCAGATCATTTTCCTGCTTGCTTGGAGAACTTTCCATCGCTCCGCAGGCGTGGCTTTCGTTAGCGACAAGCTCTTGCACTCTCTTCGTATGTACATTCATTATTCAGAATGAATTTTTTCCTGGCGTCTCAAAAATGGAGGTAGTTAATATGAGGTGCAGCGAGGACCTTTCCCACCATCGAGGCGTTTACCTAGCTATTTCATTATTCCTCGCAAGAACAATGGAGGGATTTAAGGAAAAAAAACTTAGGCATGTGTTTGATCAAGATTGTTGCTCCTTCTTCGTTGTGGAGGGCAAAATATTTTTCTTCCCCTTTCCCACTCCAGTATTTATTTCTTTCCCGCGAGTCGCGTGGGAGTTGGTATAGGTAATGCGTTGGGTTTGCTGTGGGGGGGGTGAGTCAAATCATGCCCACATGACGGGTCGCACACTGCGGGATGAGGAACGTCTTATTGGCGAAGATTTGATGCGTGTATTTATGGATAAGGGAGAGCAAGTTGGCGAAATGGAAGAAGGATGGGGGAGGTAGGACATTTGCGGGGGAGACGAGATGGTCAGGAACGAAAGAAACAGTAAAGTGAAGACATTAAGTGGTTTAAGAGTAAGGACATGGAAAAGGAGGAGACGTGGGAGGGCGAGGGATGGCTGGCGTAGGAAGAAGTGGACGTGCTCATTTCTTCATTGTTGTGAATCCATGACGTGCCGTCCTTTTCAAGTTTCATCTGATTTAAGTTTCAAGTCCGTTGTGAGGAGGCGGATGTAAGCGAGAGCGAACCGAGTTTGTGATATTCGCGTAGCCACTTTCGTGAAGGTGCACACGTTGAAAAAAATTGCTTCAATGAAAGCACCTCATAATATGTTTTAATTTATTAGCCCTTTGCGCCGAGTTGGCTAAATAACATATTATGCAAAGAACGTATGTTATTTAAGTTTTCTTTGGGAACTAAGTAATAGCCGGTGGGTAATTTGAGACAATTATTTCATAGAGCCTAGGAAAATAGAAAACGTTAGAGTTGTAAAACGAGGTTTAATAATTATTCTCATTACTCCTGTGCCGAAATGGTTCCTAGCATGTAAGTGGGTGCTAGGTATGGTGTAGTTCAATGAAAACCTTGATAGCGCTCGAGTGGGAGGAATATCTTATATGTATTTATGTAATGCAGAGAGTCTTGACACGTTCTTTTATTTGTCGGTCATTCCCTAAAATACCTCGATCTTTTTCCGAAATACTTATAAACTCCCAATGGCGCGTGAGACTTTTTTGTAAATAGCCTTAATACTACTTCTAATTGCGTCTCTTAAGTTATGTGTGAAAAATGGCAATCTATAACTAACATAAACTATTTGCACACGAGAAGCAACAGATGGCGTATAGGAAGCACAATCATTATCATGATTCGCAAGTATTTTTCATTCCGGGCTCAGGCGTTAAATGGCCAATCTGCGATGTGATTCTCGCTTGGTCGAACCAGAATTTGTTTTGCTGGCCGTGAAAAATCGTGCTCTTCACTCGAATCGTCGGGAATCAACTTGTGTGTAAGTCGAGAAAACACCCGCCTCGCTTACTCGCTTTGGCAAGTCCGTGCATTCGACCGCCACCTCACCCTCCAATTTTCGAAGGAGGCACCAAATTACAGCGGGTAGATCTGCCGGAGAGACATGGCGTGGCGGAGTCTGCCGGCCAAAGGTAACCGACGCGGACAAGCGGGAAAGGAGAGGGATAGAAGTTAAGGGGGAGGTAGGGGGAGCGTTGGGAACGAAGGGGTGGGAGGGAACCAGAGAGTAGCTCGGAAGAGGACTGGGAGTTGAGGAGGTAGGGAAAGGGGTCAGGAGTAAGAATCCGGCGGGCGTGATGAGAGGAATGGAAGAAACCCGGCGAGGATGAATGACACATCGCCGGGGTTGTAGCAGTAGAGGGAGAGGGGAGGGATATGTGGATAGTCGCTTCTCGAAAGGTTTTTTATGGGTGGGAGGAATGGGAAGGATTTTAGAGACGGGTTAGTGGCGTGTCAGTGGCCTTGCTGGTACGCTGGGTGGTGGGGCGGTTCTTTGCAGTAGTATCCATGGTTTCAAAAACGTTCTGAGCGACCGCTAAAGCGGCTTAGGGCTGCAAATGATATGCTGCTTGGTTTGCGTTTAGTTGCAGCTTTTCGCATGCGAAGTCTACCACCAAGCGATTTTCCAGAGCAGTGTCCTACACGAGTCAATGCAAGAAATGAACAATTTCGGAGTATTCAGATTTTTCATTTTAACCCCCTGATGGGCTGTTTTTTACTGTACCTACTCCATGAAACGTTTATTACTTTATTTATTTTCCAATGCCACCGAAAACAGCACCTATGGCCTTTACATCGGGGAATTTAACAATTAACAACAGATGAGCACACACATCCATATGCTGAGTGGTGAAAAATCCACTCAGGCGGGACACGAACCCGCGACCCTAAGGTAAACAGGTGAGGACTTAACCACGCCGCCACCAGGGCCGACTAAACGTTGTGAGTAAGATATAAAACCAATTTTATACTACGAAAGATTTGCCGCAATTAGTTTTACTTGCAAATTGATTTGCGACAGAGTCAATCTTATACTTTTGGTTCTTCTCCAGTTTTCTTTTACATTTTTATGGTCCCCAAAATTTCTAGAAACCCAGGTCGATAGTAAAGTAATGTGTAAAAGATAGGTTTCATTGGAAATGAAAATTCACTTTGTACGCTCCACACAAAGGTTTTATTGGTTTCGACAATATATGTCATTATCAATTACCTTGATGAGCGTACAAAGTGAATTTTCATTTCCAATCGAGTGGTTCCACAAAGTAAAGCCTAAAATTTTGAACTTAGATAAGTTTAATTCATTACAATACTTATTTTGCGAAATCTAGATCAATGCTCGAGTGAACCATGCTCGGTTGAATCTTGGTCTTCGGTTTGAGCATGCAGTGTAAAATGGTCCACCTTCTACAAAGAGTTTGGCACAGTGGATTTTGGGACGGGGACAGAATCCCCTTCGCGAACATGTTGTGCGCGGAGTGGATTTGTACGGGTTAGAAAGCGTACGTGAGTGAGTGTCAGGGGTGTCGGGAGCACTGAGGTGTGGGCCGAAGGTTTTGAAGCGGCGGGTTAGGAAAAATGGGAGTGAGTTACGTGAGGAAGGGTTCCTGACAGCCTTTGCTTGGCCCCTCTTGGTAATTATGGGTTTTCCTCCCCGGAGTGTGAGGACGGGGCGAGTCGGGGGTGGGAGATTGGAGTGTTGGCGAATTGGGCGTCGGTGAACAAGTTGGACGGGTAAGGGGTTTAATGTTGAAACGTTATCCTCTCTCGCTCTGTTTAAATTCTCAGGAGATGCGAT
Organism: Platycnemis pennipes; assembly: GCA_933228895.1. NCBI lineage: Eukaryota > Metazoa > Arthropoda > Insecta > Odonata > Platycnemididae > Platycnemis > Platycnemis pennipes. Next base: position 56,658,114 of record OW121853.1, read on the forward strand.
ATGTGGATGGGGAGTATTGGCTCACGCTGGCCACTATGGTCGCAACCATCCATCCTGTGTGCGCCCGTACTAGTAAAGGATCTGAATATTTAGTCATGATTCGTTGTTTGGAAGAGCTGATTTTATCTCTTCCTTATCGTTATTTTTGTTTCTAGAGAGACACGGAATGAAGCAGACTTCATTGTAATTCGTAATTTAAAAGAACTGGGGCACAGGTTGGATCAGGTTTGAATCCCGTCATTTTCAGTTTCTAATTCGAGGTTCAGTCGCTTGTTACCTGCCAGCATTCTCTCATCTATATCTTGTTTTGCTTTCTAATTATTTTTCCCCGCATCCATCCATATATTGCCTACACTATTTGGTCTTCCGTTTGGAAAATTTTCTTTAACGATCACTTTAATTATGTACAACGCTAAAACAATTTGACTCATTGTGAAACTTAGAACTTTGAAGCTATATTTCAATGCTTTAAAAAATATCTTATTAAGAGCCTTTTCCCATTTTTGCTCATTTTTATCCAATTCACCTATCACTTACGATTTAGAGGCATATTATTCATCTTTGTCATTGTTCCATTGGGAGTCCTAGGAAACTAATTTCCTGGTCTTCGATAGAATTTTTTTTAGGGAACTATAGCCTTTCTTGACTGAGTATTACCGTAAGAAACTCAAAGGTGGTCGCCAATGAGACTCCTTACATGTATCCTGTCCGATGTCCTGTCCCATGCTATTTCTTTCTGAGCCGTGGCTTAAATTGGCGCTAATGGCGTGAAGTCTGTTTTGATATTTCCTAATTTCGATTGGCATCGGATGGACTCTCGATTGGCAATTGGAAAATAGGAGAAGTATCAGCAAAGAATCGTCGCCAATATTTTCAATTATTCCAGTACGATAGCTCTGGCAATCGCTGGAATCATCTTTCCAGGCAATCAATCATATCCATCATTTTCCGATAGCTAATCACTTGGATAAACTTGGCTCAACGGCTTCGAACGAGATCGGCTGAAATCGAGGATGATCAAACTGAGAATTTCCCACATCGTGTTTGGATGTAATTGATTTCCATTACTAAAGGATTGTGGATTCATATGATATTTGAAGGCAATTTTACTCAGCCTAATAACAGCTGATTTTCAAATCAACTAGCCTTTTTTATTGCGGAAGGGATATACGCTCACAACTTGCGTTCCTTTCAGCCTGTCCGTTACCGAAATTGACACCCAAATGATCCGATGTAAAGTACGGATGCCCGTGTGTCATACAATTTTCTCCATAACTGGAGTTGGAAACAATGGTGTACTTCTGCTGACTTAAAACAGACAACTCACTGGACCAGGCAGGGGAAACAGAGCTCGCGAGATTGTATCCGGCTAAAAATCCGAAATTTTGGGATAAAAGAATTTAGGGTTGCTTATTATTTTGAGGAGGTCGTGGTGGCCTAGTGGGTGGGGACCTGAGCTACTGACCGGAGGGTACCGGGTTCAAATCCCGGGCAAGAGCTTTTCTGGGCACCCCCATCTAAAATCCTCGCAATTCGATTTTCTGCGTGTCAGAACTTCGTAGGAAATCGCAGGAAATGGCCCCCCTACCCTGAATGTGTGAATTTCACACGCCGTTGGCTTAGTACGGGGTGAGCTCTACTCTCACATATCCAAGACCAACCTTCGGGTTTAATCACTGAGTGATATTATTTTTAACAATAAATACCAGCCAAGATGGAACCTTATGTGGATATGTCTTTTACTCTATAACTGCAGACGAAAAGCTTTATTTGGAAATAAGCTGTCAATGTAAGGCCTTGTAACCAAGGGGTTATCATTTTTATGAAATCGGGGTATCTAAATATGTATGTTGCGCTCTATTTTAGGACGGTATATTCGTTACGTTCATGCACACGTACACTCGGCTGACACGAAGTCGGACTTATCATCTTCCCACAGTTCTCTCTGACGTTCTCTCAAAATTCACGTCCCGACCATTTCCCCTAAGCTATTCATTAGTCCCTTAAATGGAGGCTTCCCATTGTCTTTTTCCTTATTTCCCAATCGTTTTTTTCCCTCTCGATTCGCTCCTCCTCCAACGCCCCTTTTTCCACATTTCCTTTTCCTCGAGAAGGACTTTCCTCATAATGGATAACTGCAGAGGACGAGATAATCTGAGTCATTTCGTAAATTGCAGGTTTTGAGTTGTGAGTCTTTACATAAAGACAATCGCAACCGCAAAGGTTTAGGCGTTATTAAGGAACGAATGGATCCAAAGTTGCTTTTAGTTTTCACGGGAAATGAGCTCTTGTGGCATGCGCGACGCTTAATTGGCTCAGCGGTACCTTAAACGCGATGTTTGTTAGTATGTTTTACGGAGTCCTATTTTGGTGAGTCGCTCGGTAATTTTGGGTCGAGATCGACGCGAGTGATCTCATTGTAAAGTTTCCGCGGAGAATATCCGGGTTTACATTTTTGTTTCGAATGAGTGGTCGTTGTGCTAATAGCTGTATTCCCAACTTTCTGTGTGGAGGATTGTTATGCACGAGATTTCTCTCTCCCTCTTTTTCTCTCTATCGCGATTCCGCATTTTTCGACGAACCGTACTGGTGGCTCTCCTTAAAATATGGAATCACCCCTCATGTTGCCGTGAGATTTGACCCAGTCCCTCATCTCAGTGGACTTCAATTCATCACAGATTATCCCCCTGGCGCTGTCCTATTCATATTTACGAGAAATCCGAGCCTTCCCTTTCGATTCCACCGAGTGCGACTGAGGAGAAGAATGGAAGTTGTTCCACAAGGTTGCGATATTTTGGTGCTCTTCCGCTTTCCTATCATCGGAAGAGCGTTATTTTTTCTCCTGGTCACCATAATCATTTCGTTCCTCTTTCTCTTATGGCCTCCTACTTCACCCCTCCCGCCCCGTGGTCCTTCGACTCGAGGGTCCTTCCTATTGCGGCCGAGAAATTTTCCCACCCTTGGTCTGTGCCCACTCTTTCTTCTCCTTCAACCGATGTATTCATTCCTCGCTATGAATGTGGGATATTGGTACGACTCAGGAGCCTCCGCCCCCTCCAAATGCCGAGCGCTAGACAATCTATGGCCCCCGAGAACGTTCCGTTCGGCCCCTCATCTCTCTTCGGACCATGGGCGATTGTTTTTTTTATTTCTTTTGACCCCTCTCCACACGCAGACAATCACGCAAACCCTGTTTTTTTTTATTGGTTCCCATCCGGTGCTGCATCCTCCCCTTATGACTACCATACTCTTCCACATCCCCTCAAGGCTAGCCCTTCAGCTCTCCCAACTTTACAGCCTCTACATGGAATTTTTGACATCCCCACATATCTTGATGATTACTCAATCATAATTGTCTATAAATCTTTCATAGGGGTTAACCATTGCAATATTGTCATACGTTACGCTTATTGAATGGTTGTTCTGTGTATAGTTTTTCAATTGAATGCCGTTGTTTGGACTTTCATCAATTATTTTCGCCGAAGGAACTTAAAAAACTTAATCTACTGCTGCCGACTTCGGTCAGTACACTTTATTTTTGCCGTTGTACTAGATATTCATATATTAGACTTTGTTCGGTCTCTTCAGAACTCATTCTTGCCCATAGTCGCATATTTGTTGAATTGTAATAGTTATTAATCTCTTTTAATAATAGCTCTTATGGGAGGAGTCTTGCTGCCGAAGTCGTTTGTGTCATGGTGTTTTGCACATTGGTAAAACTTTAGGGAACGGAATGTGGTTAGAGGAAAATCTGACTTCATCGTTAGCCTAACGTTAACGAAAAGTGTCAAAGGTTCCATGGTTTAATTTGCCATCTCACTTATGGAGTGCTGAGACATGTACTCCCTTCATGGCCGAGTGAGTAATCTGGCTTTCTCTGTAAGAGAGCGCCTCCATCGAGTATCGAACCCAGATCATGAGTATGAGCAATCGCTATCTAACTCTCCGACTTGGTCGTCATATTGTTTTCTATTTTCCGCCTCGCTACACTCTTTTCTTCGCCGACGTTAACATTTTTATATCTCCCACCCATCTGCTTCCACACACTCCAAACGGAAAAATACCCTTTCCTTTTTACGCATCCCTTCTCTTCTAGCTTTAGGAGACCGAAGTCTTTCTCCAGCGTCGTCGATGCCTTCTCAGTCACCGTGGTACCTCAGTCCACCCTCGCCCTCTCCCATTCTCTCTTTCTCTCTCCCACCTCCCTCCTCTGCCCACTCACTCTCCTTTCCTTTCCTTCTCCCCGCGGCCCTCTCCGAACCCGTCTTCCCCCCTGACGCTGAGTGGAGGAGGAGGAAGGCCCCATCATCTTTTGTGGAGTTGGGCAGTCCCCATTGTGAAATGAGTCACATCAAATCACGTCAAAATTAATATAGTGTGTGTAGACGGTGAGGGAGTTGGGGAAGGATGAGAGCGAAAAGGGGGAGGGGGAGAAAGAGGGTCAACCAGAGGTTGGGCAGACATCCGTATAGAGCCGGAGGGAACTCAGAAGGGACAACGGGGAGGGCATAGAGTTTTAGAAGGGAGGATGTGGCGGGAGAGATGGTGGTAGGTGGGGAGGGCGTGGGTGGTTGAGATAGGAGTGCGTGGACGATGAAACCTGATTTTGAAGAATGAAACACCGAATGCTTTCTGTGCCACAAATAAATAGGAAGGGTGTCGGGATGGACGTTAACCATGTTATGAAATCCAAGCACAGTTAAAATGCTAAATGCAAGGTCCTTTTTCCACTCATCCTAAGCCTGTAAATCACGATGATGTTCGGGTTTCACGGAGATAATTCCACCTGTGTTCTTTGAAGTCTGAGCGAAGGATTACCGCAATCTTTATTGCTTTACTCTTATAGCCGTTTAAAAATATTTAATATTGAAGTTTTGAGGTACATTATGCCTTTCCCAATTACCTGCATAGAGAATTATTTCATCGCCGGCAACTATACGAAAACATTTGGCGCTTTTTCATATTTATGAGCTCTGATCTAATTTAAAAACTCTACTTATCTTTGCTCCGCGTCTGGTAACAGTGTCGATGATGATTCATTAAATTGATTCTTGGCAAGTTGACGTCATATGTATGTAGTAGCAAGACATTGGCTACAAAAGCTTTGAATACGTACATCGCGAATACTCTACGGTTCAACCGTAAGCATCTTCAAGTATTACTGGATAGCTATCTAGGATCCCGTCGTATTTTGCTGTATAAGAGAAACTGCTGTCGGCTCAACATCCCAAGTAGCTTCTGATGGAATTTGAAGACTAAGGTTTTAACGCTCTCCGAAGGACCTTTAACGCAAACGAAGGCAAGCCGAGACTTAAGTAGCGCACCACATCGGTAAGTGGTTTAAAAAATGTGCCGAGGCGGCATCATTCGTACGATACGTCATGGCTAAAGGAGGCTCGTGAAGAAGAAGCAGTTTGTCTCAGAATGGAAATAAAGGAGAGGATTAGAAGAAACATCCATCTCTCTCTGGATCGGCGAGGGATGTTTCTTTTGTGCAGTCGCCGAAAGATGAGTCTTTCCGCTTCTTTTCTTCTTCTCTCTCTCCTTTGTCCATGTGTTTGCACGCACGCGTGTGTGTGCAACCTTCTCCCGCTCCGTTGTAGCTCTTCCCTCTTCACTTTTTTTATTTCCCTCCAAGCGCTCCGCATTTTCACATCCCGCCGCACCCGCCGTAATTTTTCCGACCGATGCGTGATTAGTTGAAAGAAATTCTTCACGCTCGACGGGACACACGGACTGACTCGTAAGGGGGCGGCAGGGTGGGGAGGAGGAGTAGGAGGTAAGTCCCCACCCTCCCCCACACGACCCCCAGAGGGAAGGGGGGGAATACGGGAAGTGTGGGAGGGATGAAGGGTGGGTATGGAAGGAGGAGGAAACGGAACGGGATACATCGGGGGCACTGTGCAAGCCCTCCGGTCAAGTTTTCAGACGGAAAGCAATAGTTGTGTGCGTGAGCGTGTGTGAGGGTTGAAAAGGGATTCAGGGAGATGGGAGTCGGGAGGCAGAGTGGGTGCCCGATAGGATTTCAACTTGTTTTTCCATTATTGCCTATTGAGCTGGGGGGTGAGGGACGCGGGTCGGGGGGGGGAGGAAAATCCTGCGTCGCACGACCACCCCTCTCATTTTAAGCCCCCCCAACTCCCCCCCTCCCTTCCCAGCCCCCCGCAACCGCCCTCTCCTCGCGTTCGACAGAGCGCCACCTGGCTTTGTTCAGCTGCCGCCGACCGGGTTTTCCTCCCTGCCAGGGCGGGCGTCTGCTGCAGCGGCGGCGGGCGGCACAGGCTACAGTCGCGGGGCGTCGACCGGGGGTGTCCGTGAGGGCGGGGGGTCTTTCGTCGGGTCCCCTCCCCCCGTGGGGAATGCTCCCAAAAGGGAATGAGTGCAGTGCTTTCTCTCGCATTAGCAACCCATCCTCAGTCCCCGCCACTCACCGCTTACATCGTCCTCCCCCCCACTCGTCTGGCCAACCGTTTCCTTTGCGAGGGGGGTGAGAGGCTGTGTGCGCTCTTAGTGGGTGCATCACTTACATCCGCGATGCATAGCTGCTGTTAATGCGCGAGAATTGGTATTTCAGCGTGTTTTCGTAATTTTTCGCGATAATTGAATTTTTTTTATGTATAAGAAATAGTTCCAGAGATTCGACTCGAAGTAGGTGCTAAAATATATTGGCATTAACGTCTCAGACGTTTCAATTAAGCATGAAATTTCAATTTAAAATAAATTATTAAAGTAAAAAGAATCACGATTATTTCATTATATTGCAGGAATTCAATACGTTGGAACGTGAAAATCAATCCCTAAAAATATGCCCTAAGGTCTTGGGATGTTCTATGTGGGTAACTGTGATTCTATCTGGCTGTAAAGCTCACAAAACTGAATGAAAAATTGCGATATCTTCATAAAAAATGCCAATGAATTCAGAAATATTCTTCGTGTAATGTACCTATTTTATTGGTTTAGTAATCAGTTTTCATAGCCACAGAGGGGTGATTCAATAATTAAGGTATCCACTGAATTATTTGAGTAGTGCCGACAGAACCATTCGTCTTTCCTTCGATACAGCTCAATTAGACAGCATAAAACATGCTCTGTTCTCCGAGGGACGTGAAGCTCTTTGTAATCGGTAATTCCTTATTTAACCCCGGCCACACTGTGCCCTAGTTCAATATTCACCCGGTCGTTCCCCCTCCCCTACGCCCAACTCCATAGATTTTTCTCTCACCGCAGTACCCATTCCGCCTCCCCCATGCTGTTCACCCATTATAATCCGTCTCCACGTTCCGGTTCTGTATGTGGAACCGTTCATGCGAGAGAGGTGCTCATATAGTAAGTTCCACTTTTCCCCCAACTACGTTTCTCTCTCTCTCTCACCTACCGTCTGCTCTCCTCTCGTCTCCCCGCCCCTCCGTCGAATTCGTCATTTTGTGATGTCCGCCCCACCCCACTTCCCTCGTCCAATATTCAACAGCCTCCTCACCTCGGACTGTGTTGCCATTACGAGCCCTTTTGCAGTCATCGTCGGACGGACCTAATGCGGCCTTCTTCCTTTGTCCGAATTATGCAAGGGGATAGAAATCGTTGAGTGTGAGCGCTTCCTGGTTGAGATGTTTCTCGGTTGCGATCGCTCACCGTTCGTTTCCATAATTACTCGGAGAATCGGAAATGTGTGCCGTTCACCGCTCGGCTCTTGCCTCCTCTCCCGACTAAGCGACTAAATCGTGTTGTTTTATGGGGATAATTTTCGTAATTTAGCTCAGGTTTGAGGCGAAAGCATTCCTGGAACTGTTGATGACGATCTCCGGTCGACCGCAGGTCGATATGAATAATGTATCTAATGGACTCCAGGGCGCAGTTGTGGATCAGATCCTTCTGATATTGTTTATCGGTGTATTTCTTACGAGTGTTCCTCTCAGTCCCAATAGAAATGCTAATCCCCGATGCCCGCCGATAATATGATTCGAATTTCAATAGAGGAACAGTGACACGACTTAAATTTATTTTGTTCAATCGCTAGGAGTTGTTAATATTTGATTCTGCCAAAGCACAGGTAGTCCTTAATTTGTTATTTTTTATACTTCTTCGGCAATTACGGTGATTTAAATTCACTTTGCGTTAAATTTTATCGGTAATACGGAACGAATATCAGAATACTCGTTCAGTTTACCGATCCGACCCTCATCAATGCCAGCTGTAAGCTGTTGATACCATCAAATATTTCCAAAACGTATAAAGATTGACAAAATGAATGTCACATAGAAGACTGGGCACCATATATAACTGGCTTGATGTAGAGGCGCGGAAGGAAATGATAATAATAACTGTTCGCCTTCGCGTGTTTTCATTCTGTACAGAATTACACCGTGGTCTTACGGTGGTCTATGCGGCCATTATGTGCTCAATTGGTTTGAAGTTTCGGGTGGAAAAAGGATAGGCTTTGAGAATCAGCTGTTCCCCGCCCATGGAAACGTATTATTATCAGCGAAGAACCGGTGTGACAACTCTCGCATGTTAAACGACGACTCTTAAGGGGGAAGTTCGGAATGTCACTTTCTTTCTTTAGATCGATAAAAATATCCAATAGATGTTGTTATGGGAGAAGACGACGACCTTTTGACGTAATCGGGCACCGCACACGTGCTTTTTGCATACCGTCAACCTCTCACATCTGGAGACCTTACCTCGACAAAGTGTTTCCCCAGCTCTATTCAATAATGCAAAACTCTTGTCCTCATTTTATCCGCTTGTAGAAAAAAAATACGTAAGGTCTTTATCGAATTTAAAATCGGTGACCGCTGATGTATTTAGGGAAAGGATAGTTTTGGAATCAAGGTTTATATGAACGTTATTTCTGTTATTTCAAAGATCAGTTAATGTCTTACGTCTGCGATATAATTCAAATTTACGAAAGTATCATTTCGATTTTCAATTTTCACTTAGTTTGACGAAATTTGGCGCAGCATACGTGCTTTTACATGCCGTCATATCTGGAGTCAAGTTCTTTGCAAATACGTTACCTTGAGCTTTTCCATGCCAAAAAATAATAAAAACTATTTGAACGTGAAAGCTGTTGACTCCATAAACTATATAAAGCCTGGGATAATATACCTCAGGTATGTACGTCTTTCACAATCACTCTCGAAAAAGAGCCATTGTCTTAATTAAATGATTGAATTCATAGTCATGAGTGCAGCTATAAATCCAAATGAATTCTCGATCGAAGGTTTCCATTTAATATCCAGTCCTTGGGCCAGAAAGGGGTCTTAAACATATTTACCAACTTAAAATGACGGTGTGTAGGTCATTACATGCATGATGACCGTGAGATGGCACGTAATTCCATGTTGATAGGTTATTTATACGCAATAACATATGTGGTTTAGGCTTTTAAACGCAAACGCGTCCCTTTCGGAATGGGAGCAAAAAATTCTAGAGTTATATTTCACGCTCCGGAACACGCTTCTCCTTTTCTTCTCCGTTCCTTCAGATTTTTTTTTGCTTCTTTTCCCCGATATAATTTGTGATTACAATATGACCTTAGCCATTTCTCCGTCATCCTAACACCTAACATATCACGAGCCGAGGGAATGGGGACGGTGGTCGGCGAAAGACTCAAATCGCCCTCTTTTTTTCCCTTCCCTTGGCCAATCGACGTCCGGAACGTCATATTAATCCCCGGAATTATTACTTCTCGGTCTTTTCTCGAGATGTCGTTCTACTTGCAGTCCGACGGTGCTCCATTTTTAAGAGCCACTAATTCCATTTTTTCACTCCCGACCAATCCCGGAGTCATGTCATTAACCGCATTCATTTCTCCTTCCTCCCTCACTAACCCTTCATTTTTATCACTTCTCCGTATTTAAACAACCTGTTTCAGCCCTAAACGTGTCCTTCGAGTGCGCGCGTGTTTCTTAACTACACCAATTGTGAGTCGTCAAGGCTAGCCTTTCTATTTCATAGAAGTCATTTGAGTTTGTATGCGTGTCTCCCTCTCTTCCACCAGATCTAAATAGGCGAAGGGGTAATTTTTGTTTTGCCGTAATGAAGCAGCTTAGCATCATCCTTACTAGAACGTTGGCTCTATTCCTAACGTTATATCTCCTTTTGTGAATAAGCTTAGGAACGTGAGATTTTTATGCCCTCCATATTACAGAGCTGCATATACGGCTGCGTTCATACTGCGAAATTAGCGAATGTCATTTTTGATGCTGCTAAGAAAAACTATTTATTGCAATGTAGCGGAAATCTAACTTTCTATTTCTTGGGAATTTTTATCAGGGTACACTGGCGTAATATGAATTTGAATTTGTGTGTTAAAATTATTTATATAAACTACGTGTTTTCTATCGAGTCCAAATGTGCTCAAAGCTCTGAACATGGTTTTCTCAGAGTTTTAGCCTGCCTAGATTAACATGGTGACCCTGAAGGTTTTTCCCGTTGGGTCGAATGGAGCTTTCTATTGTATATGAACCATAAAGGCAGGTAACATCCATCCACCCTATAGAAAAAGTAAGTTTGGCATTTTTCGTATAACACTTGACCGATCCTGCTAATAGTGTGTCCCAAACAATACCCTGCCAGGCTTTTAGACGAATCTATCCCAAGAGGCCTAACTAGGATTAGGACTCGCAATAAAAGAGGGCTTTCTTTTCTGCTCGAAAAAAAGTTCTCTTCTCACTCTAGGGAATTCAATGCCCCACAATGTGTTCTCTTTTCTTGCCATCACGCCTGACTCTTTCGTTCATCCTTTGTCTATAAATGAAGTATCCATATATTCTCGGTCGGCCGCAATAGACAGATAGGTAATGCGATGTGTTGGCGACGCAAAGATCACGGTTAAAAATCCCATTTCGGGCATAGGTATCGTGCTTGTCTTTGAATTAAGTTAAGGTTAGGTGTAGTCAGTTAACCTCAGCAGTCAGGTCACCATAATACATTATTCTATTGCTAACATATACTTGGCTAGTCTCTAGCCTCCCTGTGTTTCCCCCCTGTTTTACTTTCCTTCCTATCGTCCAATTCTCGATCTTGCCCTCATCCTGATCACCTCATTCCGAGCACTTAGCCACGATCGTACCTTAAAGTTCCTCTCACTGCCTGCTGAGCGGTCGCTGCGGGGAGCCCACTCCGCGGTAACCAAAGCGCCCCCACCGCCTCATCCTCTCCAACTCGCCTTTATTCCCATCTCGTTTTTCAAAATCTTTCCGCCTCACCTCCCGCCACCCACCTGCACCTCCCTGTGGACTCATCGTCTGTGAAATCTGTAGATCCACTCTCAATGCTCATCCGCCATTCCTCGAGAATCGGACTCTTTTTTTCGCCAACTGCTGCAGAATTTTGAAGGCAGGGTTAGGCAGTAGTGTACCTACCGTGTTTATGAAATGTTCGTTTCTTTTGCGTTACTGCTATTGAATCGTTTTAAATTCCTCCCGTTCCGCTAGTTTTTAAGGGGCATGAGCACATTTTAATGCAACGCCTTATCCGCGGGAAAACAAGTGACTCTGAAAGATAACACGGAGCTGATGAAAATTCAACTACTTATGTTAAATACAAAATCGTCGGCTGCAATAAGTGAAAATGAAATTAGATCGAAGCGAAGCAAGTTCCTTTAGGGCGCTCCCAAATCAAGAAGCCGGTAACATTAAGGAGGGCCTTAAAGTGAATACTTTTGTTCTTTCGCTGCCGCCTCGGCGTGATCTCTTGCGCATCCGAGACAAAGCTTTATTTATTTGGCAGAGCAAAGGGCGGAATTGATTAAACGAAGGCCGCAGACGAAAAGAAATTGCTGTTTGCGCAAGGCACCGACTTACAATGCTGCGCCAATGGGAGAAATGGGTCCATTAAAAAAAATAAATGGGGTTTTATTTTCATCGCCGGACCATTTGCCTCATTCCTTCTTCAGCTGGGAGCCCGTCTTTGTCTCGCCCGACCGCTTCCCCCCATCCCCTCTCGCTTTTCCAGCTCCGTAAGGGAGTGAAGGAGGAAATAGTAGGCGCAGGAATCGTTTTCTCGGAGCGTCCCATAAACACCTTGGGTCCGACGTGAGAACACGAGGGAAGGGGGTGGTGGATTGGGTGGGTGGGGAGGGAGCAGAACCTGTGGAGAATACGAACGCTGAGAAGTGGGATGGAAAGGTAGAAGGCGGAGAGGAAAGAAAAGCGACACCGCGTCGACCGATGAATGCACCCATTTCGGTTTCTACAGCCCTCTGCTCCATCTTCCTTCTCTCGATTATTTCTCGCGCTTTTCGCCGGATAGGTAGACGAAAAGGTGTGCATATTCCTCCTAGGCGTCGCGCGGGTGTGTGGCAGGGGGGTGATATGCCACGAGTTACGAAAAAGGAAGAGGAAATTGGATGGAGAAGTAGTGATGAGCAAGGTCTGTATTAATTTAATGTTTCGTCTCTACTGTGACCGTAAATAGGGAAACACGTCTGCTTGAAAATTCACCTCAAATAATTTGTGGCTTCTGTGTGAAGTTCCAAATATAAGTGCAATAAACAAGAGTTATTTCTTCAATATCGTTAGGCATCATATAAATATCATTTGGCCGATAGAAGAATCGAGTGGAGGGCTGCATCCAATCAATCCTAGGATTGTTGACCCATGAAGATGATGATCGTAGGAGACGTCAAGTCATTGATATTTCTGCTGTAGTTAACTTATCTTTCAGTAATAATTTCTCTTTCACTTTTTATATGATATTGCAAACTTTTTGATTCTCGGCGTTATCCCATAGAATTAAATAAAAAATAAAGCGTTTTTTTCTCTATATTTTAATGAGGCGATATATAAAATCTTTCACCCGGATCGTAAATTGCCAGTGTATTCGAGGTTGCATCAAACGAAAGATACATCATCATTTTATACGGTCGCCAACTTAGCAGGGCTAAGTGAATTGTCTTGAGTTTTGGACGACGGTTGTGGTGACCCCAAAGATTTGTCGAAGTCCAGCCAACCCCGCGAAGGAACCCCGTTCCTTCGCTTCCTCACCATTTCGAGAACAGCACGCTCGAAAAAGACTTTCGTGCCGGATTCACGGCTAGCTTTTCTTATCACCCACCCACTCCTCTCCCTTTTTACTCCCCATCAAATCTCCCCGAATGCCCGATTCGAGACGTGGATTAAGATTCTCTCTTTCAAGACAAGGGGGTTTGGGTGGTGAGAGAGTGAGTCGCGTGATGCGTTGTCCCGTGCGCGTTCACGGTATTTATATTCGAGCCATTTGCGTGAGCACTCTGTAGAGTCAAATCGAGCTGAGAACGGAACGTTTTGCAGATTATTGCGCACCAACATTTTTCATGCAAAGTCAAAGTTGGAATCCAATCGAATGGAGCGCATTCTATCTAAAGGAGTCTACTCATGTGACTAACAAAGTTGTGAGGGAATAAAAAAGGTATTATTGATTTATCACTTAGCAAAACGAAGTGTGATAAGGCAAACTGTAACCCCGCTCAACCCTCTCATCCTGTTGCTTTCTCCAGTTTCTTTGCAGACAGCGGTAGCCAGGTCGTTAACATGATGGCCTGGGATCCCAAGGTGCACGGGTTCGAATCCCGCCTCAGGCATGAATTTCATATTTGTTTTACTCTTAGGATTTTAGGTTAGACAGTACGAAGAAACGTAAGGCGTTGGGGCACCTTAAACGAACTACTGCTACCGGTTTCGTTTCACTTTGACTGAATCCTGTGCGTAATATAATATGTAAGCAACGTTTGTGAATAACAAGTGCATCAGTACGAAGGAAACCGGGTGGGCGTGATATCAAGTAATCAGGCTCGATCTAAGCGAGCAAGACCATGATTTCAACCGCATTATTAACCTAGCTGATCCCTCGCACGGTTGCGTTCCGGTGAGAGACCGTATCGGGTTGAAAAAAAATAACACTCCACGGCAGGGCTATTAGCGGAGTAGAGATAAGAATAAAAATATTCGAGAGTGGGAAAAGAATAATAACATGAATAGTCACGAGTCGAGATAGAAAAACCAATGGAATGCTCTGGCCGCTGGCGAGTTTTCGAGGCCAGGAGATCTCTTCTTAAAAGAGTTGGAAGGCGTGCAATTTCATCCGCACGGCAGCGTTTCTTCTTTTTTCTCAAAGACGGAATCGAAAGGTGTAATTGAAGACAGAGAAAAAAGGAGCGAATCAGAGATATTGGTGGATGCGTTCCGATTCTGGCAGCGATAAACGAGACCATAGGGATGGAAGTGCTCTGGCTGCCAGTCCACGCGGAATGATCAGGATGTTGAAGTACTGGCATAGATGAGAAGAACGAGATTTGGCGAATCGGTGGCTTAGCATGATATTTTAGTGGGAAGGAGACGAAGGTGTTGGAAGCTGCATATTCTAGGAAGGCAGTGATAGGCTAAAAGGCTCTTCTGGAAAAATAAGACGGAAAATTTCGGAACCTTCATCATCGTTGGAGAAGGATGGAAAAGTGGAAAATAGAACAAATGCGCGCTTGGGGTGAATTTTTCCAACTGAAGAACGGTTAATTATAGAAAATAAAAACTAATTTTTCTCCTCATAACGGAATACAATCGTTTTTCAGAGAATTTTTATTCATCTGTGGTGTTTATGCCCTTGCCATTTAATCACTCGCCTATTTTTCATTTTATGATCTCTTTCGAAATAACTTCAGGTGATTAATTCTACAGATTTTAGAGCGTAATCTTCCCAAGTAATTGCTCCGTCGTTGTTATTAATGCGGGCGATTAACTATAAACGTAAACGAATCCCTCATTCCCGGAGAATGACAGAAAACATACCGCAAAGTGCATTTTGGCCGCGGTCAGTAAACCGTGAACATTGAATGAAATATAACGTGGAAATTGTGATAGCCTATTTATATTTTAAAATTTTAGTGCTTGAGTTATTTAATTCAATGAAGCAAACCGTGCTAAGAAATATGGAGAAGGATGGATATATGTTGCGCTTTTCTCGAGTAGTGCTGCATGCGTTATTCGGTATGTAATTGGCCTCCACCTCGTGATTTGTTCGCTGCTGAAGGTGGAAGATACTCTCAAGAGGAACGTAAGAAACACTCGTGTAGATGGTAGGAAGGATAGAGGGATGGTAAAACGGATAGAGGGATGGTAAAACGGAGGTTGGGGAAGGAAAAGGAAGAGAAAGGGCGTTGCTAGGAAGTACCCATAATGACCCTCCTCCCCTTACCCTCCCTCTCGTCGTTCACCCCCCTCCCATCACAATTACAAGAATTGGTGAATCGAGAGGGGCAAGAGGGGAAAATCGGTGTCGTTTACCAAATAACATGCATTAGATCGATCGAGGGCTGGGAGGGAAACGGTCTAAAAGGAGAATTGAAGCCGTATCATCATTTTTCCCACTTCGTGATTTATGTACACTTCGTCGGGTCTCGACATTCGGAATTATAGTCCCAATTCGATCTCCTCCGACTCTTTCTCTCTCTCTCCCCTCCACCCTCCCCTCGAATCCCCTCCTCCTCCTTCCTCTTTGATATTTCCCATTCGGCATCGGGTGACCTCTATCATCTCCATCGGAGAGAGGGGCAGGGGGAATTATACATTTGCTCGAACGCCGCTCTTTGGGTTCATTTCCTTTTCCGGACCCCGATGTTGTTTTCTCGGTAGTATTTGGTTCTAGTAAGGAGTTTGCTTTTAATGCATCTGCCGGCTTTTTTTTTGTTGACCACCTCGGCGAGTTAGAGTCCATGAGCGTTCGACCATCCTGGTATTTTGGGGCCGTTTAAATTTGTTTTTTTTTGGGATCCTTCGCTGACTTGGTCGTAGCTTGTTTGGGTGAAATGGGAGCCGAACTCATGTGTGTGGGGTATATGAATCAGGCATGTGCCTTATGGATTTGACCTGCTCCCTTCGAATCCAGGCCGCGAATAGTCGGGGGTATATATAATCTTCAGCTTCTCTACACTCGTGAAATGTCCAATGGCAGAAAAATCTTTTACGTGTCGATCTATCTACCCGGAGGTAGCGTGATCAATTCTTTTATTTGATTTGATGGGTATTCGGGTATAGATTTTTATTGTTACAGTACATTTATACCATACCCCGCCAGCTACCGTGAGTGTATATGGCATGGGCCAGGTTAGACAGTAATTTGTCAACTTAAACTTATAAATAATCTGACTTAGGTGGCGCGGAATAACCTTGTTCGTTTGCATACTTACAAACCGTTTC
Source organism: Platycnemis pennipes (assembly GCA_933228895.1). NCBI lineage: Eukaryota > Metazoa > Arthropoda > Insecta > Odonata > Platycnemididae > Platycnemis > Platycnemis pennipes. The sequence continues at coordinate 56,674,286 of OW121853.1, forward strand.
TACTACTTGTATTATTTTCGGTGAAATATCTCAACAACCGTGCACTTAACGTTATTTAGCCTATATTGTGTAACTATTTATTGCAAGCAGTATGACCACCATGAAGGTAGGTGACGATTTAAAGAAATCTGAAGGGGGCACTTACATTGTGTTGTCAAATAAAGAAGTTATTTTTCCAGTGAAAACTAATTTTTTTATCTTTTCTGAAATCAGAATAGGTTTTGAGACACCGGGCTAAAAAATCTTCATAAATTGAACTTTCTGAGTATTTTCATCCAGCAAAGGCAAAACTTGATGAATTTTACATACAGCATTTGAGAGGGATGTTGCAAATCAAATGTATAGAACTAGCAACATAGGACGAGGTTCTTACATGAGTGGAATATATTAAGCTTAGTTCTAAAATAAATAGAAACCTTTAGGGACATATTTTGTCTTGGAATTAATTGCCAGTAGGTACTAAAGAAATAAATGAGGAATAGCTAATACCTTAATTCACATGTAATGTTTACAGTTTGTGACATATTTTGCATTATTGTTTTGAATTACTCTGAAAGTTTTTAATTCTGACATTAATACTATTTTATATGGCACATCGCTGCTCCGTTTTCAAATATTTATAGTACCTCTCTGGAATCAGAGCCTCATTTTAGATTATTGCTTCATACTTATGCGTTCCTGGAGGCGTTCGAAGAATCGTGCAGGGAGTCATCAAAATTCAAAACCGAAACGTCTTTGGTGGGAGGCAGTCAATCTTCATGCGCCACAGATGCTACATATGTAAAATTCCTGGCACATATATTTTTCAGTTCTCCATTTGCGGTAAATATGGCCGTGTGACAAATGGTCACGTTTCTCTGAAATCACTTCATGACCGTCTTTTGTCTTCTGTTCGGCCTCCCCCCTCGTGAACGATGGGAAACGCTTGTACCTGCCCGCCACACACCACCCCCACCATCTTGCACCACATCCAGGAACCATATCGCCCCATCTTTCCTTCGCCTTCCCCGTCATCACGACCGTCTTTTCAAAAATTTTCCTCGCTCCCCACTCTCTCGCCAGCCGTTCGGTCTCCTACCCCGTCCCCTACCATAAGGATATCTCACACCCTCGGCGATCCGTTCCAGAGATGCATTCTTTGTCGATCGATCCCTTTTTCCGCCTTCCACCTCCCGCCCCCCCTATTCCTTTCCCGTTCTTAAATAACAGCCCAGATCGTCAAACACACCCCACGAAAGCATTTGATAACCAATGTTTTTCGGGACATCTGTTATTTCCACCCCGCTCTCTCTTTCTCCCTCCTTTCCTTACCCCAAACGCCCATTTCCCCTTCCCCTGCCTTCCCATCATCCCTTTCGACCATTTCATTCTCCCCTCTCGCACTTACTTTTCCCCCCTCTCTCGTTTTCCCGCTCCCGGGCGCGTAATGTATTTTCCTCCGCGATTCCTTCACCTCTGTCTCCCTTGTCCCACCTCGACCAGGCCGACAAAAGTTCTCGCGACAGTCTGAGAAGCTAGCGGGGATAATTGCCCTTGATTATTATTCACCTCCTCGAACAGACGGTGTCAAAAAATGGTTGAATAATTTTTCCCCTGGCTTTTAATTAGCGCGGATAATTACTTCCGAAAGTCGAAGTTTTGTGCGTTTTGTAGGCATAAGTTATGACTGCGTGATATGTTCCGTGAGCAAGTTCCGAGTTGATAAGAAGAAGTCTTGGGGTCTCGGATTATTTATGGAATTCATTCAAACTCTTGCTAAATAATATACCTTCACTGCTTCAACCTCTCCCAGACTTTCTTATGCGTTGGGAATTAATTCTCCTAGGATTGTGTGAATATGATATAAAGTTGCCATTCCACAAGAAGTTTCATTATTCACAACCCGGTTTTGTTGCAGAAAAACATTTTCGGAAGATATTCTTCTTAGTCTTACCATGAAGAAATTCAATACAATCACGCCTAAAACTGTATCGTAAATTAATTTTCCGTCTGATGCCAGATTTAGAAGGAAAAAAATGAGGCTGTATACAATTCATTTACATGGGAATGGGCTATGGACTATTTCGGGAGAAAGTGCTCCAGAATGCCTCGGGCGACAAGTTTGCGTCGATTCGAGTGGAAAATGGTCTGCCGTTAGTGGGTGAAATTGGAGAATCGTTTCGCAACTCCGCAGAATCCTCGAGGGAATGGAAAAATCACGGGGTTATAAATTCCCAATCGCTTCTCTGGACAGTCCTTGCTCTCATTTACAATAATAATAATTTATGGCGGAAGGGGTGGGGGTAATCTTACGATCATGGGATGCACTATCGAATGCCAGAGACCAGCCGCCAAATGCGAAGGGTTGGAGAAAGACGAAGGGAGCATCCCGAAGAAATAGATTATGAATACTCCATGGCGTAGTAATGAAGTAACTCACATTGAACGGGTTCTAGAGTACCCGAGCGTCGAATGGGAATGGTTTGGATGGGATCGGAAGGCGTTTCAGAGGTACGGGAATTAACTGTGTTGGGGTGTAAAAAAGTGGGGTAAAAAAAAAATAAATCCACGGAGGGTGAGAGGGAGTTGGTGGTGCGCCAGTGGATGGCGCAGTTGGGGTCCTTGTTATTCGAGACGCGGCCGCGGCGGGTGGTGGAAAAGGCTCGAGTCCGGGCGGAGGTAAGAGGGATGGTTAATACCGGCGTGGATATAGGTTTTGAAACTCTGGAAGATGTAGGTATATGGCGTATATGTCACGTGGAATGAGTTAAGAGGGGGGTTAAACTCTGATCTCAACCCTTTCCTCCGGGTTTCTGCCACTAACCTCTATGGCGTGGATGTTCACATTCATATTAGAAGCGGAGATTGTTGCGCTCTTTTTTATTCTCCATTTACCTCCAAAATATTAACTGAGGTGTCACTAAATGCGTGTCCTTAATTCCATTACAGGGTGGTAATCGCAAATGCGATGGCTCCATCAGTTAAATTTGGTCGATGCATAGCGAAGCCGAATTATTGAAGAGGCTCTTAGTTCATTCCTAATCATTTGCAATTCGAGACTATTAACGCTTTTAACTGTAGTTTTGTGGTTATTAATCAATGATGGTAACTTTTTAATGTATTCAACTATAGCCCTAGCTGAGAAGTGTTTATTTCAATGGTGAAATTAATACCTTTCTTCCTTATATTGAATAAAAAAATCTTAAGCGTTTAGGGCAGCACAACTCCATTCACAAATTCCCATGCAGTGCTCTGCACATAAAGATTAATCATTGAAAGAATCGAAATTGGGCTTCACAGATGATTGGTCTCAAATATAAAATAATATCTCGCCAAGATGAATTTCTTAATGCACTCAAGTCGTATTCGGATATAGTTATTTCCGTCGCATATTAAATGACTGGGTCACAATCGCTAAATCTGCATAAACTGTGAGTAGATTGGAACTTATTTCTTCCCCCCACTAATCTGCCATATGGCTAATGTTCCCGTGGCGTACTCTTTCCGCCCCTCCATCCAAAAAATTCCCAGCCGGAAACAAGTAAGGGCCTTCGATTCATAAAAAAAGATCCCTCAAGGACCTTCGCCCTTGGGGCATTATCGCGATGTTCTCGAGAGACAGAGAAATACACTTTTTCGTCGCTTTTTTCCCATCGCTCGTCTCTCGTGGATTGGAGCCCTTCCCCCCTTAACCCAGCCCAACCATTCCCTCCCACCTTACAGATGGCTTTCCTATACACCCGAACATATGCCGTGGGTTATGGCTTATGATTGAACGGCGATACTCATCTCCTTCCTCTCCGCTGTGATACTCGAGGGCCGGAGTCGTTCCCAAAATGCCCAATCGACTCGACTCTTGGCAATTTTGGAGATGCTATCTCAAGACCCCAAAAGCTCGACTCTCAACACCCGCCCTTCTCCCCGTCTCTCCCTCCTTCCCTAAGCTCTTCTCTCCTCTCTCCACCCCCAACCCTCTTGACTGAAAACCTTCGCCCAATAATTCCTAAACAATCCGTTTGTACTTTTCTATCCGTGTCCCGGCCGACGAACTCATTCCACCCGCCACTCCCAGGCTTCTCATCCCTCCTCCCCGTATCTCGTCCCCATCCCACATCCAGATCTGAAATAACAGGAAAAATGGTACGGTGCGGCTCAGCAAAAGGTGAATCAAGGGTTCTCGTATTTGAAAACCTTTTTAGACGGTCCTTAATGGTTTCTAGATATACGTCCCGATTGCTGTAAGAGCTGAGGCTTGGAATTGTTTTGTGCTGCGGGGAGAATTTATGAGTCTCTCCCTTTCTCTCTCTTTCTCTCTTCGATCATTTTCATTTGTTTCCAATGGTTTTTTTCCGGAGTGAAATTAATTCCGGTTTCAGTAATATAGCAGTGGCATTGATTCACCACATAATCAAATGCAGTCAGGTTTGTGGACTAAAAATATGAAATACTACGAAAAGTTTTGCACGCTTCCTTCAGTGTAGAATATTTTGTATTTTAATTGGAATTTACCACTGAATAAATAGTTTTTGACAAACCCACACGTAATATAAGTAATTTTCCAAAGAGTTTAAGCTAAATGAAATGACGTCGGACGATGAAATCAAGAAATATTTGTATGAATGCACTAGGCAGACGACTTTATGATTTGAAGTTATAATTGCTTTGCCTTTCACTTTATTTTTCAGAAATTTTCAGCGATACCGTGTGCTTAACCTATAATATCTTGTACGCATTACTGTAACACTTTCTTATGATAACATCACATTATTATGTACCAACAACAAAGTAACTTCCCGAAGATATTAACGGTGATTCAACAGTCTGTAATAACTACATAATAAGATTTGGGCTGAATTTAAAATCTTGGCAATATGTTATATTTATGCCTGAATTCACCTCGTATTTTTAAGTCTCTAATCTCGCACCTTACGCTTTGTTATTTCCAAATTTCATTCTTGTGAAGCCCTTATCCAACTTCAGGGCAATTTTCGAGTAAATATTCACCGCTTTAACCGCCTCAATGCCACGGGAAAAAGTCGTATTATTTTTCTCAAAAGCATTTTTCTTATCCGGATACCTTGTCTCAACAGCATTTGATCCGGAGTTACGGCTGACTTAATGTATTTTTTATTGCAATTACCCACGACACCTTTGCCTCGGCCTATTCCACGGAAGGGGAAATCCGTTCCTTTTGTGTGTGGCCGTCACCAGCCTCGTGACACGACAAGAGTAGCCGCGTTATGCCTACGAATTTATTGAGGAAGTATCGCTGGAAAATCTCGCCGATACCACGAGCGGCGGTGGGGCAAGTGGCCAATAAAAAGCGCGCATATATTGGAAAATACTCGCGCCAAAAGTGACGTTGGGGTCGGAGAGGGGAACGCCCCTTATGAATGCAGAAACAAAAGACTGGAGACAGGGCGAATGATAAGACGTCCGGCTTCGGGTCCCTCTGCGGAAACAAAAAAAACGACTATGCTAATGTCGCGTTAATACACCTCGTAAAAATGCATTACTTCTTCCCTTCCTCGCAATCGGACTTCATTTGAATGCATATGAACCGGAAAAATCCATCTCATACGCTGTTGCCCTCCTTCCCGATTTCATGCGCCTGATGTGTGTTGCGCTTGCTCAAATGCGAGGTGGGCGGAGATGAAAGAAAAGAAGGGGTATACTTGCGAATATATGCGTGAACGAAAACATTCCTATCTTGATTTTTAGACATGTTTTTCATGGATTTCGATCACTTTTTATGAAATTGAAGCATCTTATAACCTTGAAATATGGTTTATCACAAAGAACAACTAGAATATAAGGTCACGTTACAGGTTCTCAAGCCCCTGCCGCAAATTTGGCCCTTTCCCGTTCTCTAAGGTAATAATTTTTCCTATATTTAGTACACTTCTACACTCGTACACTCCTAGAGCTTATAGTCGGTATTGATCAATATTTAAAAAAAATTTGATTGAGTCGATTGGCTATTGGCAATGTCCCCTCATATCGTATCCTGTAATTTTAAAACCCTGGCGCTGGGGTTTCTGGGCGTTAATGATCTTCAACATCTACTCTCGATAGCTCGTCTGAACGTTGGCCTTCGAGAAAGGTAATGTAAATTATTGGTGATTCGGTGACTACGCTAAGTTTTATTAATGAAACTAGTTGTGCCTTTCCACACAGTTTTGCATTTTAATGCGGTATTGATAACCTATTGGGAAGGGAAATCATGGGAGGTCGCAGCCGGCTGACCTACTTTTAACCTAGATATATCCCAATGCTCCGTGTCACTAATTGGCACGTGGAAATACCGAGCTCTACTCACAGTGCCGGCAGAACATTCATAATCCAAATTTTTTCCATTCTCCCCATTCCCTTCTCGATTCACTCCATTCCCTCTTCGCTCTCACTTCCTTTCTCCTCAATCTCATTTCGCACTCGTTACCCGAGATTAGTAGTCACTTGTGTCGTCGATTCCCCGTGTGGAGTGAGGAGGTTGGGTGGACTGGAGGCGTATTTCATTGGCGACGTAGTCTGGGGAGGGAAGGGATGCGTGAGGGGAGCAGGAAGAGGTGTCGCGTAGGGTGTGAACGGAGGGGAAGGGGTTGAGCGCGGATGTATTTGAGGATGGGGCGTCGGCGAACGATTGGTTGGGATGGGGTGAGGAGGGAGCTCAAGGGAAACGGGAGAGGGTGGGTGTGAAATAGGGGTGGAGAAATTAAGGGGGGTGGTAAGGGAATAATCGCGTGGAAGGGGTCAAGAGAGTTGGCTGGTAACAATTCTGCCGGTCGCCGTGATTTATCACCTTCATGCGGTAATTAGGCTACAAGAATCTGGTTCTAACTCACGGTAGTATAACGTGGCCCTGCCTCTAGCATGTATAACCAATGCCCCTATGGGAGACTCGGACACGCATGCTCACTCGCAGACTTTTTCCCCGAGTTTTTGCGTCTTGTTTGATCCCCTCTGTTTTACCTCTCCTTGTTTATTATCGTCTCCTACTCTCCAGTACGTATATTCTCGAATGAATAGCTCACCCCTACACTCCGGTGCAAAACGCGGATGGGCGTTCTAAGCGAATGAGGAAACATCCGATAAAATGAATTTCATTTTCTTCTGTAACGCTAGATTTTTCGAGTACATGGTTTCATTGAGCGATAAAAATTCACTTAATCAAAATCAGCCCTGGCTCTTTCCCATAGAAAATCATCCACATTAAAAGAAATCTCAGCCTCTCTAGATTGAAATCGTATGATCTAACTTCGGCCTTGGTAATCTGGTTGGTAACGTTCTGGTCTGGCAACCCAGGGTCGCAGGTTCGAATCCCTCTCCGGGCATAGATGTGTCCATCTTAGTTTTAAGAACTTAGGTTAGATATGATCATAGCCGTTAGAGCACCTAAAACTGTAGTCCACTGCTACCTATGTTATATTTCGTCAGCACGTAATAGAAATCAGCATAGGAGGCAACTGGCCCTTACCCGTGCTAATAGTGGTAGATAAAACCTCATATGCGTACAGCATCAATAATTCAGGGCTTAACATTGATATATATGTTGTCAATGATTTCCATTCCGATTGAATCATTATTTTTTATTCGCATCCGCTTTTTCTTTTAGGCCGAAACTTTTTGGACCCAAGTAAATAAATCACCTTCTCTTGCTTGGCCGTGATGCAGGCCGTCAGGCTAGAATCTCCAAAGCATATTGGTGTTTTTCGTCCTGTGATATTATCCATCTTATTCTCTTTCTACTCTTCACTCCCTATCCATTTTATCTTTGTTATTCTTGGATCTTTTCAGTCTCTCTCCTCCTGTAACACACTCTAGCCATACCTCTCTTTGCCTAACAACCGATAACCAGAATTTCCTTACTTTTTCACTAACTGCGACCATTTCTCACCGTCCCATGTAATTTCCTCGCCTCCGTCCTTAATATCCCTCGAGGAAATCAAGCACTCTCTTTTCACTTACGGCGCCTCCTATTTCATTCGCACGTCAAGGGGTGGAATCCTACGCGTAATTTAAGAGCCAGTGACCGCCGCGAAGTTCAGTTAATTGGTGTTTAAAAGTATCTCGTACGAGGACTCTTTGAGTCCGAGCATAATATAGTCTGGGATATCCTTATGACCTATGAAATTGTGTAGTAATTACGTGAACCTTGATATTCGTCCGTGTGTTTTAAATTTATTGCTTATTTCATATTGCTCGGTGAACCGACGGACAGAAAATGCGCTTTGTTCCACGTAGTCTAGTATTTTTGTAGAGTTGTTTTGTTTATAAATCATCTAATTTCCTCCGTTGCTTAATGCAAAGTGTGTGCATTAATGCCAAAGAATCGAAGGGAAATCCCACACCTCGACGATGAGTATCTTTTTTATTCGGTTCCTTTATCGCTGCACTAAATATTCTCTGAGGAAATGGGTGATTTCTTTGAATTATCTGTAAACCCGTCAGGAATCGCAAGTTCAATTCTTTTCTATGCTTGAACAGTTTGATATAATTCTCTAAAGTTATTTTTTAACTTAAACCTTGTACGATAATGAACCCTGCTTTCTTCTTCCTGGCTTTCCCAAATTTGGCGTCTGTCTCATGTTACTCCCAATCGTCTGGGGCATGCGCGCCCTCGTATCGGTTACTTGCAAGGCTTTTCGCCGGCATTTGATGGATTTTCTGACGGGGTATATTGTGTGGATGGGAGGGTGAGAGGGGTGAGTCGTGAAAAGGGTCCTTAAACGCGAATATATCTCCCCCTATTCTCCTTCGGAATTTCAGACAGTTTTCTATCAAGGGCCCCAGAGATGTCACCATGCCGACCGCAATGGCCCCTTATCTCTCTCCGTCCCCTCCCCTCCAATCCGTCTTCCCTCTCTCCCCAACGACCCTTTTAAAGTGATGTCCTTTAAAATTCCTCCGACATCCCTTCCAGTTCTCTCACCAACCCCCCATCTCTCTCTCTCTCCCTCCCAATCCTTCGCACGCCCACCCGCCTTTTGCCCACCCACTCGTCCCAGACCCCTTCCTCCCACCGTGTGTCCCTTCAGCCCCGCCCCCCTGAGGTCATCCTCCGCAATCTCCGTTGCCGTCCGTATCCTCTTACCAACAAACCCCCGTGTGGCATGCGAAATGAATGCAATTAGATCAGATGCGGAAAAGAGTGATTAGCCTGCCGAGATTCAGCCAGTAGGGCGATTAATCAGCGGCTGCTCCCTCCCTCCCCTTTCCCACCTCTTTCTCTCTGCCCCTTCCCATCATCCCCTTCGTTCGTCTCCCTCCTCCTGCCCCGAATCCTTTTTCCCGTCCCTCTGGACCGGAGCACCCCCGTTTCTCCTCCGTCCTTCCCATCAACCGCCCGCTTTTTTCCGGATCACGTTCGTCGCTCTCACATCCTCCTTTCTCTTCCCCTCCACCCTTCCCAGCACCCATCGTGCCACACTCTCTCTCGTCTCCCCACCAAAAAATCCTCTCCGATTTCTTCTCTCTATCTCTCTCTTACTTTCATCATATGGGCTGCGAGTCGACCCTGACCTTCCACCTCAGTAGGTACTTTTACTTATTTACGTATTTTTTTATACTGCCGGAAAGTGTTTGAAATTGCAACAACATGCTAAATTGTGGTGAAGAGTATGAAATAAAGTTCAGTCCCGGGATTTATCTATCTATCCATCTATTTAGAGGGTGCAGATGGAACTTGAAAGCCTCAGCCGTTTTTCTACTTGGTCAAAATCTGTTTGGATCTGGATTCTTTTTGACCCTGGTATTTAATGAGTTAAAGAAAACATTATAGACTTTAAATTTTTTTCTGGTTCACCTTATTCTGGTTTTATTTAATTTTACTTTTGAAATGAGGAACACGTTAGAAACGATTGCTCATGACAGCGTGAAAATGTTTTCTACGGTATGTCTTCATACTAGAAAAGTGAGAAATTGAATTTGTGCTGCTTACTGAATTGATCCTGTTTCCCAGTTTTCGGTTTTTGCGTCCATTTTTATGATTAACCCAGAAATTTGGTACTCTTAAAAGATAGCGCGCTACGAGTTAAAATTTATGAAATTTATATCAGTAGCACTGTACTTTGTGGTCATAGGCGATGCCTTCGTCAGTTGGTTAAAATCGAGTATTCTTTCAAAAGCTGTGTTCAAAATACTGATTCTGTATCCCTCTCTGGTTTCGTATGGTGCTCTAATTTATCGTTACTTTCAAGAAAAATCTGATCGTTCAGAGGTTGTGGAAACAGGGCAATCCACTCAATTAAGAACCCATTTATAGTCGCAAGTTAAACCTCTCCCTTGAGTGTAGTTGGTTGTATTTTTTTTGCTGTGGACAATACAATCTCGCTTCCGTGAGATATGATTCCCCCGCCCGCTGCGAACTCGACCACTTGTCTTCCTTACCTCTCTTCCTCTTTCTCGTCGCCCCATGGCGACCGACACCTTTCCCTCCCCTTTCAATCCCCGCCACCCACCTAATTTTCGCTCTAATCCCCTCCGCAACACCACTCACTCTTCCCCACGAATCCAGCCGCAGTGGAGCTTCCTCCGCAAATCCGACTCCATTTCCCGGTCTTCCGATGTGATTTGTGAGCCAACACCACCTCCGCCGCGCATCCCGCAGGCTTTTCACATGACCGTGGTCCGGTAGGCCCTCACGCAGGGAAATCTGTTTCCCTCCCTCGGAGCACTATAAATTTCCTCGGCTTCGTGGCCGAGTCATAGTGACGGGCGTACTAAAATCCCTTTTGATGCATATTTTCGGTTCTGTTGCAAGGTGATGCGTCGCGAAAGATTATAGGGCCTTATTGGTATGTACCGACAGGGTGTTTGTATTTTACTCTGGGTAACCAACGACGAAAAGAAAGCGAAACTATGATAAAAATATCGGATTCAAACTTTCCTATCAAAGAAATAAGGAGTTAAAATAAAAGGGGACAAATTTAGGTACAAATGTGTTTTTTCTTGTGTTGGATATGATAAATTGAGCCTGGAATCTTATCGCATTACATTTGTGGATGGAGGGAGAGCGTCCATGTGTTTTATCATGGCTGATTCATTGAACGTGGATGGATTGTCAATTCTATGTCACATTCGGTTCAATTACTTGCTATTTCAAAAACTGGTAGTGATTAAATAACGCCGGCACAATGGAAATCTTTTGTCTGTGGCTCTGATCGGCAACACTCGTACATCTGTAAGGGTATTAAAATTATCTAGCCTCCATTCTCTGAGTTACATCACTTTTATTATACTTCAATTATGAATATTTCACCTCACTCACTTATGTAATCGGTGGCTGTTGATTTGCAAGTTAGCAAAATAAAATACATAAAATTTTGAAAAATTATTTTTGTTCATTGGTACTGATTCACTTTAACCATTGTGCATGGTACTTTCAGATAGTCCCCTTTTTTAGTCTTTCCGTCGCCTATCCTAGGCTTGTCCTTGTTGACAATGGTTGAAAGTGTTTGTCCGACGGATTAAAGTTAATCGACATGTGTGTGGGGTATTTACACCTGCCAGGTAGCCCGCAACGGGGTGCAAATGGATGTTTTTCCCGATGGATGGTGGTTGCGAGGAGATAACGTAGGGTGAAGGTTGGTATTGCGTAGAAGTGGAACGGCGACATTGATTATGCCATGTTATAATGCAAAGCAAACATTTCGCGGATCGATAATCTCGCGCAATCAATCACTCGCATCGCTCGCGCGTCATTGCCTTACTCACCTTCGAGATAGCGCCAAGTAAAATCAGTCCCCGACAACGAGGGGATTCACTTAAGGGTGCAGACGGTAAACGCCTGCCACTATGATATCAGAGCAGTGAAATATTGTCTTGTTCGTTAATCGTTTGAATCTGCGCTATAAGAAATACAGCTGATTTCATTTTTCCTTGCTCTTTCTCTCTTATTTGTGTTCCTCTGCAGTTGCAAGAGACATGCCGGTAATGAGAGGTCTGGCGATCCAAAGGGTGTAGTCTCGAATCCCGTATCACACATTAAAATTGTGACTTGTGTTAGTATTAAGATCATTAAATGTTTTACGATATAGCCTTCAGAAATGGAGTTCCTAAAATTTTTTTTGTTCGAATTATTATCCGTTCTTAAATATTCAAGTGCGTATTTTATTAAGGTTGGATTAATAGAAAGGTTGAAACTACAATTGGAATACCATCACCTATGGAGCATAAAAGCAGCTAAATGCTCATTCCTGAAAAGTCTCAACCATATCCTATTATTCACCGATAAATATCATTCCTATGCACCGTTCTTGGTATTTATTGGCACGGCTCCTTTTCCTAAATTGAATATGAAGATAAGATAACCTAAGTGTTGGAAAAGCATGGGGACAATTAGCTTAATAGTGATTCATTCATTAAACCTGGGTGTCAGGGAGGGGCAGGATGCTATCGCGACAAATTCTTGGATATCAAAACCTGACTGGGAAGGCGTAGCATTATGTATTTTGTTATTAACTGTTGTGAACGAAAGTAGAGGTTTCGAGGAGTAAAGGAATGGACAAGTTAAACAATATTATGTGTATGAGATAGAAAATGGGAAAGGTAAAAGTGGGCAATAACGAACTATGGAATTATCTGACGCGGGGAGAAGTATTATGATGCACTGGGCTAAATATTTTTTCATGGAGACTGTTTAGATTGTTTTTTCGTGGAGGGACAGTTCGCGCTCATGTTTGGTAAAATGCCAGGGATGGAGCATCCAGTAACGTAGAACTTATCACCTTCCTACATGCGGACAGATCCCGGTTGCTTTTTCTACGGAAGCTCCTCTTCACCACAAATACTCCTCGCACGAGTCGAATGGTTTTCGGGGACCGTGCGTGGGAGAAAGTGGAGGAGGTTGTAGAGAGGGTGGTTGGAGGGACGTGGGAAACATGTTCGCAAGGTCCCCCTCTCACGACCGAGTCGAGTCGCCGCGCCCTCTCCGGCCGCACACGGTCCCACTCCTTCCCTCTCATCGGAGTGCATTTCAAAGTCGCTTTAATTGGAGTGTGCGTCTCTCACGAGTCTAGTCATCCTCCTCCTGCCCAAAACGGCGCCACCCTGGCAATCCTTCCCTTCCTCCCTCCTTTTATCTCCCTCTCCTTCCCCCTCCCAACCTCACCTATGGACAATGTTGAGAACCACGAGAGCACCCTATTTAATCTCCCTTTTGCATCCATTTATTCGCCATTTCGTCACTTCCACCACCACCTCCTGCTCCACCTTCACCCCGCACTGCCTTCCCGTCCTTCCTTAAAACCTCCCTCTTGCCCACACTTTTTTCCTCCCCGCCCAGCGGTCATCTCGTCGGGAACTCATTAACTCTCTTGGGCCTCTCCACCCTCTCTTTCTTTCTCCTGGCTACTCGACTCGCAGGCGCCGCCGAGCGTCTGACCATCGTCTATTCAGCGCCCACCCCTTTTCCTCTCGTATCGTCACCCCTTCCTCGTTACGGGTCTTTGCTTTGTTTCAAATCTTCTTGTTATTTACATGCCGTCTAGCCGTCTATTTGTGTCGAGTGTCCTATACCCGGCAGTGCGTAGAAATTTCAATACGAAGATTAGTTAAATGATCCATATACTCAAGAATAATTATACAAGCATCACATAGGCATGCAGGAATAGCAAGATTGATGGTAAGGAAAGCCTACTTCAATTTCAGATACTTTCATCATGTCTATTATCGCCCATTAGTGCAGGAAATTACCCGCGTCATATTTTTAACTCTATTTATAGTAGGGAATATGGCTTTATTATGCTAGGTTCGTAATTTACTCTGTTCGAGTATTGCGATACTACTCTCGAGCATCTGCAATCAATTTGTAAAGTACAAGGTTGTAAGGACATAACTCTTGGGAATGTCGTCGCGAATCATCTACGCGTAACATATGGGTGGCATTTGCACTCGAAACACCTCGCACATTAATATAACTAAAGATCAATAAAAAGGCGTTTCTATTCTCACCTTCCGTTGATGGTTCTTTTTCATGTATCTACATATTACTCAATTTACATTAAGCAGTTTTTCCAGAGTTAGATGATCTCAAAAATCTTAATAATAGGAAAAAATCATATAAGTACATTATAATTCGATTTTTGGAAATTGCCAAATTAGTTCGTTTCTTCAACTGGTCAAATATAGGTACGCATCACTCACTGTCATTGCATTTAAATACAAGACATCGCTAAAAGGAAGAGAACATATATCTTATGCATAGTGAATTTTCGTTACTTATCTCTTTTGGAGGAGAATCCGTGTGGTAAGTGCTACACTTAAGGATAGGTGTTATTCCGTATTATAATTTTGGATGTCAAAGCTGTCGAATCTTTTGCTATGTATCTATTGCTGAATGAATCGCTTTATTAATTAACTACTTATCTGCTGTTAATGAACGTCGTTTTCGTCGCAATTAATGGTAGATATTCGGGGTCTGTTTTATTTGATCGCGTATTCTGATCGTCTTATGTCATAGATCACTCTGATGCTCCACATGACCTCTTCCCCCAATAGCGATTCTTTTGCTTTCATCCATCGCCTCCCTTTCTCCATCGATTACACTCGTCCTTCGTTCCTCCCCCCGTCACACCCTCCTCTCGAATCCCCTCCCCTCCCCCTTAATCCATCCCGTTTGCCTTTTGTTTTAACATCGTGGGCGTGACCCTCTTTTCGCGTGGGTTTTTCGTGGTTTCGCTTTTGCTTCGGAGGGAGATAGGGAGTGGCGGGCCGTGTGTGACAAGGAACTGGAGAGGGCAAAGGGGGTGAGTGGGAAGGAGGAGAGTGGCGTATGTAGTGGGTGGGTGGGTCTTTGAGCGAGGGCGGAGGGGAGGAGGAGGAGAAGGATGTGTAGCGTGGGGGGTTGTGGGTAAGCAGGGAGGGGTGAGAGAGGATGGTTGGAGAGAGGGAATGGGGGAAGAGAAAGGGATGGGAAGGGGGAGGGAAATGGGATGGAGAGAGAAATCGAAAGAGTTAATGATGTGTCAGGGAAGTTTATCAGAGCCGGGAATCTTCTGTTAATTGTTAGAGGGTGCTCGATGGGGAGGGTGGGCACGGTTTGTCGAGGACGGGAGTGGGTGGTGGGCGGGTGGATGGTGGTGGGGGGGGTTAGCCCTTGATGGGAAAGTGGAGCTGGGGAAAAAAATAAGGTAAGGGGGTGGGGGTGAGTTCGAGGGCAAGGGATGGTATTTTCGACGCCTGGAACGGTCAAAAGTGGAGACTTTTTCCGGGGCCATTGGTTTGGCAGTGAAGGTTATGCTCGTTTAGTGTCGTGTGAGAGGTTTAAAAGTGGAGAGGGGACGGTTGGTCGGGTGATGGTAAATTTTCGTTCGTGAGCAAGGGGGTCGGCGAATGTTCGTTACTCACTCCATTTTCACTCTGGGTGTGTAGGAGGGGAGTTGTGGGAGTTTGGTATGGCGTATCCATTGGGGGATGAATGAAACAGGGGTGCGGGCGTTGGAAGATGCTTCTGTTGATTGGCGGCGACGCCGCGGAAACAGTGTATCCGAGTGTTTCGGTAGATCGCCGTAGGAAGGAGTGGGGTCCGTGGAATATTATTGTTAGGAATGGACATAAGGCGTGATCTCATCGGTGGTTGATTGGATGACGTGCGTAAGTCAATTCTCTGCCGCGACGAGGAACCATCGCATGCTTCCCATCAGCAAAGGGTTCTGCCCCCGCGATTATGAATTCAGATAATCGTTCATCCAAAATCATTCAGGCTCATGACGTTGCTCTTTGAGAATGTTTGATCACACCATTAGTGTGAGAGTCCCGGGTACTTAATATATTAGCTATTCGAAGATTTGGTTGCGCCTTTTGGTGTTCACGAATGGGATTAGATTTTTTTGAGAGGGTTATGAATGGATTCCTGAATAAATTGTATCCATTTTCTTAGTTTAAATGCTATATGACAATGACAATGACAATGCTGTATATTATTGAAGCATGCATCTAGTAGGCATGATAGAAAAGGAATACTAGATTAATTATATTTCATTATTTAATTTTGTACAATTGGAATAATTAACGACTAGGCTTTATTTTTTAAAATTTTTTTAATAAAAATTTTTAGTGGCCAGCTTGTGCAACATGTGTAAAAATCAATCAATTTTGCATGAAATTATATAAAATATCTAATAAACCTACTTGGGAATTTTAGAGACTGGCAGAAAGGGATTGAATTATGATTCTATAGATATAAGTCCTTATTTTATTGTATATTTTATTTTTCAATAATGATTAGATTCACTTAAAACTTTCGTGACAGGGTCATCTAGTTTCATCTCTGAGGCATTATGTAGGATAATCTATTTATTTTGCTATGGCACGCTATTCACCATCAGCTTCGCACCGTTTTTAAGGAGGTGAAATTGTACGTTATTTGGTGTTACCGCATACAAATTGAATTTTCTATGCTAGGCGGGGATCCATCGTTCTGTCTTTTTTCATTTATGTTATGAAAAACTGTATTATGGCAATAAATAAAGCCTATTTTCATCAAAGCAATAATGGACGAGGTAGCCGACGGCAGCAGAAGTGATACATTCCTTTCACCACCGGTTCCGTGATTAATTGCCCAAGGACGCAATAAAACCTTATCGAAACGAGTGGCCGAAAGATAAAACCCTGAAGCTCAGGACGAATGAATCACTTCGTGACGAGTGTTTCAATGGGCCCGTGCGTGATGCGAGAGCCGGAGAAAATACCGGACGAGAGATGGACCGAGTCAACATACGGTATACGCTCTCTTAAATGGGCGAGCCCGAGAGTCGATAAAAACGGAGGGAGGGTGAGAGAATCGAAAAGAAAAACGAGAACGAAACGAGGAGGAGGACGTGGAGTGAATAAAACGGAAAAGGAAAGCGTGTCGACGAGGAAGGGAGAAGAGGCGTGGGCGAGGAACGCTCCCTTCTCCCGTTCACCACCGCGCTTCCTGAGAGGAGAGGAGGTGCCTTCGGGTACGGCCCGGCAGAGAAGCTTGCGGGGATCGCGTGGGGAGGAAGCGGGAGGTGTGGTGCCAGGCGAGGGAGGGTCGGGCGGGCGTGGAAGCGGAGACCCGAAGGAATAATAGGGCGTGGGGGTGCGAGAAAGCGCGCGATTAAGCTTGCGTAAACACGGTCGGAGGCGCTAAACGGGGAGAGAGGGGGGGAGGGGAGGACTGCGTTGGGGGACGTGAGGAGACCTTCTGGGGGAGGGGGTCGAGCGGCGCCGGAAGACAGGTGTCGATCTGTCGTGGAGGACGGTTGGGGCTTTGAGGGGACGCCAGGGATGGAAGATTTAACGACATCGCATCGAAAGGCGTTTGCGCTCGGTCGACTGTGCCCATGTGGGTATGTCGCCCTCTCCTCCGAGCAGAAAGCATACGCCCACTCGCGGAAACGTAAACAGATCTTCGTCCTCCGCCAGCATCAGTGTGTGAGCGAGTCAGCACTACTTGAGGGGTATCTAATTGCGGTGATTTCTGCTAGAAAAATGTTGGCGATTCAGGAGTTGATCTGACGAGGGGGGTAGTTTTAGTAGGATTTTTGTGGAAAAGAGGATGGGGTGGGTTGAAATTAGAGTGCAGCGAACTCAAGCTGTTAAGTAGGTCATAGTTTACAGGTCAAAGGGTCCAATAGATGGGCTAGAAGTCCAATTCACTCAACTCTAATTGTGAGCCTAGATTCCACTAAATCTTTTGTCACCTCCGGAATCCAAATCCAGACTTCTGTACTTTTTAAATTACAAATTAATTATGTGCATCAGAACCTTTTGCTCTTGCTTCAGGTCAGTCTTTGTGACGATGACGTAGGAAATTAGCGTAAACATGTTCAGGAAAATGATGAGAATGCATGGCGGTTTAAGAGAATTTTATGCGTTTTAAAGCATGAGTACCTATCACCATAAACCTTGGTTTGATACCACGACAGTATCTCTGAAATACAATTTAAGTAGTGTTAATTGCCAAAAATTATATTGGAAGAGACGTAAACAAATAAACAATGATCTGTGATATTGTGGAGTCGATAAAAGTTGGTATCAAACCCAAGGGCTCAAGCATCATGCTTCAAGCCTCCATCTATTCTCTCACTCATAATGTTCTCCGTGGGGCAGAGTGAAGTCGGAACCTCGGGGCTCCAGCCTTCCAGCTCCTCACATGCGATGTGAGACGGTAGGGGCTGAGCGATGGGTGACATCACGACTTCACACTCTCTTTTTCTCTTGTGGCACAGCCGCTGTTATTTTAAGTTTCTGCAGCCTCTTCTCCAGTGGGGGAATAGAGGGAGCAGGGGAGAATGGAGAGGGCGCTCTTATAGTTGTCCTCTCCGTGTCGTCTCCGGTGGTGGACCTGACTTAATGGGAGGTCCCTTTTGCCCTCGTGTTAGCGGAGTTTTTATTTTCATTTAATGATTGCCACGCCCAGCTCCGTCTCTGGAAGGCTATGCTCTTGAAGGTGGGCGGAGGGATTCGACACTCGTCCGAGCGATGGGCGAGCCTTGGATGCTCTTGGTAGCTCGTTCTCCTTATCTCAGGTGGGAAAGCAATCAACCCATTTTGAGGGCAGTTAATTAGCTGTTTATTTGTGCCCGCGTGATTTTCAAACGAGAGCTAGTTCGAGCTTGCTTCTTTATTCGTTTGTGTAGGCGTGTGAAATACTCCTGTATCCCACCATTCCTCTCAGGTTGAATCGTGAAAGGAAAACCATCTTGTATTAAATGTCAGCAATAAATCTTTGCTGCTGCATATTTTTCCGAGCCAACTGTTCTCATAGAAGTTACTTTCCACTTCATCCTCGAAGGCAAATGCCTGTTGTTTCCAAGGAAGTGCAGATTTCTTGATCATTAATTGCTTTCGTAATTGTGTGTATTTTTCATACTTATCTTACGATTTTGAAACCTAATTTATAGAACTTTATGACATAATTATATTGGGGGTTGCAAAAATCAATAGAATGTCTCTAAGGAAGAGGCAATAAATGTGTTTTGTCGTTGACCCCTTGAAAAAAAAGAAAAAGACTGCTACCCTTCTTTCTTTTTCCTAAACTCTCACGGCAAGATATCCTGGTGGCAAAATTTTTATTATTTCTAATGTTTAATTTTTATTGCGATGTTAATGTTTTATTGTTCACAACAAAAAAAGTGTAAGTTAATCTTAAATTGTGTTAACTGGTTGTTGACAGTCATTAAAATCTCCTGTTATAATTGTATGTTTAGGTATTTAATGAGGTGTGACGATTCTAATATGTTCTAATCTGATCCTAATATGATTCTACAGCTACAAGCCGCAAAGGTTTTTGCCAAGGGAACTAGTACAGGGTAAAGGGTGAATGTTTTATACATTAATGTTTGTATTAGATGAGCTAATAAGCGTGCAAATAATATTCAACAATCGCCGTTGAACCCCAAGGTGGTTTGAACGGTGCTCTTCAGTTGAAATTGTGAACAGTATGTGCGAGAGTGTCCTCAAATAATGGACAGTGGTATTGGTATCCGTAACTTGCTGTTTAATTCGACACTGGTCACTAATGTCTTGTCTCCTCCTCTGTCCTTCCAGATCCTCCTCGCCTGGAGAAGTCCCCGCTACTGGCCAACGGCTACAACCACCCGCCCACGCATCACCTCAACCACCACATGCAGCAGTTCATGCAACTCGGCGGACACCACCCACACCACCACCCCGGTCACCACCCGGCACACCACCCGGGGTCCGCGGCGGCGGCGCAGGCGGCGGCCGCACACGCCGCTGCCGCGCATGCCGCAGCCGCGCACGCCCACTCCACGGCCATCCTGTCCCCGGCGGGCATCCCGCTCTCCGCCTCTAGTCACGGCCTGGCGGCGGCCGCTGCGGCCGCGGCGGCGGCGGCGTCCCGGGCAGACGGCTCCGTCATCAAGAACCAGGGCATCCCGGGCATCGACGCAATCGCACGGTGAGGAAGCCCATCAACTCAAATATTACTGTGGGGTGTGGATGAGACTTCTAAAACCAACTAACTTGATGCACCCAAGTTGGCACGTGCATATTTTGTTGGGTGAAAATCTCGTTATTGTTGACAAATTCATCTCAAATTCAGAAGAAGCCTTTATCGTACTTCATCCTCGATTCATCATATTTTTAATGAGTAAAATTATCCGAATCACGAGGATAATATGCGATTTCTAGCATAATGGTCATCGGATCCGGGAATCTATTTTCTGGCCTTTTAATTTTTCATTCAACATCAAAGTCGCGCATCTAAAGCTAAGGTTCATTTCTTCCATATTCCACGTTGTAAACTTCTTGTATGCTGGATTTCATGTGGCAATCTTCATTCATGGAAAAGAGTCTTTTCGTCATGTTTCTTAAACCTACCTAAAAATATTCAGGAACAGGGTAACGTGACTGGTATGGGGTTAGCGATTTTTCCCGGAAAACTATAGATTCTTTCGTCGAAAGCTGTCCGAGTAAAAAGGTTTCCTGAATCGATTATTGAACCACAGGCCCCTTCCTTCATTGCAGAAGTCCCTGCACAACCGAGGATACTTGATCTCAGAGGACAAGGAGAATCTATGGGACCCAAAAGAATCAAACAATCCGTGATTTGATTTCTGTCCCAGGTTCCGGGCAGGCAGTCATCTTTTTCAGTTAATTGAAAGGCGAAGTTTTGTATTCCAAAATTTTGAATTCCTACGCTAACTGAGAGTCAAGTGCATTCGATATTGGGATTTCCGGGTCTCACCTTTTCTTTCCTAAAATTTAATTTTTTTCTCATAATAATAGATGTTAACATTGGCCTACATCTTCTAAGCGTAGGTGACATTTGTAATTTTTATGGATTTTGGGAGCAATGCAGTTTTCTTCTTTGAAAATTCTCTGCCTAAGTTTAAACAAATTCATCACTTCTTTCCAAAATTATCGGATTTGTGTTTTCATTCAGATTGTAATTGTTATTCATCGTCTGAAACAGCGAGAAAATAGTCTATATTACGTGAATTAAAATTCTGTGTCGATAATATTACCACCCTGGACATATTTCCAAAATTTGTCTTCCTGAGCTCCAATTAATTATCAGGATATTTAACCATTGTGGTTGAAAAGCTGAATTAAGTTGGCAGAAGCGTTGAGTGATTATCGAAGACGTCTAATAGTGGCGTTTAAGAGTGAGACGCCGATTTAATCTCTTTGATATGAATTCTATTCATACCGTGGATCACAACTTATTCCTTTCGGACCTGCGCGATTCCTCGTTGGGAACGAAGTCTTTCGGGAAACGTCGCTCGTCCATCACCCGCTCTGCCCCACCCTCCCATGCTCCTGGCGAGTGTTTGATATGAATGCATATAGATTCCCTTTTGTGGCTTTGTTGGAAGCAGCAGGAGGAGGAGGGCGGGTGGGTGAGAGGCTTTTCGGCCTCTTCGTATGCATTGGACCGGAAGCGGGAACGTGATGTGCTGCGAGTTAATGACTGCGAAAGGGAGGAGTAGCGAATTCGATATCCGAAGGCATTAAGACACGGGGGGAAGGGGTGCTAGGTTTGGGTGAGTTTAGCGGGAGGGCAGAGTAGGGGTGGAGGAGGGAAGTTCGGGTGTTGTAACAGCAGAGTAAATAAAAGGGCGTCCAACGATTGATGGCGAATGGGCGAGAGTTGGTGGGGGGTGGGGGGAAGGAAGGCTGTGGGAGTCCGGAGAGCATTCGTGGTCTCTTTGGCTGGAAGACTGATGGAAGGGTAGGGGGAGGTGTGGATGGATGGACGTGGAGGGTAGGGAGATGACGTCATTCCTTAAAAAAAGTAACAAATGCGGTGCGTTTGGGGGAATAGGTGAGAAATACTCTGTCACTTGTTTGGGTTCTTATAAATGCACCTCTACTAGCCTCCAAACGAAGCTATTGATTCTCATGGTTCCTTCTCAAGACAAAGATAGTGAATATTGCTTTACTGACTAGACTGTAGGTTAAATACAAATCTTGTGTTTTAATAATCGAAAATTGAACACTCGGTGATGTAGGTCTTTTGGTAGGTTTTGTCAATCATTTCGCTATTACAAAGATATTTTGGGTTTCAGGACAACTGTCTATGGTAGTTGTCAACTGCGCTCTAATAACGAATGGAAGGTATATTGAAAGGTGCTGTTAATATTGTACGAACATTAGGTAAGGGGATTTAAAAAGGAAAATACGAATGCGGTTAGTTATCTAGAGGCATTGGTAAGTTAGTTAATATTATCTAGGCATTCGCTAGATTAGTAGATTGGTTTGCATTGGAAATACTGCGTTTCTATACTTTATTACTTCCATCGAATCCTTCAAATATCATGTGTCTTTTAATAGATTTCATTCATCGAAATAAGCCGATTAGAGCTTCAATTTGGTTTCGTCACTCGTGGTCAGCGTTTTATTTCTTTAAATGTGTGTCTGAAGTTTCTTCGTCTACGTTATATTAGGGCCTATAAAAGTACCTATTACATGTGCATGAGTAGGGTGACGATCAAGCGGCATGAAGTGTCGACGACTTCTTGACTGCCGATCCTTCTTTACCTCCAATTCCCTAGTTTCTTACCGCGCCCCTCCGAACTCCTCTGAGAAAATGGTCTCCGTTTGGTGGTTGGGTAGATGTAAATCCTCTTACTCAACGTTTCCTCCTCCCCTCTTGCTCACTCACACTTATCCAATTTTCTCCCACCCTAACTGTGAGGAGTTGACTCTTTCCTGGGACACCCTCCCGATTTTTTTTGCTTTTCAACACCCTCTTTTTTTTACTTTCCCTCCTCCAAGTTCCTCACCCGAGATTCCTTTGGACAAAAAAAAGGTTCCCTCCTTCCCCTCGCCCTCCTGATTTCCTCCCGCCTTGGTGCCCTGGGATTCGAAGGCTTTTGGCGAAAAAATCGAATTACCTGCGATGGCGTTGTCGTGGGTGGGAAGCGATTTCTTCCCTCGTGCAGGTTGGGGGATCGTGGTTGGTGGGACTGAGGGAAAAAATAAGATTATTCTTTCTTTTTTTATTTTCAAAGACCGGTGTGACGTTTCCGTTCTGTGTCATTCCTCGTTTTTTTTTATTTCCATAAGAGATAAGAGGCATTTAGTTCCCAGATATACCCTCCTTAGTCCTTAATAGATGCATTTTTTGGAATAGGAAACCCTATGCTTTTTTTAGTTAACTAATTAATGGGAATTTAAGTGGCGTTATCGCTTGCTATGGAAGTCACTTCCTTGATATATTTGTGAGAATCTCATGTTAGGGTTCCTCTTTAATCTGTCTAATTAAAACTAGTTTTCTATGAAGCTTCAGATATCGTGGTTCATTCCAATCATGCCATTAGCAGCGGACCACTGATACATATTATTATGACATAATTTTGCTCCAGGCATATCCTTTTCCAGAATGAATGTGTTCCGTGTATGAAAAATACGTACAAATATTCACAGAATATGATTTATATCTATTTTTTCCTTAAAATTAATCAGAATGCTCGCAAATATAATACTTATAAGCTATTTTTCATATCCTTAAAGAGCATTAATTTCTCTGGTTCAGTTCTATAGTGACCAAATTCTTTCCAATTCATCATTATTATATTTTGATTTATTTTTATTTTCTAGTCATTAAGAATTGAGGACAATGCATGTTATAGTTGACCATAAACGAAAGCTGGAGTTGCTTTCAGAAAGATTGATAACAACTGTTTTCGTTGCGGAAGAAAATATTATCAATAAACTTATTTCTCGATGTATTTCCTTTACCACCTGGGGCAAAACCAGGAATGAATTATTTATCACCAGAAAAAAAGTGAGGGGGATGGAGTTTTGAATTTTTTTAATCAGTTACACTGGTTATCGCACGGCTAGCGAATAAGAGCTTAAATTTTGCAACAGGCATCGGACGAAATTATTCCTTCAAGAAACTTACCAGAATTAATGGAGGATTTCCGAGTCTTTTTCTCTCGGTCTCCCCTCCGTCCACACCATTATTTCCGTGGTTAAAAAATACAGGAATTTACGCTGGTAAGAGAGGGAAAGAGGGACCCTTCCTTATTCTCCGAAAAGCCTTCAGCCGCTGTGACATCTTTCATACATCCGCTAATCCCTTGTACGGAATATTTGCATTTTAATTAAAATGGAAGTGAGGAAAATGATAATCAAGTTGCGAGATTTATAATACTTTTTTCGCCTCCTCAATTTTTCTCGTAATTCAAGCGCTCCCCTTCTTCCTCCTCCAATCCCTCCCCCCTCTGCCTTGCGTCCCCTTCCGCCCTGTCCGCCCACATGCCTCTTTTAGCTGCCGGAAGACGTAGTTCGCTGAGGGCAACAAGCGGCCGGAGCAGATCGTTGTGGAAAGGGAGGCCAACTGAGCTAGGGGTTTGAGTCTGAGGAAAGGGGTGGTTGATGGCAGTGGGGAGGGAATATTTGAGCATCCCCGCGTCACCTTTTTCCTTCGTAAGAATATATATCCGTCGGAGTGATTTCGGTTTGCGTTGCGTTGTTTTCAGAACCGCTGTGCGATCGGCACGGATTTTGCAAACCACTGCTTTGTCCAATTACCCAAACCGTCGACCCGAGCCACTCTTAATTTCTCTCTTGCGTGATTTATCGGTTTCCTCCCCCTTTCGTAGTACCTTGTTCTCTCTCTTTTCCCTGTTTTATGGCGAGCTCTACTCCCTCCTTCGTTCGGCCTAAGCCCCTTCGTTGGCTTTTTTTTCCGTTCCCCAAACGGACGCCCCAAATACCAACGATCCGAGGACTCGAGTTTGGACACTTTGTTCTGCTCTTAATACTTCTCCTTCTCTTACTTTTCCCCCGGTCGTAACTTTAGCTCTCTCTCTCTACCTTACTGTAAATCGTCTTTTTCTTCACACCAGTTTATTTCATTCCCCGGTTGCGCACGTATCAGAAATCACCTGCTATTTTGCGATGCTCTCTTGAAATACTCTTAAGGAGGTTGATCCGAAAAGTGAAAGTCATGTCATTTTTTTTTATATTTTCAGCACTTATAGAACTAAAGTTCCTCTATCTAATAAAGTAAAGATACTTATACCATCCCATACTCCTTTTTCCACAAATTGCATTTGAAATTACATACGTTTAACGGCGAGAATGGCCGTCACATGGGAATATAACGTTTAAAAATACCATAGTGTCATGTCATTTTTGCAAAAAACTGATATTTTATGCGTAATTTCACAAGAAATAAAATGCAACGAAAAAAAGGCATCAACCCACCGTATTTTTCGCTAAATCCACCGATTTCTGCGCTTATAGCAGACGAAATGCGTTAGTTGTCTTCAAGTGGCGCTGCGGTCGCTCTATGTAAAATGTATGGCGTATGAATAATATCATTACTAATGAGATATTAAAGCATATTTCAGAAAAATATTATAGCATAATGTTTGATAGTAATATTCTTGTGTTATAAATTAGTAAATCCATTGAGTACACGAATTTATTTCTTTAAAGTAAATGCTGAATTGACTCCATAGTCGAGCTGATTAAAATTATCATAAAAAAGAAATCCTTCGACTTTACATCGTATTTCTTGTGATACTTATGACTTTCAATAGCTTAGGTAATTTTCTTTGTGAAGTAAGGATCACTTAGGAGGCATATACTCGTATTTAAATTAATAAGATTCCTCAGACAACTTGACTCATGCAGTCGCGAACCAACCTCCTTAATAATGTGGCGGGCAATTCGCTCAGCCTTTTGTCTCTCCTTCCACTCCCGGTCATTCTCATTTTATTGTTCACCCAAACCACCAATCTCTGTTTCCAGGCGTCTATGTAGTGTGAGTGGCTTTTTCGTTTGTGGTCGATGGCAAGTTAGTTTTATTGCATTTTAACCCCTCCCCCGAGCCAAGGGATTTGGAGATCGAGCTGAGCAGTTAATGCTATCTCCGTGACAACAGGCGATTTTAGTCATATCTTTTCATTTGTACAGCTTTGATGAGATCTTAGCATACTTAGTGGTATCGCTCGGATTCAGGTCGATGTGACGCCGAGACCTATTTATCTACCGAATGCCCTCGATTAGTGTGCCTCGGAAAAGTCGATCGTCGAAATGAATTCACGGTCAACTTTTATGGGAATTGATCATGTCTTTCGCAAGTAGATGATTCGAGGGCCATCCCAATTCAGTAAGTTCTAATTGAAATTATATGTATCCAATTTAATTAAGTGGGCTTCGTTTGTTGAATTTAACTAAAAATAAGTATATATCTAGGGTAAGCATTTTAATGATAATTATCGAAATAGAATATCCAGCTCTTTTTATTTTTTTCTCCTAATAGCTGTAACCTCAAAGGTCAATATACAAATTCTGCTCTTTTATTCAAATTAAAAAGGGCAATACTCTTTTGATCCAATTGCAGTTAATTAGTCGTGTATAGAACTTATTTAATAGGTATATTTTTTGCGAGTGAATCGCTAAGTATTTTTAAATATCCTTTTCTGTTTTTTGAAAATACATATTATCCGTATTTGGAAATGAATGGAAAAATATCAGCGGCGAGGTCATAATTCGTTGATGGCTAAAGATGTGTCACCGTGACATGGTCGGCTTTTCATTCATTTCTTTTTGATGAAGACTCGTGGGGTTTATTATTTTAAATTTGTTGAAATCATATTGTGTTTGCCTCCTTCCCTCCATTCATGACTTACGCGATGCACCCTTCTGAGTTGTGTTAGGGGAAGCGAGCCCAGTCTTTATTTATTACGAGAGCGGTCCGTTAATTATAATTATTAGTTCGGGGGCGTGAATGTCCCCTTCATCGCCGAGTATCTTCCCGCAAAGAAGCGAGACGCTAATCGGCTTCCAGGGACGGCAGCTTGCTTTGATGTTCCCCTCCCTATTCTTCGCCCTCCCATCTTATCCCCTCGTCCCCCTGTCTACTCCCTCTCTACGCCCTCTCTTTGAATAGGCGTTGGGTCACGTGGTGATTCAGTAGTTAATCAGCACCCTCCCTGTCTCCTCTTCTCCTTCCTCGCCGCTTCGTTTCCCAATTATTTAAAAACTGATTCCGAGGAAAAAAACAGGTCCCCTTTTCCCTCATCTCGATCATTATTTGTCTTGTCGTTTTCCGCTAACGAAACACTTTTCATGTGTTGAAAAGCACTCTCAAAGGACTCCAGTTTTTCATTTTCTTCAGCGTCTTGGGACGGTGCATATAATTTTTTTTACTATCCATGCGGAAGATTTGGTGCTGGAATCAAAGTCGTTGATAACATTTTTTTTTAACTTTCGTCTTCATGTCAGGTTTTTTTAATCCTCCCGTATGTCACTCAGTGAAATACTGACTCTTCTTTCCCCGTGGCTTATTTTCCTTAAACTTTGGTAGAAGGTGGAAAAATGGCTCCCAAAACGTTCCATTTATGAGGCCCCATGATTAATTTGCTTCGTAAGGAGTAATGTAAGTGTGGACACATATTTCCCACTAGTCCAAATTCCTCTTAATAGTTATAATACTAGTAATTTTGATCAATTCAAGCGCGCCCAGAGACATTAAATAAATGGAAGGATTTGATGGGGAATTTCATTGATTGACCCGGATGGGTAAGAAACTTCATATTTGCATCGCCTTTGAGGGTTTCGCTTGAGTCGACGAACAAACGGGATTTATAGTTGGTGGCTCAGGACTTATAGAAGGGAAGTTTAGCCAGTGTGATCGGTACTCTCTAGTAAACTTGATTGAGAACTAACCGTAAATACCTTAGTGGAGTCATCCGATGTAATGCATTATATTTTTTTATGTGGAAATGTTGCTAAATTTTCCACGTTAAAAGATTCAACTTACGGCATCATTACTTTAAACTTTACTGAAACCACCGTTAGGTATCTTTTGTGCCTCGTATTATTTGACTTATTTGAGATTTGTTTCGGTACGTGACGTCACATTCATTTATTTTCCAGAGTTCATGCATATGTGTTTCAATCCTCGAAATTGTATACTTATTGGTTTCCCTACGTTGAAGTGTCTATTTCATTGGGAATTCTAAGGGATTTTAATTTAGTAGTGACACTTCAGTCATAGTTTTCCTTCATATCGGGAAAATCCGTAGATGACAAACTTCGTAGAGATATAAAACGACGAGGTCCAAATCCGTTCCTAGGGTATTCATATTTTACCTATTTCCATGTTTTTACATGTATTATTTGTTTGCAGTGTAAATTACTCTTCAGAATATATTTTCAGGAAGAAAATCTTCATTTTTGTAACTTTAAGATTGAGATAATCAGCCTCTCGTAAACCCTTTATTTTAGTAATTAAAGTTGGCGGTTCGTAAGTAAATACATTTGAGATAAAGATGCTGTGAATGTATGGAAATTTAGAATGTTCCATTGTCATATTTACTTACATTGCCACGTTTTAACGGATTGCTCTTTGCATGTACCTATGCATTGAGTAGCGAATTGCAACCTGTAACTTGGGCGATTGCAATATAAAGATTCTTCATGACTTTCAACACACGCCATAGTATATGATTGCATTGTGCAGAGACTTGTTGGCTAATGTTGATGTTATGTGATTGCTGTAATGTTAAATTGAAAGTGACAGTAATTATGTTCTGGAAATGTACACGACGTATTGGTTTCAAGAGGAAGTATAATCAGATGGTGGGGAAAGATTGACAGTTTTATGCATGGTTTCCATTTTCGAGGAGTCATTAAGATGTCATAGCTGTAAACTAAGGTGCTTGTTAATTACAACGCAAAAGAAAAAAAGCTCTCAAAATCCAAATGTTTGGTGGCACCATCTATCCCTCGCCTTTGCGTCATAAGGTATTTCTGGAAATTTCAGGCGTAAGCATAAGGGAAAGTAAACATTTGCTCTCAGCTGCTTTTGGTGTAAAAATTTAAAACATATGCTCTTTATGATTTATTCTTCACGAATTCCCTTCACTTTATGCGCTGAGTAAGTATCTTCTCGATTAAAAATACATCAATACGCGAAAGGTTTCGTGCGATTTCTTGGGTGCGCTGAGCAATATTTCATAAAATGCGAGAGGGATGCCCGGCCCTCCGTAAAATGCTTCGGTCTATTGGACTAGAGGAAATTGTGATTATCCTGCCCAAATATATTCTACGAAATAATTTGTAAACCATTGCATAAATTTCGCAAAGTGCAGCGGAACAGAGAATTTGTTTGTAACGTCAAGCACAAGCCAACGGCGGCGTTGATAAAAAATGGTCGCAGTAATGCGGTGAATTAATTCGTAAAAATCGTCCTCCGGGACCTGACCCCTTTTTCACGCTCCGTTTTATCAAAAAAAAAGGGGGGGCTGCTGCGAGGGGGTTTTGGAGCGTTTTTTCCTTTGTGTCGTGCTTTGCCAACTCGCCGAATTGGATTCGTGAATCAGCTGTCCAGTGAATTGTGAGCGGACGACGTGAGGAGAAGTGAAAGGCGATTTGACATCGGACCGGAAAAAGAGCTCCACGTCTGAATGATCAAATGTGGAGGCGAGCGAAGCATGAGGGCAGAAATAAAATTCAGTTTTCGCGTCCGTGCTGCTAAATGAAGAGGCGATTTGAAATCTCCGTGAGGCGGGTGGGCAACCGCGGGGGGAAACTCGTAAAATAATATTGCTCACGTAGGGGATGCAATAAAAATAATTTGGCGATTTGCAGTTTAATCGAGTCATTTTCATATTTTTTAAAGGTTTTTAACCACCCTTCTCAGATGGCAAATTATTGTATTCGTAGCGTTTTAATTACTACGATTTGCTTGGGTGACGATTAGTTTCTTTTACGAAATTTCTTGTCGCTGCTGTAACAATACTCAGGGCGGGGTGGGGGGTAGGCATGCCATTCGTTATAATCGCTCTCAAACAATACCGTAGGTACTGAAGAAAATTTTTTAAATGAAAGAAATAGTCTTTATCTATAAATATTCCCTGACGTTTATTTCACGGCATTTCAAGCGTGCGCTGTTTCTTATTTGTGATAATGAATCCGTGAAGAGTGTTTCTTTTTGTGTTATCATTAATGCTTATTATACCTTACACCCTCTGTTAACACCGGTAAGCAATGTGTAGTTATTGTTAACCTGTAGTAAAATCTTTTCATGAATCTCATTGCTCCCTCCGGTTTTGATCCCATTACATGTGCAATCGCATCAGATCCGGCATATGGGAGAACTGCAGAGCTGCTTACGAGGACATCGTGAAGCACTTGGAAAGGTAATGTACCATTTTTCTTTTTTCACATCCTCCAAACTTGGGAATTGTGTCGTGACTGAGGTGACGAGAATTGAAACAGGCTTCTCGGTCTCAAGAATATTAGTTTGAAGAGTAAGGGCGCGTCCGTGAAGTGCCAAGCCACGATAAAAAGTGAAAATTCCTTTTTCTCTCTCCCGGCATTTTAACCTAAGCGACCTTGTTTCATGGCCCACCGTTTCCGGCGTCCCTTGCCCTGTGCCTACACCTCTCCACCTCCGTGTTCTTTCTACCCTTTCCTTCCCAATCTCCACTCTTTTAATTCATTCTCTTCCCCTTTCCCTCCCTTTATCTCCTCCCGCCAGTCATCCCCTCACCCTGGAATCTCTTACCGCCACCCCCTAACCCCTCCGCCCCCACACCTCACCCCTTACATCCCCATTTTCGCCCGACATCCCAGAGCTGTCCGTGTTCGTTAAGGGTGTCATCAGAGGAGTGCAACCATTCGTGACGTTGCAAGGGACCTCAGGATGGTTTGGCTTTTCGGTGGATGGGGGCTGGGTGATGGGAGGATGCAGCGGCGGAGGGAGGGAGAATGGGGGTGGGGGGTAGGTGGTGGTTTCGGTCTAGGGCAGGGGGTGTAGTGGAGAGTTTTTAGGTCGGAGGGTGGGTTTAGGGGACGCTTCTGCGGGTCGAGGCGAGGGTTGGGTTGACGGGAGGTGGAGGAGGGAGTGAATCGAGCGAGAAGGAGTGGATTGTCTGGATTTATCTGGTATTTTGGAAGGCCCGCGGGCAGCTACGGGGGTAGGTTTCCATGTCGTTTTCCAGTTTGACGGGGGATTCTCCCTTTCCCTTAGTCCTTTTCCTTCCCCACGACCCCTTCCCCTTCTTCTCCCCTTTCTTTCCCTACCTACACCGCCTTGACTCCCCAGCCTAACCCTTCTAACCCTTTTTTCCGCCTCCTCCCCCCGGAACAAAATCCCCTCAGGCGACGGATGCATAAACAATTTTCTGGTCTGCAGCATACATTGGCGCCTGGCTCGATAAATTCATCCCGTCACTTTTGAGTTGCTCCTCATCTCAGGACGACGCCTCTTCGGTGGAAAGGTTCGATCGATGTTTCTTCTCTCCCTCCGGAATTTCTGGATTTATTTTGAAGACTCAATGGGGGTTCGTTGGTTTTAGATTTAGTTGCACCCCTGCCTTTTCCTAAGGTTTCTCCCTATCTGTTCTTCTCCCCTCCTCGGGCGTTTTCGCATGCGAATGGAAGGCTATCAACTTTGACGAGAGGGCTGCGGCTAGTCTGGCGTATCTCGTGGCACGATTGGTGGGATTTCCTGGTTTGAGGGCGAAAAGCAGAGCGCTCCCATCCCACCTTCCCCCTTCCCCCTCTGCCTGTTTAACGGATTCACTGCGCCCGGATAAATGCTCGACGGAATCGGGATGAAGAAAGGATTAGGTGGAGGAGGGAGACAAATTTCGGTCGTCGGTTTTTGTTAATTGGGACCTCTAGACTTAGTGGTCGGAGCAGTAGATTCTTCAGCCGTTAGGAGTGCGAAAGATCTGAGTGTTGCTTGATCGTTGTGCGAGTTAATTAATTCGCGTTTCGAGTTGCATTCTTACTTAATTATCATTATAAAATGAAAGTATTAATATTTTTTGCCTTAGATTTTCCGTTGATTACACTGGAGTCATTAATGCATGCCTCTCGTTTTTATTTAATGAAGTTTTTTGGTTGAGCAGGTCATTGTCCTCGAGCATTTTTTAAGCTTCCTTTACTATGCTTCTTTTGACGATTGATATTTTTTAACTACGGGAAATGATTTCTAGAGTCGTATTTATTCAGTATCAACCATTCATTGTTCTGTATTGCCAAACCGAAATTCGCCTACTAATTCCACACGTTTCTTCCCGCGACGAAGCTAGCGTATAAATGTAGTTCAGTTGGAATCCCAAAACCAAAAAAAGAACTATTTCGTGTAAAAACACTGCTGTCTTATTGATTGACGTAGTGATTCTGTTAAGTTTGATACGGTTAGCTGCAGTATAAACAGTTGAAACCTTTTTATTTATCTCATATTTGCCCTTCTCAATCATGTCTCCGGAGGCATACCGGAAGAGGCGATTCTGTTAATGTCTCACGATGGAATTATCGCGCTGGTTTCGCTTCTTTCTTCTCGCTGGCTGATGACGGGAAGAGGACGGATCATTACCGCAGCAAAGGAATTACGTCTTATCGCGACTTTATGGACGAGTGATTCATGCATCCTAATCGCTTATTCATTGAATGTTTTTCTGGATGTTTATTATGTCCGCGACCGTGAAGACGAGATGTTTCGCATTAATATTCTCCAGCTCCTTCGCTAGTTGATGGTCGGAATATATCCCTTTTATTCCCCAGCCCTCCGCATCAAAGTCATTTTTCTGACTTTTCTTCATCCATCTTCTCCTCCCCTCGGTCCTCCCACTTCGGTCTCAATCCTCTGAATCATGCTGACGCCCACCCTATTCCTACCTATCTGCCCCGGGCCTTCTTAACTCAACCCTTCTTCATCCCCTCAAGCTGCTCTCCTCCCACCCCATATCCTTTTTCTCGAGTCTCTAAACTGAATCTGCTCGCTTGGAATGTCAACTCCAATCGTTCGATTCATTTCCTCGGCCCACCCTCTTGCCCAAGTCCCTCCACCCCCATTCCACCGTCCCCTTCCAGCCTGAGCTCCCTCCACCCCCTCCTATCTGAGCTATCCTCCACTTCCCCATCCATCTCCCTCTCCCCAATTTATTGGTACCCTTTCGCTTATCATCAATTTCTTTCCGAGCGCAATTTTTTTCCAGTCGCCCCAAACGAATTGGAAATTACTAATTCTCGCTTGATCGGCTCCACTTGGAGTATTAGTTACCGAATTCTCACGATAAGACTCTAATTGGTCTAATTGTTCCAAAGGTTAGTGACTAATTTTCTTTAGACTTTGGATAGGAGGTAGTCCAAAGCAGAATAATGAATATCTCTTATAGTTTCAGTCTGAGAACTTAGCGTTTTGGCCGAGCCTAAAAACTAATGTTTTTAAAAGAGCGCTCGATCCTTGAGGTTTTCCTAGTTAAAAGAGCTAAGGTTTTGCTGATTCTTCCTAACCAAGAATAGTTTGGCCACGCTTTGCTAGTGCTGTAATGGAATGTTTAAAAGGAAGCCTTTGACTAATAATTCACGTAAAATACATTATTTCAATACAATTATGAAAATAATAGATACTAACAAGAAAATATTTCGTACGATGTGTTTGATCCAAACAAAGTAAGCCGTGGGCATGTTTGCGATTATATACACACTTTCCGTAGTTAATTTCAAGAGTGTTACAATATTACGTATTCTTTCTCCAATTTATAAATGCAAAGCAGATGGTGCATGCGTTTACATATATTATCTATGTTTTAGCTAGGGAATGCTTTAGTGTGTTATTAATTTTACAGATTATCCCACCTTCAATATTGACGTTTAAGTTAATTGTGAAGAAATATCGTAGTTCATTCTCGTGCTTTGTAGTGTTTGCTCATTCCTCCGAACGTTTTATTTTCGGAATTTTCGAATTTTCGGGATTTCCTCCAACTTACCAGCCTCGAGAAAGGAGCTGGCGGACACTAAGTGACAAGTTTTGTAATGAAATTCGTTATTAATGGAAGCTGGGCGGCGCGGAAAAGTGGAATGTTGATGAGTTTATCGTTTTTTTCCGGGATGGAGTGGGGCGGATGTGGGGGAATGGGTAAGGCTTGTCCTTGCCGGGCAGAACGTTGTTACTTCCCTCACGACCAGCTAATGACTCCACCGCGGACCAGGACATTTGCGAGGTGAGCGAGGGGTTGACGGTCCTTCCCTGCTCCGAGCACAGCCATCACGTCGTCGTGGAGAGAAGGGGGTGGCGAAGGATGAGCGGTTGCCGAGCGGTGGCTACAAAAGATCCGCCTTTGTTCAGCCGTCTTATTTTACGCGAGCGGATTTTTTGGGGCGAAAGCTTAGGAAAGCCGTGCGCGTGCCCCCTTTTACCCATCATGCCCTTCCTCCTCTTACCCCCATCAGTCACCCCCTGCGTCTGTCCCATCTCCAAGCCCATCACGGCTCGTCAGTCACTTGGCCTCCCTCAGAAAAGGAAAAAAAGTCGGTACTAGGGGGCGTTTCGGCTTCGTTTTCGTCGAGTCCTCAAATACGTTTTTTGGGAAATCGGTGGAGGGGGTGGGGGTCGACGGAAGGGTATAGAGTCTGTGTGTCCATGGTGTCACTCTAATTCTCTTTTTCCTCAAAGGAAGCATCCTGGATTGGTTTAGGTATTTTTGGAAATGTTTCGAGAGAACTTTACGAGGAGAGACGATTTGCTGGAGTGCCGAAACTCCCGTTGTGTTCTAAATGTCATCATTCTTATCGGGGCAGAATTTCTCTGAAACTGCAATGCGTTTAAAAAGTGATAAAGGTGGTGAGGAAGTTGTGGTTTAAATCCAATGGGTATTCAAAACAATATTATGTAGACAAAACCTATCTTGGATGAATTATTTTCGTTGATTTCACCTGCATATATTAATAGCGTTGCACTGGTTTCCTAGGAACAGAAATTCCATGAAATTCTGAGTTAAAGACTGTACCGTCTTGAAATACTTATAACCTTATAAGACATAACGTCTTATAAAGACGTCTTTTAACCTAATAAGAAACTTGGAGAGCGATGGTGTTATGAGGACAAATGGCATTGGGAGGCTACGGGTTATATATAGGCAATAACAAGAGAAAGGTAAAAAAATTATGTAAATGTGAAGACATTAAGCGATGTCATTTGAGAATTGTTTAGGGATATAATGCAGGTTGGTGCTGGTGTTGGACTAATATTGGTGATCATGGCATCGACGCTGTTCTTTCAGTAATAACTCGGCTGTAGCCGTATTGTTTATGCAAACAACATGACATGTCACAAATCGTGGTTGTGATTGATTTTCCTTTTCTCTCTGTGCTATCTTCTCGTATGGTCAGTTGTCCATATATATATTATTCATGCAAGCCCTTGTGACATGATGAAAATTAGAAATACCCGTGAGTCGAGTATTCTAAAGAGTGAAGTCGAAAGAAGAGGAGGAGGTCCGTGCAAGTCGAGAGGTCTTTCGCTGGAAGCGATGGGAAGGGGGAAGCTTTCGTGATGGCAGAGGTGGCATCGGTGCCGGTTCGACTTGCTGACGGAGATGAAAAGAAAACACCGTCCGATCCCTGTTGCCTGTGTCGCCGAAATGAGGAGAGTGGGGAAAGGGTGGCGGGAGGAGTAGTGTGGTACGGCGCACAAGGGAGTTCGGATCTTTTTAGGGGCGCGCGTCAGGGAGGGATGAGGGGTGTGAGGGAAGGGGAGGATTGTGTGTGAGAGGGGGTGGGTGAGAGGTGTGCGCGAACTGCGGTGGGAGAAGGGACGGAGATTACCGGAAATCGGATGGGGTGGATTGGCGAAGTGGAGTGGGGCTGCCTTAACCTCCCCCTCCTCCCTACTGGTGGGTGGGAATTTGAAGCGAGAGAATTCATAAGAGAATGCAAACAGAAGCCGCGTGTTGGGAAGATATTGGTTGCGGAAGACGGCAAACGTTTTCCATTAAATTCAGCTTATTTTAATTCAAAATAATAAAAATCCCTTGTTGCGGTTTTTCCTCTTCCCATTCTGTTTTCGTGAAGGCACTGCGCCAAGCGAATAGCGATGGATCTCGGACGGATTTTGCTCGTATCCCGAGCTTGATGGGAGAATACTCTCAGGATCGTGATGCGTATGTATGTGAGAGCGCTAAGCGGGGCCTGAGTTTCAGACCTTTCGTAGCAACCAGCTTCAAGATTATTGAAGCACTAGTTATTTTGAGATGTACACATGTAAACCATTATGTCGAAGAGATATACATCATTCATTGCTCTCCGAAGCTGTTTGTGTGTTGTATTATGATTATTTACTCACATTATAATATTTTATATTTTTAACAGCAGGTTCAGTGGTGTTAGACAGATGCCAGAGTAAGGCATGGTCCAGAAATTACATGTTAAAAATAATTTTAGCAGTTTAGTTCTTTTAGGTTTTGAATGGAACTTCCGTTAATTGTGTTATTTTTGACCTAGTTGATACATTTTCTAGAAAGCTGAAAACTTGAATGATATATGGTGTGTTTTAATTTAAGTTAATTTTTTTGCCTCGAACGGTTATGCTGTTACACATTTTTAAACTGAATTAAAAAATGCAGTTCAGATTTCTTGCTTAAGTTATGCTTCTGTCTGGCCTCTGCATGAACCATGCTGTATGTAATGGAGTAGTCCGCTGTAAATCTATGAACACAACCTGAAACAAGCAGACAAATTACAGGAGTGCCGTTTAAGCTTTACTTAAGTGCTATTAAGCACCTGGTTTTGTTGCAAGTGCGTATTAAGCTGATGAATTCCGTATTTTGAGTGTTTCAAAGCAAATCTCTTTCTCAGTAGGTAAATGTAGTTATTCTGCTGCTTTCCGCATCGGCTCGAAATTGTGTGATTACCAGCTGTTGTAGGCAGCAATTGGAAAATAGGTGTGGAATAATACAATCCTACATTAATGGCACCCGATCGACGACCTAGGAACGAGTGCTTCGAAATTGAATTAAAATCTCATTTCTTTTAGCTGAAGCGGAAACGTATCCAAACAAATACGCTTTAAAAGAAAGAGAGAGAGAGGATATTTCCCGTTGCAAACTTCTAAAAAGCCAATCTGAAATAAAAATATTTGCAGACGGAAGGATATCGGAGACGCGACGGGGAGAGGAAGGCCGGGGTGGGTGGGAATTTTCGCGGGGGAGGTGGGTAGGAGGGTGGCAAGAGGGATGTGTTTTTAAGGGAGGGAGGGAGAGGGAAGCCAGTTCGGAAGTTTTATTCACCCGGAGATGATGCGTCTTATTTCGCGAGGCGTTCTGGGGTCGGCCGAGAAAGAGAGATGTTGGGATTCTTGATTCAAATTTAATATGATTTCGGAAAGAGCATGCCGAGAAACTGCGTACCCATCTCGTTCCCGCCCCACACCCCCCAACCCCCGCGCGTGTCTTAAATCCCGTCCCCTCCTGCACCTCACCTCCTCCCCCATCTAACCACGCCTCACACAGAAAAACTCCGCTCCAATTTCACCTCCCACCTACTTATACGTACCCACCGCTCTGCCCTCGCTATTTTTTTGTTTTTCCCCTCCTTCTTCCCCCAGCCCTCACCCCCGAAAGCTCTCTACCTTTGACTCCCATCCCACTCACTCCCCTTCGAATGTGCCCACCCCCATGCTCAAGCCCTCATCTTATAACCCCCCGCTCGCGCCATTAACTTTGGCGCTACCCTATGTCTTAACTCGGCGCGATGATACCACTTTTCCATATCCTCTCACGTCTCCCACCCTCCTCCGCTCTTTTTTCTCCATCTTACCCTCCCCACGGGTGTACCCTCACCCTAAAACTCCTTGAGCCCTCTCCCTTCCACCACAAATCTTGATTTTCATCTCGATATCTTATCCGCTGCCCCCCTCTTCCCCACCCTGATCCCTCCCTCCACCTTCCCGACCACTATGCTTCTTGAAATGGCCGTAATCCTCATTTCACTAAAAGAAGGACCCCTCCTCCACGCATTTTCACCATTTGCCTTCCCTTCTTTAATTAAAATATTTGTCTTTTGGCTCTGCATTAATCAAATGAATGGCACCAATGCCCGCAGAGAGCATTGAGTGGAATTCGGTGTTCACTCGGTTCGTTGTAGAGTGGTTTGGTGGTTATGATACCCATGCTACTTCTTTGTATTTAGCTTTGTGTCCTTGAATCGATGTGTGCATTTAATTATTGATACCTGCATTCAATTGGCGTATTAGTCATTTTACCCATTCCCAGTCTCTTACTATCCTATGGAAAAAATTCTTGCGCCTTAAATCATATTCAATGCATTCATAGCTCTCTGTAGTCTGAACACATATAATCTTTGTATCTCCTATTCATAAAATACTTTGCCCGTTAGAATGGCAAAATTTAGATTGGAATACATGGACATGAATAGTAAATGAAACCCATTAATCACTTTCCATTTAACAGATGTTAATGAACCTAGGCTTGATAATGATTGCATGATTTTAATCAGATACTCCTATAGATATTCGTAAAATTAAAAGCAAATAGAGTAGTAAGAGTCGTTTGTAATATAAAAGAAAGGAGTCTTCAACTCCGGAAATCTAGGGGTAGATATATTGAGATTGCGCGTTGCTATTCATAGGCCAGAAACTAAACAAGAAGTTCACGTATGCCTGAATGCAGGGCAAAGTTCACTTCTCTCGTGTGTACATTCTAACCGCGGGAAGGCGGTGCAGTAAAATGATGATTTCAGCAAAGATACGATCCTGCATAGGAGTTCTGCGGTTGGAATATTTCACCTTGATAAAATGCACTCATTTCTTGTTGTTATCGGAGATGAAAATTAATTTTGCATGCATCGTACTTCGCATCACCAGGCTCATAACTCGCGGCTACACCCCCTCCTCCTCGCCTGAATATTCTCTTTTTAGTGGCTCCTTCTTTCTTCCCTTCTCCCCCGCAGGAAGCCTCCCCTAATTCTTCTATCACACTCCCCTCCAACACGGATGCGGAGTCATAATTTTAAATCTATAGCTTCTTATTTGTGTTCAGCTTTTGGTCTCATCTTACCCCTGAAATTACCTTACGAACACTGAAAAGAACTCTACTGATTAAAAATTCCACGAATAGCCAGTATTAATTATTCACATTTGGGAAGAGAGATGGGCTAATGTTGATGCATATTTACGTATGATCGTAGTTTATAATAGATAATAAGATCATTCAAAACTTATTTTTTTCAATCTTGTCATTTGTGCTCTCATAAAATAGCTGCTGTTTTTGTTAGTATATTTGTGCTTAAAAGTGAGTGGAAATAATGACAAAGATATAACTCACATTAAATATACTATAGAGCAATGATAGCGAATGTAAAAGGGAAGTATTATATGTATATGAGTGAGATTATCTGATAGGAGACTCATTTGGATAGCTGCGTAATACCAATCGTAGGATTGTTGACGTATGATAATGATACCCGTATCATCATTTTGTTATTTATACCTATATTAAGTATTCATACGAGAAATAACTGGGTGTTTGATTTTTTTGTTGGTACACAAACATTTAAAAAGGAAAATAGAATTGCTGAATAATTTATATTTTGTTTTCATTTCGTAGTTGGTCTTTGCGTTCTTGTAGCTTCTCAGTTTAATCTTAAAGGAAAAAGATATCGTTAAATAATCTCAGATATCTATAATCTCTTAGGTTAGCATTATTTCATGTATGGATTTAATTAACTATTCCGAGATGTAGATTCCAGTGACTTTCCGTTACCGAAGTTATTTGTCGTAAATTTCTTAATGCATCAATTCTCTCTTTTTCCGGGGCATTTCATCTGACCTTATGCTCATCTCCTTCCATACATATTTACGACCGCTCTCTCAGTGGGTACAAACATACCTTGAGTCAAATTCCAATGCCGCCTCTCTTGCTTCTCTGACGCATTTATTTTTCGATTCCAGGTAACCGTCACTTCTCCCCCCCTCTCCAAAACTCTCTTCCCTGTTTCGAAACTCTGCGCTGTTTCTTCTTGCTTGTTGTTTCACCGCCGGCTCAAAATCTCTCCCTCTCTCACTCTTCCACTATCTCTGCCGTTTGTAAACTTCCATCTTGAAGAAAACTCCTTCCTCGCTTCCAAAATCAGCAGCCATCTCCGTTTCCTGCTCTCAAATCTCTCATTCACACTTCCCATATCCACCAACCATATACTTCACTTAATATTCTACTCTCGTCGTTTTTCTCGAGGTAGGCATGGAATCAAAATGTAACCTAGAAACGTTTCACCTTAATTCTCCTTTGTAAGATGTAGGAAGACTTTTCTCATTCACGTAATCGGCATCGATCACCGTTTCCTTCACTCCAGCGCCCTCCTCAGGGCCACGAATCAGTTCCCAACATTTCCTTCGCTGTTTTTCTTCCTTTCCAGTTTGACGCTCGCATCGTCTTCCTCCTTTCTAACTTTCTCTCACACCTCGACACTTTTTACCGGAAAGAAAAACTTTGCCACCGTCTTGCATTCGCCCCTCCTTCTC
Organism: Platycnemis pennipes; assembly: GCA_933228895.1. Taxonomy (NCBI): domain Eukaryota; kingdom Metazoa; phylum Arthropoda; class Insecta; order Odonata; family Platycnemididae; genus Platycnemis; species Platycnemis pennipes. Next base: position 56,714,499 of record OW121853.1, read on the forward strand.
TGGACGGAGGTTGCTCGCTAAATATTTAAATATCCTCCGGCGAGAAAAGAGATCGGAGGAAATTTGGTTCTCATTTTCCCCTTCCCTCCTCCTCCATTCGCTTCGGGACCTCTGGGAGGCCCCTCGTCCTCCACCCATTCGTTTCTTCCTCTTGGATTGTCTTTATTTAAACCATTAACTTCCTCGCCTTTCTGTCGCCTTTTACCCAATATACCCTTCCATGCATTTCCGCATCCACTCTCTCTGATTCCTTATCCCCGTCAATCGCTACTTCATTTTATCTTCAACCATTCACTCTCTCGGTAGTGGTATTGATATTGCCTGGTTTTAGTTATTTCATTATCGAATCCTAGGTGTTTTGTTGGAATCATCAACCAAGTTAAAGAGTGATTTGATGCGTTTCCTCTAGTTCGTATTGAGTATTGGAAGTCCTTTTCTTCATGTTTTATTACTGTTGTCAAAAATTTATGTTGCTGATATCTCTACTACTTGTGGGCTCTTAAATGACCCATTGACAGAAAAAGGGAATTTTGCTGGATCTTTGAAGCTTGGACTCTGCAAAGTTTTGGATTAAGTCGTAAAGAAGCGAAACCTATCCATTTTATTCCATTTCGGTCGCTATTTTCGGCACTCCCTTATCTCTCTTCCTGTTTTGTGGCATACATCACATTTGTTTGCCAAACAATAATCCCTTTCCACTGAACCTTTGCCCTTGCCTTCCCCACCTCACCTTCCGTCCGCCCTTTCCGCACCATTCCCGCCACATCCACGGTCTCTCCTCTACCCTCCCTCCTCTCCACCTCTGATTCTCTTTCGACCTTTTCAGATGAGCATACAACACTCATTCCTCTCTCCCGCTAATGGCTTCCCACAGAATGCGCCAAAGTTAATATATTTCCGAGTTATTAAAATGTACCATTAATCATCATCGGCTTCTTTCCCTTGTCACCCCTTGGGCCTCTCTCTCTCCCGCATCCCCTCCCACTTCCTTGCCCCCTCCTCATCCCACGGTATCCCTCCCTTTCCTCGTTGTCCCTCTGCTTCCTTTTTCCTGGCGGTGGGATGAGACCTCGTCTCCCCTCCCGCCCCTTCACTTTCCTCCACCCCTCATGACCCATGTGCGCTCTCTCGCCAAACATACCTCTCGCTTTGCCCTCCCCTCTAATTCTCCTGCTTCTTCCCTCTTGATTGATTCACATTTCTGCTAATGCTCCGTGGATAATGCGAGTTCAAACTGATCTGTAGCTTTACCGAAACAAGCTTTCTATTGCTTCAGGTGGTGTCAATTTCATTTCTATTCTGCTTTGTTCCTTATCAACAGTATTCACTAAATTGTTGGGCTTTTTGCTGACAGTGAAATATTATGTAAACATGCAGTTCGTAGTATTAGTTAAATAATGTGTTCCAACTACCAAGTGCTATAGTATTGCATATTAGGTGCCTATAATAAACACCGTATCTATAACTCAGGTGAAATTCTCGATGAAATTCTTGTAACAATGTTCTTAAGAGAGTACAAATCAAATATACAGTAAAACCTCTCTAAGGCGGCCACTGCCGGTTCCAGAAAAAAGTGGCCGTTTGGAGGGGTGACCGCTAAATAGGGGCTTTCAGGATAAATTACATAAAATACTTACATATGTTCATTTCTAAAATTATTGTATTAAAGTTTATTTTTAATAAAATTTTATTTCATATTCAGCTAACAAATAGGGTTTACAATTACTTTTTGAAAAAACCTGTCAAAGTACTTTGTTTCAATTGGCTACATTTTCTTTTAATTAATATATTTTCTAAACAATTTTAGAGATTTTCATAGGACTCCATAGAATTTTAATTGAAATCCTTGTCAATTTTTTGGAAGAATGATTTTAATTTTAATAGTGAATCAAATCCTTCCTTTACGCTCATCTCAGTGATATTTTTATTTTCCACTTCTTCCTCTTCACTATCGCATATGTCTGCATCTAATAAAGAAAGAAACAGCTTGTTATGAATGATCTCTTGGTTTGATGAAATTCGTAAGACTTCGAAAGAAAAATGTACAACCCTTACCTTTGCCACCAATGCGAGACTCCCAATTTCCATCCAAGTCATCGTAGCACTCTACATTCGCCTCTTCTGTGGTATCGTATGATATTCGTGCAGTCGACGCCAACATTTGGAGCTCCTGGTGCAGTGCATTGTTGCCATCAGAGCTGCAGGGAATTTCCTCTTCACAGTATTCACCTGCTATTATTCCACAAGAAACAAAGCACTTCCTGATGGTTTCCTTCTCGACTTCTTTCCATGCCGATTTTGACCATGACACAGCCTCTCCCACATTGATTTTTTTGGTGAGATCACTAACACATGAAGCGTAGTCCATCATTGCCAGTAGGCTGCGTAGAACCTTTCGCCGGTATCTCAGTTTAAAAGATTGAATAATCCCCTGATCTAGGGGTTGAAGGCGAGCTGTTGTGTTTGGCGGTAAAAACTGAAGTTTCACATTCGAAAGATGTATTTTTCGATGACAAGGGGCGTTATCTAAAAATAAAATAACCTTTCTTCCTTGTTGGATCATCTTTTTATTAAAGGCACGTAACCATTCTTCATAAATTGCAGAAGTCATCCACGATTTACTATTTGCACACCACTTCACGCCAAGAAGATCCATGTTAACGTTTTTAAAGCACCGTGGCCTAAGTGCTCTTCGAATCACTAATAGGGTCTTGTTCGGAATGGCTCTGTAAAAAAGACCAGTTTCGTCCATATTAAAAATGTCTCTGGCCTCGTAACCCTCCACAATAGACGACACTCTCAATTTCCATTCCTTAACAGTCTCTGGAGAAACATCTCCTCCTTCACCACTAATTGATCTAAAAACAATATTGTTCCTGGTCCGGAAACGTCCCAACCAACCATTACTAGCTGCAAATCCCTCAATCTGAAGTTGATTTGCAATGTCCAAAGCTTTCTGTTGCAGTATTGGACCACTAACCGGCAAATATTTTGCTCTGGCACACTTAAACCATTCATATAACCTATCATTAACTTCACTAAACTTCTGATCTCTCTTCCTTTTTATCCCTCGATTCTTGTTGTCCTCCCACTCTTGTAGAATAGTGTCCCTGTTTTTAATGATAACGTTTATCTGTGTCCTTCCGCACTTAAATTTTTCGGCAATTTTCCTTGCTGACATCCCATTATCACTGTCAAAAATAACACTTCTTCTCTCTTCTAAAGACAACACCACTTTGCTTCTGCTGCTCATTTCGCAATCCACTGCCAAATCTTCCGTAAGCTCCAACCGCCCAACACACCGTGCCAATCGCGAATACGTTTGATATTTTGCCTCCTTTGCTGGAGGTGTCGGACCGGAAGCAGAAATAGGAAGCAGCTTACAATGTAAGTCGCTTATAAGTAAGCTCGTAAGTATAATCGAGGAACGGACAGATGGTCCCCGATATTCCCTTCGTCAGAGGGAACGAAGCAATGTAATGCCTTGTCAATGTAAGTGTATCAAGTGTAAATGTTAGCATGGGCAATAAAGTTCTTCTAAGGCCAATCAGAGAGAGATTTGAATTTGAGATTTCATGGAAGTGGCCGTACGTTGTTGTTACGCTCTGGCCGCTGGTCGGGAAGAGAGGTGACCGCTGAATAGGGGGTCATTTTTCAAGGGGAAGATAGGGTAAACCATTCCGTTCTGGGGAAAAATGGCCGTTTACAGGGGTGACCGCTGAATAGAGGTGGCCGTTTAGAGAGGTTTTACTGTATCTTACTATTTTCCGAATTTGCACAGATAGTAAACACTTTTATCATGTATGATGGTGTGTATGTGTGAAGAAAGTGTAACATTTTATTTCCTTTGGCCTTATGATGCTCAGCGGAATATCGGTGACTCCATCTCAGTCAACATTGGTATTGAAGTGGTGTCATCAATGTCTTTTTGAGACAGAAATGGGAAAAAGCGCTGTATATCTAGTTACAGGTGACTCAAGCACTAAGTTGTTACAATCCAGGTTATCAAAGGATTAATGACGTTTATTTTGTTCCGGCAGGAAAATGTGTTTTATGCTAATAATATTATATGTATTGTGTTAGCTATTAGCCATTATAAGTTTTTGATTGTAAATGTGATAATTATTACACAGTTGTTTCTCACTCCGTGGTATGAATATTTTAAAATAAAAGAATATAGAATGTGATGAGAGTAGTACCATAGAGTAATATACTTACTCTGTGGTAGTACTTAGCAATATTAAACCCGAATGTTTTTTTCACCAAGGCAAAGCATTGTTATTAAGTTTCACTTGCGGGTAGGGAAATACGCTCAAATATAGTTATGCTACAGTACTAGGTGATGATGTGCTCAAAGGTGAGAGAGTACAAAGAGACGGAAATATTGCATGAACAGTTTCCGGTGAGAAAAAGTGGACGTAAGCAGTTTTGAATCAGGAAACACGAAGAGGCGTGAAAATGGCACAGAAGGTGGTGGCAACACCGTGAAAAAATCAGGAAATAAGTAGGAGGTGAGTGATATTGTAGGAAGGGGAATTGTTTAGGAAGAGGGTGGATGGTGGGAAGGGGTCGGAAGTAAAATGATGTTGGTGTGTTCGTGTGAGGTTGAAAAGGGTCGTCTTGGATTAGCACGCTTCTCCTGCCTATATCGGACCTGCATCGCCCGGATATCTCCACCCGCCCTAATTTCTTCTTTCTTTTCTTTAGTTAATCAGAGGGTATTGAGGAGAGTAGGCTTCGTGGGGCTAAGAGTCGCTTCCGTCCTGCGGTAGGACGAAACTGGAGGGTTGGAATCGGAGGATATAAGGCGGCACAAAAATGATACGGAGGAAATAAGGCACGGGAAGGGAATATTTTTCCTTGGCAGGGGTGTGTCGGGGACAATGAGGGGTAGCTACGGGGTGGATGATGGTGTGGGGGTGGGAGGGTGTCGGAAAGGTCCGGAAATGGCTGTAGCCTATTATAATCTATCACTCAAGCCGTCGACGTGCCCTTCCGCGCATAAGGAATTAAAGGGGAGGAAGTAACGGTGGCTATATTGCCATTTAGGGGCATGTTGTGTGCGTGGGTTTTGTGTGTGTGTGTGTGTGTTGTTGCACGGGGGGTTGATATCCGAGGATTGTTCCGGAATGGGAGGAGGGGAGATTCCTTCGCCGCCCCATCCCCACGAGAAGGGAGAGAATTAAGAATATTGGTCGCGGGAGGATGGCTCCTGAGAAAACGATACGTCTCATGACTCTCCCCGGATGAAGTTTCGGGCTATTTAGGGACACTGCTGGTGATTTCGAAAAAATGCGAAGTTTTTATTGCGCGAAGGAGTTTTTTTCTTTCCGCCGTAATTGACGTTTTCTTGTTTCTATTACGCCTCGTTGAATGCGAGGGGTGGGGGATGTGGGAAAGGAAGATGAGAGAGTCGTAAAAACCTTTTTTTAATCTTGGCTATCCATTTGGGGATTGTTTTGGCGTGCGAAACTAATCCATTAAAAAAAGCGGAATTGTTTTTTAAAGGAACTAATTAACGGAAAGCGTGTAATTTTTTTTCCATTCACTGCAGTCAGGTTCTGAGATTTTACGGTGTAGGTACCGTCTTCAGTAAATGCTCTCCCCTGTTAATTATTTTCGACTGAGTTCAAAGGATTTTTGTCTCTTTTCTTGGATTAACTAACGGGACCACGTTTGGAATGGATCCACATGGCAGAGTGAAGGATATTTTTTACCTCTGCGTCGAAGGACGTCATCAACCAAAAAACCCATCTCTAAAAATGGCTTTAATTTTTTTTGGTGAGGAAACACATGTTTCTGCACCACTCGTCGTTAGCATCTTGGCGTAAAATTTAGCTGTTAATGCCACAGATTGCTTCATCGAGTGAGAGACCTAATGGGAACAAAGGAAAAAAAGAAGGGGAAATGGCAATTTTTTTAGACAGCTTCGAAATGTGTCCCTCGAATATTTTCCCGAAAAAAATTAATTGGCCCTAACGTGCGTTAACCGCGTGGACTTCTAATTATTTGCCAAGCGTAAGTCCAAAAGCCTGCTTGTCATCATATAAAAGATGTAAGTAATTTGATTTTTCCCAATTATGTTTCACTAGAAAAACAGTTTTGGAAGCTTTCAATGTTCGAAAGATAATAAGTGTTTGGTAAACCGTGTTGTAATCTGTATGTATGAAAAATTTTCATGAAAACATCATGACAAATATGTTCATGAAATTATATCAGAGTTACACTTCAAAATATTCTGCTTTTGAAATAATTGACTCGCAGAATCTTTTCATTTGCAGTAATATAAATCTTTGATTCGGACGTTTAATGGAAACGGTTTTGGAAATATTGCTATATGATTGTGTTGGGAGTTAGTGGCTGCTTTCGCATAATAAAGTAAAACAGGGCTGATCTGAAGAAAAAATTGCGGACGTAAATGCTAATTTAAAGAGATTTAAGCACCTTAATTATGTAAGTAATTGAATTTGTAAATAGCTTTTATCGTCACTTAGTGAAATATTCAGCTGAATTAAATGCGACTGCAAATGCTTAGTGACTTATCACCAGTGAAACGGAAAGCTGGTAATTATTAATATGAGAGAGGTTCACTCCAACTCATTTGGTAGGCAGCGGGCACCATTGGGTCGTTGTTTAATCCGATTTAAGCCAATTCTGGCCCTATCTCTTCTCGCAGACATATATTCCTAACGCTTATAGTTTTCTCCGTGGAGAGGAAGTTTCGTCACAATGCCGTGTCAGTAATTGCACGCTGCATATATTTATTTATTAGCACCCTTGGAATAGATTGTGCTAGAGAATTATGGAAAATGATTAGGCAATGATGGATGACTTTGGTAAATTTATCTTCTACAGTTGTCTGGTGAGAATGACGTATTCTCTATTTAATTCCATTTTATACAATAATTGCGATGATATAATTGCAGTAAATAACTTCGTTTGCATACGGGTAAATATGAGAAATGAAGTGGAAAGCCTAACAATGGATACAGAAGTAAACAATTTCTATTTGTTTGTGTGCAATGAGGATGTGGAGGTTTTTATTGATGGTGGTATTATGAATATTTGGTTTGTTTAGCCAAAGTATGTGAGGACCTAACGTAAGGGCAGGGAATTTGACAGTTCGAGAGGTACCTTGTAAAAAAAAGCGTCAAATTGTCGGTTGGCTGTCGTGACAGCTAACCATGCTGAAGCATATCCACCGCATCGGAGGATCATCTAACCGCACATTATAAAACCTTGCCTATCTGCCAGTGGGTGATAGGATAGCTTTTTTGCTGCTAATTTTTTTACTCCTCGAGCGGGTCCTCGTGTTAAGCGTTCGCGTACAGATGCGTACCTCGACTGAAATTGTCGTCCATTCCTCCGGTCCGTGAGTCGGGCACCCGTCCTCTTGCTTTTGCAACCCGTGTTCGCGCTTTCAGCGTCCGCTGGGGATGTCAGGAGAGGGAAGGGGATTCTACGCACCCTCCTCGGCTCGTGTCGTGGAGCGACGCGACCGCCCGTACACGGCTTCTCCATCCGAACAAGCGGAACGCCCTCTCGGCTCTTCTCCTAACTTCTTTACCCCCAATTCATTGCTTGCCACCAGCAGCCCCTCCTCCTCCTTGCACACACGCCCCCTTCTCACCCTCCCCGCCCATCCCACGCATCCCGCACCGCGGCTGTTTACGTACCTCCGTGCCGCGGGGGCGTGCTTGTAGAGCGAGGAGGCACGACGCTAACCAAGAGACCGGACGCGCCTGTCACCACTCCACTCGCTGCCTCCCCAGTCTCCTTCCTCCTCTCCTCTCTCCACCCCCCAATCTCCTCCCCCGTTCTACTACTAACTAACCACCCTTTCCTCCCCCTCTCCCATGCACTTGCCTATCTTTTTATACCGCTCATTTCCTCCACACGACTCTCGCGCCTCCTTCCGCGGAAGCCTTGCGTCACGTCGTCGGCCTCTGGCGTTCCCTAATGGTCGAACATTTTCCTTCCGCCGCTCTCGTAAAAGTCGTTCGCGGTCCTGAATTTATGAAATGTGTTTCCAAGGTTTCCAATAGCTCGCGTTCAACACAAAGTCGGGGGGTTTTGGGGCTCAGTCAAAAAGTAAAAGCCAGAATTTTGGCATTACGCAAAATGTATTCTAGCTCTGTTTGACTGATTTTCTCGCGTTGCATTATACTTGCGTACTCATTTTTCTTCCGGCCTCTTTCTTGTAATGCTCATACCAGCTCCAATTCCTTAGCCTACTTTTTCGTCCCCTATTACTTTTACTTGCCATTCTTTTACCAATTATTTGCTGCGTAAGTCAAGCCACATTTATTCTATCAACGTAACCTAACCGAAAAGGCGCACTCCGATCATTCTTTTACCGGACTGAAATGTCTTATTATGACAATTGTTGTTATTATGACAATGTCTTATTATTGTTGGCCCACACTTGTTTCTCGCCTACCCCTGATATTTTTGATTGATTAATGACCATCAATATTTATTGTCAAAGAAGGCGGCTATTTCGGATTGCGACCTGGGATCGTGGGCGTTTAACGTGATGCTTGTGCTCTTTGTTAATTCAATATTGGCGTTCGTCCCCTGTGACTTAATGCTATTCATTCAGATGAAAACATTTCAGTAATATTCCGGAGCCAACTCAGATTAGTCCCTAAACATACCAACCGATTTCTGTTGAAACCTTAATGTGACGTTCTTGTTGACGTAGTCTGCCCCTAGCTATTATTTCTGTTTACGTATTTATCGGGGCACTCGTATATTAGCACGCAATAGTTCCATCTATCATGCCTCTGCCATTCTAAAAAATAGATAAACCTTGATATCTTGATTTTCTTTCCGCGGCTGGTTATACTATAATACCTTTTTTCCGCAAAGATGTCTTCTATAATAAATCTTTCTTAGCCAATCTTTCTTCAATGCAGTAAGGATTACAATCAGTAAAAATTACATCGGTCCAATCAACACATTGATCAATCCTTTCCCCGTTGACAGCACTGTTTGTGCACCGAAGGGGACAAGTGTACACCGCAAAAGTTTTGCCGGATTTCTTTCATTTTCACTAATTAGATTGATGTAATTAAAAACGAAGGAAAGGGTCCATTGATGACTGGGACCTTCTCAAGCATGGGAACATTATTAGGACCGTTCTTAGGCAATCCCTTTTCGTCGTTTGTTATTTTTTCCTGATGGGAGAAGTATTTATCTTAAGCACGTAAAATTAATTATAGGAAACATTTTAGGAAGAAATCCCGGTTCATCTTTTCGTTTCCTTTTTCTTTTCTTTTTTCACGACGGCCTATAAGATGAATTTGGGTATTTCATTATCCCTTTGTCGGCGGATATTATTAATTTCTTATCTCCTTCCTTTAGCCAGAATCCCCTTATCCCCCACCCACTCCCCCATCCTGCCGATTCTTTCCTTTTTTCTGCCCAGATGGATTCCCTTTCGTCGCCCTTTGCCCCCACCCCTTTCTCTACCTCCGACCTTCTCCCCGCCCCTCGTCTTCTGTTTGCATGTTAATCAACGTAGCCTGATGGACACGGTGAGAGTGTCTTGTTTGATCTGCTCTCATATTTGCCGTTCCGCACTCTCCCTCCCTCCGCTCTCATCCATCCCCACACTGTTCCTCCACTGCTCCCCTTAGCCATACGCGTCTTTCCGAGTCATCATTCACTCTTTCCCCTCTAGTTACATAATTTGGTCTCCTCATATCTTTCTGTCGGCTCCGTCCGTTTCATTCGTGATTGTATTCCCCTCCGCTCTTTCGTCATCAATTCCGTAAAAAAAATCCGAAAATTTGTCTTTCATGGATTTGGTTGTATTTCAGCTTTCCTGTTTTTTTCCTCGCTGCTGTGACTACCCTTAAAACGGTGGATGTACGGTTTTGGTTAAATATCACCAATACTGCAATATCTTCAGCTTTAGGCGCGTCTCGAATGACCGCGATTATTTATTTCCAGTCGTTTCGCTATTCTTAGTTTCGGTATAACTATCAGTCCACTATTTCTTGCATAAATTTGCATATTATCAAACGTATTCCTTATGAGGAATACGTTTGATAATATCTTTTCTGTATTTCAGTCCATGCCGGCTTTTCAGTGAAAAAATAATGGTATACGTGGGCTTAAAATGATAGGCTATTGATGGTGAGATGTTTACTTCACAGTTTTCTCTTGCATACATTGCGACCAATTCTTAGGAATATATTGGAGCCAGTCAGCATTATGCATTTTGGTGGATCCTGCTTTAGTCTCAAAATAATTGCCCCCTTTTGTTGATTGCCCATTGGTAATGTTGTTTTCTGTTGATCCATGAGACTTTTTTCTTTTTCTACTTATAGCAATGTATGGTCTTAGGTACTATACAATAATTGACCTTGAGAAACGAGAGAAAAACTTGACCTCCGAGAAGCGAGAGCGGTGGAAACATCATTTTCTATCCGAATGTTCATCTTAATTGTACCTAATAAGCCGCCATGATATTTGAGTGAGAGGGGCGGTTTACTCCGTACCAAGGGTAGGTACATTACCGATGAGTAAAAATTCATTCACATTGTTAGGGACTACACTTCCGATTTTATATCGTTGGAATAAGTGAACCTGGCATACTCAGATGCAAAATATATCTTCCTATCTCAAGTTACCGCCAAGCCGGACCATCGCTTTAGGCTTTCATTCGGTAACAGTAATTTTGGCTAGTTGTTTACACGAGTCCTTCCTCTGGGGGATGCACTTTGCGACAGGAGCCGTTTATATAAAACCGCTTTTCCTCAATCTATATTTCTATCCTCGATAGTCCTTTCTCATTCCCTTCCTCACGATTTTATTCTCCATCCCACGCACCACCCCCTCCTATTCTGACTGTCCCCCGATCAAAAACAGTTGAAGGAGTGATAGCGAAGGGGTGGGGGGGTACTATTGTCTTTGAGTACCATCCAGCCAACGGCCCTCGTCACACACACACACAGTCGTCCCCCATCTCTTTCTTCCACACACCCTTACCCCTCGATACCCCACCTCACCCCCCCACGGAGAGAGATACCCTCTTGTTCTTTTCTCAAATTCTCTCTCGTTTTTTCCTGCCCCCCCTCCCCCTCTGAGTTGAGCAGCAAGAGCGTTCGCCGCCTCTTCAACGTTTCTATGCTGACGTGAGCGGTTATCGCAAAGTGCCTTAACCATCATAAATTTTTGTTGGAATATGTAAATTTTAGACCTCAGATCCATTCGCTCCCCGCATTTTCGCCCACCACCCTCCCTTTCTCTCTCTCTCTCGAACCGACACTAACTCTCCCTTCCTGTTCGTCTCTTAGCTTCCACTTTTTGCTGTGCAGCCTCCTGCTGACATGTCTGTGGATCTGGCAAAGAAACAGTGTGGCTTGACACACGCGGCTTCCTCATTTTTTCGCTCTTTCCCTCGTTCATCCTTTTATCCGTGTCTGCAGTGCGCTCCCCTCATAAATACTGGGAGGATTGCATCACGCGATGTGCAAGAGCGAGTCAGCAAGTTATCTTTCTCAGCGCCTGCAGGAAGATGGAGGATGTAAAAAGGGTCGAAGATGCTACTCGGCATCTTTGGATAATCAGGGTTCTTATCAGCCTATCATTCACTTAAGATACCTACTTTCAATTTGTTTCATTCGGAATTTTTTTAGCTGCAGTTCTTCATCCTTCACGTTATTTTATATTGTATTTGGAATATTTTATGCTATGGGAAGTGGAAACAGCCCATGGATTATTGTTTTACTCTACAACTCATTCATTTCATGTGGCCAGTAACTTGCCTCATCAGAATTTAATTTCCCAAATTTTGTAAAATTATCCAGCGAAGAGTATTTCTATTGAGATGGAATCGTTGGTATTAAAAAAGCTTGAATGTTGAACTATCATTTTAATTTGATCAGGTTAAGGCCTAATGTAAAATTTACGGGTATGGAAATTGAAAAGTTACTTATTTACTCACAATCAAGCATGGACGAGGCTACTTATGCATTGTTTCATTTGTGTTTTTTTCTATTTTATTCTCACGCGAAATACCACCCACGAGAAAAGATGTTTTCAGTTTTGTATTCTCTTCGTTGAATTTCAATCATTTTAAATGATCGTAAAGCCTCTGTTTAACCTTTATAAATAGAATAAATTAAATCTTCGGATGCATTGAAGCCGGTGGCTATGTTGTTTTAAATATCCGCATCGCCCAATTTAGGGTACTGCGCTTCGCCAAATATGCCTGCATTGTTATTTCGAAGGAGTTAACTCAGAATCCATTTATTTGGGCGCACGAGAGAAATGAGCTGCATCCACCATGGACGATTTTCCTACCGTTTGATTCCCCGGTTGTCTCGTCTTCGAGGTGGAGTGGGAAGTTTGTAGTCTGGTAGGGGAGAAGATGCTCCAGCCTCGACTTCGTCGGCTCCCGGAAGAGCAAGAGGGTATCCGATGAGACCACACACACGGGAATGCCTCCGATTGAATAATATATTTCCACTCCTCCGGTAATGGGCTGAAGCAAAGGAGCAAACAAGGAGATGAGGGTTTGGGAGGTGGGGTGGAGAGGGAGTGGTCAGCAGAAGAGGCGGAGGGCAGTCGGGAGCCATATGGGATGAAGGCGGTTTCCGAGGAGGCCTTTCGTGTATGAGCAGATACGCCTTCAGTTGAATTTTCGCGGCAAACTCATCAGTCAATCCACAGCGCCCAATCGAAAAATTCACAACCGCTAGTATCAGCGTTAGTTAGCAAACCATTTAGTCACGGATTGGCGTTATCAACAATTTTTTTCTCGTGATTTTCTTCAGGATATGTAAAGCCATATGGGAAATTTAGCATCTCCCCACATAGAAAAGAATAAGGAATCGCTAGGCGTGCTTGAATGTTAACGGGCGAGAATTTTAGCTGCAGTGAAAATTTTGTTAAAAATATTGGTGGGTACAAAAAAGTCCAGAACCACCACTTTGTCCAATATACTGTGCATTTACGGTCATAAAAAGAAACAATGGAAATCGGACATCTAAATTTTAGTGCAATGTTGCAGCAGTATGAGTGTTGGCTGTAAAGCAGTTTTATGATCGAGTGTGCGTCTCATAACATATCATTTAGTTTAGTTTTCATTACGAGATATGATGTATGTTTTAAACTCACTCATTCATTCAAAGGTGCTCCATACCTGGGATTGGAGACTTTTTCCAGCACTTGGAATTCATCATGTGTGGATTTGAAACATTTTGCGGTTCAACCAACATCATTCCCCGCTCTCTCCGGACATGAGGTCGAGGTCGCCCGTGCAGACAGTTTCCCTCCGCGCGCGATGGCCACAATGGCTTCATACTGATGTTGATGCGCCAATCAAAGCCCTCCCGATTCGTGTGTTTGTGTATCGGAGAGTGCAAATGAACTTTCTTATTGACAGTCGTTCTTGTTGTACTACTCCTTGCCGGCAGTTAGATGAAAAGAGAGAGAGAAGTGTATATACACATGAAACGTGTTCGGCGAGGGAAGTGCAAGCAGCGAGAGGCTTCCCCTCTTTCGGAACTCCCTGGGAAGGAAATAGGTGGTGTGACGACGGGTGGATGTGCTTTTCGTGGTGGTCAATACCCCTGGGGCGGCCGCTGCCCGCGCGTACCTAAACGGGATCCCACCCATCCGCACACACAACGCGGCCATTGCTTCTGCGGCTTTGTTTCGCCTCCATTTCCTCATTATTTATCATCTCCGACGGTTTTAACGGTCGTCCCCCGCGTATCTTCTGCCGTAGCGTAAATGCATATTGCACGGGCTTCGGAAGGTCCCCGGAGGCCCTTGGCGCACTGGGTTAGCAGGGTGGGGGATGGGGGAGAGGAAAGGGCTGTTGTTGCGGGTTTAAAGAGGAGTGGAGGACCGAACCGACTTCGTGGGAAGGCGGGGTGTGGTGGTGAGGGAGAGGGGGAGGGGGGGAGGTAGAACTGGGAGGTATAGGGCGCCCGTGCGGTAAATATGGATCCGTCGAGATTGGCTGATGAACGAATACCACTTTTGGGGCTGTTTATGCAGTAACGTGGCCCGCCAGAAAACCAGATCGACCGAAGCTTTTCAGCACGGTTTAAATAATGTAGGGCTTCGGGAGAGGATGGTGCTGGCGGGCTGATGGGGAAATTCTGACTCCGAGATATGTGGAGAAGCTCGTTAGCACCGCCTCCAAATATCCAAAATGCACTCTTACGCATGTAATTAAGTAACTGCCGCGTTGGCGTTGTCTTAACATTTGGGAAAAGAAAAAAATTCGAATTTTGCTCTTCTCCCTTTACATTTAATAATTTCTCTCAAACACCGTTGCTTACATTTAATTTTCCCGTTCAATTTAATACATATTATGATGCATCTAATCGCAAAAAATCAAATCAAATCGCAAATTCATGTTCTCAATTTATTGAGTTTAGTGGAAATGGCTTGGCATTTTTGAAAGATCGCTAGTGAAAAGCACGCTATGAGAAAGGATATTTATTTGCCTTATGTGCAATATTCTGCCTTATTTGCAATTATATGCAACTGCACTGGAGCCTAGGGATTCAAGCTTTCATTAATACTTGTATCCGTGCGAGTTAGATTGTGGATGGAAAGTGAGGGTTGTTGTTAAATTGCGGTGGAGAGTGTAACGTCATATCATCGCTTTAGGTAAAGTGTCACCTTCGGATAGTTTTATCCGACATGCTTCAAGTCGTATAATAATTTCTCAAAGCGTAACTAGAGTATTGTGTGCGGACTAGAGGTGTAATGAGTCGACTGTGAGTCATCTTAGCTTTTCAACAGCGTCTGCACCCGCGTGAAAGGGGCTCAAAGACTCTCTTTTCCCATCCCCCTTCGATTCCACCCATCGCCCACCCCGCAGACTTGCACCCGGTATAGTCCTTACCCCATTTTCCTCCCCTGACGAATTCCCTTCCCCCGTCTCCTCTTCCTTCCCCCTCTCTTCACTCGAATTTTTTTTGCCAGTCAGCAGCAGAAAATAAATAAAACCAGGGGTATGGGTGGGAGTTGGGGTGTCGGGGATCGAGCGACGTAAACCCCATTGCCTGACAATGAAACATCGCCTTCCACCCCCACTTCAATTTTTTTTATTTCATCCCCTTAGCGTTTTCTCACATGCCTAGTCTTCTCTCTCCAATGGCGAACCCACTCCCCCTTTCCCTCCCTGGGATGTGTCCGGTGTCCCGGGTTGATTTTTTATCCGTACCTCGCGGGTGGAGTATCTCCTCGGGGTAGCTTTTCCGGGTAGGGGTCGGTGCCCACGCGAGAAGAGGGATTAAGTGGAGATTTGGGGATGGAGTTTTGGTTTTGGGAGTCTAAGGGAGAAGGAGAAGTGGTCGAGAGGGGTGTGTTGGACGGGCGATGGCTACCGGCTACTGTGTGCCTGCCATGGATGACTAAGTCCGCCCCTTTTCTTAATAGCTGTTGTCAAGTTCTGCTCACGATATATTGACGATATCGACAGTTTTTTTCTTAGAATACCACTTGAATGGTAGTTTAAGGTTCTACTTCTTTGAAAGGATATGACTTTTGGTATAATGTTATGCATCCGTGGGTGTGCTAGGAAATAGACTATCTGGGATAAAAAGAGATCGGTGGGAAATTTACTGAGCTTGGGAACCAAAGAGTAGGAAAATATTTCTGGAGGAAAGGAGGAAAGCTCGGAAAAAGAGCTCAGGATCTTCCATTATTTGGTGTTCTTCCTTTTTCCTCTGGGTGTATAATGATGAGATTCAGCTTACCTAAGCATTACCCCACCATTTAGAAACGTAATTAACGGTGATAACATTACCCATGAGAACAGATGAATAGTGTGAGAGAATGTGGAATTGGAGGACACGGGCGAAAGGTTCGGTGTAGTTTAAAGAAAAAGCATCTTACACTCTACCCTACTCAGGTCCTACCCTATAATACATCTGATCAGAACAGCCTCTCCCGATAGGTGAAATGTCAAGGAATGCCGTCTTCATGGTGTGTTAATAAGGGTAGGAAGCAATAGATCTCAGATTTTTCTCGATGTGAAGCTATTACGCTCTTTGAAACCAACTTATAAATATTTTCAAGCGAATCAAATTTTTTCTCTCTTTTATCAGTCTCACAACTATTAGCTCTGGTTTAGTAGGGGCCATCAGTACCTGGTGGACTAGACTATGCGAAGTGATAAAGCAATGTCCAACCAATACAAATATTGTTGAAGCTCTGAAATTATATGAAAACATGGGGAATAAAGTAATGATAAATAGGGGAGGTGGGATAGGAGAGTGAACAGGAGATGAATAGAGGTTGTCAATAGGGAAGGTTCGAACGAAAGAACGGGAAAATGCAGAAGAGGAAGGGATAGGGCTTTCTTTCCTTGATGATCCAGTTGGAGGAAGTACTGTCAAAGGGTGGGGAAAGATTGGATAGAAGGGAACGTGCCTTTTATCCGAGGAGGCGAATGCTCTTATCCAGCTGCACTCGAAGAACGTTCGGGGAGAGACAAAAGAAGGCGGTGCGGATCTCAAGTTCTGGAAGGAGAGAGAGAAGGTGGGAGGTTGGGTTGTAGAGAGGAGGCGTGAGGTAAGAGTTAACGGCGAGACAAGGTGGCTGTGATGGAGTCCGCGTCAGGGGTTATCCGCCAGCTGTAAAGCGAGATGTGCGGGAGTGATAGCTAAGGTGCGAAGAAGAGTTATGTACGACGATACAGCCAAGAAAGTTATTGTGCCTTGATGCTACTTGCGGTAGACGCATATGTGTGTGTTGTTAGTATTGGTACAGGCGAGGAATTCTTCCAAAATATGGTTTAACTCATCGCACTATTTCTACTGAAATACAATTATATTCATAAAAAGAGGTTTTTTATTTTTCAAGATTTTTACGTTGTCATGTGTTACACAGGCAAAAGATGCCTTATGTGTTTTCCAGCATACGGTGCCTTATGCCGGAATAAATTCACGATTCTTTTTGGCGTAATGACTCCCTATTTTTGGATCACGTTGCATGCTAACTAATTTCTGGCTTACGTCAATTTTCTTTATCCCAAAGTAATTCTTAACATTCTCCGTCCACAGTCCTTAATTTTTGAATAAAGTGAAACATTATTCTAATGCCATACTTTTTATAGCTTGAATAACATATTGTGTCGAATATTTTTTGTGTAAATGATTCACGTTGATGAATTTTGCGGCATGTCATAGAATCCAGAGTTAAATTTGCTGTTCGTATTTCAAGTGAGACTATCAACGCGAATAGGTACACGAACTTTCTAGCAGCTTTGGTTTTCTCATCAGATATTGTTTTTTTTCTAGGTACGTACCAGCCACTGTTAATTCAAAGAGAACCACGCCCTTGGCCTACCATACGTAAGTAGATATATTGTTTCTGATATCCATTCATGGGACCGTTCGACGGAGCTATTTGCCCTGGTTACATGAACGATCCTTAACAGAATATGTTTCCAAAACGATCGTCTTGAAAATAGCTCCTTGTTTTACATGCGATAATGGCAGCCCTAAGGAGAGAAACATGTAGTGGGGAGCGGGAAGGAAAATTCCGTGGGAATAAGGGCATACCGATCATTAGTTCGGGAGCGACCCTACTCTACCCCTCCGTATTGTTTCAACGCGGGGTATTCGCCGTTTTGTACACGGCGGCGCGACTGGAGACCACTCCAGTCCCAATAGGAGAGAGGAGGCCTCCCATCTTCCCTCCCGATCTCTCTCCTCTCTTCCTTTTGTCTCTCCATCTCATCGCCGCTCTTCTCACGGCCCGTCCGGGAGGGTTGGAGGGGGGGGGCTTTTACACCCCACCCACCACTGCTCCTCGAGGCGCCCACCCGCCCACGCTCTCTCACTCAACTAAGTTCCCCGTCTCCGAACGACCACCAAACCATTGTCCCCCCCCCTCTCCTCTGTCCATCTCGCATCTCATCGCCACCCTCTCTCTCTCTCTTCTTTTCTGCGGTCACGATCTCGTGTTGTGGGTGGGCGTGGGTTTTAATTGAGAGGGGAGTGTGAGTTGGATGGGACGAGCCGGATGGGGTCGGGGAGGGGAATATTTAAATTTAAAAAATGTAATAAAAAATGCGAAACCTCCGACCCGGTCCTCTCCCATCTATCTCTCCCCTCTCTTCCTCGCTCTCCTTGTCCCTGTGCATTGCCTTCTCGGATGTGCCCAGCTTCCCGCCCTACCTCTCGCCCTGCTCTGCATTGTCTGCATTCTATCTCCTCCGGAGTGTACACCCTCTGCATGCCCTCCTCGCTTTCTTGCTCCCTCGATTTTTCCCACCTCTCTCCCACTCTCTCCCCTTCCATCGTTTTCATTCCCAACACGTCCATTCCCACTCTCCCGTACTTTTTTCTTTCAAATGGCTACTATCCCACCTCTCCTCGTCTTCTCTCACCAAGACCCTCGACTGTGCCCCCACCAGGGGCAGAGGAGGGGGGGGGGTGGGCTCCCGGATGCATCCTAACCCTTCACAGCGTCGATACGGCCCTCGTTCCCATCTATAAGTGGGCCGGATGAGATTTGATGACGAGACGTGATGTGGACAAAACAGTTTGATTCACCCACTTGTGCACATGCCGGTGGATCTTTTATGTAACTATAATTTTGGCCGCATTCAATAGATTCCTTAGGGGAAATGGCCGCGCCTTTTTGTATCTGGGATGGTAGGTAGTGTAATAGTTAAGCTGAGAAGAGTTGCTTTCCGCATCTTTTGATAATGAGCACTTGGAGTGATGGTGCCCTAGTTTTATCATTGATAGCAGAATCCACCATTAAAACTTCAAAAGGTTTACCAATCAATACAAAATAATCTTCATGCTTTGGTGTTTAGATCACTGATTCTCCAGTATTTTCTTTTTCCTGATAGTTTATTTTACTACTGCTGTTACTTCCTTTGCCACAAAAGGTGCTATCCACCACCTTAACTGTTTTCTTCAATTATTTTTAAAATAATATTTCACTATAGGATAAAGTATAAAGATAAAACCCTGGCGTGGGCAATACGTTCAGAATCAGCCCCAGTAATCATTGATGAACATCAATATTAAGGTTAGTTTCACGTAGCTATCCACTCGATTCTAGTGTTTCATCTTCACAAGAAATTTATTCATCTCTTTTGTGTCCTTCTCCACATATTCCAAGCGCCTTCAATAATATTCCTCTGCAGGTCTTCTTACTCACTTTTTCCATGACGTCTTATCTACCTGCATTATTTACTGAAGGTTTGTCCGATTACTTTTCCCTTTCGCTTGTCTTATAGATTTTTGAAGTGGAATGCTGAGGCCGTGACTTTGTGGTATTCGATTTAATAATTTCTTCCTTACTTACCTGTTTGCCCCATTTTATTCTGATGTATATTGTGTTATACCGCTTCTCACTTGCTTACAGCCCAAGTTATTCAAACAACCCATAAATTTCACCGTTCCTGTGTGATCCTAAGCCATCTTTGATTAACATGCTACATTATCTCTCGTGCAATTAAAAAGTGTTCCCCAATTGAGCGAACAATGTAAGAGAGAGTATGCTCAATATTTGACGAACGTGTTCTAGAAAGATTATTTTTCTGAGCTAAATAGAGATATGTTGCAAGAATGGCGACGTTCGAAACCGAACAAAGGTGTGAAAATAATCCATCAACTCATGGTCTGACTTGTTGAAAACACTTAGTCATGGTGATGGCAATGTATATAAAATTAGATAGTGAATTGTAGGAATTAGTTCTCTCGAGTGCGACTGACACAGAACATAATTGGAAAGAAATAACGGATTTATTTTAAGTCGTCGACTGAAGGGAATCGCGAGCTCCCTTTTATTGATGTCGGGGCGAGATTTAGCAGTGTCGCCGTGAGTGACAGGCGGTGGCGAGTGACGCCATAGTCCTCTTCGGAGAGGTGAAGTTGGCGGCGTAGCCCTTCGCACCGCGGAAATTTTATCTCCATCCGACGCACGAGGGCCTTTTAAATAAACTCGACCGTAAGTATCGGACAAAGACCACCTGACGGACAACCCTTTTACGTAACCAATGGACGCTTCCTTTTCCACCCGATGGATGTTTTCGCTGCTACTTTATCCGAATGGATGGATGAGGCCAAAGTGGGTTGCGGAGAAGCAGTGAGTGGGCGCGTGTTGACGTAATGTTTTCGTTTCCAATTCGCAGTGACATTGATTTCCTCCGGGCAACAAACAGACAGGGTGAAAGGATGGTGGGAGGGGGGTAGAGGACAATCGTCCTCTTCCCCATCTCGTCCCCCTCCCCCCCTCGATTTTCGCCATTTCCTTGTTCTTCTCCACCTCCCCTGCCTCTCCCTCTCCCCACCCCCTCCCTACCCGACTTAACCGACCCGTCCACTTGAGGGAATCCCCAATTTCCAACTCACCATTCCCCCCGTCGCCAGCGTGTCCCGACTTTGCGTGTTCAGCGTTGGCGTTTTTTGAATGGGCTTTTCGAGTCCAATTCTCTATCGAGAGCCTACCCTCGTATCCCCATTTTCTCCGCGGTTAGGCACATGCATCCGTTTCTGTCCCCTCTCCCCCTCCACTCGCGATTATGCATTCATGTATATCCTTCTATTGATGGTCCTTCATTCTCTTCCGCTGCCGCAAGGATTCCATTGTTCTTCTCCCCCAGTGATTTCGACGCCCTTGATATGATGGCACCTAAATTTAGCTAAAATCAGTCACGTCGCAGTCATCTGCTTGTGAATGTGTGAATGATAAAATTCATTTATCGGACTCCATTACCCCGCCAGAAATAGGGGATGTGTTTGCAAATACGTTCTTTAAAATATTCAATCCTTTTTTAAATTTGATCATCAGATTCTGACCTATTTCATAAAATCTGGTTTGACATTGCAATCGTAATCATATATTTTACAATGAAATGAATTTCATCGCGTTTCTCCACAGTTGTGTGATATACAAGATAAAATTGATGCAATTTACGTTGGATTTTACTAACTTTTACATAGCGTTAATATAGTATAATAATAACATCAC
Source organism: Platycnemis pennipes (assembly GCA_933228895.1). Lineage (NCBI taxonomy): Eukaryota > Metazoa > Arthropoda > Insecta > Odonata > Platycnemididae > Platycnemis > Platycnemis pennipes. Next base: position 56,735,472 of record OW121853.1, read on the forward strand.
CAGGGCGTTAATCGTTTTATTTTAATCCATTTCTTTAGCGGCGACAATTATGGCAAACCTTATTCTGGGGTTCGTTTTACCTATCTATCAAACAATAGTCTGTGTGAGAAATTTGTGCACTTGGATTTTTAATTTGTAAAGTTTAATGCAGCCAACTCTAAAACCAGTCGTACAAATATAAAAGTTGATCTTTACTCTAATGAGGAAACGGGTCGATCTGAAAAGAATAGTCTTTTTTCTGGAACGAGTAAAATTTTTCTCTTTGCAATACCTCTCTCTATTCCCTTAGAAACTCAATACAACGAGTGAGCAAATTAAATGCCTTATTCATCAAAAAGCTCCTTGGCGGGCATATTTACCTTGTCGGGAAAAATGCGACGGATATCCGCAACGAACAATCTTAAACAGCCAGACGAGAGATTTTTTCCGGGTATCTGAAGGGCTGGGGAAAGATCTGAAAGAGAGAAATAAATCACGCTAAGCGCTTGACCCTCGGTCGAATGCATCAACACCGCACCGCGACCCCCCCCCTTTTCCTGCACCCTTCCATTCCTCGGGAAGCGTGGATTCTGCGCTCATTTAACTCCCTTTTTCAACCCTTTGCTCCCTCCTTCAAATCCTTCTCAACCTCCCTCCCATTTGGAGCTGTACATTTATTTCCTCGCGCCCCCTTTTCAAATGCTTTGCACCCCTCTGTCCATCTCGATCCTCTCCAACCCCACTTTTCATCCGTCACCCTCGGTGTTTTCCGCTCAATCGCAGAGTTAACGCTAGCGCCGCCCGGATTTCTGCTTGTCAGCTTTGAAGGAACCGTTTTAAATCTGTCGCTCCGGGATTTCCATACTGACCAAAGTCTCCTCAATTGCTACCTGTCTCAAATGCTCTCTCTTCTCCCTTCTTCCTTCTCTCCAGTCTCTGTCCTTTCTCTAACCCTTCGACCTCCGGCTCATGACTTTGGTGCCACCTTTATTCGAACGAATATATCACCTGGTTGCATCATAGATGATTATTCTTCTCCAGAATTTAAATATATTATCTAGGATATAAGTGTTCCTGTAAAGTAGCTGATGATGTTTAAAAACGTTGATCAAAGGAGGAAATGCATCGGGCATTGCTACTTAACTGTAATTAAATTTCACAATATACTTGCAGTAGAGAAAAATTGAATAATACTTGCGGGTCGTGCTACCTTACGCATGTTGTGAGAAAAAGAATTTCTACCAATAGTGGTTAATTGTATGCTCTTTTCCATTTGCAATTTAAAAAATCTTTTTGGCAACATATAGTGGACAAAAAGAGGATGTTAATTTGAAAACGTAAGACTCTTGCCATCCACCTTTAAGATATAAATTTACAGGCATCTTAAACCTTAGAACATTACTGCGTAGGAACTTAATCAACCATCTTATTGAAAATAATTTTAAAAACATTACCAGGATTTCGGTGCAGATACTTTTTTTGCCCACCTCACATCTGAATAATGTTTTTTTCCGAGGTAAGAGCAGCATTGATAATCTTTGTTATGCTGAGGTCGTAAATAAAGCGGTAGACTGTTTTATATATATGTACACACACATACGTCGATAATTGTTGGCAAAATATTGAAGAAACAATTTCATTCGTGTAACAGAACAAAATTCCCTGCAGTGTCATTTCAAAAGTAACGAAAAATGCAGACGAGAGAATCTCTCTTGGGATGAGCTACGATCCGTGGAAACTACTCGTGCGACACGAGAACTGCTCCTTCTTGCGCCGCAGTGATACTCATTTGTCGCTGAAAATGAGTAATAACTCCCTCGCCGCACTCTGCGCCACCTTCCCTTCCGCCCGACCCCTTGTCGCCCTTCCTCAAAAGACGCCGACACAAGCGGAAACATCTTCCCCTCAATTACCCTTTCCTCCCCGTCAACCGCTCCACGCACAAACGTACTCCATTCCCACTCTCACCCTTTTCGGAGTTACGAAACCCTTTCGCTCGGAAAACGTTTCCTTCCCCCCTCAAGCAGCTAGCAGGTCTCTCGCTTCCGAAAGCGCGCGAACGTACACTTACACACAGACGCGTCCCCACAAACGCCGACTGGGACAGAATCCCTTCAGCTACGGGCACCCCTCCCACCCACTCGAAAACCCAAACCTTTTACTCGTCAAGAATTTCATCCGGACTCCCGCTGCATACATATCTCCGCCAACGCCGTCTCCCGTCCTCGCATAACTCTCTCCCTTGCACCTTTCAAAGGGCCTCGTCATGATTTTGGGTTGCCAGGCGGTGACAATAATATTCTGATTACGCCCGGGACTGCCAAGTGTTTTCAGGAACAAACGTTAAATCCCTTTTATCCCTATGGTGCACCCTTTGGGAGCTCCATTGAGGAGCCGGACCTCTTCCCGACCTCCCCTTGTGTACTAGGGAGGGTATAGTACATTCGTCTTCCTGCAATACTTCCGGATGTCATTCCTTTCATTTTCACAAATGTATACGCGAGAACAGCACACCACATTTCATTTCACTTGTAGTTCCTGTTTCTGAAGAGCAGAATAGTAGGGGATCGGGTTGGTGTGGTGGCTAGAGTACTGGCCTCCCATCCCCAGGGCCCGGGTTCGATTCCCGGCAGTGGCGGATTTTTCAGTGGAAGACCGGTCCCCACTTGAGTGCCTAGTGGAGGGCATTTCAAATACAGTACTCCGTCCGTCGGATGGGACGTTAAGCCGTGGTCCCCTTGGCGCCTTTCGTTAAGAGTAGGCTAATGCCGACGCCGGGTTTCTCTCCACCCTTCCTCCGTTCCCTAAAAACTGCTACCATTACCCACCTATCCTATATGGCGCAAATGACCTCAGCTGTCGGTCGCCTCCCCTAAATAACTAACTAACTAACTAGCAGAATAGTAATTAGCGCTTTGGAGCGAGTGATTGGTTCATTTCTCAGTACCCTGGTAGTGCAGGAGGAGGAAAGGCGCAGCGGGATACAGCTTGTTCTACTACCCTCCGCGCGACGAGGCGTCATTGGATGGAACTTGGAGGAAAAGTAAATAGGAGGGGTCTTTAGCGTAGCAGTTCTATGCTTCTTACCTAAAGATAATTTTTCTGAAATATTTAGGTCCCTTTGCTGTTTTAGGCGTGAGCGATTATGTTTTGCTCCTCCATAAAATTGTTTAAATTTATATAAAAAGATTTGGGGATGTTCGATATTGGCAATTAATTCGGTACCGTGATGAAATTGGTTGTTTTGTACACTTTTTTAGTCTTTGATGATCGAACAATGCTTTTCGTCTAAATTTATAAGTTAAATAAGCGAGCCAGGATGTTCTTTATTGCTGCAATATTAACATGTTTTGTGATGCTTTGAACGATATCTTGGTAACTTTTTTGCCAGGACGAAGTAAAAAAAATTAAACTCCTGGAAATATTTATCCCAATTCGCCATGGATAAATTTACACAATCAAATGGGGCAATGCCCTCCCTGCGCTCAGATTGTCGGGGGAGGGATGCCTAATTGGCCCTTCCATCTCTGTGCTCAATAAAGGAGAAACCAAGATGAAGCTTCCTGCTCTACCAATCTTCCTCTCCATCTCTTTATTAATTTTTTCCTTTTATTGCAAATAAATGAAGTTGTACCTCCTTCCTGAGAGAGATAGGGATGGGGGGAAGAGTAGGAACGGAATAAAGAGCCTTATTTTTGATTTAACTCACCCCTTTTATCCTTAATTTCCCACTGGCGGCGTATGTACGGCCATATATATATTTATGTATATGTGCCGGTCTCGCCCTTCGCTCCCCACTGACGAAACCCTCATGCAAACTCTTTAATGCCCCTCTTTTAAGTTCTCGAGTTCCTCTGTCTTCCCGCCATCTCTTTGCCACTCTCCTTTACGACCCAGCCCATGGACTTCTTTGCCAAGCTGCTGGGTGACACAAAAGGGTAATAATGAAACGGGATGGAGGGCGAAAAGCCTTTGGAATTTGGAATTCCGAACCCTTTTCTTTTTTACTCTTTCTCTTTTATTTCGTTTCACATCCTACCTCTTGAGCGTTTCCGTTCCACTTCTAGAATTTCTCCTCTGGGAGACGTAGGTAAGTATGTTGCAAATTTCTGTAAACCTAAATCCCTGTCTATGGTGTACCACTTCAAACAGATCGTCTTCTGGGAAATGAATCATTTTCTACTTCTTTTAATATACAGGTATGCAATTTTTTATCGGTATCTTATTTTGCAACAAGGAATACCTACTAACTTAAACTTTTATTTTACTTTCGAGGTATCAGCTACTTATATTTTCGTAGTATTTATCCCTTCCTCATGAAAATGAGTGCTCAATGTATTAAGGTTGTACTTGAAGGAAAAGAAGATGAATCGAAAACGATCCGTTAGTTTGCTCTATTGTTTCGATTGCTTTTCATTATTTGTATGCCTAATTATGGATTATTGCCTATTTTTGCATTGCATTTGTTTATTCTACATTTGCACATTATAATGTGATACTATGTTCTCATGTAACGCCTATCGTGCGTTGTTGTTGATTATTCTCATGCCAAGGGAATACATACAGAGTGATCAATTTTCACTGAAAATCAAAATTTGTTCCAATCGTAAGAATGAAAGGCAAGAGGACGTTTTAGACAGGAAGGAAAAAATTTGGAATTTTTTAACTTCAATGTGCTATCCGTGTGAAAGTTGAAAAGTTCTCAAAAAAATTCTGCGTAAAAGTAGCAAATTATGTGCAGACATTATGCGGCAGTTTTCACTTACAAAGCACATTTTTCATGTGTTTAATTTATCGCCTAGGTGTCTATTTTTTTCTTCCTTGTACAGGACATTGATATTAATTGGGCATTATTACTATCTCATTATGTTAGCAAAGTTAGTACTACTAGCCCTAAAATATTGATATAAGCATTGATTTTTCATGCTCCAAGCGTTGATTTTCATGTGTTAAGCCCGATTCGTCAATTTCCGCCTAGAATAAGAAATTTCTTTTTCCATTCCCGAGTGAGTTTCCTGCGTATGCTATGGTATTAACTTGCATGATGTTACTTGCACATTAATTCACGATTCTATTTTATTTATGGAGACTTTTTTCTCTTTTCATCATTTTTGATCATTAAAATTTTAATAGCTGTCTACGTGCTAAATTTTGTATACGAAAACTCGGTTCGTGAATATGTTGAAAAATCTGTTTTTAAAACACTGCTCGAATCTGTATTGCAAGGACACCCACTCCACAATAGCTTTTTTATATTTGTATGAGGCACACCTCTGCGGCTTCATACTCGGTAATTCAAGCCAACATCTTCGACAGGAGAAGGATGGAAATAGGACCGGCAGGTACGACTCTTTTATAAAAGGAATCTCCTTTTAAATTACCAGCCAGCCCCGTTTCCCCACTGCTTTTCACCATCTCCATCTCTGGTGGCAGTTGCCATGAATCGGGACTTCTTTTTTTATTATTTCCGTCAGTTTTTCTCCGCCGTCTTTCGTTTCAAACGACCCCCTTCCCTTTCCACGTCTCCTACTTCCCTCAAAGTCTTCCCCCATTCATTGGACTTCCGTTTCACTTTGTGTATTGCTCGCATACATATTTTAAAGTGGACGACAGGACTCATGTCTCATATTCTCTCCTCCTTTTTTCTTACCTTGGCTCTTTGTGGCTTGCCCTTGTTTATTTATCCTTCTTTTCTTTCTCTCGAGATTTATTTTTCATCGTCTGCATTCCTGGAATCCGGAAGACATTCTATAAACGGACTCTTACCTCTCAAATCCGTCCTGCTTCATACTCTTTTCTCGTCTCTAAAAAATCTTTTCGATTTTTTCGTTTATTTCTCCCAGGCTTGAAAATTTTATGTACTCTCAACCTTCTCTTCTTCGACTTCTGGAATGGGATTTTAACCACCAGAAATGAGGTGGATAGAGTTGAAAGATGTCCACATTCTGAAATAATGCATTCTTTCGGTGTCTGCAAACATTACGCTCTTTCCTCTATTAGGACTATATACCTTTGTTACCGTCTTAACTGTTACAGCCACGCATAAATAATAGTGATCAGCTTCCCTGTGACCATTCACTGTTGGTGTCCTGTTGCGTGAGATCTACGGACATTTTCATTTTAAAATTACACCTCGGGACTAGAATACTCAGCGCAATAAGATTTTCTGTGTGAGGTTTCCTCCTCTGATTCTAAACTTTTGAGTTTGGCCGGTACCTGAGTCGGGATAAGCCTGATAATGAATGACGAACTCTGGAAATGTAACCAGATTATTGTTAACAATATATTTTCTTATGGAAGCAGTATGGCTTACCTTGACCTGGGAGTACGACCTGTAGTTCGCCCCAACGATTGTGGTTTTCAAATTGGAATCGTATTATCTTCGAGTTTTTTCTCAACCTGGTTGTTCTTCACCTTATTATCTTGGGATTATTCTTTTTAGAATTTCGTGTCGTTTTAATGTGATGCAACGCCAGTGGAAGTAGGTGCCTTTTTTCTACAGTATACCGAATGTGGTTTAACACGCTTTGTAGCCATGGAAAGGTTCTCCATTGGATGAAGTTTCTTTGGAACTGAAACAGCCTCCGCTATGCATATGCATCCTTACATTCCCAGACGTCCCGCACCGGGAACGGTGGGGGTGAGGTCGGCAGTTCGACCCGCCCCGTTTATTCATGTTGTGCATACCCTCCCCTCCCTGTATCCCATTTGTTTTCGGACAGAAACGGCTCCAGAGAGAGACTTTTAATAACGGTCTTCGGTTTGTTTGAGCCCATGAGAGACGGCTTCACACTGGGCGTTGATGGCATATTTGACTCCCTTTCACTGTTTGTCACTCCTCATCAAGGATTCCCTTTTTGCTTTAGCTTATTTTTTTCTCTCGCGCCCATCTCTCTCTCTCTCTCTCTCGCCCTTCTAACTAACTCCCTCTCCCTCGTTTCCTCCCTCACAGACACACCCGTGCACCCTCTCCGTCTCTCTCGCGACGAATCTTTTGATTCCCCGTGAAATAAACTCTTATCTCGCGGGGGCACCGCGCCCTCGTTTGCTCGCCTCCTTCTCTCGGATGTGAACGGCTGCGGGTGAATAAGCGCAGCGCAGGGAGCGTAGTATAAATGAATCCCATTCGAAGGGGCCGTTCTCGTTCCTTTTGCGAGCCGCTCCCGCTTCGGGGTCGTCGCGAGTTAAAAAAATAAGCTTGAAGTCGTAGTGACATTTTGCCGTGCTTCCAAATTTTCCTGCTTCTCTTCCCCCATGTGCTCACGTAGCTCAGGATGTCTTTTCCTATGGCACGAAATTAAGAGGAGTGGAGACAGGTTTTGAGATGCTTTTACTGCTGTTACTAAGGTGCTTTTTTAGGTTCTCACACTGCGGCACACAATCTATATTTGATTCTTAAGGCAAGCACGAAAGCCTTGCCTGATGCTGGTTCGAACTTCTTACTTACTAGCGCCTTGCTAGCCTGGCAACATTAACCAGGTCGGGATTTGGACTTCCAGTGGCTGAGAAAGAAGTGAAGCTTCAGCACGATGGTTGCTTTACAAGTGGATTCCTGGGTCATTGCTTATTGAGGGTTTTCTAGTGGAGTTCACGACCACCTTATCTTTTATCTACATTATACTGAGATCGCATTATTAGTGACGCTCAAATGTCATTAATGACATAATTTAGGTTTCTACTTGGTAGTGACTAGTTTTGGTGGAATTTCGTTGTAACAATATGCCTCAAAACTTGATCAAAGCTTAATGCTCATTCATTTCCAGTGTCTGGTTGAGTATTTACAAAATTTAAGATAAAATAATTTTAGAGTGCAGAGAATATTCTTCCTAGATTCTTTTACCATTCACTCTCAATTTTAAGTTTTTTTATTGCGTTATTGCGATATTATATTATTATTGAGAACCCTCGCATTTATCCCGCTACTTTTTAAAAGCTAGGGCGGCAAGTTTCCAAGCCTTTTCTCAAAATTCATCCTGAAATGCTAGTTTCTCCCGGTTGAATGGAGAAGGAAACTCTTGAAACCGTTGCAAGTGACCTATTTGGGCATACATTTTTTAACCAGGCACAACTAAAATTCCAAGTAGATTTGGTTACGTGGGCTGACATTTCTGCGGAAACCCTCGTGGGAAAAGTTGGCCTCTACCGTTCCTGAAGAGGACAAATCGTGCGAATTTAAGCATTTCCCCTCGTCGCCGCAGCAGGCCGACCCCATGACTTTATCACCCCCCATTCCCTCGACGGCTCTCAGCTGGCACCAGTGCACCACCCACTTAAAACGCGGAGGCACACGCACAAAGAACGAAAACTGCTGAAAGAATGAATGGCCTGTGCGGACGGTATGAGTCCGCGGTCGTCTGAAGTCAAAAACCGCACGGTGCGGGATGGAGAAGGGGGAGGGGGTACGTCTTTCTAATGGGATTGAAGGGAGAGGGGGTAGAAGGGGAGGGGTGGCTCGGGCGTGTGTCGGTCCTTCTCATGAGGGGAAATAGTTTTCGGATGGCTTGTAGGAGTGGGGAGGTTGGGGAGGCGGTGTCACCGCCAGTCACAGCTGTGACCCTTCCTGAACCACCCCTCTCTAGTGCCACTGTTTCTCATTCTTTTCGCTTCCTTCTCGCCATCCACCCCCCCCCCCTCAAAAAACACACACACACACACGATCCCTTATCTGCCGACTCCACTCGCGTGACAAATGAAGGAGATGGAAAAACGTGTCGACGCGAGAGCCCTCGTCGCTTTCTTCATTTGTCGGCTCTGCCATCCATGCCAAATGATCCGTGGCACCAGTGTGCAGTCAGGATACAGTGCAGACTTGAGCGGTGGTGTTTTCTTTGGGGATAATGATCAGCTTCGCGCTATAACTGTGTATAACTTGGAGGGTGGTATCTCTTCTACACTTACTCCTGACCGTATATCATTATTTTATTGAAGCAAACGCTCTTCAATAGTTCTGGGGCATATGTGGAATAGTTAGTGCTTTAGGTATATCCTTAATGGTGTTGATTTAAAGGAATCGAACGTCTTTAGCTGCAAGGGTAGGTGTAGTCTTCAATTATTTGTATTTATATGTTTAGGCCAATATTCTTACCAATCGTAGTCATCCGCTTGCATCTGAGCAGTCTCTATATTATGTCTTATGTTTATGCACAAATGTTAGTTCATGATCATTAATGGATAACTATCCTTTAATTGACCTGACGCACCCATCATCGGTTTCTTATTGCTATTCTTATATCTCATCGTATTAACGTTATTCATCTCTACATCATAATTCATGCATTCTTCGTCATATTTATTAGGGACCAGAAAGTATTGCTATAATTAAGAATAGAAATAGTGAGATTTAGTTGTAGCACTGTCTTATCAACTTAGCACTGCTGGCCCAACATCAGAATGGCATGTGACCGAAGGATTCTCATCTACAAAGCTACATTCTCATCTACAAACATAGTGAGCTTTAGTTGTAGCACTGTCTTATCAGTGCTGGCCCAACTTCAGAATGGCATGTGACCGAAGGTTTCTCATCTACAAAACTTGGTGTTTCGGATCCAATGTACGGGCCTCGGGTAGCGTGTGGGACTAAAGGCTTCTCGCGGGTTGCAGTTCCCTAAAATTCATGATTTTGAGATCATCAGACCCCGCGAGATACTCCGCTTCGGAGAATAGGAGTCGTTCGTTCAGCGCTGAGGTTGTTTGCCGAGATCCCTTCCCACTTGTTCCCGTGAGTGTACCTTTGTCGTTCTCCCTCTCCATTTATTTTCCTCTTTTCTTCCCCTTCCATGGGGTGCCCCATCCTCTCCCCCCGCGGGGCTGCGATATTGCCGTCTTCCCCCGCTGTTATTTTTCCTTTCCTCTCCCAGGCTAATGGACCGAGTCACATCTGACACCGGTGCTCCGAGGACTCTTAAGATGATGAGAGTTAAGTCGGAGGCGCGTGTTCGTAGTGTCGGAATAAGTGGGTGGCGTTTTGTGTTCTGCGGTCTCAGAAAACGCCGCGAGGGGGGAAGGGTGCGAAGAGCAGAGGGGAGGGGGGAAAAGAGGAATGAAGTAGTGTGGCCGCACTCTTTTATTTCTTTTTTTTTGAAGAGAAGTGGATGACGGGAAGGATCGGGGTGGAGTGGGTGTAGGCATGAAACCAACTTGGGGAGAAGAGAATACGGTTTGGCAGGAGAGCTTAGGAGGAGTATAGTAGTGTGTTAGATTTGTCTCCATTGAGCTGAACTTCTGAGGAGACTCTAGTACAGGAACCGCTACGTGAACCAACGACTCCTATTCTCCGAAGTGGACACAACCTACTATGGAAAAAGTCGGTCCCGGATTCAAGGTTCTTGGATACCTCCTCCATGCGTCACTATTTCATTTGTACCCGAATTTCAGGAAATCACTCGCATAAAAGGCAAATATCTCCAGCCCTTAATTAAATATTTCAGTAAATTTTAGGTTTAACTCGAGTTGGACCCTGCGCTATACGCGAATGAATCAAGCTTTAGACTATGTACTTATTTATGGCAAAACCGAGTTTATTGTTTGCATTGGTAGTTAATAGTCGATGCGGAAGTTTAAAGGCATAGGTGCTCATGAGAATTTCTTTGTATTCTGTTATAGACATCGGGGAAGGATCTCAGCAAATAGATGATTTCAATGAATGGCTTATGAATCACCCTCATTTTGTCAGTCATAAGAAGGGCTGGCTGTAATTTCTCCTCCTATCCAGATAAATGGATTCTTAATTTACCTCTTTACATCCTTCCACATTTGGCCATGATATTACCTCCTGCTAATTATCGTGTGTGTGACTTCCTCCGATACTTTTCTTTGTTTAATGTTTCTTACCTGGATTATTTATAGTTCTCTCTAGTTCTCCAGTCAATTTTGTTCATTATGAACCTTTCGGAAATTGATCTATCCGTAACATCAATGGATCGTTACATCTGTTACTTTTTCTTCGAAATTCTCCTCCTAAACCCCGAATTTCCTCTGTCACCATTTTATTATTTCTGAATAATGGATTGCCACCGAAGTACGGGGTGAGAATTTCACAGATAAACACGTCTCGTTGGGGCTCATATCTGGACCCTCGAGTTGGGCGCGCGTACGTGACTGCACAAGTGCAAGCCACCCAAGTTTACACCCACTGGTTGTGTTGTTGGATGGGGGAGGAGGGACGGGAACCGCCCGAATTACCGAGGAGCCGGCCTGGTAACTCAGGGGAACGGTTAGAAACGCACCAAGGAAATGAATTTTGCGCTCTTCTTAGGTTTAAGAACTTAGTTCAGGCGTGGGCCGTTAGGCGTGACCTTAGCCGTTGGAGCATCTAACACCCAATCCCTACCAACACCACCCTGCCGCCGCATCTCTTCTTTCGTTGACCCGACTATATAAAATGTGTCCCCCCACACTCAATGCTCCCTTCCTTACTTACCCCCCCCCCCCCTCCCCCCCCCGCAACCCTCATGGTCTTTGCCTTCATCCCACGTGCCCTCACTTCCTCCGCGAGCCTCATCATCTCAGCTCCCCCACCCTGCTATCCCTTCTCTACATCCTCCCAAGGATTGCTTGCGTTGTCTTGGCAGCGGGTGGGGAAAAATGAAAAAGAGGTCGTTTTCGCTCATTTCCTTATTGTTTCCGGAATGGGGAGATCGTCCTCAAACCTCACCCACCCCAATTCCCCACCCAAATTCCCCAAACTACGAACCTCCCCCTCCTCCCACGTAATCCCAAGCCCGTCCCCACTATTTTCCACGGGAACGAGGATTTAATTTTTTATCGCTTCCTTTCATTCTTTCTCTTTCTTTCCCTTCATCGCCGTTGTTTTCCTCCTCACCCCATCTGGCGTATCTTCGATAATGGAGGCGAGGTGGTGGCTGAGGTGTCCGTGGATTTTGGGGAGGATGGAGAGAGGGCGGGACGACGTTGTGTTTCTTCCGGAAAAATTGGGACCATGCATCTTCCGCCCGAAATGAATACTGCGAAGGACAAATGAAAATAAATTGGCCAAGATGTCAGGGAAGAGCCTTTTATCTCTTCACGCCGCACGTGAGCAGAAGGTGATGTTTTACTCATAAAAAAATTGTTTGCATTCCAATCTTTGGAGTCATGAGCGAGAAATGGATGCTGGTAGCTTAAAATATTTGGGAGGTTGTACTATTTCACGCTTAAATTTAGCGGCAATACCGGTGTGACGTTTGAAAAGTGGAGGAATAATTACGCGTTGTTTTATTCTGGACTGTATTTTCACAAGAAAGGAGGTCTTGGGGATTTAGAATACAGTTTAATCTTTTAATAACGTAACTTTATCCTAGTGTAACCTAGATGAAGTTCATCTATTGTAATGCATCAATGAAAGAATGTAGTTTTGGTAGTGAAGTCAGCATCAGGAGTAGCTAAAATGCAGATTTTGATCCAAGTAGTTGCGAGCAACTCAATGTAAAGTGATTGCCGTAATGGATTGTATATGGCACATCTATTTTCGTGCAGCTGTATATTTTTCGTGAATTTTTCCTTTCTACTTAGAGAAATTGTTAGAGGATAAGCTGCGGTATCATTTGGCTAAAAGAAGAGGAAATAAAATTTACAGAATTTTTTCATTGACAAACAGGTTGCCAAAAAATAAGAAAGCGAATGTCCGAATTTCAGCATTTCTTCTTCCAAAATATTTAGAATGAGCGCTGATAGAAAAATGTCTGGCGTTGAATGCAAAATACGTGTGACTCAACGCAATGAACAGCAATGAAATTGTGCACAAAGTTGAATGTTATTTTCTCGTAAAAATTTTATGGTGCGTAAAATCTTACATTTCGAGTTAAACCTGAAATATTTCCTCGTGCTGGAACTTGGAAAAACTTCCTCTTCTCTTCCTTTGAGTTTATGTGAATCGAACATTAAAATTCCATTTCACGCCAAAGAAACCACCCCGCACTCACCCTATTCTTGTGAGCAGTCACCGCCTTGCTAGGTCGTGAAAGGTACGGCTACTTTTTGTGGCTCTTCAGACAAATGTCTACTTCTGTGCCAATACTCTTACATCACCCTACATGATGGGGGAGTGGGCAATTAAAGAGGGGGAAGGGAAGTTAAAGAGAAAGTTAAGAGTCGGAGACATGTTTTTGTAGCTGTTTCCATCTCCTTTTTATTCGGGGAGTAAACAACTCTAGAATGTAATGGTTCTTATCACAATTTATTTCAATGTGAGCCCAAAAGTATTTTTACGGTGCTTGAAAAAAAACAAAACACTGGAGCCAGTCTCTCAAGCACGACGAGTTTTTGAGATGACGATAGAATTTTTCCGTTGGGTGTTCAATCTAGCCCGCCAATTCCTTGAGTGAATGTAAAAATGCGTCGTATATTGTCCCACCACTAACCTGCCGTTCATTAAGCACCCTCAACGGCTCGGTGCGGAAAAGAAAGAATTATTCATTAACACTTTTGTTTTATTTTGGCACAGCGAAATTCTTGGAAGTACCGATGGATTTTAGGAAAGAAGGAAGGACATTTTCGGACTTATTCCAGAGTAATCTTAGAATCACTCGCGAATCCTGAGTCACTCCCGTTGCTGCGGCACATGGGCGATGGTGCTCGACACAGGAGATTCCTTTTTATTTTTTCTTCATAGTCATTTCCTCGGATCAACAAAAGAAAAAGGAGTCCGCCGGCCGGAGGATGCGTGGAATTAAATAAGAAGAATGGAGGAGTTTTTGGGAGGGAGGGTATGGGGAGAAAAAGGATATCGACGTCCAATGACGTAGCGGGGGATGGAAGAAAAGAATGAAAGAAGGGATTAGGGCTCAGGGGAGGAGGATAATGCAAATTTATTTGAGAAACACGGATGCAGGGAGTGGAGACGAGGGAAGGAAAAAAGGAAGGAGTTCCAGTCGAACGGAAAAAAGGAAGCATGAATAAACGATGGATCATGTAACTTCCCCCCTGCGTCCCTGATCTCCCCCTGGCGAGTGGAGCCAGGGTTGGAACAGGGTTGGTGGGCTGCACCAAGAATGGGGCGTAAGAAGATGAAGGAAGACTATTAGGCTGGCGGGCGAATGTTTTGAGGCCGAGGAATGGGTTTTTGAGGGAACTCGGGGTTTATTACGGATAGAAACGTAAAGGAGGGCAATCGGGATTGAAAGGAACCGGCCGGCTGGATTAATATAGAATGGACCCGTAATGGAGTTGGTGACCTGCTTGCATGGATCTTGGAAGAGCTCGTGCAAAACCTCGGAAATAATGCTCATAGAAACTTTACGCGTGTATGCCAAAAATGACCCTGTTGATATTATACATCCAACAGATCTCTAGTTCGATTTCTGCTCTACATCATCTCCTCAAAATGAGCTCGAAGTTCACATTTCTCTGCGTATGAGACTAAATAGGTATCAAAAATGGAGAAAAATCTGTACATTACTTCAATGAAAAATCCATACCCACATGTATTATACACTCAATTTTCGTTCTATTTCCTATTAGACAGAACCTTCTCTTTTAAAATTCCTTATCAAAGAATTCTCTACACATATTATAGGAATCCTCTTCCTGCAGTGGGATGTGTACTTTATCGCTCAGTATCTCAGAATTAATTCGACAGGGTTATTTTATAAAGCTCATTTAAATCCTGACCGAGCATCACCGGACCACATGAATTATTTCCGTTTAAGTATTTCTTAAGGATTTTTGGGTGAGAATAGATTTTCATCAGGGGTGTAAGGGTGTATTGGTCAGCAGTGGTCATTGTCACCACGCCTGGTTGTCATTATCATTTATCTTTAGTTTTATGACAATGATATTAGCTGAGTGATCTTGGATTCCAGCCCTGAGAAAAAAGGCGGTGAAGAGAGCCAGGCAGTTTACGCTCAACCATTTCGATCGATATATGATGCGCGCGCAATCCTTTGAATTAATTTAGGATCATCGGTGGATGTCCTGTAACGGGCCATCGCGTGTCCTGCTCTGAAGATAAAACGACGGCGAAAGCTTCTTATACGAAAATCGCCATCGTAACTGAGTCTCAAGAGCCTTACTCTCTCTCATCTTCCTCAGGGTTTGGTTTCTCCCCCCGCCATAACCAGGTAGCGACCGCGAGACAGGATGGGGATAATCAAACTGCGAATAAAAGCACTCATTGTCCATTGTCCTCCCGTCCGGCCTGCGTCCACTACTCTACCCCTCGCTCGGCACGAATCCTCCCGAATTATTCCCGACTCGGGTCCGTCGGCGATTGTCCTAATTCCATTCATGCACCATCGGGTAGAGACGCACGGAGGGTGAAGAAAGCGCTTCCTTTTTTGTGTACGTCCGCCCATCTCCCTAATCTTCCAATGAACTTTTAGGGGAATCCCCTCTTCCTTTCTACTGTATATATATATATATGACCCTATTTACGTTTGCTTTACTTCCGATCGCTTACCTTCTGTTCCCTTTCCCTTTTCGCTCTTTACTTTTCCTGCCGCCTTTGCCCCTCCAAAAAGCCCTCAAATAGGCACACTCAATATTCCATCCTGCTCCCAAAAGTCTCGATTTCCATCCAAATTTAATTTCCTTCTCTTTTGTGGAGTTAAAGCCGCCGCGCAACCCACTCTATCCTTCCATCGGCCGATTGCCTGCCACTCACTCACCCTTGCCCCCTTACCCTTTCCCTCATTCACCCCTCCCACCCTCTCCCTATTATCCCCTTCCTGTCACTATCCTTCACCCCCACACCATCTCTAACCTCCCTCGAAATACATTTATCCCGATTCTTCCTTTTGTGTTCCCGCAATATCCACGGCTACCTATTTCTGCATCCTGTTCCCCCCTCCCTTTCTTTGTCGCGCGCTTGGGGCTAAAATATCTGCCGGCCACGTTGACGAGGTTCGAGATACGCCGTCCTGGTAGCCCAAAAGTCGCGGATTCGAATCCCACGATCGAATGAATGATGTATACCCCTTAGAATTACGGTAATAGGTTAGAGGGTACGATATTACCTTAGACTTAGGAGTACCTAACACCCAATTCTACTTCTACGCTGAAATATCCCTGTTGTCTCCTACGCGAACCCTTTCCTAGGATCCATCGCTATTATCTTAAAATCCCGTCCCTCCCTACCGTCTCCAGCTGCTTCTTATCTAGCAATAGATGCATTGCGGTAGATGCGGTGGCTGTATATGATTCGAAGGTTGAAGAAGTTTCGATGATATTCGATGAGCAGTTCCCAAGAGTGGCCTCGTGTGAGTCCTGCACTGTACCTAGGCCATCGGAACACAGGCAATGAGAAATTCCCGTGTGGGTGAGGGGCTAGCGGGACCATGCCCGCTGCCGGCTCGGTTAACAGGTAGGCATTTTGGGCGTTTCGGTCGAGTCTAATTGAATCCGAAAGAGAAAGAGGAACGTCGCTCTGGGATGGGAGGATTGACAGGGAGATGACGGGGGAGAGGGGGTCGGAGTCATCCCTCGGTGTCGGTGCTGAGTCGACGCTGGGGATGGCTCATAGATACGGCGGGAATCATTTTTGAGAGGGGGGGGGGGAGAAAAGGTACGCAAAAAGTGGCCCAGGGGTTCCGTGCCATTAAGTAGGAGAAGATGGAGCATATAAAAGGGGTGGAGGATTCAAGTGGTTCCAATGGAAGCCCCCGCGACCCTCCCCGCTTTCAAGTTCATGCTGCTTTCGGATGAGTAATTGCCGACCGACAAAGAGCACGCGCTGGCAATATAATTGCGAGAGATTTGTAATCAGACATTTCCGTGCCAAGAGAGGCATTTCGGATGAAGACGGGGGAGGATTGGTTGAAAGGGTTTATTAGGATCGAGGAGCGGAACAGCTGCACTTTTATCATCCACGGTGTTTTTGCGATTGAGGATTTTTATCTGCTCTCCCCGATATTGTAGTGCAATTAAGAATCGAGGTTGATTAAATTGAATTCACTTTTCTGCCATCCGACTTTTTACGTTCTGAGCCGTTATCGGGCGGATGCAAGTTCTCGGCAATTAATTAACGGTCATGCCTTATATTTTGATGGCGTAACCTCCCGCCTCCACCTTAAACTCTCGTCTCTCTGGCACGTTAACCTGTGAGCATTCTTTTAATTAACCACATTTTTGAGTTCTGGCTCCTTTGAAATGAAATCAGAATTTGCATTTTCTCTTCTCACAGAACCTGTCAGCACAACCAATTTAGTCACTGAATTATAGCATGCTCTTTTGATGAAAATCCATTTTAATGCACGTTATTTCCGACTCGCATTAAGAGTTTAATCCAACCACTGGTTGTAGTACGTCTCATTCTAATTTCGGAGAGGGACTAGATAGCCAGTTAACTTCTCGCCTTTGCCCACGAAAGTGAGCAATCCAGTTTCACATGTCGGTGTGGATGATTATGATCCTTGATTTCATGGTGGTTATGAATTTTCGTCATAAATTTTCAACTAAAATTCCATATTTTGCACGTTCGCTCATTTTGACCCTCTCTCGGATTTTCGTGTTACACATCTTTCGCAGAGGTAGCCATATAGGTGATTTGAAGGAGTAATATACGGTATTAATAACAGAGGTTAATGCAGACCCAGGTTTCTCCCCAACGGCTATTTAAAGAGAACCGTGAGAAGTATAAGATAATGCGGAGTTAGTAATAGAAGGGAATGAGTTTTGTCTCGTTTTCATCTAGACTTCAATCTGCACTTCTAAAAGGGTCTCGCCTGTAACAAAATAATGAAAAAGGGCTTTAACTTTTGAAGATAGAAAGAAGATTTGGCCCTCTCTTCGCAGAATCAGCTTCTCGCAATGATTTATTCGCTTAAATTTATCGCAGTTTAACAGCGACAACCGAAACCCTTTGTTTTGGGGTCAGTATAGATTTCTGGATGAGGAAATGGTCTTTTTTTAGATAGTTAAGATTATAGTGTTGTCTTGGAAATCTGTTGGTTTATAGCTTTATCGAGCCGAATATAAAATAATGACTACCGGGAATCTTATAGATAGCAAGTATAAATCATTTTGATTCGCATGCGAATGGGGCCTTAATGTCAGACTCTCGGTTATTTTTTGACAGAGGAACTCTGATTCTTGCTCTTGATCATGATAAGTGGTCACTATGCATACCTCGTGTTCCTGTCGTAGAGATTCCGATATCTTTCAAGAAACCACCCGTATTTCCTTTTAGTTCTCCTTTTTAATCGATTGAGAACTACTCATATGATTAACACATCCCACGGTTGTTATTAGTGTCCTCATGAGTTGTGCCTAAATACTTTTAGTTACCATTTTCTGGAATGAGAATGTTGAATTACGAATCTATAAGTAGCCCACAACAAGCTATATGACACTTTGACCTGTTTTTCACTCGATCGATGTTTGACGTTCTATCTAATATATTTGAGTCGGTGTTACGAATTTTCCTAAGATGTAGTCAAAGCCACTGTTTTAGAACAATAAGGTTTTGGTATTATAACTGCTTGGGTAATATCTCACCTAATCTAAACTATCACACCTAACACCAACCTAAATACAAATTTAAGAAAGCTGTGCCCCTGGAGGGATCGTGCTCGCAACATTAAGATAGCAAGGATGGCGTTATATCTACCTGGATACTACTCTCAGCTCTCTCTACCTTCGAGCCTATTTGATTTCTCAAATCGTACGTGCCAATCAAGCACTTTACGGATAAAACTTCAAATGAAGACATACTAAGGAATACCGACCCCGACAACCCTTTAGTAGCGTGGTAGATAGATAGAAACAACCGATTCTGTGTGTTTCCCATTTCGGTTATTCATCAATCCTTCGACGATCGGCAGGTTCCCATCATACATAAGCGAGGACTGTGCGATCCGCTGGATGGCTGAAAAAATTGTCCTCTTTCTGTCCTCAGTGGCAAAGTTAGCAAATGTCACGGCACGGACACTGCCGTGTCGTGCGTAGGAGAGGGCGGGGATTGGGGCAGCTGCGTCCGTGTGAGGGGGAGATATTATGAGGGGAGGAGGATTTTCAAGGGAGTTAGGGAGGGGGGATGGCGGCGATTTTCCTAAGATAAGTCAGTCTGCGAACGCGGGGTGGAGAGAGAGAGAGAGTGACTGAGCGGCGAGGATGGAAAAGGCCGGGGAAAAAAAGAGAATTCTGATGTGTGGGAGGTGTTGGTTTGGGAGGGGAGAGAGTATAGAGGGGGGAAGGCGTGTGTGTGTGTGCTGGAACAGGGGTGTGCCCCGAGCTGAGGGGAGTAGAAGGGGACGAACTGGTGACGGGCTATGATTTATGTCCTTCTCTCAGTTGAGCGGGGTGTGGGGCGGAGGGGTGGCCAGCTTGTGAAAGGGGGTGGGTGTTAGCTTGGAGGTATATCCCGGGTGGTGTGAGGTGGGTGGAGGAGAGAGAGAGCAAGAGGGAGGACGTTGAGAGGGGGTTTCAGCAAGGTTTGGTCGGAAGGTTTCCGCTAAGGGAGGTGAGAAAAAGTGGACTCATCAGGGCTGGAGGGAAGTGTCTTTAGTCAGATATGAACGCCGTGATTTCATTACGCGTTTTATGTCTTCAAAAATGACTCATTTTTAGTGATGAGATGACTATTAGCATATCGAACCACTCAGTTCCAAGTCTTACGTCTATTAACACAGAGAATAAAACTAATATTTAATTGAACGTGGAATCTCTGAGATATTCACGTGTGAAATTCAAGATTTCGCGCAAGTTTAGCTACCAGCTTGATTAAGGTTATGTATTCCCCGTGCGAAATCTTATTGAAAATCTGAGACTTAGTTTGTGTATCTCCATCTTACAAATAAGCATGCGAATAATGCAAAATATGCCAGGCTTTTGATTAAATTGGGCCTTTGATAAGATAAGTCAAAGACAAAAAAGGTAGTGTTAGAGTAGGCATTCTTATAATTCTGTGGCTATTTTTAGTGAAATTTTTGTGAACACCTACGGAAACTACAGTGAAATAATGAATTTGACATGAGTTGGGTAGAATCGTCCACTGCATGGAAACACCGCTATATTTCTATTCGAGTTTTGTGATTCATCATTTTTCTCTCCCTGCCCCGGTAAAATATAATGCGTTCCCTTCCCCTCCCTCTTCGATTCCCCATCCCGAAGCATCTCCGCTACAACTCCCGCAAACATTGTTGGAAAAACGTGTTATCGCCGGTGACAGGTGCGTTTCACGTGGTAATTGATTACATACTGTGAAATGAAAACATCTCCTCCACTTCGCGGTTCCTCCTAACATTTTAGATGATTAATTCAGAACAGATATTCAAGGAAGTGGATTGATGTGCATTTTTTCGGATTTGCTGAGCTGCACCTCGACCTTTGTCGACATATATCCCGCACTTTCCTGCTTTTGCGTTAGAAATTTATTTATATTACAGGGTTTCCCTGAGGAAGAAGGCCTTAAGGAGCGAGTTTAAAAATCATCGATGGAACGATACAACGTTTGCACAACTTATGACTTAAAATTTCGAAATAATTGTTCAATTATCGTACATTTCCTTTATATTTGAGGAAAATTTATTTTTAATGAGTATATTGGGAAGCGAACATAGTGAAGCGCGTGAGAGTTGAAAATCGCCGAAAGATTCCTAAAATATTATTCCTTCAATGCTTGATTTTGTACGGTAGCGATACAATTTTTCTCCCCATGCATAAACAATCGGTATAATTTTATTTCAAACATTTCACGCAATCGAATGCATTTTTAAGCACTGCACCAAGAATTTCGTTTTTGGAAGTCACACTACTATCACTGTATGAAAGCTCGGTGCGAATGATGCGCGGTGAAGTTCTGTGCCATTATTTCTGAATCGTATTCTCCTCCATCCCTCTCATTTCTACGGATTCCACGCCGTGAAAGAAAACTTCTCCGTCGTAATCCATCACTAGCTGGATTTCCGGTGACTAATTAATTGAGTTCGCTCGCTCCTCTCCTTTCTTGCCGTTGGAAATTGCCAAATTTGAAGAAAGCGGTGGTGTTTTTCAGTGCGATTCCTGTATCCCGACGCGCGCTATCAATCACGGCATGGAGGGTAGCGCTCTTGGATCACGTTGCAGGAGAATCGTACGCCGAGACGAATGGGGGGACTTAGTCCGGTCACCTCGTTATTAAACTCGTCTCGATTTGTTATTCTGTTCATTAGTCAGAATATCAACGCCCACCAACCCTTCCTCCGCGACCTTTAACCTGTCATCTCCACCGTATCTCTCTCTCCTCTTCTTCCCCGTGGGGTCCCCCGTCGACCCCTACGGAGCCCACCCCCGCCACCTCCCTGTTAGTCGACCCCTTCCCGGGAGGAAAGTCCCCCATCTCCCCGCGTATTCGCATGCATCATATTCTTCTTGCTCCAACTAGGCAACCCTTTCCCCCTATGACCCTGTATACCCTCCCTCTCAACCCCTTCCATGCAGTTCCACGCTCCCCTCCCCCCAACCCCACCGTCCGCAAATCGTGATAAGGGCATTCATCACACTCTCACAGGCTTCTCTCCCGCGTCACTCGAAATTAACTCCGGCAAAAGTGTCGGGAGTGGAAGGGGAGTGGGGGTGAAGGAGTAGGAGGAGGGGGAGTGGTCCTGAGAGGAAGGATAAGAAGAAGGAGGGAGAAGTAGGTGGGAAGGGGGTTTGGCGAGGGAGGGACTGGAAGGTAGCGCGGAGATGGTTGACGGGGTGTGAAAGATGGAAAGATAAAGAGGCTGTGGAGAGATGCGTGTTGAGTATACGTGTCGGGGAACAGTGGGGGCTGGAGGGGGGGAAAGAGGAGGTGCGATGGGTGGTCGAACCGAGGGATGCAGGGGGGAGAGGGCAGGAGGAGGAGGAGGTAAGGGACGGCTGTTACGCGGAAAGGAAATGAGGATGGTCTCACTTTATTTTTTTTTAATCCGTGAAGAAGGTTCGGAGGATGAGGGGCATTGGTTTATGGCACGGAGGTGGAGGAGTTAACGGTGGCATTTTTCGAGTCTCCCTCGCGACGGTCGCGTCTCAAAAAATAAAAGTGAGGGAGACGTTTTTCGAGGGAAAATATTCGAGTTATAAATAAACAGAATGGAGTTGCGAGGAAAAATAAAATTTCACAGCCCGCTTGCTCCCAAGAAAACGTTGTCGTTGCATCAGAAAGTAATTTGTAGCCGCTCCGTCAAACTACATACGTATTTCGATGTTTCTATACATACTGTCGCAGTTTCGTAAACGCCTCTCTCATCCAGAATGTTTAATTTCATGCATCAATTGTTGGAGGGATTTTTTCTCCACTCATCTCGTATAATTAATAGCACTGTTCACATTGCTTTTGCTGAAATTTTTAAACTACATTAAGGTCTGGTTACAGTAACTCAATAGGTACTATTTTTCGCAGTCGTAGGCATTTGGTTCTCTATTGCCATAAGATGGGCTAATATGTTAAATCAATATATTCCCCGAGACATGTCTCGGGATTAACTTTACTAAATCAAAAATGACCAGGCTGTTGATAAATGTTTCCCCGTCTCATTTTTCGTAGTGGTCAAACAATGATGGGCACTTTTCTGTGATTTCAATGATGAAACAATGTTTACATTTTTTCCATGTGGCTGTAAACTTAATGTGTATGCATTTAATCTAGAATTTCAATGATATTAATCCAATTTTCTGGCCTGTCAGCGCATGAGATATTTAAATATCCAAGTTATTAAGCATTAATCCTCACAAGGAATCATTTCCACAATACATGGACATAAAGTTTCCCCCAGAGAGTGCAAACTTGCTTTGATCACGTTTTCTGGGGTGTTCACCGAACATATCTACTTCCCCACCTCGTGCAGGGCGAGGAAGGTGTACATTTACCCTCGCTTTGAATTTACTTTAATGTTACCCGAAGTCGTAAAATGCGGGTAACTTGCGTGCTCGGTTCGACGGCGGTGGCAAAACGGTACGACTGAATCATTGGAAGTCGGTCGCGTTTTCCCGTAGCTCACCCGAAGAATCACGCGGAGCCCAGGCGTATCAACCCACTATTCCCTCACATCTACCACCCCCGTCGCCGCCCACATCGCTCCACCTCCTCCCCATCCCCATTCGTCCCCACCTCTCTCTCTTCCCCCCCGCCCCATAATGCCAGAAGTCATACATTCCGATCCATCGAGCGATCCGAAACACGATACTCATTGTCGCTCCAATCTCCGCTCCACGTCACTCAGCGCATTCAGTACCTTTTTACGACCAGCTTCTTCCCGGAATCCCACCCGCCATTATATGTGCAGCCTCCCCCCCCCCCCCCCTCCCACTTTTCCCCCTCCTTTCGCCACCCCCACGTACTCCCTCCCCCCAATAGCCGCCCCTCATACCTCCTCTCTCATGCCTCAACCCCTATCCCGGCCGCCGCCGCCGCGCTGCCGTCTCCCATGCGCGATTTGTGCCCGGGGTTCCATCATCTCGATGGCTTTTTGCAATGTCAATCTCCCGCGTGAAAAAGATCGACGGTTCAGGGGTTTTATTGGGCTCGGAATGACGGGGAGGATCACGTGACGGGGTGGAGGGCGGCGAGATATTGAGGTGTGTTATGTGTGAAGTCATGCAAAAAGAAATGGCGGATTTCCTCGATATTATGTCCGACGCTGGCCGGGCAGCTATCGTTCTCATTCGCTCTTCTTCTTTTTTATTTTTGTCCCAAGATGTGTTCCTTTTTGTGCGCGGAATGAGATTGAGTTCGAGAGAGAAAGGCGTCGTAAAAGAGTTTATGGAGTCAACCAATTGGAAAAATGTCGTATGGGCGAAATGAAAACGGAGCGAGTATTGATTAGGCTATGGCTCCCTTGACAGTTATACTGCTAAAAGACCTCCAGTGTATTCTGCAGTTATTCTGGCTCTTCATGAGCCATTAACGTTGAATGCTTCGTACCCTCCTAGGAAGTTAAAAATAGAGCTTAATTAGTTAGTTCAAATATTGGAAAAAGGATGCGAAAGTTAATAGATGTCTTAGACTTATATTGATTACAAATCACAGAAATCACCCCTTCATTTTAACTGAAAGAATAATTTCAATCTGTGCTCAGGGGGATTTCACCATGAAATCGGTGTAGATATTGAGTATTTTATTCCATTCTACAATTATCTTAGATAGTGCTTATGATGAACAAATATTATGAGAGCAATGGTGAAATAAGTGGGCATTAGTCTTATATAGTTTACTATCATTTTAAATTCACTTATTCGTGGTAATCGACTGCCTTACATGCATTTTCACACTCAAAGATTTTACGGAAAGAAATACATCTCTCTAGATTGGCTTTCATGCAGTTCCTATCGCAATCCTAATCCTGAAGGGCATATATTTTAAGGTTGCCACGTTCAAATACTGCGTGTGTCCATCATGAAGGCATCGGTGCTTTCTTATCTCTGTATTACTGACGTAGTCGGTACGCTTTCGGCTGGAATCAAATTTGAAAGCGGCATAAGCGTTTGACGTTCTTCTTCGCTTGACAGTGCCAAAATTCACTCGCGTAAATCATCACCTTCCTCACATCTGAGAAAGGCCCGGGACGCATTTAGGCATCAAGCCAGACATCATTCAAAAATTCCATATCCGCGGAAACCGTCCGCCCATTTTTGATGCTCATATCCCCTTCTCTCCCCACCTCGCAGCCACGCGTACCTAACCATATCCCCCTTGTGGCTCCCCCCCTTTCCACAAACGCGGGTCTTCTTACAAAAGAAAATGTATAAATAAAACTCGTCTTTCGATTCCAGCATGAACTCTCTCATTCCCTCTCCTTATT
Organism: Platycnemis pennipes; assembly: GCA_933228895.1. Lineage (NCBI taxonomy): Eukaryota > Metazoa > Arthropoda > Insecta > Odonata > Platycnemididae > Platycnemis > Platycnemis pennipes. The sequence goes on from OW121853.1 coordinate 56,760,143, forward strand.
GGCCCTATCTTGCCCCGTTTTGAGGTTTGAGGCTTTGGGTCGCTCTTTTCCGTCTGAGCGGAAACTCCGTGTTCCGGAGAAGGAGTGAGACCTTCGTTTAGCTAGCCTCGTCGGAGAATTCAATGGGTGGAAGGAGGGGAAGGGGGTAGTGCGACGCACGCATGCGATAGTGTTTTGTGCGGGCGATATGGCTTGCAATGCTTGCTAGCTTCACTTCGCCCGCGGGTGTTCAGAGTGCGGGGGGATAGTGGAGGCTTCCCCCGTCTTGTCTTCTCGGAGCCACCGCTGCTTCCCCCCGCAACCCCTCAGCTCCTCTACGAGTGCGTCCCAGCGGTGCACTTATTGATATCTGGGCGTATAATCCGTTATTACGCGGGAGCATTTCCCATGGACCAACCATATGGGAGGGAGTCCTCTTTTTCGGGAAACTCCCTCTCCCCACCCTCTCATTTTTTTTATCATCGGTTTTCGAAAGCGTTCGATCGGTAACGTTTTTTCAATGGCGCGAGAACTGAAATGGGTTTCGCATAAAAAGCTATAAATATAGATATATTGGAGTTCCATTGAAGAAGTGAGAAGGGTGGGAGGGGTTCTGGCTGGGCAAGGGAAGGGTTTTTAAGGGCACGCCGAGGGTTCGGAGGGGGTTAGAGCGTTTTCGGGAGTCGGGGCCTATCTCCCTCTCCGTGGTCGTTATTATTTCTTTTTTTCCTCGGCGGGAGCGGATTGGCTGAGGGAACCATGGAGATCGCGGCGTACAGAGCCTCGGAGTTTGCTTATGCAAATGGAAAAAGTTTCGAAATTCAATGATTTTTTTCTCGGAAAGGGAGGCTTAAAAATGTTTCTACCATCGCGCGTCTAACTCTCTCTCTCTCTCTCCATTTTCCTCCCGCCTCGGATTTCGGTCTTATCGCCTGGAACGAATTTCGCAACGAATCTCCGAGTGTTTGAGTTGGATATTATTTTCAGTTCACTTTTTGAAAATATTGCATCGAAGGATAAGAGGAAATGGCACAATGAAGGACGGTTTCAAATCCGTTCATGGTTGTCACAGTTATCAGTTATTGATTTATAGAAGGTGATCCTATCTTTTTCTAATGTATGCTAGATTTCCTTGTGTGAGTCACTTCAGAGACTGGTTTTACAAATACTGGCATTTTTAGGCATTATCTACAATAGTAAGCATAGATTTTAAACAATCAAAATATTATCGTATTAGATCATCATCGTTTAAGTTCATTTGTGAATGAAAACCAGGTGTGTCATGTTAATTTTTTTTGGTTAATTCAATCAAATATTTTTCTACGGTCTATGTCCTACAGTCATTTTTATTTACACGCCGAGCGAGGCGTAAAGGCATGTCTCTCAAGAGCGTATTTGCAGTGCCTGAAGTGGAGTAATTAAAAAAATCATACTGCCAAACTTAATTGTAATGATGAAGTGCTAATTGCATCGAATATTTATGTTAATATTCATATTTAAACTTATCCTTGATGATTTAAATAGTCCCTAACAGTTGACAGTTCGGTAATCTGTATGCCATTTGCCCCAAAATGATGAACAGGGAAAACTCCAAGTGAACATATTATAATATTTATTCTTCGGAAAATTGCACTCATTGAAGGACTGTGAGGCTACCAAGTGTAACCAATTATATGATAAGAACAAGGCTGTTGTAGCGAGCTTAATATCTTTGAGTGTACACTGCGCCGTCACTGAGTAAGTACTCCGCATCATTGTCAATGAACATTGAAATTTGCTCGCCGTATTGTAATTTGAATTTTTAACGTACCTTCTGTAAGATCTGGGGTTTCATGTATACCAGTAAAGTGTACAGAAGTTAATGGAAGGCTTAGCGTTTAAATTGATATTAGTCATAATTTGCTAAATTGAATTGGGATCCATGTTCATGTGATTGTCATATGTTAACGAGCATTGCGTAATTGGTAGGAAAGAGCAACGATTATTTCAACATGATATTATCTATTTCTCCAGCTGCGAGTGTCGTATCTTTAGGTGTTTTTTTCAGTTATCAATCGGCGACAGTATAGCCGATGAAAAATGCGCCTATTTGATGGCCTTTCATCAAAACACTGCTCGATCCATTTGCGGCCGGCGCCTCGCCTCACCCGATTGGCGACTGCTCCCGGCCCACTCCTCGGCCGGCTCTCTTTTCGCCGACGATCCCCATTCCGCACCCCGGCCGACATATATGAGCGGCGGCATTGCATACACCGCTTTCAATAACCGTATCCCCACCCCCCCGTCCCCCCACCCTAAGATTCGACAATCCCCCGAACCAAACCCCGATGCCCTTCTCCTCCCCCCTCCGCTCACCCCTCCCTCCATTTCCGCCCCCTTTTTTCATTTGACGCTTTTCTGAGGTCACAGGATTCAGGAATCGATGTTGTATGCGCCGAAGGGGGCGGAATGGGATGGGCAAAAAGAGGAGAGTTTTTCGGGAATGGGGGCTTAGGTGGGGAGTGGTCCGTGATGTTTCTCCCCCTTACTGCTTTCTCTCTCTCTCTCTCTGTCCCTCGACCGCGATAGGAATTGGGAAATAAGTCACCATAAATCATTGCGCTATCTATGACGCCAGATACATCAATATGCTCTCTTCGTACACGCTTGCTCCTCCTCTGCGGAGCCCGAGCGTACGTTCATCCGTCTCGGGGATCCCGCAAGTACATACGCCCCTCAGCGTACCCCCGTCCCTTGATATATCCTTTCCCCCCCTCCCGAACCCCCGTTTTCCCTCAGAAACCCCCTTCCTCCAACCTCCGCAGGAGCCTCCGTCGTCCCTTTCATCCCTCCCGGAGGATTGGGTGTCCTGGCTTGGATGGTTGGTTGGTTGGTTGGAGGCTCCCGTTCGTTGGCACCCCCTGCCAGGCGCGCGTGTCCTCCCCCGCTCGCGTCTCACCTCTCGCCGCCCCCCCACGCGTGCTCCGTGGTGGGGAGCGTGCCGTGACGTGCTCCCTCAGCTCCTTTGTCCGTGCAGAGCGGTGAACGCTCCCTCTGGGCCTCCTACTACTATTGTCGCCGCTTCCGGGAAAGTGTTTTTAGATCCATGAGGCTTGACCTAATTTGTATTGCCACTGGAACAATGCAACGAATCTCACCCTTTATCACCTCGTTCCCTCCGATTTTTAAATTTCTGTCAATTGATTAGATGGTGATAATAGTGCATCCTGACATAGAGCTCTAGACTTTATTTTATTCTTCCCTGAGAGAAATATATTGATATTTATACGATTTATAAATTATATTTTACGTCCTAGGTAATATCAGTTGCTGCAGCGTGAGTGAACAGGAAAGAGTTTTTCATATTATTTGAATATAACTCTTCTTATTCAGCGGAATTACAGTATGAGCATCCGAAAATTCCACCCACGCTATTAGTGATCAAAGTCATATTTGGGATTCATTGGTTGTTATACTTTTCCTCAAAAAAAATCAATGATTGTAGAACCCGAAGTTAAGAGTGGCTATGTCAAAATATTGGAGGTGCCACAGAATATTTGCTGCATTCCATCTATCTCATCCACGGAAAGGCATGTGTGTACCCTTTAGCTCTGTTCCTGTAGCATCTGATTCATGAAATACTCGAACCAACGGTTTGCTAAATAGTATGTCCTGATATATTTAAACTTAGTTGCTTTTCTATTTCAGCCACCAACATGTGCTCAATTTTAAGTTATGTCTTGTTCGTGAGAGCAAAGCACACCAAACAATGTGTGAGATTCACATTTAAGGGTTGAGTGGCCTGTTCTTTACCTTGTGCCATTCGTGGTTACCCAGAAAATCATACAATATGAACGTGCCTGAAAAGGTCTTGGATTTGAACCTGAGACCATCAAGCAGTAACCCAACAAGCCAACCATTGTGCTCTTACTCCGTCAATTTTGCAAAAGTGTATCAAACATGTAATTTAGTTTTATAATTTTCGGGCATGACACTAAAACATTCGTCAGCAGTAAATTGACCGTTTTAATTGCACACGCATGCATGGTCAGGTTCTCACCTTGGATAAAATTCCAAATTCCTTCTTCTCTTTGTTACCAACCGATCTCCATCTGCGCGGATTCGTTTCGAATGTGAACCCCCATCTCCGTTCGATTTGTAATTACGCGCGGCAGTAATCTTTGGTGAGCCGTTTCTGGGATTTCTTCCTGTCCCTTCCCTATCCTCCCGACGTCGTCACCACGTCGGCGTTTTTTTTTTTTGGACCGCGTGGGATTAAGCGTCGGGAGGCAGTGCGGCGTGCTTTGATTCAAATCCCTCGGGAGCGAAGCGGGTCAGTTCATGTAGGATGGAGGAGGGGTGCGCGTCGGAGGGGTAGGCGAAAATACCCTTTCCGCCACCGACCCTCGTACCCTCGCGCTATCCTATGCAACGGCTCCCCCCACCCCGCGTCATCCGCAGTGTCCCTCTTCCTCCAGCGTCCTCCCCCCGGTCTCCCCTTCAACAAATCTCTTTCCATGAAACCCTCTTGCCGTCGCCCTCTCTCCCCCATATCCCCGCCCGACCGGGTTCGCGGCTTGGCTTCGAGTGTCACACGACTCGCAGGATGGACTCGTTAGACTCGAGCCAAGAGGGATCACATTCAGACGTAGGATGTATGATTTATGAATACAAATCATGTGGCAAAGAATTTAGAATACCTCTAATTATCTTACACAAAGGGCTCTTATTTCCTGGAATGTTTTTCAGTGTGTATCTATGCTATCGCTTACCATTTAGGCGTAAAGCATGCGAGTAGGGTTTGAAACTCTGGTTAATTACATCGTGAATATTTCTTTTACGGAATGGGTAACTGGTGCATGAAACATATTTGACTTGAGCGTACAAACATAAAACGACTGTAGTTGAGAATCATCTTGCTAATCTACACTGTAAAAAGTTGATCTGATTTTCAGTGCGATCTGAATTTAGGCGCTGTCTGGTTGTAAGGCAGGAACACGGATTTAAGGTACGGAAGAGGCAGGAACATGGATGGTTGGTACAGGAGCAGTTGAGCAGGAAGCAGAGGAAGCAGGATTCTGGATGGTCTGATTTTCAGCCGTTCACCTGCCTTATTTTTAGACAAGATATTACTGCTGAAATTCAACATACCCTGTCTTAAAATTGTTGCATCTGAAATTCAGATCGCTTTTGTACCTTAAAATCAGATCTACTTTTTACAGTGTAATGAAATTGAATTCGTCGCATAGCAGTTTATTTTTTCACTGATTGGTAATAATTGTGTGAATGGTGCATACAATGGTCTCTGAGATAATTTTGCATACTTAATCGTTGTGTCAAAAATCAGGCTGTTCATGCCGGGACGAGGCTAATTTCCATAAATCTTCAGAAATTTAGATATATTCTGATATATGACCACGTCTTGCAAGCCATATCCATTCCATCTGATCCTTGATCGTATCTTTGTGGAGCCACTTAGAAACAGACAATTTTTTGTTATTTTTAAATCAGTATTCTACTTAGGTGATAGTGTTTCATTGGAGCAAACTGAAACTAACATTCACTTTTCCCTGATTATTCGTGCAGTTACTGATAGATGGGTTCACTTCAGTAAGATACGATTCCTCAATATTGATTGAGGTGTTTGAAGTTTTTATCTATTCCTCCTCTGAAATATGTCGGCAACACTCGAGCAATTAGATATGATGCTGATCATTTTTTTATTGTTTGACTTCAGTCGATAACAATTTCTGGGTATTGCAATTCTTGTTATGAAGGAGTGGTTTGTAAGAAATTCGATCGCTCTGTCGTCAGTTTTATTTAGCTAATGAACGATTTTGAATGTTTTATATTCCTTAACGTGACGAATTATTTCGTTTCGGGAAAACTTACTAAAATTTTTTCGCGTCATATTCGAGTCTGATCACTCGATCTTCTTGCACGCCACCCATTTGTTCCCGAAGCAGATCTTCGAATCGTTGGCTTTCTTTGTTTCCATTCCCTTTATTTTCCCTCTCCCATCTCATCTCACTCGCTCATCTCATGGGCCATTCCACCTGCGGGGGCCTCGCATTGGTAAGGCAGATATCAAGTTTCTCAAAATCATCCATCTCTCTCTCTCTTCCTGCCTACTCCCGACCCACCCGTTGCCAACGTACTGTCCTCCCCCTTCGCTGAACTTGGCAAAATATCACCCTCAGACCCGCTTCCTCCCCCTTGCATCCACCCCTTCCTCCTCACCCTTCAACCCCCGAAGGCACCTCATGTTCCCCGGGCAATCATCTCTTCCGCCTCACCCCATCTAGCACTCCGCCCGTATCATTCCCCCTCCCACCACATCCCCCCCCCTCTACCCACCCCTCCGAGCTACGAAATCCTTACAGACGCAGACACACAGACACACCAACTCCTCCTCCTCTCCCCCTTTTTCTTACTCCTTTGTTCCTTAATGCCGTTCTTGGATTCCTAATGCCTCGGGTCATATCACTGGCCCATCCCGAGTCGTCGAGCCCCCAGCGCGCGGAGGATCTATTTGGGGGCGCCGTGGTTTCCGGTTTCAGGCTTTTTTCCCTGGACCCTCCCCCCGACATGGGGTGCTGATGCGTCGTCCTTGATGTTTCCTTTCCTCCCAGAGAGCTTTTTATCGAAACATCGAAATGTGGAGTGATTTGCATCGAGGAGAATGGACGTTAAAGTGTTTTTGGACCGCCAAGTGTCATTGTGCTCGTTTATGACTAGGTTCATTCATCTCCAGAACCAGTCCCGTAGTTCTTTTTTATGCCATTTCTCTTTCTCAAATCGAAATATTTATGAAAGTGTTAAATCGTTTTACGTTTGCTAATTCATTAAAAACGTGCTATGAATCATAAATTGGTGGTCCATGAATAATTCATTTCAACTCTGGAAACTTTTACACGTAGTACACATTAATTCTATAACTAATCGTTTTCTCGGAGTACATTTACGTCCTAAAAACTATTTCCGTGAAATGGATTGACGTATGAAATGATTGTGCGTTTGTTTGCCATGAGAACATCAAGTTTATGAGTGCGTTTGTTGATATTGGAATAGTTCAAGTTAACCCGGAAAAACCTGAGAATAAAGTTGGAAAATCTTTGAACCGGGCTACTATGGTGGTTCTGCGCACTGGAATAGTATGGAGAAGTTATGGGTTTTCGCTGGGACATTTTGTGGTTTATATGAGGATCTAAGGGCTGAAGGGGATATTCTGATGGAGTTTAGATGGAAGAGGGGGACCTTCAAGGATTGTAGAATAGCAGGCTCTGGTGTGGGGAAGAAAAGGGTTCGTGCCTCAAAAGTGGATGGGGGTATGACGTAGGTTTAGGGTTGAGGGGGATAAGGAAGGAGCGGAAGGGTGGAAGAGGAGAATCATGGGAAGGGGAGAAAACGGATTCCATCTCTCGGGTAAGCCCGTATCCTCGTGAGAATATCAGTCCCGGAAGGTTCTTCGTGTTAATGAGAATTATTTGTAACCGGATGCGTGGATATGATGCTCCCTCAAGATTTGCAGTTGAATCACTAGACCCTGGATCCGGACCAGATATACGGGAAATGGGGATTGGGAATGTGAACCGTCGAAAAACTTGAAAAATGTCGAAGATACGGGTTTATGCGCGAGAATAAATGGGAAGGAACTGAAAGGACAGAGCTGTGTAATGTCTTGGGCTTGTGTTCAAATCATCGCGTTCCGTTATATTATATCAACTAATAAGGTGGTTACAGGTTTTCCACGACCGAGGTTCCTGTGTTAAGAAAATGGTGATTATGGAAACAATAAGTAGCAATCGGTCTCGGCACAGATATTCATTCTAAACTAATTAATCTCCATTCTCCAAAATCAGTAATTATTTTCCCCTTTTCCAAATAATGTTGCCAATTGTGAATGATGCAATACCCCATTGGATCAAGGAATTAAACTGCATTAACAAAGTATTATATTTGAAGCATAAGCGTTAAGTCCAGAGAGCGATGATTTACTGAGAGAAAAGAGTTGGACTATCTAGCGTTTTCCCTCCAATTACTTTATCCTTAAGGACAAGTTAAATATTATTTTAATTGCCTCTTTTTTGTACTAATTTAATATTAATTTGGGGCAAAACTTGTTCACCAGTAAAACGAATCTTTTGGTGCTTTGCAATATCGTTTCATGTTTATATAGGCCTTGTATTTGCTCAGGGGTATCGGCCGTCGAGTCATCTGGCCCCAGTGCTTCATACTTGAGTCGTGGGCATTTTATTCACTGCATCCCCGTTTCATCCCTTGCGTGGTCATTGGCGGTACATCGATCGAACGAAAGCACGTCACTATTTGTGTCCATCTTCGATGTTTATCCTATCCGAGCGTACATCCGCTTCCCAGCTCCCATTCCCTCCCGACTGCACCGCCTTCTTACACGCTCGTGAGTTACTTTTGGTTTCGTCTGTGAGTGACGGGTGACGGCGGCGGCTTCGGGAAGAGAGCTGAAGAGAGGGATTGGGTAACATATAAGGGATGCTCGATAGATAGGGGCGGAGGGTGGGGGGAGTGGAGCGGGGAAGAAGAAGAAAAGGTACTCAGGAGGTATAGAAGGGAAGAGGGTGGAGGTAGATGGAGCACTGGAGTATGTGTCTTTCAGAAGGCTTATGGGACGTGTAGTTCGGAGTGGGGGGCGGAGCGAGGTGATAGGGATGGGGTGAGTTGAAATGGGTGACTTGCAATACGGATGACATAAAAAATGGATTCGGGAGGGAATGACTGAGCGCGGCGCGGCAGATATTACGCTATCCCCAAATCATATGAATTTAGGCATCATGTTGTTTGGCGTCCCATACTATGAATCTAACTATATTGGAAATTTATAATGTGTAATATTTTCTATTTAAATGGAAATATTGTATGAGTTTTACTGTAACTCGAAAAAAAATAGCTTCTTTGGTAAGCGAGGACTGTAGCCAATGTGATTCCCAATAAGACACTTATAACTTGAATAATTTACTAGCAGATTTACAATGGAACTTCGAATACATTTATTCAAGAATTATAAAAGTCATTTTTCTAAAAAAAAACGTTAATTTCTTTACCATAACAGGTAGGTATTTACAAATTTAAAATTTGGGACTCACTATTATTTTCTTCTTTACTTGTTGGCTTGAATAATTGTTTTGCATATAGATGGGACGACAGCTTTTCAAAACGCTATCCTTAAAATATGACGTGAGCTGTAGCCTACCATTTTTTTAAAAATTGATAATGGAGAACGTTAATTGCCCCAGAAAATACAACGGTCATCATGTAACTGACTTGAGTAATTCGCAATGCGCCTTCGAGTAACTCTTACTATTTGTATTGTATCACCCTCTCAACATGGTTCGATAACTTCATTCCCAAGTGGCACGGACGAGAGTGTTCAAAGCTCGCTTTATTACACTTACAGAGGAGAAATTCGTTGAATGTGAGGCAGTGGAAACGAACTCTCACCTTAACAGGTAAATGCCCAGGGGCCAGAGTGTCACTTGAAACATGAAAAGGATTGTTTTCTGCCAGGTGGCCAGCTAAGTAAATGAATTGTAAAGGTTTTAAAACATGCCATTTGGCTAAGGGATCGAGGCGGAATACGATCTCATCCACGGCAATTATTCTCTGTCATTCATGTTCTCGGTCGAATTCATCAGCATAAAGAGAAATCATCGCTCTCTCACCGTCTCGATATTCTCTTTCAAAATACATTCTTTTTTGTTCCTCTTAATGGGACATTCGTTTCCACTCCTGCGTTTTTTTCAGCGTTTACATTCCGGCTGTCATCACGCCCGTGCGAATCATGAGAATTAATCTCGCTTCCTATTAATCTCTTCCATCTGCCTTTTTAACGATTTGTTTTTTTCCTTCAGTCGTATACGTTAAATTTCCCGGGAGCACGTTTCTACGATTGCCCCGTCCTTCCTTTCGGGGGTGGGGACATTCCAAGAAGCCCTGCGATGGTTAAACGTTACGCATTTGAAAGTCAATGTATGCATAAGTCATGAGTGAGCGATAAAAGTAAGGCACTTAAAACTTCCTAAAAACTTTAGTGATGTGCTCCAGCTGGAGTTACTTCTACCTCATTGGTATTATCATAATAATATTACCACCAGCTCTGGTTATCTTCGTATTTTCGGTGTTTCGTCATTTGTCTAGTTCTGCTGCCGTTAAAGTCGGGCATGATCATGGACAGGTGGAAGTCCCTTACCGCTCATATTCGATAAAAAGGATATGAAAAGGGTCATAAAGATGAGAGTTTTGGTGGATAGGGAGGATATTTAGGACGGTATAGAGGTTGGTGAAAGGTATAGAAGGGACAATGCAAGGAACAATGCTTGGTAAGGAAGGCTAGAGTGCATAGGCATCTCTATGAGTCGGATTACTCAGTAACCTATTTTACGTAAAGCATAAATGGAGATGCACAATCGCTAAAAACTAAGTTTATAGAAACGGATTTCAGAGGTACTCATTTTACATTACATTTATGACTAGCTTTCATTAGGAGTATTATGATACGGAGGTTGCGTAGAGACCGTTACGTCGGACGTGTGGGGAACCAACAGGTATTTTTTTGAACTCGAGAGTCGCGCTTCGTATCTTTGATTGCCATCCCGATCCTGCACGAAGTGCCCCTGAGTGAACTACAAGTTTCTCTCACTCTCATTGTTCCTCTGTGACCATCAATCACTGCATTCCAAATCATGTACTTACCTATCTGTAGTTGATTCGTCATTTCAATCCCTCAATGGGATTTCATAATAGACCTCCACAATAAAAACCAGAAGCCTTACAAGATTATTTTTCCATCTCGGGAGTATTTTTTTCTCACGAGAAGCAATCACAGTAAATAATTTATCGAACACTCGGACAGAGAAAAGATATTGATTCGGATGGGGTGGAGGTTAAGCCACGGGTGTATTTTCTGCCTCATCATTCATCCGACGTTGCTGTCCGCATCCCACTGAAAGGAAACCCAATCTAATTCCGGGGCATGAAAACATTGTCACGATTCTTTTATTGCCACTCAGGGGTGCTTGTCTTCATCTCCGGGATCCATTCGCCCCTCGCCAAAGCGTCGCTCACCGCGGAGGAGCCACCGCGCCTCCGAAAGATCCATCATTCTTAATCTCCCCCCGATCAGATAGAGAGGAGAGCTCCACCCCCGTCCCACTATCATTCAAATGAATGCTGCGCGGTGCGCTAACCGTTCCCTCTCCAGGTCTTTCTTTCTTTTTCCCTCTCTCTCTCTCTTGTTTCGCTGATTCGTTTCGATAACCTTTCAAGATGGCCCCTGCCCGTCACGCTCCCACGTTACGCGCATACCCCTGAGTGTTTGGTCTGGCGAGGCGACGGCTCCCTCTTCCTTTCTAATTCTCTCTCCCAATCTGTATCTCTCTTCCTTCCTCCCTCTCCCTCGTAGCCCTCCACGTTCCTTTCCCAATGAGTGTTTCATCTCCGTCCCCCCTTCCTCTTCTTTCTTCCCGAATCACTCCTATTCTCCCCTCCCCGTCTCCTTCTGACCTTTTCCGATTTATTATTTATTATCTTCCTGCGTCGTCTCAAAGGATGCCAGAACCATTGTCTTTCCTCGCCTACCCCTCTCCGCGGGGAGCGACTGGTCTCAAGGGAGCTCTCCTGCAAGGATTCGGCAACTTGCTACTGGAATACGCCTAGCGATAATTATGTTCTCCCTCTCAAAGCTCCCTGCGTTTGTTTCTGTATCCAATGACTCGTTCGTAGTTTCTTCCCGTTGATAAGTTTATGCATGGAAGTTCAATCGTGATAGCTGCTCTTATGACACATTAAAGGAATTATTATATGTTGTCAGCTACAGGTTGAGCTAACCAGTACTATTAAATGCCATAGTTACTTTGTTGCTGTTTTAGGGCTTGTGAAGAATCCCGCGCTAGTCGTTAGGCATAGTGAATGGATAACCAATCATACCAGTAAGGTTATTACAAAGGCCTACTTGGTGATTTATAACTTGTAACTATACAGTTTCCGGTCATTTACTGCGTCTGATGTCTTCAAGTAATGACCATTTTGTTCCCGCGCAAAAGTGACATGTTAGAGCCACTTAGACTGGAAGAAATCGTTGAGAAGGGTAGTAATAATCATCACCCGTAAGTAACAGGCTAAGTAAAGCCTCGAAAACCTTGCATCTTCAAATATAGCGAATTTTTATGCATTGAAATTAAATAGTTGAAAACTGTCCCCATTTTTACGATACAACGGTTTGAAGTTGCGATGCAAGATTGTCCTACCACGTAACGTGTTGGTTAAGAGTTATTGTAGTATATGAGAGGAAAAACTACCTAATATTAGATATTTCCTTTGCTATCTCCGTTATTTTGTTGTATTATAGTTATCATATTTTACTACTAGTAAGTTTGTTGGGAGGTGGAATAAACTATTCTTAAGTCAGTTATCTGTAACAACACTCGTTGTGATTTGAAGTCATTCATGGATTAGTTAGTTTAAACCCCCCGATGTCCTAACACTCTTATCGGTAAGTCATAATTATTCGCCAAATATGCGATAACGTCAATTCTAATGACTATAAAGTGAGCTTGAGAAATAACATAACAGCTGTTCTAATGATACATGAATTAAGATAATCTTTTTGGGGGAGTTAAAGATTTAGTTTTATGACATTTAAAATGACCTCATTTACTTGGACCCTCATTGCTTACTTTCGCTGTTTGATACAATGATTTGGTTTTATTGTGGTGAGTTTTTGACATGCCTATAAACAGTTAGTTTTATTCCTATATTTCAACTTCTGGCTTACCGTGTTTCGTTTTTTTCCATAGCTTTTCTCTCATCTCATTATTCTCTTATCTTCCATATATTTTTGTCAATATTTTCTCCTTATCGTATTCCTTATTCAAAACGTTCTTTTAATACCCTTTTGATAATGTTGAATTCTCCTAAATTACCATTCCTACCTCATTTATCTGCCTCCCGTTTCCTTATTATCTCCCTTTATCTCCATCCTCTCTCCGTTCCGTATCTTTTGCTCTCCCTTCCCTACCTCCATCCACTTCATAAGCGTCAACCCCTCTTCGTTTCCATAGCATTCCTTTTGGCCGGATATCAGATGTCATTCTCTTTCGTAAAGCCTAACTTTTCCGTTCGTTCTCTCTCATATTCTTGCCCCTTCCCCTTTACACTAATGAATCAACCCCTTTTCAAAGTGCCCCCGCGTTCTTGTTGCTTACCATCAAATTTCTCGTTACGTCCCTTTTGGATCTGTCTCTCCCCTCCTGATTTCATCCCCCTGCCTCCCACCCCCCTTTCCTCCTTCCTTCGTCTCTCTTAACTCCCCTCACCACGGCAACCATTGCGATCTCCTCGAGCTTCCTTTCCTTCCGGGACCCCTTTCCCGAGGGGAAAGGATAATTTGTCCCATATATATATATTTTTCCCGATCTCATATTTTTTTGCGAATCCGATTCCTCCCGTGCTCCAGGAATCTCCAGTGGCCTGCATCACTCATTACTCCAAGAACAGAGCCTATTCCTGCCCCTTAATTTAATAATATCAGGTTTCCTCGCTTTACTTGCCAGTCTTGTTCGTTCCCTTGCTGCTTTCTTTGTGTAACCCATATTACTTTGCTTTCCATTCCCCACATATAGCCCTATACCGTAGTATCGAGCACCTGAGGGTGAATTTAATGTGCAGAAATACAAATGCAAGACGTAATCTTTGAGCGGAGCTTTTTTTAAATTTAGTAGTATTCTGGGCAGGTGACCGAGGTCAACAAAACAAAATTAAAGCATAGCGATTGTTCTATATCTTTCAGCGTCTTTTCCATTATCTGAGAGTTAATTTTCACTTTATAACTGTTGAACTCAGATAATAAGGAATATATCTCTTTTTACTAATCCGTTTAACTCATCTCCTACTAATAGGGCTATTGCTGTGAATGGTTATTTAATGAATTTTGGGGTATTTGCTCAGCTGATTTATTAAAATGTAAGAAAATTCTTTATATATTCCCTCGATAAATACCTACACAGTTATTGAGACAAATGCGGAGCTATTCGTTAGGCTTGAGAACCGATTATCCACAGAATTATTCGATTCCTGAAGGACTCCCTTAGAGACGTAGTGAATGTGCAGTAAGGTAATTAACACAATAACGCTCTAAAGGTGGAACAGAAGTATGAATATAGGCACACTAATGTAAATGCCGTTTTAAACGGTACATTTTTGTACAATCTCTTGTATGAGAAAAAATGTACCGTGTAAAGCGGCAAATTGTGTGAACGCTTGTGCGAATGTCTGATTGACTGAACGGACAACAGAACATGTTCTAATTCCATTCAGACAAACGTACAGTTTCGTTCAGTTTCATACATTCGTTTGAACAAAAAATCGCACCGTGTAAAACGGCCTTAAGAGCGTCTGAATGAAATTATTTTTTAGCTCAGAAAGGATCCCAGTCCCTCGTTGAGGCTCTTCCTCGACGGCGACAATTTTCTCTATTCACTGAAAACCTTGTGGCAAGACGGATCCTGCGGCCGACCCTAGGCTTGAGGCAGTGTGGGAGGTTACCAGAAAAGACAGAGGGATGAGGAGGGACGCTGAAGGAGGTACGGAAGGGTAGGATAGGATTCGGAGGGTGGTGGGAGGGGAGGAGGGCTTTTAACTCCCGCTGGGGCAACATTCAAATCTCATTTCCTCCCTGCCGGGGTGGGACGTGATGGAGGAGAAGGGGGTGTGTTTAGGGATAGGGTGGGCTTCGGCAGGGTTGGGCTTATTTGGGGTGAGGGACGAGGGATGAGTGGGGATGAGAGAGTGGTAATTAGCGTAGGAAGTGGAATCGGAGAATCTCTCGCTCATTTTTTTCCGTTCCCAATTGACTCCATCAATGGGGCTGCTGCATCATAAGGCTGTGACTGGTCGGAAGGGTGGTAAAAGGAAGCGCGGATCCATCGTTCGCTTGGTTTTGGAGGGTGGAGTCGAGCCGCTGATGTATTACTCACTATCCCCTCCCATTCTAACCAAGTCTACTATATTGTGAGTGTAACAGCACTTTTCGTCATAATGTTTTAAAATTGAGACTCATCCTATAGAAAGCATACTCCTGAGAATCTCGTATTAAAGCGAAGCAGTTGACGAATCATGGATGAATTGATTTCATACCTGGAGAATACTGATCCCGCATATACTGCTGATAACTTGTTGGAATGATTAACATTCTCAAGTTCGATATTTCCGGAACCAACTACCGATAACAGCTGCTAACGGTACAAGAATATTTTAGTGAAAGATATGTTCATTACGTTCGGTAGTCATAAAAGTCACAAAAATTGACTGTTTGTAATTTTTTTCCAAATGTTAGTTCTTTGAAGTAATGCTTAATTGTTTCCCAGTGAATCAGAACTAGTGGCGTAGGTAATGCGGATGGCTATTTCTTCTATTGCATTTAACTTAAGGACCAAGTGTGGAATAAGCATTGTTGGAAGGTTTATATTTACCTTCCCAAAATGTTGAGCACTAAAAATTCTTTCTGACAGCAATTGAAACATTTGGAAGATTATTTTAAAAGCTCAAATGTAAGGTATACAGTAAAAATGAAACAATATTGATGACAGTGATTACCATCACCGACATAGGAATTCTCAAATAGACTTCCTAGGTATTCTATCATAAATAGTATCGATATGACAGTGAACTCAACCACTGCTATCAAGAGAGAGTGAAAACCATTTTTGCCAACATGGTTTTCCCAATTTAATAATTATTCCTGATTTTGCATGGATTACCATACCATGAAACTCCAGTGCCAACCAATGGAACTCCCGCATCTCCCACGATATGGTTCTACGCAAGCGATCCAAATATTTGGCGTTCTAATTTCTTGAAACTTGCTGCATTCCGATGGCAGATTCTGCTCTTCTTACATCACTTCCAGCTGCCTCGTCCTCCAAGATGCACGACGCCTCTTTTGCCTTTCCCCATGCAACCAGCTTTCGCCAACGTCCTTCTCCGCCACCGCATTCCCTCTTCCGCTCCCTCCTCAGTCCGCGGAAACCAAAAGGGAACGAAACCCAAGTGTTTCATCTCATCCTTTCCCCCCTCTTGGGCACACGCGCGCTCTTCCTCTTATCCGCATACAGCGAAATGGATAATTGATAGAGTCTTAATTGGCCATAAGTACTAATTAAAATTTGATTAAATTTGGAAACGGTTTGGGGAATCGCCGTGGAGAGAGTTGATGTCGACTCGGCTGGGGCGATGCCGTGGCTGCTCTTGGTCGGAGGGAGACTGAGATGAGAGAGATAGGGAGGAAAGCAAGCTGTTGGGAGAACGTTCTGGATCCAAGAAAAAGGGCAAAACCACTTGACGGAGGTTTTACGATTTTAAGAGTGGGGGCGGGACTCGTATGGGTTGAAGGGGTGGAACGGCATTAAATGGAGCGGAGGCGGGGTGGGTCCGGGGGCGGAGAAGGCGGGAAGGTATGAAGGATTGGGGGAGTGTATGGTTTTGAGTGATGGAGGAGAGGGGATAGTATGGTCGGTCTTTCGGAGGAGAAGATCAGTTCAGGTGGTCCGCTGGCCCTTCCCTTTGTCGTAGGAGAGCAATGGACGGCCAGACAGAGTGATACAATGCTCGCTCGCTCTTGAGGTGGAATTATTATTTCAAAGGAAAGCTGACTCCTCCACTGCCTAAGGGCAAAATATTGGTCATCCACGTGCTGCTTTTGGAATCGAAATGTTCGCGTTATAATTTTGGGAGGTAGTAGATTTTTTACCTTTCCGAAAATATCCTTTTCGTTACGAGTTCCTCTTACCGAATTATAGCTGAAGGTTTTATTTATCCATGTAGGCTTACGGTGAATGAGACGAGCAGTTCCTTAGAGATTTCCATTGCTTTACAATAGGAATTACGTTACTATTTTGTGTAATTTAGAGTCATTACAGCAATTAAATTGAAGATGCTGTTCCGTATTTCGAGCTATATGAACATTTAGTTCACTCAAACCTCTTATAATGATTTTATTTGCATTGATGTTAACGATTATTTCACACAGCATTTGTAATTTCGTCTACAAAGGCCACTGAACTTATAACCTGGCATTGTATGCCTATCAGTCGTTTAGTCTTCACGGGAACTGCCCTAGGACATTGATATCTGTATTTCGATATTTATCTTTTCAGCAGAACTATGTCCATTTTTCTCGCGCGTTGTCTTTCGGTTCAATAGACCCTAAACGATATCCTAAGTGTGGGAAAAAAAAGCGATGACTGCAGTGAACATTGCATCATTTTTGAGTATTTTAGGTGATATTTTTTCTTGGTTAGAGCATTACGACATCGTGTTTAATTATCACGGGAAGAAGGGGAAAGCAATTATGTTAGTCGTGATGAGATGTGAATCCAATCATTCCATTCATCTAGGTGTCACCCCTACTCATGAAGTTGTGGATACACCTGTCTGTTGCGATCCGATTGTGAAATGCACTTGGCGACCGTGCCAGTCCGAGGTCACGAATGCCAATACTGTTAGTAACCGGAGGTTGTGTCGTGAGAGAAATCGTTCGCACTAATGCGTAGTTGCGCATAACTTTGGTAATTCAATTGAACTCCAGCCACGCGGTCCAATTTCACGGTTGGATGTTCTTCCATTCGCCCGCGAACTATGCACCACTTCTAGTCGAATCAGTGAGTCGCTTCCCCTCCCTCACATCTGAGGAAATTCGGAAGGAACGGAGGGAGTCCCTGCGTTCCATTTTATTAGGGCCACTATTATTTTCGAAACTGTGCTGGGGGATCGCCAGTCAAACGCTATACGCGACCAATCTGTCAGCGAGAAAGTGAGACGTTGGATACGAAGAGGGGTGGGTTATTTTTCGGAAAGGAAGAGGAGAGGAGTTGCACCACCGTGTTTTGAGTGGGGGGCTGGGCACCGGAAGTGGCAGTTGGCGAAGGGTTTTGCACTTTGTTTGCGTGTGTGTGTGTGTGCGTTTGGTATCAAGGGATGCGTGGGAGGAGGGGGTTGAAACATGGAGAGGAAGGGGGATTTTGAGGGATGGATCTTTCCAGGGCACCCAGGGGAGGATTGGAAGTCGCAAGACCCGGGTAGAGGGTGGTATGGGGGCCGGTGGGGGTAAGAGGGGTTGGAGGAAGGGATACGGTGGTAAAAGCGCGTGTAAAAGGAGTACAGGAGGGGTGGGTAAGGGATTGAAGGGCCGAGGGTGCCTGTTGGATGACGTTGAGGCACTGCCGGCACGAGAATTAATTTCCCGGGACGGAATGACTGAGTGATAAGGCGAACTCTGGCTGTACTTCCCTCGCCTCTCAAGCCGCCACCCCCCTTTACCCTCCCTTCACATCTCTCTTCCCCCTCCGACGGAACCCTGCGACTCACTTCGCCTTCCGTTCTTCATCTGCATCTCCTCTCGCACTCCTATCTCCTGCGTTAATCCCTCCCCTTTTGGCCCTCTCTCTGAAAGTCTTTCCTCCGAAATCCCCCTTTCATTCCTTCTCCTTACCCCAAACTTCCCGGCCGTAGCGTGACCTTTCGTTCTCCCCACCTCATTATTTTCTTTCTTCATTGCTCGCCGCTGCCTTACCTCGCCTCTCGGATATGCGTCTCCTTCCTCTTCGTCTTTTGACTTTCAGTGTTTTCCCCTCCCTACGTCCCGGCCCTCTTCTCTCCTCCCACTCCTTGCCCACTCCCCGTCAACTATCTCCCGAAGGCCAACTTGGGCGCGCTTAAACTCTCTTACGATGTTCACTAGTCTTATGGCTCGGTACCTCCATTTTGTGACGTCGATTCTCCAAATGGGTAGTCCGAGGATTTGCATAAGGGAGGGGGACGTTTTTTGGGACTGGCTTTGAAGGGGAACGGGTGCGGGGACCGGGGCGTGAAGAGATTGAGCCGGAGGAACGTTTTGTGGACCTGATGCGATTTTCGCCCGAGATTACGTTGTCGGGAAACGCCATAACTTGTCGTTTCCAGCGGATGCTGAAGCTTCATTTGTGTGCTAAACGTTGCGCAGCTCTGCCGTTTCACTGGGGAATTTAATGCCGGCCTAGAGCGATCTCATCGCAGCTCGGGAATCGCTGTTAATTGATTCAAAGCTTATGCACGGTTGCTTCTGGATCCTTTGTTTGGCTGTTAATTCGCAAAGTCGTAAGGAAGTACTCGCATTGATTCCTTAAGGTAGTTCAATATTTTTCCATCATAAAATTCCATAACCAAGCAAAAATGTTTTGCTTATAATTGTGTAACATTTGTATTTGAAAGAAAACTTAAGAAAGTGCTCGCATTATCACGCATAAAGCAATCACGCCTTCCATTATTCACATATATCATTGAGATTTTTTCTAATTATAATAATATGTAAAAGTATTTGTCGAAGATGAAACCTACCACGCAGTAGGTATTGAAAATTTCAGGAATAAAATTTTAAATTAATCCTTGAAAATAATTGTCTCATCATCTACGAAATAGCTGCTTTCGAGTGTGGGGGAAGTGATGGTGGTGTGAAAACTATGCCATATATTATAAATATAAACAGTTATGAAAATTCCCGAATCCCGCGATAAGCATATGAAAAAGTTGGACATCCTTCGGGAAATAGTAAAATGTACCGTAAGTTTCTTAAACTTGAACTTACTGTTGGCTTTGACTTAGTACCATCGAATAGTTGACTTTTTCCTTATGTAATGATGACAGCAGTAGATGCAATCTAATCCCTAAGTAAGTTTGATGATTCCACAAAATTTTAACTGGTCCATTTGGCATTTAATACCAATTTTTAACTTTTGGATAAGTTAACTTTGGGCTTTACAGTAACGTCTCAACGCCTGTCGCTCGATTGTTTTTTACATGATGTGTATCTTGAAATAATCATGGTGAGCCATCTCCATGGGTTGGGAATTGGTGAGGTAGGTGTGGTGCCATTGACCTCTAAGATATAAACGAAAACTCTTCCTTGAAAGTTTTCCTTAAAAACATTTCTTCGTTGAAGGGAATACTGCTTCCGGTTCGCATCTCATTCGACGCTCCCGTCTCTCTCATCGTCTGTCACCTAATTAAATCCCTGGATCAAGAGACACTGGGGTTGGGCCCGGGATGGGGTCGTCCTAGGGTGATGATTAAGGTTGGTGAAATCCAAAGGCTGCGGCATTATCAGGAGATGCACTTACGAGGAGCCGCAGTAGCAGGGCAGAAAGAAAAGGAGTTAGTGAGCAAACTAATAGCGACCCTTGGGATGTCAGTTCCTTGATGGAATTGGAACGAACGCGACGAAGGCTCAGTTCAGACAATGTTGTCTTTGACGGAGGGGTGACAAGGAATAAGGAAGTGGAAGGAGTGTTTCTGGGGATTTCGGAGTCTGATTAAGCTCACGGCTTGGCCCACCTCCGAAGGCGTTCGAAGATTTGCGGCCAAATGAAGTTTTGGACGGACAGGCCTTCGCAGGGAAGATGAGTAGATTGTGAGATTGACGTGATGAGGTAGGAATCGTAAGCTAGTATAGGGAAGTGCAGTTATAAACTAGAAACAACTTTTCCTCCTCTATCGATGCGTCGTCCAGGACTGGAATAAACGAGTATCTCTAATTATCCATCCAAGAAAATTACAAATGACACACAATATTCACATTGTGCTGAGTCATTTTTATGAAACTCCAAAGCCATAATGGCTGAAACTCTATGCATGGCTCAGTTGTTTGTTTTCTTTTATGTTGGATGTTAATCACATGCGCTGCAATGAGTTTTCTCATGTAATACATAAAAGGATGGAATAATTAAAAATTATTAAGGCACTATTAATTTAAAGGAATTCACGTTTAAAATGTTGGTCATAAATCAATGTATCCCTTCATGTTTAATTCTTCATCTCTTTGTTCTGTGAATGGGTGAAATTCTTTGTGAACCAGAGGGAAAGTTGTTTCCTTCGCGTCAAATAGGCAGTTCATTCGTCGGTCATCAGATGAAATATTTTCCTCCTCCCGTACCCTCGTTATCTGATTCCAGGAACAAAATAACCTCTACGTGGGTCTTAACGAATCCCCTTGTCTCTGGTCTCCCTCGTATTTCCCTTAATTGAGCCAAAACTGAGCTTCCCGATCCACACCGATTACAATCGAATCGGATTTGTTAGGATTCGGCATGGGACACGGCATGGATACGGCCACAACCAGGGGTGACCGCAACAGAGAGAGAGAGAGATAGGGGGGGGGGGGCAGGTTCAAATAAAAAGAAATTTCGAGGGGAGGAAAAAAATAAATGAGTCAGCGAGGCGGAGGGATCAGGAAAGGGGCGCACTGCGTCGGGTTCTTTTTATTTGGGGCGTGGGGGTAAAAATTAGAATCAAGGTCGATTCATTGTAGACAATACGAGGGAGGCTTGGGTTTTGGGCGGGATGGGGAGGGAAGGAAGGGATTAGCGAATGAGTGTGCGGGGGAGAGAATCAACAGTCGGCAACTGGTGATTTCGTGCGAGCGGATGGGTTTTTTCGGAGTTTGTTCTTTCTCTTATTTTTTTCAACTCTTTTTCTGGGACCGGTAGGGAGCGAGATTGGAAGGGACAGATTACAAAGTTCAAGATTAGAGATATAGTGTGCTCATTTCTTATCTGGTAAATTCTCGTGATAAATGTCACCTTCTAATGTTGTAAATGACTCCTAAAATCTTGTTGCCTCAAAAGAAGTAGAACTCCACCACCAAAAAGACATGTATTTGCACTGTATTTATTGTGTGTATTTTAATATTTTCACGGAGCAAGAATGGTCATAAATCTTCTTTTCAAGTTTCAACGATAACTTCAGCTAACCGGCAGTTATTTAAGGGACCCATATGTAATTGTGTTAAAGGTTATTACGTTATTATAAAACTGGATACTGATACTTTCTTCTTTAGTATCGTGCAAAAAAAAGCTATTTTACTCATGAAAACGGCTAAAAACTGTTATAAACTTGATGAACTCTTCATTGAGCCACATCTTTGTGAAATTGGTGAAATTTTACGGTAAATTTTCTCTAAACCATTTCGTTTGTGCGCCCAGGGACGTCAGGAGGGAGATTGGAAAGAGATGCCGTGATTGGACGGAGTTGAGTCAGTCGACAGCGGAGGTGTGCGGGAGTTGAAATGTGCGATAGAGAGGGGAGTGGGTGCCGTGGGTGGGATGGGGCCTTTGGCGTTGCGTTGAGGGGCCCGTTGGCGGCGGCGGGGGGCCGCTGCAATTGGCAATGTAGAGAGCGCGTGAGAGACGCCCGCTTTGAATAGGCCGTTTATCCGAGTCGGAATGAGGTGGTTAAAGGCTAAGGGGAAGGGGGAGTCGTCGGCGGGATTAAGCCTTGGCGATGCCGTGTGAGGACAAAAGGAGAATGGCTCGGTGGAGAGTGAGAGAGGGGGTTGTGGCGGGGATGAGCCGCCATCCAAAATGGAGTCGGAGAGCGCATTTCAACTTAATTTGCTCGTTAGCTGTCCCACTGTCATCATTCATCTCCCCCCGTCCGCCGCCGCCTCCGGTTTCACTTTCACAACCGTATGTTTCGGGTGTTTGCATTTTTCATTGTCACTCATTATCTCTTCCCCTCGCGTTTGCTTCAATTCCCTTTCTGTTCTCTGTTCATGATTTCTCTCTCTCCGTATCCTCTTTATCCCTTTCATGTGTCCTGTCGCCAACATATTACATCGTTTCTGTCCCAGTTGAGTTATGCCAAGTCTGTGGGGAGGTTTTTTGCGCGCGGGCTTTCAGATTTGGGGTAAATAACCCCACTTCCTCGCTTAATGCAGCGCTGCAAAAGCGGTGGAGGCTCATTTTGAATGGAATATTTTAATTTTAATATTTTGGACGTCAAGAGGAATCACGCGTTTGGTCATGTGAAGCAAGAATAATTCGACAGCTAATATTCTACTTGATCTAAATATTTTTTAGAGAAAATTTCACAGGTGATCACTTTTATGCTTGTGGAAGCTTACCTTGTCCAAAGTAGCGTATCGAGTCATTTTCAATATTGTATTCATTTATGTTAGGTTTGGAGGGAATAATGAGTTTTCGTTATAGCTTTTCCTGCGCTCGCAACTCTCATTTTTTTCAACTATTCCCTCTTAATATTTATATTTTCTTTTATATCGTATCATTGCGTCATAGCGACCCACAGAATTTCTTTTCAATGAGATCTTAAGTGTTCACAACTTTTGGTTAGTGTATGAGTCAGCCTCTATATGAATTTTCTGGCGTATCTTCGTTTTCACTCAGTGGGTTATGGATTTTGAAATCCTATCATTCTTTTGATGCGTCCAATGAGAAAATAAAAATATTAGAACAACTTCAAAGTGCGAAGGTTCAATTTTATTCAGCCGATACCCATTAGCAAAAGGGTATGACTACAAGACTAAAGTTTTCTAAGAATTATGACTGCATTTTAAATGATATAATGGATACTCACTTAAACTTCAGCTTGAATAACACTCAAGCAACTCTGTTGTTACTCCTCGGCACGCTGTGCTCGAGAAAGCGTTCATTCCACTTACCCGTTCATTGTCTCCCACAACTCCAGCATTCGACCGCAAAAACTCTTGACAGGGAACCGGCTCCTGTTTCACGTATGTTTCTCCTTCATCCATGAGTGGATTCTTCTGTCATTCCCCTCTTCGTCACCTCTCTTCTTTTTTCCCCACAACCCCATATCGTCCGTCTGTCACCCCGCGTATTCAAATCTCCTGCCGTCTGTTGGAATCTTATGAGATCCCTTCGCCGACAACGTCGCTCGCTACCTGATGCGTCGCTGCTCTGTTTCACTCCGTCTTCCCTTTTCTCCCACCCCCTCATCCCCCCACTCACCCTCGCCCCACACTGGAGAACGAGGAGGAAGATTTTTTTCGAATCCGATCCTCGGCCCCACGGGGGTAACCAACCCCCTTTTTCGTTCCCTCTCGCTTCCCGTCCTCGACTCTCCTCGTCCACGGGGGGGAAAAATCACCTTCCTTGCAAAAAAGGAGACTTTGAATCCGTTCCGAGTTTCAAGTCGGGGAGAATCAGTGGAAGTCCATTGACGGAGGTTTTGGTGGAGGGTGGACGTGCGTGTTTGTTCGGTAGGGGGGGGGAGGGTTGACATGGGGGGAGGTGGGTAGTTTGCGGGAGGGAAGGGTTTGCCGGCGACGGCTCTTTTCCCCCACGCGGAAAAGTTTTCTGTCCACTTGGACGGGTGACCACGGGTGAGGGACGGAACTCCCCGGAGTAAAAGAATTTTGAGATGATGCCACGAGAAGGGAAGTGAAGGGGAGATGAAGGAAAGAGATAAACGAAGGGGAGGAGGAGGATTGTTTCATTTTATTCTGTGGGAAAAATGGATCCGTATTAAGTTCGATTCTTCTTTGACATTTACCCGCTAAGGATAAATTCAATTCCTCAATAAGTGATCAATGGTTAATAATCTGGTTATCATTTGCTTCATGCAGGTCCCGAGTTCTTTTGTATCTCACGCTGCTGAATATTCATAATTTTTTGTGTCTTCTTACGTTTAAGTATCACATATTGTGTTGACTTTCTTCTGTTTTAAACTTTCTTAGTAGTAATTTTAATCCATTGCTTTTCACATGAATTTACTGGTTAGATTTTTACGCCTCATTTAATTTGTATTGAGTGTCTTATTTTATTATTATATTCCGATTAACCTTTCTCTTCACATGAATTGTCTCGGCGATTTAAAACGTCCAATGAATCAACTTCTCTTCACTATTAGTTGTGAGAAAAAGTTCTCAAGGTTATCATGCTTACATTTCTTTCACATTTTTAAGGAAGTTTGGCTCTCCGTGACCCTGTCATATAGACTGATGATCTTTCAGTGTGTTCTGCACGGACAGTTTCCTTTTTCGAATTCGTCTCGCCTATATTCCAAGCTGGGGGAAAAACTGAAAGGAGTTGCGGCATTCATTTGCTCGCCCATGTGACAGAATTCCTTCAGAACTGCATAGGAATTAGTGTTCCGTCCGCTTGCGTCTCGACCGCTCGAATCGTACTCCTTTTTGAGAGCGGGGCACAACACGTTAATGTCCATCGGGGAAAACTCTCCGGAGGAGAAAAAACAATAACTGTCCCTGGAGTCTCCGGGTGGAAATAACGCAGCGCTTATTGAATCGAACACATACGGAGCGCCGTCAAAAGAACCGGCATTCAATCGGAAAAAAGGTTTTTGGCGAGAGATGAGAAAGAGAAGGAGACGGGACGTAAGGGGGGAGGAGTAGGCGGAGTGGAAGGGGAAAACAAAAGAAGACGGAAAGAGGGAAAGGGCGAAGTTTTTTTTTTCTTTTTTTGTCCCAGAGATGGAGATCGCCCAGCGACCGAGTTCTCGCGGAGGACGGGATGAATCGAGGCGGAAAAAAGTATCGAACACCGACCACCGTCAGAATTGCCCAAGGAGAGAGGAGCGTTATGTGGGGGCGGGGGTTGGAAGGCGAGGGTTCGGGAAGCTGTGGGCAAAGGGGTTGGTGGGCGGTCGTGAGGGACGGAGGACGGTTCGCTGAAGTTCGAATCCTTTGTCCGTCTACATCTTCCGCAAGTGGACAGTGATGGGGGGGGGGGTGGCGCAGGGGGCGTCGAGGACTCGAGGGTTTATGGCCCTGGGGAAAAGGGATTTAGGAGGTGGGAGGGAAGAGATTACTTTTATTTTCCAGAGGGACGTGCATGTTTTAGGTAGTTGGCGGTGAAACAGTAGCCGGGGAAAATAAAGAGATCCAGGAACACTTAAATGTCCGCAAGGGCGTTGTCGGCTGCATGGTGACGTGGAGATGAGCGATAGGGGATGGCTGAACCACCATCACCTCGACTTCCAGCCTGTCTCGCACCTCCCTCTCCGGGCTTCTCCACATGCCAAACGTTAATAAACGTTAACTCTCTGCCTGCATAGCTTGAAGCAAATTTTTTCGTCTTGCAAGATTGGTTTGAAATGAGGAATAATTCGAAAATGCTTAACTTATTTATTTCGTAATCATTGAATTTTTGTTTTCAAGTTAAGGAATGTTTCTCAAACCCATTGTTAACACCCTCGTGAAAATTTTGTACCTATTTAAGCAGGAGTCGTGGAAGGGAAACAAAGTCTCTTAAAGCTTGATATTTCATAGATCATTTAGATTAGAGTCACTTATTATGGCAGATCTAAGAAAATTTTCCAAATGAATGAAGCATAACAGTCATAAACAAAAGGAATTATCTATGTACTAACTCCGTGATGCATTTCTCGACAGTGCATTTTTTACGTGCTACTAACGCCTAAAAATTAGCCCCATTTAAATTTTAATTATTTTCTCTCATAATTCTAATTCGGTGTAAATTTGGCGTTCCTCGTACATATTAACCTGTTCTCTGGATATAGTTATACAATATACCAAACATTTCGTATTTCCTTCATTTATAGTTTTAACAGTTGTTATTCTTGCTTCTAAGACAACAGCAGCTCAGTTTCAGCCCATCTGTCTTTAACTTCTTTATTTAGTTGGTAAACCCTCTTTTACAGATGTCGATACTAGTGAGAATAGCGAGAAAGGAAAAGAGAAGGATTATACCCTACGTTTTTAATTCGATGCCGAGTAACTCGTGTTAGTCGCGCTCTTTCCTTTTTGTGCGGAATAGATTTTTTTCTGCGGCTTCATTGGCTCCGTTCTTCGTCGGGTACACGGCGGGAAAATCACTCATCCAACTTGCCTCCTTCATCGTGAGAGGTGGGCAATTGGTTTCCATCCCGCGTTCATTAAGAATCCTCAGCCATGAGCCGTCGTATACCCCCGAATGGTCCCACGTGATTGGTCATTAGACGGATGTCTGTTGATGTGAGCCCTCACACGCCGCCGATGCTCATATACTTTACGTATTGTCCGCAGAGCTTTTTCCGTCCATCTCTCCGCGTGGCTCGTTTATCAATTTCCGTTCTCCCCCTCGCTCTCCTTCGAAGGATAAACAATGGGGAGGGTGATCGTCTTTTTTTATTCCTTCTCCCCTTCGAATCTACTCTGGGAGGCACCGTGCACACGCCGAGAAGCCATTTCTTATCGCATCTATTTTCTCTCCCTCTTCCCTTCTTCTTGGTTAAAAAAAAACGTGAAGCGGCATCATCAGTCACATTTCCATCCCTGCTACATGACGGTTCCTCAACTTTCCCACCACCTCACTCCATTGGCCGTTCGGCGGGGCCAACCAAGTGGCGCCAAGCCTCGTTCCATTCTCGAAAAAAAATATATATATTTTCTTGTCTTCAAAAATCCCTCTCACTCCCGCATCGCGTCGCGCATTGGCCTCGCCAGTTGGTTTAAGTGAATACAAAGCGGTCCCCAAAGACAAACACGTCGCCTAGTTCGTGCTCAGAGGAAGATGGAGACGGAGTGAAGGGGTTTTCGAGGAGACAGGATGAGTGGGATGGTGTTTGAGGGCGAACGGGAGGATAGGCGAGAGGCTGGTTTGATTGCCAGAGTTAATAATTAATTTGACCCCTGCGTCGGTGGGGGGCCTAATGATGACCACTCGGTAGGCGGTCTCTGACCTTCATTTGTTCCGAGTCACTCTTTCAGAACGAGAGGGGACGAAAAGAAATTAGGACCGAAGTAAACGTTGAAGGTGGTCGGTGGGTAAGATAAACACGAGGCGTATTTCAAGTAATTTTTTGTACCGGCGTTTACTTTTGCTTTTGTTTCATTTCGTCCTATCCATTTCTTCCTCTCTCTTTTCTCTTTTGCTTTTAGTCCAAAACCTTTTTTTTAGCCATTCCAATTTCCACCTGACTCACCTATTAACGTAACCCAATCCCATTTGTCTCGTCGAAGCCTTTTCAGAATAATATTTCATCGGGTTTCTCAATGACCGAATCATATTCTAGCAGATATTTAAAAAAAAATACTTAAGTAAACTGCCCGATATTGAATATGAGTGTTTAGTACGAGCTTCAGGTATGTCACTTCTAATTTCATAGACCCTTGCTTTAGTTGATTACAGGAATTGAAACGAAACGGAGCCCTCACAAATGACCAAGGTCGGTGATGTTTTAGATCCTAGTAATTTTAATTCAGCACTTTGTATTGTGTATCTGTCATTCCGGGAGGCAACCAAGGCACTTGCTCAACTAGCGCTTTAATAGATACGGTCATATTTTTCGGGCAATATTTTTGGAGTGATTCTCTTGCGTTTCAGCTGTTAATGTCTTAGATATTTGAAAATAATTACTGATCGTAGTGAAGTCGAAATATTGAAAGTTATGCGCTCTTTTAATGCAATATTCATGGTAGCCTTCTCCTAATGGGTGTTATTAATAAATACAAGCGTACAAGCCAAGAAAACGGCATCTATTTGCCGTTGCTGTCTGCTGTTGATCACTCGCCATTCTGCGCAGTTGCGCTTGCAGCAAATTTAAGAGAGCATGACCTGGGATCTCCGGCATGATTTAGCGGACGATATTTGTCAGAAACTTCTAATATCGTGGCAACATCTTAATTAGAGAATTTATTCCGATGCGGAAGCGGGAGTTGTTAGCATATTCTTCCTATCTCACATTCGTTAACTTGTTCCACGTTTTCATCGCTCGTCTTTTCTCACTTCTCGGGCTGAGGTTAATTCGTGGGCATATCTTGCATCAATTTTATGCGCCGTTTGGTCGCGGGACCCACGTGTTTCCGAAGTAAGCAAGCAGAACACCTTCGCCGATCCCAACCGACCTTCTTGAATCAGGGATAGCCGTACCGGTGCAATAAAATTGTTGTCCCATCTGACGAAAAGGAGGGGAAAGGCAGCAAGCAGATGGCCGGCCGGCCCTCTTCCAGCACTCCTAGTTCTTGAAGCATGGTTTACGAGCCCTTTTTCCCTTTTAATTGCTCGGCGCTTCCGAGTTCCGTGGGATCGACTTTTGGTATGTGTTAAATGCCGCTAATTTTGCGATGCGCATTATCTTGGAATCGCAGCTGGGAAATGAGATCAGCCAAAAATTCATCATCTTCAATTTGGAAAGCTTGATTTTTCCGAGAGTATTATCATGTTAATGATTTTGGTAGCTATTCTCGAAGGATGTAGTTAACCGGTTTCCTCACGCCTCAACGCCCGGCTATTTTTGTACCAACGTCAGGAGAAATGTGAGTATCTCGTTAAGTTGCATCGGTATTTGCCTGCAATAATCCTTGGGCTTCGTGATGTAATATATTTACCCCATCATATTATTTGACGGTGTTGTAGGGCACTGGGAAGAACTTTGGGCTACGAATCGGACATCTCGGATTCGTATTGCAAGGGAGGCCAGGTAAGTTGCCGTTAACCTGCCGTTAGATTTTCTGAGTACCAGATCATTCGGTGAAAACGCAGGCGGCACAGGAAAAGGAATCCCCACCTCCAACCCTGATATATTAATGCCACTAGCCGTGGGTCTTAGTACATCGTGATTCCTACCCTTATCATCTAGGCATACTTTTGGATTGAGCATAATTGTGGGACATAGTTACATATTTATGATTAAAAAAAGAGATCAATCAATTATATGTAGGTTTTGATTAATGAGGTTTTCTGGATATTTATATCTGTAACAAGGGAACATATATCTTTTATATTGCGTTTAAAAATAGTTTTTACTACACATCGGTAAGCAGCTTTTTTATAAAATATTTATCATGGCGCTATGACCATTATAGGAAAAAATTCGCACTCATTCAGTCATTAGTCTTGTAAACTAAGATGGAGAGATAACTGTTGAATATATTTTTATGGCCCCGATATAATAATTAATTAGTGATAATTATGTATGTTTGAGTGGGTTCTCGAGCAAGGACGGGATCATTTGCCTCCTATAACATTATTGTTTGCATTTTCATAATTTCCTGCGGTGATTAAATGTAAATATCAGAATTTTCAAATTGTGCTTTATTAACAAGAAAATGGTGAAGGGTGCCAACTAAATTGAATAATGGGATTGAAGTTAATTGACAATTCATTTCATGTGGCACTATAGTGAGCAGCACAGCATACGCGTACTGTAGGTCCAGTGAGTAGTAAATGTTGTGTGTGTTGAACATTTATAAACTTCTGGAAAATAGCAGGGCAGAGAAACAAAGCCCCATAAAAATTTTAAACTAACGATTCTTGCAGTTATTAAGGAAAACTTCTAATAAACTCTGCTGAAGCCCTTTTATGCCATCTGCCACCTTCCTTACTAGTTCACCTTATCGGAATTTCTTATGCTTGTGCTTAAGATTACGAATGATTGGATGACTATTTAAATTCAAGCAGTACCTACGTGGATTTTTGTTTCAAAAGGCTATAGTCATGCCATCGTTGTTAATCCGTCTTCATCGTCGTGCATGATACACCATGAGGAATGTATAATAGTCACGTCAATCAAAGTTCAGGTATTAGTGTTGAATATTGAACACGATCTAAATTTTAGCGTGTTCCTCAATGTCCGACGGGTTTCCACTGTTTCAGTCCTTTTCAATTATGTCGAGATGATTACCTATTGCAACTGTCATCAATATTAGAGCAGTATCGTAACTATTGATGCTAGTGCGTGAGGAAATGAAAATTTCAAGTGGTGTAGGTACTCGCCATGATAATCCACCATAATATTCTCAGCATAAGTTACACTTGTTATACTATCTGCATACTTACGGATTACACCTTATTCAAGGAGAATTTTCCAAATTTAAATCGCATTCCGGTGAGGTAGGAAGTCTTTCGATTGAGACAAAGTTTGATGCTAGTAATTAGAAAAAAGCTTTGAAATTGTAGCTCACCCAAAGCATTTCGCTAATTTCGCGAAGTGGGCGTAAATCTTGGTATTTCCGCTTTATCCCTTACTTAGTACTCAAGATACTTCCCCCCGTGGCTGTTCTCAATCCTCTTAGCCCTTACTGTCCACGATCCCTTTTTTACCTCCTATTGTCTTCCCGTGGGGCGATGTGAGGGGATGGAGGTGGAGGAGGCGCCCTCCTTATTCATAGTCCCGTCTCATTCCCCTCTCTCCCCTTCCTTCTCTCTCTCTGCCTTATCCTCCGAGCGATCGCCTCTCTCTTTGTCCTCCTTCCTTCCCAATAAAGTCTCGGGTTTCTCCCGATGGCGGCGCTATGCTCCGAACTCCTCTCATTCTAGATGGGGCTAATTAAGGGAAGAGAGGAGGAAGAAGGAGAGATCCCCAAATGCGAGATTGGAGGCGAGGTTGAGAAGGGGTGGCTGCCCCGAGGGACGAACAGAGGCGGATGGAATATTGTCCCACCGGCCAGCTCTTCTTCTGGCCAAGAGAGGGCACCACTATCTTCCGCCGATCTAGAACCCCTTTTGTACTCTCCTCATTCCTCGAAGCCCAAAATCCGCTGCGAGTGGCTTTTATGCAGAAAACTTGATGTATTTATATTCAGTTTTTATTTATTTTGCAGTTCACCGTGAAGCGTCCGTGCCCAAGGTTACCTCTATGTATCTCCGGCTAATTATTTGGGATTTAATGTGCAAAAAAATATGCACGAGCGTTAAGGGGGGTCTCGAGTAATCTTCGCCCTGTGATTTCTTGTTATGGCTTATCTTTTGTGTTACAAATGGATCCTGGTTGTTCCTGTCCTCACTTTCTCCAGAAAGGAATGTAATTCTCGGCTCATATTGAATTTTAAGTATGGTCATGCAGTACAAAAGTATATTATCTGCGGAAATCACGGGTTGTACTCTTAATCGTTTCCATAATTAGAGAATTGTAATTAATACTGTAATCAACTCCCTTTTCATTAGAATAGCTGCATTGTCGTGCTTAATCTGGGGTGGTTTTTAACTTTTTGTATATAAATTTATTGACGTAATTTTCACCAATAGTTTCTATATAAATTAATGAACTCCGTAAACAGATAATCGTGAATTGTCAGTATTCTTCAAATGAAATGTTTTTGCATCATAACTTATTTATAATGTGTTTATGAAGCTTAGGCATATCCTATTAAAACAGAAAAATAGAAAGACAGAATAGTCAAGTACTTTTTCCTTTCCTTGTGTTAATTTACGTCATAATTAAACACTAAATCTTAGTCAATTTGAGAGAAGAATGGATCACCATTATCCTTGAACACCAATTGATTTTTACCATTAACGTCGTTAACGGAAAAAATATGATCTCTACATAAATATCACTCTTGAGGATAGATTATGGGAATCTAGTCGCAATGTTGGTCGATTTTTGTTCCCTTTATGCACAAGACTGTTGATGATCATTATGCTGCTTCAGTGTTCTTTTAATGAATTGTGTTTCCTACTCGTTCGAAATTCTTGGAAAACTCGTTTTGCCTGCATTGTGGGTAACTTTAGTGTTCTCCATGGTCCTCGTGGCAGGAAGAGGAAGTGAAACACAAAAGTGAGTTGATTAGATTGCGTGGAAATCTGATCAAGAGGCTAGGACAATATGACCATAGCTTTTTTTCAATTTCTCAGCGCTATGATTCCCGAGAAAACAGGGCCACGTTCCGTGGGAGATAGGAATATAGCGGCTCCTGTTACGGGAGTAGCTTTCCGATTTGTCCGGCTGGAGTAAAAGCTTGAGTTTGGGTGCTAATTAAATATAATAACGTGCATATTTAATGCTAGTTTTCTTTCGGCCCAAGAATAAATTAGCAGGGGTAAGAAGGAGTTGACTGAATATTCAGTTGGGTGATTAGGTGTTGACTCATTTCACCGTGTGAGTGTGTGGTTGCGAGGGAAAGGGGGTGTCGAATTTGACTGAAGGGTGGTTGGGGAAGGAGAATATAGCGTGAGAATGTACTGCGGTTAAAGAATAAATAAATCAAAGTAGTGACGAGGGGAAGAGAATGCGTGTGTGTGGGAAAAGCTTTTCGGTGGTCCCAGCCGAGTGATGATGTGTGCCGGATCTGGATCGACCCACCGCCTCACCTCTCTCCGTTTTCTTCGACCTTTTTCTTCCTCTTCATCGCTCCAAGACTGATGTGCCATGCATGCGGGGGGTCACGGGGTTGTTCGTGGGGAGGGGGTGCCAAAGCCAAGCGATGGTGGCGACCGAGATGCGATCGTGAGGCTGTTGGTCACGCCTCCGCTCCTTCATCTGTTTCCTCCCCCCGGCACCTCGCCCCCTCTTCTCCGATCTCCGGCCGTCCACTCGACGCTGCTCCGACTTTCCGCGCCGAGGAGAGATCACGTGACCCCCCGAGCGCGATGCTCTTTTGCCATTTCTCCTCCCCACACTCCATCAAGGGCCGGGCGATATTGTGATGGGAGATAGCAGTCTAGGATCGCTCCGCGATGTTGAGGTTCAAAAGAATTCGTTTAAAAAGTGCCAAATCAGGCGTTAAGATCTACTCCACGTGTTTCCGTAAATTTTCCTCGAGCTCATGGATACGACGCCGCCATCACACGGCGAGAGTATCGATTTGCGACTGAATTCAATATGAGTGCGTTGCGTCATTCACGTCGATAATAGTATTCATGTCTCGGAGATAAATGTTCAGGAACAGTGCCTTGAACTCGATCGATATAACCTTCCTATGCCGTTTTGGTACAATTCTTTATCCGGAGAAATGGAATGGTCGCGATATCCTGCATCGTCATTCGAGAACCGATATACAATCACGCCTTTGCGGCAGAAAGTTGTATTTCGTGCTTTTGCACCACATTAACTCGTGTGTGATGTATTCTTAACATCAAATGCGATTTTAGTTTTGGCATCTAATCGCGTATCCTTCTTAAGTATTCTACTATAGCCGGTGAGCGATAATTTTCCCTTACGTTTCTTTTTATTTTTCCCAAGCGCTTTTCCGCCTTTCCACACCCTCTTCCTTCCTCTTTCACCCATTCCATTTTCCTATTCGTATGTCTCTCTCCGTTTCGGCGGCGGTAATGAACCTTGCCATGGACAGGACACGCTTCCTCCTCTCTCCCTCCAGTTATATGCTGAAAATATTTATGAGCGACGGGAAAATTAATGCCCGGCTATGGCGTGTTCTTTCTCTCCCGATTCTCATGATTCGTACGTGATTATTATATGCTAATTCGTGGAAGCAGAAGAATAATTCGGTATGATTCCTTATCTCGTTGAGTGATGATGGTGGCATATACCTACACTCGCTCGAAGGAATAGTTCTGGAATCCGTGGAGATCTTAATGACTTAATTACTACTTTTTTTGAATGCCCGTCCGCGGGTCATGTAGACTTAAGTTTTAGTGTTGTATTTTAGGTCGTTTTTCGGGCCGAAGGGAAACGCGAAAATTATTCGCTGTAGGTTTTTTTTGCCATTTCCGATTCCCAGCTGTGCGTCCCACTCACTTCGCAGTCGTTTTAAGGTACGGAATCGGCACGTGTGCAGACATTGGCGCCATGCAAATCCAACTGGAGAAAATGATGGGATCTCCTTTCGCTTGGAGATTGAAAGTGTGAAGAAGCCACATCTTTTACCCGACGCTCATGTGGGCCTCCCTGCGGGAACCTCGTAAGGGCCGACCAAGTCGGCGGTGGTAGCTCACGATGCGTGCTGCTGTGAGCGAACGCCCTCAGGAAGCCTGGGGCTTGTATCCCGACGGGAGATGGGTCGGTAGGATGTGTCGGTGGGTGCTGAAATGCTTTTCCGCAACTCTTGGGAATCGTCAGCCGTTGCATGGGATGGGAATTAGATTTTCCCCCAGAAAGAGAACTCCGCAACGTGGCGCGCCCTCCCGCTGTTGTCCGAGGTAATTAAGAAGTGGAGTGTAGTGCGAGGGGGAGGGTTGAATTTTCCCATTCTTTTACCATCTCCTTTTCTTTAGTTTTTCCGCACCAATATTTCCAAACTCATCCCTTCCATTAGATTCTCACCGCTTCTAGTTCTTTTGTTTGGGTTAACTGGTAGGCTCCTATAGCCGAATGGAACTTTCGTTTCCCATAGGTCGTCGATTGGTTTGCCGCCACATGATGCCCCTTCTTAGATTCTAAAGGTCCTTTCACACATTTTGTTCCGGACTCGATTAGGTAAAATGAGACAAGTTCAAACACTGGCACTGATAATTTATTTTTTACAGGAAGACGAATGCGAACAGCGAACTAAAGATCAAGGCACTAATTCTAATCATGGTTATCTATATGTGATATTTATTTATATATTTCACAACATTACCCAGATCATTTCGTACATTTTCAATTTAACTACCATGGAAAAACAGTTCATCGATTGGTACTTATATTTTACCCAACAGTTGCTCCTTTTGAAATCCGTCTGCGTAAGAATTTTGAAACAAATCTTTTCAGTACTACACGCCATTTGCTGGAAGTAGAAAGGCATGAAAGAACTGAAATATGTTTATTTCATCCAATCGTATCATGTCTCCGAAAGAACTGCTAGTGATTTAGAATTACCCCTTGTGATGGCTGATTAGCGCTCCCTTATCTCGGGAGTCACTCGGACTATTACCATTGGATGCGTATGTATCCGCAAATATTAGTTCACGTGTGGTTATTGCGTGAATCCCTTTCGATGGGTTTCCAGTTAATGAAATAGAAACGCGCGCCCTCATATCTCACTTACAAAGGCCTTTCTGTCGTCGGCGTTTCCATGGCCGCCGTCAGCCTTTCGGAGAGACAAAGAAATGAGCGATCGCCGAGCGGAAGGGGCGGGAAGGGGAAGAAAGATAGCGGAAAAATAGGACGAGCGAATAAGCGGCCGTTATTTCGCTTTGCTCAGGCGCGAGTGCGCCTCGAATGTCAACGGGACTGTGCAAACAAAATCGGTCGAACAATAATGGTCTTATCGGAAACAAAGGGAAATAGATACCGGAATCATTCGCGGGCCTCAAGCTGTGTATGAAGTGATTTTCTCACGAGCGTAGGTAATGGCAGTGTCGCTCCGGTTTCTCTATCTCCACACGTGAGCCATTCTCGGACCTCGAGCTTTATTGCCATCGGAAATGGAGGATAAATTAATTTGCGACTCTTTTACAACCGACTCATATAAGTTTATTTTCTGGAATTTAATGATTTACGAGACAACTGTGTCCTCGTCCATATGGATGTGCCTGCCGTCGGATGATTACATCAATGCCCATAAAGCGGGTTAAGTGTGCGTTTTGTTTTATTTGGACGCGCAGGGTTGTTGCAGTTCGGTTCGCGAGATCCCGATCAAATAAAGTAGAGGTTTAAAAACCGTTGCATTCTCATTATTGTGTGGTTAAAGACACTTCACTGTGCTAGGGGTTTCTAATGAAGTTGTCACGCTCGTTATTAACGAAGTGGTAACGTCAAGTTTGGAATGTTGTTAAGTTTAATATCTTTGCAAAAACTCCCTGCATTATTGCGTGACGTTCATAACCACGTTAATGGTGGAATCTGCGCTAAAATTTTCCATCTCGATTTCAGATCTTTCTCAAGAAGCATAAAGTTTCCCGTTTGAAATCATGAAATAATTAATTTATGTATTTAGTCCCATAATTTCTTGAATAATACGCAGCTCTTTTTCGAAACTGATAGAACAGTGCATATAATTGATCTCAAGAAAGACCTCTAACACTGATTTACTCTTTCCGTTTACAGTTTTGCTCAGTTTAATCATCAACTGCATTATTTGTAATGCATTCTGAATCAGTTTCAAGGATGTTAGAATATACCCTGTTGCAGTATATTCTAACAACCTTGCATCAGTATATTATTATGATGGTAAGCGTAGACGTGCTGTACTTAAAACGAGATTTATGAGTACCTATACCTATACGGTAATAGTGATATATTGAATAATATAGTAACGAATTTGATATACGCTTCAGGTGTCCTTGTAAATATAATGGAGAAATATCTCCCTACCTCCGCAAAGTTAATGGCAAAATTCTACGGAGAATTCCTTCCATATTTATCCATGGATCGGCATTAATTGTATTAGATTGACAGCAGACCAAAGATAAGAGTAAGAACAAAAGTTACACGAAACCAGAAACTAAACACAAAATATCGAGCGTCAATATCAGTCACTTTGTCTTGCGCCTCATCTTGTCTTATACCTATTCTGCTATATTCTACTTCATTTCACTGATAAAATAAAATCAATGGCTTCGAATCAGCCGTTTGAAATCCCACCCCTATCCTTTTTAACAGCCATTCATTATGGTCAAGACAATCTCTTCTCATGACAAGTAAAAGAATGCTAATGGTGTTAATCCACCCATGTGCCATTTATTCTACTCCGTATCTCTTGGTTGATTCTGAGCACACTTGCTACGCATCCGAGTCTCACCTGCTCCCACTCGCACCCCTATCTTATCTCGTTAGGGTGTGCGTTCATCGGGAAATCCTCTTCTCGCTTATTTCTTTCCTTAAACGTCCTCCTCACCCCTACCCTACCGCCTTGCTTTTTATCGAGAGTCGTAGCCGACCAAGGGACGTAGGATTACCTTTATTGATTGAATTTTTTATGTAACTCAACTATTGCCTCCAAATTGCTCTTACAATACATTATTGGAAGTTCAGGAGCACTGGATTGAGGAATGTTTGAGTCCGAAAGCGGCTAATAAAAGGAGGTAAGGATGGGATTTTGCGGAGGAAAGAGATGTGATTGGTGAAAAGGAACCAGCGCTGAACCCCTAGATTGTCTACAATTTGTCTAGATTGTCCACTATACCTGGCTAGACACAAAAGGGTGGATATGCTTAAATTGTTTCATGGTATTTTCGTGATCAATGCTTGCTTTTGAGGCACCCTGACTTTTCCAGAGATACAAAATCAACTGAAACATTCTATTCAACTCTTTGGAATACACCATCATTGAATCTATGACAGATTTTCAACGTTACAAGGAGTAGAATGATCTATTGATTATAACGTGTGTGAATCCTGCCCGACTTGTCGCTTTCTTCATTCCGTTTACTTTCTTTGGCTTCTCGTCCCGTGTCCACTTCCGCCTAATCATTCGCCATTGCTTTCAGAACCCAACAGGATGTCGTTGCGCTTGTCGATGGAAAATCGCGACGTTTGAAGGCGAACAGGTGTTGCTTCCCCGGAGCACTTCCAAGTGAGTCGGTGTATGTTGTCATTATGGATGTTCCCACTCTCGTTCCACTTCCACATCTCTCCCTCTACCTGACGCATTAGAGGTGTGTTCCCGCGACTCCTCGTCCGCCGCTCCCGCCGCGCCGGCTGCACTTCGGGAGCGGCCTCTTCGAACGAGGAGGGGGGTGAGGGAGGGATGCGATACCAGAGGGGGAATTGCGCCTGCCTGATCCCAAATCAAACAAGTGCAAGCCACTCTTTCGCTCTCGTAATGTACCTGGCACGCCTGTGCCGTGTGTTCCGACTATCGAGTAAACGATTAACAGGTTTGGGAGGGCACTACGCTATTAATTCGGGTTTGATAGTGGGAGGGAAGAAGCCGACATTCTCAGGTGCATTTCCTCTCACACGTACCTGAGATTTGAGTCTAAGGAGAAGCTAGGTTATGATGCAATTGCGATTGATCTGATTTTAGCTGAGTTTAAGAATGCATTATTCCGCACTCTATGGCTCATGTATTTCGTTATACTTCGCCAAGTTAATTGCATTATGCTTATATGCTTCGAGCTATGAGTACTTTCGTAAATGTTACAAATTACTTCTCCGGGGTAAACACATGCTCAAAGTCAGAGCAGAAGGCGTTGCGTTGTGTTAGCATAACAGTATTGGAAATAAATTCCCTATTCGTTGGAAATTATTGTAATTTAAGATTTAAGAACAATTAAAATCAAGTCATGTACGTTTGACTCGGATTCTACAGACGGACGAGATGGTAAATTCACTTGCTATACACTATAAAGATTCGGGATTGTTAGGGGTACTTTTTTGGAAAATAAAAA
The DNA here is from genome assembly GCA_933228895.1 of Platycnemis pennipes. Lineage (NCBI taxonomy): Eukaryota > Metazoa > Arthropoda > Insecta > Odonata > Platycnemididae > Platycnemis > Platycnemis pennipes. The sequence goes on from OW121853.1 coordinate 56,798,875, forward strand.
CTGACTGACCAAAGATACCACTTTATCGGCAATTTCTACGCAATCATTCTTTGCGTATATACTAATGATGTGGCAATGGTTGTTAAATGTCAATGCGGATTTTATTTCGTTTAATCTTCAGGACTATATTTACGTGTTGATATACTGTTGGAAAATTGTTCCCACCACAGATTTTATCCTTCCCATTCACTAAATATGCTCGTGCAAGAGTTAAAATATCTCTTCGTATATGGCAAGAATACTTGTAAAGTAACTTCCTGGGTTTGATACACATCTTGTCTCAGGAAATTATATTAGGAATATTTATTCGCTTTTCTCTGAGGGAATGGGTTTTGGTTGTGGCGGCAAAGGTAAATTTCCATCCCCATATAATTAAAAAATATGCTTTACTAAATCCGTTATAAGTCACTACCTGCTATGTTTCACTTGGACCTTTTCACTTCCACTGCCCTGCCATTTTCGCGGCTTCTTTCATCCTCCGTTCTTTCCTCTGACACCCTGCAATCTCCGTCATCGAATCAACCTCGTAATCGTCAGCGTTACATCCAGGAGGCTAGAGATAAAAAGAGAGTTGCAGGAGGTCATTGTTTGCTTATTGCCATATGGTCTCGCATAATCCCAGTCCAGCACAGAGCTTTCACCGCTCGAGGCATAAGCGGTATTTTCGTGCCCACTTATGAAGCGACGTCATCCCGTGACTCTTTTATCATTAGTTCACCCAAGCCTCAAATTAATCCTTCTCATACATTTGCCCGCGACTGAGACTTTCAGAGCTCATATCTGATCGTATGGGATCATGGATTCTCAGAAAAGCTTTTGGAAAGTCCTTGTATGGAGAATATGGAAACGGATGCTTACTATGACGAAAAAAAGATCTACCTTACGTATTATTTCGACACAAACCGTATCAAATGGAATTGATTTTCAGGTTAATGTGGTTCACCATCGGCTAATTTTCCGAAATTTCTAATAAAGAATTTTATGTCATGCTTTGAAAAATGCTATTTCCTGCTGTCGTTATGAAAATTCCCACCCTTTCGAAATATGAAACTCAACAGAATCTTGTTTTATTTTCAGGTTGAGAGAGGAAAGGGGTGAGGCAGAAAGAGCGCTTGCACTGGACCAGAAAGTTCGAGATCTCAGCTCACATAACGGTAAGTGTGAAACACTGATAGCAAATAATTATTTACTGCAGTCTGTAAATGTATTTTACGTTTAAAAATATTTGGTGGTCATTTTCATCTTCATATAATAAAATGTATAGAGATATTAATCTTTGTTTAATCCTCATAGGCATAATTTTAGTTTAACTGGATATATGCCTCAATCTGTAATTTATGATGATAAAATTCCGTGTGGAAATTTATCATTTCCGACTGCCGCTACCATTGCCTCTTTCATATTTCCATTTTAAACCTGTAGCTTTCCATATGTAAGGCATATAATGTTTTATTTACAAATGTTCCATTGTAATTACAATTCCAATATCAAAATCAAGTTCTCGATATTTCTGAGGAATCATGCGTTTTATGATATCTTAAGATATCACTATCCATGGGCACTGAGATTTTATATGATATTGTGAATAATGGTATTCATGGCCTTTGAATAACAAGTGATTGAGTACACTACGACTTACTTGGAATTAGCAGTTGTTGATAAATCTGGATGCAGAAAGTAAAAATGGTACGTATTTGTTAGTATTCCAGCAATCACCTTGGTAGGAGTGCTACGCTGTGGAAAACGTTTATGAAATGGGTTATAGCCGAGAGTCAGGCCAGGCATGTCTTAAACTTGCAATTTTTGTGATAAGTAGAGCAGGTTAGATTTGTGAACACCCGGGAAGGAACTACATCTCTTCTGCACCTGAGGAAAATGTATTCTCTTCGGGAAATACACATCAGTTGCGAGGATTGTGAGTGGGCGTAGCAGAGTGACCCACCAGGTAGGAGAAAGAAGCAGTTGCCCTCGTAGATATTCCCACCGTCATTCTCCCCTATCTCAGAGCCTCCTCGCTCCCTTCAACCCCCTCTCCACAACCCTCCCCCCATGCGCCTGGCCCAGCGAGTTGTTGAAAAGCTTTATTTGACACCTATTGTAGCGGAGATTTATTTTTTATTATTTTCCGTGTCAGGACTTGGTAAATGGTTATCGTGCCGACGTTCGGGGAAGGGGGACGGCTCGGCGGCAAGGATGAGGAAAAGGAGAGAAGGTGATGTGGGTGAGGAGAAGGCGGGGGGTCGGAGGGAGGCGGTGGGGTGTATGTGGTGCGTGGTGGGAAGGGTAGCGAGATGAGTTTCGGACCTCTCGAAGGGAGGGAGGGAGGGGAAGGAGTGCGCTCGCTCCCTCAGTCCGCTTGCCCGGGGTGGATGGCTTGGGCTAGTGGGTTTAAGGCGTAAATGGATGTGTTTGTCTGGGCCGGGATGGTTCGGGAACGGGGGGAGAGAGGCTAGGAGAGTGGGGGAATGATGGTTGTCGGTGGAGATGGACGGAGATGCTCCACGGGGAGGGAGCGGGGGCAAGTTTTGGGTTGATTGAGGAACGAGGAAAAGACAATTAGTATGAGGATCTTTCTCTGTCACGCTACCCACGGTTGGGCCACGGGAAATATGGCTCGATTTTCATGCGAAAATTTAGGTGTAGTCGTCGTCTTGAAATCATTATATTCTCATGTCTCTTTAGTATGCATTTTCGTGAGTCTTATGAAATCTCTGGTGGAGAAAATGGAATATTAATCATAGCTCGCTCCAGATAGTTTTGTTTCTCTTCATTGTGTCTTACACACATGATAATTGCAAGCCACACTAAATCGATGCCGATTATAATTATTTAAAGTTTATTGTCGATGTCTACTCATAACTGCCCTTATCTACGTTTTACGACGACTGACTTTTTTATAAACGTCAATTTCACATACCAATCCTGGCAGTTAAAGATTTAGTACTTAGCAGTTAGAATACCACAACATCTAGTTATTGGATTAAAACTTTCGCGGTCCATGTCTTCTGAATGGTGTAGTGATAGTGGTATTGAAGACCCTGAAGAGGCCTCCAGCAGCGGAGGGGAAACGTTGGTAGACAACCACGTATCCGCGGAGAAATACCAAAAAACTACATCATTCAGAAAATCTAGTTAATTTTCTCCCAAAGTCACTCCTTATATCAATCTAGTTTGAGGCTATGCACCATATATGTACTTACGTATGGTTTCAGCGGTAGTCTTCTGAAAATACGAGAGAAGAGATGACCACCCACAGTATAAGCCAATTGGGTTTAACTTTTACAATAAATTGAACGTTTTTTATCGGTTGCAATCAATTATAAAAGGCAGCGTTATTATTTTAGAACTTCGTCTCCCTTGATATCTCCCATGGGTTCCCGTCACCCCTTATCCATATATGTATTCATTCGCGTCACCGTTTACAAATAGCGCGTATGGGAAAAAATCAAATCGTGAGAGCGTAATCAGTCGTTCATGGAACGGCGAATCGCTGGCGCCGAACGGACGCAAGCGGCAGTGAGAGCGAGGGAACCGCGGGAGGTCAAAGTCTCAAGAAACCTTCCTCCTTCCCTCGCAGTGTCCTCCTCCTGGAATGGAAAAACTAATTCCTCTCCTCCGTCCTCACCCCCTCCCTCCCCCTTGAACACCAAATTATGATCGGCCCGGCGCAATTTTTCACCCTGGGGAAGAGAGAGGGAAAAAAAACCGTCGGCGAGCCGTAGAGGAAGACGCAAAACAAAGCGGGCCTACGAGACCTGCATTAGTTTCGGAGGCGTCATCGTAGATGTTCTTGGTTGGGAAAGGGGGGTAGGATCCTTAGTCAGTGGGAAAGGTGTACCGATATGGGGAGGGCGAGAGGGGGGTCCTTGAGAGGAGAATGGGTGAGAGAGAGAGAGGGAGAGGGGAGGGTCGGAGAGCGGGGACGTGGTGGGTGCCAGTGAGGGAATATGGACGTGTGAGATATCGGCAGGGGGAAAACGACTTTGGAATGAGTGTTATTCTTATCGGTCATCAAGTGAGTGGTTGGGAAATGCGTGGGAGTATGTTCAAAGGTATATCTAATATATGGGGGGAATGGAAGTATTACGGTTGAATTACTGGTGCTTTTCAAAATTTGAAGTTTAAAAGCTCTGTAGTCTAAACAGAGAGTAAATGAGTACCAAGTGCCTCAAATCCAATTGCGTTGGCAACAATCGAATTCCTATCATAAGTAACTATCAGTTTTTTACCTAAGGTTGAATTTGTAAAAATGCTGGACGTTACCATTTTAACATGAAGAAAACATGCGGTAATTGGGCATATTGGCATTGAATTCAATCGATTATGTACGGCATATAAACAGATTCATTATTTATGGAGTAGTTTTGGTCTTCACAAAAGTTTGAATTCCAAGCCTCGAGTATTGGATTACGAAGAGCTTCCAGTAATCCTGAAGGGCCATCATTTGCATTAGTATTTCCAAAATAAAAATATGTATCAAGTTCACACAGTAAGGAAAATATTAACCTTATTCTCAACGTAAGTCCTAATTTTGTGTCCGTAGTTGCTATTTATTTGTTAATAAATCTTGCTGAAATGTGATCCTTCACGATTTCACTCGAAACCTTTATGAATTAGTTGAGGACCAACAATGATATATTTTTTCCGCTTCCCACTCCGTAACACCTGTGGGTGTTGTCTCACAGGTGCCTGGAATGAGTTGACTGGGTTCTAGATTTAAGCGATGGTGGCCCTTAAAGTGTTAAAAGGCGTCGGAATTGGGGTGAAGGCAAAAAGTGGTGCCTCCTAGGCGGCGAGAAACCAAGGAAAGGTGTTGGCAGGTCGAAATTTTATGGGAATCCAAAGGTGGTCTAAAAGCCTAGAATGTTGAGTCATTCTAATTCTGAGGTTCTTTGGAAGAAGATAAACATCAGTGATATTGTTTGTGGGGAAAAAGAGCGTTTCGTCATTCAATACTAATAAAAAGAATAGAGAGTCATTTCAATTAATGATCTTCAGCTAAAGGTACCGATTTTAATGTGAAATAGCCCCGAAGTTGAGAAACCTAATAAGGAAATGGACATGTTTTCTTATCTAAGCGAAGTTATTACTATAATTAGCCATTTTGACTTTGCACTATTTAATACGATTGCGTTGATGCATAATTTAAGTGTCAATGTGTTAAACACCGACATTTAAACAATGATTAAAATATGGTATGTGTGTATCATGGAATCCATAATTATTGGAGTTCGCTTCATACAAATACTAAAATGACAAATTTTATCAATCCGTCACATTTAGTAGCTCTACCAAAACCATGAGGTTATCACCTTTTAATAGTGTTAAATGCTCGCAAAAGCTATGTACATGGAAATCATTCCCTCTGTGTGAGCCGTATATTAGGCACATTCGCAGCCATTGGGTTCAGTTTAAAATCCATAGGTTAAATTTGTTATTAGCGACAGAGTGGTCGTGTTTTAGGAGCACGAGCCAATAATTTCATACAATTTGGGGTAAATTGGTCGAATGTCTCAATATGAATGGTGCATCTCATGGCTCTTTCTTTCTCTGCTATGCTCGTTACACATGTTATGTCCCACGTGAGTAGATGCTATCACTTGCCGTCTTTTCGCATCTCATAGTTTTCTTCGGTGAACGCAGTTCATCCAGCCCCAAACGTTTTCCATCTCGCCCTTATCCTATTCAATTCCACACCGTCCTCGTGAATCCCCTCCCCTTCGGTCCATCTCCTCCCAGCCTCGCCACCTCACATCCAATGGGCCTTACCAGTCCTAAACCTTTCTCTCCTTCCTCCTCTAAACATCCCTCGGAGCCATCAATTGTACGCCATCCCATTCATCCTGACCCTATCTCTTCCACCACGGCCGTACCGCCTCCCTCACTGCCCCTCCCCACTCTCCCACCCGCCACGTGTTTGCATAGCAAGAGAGAGAGAGAGAGAGACCTTTCTTTACAGCTCCTCTCTCTTTCTCTCGAAGACTCCTGGACTATTAAGACCTCCCCATTCGCGTGTTCTGCCCATATCGAAATCCAGAGGAGTTATGGTGTTTACCGCCGAGGGAGGACTCAACCCTAGCCGTAACCTACCTCTCCTCCTATTTTCTGCATCTCAGGTTGTTCTCGTTTTGTTTTCACTCGCGCTCCAGGCCCGTTCGTCACCCACCTCAATCTCCATGCGAGCCAACTAGCGATACACCTGCAGACTGTATTAGACGTCAATATCTGTCATATCTAATGGTGTGGGGGCAGTTTCGAACTTCACGGCTTTCACTGTTTCGTTGAAATGAAACCTCCTCACGTTTCGCGTTCAAAAATGAATTTTTCTACCCCCTGGGAACAACGTCTTCAGGTACCTCTTATCCAAGTGGACTCTCCTCATGAATATATAGCGGAATTTAAACTCATAATTACCTTACAAATTATTTCCGTTAGGAGTGAATTGAAAATATCATGCATTGTAGGTTTGTGTACCGAAAGTGAGACCTTCGTTAATATGAGATCATTTTATAAACACCTTGCACAAAAGGGTAATATTGCTTTAGTTTTCCATATGTGAAGAGAGCAAGTAGAAAATTGCGAAAATAAACAATAAAATCTAGCAACGATAAAAATAAATTAACTTAGAAAGGACAGTTTTACCTAAGAAAAGTGATGTCAGATAGTTTAGAAGATTAAGCAATTAACATTTGCTCAGACAAAGCGACCAAACGTGAGAAATTGTCATAAGCCTCGCTCTAAAGAATGAAGTACTTTCGGCGGAAGAAAGCGCTATTCTGCACACACTCCGTCATAAAATGGGTGAGAAAGAGCCCTTCCCCAACTTTGCGTAATATTGTTTTCCGAGATAATACCTATACCAACTCAAATTGCTAAACTTGTCATGGAAAATACCAAAGTTTCCTAATAATAGGTTTCATGGAATTTTACATTTTTTGTTACTTCCATTTTCCGCCCCTCGAACACAGTCACATTTCTTCTTTAAGATGCCGCGGTTGACATTTTTTACTATCCCCACGACGGCTATAAAAGATTTTAATTTATGAACTCCCCACTCTCATCGTTTCATTGCCTTGGCAGGCAAAGATGAATAAATCACTGCTATTGGGAGAGAAACACCGAGCAAAAGCTTGGCCTCTTTCTAGTCGATGGCATCAGGAACCGGTAGCCAGGAGAGTTAAAAAGGAATTAAAAAAGGCGGTGAGACGGTAGAAAAAGACCTGCGTGTATTTCCTCTTGAGGAGGAAAAGAGAGAGAGAGTTCGATGCGTTTGGAGAGAGAAAGAGTGAGAGATGCCTTTGATTTTTGGCGAGTGGGGATGGGAGCGAGGGTTGGCCGTTTGTGATGAGACGAAGGGAGTTAAAGAGGAGAGCTGGGAGAAGTGAGGGCGGGGGGGAGGCCAGAGGTCGCTCTCCTCTCGTTGTGGACGATGTGGGCGATGCCCGCGTTCCTCTGGGCAGCCGCCGATGTATATGTATTGGACGCCGACGCTAATGAAGCCATGTTCGTGTGTGTCCTGGGAGTATAAGACAGGGCGGAGAGATTGCATCTCCCCGACGGGGAGAGGAGCGAGTGGTGGCTGCGCCGTCAGGATTCGGGAGGTGCTCCAGGTCGTGCTCAATTGTGGAGAGAGAAAGAGAGAGAGGTAGTTCTTTTATAGAACAGGAAGGTATGGGGAGATTCCACTCAGTAAGGGGGAAATAAATTTCCCGTCCAACATGAGTGCAGTACCCTCCCAGGTTAATGCGAGTCCAGAGCTTGAAGTGCATCCACGTCTAAGGGTAACCTTACGATGGATTTCCCGGCAGTGGTATATTTTTCATTTGTATACCGGTACCTACTTTGAGTGCCTTGTGGAGAACACGTAGAGTGCAGGACCTCGTCGATGGGACCTTTGTATCAATTTGAACCCTTTGTATCCTTTCATTAAGAGCAGAATAATGCCAACGCCGGGTTTTGCTCGACTCCTTCACCGTTCCCTGAAATATTTTACCCTGCCAAATTATTCACATGGGTCTCCTAAGTGGTGGGAATGACCTTAGCTGTCGATCGCCTTTCCCAATAGCAAAATCAACGATGGATCCGCTTGGACATTGCATTCACTGGCAAGATTTGACGGAACAGGAAAGAATCCTGCCAATAGCTTGGACACCAAAGATACCCTCCTCGTGTCTAACCGGGCCCGTGTTTTGTGGTTAATTATTCGGTCGGTACAATGGCATTTTATTGGTTAGGCTATAATTACATAAGGGTATTTTTTACTTATTAATGTTTCTCTCCCCATGGTCTCAAGTTATGTATCTCAGAGAAAGAAGAAAATTATATTTTTGCGGGTGACCGATAAATACTTGCTACAGTGTTGCCACAGGAGGTTTAAGCAGTCACTTTATGACTCGGCTGGAACAAGCCCTGTGATAACGTATGGGTGATTCTACTCGACCATTAAAAACGCAATAAGTTGCGTATTCGCTCGCACTCCGGGGTCTTTACGACCGCCACTGTCGCATTCCATTTCGCATCTCGTGCCGGTAAATTCAATCTATCAGGCACTCCTCTCCAGGGAGAGATAGCAGAGTCTCGGGCGTTGAAGTCCCCGAGGCATTCCGTTAGCGCCGTCGTCGGCGCACCTGCAGACAGAGTCAAGCTCCCGCTCTTAACTGGATGTGCACCCGCGTCCTCTAAAGCCCGTATCAGCCAAGCGAATCCCGCCAGGGGGACTTTTCGGCCCCGCGGCGACTCCAAACCCTCCACACCAGTCCCATTTATAATTTTCGAGGAAGGTAATCAGGGAGACCGAGGGAAGGGGAGAGTTTGTGTGTGCGAGCTGACTGCTCGGCTGCCTACGTGGGCCGATGAGAGGATTCGATTGTCTGCTCAGAGTGGGAGAAACGGTGGAAGGTGGGGGGGGAAGTGACGAGAATGGGGGGCACGGGGCTGCGAGGGAGGGGGGGGGAGGAGGAGGCGGCCACGGGGATGGAAGACAAGAGGTTCGGGTGGATATCGGGGGTGTGGGCGGAGAGGGAGGTGGTCAGGGGAGGGAGGTCAGGCAGCGAAGGGGCGTGGGGCAGAACCGAGCGTAAATCTCTTTTCCCTCTTGAGCTAAGGGTAAGGCCGATTCCAGGTATGGTCAAAGAGAGAAGGGTGTGGGTAGGAGGGGGGCGAGAGGGCGGGAAGGAGAGAAAGAGTTCGCAAGGACGGCGCCTTGTCCTTACCGGCGATAAAGGGCGTTTTGTTTCTTTTTTGGGAGACTGTAGCCTTCCGCGAGGGCGCCATACGGTTTTGCTTTATTTTTCCATCTCTCTCCCTCGTCTCCCACTTCGTTATCCCTTCCCTTCTTTTTCTGTTTTCCCCTCCGTGATCCCCTATTCTACCTGCCTCCCTTATAGATATGCAAATTGATAAGGCAGAGGTTGTATTGGCAGATCATTTGGAGAATACACCGTCTTTAGTCAATTTGAAAGCCTGAAAACCGTCTATTGGACGAGCTTGCAGTTTCTCTTTCGATTAAAATATTTTATAATCTGGTATCGATGGCTTTATGTTAGTTTAAAGTGGACTGACTTGCGTGGATAAAGGTTGCGACAATTTAAAATAAATCGTGTATCAAAAATGACTCCTTGGCAATTCTTAGTAGGAGCAATTATTAGTGAAATAAATATTAAGCTCTGGAGTAAATGATAATTAGAAAACATTTCTTATCAGTAACTTGAATGTAAAATAGTTACCCCTATTACACCGCTTAATAGCGCCCTGAAAATTCCTGATAAGGTTGTGCTGCAGTTGGTAGTGATCTTCCACCTAAAGGTTCGTTAAGAATAGAAGGAGCAGCCCACCTAGAGCACAGATGTGCTGCGGGTTCTAATGCAGGCTGTTGCCTCCATTATTTCCCTTTGGTAGTTTTGATATTCATAGAATGACACCAGTTTTTACTAGATAGTTCTGTCCTAAATCATCACTCAGTGTGAATTCTGAATCCTGCTCAACCTTTCAGGTTACTCCGTTGCCCGTAGCTCCAAAGGACCGTAATCCGGTTTCAATTATAAATGAACTTGGGAGATTCAGATATAGATTCATTCTAAGGAAACCCGGTCACCGGAGACTAAATCCTCTGATGAATTAAAAGCCACCAGGGAGTAATGTCAGGCGACTGGCTTTTTTTTAGGGCCTCTTTGCCTGAGACGGTGGAAGGAGGCGACGAATGTGGGTGGGGGATGGGGTGGAGGATGAGACAGGAGATGAAAGTTTTGTTGATGAATTTTGGGAATAAGAGAGGGGGAGGAGGGTGGGAAGCTGAGAGGAACGTGAAGGAAGTGGGCAAATGTTGATGAAGACGTGGAAGGAGGTTCAGGGGAGGGAGGGGCTTCATGGGGATTTCCAAGAGGATGGAAACAAGGGGGGAGGGGTGTGGGGTAAGTGAGACGCGCGACAAATGAGGCAGGAAGCTCGTCTCGTCGTCACAGGGATAAGTTTCCATAAGGGATGGACCGTACAGCAGTGGGCGAGAGCTTCGAATTAAAAAAATATCCCGGCGTCGGGGATTAATGGAAGGAAATGAGCGAGGGATAAGGGAAAGTCGGGGAAGGGGGAGACTGTGTGTGTGGATAGAATCCGTCGTCGTCGTTCCCTCCGTTGGTCTCGGTTCTTCATTTTTTCTTACTGCATGAAAAAAATGATTCCTTCCTCCTCCTTCATATCCTGCCGCCGTGCGAGGAGGGAATATCCGCATTTTCTTCAGGTTCGACTAATTTAGGGAAAAAAATCGCGTGACTTTTGAGAAGATCCGGTGTCTCTAGGCGCCCCGCTTGGCGCTTGCAATGGCATTAATATTAAATGGCTTCCTTGGCTCCCTTTGTCATTGTTCCTCCCCCCATCCCTCTGATGCTCTCGCTGGCGGAACCCATCTAATCCCGCATTTCTAATTCATCCGCCGCGCTTTTTTCCCTAACTTCCTCCGAGGTTTTGTCTCCGGACAATTTCTTAAGCGACGACTCTCGAGAATTGCTTTTTCGATTATCGCAACGCCTCCCTTGAACTTCCCCGTGTTTGGGACATGAGTGCTGTATTTTTTCTGAGTAATTTCATCGAGAATTTTCCTAAAATTTTATAGCAAGGGCTGCTATGTTTATTCTATTTTCGTTGCCAGTGCTAATTTTAAAGAAAATAGATAGTGCTGGGGGAATTTGCTTTGGAAAATTTCTTTTAACTTTATCAGTTGATTGAATGGTATGGTCAATGTGTAACGTTCAATGTAGAGGACACACTTCAGCCCCTAACCTTCTTATGATGTCAATGTTGAATGAAGCGATAGATATGCTGGACAAAGAGCCATGAGAATTAAGATAATCCTACAACGAAAAACTACTTGTTAATGCTAACCGAGTACCTTAACGCTACCTCAATTATATCACTTGAGGAAACGTTGTCGTCAATAACTTTTCGACTTTTTATTTTTAAATGAATGACTGTCATTTAATTCGCGACTGAATGGGGTTGTATCTATTGGTAAAAGATTTTAATCAGTAATTAAATAGCAAATACTTCTAGCCGCTCATTAAAAACTAATTTTTTTTTATTTCAGCAAATACCTTTGCCTATAATATTTATTTCAGAAAACATTTAGCTTTAACATACTTAAGTAAAAACGGATTGTTAATCATAAATCTACAATCATTTTACTGGGTTGATTTTCTGTACAATCACACATGATTTTTCATGCTGGGATGGGATTTAATGTTTGTTCTTGAATGCTAAATGAATGACTTATTCTGGAAAAAATATGTCAAGATATCCAAGAAAATCTTAACCTTAGCTTTTTCATTTTTTCTTGGATACTATAAGGTGTAGTAGCAAAGTGTTCCATGAAGTTTTGTAATGACCTGATTGTTTTATGCTATCTTGGAAAACTCTGAATTAAAAATCAAGCACAAAAAATTCAATGCTGTTGATGTTTGTTGTTTAATCAGAAACTTGACTCTTGAGTAACGATTGGATGTGAAAGGGTGATAGGTAATATCCGCAATTTGTAAGACCAAGATCTTGAAATATTATTGCATTAATTGGCATAAGTATACAATTCTGCGAGCCTGAAATCGAGGCGACCTGCTCTCCCTTTCGGGCACGACCGCAAACGTCTTGCCTCTCCAGTGGCAGCACACTTGAGTGTATCATCTCTCCTTCCCTCTTGGCAGGATCCTCAAACGGCCACAGCCCTGTGCTGAACCTGTCGAAGAGCGGTGGCGGCGGCGTCGGAGGCGATGTGGGCGGAGACAGGGGAGTGGTGGGCTCGGGGGCCGTTGGGGCCGGCAGCGGAAGCGAAGCCGGCCACGACGATGACGAGGAAGACGAAGATGACGAACCCGTGAGCGACGTTGACGACGAGGACGAGAAAGACCACGGTGAGGGCAATTGCGCACGAAAGGGGGCGGGGGGGAGGGGGGCTGGAATCTCTCCCCTCCCTCACAGGAAAGACCGCATTGGTGTCGGTTTTGAGGTCTGCAGCTAGATGGAGTTTCATATTTTGTCTTTCGACTTTAGTATCGAGGGGAGGGGATAGGATTCGAATGGGAATTGAGGTTTTATGGACCGTATCTCCTCGGGCGAAATTCATTCCTTTGACTACCTTTGTCGAAGGGGTGGATTTTATATTCAACACCGGTAACGATAACTTACCTGGAACTTGAGTCATAACATGTTTGGTCACGCAGAACTGATACATCTTTTTTTTCTTGACGAAGGTAATTTTGAGACAAACCCAATATTATATCCAGTAATCATTTAAGACATAATTCATTTTTCACCTTTTTCATATCTTCACTCCGCTGTATGATCTTTACAAAACTCTTGATTCATAATTTCATACAATCTGGAAATGGATGGAGCAGATAATTAATTTTCAACCAACCAAGGATTTAAGTACAACATAACGTCATTATATTACGGAAGTTGGAGTGGTACCAGTTTTGAAATGCTGTTGTTGCTAGGCATTGATTAACCCATGAAAGAGTGAGGAAAGTATTCTAACACCATCATGACCCCAGCAATGTTTCTCTATTTGAATCCGTCAGTGGCTGCGCTAAATAATCTGTCGAGGCCTTGTACATTCTTACAAATTCACAAAGGTTCGATCTCATAGAAATAATCAATTTGTTTGATTTATTCCTGTAGTTTATGGAACTGATATTTATCAGTCATTCTGCAATCATTTTTAAAGGATTGCATCAATTCTTTTAGGCTGCCGTCATAATAGTCCATGTTTCCATGCTTGCTCACAGAAATTAGTCCCTTATGGGAATGTTTGTTTTAACATTCAAAGACTATTGTCTATCACCAATACATATAACTAAATTTCTGATGCAAACAAAAGATCAAACGCCCTATTACTCTTATTTAATAATTTTTCATTAAAAATAATAATTTATCTCATTATAGTATTATGGGTGAATCATGATCGATACTGAAATGGTGAATTTTTTCTGAACTTTTTCTTTTTCTGCTCTTCGCGGGTTAAGGCTTTTGATGAGGTAACAAATATACAGTAATACGCTAATAAGTATTGTCATTATGGTCTTGCATTTAAAACATCGAGATAAATACTACTATTAGTCATTACCCTGCCAATTTTATATTTTTTTCAAGAAAGATTTATCCATATTGACAGAAATGGGTATTAAAAATTTCTTGGCACTCAACCTCCCCGAAAAAAATTAATTGAATACCGTCCGTTTCTTCAGCTGCACGGATATTTGGTAGTGGGGAATGGCCAAACTGTCCATTCATTCGAATAGAATTTGAGGAACTCCATAAAGAAAATTACAAAAGAGCAGGGGCACTAAATAACAATAAGCGAGCCCGAATGAGTCCGAAGGGATATTCAAACAAAAATGATCAAACAATGAAGGAGAAGTGGCCTCATCATACTCGTTATCCCATGTTTACGTCTCGTCGAATACTCGCTCGAAAACATTTTTCAGAAGTTCCTCCTTTTTACCGTCTCAAACATAATTTTTTTTTGGTCGGGGATGGGGTGGAGCGGTGGCAGAAGGCGATGACGGCGCCTCGTGCGTTAGAGGCGTGAAATTACACCGACCGAAAAAGAGAGCGCGCGGGAGAGAGAAGAAGAATATGTTTGGGGATAGGGAAAAAAGCGCCAGTCACGGGATCCAATAAGCGGAGTCGCAGACTCGACGTCGGTCGACCGTCGGGGCGACGCCGGTCGCCGTCCCGCTCTTGGAAGCGGGGGAATAGGACGATGGTTGGGGCGTCGTCGTCGAAGGTTCGGTTTTTGGGGAGGCCGGATTGGACGTCGCCCTGTGGTGGGAACCATCACTCCCCCTCTCTCCTTCCACCCGAGGCGGCCACGGGCGCCGAGCACGCGACGCCCGCATAACAAAAAGCCATCGAGACGGCGAGGGAGGGAGGGAGGGAAAAAAATTACCGCGGCCTGGGCGGGAGGAAAATACGCCGCGTGCGCTCCTTGATGGAAACAAAACAGTGTCCTTTTCCGCGCGGCGGAAGGGAAAAGAAATGGGCGTTTGTAAAATAATGAGAGTGATATAGCAATTGAAAAGAAAGGGAAATCGATTTCCCTCCGCCATCTTCCCCCGAATGTGTCTCCTTTCTCTCCACTTTTTCTTTCTTCCCTTGTTCTCTCTCACCCCTCAACTTCCTTCCCCACCCTTCTATCCGTTGGCGGATCCAGGCTCACTCTCTCAAAGGAGGTTGTTGCGTCCATATTTTAACTAACTTTTCAGCCTCATTATTTCAGTGCAATAATTACGAGTGACTCTAATTAATAAGTACCTGTGCTCAGTGTATTATAGCGTATTTCACCAAAAAGGTCGCTCTTGAGCGTAAAATTAGAAGAGAGAAATGCTAGGTCACACGTAGAGTGGAAGGAAAGGGGCCGGGAATGGGAATCAACCTACGGGAAGGATAGAATGGCTTTCAAAAATTTTATAGAAAAATAATATAAATTCTATAAATGCATTATATAATGGCAGGGATCGATAAGTTTCTCCAAGCGAGATGGAGAGCTCATGCAGAGGCAGTCCATGACAACATCCAGTTGACAACACAGAATACTCTCGATACGATGGAGAGGACTAAATATTTTCTGCTTTAACGTGGCATGGAATAGAAAAATCGCCAAATGGATTGCCCTTTTTATCCTTAATTTTGAAAATTACCTTTTTTTAATCAATCTCAAAGAGACTGTCGGACGTTAGTTGACGTTTGGAGTTACGCAGCACCGTGTGATGGTCGATGTACATGTATATACTCTCCGTTAAAGTTGTAAATTTTTCTGGCGTCCATGAGTTAAAAAACTCTGGATTGCAATTCCTTGTGCGATCCACACCTATAGCCTCTTTCCTCCTTCCATTCCTTCCACTCTGGAGCGTAGATACTCATTACTCTGGTTCCACCTCATCTTGTGAACACAAGGCTCTTCGTCAGAGTGAGCCTATAGTCCGTTTCGAATCCCCTTCGACCAGTTTCACATTGGTGGTAGCAGAAGAAAAAAGCAGAGGGGGGAAGGAGACGGAGCTGAGCGGAAAAAAGGAGGACGAAGGTGAAATAAAAAGGAGTCGTGTGTGCGGCTTTTTGGCGGCGGCGAACATCACACGGGTGGGCAGGGGGCGGGAGTCGGAATCGATTGCTTCTACTCTCGTGTTATGAAAGGGAAGTGTCCAAGGACGCTCTGCCCTTCTCCCGGTCTATTCCAGCGTCCCTCGTCCGCACCGAGCGTCTTTGCTCGCGAAAAAACTCCAGTAGACGCGAGTGAGAGACCCATTATTCCGGCTTTCGATCGCAATGACGTTCTGCGTTTGATTCACGTGATGGCGGCGTTTAGGATAATCGTCCGACACAGTCCCTGACTAATATGATGAGTAGGGAAGTGCTTTGGTCCCCACTTTCAAATTACGCCTCGTACTGTATTAGTGTGGTGAGATGAATTTTATACGCTTCACGTACAAATCGGTAAAAGTGAAATTTTCTGCACGGCTTGGCCCGCGTGACGTTTTTTTTTGGCTGGTGAGTATGACCTGTTTCGTTGAGCAAAGAATTTACTATGATTGCTGTTAACATATTTTCTCTACGTGGTGATAATATCGTATGCTGGTTTCTCAAGTTAGACATCGAAATATTTTAAATTTACGTTTGGCCTAATCAGCGCATTCCTAATTCCTTGGATTTCCAAAACGGCCTATGATTTTTAATGCAATAAAATATAGTGATAATCAAAACAGATTGCTATTATTATAAGAAATTAATTATAGGTTGTTTCCACGGTGAAAGCGGCCGTTACGGCGCACCGGTGAAACTTAATTAACTCAAGGGGTAAGTTTCTTACGAAAGAATTTCATGTTCACAACTAGACTTTTGAAATCATCGAGCCATTCGGTCTTTTTCCGTTGGCTTCAAGCTTTATATAGCACTTCTCAGCTTGAACACTAGAAATGCTATGAAAAAACTAAACGTGATAATCTGGTGA
Organism: Platycnemis pennipes; assembly: GCA_933228895.1. NCBI lineage: Eukaryota > Metazoa > Arthropoda > Insecta > Odonata > Platycnemididae > Platycnemis > Platycnemis pennipes. The sequence continues at coordinate 56,815,367 of OW121853.1, forward strand.
CAGGGATCTATTTTTTTGAGTACTTTCCTTCAGGCTAAAGTAACGTTTTGCATGAATGATTATTCCTGGTTTAGTAAACAGATGAAAAATACTTGATTTCAGTTAGTAACAACGTACGTAAGTATGTTGGTATTTGTGTGTATTTTCCCTTTGAACGATAAACCGCGAAGAAAAATGGGGAAAAAATTCTTGCCCTGAATAATGCAGTCGAAAGGGGAGTTTTTAAAACGGACGTGAGTGAAGGATCGGTTGGGGCGAGGTAATACCACCACATTTGACCTCTATTGCATTACCTCCTGTGCTTCAGAAGTCTCTCCGCTATTTCTTCGAGAAACATCCAGTGGGATTCGTAGCTAGGCAGTGAATAAGGTGCACTCTTTCCCGACGATCACACTCTCCCCGAGTCGCTCGCTGACGGAGGTCCCTTCTCTCTCTCCCGGCAGATCTGAGCGACGCCGCCGAGGTGGCCAACAGCGTCCCCGGCAGCGACCGCACGTCCTCCTCGCAGGCGGCCGCCCTCAACTACTCCACGCTCGTGGGCGGGGGCGGAGGCGCCGGGGGCGGTGGCGGAGGAGGAGGCGGCGGCGGAGGAGGTGGCGGCGGAGGAGGCGGTGGAGGCGGCGGCGGCAGCGGTAACGGCGTCGGGATCGGCCCGGATCCGAGCGGAGCCATCTCGAGCACGGAAACTCTGCTGCGCAACATCCAGGGGCTCCTCAAAGTGGCCGCGGACAACGCCCGGCAACAGGAGCGGCAGGTCAACTACGAGAAAGGTGAGTCCTACGCCTCATGTACGGGCTGGGCGAATTCAGACGTGACTCGATGAAAGTGACGGTCAATGATCCCGAAAGGCTAAATTGAACTCTATTTATCCTCGGCGTGAATCTGCGAAGAAAGTGGAAATACCATTTTATTTTTTTCGAGAAAGGATGTAAACAGTAATTTACGATTATGTATTTTTGGAATATACATTTTCGGCTTGTGAGGAAAAAAATAAGCGTTTGTAAATTAATATACATCTGATGGTAGGCATTAAATCAGTGCGTGATCATAGAAAGTCTTTTAGTAGGACGATTTTAGAAGGGAAATTTTCGTATTAATTTAGGTATTGCATGAATACCAAATGGTACCGGATATTACACCCATTTTTACAAGCAGTCTAAAAATTTCCTTGACTGATTAAACTTATATCGATTTAAAAAAGTCGTTTTGAACTAAATAGCCATTGGTAGTAATTTGGTGGCTGTACTTTTCTTGGAATTCTTTCTCATAAATAGATCGATTGATCCAGCGTTTATGTTGATTTTTTAGAATTAATTTCTCTGGAAAGGCAAATAGGTACAAACAGAAATTAGTATTTCACAACCAGTGGCGGTGAAGTAAGCTCTCGTGTCTGGGGTTTTCAATCTTAGTTGGTAAGGTTTCACTGTTTGGGAAATGGTATCTCTCTACAATGTAGAATTTAACTGACTTCGGGAAATTGTTTGACAAAGACGGTTTAGCAAAAGTTGATGAAATAACTTCTCATATAATTGAAGGAAACATTCCTCGAAAAAACTTAAACTCAAATCGCCTATGCTTGAATATAAAGTATTTAATATTTATATAGTGAGATTGGCAGATTTAGAAGTTTTCATTATGATTTTATTAGCTTTTCTGAGAAAGGTTTCCACACTTACGTCTTCATTCAAGACAACGTCATATACAACAACATCACTTCAAGACAACTGCTGGCTCCATAAGGGTGAAAGAAACATGATGATGCTTTAATTAGCGGTTGTTAGGCCTGTCTTTGAAAGTAAAATTAATTTTTGTTTGATGCACAAAATGCGTTATTTTCGGTTGCAAATATATTGCAGTTTATGTGATACGTTTTCTACAACTGCATAAATAAAACACTCGGATACTGTGAAATTTTCTTGCCATATTCGTGATGCAGTATAAATGTGGAAAAAAGATTCAAATCGTTAGTTTACCTGATACAATAGTACCTAGATTAGCACTGTTTACAACTCTGGTCTTTGAAATTGCTCTGAACATTAGCTTAATGGAACTCATGAAACGTTTAGTAACTTAGTGATTGTCTTTTAGTAATAGTCAAACCTCTGAGTGAATCGTATCCGAGCGGTATGAGAAAATTCAGTGATACGAATCCTAATTTACCGATATGGCTTTACTATCGTTAATGTTCAAAGAATATTTTGATATGAATGCGTAGATTTTCTTGTAGGTATAAGGCAGGTGGTGACTGCCTTCCGTTTCCGTTTGGAATTTCAACGTTTGTTTGTTCAATTTATTGTCTGTCCCATTCTTTCACGGGAAGAGCGAAGGGAAAAAAGTTTGACGGGGCCTCCTCCAGCACCGGAGTCCCAAGCTGTTTATTGCGCCTCGGCTTCCATTGTCGAGTTCAGTTGTAGTCTGGAAATGTTTATCTCTCTCCTTGATTGCCGTGATCACACCTTCATCAGCGAAGGTTGGGCCGTTTGGAAGTAAATATCCTATGGGGAAAAAAAGAAGACACCCTCAACAGTCCTCATCTCAACCTTTTTTATGCGCACCGTGAAATTCCATTGCCCTTTTATGCGATCCTCATACTTAGGGAGTAAAAATAAACCCTTTGGTCTTCTCCCTTTTTTTACGACCTTTCAAAGTCACAAGCAAATAGCTTTCTTCTCACGAGTTTCTTAAGGTAATAGATTATAATCTGTGACGGTATCATTATATATACTTCATAGTTATCAAAACTGTGTCTTTTAACGATAAGATAACCCGTATAGCTACACCCGTTTGTCTATTTGTGCATGCTTCACTATCAGCGTTTCTTTAGCCCATCCAATCAAAATCGGTCTGCTATTCTGAGTTAGGTTTATCAGTTCATTTATCAGCTTTGTGCACTCACGATATTCCTAAAACAGTTCTAAATTACTGTATTGAATGGACAAAAACATGGCTGCGTGTAATTCAGGGGTTATATTCGTAAAGCAATATAAAATAGACTTGTATCTTTACAATACGGTTACTAGATCACCAATATTTTCTATCGTTTTCCGGCATGATAAACATATTTTTTTCACGTGAGAATATGATAAATAACGATTTATCTTGTATAATCAACACTAAGCTCACCGTATTCATGTATTACATTATGAGTAATCAAAAGTAGTAGGGGTATAAATAATTACGAGTAATCAAAATGTCCCAACAAACGTATTTAGTTACTTTTACACGTGGTGTAACGTAGGCACATGTACGAATTAATGTAAGAATTATTCTAAGAAATGTAAGAATGTTAAGTTATTCCGGCGTTTTTTAATTTTGCGCGCATAATTTGTGCTTTTGCTGACGATTAGAATACTCCAAGTACATTTTTTGATTCCCATTACCTGAAAGGTGAAATGACAACTTTTCTAGGTTAATGTCAGTGTGGAGCGTGGAGACAGGAATGAACGTGTTGCAAAAACAGTAGTAAGGTCGAATAAGAACGGGTTTGGCGACGTTAATTGTGGGTCGAATCTCGCTTTTGGACTGGGTGTTGTGTAAGACTTTGATTTAAATTAGAATTAAGTAAGTTTAGATGTTGCAATGAGACCCAAGCAATTTAAAGAAATCCTTCAAATATAATTCTTTCCCTGCAATAGACATGGCATGACATTTCATCCGATATCTCCTTGGTTGCAAACTACTATTTGTTCCCCTGGTAAGTTATTTTTCGCCTATTTTAAAGCCTATGTTGCTAACCCCTTAGGTACCGGAGTACTGCAAGCTCTGTTGTATTCTCGACAGCATTTTTTTTCAAATGTCGCGGCCGAACATATTGAATTGTATTATTATTTCCTGAGCAGTGATTCACGCAATTCACCAGTCCGAAATGATGGACCATTTTTTCTTCTTCTTTTGCTAATCGTATAACGCCCGTGATAAAGCGTGTCGCGGTGGTGGTGAGGTGCAATAAATACGGAAGGCGGGGATGGAGATATGTTTGAAGGCATTCCGTGTGAGGTACGAGTCTTTCTGTCGTGAGAGGGCGTGATCGCAGTCTTTATGCGTCGGCCGTTGAGGTCACCCGAGGTTAGTTCAAGGATATAATGGTTTTGCCCATGATCTGTGGGACCAGATAAGAGGTGCATGGTCTTCCATTGACAGGAACAGAAGTAATAGCTCTCCCCACATAGCATCTCTTACCCTTTTATCCCCTCCATCTCTCTCTCCTTTAAAATTCCCACACGGGAAAGCAAAGTGGAATCACTTGTGAGGCAGTGCCCACCGAAACCCATCTCATAAAGTATCTCCGACTCTTAAAAGTCCCCGAATGCACTATCTCCCGGTTTTAAAGAATTGGTGGCTTAGGATTCTTCTGAGATATGTAGTGGTTTCTTTCGAGCTCGAGTTATAAATGCTTGTTTGTGAACAGATTATCCGACCTCATGGAGTGTTTTTCTGAATGCTGGTTGATCCATAAACCGGTCTACGAGGACATAATAACGTCATCCCTCCAAGTGCATTAGTGTAATTTAAAAGGGAATCTGAAGAGGCAGATATGTAATGATAAATTCACGCTTAGTATCATTTCATTGCCAAACTAGTCATCAGGTAGTAATTTACCATCCGTTAATGGCATTTATTAAATTATTTTGAATATAATTATTACATTTTGTATTCAATGAAGTTACCATTTGCGATGGTGATATCCTAATATTTTTGCTATTAATGCACCCTTGTGTCAATTTCTATAAATCCTAAAAGTTCTACCAATGCATATAAAGGAGTTTTCAATTCAAAGCTCCTTTAATAATGCTCATAAGGCTATTAATGATTGAGTACCTTGAAGTTTGAACATGAATTCGTTTCAAAAGCGATGCAGAAATGATTTTAAAGTATGAAAATGTTAAAAAGTAGAACAAATGTAATTACAGAGACGAAGCTCTGTGAATTAAATCTAGTATATTGAGCATAAGTCTATTCAGGATCCTATATATAATTTTCTCTTGTTGGTTTCGTTGACTTTAGGAAATAAATAGTATAATTTTTAAAGAAAGAGCCTCCTAAAATGAGTGCGTTCATTTTTATGGAATCAGTTATTTTCAAATATACTCTCTTTTCGTATATCCAGTCTGGACTTGAACAAAATGTGAGTAGGAATAGAAATACCAAGATACTTTCCCATGATTGCCATGATATCAATGATGGTGACCAACAGCTGGTGAGGCAGACGGTACCAAAGTAGAAAGTTCGCCCCCTCAAGCAAGTTAAGCGTGTATTTATTCTAGCGCCGATTACATCTTTATGGCGATGGTCGTTCGATGTTTACTGAGCTTGATGGCTTTATAATAGGTACTTCCGATTAAAATCCCCTACATCTTGATCTAAGAAGTAAGCGCGTCATGAATCGGCCACTTGGAATACGCACGGAAAACTTTAAATTCCTTAGGGGGTTTATTTTTATAAGCGCTGTGCAAAATAATTTTTTCAACTCCTCCTAAAGGAAGAGATTCGATCGCGTGATGGTGTGACTTTTCCACTACAGCGAATATATTTTTCAAAGCCGCATTTAAATGCTCAATCGACATTTTTCTGCACTTAAATAATTTTCAAAGGATGCATTGAAACCAGTTTACTTTATTTAATTTTGCCAACACCTCAAAGATACACAACTAGATATAATTGCTCAACGTATCTTTAATGCTTATAGTATATTTAACTTTGAAAGCGTTTCTATAATATTTTCAATCAGCCTGAAAGTAGTGACATATTAGCGATGAATAGTACAATAATAATTTCTACGACTTGGATAAAATTATATATACCTATTATCGGATACTATTTATTATTTCCGTTAGTAATTTTTTACGTCTTATAGCCGATTCTTTTGGGCTCGCGTACGATATAAACAAGTAGTGAAAATAATGAATTTTTAGTAATTACTACTGAAACGTGAATTTTTCATTTCCATCAAGGAATTAGTCACAAGTAGTAACATCTCTATTTCGGTATCACCCCAACCAAGCTCGTGACAAATCCTAGTGTCAAAGAATTTCCAATTGTTAAGAAAATTTTATTTCACAAATCTATCAGCAGGAATTTGTTCATAGTTTTATACCCTCATTAGCATACTTTGATTAAAAAAATACGCTGAATCGAATTCATGGTTAGGAACGAACCCTCATCCAGAGAGTCGTCGGAAGCAGCTAGTTTCAAGCAGAGAAAACCCCTTGCCATTTAATTACCTGCCGCAAAATCCCATAAATTTGGGCCATTACTTTCCCCGCCGATTTATGAAATAAGCAAAGCAGTGGGCATGGGTCATTAAGAGGGTCGCGTTGCAGTAGGTATGCGATAGGGAATTACTATTTGGCATCGAAGAAGTGGACCCGAAAACCCAAAATCGTCCCTTATATAGGACGGAGGTGTATTCTACATCTCGGATAGAGTCCTATATGATATTTACTGTTCTATTGCCATTAAATCACGAGTGAAGTTGGTTTCCCGTAGCGCGTGCATGAAACCGCAATTCTGTTTGTTCTCTCCTCGTCGCCTTTCCTTTTCCTTCCCTACCCTCGTCACACAAATTGGAAAACTGTCGGTTTAAACTCCATCGGATATTCATGACTACGCTATCATTGGCGCTAACGAACCTATTAGCAAGAATGGAATCGTTTAATTTTCTATCTGCATATTTTATGGCTTTTTTATGTCAACATCTTTTATTATTTGCTCACTCTGCTGATCCCTTCTGACGGTCGAGGGTATAATATTTCATGGCTGATTACGATCGACTGCTTCAGTCCTAGCTACCAGTAATGCCTTTTTTAAGTTTTCTGCGGGATTTTTATGAAGTGGAGTAGGGAACCGCACCCTCGGAATGCTTTGGCGGACAGAAAGAAAGAACGTAAGAATTTGTAAGAATAAGTAAGAGAGTGAGAATATATTTCTTCTACTATGTGTAAATTCGAAGTGAGCGGAGTCAGCATAAAATCAGTTAAATGTTATTTCTTAGTCGTGTACCTAATTATGTTATAGCAAGTACAGAAATTTTTAGGAAACTCTTATGATTGTAATACGACTTCTGTATATGAAGGTCTTTAAATTGACAAATAAATAGATTCTCATATTGTGAAGAGTTTAGCTGTTTCTTATAGAAATCGTCTAGTTATTACTATATTTTTAGGCTTCAACAAAAGTTTATAAATGTTTTAAATTTCTTCAGCTCAGCATAAAGGATGTTTTTCTTTCTTGAAGTAAAAGGGTAATTGCTATTAGTCCATTAGGGATTAAAGTAAGTGTATTGATTGAGGTAGTTTACCGTAAATTACATAAACACCTGAAGTTCATGAGAAAATAACTGTTAAAAATAAGTTCGCTGCGTAAATTTTGCGAGATATTTGCCAGTGATTCGTTTCTTCAGAGCGGGGTGGTGGTCACTACCTCTTTTTATCCGTTGCCTCGCAGCATTGGCTATCAGTGAACATTTTCCTGGAGTTCTCTCCGTTATAGCTAACCTTCGAAGGTTCCCTGATCAATGGCTACGGCGATGTACACGGGAGACACAAGTTCTGCATTTGCGACTGGGGACTTCAATGTGACCTTCGACCACAAAAAACAACGCTGCCTCTCTCCCTCTCTCGAATCCAGCACTTTAGTGCAAAAAAACTGTCTTTAATACATGGAAGTGCATGAACAAGACGTGATTGTTGCAGCGAGGAAAAAGGAATAAGAGTTGAGAAATAAGAGTTAAGAAATAAGTTACAATGAATCATTGTGTAGCATCCAAATGAGTGCCTATTTCCTTGAATGCAAATGGCAACCAGCCCAAAATATTTTACTATTTAGTCTGTAGTGGCATGAAACATTTTATCTTTTGTGCAATTTTCCTTTTGAGGAAAGAAATGTAGCTGAAATTCATGAAGTCATACGGTAGGTTTATGAGCATATATGTCCAGAGGTGGATTTTTCTAAAGTATTTCCTTTCTGGAGATATATGAAATCAAAGTCACTTAGAACAAATTAATAAATGCTTTTAATTGTCATAAGAGGCCATGGTTTAAACAACTGTTAGTTTTTCGTTTATAAATATGAATTTATTTTCTATCACAATAACTACCCAACCAACTTGTCAATCAAAATGGACGAAGGACTCGGAAATTAGTGGCGATGGCCTTCTTTATTTTTAAGGTCACTTTCGAGTCGGATGAGGACTATAGACATTCTAATTACATTTTTGTACGCCGAAACTAACATTAAAAGGGATGTTCAGTTATGCGAGACGTTTTAGTGTTGAGTGGACCTATTGTCGTTGTCGCTGGTGGGTACATATTTCTAACTGCAGCGGCATGAAATAGACCATTTAAAAGGCTATTCTTCAGGAGACGTTTTCTTAATTGATTCTCCTCTTTCTTGGGTGTGGAAAGGGCAGAAAAAAGCCGGCGAAGTCCTGAGAAGATTGGGATTAGTGCCAGGAAGAGCAAAGGTGCGAAGAAATGGAGGCGATAAAGTATATTCTGGTGGGAGAAAGGAGTTTTTTTGGTGTGAGAAGGAAACTTTCGACGATAAACTCGTTACCCGGCGATTGAAAGTCAGCGGTGAATATGGGAGGGTGATTCCGTCGCACGATTTAAAATCTCTGAGGACACTAAAATTTTTAGTTGAGTTAGGTTCTTAAAAAATATATCTCGAAGTCCATTATGCGTTACCTTTCTACCAGCTTTTCGAGTTCTCTGAACGGCAGTTGTGAAGTGACACTTTGGTATCCCGTTGTGCCAAAAGAAAAAAGATCCTTTCTACTTCATAAAATGGGAAAATAATGAACGCATAAATTTTAATATTTTATGGAATAATTTTCCTAGCTTATTTAACGTCATAAATCTTAGTTGTGGTATATATTTCTTTTAAGCATACATTGGGTGAATTTATAATAAATACGATTAATGATAAGTGCTAACAATCACATTGGTCATCTGTGTATCCAAGTGTTAAAATTGATTTTTGGCCAAAATTAGGTCAGTCGGTACTTAGTCCTCTTAATGGAATTTCCAGATGAAGATTTGCGTTCATAAGTAGCACGATTTTCGCTATTATTCCTGTAGTAACTCCTAAATGCCGAATCAACGACTTTTAATTCCACTTCTGATAAATATTATTCTTCTAAGTTCATTTAGACTTAATGTGCCCTATACTTAAATGAAATGGGTGAATTGAACGAAAAGGTATAATATGTTTCGTGTAAATCAATCTATAATAACTTTTTCCCCTGTTTCTTTTCTTCTGCTTGTTGTTGTCATTTTTTCCTTCGTTTTGCTAATGGTCTTGGTCATAGAAAATAGATTTATAATCGTTTATTATGGAACTTATTCTGAACCCATGTGGACCTGGCCAAAAACCTATGGCATTTGTCTTTTAATCTTTTCGTAACAACCCCATTTCTGTATGTATTCTGATGTCAAAGAAGTTAGTTGCTAGTTACCATCTACGAGGTGTTTACGGGATCGCAGCGTCCATGGAAAGGATGTATAAGAAGAAAGAAAAGGGTCAACTACGATTGGTGGCTTAGCTTTGAGCGGTCGGATCGAAGAAGTCGGTCCTTCGGTTTTACTTGGGACGGACCGCAGGTGCCCGCAAACTCCCCGCCGCCTATAATGACTGGCTGTGCTTCCATCGGCCCCGATGGTGGGATTTACGACCGGGTGTAGTTGCATCATCTAGATGTCAGGGCAATAATACCTGCCCTTGCGGTCGTTAAAATCTCCCGCTCCTCCGGGAAGGACCCGCTCCGAAGTGATCCGAATTGTTTCGGAATTTATCCTGGGAGGCTTTTGCATTCTCTACGGTATTTGAAGACCCTTCGTTCTCAGAAAGTAATGTAGCGACTCATTTATCGATACTCGCCGAAACGCTTGCATGGCTTGAGACATGTTTTAAACAATTGTACGATGCTTATTCGCGCCCGTAACTTCGTTGCCGATGCGCAAAAATTTAAGAAAATATTTTAAAATTTATAAATGAATTAAGCATTCATCAGCCGGATGGTAGGTTTTTCAGTTTCGCTGTTTCACCTTTGCAAAAATTTGCAGCGATTTCTTTTAATGTGAGTTCGAGTTTGATAGTAGTAGATCTTTTGAATCCCCATAAGTTAAGCGTATATTTAATAGGGAATTGATGCACCTTCAGTTAATCTATTGAAAACTCGCCTTCGTTAATACCGCTTTACTTCGAGCAGATTGCTGGAAACTTGCGGGAAAATGTGGAAATTATCTCAAATAAAACTTCGTGTAATTTTTTAGAACTATGATTAAATTCCGGTGTGGAATTTATGTTTATAGTTTCATGCATGAAATTCGGAGGTAATAAGCCTTAGATAAATAGGAGATATTAATCGCCCTGGTTGACTTAATGTACTTACATGTGGTAAACTATTAAAACAGCTGTCATTCTTTTACTAGCCTATGTTTTATCTACAGAAAGGAATAGGTTTTATAGTATTAATTAAATGTATCGCGTCCTTTTTTAGGCACTAATCGTATTTTTATGTCAGCAAGGAACCATTCTTCGTCTAAACTTTCCTCCCGATTTTCTGAGCATATACCGCAGCACAACTTCAGTGTTACACCTTATTAATCATATTTAAAGCTTTCTGTTTCTAAATTAAAATTTTCTGCTGCTTTTATCGAATTCGCTTATATTTTTGTATTTGAGGTCTCGCTCTGCTATCGAGATTACCTCATTACTTTGCATTGTAAATGTCATTTGCCTCAGGAAAACGTTTTGAAGGTGCTCCATACCTTCAAGAAATGAAAAGGGATCCCCAACGTTCTCTCACCTCAAATAAGTAGTTGGTGCTATGACATGATTAATCCAGGCGTGCCTGATAAAACGGGAAAGGAAACATGACTAACATCTTCATCAGATCGTATAAATGCAGCCCATTCTCTAGGAACGCATTAATGCAACTTTAAAATAACCTAAATCTTCCGTAATCTGCGCCCTGCCAATCTTTGCGGCTTCCCCGACATATCATTCTGCGACTCCTTATCTGACCCCTTCCCACTCCCCCGCGCAAACATGCACTCGTCTAAAGAACGCGTAATCACATAAACTTCCGCTGTCCGCTCTCTGTGTGCTCGCTCGTTCGTGTAGCCGCGTTATCGGGGCGGTTCTTTAGCTGGACCACCCGTCCTCGAAAAGCCTTTTTTCCCGCCCCTCTCCCCATCCTTTCCTCCTGTATCACTATCTCGCCTTTCTCTCCCTTGCCTCTCTCTAATGTCTTTCGCCTCCTCATTATCCCTCGAATAATAAATATTTTCGGTGTATGAATGGCACGGGAGAATGCCATTTATCTATGAATATGTTCATACTGCCTGGTTTTTCAATACGATGTGCCGTGCGGGTGGATTAAGCTTTTCTAATGTCATGCGGGGTCCAGTGACTAAGGAGTCAAGTTGTGAAACCAATGGTGGAGTAAGAAAACATGAGTGAAGGATATTTGTAGTAATTTTCAAATGGATGAAAAATGTATATTCTTTTACGAACTTTACTGAAAATCATTATTCAGTCCCAAATTCAATCGAATCACATAGCATAGTTGTTGCAATTCGTTTACTGAGCACTATATCCTCAAAACAGTACAGCAAATGGTGTTGTAGAGAAATAAACAATTTTTAGTTGGAAATTACGTCAAAAGATAACATATCAGCATGTATATAGTATCTTTTTGTTTGACTAAAGGTTTGTGTTGGAAAAGAGAAGCCGTGTAGTTGCAGAAGTACGATTTTAAAGCCGTGATTGTGATCATGCTAATGTTTTGGGCCTTAGTAAGCTTAGCATAAAACTGTCTATACTTTCATGCCTAATAAATTCAGGCCGATAGAAGTACGGAGTGAGGCCCGGGAGCAGGAGACGCATTGGCGGACGAATCGGGGTCTAGGTCACGTGGCCGACCAAGCGAGGATAAAATTGGGAGTTTGAAGAGGGTCCTTGGTTAGCGGGGATCGGTTTCCGGGGATGATGGCGTCAGGGAGTTGGGGCAGGCAACGAGATGTCGCCAGCACGTTTCTCGGAGGGCCACCAGGTTTTGGAAGGCGCTCGCTGGGTGAGCGTGGACTGCGGAAGGTGATGAAGAGGCTTGGGAGACAAGGGAGGGCAGGATGAGAAGAAAACCAGTGAGGTAGAGAGAGCGTCTTGTAATGGAGTCAAGGCAAGGTGAGATATCCCGGCAGATAAGTTGATACGGGAGTCAGATAGCACTGAGAAAGGAGGAGGGTGTTTGTTTTTAAGCACCTACGAGCTAAATGACTCTTTTGGTAGATGGGATAAGTCGCTTTCCTGAGTCGGGGTTTGGGGAGGAGGGCTAACGTTACTTCGCGGGTAACGAGGAAGGGGATTGCTCATTGTCGGTCAAGTATCGAAAAAGTGTAGTCGTGGAGTGAGAATAAGGTGGAGTTGGAGTCGGGAAATATGGCGCAAAATGAGAAAGATGCTGGGAGGCTGACGTTAAGAAGAATGGAGCCGCTAGCAAAGGGAGGTGCAGACGAAGGGATGGGAGGTGGGATGAGGTGGTGGTCGGGTAATGGGGTGACCTGAGTCGCTGGAAGGTTGGCCGAGGCATGGGGTTGAAGTGTGAGTGCGTCTCGTGGAGAAAAAAAAACTCCGGCTACCTATTTATAGGGCTTCATTGCAGCGTCGGGTTGCCCTGAACTAGTGGCCTTGGTAGGGCAAGGGTTCAGCTTACTTCATCCCAAGAGTTTGGAGAGGGATTTCATTCTTTCTACGCGGATATTATATTTCGGACTTGTCTTTTGTTCGCAAGCTGTAGTTAGGGTGAAAGCAGATGAGTGATAATTTCGATCAGGAGCTGTCACATCTTAAAGTCTTGTTATTATTCCATTTTAATTTAAGTGACCAGTAAAAAATAGTGATGACATTCTGTGATATCGTGACTTGATAGAGAGATTTAACAATTTCATTCATTCATAATTAATTATACTCGTTTTAAAGAACCACATTAAGTTTCTGCAAGTTAGGCTAAAATATCCCTTTTTAATCCTGTAGAGTACTTATGTCGCTGGATGGATTAGAATTATGTAATCACGTGTACCTGCCACCGGTCGGCACTTAGGCACGTGAGTGAGTAGTCTCAAATCTTCAAGCAACTGGTGAGTTCCTCGGTTATTGATAAGATAATAGATTTTTTTCTGGGAATTCTCTGTTAAGCACAGTAGCAATCACTACGTTAGTGCAACATACGGTCCAACCGGGATTTACTTGTTTTGAGATCAAAGCTGTTGTGAGATAAAAGAGTTTTGATAGAATGGGCTAAAAGCAAGAATAATAGACGACTAATCCAGATCAATTACTCATCTTTGTTGTCCTTTCTCCGATAGAGATACCACGTAAGCCTGGTTGCAAGAAAAAAAATTACCCAGGATTCAATCGACCAAATCCATTTCACCGTCAATGACGTAAGCCTAGTGAAAAGGCTATGCTGCGGTTATAGCCACCAGTTTTAACATTTGCGGCGCATTAAGCACATACGTTATAAGCAGTTTATTGCTCTTATGTTTGTCATATTCTCAGCACTACAAATGATGCATAATTTGTGTTTGTTTGTCATTCTTCTGTATACTTTCGAGTTCAAGTGTGCTTTTTCAGGTATGCTGTATATACCTCTCTGGCAAAATGTGTCGAGCATCAATTTGGCTTGTTATAGGAAGAAAAATAGTGTCCTATGCGCTATATATCATGGTTGGCTAAGCTACCAGGACAGACTTCGCTTACTTTGATGCAAAAATGGAATTGTACCGATGAGACTTATCATAATAACCAAGAGGCGGTGTACTCGATTCATATGACAGTAGGTACCTGCCTAAGGAGTTGTTGATTCTTTTGATGATGAGAAATTAAACGCAAATAATTTCTAGGGGCTATGTAGAATTTTTAGAATGGTAGAATAGCGCAATTTTATCTGAAGTTGAATGTCAGGGGAAAAATATATCAGTAGAGCATGCCGCAGTTAATGTTCTCATCAATTTTTTTCTCGCCACGGGTAACTCGGCCGTTAAGAGGATAAAGAGTGAGTGGAATTTTTAACGTCCAGGCACGTTGTTGATAAGAGGCGCGATTTATTCTCTCCTCTCTCTAGTTCACCCTTCCTCCCCTTCCATTTGTGTACTCTTCGTTTTGACTGATTGGCCTTTTTTAACGCGGTTATCGTCCAAACGAACACCGACGCCCGTATCTTTCTTCTAACTTTTTCCCTAACTAATTGCCTTATCGCCGCGCGGCGCCACTTTTGCGGTCGCGGCAGCTGGACTCGGTGTGGGTGGTGGCAAGAGTGGTCTACCTCTCTCTCTGTATCGCTACCCCCTCTCTCTAGACGCGTAAACATCTGAAGGGTGTGTGCGTGAGTATTTTTTTATATGCGTCCACCCGCGACACTCCTGCGACGGCTAGACAAACCGCCAGCCACCCTTTGCTCCCAGGTCGGCGAGGAGAGGGTTCTCTCTAAGCGAGATTGTGTCGCCCATCCGACAGATGGCCACCGCGTCCGTGTCGCTTTAAAGGAGCGCCCACCAGATGGCATGCCGGTCGCTCCACTTTTTTTTAATTCCTTCGAGAGATTTCGAGGGTACGAGTGCAGATTGTATAGACAAGTCTGGAGTAGCGCGGAGACAAAGAGATAGATAGGTACGTCGCACGCGGATCTCTCGAATGACGCAAATTGAATCCCCTGTCGATTCTCAGCCTGTTGCGGTGACGTGAGCGGCGGAGATCCCTGTTGAGTGTTGATGGCTTTGAATCGTGGGTAGCAACATCGTCGTGAGTGACACACAACGTCTTACACGTAAACCGGTGCTCTGTGCCAAACGAACATGCCTTCAGTGATAGAAAATATACGATGCACAATTTTTTCACCTCTTGATATTTTACATTTATTTAGGAGCGAGTGCATATTGAAGGATGTCTAGGAGGGAAGGATGCTGGGCAAGCGTGGTGGAGGGAGGAAGAGAAAAGGAAGTTTGGATATAGTAATGGGAGGTAGATGGTATGTTGAGCTGAAGGAGGGCATCATATGGGAAATGGGCATCATATCATATTATAGGGGATGATCTAATCCAACAATACCTGGTAGATCATTAAAAACGATAACTACAAGAATCATCTGTTTAGAGATGGGTAAGCGTAAGAGCAGCGAAGAAAGCTGGTAGCGTTGCCAATGCCATCTGACCCAGAAATGGACGTAGAAGAGAAATGCTTTCTTATGCTTACTTTCATAGGATTTAACTTCCCATGCAGCAGAAGGGGAACTGAACTCGAATGAAACGTCTGCCATCGTCTGGAATCAAGCGTGGACCTCTAGTTTGATGAAGCCGCAGTCTGTTCACCAGATATGTTGTGTTAAATGGATGAAATGAAGTTCGTAACAGCTGATCTTTTTTTCGTTCGCGATCGCAATTTTTGATTGCCTTATCGAACTGCATTCTGATCCCGATTTTTTAATGCATCTTTTTAATATTTTCTTCTATGCTTTCCCACGATTCCAAAGTCAAAATCTGATGTTAAACATCCGTTTTTTGGCACGTAAGTAACAATGCCATAATTTGATTACTCATCCGGCGGATTTCTGAATGCTTTTCAGAATTACGAAATTAGAATTTCTGCAAGGAATAAGTTAAAACTATATCTACACGTCATGATAATATCTGCATGTATGAATCGAAAAGGGCTAAATAAGTTTCATAACAGAACGTTTCGTGGCGGGGAGATGAAACCTCATCGTGCAAGACTCTTCTTTGCAAGTCACTATTGGTCTATCTCTTTCACCCCTATATCTCATTATTTCATTCCTTTCTTTCCATCGACTTCACCCTTTCTGCATCCATCTTCCTTTTCAGTATTGCCCTGTACCTTCTTCCTCGTGTCATGTTCTTTACGAGTAGGAGACGAGATTGGGTCCCCCGGAATTTCCCCTGAGGGGGAGCTAAAGTTTCTGTTCCCCTCGCCCAGGGACCCTGCTTGGGTGTAGGCCCGAACTTTCTCCCATTTTAATCCGAAACACCCTCGGCTCCACTGTTTCCTTGGGTGAGAATAGACAGCCCATATCAGGGAGTCATCATAGTCTCCCCCGAAGGAGCATGGGAAGATTTAGCCCGACGGTTGGCTGGTTGCTAGGGGGAGAGTGACTTCTTGGGGATGCAGCTTAGGAGATTTCCATTCGGTTTAGATGGTCGGGGGTGGGGTGGATGTGGTTGGGAATTGTGGGCATGAGAGATCCTCACGCGGATGAATGCGATTTTGGCGTATCCAAGATTTTGAAATGATCCTCGGGTGGGGGGCGGTAGGGAGATGTGCCTCGCAATTGCCTATATCTGGATCCATTGCCGAAGTCTTACAATGGCTTCGCCAGCCAGCGCCTCTCTCCTTATGGTCTCCGCTGAAAAAAGGGTCTTCTTGCCTCAATATTTAAGTGAGCGGGGGGAGGGAGGATGAGGGCGGGTTTTTCTTCCTCGGATGATCAAAAGTGACGGCGATCGCAGCGCCAGCCAACCGTTTCTTGCGGATGGGCGGTGGGGGCGGCAATTCCAGCGATTTCTCCTCCTCATACCCCCGTCCCGTCCCCGCTCCTATCTCTTCCCTCGCCTCCCCCCGCCCCACGGATTCGAAATGGCGGAGAGATAAGAAGCTGATGCGGTTTCCTTCCAGCCAATGGGCGCGCGTTTCTCTCTCACTTGCTCGGGAGGAACTTTCGATTGGCCGCGCCCTCCAAAGTAGCATCGATTATGGATATTTAGTTCGGAGTATTGGTGACTCCACCCTGATGCAATGGGAAAATTCTCTCAATCCTGAAGCTTTCGATCACTAAATAACGTGTTTTAGCCACTGTTCAATAAATTGGCCACATTCATCAACAACGTGGAAAATTCTCCAGTGAAAACATGAAAAATGCTGGAGCATAAGCCTCTGATATAATTTTAGAGAGTCTACGTGCGACCTTTCAGTGCTTTTTGGCACGCAATATTTTAACTAAGATAAAACTATCGTTATTAATCTAAAAAAACGATTTAATTTAGCATTTGATATGGAATAATTTCGAAAAAATTTAAAACAAATTTTCTCCTTTTCTTAACTGTCCGTATGTTCAACTTGTAAATAGCCACTTGATTGAAAAATATTTCAGTGAGTCTGCTTTTCATGGAATTTCATTAGATGTATCGTCCCGCTGTTCCTATTCAAATTTAATTCATCACCATGCTATATTCATGGGGGACGTTCGAATTCACGAGAAAGCATATTTCTCAATTTTTGCTCAGTATTGTTCCAGAAATTGGGTTCTTCCTCTATTTCTGCCACGACAGTGAAGAAAAAAATCTTCCCTTCCCATTTTATGCCTATAACATCCCCGTTGGCTGCATCAGCTATCAGCCTCCCCTCTGGACCTCCTTCTCCCTTTCTTTCCTGCTGTCTTAAGCCTCTCTCCCGTCTCTCTGTGGCTCCGATTCTAAGGCCCCACAACACCATTGGAAGAAGGACGCCCCTCCGACCCCTCTCTCACACCGCAGAAATCTCTCACCTCCATCCTCTTCCCTGCTCCACCTCTCCCATATCCTACTTTGCCACATCATATACTCCGCCCCCTCCTCCCGTTACAGAAACTCCAATTCTCCTTTACCGTCCCGCGCGGACCCTTGCGTGAAATTCCCACCCAGAAACCACTTACGTCCTCCCTTTCCCATCCCTTGGCTACCTCGCCATCATCCGCCATCACGCGGCCTCTTCCCCCCTCCCTACGACCGACGGAGAACCTCCGCTCTCCTCCCGTGGACCAATACCGCACTTCGCGCGTTGCTCCTTATCTGCCTTGCTCTGGCCTCCCTCCTTTGAGAAAACCATCCTCCCGTTCTCTCGATCCTATGCGCTGGCACCCTCCCCCGAGTCCACCGGCTACAGTCACCGCGGCGCACGGGCTCTTACGATGTCTCTCCCGGAATGGGGATCGTTCCTTGGCATTCCGAGAGCGACGATAAGGAGGCGGTCGGTGGGTAGCCCCCCTTCTGCTTCGAGAAATCTTAAAGGAGGCGTCAGGGGCGCTTCACCCCCGTGGAAGCAGGAATACATATTTTTTTATCGAAAAGGAGTGGTTTTCTGGGAGACAGAGAAAGGGAGGAATGCTTCCTTGGAGGAGGGAGGCTTTCTCATCGGAGGGAGGGGGGAGGAGGGTTGGAGAAGTGCGGAATTCCTCTGCCTCCCTCCCGCCGGGACAGCGCTTACTCCCTCGCAGTCCTCTCCTGTGTGTTTGTATTTGGCTCGTTGGGTTGGGTCTCTCTTGGTGGTGGTCTTTGGAATTTTCCCCGCCCCGCCCTCTTCATGCGGGAGATCAAAGTGCATAACCGTGGAGCGTCGTGGGGCCTCGCCTTCCTCTCTTGAGGAGGCGTTTTCCCCGTGTCTCCGAGGATAACGGCGAATACCTTGGTGCTTAAAGACCGTGCGCCTTTCCGCCCCTTCTCTTTGGCGCCGGGCTCGAGTCGCCAAGACGTCGGGCGATTAACGTAAGCGTTTCATGACTTGCTTTCATCTTGTGACGGAGTTTTCGTTTTCCCCTTTGAGTATCCAACTTCTTCTTCGGTGAGCGATGAGCGAAAACGTGCCTTAAACTGTCACCGTGAACTTTGTCCAGTCGCATCCTAAAACTTGTTCTAGGCAACGCTCATGTTTCAAAGTAGTCTTCGTAAATAGTAGAGGAAGAAAATAAATTTGACTCCGCCACAGTGAGTCACAACAATGACGGCACTTCTATTATTTTCCTTTGAGTAATGAACTTGTCCAATTGACATTGTTCGTTTGCTTATTGCTTTAGAGATAAATTTTCTGGAACATCGCTTTAGTCATTTTCATTTATTTTTCCTGGAAACTCTGACGATAAAATCTCTTCACGCCCGGTTCGTAGACACTTGGTTTCGCAGAGGTTTCGATCTCTTTCCACGAGCAAGTTAGTTTTGGAAATTCAGCGTAAATTTCGCAAACTAGTCAATATGTGTACCCGCTTTATTTTTTTAACTCTTGTTATATACTGCTGTTATTATTTACCAACTATAGACCGGTTCGTAGACACTTGGTTTCGCAGAGGTTTCGATCTCTTTCCACGAGCAAGTTAGTTTTGGAAATTCAGCGTAAATTTCGCAAACTAGTCAATATGTGTACCCGCTTTATTTTTTTAACTCTTGTTATATACTGCTGTTATTATTTACCAACTATAGATATGTCTTAATTCCTGGTAATAATCAAAACGAAGTTTCAATTTTCGGTATAAGTTAGTGTTGATAAACAAATTTCCAACGTGCATACATTTTTTAAAATATTTTTAATTATTAATTTTTTAAGTAAATTTTTTAATTAATCCCCATGCTGAAGTTTCTCCAGATAGTTGTGGATCTGTTATTGATTATACTATTGTTCATGGAGATATATGTTGGATGTTTAGTGTGGACGATACATATAGTGCTCTCCTTGCTTTCATTTACCGTTTCAACTCGTAAGGTTGTGCGCAAAATTTGTGGAATGAGCCTTTCCTCAAGACGGCACATATCTGCACAGTATTACGGAAAAAAGTTCATTTCCCGTGCCATTTGGGCCTCGAAACCCCTGGCATGAAATATTCGAATGAATAGGCAGCTTCTTCGCGGCAGCAGAAAACAGTCGTGGCGTTACTGGCGCACTTTCTGGTCGGCGGAGGCATCCGTGCCCTTCGTTATTATCTCCGCCTTCCTGTTTCCTTCATTTCATCTCGCTCTTCACTCTCTCTCTCTTCCATCCTGGGAGGGAATCCAAGGTGGTCGGGCACAGGGGGATGAAGTTGGAAGCTTACGAAATTTCATAACGGCCCTCCCCTTACCCCGAAAACCGCAGTCATTCTGCCTTCACTGTTATGTGCACCTCTCCCAGAATCCGAGCAATATGAAGGAATAATCCACAAAGCATATTGTGTGGGGGGGAGGAAAGAGGATGCTTGCTCCTTTGGATTGGGTTGTTTCTTAAGGGAGGGCCCCCCGCGTGGTAGTTGCTCTGCAGGGAAAGGAGAGCTTCCTCGTGGATGAGAGGGGTGAGAATCGTTCTCGGTTTGCATCTATATGTTCGTGGTCTTGCTGGTGTGTTTTAGCGATTCGACGCCGCCGTCTTCCTCCCTCCTTTTGCCTTATAGTTCTGCACTCTCCCCGCCTTATTCTCTTCGATTATGGGAGGAATGGCGGGTTTTATTTTTTCCTGTAGTTTTTTCGTCAGATTCCTTTCGTCTCCTCACTGCCGACACTGATGTTGAGAGGGGCGAGTCTTTTTTTTTTCTTCATCGGGGAGAGTGCGAATAATCGAGAAGGATTTGAGTGGGGTTTTCTCTTCGTGTGTGTTTCTCCCCAGAGCGAATTGGCGGCTTAGCGCGAGATGATGGTATGCCGGCAGAAGAAACTGATCTATTCCTCCCCTAATGCCAAATGAATCTCGGATGGTTTATAAAATTGCTTATGCAAGCGTTCTTTGTCAACCACCTTTTGGAAGTATTTTTTAAGACGAATAAAATTTTATCACCTCATAAAATAGTTCGGAAGCACGGTTTACCAATGTTTTCGTATCAGTCTTATTTTCTTTAATCTTATGTGTGTCCTTAGAGTAAACTTCAGTGCTACATAATGATGCACGGCGATTTTTATAATCATGCTGATGGACGTTTCATTTAAAGCATGTTATCACTCAGATAATTTCGGTGAAGAGCAAAGAGTAATTAGCTGGAAGAGTGCAAAATTTTGTGGCATTCCGTTTACAAATGCCATTGGTTTGATGATTGTTTCCTCAATGCTGCTTAATAATGCGCTGTTATTGTTACTGTAGCCCTAAATGTCACTTGGTGTTGTTTTTTACTTCATAAATTTAACTTAAAATATGAAACTTTGGATTAAAAGTACGTTAAATTAGGAAAATGAATCAAATAGGGGTTGAACCCATAGTACTTTCATAGGTGCAAACCTGTGTATAGTTAAAATTTGGCACACTTTCTGTCATTGATTCTTAAAATCAGCCACTATACCCCGTAAAGACCTACATTACCCTACGCCTAATAAGGTATCATCTTTCCACAGTATCCTTTAATTGAATAATCCATTCAAATTAATCCGATGCTCTGTTTCTTACTTATTCTGTAAACATCTACCACATTGTGATTTTTTCCTATCAAATATCCCATTCACTTTACCCTTGAAAACTTTCTTCATGGAACAGTGATGTCCCAAGATATTCCCGTTAAGATTAATCAATCAGATTTGAATAATTTCCTTGAGCTTTTTTCCTTCGTGTCGTTGACGCGAGACCTTTTTAACTGCGTCTGAAAAGAGATGAGGGGAACCTAAACTTAAGTCTTAAGGGAGCCTCCAGTGCAGTGCTTACGGAACCCAGTTCTGCTATCGTTCCTGGAGAGCGGCGATAAAATTTGCGCGAGTCCGAATGCAGCCTTCACGCCGGCGGCGTCAACGCCAACCGGAGAGGAGATCATGCGCGTCAACCCAGCGACTCATGCGTAGCGTCCCTCGTAAAACTCTTTACAGCGGCGAAGCCGTTAAATGATTCATTGAGTGCGATGATGCGGACACGTAACCCGGGATGAAATGGAATAAAAGGTTTCGGTTTTCTATCCTTTGAGTCGCGCCACAAAAGGAGTTGCGCCGTAAACAACAAAGACCCCCACTAATTGCGTTCCTCCGCTTTTAATACATGCATGCATGAATGTGTGTGAGGGGGGGAGGGGTAGGAGGTCGCAGTTGTTTCTCCTCGGTGGCGAGAGAATCCTACGCGGAATCCGCCTCCAGGGAGGTTGCGGGGGGCTCCAACTCTCTCCCATCTCCCCCTCCCTGGAACGAGCGTCTTATTCGGAATGATGGCGTTAAAAGAAGGGGAGGGATGGCTGGGCGGGTGGGTGAGTATTCCTTATTTTTCACCCGAGTTTACTTCGCGATAATTACCCGCGGAGTCTAATGGTGGAGGAGGATGAAGGAGGGGTGGTGAAGGGTGATGGGAGAAATGGGGAAAAGAGGGGAGCGGCGGGCGAGGTTCGAAGTGTCTTCTTTGAATAGGTCGGGGAGGAAGATGAGAATGAGATGTCGGCGAGGGAGCGGTGGGTGTGTTACGGAGCTGAAGGGGGTTGGATCGTAGGGGGTAGCGGGGTGATGGAAGGAGAACTAGGGGGTTGAGAGCCGGGGGGAGGGGGAGGGTGGTAGGGATGACGAGAGATGGGGCACCGGGAGAGGGAGGGGGAGCTTTCGTAGGCTCTGGCATTGCCCCCGCGTGTTCAATTAAGGTGCATTCCATTATTGAATACACAAAGGAGATGGCGGGGAGCGAAGAAAAGGAAGTTTAGGGTGCGGGCTGCGTAAGAAAAGGAAGTAGGGCGAGGGGAAGGGGTGGTTTTCAGAAGGGGATGGGGTAAATGGGTGGAAGACATCAAGGGTGAGAGCGGTGGGGTGGACGAGAAGGTGAACCCTTGGAGACGGCTTTCTGAGGGAGATTTGAGTTGGAATTATGACTGGTTACATCCGCCTAATCGGAACTTCGTCAAGCCCGTGGTCCGCTTTTTGAAAGCCTTGAGGATTATGCTTTTCCCATTTTGTTTGCTTAGCACTCCAGCATATTATGGTCCAAGGGTGATTAAGATTCATACCGTTTTTATAAATCCTCAGAATTTCAGAAACTCGTGATAGGTTCCTGTTGTATTTCAGGCATATCTTCAGTGATACAGCCTTATTTATCCTCGCTTTGACGCTGCGCAACCGTAAATCAACTTTGAAGTCTTTAACTTGGTCTTACGTTGATCTAGGCCTTATATTTATGTTGGGTATTGTAGTCATTATATATAGGTCGTAGTAATTCATATATAAGATAAATTAAGGAAATAATAAAAGTTGAAAAAAATATTTCATTTGTAGGGTGATGAAAACAGAGAACGATTTATGTTATAGAACATTTTTATATTTGATTGCAACTGAAATTATTGAAAGTGACTAAAGAGGAAAGTGCAGCATCAGATTGTGATAAAAGTATGCAAGGATACGTTTTATATAACACATAATTACAGGACTCGCCGTCGTATTTACTTATTATACCTTGTAATGCTAGGTGTAGTGCTGTGTTTCATGAAAGAGTCGATACCATGGAAATAAAGCAGTGTACGTGGCCACACGGATTTTATGAACAGGGATTTTCTTTGGTCATGGCCGTGGTGGTGGAATTCTCCTCATCGTTTCATTAAGCTTTCGCTTGACTAAGTTCTTAAGACATGATCGCAAATGTCTGCGAATGAAAGAATTCAAATAATGGGGAACTTGGAGGGAGCTGAAGCTTAGCCGATTGGTGGAGCGGAAAATTGAACTCTTATTGCAAAGTGAAAAGAAAAGAGAGAGATGAAATGAGTGAGGGAGACATTAAAGAAGACTCCTCTCTAAGAAAGTCATCCGATTGTGAAAGAAATCGGATATAATCTAACGGTTAAAACGAGATCCAAGACCTTGGGAAAACTCTTCCAAAGTCTTGAAGACCGGAATGGAATGTTTCCCATTGCCCAGAGGCGAGTTGAAAAATCAGAAGAGGGTGTAAAGATTCTCGAGGGATGAAGATTGTTTAGTCGAGAACGACCGACCACTTCTGGTCGTTCCACTTCATTGACAGGTCTGGCTGGGACACTATGTAAAATGCAATAAATGAGGAATAGTTTAAATTCCTTACTTATAAAATACTACTGAATATCGGTGGCAGAATCTGTAAAGAAAAATTCCCTGATGCATACTTTATTTTTAGTGTTATTCCTAAATACTGCGTAGTGATATTATTGTAATGATCACTTGAAAGATAGATTCATTTTTTCAAAATATGTATAGAATTTATTGCTTTCTGCAGAGGTTGTTTGAGTCACATGAGATTTTGGCAATAAGCAACACATGTGCAGTTATGGAGATGAAGCACCCATTTCACAAAATCTTTCATGGAAGTTTGAAACAAATCTTTGGTAATTCCTGATTATTTTTTAATATCCAATTTGTTAATAACTTCATATCACACATTACGGAGTTGGTCGTTACTTCATATCTCTTTTTTATCCCTGGCTTTTTGTATTTATTTTTTATCTTTGATGCTTCTTGTTTATGGAAGCTTTCACAATCCGTCTATAGATTACCACTCATGGAATAAAAAAATATCGAGATAAAACGTTTTCCTTCAAAAGTTAGTCTAATCAACGTTTGCAGAAAATCATTATAATACCCTACATTTCAGTATTAAGGCTATCACTTTCGAGGAGCGTATAAGGTAAATTAGGAGTGTAGGATAAAAAGTACCGAAGGTTATACACTACTGAATGTCTTTAAAACTTCCGGTGATGCTATATTTCACAGTTGATTTGAGTTTGAGGTTGAGTTCCTTTGCCAGCTACCCAAAAACACGCGCGTGAGAAAACTTTTGGCACATCTTCGTTCTTCCTTGGCGACAATTCGAACGGGGGCCGGTGGTTGGGGAATCTGTTTCCCAGGCAACTTGAGCTGCTCGTCCTGACTGATAAGTCCCATCGCCACTAAATCTCGCGATAGATTTGGGAACTTGGGGTTTTGGAGGGGGACAGTGAACCGT
Organism: Platycnemis pennipes; assembly: GCA_933228895.1. Lineage (NCBI taxonomy): Eukaryota > Metazoa > Arthropoda > Insecta > Odonata > Platycnemididae > Platycnemis > Platycnemis pennipes. The sequence goes on from OW121853.1 coordinate 56,840,003, forward strand.
AAGAAGGTTGGCTGAGGCTGCGGTGGGGGGCGGAGATTTTTCGTGAGAAAGATAAGCGCCAGGCATAAACAGGGGTAGAGGAGGAGCATGCAGGAAGTGTCCGACGGGTTTTGGGGGCAGAGTAGAGGGAAGCTAGGCGGCGAGGAAGCTGGGATTGGGGGCGTATTGGGATGGAAGAGAAGGAGAAACAAAAACAGCTTTCAAAAGGAGTCTGGAGATGGGAGGGGGTGGAGCAGGGGTGAACGGGGATGAAAGGGGGTGCGGGGTTGGTTTTTCAGGTAGGGGGTAGGAGAGGAATCAATTTCTTCCATTACACCCTCTCTCCCTACCTCCCCCTCTAGTTTTTTGCCACCTTACGCACTCCGCTACCCCAGGCTCCACCCAGTGCCACCCCAATCCATTGCCCCGCTGTCTTCTCTCTCCCACTCTTCGCCGCGAAAAGTAATTATTTTGATATAAATCATGGAGCTGACAGTCTACCATCTCTCTCTCTCTCTTGCACACACACACACACACTCTCTCTCTCTCTCTACCATCTCGTCCTCCCTCTACTTTGGCTTCTCCTCTCCCCATTTCCCCCTTCTGTAAGCCACTCCTTTCCCTTCTCCAGAAATTCTCTTCCGCCGTATTGATAAACCTTGAACAGCGCACTTCTAAGCTACGGAACTCTCCCTCTTCCGCACCATGCAATCTCCTCCTCCGTTTCTTTGCATCTCCTCGTTTCTTTTCTCTCGTTTCTCAATCCGAGAACTTTTTCTCTTTCCTTCAATCTCCTCTCCACCTGTCGTCTCGCGGTTGTCAAGAGGTTATCTTTTTCGTGGCCGGCCTGTGTTAAAAACAAGGCATAGTTTACTTTGCTCGGAAGCTATTAGAAATTGGCACACGTTTGTGTTTTCATTTATTTTTATTAATTCGAATTTTCATGACAGTTTTCTTCGTAGCAGAGGTGTATGCTGCACATAGCGCACAACGGAAGTAATGTCGTATTCCAAGGTGGGTTGGCTATTGTAAACTTCACTTGCGGTTGAGGTTTCTCATCCCTCCGGAGGATTGGAACATTTGATACATTCCTATAAAGGTTCCTGTTATTCCCATTCCTCACGTCATATTCATTAGAATCCTATTGAGGTACTTATTTTTAACTGTGATTGTTTTCATTGTTTCCGTCCCTAAAATCCAATGAGCATAATATTCAATTAAATGTACCATACCCAAGTGTTTATTCGCTCAAGTATACGGGCCAGAATCGTCATGTAGATTGCATGGGTTCCAACAATTCGGTTTTTAATGGAATGCATACTACTTCCATCATGAATGACAGATATATACCGTTTTTCATTAATGTGTCACAAATTCTCGTGTTTTTTCTAAACTGGGCTATGATTGAAATGGTCACATTTTGTTAAGGCCAGATAAAAGAGGTACTGTTAATATTGCCTCCAGTTTGTTAATACAGTCTTCATTACTGCTGGAACTGACATTCAAAAGACATGAAGAATGTAAAAGTACATATATTAGCTGTCATGTATAAACTCGCTCAATTAACGGTTCATACCAAAAGAAATCATTCACCTGCCTTGATGGTTGATGATGATTCAACGGACGTTCAATACAGCAATGATATCGCGAAAAAGCTAAATATTCATACGGGAGCTCATGAATATTTTCAGCCCCGAAGCTCATTCTTTTAAAAGCTTTCCTCACTCATCTGGATCTCGCAATTATGGGCGACGTGGACGCACCGACGGTCGCATCCATTAAATATTCATTCACTTCCGATCTTCGCGTCCACAAGAGCGAGTCTCCAACGTCGACTCGGTCGTTGACTTCAGTCGATACACTCGCAAGCCGCGGCCTCCCTCGATTGACTAAGTTGCTGCGCGTACTTACGTAACTCGATTTGTCCTCTGTTCATCTCTCTATCGTGCGGGGAAGAATTAGCGATTTGGTGACAACGTAATCGCCGTCACAACAGAGAATACCAGTGCACGGTACGGAGAAGTTGGACCTCACTCACGTACCTATCTGTGCGTCCTATATCTCCTCTTTTTACCCCAATCTTTTTTTTGTCATATTCCAAACGGCAAATTCCGCTGTTTCTTTTTTCCCTTTCAGTTTCAAATCTTGCTCACAATGCCTCCTTCCATGTGCCTTTATCGCTTTCGCCCTTTACTCAACTCGTCAAAATAATCCATGCTCTTCCTCGTGCAGCATATTCCCTAACTTGGTGGCGTAGAATCGAAAAAATCAGGGAATTTTGAAGAATATTCGGGAATCAACAACAAATATCATCTACAATCAAGGAATTTAAAGGCATGAGCAGAGCCCTAAGAAAGTTAATGCTGTACGCCAGGTTTACACTCTCATCAAAATATGGAATCATTTAAGTTTTTTTGCAGACAAATATTCATTCTTGATAAGAAAATAGGTGCTGATTACGAAGAGAAAAAGAAAAAGAAAAAAGTGCTGTGGAAAGCACTGAAAGTGGTTCGGACATGTTTCGTCCAGAAAACATCGTGGAAATCAGGAAAATCTCTAAGAAATTTCCGCCCACTTTCCGTCACCATCCTGTTCCATCAATCTCTCTTACAACTTTCAGCAAAACCTTTGGCTTATGAGGAAAATGAAAAAAATGTTTTCCCTCCGCTTCATACTTCAGCCCCCACTCGATGCCCTCCTCCACCCCCCTCCCATCTTCTGTCCTTCCCATCTCTCCACCGTCTCCCTTCCCCTAATATGTTCCTCCATCTACCACACACACAAGCACACAAATATACCTCAACAACCCTTCAACAGTCAATCTCCAACGAGGTCCAACATCGTCTAACTTCCTCCGGCGAAGCCCATTTCGTGCCAATATCACGTGCTCGCCGACCTCTTTTCTCCATTCCCCCCAGTGAAATTCCTCTCACCCTCCAGTGGGACCGAAATCCTCCTCTCTCGCCACTCTTCCCCGCAGGAGAAGAGAGAGAGACACACACACGTACCCTCACGGATGGAGCCCATGCAAACACACGCACGCACTACGACGTCCCTCTCACGCTGCAATCTTCCCTAACTAACTCTTCCCCCGTCCCGCCTCCGTTCTCTCCCTCTCCTCATTAGGCACTCCTGATGGCTACGGAAATCCACTTAGTCTGCAGGAGCCGGAATAATTGTCCGACGTTTTGGACCTCGTCGCGCGGGTGATACGGAGGATCGGGAGGTCCAAGTTGGGGGTGGATGGGAAAGGGGGGGCGAGTGCCGGGGGAGAGTATGTCATGGTGAGGTAGGCTTTTTTTTGTTTCTGAAGGGGTGACGGCCGTTCCGGGGCGATTCGGAGGGTGTGGGAGGGAGGAGCGGTAAGGGACTCGGTGGGGGTAATATGGACGGGAGACTCGGGTGTGTTTTGAGGAAAGGGGTGCGGGGAGGGATGGGGTCGCGCTTGGGGGTGGTTTAAGGGTGGAGAGGGGTGACTGAGACGGACGGAGCGGGTGTACGTATTGGAGGCATGAAGAGCTTGAGGGGTGATATGGGGGTGGGGGGGTGGAGTTGACTTGAGTGCCCCGATGGGACCATTTTCATCCCCCGCCCCCGGCCCATCTCGCTTAAAGTCCTCCTCCGTCCTCGCCTTCATCATATTCTCATACACATTGCTCCCAACTCAGGCTCTCCGCACTGTGCCCTCCGTCTCCTTATTCCTACCCCCTCCCATGCGTCCATCCTTGCGTGCACACCTGGTGCCGGCCGTTAGGGCTCTCCGTTTCGAACTTCCAAACTCCGTGGTCGGTTGACGTCCCTGCGTGAATTTGAATGTCTCATTTCCCGGTCGCTCCTCCTTGGTTGAGGAATGATGCTCAGGCCATGCGGAGAAGTGCGAAAACTCACTTCGTGTAATGTATTACGACTAAGTAAGACGAGTGAAGGATGGGGTTGATCCAATGTATGATGCTAAGTAGAGACAGTATCCGAAAAAATTAATTTATTCCTTTATAATTTTCATCGCCTAAACAATATATCTCGCATGTGTAGACAATGTAATAAATGATTTGATTTCAAATCAGAGTGGTGCAACCAGTGGGTAAACATTTTCAGAGATTTTTGTGACAAAAGGAAATAATACATTCTGCTGATGCATAGTGGTGTTTTTTCAGAAAAAGGTATGGTTTTGGCATTTTCATTTGACTATTTGGTGGAAATCAGCTCGTTATGAAGGAAAGGTTCAAGTGGTTGAGTTTTTCCTCCATTTTATTATAAAAATACTTTTGTTTCCTGCGTAATCAATCCAAGAAGGGCTATGTCTCACCGCTTAGCGCCGTTGCATCTCCTATACTTATAGGCTACGAATTGGTCCAATTGCATTAAGCTTTTCTCCAGGTTTCGAAATCGCTCTTAAAATCCCCTTGACTCGGGAATGTAATGTCAAAGTGCATGGGTGATAAAGGGGGAGGGGAAATGTATGAGTGAGTGAGGAGGAAAAGAAAAAAAAACGAGGCTGGATTTCTTGAGGAGCAAAGGATTCGGTCCATTGGTTCTAGGCATCCACAGTTGGAAGAAGAAAAACGCGGCAGTGCCTCTCAGCAGCACTTAGTTCTGGGGAATTACCTCCGGGCTCGGATTATTTCCCGGCAAAAAGCGGCCTCGGGTTTACGCACCCAATGCAAACCCTGAATACCGACCGCCACCCCAAAACAATCCTCCCAACCCCTCCCCCGCCACCCCTTCGGAAAGCAACCTACCACTCACTCCCCCCCCCTTCCGAGAGTCAATGCCACTGTTGATCTTTAGACTTAAGGAATAGACTTAGCGCTCGGGAGAGAAGAAGGAAAAGTCGTAAGTGGGAGCGAAAGAGAGAAAAAATCGGACGGGGTGGTTGGGAATTGGGTGGGGTTCGTCGTCGAGTACGCGTGCTGTGGGAATATGTATGCGACGTATCGGATGACTTTCCCACTTAGCGCCGATGTTGAAAGGGGCGGAGTATGCGGCCGGGGGAGCCTTGGGGGAGGATGGGGGAGGGGGGGAAGGTTCCGATATTCATCTCCATCCCTCGCCCTCGATTCGGCGTCAGTTTATTCTGCTCGGTTTTTCTACCGCCTCGTGCCACATCTCAAACAGTCTTCAATCTCCATCAGCCCACGAGCAGATGCGTCCACCCTCCCATGACGACAATCCTCGCCGTGAGAGGAGGCTTGGAGATTTGCGCTGAATTAAATTACTTGTAAGGAGAGTCGTGTTAGAGCTCAAATTTTACGCTCTGTGTGATTTTTCCATACTTCAATCTAGTCTCGCAGAGGGCTCAATGTTTAAATTTTAAGATATGAAATGGGTAAGAACTCTAGGCTGGGAGTTGCACAAAAAAGGCAGTACCAGTACCTATTGTGGAGGCTTCTAATCTCATATTCGGACTCCAATGTCATCATGAAAATACAGAAGTACAACTCGGTGTATCGGCCAATGGAGAAAAAAGCTTTGAAAAGCATGTAATGTCGTACTCAAGTGTCTCTTATCTTGATCACTAATTATTGATATGAACTGATATACTTTTATCAAATTGTGAATTTTGAAGTTAGTTTCCACTGCCCTTAGTATGGATAGTGATATTTTAGGAGTTTCTTTCGAGAAAATTCAAACTTTGGTCTACGTTCAAGCGTAGATTATAGTGTAAACAGCAAATTTGGTATGTTAATTGACTTCGAATATTTGAGTTTTTTACTCTCCGATGATAGTATTTTGTCGAATTTCGGTTGTCTATGCTCGTACATTTTTTACGGGTAGCGTTAAGTGTCAACCAAGGCATAATGAGGTTCATATTTGTTCATTGCCTTTCTTACCGTATTGATGCCATCCCCTTGGCAAGTCAATTTTTCCCTTCGATCGACTTATCAGGTCTATTCGACAGAGTGGTATCTGCTTTGCCTCTGGAAGCAGACGCAATAGATTCCGGGGAGATTATAATGGGATGAATGGAAGGAGTCGCACGCGGAATGGAGAGGGAAGGAAGGAATGTGAAAGAAAAGAGCGTCGGGGGTAGTTGAAAAAATATTTTCGTTCCATTCTATCCCTCTCCCCATCCCCATTTCATCCCCTTCGAGTGTGACGAGGCGTGGGCCGAGCGAGAGAGAGAGAGAGAGAGAGGTTTTCCGAGAGTCACTTGACACCGAGGGGCGGGAAACAAATTTCCCTTATTCAAAAAGGTAGTGGGGTGAGTGAGCGGTTGTCTGCGCCGCCGTTCCCAGCCGAAATCACCCCGGCTTTGGATGCTCTCCTCCCGGGCCTGCGTCCACCCCTGCATTCTCCACCCGGCTCCCTTCCGCGGCCGATCCATCCTAGGATCCCACGCACCCTTCTTTTTTCCTCGAGTGGGGTAGCGGGGAGCCTCAAAGTATCCCTCCTCCGGTGGGATATTTTGAGGTGGCGCGGCGGTCCTCCACTCGCGAGTTAATTTTCCAGTGATGAGGTTGGCGAAGGGATTAGTTATACTCGAGTTTGCAAGCAGGTGTGCGGTAACGGGACTGTGTATTTCAAATGAAACGAGGAAATCGTGTCGGAAATGAGTGGACTTATCGAAAAATCAATTACAGACTCAGAAAATATGGCTGTTGAAGGTAATCGGGTTTTTGATGGGGGAAATATCGGTAAATAGCAATAATTCTAATATAAATCACGGAAGTTCATCTTCCATTCATTGTCCCCAACGGTATGAATGCATATAGTGAATTTAGTAAGAACACAAAAATGTAGTATGTTAACTTCCTTCAAAGTGTCTAGTAGTACTTTAATGTATCGATTAAATCCTCATTACCAAGTATATGTCGCTTGCACTACCTTAACTGGGGAGGACATAACCCAAATATTATGCTTTAAAACCGTCGAAAACCACGGATTGCGTCGCGTTCTTATTCTACACTAAACATTCAAGTATTAAAATTATAGTAGGACATAATAATGCGTCGGATTAAATTATGCTCTAAACTTACAGCTCAACATGTCTACGCTTCCACTATTTAGTAAATGAACTTCAATATCTTGAGAGAGTGAACAGTATTATATCCGGCCACTCTTCTCTTTTGATATATTTCATTAAAGTTTTTGGATAAGGTGAGTTATCAAAAGCATTATATCCAGAATCATTGGCCTATTGATTCTTATTCAGCATGGAAACAGAAATAACAGAAATTGTCAATGAAATTTGATATTTTTTTAATGAAACGGTAGTGATGGTTAAGGTATATGCATGGGGCTTTTAGCAACCCTCATATCGGGATTTTTAATTTCCTTTCGCACGCGCGCACTAACTTGTGCATTTTAATTCTTCTCCCACTGATACCTCTAGAATTCGTCTACTTCTCGTCCAACTCACAGCAAGGCTGTGTCCACATCTCTACTGCACGGAAAAGTTGAGTCCTATCAGCGCGAATCGAGACGGGGGAATGTTTTGGGTACCTCCGCGCTTCTTCCATTGGGAACTCTGTTCTTACTCTTAATCTGCGGCCCCCTTCATTCTATCCCTCTACCTCCCTCCCCCGACCTAACTAAAGTGGTGGTCTCTCTTCCTCCCAGTTTATCCCCTCCTCTTAATTCCGCCGTTCGTGCCAATTTACGGCTCGTTTCCCTCCGGTACCCCAAACCATCCGAAGGTCCTTCTACCATCCTCTCAAGCCATCTTCCCAGCTTCCTGTCTCTTTTTTCTCTCTCCTATTAGTCTCTTTCTCTCTCTTCTCTCCCGGAGTTCCTGCTTCCCAAGGAGTATGCTAACTGCGAGGAGGATAATCGTTTTTCTTCAAAGTCATTCCGCCTCATTCCCTCCACCAATTTCATTCCTTTTTGTATCCCCGGTGGCCATCTGTCTCCCAAGTTACGCTAGAAGGAGAGCTCGTGGAGAATGGGATTGTAAGATGATAGTTTAAATGCTCATCATTAGGACTAATTATTCTTGAAATGCGTGTTATCGTCATTAGGTTTATTACTTTTAGGTAATTTTCGTTGCATGGTCCATAAACTGTTAGCTTACCTACTATCCGTTGAAAGTTTTTCCCCTTTTTTCATGATGGCAGTAGCGTACATAAATTAGAAAGAGTATGACTATGGTAAACTGTTATCCAATTACAATCCATTTCATGTCTTGTACCCGATCTCTCTTCGTAAAAATTTAAAGATCGTTGAATTCCACTCTTAAGTCCTGTTGCTGGTGAAACAGATTTTTTATCAATGTTCCTGAACATCGAGAAATATGTAGCGAAGTGTTGATATATCTAATTATTTGATAGTGAATGAGATATTTATCATTTACATGAACTCAGATGATCAAATTTATCGGCACTAACGCTTTGAATTGATTTCTCATTTACGCAGTGTTCGATACGAATATACACGGGGTAGGTTTTCTTTGAGTGAAGAGACTTTGATTGGGAATTTACCTCCTTGGAGAATGGACTCACGGATTTACATCATGCACTACGTACTAATGTCACTACCTCTTTTTAGATTGTAAGTTAGAAACGTGAATATTGTGTTCTGTCTTTTTGAACCCTATCTATATTCATTTTCATACGTATTCCAGGTCTCGATCGATCTCTCACATCCTCCTTTAAGCGAATTCGGTCGTTAATATCCAATTCTTTCCCATAATCGGAGGCCCGCGCCCCTCTCAATCATTTCCCGAATCCATTTCCCTTTCCCACTCCTCTGCTTGCTCTCGAAACGCTCTACTCCGGCCCCTATAACGCAGGGATAATTACACACATAACAGAACATTGAGTATTATCATGGCCGTTCTGTTCCCATGTAATTGAATTAATCCACTCGGCGGGAGAGAGGAGAGAGACAAGGGAATGGATGGGAGGAGGAGGGTTCCGCGGGAGGAGACGATGGTTTGTCCCGGGAGAGCGGAGCGGAGGGAAGTCGAAGCGAGAGCAGAAGCTTCGGGAAGTATGGGGAAGGAGGAGTAGGGTGGGTTGGCGGTGGGAGTGGCAAGGGTTTCGAGACCATTTCGGTGGAATGTAAGGTGTCCTTCATGTGAGGAAGATGAGGGGAAAAGGGTTCTGGGAGCGTATGGCTCCGGAAGCTTCGTTACCCCCATCCCTCTCCTGCAGGCACCCACCTCAGCTCCCTCTCCCTACTTTACACCCGAATATATGCACCACTCTGGACGAATTCCTCCAATAATAATTTTCTGCAAATATATGTATCGGATTCCATATCATCAGTAGCGTTGGTAGCGTTATATCAATGGGTTATAAGCATTACGACAATGGCCACCAGTTTCTTGTAAATGCCATGTCCCATCACGGTGTATCCATGAACATGCTGAAATAGGATGCTCAGCATTTTTCTCTCATTTGGTGACTTTCTGGACCGTGATTTCACACAGTTTCATTTTGTCTTTTATCAAGAATTTTAAAGACAGCATTGTTCAACTATTTCATGCCCTGCTACTATTGGCGATTGGTACCTTCTACTTTTGGGGTTTTCCTATGTGTGTCTCTAAGGTATGGCAACCATATTGATTTCCTTCTTTTATGTTGACACCCCGGATTAGGGAATCAATACACGCATCAAACAGTGATCTTGCGAATGTAAAACTTGACTGCGCCGAACAGAGCGGCCCTTTGTAGTAAGATACGCGATTAACGACGTTCATGCTCTTAAGGACAGTGAGTTGGAACCTGCGGATCTTTTGTTTTACACTAAAATATCTGCTTACTCTGATAAATTCTGACCCTTTTTCAAGATAGCGTCCATTGTCTTGAAGAGAAAGTTAAAAAGGTGGACTTGTGTAGAATCTAAGCCGCGTAAATTGTACGCTGTTCCACCGATAGTAAAGACAAAGTTATCCCATCCCCATTGGGAAGGCTTTAGAATAGCCACAGTATAGGTCAGATTAGATTGAGAGGATTTTTGGCCGGACCGATGACTTTGGCTTGGCGGTCGATCTGATTTGAGGATGTAATGCTGTATTGAGTCGATTGAAGGAAGTTCTGATGGGGATTGGGAGAGGGTTTGAAGTACTTGAGGAACTAGACAAGTGGGTTGAAACCAACTGGGGCACAAGATGGGGAGATATTTAGCGCTGGGTAAGTGGCGTTAATCGACGCCAGATATGGAAAATCGGTGGCCGAAGCAGCGAAAATCTGCGAGATTATAAAAAAAATACGCGTCTGAACATAGGAAATTACGGAAGGTTCCAGCACGATCTGCTCCCTTGAATTAACTGTCGACAAAAGGTACACGGAAAAAAAATCACCGACCCTTTCCGAAAGGGAACTTATCGTTGATACAAAAGATTGCGCTTCACGTAATGAGTACAAATCGCGGGCGTATCGCTAAAATGAGGAATGAATATGGCCCTCGTAACCGACTTTGTCTCCACTGGTTCATCTGTGGCTTGGGAATGTTAGTGGCTGGCGAAAAAAAAAATTCCCAAAGATTACCGTGATCAGAGAAATCTAGCTTCTGCTGTGTATTTAGTCGGTGATTGGGAGGAATTTAGCAATCTAAAGAGTCATGTGACCAAAGGTCGTAGCTGTTGTATATTTTATAGACGTAATCTGCACACACTGCCATTGAGATACCTTTCACTCTTAAAAAATATTACCCCTTCCCTCAACTCCTCTTTGCTAAAAGCTGATTATATCTTTTAGCCTATTCTTTAGACTCTCCATCTATTCCATTTCTTACGCTAACAAGTTAATGACTGCCCATCATTGTATCAGGACTAAGAATATTCACAAGTAAATTGTTTTGAAATGCACAATGCCCAAGCGTACTAAAATTTGCGAATTTCTTTTAAGCTCTGATTTGAATTATTAACTTCAAATATAGGTATTTTTATGTTATATTACACTTTTAGGAGCAATTACTGTTATAAAATTGTTACTGTTAATACTGCTAAAAGAACCATTAAGATAAAATGTTCAAATACTGATTATATTTATGCATAACATACATTTCGAGGTGGCAATATATGGGTTTCCGACAAGAGACCTGAGTTCTTCCATTCGTTTGATGGTCAAACACCACGAATAGAGTTTATTCCGGTGTGATTACGGCTGCCTTATCCTTTCAACCCTTCTCTACCTATCTACCCTTGCTTACCAAGGGACTACATCTGATTCCTAGGATATGAATTGGAGTTTCAGTGAGCAAAATCGTTCAGAAGTTGGCATACAAAAAAGGTAAATGAAATTTATAGATAAAAAGTACAGACGAGGTGAAGGAGATCCTAACCCCAAAAAAATTGCAACGAGCGCATTCACTCAGATGGTATTGATACGGAAACGTACTCTTCGCATCCTATTGCTTCAAATACCCTCATCATATTTGTATTTTTCTGATGAGGTTTGATATTCGAAACTGGAAATCGCGAATCCCCAACTAGCATTACCTACCAAGCGGCGTTTCGCATCGAGGAGGGACTGGGTATTACGTGAACGTCATCGCCGATATGGAACAGTCTTGTTCCTTTCCATTCCGCAGTTCTGCTCGCCCTCCACAATGAGACCCCACCCTCCCGGTTCGCCTCCACACCCTCTTTCGTCCCTCCCTCTCAATCCGCAATTATTCCTCTCTGTTTGCACACGCGCTCGGATTGTGCTCCGAGGCGCTTGGCTCCCTTCATCCGCTCCGCCGCGGGAGGAATCCAAAGAACGCGGCAGCGCGCGCGGATCGGATTAAAAATGCGTTTATACATGAAGACGGCGCACTTTGACATAATGTTCCCCTCAACGATCTCCTTTTGTTCCCTGGCGAAGTCAGCATTTTCAAGCATGGGCCTCACCCCTCACTGCCAACCCTTGGATCTTTCCGCTGCGGAGAGGAAGAAAAAACGCTCGGAAACAATTTTGTCGATTTTATTCTCCTGCATTCTATTAATTCTTTCTCTCTCATCGTACATATCATTTTCTGTGGGTCTTATACTCGTTTGCTCATGATGTAATGACGTTTGAAACACAAAAACATTGAATATAGAACTGCTTGCTTTCATTTGCACTATTATGAGCATTTAGATTATGTAACACTCTTTCATATTCCAATATTTACGTCCACAGGTAACTGTTATTTATTATCTTCGAGCACTGAAAAAGAGGTTGGGGAAAGCAGTCTTTAAACATTTTAAATGATTTTTTTAAAATAACACGAGTGAGAATTTATTTTTATGAGAGCCAAAAGAGAGAGAGAGCATGCTTTTTTAAGAATTAGTTGAACAGTACCAAAGTTTTCTGAGCATTCTAATTTGCACAACAAGCTCACATAAGAGATAGGAATGCTCGGCTATTTTTTTTCAGTATTTACGAACGAATGTGAATGTTCAGTTATATCATTTTATGAAAATTTACCTCGGTTCCGCGGCGTTGGTGTCTCGAAAACTAGATAAAATTTCTCCATGATGATTTTTTGTGTTCTTGTAATTATTTTTCAGCTTACGCTCGGTAATAAGTGTACAAACGATTTCCATCGTTATAGATACTACCTTATCGTATCGTACCATTCCTACGGTAATACTAATCATACTGAATATGTGCCATCATTTATACTTAGTACTGGAGTTCACCAGAGGCGCAAGTTTCTTTCCTTCCATGTTTTCTTTTTTGGAGGAGAAAGTCTTCTTCTTTCCTCGAACTCACTTCAACCCTCCTCCACACGTACACCATTCTCCCACTCCAGCGTCTTACTCTACACCCCACTTTCCCAGCCCTCACCTCTGAATTCCCGCTGCCCCTACCCCCTTTGACCCCACTGCAGCACCCATAGCGCACCCCCATCCTCCCCGTTCCGCACCCACCCTCCCGGGCGACCCCACCCTCATCCCCACCCCCTTCCGAATTTGCATAACAATAGTGCACGTAGTATGGTATGGCCCGATATTGCCCCGGGGGTGATTCCGCGTTGTGACCTCATCGCTCCCTTCCCCTCCTACCCCCCCCATCCCTTCCTTGCGCCCCCCCTCCCGCCGTCTCGGCCGTAGTTCTACCCCGACTCGTAGAATGTTTTAGATTTAAATGCTAATTAAGATCTCGGGGAAAACAAGTAAATCATTTCCAAATCTAAAAACTAACAAAGCCGCAAGGTTTTCCCACCTACCTTCCCCCACTGGCGCCGTGGTGGGCCTCCCTCAGCCACCCTCGCCCGCCGGGCTTCGCTCGCTCCGGGAAATGAAAACAGTGTATTTAAGGAAGAAAGGGATGCCGAGAGAAAGAGAGAGATAGTTTAAGGAAGGCGGGGGTGGAGGGGAGGGAGGGGGGGAGGAGTTTTCGGCGCTGGGAGCGGCGCGCTGCGGAAGTTTGCCTCCGGGGATGTCGTCGCGGGCGTCTTAATTCAGGCGCCGCGACGCCCAAGATATTCCGCCGACGTTTCTGCGCGGCCCCCGCGCTTTTCCTCAATCTTCCCTGAGATTTATAAGTTAATATATATGATAATTCTCGCCGCGGGATATTATTATTATTAATGTATTAGTTGTTTAATAACCGCCTCTGGAAGGGAGAGGAGGGATCGGAAGTTGTAGCCAAGGTGGTGCGAAAGGAAGGAAAAGGAAGGCGTCTTGCGGTGGGGATGGGCGTGCAAAGGGTGTGGAGTGCAGAAAGTGTGACCCCAACTCCCTCACCCGCTCCTTCAACCCTCCGCTCGCCCACGATTCCACGTTTCAGCAATATCTCCCGTCGAGCCGTTCGCTTCTCTCTACCCGGCCGGAAAGCATCAGGTGCTCTTAACTCCGCTCTGTTGTTTATAATTGCCGAAAATATTCACAAAGTTTTGCAAGGTGATATAAAAATGCTGGGAGGAAGGATTGATGATCCAATTTCTGCGCGAAATGATCGAGGGACACAGCCCCGTTTAAAATGGACCCACTGATTCATCGCCTAAGTGAGTTTAAGACGCTGGTTCAGGCATGGGTTGTCTTGGGTACGAGTGAGCGTTCTCCTAACGATATGGGATACCGTTCCAGGTACACCTCTTTCCTTTCCGCTTGGACGAGCAGCGGAATAAAAACCCATAAATTGAACTTAAATGGAGATGAGCTGAAAGTGAGTTGAGATTTTTGATTCGGGAGCTGCTAAGGTTCTTCCATCTCTGTCCATAGAAATTATGTTCCTTCGAGGGAAAATGTGAATTAATGAACAACCGACATTGGGAAGGGTACCTGTTATTTCCCTCGTGAAAGATACTTGTTTTTCAATTTTCTGAACGTTGATTTTTGTGCAAAGTTCCGTGTATTATGGAGAGTTTCAAGCTCGAATGGAAGATATTGATGCAAGACGTTCTCACGATACGTTCCCATGAAGTTTTGACTTCTAAAATTCTTGGTATGGGAATTGATTTTTTATCCAACAAAAAGTAACTATTATTTCAGCCCCTAGAATAAATGAGTTTAATTTGGTAATGTATTCTTGAGGAGGCAAAATAATCTGAGGTATTAAAACACAAACATACGGGATTACGTGGAATAAAAAATGAACCATACTGCCTAAAGCATCCTCATAATCTCAGCGGTATATCTGGGGTGAGCGAAATGAAACTGAAATTGCCGTGAAAAAATGTTGAAACTCCATGCTACATTAACACGTAAAATGCGTATGAATTACTCGTCACTTCAGAAAGTTTCCATCGATCGGTCGGACTTTGGTTTATCATACCACAAACTTATTTTAGGAGTCTCAGTTTGATGCATGTACCTTAGATAACTAACATCACTTCAAAATATTACCATTCTTTATATGTATTTCATTTTTTATGTTCATTCGTTATTTAGTGCAATTAATTTTTTGTTTTTTTTATTGTTTTGAATTGAGCTAACGCCCTGGTTACGAGAGAGGACGAAAAACAGTGATTGTTAATAGAGAGACCATATTGACATGTAAGGGATAGATACAAACATAAAAAAAGTGTCAAGTGATATTGAAGTTTTATTTAGATGATCGCATTGATACATTAAGCTTAAGTCAAAAGTATGTATTAATGCGATAATAGCATTGCTTATCATGAAAATTACAGTAGAAAACGGGAAAATTAATAACTGGAATTAAAATTGTTTTATGGTGAATAAGAATGATGATTGACGTCCAGTGGGCATGAACTGCAATTTTATTATCATGTGATGCTTTATTTCATTGAGGTCAGAGACGTTGTGCTCTGTGGATCGTACCTGCATGAAAGATCATGGTAAAGAAAATTTGAAAATATAGCATCACTAAGGATATCATGGCATGCTATGACAGAGCTGAAATATAAGGTTAGCAAGGGAAATTTCTCGGTAATTTAATCGAGCCTTTGTTTATTTTCAGCTGAGTTGAAGATGGAGATTCTGAGAGAGAGGGAAATGAAGGAGAACATCGAGCGTCAGCTGATGGATGAGCAGAAGATAAGAGGTGAGTCGAACTTTCTTCTTAAATCCTTCTTGCTATGCAAAATTGTAGCATATGACTATCCCGTTATGTCGGCTGAGTTTACCTCCTCATAAACAATCTATTAAATGCCATATCCAAAGAACCCCGAGTGAGGGCCTAGCGTGCCTAAAGTTAACGCGCTTTACGAAGTTAATATTTTGAATAGTTGGATTGATTTATTTAACTAAGCATCTCACTTACAATTATTACACTTTTCCGAAGTGAGCAGTAGTTAAGGACAGATACATCTGATTTCCATTCTTTAGCAGATAAGTCTGTGAATAAGGTATGATCTTAGGAAATTCTTTAGCCTTAACCGAAGACAGAGATTCTCGGCTCTCTCTTCAAGAGTAGAATTCATTTTCGGATAAAGGTTAATCGCGCAAATAATTATTCCCACTCAGTTTTATCGAATGGCAATGAGTGATAAATCTTCTAATTCCAAGATGTCGAGGCGTTTGCTATGAACTTTTTGTGTTCATGACAAAAGTTACCCAGTTGGCTTTAACACACTAGGTATTGGGAGGAAAGAACGGCATGGTTAGTGGGCGAGGAAATTTCAGCAGGCGTAGTGAAGAAGGCATCCATTGCTATTCTTTGGGGGAATGATGGCAGTCAGTGGTTACGCGAGGGAAACACCAGCATTTTCTCCGACGAAAGGATGGGTTAAGGAGGAAAATTTCACCCGTAAATCAACTGAGCCCGGAGCAATTTTCCCGTCACACCTCGCTCGAGCGCCGAATCCGTAATGCATTCCCCATTTCTGGGTAAAAACTCGAAAAGAGAAGCGGGGCCAAGGGGTGACCGTGAGAGCAGGAAAAAGGATTTAGGGGCCAAAAGGAGTCTCCCAATTGCTGTTTCCCCGAGACGACGACGAAGGGGTGTTCGAAGACAGTGGTGTGGGAGGAGATATCTCGCCCTAAGGCGTTCCCAGTCCAAAGTGGCGCTGAAGGGAAAGGGAAGCCATAGAACCATAATAGGATATTAAAATATTGCCCATGGGCGTCCCGTGCTCTGTATTCGTCTGTGCTGAGTGGTTTCTTTACTGGAACCAAGCGATTCCGCGAAATAGTGGAAGGAAAGTGTTCCTGAAGACCTTGGCTCTGCGAATTGACTTGCCCTAAACACTTCCGCTGAAATCGGAACAGTTGTGATCAAGACACAAGTGGTTGAAATCATGAGTAGTTTAGGGTTTAAAAATAGTATTATGTCAATATGAGTGGTTTTAGGCAGTAGATAAGTACGTTCTTTCCTTCTTTTTATTGTTTTGACGTAATATTAATGATTCTTAAGACTTCGAGATTTATTCAGGATATGATTATTTTAGCCTAAGTAACTAAATGCTGCTAATAAGGCATGATATTTGCAGAGAAATGTTGATAGTAAGCTGAAAATGTTTTATTCTTGATTCGGTGATGAATCGATACCGTGGTCTAAATGCGTTAATCTCGTAGTTGTTAGTCGTGAAAGTTGTTCTGACATGGGTATATTTTTCGATTTAATAAAAGGCACAGCATATGACAGTGAAAGGAGTTTTTCATATTGGGTTTCATGCTTTCACTCTGGGTGCGTGACTTTTGAGAATTCTCTATCATCTGATATTATAGACGGACGATATTACAAGTAACTTACAGATAACTTGCAGGAAGAAAACGCTGAAATTCAATGACCACTCATTGAACTAAAATTTTTAACTACTATAGACGGCTGTGGCATTAATAAAAATAAGGAAACGAGGGAGGGTCGGGAGTAGATTGCTGGCGTCGCATAACATAAAACTTCTCATTCGAAGTCGGGAGCTAACATAGCAGTCACTAATTTCGATGCTATTATTGCCTTATTAATTCAAGAGGAAAACGTGGCCTACCCGTAAAAGGACGAGACTGGGCTACGATTTCTCGGGAGGTGGTTTCATTTTAACATTTTTTTGTGTGATCCTCAGGTTAGGGGACAGAGGAGAAGGTGGTTTGGCAAAGAGGGGGCATGGAGTATAGGTAGTCAGGGGCGCTCTAATAGCATCGAGGGAAAGAATAAGTCTAGGAAATTAAAGTGAACTGCCATTCGTCTTAAGGCCCTGGTCCTTTTCCCTCGCCCCCTTCCCCATTCCAATGTCGGCCCAGTACCTCACCCCGTGATACTAGGAACCCTCCCCCCTTCCCACTCCGCCCCCAACCCTCGACAGCCGACCCACTCTCCAGAATCCCCTCAGCCGCAGCTCCCCATCCCAGTCTCCGTAGTCAACCACCACCAGACGCGCTGACATTTTATGCGAAATGTCAAATCTCACCACGGCCCTCGATCGCCCAAGGAACGTTCCTTCTTCTCGAAAAAAACTCCTCAGCCTTTGCCCTCTTGTGATTCCTTCCCCCTTCCACCCCGTGCCCTCTCTTCCCCCCTCCCATCTCCGTTCAAAACGTCTCCCTCACCATCTCCGCCTCTCCTTGCCTTCGGCCCCATCTTCATCTTGGGAAGAAGATCTCCCGTGCGCCTTGGCCAACGTGGGCATTTCATTTCCTTTGTCGCTCTGGCAGCATTTCATGCAGGCTGGCTCCGTAGAAGTCCTTTCACACTTTTGCCTTCGCCCGTCATTTTCTTGTCCTCAGCATATTGAGCCCTTCCTACTTCGTGCAAAGGTTTTGAAATGATTCGACGGCACATCACGTCATTCGATTCTCGCTTATATTTCTGTTTCACAATTCTACTGATGTCGGCTATTCGTAGAAGTCTGAAAACTCCCTAGTGTAAGCATAGTTTTCTTACTTAATAGAGACCACATCAGGCAGGAATGCTTACGGTTTTTGACTATCTATATCTACTGATTAACCTGCTAGCCAACTTGAGAGTGTGTGGAAAGGGACCTTAATTTTCTAGATATCTGACTGAGTCTGAGTTTTGTGGGCAGACAAGTTATGCTCCTTTTCTTTCCTTCCTTTAAATATTTACGAGACTGCGCGACGGGTATGCAACCACAGTCGCTCAATCATTAAATCATGTGATGCCATCCGTAGGAGACCAGTCAATCGTATTCCTTCAACATTTTAGCTCTTCGGTGGAGCAAATTAATTTTCTCAATTGTCCTGAACCATTGCTATTGGTAAAATTCATGTTGCAGAAAGAAACTGAAGCGACAAAGCAAAGTAGCATTAAGTTGACTCTTGACACTCGAAGTTGGCGATGCAGATTAGACTTTCATTGCACACGAGCAATGGCCTGCCTGAGCATTCTCATTTTTTCAGTGTAATGTGATTGCCGGAGACCTTTCGTTTTATTTTGAGCTAAAAGAAAACTCGCTGGCATTCACGCGGCAGAGGTTGCTTCGAATCTCCTTGAACGACTGCGTCTAACGGATCCGCCTCATGCCTCCCCCCCAACACTCACAATGTCCAACCACCCCTGACAAATGGAAGAGCGCCGGTCTTCCTGGTCGAGGCGATGAGGGGAGGGGGCACGGGGTCCTCCTTCGCTCGCGGGGCGATCTGGTGGGAGTTCCTCCGAGCAGTGGCTCCCCTCTCAACCCTCGCGAATCCCCGGGGAGCGATTTGGAGCGTAGTAAGAGAAGAAACCGGAGGGAAAAGAAGACATTAGAAGACTATTCGCTTTTCTCGAGTCAAGGGGCCGTAGAGGGAGTGGAATGGGGCTGTGGAGGGGGGAGTGGTTAAGGAAGGAGGGTTTCCCGTCTCCGGCAGTGGGATAAAGCAGGAGGAAGATGACGTCCGTTCATTTTTAACTCTTTTTTAAGATTCCACTCAAAAGGGCAGGGTGAACAAGGGGATGAGGAGACGTTTCGGACTTCTCCCCACCCACCATGTCCCCCAACCTCTTTTATTCCTGGAGTAGACGAAAGGGTATGCGAGCAAAGAGCGCTTTATTGCCCTGAGGGGAAAGGTATGCCTGTAGGGTAAGAGCGAAGTAAGATTTTTATGTCCTTTGCTCGATCCCCAGCAGAGCCTTGCAGCATTTAAGAAAGTAATTGCAGCTTAATGACTTTTTTTCGTTTTTATGCAGTTTCTTTCTCGGAAATGGCATGGTCAAAGTTTCGGTCAAGGAAATAAGAAAATTGAGCTCGGAGATAGTTGGAGTAAAATCTACCTCGTTTGCCTTAATATGAACGCATAAATCTTTTCCTTCACGCGACAGTGCTGATACAATTGTTGACGTTTGTAAACAATGTATATGAAATGTTATTAACGACATGAAGTAAAATAAATTCGCTCTAAATTTTTATTTACGTACACTTCTAGATATTTTCTTATTATACGTGATCTTTCTTGGTTTCACTTAACTCTTTCTCATTTGCGTCTCTTTTTTTGCACAATTTCAACATGTACTAAAAATGTGCCAAATGTATCAGTCAATTCATCAAATTTTCCAATTACGCGTGTGTTGCCAATCTTAGTTGAGTATAGTTAACGCCTATAAAACCCTTTCACTGTAGACCTAGGAGCACATTAATAATAGCCGGAGACGAAGCCATTGGCAGTTTACCTGAACTTCATCTGAGCACATATAACATATCCCCTAAGTATTTTTTAGATGATACCACTTCTTGAACAGTCGGTGAAGATGCATGTGGATTGGTTGATATTTTTTACGTGCCCAGGGCGGTATTATTATTCTTATCGTTCTTGCTTACCCACAAATGTGGTTTCAGTCTTACTCAGAGGAATTCGTTGGTCACGGAAGTCGAGAAGATACACTCACCGGCCTTTTTAGGTCAGGCAATGATGTTGGGTTTTTCTGCAAATGAAGTTTGCGTTTAAGTCAAGCGCTGCAATACTTAGATGCATTTGGAGCATCCAAAAAAACTCATCACACTTTAAAGTATTTAATTTAGAGAAACTTTTCTACGTGGAAGTGCCGAGCGAAGAATTGTTTCAATACATCCGCGTGCGCTATTCGCCTTGCAGATCTTGCAGCAAATGTCGCGCACTGGGAAACGCATGAGAAGAGGTTGAATGAGATGGGGTAGGAGGCAAGGGGGAGGAAAAACCGAGGTGGCGTCAGGGATAGGAGAGATCGCGCGGGCAAAGGGACGCAGGGTGAGCCATCAATCACGCGAGCCGCCACCGCCTTCTCCTCCAGTGTCACACCCACCCTTTGCCTCGTCCAGCTTCTGAACACGGTGCCATGCTCCTCTCCGTCTTGCCTCTCCTCTCGTTTCTCCACCAACCAGATCTCTGGACCAGCACTCAAAAGAGTGGCGGAACCTTCAACAGCATATAATTCAATGCAAATTTCCCACCCTCTCCTTCCTTTCACTCACTACAATCGGCCCACCCCCAAGATGGAGCTGATTAATGTCTACGGATGGGAGTAAAACTGTGCCCTCGCCAAGGTTCCCAAAGCGGTCAGTGTTAGGATTAATAGGCTCGGTTTAATCGTAAAGTTGTTGAGGAGTTATGCGGGTGGTCCGAGGAGTCACTGTTCCCAGTTATCAGCAGAGGCTAATTTGCGCCTAGGGAAGTGAACCTTGTGCTTACATAACATTTAAGCACTTCATTACTATTTTTATGGAAATAATGGCTAATATTTGCTGCATTGAAAACGTCTCGAAATGCATTGATCTGTGTACGCCGTAAGTTTGTGAATATTGTAACTCTCTCATCGACACTAGTCAGGTCCTTTCACATTGTAAATTCTGAAATCTCCTCCATGTCCATCGGAGAACATCAAGGCCTCCTCTGACCGCGCCTTCTCTCTGAGACACTCCTCGAGGCTCCTCCCTCAATCCCGTTCACCAACCGTCGTCTCCTTTCCCTTCAGTTTCCATCTGGCTCCCCCCCATCAAATGCACACTGTCATCGACATCTCACTCTGAAGCGCCACGGCGGGGGCAGTCATTAATCTCCTAATCCATCCTTAACGCCGTCCTCCCTTTTCCTCAAGCATCCCTGAAAAACCCACCCCTTAACGCCATGCCGAGAAAAATTCGGCCCACTCCTCTTTACAACCCCGTCCAACCACTCGGCCTTACGGCCGTACACCCTACTTCCACACGTTTCCCTTTTCGTTTTCTTTCTCTCGAACGCCTCGTCATCAATCTATCTCCGCTTCATCTCCCCTCTCTTCCTCTTTTCTCCCACTAGCTTTCCTTCCCTTGGCGAATGTCGAATACGTATGTGCAATTTCAAGAGAAGGATTAGACCATTTCAGGGTGGCATCAGACATTTTAGCTTTGGGCTTTATTTCCTTTCAAGCGTTGGGGTGTGACGATGTGGATAAGAGTGGTAAACTCTTGATTATTTATTTTGTTTTCCGGGTGACAAACTATTAATTATTTTCTTTGCCTGTGGAAGGTTTTAAGTTTGAGCAGTTCGTAGAAGGCGGACGGGGATGCTAACTTATATACTTCGGTATTTTTTTTCAGGCTCTCAGCCCTGAAAACTCAAACAGCCAGTTTTATTGAAGAGATTTAGATCTAAATTCTGGAAGCACGAGCTACTTACTTGATCATTACTTTTTTTTTAGTTTGTGTGGGTTTTTATCCAGTCACTCAGGAGATAAATTTAGGGAAGGCCAATTGAGATGAAAGTGACGTCAACACTGATGGTCACTGCGAAGTCACTGTTAATTTGACACAGCTCTCTCTACGATTCTAACGTCAGCTAACCTATTCACGATTTATCAATATTTCCACAGTGGGTAACTTCATTAAGGTTTATCACGGCTAGTTCGTAGTCCATAAACTCGTAAACGTCCTGTATTTTATTATGTATTTCACTCGTGGCCTTCTTTTGAAGTTCACTTTGCTCTCGACGTCTGCCTTAATGAGGCTCAATGTGTACGCCATAAGGTCGCCCGAACTTCTTTTTAGAGTTTTCATCGCTTTCGAATTTTTTCCCAGGCTGTTCTTGGAACCTCTTCATTTGCCTCTTGGCCTTTTTATGTGACCTTCATCTTTCTTCTGCAATTCTATATTAGAAATATATCTCATCTTTACTCCTCTATGTGTATCTGCCTCACTATCATCCATGGTTATGTTTCGAATGTGCATTTTAAAAGTTAAACCATATTTTTGGGCTTCGGTATTCAGCTTTTCCTCTAGTTAATTGTAATTATAGTCGAGACAATCCCGCATGATTTATCCTCATCTTCTATTTTTGTGTATCGCTGGTCATCCTACATTAACACAGGTATAATCTTCCACTTCTTCAATATTTTTCTTTCCTATTAATATTGTCTACATGGTGTCAATACAATATTCCTACGCCTGCGTCTACCGACTATCTTGAAAGCAAGCTAGATGGTGTATGACAGGGTTGAATAATCACCAATACTGCTCTACGTTAATATAGCTTAGAAGTTGAGCACCACTCACTACCTTATAAAATTAAATACATTGAAATTAATGTTTCCTTGGTCATGTTATTAACTAAGAACTCAAGGCTTTTAGTTAAAATAGCATACTTCTTTCTTATTTTCCTTTTGCCACAGAGAATATCCACGGGCAGCCATAAACACCGGTGAATTGGGATTTTTTCCAATCCATTCCCTCAGTGGGAGGGAGTGCACTTCTCTCTTTTCCAAGTCCCAGTGCGAGGATGAGGAGGGGGAAGCGTAACTTTAGTCGAGGTGACAAACAGAGAGCCATTAGCCCCCGGCCGCCTCTTCCTTCTTTTCCTAACCCTATTCTCCATTCCACCCGCCTCTCGCTCACTCCCCCATCATTCCAACCCTCGTGGACACCCCATTGTCCCATCTTTCTCTCTTTCACATACCCCTTCTCAGTCTGCTGCGATATCCTCGAAAACTTGCACACGTTATGGATACTGTATTGGTGTCAGGACTCCAGATTTTTCTCTAGCCCGATTCTAAAGTGAACGAGGAGTTCGGACGCTAAAAGGATAAAAAGTTATACTTTTCCTGTTACTTACCCGTTCTGATGTATAGATATAGTTAGCATTTGGTCAAGGAAGGGAAACAATTTGTGAAAAAGTATTTAAGGTACTAAGCGATGTTTTAAGAGTTCCGGAGAGATTTGGTGATTTTGCACGTGTGCCGATTCTAAAAGCATAAATCATTCGTATGTAAAGTTGCCAAGGTACGATTAAGCGTCCAGTTAACCACCAAACTGTAATTGCTGGTTTATTCGGTGCGAATGTTATCTTCTTCGTATGAAATTATTGTGTGCTAAGTTAATCCCTCTTAGTGAAGAGATCTACGTACTACCCGTCATCACTTGTATGGAAGTGACAGCAAAGAATGTCGTGTACCTGAAAATTGCTCTTTTGCGTTTAACGTTTCTTTTACAGTAGGTCACACGTATTTAGTTTCAATTTTTATTGAAGGTAACCTTTCCTAAAGTTATTTTTGCAGATGGTAAGGGTTTCACTAAGAAAACGTTTCGGGCCCATTTTTCTTTACATTCCCCATTTCCAACCAACTGTTTTAGCGCATTAAAAAACTTATGAAGTGGGTGGGTTTTGTCAGCTACAGTTCGCGGGTTGTGATGACGAAAAAATCGACTCGTCGACCGACCAAAATACTCTCGAGGGGAGAAAAAATGCAGTCCTTCCTCCATATTGGAACATCCCGTCATGCCTTGTTAGACATCGTGCCACAATGTCAATCTCCCTCATTGACAACCCCCAACCCCTCCCGTGTACATACGTACATATTTTTTTAAATGTTTGACAACCTCTCCATACGTGCGCTGTATGATTGGTTTCCATGGAGACGGGGGTTCCTGTGGGTTGTTAAGCGCCCGGGTGGACTTGGAGCGGGGCGGGTGGTTGGATTCGCAGGGGAAAACCAGTCGGAAATGAGTCGGCCGGGAAGTTGACGCAAGAGGGGACGGAAAGGGAGGTGGGGATGGAGAGGGGGCATTGGCGGTTGGGAGGAGGGTGGGCAGGTCTGTGGCCACTGGAAAGGTCATGCCTAAATGGTGTTCGACTGGAACGCACACAATCTCTCTCCCAATACGCCGTCCTCAGCCTTCCTTCGTTTCATACCTTCAATTCGACTCCTCTCAAGCTCAAGATATCTCTCCCCGCTGGCCTCAGTATGGCCTGTAGACGAAGGTTCAGTTTCTCTTCAGGAATGTATACATATAACATCTCCTCATTTTTCGCTTGGCCTCAATCGGAATATGTGGGCATTTTGTTTCCTAAAGAATCAAATCAGATGGTACCCTCTATTTCTCCTTTTTATCACTGTCTTTGGAACTTCTATAGCAGGTTGGAATTTATACGATCCCTAAAACGGAAAAGTTTGACAATTGTGGAGCCTCTCCCCAAAAACACGCCACAGTATTTGATGAAAGATTTTGTTAAAAAAATTAAAAACGTATTTAAGTATCGCATGAAGATTTCGCATAACAATCCTGAAAATAACTCTGGAAACTATTTACTCAGTTATGGAGCTGAAAATGTTACATATTGATTGCTCATTTTCACGCGTAAATCTGTTTGGAATTACTTCCACGTTTGCCATTGTTCCAAAAAAATTGACGCCATCTGGAGATATAACATTTTCCTTTCCACTAAGAGACATGATATATTTTAAACTTTTTCAATTGCTGCATCGTACCGAAAGGGGATAAACAGAGTAACAATGTAATTCCGATTCTGAAGAACTTTTTCAAAATTACAATGATTGTTGCGTTGTTTAATCCTCGTCTGGATAGGGTTGAGGGGAAAAATTCACGTTGTCAGCAAAAAATAAACGAGGTTCCGCCTTAGAACTAACCGCCACCACACCCACCCTCCCCCAGAATTAACCTCCGGGAAAATATCTCAATTATTCAGGCGATTCACCCCACTTGCCGCAGATTTCGCTCCAGTTAAATGGACGCGTAAAATCCACCGAGTTGCGACCCTGAGGTAAAGAGCTCTCTCTCTATCCCTTGGAAGAAGTTTTAATTCATGGCACGCCAATCTCGCAAGCTCGATTGCGTCACCGGATTCATCATCCAATATAAACTACCGCCTTAGCACGGCCCTTTCTTCCCATATGCTTCCCGGCCTTGCGCCTCCCCTCCATCTTTTCCTTCTTCCTCCGCTTAATTTCCCCCGTGGCTCTGAGCACACTGCGGCTACAACCCGCGACAATCAAAGCCCCACACTCTCCTCTCTCCCATACCACCCCCTGTCTCTTCCCTCCCCCTCCCCCACACCTCCCTCTCTCCAGTCTTTACAGAAACCAATTCCCTCATCTAAAACCTCTCTCGCGCGACTTGCCCGGAGAATTTGTCTCTTTTTTTTCCACCTGCTCCAATGACGCAGCTCGCGTCGCGATTGCTTCGTGTTCTCTCCATTTGAACTTTCCTTGCACAGCCTTCGTTCCATGGATGACCCATCCAAAGGTCATTAGGTCGCAGAGTGATGCCTCGGATGATTCTCTAATGCTTCTAGTCCGCGAGATGGATAGATATGCGGCCTCATCCCAGCCATTATTCTCTACCGTAAAGGCTTTAACGTGATAAATATGATATTTTATTGAGCACTTAATGGTAGGCTGTCTTATATTGTTAGGTAGCTTTGTACTAAGGTTGAGCTTAGAGGTGCACTCAATAGTATTTCATCGTGTAACGGTTATGTTTGTTTCTAATTTCTGAGTAATTTCTGAGTAAGGCATACCACCATTGCCATAGATAAGCCATAGTAACTGTTGGAGTAGAAATCAAAGTTCAGCTTTTACGGTGGCCAATTTTAAACCGTGTTGAGAGTTAATATGGTTAGACGATATTGGTACGTTAACTCTCCAGTGGCACATACTTCTTTGCATCATTCGCATGACTTTTAGCGCAGAAACGTTTATATACGTCCTGGGAAGATAAATCAGCACGGTATTTTGCTATGCTTGGTTGATTGATTAGTCTTTTCATTCTGGTGTAAATGGCGAATCTTTTTCATCCGGATCCTTCAAAACCGGCTATTTCCATTCTAGCCAAAATCTTTCCCAATGGTCCTTGTTCTAATTACGTTGCTAGCCTTTAATTCCTTGTTCCCTTCCTCCCTCACACTCCTCACCGTCGTCCTCGGCCAAGCAATTTCCTGCGAAATATTTCGAGGGCCGATGATTCTTCACCGGCGCCGGACACGTGAGCAAACACAAATTCATCACCCGCGTGCTGGGGAGGAGGGAGGAAAGACGGCGGACGGACAGACGGAACTTCGTCATCTTTGCCTTTTCGGCGGTAGGAGGGGGATATCGCCGACTCTCTAGCGGCTGTCTGAGAAGACGCGCGGTCGTCTATTGCGGGTGTAATAACAATATATAAAGGGGAGGAATCTTAGTAGAGTCTGCGCCTATTAATTTCTTGGGAGGGAGCTCTTGGGAGGTTCTGTCTTTTTCCACCCAGCTATAGCTCGTCATGTTAATGGAATTTTTATGTTTTGCCCTCGGATGAATACGTCCAAAGCGATGACGAGGAATACTGAACTTCTCCTAAAAATCACTACTGTAAGTATCGATTGTGTTTTTATTGTCTCTAAAACGCGAATATGTATTGCTCAGTAATCTTGATATAGCCCGTTTGAAATCTATTATTTTGATCCAAAAAGGTGTTCTAAGTATCTACCCTTGAGGTTAGTTTGTTGATAGACTGAGTCGTCTTCCAATTAATTTTTAATTGTCATAGTTAGGCTCTAAGAGCATGGGTAAACTGCGCTCCATCATGTTCCAATAGGATTTCCTTCAAATGTCTATCAGCAATATTCTTAGTTACCCCTAATAGAATCGCAGGCTCTACAATGAATTTAGACGTCAGATTTTTCTTTGACTACGGACTTCAAAATCCTCATATACCCCCTACTTATTCTGCCCCTTTTGAAGTTCCTCGGGAATATATTATTAATCTTCCACCTTTTTTTCTGCATCTAATTCTGTCCATTTCTCTCTTACACCTTTCTTTAAACGCTCTTTTTTTTAAATACCCACTATTTTTATATCGGAGACTTGGATTTAAATAGCAAAACGCTGAAGTTTTGGTGACACATTACAAAAACTCATTAGGTAATTGTTAGGATCAGACTTACAGATCATATTTCTCGTTTCCCTGCCCTATCTCACTTACTCTCTTCTACCGGGGTCATCTTCCCTGTGCATAGCTGCGGACGGGAATCGTCTTCCTTCGGAGCGACGGCCGAATTTCTCGAGGTCTCTGTCGGACGAGTTTGCGGAATGGCGTCCATTCGTCGTCCTCCCTCTTCCTCCCTCTCCGCTGGACGACGGTCTTTCGATCGCGTTTCTTTCCCGATCCTTCCCATATTTGCGAGGACGCGCGTATTTACGTACGTGTCTCGCCCTTGTTGTTGAGTAAGATGGACGATGCCCGGTCCGGTTGGGATGGGTGCCGTGTGGGAAGAAGGGTGCGCCGAGACGGTGGTCAAGGGGTGCTGAAGAGGGGGTGCAAGGAATCGAGGAGAGGAAGGGAGTACGGAGAAAGAAGTCGGGAGGAGAGAGAGAGAGAGAGCTCTTGGTGCTGGAGATGTCGAGTGGGCAGCTGGGTTGACAAGGGGTCGCTCGCCGTCGCTCCCTCTCTTGCTCACGGATTCTCATTCCCCCTAGGGTTCAGTTTCCGATATCCTCCCCCTCTGGTCAGTCCCTGTCCCCCTCCGTCTACTCGAGAACCATTCTTTCTACTTCTTCGCAGATTGGTCCCACGTGCTGTTAATATGATTAATCATCCGCCCAAATGGTCCCTGGGATCCTTTGTCTTTAGGAGAGGAACCCCCTACCCAGTTATTTCCCATCCCATCCCCGATTTGTCCGTCATGACACTTTTCTCTAATGCTTCACTCGCGTTCTGTATTAATCCCAAAGTAGCACCGGCCGACATCGCTCGTGGTTTGTGATGAGATTTTTCTTATAGAACAAGGAGTCACAGAAGTTTTCACTAAGATGACCTTAACATCTGGAGCGAATCAAGGCTTAAGAAATAGTTTTTAGAGTTTTTAATCATAATTGACTAATTTTTTTGCATCCAGACTATTCTGTTGGTCCATATACCCCTGGGATCCCAATAGGCATTGGCCTGTCATCAGGGTTCTCCGGGGCTGAACCAACAGATCTTGACAAACAACCATGCCCTGGGTGGAGAAAAACACACCCAGGCGAGACTCGAACCCGCGAACATAGGATTAGCAGTTGAGGACTTTACCTCGCCGCCATCTGGGCCGGCAAGGTGAAGTCCTCGATTAAATTTTTTTTTTAATGTTAAAATTTAAAATTTTAAAATTCTTAATCATGCTGAGAAGAATTTTGTCGTTACACTTTGACATTTGTGTCGTAATCTCATCCGTAATTTTCTTTTTCTGCCCAAGAACACAAAAATTATGCGCATTAATGCAACAACGTGTGTATGTCAATCAATTGCATTTAGCCTGCTGATTCATATTTTTTCTTGCCTAATATATCATCTACGTAGGGTAAATGGTGCTATAAAAACTGATGCTTACTTAGAGTGGTAGTGTATTTGCTTCTCAATTAAAAAACATTTTGATCTTAATTAAGAAGTTATGCTTCATTTCATTTAGTGCCTCCTAATCTATTTTCACACTCGTCGATTGCAATGAATTGGGCATGGTGACATCGTGTATCTATGCGTTGGACTTGTCTTCCAATTACTTCTGGGGATTTTGTACTTGCAGTCCCCCCAAGTCATTGACTCACGTTTCATGCGAAAGAGAGTGGAGTTCCCTCTCTTCAGTTAAAGCGATATTAACCTGGAGACGATTGTCTCCACCTTGGCACTTGTTGGGATTCTTTGGGGGAACCTTGCCTCCGAGTACAAACAGACAAGGAGAAAACGAACTGTCAACGGGAGAAAAGGAATCCTTTCCAAGTGTCGCTTTCCCGTTTTAAATGCTACGACTGTTTTCAAGAGGCTGTACAAATGCGTCCATCGCCGCGCATTATATGGAAGTTTCCGTGGCCTAAGAAAGGCGACAACGGAGGGTGGGGTTAAAGAGGTTTAAAACCGCTTGGCCACCCGTGCCACCTTTGCCTTCTCACCTCGTTTTCACCCGCTCTCCCTCCTTGTGCCACCACGTGCCGATTCTCTTCTTCTCCAGCTGATAATTTTTAAGACCCTCTTTCTGTCTTTGGTCGAACTACCTCCATTTCTCACTAATGAAAAGGTAGTTCCTCTTCTGCCCCTGTTATTCTGTTAGGCTCCTTCCAACTCCACGTTCATCTTGATTTGCGGATGCAATGTGGCCTTAAATACCCTCGTAAAGGCGATAGTTGATACGGAAAAATGTAGCGCGTAGGTGAAAATACAATGACCCACAAATATTTCTTTCACAATTTCACAATATTTTTTTTCTGTGTTTTGAAGTCTACATACGCACTAATAAACGCTTCAGACAGGGAGGAAAGGTACGAGGATAGGAATGGAAGGGAAAGGAAGAAGGCTGTAGGGAAATCCGGCGTCGGCATTAGCCTGCTCTTAACGAAAAGGAGCCAAGGGGATCACGGCTTAACGTCCCATCCGACGGACGAAGTATTGTACTCGAATACTCTCCACAAAACACTGAACTAGGGATCGATTTAGCAATGAAAAATATCTTCCGCTTCCGGAACCCGAGCCCTTTAATTGAGACGCCAGTACTCTAACCACTACACCAACAAGGCCTCTTTTATTTAATGGTTGATGGTTATTTGAAATAATCTCCTTAAATATCGTTGTGTGTATGTTACCTTGACTCATAATGAACATTTCCCTAAAATTTTCCTTCGCATCTTCTCAATTTATTGTTGGATTCTATTCAGAATAAGAGAGCTTCCCGGAGAAGTGAAAATAAGAAATCGCATATCAGGTGTCTTCATACCAGGAATAAGGAAAAATGGCAACTTCGATCGAACAAATTTTTTAACAACGCCATCTGCGCCCCTTCCAACCTCTTTCTTCCTGACGAAATACAATGGTATTTATTCCAAGAGGAAGGAAGCCTTGTAGATTCGAAGAGTCAAACGTCAGCGAAATGGAGAAGTCTGCCCTGGGGATTGCGAAGGGGAACTCACAAATCCGATTGAGCGTAAATGCCCAAGCAGTCCCGTTTTCTGAAGGAAAGAAGACCCCATTCCTAAAGTGAATTTTTGTGCGCTTTCTGAGGAGAGAATTCTAGGTCTTATGCAAAGATGTCCAAACTCTGCCTGATGTTTTACTATTTACTTCCCAGCATAGGGAATATATTATTCTTGAACACTCTGGTAGATTTTGGGCATTAACCTCTATTTGGATTGTGATATTTTCTTTCCTCATATTTCTATTAGACTACTTTCATTAAAAATAACACACATTACACGGTGGATATTTTTACTAGCGGTAATTATGGAAGTTCACCTCACCGACGAAGTCGATACTGACGTCAGAAACTTTTCTGTGAAATAATAACTTTCAGTTCTGCCAACAGGAATAGCATTTATGTAGACCCGAAAGATTTTAATGAAACCTGAGGGCTGGATGTCCTCACTCCCATACTCACTTTTTCAATCGTACTCATTGGCCTGTTTTGGAATTATTGTTGCTTCGAGAGGTCGAATTCCATTTTTCTATAAAGTATCTTGTCATAGCAGCCATTATTTTTATTGTAGGTTTCAAGAGACAGAGCAATAAATAATGAAGGATTGACTTGACTTGTGACTGGATTAAATCCATTTATTTTTTGCTGCAAATATTTGTTAATACGAGTGAGTAATGCCGTGATACTAATAGTTTTGGATTTTAGGTGATACCACAGATAAGGTTATACCTCACCGTATGGTCTAACAATAAGATCTCGAGCCTAGAGGGAACACAAAATACATGTCCAGAGTGGGATTCGAGCCCGCGACGTCTGTGTTGCCAGAACAGCACGTTACCGGCCTGGCTACCAATCCTGGCGTAATGTCGTGATTAGTGAGCCATTTATAAATAATAAAAATCAATTAATGATAGGGGTTTTCCTCGGAAAGAACAGCCAAGGACGATAGTTCATCAACCAGTCTTTCCATCTACGTTAGAAAACCATAGGTAATAAATTTGCGTCGCATCAAGTCATTTATTTTTGTTTCATGGCTGGAAATTTCTTCTCGGATTCTAAACATTGCCAGTCATCGTCATTTCCTTTGTGTGATATTTGAGGGAAAGAAGTATTCGGTATTTTTCGCCTTGGTTTATTACGACCACGTGCTGTTCCCGCTAGAATGGAACCATGTCCTTGTTTTCACATCAAGGGACTCTCATATCGTCTCCGGCGTATATGGCCATCCATTTGGCATTCCGTTTGCTCCTCATATTCACACGCTCAGGGCCTCAACATATCGGAGGGAGGAACGAGTGTGCGAAGGGGTAGAAAAAACCAGAAAAGGATGAAGGGAGGCGTTTGTCCCGCTCATTCCGTATTCAGGTGGCGTCGCCTATCGGGAAGGCAATGCGGGGAGTGGGGAGTGTGGAAGCAAGATATTCCCCCCACCATCTCCAAGCCTCGGGGTCGTTCTAGAACTCTTGGAGGGCGCGGAAGGTTTGTCTGGAAGGTGCCCCGAGGGGTCGCATGAGGTCAGAGGTCAGGCGGAGGAGTCGCAGGAGACGAGTGTGGAATTCAATCTCTTCCTATTCCGTTTTCCCACCTCCCACATCTCCCGTCACAGGTCCCCAACCTCTCTTCTCCTGACGACCTCCCCCCTTTCTTCAACATCCACGCAATTACTTACTACATAACTCGTATCACCCATTCCTGGGTTATTTTATTCCTGCCCGACACCTCACTTCCCCCCCTCTCTCTCTACCTCTACCTCCATCTCTTCCTCTGTCGTCGATTCCACCGCCATCTCTTGAAGGAAATGGGAATCGAGGCTTCGCTTTTTCCATTAACGCTTCGAACACCACGGTGGAACAGACACGGGGCAGAACCGAGTGAGGCTGTAAAAACGCTCCACAAAAACGTCAAGCCGCAAGACCGTTCCTCGGTTGATCCGCGATTTTCGCACGTGTTTTCCCCCTTTTTTATTTGTGTGCGTACATATTTTTCCCTTCACGCCCGCAGAGCCGCTGTCTTATTACGGTGAGGGCCTCGGTGAAGAGATTGGTTTCCGTGAATCCCTTTTTTTATATGTATTTATAAATGTATTTATTTTTGTGAGCCCTACTCGGCGTTGTTCTTTTTTCCTCTTATATATCTTTCGGTTCCAGATGGCTTTTTGATTGCCGCCTCTTTATTTTTTCGCGCGCTTGCCTTTGTGAGAACTGTTGCTGGAAACATTTCCCGAGCTCCGGGAACGTGAATTCGATGTCACTCTCCCATCAGGAACTGGTTGGCCAGCGTCCATCCCGACTTCGCAGCGGGCGGCTGCGGAGTAACTTATGGAACTGTCCGGCGGAGCGCCGAGAGGGATCCTTTGGGGAATAAGGAGACGATTCGTTTTACTCGTCCGATGGGAAGAACTACGGTGGAGACCTACAGAAAAAGGGCAACAGATAAAAAAGGACTGGTTTTTTAACTAACCTTCGGTCTATTCCCGCCCGTCCTTCGACTCACAGCATTTCCATCATCTCGCGCGTGTTTATATCCTATTTAAAATTTGTCCCGCTGCAGTAAGCGCTGAAGAAGTGTGATGGG
The DNA here is from genome assembly GCA_933228895.1 of Platycnemis pennipes. Taxonomy (NCBI): domain Eukaryota; kingdom Metazoa; phylum Arthropoda; class Insecta; order Odonata; family Platycnemididae; genus Platycnemis; species Platycnemis pennipes. The sequence continues at coordinate 56,872,905 of OW121853.1, forward strand.
ACATTTAATTGCGCTTAGGAAATAAGCTAGGAGAAATTCTCTCCATAACAAGGATAATAGCGAATCATTTCTTCCCAAGACTGGGAGAAAGGTGCTTCATAAAACATATTTTCTAATTGGATAAGTTGTCGCTTATCTGAGATCGTTGGTTGAAATTTATTTTCCTTCTATGTGCTATGAAAAAATTAGGGGGGACAACAGCATCTGATATAAAAAAATTGTGTCACGTTGGTTTGCGGGATGCGGGATGATTTTAATGATGCTATATGTACAAACTGCTTAGAGCTTCTATAAATTCAACTGCAAAATTTCACCAAAGAAATCAATGTTAAATCCATTAAAAATGTTCGTCCCCCTGAAGAGTTTCTATCATTCTATTTTTATGAGTACCTCGCGCTACCACATCTTTTAACACATAATGCAAAGTTGCCGTCTTCATTAATCGAAATATAAACGACTGAAATTTCTCATTTTTCGGAACAAAACTAAACAAAATTTAGAGGAAAAGCATACCTTGCACATTCTTCATATTATGGCTTGGCTACCATCAAATGTGATATGGCGTACCTTGGCCGTTGTCTTTGCAAGATGCTTTTGTCCCGGATGCAGTAAGGGTAGAATAAAAATCTGCTCAGCACTTGAATTGGGATTGTCAATCTCATTTTAGTCGCTTGATGTAAGCTTTCGAAATGGCTTTGGATCTTGCAACATAGTGAGTGGGAAAAGCAACAGTCTATTACACCAACTGTTGTGACCAAAGTTAATTACCCGTGAGGACGTTTCGTCATCCTTTGTTGGGATGTCCGTGCATTAAAAGCCGGTGATCCTGTTCTCGAAACCTTCGAGTGAGCCTTGCACATCTGCTATGTACCTGCGTTCAGAATACGGCTTAAGAGCTTGGATACGGACGTATTGGAGGGCTGATGGTGGATCGAAGATCACTGAGGATGATCGTTCCCCTATGACCCTCGTTGCTTGAGCACGAAATGCATAAAAACGCTCTCAGGCATTTGATAAATTTGCTTAAATATGAGACGGTGAAATACTAAGTGGCGATGAACGGTTGTTTGGAAATAACTTGTGAGGTGTCTTTTATTGATTCCAGGATCGGATGATGCCTTTTATGTTATGGCGCTTGGTGGATTTCCAGGATAGATCCTATACAACCAGATCGCGTTGACTTTTTACGACAGTTGCTTGCAATCCTCTCTTAAGGTCGTATGGATGACATTTCATGTCCTATTCATGGCCATTTTCATCTCTAAGTTGTAACCTCCGAACACAAGTCGTTAGGAGGCAGAGGATTTATTTTGCCTGGAGGGATCATTCAAAGAATTAAAATTTCTATGGAAGAGACTCATAAATTTTTATTAAATGTATATTTGAATATTACCGAATGCTTACTATTGGCTCTATAAAAGTTCTTTTGTCTCTGGGCCGTAAATGATTTTAGTTTAGTTCTCATGAATTAAAGCCCGGGTTTTAGAGAATGTCTTAAATATATGTACATCCATTTTCACTCATCGTATAAAAGAGAAAAATCGAGAGATGGAAATACTAATGACGGACTCAGAATGGTAGTAGAAACTAAAACTGAGAATTAACTCCATAGATTAAATCTATTGGATACATATCGAAACATTGGAAAGTATTTGCCTTGGAATCTTACAAAAGGTATTTGATATTGACTTGTGAATTCATTTCAAAACGTAAAGGAGTTTTCTTTTCATAAATATGGAGAGTAGGATCTTAGTAACCGCTATTTAATTGGCTTTTACAAAAACATTAACGATCGACGCTTAGTGTTATCTGCATCCTACAATAATCGAAATTTTCCACAGTCTTTTGGTTCAGTAATATTTGAGAATTGCCGCTTATCGTGTGCCAAGTTCCGTAAAAAGACATAATAACTTTCCTCCACAGTAATTTTCTTTTACCAGGGTCGACATATTAAACATAGTTACCCCGAATGTAATTCTTTTATGATCGATGCCAGAAATCACGGATGACGATATTTTGGCTGATAAAGAAAATCTTAATCAATCGTTCATTTCCTTCGACTCACTTTAGAATAATCCAAAGAGCGCAGGGAGAGAAATTATAGAATCGGGAAAAATATAATTTTTTAGAATAACACTATTTTAAAATCATTTCTATATCATTCTATTTAATACCCTTCTCTCATCTATCAACGAATCAGTTTTCCTTTAAATGATTATTTAAAGTAGCGTGAGGTAGTGAGGGACCTGTGTCCTTATAAATTCCTTGTCCAAAAATTCATTCGGCGTCGTAATGTCTAAAATGTTGTATTTTGCTAATGGAAAGCTATTTTAATGGTATCACCACTGAGGTCCAATACATTTATCTATTAGGATCAATGTTAATTCCTATATCCTTCTGAAAATCTGACTCGAATATTACGTCGACGAGTGTAGAAAAAAACCTCTACTTTAATGACGTCACGCTTATTCTCTATCCAATCTCTCGGTATATAATGATTTGTCGATGCAATGAAACTGTCTTCTTGGAAGAGACGCCTTGAATTAGGGGTCAGTGTAAAATACAATGTCGGATTGCCGTAACTTGATACACTGGTTTTATTTCTTTTTGATTGCTCCGTCGACCGCAGACGCATCGTTAACCTATGGCGTTTTGTCAACTCCCGATATCTCCCCCCCCCCTCACGGATACCGAATGTCTCGCTAACTTCCCCAACCAATCATGAGCTTCTCCCATCATGCCCGTCTTGCAGTACACAAATACCCTCTTAGCTCTCGTTGCGTGAGAGAGGCATTACCGTGGAGCCCTCGGCTCGCAGTGCGAAGAGCGAAAATAAAAATAATTAAATGGAGGAGAGGAAAACAGAAGAAAGTTGCGCGCGTCGAATGGCTGCGGCGGTAGGAGTGAGGGACCCGTGTCCTTATAAATCGGTCGCCCTTTTCCGATGGGTCGCAAACTATCATTCCTTATCGCCCCAGCCGCCGGGAACAGCCTTCTCCCCCACCCGTCGCCTCCTATGGGCGACGCCTTCGGCTCCACCACTCTCCAACCCCGCGTCTCATCCGCCTGCAGCACTAAGTTCGAACGTCGATTGCATCCGTCGCAGCGCCTGACCTCTTTGCGCTTTTTTCACGCCTTTTTTATTTCCCTCAGTTTCCTCGTCGTACTCTCTCCACCCCGCCATCCGTCTCCCTCGACCTTTCAGTGCCGTACTTTCCTATTTGCCCCCTTGCGGTTGGTCTCTCTCTCTTTTCTTACCCTCTCGCGGAATTCTTTTTATATTATTATAAGACTTTCCGATGCTTCGTGACCGAGCGTGACATTCCCTATCCCCCCCCTCTTCCATTCCGGCGTCACCTCGGCGTTCCCCGTCCCCAGCACCACTTTACCGCAACACCTTTTTCCTTCCCGAAATTCACCCCTTCACCTACCATTCTCTCCCAACCACCTCCCTCTCTCTCTCTCTCTCTCCTCGAACTAAAAGCGATAACGATTTTTTATTGCCATTATTAGAGCAAGGGAAGGAGGGATGTAGAGATGGGGACCGGCCGTGTTGCTGGGAGTTTTTATTTTCCCGCGTGCGAGTGTGTGCTCTGCGATAGACGACGATCGAGGGGGGGCCGTGCGCGCAATGGCGCAAACGGACGCGAGCAATATGTCTCGCGTGTTTGTGGGAGCGCGAGTGTGGGTAAATGGCCATCGGGGTGAAAGACGGGAGGGTGAGAAAGAGGGTAGGGGTTGGAAATCACGGATCCACCATCTCTTCTCCTACTCCTCTATCTCCCCGATTCGCCAACCTTTGACATTCGATCTCCACTCGGTGAACGAGTCTCCCGCTCTCGAAGTGCAGAGAAGTACCGTTCTTTGTCACGTGTCATGGGAGGAGGGAGGTCGGAGGGAAGGGTGGTGGGTAGGTGAGTTCAGGGTAGTCACGGGCATCCTCTACACGGCGTAATTATTTACACTTCACTTTTTTGTAAATGCTTTCGGACTCGAAATAAAATAAAAGGACGTAAACCGCGCCCATTTCCCTTGCCGAGGCACCGAAAACAGTCGGAACGTAAAAACGAACCAAAGGAACTCCGCGGGACAGCATTTCGGAGAGCGGAGCGAATGCCAGTGTTCGGAGAGGGGAGGGTGTTAGGTGGAGAGTGGGAAGTGGGGTTAAACGATGGATGCGATGAAGTGGAAAGGTGAGACCGCAGTTTGTGGAAAAAAATTGATTTTATTTCACATTCAAGCCCTTTCTTTTTTTTTACTTTGGGTGTCCCCTCTCCGTAGTATTTTTACGATTCGTTATTCAATTCCAATTATTTTCCTGTTTCTTTTTTTATTGCGGGAAACGTCGGGCTGAGTGGTTTGTTTATTTTTTTCGTTTTTATTTTGTTCCGCACTAGTCTATGGGTGGGAGGCGAGTCGGTGGCTTTTCGTGCGAGCGTGGGGATCGGAGTGCGTGTCGCTGCTGTAAAAAGCACAGTCGAATGAGAGGACGCATACCAGTTTCATCAATTACCATTATTTATCCTTTTGAGAAACCTTTCAGCCTCCAGGCGTCAATGTTCACGGATAAAATTCTCTCCCACTCCCTCGCTTGCCCTTGCTAACCCTCCTCTACCCCTCTCCTTTCACCTCTCCGCGAGGGATCGGGCCGCTAGATGCAACCGCTATGCGATCTTCTCTTATCTCGGATTAATATCAGATTCATTCTTCTCCTCGACCATTTCCTGAGACAAAACATGGCCATATTAAAATGCCCCTTAATGTCTGATTTCATTATAAAACGAACGCTTTGAAAGCCCGTGAATGCCGCTTGAGAGCTCTTTTCCATAGCGTGAAATTTATTACCTCCGGGTGAATTTCGTTGCGCAGTTCATTGGACCTACTTCCTGCGCATGCAAGGTGTATGTACATTTTACGAAATGCTGTTTCACATCATGTTTAATCATTCGCTAAAGATTGAACGTTGTAAAAGCTTTTCCGTCTCATTTCTCACTTATTTTAACGACCACGAGTTGGACTCATTTCCAGTTCGAGCATTGCCCTTATACTCCATTTGTTAGTCTTGGTGGATATTTCGCTTTTGTAGAAATTTATTGGACTTGACTCTCACATTTCATCCTATCAAATAATTGGAAAAGGTATTTTTCATGGCATCCGGGCCCTTGTTTTCTTTGATAAAAACAGTGTCGTCTCGTCATTTCAATTTTAACTATTCAATAAACCTCCTTCTAGGTATGAGTATATACAGTACATCATTTGGTAGGTTGCTTTTGTCTTGCAAAAAAAATTAATGCTTTCACAGTGTATTATAAGAAAATATCATATGATGTAAGGTGCTATACGCAATTATATCACCGGTCTCTCGCACGTGGTGAAAAATCTCTCATGCTGTCATCTGCTTCGGTTAATAACACCTTGCTCGTCAACGTCTTGGACAGTTAAATCACCCATCCCAGCATCTTGACTTGCGCCGAAAAATACAATGACGGGCCTAAGTGCTTCAGCACCTTAAGCACTGAGGAGCCGGAAACAAAAACGAAAAGGAAATCATTTCACACCTTTCTCACGCATTCGCCGTCAACATGTGACGCACCTCTCTCTCTCTCTCTCGACTCCCTTTGACCCTTTCCTTCGAGTAGGAGGGGAAAAGATGAGAAAAATGAATGGGATTTAAGAAGCGAGGTGTTTTTTTTGTGTTCGTGTGCGCTCCTTGACGTTTCCGCACCTAACTCTCTCCCCGCCGCATCTCCATCCTCCCTCTCCCCAATTTTCAGGCCGTTTAAGGGAAGGCTGGCGGGAAAGGGGGCCGGTCCCTTTCTGATAAACCGACCCGCAAAAGAGGAAGCGCGAGGCCGTGGTCCAAGAGGAAGATGGATGGAGGGACGGGGGTGAACGGGAGTGCAATGTGACGATGAGAGAGCGAAGGGGTTGGGGCAGATATTATGTTATGCGTGGCTCTGGTAGGGGGGGAGCAGCGAGAGGGTAGGAGGAGGAGGGAAGGGGTATCATTAACCCCCAAAGGCGTCGGGGAGAGATGGAAAACGGGCGCCAAATTGGACGCTCTCAGTGTGTCCGACTCCAATTCCGCAGTTTCCATCGTGGCGCGAGGGAGGAGGACTACAAAGGTCCATTTAACGGTCTCGTTTTGCATAGGAAACGAAGTAGAGTGAGTGAGAGGGAAGAGATGTCTCGGGGGCAAGGGTAATTTCGTGTTCCACGGGATGGAAGGGGAATTAGAAAAACGTATACATATATATACTTGAAGGCGGGATGGCTTTTTGGGATGGGGTTGCAAGAGGAGGAGTTTGGGACCGTAAAGGTTTTAAGGCACTGGTGAGGCGGGGGGATAGCAGTGGGAGGACGGGAGGGGGTTGGTACGGGATGAAAGGGCGAGAAGTGAGAATACCGCTTACCTCAGCAACCGCACTCTCGCCTCTTGTGTTCCCGAAAAGGGGGGAGAGGAGAGTGGTGGGAAGGGGAATGGAAACGGAATGAAATTATGTTTCCAAATTCAAAACTCCATCTCTCTCTATCCCTACCTCTCTCGACGCACGGACAGACACTTCCGTGCCGACGCTTCTTCGCCTTTCTGTCTCGCCTTAATAGATATTCTCCCCTTTTCCCTCTCTCCTTCCTCTCGCGCTGTCTTAACCTTTCTTGTTTTCGGCCATCCCTCCAATCCATCACACCTTCGTATTTCTCCTGACTTTCTTCTTCTATTATCCTCCCATGCCTCCCTCCCCATTTTCTGTCATTATTGTGTCTACATATTTCGTAAGAAGTTCCCCGCAGCTGCCTTATCACTCATAATTTGATATTAAACAAGAATCATGTTTTGCGGGAAATTTTTTGTGGATTTTTAGAATACAATGGAATGTAAAATAGTGTAGGTATTCGAACATGTGTTAACAATGGCGTTATTTCCAATCCAATTCAATCGTATTTATGAGGACAATAATATAGTATTTGAGGTAGGATTTAAAGAATTACCAGAATCCCATCTCGATCAAAACAGACAGGCATGACATAAGGAGTGCTTCATACGTGCGATTATGTGGTCATGTGTGTGATTTAGTGATCCGCTATAAGCAAGCATTGTCGTATAAACTTATTCGGCTATGAGATTTGCTTCGGTGGATTTCTGTAACACACGGCATCTTTGCCTAGTAATATTAATAATAACCATCCTCTTTATTTTATCCAATTCACTTTGTGATATTTTTTGGGTTCACGAAACTTCAGCGGGCGCAGCATCGCTCATCCTGAATATACTAGAGGCCATATTTCAAATTATAGTGACATACTTTAATTAGAGAACAAATTATCACACATGACGAATTGAAGCCGTAGGTATCTGCCTTCAGTTCCTCACCGCTGTGTGTGCGGGGTTTTTACTGGGATGTAGAATTTTCTTTTGTAATGTTACCTATATAAATAATGACAATTCTTTTCTTATGAATTCACTCGTTCTCGTTGAAATGTTTGCTTCCAACACAGAGTTTTATTCTATAGATATTTAGCCCTAAATTAAAATAATAATCTTTTTCCTTCTGTTATAAACCTCGCGTCTCAGTCTGTATTATAGTTTCAGCCTGTTCCTCCTAAAGACCCTCATTTTCACCATTCTTCTCCTCCCGCCTACATATCAATTTCCCTCTTATACTCACTTGCGAACGCCTCCCTATCCTTCATTTTCCTTCTTCGCTCACTCCTGATTCTTCCCCCATTACGTCCTCGTTGCCCGAGGCTGTCCAACAGCAATCTTTGAGTGTCTTTGATGCCTAACTGGAAATCCGTCCCTTTTCCAGACCTCCTCCAAAGGGATCCCTTCATTTCCTACTCCTCCCCTCACACAAAAAAGGCCTCTCCCTTTGCCCTTCCACGCATTCAAGACTATGCACTTTTTATTTTAAATTCCATCTATTTGCGGATCTCTAAACACTTCTCTTTCGGCGGGATTTTAATTGTGGTGTCCAAGACTCGAGTCTTAAATGAATGAATTTTGTAATGTAATAGCGCATATTTTTTTACCTTACTTGCATACATTTTTATAATGTGTTTTTAATGTCTTTCATATTTTAATCAAATGCTCCTTCTCCCATAAGTCTTATCAAAATAATTTTGCCGAAATCATATACACATATATTTATGCTACTCAAATAGGGATGGAATGGCCATAAGTCTTTTATATATCGATCCCATCAGTTTTAATTACGGAGTATAGATTTCATTTTCATTTTGACTGAATGAGAATTCCTTTTGGTTTTGGACTAAATGCGAAAACTCCAAATACTAGTAGTAAATTTCGTGAATAAAACGTTAAACTTTTCATAATGACTTTAATGGCAGTTGTTGCAGAAAAAATCTTATACGGTTCTTGAAGGAATAAGGAAGGTCATTCGCCGGTTTGTCCAGAAAACATGAGAGAGCCCAAAAAGGTTTCACTTTGTGACAGACTTTATTTGCATTTCATCCATTAAACACCAAATACAATCGCTGTTCCCTTAAAGGCATTTACCATTTACGTATATTACCCATTTTTCTGGCGATATTAGCAAGCCATACAATTAACGCTCACAAATTAAATTTGTAAATATTTGGACATGGAATGCTGGGTAAACTCTTGGTCTTTCTTCTTATTGCTTTAAGAGAAAACGAGGCATTGGTCTCGATCACTCTGAAAGCTTTTGTTGTGATGTGCGTCGTCTATTTTTATACAAACTGATAAATATCGACCAAGTCCTATTGTGAATTGAACTCTCAGGTTAGAATTTGTTAGGTGTTGGGATATCAACGTTATTATATTACAAAGCGTTTTTGCCGATTAAATCTCCGGGACATAAATTACATTGTTACTTTTTTAAACTCAAGATTGAAACTATATCAATTCAATGACGTTAGCTATCCTAGCTCACAAGCCATAGTGCACGACCTGAGCCAGTTTTGTACGGTCCTTCGACGGTGGGGGCTGCGTTCATATGCTCGAATCCTGCCTCGTGGATGTTTTGCTGTCCGAAGATGAATTCATGAGTTCGCCCGGATTCCACTTTTGAACGATAACTCAAACATTCAGGGTTCCTTGTGAGGGCATACAATAATCATAGCATGAATGTCAACTGTACTTCAGCGGCACCTCGGCCCCTATTTGGTGGGATATTCTGGCATAAGAAAGGGGTGAGAGTGTTTGAGAGAATGGTATGGTGTCGGAACGGGAGGGTAAGGAGGGAAGCTGCTGTCGAAGTGGGGGAGGTGGAGGGAAGACGCCTTTGATGTCGACGGTGCGGAATGGTTTGCGGGTGTGGAGGCGAGGAGGAGGAAGGAGCGGGAGGGGGCGGAAACCCGGGAGAAGGGAAAGGGGGGTACCAAAAGGAGGAGGAAGGGTTTAGCGACCAGAGTGCTCGAAGTGGGGTGCGCGAGCGTCCTATCTGCGGGGCCAAGGGTTGGATTCTGCAGGGGACCGGGCGAGGGCGGGATGAAACCGAGGCTGCGGCGAGAGGGTGGGAAGAAGGAGTTTAGGGTACCCACCCCCTCTCTCTGTTTCGACCCGCACCGCGGGGGAGAGCCAGCTTGAAAAGAAATTGGGAAGAGACGTTTCGGGGGGAAGCAAAGGGTTGAGGGGGAGAGGGCGGAGGGAGAAAAGGGTTTTAGAAGGGAGTGAGTGAGTGGGGGGAGAAGGATTTCTGCGACAAAGGGTTGACGCAAATGGCATAATAATTTTGCCCAAGAGAAAGAGAAGGCACAATGGGAGGTGCGGCGGTGAGGGCAAAGTATAACACTCTCGAATTACACGATAGGGTGGCTCGCAGTTTTATCTCCCTCCTTCGTCACTTTTTTTTTTATTTTGAGAGGACCTCTTTCGCCGCTCTCTATCTCCTCATCCCCCGTCGCTGTCATATTTTTAAGGGTTACTTTCGGAAGATGTGAGCGTCACCGCTGCCACATCCCCGATACCCTTGTCCTCCCGCTAAGTATTCCGAATTCGATTATTCGATGATCCCTCGACGTTCGGTTGAAACAAAATATCTTTAACCCAAGATGACGTGCCTCGTTCATGAAGTCACTGCTATCACTCTTGCTTTTCATTTACATCTATCTCTGTGTAAACTTTGGGAAAATTTGTAAAGAAATAATTTTAGCAGGATTTTACAGACTAAAAATCCACCTTGGCCTCGACACGAACCCGGAGCCCCCTGCTTCCCGGCAGGTACTCAGCCAATTGAGCTACCAAGGCTTCCTTCTCCCCTGTGCATTTCAAGAGGCCTTGAAGGTCCTTGTATGTGAGGCAAGTTCGCAATCCTCGAATTGAAATAATTTTATTTGGCCTAGTCAATGAGGTTCCCACTGAAGTCGCTAAATGCTCCATATACCCGATTCCCAGTCTTACTCTGGTATATTTCGTATTATTTCGGACAACCCTTTTCATGAGTATGTCGTATTTCTAGGTGTGTTTACAGAAGTAATTTTAGGGTTCCATTTTTCTATAGCTCTTCCTGGAAAGTCTTTGTTCCTTATTCGGTCTCTCTATTAGACCCACATCGTTCTTCTGCTGCTACATATTTCAAATGCATCCTAACTTGCCTTTCCTGCAGATGTTAATGCCACAAATGAGAATTGTTCCATGAAAATTTTAACTACGGCCTTTCAGTGAGGAATTGTTATACAGTAAATGTATATATGTGTATACCATGTGCATCTTCCAGCACCCTCATCCAACGGGAATATCATAGTAGACATAAAAAAATTAAGACTACTATAATTTGTTGTAAGTAGTGTGTGTATATTCCTACCGTAGACAAATTTTTACTAATGTTTACTGTTCTTAGATTTCCAGCATTTGTCCTGCTTCACTATCAGCATCCCAACTTATGTCAAAGCATGTGTGCTCTACGAACACATACCTTCTCCGATCCAGTCCCCATTACTAAATCATATTGCCTCTCCTCTGCCGTCTGCGCGTGTTTCTCTCCTCCCGCATCTGCTAAGTGATGGTCTGAGTTAAATTGAGCAGGCGGTCTTGGGTCATGCACACAAATGCAAACGTCACACTTGGAGAGGTATCCAGTGTTGGCTTGAGCGAGCACCGACTGTGATTAGCAATAACCCCTTCTTATCCCCTCACAGCCTGTATCGATTCTCCTGACCCGCTTCTTTGCGTCCTGTATTCATCCTATCCATTTCATTATAAAAGTTTGTCCCAATTTGAGGATACATTGAATACGTACGGCATGGGAAGTTCTAAATATTTATCTTTAAATTTCATTTTCACCACGTCATTTTTTTTTGCAAATGTGAATTAATTTAGTCATTCTATTATTGAATTGTATTTGTCTTGTCAATTCTTTACTATTTATTTAAATTTACGCTTGATCTATGACGAGATGGGTATAGAGAGTTTTAAATGAAATTCTTTGAATCATGTATCTGAAGCAAAATTGGGCTTTCATATCCATATTTACTATTATGGAGAGAATCATTCCCTGCATTTCCTCACCTAAGCCTTAGTTGATTTCCTTGAGCAATGAACGCGACTATCTTGTGAGTAAATGACGCTCGAAACTATTTATTCTTTATCTCTATTGATTAGAAAGAAGTGGAAGAAAAAAGATCAACCGAAGATTAAATGCCTTAGGAAGTGCGAAGTTATTTCTTTCCGTATGCCTGAATAAATTTAATACTCTCCAATAATTTCCTGTTTCTTCATCGACATTATATGAAGGATGTATATTTTTCAATTGATTTTGCAATATGTATAGTTCAAATCTGTTTTAGCGAAATACGAATTTATTTCTTCCCGTATGCCTGAATAAATTAAATACTCTCCAATAATTTCCTGTTTCTTCATCACATTATATGAAGGATGTATATTTTCCAATTGATTTTGCAATATGTATAGTTCAAATCTGTTTCAGCGAAATGCGAATTTATTTCTTCCCGTATGCCTGAATAAATTTAATACTCTCCAATAATTTCCTGTTTCTTCATCGGCATTATAGGAAGGATGTATATTTTCCAATTTATTTTGAAATATGTATAGTTCAAATCTGTTTTCCTTGTTTCTTCAGTCTGAGATATCTTAAGTTCCTTTTTTCAGAGTACTTAACCTCACGCGTCACCTTTGGAATTGGCAAATGATATACCTCTTCCTTTCCTCCACGGAGTTTATTTTTTGACGTCTCTGCGCGTTTGAAACGTTCGCGTTGACCGTGAAACCAGAACTTTTTTTATACCTGTTGCATTCTAATTTATGATGCCGTCGAAGTCGGAGAATAGTCCTCAGTCTGCAACCAAATAACACAACTTTAATGTACCAAACATTGACCTATATATCATAACTTGCATTCTTGAGGACTTCTTGAGACTGACCTATTCTGACGGCGTTTCAATCTTCCTATTTCCGGACGATTTTATGGGTTGCTCTTGTGTCTTCTCTTGTCGCTGGAATGGGCTCATTCCGACATTGACCCTGAATGGTAAATTTAAAGCGAACGCAATATACTTATTATCCTCTGTTAAGGATTGTGCGCTTCAATAGAGTGAGAAAATTATTTAAATGCGAATTCGTGGACATAAATTGTCGCAGGCAAGGCAAAAATTAATTTCCTATAAAGAAAACCTACTTAAAACCCATCGTCCCGTCAGGGAGGTGAATACAGTTGTTATGGAGGAAAGGTATTCCGTTAACTCCTCCGGGTAACTCAAATCGCCTCCGGCTGTATTGAATGAACGGTCGTCCCACGGTCTGTCGGTGGGGAGTTAAAAATAAAAAAAACAAGAGAGCATCACGCGACAGCATCGAGTAGAGTGGCGTGCCTCGATGCCGTTTCGTCTGCTTTTTTTCGTTTCTCTTCATTTTGTTCTTCCATTCGACATCAAGATATATGCCGCAATTATTTTTCCCAGCACTCCCCGGTATTTTATCGCTCGTCTTTCTCACCCCGCCTGGCGGGAGGCTCGGGGAATACGTGTCCTCTCCATCACCCCCGAGCGGGAGACGGGCGTACGGTGGTGGGGAATCGCGTTTTTGAGAGGCGTCGCCGGGACAGACGAGGTAAATAACAAAGGAATGGAGAGATATCTTCTTATTCCGGGGCCCTCCGCTCCTCATAATTCACGCGCGGCTGAATCACGGCGCGCGGGGCACGCAATCCCGCAAACGCCCGTCGGGACTTCCCGCTGGGAGACACCCCTAGCTGCTCTCCGCCGGTATCCGAGTACTCCGCCCCGTCCTCCGTCTCCTTCCCTATTTACGCTAACAACCATTTCGTTTACTTTTTTTATTCCCAATACTGGGGTCACTTCGTCTGTTGCGCTCATTCGAAAGATTCACTTAATTGGTCATCTCCCCGCGTGGGTCCGGTCTGATATTCGACGCCGCGAGCACACTCGTGGTCGTTTCCTGTGCTTAATTTTGAGAGTTGTTGACGACGATCATTCTTTTTATGGGAGTCCGAATGATTCGTGTTCTGATAATTTTCCTAACGTTCCACTGTAGTCTTAACATTTGTAATTTGGCCTCTCATAATTATTTTCCGAAATAGATGAAATTGTATACGTGAATAGAAAAAAGAAAAAAAGTCAGATTGACTCATCCGCTTCAAATTGGATCTCCATCGTTTTTTAACACACCGACTGGACGGAGAAAACTTGATGTGTGTAAACAGTAAGACCAACTGTGTATAATCTAACTTAAAAAAATGTCAATGTTTTTTTTCGTGTTTCATTCTACAAACCAATGTTTCCAGAAAGGCGGGAAGACTTAGAAAAAAAAGCGAAGCATATAATATGGACAACACAATCACTTTTAACAGTCGGCATTTATTTTCTGAGAGAAAATAACTTAATTCTCCTATAATTCATTATTTTCATACTCTTTACGTAAATGTTAGAAAATTCCATTTATTCAGCTTCTCGAAATTCTTATTGGATGCTTTCTACTTGTGTCCCAGTGATACTACAAAACTGATAATATTCGAGATTTCACCGTTTATGAAAAGGGAAGGGTTAAATCTGAATCACACCGATTTTGACATGTGCCAGCATTAAATTTCTTTTTCACCGTACACTTTCATGACCACTCTAATATAAATAATTCCCCCCCGTACGTTTTTTTGGACCCTCGGCGACACATTCTGGTTTCCCGCAAACCATTGCGGTGTCCTCCGTATAATCCCTTTCCCCAACCCCCTGTCCTCGCTGTTCGCAGGGACTCTTCCACTCCACCTGCGAATCAAAATATCAATCCACACACACGCACGCAGTTTTTTTAGGGGCTTAATGTCTTATGTTAGCGCTTTTCAACGCTTAATCACGAGATGCATACGGAGTTTTTCTTAATGATTTGCTCGTTTTATTTCACCATTGATGGCTCTTAAATTGCATGGAAAGTAGTTCAGTAACTTTCATTTTTTTAAATATGATAACGTTATTCCAGAGTTGACCAGCAAGCGTGTTCATTTTAATGCTTCCAGTATCTTTTCATAGTCCAAAGTGACAAATAAATCCATCATTCTAAAATTGAAAGCATGGAACTTGCTTTGCGCGCGTTAATAGTATGCTCTTCGACATCGTCAATCTCGGAAACTACCTCAATAAAGCGTGTGCAGAATTTTGGTTGAGTATTATGTCTTCTACAGTTTTTAGTGTATGAATTATTTTTTATTCCACAACCCAAGAAGGAAGTATTTCGCAAGAAGGAATGTACCTAACAATTTTAATACTTTTACGCATGCTATTTGTAAATAAAATTAAATAGTAATTACAAAAAATTAATGATGTAAAACTAGAAAAACTATCATGGATTTAAAGGGGTGGTGATGGATTATGTCAGCAACTCGAAATCCTAAAAAGAACTTTGGGGCAACGTTTTCCTGGCAAAAGGGACATAAATGGAAGCAAAAAAAATGTCGCCAAACAGGTTTAACCTGCATTTTGCTGCAATCAGTGCGAATGAATCGAGTGAATCTCACAATTACTGGGGATCGGGCTGGTGTGGTGGCTAGAGTATTGGCCTCCCGGGCCTCGTGGGCCCGGGTTCGATTCCCGGCAGTGGCGGATTTTTCAGTAGAAAACCGGTCCCCACTAGAGTGCCTAGTGGAGGGCATTACAAGTTCAGTACTCCATCCGTCGGATGGGACGTTAAGCCGTGGTCCCCTTGGCGCCTTTCGTTAAGAGTAGGCTGATGCCGATGCCGGGTTTCTCTCCACCCTTCCTCCGTTTCCTGAAAACTGTTACCATTACCAAATTACCCACCTATTCTAAATGACGCAAATACCTCGGCTGTCGGTCACCTCCCCTGAATAACCAACAATCAAAATTACTGCTTACTTATACTTGTTAGCAAATGCAGTTCATAGATAACTCCTCATGAGGGGTTGGGCTCACAGTCTGCTAAGATTTGACTTCACCATCGTGGCTGAATTAGCTGATACAAGTCTGGAACCCTGCCTCTCCATGGTAACCCACAAAAGCCTCTTCCAACCCCTGGGCGCATGATCTCCCCCATGTTACTCTTTCTTTCTCTTCATCCAACCCTATCGCCATGTCTTCTCTCCTCGTCCTTAAGGAGTTTCCCGTCATCCATTCCGTTCCTTCTCGTCTTGCACGCCCCCACCCTCCTCCAACCACTCCGATCTCCCCACCCCTTTCCACTCCGGGAATGATAGGCATCCTGGTTAGCGCGTTCCCCTTGCAGCCCGCCTGATGGCACTACTGTTTTCTTCATCTTTTCTTCCCTCGCGTCCTCCCGCAGGCTCTTCTGACGCGGAACAACCCCCACCCTCTAATTCCCCCAAATTTCATCCCTTCGCCGTAAACTACATGCCGCACGTATTAAAGTCCTTTTTCCACCCCAAACGGAATGGATTCCTCGCTAATCTTTCATCCCATTCTCATCGGATCTCACCAAATACCCCAACCCCATCTTACCTTTCCTCTCCGCAAAAGCCAGTAATGTCATCGTCTTGACGTAATTTTTCCACCAGTGGTCATACAGATGCGTACTCTCCCACCGATCTGGCTTTTCATTATTTTTTTGCTCTTCTCTCACGCCTACATTATTTTTGTATGCCGATACTTGAAAATGGAGGATATTTTATAACCAACAAGTAGTAAAAGGGATTTCAACGGCGCAAAAGCAACGTGTTTTAAAAGAGATTTTTCTCCCGTTGTTGAGTATACAATTAAAATGATTTTAAAAGTTTAGATAAAAAGTGTATGTTCGTTAACCACAGTTTTAAAACTCTTCTCATTAAGTACACAATATTGGAAGGCATTCATAAGAGTAGCTTGATTATTAAGGGTCCTTGAGGAACGATGCTGTAGTAAACGTCCAAATAAAACCAAAATAAATGGAGGTGGAACTTTCATATTTTTCTTATTGCAGTGCATGCTGAGCTCATCACGGTCAGTTAATTGGATGCATTGGTTGAAACATCATTTTCAAATTCAATGATCTGAATTTCATCGCCCAGCGTCATTTCATTATGCTTTTCGACCAAGAGATGTAAGATTGACTCGGTAAAATTCTATTTCTGACGAATGCAGCTTCTTGTGGTAATCCATCAATGAATTCCTTCCTACTGTCTGCTATTCCTTTTCTCTTTCGAATTCTTACCCCGTTTCATCTTTGCCCACTCCCTCTTTGACCTCGAGAGTGGGGGGGGGGGTCTTACCCCCATTCTACCATCCACGCTTCCTTGGGTAGGGAACTGTATTGAGCGCGTTCTCCACATGCCAAGGATAACCCGATAGCTCCGTGCTTGAGGTACAGAAGAAAGGAAGAAGGCCGCAGGAAGGGAGACCTTCCTCTCCGACCCTCGTCGTATTTGTGCGGGCGGAAAGGGGGGCGAGTGGAACGACGTGGGTCTTGAGAGACTGCCGAGAATTTGACGGGAAGGCAAAGGAGGAGGATTAAAGTGACAACCAGCCCTTTCTTCTCTACAAAACCCTTAGCCACTGAAAAGTCGGATCATTGTGAATCCGTAAATATTTTGATCGCTCTCCATTGTTCGCTTCCCAACCGGAGTCATTCGGGAAGAAAGGGAAATAGTTTTGCTTCTGTTGCCACCTGCAATGTTTGCTTTGTGCGCATAACATCTCGTTCACGCTTACGTCTACGAAATTACCCGCTCAGAGTAATCCTGTTTCACCTAAAGACGTTCGATTCGTTTCCGATTCTCCTTGGCAAGGAACATTTCTTTCGGTTCTATTCTTGCATACACTTTCAATCTTTTTTCAAAGTTATTCTTTTGGATTCGGACGAGTCTTTGTTCCTTTTCAAGCCAATGGGAAATAAGATAACAAAGGGTATTGGTAGCATAAGAAGGTAAATTCTTTGCCCCTGATTTTAAAGAAGCAATCCCTGTATACCTCAGACAACTATTCTTTGCTATCAGCAAAGAAATGTCTCCTTTGCGTATGGTCACAGATCTCGGTCTTGAATCGAAACTCTGCCGAGTATTTTAATTTCTATGGGTTATATTTTAGTTTCGGTATAAATAAGTATGCCAGTCTTTCACATCAAAGTCTTTTATTAATATTTCAGTCTTGGATGTACTAGAGTATTCCATTTCAACATCTTGGTCATTCTTCTAGGTTTGTCGTTTTTCTCCTGACCTGAAAGAAATTATTGAGGTCTTAAGTAAAAGAAATCAAAGCTGTAATAGGAGAAACACAATTGCAATTTTTCACCCAGTCAATTGACTGATTTTAATTGGTAGTAAAAATTATATTCACTCAAAAACAATCGGTACCATATCATTAAAACTCATAATTTGAAACGGCTGACGATGAAATAAATTCATAGTATGGATAACTACCAAGAGTAAGGGCATTGAATAATAATGTCAAAGCCATATGATTTTCATATGCTTCTCAAAGCCAAGCACCATCGTTTGCTGTTTCTTCCTGTCCCGCGGAAGAAGATCCGAGACTGTAACCCTAATCATAGGATTTCATTCGTATCCCAAATTGAATCGGGAGGATTTTCCTCACAACCCTCGGCTCCAGGCGTCCATTGCCCGAGCGATGAGACATTCCGTGAGCATATATATCTCGTGAATTGCACCCAATCTCTCCTGTCCTTCGCTTGTGAGTACAAATTCCCTCCCACTTAATGCTAAAACGCCTTGAAAACAAAACCACCATCATAAGCCTAGCCCCAACAAATTCAACCCACCGCGTCTTCCAGTACCCTTGAGTCTATATAGCCGGCAGGGAATGGAATTCGGCCTGGAAGGTCTACGCCTAGTTGGGGTTTATCGGATAATATCTCTCCTCGTAATGCTTCT
This sequence comes from Platycnemis pennipes, assembly GCA_933228895.1. Lineage (NCBI taxonomy): Eukaryota > Metazoa > Arthropoda > Insecta > Odonata > Platycnemididae > Platycnemis > Platycnemis pennipes. The sequence goes on from OW121853.1 coordinate 56,891,192, forward strand.
CGACATGTAAATTCGCAACTTACCCCAGTTTTTGTCTTTCTACCTCAGTTTACAATTCAGTAGCCCGGTCTTCGCTGGAAGTTGGATCCTTCGTTGTTCCTCCGTCTTGTCACATTTAGAAAAGCAGCTAAACATAATGATCACGGGGGACTCCGAATATTTATTTCCAAAATACTTTTTCAAGCCTTCTGATAAAAATACACTGTGGTATTAGCTATAATCATATAATTTTGTGTTTTGATGACTCATGTTGCCTTCGTCTTTGCACTGGCGAGAAAGAGGATCGAAAGAAAATTAAGCAAAGTCAGGTCAAAAGGAGGGTACGTTTATGGATGAGTACATGTAGGAGAAAAAAATTATCAATGGTACATTGCGAATATTTTTGTTTCATTCATAAGCACCCTCCTAGTAGAGGGCATAACTCCTTATTTAACTCCTTTTGATTCAACCAATACCCTTAATTTGAGACAAAAAACAGTAACTTAAGAGGTAATACAAGTGTTCCGTATTGAAGTAAGAGGGAAAATAAGGACATGGAGGTTACAAGTATAGGTATAATTTCCCATTCATCTTTCTTGACATGAACTTGCTTCGTAAACGTCCCCTACATGAGCGCATTTCCAGGAGTTAAGAATTTGTAGCTCACTCAATTCGAGCAAATCTTTGTCGAAATGTCGTGCGTTCCCGAATCGCCCCATTGGACAAACTTTCTACCCTTTACAGGAAGCAGTTAAGCTTCCCTTTGCGAACCCTGAATCCTAGTGCGCCGACGTCAGACCTTTAATGCCTTAACACCGCTAGAAACGGGTATCCTTCAACAGTTCTTCCACCTGCCAGTTCGCTTTGACGTCGCTTGACAGCCCCAGGGAAGGGGAGGAGGGGGGGGGGGGGGGGGACATAGAGGGTGAGAGGTAGGCCTCGGGAGGCTTTTAGCAGACTAGTTTACAGATTTGGCATGGTTCGGACAAGTTTGGCATCTTGCATGTTATCGTTTCGGACAAAACTTGGACAATCTTAGTGGTAAGTTGAGAATGTGGCGTGGTGTAGGAGAGGAATCGTCTGCTGGGTGGGGAGTAGGCGATGAGAGGGAACAGGGAGGAGAGAGAGGGTTGAATCGGGGCCGTCTGAAATGTCGGAGTGAGCGAAAGTTGTTGTAACGTGGAAGGGAGTGAGGGAAGATTTTGCGGGGGCGACCGGGGGAGCGTGAGCGAAGGGAATAGGGGAGGATCAGCATTGCCCCTTAGGCCTGTTTGCCGTAGTTTGCCTCGTATCCATTCCCCCTCCCCTTGCTATGCCTTCCATCACCAGAAAAAAAACCTCGCCTCCCCCGCCTCCTCGTTCCTCACTACCCTTAAAGGACTCAAAACATCTTTCCGCTCGACCGGAAGGACGTCCGAGGTCCACCTTCAGATCCGTGAATCTCTCGGATGAGCCTTTGGTTGGCTGCCACACTCTTTGAACGAAATAATCCAACTAACATATAATGATTGATTTAAAATGCTTGTGATATGCATTGGTTAGTTTCATACGCATTTCATGCTTACGCATATTTGTCAAGGTGGCACATTTTTTACCTCTAAGGTGAATATTATTGTGCCGTTTAATTTACTTGGATGCTAAAAGTAAAATTCGGAAGAGCTGGCAACCCAGTTGTTCAAGAAAATTGATTTTCCTTTCAGGTTTTAAAAGTAAAGGCACGACAGTATATGGCATTGCGATTTCCCAAAGTGTAAAAATAATGTAAATCGAAAAATGTATTCTACATTATTATATGTCCATAAAAATATTTGAGCCAGGTTAATGGGATTGATTCATAAATTTGAATATGGTATTCGTCGTGAAACATACCCTAGCAAATCATAGGGTTAATTATGTGGAAATTCATGGTGAATGAATGCCACAGCATAGCTCTTGCCAGTATAAGTAGATATAAAGTTAATTGGAAAACAAACGTCACTTTGTACATTCCACTAAAATATTGTCTCCGGGTCATTTCTTGGTCGCTACGTTCTCACCTGCTCACTGCCTTCACTTTCCAATCAAAGTTGGGAAAAGAAAGGAAGATTGAGGTTTTACCAGTTTCCCCGTGATATTTTTTACCTTAATATATTTGGAGTTGTATTTCTTAAGTTGCCCACTCCGCTCATGCTCTCTACCCTCGTGTTGCACGTTCGCGGGCGCCGTCTCTGCCTCTACCGGCCGAGTAAGGAACTACAACGCCCATTCCGATGGAGCATGCGCAGGCAGGATGATATCAGGAATATTCCATGGTGGAAGGGTATTCAGCGGAGAGAGGGGAGAATCGTGACTTTTTTAAATCCGATTTACCATGGCTGTAAAATCCATCAAATGTATCTACTCGTACTTCTAAATGAATTCCCTCCATCAGGTCCAATGAAAACTGGCTCGTTCTATCGAATTTTGTTTTGGAGTTCTTGCATTAAAAGTTCCATTAGTGGCCAAATAAAAAGCAATTAAAATTATTTGCCATCATCTGGGAGAAATATACATGATTAGAAATGATTTTTACTGGAATAAGTCGAAAAGAAAACAGGCCGTGGAGATTAAAATTGTGATTTTTTGAAATTATCATTTCATTCCTGGTTAGTGTCCTATTTTTATTTACTTAAGAAAAAATTTTTCAATTTATTGATTAAAAATTATAGATTTTAAATCAATTAATTAATATCCTAAAATAGAATTCATGTCATAGAACAAGTTTTTGTTGTTCTCTTTTGTTGGATTTCCATAGTCAGGCTTTTTCTGCTAGCATTTACAGGCTGAATTTTAGTCGAAAACATTCGCTTTCTAACTGAGAGGTAACGGTTACCGTTGACTGATGTTCGATGCCTTAAAAATGAGTTGATACTGATGATGAGAAATTGCTTTGGCCGAGATGATTTTACTTCCCTTGAATTATTCCGTTTTCCTTGTATTCAAATTTTGTAGTAGGGTATTAAGTCGGAGTATTGGTCAGCAGTATTGAATACATTTTCTCACCCGAGAAGTTCAATTTCAACAGGCACCTAATAAAATGTATTTTCGATTATAATCTTCCACAAATGTAAAACAAAAAAGTCTAAAAATCTTTGAGAGTCTGCCTCTGCTTTGTGCTGAGATCGATCTTATCTGAGGTATCGTGATCGAAATCCGTAGAAACTAATGCTCATGTTTACCTCCTTCGTCGTGCAGCACGAGTTACCTACGTTTCAATTGGACATAATGGGCTACTACTGGAAGCGACATCCTTCTTGTTTTGAATACGACAATACTTATTAAGCATTTTTTGTGAATGTAAAAAATGCAGTATCAAATGAGTTAAAGCATATTTTCTTTGAAAACGGTGTTCATATTTACCGTTAAGAGTTTAGTTTTGCTGATTTATTCGCATGGAGAACTTAAGTGAAGATTTTAATTGACAAGGAGGCCAGTAATTACGGTAGCTAGCTTGTTAACACTCATGAAACAAAGAATAGCGTGTTCCTTGTCCATTAACACTAGAGATTTTCGACTCAGGTATTTTATTTAGGGAAATGGACATAAAAGATTTTGCTGTAGATTCTCATAGGGGTAAATTTAATGATCTTAAAGTCATCTTGATCTGTAGCAGCTGCTCGTAAAATATAAGTAGATTATGGGGTGAGTTAAAACCATTTAAAATGCTAATACTACTTACTGTAACACTATTTACTAAAATATTTTATAATAGTGGAAACTATACAATTTTAAAATTGATTTTCATTCACAGTTTTCATATCATCTTCGATTGTTAGGTATTTTCGATTTAATTGTAGGTACATCTAGGTTTGACTTATATAATCTTTAATAATTAAAGTAATGACTCGAGTTCATTTTTATTCATTTAAAATTGTTGTTATTGTTAAAATTATATTCATTTTAAATGATCGATTTAAATTGTAAGTGAATGTGTAGCAATGTGATACAATAGTTATTTAGAATTTTCTCTTTTATTTTACAGGTGAGTTGATACCATTGTCTACTCCTTGAATGGTAACTCCTGAGTAGCGGAGTCGTAAGTAAACAGAGCCTTTTTACGAACTTAATTGCAGTATTTTTTGCTTAAATTCCCTTTAAATGTGCCATGTATTCTCAGTGGCCTGGTGACAGGACAATGCCGTCGAAAAGCAACTCGTAACCTGCAAAGATCGATAAATCTTCAACTTAATGGCGTCAACGGACCATCCAGAAGAAAAATACCTAGGGAAAATGAGTCCGCGAGATGTTTTATGAAAATCAATTATTTTCCTCGTATAGATAGCTTCGGATTACGTTTTTCCCTTACCTCTTTCCCTGAGTTTAGTAGACGAGACCCTTTATTTTGGAGCTTTCGTGGAATCTCCCCCGTCTCCTCATATTTATTACACCACACCAAATCATCCAGTCCCGACAAAAGGAGATATATCTATCCGGGAAAAAAGATAAAAACGTATATATGTAAATTCTTCGTTTCGCCTCACTTGAACGAACAACTCTGGTAAGACCGTGAGAGGGAACACAGCAAGAACTGCGAAGCAAACAGAGACAGAAAGAGAGGTAGGGTAAAATTTGCGGAAAAACCTGTGGGTTGGTGGGTGAGAGCCTTAAGCAGTTAAGAACTTGATTTACGTCGCTGGGTTCCGTCGCATCCCCCTCCGCTCTGCTACGCTTGAGGAGCAAAAATGAAATTAATTTTTCTTCCCCTACTCTTCGTCCCACCATCTTTCTTGCAACCTCGCTCAGCTTTCTCTTCCTTTCTTTCGTGAGATACGGCGAATCGCGTCAGTGTATTTGTGTTTATTAGTGTAGGATACGTGTACATGTGTATATATATGGGTGTAGAATGGGTGTATGAACATAATTTCAACCACTAGACTTTCAATATAAGTACGGATCGGGCTACAAATTAAAGGTGGCTGACTTGCGGCCTCTTTCCTTTCCTCGCTGATCTGCCCATCTTTTTCTAACTACTTTTTTATTGCTCATTAAACTGCATGTATTTATGCAGTCACCATTTTGGTGAAATGTAGCTATAATTTACAGTAATAGAACAAGAAGTATGTTTGAAAGAGTGGTGCTACGTGGGAACCAGGTGATTGCATAAAATTATCTTACTGTGCTTTGCAACGTTATCTCAAAAGTTAGTTTTACATTTTACATGTGATATCATTGCAAAAAAAATCATCTTCTTACACAGATGTAAGTCCCACATTATAGGTTTTCATCGACACCCAGAAGTCTTAGAATCATACCTTATAATCACTGGCATATGTCCAGTTTTAATGTGATTTAGTAATCAGAAATGTAATACTCTAATAGTTGCATAGTTTTTCCTATAAAAAAATGACTGGAAGGATTTAGGCTGGTTTTATGTTAGATTAGAACTTTGGCGTTATTGTTTATCTTCCTAGACGATATTTCACACTAATGATTCGTCAACTCTCTTTCAACAAGATGACGAACGAACGTGAACATAGAGCCCCATGCATTCCTTTATTTTTGAGTGCGCGTATTTATTTCCCAGATTTCGTCCTTAGTTAAGTATGCATAAGATTTATTCACCTTAAATTTAAGTTCAGAAAGTTAATATGTATATTGAACTATTCTGCTACCCAGTGAACCATGAGAAGGTGGGACATGAAATTTTCATGGCCCACATTTCAATTTTTTGCAACATTAATTTACTTAAGTTTTCCCCGGGAATACGAAGCCTTCCTCATTTCTTAATTGCGTTTCGTCTCATGGGATGGTAAAGATAAAGGGAATGCTTTACTTGAATACATTGCGTGCCATCGTGTTCGCTTCGCCATTCACCTGTGCCTGGAGAAGAACTGTGGGCAATTTCATTTTGAATTGAATGAATGCGTGCATGTACTTCCAATTCCGCGAGCATTACGTTACGCATTCATTTTGTTTAGCTTTAGTATGTACCATCTTTCTGCACGTCTTTGGTTGAATTAACAAGGTGTTTCACGGCCGCTTATTCCGCGAAGTCCCACAAATCCTGGTACCTCTCCCCGCAGTGGACGTAGCGGTGTCCCTCATCCAATCGTTGCCCTCAACCACTTAAGCAAGCAGTGCGTGCTTCACTCGCCAAAGCCGTTCCAACTTCCACCTTCAGGGCGGAATCCCCCACCCTCCCAGTCAACTAGTTTCCGTCTGGGTCCACGTCTCATCCCAGTGAGATGACCGCATGACGTGGCCGAGTCGTAAACGCGGTGATTTCTCGCATTTCAATTGTCTGGACCCCCTGACGGGCACACGCTCCCCTCGTACTTGTCAGTTTGTTATGGCTCTCTTTCCTTCCCCTCCCGATCCGCTCACGACGCCATTTCTTCCCTCTCAACTTCATCTTCCACCTCGCAGCCAGCCTCTTCGCTTTTCCGCGCATTCTCGGGTGAATATGTTCGAGTTTTTTTTTAGCAATATTAGGAAGGAAGTTAAATCTCTTGCCGCGGCTGGGCGCGCCGGGATACGAAAGTAATTAGCTACTGTTATACTTGCATAAAGAATTGAATACCAATTAAAAATTGTGAAAGTTGGAGCTTTGGCGTTACAATTATTACTTGAGTGCCTCCAGTTATTCGAAATGTTTTAGGAATTACAAAAACTTTCGGCTGTTTTCGTATTCCTTAACCTTAGCACAACTGCGGTAAGGTTCTCGCTCCAAATTTTTTTCTAAATGTATTAAACATATTTAATATTCCAATAATTAGATCAAGTTTTGATGAGGCTTTATTTATAATGTCAATGAATCAATCCATTGCAACTGTGCTTCATCTATTCCATAATTTTTTTACCTGCCAAGCCTTGTTAGCAGCGTTTCCAATGGTGTAAATGCATAATGTTCAATAACATTGTTAGATTTTTCATTAAGAGCAATAAAATAATAAATAGAGCGAATTCTAACTATGTTTCAAAATTATAATAGATTATATTCATGATGATTTAATATTTGTCGTTCCTAGTATAGGCTGAGCTATTAATACGAAGTTACTGAAGTGCTGTAGCAATGTAGCATATCTCTATATGTCCAGAAGAATTTTAATTTCATGAGCTTAGACATTGAACTTTTTCACTGGATGCCTGTAAACGTTCGTAAAGTGAGGGTACAATATACATATATTAAGCACCGAGGACTGGTGTCAAGAAAAATTATTTCCTAGTCTAGAATTGCCTTTTTTGGCGTTTTGGGCAATTTGGGTTTAACGATAGGAGTCCCAGCCGGACGTTCTCGACTGGAGAGAGGGTGAGGTTTCAATGAGGGAGATACGTTAGAAGTTTGTAGTGAACGCTGGAAGGATGTGGGAGAGGAATAAATGGGGAGAGCCGTGGAGACGCGAGGGAAAGGAGTCGGAGACTGGGGTGGTAACAAATCCCGAATATGAATGGGCATAATAAAAGCTCCTTTAATTAGATCCTTCACTTCTCTCCCTCTCCTCCTCCCTCCCTTCGTCTCCAGCCAGCTCCAATGGCCTCTCCTTCCCACCCCGGTCCCTCACCATCCTTATCCCAAGCATACTCTCCCCCCCTTTTCCCCCACTTCACTCCATCCTGCAAGGAGAGGACGCGTCAGATTTTAGTGCGAGGATTTTACGCTTCCCGTTGATTTACACCGCGCAATACGACGGAAGGGAGCTTCCCACCCGCCCTCTTCCTCACCCTCTCTTTGTTCATAAGCGCATATGTGGCGTAAGATTGACCCCAAGAGTTTCATCCTATCCGCGCTGATATTTCCGCTCCCTCCTTGCCCCCCGACTTCGTCACCGCTACCCCTTGTCCCTTTCAATTGCTTCATTTGCGTGATTTCTCCACTGGGCACTACGTGCTTTTTGCAATACGCTTGCCCTTGATATTGCCTCAGTTTAGTGCGGCAGTATAAACTTTTTTCGGTGTAAACGTATGCTGGCTGAAAAATACGATCCAATTTAAGGTAAAAATCATTCTATTCCTTCGTCTGGTGTATCACAGCTACTGTCTTAAAATCTGGATATCTACTCGCACCATTTGAGCCGAAATAGTAGGGTTAGTTTTTACGATGCGCCAAATTCCAGGGATAAAACCCAACTTCAAATTTAAATTTAGACCTAAAAATTACATTAGCCTTCAAAGTGAGACTTATACAGTGTTTAGTTAGCCGGTCTGAAGCTTACATGGGAATCGCGGCTTGCTGCACAGTTGTTTACATTTTAAAAAGGTCCACGAGAGCCTAAGCGTTGCTCACTGTTGGTTTGTTTACTTTAAGGTTACATAATTTATATTCATCGAATCTCTTTAACGACCAATCATTTATAACTGCGGGAATTAAATTTTAAGAGCACTGTATAAACTCTTATTGCGTGATGTCTTCATTCTTGAAGAACGCCAACCTAATCCCGGTGGTTCGTATAATATACTGTTGGTAAACTTGTTTTCGCTAAGTAGATGGCAACGAAGGTTTTTTAAAAAAATAGAGAGTAGAGCTGATCCCCCTAAGGTTAAAGCCCCCCAGAAGGTAGAGCTCATCCATTGGCGTATGAAATTCGCACATTCAGGATAGGGAGGGGGGCCAGTTGCTTTCCCTGGGCCACCTGCGATTTCCTACGAAGTCTTGACACACGGAAAATTGAATAACGAGGTTTTTTTAGGTGGGGGTGTCCAGAAGTCTTTCCCGGGATTTGAACCCGGGACCCTCCGGTCAGTAGTTCAGCGCTCTACCCACTAGTCCACCACGACCCCCGATGACCCCGGTGACTGAAAATTTACGATATTGAAATTTTCCCTTCACGTGCATGCCTTTCCATCCTTCAATCGTGTCTTCGGGTCACCAAAGCGTTCCGTTCTCCCGATGTCGTCCACTCCCTAACGAGTCTAGACGAAATGAAGCTTGTTGCTGGGTAGGAAGCCTCGGCAGCAACGCAGTACCAGTATCCAGCTATTTCCCGCAGAAATCGATTTTAAGGGGGTTAGGCAATTTTGAATATCTGCGAAGTTCCAGTTGAAAAAAAAATATTAATTGGGACTCATATTTCGAGTTTGACATTTATCCTCTGCCGTAATGGCTACCCTCAAAAGCCCTTTTCCCCCCTATCCCCAATGCATTCGGCCGTCCCTCGAAAGCATCCCTCCCCATCTCACCTCATCCGCCTCACTTCGCGCCCTACCCCCATCCCCCTCTCCCGCGTCCCCGGTCTTTAAGGCAGCAATAATTTCCCCATCGTATTCCCTCCATCCAACCCTTAGCACGAACGCCTCCATCCTCCTGCCTTTTTCAGCTTCGTCCACCGCCTCTCCGCGGCTCCCTGCCGATCGTCCACTCTCCTCCTCCGACCAGCAAGCATTCTCTTACCTTTTCCCATGGCCTGCTACTCCTCCCCGCCCATGTTCCTCCGCTAAGGAGTTATGGAATAGATGGAGGGCCTGAAAGCGTTGGCGAGGTCGGTGTGGGGTGGGGTTTAAGGGCAAAGGAAAAGGGTCCCGAAGCCATTACCTTAGCTAGCGAAACAGATGCTGGCCATCGGTGCGGCATTCAAGGCGCAATTTGAAAACGAAGGCGTACCCCTAAATTGCTCCGCTCGGGGCATCTTTACGGCGCGAGTATGCGAGTGGGGTGGATTAGGGCGAAAAATAAAAAAAATAGGAAGCACTCATGTTACTCGTGAAGCCTCGGCCGAATTATTCCTATCCAATGGCCTATCAGTAATTTCGGTCAAAAAATATATTCGAAAAAATTTAACTTTATACTAAGTGGAAGTTTAACTTCATCTATAGGTAAACATACATGAAAGTCGAATGTTTACTAAGGATAAATGCCCCGCAACTGGATGGAACATTATCTTCTGCTCTTACAATTTCGGTTGAGAGCAACCGCTATTTGGGTGAGACAGTAGTCAGTAAATAAAATCATTTCGCCAGTGGTTTCTAGAAACTGCATGTAATCCCATAGTGGTCCATTTATTACTTCGTTAAGCTTCTGAGAGTTAAACTTTACTAACTTCGATGAGGGGTAATTTTTCACAGAGATGTATTTCTTGCTAAAAAAAAAAGACCTATCAGCTCCATTGGCTATGAATCTTCCGGTATTTCCACCTCTGGAAGAAGTTACTTTTGCACTGTTGCAACCCAGATACGTCTTGCCTTTCAGTCTTTGCGCATTCTACTTTGCAGAAGATTGTCCCGCTGTAATCTCCTGGCCCCCGCCCCACGATTCGTCAGGCTTAGCAAACTTGGCCTGCTCTAAGCCGAGCAGTTTGTCCGAAGGCTTAAGTTTATCGAGCCCATTTGCTGACGATGAATGCGTGGAGAATGCGAGAAGAGTTTTAATCGCTCCCCGATGACTCCGAAATTAATTAATACTCCTCTTTGTGCGATTTTCGAGTTTTGAAGGCATTTCAATGTCCAAGGAAGCTTTTTAATGATTAATAATATACTTGAAATCGAGTTCCACCTAAGCGGATATTATCATAATCAGATATTTTACAACCACTCATAGTTGGCCAGTTAGTTACGTATATGAGTCTATATTTAAGCATTCTATCGATGGCAAACTCCTGAGGCTTTCGATTTGGTTACACCCTCATCCATGTTTTAACATTTTCTGTTACAATCAATTCTTCTTTGCAGCATACTCAAAGCATGCTCACATAACACGCAGGTAATAAGCAAGACAATACGCCCACTTTACATGAAAATTTTTATTATTTTACTTTCTTGGGAACTTTGGGATTATCTAGCACCTTTTAATCCCTAGAGTAGGTACATGAGCGGAATGACATGTCTAAACCGCATTTATTGGGGCTTCAGGCCGGTAAAGGCGGTATTAGGATGATACTAGAAGGGAACGGAGAAGAGATAATAAGAGGAGCGTAGAGGAAGGAAGAAACACGGCGTTGAGAATACTTGTTAACGTAAGGCTGTAGCCGGAGTACCGAATCATAAAAATGCATTCTCCTCGTCATACAATTATGGATCGAGGGGCCAATAAACATTGCCGTGATTCGATCGCGGATATGCAGGGTGGGAAACTGGTAACTCTTGCAACTTTCTCATCAGCGGAATTTAATCGACTATCAATGCGAATTCCTCCCTTTATCCGCTTTACCGCTCGGCTATTTGTATCAATGCTCCTTATAGAATAGCGATTTCGATTTAGTTGTATGCCATTAATTATCACTGGCCCCCCAAACACCCATAACCTCAACGGTTGACTGAATGCTCCTCACGCCCCCTAACTGACGCGCTGGAAACGAGACGTTGAAAACCCGAGTGGGGCATCGCGAGAATTCCATGCGACGGAGTCGGCCCAGAATTCCATTTTCCCTTATCATATCGGACGCTTTGAACGACTCCCTTTTGTAACTCGACCAAAGTGGGCGATGGGCCTCACCCGATGGACAAACGGAGTGGCGACCGCCGATTCTCCCCTTCCAACCTCCTCTCTGAACGCGTCACACGCACGCCGCAACGCACGCACCAGGGCACTGCCCGCCTTCAAAGGGTCCTGTCGACCGCCACGCCCTCCCCGCTTCCTTGCCACATCTCAGATCGAGACCTGGAAGAAAGAGATTCAAGAAAGTCGGATGCTCCTCGCCAAAGCCACTTGGCTCACATCAAAGACATTGCCAACCCCCTTCTCCTAACCGAACCCTCTCTTTCTCCGCATGTGCAATCGACGGAGGGGTTGCTGTAGGAACGGGGTTGGGTTCGAGGGACACATGCTTAGGACCGTTTTCCAGTTCCCCATTCCTCGTTCTCCATAACTCCTTGACCTCTCTCTCTCTACCAATGGGCGGATTCCGGCTTCATCCGAAGGAGAGATGCTTAAATGTCTATGCCTTGTAGTATTCTCTGTGGATGAAATCTTATTCAATATCTAAGATGTAAAAAGGGAATAGGATAACATAGCACGCCGCGCCGTGGAGAAGGGTCTCAAGCCATTACAGTTACAGATGTGAAGGCTGACTTGATAGTGTTAAAATTGAATAGGACCATGATAATCACCCTTCGAACTTTAAAACGGACATGCTGCGTTTGAGATTCGACTACTAACCGCTCAGGAACTGACGCGCAATGGCATTGTCATGTCACAATGTGGAATATTTTGATGTGTGGGCAGAAGAAGAAATGTTTAGGCTACGAAGCAAATGCGAAGAGAATCCCAGCGTCGGTATTAGCTTGCTCATAGTGATAGGCGCCATGGAGTCCATTTTTAGCGTCCCATCTAACAGACGGACTACACATTAATAACTTAATTCACACAACAATCAAGTACGGACCAGAATTCTTCAGAAAAATACGCTACTTAGGGGACCTATATCAGTGCCCTAAATATTATGTTTCGATCGCACCGTTTGCTTTATTTATCGCTTTTCGTGTATGCACTTAATTATTAATATTTTTTCCTGAAGAACACTTTCCAGTTTTTGAGGTAATACTAGGTGATAGTTATCATCTTCGCATCCCCCTAGAATACGTACGCTGATATACCGACGTCCTTTTCCACCGTCAGCTCGCGGCCCAGGAGTCCCATCGGATAATCCGCGGTCCAGATTTGAGATCCCCTCCCATCTTCCCCTCGCACGTAATGACCTCGTTCCTAAACCGTTGCCCCCTCAGACCAACACCCCCCCTGCTCGCCTTAGGCGCCCCTCTGACTATACCGCCCACTATTTTCTCTCCGTGTCTCTCTCTATGTCGTGCTCTAGACTCGAAAACGACCCAAGCCCTCTCCCCTCTTACGATCGCTCACCACAGCACTCCGAGAGATGAGCCTTCCCGCTTTGAAGGCGTTCAGAATTCCTTGCGGACTCGGGTGAAGGGAGGGTAAGAGAGAGAGAGGTTACACCGTTGCCCGCGATGCGGAGCGGAAGGGGGGGGGGGGGGGACAGGGGTCGCAGGAGGGTTCCCAAAGAATAGGGAATGCTATGGTGGCAAAGGAGACTCTCGGCGTGGACCGAGGGGACGGGAGTTCACGGTGTGGTCTCCGCTGTGGAGTGCTGCGGGGAAGGGGACGAGCGGGGTGCAGTGGGAGGGGCCGTGAGCTCCGGGCAAAGGCATACCGCCGTTTCTTTCCCTCCGACCCATCTGCACTCGGTGAGGCATACTATGTACACCAGGGCGGGAGGGTTGGTATCAGGAACGGGAGTGGGGTAAGGAGGTCGTTTAAGAGGAGTGGGTGAGCGGGTGATTGGAAGGGATTCAGGTGCTCTCCGCCTTCCGAGACTAAGTGAGCTTCGATTGATCTTAGGTTTGTGTTGAGTGTATGGATAGCGATGAAATTACAGCTTTGCGATAAGTACAGCGTAATAAGCAAAGATTTTTCTTGACAAGAGAAAAGATAGATAAATTGTTTTCGCATCAATAATCGTAAATTCATGACTCTGCTCGCAGGCGATGAATTACTTTCGTCGAATTGGATCTCATTTTCCACAGGTAAACATAATATATGATTAATTTGGGATAGTGTTTATCTTTTACATTACCGAGGCTTAGAACTCTTTACGTTGTTTCTGCAAAACATAGCCTCACATTCCATTCTTCGCTTCGTACACATCCTTCGCTTCGTATTTTGTGTCGTTATATTTTACTCGCCGCTACCCCTGTCTGACAAGGGTATGACAAAATCAATGATTGCTTTTGAAATGACCAACAGCCTTAGAGTTAAGTATTTTGGTGTAAAACATGTACTATTTTAAATTCTATTAGTAATCTTGTTTTCCCATTCAAAGAAATATGCTAAACAATTTCCCTCTTTTCTCAGTTGCTTCACTAGTTAAAATTTCATAATACGTATCGTGGTATACACTGACTTAAAATTATAGTTTTACTTTTTAGGCGCATATTATTATGAGTATTCTTCCTCTCAAGGCTGGTTGAATAATGGAAAATAAACTTTTCACAATAAAATAGATATATGGGTAAAATGTTTTCGATGTGGTTTGGTCTGATAGCTTTTCTTTATTGGGGTGGCCATGCCCCATACGGTGAACTATCGAATCTGTTAGGGGCGGCATGGTGTCTTTTTCTCCGCCGAGAAAATGATCAGCGGCCGCAGAAACGGATGTGGGCAAGGGGTAGAAAGAAGACTGACGGGGGAGCTTAAGGGTAGCATGGGAAGGGGACGGATATGAGCGGTGGTGGGTGGCGGGCCCCAAGGGGAAGGGAGGGGATGAGGGAGGAGGCGCAGCGCATTGGGTGTGGGGAGAGTCAGCCGCAGAGCGGACGGCCCCTCTCGCACTTTTTCACCCCGCGATTCCTCGAGTCCTTTCGAGCCCTCCCCGTCGCCTTTCTCGCATTCCACCAACCCGATCCCACGGTGTAACGGGAGTGCGTGGGAGTCGACGTGGACTGCAGGGCGCGAAACGACGTGGGAGGTCGTCGCAGTTTGGATGGCGATGGTTTTCCGGCTGGCTCGAGCACGATTTGCGGATTCGTGTTTCGGCCATTGTTGCGCACGATGGAATCATTACGTTCGCGCCGTAGACTGAGGCAGCGCGGTAGTCCAGGGTATAGAACGCTGAGCTACTGGCCGGAGGTCGATGTTCAAAATTAGAGGGTGGGGAATTTATAAATGCCTAGTCAAACACAATGTGTACGGTTTTTTGGGTGTTAGTTATTTCTGAAAAACCAACAATGACCTAGGGAAAGGAATTAGTGCCCTACTTCGTGAACCATTCAACCTATCAACCGGACCGGCCTCCGGGTGGAACATCGTCGCTTTTTCATAGTAGCAGATGAGTAACTGATGAATTAAGCATTTAGTTTGCAGAAATAGCAGGTTGATGTCAATCTGATACGCTTCTGTATTATTAAAATGAATGTGCTCACCTACATTCGTTTTAATGCAAATTATTATAAGAGACAAAATGGTGGTGGTGAGGAAATTCGGTATAACTTACAATATTTAAAAAAAATTGAAAACCTTGGCAGCTAATGGAAATTAGTCATTTAGTTTCGTCGTAAAGCCTATGATCTTAGCGATATGAAGAATTCAGTTCCGTTCCTGAGGTATCTCATGTGCGATTTACGACCGGGAAATTTCACAAATAACCATAGATAAAATTAAAATAAACGATTCACTCTGAATTCGCGGAAAATACTCGGGTTTACGACAGTATCAATAACTACAGAGCTGACATCTTTGGCATTGAAATCATTGTATAAATGTAACCTAATGCGAAAAAGATGTTTATGACCCTCATCAATGCGGAAGGCCAAACAATGATAACATGAATTGTTCTACATCTGTCTCCTAGGCAGTTGAACATCCGGCACAAAGCCAGAAACAGCATTTTTATCGCCCCCGGACTAATTATGTAATCTTCCGCTTGGGAGACATCATCTGCCGAAAAATTTAATTAATCGACATCAATAGTCCGACACACTAATTTGCATTGAAACATGGGCGGTTTTAGCCCCATATCCGGCAGATTCGGGGAGGGAGGGAGTTCAACCCACTATGCTACGAGATTCCAGAGTTTTCACGATGATATTATTTCGTCGGGAGAGGTGGCGGGCAAGAAGGCGTTGGGGGAAGAGGGGAGGGCTGCGGGAGGAAGCGGGCAGAGAGGGGGGAAGGGGGAAAGGCAAGCGGGTGGCTCAAAGAACGGATAATGTGAGCTTAGCGATCGGGAGGAAGCAAGAGCAAGGCAGGTGCGGGTCAGAGCCTGTGGAGGTCTTAAGAGTTGGTCCTCCATTATGAAAGTGGCCATTTAGAGCGGATATCTTGTGTAAGGACGCGGTCCCGGAAGGCGGGCGGTGGAGGAGGGAGGGGGCGAGAGGGTTGGCCGGCAGGGATAAGGGTTAGGGGCTGGGGAGGGTGGGTAAGATGGCGGAGGAGGTGGGTGGGTGGATCCCGTGGACAGCGGGGCCACACTGAACGATTATGGCGGTCGGGCGGGGAGGGGGGAGGAGCTGCATTATCAATTCCATTATTGATATTTATAATGGAGCTGGCACAGAGTGAGGTCGGCGTTGAATAATTTACGTGGAGGTGGACGCAGCCGCGTATCAATTAAACCAGGGAAGCGATGGTAATGCCGGAAAAACACGGATGTACCGCTATTAATTGGGTCCCAGAAAACCAAACGCCTCTCCAATACGTCGACGCAGTTACCCAATTATCGTGTGTGGAGACCAGTGCACATTGGTTTCGCACAACCGGTATCCGGTGAAATGACTAGAAATAGTGCTATCACAAATTATGTAACTATTTTGGTCACCAAGGACGGAAGTCTTCTTTTGAATAGGAAAGTTATGGGTTGCATTAGAATTCAGTTATTTTCCTACTTGGTAATTTAACGGTGTAGATACCCGCTTGTTTATTTACGGTAAAAACTTAAATCACGGATCGGAAGAGAATTACTCTATCGGCGAGTACCGTGAATGTATTTTAATACTAACTTGCTTGTTAGCATGCAATCGAACTTCTAAGAGCTAATGGTGTCGAATCTTTTACTCCAATATTCCTCGTTCAGCGTTTGAAGATTTCTGAAAAGTATTGAAACTATAACTGAGACCGTGAAACCATGCCGTTTACTCTGCTGCTATTTGTAAGCATGCAAATATTGAACTGAAGTATTGCTGGAATAACGCGATTATCAGTGGTAAATTGAACATTTTCGTGGGGGAAATTTTTAATATTAGAATATGAATAATCACTGGTCATCTGAGTGCCTAACGTAACGCCACATATTTGCATCGTAAGCGTAACCAAAACATAGATGGACCTATAAAACCCAAATGTTTTATTGGTTCCGTCGTCTGACCTTTTGAAATTTTCTCCTATCATGTTTTGCAACGAGTGCAACAGTACACAGTACACATGGGAGAGAAGAAAATGGGAGTGAATGATCACTAGTATGCATATTATTTAAGCCAAAATGTAGTGCTTGTAATTAAAAAAACGTTGTTTATAATCTATTAATGACCCCCATAATTTTCAATTCGATTTTTTACAGAATAGCAGGCCATGTAACTCAAAGCCATTTCGTTTGTTCGATATTATATTTCTGCGCAATTGCATGAAGCCCCGCGAGGGTTGATCGATCCGCCATTTTCTTCACCTGGTGACAACTATTCGCAGGAAGTCTCGGTTTTCATCGGTCCCATGTCCACACCACGGAATTCCCTCTCAATACCTTTGGTCGATACATTTTTTCCGTCCAATATTATATTCCCTATTTTGAAGAGCCCCTTTTTCCCTCCTCTTTCTTCTCGAGTTCCATCCCCCACCCACTCCAACCCTTTTCCCCTCCATACCTCCTTCCACATCCACTTCTCCGATTCCAGGGACTCCGCTGTGTCCTCCGATTACGATTTCCTTTTCAAATTCGTTCCACTTCGACTCATTTCACCGGAGAAGCATTTCCATCATCATAAGAGTTTTATTACTTGTTTTTTTCACCGGTTTAAGCGAACAATATTTTTTATCGATATCTTAACCAAATGTTTTTTATACAAATTATTTCTGCGAATGTCCACATTTCCGTCGATCACTTTTATATCTCTCGTTAGAAAATGCTAAAATCACACCGAAGTAACTCAAAAAAACCTCTTCTCACACCTTGCTACCGATTAGTTTTTGGTCAAAGGTCAAATTTCACTTAAACAATGGTCATCAATCTTGGGATTTGTTTTAATCAATCCTACATTTGATTCGTATACCGACTAACCTCTTCGTATGTATGTACCTACCTACCTAAATCTCGTCTTAAAAAATAACTCTTCTCACGCATGGCATTCGAGGTATACCTATTATTCGGTATTCACTTTTCCTTGGGCTTCTGTCTCCATGAGGTAATCATGTCTAAATAATGACCTGTATTCTTTTCAAAATAACAATGAGAATTTATTTCTCTTTCTCTCCTCCCTTCTTAATTCTTTGGGCAACTTATTTAGCCCATCCACCTCAGCATCATCGTCAGTTTCTATCTTAAATATAGATTGGCATTATTTATTTCTTTATTTGATAGATGAACGTAGGGGCATATAAATTACGCAATTTCATATAGTCAAAGTATAACAGTAGCAAATTTAATTTGCATTAAATTTTCTGTTTACATTCCCTTAATCAACAACCGCTAGAGAGATAATGCTGGTTCTCTCCCATGCAAAGCTTAGTATGCCTTCATTTTCGTGTATGATTAGATAGACACAATGGCGACTTCAAAATTCAAATATCCTCAAAATATCTTCAAAATTCTTCAAAATAAAACTATGACGCTTGAATGATTCGGTAACGATCAGTTATTTCACCGTAAATTAACTCGCTTTCGGGAGAACAGTATGTATCTGGTAGAGAACGGCCCTCATCCAAGTGCGTCCGCTGGCTCGGCGTGGCGCTCCCATCGTCTTCATTCACCCGGCTGCCCTCCGTCCTTTTTCATCCCGCTCAATCCCTTCCACTCTCCCTCCTCCCACCGCCCGCCCTTTTCACCCACACCGAATTCTGCCTCGGAGTAACCACCATTATTGGAACCATCCACCTCATCGTGTTTTCAGTCCCTTTTTCTTCCATTCCCCTGCTATGTCACCTGATACCTTGCCAAGGATTTTCAAGGGATTCTGGGGTATCGAATATCTCTCTCCTTCTTCTTCAACAACCCCTTCATGAGGCTCCTCCCGGGACCCCCCACACCTTCTCTCAATTCCTCATGCGCCTGAACGGCACGCGGTCTCTCTGTGAGATGCTGGCCCGTCATTTCGTTACTGGGACGATTACGAATGTCTCTTCAAGACAACAAACGAAAGTAAATTTTAGATATTAATTTATTTGTATCCTTTGTTTTAGAATGTGTGAGCTTCAGCATTATGTTTCATCTTTTATAGCTTGAAGAAAAGTTGCCATTTTGCATTGTTAGGAGAGTTTTCACTTATATGTGATCATTACTAACGGATGAAAGGAAATAGCCTTTAAATTGAAATATAACTGGTACCTGCAACTAGCTCCAATTATCTCGTATTTCATCCGATCCAATGTCGATTACACACAATAAAACACTCAAACTTGACTGACTAATATAAAACCTTGCAATAAACTGTTTTTTGCAAATGGCAAAATTCAAATACAAATTCCCGATTGCACTTTCTCTTACAATGTGCTTTAGACGATTAAACGATCGTCCAATCCTTTTTCGATTTCTTTGGGATTTAAGAGCTCAATTTTCGCAATCCTCGAATTCATGCTAAACCTACCCTTCCATGAATGTGAAAGCAGCATCCATTGCAATTTTGGAATGCAGAAAATCGCAAGGAAAATGTGACTCTCTAGTATTTCAGAATAAGGACGATTCCGATTTGATCGGTGATTATCGATTTTATTTTGCTTCCGGCAGCGCTAGTTAGTAATACTTTTTCGTTATTGTCATTCTAAATTCGTAAAATTTATTCTATGCTTGAATTAAATGAACGCTTGCATTGCGTGTTTTGAAGGCTATTAATTGCATGAATGAGTGCAGTAACAGTTGAGAATTCCCTCCCTGCTAGCCGCGCATGAAATGAGTGCCGATCAAAGGCAGTGAGGCGTTGGCAGATTCACCGTCTCCCATACGACAACTTTTCTTCCTCCAACCCACATCCTAAACCCATGAATGAAGGAGAAAACGTATTCGGTGTCGAAAAAATCCTTTTGGTGGAAGGAAAGCGGGGAAATAAGAAAAATGGATATTAAAAGCTGACATGAAAGTGAGTAAGAGTCGACGCCGGTTACCGTTATCATTTGGGGCCAATACGGTACAGGTCTTCACAGGAAGTCGGATCTCGGATTACGTCGCCACAAATATTATACGTAGTCCTTTTTTGTTTCCCATATTCTGTCCCTTCTCCGGCTCTCCCCCTTTCTCTTTCACCGCTGCGTGCCCCTCAAATGCCTATCGAGGGAGATTCCCCTACTCCCAACTCTCCTGAGCCAGCCGTCCGCACGAACCAAAGACCTCAATGACACACCACTCTCTCTCTCTCCCTGGTTTCGGGAGACAGTAGGTACAGTTGAACCGCAGATAACAACAACATCGCCTCTCAAGATGTTAATAGACAAAGGCAATAATGTTGTGAAGATCTTTCTGCATGAAACTCGTTACGTATTTCATTTCGTTCCAACCGGTGCGATACCCGTGGATTCACACACACGGTGCTAGAACCTTTC
This sequence comes from Platycnemis pennipes, assembly GCA_933228895.1. NCBI lineage: Eukaryota > Metazoa > Arthropoda > Insecta > Odonata > Platycnemididae > Platycnemis > Platycnemis pennipes. Next base: position 56,911,311 of record OW121853.1, read on the forward strand.
TTGGAATATATGCTCTCAAATATGATTGTGTGTTTTGCTAAAGAACATACAATAAGAAGGTCAGTAAATCGACAAGGAGTCTGTGAGGTTGCAAAATACTCATTCACAGTATTGGAAAAAGTTTTTGGCGTTGATTTTTTGTGTCGTTTTTTTATCATTGCTGTAATGAAAGGTGCGGAAGAAGACGGGAAAGATTTGGACACATGGCAGATGATCCAGCTGTCCATATGGTGCCAGGCAGATGTGGTCCGACTTGTCGCGTGTCCGAAATTCACGGTGAACGTTGCGAGCTTATTTTGCTGTGGCATGCCATAAATTCAAGCACAGGCACAATACAAGTAAATTCATTATTTCGTCCGGTTTAAGTTTTGTACAGATTGTGCTTTTGCCCGAAAAAAAGGTTTGCGAATCAGGTATTCCACAAGAGAGTCCGACGCCAAAGCTACTGGAGCCTTGATGCTGCCGGAATTTTCATTTATTTCGTCCAAGATTCCTTTCCCTATAATCCCCCTTATAGGCTCGATTAAACGAACTTGAGTCCATGATTGTAAACTTTTTAGTCCGGTAGTATCATTTTAATAGATGCTAACGGACGGAGGAATGATTTAAAGTATAAATTGAATAGCATAAGGCGATACTTTATGAAAAATTGACATAGTGTAAGAAAAACTTAACTTTGTATTTTACTTAACTTTATTGAGAAACCCTTCCGGTTTTGACTCTCCCGTGTCATTGTCAAGGGTGTTGAAGAAGTCAAGAATACCCTTGACAATGACACGGGAGTGTCGAAACCGGTAGGGTATCCCAATAAAAGTGTGAACAATACTAAGTTAAGATTTTCTTACACTATGATTTAAAGTGATACCACTCGCCTCACTTCGCATAAACGATGGCTCGGATATCGGGTTCCCTTCCTCAGTGTGTGAATTTAAAGGCAAACATGAAGAACATTTTGCGATGTGAGCTATTGGGTCTACTTCATTCTTTAGCCACACCAAATAAGTTACTGTCGTCACGGATCCCTCCCTCCCTTTCGTTAATGGCGTGAAAATTCCGTTTTCGGGCGCAACAATTCGGCGTCCCCGTGGACAGCATCCGTCGAGGCGGCCATCTTCGCTTCGCCACCCCTATCCTCACCCCCGACCCCTTTATCTAACCGCGGTAATATTTACGAGTCCCATTAGTGGCGCTGCCGGCGGTCGGATGGGGAAAGAAACAAGAGAAGGTGAGGGAAAACGGGAGTTTGGACGGGCGGAGAGGTTTCCAGAGGGGAAAAGGTCGGCATTAAAACGCCTATAATCACCATCAGTCCCCCTTTCTATCTCTTTCTCATCCCACCGCAGATCCCAGCCTCCTCCCCTGATCTCCCACCCACACCCAGAAATTCCCACCCCCAACTTTCATCCCTCACCGCCTCCAACCACTCCCCCCAGCGAAACCCACCCCGCTCATATTCTATAACGCCACCATCTCTTGCTGCGTTATTTTCCTGGAAATCTTGTCTGGAGTGAAAATTTTAGGTCACTTTACGGCCCTTCCCTTCAGCTCTCCCTGTCCTCTGTGTGCATTCCGTGCACTCACGACCCCATGCCCTGCATATCGGAGCGATCTCCAGCCTCCTTTCGCCCAAAGACCATTGTGACGCTTTCATAAAATGCGAATAAATTCCACCGCCCGATTCTGAAGATACACCATGTTATACCTTAAAGCAGCAGTAAATGAATATTTAAAAGTTTTGTGTTGTCTACTTTAACAATATTTTACCCATTCCCGATCTTAGCGAATACAATTCTTTCCCAGACGGTTTATTATGTTTGCTACATTAGCTGCGAGCTATTCTTACAAGGGGAGGGGTTAACTTGCACAAATCGTTAGTAATGGACTTCGAATTCTTGCCTTTTCCTTCTGATCCTCATTGCAGTTTTCTGTTTCATTCCCCCTTTCAAAACGCCTCCAATAAGTTCGGTTTTTTTATACCATTACATAGCTTCCTTCGTTTATAGAAATTTCCATTTGGTAGCACTTTTTCTCCTCCGTACCTATTGAGGATAGAATGTAAAAAGGCAGAGATGAAATAGGTATTAGTGAGGGATATTATGTAGGAAATGGGAGTGACTTGTGTAGGGTGTTAAGAGACGACCGAGATGCTAGAGAAATGACGAGATGCTATATGGAGTTACTCATACCTATCATAGCTGGTATGATAAATACAATATTATGGAGGTCACGGATCTATAAGGACATGTTAGCTCAAGATATATATAAACATTGTGCATGGCAAACATTTTTTTAAGGGCGCTGAAAGAAGTGTAGGAAACCACAAATAGCGATATGAAACGAAGAGAAGGATGCTATGGATAACAAAACTTCATAAAACCCGACTGCGTTCGCTAAATACTCGGCACCAAAATCACAGGATTAAAAAAAATATAAGTTATTTAGTATATCATAGCTCCATTCCTATCCGGAATGTTATTACATCTCCATTACATTATGACGAAGCGACGCGGGGGCGCAATATTACTAATAGCGGCCATTAGAGCTTAAGCGAGTGATCTCCGATGCGGATCTTTTTTTATGGTCTCCGCTTCAGAGCAGAGAAAGGGGGAGTTGAAAGAGAGAGAGGAGACTGGGTGGGGAGATAAGACCTCATCCAAGTTGGTCCCTGCATCCGGGGCTGGGAAAAAAGTAATGAAAAGAGGCCGAATGTTTTCGGGGGTGCATATGCTTAAAAACGCAGTCAGCATATCCTTAGCGCCGTCTTGTACAAAATTAAAATACTCCCTCTCCGGAAGCCATTGTAAGCTTTACGACCATGTTTCGGGATTTAATTCGAATCTTTTGGAAATCGTTTCATGCAAATTCCTTCCGCCTGCCTCTGGGAGGAACCGACTCGGCGCATCTCTCTGCCCCGTGAAAATGTCCGAGATACAGAAGAATACTCTGTGATGCGCCTTCGGGACTGAGTGGCCTTTTCAAGGGTCATTACTCGCGTCTGTTTCCCAAGTAATTAGATCTCAAGAGTGATTTTTTCAATTTATCTCGGCAAAGCGTTATGAGGAAAGCCGTCTGGTCTTTTGCATGATATGGTAAGCATTCTTGCTGCATGAATTTAATTACCTAATTTTTGTACTTTGTAGAAGAGATATAATAATAAATGCAATGGAAATACTAAGCCGTAGATGCAACTTAGAGCGTTGCACACCATGATGGAGCAATCATCATTAATTACGGAAATAAGAGAGACACCATTAGAAATTGCGTAAACAAAATCCGTTGCCATGCATTTTATTTCTCCGCTTTTAAGGGATTTGTGGAAGGCGTCTTCCATAGAAAGAGTTGAGAAGGGAGATCGATTTGATCATAAATCCCCCATAATGTTTTTCTTGTCATTATTTCCAACCCTTTTCCCGGGAATGCCGGGAACCTCTCCCCAGAGTTAGGGTGAGGGCGACGTAAGAGAAGTAGAGAGAGGGTGTTGAGTCCCTCTTCCGCTTCTTAAGACACCCTTAACAATCCCAATTTGCATCCTCTTGCCCTTCCCACACCCCCCATAATTCCAAGTTCTTCCCCCTTTTCCCTGTTTCTCGAATATCCCCATCCCACCCCATCGGAAACCGCTTTTCTATTAAAAGATGTTACGCCTCGGTTGCGTTCCCTCTGGTTCCCATAAAAGGGTTTCCGCGGCGAGGCTCCAAAGGGGTTAGTTCTTAGTGGGGGTGTGACCAAAGGAATGGGTTGGAGAAACGATGGTGGTGGTCTGGGAAGTAAGGGCTGCAATGGGGGATGGGCGAAGCAACTTGATTCCGAAGTGCCACTTTGGTAGTGCGCCGTCGATTTTGAAAAACTATTTCCGCGGCCGACAGCACATGGAAATTGGGTTCCCATCCCTGATTAACGATTTCGTTTGGTTAAATTTTTTTACCGTGGTTGTGGAAATTTCTATGCTTGGATATAGCATTTATATATGCATGTATATACATGGGATATACATTTAAATGCATAATTACCTGACTCAGATTTATTGTTATTCAATCTCGTGAATAATACTGTTATTCACGAGATTGAATAACAATAAATATGATTCAGGTAATTATGCATTTAAATGTATATCCCTTGTATATCCATGTACATATATATGCTATATCAAAGCATAGAAATTTTCACAACCACGATAAAAAAATTTCCTGAAGCCAAGCATTAACCGAATCGAGTTACACTCTGTAGTTTTTAGAGTGTTTCAGTACTGCACCCGTCCGAAGAGTAGTAGTGGGGCACTCAGTAAATTGGCCGATGCGACTCGGAAATTTTAAATTTTAAATCTCATATAAATGACAAATAAGAAGCACCAAATCGAGATAGGCGCGGTAACTTGCGAGCCTTAAAATAATTTTAGTCCTTATGGGGAGAGTGGAGTAGGAAGGGTTTAGAGCGTGGGAAGAAGAACATTGAATCGGAGTGAAAATGGGAAATCTTAATTTTTTTTAATGCTCTTGCGTTACCACCGTGTGAGTAGGGATGATGGGAGAGAGTTGTTTGCGAGTTTATTTTTTTCTTTAGTTTTCATTTCGGAGCTTGAGCAAATGGAAAATCGAGGATTTCTGCCGAAAGGGTTGAGAGAGGGGGAAAAGAATAGGACGAAGGAGCTTAAATAGGCTTAAGGAGGATAATGGGGGAATGTTTATAAGGTCGAGGGTGCGAGGCAGACCTTTCGCACCCATCAAGTCCATTTCCATTCTTCTGCCCCACCCTTTCCTTCCTTCGCCCAGCTCACTACCCTTTTTCTGCTAGCAGTTGCCCACGGGACCACGTGGCAATATAAAGTAAGGTGAAGGGTGGGGTAGAAATCTTCTTAGTGAGAGGAACTTGCTCACATTTCGCGCTGTCGATGGCACTTTAATATCCAACCAATACATTACTATGTCAGATGTTTTTGCAAATAGGCAAATATTTTTTCTTCTCTGCCAACTGTTAATATCTGTTCCGGCACTTTCAATCCTGAACCGGTCTTAAGTTGTTCTTTTCTGCTAAAGCAACAACGAAATTAACCAATGATCTGGATTGACCTCTCAGTAGGTGGCGCCTTTTATCCAGTTTCGTATTCAAATGAGTGTGTGGCCAGGAAATGCTACATTTCTATGTATAACTATTTACTTCCTAAATAGCCACGTTATAGTTTCCCAGAAGAGTTTCCGTAAGTTGACGAGAGATATTTCGACCTTTTAATCAGAAAAACTTTACAGGCTTAAGTGAATTTTCTACGTGTTCCCCGGTTGTCTGAAACGTATGAACATTTTCAGTACTGCGCCTATCGTCGTCTCCTTACTCTTTTTCTTCGGCGTCTATAATTTCCATCTCATCAAACTCCTCCGACGAAATCCCTCGGCATCCTCGTCTCCTCAAATTTCTCCCGCTGCTTCCCTACCCCTACGTCTTCCCTTTCGCTCCCTCGTCATCCCTTCTCTCTCTCTCTCTCCCTCCCTTGTACCTCTCCATCTCGGGCGAGTGCTCCATGCCTCGGAGACCAATCAGCAGAAAAACACGACGGCCATATTTGTGACCCGAGGGAGATTTAAGGGACTAGCGGGCGGGTGATTTGAGGCATTTGCAACGGGTAGGCTGGGATGCGACGGTGGAGGATTAGAAGAGAGGGGGTGGGGGATAAAAAACGCGAAAAGGCAAGGGGAACATGGGTGGAGTGGGGGAGACAAAGCACCGAGGGGAAACGCGGGTGAAGATGGGAAATTTATTGCGGTTTCTGGTGCGGCGACTGCAACGAATGCAGTTACAACCGTGGAGAAGACTAAGCCCCGTTTGTTCTACGTATGTACTTTTCAAGAAAATAAATACAAAAAATATATCCCGTTTTTACCATGCGGAAAATAAGTCCCATGCAGGCAGTCATGGTTGAGAAGACTTTTCACTAAATGATAAAGATTTCTTACTCGTTTGTGTCCTAGACTTTCGTTGTTTAAATGTAGGCATACATACAAGAATAGAATTCGAATGGAATATGAAAAATTTACTTTTTGAAGAATGTAAAAAGTTTTTCCTGCATGGACTCCAGGCAAGTGTGACAAGGTTTTTCACATATTTTGGTCACCTTGCATAGTTTAAAATTTTCATGCTCCATAAGGACAATTGAGTAGTAGAATTAAGGAAAATTAAGCCAGTAGTTTGATGTTACTCCGGTATATTATTTTTTCATCATTTATGATATTATACATTTTTTTCGGTAGTAGCAGAGGAATAACGGGTCAACGGCGAGGCGAAAAGTCTGACTGACTTATTTCCAAAACTGGTTAGCATTTGGTTAGGCAGCTCTTACTCTTATAATTTTTCTTCCACGTATTTATGTGCATAATTGTATCACTTATTTCTCCAATGAACCCCAGCTATTAAATATACTACTTGTAGTCGTCATAATGGTTGGCAATGAATAAAATACGTACTCATTTCATCACAACACCATTACATGGATACTATTTGCAAATAAAATCAGTAATATTACATTGCTTTAAGCAGTTTTGCGCTATTAGTTTCTTGGTTACTCCCCAGTGGGAAAGCGTATTATTTTCCTCCGAGCATACACCATCTTTTGTCAGGTCGTGGGTAACGCAGCGAGATGGAGACGAGAATGGAGAATGCTCGCGAATGACTCCAGGTTGAATACATTAATGGCCACCGACGGAAGCGCAAGTGTGGGTGGAGATGGGAGTGGGACAGAAGGGTGGGGCCCTTATCGACGCGCGTGCGTATGTGTGGAGGAGGAGAGGGAAAGAATAAAATGGGATGTGAATATCTGAAGGCGATTAATATTCATGCAAGGGGACGCGGCGATGGTGAAGGTGGGAAGAGTGGCGTAGGGGGAAGGGATAAGCAAAAATAGGGGGGGCACGACGTCGCGCTGCTCCCGCCCCCCCCCCCCCCCCCTTTACACTTCGCAACTCTCCCCTCCTGGAGCAACGATGCCAAGTCAAGCTCGCTGGCGAGCAAGTAAAAGAGAGGGCGAAGAACGATCTCCACTTGACGGCGATCAGGGATGGCTGGGTCCAGGGAGGGCCGTGGATGGCGGTATTTTTATTTTTGAAGGGGTAAGGTCCCCGTCGGAGACTGGAGGGGGGAGTGAACTGGGAGGGGTTGGGGCTTGTCGATATTTGGAGATTTTTAGGGAGGGAGGAGTTCGGGAAAATGTTGTGGATTGTTGGAGGGGGGAGGGTGAAGAAGGATATGGAGAGAAGGGGGGGTGGGTAGTGGAGCGAGGGTTCTAGGTCGCCTCAGGAATCTTCTGATATACGCTGTCGTTTCATTAGCATGAGAGTCGAATCCAGAGCTCCGTCAATCGTGTGATTTATATCGAGATAAAAATATATCCGCACCCGGAGCAACTGATCCGCGGATAATGTTCTGGGGCGATCCTTGCCTGGGAAGAGCTCGTTTTCGTGTAAGTAATCCGAATTACCCAGACTGTCATCCCTTATACCCACATTTTTTAACTGTACAGCCCGCAGGGAGTAGCTCTCAAAAGCTAATTAAACGTATTCAACAAAGATGCATGGAAACTCGCCTGAATCCCGTAAGACCCGAATGCAAAATAGTCCGTAAAAGAATTACAGAAAAAATGCATTAATTTTAATGTACCTGTGGCCCTATAAATAAATATATGAATAAGCCCTAATGTATAAATAATATTTATATCCCAGGTGTATGTAAATAATAGTGATCAACTTATTAACTTGTGATGAACTGCGCATTACTAATGAACTCATTCTAACGCAAACGGAACAAACTTTAGGGATAATATGATAAAAAATGCAACAGTCAATTACTAAAAAATTATCAATGCATTGTACATGGTTCTCCAGCTTCACTGAATGCTTCCGAATGTTAAAATTATCGAGTTAGCGTTCCTAGCATCGCCCGCGGCATGTTCTGCAACCAAGAGTTGAATTAAGGAGCATTGTTTGCCCGGAGGTTGTGTTACTGCTTCTTGATTGTGGGAGAGAGAGAGAGGATGCTTCTTTCAAATTGAAGCAAAGCTGAAAACTGGTAGGTCTCCAACTTTTTCGAACGATTTGCAAATGTTACTTCGGCATTTCTAACCCCTCTATCCCCATCGTCTCCCGTTTCTGAAGCCAATGTATTTTCTCTGATGTTACGGAAAAAGATTTCTTCCCACTCTCAATTCGACACGCTTCATTTAAGGCATCGGCGATGCGAAAACCCTCTCCCATTCCTTTTGTTTTTAACCCCGCCTCGATTAAATTGCCGCCGCAATCTTCCCCCTCTTCTTGCCACAGGCCCCGGGCTAATGCAATCAAATTCAGAAAACTCTCTAGAGTATGAAATCAGTATTCTCTGGGTTTAAATTATGCCAAAAAATAAGTCGTCAAAAAATAATACATCATGTCATTTAAAGCAAGTAATGTGCTGGCAAATAATTAAGTTGAGTATTATGCAGATATTGTCTGCATCTTGTAAATTTTTCATTGCTTAGGAATCTGCGCTAAAAATGTTGTTGCTGAATTAGTTGATCTTTATACTGAAACTGTGATTAGTTTTTTCCCTCTCTCTTCTGTAGCCACGTGGCAATTTTGTAATGCATAAGAATACGAGCAGCTCCATGAATGATATTGCAAGTGGCAAGAATCGTAAAGTCTGGTGCTTAGGGATACTTCATTATCACTATGTTTGAATGTCCTATCTGCTTACATAAGTACCATCGCCAATTAGGAATTTCTCTCTCCTCTGAAGCTAAATAGTATGGTAAAATATTTAGAGATTTTTGCTTGTTTCCGTTTACGTTTATCCGTTTATGAAGCGCATAGAAATCCGAACTCAGTTTCAAGGGTGAGATCCAGTTCTGCAGGACTGTGCCAGCACATGAATTTTCTCACAATTCTCTGCCTCTGAGCAAACATGGAATTGAATTTGTCTCGAATTACAAATCGCGTCCTCATAGTTTCTCTCTCTCTCTCTTTCTCTTACCCTCCCGAAATCCCTTCCGATAAGTGATTCGTCGCCGGGGCTTAGTAAACGTTCTCCGCAGCCACAACCTCGTAATGAAAAGCAAACTGGAGAGTGAGCAGCACTGCGAGAATCGGTATTGGATGAGGAAATGAAATGAGCGAGGCTCCTTCGTAATGGACAGAAGCAGAGGGAAGTGTTTTTCACGTCTCATTCGTATGCGAATTCACACGGGCCGTAACAGAAGGGTTGTTTGGCTTCGGAGTGCGGGGAAGGGTCGAAATAAGAAAGAGAGGGAGAGGGTTGGAACTTGTCACCCTACACGGTACGGAGTGAGGGTGTTTTTAGGTGTCGGGATGGGGGAACGGGTTAAGGACCTTGGTCAGCGCACGATAACGGATGGAAGGGAAAAATGATTAGTATTGACAGAAGGGGTTTGAGGGTAAATGGGAGAGCGACTGGGAATGTTTGGGCCTGGTATGATGAGGGAAGGGGAATTATAAGGGCTGGATTCCTTTCTGATGACGGCCGGAAAAGGGGTGTCCCCTCATAGGGGCCGAGAAAGAACCTTCTAATTGCGAAACGTGCTCCTGCTGACAATTGGGTGCGCGATGAGACTTATGTGAAAGAGCGGATCTTGAAAGGGCGGAGGTAAGTTAAAGAAACGGGAGCAAGGTTGAGAACAGGGTGGTGGAAGGAAAAGACGAGGGAAGAAAGGACGATTGCAGAAACTATTATATTTCAGACTAGTCCGCAATTCGAACTTGTTGAAAAATAAATTATCGAACTTGTCGATTGGTAATATGTAATATATTCCTCCACCGATATTTTTTGTCAGTTCTGGATCTTCCTTCAATCAAATAATGTAATACAGATACACTTCTCCTCCGCTAATTTCCCTTTGTTCTCGATCTTCATCCAATTTTCTTGTTACATCTTGTTACTTTGTTATGATCCTTAATTACACAAACTTTATTTTATTACTTCTTTATTTATTTTGTTTCCTTCACTACTCGCATAGCTTCTCACCTTGACGACGATCGTATTAGACCATACGTTTCGGATAGTATTTATCCAAATGCAGGATCGCATTGAATGTAAATTGTAGCATTGTTCCAAAGAGTAAATAAAATCTAATATTTATTTTTTCTCCAAATTCACAATATTGTTTCATTTAGTCATTGTAAGAATAAGGGATTATAAATCAAGCTATATTTCAAATGAGTTCAAGAGTAGTATAGATTATAATAATCATATTACATTTAAATTATGACTTTTGTTCTTTCCACAAGGAGATAAACTTGGTAGACTATCATAGATAGAAATATAAGATCAAAATGGTTTCACCGCAGCTCAGATAAGTGATACCTTTACCTCTGCTATGGCAAGGGACGACTACTATCATAAGTGAGACCAGAACAAATAAAACCCCATTACCGCATACTATCCCTATGCTCCGCTTCCGTTTTCTCGGATTATTTTACGCATTACTATAGATAGAACTATACTTGAACGAAAGCATCTACCATAAGTGCTGAGGTTCCGCTCATGTGCGCAATGATTTTTCATGTTAGGAGGGGCATCTCATGACTGTCTACGTCATCGACGGCGCGGCCGTACTTGATTAAGCAACGGAACGAGAGTTTCTCGATGAACCCCGCAGATGGCCCCTTTCTGCTTCCCCGAGGAGGAGGAGGAAGAACGCAGCAATCGAACGAGAGAGAGAGAAAAAAGAAGAGCTAGTGGGAGGGCGAGGACAGTAATAAGGCGAGAGAACATGGTGGGAGGAAAAGAACTCGCATCACGAGGTGGAGGTGGTCTGGGGTGAACTGAGAGGGAGGAGTGGACCGAACGAAGCTCAGCAGTTAAATTGCTCGAAAAATCTTATTTCGAAAAAGGATTATCATATTAAAATCTGGGGCATGGCTCGTATGATGGGACTTGGGAAAATGAGGGGTTGAGGATGAAAAAAAAGGGTACGGAAGAAAGAAGGGTGTTCGAGGGCGGTTGGAAGGAAGGGAGGACTGTGAGAAGTCCATTTTTTGACCCCGGCGAACGGCTAAGGTACGAAAAAAATTCGATTGGGTGAGAGGCAGTCGAAGTGGAGAGGGGAAAATAATAAAGAAAAACCATGGAGGCAGATTGCGATTAGGTGAAATTAAGAGGAAGGCCCATCTCCTCCTGCCCCATCCGATCATCCACCTATGCTGCCCTCGTGAATGGTAGGGAGCAGCTACGAGGGAGGTGGGAGTTGTGGCTCGGGGAAGGGGGCGAATTGGGTCGAGCCTACCTTCCCTCTTTCCCTCTCTCTCTCTCTCTCGTGTGTGCGAGCGCTTATTTCCTTATTATTGGTTCCGTGGAGTGGGTGGGCAAGATGGGTGAAAGGTCCGTTCTCATATCGGAAGGGGCTGTGGGGGAGGGGGTAATCTTGCATCTCTCGTGAGATCGAAATAATTAGGTAAATCTGTATATAATCTAAATTGAGATATATGGGGCTGTTAAGGAGAAAAAAATGACAAAATGTTTTAATACCAATTTTCAACGGAAAGAAGGGATTTTCACCCGGTTGATAATGAACTACTGCCCCTCTTCTAAATTTTGACGTGGATTCAGCCATTGCATTTTCAACTAGCAACTGTTTTAATCATAAATCAATTGCGGCTTAAAACAGACATTAAAGTCCCAGTACTATTATTATTATCTTTTTCTTGTTTTTAATCACAAAAATAATGAATACTTTGATATAAGACGATCACATCTATTTTTTATGTTACTGATATTTATCAAAATTGGGTTTCTAATACCACAGACATATATTTTCATCTATGTGGCGAAGTCGTTCCTTGTCGGTAAAAATGATTAACGCGGAACATTAATAATTAGCGATTAAACCGAAAGCATCATCCAGAATATCCTAGACATACAGCACAGATCGCCGTGATAATTGACAATTGGCAGGCATATTGGATTCATCCGATTACATCTTTTGTTTTAGTTCGCTGGTTAATATTGTTAACCTTCCTTTCTCTCCGCCGTTATATTACCTGTATTATGTCTAAAATACACCATGTACTGGATCCATTTGAGTTTCTTTACAATCTTATAGATATACCACCATTTGCCAAAACTTTATTACTAGCCGGCAGCGCTCAGCGGAGTTCAAGAAATCAGAATAGATTTTGATGGGTGTTCCTGAGACGGTGTGGATGATGGAAGGCAGGGTAGGGTGGGAGGGAGAAGAAGGTGAAGGCGTATTTGAAAGTGGCAAGTAGTGGTAGCACTCGGGCGTTGCGAAGTGGCCCCGTGGCCCGAGGCGCTTCGGCACAAGTTCTTGCGGGTTTGGCCCTTAATTGAACTCTAGCGGTCTGCTTTCCTTCCCCAAGAAACCGAATGCAGCCATTCCCTGCCCCTGTACCCCAATGTTCCCAACCACCGCCCTACCTCTACGCCCTCAAGCATTCCTATAACCCCCGCTCGCCGTCACTTCTCCTTCGCTGGATTTTCCGGCCGTTGGGAGATATCGGGCGAGGTTGACCGTCGTTCGAAGGACGCGAATCCTGACAGCTGAGTTTGCACGAAATTTCGGAGTCGATGCATCATGTGCATGAACATTTTCTTTGAGCTTCCCATACCTAATATTCTCGTAGGAGGTGCGAGAGTCTGCCAAATAAATGCGCGTTTTTATTGTGTAATGAAATGATGGTTCACTGCTATGAGTTTCGATAAATATTGATATTACATTTTACGACTTCAAATCAACCTTAGATTTTTTTTTAAACAGACATAATTTTTCTTTGCAAAATATTTTTTTCCGCTGTTCATTCTGTTACTCATCGTAGTAGGATCATTAAATGTTACAAGATTTGATCCACCATAATTCCGTGAAAGAAATAATCTTTACAGAAAGATCACTGCAGGAGGATTTTTAAAAAAATGAGCACATCATGTCAGTCAGGGTAATTGGAAATATTTTTCTCTTCCATGCATTAAAAGCCGATGCATTAGAATTATTTCCTACGCATTACGTCTAGTTTACTCACGCAATTTATTTGTATTTTAAAACAACCTTTGTTTTCTATCCAAGATACCCAATGGCTATCTTGAAAAATGTAGGCTCCGCTACAAACCCCTCCGACCCTCAGGCCCTCGACAAAATTCGGCGCCATCTTGCCTCGCTCCTTAGCATTTCTCCGATAAACTTACGTAGCATGGCAACAATCTCCCTCTCCCTCCCTCCCTCCTCCTCTCCCGGGGTCGCCTCGGGGGCGACTCGGCTTGTGTATGCATTCCTCCGGCCACAGGCCTCTCTCTCCCTCTCGTTCGTCCTCTTGTTTGCCTTCTCAATAACTGCTCCCCGCCCCCATCGCCATCTCACCCGCAGCACCCTTCCCCTCCCTCTTATTGGGATCATGTCCACATTCCGTGTAGCGAATCTTATATGTGAAGCTTGCCCCTTAAGGAAATGGGCTTAAGTTTAGCGCGAACTCACGTAAGACAACAAAACTCGGGGAGAGCGTTGTTTTCTCTCTCGTCCGCCTATTTGCTCGAACACGGAGAGCGGATCCACGAAGGCCAAGGCATCCCACCTCCTAACCCCACCGCCCTCACTCCTTTACCCCAATCCCCCGCACATGATCCTTGCTGCCCCCTTGTCGTGTGTATCTCAGGCGATCTGGCCTTCCTTTTGCCGCCAACACGAGCGCGCACCCCTCTTATCTCTCACTTCTCCTCGCCCCCTCATGTTTATATTGGTCAGTTATGAATATTGAGTCCGCGCTATCAAAGATATCCGCGGAAAAAAAATATTTCCTTAGTTTTCTGGTGTGTGGTACGCAACTATGCGTTGGAATGTTTTCGCTATGAGATTCCTGGGATCTAATATAATATTAGATCCCAGGAATAGTGTTAGAGAAGTTTCCTAGCCTCTGCAGGTGTTTGGTTTCTAAAGCCAATTTTAATCTGTAAAAGCGCCTACCTTTTTTTTCGTGAATTTTTCCATGTGCATCGATGACTTAAATTAAACTTGTCTTCCTGAGTTATATAAAAACTTTTGGTTTTCTAAGTGCTCTCTCCGGAAGTTTACTATTATGATGTAGCTATTTATGAGTTTAGATTGCACTTGTGGATGAGAAAAAAATTAACCTCAAGAAATCCCACCACGTCGAAGAAATACCTATTTTGACTGGCATACAGAATCAAACGGATTCCTTAAGTGCCCTTCCAGTCAAGGCACAGTCGCAAAATCCAAAATTGTATCTGCAGTTGGACTTCGTAGTTGTTTCAAAACAACAGGGTTTTCAGCGCTGAAAGTGTAAGGTCTTTTAGCACGCACACAAAATTTAACGGGCCGAAATTTCAGCGTCGGAAAACACTCTTTGTCACGGAAAGGATGTTAAGTTGCGTCGTATTGCGAAAAATGTGTCGCTGAAGGATTTTTGCCGAGTGCTTTTGTTTCCTATAGTTTTTACGTCGCATTTTTATTCCCTCCCCACCCAGTCCCTTTTACGACGCCTCAAAAATTTTATGCCGTCATCTGGATCGAGCTCCACCAGGTATCAACCCTTCCTCCCCCTCACTCATCTCCCCTCCCTGTCTCTCTCCGCGTCGACCCAACATCTTTCCTACCGGCCGCCCCTTCGTCTTAGGCCTCCAACACCTCTCTCACTCCAATCCACTATCCTTCCACGTTCCCGCGAAACCAATTTGGAGCCATCGGTGTCCGGGAATAAAGAAGGCCTGGAACTACCCTCCTACCACCACAGCCCTCGCTAACTCCCCCGTCCTTCCCCCACCACCAGAATTCCCTTCTGTTCCTCCTGCGACCTCCGTCACCCTCCCTTAAACTCTTCCTCTCCTCTTATGCGACCGTGAGTGTAATGGGAGGGGATGAACCCTGGGCGTCATTTCGAGGAGGAATGGTTCGGGAGAGTGTAGCGGAGGATTTTGTATCGGGAGGTAGGGGGGAAGGGGTGTTTCGAAAGGGGTGAGTCTGGAGAGAGGAAGCCAGGGGGGTGGTATAGAGAGGAGGATAACTGGTGGGCCGCAGGGTACGGGGGGACGTAAGGCGTTTTCCAGAGTCCTCTCCACCCCACCCGCTTCCTCGCCTCCGCTGTCACTGGAGGACTAAAAGTGGTTCCCGGATCGCCGCTTCCATTACCGCCGAAGGCACGGCCTCCCGAGCGGGAGGGGGATTGCGAGGGACGCGTATTAAGGGGACGGGGAGGGTGTGACTAGTGTGTGTCCCCGCGCGCAGTGTCATCCCCGTGGCCGTAAACGACCTTAAAACTCCTCGCATGCGAGGTTTGGGCTCTCTCCACGAAGGACCGAGCACTTGAAAGGCTAGAACGACGTCAGGCAATGACTCATGGGCGAGGGACGTGTCCTGTCGATTGCCTGCGCTCGAGAGTGGAGATCATGCAAATGAATCTGTAATTTAGCGCGTCCACACATTATCCGCATGGACTCCTCTGATGAAAGTAATCATTATTTTTTACTTTCAAAGGCAATGCAAAATATTAAGCTTAACGAGCAACAAAAATCAAGTTGGGAAGGAACTATCTTTTTTACCGTAACCTGTGTTAATTAATACTGACCACAGTAAAATGTATTTTCTTTGGATCATATTTTCATCGTAACAAAATTTGTGGCATTTTTCTGATAAATATTTCTCCACATGTATTATTTTTCCTAGGTTGTAGACTCGATAAAAAGTCGGTGATGCATTTGAAACAAAGTTCTTGAGAGAGTGCCGCTCGAGAAACGATCCATTTTTCGTGACAAGTTCCTAACGTATATCTAGAATGAGACAAGCTACGAGAGGCGTGTGTTCAAGACAGCTCCACGAAGAAAAAAATAAAAGGAAAGGATTCTTACGCAGGTCCCCGAAGCGGCGGGCGCGCACATGTCCCCAGCGACCCAGCCTCTCTCTCTTCCTCTCTCCTGCCCTCTCATTCCGGCAAACTTCGGGGGAATCGCTACTTAATTCAATTGGTGTCTCGTGAGCAGGGGCATAGGTGCCCCCATCTTCCCAGGCCCTCACCACCCCCTTCCCCCGAACCCCTCACCCTCCTGCCTACTCCTTTTAGTCCTCCACGCCCCTACGACGACGACGCCTACGCCTCTTCCTTCTCGGTCGCCTCTTCCTCGGCTCGCAAAACGTGAGTCCCGAGTCGGAGCTAATCAACATTCATGCTGTGCCGTAATCGCCCCTTCGCCTAATGGCCTATTCCGTCGCGCTAACACGTCTTGCCTGCTCAAGAGCGTGCAAGAGAGGCGACACAGGGCGTGTGTAACCTCGCGAGCGTCGGTGTGTCCTCTCGGGAAAGGAGGAGGAGTTTTTGGTCCTCCCCCGTCCTCTACGACGGAAGCAGCACGAAGGTAAAGGGGTGGCAGTGGCGCAGGAAAGTATTTGGTTTGTTCTTTTGAGTCGATGGCGGGCGGGGTTGAAGTTGGATCGACACTCTGGATGGGGGGGGGGGGGATTAGTTTATCCTCTCCTTCTTCTTCTACTCTCACCTCGTTCCCCCCTTTCTCTTATTCTTCTCCGTTCTTACTTTTGTTATTTGCTTCGTTTCACTAACGTTAGTGTTTTTCCCATAAATTGGAATGTAAATTGACTGATAGGATGATAGGCTGATTGGCTGGAGAGTGATTGAAACCGATCTCAGTATTATTGACGATGTAGAAGAATTGGAATGTTGTCATAAAAGGTAATAGTTATAATTTCGTTAAAATACTATTTTAATTATAGGGGTACGATGCATCGAAATCAAAATTATGTTCTGAATAATATTTGTGGGTAGCTTTATATTATTCTAACTGTAGACCCAAGTGCATGCTAAAAGGAAAATCTCGTACTTATACCTTCTGAATATTTTGCTGTGACTCCATAGTTCCAAAATTCGAAACACTTATCAGAAGAGATAAAAAATATTTATATTCAGTTATCGCTTACTTTATTGGTACGGGCCTTAAATAACTCGATATCACACCTAGGTTACTTGATTTCCTGTTGATTAAATGTCACGTTTCTCTTGGCCAATATCGTTTATGGGTGCCGAGGTAAATGGCGTGTATACAGGGTGATAAGTTCTTTTATTCACCTCTCGGTAGGAAAGGAGGAGTGTGCAAACCTTACTCCTTTGCATTCACCATCTACAGCAAAGGAGATTGGAGTTCCTTTTACTTTTTTCATAGAAATAGGGATAAAATGCGATTGAATCACTCAAGTTAGAAGTAATCGATGGAACGGTGCGAGATCTGGGTGGCATGGAATGTATTGTCGCGTTATAGCTTTTTTGCACGTTTTACCCTCAGCTCGGGAAAGAATTAAATTATGAGGTATGTGTGGCATCGTTCTCTTCAGTAAACAGTTTTAAATTCCACAATCTCATCTGATGAAGCAATGTGAATGAAGCCTTAAGTGTTCCCACGCTAAGTAATTCAATCAATCTGCGCTTTGAATGCTTTGTAATGAAGCTTAGTTTCATCTGAGAGGAGTGACGCCTAATGATTATTGATATTCATATTGATTATTGAGTTTCATG
This sequence comes from Platycnemis pennipes, assembly GCA_933228895.1. NCBI lineage: Eukaryota > Metazoa > Arthropoda > Insecta > Odonata > Platycnemididae > Platycnemis > Platycnemis pennipes. The sequence continues at coordinate 56,928,824 of OW121853.1, forward strand.
AAGTTGTGAATGACTCTTGTAGATTCTTGGTCAATATAATCTTGACAATAATAGATATATATTCATGAACTTAACCTACGCACCTTTCAAACAGATAAACACTAGGTTAGATGATTGCGCAAGCAGAGGAAGATTTTATTTCACTACTCGTTTACCCAAAAGCTGGAATTTACTCGCCAAGGAACGTTGATCGTGTTTCACGTCGCCAAAAGAAAGAGCGTGCCTCATCCGTGTGGTTGGGGTGACCTTGTGTAGTGCATTGCTCGCCACTTTACCGTATCCGCAACCTTTGCCACCAGACCACGAGGCTCGCTTTCCAGGTTTATAGGGGCTTGCAGGTGTGTTTTCGCGTGTGCATGCGGCCAAGTCTTGCGTCGTTCCACTGCTGAGGTGCACCCATGCCTCGCCCCAGGAGTCACCCCTCGCCCCACTCCCTCACTCCCGACGCTTCGACCTTCTTGAATCTCTCTCACCTACACACATCCCACGCAGTCAACCTAACGGAGACCCCGAGAGAATGAGAAAGATCACCCCTTCCACGTCCTTTACCCTGGATCTGTAGTACATGCATGTTCCATCCCTCACGAAGGACAAAAAAAAATGCGACCTCCGTTGGTCCACGAGCCTCCAGGCGGCCTCGAACTTCGCTAATGGCAGGACACCCGACTCCGCATCTCGGTGCAAGCGGTGTTCTTGTGCGCGTTAAATGGCCAAGGGCCCCCTGGTCCGTCCGGGACAGGATCCACTCCTGGAGAAAGGCTGGCTCTAATGGCTGGTTGAGTGCGAAGGCTCCATGTTGGAGACGTGAGGGAGGGTGTGGCGTTCATTCTGAGAGAAGAAACCAATGCAAGCGATAGTGCAGATAGTCTCATTTGCATCTTTTTACCCCGAGAACCGACATCACTTCAGACCATAATCTCGACTAACCCCCCTGCCTTCTTCACATTTTTCCTTCCTTTTAATTCCACATGCCTTGGTTAACGTGCATACAATAAGTAAACGTTACTATAGTTGTACTATAATAGTTATGAGTACAACTGAAAATTTTAAAATGCAAAAACAAAAAAAAACTTGATGGCTATTGCCTATGCTTTGTTTAAAAAAAACATATTCCTCCCTGAAAGTACACATTGCTTCTTTATGGTTGTGAAACGTGGAAATTCACAATACCAAAATTTTACAAAAATTATATTTTTTTCATCAGCCAATAAAATTTTACGCTTTAGAGAATAATATTAAATTCATTACTATCTACGTTTCACCATTTTGGTATTCACGCTCTCGAAAGCATGCTTTCCTAACAACTAACGATTGCGTAATCCTTATTATTTTTAGATGAATATTGTATTCCACGAACTGTAATAAATATTAGTAAAAGGAACTACCATTCAACAAAATATGTGAAAGAAACTGCGGACTTCGATGGCATGGGGAATAAGGGTTTTCGTGCTAAGGTGCTCATGAATTTAGGAGTGACTCCAAGCACTTAAGAAAGCAACGCAGCGTTCACATTTGCGAATGAACGAGATAAATAAAAAGGGACTGCTTTTTTGCGAGAGGAGTCTGAAAAGAGTCTTGAGCGCTCTCGTATAATAAGAGCACGAACCGAACTGTCCCCCGAGGAATGGATGAATGACCACGGAAGTCGCACGCGTATCATTCCACTCTCATTCCCACGGCTGAATACGGACACTGAAATGTGTTCTCAAGCCCCCAGATGAACATCGTGATTAGGGTCCATCCATTGCCGCTGACCAACAGCAGTCCTCTTCATTCGGGACTGTTATCTCCCGGGGGAAATGAGAGGCTGTGGACACCAATCTTTCCTCCTCCCAGCGTTCCACCCTCTCTCCTGCAGCCTTTCTCCTTAAATTCCCTGCTCGCATTTTGCCAAGAATGACTTGGCAATACTCTTCCCACTCCCAGAAAGACTCGCCTTCTTCACCCACGGACCCTTGTGCGTTATTAATTCGAAGCGATGTGTACCAGCGGTCGGACTGTTTACTCTGTCGCAAGGAGGGGAGAGAGGAAGAGAGAGAACATTTCAACGCCCGTCTTTCTTCAATTTTTCCTACGGCCGGCGTTATTCAATTTTTTTTAACTCCCTACAGCTTTTCAACTACCCTCCTCCTCAATTCCTCTCCTAGCGGGGGCGGAAGCTCGCACGCCTGCCTCCCTTCGTACTTATTCCTTACCATCGCAGAAAAAATACTTAAACCAGCGGCCAACTCCTTTTAATCCCAAAGGCATACATCGGAAAGCAACCAGGCTCTGTCCCGTTGTTGAATGGCGTGGAAGAATAATTTATTCTCCGCGGATTCTTGCTGGACCGAGCGTACGGAGATATTTTTACCCTCGTTCTCTCGAGGTACTGAGCCTTACGTGGAAGGAGAGTAGAACTTTTCTTAGCTTGTTTACACCTTTAAATCCATTGTACGTCAGCTTCTCCCGGGATCGCTGCTAGAGAAAATGCATTGTTGACGTTGCAAATGCTACTCAGAAAATTATGCTCCAATTTTCGAAATTCCCCTGTGTTGAACCAATAGAAATATCATGCGGTTGAAAAGATGCTGAAAAAATTCAGAAATTTTTAATGTAATAATGCTGAAAAACCCTAGATAACTTGTTTGAATTATTAAATGATGACATAGTCTTTATAATTTGCTTTTCATCAAGCTGATAAATCATATTCGCCATTTCATTTTACTTTAAATAAATATCAGTTCGTAGCTTGCCTAAAATATTAAAATAATAAAGTATGTGGTATAAATTTTAATATCTGTTGGAGCGAGCTAGTGGATCTTAAAAAAGGCATTTATCTTAACTTGAATTCTCTTGTCGTCACTTTTTAGGCTGTGTAATCCAGAAGGTACCCTTGATATACCCTTGATACCCATCCCTAGAGTTACGACCCGTTTTCTAACACTCGATTCCCCACCCTCATCCCCCCCATCCTCCATCATTATACACCCGTAGCTGACTTCCAATGCCGATACCTTATTACACCACCAGACGGCAGGCCTCTGTGCCCTCCCAGGAATTTCCTCTCTCCAATGAAATCGAAAACGCGCACGGCGTCGGTAACCGAACCCAGGACATGCGGCGACCGCCGGCACCTGCCTCCGGAGGTCTGCCCTCAACCCTTCGTCCGCCCTTAACCACAGCGCCTGAGCGTGGAGGGGCACCACTCTCTCCGTTCTTGGGTGGCCTGACTATTTTTATTTCTCCGAAACCAGAATGGGAACGAGGAATTTCATCGTCCCAGCGCCATTATTTCGATTCCGCTTGCCGTTTGTGAACAAGCCCTTAAACATAGCGAGCGCTAAGTAAATATTTTGTTTCAAGATTACTTTCAAAGGCAGGGATGTTGGGAATGTCTTTTGCATAGACTGCTGAAATTGGATGAACCTGAAGTTGAAATGAGTATTGTTCAAACACATCTCGATAAACGTTAAAATATGTAGGTAATTCAGTTTTGTGGCTAACAAGTAATGCCAAAATATAATTGTGTAGCATAGCATTCAGCATATTCACCGATCTGTGATGCTTTATCACGAGTACTCTACGTCCCGAACCTTGTCATGTGAATCGCTATTAGATTCTAAATACATATGAAATTGCATTACGTATTACATTGAGTATCATACTATTGACAACTTCTGTCATAGAACTGTTTCCTTTGCCATCGTCTGCCATTCCAATTTTCTGTACGCCAGACCACTGAGCTAGTTCCCTGAAGTAGTTTTGCTTTCTCATTGAAATCGAATGCCGGGAATTTTCTCGCTTCCCCTTGTCAGATGAATACTAGGGGCTTCCTTATGGCTCCGTCCACCTGTAGGCTCTCCATGGCCCCCCGTCCAAACCGAAGACACCTTTCACCTCCTGCGGCCAAGGTGCCACCCGTCTATTCCACCATCGACAACCCTCACCACTTCCGGCGTAAGGAGATATACCAGCCAGTCCCGTTGTTGCCTCAATGAGCTCCATTCATCAGGTTGTCCGCATTAGGCGAGAAAAAATTATTTTTAGGTAGCCTTACAGGAATTTTAACCATTGGCAAATGATACAATCTCAACAGAAAAATAAAAGAAATCATGGCTGCTTGCTCACGCATTGAGGTTTATAAGGAAAACTAACGCAGCTATAGGTAGAAAAATCAGCCACATGTTTTTCCTGAGAGAGACGCGTCTAGATTAATTACATAGTAAATAAAATGTTTGGAGTGTCTATGTTCCAATCAACTTCTCCAACCTCTGGGTTCTCTACGTACTCAAGGTAGTTTTGCATAACATTTCACATAATCAAACGTTTTAATTTCTTGAAACAGATTATAATACATGTCTTCAACGAGAACTCAGCATGCATTCCTAAATAATCACTCCCATAGAACTTAATAGCATTAAGGCTATTAGTCACCTACTCTCTTATCCTCAGGCAGCTGACATACGGTGGCATAAAATTGAGATCAATATGGAAACAAGACAATACGTACCCGTGTTCAGAAATTGTAATTTTTCGTATTCGCTTAAGAAAACAGGAGTTTTTTCATTTGTAACATTTGCTGGACGTTTATTAAAAGACAGGCTGCACTAAAAGATTTTGTTTCCGTGCGGTGTGATACTTTGAAAGTGCCCATCATTCCAAGAAAATTATATATTCTAATTTAGCGCACCGTGAACTCAATAATATTGAGTACGTTATTGCATTCCCATACCCCAACTCACATTATAACCGAGTTTTTTTTGTCTATTATTCCTTTCGCGAGTGTAAAATCCGTTTATCTCAGATGCCCACAATCCATTCAGTATTACAGCAGTGCACACCACATGGGACCCAATGTTTTTAAGTGTGCTTAGTAGCCATTTGCTAGTCGAAGGTATTATCAAAACAAAAGCTGTAAATAATATATCTACTTTATGGGATAATAATGCATCTTGTTTCTTGTACATTGTAGCCTGTATATCTCTTTTCCTGTTTAAGCTCATGGGGAATAGTTTGTTCATATGAAATTTCACAGTTGTCTACTTCTAGTAACCAATGTATTAAAATGAAAATGCTATCATGCATTGTTCTTCTCATATGTACTCTATGGAATTATTATTTTTTTAAATTCATGAGCGACTCCCTCGTAAACTGGTTACCAAAGGAAATGAATTGCTTCGGGGTTTCGTTCCTTTGTAAAGCAGCGAACTGAGGGAATGAGTGGTAATGAAAGGTAAAAAAGAGGGTAAGGGTAGGATCACAAAAATTGCGAGGTGTTTGAAAAACTACGAGCGTTAAATTTATTACGGAGACAGTCACATTATATTTGTGGTCAGAAATAACTTTTTTATGGAGCTGGGATTATATTAACGCTGATTTTTTTGCTGTTTTGACACAGTGTTCATTAGTGGCTTCAGGTCCTTCCGTCAAACGACAACGAAAATTAATTGTTTGAATTATGACAGCATGGGAAAGGGAAATAAAAATACCCACCCGAATGTAAAATTAATTTCAAAGAAAGTTAGCCCTTAATATTTGAGTCAATTTATGCACATTATTAAATGTAAAGCTACGGCAGAAAATACGCCCAGAAAATTCGCATTGGATGAGCTAGTGAGCGAAAATTAAATTGAAAATATTCAAATAATTTAAAGCAAAAATGGTTCCTTCACCGGTGAGATTTAATTTCCGTAATGAAAGAAATGAGTAAATAGAGTTACTATTGGGCGTTCACGCATCCAAAGCAAAAGTAAGGGAGGAAAAAAAAGAAATCTGTTTTATTTTCTGCATCATATCACTCATAAGACAGTATATCATCCAAGACAGAATAAACTACGAGTTCCAATAGAACACACCGTTCTCATGATTTCTTAAATTAAATTTAATTCTTTGATAAATTTTAATAAATACGCCATGAGTATCAGACTAAATTATTCCAGAATATCCAGGTAGTCGCTCGTCTAAACCTTGACTTTTTACCATCTGATATAGCCAAATATTACGCATTATAGTCTTTATCAAGTGATGTGCATCGTGAAAATCCCCTTTATAGAGCGTGCGGTACGTGCAGAACTTAGAGACCTGCGCATATGCATAGTGTCATCGTGAAGTGGAGAAGAGGTGGTCAAGGTGGAAAGGAGGAAGGGCGACTTGTGTTGAGGAGGGATGACAAGGGATGGACTTAGGAAGGGGAGAGAGAGAAAGGGGAAGAAAAAGCAACTGACTGTTCCGGGGGTAGAAAGGGGTATTTGGGAGGGGAGAGAATCCGGGTCTGAAGGAGAAACAAGACGCCCTGGTAGAAGGGAGTGAGATGGAAGGTGGTGAGAGGGGGGTTGACCAAACGTTATTCAGGTGGAAAATTTCAGGGGCTTCGATGCCTCGACGAAAGGTAACCTAATAAGTGAGGAGTGTTTGGAGGAGGACTTTGGATTGGCGTAGGAGGGGAAGGTGGTGAACTAAATGCAGAGGAAGGAATTGGAGGGAGGTGCTGATGGCGGGGGAGGGATTTTTGGGAGGGCGGGTGGTGAAAAAAGTGCCTTCGCTCCTCGTGTGTGCCCCTTCCCTGCGTTGAACGGAGGGCGCGGTGAGTCGGGGTCTAAGAGGGGTCAGCTCCGGCGGACGAACATGTGTGTAATGCGCCCGTAAACGAAGGTCTCTCAGTGTGGATGGCGGAGCAATTAACGGGAACTTAATTTGAACATTGCGGAAGTGGAAATGCTGCCCTACGGGTAGCCCTCGGATGTTTTTCAACGTTGCGCAAAGAGGAGAAGAGAGGTAAAAATCATTTTTTTTGGATCTAACTTTTTTCTTCTTTAAAATGTTTCCCATGCGATTAATTTTGTTTCTCGTTTTTCCTACCCTTCATGGAAATTGGGAATTTTGTCAGACGAAGTGTGTCTTCGTGGATGTGGATAAATTGTTACGTAGCGTCAAATTGAGTCATCGTGGATCCTCGACAACGTTTATTATTTTCTTGGTTGTGCTCATTAACGGAATATTATTAAAATTCTAAAGGATATTTCAAATTTCAGTGCGTTCCAAAAATATTATATTGTGCTTACCAAATGTCTTTCAATATGCTCCCGGCAACATTTCGTTTAGTTTTTCCTCTTGAAGCCAATGAATAATCCATCACATAAAACTGCTATAATTTCATTAACAATATTGTAAGACATAACGTTGTAAAATAAAGACTTTCGGGAAATCTCCATGGAAATTACACTTAGTATGTTTAATCGCCCTCCCGAAAATTGTATGGCTATTACTGGCATAACTTCCAAATCTCACACACGGTACGATGTGAAGTTTTGCGTTATGAAACCATATTAATAACCTCGCAGCATTTTCTTTACTCTCTCCTCATCCTAAAGCGTAGCTGCACGTTATCCAAGTAGCAATGCAGAATATAGACAAATTTAAACATGGTGCATTTTGTTTCGAAAGATGTTAGCAGGTGCAAATTGATTTTATATTACACATTATTTTTTCTATTATTAGCGAAAAATTAGAAAATTATTGTAATCTTAACTGTATTAAAAACATATGTTCACTTCCTGTCCAAATTCTTTGCAGAAATGGATGTAGAGCTACTCTCAGCCACTTGCATGTTTCTCTTTCTGTGACCACAGTATCGTAGTTGCATTCTCGAATTTTCCTTCGCCTCTTTAGCATTTCTCGCGCACAGGACTAAATTTCTTGATTGAACCAGCTCTACCTAGCATAATCTAGCGCTAGTAAATGTTCAGTATCTGTGACCACAGTATCGTAGTTGCATTCTCGAATTGTCCTTCGCCTCTTTAGCATTTCTCGCGCACAGGACTAAATTTCTTGATTGAACCAGCTCTACCTAGCATAATCTAGCGCTAGTAAATGTTCAGTATGATGCTATTTCCATACAAGAAAATAATTTTTACGTAATAAAAGTAAGTAACTGTAAATGTAGTGGCAATATGCAAATATCTCGAACTCTCATTGGTATCCGGAAATATCGTTGAACTTTGTAGTCTTAGGGACATAATATTAGCCTGTTGCAATTTTCCATGCTTGCAGTAAGCTAATGCTTACTGGTAGATATTAATCCACCACACGTCATGCATAAATATTTGAGGGAATAACTTCCAAAACCAACTCATAATCATATTCTGTAAATCTGTATCAGCTGGAATATCCAACTTCCCAAATAACATCTCTCTTTCGTACCCTGAAAGCTCTAGATCCTGGAGCAGTTGGATGGAGGAAACGGTTATTTCGCACTTGGGGAAAGAAATAGTCAAGGTAAAAAAAAGTCGTTCCGAGTTTCATTTTCCTTTTCCCCTGTCAATCCATCTTCATCCCTCTCTCGGCCCGAGACGGCCGGTTCATGAGGGGAGGGAGGCCCCGTTCTTCATCTTCCGCTGACCGCCGTCCGATCAAATCTCCCGGCCATTTCACGCGCCTCCGCTATCACCCCTCTTTTCCTTCTGCCCCCTTCTCGAGGCGACTATCGCCATCTATGCGCCGCCTGCGGCACTACCAAATGGCCTTTCCGTATTCTTATTCCCGCACGGCCCCGTTGCTCCCTCCCTCCGCGCCTCTGGTCCGAGAGCAACAACTTGACCGCCCCCCTCACCCCCCTGCTACGCCCTGAGAGAGGGAAAATGCTCTCTATCCCCGTCTATAACTCAACTCCCATGTGTCGTATTCATTGAATTCTTCGGACGATCCTCTCACATCCCCGTCCGTACATTATACATATTTCTCCCTTCCCCTTTAACTCCTCTCATTCTTCCTCCACCCGAGGCTACAGGGTCGGAGACTCCCCCCTGCAGATATCCCTCACCGATTCCTCAGCCTTTCCGAACACCCGCCTCTCTCTCTCTCTGTCGTTCCCCCATTTACAGCCCTAAGGGGGTTCGCGTACAGCCCCGGAGGAGGAAAAAAATTGGTGGGTCCAGTGGTAAGGAAGGGGGGATTTGGCCGAAGTTTAAGGGGGAAGGGCTTGCCTTCCCTGCTTGTGTGTGTGCATGCGTATGTATGATGGGAGATGGTGCAGATGGGTTTGGTTTTTGAGGATACGGGTTAGGTTAGGCGGTATTTCTTCCCTCCCGAGGAAAAGCAACGAGGCGGGTTGTTGGCAGGAGGGGGGAAGGCGTTTAGGGGGGGAGGGGTGCGAGGAGGATGGGAGTGGTTCCGGATCGCCGCTCTGATCGTTTGGAAAAAGGAAAGAGAGCTGTTGATTCCGAACCCTCTTCTGCGATGTCCAGTCCCAATCTCTCTCTCTTTCCCTCCCCCCCCCCCCCTACCCACCCCCTAATATTCACTCCCACCCCACTTCCTATCTGTACGCTGACGAAATCGAGTTGACGGACCCTTTTACCTCCCATTCCTCTTTCCGCGCCCTTCCCTGATGTTGTCCACGCACCCCCGCCTTGAAAGTTCATCCTCCTACGCCCCTGCGTCTCGTCTTTCTCCTCACGTTTGCCAAGCCGACTCCTTTTCTTCCCTTTTGCCTCCACTTTTTAGCCTCGAATTTTTAGTTGGCTGAGTGCAAAAGCGACTAGCGCTTAAAAAATATATAATTTGGTGTTGCGGAAAGAAAATTAATTTCTTCTTAGATTATATAACAATGTAGATGTCGAAGAAACGACAATTGTCTGTTTCTAGTTTACATGTGTTTGGATCTCATCATTAGCTGTATCTTATTGGAAGTAATATACCTATTCTCGTTTTTTACAGAGAAACTCACGAGTTATATTCATGTTCCAGTATCATATATAAGTAGTTATTCTACGGTTAAAAAGTAGGTCAAACAATTACCTTAATTTGCTTGTTACGTGTTTTCGAAGAGAAACAATTTGTATTTTCACATAAGTATATACATAATCCACTTGACAAATATCCGATTTTTACCACATACGAGTATTCTCAAAGAGGGAATTGACCCCAGGAGTACAGAATCAAAACCCGTTAAGCATTTCTTTTTGATAAATGATCGGAATATCTACTTCTACTTCCTATTCTCAGAATAACTCTTGTAAGCATAGAAACACTGGTTTCAATTTGTCAGCATTACCTGCAAAGAGCAAAAATTAAACTGCCGTGCACCGTTAATAAGATACTGTTGCGGTAGAACTCTTCTAGAAGTTATCATGCCATCCTGTAAAAGATATTTCTTACGTGGCAATAGGTGAATATCTGCGGAATTTAACTACAGTCATTTTACAGCGTTCACAGTTTTGTTATCACTTGATTTACTAATATCACACTATCTCATAATGCTGCCATAAAATTATTACAGCTGTTTTTCGTAGTTGTCGGCTTCTTGGCTATCTTTAAGTTGACTTTAATCTTGCTGCTGTTTTTACCCCAGAATAATCTTCACGAACCAATAGAGAATGAGGGCCATTATCCTCATTGTTAGCATTGGCGGTGGAAGCGGTGGAAATGCTTTGGACAGAAAAGAAAAAAATCGTTTCTTAGGGACACAGCACCCATGTGTGTGGCCTTATTGAGGAATTTTCTTGATGGGAATACGCGACGTAATAGTGCTCACATTTTTGACGCTCGGACGCTTAGAGATCAACCTGAGTCAGTACTTTGTTTATTGGTCCATAAAAAAGTCCCCTTCAATCATGGCTGCCCAACTCCCTCTCTTCTTCCCCACCGCCTCTCGCCGTCCAACGGAAAGATTGTCGTCGGGCAGTTCAGACACGCCCAGTTATTATTGATACTTTCCCTTTTTGAAGGCCCGTCTTGTCTCCGAAGGCAATCGATTAATACGAACCTGCTTTTTCATCAGATAGAGATTTGACGGTCATTTGGAGTTGCTTCGACAGCAAAAATTGGTCAGTGTCACATAAAAAGCGCCGAGTGTCGACGAAAGAAAGAATTTGAATATTTTAAGAAATGATCAAAGTTAATGCATCCAATCCCCCGCGAATACTTGTTTGATGAATTTGATTAATTTTTCTTCAGGCATATCAAGACGTAAAGAACTAATGACATTGACAACAAAAGACAATTATTTTGTTTTAGTCTTTTTTAAGTTTAAAAAGTAATCAAGCATGCAGAGGCTTTGCCCAAGGGTAACAAGAATCTATCACATAGGAACACATCGGAAACTAGATTCGAATTCGCTAAATTATTTATTTCTTTAAACCGGGTGTTCTATCAATCTCTGTTCAAACCATCTATCACCTTTTGACGCCATCTCGTACAGTATGTATGCGCTTTGGGAGAATCAACCAGCAGGATGCGAATCACTGGATCTTTTCGTTGATAGTGTGACTAAGAGGTCAGACAGGACCCCGAATACCGTGGAGTAAGCGGAGAGCGGGAAAGATTTCTAGGGACAGCAGAGGCGATTAAAGACGCTGAAACGCCTTGGGGGTCCTGGGCCAAGGGTGGGTGTCGTCGGGAATTGGACGGACCGTTCGAGTTATGATCTGCTGGGGGCATTAAGAGTGTCGCAAGGCCTTCCCTCCCCACGTCTGTTCGCTGATTCCCATCTCTCGTCCATGACCCATTACTGTATGTGCGCGCGAGTGCGTACGTACCGCTCTTTCCCCCAGGCAACATTCTCTCGGCAAATAAATATAAAAAGGAATTATGGGAGAGGGGGAAGAGGACGTTTGGGAGGAGTGGTTGTGGAGCTGTTGATTAGGGGGCAAGATGGCATCGACTCCGTTTCCCTCCCTCTCCTGTGCGACGGGGCTGCGTCTCCTTTTTCTTCTCTCTTTCGTTTTCCTTTTCTTTCCTTTCACCCTCTTCCGCTCCCGATACAGATACACATCTCCGCTCCAGCTCACAAAACCCTACGCTTCGTACATTTTATCTCCACGAAAGCGTTCTTGAGGCTACTTCTTGGAAAAAAAACAATCGGTCCATCTCCTATCATCTTTCTTCCACCTCCAAAATTCTCGCACTCTACTTCAACGATCGCCCTTCATTTCGTGTATTTTTTTGGCAATTGCGCCTTAATTTTTCAGCAGCAATCGAGATATCTTTTATGTACCATTAAGTGTTGTAGAAAAAAGCTGGCAATTTTTCTTTCTCTAAGAGGTCAAACTAGAGTAGCAGATTAATAGAATACTCCGGTAATTACAGGTTAAGATGATATCTATCTAAGGGATATTGCGTTTGATGATGCAACAGTATGTGAAGTGACAAAAAGCTTTAACAAAATTATTTGAGGCGGGTACAACAGTTGAATTTACTTACCGTGTCGTGTATTAATTACAGTACGTTATGTGATTAGGCTTATTTGATATATTTTCAGCATGTTCATATTAAAGCTTTTTAAAAGCTGTAAATATCTGCACGTTCTATGTATTATTATCAGTAGTATTCTACCGGTGAAGGTAGGTTTCAATGGACATGTAATTCTTCCCAAACCCTAAATTTCACACCTCTTCAGCCCCTCATACCTTCTGCCACCCATCATTACATCCAAGCTACCCATTCTTCTCCTCCCTCTTCCCCGCTTACCCAACGCTCTTCCCTCAATCACCGACTTCAAAACACCATCTCCTTTTATTACATTTTCCATCCTCACATTCTGCCTTCTCCTAATTTCGTCTATCAAATTTCTTTCCTCTCCTACCAAATCTAGCACTTCATCGTTCGACCCACTTTACTTTCTCCATCCTTCTCCAGAACCACATCTCAAAAGCCCTAAGTCTATTTTCATCTTCTTTTCGTAAAGCCCATGTTTCCGCCCCATGTAGTGCAACGCTCCATCTTAAACTTTTCACTAGTCTTTTCTTCACTTCCTTACTCAACGCCCCCCCCTTGTTAAACTTCAGACTAGTCTGAAGACAACAAGTCTGAAGACTAGACAAAAGGAAGTGAAATTCTTATCACAAAAACTACCCGAATCCCATATATTCTATTATTAATATGACCTGCACTGTCAATAAAAAGATCGAGTTTTTCAGGCTCTTACAGTGATGATACAGGTTCTTACCGCCCGCCCCTTAGTTCTCGCCTACGAGTAAAAATGTCTTTTTCCAATGCAATTCTCGTTCTCACATCAATGCTGCTATATTATTTTTATTCCAACACACTGCCTAGATAGCTAAATTGCTCTACCTGCTCTAGCTTCTGACCTCCTACATCGCAATACTGGCCCTTTTTGTTCTTGAAAATCGCATTACTTTCGTTTTCTTCTGGTTATTATACATTATTTACTAAGGAAATAATATCAGGTTTAATTTTGTCGATTTGTTCATTATGACCGTGTTAATGATAAATAAAAAATCAGTAGTAGAATTTACCAAGTCTTTTCTCATTTAATTCAATAGTCATCACTGTAAGAGCCTGAAAAACTCGATCTTTTTATTGACAGTGCAGGTCATATTAATAATAGGATATATGGGATTCGGGTAGTTTTTGTGATAAGAATTTCACTTCCTTTTGTCTAGTCTTCAGACTTGTTGTCTTCAGACTAGTCTGAAGTTTAACAAGTTCATGACGCTTATGATTAATGGGAATTTCGGTGTTTGATTTTATCATCGAGAAGCATATAAGACAAGAAATAAAGTCTTTAAGTAGCTGAGACGGAGAGAATTAGATATAAAAGATGCGGGAGTAAGAAGGATTGTGGAGATGAGGAATGAGGGGAGAAATTAAACTTTTGGCAGCAAGAGATATCTCCTGAAATGATTCTATTTATGGCCGAGCCGTTACTTGCTGATATCGCCCTCGGCCTTGATCTTCCTGGAAAGAAAAATAGCGGACGAGAGGGGTGAAATAAAGGTTTATTTCCCGGCTTAGTACCCAGCGTTTTCGCATCCCTTTATCGTACATATAGAAAGTAAGACAGGGCCCAAGTGCCAAGATCTCTTTATTGCTGGGGTTGCTGAAGTGGAAACTCGGCTGCCATTCCTTCCGAGATGGTCCCTTTATCTGTACGTACAGTCATTCAAGGGGCTTTGCTTTTGATTTGCTGAAGAGTCGTGGCAAAGGCTACACAACTTGACCTAGGATCTTCAGGACTATCGACAAGGCAAAGAGGCTGATCAAAGACTAATTAACTCTGTGTCTGAATAGAAGGAATTCGGGACTTTTCGAGAGAAGCAAACTGTGCAATACTATGAACTTATGTCAATAAATAACTCGAACAATTTTAATATTTACTTTATTATCTGCCAGTAAGGCTTTACTCTCAGCTTTAGACTCGTAGCTTTTGTATGTAAATTACTCTACTAGTCAATTTACGCTAAGTGACCAGATGATAATTTATATTTTTATAGCTGTGCGCCAATGATGATTATGTACTGAAATAGTTTCTTCCCTCTTACAATTTGACAATATTCGACACCGGAAATAGTATTTGAAATATGATTTTTCTTGAAAAATTATCCAAGCGAAAGCATTGCTGCACATAAAAACAATTAAATATGTTACGGTATATGGAACAATAATATCAAGTTTCACAAGCATTTTGTTTAAATTCACTCTAAGTATAGCATTAAAAATCCTCGGATACCGTTCACAGCCGAGACTCTTAAAGTAAAACATCTGGTTTTGATCTTTAGCGTCCCGGCATGAGGTTTACGTCCTGTAAGGCATATGGAATCAGGAGGGGCACGAATTCGGGAAGCATGCGCCCTACCGAGACACACGAAGAATTTTTCCCGAGTCAGTGAACCCCAAATCCCCAAATTCCCATCAAAAGAATGAAACGACGTCTGAGGCGGGATGGAACCCATAACCTACCAAGGGAAACGTAGAAATAATGTCCCAGTTATCAAGGTACCCAGCCAATCGGAACAAACAGTGAACTTCTCCAAATCTCCCACTTCCTCCCCTACTTTTCGACGAAATCGAAAACTCCTATCTCATTCCCTATAAGCCTGCATTTGGGGAGAAGGCAGGCGTATCACACTCCGATGCGCATGGTTGCCATTTATCTCCACCGTCTCAGTCTCTTCAAGAGTTCCCGATTTTTAGCTATGGCTACGGCTGAGTATTCTTCCATCTTCTTTGTTCCGTTCATTCTCTTTTTCCGTAGTTTTACAGATTTTTAAACTACTTTATATACCGCAGCTGTATCATTTATTCCACAAATCAAGCATGGTCTACACTTTTTGAAGCAGCCAACATATATATTTTGGCATCTACCACGTTACGGCTATGTTTTCAGTCTCCTCATTCCTGTCCGTTCGCATCTGATGGATCATCCTCACAGTATCCTCTTCCTGATTTCCCCTCTTTGAGAAGGCTTTCTTTATTTCCGGCGTGGAGTTGTAAAGTTGATGTGCGGCGTGTGGCTGGATCTCGTAGCCCCCCCACACACATTTATCCTCCCTATTCCTAAATCTTCTCCTCACGCCAGCCTTCTACTACTCGCTATCTTTGTGAATGCTTGGATACACGGCGCCGGTAAGACTCGACTCGAGTGCCTTAGCCTCTGATATGTGGGTGGCAATTGAAGAGATATCACTGTCCAACGAGCAGATTGCGAGAGCCGCTGAGGGGAGTTCTAAGAAAGAGAGATCGAGGAGAGAATAAATACAGTCATAGGCCTTCGTGGTTGGAACACGCCGATATCAAGACATCTTTGATCTTTGGCTAAATATCGAAATGTTATCTATCCTTTTACCTAAGTCAGTTACTACCAAAGTAAATATTTTTTCTATTCCCTGATATAGAGGGTAAGAAAACATTTAATGTGGCCACTTGAGTAATTAAGAAACCATAACGAAACTGTTCATTCCTGTGCGTTGCTGTGTTGTGCGTTGTCCAACGATAAACATGAAATGATGAATAATTTACGTTAGTCTACATAATTTATGAATTATATAATATGAAGCACCTATTTATCATGCATCGAGCACGTCCGCCATCACCCATCGCCTTATTCCGTCACTGTTTTATTTTCATTGATAGGGCATTGGGGCTAGGCTAGCCATTGGAGGTAGAACACTGGAAGCATTAGAGTTTACCACCAGCATATTGCTTTGATTACCATTTCAATCGTTTCCACGCTGAGGAATTGAAGTAATCTGGCATCACTGCAATGAAGCAGCCCAGAAAAAGATCGCTGTTGAATGAGAAAAAACTTGCAGACACAATGATTTGATATTTGATGATACAGGATCGAAACATTTAAAGACCCACAAATTCCTAGGGTGACTAATCACTGGTAATAGAATGGAAGCGAAAATACCATGATGGGGCGATTCCGCTTTCTGTTCGATTGAGAGGGTTAAAGACGGGTTGGCCGGAGAGAAGAGAAGGGAGAGGTGGATTTGACGACGAGGAGTGGGTGGAATATGGCGGGGGAAATGTCTAAGGTAAGGAAGAAATCGGTTCCTGAGCACCAGCCGGAATCGCAGATTACCGCGAGGCTCTCCCGACCTTTCCCGTATTTCTCCTCAGCCACTGCCATCATATACTCTTCCTTTCCCCGCTTCTGGCCCCTTATACACTTCCTTCGAACCATAACCCCAGCAATGCAAACCTTGCCCCAGCCCACCCCGAAGAAAGGGGGGACCGATAACTTCCCCCACCACCTTCTATTTCCCTTCTACACCTTAGGAGGACGATCCTAAAAACTAAAACGAAAAACCATTGGGGCGAAATGAATGGTGACTCTCAACCGTCGTTGGATTTCTTCCTCGTCTAACCCCACCACCGACTTCTCCTGCTCCTCCTCCGCCGCACACTTCATGGGTCTTCTTTTTATGTATCCTCGGGGGCTTCGTTCTTTTTTTGGTGTCCAAGATTCCCTGCGTCGGGAGCGAAAGCGTAGAGGGGGAGTCAAGGAGAGAATGAAGGGAGAGCGTGGGGAGAGGTGAGGGATGGCGAAAAAGAGAGGGGAAAGTTTCTTTCGTATCGAACGACCTTCGTTTCCTATCCCATCGGCGAGTCTAACAGCTAAGATAACCATGCTGGAGTGTGGGGTGATATCGGGACTTTCGGTACGGGATGTTAGAGGAGGATGTGGAGACGGTAAGAGGGGGCTGAGAGTACTGTTTGAGTGCGGTTCAGATGAGGCCGGCATCATAGAGGAGTACGGCACAAGCAGGGTTGGGCAGTATTTCAAATACATTTGAATTTTGTATTTTCGAAGGAACTCTATGATGTATTTTGTATTTTAATTTAAAATACACAAGAATGGGAGTTTTTTGTAATTGAAATATTTAAAGTACTGAAAGATATGCAGAATGCTCAATTTATCTGCAATTCGATTGGTAAAGTAAAACGGGATATTAGCATTTTCGTACTTCACTGTAGAAATGTGGCAAAACTGCATATTAGTCATCTTATTAGATATTTGTTGGTTGGTATCAATGTAATCTGAGGATTCATGGGATGTATGGGATCACATGGGTTACATTTTGGTGCACTCCTTCAACTTCACGTGGCGTAAGATGAGACAAAAGTTAAGTTTGGATATTTTTTCGTGTAATAAGTGGCTCATTTAAAATACAGTATTTTAATAAGTATTTCGACAGATGTTTACTAATGTATTTTGTAACTGTATTTAAAATGCTAACATTTCAAGTATTTTGTATTTGTATTTAAAATACTGGAGAGGAAGTATTTTGCCGAACCCTAGGTGCAAGGAAGACTTTTTACATTTACTTGGCTACTTATTAAATATCCATTCATTACAATTTGTCGTTGATTATTCCGACACAATCGTAGCATACGCCGGACATTTCCGGATGCTAAAAAACCATTGGAAATCATGGCAAATATTTCTCTTTCCTACGATAGGAATGCGACGTCCCAATATTCTCGTCCTTGGCATATTTCTCTGGACCTCATTCATTGCTTCCTAAAATTCTATGTACATACATTCGCTTCTATAAGTAATTTTTGCACTTGAATAGCATACAATTACTTCAGAAGGTCATCTTAATGTTTTATTAATCAAACCATAACTATCAAAAGATAATCATTGATTTACACCAACTGGCCGTGTGAGTGGAGCTTGAATGTTATTTTTGATGATTGTACGACGAATACCTATTATCTTAAGTGCGTTTGCCCCAGTAACCTAACTTTTGCATTGTTGGAACTTTTCTTACATCGAAAAATTCTTCAGTAAAGGTAGGTTTTATGTATGCGATGAATTCTTAGCGCACGGGCTCAGATTATTTCAAGGCGTAGCACCTTCGATGCGGGTAAAAACAGAGTTGGTGCACTGTAGGCGAGTATTGATTGCAATAAAGTCCAAGTTTGCCAGCGAGGAAGTGTTGAGAGTTTTCAATTCTAAGGCTTCCATAGCTATGGAGCGTGTTCAGTTGGTCATCATGGATCAACAGTCAGAGATATACTTAACTTGCTAAGGCATTTCAAGCTGATTTTTGAGGTGATCCATCTCAAATAGAAAAGTGTGTTAATTGTTTAAATTAGAGACATTTAATTAGTTGAAATAACCATAATTTGTGTCATTTGATTGAAGCAATTTCGTCCATCTAAAATATTTTTTTCATACTTAATATTGCACAACGCTACTCATTACAATCGACTACAAATTAAATCACCACTACGTACTATTCAAAAGGAGTAGAATCTCACCATGTATTTATGCATTCATTACTCTCCGTACTTATTTCCATATTATAAAGAAGCTTCATTATTTTCGAGGCGAGTAGCTTCAAATTTCTCAATTCAAATTGATTTTGAAAAGACTGTTTTATAGATGGTGATGGAACAACGAAGATCCCAAACGAATATCAAAGCACACTTTTTGCACCGAGGCGCGATTGAAATGAGTAACGCCCATGATAAAATCCTCTGACTGCTTCGAAACGCGACCTCAAAATTTCATGACTCCGTGACGGGCAGCCATTTTTCTCCCCCATCGCCCACGAAGTCCTTGTAAGGCTGCAGGACGCGCTAACTCAAAAGCATATTCGCCCGCGAGGAGGGTTGTCAGTGGACACCGAACGGGTGGGTGGCGAAGATGATGACAAGGGTGAGGAGGGGTCATGAGCCGGCGGGGATGTTGCCTTGGTCGCTGCAAAGATGTCCGCGTAATAGATATACAAACACGATCTCGTTTCCCGCGCCTGAAATCCATCTCATTTTGCCCCTTGCCTCTAGGTTCCACAACACTAGATAAGATTCCAGAATCTTATTTTTTTCTGAATCAGAAAACCGCCTCGTGGGCGAAGATGCGTGAATAAGGCCGCGATCCGCATAGTTAAATCCTCTCCGTGATCCTCTCCCTTCTGCTCCCTCCCAACCCATCTCACTGAACTCTTCCATATTCCCTCCCCTTCTCTAATACACCGGTAATCTCGTTAGAGACAACTAGAGTATGCCGGGAAGACAGAGAGGTGAGGGAGGAGCAGTGGGCGATCTGGCCAGAGAGAGAGAGACCTGTATTAAATTTGCGTTTCATCATGCTTAAAGGCAACAACGCGTCTCACACTTCGCATGGCAGTTAGCTAAGCCAATCACCGACAGGATGAGGACATCCGGGTTGGTGACTATGACGAAGAAGGGAGATAGGAAGTGCACTGTGGGATGGGTAGAGGGAGGCTGGGTACGCCGGTTGAACGCCAGGTTATGGAAGGGGGAGCAGGGCTGAATGGTAGGGAATGAGGGAAAGCAAACCTTTGCCTGGTGATGAGACGAAGGGAGCAATGCCAGCCAGCCTCGAAAGAGAAATAGCACGATAATTTCATTTTTTTGAAGCGAGCCGTCTCATACTGGAAATAATCAGTAGGTACATACTTTGTAGCCTCAAATTCGGAAAATATTTGCATTGATTGAAATAATGCTGATGTACGTAATATGGATTTGAAGTGCCAAATGTGCTCAACTAGAATCATTTTAATCCACTGTAGTTCTCCATATTTGTAAATCTTATCTACTAAATACTTATCGATCACGTACATCTTATTGATTGAAATTAGCTTTCCCTGAGGCATGTACTTAATAGCGAGGCATGTTCTGAATAACTTACAGTTTTACAGTTAGTGAGTTCAAACTTGGTTTCACTGGCATCTGTAAATTAACTATTCTGTAATTGCTGAATTAGGGTTCTTTGATATCTTGAACAATGTGGAACTTACTTCAGCTCAATCTCATCTAGGTAACCGGAATGGTAGAAAGAGTTACGCAGGTGTCAGAATTTAATTTTTACTAAGTAATGAAACGAAAGGGTAAGAAAACAGGGGTGCCTTGTGCGCTAATATCCGAACCATTTGTTGGATACCACTGGACAATACGAAGTAGTAACAGATCATACCAAAGTTTGTGAGCAGTTAATGTATCATAAAGATCATACATCAAAATAAACACATCTCGAGTGCATTCCTCCATGCAGAAAAAATTAAGTCTTCATAATGCGTGACAGCAGAGGAAAAGGTTTCGTTTTACGAGTAGTGGTACGAAGTTGTGGTACACTCCTCCCATCTCCATGTCTCCTCAGTCGTCGAAAGAAGTTGCAATGCCGGGGGCATAGATCAGAAGCTTACAATTCCGATCCGTCGTGGAGATCGAACGAATCCTTGCTTCGTCACGGGTCGACTCTGACGAATTCTCCGCCGTATTGGCCCGGCACCCGGGCGTGAGACTCGAGAAATCGGTCCGTATCGGCGTGAAGAAAAACGTGTGCTCGGCTCCGAGATCTCTCCGTCTAGCCACCGCTATCCATCTACGAGCACTTCCTTCTCGTCCCCGCGGCTGCCTTCCCGGCTCCCATGATTGGGGGAAGAAGGAGAGGTGCCCTCATAAAATATTGAGGTGTGGCGAAATGATATCGGGGGAAAAGGGAGGGACGGCGAATGATGTGGTGGGAATGAAACGCCCCGGCCTTGCGCGAATAATCTGGGAATTCAATTCCGCGGGGGAAAGGGGAATTGGAGAGTGGGAGGAGGGGTAGCCGCGGAGGCATGCCAGCGACGCGAGCGACGAGTGCCGCTCTGCGCCCAAGCCCAGAGGACAATGGTTCGACCTCCAACACTTCCCTCCCCAATACGTACTCCCGACTCTCCCTTCCTGTCTCCACACAATCCTCCCTTCCCCCACCGTTCTCCTTAATAATTCAGGGAATGCAAATTGAGTTTTCGCCTCCGAGTCAAAAGATACAACGTCGGGAGAGGGTTTTTCTTGGCCCTTCTTTATTCGTAGCCGCCGAACTACCGCTCGCGCCGTCGCCGTGGAATTGCGTTGAAATCCCGCTCTTTTTTTTTCTTCTCCACTCCCGTTCCCGCATTTGTGGGTCCTACGATCCATTCACCTGGCGGTGTTTGCGTCGGTTTGGGGTCCCTTTGACATGCTGAGGTAAACATCACGGGCGACATTTTGGCTTCCTTTCATCTTAAACTTATGAGTAACTGCATGATTTTTGGGCCTCGAATTACTCGGTTACTCAAAGCCCCTTCATCATTCCAATGGAAATCAAATCTTTTGCATCAATTTTAGAAAAATTATTTAAATTATTTTGTTCAACATCGACATTATTTGATGGACTTATTCTAACTATTACGGTTGTATGCATAGCCATCGCACGCTATTGTGAA
This sequence comes from Platycnemis pennipes, assembly GCA_933228895.1. Lineage (NCBI taxonomy): Eukaryota > Metazoa > Arthropoda > Insecta > Odonata > Platycnemididae > Platycnemis > Platycnemis pennipes. Next base: position 56,950,276 of record OW121853.1, read on the forward strand.
AGGATGGGTCCCGCAAATTTTAATACTAAATGTTCGATAAGTATCACTACTATCACACTATAGGTACACCTAAATGCCTATACCACCTATCCCTAGCCTATCTATACTTTCCATAAAGTTCCCCTCTATAAGTCAACTCCTTTTAATTCCTATCTCATAATTTCATACATAACTACTAATTACGCGCATTGCGAAGAAATTTTACAATACATAGACGCCTTACCTCTCCTCTTCAGCGCCCAAAAATCACTATTCGTTCTCCCTCACCGAATTTTTGAATTGAGGCCTCCAGCAAGCCTTTATTTAATTAATTTGACTTTCATTTTTATTCTATGCTCGGCATCTACAAGTATTTAATATAATTTTCACTTTTGCTGTAAAAGGCAATTGCCGATGGGCAAGACAAATGACCTATTTGTTGTAACGAATCAACCTCAAAATATATGCACCTTGTAGAGATGAGTTATTATTAAAAGCCTGTAACCATCCTCGCGATGACTTTCTGGGTATTATATAGATGTAGGTGTAAATGGAGTTGTTAAACTTGCATTTTGTTCGTAAAGGGGACTTGTCTTACTTCAATATTTTTTTCTAATGATAATAAGTGTTTAGGCATGACCGCTGCATTCTGTTCTTCTTTCCCCTTCACATACTACAGGATAAACAACCTAGTCAAATTACAACGTACATATGTTTTAAATTCTTTTCAATTCGACGAGCGTGTTGTTTTATGTATCCCTCGAATGAAGCGTAATTACGAAATTGCTTCGACAGTGTGTTTTACTCTCTCTCCGTCAATGAAGAGAGGGGGATGATAATGGTAGAATGGGTGGGGACTGTGAACATTCCAACTCCACCCATTCACCATTATATCCCTCTCTTCCACCCTCCGCGATTTCTCCTCTCTCCCGCCTACAGTTTCCCTCCACTCCTCGCCTCCTCTTCGTCTCCGTCTTCTTTCCTTCCGACTCCCCACCCACCGTCCGTCTTTGCTTCGCTTCTTACACGTTCAATTACCACCGTTTCCGAAGGCACACACTTCCTTTAGTTACGGCGCGGATGGAAATGAACATTCCAGGCACAAGAAGAACGGGCGAATGAAAACGGCATGCAGTCTAAAATGGTTTGATGAGTTCCAAAGAGTGGGTGGTCTCCATTGTTCGGCCCTGTTCCCTTCCCCCGCCTCTTTCTCCCTCTCTCGCTTCCATACGTCCCTACCCACCACATCCACCACCAGAGCATTCAGTCCTTTTCGATTTTCTGCCTCACCATATACCTATCCATCCACCTACCGCTCCCGTGTTTTGTATACATTTTTACACTCTTTCCGCATCTATCTAAGAGTTACAATGCCCATTGAATACAGATTTTGGAACAGATCAGTAAATAAGTTTTTCGAAGTCACCACTAGATGAGTGCTAGACTCAGTTTCCCGTTTTTACTCCGCCGGTCATTACAAACTACATAATATTATGGTTCTTGGATCGAGAAGCTTTGGAGAAAGTTAAAGACACAAAATAATTGAATCTTAAAACATAAGGATAAATCTTAGGAAGGTTTTTTATTTGCAAAACAAGTTTAAAAATAATGTTTACCGGACCACTTCTTTCAAGCATAAAACTCGATAAATGTGGACCTTAAAAGTATTGTTTGGAGTTTAAGAATTGTCGTCCATGGAAAAAGGTTTGTTGTCCATGAATTAATAAAAGCACGATATAAGTGGTTTTATTTGCGTACAAATAGGAATGAAGGAAGATTTGAGAAAAGAGGGGCGTTTTTTTAAAGGCCATGCTGAAGGGGAAAATGTTAATATCTATAATATTATTTACACGTATCATCAGCAGTTCCATTTCAAGGGAAATCCATGATGAAAAACGCCTTCCGTCAGGGCCATTTGTTGGCGCTGACATTCTGATCGTTATTCATCTTGGCTCGCTGAAATTATTGGATTCTCACATTGGACTTAAATTTAAGGAACCGCCATTATTATGAGTAAATATGCATTTGAAAGTATCTGTGTAATTCTTTCTCACTGACATGACACACTCATCAGGTGTGGTATTCACTCAACGCTTCCCAAAAGTTTCAGACATTTTCATATTAAAGAGGACTGTAGTCTGTAGCATAAAATAACCAAATTCTCAAATTTAGTCCTGTGGACTAACTTCTTACTTCACTTTGGACTAAGTCCTTACACTGTGAACAACATAGATTACACCTTGTGATATTTCAAGTATTTTCAATTGTCAAAAATAAAAGGTGAAATCTATCATATCTTATTGCCAGTCGATATCTCCACGACTGCCGCTGGCAAGCATCAAAAAAGGTAGGCAAAATTGTTTTCTCTAAATGGAAAATTAGGTTTTCGACTTGTGCGGACAACGGCATTTACACATTTTTAACAGCATAATCCTGTCAACCTGCATCCCACAACTCTTGTTCTGCTGGTCATCTCCTACGATTATAGTAATGCTATGGCATAATTCGGCTTGAAACATCGAAACGACACATATCGTACGAACGAAGTTGATATTGGTGATTAATTATTGCATTGAACGCATTGAATGCCAAAGTCGAAAACATAAACGGAAGACAATATTTTCAGACCGGGGTGGTAGTCGCCGCGTTTCGGAAAATAAATGAATGTGCGACCCTTCTGTGCACGGCAATGGAAACACACCGGTCGAGTCGCGGGGCGGGGAATAAGCTGGAACTGGGAAAGGGACGGAGTTAAAGGGGAGTGAGATTTTGTGAGAATAGCTCGCAGTGTGAGTGGAGTAGAGAGGGGCTAGCGAGTGCTGCTCGATAGTCGCGGGCGAGGGAAGTGAGGGGAAGGTGAGGAGAGAAAGGGAGTGTGAGGGAGCCTTTGCGGAAGGCGAGGTTGGAGGACGAGGAGGAGTGCTCGGAGGGAGGGGAGGAAGCGAGTTGGGGAGGGAGGAAGGAGCGGAGGAGGGGAGAGAGGGGAAGGGGGAGTGGCCAGGCGAGTCAGCCAATCGGCAGACCATCCCACCAATCCCACGCCTCGAGACAGCCCGTGTAATGGCGGGTCGGAAGGAGTAAGGGAGGAAAGAAACAGGGAAGGAAGGAAGGAGAGGAAAGGGCGGGGCGGGGAGAGGGGGAGGTGTGCAGGAAGGAAGGAAGGCAGGAGGGGCAGGGGAAGAGAGGGTGTGTGGAGAGGGAGGGTTGTGGGTATCTCGCTGACTTCGCTGGGGGAAGTCGCGAGAAAAAAGCAACCCGCGAAAGGGGAGAAAGGTTGGTTGATGGTACTTGTGTTATTTGCGCTCACGTGTGCGTACTCGCTGTACGTTGCTGTACTCGCGAGTCACACACGGCGACAACAGTCAAGCCGTGGCAATTGGCTAGTTAGTGTAAATTAGAATAAGAGAGTGGAATATGTGTGTCATTACACTTCCTCCTACACTAACTACATCCTCCACACTTCTGAAATCATGTTATCCTTTCTTCATTATTCATCTTTAAAAAAATGTTGCTGGGGAAATTCACAAAGTACCACATTTCTATGAATTTTCTACCGCCATAAATTGGTAATTTCTTTCAAATATCGACCCACATACCGGTCATCATTTTGTACAAACACGAACAAGACGCAAGCGTCTCCACGATTGGAGCTCCCGCTATAATCGCCAGATTAGCTGAGCGCAAGTATTAGCGGGTGTTTCCCTGATTGAAGCAAACTTTAGGATGCTACCCTTACTCGTGTCTCATTTGGGCGTTTTGAGGAACGCATTGAATTAGCGATGTGCGTCTATGTCACTTGGAATTTGGGCAGCATAATCGGAGAATGATCAGAGACAAACATAATAAAGAACCGCGGATCTAGTTTTACTTTACAGGAAAAGTGTAATCAAGAGTTTTTTTTTCATTTTCCAATGATACAAGTCGAGAACATTTTATTTAGATCCTATTTTTATTTAGAGAGCTTTTTCTTTAGATCCCATTTTTATTTAGAGAGCTTTTTATTTAAATCCCATTTTTATTTACTTTTCTACCTTCTGCATGTGAAATTTTCTGTGATGTGAATTTAAAGGCCAAAATTGTAGGTAACCGCCAAACTAACTTAAAGAAAACACGAAATACTTGGTAACTTTGGTAAAAGAGTATTATTACCTACATGGACACTTACACTCCATTAACTGCGAGAAAACGCTTTTATGTACTAATTGCTTCGTAATCTAGCAGTGATGGATTAGTAGAAAAATAATTCATCCATTAGAAAACAATTATTCAATGGCGAGCTCTAAATTCGGCAATGATTAGGACTAATTACGATTTCCAGCGTCAATTTAGACTAATGAAATTCCAGAAAATTATTAAAATTTGAGAAAAAACTGTTGAAAGTTTCCATAAATTCCATGCCCAGCAAGAATACAATCAACTGCCTGTCATTTCGGCTTTCTTATGCAGTTGCTGAATTTTGGTTTTGCAATCTACATAATTCCTCTTTCACGCTGTTTTAGTTCACATACGTGTATGCAGACGTTTTTCCTTTCATCTGAAGTGTTATTCATAGTATTTCAAACTGACCAACAGGAGCTGAATCACTTGATTTTGCGACCTCTTAGTTGGGTTGTTTTCGAAATATTTACTGACGCTTCTACCCGTCCACAATTTTGAGGCTAGTGGTTTTTACACTAGTTGTTATTACTCCCGTCCGCATTTCTTTTTCAGTCGCAAATGCTCAGAATTACGAAAAATACTGCGACAATTAATGAAATTTCATTCATTATATTTATCAGCACTCGCTCTTGCCGTATCGTCATGAATCGTACGGGAAATAAAACTTTCGCACGCTACAAAGCAGTTCTCGATCCGAATGGTTGAATTTCAATTAACTGGTTATAGAATCGAGCTCTAGAAACTTAAGGGTGAGAAGACGTCAATGCTAGTTCGATGAGAACGCGGAGAGCGAAGGAGGATTGATTTGCCGGTGAAATAAAAAAAAAATGAGTAAAAGACATTATAAGGAATGTCTAGGGGTGGGTGGGACAAAAGGGGAAAGAGTCTAGAGAGAGAGGCGAGAGAATACGCGGGTATCATTAAGAGTGGGGGCGAGAAATGGCGTGTGCGTGAGAGAAGGGCTGGGGACGGGGTGGGAACGTACGATGGGGTGGGTGTAATCGTGGAGTAGAGGGGTGGTCCTCTCCGAGGAATAATGATGGCTGAAGAAGAAAGGGCAGAGACTGAGGGGGAGGGGCGGTGGGAGAGGCTTTTTAAATGGCCTCTCTCTCTGTGGAAGAAGGAATGGTAAAATGGCGTTGGTGTGTGTGTGCTAGAATCTCACCGGGTTGGCTTACGGACACTCTTGAGTTCCCCCATTTCATCCCACCCCTCACCCCTTTTTTCGTCCCCCTCCCCAACAAACGCCTTATTCTTTTTCTTCTTATTTCCAACTCCCCATTTCCTTGGCACTAGCTCCACCCCCTCTTCAACCACTTCTCCCTATCCCGCCTTCTCACCATATCCCCAAACGACGGTGTCCGCGGGTCGATTTTCCTTTTTTTGTCTCCCCTCTATCTTTTTTTAATTTCTGTCTTTCTACACCACTTTATCCACTCCCCCATTTAACTATTGCCCTGCGATTTATCTATCTGTTCAACCCAAATTCTGTTTCCTTCTCGCCCTCAAAAATGTTTTCAGCGTTGAATTTGCACATTGCACACTTTGAAATATTTTTTTACATAAAAAAATTTCGATTACAAATAATAGGGTAACCTCTGTAGCTTATAAATTCCATTTTTCTCGAATTCATGTAATACAAAGGGTCGATGATAATGTAGGTAGGCGTCAGAAGCTAACTTTTGTCTCATTCCTGGGGATTTAAGTAATGAAATTAATAGTGGATGAGCTCTACAAATATAGTGATGTCTCGGTTTAGTTTTTTTTTTGTTATATTACATTTACATTTTGTTATATTACATTTTAGTAGCATTAGCAACTGCATCAACGTTGCAGTTAAGTTATAAATTTCTCAATACATTTTTCTAAGGTGAATTCATAAATTATACTCCTCAGATTACACGGTATATTGCTCCTTCATCAACGCACGTCTGCTTCTTCGTGCATGACTCTTGATTCATATATCGCACCATGTTATTCTTTGTGGACCCATCCGTTTCTAAATAGTAGGTGAGTGTTCGAAAAGATAGTTGCTGCTTTCATAACATGTGTTTCCAGCATTTCGTTTGCTTATGTATTATGGGGCTTTCCCGTGGGTAAAAAACACGATATGGAAATATCTTCTCGGTCGATCGCTAAAGCTTAACTCGCGTTCGGGTTGAAAAAGCAATTTTGGACGTGTATTGTGCGACGATTTCTCGAAGACGTGAATAAGAGAGTTCGCTCGTCTTCCAATGGTCGCTGAGAAAGAGAGAAAATACTGATTTTCTTAAAAGCTTGGAACCAGTTTATCATAAGATCTTCTCACGTGTCGAATGGCAATGAAAATGGAAACTCCAAAAATTAAATTTACCGATAAAGACTTTTTATGTGGCTTTGACGTTTATCTTGAAATTCTACGACAGTGAAATTACAAAACCATCCGGTCAGAAATCACTCCTCGGTGCTCAAAAATCTCGGAATTGAGATAAACATTTATAGTGTCTTTTTTGAGTGGGTGAATGGGGGGGAGGAAGGTAGGGAATGGGAAGGAACTTAAATTATGCATTTTTCCTTCGGTGTTCAAATGCAATCTCATTTCCCAAACTCATTGGTCTAACATTTTACCCATCGCCGGATCCTCAATTCTCCGGACTCGCATTAAATTGAGTTTCCGATCGTCTTTATAAGTGCCGTGAAATTCTTTGGATCAAGTCTCATTTTGCCGCCGGTAATTGGTTCTGGCGTCAGAGGGGTAGGAGTCATATGGGGGAAGGGGGCGGAGAGCGGGGGGGACCACATGTATTCGAAGGATATCAAACCATCAGACGTCTAAGGTGGAAGACGAATGCCCTGGACGGTCGCTCCATCCCCCGAAATTATAAATAATTCCGTCACGAATATAATTAGGTCTCGAGTTGGAGTCATTTCTGGAATAAAAATTCCTCGTTCTGGATAACAAATTCAATCCACGTCCATCAAGATTCCACGATCCTCTCTACCTCCCTCCCCCCGCACCACCTTTCATTCTCACCCAGTCCTGCACCCCCTCCCTCCGTCCACGCTGTCGGAGACCCACCCGGTTTCCGGGAGACGTTAATTATAGGTCTCGCTCATTGTCTTCCTTTTCGGACCGAAGAGGAGAAGATTTTAACCGGGACACACAAACCGTGACTCCATTTTCTTCACCCTGCTCCCCCATGTTTCCGTCGACACTGTTGCCAAGAAGAAAGAAGTGTAAATTTTGTATTTGTGGGCTCCCGTGACGGCGGCCATTGTAATTTGGAGACCATCGGCTATTGTGGCAGTGCGAATGATGGATGTATTCCGTTTCTTTTATTTTAGCTACTCTTAAGACATAACTTTTAACAGATAATCCCGCTCATGAAAAACAAGATGTGTCAGAAAAAAGGACAAGTTAGAGAAGACTGTTTTTCTTCATTGTCTCTTATGAGCAAGGAAGGATAGATGCGGGCCCAGGTCTTTCTCTCCCTTTTCTCCACCTAAGACTCATTCGCCCAAATCTCCACGCCCTAACACTCTCAGAGAGTCGTAGTAATGAACACATGGGTCTTCATAAACGGCAATAGGCATCACGAATTAAAAATACCCCAAGGCAGCCCACGAGGTCCAATCCTCTTCCGAGGACTACCTCAGGAGGTTGATACCTTCCTACCTTTCCTCCCCATGCGAGAGATAAATGATTCCTTCCCTCACTTCTTTTTTACTTCCCCTATATTCGTTTCTTCCTCCCCGCCCGTTTTTGGTCAGGAACATCTCCCCATTTCTAAACACATGGGGAACCATTGTCCTCCAGAATTCCCTCCCCCTTCCCCGCTGAAAAACCTCAACGGGCCACCCCTCCTCTCTCTCCCCCCTCCCTATCCCATCCCGGGGCACCTTGACGCCCGCCACGTTTTATTCGGCCGATGTGGGATGGTTTTCCTCAGGACGTGGTTTCCTTGGTGTCGGAGGTTCGGAGCGGAGACCCCTTTGAGGTGTAGGGAGGGGGATCGAAGGAAATGGGTGGAGATGGGGATGCAGGGCTAAGGTTGAGAGTGAGTGGGGGGTGGGGCAGGATTTGGGAGATTGCCGTCTCAAAGATAGTTGATTGCGTCGCACACTTGATTACAGAGTCGGAGAGCGGTCTCGGAGAAGTTGATGTCGATGGACGACGGGATGGATGGATTGATGGCTTCACCGGTGCCTCCGAATATTTTTCAGCGCCCCCCTCTCTCTTCCTCGTCCTTCTTCCTCCACCTACCGCTCATTCCCTCGCTGGCTTTCGTTCCTTCCTCTACCCTTCTTGGCCTCCTCTTCATTCTGGTATTCCTTTTCAGTCAAGTGTAGGGCATTTTCAAAGGGGCCCTCGAAAACGTACGTACGTGAAGACAGCGTAAGAAATAGTGTTTAATAGGTTGGAGATCCATGTTATTGGGCGTGACCTACTCGAAAATTATTTATAAATGTGAAAATATACCCTCTGCAGTTCCCGGCGGGTTTTTGTTCCAGCGAAAATTCAGTAGCTCATTGGTGAAGACCCAAATATATTAATATTTGAAATTTCTAATGGGTATGTTTCTTTATGATAGATATCATAGTATCTGACTTGATCTTGAAGATTTAGGCATAATTTTGAGGACTTTTGTATCGTTCACAATGGTGATAAATGATGCGAAAAAATAGCAATTTTAAAGATCCTGAAAATACCAAGATACCTAAACGTCTAATGAATCCATTGGCGACAGATACTGTGTGTGTACTGTATGACAAGTACTGTGCCAAGTGCTTTATTCACTGTAGTCACTGTGATCAACTACCTTCTCTATTTATCTATTCTATATCTACCTACCCTTTCTACATTATGCGATTTCGTTATGGTATATGGTTTCCTTTCGATATAGAGATTGGTTTTGGTACTCTTGGCAGCCATGGCCATAATTTCGTGGAATTAGTTGTGTCTCAATTCTATCTATACAGGAATTTCGTGAGAGCTCGTTCAATGATCGAGGCAATTCCTCGGGAAATGGAGAACACAAACGTACTTTTACGTCCACGATTACCTACTTTTCAAACTTTATGTCCCTTCCGTCTTGTCTCGTTTTTCACATGCCAACATGTTGCTCGATTTTTGCAGAGGGGACCTTTCCTTTAATTCCATTTGCAGCAGGGCTTTGAGGAAAGTAGCCTGGGGCCGCGAATTTTAATTAAAAATCTTGTCAAAACTTGAAATCATTTAGACTTCCTTTTATCACGTTTCAGGATGCTATTAAAACTTATTTGAGAAATAATTATTACTTAAAAGTTCTTTGAACCGCCGTTGAATAAATTATTTATTGCCGAGGTAATGAAATGTTATGATCTTTGTGCTAATGGCATCTCACATCTCATGTAGGAATACGTCCACCTCAATTGCCTCTAAAATGTTTGTGTAAATCGATTCCCCATACTTCATTCTTGCGATTCCCCATTTATCTTCATTCTCTCTTTCTTTTTTTATCCCAAATATTTATCCTTTGGTGGGATAGACATTTCTGTCTACAATCACAGCGGAAATTATCTCCTTGCCTCATTCTGACTATAATGGCCGATCATTTTACTAAGCATTTTTCAATATAATTCTTGCGTTGAACAAAAACATGTTCGGGTTTTCTTATCAGACCATGGTTTCTCTTTTCCATCCTTCACTCTCCTTTCTTACATTTCTTGTTGATCTTTTCTCCATCATTGATTGCACCGCTCATCCTCTCTTGAGCTCAAAGTATTTTTCCCATCAACTCGTCTCCCTTATTTTTCGCCGTCCCAACTGACCACCAATTCGATTCTCTTTCCGGAGCGATTAAAGCCCTTTTATCTGGCTTGTTTCCAGAATTAATTTCATCGATTTCATGCCGTTACCTACGTGTAAACTTTATTACACCTTCAATTTCCCTTAGCCTTTGAATTATCTTGAACCGATTTTTTATCCAACATGATTGCTTCCCTGATCTTGTTTTTAAAGTCTTTTTTAATTTAATGACATAATATTTCCTGGAATGAACTGGGAGTCATATTTCAGGTAAAGAGATAATACAATGCTTCATGATGCTTATTTAAGGTTCTTACCTAGAATATCTCGCCTTTATCTTTCGATGATTCCCTTACATTATTAATATAAGTTATATTAATATTAGTGGAGGTGAACGTCATCCACTATCATTCGTATCTGGCTTAATATACAATTATACTCAATATAAGCGGACGATAAGTATAGGCTGAACTTTCGTTTGCAAAAGATACTACGTGGAAGTAAAATTCGGGTTTGGCATTAGCTTAATTTTCATTACCTACAGGCAAATGGAGCTCTCCGTTTACGTTTTAAATGATGCATTAATCTCCTGGCATCAAATTGAAATAGAATTTGATATGAAATTTTATTTTTTCTTCGGAATGTTAAAACAACTTATCTGCATTGGTCTGGCACCGAGCTCTTCAATTTAAAATTCATGCTGCGAGAATCAAAGGAAGAACAAAGAGTGGATTTAAATAAAAACAGGAAAAAAAACTGTCATGCGTAAAGTAATCATAGGAATCAGGTGAAATAACACGTTACAAATATCGGCTGACCAACAGAACTAATCGGCCGTACGATTTTGATAAGTTCGGAATCCAAAGCTCCGTGACAAACGCACTGGGTACGTAAGTGTTCGGGTGTCCAATCACTCGCATTTCACCCTCTGTCCTGTCCCGAGTTCCTATGTGTTATGAATGTGCAAGTGGGGAGACCTCAGAGGAAATATTCTTGTTAATATTTTTGTTTACCGTTCCCACATCGATTGAGTTGGGTCGAACATAATTTCCTCTCCATACTTTTCGCCACTCCACACTCCCCGTTCGGTACCCCGTTTCCCGTGCCCATCATTTCGCCGAAGCCATCCCTTCCCGAGCGCTTACACCCACCTTCCTCCTTCCCTCTCTCCCCACTTAATATCCACCTCCTCTCATTCGTTCGAGGGAGACTTCTCCTCTCCTCGAGTAATTATTCACGGCCGTTTGATTCCTCCTCCCTCCCCTTCCCCATCCTTCCAAAACCCCTCAGCTCCCCTCGCACTACTTCTCCCACCATACTCGTATCCATGAGATATGCGAGGGCGTAATGATAGCCTTCCGTCCTCGTCTGAGTTGGGGACTTCGGCAGGAATAATTGGTCGCCGGCACCCGGCGGAGTCTTCCAAGGACGACTTCAAACTATCCAAAACCCCATTTTTTTTCGGGCGCCCACAATCCCTCCCCTCTTTTCAGCTCCCCCTTCTCACCCCGGTCATCCCTGTGTTTCTCGCCCCTCCATACCTTCCCAAGTCCTTCAGTGCTCTCCGTCGAGAATCTGTCGATACGTCGATTGACCGCTGTCATTCTTCTCCCGAGAAATAACCACCGCTTTCAGGACTACCAGCGACTTTGGTAGTGAAACGACGTTCACAATACATTAAAAATCGAATGGAATCGAAAGAGTGCAATTTATATATGTCTCTTTCGCCGAAAGGAAATTGAGAAAGATGGCATTTTGTTTCTGTTCTAGTTTGTCATTCAATATTGATGATGTACTTTATTCCCATTTGGGAGTCGATTGGAAAACGTAAGCTCTGACATGACCGCTTGAGTATGGGGAATGCCGTTTGACCCGGCGGAGGTAATTTCTCGACGACTCTATTCCAGGCATAACGTTTTCCTTGCTTAGGGCTGTAGTATAATATCAACGTGCTCTCCGCTTGGATCGTTTTTGGTATTTGTATTATGCGATTACCCCTAAATTACTTCAATTTGGTCAGGATAACGGAGCGCATACAGTTTCTTCAATGTTATGGTTCCATCATGTTCCGTAAAACAATTTTTCTGATACGCTACCAGCATTTTATGTTCTAATTCAACAAAACGAATACAACACAAGACGATTTTTGAATATACTGCGAAAGTGATCTCTTATCACGGCCGGGTATTTGTTTTCGCTAAACAGAATATAAACGGCTAGTAAACAGTAAAACGGCTTTAAAATATTTAAACATGAAAAAGAAGGACCTTATAATCCGTAATCTCATAACTCTCCTCTATCTAGACAATGGTATCAAAGCGGATCAAAGGAATAAACACTACTTTCATTGGTATGGGGATCTACCATGATTATTCAACCCTACGTACTGACTAATGACACCACTTTTCTTTCGTCATTTTTTGTGTAGCCAAAGGCCTAGAGTTGAAAAGGCAGATTAACCTATGAGAAGAATATTTGTGATGATAACATTTTTAGTACGTACCATTACGAACAATGTGGGAGGGCCGTGATTAAGTTTTTCGCTGCATGCTATTCGCGAACATGCATGAAAGTCCCTGAGGCGGAAAAACCGAAAGGGAGTTCGCTTGGCTTGAGCTGACGTCTTTCCGAGATCATTTAGCGAAACAATTTCCCATCTACGGTTTTCCCCATTGTCGAGAACGGTGAGGTAGGTAGGCAGAATACCTGCCTGCCTACGCGGACCCCACCCGCCACAAAAGGGAGTTCCACGTGGGTGGCATGCTTCCCTCCCGCGGGGGCGGCTCTGCCCAGTCCTTTCCGACAGCGAGTGCCGACTCATCGCCGCCGAGACTCTCGCTTGCCCCACGGGGGCCTCGAACCCGGCCGCACGGAAGGCCCGTCCGCTCGCACCGCGGTCTCACTGCACGCCATCCCATCCCCTTCTCTGCACCGCGTTACCCTCCGCCTTCTCCCCTCTCCGTTACCCGCGGGTCGACTCCGGCCTCACTCCGCAGACTACAAGGCCCCCCCGTGGCGCCCGGACCTCCCCAGAGTCCGCAAACAAGAAAAGGCGGTGTTCAAACAAGGGATTCTTTTTGTCGGACCCGTTTCTTTTGTCCGTCATCCCCATTACTCAACAGGTAAAAAGAAAATGCACTCTGGCGGTGCGCGGTAGCGGGGTAGACATCGAGCTGATGGCCGGCGGCGTGTTTTACTATTCACTGTGCGGGACGGTGTTTTTCCTCCAGTTCGTCATGCGAATGAGGGTCGGGAAAGGAACTGCCTCGAGAAAGGCGTTTTTGGTTGCCTTATGAATTCAAGCTAAGGAAAATATAGACGCACGCGTTCGGGTTGAAAAAGCAATTTTGGACGTGTATTGTACTTCATTATTAGTTCAAAATCCGAATATCACCATGGGAATTATGTGCATTTTTCCCTCTTCATACATTTCACACACAACATTCATAATTTTAATGTAAATAATAAAACAGAATTAAATGGATACCTTATCAAAACATCTACGGTCACATCATTAGTCGCAGTTGTCCACCCCACTTGACTTGCTCTGATTTACTGATTTAGGTTTTTATTTACACAATTAATATGTATTGACTGCACGGGCATTGACGGGCATGAATACCTTCCAAACTAGCCATCTAAATAATTTAACCAAGCTGAAAATACCTGTCCGCCTACTTTGCCAAGAGCTGCGATGGATATACCGAGAGAGAATGGCATTAATTTCTTCAATTTTAAACTTAAATTATTTTGCTTTGCTAGTAACCCTTTCCAGAGATACCGTTTCTAATGTCTAGTTGGTTTTTCGTGAAAATAGGAACACCTCCAGGACAATATGGTACACATCAATGCGTCAACATATTTCATGATTGTATGCATATCTTTTGCCATTATTTTCAGATCTATTTTAACGACATATCGATGGTCCGTGTGAAGTTTCACGAGAATAGTCTAAGTTTTGGGAATTTTGTAAAGCTTGATGGGATGCGCGAGGGCCTGAAATGTGCCAACGAAAGCTCGTCTCCCCTGATCCATGTGCTCGATGGGCACTCAAGAGACAAAGGCACTGCCGCAACATCCTTTCCCGCCACCCACGTCCCTCCCACGAAAATGGCCAATTTCATTTTTGCGCCAGAAGCATCCGTTTTCGGGAATGTTCGGGGCGACAATGCACCGCAGCTCACTGTGCTGAAGGCCGCGACGACCGCCTGATGATTAATTCGGCCCTGTTCCATCATCATCCCCCGACGGACGGCGGCGTTCCTCATCCACTGATTCGATGCCGAAAACAACCGCCGTCGCCCTCCCCCTCCCTTTTCACCCTAGTCCCATCTCGTTCGCGCCGTACCTGCAGCGGACCTTTTCGCTCGGCGCGGAGACTGCGATTGTTCCCGGCCCCGCCGCTCAGGCGCTGCCTCCGCGCTCTTTGTTCCTCGCCGCTTTTGGCGATCGCATCGCCTCTCCTACCCAACCCCCTTCCATTGTCTAGCTCCTCTCCCCCCCCTCTCGCTCACCCACTCCACCGCCAAGCTCATCTTCGCTCGGAAATAATTCGCCAAGGCCGCATCGGGGAGCTGTTCTGAGAGAGAGAGAGAGAGAGAGAGAGGTGGGAGTCGGGCGTCGAAATGAGCGAACATTCTGTTTGGAATTGGGCTTTCCCGAGATGAAAGGGACTCGTCGATGAAAAATGTCGATTGCTGCTGCTCCCGATGACGTTCGGAAACTTCCTGCCCCCTTCCCCAATGCCCTCCGAAAAACGACTGCGTCCCCTCTCTTACAGCACCTACCCCCACTCTCTCCCCCGCCCCACAATCGTTCGTAGCTACTGCTTCCCACACCTCACCCTCTTCGGTTCGATGCCAAAGGGTAGAGAGAGAGGGAGATAGAGAGATGCCATAGGCGGGCGAGCGTTCGGGATTCCTCCGTCGATGGCTGATCGGCGTGGTCTACTGGTATATTCCCTTTCAATATTCATGGTCCACTCTTCCTCCCCCCTCTGAAGCGAACTTGCATTTTCGTACCAATCGCTCGGGTCAGCGCATTTTTATACGAACGAGATCATCGAAGCCATTCTCGGATTCAAAATTAAATTCATTTAGATCTGTTTTTAATTGAACAGCATTCTTCTTAGATGCGTTGTCATGAACAAATTACGTACGCGATGGAATATTCATGAGTTAGAAAGAATTCACGCTACGTTTACGGTTGAATACACCATTAAAACTTGTTAAGGTATAACTTCAATAAATGCGCACTATGTTTTAAGGACGACTATTTATCAAATACTTACTTGCAATTTACAATCAGTTTACATAGTAATTTACTTAGCTGAATATAGTTTTAACTTCAATTTGATCTCCACAACTTTTTATCATGCTGTTCGCCAACAGTAAGGGTATCATAATTTTATGTCCCTTCTTTCTCCCCCAACGTATGAGCCATCTTTACATCGAAGCACCGGGCTTTGAATTCCCTGGGAAGATGAGGTAAAAGAGAATGTATTGGTCTCGCTGCTTGTTGGAGTAAGTTCTTGTCGACAGAGATAAACGCGAATCGGAAATCGAACAGTACATATACATTTCTCATTAAGGACAACAAAGCGATCGCTGGAATTATCTCCTATGCATGCTCGCCCGGGCAGTCTATCGTTCGCTGCGAAGCGCCCACAGCGTTCATCGGGAGGAGAAAGGGAACAAGGCAGCGCCGCATTTCGGTGGCGCGCTCCAACCGCCACTGTAAATCACCGCTGAAAGACGCAATGGGTGTTCTACGTCGGGAATTACAGCCCGGTGTCACGCACAGGTCGGTCGGTCCTCAGATGGTACCCTGGTACACATGCACGCACACATGCACGCACACATTCCCGCGGGAGAGCAATTCATGATGGCGGCCGAGATCGGTTTCTGCGTTCCCAAGGAAACCGAGCATTTTCGCCCTAATTTTTTTCTGTTCTCTCTCTTCTCCCTCATGCCGTGATGTACGAGGAGCGTTGCCATAGTTTTTACTCTTTGTTGGAGGAGTAACGGCCCCCTTCTCATTCCCCGCACTCCCACTTGCTCCATCTTCCAGTCTCACTCCATTCGTCTTCCCCTCTTCCCGGTGAGAAAAAGGATTTTTCAGGAGCCATAAACTCAGGTGGCGTTCGTTCCCATTTTTCCGACGAAGGAGTTGCAACCATGGGTCTCGGCAGGGCTTTTTTCATATCCGCAAAAACGTCGTCGTTTCACGAAAGAGCCAGACCATTTTATTCCATTTCAGGCTCTCTATTCTGCTCTAACCGAGGTTGAGTTACTGCATGTGCTCGCCTGAAAGGAGGTTTATTGAGAGAAAAACCAGCCGCACTATACCGGCGGCATATGGAAATTCAGGATTAACGCTGATAATTTCAGCAGCAAAATTATTTCGGGTTGGTTTTTATTGCGGAATATTTACAGGCCAAAGTTGGTAAATAGGCCAACGTGATAAGACATATGACGGCCTGCCCTCATGTGATTGTCGATTACAATTTGATGAAAGGTTTCTTAATGATAAATTTTTCACGAGGATGAGGGTCATGATTGGTTCATAATTCTCTGTAGATATGCAACTGTATAAGGTTACAGGGCACCGCAATTTTCGGTGTCACTCCGGTGGCATTCGTATTACCTACGCTTTTAAGTATTCGGATTAAGATGTTTTCTCAGATGACGGCGTTTCACGACTATAAAATAACTTAAGCCTCCAGCCTTTATTCATCCAAAAATTCGACGCGTCCTCATGCCTAACCGGGGGTTAAGTAATATTAGCGATCATTCGAGCAGACACTACTATGGCTTGGGATCCGACTAAATACGGCCGAGGCAAAGCTCATTCCCTCCACCCTGCGGAGAGCGTAGGCAACGCTTTCTGCGCACCAGCCCCCATAATTCCGCTTTTCTCATCTCGTCGACCGCTTTTTGTTTCTTTATTCCCGGAGCAAATATTTACTGCGCTTCTTCGGTGCGGCGAGGCGAATGGAAGGAGAAGAGGGAGATTGTGCGGAAGAGATGGAATGGGAGAAAGAGAGGGAGGAGGAACTCTTTCCATTTTGAGCTGGGAAAAAATGGGCGGTAGGCGGAATGCGAAGTAGAGGTAATAGGAAAGCGGTTATATGCAGTCCCGGCGAATTTCTTCGCGAAAAAAATATAAACGAATATGCTCCCTGTATACGTAGATGTATAGTTCACATCCCTGTGTATAATTTATCATTCGAACCACAAGGAAGGGAAGATACAGAATTGCCAGAAAAAAATTACACTTTTGGAGATTCCTACTATATTTTTAAGAAAATACAGTATAGTTTCCTGCATTGTGTAAACACAATGAAGGAAAATAACAGAAAACCATTCTATGTCAAAATGAAAAATACCGGATATTGAACGGAGAAACGCCTGCTTTAAAACTGGAAGACGGGGCAAAGGGCAAAGCCCACTGTAAAGTACCATATTTTCTGTTACTTGCCTTTGCAGTAAATGCATGCAAAGTCATATATCAAAGAACACGGTCGATTACACATGGTAATTACTTAGGGCCAAACTTTGGATTGAAATGACGATTAACACCCAGCTCCTGTGAGGGAGACGAAAAAGGAATGTAAAACGCTGAGATTATAAAGCCTTGCACACCTATCCTCCTCCCAACTTCGCTCTCTTTTTTTTACAATGAAGGCATATGAAAAGGGGTTGGGGAACATTTCTTCCCTGGAGAATTATTAGAAGAGGGAGGATATATAAGGAAAAAGAGTAGGGTTCAGCGGGTGAAGGCGACGAATATTCGAAAAAAATATTTTTTTATTAACTTCTGGCTGGGTCAGATTGGGACCGACAAAAGGAGGGACTTTCCGAAATTATCGGTTCTGCCGAAACGTAAGAAAAACATGATTAGTAGGGGATTTAAATTGCGGAGCATTGTTGGAGACTGAAAGGTCGGATGGCGGGAACGGTCGGGAGAATTGGTGGAGGGTACGCCGGTGAAGCAAATGGTCTTATCGAGGTCAAGTGCTATCACCTAACCTTCTGGAAATGGGGAGGCTGAGTATTTTGTCCTGTGTTTTTTTTTACCTTCATGGGACGTGATGAGGTGTGGGAGGGGCGTTAGACACACCTGCACCTTCCTTGGTAGACGAGAAAGCTAACTTGGTGTTCTGTAGACCCGCCGTATTTTTCTTGGCCGGAGACCCTGTTTTTCCCGAAACAAGAAGGTGCTGGAGAGAAGAGGAAGGAAGACTCTGGTGCAAACTTTTAATTTTTTTCATTGTCAGAGCTTCATACGTCCCCGAGACATTTGTCGTGCGTAGAGACTACAGTAAATTAGTAGTTTAAAGGATTGCAAATAGTAGGAATAGATCTATGAGTCCTATTCTTATTAGTTAGTAAGTTTTCAACTACTGATTTGAACTGATTGAAGTCCCTTCCATGAATGAAGAAGGACGACACGACGATAGATATTAATATCAGAGTGCAGCAATTAAAAATATTTAACAATTTTGAGATGATCATATTTTATAACACATGATCATCTCTAATTATTTTCTAACTCATGAGTTGCACCTAGTTGTCACGTTTTCACGATTAAAGTGCAGAATATGCGCTTTATGGGTCAACTCAAAAATGAGTTAAGTGAAAATGGGCTATTTGCGACTACTATTGGTATCATTCTGATTACGTATGTATCCGTTTCGTCAATATTACTTGGACGACAGTTTCACCCCTTAGGCTGGAGGTGTCCTCAGATCGAAATGACTTTCGTTCACTTCAAGTCAATTCGAACAAAACATGCCTCCAGGATGCGGGGCGATAGTGCAGTCCCAAAAGTAACCGATGTTACGGAGATCACTGAAAGCAGAATCAAACCATTAATCAGTAGCCGTGGAAGCCTGAGGAGTCATTTCATCCTAAGAGATATTCAATTCCAGCTACGCTCGCGGTGTATGTAACTTTTGCGTATCTCCTGACATATTTCTCTCCTTTCCAGTGCTCTACCAGAAGAGACTCAAGAAGGAGAGGAAGGCACGCAGGAGACTGCAGGACCAGCTGGAGCTGGAGATGAAAAGGAGGTCGCAATGCGAGGAGGCCCTGAAGACGACGTCTGCCGACACCCTTCGCATGATCAACGGTGAGTCGTCCTCACCGGTGGCCTGCACCTCCTCCGCCTCCTCGACCACTTGCCCCACACCACCGCCCCTGCCCTCCTCTGCTGCTGCCTCCGCTCCCCCAACCCTGCAACTACCCCACCACTCGCCCCAGATGGCGGCAGCCGCCCCCGCGCCTGGCCTGCAGCCCCCGCCCGGATGGCTAAGGGCCCCGCTCTGCAACTAAGACGGGGGGGAGAGGAGGAGAGAGAGGGCGATGGCCTCCCTCTTCATCCCCCCCTCTACAATGGACTACTACTTCCACTCGCTACCCCCCCAATGGTCCCTGTGGAAAGAGAGAGAAAGTGACTCTATCGACGGAGAGGAGGATTCAGGCTGGACAGGCGGATGTACGGATTCGAAAAATCGCCATGCTGGGCCCTCTACCAGCACCACCCCCTCCCTCCCTGCTTTTTTCCACCTCCCAACTATCCTTCCCTCCCCTTTCATCCACCGTGACAGCAAATGACTGACGAACTGTGTGCACCCACTCCCATTTCTGATCTCTTCATGCTGATCCCGCTCATTTTTCCGCGAGAAAAATATGTGACATGACGACATGAGGGTGACGTCAGGACTGGAGGGGTGTAGAGGTGGAAATTTTAGCGGCGCTTTCAAGCGTGAGAAGTGACTTGCCAAGCGCATTACTTACGTGCTAATTCCACTGAACTAAAAGGCCATCCATGTATCATATTTATTTATCATTCGTATCCACCAGGATGAGTGAGTTCGTGCATTGGACAAGAAAGTGATTTAGTTTCTAGACCGCGGTGTTGGAAAAATGCCCGCCTGTTTTCTAAAGTATTGTACTTTTCTTCTTTTTAGTATGAGTGCCATATATATATTTATATATATTATTATTGGACTATTCTGAGATTGTCGGAGTGTAGTTTCTCAGTAGAAAGGTTTTTCTTCTCATGAATATTTAAAGCATATATATATATATTCATTAAATATTCCAGTGCTTTCATTTAAGTTATATTCTCTACGACTCCGATTACCTTCATTGAACACTTTATTTTCGGAAGGATGTGAATTTTGTGTGACCTACTCGTTAGTTTGCGAGGGCGACCGCCTCCTGAACGTTACTGATTGGTGGTTGCCAAGGTGTATTCTGTAATAGCTGAGTTGGTGACAGTGATGAATTTTTGTTTGAGAGGTTTAATATATAATTTAAAAGTGAACACTATAAATAATATATATATATCTATATTAATCAGTAAAAATTTTATCAAATCTGTGACATTATCTTTTAATAGATTTATAAGGTAATCAGGCAGAGTAATGGAATTCTTGAGGCAACCATCCATACGGTACTGCACATTTAAATGTAGAAGTGTGAAGCCGTTTACGAGTTGCCTTTCAGGTAGAAGTCAAGCGTCTGTTTAACGTCACTTGTTACTCTAGTTTAAAACATAAGTTTATCTAAATGTTCGTAGAAATGTGTATAGCTACAAAGTAGAAGGTTGAATTGTCCTGTCTTAAAAGGCGCCTGAAATGAGTAGATTATCCAAGGTGACCTTTTATCGAATGTTGATTTCTGTAAGTTACACAAGTAACATATACTGTATAGAAGTTAAAACAGTCATAGATTCATTCAAAGCTCCATCTGATGATCATATGAATGAGAGTACCTATGATCTTAAGGTTTTAATGCCCTAGATTATTCGGGCAGAAATTTAACCAATGTTATTTACATTAAAGTTGTCGTGAATTTGGGAGTTCAGTGTTTACATAGAATTCTCTAAACTGTGTCAAATTGTTTTCACCTAGTGTGTAGTTTTTAAAGATCATAATGATATTGTACGGCCATTGGAGTGCGCCAATATTCAAAATAAAGAATTTTTAGCAAAGATCTGATCGGTCTTTGTTAAAAACTAAAGCCCATCGTGTTTTTATTCATTTTCCTAATCATTTTGTGATAAATAATGCTCACGAATCCCAATGAATTAACATAAGTATTTGAATAGATGTTTGACATTTTTATTCTTAAAAAATATTATTGCCAATGCCATAAAAACATTTAGGAAAGAAGAGTAAAATATCTTATCACGGGAGTAGCTCTCTATAGCAGGTACACCACTATGAGATATTTTAGCCTCAAATTTGAAAAAATATACTGCAAATCTGCAGTTAAAAAGAACTGGGGTATGGTGTCCGATTTCTAAGCTGAAAATAACATTAGGTTTCGTGAAAATAACATTAGGTTTCGTGAAAATTCCTAATAATGGCTAACGCATGAGCATCAAACCTTTACCTCAGACTGTTATTGCAAAGGCCCTCTTTTGTTGCTACCAAAATTGAAAGTCTTAATTCTGTTCAGATAAAAGGAAATTTTGTGACATTGATTCGTACCTCCTATTTGTGGCACTGGTAAATTAATTAAGGTCGAAACAGCACGAAGGTTTTTTATATTAAATAACAAAACGTTATACAATTATATTTACAACCGTTTAAGTGGATAGAAGGATGTGAGTATTTCATAGATGCATAAAATGCGATAAAAATAAATCCTTAATGGTCCAATTAGTCGCTTAGATGAATAATTAGGGATCCACCTCCGGGTCACAAAAACAGTTTTAAGGGTGTATGCTGATCTGGTTCTCAAAGCGCAAGTAAATCGCCTTGTACAAAACACTTGCCGAGCTTCCTTCTGCAAGAGTTCGCGCCTGTCTTGTCCAAATTCCGAAGGCACAACTGAAGCGTTCAGAAGAAGCCCAGTAACGGAATCTTATGCACTGTCATGCCTCATCCCAGGAATCCACTTTAGGTCACAGTGACTTAGGACTCACGGCGCTAAGCCTTCTATTCTGTCGCCCACACGTTTCAATGCTCGCTGAAGTTAATTCAAGCGTGTAATTAGCACACAAGAAAACTATTATTCATTTCATGAACATATACTGTTTACGCACGCTAGATGCTGGCTACATGGCGACGAATATTCTTGTATGAGGAAAAAGGAAAAATAGTTTTCATATGAGTCGATTCTGATGCAGGGAAATTAAACGTCTACTTTTATTTTCAATGCACATTCATAAATCATCGCAATGACAATATTTCACCAATGTGTTGTAGTAACTCTAGCTGGGGTTGAAAGAATGAGGAGAGGAAAGCAGTCCAATAGGAAAGAAAGGTATAGTGAATTCTACCTTGGATGAATGCTAGAGAAACAAAATATTCTTTGGTCGTTTTATTACAAAGGTTTGCAGCTACAATTCCCGTCAAAGGGGTACAGTGTTCTTCATATCATATTCTCCCTAAGGTAGGTACATTTTTTATGCACCTATAAAGGAGCGAATATACCGAAAAATATCCTCCTACCATATCCAAATTAATTCAACATTTCTGAATGAAAATCAAGTAGTTAATTAGTGAGCTCAAACTTCTATATAAAGCCTTTCATTCTAAGTTACTCATTAGTGGGGCTCAAGAGCTCATTTACAGTTTATTGGGTAAGCGAGGGAGAATCAGTTCCTAACCCAAGAACTATCGCAATAACAAAACGCCGAGGAGCAAGTAACAGAAATCTGAGGAAACCTCGAACAAAAAAGGGGATTTCCATATTTCCTCAATACCATATGATGTAAAAATCTAAACAAGAAAGCAAGTTATAAGACGTAGAAAAGCACTTGTGTGTTAAAAACCAAGATGAGCGAGAAGAATACGTGCGCCTACTACAAAAACCTATTGCAATGCAGAGGAAAGTGTAAATTAAAAAATCATCAAAAGAAACTAATCTGAGCTCGCCAGAAAAAGAAGAGGAGGTAGAAAGGAATAGATATATATTGCAACTGAAAACATCGTTATTCGTTTACGTCGTGGTCCCACACCCTATAGAATAAACACGCTAAGGATTTTCACTGAGAATTGGTATGCTCGATTCTGTCACAATGGTATTGAAAGTCCCCCCTTTTCATGCATTTCACCGCTACCCGCCCCAAACGCGATCCCCCGCGAGCGAGTTTGGAGCAAAATTAGATGTACTTCCCGAAGCCCTTTTTCCTTGCAGACGTCAAAGGGAAGCAATGCCTCTGGAAAGGACGCGTAATAATTTATCGGACCCTTTTTCCAGGAGCATTCCTGGTCTTTCAAATACACGCCTGCCATCCCCCGAATCCTGGCTCACTCCTCGACGCTCTTTAACCCCATCTCGAAGCGCCCCCTTCATCAAAAATCATTTCTTGGCTTGGCTGCAGTCATTTCCCATTCCATTTCCAGCAAGCCAACTTCCTTCTATCCTACCTCACCCCTCCCCTCTCCCACGCCAACTACTTAACCCTTCCTCCCCCTCCGCTCAGTCTCCTTCTCCCTCCCTCCAATCTGCAGCCGTAGCCAGAACTTCAAACCCCTTTTTCTGGCCCACGCGCTCAGGGGCAATGAGAAAGAGAGAGAAATTAATTCTTAATGCATTCGAAAACTCATTACTAATCCCGACCCGATGTCTTCACCTCACTTCCCTCCCTTTGCTCTCTTGTGCCCCTTCCCGTTTATCAACTGCATTGCACCTCATTGCCTTTCGCGCCACAACTATACCCGGGCTCACCCAATGAACAGCCCACACGCCAAAACGTTTCCTACGCTTCACGAAAAGGTGGCACGCAGAAGCAAACTAATTCTTCACGGCTAAGTCGATGCTGAACGTTTGTTGAATTCCCCGTTTGCAAGTTTCAAGGAGCTTATAATTTAAATTACGAAACTAACGAAGAAAACCCCGATTCAGGTTTGCGCCAACAATAATGACCCTCTTAATGATAGCCTTTCCTCCTGGTGGACCAAGTTTTTGTTCACATAAACCTGATAAACCTCGTAAAACCTGATAAACAATAGATATTGTTTGTTCATTAGGAATACCTTAAGGATACGGCCTGGTTATTAGGAAAGTAAGTCTCCATAGAGATTTCATCGACATTTAAAATTTCAAATCACTGTCGAATTAAATTGCTAAATGCTATTTTGAATCCAGATTCCGTAGCGTTGGCGTGCACTTTAACTTAAAGTCCGTATTCCTCCTCTGAAATTCGATGAGCAAAATTAGAATTTCCAGAACAGATCAATAGCTGTTAGACTTATTTTTTTAATATCTTATCCTCTAATCATTAAATCATAGCCCTAATGGCCAGTCATTCAAACGATATTTCCGAACATAAGGACACACGCATACGGAACTGTTATCACAAGGAAGTGTGCACAAGTGTCCAACCAGTGAATAATTTCCACTGACAGACATATTGATATCTACAACATTGGAATATTATTGTTATCAGAAATTGCCTTCAAATAATTCATTGCTCAGAAAATCACTACCGTTTTCAAGTTAGCCTACACGGTCATCACTAACAAATCCAAGTCAGTCCTCTTCAAGAAAAGCAAAAGGAGGAAGGGAAATGGTTTGGTAAGAAGGGAGACATGGTGGGTGGGGGAATTGAAAGTGGAAGGGGTGACGGTAGAAAGGGCGGTAGTTGAGGGGAAAAGGCAAGGCCAAGGAGAAAACAAATTAGCAAAACCTCGCGGAAGGATTAATTTTTAACTTCTGAGGAACTTCATTAGTTGCGAGGCCCGTGGTAATTAAAGGAAGAGTTTTGGGTAAGGCAAGGGGGAGGAGGAGGGGATAGGTTGGTAGGGACACTGTTGCTACTCTCGGAGGTTAAGGAGAGCTCGGCGAGACGAGAAAAAGGACATGGGGGAAGGGATAAGGCAGCGGAGAAGTGGATGTGAGGAAGTTTACGTTGGAAGCAGAAAAGAGAAGGGGTTGTGAGTGGAATCTGGTGGTCTTTTTACCGGAAGCGAAGAGAGAGAATTAAGGGAAGGAGGTTCTCATGTTTGAATGAAGTTTTTGGAGAAATGTTTCGAGAACTATAAGATCTGAAACCCTGCCCTTTCATGAGAATATTCTAAAAACTTTGAACGCCCACCAATGGATATTCATTCCCGGTTGAGTTAATAATTTTAAAATATGTTTCACCACCATTTAGTATCACATAACTTTTACTCATGTTGACTGATTTCACGATTAGCTTTCCACTTCTTATGAGAAAAATATAAATATGTATACCGCTGTACCGCTTAAGAACTTAGGACATAAAGAGGTCTTTAAGTTTTTCCTGATGGAAAACGAGAGGAGACGACTAATCGACTGAGGACTGTTTAAACTAACAACTCATTTCAAGTTCGCTAAAATTCATTGTATGCTACTTTATTTTTTATGCATTGCCAGCCAACCAAGCCAATTTAAGATTAAATGCAGTGCAAAAATTATTCATGTATTTTAACATATTCTCGCATTATCTTTTTTGTTTTTGACGCACATAATACAAGCTAATGCAATAGTATCTAAGTTGTGATTCTATATATTCCCCGAGTTTAAAATGGTCAAAGTTTAAGGTTCAAATGTTAAAGCCAATCATCTGTATGTAGTTGACAACAATCACGCCAAGAATAATCTGTTAATGCTTCATGACATTCAGACATGGATGTTCACATATGTTACGTGTGGCAGTAGTGGAATGAATACTGTTAATAACGTATTCTGTGAAGCTAACATCAGGAATAAATGTGTTGATAGGGACATAAAATGGGGTATTATTTAATGATTTTTTGATAAAATTTCATGTCTGTCATTGCATAAAATTTTCAATAATCTCATTCACGATAACTCACATGTGAAAGTTTAGTGCAGTCCATATTCCGCGGTTACTGTTACACGAAGTATTTTACTCGTGATGACCCATGAGTTGGATGGGTCAATAGATAAGTTGAAGAGAGAAAAGCCTATTGCTAAGTGGGAAATGTATTCCCTCCTCTCTTGTCGGCCAACACAGAAGGCGGGAGCGAGCACAGACTGTCTTCAAGCGACCAATCGGAGTCCACCTACCCGCGGCAGAGCCACGTGGATACGGGCGAGAAGCAGTGGAACTATTCCGGCCTTGACCTGATGAGCGGTGGAGCAGCTTTCTGGCAAAATTACTCAGGTCAGTGTACATGTCATTTTATGATTCGACTACAGGATAAAATCTTATATAGGTATATGGCGCGCCTTCGCCATTTTCACTTTCGGAATCGAGGCGACGCGTCGCAACGTAATAAGAAAGTACCAGAAAAGGATATCAAGAGCGACTTGACACGAAAAAATCCACTACCCACTAGGTTTTATGGCAGAATTTTATGTATTTAGTTTTAATTATTAATTATATATGGCAGCTGTATTTCCACAAGGATGTCGATGCCAAATGAAAATTGAGGTTGAGAAATCAAATTATTTATTATCTTAATTAATATTACAATTAGTTAAGCTAGTTTAATGCTCCATTATCATAAATAAGGACAGTAGGTTGTTTTCTGTATTTGTGAAGTTCAGACTCCGAAAACAATAAATTTATTACATTGAAAGTGGTAGGATCACGTGAGAAATATTTAACCACTCATCTGATAATTTTCATTGAGCTGATCCAGATAAACTGCACTTCCTCAATCAGCCTTTTAGCCCAGTTTTTATGCTTTCTTGATTAAGTTAAGATAGTTTAATTACTTTACTGACCATAACTCGTTTCTGGAGAAATAAACCGGTTAACTACATGCAGTTAATCAACGGCCATTACTATATCAGCAGTGAAAATAATTTCCGTCTTTAATGTAGACAAATACACCCTCTATTAGCCAGCTAATTAGCACTATCAAACGAATTTAATTTTGATGAGAAATGATGAAAAACATGAAGATAGGAAAATAGGTTGTAGGAGGTAGAAAAGTAGGTAGTTTGGATGAAAAATTTCCTGAACTTAATTTCCTTCCCTTTTCTTAATTTTACAACAAAATCAACAATTAATCTCGGTAAAATACTCGTGGAATGGTAAAATCTATGTGATATAATCCTGTATTTTGGTCAAACCTCCACTAATCATTAGTACTTTTCAAAGAAGTTACTTTCCAAAGATCCAAAAAATCTAAATGAAGTGACAAAATGTACATGCATTTCTATGCGAAATTTAATGTTTTTAGTGCAAATTGATCTATTATTAGGCCCACAGGTCTAATCTTGATTCGATGAGCTTGTCATCTACGTGGGTCAAATGGTACGACTCATGTTTATCACAATTTATCCGGATTCACGACTTAAGAGATTACTTTTATTACTTAATATAATATTTCACACAAAATGATCATAATATGTTCAAGTGTTATCCATGGTCTTGCTATCACTAGCGCAGATTAATATGCTGCCCAATGAAAACTTCAACAGACACTCAAACGCACCTCACAAATGAAAAAACGTCCGGTTATCTTTAGCTCTGTGCATCAGGGAACATAGGGCCAATTCAGTTCAATTTCTACGCCAGGATAATGATTTTGGACACTTCCACCGGAATTTGAGTTGTGTGCTCTTTGAAAATTTAGTATCATTGGAAAACGGAGCATTCATGGGTGACACCGAAGTGAAGTGGCTTCCCATTATGAAAATAAAGTACATACTCATATGCCCGGTGCATGATGAATTTTGTAGACTCTTTAGGTTTAAGTATAATAAACGAATAAAACTGAAAGTGAGCGGAAGTTGTTCAAGAAACAGGTATAAGTGATAACAACCGACTAATCATTCAATGCAAGAAAAGATGGTGAATTAGTATCATCGAATTTTACACTCGTGATTTCATTACTAAAGGACATGATATGTTTCAATGGTATTGCTACTGGCCCCCCACCATCTAGTCTACCCTACAATCCAACTCAATGGCTTTCAGTAGGGGGTAAATAATCACCAATAATACACAACGTACATGAGCTAAAAATCGATGGGGTTGCGTTTCAATGAATTCTGAACAATAAAAGTTCAACGTTCTGGAATAATAACAGTACATAATTAATAAATGCAGCTTGTCACTAGATAGCCAAAAAGATTGCCATTGAAATTGCGTGACAATATTTTAAGATTATTACAGATAGTATCTCTCCACCCTCCCAATGATGCGTATTGAAGTTGAATTAGGTTCAATTTATGTTAATATCCTACATTAAGGGCCGGTGATTGGACTTTAACATTGAATCCGAAGTAAATATTCACACAACCAATCTATATATTAGGTTACTCGGATAAAACATGTGTGAGGCTCTACCCTGATTTATTTAAAATGTGATTTGATTTTATTCAACACACAAATACAACTAAACTAACAAGCTAACAAGCCTTAGTGGCTTCTTTTGGCTTTTCCTTTGCCATACAATGCACTTTATACCCACATTATGGTGGTAGCACACTCCAATCCAATTCTTGTTAAATAATGAATAAGGTTGAGAACATTACGGAATCATATGAAAAGGAAGTTTAGCAAGAATATATCCTGGCAAAAATATAACGGATTAAAGGTCGCACAAATAAACTTTAGTCATAGCAGGGAATGGTGGGAGGTTGTTGATGGAAGCCAGTCGACATAATCGACACATCTAGTCAAGAAATATTTCAAAATAAGTATCTCTAGTGGAGGTAGTATCAGGATTTGTGTTTTCAATGGATTGAATGGCGTTAAAAAGGGCATCCATTTAAAAGCAGAGTAATGTATCACAACTAGAACTACTAGAACAACTAGATGATTACAATTACTGCTATGC
Organism: Platycnemis pennipes; assembly: GCA_933228895.1. NCBI lineage: Eukaryota > Metazoa > Arthropoda > Insecta > Odonata > Platycnemididae > Platycnemis > Platycnemis pennipes. Next base: position 56,978,928 of record OW121853.1, read on the forward strand.
TGACTCCCATGCTTCCTGGAGAATGTGCGCACTAAAGCCGCTGCATCACTAATACAGTGACACCCCGACACCATGCGTGTAGACACTCTTTAAGATACTAAGAGCACAACTCAGAAAAAGGCATTTTGAAACTTCGCGCCTATCGTAGAAATTTGCATCCATTCAGACTATATGCATGAGATGGAGAAAAATCTCTTGCTCAACGAAACTTCACTCTCGACGACGGCCGGGCCCAAGGCTGGGGCTCCCAGGAGCGGGAGGGGATCGACTGCCGCTCGCATTCGCCACAGGAGGGTAAGAGCGGCCGAAGCACGAGGCGACGGACGCGTGGAGGACGGGACGGACACGGGGTGATTGGTCTAGTCACCGAAAAGTGCAGGGGAAGAGGGTGGTGCAAGATGACGCTTAAAGCCGGTTTCTTGAAATTAACACGTGAAATTAACGTAAGCGTAGAATAAGCGTGGGACTCGACAACCCAACTGGCAATAGAAAAAATTACTGCGTAACCCGTTTACAAGTTACAGAGAAATTAGCGTAAGGGTTAGTCTGATCTGAATCAGCGTGAAATTAACTTAAGAGCGCAGTGCCATAGTCGATTGTTTCTGCGCCTTTCTTCAGTTTATTGTTAAAATTTGTCGCGCATCACGGGAAGAAAACATCACTGGATGAAAAATGTGAAATAAAAGTCTCTTCCCTTTTCCTCCAGGCTGTACGGGAGTTCCTATACATATATGACAAGGTATTTCCGGAAGGTTGCCGACAGTGAACACTAAGAACATGCTAAATGCTGAGCATTTGGGATTAGTTCTCAAAATATGGATAGATGGTCCATTGAACGCTAATTTTTTAATAAACGCCCTAGGGGCGTTAAGGTAATTTTTCGTACGCACTAATTTCATCTATATAGCGGTTTTCACATCAGTACGCAGAAAAGCAGGCTGGAGACGGAGCGAGTAAAGATATGAGCACCTTAAAAAAGTGAAGAAATGAGTGAGAAAAACGGGGAGGGGAGGAAATGAGGGTGGGGGAAGTGTACTCTACCGAGAGACGAGACAGGGAGTGGGGTGGATGCTCTGGAATGCAAATGCATGAGTGAAGGGGTGGGGGGGGTGGAGGTATCTGCGGCCCTGGAAGGGCGCAAAGCGGTTCCAAATGGGAGGAGATATCGAGAGATGAGAATGGAGAGCATTCGGAAGGGGCAAGAGTGGTGAAGGACGTGCTCGGGAGGGCAAAGCGACGTTGGTTCCATCCAGGTCTTTCCCCATTTCCTCCTCCTCAACCCTGACTCGTTGGCTCTCCCCTCCCATCGCTATCTGTAGAGGGAGGACGTATCCATATTCTCCCTCGGATCTCGTAATGTGAAGCGATCTGCTCAATAGGACAGAAAATGGAGTGGGATTTTCTGGTGGGGTGCAGAGTGGAAGTGAAGTTTTTTTTCCTAAAGCTGTTGATGCGGCGGGAGAGAAAATGGCATCGACGCGAGGCACGGCGCTCTTTCATTCGAGTCATGGAGAGAACTCTTTAGAAATGAGATTCTGACGTATTCCCCTCTAAGGTGAGCCACTCACGTTTTTTTGCTGCGAATGAATTTTTTTACACGTTTTATCGCATCATAAACTGTCAGTGAAATAATCTTATATATAGTCAGTTAAATAGACATACATGGCGTACAGAATGATGAACCCAAATTCGTAGAATTTTCTAAAATAGAGGCTTGTAACTCTGATATATAAATTATTGTAATATTGGCATTCATGTTAAAACGAATATTATGTATCAGGTATGGAGACTACTCGGTTTCCCAAAGCAGGTGGTCCTAAGGGAGACATTGGGAAATTCTAGAGCGGAAAAAAGAGACGCTAAAGGATTAACTCAAGAGCACTAAAAATGCTAGAAGGAAAATAGATTACAATTTGTTTGCAGATTGAATATTCTTAACCTCATAATGCTAATTAAAAATATAGGTACATTTTCTTACGAAAGTGAAACTAATTTATTTATGTTCTATATCTCATGCTTAAAATTAAAATAAAACGAATACATAGGATTGATATTAATAACTGCTCAACTGCTATGCTATTTACTTTACACAGTTATCAGAGAATATGAGAAATGTCTATAAAGTGCCTTTAATTACATATATAGCGCATGAAACACGTTGATTTTTTCTTTCCTATTGCCGTTATTACTCCATTGTATTTTCCATATAATACAAGACAAAAAAAAGAAACTATTTCGATATTCTGGTTCAATATTATGATGCTGTCTTGATACATATTTCAAAAGACCAACAATGATTTAGGACATGACTAGTTAACACCAAATATTTGTTCCTGACAGTTTATGAAATCTAGCTCAGGCAAGCGGATAAAAATAAGACACGCCTAACGTAAGAATTGACGGATACATGGAAAGATATCACGTGAAAAACTGACTCATTCCCAAGTGAATCGATAAAGCCACATTTACTTGCTGTACACGACAACTGTTGATCATAAAATTATAGCATACGGGCGAGCTGTGTAACAGCTGGTATCTTTATTAAATGATAGGTGCAGGGAACCCACAATAGATCCATTATGGAGATACTTAGCGGTCGATTTCAATCCTCATATTCCTACCGTGCACAATCTTTCTACAAGCGGCGGACGAGACATCACGACCCTTCCTGTATCCCACATACAATCCGCCCGAGCAGAAATTCCCTCCCTTTCCCCACCAGTAATTCCTCGCGTGTCGGTTGTAATATAAGAGCTTTCAATCGAATCTCCCTGCCCAACGCACGTCCCCACACCCGTTCAACTTCTCTTGTTCTTACCCGCTCTTGAAAACTCAACCCCACGCCCCCGCGGCCACTTCCCTTCGCTTATCTGCGAGAGGCAGCTTTCGTAGCCCCGCATCGGGCACCCGGGGGCCGTTAGACCCGCTGCCTCAACCCCTTGCAGGAGAATACTACTCCCTTCTCAATCCTTACATCTGTTCTTCATACGGTAACTTTTCTACTCTCCCTTTTAATCGTATGTTTGGACTTTTTAATATGCCTGTATTAAAATTGATTCTTCTGCGTGACTCTTCAGTTCTTTCTCATACTTTTACGTACTCTGCATCCAGTTTATGGAAACGAGATATAAATACATTGAAGAGCTCAGGGGCGAATGCGGAAAGATAAAGCGCGCTTATTACCTTAGCGGTAAGTCACTGAAGGTCGAAGTCAAGTTTCTTAGATGAATGTGTGTGCATGCTCTATCCTTTTGCATATTGTTGACAGCTAAATATGGCACTTTCCTTTAGGTATTTTGTGCCAAGAAGTGCAATTATTGAAAGTCAGTGTTTCAATATGATGAAGAGAAATTGATGGACGCAATATTATAACATTTACCCTTCAACTACGGCTCATTCACAAGCAGTCAAGTGCGATCAGTTTATGGAGATGACTTCGATTGTTTGACAACCTGAATGATTGTAAATATCACTCAAAAGTGATTCTACAGTTTTAGTGGGAAAATAATTATCCTCAGCTCGGCATACTCTTTTTAGAGTCACATAAACATTTACAGCACTAATGCTTGCCTATTTTCTCTCTATTGAAATGATAATTATTTAATTTTTATGCTATAAAATGAATTGCACCAGATATCTAGAAATAAAACTCAAAATGGATTTCCCTCTTGAAGGAATGCTATGCATTTTATTTCATGAGATGAGATATCTCACAACTGTATTAACTCACATTAAAAATGGAAATTCGACATCCCTGTGTTCTGAGGTGCCACATTAGAGCTTTCAGGCATATCCGCATCTAACCTTACCAGAACTAATATGATTGAACTTCGATAAAATGACTTTTGATTTCACAGTGTGTGAATCCCCAAGCCCAATCGCCTTAGCGAGAGCGAGAAGAGATGGGGTTGAAGAGAAGAAGGAGAGGGGAGGGAGGGAAAGGTTTACGGGGGAAATATTTGCGTGTCCAAATGCGACTTAGGCGTGGTTTTCATGACGGCGGGATAAGTGCCTCCCAGCGCTTTAATATTTTTTAATGTCGCTACTGCCTCGACAGAATCGGCCCCATCCCATGCTTCCCCTCTTCCTTTATCCATTCCCTCCCCACCACTCGTGTATGTCCCCATCTCTTTGTCAGTAGCAAGGCCCACCTACTTTTACCCCCTCCCTACCGCCCACCCCCTTCCACCCCCTCGGGTAGATTCCCACCCTCAAACCCAACGCCTTCCCCCACTCCTCCTTGCGCCTGAGCGATTTTAAGAAAAAGTCTCCCTCTCCCTCCCTGCCACCCCTGAATTTTCGCCACCCTAATTTTTCCCTCCCCGCCAAGGAGGAGGAATCTCCATTTCCACCGGCTTATGAGCCTCCCCTCCCACGGGCTAGTTGAAAGGGGTGTCGCGGTGGTGGGAGATTACTCTTTTTTTTTTGGTCTGTATTGCGTTGGCACTGGAGGACGGGGGGGGGGGGGTCGTTGAAGAGAGAGAGAGAGAGAGAGAAGAGTAGATGGGGAGTCTGAAGGAGGGGAGTTCACTTCATTTGTATGGGGCATTAATATTCCTAAAAAATACCACATTCTCTCTCTCTCTGTTCTCTCTTTCTCATTCCACCCTCCCCTTCCTTCTCCTTCAGCCTCCTGCTTCCCGTTTCAACTCCCATATTCTCCCGTCTTGAATTAATGCGGTATGTCGATGCGGCTGGGCCTCACTTAAAAAAAACGAAAAAATGGTGGTAGTATGGGAAAAATAAAAGGGAGGGGATATTTTTTCCGTGGGCTGGTGCTCTTTTTCGGTGGTGAGGGAAAGCGAAGGTGTTTTTTTTTTAAAACCTGGTGTCTGAGCTGGTAGGTCTGAGTGTAAGAGAGGAATGGGAGATTGTAGGGGTAGTGTAAGATATATGTATAGCTTTTTACCATGTTAACTCCTTTTCTCCTCTCCCCTTCAATTATTTGACTTCCCTGCCCGTCGTTCTCCTCTCGAATAATTTTTTTTCCTTCGAAGGCGGCTCTTTATTATGGTTCCTGTGTATATAGAAATGTTTTTATCAATTCCCTCATTTTACTAACAGAGGCCGTCTTTTTTCCAATATTAATACAGCCGAAGTTATTTTTTGGCTACTCAAAATCAATATAATTTTTCTTAACCCGACACCCTTGTTTGCGATGCTCGCAATTCACAATTCAAAAAAAGTATAAATTATGCTTCTGACAACTCCAATCATTCTAAATCCAAAAATGGATACGTGTCGCTCAAATTTAATTTTTTATTCTTAGCATTGCCTAGGGTTTAACAACCCTGAACATCAACTTATAAAGTTTTAAATCCTTAGCTGTTATTAAATCATTACCATTAGCACCAATTCTCAAATAGAAAAAAATACAACAAAAACACTATATTATTTGGTGCTGATAAAAACAGCTGCTGTTAGAGGCTGTTTGGGACAAGTCACTGCTAAGTGCTATGAAAAATACCTGCGAACCGCTCTTTCTCGGTTGAGGAAATTACTCAGTGAATAAAAACCCATTTATGTGTTTTAAAATTTGGAGTTATTCTTTAACTATCCAAACTTAGAAGCAATGAATTCATATGCGGTAGCCGAGGTTTAATGTTCGACAAGGTAGTGAAGATGGGTAGCGTAGGGTTGCCTTTTTGCGGATCCCATTGTACGAATACTGATAGCGTTTTGCATGAAACAGTAAGTAGTAAGGTTACAAACAGAATTTTATTCGCAAAACAAGTTTTATCAAAGAGAAGATTAAGAATCAATGGCAGAGACCGAGCCGTGAAAAAGCGAGTCGCGCAAAAGATAAAGTGAGACTTCAACACAGAGTGTAGCGTTGTATGTCTAATTTTTTGGAAAATGAGAACAAGAGAATGCTATCGGTCTTTGAACAATTAGTATGGAGGAGGATGAATGAGGTGTATTCGGATGAGGAGAAAACGATTTAAGAAGTGATAGGCTTAGTGTGTGAGGAAAGGGCGTTGTTAGTAGAAGTTTGAAGGAGGTTGAGAACTGGATGGAGGGAGAACTTAGAAAAATAGATTACTTAACGATGCGATTCAGAAGAGACTGATAGTTAGGTGGATGGAAGTGGTAGAAAAAGACCACATTCTGTACATTTGGAAGAATAGGGATATAAAGAGTTATACTCTCCAGCATATACGCTGCTACCTGACAGCAATAGCTTTGGCTTGGTAGCTGTGGATAGTTGAGTTGAGAATTATCCAAGAAACTACGATTATTTGTAGAACACTGATGGTTAAGGTGTCAGTTCTGTCACCCGCACGTAGCTTTGAGTGGCAGTTCCTATCGTTTTTCCTTGTTAGAAACAGCTACGATCAGTCGTTAAAATTCCCATCGATCGTTCGGTCGTAGTGGCACGGGAAAACTCATTTGAGGATTACACTGATTGTATTATTGCCTTAAAATTAAACTGGTTGATTTTTTTCGCGGATCCATCGTCCGCTATTGAATGATTTGCTCAAAAATTAAATTTAAAAAATACTCCGCATATTTTTCGTGCGTCCCTCTTTTTATCTCTCTCTTTGTGGGTCCCGCGATCACGACGCGGCCCCGAAAAAGGCAGGCTCCCGCAATTTTCTCCCTTTTTTACCGAGGCCTGTGCCCCCCCCCCCCCCATCCTCTCGATATACTTCACAGCCCCTCACCTCACAGCACCCCTTCTGCCTCCTAACCCTCCCCCACGGCAACTCCACCACAATATTTAGCATCCTCGCACGAGAGGGACAAGGCATGGGGAGGAGAGAGCGTCTGTTATTGCGGAGCGAAATATAAAGTAATTGGGATCACAGCTTTTTTTATTATTATTTTTTATCACGAAGGTAATTTTCATCGCTTCTCCAAACGTCCTATACATTTCTCTCCCTTTCTCTCGCCCAACTAAACCTATCTTTCGCGTAACTCGCGTAACCCAGCCGCCAACCCAGCACCCCCATTTGAAAACACCGCTCAATCCCATGTATGCGGGTATTGACGCATGATCATGAATACTGTCATATTGCTTACTGGAAAAAGGTATGAGTAAAAATAAATTAAAAAGATTAAAATAATCTACGTCAAGGTGATTTACACAAGTATGTGGCCGGTGTTTTATGACAAACTAAATAACGAGACAAATACGATTTTTCGGCTCGATTCGGCATCCTTTAAACCTTTCACATCATCTTCAATTTTCTACTTATCGCGATACCAAGCCTATCTTTACGTTTTCATTACACCACGCAAGTGTTGTCACCACCGTTGATCATATTCTTGCATGAATGCCTAAATACCCGTATGCAATCGCCAATCACTGACGTCCTCACTATAATCGGGAAATCCATTCCTATTCTCCCGGCGTGCGTGAGTGTTAGGCTTCGTGGATGCGCGTGCTTCGAAGTGTGTGCGCGAGACGACTCAGAGCAGATACCGCGGGGGAGTGGTGGAGGAGGATTGGGGGAAGGGGGCGGAATGATTTTTCCCCAGGGAGGCGCGGGGCGAGCGCGGGCAAAGTTCGGTGGTGGAGGGGGCAGCCGCGGGGGCAAGGGGGCGAGGAGGGGGGCAGACGGAGGATAGAGGGAAGCACGGGGACGACGGAGGGTGAGGGGGCAAAACGAAATTCCGAGCCCTACTACGTTTCGGCCGTATTTTTTTATGTTCGGATTTTACAACGCTTTTTCCACGGTCAATTCGGCGCACTGGGTTGTAATTACAAAATGGCGAGTTTTTGGCGGTGGGTGTGGTTGAGAAGGTAAAGCTTTTACTTTTTTCCCCACCGTTCCGAGTCAGGGAGAGGATTGGTTGAGGGGGGGAGGGATAGGGGGGAGGTCCGAGGTGGAATGGGGGTTGGAGGGACGGCGGAGTCGGTAAAGGGTTCGCGGGATAGAATGGGGTGTGGGGGAAGCGGTAGACACGAGGGGGAAGGAGGGTGGGAGGTAAGAGGTGTAGGCTTTGAAAATTGGGGAGTGACGGAGGGCATGGGGAGGATAAGGAATCCGTGCTGGATGCCAAGTCGGAATGACGTCATAAGAAAATGCGTTTGGGAGGGAAATGAAAAGTTAACGATTACCTATGCATAAGGTGGGGGTGGGTGGATGAATATAAACCTCCGTGCGCCCTGGGAAAGCTTTGTCCCAATTCTTCCACGGATTTTTCTTTCGCGCGAAGGCGATAGCCATCCCCTCGATCAAGAAAGTAGCAACGACAAATGTTGTTGGTCGTTTGTCGTTAACAACTACTGGCTGCATGTAAATACTCAAGTATTTGGTAATAATTCCCTCCCTGCACAACCCTGGAAGTCAGTAAGTAGTGCTCTAAAGATGACTTTCAAGGAATGGAAGGACATCCTATCACAATTTTGCTTTTGAAAGATCGCCTCCAAATAATGACAGGAAAGAAAATAAGTCACCTGGCAAATTTTACGGAATTTAATTTGAAAGAACACCGACATAGAATACCAGGACATCTCTTTGGAAGCAGATACCCACCAAATAAGCAAAACAATAGGTAATGGAAGAAATATAAATACAATTGTTATCAATTTTTATTTTCTGTCATACGTGTGCTTACATCTTTCGTTTCGTCCTCTACTTGTTCTGCTTCACATATTTTTCCTGTTTATTTTTCCTCTGATATTCCCGCTCATTGAGAGAGCCTTTATCGGTTTATCTACCTTTATCTACTACCTCTACGACCAGCTCTTCCAATTCCTCTCTCTTTATTGAATTTTTTCCCAGCACTCTTCTAAATCCAGTATATGCTAAAAATAGCTCTGAAACTTACAAACACTGAAAATACTACATTACTGCCCCATGTACTCTTACTATTAACTGCGACTCAACGCCGTCGTAGTTTTTAACACGCCTATTATTAACTCATTTTCATCAGCACAATGCCCTGACAGTAGCCTAGAGGGTGTTTAACGGGAGTTAATAATCTATTTCAGTATACTGCATACATGCAAACACATTTGACGTGATTTAAACAGTCGTGTTGGTCAGGCATGCACCTAACTCATGCATAAAAACCAGTTGAAAGTGACTAAGTTTTCATTACATGATGCATGCAAGGGTTCAGCTAGCAAACGTTAAGCACATATAGCAGTGAATGATCTGGTATTTTCCCGGCGTATAATGCTGGTGGTCTTCACGGGTTCTCCGCCGGGTCAGGGAAACGGCTAATGCCGACATTTCGATGGCAGAGTTAGCCATAAGATAAGCAGTGTTAGGAATTTTCACCGCTATACTTCAAGTCAGGCTATCTACAGTACCCTTTCCTATCGATACTTTTCACGCCTATGTCATGACTAGTATTTGGTGAGGAAAAAAACTCAATCGATCCGTGCGTCAGATTCTAATTTCGATTTTTGTTCGAATCAACCGTAATTTGGAGTAGTACTCCACAACTATGCTAATCTTACTCGTCAGGTCGATCAAAGTTTTGAAGCTAATCGCCATACTCGTCATCTCAGGCTGTTTACTTTGGTCCGGAGCTCTAAACGATGAGTCCACTATAAAGTATAATTCAACCAGTTATTCTTCACCAACGGGGGAATGAGATTATCAAGGACCAAAAGTGGTCCTCGGAAAGGATGAGATTGGGATAGATTGGCTTGAATCACAGCTGTAGCAGAGCTTCATCCATATGATTCTATACTGAAATTATTTGAACAGTCCTGGGAAAAAATGAGCAGTTATGCAGACAAAGTTGCGTTCATTAATAACATGAGGGTGTTAAAAATAAACTGGGTTAAATTAAAATATGAAGAAAGTGTAGTGTCGCAACCTATTATTTAGATTGAGTGGTGATTTAGATGGGTGTCAATGGAGAATATTGGAGACGATAATATGGACACAAGTGAATTGCAGAAGTGCTATATATTGTTGGAGAACAAAGTAAATTATTGCAATCAATGAAATGAATTAATTTTGAGATTTAAAACTAAAGCATGGAGGGTGTTTTTCAAGTAGTGGAACCTTAAGGCTGTCATAAAAGGCAGATTCCTTGACGTGTCTTCATGGAAGGAATAAGTAGGTTAGATCATAAGGAATGGGAATCATAGGAAATGATTAGCTACTAAAATACAATGAATGACGAGCAACAATGAAGGTTAACGAGTGGTTAATGAGAGGTTAACGAAGAATTGAGTTAATGGAGAAAAAACCGGAAAGAAACGTTTTAGTGGCCCTCTAAAACGTATATTTGGCGACTATACAGAAATCTATCACCCGAAACCTTTAAGTAGTTTCGTATTCAAATCCACGGAATATCGCAATTCAGAATCAGTAAAATCATAGTACTCACACGGTTATTATAAGACGTTAAGTTCACCACCTCTTCGTAATATGAAAATGCTTACTTGATACTGATTTCCTTTTTGGGGTCATTGTAGACGCATGTAAGACCTTACGGAGTTAAACAGTGATATGATCTAAATATTTCACGAATACTTTCAATAGGACAGGGTTTCTCCATAAACAAGCATTTTAACTTGTATCGTAAGTAAGCATTATTAGGAACACGAAATAACGTGCAAATTAAATGAAACCGATACAGAAAAATCTTCTCCTCCACTTTAAAAACCTATGTTTAGATAATACCTACATAAATGATTTTTTTGCACTGGTTTGTAATTTTACTGTAATAATAATGAGAAAAGGATCGTTTTTAAAACGAATTTAGATGAACACACACGCACCCTAGAATTAAAAACGGAAAGTTCTTCCCCTGACCCTAGCTTCAGAAATCACCACATGAGGAGCACTAAATGAGCGATCTGGCAGTCAAAAATAAGGCGTGATTTATTCACTTATCGAGTGACTCAATCGGACATGAGCTGTCGAAGCCGCAAACACATCGGCCATCAAGAAAGACGTAAAGAAACAAAGAGGAGGAGGAGGGAGGGACGAATCGGAGCCACATTTATTTCGGCTCGCCGCTTCCCTCCGTCCTTTCCTTTTCGGCCTGTCGCATGGCTTTAGATCGATAAGCGACGAGAAGAGGGGGGAAGAGGAGGGGAGGAGGGACTTCGGGACATATTTTTCTTATCCCGCCTCCCCATCGTGCAGCAGTGACATCTGGAGAGATTTTTTGCCCTTTGAAGTTTAAATGTATCGACGGCCTTTTTCCGATGCTCGACCAAGCGTTAAGGCTCGGGCGTTTTGTTTGGGTCGGCAGGGAGGGGAAAAAAGTTTCATTCCGAGGACCTGCTGCCGTCCCCTTGCCTTCCACCTTTTTATTTGCTCGAGCTGGTAAAGGTCCGGTCTCGTCGTGTTTTCGAGGCTGGGATTCTTCACGCCAGAGGTAAGGAATCAAATGAGAACTAAAGGACTCCACGATAAATGCCTCGAATTGGAAAACTTTTTGTTCCAGTGATGACGTGTGATTCGGGTTTCGTTCTGGCACTCCTTCATCCAATACTTCCCGGCCAACCTTCATCACTATCCTGATGAATGCTCAAGTGCAGTATGGATAATTTTTAAAAAATCTTCACCTTTAAAAACGACACCTCATGATAACGCAGAGTCAAAATAATGCAGGATAATGAAATGTTAATCATTATATTTGCGGCAGAAAATATTGCATTTCACATAAAATCAGGTGCCGCATAATACATTAAGGATATTAAAATTTTGAAGAAAGTGCGTCTGTCCCTCTACAATGAAGAACTGCGTAGGATGAGGATATATCAACATGAGATATAGCACAAGGAAAAATGGCAGAACCAACATATATGGGTTAAGCGAGTAGATTAGGAGGTTAACATACTTCGTGAATTTATTAGTATTATTATTGTTTTACTTCAATAAAAGGATCTTCAATTTTAGCAGGGTGCCGGTATTCTATAGCCTGTTCTTTGTGTCACCCGGAAATATTTATTTTATATTAATTAAGATGAATATAATGTTGATTTAAGAAAACAAAAGGGTGCAAGCATGAAACTGCAGCGTGCTCTTTTTTATAATTTCGCAATTTTATAAAATTAGCTCTAGGTAAAGAAAAAAATTCCGATCTTTCGCAATGGCTGACCTGACTCAATACTACAATTATAGGAGGTACGAAACGGTAGTAGTTCAAGAATACTATGATAAAACTTCGAACGAAACACAGAGAGTAACTGTATCTGAAGAAACCGACTAAGACAAAGAGTAGGCATTATTTTTCGGATGGAAAATATATTCAACGGAGACCTATGTTACTAAATAGGAGTAAATTATTAATTACGTATATATATTCAAAGGTACACGCATCATGAGATACCTCTTCGAACCCCGAAGCATTTAAAGAAAGCAATTAAATCTTCGTTGCAAGGCATGTCTCTTTATGGAAATGAATAAAAGAGTTTAAAAAAAGTAGAGAACTGTTGGATATGGAAAAAATTAATGATTCTAGTATTTCTCATCTATTTATTACTTGGCAGAAAAAATAGATGAATTATGACTTGAAATTCATTAGCCTTAAAGGAAAAAAATCCATTAACGAATAGCTTTTACAATCAATAAAATCCATATTACAGGTGAAGAAGTGAGGCGGACAACAGGACTCATGATGAGATGATTTCTGTTCTTAGCGAAGAATCTTATCAGGGCTTGGAGATGGTGAAAATGGAGAGGTTTCAGAGTTAATATTCTCCTAAGCGCTACTGGCTCAGAAGTGACGCAGCAATTTTGGTGGGTCCTTAAGGGAAACCTAGGGACCTTTATCGTGATATCGAAGGGAATATTATTCTACGAGGGTCGAAAAATTAAAGGTGTATCCCACGATAATCATCTCAGCCGTAGAAGTACAATGCTTTGGTGAAATTCGTGAGAGAACGGAATGTGTTACACATTCATTATTACACCTTTGAAACTCGTCCCATGATTTAAATTTGAAACATGCATTATTTACACCCAAAAACACAATAGATGAAGTATTCCAGTTATTGTGGATTCACTCACTCAGTGATTCAACCCGAAGGTTGGCTTGGATAGGTGAGGGTCGAGCTCACCCCGGACTTAGCCACAGGCGTGTGAATTTCACACATTCAGGGTAGGGGGGCCATTTCCTTTCCTTGCACTCGGAGGATTTTTCGTTCGGAGTCGTCCATAGGCTTCACCCGGATTTCAACCCGGGACCCTTCGATCAGTAGCTAAGCGCTCTACCCACTAGGTCACCACGCTACCCATTTTTATTGCGGATTACAATGCCAATTGTGATCATTAATTCCTGCAATTTTACTCGCATCCTGCTGATCACAATTCACCATGGGAACAACGCAAAACAGAAAATCGAAATAGCTGTTCACTGCTAAAGAGCAGTGGCAGAGTTGTACAAAAATTTGATTCATTGGAAACACGATAGAATAATGGACGATATCCGTAATATATAGCCTACGTATAACTCTGATGGTATCAATATTTATCAATATCTAATAATATTCGAATGCGTATTCTCCTGCCGTTGAATGAGGAATAATATTAGCGTGAAGAGATGAAAACATTGGAAAGTTTATATTCGCAATCTACCCAACATACAAATTACATGGCGGTTGAATCCGTTGTCTTTAAAGTTCCTTCCTTCCACTCCTGGGATTAACTTTTATGTCACCAAAAGAACCCAACGAGCGTTGAAGTCTCCGTGCCAATTTTGACTGTAACCCTGTTGTCACACAACTCCCATTATAAAGTGGAGCAATCGCCTATATTAGATTATTTTACCCTAACTGTATATCTGGGATGATAAGAAATATATAAACAGGAAACTCAAATGGCGAAATCAGAAATGGTGTATAGCAAAATCTGAAGTGAACACAAGGCGATTTGCACATTGCGAATGAAAAATAGAATGCAAATAATTACCCTATTAATGTGGGAGCTAATTGACTATGAAATATATTGCGGAACAATTGATGTAAACTCTAATTACGCTGGATAATTTACGCCTCATTTTTTCCACTCGCAGTGCCTAGGATGATTATATCAGAAGAAAATAGCTATTGCTAGTCAAGTCTCCTCTAAATAATGGTTCTATGCAAGTCCTCCCCTTGATTTGAAGTGATTATTGACAAACTAGTGAGGTTTCTTTCGATAGAGAAGTGCCTCGGAACCTCCTACCCTTCCCCGGCACTAAGGAGCTTCATTTATTCACCATTGCTACGAGGAAGAAAACGCTTGTCACTCGTGCTCAGCTCACGCCGTTCATACGGCAAACATTGCTCAGCAGGTGGCAATAGAACATCCTCCCCGGAGCCAATGCGTGAACAATAATGTCACTCCGGGAGCTGGTGGGTTTCATCCTTAGACACTCGCTCGGCCATTGTTGCCAATGCCTTATTGCGCGGGTAATGAAATTGTCGCCTCCTGCCGTTTCTTATTTGCTTGGCTTCTTGTGGATTCCCAGCCGGCGGTCGCCCCTCACCGCTAAGGGGTGGGAGGCGGGTGAGACGGGTTTCGAGGCAACGGGAAGACGGACGAGGGAATATAATAGGGGCAGGCTGCGAGAGAGAGAGAGGTGGGATATAACCTCCATGCCTTTTTCCCATCTCCACCCCCCGTGGTGGTGCCGTCGCTTAAAATGCCGACGGATGCTTTCGGCGTCTTCCGTGACCAATCGCTGATAATGAAGAGAGGGGTTCTCTTCCAATGCACCACGAATGTCGGCCGCTGCCCCCAGTGTTACACCTTTCTTTTGTTTCCCCCTTTCGAATGGAACTTCTGCCCCTCTCCATTTTCCCTCGGCGTGGCCCTTTTCACCCCCGACCGTACAGACATCCTCTCCTAACCCATCTCAACGCATAGTGCATGCTCCTACTTTTCCATATGCTCTCTCCTCTTCCCTCTCCCGCCCCCAATCCGATTGGTGAATCGAATCTCTTCCCTATTCTTTCGGTTTTTTTCATCCAACTTCCCCCCCCCCCTCATCCCCCCCCGACCGCCCCAGTGACGATCTTTCATTCGTCCGGCACCCAAGTCGACGTTTTCAAATTATTCTCCCACGCATCGATTCTCTTACCAATATCCCTCTCACACGCTCCCCGCCCTTCTCTCCGCGCATCTCCCTCTCCCGCCCAGAAACATGTGTTACTTATTATATTTCCACGGTTCGGCTGATCTCGCTATCACGGTCCGGTTATTGCTTTTTGATTGATCATTTGGCGGCTAGGTGGTGCGGCAGATGTTTGTGATGGAAGCGACAGGCGACAGGAAGTCGAGACTGGGAAGTTTTTTTTTCTATAAAGTGATGATGTTTTTCGGATTGCTGGAGGAGGAAGATAGGTATGCGGTATTGTATCGGTTTTCTCCATTCCGTGGCGTTAACTTTTTTCTAAAATTCCTGCACACAAGGGCATCATAAAGTAACGCGGAGACATAGGGTCATAGGCATGGCGTAATGAGTTGTATCCCCCATCCCTTCCATTCCTATCCTTATACCTTTCCTCCCGGTCTGAAGCGCCTATTAGTGCGGAAACAAACTTGAAAACATCCATGAAACAGATATGTTGCCTAGAAGAACTAAATGAAGGTGAAATAAATATATTAAAAAATTCAGAAATATTCTCCAAAAGAACGTTCGTGTAAGAATGAAAAGCAGGATAGTCGGTGAGATGCAAATGTTTTGGTTTATGCATATTTAAGAACACAAATTAAGACATTGATCAAGTAGATATTGTTTTGGAGCTTATCTAATTTCGGACCATAATGACCATGAAGAGACAACATCATAATAACAGAATGTACATATTTTGGTAATAGTTAACTCAGTCTGGAATAGCCGTCTTTGCTTGACAGGTCGACGCATTACCGACCTGGATATCGTATTCAGCTATTGAATATTTCTTGTCCCCAGAGTGCATTTCATTCACTCTATGAACGGAAAGTAGTTATAATATATACCAATTTAAAATAAATCAATTTTTTAAACAGACATGGATCAAATGGGCATAATAAAAACCTTCTATGTTACATAAATAACAAAATAATTTGACAAGCCTGAATATTTCAACGAAAAATATCAAGCGCAACATTCAGATGAACAAAAGTTGAAGCACAAAATACGAGTAGGCGCGATATAGACGCAAGTAATAAACATTATCGTCCTCACAATTTGAAGGGAAGGAATAGTGTAAGGCGAGTCTTTGTAACGTAGAGAGGGGTGAAATGTAGTTCCGTACGTCTGACGGAGATGGTGTTCCCTCAGTGCGGATGAGCTAAGATGGAGGAATAGATGGCTGGAGAAAGAGAGAGAGGGTAAGCGTTAAGGCCCCCCAAGGGAAGAATGACGAAACACAAAAGGCGTGTGCGTGTACGTCTGGGATAGGAGCCCATCGGAAGGGAGATAGCTGTGAGGAGATGGGACAGATTTGGGTCGGGGGAGGGGCGGAGGATTGTAGGGAAGTTAAGGAGACGGCGGGGTTCACAGAGCGAAGGGATGTTTGGGGGGATGGGTTCTGTTTCGAAGGATGAGGAGCATCGAAAGCCTTAAAGAGACGAAGAAAAGGTGGTAATGGTGTTGCTGACTTCGCACTTAAACCGTAATTACCAAGAGGGATCCATTTTTTGAATTGCGGCATAGGTGTCGGGAAATGACGGAGGGGGGTGGGGGAGCGAGACGGTTCGATGGGCAGGGCACGTATGGAAGGCACCCCTGGAAAGGGGTGGCATGGCACGCTCACACAATAGATGTGGGAGTTTCCCATTCAAGAGCGACCGCTGGATGGTTGCCGAGTAGGGGTGGACTCCGGCCGGGAGACAGGAAGGAAAATGGAGAGGGAGATCACGGTTTGATGGTTTGGGTGAAGTCTGAGGCGAGAACAGGCGTAAAGAATGGATGGAACCGGTCGGTGGATAAGGTCGGAAGCGATGCTGATAAAGATGGTTATTTTTTCAGCCATCATTCACACCGAATAACAGCCATATGCCTCACAAAAGATGAACATATGCACGGCATTCACGGGGTGAAATTCAATGTCGCATTATAACCCACAACGAATGGATTCAGGCTAACATAGGAAAACGTAGGTTAGAAGAGTATACGGAGCATATTCAGAAAAATCACCTTTTTTTAAACTCAACATGGCACAGTGAATATAAGTATGCAAAGGATGACAAGTCTTCAAACCCATGTTATAACGTCCACAATTGGTCGGTTGATAAAAAGACAATAAAAGAAATCCAAATTATTGATAAGGGAATTACAAAGTTTTTTTTTCACTTTACAGAGCCTTTGAATTCCCGGCCCTCCTTTATCGCGTTTCCTTATTAACTGTTACAGAAATAAGGAACAAAATGCATCAGCTATAATATATAAAATGATGTGGCGTATTCAAAATAAGGCAGGTATACTCCTATTCTCAGGTTTGCATCACTGATTGGCTTCCATCCCAGAGATTCGGAAGACAAGGGAAATCGAGAAAAACTTTCCATTCCTAACGCTACAAAAAATCGGTGTGAAAGTGAAGGACGGGGAAAAGATGAAGGCGGGAACATTTAGAAGGACGTAGAGAGAGAGAGAAATGTGAGTCGGGATGCTATCGCTAGGCAGAGGGAAGAGGAGGGTCGGAGAGGAAAAAAAGATAGTAGAGGACACGACAGAAAATTCGGACGGAAAGGGGTGTGGCTGGAGGACGCCGAGATGAAGGCAAAGGCCGCAAGGAAGCGAGACGGATGGAATGAAATCGGGAGAAGGGAGGAGAAAGGGAGAGGAAAGAGAGAGAGGGAGGGAGAGCGATAACATTGGGAGGGGGACTGTTGATTGGGGAAAGGGCTCAGAAGGGATGATGCGACTGTGAAATGCTGAAGGATATAATGAACAACAATGGTTCGTGGAACGTCGATTCGTGATCTGTTGGGCAATCTGTAAGAGGTGGCAGCGATTAGTCTCGATTGGCGGTGAAAGGGATTTGGAGTGGGACGTGTGGACTTGGAGTGAGTGGAAGGAGAAAGGGGAAAAGGAAAAGTGAGAAAAAGACTGTCCATAATGGTCATGGAAAACTCTCGGCTGCGAATGGAAGGCGAAAGGCGGAGAAGGGAAGGAAGAAAAAAACGTCAGAATTGAATGTCGACTACCCTGCATTTCGAAGCGTGGAAATGTAAAAATCCCGACCGTTTCATCGTTACCTTGCACGTGTGTCTGAGAATTGGATTGGCATGCGTCACCGGGATTCTCCACTGTCACGAGACCGTGAAGGCGAGTTAAAGGCGTACATCTTTTGCGTCAAATTCACTTCAAGCGAGGGAATCATGGAAATGAAAACCGTTCTTTGTCATGAGCGCTGAGACCGGAAAATTTATTCCAAAGCGTAGGTATTTCTGTGAAGTGAAGGTGCGTTTTTAACAGCAAAATGTGCAAAATCTTTCGGCGTCAATCTTAGATTTTGAAAATCACGCTGTAAAATTGGTATAAGTGACTGTTTGCGGATATTGAGTGGATTTAATAATATCAATGAAATGAATACTGCTGTCAAATTTAATTAATATTAAAAATGATGATCTACTGAATATAACAGTTTACATATTGGCTTTTAAGACACACGCTCATAAACCTACGCTTTACTTACAAATTGGTTTCAATGCAGCATTAATCAAATATTAAACAGCAAGATTTTTATTTTACCTATTTGTCGTTCGATCGATTAAAATCGCCAAGGTTTTCCGTTAGTAGTGTTTCTTATATTATCATCAGAATAAATATGTTGATGTTTGCCATTATTTTATGCAATGTTATGCATTATTTTTATGTGCAATGTGAAAATGATAAACCAGTACAGGCACAGCTAACAGGCTTGGATAAATATATTGACTTGTAACAGAACTTAGCTCTCTCTAACAAAATCCAATTGCTGCTCCAACTGATTAATGAGTAATATGATCTGCAATATTTGGCGAAACAAATTTCGAGAAGAGGTCACACATAGTTTCTTTAGGCGATTGTCGAAGAGAAAAATCTGGTCTAGCTGAGTATATTTTATATATATGCATACAATATCTGCTATTTCATCCGCAAGTTGGCGAGGCGGTCGTACGTTATTAACGTCACCACGAATTTTCTATTTGGTACACTTCGTCTGTTTACATCACTTCGTCACTTTACATCACCAAAGAAAACTTCCTTCTCCTTTTACAGCACATTCCGAAAAAACTTCTCATCCCCTTTTCAACAACTCGCGTGTAAACCTTCACCCCCATTTCTTATTTTTTTTTACTTCCAATCTATAATATCTCTTTATCCATATCACATTTCTCTACGCTCATCTCTCCCAATTTCCTCACGAACTTCACAGTCACCACTCGTTCAACTTCTTTAGTGAGAGGGGGTTATGGCTCACGTTAAGTATTTGAAAAATCGTGCCACGGGATACAGCGAAGGAGGAGAAGGAGAGGTGGAAGGATGATGGTGGCATAAATACTCGTTTTTTCGTGACCAGCAAAATAGTGTGATGATTTGGAGCCAGGATCCAGCGCCACGGCTCAGAGGACCACGTCATGAGCTTCTCACTTCGACACAACCGACTCCTCAACATTGAGCTCTATACTGAAGCCGGATTCAAACACAATGCATTTCTAGTGATTCTTGCGTTAAACAACAATGCCCTTGCTTATAAATTAATCATAGTTTTTTTAAGATGAAATCAAGGTCATTCAATTAGATACCATTATGATACAATAGAATACCAAATTAGAAATTGAAAAATTCGAACACAAGTGCATCTGTAGTTGTGTTAAATCTCAACATGATTCTTTTGATTGAACTAAATGAGTTATAAGGCAGTTTCCACATCTTTTGTCAGCTTTTGAAGAGAATATAGAAGGCTTTGCATTGTTTCATCTCTTGAAACACATTTTTGCTGCGGTTACCACCATTCAGTAATATTATCCAAATGATTTTATACAAACGGTCCTTTTTTAACATAAGATCCTAATTAACCAGGTAAATTTTAGTGGAAATTTATTCATTGATTCATCATGAATTCTGTGTGAAATCGCCATATTGTAATCATTACCTCTGTTCTACGCTTCTCTAAAGTTACTGTCTCGTAGTAGTCACCGGTGACAAGTTTAAACATAAAAGCAACATTCCAGTTAGCACTTAACAAAATCCACTCTGAGTAGATAAGGCTGCTATTCATTATCACAGTGATTCTAAAGTCACCACACGGATATGTGGCAGGGTGTGACTCCACTGCAATAACGTCCTTCTTTCAATAAATTATTTAGTTGCCATTGAAGTTATTGAAGTTTTGTTGCTATGATAAATAAATTCAACCAGCTAACTGGTCACCTTCAAATGCAACAGAGCTTCTGATTGCGAGTTTTACCACATGGGGCTGACACTTTTAGTTTTTCAGGGTTATGTTAGCTTGAGGAAATTGGAATAAGTACGATATTCGAGATTTCCTTACTGTTTTCATTACATCGAAAAGGGAGTTGTTTTAATTTTCACAGGGAACCAATAATTTGGTTATTATAATCCTGAGGTCTGTAATTCTGAATTATATGCTAGTTCGTTAGACAGAGAGAGGGAGTTTAAAGTTTAGCCGATTTGTGCGATTTCAGAGGCCACAGCATGCCATCGAGAAAAGTGCATCAAATTTGCTCACGTGCACATGTTCAAGAGGTTATGTGTCATTAACTACATAACAATAATTAACCCCCGAATGGCCACATGGATAGGAATGGATTCGGGCACATTTCACTGTAATTCACCTGCGTTGGTAATGCAGAATATATCATTTTTCAACTACTCATTTGAGCCATGCACGCTAGACCAACATGGGCGTAGCTAGGGGGGTCCCTGGGGGGGCCCGGCCCCCCCCAGAAATTTTTGACGAATCGAAATTGTGTTGGCCACGCTTCACACAGCGCTGGCAACCGCTCGCCTGCGGCCGAGCCACAGCACGGCGGTGCGGTCCCTTTGGCCCCGTTCACACTACTAGGTTGGAAAGCCAGTAACCCGTGCCTATATGCTAGTAACTTGAGTATCAAGTTCGTCCTATGAACGCAGGTTGGAGAAACGCTGGTAAACTGATTTTACCAACCTTGAGTTGCTAGGTTTGGCGCAGGTTACCTGAATTTGTGGCTCGTGTGAACGCAAGTTAGTAAAGAAGGCTAAGAAGAAGGTTAAAAATTCCCTTCTGGGGGGATCCCCCTAGAACTCCAGGGGGGGCCTAGGGTCATTTAAACGGGATTTTGCAAATGGAAAAATTAAAAGATACGATCGAAAAACACGAAAAATCAGGATCTCATTCGGATTGTCATCAAAAGTATCTGGGGTACCAAATGGCTAACGCGTCTGGTACTGTACACGAGAGAGTCGTAAATCAGAGTAAAGAAGAGATTGAAGAGAAAAAACGTTACTTGACAGAAGTACCTGACATCATTTCGTATCTCAGTTGCCAAGGCATGCCACTGAGAGAACATGATGAGAGCTCTGAATCTCAGAATAGGGGAAACTTTGTTGAATTGTGTAAGCTTTTTGCGAAGTATGATGACTTTTTTGCAAAACATTTTGAGCAGTGACTCAACTACTGCAGGCCAACGGTTCTGAACGAAATAATAGAAGTTTCAGCCGGTCTAACTCTTCAAGAAAGTGTAAAGGAAGTGCGGGAGTGTGGGTTTTATTCATTGATGGTTGATGAAGCCAAATGTTACAAAGAAGAACAGTTGTCAGTAGTTTTGAGGTGCATACGTAAGAGGATTGGAGCCCATCGAAAGGTTTCTGGGTTTCTTAAATTGTTCCACAGCAAGAGATTCCGAGTCGCTAAGCCAAATGATTCAAGATTTTTTAACTAAATACAGCTTGGACGATATACCAATGATTGGACAATCATACGATGGTGCCAGCGTAATGTCAGGCAATAACTCAGGTCTCCAGGTGAAAATGAAAGAGTTACACCACAGGCAATTTATATCCACTGCTTAGCTCACAAAGTAAATTTGGCTGCTGTCTGTTGTCCAGTCAGCTTACATTTTCTTCAATACTCTTGAAGCCCTCCATATGCACTATTCACAACCTGGTAATCATGCCATCTTAGCAGAGATTCAAAAGAAGCTAGGCATTAATGGTGGGAAAGAAATGGGGAGCTTAAGTAGTACAAGATGGTGCGGCCGTTACACATATTTTAACGTTGTAATAAATAACTTCAACGCAATCAAAGAAGCCCTTGAGGAGGAAATCAACGCTGCACGAGATGGGGGTATAGTGGAGGCCATCGGTTTGTTGAGATCTATAGCACAACCTGAATTCGTTGTTAATCTTTTCGTAATACATTCAGTTTTATCGGTGACAAAGTGCTGAGTATTTGCAAGGCCCAGATGCGACGCTCGGGAGAGCAAGTTCAGTTATTGCCAGCATTCAAACTACTTTCGCAGAGAGCAGAAATAATTTTGATGGTTTATGGGCCGAGATAGTAGAATTTGCGAACAGCAACGACATTTTGCTAGAGCCTGTGTCTGTCTCAAAGGAAAGAAGGCGGCAGCCGCCCGCAAAAATGAGCGTTTACTATGTTGAAACTACCGTAGGAAAAAGCCAGCTGACCGACCTACCATCTGACACCAACCCCAACACTGAAGATAACTGGAAAATCAATCTGTACAACAGGGTTTTGGATAACGTTATTTCACATTTTCAGCACAGGTTTGAGTCCGTTCCCCTGGCAAAGGCAGCGGATGCCATTACCACGCCATTACACAGTTGAACTTGACCGAAGCTGAAGATTTCATTAACAATGGGGTCGTTTACCATACTTTTTTATTGCCGAATATGATAGAGTTTGTAAAATAAAAAGACACGTATTTTTCCGTTTTTTGATTCGTCAATTATTTCTCGAGTTAAAGGCGGCGAAAAACTGATGTTTTTAACCCTTTCGGAACAGTGGGTGTGGTGCAACCTCTGACGTATATCAACTTCGTCCAATCACAACTGAGCCCGCGAAGCTACGTTGCCTTATCGCAAAGGGGGGGACACAGCTGACTCTGCCAATCGGAGCAGTTACGACAGCATCTGTGCGAGCAGACCTTCCGAGAATCCCCCTCCACTCCCTCCCCCTCCCCTGAAAGCAGTCAAGGACGGGAGGAAAATGACGTCAATGTTATCACAGCAGCTTTTTCGGTGGGCGTCACCTTTTGCTTATTTTAATTTTTGATTTATGAGTGAATGGTTATGGTTAGAAGATTAATTTTTTCACCAAATTTCTTTTTTCATTTCCATCTAACAATTTCGTGCACAAAATTGCGATTTCGGTTCCGAGTAAACGCCCCCATTACAATGAAATTTTGAATCTTGATACCCATTCCTTAAATGCCGAGGCAACAGTATTGAGAAATATATTTAAAAAGAAGGAACTAGAGGTCAAACTTAAAAATGTCAGAGCAGAAATAAATGAAGATATCATGCCGAATGTTTACAGACTTCTCCAAGTAGCAATCGGCCTGCCCGTCAGGGTGGATGTGAAAGAAGTTTTTCAGTCATGCGAAGAATCAAGCCGTGGGTTCGGTCTACAACCGGCCAATCAAGATTTTCAAATCCATCCATTCTTCACATCGAAAAAAAACTTGTTAAAGAAAGGGTTCCCAGCACTACCATTAATTGAATATTTTTGTCAAAAAAAAACATAAAATTCCTATCAACCAAAATTTTTGTTTCTTTTCTTTGTTTTCACTTACACAATTCAATACTCATTCACAACACTTCACAATTCACACAACACTTCAACACTTCACAATTAAATACTCACAACTTCAATTAATATTGAAGTTGTGAGTATTTAATTTATTAGCAGATAACCATCCCAAAGTTTACTATGATCCCTCTGAAAATATGTGAATCCTCGTTGAAAATAAAAGCTATTTTATTTTCCAACTCGGTGTGATCATTTTCTAGCCTACAAAAATCCCTTTCAGTATTTTACAAAAATGTCATCAGCAATTAGGCTTAATTTCAGTTCTGAGAAGGTTAAATTAAAAAACATTTTCGAGGGAGGAACACCCCCTCTTGAAGTGGGGGTACCCCCCAGACCCTCCGGAGGGTGGGTGGTCCCATGGCCCCCCCCAGCCAAATTCCCTGGCTACGCCCATGTAGACCAACCAGATGGAACGTGAAAACAAACTCAAAAGCCCAAATAAAGTACCAGCTCATCTAGTTTCAAATTGGACTGAGACGCCAGAAAGGCAAAAAGAACGCGTTACATATTTCAATACTTCGTTCAAGGTCCCTCTTCCAACGCCAGAGAAACCCTTAAAGAAGTCCTTTCGGTAACTTTCACGCCTGCCTCATGCGTTCTGCTTCATAAACTTTGACCTCGACCGGTACCGGTTGACGTGAGAAAACAATAAGCTGGTCGGCATTAACGCGGGCCTCCCTTCTCACCTACCGAAGAGCGGTCTTTTTCCCGCCTCGGGGCGAAAGATCAGGGGGCGAGGGCGAAAAGGAGAGATAGGGAGGGCGGACGAGATCTCCTGCCTCCCACACCTACCTTGCCAGCCAACCCTATTTAGCGATTTGTTCCGTCTCTGGCGAGGGCGCCGTGATAAGCGTCTGCGGACGACGCCGAGCCGGTCCGAAAGACGGAACGGCAATCGGAATATCAACCGGCCGGCGATGGCGGCCCAACTCTTTGTACCTTCCTTCCATCCTTTCCTTCCCTCGCGCCGTTCTCCCATAATCGCGCGCGGATCTCTTTTCCCCTCTTCGCCCGACGCTCCGCCGCGAGGCCGCATTGAGCCGTTATTCCCTGCATAGGGGCCGACCCTGTGTGGCGACCGCGTGGCCTGAATGGGTGGGAATAAAAAGCCATCGCGAAACACGGCGTGGAAAATTCATTTTCACGTATCTTTGCCAGTTCGAATCGTCTTACAACAATTGTGTAAGCAATTTATCATGCCTCAATCCCTATTTAAGTTTAAGGACGCATATATCACAAGTTTGGTGTCCTAATAAAATCATCTTAATGATTGCTTGAGAGTATTTGACTTTGTAGAGCGAAAATTATGATCAGCATACAATTTGAAATTATTAGCCTACGCTTGTGTATTTATTCTGAAATATACTTGAACGAGAGTAAAATCAAATAATCCTAATCTAACCTAATTGCTTGAGTGCATACGGATAAGAAGTGAGCTCTTAAGCACGTGAAGAAACAGTTGTAGGTTTGATGTAAAGCAGGCTGATGTCCATCTGTAGGTATAATATTGATTATGGATTCTAGTATTTTAGGATCACCTTAATACCATAGTAATTAGCTACTGCTGAGAGGCGATTAACATAGTAGAGATTGCAGATTCGAGAATATGAATACTTTCTTTTTTGGCATTTGGGTAGAGCTTGCCAATGGAAAAACCATTTTGACTTTTTAACTTAGGAAATCACATACCATTGTAATCGCATTATCAACCTTGGCCATAATCATATGAAGAGCAGGTGAACAGTCGGGTGCTTCCATTTGATTGCCAACGAAACAACATAAAAACCTCAAATACGAATAGCCCCGTGATTATTGCGTTGGAGCATATTGCTATGACCTCCAGTAATTCTTTTTCTGCCTCTGTTACCACCTGCCTATGCATCTCTACCACACCAATATTGTTCACATTTCCTCCTAGCATAAGACACCATGCTATTTCAAATATCAGAAGCTTGTTTTACAGTAAATCTGGTCATAATATGGATATCTTGCTCGTATGTACTATAATTCTCGATTCTCGATTTTCCGTCACTGACGATTCTGGTACGAATGCGTGTATCCATTGTATTCGATATCCAATTTATATTAGTTTTGTTCCCGAATATCTTTCATCGTATTTGAATTATAACATTAGTATATATGGAGAAATGCAAACTGCACCCTTTTTATTATTTCAACCCCAAATACGATGAGAGCAGATATGATAGAGAGCAGCCAGTTAGTTATAGTTTTTTGTAGGAAAAATTTACTTTCCTTACATTAGTCATCCACTCGATTTATACTCGAGGTTTAACATCTAATGAGGACCGTCCGTATGTAAAAAATATAATAAACTACCTGAATACCTGTGCAAACATACATTTTACATAGGTTGGCATGATTCCTCCATGTTCAACCAGCATAAAGAAAGTGAGCCCAAAACTAACATAGATAGAATCTCACTGAAATATCCCGAGATATAGCAGGCCAACTCAATTTTCCGTTTACCTCACAAAAATAGTTTCAGCCATTCAGTCAATCCAAAATCAAATGCGAGAAATAATTCTTTTGATCACCCACAGCCCATTCTTCCCTTTCATTGCCCACCAGCTACATTTTCGGAGCGTTTAGTTTCCACGATTTCCTTGTAAGCACCATCCCGCATTCGCTGTCTTATTTCCGGATCAACGACGGGTACACACACAAAACTCCCTCATCCCTTCGCACACCCCCTCACCCCGTCTCCACCCGCGGTCCCTTCAACCGTGGAATTATTTAGGACCCTAATTCCTCTCCCCCCCCCCACCCGCTCTCTTTAGTCCTCTCCTTCTGCGTACCACTCCTTCCTCCCGCATGGTCTCCGCACACTTCCTCCTTACAAGAGGGTACTACCTTGATGCTCTTTTGAGCTCCTTCGCAGAATAAATTGCTAATCAAGGAAGACCCTGGAAGTGGCTCGGCTCCCTACTCTCGCAGAAAACTCGTCACTTTTGTTCCGCGCCGGTCAAAGGGGATAGTTGCGAGGGCTTAAGGAGGGCCGAGAAGGAGCAGGGGGATGAAATGATTGGGCTCGTGCAGGCAAGGAGTGGCTGGCGTCTTAAACTGAATCGACCACACCCACGCAGGAGGGAGGTCGAAGGCGACCCCTTCCTTTACCCTAAGGTATGCTCTCCAAAATTTCTCCGTCTCTCCAAGCTTCCTGATTGCCACTCAGAGCTGGAGAGGGACAATCACGTTTTCGAAGTGGTTATGACACAAGTCGTGCGTGGTCACTTCAGGGTCCCATCTAAAAGTGGAGCATGTTTCGGAGTCCTTGAAAAATAAATCAACTGGGAAGCGTCTGGAAAAACTCATCCGTCAGAGCGGACCTTCCATAACTACTATAGCTACCGAAGTCCGAAAACCAATCCTTCGCCTTGCTTAATCTGATGAATACATCTCACTTTGTGTCTCCATCGAAAATAGAACTATATATGAACATTCTTCAAACAAGTTATTTCGTAGAACTGTTGCTTCGATAGCAAAGTATGTTATCGCTAAGATAACGCATTTTAACAGGGGTGCAACGAACTAATGCAGATACTACTAGCATAGAAAATGCTACGCTTACCCATATCAATTGACATCCCTTCAACGTCGAGAGGGGTACCAGCTAAAATAGTCATTAAGGAAAATGAGTGAGCTCAAATAATGCAGAAAAACATGGAGGCTCCGAACAAAAAAACATAATTGGCACAAGCACGAAACGATAAACTTATTTGGAAAGGGATATTCAAACAGGAATTTCGTGCTTGCGAGAATCCTACGAGTCGTTGAAAAAGAATGCCCCACTCATGAGCAACCGAAAAGGAAGGGAAAAAAAGGCTCACTCCTCGACGTAACACCCGGCCAAAATAATGAAAATAGACGAGGGAGATAGCAAAGGCGTATTAAAGCGATAAAGCTGTATCACCTTTTGAGCCCGTAATCCTCGGTTAATATCGCAACGCGTTCGAGAGGATGGCAGGGAGGAGAGGAAGAGTAGGGCATAGAGAGAGAGAGGGGGGAGATGAGGAATGCTCACAACAGGAAGGAAAAGGGACGGCGGAGGAAGAGAGACGGAGATGAGGAAGGGAACTGCGAACCAACGGCGAGGGGGCAAGCAGGGGAAGGGCAGGCGAGTCCGACGAGAAAGGCATTATTGAGAAATTGCTTTAGCGAGCGACTACATTATGCGCCGTTGGAGTGGACTGCTTTTTGTGAGCGGCATGTGATAAGGGACAAGAAGGGAGGGTATGGAAAGGAGGGAAGACAGGGAGGGGGGAAGGTTTGAAGGTTTGGGGGAAAGGTGGAGGGAGGTTTTGGGGTGGAGAAGGATCGAGAGGGCAGAGCAGAGAGAGGAAGATGTAGGAAGTTACCTAAGATGAGATTATGGTATAGAGAGAGAGAGAAGTTTTAAGTAACTGTCAGAGGAGGTGAGGAAAAGTGAGTGCGTCCAATTTGGAAAGAAAAAGCTCGAATAACTCATTGTAAAAAGGACTTCATACCGTACAGCATTCGAATAAAAACCTATAAAACTCAAACATGAGGCGCACTATATACGACATAAAAATAGGGAGGGTTTGAGAGAGAGAGAGAGAGGGAAGACGGAGAGTAGGGAATGAGAGCGGAAAGAGATTTATCTGTGTAAAAGAACCTAATATCAGAATCGTAAAAAAATCATCAGCAATAATGACGCCGTTCATGACGTTTGTCACTCCTGCACATAGAAATCAGTAATGATATTTCCTCGCACTTTTGTGATTTTTATTTCGCGGTGAAAGTACTTAATCACTGAACAGCATCTCGCGTGAGGAAAAATAGATGTAACATTAATAAAATCAGCTTAACTACATTACAACACTCTTTTTGTCCGCAAGTAAAAAAAATCTCGATTAAAATGGGGAAACAATAAAAATATAAAAATTGGAGCCGGAAATTGTTCAATCAAAATGAACTAAATAACTAAATCTGTAGAATTAGCTCGCAAAGAATTTGCATTGTATTTTTTATGAGTCAAATGCCATACTTGCATAAAAGCACCACCTCGTGGAAAGAAAACATTAGTGATTTCATGCGACACTGCAATCCGCAACCAAACTTAAACGGACAAGGGCAACTGGAAGTTTCCAACGAAATGCGCCGATTCGGCAAGCAGATAAAAGACGGGAAGAATAGGAGCGGAGGAAAGCAATTGAGATCCTCCAGAAAAAGTCTGGAGCGCGTGAAAAGAGGTATGCTTGAGGGGTGGTGGAGGAGGAAAAGAGGAGGCAGTGCAGTCACTATTGGGTGGAGGGGCCGAGTTCAGTCTTGGACGAGAGAGAGAGAGAGAGTATTGGTGAGGAGGAGGAGGACGAGGGGGAGTGGGTGGAAGGGGTTGGGTGGAGAGGCCGGGAAGGATTTAGAGGCGGCCGTCCGAGGCAGCCCAGTTCATGCCATGCAGAACACCCATCTTCCCTCACCCTTCCACTCTACAAAAGGCAAACCCAACACCCCCTCCCTTTACCACCTCCACTCTTTGCCCTTATATTCAACCGAGTTCATCTCCAACCCCTTTAGGCCCCGGCCGTCTTGTTCAACTCCCCACCCCCTCCCACTCGCCATTCCGTCCCCCCCCCCTCAACCCACTCCCCGGCCGCCACATAACCCGCACACGTCACACGGACTTACTTTACGCTCCCGCTAAAGCCTTCCAAGTTAAGCATTAACCTTAAGCTTCTCATCCCTTCCCTTTCCATCCCCTTCTCCCGCCCACCCCTTCATCCCTCGCCTTCTCAACCCTTCGGCGACCTCCCTCCTCAGCCTCTTTGCATTCTTTCACTTTGGCCTCTGACTCCCGCATCCTTATCTTCTCCACCCCCTTTATTCGCTCCCCTCCCTCCTGCCCCCCCCAAATCCCGAGGCTCGCCCCTCCTTGCGGCTTTTAAACCACTCCTCCTGCCCGTACCATTCCTCTTTCTCCTCATCTGTGATCGTCTTCTCCGGGCAACGCTTGCGCTCTCCTCTGACGGAAGGAAAAGGGTCCTCCTCTCTTCGCTCGCCCCAGGACTTGCTCGCTACCTTGACTTTGCACTCAAAACACACTCTCCTTCCCCCGAAGCCCCACTTCCCTCCTCACCCCGTCCACAAAACCCTTTAACCCGCCCCCCTTCCCCACTTCCAGTGTCTTCCATTCTCTACGTCACCCTCCAACCTCCCTCCTTCCCGCTGGAATGCTTAATCACCCCCCCGCCGGACTCCCAACCTCTCTCTCTCGTCTTCCCCGGACCACTTTTCTCGTCGACAACTCATCCAAACCATTCCGACCGAAGGCATGGCTCTATCCCCTCCACCGTCGTCTTAAGGGGTCCGGTTAATTACAATTCATTACCCCAGCTCCTATCGTCCATGATTTTGGCCACAGGAACGATAATCGACGCCAATACCTGTTACTCTCGCGACACTCAGAGTAGCTATCTTCCTTACTCGTCTTAAACGACGTTTTCTATTCTAATGATGGTATCCGCACTCCATATACCATATCAATAGATTCAAACAGATATGAAAAACTTGACCGAATGTTTTCCGAGATTCCTCTGGGAGCTGCGTTTCCCTGGATTATTCAAATCTAATGCCTCTTAAATAGTTTGATACTGTATACTTAATTTCACAAAATACGAATATAAAAATATTAATGTACTCAATATTTCTACACAGCCTCTAGTAGAACATGGCGGTAGAGCGTTATCATTAAGTGATATAATTTTGATTGATCAAATGTAATTTGAACTTTGATTTTGTACTGTAATTCACAAACATTGCTAAAAGGAGCAAATTCCATTGAAATTCTCAATGATCTTAATGCCAATTTGCATGAATCATTAATATTCCAGGTAAATAATTAAAGGAGTTTCTGTAAAACTTCGTTCTGCTTCGTATCAAAGCTAAAACTAAAGCAATGATAATAATTACCCGCACAAAATTGCCCAACTTAATTATTTATCATGCATTCTGTGCGCGTGCCGTTTTAAGTATCGGCAATATTTCTGTTGTGATTATTATGAAAATGGGAATTCTAATATAACGATGTCGTTCGCTTAGCACGATGACCATAAAATCGCAAAATTAATCGATTCCATTAACGCTTACCAGGTATCAATAAAGTAAACACGAACTAATAATTAATGATAAGCTCATAATATGGGATAATTTAAAAAGTAAATATCAGAAAGATTCTAGAATTTTATCGCAACTGTATGCTTTAGCTGGAAAATTATATTATATACTATGTGGCCAACCACTTTGTAAACCTCCGATCCCCAAAATTTTCATTTCTTCTCCACAATCATGATGCCTTTATTACGAATTTTTACAATGCAGCGGCTCATATAAGTATTGTGTCTCAGTATGTAGGAAAGGTGAATGTATGTAAAAAAATTTGTTCTACATATCGGGAGTGGTTATATCATTCGCAATGGGTATCGATTGCTCCTAGACCTGCCTCATGTTTTCAGGGCCGAGCTACCAGATTTAACTAAACGATGAATTTGAGATTTTATACAGTATTTTGAAAAGTGATAAATTTATAAAACTAATCATTCTTTCATTTTTGTAAACAGTATGAATTGAAAACTCACGAAGTTGGACCGTCATCCAATCACATGCTTACATATGCCATTACGGCAGAAGCACTATGAGAGATAGCCAATTAGAGAGATTGGATTGCATTGGGAGAAGAGACATGGAGTATTTATTTCCTTTTCATACCCTCAACGCCATCCTTTTTCCTCACCTCCAAATACCACTCCTCTATCATGAATTCTATATTCCAAAGGGAATGTAATGAAGGGCCAATAGGAACTATTTCTACATCGATATAAGACGATAGTAATCATGCGTTAGGACCATTATGAATAGCACTCATAGGACGGAAGCTACTTACATTATCCACGGTCTACTAATAAAGCCACTGACCATCCAATAAATTACAGAAAAGCGCTTTATATACCCAAGCGCAAAATATCATTTTAATTACACTGTTGAACTTACTTTTCTATCCCTGGTTTCTTTAAGGGCTGCGCATAATACCTAAACATTGCATTTCGTGTGCAATCAACAGCAAAAGATTTAAAATCATAGCAAGTAAGTTTACTTAACACATAATAGAATTAGCTCACATCCATTAACTCATACACCCATGTTAATTAGTTTTTTTCATCAGCGAAATCGAAAACAATGAACGTTGTAGTGTTCCTAGTCAAATTTGGGCAATAAAGTGCCCCTTGATATGAATTAGGGAAGAAAAAGTAAAAATCCATTAATGCCGTTCGCCGTAAAAAAAATTAACTTCTCCCGTTTCTTGAAGATCGCTGATGCCAAAATACCCGATAAAAACATCCCCTACCCCTTTCATGATTCCCCTCCTTTGTCTTGTTTGGTCGTACATTTCCTTAAATCAATTAACTCGGCCGAATTCTTCTGCACCACCCATTCAGTTCTTCCCCTAGCTCCCCATTCCTCTCCAAAAGAGATTCTCAAAGAAGTTTCTTCCCTCTTTTCCACTCGCTTATCAAACATAGGCACACAAGCTTGGCAGGGCACGCCAGAGATCGGCGCAAAGAAGCATCTTAGCTGACGCATTCTATCCGTGTACATATTCGATCATTAGGAACCTAAATCCTCCCCTTGAAGGAAATAACTATATTTATGGGTGTTCGAAAGTTTGTGCTACATTTCACGACGAGAGTTAACTTATATATTATTCCATTCAGCAAATGGGGCAGGGTATGTAGGAAATCGTGCAAGAAATCACCGTAATAATTACTGCCTTTGTTCTCCTTCTTCATTAATTTTAAGGTTATTGTTAGAATCGGATTTTGGTTCGAGAAATCCTTGTTTAAAATACCATAAAATAGTTGAATTAGGAAATAACATTTTAGACGACATAATGTGACAGTTTCATGCGTTTGTAGTTATCCCTTCTTCGGAAATTAACGTTCACCACTAGTCGATTTTTCTTAATCATCGAAGACTTTTTGTACCTCCAATGGCTAATGGAAAATGTCTAATTCCTAATGCCTAATGAATTCCAATTCGCCTTTAATGTTTGCATCGCATTTAACGCAGCTATCGTAATAGTGATTCTTCTCCTCCCTTTCAACACGCTCCCCTGGCTCATTCTCCCTTCGACACTCCCCCCAAAGCGAATCTTTTGCCCCTCCCTGCTCCGCCACCTTCCTCCGACTACGAATATTCCATTTGCTTTCGGTAGGATAGCAATTATATAACGATGGAACGAAATTGGATTTCTCGTCTTTTGAAGGCCGAAGAACTCTTGCCATCACAAAGTGCCGTTCAATAAAATTTAATAAGATATCCACTTCGAGCCTGCTGTGCGCCCCTATTCCTCTCCTCTCTCCCTCCCCCTTCTCGCTTCCACCTCCACCCCTTAATTCCCTTCTCTTTACCCCTCTCCACCTATCACTCTCATGAAAATGTGTTCCCGAATCATTCTTTGCCGCTTAAACTCCTCGGCCATATCGGCAGCAAGATCTAACAAGGCGTCTTGGGGAATTTTGCACGGATGTAGGCATGTACGATAATGAACAGCAAAATCAAGCATCAAGATTCAATCGAATCACATGCTGCAATTAGTTTGTAAATGGATTCTTTTGGTTCCTTAGTTATGTTTATTAAAGCGGTAATGCTTTCGTGTGGATTCTACTGAGTAGTAAACTGGGGTCATCTCAGGTACAAATACCTTAAAATTGAACGTCATTTGAATCGAATTCATAGTCAACTCTAGAGTTGATTCGAAGTAGATGAAAGGAATCATGGCAAATAAAATTACAATTTTATGGGTAGTCGCAGAATTAATCATCAAGAAAAATACAGTGATGGGAAAAAAGTTATTCACTTCCAGGCATCATATTTGATGATGATTAAAGACTAGTATAATAGCTAGGCTCTTAAAGAAATGAAGTATCGCCAGCAGTCGCCGCCCAAACTATATCTCCAACAGTTCAATAACGACGCTATGCGATAAATGGGAAAAACGTCTAGAAAAAAGTACAGAGATAGCTACTTTTGGGTTACTATTAAAACTACTCGAGAGTTAATAGGAAAGGAATTCTTAGGTAGGATTAGTCTTTGAAATCCCATTGCCAGTGCGTTTGCCTATTGACAGGGAACCCCTAAACAGGAAGTCTAGGTTCTTAGTGGAGTGAAGCCTTTTAGAACACGTCAAACAAAATCCAACCTGCGATGCATTACGGGTAAATAATTCAAAGCTACACAGGAAACAGTTATCTGCCTTGCCCTTTAGTATGAATTTCACTAAGATTCACTAAGACCTCTTGTTTGATTCTTTACAGATTGTCCGGGTAAAAGGAATAGAAATAAAACATCCTTAGGGCCTCAAAACGTTAATAATTTTATAATGGTTTTTTACTGAATTATTTACGACCACACCAATTGGCTGGAAGGTTCCTTTTATCTAAGCCATACGCGATGTATTTAATTACGCAGAATAGCGCGTGAAAACAGACAGTTTCTCTACGAATTCCCCGCGCATATGCTTATTCCACGCGGAATTCACAATAAAACAGCAAAAATCTGTGCATAAAATTTAGAACTCCTACCTTTTCCACCTCCCAGAATCCTTGGCCCAGGAACTGGAGAACGAGAGGAAGTCGCGGCAACAACAGCAACAGCAACAACAGCAGCAGCAGCAGTCGGCCCAGCAACAACCACAGCAGCAACAGCAGAACAACCAGCAGTCACAGACGCCTCAGCCACCGCCTCCACCCCCGTCGCAGCTGGCGCCACCGGGGGCGCCACCGCCGCCTCCACCACCAGAGAGGGAAGTGAAGTCACCACTGCAAGGTGAGGACAGCCGGGAGGATTAATCTACAGTTTTTCTCTCAATCCAAGATATTAATCAACTGAATGAATACCTTCGATAATTTTTAGACATAACTAAAGACTTTGAGGACAAGGGGACTGTCCGTTAATCGGGTCTAGGATGTTAGCGAAATACGGAAGGCAGGTAATTTCTGAATCAGTGTTTAACGAATCACCCTCATTATTGGGTTAAAAATCCAATAGCTCAAACAAAAAACGAGCTTGAACATTTTGACTCGAAAGACAACGCATAGAATTGTACAACCGGTAAGGAGTAAGGCGTAGACTAGAGGTAAGGGGCAATAATTCCTCGAGTGTAAGGGACCTAGATCGAGACTCCTCGTGGGCGTATTGTTTTTTCTCTGCATTTTTGTGTGATGACAGCCTGGTTATAAATATTTTTGATTTATTTACGTGTTTTGATTGAGAAATACCCATATATTAGAGAATTAAATATTAATTTTTAGTTAATTTGAAAGAGCTCATAAATGGCGGGATGCGCTGGCTTGTTGCGGACGGGTATATAATTTACGTTGCGAGACATAGGAAATATTCGTCTCCTGAACTTACCATTTTATTTCAGAGCCCCTCAGCTCTAGTGCATATGTATTAATGATAGCCTATGAAAACTCTCAATATTCTAAAAGTCTCTTTGGTTAAACATAGTATTGATTGTCGTTTTAAAGGCTCCAGGACAACCTGCTGATAGCTCTGCTAATGCGTAGCATGGCGTGAACTTGGCGCGATTATGGGCCAACTTAACAACACACTTAGTAAAATGAATACCACGGTTCTTAAATGGTTTAATAATTTTCAATTAAATTAAAAAATGTACCTCAGATAACTTGTCAATAAGATTTCACGGCGTGAACCGCCTGCTTGGAAGCGTTCGCAGCACCCCCTAGTGGCAGGTAGAGGAAAGAGTGTCACGTCACAGCATAATGTACCGGCATGCAATAGTTAGCCGTCGCATTTTCGCGCCCTTGATTTTTTCACTTTTGAATTAATGAGGGAAAATATCTAAACCATTTTAAAGTCAAACGGCTTAAAATATGCACTTCATAGGTGATAGACTTTTGATCAAGTAATAGGAAACTACCCTATTCTTTACCCACATCCGTACTTCTATTGAACGTTCCATAGGAGAGATTCAGGAAATTTTCCCTCTCCGAAGCAGTAGGTATTTTCTTTTTTGATGATTTGCGATAAAATCCTCATCATAAACGCATCCACAAATATACGATGATTTTTTATAATGATACTCATCAGCTAAGGAAAGCGGAGGCTTCAAATTCACATCCATTCCAGAATTATCTATTCGGCTTCAGGAAAGTACCCACGTACTGGCATTTATTAATTCGGTCAATACATCCCGATTCATGCGACGCTCAGGCCCGATATTAACGCAAATAAATCATTACGGAAGCGATGGGTTTACTCTCTTTTACAGCCTTTTGTCCGACGTGAAATCAATTTCCATTCCTGTTCAGCGTTTTACCCATTTGATGGCAAATTACTCCTCCGCTGAGAAACTCGCACTCATGTCCGAAAAGCCTCAAAAAGAATGATAAACCGCGAAAACGTGAAGACTGGATCGTGAGGCGAGAATAACTCCCTGTTTGTATAAAAAATAATTGCACCGCGCTCGATTCTACTCAACGTGTGCCTTCGTGTTCATAGCACTGGAAATTATTTTTCATCCCCGATACAAAACAAGCCTCAATGAATCAAATGCTCGTTTTGAAAGTGGATTAGAAAACGGTCAGTCAGCCCGCAAGGTTCACGTTTACAGACGTCGAAATGAAGGGAGTTGGAAGCCATTTCTCTTCTCGCGCACCCATTTCTCTCCTGCTGTAGTTCTATCAATTTTGATCCTCTAAATGTGCACGCCTTGGAGATATGCCGAGAATACCGCCACCTTTTAGGGGAAAATAAAACGGGTAACTACGAAGAAGGGCTACGCCCTGCTAACTCACCAGGCAAAGGTCGTCAATTATTGCTCCGATTCTGACCCCTTAGGCAACACATCATTTTCCAAACTCCTCGGGCGGGAGTGCCAATTGATAACAACGCCTGGTAGTGGTATGTAATGAACAGTCTTCAACCTAGCGATGGGTCAAAGAGCGGGTCACACTTCCCATTTTCAATTGGTGAAGACGATGAGGAAATTGTCTGCGTGGCGAGAGGAAATAATATTTATCAGAAATAAAAAAGATGCTGTGCTCAAGAAAGACCACGCGAGTTTCGCTTATTATAGACCATCAGGAAACGTATAAATTAGTCCATCAAATGGGTTACTCTGAGCACTCAAGTGTTCCCAGTCGTGACCGAATATGCCAAGTCCGACAATGATAATTACCTTATAGATTACCTCTTTTCAACTACCCCGCCGTGAACTTTCACACCACACGGAACGTCCCTGAAATAATTGTCCAGATTAGCCCTCATCATTTTGTGCCGTAAATTTGCAAGGTGACTTTTTGACGCAAAGTGCACTCGGAACCTACGGGCCACGTTTCAAATTCTAAAGAGAAAAATGGCGTGTTCTTTTTTCGGGGAAATCCACCGATCACGGTTAAGAGTCGATCTAACAAGCCTTATTTATTCACCATTACAGAATCATCTTGAGTAATACCAAAAGCAATCGGCTTTCATATTTAAATGATATTGAACTTTGAACTGTAGGAATACTGAGGGATAAGGTGAGGAACGCGAGAAAACCAAGCAAAAAGCGTTTCATATCATCACCACTATCTGTCATCACGGCAAAATCCTGTGTGTTCCCATGAAACTCCTCGCTTGGATCATTCATGTTAAGGGAAGGCAATTAGGAGTTAAATGGTACCGTGTTTTAGTGAATGTTATA
The DNA here is from genome assembly GCA_933228895.1 of Platycnemis pennipes. NCBI lineage: Eukaryota > Metazoa > Arthropoda > Insecta > Odonata > Platycnemididae > Platycnemis > Platycnemis pennipes. The sequence continues at coordinate 57,016,325 of OW121853.1, forward strand.
TGGATAGCTTTATAATTTAATTTCAACAAAAACTGAGCACAACGTTGGGCGCAGAGAGCAATAACCTTGAATAATTGCTGTTACGCCCAAAATTAGAATTCGAACGTTTTCAGGACACCACACTGTATAAATTATTTACAAAAACACCAATGCATAAATGCTAGTAAATAATACAGGATTTATTCATCAGAGCAGAATATAATAGTCACACCATATATGGAGTGCTTTATGTGGTGTTTAAATTATTTACGTATTTGGCGAATGTTTTTATTATACTTAAATGAGTCTGACCGTAAGTAACCTTACCGTTCTGTATAAATATTTGCCTCGGTGTAATGACTCAGGAATCATTTTGTTTGCTGTTAGTTAGATATTCAAGGTCGGTTATACAATTACACGCCCAAAATACCATATCCTCGTGCAGGAGAAAGGAATTTAACTGGCTAATCTAGGTTGCTTAATATCAATAAATGAGAATTAATTTGTTTATGTTGACCCTTTTCTTCGAGTTCTAATTTGTCAAAATAGAGTACGAAGTAGAAAAAGATTTTCCTTTTTACTGTTTCCCAGAGAATTGACGAAGTTAAATGCGATTGAGACCATTTTTAACAAAACTATAATTTATAAATTAACGTAAATAACTCTTCAAATAGCAACGAGTCATAAGCACAGTGATAAGTATGGTATTGGTCCGTAAATATTCCTACATTTTCTAATATACTTGACTATACCTTGGTCATGCTTATAGGGCCAACAGATTTTGCCTACCACCATCAATATGTCCTGCAAACTTGTATTTGATTTTGGTAGTTTCTAATCTGCAATACTATCGAAATTTCTTGGGTACGGATCCCAGCTCGGGGGGCATGGATGTTCCAGTCAAAAACAGATTGTAAAGACCGTAGCATTTTGGGCACCAAAAAAAACGAATTGTACGAGTACTAATCCCATTGCGTAGGCCTGTAGATTTTTAAAGAATCAACATTATTCCACATTCTATGCAATACGAATGGTTAGTAATTGATTAGTAATTTTTAAGAACCAAGTATTGATAAGTTTTCCTGCGGGATAGAATGTACACTGGTCTCAGACATCACAAGCAAACATAGAATACAGAGAAATAAACACCAGTGTACTTAAGAAATTTGTGTTAAATATTGTTTTCGTTAGACAGAAAAAATAACTAAAAAGTTCAGTAACATATTTATGTGATGTCACGCCTGTTACCTCAGTATGTACACACACACACAGTCATGAAGTTTCGCCATAGAAATATACCAGTTGCAAAGAATAAGGCCAAGCGTTCCGTTATTCGCGAAGAGAACAGGAAGGGAACATTGCGGATAGAGAGAAAATGCTTCGGGCAATCAGGCGTCGATATTCAATTAGTGGACAGTTTGCTGTCAAAGGAAATGCACGAGTTTAGAGCTTCTGAGTGATTGATCACAGGGAAAAGGTATGGGTGAAGGGTCCAAAGTAAACTGAGTTTGGGTCTGGGAGCCGTATTCCCTTCACTAAGAGGCGAAGGAAAAGAAGTGAGGCAGGAATGTTACGCGATACGCACCCGGATGAAGCACCCAAATTTGGAGAACGAATGATTTTGTTGTGAAGAATAAGTGACCAGATGATGATGTAATAATCATTGATTCAGAAGCGAAAGAACTAGGCTGAATAGCATGTAGCACGAGAATGAGGAACTCGAAACGTGAAAAAGACAACCGAAAACAACTTGGGTACAGATCAAAACACCCAGTATACGCAGACGTTTGGCTTCACTGCCACACGCACGCATGCACGCTTTGCATTTCTTAGTAAGCCATTAAGTAAAACAAGACGAAGTATTGCATGGATGCAGGATCAATCAACCTTTCTGCCATTGTAAAGAGTGGCTTTTTAAAAATTCTTTTAGGCTGATAGCTGTTCACGACATTTAAGGTAGTTTCTAAATGATCTTCTGAAATGAATTGATCAAGTTTTTATGGGCGACTCGACAACAGAACATTTCGTGCCTGATTAATAATATTTTCAATACATTTCATTATAAAATCGATCGATTCGGCTTTAACTTGGTGAAAATTCATGCTGAACAAGAAGAAGCAACCTATGTAAATTTTCACAGGCTTTATTTTTGCTGGTACAACGCGTTTCGACGCTAAGGGGTCATTCTCAAGTACCTAAGAAGTACTGTACTTGAGTGTACCTCCTGTAAAAGTCTGTGAAAATTTACATAGGTTGCTTCTTCTCATTCACATTTCATTATCTTTACTTCCATCTTACTATATGGTCTCCGAAAGATAAATAAATATGATAACCGAGGGAATGATCAACGATTAATAAGCTAAGCCTACGTTTTTAATCTCAGGATGTCATGTGTTGCAGTTAGTAGGACACAATGAAGAATGTTAGCAAAGTCATGGAAGAGATCTTCATAATTCTCCTTTCCATCGGAGTATCCAACGAAAGATCTTGACGCCTCTATTCCACATCATTTTATTCTGCAAATCTCTCACTCTACTTCCATTCCGTCCCGGTCTATCCTTCTCCCTTTCTCCACACTCGCACCGACGCTCCTGTCCCGTCTCCCTTTTCCCGGCTGAGGCGAAGTGATTGATGAATCGGTTACAAAAACGATGCCATTACTACGGATGGGAAGAGAGGAAGAAGGGATGACGGTGAAACAAAGAGTCTGCATGATAATAGTAAATGCACAAGCGGAGAGGTGGTAGAGAACCGACCATCTCGTCGGTCGACAACATTGGACCTTCTTGTGGCGCCGAGCTAGAGGTTATCGATGGTTCCCGTAAGGTGGTGGAATAAATCGTTGTGACTCTGGGAGATAGGCTGGGTGGAAATGGAAACAAAATAAGACCAGAGACGCTGGTTTTAAATCCAATTCCCTGATTTTGAATGGGAATCGCTAATACTCAAAAGACACTGATATACTTTTTCATTACGGGGATACTGGTTTTGAAACGATTTTCTTAAATGTCAAAAGTTAAACAGCTCAAAATCTACCAAATTAAAGTAATTAGTAAATCATTCAAAACCTAGAAACTCCCAGGTAGATTAAACTTGTAAATATTATCAAATGTCGAATTTCATATGGCATATGTTCACCTCCCTAAACCCTTCGATTTTTCCATTAGTTGATAGACCTCAGTGTTCATGTTCTTTTGCGTTTCCTATGAAAGAGGTGTCCCAATAAAATGACATTTGAACAATGTTTAAATGCCATTTTTGGTATAAATCAATTGTGGCTGACGTACGATGTTATGAGAAACTGCTAAACTAAGTCTCCCTTAAGATCACTTAGATGAAAAATGGTCTATTATTAACGTCTTGAACATAATAAAAACCGGTTCAATACGTGGCAATGAATGCGCTTTACATTCCTCAAAGATGTTTAAAAGTATCTGCAATAACCCATAAACATAATAAGGGCAATATATTATTTTTCTGTCTTTCCTCTACACTGTATTACCCAAAAAGCCTGTCTTCTGAAATGGATACACTTCCAAATCTTTGTACTCTCGTATTTCTTTCTATCACTAATTAGAAATTCAACAAGTACCAAAAATGAGTATTTCAAAAAGTATAGGTATCATATAACCTCACCATATTTCCTGTGCTTTATTTCCATCTGAATCAATGACAGTTTCTTACAGACAGTAATGAACGGGCGCCTCTCAAACCAACAATTAATTTCATATGCATTTTTTCCTTTGCAGAGTCCCGAGGCGGATATTACAAGAACTCTGTCCTGTTCACAAGTGCGACTTAAGTGTGTTCCGACGACGGCCAAGTTTTTGTGCATGAATCAGCGAGTGAGGACCAATTCAAGAGCAGCACGTATTCGAAAGTGGGCCACACAGTTGGACACGAAAATGGCGGCCCACGAGCAAGATCATGGCGTCGGAAGACGAAGACTTAAAAGACACTTTGGAGCGCGTGAAGAGATGTAAATATATGTACAGACTGGGATGCGCGACGGAACAAGAAATGCTCGTCGAGATGCAGAAACGGATGCATGTGTCGGGGGGGGATGCTTGTGTGCAGCTGGTGCGAGCCGCTTGGTGTGTATTCATCGGCTGAAGGACAAACGACACGTTCGCGAGGGATGTGGGGTGCCCCTCGTGCATTGCAGAGTCGAGCAGAGAACTTCCAAGCTCTCTGCTCTCCCTTTTCCTTTCCCACGGTTGATCTCGCCCTGTGTCCAAGCGACGTCCCCGCCGCGTCCGAATTCGTTCCCCTGACTGCTAGGGACGGGACCTTGCGGCGTTGGGGCCGTCCCGCCTCCGCTCAGACCGCGCCTTCTCGCGGAGGCTTCGAAGGTGGCACAGATGAACACTTCGTTTTTATTGAGGAGGACACTTTTCATTACACCTCCCTTTGCCGCCTGGGAGCGCGGCTTTTATAACGGGAGCATGTGCGTGCGTGCGTGAAAGGGTGTGAGTGTGGGCGTGCGTGCGTGTGGGTATATACGCGAGCGAGGAAAGCATGTTTTGTTTCACTAATTGATGTAGCCAGGTATTTCTCGAAGAATGAGGGGACACACAAAAGTCCCAGAGGAAAAAAAAGAGTATTTTGTTGTGTAATATTCCATTCCCAATGAACCTTAATATTAACCCTTCCATAAATATCAATCTGCAGAAAATAACGGTCCATGATTGATTTACCGGCCGTAACATAAAAATAACTTAAACGTATGTTTTTTGCCACCTGAACGCAGAGTGGATTTTGTGTATAGATTTATAAGAAGGCGAATAGTTGAAAAGCGTTAAAGTTTTAACATATATTGCGTTCTTTGACATTATCATAATATTCGGGGTGAAAGAAAAATCACTATTTAGCCCTCACAACCAGATCGCAGGCATTGGTTATATACTGAGTCAGTCAAGCATGAAAGATTATCTTAGCCTTCATCTCGGAGGATACTGTTAACTTTAATGTAGCAAAATGGAGCGTTATATAAAATACTATTCATAGTATACACATCTGTTTACTGTTTATTAGAGTGCGTTTTTATTTAATGGGGTAAGAGTGGCAAAATACATTTAAAATAAGAGGATGAGTGAATCACGTCTTTGCATATGTACAAAATGAATTTTTGGTAAGATAAATAAGTAAGAGTAACAAAAAATATATTTCAACTAGTCTTCGAAAGAGTTGTCAGGGCTTGCTTCGAGAGGCAATTCCCACAACACTTTATATTAAGTCACTCATTCATTTCCATCTTAACCATTCATGGTAACTATTATCCACGACAAAAAGGAGCTGCCGGCAAGGAAATATCATTAGAGCATCATCACCTACGTATAAAAAGTCAGACCGGACACATATCACCATTCGTCTTGGAAATAGTAATTTTATGCACATTGTGTAAAGTTTTTAGAGCACGAGGAAACAAAGATCAGCTACTTCGCGCGTCTCGAAAGAATGTCTTGCCGATTGTGCGTCTCCCTAGACTTCTACTGTGGAGGCAGGGAAGATTGAAAATACATCGTCGAATGAATTTTTGAATAAAGTTGTATTGCCACAATCAGTTTCTGAATGCCCCGTCTATTTCAATGTGTGAGTAGGGTTTTTTGAAAGAAATATACAGCATTGTGCCCAGTTTTTTATTTAGATAGTTATAAAGAAATCTATAAAATTATAGCGACAGAATATATGAAATCGTGTAATAAACTATTATTAATACTGGTTGTCGTTATTAAATAATTCAAATTATTTGTACTTGTAAAGTTTTAGCATACTTAGCTGCGAAATGTTTTAAGTGTGAATGTTCTATGTACTCTCGTAGGTGAAATCGCCCGAACTTTTTTTCGTGCCATTCATTAAACCCAAGAGTTATTCAAAGCTCTTTTACCTTGTATATTTAAAATTACGTCATTTGCTCCAGGCAAATCTGGATCAAAGGCAGGTGACCTCATCACGCATCAATATCACAAAAAATATTTATTCAGTACCTAGGCTATTCTGGCGAAATCAAGGAAATGATTCGGGCGACTTCTCCATTAGTGAGTCTTTTTATGGCATAGAATCTCATTACCACAGTTAAAAAGTATGTTTCACGGTTATCGATGACTTTCTTACGTACAAGATCATAGATGTGTTACTATAAGTTTCCTTTCACAATAGTTATTTGTGGACATTTAAATTCTTATCGCTATTTTCAAAGTTAAACGTTCGTTTTTGAGTTTTAGCTAGCAAAAACCAAGAAAATGATGGAAAATTAAAAACTTTGATATGTATTTAATTTTTTTCAACATATTTTGTCATAAAACTCTAAATCCTGGATTTGAAAAAGATCACATCGCAAAATGTTTAATATTCCTTTTTTAAAATTTTTTTCGAGCCGCTTCCCAACAGTATTTTTGTATTTGTGTGTATGTGTGCCTTGTATCTGTAGAATGAAATAAATAATTAGAAACTTATATTGATAGCAATAACAGTCATTATAAAATTTTCCCACAATATAAGCAGAAGTACGCGGAGCAAGTGTTATGAATACCCGGGTGAGTATTTTACTATAGATATATTAAATGCCAGTCTGATTCTAAATACACATCCGTGCATTTAATTCATGCTAAGGAATGAGCCAACAAGCTAAAAACTTAACAAACTAACTATGACAGAGGTAATTAATTCTGCGAAAAGAAGTGCCCACCATATTCGCTCGCTATACTCATACACCTACATGGAAAATTTAGTCCATGAAAGGTAAACTAAGAGTCCATCCAATTGCTCAATAAATGAATTAAAATCCTAGCCGACCGAAAAGAGAGACAAAACTGGCGATAATTTACCATTGGCGTCAATCGGCATTCATTATACTCATACTTATCGACACTCTGATTCTTATATTCAAAGGAATCACTCAGGACCGTATCTTTGAAGTTCTGCATGGAGCACACATGAACTTGAATAAAATTCTATTCCCCACCAAATTGCATGAAATTTCCTGGCGCTCTGTCATGGATTTTACTAACAACTCATAATATACCAACTGCTGAAACCGTCCTTAAACTTCACTAGTAGCTCGTAAAACGATAAGAGAACCATATTGAGTGACAAAGAACATTGCGGGAGAGAATCAACACTGATTTCGTGAGATCTTGGTTTTGAGCACAATAACGGATATAACGGATTTGAGCACAATAGAACGGATAACCTATTTATACTTTGGAAATATAATATTCGGTCCGAAATTCGTTGAATGCAAGCATTAGCCAAGAATAACATTTTTTTCTCAATCGGATATTAATGATTTTTCAATTGGGATTAGCCTGAAGCCCGAAAATTTTCTTTCAAACACCTCAGTTTTATTCATAGCAGGTAAATTATAATTTTCCTCCTGAAAATTTTTGGCGGCTATTACATCCACTTAAGTTCTTTTGCGTCAGCAAATATTAGTGGATACAAATAAAGTAGCAAGAGAGCACGTGAGGGTTTAAATTACGACTAAATATTATTCACAACGCTTCAGGCGAACGAGTACCTAAAGCAACAAAATAAAGACCAATACGCTGGCTCGAGCAGTCCATCAAATTTTCATTCAGACAGATTTTATGGTAATGTAATATTCGGAGTATGAATCTTAACATTATCCATATGATCGAGCAATGGGAATCATTATATTCAGAGTGAACTGTGGTTACATCCGATTATTTTCTTTTTGATTACACGTTACAGACAGCTGGAGTAAGAAGCCTGACATTTAGAATTTCCACTGAGTTATAGAGTCTAGAGACTAGAGTAGAGCTTTATCATCCCGGTCTTTCCCATCGTCCGAATCCAAATTCATTCCAAACCAATCATCAGCAGACGGATACGCGGTAGTCCCCATCTCCAGCGGGAAATTATCATTTCTCGCCACACCCACCCCGACCAATTATTCAAATCGACAGAGAATCAGAAATGCAATAAATAAGACAAGGAAGCACTGCTGACATCGATTAGCATACTTCATGATGAGTTTTTCCCTCGAAAAGGGAAACCTCTCATTTTTGAAAAGTTATTGCCCAGAGTAAGAGATCACAGGTTTAACATTTGTAAAAGCATCACAAATATGCTTTGCTAGATATTAAATCAGCAATGCCAAATACTTAAGGTTTAAACCAAGTTATTTTTCTACTGAATTCTAAACTCTGCAGTTATGCCACTCATGGTAATGCCAGCGCCACTTGGTTAGAGGAGAGAAAGTTACAATGGGAATCCTGCGTTATGGCAGTTTTCGTAGAACAACGCCTTCACGTTTCTGGGCATAAAGGCATAGAAGACAATAATTCATAGCTAAAATTTACATCCAACAAATTCTAGGAATAAAATATCGAGGTGGCCAATGAAAATCAAAGCACATCGTGACTGCTGGAAGTCACATTCAGCAATGCATTTACGAAAACTCAGTATGCAAGGTTTGAGGTAAGTGATACTTAGATGATATGAATTTTATAAAATGGTACGCAACCGTAGGTAACACATATTAGATTCATAAAAGTAGGTATAGCACGACAAAATTCCTTTTGAATGCGCGCACAAACGCTGATGGCTGAAGACGAGCTGGGGGGTGTTGGGCTTCAAGAGAGCTCAAGTATATCTTTAGATTTCGCACCCAAATCGGTAGAATATAGTTCCTACAACTTCGGGTCCCTCACTCAAATTACGTCGACTGGCTGTTTGGTCAGATACTCATTGCCTTTGGTTCTCATATGCAAATACTCAGTTCTGACGTCGTATCATTCTTGATGGTGCACCCAAATCTCCCCGCCCAATTGATATTAAGGTATTACATCCAAACCTCTTGCGCAGTGCATCACACCCATTAACTATTACAGTCAGTTCACCCTCCACCCTTGTATTTTCTATGCTGGATTCCCATCATTCTCTATCATCAAGCTGTTCTACTGTTAGTAAGTTTATCCCTCAGTGAAAACACCAGAAAACAAGTAAGCAGTAATGTAATAATTTTAGGTTCGTATGTAATGCATAAATGACATTTACATTTGTCCTTATCGAAATTATTAGGCATGAATGGCAGACGGAAAGAAGTGAGTACTGGTAAACACCGAAGTAAGTAATGAATACGAATCACTTTTCGCCGAGTTTTCGCCGACTTTTCGATGAGTAACACGCTCATCCAAACATCGGAAATGAAAAGGCACACCCGGTGCCAAACCCAAGTGAATTTCATTAATCAATCATCGTGTGTTCGATGAGTAACTTGCTCTTCAAAAACATCATTGAGAAATAATAAAATTGAATTGTTCTAATCGACATCAATAGAACATAAATAGGAGCAACATTGATAGCAGCAATTACCACAAATGATACTGAGAACGTAATTGCACAGACGCATGGCTCACACGTGGGTTGAATTGGTCTATGAAATGGAAATATCATTTACAGTGAAAGAGAAAATAATTGGCCACCAAGGGAAATCAATTCACAGGTAAATTAAGATAATAACTAAAAAGGCTATAAAAAGTCATCTATAATCCTACCACGCCTATGACGTTTACTCCATTGTCGGTGAGTACCTTCTCGCGAAGTATATCCGTCTCTAAAAAGTGCTTCTCATACTCAACTTGTGGATGCTTCACCAAGAAACTATCGCGAAGAATGCACTTCTGCCACTCACCGCGGCGGCTTTCTTCTCTCAGGACCACAAAGCAATGCACCCTTTCGGTATTCGAATTATACTCAGAGGTACAACCATGGAAGAAGGAGGGCATCCTTCCTCCACATGGTACAACCCGATGTGATGTATCTCCTACCGACCATAATGTTCTACCAATACAGTCTGGTTTCCAAACTCTAAAACACTTAATGATGTCTTTGAGAAAAGAAACCCAGATCTTATTCGCAGGAACAGTTTCACAAAAATGTGGTTTGCCGCAGTGAAACACCGTAAGACGCTTACTTTGTGTGCTGGCACAAGGTAAATGAAGGGCGAATGAACAAGTGGCGCCAACGACCGAAAGCAGGAACTAAGCGGACAATAAGGGGACGTGCGACGAGCCCATGTTGCCGGGGTCTGCTCTCGATTCAATCAACCATGAACGTGGCATAAAATAACTGATACTGACTTTGAAAATATCGACTGAATCACTGTTCCATAGCTCAACTACAGAATAGAAAACGGATAAAATTTTGGGTCTAGATTTCTGAAGAATTGCACATTAGGTATGATATATTGCTCTTGGTACCTTTGCGTACATGCAAATGACAAGAATACTATGCACGATTAAAGTAATAAGTGGACTAGAATAGTGATTCATGTGTGATTAGAATAATTGAGCGGTAGGTTTAAAGCATCTTTGAGTATGGAATTTTTCATAACTAATGCATAAATAAAAAAAATATTATAGTAAGGTTTAATGGTTTTTACGGGCAAATCCCGGGTTAGTGAAGATTCATGAGTGGGAGTAAAATCTTCCATTTGGCTTCAAAAGTGTAAGTACTACCTAGAAAGTAGTAAAATATAAGTGGTATGAAACATAAGCACATACTTTCATCATGAAGGGCTTCCATAATAAATCCTCAATACAGTAAACAAATTTGGAGCTAAAGTAATGGATAAATACATTTTTAATATGTAAATCACAAACTACCACGACAATGCACTCTTCGCACTCTGGAACAGCCACATACCGAAGTGAATAGTCTCGCTTGAACAAATAAACGAACAATGAATGGCTCTAATTCCAAAAATGGAAACCAGTTAATAGAGAACATCAATTATTGTTCTTAAAGCAATAATACCTTGCCGGAATACACAACAATAATTAAGTAATTTATTATTTCCTTACAAATGAAAACCTGTCCTAATCTCTATCAAATCGTTGGAGATTAAACCGACCATATTCATGACGAATAAAATTCTACTAACTGGATTATATCTTCTACTCCTGACTGAATCAACTGCAGTATTTAACGAACTCAACTTGCCCTGGCTCTGATTCCCATAGGTATCCTGCATTCACCTTCACCTAACCTTCAGCCACCTCTCGGTCGACGAATTTCTCACGCTTTGGCCTCCAAGCGACCATTCTTCGGCTAATTCGAGCGTTTTCCTCGTTCAGAAAAACGAAGCATTGTCAGTGATTCCGTGAAAGTGTTAATTTTTTCCCGGAATAAGCGTAGCATTCTCTTGAAGTTGTACGACCTATTGCCTGTTGCTGTACGTCAAGGTGCTCCTCTCATATAGAAATATAGAATACTCGTTACTCGGTTAAAAACTGGATGATGAACTGTTCAGAAGGGGATTGCTGCAATAAAAGTGGTTAATGATGCACTAGTGTTACATGTAATCAATGAAGATCAATTACCTACTACTCTCCATACTTGCTTCTTAACGTGCATTTAATGCCATTACTTCAAAGATAGAGAAATTTCAGGTATTCCTCAACCACCCGAGTATTAACCGACCCAATAGGAAAATATATACTTTTCAGTTAGAGTTTAATGGTATCTGAAGGTAAATTTGCATATGACAAATGAAATATAAGAATTCGTTTTAAGTCCGACCCGGTGAAAACATTTAATATGCAAAGAAAATCCGCGAAAAAATACAGAAATTAGGAAATAAATCTTGCACCATTAGTTTTCCAACTACTCGACGTTTTATTTCTGGCTTAATTCATTGTTGCCACTTTTTGCAGTCACCCTCTATGTTTATATATAGAGAAATAAAGCCATAAACTAGCTACGATAATATGCGTCCTCCGCTTTTTTAGTTCATGGTAGTAGTAGATATAATTCGCACACTGATGTGTGAGAAAAAAGCACCAACAATAGGGCAAAAGTATTCAAATATAAAACTCGCTCTACTCAGTACATTGAGCCTAATCCGGTGGCTATAGTATAGGCCTCCCAACTCGTGAACCAGAAAGCAAGTTCCATCAGAAGAAGATGTTTCTCTACGGAATCGGTCCCTGCTTAAATACCTGAATCAGGTGCTGTATAATCCAATATCGCGATGGTGGGATCACAGCATCCATGATCCAATGATCCATTCGACGTAAGGGATGAAACAGTAAACCCTTGATGCCATCCGTACAGAGTTTTCTTATAGACATACCGGTTTTCTTTTCTCTTATCTTCAGTTTCCTCATCAGATCATCACTACCCTCCGATACTTAGTGATATCAATAAGGATGCCGGACGCCTCCCCTGATAGCACAAACGCAGATAAGAGTTCTTGAACTTGGGTGGGGGTGGGGAGATTTTGAGGATATTTCCTCCATACTGTCATATTTTTCTGACTTGCAGAGGATGGATATATAGGGAGTAATTGGAATAATTGGTTCGAATAAGGCCATTCATGACGAAATCCAACAGACGCAAAATGAATTTTAGCAATAAAATACGCTTGGAAAGATTAATAGCAACTACTGATTAATGACCAAGAGAAACGGACCTCAGTGTGACCAAGTGGTCTTCGTATAACTGTGATCTTGCTGTAAACATTTTGTGTTCTGTGCAAGTGTTTTAATCGCCTAGTTCACTTCTCTTTTCCCTCCTCATCGACAACTCGTTCTCTCCCCTCACGACCGATTCCTTTCCCTTCTCTCTTTTGTCCCTCCATTTCTCCTCACTTATTTACACTCTTCGAGTCCAATACAGCTTCCACTTCCCCCATACCATCCATTCCATCCTCCCCAGCTCACGCACCCCCAGTGCACACCTCTCACTTCCCCCGCCTAAAGTTCCCTCCTCCACAGCCCGCTCGCAGTACCAACGGAATGGCCCGGTTAACTCAATAATTACACGGCACAATTTTCGCCCTGTAAGGCTTTAACGTCATTACCCCCGAAGCTTCCATCATAAAGTCACTCCGTCTTCGCGCGGCCTGCAACCATCCAACTCCCCCCTCCTCGCTAGGAGGGGTGAGCAGCCCCCCTTGCCCGCCTACCTACCCCCTATGGTCACCGCACCCCCTACCTTCGCCGCCTCCTCCCATCCTTCTCCTTTTCCATCCGCCTCGCCCGTTGCATTGAATATCCCTTCTCATTTTCAAACCTACGCATAAAGCTTCTTTGAATGGATGAGCTTGCTTCACACCTGCCACCCGAAAAGCCCAGCCCCGGACCTGAAACACTTCTCCAAACTTAGAGGAACCATACGTGAGGAGAGCATAAAAGCTCAGTGATATCGAATGCTCTGCATACCACCTACATCTGCATAACGTCCCACAAACTGCCGGAGGGGTTTGAGGAAGGAGGATCTTGACCCATATGAGAGAACGGGATGATATAATTTGAAGATTCTTGGCTTACGCGGCCATCATGGAACAGAACAGATGAAGAACGACTACCTGGATGTATCAGCAAGGCTTTTTCCCCCGCCTAGTAAATACTGTCCTGCTAGTCTATTCAGTTCTTCGACAGCTTCGGTTAGTAGAAGATGCATACCCACGGAGACGGAGAAACAACAGTAACAAGTGACTAAGAAAATCCCTTCTGTGTCACGCGGACCAAGCACAATATTTGTCAGTCATTGAGAAAAAAATGAGTGTCAGCAACAAAAAGACAGAATAAAAATAATAATAAAGGTAAAATATGGAAGACATCTTGTATTCGCAATACGAAATTCCATGGACCGAAGATTGATTGTATATGATTGACCATCACGGTGGAAATGAACAGATCTTGAGAGGAAAATGTGTTGAAGCAATACATTTGAGAGAGCCTGGTGAGAGTAGCAGTCACATACAAAAATTCCTGAGTAGTATTACAGGTGAAAAACTAAAAATTTTAACATTAAGAAGTAAGTTGAAAGCTATGAAATTATACTTAATGTCCCTCATTAATAGGTTGAAATATGAGACCTTGATAAGATTCTTCCAAATTTGAACGCTAAGTATTTTCTAAATCATTCAGGCACATCACCTACTAGTTTTTGGGTCGGCACACTTTTGCAATGAAAAAGTCTGTTCTTCCCGACAGAATAAAATTTTTTGAGTGCCATCAATGTATTTTTACTGCTAAGAAAACATGGAAAATGATATTATACATTTTAGTTAAATTTTATCATCAAAAAATAAGAAGAATTACTACAAAACGGCTCTAAATGGCTCTCATAGGCACCAAGCATTGCGAGCAATAAGCTTGTAAGATAGCGTCTCTTGGTTTTGTTCGTAACAAGTCTTTTTCTTTATTAATACACGACTCAAAAATTAATTCCATAACTGAAAATATAACAATTTCTTCTTATGCCAGCATACTGTTTTATAAATGAGACCCAGATAGTTTTATTTGTATTTCCCTCCAGAGCCACATGTAAGTACCGAAAGAGTCGAGTGTGGCACACAAGCAGCGGTTATTCGAACTCTGCACTAGTTCAAGAGAGAATTATCACATGTGTAATCAATTTACTGGTAAACAGACTCTGCAAAATGCGGGTGTTCATAGACCGTCACATAAACATTGAAACAACGTTGAAATATTATGCAAAGATCAGCCAGCGTTATAGTGTTCCACAGCGTCCGTTGTTTGCATTAATTACATTTTCGAATGTGTTCCAAGGAATTTCTGCAAATATTCCAGGGACCTATGCTCTAGCGTTATAAACATATCAGGATCCGCGTTGCAAGAATATTAATAAAATAAATTGCGGAGTTTATTTACTTTAACGAAAATCCGAGCAACATTTACCCGTGTAATGTTTTAGAAGGAAAATTCAATTTAACTACAAATGGATGCTATAAGAAATCTTTTGTGACACTATAAATTAGTTACAATCAGATATAAAACTTTGCATTGATAAACCGAAATAGCCATTGCCATTAATCTGATTTCCCAAGCTTTCCAAGAAAGGTAAACTAGTGAAAATGATTTCGAAAAACCCTGTCTTTACAAGAAAACTTACCTCGTGCTCAAAAGTAAAGGTTGTTCCCAAAGAAACAGGTGTTTAAATAATATAAGCCATGGAAAGCTCTATAGGGAAGAAAACTAGAGATAAAATGTCCATGCCGTTTTTGATGATCATATTTTGTACAATTTAATTAAAAAACGCGGCCGGCCTCGGTGGCGGCGGAGTTAAGTCCTCGCCTGCCAAACCGAATGTCGCGGGTTCGAGTTCCGCCTGGGTAAAACTTACCTGTCCCGGGAATAATAATAATAATAATAAAAGGTCTTTATTGGAGCGAGATTGAGACAAAACTGTCCCTTCTGCCATCTAACCCCTTGGCAATGGGTGTTTTTAAATGTGTTGTCCAAATATAATAAAACGATCGTAATGAATTAGAGAAATAATTATTATTATTAGAAAAACCTGAGCAAATTTACTAGTAACTCTAAGAATTACATTCAAACTTTTGAAATAATCAACCTAATCTTAATTTTATTTTAAATGTTTGCGATTAGCGAAGTGAAGACAAGAGTGGGAAGTCCTGATGCTCTTTCCCACTCTTAAGGATTATCTGTTCTTTCTTATTTTTACCTAGGGGCTCTGAGGGGTTATTCTCTTTCGAGATATTTAAAGAGTGAAATGAATAATAAGTAGTTTCACCCGCGGGTAATCAGCAGTATCACCTATGCCTTTCTGCCCCAATTTTTATTTTCGCCCCTGGACAGAAATGTAGAAGGGACATACCACATACTGGTTGAAAATGGTATATGCCAAAGGTTATTGATGCGGACAAAACATCTGTCAGCGCGTCTAATACCGGTAAGGACCAAGCAAACCCAAATAAATACCTACAAAAAAGTAGAAATGCAAGCAACAAAACCGAATGTTAATTTAGTACCATTTACTATGGAGCAGCCCCCTGCATCTTCCTATGCCGTCAATAGAAAATATTTGGCCCCTTAATGTCCGTTTACTTCCAGTACTGGCCGTCGAGCGCTAGTGGTACTTTCGTCCTACTTTTACAAGGGACCTTATGGGAAGGTCTCCTATTTATCTGCCGAGAAACGTATTAAGTGTGATTTATGTTTTAATTCCTGCTCTCATCGAAGAAAAACCATTATTGCTGAAGCAAGCACCTGAATATTTACCGAATTTAGGAATCTTTTGTCCTGTCAGTGCATACTTACCAACATAACTTTACACAAATCAAGTACAATTTCTTTCCATCAAACATGTTAAATACGACCTGGTTCTAGTCCACAATTGTAAAAGTGTGGAATATAATAAAGTTCCTCATTCAAAATGCATAAAGCTATAGTATTCCACACCGTGACGCGTGTGACATTCTCAAATATTTTTCCATGATGAGACCGAAAGGGAATTACCAACTCCATGATACGTATAATCAACTATCGGCAACGTAACTTTGTGATGCACACTAATCGCGATGATAAAATTTGCGTAGTAATTTTCTACTTCTCTTCGATATCGCTTTCTTAAGTCTAATGTTTTGGAATCTTGATTACCTCTTACAATGATATTGTAACCCGTCAGACCAGTAACAAGAAAAAATGAATAAAATAACAAAGTGTTTTTCCCCTAGTAACCTCTTTATTACGATTATGGCTCAGCAAAACCACATCAAACAATTTCCCTCTTGCTGTATAAAAATTACAATCAAAGTCCCACCACTCGTAGTCAGTGAAACATTATTTCCTGGGAGATAACCTTAGAGTTTCTTTGTGGATTTCCTCTCGAGGGACTGAATATTGGGTTGCAGAATTGAATAAATATTAGTAAATCAAGCACTTTGTACATTGATTCTCACAAAAATTTACGTCATAGAAAATTTGGTCATTTTTTTCTTCATTGAATACTCTATGTTAGCCTCAAAATTATGTGTTTGCAAATTGCCTCATTCGCATGCTAACATAATAATCGATTATGAATGCCATAACTTCTTCACAATGTTTTGAGCAAGAAAAAAACGAATGAGTTTTGGAGGGTATCACTTATAGCAAGTTCAAAATCATTTACTTTCATACAACGTAAAATTAAAACGTGTTCCGCAGAAAGTATGAAACGAAATAAATTTAAATTTTGGTGCAAAAGAGCGCCTTTAGTTTTTAGCTCAAATAATTTACCCACTGGTTGCACCGAATTTGCCAGTGGATTTATAAATTACAAGCGGCAAACTGCACAACGTGAATACTTAAACATTTGCTTTGAAACATAATGGCTTGCGTCATAAATTACACATTGAACGACTTTAGGGAGCGCTTAGTTAATGATATCAATAAGGTGGTAAAAAGTAAGCTTCGTCTATTTGACGCAATACTGTACAGGGAAATTCTATGCCCAAACGATAAAGAATATTTAAATGATGACCTACAAGCAATTGAAAATTGGTGTGAAACATGGCAGTTTGAATTAAACTTTAAAAAATGTCTTGTGATGAATTTTTGGAAAAAGAATAGCTCTCCTCCTAGCACTTACATAAATAAGTAATATTGAATTAACAAACGTGGAATCCATTAAATATCTTGGAATAAGACTAACACATGATCTTTCCTGGGGTAAACACATACGTGAAATAATGGGTCAAGCGAATCGTAAACTGGGATTCGTCACAAGAGTACTGGGTAAATGTGACGATCACGTACGAGAAATCAGCTACTTTTCCCTTGTTAGACCTCATTTGGAATGTGCTTCCAGTGTATGGGATCCCTACGAAATCGGTCTAAATAATGAACTTCAACGTGTGCAGCGAAGATCGGCAAGATTTGTAAGGGGCCGGTATGATAACCTTATTAGCGTATCCAATCTATTAAATGAACTAAATTGGGAATAATTGTCAGATCGCAGGTTGAAATTTAGATTTAATCTCTTAAACAAATTCCAAGACCATATTTTCAGTGATGATGTTAAAAATATTTTACGAACCCCAACTTACTATGGTAGACTGGACCATAATTACAAAATTAGAGAAATTGATTGCCGAACTGACAGATTTAAAATGTCCTTTTTTCCTCGTACAGTTACGAAAATCTCTATCTAGGAAATCTAGGAAAAAATATCTTCTAACATATGAATAACGGTAAATATATCCAGTACGAGTGTAGCAATGGATAACATTGGTAGCTGCATGTTGGTATAAGGACTTGATGCTTACGCAACTAACAGCATGTTTTTGCATGTTTGCTTAGCTATTTTTATCTTTTTTTAAATAGTGTAGTTTAGAACAGTATATAAATACTAATCCTTTTTTTATGCATGATATGTAATACATGTTTGGTGGGAATTCACCCCCTGCCACAAACATTTATGGTGGCTTGCAGGGTATTTTGTAGATGTAGATGTAGTCATGTTCAATGATGACAGCTTCGACATCTCTTTACCCGTTTCCAGCCACAGCCCTCAGTTTTTCCTTGAGAGATTTCCTCAAGTCTTCTTTTTTTTACCTATTTCTTTGATTTCATGCAGTATAATCAAGGGCTCCGAAGGCTTATCCTGAAATATTGTGCAATTGTCTGTTTTGGGGGGCTTAATAAAGCTGTACATATACACTGTCTCTCCCGTCTACTACCATCTTCCGCAATATTTCCATTAACTTTTCCCACCTCACTCTGTCGAACGCCTTTTCGAAATCCACAAAGCACGCGAATACACCCAGATTGTATTCTAGTTTCCTTTCCACTAGTACTCTCATCACTGCAATCGCATCCCGAGTGGCCCTCACTTTCCGAAATCCAAACTGTTCCTAGCCTATGATTTCGTTTGCTCTCTTTTCCATTCTTCTATTGATGATTGTAAGCACTACATCAGCCGCATGATGAATCAAACCTATCGTTCTATAGTTTTCACATTCTTCTAGTCTTCACCCTTTTTTTCGGTTTAGGTATCAGCACGGTTTTTACAAAATCCTCCGGTCAAGTGCCCTCCTCGTATATTCTAGGAACGAGTTCATAAAATCTCTCCCTTCCCTGTTTTCCTACGTTTTTCAGAAACACAGCTGGGATGTTATCTATTCCCACCGCTTTGCCCACCTTCATTTCTCGCAATGCTTTCTCTATCTCACTATTCAGTATTCCAGGGCCCACGTCATCCTGATCTACGTCCTTTTCCTCTTCTATATCCTAGTTCCTAAGCCTATTTTCGCTATCGTACAGTTCCTCAACACATTTCCTCCATCGACGCTGGATCTCCTCTGGTTCAATTGCAAAATTTACCCTTCTGTCTTTGATGCACGGGACCGATTTCTCTTTCCTCATGCCCGATAACATTACTCGCAGCTTCTGTTCCTCACTGAGGCGGCTGTGAGAAAGCTTCTGGCACCAGTCCTATCAAGTGATGGTGTCATGTTAAAAACACTATTGTGGCAGGCAACGGGAAACCCCTTTAATTAAATTCTCCCAAGAACACAATATTTCCTTTTTTCTGGCCTGACCGGTTTCAATATCATTGTAAGAGGTAATCAAGATTCCAAAACATTAGACTTAAGAAAGCGATATCGAAGAGAAGTAGAAAATTACTACGCAAATTTTATCATCGCGATTAGTGTGCATCACAAAGTTACGTTGCCGATAGTTGATTATACGTATCATGGAGTTGGTAATTCCCTTTCGGTCTCATCATGGAAAAATATTTGAGAATGTCACACGCGTCACGGTGTGGAATACTATAGCTTTATGCATTTTGAATGAGGAACTTTATTATATTCCACACTTTTACAATTGTGGACTAGAACCAGGTCGTATTTGACATGTTTGATGGAAAGAAATTGTACTTGATTTGTGTAAAGTTATGTTGGTAAGTATGCACTGACAGGACAAAAGATTCCTAAATTCGGTAAATATTCAGGTGCTTGCTTCAGCAATAATGGTTTTTCTTCGATGAAAGCAGGAATTAAAACATAAATCACACTTAATACGTTTCTCGGCAGATAAATAGGAGACCTTCCCATAAGGTCCCTTGTAAAAGTAGGACGAAAGTACCACTAGCGCTCGACGGCCAGTACTGGAAGTAAACGGACATTAAGGGGACCAGTTTTTTTGGGAAGTTGCAGGGGGCTGCTATGGAGTAATTGCATACAAACACACCAATCCCTGAAATGGTAATATTCAACTACATTCTCGCCACTGTTCGATCTCGCCAACAATACGCTCTTCTCCTCTCCATCTTATCCTCCGAGACATCCGCGTGTCTCCACCCACTCCTTGAATACCATCCACCCCGTCTTTCTTAATTTCCCCCCTCCCCAACCTCCCACCGCTCCATCAGCTACTTTCAGGCCCTCCGTCTTGTTTTTCCTCCTCCGTAATGTGGTAGGAGGACGGGTGGGTGTGCAACGGAGGGTGGTGGGGAGGAAAGAGAGAGAGAGAGAGAGAGGTAGGGAGTTTTTGGCTTGAGCCGACAGAGGTTGGGTGGACGACAGGAGGGCTTGGGGTAGAAGAGGGATACCGAGGGGAGGATAGAGAGAGAGAGAGGGACTGATTATCAAATTAATAACCCATCTCTCTTCGCACTAACCTGATTATTCCTCATTACCATACACTTCAGAGGATAAGAGAGGGCGGGACCGGGTGGGTGGATATGGGGGAGGGAGCAGGGGCGCGGGTGGGTGACAGGGTGAGGAAGAGCGGAGACGAAGAAAATCCGAAGGAAGAGGAGGGAGACGGAGGGAGGAAGACGGCCGAGGAGGTGAGGGCGAAAAAATGATTTCTTCGCGGGGGAGAGGGGTGGGTAGCGTCTTGGGGGCACCCAAGGGGTGGAAAGAGGGAGAAGGCGGGGGAGGGACTAATCCCTGGACGGGGAGAGGGAGAGTGTTTCCTAAGTGAGATGAAGTCACCTTGAGTGAGGACTAAGAAAAGGCTTCGTTTCGCGGTCAATGTTATGAAGATGATAAACTTAATTTTTTTCCTTAACCCTCTCCGCCAAGGCGACGCTGGTTTTTTGTGCAATTAGCGCGCAAACCAACCGAAAGTAAATCAATTTCTAGCAACCCCTTGGAATATTGAATCTGCCTTATTTTAAGAACGTGGAAACAAGAATGTGCCACTACCGCTCGTTCAGTTTCTTCCCTCCCCTAGCGCAGCACATGCCTTTCCCTTCCTAAGCATTCCAAGCTCTGCACAAAACGTGCAACATTCCTAATTTTTACAGCGTTTCACCTTAGGTATTAGAAAATAAAGATGGAGAATTAATACACATCGACGTTAAAAAAATCAACAACCCGTCAATTGAATGAAAATATTAATGAATACGAGGTGTGTTCAAAAAGTAAGTTGATTTTATATTTTTATGAAAAAATAGTTATTTATTCTTCAATATTCTAGTTGTTCCCTTCAAAGTAATCCCCCCCAGATATAATACACTTGTGCCAACGCTTTTTCCAATCCTCGAAGCAATTCTGATAAGCACTTTTTGGTCAAGCCTTGGGCCCTTCCAGCGATGCAGTATTTATCTCCTCAATCGTTGGAAATCTCCGCCCTTTCATAAGTCTCTTCAGTTTTGGGAACAGGAAAAAGTAACAGGGGGCCAAATCCGTTGAATATGGTGGCTGAGGCAAGATTTTGGTGAAGAAAACAGAGAGCAAAACCTTGACATTTGATCGAACTTGGCGTGATTTTTTCGATCTAGGTTCTCCTGGGTACTTCCATTGGGACGATTGGGCTTTGGTTGTGACGTCATAACCATATATCCATGATTCGTCACCAGTTATGATCCTTTTGAGCAAATCAGGATCATCATTGACGTCACTCAACAGCTCCTGAGCGATGCTCATGCGACGGTTCTTCTGGTCAAAATTAAACAGCTTCGGAACGAACTTCGCTGACACACGTCTCATGTTGGCGAATAATTCCTTCCGATTACAAAAGGTATCGTGGTAACAGGAACTACTAGTTCCCAGCTTCAGAGTAGTACAAAACCGCCATTGATGAGAAATAAATCTCTCGCAGGATTGAACAGTCTAAAAGTTTACATAGTTGGACTGGAGAGACAAGAATAGATACATTCATCATGATTAATTTATAGCTAGCGGTAGCCTGGAGACTACAGTTCAATATTTGTTCCAATACTAACATCAAGTTTTATTGCAACTCGGACTGCAAACATTTTCCATGTATACCGACTTTCGTAACTGCTATAGAATAGTTTACTTCTTCGTAAACATGTTCTCTCATGATATTAAATGAAGGGACTGGTTCTCCGAAACTAAAATTCAAATATAGAGTTCCTGAGCTAATGCTTTAGATATTCTGAAATGTAGTTCATCCTTCTGGAATTCACTCCTGAATTTATAAATCATCGCCCTATTGACGATAGTAACTTATATGTATATTCCAAGATGAGAATTAATTTCTCCTAGTTTGAAAAGTTTCATTATTATTTCCGTATATTTGAGTGCGAGGCTTTCTAATTCCAAAGGTATATGTTCACACTTAATGGACGCATAGTATCGTCTTTAGAAGCAAACACGGCTGTGCGACGAACTTAGATCTCATAGAGAAAGAAGTGGGAAATTTCAGATAAATCACGACCAATTACGAATTGAGCGAAGGCTCCAACACCAAAGCTCCTAACACCCGCTGCACGCGGTTAGCGGGAGGCGGTTGTGGTCACGGCAAAGGATTCGTCCTGTTGGGCCGGCAAAAACACCGCAACCACCCCCAGAGTCCCTTTTTTCTTGCTTCGAAGACAGAGAGGGAATTCTTCGAACGCTAAAGGAGGGAGTGAAAGAGAGGTAATAACATTGATAAACGTCAATTCCGCAGACGAAAAGGGGCCCTTTCAGATAAGTGCCGAGGCTTTTGGTATGAGGTGGAGAAATGGTCGGGTCAAGCGCTTTGACCCCCGTTGAATGGTGGGCTAACATGTGGCCAGGTGGGATAGAGGGTAGGCGGGGACGAACGGGGAGAGGGAGTGAGGGGGAGAGGGAGTGAGGGGAAGAGAAAGGGAGATGCCAAGGGAGAGGATAATAACAGAGAAAGAAAAGGATGAGCAAAGTGAAGAGTAAACGACACAAAAAAACTGAAGGCGTTGAACTCCATGAGAATCATCAAAGCCAAGGAGATAATTCGCTTGAAGGAATTCCTTCAACATTAAAACCAATAGAAACAAATGTATTCGAAAAAAATAATTAAATTGTTACGCGTAATTTTGGTAAAAGCGAGGGTTTATAGAGCTGAATTTTCAACTGACGCCATAATAATCACGTATGTCCCGAGTGACAACGAATCACTACAGGTATATTATCTACAATTAAAGTAGCAGAATTGCAATTTTCACACCCAGGAAAAAAATTGCATTTAGAGAAGGGTGGTTAAAACAGAGGAGGTACCTATTATAAATAGTCTAGAGATTGAATTACAAACGTGATAGTTATGGTAGGGAAGAAATTCGTTTTCACTAAAAGATCAGAGTGAATGAGAACTCAACCTTGAGGAAAACAGCACTGAAGTGTTCATCAAATAACAGCGCTGGGAATAATTCGGTAAAAGATGCTTATTCCGGGAAATATTCCCTGGCCAGCGAGAAAAAATAATTATGCACGCTAGGTAATTTTGGCTAGGTAAGGTTTGAGGTAATTTCCCGTTCCTATGTCAATTATGGATAAATACACTAAATGTAGTATGTTACCTTGGGCGGATACCTTGGGTTGAATAAAATATTTGAATATTAAAAAAAATAATTTTCACCGCTTGGGCTCGATGAACCACGGATTTATAAAATGCAACAACCAACATTGCGTTTGAAATTCACTCATTGAGGTTGAAATAAAGTAGTGTTTAAATTAATTCTGTTGTTTAGTATAATGATTTTTGGATTTTTTTGGGTAAATATTGCGATTTTCATAATTTAATTTCGTAGGAGGAAATTAAGTGTACCGTAGTATATTTACACCAGAGACTAGCATGGATTCGTAAACGAATAGACTCATTATAAGTTGGTAACTCTGTGGTTGAACCGAGGCCATCTGATGGATATCGGGAGTGTTTTTAATTTAATAAATTTATTTTCAAAAAAAGCTTACATGTTGTAATTTCCCTATGGATGGGTTACAAAAAAATAAAATATTACAACTTGCAACAGTTACAAGCATACTTTCTAGTGTCTAGTCATTATGAATTATTTATTATCTTGTATGGTCCTGCTAAGCTGATGCTTATCAGCAGGTTCCCAGTTTACAATGTAGTGGTGCAATCACAATAGAGAGTTATAATTTATAAATAATAATAATAAAAAATAACAGTGCAGTTAAGACAATATTCAAGAGTTCTTCAATTCCAGTATTTGGTAGAGAGAATACAGAAGCAGCTTAAAAGTAAAACGCGCCAACTTCGCAACACCATGAGCAAGAAGCGGAGATAAGTGAACGGATTGCAGAGGAACTGGAAATGAAATTCGATTGCGAGGCACGAGGAGGAGTTGGTTGATTACAGCGGGCCGACTGGAAGTGAGTGAAGTGAAGTGGGGGAGAGGAAATGAAGTCTCCGTGGTCAGTCCCGCGGTTTCGACCAAGTGACCGCAACGCTGCCAAATCTGCTCTCCACGCCATCCCTCCAATTTCATTCCGAATCGGCCAAAGAGATCCGAGGGGCAAGTTCGCCTTGAGCGACCACCAACCCCTTTCCTTGCACGCCAGAAGAAAGCTTTGGACCGCAAGCGGTGAGCGAAGAGGAAAGAATCGAAACGAGTTGCCCGCAGAGCTGATTGATTGGAAGGCCCTCTTTCACCAAAAGCAACGAATCGCCAATCGGCGTTCATTTCAACGTTGCTCGCAACAAGCACTCCGTGAAAGACCTTATATGAATAATTCGCCATCCGTACCTCAAAATTTCCCTCGAATGATCCGTCGATTATGAACGAGAGATTTGATATGCAATAAGTCATACGAAAGAGGACTATGATATCTATTATGAAAGGATCTGTGCGATCGAAGTTACCGGTACATATTCAGGATCTATATCGTAAGCTAAGCATGTGAATCACTGTGTACATATACATCAACTCGAAGGTGTGTGTCATGGGGTGAATAATCACTTAACATGCACTATGGTCACAACAAAACTCACACTGTCAATATCACACGGAATAGACAGTATATAATTAAGCTTAACATGCAAGGAGAGATTCAGAAAAAAATCAAGCATGCATTGTACCATTGAGTAAAGAATATTACTCCGTGATTATACACTTCATGTTTCATACGGACATGGGAAAGAAAAAAAATCACGTTACCAATGTCATTTTCACCCCAATGTCTCCCTTTATTCTGTATTGATATGCTTTTAGTAGGATATATAAATGTATGATTATATAAAGGGAGGGTATTTCTTTGAACACATATTGGCGTGACATATTTTGGTGATGATACGGTGGCGAATTTTGCGATGTAAGAAAAAGTTTAGGATGCATCGGTAATAGAAAATAATTCTTCAATTCATTCTCGGTGATCCGGTCAGCCAAGCCCAGCAGACCCTCTCTCAACTTGACCTAATTCCTTTAATAATCCCTTTCCCCAAGGGCCCAAATTTCTGGCCGCATATACCATTTTTTGTCCAACTACTGTAAAAGTGTACACTTTATTAGAGTTTCGAAACCTCCTAATATGTTTGGCGTGTAATCATAAATTTTTAGGCAATATTGGTGCATTTTTTTGTCCCGTTTATGACTTTTTTAATTAGGAGAGATACTGCATATCTCCATGGGAATGTCTTCGGATTAATAGTGAAAATTAGTATTTTGTTACTTCCAACAGGATTGAGTGCACGACGGTAATCAATATCTCTCTCTACCCTAGCAGTGGCTTTAGGGTACTTAGAGGTTAATTATTGTTGACGGATGGTAAGAGATGATAACCCAACATTAACGCAGGATTCAGTCTGTATAGTAATATTCCATTCACACCTTCATTGAATGCAACGCCACTTGCGGCCATAACTCTGAACTGCATTACTAAAAAATACGTTTGATAAAAACATGAAAAGTAGACCCCGAGTTCTATGAATTCATATAATACGAAATATGCGCTCGGACTATAGCGTAGCAAAGCGGATCCAAAGCATTTTTGGAATCGATTCTACCCCGTATCGAGGATTTCACATAAACTCCTCGGAAAAAAAACAAAAATTATTTATTTCTTTTCGAAAAAAATATTGATGCCGTAATATCACCTACTGCCTATGACATCGGTAAATGGAGAAAAACATGGAGAGTATTATGTTTTCATCTCAGTATAGCACTCTACTAAGTAGTGGTTCGGGGAGAAATGCACTTCGATTTCAAAAAAGTGAAGAAATAGTAGTTTGAATACCCTCACGCAAAGTGTGTTATTCTAAGAAATATGAGCGAATAATGGAGAGCATTGTGAGAATAGCAGGAGATTTTACTGCTGTAACGAAAAAGAATCTCTTCTTTTCCTTTCCTTTGGTCTTATAAGAGTGGATATTGGAAGGTAGTCAGCACTTCGCCTATCCGTCGACATAGATGCTAAATGGTGTACGCATGAGTATCTTCCGCTAAGAATGCTCTAAGGCCAACGCAGAGTTTTTCTCCACCCTTACCTACTACTTGCAAATCCTACGTGTGTCTCACCTACCAGAAGTAACAGTAGTAACATTAGTTACAGAATTCGATTTTTAGGTGCTCCAACTGATTAGGCTATATCGAAACATCTGGACTGGCTCCAATAAGGAACAACCTAACATCAAAGCCAGAGGCCAGATTCAAACCCGCCAACTTTGGGTCACCAATCTAGCAACCGCCACCGACCCTACCTCACCTTTATTAATATAGTAGGGCCTTAACCCTCACAAGACTTAAAACCTACGACCTGAAAACTAACGACACAGGGCCAGTTCCAAAGAGTACAATATCTGGTAGCACTCTGTATAATTTCCCTGATTTCATTTGAAATGGCGATTGCATCTACTTGCGCTTATCCATTTTCTATCAAGCACATCACACTGCAACATTCTTCTGCTCTTTGTTTCACCGCAGTAAACATTACAAGTTAGAAAACCTAAAGTATACACAAGAGATATGGTATGTTCACGTCATAAACTATTAAGGTGAAGTTCAGGAACTTGAGATCTCCAAACCATTACTGCATCCAAAGAATAACTATAAATATGGTGCATTATTGAAAGCGTAGGAATTGGTTGAGATTTCCCCCTTAAATCCTCCTCTTACAGGCGGTTGAACTCATAAAATCCTATGGAGGCGGTGCGGAGGAATTTAGCGAAGAGAAGTCTTTTTTTTAATGGACTGCGAAAGAGGGCTACACGAATTCCCAAATACTCGGTTACACCACTTCTCAAGAAATATTTAAGCATCCAATCACGAAGTATACACTTATGCCAAAGAGCAAAGCAAAATACACCTAAATGTGACTGATTTACTTCGCTTATACTTAAGAGAGAGCATCAAAATCATATAAAGAGCTATGCAAAATTACATTCCCTAGAAAATATCCGTAAGAAGTATTATACACCGTTGAAATGCGACAGGAAATGAAATAAATTAGAATTGGAGCCCCCCCCCCCCCCCCAAATCAGGATGAAACAAGTTCAAGATCGAAACACACCAACAGCGTATTTCTTAAACTATTCGACTTTTCAGACTTGGCTACCCAGATAAATCAAAAAGACTTCATTTTTCCCTACCATAGCACTAGACCAAAACAGAATAAAATCTACGAATCTAGGTAGTACAGGTAGAATATGATAATATTCCTGCATCAGAAAAAAAACGTAGACGAAGGTATACCTACTTATATGTGGTAAGGGGTTACAAATATCTAAGGGGGATAGGAGCGAAGAAAAAGTGGGAACGAGCAACATGGGAAGACGTGTTAAAGGAAAAGAAGTTTGAGAGACGTCGAAGGAGTTTTGATGGGATGAGCTCGTCGAGGAGAAGGAAGCGTCGAGAGTGGAAGGAGAAGGGAAGGGGTGAGGGAAGGGGTGAGGGAAGGGGATGGAGGGTGGATAGGGGGGGAGGAGGGGGTTAAGAGGGGAAGAAAAAGAGGGGAACGAGAATCGGGGGTGGGAGAGGGTAAGTTATCCTCTCCACCTTCATAATGACAGGTTAGGAAAAGAACATCATCCCCAAATGGTTGAGCTGAACATTCGGAGGTCAGATAAAGAGAAGAGAGAGCCGTAAGGAGTTGGGAGGGAAGGATTGAGGGAGTCGGGAGTGAGTGAACGAGTGAATGGAGTGGAAAGGGGAGAGAGAAAACGAGGACGAGAGGGAAACGGAGAGCGTGGAATGCGCACGGAATCCGTGGGTTGTTTTCAGGCTTCACTCACAACTGCGGAGAGTGCGGCTCTATGTGCAGTAAATGCGAAATATCAATCAAAGAGTAGAAGCGAGCCACTGAGGAATCTAGAATACGCTGCGTGTTTGGCTTCATGATGGGGTACGGGATGCATGTTGACGATAGGGACAAAATAAAATGAGGTTCTCAAGACACAGGAATGTGAGGATGAACATCAATTTGAGTTTATACATTCAGAGCTTACGGCACAGCATACGTATCCGATTAAGATTTTGGGAGCAGATTGATTTACAGGTTAAGAATTACAGAGAAGGATTTAAGTAACAAAAGGTCATTTGAAAGAGTTTTTTTGAAGGCAAGAGTTTAAGCTAAGACAAATTAAACACTTAAATGCAACAAAATCTGAAAGCCTAAAGACAAGCAATTTATAAATCACTACATATCTTCGTTTTTAGAGGCAGTTTAGAGGCCTTTGAGAGAGATGCACGAAAAATAATATCGGAAAAAGATTTGAATAATTGAGGAAAAATGACATATGGCAGGGAAATGAGAAATTAAATGGGCAGATTTGAGGAAGTTGGGACCAGTAAATGCCGGACATAAAACCATGTAACGGGATGTGTAAAGCATTGTTGCTCGATAAAGAGAAGAGTAAAAAGACTGATTTTAGTTTGGTACGACTTCAGAAGATTAAGAGAGCTTCAGAGGAAAGTGATGTTACTAAAATGTAGTGCTTTGTGAGAGCGGTAAAGCAATGGGTTGCCCAGAGACATGAAGGAGAAGAAAATTTCAGAAGGGAACGATTCAAAGTACAGCCAATATGTTATTTTCCGAGGATGGTGAAATGTTAGACCACTTAACAATACAGACATTCTTAGCAGCAATTTAATAAACCAGCGCCAACATCTGAGAGTTAACCTCAATGATGAATCGATTAACTCTGAAAACGTTGAATAAATAGATAGCAAAAAAATCATTTCCCTTATTAACGAATACCGCCCAAAATATTATAATTAAGGTCTGAACTATCACTATAACGGATACTTAGGATTAAATTATAATTTTATACTTGTCTATTCAAAACACTTACAGAGATTTCACGAGTTATATTCCATCAAAACGGATGACAGGATACCACGTGTAGGAATGACAAGGGGTTTTCTATTACATTATGTCATTGTGTATGGGATAAATTTCCTTCATGTCTCGTATTTTCATAGACACGTGGATACACCTACTGACAGGGAACAGACCGCAAGGATTGAGGTTATGAGCTCCCGTGTAACGATAACATCCGGGCGAAACAACAGATTAAACACAGGAAGATTAGTGTACCAGAAACACCATGTGTTCAACGCCACCAAGAAACTTCGCCACAATAACCATCAAGATACACGACAGCGGAACAGAAGAAACATGAAGAACAAATCGTGCATATCCGAAGTGGAGTTCTGCGAGGCATACTTCGATAGAACTCTTAAGGGCTCGACGGAAAAATTAAACATCATGGATGTGGGTTAAGCGTGTAGTAGCATTACAATTGATCAACTCTTACGATAATAACCACGATTACATAATGAATGAATAATAATGAACACTTAGAACAATTTAAATTTTCTGAGCATATTATCCTTTCAATCTGAAGGAAATACGACGAGAATCTTTGTGAAAAGTATAAAAGTGTGATGGACTCACGATTTAGGTGTTCTGCATTCTTCTGACATTATGTCATGGAAGATATTTGAAATGTTCGAGAGCGACGAACTTGAGGCAATTCACCGCGAATAATATTAGCCGTTGCTTGCCATATATAAAAGCTAAAGCTGGACAGCTCCATTCTGTAAACATGAACAAGATAAGAACAATTAGGATAAATCATGAAAAATGAAACACATTAGTCATACGACAATAATTGTCGAATGGTTAATGTGTTATTATTGTTATTATTTTTTATCGCAGAAAATACTAAGAAGTGAATTTTCTCGACTCTTAACTCTCGTTTGGAGGCACTTCATACCATTTTAAAAGAACCAGAGTTTAAAATCTTAAACATCAACTGCAATATAATTTTCATGACTATGATATAATAGCAATGCGCCATACTATCTAAATCTAAATTCTGAG
This sequence comes from Platycnemis pennipes, assembly GCA_933228895.1. Classification (NCBI taxonomy): domain Eukaryota; kingdom Metazoa; phylum Arthropoda; class Insecta; order Odonata; family Platycnemididae; genus Platycnemis; species Platycnemis pennipes. Next base: position 57,046,578 of record OW121853.1, read on the forward strand.
ATTTCTTATGGAGGTTACAAATGACATAATATCAAAGGGCGAAATTCACAAGGCTTCTGATAAAAATAGGTATACGTTAAATATAAATAATTTCGATATACCTGCCACGCTGGGTACAATATTGCTCTACAGAACGATCTCTCTCGAAACCTTTTTTTATTTAAAATAGGTACTTTAAAAAAATGTTTTAAAAGAAGCTCGCGAGCATGTGAGATGAAAATTACTAGCATACATTTATTTAACTCATGCAAATATAACCATGTACTTTTACGATGCATTACAAGCATTCCATCGCAATGCATTCGATACCTTAATTGATCGATTTCAGGGTTGTATAAAAATACTACATGGCAACTAAATGCATGATATTAAAATCTTTTATAGCATCTTTATACCTAATACACCTGCATAGTATCCTGCTAGCATTAGGATAGACGGAAGAGGGTACATAGCTAGGCACAATGATGGACACCGAGGTCGTCCTTATAGTTCAGTTTATTAGGGACAACAGCATGTGAATTTCAACATTCAACTGGAAAACTGCTTTTCTTGTGCCGCCCTTGACTTTCCACAATGATTTGATACCAACACGTAGATTGGAGACCTATCAAATTTGGCCACTTCCACCTCTGAGCCGCTGCCCCAAATCGGTAGCCCAACACTCTACTCCCACGGCTGCCAAGCAGTCTTCATACATCATCATCAGTGTTCTTCCAACAACGGCCGGTTCTCCGACAGTTACTGCTTTATCTAATCCCACCTTTACCCGTCGTCATCGCCTTTACCGAATCATACAAATATATTTTATTTATCCCGCTAATATTCAACCTTTCTTCGTTCTATGCATGTAAGTATTTCAAAATTTTGAATACATTTAAATATTTTTTTCTGATTTTTCTAATATCTACCTTAATGTATTACCTTAGTATTATTATCATTTAAATGATTCTTAGATGTCCACGTTGGGTAAAATTTGTCATCAATAACGAGATGAAACTATTTATTTTTCAGACAGCTAAGTGAATATCCCATATATATTTAGACTTACGCGTGTAAGAATGTATTCATAGTTTCTCATGAATATTTATTAAACATAGAAATTTATGACATTTTTCACTATGCAGTAGTATCATATGTACCTCTCAGCTGCTTATATGAAAGTGGTGCATTCACGAATTAGTATTTTTGCATGCCCGCATTATAGTAAGTGCAAATTTCGTTCTCTCCCATATTTATAATGTATGCTTAGTGATGGCTCACACCCTGCCACGCTCGTGAAGTGGCTTGCAGGGTATTTTGTAGCTATAGATATTAATGAGGTTGGCAATATCTAAGTGCTATACTTCTTTTAACAACGTACAAGGCAATGGTAGTGCCTTATTAAATATCCATCGAATTATATCGTGCAAGGAATGAATGTAAAAACACTGACAACGATGGAGGCGGTAATTGCTGCATAGAAACACTTCATCGAAAACCTCTTCCTTGAACAATAGTTTATTGCGCGAATCAAACCCAAAAATGCAGATGCAGACACATTGTGTTAAAGCTTATTAGTGCCAAGGGGAGGCTTTACAAACTCGAGAGTATTAAACTTAGGTCTGAGTTGCTGGATACTTAAATATCTATGCAAGACATGGAGGAATGGTTTATGTCATTCTGTGTTTGCCATTTATGCTACGGTCCAGAGAAACCTTCCCCACTTTAAGGAATGACTTCATTCTTTGCCACGCTTCCAGAAGAAAGATCGTTTATGTCTTTCGCGATTTCTGTTACGTTTAAATCTAGAGTGACGAAAGCCCTCAGTGCGCCTATAAATAACTAAGACAACTAATGCAAAACGCGACCTGAAGTTTCCATCGGGGACGAAGAAGAGCTGAACTTAGGAGGAAAGATGGGAATGAGGCGGGGAGAAGGGCAGAAAAGGAAGGAGAGGAGACTGACTCGGGCATAACGTGAGGTGGAGGTCGTGAGTGAGGAGAAGGTCCGGCCCGCCGCCAAAATATCGTAATCATTTTATCGCCTAGAAACAAAAGTGGGCCTTTTAAATGAATGTGCCTCCGCTATAACTATCATCATCCAAAATGCACGTTTGTACGTTTTCCCCGGAGCCCACCCCACCACTGTGCCACCCTCCTCCCGGCCACCATCCCGGGAAGAAAAAGAAAAGAATAACAACACCCCGCCTCTTCGACCCTCCTTAACCTCATCTTCAAAGTAAATCCTTCGAGCCATTTCCTCGGGATCCGTCCCTCGAACATTCCCTTACGCCTCTCAATTATAGACTTTTTCCTTCCCTCAAACCACGTCCCCACAGTTCTATCTCCGAGCCGACTTCAATTTTTTTCCCTCCCATTCCAAATCCCTCGTCCCAATCATTCCTTCGACAATCCCATTTAACGATAGGCCCCTCCCCTCTCTCTTTCATCCCTAACTGACTTAACGAGTTGACTCTATGAGCTGACATAATGGCACCCTTTAGCGGGTGCGCGCACGGAGATCCTGTGTTTCCGCGAATGGCTCGTGTTTCCCACGCCCGCCCCGAAGACCCTTGGGTTCCCCAATGGATTTCGGTCAGCAGCTGACGGGCCAGCAAAACCCGCCCTCGGCGATGGAATTTTGAATGCATTGTTTACTGTGCTGAGATGATACGGCACACAAACACACAACTTTATTCACACTTGGACTATTCTTCTGACCACTGCTTTCTCTACGTGATAACAGATCACTTTTTTGACATCTACCGCGCAGCATGAGAAAAAATTACGGATAAAACAACTCATCATGGAGGAACTAACTGAAGTAGGGAGCACGGAAAATACATTACAAGTAACTTGATATCGAAAAAAAGTGACTTCTAGACCAGAACAGCGCCTTAACTGGTAGGAGGAAAAGATGATATTAACTAAAAAATTAAATGAGCTACCTATTAAGTAATAATACTGATAGACACGAGCAGCGGTAGAAAAAATAAAACAGACTGCTGATGGTTGGAGAAAGCCTGAGGGATCTTAAAAACAATTTCCTGGTAGTCTTTATGTAGATTACACTGAAAATCAGTCACACAAATATAAATCTTGTTATAAATGGTAGGGATGAGTTGTAAGGCTTTGATGATAAGGTACAATTTCTCTTGTAACCTTCCAGGGGCCGGAGGCATTTCCATATTAGTGAAAGGTATCGGCAGCTCTTTTAAGATGCTAGGCCAGAAATGGGTATTACTTTCCCATCCTATACGCAACGAAGTTTTCAGAAGGAAAGAAGTACAATGATAGGGCTTTGTTATAATTCTATTATCCCCTATTAGCTAAACTATATAAAAATTCAACGCTATGTATTTTTCAACTGAAAAATGTTCGTATTGAAAAGCCTTTCCAAGCACGACAGATCCCGACAGAACGTTCCGTTAAATACATACAACAATACAAGAAATGTAACTATTAGGCTGAAATTATGGTAGAGGTACAGATATACCTACACGAACACGAATGAGAACGAATCACGCTATCATACTTTTGGGATTTCCACACATGGAACTTCTATAATCGGCCTCAGCAACATTGTCTTAAAAATTGCCTACGTCAAATGATAGTAATACACAAAAAAGGTGTGATACGCTGAGCGTCACCAGTTATCCTAGAAATATTACAAAATCTACAGAAAATAAGAAAAAAACTTAGCCTTGATTATCATCAATTCCAATGAAACCTCACCCTAATAAAATTAAAAGGTAACACACAGAAAAGGATTAATCTCTGATTTATCGTTGTTATTCAAAAACCGATATAAATAACTGATAATACTTTCAATTAGTTTTTACACTCAAACACTGATTTTTGGTAACACTAATGAATTAACATGTAAGGAGCACATACATCAATCATAAATGTCGCAATACTCATAATTTGTACGAACGTTAAACCTAAATAGGTACGTCTATGAAAGAATCGAGTAGTCTCTAATCTTAGAATAAATGGACTATAATTTATAAATGTGACTATTCATAAAGAAAATGCTTAGCAAATAATTATCCATAATTTCAAAGCCCAATATCACCTAAAGGCATCGACGTATTTTTCATAACACCCGCTATAACCCTTAAGGGAATATCTTGTAGCCCTATTAGCATTCAACATAAGCGGGCCAAATAAAATTACCGCAGAGAAATTAATTAATTAGGGGACTAGGGATAAAATGATCGGTTTTCTGAGATAGGAAAAATAAAAAAAGATAGTAGATTCAGCTAAAAATTAAACTACGAAAACTCTTTGATCGAGCGCCTAAAAAACAAAGCGATACGTTTCAAGGCCATACGGGAAGTAATTAATAATTGGAGCTGACCTATGCCAACGCGAACTCCGGACATAAGTTTTCAAATACACGGTAAACTCATAAACGGCGCTGTGATATTACGAAACGACTAATTACAAAAACTAATTGACATTTCAACTGAGGAACTAAATCGACCGGTTTTCACGTATTTACGCAAATTACGGGGATAGATTATTAATCTGAGCGGACCGACGCGGGCTTGGAACTCGAATCAGATGCCGAGACGTGGCAGGAGCCCCCTCCCCCCGCGTCACAGTCATTCCCACACCACAGCCCCCGCAACAAACCACCCTCCCGCCCCCTCACCTGCCTCCGCCTCCCCGACCCCCGCAAAACCCCCCCGAGCCCACCGCCTTGTCGCGCCGTCCCTCGCCCAGCATGTTGCTTCGCTGCCTCTTCGCCATTGCCGCCGCCGCCCGCCTCCCTACGGCTGTCTCTCGCGACTCCTCTTCGCTGTCCTGCGCTGTGTACGGAGGACAACCGGTTCCGAGGGGAAACGAGGGTTAACACTTATGTGCTTACGTACAAACACGCTCTATCCCCAAACCCTCCTGCATCCCACCTACCCCACACACGAGCGACTTCTCTGCCTCCCTCTCCATACTCTAGCCGCCCCGTACACGCCCGGCCCTCCGCCGCCGACACAGCCCTTCGGTGACGAAAGGATAATGAGGGATGGGGTGGAGGTGAGACAGGAGCATTGTTAAAAGGGAGTGGAAGGGGGGGTGTACGAGGACGAGGCAATTTCTCCAAGAACTCGACTAGTTCGTGAGATCCCTGAAAATGAAAATACGGAGGCCTCTCAAGTATTACTTGATTACCTCGGGAACAATATCTACTGCGGGTAACATCGCTTTGTATGTAAAACATCTCACGTGCGTCATGGAGAATGTAATTACGACAAATTATGTTAAAAACTGAAAGATATTTACCACTCACGGAAAAAATTCTGGAAAATACGAGTTTAATAACAACTAGATCCACTGAATAAGTGAACTACAACTCAAATATGGCTATAAAGATATAAATTGGATGACAAAAAAGTCTAAGGAAAAGGTACACCCTAAATTTTTATGAAAAAGGGGAATTCATGAACAGATGTCTTCAGTTTTCAAAAATTTTCGGCGATATGAAACTAGAAAAATGGCCATTTAGAATAGGGTGGAAAAGCTTATAATCATAGTCACGAACCCGAATGTCATAATTAGAAGGTAATTGATTAATATGACATCACTGGAAGCATGAAAGAGTTACAGAAAAGTGATGAAGTGCTGGAAAGTGACAACTGCTTAACGCCTGCCCCCTTACAATGCAGTGCAGTACATTGCACAGAATTAAAAGTCCGGGAGGAAAGGAATGGGTTAAATGGAAATGTAACAAATATCGATACTGATTACTATAATCTGAAGACTAAACTCTCCCATATATAAAGTAATCCGGGGACACTAAAAACGTACTCTTGGAATGCTTTAAGTCTCCACTGTCCTCACGGCTTGACCAGAAGAAGAGACAGAACTAAGTAATTGAAAATGGAAAGTTTATTCTGGTACATTCATTGATAAATAATCACCAAAAAAATTAACCTCCAAATAGTAGGACTATGTTAATTTTTCTGATCCTGGATTGCAGACACCAAGTGACATTTTTCAAGTGAATAGTTCATTAATATTTAATGGTACCATCGTAAGTTTAAATATTATGGTAAATTAATAACATAATCATAAAAATAATATGGTAAAAACTATTTGCCTTAGACCAATTCTTCAAGCATTTTTTAGTTCATTGGATGAAATTTTATTCGAAATATTTACTGATATTTTTACCCTTGATGTAATCATTGACTGATGAACAAATTTAGAATAACTAGCCTTAATGGGAATTTAATCTTCTCTGATTCGCCAAATTTGTTCACTTTTGTGTACAAATTATTACAAAAGGAAATAATGATACTAGGCATGACACGCCTGGTGTATACTTACGTGAACTTGATGGTACTAATTTTGATCAATTTATTGGCATAAGACGAAGTCAAACGTGTGCTAATTCTAACCTAAAAAATTATAGAGAAAATACGATTTACTAATAAAAGATTACTTATAAAATATATTCTTACAACTGAATAAACGACCACGTACTGATATCGACTTCAATGATCAAATTCTAGGTTTTATTGATTCATTAAAATGATCAAAATGATCAACACATTTTAGTCATTTTGTTATTATCCATAAATTTGATCCTGCCAGTATGACCAAAAGAAGCAAAAAAATAAATCAACACTGGAATTTAAGGTTTTAGACTGCCCAATAAGCTATAAATATATTTATCGCACTTTTGGGTATCATGCCTAATTTTTGCGCTTTATCGTTTTCCTTACAATAAGTCGCTTCCTAATACACCCAATGGCACTGGGGAAAAAGCTAAACATTTTCACAGTAATACCCTAATAGAGTTTAAGACCAAAATTTCCTTCGATCTTTGAGGAAGTTTGTGGTCCAGCCCTTCCAACCCCAAACCTATATCACCCAGAAGGGAGGGAAGGAGGGAGAGAGAGAGAGAGCAACGACAGGCTAGGGAACAGCTTGCATGTGTGTGAAGAGCCATGTCCGAATGCTCATTCAACCTTAATGAGTTACCTTGTCCATCGGCACCCTCTCTGGCCCCAGCCTCTACCCCCTGCGCCTCACCGGACCGTCACCCAGGGAAGGGGTGAGTGGGAGGAGGAAAGAGAGGGAGGAGATATCGGGAAGGGAGGCACTCATTAAAAGACTCTACGGAGCCGCACGGGGAGATGACCCAAAGCGGAGGCCTCACGGGAACACCAGTTCCTCTCAGCCTCCTAAACATCCCCGGCTCCTCCTCCCCCTACCCTTCCAGTTCCCTCACACCCCTCCGATCCATCCCCTTGACTATCCGATCTGCATCTACGTGTGTGTCGCCACGAACCCTGGCGAGAGAGGTGTAAAAACATCGCTCCGGTGAGAACAAAAAAATGTCGGAACGCCCATCTCACGGGCCGACGTTCAAATAAAAACATTGAAATTCTAACGGAAGGATCCAAAGTGTAACATGTTAATACGTAGTGTATGCGCAATTTAAATCATTTCCTGAACTTAAATTAATAAACAACGTATTTCCCTCCTTATTTAAAAAGTATATTTAAAAATAATTACGCCACAATGCAAGATTTTAATGCATGCTTATATAAATGTTTCCGCAATTCACCAAATCTACCTGTCTGATTTCATTCACAATTTTGCAGGCCTATTTTCGTTTCACTTATCGCAATACGTTTTCTCAAATTTGAATATGCGTATAAAATATCGTATTTAGTATATTAACACTAAACAATACATTCATGACCCTGAGGGATTCAAAGTACCAAGTATAATAGCCTTGCCGTAAACATTAACAAGAGGAAAAATATTTCTCATCAGAGATGTTTTCTATTTATTCATCCATAGGATATGCGACTGTTCATACGTCTTTTTTTAAGTGAATTAAATGTACTACATGAAGAGCGCAAAAATATCTAAAATGAAATTTTATTACACTCCTAGATAAATCAATGAAACAATTTTTTTGTGTGGATAGCTAAGGGTCTTAAGTAATGTGTTATTTTTATCAGATTATTTTCCAAATAACTAAGATGGTACTCATTGTGTTTTTCATGCTTTATTAGACTGCATTACTTTCATCATAATGAGCCAAAATGGTACGATACTTAAGAAGTTGAAAAGCGTCACTGAATCACAAAAATATCTTGTCATACCTATGGTTTAAATGTTAAATAGTGGGACATAACAATTGCATTTTACTACGGAGCAGTTCTATCATTTGAAGCGTGAAACGAAATAAAATAATGCTCATTAGTTACGTTTCAGTTCCACTCAGAAATATTTTATGGCAGCTTGTGATTGCGTTCCGTCATGAATTCTCCGGATATGTATCCACACGGATGACATATAGTAGGGAAATAACACAAAGGTAACAGTTTCATGTTATCAACTCTTCTACAAGCCTAAGCCCAGACGATCTTAGAAAATTATGCACCGAAATTGCATCACCCACCCCATGCCCTTGCAAATTCACTTTTCTGGCTGGACAATAGAAATGATCCTCCGAATATTTGCGGCGGCGGGGGCGGTTGTTCCATGTCCCAAAACCCCTCGTTGTCCCCTCGTTGCCGTCCATCCGATGCGGCCCGCCCAGTGTCCTCTGCCAGCGTCACGGCATTAGTTACACACATCCATTCCCTAACCACCCATCCCTCTCCGCCCCCAACCCCTCCATTGACCAGCCCACACACTCGCCCCCTGAACCACCCTACTCAACCCCTTAAGCTCGGATCCCGTCTCATCCACACTCACCTCCGACTCCACCACCACCGCCCACCCTCGCCGAGGGCACCCAAGCGGTAGTCAATACATTCCCGCCACCCCTTCCCCTCGCCGGATTCCCGACACCTTCCCCTTTCCATCTCCCGCTATGCCACCGCTATCGACTACGAATCTTTCCCCGACCGACCGGGGGATAGCCATCCTTCGATGCCCGTTACCCATCCATTGGGTCTCGACAATCCACAAGCCAGGCCTTCGCAAAACCCAAATCCCTTCCTCCGAACCCGCCCCGATCACCCCATCCTCATTCCGCTCCCAATGCTGCCTTTGTCGTTCCCAGCAAGCCTAGCAAGCGCCTCTATCCTTCACTCCGTCCCAACCTTGCTTACCTATCCTCTCTCTTCTTCCATCCCCGCTTCGCACCCCACTCGTCCCGTCCGCCTCGCCCTGTAACCCTCTCGCACTCTCCCTACGCCTCTTGCAGCCCGTCTCATCGCTTGCCCTTTTCTGACCCCTTATCACGAGGGCCGATTCCTACCTAGATGGGAAGCCAAGGGGGAAGATAGGGTGGAAGAGGGGACGCATATCTCATCAAACCTGTGACCGCTCATTTCGATCAATCTCGGCGCATATGTAAGGGGGAGTGGACGCCTTATTCCACTCGTTTTATTTCGAAGTATGGGGAAGTAAATATAATAACCACTCATGCGTCGTTAGGAACTTTCAGGAAAAACGTCATTTAATACAGCTGTTTTTTTTCAGAAATCTCATACTTTATAGCTAACATTTACAATATATAGCCACAGGAATAACCAATTTCCGCCACGTTCCTGGAATCAATATTCCACCTATATTTTCACAGATGTAAATTTTCCAGGGCATAAAATTGTAGTTTTTAAGTTGTAAACAAAATCTAGGAAGACTTCTAATAGGGAGAAGCGACAATTATAGTTGAAAACATACGAAACCATCATTTCTGTATTATGTATCACTATAGTAGACCGGCCATTAAAATTTTAAATATAGCTGCCCAAGAAGCAATGAATTTCACAGTTTTAAGTAACGAAAAATCGTGGAAATTTCTCCATGGTGAAGGAAATAAAACGGGCTATTTCCTCGTATTTTTTCATTCGTACGGGATACCTTCCATACCACTCCCAGACGAACGTGATACAATATTTACTTTTCATTGATCAAACTGTGTAGTGACAAGCCACACATAAAATAGCCTAATGAAAAGAACACCTATACAAATAACACAATATAGGAGACTGGTACTATTTAAAAGCTGGTGAAATGAAATGGTTGATGTAGGCCAGATAAAAATATTAGGCTATTGTTCGAAGAAATTACCAAGACTAACTTTTCAAGAGGCAGTTATAAATGTTCTTTTCCTTGTAGAACATGACCTGATTTGATATCGCGAATATTCAATATCTCATTCACCTTATACAATATAAAGTTTCGAAGGAGAATTAACCACAGAAAAATATTTTGAAGTACCTTTTTATGCATATTTAATGCTGTGGGAATATTTGTTCCAACTTTGGAAACGATGTGCTGACGAGTTTTTGAATAATTCTACACATTTTAGCACCAATACAAGCAAGCTATAAACCTTCCAAATCATTTTATCTTCGTTAATCAACACTGCTCTTTTAACTCATTACCTCCAATTACTTAAACGTGAGGATTCAAAATCGTCGCCGCTCGTAGAGTAAACATGCAATTTTATGAAATTACGTGATTGTAAACTGTTGTCAGTACCAACAACTTTCATTAAACGATCGTAAACTAAGCAGCTTTCACTAAATGCTACATGGTTATCTCTTACATCGGGTTCCAATGGAGGCATAAAAAACTTAATTACCTTAATTAAAAACCTGTGGCAGGCCATCGAGAAAACTCACATCTCGTCCATGCCGTCAGGCACGTATTTTTCGTGAAATTCGATCATATGCTATTAAGAACCCTTATTTTTAGCTGATGCACGGTAACGGTGAACAGATGCACGAGTATTCTCCGATACAATTTTCTGGCAAGCTTTCAAGTCAATAGATTTACTTGAGAATTGCCATTTTTGACAGTTCAACAGCGTTGTGAAAGTAGAAATGCTGAAACATTATAAGGTTGTGTTCCTTAGAAATTACTCTTAGCCACGGTGAACAACTAGTAAGTAAATGTTCAGGATTAGTTTCTATAATAACGGTTGAATAAAGGGCCAAATGCTTTTCAAACTAGATATTTTCACTAAATTACATTAATTTATTAAATATCTAAAGAACTAATTTGCCCTTTAAGGAGATTATAAATTTTTTATGCCTCATTAGCATTAGCATTCCAATATTGAATAAGCGGCGCATAATAAGCTAAAGTAGGCAGCAACTAATCTATAAGATGGAAAGGAAAATACATCTACAGTACAAGAGGTTGAACAGTACAATCCTTCAGCAATGATGAGCAAAATTTCACAAAATTTATCTCGCTCTTTCGAAATAAAACAATTTCCCGGATATTCCATAAGAACCAAACAAGAAAAGATATTGCAAGGATAAATATTTTTTCCAAGGCAGATTAACTACACTAAAATGATTTTAGACTTTTAGAACTATTTTTCTGTTCATTTTTTTTGATGATGTGATGAGGAATGGGCATTGAATAAAAGTGAAACGAATTTATATATGATAATGATGACTTAGGATTAATAATGAAATGAGAGCATATATGAAAATTAAAGAAACATGAAATATAAGATAAAAGCTAGGGAAACAATGAAAGTCACCACCAGGCCAACGCCGACGAAAAAGGAGAATAAAAAATACGTCGCCCAGGATTCAACATACAAAAAAAATAAATGAACCTCTCCACTTTCGACGCGAATGATGTGGTAGATCAACTTTCTCAAGTTCCTTTACGAGAACTACACTTTAAAACGAGTAAGGTTGTGGTAATTTTCTATACTTGACTGTCAATCTCAAGATGAGTCTATTAGTTACCAAATTGTTCTAAATTTAAGTATTATTTAATTTTATCATTTTTTTCTAATACTTTAATTCTAACCAAAGACGGGACGTGTCAAAAATAACGAATGATAAATACGTCATGAGAGAAAATACAGCAAAGCAGAGTTAAAACCACGTATTGTTTACGTGTACGTAAAATTTATGAATGGCGTGAAATCAAAATATAATCCACTTTATTCAATTTTGGAGACAACAAACCGTTGTTCTTAACTCGTTGTGAAACATTTAAAAGCAACAAATATTTCGGAAACCTCCGTTTTATCGCATTTTTCACTAAATTCTGGGCACCGAAGGCACGCCAGTAATGTGAGTTCACCTCTTTAAGTAGCCATCTCCTGTTGTCCGGAACAAAAAATATTTCATATAACCTCATGTTACCGCTCGTACCAAACTACCTTGCCGGCAGCCGGATTGGGGTCTTGAGCCAAATATGCCTGATGAGAAAGCCGCAGCAGCAAATAGGCCGAGGAATAGATTCTTGCACGCTCCAAGTTACTTGGAACTCGCACAAGATTTTCATCACTAAAACACTTCTCTCGGGATCTCCTGACAAAATAAGGCCGTCGTTGTCCTTGAGGAAACGCGAGGAATGGATAATCGACGCCGGGAAGACAAGGGGATTGCTGACAAAGAGGGGGACAACAGCCTGCGACATGGGATGGCACCAATCGGGTGGCTGTAACATTAAGATCGGGGAAGGGAGTGTGAGGAAGGGTAGGGGAGTGTTTTGTTGCGCTAACGAGAGATAGAGTCAGCCGGGCGATGGGTATCGGGCACGATTATTATCATCCCTGGCGAAATAACTATTTCCACGTGCCCGATGATGCATTAATTATTTCCTCATCTTGCAGCCGTGCAAACCTTTTATTTTTCCCCTCCCACCCGAATCGACTACCCCAAAAACCTACCTCCTCCACTACGCCTCTCGACAGTCTTACGGACTCCGCTCCCAGATAAAATTCTAAAAGGCAATTCAGAAACACCTCCACGGGACAAAACTATTGGCGTCTACGCATTTTAGAAATAAATAAACCGACGCACAATCATAACGTAAGTCTTTCAAACACATGTAAAACCCTTGGAGAAATTCCTTAACCCAAAAATATCAGATAAAATTAGTAGTTTATGAAATAATAGAGGTACCATAATCGGAACTCATCAATCGTGTTGTCATCGTCCTCATTTGAGTCTAAGGAACCCCAAGTCGTTCGGGAACCATTACTTTGGCCAAACACGTAACTATTCCTCAGCAAGTGTGAGGGATCGGGAAGAATCCCTGGCCACTCGATAGCGGTCACCTAGAAAAACCGCATTTACCTTGAAAGGCCCGACGTAGTGCTTATCCAAGCGTGGCTTCCGACGAGTGATGTTGAATGCCAGAACATCCCCACAATTAGTCCATTGGAATCTTGGTGATCCCTGTCGAAGGCCTCCTTTTGTTTCGCGGTACTCTCGCTTAGGGAAACACGAGCATCCTCTAAGTCAAATCACCTTCCCTGTACGGAACACAGGTTTCAGAAAAGTGGAATTCAAAGAGGGTTCGCACCGATGGAATAGTGCCATCGATGATCAGGAATCTCAACGGAGCATGGCCAGTTGACTTCTGATGTGTGGTAATAAGTACTAGCTGAATCTTCCAAATACCGCTCGCCGATTGTAACTTACGATTGGTCTCAATTCGAATTAGATATTGCCCGAACTTATGCTCGACTTTACCATCGCCTCTTGCGAAGTTGCGGGTGATGTAATGCCATCGATTCGATTCCCCTGGAGGCACTAAGCTGGGTAAATTCATTTGCCAAGAAATTAGACCTAATTTTCGTGGTAGCATGGCGTTGCGTGCCAACGGTTGAGATAAATTTCCAAATATTAATATTGGTTTCATTTGTCATAAAATTTTCTAGCGAATAGAGCATGCAGAATGTGATGAATGAATCAATGGTGACAAGCAAGTTCTTACAGTTTTATGCCGTGATCGGCAGAGGTCTGAGTCAATCCACAGTCAAAAGGTTTGAGTGCCTATTCAATTGAATGTAACAGACCTCCTTTAGGTTCGATATGTGCTCTACGTAAATAGAATTGTACGCATCCTTTTCCCCGAAACGTTCCAAGTGTGGAAACCAGAAATGATGCATTACTGGAGCTATACATTTCTCAGTACTGACACGGAGATATTGGTCATGAAATACCTACCATGCTTCCTTTAGAGATATACTATAAAGGAACTTGCCTTTCTTCTACCTTTTCTATATGATACAACAGTTCGTTTTTCACAATGCACTGCTTGGGGCCAGGTTTACCCTCGTTGAATAAATATTACGGCTGAAGTTTTCTTGTCCGACGCCTGCTCAGTTTCTAACTTGCACTAAGCTTAACATAGTATTGGAATTTCTACTTGTTTTCCGGCTTAATGAAACATGTGAGATACTCGAGGTAGCAAAGAGGTATTGTTTGAGGGAAGTGGTCTTAATTGCAGTACAACTAGTTACGATCGCGAACTTAAGCCTTGGGAAAATATGCTCGAAAATGCTTCGAAGCCTTTAAGTCGCCAAGGCTGTTAGTTCGTATGAGTGATAACGCGACTCCTCCGAGTTAGTACGCCTGCTGTAATATTCCATAACCCTATTTAAATACCTGTGCTTTTAAATAATAACAATTCAATAGCCTAAGCTACTAGTATCATAGAGCAATTCCGTATGTAAGTTGAGATTACGAATCGGGATCGTTAACAATGGTCTCAGTACTAGCGTCCACAGAACATAATCGCTATATTCATCGTGTTTAGATGCCCAAGCATCAATTTTCCCGATGACTTCGTAACTTTAATTTCGAATAATTTTCGAGCCTGAGTTATTCGTCAAAATGGTCAAATCTGACTAAGATAAAATACCACAGCCTATCAGGGCATTGCAATGCCTGTATCTATATGGGACAATGAAAATGTTGACACTAACAGTTTCAAATCTCGTCTCCACGTTTGTCTTCCAATAGAAAGAAAGACCTTCCTTTCTTAATTCTTTCTATAGATTAAAGGGATGAATTTTCTCACGCAAAATCCTTTCCGTAATACTGTCAGTAATTAAGGAGCAGTCGGCTAAGACATCTATCAAGTATTTGACCAAATGCTCCTCGATCAACACAAAGGAATATTTCAACAAATAAAGCAGAGAATTATACTTGTGTAGGGTTTGGGACGGATCACGCTCATCTACACTTGCTTTCCTCCAACAATGCTCTGGTTGGCTTCGGGGAGGTGACCGACAGCTGAGGTAATTTGCGCCATTTAAGATAGGTGGGTAATGGGGGTACCTAATGGTAGGAGTTTTCAGAGAACGGAGGAAGGGTGGAGAGAAACCCGGCGTCGGCATTAGCCTACTCTTAACGAAAGGCGCCAAGGGGACCACAGCTTAATGTCCCATCCGACGGACGGAGTGCTGAGCTTGAAATTCCTTCCACTAGACACTCGGTGAACCATTTTGTCCGTACACTCTTGGTTCACGTGGACATAAACTAGGGAAGTGAATGCAGAAAAATAATGTTGAAAACGCCAAAATTGCAATGAAGTTAAGAGTTAAATCATTTTATTATTTCGTTTCTATAAAAATTATACTTTTCCTTGGCGCTTTTCCCCGCTAAACCTTTTGAGTACTAGACAACGTCACTATTGGCCTATTCTTACGGAACGTCCTCCAAGAATTCGATTTTTCCTCTGGAAATTTTTACCACTACTATTGCCACCTCCTTCCTTTCCATCTCTGTCACTGGAAGCCAAACCATTTCCGATGCCTTCCCCACATCGAGAGTCATAAGCGGTCCCCCGGCATTCAACGTTCCAGCGAACGAAAGGCATAGCCCGCCCTTGACGCCCTTCCTCCGGGACTGACGGACGGCCTTGTGAAGTCTCGTCAATGGGCGACTCCCGCCTCGGAATCAACTCTATATCGGAGTCCCCTCTCTCACCGTCGAGGTGGACTCACCTGGGAGGGAGACCATGGGAGCAAGGATATGCCACACAATACGATTTCATGCCGAATTTAAAGCGAACTTGGACTCACGACAATGTGAACGATTCGAGATGGCAATTCTTGACAAGGCCAAAGGAGAAACATGGAATGCAACCAAGATGTCGCGAAGAAAGAAACGCTCATGTGTAAGAAACGCTGGACTGCGTGCAGGTTATTAGCAATTTCTTAGAATGAATATATGTATTTTCGCACTTTAGCACGCGAAATAGTTACAATAATTTATTGTAAAGAATAAAAACGTTGGTCTCGGTATTTGCTGTAAAATACTCCAAAACGTACTGAATAGATAGGAATTAGGCATCAACTCAATTCAATTGAATATTTAACTCCTCACTGGTGCAAATCATTGCATCCAATTTGCACTGAAATGATTAAAAGGAAAAACTGAAATCGGGAAAATATTATATGTCATCTCATACATACAAAGTCTCATACAACGATAATTTTCTCGGACATCTCTTCTGCTGCTTTTTCTGGGTAGTCGCCAGAGTGATACCTTTGAAATCACAGTAGAAGTGAAAGGTTACCACAGAGCGAATGACAGTCAAAATCACTAAAAAATGTATTACGCTACAATCAAAAAGGGTCTCGTAATTCCCCATCGGCTCTTGAGGATTCATTCACATTTCTCCTTACAATTTGTAAAATATTTAGAGATTTAGGAACCAGATGAAGGATTCCAAAAGCTACCCTGGGGCAGACATCGACAGTGACCATAATTTAGTAATGATGAAATGCAATCTAAAATATTCAAGAAGTTGAAGAAAGCAATGAAGAACGTATGGCAAATAGAAAAACTAAAGGAGGCTCGACACTAGCAGGCATTTCAAAAAGCAGTGGGAAACAAAATAGGAGAGGACCTGACTGAGAAATCAGTGGAAGAGCGCTGGGAAATATTTAAAGCGAACTACAAGAAGCCGCAAAGGAAGCTCTTGGAAGAAAAAAAGTTGCCAAGAAGAAGCCATGGATCACAGATAAAGTCTTAGACCTGATTGAAGAAAGAAGAAAGTACAAGAATGCGGAAAATGAAAAAGGGCTGCTTTGGTACAAAAGAATAAGTAACGGAATAAGTCGCAAAGCAAGGAAAGCTAGATAAATATGGATGAAGAGCCTATGCGAGATTGTACAAAACAACCTTGCTCTTGGAAAGGTGGAAACTCCCTATAGGATAGTGAGGAACCACTTCAAAGAACGGAGCATAAGATGCAATACCATATGGGGCAAGAATGGAGAACTTTTGATTGAAAATGAAGACAAAGTGAAGAGATGGAAAGAATATTTCGAAGAGTTATACAACGGAAAAATCTCAGCACTAAAGTGATCGAAGAGGAAAGCGTAGTCGAAAATGATGATATGGAGCATCAATATTAAGATCGGAATTTGACGCTGCAGTAAAGGACCTTCGCACGAATAAGGCTTCTGGAACTGTGGATATTCCTGCAGAACTAATAAAAAATGCAGGAGAGAAAACATTAACCCATCTTTACAAGACCATCTGTGACATGTACTCAACAGGAGAAATACCCAGGGACTTGGAGAAAAACATCATCATTCCTATTCCCAAAAAGAAGAGAGCAGAGAAATGCAAAAATTTTGGGACTATAAGCCTGACGACACATGCATCGAAGGTATTGACCGGGATCATCTACAGAAGAAAAGAACGAAAAGCAGAGGAGTTCCTGGATGAAGATTAATTTGGATTCAAAAAAAGTAAGGGTACAAGAGAGGCATTATTAGCCCTTAGGCTGCTCATAAAGAAGATAATGGAGAAGAACAAACCGGCGTTCCTTGCATTTGTGGACTTGGAGAAGGCTTTTGGCAACGTGGATTGGAATTCAATGCTTGGACTTCTGAAAGGAATTGGGGTGTCCTACAATGATCGAAGAATTATCCACAGTTTGTATAAAAACCAATTAGCTGTGATTAAATCTGAACCCAGCTGTGAAGAGGCAAGAATATGGAAAGGAGTGATGAGTGAGACAAGGCTGTGCACTATCTCCAGTAATTTTAAATGTTTAATCGAGAGAGCCATCAATGAAATCAAAGAGAAGTCTTCTGGGGTGAATATCCACGGAGAAAAAATTGGCATGCAGAGACAGTGAGGGATCTGAATAAGATTCTAGTAACCATGGAAAGGACAATGGCCAGATATCAGCAGAAGATCAATAAGAAGAAGACTAATTGTAAGATACTGGTGTGCAGCAAGAGAGAAGAGGCCAAAACCAACGTTAAACTAGGAAAACAAAAGCTGGAAGAGGTGAAAGAGTTCTGTTACCTTGGAAGCCGAGTAACCAACGACTGACGAAGCAAGAAAAAAATAGTCAGCAGAATAATACAGGCAAAGGGGCCATTCTATCAAAAGAAGTATCTACTTCCCGCTGGAAGTACAAGCGTAGAAGTAAGGATTGATCAGAACGTACATCTGGAGCGTGTTTCTTTATGGCAGCGAAGCATTGACAATGACAGCAGCGGAAAAGAAAAGGGTGAAAGCATTCGAAATGTGGTGCTACAGAAGAATGATGAAGATTAAATGGATCGACCGAGTAAGTTCTAAGAAGAGTGGGAGAAAAGAAAAGTCTTCTGAATACCCTAAGAAGAAGACGGGACAACTTGATCGGCCACATCATGAGACATTATGGCCTGATAAAGACAATCGTCGAGGGACAAGTGGACGGGAAGAATGGCAAAGGAAGGCCTCGTGCAAGATATATGGAAGAAGTTATGAAGTATGTGAAAAAGAAGAATTACGTGTATATGAAGAGATTAGCCGATAGAAGAACTCAGTGGAAAGCTGCGTCAAACCAATCTGAGGATTGATGACTTATGATGATGATGAATTTGTAAAACAAATTAATTTTATTTTTCTTTAATTCTTCTAAATCTTAATGATTTTTTTAATTTTTCAACAATGAGCCAATATTTAGACTGAAAATAAAGTTTCTACGCTGAATTGTTTTTCCAGAAAATGTTCGCCGAAACGGTCACTTCCAACGAACTGGGAAAACTTACGATCAAAGTGGACTGGCGCCATAGATCAGTAGAAAACATACCCATCCCCCTTATATGACGCCTTATCACGCTTAGGGAGCTTACGTTACCGACATACGTCACACCCATTTACAGCCCATACATTATGGCCACGATTCCATCTCCAGCCGCTCAGCTGTTAAGGGGAATAGGACCTTTCGACCCACATCACGACTTGGATACGATTCCAAAAGAGTTGAGTGGAATCATAAACCTTAATAAATGGGAGAGTGCTGCGACACGAGGAACAGATTCGAAGTTTAAGGGATATAAGACAGTCGGGAGGAAGGACGGTGATTTCGAGGGAGGGGTGTATTGATATGGGGCGAAGAGACGGAACGGCTAAGGAGATAGGCATCGAGGATGGGATGGAGAAAGGATATTTGATTGGTTCGCTGAGATTATGCCTTTAATGCCCTTTAGGTGGGGGGGAAGGAATGTGATGAGCTTCGTTCGATAGGGACGGTGATTGGAAGAGAGAATACAAAGACGGTGAAGTGCCCCGTAGCCAACCATCCCTGATGGGGGTCGGGAATGATAAAAAAAGGAAGGGGGCGTTCCTTGGCGAGCATCACTCCTCACAACGGCCGATTGTAGGGCTGGATACACAATTTCGAAAAATCACGATTGGATGAGAAAATCTTGACTCTCTCCAAGATATCAACCAATCGTTAAATCTGAGGGCCACATCGTTCAGCCCAATGTTCTTTAGTTCAGAGATTCTCGTAGCATAAGAATATATTTCAAAACACTAATAAGTTTTCCGAGAACGCAAAAGGTTCTCACACCATACCGCACGATTATTTTCACGACGAACCTTTCTCTGAAATTCTTTAAAATTTAATCAAAACAAAATATATACCCAGGGCTCCAAAATGTATTCGTCGACCAAACAGTCATTAACCTTGAGCAGCATATATATTTTTATTAAAAATTTTTTTAAGCGGTGAAAAGTTATCTACTACATCAATGGAGTGCACTTGTGGTAAATTTAATAATATAGGGTGTATCCAAATCCAGTTCAACGCAATTCATGCAGACTAGTATCGTATGTCATTTAGGCTTCCTCGTCAACCGTGTCAAGTCAAGCATGATATTGTTCACTAATATAACTTCCTTAATCACTCCTTGAATGATGCCGCATGTTTAAAATAATGGAGGCATGTGGTTAAGACTTTAATTTTGATTAACCTGCAAAAAGTATGGAATGTATTAAATATAAATTTCAGAAAAAAACGCATTTAGTTGACACTTTGGGTCGTAACAAGCACACCACAAAGTAGGGAGTATCAGATCTCTAAGCATTTTTAAACTAATAAAATATTATAATTTAAAAGACACTGCAAGTTTGGTTTATATTATGGCTTTATTATTTATACACGGTTCTTGTAAAAGAAACTCTCAGCTATCGATATTTTCTGAGTCAGGCACGCCTGATTAGTTTTAAAATGTCATGAAAAATTTAGATAAAATGGATCTGGCATATCTGTTGATGATACACAAATTTGTCCCAAAATGGGCGCAATAGACAACAAATATAATGCATACTTACTCATTCAAAATAGTTTAGAGGATAAGATCGCGAGTTGGTGACAGGTAGGAGTGGAAAAGGATAGCGGAAAAATTAATAATGGCGAAGAAAATCATCAACGTTTCATCACTTAGATAGCATTCTTTGACTACCATGTGGTGGGCAGTTAAGGGCCCTGAAGGCAGGGATACCTTAGAGAATTGAATGGGCACGCAAGAATACCGCAATAATGGAGACAAATCATTAGTCAAGAGAAATGGCAAAGACAAAATTTAAGAAAAATAAAAAGATATGCTCTGGGTGAACCCAAGATTAGTTGACTTTTATTTCTGAAAACGGACACGATGACGTTGGGAAATAGGTCCGAAGCAAGCGATTGGATACGAAGAATTCTCGGGAGGAGTGGAAATTAAAGTAAGTGGGGAAGGGGTGTGGGGAGCGAAAGATCTTGGGGCAGGGGTTGAAAGGAAACTGAGGTCCCTCAAAGACGGACCGAAACAGCGAGCTAAACTTAATAGGAATGAAAGCACCCACCGACAGTTAAGACGCAACATTCCCACGCCCATAATGAGCTCAAGGAAGGGAAATCGATCGCCTTCCAAAAGCAACAATTGAAGGAAAAAGATAAAAAATAAGGTACGGGATACAATCTTTTCCCGAGAAAAGTTTTCAAAGGTATCATTTACGGTGGTAATTATGCTTTCGTAAATACGTGAAGGTCCCGTGCAGGTAGGTCTTCCACTAATAGCTTTTGGTGGGCTTGACTGAATTATTTAAGTGGCTCGAAATACTCTTTAATACGCCATTATACAAAGGAGAGCAACAGAGAAAAAGCATGAATTGATGAGGATGATTTTATGAACCCAACCAGTCGGAATCATGGCGCAACAAAACTGACCATAATACATCTGTTTAAAACCACTGGTAAAAATCCGAGAAAATTATGATTATGCTATAATAATACGAGTATTTTACCTTTTGACACTTGGAAGTCATAAAGAAAATAATATATATAGAAAATAATAATACGTTTCTTCATTGCATTATTCCCGTAACTAAATAATCCACATCTAACATTTATCCCCTCGTACATTTTGCTAACTGAATGTTTAACCTAAAGATTAGAGTAAGGTTTATAAGCAATGATACAAATTAACACGTGGAATAATGCCCATAGTTTATTACACGAACTTATTTATTTTCACGGATTGATAATTAGCAAAACCCTCCTTTCACTATCCTCCCTAATTATATATTTAGCCTAGTGTACTTAGTCGTACTTACTGCCGTACAAGGCGTTAATGTACCAAGTACAGGTATCCATATCAAAACAATAACATTTAAAGAAACTTCAGCTCACAGATCGTCATAATGTAACCAAACACTGAATTTCATTTTTAACAAAAACTAACCGACAAGCTGATTATAACTTAGATTTAATTCGTGTTATGAGATTTTACTTTTGAATAATTATCATACGGGGAATATATTATTCCCCTGCAAAAAATCCGTCTCCATATTCAACCAAAATAGTAAGATTCTTCCTATATTGATTTCTACCATTACCTTATTTTGATTTCGAACCTTTCCACCGAATTCCCCTCGTGTCCCATTCTCATCCCGCTTCGGTACCCTCTCCCTCCTCCTCTCTCGTCTGATCCCTCTCCCTCGTAATCAAAGCCCATCAGCACGGCATAAAGTGGAAATCATCTGGGCTGGCAATCACGCCGATGGGTCCGGATCCATTACATACTATATTCTCATTCAACGCTATAAAGCGGGCTTATGATTATTCGCTTCCATCCGCGTACAAGAGACCATGGAGCAGAGCAGACATTGGTCCATACAAATTATCAGCAGTGATGGAATAGCTAGTTCTGTTTCTTCGTATTTTTGTATGATTGTATTTTAATGGCCCATATAATCTTTGGATATTACGACATCGATTTTGTAGTTAATATATTAGAGAACAACTATAAAACATTTTATTTTAGGTTCTTATTTTTAGGAGATCTTCTGAGCAAATGTAACCTGTTATATCTGTTACATACTGTACAAACTAAAGAACTACCTATTAACTATTAATCGCATTATTTGTACACAATTAGGTACGCATGATTTGGTATGCAGAACACGCGACTTTTCCTAGAGGTAAACCCTTTTGGCTATAGAAAAATTATATAGAATTCTTAAGGGAAAAACATGGAAACCAAGATCTTACATTAGTCTATCTGTTGGTAAATAAATAAAAGTACCAATCGGCATTCACTGAGGTTGTATATTTAGTGAAAGCTTATTTTTATATCCACTAT
Organism: Platycnemis pennipes; assembly: GCA_933228895.1. Lineage (NCBI taxonomy): Eukaryota > Metazoa > Arthropoda > Insecta > Odonata > Platycnemididae > Platycnemis > Platycnemis pennipes. The sequence goes on from OW121853.1 coordinate 57,069,168, forward strand.
AATAAAATGCGACTCGTCGAAATGGAAACGAGTACAACACAACGAATGGAAAGAGGACAAAAATTTGGTTAATTCCAGGTGGTTGTAATTAAATCAGCAGTGAAGAAAGAAGAATAGAAAATTAAAAAAGCATGAGGGTGCACTATTCTCATAGACATCAATGTTTAAACTGAAGAATCAATCAATAATTCTAAAGAGTTGAGTTCAGTCTTGGTTATCCACCGAGGAAAAAGAGAGTAAATTGTGATTCATCGGTAACATGGCTGTAAAGATCGTTTCGGCCACTTAGAACACGGACTTTTGCCCATGAGAATCGTTGGCACAAGTTCTTTTTCTTTCATAGAAGATCATTTTTCTCCCGTACTCTATTCCTGAACGGAACGCCTACTGCAAGTACTTATATATTTCCAATATATTTTACCATAAGTTACGACTAATGAAAGTAAGTAGTTTTCTGTGATATGCATGTCATTTGAAATAGGTACCTGTACACAGTACTATTTCGGCATATAAGCACCTAAGTCGTTCATTTTCATCCTTGTTCTTTTCAGAAGAGTGTGAGCACATGTTTATAACCAGACATTTTGAATCCCAGCAGCAAGTCATAACCCACAAATGCGTTAAAATATCAGGTCATTGACGAAAAAATCCACCTCACCTCCACCACCGAAAGGTTTACTTCTTTACGACACATGAGCCCATGCTTTTTCAATTTAAAATTTCCATCCTCACGTGGCACACAAAGATAATAACAACGGTCATGAACAACCGGAGAATGCCGCATTGCAAGATTCCCATTCCACCCCCTTGTATTACTACCTCGTTACCGAGTCAATTGTTTCGAATTTGCTTTCTGCTTCGACTCACCCATCCCGCGGGCCGTGCGTGATCGAAGGGGGGAAGAGCAAGACAGAAGGGGAAGGGAAATGGAAAATTCCGGAAACTCTATAGGTTCTCGATTGAGCAAGGATTTGATTTTGGGACGACGGTGTGACGGAAGAAGTAAAAGGGATTGGAAGGGAAGGAGGCAGGGAGAGGAAAGGTTTATCGGAGGGAATATAAGAATGGGATTTCATAGGGAGCAGTAGAGGATGGGGTAGAGGAGGGAGGGGTGAGAGTAAGGGAAGAGGAGTGAGGGTTAAGTCTTTCGGTCAGGGCGGAATAGGAGGGAGGGGGCGGGCGAGGTGCATCTGGGTGGGGGAGGAGGAAGGGAAAGGTGGGTAGAAATATAGGCGATGGGGTGAGGGGGATGAAGATGGGAGGGGTTCGGGGAAGTCGGAGGCGAACACACAAAATTGAAAATGCGAATTTCAACGAGCCAATGATGTGGATCCAATGCGTGCCCCAAAAATAGGCCTGAGTCGCTCCCGTGGGTAATCGAAATGGAAGCAGCGGAAAATAATGGTGCAAAAGGAGACCGGAGTGCGGTCTACATAGTGGGGAAACCAAAGCCCATGGGGTGATACGAGGTGCGAGAAAACAATGGCCGAACGAAATTCGAAGGGAAATTCAACACTTCCCTTGTGTCTCCCGCTCTCAAAGAGCGGATGAGAATTGCGAGACATCCACCTCTTAGGGGGGAATAGTGTTTTAAACCCATCTGTAAATCGGAAGCTATCCTGATTTCCGCACTGTTCATATAGTGGAGTGGAATTGAACATCATGAAGGCGTGCAATGCGATTTGATGTCGGGATCTATTACCAAGAAATTCGTTTTCAAATGTGAACACAATGAAAGGGGAATGGAAATCTTTCTCATGCCCCCCTCCCTACCCTTGCTGGACTTAGGCAGCTTGGAGTGCTGATTTAACAAACAGGAAATCGATGCAAAGTTCCTGTGAACCTTATTAGTACCCAGTGCTTGATGGAAATTCCGTTCTTGATTTCGGTGCCATAAATTCAATGCTGTATCAAAAGTTATCAAGTGTGTCACTATGATCAAATGCTTTGCTAAAATGGCGTAGAAGGCGATAAGAGGACGCAGAATGATAAATAATAATATTAACTAATATCGTACCATGGGAGTTATTTCAATTACTGACAAAAGACCTGGAAAATACTAATTTTCTCACCGACCGCGGTAATCAGACCGTTTACGTACTGGTCAGGAAACACGTGGGTTCTATAATAAATCATTCTTACGCACACACGTCATGTTTTGCCTTAATCTGTAAGTTCCTTCTACGTCAAGTTAGTGCATTCCATTTTTGAGAAAGATATTATGGCACTTAAATAAAAAAACTCAGCAATAGGTGTTATTTGAATGACGCTATTCTTTGCTGCTGGAAATACTTATTTCGAATAATAGTAATAAAAACAAGATTCGGAAGTTTTTTCTAGAGCAATTGAATGTTCCGACTTTCCGTAAAAAAACGAGAAAGACCCAAGTAATATCAGCTGCTTGCTTTCACATACGTACATAGGTTTGGCAGCAGAATTTAGGTGAAATATCTAATCAATTCTGTCATTCCTGACTTGAATAACAAATTTCATGAAATAATTAATAACTAATTGAAAACATTGTATTAGGTTGCAGAAAAATTATGGCATTTCCTATAGGGCCTGTACAGGGTGTAACAGGAATGTGCATTTTTAATGGGAAGCTCCCTAAGAGTGGGTTGGGATATTCCAGGGGGAATGGGGATTGGAGGGAAAATCTCAAAAGAATTTCACGGAGGTAGTGGGATTCTCTATCAAGTTGTGTGGATTAGGAGCACATGTACGTCGCAAGTTAAAAAATTCAAAGCAGCTAATAGTTGAGACGAAAAATTAAAGAAAAACTCCCCCTAGTAGCCTCTTAGTGCTAAGTAGTTGTCCGATATGGCTTCAAGATGCCGATAAGCTATCCTTTTACACGCTCAGAGACATTCCCAAACCAATTATGACCTAACTCGTCGCCAGAACCTGCTTTGGAAGTCAAAGCGTCTCGCATATAAAATGCGTTCCACCTATTCCTTATTTTCTCAATGCACATGACTGTCGATAATTCGAAGAATCACCTCATAGCTATGTCTCATATAATAAGGAAGTATTTCAGTAGATTTCCTGTAGAGGCTATTTCCCTATCAATACTAGCAGTTAAAGTCCACATTAATAGCCATGCGAAAAAATTCACCTGGACCGGGAATCGATCCACGGACCTTTTCTTCCGGGCCTTTCCGGGCCACTGCGCAGTCCACTACGCTACCCAGGATCCCTAATTCGCATGGCAATTTCACCGTTCAAGGTACTAGCGGTTAAAGGTTTGACGATCCATATAAATCCACGTAAAATCTGCAAAAATCTCTTTAAGATAAACTCGACGACACAGTTTTGGACCCCTACTATTGAAAGACGCCTAAAAAAACATGACAAAACTTTGAACCAAAAAACAGAATTAAGAAGGGAACTTACTTTTAAATAAACCAAAATGAAAAATATATCGTCGGTAACAAAGTATGCCAAAATGTAAACGATATACCATAAGGAATTGACCTTCTTAATTATTATTTGCTAATGACTTACATATACATATATACATCCTTTGTATTTTCATTGAGTCTTTTATAATAACTTCCTCAAAGCGTTAGAAAAATATTGTAATAAAAGAGGAATAAATCAAAGCTACCGAGAGAACTGTGAAGTATGAGATATAATGAAAATGTAAAGCCACGTTTCCTTTGGTCAGCATATGGTAGAACTTATTAATGAGAGAAGAAGTTTGAAAATTATGAACTCATTAACAAAATTAAACTATAAAAAAATTACGCGAACCCGAAAAGCGACAAAAAGTTTATTGCCTGAGCTATATACTGGTATGTAAGTAATAAAATGAGATTGGAATACTGACAACCAATTATGATTCTTTATATACTTTTAATAATAGTCTATTGTGAATGTTTATTTTCGCGGGGCTGATCTATAAAACTAAATCTAGGAAACAGGATGGCAAAACAAATGCAAAGTAACCTATATTGATATGAAAATTTATACCCCGATCCTTTTCTTAAGCTCTCCTTCAAATTACCTGAAATTCCCCATAATTCCATTCACCCTCCACCAGTCTGTTACGTAGGTACTATTATTTTCTTCATTCACTTTTTTATTTCTTGCTTCTCTGAGTGCATCTCAAGCATTACTACCCTTCTCCCAATTGTCCTGACCCACTCTCTCTATCATTCTTTCCATTTCTTCGCGTGCATCCAATTTTCTCCACCCTTTTCTTCACCCAGAGGCACACGACTCAGTCTAAATTCGCAAGACAAAACCAGCACAGCAAAATATACGTCTCCATTCTCCCCTCCCACCCCGATAATGACATCCCCCCTTGATGTTTAGCGTGCCCCTCGATCCCACCGCCACGGATCCAATGGAATCACCTCTAACGACCGACGACAACCGAAAAGGGGCAGCAGTTGGAGGAACGTTCGCAAGATGGCAGTACGCTCTGCCGCTCCCCTCCTCCACAAGCGCCAGCGAGAAGAGATTCCGAAATTGATTAAGAAGGACGATGACGACGGCACGGGTGTTGGGAAGTGGGGAGAGAGAAAGGGAGAGCGAGAGAGGGAACCAACCGCCTCCCCCCCAAGGAGAGGAGAGGAGAGGGGCGGTGGGTGAGTTCAAGTAGGAGGGAAGGATGTGGGGAGAGAGAAGAAATAAGAATTAGATCGGGAGAGCGGGGAGAGAGAAGCCTTGAGGGGGTGGGGGCTGCGACGGGAGACTTTAAAACGTGGTTCGAAAGGCGTGAAATGGGGGTTGCGGCGGGGCTGAAGGGGTGGATCTCCGGGCCGGGTGAAGTGGGTGGGTGGGTGCAGTGAAAGGAGGCGTGGGGGCGAGATAAGATGTTTGAGGGTTAGACCCCTTTTCGCCCGCCGACTCCTCCTAAGTACTCGCGCTGTTTACTTGACAATTGGATTTAAATGGACGGATAATTGGATGGCAAGACGAAGGGATTAAGGGTTCTGGGGATGAGGATTGGGGCGGGGGTGCGGAGTGGGTTGAAGGGTGAATGAGGTGGAAGGAAGGAATGGATTCCGTTACGCCGTTAGCGATTGGCCGACAGAGGCGCAGGTTGGCGGGGTGCCTTCCAATCAGCACGCGAGAGACATACTTCTTCACTTCTCACACACGCTCACAAAGGGCTTCTCCTTATTCTCTTTTGTGAGGGAGAGAGGCATACAGCGTGTTCTGGAGGGAGGCAAGGAGTCCTCGCGCGCTCGTGAGACCTTCGCCGCTGAGAGAGAAGAACTACTTGTCCTGGTGGAAACATTCCTCCCTTTGGATAAGGAAAGAGCAGCCCCCTTACGTCCAAGCTCTAACAAGAAAATGAAATTTCTTGAGATTAAAATTCCACGGAAAATGCAGGAAAATAAAAATCAAAGAAGACGCAAATACTCTATTGCTACACTGCAAATGCGAGCGAAAGACTGGAACATTAACAAACGTATGACTAATGAAAGTAAAAAACTTATAAATACAGAATGTTTAAAGAATGAAATAGTAAATGTTGCGATCGTAAATGAAGGAAAAATGTAAGAGTTGTAGAGTAAACTAAGGAATATGCGTTCGTAAATTCCATATTCTTCAATTTTAGTACCTACCTCTCCGTGCATGCCTGGATGGCCAACGTAATTATTCTATAACTAGTGTTGCTCGCTTTATTGTCCGTAACTTCTGCTTCTATTTTTAATTCATTTTAGTCGCTGCTTTCCTAACTGGGGCAAGGCAGAAAGAGTCCTTTAGTAGTACATAATGACACTTTTTCCGTATCTATAATGAAATCGGAGAAACCATTATCGCAAAACTAGTAATTTAAGCGATTCAATTGAGGCTACCGACAAATTATACGTCCTCGCGTATTTCTTATGAATACCGCAACTAACTTTGGGTGGAGTTCCTCTTGTACTGAACCCGTATTGATGGACTCCAGCCTGATTTTTATGAAGCAAAGGAAATTATAAAATGGAGAGGAGAAGACCTCTAGTTATCTCGTTTTCTCTTCTATTTTTTCGGACTACTGCACACAGCATTTGAGAAGACCACCCCCAGGGCTACCGTGAATGAGGTTAGTTAAGATCACCCGTCAAAAATGGCATCTTCATAACAGAGGCAAAGAAAAAGAATTCATCCTCAAAATTCCTTTACTTCAATGTACATACTCTTGCTGAAAATTTATTTTTCCAAAATACTTCCCAATAGAAATACATTTTACTCAATGAAATAATGGAAATGAAATGCCAACAAAAATAAGTATTCGTTCAATTTCTAATTGTGTTAAAGTTGTAGCACTACAGCTATTCATTAATGACTAAATGCAAAGACTAAGATTCATAAAGAGATGAAGACTAAAAACAACATTTTATCGTGCTTTTCCAAAAATATTATGTTGACCTGATGCCACAGAATATCACCAATATTTTGCCTCGAGATTCTTAGTTCTAGGAAAGGAAATAAGTTTTGGTTTAAAACCAGGATGCGACCAACTGACCTTGCTGAACCTTGATTAAGATTAATGAACGAATTTCAGTCTCATCAGTGGAGTTGGGTTTTTAAATAAGTTGTCCTATATTCGGTGTGCAAGAGCGATAAGCGAGCACTATGAGAGATAACAAGCTATATTCATCAGGTTGTTAGAGAAGGTAAGGCACCAGTCAAATGACATGATTGCAGATATAAAGCGCAATTTGTATTCGCACAATAATAATTTCTCAAGTACATGCATTTTTCCAAACATAATATACTTTGAAAGTATATATTTGACAGCAATAAGGAGTATAATATAAATCTGGTATAATTTGAGAGGCTATGCATACAATATCACAAATAATAATTCTAATAATCAGTCCCAGAAAATGAGAAAACCTACACAATAAATTCAAGACATCTCTGAGAGATACCAAAACACAAGGAAGCCTATAGATCAAGGGTTCGATTCCAGTCTTCAGGATAGATTCAATACTTTACGGCTCCTCCGTATTGATGTGACTTCGTACCAAAATGAAATGATGCAGGAAATTCACGTCGAGAATCTCCAGATGAATTATTGTATTCCAAAAAAGGTGCCCTGCACGTAGATTTCAGACAAATATAAAATTTACTTACGCTTTCACTTCAATTGCATATTTAATTGCAACCATTTAGCCTTTTATCAATAGGATAAGTATTATAAAAAGCGAATATAGCGTTCGCACTTCTATAAACTCACTGGGCTACAATGATTTATTCACTAATGCCCAAACTTAGCCTTCTTTTTAGTCAGCCACATCCATAAGCTTTGTTACACCTACATATCAACGCTGTTTAGCCTTCATTCTACTTATTCCTGAAATTCAGCATATTTTTCAATTATAACAGTCTTATAACCCATGCTCTCGGCTAATTTCTAGTTCTCTCGCACCAGTTATTTTGAAAAGTCTCCCAATACTACATTCATAAAATAAGCAGCTAGTATTATCATGTGATTTTCATGATAGTTTGGACTTCTCAGTTTCGGTTTCTCGAGGCACAAAGATACCGCTCATATAAATTCAGACCAAAGCATGTCATATCACCAACCTGGGCAATACCATTAGGAAAACTACAAAACCTCTGGACAATTGTAGTAAGTTTTCATCGGTGTGCTACAATTGCATTCAGACTTTAGTGATTCCAAAGTCCTTGAAATCCGGCATAGTGGTATTCTGCTGTATTCTGCGATCGATACGAGGCTTGCCTTCGAAATAAGAATACACTTTCACGATAACCCGAATCATCGATAGAAAACGCAGTGAAGATCCACCTACATATTGTTTATTAGTCTACTAGCTGAACTCGGCCACGCTTCGCTGTGGCTCAATTTGATATGAAATGAATGGGAAAGCAAATAAAGATATTGTAGCTAACATAGATTCATTTAGAAAACACATCGTTCAATACAATACTCTGCCTCGCGTTGCTGTGGCTATGACGTGGAATGAAAGGAAGAAAATAGATGTTTTTCAGAGAAAATCCTTTTTTATTGTAAAACCAATAGATTGACTACATTTTGTGTTTGTCCGTTTTCTACACGAGCATAAACATCAGTCGTTTCACCGACTCCGGAGCATGCGACGTTAATTGCCCATGAGAGAAGCAATCGTTTTCTAAATTCAAACCGCACACTCGCAAAGGTTGCCCTTACGTATTATTGATGGTCATAGCGAATGCAAGGGTTAATGGAAAATGAAGTCGGTTGAACTAGAACGCCATGTCGGTCGGTATGAGTGTTATTTTTGGAAGTAGTACGTCTTCATCTTTATGAGGTCCAATCAGAATTGTTACCTCAATTAGATTTTTCATCAATTTTGCAACTACTAATCGTGTGCCATTGCATACTTTGGTTGATTGATATTTAGGAGTAATATAATTGGCACTCCAATTTCAAATTACGAATGTGTGACGGTAATCTGGGAACATCGAGAGAATTGAGAAATTCCGTTGGAAAATTAATTACCTCTCTTTGGTTCATCACGGAATCAATGGATGTGTATGTCACTGTTTGACCTGCGATTCTGTTTAGAATGATGTTGTTAATATCGCGCACGTCGACATTTTTAGCCGCTAGAATGGTTCTTCCGCTCAACCATGCGTGGTTTCGATAATATGTTTCGATGCTTTGGAAAACCTTGTCGACTAATTATTCTTTTTCATTAATGATGTTGCAGAAATTAGATGGAAAGTAATACTCTGAATTCGTAGATACAGTGCCGTTACCGAACTTGAGTAATTATCTTGAAAAAATGTCAACTGTTGCATCGGTTTGAAGCTGAATTCTCATTTGTTGTTAAATGCATTTTTTTGGACTGTGCTACAAAAAGTTAAATATTTCAATCAGGCATGCAAGCTGATGTTGAGGCGAGGTATAACTGGAAGCATTTGCCTGAAGTAACTGGATAGTAACAGCAAAGCCCCACCAACGTGAACCTTATTATTTCGCAAGTCTTTCAATGTATGTTCTAATGATTTTAATGACTTCTTGTGAACCTCTGCACACTCATCCCATACAATGATTTCGCACGCCTGAAAAACTTTCCCATTCCTAATGTTTTTGAAATGCTACATGCTGGGTTTTCTGTGAATTGCATGTTAATTGACAGTTTAAGTGCTGAATGCGCTGTTCTCCCTCCTGCCATTAACGTGGCAACAATACCTGAAGAAGCGAGAGATAACACAATTTTTTGGCTGTTTGAACGGATTTTAGCCGGGATCAAGGAAATTAAGAACGTTTTTTCCAGTTCCACCTGGAGCGTTCAAAACGTTTTTACTATAAAAACACGCGCGTATCAGTGGTCTTAGTGTACATTTACTTCCATGCGTTCATGTTAAAAGCTTAAAATGTTAAATAGGATCATAACTTTGGCCTAAAGAAATAGTGACCTATCGACGTCTCAATGTCATGCTTATATTCTAAGAGTAAAACGACTTCCATTTCTTGATAAAAGTAAATATAATAGCTCCTTATATAATTGTCTCTCCCTCATAGTACTCCGCAAAAATTACTTCGAAAAATTTCTTAATACCAGAGGTTAAGCTATTAATACGTGTCCATGCTTAGCGGTTAGGTCCACGAGAAGACCATTTTTTTCTCGGTTAGGCGTCAAAACTGCATCTCCTAGCCTTCTCTCAAATAAACTAACGGAGGAAATTCCAACTAATATATTTTATGCTCTCAAAATTCCTACGCAGAAACGAGTATCTACTGACTGTTTTAGACAATATTTCCTCCGCTTTCTTTTACGCCTTTGCAACACCTGCAAGGTAGTCAAGAATTGCACAAAGCTTCACAGAATAACTACCCGGCACCATGGTAGGAATACCTAACGTATTCAATGAATAAGAATTTATTGCGATTGAGCATCGTTCCGAGCAATAAATGTCGCTTATTCTCAGGATCGCCGTCGGCTTAAATTATTTTTAGTTCTGCGTCGACGCAACAAAGATATTTCTATCATCACACCTTCGAGGTGAATCTTTCCCACGGTGCGTGGGAGGAGTTCGATAAGCCGCTATGAGCCAGCCTGTCGCGCGTAGCTCGCTTTCTAGCTTTCACAATTTGGAACTATCTCGACAATGAGCGGGCACCAGTGGATGTTTTGGACGGAGCCACGGGGAGATCGGGTTTCAAGATTGGAGGAAAAGACGGCGGGCGAGAGAGAGAGAAACCGAGCTAGAGGGGATGAGAGGGGGGTAGATTGTTCTGGAGGAGGGAAGGGGGCATATGTAGAAATGAAGGAAAGGGGAGAGGGGGAGTGGGACGGAGGCGTGGCACGGAGGAGACAAAAGCTTTTGGTTGCTCCGCAATGCGGGTGCCCGAACCGGAAATGAGGGCTCCAAAGGGAAAAGACGGCAGCAGTAGTGGCGTCGGGCGAGCGCCATTTTCGAGGGCCGAGTCGGAGAGGAAGGGAACGCCGGGAAGCGGCGGCGGCACAGCGCTGGGCGCCGTGCAATTCTTCCGTCCCGCGGGTGCGGGAGGATTTAAAAATGAAAATCAAAGAGCCTTTTCTTCAAACACTCGAAGACGCAGATAATGCTAAGATAGCTCGGAATTTCCCCGAGTTTACTTTTACGTACATGTAGTTCCTACCAACTTGTCACGGTGTGCAAACCAGGGTGCAAACATAAGTAGGGAAACGTATTACGTTGAAGAGACATACTACGGCTCTAACTTCTGCTACGAAAAATAAGTCATTGCAATGAAAACCGTTTCATTCATCATCACTTCAATCTAGAGATAACACTGTACCTACTCTATTGTTGATCTACTGTTTGGTGAGAATTCACCCCCTGCCACACACCTTTATGGTGGCTTGCAGGGTATTATGTAGATGTAGATATAGATGTAGATGTACTCTTTTCAGTGAAACATGCATAATTTTATATTTTAGTGAATAAGTGTCTAATGCGTCACAAGCCCTCCTAGAAAAATCATTATATAAACACCTCCTTTAGGAAATGTTTAGCTAACTTTGACGTAGCATTCCTCCTATATATTATAGAACAAACTCTAGTAGGAGTTTCATCAATTGGATTCTAATAGAAAATCATGTCCACTAACACATGTAAAGATTCAGTTGACGCCGTCCAAAAAATTAAGCCAAAGCATTTGAAACAAGTTTTCACAAAGAAAAAATTGTGATGGATAAAAAAAATTATAACGCCAAAACATGACTAAATAGGAAAGAATTGATCATTCACTTTATTCGCTAAAAACCTGGCACATCTTCGTCATCAATGAATTTAAAATAGGCTTACGTTCATACATATAAGTTAATGAATACATGAAAGAAAACGAAATAACTCCTAAAATATATTTTTAAAATGTCAATACTGTTAACAACTCTTGAAGCTATGAATAATAAATGGCACTATGACCCTCTATCAAAATATCTGAACGCATAATTTCATGGCATGAGAGATGCCGTTTTTCAATCTTAATGCTTAAGTTAATGAACTGTCTTATATGATTTACGGAAACTGATATGCTGGCAGCCACGCTATCAAAATATTGTCTACAAAATTTGCCGGTTGACCTGAATCCTGCATTATAAAACCGGCCGACGCATACACCGAATATTAATTTGAATGAATCGGGGTAAAACTAACCAACGATGCTCACTTCATCAATTGTAGTTAACGTAACTTCAGAAAAATATCATTCAAGAAGTTCTAGCTAACTTGTATACGTATCACTATGGTTCCGAGTTTCTATTTGCGTTAAATGTTTCATAGTATCTTCAGTACGAAAAAGACATATTTCCCTCATAATTACCATGCCTATGTATCTACGAATTACATAGCCAAGTTGGGAAATTAATCCACTTAAATACAATTTCTTGGGCGGGGATACCAAATCACACCATATAACAGCGCGTCTCATCCCCAATCGAGTTCTCGTTAAATATTTCACAACCGTCAATTTTCTTTTCCCCACCAGTAACGGAATTCATTTGACAGAAATATTAGGTAGCCGGCTCAACAATAACCAGCGCCTATACATAATACAATTTTAGAGAAAGTGGATATCGGAAAACAATTTGGTCGTTCCACGTTCTTTAGACTTGGTCGGAGAACCCCGATGGCCGATGGGAAAAATGCGTAGAGGAAAAAATGAAGAACAGAATTGAAACCAACCAGGGAGGAATCCTCGTAGGGAAACTAAGACGGGGAAAGGGGGAGGACGTCGTCCTGGGCGGGTAAGAAAATAAAACACTGGAAGGAGGACATTAAAAAAAAGGAAAACTAACGTCATTTTTTTAAACAGACACTCTGTTTATTACGCGTAATTTAACATTCCAGTTATGGAGAGGGATAGAATATGACAAAAATCTATTTAAATTCCATATATAAATCCGAAATTTCACAATAAAAGCAGCTTTATACAAAAATACTCGATTCAGACTAAATTTATGGTGAAGCATTCCCTACTTACTTTCCCAAACATTATCAAGTCATAAAATGACATTTTTTCCCGTAACAGCATGCCATCTCACTTTTTTTAGCCAGTTTTTCTGTGGAGGCAAAGACTGCTTTAAATGTGTATCAAACTTGCTTAAGGAATTTTTTAACGGTCATTCAACACATTTTCCGTACTATCACAATTCCGTACAATTGTGACCTTACACTATATCCCACATGAGAAACGAGGTAAACTTGTGGATAACAATGAAATTAGGTACTGGCGAAGTGAACAACTATTAAAAAAGAAAACACATCTTTAGCATGCCGTTAGATGCGGAAAGGATGCGAGCTTTATTACAAGACTATTGTAAGTAAGATTTCCACCAAACCTTGATTAAATTCTCCACGCTATTTCCACTAGCTTTTTGTTTTGTAAATCATCAAAAATGTCTCCATCCAATTAGATTTCGCTTCCGTCGCGTAAAGCTATAGAAAAATAAGGAGTAATGATTCATTTCTAAGGCTTTCTCCTTACACGCATGAGTTCCTCCTTAGCCTATCCACTTAGCCTTCCATCAGCTCCCCTGTTGAGCTGTTGGAAATGGTACTCCTCCTCCTCTATCCCTTTCTCACCACACTTTGCTGCTCTGACCATTCTCCCACATCCAGGACGACATCCCGGCTCTTCCTTCGACCCCCGACGGCAAAATGGCGCCACCGTCGGGGGGCACGCGAATTCATCGAAGCGGGTTGGCTTCCTATTGAAAATGCGAAGGGCATGATGGAAATTCCAGGGATGAGGGAAAAGAAATATGGGGCACAGGAAAGCAAGGGGAACCGTAATGGGGCTGGGGGTTGGAGGCGGAAGGGAAAAATGGGAAGGAAAGTAAAGGTGATGGGGAGGAGAAGGCAGGTGTGGGTTGGGATGTTTTGAGAGAATTTTTCAAAAAAAAAATAATAGCTCCAAACGCTTCATTGAATGGTTTGCAAAATAGTCACTGCACTTCATCCTACTCAACTACAAGAGTCTTAACATATTGGCAAATGTAACAGTTACCCCAGGAAGATGATACCTAAATGAGTCCACAAATTATTCCTACGCAATAAAGAAATGAAACATGGAATCCATGCACTTGATTTACTCTTAACGCATATTCGTGAAAAAATCATTGGTAGAAATGGGGTTTCCCTTTGTAGAAGAGACCTTTGAAGTAGGTACTTTCGCTCCCACCAAAGGTAGATTTTAGCTAATAGAAGAATCAGATTTATAATAAATTATCATAAATTGACTTGGTATATGTATTTGATCAGGAACAAAAAAATAATTCTTAAGGATTAGGGAAACTAAACGTATGGAAGAAAATGTATAGAAAAAAGGCAGCTAGGCAACGGATAATGTATTTGGATGAAACATGATACGAAAAACGAGAACAGACGCCAATATAGAAGGAAATAAAATACGGCGGCATAAAATATTTGGAAGGCATAGTACGGAGAAGTGATACCAGGGAGGATCGAGTTTATGAAATGCAAGTGATGTAAAGAAATCAGGGAAGGGCAAGAAAAAACATTTTTAATTGACTGCGAAAGTAGAGAATGAGGCCTGAATACGTAACGAACTGAAGATAAGATAAGACTTTGTACTCTTACATGTTTTGCAACGCCTTTGATAAGGTGATTTTCTTAAGTTCTCCAAGGAGCAGAGCTCTATCTTAAGGACAAAATTATATACATTGGTACTCGTTTAAACATGATAAGCTTTAGATAGTGTAAACATTATATCAAATTTGATGTATCGTACCTATCCTTTTAGTGTATTTAGGTAATTAGCCAGATTAGAGCCCATACTAATGTAACGCACGCTAAGTTAACCTCGATTCCCGGATTCCCAAAGACCAAGAAAAAATAAAATATATCATACGCCGGTTTATGTATCGAGAGAGAGAGGATGCATACCCGAGCACCGTCGTAGGTACATCGCTCCCGGAAAATTACAGGATTCTAAACAATACATGGTATTACAGAATAATTTATTCATGACTCCGGAATCTCATCACTATGTGATTCTCATAATGGAAAAATGAACTATAGTTACAGCTGGGAACTGGATTGTGTAAGCATAGACTTTGTTAACGACAAAAAGACCAATATCTGTATGAATAAAAATTACACTCCACTATGCTATAACTAACTAATTAACTAAACTAAAGGAATATGGGTGTAGCCTGCATAACTATCACTGAGATATTTGGTTTCATTCTATAAAGATATTCGGAAAATTGCCGAATAACGCATTAGAATAACAAGGCTTACCAATATCTTCCTAATTGGAGGAACCAAGCCGCTGAGATCGCGGGCGCCGGGAAAACTATGTTAGTAATTAGAGATAGTAAGGCATTTCAACGAGTCGAGTCACTAGAACCACATCTTACTGAAAGGCGCATTAACTATAGATCACAATGACGAATAATGAATTTTCTATTTTGAATGAATGAATTTGGGAGGAACTGAACAAGTCATTGCCTATCAAGTTACAAGAAAACACATGCATTATTTCATGAAATCATGATAAATAGTTTTTTATTTACTTACTACCTATCTTTACTTTCTCCTCACTAACCATTAATTCAAATGTGGAATCACAAATTTAGGTGTTCACATTTGAGAGACGACTGTATTCCAAACCATCTGCGGGTGACTGAACTGTTAACGAGTTAAGGATAGAACTCACCGACTAATATCACTCCCATTTTACTCAGTTACTCCGAGTAAAAGTTTCTAATGAAAATAATTTAGTTGAGAAAAGAGTTGCTAACGGTTCATGATAAAGATTAATTGCAAGTGTTATTTCACGTCGGACTAAGGAAAAAGAAATGAGAGGATAGAAACATTATACATGATGTATTTCTACTTCTATATTTATTGAATTCACTGGAAATTACAACAATATACACTAAACTAATGCTATTGTGAGCAATAAAAAAATCCTCTCACATATCACCGGACTATTACCTAGATGAAGAGAATTAATCTTACTTATTGTTAGTAGTGTGCAATGAAGAAAAAAATTCAGTCCTGAGCACCGCAGATGAGTAGTAAAAATATTAAGGAATTAGCTTGGGATAGGGAGGAATGGAGGGCTGCAGTAAACCTGCAGTGGGAATGCCAAAGAATATGACTGCCAATTATTCGGTGATTTGCGAAGAAAGTTATCAAGTGGAAAGTACGGAAGAAAGAGTTTCTGAGGTACGCAATTTCCTCCCATGAACCCTCTGGAGATTAATATTGCGAACCTGAGAAACCAAAACAGAATGTATTAGATATCAGAGATACGCGTTCTTAACTATCTTGTCGAGTTCAACGACCAACCGATGGCCCCTAATGTTCGTTCATTAACTTAATTTTACAGCCAGTAATCGAAATCGTCGGAACTCTATGACCAAATAACAGACTGAAAATTGCCTACGTTTTCAACCTATAATTGAAACCTTGGATGATGAAAGAATATTCTTCAGTTTTCTCTTATACCATGCATTCTTATAACATTTCTCCGTGAATTTCATTCGATATGAGTCCACACTTTTCATCGAATAATGATGATAATAGATCTTTCGCTATCAGCAAAGTCATCGGAATAAGGAAGGGAAGCATGCAATCCGGTAAAACGTAATATTCTGTCCTATTGCATTCCGCAAAAGAAAGCATACTTTACACTAAATTATCATATATGATATCGTGACGTAAAAGTAGAGAAGCTTGAAAATTAACCTAACATTAGGAATTACACGTACCTAGAAGGGACTATTTCACATATGACTACTTATTTTGGAAGGTCCTTCCGTTAATATGAGCGTTCACATTTAGCGATCCACGTCGTACAACTGCAATTATATTATAAATTTACGGATCACAAAATAGCCGCTAAAATCCTTTACGTAGTTACCCATTGATATGCACAATAACAGAATTTCCACAGAAATTCATCGTTCGTCTTGACCGAGATTCGAACCTGGATTCCTCGGATACATTTCAGGTGCTTTAGTCAGTTAAATCTCTCGAAGTATGCTTTTTTGCTAGCTTAGCGCTTATTTATCTGCTACCTTTAGCCTTTAGAAAGTCTTTAAAGCCTTTAGAAATTCACAGGGAGGAAATAAGCCCTTGGTAGCTTAACTGACTGAAGCACCTGGCACAAATTCGGGTTCGAATCGTGGTAGCAGAAAATAATTTTTTGTGTAAATGCTGAAATTATATTATGCTTGTAAAAAAACACCGTCAAGCACGACGGAACTTTAATGAAATAGTAAGTATATAGCTACTAAGTAAATTTTTTATTTATACCATATTTTTAAAAATTTGTAATGTTAAACATGGTGGAGTTTGAAACTAAATATAAAAAGGCCTAATATATCAAATTTTCTGAACCTTAGGTATGCAATTCATTGAGTTTCCTAGCAGTTAGTGGAGGTTTTGATAGAGTGTCCCGGCTCTACTTTACTTTTATGCGACTTCTGCCACTTTCATTCATTTATCAAGTTCCTCCACCGCCTTGTTAAACATTTACTTCGCATTAAAAAGTGTTGAGGACAGCAGGCAACTCTGACTCCCCGACGTATTAAAAACGACCTGATGCTTTCCCGGTGAATAACAATGGTGAAAAAAGATTTAAGGTTCTCCCGGCAAATAGCTGTGGTGAAGTCTATTCGGGTCTTCCACCGGGTAAGCTGTTCCATTACTTCCTGTCTCAAATCAAAATGCCTACTGGTGAAAAGCTAATGGGAATTCCACATGATTAAATTTTGATTCAAACCCAACTCCCACGTTCCAATAGTGAGCAAATAGGCAGCATAGCAAATGGATAGGTAGGTGAAATATTGTGATAGTAGTCTATAGTGGTAGCTCTTAGTTGCATGGTTAGTTAAATGGTTAGTATTGCTTGGCATTTCTCAGTTGCAAGTAAATGGTGCATGTTAGATGATCTTCACCCCCTGCCACACATCCTTTCGAAGTCTCGCACGGTATTATGTAGATGAAGATTTATTACGATATGGCTTCAAGGGTCCAACGAATAATGATTCAACTCAGGGACTAAGGAATAACCAAAGGAAAGCAGCGCGTTTATTTGACAAACTCCTATGAACGTAAAGAAATTTTCACACTGCTATTCGAAGTGCTTGGATGGAGAACTCAGAAACTTAGATGGCTGTTAGCAGCATTTAAGTTACTTGAAACATTAGAATCATAATATTTCGAACCTGAGAAGTCTTATAAGGAAGCCGAAAAGTTTACTTCTTCTTTTTGAATATTTTTTATACCTAATACTTCTTTGTTCCTTTATCTCTTCCATGATTTCCTCGTCTGTTTTTAATTCTGACCAGCTAGTTATAACGTTTCTCTGCCACAGCCACATTTCCATTACTTGCTTCCTGTCTCAAATCAAAATTCAAGCTTACACAATCATGCAGTATATTCAGAATATATGTTTTTACCAAATATGTCCTTCCTTCCATGCTGCGCTATTTACCAGTAGCTGCCTTTTCTCTGTTAAGTCTTGTTTTTCTATTGCAAAACTCCTTCCGATTACCATACAGCAATTATTGTGATTTATCGTTGAGCTTTATATTCACTAGTAAAATTTATCAACATTCTTCTCAAAATACATATTATTTTTATCCTGATTTTCCATCATGGGTTTTTTATCTGTTTTGATTTTATATCTGTCATAACTTTAATTCTGTTGATATTAATATTAATTTAAATTTTATTCCGGAGGAGCTGCGACTTTTTTCGGTTTCTTTTCGCTGTTAGCTCATAGAAACATGTCGTCAACAAATAAAACAATACTCCATCCTCAACTCAATTTATTATACATAATATGATCTGACGAATAACTTTTACCCGCGAAATGACAAGCTAATTATATGTTATTACTTTTGACAGTGATCACTCTTCTATCATTGCATGATTCACGAGTGAATAGTCTCCATGGACAAGGTGCATAAACATTTATGCATAACAGCAACAGGAAAGCAAGAAAAAGACTGTGAATCACAATAAAAATAAATGTGAATCTTATTACATATGGGAACTCATTATTTTGTAAAAAAAAACAACAGTCGCATTCAAAGAGTGTGCAAGGAAGAGAAGAATCCACACAATCTTACTTTCTCAGCATACGACAAATTATTATTTTTGAGACTCCCAGATTCGAAAGGAAACTTCTTGAGAGCAAATATTTTTAAGGCCCGGATGCCGACCATATCTAATATAAAAAGCAATCAAAAGTGACGATAGATACTGATAATTTTCTATGTTTGTGTGACCAGTAATATTCAAAGGATCCTCAAAAGTAAGTATGATCATCGTCGTGAATACAGGTATGAATTAATTTGGTAACAAAGATTGGATGACTAAGTAAAATATATAAAATCGTGCCCTGTTACAAATTCCTTCTTTGCTAAAGGAAATTAGTATGATATTGCCGTTATATCAAACCAGCTGACAACAGATAAAACAAGTATGATATTGGAGCAGAATAAGATCATTTATCAGAAACAATGCAATTGGTTTCCTTGACGTTAGAATTTATGTTAAATTTATCTACTAGACAAGTCATCGAAACGTAGCTAATACAGCATGCAAGATCACAAACCTATTTCCACGACTGGAACTAGAGATTATTAAGTTTAATTACTGTAAACATCATTAAGTTGATTCCATTCGAGCTGCTTAAATGAAAACATGAAGAGACTATAAGTGTCTTTTGAGAATTTATAATGAGTGCCTAACAAAAGAACATAAATTTAAAATTTGAAAGGGTAAAAGTGGGATGAACAGGTGTAAACTATGTATAGATATGAAAAATATAACTTCTGATGCACATAAATTTAGAATTTAGGCCTTGTGCCAGTGATTCATGAATAAATATAATTCTTATTTTGAATTAAAACGTGAAGAAGAACGAATGTAAGCTTAACGGTGTGTAAAATTCTATGCTCTCCGCTGAGTTATCGATCTTATTCACGTGTCCTTAAAGGTGATCATAATAAAGACAATATATATTTAGACGGTTAATAACCCATGCAGAACAAAACTGAACCGACTGCTTCATCAAATATTCAAGACATAATAGCCTCTAAGGTCCACACCGAAAAGTAAACACGGGCTGAAAAACGCAATAAATCTATCAAGATATATCAACCACCACGCTTATTCTGTAAATGGCATGATATACTTATGCTTTTCAATTTCCTCGGTACAACAATTACCTTAACTCTTAAACGGCGACCGTCATATCGCGAGAGGCTAAAGAATTTTACCGAACGTAAAAAATCTCCGTGCTCATAAAATTAAAAAAAAAACCTTTCCCAGGTTTCGTGTCCGAGGTGACGTTTGGATATCCACAAAGGGGATGGAAAAAAAGTTCTCTAAGCTGGCGAGTAAAGGAGACGGAAACTTCTATCCACTGCTAGAGCGAACCAGTTCGTATTTCAGTCGCGAATTTTTCATATATAAGACGTCGTCGCGTCGTGCAACTGTTTTTTTCCAATCCATCGCTACCGACGCTACCTACTTTCTCCCTAACCTCTCTCCGCACACAAGATCTCCCCGTGCCACTGGAACAACCCCCTCCACCCTCTGTTCTCTTCCTCACCCTCCAACAGCAGAACTCACCCCTTCCCGACAACCCCTCCTTTTCCTCCCGACCGCAAAAAACTCAGTCCGGCAATCTACCCGGCCTGGGCCCCTCACACGCCATACCGGTGGTAAGGCACGCCAAACAACGCAAAACTGTCACATTACAACTGATTTACGTCACGGTCCGTCGTCTGTTTCTCCCGCACGTGATTCGGATACGACGGCGTAATTGCAGCGACCTCCACGCTGGAGGAAATTGAACTCCCCCCCTCCACCCTCCTCTTCTTTCCCTCCTCATACCTCTCTTCCCAGCCTCTCCCAACGCCCCCTCTCCCCTCCTCGCACCTCCTCCTGTCTCCTCCGTCTTCTCCTCCACCAGCTCACCGACCCTCCTCCGACGCCGTCCTTACTTCACCACGGAACCCTTACCACGATTTTGCCGAGCATTAAAAATGAGCAGCCAGCCCTGATCACACAGGAGCTGAAGCAACTGCCATACACCTAGTTCCATTACAGTGTGGTAACATGACCCCGGAATTGAGTATTGGATTGGAATGGTAGAGAAATCTGTCGCGTGGATCTATTGGCCGTGACCTCTAGTTTGAGCAAGGATGAACTCTTTTATTTAAATTAAACAAGCATACGTTTTCCGTGATCATATACTTTAGACAAAAAAGATGCTAAATATAAAATTCAGTAGGTATGCTGTTACCTAGCTGAATCCTAACGTAAGGACACATTGCCAGGCCGCAGAAAGGTTAGATATAAAATTTTTTTAAGGTCCATGAATTATCAGAACAAGTTCTACCCTTTAAAGAGTTAATTACTACAAAGGCCATAAAATAATGAGCAATAATCTATTGTGAGCAAAGCACTACGCAGAAAATATCTGATGCAGCGCAAGCATAGTTACTAATGTAGAAAGTCAAATATATGACTTGAAAAACGCCTGTTCAATGACCAACAGAATCCCTTCGACCAAAAAGACTTGTTCCATCTGCCAACTCTTTTTTCTTCAAAATTTCCTCCAGATATTTTCTTTCATCCCCATTATTCTAAGTACATCATCTTCGTATCTTTTTGTCCATCGCAAATCCTCATTCTCTAAACCCCTATTTCGAAAACCGTAGCCTCTCGCATGCTCTCTTTCCATAGTTATCCTGTTGTAAAACGCCTCCTTGTCCAGAGAAATCTTTCATCGAAAGACTACGGCCACCTTCGTACAAAATACAGCCCAAGAAACAAAGTTAGGCTTCAGTGCGGCCTGCAAAGTGCCAAAAAAGAATGCAGCAACCCCTTAGCATACTAAAAAAACAAAGGCCTTGTCATTTCAATGCCTAAATTAATCAGAACTTCTTCTTTCAAACATGAATCCAGTTCCTTCTAAACCTCCTCTAGGATAAATTCTGAGGTTTCAGACGTGATTGAGTGAAAACGTTACATAATAGTAACTGAAAAATGAGCAACTTCCACATAGGAAAATGTTCCCCCTCAAAGCGCGTCTAGGACCACCTCTAGGACAATTTTGTACGCGCTCTTGTTGAACAGAGCAGCCCAGAAAAGTATGTATTTTTTCATTTAGTGTAATTCTATATCATCTGCATTTTGCAAGTCTAGTCCATCAAAAGCCTTCTTAAAACCAACTAAAAAGGAAAACCTTCTAATGACCAATAGTTTCCTTTCTACCATTGTTTCCAGAAGTACATTGACGTCATTGATTGATCTTTCCTTTCCAAACCCAAAACGAAAATGAACTACAAACTCGTTGGCTCATCTCCGGCGACCTTCATCATTCCGAGCAACCTTTGCAACAAAGAATCATGGATTTTCCATTATCTAACAGTCTGTATGAATACCAGTAAGCCATCATTTCATTTTTTTTTCTCAGAAATGGGATCATTATTGTTTTTTACACAGTGATTTATCACCCTTGATTTTAATCGTAGATTGGTTTACCGTCGAGCCGTAAAAGACGAGATTCAAAACTTCTCGGCTTTCTTCGAAGCCAAGAAGATGGGAAAGCTTTTCTGTCGATGCCCAAAACTTTTGAGTCTGTAACGGCTCGGAATCCTTGCTAATATTCGGCTTTCCTTGGGCCCGCTCTGCCCCTCACTCACCAGACCTCCTTCCACGAGCCCCCAAGGCCTGCCCGCTCCGTACCCGCGCCAATACCTCCGTCTGAATTGGAGCAGGGTACTTTTCCGTCTCCCCCTTTTTGCGTGAGACCACTCGTTCCCGCCATTTGAGCTGAGTCTCCCGACCTCCTCACCGCCGTCTCCGGGAAGGAAGAAAGGGCCTCGCCGATTTTTTCCCCCCCTTCCGCTTGCGTCGAGATTTTTATTATGACAGCGCATGAAATATTGGAGGCAATGAGATAGCTCGAAAGCAGGGATTACGGATTCGGGCATTGTTTTTACTCTGGGCTTTTGGAAGTTCGTGGAACGCATTTTCTCTTTGACCGGAAAAAAGAAATTGTAATTCCACCTACTGCAAATTGCACTAGCCTGTGTTATTTACATATTTTATGAATGAAGATAATACTTTCGGCCCAACCAATTTCAGAAAAGAATTCAGCAGCCGTAAATTTTTTTGTAAAACGAAAGGAATGTACAACATGCGAGCATTTTTGGGAGTATTCTAAGGGTTGGGTACTAACATAAACTTAAAGCTACCAGCTAAAATATGAGAGCGATCCCTGAGTGCATGCTCTGGATTTGAGCACAGCTATGATGAATAATATCCTTTTGCCTAAGATGTCATTTTACTTTGAATTGGACTACACATTTGAGTTAATAAATATTTATTCTATCAGTTGAAATGTAAATTATAATTATATTTTAGTTATGTACAATGTGCTAAGTTTAATTTTTTGCAGAGAATTTCATTCACGATAGTGCTCAGAAAACCGAAATATCCAACAGATCCTGAACAACTTATCCGCTTTCGAGTAACTTCAGCTATATTAATAAAATTCAAATCCTAGAATTAGTCCTGAACAACTTATCCGCTTTCGAGTAACTTCAGCTATATTAATAAAATTCAAATCCTAGAATTAGTCCGATCATATATTCCATGTTATCCAAGATATCACACAACAAATTAACAGGTGAACTAAACAATCCTCCGTCAATATGAAGCTAAATAGGAATCAACGCCAAAATACTAGTGTGGCATTTTATTAAATGTTAGCAAAATAATCGTCATTTACAAAACGAAACAACAAAATTAGTTCGTACGAACTACACATACTAGTGACGTAAATGTAATTCAACACTTTGACGAAAACACTTTATTAACGAGAGGTGAAAAAATCATTCAAGCGATATTTGAACCGGCGACCTTACGGTTTCCAAGACTAAACTCGCTTCACTCGGGTTGTAAATAATACCTTAAATCCTGGAGGAAATATTTGATGAGCAAGTTTATATTAGCACAACCCGGAAGCACTTTGGCTTCAATTCAAATTGTTGATATTTTTCGTCTGACGTAACGCATAACACAAAGGGGAATTACCAACTAAACCTACTAAAATTTGACTATATTAAATAAAATCTACCCGGTACATTAGTAAAAACACACAAAATCATGCTGCATTTCCAACCAAATGAAAAATGACAAACATAATTTATTATGTCATTAAAAATTGATATCGTTACATACATAACCTACACGCATTACCGTTCATGCATCAAAATGGTAAAGTTATTGGAATGTCATCGGTGAAGTATTTCAAAGTGCATCATTAAAGGCAGTGGCATCAATACTGTCGTGATAAAATGCCTAGGAATAAGAAAAATTTGAGTAAAAGTGTGCAAAACTTGAATAAAGAAAGTTACCTGACGTTTTCAATGAAGCTTTATGAGAACAAAATGCTGAGAGCTGAAAGAAATTGTATCCCTAAACTCCACACATTTCACTTTCAACCAGCGGGCAATTGCCTACCTCCGTTGTAGGGTCAGTGAAAATAATTCCAATAAAATAAAAGATACTTTCCATGGTGTAAAATTCCTTACACCCACATTTTCTGCTCATCTCCCACATCTTATTACATTTTGTACTGAGACTACCATTTATATTACACCTCAGCAAAAACTGTACTCGAAAATTAAGGCAATTAATACAGAGGCAATGCCAAAATTCCACCAGAATTCTATATAAATTCCAATGCCAAAAAAACTGTTAACTCCGAATGTTTTCGCTACAGTGAACCAAAACCTCAGAAATACTAGACATTCCTGCTAGGTTATATTTCTACCTACTTTAATAACATGTCGCATTTGTATCGTATTATTTATATTGCATTCTCGCCCTACCCAGCTAATAGAACCTACGTCGTAAATAGCCAGCATCATCTTTTTATCTCTTATTCTCGCTCCCTACATCCACCTTTGTCACCTACGTACTTTCTCCGGTACTTTTCCCTCTATCATAGTACCTTCTCCATTTGCTTTCTATTTTGTTTTCCTAAAAAGCCAAAATCAACAGGTCTCGTCTATCATCAGAGCTCATCCTGAAGAATCAGGGTTTTAACAACCATGGAGATTCACACTTCATATCAAAGCCTCGATCAAGAAATCACTTCTACTAGTAGATGCCTCATTTAAAAATACTACTCACCTTCGAATATATCGAGTATGCCCTTCCCCCACCATTACTCCAAAAATAAACAAAGAGCTGAACCTCTTCCACTGAAGCTCTCTGACTGTTAAAATGAAAATAATATTCTCTTATCTCAAGAATCTTACGTCAACCGATATCAGCGCGTCCTGACCTTTTATTCGCTCGTGTACCACTCGGCAGCCCAATTTCCTAAATCTGTACAACAATTCCATTAGCCATGCTTGTTTATACCTTATGCAGTTGCTGCTGTTCATTTGCAGTTGACTCGGAAGTGCAGTGACATATGATAATTTACACCCGTCGATATTGTAAATCTGTCTGCTTCCATGTAACCAGATGTCAATATTCAAACAAGAGAATGTTCTTGTTCCTCCCGACATTGTTAAATATCTTCACATAAATCCTCGCGATTCAATTTTCTGCGTGTCAGAACTCCGTAGGAAATCGCAGGTGGCCAAGGGAAAGGAACTGGCCCCCCTACCCTGAATGTGTGAAATTCACACGCCTGTGGCTTAGTCAAAGGCGTCCAGGGTGAGCTCTACACTCACCTATCAAAACCAACCTTCGGGTTGAATCACTGAGTGAGTGTAGT
This sequence comes from Platycnemis pennipes, assembly GCA_933228895.1. Classification (NCBI taxonomy): domain Eukaryota; kingdom Metazoa; phylum Arthropoda; class Insecta; order Odonata; family Platycnemididae; genus Platycnemis; species Platycnemis pennipes. Next base: position 57,094,408 of record OW121853.1, read on the forward strand.
GATCTCTAAATCATCAAGCGCGTAACCTCACGGGGTATTCGTATAACAGGTTTGGATCCGGTGCTCCATATTACTCTTAATACCATGCATCTCACACTGATATAGCTAAGTGACCAAAAATATCACCTTCACTTTGACTGGTTGATAAATCCAAATCCAGCAATCCAAAATGAACTGATCCAAAATAGCCTCCCTTCACTTCGAATAACCCCAAAATCCAGCACACCTCCATGAATTAAAATGCAAGATAAAAGTTATAAAATAATTTCAATGCATGCATAAAAAATATATATTTGACTTCGAAAAATGAAGCAGCTTATGATTAAGGGTTATAATTGACAATAAATATACTGGAAACAGACATCAACAAACATCTTGAAAACATAAAAAAAATTGAAGCGATATTTAGACAGGATAAATTTGCCAGTTCACACTTTTAACGGAGTCAATCCATTGTTGTTGCCAAAGTTTCCTCTGTTACGATGATATATTGTGTCTTTAGAGCACTTGCTGCCGCATGCCATATCGATGTGATATCAGAACCTCAACGGAAAAAATGAAATTCTTTCACTACCCGGATTTTTCAGCCCTTTCCAAAGAAGATATGAAAATACTTAATATTTAGTATCTGCATAGAGTCTAAATAAATGGTGTCCACGAAAGCAACAAAAAAGCGTAATAAGGAAGACACTCATCATGCATGCGCACACATGCGTAACTGACGCGTCCCGGGTGGGATTAACTACTCACTGAAGCAAAATAATAATGGTTTCCATTGGTGCCGATGGTGTTCATCCATTAACTCACACCTATGAGCCAACACATCCATCTCTCCAAGAAAAGCGGAGCGCAATTGTAACCGACAGAAACTGCTGACCGTGTAGCTTTAAACATGTTCATTAATTCCGTGTTTTAATTAAATAGGCATGTGGTGCCGGAAATATTCCTTTTATTCTAGAGATGATTAGCCACTGACTGAAAGAGACTCTATTGGATAGCATTTTTCCCTATTGTAATTTTTATAAATCCTTTCCCGAAAATGTTGACAAATTCTGCCTCGAGAGGTAAATGATGACCACCATTCGATAGTAGACTATTTTACGACTATCATTCCAGTATAACTTTAGTCATGAATATCAACATGAAATTTCTATTTGTTTACAATAAAACGACATCCAAACAGGGGATTAATTCTCATGCATTCCTCGATAACCTAGAGCTTAGAATGCCGCTGAAGATTGTCTTGAATTTAGTTTGATTCTTCTTCCTGTTAATATATATTTTATTACTTGCTTTTGATGAAATGATGTATGAATAATTAATGAATATAAGAATGCTAAGTTCAAATCGACCTATCATTAAGTAGTTATAGTAAAAAAGAGCATTGGCGTTAAATCTCCTATCTCCAGTGAAAGGAACGTTATTTTTATCCATTAAATAAAAATAGCTGAAAAAATTAAGAAAAGCGAGCTTCGAAAGAATGAAGATAATTATTTTGTTTTTATCCTTAAGTAAAACAGCCATTCTTCCTAACTGCAAGTAAAAAATCTTGCAAGAATCAACAATATAACAAAACTCTATAATGAATTTCAGCTGAAGAAATCCAGCTACTTAACATAGAAGTCAGGATAGTCAGAATCAATGGTACTCCAACAATATCATAGTAATAAGCACATATTTTCTAATAAGTACAGGAAAAAATATTGTAAACATATTTTAAGGACATTGTGAGTGAATATAAACTATTACCGAAAGCGCAAATGTACAAGAAAATGTACCACCAATTGACTAAATGAAAAGATTTACAAATTTTGAGAGCAATTTTAACACGGTTCAACGTTTGAGGCTTGACTTTGTGGAACCACGAGATTGGAAAAGAATATTCGCTTTGTACATTCCACACACACGTTTTATAGGCTTCGTCCATGGTTTCGACAATTTACATGTCGTTATCAAGGAGCGAAGTTGACGGTTTTGTTGAAACCATGGTCGAAGCCAATAAAACGTGTGTCTGGAATGTAAAAAGCGAATTTTCTTTTCCTTTGAGGCCAATGTTACATTTAATTACCTTAACAAGGTTAAGTTAAGTTCAATGATTTGGATGTGGGCTCAATATTAATGTTATTCAATATTCTTCTTCACGGCCTTCAATTCCCTTTTGGGTGATTTTGCAAAATAATTGTCTCCATTCATCGCGGGCATATATATTTCAAATTTTGTGCACGCCTCCTACATTCCATGGTCAATTTCGCGAATAATATTTTTTTTCCGACAAAATAACGTACTGTTATATTCCTCCAGCCATTCAATTTTGATTCTTGATTCATGGCGAAGGAATGAGTGCGCTCTACGTACAGAAACAAGAGGTAGAAGTTTTGAACAAAACAAGGACAGGTTGATTTCTCCAAAATAATCACATTTACTACTTCTAACGTGCTTTCAAAGACTAAAGCATTAAAAAATTTAAAAATAGCAAAAATATTTCAACATACAAAAGGCAAAGCATTTTTGTTTCACAGAATCCATTACTTCAAGTGACGTCATGTAATATTTTTCCCCCAACCAGCAAGAGAGCTGCTAAAGTTTAGAATACCTAAGTCAAACTAACGGAAAAATGGGAAGTCAGCAAATGAAAGCGTGGAGTAATAAGGCTTTCAAGTTACTCGAAATACGATGATCTCACCGTCACACTGTCTCTCCCTTCAAAAGTAAGTTATCTTCCCTTACCGATCAACTACATCCTCTTATTTCTTATTACCAGTACAGTATTACCAGTATAAATAAGCACCTTTCCTCTACTCCACTCCACTACATAAATTCCCCTCCAACCCAATTCGTATGTACATATGTTCTGATTCAATAAACTCCCACATGTATAGCCGTCAACTTTGCTCACACCAGAGACACGCCAAAAGATGACGCAGAATCGTCGGAACGCGCTGCACTAAGCAGCAGATGTCATCAGAACTGGCAGAGCAAATCATTTATTTCAACAATTAAGCAAGCTATTCTAGCACATCTCAGCTTCCTCGTCCAATGTCCTACACACAAACACACACTTCAATTCGGGAAATATACCATCTACGGACTTAAATCCCCTTCATGCAACATCCATTCATCTCCAGCTTATAAGTGCGTTCATGGACATCATTTCAAAAAGGAGACACATTTAACTTCCAGTTTTAGGTCATATATAGCTCTTGATAATACTACACCCAAATACATGAACAAATATTGCGGACATTCAACTTATCACAATATTTCTCAAGTATATAATAATATTTATGATTATTTCCTTCTCCTACGTTAAGAATTGTTCGTCCAATTTGTAATATAGCTACACATACATTCTTTCCTTTCCATTAATGAAAGAAAGATGTTATTTTCCCACTTCTACCATATTTCTTCTTTTTTCAGTCAAAGCTCTTACCACAAAAATGCCTTTAATACCATGATCTATCCACGGAATCCAAATACTGATTTACTCCACTTCATACCCTACCATGTTTCTCTTCAAATCTGGCCATTTGACGGTTAATTCCGCACCCACTGCTCGTTACCCCAAATGCCATTTTAATCCTCTACATGTGTCCATATTTTTCAGCCAACCATTGTAATCCTTCATATCTAACTTTTCTTCGGACCCTTATTAAATTATTTAAAATTTACCTCTATCATTATTTGCATGTTGCAAGAAAACGCATTTTTCGCAAATTTTTACATCGAATTACAACGTCCGTTTTTTTCAGGTTGCTATCAAGAAAAATTAATTACCTTACCGCTTGCAGCATATTCCCCCCATTTGAAGTAAAGATATTGGGTTAGGTGCTTCAACGGCAAAGGTTAAATCGCAGCATCTAACCTAAGACCTTAATCCTAGCGCAAGAACAACATCCATGTCCTAGGGTAACCAGGCCAGCGCGTTACCTACTTAACTAACACACCCTTTCAAAGTAGAGTATCGTTACAAAAAGATTTTTGTTGTCCAGTTTTAAATTGATCAACTCCCCCATTAATAAAAACTATAAAGGAACGCATTAAAATAATTTTTAATTTATAACAATGAGTAGATTTTCATTTCTCAGCTCTCCAGTTTTAAATTGATCAACTCTCCTATTAATAAAAACTGGAAAGGAGCGCATTAAAATAATTTTTAATTTATAACAATGAGTAGATTTTCATTTCTCAACAGAACAACAGTAACGAACAAGGGGTGGAATTTATTTTGCCGAGGGAATCCCTTCCCCCTATTTACCACGAGCTACCGGTCACCCCTGCCTAATCCAGAGGAAAGTGCTCGCTAAACACTCACTCCCGGGAGCGTGGGAGAAGGAAAAAAGTCCCGCTGCGAGGAAAAAGGGGGGAGGCCAAGAAAAAAACAAGGCAGGGAAAAGGGAAGGGAGAAACGGGTAACAAAAGAAAGTAGCCAATGTTTTACCTCGTACTCTTTTTTCCAAACGCTCCTCTTTGCTCGGCCACGCCTCTAGCGGCGCAATAAAGAAGGCAGGGAGGAAAGGAGAATAAATGAGAGTTTACCCCCTCCTCTTCACCCCTCTTTCCACAAACTTACGTCCCACCCCTCTCCCCCACGCCTCTCCACACTTTCCCTAATGCCTCCTCCACCTTCCTCCTCCAGTCCTCCTCCTCCTCACCCAGTGAAGTCCAATCGGATTGGACCATCGACACGTCTTTGCCACGAACGGGAGCCAATTATAAGGGAGCAGAAGGCCACACGCATTACCAGCAGATAAGAGGGGCCTGCTGGCTGCAACAACCCAGTGGCTACTGGTGATGTGTTCGTGGCGCGAAAAGGGAAGGACGGAAAAGAGCGGAAAAAATTACTCGGCCACTGCTCGCATTTGCCAATTAACCTCCCTTTTACGACCGTCTCTTGTGTAAATCAGGAAACCTTCTTTCTAAACAATTTATCCTAGTCACGCCGACGGATGTATTCGGCGTAAAAATAGAACGTTTGGAAGATGGGAGTCTGAAACAATTCTCCTTATCACATTTATATGCTTTTCTCCAAAAATGCCATTATGAGATTATCTTCGCATGGTAATTTTCCACTGGCTGTTTCCCCACATAATTTTACCTATTATGCTCTTATCAGGGAAATGCTTTGCTTGCTACTTCACGGATGATTTATTGCCATCGCTCGCGAGCGCAATTTTCTTTCAGCGACGACGGAAGCGTCGTATTTTTATCTCGAGTTACACTTCATTCAGGAATTGGATAGGAGGAGAAGAACTTTCATTCCGTTTTCTTTGCGGTATGAAAAATTTAGATCATAATTCTGAGAGAAACACTTCACATTCGAGAAGTTTACGCTTACACTGCACCCAATACTCAAAGCATTATAATTCCATTATTAAAAATTCCAACAAAAGACAAGGATGGACTTTTCTGACTCCTTACTCGAAATAACCCATAATCATCACACAATCCGAATATTTCCTGACCTAAAGAGACTGGCGCTGATTTTTTCTATGATTCTGCCGAAAAACAAATACAAGGTAACGAGTATCGAAGTTGCTGATTGGAGACCCAACATTAAAAACTGAAAATGATACCACCATTTCATTTGCATCAAAATATGACCCAGCGAACAACCGGAAAAAGGTGTGGCATGGGGCGTTACGTCCCCAGCAGTGAAAAATGAGGTACAAGAGGAAATTAGGAGCTGGCCGCGGTAGTCAGGTCAGTAAAGCCCAGGCCTTCGTTTTTATTGCTATGGGTGATTGAATTGCGGTGGTTCGAGAAGAAAGAGATTGAAGTAAGAGCCGCACAGATTAAGAACAAGAAATGAACAAGGAAAAAAACCGTAAAGTTCTATATAATCAATGGGCTAGCATTCACGAATATATTTAAATACGATATGTTATGATTTGAGCTACATGATGAGAGTCAGACATTGGCAGCAGGGTGATGAGTACGGCATGAATCAACAAATCTGAAGGTGAATAAATGGAGTGATATAGACAACATGGAAAGTCTTTGAACGCTGAAAATTTAGAAACTGCGGGTTGTAGAAGGTGTGACTGAAAATATAAAAGAAAGAATAAAGTAGGAGAAAGCCAATACCGAGAAGAGAAAGGTAAGACTGTGAATGGAGTTTTAAATAACAAAGTCAGGAAAGATACCGTAAAAGACAAGTGAAACAAGGTGAAGAAAAGAAAATGAGATTTTAAGAAATTTTAGTGTGAAGGAAAAGTTGACCTTGTTCATGGGAAAGTTAAAGTATTTGAAAATATTTGAAGGTACAAAGGAAATACAATGCAAGAGATAAGAGATGATAAAGGGATGAAAGCTGATAAAAGAACCAGGTTGAGGATTGATGTACAGAGGATAATTTATGGCTTGATGGCAAATATGCTACGGAATATTACAACGATAGCGGCATAGGCCACTTATTGCTGGATAGTGATATGAAAAAGGATCTACCGGAAAATAGAGAGCAAGACTGTCAGAGCAAAAATCTCAAAGCAATTGCGAATGATTTCTGGTGCAAGCCTGAAGAAAACATTTTTGGGCTCATTCACGGAATGTAGGCTGAAAGTATGAGCTATGAAGACTTTGGGCATTTAGATTCCCATTCCAAAGAAGCTAAAGAAGAAGCACCAAAGACCATAGATTGATTATCACGGCAAAATAAGCCTCGGAATTATGAAGTAATCACAACTAGATGTAAGAATAGGCCAAATCTTGGACTGGGGAACAGTAAAACGAGACGCAACGACAAGACCGAGAAAAGAAACTGAAATAAGTAAATAAATATAAATATATATATATATATATATATATATATATCATTGAAGGGACATCTTTGCATGCTCCAAGGATTTCATTAGGGTGTGTTAATGAGTGGATTTGATGAAGTTAATGTATTTCTGCAAGTATTTGGGGTGGATTCGAAGGAAACTTCTCTCACTAAAGACTGCTTGAAATGGCAAGAGTTGTAGACGATATTAAATTTGTATTGGCATGTCGTGTAGGTGAAGAATTGTCGAATGAACGAATTCACAACGAAAATTGGTAGGGTACTACGGGAAGGGATGAAAAATGGTATAATTATAAGAAACTAACACTTTAAGCCAGCGTTATAGATCATCGAACGGGTCGTCACTCACTTAATCTGCTAAAGAACTTCATCCTATGATCAAATGTAAAAGGTGATGTTTAATGGCATGAGATTCAGAACAATCACAAGAAAACGAAGGCTTGAATATTCAGTACGAGTAAAATATATAAAATAAATATTAAGGCGAGCATATATGAATTACATCAGGTGGAACAGATGATAATCTTGAGAATATACCTATCAGGCAAATGGTTTCAGCTATAGAGATACCGGACTAAGACATACGGTGCGGAGAATAGGTGGGAATTGTGTGAATCTCTGAATATATACGCGAAAACATCGAAAACTAATGTCAAACGTGGAAATGGATTAGAAACCGGTCCTCGCAAAAAATGGAAAAGAAAACAGGAGAGATTTGATATGGAGGTGAGGAGAAGAATGACGATGGGTAGCTTTGTACAGCGTAAGTTTAATATAAGTGTAAACCAATTAGTTGAGTTAAGATGCTTAGACGAAGGTATTTGGAAAAAATTGAAGTGTATGGAAATGTATCAATATGTTACCTAACTTTTAAAAGAATAACGTTCGCATAAAGGATATAACGTTAGAGAGAGGGAAAGAATTTCCATATGGAAAGCTGGCAGGTAGACGATAAGGACAACGATTAAGAGAAATAGTGATCAGAAGAGAAAAGGAAAGATATAAGCTAAGGGTCATCCCTTAGCTTATTGTTTGAAAACCGTGTTGAAAACCGGCAGATGCTCTTGTAGATAACAGGGTTGAAAACATGCAGGTACAATTCAGATACATGCCAATGGCGGTATAATATTGATGAAGCAGCATAGAAGAGAAATAGAGGTAGTTATCTCGATTCGAAAAGCGGAATTCCCACATGAATTAAATACAGCTTTAGGAATAATAGATTTCTCAACAGGACGAAAAATGAAACGAACTGCAAAAGAATAAATAGACATTGCCTGCTTAAATTGCTTTCCGATATTACTATTTGGTCATAAGAAAACATACTACGATTCGTCTTAGCATGAGAATAGCTAGGATTATGAAAATAATAGTATCAAAAGTTTTTGATTGTCCAACAGGCCACATTATTTCTTATTAAAACTCTATTTCAAATATTTCAACTAACAATAGCCAAGTGAATCCAATCTAGAGAGAGAAAAATTATAACTTGCTGTAGCTTCAGACAAGACGAAAACCCTTTTCAACTTGTAAATTGCAATAGAAAAGCAAAAAATTGATCAATTATTGATTTGAACTATTCACGACGGAATGAATTACAATTATCAGGAGGAATTAAAATTTTCACCTTTCCAAAATAAATATTTGGGGACACATGGAAAAATAGGATCACTATGTGGATCGGTCAGCTCAGATAAAGCAAGCGGTGAGTTTTTCAACAAGAAACAATCACCAAGTGCAGTCCAGAGAATACGCGACTCACGAGTCGTTAATTAATGGAAATGGAGCCAATAAAATACCACGTTAAATTCCTGAAACGTCACCTAATTTGATTCAACTGAATCGAAAGCTGGGTTCTCTGAGTATAGAAAAATTCTTTATTTTTAAAGACAGGATGTCACATAATCGCATTTTCAAGAATACAACACTTGATGATAGAAAATCAGAATCCAAAAATGTTATTTGGGATTTTCCAAGGCGATTTTACCTCTGTTTTGAGCAGAAAATGCTTCAACTATTCAGTGCGTACGATGAAACATTAAACTTGACTGCTAGGCCTTGAAAAAATACAAATTGTGGAAACGAGCTCTTCAAGAATTATTTTAGCTCTCTTCCACCAAATAACATAAAAATTATTCCATAGACGAAAGGTAATCTCCGCAGTCCATCACAAATGTTAATCAACAAACTCTAAGTAGATCCTCTGAAAAATGTGGAATTTTGGAAGCCCAAAGAGATAAACGCGAAGCATTATCATCATTAGCAACCAAAGCAGACACATTTACATATTTTAAAAAGATTATTTTCCAGACAAAGCAGCATGAGCTTATTTAAAATTAATTTCATATCCAACCATGCTTAGCTAAACCACGACCAGTTAGGATCTTTTCAGCACCATGATAAGGTAACTTCCTAAAATTTTCCGGAATTAAAGTTCCCGAGAGATATATTTATGTCCATCATGTTCATGATTATTCTAAAGCGAGTGAATTTAGATGCAAATTTAAGTCTTTTGAGGCCATTTTACCGATGAAAAATGAAATCAATTATTCTACGCTAAGAGTTAAAAACAAGGCATGCTAGAAAGATATCAGGTTCGTATATTTCCATGTGTTCTAATAATGACAATTTCATTCCCAACCATGCCTCTATTGAGATAATGTATTAAAATATACCATAAACCCCTGATGACCTGATTCTGAGACTGAATATGTTGTTTTTGTGGTAGACGACGTGGAAAATTTCAGCACCCATTAAAATAGGCATACAGGATATAAATTAAATGGTTGCGCAAGAAGAGTGGAACCTGGTCAAATGACTGATGCATATAACCTTAAAACCAATTAAAATTGATAGTTTTTAAGAAAAGAAACGCAATATAAACATTTTCATCAAAAATTATTCCTGGAGAAAATCCAAAGAAAATTGATATACACCTGGAATGCACTGGATTAACTTCAAACTGTAACATAGAATCCAGCTTAATGCAGATGAAAGGTACATGATTTTTCAACCACCTTATAATTACAGAGGCTCACAGAAGCTACTCCGTTACGGCTCTGACTATGGGATTCCCCTCCATTATCATGCTTTTCTACCTTTAAATCAAATATTAATGCATCCGCATTGCCAATTATATCCTGATGGGAAAAATACTTCAATGTTAATTACATGTACTCAAATAATCTGTTGTCATTAAACTTCAACTTAGACAATGAAAGCAAAAGGAGAATATTGATTACATTCAAACCTGAAGCTAGTAATGCGAGGTTCGAATAACATGTCACTTCGAGTGTGAGGCAGAGCAAATATGAAGAAAGTATTCAGATAGCCTGCGGTTCTGAGGTAAAGTACGTTGGAAAATCTGTGGTTGGACACTAAAGTTCACACGACAGATAGGTTTCTCATAGAACAATTTTTTTTCCTCAAGTTACATCATATTGGAATAATAATAATAAGGAAAGAATGTAGGTACTGTCCATTTTTCAGAAGAAACTGCGTAAAAATGTAAAGCAAGTAACACAAATCTGCAGCTTAGAGCAGCGTATTGAATAGAAGAATGAGGGATTGCAAAGGAAAGGGCCACCGCTCTATAACCGCTCAGTCGCCCGCGACCCCCGCGGTAACTGATAGTGCATCTAATAATGGACGGCTACAGCCAGGAGCAAAACAGCCTCGAGAGTTAGTCGGTCCGAATTATTCAAGGAACGTGAATAAAGTCACATATACATGCTTATACACGGAGCAGCTCCGTGAAAGCACCGCCTTCATCCATTAGTCGACGCTAGAATTGTACACTCTCTCCTGGGCACTCGTGGTGGAGCGAGTGCCAAGCGGTGGAACACCAATTAATATTTTCTCTTCTTAGTAGTGTCACCTAATGGGTCGAACCAGACGTTATCACCACCACCACCACCACCAGTCCTTTTCAAAAACACGTCCCCCCTCTTCATTTCCTTAAATATGCTCGGGGCCATTGCGGCGTCCAGCGCATACGGTCACCATTATCTCCGCGATCACCATTATCCGGGGCCATCCTCCTCCGCCCCCTTCTCACACACACACACACATAAGAGCACACGAGGGCCCCGCAACCACGCGCCAGCCCGCCCCCGGCAGGAATCCTCCGCCGCCAAATCGCGTCTATTCGCCGGAACATCGTCCACTCCCGGGGTTTCAAAAAGGAATCGCCGCCGCTTCCCCGGGATCTAATTTACGGGCGCAACGCTTCCGCACGCATCACACGGTGACGCCGCCCGCATCAAAAATTCTCTTTTAGTGCGGGAGGGGGGCGGGATGGGATTGAGTAAGAGGTGGACCAAACTCCATGACACCGTAGGGACACCGTCCATTTAAGCCCACTTCATTCAACACCCACCCTCTCTCTCATCCCATTTCATGAAAGAGATGCCGGACAACCATCCCTCCTCTCACCCGACCTCCGTTTCAGTGGCTTTCTAATAAACCGAACTAAATGCAACGATCAGACAATTTCCCTCCGCAAACACTCGCTCTCGCCATCAAGAGCGCAGAGGAGCGGCAAAAGGAAAGAGAGAGCGAGTGGAATAAAAGACATTAAAAAAAGATATACGAGAGAGAGAGAATGTGAGGGCGTAAGAGGGAGGAAAAACACAATTATGCCTCCCCACCGCGGAACCAAAAAGGCATTTAATTGGCACTCAAAACGAAAATTAACATCGGCCTAAAAATCCTTTTTCGTCCAATTTTTTCGGCGCGCAAGGGTGTATTCACTCCCACTAATTCCTGGTCTCACCCGCATTTAAATCGTTCTCGTGAGACCAGTGGAATACTCGTTTCCCATTCTCCGTAATAAACGATAACATACCGAAAAGTGGCCCTCTGCCGACGTCGATAAATTACTTCAGGATATTAGGGAAAGATAAAGGGGATATACGTACCCGTGAGTTCCACTCTCCTGGTGGAGGGGACTTGTCTATCAGGGGGACGGATCTGGCGGACAACGAAATAGGAAATCACCAGGGCAGTCGGCTGAGACGGTATTTTAGGGTCTCACTCATTTTCAGCGAACCTATCTTCTCTATGACTTGGCTGAACGAGTATCAACACAGAGAGGCGTGTTCAGAATTTTTCTCCTGTTTTATTAAGTCATTAGGTTTTACATTAATATGCGTGTCGAGATTAGAGATGATTGACTTCCCATGCAGAAAATATGCTGGAGATAACATGGAAAAAGCTGAAATTTAATATTCAAACTAAAACAAAAATATTTAATGATTTTGAACCTTTTTAAAATAATACATATGAATTATCCGTTAAAAAACAAAATAAGGAACAAAAAGCGTTAAAACTGCAATCTTACGTAACCTTATTGCATTAATAATATGCCTGACGATCCGGTATCCGTCGGTACTTAAAAAAAAATTGACAACGAGGCTTCGGCCAATGAAATTTGATAACCCTAGTAAAATCACACGTTAATGCAACAATGAACACTTTTAATTCACTTAGCTCATTTATCGCCCTGTTACATGATTTAATTTAAGAGGACAAACAGTGATAATTGCAGGCGAAATATATGTTCTCAGAGACGCGGAAAACATGTACAGACATACTAAAATAACCTCCAGTATTTTATCGCTAGCAAATAATCAACCAAGATTAGCAATACCACAAAAAGAGGATTGAATGTTTAAAGGAATAAGGGAAACTCACTTAAGGTATATTTAGAGGATTTATGGCTCAATGAAAATATAGGAAACCATAGGTATTAGAAAATACTATTCAAGGGGAAGCTTTACATGCTTTTAACTGTATCGAAAAAAATACATATAAACCTTTAATTTAGACTATGGGACATTTTTGAATGACAAATAACTCAAAATATTTACTTATATGTACAGAAAGGGGAAAGAGAAGATATATACTTAAGGAGCAAGATAAAGCACAATACAGAAGAAAAACGACGAGGTTTCGCTTTCATAAACACAACATAACTTATTATTATGGACATGTGCACGAGATTCGGTTATCCAACTCTTGAAGACTCACTACTAGGAACCGATTACTCTAACGCCACTTTTAATGCTTGGAACTGAATATCACAGACGAAATTACATTTTCGTGCATACTTTTCCACCAATTTATTGCAAAAAAAACGTTCGTAGATATGGGTAGACATCTTTAAAAAAACGGAAAAAACACGTTTTTTTCATTTTGGGGAAAATTCAAAGATTTGGTTTTTCTCGAAACTGCATAATTTTTCCAATTAATGCAAAGGCGATGACGAAGTAAAAAGAAACATGAAGCGAAATGAAGCACAACATAAGCATGATCCTGCTCCGGGTGGCCTAGGCGCAAGATACCGATTTAACTGTCCTCAGGACCACTCTCCCTCGGTGCGCCTTGCGATCCCCGGGTGCCGATAAATGCCGCACCCCGAGCGCAAAGGAGACGCTGCGCCGTCCAATTTCATCAGATGGTGAATGTGAATATAAAAAAATGAATGCCAACGGCTTTGTATTGTAAAAACACCTCAATTTTTCAACGTCTTCGTTATCTCTAAGGGAGCATCAAGATATATCTCTATTTGTAATGCCCGCGGGTCAAGCAGAGTTGTAGAGCGGAGGAGAACCGCGAAAGGCGTATCATTAACGTTTGATGTACGATAGCGAGAAGAGAAATACGGAGTGGGGGAGGGGACGGAAAGGAAAAGGAGTAAAGGGGGAGACTCCACGCCGTGTGAGATACGCTCCTCGGTCGCCCGCTTATTTCGTCAATTTTCTTCAAAGCGGAAAAACAACTACTGCATTCCAATTTGGACGGAGTTCACTTTTTCCACACAAGACCAGGATATATTTACCCGACTCTAGGGTAGAGATTAAAGTTAGATGTGGCGATAACATACAATTTCACATACACTGGTGGACTCTCAGCCAACGTTGACTTAAAATACGACAGGTCTATTCTGGGAGATGCTCAAGGGCCTCGAAGACCCTAGCAGATAAGAAGGCTGCAATTTAAAATTCCTTCAGTTAATTCAGGCTCAAATTTATTTTACCTAGAAAATAAGATAATCCCTAATATAACAGTCTTTGAAGAAGAATCCACATCAACTATCATAAGTTTTACATTAGGCATAACTACATCGCGCTGCTAAAAATAAAATGAATGACATATCGCAATGGCAGTTCCATTTAATTCAAAAGCAAGAATATGGAGCAAGCGAATGAAATCTTGAGAAAAAAGCATTATATGGATGTACTATTCAAAGAATCGCCAGATACTTCAAAACTACAAATCTAAAAAATATAAGACATTTTTTATCTATCAAGGTTTAACAATATTACCGATATAAAAAGGCAAGTAAGATAACCAATTGATCTCCATTTAAACGAAGGACAATAGCTCATCAAAATTATTATTAGAGTAACCGTCCTACTTTTATGCCTCGACAACTGTTCAAATATCAACTATAATCATGTTACCACATGAGACCTATTACGTAAACAGTTTGAAAAGTTAGTCTTTATAAATTAATCTATATGAGAATTCCTAGCGTTGACTAAACAAAGAGTAAATCTCATGGGATGAGAATTACTACACTCTGGAGATCGATACAAAAGATTAGCTGCTGTTGGTTCTCTTGGATGGTTTATTAATTTCGAACCCGCCGTGTTCAGTTATAAACATTTTTAATGCTTATTATTAATCAAACACTGCTCAAGCTATTCATATCAACCTGCTAGCTTCTCCATTTCCACGTAAATTTTTTTACTACCTTCTATGAGGCTAGAAATACAAAATTTTCTCTCTTCCCCGCCACCCCTTTAATCATTTACTTCGCGTTATTCGCGCTGTCGCTCTTACTTTACTTACCTTAATATCCTCTCAAAAACCTCCATAAATTCTCCTTAAACAACCCCTGAAGATGTTCCTCGAACTGCGTTTTATTTTAAAGTATTCGCTTGCTTCTTTAAATAGCCGTTTCGGTAAATATTTTTATGTAAACGTATGAAATTTAAAGAATGGCGTAGGAAAAAACGCGTTCAAAATCGTTGATATCAAATAATGGAATAATAAAAGTGAAAATTTTCTACAATAATTTAGGTAAATAAGAATTATTTAATCAAATGAAGGATTAACTCTTACAACGAGCAGCTTCATTGTGTATTTTATTAGACCCGAAATTCAGCTTCGATTCTTAACAATAGTGAATTGAATAATTTCTTTGCAGTGTCCATCATTCG
Source organism: Platycnemis pennipes (assembly GCA_933228895.1). Classification (NCBI taxonomy): domain Eukaryota; kingdom Metazoa; phylum Arthropoda; class Insecta; order Odonata; family Platycnemididae; genus Platycnemis; species Platycnemis pennipes. Next base: position 57,109,417 of record OW121853.1, read on the forward strand.
CAACCTCAATACAAACAAAGATAAACAACTCCAAAAATAGGTAACCATTTTTGTGTGTTTTTCTTCGAGTGTTCTTCTTTTGCGTGCATTTTCATTTAACCTTATTTTTATGGCTGGTGACTTTCCACACCTACGAATGCAAAGCGTTCGATAGCTTTCACAGCAACATGTACACAAAACCAGGATATATTTACCATTTCATAGATGGTGCATACGGTTAAAACGTATTGTAATTAAAAGATTCTAATTAATTGACAATAACGCTCGAATATTTCCTGAATGTTCAGAAAATTTTAGCCAATTATTATTCAGGACATTTTAGCCTAAATGGATCATAAAAGATTGATTTCCCAAACAACAGGCCTACCGCCACTGACTCCAGTAATTCTTCTACATTGATTGGTTGATAAATTACCAATATTGGACTTTTGTATTTGTGCGATGAAAGATATCTAGCCATCGCCCCTTTTGGAATAGAAATCTGATGTAGGTACCCACGATAACTTTGAATGAAAGTAAACAATCTATGCCCGTAAAGATTGTCAAACATTTTCGTAAATCATTCATCATATGCGACTGCTACTCGTCCTCTCAACACCACCATTTCATGAGAATACAGAAGGGATCCGGGCCAAATTTCGGTCAAGAGCGCCTCGTCCACACTAGCCACAAATAATGTGCTTAAACGTGCCGTTTAAATCCACCCGTGTAGGAATCGTTCCACTCCACTCGCTCAACCCGTTCCAATCTTGCATAACACCTATTCCTCACCCCCTCCTCCTTCACCCACCGTCTCTCCCCACCTCCCACACCGTCACCGACAGACCAACCTTTTTGGGGAGACCCCGGCTTCCGTGTGTCCATCTCCGATCCTCTCGGTTGACCAAGCGCCCGGGGTTGGGGAGGAGGGAAAAGACATACGGCCCGGCCAGCAGCACAGGAGAGGGAGAGAGGCAGGGGCGACCGTCGGGATGGGAAAAAGGCAAAGCCGAGGCAACCACCCACCTGAAGCGACCGCAATCCAGCAAGAAGAAGTTGAAGAACGAGGAGTCGGCCCAAATGACCGTGGGGCGGAGGTGGAGTGGTCGACGGAGCGGGCGGCCGGGCGGCGAAGAGGGATGCGGTTCCTTGCGGCGCCCCAAACCGCTAATCGGATTAGCACCGACAGATTTGCGTGACCTTACGGGAGAAGGCACCGCGTCTCCCGCTTGCGAGCGCGCGGAGACGGGTTTCAGCCGCCGGGCCCTCACTGGTCAGCGAAGGACGTGTGCGAGGGGCGGACGGACGGTCCAGTCCCCGGGTCTGAGGCCCGTCCCCTGATTGCCAAAACAAAGGCGCATCAAAACTCTCCGGCTGGCAAACAACAACATACACATCTGGGGAGCAGGATTTGTGCAAGGACCGTCTGGGGCAGCGGAATTGACACGTAAGAGAGAAGAGAGAGGGAGATGAAAAGGGCACTCTAATTTATAAATCTTTGCGTTACACACGGCAATCCATAGAACTTAAATTGTGCATTTTCTATTAACGGATGTTAACGTGGTTTTTTTTTAATCTTTGTGATCATTTTTGCGCACTTAGCATCCGTTCCATAATTGCCTTCATCTGCTTGCGTGACAAATAGGTTGTTGAAGCTTTTACTTCAGAGAGTCTCCTTTCTAAGTCTAAAAAGTCTTATCTTGCGCTAGAATATGGCTATGCAACGGTATTATTATTTCACGGGAAATAAATTTTCAAAAGCCTTAAGCTATAGACGATTGTAACGACCAGCGGTCTAGCACATCCTACAATCAAGTAACGCTATCTTTTCTCAGTTTAATTTTGCAAATCAATAATTTTACCATTTACCATGCAATAAACATGCAAAATTAAGTATCAGATAAAACTATCTATATCGATTGCTAAGAATAATACCTTAAGATTTCAAAGTTTTTGTTTCTATATGCTTGAAATATTTGAAAAACGATCATAGACTTCTTGAGAGAATTATAAGAGCACGAGTAGAAAGTATAATGTCCATCCTCACTTTTGGAATCGAAAGGCGAGCCCATCATGTCATCATTTATGCATAACAAATTTAACAACAGGTCTGTAAAGAATCTAGTCCAGAAAGATTACGCCAATTTATTTCTCACTATAGTGCCAATGTAAAATAATAACAGAATCTCTCCTACCTACTCACGACCCACAAGAATATTATGGTTATTTGTTACAAGATACATAAGATGTAGCAAGTTATTCAAAGTCTACCAAATAGTCACCCAGCCATTATCAAGCAACATTTCCCTGAAACCGAAACATAATTTGTTAATGCTTCGGCAATCACCTAACTACAATGATAAAAACTAAAAAATCAACAACTATGAAACAAAAAAATTGGCTCCTCATATTTTAGGGCGTTCCAAATAGGCAAGGAAACTTTTTCTGCGTATAATATCAGAGATACAATTAGCACCCAATGATTATGATGTCCGGGTGTTTAATGTAGAAGTTTGTAAAACACATATGAGTTTGGCTTTAAATGTGTCACTTCATCGTTGAGGAATTCACGATAATATTAGTGAAATATTGATCTCAACTTCTTTCAACTTCCCATACATTTTAATGTATGAATATTAACTAAAGTATTTATAGTTTCCAAGCGAAGAGAATCATCCATCCTAGAAAAAGCATAATTGTAGTTCAAGGGCATTCAATTTCACTTATCTTTTGGTAATGGAGATATGCCCAGTCTATTTGTCTTCCATTGTCTCAGTTTAATTAGACATAACTTCCTTTAAAGATGATCATTTGACTACCTTCCGCAATAAGTACCGCATATATCTATGTTATTTCAGCCTTCGCCTGGTACCGGAAGTAAGGAGTATTTAAAATGCCGTAAAGAATACTAATGTATCTACATATGTAAATATTAAACACTTAATTTTACTAATCGCCCTTCAAAATACTGAGCTATCAGGAAAACGAGCGTTGCTCATCGCGATTAATTAATTTTTTCAGATGCTGGTCAGCAGATTTGACACGCCATCAAGAAACCGTGACGTCCTAAGGAAACAATGGTGAAGAGTCTTAGCATATCTTAGCATAAAACATGGCATCGTTTTATTCGATAACGAGGAGCTCAGAATACTTCAATTCTTAGTACCAGCGTGTGATTTGTTTTTTGGTGATTGTAAAATATATTGTTTCTGATTTCCAAACTGGCAAAGATTTGTCCAACTTTGTTCGGCTAGCATTACGAGTTTCCTTTCTGGGATTGAAAAATAGCGTCGCCTACACTTTATTCTGTATGGAAAGGTAATTATGCTTCGAAAAAGCACTTGTATATCCGCATTTGTTTTGGCGGCCAGTATTTGACATATGACTATAACAGCCATGTTGGCTGTATTGATCCTCACGAAAATAAAGAGAAAGAATTAATGCAGACTTTTGATTTTCGATAGATATAGCAGCAATGTTTAATGAAATTGTAATAGCGCTGCATCTGAACATCGTTACTAAACTTAATAAAAAAGAAGATGAAAAATGTTATAAGGATGATGTGGTAGATACTTCGAGTGGAACGGAGTGGTTTTGAGGGTGTAGCAACAGAAATCGAATAGAAGAAGAAGGAAAAGGTGAGAGGATACTGAGGAGGGTGACGAGGGTAAGTTGCGTGGAAAGAGTGCAAGAGAAGGAATTTAGAAGGGAATGAAGATAGGCAGAAGATTTCTTGATCTCAAGAGGGACTATTTCGGCAAATGATAGTTTACTGGAGAGTAGGTAATTAACCCTTTCGCTACGAAGGCCGTTTATAAACGCCGCAGATTTTTCACTCCTGTGAACGAAGGCCGTTTATAAACGCCGCAGATTTTTCTACGCAAGAGAACGAAGGGCGTCTTAAAACGTCGCTGGAGTCAGGTAGGTAGAAAAGGTCCAAGGTGTCATAAAGGACCCTTCCTCGCGGCTCTGAAGACCCTTCCTCGGCTTAGAGGCGGGGATTATCTCGACCCTTCTTCGCAGCGCGAGCCTCACCCTCGGCAGTTGTTCGCGGTCACTTTTTTGTTTATGCAGTGAAAAAACCAAAATAATATTTGTTTCTAATTCGCATTATTGAGTTCCAGAAGTCAATTCCTTATGTTTTTTTGAATCTCTAGAAATTTTAAACGGAACTCTAACGTTATTATTAACAGAGTTAACCTGTCAAAGAGAGTCCAAACCGATTTTGGAGAATTTTTCATTGCATGTGAGGAACTAAGACGTATGTTTTTTTATGATTTGACGATAAGGTAGTACCGATATTTTTCTCTCCGGTTTACTTGTTTATGAACATATATTGGAAAACATGTGTAATGGTAATATCACGTGACATACCCCGAAATCTATTATATGCACATGATAGGGTGAAATTTATTAATATCGTAAATGGAATGCATGATACGAATAAATATGTAAGGGATAGATTCTAGTCCTTCATTTTTGAACGTTCTTTTCTACGCGAAGAACAATTTTTTTTGTAAATCTACTGCACCAAAGAATGATTGTCCGAGCACTCATGCTGTTAGTGTGGCATACAATGAGGATAAGGGTCGCTCCAAGGAATGTGGTCTGGTCCTGCAAATTCCTTTAGCCTCGGGAATAAGGATAATTACATTTTCGCGTGACAGGCCGCTTCTGAGTGCCAGTAGTAGGGGGTCATAGTTCCTATGCTTCAACCAAGCACCAAAGCTCATGAAACCCATTCACCAGGTACATTAACGTTTTCTAGGAAAATCATTTTTATCGCCAAACAAATTCTTCGGCCTCAGTTGGGAGTACATTTGCCTCATTGAAGCTTCTGTTTAATTCTCAGAAGAACGAATTCCCTCTTCATGGAATTACTTCAGCAAAAATCACGCTGGGGGGTTCCTTACGCTCCCCACCTCTTCGGAGATTTCCGTTAAAATTAGATTTTAGGTGATTACCATTTTCTTGGAATGACAACTTCTGAATTTTTCTCGTAGTGCCTTTCGATAGTTCTAGTTCTGTTCAGTTCATCCTTCGTGGTTCATACGCTCGGAGTGAGTCTCTTGCGCTTTGAAATCAGGTATCTCCCTTGTGTTCACTGCTCGGCACTGGAAGGATTTTCCATGCGATATTTATTTCAAGTGTAGACATAATGCCGAAGATAACATCGAATGAGTCCATACTGGAAATATTGACCAGAAGTGATAGTGAGGATGAAGATTTATTCAGTGATTCGGAGGATGAAACTTCATCGCCACATACAATTACAGCTAGTGTCAGTGACTTAGCATCCGAATCTCTGCCATCAACATCAAGGACAACCCGGGAGCTGCGTTTTCCCGAGTCTTCGTCGGAGTCGGAACATTCTTCTGGAGAAGAGTTGGAATCTGCTCCTAAAAAAGAAGGACCTCAGCTAACGGTAATATCTGGTCTTCAAATGTTTGCGTCCCAACACTGCATAATTTTGATCCATCTTCTTCCGGCTGTAAGGGGAAAGTTACGGAAAGCTCCACCATTAAGGCCGCTTTACACGATACAATTTTTCGTACAATTTCTTGTACAAACTCTTGCATGAGGAAATTGTACCGTGTAAAGCGGCAAATTGTACGAAAACTTGCGCGATTGTCTGAATGACTGAACAGGAAATACAACGTGTTCTAATTCCATTCAGACAAACATACAATTTCGTTCAGTCTATACAAGAATTTGTACAAGAAATTGTGCAAAAAATTGTATCGTGTAAAGCGGCCTTTAGAGAGTTTTTTGAAGTATTCTTCTCTGTGGCATTAGTGGAGTTGATCACTGAAGAGACTAATAGATTTTATAAATTTACCTTGGAGCACGTCTCTGAACTTGCAGTGCCACGTCTAAAAGGTTGGAAGGATGTAGTGTTGGAAGAAATGTATTGTTTCCTCGCTATGACTTTGCTGATGCCACGCACCAAAAAACTTGCGATTCATGAGTATTGGTCCAAGGATTCTCTTCTTAGGACACCGATATTTGGTGACCTTATGCCGAGAGATAGGTATCTCATGATTTTGAGAATGCTTCACTTCTCGGATAACAGCAAGCCAAGCAACGGTGACCGTCTCATTAAAATAAGGCCAGTTTTGGATACACTACGTACCACATACAAAAATTCTCTCACTCCTTTCATGAATTTGTGTATAGACGAAAGTCTACTATTGTTCAAAGGGAGACTATTTTTTAAGCAATATATCCCATCCAAAAGAAGCAGATTTGGTATAAAATCCTTTGTGATTTGTGATTGTAAGACTGGATATGTATTAGATTTTGTTGTGTACACTGGTTCAAGCAGTGACATTGTGGAGCAAAATCACAGTTTTGGAAAATCCGGAGATATTGTGTCAACACTGATGCAACCGTATTTAGGAAAGGGTCACAACCTTTACGTAGATAATTGGTACTAGAGCCCATCATTATTTTCCTGGCTTCAAAGTAATGGCACAAACGCATGTGGGACTGTGAGGAAGAATAGGAAGGGAATGCCAAAAATGGACAACAAACTAAAAAAAGGAGAAATTCAATACAAGTATTCCGATAATTTGTTGGCTCTAAAATGGGGCGACAAGAGAGAGGTGTGGATGCTTTCCACATTTCACAAACCAGATTTAATCGAGACTGGAAAAAAGGACAAAAGAACGGGAACAATGGTACAAAAACCAAAATGTATTGTTGACTACAACGCATCAATGGGCGCAGTTGATCGAGTTGATATGATGCTGAGCTCTGTGGAATCAATCCGAAAAACTGTTAAGTGGTACAAAAAATTATTTTTTCACATGTTGGATGTGTCAGTGTTAAATTCTCACTGTCTGTATAAGGTAGTTACAAAAAGGAATACTTCCATTGAAAAGTTTCAGCTGGCTCTCATACGAGAGATTTTGGAAATGTACCACAGGTCAAGCAAGTCGGCTACGGGAAGAAGATCTCTAGAAGATTTACCTGTTAGATTAACGGAAAGGCATTTTCCTTCTTCAACGGCTGATACACCAGGAATAAAAACACTAGCTCGAAGGTGTGTGGTGTGCAGCAAGCACGGAAAAAGACGAGAGTCACGATATATGTGTGAGAGGTGTGACGTAGGACTCTGTGTTACTCCGTGTTTTCAACAATTCCACACGCAAAAAAATTATTAGTCTTTGCTGATTACAACTTTTTTTAAATTTGCTTTGAAGAGCCACTGAATGTATTGATTAAAAATATGTTAAACCAAAAAAATACATAAAATGGAAAATTAAAAAAAAATACATAAAATGGAAAAGAAAAAAAAATTTTTAACTTCGCCAATGCCGGTCCAAAGCCCGGATGAAAAAGGATGGGAAATTATTTTAGCAAGAAGATATCAAAGAGTGATCATTATGTTGTAATCATTTATGTTAAAACTAGAAGAAAACTGCATGCGTGCTTGATGGAATATTGGGAGGTTCAATAAATAATTGCTACGCGGAAAAATTTATCTCGCGCTACCATTGCGAATATATTTACATAAAAATGGTTTCTGATGAAGGTTTAGCACCAAAAAAAGTGCATGTGCTTTTATATAAAACACGGGTATGGATGGATTATGCGCGGACGTCTTCTATTATGAAACAACACCAATAATTTATTATTGCGACCATTGATATGATGCCTATTGTGCTAAATATCTTAATATTAACATTAGAACTTCGTTTAAAATCTCTAAATGGTATTTATAACAACAGGAATTTATTTATGTATTAACCCCCACTTAAAGTCTTGCTATTATTTATTTACCAAAAATCACTGAATAAAAAATAGTTGACCGCGGACAGAGGCCGGGGTGGGTTCTCCTTTGGAAAAGAGCGAAGATAATCTCTGGTCAGTGGCCGAGGAAAGGGTCGGGAACCCCGCTGGGTCCAGTCCCAAAGCGGGGGAAAGGCATACCTGCTCGAAGCCTTGCTTCGAGAGAGCTCCGTACACGGAGTGGAAAAATATTCTAGAGTAACCCGTGAGAAGGAAAGCATTTTCCTGCGTAGGACACCGGCGCGAAAGGGTTAATTTCAGCTGGATGGTGTGTGAAGCAAGATGGCATATGAAATCAAAATACAAAACAGACATTAATAGAAACACTAATATCGACTCAAAGACCATCGACTCAAAGACTCGATTTCCAAGAAAAACAGAAGAACACTCTAACGCTACTCTATTACTAACTCCACACTGTCTTGTACTATTGCCTCTATCGGTATCCTAATAGCTGCTGATAGGATATGCACTATTTTCTGATTGGCTCACATGCATCACTCGGAATTATACAAGAAGTCCCCCTCCAAATTCATCCATAACAAAAAATTGCAATTCCCTTCTGGGTTTAAAATTACTATTTTGTTCCTTTTTCCACAGATCTTTCAACAGTTCCATTCTCCTCCAGCAGAATTTCACGCTCCATTGCGCAATACTATATCCAATTACGTCTATTTCACTCTTCGCCGTTTTTATCCACTAAGGGCCAGTTTCACCAACGAAGATAATCTTTTTAACTCGGTTAATTTTGGGATTAACCGAGATAATGTGACTTCTCTGTTTCACCAGTACCATTAACTCGGTTTTGGTGCATTATCTCGGTTAATATTTTTACCGGCCGTTTTCGCGAGGTGAAAGGATATTATCCGAGTTAATACTGTAAAAGCAACATGGCGCGCAGGCGATTTTGTCAGCTACTTTTAGATATTAGTCGAGACATTTGAGTTCAATTATCGTTATTTAAGGCAATTACTAGGTTGATTAAGGAACGCGCAATTTAGTTGAACCTAAAACTTGAGATTTGATTTATCCCGAGTTAATAAACGCTACGAAAAGCACTTAGCAACAATTCAGGTGAGGTCTTCTCGGGATTTCCACCGGGTTAAATATTTATATAACACCAACTTCACTCACCCTGAAGACGATGGACAAGTCGTCCGTGGAAACGGTGTTATATAAAGGATAAATAAAAGCAGATGGCACGTATCTAACCTCTAAAACTCTTATCTTATTTAAATGTAAATAGTACACTTCTCACAATAGACACTGCTACACACTTCAACCATAATTAAACATATTTTATAACCCTCATGAATTCTTGCTGAGTAATCAGGGAACGTTATAGCCGCATACGGTCATGGAAACGATTTGCCCGTCGCTATAAAATCTTAGCGTGACAACCAGCCTGAATCGGATTGTAAAATATCAATATAATTATAAACATGTATACCTAAGGTTGATCAAGTATCTCTTGTCACCGAAATTGCTTCTCTCGTCGTCGTGTCCGATCTTTCATAATCACGTCTGGCGAGATTTAATGCAGTACGAAATTGCTCCAGCGTCTTTCTTAATAAATGACGGTAGGCCTCACATTGTATAAAAAGTTTATTTTGAATCACATCTAACGTACCTCGACCACTATTTCTCCTCTCTCGTAGCTTTCTCCGGAAGACTTGTGGCTGCCACCGTTGTATGGACACTAGCAGTAGATGCGAAAATTAAACCATACCGATTCATTATTAATAGCTCTACTTCACTTCCGATGGCCTCAAACCTCAATATCTAGAAAGCTTTGTATAATGAATATTATAATTACTAAATATACACCATTCTTTATGTCACCTATCACGCATCACTTCTAAACAAGGCAGAAGACACAAACGTAAACAAACCATCGATACCGCTGCGTTGGTCGGAAATCTCCCGTGAATCGATATGTGCTATCGATACGCCTACACATACTTTCTGCACGTAACAGGTTTCAAGGAATTAATTAAAAAGATCATTCGCCGTGTTAAACGCCCTAAGCAGAAGCAATTTCAGGTCATCACTTATATTCATTCGCATGATAATTCACCTTGACACCAATGACAACGACGAAGGAAATGCTAAGTTTTAAGTGATCGAAAGGTACCTATTTACTGCAGTTACTGTTCGTTTTCGAGACGCTATAAATAAAGGCAATGTAATTTAAGTTCATTCCAGTATTTTATTTCTCTATCTCCCAAACGTAACAGTGAAGACAATAAGTGATATCTTAGGGGAAATGTTTAGTAGAATTAGGAAAAGCGGGGTTTGAAAGATCTTATAAACATATAGACGATTTTTGAAAGTGATTATAGATGTTTTCTAGATACACGTAGAAGATAATATAGATGTCTCGTGGACGTTTAGTTAATATTTTGTCCTTCATGGGTACATTGGAAATGCCTTTAGTTACAATAAGCACGAAGTTAAATCAGCTGCATTACAAATCGGTTAGGCGCTTTTATTTGTTTGCAGACGTCAGGAGTATGAGAAATTTACCAACCTAAACATTCTCAGAGAAATCTCGGTTTACAAAAACCGAGATAATATAACAGTGGTGGAACGCAAGCAAGAGATTATCGAGATAATAATATTAACGGAGATAATGTAAACTGCGATAATGGGAAATTTTACCGTCGTTGGTGAAACTGGCCCTAAGTAGGCAATCAGTCGTATTCACATACCTTCATTTTTTTAAACTGAATTATACATTCCTGCTAATGGTTCTGCTTGCCGGAATTATGGAGAAAATTATTTAAAGTAATAAAAGTACCATTTCGATTATCGCTTACTTTTTGGTGGGAACATATGTTCCCTTAAATCTGATAAAGGCTAGAACGTGTTTCGATTCGTTACCTATTTCACCTCTACCATACACCATTTGCACGTCTCAACTAATCTTCAAGAAGCACATCCAAGAAATATAAGGATTTAATATCTGATGAATTTAGCTCTGATGGATTAACGTCAGTTTTCTGTTATTATTTTTTCTATCAATTCGCACGACCCCTATCATTCGTATTGCCATGATTTTTAGAAGAAAGCAATTTCCAACGTTGTAAAATATCTAACCTCTGGTCCATGGACGAAATGAACGCGGGGTCGACGACAAAATAAAGCGAGAAAAGAAAGCCTAATTGACAGCGAAACGAAGGGCATTAGAGGTGGAGGGGAGGATGAAGATGGGCCAGCGCAAAATAATTTGGACGCAACCAAGGATGCTGCGGGCGAAGGAGATGGTTCGTCGTGTGGAAAGGAAAGAGGAGTGGGAGGGGATGGAAACAGGGCCGGAGTTCTCAGCCTCATCTGGGTTTGGTAAAGGCTTAAAGACGGACGAGAGAGAGGGAGAAGAAGCATGGGGTGGACCGAGGGATGTGCGAGGTGAAGGGGTGAAGGGATTGGGCTGGCTAATGCTGTTTCCTGTTAGGTTAGCGGGGGGATGGAAGGAGCGGGGAGTGGGGTAAGAAGGCGTGCGGATGGATGAGGGGCCAGCAGCACGATGGGGGTGGGGAAGGGGGAGGGGAGGAGCGGGATTGGATTGATGGAGGAAGGTGAGGGGGAGGGGAGTAAGGAAAACAGGGAAGATGATGTGAAGGGGGCGGAGAGGGGAAGGGGGCCGAGAACTCGTGTGCCAAAACTTGTGCGATCCCTTGAGGTGCAGCTCCGGGGGCTTTGTGGAGAATGTCTAAGGGGAGAGGGAGGAGCTAAAGGGGTTTTGAGCATTGAGGGATGAGGAAGGGGGAGCAGGGAGGAGAGAGGAGGGTGGTCCCGGGGTGAGAGTAGAAAGGGAGGTGGACAGATGTGGTTCGGTGTGGTCTATGGGGGTGGATGGGGGAGGGTTTCCGGGTCGAAGGCAACGGATGATGAGACAGGGGCGCGGCGGAGGATTGTTTAAAGATAAGCAATGAGAGTAAGAGTATGCGAGAACAGTTCCAGGTTTTTAAAAATTGAATCCACTACTTCAGAATACAACGACCACAACGGTTAAATCTTAAAAAAATAGCATGGCTTATTCATTCTTAACTGGCATTATAACTGACCAGAAAATTACACTTCATAGCGTTTAGATTAAGGATATGCAATCTAGGATTAGCCTCCTGCCGTACTTCTCAATCCACTACTAACTCTTTATTACCTCAAACTTTCCCAACTAGCCTTACTAGGATTTTATCTCTCGGTTCTAATCATTTCTTCATATCAATGCCTTCTAATGTATTATCCCAGCCATTAGGTTTTCAAAATACAGTTACTGCTGTACAAATACGGTGTTCTTATTTGCTTACCTGATCTTATGAATTATAATATAAACACTTAATGAACGATTTTAACACGTGGTATCAAAAAAGATAATTATGTACATACACTGGTAGTAATGGAATATATAATGTAATCTGAAATTTTTTTTAAGGATTTTGTATATTGATAAATGAATATTAACAATTGCGTACTCTATGAGTGATATGTGTATTAATAAATTAATTGAATGTTTAACGATGAATTTTTGGAGTGAAATCGAGAAAATATTCCCGTACGCTCAAGTTCTTAAGCAATGTTTCCCTCAGCTTAACGGAATAGACTAGAATTTTTAGCCAAAAGATGATATAACCGGGTGGCATGAAACCCCCATTAGGATATCGGTAGCCATTTCTCTCTAGCAGTGCATACACCCTAAAATACATTCTTCTTTAACTCTCTACCTTCTCTCATGCTGTCCATCATCATCATACTTTTCTAACTCACTCGCAAATTTCAAGAGCCCTTGTTTTATTGTCACTCCTTACCGCTGCATCATCTTTTGCTTCTTTCCAATTCTCCCATCACTATATTATCTACCTGCCATATCAACAAAACAATCAGTTCCTCTACTCAGCTATCTGCCTCCATCCTCCTCCAAACCCCTGACTTCACATGCTCGCTACCTACACTCGTCCTTCTTCCTTAAAAAATCCCTGTCAAAAGAAATTTTGTTGAACCGTTCATTTATTTTTTATGCATAAATCTTGGTGTATGCTTAGGGAGGTTTGCAAGCAACTAACTCATTCAAGACACATGCATGTACGCAAATGATACGCAAATTTATCTTCCATGTCATATTTAAGATGCCATATTCTATTTTTTAAATCTAAATTACAAAAGTATTACTATGCTGTATGCAAAGTGCATTACTGCACTTCAATGATATACCTTTGCTAATATTCAGATTGAAAATAAATTTGATCGACCGAGTGATAATTGGCATCCTAAGAGAAATGAAAGAAAAAAAGTCATCTGAAATCATTAAAAAGATGACAGGACGACTTAATCAGGCTGGTCTTCAGGCATGATGGTCTGTTGAAGATAATTGCCGACAGAAAAGTGAATGGCAAAAGGAAGGCCATGTAAGAAATATATAGGACATATAGTAAAGAATGCGCATGGGAAGAAATATGCAAATATGATCATATTAGCTGATTGGAGAATGAAGTAGAGAGCTGCGAGAAACCAATCGAATGTTGACCGATGATGATGAATATTACAATGTTCCGAAATATCTGATTTCCACTGCGTTTCCCTGGAGGGCTTCTGAAATACAACGAGTGTGTATTTTTGATGGCCCTATATAAAATCAGAATACGTGAGGACAGACGCTCAGAATGCTACCCTATTTGTATTTTATGTAGTGTATCATATCTCCTTAATACGAAACCCTGAGGAGCACTTACGATAAAAATTGTAGAAAGGATAATTTTATCCATACGTCTAAGACAGATCAGGTCGTAGGTAAATCAAAAATTCACCTCTCGTGTGGCAGAATTCCATCAAAAAATATAACGTTTAAAAGTGTCCTAACAATTCGTAGGTACATATCTCAGTGCAATAAATTCTGCGAAAGATGCGTAGAATTCTCACTTGCATCTACAATATCAAAGACGTATATTCAAATTTATTAATACTCTCAAATGCCATAATTCCTTCTGCAAACAAACTGTAATTGATGTTTAGCAGCATATATGTGTTCCCTTTGGTACTGACTTACTATTGCGAGTACGTAAAAAAATTGTATACCTATTTTAAGGATCTCTCAATTCCTGGACTACGGATAAAAGAATTAAGCCATGCACACGCTTAAATTTGCAAATTTGGAGGTGAACGAATCCAGGATCGACACTCTTACCCATACTGCAACATTCACCATGCATTAACATCTATTATGCTAATGGCTGGCACCATTTATAAAAATTCTTACTAAGCTTAAACCATATGTCAGATGAAAATATACCTTGACAAAAAATTACAACAAGAAGGGCGCCTAGATTCAAATGTGAGGACTGTTTCAAGGAATTAGTAACCGAAATCCGAAAGTTGGCCTTTAAAACTCCCTTCGTTTAGGGTTCAACTATCTGAATACAGAGGTAATAAGAGTATATTTTCTTTGGAAGAAAGGATAATGAAAACAAAGGAACAAAAAGTAACAAAATGAGTTATCTCTGCAGTTTCGAGGTGTGTGAGTGTGTCCTCACAACTACTCATTACGCACTATGAACTTTCTAAATATACTAATAACATGCACTAGTGCAGATTGACTTTGTATGACCTTTAACGTTCATTTCAGCCCCAAAAATTGGGATTCCATCCATTACATAATACCAGTTTTAAGGTGTTTATGCACGATGGAGACGACATAAGCTTAGCTTTGCTTTGTTGGGATACTTTTTACCTCCGTTGTGCCTGTATATGGTCATTTTACAGTCAAAATAAAAGAATCCGCACTGCGCCTTTGTGAGGTTGAGCTATGAACATCTTTCCTGTAAATTTAGAGTAAAAGTCCAAATAATATTTTCCACACGCCTTGAGCACCCTATTTTTTCACACACCCACACATTTTTCTTGCACTTCGAGGTTAATTTCAAGTACAGCTTACAATATTCCTGAAGAATTTTTCTCTTTTTTCTATACAAAGCAGTTAATGCCAATGGAACAAAAACCTCGAACACCACTTCATAGAATATTGTACATTAGCTGGATAAGGTAAGCGATCAATTAAGAGGGATTGATTTTATATTTGAAATACTGAGTCATGAAGAACTCCATCCGTCCTTATTTCTTCATAGTTGAAATTAAAGTCTTGTGGTGGAACTAGCGTGGAATTAACGTTGTATTTTTCTCGTTAGCAATCATAAGACCCTTTGAGTGACTCGACCCTTAGCATTGCCGGTAACGTTAAAAATTATAATTTTTGTTTTCATCCACTTTGTTACACACGACTGCTTGCTGGCGTAGGAATTCGTTTTATCGAGTCATTTTTTGTAGAATATATGAATCCCCTTATAGAAAAAGTTCTAAAATTGTTCAAAGATAAATATCATGCACTCTTACCAATGTTTGTCACTTCTATAAGTGCATTGGGGTAGTCTTTCTTTTCAGAATTTTCCGGATACCATATCATATGTTTCTCCCAAACCACATTACCAGGCCAGTGCTTTACATAACCCATAACCCTATTAATATTAAATATCATTGAGTAGCCAATGATAGACACTCGTTGAATAATGAAGGGATGGAGCTCGACACTATAGGTATGAGTGGCAGTTGCATTACATTAGGGTGAAATATTTTTGATGCTGCCCCTAAGAAAACTGAACACACCCAAAAAGTATTTTTACATCAAATATTTTTGATAAAATATAAAAGAATAGTGAAGCAAATATCGACTTCAATTAGCAGTTCTGACAAGAAAACATTAAAATGAATGAAACACGTAGATATCTGCATATAATTGAGATGAGGTTTAAATGAATTTACAATTATAATTTGAATAATTAAAACATAATTTACATAAATGAACAAATTTGAATTATAATAGAAATAAGTAAACACAATATGGTTGAGAGCGAGAAATGTTGTTGATAGGATTTTGCGGATGATACTTCAATCCACCGACTGTCGCGACTTAAAAGAACAGTATTATGCACCTTATCCCTTGAGCGTATAAAGTTTATCTTAACTGGTATTATAAATACATGAGAACCTAGGGAGCTATTTTTATGGCGAAACAAAAGTCTAATTCTCCCTGCCCACATTATCACATCCGATCTCAGTACACCTTTCTAAAAGGAGGCACACTGAACAACAAATGTTTTAGAATACAAGAGAACAGTAGAAAAATACAACCGCCATCTGGCATCCGACATTTTCGTGGCACTTAATACTCAAATTGTGACGAATGATTAAATAATTGGATATAGCAGTGACCTACGATCGAAAATGCTGTTAAATATTGGCAGAAAACTGCGTTAACGGTTTCAAAACTTTTACTGGTGGGCTCATTATTTCCTGGGTAAAAATAAAAAATAAATGATTCATAACACTGTAAAACAACCAAGAAAAATTTATCTAGATAAACTGATACCAAAATGTGATAAGAAAGAGCATAACTACAATTTTAACGCCCATATAAAATAAAACGGCACAAAATTTAATGATTGCTGATTTACTTAAATTAATCAGACATTTTGCAATAATTTGACGAGTAATTCAGTTGTACCATTCAAAATATTCCAAGTTAAATCGGATAATATACGAGTTTGTCTGCAAAATTATTTAGGATTCAGATATTTATGTGAGTTCTAGTACTTCATAGGCTAGAAGAAAATTCCTTCGATTTCCAGTACCATCACGAAATTTATGATTCCAACCTATATCAGATTTACAGCGCTGAGAGCGCACCCAGTCAGGTACGCACAACTTGTAAAAATTTTATTGAATACAAAAAACCTAATCTCATCAGTAATACCGAAACCTTAACTTTGTACTGCAACGAAGAGACACATGGCGATTAAACTGTGAAACCATCAGTAGTTGTGTTACCAAGGGCATCAGTCCAAATTTGATCATTCAATCCGCTTTTTAAAGAAAATTTACTACAAACACGTCAAAAATTGGGGAAAAATATATTTTTAAAAACCATGGATTGAATATCAATCAATTCATCCACTAAGCATGCATTGCATACAATGATGGTATCTTTAGTGAAGTCTGAAATGTGTACCTGTTATGGAAATCTCAAAGATTAAAGCCATTTTTTTCATCCAGCAACTCTTTCAGAACTACACTGGAAACATCTGCGGTGAATTTTGCATCAAGTTAGAATGAGGTCAAAAATGATCACTACCACTTCATTTCCAATAAATTATCAGGAATAAAAGTCTGAGTGGCATTTATCCTAGAAAAAATTTCAGAGGTGCTCCGTATTATTCTATACATGAGATGCACATCATCAGGCTAGAACAGCAATGATTCTAAGCTAAAAACACATTTCTTTTATATATTACCCGCATAGAAATATGAATTTACAGTAGGATGATTCGCAACACAGAGACAACAAATTAGTAACACCAGCTATTTATGCAGGACTTATACAAAAAACTGTTTCCTCGGCGGGCATACGCAGAGAGCAAGATATATACGTTATAAGGGGCTCTAACGACTAAGGCAATAATCTTACCTAGCCCTAAGCCTTATCCTAAGACAAACACAACTTCCATGCCCGAGGCGCGCTTCGCTTCAGTTGTCAAGCCGACTCATTACTGGCCTGACAACCGCTGCCGGTGTACACACTAAATACAGGGGCCTAACTCGACTAAAATAATTCATAGCAAATACTTTCCTCAGCACTTAAAACCATCAGCAGTACTATTCGTTGGTAATGCATTTGTTTGCAATACTTGGCAGAACTCCTTAGCCTGGAAAAGTGGAGACCAGCAGGTGTGGTTATTTCATTACCTGTGTGATGTAATATGAAAACAAAGTAATTTTTTCCTCTATGGCGATCACCAATATTTACGTATCTGTTTTTGAAGGCGAATGGCAAAGATAAGGAGAAATATTTAGACAATTCATCCTCCCAGAAGAGTTGAAGCGAAGAACAATACCGAATAATTTATTAAACTTGAAAATCCAACCTCTTGAAATGAATGGACTTCCAAATTTTTCCACCTCGCGCAGTTGAATTAGATGACCCTCGGTACGCTTCGGACAGCACTTCGGAGATAGAGGGCGCCGAGGGAGAGAAATGGGAAAAATGACCACCCAATCCCATGCGTCACCCGACGAGTCCAGTTTCAAATATTCCGTGCCGTGCATGCGCGGGGAATATCTGACCGTCGTCTCCCGGGCCCGCTGCAGCCGACGCGTCTGTGCGACGACTAGGCAGACTGGAACCTGCAATCACCCCATCGCCATCCCCACCGCCATCTCCTCCCATCCTCCTTGGCCCTCGCGCTTCACCCCGCCCACCTCCGCCTACCTGTGACGCGCTCCTCCAACAAATTCCCTTCCTCACTCCTTCACGCCGTGGTCATCTTGTCTCGGGAATATTGTCCGAGGCAGGCGGCAGAGGAAGAGGCCTTCTTCTTCTTCCTCAGTACACCCGGAGGGGACGGGATGTGAGGAGAAACGGGAGGGGAGTAAGGGGTGGGGGACTCGGGCGGGGAACAGGGGGCAGTGGTGAGAGAGAGAGAACTTACGGTAGCGCCATTATATTCTAATGAAGTGACTCCTCCCCACCGCCTCCCTCTCGCCAACTCACCAAAAACACTTCCCTCCTTCCCTAACTCCACCCACGGTCCCCCTCTCCCTTCCCACTTCCTCCCAACGTATTACTGGCCCTTGGGGCAGGAAGGTCCGAGAAGCAAGGCGGTAGCCATGAATAGACCACCTACCTACCTTCCTTCCCTATCTGCCTCTTCCCTGACGACTCCTCGCATCCACAGCAGAGGGGCGCCCTACCTCGTCTCATGGTAATGTCTTAGTTTGGCGGACTCGAAAGAGCAACTCTAATCGATGGACGAAACGTTTGAGAATATATATTGCTTTAGTTGGTCAAAGCGGGGCTCGACCCTATTCGAGGCCAAACATCGGCGCGGTGCCTGCGTCGACAGTTGGAAAACGAATAGTTCACCGGGCTGCACCTCCCTCCCCCCCTTCCGCCCCCCCCCCGAAGTTTCCGCAGCGTTCAAAGGGAATAGGTGCACGCCTCCAACAAAGGTGGTAAACTGGGTCTCGCCACTGAGCGGTCCTAATAAAAACTCAATTGCACCGTGAATACCATTTCTACAGCCAAAAGACTTTCATCTCCCCAGAAATTAAACCATTCTTAATCCTCAACTATCAAAATAAATGTTCGTAATGGAAAAATTCGCTCATTTTAGGATTCATTAAAGAATAGCGTGCAAGTAATGTGTTTTCAGTGGCACAATCGCCTTACCTGGGTTAATTTTCATTGTAAAGGTGCACTCAGTCATAAATTACTGTGAGTTGATGTACGTCATTTGGTTAATTTCTGCATCAAAATTTTGCAGCTAATCAAAATCGACCAGGATAAACAAATACTTAAAAGAAAATCAGCTGAAAGCACCTGTATTATTATATGATGAAAAAATTAAGCACAACGCATTCATAACTTTGATAAGTAAGTGAGATTCTGAGATCATATTCAATAATTCATTCAATAATTATTTACTTTTTCGGCCGTATTGCTTCCATGACAAGGAAGATGCGCTAGTATTGATTTTAAGTCATTTTAAGTTTATCATAATATCCCGTTCTTCATTTTTTCATGGCAAACTTTCACTTTTACTACTTGGAAATGTGGCCCATATCATAACATACCTACGTGTCTACGAAAGTTCCATATTTTTGTCCGCTACCTAAAGGATATCCAATTTTTATGATAGGTTTTTCTCTCATTAGAATGCTCACTTACAGTGAATGAATCGATAAAACATTTTTCACTTTTAAATCTGACTCAACAAAATCAAGAATTTGATTATAAACCGCATTTAGAGCCGTTTCAGATTATAAGGGAAGATAGGATTGGTTTGGAAAGCAAAGAAGGAAATGCGGGGAGAAATTCGAGGCTGGTATCTCTCGCTCGGAACTGAAGTAATCAAAGGATTCACGGTTTAAAGACCTGTGTACTATTGTAATTATATTGTTATAATTATTTCAACTCGGTATTCATGAAGATATATTTTCAATATCGGGACTTTTATATAGATGATGGCATAGTTGTGCTATGATTTAAATGATATGTCACTCTTGATATCTTCCCTCTTCACCTCACTACCTTCTTTAAAAATTGGCAATAATAGTAAATGAAATTAAAATAGAAAATAGGATTTAAATAGCTATAAAAACAGAAAGAATCCATGGCACCATTAGTTCATATAAGTTAAAGAATAATACTGACACTCAACGATGTGTTCACACATTATGAACCAAATGGTCTGAAATATAAACTAAGGCAAGCGTTATCATTAATACAGAACACTCTAATGGTAATTTAAGAGCCATTATTTGGGCCTATTCCGTTATCTCCTAGAAAATAAGTGACTTATCTATCACAGAATAATCTACGAGTAAACAAAATGAACATGAAAATTAACAAATAAGATGATAAAAAATTGATTTTATTTTCCGCGCTTTAAGTTCATAACTATGTAAATGCTCACATACCGTTTAATAAATTTAAAATAAACCCTCTCAAGAAAAATATAGCAAGTAATAGAGCAATTAGTTGATTTATCTCATGGATTATAACATTAGATAATATAACTTATTTTAAATATTTTCGTGGCCATATGCGCACCGGAAGGCCTGGTACCGTTAGCAAGGCGTCGAGATACTGGCAAGGATTTCGGGTATCGATCAGAGAAAGGCCTCTTAGGACACAAGTTGTTAAATCCGATCTGTAAGGTTTTTTAAATGCCTAATTTTGCTAAACCCGTGTCAGCACAGAGAATATTACTTTCCCTGATGCGAGAAAATTGCTCGCTATTGGGCGGGATTCTTGATGAGCTCTTGCCTCACCAAACACACCACTGGGGTTGGTTTGAGAGGGCCAAATAGATATCATCATGCATGAAATATTTTCCATGAATCAACCTTTCACCAGTTTTCGCAAAACCGGCACTAGTCCCTAAATATGGTAATTTCAGTCCTGTTGGATGTCCTTTTCTGCGGCAGTACCAATATTATTAATGACTATTGAAACCAAAAGGATTCTTGAAATAATCACCTTCCCTATTCTGAGTTTCAGGCTAAACAATATTCAATCATTTCTCAAACAACGCGCATATATAAAGATTATACTAAAATTTTGATGATGATCAATCTTATCTTTTACATTTAAAAAAATGAAATGTTTTAGTCATCATAGAAGACTTCAAAGCATGATGAATTAAAGTAGCATTTTCAAATTATACAGCACTGGAATCTGCTACACAAAGCCTACCTGGTAGTAAAAGTGAGTCATTTACCAGAGTTGAGAGACTTTCGAAAACACGAGCCAAGAAACAATGGGGACTCGCCCAAAATGACTCGAGGCATAGTAATTACGAGGAAACAACCCTATCTTTCGCCGTTCGTCATTCTTAGTGTGGGAGGTTCCGCATTAAGTAGGCGAGCGGTTTTCCTAGGATACTAACTCTGGCAATACTCGAGATTGCCTCCCGGTGGAATAAACTCCGACAAGAGCTAGGCTATCGCGATAACACATGCAACCGACCTACTTCGGAGAAACTCAGTAAAATAGTCAACTGGACAAAGGACCCTATTTATATTTACTCACCGATGAGACCTAGAATTAGGTATTTGCATACGAATGGACATTAACCTACTACTATATGTAGCTTGGTACCTAGGACGGATCGGGGGTCGATGGTTTGGAGCCGAGTTTTAGGCATAAACCGGAGACTCCGTGAAGTCTGTGGGAGCGAGGGAGCTGAGTTTTTGGACCTCGGGCCGGAGCTGGAAACGTGTCGGGTGCCCCTGAATCGCTCGGGTGTCCACTACACGGACGAGGCATCGTCTAGGGTAGCGAGTAGGATACTGGAGCATACACGTAGGGTTTAGCTCAGGTGGTAGCCCAGAGTGCAGGTCAATCCGCGGGGGAAAAATCGTGCAAGAATTTGACAGAACATGCAGAGTAGTTTTAGAAGGTCAGAGAAAAACACATGGAGAGAACGAACATGATAATTCATCAAAGGTAAGAGGTAGACCAAATAGTTTGTCCGTCAAAAAATTATCGAGGAAAATTTTAGTTGGAAAGGAGCACCAAGAGAGAAACAGATTGGAAGAAAAAATTTCAGTGATAGTAGTGAATTGTCGTAGTATAAGAAATAAAGTAGCAGAAATTCACCACCTCATTAAGAGTACTAATGCAGATATAATCGTAGGTACAGAAAGCTGGCTTTCGAAGGACATATCAGATCATGAAGTATTTCCGAAGTGTTTTACAGTGTACAGAAAGGATAGAGTAAGCAGAAACGGAGGAGGAGTTTTCATAGCTGTGAAGGACCCGTATGTCAGTAGAAGAGAACTTATTTCAGAGCGAAATGTAGAAAGTATTTGGTGTTCCGTTAAAAGTAAAAGTAGTAACGCAAAACAGATATATGTAGGTGCATATTACAGGCCACCGGACGCAGACGTCAATTCTATAATAGAGCTAGAGTCAGAGATACGCACATTACTTTCTGGGAAGAATGATAGAGGAATAATAGTAGGCGGAGATTTCAATCTCCCCTCGATAGACTGGAATACGTGTAGTTTCATTGCAGGAGGTAAGGATAAGGAACATTGCGAATCACTGTTGAACACCTTTACGACACATTCTTTACAACAGCTAGTAACAGAGCCGACCAGGGGAAACAACATTCTAGACTTATTAGCAACAAATATACCCGAGCGAGTTCTAAATACAGTTACAGACACAGGAATTAGTGACCATAAAATAGTGCATGCGAAATTTATTGTAGGCGTTGAAAGACATTATAAACCAAGAAGGAGGGTGTACTTATTTGGCAAGGCAAATTACGACGGTATGAAAGAGGAATTAAGGGAAGCGTTTAATGTATTCAGCGAACAAAGCAAAGGATTAAATACAGAGGATTCGTGGAGAGAATTTCTTGAGGTCACCCGTAACGCAGTTCATAAATACATACCAAGTAAATATATTAGTGATAATACAGAGCCAAGGTGGTATAACGCGGAGGTTAGGAAATCACTAAAGCGACAAAGGGTATGCCACGCTAAGATGAAAAATGCCAGACGGGGTCTATCGGTAGAGGAAAAAAATGAGCTAGTTCAAAACTATAAAAAATCGAGAGCATTAGCAAGGAAGTCATGTCGGCAAGCGTTATCACATTTCAAGAGCAAGATGTTAGGAGAATATTTAGATAGCAATCCTAAAGCGTTTTGGTCATATGTGAGAGAGCTTCAGGGAAATAAGTCCACAGTGCACACACTTAAAAATGATAAAGGAATCAGAGTCACCAGCAGTGTAGAAAAAGCCAACACTTTAAACACCTTCTTCCAAAGTGTATTCAACTCATCGTCACAAAACGCAGTGGAACCACCGCCGAACACTTTCAGTGAGCAAATGCCCGAAATAAACATTTCATGTCGCGGAATAGAGCAGCAGTTAAAAAGCATATGTAAAAACAAAGCACCAGGTCCCGATCAAATTCCTTCCAGAGTTTATAAAACATTAGCTTCTGAAATAGCCCCCTATCTAGAAATAATATTCAATAAAACACTAAAGAACCACACAGTACCCAAGGATTGGAAAGTAGCTAACATTACACCTATATTTAAAAGCGGTGATAGGGAAGAACCTAGTAACTACAGACCCATTTCACTCACGTCAATCTCTTGTAAGATATTTGAGCACATAGTAGTCAGTTCGATCATGGGGCATTTGGATAGTCAGGGACTACTCATAAACAGCCAGCATGGGTTCCGGAAAGGTAGATCTTGCGAGACACAATTAGCTTTATTCGTACACGATATTTTAGTCCACGGCGAAAGCAGTACTGAAGTTGATGCGATATTTTTAGATTTTAAAAAGGCTTTCGATAAAGTTCCTCATGACAAATTAATCTTGAAGTTAGAGAGTTTTGGTATAAATAAAGACGTTGTATGTTGGGTAAAAGAATTCTTAAGTGGGCGAGAGCAGAGGGTTGTCATAGATGGTATCATGTCGGACACAATCGAAGTCACGTCGGGAGTTCCCCAGGGTAGCGTAGTAGGTCCGCTTCTATTTCTTTTATACATAAACGATTTGGGTACCGTAGTTAGTAGTAACCTTAGACTTTTTGCAGACGATGCGGTGGTGTACAGGGGTATATCAAACGAAGAGGACACGAAATCACTTAGCAAGGATTTAGATGCAATTCAAGAGTGGTGCGACAAATGGCAGTTAGAACTCAACCTTAAAAAGTGTGTAGCTATCAATTTTTGGAGGAGGAATAATTCGATAGAGCGATCCTATATAATTAATAACACGAAGATCGAAAACGTTGAAACCGTAAGATATTTAGGTGTAACAATCACTAAAGATTTATCGTGGGGAAGACACATAAGGGAAATATGCGGCCGAGCGAAGAGAAAGCTAGGATTTATAAAAAGAGTACTTGGGAAATGTGATGAGAAGACAAAAGAGCGATGCTACTTTTCACTAGTTAGGCCCCACCTTGAGTATGCAGCCAGTGTATGGGATCCTAATGAATTAGGTTTGATGAGAGAACTAGACAGTGTGCAGCGTAGAGCAGCTAGGTTCGTCAAAAGGTGTTACGATAGGTTGAGTAGTGTATCAGAATTAATACAAGAATTAGGGTGGGAATCATTATCAGAGCGTAGATTAAAGTTCAGATATAATCTATTGCAGAAATTTCAATCGGATAGCTTTACTGAAGATGTTAGGCACATATTGAAAACACCAGCGTATTATGCTAGATTCGACCAGATAAATAAGATTAGAGAGATAGATTGTCGTACAGATAGATTCAAAATGGCATTTTTCCCCCGTACTATAAGAGAACAGAATAGGCAGCATAGGAAAGGGATAGGTAGGGGAAATATTTTAGAGTATTCTGTAGTGCATGATGCATGTATTAACCCCTCAAACACTATAGATACTAACAATCTAGTTGCATGAGACCCTTTAGTTGCTTGCTTGCATGCTAGTAGTGAATGCTTGGTGACCTTCACCCCCTGCCACACACCCTCGCGGTGGCTTGCAGGGTATCGTGTAGATGTAGACGTGTAGATGTAACCATTCTGATCCGTTAGAAAAACGTTTCGTCCATCTTCTGCTGAATGGTACACGTGCACGTAGAATTGTAGAAAAAAGGCAATAAAGGTTTAAAGAAACTAAACAAAACGGTAAATATTGTAACACAAGTTAATCTGTTATCATCAAATATCTATGCCAAAATGTAACCTGGGGCTTTTATGCTAGGGTCAGATTCCATTATTTTAGGGCCAAACAATGTCTGAAGAAACCTTAACTACTATCAATGATATTAGACCATCGAAAATATTTTATTGCAAAGTAATAACTCTCATATGCAAACTAAATATATGAAGTGAAAATTACTGGAATAGATAGGAATACACTGCAGCTGCAAATGATAATGTATTCCAGCCCATCGTTCGTTATAAAACTTGCAGGGGTACAGATAGATAGACGACGATAGCAAATAATTACATTTAAAGATCCTTCTACGACAACAACACAGTCTAACAAAGTATTACCTCCACTGCATAAATATTCTCCATACTTAATTCACAACCCCTTCCTCTAGGTTTCCAAGCCAGCGTCATGCACCGAGGAATAGATTTTAGAGAATACGTAGGTGGAAAATAAATTACTTTTCTCAGTAATTAAAGTTATGCCGTAATTTCATTGTAACGAGACGTAGTGAAACCAAAAATATCCACTTGAAACAAAGCATCCATACGTCTGTGTTTAGGCCGATTATCGTAATAAAGCTACACAGTTAAATATACAAATTTCCTCTGACTCATCGATATATTCCCTATTTGTATAACTGAATAGAAATAACACTAGTGGGATACTTAACCACTCACTGATTGAAACACAAATGGCCAAAAAGATAAACCTGCCACGCTGAATACACTTTTACGGAGAAGCACGTTTAACAATAGGCAAGATTGACAGAAAGAAATATTTTCATTATTTCATAATGAAATGAATATGTAATCACACAGTGATCATACGTGTAGATTTCAAATCGTGCTAAAATGACGTGAAATACACGGAGACAGCTGAGAGTCTCAGGTTCAAATCTGGGCATCTCTTGTTTCATCCGGTTTGCGGCAGCTAAAAAGTGGGACTGCTTTGATCCAACGAAAGTCTAGAATGCTAAAAAGTAAAATCAACTATTTAAGTCATTTCTACCCCAATAAATATAGGATGCGTATGAGGAGTTGGAGTCAGGAGTCATCAACAGAAGAATGGAAAATATGACAAATCAATTTCTAGTTGGGGATCAGTTAGGATTTCACAAGGGAAGGGCCACTCGGGATGCGATTGCAATTATAATAATGCTAGTATAAAGGAATTTAGAATACAATCTGGTTGTATGCGCTTGCTTTGTTGGTTTCTGAAAGACATTCGACAGAGCGAGGTGGGATAAGTTAATGGAAATATTGCGGAAGATAGGAGTAGACTGGAGAGGGAGAGAAGACTGATCCGAAATTAATGCATGGCACAGAAGGCGCAAGTGTGAGTAGCTATAGAAGAATTGGATTCTGCGGTATAGGGAGGGGGCTGTCCGATATCACTGGTACTTTTCTACCTATACACGGAGGAAATGGTGAGAGAGGCTTGGAGTAAGCTACAAACAAGTAGGAGTAAAGGTCGGAGTAGATTTGAAAAAGTCGGTTGGATTCGCGGATGACCAAGCAACAGTCAACCAGTCAGACCAGGACTTACAAAAAATACTAGATCAATTACAAAGACAGTACATAAGGTACGGCAAAACGAAAAATCACAAGAAAACGAAAGAAATGAGATTTTCAATAACAAAAAGGGCCAGGTTAAAGTAAAAATCATGAGGGCAGAAGCTACAGCAGTTGGAGCAAGTCAGCTATCTAAGCAGTATAGCAGCATTGAAGTCAGAAGGAGAATCGCGTTGGCAAAAGAAACTTTCACTCATAGACGTGAACTAATTATGGGGGAGTAGAGTAAGAAAGACTAATAGAAAGTTTAACATCAAGTGTGTTACTACGTGGCGCGGAAAAATGGGCTTTAAGGAAAGAAGATGAAAATAAACTTAGCTTTTGAGATGTGGGTATGGAGAAGTATGTAGAAAGTAAGGTGGGTCGAAAGTACAACAACGATGACGTGCTAGAGTTGGTAGGAGAGGAAAGAAATTTGACTGAGAAATTAGGAAAAGGCAGAAGGTGTGGATGGAGATAGTAATAAAGGGTGAGGGTGTTTTGAAAGACGTTACTGTGGAAAGAATGCTGGTTGAGTGATGCAGAGCGAGGAGAAGAACGGGTAATTTGAGTAGAATGTTGGGCGGTAGAGGGTAAGAGGGACTGAAGAGGGTGTGAAATGTTCGGTATGGGAAGAATTAAATGCCCATTAAGACCTACCTTCACCTATAGAGAACTAATAATAATAATTATGATGTTTCTTTTTTTTAAGAATGTTTTATCCCAATTCACTTTATTATCAGAGAATTATCAGCCATCATCTAAATGCAGTCATT
Organism: Platycnemis pennipes; assembly: GCA_933228895.1. Taxonomy (NCBI): domain Eukaryota; kingdom Metazoa; phylum Arthropoda; class Insecta; order Odonata; family Platycnemididae; genus Platycnemis; species Platycnemis pennipes. The sequence goes on from OW121853.1 coordinate 57,136,776, forward strand.
AACAGCGTAAAAATCATGCTCATAAAATATGAAGTATGTTGACATTGTCGATTTCATTCCTCTCTAAATTCCCTAAAACGCACATTTTAAACGCACCTGAAACCATTATAACTCTCAGTCACAAACCTCATATCGAAGGATTCCACGTAGACAATGAAAACAATCTTGAGGGTTTCCCAAGAGATTTTGATCCATGCATAAACCGCAAGGCTAAAAATCAACCAATCCCACATCCTCAAAGAATTGGTATTCACAGTGTCCATCGGCCTGTTAAATAAAAGTAGTGGGATCGAATACTACATGTTTACTGTCGTTTCAAAATGGGATTAGTCAAGTTGCTGCTTCATTTCTGGACGGAAGGCAGATAAACTTCAAAGTGGGCGTGGCTATCACTGAAGGAGCAGAGCGCAGGCTATTTTGAGTCCTCAGATACAATCGCCATGGTGATTAATCCGAGTCGAGCGGATCCCAAACAAAAAGAGTAAACATTTAGGTACGAGGAGAATTACATTTTCACCTATAATTATTTTTGAGCCCATCTCCTCATTCAACTTGAGATGTGAGAGATCGCATCGACTGGAGCGGCCCTTGGTAAAATCAATTTTTTTAATTAAATGGAATGCATATTTAATTACAGAATCATGTATTAATGCTCCACAAATACTTAATAGAACTGTGATTACGGAAACTATCACATGTTACTCATGATTGTGTCACTTCAAAGTACTGTGGTCATAATCATAAGAATACCTCAGCAACATTATTAGGTAAGCAATAGTGTTCCAAAACGCCAGCTCTGTGTTGATATTGTCATAACTAATCACTGAATTTTTATTTTCATTAACTAACTATCCAAAAATGACTAACAAAATGCAGTGAACAGAGGTGACATGGAGGAATAGCCAAAGTTAGAAATTTGAGTTTAAATCATCTCTAGGAGCACAACTAACAGAACAGCTCGGCTGAGGTCGCTTTCAAAATTCATTTAAAACTGGATCTCGGGCAGGGGGCGATGTAACAAAATGAAGCGGTGATTAAAGTAAGTTATTCGAACAGCCTAGTGACAATTTCAATAAATTTTTCTCTTAACAAAATCTTCGTAATGAAAAAAAATTAATTACCTATGCGTATTGTACGTTCAGGGGGGCTTCATGGAGGCGTTCAGGATCTTGGATCCGTAGGCAATACCGTACTGTCATAATGCTTGAACGGTAGAAAAACTTAACTCTTGTTTTAATCCACGGGTTTTTATCTTACCGGCGGTTTTTGTGGTCGAAAATTAAAATTCTTTCATTATACAGGATAAAACTGAATAACAAAATTTTACATTCTGACTTCTTGTAAACAATTTTTTCACATATCTACTTCTTAAATGTACCTACTGCATTTCTAGAATACGTTAAACTCGTCCTCTATATGCATATGATAGGGGAAAAAATGCAATGAGCGTCTCTTCAGTTGAAACGGCTATCATTTATATTTTATACTGTAAATTTCAGCGACAGCATGTTGTTTCGAACGTAATAATTATTATGCAACATTGTATATTTTATAATATTCCTTCAAAATTAAACAAATACTGACATTTAGGCCCTCTTTATAGTATGGTATCAGTCAGTTTAGAGGTGACGTGTCCTACTTAATTCAAAACCCTCAGGAGGATTTTATTTCCAAATAATCAGGTAGTATATTCAATTATACCATTTCATTTTTGCAGCATATTTTTCTTTCTTAAGAGATGAAATATTCTTCCTTCGTGGGATAAAGGAAGAACTCAAGACATACATCACCCCATTAAGTGCAAGCCTGATACAATTTTAAAAAAAGCTTTATATTAATCTTCCTAAAGATAAAAAGGTTACGCAAATCTTTTCTAGGCGATGAATGAATGGGAAAAACTAGCTCAGTGAGTCATTTAAGCTTCTTATGAAATCGGAAATCACAAAGTCCGGCGAAAAATGATATGAAGTAGATGATATGATCTAAATATGTAATGCTCTTCGATTATACCCTAGGAGAAGTGCTGTGTCAAATTTCTCGTCTGATATATGACAAACAAAATGAAAAGTTTGAACTTCATACGAGTGTGAAGAAAAATGAGATACCCACAATTACCTATAAATAAATACGATCTCACGAATATAAACTGTTTTTACACCCGCAGGATATCCTTTAAGAAAGTTGAAGGGTGTGAGGCAGAGGCTGAATCATCATCATATATGCCTAGAGACTTGCAAAAGATATGCTACTACGTATAAAAAATTAGGCATTCACGATTTCCATCTAAATAAAACTGTAATTAGTAACTAAAAAGTAATATAGTTTGCACTTGTGATTTAAGTATTTGCTTACACTCACAGTAACTGACATAAGAACATCTATCCAACAGTCTGGCTCTACTCAATTTTTAAGGCTAAAATTAAATGAAATTCTTGATTGGCAACCTCATATTGAGGATCTAGTTCAGGGAATGGCAATAGGAATATACATGATACATAAACTGGCGCCAGTTACCTCATTTGAAGTCGTGAAACTGATATATGATGCCAAAATTCATCTTATTTGACATATGGTGTTGTATTGTGGGGTAGCACGAGTGCGGCCGCCAAAGCTTTTTCAATGCAAAAAAGATCAAGGAAGACCATGGGAAACGTGTCAATCGGGTCACCTGGAAAGGCACTATTTTTTAAATTTAACATAATGACATTACCAAGCATATGTATTTTTTATTGTGCATTACTTGTGAAAAACAACCCTATTGTGCCCTTTTGTGAAAAACAACTCTTTCTGCCAAACCTCTCCGTTCCCTGGTATTTAACACGTAGTAAAGATAATGTGCACTTAATAAAACAATCTGGTGCTATGAGAGGTCCCCATAATTTGGCCTCACTCATTTTCAACAAATTGCCAAAGAGGATGAAAGACAAATCCAATGTTAATTCTTTAAAAACACAACTTAAGACTGCTAATACTTAAGGGATAGGTATTATATATAGGGGATTAAGGGATATTATATATAGGTGATATAGTGATACTTATTATAGCGTGTGATAATGTGCAACCAATTTACTGCTACATTATACTGCTAACGTGCAATTTTCATTGTAATCTCTGAATTCATTATTTCGTTTTTTGACCATGTTCTATGTCGCATGTCTGACCTACAAAACAACAATGATATTATTACTATTATATACGCATGCAAATTATTTATTACACTGGAATTCAGCTACATAGCATGTGTTCATAGGGCTATAAACTTTAAATAGGTATATTACACATTCATTCCAACAGCAGTCCATCTCTTTAACGTTAGTACATACTATTATGATAGAATCGAACGTGATATGAAGGAATATTCAAAATACACCCACAATAAACAGAAAATAAGGAGGCTAACATTTACTGAAACAAATTACTTCTAGTGTCCTAAATCATAAGGAACATTGCCATTTCATTCATCTAGCAAACGTCGGCCAACCTTTAAAGCTGTGCCAGAGTGGCTACCTACGAAACATGAGTGAATATTCGCGGAGCTACGTGGGGCTGACAAGTAAAATTTAAACCACCTTAAACTGCTACAACTTAGAATATCAGAATTATGAATAGAGATGGGAAGAATTTATCATAGCCTACACTAATACTATATATTTCTCGAGTGTAATGAAAATATCTCTCTCTCATACCAGAAGTCGCTGCGAATAAAAGTTAGCGATGGTTTGAAGAAGTTCAAATAATATTGGTATAAATAAAATAAAATTTAAAAAATTGATCTAAAAAGACTAACTTGCAATAGACAAGCATGGGCTATGACAGTTGGTTAGAGCAGGTTTTTGCCTCAGATTGCGACGATTTTCCTGTTTTCTGGTCGTGAATAGGCTTAAAGCCGTATAAAGTCACGCATACTTATGTCGCTGGAGCGAGAAACTGAAAACTTTGCAGCTAAACTTCGTTAATAGAAAAACTTATGTGATTGAAACGACAATCCTAAATAACCGACAAGATATGACAACCAAATAGGGAACAAGTGGAAACTGTTATATTCTTCGGTCTGGCAGAATAAATATACGAAAAGCAGAAGTGACAAAAGTCACTTGTCCAGAGTTGAGTTTAAAAACAGGCAAAATTTGAGCCCTGAGGGGATACAGAGAGGGTAAATAAAGCGAAAGTTAGTGGGTATCTGGCACAGAGAAATAAATTAGTATAATTGATACATGGAGATGCTTATGAAATAAAGTGATCATGAAAAGGGATAAATGGTACTTATCAGAAAAGTTTTTTTTTTTATCGAGCATGGTAGAGAACCTGTCGTATGTGACGCCAAACATGAACCTATTAGTTGACCATTAGTATAGAGTAAATTCCGAGAAAAAATTAATTCTCTCAGTAAATTCAGTCTTCAATCGGAAAATTTAACTATGATGGTAACATTCAACCGATTAAGCAAGCCTTTCAACTTTCACTCGATTAAGTAGCATTTTTCCTAAATCCATCTGATTGAAGATTTACGTTACTTCAATAGAGAAACCAGACTCATTAAACAATCTGCACCTGTTTACAATAAGGTTGGAATACGTCCAGCTCCATAACAAATAGTGGGAAAGACGTTTTAAACCGTCTTCAGTGGTCTGAGACCACAAATGTCCAAAGAAAATATATTAAGAAGTATTTCCAAACAATTATATCCTTTCAAATTAGCATCCTTCGAACCATACTGTAGCATAAAAACTCGATCCCCTATTAGTTACATGAAATGCAGAACTCAAAGATAATTAATTGACCTCTGCTTCGAACAGCGGATAATTATTGCGCCCTCAAGCTGGCAAGCTGGTACTTCAGCTAGAACTAACGTTTACTTGTATGGACCTAATGTATCATAATCAACACATAACCTCAGCTGTAGCATCACCTTTTATCACATATTTACATTCAAGTAGATCTAAACAATGTTGGCAATCGTACTATTTTCCGAGGTATTTTCCCATTATAAGGCAGTGAAGAATAATACATTTTGCGTAATGCACGATCCAAATAAGAGGAATCGGTAAAGTGACACGCATGCTGAAAACTTGTAGAAAACCTACGTATTACCACTAGTGAGCGGCGAGTAAAAACAATATCTCATTTAGAGGATTAAGTGTTTTAAGTTACTCTTCTCAAGAAGCTACCACAATGATCTTTTCATGATGATAAAAACGTATTCAAGTATCTTATTTTTAGATACAACGGTGCTTAAGGAAATTAAAGCATCTGTTTATTTTTATAATATACATATTCAATAATTTTAGACAATCCATTTACTTATCTGTAAAGCTAAATAAATGTAGCACTCACAGGTTAAATTTCTTTTGAAGTAATAGATAAAAATTACTTACCACGTAGACTAATACAGCACCAATAGGGGTTGAGTCGGTGAGATATTTCTCTCTCCCAGCTTGGAAGGCTATCTCCAGTGTCCGCATTTCTCTCCTTAAATGCAATTTCCTTGAAAAGCAATCCGCGTACTATCCAGCAAAGCTCCTCGTCGTGCAACTGAAAACAAAGTAGAAATAAGGTGATCAAAGAATATCATAGTGATGGTGGGATTCGAGACTAAGGTGAGTGGGCTTAAGGTGAGTAACCTATGTTGGCGATTTCATGGGTATGACTACTCGACGGGAAATGTTCTAGGGGGCGGATCGAGTTACCCGTAAAATGTTAACGCCTCCAAGATGTTAAACTTTGGGTAAACCTTTGAAACAAATGGGCGTGTATTAACAGGCTCGTATGTAATCTAAGAATCGGCAGAACTTAAACATAGAAGGGAAATTGGAATTTTTTAAGACCCCGGCATATGCTTTTAATAAAAATAATATAAGACTTCCATGCATCACGTCGTTGATTTGGCGGACTAAAGCCTACGAGTATACGCTTATTAAGAGCCCGGCAAATAACATCTGGTTCCAGAATTCCTCGGTAGCCGACATCCAACGCAGCCAGTATATGGGATCCCTACGAAATCGGTCTAAATAATGATCTTGAACGTGAGCAGCGAAGATCGGCAAGATTTGTAAAGGGCCGGTACGATAACCTTATTAGCGTAACCAGTCTATTAAATGAATTACATTGGGAATCATTTCAGGTCGCAGGTTGAAATTTAGACTTAATCTCTTAAATAAATTCCAAGATAATATTTTCAGTGATGATGTTAAAAATATTTAGCGAACCCCAACTTACTACGGTAGACTGGACCATAATCACAAAATTAGAGAAATTGATTGCCGAACTGACAGATTCAAACTGTCCTTTTTTCCTCGTACAATTATGGATATGAATAGCGGTAAATATGCCAAATAAGAGTGAATCAATTTATAGCATAGGTAGCTGCATGTTGGTATAAAGACTTGAAGGTAACCCAGCTAACCGCATGTTTTTGCATGCTTACTTTGCTAGAATTAATGGATGAAGGCGATACTTTGTGGAAGTTTCGAACGTTAAACATTGTTAATGAAACGACTTTGTACTATCCACTTTCAGCTTTATAATTTCCCAATGTAGGGGAAGTTATAAAGCTGAAAGTGGATAGTACAAAGTCGTTTCATTTACAATGTTTAACTTACTTTGCTATTTTTATCTTTTTTAAATGGTGAAGTTTATACTAGTATATTAATACTAATCCTTTTTATGCAAGATTTGTAGTGCATGTTTGGTGAGAATTCACCCCCTGCCACACACCTTTATGGTGGTTTGCAGGGTATTATGTAGATATAGATATAGATAGATAGATATAGAGTCGTAAAGGGATTTGAGAGGAGGCCACCAACTGACGAGTGACCTAATTACTACTTATAAGCAGGGATAGAGCAAACCCAACTGCAGTGATTGTTAAAGGGTGGAAGATGACCCAAGAAAAAAAACATGAATTTCGCCCCACGTGGGTATGAGGATATGATGTAACAATAAATCCACGAGAAACCCAAAGATAAAATAAGCAAAAACCAAAACAGTTAAATTATTGACAAGAGATGGTGTATTAATAAATTTCCATAACTACTTACGTCTTATACGCACAAACTTTATAACAGTTCTCAAGTTTGCTCTTTTTCTGCTGTCTTAAGCAAGGAAGTTAGAATGTAGTGGATGAGACAACACAGATGATTTGAAAATCCAGCGGCCATCTTGGTAAGCACAAACATAAGTACTTACTACTTGAGATAATCGAACACCTGAAGTAGTTTTTGCACGCGATAAAACTTGGAGTACCAAGATGTTTAACCCGCGATGGCACGCGTGGGCGGGGATTCCCCGCCCGATCGCAAAAAATATTCCTACTCCGCACACTCCTGCCTCCTCTGTTCGACACTTCTTCTAATCTATTATTTCTGAGCACATTTCACGTTATAGTCAATAAATACGAATAAGAATCTATGCATCACATTATATTTCGTAATGGTCGAATCCCCGCCGGCGCGTGCTATCGCGTTACAGTTTCTGCTGGCGAGGTTTTTGAGACTTGACTCGATCAATCTCGCAGTTTACATTGCTATTTCGCTACATTTTTCCCCGTTACATTGCCATAGGAGTAGATGGGTGAGTAGAACAATTGGTTTCGATCCTAGGGTACATATTTTCTCAGATTCAGTCTGTAAAGAACTGGTGAGTGAAGCATACGCTAGTTCCATTTGGTGATCGCTACCTTGCATTCAACGCCCTTTACCAGTGCACCTTGCAAATGTAATTATAACTGTAAGAAACTATAACTTTATATCTGTAATGCTGGTGATCGTCACAGCTATAGTATCATTTCAAATGAGATATATTCATAAATTTGCCATAAGTAGCTCTCTTTTTTTCAATAAGTAACCAAAAAGCCGAGCATACATTTCCTGACCATGAATGAGCCTGAGAGTCATAACATATTGAAAATGCTTGACAGTGAGAGTGAAGGGGAATACGCAGATTTGAGTGAGGTTGACGATGAGGAATGAGACAACACTATTTACCGTTCGAGCCACGACTCATTTTCTTATGAAAGTGAAAATTAGCAATCGCACCGCAACAAGAGCTTCTTCCTTCGTGGGAAAAAACGGAGTGACAGAGTGGTCTGATGTGAAGCCAAAAATAAGATCCAGAATTGAGAGATACAATTTGCTGAAACGTCTACCTGGACCTCTGGGTAACGCATGAAATGTATCAGATTTTTTGTGTCCTTGGAAATTTTTTTTTCCAGATGATATATTATCAGATATTGTATCCTTCACAAACGCAAAAATTCGAGGTGTGTAGGGTAGTTTTCTGCGTCGAAGAGATGCGAGGGAAACGGACCTAATTGAACTGAAGGCTCTTTTGGGATTTCCTGAACGTAGCTGGGGTGCAATAATCGAATCATAAAAATGTTTTTGAATTGAAATTGAATTTTTTCCCAATTAGAGACATTCTAGAAACTTTTGTAAGCAATTGCTGGGTTGATTTCAGATTGAGTGAAGTAGTTACAGTAGATGAGATGCTTCCACAATAATTCCGGGGTAGATGCAGTTTCCGTGTTTATGTGCCGAACAAGCCGTCTAAGTACGGGATCAAAATATTTGCCTGTTGTGATGTAAAAACATTTCACACCGGTAATATGGAAGTATACGTTGCAAAACAAACCAGGCTCCAGATAAAATTGATTACAAGCCAGATTCAGTGGTAAAAGACTGGTTCAATACATTTATAACACTGGAAGAAATGTCACCCTTGATAACTGCTTCACGTCCGACACGTTAGGACTTGATCTTCTAAAAAATGGTCTAAAACAGTAGGAATGATAAGAAAAAATCAGGGTGAGATTCCACCCATTTTTATCGCTAAGTCGAAAAATAGAGTTTTCGGAAATAACATTTTTGGTTTTCAAGAGAAATGATGCTAGTGTCATACAAACCTAAAGCTAACAATGTTGTATTGCTCGTACCAACAACGCATCGAAATGACATTGTGGATCCTCAAGCGAATACACCTGAAATTGTTATGTATTACAACTCCACAAAAGGTGGTGTAGGCGTTTCAGTTCGTTTACAGTCCACTCGTAGCATCTCTCGCATATCATGCCGATGACCGCTAAAACTTTTTTTTTGCCTTGTTGAACATTGGCGCGATCATTTTTATTTACAAATCAAACTCAGGTAAATCTGTTCGTCGTAGGGAGTATTTGACTAATCTTGTAAAACTATTGACTAGAGATTACATGCTGAGAAGGGAGAAACAGTAAAATATGCAATTATCTCTGCGACTCCGGGTGCGGGAAATATGGGTATACCCGAGAGTGGCGATAACGTAAGCCACATTGCTGATGTCCGATGTGCTTACTCCCCATCAAAAAAAATAGAAAAACAAAGATTGCATGCAAAAACCTGTAAAAAGCCCATTTGCCGTGAACACTGTGTATTCAACTGCATATCCTGCTCCCAAAATGCCGACGGAAATGACTGATTGTGAGTTGTAAATAGTATGTTTGTCTTGTAATCAGAAAATTTTCTATTAAATTCTCTATGTTCTCGGCTAAAAAATCAATATGATTCGTTGGTTAAACATTTTTTCAACTGAAATTGTCAAATATATGTTTTTTGTAATACATATTAGTGCTTATTTAGCCCTATGCCACCCGTCGGTCTTTTCCCCGCCCCGCGTGCTACCGAGTTACATGAAAAGCGCGTGCTACCGCGGGTTAATTGAAGGTATTTATTAAATTTGTCAAATTTACATAGGTAATTCATAAACATGAAAACAAGTGCCAAATGTGGAGTTTCGATTAATTTCGAACTATTTTAAGTAATACAATTATTTCTCAGAAGAATTAAATGCATTAATACTTAAAGCATTAAAATAATCTTAAGAAGATTAGCTGATGCCGCTGCGATAAAATTTTGGCACTATTTCATTATTATTTGTGTTGTAATACGCATGCAGTCTCCATAAGAGGTACCTATCATAAAACGCAATGCTTTGTGCGGAGTAGCATCGTTCCCAAGCACCCCAATTCGAGCTTCACTGTCACACATAAGGTAGCATTCCAATGCCTACTCTGATACATTTTAATCTCCCAAGTCTTAACCATAAAATGTAAAAGAAACTATCTAAGTGAACAAGCATACCGATGACATTTACAATAATATCATAAAATTCCATCAAATGTAATTAAAAAGATAAATATTAAGAGGCTAGAGTTCAGACTGAAATGGGGCTTGGGACGTTAAAGCTTGAAATATAACTTATTGGAATAAAATCCATCAATCATGAATCCCTTTGCGATAATTTAAAGGATCTATCCTCGTGGAAATATTATTTCCTTGAAGTGCAATTCCGCCCTACGAGTGCCATCCTTAATGGATCTTAATTATATCTAGCTCATTAAGATCATCCTAAAATCCTCCTCCTTAAGGATTAGTAATTCTGGGTAGCGCTGGGGTCTGCAAATTTGCACGACAAGACAAAGGTCCGAGATTCGATTTCTGGTCGACATAATTTCTTGCCGGGCATAAGGGCAACAAAAATCTTACAATAACTTCGGTGGCTTATCAATCGTTTATTATAATAGCTGAGGGTTATAACGCTTAGTATGATATATAATATTTCAATCAGCTCCATGCCGGCAGGAAGGGTTAAAACTTTTAAGTCCAAACGACTTTACGGGAAAAAGTATCAGATTTCAATCGACGAGAAAAAAATGGCAAAAGTTATTTGAGTACTAAAACGAAGCGGAGGGCATACTCGCGATGGCGAGAAAGGCAAGGAAAATCATGGATACCCATTGCTATAAGCTGTCTCCGATTAGGTAGCATTCTATACATATTAGTGCACGCTTGGTATTTGTTCAACACCAACCATACAATACGGAGGCTGCTTTCAGGGCACTAAGTAGTTAAGGCTAGCGATGAAAATGCTTTCACCCGAAATATGAACAACTCGCAATCTCGGAATCGGTGAGAATAGCTAACTTGTTTCTTTAAGACCAATCGTGGAGAAAATTCAAACAATCTGTTTCGGGAACATTTCCTTTATCAATTCCATCTTCCGTCTTCCCACACCTTATTTATAAAAAAAATCACTGTAACAAGATGGAGCTTGAGAAAGCACTATTTGAGTTCGAGCCCAGCTTCCATCAACTTGTTGCCAAATGCGAGAACCTACGGAGTTACAAGTCAGCAAAATCAAACGAAAATATGAGTCTAGTAACCATATCAATAGGTGGGGATGCGAGACAAAATAGGTTGTGAATATTACATCTCATGGTGCAAGGTCATGAGACAGAAGATGATAGGTATAATAATAAGAAATGTAACGCCATGAAAAAGAAAAAAAAATAGAGCAATGGATTATCCTCGTAAAATGCAGGGTTTGTGATGAACTGTTTCTGTTTCCCATTCAAACCAAACTCGGCACTCTGATAATAATAATTTTAACCTTGCGAAAATACCTTCTCAACATTGAGGCCGACCCCTTGGGGTACGAGAAGAGTACGAGAGAGAAAAGATGAAAGGAATACGGAAAGTGGAAAGAGTCGCGGGTGGGAGAGGGAGGGGAATGAAAAGAGGAAGGCACGAGGAAGAGAACGGGAGGAAAAGGGATGGAAAAGGGGAGAGAGAGGGGAGAGAGAGAGAGGTGGGAAGAGGTAGGGAGATGTATGCGTTCAGCAGCCCCGTGTGGAAGTTGAGCGGCGGGAGGTGACGGCAGGGAGCAAAAGGTGAGGGGGCGGGACCCACAATGAAGGGGGAGAGGGGGAAGAGAGCGTGGGCGTAGGGGGGAAGGGAGGGGTTCAGGCGAGGAGTAGGCAACGGTGAGGAGTTAGGTGGGTAGGTAAGGCATGGCGAGGGAGGAAGAGAGAGGATTGTCTGGCTGAGATAGCATCTTAAGTCTCCGGGGTCGTAATGGAAGTAACGAGAGAAGACGTCTTCAGAGAGGATGAGTATGGAGGAGAGAGAGAGAAAGGAGAAGGGGAGCAAAAAGGGAAAGAGGAGGAGGGGCAGGGGAAAAGTCCAAGCAAGGTAAGGGGAGAAGAAGTGTGGGGAGGTTCCTAAGAGTTAAGAGTGGAGAAAGGAGGAGAAGGGAAGAGGTGGAGACGAGGGTTAGTGTTGAGGGGGGCAGGGGGGGGGAGCGGCAGGAGACAGGAGGGACTGGGGGTCGTGGGGGGGGGGGGGAGGGGGGGGGGGGAAGGAGGGGAGTTGGTGGAAGATGGGGTTTGGGTGGGAGGGGCGTGTTAAGTCGGCTGTCATCACGACAACGGCGCGCAACTGCTACCGCTCCTCGGCATACATAAATAAGGCATTCGCCATAAATACACGGGGGTCCCCTTTCCACGCGCGCTAACACATACCCACACACACACACGAATGCACGCACACACAGGGTCCCCCCGGACGCTCTCATGCGGACAGGGAGGGAAATAGCTTTCTCTCTCTCCATCCTTCTCCCAGCCCATTGCCGGGGAGACCCATCACCGCAATTCTGGTGGGCTATGGTGGGGCTCCGTGGATTATGCCGTCCCAAACCTTGGAATAACATTTCCACAACTTCTTACAACACGCCTACCGAGTTGGCGGAGGACGCCCGCCAATCCGATCGCGAAACATTCATCACACGGCCCCGACTTTTTAGCGGGGATGAGGAGGGATTGAGTGCGATATACAGCAGCGAGTGCCGTACGATACGCTGAATCCATGATGGTGTGGAAACAAATCTTCAAGGAGCTGAAAATCATGAAGAACTCCTCTCGGTATACGTAATTCTAACTGTAGCTCTCGCATAATTTTTGTCAATTTTGGGCAGGAAAATAAGTTGATGAATTTAAAGCTATCTCAGATGTTCATCTGCGCAGGAATAAAAACTCCTTTACTCCAATTTTAGCATATATGTGCTTTTATGCTGCCACAGAAGCAGCCAAAAGGCATAGGCTTCTTTTAAGCGATAATCATGATTTCACCAATAAGACCATAAATACATAAAATGAGGCGGCCGCTGTGATCTGGTCAGTAATGACGAGAATACAACACTACGTCTACACAATACCGTGAAAACCACCGCAAGGGTGTGTGGCAGGGTGTGAACCATCACCAGACATGCATTTAACCATGAGATTTAAGCCTATGCTAATCAGATCCGGGGTTATTTTATTAGTCCAAAATAAAGCACTATGGCCGCGGGTTCGAATCCCTAACAAGGGTACGGTATCGTGTTGCCTTAGCATTAGGATAGACGGTGCCATTTAGCCCTGGATGTTGTAGCACCATGTAAGATAATTTTACGACTGCAAATCCTGATAATCCTAGGTCAGACCAACAGAACCTTATGAATCACAACCAGAAATCCTGAAGGTACGTGAACCATTCCAAACATAACTGTTTTGATGATTGATCGCGTTAAATTGCCAAAACGTCAGGCTGTGGAAACTGTATTGAGACTTGGGACAGCGCAACGGCCTAAGTTTACGTACGTGGTCACACTCAACTCATGTTGAAAATGAACTGTTGGTAAAACAACACTATCTGAATGCATGGAATCATTGCTAGTTCATGGATTCTTCGTTAAATGTTAATTAGTAGGTACACAAAAAAGATGTGAGTTTTGATTGTGAAACTATTCCGAAATGAGAGAAAAACCACCTAGCTATCAAAAATTAGGATCAGAACAAATAAAACGGCATTACCGTAGGGAAAAGATTTTTAAGATAACTGTATTCACCTGTATTAAGTTTAAAAATGTTTTCCTGAATTTCATTATCTGATCCAAATGACATTAAAATTAAAAGATGTTAAATATGCAGAAATTAAAAAGCATCAGGAAAAAACACAATATGCAATGATTTTGGTAGAATAAAATGAATAACGATCTCTTGAAACCTAAAAATAATAAAATTATTAAAAACTATAAAATTAAGAAACCTACTCTGACGAGAGTTATAATTGACTACATTCTATACACACAACACTGAATAATAGGGGAATACGAAAAGTATTTTTGTGGTAAACAAATAATCGGTATAAAATTTCCTGAAAATTTATGAGGGTGACGTAAAAACTAGCATACGTTTAGGGGTTAACTAACTGAACACCTTTTCCAATGCAATTAAGCTTCTTCACAATAAGTATTTATTAAAACCTGCCTAACCTTTTTCCAGTAGGCAAAACGATGGCACGATCGGTGCATTATCGGTGGCACACTATCGGAATAGTCGGGGTTAGTATACTAAAAAATAGAGCGAAATAGGATTCCAGTCCACTTGCCCAGGGAATTAACGACAGAAATAGCACTACCTGGATATTATATTTAACAAATCCCGGAGAGAATATGTAGTTCCGAAATACTAGAAGGTAACTGACGTCACTCCCGTATCGCGAAACTCAAAATAGGATCTATTTTTGTATTTTTCTTCACTGAGGATGCCTAGAGTTAGTTGCCACTAAACCGTAATAAACCTTGAGGAATGCAACCGACATTAATTATTTACGATCTTAACAGTATCGCAAGCATAAAACATCCTTCGAGACAGCTAAGACAATTGCTGGAATAGTAAGTTTAACAATGATTCCCAACAAACCTCATCTCGGAATGTTGCGAAACTCAGACCAAATAGAAGTCTCATTGGGTGCCCTATGAAGAATCGCTATACATCCTCTGTGATTCCTTCTACGTACCAAATGCTATTATTACAATTGCTAATCCATAAGCAAATTGTCACAAAGTTGTAGTGCAAATTCCAACTGAGTTTTAAGAACGCATAATAAAAGTAGTTATATTTTGGGTTATAGTAGTAAAAGTCTTACATTAGTCTCTAGTGTAATCGAAGGAAATTTAGAATTCGTTTCTTAGTTTTTTCCATTATCATCATCGGTCTACAATCCTATAGGATTGGTCTGATGCAATGAAGCAGCCCTCCACTCGATTCTTCTATCGGCCAATCTCTTCCAATTGACTTCATGATAAGAAGGAAAGTAGTGGAGTAGCTGGGACTCCTCGGGATAATAATGTGATGTTTCCCCTTGCCTTCCACATCGCAGTACCACAGCCGTTATAGTAAATGATACCACGCCTGTAGTGAAATGAGTGTCGCTGTACCGACCACTGTGGTCTCCACCATCACTCATGTGAAGAAGAGCTGCTGCACTCTCCTTCGGGTGCTAGGAAGCAAAATTGTTGGTGGCCTCCCGTCGCCAAGTCGCGGCATCTTCATAGGTTCCTGTACCATTTACCCAGGGATAGACCAATGCCACCTCGGAGTGCCGTCGCTTTTTGTCCAGAGGTCAAATCACCATCCGCAACCCGGTGGACGCACTCGGTGGCTTTAAGCTCAGCCCCGAGGAGTTTATTCCAGCAAAGTG
This sequence comes from Platycnemis pennipes, assembly GCA_933228895.1. Classification (NCBI taxonomy): domain Eukaryota; kingdom Metazoa; phylum Arthropoda; class Insecta; order Odonata; family Platycnemididae; genus Platycnemis; species Platycnemis pennipes. The sequence goes on from OW121853.1 coordinate 57,152,105, forward strand.
AATCACATTTCAATCAGACACCGATTATTTTCTAAAAAATCATTCTTTATAAAGCAACGTGTTGACAGGTTTTTATAAAAAATACAATCCATATGAAGAAGAGACAAGATGTTAAAAAGTATGTTAATTTTTTTCAGAACAAATTGATAGTATACATACTGAATCCAAACATTAGATTCGACTTCAAGAGGCCAATAAAACAATCACGTGCCTATACCCAATAATTTATCCGTGGCAGTGGGTAGCGACGCTATGGATCTGAATCTCGACGGATAAGGCGGATACTGGCTCTTGTTTCTGATGGAGCAGATGAGGATGGATGTAACGCGTTACTGAGGCTTCTTTTCCAATGTATTCGTATTTTCCCCAACATTATTTCAGTTATTTAATGAGAAGTTCATTTGGGTTACCTAAAATAAAGCAATCCTAACCTATTGACTACCGATGACAATTCACTAACACAGTTGTCAAGTATTCACCTTAACGATGGCATGAAAACAACAGTTGCGTTTCACATGAATTACGTGGAAAACATGACTTTGGCTTATTATACCAGCAGTAAGATAAGAGAGTATGAGAGATACAAGATAAGTGCAGCCCAAAATGAGGACAAGCTTCTTAAATCGGTTTCACAAGGTTAAACTCTCGAAAAGAGAAGTACTTTTTTAATTGGCGATACAAAGGGGCTCATTTATGAAAAAATTGCATTTTGATATAAAAATAAATTTCCATTGAATGAATTATCACACATTACAACGAAGATAACAGATGCTAGGCCTATATAAGAAAGAGTTTTAACACCAAATATGGGAATTATTTCAATCAATTGTAACGACACGACACTTCATAGGGTCTTCTTATAAACCTAGCTTCAAGCTGGTTTACTGTTCGTTTAGTAAGTCTACTCTTAGGCAAGCGTCTTTAAAAACGTTATTTTAGGCATTTATTTGAAATTCCAATTCAATTTTCATAGGAAGGACCCATAGAGACTAAGGAGGAGGAGACGTTTTCCGTGATTTTTCTTATTATTAGAAGCAAAACACATTCGTCGATAAGTTGTAAAGTATTCAAGCAGCAGATACCGAAAAAGAATTGAAAATTAATGTTTCAATACCATTGAAAGTTAGGCCAATATAAATATTCCAAAATAAATAATATTCCTCGATGAAAATACACACTTGATTCATAATTGATAAAGGATTCCCACTTTACATCGAAATTTCTGTTTATGGAAATGACAAAATAAATCGATAGCATTTAGATCTCTCTCTTGGGATCAAAGTAATTCCGTCATAAATAGTAGTGATATTAAATTTACAAATCACGATTTGCATCAATGCCCAATAGTATGACAGATAAGGTTGAAGACACTATCAAGAGAAGTATTACCAAGTAGCATATCAAATCCAAATATAGGAGAAGATGAATGTAATGTGACAAAAGCTATAAGTGTGCACTACTAAAAAGCGTTGTGAAAAGAAATTAAATAGAGTTCCAGAAGTCTCCACCAATATGTGAGTTCCTGAGCAACCCCGGGTAATGTAAAGGAAATCAAAAGCAAATACGAGAATTAAAGAAGTCATTTCAGGCGTCTTTTTGTCTGTTTGGTGTAAGTTTGTGATATAACGAAATACAATAGTAATACTCCTCACTTAATTCGACCTTGGATAAATTTTTCATTATGTAATAGAATTAATAGGAAGAATTTATTGTACAAAAAATGTGAAAACAACCTGATAACGAAAAATTGACCCGTTATTACAGATCTTACAAGCAAAGATTAGACCCTAACATTAAAAAACGAAAACAGAATTATTATAGGGACGCATTTAGTACTGCTTGCAACTCAGCTGAGCAATGGTATCCATTAGATTCAATCATTGGCTCCAAGCAAAGGGACGCACCTATTGCAAAAATTAAGTCTTGCGATAATCAACTGTTGGTCGAAACGCAAGATATAGCTGACGAATTTAACTTTCACTTCAGCAAATCTAGTAAGTAGAAATCGACGGGATTATCTCGAATAGGTGTCACGTGCCACGGAGTCACGTGACATAAACAAGAATGGTTCGCATATTATGTGTTAAAACTGCTAATAACAGCCTTATTAATTGTTTAAAACTGTTTAATTTCATCTGGGGTTCTATACTCAAGGCAGAAGAGAAAAACTGAAGAGAAAACAATTCATTAATTTGCAACCAGCGATTCGGACACTACATTTCCAAACGATTCGTGTTTGTACCGCGTGATACCTTAGTTACCTATTCAGGATAATCCCGACGGTTTCAAACACAGCCCCCCAGGTGAGGAAAAGCATTTAATTGTCGACTGGCCACGGGCGTTGCCACATGCGTTGAGTAGTAAAGTGAAGTAGTAGTGACGAAAGAGAATGAATTTCCTAATTCAGAAATAATGGAGAAAAATATCCTGATTTGCGAAAAAGTGATTCATGATAAAATGTAACATGCCTGGATCTCTTAAGAAATGCGATGAATATCTTCTTAAAAACCTCATTGATGGTGGTTTGTTGTTGATATATAAGAAACAAATTTTTTGAAACATTTATGAATTTTTTGTGAAATAAATCCTCATCCTGCGAACAGGAAACATTTCTCGCGTTCAAGAGTGCTGTTTTATTGAAAATGAGCTAGATACGTTTTCCTGCTGCTAGAAGGCAATCAGAAACATGCTAGCTCCGGATTTTTGGTACTTATTATGCTGCGTTCCAATTATGCCTCCAAAAATCTCTCTCATGAACATGGATTTTTCGTATTTGGATAATTTCTTACTTTGCCCACTTAAAACTCATTTTCGTTGAAATTCTTCTTTGCAAGTAATATCAGAATATAATTTAATTCACATCTCATCATCAGGTATCAAATATTTTAAAATGCATGGGTTATTGTGAGCCGTTGTTCAATTCCCGCGGATTACGTTTCAAAAATTACCATATTTTTATCTTTACGCAAAGGGATTTTTTTCAAAATGCGGGCGATCTTAATCTTTCGAATTTATTTGACCGAATCACCCTTAAGGGATGGAGTGTAAAATATAATTCTCACTTATATAACTCAATTACTGCACTGCATTTCCATACGTGAAGGGCTTTTTAGGTATCGGCAATCTGGGGTTTTTTGATATTGATCTTAAAGTTGCAGATTAATCTCTCTTTGTTCAGGGATACAACCTACCGATCAGAATGAGTGCGTAAATTTATACGGTGCTCTGTAATGCAAAAGATTGAGATAGTGTGTTTTCTCACTCTTCCTTACAGATCTATGCAAGTCGAGATAACCTGTGGTGAGCATTTTCCGTGGATAAGTAATCTCGTTTAAGCATCTGGCCTGCTGTATATATATTTAAAATGTGACATCAGCTACTGTAAACTACGTGTGTTTACCTGAAGTAATAATCTGCCCTTGAATCAGGGAAAAATTCATTTCATGCAACCAATGTATCATTATGCACAAACAAAATTTATCAGATTTTGATTCACGCACTTCATTCAAGGAAATTTATAACATTTTGGAACCAAGACACTCATGTAGTTCCAGTCGTTGATTCAACTTGATCATGCATGCCTGCTAATGAAGATTATCAAATGTATAATTCTTTTTTCGCTATTTTTTTCTGGTCCTATGTATATTTTTATTGAGATTTAAGGAATAAATATACATAAAAAACATTTTCCATAGACTTCGCCTTCTAACAATCGTAACGTTTACTTGTAACTAAGACGTTTTAGTTAAGCATTTTTCCTATAATTTTCCATAATTAATCTTCTATGTAAAAATAAGTTGATGAAACATTCTGTTATCACAGAATGAGCTCCAAGCTAAATTTATGCGTGGGATCTTTCTCATGAATGATCAATAATTACGCACCAGAGTCAAAAGTGGAGTATTTTAACTCAAACTGTTCCACGTTATTCTCTGAGTTGGAATCTGATCATTTAAACATTTATAAATTTGTCGTCTTGCGCTATACATACATATGGTAGACCTATGTCAATGTCAACATGGCATGCGTACTATTAATTACCTAAATATTGAGGGTACATACATAAATGAGTGAATTTAGCTAAAAACAAAAGTGAATAACTATTTAGTGGATCAATACCTTTATTGAAACATCCGAAAATAGGAAAAAAAAAGGTTCTGAGCTACCCCTTAAAGTTCATGCGTCCAAAATTTTCACCATAGCAATGCATCTACTCGAACATTCTTACATGTTCGTGAATAATTTCTAGAGTGGGTTTCTACAGTTCATTTCTAGGAGTGCAGTATTTTTAATAAATTCAAAGTTGTTTATTTCTTCCTGCCTTTTTATTACGTATCCTAAAGGCAAACGCATTCTAATTAATTTTTTTGTTTTCTTCTGAATTGAGGTTTCTTTTCAAATCGTGAATATGGTATTTTATGCTCTTTCTCCTGTACCACTTCTCTTTTGCTTGAAAACGAAGTGCCCTAAAAATAATTCAGTTTGTGTTTGGATTTACCGGTCCAATGGTTCCAGTCGGTAACCCAACGCTCTATAATCTGTAATTAATTTAGTTGAATCTGTTCGTTCAGAATATTCTCGTATTTGTTCATAATGAAATACAATAGTAATACTCCACACTTAATTTTTAATAATAACCGTCCCGGGTTTTGGCAACTCAGTGCCTATAAAATGGCTCTGAGTTGCCAAAACCCGGTCTCCAATAAATAATAAATTTCAATCTGTTGAGCTGTCCAGAAATAATGCTAATTCGCATTGAAATAATTCGATTGGAAGAAGGTGATAGCTGTACACACCAATAACACTGAGAAAGAGGTGCTTAAATCTAATGTTATTTTATTATATCAGCTGCTTTTAAATCTCAAATTTGTGCATTAGAACATGAGAATTTTTCAGATACATACACAATAACACCTCCAGCTCTCCTCTCATAATTACATTTAGCAAATGAATGATAGCCTGCTAGTTGATAAGCCCTTATCTCACAATCTTTAATCCATATTTCTGACAAAATTATTATACGAGGCTTTTTTGGTAAGTTACTTAAATATAATATAAAGTTATCAAAATTTGGTCGCAAGTTTCTAATATTTTGATGGATAATATTAGGTTCTCCGCTATTATTTTCATATAGAAAATTCATCCCAATGCCAACAACGTAGAAAATAATCACTACAATTTATTTAAATCATTCATACTATATCGTAAAACAATTGCAGGTTCTTTTTCTGCTTTTCTTACCAAAATTTTCCCTTCGCGAACCCACAGCTATGCGTAATTTTTGGTCTTCTTTAACTCCCGAGCGGCGTTGGGAACTTTTCGTCTTTCCAAACACAAGGACTCGTTTATATACACAGGTACATTACAGGGTGGAATTTCTTCGATGGTCATATGCCGCGTTGAGATATTCCTCTTGGATCTGCTTAAATAATAAGTAATACCATGGTAATCCTATAAGTTATCTTTAAGGCTTATTGTTCCATTACCACTAGATGCTGTTGGTTTTATATTAATTGAATTATGGCAACTGAATGAGAAGAGGTTATATTTGCCTCAAATGTGCATGTTCATTCCAAGTAACGTTGCTGGATTTCAACATTCTTGGTAGAGACTAAATATTTCCGGGTTTTTCCCGAGCACGTACATGCACAAAAAACAGCAAAAAAACTGCAAATGAATCGACTCCACCCAATATGATTCATCCCCCGCCACAGCATAAAAGCCAATCCCTCAGAAAAAAAACAATCACCCCCTAAAAGCCTATATACCCACACCATGAGTTCCTATTCTTAAAAATCCACCACCCCACACACAAAAACACACTCCCTCACTTCGCCCTCATCCCCCACCACCATACACCCAGAACCCTCACCCCTCCCCCCTTCTCAGTCTCGCTTCCTTACCTCCCGAGCCCTTATCTCTTACCTCCTTCCTCTGCTACACAGCCCTCCCTTTGCTTCTTAACAACGGGGAGAGAGAGAGAGAGGGAGGTCTCTCTTTGTCCTCGCCTTAATTAATATTGATTGCGGGCCAGCGATTAGGGTGGAGTGGGAAGGCCCACGAACGTCGCCTCTCTGTGTATGTGTGAGTGGAGAAGATCTCATCCTTTATCTTCTCCTTATAAAAAAATTTTACCTCCTCCTTTCTTGAACACCCATCCCTCCTTCCCGTCACTTCTTTCCCTCCCCCCTACTCCCCTCCATTTCCGAACACCATCGGCAACAAAACACCCATTCCGTCCCCATCCCACCACGTCCATCTCCCACCCACCTCCTATCTCCCACACCCCAACCCCACCCCCCATCAATAACACACGCTCTATGACGTATCCCCCGGTTGGCGATCGATCGATTACATCGGCCAGGTGAGGCGGCGAGTCGGAGTGGGCGGGGGGAGGGGCGGGGGCGGTGAGGGTGCAAACGGGGGCGGGAGGGGACGATATAACCGTCCTCGGCGTCGCCGTCGCGTCCCATTCCGCCACCTCAGTCAGGGTGCTGCTGCCCCCCAATCCGACAGCCCCCGCGGGTCCCCCTCCCTCTTCCCCCCCGACTCTCTCACTAGCCCAAACGTTCTCCGCCGTTCGACGGCCCCCCGGGTGCCAGCAGGGGCAGAGGAGTGAAGGTTTGGTGGGGAGTAGGGCAGAAAAAGCCGGGCAACGGGGTCAGGAGGGATAGGGATGGAACGTTTTACGACACTGCGAATTATTCAGGGCGCCTCCTCGTCCTTTCCTCATACCCCGAGCCTACTCCCGGTCCAAATTGCACGGAGCTGGATTTTTCGTTCCGAGGGACAAAACTTTATCGCGTGGGCAGGCAAAGGAAAAAAATGTCCAAGGGACGCGCTGCCATTAGGGGAATCAAGAATGGGAGTTCCTCCGTTCGATGACGCTAATCCCAACCAGCTTTTAAGGAAATACATGTCGAATTTCCCAAAAGGCACTTCGTCATGCTGTTAGTAGCAGGGCATATTTAGGCTTGTTGTGCTCCCATTCCTGCGAATACATCGCATCAACTAGTCAACGCGTACAACTTATGCAAAGAGGTATTCAACGCCCGTGGTGGGATTCTATCCTGCACCCTCCAAGTTGACAGGCCAGCGCGTTACCGACTAGGCCACAATTGCCGGCTGTTAATACTGTTATCTGAATATGCAATAGTAGTTCTCAATGATCAAGTAACTTTTAAGGAACTGTTCATTTGACCTGGAATGTTGGAATTCAAAAGCTATCAGGCTAAAGGCACTATTGAAAATCTTTCTCCTCTATAAATCTAGCCTCCAGAGTTGTTTTATTAGTGAAAGGAGATAGGCAACATGTGTCTTATACGGGCGCATAATGATCTAAACGTCAATAAGTAAAATATGTCTTGTGTACACGCTGCAAACGTTTACTGACATTTGATCTCGTCATGTTCTAACAACGTAATCCGGCAATACAAATCAAAAAGACATTTACGTTGCCAAAAATCCAACTTTCCTAGCCTCGGCAACGAAACTAGAAAGATAGCAGGGGAGAGAAAAAATAACAATAGGGTTTTTTAAACCACGTTCAATTACACAAAAGATATACTACAGTTATAGACTTGAAAACGCAGGAAAGTAGCCCAAGAATTTCTACAATTTACACCAATATCCCTCAGGTAGTTTGTCGTTGTATTAATTGAGAAAGAATTACTAAGACTTTTTGAGCTGGGAAGGGAATTCATTCCAATTCCAGATACAAGAGTAAATATTAAAATTATACATCGAATCGATTAGAACAATCGTGTATGTAACAGGAACTCTATATTCTGGCTTAACTGAATCTGAATACTCGTTTTTTTCACAGGGATAGTCTAAAAAACTCTAAAAAAATAGTGTATAGGCAAAGGATATATTTAAAAATGTATTGAAAAAAAGATAGTGGACCCAAATGAATTACGTGTTTCACTGGTGCAAATGGTGATGGAAGGTACACACAGAGCTGCAGGGTTAAAAATAGCTTTGGTGGTGAAAGTAGTTTTCATTGACTTACTCTCTCCTCTCACAGATAATGAGCGACTAACGACTACAAATGAAGATCATTACAAAAATACATTTCTCGATCCAAAAGGCAGCCGCATTCTGAAATATTGAAGCAACTCAAGAATAATTCTTTGGCAAAAATTATTTGAATATTCCGAAACAAATGAGTCCTAACTGAAAAAAATATTATCTTTACGACTTTTTTTTAGATTTTAGATTAAGAATTAACCATCGTTATGATCTGTTCGTGAATTGTGATAACAAGGCTGATCTAAATAAAAAACAAAAAACAAACCAATTTTCGCTACTTATGTACCTATGCCCTCTATAAAATTATTCATAAAATACCTACAGCGAGGTACTTAAAAATATTGAAGAGGAATAATCACTACGAATAGTCAAGCCACGATCAATTCTTTCATGTCCATTACCACCTCCCTTCACCTATGCATAAGGAACACACAGAAATTCATAAATTAATAATTTCCGTATCCACGAAATTAATAATTTAAAATGACTATCTGGCCAGATAAATACGTTTTTAATTGCAATTAACCTCGGAAACCCCTTAGGAGCGGAAAGAACATTCAATAACGGACCATTGAGAATTATTTAGATTATAGAAGATTTATCATCTTGCTTGTTTTTCGAAGTCAGGTAGAGAGCAACCGTTATTTCCCACTCATATCGTCTAAGTAAAAATAAGGTAAATATTAGATTAAGAGATTAACATCTTAATGCAAAATTGAAATTATATACAATAGTATCACATGTATTACATATATTCTTTCATAAATTCGTCCAATGATCTGTGACTTCTCGATGTGATGTGATAGTGAAAGATCAGATTATGAAAGCAAATTAATGTTTTAAATAATTAGGGATTTCCACTCACAGCAGTTTTCCTCACCAAACACCACAAACTCACAGGACCCTTTAATACACACCGCAAGTCCTTCCCCCATTCTCCACTCTCCATCTGTCTCTATTTAATTCAACTTCCTATTTAACCTAGTCCTAATCTTTCCTCTCACTTTCCATCCTAGACTTCTTTGGTCTCCCACTTCTTCTAGCATCTGATTCCCATTGTAGAGCAGCCTTTGGGATTCTTTCGTCCCTCATCCTCTGAGCTTGCCCAAACCATCATAATCTTCTTTCTAATATATACACCCCACTTTACATCCAAAATGTCTCTTATTACCGCACTTCTAATTTTTCCTACTGTTTACCTCCTTGCAGGTATAGGCCCTATGCGCCCTATGCCAAAGGTTCATTTCTTATTACATTAAATTACAGTAATTTTACAGTAATTTTTTTCGGCTTTCATTTTAAGTAAATATTGCAGATCCGTAAAGAATGATACATTCTATCATTGAATTATTTATATTTCTTTTTTAATAATGTTTTAATAATGCGCGCTTCATAGCAAACCGTTTAATGTCCCAATTCTCTCTCTCTCCTGGAGTTTACGATTCCCTATTTCAAATTTAGATTCCCTCTCTTTTAGATCATTATTTTTTCTGAAAATTGACCAAAGATCTAATTATTGCACGAATAAATACAAACACAATCAGAAGAAATGCTGGGCCGTATTCTCCATGAAAATGAAGACGGTCGGGGTAACAGGATGTTAAATGGCCGCCGACGAGAAATATGAGTTAGTAAAACGAAGAAAAAATAGCCGCGTTGATAGCGTCGATAAAAGCATCGATAGATAACTGCCAGTGTTTTAAATGTTTGTAGCTTAATAGAAAGTGTACCAAGGGTATCCAGAAATGTGTTAGGATTGCTACAAAGGGAGAAAAAGAGGTAATATAACTTAGATGAAAATATCTTTAAGAACGAAACTTTGTGAGAACCAATGTACATAATTATGTGATACGCAGCGAGAAATTGGGAAGGGATCGCTGAACGTCGGAGGACAAGGGCGATAGTCCCCGACTTTTCTCCATAGAGGATATCGTCCCGATGCTCGACATTGGTTACCGGAAGAAAATTCTACCATCTACCACAAAGAGCCCCCTTACTTTCATGGAAGGCTCTTTCGCGACCGACTGTAAACAGGTAAACAGGACCGACTGAAAAAAACAGGTTGATGAAAATATTAATGCCAACATTTCGATTAAAGCTGCATTTTTATGGTATAGACATTCATTTTAGATCCCCAGGAGTCTTAGGTTTCCTCAATTCATTAAGATACACTTCAAACACAACTCTGAACAGAGAATGGGTCATGCTGTCATCTTAAACACTCATCCGAGTACCCACCCAGGTCAATGTCAATGGCCACTGTACCCAAGTCAATGGCCACTGACTTAGTATCCAGTGTAATCGTGTTCTCAGGTACCAACCGGATATGAACGCACAATCATATTAATGACAATAGTTTACTGTCTTCTAAGCCTCGTACTCGCCCAGGCACTGAGGGAAGAGAGTTAGAGAATAAAATGATGAGGGATAATTTCTGTACGTGTAAATTAGACGTACCGCTTACCATAGACGACAGAATGAAAGACGAAAAGTGACAAGGAGTCTGGATGAGGGGGGCCTAGAGAAGTGGGAGATGAAGGACTCAAACCTTCCTAAAAACAGAAATGAATGAAAAGCACTGAGGTGAATGGACGGGAGGAGACTCCTGTGCGAGAAATCCAAAGTCCGTTTTTTTATAAATCGATCAAGATTTCTTTTAACCTGTCACCCCCATTGGTACAATCTCACCCACACCTTCCAGACATATAATGAGAGCCCAAGTTGCGAAGGACGGGCGAAGACGCGACAAGACGGGGAAAGCATAAGGCGAGATTCTCCTTTACTAACCGATCTTATCCTCACGGCAATCTGACTAGAGGATTTTCTTCATCTACTCACAAGATCGACACAAATTATAATGCAATGGATGACTTTAAAAAACATGATTTGTGTGCCGAAACTTTGCAGTAGAGAGGCCCTCAAATGGCGGGACAATTGACATTCAAGCAATTCTAGATTCACCAGTAATTTCATCGCTTATACTATGTATATCAATATAAATTTAGCGATAAAAAATTAATTAAAACATCTGAGCAAACTAGAAAGGGCAAATAACCAAATTACCAGAGTAGCCACTAACATAAAAACTATCTTCTTAAAAAGAACATTGAAAGAACATAATCCTCTGTATGCAACCAAACACGTAGGTACTTTTAATGGGCAGTTTTTTCATTTGGGTACATTCCTTTCTTAGTAAAACGTCGTGAATTACTTGAGCTACCTGAAAACTTCATTCAACACTTTACTTCTCTTCTTAATAAAATGTTAACGTATTCATTAAACATCTTTATTACAGATGGCTTCTTTTCTTCTCCGGACATCAGTCGCATATCAACGCCGTGGCTTTGCTTTAGAACCGTGCAATTCCGCGCACTGGAGTATCCCTTTGTTCTAATTTTTAAAAAGGAGTACTTAAGAACACTTCTCTCCTCTTTTCAAACGCTTATTCCTGTACGATACTTCAACGTATGGCCGCGCCACTAAACCAATTTCCTTCTTTCTACTTTAGTGTTAAATGAATCCAATCGCTCTTCCAAAAGACTCGTTATTTTTGTTTCCAAGAGATTCACCTTAAACCTTGTTTTGAAGTGTCGTTTTCAATGATGAGTTACTACCGTCTCCACTTCTCATTTTCGCAAATTAAACACGATCCCAGTAATACAGTTAGAAGATATTATAACAGAAGGCAGGATTTTGGGAATGACATTCAGGACGTTACTTCCTCTCACTCTCGTATACCCACCGTCGAAAAACGTGATTATTTCGGGGTGATCGATCAAACCCTGACTGGAACGCCTTGTGTTTCCTCTCCCCTTTGGGGAAGAGATAGTCGACGCGTGGGGGAAGTAGGAAAAACGATCAAAAAAGGATGAATCGGTAAACAGGGACCCGACGGGATTTTTCCGACTGGGCATCAAACTAATTACCCACCTCCCATTTCTAAAAATAGGATCATTATTTTCTAAATTGTTTGGCGCTGTCAAGGGTTAATGTTATACTTTTTTTGACCACTCCCGGCGTACCCAGCGATGGTCTGGAGGGGCGTGTAAGTTGATGAAAACATGGCCGTCGGTGAATAAAACAGGTCAACCGGTGTCAAATCAATAATTTACGTGGGTTTTCGTACCTCTGATGTCGGAATAGGAAGGTATAACGCTCAGACAATTCAGTATTAAATTTGCACATCAATAAATAAATCAGGTTGTTTCATCAAGCTAAAATAGTTAATGAATAAATATATGACTATGCACGATCATGCTTTTCCTTTCATCAGCACTTAAAGCATTAGGTATAATGAAAGTGTACCATTTTCCTCTCGTAAACGAAATCACGGAACTATTTTTATCCTGAAATATAATAGCTCGTGAGGAATTTTAATTTGACATAATGCCACTAAATGAGGCGATCCTGATTTTCTGGAACTATTTTCTTTGTGTCAGCTTTCTTATCTTCAATTTAGGAGATACATTAATGTCAGTCACGACTACTCCTAATTATTTTATGAAAGCTATCATTTTCATGAAGAAAAAGATTTCTTTACGACTAGTTTCGCCACACTGTAGCATTATCTAGTATTAACCACCTGATTATGCTAAGGAGTAGCAAAACTAGTCGTAAATAACTCCTTTTTGAAACAGCGGTAATGCGAAGTATATTTTCATCTACTAACGATGTGAATAGGTGAAGGTTTGCTGAGAAGCCCAACTAGGACTCTCTAGTCAATGGTAATGCACAGATGACATCGATAGAGTAGCAGCAATGGATCATGGCAAAGAGTCAAACGCTAATGATTCAAATCGAAGCTATCATCGTTTTGATGGGTACGTTACAATAAAATGATGGGCAAAGAAAGATCTGGTGTTTTCCCGGCGTATCTGCTGCGTTAAGGTTTCTCGGGTCCTCCACCGGGTTATTGCGTCCATGTCCGCCGACGTTTCGATTCCCGACTAGGTCAGACGATGACCGACGTATGGTCATTACGTAAATCAATAAAGGGGAAGCTCTATTTCATGGAATGTATTAACCCAATTTCTGTATTTCAAAGGAATGGCAATACGACCAGTGGTTACCCTAGAATATCGTATTTGCACCATTAAGGATAAGTGGGATATTAAGCAGCGGTTTTCCAAGTAACGCAGGAAGGATAGAACAAAAAATGCCAAGGCGCCTATATATTTACGTCCTATCTGACTGACAGATCACTGATCTCCACGAACTCCACATAGCACTCAAATTTAACAGTATGTCACAAAAAACCTCTCCAACTGGTGAGATTGAAACTCGGTCCCTATGAATGGAAAGCCTCTCCCTAACCACCGCACAAACGAGAACCGACAGTATTACCAACGGGAACAATAAGTGGGAAGCGTAATACTGAATGGAGAAGATGAAATATCCATCAAACCAAGCCAATTTGCTAAAACTTGGAAGTACCACTCACGCCATTCTCCGCGCTGTAATTGCCAGTGAACGTGCGCTCTCAATCCCCGCCCCGCCTCTCCCGTCCTCGTCTCATCATGATGTCCCCCTTTCGCAGTCAGTGTCCTCCACCCCAGAGCGCCCTCTCTCCCTCACCGCATCACCTTACTCCCCGCACCCTCCACACCTCGCCATCCATCCAATAATAGCTACTCATTCCACTCCCATTCCTGCCGTCTCCCTTTTGCTCGCTCCGCAGAGAAGGCACTCCCGCCCTTTGACCCAGTCACACCTCTAATCCATCTTGACTCGGTTCCCGTTTTTCGGAGGAGCGCGCACAACTAACTTGATTCCATCCTCTCGCTGTCCCAGTTAATTAATATCGATTTGGATTCGACAACTCGAAAAAAATGCAAGGCAACCCCCTCACTGAGAATCGTCGTTTATGCTAAAAACTATCTCCTAATAACCGAATACGATATCAGTAAGGATGGTTAGGTAACATTTCCTGTTATTTTACAACTTGGAACCTACCGTTCACTAATTTTTGCTGTCGTCCAGAACCTAGCACGATCAGCCATGATAAAGCTTCAAAACATATGTCAAAGTGGAGAACAATCTATGTGTTTTAATGACAGTATATATTTACACAGCAACCATAGTCTACATTATACTCATTTTCCAAGAATATAATTAAGTGAAAGAAAAAGGTAAATAAATATTCGGATATGCTGCACTAAAGTGATGGTTAGGTGGGTACCACCTCCTCTACGTAGCAATAAATAATTTTCTCACAAGCAAAAGTCAACAACAATATAAAAAAAGAAAAAATATACTACATTTTATCAATTCCACACTAACTACTTCTAATCGTGCTTCAGTAAACGAATATCCCATAATTTCGAGTATCTCTTAACGACAATACATTACTTGGTTTACGCAAAATTAACAAAGGTGGAGATTTTCTATCCAGAAATTCTGCACCTTGCCTAGCGAAAATGTTCAAGTTTTGCTTAGAAACTTTTCAAGTTAACTCTTAAGGCTATAACAGACTGCAGCATGATTGAAATCTCACCCTCACGTAATAATGGATCCACCAGCAGACCTCAACCGAAGACTTGCGGAATAACATTATCGAAATGGAATAACTATTAGTAGGAAGCATAGTCTATCCCGCAGGAGGGTCTGAAGGTCTCTCAATTCTAAAGAAATTAAACCGTTTACCTCTTATGTCCCCCAGGTCCGCTCGGAAACTTATCCTCCTCTCCATCCCAGCAAGCGAACCCCTCCTACCACTCCCGAGTTCTCCTAATCTTCCTCCAGCGCCAGCTACCCACACTGCAACTCTCCCCCTCTCGCCTCACCCATGTCATTCCCATTCACCCACACCATCCTCTCCGTCACGAGTCTTATCATTCCCTCATCACCTTCTCCGTCTCCCACCAGACACAAGGCCCGCACCCAAGCCACACCATCCTACATTACCCCCACTATATGACGTTCTAATGCCATCTAACCCGGAATTGACGAAGAGCTCCGCTATCGTTAGATTGGCTACCGCTGGGGGGATCTTGCGAGCCTACGACAAGGAATGGAAGGGGCGAATTTGTTGGAGAAGAGGGTTTGATACGGTTAGGGTGAAGGGAGAAGGGAAATGGAGAAGAGATACACACACTTGAGAGCATATTCCGTTTTGAGAAGCGTTCAGCCTTCGTTAGCCGGAGAATTTCATTTACGTTTACAAGTTCGTAAGGGTAATCTGTTAAGGTGGAAATGTGTTGCAACCCAAGGAGAGCGAATTAATCATCAACCTGCAAGGAAATCACCAGGAAAACGAACGCGAGGGTAAACCAGGTTCCTTTCATACTACTTTTTACGAGATCACAATGGCAATACCGTTGCAATTGTCAATAATCTCTCATTTATTTATTAGTTACTCTATTTCAATCGGAATATTTAGCAAAGTCGGCTCATCAAAATTAAGAAAGAGGAAGGTAGCTTGATTAATATGACTTATAACTCATTTCATTTCCACTCCCTAAACACCGAAAGAAAGCTTGAAGCGAAAAATCATTTCACTGACAATTTGAAATTTAGATGTCGCATGATGCGAGTTAATCATAAGTATCTGAATCAACTAAATAAAAATAATGTAAATGAAGTTTTTTCACTGGACTCCCTCACTGATCGCGAGCAGGAAGTAGTATTCGATGGAAGCAGCTCTGATATGGTCAAGGTGACCTTCGGTGTTCCAATAGGAAGTGTTATCGTTCCCGTTCTGTCCTTTATTTACATCAAGGCTATCACTGAATGGTTTCCAGTAACGTTGGATAATTTTCTGATCATGCGGTTGTCAAGAATCCATATTCCCCACACACAATACATGATTACGATGCACACGTTGTATCGTCATTTCAAACACAGAGCGAACCATAATTAATTATCAAATATTAATTTATTACAACATTGTATGCTTAAGCTTTATTTGCATAGGAAGATTGATTTGCGAACAATCGCAGAACGTCTTTACGAAATGTTGATGAACTAGAAAGATAAAATTTATATAACACAGCTTATGAGCTAGGAATGCATTACGCTTGCATTCATGAGAAATTAATCAATATATTTTTTGTATCAAAATCTAAAAATAAACAACGGTAGAGTAAAAAAATATTGTTCCCCACTCATTTCTCTTTTTCCCTTTAACTCGACATCAGGCGTTATTTTCATGAAATAATGTGCAGTAAAATGATCCGGGTTAGGTCACATAACGCTAAGTAACAGACAAATCATCATATTTTTAGCGTAAAAGAAACAAAAAAGAAACTACAAATTCACACATTCTCATAAAATTTACATTGTTTATTGTCTTTCAAAACTTATTACTTAAACTATTTTAAATATCTCACGGAAAAATGAATTTCAAATATTTTCTCGCAAAAAATTTGAATCATTACTAACGACCAGATCGCGAGTCTATCCCTACTTACCTCAAGTACGGACATCAATTTCATACCAAATTATTGTTCTCTTCCGTCCAACCTCGTTTCTTCCTCTCCATTCAATATTTCACCTATCCCCTTCGTTCACCCTCCTGTGTCCATCTCGAAACAATTCCCGAACTGGGAGCCATCTTCCCTTTAGTTCCAGAGAGCCAACTCTCTGTAGTTACGGAATTAAAATTCGCTGAAGGAAGGAAGGGTTGAGGGAAAGATGGGAGGACGGAGGTTGCGGGATCAGGAGGAAGAGAGAGAGAGAGAGAGAGAGAAGTACAAGAGAAAAAGGAAGAGCAAGAGGAGAGAATGGAGAGAAAGCCGGGAGTGGGACGGTCGGAGATTAGCGATGAAATCGAGTTAGCAAGTCAGCGACTATCGCACACTGCCGAACCGTCTCCGCCCTTACATCTTTCCCTATTCTCTACACACCCCTTTCATCCTCTCGTTCCTCTTTCTCGGTATCCTCTCCCTCTTGTTCCCACCTATATTCCTCGGTGTTTATCCAAAATCTTTTTCATAGCCTTCCATCCCCAACCTTTCCGGTTCAAACCCCTAAACGGCCTTTTCAATACGATCGTGCCAATGACAATTTTCTTCTAATTCTGAAAATCTGAAATTCATAGTTTATTTTTTTCCTTTTTTAACGCATAAATTCCATGTAGTGAAACCTAACACCGGTTGATTCTTAATTTGCAAAAACAGAGATCTACTTTCTATTCCATGGATATTTTTAAGAGGAATTGCACCAAAACCACGTATTCTCCCAGGCTTTGCTATGCTAAAGCATGGCATATTCACTATAGAATCGAAGTATTTGATGAATTATCAACTGAATGCTAAAATGTGGTAATTAATTGCTATTCCCAATTCAGAAACTCCTTACGTTGGTAGGGAATCAGTATGCTCACGCCAAAAACAGTAATCCCGAAAGAAATTTTTCTTCGGTTCTTTTGAAAACACAAGCATTAAATATTTTGAAAAGATACTTATTATGAGTGTCATGAAACATTAAGGATGATGGGTTCAACTTCGTAGCAAATTTTAATGGGATATAGCCAACAAAGTATTTGCTGGGGTATACCGTTACCCCGATAATTCACTTAGAGGTTTTACAATACCTATTAATTACTAAATTATCATTAAAAAGTCTATTAAAGTAAAATAAAAATGAGAAAATAAACGAGTACCAAGGCATAAGAATATTGTTGATAGGTAGTTCCTCGTGTGAAAAATAGTTATCCTATGAATTCATTAACATAGCGGGGCACTTATGAATGAATGCTCAAGGGCAAGCAACTGAAAATTTTGTTTTGCCACGCTATGACATAAAACAGTAATGAATGGACCAAGCATGGGCAACTTTTACATCGAACAAATTCTTAGAACGGAAAAGTAATTATCCCAGATTAGGTATATTCAAAATTAAAACTGCTATTGCTAAGGAATAAATTTATTAAGAGAAGACAGGATATGACTGCACTCGTGATACCTCCGAGATTTTCATTAAAATACCAGTAAGAAAAAATTTCAAAAAAGTAAAGAACAAAAATGCACGTGCTCAATGAGGTCATATGACCCCTCTGTCCCAGCCTGCTCGATGCTATTATTCCCCTAATTTTTACTCACTCCGTAATGAACCAAGATTTCATCCAGGGAAGCAAATTAAAATTCGTGCCAAACCAAAGGGGAGCAAAAATGTATTTTCATTTTAAAATAAAATAAAAAAACACCTGAATGGATGGAGAATCCAGGAAGGGCATTTTTCGGAACCGGGAGCTCCGTGCCTCCCCTTTTTCCCACTCGAAGCGGGTGTACGTATCGCTATCGGAATTTTTTCAGACGAAATAATCAAGCGGGAGGAAGTGAGTTAAGAGAGAGACAAGGTGGGGAATGGAAAGGGGAATTAGAAGGAGGGCGAGGGAGAGAACGAGTGAGAGATGGGCCAAGCATGGAAGCGGACCGGGAGATGTCGGGGGAGGGGAAAAGAGTTGATGATATTAACGAAACGTTGAGGTAACTGAACCTCGATAATTAAAAGGATGTTTTTTTTCTTGAATCGATATCAGAGGGACTGGGTGACCATTTTTTTTATACATATACCTTCCTTCCGCAGTCTGTAAAACTGCTTCCTCCACTCGATCCATCCCTGTTGTTTCATGCGTCGTTTCCTTACCCTTAGGGTCCCTTTTTAATTAAAAGACTCGCCATCCGATTGGTCACTATCTCCCCCTTACGTCCTGCTTCGACTTCTCCCCACCACCAACACCCCCCTAGACCTCCATTCCCAGCCGACGACAACGTTAGAATCTTCTCCTCTGGGGATGGCTCCGTCCCACGACCCCTTTTCGCCTCGAGAGGGGCCGAAGGGAGCCAGCCTTATACCCCCCTTTCTTCAACGTGTCCTCTACTACCGTCCAACCAGTCAACCTTACTAAGCCGTCCTCGACGATCACGTGAATCATAGGGCATTAGAACTTAGGCCGTGAACCGAAGGGATAGAATGGACTTACATTTCGTAAATCGATGGATTTCCAGCATGAAATATTTATTCATCCTCCGCACAGAAACATTAAAAAAGAGATTGGGACACCGCCTTTCTCCCACCTTGAATACACTGAGCTATGTTTCTATATTAATTTGCTTATGTAAAACTTGGGGCACTTCGTAATTCAGTATATCAAACAAGATAACCGAGTTCATCTGATAATGCAATGAAATCAGCTTTCGAAAGGAGATACCATGTCCAGACCGAACCCAAGCACCTGATGATATTTTTTTGCAGAAGAAAACACAGGTCAGAGAATAACAATGTAACTCAACTCTAGCACGACTGCGCACTCAAGATAAGAGCGTTTTCGTGGTTTTTGGTTACGTTCGCGGATAAATACTATGAAATAATTCTTCTATATTTTAATGATGTTGAATCCCCGTGCATCTGCATAAGAAATTTGAACGAGCCAGCTCGCCAATTTGCGATATTCACGCGGAAAACCAACAGTAATGTAGCACTATGTTTCCCCGAGGGAATACTTACGAAAAGCCTCGTGGAAACAAATTTTCATTTCGCGTTACATTGCAACAAGTTCATTCTTTTCGTGAATCGAGGATTCCAAAATATCTTCGAGGAAAAAAAACCCAAAATTCACTCTATATTTTTCCAAGCCACAATTTTTACTCTTTTCAGCAATCCATGAACACTATTTGCCCATCAAATAAATTCAAAATTCTACAAAATAAGTACTAAGTTTTAAATAAATTCAAATTAAAGCACGATGCTGCACCCCTTATTTGCTGAAATTTGAATCTATAATATAACACAGGTATTAAAATGGGTACGCATTTGCAGCATCAAGTATCTTCGTGAATCTTAACCATGTACAGGAGAGGGAGTTTTTGGACACATAATTGGGAATAAAATAATACGGTATCGTGATTACTAACCAGCCTCTCTCTCTCCCTCAGCCTACCCATTACCGGTCTTCTCTCCTCCTCTTCCGCAATCATACCTCCACACACCTGATACAGCGATGATTCTCCCACCTCCCTTTACGATAACATTCTTTCACCACTCCGTCATCCTTTTCACCCCTCCTTCCTCCCACACCTCCCCTTCCCCCGAGCCAGTAAACTCATCAGAATTCCACACAGCCTCCCCCCGCACGTCAATCCGTCCCTCTGGATCTCATTTTTAAATTAACCCTCCCTCTATCACTGAGACGCTACCGGTTTGTTGCCAGAGGTGGCCTCAGGACTCAGAAGAAAAACTCTGCGACGAACAACTAAAACGGTAGACAAGCAAACAGCACACTCAAGATACCAATGTTTGTTCGAAATAAGGAGGGCGTACGAGACAAGTTATGAAGGGAAATGCGAAATCTTCCTTCATAACGAATGAATCAAGGCCACATAACTGATTCAATATTTTGGCAGCGAAGTATATCCATGATCCTGATCCAAAACTTGTGCAAGAATTTCGCACTGCAATTGAATGGTAAGCTATAATTTAGCAATATTTCCGATATTCTGGTGACATCAGTGACAGCTGACGTGATTCCTTTTGTTTCCTTGATATCCAAGTGCGATTAATCTCTCTCTTTTCTATAGCTAAAAATCTGCCAAATGCATACATTTTTTTCTGACGCACGGGCTGCTTCTAATATACACTGCAAAACCCGCAACGCCGTCGAAGACAATAGAATTTTTCCATCATAACCACTTCAATTATTCAAGAAAGATGTCCAGAAACTTTGAAACAAACTGTGCCCAGAAACAAATATCCAGAAACTGTGTGCACGCTCTCCAAAAAAAACACTACGATCAGGAGTTTTCTATAAGGTATAATGTATTGATTTTGAAGAATAATTCTAAAATACGGTATTTCTTCCGGTAGTGAAAACGGTACGGTAGTGAAAACAGCTCATCCATCGGTCCGATAGTTTTTCACCATGTGCTGGGTGACGAATATTAAATCTGAAACACAAGGAAATATGTATGCCTCTACTGCATACTCAGCCTTCAGAAGTGCATCACATATGCATCAATCACAGAATTTAAAAACACTCTCGAGAGTTCCCTAAGTAAATACGCGATTAAAATTCTTCTCCCACTTAACCACCTTCGCTTGCCAGGCATTCAAGCAGAAAATATTCTGGCAAAGGCAGGTTAATAGTCATATCCAAGAGTGTACCAATCCAACTATTAGTTCCGCAACAACCCAAGACCTTAAGCGGCTCCCACTCGAGTCTTTGACCACTTCCGCAGTCAAAAAAAAGAAGGAACATTAGATTCTCGAGACGAGCGAATTTCACGAGATGCAAAACTATGCAAATGGCGAGAGATCTACGGGCTTAGATTTATGTTATGATACCCAAGTATCGAAAATTAAGGCCAATAAAAAATTATTACCCAGTCCTAATTATCTCCTTGTGACGGGAGAGACAAGGGACCTGCCCCATCGAAATGCTAGAGGATTTAGTTTCCAACTGACCAAGATTGAAGGATGGGATACTCCGCTCATTTGCATTTCCTGCGATTCACATCTGGAGTGTCAACGAATTGGAGAGAGGGAGATATACAAAGAGAAAGAGCCAAATGCCATCGATACACAAGGCCTATATGATTTTTGTCCCTTGAAAATATACTTAAACATAATCTAAAAAATCTTAAATGTCAGAACCCGAGAGTATTTCTTTCACGGATAAATGACTTCGCATAGGAGCGAAAAGCAAACCATGATAGGCTCTCTTCCGAAACTCACTCAAATTACAATACGAGGTAATTTAACGAGCAGAATGATTGATTTGGTTGATTTTATACGGAAAAACAAAATGTTTATAATGCAAGGGAAAATAATCATTCCGAACGGAGGAGGGAGAAAAAAAACGAGAAATTTGGTATAGAATAAACTGGATGGTGTAAGTGATTACTATGCAGGAATACGTCAATTTCGGCAGATATTATTACCAAATACAGCAAATACGAGCTCTTAGAAGAGCATTGTACGTGAAAGAAGCAATGACATTTTCGACATTACACAGGAAAGCTCAAAATTTAATTCAATCAATTGAGGTTGTAGGAGTGCAATTAAAGTGGATTGTTTTTTACCCTGATTTTTGAAAATAATAATCCGTATCATATGCACAATAATTATTCTTGAAATGGTTTTCATGGTGTACAAGTAGGTTTAAAACACTTGGACCTTATAAAAGCAAATATTCGAGAATAAAAATGCAGATGGACACAGAGCCATGAACATTTAATCCACGCTGGTTATTAAATCCATTTTATGTCCTAATTTAGCCTAAAGCCAGAATATTTCCATTCAAAGCTACTTTTTTCATATTAATATGTAACAAGGATTTAACTCGATCATTAATTTCAAGTCTCTTATACTATGAACTATTTCGAACGTCTGCGTCCACTGTATAAATAAAACCTCAAAACCCATTCCCGACTTGTCTCATTTATCTTCTCTCGCCCCTTCAAGGGAAGCATACTTCATCCCCGCGTATAAAAATTCCTTCCTTCTAGAAGAAATCGTCCGGAGAAAAACCTCACCGAGCTCTCAGTCTTAAAATGAGTCCGGAAAATAATTCCTCGGAAAGGAAAGAAACTTTTTTTTTAACTCTCTCTTCTACCGTCACTCATTTCAGTCTCGGAGAAAAATTATATCGCTTTCATTTACATGAGAAATTGTAGGTTGACTACCGTTCCGAAACGAAATATTACCGCCGACACCCTTTAATGTTCAAACAGTCGCACGATGCGAGAAACGGAGGGAGGAGGACTTGGGAAGAGAGAAAGAGAGTGAGGAACGGGGCAGGGGGGTAAGAGAGCATTCATCCCTTTCCGAGACGGACAGACGGACGGGGGACGAGTGACTTGTTTATGGATCGACCCGCTGGATGGATGGATGGAGGCCCTCTCCGAGTACACGCCCTAATTGGCTCTCCGCCTAAAAGTCCCTCTCTCAAATAAGCGGGGTGGGGTGACCGTCCGAAGGGCCCGGATCGCCCGCTCCCATCCCCATCTCCAACAACTGCCCCCAACTGAAGGAGTGGCGGGGGAAGGGAGCGACTTCACTTCCGGCGGGCATCCAGGGCCCACCCTCTCTCACTCCCCAGGTCACCCATAGATTTCACTGTTCATCCCCTTATCACTAACCTTTGCTTTCCGATCCCAAAAACGTTCCCGACCCGTCCGCCGTCAATTCCTACAACTTCCCCACCCCTTCCTCACCTCATCAAGTATTCCTCCAGTATTTACCACCTCCCCTCCCGTCCCCACCTGACCACTAGGCTATTCTCCGCAAAGGATGGTGCCACTGTTATCGTGATGGTCAGTAAAGAATATATATATATACAGGCATGAAACTATGGAAACCTTTTGAGGTTTTCCGAGTAATGTCGCAAGGGAAAATTTACTTACATTTAACCGCGAGGTTTCTTCCTGGTCTCCGTCATAATTATCGATTCTTACCCCGCACACCATTGAAAGATTTCTCAAAAATTTGAGGTCAGGATAAATACGGAGAGTGTTCATTATATTTTTTCCGGAAATGAAACGACTGACGCCAATGCCCGGAAATATCAATCCAATAACTTACGAGAGGTATCGAAGATGATATACCGTGTTCCTGCACTAACCCAAGCTCTCTCCTCATCTAACCCGAGAGTTGCTAGCTTCAACTACTCCAGATCCAAACCAGAATTGGTAAACCTGATGAACTTTCTGCCCAGTTATGTACCGACTTGAAAATAAAAAAAATCATAATATATATGACGATAGGTAATCAAGAAATATTTCTTCAACTATGTTTAGACCCGTGTAGTTAAACATTATTCCATTTAGGTTTCACCTCCCTCTGACTTAATCTTTAGGCAGACTATTACGAAAATAACGCAAACCCATTTCTTCCTCTTGATTCGCTCAACCCAAACGATACGCTTCATACTATTCGTACAAATCACATAGCAGATTTTCCGTTCACGCCGCAACAAAATTTAAACCCTTAACCCTAAATGTATTGGCTCCGTTACAATTTTTTTATCCACGATTAGATTGTGCGAAGTTAAAGTGGTAATTATTGGGTAAAACAAGATGACTGGAATCAATACGGAGAAGAAGAATTTGATGACGACTGTTTAAGATTACCGCCATGTATCATTGACACAAGGTATTGTTCCTAGTGTAGAGAATACTTGCATGAGGCTCGAAAGTGTAATACAAGAGCGTAGAGCTCATTATTACGGGATTGAATACCAACCACCGCACAATATGTCAAGAATGCGCAAAGAAAAACACCGGATTTTCACGAGCCTAAAAAACTTCCACCTATCGAATACACCAATATATTTTTTTAAAGTGATATAAACATTTTTTTCGGATGGTCCACATAATCATGGATTAATTGGCTTCTTTTCTTCCGAATTAAGACTTTCTTCCTGCGTTTCGTTAAATTATAGGAATATAAAATTACCCGCGTTTTCCTTAAAGTGCATTGGAACTCATAGCCATAGACAACAAAAGTCACGTGTCACATCCCATTTAACTACCGCCACCATAAATTCGACCCCCAAATTCACGCCTCTTGCAACATCCTACTGCACCCTCATAGTTTTTCAGCCGCGGTGTTCCCTGCATTCACTCCTCTCATGGCCTAGCACGTCCCTCCTTACTTTCCAATCTACACCGGTCCTACTCTCACCAACCCTTACCGCTCCGCAAGGCACCCCACTATGGCACCACTCCTTTTCGACCCCCTTCTCCCTCTCTCACCTGCACCCTCCCGAAAAAAAATCCTGCGGAAGCCCTCTCCGGGCTCCCAAAAGATCATTCCATTCTCACCTCAAAAAAGGAAAGCCCACTTTCCACCGAAAAAAGGAAAAAAAAAGGGCTTCTCCTCCTCCACACCGATCCGACCGCCCTCTCTTCATCCCAACGAAACGCCATCTTGCGGTCTCCCAGAGGAAAAAAAAGTATAAAGTACGAGGCGGCTTTATTATTATCATAATGATTTCTATTTTTTTATGTGCACCCAGAAACGTCTCTTCTCCGGTTATTTACGAGGGGAAAGGAAAAGCCCTCCACGGCAATTATAATGGCGAAAATACTACCGTGGATGAATTTTGTATTCTCGAAAGACGATTATGATGGAACCCTTTCATTCAAAAAAGGGCGGTTGTCCCTCGGGAGGGGAGGGAGAGAAAGAAATAAAGATGGAGGGCGGAATGGGCAGGAAATAAAGGCTGGGTCGGGCGGAGGGGAGGGGAGTGAAAGAAAGATCCGTCCGAGGCTAAGCGTCGAAACGTCGAACTTTTTTTTCATCCCCCTCTCTTGATGTGCCCCTCCGCCCCACAAAGCGGTGGCGCATGCTAAACTATATACATTTTAATCGTATTTCCCTTCGGGCTCCCCCTACCGTTCGCTCCGCTTTTTTCCCCGGCCCTACCCCGAGTTCTCCTCTCTCACTTCCATTTCCCCCCCCTCATCCAACTCCTCCTCCGACCGATCGCTCCTCCTCGAAAAGGAATGAGAATTGGCAAAGTGATTTATGAGCCCGAATGAAGAACCGAGATGGTTATGCCACATAACCAAGGTCCCTTTCTAGGTAAGGGCAGAGAGAGGCAGCTTCACCGGTGGGCACGAGTTAAGTGGGGGCGAGGAGAGAGGGAAATCTCTTCATGGAGAGAGACAAGCGTAAGTGGCGGTACCCACTTGGAGAGCAGGAGAATTGTAATACCGGCATTGAGACCGGCAGAGGCAGAGAAAGGTTTTCTAAAACGATTTAAGTTAAATAAATTGGCCATACTTCTTTATTAATCTAAGTTACTTCGAGAGCCATAAAGTGCCGTGAAGAGAAAATCGCATCGCTGATATTTTACTAAGTCAAACAAACCACTATACTAATCAAGGATAATTTGTCATCCAGGTTATAAATTGTGACAACAAGTGGACATGAGGAGCAATGATAACAAGAAAAATCAACATTCGCAGCCATAAATGAATACCTTGTGATATCCATGTTCGATATTCTTACATCGTTGTATGCGTACTGTTTTCAAATTCTAACACATTACGAGAAATTTAGTGGGATTCGTTCTCCTTGCATGAACTTACCCATGGCCATCCGGAAAGCATAACAATTTTTCCATAAAATATTAGCAGCCAATAAATATATAGTCGCCATGCCTCCCACCGCATTTTACCTCGAGGGTGGCAATGGATGAATCAACTTAACCTCTTAACCTTTGATGTAAAGTTTGGACTATACTCACGACCTCAGCTATACCTGGGGAATCTGGACGCATCTATGATTTTGGCAACAGCAGAAACAGTAATATAAAATGTCCATGGATTTCGGTCAACCAATGGTTTCTCTTAACTACCCTAGGTTTCATAGGATTTATTCTTTTTATTTTATTCAACAAACCTCGTTTGGACATCGATATCAATTTCCAAAAGAGCGTAAAAATTTAGACAACGAACCAAGTACGATGAACCTCCAGGCTTTGATGATCGGGCCTGCGCTTCATCGTGATATTTTGGGGTCAAAGAATGCCTTAAATTAATTACCCAGAACAGACTGGTCAATAACACACTGGCCTGGCTACCTAAAGGTCGCGAGTTCAAAATCTGCCTCTGTCATGGACTTATTACTCATATTATGGTCGATATGGTGTTCAATGTCGCATTATCATCCTTTTGAAAAATATCTCGAGTTATACAGAGCTTTAGTGATGTCCGGGAATATAATTATCCTGATGGGCATAAATTTTTGTCCAAACCTCAGAAGGATACCGAGGATTCAAAGGAATGAATTCGTTCAATGACGAGGAAATACAGGGAAATAAATGAACAGATCTAGGGGTCCTGGAACTGAGCAGTAGGTGACTGGCCGGTTGGGGGGCAGGAGGAGTTACGACAACCTATGGTGGTAGGGGTAAATGTACCGCCCTCACGGGGTAATTATCCCTCAACGCCCTCCAATCATATCGTCGTTATCCAACAATATGAAGTCTCCACTCTTTGCAGCATTAGAAATGCCACTGTCTTTTTTTTAGTCCGTCGTTTGCTCGTAAGCAGTAACGACAGTGGCCGCTATGCTTCATGCATACGCGTATAAACACGAGTTCGTACTCAAGGATCGCCCCTTTTTTTTAACGACTATGACATTACTGTCTCGCATTACGTCCCGCGTGGTATAATTTTATGCCCTCGCATGGCCGATCTATTTCCAAGTTTTAATGGTGACTTCTCCGAGGATTGATGGCCTTCTAGAATGGAATTTTACCGCAGTTGAAGCCCTTTGATAATCCACCTGATGGCTGGCACGGGGTTCCCGGGCTATGAATCCTGGCGTGGGATCAAATGAACTGGAACCGAAACTAAAACTCGGCCGGGGCATAAAAATGATTGTATTCGACTCAACGTTTCAAAATATACCCTAGCGTCAGATAACTAATGCATGGAATGTTTCGACCGATAACAAAAAATTATGAATATCCATGACTCAAGTAGGAAAAGCTATTTCACACTATGCCGTGGAACTTCTCAATAAGTAGTATTAGGTCGATAAATCAATCGTGGATCATCTATTATCTTATTACTTTAAAACTGAAACTGCCACAAATATTTGCCGAGCATGAAAATGAAATTAGGCAACAAGTGTTTACTTCGAACTTTGCAAAAGGTTCAGAGATCGTAGGTGGTAATATAATTATAGCCACTAACAGGAGGAAATGCAAAAAAATTAGAGTAGCGGTAATTCCTCCTTGTACGTAACTCTTCCACAGTTATTCACATTATGTAAACATGTAATCCATTTGAGCGATGATTTAAGCTACATAAATTGTTTATTATACGTTTTTTCGTCAATACAGGGTTTACGTAAGTCGCATATTAATCAACAAGTGCTTTCAGCACCTTATTCAACGAGTAAGAATTCTCATAGGAATTCATAGAGGTGATCAGTGCTTTTAAAGACAAATAGAATCAGCATCCACTAGTTACATAGGTATTACATTTTATTTATTAATGGATTTGTTAAAGATGAGTAAACTTATTATAAATAGTTTTGATCTTCATACTTCAGTATCAATGAAATTTCAATATTTATGGATCAACAATTGGAATCATCTCAATTTTCCTGGAATCTAAGCGCAAAAATCTGGGATGAAAAATAATTATCACTGCCTAAAATAGTGATCCAATTTGGAAGATCGTAGGTTTGTATCTCGCCAAGGACATTGACGTTCTGGCCATCACAGTATAGGCTAAACTGCAATATTACCAAGACAGTTGAAGAATCCTAAAGCCTAATTCTTGCAACATCAAGATTATATTCAGGAATCTTCACCAAATTTTTGTCAAAATTGATTTCATAACATCTAATATTACCTCCACTTCAACCGCCAAAACCAAGGAGGTAAATATCTCTAAAACTACTAAAATATATCTAAATTTACTTCGCCTTGAGGAGATAGAACGCTAAGGGTCAACTCCTAGCACAGCGTTTCTTCCGCTTTTAATGATGTGCGCAACAAAGCTGTTTAGGACCTTCACTTTATATCCCCTTATATATCCATGGACGAGGACAGCACTCCATTCCCTTCTGTGAACTTCACTGGATATTATTTCCTAACCTCATCCATGTCGTAATAAACCGCGGATCCCAAACCATTTATGAGGAACAACTTTTCAGCAAAAAGTGTTAAAATTGGGTCGATGCAAGGAAAGTAAAAAGACGTTTCAAAATCAAAGTTTTAGCAGCTTTACTCGGTGAAAAAAAATCTTGGTTCAATAAGGACATCATTGTTCTTAAAGCTATGTATATGTTATAACTGGAAAGATGTTTTTCTATTTATTAAAAACGAGATTTTGAGATCTATTAGCTACTAGTTCACAACCCTTGTTTTAGTTTTCAAATCAATATTAACAGTGAGCGCCTGTATATTTTTAAAATAGGTATATGCTACCAAGCTAAATAAATCATCACAAAACCTTATCGCTTCCTGCTATTCCAGCCATCCTTGCTCAGAAAAAAAATCTGAGGCCAAATAAAACTGATCGAGTGCATATTTTTACTCAATCAACTCTACATAAATAACAGTGCTTATGACGTAAATTACATTCATAGCATCCCGGAAATAATCCTCTCAGCTTTGCGCAGAAGTCAAAAACGAACTTCATTCCCCAGGGCAAGCTATCAACTCTGGAATCTACAGTAGGGTTAATGTAACCTTAGGTCTACTATTGCCCCGTGCAGACAAAAATCGATAATGACGGACCAAATAGGGACTTTGTACAGATGGAAAGCCATTTTCACCAATTTCTGACCCTTAACATCAATCAAAGTCACCACTTTCCAAATTGATGTTCGACGCTTTTGTTCTTTCCCGTCGACCCACATGCCCCCGACACGGCCCCTTACTTATTTTATAACACAACCAATCTTAACAGGAATTGGCAGCGGGTTCGGGGGTAAGCAGTCGCGGGTCGACCCTTTAGCGGACTCACACCAACAAAGAACCACATCGAATAACCAAAAGCCAACCCAGAAAACGGATGAGTGGTGCACCCGATGAAATCTCTCTCTCCTGTCAGCAAAAAAAAACCGCCTTTGAAGAAACCTTTCCGGAGGAAAAACAAGGGATCAATTTTAATACACATAATCTCCATTCCTTTCCTAAAAGACCCTGGTCATTAAAGACCTATGATTCCCCGGACCGCTTATGTGTCGATACGATACTCATTAGGCACGATTTCGCATCCTCTTGCCCCGCAGAAGTTTAGCCCAATTTTCTTCATCAATCTCCATGTTCCACCATTTGAGAAAAGGAAAGAAATTACGAATTAATTTTCTCGCATTCGCTCCTCTACCTCCACGTCTCTGAATCCTTCACCCCCTGCCCCTTCTTCCTAAGCCTCATTACCTCCAATCCACTCCCCCCCACCCAACCCACCTCCTCCGATCTCCAATGCCAATAAACCTGTTTTCTCCGCTGGCTGGCGGAGAGGGGAATTATTATCGGATACCAATTTCTACACCCAAGAATTCATCCTCAATTTCGTGAGGGCAGACGCAATTCCATTAATGGGCCGGGGGATGTGAGGGGGCGTCCACACCGACTGAAACACTACCGTCAAAATGAAAGAGATTCTAGGAGAACCGATCTCCAGCATTGGAAAAATGATCTCCAACGCTGATAACATCTAAAAACCGCTCAAAAATAAACCATTTCCTGCATATTCATAATTTAAAGCGGAACGACACATCTTGGAAAATGATTGACCGCGGCTTCAAAAATTAAACAAATTTCTTTTGACGAATGAGGTCGGGTTCATTAAAATATATAATACTGTGCAACAATTACCATGCGAAAATTTGAGGGGAGGTGAAATAATTTTTCACTGAAGATATACAATTTCCATGGCTAAAAACAAATTTATGCCAATTACAACGATATCTATTCATTAGATCAGAATAATGTCTAAGATGTTAATGTGCTTCCCCGATATATTTAGAGGAATTTCCCATTGCTGGTTGTGATCACGAAGCCTAACACCAGCCTAAAACGAAATATTTCAGTAATAAATAAATATCAAAGAATAAATCAATATTAATAGTTGCAATACAGAAATTGCTACCTAAGGCACATTAAATAATTAGCTCACTTTTCCATTTCAACGAAATGAAAACTACAAAGGTTATTCATGGGTCAACGGAACGAAATGATTCCGCATATTTTAAAATGTCAATACGTAATCATTTGACATCTAGGCAAGCATGCGCAGCAAGCAAAAATTGCAATTAATAATGCCACCTCCCATTAATAATGCCTCAAAAGGAGGGATAAGGTGCATAATTTAATCAAGTCTGATTTTACTTGGTCCACGGTCACAGAGTTCAAGATTGACGAGACATGTTGAGGACATAGATTCTGGGTCTTATTGTTAGTAGTAAATTTAGGTTAAATGATCAGTATTAACCCATTCTATTGCTTTACTTTCAAACCTAATCCTACCGATGCTAGTAGTATTCATCTTTTCGTACTCAGTAGTCGTGCATAGTAGCTGTACACAGGACAGCCATCCGTGAAAAAAGGAGCTCGGACATTGCCCTGTTTTAATACCAGATAAATATAAACCTATAGACTACAAAATAATAACAAACTGATTAGATTAAGGAAAAAGCCAGAAGCTGGCTCTCATCAAGTTTTGACAAACGTAGGGCTCACGTTAAGTGTCACTACTTCGAACAACCTTTTCTCGATGAGTCCATTATCTACGCTCCCCCACCAAGTTTAGCCCGTTTAAACCAATCTGCATCAAAATTTCACATCGCCCTCTCCGACACCCTCCCACTCCGGCCAACACTCTGGAAAGCGAGCGATAACTTAAAACAATGCGTCCCCTCACGCCCTCCTGAGGAAGCAAAGAAGAAGAAAAAAACGCTCCCTTTTCACATACGGCGCCGTGAAAGTTCGCGCCTTCCACGGATTTGATCGAATAATGGCCGCCGTTCCTCCCTCCAAAGAACTCCTTCCGAGGAAACCCTTTCTTCCAGGGGCTAAGGATTCGACTACCTCGCAACTCCCTGGCCCCAGGACCCTCGCGGGAGGGGAGAAAGGGAAGGACTTGATGAGGAGGAGGCGGCGGCAGTGTTGAGTGGGCGGGATCTCGCCGTGAGGAATTATGGGGGCCGAGACCAGGGGGATAAGGTAGTGGAAGGAAGGTTTTGAGCGAGATCACAAAGAGAGGGGGAGGAAAGAAAGGAGGAGTCGACGAACTCACAAACAGAGCTAGCAGAAAAGACCATCGGCGCGGGCGGGAGGGATGGCTCGGCTTTTGAGCTGCGCCGTGGGGAGGAGGAGCCAACACCAGCCACCGAAAGCATCCACACCTTTCCCCCTCAACGCCAAACCTTCAGCCGCTTTTAAATAATTCCCTTCCTCTCACTCTCCGTTCCTTCTCCTTTTAATCGCCCCGGCAGCATGAAAGAAATCGAAAGAGCGCAGCCACGGGGGAAGACGAGAGAGTTGAGGCGGGTTGGATCGCGGAGACGGTGAGGGGGGGAAGAGGTTTGGGAGCATAAAGCGGCTTGGCACAAAAGTGCGACTGTTCGCGGGCGCCATAGTCTTTTCATCGACTCCTCCCACGAACAACGCGGGGCCCACCCGAACGAGTCGACGACCAACCCGCGCACAAACACACCGACGCGCACACATTCTCACACAGAGAGGAAAGCAACCTCGAAGACCCGCTCCTCCTGCATCCCAGAAAGTTTTCCCATTCCGTCGCCGACGCGCAGTGGAATGACGCACAAAAACCCCTTTCCTTTATGCGAAATTCCCTCTCCTCCCACCCTCTTCTTCTCGCACCCTCTTTTATCCCGCGCACGACGCCGTCGGGGGGTGTGGGAGTGGTTGCGGGGGCGTCGCTCAAAAGAACTCTCTCCCACCCCCTCCATTCCTCCCTCACTCCTTAAACACAGTCCCCGCCTCAACTTCCACACCCCGTGCACACCGAGCAGACAAAGTCGCGGCGGAAGAGGAATTGCTGAGGAAGGAAAACCTTAAATACGCCTCCTCGCACCGCCCCCACCAAGAACACACACTGCCATCAGCGGAACCGAGTCTCCTCACCGAACGAACCACACCAGATCACCCACACCGTCTCGACTCTCGGCATCCCATCCCCAATGAACACCTTGCGGCGACGCAACTGCGTGGAGCATTCCGTTAACACTGAAGAAAAGGTAGAAGACAGCTTCTCCGTAGAGGAACTCCAACGCTGTGCATTCAATTGTCACGTCCGTTGTCCCCAAATGTAAACATTTGCCTGTTTTTGCAGATGAAAGCACTGAACAACTTGAATTATACAGCCGACAGTATTCACTCAGGTGCAATACTCCATTGGGCATACCGTGGGCACCCTGGACATAGAGCAGTGGAATCCCATGCCTCTTCAGTCAAGAATAGGCTAATGCCAATGCTTCAGAATTTCAACTTGTCATCCCAATGTTTCATTCCAACCTTTATTCTCCACCTGCCTACTGTATTAACTTAACCCCTCTAATAGATTACGTATTATACCCCATATACGGTCATTTACACCATTCTAATAAAGCAAAAATGGCCTTAGCTATCGGTCGTACCTCAGAACATATCGTTAAGTACCCATGCGTACGTGTTGGTAAGCAATACCAACAAAGACTAGGGAAGACCGTATTCAAACACAAGAGGTGGAGCACTCGGCTACGGCCAGGAGTAAACCGGAATCTATGACAGGTGATACCTTAGACACATTTCCTAATGTCAGGACTGCGCGGGAAACCACAGCATCTTCTACTCTCAAACAATGAATGCCACATTTCTCGTGTTTTCCAATAAAATGCTATTTAAAATAGTTTCTAATGAAATAACCTAACTCTCTATCATACTGGCCCAGCAATGGAACTATTTTTCTTTTCGATAAACATCCTCCGAAAGAAATGGTGAAAAACTTGCACAGCAAAGTAGTCTGGAGGGAGAAGAAGTGAAGTTTAATGTCAATTCCAAGAAATTAACGTTTTTGTCATGATAAGATGAATATAAAATGCTTCATACCTAGCAATCCAGAAGAATGAAAGACTGAGGGAACTATGCGCTAGTATATCATCAACCCTAAATGTCATAATGACCACAGTTTTTGACATCACGAAGAGAACATTTCCCAGGGCTAGGACAAAAAGCAAGATAACGCTTGATCTGATCTTTCGGCATATACAAATAATTTCCCTCTTTGAGATGAGACATATCGCCTGTAGATGTAACCCTCATATATGCAACCCTCCAAAAACGTAAGGTAAAGTTATTATAATTTCCGTAACTCATGAAAATGGCTGGAAAATACGATGAAATTAAGAGAATTTGTAACCATTTTTGCATTCTTTGTTTCAAAAGCTATCCTCAGATAACTTAGGCAGCTGATAATGGCATTCCTTTTCAAGAAATAAAGAACACTATTAACAGCAGGAAATACGACCTAGGAAAAAATGCAACACTTTTGGAGGTTACAGTTCAGTGCATGCTTCCTCGTGGCAGTATGCATGGATGAGTGCAGTCGCAGAAAAGTGAATACTAAGAGCATTCGGAATAAGGTGCCTCATAACAAATATAAAGACAAAATTGATCGAGAAAGTAACAAACGAAGGCGCCCTAGGAAAAGCGGGAGTCAGGAAAATTCTACTGAAAATAAAATAAATAGAGACAAACTAATTGAATAATATCGAATTTACGATAGTATGTTGAAGACATTCTTCGAGGGAAGGGTGAATGGGAAGAATGACACTGGAAGGCATTTTACCCCTTTGCGCGCATGGAGTTAATTTATCAACATTAGTCAATCATAACATGGCAGTGCGCTAGGTGGAGTAGAACCCACATCCAGAAGTGTGTAGTAGTGGTAATAAAACATTTTCTTGAGACTCGACTGTGAGAAACGACCCAAAAAGGTCAATAAAATTGTAACATTGAACTACTGACCGTTTTACTCAATGCTAGCACTCATAAAAACCTTTTCTAATTATCAAATTATCAGTCACTGCAAGCCAGTCGTTTTGACCGAGTGTTACGTGGTGCAAGTACAGCAATCTCTTCTGAGAACATCTACATGTTATAGAGGATAGCAGTTAAATCGGACAGAAATTATATACGACAAGCCAATAGAAAATTCATTGTATTAGTAAAGATATTGTAAGAATGCAATACAAGTCACCAAAGACGGAATTAAATGCGTGACGTCCAATTCAGTCAAAGGGTATTGAATAAATTTTCTAACCAATTAAAATTTACAACTAGCTCTTCCTTTTTTATGACTACGGTGGTTAGAGAATTAAATAACCAATATCTTTCAGCTCTCAACTCCGCTAAACAAAGCCACTGTTCCAGCAGAATTAACAACATTATGGAAAGGTTCATTATGACTGAGAAAAGTGCGTCTTCAGTTCAACTTAGGCGTAAATAAAAGAAAAATTCACGCATAGAATGTAACTGGCACACCAGCAAATACTGTTAGGGGATTATAAAACTTATATTATCCTTAGAAACATAATTCGTAAAGGCATTCGTAAAGGCAATGAGAAGGCATACTTATCCATGTAGTAGTTTTGAATGATAACTTCACCTCACACGTAGCAATAAAGCAAATAAAGACAGCACATACGTGATCAGACTTCAAAACGTGAACTTTCTTTCCATCTGGCGCCGCAGGAATATTACCATTCAAGGTAAGTGCTCCAGGAAGGAATATAGCCCCAAGCGACATTTTTTCACAGAATCAGTTTAATTATAACGGAACTGGAAAAATACTAATGTTTTTCCGTTCGTAATCCGGCGAAGAAATTAATTCAACGGAAAAACATTTATCCGGGGTAATAACAGCAATTTCACTTTATGAAGAAAAACGCAAAGGAGGCGCATGGAAAGGATAGTAAAAGAATGGGTGATAAATATGCATGACCGTTCTTCCTTACTTAAGATATCATTTCTCCGATATTTATTCCTTCCCCCATCTTCTTCATCCCGCCTTCCCCTCCTTTGCGCCCCCTACCCCGCCCAACTCCGCCCGAATTAAAAACAAACCACAATCCTCTACCCGCACCAACTCCTAGCGACCGTCATCTTTCGCCCCACCCCCGCCCCTTCATCGCCACCCAGGTCCCCTTCCGACCCCCTTGCCGCCATTCATCCTCCCCATATATTATTTATCCCTTCCGCACTTTGGAAATTAAAAAGAAATAAGCCGCGATGTGGAGTGGCGGAGGGGAGGGGGGGGGGGGAGGGGTGTTGAGAGGTCTGACGTCTTGGGTGACATTGTAAGTGCTGTTCGAAGAAGGAGAAAGAGAGAGGGAGTGAGAAGGAGGAAGGTGGGAACAGAAACGGGGGTTGTGGGTGGGGCAGAGTGGGATAGAACAATGTTTAATGGGCGGGGGGAAGTGGATCCCGCCGTCCGGGGAGGGGCGGAGGACGATTTATGAGGACACAACGGGCGAAGATGGTAGAGGGGAACGGAACAAAGTGTGGGGAAGGAGTGGCATGACGATGTGCTAGAGGCAGTGAGTTCGGCGACAAAATCTTGGGAAAGGGTGACGGGGAAGTTGGGAGGACCCACGGGAAACGAAGAGGCGGAGGAGGTTGGAGGACACCCTTTATTTTTAGCGCCACGGGAAACCGCAATATCTGAACTGCTAATTGGTTCGAGATCACTTTCCTTAATTTCCGGCGTAACCCTATATCTCTCACTTGCGCCGTTCTTAACCCTCGGTTTTAAAATCGGCACTCTTTTTAATATCCTCCCTTCTTTTTTGCCCCCTCGATCTTTCACCCTCCAGACCCCATCCTCGGTTTCTAAATATCGGGTTCCTGCCCTTTGTCGGGAGGAGGTTTTACGTAAATAAGTACTTGATTTTCACGCAAGATATTTGCCATGCCTTAAGAGATATTAATTATGAACCGGTGGATACATCCGAAGATGTACTACTCAAACGTTTCCAGACGATAAATCCCTGATATTCAGGCCAATGCAATTTGCCTCTCATTTAATTGCGACTAATTACTCGGCATGCAAACGATACGAGAGGTAACGGGAAAATTATTAAAAGACGCAATGACTTCACTTCCTATCACTACGGGTGACTGGATGCAACGGTGTTGCCACGCAAAATTTGTCCCCGTAATAACTTAATTCGAAATTCAAATCCAATTTTGCACCTACTTAAGTCAATGAGGTGGTATGATCACCTTCCCCAAGTCGGAAGACCGTCGCTTCGTGATTACTGATGTCGAATTCAATGCTTCTTCAAATCATCTAGTCCGCAAAAAAGATTAGGGGTTTAAAGGGTACAAAGGAGGAAAAAGAAACTAATGTCGTTAATACAAGAGCTTAAAAACAGAACTCGGATACAAATACTTATATTAAAGGAAAGATAATGCAATTCTCCACAATACTTGTAATATGGAACGTTTCCACCACATCTCACCTGAATCTGGTTTGTTTATACAAATACTTATATTAATAATTATCATGTCCGCATATTTGCATTACTTCACTAACGATATGGACTGCGAAATACGATCATCCCACAACGTACTTCGAATGATAGCATTCATTGATATTCTCACATTAAGGAAGAAGACAGACGGAGAATAGTTCACGCTATAGAGAACTACGATGATGACGCGTAGGGAAGATTGCTTGACGCGTTTTTCAGTTCAACGTATTGGAACCGCAAAACAGTTACGTTAGCACACTGTTTTTCTCAGACAGCAGTAAAACTAATGATCTTGTGGAAACGAAAAATTAGAGTAAACATGATATATGATATATTATTTTGGGGAATGCGCCTGTTAAATGAGGCAGTCCAGTAGATTCCATGCTAACTTAATGTGAGAACTTTTCATAATTGTCAAATTTGAGTGTACAAGCTTCTAAACAATTTCTAACCGCTTTACCCAGTACATCAGACCCTATAGAAGTAGATAGATTTCAATGTACGAGTCTACACGGATGGTTTCATAATGGACTAGTTCTAAAATAATTACTTAATGACACTAACAACAAGGAAAATGAACCCATATTACACTGAAAGCTCAACTATCTGGTCTAATTACAAAAAAAGGAAATACATCAATACTCAGAGTTCGCAAAACACAAAGGTGAATTTAAAGTATGAAGACTTCAATTTTTCAGAACTTGTAAACGTTTCACACTTGGCCGTTTAGCCTCACCACGAATGTAGCACAGAAAGGAGCTTCTTTAATGCTTATTATACTTAAATATAGTTCACGCTATTAACACCAATGATATAAATTGGTGTCTAACATATAGAGTTTATTCTCTTCAAATTCAATACAACTACGTTTTTTCAAGAAAAGCAGGCAGCAACTAAAATAAATTCAGAACCGACAGAAAGGCAAGAGTAATAGTCTTCTGAAAAAATCGGGAAGGTAATAATGAGATCAAACATGGAAAAAATCAAACAGCGAAGATAGGGAGTCTTTTCAACTTTCGACCAGACTAAAACGGGAAATATGATCTGCAAAAAATATTTTGCAACATAGAATCAAATGGATACTGTCTCCTCGAGAAGCTGGAAATATCAGTTTCTTACAAAGGCTCACTTTGTCAAAAGCACGCAAAACCTAACTCTATCAGCGCGTGTATAGGTACCCTGGTAGTTTCGTACAAAGCCACACCTCATATCAATGGCAGCACTGATTTTGATGAAAAGCCCCGAGCAGGAGTGAAAATTTAATGGGTAAGCACGAATAAAGGAGGAGAGATAAAGCGACCGTCGAGATTCTGTGATGACTTCTGCGGGGGAGTCATTCATCACCGTATAATTTCAACTCAACAATAAATCAAACCCGAAGTACAACGGCGAATCTTGATGGAAAACTCAAATTGCCCGTAAACACAAAAATAAATCCAGAATGAGCGCGGCCAAATAATTCGCTCGATTAACCCCTCCATGTTAGCCACCGGACTCGAAGCTCACCGAGTTTTTTTTTGCATCTCCCAGGCTACCGGATAGAATACGCACACGGAGCACGGAACACCCTGGCGAACACAAACACTTTTGTCCCGTAAAAGGGCGAGGGGAACCAAGCCATCCAATCCAACGCGAGGTTACACGCATGCAGCGAGCACAATTTCCACGACGCACACCAGATTGGGAAAATCGTCTACGGTTTCCTCCCCCAGAGCACCTTCCATTGACTTCCACCACCACCGCTGAACTTCTTCCCGTCCCAACCGTTCCAGTCACCTCCCCGTCTCTTATTGTGACCTGCTTGCTTTGGAATACGACCCCGGCTCTCCGCTTCTTAATTTTCTTCCGCATGCGGCGATACGAATGCGCACTGGTCGAACAATGACGGCACTGCTTTGACCGCTTCCATCGAAACACGCTCCGGAGTAGCAGCAAAGGAAACACGAGCCGCGCGGAAAGGGTACCCTTCCGAAAATACAACACGGTCACCTGATGAAGCGGTGAAGTCACACGCACCGAATTGTGCTGGGAGGATTTCCAAAAACAGGAAATAAACCGGAGGCAGTCAATCCTGTTCTGCAAATATGCCAGTCAGCTATATAGCTATTAATAATTTTCAACAATTGGATGTGTACAATGCAACACTATTCATCAACGGGCGCTAGCCGAAAGAACGAGTAAATAAAAAAAAACAATCTGATGCTGCGATGAATGGGATTACAAGAGGGTACTTTCCACAATATGTTATTACCATATACTATGGTGTCCAATAATACAATAAATAATAAAATAATTATATACTTTATTACAATCGACTAAATGTCCAAAAATCAAGACAGGCCTTGATAATTGCGCATTTGTCGACACCAAGGTCGATAGTAATAAAATAGTGTAGAGCGTACCAACTGGTAAATCTTTTCTTGTAAGCGTGTTCTATTAAGTTAATCCTGCAATATTAAATCACGATTTGATAGTAAAATGGCATGAAATCATCAATAACATTTCTGCAGACTACTACTTAATAAAACATTAAGTTGCTATTCGTACGCTATCTACGCCCTTTGGTACCTATGACGCCCTTAAAATGACAATGACGATGCATACTTTCAAAGGGCAATAAAAATGAAAAATTATATACAAAAATATATATTTTTCTATTTTGATAAATTAATAATAATCAAAATATTTCACAATATTTTGACCCGAGATTGGCGAAGCTCAACATAACTGTGGTCAACTGAATAAAATATGTACTTATATATCAAAAGATAGCAGATAAACTTCCGTCTATGCATTCTAATAAAACTTCTCTCCAGCATTTTATAAATAAGCATCAGAAGTCATATGCTCAAATAATTGTTGTTTCTGGTAACATCTGAAACTTTATTCTGACGATAAATTAAATCATATTTAAGTTTCAAGATATCATTTTCGTTCTTATGTAACCACACGTCTACTCCTCCTCGACTTATTTTTAACTCTATTTTTACAGGTCGAAGAGAAATATTACTGCCTGCAACTACTACTATAGAGTA
Organism: Platycnemis pennipes; assembly: GCA_933228895.1. Classification (NCBI taxonomy): domain Eukaryota; kingdom Metazoa; phylum Arthropoda; class Insecta; order Odonata; family Platycnemididae; genus Platycnemis; species Platycnemis pennipes. The sequence continues at coordinate 57,192,118 of OW121853.1, forward strand.
GAATCACAGTAGTGAGTGTATTAATTATAACATCCATGAGAATGTGAAAGTACGCATTGTTGCCCAATCACAAAAAAAACGCAACAGAGAGATGATAAGATACGGCTACAGGAAGACTTGTAGATAAATTTGGGGTGAAAATATGTGCTATTAAGTGAGACATATGAGAGAGCTGTATGAATTCAAAATTAGTACTGAAATAATTCCGCCTAATGTTTGTAGGCTTTTCTAAGACTATAAAAATGGTAGTCAGCCTTCAATAGTGTCTAATAAAGTGTTCTACATGAAATTTCGATTATTAATCTGTGCTTTTTTCCACATCACACCACCTTGATTTATAATTCATTACTAACTCATTCCTCCCAACTTTTTCTCGAGACGCCTAATTTTTATTAGAGAAAAGGCTAATATAACCTCACCATATATCCACGATACCCGGCATGTTCGAATTTCTTCCAGCATTAGAATGTTTTGCGTACAAAAAATTGTTTTTACAAGCTAATTATAATGTTCGGCAAGGTAAGATTATACAATTCCTAAAAGCCACGGTATCACAGTATTTATCACAGTATCTTCTAATTCCACTAAAGCCTCTAGACAACGAAAACGGAATTTCGCAAAAACTTCTGTGATACAGCCATGCGTACAACAACCTAGTCTGTTAAACACTTGACTAGTTTAAAAATTTAAATTTTCAAGGAAGAGCACTTCAATTTAAATTGGATCATTTCCGATGTCCAACTTCGTAGTGTCTTACCTAGTCTGCTTTTTCCCTAAGACTCTAAGACGCGATCGATTTAAATGCACGCATAACTTACACGTGTTGAACACTGGACTAAGAAGCGTAAATAGTTTTGAATGCGCATGAAAACCGTGAAGACTGGATCGTGTTGACAAGTTTAGCCCAGAGAAATGGCCCCTAATGTATTAGAAACTTCTCTCAAGGTATAAAATCAGATGACAGGGTGACAGAAAAATAGCCAATAGGACAAGAGCGACAGAAGAGCGGCAGGAAGACGTGTGCCGAAGAACAAGAAATAAAGGAGCGCGAAATACAGGGAGAGGATGAGTGGGGCGGTGTACCCAATTGAGTTCATCCCATGAATGGAAAACAGAGCGACTGTACTAATTGTCCACTTTTGACCACCAGCCATTCCGAGGGGTGAGTGCACTGTGGGGGTGCGAGGGGAAGAGGGTTGGGAGGGGTGCGGTGGACGCAGAGGAGATGGCGAGGCTTGGTCACTCGGAACGGGATTGCGGCCTGGGAGAGGGTACAGAGGGTGAGGATTGGGGAATAAATAAGCGGAGGGGAAATCAGAGAGAAGAGAGAGGTCACGAGGGAAGGGGTTATGCAGAGAACGTGGGGATGGAACGATTCAAAGGGGAGGGGGGGGGGAGGTGGAAACGGGAGGAGGGCTCGCTTCGAGGCGTTGGAGTTGAAGTGTCGGTGGTGCCAAAAGGGGGTGGAGGCGGTGGGATTCGACGGCAGCGCCGACACGAGGAGGGTGGCGTAATCGCCAATTAAACTTACAAAATCTCAGCCACCAAGATAGAGAAGGGAGGCACGGCGTGAAGGGGAACGGTGGGGTGAGGAAGGGTTGGTTTCCAGAAGGGTGGGTGACGGGGGAGGAGACGAAATCATGGGGTGTGGGGGGCAACGGCGTGACAGATAACAGAGACGCATGACACTGGCACGGTGCGGCGAGTCGAAAATAAAGAAGGATTACATTTGATATCGCTATGTCTCTCTCGTTAATCTTCCCGTGTCAATGCGAATTTGAAACCGAAAAATCTACTCGGTCCGGTTGGCAAGGAGATTTTGGAATCATTCATCAAAATCTCCTTTTTTCCTCCGCTAGCCCACCGGGAACATGTACCTGCGCCCGGACCCGCGGGGTTTTCGGGAAATTTTAGCGCGCTTGAAACAACAGGATTTCCACGCGGAATAAATCCAAATGACACGTGAAAGCAATAAAAAACCAAAGGCACTACGACCAGAAGACTTATTTCATGCTGCTCCATGAAGTATATATTTTTATCATAGCATTTTAAGATTACTTAAGTAATATAATACATGCCCACGTCACCAAAAATTAGCGGTTGAAACCTCCCAACTCCATATCATTCCGTCAAATGTGCCCTCATCATATCAATATAAGAAGTTAGATTCTTGATACATTATTCCCGATCAATATTTCACGACAATGATTGAAATAGGGTTAAGCCAATGTATGCCATTTTCCCAGCACAACAAGGCATTGCGACGTCTAGCCTGAATTTTGCTCATGCCAAATGGTGAGATGGAATTCGATTCCCTCGGTTGAATGAGGAACTGAGAAGGAAGATAAACACACTAGGTGGGATGTATTATATGAATCTTGCTTAAATTGGCTATAACTTAAGACACACCCTGACACCGGAAGAAAACACCAAAATAAAAAAATAAAATATAGGCAGCAAAACAAACCAATAATCTTAAATTATCCTTCCTGATCGAAGAATTAAGGGATGAGAGGAGATACATAAGAAGTTGAGATCTTTCCTGAGAGTATATAAATATAAAGACTCGCATGATTATTAAATTTAGCATTATCTTAAATACGGGCGTTATTGGTGTAAATGAATTAATTGGTGTTGTTGAAGTGGCGAAGGTTGAATTGATTTATGTGTTGTAAAATACCATTTTTGGCGTTGTCACCAGGCTAATTACGCAATTATAGAACAGATAAAAATTATTAAATAATTTGTAAGATATTCTACCCCTACTGAAAACCTATTGAGTTTTATTACAGTCGCTGATGACGCTTTTGACCTAAATTAGATTGCACCATAAGCTACCTTAAAAAGGCAACCCAGCAGCAACAGCTAAATTATGAATTGAGTCTAAACCAATTTTAAGTTACATGTTTTTTAACAACCAAAGGTGTATAAACGACCTCAACAGATACGTTAAACAATTTGAGAGTTTCCAAGGAAAACAGCAAACAGGAGCATAAGAAAACCTTAATGAAAAAATGAATTGTCTCCTGTAGATACATATCGTTCACCACCTCTGAATAAGAGAGCCAACAGTCGAGAAATGGATCACAAAACAATCTCTAAATGCCCATTTTTTGCGAACTCGCCTCTACTTTATTGATGCATCATTCCCTGGCCCGTCTCAGATTGGCCTGACTAATTCCCATTCAAGGGAAACAAAAGATTCGCTCGGTTCGGGGAATTGCGAAGGATTTCACAGGTAAATGGAATGCACGACGACCAAATAGGGATTGGATGGAAAGAGTGCAGCGAGGGGTTGAAAAGAGGGGTGGAAAAAACTGATGGAAGGGCAGACGTGATGGATGCGAAATGAAGTTATACTCTCACCCCTGACGCCAGGTTAGTGAACTTTGGTGAGGACCCGAATGCATAATGTGTGCGCGATGATCTAAAAAAACTACCGGTGGGGGAAAAAATGTTTCACATCTCCAAATAACGGCTAACGTGGCAAAACATTCATTCGAGAGGATCGAAACTTGGTAAATCAAACAAAAACGCAGTCGAAAAATTTAGAAATCCACATTGAACACGTTGCCATAAAAAAGCCTCCAAGGAGTAAGCAATACACTATTCATCTCTCCACTTAACTTTTACACACGGAAAGTCCCCAAATTATGCCATTTATCACATTTACCATAAATATTCTCCTTTGAACCGAGATAACTTCCATGCACGCATTTCGCCCATCATTAATTCTTGCGATATACTAATTGTTTCATTTGCGAGAGTACCCTAAATGGTAATAAATTATCTAATAAATTTAGCTTTTTGATACATCTACATCTACATAATAACCGGAAAGCCACCATAAAGGGGGGTGGCAGGGGGCAAATTCACACCAAACATGCATTACACATCATGCATAAAAAAGAATTAGTAATAATATTAAACTTCACAATTTTAAAAATAAAAATAGCAAAGGAAGTCTTTAAAAACATGCTGTTAGTTGGGTTATCTTGAAGTCCTTATACCAATATGCAGCTACCTATGCAATCCATTGATAAGTAGGTATACTCGTATTTATACTATTGGATATAATTACACCTGTACATATCCCTTATTTTACGAAGAAAGATGGACAATTTGATAGTTGCGAGTAAATAAGTTTTACACACTGCTGCATTCCAAATATATCTACGTCTCAGCTAAAACATTTATCTACGTCTTGGGTTAACCACTAGAATAAATATTGCCCTGTAGAAAAGTGTGATTGCACACCACCAAGACATACACTCAGTTCAAGTCAGAAGAATTGGCAAATTTAAAGAATGACTTCAATATGCCCTTTACGAGTTACTTCCACGAACCTTTGAGGGAAACTGTTTAAACTAAACTTGAGAATACAACCAGAATAAATTTAAATTCTTCAAATGAAATGGTAGTAAATTAAATAAGCAATATTAGCAAATCTCGCGATTTTTAAAAGTATCATCATTTAGTCGATATTAATATCTATCGATTTTCTAAAACAATTTCATGATATCTAGTTTTAGATCTCTAACTGTATGGCAATATAACGCTCGTAAGATAATAATAATTTCATTATTTCAGAACGGGTGTGATTCCTATGTAGCACGGACATTTATTGGTACACACAAGTTTTCGTCATGCTACAAGGAGACACTTCTATCACATTTCTATCAATAATATAATGTCTCGAATGTAGAGAGAGGGACAATTCGTCAAAAATTCAAATTTGCTGGCTTCGCGAGTTATAGGAGAGGAAGAACATGTTTGAAATCAGCTGCGAACAAATACGTGCTGAATTCTAATGCAGGACCAGAATAAAATATACCAACTTGACAGATGGCACATAGTGAAGTGCCAAGATCCGCAAAAATGCGACCGGAAATGGAGATTCCACCGGGAGGTTTCGATTGGGAAATGAGAGGGTTGGAAGAGGGGCGAGCGGAGCGGCTCACCGGCCTTGCAGGGTCTTTTTTGTGCAAGATCCGCTAAGCCGGCGGGGATCCCGTCCCACCGCCGCACCCGTATCCTTGGCTGTCTCCATCTGTCATTTGGTGTCAGGCGCTGATCCTCGAGGATACGAGAGACCCAATTGAGAGAGGCTTATGCGTGCGCAATGCGTCCCTCTCACCCAGGGACCCCCCCTCCGAACACCCCCTCGCGTCTCTCCGTTTCCCCCTCCCCACACAACCCCGCCCTTCCTCCTCGTTCCGTCCCACGATAATTAGCTTCACCAATTAGTTAATGTCTTCCAGCGCTCCCACATTCATGACTCCACTCCATTTGATTCGTTCGTCCTCTCCTCGAAACCAAATGGATGCTCAGCAGGTTATGCCACAAACCTACACATGTTAACGGCAATAAAAATTTTTAAAAATAGGTCTGCAGGAATTACGAAAATTGATTATACGATTTTGACCACCTTAAAGTAAGGTCACGCCGTTCATTTTAAGAATTTACAATAAAACTAATAGTATTTCTCCTCCATAACTGATATACATTTTTCCCGCCACGATCGTAGCGATTTGGAAAGGAATCCGATTATAGCCAAGCAATAACATAACTCCGTATTCTAATGGATCATTTCTTAATTTATACACTATCACCTACTGACTGAAAATTTCGAAACAAGACCCATGACCTAGCTCACCGCAGATACTGACATGGGATCAACTTGCCTGCAAATGTCTATTTCGAAACAGGTGCATCAAAAGTTAGCCTTATGTATAAATGCGGCATTAACTAATACCATAGTTTAATACGTGGATTTGTTGATATCAACGAGACAGCCAAGGAAAATGGTAAAAGAAAATCTTCCGCCACATCATCTTTTTCTCCTGGGTGATAAAAAAAAACACACACGATGCGGATCAGCAAATAACAATTCTAGAATATCCAATATCCAATAACTGAATATCCAATTATTGAGTTGATTCCCATCCCTTTTTCAACTACCTTTCGCACATAATTGTACGCCTCTATAGACACTACCAATACTCATTCCACATTGATGGATATTTTTAAATATTACCAAATCAATCGTATCCACTAAGTTTTATAGGTATAACTTAAATTACGGATTTCGCAGAGGACTCATTTCGGAAACTTTTAAAAATGGCCCTATTTTTTCATGTGCACGTAAAAACCATTTATGAGTTAGCAATTTCAGTGAAAAGCTTACCGTAACTAACAATAATTATCCTATTTATATGTAGATAGTAATAATAAATGTGCAGAACGGGAAATTTCAGAATTTCCAAGGCGATAATAGTAAAATAGAGCAATTTACTTGAGTAGACCACCCAAAAAAATGATTATCTGTACCGTTAGTTGAATATAAGGTAGGTTTTAGAGGTAAAGGAAAGTAAATGAAGACAGAGAGAAGATTCAAAAGATTTAGAGCGTCCGGACGCGTCCCCTGAAAATAACGACGAATAACCCTCTAGCAATAACGACTTGGTCTTGGACCAACTACTTCCAGAACGCTCCTTTCTCCCCTTTCAACCCTAGTGGAAGCTACAAACTCATTCTGGCTACACTTTATGCCATTTCTTTCAGATCATAAATGAAATGAAATGGACTGAAAGGAAGAAGCCTGGTGTTCAGCAACGGCGGAAGGAATTTTTATGTGGAAATTGGGATCAGTTAGTAAGGATAAGGTAGTATAATTCTCTAGTTGCGAGAATCAAATGCAAAAAGCAAAAGATTAATCTATCGAACTAATCTAAACTAAACGATTATAATCCTGAACATGAAATGAGCATACCAAATATTGTTTGTAATTCACGCATACCTACTGCATACGACCCAAACTTTAAAATAAGCCTTCTTCAGCCAAAAAATATAGTCACTGTATGCACTAGATACAGAAAATGTCTACCTAATGGCCAGAATCGCCTACCGCATAGGCAAAGCTAAAGCATTTCTTGTTCTAATTGCTATATAGCTAGAGTGACATCACTCTCTGCTGCGCACTCAAGATGCTACCTCTCTCCACGAGTTGGTTCTATTCGGCTGCCCAACCTCCCTCTTTCCCTCAGATCTCTCTACACCCTCTCCTCCAACCCAGCTTCAACCATATACCCCAAATTCAGGTCCCATATCCCTTCCCACCCCCATCTTTCTTCCACCCCATCGTGCTCTCCCTAACCCGAAGCATTTTTTTAATTCCCCATCCATCTTCCGCTCTCCTTACGGAATAAAAGCCTAAACCGATATGGTAATGAGGCATCGAGGGCCACTTTCTGCCGTCTGATCAGCATATCGATCAAAAAGAATATAGTGCTCCGCGCCTTCCATTCCCCCTGCAACCAAAACAAACGGGTGGCATACTGTCCTCCTGGTAGCTCCCTCCCTCCCTCACGGAAAGGTCAGGAGCTGAAATTACGCCTTGAAGACGCGGGATTTCATGTTTGATGAAGCCATTTATCATAGGCGATGCCGGAATGGCTGCAGAGGGATTATCAAGCCAATCCAGAATCTCATGATTGAGTGAGCACGGCCCCCAATTCTTCGCCGGCGCCTCTCCAGAGTTTCCAAATTCCCCTTCGATGCCTCGACAAACTTGAGACGGCCTGATGTGACTAAAACGGTTGGTACTTTGGTGACATGAAAAATTATGTGATCGGACCGAAAGTTTTCCGAGATCAATACATAGTGCAATTTGATTGTAGAGAAAACTTAAAAGAATAAGCGCTGATATTCAGAGCATAATGAACAGAAACTATAATTTTAAATAATATTATTACTGTCAAAGACTTACACATTCAAGGACATTATTTCTTTATTTTGCCATATAATTCCAATGTGAAATAATGTTAGAGACATGTTTCTACCATTAAATATTAGCTACGTGCTTCTAACTTTAGCTGTAAAATTAATAAAGTTATGTTTTACTATGGAAAAATGAGTGAGTCCATTTAATCAGAAATGTAGGTAATTTTATAAGTTTCCACTGCTGATATAATTTTATAAAAATCACCACTGTCAACAATAGATCAGCTACCAGGTATCAATAGATTTTTAGGTGCTCACAACAGGGAACACTTTCACACACTTTGGAGTGAAAGACATTCACCCGGAAAAGGTTCAAACGAATGGCACACGCTGTATCTATGAAGTAATTCTAATAAATACGTTTCCTATGAACAATTTTTGATGGACGGTTCTTCAACTGTCACTGAACTTCGAAAATCTGCCTGTGACGTAGGACAGGCTTGTCGAATTCTAAGAAACAAGTTTTGAAGAAAGTGATGCATTTCTCTTCCAATAAAATAAAATAATTCAAAAATTTCCGAGGACAGCAACTGAAGTACCTACCTACGTAAATATTAGCAAGTTACAGTTTTGTTTGAGAAATTAAGTGAGGTACAGTAAGAATATTAGATGACCGTGGTGAAACGAGTAACTTATGTACTACTTTGTAATTCATTTAACTTCCACAAGCTACTGCAAGATTTTATGAGCTAACCAAGGAAAAGTATAAAATTGTTTATGGCGGATGAAAGTTAACAGCTAAATAATTATACGCTTTAAGAACGCAATAAAAATCAGCAGCTTCCAATGGATCGGTTTTAGCACCACCGAAGTCGTTGTGCACAATAAGACTCGTTAAACATTCGAAGATCTTTTAATCACTCATTATTCATTTTGCTCCGCTAGTAAGCACTCAAAAGCGACCTCCACTTGCACGTGGATGGGCATTAAATTCATACTTAGCGAGATGTACTGGACGGCACATAATTTTCAAATATCGATTTACGCCCCACTTATAAGGACACATTAAAATCTTTTAACTTGATGAACTTTCAAAGATGGTGGCCCTATGGCTACATATCCGCTGATTTAATGTTCTTGTATCCACTAAAGAAGAACGATTTGAGGCGAAGAGATCAGGAGAAAAAAGGAATGGTCATGAGCAGAAATCAGCAAACGCATCGCAATGCAAAGAAAATTAACGCTTATTTCCAGAACAGTATGTGGGCAGCAAAAAAATGATCAAAACACAAAAATTGTGTGCAAGGCCATATTAAACTCCTTCTACGTGTAACTACGTCGACAAGTTTTGAGCATATCATCTAACCAATGAATTTCAAGATTTTCATGAATGTGCTCTCCATTACGGTCAAATGACGGGCAGTGTCTCAGACTTAAGCAGTCAGTCAGACGGTCAGTGAATCTCCATTGCGGTCAAGAATTCGAGGTAGCATGGTGTTAGAGAAGGCAGCTAAGTATTAGAGGTTCGACATTCGGCCCAGGAGTTTGGGTCCTCCGGCAATTTTCTTCGATATCATCATATAAGGCATATGTGAAGTGGAATACTTTTTATATCCGCAATATTAATGTTCAACAGCCGAGATGCAAGATTCTTAGCTCATTGCCAACAAAAAAGTCCAAATTCACCTTGCCACACAATAGTAATTAATTTCCATTACAATCCTAATTTAGCACATAATGTCAAGGAACAACATGAACCGATTGCACCTCACTACTGCAATTACTGGACAAGGTGAACAAATAATAATAATAACATTTTTCCTGCAGGTGTATTATTTAAGGGGTTGCAATACAGGTATCAGAACAGTTAGAGCAGGCAGGCAAGTATATCTTTCAAACTGAATATTCACGAGACATTCGCTCACTAAATCATCTCACAAAATCGAGAAGCTTAACTATATATAGGCTAACGTCCAATAAAATAGATCAGATATGTTACACCAGAAGACCTATCCTCCCGGATGATTCTAAACAGGGAATAGGAGCCCAATAAAAATGTGGCGTTCTCGATTAAGTCGTCAATTCCACGCATTTGCCAATTTCATCTATTTTATGCGAAATAAAGAACATTCCCGAACTTCTTTGGCTACGCAGCCTGCATCTTTGTTCTAAGAATTGAGCCAAACATATAACATCCTTCTTCCTCCCGGCGCCCCGCGGCAGGAACGTAAAAATAAATATGCGTATACCTATGCGCGGGTGAGGGTGGATATGTACTCCATAAACTTGCCTCGCCTCAGGCGACACCCGAGAGAGAGAAAGAGCCCACTTGGCAGCCCAAAAATCCGTCGTTCCCAATAATGGAAAGGGGAGACGGAAGAAGGATGAAAGAGAAAAGGATGAGGGGAAAATCGAGGGGGAGGGGAAGGGGAGGTGTCAGAAGGGGGTTGTAAATCGCAAGATAAAGGACGATGGAGAACGAGGGGGGAGAGAAGGATGGGGAAAGGGAGAGGAAGAGAGTCAGGGAGATATGGAGAGAGAGAGAGAGAGGAAGACCTTGCATTAAAATGGCGGCCAGAACCCATCTGGCTGTGCGGTGGCGCTTTGGGCTTCCGCGAGAGGGAAGGGGGAGGGTTCACGACATTATTGAATCATGACGTGGGCTGCGAGAGTAGCAGGCTGCGGGAAAGGGTAGCAAAGAGTAGGAGAGTTGCGTGAGAGGGGAGTGAGGGGGAAAGAAGAGAGAAATTCGACGGTGTTCATAGGTTCCTTAAAGCCCCTCGAGATCAAAAGTGATCGGGTACTCCCGAGAATTACTGAAGCTCAATATTATATCTCGCGGTCTTGAAGGGTTCATTCTGATTCCAAATCAAATGAGCACGAATAATGTATCAGGGAAAGGAGCCGGGATCAAACGGAGGACAAGTAAATTAGCGTATTTCATCAAAGAAGATCAATCGGGTTTCCAAAAAACTTACGCCGAAAAAATTAGAAAAAATAGACAGCAATACTCACAGGAAAAATAAAATAGTACGCTCAGACTTAATCCATTGGCAGTAAAATTCAGTATTATAATACTCACAGAGTACTAAAAAAGTTTACTTCCGGTAGCAAGCAGAATACTAAACTCCATTACAACAAGGACAGATGATCACCCTTGTAAAACAAGGGATGTATGACCTCAGGACAGACCGAAATACTTATTTTTCTCTCCATTACATTCTCCATTTCTACTCCATTACAACAAGGACATATGACCACCCTTGTAAAACAAGGGATATATGACCTCAGGACAGACCCAGAAACTCATTTTTCTTTAAGCAATTCCTCACCATAGTGTTACAAACACTAAGTATTTTTTAAAAATTCAAATAGAACAATCCTGCATCCACCTCCAGCTCAATAGCTCACCACGACTAAACAACTCACTGCTGGGTTTATAATATCTCCAACTACATGCTCTTCAAGTTAAAATATATACGTAGATACATGTTTGTTTAAGAAGTCTGAGAAATATTTCGAACAAGAAAAAACTGAGATAAATTAAAGCATACAAATTAGCGTCAAAACCCTGCCGTTGCATAAAACCAGATCAAACCGTAAATATTTAAGTGATAGCATTATTATTCAATTTAATTTGAACATAACGTTCAGCGCTTCGGGTCGAATTCCTACCCGAAAGTACCGGCTAGCTCAAAAATATCGGATGGCAAGCTTATCTCGAGAAGGCATTCAACAAATGATTTTACGATATACCTAATGGCAGCCGAATGAACAACATGTTACATGAAGCTTCTATTTTCAGAGGGCTTACTCCAACTAGTTCTTTTTCCTTCTTATTGCAAGTGATTAGCATTAATTTCATAATCAGAAATCAGTCCTAACAAAGAAAGAAAGGTGTGTTCAGTCGATTATTCGAACTCGACCCACGGGTATACCAGTACACACAGATATATCTTAGGTGGAGCCCTACCTGAAGGGATCAGGAAGCTGTGGTCCCTCCATGCATAGAGAAATTGATGGACTTGGGCCACTTCTGAACTTGAGCCACAGTAGGTACTTCTAAAAATGTTTGATGAGCGTAACATACTTCATTTTAGTACGTTATTTTTGTTTCTCATATTTCCCATGAATTTCTTTTGCGAATCTGAATTTAGCAGATAAGGATTACCGTACCTAATGAAGAGGAGGCATTTTTTTCAACCCCACGCTCAGTGCTCTGCAGATAACACTTCCTGAAATGAAAGAAGCCAATAAGGTCACCGTTAATTACGGAAACCAGGGTTAATTTGGAGACCAGAGTACTGTATTATCATGCTGAGAGCCGGATTTTGAATTTTGGGCGGGAGTAGAGGAATTTCACTGAAAACGCCGTTATAATGCTGTGCCCTCAAGCGCAGTAGGTACTACCGTTTAGAGGAGGTCGACACCGTGCCTCAAACCACTCCTTTTACTTCAACTGAAAATTCTACCTGAGCCAAACGACCTTTTTATCCTGGTACCGCAAATGACCAAATTAACTGATTCTCTTCCCAAATAGACATTGCAATTAGGCCCGATAAGACAATGTTCGGTTTAGATTTGTGGAAAAAAAACTTCATTAATGACTACACCAGCTAACCTTCCTAAGTCCCATATGTCGAGACACATCATCGCCTCATTGATTCGTAATCGACGTAAACACGCGGTTAACTCTCATATGAATTACAAAAAAAACCGAACTTTGCTAATGGAAATACCATAATTTATATAAGACATCAGTAACAGACCCTCATGTTACACAGCTGAAGGCTAAATGATTTTGTAAAACGAAATCATAACTAAAACCTTGGGAGACCTAAAATTTCCACTAAGATGACATAGCGTTGACGAAAAACTTGATTAATCAGGAGAGTTAGGTCCTTATTTCATGCCTCGTATTGTACCGTGCCTTAGGTCCTTGTCTCCGACATTAGTCGGTGAACTTCGGCGCGTAGACTGAAATGTATTCGGACAGGCAACTTCGCCAAGCCACGGAAAGAGGTAAGAGTAACCCTTTTCAAAAACACGAGTCTTTGATTTTTTCACCTGAAAAAGGGTGTCAGTGTAAAAATACTATGAAACCTTTTTAATTTTTCGAAGCCTCATAATGAATATACATTGTGAACTAGTGCACTAACACTAACTGACTGGGGCAATTATTGGCATGACAGGAGAATTCAACTGAGGTGTTGTAACTGAAACATAATCGACAGCCATACTATTAAACCCACCACTTCTGGATAAACACCGAAATTAACTTACCAGACACTAATGTTGGAAGGCGGCATTCATGTCGGAGACGAGATTCGTGGCTTAAAGCCGTACTAACTTCGCCGGTGCAGTATCGTGCTCCGTTAATCCTTCGTTAAAGTATTATAATCAAGGCTTTGGAGGTGTTAATCCGGTGCATAGATTATTAACAAGATTTTCATACCGTGATGATCATTCCTCTTCTTATACTCACCACCGATTGAAAAAAATAATTTCACTCATTCAGAAACACTTGTTCATCGCTCTAACAAAATTAATGGCTCAAGAAACAGCTTTAATCACGCAACCGTGTTTTTACTGTGCAGAAAAATGGGCCAACTGAATGGTTTAACGGCAAGAGCATCAATCAAATTACAATTCGTGGATACCAAAAATTTTACACAAATGGTAGGTACCTACTATAGTTGAGTACAATAATTTTCCGTGGCTATTTTTCATGTAAAGTCATTGACGGGACTGTTCACCTACCGATCCCTCGCTGCTGATTTGTAATCGATAATAATCTTATCAGCGAAGACTAGCATTTACCGTACTCAAGACCTATGGCTTAAATTACCATTCTCTTCTGAATTTAAAGTTGAATGTAGCAAAATTTGAAATGTGCACTCCTAAATTTTGGTTTAGGGGATGGAGATGCTTTCTGCACTTTGTGCATTGTGCACAAGTGTCTAGCTTTATCGGGGAGTAACGTTTATGAGCAAACAAGAGCTGCGATAAGAAAATAACTATAAATTTTCACTAGTGAAGTTTTCCCTCAATCTAAAGTTGAGCATTTTCTAAACAAGTTTTTTTTCAGTCACGCAGTGGGCTAATATGACGATCCCGAGCATAATTACCCCGAGTTATGAAAATTTAGTGACAGGACTTCAATACCGATTTAAAAAACTGAGTACAACTTAAGATACGTACAGCAGTACAATAATGAATAAAAAAGAAAACATACACGTACAAAATATTTAGAACTATGTGAAAGCCAAAGGACACCGTCCATTTTGATCAATTGGGTAGCAGCTCATTGTCAACTCACTCGGGGGAAGACGACAGACAGATAAGGTCATTAAGGCCCATTAGGATACTTCGACATTGAATATGGACAGTATTTTTTTAATGGAAAGGAGGAATCGTGGAACGAGACACGGCATCGGTAATAGTCTTCCCTTGACGGCAGGCGTCAATGGATCTAAAGTTGAACGGGACGGGAACATGATTAAAGAATGGGACGTTACCCCATGCGCCGTACGGCGTAGTGCGCCAGAATCGCCCCCCCCCCCCCCCCAACCCACGCAGCCCTCACACAAACACAGCATAAGTGGGGACCGATATACCAATGACTCATCTTTGTCAAAGCCAGAATTCAAAATCTAGCATTCGAAACGGAAGGCCAGAGCTCTATCCACCACACGGCCCCTTTCAGCCATGGCCAGACCAGGCAATATATTTAACAATTTATCTCGCGATGTCCGGTGCGTGGCTAGTCTCAGCAAGCTCTTTTCGACCACACTAACACATTCTTGAGTCACTGATGATTGTAGAAAAAAATGCAATGCCATCTCCTTTTGGAGCTAGTGCATGCGCAATAGTATGTGGCATATGAGAACGTAGTCTTGAATAAATTTCTTTGACGATTTCATTGCTTTAATGAGTCCATTTGCTATGGACTGTTACGATTCGATTAACGCGAAACTTCATTATAGATTGCAATAAATACAAATCCATTTTTTATCCAAAATATAATAATAATTAAGAGTGAAGCGTGTAGGTACTGTTTGAGGATGGTGGAGAGATGTTCGTCAAAAAGTAAACAACAGGTAATAACCGATACCGACATTCGACACGTTATCTACATGCAATTAATAACGCAGAAGTAGACAGGCTCATTAGCCACTTCAGAAAACCAATGAAAAGTCTTCCTCGGGCCAAACAGTTCCGATGCAACGCAATACTTTTCGGCGTTGCACGCGAAAGACGCAAATTGGTCACGAGAAATTTTAAGGAAATTTCTAAGTACTTCCGGTCACAGTTTCCGCTTAATTTAAAATTTCCGTGACAATGCCAAACAGAAAATACATGTGAAAAGAGAAGCCGAGAAACATAAGGACATACAATAACCACTTTCTACGGATTATCATCATTGGTCAACAATCCTAAAATTGGTTTGACGCAGCTTTCCACTCGATTCTTTTATCGGCCAACCTTTCTACAGATAAATCCAGTAATAATTTATTTAACGAGCGGCATGAACACCAAAATGATTATTTACATCCTCAACATAAAATTCTTCACCGTTAACTAGCCATCCGAACCTCGGCATTTCGCCTGATATGCGCATCCTCTCCGCTTAGAGAACAGCTCTGTCCAAGGAGCAATGAACCACTCCATCTGCGAGCCGATCGCGGGATATTTTCGGGACCTCCCCTTCTGAAAACAAAAAAAGTAAAAGTCACTCACCGCATGTGCGGCAATATTCAAACCCTTTCAACATTACGGCCCGCCTTTTATGGGGCGTAACATTCGACGTCGCACGCGCTGACATATCCTGCTCAACCCCCTTCCATGGCACTCCACCCACTCCCACCCCTAAACAGAACCTTCCCATCCCACCCCCCAGAACCGAACACGCATAAAATTTCCCGCCTTTCCCCCTCCCCGAAGAAGAAAATCCTCATTCAACCCCTCCCTCCACTTCCCTTCCCGCCAACCCCGCATCCCACCCTATCCCCGTCACCCGACTCACCCACCCCCCTCGCATCACGGAATCCCTTGAATATTTCATCAAAGTGCATTCGGGAACTCGTAGGAAAAGCCTTCACGTTGCGTAATGCCTACACACCCCTCTTACCCTACCCCTCCCCCTCGCAGACACGCACGGTCGTGGGTTTTTTCTCGCCCCTCAACCACCGCCACCTCCTATCCACGGCACACCCTTATGTTTCCTTTCTAACCATAAACCCGTAGTCACCAACACCATCGCCCTCAAGCTCGTTCACTGCCCCCTTCCCTCTCAGATCCGCGACTCTCACCCCCTCTCCTCTCCCCTCCCGCCCCCATCAGCGCCTCCGTATCAAACATCCCCCGTACCCATCTCCGACCACCCCTTATGTCGCCTGACTACCATTCTCCAACCCGACCCTCCCCCCTCTCAAAAATTGCCTCCGCTTCCTTTTATTCGCCCAAGGTCCATAAAAACGCACTCGCACGGATGTAAACGCGTAGCTTTTAGGTATTCACTCCCGCATGAAAATCCGCCCCCCCCCCACTTCCTACCTCCTCCCCCATACATTCCCCCGAATACATTCATCGCGAATGACAAGGGACGATTTCGGGAGGGAGTAGGGATGAGGTCCGTCTCGCGAGGAGTCTCCCGGCACCGGTCACGCCCACCGCGAAGGAAATGCTTAAATAGCCCGTGGCGACGATGAAAAATTCCCATCTGTGCAAACGTTGGTCCTCTTTACGTCATCGTTCACGCAATGAGAAGCCACCACGAAATTTAAATCGAGGCCAATCTGCGCTCCCCTCAGTATAGGAATTTCACAACCTGTGATTCATTAAGTTAATGGACCGAATTCTGGCGCTCGCATCACATTAGCCCCGGAAATTGAATTGCAGGAAATAAACACATTTGAAAATGCACAACTTTAACTTCATTCTTCAGATGAGACATATGTTACACTACGAGAGAAGTAAAAAATAATGGTAAGCAGTATTTCGAAAAAATTCCTTCTTCCTGAATTTTCAATAGAATGGGACACTTCAAGAGAATTACCAGAGAAGGAAATTTTATCCCAGACTAGGAAAATCACTTCCAATGAAAGATAATTATCATCATCGGTCAGCAATCCTAGGATTGGTTTGACGCAGCCCTCCACTCGATTCTTCTATCGGCCAACCGATTCATACTGACGTAGTTCCTCTCTTTTACATCCCTTACAACTTGCTCCATATACCTCATACGAGGCCCGCCTTTTTTCTTACCGTTCACCTTTCCCTCGACGACTATCTTCATCAGGCCAGAAAGATAATTAATGGCTTATATAATGTCTTGCTCGCATGTTAACTGCGGTAACAACATGTTTAAAAGAATAAAAACATACAGGTAAGACTATATGAACAGTAAAAGCAGCTTGAAGGACGTTTTAACTTGTGCTACCTCAAAAACCCATAAGATTACTGATATAAATTCCATGAAAAACTTCTCTGTAGGCTTTCTAAAAATTTCGAAGTCATATAAATAACAATATTTCTACAAAAATTCGTAGTAATGCAATATAGCACGGACTATACTTGCAGTACCCACTGTTTTATTTATGACAATAGAAACAAAATTATTAATTGAAAAATAGCATGTTACCATCTTACCGCACTGCAAATAAAGAGATAAAATGAATCCACCGATACTTGACCGAAAGAAACCACTGTCTTTCCATGTTTACCACTGGGTGGTAAATATGGAAACTTATATAAATCTTACGTTTACGTGCATGTATTCAGTATTTAGTCTTTAAAGATTCGCGTAGTGAATTTTTACATGTTGCATTACATTGTTAACAAGCAGCCACCTAGCAGCAAGTTAACCAAGCCTCCTATTTCCCTGTGCATTCATTAGAAGCGCGTAGACCTTAACAATCCTGTTCCTACCGCAAAAAAGATATCCATTAGACAATTACGACGAGATATCAAAAACATATATGGAATGCAAATTAAGCGAACTCAGCGTGGGACAGGCTAATTCGAAGAGCCATCTCGAAAACTCTTTACCCGTACCTGATAGCTTGCCACGCGCGTGCAGAAACGTACATGCTGCGTCAATAATAATGCCTGCGGTGATCGAAACAAGAGGTTGTGTCAATAGGGATAGAATGGGTGCGAGCGAGTGACCGAACCTCCCACCCGCCTGATTGCAAACAAATTAAAGTTTCCGAAGCAGGGATTTCAAATTCAATCCTTTCCATTTACGTCGAAAACGGCTGCTCTTCAACTTGCCCGGTCACCAAATCACACGCACCTCCCTCTCATCAATGCATTCACCGGCATCGGGGCCCGTTCAGCATTCCCACCGGCTTCGTCGACCATCTCGACATGTGACAGCCTGTCTATTAGCCCGCGGCCAGTGACTAAAGCCCATTTATCGTTAATGCACACTTTACGCACGCACTCGGCGAGAGGCGCCACCGTCAGAATGTGAAAGTCTTACGGTTTATTTAAGGTCAATGGCGCGAGAGCCATTTTAGCCAGTGCTAATTTGGTGCTGGTGCAGCATTTTGACCCTGACGTCAAAGAGGACGGAAGGTGGGCGAGGTTTTGCCAGAATTTCGCCGCATCGCGCCGCACGAGTGAAGAGTTATGGAGTCCTCGCTTTTCCGGTCACTGACGTTCGTCACGCTTCTGATACTACTCTTAGCTCCCCACGGTAAGTAATTTTACTTTCGTAAACATTTGACTTTGGGAACTCTTAATCTCTGCAAGATTCCTTGCATAAAATGTGACCAGTTTGATTCAAACTAATGGGCGGGATGATTATCAGCATTAAAAATAATGCGGAGGTATCCGACTATTAGTAAATAGGTGAATGACGAGTGATTTCGAATGCATTGTAAGAACGTTTTCTGTGCGCACAAATTGAAATGAGAGGTATGTGATCAGAAATCTCAGAGTAAACGCGAAACGCTCGTACATTGACGTAAGACCTATTCTTAACAAATTTAATTAGGACCTTGGAGCAATAAGACTAGTTATTACATAGGTGTGCGCCAAATGTATTCACTCATAGGTATTTGAGTACCCAAATGAATACATGAGGACCCGAAGAATACATGAGTACTTGAACGAGTACATGAATACCTCGACGACTGGATGAGTACCCGAATGAAAACAAGGTCGACTATATAGGACTAGGTTCTTTCCCGGAGAACTCATGCTGTAAATTCTTCGCGGGTTTTCCACCGGGTCAGGTATTCTGCTGCCTATTAGGACGATTACCTCAGCGAATACCTTAATACGTAGTTGAATACTCCTGAATACGAGCACCCGAATGAATACCCCGGCGAGTATCCGAATACCCACCGCTGTTTACAGTCGACCGATTTTCGAAGTTTTCAGGATGACTATTTGACCACCTCGACTGAAGTGGCGAGGACGTACCCAAGTGACACGAAAAGCCTAAGTCTCCTTTCTTCCGTGCCCTCCGTGAGGTTTACCAGACGTAACGCATGACTAAATGCTTATATTCGCTTTTGTTTCTCAGGAGCCTGAGGATCTTAAATGACTGGAATTCGAAACGCAAGTAATGGGTATTTCAACTTCAATTATACATTTAAGGACATTAAATTAAAACAGTCATAACACTTGAAAATTACTCAACTTGAGAATATTATCTACTTGAAAAACGCTTATCATAGCAACTTCATACCAACTTAGACCGCAGAATGAAATCAGGGGTACAAAATGAAATGACCACTAACGACAGAGAAGGGAGGTCTAAAAAAGTAGAAATAACAGGCACATTACGCAACATAACACATATTGACTGAGTAATAATATTACAATGTAATGACGTCCTCCAATCTACAGCCTAAATAACTAGGTACTTACAAATCTTTATAGGTACAGAGAATAGTAGGTACTATAATAAACATCTAACATAGAAAAGTAATTACGCGGATTGCCATTTTGACTTCAAAAAACAATAAGTATCTTATCAACACTGTACATGGGAGAAATATTTTTTTCCACCAAACCAATAGTACGAACTAGATACCAGGCACCATAGAAAGGAGACCAATTAAGGATAAACGTATTACGTAAAATAACTAAGCGATTCAGTTTCTCATAAAAAATCTATAAACCATTTGGTAGCATAAGTTTCAGTCATTTTAGGTGAAAGAAATGTTTTCAGTGACTAAAATTCACATAAAAATTAACAATTTAAAAGTAGAAGTCTATAAATTAACTATCAGACCATAGAGCAGTATTTTGTCTATTATCACGTACCTGGGAGATTAAATAAAAAATACTTTGGAAATTTAAAGGTATTTGCTGCTAGGAGGATCGCAAGGAGGTAAATGATTATTTTCACTGAAAAAAGACAGTGATACTAAAAATTAGAATGAGAAGAAAAACTAATTTCACTCGAAATCCATGTCATATAATTAACTGTCCTTTAATCCACATAAAATCCTGACTTTTAATACAACCCTATTATACGAACCCAAAACGCTTGCTTAATAATCGCTTTCCTTCATTTCAGGCAATACGACGACTCCTCAAATGGTGTATCCAACTGACCTGGGTTTTAAAATCGTACCTCGAGCGATTCCAAAGGACGGAAACTACTACAACTACGCCTACAGCATTAAGAAAACAATAGCACCTTCAGTGGCGCTTGTCGAAAATCAAGCAGCACTGAATACGGCAATTTCAGAAATATAATTAAATTATTGAATTAATCAGGCTCTTCTGCTGGTACTTAAAAGAGCATTTAAATTATATTTAAAGGAAGTAAGACAGGAATACTTGATGTATTAACTATAACAATTATCTGTTACTATCATGAGCTGGAAATATCATGAATATTTATGTTATGTTACGTAGATAATAAACAATATTTAAACTGAGAACATTTGGAACCATCAAGTTATGGATTTCAATCTTACAACTCTATTTCTAAATCCCTTATGCCGTTGCACCTTATCCTCAGGCCATTGCATCATCACATTTTAAGGCAAGTGTTCCAAAGGACGCACGCAGAGAGTTTTAATAATCTCGATAACCAGCGTTTCATCCATGCATGTAAATCTTCAAATAGTCTGTCAAACTGGCTAAAAATGTTTGATACTGTAGCTATAAACGCTTTCCCGCGAATATTTAACAACTAGCTGACGGTGCTGGCTCCCTCCGGTTGAATATCAACGGGAGGGAGAAATATAAGAAACATAAATTTTAATTAAGGAATTTTAACAATTTTCATTAAGGGGTTGACACTCACTTAACACAGTAACTATGGCTCCAAGTCAGTATCGGAACCATAAATATAATTTTACCCTATGTAAACATATAATTACTGCCTGGACTCATACCTGGGCCTTTAAAAAAATAAGTATATTATCTAGAAACTTTAAGGCGAAACTTTAAGAAGAAACAAAGGAGGTTAGAAGGGGAGGTGAATACCAATGTCTCTCTATTGTTGACATTGAGATTCCAGAGAGCCAGATTCGGGATTTTGGGAATGGTACGACATACCTCTTCGGCAAAAAACTTTTACTCTGGCCTTTTATCTAGGTTATATTTGCCTCACTTCTGCAACTTCATGACAGTGACGTCAATGAAATTTCTACGGATACGAATTACTGCATTTTATTCCAATTCGAGTAAATATTATTCTTTTAACATAGTACAGATTCAGTCTACTTAAACCAGGTACTTGTAGCTCGGTTGCAAATATTCACACCTTCTACTGCGTATTTGACGTACTATAACTATATTACAATTTTTTTCATCTTGCTACTCTAATTTTTTATTTGACTTCATTTAAGTTTGTTATCACGTTCTTGTGTCCCATTGGACATCAATTGTGAAAACGGTCCACTTACGATTATGGTATAAATCAATAAAATATTCACCTTTTGAGCCCTGCAGAAACTTTCATTTAAATACCATTAGTTTTACCGAATGCAAACTTATTTGATCTGGGAGTAGCGCAAAAAATAAGCCCGTATGATTTTTCCAAATGAAATGGCCGATCTAGATTGAAGAATTAGCTGCGATACCTTTTTTAGTACCTTTCAATATCTTCACGCAAAGAAGAATGCTGTTTAAGGCATCGCTTCTGCACGAACCTTTTTAGCATCATTGCAATTGAATCAATGAACATCCCACGGATACGAAATTAGGCATTATGCTGAATTGGGATGACAATTTTACTGCCTGGTTTTTGTTAAACTATCTCAAATCTTAACCTATCTCCATCGACGACGATTTCGAAAGCGTTCTATCTCTTCTCTTCATCTCCCAGGTCGGTTAAAATGCTCCAACCCGTAAAGAAATAACGAAAAAACATTCAAACATTTGAACACCGCTGAAGAATTCATTTAAATACTCCTAATTTTCACCTAATGCAAACCCTTTAAATCCTCGAGTAGCGCTATCAGTCAGAAATCTTAGTGCGGAAAAATATGGCTGACCTTGCTTCATGAATAGCCTACAATGCCTTCAGTACCTTCCCATATCCTCGCAGAAATCCCAATGCCATTTACGGCATCCCTCTATGACGAACTGTTTAAGCATCAACGATGTTTTCATATCGGAGACTACAATGGCCAAGGCCTTAGCAACGCTCGGAAAAGAACCGAAATAAATAGTAAATTTCAACGTAAATTACGCATTTTCCATTATAATTTTCCATAATCTTGACAATTAAGTGTAAATTGGTTAAGAGAATAAGAAATTTTACACATTTTCCCATTAAATACAGAAGGAATGGAAGAAATCAATTAAGCTCAACCGGTTCAGTAGTTTTTGAGGAGATGCGTAACGAACATAGAACCGGCGGCGGACAGACAGATAGACAAACATCACTTCATTTTTATATATTAGCATGAAAGCTCATTAAAACCTCCCTTCCTCAATGAAAAGTAGATCCAAGCACTCACACCTTTTGAACCTGGATGAAAACTCTAGGCCAGTAAAAAAAAACTTCTGTAAAACTTCCTAAGAAATATTATAAAATTTTGTTTAATTTGCATTATTGAATGTGCTACTTTAAACAGCACCTAAAATATATATTTATAGTGATGTTTTGCAGTTTTGCTTAGTGTATTCCAATAATATTGTTATATAATAAGGGATTTAATATTGTTTTTCTTCGGTGATATTAATGTACTGTCATCCTGTCATGGAATTAATTTCTTGACTATGAATATGTATTAATTATGTACAATCATTTGTGTTTCTAAGGGACGAAATCGTTCCGGAATAATAAAATTATATTCTATTCTATTCTAAGGAGGATATGAAAAAGAGAAAATATCTCTTTATACAGACTATTTTCACCGTTGATCGTCCAAATATACTTATTTCTTACAATTAGAAAGGAGATTACTGCCTCACAGTGTACTAATTACACGTCGGCGAAGAAAATGCTGGAAACCGCTTCTATCGATTATTTTCATAGGAAGGCTAGTGCATCATTAATAAAATCCTCACACGCTTCCGTGGAGGCTACGGCAACGCACAAGCAATGTTTGGATACTGAGGATGCACACAGCCACCGAGGAAAGATTGAAACGATTTGAGGCCGCAGTAAATGTTGACGAATACGACGATGAGTGATACGGTGTGCAAATATCCTGCAGCTAGTTTGATGCAAGTTGGTGGAGGCTGCCGACCTAACTCAATTGCTTCGGGATGGAAGGTGGTTAATCATGAGTACGCTGGCAACAAAATAATTCTCACAAAAATGAGCAATTTTTGCATAAAAATCGATGACGACATTACGGGAATTATACAAGTTGAACACTTGAAGAAAGTTGAAAGCTTGTTATGGAGGATTAAATATATAATTTCACGTAAGATTACACGGTCATTCCAACACATTGCTGGGGGAGGCAAAAATAAGAATTCCGATGACCAAAGTACATCAGAAATAGATTTATAACGGCACAATTGTTCACCCAGGATACTAGTCTATGATTGAGGATGCTTTCCTCATCAGTATTTAAAAGAATACTGATGAGAAAAGCAACCTTGAATTAACAACAAACATTTAGATCACGCACCAATCTCGAAAAACCCATCGACTCTTTTCAAAGGCAAGAGAAATCATCTGCTTTCAATAAGCCAACCAAGTAATTTCTCTATTATCGATTCAATGATTTGTTAGACGTGTTAGCGCCATGGGCAGAGTGTTGGGATGCTGACTCGAGGTCCAGTATCCGAAAGAAGTCACTGACAATCTTGAACTTTATGAGCACCGAATTTTTTCGGGAAAACACAGGTGGCACACGAAAAAGAACTCCCCGCCCATTCCCTGATGCTTGAATTACGCACCCAGCTAGGCTTGATATTTAGGTGAACCTATCTGCACCAAAAAGCCCGACTCTTCGGGTTTAACCCCATATCGGTTGCTGAATAATATGAAATTTTGTGAAGGGGTACGAAAAAATGATCACATCAAATACACATATTCAGTTTCAGTCAGTTTTCACGACTTATGATCGTAGAAGAACTTGATGACGACGATTACATTACGACTAACGTGATGAATATTTCACGGAGTCAAAATCATGGACTCAAGAATTTTGAACATGGATTTTACTGTGGAAGGTGACTTCAGTTTCATTTTCCTTTAACATAGACATTTCAAACGAAATTCCATAAAATTATACTGACACTATTATATGCAGAAACAACGCAAATTTACATAGGGGAAAAACCTACAGCGAAAAGGATCTAACCCATATGAAAAAATCAGTTGCCGTAACACTCACAGATTATCCTGGGAGTATTACTAAGGCGTGTAAGGGTGATCATCACTACACCATCACCATCTACCTACATACGCTAAGATACAGAAGAAATTCAAGAGTGAAAATGTATTAGTCATCCACCACAAGCAACCAATTTAGTAGAATCTACCATGTAATGTAATTATTATTATTCGGTTAAGTATTTGCTTAATTGCAATAATTTTCATTCCATTTACAACACCGATGCAGTTAGTATGGTTATAAATAGAAATATTATCATTCACAGCAACCTAAGCTACCTACATTACACATAACTAATCCCTATTATAATTTCTAATTTTTCGCGAGAAAAAAGACATTTAAATATGTACGGCAATCCCCTAATCTTGCTTTGGTGGGCGAACCTAGCATAATATGCGGGTCTTCTCAATAAAATTCTATATGGAAACAAAGATCACCTTCAAACTTACTCAAAAAATTTAGTGTTAATTTTAACATGATAACGTATCAAAGCGGCGTAGATCTCTAGGGCCACTCGGCTACCGCAAGGTAAGAGGAGTGAGGGAAAGAATATTTTGTGAAAGGAGAAATTTGACTCCAAAGCGTTCGCTTGTCACGAATCAATGAAGCGGAGGCAATCTTTAGCTCTTTGTGTGGTCTCGGAGGAGTCAACCAATGAGCGGGGACGGCGATGCGGATCGAATGTGAGGAAAAAAGCAAACGGAGAAGCAAAACAAAGGGAGCCACGCATCGGGGGAAGGGAAGGATCGATCGTCAACTCTTTATGCGTTCGTGGCTTTTTCGTATAACGTCATTTCACAGCAGAGTATTTTTTTCTCCCTCTCTTTGACTCTCGCAGATGCTCCGCAAAAGGCGAGACTAATGCTTAAGCACAGATGGCGCTTTGGGGAAAAAATCATTTCGTCGATAACTTACGCGAGACAAAAAAAAATTGAAATGCACCCAAAGTACACCTCAAAACAAATCGCGACTAAGGCATACCAGAGAGTTTTCTCTGGAAAAGTTTTGAGTTTCAGGTAATTTGCAACACGTAAAAACTAACTTTGGCGTTGTTCCTTTAAATACGAGAGCATGCGATAGTGCAAAGTTTTCTATGGATATCGCCTAAATCCGATTCCATCTAATTACCTTAATTTCCAATCTGAAGAGCATACAGACGCAAAACGGAATAGGTGCAATAGCATTTATTTTTTTATAAATTCAGTTCTCTCAGCCATTTAGATTATGATTATGATTTTATTAATAATACATTTCACTGGCAGCAATACTCTCACGGAATGCTATTTCATTGATAAATGTGTAGACTTGCACATATTTTTATAGGGGCAAAGGTTCAATCTCATAAGTTTAAGTCCCCAGTGGTCTCATGTGGGTACCAATATTTTTCGTAATCAATGCGATAACCAAATGACTTCACATAGACATGTCTGGATTTGCACGCCGGGTACTTCATTATAAGATACAATTAAGGTACTTTCACAATCCTTAACATACCTAATCTTTTACTTACAAATATCACTGATATTAGCAGTATATATCTGAAATACGACAATTCTTCATTTTCAGTCCTGAGCGTCGTACAATGTTCTCGTCCTCGTGGAACGAATTATTTAGACCCTGACGAGTCACTTCAAAAATACCGGCGTTTCCCGTCAAAAATTATGTTATCCGACGTAGTTTACGAAAATGCAGATAGTATAAAGCTTAAAAATCGAGCTTTGAGATCAATAAAATGTTGACAAACACCTTGACTGAATTCATTTTCATATCTTCATTGATTTATTTTCGAGTAATGCAAGACAATTCGAACACAGCTCGTTCGTTATAATAATTCAGCAGATTCATTAAATGTTTTCATCCATAAAAACCTGTTCTGAGCCAGAAAACATACGGCGAAACGTGCAAATACTTGCGCGGAAAAACAGCGCACACAACTTAGTAAAAATGTGTCACTGCATCGTTGACCACTATTCCCGAAAGAATGCACAAAATGGCTCCCACATTTAATTCGATCGCCACTTCGAGAGCAAGAGCATCCACAACGGTGAGGTGGCTGAGTGGGGGGAAAGGGGGAGAGGAGGAAAGGGAAGTAAATTTCTTTTCGACGGAAGTCGGAGTGTTTGCCGAAAAATGGGATTCCCGTGACGGGATTGAAATTGCCCCTGCGCTCGCTGCCTGGTGGTGAGGGAGGAGCTTTCGGAATGGAGGAAAAAATTGCGATCTCGGAGCGGCGGGACGACAGAACGGACGGGGTGGGGGAGGGAGAGAGAGTCCAAACTCGTCGATTAGAGGCGACGGCCGTCACGTTGCGTCATTTCCGATGAACCGAACAGCGCCGGGACGGACTCTTTTTCTCCCCGCGGACGGACATCCAAACATCAATTGTTTGACGCCCCCTCCTCCCCATACCTCTCCCGCTTGGTTCTCTTTCCCGATAACTCTCCCCCAAAAACCCCGCACCTCCACTAAATCGACCAATCAAAACCCAGCCAATCACGCTTCATTCCCTCCGCTCGCCATCAGCCTACATGCACCCTCTCTACCCTCCCCCAAACCACTCCCCAACACGAATCCCTTGCCTTCCCACCCACCCACCCGGAATCCGAAAGAGGCGATATCTCATCAATATGAGACTATGATCAACGTTTGTGAGGCGTAAACAGAATATCCCACACTCTTCCAACGGAAAATCAAGCCGAAGTGTGTTCCCACATGCCAGTCCATGAAAAAGAGCGTTGCCCACGGTTTTATTCATTATTTTCCCGGCTCTGTAAATGGCACTGGTTTTATTTTCTTTTTTTCCGATTCATTATTTTTGTCGCGTTTTCGTTTCCCCATCAATTCTCCCTCCCCTTCCTTCCCCTTCGCAAACGAGGTGATTTTCGATGCGTTTTGCATTTGTTTCGAGAGTTTCCGGGGTAACCATTGTTCGCGCCGGGAAATTAATGGCATAATTAATTCCGGCGGGAGGTTTTTCAGTTAACCTCCCAAATCAGTAAAAGGGTGAGATGAAAAAGACGTGATTGAAAAACCGAAACCTACATATGTACATTAAATATGAGTGCTTTAAAATGTTTCACAAAAAAGAGTCCATCAGTTCATTCAAAAAGAGTTCACCACGTTTGTTCACGCGCTTGAAAAAATACTGAAAACACGCAATAACATTTTAGTGTTCATAAAGGGTTTAATTCTGGCTATGGCCCGAGATCAGCATAAATCATAAGCCTCTGTGCACATTTATTAAAGCCCATAACATTTAGTTTCCATAAAATTATACGAATATCCATCATCAATGGGCAGCGTTTAAAATAGGTAATTAATTTTGTTTCAAATTCAATTAAAAGCGAATCACCCATAATAATCTCCAGATGAGAATTTCTTCATTGGTTTGCCAGTACAGTGGATTGGAAGAAATCGGTGAGGTGTGGTGGTGATATAAATTCAATCATCGTTAAAAATCAACAATTGTAACGTAAGAATGAGTTGATAAAATATGGTATTAACACCAAAGCAATCTACAATAAACGCAGGTGATATGTAAATGGTGGAAACATATAAACTAAAAGGAAAAAAATTGCGTAAAAGTTAAGCCGTAATAATTGAGTATGTAAAATTAAGTGCTGAAACGCAGCTCTACACCAAGGTTGTTAGACTAACAACCTTGGCTCTACACAACGTGATATCACAAATAAAAAGCTCCTCACAAGCGTGAAATATTTTCGTAGAGTATTATCGGTTTCGAGAAGAAAGGGGCCACAAGAGTTACAAAGCTATTTGTTACATATCATTGTATGTTTACATATATTACATATATACATAGATTGCATAAAGTCGGAATGAGAACAAGTAGCTATCATTGCTTCATAATTATGTATTTAGTTTTGTTATGACACACTGAAAGCCTTCCTTAATTATTATCAAAGTTTAAACCGTTCAATGAAGCTAAGAAAATAAGAGTAAATAAACTGGTAGAGTACTTGATTTGCATGAGAATATAGAATCCGTAATTTTGGCGGAAATCTTTTCAGGAGAGAAGGTTCATTCCTATGCATTATGCTAATTGAAGAAAGGCTTCACTGCCAGTAATTTACAATGGAGTAATTGATTGATTGATGCTTAACATAAATTAAATAAGAGGAATTTAATGGGCTACGCTATTCAGAACACTCCAATCTCCATGGCGTAACAAATTTATATCAGGTTTATATATATAACACTTTCCATATAAGTCAAAGTAATACGGCGACTGACCAGAAAACAGAAGGTTTATTCACCGCGTTTGGGGAGATAACTTAACATTTTCATATTCTTATACATTTCATATTCTTTCTTACTATTTCTTCTTACTTCATTAATATATCCATCTTAAATTAAGAGAGTGGGCTTTTTTTTAGCTTGGCGATATTTATCTCAATTTATGGGTTACTATTCAGAGACCTATGATGTTTAGCAACTTGAATAACTGCAAACCAAAAATAAGAATCGTATTTGGAACATGAGGAAGACGTGCATCACATGGCGCACAATAAGGAGAGATATCGATACATAACGACGGAGCCACAAAATTCGGCATCATTACACCAAGTCTAACAAAACTGGCCATTATATTAATAAGCCACCCTCAATAAAAAAGACATCAACTTCCCACTTAACCCCGGGGATCAAAGGTTTCGACCCTTCCCCCATCCCCTCACTTCACTTTATACACCAGACCCTAATAATCCTCACCGATAACCAATTCTCCGTTCGCCATTTGATCGTCCGAACAATTTCGCGTCTCGAAAAATGCGAAAATTGGATTCCACATTCCACGCGATGCGCAGATTGGAGCGGGCCCAATCATCTAATTCCGCAATTTTTCCCCCGAAAAATACGGAAGAAATTTTCGACCCGTGACCCCGTCCTGGGAAGAGAGAGATGCAGAGGTAGAGGAAGTCACGAAGCACGTGCTGGCAATCTAGCCGGTCGAGTCGCCTCTCTCCTGCACTCACATGGCTCTCTATCTCCGTGAGATTCCCGACGCCGCATCCATACGGGAAAAACGTTTCATTTCCCTCGCCCTCACGAGATCCTGACCCCGCCGGCTCGATTACCGACGATCAACGACCGAGATGATGGCATCCAGTCGGAGGGGAAAGAGGCGGGGGGAGGGGGTTTTAGAGAAAGGTGAGGGAGGAGGAGAGAGTGAGAAGAGAGTCGAGTCACTCGTTACCATCCCTTCGAGAAGCGTCGTCTATCGATGTGAGGTGCCGCGGAGGTGACGGTGAAATTTCCGGCGGGAAGGAAGAATGAATCTGAGAGAGGGAGTGAAGAGTTCCACCAGTCAAAAATAAAATAAACTTTGTTACATGTCACACGATTTTAATTGTATTGAATATATCAAAGCTGAATTTTTTATTGAATGATGTCAATCCTCCACAAAGTCAACTTGCACAATTGCTATGCTGGGGAGTAAAATTCCGATTGGAGTCCCGGAATAAAATATATTGTCACTTCATGACGCTCCTTTCTCCCCAAGGTCTGACCCTCGCTCGTTTCGTCCTCCACCTTGATATAGCACGGGGTAGGAACTAAAGTAATCAACACTTTTCCTTCAGTAAATTGCAAGAAACTATAGAAATATACTATAGTACTGAGTAGTATATTATATAGTATATATAGTAGTATACTATAGTAGTATACTATATATACTATATACTGTATACTATATATATACTGTATATAGTATACTATATATACTATAGTAGTATACTATATATAGTAGTATATATTACTATATACTAAATATAGTACTGAGAGAGATTCCGAAGTGAAGAAATGCTCCGCGGCTACATTTTGGGATACTGGGCACTAGAAAATTCCAAACCAAATGACTCCCACCAGATTAAGTCAAATCTCACGAGTTTCAAACTGAAAATACAGATATATTTATACCTTTACTCAATGTCATCATGACAGGCGGAAACGACAAATAAAGAATTTCGGAATGAAAGGTTCAAGGATTTATTTTTACCTGGCACAGTCCACAACCAGATTCTAAATTGAAATCTATGCATTCAAAATATGATGCCAGCCATTTCATATATTTTTCCACCCATCATATAGGTACGTCATTTATATCCCTACTCTGATTCTGCCTAGCCTTTCAGCATTTACGTAGTACTGTAGGTGTAGGCCTGTCAATATTACATCCATCGGACTTTCATGCTACCATTTTCAAAGGAATGATTTCCTAGTGACTATAAAGGAACTTCTTCGACATTTCTGTGGTTTTTGTAAGGAACTAAGATTAACATTTTTCCTTAAACATACTACTGCTCATTCTATAAAGTACTGTAGCATAAAGTTTTATTTCCTTTGAATTGCAGAATATATGTTCCTAAACCGTGATAAATGTGTCAAGAATACTATAATAATTACATAAACCCAGTTTTGGCCATAACATAGACGAATCTAAATCGAATCGTGAACCGAATGAGCAAGGATGGACTGAAAATTGCCAAGAAAAATGCCATGGTCACTACATCGCAAGCAAGGCAGAGAGAGAAAGAGCAGCAAAAAGAACTAAGCATCAAAACGAAATCGTCAGTTGATTATATTCGAGGCACGACTCAAGATGGGCCAATTTATCTGTTAGTTATGCTAGGGCACATACACAATGCACTGCTGCATGCACCACACGCACCAGTGTGTTACCATTCGGAGGGGGCTTTCAGACTTTCAGAGGGGTATGAAGAAGGGTCACGCCAGTATACGCTCCCCGATTCACCTCTGTGTGGATTCGGCCGATACGGAAAAATACGGAGAGGGCGCGGAAGAAGTGGAGGAGATCGAAGGGAGGAGAATTAAACGTTTTTGAGGAAACTGGAGGAAATGCGGGAGGGAGGGATGAGGATAAGAAGGGGTCCACATCTTTATTTCGAAAAAATAGAAAGGCGATGGTTTGAGCTCGTGCGGGGAAGGCAAAATGGGGGTTAAATGGATTGCAAAGCGGAAGGTAGAGAGATAGAGAGCGCGAGACGGTAGGGAAGGGGAGGAAAGGCATGGAGGATGGGGTCCACAGGAGATTTAAGGGAAAGGCGGTAATTGCATTCCGCAGGAGTCGTGATGAGAGACCTCTGCACGTGTGTGTACGGGGGTACGGAGGCAACGCGCACACACGGACTCAAACGCACGCACCACCCTTTTAAGCTGCCATGGAGCGGGAGGTTGGCAGTGAGCTGAGAGGGTGAAGGAGGCGGCGTCGTGGAGGAGCTGGTTTTTTTCCCGTCCAAGATGGAGGAGAACGTGGGAGCGATGTTGCCGACCCTCGACGGCATCTCCGGAGAGGGTGATTTCTCCAGGATGGCCATAATTTGTGGAGAAGGGCCGAACCCTTACGGGTTTTCGCTTCGCCTTCACGTTATCATTTTGGTCCACGGATAAGAGGGAGAGTGTGTGAGTGATACATTATTTATCCACGTGCTAGGGGGAAAATCCGAAGGAATAATCTGTTTTCATCTCAAATTACAAGCCACCTTTGTAAAATAGAATCATGAGGTACACTTCGCTTGGTCAGTGGTCATCGTGGTATTATTATAAACCTGGAGGACGAATTTTTAACAAGAGCGAGTGATTCACAAAACATATTGAAAAACACCCTTCTTGAAATTTGACAGTATATAATGGTCCTATACAAATAAACCACACTCAACAAAAAATTCAACGGTACTACGATAATTTGAATACAAAGGACATTGGAAAATAGCTAATAGAAAAAAGAGTATATATGAAAAAAGTCACATTTTTATCCATAGATATTATAAGATGATGATCGTGTGGTAACGTTTAAGAAATCGGTTAACTGTCTCCAAGTATAAATTTCTGACATATATAACAATATGCAATCGACCACTACGCGACAAAATGAAAATTTAGATTTTGCTAAAAAAAACGTTACGGAGGATTGTTTTAGCGCTGCATAAACTTCAGCGATACTATCCACAACTATATATAAAGGGTAATTTGAAATACACCTATTAACGCATACACATACGCACCGAGGTATTGATACAGAGGTCACAGGTGTGATGAAGAAACCCAGAACACATGAAAACCGAAGTATTCCAATCTTTCTACTCTATTTAGGGTGTTGTGTTCTTCATCTCTCCTGTGACCTCAGTATACATCCCATCACAGTGGCATACTTTCAAATCAATAACCATATACATATATCGATCAAATGCACGCATAAATCTCTAGTTCTCCTTTATATGGTAGCTTGCAATGATATTTCCACGAATATTATAAGCTTATTATCTGGCTACGCATAGTTACGCACCATCATGGTTAATTCATGTTTTAAAATAATTTTCAAGGACTATAATGTGGGCTTAATAATAACTTTAGCCTTGGATTCCAATGGTGGCCACAAAAAAGGCTTTGATTTCGGCCCATTGTGTGAATGAATTCCTTTTTTGTGCTTGGCTCCGTGCCCATTGGGTCAGCCCGTGATTTCTGCCTTCCCATTCGGAGGGACGTGAAAAGGATTAATTGAGGTGGGCGGGGAGAATAGGAATTGGGGGGGGGAGGGAGAGGAAAAGGGGCAACCCGCAATGGATCCAAGGAATGCGTATTCCCCGTCTCCGCCCACGTCCCCGCCCAATTCTTCTTTTCCTTCTTTTCCTCCTCTATGGATGCTTAATCCCACTGAAAAACCATCCCTCCTCCACTTCAGCTTGCCCTCTCCTCCCCCAGAGTCCCATTTCTCCTATGGCAACGCCCCACGACTCAAAAAAACGCCCCTTGCGACGCCCACAAGAATGGAATCGTTCCCTCACCCAGCAATCCGATGGAGTTTCCATCCTTTCCTCCATCTCTACCGCGCCCCCTCATCTTTCCTTCCCGTATCTGAATCTTCATCCCTTCCCCATAATCCCTCTCCCTCCATCAGTAATTCAGCCCAGAGCCTTCAATCTCTCCTCCTCTCCTTCCCGCTCCTCATCTTCCAATCTGCCCGCGACTAATTTTCCCTCCCCCCATTCATCCCAGCCGGAACTCGGCGATCGACGCCACACATTGTTGTCCAAGCATCTTTGATGGCCCGCCTTCCTTCCGAGTCGGCACGGCAATCTCAGCATCTCCATGCCACGTCAAAACATAAGGCCTCTCCCGGAGTAACAACGCATTTCCTCCGAGAACCGTAAGAGGATATCAGTGACTTGGAGTAAACAGAGATCTGTAATTTCAATTTTTATTTTAAACTGTCAAAGTGGGTGTAAAACGCATTTGTTATAATTATTATTCTATTCATGTAATATATTTTTCGAGTTATATAAATAAAAGAGGAATGTAAAGTAAAATAAAGGTAGCAAGGTAACATGGACAATCACAGTCATGTAATAAATGGAAAATGATCAAATTAACAGGTTGAAATCTAACGAAGAGGATCTTCAAAGAGAGGGAGAAAGGTAATCTGACGATAATTCTGAAACTTCGGTGGGACTACGTCACCGGACTTATCTTGAGACTGGTCCTGTGCAAACACAGCTGCCGACAGATAATTGAATGGTAAACAATAAAGGAAATACTAATGATCATACATGTGGAGCCAATTACTGAATATTTAAAAGACACCATGGAAATGCAAGCAAGATATTCGATAGGAGAATCTGGTTGAGAGCTACGTCAAAAATATTACGACCCATCCCCAGAGAATTGGGCGATGTGATTATAACCTGTAGGCGTTCTGGGAGTCTTTGCTCACGATTTGGAATCACAATGAAAACAAGGAGATAACTTTATTCACCAGCATTTCATTAGCATCTATGTCATAAACTACCTTCAAGAGCATTAATTACTGATACGCAAATATATGAGATAGGATAGCTATATATCCATTCTTTACCATGGTTTTACCCAATTTTCTGATTGTACTACTTGTAGAGATAGCGAAACAGCCATTCTACCAGGTCTTACTTTTTACTAGGACCAACCAGGTTAAATCCTACTTTAAATTCTTGCATCATACCGAATAGCAGTGGCCTTTTAAAATTATTATCAATAAAAATCAATGGTTAAACATGAATTGAAATTATGATCCACCCCAACTCAGCTCATTTAACCAATTTTCGAAAGAAAAAGATTCACTATTTAAATAAATACGTAATGAATATTTTAGTCAAGAACTGCGCAGGATTCGACAACCTGGGAAAGGGTCTTAAAAATTATCTCAACCATTTCCTCCTTTCATAAAACTCAATTCACAATCGTGGTAGAAATAGATACCGCTGTAGAGTTATTTTTAATTCTTCTTGACAGCATAAAACATATACTGATTGATGTCGATGAATAATAAATCCACCATAAAATTCTTTGAGAAAAAAGTTTCTATCAATTCTACCATTAGTTGTTTCAGTCAGGCATAAGGAAAAACTACAAAATGTATAAATCTAGTTCATACCGCTAGTCGCACAGAATGGTCGTACATCATTCTCATTCCACAAATGCCACATTTCCCGCGTTTGAAGTTTTTTCAGGAGCAGGTATTTTCCTCACGGCTTCAGCGACTACTACTAATTCCAAAGAAAAGGTAGGATACTTGAAACGGATGAGAGGATTTATTCTGCCACTGAAAATGATTAATTGGTTCCTCAGTCTGTATTTAATGACATGAAGTAACCTTTCCCTTCACGTTTACAACATTCATCACCACGTTTACAACATCGATACCTCACCATTTTCTCATCAGATATGAGAACTTGCATGCTTTACTGCCATTTATTACAAATACGTCGCAACTTGATAGCTCAGCGATTTAAGAGCTTAATGGCAATGACTTTTCAAGGATGGAGGATTTCAAAATGCATCTAAAAATTTATATCGGTGATAAAGTATGAAGCAGTATTCATCGTTTTTAATCACAATATTAATGTACGTTTTCACGTTAACAATGGAGAACAACTGCCAAAAATAGATACTAGGACTCCAATTTCTCGTGTTCCTGCAAGAATGAAATTATTTAATTAACCTCGGTGATATATATGAAAATTTACAAAAAGGAAAAGGAAACTACCTTCACTCTTCACTCACAGCCATTGAGACGCTCCGTCCTTTCCTCGACCTTGAGATCCATTTTTCTGATCACCATAGCTTAAACCCTCACACTTCAAACTTAAGAGGCAGATACAAGAAAGGAAGACCAATAGATTCTACGGAGAGAAAGAGAGAAAGCAAGAGAGACGGAAGATAAAAAAGCAATCATCTTTTGTCGGTGCAGGAGTGAAAAGGAAAACTATTAAGAGCCGGCCTGAGCGTGAGGAGGGGGGGGGCTATTGTGAAATGGACGAAGTTGACCTTTGGGCGAGCACCAATGGACGCCTAAAGAACTGAAGGCGATCGAATGTCGGGAGGAATGAAATGATGAGCGATGGAATGAATCCTCGAAGGGAACACCTTTGATGAATACCGAAGCAGTCATTCAAACACCGCCTGTACAGCCCAATCCTTGAACAAAAATATATCCTTCAGCTTTGAACTTAAAATATTAACATTGTTTCTGATCTCGAATATGTCTTGACAATTTTTGAATTCAAGATTTAAAAGTCGATTCGGCTGGAAAAAAGGCACTGATTTTTAGCTGCTTGCCCTTTTTCTACGCTTTTGATCAAGAACATCGGGTTAGAGACAAAATTTTCCTTCTGAGAAAAATAACTTCAAGCTTCCATGCTTCACGATTTCCATGATTCTACACCAAGAGTCGAGAGAAGACCTCCAGCGCATGAAAAATCTGTTCAAAATAAGTATAATTATTTCAAAATGGCGTTATTTACGTCAAATTAGAACCTCCCGAGGGATAAGCAGCCACCATATGACTCATTACAACCTCAACCACAAGAAAATCTTAACAGCGAAGTTTTATTACTACAATAGTCGGATGTTCCTTAGAGATCAATAAATACGAAATATGGCACATAATGTTTTTAGGAATAGCAGAATTCACACGATTTAATTTGCTATACAACATTATATGAATGGGATACGAGAATTATTCTTTGACATCAAACTCAGAAAATGTAATCCATGCTACTATGAAAATACACCACTTTCAATTAAAGATAGGGTAACGCTGAAACTATTGACAAAAAAGTGACAGTGTTAGGAGAAACTCAGCATCCAAGCCAGAGTTGCAC
This sequence comes from Platycnemis pennipes, assembly GCA_933228895.1. Classification (NCBI taxonomy): domain Eukaryota; kingdom Metazoa; phylum Arthropoda; class Insecta; order Odonata; family Platycnemididae; genus Platycnemis; species Platycnemis pennipes. The sequence continues at coordinate 57,228,785 of OW121853.1, forward strand.
GCTATTTGAAATGCGGTGAAGAAAAGCCTTACAGATTCAAAGACGCCTGATCGCAAAATTTCCAATAACTGAGGGACCCGCCGTGCTTGACTGTCTCGCGGCAAGTAATGAGAACGATGAATAGAGATAATAACGAACTTGGATCTTAAGGAATCTGAAAACTTCACTCAAACAGGGAATGATGAAATAGATAAGTCGCTTTGCCCGAGGGCACGTAGACATGAGAAGAGGGAAAGCACCTCCCATTCCACGTGTTATTCCGTTAATTAATCAATCGATACATTAATTAATGTGCATTGTGGCTCTGAAGCTCACAAAATGAACAGAGAAGAAGAAAGGCCAGGGAAAAGAGAAATGAGGAAAAAGGAAGAGGAAGAGATAAGAAGGAAAAGAGCAACTCATTCAATCACATTAATGAGTAAAGGGAGACCAAAAGAATAACAGGTGATATACTAATCAAGTTATTCGGGCAAAAGAATTGTCCAATTGAAATAATCCAATGTTAATATTTTCACAGCTTCGAATACTTTACAAACGTTAAAGGTAATTATTTTACAATAATTTCACCAGGAAAGAGTAGGATTTTTATCATTAAACACTCGCTTCAAAATTTTTGTAAATAACCCTTGAAATATGAAAAGATCGCCGTGTAAGAAAGTGTGAGTCGTGTTCCGTGCACTTCAAAGTCTTTATCCGTCCTTATTCCGAGTAATGAAAAAGATAATGACGTCAATAGAAGGATTTCATTACTGCATTTTGGCAGACCGCAGACCCTGTTCCTTTCGCCTTTCTTAGATAGTAGTTAGTTGCAATAGCTATCATATAACACAAAATATGCATAAAACGGCTCAATGAGAAACAGTGCCCTAGACCAAACTGTTCCTCTATCACTTTAATACGCATATAACGTTAATAAATTTCAGATGCATTTAGTTCCATAGCCGATTGATATCAAATTTTATGTTCTGTTGCTTCTTGAATAGGTTAAATAGGGGCTTATCGCTCGAAATCTTGATCACTTCAATTACTTTTCATCTGATTTTAATATGTTGTATGGATTCTTCTATCAAATGTCTCTTTCCTTATGCTTTGGAATCTATCTTTAGCCCCGTAACCGCTCCCGGTACAAGAATTCTATCGCACTTACCATAAGTAAACCTTATTTCATAGGAAACAATTTATATTTCACAAACACATTGGTCAAATAAATTGAGATAAAGCGTGGAAACTCGATACAAATGTATTTATTCATTTGAGAATGCAACGAACAATGATTTCTAATTCAGACCTTTTTCATTCTCAACGTATAGGTACTGTGAATTTGAGAGTATAAGAGCCAATTAAACCTGTTAAACCTGATTATAGTCTACACATATTTAAAATTCACGGAAGCATATTCTCAATGACTAATAAAAACAGGAAAAAAATTATCAAGTACGATTTTATATATTGTGAATCATTTTTATAGCTAAAATAGAGAAACAAAAATAAAAAAGTCACATATACCAGGGTCACTTCGCATTCTTAATCAATGTGACGAAAAATAAGAAATGAAAGCAGAAAAACGGCAATAAACCACGAACTGGGATGGCAGGAATACACGGACGGATGCGGACATGTACAGTCGACCCCATCTGTGTGTGGTCAAATTCACGACCGAAAAGCGAGATAACTTTAGCTTTCCTTCTATATAGGTATCAATACTTCTTTTGAAATATACATTCCATGCACAAAGAAGTTCCTTTGCCATGAAAAAAATTGATAGTGATTAAGAAAGTTTCTTCCTTTATAATCGGCAGAAAAAAATTGATAGTTTGGGACTAGTGAAGGAATTACCCATCTTATGGAGTGGGTCTGTTTGAAAGAGATCAAGTCATGTCGGGGAAGATTGAGCGGGAAGGAGGGCAGGAAAAATTGCCTGTGCGTGTATTGGAAGGTTATTGAGAAGAGATACCAGGGTTATGTGAGCGCCTGAAAATGACGTAAATGGTTTTCACGACTGGGTATTGCATGGGAGGCGCAAACGTAGAAGGCAAAGAACCAAAGGTTCGCGAAGGGTAATCTTTAATCGGCACCTTAAGATGTGAGGATGCGGAGAAGTCTTTGATCAAAAACGAGTAAAATCCTTTAATAAAATAAAATGCGTGGGTTAGCATACTGAGCAGGTCCTGTCAAATGCCTAAACCAGGGAATTTGTTCCGAGAATGCTTTTTATTCCCTTCACCTTCATTGGCTTCATTACCAGCGTTGCTAAAAAAAATTATTAAGAACTTTATATAAGCAAGAATAATGTATGTATTCATTAACGCATCATTCCCAATAAACTGATTTGGAGTAAGGAAGAAGTGATGATCGAGGCAGTGGGAATTCGTCCCTATTTCGTTCTTCTACTTAGCGGGATTCAAAACACATATTCAATAGAACGGCTAAGAATTAACAAGGTTTAAGGTATGGACACTGTAAAAAGTTGATCTGATTTTCAGTGCGATCTGAATTTAAGCGCTGTCTGGTTGTAAGGCAGGAACACGGATTTAAGGTACGGAAGAGGCAGGAACATGGATGGTTGGTACAGGAGCAGTTAAGCAGGAAGCAGAGGAAGCAGGATTCTGGATGGTCTGATTTTCAGTCGTTCGCCTGCCTTATATTTAGACAAGATATTACTGCTGAAATTCAACATACCCTGTCTTAAAATTGTTGCATCTGAAATTCAGATCGCTTTTGTACCTTAAAATCAGATCTACTTTTTACAGTGGATAAACGACGCTACATCCAGTCAAGAACCCGTCATTCGGCGACTAAACATGCATTAAATATGTACTTCCGAAGTATATAAAAGATACTTGAACACTTTCTTCCCACATTATGTTCCAAGAAAAAGTACAGATTAGCATCGTCAGAAAAAAGTCCTCCTAAGGACTTCATTCCTTGAAATATAAAAGTTTTCATTTCAATTAAAATTAGTCGTGATCCAGAATATTGATTAAAATCTAAGTGTTGAACTCACTTAAATGTTCACACGTACGGCTTCTCTAGAAGTATACGATGTGATATGGAATATGCTAAGAGAACCTATATGCATCATGCATGAAACCTGGTACTGCACGTATTATTCTAGCTTTCTTTCTCCCATTCCAAGAAAAATGTGGCATTTATTTTTTGCCCAATGAAATGGCAATGATTTAAAAATGTATACATTTGTAAATAAGGAAATTATTGACAGTGTCGGCGTTGGCGGTGTCCAGTATTCGGGAAAGTATTCCATTACATGGGAATTATGCGTTCACCTGCTTATAGTTTCCATCTCATTCACTAGCACGGTTGAGAAAACAGTTCCCACGTACCAATGATTTCAGAGAAGAGTTGTGGCTGTAGCAGGAATAATGATAATCGAAGAAGGTTTTTCTTAATCAAAGTAATAACTAGCAAACAAAGAATTGAAGAGATGAAGTTATGGAATGATGAGAAGGGGGCTGTTCTTTCGTTGATACCCCCAAAGCAATAGTTGATAATGTTTTAAATTAAGGCATAGGATGTATGAAGCTCATTCGCTAGGGCCAACAGGAAAAGGGGAGGAAAGAAAAGAAGATTGCCGGTTGAAAAGGGTTTTGGACAAAGAAGACGAGGGTATCCGTTAATTACTATGCCTCAAACTCTTCCGCGCCATCACCCAAAATCCAATTCTCTACAATCTTCACCATCCCTAACAACTATCTATCCCGCCTTCAAATCAACCCCTTGAGCCCTCTGCCCCTACCCCCAAACCCCACTTTAATTTTATCAGGGTTGACGTGTCAACGGGATGAGAACCGTTCCGTTCGGACTGAACGGCTTCATGAATTCAACGTTTCGCCACAACTGCTATCGAATAATCCCTAAATACCTATTGTCATTTGAGGCAAGTAAATGACTCTGCAGACTACTACCGTAAAGTTTATCCAATATTAGAAAACTATCATGTACTGGAAAAATCAACGGTTCATAACTACACATAAGTCGCAGAAAAAAAACGAGTTACGACACATTCAAAGATCACGAACTAGCCGTGAAAACTTTAGCGGCGTTACCCGCTGAAATTGCACTATAGCAAATATTCCACTGAGAAAAAAATCATTCACCTTGACCGGGACTCCTACCCGGAATTTCCACAGAGAAAGAGGACGCCTTGCTAGCTCAACTGATAGAGCACCTGGCCGGAAATCAGGGGGTCCGGTTTCGAGTCCCGGTCAAGGTGAATGATTTTTTCTCTGTGGAATATTTGCTAGAGTTACGACATAGTTTGTTCCTTGGGGCAACAATATGTAAATAAATGGCTTTTTTAACTGCTTGAATTGTTGCTTAGCACAGAGAAATATAAATTTGAACTATGATGTACAAAAAATTGTCATTTCGAAAGCAGACAGCAAAAATTTTAAGATACCTACTATGCACCACGATCCGTTGAATCTTTTCCTCTTCGGAACAGAGACTCAACCCCGTGATCGCCGCCTTGGCAAAGTGGGTAGTATACAGGCCTTGCATTAAAAAGGTCGTGGTTTAAACAGAGTAGACGTTTCGATACGACCTAAGCAGTTGGAGCTCTGCAAAACCTAATTTTACTACCACTCAACCTCATGCATAAGGTACCTGATAATCAAAATGAAAGTGCCTTAATTTAGATACCATGCTCAAGCTATGTGCATTTCTCGCAGACACCTTTTAAACCAATTCAGGAAATACGAGGGTCTATAAAATGAATTTGTCTGTCGATTTTAATGAAAAATATGAGGTCGCTACAACAACATCGTTAATGTCAGGAAAACATTTAATCATGTCACAATAATTACTCGGTGAAAATTTTCGAGGAAAAGCTATACGAAGCATATAATTGCCCTTTGCCAGGTCTCCATAGTATTAGTCTCCATGTAGTGACTATAAGCGGAACATTATTTTTCTTGCTGTACAGAGGTCTCCTCTAAAAGACAGACACAGAGAAAAAGGACAACAACCTTCCTTAATACTATTTATTTTCCTCTCATGGCCACCCACTTCACTCCTGACTATTCCCGATAAATTTTTCCAAGACCTCAGACCGCGTTAAAATCATTTGCTGAGAAGGGTGTGGGGCGGCGTCCGCCCACAACAGACGCGAAGCGGAATACACCAGAATAGACGCACAGCTTGAAAGGGGACTTGCCGACGTACTAAGTTTCCAATTAAAATGTATCGGGAGCAAGAAGGGTGCCGCCTATCACCCTCTCCTCCTCACACGTAAGCAGACAATATTCTCCGAAGAACCCCCCTCCCTTCCCTCATCCTCTATCACTTCCCAAACCCTTTCCAGCCCTTCCATCAGCCACGAAAGTCCTCTTCCTCTATCGACGCATCTCATTTTTCCCGAAGCTTGATCATTGGAGCCATTCATCCTCATTCAACCGACCCCTTCATTTCACTGCCTTCCTCCAATCGCTTTTCTTCTCGACACAACGTTAATTGTTTGCCTCTCAAAAACTCTTTGAGTCGAGAACTCCTGTCTGAACGGAAGATGTAGTCTGTGCTCCAATATTCTTCAAGTTAAAACGCCACGAGAAATATATACGTGAAACATATCCCACACATAACATTCTGCCAATGAACGAATGTTATTCAATACAAAGGTAACAAAAACTTTAGTATCAGGAATGTTCTTGTCTCGTTGAAACAATAAAAACCGTGAAAGGGAGAAACATGGGGAATTAGGATCGAGCTATATGCCACAAATCTATGAGGTAAAAGTAGAGAGAAAAGAGGTAAAATGTTTGAGATATCGGGGAAATCCAGTCAAAGTCTAAGGATTTTTATCTACACATATTTTGCGTAAGCCCAAGATATCAAAAAGAACGAAAGAAGCCCTCAAACCTAATGTGATCATTTAAAACACGGCAGGGCTTAGCACTTAGTGAACTCAACCCTCACTGGATGATGATGGCATTACAAAATCATAACAATACAAGCAAAGAGCTACAAGGCAAATACATGCCAGTTTCAGTAATTTTGTGTAATTCTTCTAAGGGTAGACAAGTATATCTTGTATCCTTCACAAAACTGCAGAAGAACATAGGGAATCACAGTCAAAAGCAAAGAAAACCAAGAAAACCGTCTACAATGCTAACTGCTGAAGAGAAAGAGTACAAAGGTCAACGAAAAGCACTGCTGCAGAGAAGTTGTGGAAGAAGAAAAGGAATGTCAGCTGGGAATGTATGGTGACAGGAATTCCCTGGAGCAAAGCACATGCATTTAAAACTCCTTTTTATTCTCCCTCTCACATTTAGATTTAATATATCATCAAGAAGAATTTTTATCCATTGTTTTCGCCCGAAATTACTACAACCAAATTCTCTCGTATCACTGACGAACACATTCTGAACTCTTTCGCTGGAATCCCATTCTTTCCTCACCCCTTGGAGCACGACCTCATAACAGAAAAGACGGCCGCCGCCAGGGGATGGATAATCGACGCCTTTTGTGCGCGGCTAACGAGTTATGAATAGGGAGAGCAACCGCGCCTCGGCGACTGAGGTAGCGACGAAGGGTGCGGGGACGTTGGAGGCTGAGGGAAAGAAACCGATTCGACGAATGCAACGCTGGAGGATAAGCGAGAGCGGTGAGGGATGAGGAGAAAGGAAGAGAAGTATACAATAGGCGGGTGGGGAATATCCGTCCTTTGAAATACCCTGATGCAATGTATGACCACAGGGCAGCAAGATGTAGTCAATTAGGCGAGAGTACAAAAAACATGAAACCTCATTCGCGCTCAAAGAAAGGAAGTCTGAGTGAAAGTCAAAAATTCCACCGGGGAAATGATCACTCTCGCTTAACAATTTTTATAAGAACCACTATAAATTTGGTAACATAATGCAAATGCGTTTCGACTTTTCACCAATCGAGATAAACTCGGCAATATAAAGCGTATAGTTCTCAAGTTAACAGAATATTATTATCTTATCTTATATCACCTTGTATACTATTGCAATAATGTTCAAAGTTATATTACTGGGTACGAAGACACAATTTTAAGTTATCTCTGAAGGACAGGTACATAAAGATAATAAATTAAAATCAAGAAAGAGGTACAATTAGACATGGTAATTATTTTGGAAAGAAAGATTTTTAATAAGAATGAAGAAGCTGAATTTTTCATTAAAAAATGGAATTTTACCAAAAGAAAAAGACATGGGGCAGAAATCAACAAGGTAATTACTGTGGAACTCGTTTTAAAAAAGGAATGGCAGCTAATAACGATACATGAAACACAAACGATTGCGGCGGAAGAAGGAATGTAACGCAAGTGCAGGAGGTGAAGGTAATACTTATATTTATACGTACATTTATAATTACAGCGTTAAGGGTACTGCGTAAGCATAAAAGAAAAACATAGGGAAATTACCAAGAGGTGAAGCTTATTAAAATGAAGTCTCACCAATACAGTTTAAAAAAAGGCCTCCCGAAACTAAAACTTATTTGTAATATATTACCTAATGCAATAAAAACACTAAGATTCAGGTTTTTAAAATGATACAAGCCTTTTGTTGTTGTTGCCAACGAATTTACAATTTTTTAAACAAATTTGAACTCAATTACAGCAGATTCAATTGTGATTCAAAGATTGTGAAACACCCCAGCGGGACGTGTAAATGATAGGAAAAATATTTTAACGGAAATGTCCGCAGTTAAGTAGACATATATATTTTAATGAAATAGTCCTAAAGCTTATTAACATTTAATTTAAAGAAATCTTTCTCTTGAAAAACTTCCGCGTAATATGCAGTAAAAAGGAGGTAGGAAACAAACGTAGTGGTAAAAAGTATCTTAAACAGATTTAAAAAATCTTTGTTCGACTGCTTAGGCAATCATCTTCCCCGAACATGTTTTCTTCTTTCCCATAGCAAAGAAATGCATTTAAAAAGCCTCATTTCCATCTTCACCCACACCTCGTGCATTTCGCAAAATGATCTTCTTCCGAGGCGAGGTAAACGGGATTTGCCACACTGAAAACGAAAAGCCATTGAAGCGCCAATCCGCTCGACTGTGCCGCCGGAGAGTAAGTGCGATGGCCCTGGTCGGCGAGGCCAGCGATCTCTTAAGAGGCAAAGGAGTGGAGGGCAAGGGGATGGAGGTAAATGAGATTCGCATTCTTGCGGCGAAAAGATCTCGTGCACTTCAAAACATGCCGTTTCACGATCAGCTGCTCACGTACGAGACAAACAACACGCCAAGTGATGGATAGGGGGGGATTTAGTAACCGTCGACAGCAAGCGGAAAGGAAGGTAATTCATCCCAAGGGTTCAAAACATGTGAAGATATGGATGTTACAGGCATTCCCTTGCTTATTGAACAAGTTTCTCGAACGCCGATAGGGCAACAAATCGGTCCGCGGTGCGAGAAAATAAGGAGTTCATGGCACGAGGAGCAGATAATAATCGGAAGATTACCGCGGCGGAGCAAAAAAAACATAATAATGTTTGCAGAGAGGAAGAAGACATGGCATTTGAGTACAGAAATAAATAACGACAGAAAGAAGGGGTGCAAAACATGTGGAATACACGATTTTGAAGAAATGATGTAGATCTTAAGCGATAGGTTCACAGAGAAATAGGAGAGGAAACACTTCCTAAGTCATATTTTGGTCACACACCTCCAGATGGGACGACAGTTCTGTAGGAATAAGGATATGCATGGAATGTTGAAAATAATAAAGGCACTTAGTGCTACAAATTATGGTGGCAGGCAGTGGCTAATGCCAATTTTTTTTACTGAGCTTAAGAAATGGATTTATTTAAAAGGAAACATTTTCCTACCTTTCACTTCTCCCTCCAAAAACATCTTATTTGATTTATTCTTGGTTTATCTCAGTCAATATAGTATCGTTCAAGCAACCTCCAAGATGTGTATAATCTCCGGACATGGATTAGGCACGTGAACTATGGTTTATCACAAGGTTAAAAGAAAAAACGTGGTATCTGGTCATGCACTAGGCGCAAGCAAGTAATGAATACAAAATACAAAGAATGATTTGTTGCAGATGAATTCTTATTAATATTTCAAGCCTTTGCCTGATTTCACGACAGTGATTTTGTACAAGTTAAGGAAATTAAAGCGCCTAAGGAGCATTAGCAACATCATGTATACTCAAATTAGGTAACCTATAAATCCTCTTATTATGATCTCTTATTACTTTCTCGAAGGAAGACATTTTGAATCTATCTGCAAGCTTAATTCTTTCGATTGTGCCAAAATAACAGCGAACTTATTCGGAAACAGAATTATGGGCATGTACAATGAGTATGAACTACGGTAAGTAGTACGATGTTCATCACACCCCGCACAGATGGCATATGCTTGAATCCATCGGACGTAAATTTAGCAAGCATTTTTGTATTTCACCAGCGTAGCAAAGCCGAGAATTCTTCTCCCACATAACAGCCAGAAAATGACGCATAAATCGCCGAGAAAGGATTACCGAAGAGCTAGCTAGCCACAAGAAACTTTACACACTTTCAGGAGGGGAATTCGGTCCCAGGGAGGAATTGAGAAGCCTCTTCTTTCCTGGATTACTACTCCGTTGTTACCTCAGACCCCTGATTAAAATTAATGGCGTGCAAAAAAGGCGAGAAAGGACTCCGAAATGTTGAACGGCTAAAGTTGAGGACGAGAAAAGAATGAACAAAGGGAGAAGGGAGCAAGAGGATGAGGAATTCTGGCGATGAGGAGGAGGAGGAACGGAACGCTAAGAGCACAGGGCGGAGGAGGGGGAGGCGGAAGAGCAAGGAAGATGAGGAGATAAGATGGAGGGAGTGGGGTGGGCCGAGATGGTCTCGAGGAGCGGGAGGGAGGAGAGACGACAAAGAGAGCAGTGCGGCGAGGAGCTGGGTCGGAAGGTGGACGGAGCGCCTGTAATGTAATAGAAGGCGAGGGGGACGTGGAATGGGAGAAATAAAAAAGGCCGGGATGATGGCAAAGCTCGTGACTCCGTGAGCGAGGATCTCAGAGTTCAAGAGCACTCCTGCGCATGATTCCGAGCAGCGAAGGCAGGGCAAAGTCCCTTCACCTATTTCCGTCGGCTCGCTTGTCCTTACTGCTCCGATACCCTCCCCCCTCTCCCGGTAACGAGAGTAATCATCATGGTCTCGTACAATGTAAAGATGACAATAGGCCAGTTGGCACTTATGACCACACAAGACGTCTGCACTCCAATCATCTCGAGAGCTTGAATCCACCCGGTAGTGAATATTATTTCTCTGTTCATAGATTAAATCTAAGTCCACGGGAAGATTATTAAGATAGGTAATGTAGATTTTACGCAATCGTGGAAAGTCAGTATCAACCCCTAAATGTATAAGTGTTATTGTTTTAGACATCTCCTTGAATGTTTGCCACGAGAACAGATTACTTTTAGAATGTTTGTGCGGATACAGTTCGCCTGGATGTTAGTTTGAGGTACGAGGCTGCATTCCATGTGAAGTAGCGTTTCCTTCTTAGTAAATTAGTGGTTGAAAGTAAAATTGATATCGTAGATACTAGCAATATGATTGCCTACTCGTCGACGATACATGCCTGAACAGAGGAGTCTCCCCTACCCCACACCCTTGTGATGGTCTGTGCGGTACAGCATAGATGTTCCCAGAAATAATGATAATGATCTTATCTTTTTTAACTGAGCGAATTTATGTCTATGAAATTCTTTTTTAAGATTGACGTAAAACGCAAGCATCCCTGCCCCAGGACGGGATTGGAACCGTGTCCTCAGGGATGATAAACGCGGACAAGAATGGAGAACTTTCGATTGAAAATGAAGACAAAGTGAAGAGATGGAAAGAATATCTGGAAGAGTTGTACAACAGAAAAAATCTCAGCACAAAAGTGATCGAAGAGGAAAGAGCAGTCGAAGTGGATCATATGGGAGCATCAAAATTAAGATCGGAATTTGACGCAGCAGTAAGGGACCTTCGCATGAATAAGGCTTCTGGAACTGTGGATATTCCTGCAGAATTAATTAAAAATGCAGGAGAGAAGACATTAACTCATCTTTACAAAACCATCTGCGACATGTACCTACTCAACAGGAGAAATACCCAGTGACTTCGAGAAAAACATCATCATTCCTAATCTCAAAAACAAGAGAGCGGATAAATGAGAAAATTTTATGACTATAAGCCTGATGACACATGCATCTAAGACATCGACAAGGATCATCTATAGAAGAATAGAACGGAAAGCAGAGGAGTTTCTGGATGAAGATCAATTCGGATTCAGGAAAAGTAAGGGAACCAGAGAAGTAATATTGCCCTTAGGGTGCTCATAGAGAAGAGAATGGAGAAGGAAAAACCGACGTTCATCGCTTTTGTAGATTTAGAGAAGGCTTTTGACAACGTGGATTGGAATTCCAAGCTTGACGTTTGGAAAGGAATTGAAGTGTCCTACAATGACCGAAGAATTATCCACAGTTTGTATAAAAACCAAGTAGCTGTGATTAAATGTGAACCCAGCAGTGAAGAAGCAAGAATAAAGAAAGGAGTGAGACAAGGCACTGTCTCCTGTAATTTTTAATGTTTACATCGAGAAAGCATCAATGAAATCAAGAAGACGTCTTCTGGAGTGAATATCCACGGAGAAAAAAATAGCATGCTGCGGTTCGCTGATGACTAGCACTCTGAGCAGAGACAGAGAAGGAACTGAATAAGACTCTAATAACCATGGGAAGGACAATGGCCAGATATCATCTGAAGATCAATAAGAATAAAACTAAGATATTGGTGTGTAGCAAGAAAGAAGAGGCAAAAACCAACATTAAACTAGGAAAACAGAAATTGGAAGACATGAAAGAGTTCTGTTACCTGGGAAGCAGAGTAACCAACGATGGACGAAGCAAGAAAGAAATAGTCAGCAGAATAGCCCAGTCAAAGAGGGAATTCTATCAAAAGAAGAATCTGCTTACCACTGGAAATACAAGCGTAGAAGTAAGGAAACAATTCATCAGTATGTACATCTGGAGCGTGTTTCTTCACGGCAGTGAGGCATGGACAATTACAGCAGCGGAAAAGAAAAGGGTGGAAGCATTCGAAATGTGGTGCTACAGAAGAATGATGAACATTAAATCGATCGACCGAGTAAGTAACGAGGAAGTCCTAAGAAGAGTGGGATAAAGAGAAGTCTTCTGAATACCCTGAGAAGTAGACGGGACAACTTAATCGGCCACATCATGAGACATGATGGCCTGATGAAGACAATCGTTGAAGGACAAATGGACGGGAATAATGGCAAAGGAAGGCCTCGTGCAAGATATATGGAAGAATTTGTGAAGTATGTAAAAGAGAAGAAATACGTAGATATGATAAGATTAGCCGATAGAATGACTCAGTGGAGAGCTGCGTCAAACCAATCTGAGGATTGATGACCAATTATGATGAATTTATATTAATAGGGGCTCTGCTCACTTCACTGCTCAGATATCAGCGGAAGAGTGGACACATTAACTTGCCAAGAAATCCCCATTTATGGTAAACTTTACAATTTTTCCATTAACAATTACACCTGCAATTACAAAATTCCCTGTAATATCTGACATATCTTGACTGGTTCCCACCCTCAGCACACAAGAAAAGGCGAGAGCAGCGGAGCCGACAACGCTTGCATACGACAAGGACAAAGGTGTGGAGGGAAAGCAAAACGAGTGCGGAAAACCAGAAGAACGTGTACACGAGAGTACAAGAAGGGGAACGTGGCGAGAGAGATGCTGTATCGCGTTTTTTCCTCCCCCACCTATTCTATTCTTCTCTCACACCTTCCTTCTCCTTCCCTCCCCCCATTCACTCGCCCCTTTCTCTCGCTCACTCCCTTTCCCGCGCCCTTAATTTTTGTAATTACGGGGATAATGAAAGCGAGAGCGCATCCATCCACCCCCGACACCACCACCTCCTCCTCCTCCTTTTTCTCCCGCGGCGTTGACGAAGCGCCCTGCGATGCCACCGCTCTTGCCGCGCGAGGGTGAGAGACATGTTGGCGCTCCGCCCTCACTACCAGCGCCTCGGGATAAAAGGGAGGGTCGAGGGAGGAGGTGACGGCCGAAGGAAATAATAACCCACACTGCACAGCCTCCCGTAAGCAGATGAGAGACGATGGTTCATTTTCATCGAGCCATAAGTTCTTGCGGTAATTTTTTGACCGATTCTCGTTTACATTGGTTTTTAAATAAAAGACAATTCGCAGAGCCCCCGGAGAATTTAGATCCGATTTCAAGCCCTCAAGATGTTCGTAAAACCGAAGAATTGGAAAGAAGAGCTGTTTCCCATTACATACATGACATCATAGTCACACGGAACAACGGTCAACGAACGTTAATCGACTCAGTTCTACATTCAACAAGAATAACAGTTGGTACGAGGAAACTTGCGGTCAATTATTGATTGCAGACAAAAATAAAAATCACATCAATTTTCATAAACCTATAATTACATTCTTCTGTCCGATAGTTCGCCCATTTCGCCCGTATTTATAGATTTCTCCACATTGATCCCCTTACTGTAGGGAGGGGAAAGTATTGTTTCCAGCATGAATGACACAAACACGACAAAAAAAACATTCTATAAAAACCTGCGTAAAAACTGCCATGTTAAAAATCGTCACTCCGGTTATAAATCATCCTATTATATTCCTTTGAATTTTCTGAAGCTTCTAAATTACACCACTAGTTCAACTTAAAATAAGCAAGACAAAAACAAATTTGCTCGATATCAGCATTAAGTTCCTTTATTTTATCATGCTTGAGATGCCATTAACTGTAAGAAACTATTCCGTAAACATCATTTGGATTTTAATTAAATGAATAGCACAGCACAATAAGGGCAGAAAAACTCGGGAAACTTGGCCAGGCGACGGATTCCTTAATTTTAAAACCATTACCTAGGCTGAAGAAAGACAGAGGACATTCTCGGGACAAAAAAGACTCGACGAGCCTATCAAAATCAAATTGAACATTGGAATCTGGAAACGATTAAACCCTAAGCGGAGGAAAAAAAGGGAAGGAAAGCATAGCGTACCCGCGTAATCTTCCTCGGATTCCCAGAACTGATCCCACAATTCGGCACTCACTTAAAACCAGACTCCCAAAACTTCCCCGGCACGTCCTTGATCACTCCCCGAATACTTCCACATTGCACGAAAAATACAAAAGTTTCCGAGGAGGCATCGCGGAAGTTTCCCGAAAAACATAGGGTTACTAATGCGATAGAAAAGAAAAGGATACGCGCGTTCGTCGTCGTGAGTGCGTATAAAGAGAGGGAGAGAGGGTGGCTTATGGCATGAAGAGGGCGGTGGGAGGAGGGGGAGAGGCATCAAAAGACGCGAAGGGGGATGTAGGGAGAGGTTAGCGAATGGAGGGAGTTTTTCGGAAGGTGAAAGAGGGAGGGAGAGAGAGAGAGAGAGAGAGTTATATAAGGCAACCGGAGAAGGTCGTCCCTTCATCAAAATGCTGATTACATCCATCCCCACAGTCCCCTCCACATCCAGTGCCCCTCTCTCAACTCCTCCATCAGGCTCTCTCCTCCGCACACCACCCCATCTCTCCTCACCCAATCCCTTCGCACACCCTCTCGCCACTTCTTCCTCGCGTACCATCCCACCCACACCACCAACACCCAATTCCACCTGCCGCCGTAATAACTTCTTAAGCGGTCGGTCCCGTGCATTCTTCGCACCTCTTACCCATCTCTCGTCCTTACGCTGCCCCACCACCTGAAACTCGTTCTCCCTCGTCCTGTCCCACGGAACACGACTCTCAAACTCGAGAGGGATATCCCGGTTCGCGGGGGATATTCACATTTTCGCAGCAGAACAGAGTAATTTGGGGCAGGGTATGGATGCATCCAAGGATGCGATCAACATGTCACTTTTGTGTGGAAAGAGTTTGTTCTTATTATTGGCTGAACTCCTCTTCCGAATAACAATCCTCCGAGATAATTCAAGCATAGATCAACTACAAACGGAGCCAGTAATGTATTAAGGCAATGTAAATGGCAATCAAAAATATAAAAAATTTCAGGGGTAGAGAGTCTCTACTAGAGACACTTCACCCAGAAGAAAAGAGGAAACGTGCAACTGCAATGTATTGAAATTGTTTCTTCAACATCATCAGGTGCGAAACAAGATTGTCCAGTACATCATTTTCGCGGTTGACGGTTTCGCGTCTTACACTTGCTAACAAGATTTTATCCACATACTGATCGCAATTTTGCAGATAGAAGAAGATTAATTCAGATGTATATCAGGGAGAAAAATTCCAAGTAGAGTAAGTGGCACAAAAAGGTACACACAATTTTTTTTGGCATTCAGTTTCCCCATCAGGGAAAATACCTTTCGTAACCCTACATGAATCCTCCCAAGGCGGATTATGTCACCACTTTTGTGAAAAAAATACGTGCAAGTTATAAATCTAGTACTCCACTAGCTAGAATATTTTTCATAAGACCCTTCAGCATGTTTTTCTTAATTTTAGATGTAATTTTTACGGAAGTGTAACACGATGAAATATGATTTCGCTTACTACCTTCTAATGGTATCTCTTTAAAATCACGCTGAAGTTCTACGTTGGCACTGGCTCATTATATCGCAGTGTCTCTCAAATTTGTATTCAGATCATTTAGTCTTCGTACTCTATCACTGTCCTCAGCAGTAGAAATAACCGCGATATGCATAGCCAATAATGCACACAAATGTCTGCACTTGAAGAATTGAAATGAATAAAACTCAGGCATATTACAACTGCATCCCAAGAATGGGGAATTTCTCTTGCATTTGTCGGTGGCTGTTTCTGGGCTAAATTTACGACAGGAATGTTATTTTCCTGAGGAATTTTTGGGTGCATGAGTAGAGGATTTGATGGCAGTCTAGTTCATCAGGCCTTATAACGAACCCACCACGACAAAAAGGACTTATTTCGGTAACGACTACGTACTTGCCTTGAGCAACTAGCAAATTTATAGCCATATACTGTTAAATTCATTAAAATTAACAAAAGGTTGAGTACTCTTCTCCACGCTTCTTTTCAATAAATACTCAATAAAACCAAAAAATCTATAATTAATGTACCTACAAAGGGGAAAATTGTAAGCAAGCATGCCATTGCTAAAACTATCAGTGAGAACATTTAAGTGATCACTTACCATAATAATTGATTTAATCCGCGGAATTATAGCAATGACAGTAAAAAGGAATAATTTCGCATTATGGGGATCAAATCAGTGCACGATCTGAATATAATTAGAAAAAAATCAAAGGTGAACGCCACAACGACCTACACGAGAAACACGCAAGCAGAAATACCTAAAAATTCTGACAACACTATTGATGAATCAAGGATTGCAAACTAGCCACCTTACCTTAATGGATTTACTAACTTATATTCAGAATAGCAAGATGTATTGGAGAAAATTGACTACCTTGATGGGAATCCCAGTCAAAATGGATGATTTTATTTTCTGTGGAAATATTGCACTTAAGACATTTTACTCAGCACTTTTCATGCACATTATAAAAACCTTTTATTACATACTCGTACTTGTTTGAAAGACCTGCATCCATATTCCGCTGTCCTCTTTCTCGATCTGAAACCACAGGTCTGACGTAACCTCTATTTAACAAACCTTCATAAGGGGATCTAATAGAGCCATTTCAGGGGGATTTATTTTTTTTAAGGGGAACTTTAAGGCAATTTTTTTCACGAACGAGAAAGATGAACCTAAGAAGTCTGAGAACTATTCTTTTATACGTTTTAAGACCTAAGATATCTTCCAAGAGCAATTTTAGGTTTGGTATTGATTAGTATTACCATGATAGTAATTACATACAGTACATTTCTTATTTTTTTTAACTACGAATCGTTCACACTTAACGCTAAACATAAGCACCATTTGAATACTTACACCATTAAAATCAATGATGCATAAAAGTAAAGTGAGGCAAAAGGTGTATTTTATAAGTCGGCAATTATTAATAAAAGTCATAATAATTATCATTTTTTTGTTTTTTTTATTTTTTTTAATTTTAATTCCCTGTCCAACTATTCATACTTGAGGCAGCAATGGAATCATTATTAGTGACTTCGACCATAAAAATAAGACAATACCTCCGATCATTAGCCCCAAAAACTAGGAATAAAAAAGCATTGGTAACACGTAATTACGAATTCCAGTAATTCAATGGGCATTCACTACCGAAAAATTTCTGTTGAGGGTTGCTTTTCTTTTTTTTCCTCGGGTTTTTACATATCCACAATATTATAGCTGATGCAACAACTGACTTAATTTTCCCAAAAATATCGGCGCTCCACATGGAATACAGCTCAAGAAATTAAATTGAGTCATTGCACACCTCTACTTTCAATCCTCATCCCCCATCCAGGCTCCAAATCCCCCCACTCCTTCGCCCCCTACCCCACCGAAGAAACCTACCCGCTTAAACCCCCTCATATATCCTTATCTACTCTTCATTCCCCCGCCCACCTAGCCTTGCATCCCCTCCCTCGAGAATGTTCCGACGTATATCGCCTAAGTCCCCACGCATAAGAAGAGGGTCGAGAGTGGGAGAGTTGGCGGGAGGCGGGCAGCTCTTCTCCGAAAAGGGAGGCGGAGGAGTAAGACGACCGTGAGCCATGGTTAAGGAGGACGTCGCCGTGTTCCAGTTGATACTCCGCCACGTCTTAAGACCTCAGCCTCACCCACCTCTCTCCCTAGGGAACGCGGGAAGAGTTTCTGGGGAAGAGCGGTGGGGCCCACAGTGGAGGCGCCGGAGAAAGCCTGTAGATGAAGGCGATCGCACCAGGAGAGAGGGAAAGTGAAAATAAGAAGGGTTATGGAAAGGACGGCGAGAGGGTGAGTTGAGGCAAGAAAGACCCGAGGAGAGAGAGAGAGAGATAGGGAGCTGGGCGCAAGAGGTGCAAGGGAGAGAAAATGGGTGGAATAAGAGGCCCTTCGCTTGAAGGTTTATATACCTTGAGGAGAGTTCGAGGTGGTCGGGTGAAGGGATGAGGGAATTAAGGGCAAAGGGAGTGTGAAAGTGGGGAAAGAAGAAATGCGGTATTCCCCTGGGCATAGGTTTGGATATTCCGGGATGTAAGGTGGCCTGAGGGCGGAGGCGGGATGAGGGGTGGGTAAAGGCTGACTGGTCTTTCTTGCATTAGTTTACAACAAGGAAGAGATGAGAGCTGACGGTGGGAGCGAGGAGGAGTGGGCATATCAGGTGGACTTAAAAGTGCTTCGGGTGGGAGTCGTCGGGCGACGGTAATGAAGTGAGCAAGGGGTCACGCCGCACTTGATACCCCGCCTCCGTTTACCGTTCCATAATTAACTGAAGAGGCCAAGAGTTGTGAGAAGTACTACATTTCCACTCTAAAATGGGAAAAAAATTAATACTGACTGACAAAATATCTGCAGCACTTGGCAGTCATGCAGGAGGATGTTCATGAGTAAATAGCATTTAAATATCAAACCACATTTAAAATTTTTTTCTCAATCCTTCATTGAATTCATTCGTATATTTTTTTATACTTTTAATGTATATCCTCACATTGCGCAATGTCCACTGACTTATTTACGCCATAGACGACTGCTTGTGATGAATAGCAGAATGAAAAAATAAAATTCGATTGAGTCTCTTATTCCAATACATATATTGAACTACTACAAAAAGGTGTAACAGACCATCAAAAAGTAGACATGATTCTATCCAAACAAGTTTAAATACAAACTACAACAATTTAATTTTTTGCATTAGCGCTAGGAAATATATTTGGCAGCTTCTTGGCATACGTCTCATTAACATGAGCACGATTGGTGGCTCAACATATGATGGAGAAAAATTAAAATTCTAATTAGCAATGAGATTAAATTCCATACTTTCGAAAACATTTCGAAAAGAATATCGGATGTATAGATAAAAGTTTGATGGAATTTAACATCGGTATTTAGGTAATTAAAATAGCATTTAGTAATATGTGCTGAATATATATCAGCTACCGTGATAAAATAAAAAATTGTCAATGTTCTGCACGCTTTTCCATTGTTTGCCCTAAGGATATCATAATGTTTACGAAACAACTTTAAACTTCAGCGTACGTGATAAATTCACTTATCAAGAATAAGTACAGCTCACATCTAAGCACAGAAGAATTGATAATATCATACTTATCTAAGATTTGACCTACACTCTTCTTCCATCGGACACACGTCATTGCCTCACATTTCGATTCGTCCAATCACAGGACATCTTTGGCCAAAGATTTTCCCAATGGATACCAACGCCTACCATAGGCAACTAATGAATTCACTGCGAGCCCCATATACACCGTGGAACAGCACACCACACGGGTTAAGCCTTAATGAGCACGGGGCGTGACGCATAACGTTCTCCAGAATGGTACGATACCATTAATACGGAGACCGGCCGGTGCTCCGGCATAAAAGACAGAAGAAGACCGTGGAGTGCGCATAATGGGTGTCGCTTCGAGACAATGCCCGGGTCCAGAGCAGAGATGGAGGTTGGGAGGAAAAGGGAGAAGGGGCAGGGCAATTGCGACCGTATCTGAAGGAAGACGCAGAAGCCCTGCCGCGCTCGAGGAAGGCGATGGAACGAGAATGCCTATGAGCTGGAGACGAAGGAGTTGAGGGTGGGCGGGGAGTTGTTCTCCCAGGAAGAGGCGTGCCGAGGGGGCTTCGTGAGGCACGGAGGGTGGTTGTAGAGGTGTGGCCGAACGAGCAAGGGGTATGCGGAGGGCAAGAGGGGTAAAAAAATAAACGGGTGGGGTTAGAAGCATCCCTTAGATGAACGCAACCTCTTAAGCCGGTAAACGGCG
This sequence comes from Platycnemis pennipes, assembly GCA_933228895.1. NCBI lineage: Eukaryota > Metazoa > Arthropoda > Insecta > Odonata > Platycnemididae > Platycnemis > Platycnemis pennipes. Next base: position 57,248,643 of record OW121853.1, read on the forward strand.
GTATCTTTAAGTTCGAAAGGGGTAAGAAACTTAGTTTGCGTCCCTGGAGATGGAGAGAGAGAGAGAAGGGAATGAAGAGAGAGAGAGGGTCAAGGGGGTGAGTTGGGGTGAAGAAAGGAAGGTGGACAACTAAAAGGAGAAGGGTGGGTTGTCGGAGAGGATAAACAGATTAATCATGGGGAGGGGTGCGAAGGAAATAAGCGGAGACGGAGGAAGAGGATTGTCATGGGAGGAGGAACGTGGGATTGTGACGGAGGTAATGTTGACAATAAGAAGAGCTGGAGGGAGAGGGGTGGGTGGGAAGGGGAGCGGAGGTGAGAGTAAAGGGCTTATCGAGAAGGGAAGGGATCCCAGGGAGAGAGAGAGACCTGGAAAGGGAAGAAAGATGCGAGGGACGGGAATGGTAAGGAAACCTCAATGTATTGCCCAGGGGACCGGATATATGCCCGAGAACGGTGATTAGAAATTAAACTTAAGACGATACGCCCACATGAAGGTTTCAGGCAACTTTCTACTGGAGGAGAGGAGATGACGAGATAGAGGAAGTTCGGTACAAAGGTGACGGCCTCCAACGAATCCCTCTTCCACATATTAATATTATTCCACGATATGAACATATTTTGCGTACTCCCAACAAAATGTAACCATTATGTTACAGGAATAAACGTGTTCTTTTTATTCATTTTAACCATGTTAATGACGGTCAATTGGTAAGCTTTAGACAAGGAGCAGCTTATAGCTAAGAAGGAATAGGCAAAGACGACTTGGATAATAATCGTTATCTGAATTTTTATACGTTTTAATCGCACACTAATCATATATAATATTTTTGGATATTTAATTTCAACAATAAAATTCTGCAACAGGACCTTATTCTTTCGTAACGAATTACATCATACGCCAAACGCATACTTTTGCGAATTTCTTTGTCACCATAAAACGAATAAATAACCAAGGGTATTGACTCCGAGTAAAAGTTTTTCCACCAAACATGAGTATATAAGGAAAGACGTCAATTTGAAACAAATAATCACTTTACGAGAGACAAAAACCTTAACAAATTCACTGATTAGAAACGAAATAACACTATGATGTACGGCCAGGCTTAGTTTTGCACTAAGTAAAAAGTTCATAAAATACTGTACCGGAATTAAAATTTCTCAAAGTTACAAGAGGATACCCATCTAACCAATGATACGCAATGCAAATATTTACGTTCAATTAAGAACTCAATAACGGCTATAAATAAAGAAGAAGCCATAGCAACGTTTCATAACAAAATATATAACTCAATTGTATGCTATTAATACACTGTAAAACCCATTAATGTAATGAGCCTCAGCAGAATTTTCAAACATCAAGAAAACTAAACTGTTTTACGAGACGAAATTATTCAATGAAGACTACTCCGGCAAAATATATACGTAAATTAGTCAGCTTCATTCAAAAGATGCAAGGCTGCAGGAGTCCAGCGAGAACGAGCTAAACAAGTATAATGCTGGAGAGAAGTAAAGGCTAGGAAGAAGAATGAGGGAGAGTTGAAACGAGACGAAATTATTCAATGAAGACTACTCCGGCAAAATATATACGTAAATTAGTCAGCTTCATTCAAAAGATGCAAGGCTGCAGGAGTCCAGCGAGAACGAGCTAAACAAGTATAATGCTGGAGAGAAGTAAAGGCTAGGAAGAAGAATGAGGGAGAGTTGAAAGGGGATTTAAGAAAAGTTAAGCAGGCGGAGGGAGAGGACGAACCGAGTCGGATGTTTGAGACGAGAATCTGCGGGATAGTGGGAGAATAGGAAGGGGATACAGGAAAGGGAAGGGAGTGAGCGGTAGGTATATTGTGGGGTGTTCCACGTGGGAGCTGCTTTGCGGAGGGAGGTGTTGAGGCGAAGGAGCTCCTTTCTTCTCATCTGGGAGAAAGCGCGGGGAGAACTTGGAAGATCTAATTATATGTGTGGTCACGAGAGGGGGTTTGGAAACCGCCCACCCTACCCTCCAATTCATCCCCCTCTATCTGAGCGCCCGGCCTCCGCACCGCACTCTCTTTTCGCGCTGCTCAGGCTTCGTCCCTTCCTTAATGGACTGGAGAACTCCCTCTTCACCTCCCACTGAAATCTCTCCCTCTTTTTCCCCCTTAAAAACTCCCACCTCACTCTCCGCCCGCCCACCCTCCCAATGGAGAGGGATGAAGTGGAGGGGGAGGAGTGTAGGCGAAGGGATGGAAGAATCCCTTTGACTTAATCTTAGCGGCTTTTGATGGCCAAATTAGAAAGTCTCGGGAGGAGGACATTTGCCCAACTCCCGCACTCCGCGGGTTGGATAAGACGGTGGGAGGATGGAGAGGGGGGGGAGACGAGAAGGATGGGAAGGAGTAAGGGGGGAATTTAGGAGGCTGGAGGAGGAGACGGGGGTTTTGAGTTACTGTTGCGGAGATGTATCGGATGGTGAGTTGTGGAAAGGGTTAGCGGGAAGACGGGGGAGAGGAGCGACCTTTGTCGGGGAGGGAGAAACTATGACGTTGGGGGAGGAGAGAGAGAGAGATGGAAGGCAGGGGCCAAGGGAAGGGTGAGTTATCGGAAAAGGGGGTATTTAATGCTTTAAAGGTAAGGATGAGGGCGAGGAGGAGATCTCTCCCCTTCCATCTCGCGATGGGGATGCGTGGGTTTGTGTGCGTAATACGGGCCGAAAAGGGGTGGCTGAGAGGAAGATGGGACGATTAGCAGCAGGGAGTCTGTAATCGATTGCTTTTTGTTTTGAGAGACGCTGATGGAGGTTTGCGAAATTAATTGAGAAGTTTCTCTCGCTCCTGGGAATTTTATTAGCCTTTGGATAATCCCGTTTCCTTATATTTTCCATTATTTTTTTACACAGTGATTGAGGGCCTCGGATTTCTGTCGATTACTTTGAAATTATTTCCATCGCTGGCGCACTTCACCTCACTGTTTTGAAGGTTCAGTGAACAAACGCCCCGTATTCGATTCCTTTCATAAAGTAAAAAAAATACTGATATTATCAATATAAATTTCCTCTACATAAAAGAAGAGGATCAAAAGAGCCGCCCATTGGTCAAGTATTTCCAATTTTATATGATATCATCAGTTATACACCCATGAAATCATTATTTTCACTAATTTGCGGAATAAAAATAAATTATTAACATAAATTTTAAATTAAAATTTATAATAACCATTATAGTCACCACAGAAAATATGCATGAACATAGATAAAATTCAAAATTAATGTTTTATAAGGTTTAAGATTTTATAAGGTTTAAGGAGAGTTTTATAAGAACTTTGCGAAGGAAAACCGATTTAAATCATAGTAATTACCAGAAATAATGTGCGGTTGAGTTTTTTAACTTTGACAAAGGCTAACTCGAATTGTAAAATCCCTTAACCACCCTTTCAATGCTTGTCTATATTCGTAATACTCAGGTATGTTTAAAATTGGGATATTTCGTCCCGGAGAAAAAGAAATTTCCCCATGGTATCCTACTTAAAAATTGTTTGGCTTTAAAATGGTAAGTTATCTCATCTGATCATTATATTCTGGCTTTTAAAATTCATATATCAGGAGAAACTCACGATTCTGGACACGGTATAAAATGACGCGTTCCTCTGCAGACAGGAATATAATAACTGCACACTCTCATCTAGGCCTACGGCTTACCGTCAACGGTTTAATATTTCAACCCCGCGAAAGGAGCACCTCCGAATCTCTCCGGCATAAAAATGCAAAAACATTTACCCAGCACGGCCACCACCTCCATCAACAAAACTAGATGAGAATTCGCGTTTGGACCATGACCACACATCCCCCCCTGCTTTATCGACAAAGACAGATGACTCAAATTGTCGGGAGAGTGCTTTGAATATTCCATTTTTCCACATCGATACCTTTAAACACATTCCGTCCAACCGCCCTTCCCTTCCAAACCCCCTCCAGTCAATCATTTACCATAACCGCTTCGGCGTCAACCTCCCCCACCATCCCACCCGTACCTCCCCTCTGCCTCCTTCACGCTTTATATCCGCGACGAAATAAAAAACAAATGGCATCCGTGCAGTCGGATGCATTTGTCCCCCGAACCCGACCACTCCGCATCCCCTTCCCCCGCCCGACCCCGTCCATCCTCCCATTCTCCGAACCCCTGATAGCCCCCGGGGAGCGCTCGCGTCGACAATCCCGCCTCCTCCTGCCTCCGCCTGAGGCCCCCAGCACCACTTTATCCTCAGTCGCCCTCTTCCTCCCTGAATGTTTGCCTACCCTTCCCCTTTCTATTTCCCCTCCCCTCCTTCCCCCCCACTTCGCGCCCTTTGGACCGCTCAACTGGAAATGTCTATTCGGATGCAGTCAATCTCGTCGATTGGATTGAAGATGTGGAGTATCCACGCAAATTCTGCGACGCGTCCGCCCTGTCCCCCTTCTCTCTCACCACCAATGCCACCTTATCCCGAGAGAATGCAGCACTTATCCCCATCCTTAAAACACGTCCCGGAAACCAACGTTGTGGCCACCGAAAGAAAGATAAGTTGTCGACACATAGCCACTAAAACTACCATTTCCGACATACCGGATTCTCGATACAAAGGTATACGATACCGGGAACGATAGGTAATCGCATTGACGGCGTCACACTGCGACACTCGACTCTTATATTATAATGTGATCATAAACCCGCAGTAGTCTGTAATCATAGCTGGATCAAGAAAAACGCAATAAGTGAAACGGGCAGAGATGAAGATTTTTCACAAGAATAACAGTGTCCATGATAAGCGCTACAAAAGGCCAATTCAAAAACAGAAAAACTTGCGTGACCTAAGCAAACTGAGGCATATTTAGAGAACAAACTGACCTCCTACCTTGCGATCAAATTGTTATGAGTAGAGCATCTAATTGGCCCAAACAATGTGTGGTAAAATTAAGAGAGGGCCTTTAATCAACAGCACGATAAAAAGGAACAGAATTCGCTACCGCAAAAACGTTTTACAATTTACCAATGATAGCTTCGATTGTCTTTGAAATATCAAAACTTCACCCTAGACTGATACAAGAAATGGATAATATTTTCCCCAGTACAGCGACATTACAGTTAAAATTAAACACTCTCCTTTTGCAGCACTTCGATCAAGAATGATGACTCACCACTGAGAAGGAAAATGAAGACCATTCAAAATCTGATATGAAAATCCAACTAAACCAGATCAAGAGGCAGGTTATTCCCACAAGCAAATGCTTCAACAATAATTTTGATTTCCATGCGGATTGGCTAAAACCATCGCGGAAGTCGTAGCCAGTGAAAATGTCCCAGAACTCATCCCTCCGAAAAATGAAGTCTTAAATGTAAAACCTACCCTTGGCGCAAATGGGAACGGAAGGGGGAGCTAGGTCGTTATTTTTTTAAAACCAACGTACCGTGAATTTAGTTCCATTCTCTCTGCCCCTCCATCGCACGCGCCACCCCGAGGGGATGAAAAATAATAATTCCGAGCTCCTCCCTCCAGGAAAAAAAAAGCCCATCGAACAGACCCTCGTAAGGAAGCGTCCTATTGTGACAAAAAATCATTCCGAAATGATGGTTATATTTGCGGGTGGGGCAATCTTTGAAATTGACTCCCAGCTATGATTTGGGCGTTCTTCGGCGATAGCAGTAATTTGAGCTGTGGTGCTTCCGATAAAAATGAACCGTCTCGGGAACCGCTAACCTTTCCCAAATGGGAAAGTTGTTTGAATGTCTCCGAGAAGGACGGCGAGGAAGGAGGGATCGAAAATGAGCTTGCAGTAGGCGGTTGAGGGTCTGGTATTCAAAACCTCGATAAAAGAATGGGAACATATCCATGCTACCTTAAATAATACCACCCAACACTAAAATGGGACGAAATGCAAAATTAAGTGCTGCGAGCGTGAGTACCACGGAAATTCTTGTTTAGCAACATGGGAGCTTTAAGACAACTAGATCCAAGTCAGGAAATTTTACATTGCACAACTGTCAGGTTTCGAAGTAACCACAGGCACCATTAAATACGTGGTAATCTGAGGTAAAACATAACATTTAAGTAAAAGTGGATACATTAAAAATTTCAAACAACAGGAACTCTACTTTTCTAGAACAGAGAATCGGAAGGACGGAATATAAAAACATGTTTAAAACACCTCATTACGTATTATGGTATCTATAATAGCTAAACAAATACAATACTTAAAAACTATGGCTGCATAAATTACTGTGAACTGCTTGGAGGTAAGAATCGTAGCCTAATATTTTTTTCCGTGAAAATACTACAGTAGGTAGAGGATATTTAGTGCATTAATCTCACTAGCCTATGTAAGAAATGAGAATGTTCGAGAAAAATTAGGAGAAGAAAAAATTATGAACGAATTAAAAATATGAAGGGCATGATATAAAGGGTGAAAATTAAAATTATGGTATGGTCTTTGACTCTAGTATGTATACATAATTATGTGCCTAGAACTAGCTTTCCCTTCGCTCGTTATGAATTTCTTGTCTCAAAACGAAATTTATAATGACACAATGGGATGAAAAATCTCCCATTACGTTTTGATAAAGAGACTCCAGTCGCACGCGGACTCCAGTGTTGGAAAAATGTATAAACATCCTCGCAATTCGTCCGATAATAATTCAGGGTTGTGCCAAAATGCGACGTAACAACACTGAGCGTGACCCAGATTTTTACAATTTCATTTCGGCATCTCCGAAAAATCTCCATTGGATGAAAAAGACAAGAGTACCATCGAGCTGAGAGAGCAAAACGGAAGGGAGAAATAACGGATGGGAAAGACTGCAGGGGTGGGAGACATTTTAAGAGACATGACAGGGTCGGAGCAAGGGCGGGACCAGTCCCCGTGCTTCTACGAACACGAGTAGGGAGGAGGATATTAATTGCCCATTTAGTCGTGATTTAGTAAGGTCATATGAGAGGGAGAATTTTCATAAATGCCTCAAGGTATTTCGCTGCCTGATCAATATGCGGAATGGCTCGGGGAATGAGACTTTTGAATTGCAAGAGCGAGACGGCTAAGGGAGGGAGGGGCGCGTGGAGTGAGGGGTGAAATAAGAATGAGGAGGATCTCGCAAAGTTGAGCCCCAGGAATGAAAGGAAACGTCTTCTTTTTTCCCGTTCAAGAAAGGGGATAGAGAAATGCAAACTTATGATTCGATGAGGAGAAAAGGGAAGCTTTCCTTTATGAAAGGATGTTTGATATGTATACGACGGCGTGGTCAATTAAAGGGAAGGAAATATGGCCACGGGACCTTTTATTGCGGGGATAACTCATGGTTCCGTTTGGAAAAGGGGAGGATTTTATGGGGATGCAAGAGATATTGACTGCTGCTATTCCTGCATGAATTTTCTCATGACGCATACGAGATCAATATTAGGTCGATAATTCATGCATTATTATAATAGCCATAGTAATTACGGTTAAACAAAATAAAAAAACAAGAAAATGAAAGGTTGAACTGAGGGCTTAGAGCTGTTTGGCTGAATGAATATAAGCAATGTTGAAGATAAGATGGAAGGAGGAGGCATCAGAGGAAACGGTATTTGATAAGAAATTATATATAAATAAAATTTTCAAGAGAGAATCCAGCGCGGATTGCTTTCGTAACAGAAATAGTGTTCTTAAGATTAAGTAAATTTAAACTAAACCGTCGAGGACACGCAATAATGATTCTGTACATACCAAGACAGCATGAAAACGCTTAATAATGTGCCAGGTTGCTGGAATAAAATCATGCATATGATAGAATCATAATTCTAGACACAAAAAATCATATTGGTAAAATATTTACTGAGTGAGAATTTACCGTGGCATTTAAATTCAGAACACTAGATACATTATCCAATTAAAAGTTTAACTCATGTTCATGCACATTCTTTCTTGACATAATGAAGCATGAAGACCAAGTCGGACTCGGGATAAACGCGGGAGACACAGGTGTTCAGTCCCGTAGATCCTCGATTTAGATCAATATTCACACTGTTAACTAACACTGCCTTTCCATTCATTCTGACCACCTCATTTGCTCCCGATTCAAAACAAATGAAGTCAATGAAATCCCTTGATCGCTACTGTCGGCTACAAACAATGGCCAATAGCATCATCATCGTCATCCTAAGGTTGATTTGAAGCAGCTCGCCACTCGATTCTCTTATCAATTAGCCTCTTCATATTTGCATAATTCTCTCATCCTTTACAACTTGCTTCATATATCTCACGTGAGGCCTTCCTTCTTCATTCTTACAATTCACCTGTCCCTAGATGGTTGTCTTCATCAGAACATCATGCCTCAAGATATGCCCGATTAAGTTGTTCCATCTTGTTTATAAGGTGATCAGCTGACTTTTTCCTTCCGTTCCTCTTAGGACTCCTCCGTAGTCACTCCGTTTATCCATTTGATCTTCACCAACAGCAAACCTTTCCATTAATAGTGATGTATTACTTTCAGAATGGGTCTGGTTCTATTTCAGCAATAGATTGGACGAGCCAAGGATGTAAGCACGTTTCTCACGAGGTCTAAATACCTCACAATTGGAGCAACAACATTCTATTTCCGTACCAAAATACCATTCATAGAGAAGACAAGTCAGTGATCCTCCACATAAAACTCTTCGTTCATTTTCCTATTAATCTAACAGACGCTCTCTATTCTTTCTCATACCTCATTGTAACTTTCTACTCCATGCTTATGTAATTACTTCAAAGACTTAAGTTTCGGAATATCACAATGAGATTTTCCTGAGAGGCGACAAGTAACAGAGTGGTGGTGACAACTAGTGTTGAAGATGTATATACTACCCCTTTGTTTCTAACTATATAGATATCATTCCCTTCAAGGCATAGCACGATGTTAAGGGTAGGACCTTAATGCTACCTACCAAGGCAAAGAGTAGATACAGTTAGGAAGTAAAACAATGGAAAAATATTCTATTACAAGAAAGATTTTTGCTATGTTAACGTAGTAGTTCTGTACAAAATTTATGTGGGAAAAATGGAACGCGGGGTAATCCATTCACATTATATCTAAATAGGCCACCATTGGTAACCATTATGGAGGGCCGGACCTACGGTGCCAAAAGTAAGTGAAAAGATATGTACAATAAGTGAAATTCGTCTCCGTATCTTCAGGACCTATCATTCCAAGTTTCTGGGGGTATGAATAGCAATGGAATATTGACCGCCACCTCTAAACCTTAATTTTCGGCAACCAAAAGTAAAGGGAAGAGCTTATTTACTTGTGATCTACGATTACCAGCAGAAAAAAATGGACAAACTAAGCAGAGCTGAGTTTAAATCTATGTAAACCTTCAAGAGTGGAAATCTACTCACAGCGCAAAGCATGAGCAGGAAACACTCCTCCAAGCACTCCTCTTCTCTCAGGGTGTAAGGCATGAACGGCTGCAACGGCTGAAAGAAATAATATTGGGGAATTATAAGGCATGAGGTTTTACATCAGAGTAAGATAAAAAACAAGTACCTACTATAACAACAGAGGAAAGTGAATGAGTGGCAGGAAGAAAATTATTCTTATTCTGCAACTTAATTTTTGATCGAATGAGAAAATTATATATATTTCAGAACTAATAAGTCATCTGAAGACATTGACGACGCAAGTAGGAAAAGTTACAGAATGGATTATAGAAGAGTTGTAACATTCAAATAGCAGAGAAGTCATCCTAGAAAGGGAAATCTAATATTCCCGGTAAAACTCAGCATGAAGTACCTACTTATTTCATTATAATTCTCAGAGTTAGCGGTCACCTATGATAATGACACAGATACTTTCTTAAATTCAATCATTAGCACCGTTTACCATAGGAGGGAAAATAAGAAAACTGCACTAAATCACGCAGTAACAGACAGCATGGATGTTTTCTGTCGCCAGTTACTCAAATTGAGCTTTGAACTATTTCGCCACCCATACCACACCTCCGTTAAACTTGATAAATCCAAAAGCGAGACGGTTCAGGGACGGGACTTCTTTTTCTTTTTCAAGCGTTTTCCCTTGAGGCGAAGGATAGCACGCTGCTCAGTTAACTACAGTTTTTAGTTCTAACGTCGGTCATCTTTTTTTGTGATGGTAGAACTCACTACGCCCAACGGTGGGTGGCATTTATAAATCATGACAGGCGGTTCCTTGCCCGCTCCTGTACATGGTTTACTTTTTAGTAACTAATAACATGTTTCAAAAAATTCAAACCTGATATTTTTCCTCTGTTACGCAAATTTAGCTACCGTTTGTCAACCATTCAGTAATACAAATGTGACTTTAAAATAACCTAGCTTCAAAGTATTCTTAAGTCCTAAGTCTTTAGATTAATCATTGCAGAAATACCACAGAAGAGAAACGGACACCCAACTCATTGTAAACAAAAATAAAAAGTATATGCACATGGAGGCATAAATATTACTAATAAAATGGAGCGGTACTGGTAAGTCAAAAACTGATAAAAACAATAAAAAAAGGTAATAAATATGTAGGTGTTACTGTAAACCTTTTCCCTGGACAAACACAAATTTGTGGTGCAATATTTTTAGAAGAGGCCATTTGTAGTGTACGTTAGGTGTCATTGTAATAGCATTGTATAAGTACTTAGATAAAATTAGCCTATAGCATTTACCGAAATTAAGTTTATATTCTATAGATATTTTTTTGCGTTTCACACCCGACATTGATACTTGTACGTGTAACGTGCAAGAATCACGAATGAATCTTTCCGGAATATTAAGTACTTATCAAGGAAAAAGAGCAAAGATCGTTAGGGGACTCATATTGCCCAAATCCAAAAATAGTATCACCAGTGATTCACGGATATGAAACATTCTCCGTGGAGAAAAATGTAGGTAAATATTGACCTCCAGTTATGACCGCGATACCATTATCTGCGTCGCCACAAAACGCATAATATATTCAGCGTTTTAAATCCCAGACAACTAAGTAAGGTGCAATATTGCCATGCATGTGAAAACACCCAAAGCCCATGAGCAGAGGGAATAAAAAGGACCGGAATTTCGTATGCAAATCAGATATTTGGGCTCCGCCGACATTGAGCGAGACGAAGGAGGGGGAAAAGTTGGGGACGGTGGGGATTGGAAAGGGAAGAGACGAGGAGTATGGGGCGTGGGTACATCTTCAGGGGGTGGTGAGGGGTTGGGAGGATTCTCCGTTCCATTCGAGGGGCTCGCATCAAAAAACCGGGGAGTAAAAATCCTTAAATGGCATAAGGCGACAAACAACAGAGTGCAGAACACGTGAGACGACCACACGGTTGTCAAGCCAGCGGAAAGATACACATTCTCTGGGGCAGTTAGAGAGGTGGGGAGGGGAGAGTTTACTGTTCTCCGCTCTCGAAAAATTATTTTAAAAAAAAGACAAGGATGGCCATTCTCACCTATACGAATCGTATTTTTGGGGAGAGGGAGAGGGGCAGTCGTTGAAGATGCCATAAACAGTTCCCGAGACTGCTCTTCCCCCATCCCAGCGCAAATGCACGCACACGGTCGAACCAATACCTAACTTCTCCAACCAATTTTCAAAAACCTCCCACAAAATATCCTCTTCCCATTGCGTTACAATTTTTTTATAACTCAGCCTTTCCCCTCCTGTTATGTGTGGCATTTTTTTGCTGTTAACTCTTCTTTCGTTTTGGATGCAGATGAAGTCGGAAGAGAGGGAGGTGTGGAAGCTTCTTGGGGAGGGGAGAGATAGAGAGAGTTAGGGTGAACCGAAGAAGGAAGAAAGAGGGAAGCAGGTCGTCATTTTCAGAACTGAAGATAAAGGCGGAGAGGGGGAAAGAAGGTACGAGATGAATGATTGAGGGTGGATTTGTCAGGGGGAGCTACCAAATGTCGACATACGGACACTTCAGCAAACCTCATCACTACGCTGAGTATATTGAGTAATAAGCCAACGTTTCACATATTAGCTAAAGGGATGTTCTGGTACATAAGCATCCCTCATGGTTACTCTGATGCAGGTTGATGCCCATGCCGTTAACTTCTCAGCTCAAAATTTTCCTCGGGTCGATAATCAAAGAATCAAATTAACTTAGGAAGACGGGAGCAGATAGGAGACTTTTAAATGTCGGTTAAGAAGAGAATAAAAAAGTCTACGTAGGTTGAGAGGAAGACATTCGTAGAAGCCATAGGCATGCTTTGCGAGGAAGGAAAGTTGATATTAGAATTCATCGAAGGTAAAATAACTTCATGGAGGAAGAATAGAAAAGTAATGGACTATAGAAGACCAAAATAGAATGGAGAAAGTCGATCAAAAGAGACAGAATGGGAAGAATGCACTATAGCTACGGGAGAGGACGAGCAACCCGACATTGAACAATGCAATGATCAAGACCTTTGTTCATTGCATTCATAAAACTAGATAAATCCTGTACAAAGGTCTACAAAGATTGAATTTCCAGCATTTTTAATAAAATTTGGGGCAGTTAGACAGTTTCAACCCAAGTAGCAGTGAATAAGTCTGAACCCAGCGGTGTAGAGCTAGATTAAAGGACGGAGTGTGGTAATGGTGTTTGCTGTACGTACTTGTTTATGCCATACTTGTTAATACGTACATCCAGAAGGCATCAAATGCCTCAAAAAGTTATATTAAGTTAACAGGATGACAATGAAGTGTAGTGTTTCAATGATGGTAGTGAATAAATGAATTAATCGAGAAAATACAGGAGAAGTTATGATCGAAGAAAAAAGAAAAATAGAGAAAACTTTTGTTCTTACTTAAAACGCAAACTTTAAAAAGACAACTTATGTGACACATCTAAAGACAATACAGCTTCGTAACGACAGTGGATGGAAGAATCGAGTGGAGAGACCGACCGCAGTAGCCAGATCGGTAAATAGCCCACCCAAGTGTCGCGGGTTGGAAAACCCATTAATTGAAAATAAAAATATCAGGGCACCCTCGCTTAGCAGTAAGACGTCAAATAATGAAACAAAAGTTCAAATTGAAATTCAAAAACATCCACTCAGTCACGCAAGCACATAAAATTCCACCCAAGACAGAAACCAAAACCAGATCAAACTAGAGGCTTGGTGTACTTGATGATTTCCTAGAAAAATAGCACTTCCATTAAATATAAAACCATATAATCTGTAAGAATGATTCAAACACTTAAAAAATTTCATCTAATTATAACAATTATTATACCTACGACGAATTCATATTTTTATTTCCTTTGTAATTTATTTGAATGAATAGCTATTTCATTAATTACATCTTCAAAAGAGAATAAGTGCTCGTAAATTTTAGCAAAATATTTTTAAAAAACAGGAATAGAGACCATATTTTAAATTTCACACTTTTCAAACACTTGAAAATCAACGATAAAAAATTTAAACTTATTTCTATTAAATGACGACAGCAGGTCAATGAACTTAATTCGCAAATAAACGGATTATACACCGTAATCAGAGCTACGGTGAAAATATCAAGCTCAGAAAATGTGTATAGGGTCATGACTTAACAGAGGGAGCACTTAAACAGCGCGCCATTTTTTCACGCAGTTATTTCATGGGCACAAGGCTTCAAAATCAGGTCGTCGACCAAGCAGATCAACCTTCTTGTCAAAATTTCATTTGGTTTAATTAATTTACAAATGATGTGAAGAGCAATGCAGGGCGATAAACGTAGTCTTAAAAAATGACATGGAATTAAACAGCAAACAAATGAATAAAATAAAAAAATGGACGGCTCTAACTGAATATTAACGCGTAACATTTTTACGCGCTGTCACGGGGAAATACTTTCAGGACTTATGAAAAATGCATTACATTCATCCCAAATATGCTTTTAAAATAAAAAAAAACTCTCCCTGAAACTCCGGAGGAAATCCAAAATTTGGAGAGATAGCTAATTTTTTCGCAAAATCCGAAGCAGCAAAGGGAACAGGTTGACATCGCTTCCTATAAAGATTTATTTTTTAATGTGTTATCCTGCACATCAGTTGAAAACACCGCGCAGAATATCGAATTTTTTTCCATATTCGCTGACGTATTTCACCCCGACAACTCAATGTCTGTCACGCTCTTCCCCGAGCCCCGTCCCGATTCCTCCACCCTCCCACACCTTGACCCGAAATTCCCCCCATCTCCCCCCCGCCCCGCCCAACGGCTGCAAACCTTTTTCGCGCATCCCCCTATTTGTAAAGATAATGTAATAATAGCCGCGGAGGTCAAAAAAAATTAACGACCACTGAAAAAATCCCCACTCGAGGAGAGAACCCGTGTTTCGCTCCGCGCGAGGGAATGTCGATAATGACACTGTTATACGTCGCAGGGAACTCATTTGTTTTTTTTTCTCGAAAACGCGCCCTCTCGACTGGAATATTTTCGGGAGGGAAAATATTAAAGAAAAAAAAACGGAATAAAGTCGGGGGCGATATGAAAAAAAACGTGCCTACATGCGAACGTGCACCAACATATATAAAAATGGCGCTTTTTGATTAGTTCTTCCCGCGCTCACACACGCGCTTGCGGCGCGACGATCTCTTTGAGGTCGCGCGGGGCAGGTACGTGAGGACGAAACCGCAAAAAAGCGGCGCTCGTTCGATTTTTTTTTCGTTTTTCATTTATTACCCTTCTCCTTTTCCTCCTCTCTCTCTCTCCTCCACCCCCTCACATCCCACTGAAGCACAACCCTCCCACGTCCCATCCCACCCCCTCCCCATCGCTGAAATTAACGCATGTATCCGGGAGGAGGTGGGCGCCGCTTTTGTATCGGCGGAGGAATGGAAGTAGATACCCATACACACGCTCGAAAGCGAAGGCGGAGCGGGGGGGCTGCAAAGAGAGGAATCGTGAGAGGGAGGCGCAGCAGGGAGGGGAGCTGGCGAACGCGCGCCCGCGTTTCTCCGGCTCGGAGGAAGAAGAAAGAGGTGGGAACGGCAGAGAGCGAACGGAGGCCAACGCTCCAGCCGAGGCGTATATTAGCTGCGAAAAGACGGTTGCGTTAATTCCTTTCGTAATGGAGTCGGAAATGAATTTAGAAGAACCGCGCGGCCGCGCGTCGGGGCCGTAAGCGCCGTAGATTGCTCCGCTCGGCAAGGAGTCATTTAAAACCGTGGAGAGCGTAATGATAATAACCAATTTCCCCGCTGAAGGGAGGAAGAGAGTAACTTCTGATATAGTGCGGAGGGGTGACTGTTCGCGCGAGAAGAAGAGTGGAGCAGTCAATATATTATACCATCACGTCGCGCAAGCCTCCCTCGGAAGCCCCCCGGACTGGGGAGGGGAACCATTGCCCCTCGCCACGATTCCTTCATTAGCGCCGCACACGAGAGCAGGTAGAGTACACATATTAGCCAACCGCTCCTCGATCAGATTTCCACATTACACCTTTTCCACAGGGCTAATCTCGAATCTTCCACAGCATATAATCAAAACCAAATGCAAGAGCGCAGATCCGGAATGGGACCTCGGCGCACAAATTTCGTGAAATTCCTTAACGGCAAAGAACTAGAACATAATTAAATGATGGCATGTATGTTATTTCAAGACCCAATACTGGAAGGGAATCGTCAATGAATGCATATCTTTGCGGTCTTCATATAGGAATCGATGTCTGAATGCAACAAGTCGTGGTCCCGTTTCTTAAAATAGCTTGGGCAGATGCATTAATGATATCGGGTTAAAATAATATTACAATAACTATCAAACAAGACATAACGGAATAGTACTTTTTGTACACAGAATGCATAACTAAAATAAAAGAAATTAGAAAAGGTCGAAACAAAATGTTTTCTTTAAGCTCGCTTTTTTTTCTATAAGTAACGGATTCCTCTTGATCAATACAATCATTAGACGCCTAGACTTAGGTCTTTTCCGACTTCCTCATTCATTCTCGTAAGTATATCGATAGCTAACTTTTTTGCAAAAATATCGTATCAAGAATGTTTCTGCAGATCGATCCAATTACATTCTAAAGTAAATAGTGCGCAGACTTACTCAATTCTCGAGTTGAAGAATCTTATATTTAACGGTTTATGATATTCACAGTTTCAAACATACGGGTCTATCTGAAGAAAACTATTCCGCCCAAAAATTTCACTTGCTCCAAACCAAGTGAAATTTTGCGTCATTGCTGCGAAGTCAGTTCTAATCATTGTATATTCTTTTGATTATTTCTTGTAAGCTCTATGGTGCAACTGCTTCTTCCAATGACGGCCGTTTTTATCATGATACATCACCACAAATCAAACGCAGCACCATTTAACATGCGTCAATCACTATACAATCGGTGCCACAACCATCCTCAAATAGTTGAAATAGACCAGGAAATTGAATATTGAATTATCTGTAAGCTGTCTTACGTGAGAGCGGAACCGAAGAGTTAACAATAGGTTGAGTGAAGGTTTCTCGGGTCCTCCACCGGCTTATTGCGTCCATGTCTGCCGATGTCGTCGACACTCAGCAGATACGCCGGAAAAGCACCAGAACAATAGGTTAAATTCCCATTTTTTTATTGCCTCGATCAAAAGTTTACAACCTCCAAGGTACGAATTTAAGCCGGTCAATATGAAAATGACGTTACGTATTTTTCCTCGTTAATTAAAAAGTGAAAATTTTCAACGGCACTAAAACGTGGCAAACTTCCATACCGACTATTGCATACGTTTGACGTCAAAGGTACGAACACTCTTCCCTCTTCCTGCCGCTACGTGGTGCTGCGGACGCTTCTAGTAGACGGTGCACTCCGTGAAACCTTATCAACAAGTATCTGGGGGACCTTTATTCAGGTAATGTAACATTATTTATTCCTCTTTATTCAGTTCATTCATTTAAAAACTATAAGCATTCATTTTACAGAACCGCAGTGAACTCTGTCCATAGTCGAGTCAAGTTCAAGCCGTGATACGCGGTAGCAAGGGGACTCCATGAGCAGGAGTGTAGGAGCCTATAAAACGACTGCTAGCTATGTTTAATGGAGGAGACATTACGATCTCCGACAATTTTCATAGGCACCTGTTTAGGGGCTCTACAGAAGAATGATGATGATTAAACGGATCGACCGAGTAAGTAACGAGGAAGTCCTAAGAAGAGTGGGAGAAAAGAGAGGTCTTCTAAATACCCTAAGAAGAAGACGAGACAACTTAATCGGCCACATCATGAGACATGATGGCCTGATGAAGACAGTTGTCGAGGGACAAGTGGACCGGAAGAATGGCAAAGGGAGGCCTCGTGCGAGATATATGGAACAAGTGATGGAGCATGTAAAAGAGAAGAAATACGTAAATATGAAGAGATTAGCCGATAGAAGAACTCAGTGGAGAGTTGCGACAAACCGATCTGAGGGTTGATGACAAATGATGAAGATGAAGTAAAATGGCAAGTTCGAAAGACGAATATCTTCTATGCCTCGCAGCGTAAACTATGTACTTGTTACGTCAGCAACAAGGTCCACCTTCTTTGATTTCTACGATTTGTCAAATGAAATTTAAATTAACAATTAATTTTCTAGCAAACAAGGATTTTCCATTTCAAATTATTTGCGTGTAATGATAACGTTTACGGTGTGGCACAAATCTTAATTAAACAATTCTGTTTTCTTTGACGAAGGAAACTAACCTATTAGAAGGGATTAATTCAACGAACGTTTTCTGGTGGTATTCACGGTTGGCAAACTGAAAAAAATGTACGAGATCTGCCTCGGAAAACTCCGCAAAAGGCTTGAAGCATTTATTTGTGGCATTACAGAAGAATGATGAAGGTAAAAGGAAAGAACAAGTAGGAAACGAGTAGGTCACAAGGAGAGAAAAGAGAAGTCTGCTTAAACTTTAAAAATAAAACAGAACAACCACATAGGTTATACCATGATGCTCTGATGATGATGACGAAGGAGGGGAAAAGGAGCGGGAACAATGGCAAATTAAGGCCCCGAATGAGAATAGAGAGCTCGGAAAATAGAAAATATAAGTAATATGAACAGGTTAGCCGATAGGAAAACCGAGTGGAGAACTACGTCAAAGCAATCTTAGATTTGATGACTGGTGATAATGAATCTTTATTCTCAGCACCTAGCTGTGAATGGCTGGGCACGTTACCAGCAAAACAACAATTTCTTCTCTCCGCGGATAAAAAAGTAGCATTTCTTACCCTTTTTTCCTCACGCAGTCCGACCTCCTCGAACTCCACCCGCAAACGCTGGAAAATTCGTTTCCGTTGCGATTCGCGAAGCTTCATCAAAAGATGCAAATGAGCAGCAGGGGGCGAGACGAAGATGAAGGAGAGCGCATGAGCGGATACGGCGCGCCTCGTGTCTCGGAGGCGCGCGGGGCCTCAAAGGGCAGAAAGGGGGCCAAAGGGGGACACACATCCATTTTGGAGGGAGTATGCGCGAGCGATGAAAGGGTTTCGCCCTAATTATTCATCGAGAAATAAGAACCAAAAGCGTGAAAGCCATCCAATCCGAAACTGCGGGTGGCACATTTCTGAAGCCTGGCCAAAGGATCAAATGATAATGAAAAGGGGTAACAAACTGGACTTCATGAATAAATAAATGTTACTCAACTTCAGCCAATTCCATAAACATATTCTTCATATTCCTATGGATATTAATCATGATTCAGAAGCATACGAAAAACAATTCACATGCGATCACGGTTAAATACCTATAGTAACTACAAAAGTAACTGTAACAGAGTAAAAAATGTATTTCTGACAGTACTACTGCAAATATTAAAAAAAATAGTTTCGACGAATTTCGAATGTCTCTGCAATGCTTTAAAATATTATCTTCTTAAAAGGCTTTCAATGTGAATTATCAAATATTCATTAAGCGCCACTTGCGCAAATGATATTTTTACGGGACAATCGAGTAAATTAGAGTTTTCCGAGAGGAACATCGTAAATACAATAACGAAAACCATAATTTGGTATATTTTCCATGACAAATAATTAATTTAAAAAAACATCTACTTAGTAAATGAAGGATCTCTCCAGAGAAAACTGGAGAGGAAATTTTGGTTTGAAACCAATTGCTTGGCAGGTAATGCTAATCAGTTATCAGCGTAAAATTTTTAAAATCTTCCAGAATGGGCTCTTGGTCACCATTTTCGCGCCACCAATTGCCACATTTTAACCGATCAAGAGCAGATCAGCCTCCAAAAACCTCAGAATAGACGCGGAATCTATCCAATCAAGGACGAAGTAGCACCTTCCCAACAGACGGGGAAGTAGGGACGTATGACGAGAAAATAAAAAGCTACAGACGAAGTCACAGGCACAGCAGGAGACAAGAGAGACCCCGGCGACGAAGGTAGGCCGCCAATACGGGGATGAGATACCCATGCATGGAAGGATTTCAACGGCAGGCGATCACTCACGTATCTTCTCCCGCTGCAATTAATGGAATGCAAATAGGAGAGGGGAGGACTCTCTCGGACGGGATGAGTGAGAGGAGATAGGGAGGGGGGAGGGAGACAGCGAAAGACTGGGGGTGAGAAGCTAGGGGTGGTATATGCGGACGGCAAATCGGACGGGCACAGGTGGTAAGGGTGATGTGAAACGGGAGTGAAGGGTGTGTTGGAGACCGGGTGGGCGGAGGGACAGGGGCCGGAGGGAGGAGGGGAGGTGGGTTCGCTCAGGTTTAGATTGGCTCGCGAGGGGCGGCGTGGGGCGGGTGCAAGGGGGAAGTCGCGTTTGATGTTCGCGGAGCCTCATGTGAATGTATGAAGCATTTGTCGATTAATATGCGAGCGCTTGGTCCTCATTTCGAGCCAGGCTCTCGCGTAATACGTCTGCGGCGAGTCACAAAGGGCTTTCCGGGCGAATCTCTCTCTCTCTCTCCCTTCCTCTTCCTATCGCAACCTCTACCCCCTCGACCTTTTGCCCCCGCACCCCTACTACGACCCTCTCGAACGAACTCAACCTGCCACCCCCGCTACTTTCTCCGCCAAATCACACTCTTTCGCCCAATGTTCTCGGTCGTCTACCTGATTGCAATCTCCAGAATCCTCACATTTTCCTCCAAGTATTCAGCTAATCCCTGCCGTCCTTCGCAACTCTTTTCAAAGTGATCTAAAAGCAAGCAATTGCAAAACTAATTCCCGGGCTTCAATTAATGGTCATTATTTCTACGCCTTTTTATTTAGTTATTAACCTATTGCTGAGGTTCAAAAAACTGTCAAGCCAATACAAGTGATTAAAGCATTTAAGAGTTTAATAAGTAAGTAAACTCTAAGCTGCAGTAAATTACACTAGTTTGACGTTTTCTTAATATGCATTACCGAAAAATGTTGCCGGACGAATATTTGAAACTAATTACTACTGAAAATTAAAGTTAAAAATAATTCGTAGCACCTATTCATGTGATTATCTAGAGGATCTTTTTTTTCCATTTCAAATTGTATGACTTAAGACTCACGAATGGAAATGATTTGGTGCAGTCTCCCAAAAATGAGCATTTGGTATATAATCCCAAAAATATAAATTCTGTACATTTTGCCAAAAAATTGGCGTAGATTAAAATGATGTGCTGTAGTTAAATTATCGTAACTCAAAACAACGGAAGACTGCAGTGCAGGTGGGCAAAATGGACAAAAAAACAAAGAATCTTACCAAATTTAAGGCACTCTATTAAGAAACTAGAGGTACGGGAATATGTTAAAGACACATAAATTGGAGTGATATAGTAATATATACCCCCTTTATAAAAGATATTTGACAATAAAATAAAATTTCAGCATGGGAGTATTGAAAATTCATAATAAATGACTCAATTTGTAGGAAAGTTTATGTAGACAACAGCATCGTTAAAACTTAAAAACTCAGCTCTAACAGCTACGAAGAAATAATTGGATGTTTCTACTTTTCACACAATCATAGTAAAACTATCCCCCATTTTAAATCTGGGATGATATTAAGTATTCAGATGAAAATGCAAGATCTCAAAGCCAAATACGATGGACGAAACAAAAGAAATTCACACCTCTCAATGCTCTATTACTCATATAATAGCGACAATATTGCATGCAACAATGCGAGGATGAACTAAGCCACTCAAAACTCAGGAAAGTTAGACGAAATCGCCGCCCTACTCCTGAAATTTACCAGCCAAAAAAGTAGAAAATCACCTAACGTTATATTATGAATCCTGCTGATTTCGAACCCAGCGTGAGCGCTGACTCCTCACGTATGCAAAAACACTGGATCGTGGACGAGTCCCTTCCCTCCGGGGAACAGCCCGCAGCCCCCACGGACGACATATCACCCCCGCCCTGTCCCACTTCTCCCCTCACGGCTCCTGGAATCTGCCCGCTCCCCCTGCCGCGCCCTGTCGTCGCGCGGGTCGCCCTCGTAACTTGTCCGACCCTCGTGCCCCGATACAACAGCAACTTTCACCTCACGTCTGACCCCCCCTACCACACCCTATCAAACCACCCCCCCACCCACCCACCCAACCGCCCACCCTCCGCCCTACCACTCTCACTCTCCACCCATTCTACCCCATCATCGCAGTGCCACCCTTTCTCGGATGAGGTTGTCGTCCGATACTTTTGATGTGAGCGCGACGGGAAACATGAACTGATTACGCTGATATTAATTTTTGACGGTTTTAATTGATTTACGACTTGGGAAAGGGCGCTTCTCCTCCTCTTCGATAGCGTAGGCGATAGATGTCTCGGTTTCAAAATAGTAGGTAGAGATGAGGAGGTAATTCAATATATTAACAAGGAATACCAACTTTATTCGACATCAATTGAATAGAGTCTGGGTAAAAGGCAGGTAGTCACCGGAAGTGGCCACCGAATATCGGGTGCTGCTCCGCTGCTACAGCTTGGGATCCTCATTCAGTAAGGAATCGAACACAAAAATTGATCGCGAACATTCCACGGATTCGTAAAATGAAAAAGCTAGAACAATTTTCAAACTACACAGGTCTTATTTTCAGTCCTAAATGAATTTGAATTTCAAGAAAGAAATTGCTTCTCGAAATTATGTCAATGAGCATACTTCTGCAAGGATTATTAGGATCAGGATAAAATATTATCAGGATAAAATATCGTAACCACGGATAAAAAGACGTTAACTTTAGTCACTTTCTTAAATGCCCAAACAATATTGATGAGTGACTTGCATTTGAGGAAAGGAGACCGTATACAAAATAGCTCCTATTATTCTAGCAAGCCAAATCTATACTGTAGTACTCGTGATATAGAATTTATAGAGATGAGTTTCAATCGCACTATTTATCTAACCTTGGGCAAAATATTATGCCGCTTATATTTTATTTGCCAACTATTAAAAATGAAAACAGTTAGGGGAAATTTAAAAAAATCCTTAGGGAAAATTTAGCATAGAAGGAAGTTAATATATTTCCAAAATTAAATTGATACTGCTATTAAAAAAATGGCGTTTAACTCGCTTCACTCGGATAATCGACTAACATTCCTAGTGGAATTCATAACGGGCATGCTGAAGATGCAAATGAATAAAAAATGTCGCTTATAAGAGGCACAAAAAACCTCAACCTCAATTAGGCACATTTTTTTGCATACCCTATCCCTGCTCGTCATGCTACCAATGATAAAACTTGATCTCATGTAATTCTTCCGGCTCTATCGCTAATCCCACTCGCACAAGACTGTTAATCAGAGTAAATCGAGTTTAGTGAAATTCATTATTCCAGGACAATATATGTCCAAGGCACAAGGATTTCCGACAGCAGGTACATCAATATTTAGTCCAAAAATTGCTACTGCCAAAACTAACAATTCATGACCATCAAAATGGCTGTCACAGATTATTTGATCTCCTCGTCCTTCTTTTGCGCTTGACCAAAACTTCATATTCCACAACCCCGTAATAAATCAGTGCACGTGAAAAGAACACGATTTTTTTCCTGGTCGCAGCGCGGGAGTAATGTCGTAAATGACCTGTCGAACAAATTTCTGCCGGCCAAACGAGCTGTCGTCCAGGAAATTAGCTGTCGAACAGGGAAGCGAAGGCGAGCGAGCGGAGCATATTCTATTGGGAAGCCAATGGCAAATGGAACGCATTTACGGGGAGCAAAGCGTGTTTTTAAAGCGTTAAAACACAGTTAAGAGGAAATAATTACATTACTGCGTCATAAAACATGAAATTCACTTAACCATGAGCAACGAAACAATAGAATGATAATTCAACTTTGTAAAATAATTGAGAACTCAATGCCATTTCGTGAACCTCAAGTAAACTCATATCGACATTTATATGCATACTAATTATATAATAATTGGAAAACGAATCGGAAAGCCACTAGTAAATGGGCAAACAATGCATATACATATATATGAAGATTCGCACCAAAGTGCGAAACGAAATTACATGATAATACATGTAACGCAGACGTAACCTAACACACATAAGTACCTACACATGCAGCTCGATGCTCTTAAGTATCCTATCAAGTTCCTTCACAGAATATTCTTCCACTCACAGCAGTCGGGTTGACCTATGTCTACTTGCTTTACAATTCACTCATTTGGTTTCATTTTGATAGTCTTTTCATGGTTCACTTACTAAATCTACCACAATAGTGCAATTAATACATAACTATATTTCCAGACATTTTCTATATAACCATGTTCGGTATAGACTCATGAATTTCATGAATTATAATACTATGTTGATTAGGTTGTCCTGATTTAGGTGAGCTGAAAATATGAATAATTATTTATTCAATCGACGAATTTCTTCAGCATTCAACTGGAACTGCAAAGCACCAAAATTCCTTTAAATACTAAGCAATTTATTTAATATTTAATGATTCTAGTTAACTTCCTTGAATGTTTCCATTTTGAAAGTGGACACCGATTTTTATTACAAGAGTACTACCGGTTCCGCCCTCGACAACATTCAGGTAAAATGTCTTAAAATTATTTAACGACTACGCTACCATTAAATTATTACTTCTTTAAAATAGTAACGGAAGAAACTTAGGTGGTAGCAAAACCATATCATAACCGCATCCTGAAAAAACAGCATTAAAACTTACATGCTTGATGAATAAGAGAAAAAATATTTAAGAATTACAACGAATTATTTACGTTCAATACTCCTCGCGAAATTGCGCGATCGATTTTGAGGAAGAGGGAATCAATTTTGAAGTTTACAATCAAATGTAATTTGGACTGCAGTCGTAAATGCTTGCGTGTATTCCGAACAGGTTTACGACACATTAGGGTGAAGTAAAATCAGACGAAGTGAGGCATGTGGAAAAATATCTGAAATCTGATTTCTACTGCAAAAGGTAGGCGAGATGAGTAAGGAGTCCGCTTACAAACCCAACAGTCGTAGGATGGTAAGTCATATGTGTGTTGCGTAAACTTGAACCGTTCTTGCTGTGAGAAATCCGAGCAAAGGGTTCGGTGGTGACAGAGCCCGAAAAACCGGTAACGCACTTAGCTCAAACTATGTCTTTCCATGATGAAAGCAAGCAACGCCTTGTTTTCCATTTCAAAGATAGTTTAATTGAGTATCATATCGGAAGGAGGAAAAACTATACTTCAACTAGTACGGCAAGCAAGAGAATCCTCTCCCTCAGTTCAGCCCATTGAAGAGGCTCACGTTGCGGCCTAAATACGAGGATTCTTTCCGTACCTAACGTTTTCCCATTTTTTCCTCCCTCTCTTCCTTTCCACAAAGTAAGGACTCAGACGGTAGGTATTTGACAGCAAACAATCCAGATTGCAGTGAGTGATTTCCAGAAGCAATTCCTGTTTTCATTACTTCGTGGATATTTGGGTGAGTCCGTGAATGAGAGAGTGTTTTTGAGTGGTTGTGTTAGTGTAGGCGTGATACCCTATCCGGAGTCCCCAACAGACTTCGAGAAGGTTCCGCAGCCTATTTAATTTCTCGCATGAGGTTTTCCCTGACGTGGAAATACTTTCTCGTGAACGGCCTCAGAGGGAGTGAATTAAAATATCAATTTACCTTGTAGAATTCTTACCGAGGACCCTTAAATCCACGGATTATTGGTGGGATGATTATCAACTATGATTGTCCAAGGCAAAATATTTATTTTTCCCCAAATTGCCACATATTTACTCAGAGTGTACGCATTATTGTGCGCCTGTTGGTGTGCTTGGAACTTGCGTAGGTTTTAAACATTTTTTCAGTACTCAATTTTTTGGTGCGCAGAATTAGTTTTTTTCACCTAGAGATACAAGAGTGTATACATGACCTAAATCGCGAGATTTTTATGATTCACTATTTTACACATCACTCACTTTATAGCAGAGACCATCATTCTCAACGCGAATGGACACAGATGGGTTATCCAGAGCACTTCTGAAGTAATACCGACGATTACCTCATTGATTCCAACTACTCAGAGGAAATTGAATTTACTCGTTCGGCACACTTAGCCAGCCACTCGAATTCCTGCAACAACCTATAAGATGACCCTTTGCAACAGAGATTGCTGTTAACTCAGTCCACCTTTGAGGCCTCCATGAGCGGGAGCGGGAGCTCCATGATCTCCCAGATACGCAGGATTAGTGGACGGACTCGTGAATTTAAATTTCTGTGGCGTCAGATGCCCATCACTGGTCGTTAAACACAACGTTCGATGGTTCTCTAATTTGCAAACACTTGCCTCCCTTCTATGATCCAATGATGGTCCATCAAATTGTTCATTCCAGCGTCAAGTGTTAGGGCATGATCGAAACAAGTCGACGCAGCTCAGTCAGCTCCGAATTGACGAGACAGAAACGGCCATTGAACACTTTCACGACTTACAGTCTTATCGATTGTAAAGCATACACACATATCTCCATGATTAGTGTAGAATGTTAAATTCCTCGACAAGCTGCGGGTTATGCGCTCAGCATTACGCGGAGTACGAAAGAATAGCGGTCGTAGTTAGTCGGTTGGGTTACCGCACTCAGCCTAATCCAAGGGCAGTTGGTTCAAATCCTATTTCGATTATCCCGACTTTGCCAACACGCATTTACTGCAATTGAGTCGGCGAAACAAGGTGATCCCAGATTTGAGAACACGCTAAAACCCAATCGCTACTTCCATTCAAGCAATAAAATTCTCAACATTTTCTCCAGCTTCACTAAAAACCCAGCCTTGGTTGCAACGCTGTCTGATTTCAGGTAGCCCCGCTACGCCACGGTGAGGAAGAGGCATATTAGCACGGCTTTCCAGGAGAGATATGGGGAACTGGGCGGGGTGCACTCTGGGGCTGTAGGGAGAGGGAGGATATCACGGATGATAGAGATGGATTTGAGCGGTCAAATCGTATAGAAGCCAGGAGCCCTCACTCCCTCCTTCCCTTCCCAATGCACCCACCCCACCGTTCGGAAGGGCATTTGACTGAGTAGCCGGACGTCAGAGGTCATCTCCGGCAAAACGCCGGAAGGTTTTTCCCTGGCGCTCGCTCGGACCCTCTTTTATAGATACATATTTTCTCCTCTTTATTTTTTTAGCGAAATTCAATGGGAAAAGATTGGCCCAAATCCATGGCCACTGGAATTCATCCATCCATTCTCAGCGTCCATCCCACCGCTCTCCGGATCAACCCATCCCTCCTCTTCCCCGCAGCCGCCGGAGACCAGATGTAGATACATTCTCCTCTACCGCCACCCCAGGTCATCGCTCGTCGGTTCCCCCCCTATCCTTGCATGGCGCTCCCGTTTTCAATCACCCCGCCCAGCACATTTTTTCTCTATATTCTATCCCTCATTCCTACCCCTCTTCTGAATCCTCTTTCCCTAGCTTTCAGCATCAAACCCATTCCTCCTCCCATCAATGGAATTCTCCCTTGGCCCTCCGTCACATTACATTTATCCTTCTATCGCTCGTCCACGCAATCTGATATGACGTTGAAATGGGGAAAAATTTACTACGGTGTCCTTGTCCCTAGATATTACACAAGCTTCTATTTACTAGGCCACGGGTACCTCAAGGAAAATATTTAACCACTGGGATTTTATTCTAATTTGTAGCTGATGATGGCGCAATAAGCAGAAACACTTCATGCCTTGAATAAAATTATCAGAAAAAGTAAAAATTTTCTTTTCCCATGTAAGGAAGGTATCCGTTCATATTTTGATGAAGAATATTACTTTAAAACTATTAAAAATTTAACTCAAAGAGGTGTCAACTTAATATCTATCAATGACACAGAATTTCCGGATCGGAAATATAATTAAGTAGGTATAATTACCAAGCTCCAGATTTCCCGTTTCCCTATTATTTTTCAATGACTTAAGAAGGTTAATTCAATAATTTCTGACGCATAGTTAAATTAAGTACTAGCTGACTAATACAAATTAATGACCGCGGTTATTTTGCAATTTACCTCCCTTCCTGCCACTTAACGTCCTAAAAACTTCTTCACAGAATCGTTCAGAAAGATTTTCAACCATTCAAATTCGGACATCAAATATTAATGAAAATGATAATTGATGTCATCCTACTAATAATAGCAGTAACAAGCAGTACAACTCAAATATTGACGACGGGAACGGTTAGGATAATATGAAATAATGTATATAAAATAACGTTATCTAACAAGGTGCACTCACATCAAACTGCCAGGAAATAATACACCATAGATACGCAGCATGAATATTTCCCGAGACGATTCTGATATTGATACTCATGTACCATATGGATAAGCAAAATGATCAAAGTTGTCGAAGCACCCGATTGAATAAAAACTAAAAGGTATAACGTTAATCTCTATTGAAATGAGATCTAGGATCATGAATTTAGAGAATTTATGCAGCGTTTTTATGAGGTAACTCAAATTGCAAAAATGGTGTTTATCCGAGTCTGTAGTCAAAAACAGAAAGTAAATAAAAGAAAATACTCTAAATTGTGGGTTGAATGAAATGCGGAGTAAAAATGTCACAAGCAACAAAACACGAAAGTAGGTAGGTACTTACCGAAATGGGACAGTACCATGAACTAAAAGAAAAGATACACTAAATAAATGATCGAAGATCGACCAGTTGTGCTTACTAACACACTTCACGAATTTTGAAATATATTGCTTTACAGTATACCTACTATCTTCAACAGATGATTTAGTTATAATGAAGGGCAACACAAAATTTCAACAGAATTCACGAGTTACAAAATCAAATATTTTAGAAGTTTCAAAATATGATCAGTTTTTACTATGAAGAGCTTTCAATTAATTACCATAAGCAAGGTTTTTCTGGGTACAGCTCTAAGGCAATTACTCGAAATTAAGAAAAATCGAGGTAATACCAATAGAGGTTACCTAGGATAAACTTCAAAATCCACGTATTATGTAAAACGAAACCACGCACGATTCTTTACTGCTTAGATGTGAACTAAGCTGCAAAACATCCATCTATCATCGTTGAACTAGGAACACAACGATGAGGATTCGCACGCAGAGATGCTGGATGGCATCCAGCAAATCCCTTCACCCCATTGCCCACGTTAGGGGAGGGGTCGCGATATGGTAATCGGGAATTTATTAAGAGGATTTACATGTAATCGCGGTACCCATGGTCATCTAACAGGGCACTAACGCTTACGCGGAGGACCGCGAAGAATTATGTCAGCAAACATTAGAGGGTGTTCTAAATCACTAATTACAAGCACATTAACTTGAGACTGAACAAATATCGCTTCAAAAAATATACGTCTAGAAATGATTGCTTATACACAAAACATACCGCCCAAGGAATCGATTTCGGGAAGGGATAACCTTTCGTGCGCAGTATGGATTGTCGAGGATATTAATATGTAGACGGGGCACTCAATCTTCCTCCCAACGGAAGTTTTCCATTCGAATTAGGAATTTCCAACGAGAAGACTTTTCCATAAAATATCTTCGCAGGTCATATATAAAAGAGGAGCCCTAGAGGGCAGCAGGTTCCCCCAAACAACCCCTAGCGTGTAAAAAACCACGGTCCGCCTCCCCCTCTCACACACTGCGACTGCCTCCCCGCTGAGACCCTCCCTCGGCCTGCCCTACAGCACCAACCCTCCGAGCACTCTCTCCTCCGGACTCTGGGTAAAAAAAAAAGAGGCCACTCGGGGATACCTTGGCGAAAAATATCGACTGCGAACTTTTTATCGGAGGCCTCGAGGCTGAGAAGGGGAAAGAGAGAAAGATTGAGGAAGAGAGGTGTTCCGAATGGTCCGTGGGTTTTTGGTCGAGTGGAAGGGCAGCCGGGCTCGGGGGTGAAGGAAGAGAGAGAGAGAGGGCCTGGAAGGGAAGGGGACGAGTACGGGAAGGAAGAGTGGTGAGGAGTGCTTTAGACGGCGATATCGAGAGCGATTCGGATGGAGCGTGGGGGAGGATACCAGTCGGGAGTGCAGAGGGGGAGGGAGTGCAGAGGGGGAGGGGTTGAAGATTTAGGAGCCCCGAGATCACAGGGGTCAACGAGAGCGCTTTGCGCGGGATTCACGCCTTTTATGACTGCCCCTCCGAACCGAATCTTTCAGGAGCAAGGAATGACTGCCAACGAATCGGTAGGGATGGAGAGAGATGTGCTTATGACAAAAATGGGATATAATATACCTACTAGTGGAGGAGATGTAACAAGCACGATGCCGAGTCGTTGATGTTTGTATTCCTGCAAATATAAGTGACCAGCGTTTCACAAATTTAATTCAAGAAAGCGATGCTTCGGATAAACGTAGAAAACATATTTTCTTACTACGTGTGACATTGAGAGAAACATAACCGAATTGATGAGCCATTTTCGTTTTTTCTCACAAATTTTGTTCAATGGCGACAGTAGTAGGTACCTGCATATTAATATTTAATTATATTTTCTCAAAGTAAAATATAATTTTGTGTATAAAGTAAAAACGTAAATATTACACTCTTTAAAAACATATTTTTTAAATATTTTCCATTGTTTTCAAATCACAAACAAATGGGGGTCCGGTTTTGGGCACTTTCCTCTACATTACAAGGTATTCACTATTATTCATAAGCTGATGTATTGCATACTCCACGTATCCAGGGTTTTAAGGAGGAAATATAACCGCAAACGTATAAATTAGATGATGATATTTTTCCAAATACCGAATAAAAGGGGGTTCGTAGAGGTTGGGTAGAGTGCCAGGCCACAGACCGGAGAGTCCCGAATTCGAATTCTGGGCAGAAGCTTCCTGGACACCACCTAATATATCCTCACAATTCTGTTTTGTGTGTGTCAGATCCTCGTAGGAAATCCCAGGTGGCCCAGGGAAAGGAATCGGTCCCCCTATGTGAATGTGTGAATTTCACATGCCAATGGTTTAGTAGGGGGTTGAGTTCTCCCCTCACCTATCAAAACCATCCTTCGGGTTGAACACTGTGTGGCCAAACAAAAGAATAAATAAATAGCCAAATTCATGAAAGCCACAGCGTAGTAGTGGATAATTGCCTTATATGCCATCACATCTCTATTGCCTTATACAGTAAGAAGCCGCAGACAATTATTTCTGGAAAACATGAGAGAGATGGAGAGAATGTCTCGACAATCAAAAAATACAGCTTATAAAGGTCAATGCACCTAATTGCCGAGACGTCTTCCACTTAATGTCACCTTAAAAATTCAACTCAAGAATAATGAAAAAATGATGCAACCGTTCATCATTGTCATAATGAAACGTCTTTGTCATTGAATGCTTAGCCTCAACATTTAATAACAAAGACGTTTCATCATCGAATACACCTGATGAGCAGTTATCGTGGATGACGAACGGTACATGCTTCTCTACATGAGAATATAAGAGCACAGTTCTTCACGGAGTGGCTAATAAAATTTGAACATGTTGGAAAGTGTAATCATTATGTTATAAGTTTTAGCATATTGGTAAAAGAGATTAAAGCGCTTTCTGTAGTCTTCAAAGCAATAGAAAGAAAACTATATTAACATTTAAAGGCGAACGCTGAATGAATTAAACCCACAGGGTATAAGTCATCTGTTAGGGAAAAGCAAAACAATATGAACCATTTGATCTTTTCTGATAAAGTAAAAAAGTTGGATGCTATATAGTTCTACGTTGCAAATGCACTCGTAAGGCGGCTTAACATCCTATTTTGCTACCTTGATCTATCTGAAAATATGCTTCAAATGATGTTTACCTTTTTGTGTCCTGATTTTTAAGCAATTGGTTGATAAATTGTCAAATTACATGCAGCCATCATTTTATACCAAAGAATGTGGAGTTCTATTTTTTTCAAGATGAATTTAAAACTCTAAAAAGAAGGTACTTAAAACTCTTACAGGAAACTGAAATATTTCTCTGTAGTGAAAAAAAATGAAAAAAACACCAGAGATAGCTCTTATTCTACAGATTTAATGGTGATACTACGCGTTTCAGCCGTTATGCCATTATCAGGTACAAAATTATTCGGTCAGGAGAGCGGTACGGAGGTAAGAGGGCGTGGGGACGGAGGTGTTAGGTGGGGTGAGGAGGTGAGGGATCCTTATGACTGAGCACCGGAAATGCTGGGAGAAAGAGGACTCATTTTCCCTCGTGGCCAAACACCTCTTGGGCACAGCACACCACTGCCTGTTTGACCAGGGGATTCTCCATGTGGAGAGGAAAAGTCGGATAATGGACGCTATGGAACAATTTGAAATTGATCAGCAAGGGAAGGAATACCTCATGAATGATCAGCTGTTCAAATGCCACTCCTAGCCATTCTATTTCCTAAACCACGCATTGATTCGCCACCAGTGACCCCCATCTCACCCCCCCCCCCCACTTAACACCTCCCTCCCACGCCTAGTTGTGTATATATACCGCTCTCTTGACCGAATATTTTTGTACCTGATGATGGCTTTGCGGCTGAAATGCGTAGTATCACCAATAAATCTGTGGAATTAGTACTAACTTTTGTGTTTTTCCATTATGATATCATTCCACTACGTCTCGCCGTACACAGTTACGTTAATTCTCTGTACTATACAGGTTAATGGGGGAACCTCGAGGCACGTTTAGCGTTTTGATCGGTCTGCCATAAGTTGGTAGTGGATAACGAACCACACTCATAACTTTCGGACTTGCAACCATATCTCCATCAAGTATCCAGAAAGTAGTGCCAAATATCCATCTACTCATATTGATAAATACTAGTAATTAATTAACTTTCTTTGCTTGTTTCTCCACAAATTAGGAAGCCATTCATATGCGCTGCTTTACGGCATGACAACAGGTACACGGTGATATATGTAGATGAGTCTTGTCCAGACTACACTTCATACAATGGCAGAGGCATATCACAATAGAAAAGCCAGTTACTTTTAAAGATAGGGAAAATGAGTCACAGTATGTACGCACATGATTTCTTCCTAAAACCATCCTTTTAATTTATGTTCTACTTGATATTTTATTACCGTTACATCACGTGGAGATATCCATATTATCCTCACAAGAGACACATTTACCAGAAAACTGTCCTCCAAGCATGATTGTCCGCTAAGAATTTACCCCGTAAAATCCAAAATAAGATACTGCAGTGAAAAAAATTGTTCTCCACGTCGCTGGAGGCGGAAAACAAAAAGCTCAGGGAGGCGAATACACCGATAAGAAAGGAACGGTCGGCGTGGGGAAAAAAATGAAAGTCACTTAATGTTGGGAGGAGGGTTCAAGAGATTGGTGGCGAAGCGAGGGAGAGGACGGGAGGGGTGGATGGATGGAGGCAGACCAAGGAATGGTGGGGCGACGATAATAAAAAAAAAGAAAAACGGAATACGATCGCAGGGGAAAACAATGGACGTGTGATACTATCTGAGGTTCCATTTTTCAATACTCACTTATTTATCGTGATCCGTCATCCATCGCTGTCAGCAGGAACATCTCATTCACAACCTGCAAGCCCTACCCCTCTACAAGGGATACTTACGCACAATCGAGAGAGAAGACGTGCAGTGGTAAGGGATGGAATGATTCTAAGAGTAGAAGAGAGAAGGGGTGGGAGAAGATCCTCAGTTGCTGCTGCGGGTAAAGAATCGTTCGGGATGTGGGAGTAAACGTGCGATATGGATCGAAATAAAGACATTGAATGATGGGCGAGAGTCGTTCACAAGAGCAATAAAATACGATCACGGCGTGAAAGAGAAGAAACGAAGAAGGATAAGGAAGTTTACACAGGGAATCCCTTGTTGAGAAGTGACGATGTAGAGTAAGATAAGCACCTAAATAGTAAACTTTACGGCATCTCAACTGCTTCAGTGGCCTATCTGCGAATATGTCTTTCATGACTAGAGTAAATAGCTTAAAGAGGATGCGGAGAGGGAAGAATACCTTCCGAATCTGAGGAAATGATTTGTATTACCTCGATTATCAGCAATTTTGTCGGTTGCGTATAAAATTATGAAGGCAATCTTGGACTTCTCCAGCACAATGTTATCTATACCACTTGGCTGTGATATAGAATGATAATACGAGGTCAGAGACAAGGTACTGTCTCTACCAGACTTCCTGTTATTCTGATGTTGAGAGGATTAATGGCAAATTGGCTAAATTGCATGTTGATGCCGTTAAATGGACAACAATTTGAAAACTATCCAGGCAGTATACATCACAATCACTAAGTATCCACGGGGTATTCGTAAATAGTTACTTAATAGCAGCTGAAGAAATTCCGGCGAGTATTTCCAGGCACCTTGAGAGAAGATTTAAGACTAGTTCATTCTAATCAGCCACGATTCTACGAACTAGAATTCTTCCTCACTTCTACAAAAAAAGATTAAAACCTTACCATCATGATATGGGAGTATTGGGTGCACATTTCCCATTATAAAGGGCCCCGTGCAAAATGGCGCTGGAGTTGAAGGAAATAGACCTCCAGTCAAATCGATCTCTGTTAACGATTGCTTTGAAATAGGTACTCAAAGATTTTTCACAGGCAGAACAACACAAAATAAACTCGTATAGAAGACTGAAAACGGTTTAAATCTAAACTAAAATCAATGGTTAGTTACTTAGCTCCAGTCCTTTCGTTGAACGAGAATTCCTTGGCAACGAGCAGGTATGCAAAGATATCGATGATTATTTATCAGAGCAAATACTTTTTCTCAAAGATAGAAAGAATGCAAGAAATAACGTATTACGCGGGGAAGTAATTGTACTAAAAGAAAACCAATTGGATTAAAGTCACATCGTTTACGTAGCAATTATATGAATGGCGATCTGCTGCCTTCATTTAATAGCGTGATATAACATAGTGACGATAATGATTAGAGATATAATATGTACGCATTAATACTGGGGATATAAAAATGTAACATCAAAAGGATAATATTAGCGGCTTTATCACGCGAAAACAACACGCAATGGATGAGTAATACCATATGAGTAACGCATAAGGGTGAATTCTAAGAATGCAAACATTCCATTTTTGCATAGGTTCTTCATTTCTCATTTCATTCAAAGTTATTTTCACACAATTTCAATAGAAGCTCACGACATATTTAGCTGAATCGTGAATTTTGGAAAATAGAGCCAATAAAAAGAAACCAATCGTAAAATAAATGTCATCACTAGGCACTCTTGTTCATTACTTGTAGACCCTGGACCCTAAGCCCGAAAACAATCTGATCAAAGTTTCTCCACCTTTTATCACCCTATCTAAATAATTTATCCAGAACCTAACAGCAATATGCATGTCATAAATATCAGTTCGATTCATTCTCTCAAAATCTTCTAGGGGACACTTTGTAAGTTTTCTATTTTCATATTAACAATTCGAAGTTACAATGGATATAAAAACGTGATATGTATTTATTAAAGAACTCCTTAGTGAAAGCAGCGTCAACTTACTCGAGCTACTGAATCAAAAATGTATTTGTTTGCGCCAACAACAAGATTTCTCTGGAGTTATGGACTGGAAGCAAGTGTGTTGAAAATTGTAAAAGGATACAGGTTTCCTGGACCTGGAATCGAAGCACGGATCTATCGCTTGCCGGCAAGGCTTTGGATTCCAGGTCCAGGAGACCTTTCCATGGCAATTTCAGCACGTCTACAATCGTAACTGATTATCCAGCAAGGTCTCTTTTCTAATATCGCATTAACCTATTTTATAATAAGGCACTACCGTCGAAAGAAGAAAGAAAATACCCAAAGGTATACCCCGCTGGGGAAATATAAAGCCAATTACATGTTTAGTGGCGTGATTTCAATACATGTAACGATTGAGGATAATCTTTTTAGTGTCCATAAATTACAGCGAAGGCAATTATCCCTATTACCCCCTCTTCAACATTTTCTCCAGTTCAGTTCAAAATGTGCCACGCGCACGCACAGAAAACCATCCACAAATCTCCTCCCCACTCTCCGTCATCCTTTCTCCACCGTGCACGCTCAAACAGCCCGACAATGTTCGCTCCTCCCCCCTCTCCTCCGATTCCCTTGCCCTCATTCCACCCCTTAGTGCCGCGCGGCGCTGCAAATGGCTCTCGCGCAGACGGGGAGAAGAGAGCGCGGAATCTTGCGTCGTCATGGTCCAGATGATTGGGTCGCCATGACTGCGGCTACGCCGCGGGACGGTCGTTCCAATGGATCTCCCGACCCGCCCGGGCCTGGATTGATGGCCTCCTGGGCGGTGAAGGGGGGGAGAGGCGGTCGTTTCGACAGTCTCTGTACGTGTCAGGCCGCTCGAACCTCCTTTGGGGGTTTGAATTTTGCCGGGCGCATCGGCCCCGGGGAGATTGAATGCGCGGGATGATAATAAAACAAATAAAAGAGGGGGGAGAGAAAAAGAGACGGAGACAACCACCATGGCGTGTGTGTGTGTGATGAGCGAGATTGGCTTATTAGACGGCCGGGACGACGTCAGCGGAGCGAAAGGAATTTATCAGCCACTCTCACTTGTGCATTCTCCCGGGTAAACGATGAATTTCTGGCAAAATATGACAACGCGTCGAATGAAAAATGCTCTCCTTCCCCACACCACACCCGTGGCCCCCGACGTCACCGGCATCACAGCGCTCGGGAGCATATTTCCCGCACACATTCGCCGAGTTCGCTTCGCCAGTAAACTCGCGGGACATAAACTCCATCGGCCACCCGTGCCGAAGAAGCATCGATCCTTCCGAACAGAAGCAAGCGAGAATTAGAAATACATATATGCTAAGTGTGCGCAACGATGGAAAACGTATTTGTACGCATTCTATCACACAGAAAGAAATATCAGCAAACAATTTCGTAAGTAAAGGATGTAATCCATAAAATACCTACAATTTAAAAAATTACTGGGAAATCAGGAATTGCATTTCGTTTACCAATTTCCAGGACTCCTAAAAGTAAGAAATTTCTATATAAGAAATAGCCCGTGACGCAATAAGGAGATCCAGAAAAATATTGGAAATACTTTTAATACTTTGATTTTGGGTAAACCTGGGTATTGAAAAGCCGGGTCGAGCAGATGCTCAACACGTGGGAGAGGAAGATCTTGAGAAGAATCTATGGACCAATAAATGAAATCAATGTGTGGCGTAACCGCACTAAAGCCGAGCTCTATGGACTGTATGGTAAACCTAGTCTGGTTTGTGAAATCAAGTGTGCCAGACAGGTGGCTCGGCCATCTAGAGAGAATGCCTGAAAATAGGGCAGTGCGGAGGACGTTTAGCCAGAGGGTCGAAGACTCCCGGGGCGGCCGTGGAAAAGGTGGCTGGAGGATGTGGAAGACGACCTCCGTCAAATAGGTGTAAGGAAGTGGCGACGTCATGCATTAGATTGAGAGACCTGTAGAGGAGTAATCGAGGAGGCACTGGCTCTTCAAGGGCCGCAAAGCCAGTGGGTAAGGTAAGGTAATTTTATTAATACGAATTGAACAGATTGCATGAACTTAATGTGCAAGGGAGAATTAACGGAAATGTGGAAAGGAAAAAGGCTGTTATTCTGCATATATTCCTGTGGTAACAAAAATGTTCTTCAGCCCTTTTGATGTTTATGCGAAAACAGCTTTTGAATAGTATTTTATTCGTAATAATTATTCATAAATTTTCCGTGTACATACTATATACCATGCTATCCTAAGAACCAAAGATATTAATGACAGAGGCCTATCATTATTTCGTTATAATACTGTGCAAAACGGCTTGCTTGTACATACATTTTATTTTATCTTCCAAGAGAAACTTATGCTAAACGTATGAGATTTTGATATGAAGCACCAGGAATTCTAGTGTTCGCAGAAACGTTTACAAGAAGGTATTCTTGAACCTGAAGCAAATAATTATGGCGATAGTTTTTCACCTACTGAAATAAGAAAAATGTTCCGAAGCACAAAAATGCCATTCTGAAATTCAGCAAACCTGATGATAGATACCCTGTGATGAGGTCCGACAAACGGCGAGTGATCTTAAAGTTGGTGTCATGCTATTTATTTATTTTTGCAGTCTCTCAGTACATACGGAAAGTCTTGGTATTATAGCTATGTACTTGTGACGAATATCGTGACTTACAATGTTCAAACAAAATCATGATCTGTTAAGAAAAATTCATTTGCATATTAAGTACTTCATTCCGGGGTTGAACTTTGAGCATTAACAGAAATATATAGCGCAATTAGAGCTCTCAAACTTATCTTTACTAAGTATAACGAGAAACGGACTTAAATGACCCCAGATATAAGCAATTACATACACTTGAATTGGAAGCTAATGTCGGGTGAAATCAAGTAGCCTATGTGATTTTATGCGACTTTCAAAATAAGAGAGAAAATTGAGCACCTAGAGTAAAAGTCGAATTATGTATCAACAACAGGCTTTCGATAAACCATCAATTGACTGGTACCCTTCGGCCTCATATATTTTATAAATCATATATAACATAAAAGAGATTTCCACTATACCCTGACACGCCATTTCCAACATCGAAAAAACAATAAGGTAATGAAGAGACAGTGATCTCAATTCAGAATTTTTTTAAGCATAAGTAACTGAATAATATTACCCCCAACACTTACACGTTTGATACTAAAGTAAATAGCAAAAGCCGCAAAGACATATTTCA
This sequence comes from Platycnemis pennipes, assembly GCA_933228895.1. Taxonomy (NCBI): domain Eukaryota; kingdom Metazoa; phylum Arthropoda; class Insecta; order Odonata; family Platycnemididae; genus Platycnemis; species Platycnemis pennipes. The sequence continues at coordinate 57,286,617 of OW121853.1, forward strand.
ACGATCACCGTTATGCAATACGAGTAAAAACTCACCCTTCTGTTACGTAAACAAGTTTTATTCTACTGAGCTCATGTAAACGAATTTGTTAGAATATTCGCTCATGCATGGTCAAATCGTCGCAGAAAATTATTATTTGAAAATAAAGCCTTTCGCCCTCGATTTTTATGTAGTATGAATTAGAATAAAATGAGAGTAAAATATATAACACATTAAAAACATAGTGTCCGTCATCGATTCCCTTCTCGCTATATCCCCAACTAGAATGATTTTTTTCCTTACGTCCGAACTAAAACCAGGTTAATCATAAATTCGTTGCAATATGCACCTGCAAATGGGTTTTCTCGGGGTGATAGGAATCAAATCATGATCTTCAAAGATTAGGCGAAACTTCCGAGAGAGGAGAACTGAAAAATACTTCCCCGGACTTACGAATGCAGATAGATCGTTAAAAATCCTTCTCCATCCAGCAACGACCTAATAATCTGACGGGTAAGATTGAAGAGCTGCAATCCACCTCTCGTATCAACTCCAACCGCCAACAATTAGTCACCTCGCTTCCCAAGTTCGACGACTGCGCCCAACGAGCGTGCATTGAGTAGATAGGGAAAGTGAGTGAGAGGTAAAATAGGGGGAGGAGGGAGGGATCCCAGAAAGAAACAGGACAGCGGAAAAAAAAGGGAAAAATCGCGGAACGAATCACCCACACGCACTCACAGGCACACTCACCCGCTCTGCATGACATGGGAAAATTTGATTTTCAACACCCATTTGCATGCCATCTGCTCCCCCCTTCCGACAGACAAACGCCCTCCCGTTCCCCGTCCCCCTCCCATTCCCTCCCACCCCCCCACACAGAAAACACCCACACGCTCCCTCCACCAACCCCACAACCGCCCCCTTTTCCGTACACCCTCGCCCCTTCCCCTTCAAAAAAGCCCCGCGAACGCCCCCTCTCCACCATTTCAACCCTCCTCCCTTTGCACACTCCCAACTTCACGTCACGACGTGCGCCGGCATTAAGCGACGCTTGGGTGCGTGGGAGTGAAACTGCGGAGAGAGAGAGAGGAGAGGAGATTCGCTCAAGGAGGTTGCGGGGTAAGGAGCAGGAAGCGTGCGGGAGACGTCGAGTGAGGACTGCGGCGTCTACACGGGAGAGGGTCGTGAGGGCGATGGCAGGGGGGAGTACCGTAACATTTGGGGTAGTTTAACCCACGCGGAGGAACCCAGCGGTCGTCCTTGGGCTTTCAGATATCAGAACTGGAATATGATGAGCATGTTGCAAGAATGACGGCATATCCACAATGTGGTGTAGGTAAATATATCGTTTCGCATTTAAGATTACAATATCGTGTCTCGTGGGTACCCGACACATATACAGCCAGTCGTGGTAGCCAGGTCGGCAACGCGCCAGCCTGTCAAACCATTGATCGCAGGCTCGTATCACGCGTCAAGCATGAATTTTGTGCGTCATAGGATTACATTTGATCAGATTGAACATAATAACTGTAGCAGCTGGAGTATCCCATGACATAATTCTACCCTAATATACATCGATTCATTAATCCGTAGATTAATGACAGAGTAACGGCCAATAATGTACATCAAAACTTAACTTAGCTAAAATCAACGGTTACGGCAGTTCTGTTACCCTTTTAAAGAGTTTAGTTTTCATACATTAATTTATAATCGGGAGAACTTCGAAACCTGACACCAAAATATTTTTACCTTGTCACAGTTTTCTAAATTTTTAGCAACGAACACAATTTTTTTAAAGAAATTATTTCATATGTCCTGTGCCTTAAGATAAATGTGAGCATTTTCTTACACATGGCACATCACTCGGCATAGGTCAAGTACTGTCTCAAGACAGTACGTCACATTTATTTGAAGATGAATGCCTCATTTCAACATTATATCAATATTACATTCGATACGCTGAAATAAAACATACTTAACACTAGAGGAAGGCCTACCGGGGAAAAACCTTCCTGTCCCTCTACCCATGTCCCGACATATACCCCATCCCACAAGATACACTCGATGCACCCCTTGCCTTGATAAATGATCTCTCCGTTATCCCCTCCTGCCCCCCATTCTCCACACCAACACCATCCCCCGCACCAACCGCACCCCACTACCCTCCCGTCAAAAGTCTTACCTCTCACGCTTCCTTTTTTCGGAATGAATGATTGGAAAAGGTTTTCTGATCTCTCCCAAGTCCCTTCATACTTTCCACCGCTAAGTTTATCGCCCCTCAGGCACATCCCTACACTTACGTGACAAGATGCAGTGGCAAAATTGGATGGATCCAATGAACACATCGAGTTCATTGAGGTAGAGGGGGTGCTCAGAAGGTAACGATTTCCAGTTTAATTGGTCAATCCCTCTTCTCATCTCTTTAACCCTACACAGCCTGTGAACCTGTTCAGTCACCTTTGGTGAACACTACGGAGATGATTGCACACCTCTTGTCTTTCGCTACTCGCAATGGAAATGAAGATAGTGACTCAGGCAAGATATGAACACCCCCAAAATCATCTGGCGCAAGGAAGTATGGATGATCGCGTCAGTGTTCTGGTTACTTTGCTCCCTTCCCATCGCGATGGCCCGGGTTCGAATCCTAGCAGTGGCGATGACTCATGCAGTAATCGGTTTCCTTTCTCTAAATATTCATTTACCCATAAACGATCTAAAATAAGGATCATCATTAACGATAATAACCATTGAAAGTTAAGCGAAGGAGGAATTCAAACAAAACGGAGGTGGCGTAATGCCCGCGGAAAGATACACATAATTTTCAATTTTACGTCTACATCTTCACTATACGCTACAACCCATCATGTGGCAGGAAGTATCGACGATAACATTTTATGGTTACTTATTTCATATTATTTTTTTGGCCATGAATACGTGCATTATTTCATTGATAAAAACTAAGTTTCGAAGAAAGCGGCGAGATTTCTCATTCGATGTAGCCTGCTGCAACAAACTAACAGCATACTAGTAATTCTTCGAGCCTTATTCAAATACTTGTGGCTACGTTCCAAATATAATGGAAATATCAAAAACAATTACATTCACTCGTTGTACATTTAGTTCTACGCAAAAATGCCAAAATGAATAAAATCTATCATATCTATCCTAATTAACTAGCCCGTAACATCAATTTAATCTATTATGGTCCTTGATTGGACGTGGAAGGAATGACAATTGTCGTATTTCTATCACTTTTTCCTATACATTTATCATGAAAAATGGTAACCGCAATTAAATTTGTGCATTAGATTAAGTCTATACTTTAATCTTCGAATTGGTAATACGCCCAACCTAATTCTCCAAAACATGTCTGGAATATCTGATAATAGAAATCTCGGCGCCAGTTTCGTCACAATGCCACGCCACATAATCAATATGTAAGCCATGGCTTTATGTATAATCGGAAGCAGTTGGCATCGATAATGACATCTATATTTAATTGTGTTTTGCCAAAATCACCTATAGTGTAAATAACTGAGAAAATATGGACGCGATAAGGTAAAAATAATTTTAGTACAACTGAACACGATGGAATAAAAAATGGAAGGTCATTAATAGAAAGCAGAGGGTAATGTATCTATAATGTTGTGTTCAACCCGAAGGTTGGTCTTTGTATACATATGGTACTGATGATATATGATTGTAAAATATCTATAAGCTTCATAATAATGAATAACATACAATGTTACGGATATATAGATAAAGTATTGTCGTACACTCAAACGTCCTCAACATACACCTCCAAACAGTGGAAGCCACCTAAAAATGTTTACAATCCCCGGCAACAGGACATGGAGACTTGTGGAACGAACAACTCTAAATAGAGGGCACTCGCAGCAACGGATGTGGATAACTGAAATAAACATTTTTCCTTCAATTATCTCCACTAACCGACACACCTTACGAGATATCCTTTAAGATTTCTCTTTTCCTGTACCAAGAACCACATTTCTTGGTGCAAATATGTACACCTAAGGAACTTTTTCACAAGAAAACTTTTGCTTAGCTATTAGGGAGCAATTATTGTCTGACACGAGTTCCAGCTCCTGCCTGTTTAAAATAACAGCACACTATACAGCTACTTATATCTTTTCTCGGGGTGAAGTTTTCGATTCTTGTATTGATCATGATGCCGTTATCGATGCAGAGGTACACCCAAGGGGGGGAGGGGCAAAGGGGCCCTGTCCCTAGCTCTCTACAAATCTCAAATTAATCTTTAATTGACAAGTCATAGTCACATGATAGCAGGAATTGGAAAAACAGGAAAAACTCGTTACGTCATTTTACTCGAGTTTGACTACACCAAAGAAAAAAGAAAGGCACTTTTATCTGTGCTGTGACACATAACTAATTTAGCATAGGCCTAAAAGATAATGACTATTTTTTTCTGTAGTATATCCGATATGCCTACTTATAGGATGCATGTACATATGTTATAACTGATGTGGCCAACTAGCATTCAAAATATATTAATTAAAATAACATTGTGGTTACACTTTGCGAAAGATCGGGCGGATGGCGTGGCCCGCACCCCCCCCCCCTCCCTCCACCCACCCCCACTAACCCTCCATCCATCCAAAACTTTTGGGTGCGCCACTGATTCAATGGATAAATGGACAAATTTCTGGTAATACAGAGCTTTTTTTTACAAATTTAATAATTTTTAGGTTTAAGGCAACGTATTTCTTCCATTTAAATGTTAATTCGTCGTAATTACTGCACAGAAAAACCTGTCCTAATTTCTACTCTGGAAATTGGAAATTTCTCAATAGCGGATAATTTGTCTGGACCCAAACAAGTCTTCTATTGGGAGGTTTCAAGGTAATAAATTATGATATATAGATTAACGTCTTCATTGGGGTGAGATTGAGACTAAAAGTCCCCTCTTTAAATCTCACTCCTAGGAATGAAAGAATACTTCGGCGAAATAGCAGCAAAGATGAAGGCTCTTTGGATAGTTACTAAGACAAAGACCCTCTAAAAGGCAATTAACCGTTAAGGAATGAAAAGAAACAACAAAGGAATAATAAGAACACAACGCGCCAAAGATATATGGAGGGAATTAAATTAGGAGAGATACGAAGAAATAACAAAACCAGAGCCTTAAAGAAGAGAACGGAGGAAAAGGTTTCATCGACAGATATACGGACTCTTTAACTGCTAGCGCTCGAGGAATTCAGCTCAGCGTTCCAGCAACTATGTATATGTAATCATAACGCTTCATGCTGGAGGAATGTGTAAAAATGATGGGCTGCAATGAATGAGATTGGAATTGGAAACTATTTAAGTACTAGACTTGTAATTGATAATCACAGTATATATTTCATTTGAGAGCAACCCAGTTGCTGTTTGGCCGCTCTTCATAGTGCGAATGATATTCTTCGTCTACATCACGAGTTTGTTCGGACCCTAAAATTCAATCAGGATTGATGAAGGACTCAACATTTGAATTAGTTAATTTCATTATTATTCATTTGTTCCTGACGTCCTTCTTGACCTCTATTTGATTATAAGCCATTCACCAAAGGTTCATCATTTATATTTCGCGTGAAAATCTCACTAATTTTTTTTATTTAATTTAACGTAATGATAATGAGAACTGGTGATATATACAGAGGTATTCATTTGCAACTTTGCATTACGTTAGCATTTTACGCCAGCATGCTCCCCAACCAGAGAAGGTATATCTATGCTATTTAAAGTATAGTCATAAAGTAACGCTTCATTGTACATTTTTAAATAACTGTCATCAACCAATCACTAAGTTTGTGGGGTAGAATACCATAAATAAACTTCATTATAGATAGGGAACACGAATGGGGACAAAAACTATAACTATATATTTTTTCGACGAATGATGTGGCCAATTAGGGTGGAAGTGGAGATGGCCAATCGAACAATTGCTACCGCGAATCGCGAAGGGGCAACGAGGAATACGGGTGTGGTTCGGAGGAGTGCTAGAGAGAGGGAGAGGGAGGGACGTGCGAAGAGGGCTGAAGAGTGAGGGGGGAGAGGGAGCAGCGGGTCGAGAAAAAGAACGCTTCCGTTAATGACCCACGCGCTGACGACAACGGCACTCCTTCCTTCCCCATTCCCCCATTCCACCCTCAACGGTATCTACCCCCACCCCACCCCTACGAAGAACTTCCCGCCTCCTGAAACATTTATCAACCGCGAATATTTAAAAAAAAACTAGGCAGGGTTCGGAGCGGCGGAAAGGAGCTCTTAATATGATTCTTGACGCCTCGAATTTCAGTCCTGCGGACGGTTTTTTTTTAATCCTTAATTTTTATCCATCTCCCCGGAAAAAAGGGTCTACTCCTTCCATTTTTCCCTTTCCTTCTCCTCGGTAGTGCTTCATCATTCCTCCGAAGGAAATGCGTTGCGATTGACGACTGAAAAATGATTATGGTGAATGAGTGATCCCCGAGAATGATGTGCCCGTCGAAAGCCGCATTGTTGCAAAATGCGAAGCATTATGATTTACACCCTTCGCAAAAGGATCCAAGAATTGAAAATCATATGCTGAGATGGATAATATTCAGGAAAAGCTGTTGGTGTTCTCCGGAAAAAAGTACACAGCAGATGTAATCACATATGTTTATACTGATAGAGCTTACACCAACTACTTCAGGGACGCGTGAGTGAAGAAAGAACATCAATGGGACATAATCCCCTAAAGTGCCTTACCAATGAGGTCAGCATCTCCCTAAGCCAAGAAAACATTTCCAAAGCAGATTCAAAAGTACCGAAACATACATTCTAAAAAACGGGTTACTACTCGAGCTGAGGAACTAGGTTGAAATGAGGTCTTTTAAAAGTTAAGGACCAAGCCACACAACTAATTGTGATTCTAACAATCATCATCATTAGTATTTCAATCCTAGAATTGTTTACTGCAGCTCTCCATTCTGCCCTATTTAGTGTCAATTCCCTCACGCCCTGGTATGTTTGCTCTTTCACGTCCTATTTTAACAATAGACACACAATATCACTAATCATCCACCGTAACATACGCCAGTACTGAGTCAAAGGCAAGAACTGAATCAATTCAAATAAGAATATATTTATGAGCAAATAAGAATGAACCATTAAATATTAATTTAAACGGGCCGACCTTCTATTTTAACGTACCTTCCATTATGAAGAGCAAACCAAATACTGGGAAGCTGTATTTCACAACGGGTAAAGTTGACGTGTGTTGGCTGCGGCTTAATGTTAGGCTAGATAAAGTGATAAATCCTAATCAGTTGAACCACATAAAAACTGATTATTGATACAAATTAACCGTTTTTTCCGGTGCTAATACCAACAAAATGATATTAGATCTCATTCATAAATCCATGAATCAGTATTTCTATATAGGCATGTCATTTTAGGAAGGCTATCAAACAGCATGGAAATGCAATTGAGACATTTCTTATCTATCAAACGAAGTCGATTCATGACATTTTCAATGTTCCCCTACACATACGATGATTTGAATAATGACCGAGAGGAACTCATTTTTTCGCTAGTAAAAAAAAAACTGACGGTATTTTTACAAATAAAGTATTTTATAAGTGGAATTCGCAGTGGCCCGCTAGAATAATGCACAAAACCTCGCAAAAAAAAGTTCGATTTAGAGACTTCCAGAAGAACACGGGACCATTCATAAGGGATGGAGTGCGGCGAAGAACGATCGCTGTCACCGGCGATAAACAATAAAATTAATCGCAATAAAATACAATCAAACGCCACCCACCGCCTCTACAGATACTGTCACGCTCTTTCCGCACGTTGACGACGTCCTCCGATCCATCTCTCCACACCCTCCGTAAGCACCGTCTCCGCCCAACCCCAACGCGCGTTATTAATGAATCTCTACCCCCGTCCTCTCTCCAAACCCTCAAAATCTCAGATCCGTTCACCAGTCTGGAACTCACGCTTACCCCTTCCCTATAACGTTCCATCCCCTCGGCAAAACCATTCCCTTCTTCCTCCCCCCCCCCACAAATCGCCTCATCTTCACCCCTACGCCCACAGTGTCCTCCCCGGTCACCTCGAGCCCCCATCGGCTTCACGGCTTCCTCAGCATCTATCTCCCCCGCCTCCGCTCCACTCTGTCGGCCTTACGTTCACGCCCCGCCCTCCACTGAGCCAGCTCCTACGCCCGTCACGGCCACCGTGTATTTGCATGCGCTTAAAACCTGACATCCCGCCGGCAGGGAAACGGCAGGCCGAATTGCGGTGCTTTATCGTAACGACTCTCGATCTCGTGGGTGATAAGACTCACATTTAAGCGAGTCCTACCGTTGCGAAAAGGAACGCAACTAAACGGCAGCTCCCTTTTCCAGCGATTGAATACGGTGCAAGAATGTGATCGAAGAGCAACTTTAAGACAAGTGAAACCTTTATTTTGAAAACTCTGGCAATTGCGCATACGTCATAAAGCACACAATCCCACCCCACCACTTTTTCTATATCTACTATATCTTAAACGGAAATTGCGAATGCAAGCTATGCTTACATTGCTATTTTTATCTATTTAAATAGTGAAGTTTAGTCTAATATATTAATATTAATCCTATTTTATGCATGATATGTGGTACATATTTGCTGGGAATTCACCCCCTGCCACACATCTTTATGGTGGCTTGCAGGGTATTACGTAGATGTAGATGAATATATGACATTACTTAGCATACCCTCCACCAAATAAATGAAACTATAAGCTTCAAATCCTTACAGAGGTGCACACATTTAAACACATATTAAAAATTTTGGCTAAACCAGTCTGGAGGTTCGTCATATATTAATTTTATGCAAAAACAATTGAATGAAAATTAGCACAATAATAATAAAACAACGTGATACTCCTCATGAGTAACTCATTTAAACATTAAAATCAATTAACTGCTCAATATCAACATTTCAAAACGTGTAAAAACGATCAGAGGGGACAGAAATGCCTAAATAAAAAGGATCAAGCTGGAAATTAGCAAAGACGGAAAATAAGACAATATATTATACAGAAAAGGGTGATCATTATTCCTTATTTCTACGCAATGGAAAGCCGGCATTTTTGCCAAGATATCTGCCACAAACAAGCCATAATCTCCTGCCATTTCCCCGCGTTCCGAATATACTACAGCGAGCAGTCTGTTGCACCGAGGCTTAAAATGCCTTTCTCGCCTAAATCCACCCCTTTTCCTAATCCTTTTTCCTTATGCATTCACCATTCCGCGAAGGAAAATCTTGCTCAACCCTCTCATTCCTATTCTGAGACCCCATCTCCAGCTCTTCCTTTCTGGCCCAATCACCCCCTTCCTTCTCCACTACGGCCCGCCCCAGTTCTTTAATTCCCATCTCTTCTCCCTCCATCTCCCGGTCTTTCCCGAGACAGGATCGACCTCCCCTTTCTTCCTGATAGCTCCCAACACCACCAACCCCCCCACCCCCCTCCGCACCTCCCTCCCCACTCGCGTCGCCATCACTCCATGCCGTTAATTATGACAGATTCGGCATTAATACAAAACTTTTGGGGAGAAGGGGGAAGTGGACCGTAAATAGATTAAGGATCCAGATTAAATTTAATGCGTTTTCAATTCAAGGGGAGGTGGGGGAGAAAGGCGAGGGATGGAATTATAAGGGGGTAATTTGAGCGGTCCTTAAGAACCGTTGTGTGCACAAAGAGTTTTCGAGATAATGCAAGAAAGCACGCAATAGGCAGACTCACTTCCTCCGGAACAAGGGGGAACTGTCTTGGTCTGTGTTCCTCCCCAAATCCATGGGCTCAAGTATGGCTCCAACGGGTTTCAGGAAATTGCGTTGATGTTCTATTGAAACGGTTGAAGTGCATAGAAAACTTCAAACGAAGACAATAAATGAGAATTTTCAACTTTTGGACAACACTTAGTGAAACATTATACACAAAATAAAATTACGGGATCATTTACGGAGAGAAAATAAAGACAAACTGAGCCACAAGTCATTTATAATCCGGAATGCATTCAGCATTTTGAAATTAAATAGGCCCGAAGTTGACATCTGAGCATAAGATTTGGCTTTAAATTCTACCCGGTGTGGTAAAAATATCGACAACGAAGCGAAATATCTTGGAACTTTAAGCCCAGTGGCATTTTTAAAAACCAACGAAAAATGATAAAAACAAAAACACACTATTAATTTGACAATGAATTACTAATATACTTTTCAATCACACTACACCAGCACCTCACTAACCTCTGTTTCAATGTTTACCTACTTTTCCCTTCTAATAATCTCTCTAAATACACCAATCGGTAACTGCTTCATCGAAAATTTACTTTCCCCATCATTAAGTTCTCATGATTCTGCATCAACACAAGTTGCAAATTGGTATCAGGCATTCCAGACAAATCTAGCATTCCGAATATATTAATGGGTACACGACCATGAACAGACTAGGTGTGGGTAGGCGAATGCAGTGCAGAAGCTTTAGTTCTCTCCAGAACGAAAGTTGCCAAGGGGGATGCTTGAAACCGACGGGATCATCTCTAATAGGAAACCATGGAGTCAAGTGGTACAAATTGGAATGGTTTGCGAATTTTGGTCTGTTTTAATCGTTCATTACAATCTCGTTCATTGTTTTCACTGAAGTTTTTCTCATCCGGGGGCTCGAGACGGAAGAGAAAAATCGACACACCAAAATTCAAGAACCATTCGTGTTTGCTGTAGGGTCGGGGGGAGGGGCCTAGTGGGTCACGCGCTGAGCTGCGGACCGGAGGGTCCAGGGTTCAAATCCAGGGCGAGATTTCTGGACACCCCCATCTAAAATCCTCGCGATTTTTTTCTGCGCGTCTGAACTTAGTAGGAAATCGCAATAGGCCCAGGGAAAGGAACTGGCCCCCTACATATTTGACATGAATTTCACACATGCAGGGTAAGGCCTCTAGGAGCCTTGGAGTCTACCCTCACCTATCAAAAACCAACCTTCGGGTTGAAGACACCTTTTTTCGTGTTTGTACCATGTGACTCCTTGGTTCGAGATAATCCCGAAGTTTCAAACACACACCCCCAGGGAGGAAAATAACATAGTATTTATAATTATACTTCTCATTATTAGTTTACGTTCAACATAAACATAGCCGTCGACTGACGCTCCATCCGATCGAAGACACCGGTTAGAACACTAATGATTTACACTGTATTAATTTACATTAGTTAATGTGTTCCTCACTTGACTTCTATCATCTCCTATGTAACTACATGGAATTTGCTATACATGTTGTAATTAAAGAACTAGTTTTGTAACAAATTAATAAATTGTGTGAAATTATAAAAGTAGAGTTTACATTTCCATTTTTCCTCATTTGATTTATTTAAGATTTAGTGGAAGTACCTATTTCATTTGATATGTACAAAAAATACTACCCTCTTAATAAAACACTCTTACACACTGTAGTCTTTCATACGTTGCAATTTTTAGGCCAACTGGCATTATTGTGAACTTATATCAGCTTGAAATTTTACGGATTTCTTAGACGACTAGATATGAAGGCTGACACTGGTTTGTTGAAAAATATTTCCATACCGTATTCGACTGCAGGGTAAACAACGGACTAAAGAATACCAATTTTCCTGGGATCCTTTTGTTTAACTTTAGAGTAATTAGCCACAAGACATTTAATTTTGATGATAATAAAGGTGTACCAAAAAGTGCAATTGTAGAGTAGAACCACGTGAAAGTAAGTCAAGGTCATCAATAAGACTTCATTCGTCTCTATTTTGGTTTCAAACGCAGAGCTCTTAGGTACTCAATCACGGGAAAAGACCAGTCAGAATTAATGAAGTTACGAGGCCGCATCTATGCCAAAATATTAGTTCGGGTCAAATTACAGCTTCGAATGGATCTAACCGCAAGCGCCAACGATGCCATCATAAATTAAATACCTCGAATAGTTCAAACCCGCCGGAAAAATCACTCAAAAATATAAATGCCGAAGATACGAAATAAAAATGAATGAAGATTCAGTAATCATTATGTTCACGCAGAAACTGCGGTCCAATTCCAGCCTCGCATACGGAGAGGTTCGATACCGCAGCGCAGTGGAGCAAGTGAGCGCAACTCACTCAATCATGAATTATGCTTGAATCCCGGAGGGTTATATATGTATTAGGCTTGAAATGACGGAACCCTCAAAATGCTGCTGCAGTTCGGGAAACTGAGGGGTGTTCCACGTATGAAGGATCGAGATTAGAAACGGGGGGTGAAAATGGAACGAGGGGCGAGTGAGGCGGGCGGCTTCGAAGGGTGGGATATTTTCATGGGATCGGAATCTTGGAATGGGGGTGTATGTCTCTGCGGGCAAACAGCTCACGAATCGTGGGGGAAGTAAGTCGGCGGAGCAAAACAGGGACGGAAGGAGAGGGTTACGAATGGAAGGGAAGGGGAAGGCTACGCCCCAGGGGAAGGGGTTTATGGGAGAGGTGAGCGCTAAAGGGATGGCCCGCCGAGGGTGGGAATCAAGGAGGGGTGTGAACGGGGTTGTGTGCCAGGGTGCATGTAGCGAGAATGATTGGGATTTAAGGCGGGAATACTTTGAATGAGGAGCGGGATTTTATACGTATTGGATGGAACCTTACTACAATTACAGAGAATCTTATTCACATACGGAAGTTTTTGCCGGAAGGCGTACGAATTAGCAAAAAAAGAAAAAGTGAACAATACATAGAATTTTGTAGAGCAATAAACAAGAATAATTATGCATCCAAGAGAAGAATTTAGCCTAATATCCACAAAATCAAAAGAAATATGAATGAAAATCGCATAAAACAACATAAAATATTACATTAATGGGTTTTATAACCATGAAACCAACTTACTTTTGGTGCGGCCCTCAATATTTAGTTAGTGTCAGTGGCCAAATAATGACACAGGCCTACGAACAGTTGAAAATGTTGGTATTTTAGTAAAATACATTAAAACAATTTTTAATAGATTCATCAGTATAGGTCATCTACGAGTGTGGGGTACGTTGATTTTCTCATGACCACAGAATGAATGGGAAACGAGCTACCTATCGAACGGATAAATGACGCTATGGGAAATTTGTTGAAGAAAGGGGTAGACAAAGTGAGATACTCTCTATGCAAATAATTAGTCCATACAACTGATGAGCATATTCCAACATTGCATGGATTTGACAAAAGCAAAAGATATCCTCCACCACAGGACCGCGCTAAATGATTTCATAAAACGCATTATTTTCTAACTCAAAGCTATTAATCACGCTTTTCCTGGAATCTACTGAAAAGAACGGCATGAATGGTTGGTGACGTACTAAGTAGCGACCTCTTCAGTAAATACTGGATGTTAATCAGTTTTTTACCTAAAAGTTTGGATTAAATGGTAGTATTCAAATCATAGACAGCTATTATAAGGAATGTAATACAACGCCGTGGTCTACTGGGAAACATGGGTAACACCATCATTGAAACTTCGCAAGACAACTCCTTCAGCCTTAAAGGGTTTTATTAATTACCTTTACCTATTTCCACTTTGGTCATTTTTAAGAGGACCAACATATGCAAAATTACACAGGCAAAATCCAGGCTATCGATTTAGGTCTTTCGGCTATTCGAAAACATTTGTTATATAGTCATGAAATTCACAGTCTTATCAGTAATATTTTTAATAAATTTAAGATGATTAAATAACTGTTTGTTCGTGTAACTGCTCCCTAGTGATTCCCAATTCTCCGCTATTTATCTGTTTTATACAACACTGGTTTAATTACGTTGAAATATATCCATGTTCAAATACTTGAAAATGCTGCAATGCGACGATAAATGGATCAGTGAATAATTCTATTAAACGATAGAAAATTACGAATTTGCATTTCCTAATATTACATTAAGTACTTATCCGTGAATTTTACTATTATTTCTACACATATAGCATTTGTTTACGATATAAATAAGGAAGTTGTTGGCAGCCACTGCAGCGTGTAGTAATGTAATGGTCCCAGGAAAAATCTGGGTAATAGCTCACTATATGTTTAGGAACCCCATGCAAAAAAATACTATTAAATAATGCGAAGAGGTTTCAAATAATTTTCATGCTTCAAGAACTTTGGCTTAATACTCTATGTTGCGAGTCATGAGCAATGCGAAATATTAAGCGGTCTCTAAAACAAAACTAAATATAAACCGATGTCAGAGCAATGTACTCTGTGATATTGCAGATATTATTCAAGCATAATTACGTAGCAGTCCAACGAGCTAACCTTGTTACAGTAATGAACGATAGTTTAGTATAATTTGCATCCTATAAATGGTTTTATTATGAACCTCACACAAGCAAAGTGTACGCTTTGCATCATAAGTAATAGAAAAAAGAGAAGCATAGTCTCGGCAAATATTAGTTTTTGATATGTTGAAGAATAAAAAATATTATTACTCCCATCAAGCTTGCTACGGTTAATTAATCGTAATAAAGAATGTCTATTGAATCAAGCTGAGAGATAAAAACATTGCTCTACACACCACTACAAGTTTCGCCCGATCACATAATATTTCTAATTCCTATCGGAATCAAATTCACTGATCATCCAACAAGGCTATTTGATGAATGGTACATATTACCACAGCCTAAAGCGTTCCTATTCAGTAAACAATGCCCTTTGCTATCAAATTATCGACTTTATAATACAAACGAAAATTCTTATTTACTGTTCTCTGATTTCACCGAATGTCAAGCTTGGGTATTTTTGGCAATAATTAAGTACATATGGCATTTTATCGCTCCTATACCTCTCTCCTTTTTAGAACTAGTGTTGATCATTTTCCAAGGAAAATCATTTACTTCTCATGTTCATCAAGTAATCAAAGTCCATGAATATTCATAATTCAAATAAAATGCTGTTTTTTGCATGTTGCAACTTTATGAAATTTTGATTACGTTCCAAACGAAAACATCCGCATAATAAAGTCATTAAACATGCATTTCACTGTTTCTCTTCATCGTCGTCCTACCCCCACCACGCGGCACACTTCCTGACCTCCTTCGGATGTAGAGAAGTTATCTGGTGACGAGTTTTCAAAAGAAAAAAGCGACTCCGGAGAGTAAACAAACAGAACTGTTCCTCTCTCCAACACCAGGGTGGTTACGAGCCATTGTTGTATATATTCAACAGGAAGCGAATGGGATTCAGAACCAGCGCTTTTAAAAACACTCAGCAACTTTGTGATCGCGAAGCTGTATCAACCAGATGCGTGGGTAAGAATGTTTACACTGGAAGTTTGGGCTGAGATTTGGGGATGGAACGAAAAGTTCAGAGAGATGGTGGGTCGAAATATACCAGATAAATGTGGAAGGATGAAAAAGTACAAAGGATATAGTGCTTTTTAATAGATGTTACACATTCAGAAGGCAAAATTACACTGTGACCTTACGACAGCATTCAAACAATCATGGAATGTTCCCTTTAAATATTTGTGGGTGTAGCTACAAGTTACAGTGAATTAAAATTTATTTCACGCATGTAGATCCCTAAAATAAATTCCTGATTAGAGGACAAATAAGCTACATTATTCGTGTGCACTTATATTTTTTCGTAAACAGTTATTATTATATAAATATCGGGAAATTTACCAATCTCTAAAGGTACTTTATTTACTCATCTACTTCCCAAAAAGTGAATAAACCAAGAGTTATATCTGTAAAAGTAAAACATCGTAGTAAGACTTCCAATTCCGTGAGCATGAGAGATTGCTATCATGAAATTATAAGGCTTAAAAAAGGATGGGCCCTAGCTAACTATTATAATCGATTGAATCTACCCACAGAGAAATTAGATAGTTCATACAAGCCTAAGTACAATCCTCTCAGCGTTTTTGCGATGATATTTTAATACAAATTATTGCATTCAACATAAACACGCATGAATATTTTTAGCTGGTGAATAAATCTTTCAACTAAACCTGTCCCTGAATAACTCCATCAATTAGGATTATGTTAAACAGAATTAACAATTCCTACAAGGAGACTTTTCCAGCATTTTCAAGTGCTCATTCTAAACTAATACCTATCCATTCCTTACGGTAAGAAAGCCCTTAGCTGTTGGCCACCTTTCATAATAAAATGTCAGAACGAATCAGTATTGTAGCCTGGTATTAAGTAATGGCGGGCCGGCGCCCGCTGTGGCGATCAACACAATTGGATAAGTCTAATTTGAACCATTACTTGATACCTAGCCAAAAATAAAATACCATGGGCAGTTGCAACATAAAACAGGAGGATTACTCACGAGAGACTAGAGAAAATAATTGATGGTGTTACTAAACAGCCTTGATAAATATCAATATCCGTATCCTAATATCTGGAATTGTCGAGGCATTCACCTCAAAACTTCGCAATGTTTAAGCCATAGAGAACCATACCAAATAAGGCCCCAAATAGGCATCAATATATTTTTTAGAGCGGAGAAAATAACTGTCATCGACATCATTAACGTAAAATAAGGTGTCAGAAAAATTGCATACATTCCACGGTATAGATGAAAGGCAGTCCCGCCGCGCAATATCCACCCTGTTAAAAACCTTTCTGGTTTTGGTTAACACTGCAGAGGCAGTAAACCTTGAACAACTCCGTGTATAATATGCGGAGATGATTAGATGACGTAGGCACCATAACCAGGCTTAGAACGCCAAAGGAATTGCAATCTTCGTGAATAGTTCCACATTTAATTGCAAGGCTATGACACCACAAACAGCTATATTCTCCAAGTGATAAAAATCATAATATTACCTGTAACACATTGTTGCTGGGATATTCAGGAGCGTTAAATAGTTTATAAATTAAGGGGTCAATAACTATTAACTTCAAGTTCAAGATTTCTTGGGTAATACGCCCAGTAAGCATCACGGACCAGCGATGCAAATAAAACTTCGGAACTCCATCAATGGAAAGGGGAAGATATTTCCTAGAGCGGAGGAGGCAGGGGAGTTCGTTGACGGGCGGGTGGCCAAGCTAGCAGAAGATTGGGAACCGGAATGGTATAAACTATCCTCGCCCCAGAGGTGTGTGCGCAGGCGGTAGATTTCACATGAGGGTTTCGAAATCCCAAACGCATGATCTCTCGCCCTACCCCTCTGCCCTTTCCCGAGAGCCCCTTTCATACCCAGTTTTGGTCCCTCGTCCCCCTTCCACCCAGCTCTCGTACCCTTTTCTGGTTCCCTTACCGACCGTTCCACAAACCATCCCCACCCCGCCTCCCACACTCCTTGTTATTCAATCTCGCTCCGCAATTCTTTTGCCGCGAGCTTCCTCATCCGGCGAAAACCCGAGTTTTGAGTCAACAATGCCTCAAGACACGGCGGCGGTACCGAGTGGAGGGGCGAATCCCACTCAACCCCAGTTACCCCTGCCGAGTATTCGGTCGTTAATCCGTGTTGACATTCTATTGTTTCTCGCCTTGCGGGCGAATGACTACGACACCCCAGGCACTTAGTCCGAGACTCACGGCTGGAGACGCGAACGAGATTCGCATCTAAGCCTTTGGGACGCACATCAAAGTCACCGATAAAACAATCAAGTGAAAAATACAATATAGGTTTACCAGGACAGTGGCACTCCCAGCATCGCTCCCTATTGAATCTCTTAAGTGCCAAATAATAGCTAATCAGTACGAAAGATTCGTCAACTCATCTTCATCGCAATGAAATGTAGAGGATCACCATCATTTCTGGTCACCAATCGCACGACTGTCCCAATCCAGATCTCCAATCTATTTGACCAGTCAAGGATTTCATGTTGACACACAACACGTTAACACACTTGTCTTTTAAATATTTCACCACCTGATCCACAAATCTCCTATGAATGTTCTTCAGCATTTTTTTCTGTTAAATGTATCAAAAGAACTGTTTGTACATACAAATATATCTCAAGGTGGTATACGATAATGTTGTCCTCTACCATTTCATGCTCAAATGAAATGTTTCATTCACCACTTTAATTGACTGCATTTCAAATGCTTCAAGTGTGGTATTTTCTGAACCTGTTATTGTTTATACCTCATTTACATGAAGAAACATGCTCCAAAAGTCTATTCTATTGTTTCCTAATTCTAAACTTTTGTTTCCGGTTGCTAGCTGATACTACACACACTTCCCTTAGCCTGGGATATTCTACTCACTATACTTAGTGACTTCGTTCACCACCTCCTTAATCGACATCCCAAAAAATAAAACGCTCTCCCTTCCACAAGCTTTTGTAAACCACATTAATCTTGATAACCAAACAACCTTGATAACTATGCACGACTTTGTCAAAACCATTATCCGTATTATTAATACTCAGTTAAAATAAAATAGTTGATTAATTCATTGTTATGAACATCTATTATTTCCAGAAAATAACGTCAATTTTATGTCCTCACATCACAAATCAGTACATAATTTTCCGGGGCAAAGAAAACATGCAAATATAAAGTAATTTCGCGGACTATGACAAAAAATGCAATGGAAATTATTAAATTCCATCAACACTTTAAAAAAAATAGGACTGCTACCATTGTAAAAAACAGGTTTCACACAACCTATGGGTAGTTTAATTGAAATATCTGTATTCATGATAGGAGCAAAACTCATGGTGTTGAGCCATTTTACCAGACCTTGAACGCCCTACGGCTCGTCTAAGAGGATCCAAGAAACGTGGGTGAAGGCGAGGCCATCCTTTTCAACATGTCCCTCTTAATTCTGAAAGAATATCTAAAGAAAGGAACAATGCGGGAGTCCAGCCATGATAAAGGAGTAATATATGTCACCCAGAGAAGGAAATAACGACTTCCTTTGCCGCTCAGGGTGGAAAAAGAAAGTGGTTTCGGGGGGAGGGGAACGAGGGGTGGAAAGACAAACGGCTTTCGTGGCTCCGCTTGCTTCTTTTGCTCTCTCCCTCTTCCGCCTTCCAAATAGAACAACCCTTCCTCCTACCAGTCCGACCCCTCTCTTTCCCCTCCCCCGAAAACCTCTCGTGCCAAAAACTACCCCTTGCGCACCCTCTCGCCTCCTCTTCCTCGCATCTTACTTGTCCCAACAACATAACCCCTTCTTCCACCTACCCTCCTCCCCCAAGCGTTGTCGGCTTTAATCATTTAATTTCGAAGCCCATCCGAGCATCCGCAATAAAGGTCGGAATTACTCATCGAGGCCCCCACCGCCTCCACGCGGACTCCCCCAAACTCCTGCTCCCGACCCCTTCCTCTCCCGTCGACTTATCCCCCATGGCACCCGCACTACCTCCTTTCACGGCACCCACACCGCCTCTTTTCTCACCAGCATCACTTCGCCACGTCAAATGATGCGACTTCGCACGAATCTTTCCGGCGACCGAAACGCCCTCCCCATCCATTTAGCGTCCTTATTAAGGAGGCAGAGGGGACCATTATCCAACAAAAATCGCATGCGTGCACCACACAAATGCATCGATACAAATTCATTTGTTTTGAACGGACCCAGGTCACATATTAGATTGCATATTGGACGGAAGATTTGGTCCCCTATCGATCTGTTCTAAATGGGTTATAAAATAAACGTGGCCAAAGGTTTTGCTAACTCAAACAACCACGAAAATTAGGTAGTCCTCGTGATAAATGGTTCTCGACTCATTAGGTTAACCCAAAAGCATACAAGAAGAGATAGACTGTTTTAGATTAGACTTGATTAACCCAGCATCCTAATTTCTTTACTTTAAATGCTATTATTTCGGCTGAAATTTATTTAAGCCAAACTGGAGACGCTTCCCGTTCAGTGGCAAAGCAGAACTAACAATCCCCGAAGTGTTCTCCCTTTTCCTCGCGGGGGCGATTACTAAAGACTTTTGACGGTGGATAGGATGCCGACGAAAATAGGATACAAAATTACCCAACTTCACATAGAAATAATAAAGGCCAGAAATTAACCAAAACATTCCTAGCTGATTTCCTAGGAATCAATTTGCAGCTTTACCAATTGAGCGACAGGTCGAGTGAAGGGGTCTTGTGAATGTCATGTGAATGACAATCGGTAACTACACGGACCAGGCCATCGTGACCGGGGAATACTTCTGATATTCTTCCCTATTTCCACTGCTGAGAAGGGGTATTACCATTTTAGTTTTTACATTTAGTTCCAAGCTTAGTCCATAGTTTAGTTCCAATTAGTTTTTACAAAACTAGACTGTGATTGTGGATAAATTATTATTCTTAAAAGTTCAACTGTTCCATAAATTTCCCAAACCAGTACGACAGCGAAGCGTAAGAAAGAAGCGGCCGGCTGAGAATTCGAATCTGTCATAAAAGGCATCGAGTTTATAGGGGATCATTAGTCCGGAAAGAGAATTGAGCATCCTCAGACAAATCTCTAGGAGCACCACTGATATTTGTGTGCTTTGTTACTTTGTTCACTTCATCAAACATCGATTTTGAACCTTGAATTGAATTATGTTTTACGAATAATAGTTAATGGTGCCTGCGAGAGCAATACCAGCACTTTTACTTCGACGTACACACTATTCTTTTAAGAACACTGGCTAAACAATTAAAACAAATGCCTTTACATTTGATGATGTCCCTTCTTTTTGCTACATTGAAAGCCCTTAATTATGAACATTGGAAAATTCAATGTTGCAAACCCTAATTCTGCTTTTACGATCAGGTTAAGACGCACCAATTAATGTTGTTTATTGAGGCAAACCTTTAGTCACAACAGAACTCTTTACGATATCAGATGAATTTGTTTGCAAACAGATGTCCTTGTCCTCAGAGCATATTTACATCCGAATTCTAAGAGACATGTTATAGAATGGAGACTAACACCAAACTGTCTTTGGACAGAATTGTTCAGAGCTTTCGCCGCGATGCAAAACAAAATGAACTCGGATAAATGCAGAATTTTCATCACGCTCAAAAAATTCTCATTTCCGAAAAACTTTCGTAAAGGTTAGCAAAGGATGAATCACCTCAATGACAAACACGAATAGTTAATTATTTTTCCAGATAGTGAAAATCGAGCTATCTTTTATTTCCGTTTTATTGGAATAATATCTGCCAAGTAATTACGTAGTTATCTAAAATGATAGGTAGACTTTAAACTAAAGCTAACGCCTGACCCTTTAGGCTAGATAAAAGATAATGATACTTCTCTATGTCAGTTAAAATTTGACCTGAGTGAATCAAGCACGTAAATACATTTAAAAACATGCTTAAAATTGGCCAGATTCCCACCAGAAACCGGAATACTATAATTCGGTTGGGGCAGAGAGAAATAGCCGTGGCCTAGTGGGTTAAGGACTGGGGCAGAGAGGGGAATGACGAACCTTCCCGAGACGTTAAAGGAGTCTCCTTATCTAGCTGACTCACTACCGCGTTGATAGTGGCATTCAACGCGTTTCTCTTTGTCAAGTTCAGAACGTTCACGTCTACATTCAAGTGAAATGCCAACCCACGTAACACGTTCGTCATGGCGAGAAAAGATTTCAAATCATCTGACAGGGACGAAAATCTACTCAAGAAAATATAATTCTTCCTCTTTTCCTAAAATTTTCGTTGACATTAAGTACAGTCACTTGATAGTTATAACAACGGAGTTGTGCCCATTTTTTGTGACAATATATACTGCCATTTCAACACACGATTAGCTCTTGAATCTCTCACAGCATCATATGCCTTTCGTCGTCAGAATTACTGATTAAGTAAATTAAGAAACAATCCAACGAAATTGAATAATACTTGAACAAGAAAATTTACCAACTGCGAGACATACCCTTGATATTATAGTTCACGGAGCAGAAAATGCAATGGAAATGTTTATTTAAATTAAAATCCTAAGTATAAAGAGAAAAGATCTGAAAGCTACATAATTAAAAAATGCCTCACCCAAGACCCATGGGTGTTTTCAAGTCGGTTTCCGCACTAATAGGCACTTCAGACTCTTCCAAGATAAGTAAGCCGCACAAACTATTCATGGCGAGGTCGCGATTATCCGGCCATAAGGACCAAAACCTTTCCTATCGAGATCGGGTTGGTGTGGTGGCTAGGGTTCTGGCCTCCCATCCTGAGGGCCTGGGTTCGATTCCCGTGCCTAGTGGAGGGTATTTCACGTGTAGTAGGTGCTCCGTCCGTCGGATGGGACGTTAAGCCGTGGTCCCCTTGACGCCTGTCGTTAACAGTAGGCTAATACCGACGCCGGGTTTCTCTCCACCCTTCCCCGTTCCCTGTAAAATTCCTGCCATTAACCAATTACCCACCTATCCTAAATGGTGCAAATGACCTCACCAGGCGGTTACATCCCCTCAGAAACTAACGTTTCTCTCTTTTCGCCCTCAATTGGCCGAAACCTGATAGAGAGTGACATTCACCGTATTTTATGGGTGTTTTCAAGTCTGTTTCCGCACTAATAGGCGCTTCAGACTGGGAGGAAAGGTGTAAGGATAGGAATGAAAGGGATGGGGGGATCAACTCCATTCATCGTAATAAAAAATACTGGACTATATATAAATTAGTTATGGCCTCAAGCAATGCATGGCTTACCACACGTAGTCTTCTCTGCTCCGTCAAACGCAGATGGGTTGTCTTCTAAAGAAGTTCCGTCTAGCACAGCACATGAGCGACTGACTCGGACACACGGACGTGAAGAAAAATGAATGTCGCAAAACAACAGAAAAACTTCCTACAGGTGTCGGTATAATAGAAAGCCACGCATTGCCCTCTGGTGGCCATTGTACGACATGAAATCAGTGGCGCAAATGCCAAACAGTCCCGTCTGACATATTTATGATCTGCCCGCCGGGAACTCTGACTAGAAAATACAACGGGATCACTGCCCGCCGCGGTCTAGGCCCGCCACGTCTCCTCACGGCCTGTTCAACCAGGATGGTGCAAACCTATCTAATACAGTGCCCACGACGGGCAGCCCGATCTCTGTTAGACCGAGCTATCCCTGAACGATTCAAAAATGTAATGGAACAAGATGTTGGTAACAAAGGATGTTATGTTTTTCAGGGGAGGCGAACGACAGCTGAGGTCATTTGTGCCCATTAAGATAGGTGGGTAATTGGGAAATGCAGGAGATTTAAGGGAACGGAGGAAGGGTGGAGAGAAACCCGGCGTCGGCATTATCTTACTCTTAAAGACAGGCGCCAAGGGGACCGTGGCTTAACGTCCCATCCGACGGACGGAGTACTGTACCTGAAATGCCCTCCACTAGGCACTCAAGTTGGGACCGATTTGCCACTGAAAAATCCGCCACTGCCGGGAATCGTACCCGGGCCCTCGGGATTGGAGGCCAGTACTCCACCACTCCTACCCGATCCCCCGGTATCAATGGAGAATGAACGCATCTCACACTAACGCATATTATGTAAGGGAATTTAATCATGAGTTATGTTATTTCAAACCAATGCAATCCCACCAACCAGAGTGCATCAAGCGTATCAAATAAATTTTATTTATTAAATATCACTCTTCGAATTAAACTTCGCGAAATATATTCAAAATATCGGAATATTATTACAGTGGTAATAATTCATGAAATTATACGTGGGAATACGCTGTACCTATATTAAAAATATATTCGTCCCCCTCATAAAGCCTCGCCTCGCGAACATGATCGTACGTGATGACCACGTACCATACCTTACATGCCTCCACGTACACATTACACCAAAGAACTTCAAAATTGTTTCCCCTAGTAGCTGCCGAATGCTAAAGAAAATTCTGGTCCTATAAAGTAAATATTTCCACCTAAAATACGATGGCATTCGTCCTAACTGCCAGGGTACAATTTGGTATTGAGAAACGTGCATTAACAATATAAACCATAACACTCCTGGTACTATTTTTAAAATCCAAATGTCCTAGTAAGTATTTGTTTCTCCACTCTCAAGGTAAATGATTTACGATCTTCGGCAGCAGAAATTATGAACACTCATGGGTTAGAGATTACAAACATACTTCGGGATGAACTGGCGCATGAACAACTACAGCTTAATGATCATTAGTTTGAGGCCTACTTTGTGGATGTAAATACGTGAATCACAACTGGAATATCTTCGCTTAAGTCGAAGTTCACAGACAGCCTTCTCCATCAAAAGTGGCCGATGAACTGAACATATTATAAATACGCCAGTCTTTCCTCTACCAGTTCTGTGCTAATCAAAACTAACGAATCATCACTTAGAGGTTAAAATTCTTTATTTCTCTACTGCGCCGCTCCTTGCAAAGTTGCTTGCTTGCAGAATGTCCATCCACAATTCCAGTCATTATAACAAGGCCCATTCTCCGCCACGTCTACTAATACCTCCCCTCTCCGCCTCCCCACTATTTCTTCTCCCCATCTTCGGGCCCATCCAAAACCCACCCCCCCCCCCTTCTGCCTTTTCCCACACCCCTTCCCACCTCCTGGTTCAGCCTAGCTACGTGTCGGAGGCACCTAATATTTTGCATCGCGGAGCAAATCCTTAACCACTGCAGTGAAGCAAACCGTGGGCTTAAGTCTTTCTCCCTACACGATGCTCAATGCCAAAGAATCTTATTCCCTCCCCGCATCGTTTCTATTCATCCTAGCCTAAATTCGACCCCTCCCTGCCTTTAACCTGCCTCTGCAGAACGTCCTCCTCATTCCCACCAACAATACTTTCGACACCCACAGACTTTAGCAGGTCATACGACGTCGACAGTTCCTTTTTTTGTCAACGACTCTCGTGATGTTGAAAAAACAGCCTAAAACATTGAAACAAAATTTTTATCACAACGAATTAATGGGCAACATCTTAGTTTACCTACAGTCCTCTACTTCACATTATTTCTCAAGTAATATCCTACAATAGGGGGTGCAATTCCTAGTGAAAACATAACTATATGATTTACTGTTTCAATTATGAACCACTGTGATAGCCATGGTATATATTTTATGAACCACAGGTACTTCAAGTAGCTATGTACTAATTCCCATCATTACGTCTACGTTCAGAGGAAAGAGACGATTTTAATGCCTCTACAACAACTAGGAGGTAACAGCAGAAATTCCACAGAGAAAAAAATCATACAGCTTAACCGGGACTCGAACCCGGGCCCCCAGATTTCCGGCCAGGTACTTTAACCAATTAAGCTACAGAGGCATCATCTTTCCCCGTGTTTTCTTTTGTGGGAGGTAATAAATGTAACCAACAGCACTAATTTAGTGAGTACGACAAATATTCTAATTACTTATCCTCCACCATATAACATTCGTATAACAATGGAATGGAAAAAATGTTTAAGAATGATTTTCCGGCATAGATGCCCACACACCCTTGTGATGGCTTGCAGGGTATAATGCAGATCTAGAGGATATCTAAAGAATTGCTTATAAATCTCAACATTATTTACAAATAAATTTTTCTAGTATTATCAGAATGATCCCCAGAAACGCGTAAACAGATCATAAAAGTGCAAGGCCAAGGCAGATGCGGAATTTACGAGTTTGGCTTTTCAGTTTTTTTCAGGAGTTCATCCTTCGCCTATCTGTCCATAATTTCTTCTCTACTTATAAGTCATTGGTAGAAGATAGGATTCAAATGTTGCTGATCATACGAAACAGGGAAATAAAAATAAAACTAAAAAATTTCTAAAATGCCAGGCAAGAGCGCATATCGGAGAAAATGAAGAGACTGCCAAAACAGCCGATGCGCGAAACGAAATAGACCCAGTAAGTGAGCGAGAACAGTGGACGCGAAGGACGCCAGAGAGCGTTTAGAATGGAAATGAGTGTTATGTAGGGGAAGAGGGGATACGCAAAATCAAGATAAATGTTCGGGCCGTTAAAAGTAATGCAGAAAATTCAAATCGAAATAGCTCCTGATTTCGTTCCTCCTTCAAATGCTCTGGTCCTGAATATTAAGTAAGCGAGGGAGAAGGAATGAACGTTGCGGTGAGGCGCCGACGGGAGTCGCTGGAGAGGATGACAAGGGGGAAGGATCGCCGAGGACTGCAAAACGTCGTCGTACTCGAAAGGAATCCCTTAAGATGGCTAGCGTGAAAAAGATTTCTCCGAAAGTTTTCCGGCATACGAAGGCAATCGTGAAATAGGAATGGATAGCGAAGGTGCATAAGGGAAGCTAAGGAGGAATCACAATTTGCCAGTGGACTGACATATTGGGTCAATTCAACTTTCAAATTAGTATTTATCACGAATTGGAGTTTCATTCAATGACCGATGAGTCATTCAGAGCTTATATAAAAACCAGGCGGCTGTAATCAAATTAGGATCTACAAGTAGAAAAGAGAGCGTAAAGAAAGCAGTGAGATAAGGCTTTGCACAGTCTCCCGTATTATTAAATGCCTACATCGAAAAAATCATCCAAGAAGTCAAATAAAAGTGTCCGGGAGTGAATATCCACGGGGAGAAATTTAGCATGCTGCGATTTGCCGACGGCATATCAAGACGACAGTCATTGCAGAAACAGACGGAGATTTAAAGAAGACACTAGGAAATATGGAGAGGACACTGGCTAGATATCACTTGAAGATCAATAAAAAGAAATCTACGGTATTGGCATACAAGCAGGAGAAAACAAGTTGAACCAATGTTAAACTCATCATCATTGGTCATCAATCCTCAGATTGGTTTGACACAGCTCTCCACTGAGTACTTTTATCGGCTAATCTCTTCATATTTACGTATTTCTTCTCTTTCACATCCTTCATCACTTGCTCCATATATCTCACTCGAGGCCTTCCTTTGCCATTCCTCCCATCCACTTGTCCTTCAACGATTGTCTTCATCAGGCCATCGTGTCTTAAGACATGGCCGATTTAGTTATCCCGTCTTCTTCTTAGAGTTTTCAGCAGGCTTCTCTTTTCTCCCACTCTTCTTAAGACTTCTTCGTTTGTCACTCGGTCGATCCATTTTATATTCATCATTCTTCTGTATAGCACCACATTTCGAATGCTTCCACCCCTTTCTTCTCCACTGATGTCATCGTCCATGCCTCACTGCCGTAAAGAAACATGCTTCAGATGTACGTCCTGATGAATTGTTTCTTACTTCTATGCTTGTATTTTTAGATGTAAGTAGTTTCTTCTTTTGGTAGAATACCCTCTTTGCCTGAGCTATTCTATTGACTATTTCTTTCTTAATTCGTCCATCGTTGGTTACTCGGCTTCCCAGGTAGCTGAACTCTTTCACCTCTTCCAGTTTTTGCTTCCCTAGTTTAACGTAGGTTTTGGCCTCTTCTCTTTTGCTGCACACCAATATCTTAGTTTTATTCTTATTGATCTTCAGATGGTATCTGGCCATTGTCCTTTCCATGTTTATTAGTCTTATTCAGATCCTTCTCTGTCTCTGCTACGAGTGCTACGAGGTGTGTTCAAAAAGTAAGTTGACTTTATATTTTTATGAAAAAATATTTATTTATTCTTCAATATTCAAGTTGGCCCCTTTAAAGCAATCGCCCCACATATAATATACTAGTGCCAACGCTTTTTTCAATCCTCGAAGCAATTCTGATGAGCAATTTTTGGTGTAGTCTTGAGCTCTTCTAGCGAAGCAGTCTTCATCTCCTCAATCGTTGCAAATCTCCGTCCTTTCATAGGTCTCTTCAGTTTTGGGAACAGTAAAAAGTCGCAAGGGGCCAAATCCGGTGAATATGGTGGCTGAGGCATAATGTTGGTGTTGTTTTTGGCCAAAAAATCTCTTACAAGCTACGATGAGTGAGCAGGTGCTTTATCGTGATGCAAAAGCCATGAATTGTTTTTCCACAATTCCGGACGTTTTTTTCGCATTGCTTCTGTAAACGGCGCTTACCTTCAAGTTAATACTCCTTATTGGTCGTACGACCTTGTGGTGTGAACTCCTGATGCAATACGCTACCCAAATCGAAGAAAACGGTGAGCAAAACCTTGACATTTGATCGAACTTGGTGTGCTTTTTTCGATCTTGGTCCTCCTGAGTACTTCCATTGGGACGATTGGGCATTGGTTTCGACGTTATAACCATATACCCATGATTTGTCGCCAGTTATGATCCTTTTGAGCAAATCAGGATATTCATTGACATCACTCAACAGCTCCTGAGCGATGCTCATGCGACGGTTCTTCTGGTCAAAATTAAGCAGTTTCGGAACGAACTTCGCTGACACACGCCACATGCCCAAAATATCCGAAAAAATTGCTTGGCACGAGCCAACCAATATGCCAACATCCTCAGCAACTTCTCTAATAGTGATTAGACGATTTTTCAAAACAATATTCTTCACTACTTCAACGTTTTCTTCTGTTGTTGACGTGCTGGGACGTCCAGAGCGAGGTTCGCCATTGGCATCTTCTCGGCCATCTTGGAAGAGCTTATACCACTTATAAACATTTTTTTTACTCAGAGCAGACTCACCGTATGTCATTGTTAACATTTCACGTGTTTTGGAGCACTTAGTTCCATTTTTTACACTACATTTGATGCAAATTCTTTGATCCATTTTTTTATGGCAGAAAATCGCCGACCACACCAAAACACGTCTAACATTTGTATCTATCAATAACAAACGAAATATGCTATATTGTTGAAAATGTAAGCATATGTTTTGGACATGTGTACCAACACAACAACAACAAAAATTGATAATCGAATGTATGTTGCCCGCCTTACTTTTTGTCACCTTACTTTTTGAACACATCTCGTACTTATTGAAAATAAAATTTCACCCACCACTAGGGTTAAAACCCAGGCCCTTGGCAAATGAGGCATTTATTCACACCACCACGCCAATCTAATCTCCAAAACTTAACCGGTAACCGTAGAAATAAGTTTGTTGCTTAAACAAACTCATTCAATTCGTGAGCAGTGAATACAAATAATATCCACTAAAAGCAAGAGGAAAGCAACACCAATTGCTAACTTCCCTCAAGAGGCGTTTGTTAAGACATCATCACGGAAAAGAGAAATTACGAGATACGTAACTGTTGGCGAATAATTCCTTAATCGGCTTTTAATTTAATCGGATTAAGTTAAAAAAAAGAAACGAAATATTATTCGGAGGAAAAACATTTCATTAGAAATACCTTGTGAAATCTAGATTAGAATACCTGATCCGAACAGGGGAATGTGTGAATGAGTAAAGGAAAAGTAATCGTATTACTGCTACGAATTAGGCGAATTCTTAGTTTCTTTGTGACGCAAATTTTTAATTCTTAAGGAAAATTACGAACGCTATCTTGACAAAACCCCCGCAACTTTCAGAAACATCAAGAAACAGAAAGAACATGTAAAACTGAAACGGAAACCTAAAATGGGGAATGGGAAGGAGTCTCTTCCGAAGAGGTGGGTAGTGCTAACGTACCAGGACAGCGTCCTCGGGAAACAGAAGGACATCTGGTGAGGATAGAGAAGGCAAGAGAGAAAAAGAAAAGAGAGATGAGGTGTGAAGAAGGAGAAGGCAGATGGGGTGAGTCCACACTTTATGCGACGCCGCCGCCGCCAGTGAGCTTCGGAGGCAATTTGCATCTCGTACGCAGTGGAACTTACCCATTGCATTTTTCATGTGGCGTCTCATCTCCTAGCAACCCCCTCGGTCTCCCCCTTATCCACCCTGCCCTCCTTCATCCCTCTCACTCCTCCCTCTTCCTCCTCCCAGTTTTACGTTCGCACCACCCTCCTGCAAACCATCCCTACGCCCACCCCTAAATTCACGCCTCCTTCCAAACCCCCTCCCCTACAATTCCTCTCTGTTGACGCTCCCACCCCAAAAAACCAGCTCTCATCTCTCTCTCGAAATCCACGCAAGGATTTTCCTGCAGGCTAGGGCGCAGGAGAACGTCTTGAGAATATGTTTGCGGGGTGTAGAAACGGTAGCGACGGCAAGGGGTCCCAAGGGGCTTGGGCGGAGACGGAGGCCCAAGAATGCACCTAAGATGCCTGCCCAACAAGGGTGCTGATTTATGCTTGGATTAAAGGGCAACGTGTAAAGTTTTGCCACCTTTAGAATCAATCCAGACAGAAGGTAAGCGTAACTTGAGAGGAAGAATTCCTAAATATAAAAAGAGACATTATTCCGAAACGTAAATAGTACACACTTCAAGGTTTATCATGGTACAATTTCATATCTTTTGAAAGAATCAAATCCCTCCTCAAGAAATTCTATACTCGAGACAAAAAAATTTCATTCGGATAGCATGGGATGGAGTGAAGAAATATTCAACTAATAGCACGAAAACATAACAGGACATCTAAATAAACTCCATTTTCATGAATTTCTAGAAAAGTATAATGGGTCGTTGATACGAAAATAGACCTTGCAGCTGTGCACTGTGGATAGTTACTCTTTAATGTCATTTACAAGACGTTAAATCACTCGTTAAACTGTACGGTGGAATGCAATCAAAGCAAATGGAATAATTACTTCTCCCCTGACTTAAAAACTTTCTAGGCCGAACGAAACCTTCGTAAAGAAAGAAAAAATTACGATAAAGTAACAGAATAAATTCAATTTATCAATTATCACTGGAAATCATCCAACTTGAGAGCGACTATTTTACAGGGAACAGAAGAACATAATCACAGAGCTATTGCACCTTTGGATTCGACGAAAGTCGGAAAATCCCACAAATTAAAGAATCATTTGATTACTCTTGTATTCAACGAAATAATAGTTAGTTTTTGGACAAAATTGCCTGACTGAAGTATGCAACTACAACGGACGCAAAAAATCAGGGAACGGTGCTCCACTTGTAAAGTCTTGTTTTATAGATGGACTGAATGTTCAATTAGTATGCATGCGCGCTCATAAAATATAAAATTAAGAACTTTTCTTATTCCTTTTCAGTGCTCAAATGTTCCTTCCGCACGTAATGAGGCCGATTTCCACAGAGAAATAGGACGTCGGACGTCTTGGTAGCTCAACTGGTAGAGCACTTGGCCGGAAAACAGGGGGTCGGGGTTCGAGTCCCGGTGAAGGCGAATGATTTTTTTCTCTGTGGAACTTCTTGCTACGGTGCTCCACTCACCAAACAGGTGAAGAGGTTATTAGTTTTAACTCAATACATAACCATCCCCTTAATGGACTTCGTAATTACTTTTCTAGCGGATTATTTTTTAATTCCCTCTGAAATCTTCATAGAGTATGACGAAAAATCCTGCAAGGTGCCTCATTTAAAAATCTAGCAACCTTTCCCTAAGAGTGAGTGCTTCGTAATATTATTTTTCCACGCCACACGATGGAGATAGATCGGAGGCAAATAAATTACGACGGTTCCACGAGCATATATAAACATGCTTTGCCTTCGATGGAATATTATATTAATTTCCATAGTCTACGTTAATTTCGCTAGCGGTGTGCGAAAAGGTTTCCTTCTGTAATCTCACTGCGTGTGTGTGTGTGTATTTGAGTGAGCTTAGATTTAACAAGAGCGTTCAAAAGATGTGCGGTCATGAATATTCCCCGAGGGAATGCGAAAGAACGTGCCAACACATAATTACGAAGTGCACGACAAACGAAGTGGAATATCAGTTGATTACAGCAAAAAACAGCACGGCCTCATTACGTGCGGAAGGAACATTTGAGCACTGCAAAGGAATAAGAAAAGTTCTTAATTTTATATTTTATGAGCGCGCATGCATACTAATTGAACATTCAGTCCATCTATAAAACAAGACTTCACAAGTGGGTCATGCGATCCATATCTACTGTGTGCTTTAATTTAACTGGTTCGTTTGTTGATATTACGAACACGTATTTTCCAAGTTGCCTTTAATTCGCCACATCATTTTCAAAGCTTTATCAAAGGTATCTCTCGGTGATCTATACCGTGTCGCAGGTATTTTACAAAAAAATTGCAAGTAGACATTCAACTGAAGAGCGCTCCAGAACTTTCACAGCGTTGTCACAAGTCCGCGGATGCCGGCGTTTCAACCGAAATCAATTCGCTAAACACCCGATACAAGCAATCAATCTAAAATTAAAAACAAAAACAAAACTAAAATTGAGTCACTAATTTTCAAATACCTATTTCATCAGCAACTTTGATGCCATTCAATTAATACGGTTAAATGTTGAACCACATACACTGGTAGTTCATGACTACGCTCCTTTAAAATTTTCATGAAATGAATGGCGTTATGATATTTATTAAAACAATAAGAACTAAATAGTATCAATATTCTATACAAGAAAATTCAACTATTCCATTATCTGATTATAAACAAAAATATAAAGCATTCAAAATCCAAATTAATTCTTTAAAATCTGAACACTAATAGGGTGCTTAATTGTATGACAAATTTTTCTGCTGGAAAACATTTTCTATTTTACCAAGCAGAAAATTCGGCATGATTAAGACTTGGACTTCATCCATACCATCAAAAACTGACATAAGCAATGCGCAATAGGAAATCCAGAACGAGCAACAGGAGGAGAAGAGGGCGCAGAATACACAACATTCCGGCGGGGCCTAATTCGGGAGCGGGGTGGGAACCGAATGGGACAACTTGCAGTAACGACATCAAATTACGGAGGTAAAGTGAGCACATTGCCCTCATCCCCGGCGAAATTTACTCAAATTCACCCGTTGCCCTTAATACCAGATTCGCTGCCTGCTATTTAAAAGACGTCGGAGGCCGTACACGAGTCGATTCAATTAAGTCTGGAAACAATCGGGAACCGTCGGTTCATTCGGCTCCGCCGTTCCCATTCTCCGTCGACTAAAGCCTTACCGGTAGCCCCCTCTACCGTTCCCCGAACACTCACACACATCAAACCTCCCCCCACCCACACCAAGGAGTCTCTCCCCCGCTTCCTCCCCTCCAGACCTCCTTACTGTGCAATGGAGATTAAGAAAGAGATTGAGGCGAGGAGAGGCAGTGGGACCGGGAGTGGTATAGAAGGAGATGAGTAGAGAAGAGGAAGACTGTGAGGGGGAAGATGCTGGTAGGAGAGCAAAACGAGCAATCATTTGCGAAGCAGAGACACAAGAGTCAAAAGAAGCCGAGGAGAGAGGGAAGGAGGTCGGCAATATCCTACTCCGACCCCCCATTTCCAAACGAGATGGGGGAACGAAGGCCGGGGGATTTGATTGGATGGAGTTCCGTAGTCGCACACGCTCGCTCTCTTCTTTCGGATGGTAATGGTCAATATTTTAATTTGGAGATACGAGCGATCGTAGTCTCTCGAACGAAGCAAGAGATAGGCATACACCTATATTGCGGGTCCTGCGGATTTTCAGAGGACTTTAAGCATGCGAATGCCTATTTGTGCGATGCAAGACTTTTGCTTAACCGAGCGATAAAGAAGGGGAAAACATCGCAGGAAACTGTCCATGCAAATGAATGACCTAGACGAGTTGATGAAACTCAATCCGATCAGGGAGTAGCTCACGGGGTCGATGCCTTGCTAAAGAAGAAATGGAGGGAGGTGCATCTGAGGGATTCCAAAATGACGATTTCTATGGCAAAAACTAATGACCAAAGGTAAAATAACGAAAAACAGAAAAAGATTGCTTACTACGCCAGTGCGGATTGACTGACAAATGAAAAGTATTTTGTGGGCTAAACATCCTAGCAGACATAAGACAAGTGCAAGGTGACAATTCTGCTATGATGTTAGCGACGGTATTAGGTATTTAGGGGAACTAGATAACTTAACAAACAATAATTTTAAAATACCTCACATTTTAGTTAGACTGATAATTTACGAATAAAACAAAACTTTATCATAGCATATTTAGATTCAATAATTTATTATTATATGTTCTAATACATACATAAATCCCGTTTAACTATTATGACGCATAAAGGTATTATACATAATAATAGGTGTATACCTAAGTAACTATGACACTTGTCTTCGGCACATCCTTACAGCCACTTCTAACGCTAACACTTCTATCGACAACCAGGGAGGAGGAATAAAACCCGGCGAGTTACAAAATGATAAAAAATAATCAAATGGACCTATCAGTAGAAACTCGAAATTGACACACTCAGCTAATAAAACCCCACAAATAAATGAACCCGCACTGTATTTACTTCGAACTCTTCTCCGCTGCTATGAAACTTCACCCAAACCGAGAGCTTTCTTTTCACAGACGATTTCTTACCACAACATAAAACCTCGCACGAGTCAGTAGGTTCACTCCGAGCCTTGAATGAAGTTTCAGAGTGTGAGTTTATAGGCGCTTGACACAATCGAGCTGGCATAATGCATAAGACATAGGGAGGGAGAGAGATACCTATATATAGAGATACCAGCGAGAAACGTAATGCGGACAATAAGATGCGAGAGGCACTTGAATGGCGTGGGATGGATGCAGTCAAGACGAGTGTCGGGTATCAGAATTGATGGTACCCTTGCAGAGGATGAATAATATATGCCCACACTACGACGAGGGACCTTGGAAGGAGGGAAGGGTGGAGGTAAGATGTGGGAATAGGGCGGAATACGACGAGAGGGGGGGAGAGAAAGGGGTGAGAACGCCTCAATCCCGGACGCCCACCAGGGCTCGCAGGATGGGACTGAATAACACACGTATCTCTCGCTGTGTTGCTGCTCCCCGGGCCGAGTAATTTCGAGCGAACCAATTACGGAATAATTGCTCATGAATTCCACTCTGCCGCCGCCTCGTTCTGTTGATAACCGGAGCGGGTGCGGGACGGACCGGCGTCGAACGCCTCGGCCACGCCTCAACCGCTGCACCTCCCTCCTGCGTCGAAACGCTACTCATTGCGTGCCGAAGGATTCACTGAGCGCGCCCTCTCCGAAGACGAACGCTCTCTTCTCCCACGCTTGAGAGCTGCTCAATCGTCGATCGCGCCTACGCCTTTCTAGACACGCGCCGGCGGAATAATTGCTTGATGAGCAGGACTTTCGGCGGAGACTTCGAGGCGTGGCAGTCGAGGACAGAATAGGGGAAATTTGGTTGGCTAGACTATTGGCTTTCTATTCCTAGTGACATAGTTCTAATCACGGGGATGGTAGATATTTTTTTGCCGAGTACCTGTCCTTACTTGAATTGTGTGAAGAGAACACTTGAGCTCAGCACTCCGCCCTTCGGATGGGACGTTAAACAGTGGCTCCCCAGATGCATATATCCCTCAAAACATTAGAAGAAACAATTTACTATACGCTAAATTACAACTTAAACCCTAAATCGTCTGATTTTAAAATCACCATTACGCCCTAATTCTTAAAGACAATCGACTGATATACTATGCTTTTTCTGCGCTAAATTCATCCCTCCAAGAAATCGCATGCCTGCCTACGTTGTTAGGCCATATCGAAAACTAATGTCTTATTGCATATTGTGAGTTACCTTACCATGATATCGGTAATTCTTATAAACGATGATGTTTAATTCTCGAAAATTGGCCGCTGCGCTACCTTCTGGGCTACTATCAAATATCAGATGTGTCCCCTGATACTCAACGGATTTTGCATGAATTTTGTATATTTGGCATGATGTTCATACAAATTTCTCTAAACTATTATGTTACTTCCTGGCCAAATATATACTTTTCCATGGCCTGTACCCACCATAATTTCTACGTTGGCTAAAAATTGTCTAACACCTCACACCTTCATCTTTTTTATTTTGCAAGGCGTTACTTTTTATCACTGCGCCTAATCTAAGACAACCTTGCACGCCCGCTTCATAAGCATTATACCTCCTGCAAACACATTCGTTACACTATCAGCAGTATTTTCCCGTCTTAATAACCCCTTCCATATGCTCTTAGTTCCCAAAAGCACCTTTATTTCTGTCCTCACAATGCCACGACATTTTCGTTGGCCCTATGCCGTTCGTACTTCTTCCATCCTATACCACATTTACACTTCAACTGCCAACAAACTTATATCATCGTCGGAGTCCAGTTGCCCTAATCACAAATTTCTTTGCCTTCAATTATACTACCTTAATTTATACTAAGATAACGAAATGGAATAAATTTCTAGAGCAAGAAATGGTTTAAAATGACATTAATAACCAGGGTCTTGAATCCGAAAACCAGAGCATTTGGTAAGAATAGATCATACCCAGTGCCAAGCACGACAGTATTTGGAGTTCATGTAGCAAGAGCAGAATATTCCCTCTACCTTAGACGCTGGTGGTTTCCAGGAAAACTTGGACCTCCCGGATATTCCCAACCTTGGGAGCAGCTGGGAATATTCTGACATGTCTCTCCCACATTTAAAACCGAATCCCGGGCAGCATTTAACCAACCAGGCTACCATGCCGTCAAAATTGCGTCTCCATATGATATTTTTTTCGCTACCTTCTTTGAGATTTATTCGAGCCATACTCATTCCACTTTCAAAATTTGCAAAGCATCGAAAAATTAGCGAGGCAAGCATTCTTCAATTTCTCAGAACTTTTCTTTCATATTCAAATATTGTGAAAGGTATCGCTGGTCCTCTAACAGGAAATTGGTTTTCTCTACTCCTATCTGGTGGGAGGTTTGGGATAGTTCTCCCTAAGGATGAAACATTTTTTAAATTTAATTACTCGTGAGGTACCTAAGAAGGGAAACATGAAAAGAGCGGGGAAGTAAAGGCACATCATTTAAGCGAATATTCGTTAACACAACAGACTCTCCTACCACCATTATACTTAGAAATTCAGGTCACAATACTCTCGGGTCAATAATATGACCTCTGTTTCACCTTTTCAGCTACGCGACTGATACGTTTTCAGTAAGTTTAAAAATGTTCACCTTTTTTGGAACTCCCATTCCAGCTATGTAAGATGTGTTTCCGTGGATTTACGACCATTCACGGCAGAACTTGTCCTTGAATTTTCCCTCTTTTCATGGAACTATGCATTATAGTAACGACCAATATCTGGCAGAACATTTCATATCATGTCAGATATGTATGAACATTGGTGATATCCATTCAGTGCAACACAAGCTAATAATGATCTTAAGTTCAATGGTTAGTTCCAAAGTTAAATGCAATGCAGTATTGCAGTACTGAACGTTATTCAGCATCCTCATAGCTATATTTTATTCAGCATCCGCATAGCTAGATTTTATTCAACATCTTCATTGCTTACCCCAAGCATCATAGATCCAAAGACACAGAGTTACGCTGTTTATACCTTAGCATGGATATTGGATATCATCTATTATTACTCCTTGGAAAAATCATTTTAATACATCCGTTCGCAAGGTCCGAAGTGATATATACTATTACATTAGTCACCAAAGTAGCTCTGATTCATAGGACTAAGTCCATCACACTTGATGAGATATTTTAGTACGCCTACTAAACGATCGATCAAAACTGGCCCAAGACTCTAGCTACGTTATTTTATCTATATAACTGGCATTAGATTCATTGAATGCACATTTGGTGTAAACCGTTTCAGCATACAATGTAAATTTTCCTGCAAACATGCAGCTCATACAATTTACTGATACACAATGTTTTTTAGTTCATCATAACTAGAACATAAGTTGTGGACTACCAATACAACTGCCATTACAAAGCAATTCTCTGATCTACGAAATGGTGTTATTTTTGAGTACGTGAAAAATAGCTGAAAGCCTAAACATCAAGCCTAACCATTGAATGTTTCATTGGACTTCTCCCCAACCCCAACATTGGGATGTGTTTAGCTGGAAGCACAGCAGTTTTTATTAGGATGGAGAGTGATGACATCGATATTTACCCGCTCCAATTTCCCTTTCTACCACCTTCGCCCGCCTTCATCCCCTCCGTACGCCCAGTGCCATCTCCACCTCCCCAGTTTAGCTCCTCGGAAACCTAATGAGGTCGAATCAAACTCACATTAGGCAGCAAGGATGCCGAGGCCGCGTAGAAAGATGTGGATCAGGGGCGGAGAGTAGGGGAAGGGAAGAGGAGCGGAGAGTTGAGGGAAGAAGTATTGTCTCATGGGGACATGTCTCAGGGCTTGTCTTTTAGGGCCACCGCGCACTACATAGGCATCGAGGGAGTGAGTGGAAGGAGGGTTTTTTCCAGTCTGGGGGAAGGGACACGGGCATTAAGACGAGAAGCGAGGACTACAAGGATTGCGGGGAGACAGAGGGAGAAAGGCTGGGTACGTACTCATCCACCCCTCCGGTTATCTTCTGTCCCTTGGGGAAACGGGTTGTTGGGAAAGCGAAGGAGATGGTGAAGGAAGAGATTTCGGCGAGACGCTCCCGAT
Source organism: Platycnemis pennipes (assembly GCA_933228895.1). Lineage (NCBI taxonomy): Eukaryota > Metazoa > Arthropoda > Insecta > Odonata > Platycnemididae > Platycnemis > Platycnemis pennipes. Next base: position 57,324,788 of record OW121853.1, read on the forward strand.
GAGAGAAGGGAGATGATGGATAAGGAAAGCGCGTTCTTGCCGCTGCCGTGGGGGAGACAATGCGAATGACAGGCTTGTCCCCTTTCGAGCCTTCCCGCTGAGATATGCAAAAGGGAATACCCAGCATCGCTCCCCTGAAATTCGCTAGTGCTGGGCTTGCCGAGGTGCGCCGGGAGAAAATTGATGAGTGCCGAGATAGAAGAGCCCGATGCCTTCCTGCCTTCTTGGAGCTAATAGCGCCCACCTCTGCTATTTTCACTTTTTTATAAGCCAAGCAACAAAACTTAGACCTTGTAGAGCAGCGGTTTTTTCACCAGTTAACCCCTCGGCAGTCAATTTTCTTTATCTGCAAAACTATCCATGAGCCACACTTGTAATCTATGTGGCTTTACAATTGAATCCGTGGCGAATAACTAGCAATATAATGGTTTACTCGTCGGTAATGCAATTCCAGCTGTTTGCCCGTAACCGTGTGTAAATGTTCAAACAAACGATTATGCTTAGTATTACTTCCATCATTATTAAACTTTCTTCCCGTACCTATAAATCATCAAGCGCGCACGTACCACAGGTTGGGAACATCTGAACTGAAATAAATTCGCAATCAACAATTATCACTTTATTAACTAAATTAACATCCGAACTATAATCAATCAAATAGCACGATGGATCCTTCTGAATAGACTGATTACCACTGTCTTTCTCCCATTCTAAGGGTGCTTCTATGATTCTCTTACACTAAAAATACGCAATATCACATGCTAACACAACTGGAGAAGTATGAGTCATATTGTCAGCTGCGTTGCTCCACCGGAGCCAGAAGATAAGAATTCGATAGCAAAAATTCCAGGCAAAATAGTATGAAAAGACTATACCACTTCCCCACAACATTTTAGAGCCGAAACAGGATCGTTGGAGTTAGTAGAAAAACTCCTATATTACTTGAGTTATCAAATCCAAATTGAGCGAAGAAAGAAAAGAACGCGAAGGAAAAATTTCAATTAAAAATACTACCGTTCAATGATTTTAAGAGCGCAATCTGTCAGGTAAACACGCATGCATAGAATGACTTTTCTGATGACAAATAGTCGTTGCACAGAATTTGTAACTGCCACTTTCCACTGAACCTTACGATGGGATAATAAAAAAATCACCACTCGGGTATCTCATTCAACAAATTTATTGAAATAGAATAATTTGTACTAAGTTATTTAGGAGAGATAAAGTTACTGCAAAGCTCCATTAATAAACAATCAAAAATATTACCCTCCCTGATGAAAAACACGAGCCTTATAAATAAAATATCTGTTCAGATAGGGATAGAAAATGCACAGTAAAAACAAGATTGCTTTAAGCAAAATGGCAGCTAGTTACTTTACTTAAACAGCCTAATACATGGTATTCAAAATTTATGATGAGAGCTGTGTTAGATTTGAAGACTAATTTATTAATTGTGGACGAGGAAATGATTGCCAGTTATTTCATGATTTATAAATTAAATGACGGCTCGAAAACATTAAAATAAAATTTCGGTCATCGAGTACGAGAGTACAGATTCCCACTAGAGTTGGAAATGGTACGGTGAAGAGGAGTAAGAGGAGAGAGAATAATTCAATAGTAACTGAGCTGACTGAGAAAATAGAATCCCGGAGGGAAATTTTGACTGTGGGTGGATTTCCCATTAAAACATGATTCAGTCATCCAAAAAAAGAATGAACTAGAAAAAAATGTTACATCTATCCAAAGTCAGGAAATAAAAATATCAGATGTATAAAATAAAGTTAATGCACGAACAACAATTACTGCAACGATTGAACCCTCAGTTCAAATCATCCATGCGTCGCTTTTCTGCGAAAGCAGTTGTTGACATATGGCTTCTAGGAATTCAGAGCATAAGCTTAAGAGTCCCATTTGTGCATTATATATAATAGATGTCATATAATCACAACAAAAAAAGAATAGCAGCAATAAAAATAATGCTGGAAAAATTAACTTCCTGGAATACCGGTTGGTAAAACAGCTTGAGCTACGAGGAATAACTTCTTTAAATTTCCGTTATGAATAATAAAAATCATTGACTTGTATTTAATAAATGAATAGGTACTTAGTTTGCTTTAAATACCTAAAATATGATTGTTTCGAAAAACTATGACGAAAAACAGTATAATGATGTAATTCTTTCGCGAATATAATATGTAACTGTAAGCATGGTTAGCAATATAAGGAAATATCATTTATTGCCAGGCAGCCTAAGAAAAAGCCTAAAATTTGAATAAAACTACTAGAAATTATACGCTTGAAAACATAGAAATAAGAAATATTCTTCGTGTCAGCTAATTTCTTAGACATTCTTAAATGTGTAAAAACTCGCACATTGCGGTCACCACTATCCTGTTGTAATTCGGAAAATGGGCTTATAGTTGGAGCTTGCACCTTTAAACCAGTAAAGTGTGGATAATAAAAGCAGCATAAAATCAAGTCTGGATACCACTGAAATGTGCTGTAACAGATGAATGATGAGGATCAAACTGATAGGTAGAGGAGCTTACGAAGAGATTCTAAGGGGAGGAGGATAAAAGAGAGCTCAGATAAATACCGTAAAAGAGGGAGGCACAACCTAATCAGACACATTTTGGGACAAAACAGTCGTTGAGGAAATAAAAAAGAAAATGGGAATAATGGGAAATATACACGGCGCGCATTGTGAGGCAGGTGGGAGAGAATAATTGTTCACATGAAGAGGTCAGCATAAGGAAGAACCAAGAGAGAGGTTTCGTTAAATCAATCTTGGAATGGATGGCTAGTGATGATAAAAATCATAAAAAATACAGAAAATATTCAGTGACGCCAGGGCTGAGTGAAGCAGTAAGAACAAACAAGCAGATTAAAAATAACAGTAACTCCTCAACGAATGAAACATTTTCGGAATATATAACTTCGGAGTTTGATGTTTGAGGCGCAATTTTGTGGAGTCACGAGATTGGAAAAGTCTACCTCACCTATCGTGGCCTCCCCCCCTTCCCACTCCCTTTCTCACTTTCTTCCTGCCCTCCCACCCCCCAAATTTGAGGAGAGTATTTACGGAATCGACTTGTATTTTCTTTTTCCTAGATAATGACACGTAAATGCCGAAACCATGGTCAAAGTCAATAAAGTGTGAGTGTTGAATGTATGTACATAGCGACGTTTCTTTTCCAATGTAACTTCGGAGTTCAGTTCAGTAATAAACTCAAAATTTCACGCCTTCAATGATTGGATGGGATTCTTACACAGCATGACAGAATTAAGAAATTAATAATATTTAACGCCAAAACATCAACACGCCTTCCTTAATCCTACTGGATCAAATCAAAACTTGTAGAGAAATGCAAACGGGAAATATGAGGAAGAGAATTGAGAAAACACATAGAGGGGAAAATCATAGAGAACGGTGCAGGAGGAGTTGGGAAAAAGAGGGTGATATTGGAAGAAAAAAGAATTGGCAAAGGGGTCTGACAGAGATGGATGGCCTCACATAGGACGATGGGAAGAAAGGGTCAGGGGTAGGGAAAAGGAGGTTGTGGGGGGGGTGGAAAACTGAAGGGAGAAGGACACAAGGGAAGCACAGAGCGGGAGGAGTTGAAGATTGAAGGAGGGGAGAGCAAGGGAGAAAAAATGAAATTTGGATATGAGGAGAGGATTTGTAATCCTCCCAGTCGCCTCAGCGACAACCGGGTGGACGAGGAGAAAATGGAGGAGGGGCAAAGGAACTGCGGAAGGCGCAGAGGGATGAAGGGGCAGGGAGAGTTTCCGGATGGAGAGGAAGGCGAGGGATCGGGAGGACCACAGCGTAAAATTGGAATTCAAGGTCATTGGTAAATTTTATTCCCAAACGACGCGAATTTTCGATATCGTCATAGCAACTGGCTTCACTTTTTTGTAGCCAAAAAGCACTTCGCAACTATGACACAAGTATAGAAACACTTTATTCAAATATTGCAATTGAAAAAATATCGGTTCTCAGATGAAAATCCAGGTGCTACTAATATCCACTCATATAGACCCTCCTGATTAAAAAGCACGATTCGTGAACAAAAACTTCTGGAAAAAATGAGTTTCCAAATTTTTGGATAGTATCAACCAATTATGTCTGCAATTATCATAGGTAAATTGCAGTGTAAAAGTGAAATTTGCTCTTAATCCATAGTCATGATAAGGTATATCTGATTTTAACCTCAAAAGTGGGTATATAATCACATCCCTGCGCTTTAAGGCACTTCATGCCGTGAGGAAAGACACAAGAATGAGAATGGAAGGGTGAGGTGGGATGGTGTTGAGAAACACGGCGTCGGCATTAGCCTGCTCTTAACAATAGGCGTCATCCCTAATATACCATCACTCGGTATCTACAACCCTATTTTACTCAAGCAGCCACTCACCAAAAGTATAGAACTTGTGACCTAAGTTTTGAATTAATATTTCCTTTACAAGGAAAGGATGGCCAAGAGCTAATATGAAATATAACGATGAATGGATCCTAGGAGAGATGAATAGAACAGATGGGTGACTTTTGAGATGTAGGTGGCGAGAATAATTACAAAGTAAGATAGACGAAAGGAAGACAAATGATAAAATATTGAGCGAGATGAGGTAGGAAAGAAAGTTGTCTGGGAGAATGAGACTGAGGTTTGAGGATGGAAAAAACAATTCGAGGCGGTAGGATAGTAAATGTTGCTGTAGAAGGTGGAATACTGGTCAAGTAGGATTGAGGGAGGATAAGAGGGTGCTTTATAAATGTGATAAAGGGAGCTGGGAAAAATGTTAGGGTGAAGAAAGAAATTATGTAGGGAAGGCGCTACTCCGAAAATACCAAGCAAGAGTCAAGATACAAACTCAAACCTTGTATTAAGCAGTTGAAGAACAAGTATATTGGTTAAGAAGTTTTGTTTTAAAAAAATACATAGTCATACTTTCCAGAAATACGGAAGCATCAAAATTGTCTCGTAGGCGATGTGTTTCTCTGCGATTTACAAGGATCGGGTTGGTGTACTGGTTAGAGTACTGGCTTCTATGCCCGAGTTTCCATACGCGTGTTCGTAGACAGTGGTAGATATTTTCATTGGTACATACCATTGGAATATATTTTTCATTGCGACCATTGGAGTATAAACTTCATTGGGAAACCGACCCATTCATCAGTGCTTTGTGGAGAGCATTCGAGTATAATACTCCGTCCGCTGGAAGGGATGTTAAGCCGTGGTCTCCTTGGCGCCTTTCGTTAATAGCAGGCTAATTTCGATGCCGAGTTTCTCTCCCCCCCCCCCCCCCTCCTCCCTCCTGATCCTTCCATTCCCATCGTTATACCATTCCTCCCGGCCTGAAGCGTGGCTTAGAACCACAAATAAGATTCAAACAATTACAGCATCTTTTAAACTAATCACCTATAAGATATGCTTTATTTGCAATTCTGTAGACGAGTTGTTTTTTGTTCGCGAACATTTAAAAAATACAAATAGAAACTCCACTATTACTAATATTATGAACGAATATTAACATAGAAATCTGATGGAAAATGAACCACATCATAACACCAACAGAGTCGGAATCCTAGACAAGTAAATAAAACAAATGAGAATATCTACTCATCGCAGAGCACCTTAGTCATTAAGGAGCGTTACTGGCAAAAGAAGAGCATTTTTAGAGGCATAAAGGATGGGACGAGGAAGGAGAAAACTGTATCCATAACCTCCACAGTCCAAACTCGTACCTTTCCTTTTCCTTTCCAACTTGGCAGACCAGAGTCATTAAAAAATAAAAGTGCGTGGAGGACAGAGCATAAGGTTGGCAAGATGCTAAATGGAGCATAAATAAAAAGTCACCTTGGAATCAGCCAAGGAGGAAAACCTCTAAACGGCTGTAAGGGGTACGAAAGTGGGTTTGAATAAAAAAGGGCATGGAGGGCGGAATGAAGAATGAAATAGAACAATAGATGGAGGTATGGTAATTTTTTAAACATTAAAAACGACCGTATGGCTTTCTTTCCAATCTTTCCAATCAGCACAGCTCGAGGATCTTACCAACAGAATACACTAATAATTTAAAACGACACCACATCCTGAATCGTAAATAAGACACAATGACAAAAATGTGTAATCAAGCAACTTATATCAGTCTTTGAGAAGGGACACTTAAACAGTTCCCAATGTTTTATTCACGACATTAAAATAGGAAAAATTGAATTTCACTGACTCAAGAGCAATAAAATAACGCTTTACTTAAAATTGGATATTGAAACAAATTCTGATGGACTGAAGTATGCAACTAGAAGCAATAAATGCGTGGAGTTGAAAATTATGTAAGTGGGGGATATATAACATTAATTTTGAAATGGGCAGTTTTTCATATCATTTATCGTTTTGTTGTGATGATACTCATTGATTTTAAGTTTTCCAGTACTCATTCTTTGAATTTTTCTCAATTGGATGAAATGAGTTTAGCACTGGGACCTCTCATACTTCCCATTCATTTGAGTAAATTTGAGGTCTCAAAAACCTTTAGAGTAGGAATTCGTCTTAATTTTTCTTTAGAATAGCAAAACACCGTAGGATATATATGAAAACCACTACCCCAAAATTTTCAGCTTATTCACAATGTCAACTTAATTTCAGTTATTCAGCAAGGCTAACGAAGTGCATATTCGATACTTAAAATTTGAAAGAAATGACACCCGGAGATCAATCGAAAAACTTGCAAATTTTTCTCAGGCTAAGAGCCCTGAATGGTAATACTCTGAATTTTTACCGCATTAATAATCACAAATATACCCAAACAAATCGCTTTTAAAAGATTGACTGTAGGATTTACATAAGTGAAATATGCTAAAGAAAATGCTAATTGCTTGGATTTTGCGGGTGGATATAGAGTACTTGCTATATAATCCCAAAGTCAGAGGCAGTGTCAGTGGCTACCAAATTACACTATTCACTGTTCTTCGGCATAACTATTCCTGAAAGAAGTTATCTATTGGAGCCTTTTGCGATGAGCGAGGAGCGTGAAAATCGTATTCAAGGTTTGATTACTCATCACAAACTACTGAATTTATCAACCAAAGGAAGCAATGATATAATTATCTGGTAGCTATTGTTATGATATTTTTCTATGTGAATATAAATCTTATTTCATAATATACTTCAAGAAAAGCAAATAAAATTTAAAACCGGATGGACTGCCACGTAGCTAAACAGAGTGCCATTCTGCTATTCAAACTAAAATGCAGAATCTGTCTGCAACGGTCCTAGTGATAATAAAGAATTCTAGTAAACATGAAACAGCATGACACGCTCAACTTGTAAGTATCTGACGCCAAAAGAAGAACTCCACCGACAAGTTTTAAAAATTATTTCACGTCGTCCTTAATGTGATTTCATTTCATAGGTTACGTACTACATGTTTTTGGCGACAAAGAAAAGAAACAGCAGGTACGATTTCCAGGGAATACAAGGATTAAACAAAAATTCCAGGAACGCGCTATTAGCTAAGTAATTTCAATCACATAGGGTTTGATTTTTAACACATAGAAAGAAAATAATGAACACGCAGAGACCAATAAAGAAATACGCCTTGGCGTGAGTCTCAATTTTGCATTACAAGTAACTAAAATTTGTAATTCGAAAGCTTCATAGCTGGAAAGAAAGGCAACGGATTCCTACGATACCATTTCAAGTGCCTTGATGCCTTGGAACGTTCGCCCTCCGATTATGATTCCGTTTGATTCGTTTCATGCGACGGCACTTTTTCTCCGATGGAGCAAAAGGAAAAAATAAAGAAAAGGCCGTCTCTTCCGTCGGCGGGGTATGAACACGCTACCGCTCCTTCGGCATGAAGTCACGCCACATTACCTAGGCCACCGAAGCAGACGAGACGAGAGCAAAACCAAGGAGTGGAAGAGGCTGGGAAGGGCATGCTGTACTTATTGCCAGACAGGTCGGAGGGGCGGGGAAGGGGCGCGAGCAGAATGCGGGCTGAGAGAGAGGGGGGGAGAGAGAGAGAGAGAGAGAGGCATTCCGGAGGCGAGGAAGGAAGGAGCGATAAGACATAATGGAGTAGAGCCTAGCGGGGACGCGGATACGCGACGACAACGCCGCCCCGTCAAGGGACAAACCAACCGCCAGTGCGTAAGTGCATTCCCGGTGATGGAAGTCAGGAAGCGAAATGTAAAATGCCCTCCTCTCGCCTCCTCCCACCCAAAGCAATCGCCTACGTGTTCCCACTCCTTGAGCACATACGCCCGTCGACACGGTTGCTATTTTGAAAGCGGCGCACGATGAAATATTAACGCTCCGATCGGGGACTATCTGCGTGAGTCGCCCAATCAGGACGAATTCGCTAGTGTTACAGTGAAGTGGATGAAGCAGTGGCTCAATTTTAAATGCGCAAAAGGAATCGACTATTTTTGCGGAAATCGGGCATCCTGAAATCTGATTTCGGCAGGAATCAATGCCACAGACTTAAGTCTTTAAGTTCTCTTAAAGTCATCGCATATTTTGAGGAGAGAGTAAAGAAGACATTAATAGAAGGGTGCTAAACGAGTTTTAGCTGGGTAAATTTCGCTATTAAAGTATGATAAGGGAAGGAATATGTGTTGCGCGTATAGGAATGTTTGTTTTAGGGTAAGAAGCTTGGGTTAGTTTAAACAGACTACTAACAGCTAAATCCAATTTTGATTTACAGTCAATAATTTTATCCTTGCATACGTTACCGTAAACTTGAAAAAAGTTACCTTTAGGAATACCATTATTTCCAATTACTCCCAGGCACTTCATAGACAGATGTAAACACCAAAACACCAAATTGGTTACTATATATAAATAAATTTCTAAGATGATGGAAAACGCCGAGAGAGAGTTGATGAATATCACAAAAGATCCACAAAAACGGCAGCGGTAGTAGTTCTTAAAACTTGTGGAGCACGCAATCCTCGTGGGTTTCCCATCCCCTCTATGGTATGGACGTCGAATTTGTCTCAGCATTAGATGACTTAGGCTACATTGAGCTGCATAACCAATTGGTTATGCTGTTTAATATGCTACATTGGTTATGCTGGTTAACATGCTACACATTATAATATCTACCTATATTAATATTCTGGTTAATATGATGCATATTATAATATGTATGTTAATACGCTGGTTAATATGCTACATTGGTTATGCTGGTTATGGACCACCTTAAAACCTTCTATTATTCATTATGATGAGTGCCAAGTATAATGAAGAAGTATATGATGCAATTAATGATATAATATCATCAGTCAAAGCAAATAATAATGCCAAAATTGTCTGAAGAAACATAGGAAGCAAGCAAGTTTCCAATTACTCCCCGAGTCACTTCATAGATATGTGTAAACACCAAAACACCAAATTGGTTACTTTATATAAATAAATTTCTAAGATGATGGAAGACACCGAGAGAGAATTTATGAATATTATCAAAGATCCAACGGCATACGATGGCAAAGAGAATTTGTTGGTTTAAAATTGATGATTAGAGTCTTTGTTTATTCTCACCGTGAACGGGAATGGTACGAGGCGAACGATGAACGCATTAATTTACAAACTTATAGCTGACGATTATACCTGTGCATTAATAAAGTTCATTGATGCAGAAAATACACATTTTTGCAATTAATTTTTCAAGCTGCTAAGCACATGGTGCACTTGAATCAAAAGGTCATGTGATTCCAAATTATGAGAATACATTCTTGAAGCCGCCTAGGCCGATAGCACTGCAAAAGACAGCTATCAATGAACAGAGGCCCAGTCCCCTCGGAAATGGCCGCGTAATCACTACGTCAACGACTAGTTGGGAATTCCTAAATAATGAGCCTAAATCCCACCCTCTCCCGCCACCTAGCGTCCTCCTCTCACCGACCAAACAGGATTGAAAGCTGGGAAACAAAAGGTGTCCACTTAGTCCTTCAACCCTGGCTACGTGGGAACTGCAATTTCTAAGCAAGTATTAAGTCCTTTCTTCACAGGTTCGCTCTTGACTATGAGGGAAAATCACACGTGTCGTGGGTTAAAACTATTCACACCTTTGGTAAAAATCTAAGGCCATACCATCAGCTTCGTTTGAGAAATCATAAAAATCCATCAACCCTTGTGATATAACCACCATATGCACTAATACTGCGACACTGTTAAAAGGCATTTCCCAAAAAAGTTCCCGTATTTTTTCGCTTTATATAGCTAAGAGAGAGACAAGTATATCATTGTGATGACTTTTTGATGGGGATTGAGTTAACTTTGTAATTGCTTAGTAATTTTTATTACCATAGCCTGCGCCTTGAAGTTAAAATCTCGGCTGCTTATGAGTAGGTTTCAAGGGTAAAGGCATAAATAAAGTATGAAACTGTATGGGGACCTGATGACCATAGACACTCTCCAATGCACCTAAACCTAATCCTAAACAACCGTAAGCTATCATTATCAACTGCTGCTAATAAAAGTGCATGAAAAGTGATGAAAATACATAAAAACTGATATCCAATGACGTACCCATCATCGGCATCTTTGTTTAAAGTTAAAATAAAAAACCTGAAGATATGCCTAAGCATTGTGCAAATCGTGGAAGTTTTCATTTTTCCCAGGGTTTTTAAGTTTTTAAACTGAAAATTAAATTCCATTAAAAATGCCTTAAATGCCCGAAAACCACCGACAGTGAAATATGCTAAAAATTAACGGGTTTTTATGGTGATTTTCCGCCCAAATACTTATAATTCCTTCAAACTTTTGGTGAGAAGATACCAAAACAGGTGCGATTCACATGGTTCTCTACGGTTCGACCCTTAGTGGCACCCTTGATTTGAGTAAATTTTCTTTTTCAGGTTTCCTCCAAGGCGTGTGGTCGTGATGGACCGGCAGGAAACATCTGCAAAACATTACAGGTAACACCTTCCAGCGGAGGCGCATCAGGGTGCCAAGTCCTCGGCAAACACCGGGAAGAGTGTCGGCGTCCCCCAACTCGGCGGTACACAATTAAGCACTCGGTTGCCCCAACACCAGCGAGTTTGAGATGGTGTTGAGGAGATTACCAAGAGTGAAGAGAGGAATAGAAGGAGATGGATGCACGGAGCGTGAATAATGGAAACAAGGTGGAAGATGGGGAGTCCGAACGAGGAAAGAAGAGGACTGCAAGGAAGAACGAGGCGCTGGAGCTTAATAAGGTGGCCCAGGAATGAATCACGGTTGCCACCACCTCGACGAGCAAGATCGATTCGCACATTAGCACAGTATTTGGATATTTCACCAATACCGAGTCATTAAAGGCACCAGCACATTTCTAACTACGAAGATATTTCATGAAAACGATTTCCTCAAAATTATAAATTCAACACACGAAAGTGGTTTTAGATCCAATTCGTTTGCTAATCACAGTAGCATTAGGGTTAAGCTACCGGTGTACTGTAGACGCATTGTTATCTTATCATCAAACCTCCGAGGGCCTTAAAATCGCAGATAAAGAATAATATAATACCTATGTTGTGACTACCGAATGACATGGACTAATCCACATTTTGTTTTCTTAGTGAGATTTGTACAAAGAATGGTTTGGATCATGACACAAAGCAAATAGTTACATATCTAGATTCCACGAATGTGCCGGCCTCAGGAGCTTTTCAAAATATAAAAATAGAGTTGCTTTAAGCTTCTTATTCGTCTCTTCTGGTATACGGTCTGACCTTCAAGACTGAAAATCTTGCTTGCGGAAATCGTAAAACGAACATCATGTAATAGGCACAGGAAGATAAGTGGCTGACCTATTTCCCAACAAATTTATCCACCTATAATGTGGGATAATTATTGCGGGGAGGATAAAATTATTCCTTTGAGCCTGTCTATAATTAAGATACGCCAGAAGCTGCTATTTATCATGTGATCTAACATATCCTTCCATTCCTATACTTAACATTTATTAATTAACTTAATACCTAAAGACAGGGTAGGCCGCTATTTTGATAGGGATTGATACGCGGTTCATGGAGGTTTGCCGAAGCCGATGTCGTGCTAATAGCCGTAATTACTCACGTCTTTTGTAGTTCACGCATTATTATGGTTCACGAAAATTTGATCCACACACGCGAAGAAAATTCCTTCTCTCCAGTTCAACATCGATATGCATGATGTCTTAGCGAATAAGAATTCTAAAACAAAAAAAAATCCACGGCACATCCACATATTCCACAACAGAATATTTAAGTTTAAATCTGGGTAGGCATAATTATCTCGGTGGCAAGTACCTCAAGAGATCCTAATGTTCAACAAAATGCCTCCTTGTTCGTGTGAACAAGTAATACAACTAATTCAATAGATGGTCTAATTTAGTCTGCGAAGCTGCATGATATGATACTATGACCACTTATTAAAGGTTTGATATCAATATAAGGGGAAAAACAGAATGATAATAATAAAGATAATACAATAGAAAGGATCACTGACATGGACATCGAACCTTCTTCCTTGGATTTGGATTGAACACTATTTGCAATAAATACGATACCATGAAGTAATATATGATACGAATAAAATAGCCTTGTATAGTAAGAAAACAATTATGTAACATATTTCCTCGGGATATATTAAGCAACATCCTTCTTTTCCAACCCGGAAAAAGATATAAGTGGGAAGTTGAAATAGAACGGTAACATTTTTTTTTCATTTTAATATGCACGCACGTTTCCCTATAAGCAATGCCAAGTCTGTCAGTGGGAAGTAAACAAAGGGAGGTAACTGATTTAATGCGAGTCAAGCATGTTAACTGGTCCCGTCCCTTGCATTACCTTCTGAGTATAAGATAAGAAATAACTGTCGACGGCACAATTATTAGATCCTGGTAAATTGGAAAAGAAAAAAACCACGCCCACGCTGTGTTTGAAAAAATATGCATGGCAGGTTACTCTTCTACATGTAAATTATTTTTTCAATCCTTCCTCCTTTGCACAGATCTCTAGATAATATTATCACAACAATCATGACATGTTATTTATTGGACCTCTGTTGCATTAAAAGCAAATATTTAAATAACTTTAACCATGGGTTTTCCAAACTATTTATTTACACCAATGTTGATAGTCTCCCCTTGAGGTTACATTAGAAATTACTATAAAGTTTATTAAGTCCTGATAAGTTTATAAAATATATCAAGTGCTTATTAAGTCCTGATGTTAATCATGAAAATTGATGGCTACAAAATGTTGCTAAATAACTTAAATTTCGTTGCCAGGCACATGCTGAAAGTATAGCTATATTGGTAATGTTTCGCGACAATTAATTATAAACATTTATCGCGATTTTAGCGTCACAAGGTCATTTTCAAGGAACCGTGCATATTCATATGAAGTGCTTCATTCCTTAATTAATGTGGAATATAGCAAAGCACACCATGATTTATATAAACGATTTATTTATAAGCTACCACCTAAGGAAGCTATTTTTAGTAACCGGAGGTCATTCAGTGGCGCACCATTTTAATCTTCAAATTCTAACATACCGGCAGAGGGTATTTCAAGGAAAAAATACCACCCTTTGGCCACACGCCACCAGCTATTACAAAATTATATCGCAAGCATTTTTAAGTGAACAAGCGGTATAAGGAACAATCCATTCTCACTTCAGAAGAAATTTATTTACTCACTGTTAATCTGGAAATGAGTGATCATAATAACACTCTATTGAAAGTAAAGTATTAACACTGCATTACGATACTGAGAGCACACAAAAAGAAGTGTATTTTTATTCGCTCAAATATATGCTCTCAAAAGGACAAAAAGAAAAAGAAGAAAAGAATGTAGAAAAAATATGTATGGACGATTACTAAACTATTTTGGAATACTGAGTAAAAAGAAGACTTGATAAGATCGAAAGCAGCTTCGCAATTCTCAGTATCCCATTGTAGATATTAGTAACACAGCATAGTTGTCCTGATAAGTTAATTACAAAATATCAGACACAGTAACACACACCTTCGCGAAGCAATAATGTTTTTAGCTATTACCTTACTAAGGTTGGACTAATGAAATCATTAACTAGTGCAAGGCAGTGAAGATAGTAAATTTTCCCAAGGAATATTTTACCGCTCGGAATTCCAGCATCGGATGACAAAACGCTTCATCAAATCTTATTCTTAAAGACAAGTCCGTCATTCCTATGACTACATAAGTTTGCTGGGAGCACGAGACCTGCCTTATTATAACGTGCACTATTGAATACAAGACACCCCGGAATATTATACAATTAACTCGAGTATAGTACTCTACAATGACTACGAGATAAATCGTTTTTGAGTAAGCAATATGACGCTCATATAAACTTCAAAATCTCCAAATTAATATACAGGCAACTTATCTTAAAAACTTATTCCTAATAATTACCAGTAGGTGATGTGTTTCGACGATCAATTTCAATACTCAAAAGGTCTACTAATCAAATTCAACCAGAAAATTTCGCTATTACATATTAGGACAAATTAACTATTAGGAAAAATAAGGTCCCTCGCATCAAGCACCATGAAATGTGAGTGATTGAAGCCATCCCTTAAAGAAAAAGAGGGCTAAAGAACCTTAAAAAAATCATTGACCTTTCAAAGAAATCCTACGACACTTGACCACAACAACCGCCCGCGGAAAAATCGTCCGAATTTCCCCAAAATTATCGGTTATGGGGGACGTCGGGTAAAAGCGCCGGGGTTCGCGGACGCATAAGCGGCGGGCGTTACCTCCGGCGACCGAGTGCTAACCTAAAGGTAAGAAGGAAGCAGAGCGAGAGGGAGATCGAAGGAGAAAGAAACGCGAGGACGAGGGAGAATGAGTGAGGGAGGTTGTGTCGAGAGAGGTGTGGTGGAGTCTTGGAGCCGGAAGAGGGCGGGGGGACGGGCCCGGCGATCCCATTGGCCGGCGGAGCGGCCTTCCGCTTGGCCGCTGCCCATTGGCCCGACCCGTGACGAACTCTGCCCGGGGCGAGGAGTGGGTCCGATCGCCACCGCCGGGCACCACCTGCCCACCCACTCTCCCTTCGCTGCCCTCCTCCCGCCGGCCTTCTTCCTTCCACCTTACTTCCCTCCGGGATCTCCCGCTCTTTCTCCTGCCGAGCTCAAGGGGGACGGCACCGGAGTGCGTGGGGGCTGCGGCGGTCGGCAGAGGGCGAAGGAGGAGGCTCGCCTTGGCGCTCACAGAGGGAGCCATGTGCAACGCGGGTCTGCCGGCAGGTCCGCCTTGCCAGCGCCATCCGTCCGGCGGGGACCGCAACTGTTAGGCGGAGGGCACTCGCAGGCCTCTCCGAGCGCTTGACACCTGCGCCCCGTCCGCGGAAATGCGACCTCGGTCGGAAGACAGCAGTGAACCTCGCTGGCGTTCCCCACTTGGCGAGCGCAAGGGTGAAGAGGACAATTTACGACTGGCGATGATCGATCACGGAGACGTCTCCTCCGACATGTCCAAAACAGGTACAAGTAGAACGAAGTCTCTCTGCCGAAAACTTGTGCTCCCCAAAAGGTTTACCAACGTTACGCACCGTATTTACTTCGATGGACGGAGCGCATATCTCCAACTGTTCCGTGACATCCATATATGAACTGTCATTCCGGCGGAAAAATATAATATAATCCGCATTACTATCAAAAGATCAACGCCCTGAACATAACTGCTTCATTCACGAAATAAATATAACTACAGGTGTTCTAGAGTTCAAAGAAGTATTTTCATGTGCTCCACGGTAACAACTGAACAAGTAAAAACGCTCCAATTAATTGCAAGGAAGTCCACAGAGATTTACACAGAAAGAATATTATGGCAACTCAGTCACTCAATTCAGATACACCTACCTCGTCCAAGGACGTTCTCAACCATAGAGTTTTATTAAGGGATCAGTATTAAACTTTTTCGCATGAAGAAATATCTGCGGCTCTTATGCATTAATGGTATATTTCGTGAATTGAAGAGGAAGTGGGTCAAACAAAACACTCAGCTGACCCGACAATGGGAAACAAAAAATATATTTCGGCCAATGGGGCAATATGAGAAAACTAAAGAAGTGAGACTTTCAAACACATAAAGGAAAGGATAAGGTTAAGATAAGAAAACATGAACCAGCTCACGTGGAACAATATGGTTACTTACGTAGAATACTGGAGGAAAATGAGTATAGTGACCGCGATTCAAGTAGGAGAATTACTTTAACTAAAGAGGCGTTCTCTATTAGGAGAGAAGAAATAATAGGGGCGTAAAGAAAGAATTCTAACGACTCGAATATGAAGCCGCGATATAGTGCGTGGAGATGTAAGTAAGATGACCGAGTTCTTTCGAGAGTGGAGAAGTCTTAAGAAGGTAGGATAGATAAAAAGGAGGACAAATGAGGAAGTGTTGGACATGATGGTGAATGTGAAGAAGTTAATAGAGGAAATTAGGATACGGAGTGAGCATATCGAGCAAGTGATAAGGAGTGAAGGAGGTGAAGGCTGCGAGAGGGGAAAATATAGCTGGGAAGATGGAAGCGAAAAGATGTTTTTAGCTGAAATGATACGATTTATTTGGTTATGAAGAAAGTAACAGTAGCCTATGAATTAAAAGATACGAAAATTTAGCAAGATGGTAACACTTAGAAGCTTTTTATGCCCACATAAGCTTATCTATACGGACAGTGCACCAGGCATAACCATGTGCCAAATATTTAGTGGTATTTAGGCTCCATACATTGATCTTCAAAGAGTTCGTCCAGCGCAGCATAATATTGTAATCCGGAAGTAAATTCACAACGGATCATTGGCCAAGTGGAGAAACAAAGCGTGTTCCCATTTTCTCATCCGTTTTAAGCTCAGAGGTTTGTCATAGATTTACACGACCTGGATATTACCAAGGCAAGATTTTATGGTCACCATCTCACAAATGAGGCAGTATCTCACCGAGGTTGGGATATGAGTTTCACTTTTTGAAAGAGAGCATGCATTAGAGGAAACAAATACAAGTGGCACAAAAATTTGAGCTGGCACATTTGTTTTGGATTTATTTAAACTGGCAAAGTACACGAATCGCAAATACAGAGAAATTTCAAAACATGTAAGCTATTCAGTCCAACAGAGTTCTGCATTTCCAATTTTCATGATCCTTTTTAAAGTCTCCCGGCTCACAGTTTTTGGGGCGTTCAAGATGCGCCTTCAACTAAAAATAGGGTATTGAGATAAAAATGCAGCGAATAGATAAAAGAGAATAGACGCGACCCCAAGACACATACAGCCAACCAAACCGCACTCTATCCTTACTAGTAGGCGCCACTATTCTATGACAAAAACAACAAGAAAACAAAAACTTTATGCCGGGGAAAACATCAGTGGGACAAATTTACTCAGACGTAAGTTTATGCCTCGCAAGCAAAATATTCGCCACTTCGTAAAATGACGCTGTTGCTATCTGCCTGAAAGCCTTTTCCGTAACCAAGGAAGCTGCCAACGAGCGCCTTCAAGTCAGCCCCCCGGGGCACATATATATCGCACTAAAGATGACTATCGACAATGAAGAATCGTCGGTGTGTCCTGGAATGGTATGACGCGAGGCAAACAAATGAAGCTGCGCCGTTTCTGATCCGATGAAGGATGAGCGGACCCGTAAAAAAGGTGATGAAATATATTCTCTGAAGCAGAAGTTCTGAAACGGCACCACAACTCACAAGAAGTGCAGAATACCATAAGGGAAATCGTCATAAGTTTAAGACCTCATAATGTAAAAAAGAGAAAATTCCATTTATTTTTTCCTCGATCACAAATTCTGTCAAGATTTGCGAAATTAATAAGAAACATATGCTACACACGTATTAGAGTATTAATGCTCTCCAATAAAAAATGTTTATCTTCAAGTTATAAGGTAACTCATTTCACTAGGAACCATAGGCTACATCTTTAGAAATTTTCTACACAACTCCGGAATTTTTCGGTCACCACTCACTTTCTATTTCAACTCATTTTTCCATTCAACGTCCTTCTTTGACTCATCCTAATTTCTATAGTCTTCCGGAGAGTCTAAAATGCTTTTTCTTTTGGTTCCTATTTGGTCTACATCCTTCTTTCTAATGTGGAAATGAGTGCTTCACTGTACATACGATACCTCTTCAACCTACCCAGCTTATATTAAATGTTCTCACAATTTTCTCCATTCTTTATTTATTTGCTAACCTATCTATCCTGCTTTGCTTTTCAATTCATTGTCAATTCCATACCTTTAAAGCCTATTATTGAGGCTTTCCTTAAACGCATTCAACCTAATTTAATAAGTACCTCGATTTAAGGTTATGCTATTCCCGAAACTACCCACTCCTAATTATGTATGTTGCACATTTTTAATGGTTACCTTGCCATGAAAATTCATTTGTAATCTTTTCATTGGCCTAAAATGAGTAAGTGGGTGAGAGGGGCCCCTGAATAAATATAAGCACATAATTAATATTACTGAGCAGTTGAGCTACAGATATAATTACCAATTTTTAACTTATCTGGCAATGGAGTTTCATAGTGCTTAAATATTGTTTTCAAGAGGCATGGAATTTTATAAGAATCTGATTTGAACGAAAAAATATGTCAGCAAGTCAGCGAGACCGATGTTACTCGCCCTTTGTGGAGTTGCACCATAGCACCCCCGTTAGCATTCTCCTACGCATTCCACCCCTCCTACACCACCTGTTCTCATTATTTTCCCTCAGATCCACTTTCGCCTTCCTCTCCCCAATTCGTCGGCCTCCTGTTATTCACCCCGTACATCTCGAGCCGAGCAGCTGTTTTTTTACGTATTCCGCAAGGTTTCTAAGCCGTAAACCTCTCTTTATACGAGAAGCATGTCTTGAGGGCATTTTTTCCTTCTCGTACTCTCTTTCCCTCTCTCTCTCTCTCCCTCTCCAAGGGCCGGGCTTTCCGAATCTTTCTTTTTAATGCGGAGGCTGTGGCGTAGCATGTATTTTTTTTACGTCCCACGTACAAAAATATACATCTCCACTTCGCCCGCTTCCACCACCCTCGAAAACTTCGTGGGATCCAATACCTCCTCACCTGCCTCCAACCCCGCGACCCTTCAATTTAAAAATAAAAAAGGTGGAAGAAGAAAACATCGCCGGGGAGTAATCCACCCGGAGCAGCGGCGGCGGCATACACACGCCCTAAGATCTCACGAGGAAGGGATTTCCTCGGATATTTTGAAAGGAACGACGCTTTCTTGAATTTTTACTCCTTCGACGGAAACCCACCTCCCCCCCTCGCCCCTTCATCCCTCTTGACGTTTTTATTTTTTTTATTTTGGCAGCGTCGATACGTCGGCAGGGTGACGCCGGATTCGAAGATACCCACGACAGGGGAAGAAAAAAGGAGGATCCGCACTTCATCCCCCGCGGAATACGAGAATAGAGCACCACCAAAGCATACCAACTGAGAAAAAATTCGGAACGGGAGTCTCAAATCTCCGCTTTGCAAATTCGGATTACTTACTCCGACGGAGGAGAAATGGTACCAGCCGTAGGAAATTTATGGGAATGCAAAAACCTATCCATGTGTATTAAACAGACGGAAAAACTTAATTCGAGTTAAATCCTTCAGAAACATCCTTTCCACCCAACTATCCCAAGTACTGGCCCCAATGGCGTTGGGGTAAACCCCTCGCCTGTCAATCCCAGGGTCGCGGTTCGAATCCCGCCCGGGACGGGAATCCCGCCAGTTGTTATTAGTTTATTTACCCGATGTAAAGACCATTTCTGTTGTTTTCGGGCATATGAATAATAAATATATTTGTACCCCTTCACTTATTTTTCTTTCACTCCCTTTTAAACATGAGAATAAAAGCATTAGCATCGATAACGTTATTGGTCCTAAAATCTTCGGAAAAATTTAGCCGTTAAACCCTAAACAGAATGTTTACCAAAATTGAGAAAAAAAAATCCAGGCTTGTTTCACTTTCCCCGTTTACAACTTTTGGAGGCCATAATTTCCATACTATACTTCTTTTATAGGCATACCTTATGGTGAAAGATCAAGAATGAGTCAACCAAGAATGAATTCAGGAAAAAAGAGTATTTAAATGAACATAGAAGTTAACAAATATTGTAAATCAAGGATGCTTGTAAAAGATGACTTTTTTGAAAAAAAAATATTTCGGAACATAGTGAGAAAAAAAATCAGTTAAATAAAAAGTTATTAATAAGGGGCAGTGGCGTATGCAGGATTTCCTTATGGGGGGGGTTTCGTTAATATTTATGTACATCATCATAAAATAGTATTTAGGCTATTATTCACTAAAACAATAATTAAATTATCGTTCTCTTTTCGTGAAGGCAGTTCAACTATATTTTCAGCCCAATAAGCAAAATTCTAAACGCTAGTGCAAAATAAACAAAATATAGTAAATTACGGGAATGTTTTGGGAGGGGTTTGATCCCTAAACCCCCGTCGGTACGCCAGTGAAAAGGGGGTACCACCCAGGGGGTTTTTCCAGCGAATTTAAATTGATTCGACAAAGAAAGCTGACATGTATCCCATCTTCGGCAACATGAAGTAAATCGCAGACATTAAATATTACTTGATGTTTCTAATCCAAAAACGAGCCTATACAAAAAACGGATTTACTCATAATTCCACCGGCGAGGTCTATAGCAGACGAAAACGGTTGATTGGATGAACCAGATTTTTTTCACAATGCAAGCGTTTTCACCAGGTTGGGCTCCTGTTCGGTTGGTTAAATCATTATGCCTGTAGTAACGAATACTTTTCGTGAAGACACTTCAGATGAACGTGACTCAATATCCTTCCCCGCACCACATAATTTCCGATTTAAGGGCGTCAAAAAATATTATAAATCATGCTTTGTGCAGTATAATAAGGATAAACAATACTATATAAGACTCGACCGACAGGACAAATTATTTTTTATAGATATAGTCTACCCTAACAATAGCTATGCATACCTTTTATTCTTTCGCATTATTCAAATCACCGCTAGCTTCCAATAGAACTACCACGGCTATATGAACGTGAATTTATATTGTTATGGAGGCAGTCTGTCTGAATGAAATTTCTTCAAAAGGACGAAGTGCTATTTTTTCAAGTCAAAATTTTCTCAAGTCAAAAGTATTTTACCATACACTCGCTTTCTCCACTAATTACACTTAAAATCACAAGCACTTCATGGCGAGAGTTAAAATCACATTTCAGCAAAATTATCTCGTTACACTCTGCATGCTAAGTATATTCTTTCTCTACTCTAAACAATTCAAGTCTCATCAATAGGTTACCAAATTGGTTTTGAGGAACAATTTATATTAGGTGCGCATATTTACGAGAAATTAAAGAGCAATAGGACATCGATCAGTCTTTATACTAAGATGAAAGCAAATAATATCAATTGAATCTACGAACTGCGTACGGAAGACGACATGGAGGTTTGACTTCATATTGGGGCAGAGAAAAATTATCAACGGATTCCCACGAATACAGGATGGGTTTTGGATATTTTCTACCTAAAATTCCTTTGCAGAAACCGTGGAGTAAACAAAAACTTCTATTACATAAACACATTTCATAAGCCATTTAAACTTTTTGCTGAATTCCTTACGCACGTCAATCCACCCAGATTTTTTCCATTTGAATTCCCACTACTCTCCTAAATCACACAACCGTGATTATAGCAGTAAATTCAGTGTATAGCAACAATAAGCACGAACTCCATCAATATTTTATAGGTTTTAAATGTTCTTTACATCATACAAAGCTATATTACATTTAATTCATTTTATTTCTTACACAATGCCTCACACCATGCCCTCGAAAACCGCTGATAATTATTCACCGTATCCTCTCCCGTCCTCCAATTTGTGAACTATTTTTACCTTAATCCCATTCTAACTTATTTTTCTTTATCCTGGAGGACCGCATCTTATAAGAGACTTTTCTGTGCGCTGCTAATCTGCGCACAATCCAATTCCTTTGATATGAAAGGTAACAAGAATACAAGGGTATATGCCATATTAAAATTTCAATTCACTATCTTGAGAAAGGATGAAATTATTCATCACACAAATAATTTGTAAATAAATATTCAGCATATCAGCTCATTATTTTCCTTATTGTTTGTATATCACTATATCCACTATACTCATTCCCTAATTTTCAATTCCTGAGCCATGTTATCATAATTTGGTTAAAAAAGGGGTATGCAAGATCATTTAGGACGAGATATTGCAGGTGCTCCAACACCTTCATGATTTTTAATAATATCAATTTTAACCAACTATGTCATCATTCATGTACTCTACTCATGGTT
Organism: Platycnemis pennipes; assembly: GCA_933228895.1. NCBI lineage: Eukaryota > Metazoa > Arthropoda > Insecta > Odonata > Platycnemididae > Platycnemis > Platycnemis pennipes. The sequence continues at coordinate 57,347,106 of OW121853.1, forward strand.
TCGTCTTAAATGATACTTTATTCAAAAATATGAGCTTTTTAGGAGGATAATTAGCAATTTAAGTACTGAATACGAAAAAACAACTTTGAGCAATAAAAACTTTCTTGAAGGGTTATATTCGCCATCGCTTCAGTTTTCTGCCATCAAATTTCCAACAGCAACATTGGTTACGTAATATTTTAGAACATATTTATACATTATGTGGGAGAATACATCTACCATATAAGCTGCTAACATTTGGACCGCAATTATAATTGTCGAACAAAGCCAGAGATGAACTAATATCGTAATAAATACATTTAGTACGGCCGAACATACCCAGAGTTATTTCTGTGGTTATTACTAAATACACTGGGCGATAGTTGCTTAGCTATGAAGAGGAGGAAAATGGACCTAAGAATGTAGGGTAAAGAAAAAATCCATATTATGTGAGAAGGACATCACGGTTTATAAACCTCGACGAAAAACTGAAGAACGTTCTACACTGAAAAAAAAGGCATCTTGGATGAATTTACCCGCGCAGGTACTTACCTATAAACACCATTTTAAGCCATTAATAACTACATTTTAAAATAAAGATTAAATGATTCCTTTCTTCACGTTTTCAATGCACCTTCAAGAAGAACTAGCGGTCTTGAATCTAATTTAAAAGTGATATAAGGTTATACTATGCTATAATAAGTTATACTAGATACAGAATCGATCTTGATGACTGAAATCTCATATGGGTAACGCATCGAGGCTAAATCTTCAGCAGAAATCTAAGACAGATACCTATGATTTATTTCATTTATCTAATTACATTTATTAGATTAAATATAAATGAAAACACTAGCGTACCATAGTAGGTTATAGCAGAGCGATAAAATTAAAGACATGGATATTAGAATAGGGGATTAAATTGTCTTTCTTTCCGTGAACAATAAGATACTATCATCATTTTACACTTAATTTCTATTGCCAATTATTTTTTCTCAAATAATGCAAAGTTTATGGTGATGAATTTATCAGTGGATCAGTTTTTACCACATTCTGCATATTTTACGTTTAGGAAATAACTCAGTTTACGTTAAAATACATATTATTCATAATTTAGGCTAAAAGAAAATCTTTTAGACAAAAGCATGACAGAACAGGAACACACCATGGAGATATAATTAGACAACTAATAAGAGAAGATTAATGTAGGCAGGAGACACGTATATTGCCTTAAATCGAGCAAATAAATAACTAAAAAGAGGTACTTTTAATTGGAAATAGGTTCACATTAATAAACTGCCTTTAATATTTTGTACATACACTTTTTTGACTATTTAATTTCAATAACCCAACTGAAGTCTATATCTCTTTGTAGGAGGCGGGGAGAAAGGAAAGGTTGAATGTGCGAAATTTACACAGGTTTACTCGCAATAGATTAAACTGAAGAATCCAAGATGATAAATTGGTGACGTAGATTTTTTGAGGCAGAGATTTTTGCATACCTGCATGTAACATAAAATTGTCATTGTACGTATGTAGGTTTCCTTGTATATTTCCTTGCATTCATTCAGAGTAATTTTTGTTGCGCATGCCCCCCATAATATTACTAAAAAATCTAATACAGTACTGTTATAACTATTAGTACACGTACACTAGAATGTTCAGTTATGAGTCACCCCCCGACACACCCCATTGAGGACGCTAAAAGTGTACTCAGCAGATGTAAATACCAGTCAGCGTCGCCCTTGGTGCTTCAAACGCTATGATAAAATCGGAGAGAACTTCATCGAGATCTCATCCAGATGCCAAAAACCTTATCCTCCTTCCCTTCCGTAAGAAGATGCAAGTTAATTTCAAAAGGAAGGTTTTCTGGAGATTACGAATAGAAATCTCGTAAGGTACAACGCGGCCTCTCGGCAGTCGCTGAAGGGAAAGCATCGAGATTACGACGGGAGAGTTTCGTTCGTGGAGGAGGAGGAGAAAAAAACTTAATTGAACACGTAAAACCCGTTTATAAGAGCGTCCTTAAAAATAAAAATAAAAAATCCATGCGCTGAATTGACAAGATATATAAAGAGCAAGTGGATTGGAGGGAGATGAGAGAAGGGAAGAGAGCGGGAGGGGGGAGGTTTGAGCTTAGAGGAAGAGGGAGCAGAAAAGGAAGGAGAGAGGGTTGAGAAGGGAGGGAGGTGTACGTTTGCAAAGAGCTACCGCGAGTGTGGATTCCGCGAAAAATCTCAATGGAAACGTTGAGGGAGGGGCGGGAATTGATCCGAAAGGGTCCTGGATGCTGCGTCATTGCGACTCCGCTAGTCCTCTCTCCGCGAAGAGAGAGCCGGGGGAGGGAGAAGTGGAGAGGAGGCAGGAGCGAGGGAGCTGGAGGGGTACGCGATGGGAGAAGGGAAAGGAAGGGGAGAGTAAAAGGGTACGGAAGGAAGGAAAAAGACACCAGGGGCACGAGGCGAGCGGGGCGATTACCCTCCTCTTTTCTCCCCTTTCATTCGTTCCATCTTCTCCACCTCATTTCCCATTTTGCTCCAACCACCCCTTCCAACCCTCGCCGCCCACTCAACCCCCGCCCACGCACCAAAACCCTGTCTCCCTCCCCATCTTCTTCCACCCCATTCCCACCCCCTTCCCCCTCCATCGCCTCAACTCACCAATCTCCTTTCCCTCTTCAAATCGCATCCCTTCCTTCGAGCTTCCTTCAACTCCCCCTTGTCCGTTTTCCTAGCCTCTTCCCCTTTTGCCCACCATTATTCCTCTCATTTATTCTATTTCCACTACCTGGAGTTGGACCGACTTATAATTTGCCAATCAGCCAGAGAGAAAAGACACCACGACGATGCATGACAATGACAGCCCCTAACAGACAAGTTTACTTTTCGGACATTGCTTCGTAGAACTGGGCTGATAAATGGAAATATCAAAATGTATGTTAATTTTACAGAAAAAAAATTACGGCATCCAGTTCTAAAATCGCGTTTACATTAAAAGGCTTTAAAATTGCCAAGAATATTGTATGAGCATTAAAATGTCTCATGTCTGCATCAAAAGCCATTCATTTCACATATTCGTTAGTTTGGGCGTTTATAGTCACTTATAAGTCACTAAGATCAAAACCTGTATTTCGCTTTTCTTTTGAGCCAAATAAGTAAAAATAATAGCGGTCATTCGACCAATCTGCCACAGTTTCACTCTAAATTCAATTGTTCCTTAATACTTATTTTCGGTCAATGATTTAAGTACAGGGGAACTCTTAAATGTCTTCGAAATATCTTAACCTTCATAACAGGGGAATTCATGGCCAACATATGAGGCTCTAGAATAGGCAGAGGGGTGGTAGCGAGTATGCTTTGTTAATATCCTATGAATTTTACTAGTTAAATATCTTGAGCATCCACTTCTTTCGCTTTTCGCAAGGAGTCATTATTTCTACTTCTTCAACTCGCATTTTACTAGAATCTTTTTAAAAAATTATTCATTTAACAATATTTTGCATTGAATGGTTCATTTTCTACGCCATCTTACTCTCTAATCCAACGAAATGCTGTGGATTTCGAGATATTGCACTCTCATCAAATAAACTATGAAGCGATGAAAGAGCACATTCATTCGTCCTTAGCTGCCTATCGATGACAATCGAGTATTTCGTTTTTGCCGTTAATTTCCGTCTCCTAGCGTCAATTTACTTGACTTACGCCTACTCCTAACGTATTGCTAAAAACATTTTTTGCAACAGAACAATGAATATTATTTTTCAAACATTGCATTGCATAAAAAATATTCACGTCCTATACGCCATTGACCCTAAAACTATTTGACGGAAAATAGTTCAACTCCTGTCAACCAAACATTACGGAATACTAACATATTAGGGAAAACTACCATTCAAATTTTCGAATAAAAATCAACTTTAACGAAGGTTATCACTATACTGGGTAAATTTAAAACGTTTTGAAATTGTCGAAACGGTGATGAAATTAATGGGGAAATACATTTTGCTCAGGCAGAATCTACCAAATTTGCATAACATTTCCTACGAACAACGGCAGCGTTGCAATGCGTAAAATACGCGCACGCTTCTCAACTACTTTTTAAATTTGGGATGAAGAGTAGACCCTCATTTACGTAATTCGTCAGAAGCATTAAAGCACTACCTAGGAAAATAGAAGCTGATCTTCCGTTACCTAATGAAACTACCCAATACAAGGCTAAAAAATCTAAATTTAATCAAAAACGAAATGTTAAATAAACTATGAATATTGCAAATAGTCATACTTTAAAATTACATAAAAGCCTTTTCATTCACTCAATCCTCAAAAAAAAGATACAAGAATTCCCCCTCCTATACGCTAGGTGCTGTCATGATTACATAGGACAGAAGAAAAACTTGTTTTGTCGGTATACCTACACGGACATGGTAATAATTAATAAATAAAGGGACTTCTCTCAGCTCATACCTTCTTTATAGCCTATTTTTCCACAATTACGACGAGTATTTTTCTCTTACATGTATTTACACACACCATCGTCGTCGGAAAACCCCTCGTCCGAGGGAAAAGTGATTATGTTCCCATTCCGCTTTAATCCTCCTCTGGCACGCTCTATCCCTCTCGTCTCCATCTAACTCCTAATTCTTCCTCTCTTTCCCTCCCGCCCGCGCTCCCCGTCCCTCACCCATTCTCCACACTTCCATCTTCTTGCACTACGCACACCCCATCCCCTCCACCTCCTCTCTCCTCCTTCCCTTGCCCTCCCTCCACCCGTCCTCCTCCTCGCAGAGCAGTGAGGAATATTGATTCCGAAGTGCGAGGTTCTAAGAGAGAGAGAGAGAGAAAGGGAGGGAAAGAGTGAGTGGTACAGCAAGGGGGAGAGAGAGAGAGATAAAAGGAAACGGGGGAGAAGGGATGGAGGGAGAGGGAAGGAAATGGAAAAAAAGGAGGGATGAGAGTTTGCGCGCAGGGAAGGAATCCGAGTGACAAGATGGTGGTGGAGTTTCGCCGCCTGCTTCTCCGAAATTCGTTCTCTTGCTTTCCGCGTTCCCGGCTCGGGTATCGGGAAGGGAGACGGGGTAGACCCTGGGAGAGAGAGAGAGAACTACGCGGAGGGATTCGAGGGACCGGGAGGGGAAGAGAAGCGAGTAAAAGGGAACGGCTACGGGAATCTCGCGAGGGCGAAATTCCTGCACACTCGGGGCACTCTTTGGGGACGCGTAAAAATGACGAAATACTGGAATTCACATCCACCCGGGAGTCTAACCTATGCATGGCATGCTTCGGTCTTTATGCGTGCCCTCCTCGCCTTTGAAAACACGGAGACGTACCCACGTAGAAACGGTTGAAGACTGCTTCGACTCACTCCCAGAGGAATGAATATACTGATATCAGGTGACGATTTTCTCATAATTAAAACAAATTTGAATAAATAGTTACACTCCACCGGGGTGTGCAAATATCAACGCAAATTTCGCCAACATAGAACACTGCTCTCTTCCAACCTTCGAGTTACAGTTCATTAAAAATGATGAAACCGCATCAGAATATATAAGGTTTCGCAAGTTATTTTCACGTATTCCACGTAAGGTATAGAGTGGGACCAGGGACCATTACGCCATACTTAATGTTGCCGTATTGGTATAGAGTGATTAAATTATTTCTCCCGTTCCATTCAAATTTCCATAATACGGAATAATAATCACTTTCAATATGCATGTTTCATTTCACTCGGGTCTTACCGGAGTTAACCATGCATTTCTTCGAAGTATTTAATAGTCACTTAGAATCCAATCCACACAACAAAGACTACGAAATCTACATACAGATTTATGCTCAACTTCAACTTATACAAAGATCAAATAAAATAAACAAAAGCGGATTTCATGTAATTACTATCCGTTTCATTCTAAATGTCCACACTTTCTACTTCCTCGATAACTTATAAAGCATGTTTTTATTCTAAATAAAATGCAACCTGGTCAAATAACTTTTTAATTTTTCATAAAATAAAATTAGTTCACTGAAATTCACATTTGTGCTGGTGGTTTTGAATAAAATTTAATATGAAATCGCAAAAGTGAGAAGAATACTGATAACCAAATTTCAAAATAATATAAGTACCTACCAACAGAATGGAGTGTAGTTACTGCAATCTTTCTTATATCCTATCCTATTATAAGCCTTGATTGAGGCTGTAACTGAGTTAGACCTAGGTAAGGGCGTTTTGCAACCGATCTCTTAAGCATATCACTATCCATTCTATGTTACCATTACAACGTTATTAACGTTGTTGATCGTTCAAATATCAGTGAGAATGGCAGTAAAGTACAAGTTAATGTTAAATCAGTAATTTTCTTTTCGCCTTTGAGTGAGACCAATGATCACACAAAGCTCTAAAATATTCAATCCAACCAATATCGTGACTTTTTTGCGCTTATTCCTTCAAAAACGTTAAAGTTTCCGTTTTTTTAGTCCTTAGTGCGCTTCCAAGATGTCGCTATACCAATATATTGAAATTCAATAAAATAACTCAAATCTATATCTAAATTTAAAGAACTGTTCCCTTTTTAAAATACTATCAAATCACGTGAATGGAGATATTTGTAAGATATTACAAATGCTTTAGAATAAAGAGTTCGGACGGATACTTAAAACAAGAGTCTTGCAGAAACTTACAGATCACAATATGAAACAGGAGTATTAAATCGAGATTCAAAACCGAGAATCTTTGATTCCGGGATCCCTATTCCTTCCATCCCTATACTTTTCCTCCCGGTCTGAAGCGCCTATTGGTGCGGAAACAGACTTGAAAACACCCATGTAAATTAAAATATCTAACTACATTGTATTAACCAACTAAATCTCCTAAGAAAACGTAAAGGATGGTGCATGATTGTGTTTTAGGATAATCCATATGCACAGGATTCAAGATTTTCAAGCGCATCAACCCTAATAATTAAACTTCGTTATAATAACTATCCAATTTTACACAACTATGTTCAGTTCACAAATCAATTTGATGCGATGGACACTATCAAAAGCCATTTCGAAGACGCAAAAAGAATTGGCAAGAAATTACAAATTCTCCTTATGATTAATATTAGTTCACTGCTCACTATCTTCTGACTTAACGGATGGATCCCGAGACTAGCTTTGGTACAATTCTTGCATTTAGAATATCTGTAGTGTAAATTTAAATCAATAAATTGATTCTAAATCAGCAAAATTTGTTTCCTGTAACTAAAAATATGTAGCTGAGCTAAGCTGAGTTAGATTACTGCGATCAAAGGAAGGATACGAAGAAACTTAAATTTTACGGAAACCCATTCTTACGTGATGCCATGAAACTCAACATGTCGAACATTTGATAAGACAAAGTTATGCTGCTTCCATTCGGGTCAGCTAACCTAAAAAATAGGCCACAGGAATATTGTGGCACTTGACACCGACTAGGCATGATAATAATATACCAAGCATAACCAAAACGTAATTTCCCCATTCATAATTATTTCGGAAAATTATGAATCTCAGAAAAAACCAAAAGCACATCAATTTTTGTCTGTTTTCCTATGATCCCCTATTTTCGTGTATATTGCAATAGCAATAAAAACCATGGGAACATGCTTTTTATAGGGGCCTTAAAGAAATTAATATAAAAATATGACTACTTTTTAAACACGTACCTACATAACCTCAATACCTATATTTTTAAGCAAACTTGAAATAAAAAACTTAAAGAAAGAAAACAGTAATTGCATTGCTATTTCAAAGCACAATAACATTTTCATTCAAAATGACGTGTTATTGTTGTGAACTTCGGCACTGCAAACTAAAATAACTCGGAAAGAAATAATATACGGGTGAAGCCAATCATTATCATTAAAAATTCCAAGAAACTACAAAGCCAATCGCTATCTTAACTTTAAGAAATAAATCTGTATAGAAAGGAATGAGACGCAGGTAATAAATGATAAAAACACAAAATTTTAATTGCTTACGATTACTGATCTCCCATTTATAAAATTCTTGAATAGTTTCCAAGATTTTCATAATGTATTAATAATATATTCATACTAGTGGGAATACATTTACATAGAAGAACCGATTCACTTTGCGTTTATTGAGCAAATCTTTTTTGCACAATATCTTTCTTAAGGTCAGTATTAACTCACTTCAATCTATCTTAAACACCTCTCTTTCTAAACCGCCTTTCCTACCTCCCAAACTATAGGTATACTTGATCATTTTTTTAATTTCCATATTCTATAGGTATTTCTTCCATTCTTCCCCTCTCCCCCTCATCAAAATTAACCTTCCATTCCCTTTTGGTTCTCTTCATTATATCCGTCGAGTTTGTCTTGGGTCCATAAAACGCTACGATCTTCAACTTCTATGTTACAATCTCTAAGGACAATCGTCTTCACTACCTTTTTACTGACATTTTCTCGAGGTTCTATTGACAATTTCTCTCCCATAGATAAATGTCCACAACAACTCTTGCCCTAGTATCATCAGGAGAATCCTACACTACATTCACCTTCGTCGAGAATTCATCTAAAGTAAGAACATCATATCAACTGTCCTGCTTCCCTGTTAGGTACTTCACCTTCCTTTTCCATGAGAACCACTTAATCTGGTTTTCCTATGATTAACCTTCTTCCAAAATCTGATGGACCGTCTACAATGGTTGCAACCTTTGGCTTATTAACTTAATTAAGTTAGGCCATCGGCAAACCGAACTGATTTAATTAGTACTTTCTCTACACTTAAATAAGTATCAAATACCTACAACTACTATTTGCATAGAAAACCTCAAAATTGCCGGGACGACTGTGTGGAAAATAGCCTTCTATTCTCATTCATGCAATTACAACATCTTGATTTCAAGTTTTACAATTTATTGAGTCGCGCAAAACGGACTTAATGCACCTTAACCGTGTATTCTCGCAATACAACATAAAACATTCATTGGAGTTTCAACACATTATGACAAAAATATTACAAAATACTTTGGAAACTCATCCAAGGTATCAAAAGTGGTTCCTGCCATTAAATGTTACTTACATAAGATATCTACACTTATAAGAAAGCCTGCCAATGAACTTCGGACATAAGTTAAACAGAGGAAAATGACCCAATGGGAGTCAGGAGGAAGCTTCCATGTTTCTTCCCAGGACAGTACCGCACTTCTCGTACCGCAACAACAAGCGGAGGGGACAACAACAACGCGAATTTCAACTCCGAAGGAGCGAAGGAACACCTTTCCTCTTTATTCCCGGCCTCCCTCACTGCTTGGCGCCTAAGAACGATCTCCTCCTCCGCCGCTTACCGCCAAGACACCCCTAGCCCTACGCCTACAACACATCCCCTGCCCCCCTCCCCCGCCAAACCCTCTCTCCTCCCCAACCCGCGCACTTCCCCCCGCCAACCCCCTCCGGCGTCTGAGGTAGGTCCCATCTTACCCCCCGATCGATGACGGTGAGGCTGGCCCTGAAGCGAGCCGAGAGGAGGAGGAGGAGGTTGCAGATGGAAAAGGAGAGGAGGGAAGGGAATGAAAGACAAGAGAGGAGGTAGAGAGGAGAGAAGGAGGAGGGGAGGCGGAAAGGGTGCGAATGGATTCGGGGATGGGGAGTTCAAGGGGACGAAAGAAGGGAGAGTGAAAGAGTAGCCCCTTTACTTACACCGGCAACCCTTTCACACACGCCTCCTCCCTGCCCGACCCAGGCCTTTCTCTCCACAATTGTTCCTCTGCGTTTTGCACCACTTCTCTCTCATCTCATCCACAATCGCTCTCCCCTATTTCCCTATGATTGAGATGGCGGAGGCGAAGGTCCTTTGGTTTCTCGCAATCCGTTTTCGTTTCCTGCCTTCGTTCATTGTGAAGAAACGCGCCCACTGCGCGAGCTATTGTCCAATATACTACGCTAGGAAGCATAGGTTATATTTTAATACGTTGAAATGGATTGAATGATGAAATAAGGACAGCAAAGCATTTATTTTTTCACCAATGAAGAAGCCTTCAGGTCGCAGTGAACAGCACGGAGAATAAGTTTCGAGGCGAAATCAAATCTGACATTTTCATTTTAGTTAAAATTTATATATTCTTCCACTGGCTAGGTTTCTTTATACTACTAGACATTTATAATCTCCAACGGGTTTATTGTTCCTGGAGTAAACTTTTATTGAGCCTTGGAGCAAACTCACCTTAATTACTCACTGTCTCAGGCTTAACATTATTAAATAATTAATATTTTACTTAAGCACATGTAATTATATAAAAAAGTATTGATGGATTACGTAAATAATAATTTACTTTTTAATAGGATCAAATATATTAGTAAAGTAGCTTATTCGCCTAATCCTTAGTCATTTTACGAGGAAATTCTCACCCGAGGGCATCATCTAATCTAAATAAATCTCCGGGTAAATTAGACTCTTTCCAATCAAGCGCGTCTATTTTTTTGGTACCGCGATGCATATTGATATTTTTTATTTTTGTTGGTCAGCAACAAAGGATTTGTCTACATTCCCCATTGTATATGACAAAGTAAACAGCGAAGAGTCACAGAATACTTCTGCATGAAAATGACATAAACGATGCCTTGAAAGTAAATTTACCAAGAACTGTCTCGTTTATCTACATGTGAAAACCTATCGCAACTTTTGACAGAAGGCATAAAAATTTTTCCCATTGTATTTAAATTAGAGTTTTAGCATTTTATGACTTTAATGCTGAAAATTCGTTGATACCTGAGCGAAAATAATGAAAATTAGGAGCTGGTTGAGCAGAGTTCGCACTTCAAATTTGTTCATGCGCACGAATATCACATAAAATAAGTGTACATTATGACACATAGTTTGCACAATGATCCTCACAGTCAATAAACTTACACAGCTGCTTTAATTTCTATCTAAATGCCGACGCATGCCTACGCACAGAACAAAATTTGTGAAATATCTCACTAAAAAAAAATTTTACGAACTATATTTGTTCATCAAACTCTTGTTTATACCACTCAGTTTAATAAGTATATAGATTAATCTCAGGGGAATGATGTAACACACAAATAGTAAAATATTTCGCCTCCAGTAAATAATATAATACTTTCCGTGAGTGAAAATGGCTACCCGATGTAATCTAATTCTTCCATTAGTGATCATTACATAAAAATGTGGAAAATATGGGGTGCAATTTCATGAATAAATAGATAAAAAACAGAATGTTGGTATTCTATTTCTATATCCAAGAGTCTGTATGGTCCAGGCAGTAGAATCCATCTCAATTAACAGATGAAAAACTGTTTCGTAACAAATCGTTTAAATGAATAAAATCTGAGCGCTGCTATATTTTTATTCAAAATCAAGGTTTATAAATTACAGTGACTTGAAAATTGGAAGCGTTTTAATTGGCTGAATATAGGGAGGGAATGAAATGCCTATCATTGCGTAAAACGAAATAGTAAGTTCTTAAGGGGATAATCATATTATTGGTTGATTAGATATTCCACAAACCTCAAACGTTAGTACGATTCATAAGTGTCAAATATTATTTTTAAATTAATTTTTATCCATCAAGTAATTGAAAATACGAACAGGTCCAGGCGAAGACGAATTCAGTGTCAAAATGTGTCTAATTTTTTCTCGCCGACAACTTGAAGGAATATTTGAACGAATCGATACCAAAATGCATGCGGAAGTGATGAGGTTACAAATAACAAATTTTAATGATGAGATTACTCATCATTAAAAAATATAATTGAATAAAAAAGTTCTTAAGCAATTACGCAAACCAGATTAAACCTAGCCTGACCGCGCTGCGGCAAATATACAAGGATATGGATTTTTTTAAGGATGAGTAACCAACAATGTTTCCAGTGATATTTCATTGTAAATTATCGTAAAGTATCCGGATACACACGTTATTCGTGGATTTAAAACTTAACATAGCGGTAGTCCGTAAGCATTGAACTATGCAAACATAATATTAATGGTTTTCGCGAATTCACCGCACCACGACACCGATGAGTAAAAATATTATCCGTGGGAATAATGCAGTGCACGGATGCTGGGTCAAATATTCAAGTTGAATTCGCGGAGATACCATCCAGCGTGACCGCCTTTAAATATTTATCGCATATGGCAGTCATTGATGATGCAGTGAAAATGGATGTTGTGAGCCACGGCATCTCTTTAGCGATGCATACTTCAAAAAGTACATAACTACGCAGATGTGCGGCATTTAGCTCGCGGATGCGACTAACTGGATTTTTTATTATAGCTACGTTGTATAAGCTCAATAGAGGGAAATGATTTCGCACACTCAAAAGAGAGGGCGAATTCACGTAACATGTACCAAATGTTTCTCTTACTTGTACAAATAATTCCTCTTTTAGCGACTAACCATCCATTTCCATGAAGTAGGAAATGAAAAATTAAACGTTATCGTGTCGAAAACCATTTTCTCCCTAACATAATAAATGATTTCCTAATGAGAGCACGAACTATGTAGTTGTTGGTATGACCAATATATTATTAGAGTCTAAAATTAGGAACCCAGATATAGAATTAACATAAATATTCGGTCAATAACATAAGGGTAAATACTTATAATTAAATCTGTCACAGACCAGCATAATGCTATAATAATGCTGACATAATGCTTTTATATGCTAATTCACTAAGCATATAAAAGGATGCCAAGAGAGGCATAGCATGAGCGCACGTAAATTATAAACACTTTTGCCAATTCTACAAAGAAATTACTTTTTCACTGACACCTACTCAAGTTATGGAGCAAATTAAACTCATTAGAACATATTTCACTAAATCGAAAAGAATAGTCTATTTTTATTATTCCATTCCACTCTCCTTAAATCCTCAATCCCATCTTATCATATTTATTAAGACAAAACTGAGAAAAAAGAAAAAAAATACTGCGAAAAAGTATATTGGAGGAGCAAAATGCAAATAAATCACTGCATTCGGCCCTTTCACACAATTTCACAATATTTACAAGCTGGTAAAATCCGTTACGCAAAGCCCACCTATCGATGAATCTATTTCTAAAACTCCTTCAATTTCTATGAAGTCCCAAACTAAGCGGTGAATATCTATGGAGTTCAACCTCAAGGTTAACACTCTCATTAGTATCCTTTTGCAATTTCTTCCTCGTTCTTTGGTAAAACCTTCAATATAGGGAGAGAGAAGGAAAATCTCAAAGAACTCTGCGACGGAATTCTCTTCCCTGCCTCCTCCAATCAATCTCCTTCCCACTCCAAGTTCCTCCTCCATTCCCTCTTTATTCCTCACCAATAACATCTCCTCCCCCTCGCCCCACCGCTCGACGCTTCGGGAAAATCTTTCCTCTCCTCCACAACCGCCCTTTCCAAATCCGTCTCCCTGTCTCATACTCCTCAAAGAAGGGCCGATGTGCCGAGATAAGTCCCCCACCGAACGTGTCAGCGAATGCGAACCCGATTGCGGACGAGGGGGGGAGGTGGGCGTGGGGGTGGGTGAGGAAATCGGGAAGGGGAGGAAGAGGGGTGGAGGTGTTCCAACTTTCCCCGAGCTCTCCGCTTCCCAGTAACGCCTCTCTCCTTCCAAGCCCCTCGGCATTCCCACTTACCGTCGTCTCCCATTTTACCCGCCCACCGGAGTCACCTTCCGACGAAATATCGGAGAAGAAACATAATGAGATGGGAATAAAAAAAAAGAAATGAATAGTCAAAATGAAATAGCAACGGAAGTAAACCTTTAACTGAAATAAAGTAGGTATATTGAATTTTAATCACATAGCCCTGATTTCGGAATCTAAAAGTCAATTTACAGAAACATAGCGTAGAGAGGAAGCCAAACGTAGAATGCATTTAAAATAGTACGATCACATATAAAAAACTACAACTGCTGGTTGAAAACTCATTATAAAAGGTGTCAATTTACAAGCCTGCCTAAATCAACATCACCATAACGATGGCTTATTTTCAGCACGTCTAAGAATAAATGGAAAAATGTTTAACTGCAGGGTGGTAGAAGGAGACAACGTATATTTATATCATAGTGGCACATAAATTCAATCGTACTTAAATAAAACAGGACCCAATTGGCGCAAGTGTTAGAGAAATAATGAGAGTAGCATCCCATTAACGGGCTAGACAAAGATGCAAAGACTAGTGCGAGTTAGTCGACAATAGAGAGACCAAGTCGCACATACTGGCACGTCTTCTCCCCTTCCATGTTTTCTTCACCCTACGATCTCACTCCTTTTTCTCCCAGCCCTACTCAACGATCATTAAAAAACCCGAGAACAGGCATCGAAAAATAACGAGCAGAAACCTTCGATGAATTGAACAGAAATAAAGGAGAGAGCTGGAGGCAGCGATACGGACATGAAATTGGGAGATATCGATCGATGAATTTTTACCGCTGAGTTTCCATCATTCGGGGAAATGAAGCGGAAATGGGAGATAATTAACAATAATCAGCGGATGGCGCCCAGTTAGTTGATGAGTTTTAAACCTCTCGTAATGAGTTTTAAAGTAAGGCGGTCCAACGAAAACTAAATGCGCCCGGGAACACTCAGATACTACCCACAGCGCATGGACATACAAAACAAAATTAATGGCCAGCGGATTCACTTAGCGTAACATCAGCATGAAACAAAATAAAACCTCGGTAATATTCTAAACTTCGTGGAATGGGATTCAGAGAGAGAAATAATGCCTCAATTTTTTATCTTCCATTACGAACATATATTTCCACTCATGGAGAGCTCAACAAATGTCCTGCGTGGAGTAAAAGCTTCAGCACACCAATAATAAATTGTGCTAAGTATTATTCATTATTGGGCCAAATACTTTTACACGGAAAATATTTCCCTCTCCTGAATTAAGGGGAGAAATTTTACTAATTTTATCACTAGGTAAGCATCAGAATATCAAAGCATAGTACTGATTTAAGTAATGATTCAGAGCGATTTAACCGCAGAAAAACGCTTGAATGCAACGATCTTCATTTTTTCACCACTCACCCGTCAGCGTAATGGCCAAATTAATGATAAATCGTTAGGCTTTCAATTTTTTACGCGACGCAATCATTAAAAGGGACCCTCCCTCGCTCCGCGTCTCACCCACCGTGCACCATACACCTCCCATCCGTTTTAATTCCACTCATCCACTCCTCATTTGTAATGTCAAGAGATGCGGGGAAGGTAGAGTCAATAAACTGATTCGATCAATATGGTATCCGCACCTTCCATTCCTCATTTCCGTTGCCATCATTCCTCTTCTCCCCCCCAAAAAAAACCCTCCAACCCCGCCCTCCGTACCTCCCCCTCCCGTAGACAAGACACCCTTCCTCCCAACCTCCAGCTCCCGACACTCCCCAGACCCCCACCCGCTCACTTGTAAACCCACCCCAACAGCCTCCCCTTCTCCCTACACTCACCCTCATCCAATCTTCCTCAGGCCCACCGTTTCCACATTTCCCTCTCCGCCCCGCCAACACTCTAACCCTCCTCCTCCTTCCCTCCAGACCTCCGCCTACACCGCCCTTTTCCAACCCCCCGGCCTCCCCCACGCCTCTCCACTCGCACAACCACCACCAGTGAGAGGGCAAAGGGAAAAGAGAGAAGAGGCAGAACTGGAGGGAAGCCACCTTATCGACTTTGGACTGCGGCCGTGGAAGGAGGAGGAATGGAATGGATGGCGGAAGGGTTCGCGCGGAGGGGTAGAGCTGAGTGAGGGGAGAGAGAGAGTGGCACGCACAGCATATATTGTGAAGGAAAGAGAAGAATGGGAGATAAGGACGGAGGAGAATGCAAATGGAAGTGGTGGACGGGCTGCCATAAAGGTAAAACGTATTCTGGGATCACCATACAACTAAGCACAACTCTGACCATATTCCACGTGACACTCGTAGAAATGAAAGCGTGACACCGGGGCATACTCATTGTCAGAATATTTTCATACTTAGAACGAATTATTTTTGCCATCAAGCGTTTTCGGGAGCAGTAGCTCGCTCCTTCTGCTGCAAGCAACATTCCTCGCGGCAAAAACCTAAAATCCAAATTCGTATTATTTTTGCAATTGAGCCACCTCACTCAACCCCAACCACGAGAGCACAAGTCCAGGGTTCAGAGTACGTTCAAAGTAGATGTCCTAAAACTTAGCATGGATGGTAAACTAAATCACTGCGTCTAACTTCATCGGCGAACAATTACTAAAGCAACTTCCGAAATAAAAGACCACGAGAGCGAGACAGGGTAACATAAATGCATCCAGAGTGATCTGATCGCAGGAATAGAAAAATGCATTCGCCACATTGTTTACAGTAGTGAAGAAAAGTCCGTTACTTGCTTTAGGGATTTACACATTGCCGCTTTGTTGAAAAAATATAAATAAAACGTATTGTCTGGTGTTTTAGGAAATTGACATTTTAAAAAACTATCTGGAGAGGAATGAGTAATGACACAACCTAATACAATGTCATTTATTTACCCGCTAACTATCAGCACTTCATGATGTTAAATTATTACTTTTCATATTATTAAAACCATTGGAATGCAGTCACGTCTTAGATCACCGTAAAACGGAAAAGACTATTTACTTATTCCCATGAGTTAAAATTATTACAAATTAATAAGAGATTTAATAGGGAGACAATACCGGATCCTACTGAGGGCAAATTGCTGATTGAGAAAATACAGAAGAATGTAAAGCAAATAGGAACTACTCTAATTAAGATGACGCAAAGGACAGAAATATAATTCGTATGCTTGTTAAAGTTGCCAATATCATGTGATAGAAGACCATAATTTCTATTATCATTGAGAAAAATATCATCTGAAGAATTAATAACATTGAAAAGAGGGAGAATATTTAAACCAGTGCAGCAAGCAAAAGTTTCCCACTGGAATGTACCGTTTAAATGGGTTGCTAAAACTAATTTTATCGAGCAAATAATCGAATAGAGGCACAGTATAAAATGTAGTCGCTGTTATAAATAGCATTATAACCGCTATTTACCCGACTTCCACAATTTCACGTATCATGAACCGCTACTCCAAACGCCTTCACGTCATACCTGCACCTTAACAAGCTCAGCCGAGCAAAAGTATCCCCATAAACAGACGCGAAAGTCAACGACACCTCCACACGTTTTAAAGAGGAGATGACGAGAGGGGGTGGTGTTTCTCACATCTTTAAAGGCTTCATCCATCCGGAGGAGGAGAGGGGAGCAGAGGGAAGGGAGGCTTTGCAAAGAAGAGTGTGGGGATGAAGCCTCTTCCCCCTAGCGCAAGAGGGAAGAAAAAAGACCGACGCTCTCCGGAAAACAGACGGAAAGCGAGCGGGCGGAGGAGCTGGGAACAGGGTTTACGAGAGAAAGAGAGAGAGTTACGAGGGGACGCGCGAAAACGGAGAGGCGGAGGGAAGAGGAGTGAAATGAAAAATAGTCGCAAAACCGCAAGAGGGAGGAGTCTTCGAGGGGAGGGAGGAGGGAGATCTGGATGCTGCGTGAGGGAAAGAGAGATGAAAAGCTGGAGGGAACAGAGACATCGGCCTGAACAGCCAATGGGACCGCGGGGGTGGCGAGAAGGGGAAGAGCCAACAAGAGACGTAGAAACGGAATCGTAAAGGGGAATAAAAAACGGGGAGGGAGTGGGCAGGGCGAATTGCCAGAGGAAGGCGGCGGTAGGGGACGGGAGGGAGGGAAAGGGACAGGGGAGAAGTGAGAGGAGGGAAGGGGGAGAGAGGGAGTGGGAAAGAGAGAGAAACCTCACTCGGAATTCACCCTTCACACGCAACCCATCCAATCGGAATGCGAGGCTCGGAATCCTGCGTACAACTGTGTTCTCCGTTTTCCAACTCTCCACCCCCACGCCCCTGCCCCACCCCACCGTCCCGCTCAACCCTGGCGCCAACTCCACCCCCTTCCCGCCCCTCTCTGGCGCCACCGAGCCAAACGACATCGAGCGCAGGAACCCCAGCAGAGGGGTGTGGTGGGGATCCACACACACACATACGCAAACGGACTCCGACAGTGGCACTGGATTTCCCCAATCCGACTGCGCGGGGAGAGCATTTGGACGAATCCAATTGCGGGATCCGTTTCCAGTGAACGGTGGGGCGGAGACATGAATGTGTGAGGAGGAGACGGGCTCGCTGGAGGGAGGGTCCAGGGAGGAGTGGCAACTACGCGAGCGGAGGAGGGATGCTGGGCTTCCGCGGGCTGAAGGGTAGGCAGTGGTGAAGGAAGAAGGGGGCAGGAGCTGGGAATGGAAACGAGGAAGGCGAAGTAAATGTAGGGACCCGAATAGACGAACTTGGAAGAACGTTGTGTAGCATGCCGTGGAAATTTAGCCGTGCGACTCAGAACTCAACTTTTATATTTTTTTAACATTGGAGGAATAAAGAATTTATAGTTTCAGTTTTATAATCACTTAGAAAATTGCATTAACATATTTCTACACTTCTATAACCATGCAAACATTTTAGAACCCAATGGAAACTTGTGCACGCGAAACTCAGGGATACTTCAATCCACCTCTACAAACCGAGTGACCCAATGCATTGGGGATAGGAAAGATAATCGATAGTATGGCAGCTCACTGATGATAATTCGTAGCGTAGTCACTTCCCAGAGAAGGCTAGAGACCAAGCCATTCACATTAAAATTACAACCAACTGAATTTAAGCCTCAAGTTACAGAAAGCAAGCAACCAACATAAGAGCTTTAAGAGATTAAAGGTACAAGATAAAGTTTGCAGGTTGCACTGTTTCCAAATGCAACGAATTCCTTGAGAAAATCAAAATATTTATCAGATTTCCATTCTTGAATAAAGAGAACATATAAAGAGAACCCTCAACATTTTTCACCCTCTTCCCCGCATGTCAAATTCTTCTTCTTTCCATACGAGCCGAAACATCTCACTACCTCAAAATATACCCTCCAGCAAAATTCCATACGTTTTCCTCTGATGACCCCCGGTCTTTTTTCATCCACCCAAATTTTTTCATACTCCATATCAGAAACCCTGGATCCTCCAGCTTGTCAAACTCTTCCCTTCACTATTATTCTGACTTCTATTTATGAGGCGTAATAAAATACAATATGTGCTGTTCTAACTAGCCCGTCTTGAATAAATTCATCTCCATTCAAAAATTCTTCGCTAGAGATGTATCATTCAAAGATTTGTATTAGTATGTGGCCAAGTACCAAGTTATGCTCAATAACCTTAATTCCACCGAATAAAGGGGAGGAACACAAAGAATAAAACAATTATTGGAAGTGAGTAAGGCCTGCACGTCGTCACTTGAACATATACTATTAAGTACACCATTGAAAATTTTGTATTTAAGGAAATAATTCTAATTAAAACCATACATATACCATTTTAAATATAATGACTTTTCTATTCCATTGTTGTTGCCTAATATTATGGTTATTATGGTTATGAAGCTACTTTACAAAAAATACCAGTATTAAAAAAACGAATTGCATAACATAATAGTATAAAACTGAGTTATAACATCAAAGCGTGATATTCTCACATTTAAAAAATCCCAAGCTAAACTTTGCCAAAAATCGTTCTATTCCCAAAATCGAATCAGCGTAAGGAGAGATTTGTATATTACGTAAGAGTGTTTCATGTTAAATTTAGCATAACAGAGAGTAAAAGTCGTATCATAGCAAAAAACCGAAACCATATGTTCTAGCAAGCCAACGCAATAGGCAGATTGATACACAATAGCGTAAAGAAAATTCCAATGACTGCGAAGGTGAACGAAAAATAGCGCAAAGAGAAAGACGAGAGGAAACATCGCAAGGAAACCCACTTTGGACCCGCATGAGAATGTACAGAAGGGCTACGTGAAAGGCGTCTCGGCAGAATAGGAACCGAAAGGAAGAGAGACAGAGAGCGGAGGCAAAAGACAGGAGGGAAGGAGAGAGAGCGAGGCGAGGGGGAGGAAACAGTCGTCGATAAGAGGGTGGTAGGTGAGGGGAGAGAGGAGAGGAGACGGCGTGAAGTGCGGTCGGAGGAGGCAAAGAGAGGGAGGAGAGGGGGTGGGGGATGGGGGATTCAGAGACGGCGCAGAGAGGTTTCTGCAGCTGTGGAGGGGAGCAGTGGAAGGGGGGCGGGTGAGGGGGAGGCTTGGAGCGCTCGCAGGGGCGGCGGAGGAGGGGGAGGCGGGCGGCAGAGGGAACGGCAGCCAACGAAACGAAGACATTTGAATCGGAATCGAATTGGAGGAAAATTCTGTGCGGGTGAGTGGTGGAGGCAGCGGGAGTGGGAAAAGGATTCGACTGCGACGACGAATCAGAAGAGAGGATTTTGGTGGAGAGAGAGGGAGAGAAAGAGAGAGAAGCTGCGTGCAGTGTACGTGGGTGGTAGGAGGAGGGGAAATTGAGGGTGGACGTGAGGGAGGGAGAGAGTTCAGGGTGCGTGCAAAGAGCCACCGGAGGTGGAGGAGAAACGGATGGGAATGGTTGGAGCCGAACGTGGTGTCGAAACAGAATGCTGAAGAAAAAAAAGGGACGCGGAAACGCTGCGTCACAAAGCACAAAGGTATGTATTCACAAAAATAATGATTCTATTGAAGACTATTCAACGAAGCCTCATGACCAGAAGCACATACAAAGGAAAATGCCATTATTGTCCAAACTATATGAATCCTTGTTTTTCATGAATCCCTATCAACGAATAAACTATAAACACTGTATATTACGAATAAACTGTATCATCGATTCACTAGATCAAGATATACAATATACACTGTATCTATATATAAACTACCACTACCTACGAATAAAGTATAGCACTACCACTACCTGCTGACCATGTAAATGGGAATTCTACTTGCAATGGTGAAAACTTCAATCGAGTCAGGGGGAGACCTATGATATGAGGTGAATTTAATGCTATGAGTGTAAAATGACACAACCGCTCTCACATGTGGATTTCAAGAGAAGTGTGGGAGGAAATACACAACAGAGTAGGAGTCTTCTATCAAAACCTGCCATAAGCAAAAGAATACTAGCAATATAATAACCTTCATCCCTCGAAAAGGACTAATAATAAAACTTTAAATTCAAATATAGCGATTGAAATAATCGAACTAACACCGCAGTCGCTCCTGAAACAATGACTTTGAGACCATGCGAATCGAATTCAGAAGCAAACGGAGCCAAGATAAAAATATTTTATGTATACAAAAAGCGGCTAGGTGGAATCTAATTACGTTTTAAATAGAAACCAGAAAAATTACCAACGACAAACTAACGAAACGAAATCTGAATAGGAATAACTTAAGGCACTCCGCAGGCTCGTAGGGAGTTGAGAATGAATAAACGCGACAGGGGTGGAGGAGAAAGGAGCTAGAAAGTTACACATATAGACCCAGAACTACGGCTTACACAGCATACCGCTTCCAGAGCGATTTCTCCGCGTGCAAGGGGAATTGGAGAGGAGTTCGGAGAAGGCGAGGGGGCAGGAGGCGAGGCGCCAAGGAGTGGGTGGGCCAGGGGGCGCGGCACAGAGGCACAAGAAATCTCCCACGCCATTCCGTCCTCACCCCTCACCCTCAGGTCTCTCTCTCTCTCTCTCCTCCAAGTTTCTCCGAATCAATACGAGGTGGCGGCTGCGGAACTCAGGCACAAGTTGCCGTCGCCGAGGGCAGCGGTCCAATCTCCCTATTCCCTCCCTTCCTCCCCCACATCCCCTCCGAAACCACCCGGGGTCCCCCACCCCACCCGCCCTCCGCCCTGCGATGTTAACCCCCGCCCCAAAACTTCCCCTCTCACGTAGGCCCCCCGCCCTCCCCCTTCCTTCCTTCCTCTCCTCTTCCTCCGCGAAATATCCCCTAGAAACACCCCCCCCCCCCCTACTCCCCGCACCTCGCCCACCTCCCTCCGCTCACCCACGCAGTCATCTCCTCCCCCACCCACCACTTGCAGATATATCTCTTTCTATTCTCCTTGTTCCCCTCCTTTTTTTTTAACCCCGACGCTCCTTGCCGAGATATTACACTCTCTCTCTCTCTCACTACCTCTCCTCCCGCCCCACCAACCTTCCACTCCCCCGGTAGAAGAGCCAATGTCTCCCATACCCTTATTCTTTCACGAAATTCCCCGCCCTCCCGCGATCCACCCGCTCTTATCTCGTGCCTCCACGGTGCCATAGTTACATTCCCCGACTTATAAGGGTCGAATTCTGACGTTTTCCGCTCTCCCGAATATTCATCCCACCCGTACTGCCTCACTACGTTATCTTGCGTGCTTAATTTCTTCCGCAGTGTGTGGCGGCGAATAAATCTTTCGATGCAGTTGCAGCTTCTCCCAGGCGTCCACTTCTTCCTGTTACCTTCTATTTTCCTTCCTATCCACCCGGAAAATATTATTCGTTTTCCCCCGGGTGCAAATTTGCAATTTCGTTCTCGCAGGGTATCCAAGCATGTGTTTAATGTTTCGTCCGAGGAATGTCTAGATAGGCACTAAGAGTTTTTTTTTCACGACAAAAATTTCCTCAGAGAAGACACAAAACTTTTAGGTGTTACAAGCTAGAATCAAAGACAGCCTCCCAACGCAATACATTGCAAAACAACAATGATTTTTCAACTAGGATAAGTGTAGGATTTCCACGGAATATTTCCACAAAATAATTCCCTCTCTGCACTCACCGTGTCTCAACTTCGGAGAAACTTCGCCCTGCACTACGTATCCTTGCATGTACCGGTGAAGCTTAGGCTTACGAAACGCCTGAAACCGGACCACCAGTAATACATGAAGGCTCGGTCAGACGCATATCCCTTTTCTCTGCAGCAATTCTTCGCCTACTAGATTAATTCCCAAAGAGTACTGGTTTCAAACTTTTTCCCTTCCCGTTCTCAATTCCAACCCTCTCTGTATCAAGCATTTGTCTTCAAGTTCTTCGCCCACGCCACATCGACCCTTGACCCAAGGGCATCATATTTTCCTTACCTCCAAATTCCCACACGCCCAGTCCCTGACAGACCGATTCAGTGGCTGATAAAATATCGTAATTGTACTCGAAGATAGGCAACAAAATCAGAAGTGCAATAGGGCACGATTTTCATGCCGAAATATAGCTGTACAACTACAATAGCACTTATACAATACATACGATAAATGTGAAAATATAATTTAAAAATTTAACATTACTTTCATGAGGAATGATTTTAGAATAATCTACCCTTTTTTGCAATCATTCGCGTTTTCAAGTTTGCACCCGCACTTAAAAGTGCTTCAGACCGGAAGGAAAGGTTTAAATATGGGAATAGAAGTAAAAGAGAGAGAAACCTGGTGTTGGAATTTGCCTGTTCTTAACGTACGGCGCCAAATGGATCACGGCTTAATGTCCCATCCGACGGACGGAGTACTGAACTCGAATTCTCTCCTCAAAACAGCCAAGAAGGGATCGGTTTACCATTGGAAATATCCTCCACTGCCGGAATTCAAACCCGGACCCTCCAGGTGAGAGGTCAACACTCTTAACTACTCACCCAATCCGATCCGACCCTTTTTGGTCCAAGAAGTAATCGGTCATAAAAACAAAATAAAGAGATAAGTCGTGTTCATTATGAAAATTAAACAACTGGTAAATTATTAAAATTAAATGAATTTGGGTAAAATTAAATAACTGTGGAGGTATGAAATGCAACCAAAGCAAAACCGTTGCTAAAACGCTATAAAGAAAATGAAAGCATGATCCATACTGAAGGAGGGTATCCGACGTCCTGAGGACCAATGTGAAGAAAAGTTCTTAAGTGAAAATGAAGCATTATGCCGGGGCCAAGGAGATTTCGCTATGGACATAAAAGTGTGAATATAACAAAACTGGTACTTATAATGCAAGGAAGTTAAAGAATACTTTGGATAAAATGCGGAAGATGAGGTGAATGAATCATGTTATTAAAAGAGAATAGACCGTTAAGGCTATTGTGGTGAGCGAGAGGACCGCTAAGCAAGACAGAGGAATAGGTATTTTAGATGCAGTGCAATAACAGAGTTTATAGGGGTTTTCATTTCCATTTTCCCTGACTTTTCCAGGACTTCCAGTCCACTATTATGATTTTCCCTGACTTTTGAGCACCTGAAAACTCCAATATTTCGGTCATTTATAGAGATAAAAGTGGAAGTGAGGAAGCAGAGACGTCTAAAATTATGAAAAATTGTAGGTTTATTTTCATATTAATCATATGAACTTCCAGTGATAAGAGATCAACAACTTTAAGTCCACAAAATAAAAATTTAGATCACTTACATTGATATGCCTTCAGAAAGGGTTGCAGAAAAATATATACAAAGAGGGCTAGCCTGGCTTTTCCTTCAAACCTGATGTTATGTTAAAGTAGCTCTTTGAATCAATCTTGATTTTTTCTTTCTCACATCCTCCTACAAATTTGGCTAAATGAAATCAAATTTGACCGAGAATAACTTTTTTGTCACCAGAGGGACAAAGCGAAGCATTTCTGGTAAAATCGCTAGCGAATGAAAATGAAAATATGAATGGCACACCTTTCGCCAATCTTTTCACCAAATTGTGCAGGCTATAGCCAGAAAGAACCGGAATAGGGCCCCTGGGCTGCCTCTACAGCGAAGCCAGCCTGAGGCCAGTCATCCCCTCCTTCACCCTGCCCTCCGCTCCTACGCGCAGTTTTTGATCTCTTGGCATTTTCAGGTGATAAATTCTGAAATTTGAATGTTTTGCGATTTTTCCCTGACCACACGTTAAATTCCCTGACTTTTACAGGATTTCCATGGCCGTTTTCAATTTCCCTGACTTTTCCAGGTTTTCCAGGATTTCCAGGTTCCTATAAACCCTGAATAAGCTATAAAGAATAGCTAATGAGTTTACTAGAAACCCTTAAACGGGAAATAAATCGTTATAAAGGGTAAAAAGGGTAAAGAGTTGTAATGAAAATCTATCGTAACCGTTGGACAACCTAATAATAATCATAAGTCATTATAAAGTTGTATAACATTTTCACATAAACGCCGATTGTTGCTAAGCATATGCACATTACATGCCAGAGTTCAATTTAAGCATTGAATGAATTAATTGCATTATAATTACCTTGACCGAGAAAATCCTCTCAAAAGAGGGCACTAGTGTTTTTTTTTCATTTCTCTACTGAGGCACTCAACCATTACCTATTAATTCAAACCCAGATAAAAGGTCCGCCGCTACTTCAGGAGCTGAATATCACGAACAAATTTGAAAGCACCTATATTATCTGACCACAGAGGAACTTTTCCTAAAAAAATACGAATGATTTAAATGCTACTGAGTCAACGCTAAGATTTATCTCAATAACATAAAAGAAACACGCACATTATTACGATAAGCATACTTTTTTTTATATTTTGGGCCCTCTTTCGCAGTCTCTTTAAACCATCGTCAGCTACCGAACTAAATTCGGTATCTCCCACTCCACCCTCCACAGAAAGAAATATCGCAGACGGGTATCGCTCCATTTTCTGAAATAGTGGTCTAATAGTAGCCAATTCCTTCCAGATCAAAGGATCCGCCCTTATTTCAGGGTCTGCAACGATTCGCCCGGCAACTACGTGGCTCTCCCTTCTGGGGCACTTTCCTCTGCCCCAAAAATTCTGTCCTTACGACCCATCTTCAAGGGCCCGGCCGTTTTCTTTCCGCTACATTTGACTCTCAGCTCAATACTGTCTCATGCCCAGCGAAACACATCTTGAAACCATTCTTCCCATTCTCTTCAACCCAAACTATTTCTTTCTCATGTCCAATAGGGATCCTAAAGAAGGATATTTCGCGAGAGAAATCGAACAGTTATGAAATACCATTTCTACCAGTGATTAAATAATTTCTCCTCAATGGAGAAAATTCTCCTCAACTTTGGACTGTCCAACCAGGACGTTAAATTTTAATAAGACGACATCAAATCATCTACCCAGTAATATAAAAGATAAAATCTATATTTCTCGAATGATCCTAATATTATTCACAAATATGAAACAAATCCTTAGCTATTTCCTGAAATAATACGAGAAATGATGAGAGCATTTATGAAGACATACTGTAGGAAAGCTGAAGACAGCGAGATGACTAGAATAGCTCTTGTCTAGCAGTAGTCCTAATGAGTTTGCTATGAGTAGTCAAGTCTTGAAAATTATTCTTTCATATTGCACTCGCCATAGATGGCGATTATGGGCGTGTTTATCAAGGGGATCATTCACCACACAAATCACATTTGGACAGATTGCAGCATAATACAGGTTTATTATACTAGCTGTAATTGCATCCAACTATGAATTCCTCTCTTACAATTAACGCATTGGACTACAAAAAACATCCATGCTCGGGCAGTGTAAAACCTCACCTGGGATCCGTACCCGCGACCCTGGGATCGACAGGCGAGGGACTTACCCCGACGAAAAATTCAAAGGACAAAGGAAGTTTCCTTCATTGAAGGAAACCTCGCGCTACGCCGCCAAATATTTACAGATGCACCTCAAAAACCACCCATTTTCACCCATCTTCTTTCCTAGCACATACTCTTCCCAGTAGGCCAGTCCTCTCTTCTCTTTATCTTCCCTTTAAGGTCCTTTCCTTTCCTCTTTCCACTGGGGCACCGTATCGCCGGAAGCGGTGCCAAACTCCCGGCATAAGCGCACTTTTCCCCTCGTGCCTCCCATAGTAAACACTATACGATTTAGCACCAGTCGTAAACACGGGAAGCCGACCCGGCGGATTTTAAAGACTCGCATATTAGGCGTCAAGTAACCTCGGCTCAACTTAAAAGGGGAGAGATTCGCTGTTTAATAGAGAGGAATATTTAATTCGACCCCGCCACATATTTTTTTCGCGGAGTAGATGCGATTAAACTTTAAAGCCTTTCGAGAACTTGGCGAAAACTTGAAGTGGTCGTATTTCCCATTAAAGCTTTTTTTCCTGGAAGAACTAAGTTTTCGACAAAAAATCACCTTGCCAACTCACGTGGCATGCACTCTTGATACAGCCAAATCTTAAATTAAAAACTTCGAATATCAAAATGCATCAAAAAGATTTTGAATTCAGAACTCTTTTCCAAAAATGAATGAATTTAATAGAATCAGAAGAGACTGTTTAATCACTGAAGCAGAAAGAAATAAAGAAATTGTTTCATCAATATTATTCCTACGGTATATTAACTGGTGGCTTATTTCATTTTCTTGACTTCATAACTCAAAATAGCATCCCACACGATTTAGCACGTAAAATGTCTGTTTTTCACTTTAATCGATATATTCCCGCCTATTTCCTACCTTTTTATCCATCCAAATCATTTGCCATCAATGCTTAGTCTTCGCTACAGAATATTCAGTACAGTTCTTAATCCTATTCTAGATAAAAACTCATTGTTACCTACTAGGTGTACCCATTTGAACTTCATGTTTCTTTTGTAATGCTACATTGTTAATTTTTCCAGTTTTGCAACCTCGCAGATGTTATTCTTTGCACTAAACATTGATAAAAGAGCATTCTTCAAATTATTCGGTCTCAATAAGAGATTTTCTACTTTTTAGTGAGTTTTTCAATATATTTTACAGCCTTTTTAGGCAGAATATTTTTTTTTTGCAGGGACAACTCCACTGTCTATTTCTGTCTTCTTCGTCCATTGCTGGCTAATTAACAATAATAATCCACCTATCCATGCTTTTGTTACTTACACACCTTAAACATTGCTTTTCTTTCATCAGCCTTCAGATGATAACTGGTAAGGCCATTGTCCTACTTGGAGTGTATTCTACTTCTAGTGCGACAGATATATCGTCAGTATATTGTGACGTGTAATTTTTTGAAGGCTGTTGACCTCTTGACGTTTACTGTTCATTAATTGCTTCCTCGACATTAAATAAAGCGGGGGGCAGTGCACAGTATGCTGTTCTTCTTTCCGTATTTTTGGCTCTTCCAGATTTTATATCGTTTTTTATTCACTATTCACTCTCATTCGGGGTCAAAGAAACTAACGACGCGGAAATTTAAACGTGTTGATAAAAAACCTTGAAATTCGAAGATTCCATTTGTACATGGCTATTCACGCTTCAAACATGAATTTTCGACAAACTTCCAAGCTCCAGAGAAGCTAATGATCAAAAAGATCTCTCTGGCATTTAAATTGGCGCGCCCTATGCTCATTTCGTGAGCCACATAGCAGCAGACAAAAGTCGGATCGTTAAGACTTCCAAACAAGCATTTGGACCCACCCTTCCCTCGCCCGAAGGCCAGACTCATTTATAAAGACTGCGACCTTATAGAGTCATAATGCTATCAGGTGATTATTCAACTGGATTATTAAAAGCGACTCCTATCGCTTGGCAGAGGAAGAAATCTGACCATCACGGCTCTCTCGCCGTGAATGGGGAAAAGGACGCCTCGCCACCAGCGCTCCTCTGGTTTCATCCCTCGCCAAACCGCCTCACACACACACACACACGCAGCTATCTCCCCCTCCATCTATCTCTCTCTATCTACTCCTTATGTCCGAGGGCCATCCACGCCTCCCTGCCTTTCCCACCCAACACCACACTCGACTCCCTCCCCTCCACCCCCTCTCCTCACATACCCGCTCTCAATCTTCCTCCGAAACCGTCTCTTACAGAAACGAAACCCTCCCCACTTACCCCACATCCACCACCTCCCCTCCCTCTCTCCCTCCCCCTTCCGTTGCCTCCCCACTGCAACCTCTCCTCCGCCCGGAGATCGATAAACCGGCCGCCGGGTCGACACCGCTACGAGGGAGTATCCCCGACACCAAACCCTATTCCTCACTCCCTCCCCTTTGAATCCCCACCCCACTCGCCCCCCACAACATAAGGGCAAACCCCCCCCCCCCCCACCTCCCTCCACACACCAAAACCCCTACGAACCACTCCCTATTCCTCCTCGCTCTTTAACCACCCCCTTCGCCATACACCACCTCCCTCGCAACTTAAGCCTTCGGTCCAAAACCTCTAACCCTCCTCCCGGCAGTGCCCAACTCCTCTCCTTTCCGTATCTCCAGCTGTCGATAACGGCCCCCAGAGGGCAGCTGCTGGGACCGAATGGAAATAAGGAGGGTGAAAAAAATAAACACCGGAAGAATTCGGAGAGTGGCGGGGTAGGGGGAGGAATGGGCACAGTATCTCCTGCCCACCACCCACACACCTCCGGTCGTCCGCTCTCCTTTCTTCCTGCTCGCGGTGTTTTTTAATTGATGCGCCGTCCGACCGTGACGAGGTGGAAATTAAAATAGAGTTTGTTTTGGATTTCGTAAATAAATGGGCTCGATGAAAAAAAAATATTCTCGATAGAGAAAAAAAGAGGAAGACCGCGGTGCCCATTTGTTTTGCGGGTCGTTCAGAGTGATTTCTTTTTCTTTTACGTATTTTCCGCCGCGCGATTTTTAATTGGAAAAATGCAAGGTTATTTTGTGCCCAGAAAATTAAGACTGACGCTCAGCAAAAAACTTGGAAACTCTCTTAATAATTTAAAAAGTCTTTTCTCTTGCCTCTGACTGGTAAAATAATTAATATGGCATCCAGATAAAAGTTGAGCGACGAATAAATTGTATCCGTAATTAAATTGGTCCACAACCGATGCAAATATCACTTAATATTGCGGTAAAACTGCATCTCAATTTTCGGCAAATAATATAATTAGCAGCGTTATTGGAAAAAGTTAACGAAGCAAACAAAACTAATAAATAACTCATGCGGTTAAAATTATGCAATTTTCACCATTCAGGGCTAATGCATACTTTTAAAAGGAACGCATCGAATTTCGGCATAACAAAACCGACAAACAGAACAATATGGATTCCACAACGTAAAAGACAACCTGAGCATCATTATTGTAGTCATTTCTATAAACGGAATATGGAGACGCATTACATAAAATACTAAGTAAATTAAGTTAATACTTCATTTAGTATTTTATGTAATGTAATAATTTTTTAGTATTTTAAGATAAGGTGAATGTGGCACAGAAGAGATTTTATGAGTATTTAATTAAAATTCACGCAATGCTCGGAATCCGTCGTTTATTTTGAAACGAAACCATTTTATTCCACCAAATCAGAAATTTTTATTTATATTATTTATTTTTGTCTTATTTTAATCTGCGAATTTCAGGACTCAAAGTTGTCTCTTTCAATTAACAGATTGGACATTACAATCGTCCATGCCGCGGAAAGTGAAACTCCTCCCCGGGTGGGATTCAAACCCGCGACCCTGGGATTGGCAGGCGAGGTATATACGCCGTGGCCGGGCCTCCCGCGGCGGGGTGAATCCAAATAGTAAAACTGCAGGAAATAATATCTCTAGCTCAAAATAAATAGTGACAGAAACGAATCGTACGTTGCAATGCTGTGTTGAATAATGTTACGAAAATTCATCTTGACATCCTTTCTACTTTCACATGTCCAAAACAAGGTTTCCATTGAAAAGGCCGCTTTACACGATACAATTTTTTGTACAATTTCTTGTACAAACTGAACGAAATTGTATGTTTGGCTGAATGGAATTAGGGCAAGTTCTATTTTACGTTCAGTCATTCAGACATTCACGCAAGCGTTCACACAATTTGCCGCCTTACACGGTACAATTTCCTCATACAAGCGTCTGTACAAGAAATTGTGAAAAAAACATTGTATCGTGTAAAGCGGCCTAAGGGCAAGTTATAACTTGATCCTTCAGTCAATTGACTGGCCTATGAAAGTTAACAAAGCTCTCAAAGTTTAGCGAGAAAATGCTATTTTGAAACAAACAAATGTACACTGTAAAATGAGTTTGAAATCAATAAAGAGGTTGATACCAGCAACCACCTATAGCTAAGCTTACAAAACTGACGAGAAAGTAAGATAATAGAAGAAGAAAACGAAAAATGAAGGCAACAGGGTAGGAAAAATGTTATCTGAAAATAACTCACGCGACTAACTATGAAGCCTAATCCGGCGTAACTAGCGCCAATGTGACTCAAATTATGTATCAAATTATATTCATTTCTTTGCAAAACTTATTAAAATTAGCATGTTAACATTCTGAGCAGGTGATAATTTATCCACTTCAGTCTTGATTGCCAATGACAATTAGCGCATACAAGCAGGGAGGAAACGTCAGTCGGATCATGTCACTTAAGAGGCCATCAAAAGCCGAAATATAGATTTATTGGCACGAGAGCCATGTTCCCCCATATAATCCGTAATTAGGCCCCGCTTGACACCAGTATTATGTTGGCCTTATCTGCTATCCTGCATCACGCTAATTAGTATTTCACAAAGAAATGGAGTCTTAGGTTAATCCGGACACAGAAGCTGGGACACTCTTTCGGCAAATTCCGCGAAAGCCATGCACGGTTAAATTTTGAGGGAATACCCCGACGAAATTTTTAGAACTCCCCTGAATAAATTAAAAACCAACAAGTAGAAACACTCCTTTGTAACACCATTACAACTAAGCATTAGAAAAAAACGTTTAAGTGTCAACAGTTATTTTTCACCCAGTCTTTTACGTTGTTCATAACTTCTCCCTCTCTACGTTTCACGCAATTTCCTCAGTATGTGAGCTGACCGTAATAGATGTTGTTGCCTTCACTGTTAATGCGAAAACACAGGAAAACATAAATCTGATGAAGCAGAAGTCAAATATATTAATTCGCAGAAGCAATGAGACCACAGATTTATCAGGAGTACGTCGATCTGTACATTGTCACCTAAAATATTCTTGCGAATAAAAAAATAGTGTTACGAATAGATGCTCGCACAGTGTTGTGGAACCAGGGAACCCAGAACTACCGTCTTTTATTGAAATATGTGACAGAAACCACCGGCTCGTATTCCCCTTATTCTTCTTCCGAGTCGTGATCGCTATGTATTCTATTAAACTATTCCGCATCAAAAACACTACCAGATTCCAATGCATCCATAGTGTATGGCGGGTAACACAGGAGAGATCAAATTGAAAAGATAGCAACACAGAGAGCAAAACAGAAGTAAAATAAGATACAATGACAGTAATCAGAATGTGATCGAATACCTAGGAGGCAGGATATTCAATGTATATTTCAATCCTTTTGGTAAGTTTACACCACAATCTAAATTCAAAACACTTAAAAGTGACTTAAAAGTGTTTTGGATTTTGAAAGAGAAGAATTACTTTTTGGCATTTCAGTAACCGCAAGCAAAATGTTAATACAATACAGAGCTGTTTCCATCCCACTTGATGGCAGTTAGACAATATGCGCTGTATTTTACTGAAAGCTGAATATTTCCTACGTGAATTTAATGCACTACAGTAAAATAAGTTATGTAGCTAATAATGACAATACTGTTTACTCGATAATGGACGCCTGGTGTGGAAACATCCCCTGCCACATTCTCTTGCAATGAATATACGGATAACACGTAGATGTATGCGTGTATTGAACAGTAGTTTATCTATCACTTCATCATCTTCAATCTTAAGGAAACCGCGAGAGCATCTCAGATGTAAGGCATCCAGCAACAACTAAAACCTCTACTATCGACGCTAAAGTAAATTTCTTTCAAGAGTATTACACGACATTGTTATCAAACAATCAAAGCCAAATGCATGACGAAAGATCATAAAATACATAATTATGATAAAATGTTAACATTTGATCCTATGTATCATCAATTCTGCACAAGATAAGGCAATAAGAGAGATAACTATAAAACTCACATAGTGAGGATTCATTATGGTTCTGCGACGACACTGCACGGGACCGATCACGGCAATGGTTAAACCTAAAAGAAGAGAGACAAATTTATAAGTTCTGCAAAACACACTGAAGTAATATATGTTCCATTCATGAAATTATACTAGAAAAGGGAGTGCTACAGTATATCTTATAGGAAGCATAACGTTCACACCCTTTTTTGCTGAAAAATTGCATAGAATCTGCACGATGAGCCAAAAAAAAGACAGTAATATGAGTTAAATAATGGAGTGAAACATTGAACAACAGTAAATCGACCCGATCAACAACATTGAACAACAGTAATCAGACCCGATGAATAATTTTCTGCTATAGATAATATTGATTTTAGTTCAGAAATTCGGATTTCTCGCTTGACCTTTTGCATTCCCGGTCAAGAAGGCCAAGTGAAGACCGTAACTCTACCGTTTCCCGAGCACCTGACATGTGCTCCTGCTAAACACCAATTAGCAGAAGTAATGCATGGATGAAAATGTTCGCAAATGTTTCACACAGAGATAGGAGATATTTAGGACCCTCTAGAAGAAGCGAAATTGTATAAAGGGCGGTTATTATGATACGAAAGCCTTACTTCATACCTTCAAAATCCGTAAGAGATTCAGAACAGTATTCAAAGTGAATTGATAAATGATAACAAACCCAAGATAATAACTACCATTTGAGTTTGCGATTCAGTTCACCAACCACGATTTTTCACAAGAAACAAATTTGGTGTGTTACCGAGTTGATGAACATTTTTAATTAAAAATCAAAATTTTTCCGCCACGACAAATAATTAGGAATGTTATCAACGGAAAAGAGGCAGCATACCCAGAAACTGAAGTCCCAAATTACAAATGGGCCACGATTCACGTCAATTACCGATAATTTTTTATGGCTAGAAATTGTGAAAGCGAAAAGAAGTAACTACCATTAATATGTAAATATATTGCAACAACAAAAAATAAATGTGGGTTTAATTGCCTAAACGGGGCCGCGAACTGTGGGCATGTATTTTCACAAAATGAGAAAAAATTATAAAATATCGTTTCGTAATTAATCCCAATTTATGAAACTCAAAATATTCATTCAAACAACCATTGAAATTCTTTATCTCCATTTATTACCTATACTCTCCTCTCAACCAACCTTTTCCCATTCATGCAACCCACATTTAAAAAAACCACAGTTCATTCAAAAGAATTATCCATAGGTACTACTGGTTAAATAACCAACTCCATGACACACATTATACTTCTGAGGGAACTCCAAAAATCATATTGAAGACAATTGTGTACAAGGTAAATATTTATAAAAGCCAGATTCGTTGAGATGAGCTCTCTAAACGTAGGTCCTTAATTATAATGGCGTACAGAACCAGAATAATATGTACTTTTTGAAACATTTTTAGAATGTTTCCGCATCAAACGTGCACTGTGCTTCTTTTCAATTATCCATACAAAATTATTCGCGTACATGAGTATCTTCTCCTAAAACCATCTGGAGTCAACTTCCTAGTCGATGCTCTAAAGTGGCCAGAATGAAAATTCCCGAAGTCAAAAAATTCGATGGGGAGATACAAATCACATTGTATAAGGAATGGCAGTGCCCACAGTATTTTATGCTTTCGAGCGTGGACATCGGAAAGCAGAGCTAAGAATTTGTCAGACAGCAGGGATAATGTTTATAGCTACAGTTAAAGTGGGTGCGAGATTGGATAGACAATGGAACGAAAACAAACAAACTTCACTGACGGTCGGAAATATCAACACCATAGGTCATCTTTGCGAAACGAATTGGAAATGATATATTCTGCGAATACCCCTAAGCAAATCTAGGCATCTAAGCTATCGAAGTCTAACAGAATGTGTCCCGTAGGGAAAAAGGAGTGTTGGCCGGCCAAGGCTCAAATGGTGTACCGAACCAGGCAGACACGCCTAAACCTGGCAAGGCCAATGACGACGACAAAAATTTATGTGCATAAGGATTTTATCGGATACACGTCAAATATCGATTTTTTTACTTGGCCACGATGTGTTCAAGGGAGACGTTTTCAAAAATCATCATGCTCGATTAACAATTCGTGACACTAAAATGAAAGTGAAGCCAGGGCATTGCAGCGATGGAAAATAATTTGCCCGCACTTGCGTAACCTGAAATGAGAACAATGCAAAATAGTTCTCTACATCGATTTATGCTTTTCCTAAAAAGTTACCGATTTTCTCCGTAGCATGAAATATCTTCGCCCACCCTTGTCTTCATCGCACCACATCAACTTACAAGCACTCGGTTCTCACGAGCTCGGGACGACACGAAACAAAGGCGAGGAAAGACTTTTTTTAGCGACAATGAAAGAGAGAAAGGGGAACAAAAGAGATAAGGAACGCATGAGAACGGGGGGCTTTTTGAAGGAAGGGGAACGGACGGTGGAGGGGCGGTGTTGGAGGGAGACGAAACAGAGAGGCCCAAGGATGAAGATGATTCCGGAGACAAAAGGAAACAATGCTACGGGAAGCGATCTCTGACGGATCTCGGCAGATCTCTCATTCCAGTCGTAGAGGGAGCACTCCCGTATCCCGTATATACATGGCTCAACAACAAAAAAAATCTTCCTTCCTTCCTCCTCTTTCAAACAGTACCTAGCCCCGCACTTCATGCCCCAAGACCTTACTCACCTCTTTCTCCCAACCTTCCCGCATCCACCGCGTGGCACTCGCGAAGGGGAGGAAGAGAGATGGAAAGGAAATCCTCCGTATCCGCCCACACCCCGCTATCCCACCACTCATCTCCCATGGTCCGGAACTCTCCCACTTTCCCATTGTTTCTGTCGCACGGAGATAATAAGAGGGGCAAGAGTGGGAGGAGGGGCGGGGGCGGGACGATTGAATGGGATATATATTTTTTTTTGCGAGTAAACAGGCGAGGAGGATGGACGGACGGATTGGGGGGGAGGGAGCGGGGGTGGAAGAATGGGGAAAGAGAGGTTCAGAGTTCTTACGAGAGGCCGGATTTCCATCTAAGCGATGGAGTGGTTGGTTAGCATGGGGTGGAAGGGGGAGGCTAAACAGAAACAAGAGAAAGACACTAGGATTGGCGATGACGAAGATGTAGAGTTGAAGGGGTGGTGAAGTGAGAGGGGGTGGAGTAAGAGGGGTGGGGTAAGGTCGGTTCCGCAGCGATGAGGACCCGCTGATACGCCCCACCCCTCAGAACCAGTGAGGGTCGGATGCCCGAGATATGTGCCCAGTCGACTGGCCTCCCCCATGAGAAGCAAGCTCCGCCATTGTGCTTTAATCAGGTCGCCGTTGGCTGAGCCGCCGTGGCACCTGAAGTGTCTCGCTCCAAAGGTTAATTAAGAAGGTAACACTAGTACGAAGTGTTTTCCTCCCGTTGAATCACACGCTCCGAGGGCAGGAAATAAAAGGGGGGAGCCCGACAGGCTAACTACCGAGTTTCCCCGTATCAATTAAAAGCATAGTAAAAATACCCAAGTATATTCAGCCAACCAAACTGGGGAAATTTTGGAGTAGGTATATTACGAAAAATATGAAAAAAGTCACATTAATAGATAAATACCTGCCACTAAGGCGTACTTACTTTTCCTCCATGGTTACTTAGTACCCCCCATGGTGTATTCAAATATTCTAGTCCTTAACCTCCTAGTGTCCTCCTAGTCATCCTAAATCGTTTACCACAGCTTCTAACTTCCCATTACCACCAACTTTATACCCATCACACTTTCGCTCATTTTGCAAATGTTCTCCAATAACTTTCTTTATTTCTCCACAATACATCTTCGCAAGGGCTTGCTCATGTTATTCCTGCACCCTTCTCGAAATGAAATCACCAAAATTTCATCTCTTTTTAATATTAAGACATTGAGACTAATAATAATAGTGAATAATACAAAAGTAAATTCATACGTTTATATTAGGTGGTTCTACGCCTGAACGGTGGCCACCATAATTTCGTACTTATTAACGCATTACTAATGAAATTGTGAAAGAAACCGTCATTGAAATACCACGAGACAAAACCTAGTGTCCAATCCAGACATTGCCTCTATACTCTTCAAACTTAAATCCATGTTTCACAATTTTCTGAAAAGGTAACAGAAATTTGTCAGAAACCGCAGGGTGCTAAGGGAGGGAACTGATATCCTACAACTAATTGTGTGAATTTCAAAAATCACTGCGAGTTTGGACCGATGGGATAAGGAGAATGAAGTCAATAACATCTACGTCTATCGTAAAGCCTTTAGACATATAAAGAGGAATTTTTGGGAAACCAAATATTCCTCAAATTTTATCCCAGTCATCCAAAGTATTACTTTTACAGGGAAAAGACTGAAATGTAGTAATCCGCACAGAATCGATCAATGCTCTACGTAAGTCATTCTTCTTCATGTAAGCACTAACTATGAAAATTTTAGTCATTACTAGAAAGCCAAGCTTAAAAATCTACACTCATTTCAACGGCATAGTATTGTCACCACACGTTAATCATTAACAGCACCCTACCGAAGTAAATTTTAGCATTTACTTCATTAACACTATCCAGAGATTATTCTACCTGTTGAACAACATCCTAAAGCTGTTTTTAGTAAAATTTGCCGCACAATCTAAAGGAAACTTCAAAACGGTATAAATTCTTATAAACGTGATATGAAACCAGTTACAAATTAGAATTTGAATTTATGGGACTTTTTCAGTGGTATTTTGGTGAATAGAACTCCTACACACTGGCAGCGAAGCAGACATATGAACTAGCGTTAAGAAAAGGTATTTCAACGGACCCAAGACAGAGTGTCTACCGATACGGAACACCAAAATTTCAAGTCTTTTTAAGGTTTCCGAGGCTGATTACCAAATATTCAAGATTCAAATAAAAAACTTCCTGTGATTACAGTACAATAAAAAGTTCGGTTTCGACATAATATCCTGTATTTTGCATACATATATAATTAAATTAACTCCATAATAGTCCAAGAAAATCTTTGTTTGAGTCAACATAAAATGCACCCAGAACATTTACTAAATCATCGGGTATAGGTATAGCATTCGGTATGTTTTACAATT
Organism: Platycnemis pennipes; assembly: GCA_933228895.1. Classification (NCBI taxonomy): domain Eukaryota; kingdom Metazoa; phylum Arthropoda; class Insecta; order Odonata; family Platycnemididae; genus Platycnemis; species Platycnemis pennipes. The sequence goes on from OW121853.1 coordinate 57,384,887, forward strand.
GAAAAATATTTTTCTAGTATTCTCAAATAGTGTAATTTACATACCCTTGGTCGACAATAAATTTTCATTGACCATGCGATTGTGTTTTGATGCAATAACGTCTAATAATCTGGTCTGGTGCAAGCAGGTGCAAGTGCAAGCAATAAAAGTCGAGTTACGAAAACGTTTTCCCCGACTTCGCAGATCCTTTCCCCAATGGAATAACTTATTCCAATAATATGGGTACCACTACACCATGCCACTACTTAACTAAACATTACATATCACGCAGTGATGCGCAGTGGAGGAAGTGCATCGCGCAAACCCACGTGCGAATTTGTGCACTCAGTCAGCTTTGACCGCTTGTCATATCAAGACGGTTTATGGTATCGAAGCAGAATGAACTGCATTATACTGGTAAAAATACTATGAAACACTGACTTTGTTACATCCATGTAATGTGTGTTTAACCTGGATCGCGAGATGCCGGAAGCAGCGATAACATTAAGAAATACCTAGATGGACTTAGAAATCTTAGAAATCTCGATGCCGAACGCTTCAACTTAATCTCCTATTTTTCGTACTACCAACTAGTGCTGAATAGGATCCTTTGGTCTGCTTGTCGCAAACCACGGTGACTAATACCCGACAAATTACCTATAAAATTCAGAACCTAACTAAATACTTAATAGAATAGAAAAAATATAGAAGCTTGGTTGGTTCACTGTACCATTATTTTATTTAATAAACTTGCATGTTCGCTATGCATAGATAGTCACCATATAAGAAAGATCCATGATCCCACACCTAATGTAACAACTATGGAAATGTGGCGACACACAGGATGATTAGCCTCTGTCGTTGATGCATCTAATTTTCCATCATATTTTGCAATTCACACAAACTATTGACGATTGCTAATAATAGTTTAAAATTATCAAACACCTCCTGTAGATAAAGAGGTTCTACGCTACTTATTTAAACTGTTAAGTTAATGACAGACATGCTATCAAGTGTAACGTGTCAATTTTAGCCATGCCATGCTTGGGATTTGGGGAGCCGCCATGTTGGGTTTTGTATAGAAAATTTATGCAGAGTCATAGGGAAATATGGCGTCGGCCTCGACAATGGCTAATTTAGCATTGAGCATGGTGATTCGGGGCATTCGGGAGATGCAATCACAATAATAGAAATTGTATCGGTGGCTATTGTTGAACTCGCGGCATGTTACGCAGGGAAACTAATTTATGGCCGAGCGTAACAATGAGGGAGTTTGACCATATAAAGAGGGACGGAGAGCGAGACAGGGCTTCTAGGGCTTCGGACCATATCCTATCCCCATCCCTTCCATACCTATCCTTATGCCTTTCCTCCCGGTCTGAAGCGCCTATTAGTGCGGAAACAGACTTGAAAACACCCATGATGACAGGGCTTCTAGTCTAACAATACTCCAGAGCGGAGAAGAACCCTCGTTGGGTGTTAGATCAAAAAAAAACATTGAGGTCTAGGAAGTGTCACGAGGGAAGCGGAGTCAACGTCGTAGAATCATCCGGCGGGATTGGACCTAATCGGAGACAGGCGACGAAACATCAGCCAAGACGGAGAAGCCAGGGTACACGAAGGAGGCGGGGATCGCATATTGGAGGAAATCAGCCAGGAACTCCATATAAAACTAGAGGGATAAAGCGGTCCCCTCCCCACTACTTTTGTAGGTACATAATTTTAAGAGGGTACTTGTTGTTTTGTATGTGAAGAGTGAAAAGTGAAGTGGCTCGTAATCATTGGTGAAGTGATTTATGGCCTGTAAATTTGAGCCTGAAGAAAGTGAAAGTGATATTGTTAACGAATAGGAGGGTAATTTATTATATTGTTTATATTTATTTGTGTTGTGAGTCAGTATTTATGTGATCAACAACAGATAGGCAAGTGGCATAACAAATAAAGGGTTCGAAAAAATAAATAATATATTACATTAATGACTCCCAACGTTTAGGCGTGTGAGGTTAGTTGTATTTTGTGTGAGAGAAAGTAAATTAAATTGAATAAATTACACAAGGATTGGTAGTATCGCGCTACTGTAGCAGCTACCTTTTTCAATAGCTGTAGCGTGGTATACGTTTTTAAAAATAGCTGTTAATTCATCAGCTTCATAAATGTCAGTAGTTTGTAGATGTTTTCAACCGCTACTTTTCAGCTACGTTTCCAATACACTCGATGAACTACGAAATCTTACAGCATAAGTCACTACGCCTAAATTGCAGCCTTCACTTCCATGTCACTTTGAAATATTTTTCCACACCCTTTACCTGCTTATCCTTCTTTTTCCAGGTACGCGTCCTTCGGTGATCCTTTTTTAACGTCTTTCGCCGATTCCTCGATGCTTGTCCTCCCTTCCAAATACTCTTTTATTCCCGAGGTAAGTGCATAGTGGTCCTTTCCACTGAGGAGTGGAATCATTTACCGCATGCTGTGCGCATCCACCCTTCGTAGAAACTCATGCCTATCGTATTGTACAGATAACAAATGTGAATGCCTTTGTTCGCGTACAACGTAAGGAGATACGATATTTCTTATATTGTTTTTATCCATATTAGATACGGCTCAAATCCTGTAAATAGATTAATGGAAATGAATCACTGACCTAACGGTAACACTTCTCATTCCAGGTTTTCAGAAATACTATTGGATAAGGAGGTTATATCAGCAGTGCTTAACTCATTTTTCTAGGCTACTTGAGTATCTTTAGGAAAAATAGAAATAAAAAACCTAAAAATAAAAACAACTGATGATGACGTCTTACGTCAAAACCTTTGTCGTGTGGAATAAATATTTCATGTGAAAGTTTAAATTTCTTCATTTTTCATGAAAAATAGAATAGGCAAAAAGTTGTGCGAAGGACTTAATATAAAAATAAATATCAGAAAAATCGATTTTTTCCAAGAATAGCACTCAAAGCCAGTCAATTAATGAAATCGATAGTTTCTCGATAGTAAATAATTGGCAAATTAAGTCCTTGGAAGGTAGTGATCCTTAGTTTGGAAACTCGTCCTCAGTAAAAATTGGACACCTTAAAACGAAGATAAAAAACTTTTTTATTAAACGTAACACATCAGTGCTGTTAAGTGCTTTAGTTAAGAGGCAGTTCTCAAAAGCTACTGGGGTTCTTAGTCGCACGATACATAAAATATGCGAATTTTGAGGTGCAATTGCAGCTTAAAATTAATAAACACTCATAGAAGAATACTACGGGATTGTCTTCATAATATTTTTAAATCACAACCCTTATGCCTCTGTTGTTATGAATTTACATGGGTCATCATTTTACGATATTTCCACCAAAAATAATACAATTTTTGAATTTGACATTGTGAGGGACTTATTCTGACACAGCAGATATGCTAATATTTGTTCCTCCAATGTTCCCTTGCATTGAGTGCACTACGATTAGATGCGAAAGATACTGTGCTACAATTCTTTTGCAGCTGACCCATCCCTATATATATCAGGCAATGAAATGTAAACATCTCATACCTATTCCTTAAAGCTATAAATTTTGAATATTGTTCCGACAAGATGATGTAGCGTTAAATTTTAAATCAGAATACAAGTTGTACAAATAAGGACCAGCTGTATAAGCCGGGTGACCAGCGCATCACCTGGGAAACCTAAATGATGTGTTCAAGCACCGCCTTGACTACATAACTACGTCGTATTTCCTTTTTATATATTTCCTTAGCGTTGCATTGAAACGTGCGATGCAAGGCCTACATTTGGAGTGATTTATGCCTAATTCTATGCCTACGAATTGAAAAGCATGAAACTCTTTAGTTGAATGCCTAGAAATCTAAAGAGTATTCATTTCATATAAATACATAACTTAACTTTTAACCGGAGAGAATAGAGCAAACGCATGAAAAAATAAGTTGGTTGAAAATTAACGCCGGCTGCCTATATAAGAGGCTGCAACAGACAAAACTCTGGAAGTCGAGAAATACTCGTAGTTCCCGCGAGTTGGCCAAAACGTAACAGGAAACCTAATTTGAATTCTAATTTCGTATCAGAAACTATAAAATAAGTAATACGAGTTAATACTCAACCATTCTGTCTCTGTCTAAAACAAGCTTTAAGTAAGCAAAACACCAAGCTACAGTAACAGAGAAAGCATGCATCGACTTCTGACATAATTGTACTACCACTAATTGCCTAAGAAAGCCTTAAAACACGGTGACTAGTTACCAACTAAGCAGGAACAAACCAAAATAATACTGATGGCAATGAATCATAAAGAGGTGATAGGTGGTGAAAATTGATGCGTTTGCTGAGCCTTAAATATTATGTCGTATTGACACAAATGGTATTTCCACACTCCAACCACTTGACTCTCTCTGCTACAACGTTTCATTACAAAAACTCGTTACCTCCTTTCCGATTACAATGCGTAATTCCTTCCTCTTAAGCAAGTATAAATAGGTTTTAAGTAAACACAACCAATTTTTTTTATTTAATAAATATCATCAAAAAATACTCATCCGTGAGTCAGAGAACTTCAAGAAATTCTTCAAAATTTAATATTTGTGCCCAACATTCGTTTCATTCCCGGTTTTCAAGGCCGAAATGAAATTCAAGTCCTTTACCCGGTTTTCAAGGTTGGTAGACACGCTGCTAAGAGCTATCATTCCATTTTTGTGGGTGTGTTGTTGCCTGGATTCTCTTCGCAATCTTCCTAAAGATCTGCCTCAAACTTAGCATCTATAGTTCCGCGTAAAGTGCTCGTTCAATGAAACTATTGCACAATATTCTCTAAAGAGTTTCTTACTTTGAATTTTCGGTCATAACTGCCTAAATCAATGTTTGCTATTCCCTTAAATCACATAATTTTTCAAATTCTTATGCTTTTGAAGCGTATTTTCCAAGTTCCTAAGCACGAAAATAATTCTTGAGTGTTTCTCAGCTAACTTTCCTGCTACTTTTCGACCCGTGAAGCCAACTTGTTTTAGGCTAGCAGATGGTAACAGATGAAGCGGTGTGGATTTGTACCACTCTGTAATTTTTATCACCTTTCTCCTTGCCTACCCCTGTCTCGTGCTCACCTTCCGTCCACCCCCAACTCCAACTCCCCCTTCCTAACCCCTCTCCCTCCCTTTCCACATCTCCTCAACGCTTGGATCCTTTTCAGATGTCGACAGCCCCTATCACCATACATCTCTGCACGATTCACTTGAGACTATCCTGACGCTCTTTGTTCCAACGCCATTCTCTCTCCCTCACCCACCCCTGCCCCCAAGTCCTCCCTCACCCAACTCCCGCTCTTTTATTTTAACTCTTATATACATCTCTCTCACATCCTGCCCCTCCCTTTCACTACCCTCGACACAGCTCCCTCCACTTCCTGAGTCCCATCTTTCTCCTACTTTTATTACATACTTATACCCTTGATTTACACTAAAAATAATAAGTACATATATAGCATAAGGTGAACTAATTTACCTTCATTTTTCCAAACGCCAATCCTCTCCACTGTTTCTTTCCCATTTACTTCACCGCATCCCTCGTCCAAATCCCTTTGTCTTGGAGGAATTCATCCCAAATTTGCGGGATAATGTAGCAAAAATATATACTCAACAAGGAGCATTTTTCAAAATAAATTTGGACTTAAATTATTTTTCTTGACATGCCAAGTTTCAAATGTGACAAAGAAATTTCCACGCGATACTAATCCAAATAGGATTAAGACTTATTATTAATAATGAGCTGAAATCGAACAAAAATTCTAAATTCCGAATTTTTTATTATCTCCATAGGACATGGAAGTACCATTAAATCCATCAGTATTAATTTTTTTTCGATCCACTATAGACATCCTTCAAATCCTTCAACTCATTTAATGGGAGTCCGATTTGTTTCAGAAACAAAGCCCGTATTATTTGAAGGTTAAGAATATACACGTTCATCCAAAGTGAAACAAATATTTGAGGGGTTGTATATTTCTCATCAAACTAAATTAATACAGTAATTATTGCCGAACTCAGTTAAATTTTTCCCTTTAGATAGAACTGATTGAGTAAATGAATGAATGTAACAAGTATAACTTGGGTTCAATAGAATATGGATAGAGATGCAATGATAGCAGAACCATGAGGGCTGTGAAAAGAAAGCAAGTACTTTAAGCTGATGACTTCAATCATTAAAATAAGTCGTACGTGCACTGATCCAATCGCGTAAAATAAAAATTTGCAAAACCCAAAGAAGGTAATTCCAAATGTTCGTATTAATTAATTATATAAATATCACGATATAATAAAAATCGATTTATAAATAAAATATTCATAGTTTAAAGCATTTACTTCAGTAAAGAGTCACTCTGAAGAATTTTCTACCAAATGCGATGCCTTTAGTAACAAGGAGGAAGAAATAAGCAAAAAATAACAAAAATATATGAAGTATAGGCATTTCATTCTTTGCAGAAGTGGAAGGACATTACAGAAAGAAAGAAGGGCCATTTCACGCCAAAAACGAGACCATGCCCCGACCATCTCCAATTTTCACTCAAATTGGTACATATGTTACCTGTTTGTGTATTACTATGTGTGAAAAACCATGTTCCCAAATATCGAGTTTATCGAGAGTTACAGCTATTTGTTATTTTTAGATTTTTACAATTAAGCCTTTAGCTTTATGTCTATATCCCTTGATCTAATTTAGATAGAAATCTCCAAAGAAGCTTTTTTTATTTGTTAAAAGTTGGCAAATGATATTATAGGGACATTAAAATGCATAAAAAGTTTTTGAAAATTTTCAAAATGTTTTAAATTTTGAACCCAATTTGCAAAAATACGTACCCCTTCGATTTCGCTAGTTTTTTTAATGGATCAAAGGTCTATGTGTCCGCTACAGGTTAGTAAAATCACATCATTGCGCAATAAATAAATTACTGCGTAAAAAATTCCGAAAAAATCGCGTGCAGAGTACCGAGCGGCCCTGCGGTGGATCTGTTTTCTGTTTGCTCAGCGCTGCAGCCATCAGAGGGTAGGGAAGGAAGGGAAAATGGGGTAGAGACGGGTCTGTTCCTGTCTTGATTAAGAGACTAGTGCCTTCTGTAGACAGTGGCTCATCCTCAGGAGCTCATCCTCCTCCCAACCCATATTTGTTAAGCTATAAATTAATAATCAAAATCTATGTTAAATTAATAAAAATAAAGTATTTTACTTTCTCAATGAGCAATTTCCATAGCCACATGCCAAAAATCCATCTCAAAATCTTCATTAAGTTTTATTATTTGAAGCAAAATTCCAACCGTCCAAAAAGTCCAAATGCCGCGGCTCCAAATCCAGCCAATTGGTTTACGCTCTAGCCTAGCAGTCCAAATGCCGCGGCTCCAAATCCCAACTCAATCGTGGATATTGCGTTTGCATTAGGTTTCAGAATTTAGATTAGGTTAAACGGCGCGATATAAACTTAGACGTAGGAACAGCTAAACACCGAGTCTTCGGTGTCCACTACAGTTTGGAGGATCTACACATCTACATAATACCCTGCAAGCCACCAAAAAGGTGTGCGGCAGGGGGTGAATTCATACCAAACATGCATTAAATATCATATATAAAAATGATTAGTAATTAGGATTAGGAGGATGCGTATTGAGAAACAATAGTGCATTTATATCTATGAGGACTATATTTCTCGGAAGATTTCATACTTAATACCAGTTTTTCGCAAAAAAAACATGCTAAAATACTGGATTTTCTCATCTTTGCAGAAATTCTCACCATTTACCCATGTAATTTCGTGTCTTTTTCCAAAAAAGTAATTTGGAAAGGTATAACTCTATTAATTCAAGTGGCAAGAGAACAATTTCTCTGTGAATAGCCACAGTATGAACAAAATAGCATTGCTTCCATTTTACGTTAGAACCAGCTTAAGATTGTTTTCACATTTTTACGCTGGTGCTGGTCTTCCACTAGTGTGCTTCTCCAAGAGGCGATCCTACCGAGCTGCAACTCCAGGCTTTTATCTCTCGCTCTCCATTGCCCCGGTTCGTTCACCTCCCATCACTGATGTACACCCGGGGCATACCCCTTCACAAACCCGGCCACATCATGCTCCGGCCCCTTGCACTCTCACTCATCCTTTCTCAAGGGAACGGAAGAAAGGCAATCGCCCGTTTCGCTTTTCTTCCTTTCCCCAGTCCCGCAAAGAAACCCATGTCACGAAAAGGCAGTCTTCTAAGCGTCTACGTTGTGATATGAACTCTATTCACCTTCATCCTATTCTACTACCGAATCGTTCTTAACACGGGAATAATTTGAAGACACCTACATCAATACTGTATGTTCAACGCAAACTACCAGGGATTGCAATAAGGGCTGACCCATAGCATGTATTATCGAAGAGTCAATAGTCGTATTTTCAGTGACTAGCTATTGATTTCACTTTTCACAATTAATTTCCCAAGGAAACAATGAAACATTGGACTCAATGCAGCAATGTGCCTCCAACTAATATCACGTCGGACAGATACTGCACCAATCATATAAAAATATATCTGATTATGTCTGAAACATGAAAGAGTTAAAAATAATAAACTCGTGCGTAACACATTTAAAGATTCAAGCAGACTTGCGAAAAGAGCTGCGCGGAAAGTAAAAGGTTTCTCTGATAAAGGCAGAGGATTTGATAGTAACTCAATATCAGCCGTTTCCTGCTCGCAATTAGAAGTGTCCATTGCCCGTATCTGTTTCTGTCATATCCAAAGGACGGAGTACTACGCTTGACGTACCTTCCGTTGCTCATTCAAGTTTGGAAGGGATGGCATTGAAACATCTCTACTACTTCCGTGATTTGAACCTTAGCTACTACGCAACGCCAATCCCCGCCAAACTACCATAATATTTATTCGGTACAGGCCATGCACACATTAGGAGATCCATGGCTTTCAAATCACTCGTGTCATACGTATATACCATTCAGAAAGATCCTCATAGATTAATTAAGGATAGATCACAAAATCACTGGGCACTCCTCATTAATTATCTCCTCGGAAACTCAGATTACATTTGCTATTGGTCCTCATCTTAAGCGAAAATATGGTAGATTAAACCGCTCTATGATTTTACGACTAAATCAACTAGTGCAATGGAGTATTCAACATTTTTTTTAAACCATGGAAAACAAGGTGCCTTACACTTCCACAAAAGATTTTTCCTTTTCTTAAAACGACGATAAGATAGGGATCCTCAACCTAATACATCCAATAACTAGCCGAGACCATGAAAGGCAACTTTTCCTCGCATTTTGAGGTGATTATGACGAAATATGTTTCGCCCGAACCCTGAGTTTTGAGCAATGCGATCTGCAAGACATAAAATTTTGGAGCGAAAATTAATGGGACGCTGCATTCTCCAGATAAATAAAACTCAGCCGGCCACGATGAACGGGGAAGGATTGATTGTAAGTCAACGGGTTGGCTCAGCGTGAAAAGCGTCGAGCGTGAAAGTGTAAAGTGCAAAGAGGGTGGGGGTTTGAGGGGGTGTAAGAGGAAAAAGATGACGCCTGGTGAGGTCGAGAGAGGCCGCCGAGGGCGAGGCCCTGAGAGAACGGAGGGGAGAGGGTAAGGAAGGAGGAAAAACTGCTGTCCCGGTAGCCTTATGGCCTTAGGACGGCGGTGTGGAAGGAAAGCGAACGCGAATCTTCCCTGCGAACAAAAATGATTTGAGGGTCTCCTCCTTCCAGCGGCGAGAGAACTTTGGAACCGGCTCTTGAAAGCACAAGAGAAAGTGCGGAGGTGCGAGGTATCTAAATCTAGATGTGGGGGAGGCCTCGGGGGAATAAATCGCACAAAAACATCGGCGGGGAACAATGGCAAAAAGGTATCCTCTTGCGTCTTTATTGCGTAATTAAAGTAAGTCACGGTCATATTTCCTCAGGAAGTACGCAGCTCTAGTATAAAGGAGCCGGTATAAATCAGGAAATTTCTGAGGAGAATTGTTCTCGCCACAAATTTTGGTGCAAAAAATAGTGAGCGGCGTGAATAGGAAGCGAGTTTCGTGTTTTTCGTCGCGGTAAAACTTTAGGCGAACGAATTACGGCATTAATTAACCGAGTGTACAAATGTAGTACATAAATGTAAGGAATCTAGAATTCTCACCCTACAATTACTTAACCGCATGCACGGAGTACAATATAATGCTGGAAATATTTCTTTACCCATACCTTTTGCGAAAATTAAGAATTCCACCAGGGTTTTCCCATTAAAACGGAAAACGTGTATTTGGTTATGGTTAATATTGAGGCTATATTTTTTCTAACGAACTTTAAAACTGAGAAACAATAAACAATATAACGAACACACTAAATAAATAGCATTATAGCAAAGCATGTGCTTGCTTTGTTAATATATTATTCTACCTACTTACAGGCGGAGATAAAGCGCACGCATTTAATTGAGATTTTGAAGAGACATCAGCTTCTTTCTTCTAGTCAACATTGTGTAAGAACACGGGGAGCCGTCCAGCGACATGAACCATTGGGAGGAAAAATAGATCGACACACCTCAGACAAAAATGAAGCACAAAAACTAGATGAAAACACGAGCTCATCAAATCTCATCGAGCATTAACTTTTGGGAGGGTGATGGAATAAAACTTTGCACGAAATAAGTTAATCACATACGTTCCTTAATTCAAACGTTGATAATGTTTGAACCCAACAAACAAACATCAAGCTGATAGAGCGAGCAAGGACTATAGATGAAACGATGATAATTTCCTTTCGGCAACACTTAGCATAACTGTCTCGGGAGTATCATTTAGGCCCAATGTTAGAATATCGCATTTTACAGCGGCTTCATCGATTTCTCCAAGCTTACATCGAAAATTATATAGCAAACATTCAGGAACACTGCTAAGCCAATGTGCATCATTTCATAAGAACAGGCGGAAAATGTAGTTTCAGTTATAAAATGCAAAAACTGCTGAATTACAATGATGTATTTCGCATGGTTGACTCACAAAGAATACAAAATGAAAGTACCCTTAGCGATGGAAAATCGCGTGCAAAATAAAGCCACCAACATCTAGAGAAAGAATAGCTAGCCACCTCGAAGTAGAGAGGTGGGGGGAAATCATCAGTTATCAAGACAGATATAATAATGGGGACGTTTACTCGGAACCGAAATCGCAATTTTGTACACGAAATCGTTAGATGGAAACGAAAAAAGAATTTTAGTGAAAAAATTAATCTTCTAACTACAACCATTCACTCATAAATCAAAAATTAAAATAAGCAAAAGGTGAGGCCCACCGAAAATGCAGCTGTGATAACATTGACGTCATTTCCCTCCCGTCCTAGACTGCTTTCAGGGGAGAGGAAAGGAGTGGAGGGGGATTCTCGGAAGGTCTGCTCGCACAGATGCTGTCGCAATCATTCCCATTGGCCGAGTCAGCTGTGTCCCCCCATTGAGATAAGGCAAAGTAGCTTCGCGGGCTCAGTTCTGATTCGACGAAGTCGATGTACGTCAGAGGTTGCACCACGCCCACTTTTCCGAAAGGGTTAAAAACATCAGTTTTTCGCCGCTTATAACTCGAGAAATAACTGTCGGATCAAAAAATGGAAAAATACGGGTCTTTTTATTTTACAAACTCTATTAGATTCGGCAATAAATAAAAATATGGTAAACGACCCCATTCCTTGCTATGCTCTTGGCGTTTTAAATTAAGTGCGTTGAGGAAGGCATACCATATCTACCCGTATGGTACTATTACCTCTTGCTTGCTCCGCGGGGGAAAGAACACAAAAGGATTTTTCGTATAGGGTTTCTGCAGGATGTACTTGAGCATGAAGCATTCACAAAAGTGTTGACAACTAGTTAGATCATTTTTTCATAATCTCAGCATTCACAAATATTCCAAGAAATATATGCCGTCATCGTCTAGATTGATAGGACGTTGCATGTTCATTAGAGTAAGTAATTCTTAAAATTGGAAGAGACAAAAACATTTTTATGCATTTTAACCAGCCTGCTAACAGCAATCCATTTTCTTACATCACTACTACTGCACAGGACTGTTTCCACTAATTTATCAAACAATACATTTATTATTAATATTAACTTACGTAATGATGACTATCATCCTCTTCATGAAACATGGAAACTGAAATTAATTCAGAGAAACTATTTTTTTTAATAAATAAAAAAATAAAATGTGTAGTCTGCGCAGAAAAACTGCTAACAAAAATACCTTAAACAAGTCCTCATTCCACTGAGGTAGATCAAAAGGCTACTAAATTATCGTTATTATTAACACTTTCAATAAGTATTTAGTCTACCGAAAACTTGTTCAGTCATTTGTAAAATCCAAAAAATTTATATTTTCAATATAGAACGAATCCAATAAAGAAACTAGTGTATGAAACTCATTTAAAACATTTAACAGCAATTTGATAAAACTTAGTGAATACAACCTACGTCTACGGACAACAATGAGCTCGCACTTAAACCTGCACAAGGCCTATCATAGGAGCAAAAATAGTACCGAGAGAGGGAAAAAGAAAGCGGAGATATATTTCATTCCACCCAAGGAAAACGGGAGAGGTCGAAGTGTGCGCCGGGAATTTTTCCCTCCAATTTTTATCTTTCGTTATATTTTTTTCATTCGAGCACGTTCAATAAGGAAAAAGCAAGATGGCCTCCCTCTCCCACTCTACTCTCTCCCTCCGTCACTGGAAGGAAAACCACTGCGTCGTGGAAAAAATAGAGTAAAAAAGCAGATGAAAAGGTGGGTGGGGGAAGGGAAGAGGTGGAGAGATATAAAAAAATGAGAGAAAGATGGAGGAAGGGGAAGAAAAAGAAAGAAAAGGAGAGGTAGAGGGGGGAAAAAGAGAGATACGCTGTTTGAAGAAGTTGCGGGCAGGGTGTGGTGAGAGGGGGGTGGAAGGAAGGAGATGCAAAAGAAGGCGGTGGAGAGGGTGGATGAGGGAGGTTTTTGGGGAGGGAGCGGAGGGAAGGAGTCGCGAGGAGAGGTCGGGCGATGGGTGGGGGTGCAGAGGCGGGAAAACTGAACGGGAGAGAGGGGTGGAGATCCACGGAAAGCGTTGGGGGAAGGAGATGGGGATACCACCGCCCCCTTTTCCCGGAGGAGTGGACGCGGGAGAGAGGTTTAGAGAGGGGGCGGCAGAGGACAGTACAAGCCTCAGGAGGGAGTTGGGAATCGGGTGGGACGGCTTGGCTTTCGGGGGCGACGGGGGACACGGAACAGATGGAAAGGAGGAACCCCTATTCCCCCCGAGATCTCGACCCACCACCTCCTTCCAACTCCCGCCCAGCCCACCAACACCCCACCGTTCCACCTCCCAAACCCCACCCACTACACCCCCGCCACCCATCTTTTACTCCAATGCGGAAGGGGCACGGGCCTCCGGAATATCCAGCACTCCTCAGCATCCCCATCTTTGGAGGCTGGGCCAAATATAAATCCCAGGAAAAACCCCTTTCCGAAAAAGACACGTCCTCTCCAAGCCCCTCTCCCTCCGCTGTCTCACTCCCTGCACCCTAACTCCTCCTACGTCCACCTCCTCCCTACCATCCTCCACTCACCCCTCCTCCCCACGTTTCTCTTTCTTCTCACCCACCCACACCACCCCCCTGCTCCCACTCGGTTTGGCACAAGAAATATATCTCCTCTCCTCGGTCCCTCCGGCCGGGACTCATCCGGCGAAAACCCTATGGATTTCTGGGAAGAGATGGAACAGGGGAGAGATCAAATTGAGGGAGGGTGTGGGAGGCAAGAGTGGAGACGAGGATGAGCAAAGAAATCAAGGGAAAGAGAGCGAGAGAATGGAGGGTGGAGGAGAAAAGGAGGAGAAAAAGGATGGGGGGGGGGGGGTAAAAGGATTGCTTTCGGAGATCGATTTATCGAATCGCCGAAGAAGACGACGACGAGGACATGACGGTGGTGTCTGTGTGGCGGTGGTGGTTCGCTCTCCGCGTTCATTTGTTTTTCCCCCCGACCACTCCGTTTCCAGCGCGGTGGCGGGAACAGCAACTCAGGGTGCGCACACACGCACACAACGTGAGCTCTCCTCAACTCCAGCATTTTTCCAATGGCGACCCTTTCCTCCCACTCAGACCCTCCCCATCCCAGGCACCACTCTCCCTCTCTCCATCTCTCTCGCTTGCTCTTTCACGTGGACCTGACCCAAGCCCGAAGGAAAGAGCCTGGATCCTCCAGACAAGTACTCATCCAAACTAGAGGTTTTTCTTAAAAGTAGTGTCATTTTTTATTACGAATACTAAATCACTAGATATGCGGAAGAGTTTCATTATTTGAACTTTGCTCATTTAGCGTAGGTTTCGATAGGATATCCTCTAATTATATTAAGATGGCTTGTAAAAAATACTGATTGAAAAATATTGATCTGTAGGGGGTAGAAAAATGATAGTCTGAAGAAAAACGCACAGAATATGTTGCTGAAATGGTAAGGAGGAGTAAGGATATTCCATCTATTCCAGTGAACTAACCTAAAAATTAGGTGATTGATAATGGAAAAATGATTCCTTTTCTCCTTTACAGTTTCAAAAACTTTCACTATATTATACCTCCATTTACACCAGTATTCTTTGAGCCTATTTCATATATATAAAATCCCACCATTTCTTACTCACTTTCCCAGGATTCTCCTTTTGACAGTGTTTCTGTATGGAATCACCTCCAAATAATTCCCTCTTTCGCCCAGAGTGAAACCCTCTAATTTCCTCAAAAGCTTGCTTTCTTTCCCCAGTATCTCAAAGAAAACTAGCTCGACAATAATCTGAGCTAATGTGTAATAACATGAATTCAGTATGACATTGGTAACAAGATAACATAATATGGGAGTATTATTATAAAATGAAGGGTTAAATATTCTTTGATAGTATCAGAAAACTAGCCGTCGACGCACCCTACAACTTTAAACCTACCTACCTACCTAGTATCAGAAAAGAACCGCCTTTTTCAGTGATTAAGGGGAAATTTGACAGACGCCAAAGGTCCGGTTATAGAAAATGAATTGGAGGTCCAGCATTTAGATTCATCTTCACTACATCAATAACATCGAAATAAGTCCTGCAGAAAACGGGCTATATTATACTTTATACGGCCGCGGATAAAATCACTTTTGAGTCACTTCACTCATCATTATTAAAAACATAACACAACAAAAATAATACAGAGAATCAACCAAGAGTCACAATACAAAGAATCAGAAGAAAACATAAACAAATAATCAAACAAATGTCCGTTTTCGTTGGCATTGACAAGAATTCTGTATATACCTATCTATAGAGGAAATGGTAAGGAGTTTGACACGGAGCATTGTTACAAGGATTATGAACTTGAACCTTGAAGAGAATCACGATAATAATTGTAGGAGTTGTAAATTAGGAGTAGAAGGGGAAATGACGAGTTTTCGCGGCATAGTAAAATATAATATAAATTAATTGTAAAGGATACTATACCGTCATGAATGTCCAGGTCAACAACTTGACAACCAGACGCGCTCTACTTCCAAATTTCTAATAACAATTACGTTAGTTTTACACCCACGTTACCAAATCTAACCTTAAAGTATACCAAACATTTCAAAACCGAGCATTAGAGATTCCAGATCCCATATGCAAGCTATCTCGTTTTTATTTTAGAGTTCAAGAAATTGCTCTCACTTTAAAAAAAAAACATGTTAATGGAAGTTATTAGGAAGAACCTTCTCCTTGCTCCCTTTCTCCCACTCCAGCTCTCTCCCTCCAACCTTCCTCCGCCGTCCGCCATCACTGTTCTCCCTGCAGCCGCGTCCAAAAAAGAATATATAGAGTTCTCTTCCCCATATTTCCCCCATCACCGTCTGCAACTCAACCCACCATTTCCTACTCGAAAAAGTTATTCCCGTTTTTCCCTCCCCATCTTTTCCTATCCCTCGGTTTCCCCGCCTACACAACATTTTCTCGTCTCCTCCTCCAACCCCCCTCCTCGTCTCCTTCGCCCAAACTCATTTTGTTTTATGCGTCCTTTCCGACAATAGCATCACTCGTCCTCTCCTCTGCACTCCCTTCTCACCCCTAGCTCCTCCAGCGGACTTCAGCGGTCTCAATTTCGCCAGTGGCACGTGCTCTTCACTCACTTAGTTCCCTCAAACCAGTGGAGCCACGTACAACCCGGATAGTACGAATATTTTCTTTTATGTATAAAAGAGGCAGCATCCTTTTAGTGCCGGTATAGAGCAGTTCGGGAGGAGGGGGCAGACAGACAAAATAAAAAATGATAATAAGTTGGTTCATCAGGATCACGATTCAAAACCTTTTTTCATAGTGCACGCATAATTTGTAACTCCTCCTCATCAACATTCTAATTTAATCATAAGAGTTAACAAACACAAGTGAGTTTACCACCAAGCTGCAACATTGCAAAAGTTCCACAGAGATCCCACAGTTATCCCGGTCAAGGCGAATGATTTTTTCTCTGTGAAACTTCGGCTATTGTGCCATTTCAGCGGGTAACGTCGTTAAGGTCCTCGCGGCCAGTTCGCGGTCTTTCAATTTACCACCAAGGTTAAGAATTACGAATCATTTAGCAGCTATTGAGGGAGCGTGGTGGCCTAGTAGGTAGAGCGCTTGGCTCCTGATCGAAGGGTCCCGGGTTAAAATCCGGGTGAAGCCTTTGGACGCCCTCGAACGAAAAAATCCTCGGAGTGCGAGGTGGCCCAGGGAAATGAACTGGCCCCCCTACCCTGAATGTGTGAAATTCACACGCCTGTGGCTTTGTTCTACCCTCACCTATCCAAACCAACCTTGAGTGAGTGAAGCAGCTATTCCGAAAAACAAACTCAGGATAATAGACAAGCATGAGTAAATTACGTATACTTCCCAGACATCCTCAACTCTCAACGCTTCCCTGTCATTTCTTGTAAACGCAATCCTAAAATGAGGCAATATCTCCCGAGAACGAGCAGGAAATTCCGATGCCATATATGGATGTCATGTCATATAGATGTCATGTCCACTCTTCGAGATTTATGAATGCTACTTCCGCAATGCGCATCTCGAGTTGTCATCGAAAGCATAGGCGCATGGATAAGCAATATAAATTAATTCTACACCGAATCGTCCGTTCACTTGGATTCAAAACATTCTATCAACACGTTTGCCTCGTCAGACCCATCTCCGCAGTGCACTTTTTCCCACTCACCCTTTACCTCGGCAGACTCATTGCCGATGCTCCCCCGCATCCCAAAACCTTCTCCCACCCGGGATACATATACCTTGGGCAAAGTTTTCCATGCAGATTGTTCCGGGAACTTTGGTACCTTTTCGGGCAGGATTTTTTTAAGAAGCGAATATTCTGAACAACTTATTTTGCATTTCCGAAGAACGGGAAGCTGGTAAAGAAATGAACGAACGCAGAAAGAAATAACTCCGTATTTTTTTCAAAATCAACTTCTCACACGAAGGAATAAGTTGGGGCGGAAAGAGATTCGACCGTAACTTTTCCATTATTTTGCAAATTTTGCGCTTAAATGTAAAATGTAGTAGCAATTCCGATTGTAGACAACTTGCAAGGAAATACTTCTTTTTGGAGTATTTAATTAAATGTAAGCTTCCCTTCTTTCATGGAGGCCGGTTTAATTTATATACTACTCAATATCTTTAAAATAAGCATGGATTTCATTCCATTGGTTTGCTAGTGAATATGTTAACTATTTTATTTGAACTGTAATGCATACTTTGCACAACAGAGAATACATTTGGCGAATGAAGAGAATGCTTGCATCCCTGGCTTGCCTACGTATCTTGGAACAGAGAGGATTTAGTTTTGAACGCAGTGGCTTACACCGAAATGTTACTACCATCACAGAGAGGTCTTTTAACAAGTTTATAAAAACTACGCTACGGATTAATTTCTAACTTTAATGAGACCCTGTGAAGTAATTACGTAACTTTACATCCACCCTATTTTTAATTGCTGAATTCTATCAAACGTTCACCAGTTACATAATAACCCCTTATTTGCTGAAAAATGGTGATCTCTTACAGCATACCTATAAAAAGGTACCTAATGATTTTACTACAAAAGCCGTAAACCAAAGTGCATTTGGCAAATTTAAATTAAGAACGGTGAATATAGTAACAAATCTCACAATGAATAATCAGCAACAGTACACAACCAAGCTAAATAACTTTAAATATTCATTGTGAGTCGTTCCTACATTCAATGGCCTCAATTTCCTTTTAAGAATGCGCTTTAATTTAAGGCTTTTGGGTTAAAATCTTAACAATATTCATACTATTATTTCCTATTTGATTTACCTGCCAGTTGGACGAGAGTAATAGTACGGAATTGACTGTAATACTCTTTCGATTAAGATTGACTTTTCTCTTCAGTAAAATGAAATTCTGATTTCCCAGCTGTATTAGAAAATCGAAGTACAACTACTTTTCAAATTAGATAATATAATGCGAGCTTCTAATTTGGCTAGAATGAAAATGTCCGAAGACTGGGAAATCCAATTGCCAAATTAATGATGGAAAAGGATGACTCCGAAACCAGTTTTTCGATTGTCTAGGCAATCATCAACGGGGAGAGCAAGGTGAAACAGGACAGAACCTGTCGGAAGCCAAGCTGGGAGCTTGGCTTCCGGCTGAACTCCCAGCTTGGCTTCCGACAGGTTCTGACCTGTTTCACCTTGCTCTCCCCGTTGATGATTGCCTAGACAATCGAAAAACTGGTTTCGGAGTCATCCTTTTCCATCATTAATTTGGCAATTGAATTTCCCAGTCTTCGGACATTTTCACTTTTCAAATTGATGCGTTTCGTAGATTCCTGGGATTCCTAGCATTTCTAAGGTATAGAAGGAACTTTCGTGAATGTCAATGACAAAACTCCACAGTGAGGTGGAACGATAGAATCGATTCAAAAATGCACTGGACTACATTGATATCGATAGTCTTATTGATCCTTCTTTTCTACTCTAGCATACACTGGGCCAGGTGCTCGACAGTTTCGGAAGCTAAAAACAAGTATTCAACTTCATATTTCTTACCGAAGCCTCCAACACTCATTTATACCCGAAACTTTCAATCAACCATTGCCATTCTTTCATTCTTTGCCGAGTGACAGCCCTTATTTTTAAGTTCTCACAGTTTTCGTATACAACCGAAACTGCATTGAACTACAATGACCCATCGATACTCTTCCTGCCTACCCTCAGTCACAGTTTTTTTTCACAATGGTCAATATAGAAAGAAAAATTTTAATTCTAATATTTGGCCGCACTTATCCTCAGAAGAAATTGGTTTCCCATCAGGGAATGTGTTTCATACCCTCTCTGGTACACGTAGGGTTGGCAGCATAACTGTTTCAGTGATCAAAACCAATGTCCTCTACAATTTGTTACTCACTCTATCAATTTCAATATATCCGGGCCTTCTTCCTAAACCTTGCAATTGGCCGCAGCTGTCAGTCGCATTAACTAATGACAACTATAAAGCGCAATAATAACTTGAACAGCTGCACATAGCAATCATTCACAACCGTACCCATTACCTCATCAAATTCGTATCTCCTCCTCAATCCAATATAATTTTATTGCTTATAAAACCTATAAACATGCAGCGCATCATTTAACTGTTCCTTCCACTACGGTGAAGGGAAAATTTTGGTCAATTTTAATGCATGATAGTATCAGGCTCAATTTTGTGAAATTTAATTTCCACAATGAAAAGTACAACTTTGTAACAATGTCACAGAAATTTTAATGCTCACGACCGGTTTCGTCGTGTAGAGTCGACATCATCAGGTCTGATCTGTTCTGATCACCTGAGAATGTCAACTCTTCGACGAAACCGGTCGTGAACATTAAAACTTCGGTGATATTGTTACAAAGATGTACTTTTCACTGTGGGAATTTAAAAACATTTCCATGTCTTTCAAAAGTACACAATGGGGGCGTTTACTCGGAACGGAAATCGCAATTTTGTACAGGAAATCGCAGATGGATACGAAAAATGAATTTTAGTGAAAAACTTAGTCTTCTAACCAAAGCCATTTACTCATTAAAAAAATTAAAATAGGTAATCAAAAAGTGACGCCCACCGAACAAGATGCTTTGAGACTTACTACGTCATTCACCTCCCGTCCTTGACAGTTTTTAGAGAAAGGGAAAGGAGCGGAGGAGAGTCCCAAGGTCTGCCCGCACATATCCTGTCGCAACCGCTTCCATTGGCAGAGTCAGTTGTTTATCCCCCATTGGGGGTTAGATGGCAGAAGGGACAGTTTTGTCTCAATCTCGCCCCAATAAAGACCTTTTATTATTATTATTATTATTATTATTGTGATAAGGCGAAGCAGCTTCGCGGCTCCAGTTGTGATTGGACGAAGTGGATGACGTACTGAGTCGCATGAACGCCCACTTTTCCGAAAGGGTTAAAAACATCAGTTTTTCGCCGATTATAACTATAGAACTAATCAACGGATCAAAAAACGAAATAATGGGTCTTTTTATTCTACAAACTCTATCAGATTTGACAATAAAAAATCAGGGCTAACGACCCCATTTTTCTCTCTTTGGAATAGAGATGCCTCTTATGCACGAATGAAATAATAGAAAGCAACCTACATTTTCAATAAATACTGGACTACTCGCTTTTTTCACAAATCACATTTGAGTACAAATTTTCGTTTTCAGTCGTCAACTACAGCGTAAGAGGTAGGAGGGTAGGAGTAGGATACGCAACGATTCCATCGGTTAAAAGTGAAAATCAAACCCGTCTCCCGCACATAAAATATCCCATCATTATAAACACGCCTCAGAAACTTTCCTCCAGCCGTTCCCCACCCCTTGGCACTCCACTCTCCTTCCATATTTCTCCTACGTCTCTCCAACTTCCGCCCCCATCACCAGCGGTGGCGGTGATACTTCCCTCACGACCACAACTCCTCCCCTGCCAACCCCCAGTCCGCCCGCAATCCCTCACCCATCACCAGGTTTGGCATCATCATCTGCATACATATATATAGCCACCCCCCCTCACCTCACCCATCCCCTCCTCAACACCTCTGCCCAAAAACTGTACGTGAAATCTTTCTTCTACTTTCATGTACGAGAAATCAGCTACTTTTCCCTTGTTAGACCTCATTTGGAATATGCTGCCAGTGTATGGGATCCCTACGAAATCGGTCTAAGTAATGAACTTGAACGTGTGCAGCGAAGATCGGCAAGATTTGTAAAGGGACGATACGATAATTATATTAGCGTAACCAGTCTATTAAATGAATTGAAATGGGAATCATTGTCAGATCGCAGGTTGAAATTTAGACTTAATCTCTTCCACAAATTCCAAGGCAATATTTTCAGTGATGATGTTAAAAATATTTTACGAACCCCAACTTACTATGGCAGACTGGACCATAATCATAAAGTTAGAGAAATTGATTGCCGAACTGACCGATTCAAAATGTCCTTTTTCCCTCGCACAATAAGAGATACGAATAACGGTAAATATGTCCTATCGGAGAGTAGCAACGAATAGCATTGGTAGCTGCATGTTGGTATGAGTACTTAAAGCTAACCCTACTAACAGAATGTTTTTGCATGTTTTATTTGCAATTTCTATCTTTTTTAAATAGTGTAGTTCTGACTACTATATTAATACTATTCCTTTTTTATGCATGATATGTAGTGCATGTTTGGTGAGCAATCACCCCCTGCCACACACCCTTGTGGTGGCTTGCAGGGTATTATGTAGATGTAGATGAAACTCCCCGCCATGACTTCCTGCCTCCTCACTCGTTCTTTTCTCTTTCACCACCCTTCGGCAGGGAACAACCTTACTATCCTTCAAATCCCCTACACTACCCTTCCCACACCCCCCCCCCATCCACCCCAAACCGACACCACAGTCTTTAACCGAGCGAACCTCCTGAAAAAAATATTCTTCCCCATTGTCGTCTCATGGAGGATTTTTAAAGCTATTCTCCTCCCGCGGGGAGGAGTTTCGTGACTCGATTTGTCGATGGGTCAACGCACGGCTGACATCATTGGATGGAAGAGGAAGAGAATGTCCTCAGTTCTCCCATGTCGCGGTCGAGATGACAAAATACGTGGTACGTACCCAAAAAGAAGAAAAGCGTAAAAGGAAATACCAATATGAAGACCTGTTCAATTTTCCTTCACCCCAATGGACGAGGCTCTGATAAATAGGTAGTTTCCAACGGTAATCTTTGAAGTAAAATATATCGACATTCTACATGTCTGCATATATCGACGAGGCGAATACTACCAAATAGAACGACCAGTGTCAATGGTATCGGTATGATCACCCTTGCCAATAAGTATCGAAACTATAATCCGCAGTCTCTTATCAACAATAAATGTCGACAATTCTTTCATTTCTCTCTAATTACCATGCCATACGCACAGCCGTCACTAATAGATAGTATGACTACATCTTGATACCGATTACAGTAATCAAACTATGCGAGCATCGCGATATCGATCACATCGACGCAAAGATTAATGAATCAACCAAATAGCCGGATAGATTGATTAGCATGCCAACCGTTACCGTAAACTCGCGCACCAAGATCGATAATCGACGGGTCGATTCATTCAAACATTCGAAGCGATCGGACGGATAAGAAAAAACATTGCGATACTGTCGACGTATCGTCATACCGTATTTCCCTAAAGCTAGGTCCCTTCCTAGGCTGGAAAAGCCAATCATTCATCGAATCCCGTCATATATCTCTCTCCTCCAACTTCCACATTCTCCACCCCAGCTTCATCCCCCCCCCCCCCACGCTTAAAACTCCTTTCTAAATCATCTTGCTCCCGCAAAAACCCACCTCTTTGCCATCGGTTTCCCTACAACCCTTATCCCCGCCCCCCATCCCAACAAAAACCTCTTCCTCACACACCCCACCAAAGCCTCCCTCTCCATCTTTCCCTCCAGCACACTCCCCCTTTCGCATCCATTTTCGGGAGGGAAGATCTCGGGGAGCTGCAGAATTCATCCCTCGCAGCCGCAAGTAAGAGCCCTCGGAGAGAACTCCCGTTCCTCTTGCCCCAGCGCCAGCCAAAAGGGAGCGAGCAAGAGGAGTGCGAGAGGGAGGGATGGAGGGGGAGTGAGGAGGGCATTCACCACGGGTTGTATGTAGCCCAGAGGTGAGAGGCGGAAGAATAAAGGAAGAAGAATGGTGCGCGAGAGATGGAGGAGTTCCCGGGTTGTTCCTCCCTTCGACAGAGGTGGGACTTCCCAGTCAACGACGAGTTTTCGGAAAATAAGACGTCGATGCGAGGGCGAGAGATCACCTTTCCAGGTGGAGGCCATTTTGTCGCGAAACCGTTGATAGTAACTACCAAAGGACACGCCAATGGCCAAAATTTAATCTAAGCCAATCAAATTCTTCACTCATCTGTCAATGTAATAATTTGTCTTCCAGTGAACGGAAAAACATATTCTTGTCCTCCGTACAAAAACCCATTTGCTGACTCGGTCTTTGTCCTAAAAGCACTTTGTCCTGGTGGCTGGAACAAAAGGCATTTGTTCCCCTGCGTTTGTCACGACAACAAATGCGTCTGCTAGGCGAGCTATGATCTTGCCAGTGGAAACTCTGAACTAAACAGTTTTGCTGTGTGTTGTGGGTGAAAGAAAATGGCTGCATTTCTACATAACTGTTGAAATTAATTCTTAAAGATTTCTTAGTTTGTAATGAAAGTGCATCAGAGCGAGATGAGCATATCTGATTATTAACAAATTTTTCCGAAGTTTCTCATGAGGAAGAAAATAATTAAGACTTCAAAATGTGGTGCAGGACCTAAATTTTTTAACGTGTACAAGCGCGGGTTAGGTATCGTACATAGAGTAGTTACCTGCGATTCTGTCAATTCACTGATTCTTTTGTATTTAGTATAAAAATGAAAAGTTGGTTGCATGATCACTATCTTTCCACTCGATTCTATTACTGGCTCATTTCTTCAAAGACATTTTTTCTCTAGCGTCTTATGCCAATTGATCCGGAAATCTGATGCATAGTCCCCTTTCACATTTCTTCCCAACCACCTTTCCCACGATGACCATCTTCATGAGACAATTATGCCTCAAGATGTGTCTTTTATGACTGTCCAGTATTCTTTTCACATTCTTACCTCAATACCAACATGATCACTTCTAATTTGACGACCACATTTTGAAGTTGGTGCATTTACCGAAAATGTGTATATATTAGATGACTAAAGTAGAAACGTAACAGTTATAACTAATAGGCTAACATAATTATGCAGCACCATCTACGGTACGACAATATTATGGAATAAAGTATTTAAAGTACACAAGTTGCCAACAGCACAGTATTTCGAAATTACTTATACTAATCAAAGAAAGAGTAGAAACTTATAACCGCAGAGTTAATATTAAACCCAGAGATTCACTTATTTCGATTTCTGAAACTGGAATAAATAGTCAAATTTTCAGTTTTTAATACGCATTATAGTAATTTTCAATATCACATATCCAGCAGCAACAATAAAATTTTTAGACGTAGGGATGAGACTTATCTTGAAATGAACATTGGGATTGACAAAAATATTAATGATTCAGTGTGAGGAAACATAAAAGAATTTTAAACTTCAGTGAGGGTTTACTCCACATGCCGTTGCATGTACCAATCTCCTGATACCCATGTTCATGCGGTATTAGGATGTTTTTAAAAACTTTAAAATGAAAGAAAATGTTTCGGGAAGAACTTGAATTGAAACTGGCATTGGATTCGAATCGAAAATGTCGCGATTCAAAAAGGAACACTTAGGAATATTTTACCTCGGTGTTCCCAATTTCAACTTCAGATTTTGGACCAAAGCACGAAGTACTCGACTAATTCCCAGTGTCTCTTTTAGACGGCATGTAGTTGCAGATTCAATAGCATCATTATCGATACTTCACATATACAAAATACCCTGGAAGCCACAATAAATGTATCGTTACAGATACGTTACCATTGATCGTAGGTTTTCGCAGCGTGGATGATGTCCAGTTGTCTCTTTGGGTAGCTGCTACGGACTAGGCATTGTCGCTCTCCTTCTCCAGGATACGTTACCATTATTACACAATTTTCTCTTATTTTAACCATTTGAACTTTATTGGGGTATTTTTCAAAATTCGAGTTCGCAACCTCAAACATGAAAACCATACGGGCGAGGAAAAATATTTCTTCCTTGTTTCTAGCAATAACTTCTACATGCTTTTCCATTTGTCCTATCATTTCCATCGTAAGGTTTCCTCCTCAACAAATTGGTCATTTTAAGGATGCGTAGACAAGTTTACTAAGGGTGAACTTTCGGTAAAAAAGTCACGGCTTGAACGAGAACTTGAGAATATACATATGGATAAGTTGACCACAAAAATGCGTTTCAACTAAAAAAAATGTGTAACAAAAGAATATATTGCGTAAAAAATTTTAAATTATAATAGGATATGAATATTTAATCATAACTTATCAAAAAACATTCAAATTATACAGTGTCAAAAATTAATTTCAGCTACGCATGTAATTAAATCAAAAGAACCGTGAATTCATTTTAAATTTATCAGTTACGAAAGCAAAAATAAAACATAATTCAATATAGTGTTACTAACAGCTGATATTGAGCAGTTGAAAAATCTATAATAATTGGCGAAATTTTATGCGCACTTTGATAATTACAGTCAATGATTATAATCGAATTTAATTAATATATAATTTTAGATATAAAACTCCATTATCTAATTGAACACACATGGAAGCTTAAGAGGTTAATGAAAGCTGAAACTTGTACCTGAAATATTTCTTCAAATGCTATCAAATGTTGTTATACTACAAGAAAATGTGGCCCATTTATGCCACTATGTATTATCTATTGTTAGTAGAGAAAAATAATACTTCAGACATGTTAATTATTACGAACGTATCAAGTAAATAAAGCTTTCCTCAAATGACGCCCTTCCGTCTTGAAGTCGTCTATATCCCCCAAATTGACTAGGTCCGCATGTGAGAAGTATTTACGGAAAGCCAATATGATTCAAACGATCACGAATGCTGATTTGGTAGCGTGTACAGATTTCACTGAAAAGTCTATGTCTTTGTGAAGATTCAAACCCGGGTCTTTGGGACAGAAAGCTAGTACTTACTTTCTCCACCATACCAATATGATCACTCCAACCACATTTCTACTCCTCTGGATTTACTTGCCTTTCGCTCTATAAAAATATCGACATTTCTACCTGTGTCAGAGACCTCTTGAATTGTCAATGCACTGAATAATACGCACTTACGAATACATTTTACCTAGGTAAATGGTGTTTGGAGTGATTCACAAAAATACTGGATTTTATATCGGATGGTGTCGGTATCCATGATTCACTAATTTTAGTCTCCTGGCATTCGTATTTTCATGATGTTAATGTGTTTTCTCACTTCCAAGACCTCCCTCCTAACGCTATTTTTAGTGGTTTACATTAGCAGGTTTTCCGACGGTTTCCCGCCGATATCGGGGTTTTGGGTTGTTTCTTCATCAATCGTTGATTTTCCGCGAAGGCACAGTAAAATGCAGTCAAGTGATGCTTGTTGCAAGTTTTTACAGCCCTCCCCGTTTTTACCACGCAATCTTCATGATATTTTAGTCTACGGAGAAAACAGTACTGAAGTTGATGCGATATTTTTAGATTTCAAAAAGGCATTCAATGAAGTTCCTCATGATAAATTAATCTTGAAATTAGAGAGTTTTGGTATAAATAAAGACGTTGTATGTTGGGTAAAAGAATTCTTACGTGAGCGAGAGCAGAGGGTTGCCATAGTTGGTTTCATGTCGGACACAATCAAGTCACATCGGGAGTTCCCCAGGGTAGCGTAGTAGGTCCGCTTCTATTTCTTTTATACATAAACGATTTGGGTACCGTAGTAGTAACCTTAGACTTTTGCAGACGATGCGGTAGTGTATAGAGGTATATCAAAAGAAGAAGACAGGAAATCGCTTAGCAAGGATTTAAATGCAATTCAATACTGGTGCGACAAATGGCAGTTAAAACTTTACCTTTATCAATTTTTTGGAGGAGGGATAATTCGATAGAGCGTAACTATAAAATTAGTAACACGAAGATCTAAAACGTTGAAACCATAAGATATTTAGGTGTAACAATCACTATAGATTTATCGTGGGGAAGATACACGAGAAATATGCGGCCGAGCGAAGAGAGCTAAGATTTATAAAAAGAGTACTTGGGAAATGTGTGGAGAAGACAAAAGAGCGATGTTACTTTTCACTAGTATCCCCACCTTGAGTATGCAGCCAGTGTATGGGATCCGAATGAATTAGGGTTGATCAGAGAACTAGACAGTGTGCAGCGTAGAGCAGCTAGGTTCGTTAAAAAGTGTTACGATAGGTTGAGTAGTGTTTCAGAATTAATACAAGAGGGTGGGAGTCATTATCAGAGCGTAGGTTAAGGTACAAATTATATCTATTAGAGAAATTTCAATCGGATAGCTTACTGAAGATGTTAGGTACTTATTAAAAACACCAGCGTATCATGCTAGATTCGACCAGATAAACAATATTAGGGAGATTGTCGTTCTGATAGATTCAAAATGGCATTTTCCCCCGTACTATAAGAGAACAGAATAGGCATCATAGGAAAGGGATAGGTAGGGGAATTATTTTAGAGTAGTCTGTAGTGCATGATGCATGTATTAATCCCTTAAATACTATAGATACTAACAATCTAGTTGCATGAGACCCTAGTTGCTTGTTTGCATGACGGTAGTGCATGCTTGGTGATCTTCACCCCCTGCCACACATCTTCGCGGTGGCTTGCAGGTTATCGTGTAGATGTAGATGTTCACCAAACATTCAGTCTTCAAGTATCAAACGAAAGCATAGAATGGTTTTTTAATTTTCCAATTATAGAGGTAATTAAAAACTAATGCATAGCTGAGGAATAGTAACTACTGTAAAATATTTCACTGGCTAGAAAATACGTAATATTCATACGGCTTTTGAGATCAAACTACAATTTATCAAGCCAAGAAAGCTAAATATATATTTCCACCGCAGAGATTCTTAAACTAATTTACTAACCTTTCAAAACCATACCGACTTCCCAAACCACATCAGAAACGAAAATACTTTGCTGACTCTTGACAATACGGAAGAACTCAACAAGATAAAACACAATTGACTGAGCAATAACACCAAATGCAAACGGATAGCTTGGTGGCGAAAAAACACCGAGGAGAATTAACCAGGAAACACGCCATAAATTTCAGGAATAGGAGGCCTCCTGATCCGTGACGGCAGAAGATTCGAATTCTGTCTCGTTCGCAGAGGATACACCAGCGTCATAATTCACCGAAAAAAATTTTTTTCAGCCAAAGGATACCGAATGAAAAATGAGCGCGGCAGGAAAAATTTTTCGCCCGAGAGCATTAGAGCAGCCATTTGATAAGAAACACTCCGCGAGAGAATACTTTCGAAAACGACGTTCATTTTTTCTGAGCCCCTTTTCGGGGAGCTATTGAAAAGGACGATGGGCGGGTGAGAAGAGAGCGAGAGAGAGAAAAAAAAAAAGAAAATCACACGGTCGACGCAAATCACCAACCACGCACGCGGCGGAGGGCGCTTTCTCAAAACTCGGATTCGCCAAATCGACCAATGAGAGAGATGGATCGCTGCGAGGGTCGAACTATTTGTGAAGGGATATGCATCTCCCACCTCCCTCCCCACTCCTCCCCATTTCTCCTCCACCCCCTCACTCACTCCTTCTCGAGGGAAAAGATGGATGCTCGCAAGTCTCCTCTCGACGCCTCCACGGCCGATACTCCAGAACAGCGAACCCTTCACCGCAGGCTTTCAACCTCATCTCCCCTTAAATTCACTCCCTTCCCCCACCACCCAATCCACGCAAGCTTCATTCCTCATGTACTTGAGTCTTGCGGTCTTCTCCAAAAACTGTTCTAACGCACCTGATCAGTTTCACGACGGTGCATTCTTTTCTCAGAAAGGGACCATAGTACTAGATTATTCGAACCACAGAGAAAAACTATAAAATAAAATTCAAAGATTTTCCCCTAATCCCCATGGTGCTTTCAATTACATCCCTCGGTTCTACAAACTATTTATGATTGAGATTAAGATTGCGACTTTTTTCGTATTCTTTTTCACTCATGTCCAATATTTCACTATTTTCAGCCAATCCGCCCCGACGTCAACTTATACATTAGCTATGAATTTGAGCATAGTACGGTACTGAGATTAATAGGAAAAAACACCTGATTATTTTTTAATGATTACAAAATTATTAACAAGTGCTCCAACACATGGCATAGATTACACCCAAAACCACATGAAAACTTTTTAATTTCGATATTTTTTCCTAAACCTGGGCCATCAACAAGTATAGCGCGATTTCAGTGAAGCTGTTGAAGGCCTAGCCTATAGCCACATTGACCAAAAGTGTAAACAATTCATACAAGAAGCAAAAGCGACAAACTGCAATTGGAATCAAAATATAGGCTTGAAGTTGCCATTCTAAAGAGGCAAGATAAGTTGACATTTTTGATTTCAAACTCCATTATTTGTACTTGCTATACAGGGGTAACCGAAAGCTATAGTCACTTTCGCCATTAAGGATAGGTGGGTAATTGGGTAGAGGTAGGACTCAGAAAACAGAGGAAGAGTGGAGAGAAATTCCGACAGTGGAATCACCCTTTTCTTAGCTAAAGGCAACGAGAGTATACGGTTTAAAGTCAAATCTGACGGGCTCCGTGCTGAACTTCACATGCTCTCCACACAACACTCAAAAAGGGTCCGGTATAACTATGAAAAATCTCTGCTACTCAGCCACAAATGGGATTCAAACCCGGGCCTTTGAGATGGGAAGATAGTACTCCACACCAACACGATCCCCAAATTCCATTATCTACACGTTGATTTCATAATGTAAAACCTGCGAATGTTAAAATTTTATTCTGAAGAGGGTCGAAAGATACCACCTCAATGTGCGAACCTATTTTGAATTATTACAAAAGGAATGACTTAATTCGAACTCCTGAGCAATTGAGGACTAATTTTTAACTAAAGACTGAAGGCTTAAACTACGTTTTTGCAAGCCATCTATTCGTTATTACGAGGTGCTTTCTGAAAATAGGTTTGGAGAATGTTGTGATGCAATAAAACCTTCTTGGCATATTTTTCCTGGAAATAATTTATGCATTTTCTTCGTATCAAAGTTTTCGGGCACTATCCTGGGAGGAACGAGATATTACACTATGACATTTGGATTACCAGCTTAAACATTATTTCTATCAAATGTAAAAATTCACTCTCTTCTTTGTTCCTCAAATAGTATCCAGCAGCATTCAATAGGTAGCCCGACTGTGAACTGATTACACGAAAGGGGTCATCTCATTAATCCACCTCGTATTGACGAATGGATTAGCAAAAACGCAGTTTAAGCCACAGTTTACGCGGTGTCTGTTAAGTAAAGAGGAAAACTCCTGCTAGTAATTTCCGCGGTTTTGCCAGGTTGCGACAAATCCGCTGTCCAAAGGTACCTACGTCAGGAGCTCTTAGCATCTTAATAATTTGTCAACTTGAAAATTCGCAGTACTTTAATATTTGTACTGGGTATTTTAATTTTATTGAATGCATATGTTTCCAAAAATAATGTAATCACATTAATACGATGAAAGCTAAAATAGCTATTTAATTCTTACATTGAAGCTGACGTACATCTGTACTATACTGTACCATTAGTAGCAATGCATGAAAAATAATATCAGATTTATTTCGAACCCTTGTATGTTGGTAGTCGATATAATCTTCTACTATTGAATCTACAAGTACTCTCATAGGCACCTACATTTAATAAAATACTATAAAGTTCATTATCTCAGTAAAAAAACTTATAATTCTTATTTTCGTTAAGTGATCAAATCCTTATGACATACATGACGTTGGTCGATTTTATGTACACAGATGCCGACACAGACTGAATCTAGTTCGCCACAAATAAAAATTTTAAAAAGGACATAGAGTATGAGGCCTTTTTAGAAGTCAAACCGTTTACTCTAGGAAATATAGTGAGTGCTATAATTACAGTCCATAATTTTTACTCTGTCAACAGCGTATGATCACACCTCCAACTTTTACTCGCAAAGAACATAACTGAAGAGTAATTATTAGTTGTAAGACATTAAATACTGTTTTACTCGCAATCAAAGTTAAATCCCTTCGCGTACGTGAGTGCAAGGGAGCACTGGAAAAAGTTGAAGAGTTCTCCGCCACACTTTTCGGGGCGCCACGTGTCGGAGTCATATCGACGAGCAGGGAGAAGGGAAAAAATTCCAGTCTCCAATGGAGAAGCCCTTGCTGGAAGTTTTTTTTACGGCCAGCATCAATTAATTTAAAATACGCTCTCTCTTTTATTTGGTGGCCACGCGATAAACGAAATATTAATCCTAAATGACAGCCGAAAGAGTGGAATTACTACCATTGCGGAGAGTGTTAAAAGGTGTTACCGAACATAAAATTCAGCACTGCAAAAAGTCATCAAAGATAATGTGAAATGAACGAAATAAAAGTCCGGAAATTCACCACGCTGCAGGAAATGACCTCTAACGCGAATGCAAAAGTTTACCAATTACAGAAAAAATAAAGAGAGATATTAAAACACAAAGAAAAGAAATGCGCTAATCGGGTCTGCATTTTAGTCACATTAAAAAAAATCGAAAACCTCAGCTTGAGCTAATAAAAAATTTTACTGTGATCTGATTTCGACAAAACTTGATCCTAAATCTAGGGAGATACTGATCGCGCCGTAACTTCAATTTATTTCGCTGTAAAAAAGGATTAGAAATAAATATTTGACTATTGCTGCGACAGAAATATGCGACTAACAAAAAACAATTCTTAATATTGAAATATTAAAAGCAATCATAGTAATTATAATCCATCTACATATCATTCCATAATGGAAATGTTTTCATGCATGCTCTTAGTAGCATTTAAGGTGTAAAAATCACACTCCGTCTATATGTACTGACCTTGCTTTACTTCCTGATGAAACATGACTCATTATTGGCGAAATCGGATTTCATGCGACAAACCCTTGATACTTGATACTCTAAACATTACTCTTAACAAAGACATTTAAAATTCCACTATATCCGATTTTTTTAAATATATGAGTACAATATTATACATAATGGATTAATAGTAAATTTCAAGAAATACTAATAAGTGACATATAAGGATGACGTACAGAATTGGACGAATTGATGACCGCACAACTGTTGACCCCAGTGTCGGCGGGGTAAATCCCTCGCCGTTCAATCCCAGGGTCGCCGGTTCGTATCCCACCCGGGGAGGATTTTCACCTTCCGGGGCATGGATGTTTGCGACGTCTACCCTGCTAATCGGAAGAGAGGAATGAGTCCTAAATTCCCAGGTTAAATAAAGACAAAGAAATGAATAAAAATAAAACTGTTAGAAACCGTCTAAAATATTACAATAATTCTTTTCTAAAATAAGAATTGTGACACCGTGACACGTGACTCCGTCATCTTTTTCCAAGAAACCACCTCTGCCATACACATCTACATATCACCCAGCGAGTCACGACAATGGCGTGTAGTAGAGAGTGGTAAGCCGTGTCTTGAAAATTTCCACAGCCGTGAATATCACAGTTTGCAAAAAAAAAAAGGATGGAAAACTCAGGGAAATAATAATGAAACGTGAATCGAAATATTTTGAAAGGATTAGACTCTCTCTGCACCGTGTGTGTGGGTATAACGAAGTTTTATATCTCTCAATTCGACAGTTTTTATCTCCTTGTTTGACGCCACTCTTTGTCCCGATGATATATAGTGGGGGGGTAAAAATATGTGAGTAATGTAGACTAAGAATCTCGATTAATTTTAAATTTTCAATTAAATTTAATCTTTGTATAACGACCTTCTATTCGCAAGGATTTCCCATCCGTGCCCTTTCAATGACTGAGTGGCACTCCCTCTAAGTTTATATGAATTCGTTACGAAACGTGCCGCTTTTATTTGGATCTAATTCAGTTCAAGAGTTAAATCTTCATTCGTTATAACCCAAATTCTCGTGGCGCACTCCGGGAAAGGTTTACCATGGCATTATAATAAAATATCTCCCTTTATTTTCTGCACAAACAATTTCCCAATGATCTGGCTTAGAGGTCCACTTATCCTTTTTTTTTAAATACGAGGCTTGATTTGCCCAGCACGTGGCCTGATTTCCCACAAGTATTTCAGTTTTTATACTGCTGTCAAACATCCAAAGGTACATGAATATTCATTTCTATTGGAGGGAATATTACGGGCTCAATGATATTAGCCAAGAGATGACAAACACTAAAAACTCCGCCACGTCTCTTATAATTTATGCCAAACAAAATATCCTTTTCAAATATACATAAACTATCATCCACAGTCCCAACATGGACGGACATGAATCCTCGCATTGAAATATACCTAGATATAATTAGTTGGCCTATAAAAATCCATGCATTTTCTTCGTAGTATTAACAAAATGTCAGATGCACCACCTCCTTTCAAATAACGTTAACAATAATATCACAAACAACAGATGAGTTCACGAGTATTCGCTAATAAAAAAATGCTGATTATGAATCGTACAATAATTGTAAACTTCTCCCACTTCGATACAACCGAAAAAATACAAAATCATGGATTCGATGCCTTAAAAATAAAAATGGCGTACAAGATAAGCATGTAACAAAACTTTTCCTTTCCTATTATTCAACGCCAACCGAATGGCTATTTCAATATATGTATTACTTATAATTATGGGCTTGGGCATGTATAGATTTTTGTATTCCCGTGTACATTACATTCTTTTATTGAAGACGGTCTCTGATGAAAAATTTGGCTAAATATTTAATAGCCTTTTTCATAGGTCATGCCTGATGAAGACAATCGTCAAGGGAAAATTGATTGAGAAGAAAGGAAAAAAATAATTCCATGCATGCATGGCATGGAATTATTTTTTCATTATTCTCTTGTTTTATGGAACAGGTTCTATTATGATGAAGACGTTAGCCGGTAGCCGAGGAATCGAGTGGAGAGTTTCGTCAAACAACTCTTAGCTGACTTTTGATGATATTCCGTCGGTGCTATCAACCATTTTAAATTCACATGAAACGAATAAAAATTGCTGAAAAAATAATGCGTAAAAATTGAGAGGGATGAGAAAACATGGATTCCAAACCTAAAATGCTTGAATTTCAATGTTAGATAACATTAAACAGACGAGAAACGCATGGTATTGGAATAAGCATGTAAACCCTATTTGAAAGCTGAGCGCAATGAAAATCCCGAATTAAGAGTTTACTAGTATTAAATGCATTGAAACTATTTCGGAGATCGTCAACACCACACTGTTGCCCCAAGGGATCACAAGCAACTTAACACCGATTGCTGAAAAGCCTAACGGAACTGAACCGAGGCCATCTGATGTCGTTACTCCATTTCATAGAACACTATTTTAGCTCTCGAATAGTGTTTCTCCACTTGCAGACTACTGGAATGTAAATATCCAGCTAAAATTTGACTTTAATTGAACACGCAAAGCCATTATATATACCCCACGCAATTTCTCGGTCGGCACTATGCGACAAAATTACAATGGGAGTTGGCTGGGGATTGATTAACGTAAACCGTTACAGTTTATCGAATGCATCCTATGAACAACCTTGACTGTTCACATGTGGGCTCGTTTTTAATAGAGAAAGGCGCTGAGCCACTGTGTGTGGCATTTGCTCGTCCTCGTACCACTTTAACTACGAGACTGAATCGCTTGTAATCGTCATCTGCACTGGAAACAGAGCTTATTGGGATGTTGGATGATGCGACAACTTGTGCTTAAAATAGAGTAATTAAACGCTGGTACTTTTCTTCATTTCATGGATTACTAGCTCGTATTTTGACTTTGAGAGGGAAGATGGATCTTAAGAGAGTAAAATTGCCTTGAGAACATCGCACATCAAGATGTTTCTGATACTGCTGTCCCTCATAGTTCCACATTGGTCAAGAGATTTGTATTTTTCGGATCCTTCTTCAAATCCATTTCTTTCTGGCCGTCTTTTAGATCCACCCGTTGGTATATATGTTCGCTCTATTCATCGTCTTCTAGAAGGGAATTAACCGCGTAAACCACACACCATTTCCACGATTTGACGCTGCGTCAAATCGTTTTTCTCCATACAAAACACACAATTTCGAGTTTCAAACGAGTCGAAGATTAAGTTTGGAGTAACATTTTTAGAAACCTTAATGTATATTTTCAAGTCATAAAATCCCATAACATTTCCACCTATAGAGAAAAATCACGTAATAAACACAGAAAAACTTAGTTTATTCTAAACATGTAAATAAATATAGACTGGGTTGACCAGGCCGAAATAACGCCTTTCTAGCCCATCAGCTTAAGACGCAGCGAGCAAACACCAAATGTGACGTAAGTGATTTGCTTTTGAATGGTATGACTGTGGAGAGATCGTAACCTCCCATTTGTCAGGCAGATTCCTACCCCGATAGCGGCCACAAAAATCTTTTCCCTTTGACACTTTCAAAGTTGGTTATAAATATATCAGATAACACTGAAGGCGTCACTTTGTGGAAATTTGTAATATTCATGGTAACGAATAAAATAATAAAACTTTTAGTCAATTCCACACTTTTTTATATATCCGACCTAGGTTTCAACAATTTTTTTTTTTTTTGAGAATGACAAAAATTTGTTGAAACCTAGGTCGGATATATAAAAAAGTGTGGAATTGACTAAAAGTTTTATTATTTTATTCGTTATCTTGGTTATAAATATTTATAGTAACGGAAATTAAGCAACCTGACACTAAATTTCCAGTAAATCATGCCAAACTCGTTCAATATGATATTGATAAACGCCAGTTTAGTAATGACCAAGTCTTTAACGTAAGGTAAGTTAAGAGATAAAAACTAAAATTATTCTACGATCACATGCATAATTGTGCCACTGAATAGCACTTCTGCGTTGCAATTGCGTTGCAATGAATTGCGCGCGCGCCTGTTTTGGGAATGAATCCTAACTAACATATTTCCCAAACACAAACATCAACTAACATGCATTCGTTGGTGTATTGAATCACCAAATATGGAAGGGTTGAGCACACTTCTCGGCTACACACCCGAAAGGAATATTTCCGCCATAGAATAATACCTCAGCTGTGCCACGCCAACTATTCACGGGCTATTGATTTCACCGGCACATCCATTATCCCCAACCACTTTAGAGGCATGCATGGATCATCTTTATTTGGGATGGCAGTGAAACTAACGAATGCCTTTTATCACCTCTCATCAATCTTTTGCTAACATGTGCTAACAACTCAGGGTTCCTGCCATATAAAGTGTTATAACTACAACTAACTTGAAACTAACGCTTAAGTCAGTGCAATGTTTTCTGCTCATGCTGTGCATTTAAGAGCATTCAACATAGCAAAAAATTAACTGACTATATTTACTTCCGTTTCTGGAATTAAAATCGAGGGAAGGTTAAAGAAAATCTGTAATCAAGGCAAGATTTCCACCACTTAGGAGCCTATCTTAGCACCGCCCTCAACTGGGATCCATCCTCATCGGCGTACCAACCCCTAAACGCCAGCGTACGACCATCTATCTGCCTTAGATTCCCCACGCACTGTATTCCCCCTTCCTTTTAACCCTTTCTTTCCACCCTTTCCCATCCTCCTCCTACTCCTCCAGTTCCACCAGTCCATTTCCATAGCCACCCGCTTCGCGTCCTCACCTCCTCTCGACAACACGTAGATGCACAACAGGCTCTCCAACGGTTATTCCTGACCGGGGTCAACCAAAAACACAAAGAGGGTGATGGGAAGGGATGGGTACGGGTATCCTTTTATTTTTAAAGAAACCGAACAAAAAAAATTGAAGGAACGCCCGGGCAAGGAAGGGAGGGAGTGGGATGAGGAGAGGGCTGGAGAGTGGGAGTCGGTCTTCGTTTCGTCGGATCACAGGTGACCTTGAGGGAGGTCAACGCCGCTGGGTCGCCCGTTTCGTCAGGGGGAGGAAGGATGGAGAGGGGGCCCTCTTTTGGGGTTGGGGGTGAGGCTGGGCCCAAAGGGTTGAGATCTGAGACGGTGGGATGAGGGGATCAAGCGAGGGGGGGATACGTGATTGGTGGGGTACGTTAGACGCAGGGAAGAGAGAGCATCTTATCGAGGATGCAACAAGGGTGGGATGAATACGGCGGCGAGGATGCTCCTGGCTCGCCCGCAGAAGTCGCCTCCGAGGTCCAAGGAATCTCGTTAACATGCCACTGGACGAATAGGGCGATACGATATGCGCATCATGATCTGTGGAGAAAGTACCTACTGTCCAGGCAGGTGAGAGCAGTGGCGCACCGAGAAATTTTGTATGAGGGGGGGGGAGGCGGGCGCCCGATCTTTTGCAAAGTGTAACCAAAATGAGTATAGTATATAACCAAAATCAGTATATTTTGAAAGTTAGTAGGCCATATTAGTTATTACATATATGCATTCTATAAGTAGCCATATCAGATTCACATACAAAAATAGTCATAATCTTTTAGGCCTTGCTAAATTAGTTATTTGTCACAGCACAGATAAAAGAGCCTATATTTTATCTTTAGTGTAGTGAAACTCAAGTAAAATGATGTAAGAAGTTTTTCCTATTTTTCCAATTGCTGCTACCATGTGGCTGTGACTTGTCAATTAAAGATTAATTTGGGTTTTGTAGAGAGCTAAAGGGGGGCCCCTTTGCCCCCCCCCCCTCCTCCCCATGGGTGAGCTACTAGGTGAGAGTAAGCTGATCAAGTAGGAAAAAGGTTTCGTGAAAAAACTTCATCCACACGATGGAATAGTGGCAGTGACATAAAAACCCTAGTCTTCTAAAAATTTGCACAAATGTCATTAGAATTTACTGTTACACGTTGCTCAATTCCATGTGGATTCTACTGAAATAGCCACTGTCACCGTTAGCGTCAAAAATAGTTTTGGAAATTTCCGAAATTAGGAAAGACTAGAAAACAAACTAAAATTTACAATCTCTTTCTCGGTGAATAAAGATGCTGATGAAGATGATCATATTTATGAGTAAGTATTTTTCAAGGATTAGGAAACACTAAGCGATGACTCATATGCTTCAATCACGGTGGATGTGCTAATAATTTAATTCATTTCATTGTGCTTAAGACCACAAGGAATTTTCTGCTTTTTTCTCATGCTAGTTATCATAACATGGAACTCGAAGTGTACAAAGAGTACTTTCCAACGCTAATTAATTTTATCACCTAGAAAATTAAATGATGTGATATAATCTTAGGGAAAACTCATCCGTTGAAACAGTGTAATTAAAAATTCCCATAATTAGGTACACAACAACATACCACTAATTCAAAATTTCCACTTTTCGGCAAATGACCAAACGCTTAGTAAACTAAAGCTAATAACCAACTTTTGCATTAAAATCAAATTCAGAGATGGCATTTGGGCTTATAAATCATGATGTGGGACATTAGCCGAAAAACCTGCTTAAAAGTTAATTACTTTTGTAGAAATAAAAAAATTAGTGATTTTATATTTAAAGCCAATGCCGCACTTCAAATACTTTTCCCCATTTCACCACGACCTACTACGAAATCTACCATGATGAGTGGGGTTTAATACTCTGCTTAAATTCGTGTAAGTGATATGTTAGAGATGTAGAACATAGAAGTAAAGTAAACTGGAAAAAACTGTGTATTCCCTGCTTCGTTCATTACTTGTGCTTGCATAGTTGATTAACTGCCACAACGTCAAGCGGTTTCTTAATTTCCATCAAATGATTTACAAATTATATTAAATAATCAGGGTGTTTCTGAACCGAAAATCAGAAAATACCTATTTTCTCATGAATAAAACAACAACGCATGAACGCAAAATGCTGTAACCACAACACCACAAACTTTCATGAGTTACATCCAGCAAGATAATGTTATTCACTTTTGCCACTATTTCTAATAGCAAACTATAAACTAATAGCAAACTATAAACGAGGCATAAATGTATAAATAAAATACAATGAATCTGTAAATCCACGAACAGCTGTTAGCCGGATCTCAGTAGAACGAGAATATCCTCGGAGTAGTTCTATGGTATGATCTAAAAATCTTACGAGGTGAGCTCAATATCCTCCCCAAAGTATATTGACTGGGAGAGAACATATGATTAAAGTCGAATACTCATCATATCACTGATAATAACTCTAGGAGAAAAACTTACTAGTATGGTACTAACTCAAAAGTAATGAATAGCATACTACACACCCATTAAGAAAAAAAGTTAAAATTCCAAGATTGGCCAAATGCCGTAATCACTAAAAATCACCCGTTAAAAAGCACAAAATCCTCCTTTCCTTCGCCAGTATTTGACTCAAATATCTCACCTGATTTTCAGCGGGGAATTAAAATCGCTACTGAATCGGAAAGTATATTATATTCGTGTATCGATTGTAATTGGCATCCCTGATTTATATTCTCCCCAAAATTTATTTTTTCACTTCCCTATCATTTATTTGGAATTTTCCACCAATATATTGTCCCGGAATTAAATCGAGTCGCTCAGAGCCGATTG
Organism: Platycnemis pennipes; assembly: GCA_933228895.1. Classification (NCBI taxonomy): domain Eukaryota; kingdom Metazoa; phylum Arthropoda; class Insecta; order Odonata; family Platycnemididae; genus Platycnemis; species Platycnemis pennipes. Next base: position 57,424,593 of record OW121853.1, read on the forward strand.
GCTTACGATCAGAAATGAATCAAACACTGCTTCCTCGGCACAGAGTGCTCCCACCACCTCAACCGGTGCCATTCCTCCAGGGTTTTTTGACCTAGGATACACAGGTGAGGGGAACGAAAGGCCCGCCTGAAAGGTAGATGGGTCGGGGAAGTGGTTTAAAAAAAGAACGAATAAAAAGAAAAGGATGTGAATGCACCAGAGAATGGTGCAGGAGCTCTGGGGTGGAGTGGGGCCGAAAGAGGTATTGAGAGTAGGAGTGGGAAGGATAAGAAAAAAGTGTAGAACGGCAGAGAGATACTGAAGTGAGGAGAACGAGAAAAAGAGAGAGAGGATGGAATAAGGGGATACCGAAGAGAATCAGGCAGATGATGGCCGTTTAAAAACGGAGCGTAAGTGAACTGAAAAGTAGAACTCTCGGGATAGCGCATCTCGAAGTACAGGGAGATAAGTAATGCTGCAGGAGTAACAGCAAAAAACCTTGGTTCGTTCCCTTCCTCCTTCCAATCCCTGACTTGGAAATCTTACGTGAAAAAATGAATAACACTTCATGCAGTTCCCTTTTATGAAGAAAACATTATCTAAAGACCCTTTACTTCTGATAGTGAATTAATACAGTTATAGCTGCTAGCCTGTTTCACTATTTTCTTTCACATCATTTCAAGGCGAGGGTGCCATAACAGCATATGGTCAGAAGGTTGTTACCAAGACCTACCATAATGAATATAACTATTAGACAAATTGTAATCCGATTAACACTGATATTGGATAGATCACCGAAGTTAAGCAACGTTGGGCCCGGACGAGGGTTGGATGGGTATCCCCCCTCCATACCTCTACCGCGGTGCTCTTGTCCCCTGTCTGCAAGTGGCGAGCAGGTTAAATGTGGGTTGGCACAATGGATCTAAAGAGGTCTAAGTTCCAGGGGGGCTCCAGAAGGACTCCGCCCACCCCTCCAATTTACATTTTAACACCGATATTACCACAATTTTTAAGCCACTACGATTTCCATACACTCACCAAAATACTTCGGATCTCTAATCTAATAGCCCCCACAGATGCTCTCTGCACATTAAGACTTACATTTTCTCCGTTCTGAATCAATTCCACCATATTCGCGCAGGAATTTCACGGTCGACCCCAGGGCAGACTTAAATAACGACAAAATCCATCAAAAAAACTAAATTTCTTGAAAGAGGCTGCCCTCTTCTATCACAGGGAAGAGGGGCAATCACAGAGGAGCCACCTGGTCGAGTATTGGACCCGGCACCCTTACCCACTCCCATGTGTTGAAAGAAGAAAATTAAAGTAAACCATGATGAAGCTAGAGCAACTCACCTGCTAAAGCTGAAACATCCCCTGACCGATTTTGATCAATACCGTGTAGTGCGTGTGATATTAAACATGTAGAGGAAGGAAAGAAACGTCCCCATGTGATATCCAAATGAAACAAGCAAAATTTAAATGTTTTCACCGGCAAGACTTTCAAACAAAAGATAGCAATTAATAGATTTCGGCGCTGTATATATGTACTATGGCCTCAAAATTTCTTCAATACAACTAATCTCTGACTTTCATCTAGAGCCTTATACTCTATCAAGCACATGTTGACTTGAGTGAACTCAAGTCACTGAGTGAAGTTTATCTTGCCAAATTAACAATCTTTAAACAACCATCCATTCAATATGACAGAGAAAAGAATGTTTTCATTATAATATTTAAAAGCAAATATACAAGGGTAAATTTATCTGGCAGTCGCGACAGGTTCTCTCGACAATGGGAGAAGGATGTTATCATCGACATATGAACTAAAATCCAGTTCACCACATTTTTCTTTTAACCCCTTCCACAAGAAAAACTTTGGCATACAATCTCCAGAACCTTCTTTCAAATCTTAAATCCTGTTATAAATGGAATTTAGCTTCGTATGCATACACACCATAGATAATTGGAGTACTCTCAAGTAATAGTATTTCCTTAAAATCAAATCCATACCTCTAATACAGAACCGCTTAGCTGGGATAAAAGTTTTCTGGCAAAAACTAAAATGACGATTAATACAAATTAACTTAAAGCTCATGATGTGAATACCACAATTGTCACATCGTTGATTCATGCGAAGGAGCGTTTCAGCTAATGCAAATGTACCATATGCTAAATCCATTTCCCTTAAATAACGTACATAGAAAACGTGAAGCAGCGTCCCACCACGCAGTTCGCAAACAGGTATCAAATAACATTCGGCGACTTGACTGTGCTGAAGCTCGAGTCCTGAAAGGTTAGGCTTCCCGCAAAGACACTTTCGACACGAGAAACTGGTCGGCGGGAGAAGTTACGAAGAGAAACCCCTCTGCTTGAACATACATATTCATTCAATCATCAAAAAAGATCACGAATGCTTTAAGGAAAACTGATCAGCTTTTTCCGTTGCATTATTCTTCCTTTTTCAGCTCACTCTGGGTCATGGACATTCACCACGGACAGATTTCTTAAGCTCTCCCTCCCACCATCCCATAAATACCTCTATTATAACAAAAGACATAAATTCACACGGCCGCTTTCAGAGCCATTTTAGCGCTTACTCACCGGTCACATGTAAATGGATTCCATGTACCTCTTGATAGCCGAGAGAAAACTAGGAGAACCATAGGGCTATTAATCAAAAAGTACACTTAAGCACCGCAAGACCTAGAACTGGGCTGGCTCTAGTGCGGCTTCACTTAAAGATTAATCTAAAGTAATACTTTCTATAAACAAATGAAAATTTTACAACTTTCAGGGCATAAAGATTAATTGAGATATTTCCCAGGCTCGCCATTTCTTTCTCGTCGAATTAGGACCTAGTATATATATCCGGAATGGCAAATCAAAATGTATTAAAATTTTCATATAGGTTCACATATCTCACATCCAAACAAACTTTCCTCGATATTAAAAAATTAGCTCCTCCAAATTTTGAAGAAAAACAAATAAAATTACGTTAGCTTATAATTTTATAATTGTCGAGGGTTGGAATGAAATGGAATGAGGTATCTTATAAGATAATATTAAGGTAAAGCCTTTATGCATTTATTGATAAAATAATATTACGAATTAAAACACTCATGAAGAAGTTATTTAGAGCGCATTTCACAGTTTTATCATCACTGCCGTTAAAAATTTGATTACCCCAGCGGTATACATGACATTACATTTAAAAATAATTGAGCACGCGAAAAACATATGTTCATACTGCTTGCGTGATGTGGGGAACCCGAAATATAAGTAGTGTATCAAGCAAAATGCAAGCATAACCCACAAATTTACCGAGAAAAGGACACGACGGGAAATTACTTCGGCGTAGGCATAAGCCTCCGTATTTAAGGCTTTTCACTGGCTTTAATTTACCATCGGAGAAAAATGAAATGTGCATCCATGCATGCCTTTCCCAAAACGCTTTCTCCAATAAGGCAAGAAATGAACATTTGTCACGACAGGGCTCCCGAGGCCAATGGGATCCGTTGAGAGTAGAGAAACCCCAATAGAAGCATCAGATAGTAGAGGGGGCGGGGATGTAGGGGGCGTACGAAGAAAGTGGGAGGAAATGAGGCCCGCCGTTGGGAGAGGCGAGGCACAAATGAGGGGGTGGTTGGAAAAAAGTTACGGGGGGAGGGAGGAAGGGCAAGAGTAGGGCTGGGTTGTTCAGGCGAGCGGTAATGAGGGGAGGGGGATGAGTGGAGAAGGGGTGGTTGGGGGAGAGTCCAGGGCAATGAAGGATCTTAAATGGAAGGGGGCCACGCATCAAAAAAACTCGTGGGCGGACAGAAATAGTCTAAGGCATAGTGAGAAACGTCGAGAGAAATGGGGGGTGAGAAAATGGTGATTATCCGAACCAAGACCATGTAGTAACCTGAACAAATGAAAGAAAACAAAAAGATATAGATGACTCTCGTCCAAATTAGGTCAACGGAACTTTTACGATACAGAAAAAGTGATCGATTTCCTCACGACTCTGTTTTAAAGCAATCGGCTTCCAAAAAGGTGAAGTGTACAGGATCGTGGTACAAATCAATCAAATTCAAACATTTGCTATCAGACACCTGATTCGTGGCAGCCAAAAATATTTCTAAAAAATTCCATTCCCTCCCACATCGCTGATTCATACACAACTCTGCCCTTCTCCACGCTCCCTTAATCCACGGTGGCTTCACCGTGATGGGACCGCAATATGTTTCTACGTGGACTGAGTGTGTAGCAGGGGCTGAATCTCCACTAGGAATATAATAAGTTTCAAGTTATCAAACACGAACCAAGCTACCATTATGGACAAGGCAATGAGGAACTAGTGTTTACGGATTAAGCAACTAATCTAATCTGACGGCATATATGACACGTCCATATTTGACCATTTATTCATTTTCAGGGGAAAAGATATTTACAAGCTGTATTAAATGGGTTTTAATTAGCCGACAAGAGTCATCGAGAAATTGAGCCTGCGAAGGCATCAATGTCAAACTTCACCGCTCAAAGCGATTTCTACAGTCAATAAGAGTGCCTAATATGTAGTCAATTGGCATTTACATCAGGTTATTTAGGATTTGTTCTTATATTATACCTGGAAAAGGTGCTAAGTATAGATATTTGAAGTATCATGGGCTTATTATACGTATAGTACCCAACCTAGTAACACAACTATCGTGTTGAATCTTATCGACCGTGGAAAGGAATACTTTCAAAATATCCGTAAGGCAGTCTTTGATATCTAATGTTCGCAAATAATTATCTGTGGTATCACGTAGTTCACAAGTAATGTATAGTGAAAGTCCCACTGAGGAAAATTATGAAAGCACTCAATGATGTAAAATGCTTTAGTCGTTCCGGAACAATATATTATCTTATCCCGCGATGCATTCGAGTGATACAATACAACGCACAAACAGTAACACCCATAAATTCTGTCCATATGTTGGAGCAAATGGCACACACTATGGACCCCACAGCCTCGCTTTTTCTTCCAAGTCTGCAAAAAGAAACTAGATAACCGAGAAGCGAGGAGGTGCACGAATTTAATCGGAAAACCAGAAGTCTGTGGTTCTATTCTCGAATCGCATTAACCTTTTCCCGAGACAACTTTCAAAGTACGATATCCTTAGCCTTAATTAACGCAGAGTTCTAATTAAAAAAATATCCCTCAGCAATTTGTAACTGTCCTCATTTAAAAAGTCCACCTTCTGGTGCATTTCAAACAGGATGGGTCCGTCTCCAGGAAGTCTGAGGGACTTTAATGTCCCGCCACAGAGATCAGAGGCTGAAGATGAGGCAGAGATGGGAGGGGAGGAATTCGAATGTTCCGGTGGGGGTGGGGTAGGGAACGGAGAGGGGAAGAGAGAGAGGGTGAGGAGAAATAGAAGGAAAGAAGAAGGGAGTGAGAGCGGGGTTCTAATGGAAGGCATGCGGAGGAAGTCTTGAAGAGGAGAAGAAAAAAAAAGACGTGGGTTCGTGATGGGTACAGCGGAGAGACCGAGCCGAGAACGTCGATGGACTAGGAAAGAAGAGTTGGGGTAGGGTTTGGACGAGAGAGTAGCGGTGGGAGGTAACGGGCGGGGGGGGGGGGCTGGGAGGAGATGATGAGGCATGGAGCCCGAAGAAGCTGCTGAGGAGCCGCACGTAGAGACCACTCGAGAGGAGTAGCAGCGAGAGCATAGATGCTCAACTTTGAGCCTTCCAATGTGGATGATCATTGGGATCTCGCCCTCACGAAACCAGAACAGCTCAGAAGGCTTCAATTTTTCTAATCTAAATTAATAAATGATCATACGTTTTTTAAAGTCAGTTTCTCTATTTTTCTCGCATAACAATTTTTACATTATCAACGGTTAAATTGTTATCAACATATATCAGGCGGGTATGATCATGTATTATCAAAATTATATTCGATGGGTAGACAAATGAAGCAAAATTGCGCATATTCCGCCGTTGATTAATATTAGCTTCACTTTTAAGGATAGAATAGCTCAATTCACTGAATTTTATCACTAGATTAATGAGGAAATATCACCTTAAGTACTTATTTCAAATTTATTTTTACCATATTCCCCAATTCCTCATTTGGCAAAAAAACGCCGTCATTCAGAGTTAATAAAAATTATTAAAAACAAGCACAAAAAAATTACACTTTAAACAAGAAAACCCATCTACGAGAGTTCACGAAAGTGTCTTGAAACCAGGACGGCAGTGAGCATATAAACTTACAGGCATCACGACTCTGCTTTTAATGAGCATTAATGAAAGACAACAATAGGCTTAAGTCTGAAAACATTAAGATGACGCTAATTCTCCTGTTTATGTCTGAATTTAACGTGAATGCTCTGGTGAGCTACTTATGACTACCAAACCAGTAACTTCTAAAATTCCATTAGAAGTGGGTGTTTTAATCGGAAAGATCACATTTTTCTGATATGAAAGTATGCTTTTCAGCACCATCACTGATCCTGTTGAAGACCTCGAGTTCAGACACTAAAAATGATGGCGGCCGTGAGATAAAAACTGCTGCTTAGCATGCAGAATTAATTTGGTATCAGAAAAGCATTAATACATGCCTCTTATATGCCAATACTTTCCCAATTTAAGATAAAACTAGAAAAAATCATACGAAATATATTTTGTGTGAAAATAATTAGAAATACGTACTTTTCCAGATGAATGCATTGCTGAACGTTTTTAGCGATTTCGAGGGAAACTTTTAACGGATATTATTAAAAACGTTAGCTAAATCATATTATTAGCCATAATTGAGCAAAAAATAATATCCAGGAACCGCTGTGACAAAAGGTCGAATTCCTTTCGCGCTTACGACAGTATGCACATTTTAGACTAAAAAAGACTCGCAATTTGCGTCAGTGAGGAGAAAAATAAACATCTCAAAACGGAAGTCCACATTTCCTAAAATTCTTCGGCGCTTTCAATGCAAAAGGTCCCTTGACCTCAGCCACGAAAAAAAATGAGGTAAGCACGAGGCCAGCCTTTGTTCAGACTATTATTATTATGCATTCACTTCTGGCTGAGAAAGAGGGAAGAGTGAAAATAGTTGTCGCATTTGGGAGGAACGAAGTCCACAATGAGATGAGGATGAACACTCGGGGCTTCGGAGTGTCGGGAGGCTATGGAAATGTAGGCACCCGCTGGAGAAGACGATGGGATGAGGGTTTTGGTTCGGGGAGGAACTGGAGAGAACAAATGAAAGAAAAACGAAATGAGGACCAGAAGCCTCTCTCTCTCTCTCTCTCCCTCTGGTCTCGAAATAAGGTTATCTTTAGGCGGGGAGCATTCGGAAGACCACGGTGGGTGTCGTCGGGAGTTGCTGTACGAGTGTCTGTGTGGGGGGCATGAGAAAGGAGAAAGAAGAAAGGGGGTGAGTGAAAATAGAAGAGAGAGACAAAAGAAAGAAAAAAGCAGACGAGAAAAAAGTAAGAGGTGTGGGAATAGGTGTGTATATAGGGGTAAGGATGAAAAGGGGTCAGGCTGAAACTGACGACGTGAGGGAGCGGACATCAGCGCACCTGCCAAGTATTCCAGGAGAGGAGGACCATTACCGGCCACTCACAGCACTGGACAGGACGAAGGACAAAGTCAACCCCGCGTCCGAGACTTGGAAACAACACTCAACAAGGGAATGGACAGCTAGTACCAAGGAAAACAATAACACAGGTAACTTATTTTGCATTATTAATGTATACGAAATAAAATAAAGTACACATTAGCGTGTTTAGTTGGAGAAAGAATTGTAGACAGTTCTATGTTTCGTCCATAACTCACCTAAAGGTGTCGTTATAACGCAGATTCAACTGGTAGTTATCAATAGCATTTAGCAATCTCACTCCATTAAGAATCATAAGCTTCATCAAAATCTGTGTGCTTGACTTATTGTTTTTCCATTAATTTATCGCATTGGCAAAAGACTTACAATACGCATTACCTCAATATTTAATGCGTTACCTTGAAGAAGTTGGTTTCTGGCCTAAATTTATTTCTGTTCTTCACTTAAAACAAACTTAGTTCCTATATTTTTTCTTTACGTTAATTTCATATCAATGCCTACACCTGAAAAATGTAATACATACAAAACAAAACATTTGCAAAATTTAAACTCAATCGAAGAGCATGAACCAATACAAAGCACAAATGAAGCTCGACATCCCTATGTGAACTGCCTTAGTTATTAGAGATGTTTTTTTTATTCTTTGGTATAAACAACGCATTACAACTAGTATTTTCCGAACGGTCATGAATATACCCTATAACGCGTTGTTTTAATGCCAACCCTGTATTCGAACATCGTGCTATTATTTCAACATTTTTTTAAAGGTAGAAAAAGTGTGGCTGTTACGTTCAATTGGTGTGAGGTTTTCAAACATTTCACATGAGCATATTATTTTCTGTACGCTCAGATAAATTACACTTTGAACTATAAGTATAGAACTATATGCCAATATATATGAGTTAGCACAGTGCTTTCCTGTATTTTATACAGAATTATGCCATACCCAGAATCAACAGCAGATTCATAACTATTTTTCCACATTTTCTAATCCTCACTTGAAAACCCTCTCGTAACCCCTATATGACCAACATATGCCAGTGTTAAAGATTAATTGCACATAGTAACCACACATACAAACCATATGTAAATACGGTTAAAATTAAAATTTGATCATGTGAAGAGTGGTAAATTGGAGAAACTCGCAGGGCTCGAAGAAAAACCGATTTAACGTTTATTATATCCATTTACTCGTCATATCATGGAATACCACATAAATAGCTAAAGTCAATGGTGAAACACGAACTTTAAACACCCGATGAAGCCTCGTCCAAGAAAGTTAACATTACATAAAAGCAGTAATTTTGAAACCAAATATTTGAAAAATAGAATTCGAGCTAGATAGAGTTATCTCGCTTTATTTGGTTAGAAGTTCATTAATCAATAGTTTAACACTAACAGACTACATAGCTACAAATTTTTAATTAAGCTCCATCACGACGCATTAAGTACGCAATTAAACTAGAGTAAAATTTTATCCAATTATTTCTTTATAGTCCCTTTTCCACTGAATTCGTTTTGTGGACATTTCACTTGAAAAATGCAGTAGCTAAATGATATACACACCCCAATTAGGTGTCCATAACTGCATGTGACGTCCACCGAAAATCTCCAGAATACAATATATTTGGAGAAATAATAACGAAAGTTACTAACGAGAGTAGGTAAATGCGTAAGTTACGTATTAAATACGTAGTTACTAACTAGGTAAATACGAATTTGCTGTTATTAATTGCAGTTCTGTTTCCGTAAAACTTATAAAAAAACCGTAAAAATAAAAATACGGGGAAATTTGTTAGTTACTGAATTTTCTAAAATCACAGGTTTTAAACAATTAAAATGCTGAAAATGAAAACTCGTTTTGCCTCTATGAATATTTTTTAAATATTTCGATACAACAAAACTCTTACCTGATATTATTCAAAATATAGCCTATTTTATTTGCGACATTTTAGTGAAAGTGGACGTAAAGAAGAACTAAAATATAAAACGATAGGTTTAATCTTACAGTGGCTGTAAAATGTTCTCTATCGCGCTAAACGCCGCTCTCATCTACACTCGAATAGTTTATCAGACCTTTTGTTTTTTACAAGTTTCAGAGCCTATTTCCCACACCACTAAAGATAAAGAAAATACTAATGCATGGCAAAAATTAATTTATACCCAAGGTTGAAACCGTAATCAAAGTACATTAGCCAAAGCACTATAGTTTTCTCCGCAAGATTAGCCACGTCGGTGTAAGATTGGCAGTAGCAGTATTACTTTAGAGAAGTCGGGAGGGGCTGAAACAATCCTACGGAAATAACTGTCGAATTTTGTAAGACATCCCTCAAATAATGGGAGAATAGCATTGATACTTGAAGAATATACATATTTTCCGTAGTAATTATTTTCAGTTTTGATTCGCCCTGAGAATAAAAAGCGAAGAGATGGTTCAGTTAAATATTTCAAAAATGACCCTAGGTGAATTGTGAGCTTGTTTCTTAATTGTCCTCGCGAGAAGGAATTTTCGTATCGATAAAATAATTAGCCTACGAATTTCATTGGTAAATATTATTTTTCCAATTTGTTTAGCCATTAGGGCTTAGATCTTAGGAAAGAATACTTTATCCAGATACTCTTGTGCCTAGAAAATTAACAGAGGAAAACGGCCTCCTGGATAGAGAATCGAACCACGGTACATTAGCTTAGCGGGTGTGTGAGAGCGGCGTTCAGAGCGATAGAGAAAATTTTACAGCCTCAGTACGATAAAACCTCGACGTTTGATATTTTAGTCCTTCTTTATGTCCACTTTCACTTTAAAAAAGTCACAAATAAAATAGTTTCCTTGAAGATGGGTTTTAAGGAGTGAGTGAAAGTAAAAAAGACCTGAAAATTACCAAAGAGAAATCAAGTGGAAAACGTAGAGGTGAAAGTTTGGCTACCAGATGACAGCATTGAATAATCATGAATGTATAATTAACTATAGGACAATAAAAACTACCAATGAGAAACCGGCGACGGCCTTCAGAGTATAATATATGATGTAAGGCTCAGGTAAAGAGAAACTGAAGAGTAGAGAGAGATGCTTGAAAAAGAAATAAAAAACTTATCGAAAAAACATTACCAGCATTTGCAGTCAGAAATGAAGCTATTGAATGTTCGATTTCTTAGAATTGAAGTGTGAAAAACTTTAATGCAACATAAATGTTATGTGATAACGCTGTATTATCGATAATGTAATCACTTTTCTCACAAGGGGCCGTCAAACGGGTCATGACTCTGACAATGAGATCTCACTCAATTTTCTCACTGAAGTTACCCATGTCCCCACGCTGAAGCTGCTTGGAAATGCTCGCTTTCTATCGCAATTACTATCAACACAAAAAAATTAAATCGATACATGGATATCATTTTTTTTAAACCGAACTTCTTAAGGCATAACCCAATTCCGAATATCTACCTGGATGCCTAGGAGAAAGCATTCTTCGTTCATGTATCCTCCTTTTGCGTTGTCGATATCGATAAAGCAAACCCGCGTAGAAGCCAATTTTCACAGCCACCGGGCTATTCCCACCATTTTAGTTCAGTGAATTAAAAGAGCGGATGCAATTTGGGGAATGGCAATTGCGTTTTCGCTCCGCTAATAATAATTTTAATACCAATTAATGCGAGCGCGCGAGTTGTGAATATCCGTGATCGAACCACAGCACTCCATCTGTCCTATGGGATGCGAAGCAGCGACCTCTAGGTTACTTACGTATGTACCCATAGACACACTGACGTAAGGGTTTCTTGCCACCCTTCCTTACTCTTCAATTTCCATTCTTACATATCACCTGGTCAGAAACGCCTGCCTAGAAGTACCCATCGTTTACTTTTTACTGACATAATTGGCATTCTTGAAGCCTCCCCACATTGTTGCCGGGAACATGACCACCACCAAGCGGTACCTACAATTCCATAAAGAAAGCATGAACTCGCTATGACACAATCAAATTTAAGTTTAAAATCTAAATAAAACACTGTAAGCAAAATCTATAGTAATGCAAATTCAAAAATGTGTGTCATGACAACTTCACAGGCTAAAATAAAGATCAACTCGTTCCAAAGAGCAATAACAAAACTCCACAATATACATAATGAGTTTGAATCAAACTTAATGAAGCCTGGCAACGAGTAAGAGTAAAAGAACCTCTACGACTATCCGACCCTATTCGCACCCATACATTTTCACTTGGTTAATCACAGCAGCATTTCATAAACTCTTCAGCAAATGTTTACAGGGGGCAAAAAGCTACCAATTGTTTTCGAAAGAAACTCATTTCTGGGGAGAGAGAGTTGGATATCAGCTAAAATCCCTGAGTAAGCATGAGAGGAATATGCCCAGAATAATGCCCTTCTGCGAAACCACCACCATCTCCATATCCTATTTACATCCCGGGAGTTTACATTTGTTGTTCCTATGGCAGCCCAAATTCCGCATCGTCTCTTCTAATCCGCTTCACTCACAAACGGCTTCATTTTCTCGAGAGCTAAAATCAAGAGTTAGCAGAATAGGATTCAACACACTCCCCCTCGAAACAACTGTTTGTGTGACCAAGAATTGGATCTCACACCTTCTCCGAAATCAAATTGAGAAATAAAAGCCAAAAACGACTAATGCACTCCCTCAAAATTACACATTCCACCTGCGAAGAAGCGCTCAACATTTTAATCTTAATTTTCAGGGATTTAGATCCGTGACAATAGCTTACTAACGGCATTAAGAATGTTTTTCGAGAATTCCATTGCACCATGAAGTTTACTTTTTACGGATTTGAGGTGCAATTCATAGGCATGATTTTGGGAGGAATTTTTGATCCCAGAACACACTGCTTCTACTGAAAAGCTTTGGTGGGACTTTTGTAGCTAATTTCGTTAGAAAGGGGACTGACATCTAAATTTATTTGCGCCATGTATGATAGGAGGGTGATTGGATACAGAGACGAGATTTCAGGACACTGATTGAAGGTGGAGTGAAACCTAGTGTCGTTTTCAGCATGATCTTAACGAAAACCGTCAAAATCTCCACGATGATTTTAAGTCCCATCTGAAGAACACTGAACGCGAAGTGCTCTCCAAACTGTACACTGAAGTAGGGACCGGTGCGCCACTCAAAAATCACCATCGCCAAGATACGAACCAGGGACCTCGGGATAGATAGCCAGTAATCTCTCGTCGACATCAATCCACTCTCCACAAATTTTTACAGGACATAAAATTTTATTACATTCACTAGCAGTGAAAATAAACAATCCCTTCAGGAGAGATGTATTGCTTCTTTACTATAACGGAACGGCTCAAAAGAGGACGAAATACATTTAAGACTTTCAACCCGCGGAGCGCCTTTGTCACCACTGTCGTCCGACTCAGAAAGACGCATGTATTCCTACATGCAAACTTGATAAATAGCAGGAAACAGAGAATGTCTTAAACTGATACGTTTTCAGGCCGTTGAAGTACAACTTTGAGCAGCTGCATAGTTGACAGAAACTAGGTCTATCACGGCACGTGAAGGAGGATATCATAAGAGAACTCGATCATGAAATTCATTTATTAATAAAGAACCTACGGACATTCCGGGATAAAATAGTCTCAAAATCTAGCAATTGCAATAGCTGACGTAAACATTACAATGAATACCGAGTAAAAACAACGATATCTTCAGGGATACTCCGATCCAAAAGATACAAAAATATGAAAATGCTATACATGTCAAGCATATTCCAAATATGCATTTGGGAAATAGATAAGCCTTTCGCGTGATCAGTAGTTTCCAGTAGATTCCAAGATGTTTAATATCCATTTCTGGATTAAGTGGTTTCGTACTTAATATGTTTGGAGCCGATGCATCGTGCACAATATTTCTCTTGCGCGGATCAACCGAAAATTCAAGCCACAAATTATTAAAAATCTCCTTTAAAATTCCGCGCTGGTATCGGGCGTTGATTCTGATTTTCCGGAAATTAGACCATCCTGCGGGTGGATTTAGGGCAACGCAGTGCAAGTTCACGGTTGGTCAGAAGCATCGCCTCCATTTACTGCGAATGCATAGGTTATTGGAAGGGGGTACGGTCCCTTAAATGGATTATCCAACTCCCGAGCTGTTTGGTGTACATACGCCTCAACTAATTACCGCCACGACTATCTTCCCTCCCGACCTCATTCCTCCCCGCCGTTGAACAAACACGTTCTTCAAATCAGCGCATCTCCTTCCCGCGGCGGGCAAACAAACCCTCCTTGCCCTTCCTTACTTCTCCCGCCTTCCGATATCCAACCGCTCCTTCGCCTCTCCCCACACGCTGCTCGTGCAACCCCCACATCCATCCCTTAGGCATCTGATTCCTCCTTACCCGGATATTGTTTCATAAATCTTTCACCACACACCATTCTCCCAAGAAGCACACACAGTGCCACAAACTATGAGTGGCTGGGAGGAGTGGAACAAATTGACACCCTATGTTATTAGTTTACGAAGAATATTCCATTGATCGAAAATGTATTTGAACAGTCTTAAGTATTTCTATACCTTTCGTTTCATCCCCATAAATCATTTGCCTCTTGTATATTTTCTCGATATACTTTTCTGTCCCTTTATTAAATTTTAAAAGCCTGTTTCTTGCTCTTCCCCGCTTACAATACATTCGCGCTTTATTCATTTCCTTCCACAAGTCTCTTCCTACTTCCTCTATCCAAGTATTCTGTTTCCCAATTTCCTCCTACGACTTCCAATCTCCATCAGTCATATTATTTATTATAAACATTTAGATTCATTATTATTCATAAAAATTTAGATTCTCTTTCTATTTGCCTTTCTTCCTCTCCATCAGATATTAAGAAAATTGAAATAAGTAAATTTTTGAGAAAGATAAAAATTATTTAGAGAAAATAGCATTCAAACAGAAATACGAATCCACGGAAGATCAACTCTTGACGACAAGCAACACTTTCGCCTATAGTATTAGTAAGTGAGCATGGTGGCTTCATCTAAAGTCAACACCTACAGACATACCAACATATTAGGTTTCTTTATTTTCTATAGATTCTGGATTTGATTCATCCTTTTAATTTTTTCTTTATTTTTGCAACAAATATGCCTATCAAATAGTCTTTTTGCAGTGACGGATTAATAATATATGATTTAGTAAGGATTATTCAATTTTAAATCGGGTCACAGTTGATTTATAAATAAAATAATATCCTCTGTGTGAGAAAATTAACTAACTCAAGCTAAGCAATTGATAAGCAACATCAGCCTCGAATCGCCCTTATTTTTCACCTAGCCATCTTTTTTCCTATTCTTCCTCACTAAAATTCATTATCTAGGAATTTTGGCTTTTTCGAGACTTAAGTAGCCTTGGAACATTGTCATTTTATTAGAGGCTCTCAATGGTTAACCATTAAGGGTTCTTCTTAAGACTTCTGACAAGTAAAATCATCGGGACCTGAGTATTTCGAGTGATTCGCCATACAGGACTGGTTCGATTCGGCTTCTCGAAATCGACGAACCGCACCGCGGAGCGAGGCTGTCGGATCGCCACGAAAGCGGGCATGAACAGCGCCAACCTCTACTCGTCCGCGTCGGAGATGCAACACCGGGAAGCGGCGGAAGCCATTTCCCGGCACGCCGGCTCCATGACGTGGCTGGACGACGGCTCCGAGACCGTCCTCGACGTCGGGTGCGGCAGCGGGGAGGTCACCCGGCGACTGCTCCTACCCATTGTGCCAGCGACGGGGCGAATCGTCGCTGTCGATGCGTCCGACGCCATGATCCGCTTCGCCTCCATGAGGCACCGGCACCCGAGGCTGTGCTTCCGCACGATGGACATCCTGGACGCGGACCTGAGGGCGGATTTCCCACTCGGGTTCCGGAAGGTGTTCTCCTTCTTCTGCCTGCACTGGGTGCAGGAACAGAGGTGAGGACCACGGGGAGGGGCGAGCTGTTCCCGAGACGAGGACAGATCCGAAATTTGAACAGCATCGCTAAAACTGGCTAAAAGCTGTCTCAAAAGAACCAATTTCCTTTAAGGCTGTTTGTTAGGGTACTCGTTCCAACTGGCTGGTTATTCTCGCCTACCTACTTCCTTGCAATTCGTGACCTAAAATTGTATTTAATTTTATGATTACGTAAACACAATCTGTAGAATTCCATTTTTTATAGACAAATTCGATAAAAGGTACTAGACTGTTGAAAAGTTGTAACAAACCGAGTTGCATTGATTTTCTTCCGAGTACAATGGGATCCAAGGGTTGGAATATGCGGAAGATTTTACTATACTATCCACGACACAAGGCTTAGAAACTGGCGACTCAAAGCTACAACTTTGGCGTAAATTCGAAGGCAATATATCATCCAAATAATTAAAAAAAGACTTCGTTAGCTTCTCACAAGTTTCATCAAGCATAGGCCATGTTCATTTTAAGTATAACCACAAAGTAAACTTTCTCTATATTATAACATAAGAAGTAAAATTAAACGGACAGAAACTATAACCTTTTTCTTTTGCGTGTGCTTGTAACTAGAATGCCCATAGTTGGAGTTACAGAACGGAAAAATAGAAACAAACAAGTAACCAGCTCAGCAGCAAATTCGTAGAAATTCTTTTATCATAACCGCAGCCAGCGACCCGTGTGTTAAAGCTAGAAAATTTTTGAGAATTTTGGAGTACCTATTCCTTAACTAAGTAAGACTTTTTTGGATGTTTCATTTAATGATTTGCATTAAATCTTGAAATATAAATTTCGATTCACACTGAACCTATCTTCATAAACTGTACCGTATATTTATCTAGAAATGGTGGCCCACAGAGCAAAACTAATAAGTTGATGACCGAATGTCTCGGGTACCCTACTTGCATTCAACCAGAGTTATTTTCGGGGTACCAGATCATTCTAGGAAACCATAGGTGGTGGCTCAGGGAAAGTAACTGCAGGCCCTACCCTTATCCGTGAATTTCACTCACCATGCCGAAGGGTTTAGTGTGAAAATTTTGAGCTTTACCCTCACCAGCTTACGGGTTGAACACTGCGTTAATGGTCTTTACATCAATCTATAATCACTTTTTTCTCTTCTGGTTGAAACATTTTGCCTAAAAGCTTTCCCTTTTGACATCGCAATGGCATGAACTCCGTTTAGCAGGCATACAAGGAGCAAAACTTCTCGGTAAACCATCACATCAAGGTTTTCCAACACGTGACAGCAATAATTGTAACTCGACAAAATTTAATTGAACAATAATACCTTACTATTTTCGTAATATTCATTTTTTTTATTTTTACAGAAAGCATTTTTATTCTACGATGCTGTCGGTTAATTATAAGAATAAAAAAATCTAAGTACTTAATCTGTACTAGTTATTTAGCTTCATTAGTACTTAATTTCGTTATATAAATAATCATCTAATTCTAATCTAATTTCACAAAAATCTATTATCTTATGTACATTGTAACATCCAAGCCCTTAACTTTAATGATAGTGAGACCTTAAAAAAGTACGTACATGTAAATAGGTCAACCCAATAACATAAATAGATCAGAACTTACTATTTCGACTTTATTACCGCTTCTTGAGCGAGAATATCGTTTCCATTTTATTCTATAAAGCAAATAAGGATCAGCCTATCTCTCACTGAAAAACTTCTTTTTTTAATCAAGAATAGCAATGAAGAATATTCATGATCTACTCGTGCCCGGTGGAGAAGCCTTGTTGGTATTTCTAGCGTCGAGTCCTATATTCGACGTCTATGAACAGATGGCTGCGACTCCCCAATGGAGCAAGTACACAAAGGTGATAATTATTTCTCTTATAACTATTCTTTGTTCCCCAGTTCTACCAAGCATTGTAAGATGATGTGTGCACGTAAATTTATCATTACAAGAATACATGCAAAAATGCATATTTTTAAAAATGAAATACGGAGGCTTGTTATATTCTGACTACAGGCTAGAAAAAAGTGATCTACGACAGTATTTTCCAATGCTGAGGGCATAGTATCTTTTTATGTCAATCAAACGCAGTGGTTCACCCAAAACAGTGAAGAAGAATCGATAAAAGCCTCGTCCAGCGGTGTTTCAGTCCAAATACGAATTTCTGGAGTGGCGAATGTCACTTGATGGTTGGAATGTCACTGAGCTATGGAAAAACTTTACTTTCACTTTGAGGCTAAGGTCAAAAACTAATTACACAAATCAATTCAAGGGTCCATATTTCTATCTTACGCAAACCTGAGAAAATGGTACTCAAAATGTGCCTATAAAAATGTTTTAATTTTTTACTTCGTTAACTAAATTGTATAATATAATCCATAAAAACCATCTAAAATGGAATGCTCTCTAAAAATAAACTGAATAATCCAATAGCAGATCCATTCAATTTTCATTCAAAAACTGTTTTCACGAATAAAAATTATAGCACAGTCAACACCGAGACATGGCCAATAATACTTGAAAAAAACATTCCATAATTAAGTTGGAAGATCTAGTAAGTATTCACTCGAAGAAAGAGCGGAGAGACGCTTTTGTTCCTACACTGTTTCCTCTTTAGAATGCAACTTTTCACCGGTATGTGTTGAACTCAACATAATCGGAGTACAAAGAATAGTTGAAGGTGCGATATTATGGGACAATATTTAATGAATTTGGCCTGCTAAACCTCGGAAATAAGGTATATTACAAAAATCCAAAAGCCAATAACTAAATGTCTAGTGAATTAAATCTCATTAATTCATGAACGTAAAAATTTCATGCCAGCGACCAAGCTAAATTATTGCCAATTTCTAAACATATGAGCTTGTTCAGGATTAAACACCTAACACATCCCTGATTACCCGATTTTTTTATTCGGTACAACCGAAATTACACACCTAAACAGAAATGCTACGAGCACATCTCGTAAATGATCAAAGCACCAGATCAAGTGCGCACCAGATCAAGTGCGGCGAGCCTTGGGATAAGTCCGCGGGAAAGAGGAACTCCAATTGTTTTTGAAAACCAATGAAATCTAGGATGTTTTTTCGCTTCATATTAAAGCAATGGGATAAGGTAAAGAGATAAATATACCGAGAATAATATTCTGTCCTCCAAAGTTTATTCATTCCAGTTCAGGTTTATTTTTAGAGAAACTAATGGAGATGGTAAGAGTTAAACGAGATGATTGAATTACTTATGCAACGAAAATTTTGCTTTCTACATTTCTACCTAAGTTCCCTTGTTGATGAATAACAAACAAATACATAAATGACGGAGATGTATTCCAAAGATGAAATTCAATGTAACCACCAGAATATTTTTTTGAGGGCACAGCCCAACAAATTGAATGTTGAAAATTCGGATGTAGGTATATACCCTTCTGCTGAAAAAAATATCCAAATGCTGCATAAAATAACCCCCATAACGAGACATTAAGAAGATTGGAGGTCCTTAGAACCTATTTCAGTCCATAATATTTGCTAATATCAGAAGAAATTTATAATTTTGAATACAACTTTATAAATCTGATTCTGCTACCAGCTGATTTAAAGTCTGACAACTGAGACTATGATAACTAATTTTTTTTAACGGTCAAAATCATGTTTAATGACGACAATGATAAGACAGCGTGGTTTACGTTTACTGAAAACTGGGTATTCCCTACAATTTTTAAACGTTAAATTTCCGTTATTTCTTTTGTGATATAACTAATGAAATTCCTAACCTCAATATACTTGTTCATATGTACTCTAGGATTACGAGAACTACATTTCTCCGTATCATCATTCCAAAAGTCCTACGCAAGACCTAAAGAATATCCTACTAGACGTCGGATTCCACGTGGTGCACTGTGAAAGCAGAGATCGCGTTTTCGTCTTTGATGGATTACCTCAACTAATAGGTAAATATAAACAGATTTCATTCACATACACTCGATCTAATGAGACAAGTAGTATGTCTTCGAAATAGTTATAGACTTGGAGCTAAACTCTAGGTAAGGCTTAATTTGTTAGCTAAGGATACGGTCATTCGCGGTAGGTGACTTTTCCTACAAGCAAACAACCGAGAAACGCCTCATATCTATCCAGAAATTTTTATGTACTCAAAGTTTTGTGGTAACAATTTTATAAATTACAATTATTTAATAAACAAAAAATTAAAAATACAAATTACTTTTGGCAGTAAATTAATGATAAATTCATTCCTAATCACCACGACTAAATTTGTTTTTCTTTTATTGAATTAAATATTTAAGTGTGGGCAGAATACATGCCAAGGATGGCTATAAATCATGTAAATTATAAAATTAAACAGCTGGTTAGTAATTAGACTGATTAGACTTTTAGGCGCTCCGTTAGGTGCTAAGATTACATCACACTACCCAAGCCGGTTCTCAGGACATACACATTAAACCAGAACTCAAGACTGGAATAAAATCAGCAGCCCTCTAGTACTCAAGCGGGGTAGGTATTACAAAACAAAAATTCATACTGAACGTCTGGATAAGCAAAAATTGTTAACGACGCAATAAATTCACATTGTTCACCGCGGATAAGGCACGGATGCAATTAAAAAATTTGTTATTAGTATTACTGCGGCAGGCAGAAGAAAAGCTTCTCTTCAATTGAGATAACAAAATATGATAGATTGGTCCGTAGGAGACATAGAAACATCATGATCACCTTGCCTAGCATGACGCCACGAAAATACCTAATTATATACATTGAAGATTTCATAAAAGGGAAATTGACTGGATGCGTGCGATTGATTGGCGGCGTCAATGAATAATATATGAAATTCTAACAAGTTTATCAATATTATAAAATATATTATAATATTGATATAAGCCTCCTGAGAAAATCGTATGCCCTGGAACAACTGTTTCACAAAAGACCATTCTGAACACTTAAGCGGTAACACGGGATAATCATTGCGATTCAAAATTGGAGGCCAAAGAAATACGCAGAACAAACCACCCGGACATGATCCATATTTCATCATTGGGTTTCTATATCAAAGTCACACTACCTGCTGCCGGATTGCAGGCATGTAAATGGTTACGAAAAAATAACTGAATAGTTGTAGTCACAAGTAATCTAACAGTACTGGTAGATTAGTGTAAAGTCCCTGACATCCATTCCCACCGTTAATGGTTGCCTCCTACTTCCCTTTAAAAAAAACATCATTTCTTCCCCCTAATTAAATTTCACTCGTTTCCTACCTGTACGTACCTAATATTCCCCCTACCATTGACCGCTTCAACCATAAATCACTTGTTAAAACCACGTCTTCGTTGCCACCCTATAATTCTGCAATGAACTGTTTTCTATCCCCAGCATGTTTAACAATTATCACTTATCTTTTTCATTCAGAAAACTTGCTCCATTCTACATTCTTAAAAAAAAAGGCCGCAAACACACGTGAAAATAGCCTCACTTCTCAGCCGATGTGGGTATATCTGCTTCATAAATACAAAGGATTCCTTGCTTATCACCTTATGTTTTTAACAAAACTTATGAAAGCGAAACAGCGATTAATATCCTCCAAACATCAATCTGCAGTCCCTTAGATTCCTAACTAGGATTTCCTCGGCTGTACCATCCTCCACTGAAGAAGGACGGGACACTATCCATCTAAACAGTGATTTTATGCAATATTTAAAAAATATATTTTCTTGTTTACAAAAATAAATTACCCACGTGATTAATATCGGAAGTTCAAACATATTGATACAACCGTAGAGAAAAATAAAGAATTTTTCGCGAGAATTCATGATCGTTTTCAATGCCTTATTTCAACCATCTAATTGAGTTATCAGCCAACTCCCAAATCAAACGCAAAGATATGATATTTCACACAGATGTTTCAAGGAAATCTATAATACTCATAGGAAATAATTTTATAATACTAAGGAGGAAAATCTATGCTACTGGAAGGACTGGAAAACTAGAACTAATGCCTCAAAAGCGCAAAGCGCCCATACGCGCTAAATATAAGTCAGAAAAGGTAAATACAAATAGGGAAGGATAACGGGCACCAAAATCAAATGAAATTATTTAAAAATGACAAAATAGCTAAAAGTATTTCACGACAACGCCATATAATAAAAAAGTGGAGGTGCTGGGGTTCGAACCCAGGACTTTCTGCATGCGAAGCAGACACTCTACCACTGAGTTACACCCCCGCCGCGGACATTTGGGTTATTTCGAGACTTATATTGTAATCTCAAAGCAGTTTGTTACCCCGCTTTTAATGGTCATAAATTTTGCATAATATAATATCCATGCCGTCTTCTTTCGAAAATTAAATTCCCTGCCGTCTTGTTAGGGCAATATACTTAATCTGCTTTCACTTTCTTACAGATGCAATAAGAGCAGTGAACCCATTCCTGGATCGTGTACCGAAAGACAAGCACGAAGAATATTTGTCAGATTTCCTTGAAGAATCGAAGAAACTGAAGACAAAAGTTCAAATAAGTAGTGGCAAGTTATCAACGAAATATCAACTATTAGAAGTGCTGATAAGAAGACTCAACTAGTGGACGATTTAGTACAATTGTTTTCATTCTGTGTATCAGCCGTTACCACCGTTTTATAAACTGTTTATTTTTTGTTACTATCCTTTTTGTATTGTTACAGTTGTTACTTAATACTGACCATTCATCATTATTGAACAATGCCTTGTTATTTTAACAATATTTTCTCGCTCAGATCGAAAACTTACATATTTCGAATCTGACGAATTCTCCCAGAAAATAATGTCAATCTATCAGGACAATTAATAATGAAACTATTTGAGATATAATATAATCCCACTAAATTCAAATATAATCCTCTCCACTTAACAACCGATCAATTCAAGGGAAAACTTGCTTTCTTGCAACAATCGCACGAATTGTCAACAGGGGAACATCTGTTAGTTCTTAAATACCAAAAACTAATTTAAGAAACTAGTTTATAGTCTCATTAGAAAGGGACTGTTTAGTACAGATATTTCATATTGAACACAAGTTGCCCTATACAATACCTCAGACACAAATTGAACAATATTATCATAATCCACACGGAAAACAGATAGCAGCTCAACAAGCTGTACCTCACCAGGCTTACCACCCTTTCGCTTTCTAAACTTATTTCCCAGGCTATGATTTCAATTCACAACTAGTGAAACAGATGTTTTTAGAGCCAATAATTGAGACTAATTAATTGAATGTAACTTAATCACTTATAGGAAACTCGGTAAATTATGCCTTCTTGTATTATAACGACGGAAGTTACGAATGAATATTTGTCCCGCGAAGTTCAAATTATTACAAACAAAATAGGAGCTAGAATATAAGATGAAAGAGGTAGATACTTGAAAAATAGAAAAGAATGATGACACGAGCTTGATGGTGAGGCCAAAGTGGGAGAAAAAAATTCAAGGAATGAAATGTTGCTACCGCTGAAAGTTCGAGTTTAAGCATGATGGCTAGGAGTTAGCAATAGGGCACATGGTAGTAATTGACAACATTTCATCAAGAGCGAGAGGGATCAGATTATGTTTCCCATACGTACCGGTTTGGCCGGTAAATTCCTGGATTCGAGACGTAGGTACCGGTGTCCCGAGAAAAGCCGCCCGGTACACCATAAGTCCTGGAATTTGGCCAACTAACTAGGCATGAACTTTTGAATTTTCGTCCAATTTGTGTTGTTAAATAAAAGAACTGCGCAATTCTACTGCGACGCTTGAGGAGGAATCGCTTTCGTTTTTTTGTGTGTGTTAATGAGACAAAAAGGTATTCCTGCAGTTATTCTGTATATTCTGCTTGTACTCGCACTGTTAACCATCATCATTAAGCATATTTTTATACTTTTCTGATTGCACGGTGAAAATTTTTGTCTAGCGATTACTTATTATTCGTCTGTGTTATGATCGATTAATATCCGGATTAATGTTGCATTTTGTGATTCTAATCTCACACTTTGTATTTCACGTAATTATTCCATAAAATTGCAGTTCTGCAACTTTTTACAAATATTAAAGTAATTTTTTCCAGATTTTTTAAATGTTCACTACAGGTCAAAAATATGTCCCGGTTTTTTAAAAGAAATCTGGGAAGCCTAGATAAGATGACATCATTGAAATAATCTTTTGTCCCGAGACTGAACTGCAATAGTATTACCTGCAGTTAAAAAAAAGTAGTACATAGTATAAATTCAGGGTTTGAAAGGTGATCAAATTATTTTCAAACGGACTACAAAAAAAAATAAGAGGGAGAAAAAGTTTGGGTAAAAACAGCAAATGCCTAGAGATGCTTATGTCATATCTGCCTACCTAATAACATTTTATTATTATTATGGATCCATTAACATTTAATCAAAGCAACATTTTTTCTTTGAAATGACATGACACACACAGTTTATATAACCTAGAAAGTTGAGGAGAGATTAAAATGGTTACCATTTGGTGCCAAACACGTGTGTACTAACACAATCATGACAATTACTACCCTCAAGGGAGGCAAATTTTTTTTAGAAATCACCCTTTGAGAACACATGATGCATGTGTATTTAAAAAAAATACAGAAAGGGAGGAATAGCAGGGTAGAAGAAATAGAAGGTGGCAATAGAGGTAGGTGGTGGAAATACTATGTTGAAAGAAAGATGAGGGTATGATAAAGGGGAGAATACTATGCAAAAGGGGGAAAAGGAAGAAAAGATTAGGAATTAAGCTTTCATCCAGAAAATACTACAGCTCATTGAATAACTGAGTAGCCCCACTCTCTTAATGCAACCCTCACTTAAAGGATAAAAAGCAAGTTACTATTTGCATTTGATACACACATGCAATCAGTTAACAGGAATTATAGCAATGGAGATAATTCAGGGTTTATAGCAGTTTTCATTTTCCCTGACTTTTCCATGATTTCCCGGCCATTATTAGTGATTTTCCCTGACTTTTGAGCACCTGAAAGCTCCAAGATTTCGGTCATTTATAGAAATAAAAGTGGTAGTGAGGAAGCAAAGAAGTCTAAACTTATGAAAAATTGTAGGTTTATTTTCATATTAATCATATGAACTTCCAGTAATAAGGGATCAACAACTTTAAGTCAACAAAATAAAAATTATCATTCCTTACATTGATATGCCTTCATAAAGGGTTTTAATGGCAGAAAAATAAATGCAAAGAAGGTTAACCTGGCTTTTCCTTCAAACCTGATGTCATGATAAGTAGCTCTTTGAATCAATCTTGATTTTTTCTTCCTCACATCCTTCTACAAGTTTGGCTAAGTGACTTCCAATTTGACTGAGAATAACTTTTTCCTCACCAGAGGGACAAAGCGAAGCATTCCTGGCAAAATCGCTAGCGAATGAAAATGAGATTCGCACACCTTTCGCCAATCTTTTAACCAAATTGTACAGGCTTTAGCCAGAAAGAACCAGAATAGGGCCCCTGGGCTGCCTCCACAGCGAAGCCGGCTGGAGGCCAGCCGTCCCCTCCTTCACCCTCCTCCTCCGCTCCTGTGCAGTTTTTGATCTCTTGGCATTTTCAGGTGATACATTTAAACATTTTGTGATTTTTCCCTGACCACACGTTAAATTCCCTGACTTTTCCAGGATTTCCATGGCCATTTTCATTTTCCCTGACTTTTCCAGGTTTCTATAAACCCTGTAATTACTCTCAAGCATGATTAAAAATTAACAAATCTGATTTAAACGTTATTTGCTCTGAGAGGTAAGCATAATGAGGGAGCAGTAATTCAGTCTTCATTATCATTAAAACGTTTATGAATGAGGTGGGTTATTGCACATGGGGGTTTTCTCCTCAAATCAGCCATATTCAACAAAATCATGCCATGTGACCATCAGCTATTTCCCTAAAAATCACATATGTGAAAGCAGTAACAGTTGATGAATATTGATGCCTTTATCTGAGCACAGAACCTGACCAAAATAAATTTATGAACATTTGAACCCTGCTGCATCAAGGGTCTGTACAAACAATGACAAATCATATAAATGCTAATAACTGCGGAACTGTTGCACAAGGAGCAGCAATTTTTGTCTTAAAGTTTCAGTATGATTGCAATGGTTAATGAATAAGTAGTATACACATGAATCATTGACCACATCAAGTAACCGAATGCACTTTCAATGATGCATACCTCAATGGCTTCAAATGTCCACTACTAGTGACCAGAAATAGAGTGTGTGTCAACTTGTTCAGGACATTTCTATATATTCTCTCGTCATGAACACATCAAATGAAAAGGAGACTTATCTAAGGAAGTGGAATAGATAATTTTAATAAAAAAGAGAAAACATGCAAAGTAATGGAGCAGACATCAGTGAACCTGCATAAAATATTACAAAATGTTGTCATCAGAGCTTGTGACCGACTTTGCTAGAACTACCATAAAAGTTATGAAGGCATTAATACATGATTATGAGACAAATTGTGAATCCTATCACAGTGAGTATTTGACAATAAGCAAAAGAGTGGATACAGTGAACCAGAGTGTCAAGTTTAGACAGTGATCCAGGGCAAGTTTTGTCTCTCTCAAATTTTTAGGAAAATTGCTGTTGGTCACCTGACACCCCCTGCCTGATTTGAAATGAAATCACCCACCAGCTAAAGATCAAGTGCTCACGTGAGATGTTAGCATTAGTAATGAAGAAATTGAAAAAGAATTTATGGTAATAGAGGTTAGCTGATTGCAGACTCCAGTGAAGAGCTTCACCAAATCAATCTTAGGATTGTTCTTTTCATATAATAACTGAGGAAGTATAATTAACATAATTTTATCACAATTTCAAATCAAATTACAAGCAATACGACATTTAGTAGCACTTAATTAGGTTAGATTACATGATTTTTATTTGGTGCCTTCCAGGTTTAGAAACTGCAGTTTCATGAATACAGTGAAACCTGTCTTTAATGGAATCTCTTGGTACCATGATTTTTTTTCCTGTTCAGAAAGTTTTCTGCTTTCCGAAAGTGAGGACCATACATTTACGAAATAACGTTTGAGAGTCCTTTATTTTCTATAAGATGCAGTACCAAAGGTATGTTTGGCTGTTATGCAACTGATAAGCAGAAGTCAGAAACAACGAAAATGCAATATCATTAATCCTTATGGTACTTTCTTACTGAACATTTAAGGAAAATCTTTACTTAAAATAATAGTATTCAAGATGAAACTAATTTTCACAGAAATAAAGTGGAAGATGCACACAAAACTTGCTATTATTTTCTTCCAAGTGCAATGTATTTTATAGCAGTGTGGTCTATCCTTTAGGATCATTATGTTGCATGGCATTGTGGCTAGTATTCATTTAACTGAGCATAAGACAAGAAATTCCAGGATCTAACCCGCAGAGCCGCTGAATGCTCGCTGGCCCACTGGTAACTTCAGTTATCATTTCCGGTTACAACCGTTCTTGGAGTAATCTTGGATGAATGCCTGACAGTAACAAATGGTCACAGAATACCCACTGGCAGCTTCGTCGAGTCCCTTTATAAGGGTTGTTCAGGAGTAGAAAAGTGAAAGTGATATTTGAATTTTGATCTTAAGATGAAATGTCTGCATGGAATTTTGTTTTGGCATTTTGCTTAACCAAGGTTCATGTTTAAGGGAATCAATACCTTTTCTGCATTATGCAGTTTTCATTTAACAAGAGGTCATAATGCATTAAAACCCTATAACCCATGCCTTGACCAAACTTTTTTCCTAGATAAGAAATCATTCCATTTAGCTCAGGTTCCACTTAATACTGGTTTCACTGTATTGAAATGTATCCACAATTGATACCATGTTGAGATACAAGTCAAAGCAGATCATTCAGAAGAAGAGGTGACAATATCATGTGAATAATAAGAAAAGCTTCGTATCTTCAGTGAAGACAAAAACGTTTTTCACACCTAACTCAACAAGTCAAAAACAAATATCTACATCACATAACAGGTAAATATACCTCCATGTGAAAAGCAAACATCCATTATTGCAGCCTTAATGATGATTAATTTTTCTTAAAATCTTAAGCCTAGTTTAAGAGCTACTTCTCATATTTTCAAGCAATTCAACACCTTTAGGCATGACAATTCAAAGGCTTGTCATGCCTGGAATAGATATTCTATATTTGCACTAGTTTTCAATGACCAAGTGAATTACTTTTCAATTGCCAAAGGACCCACATGCTCTTCTCATGTACCTTCAGTCGTCCGAGGAAATCAAGATGAAATGCAGGCTTTGAAATAAGTTTGAGAATGCAGACAGCCCCCACTTGCTGAAGCAAAACAATAACTATGAGAGAACATCAAGTATCCCATCCTTTCTCTCACAATGAGTCAAGAACATGAGAAATAAATAGGTTCTTGACTAGCTTGAGAAATATCATATCAAAGGTATCAAAGGTCCATTCTCATTCGATAAACAACTACCATATAAAATGCACACAATTTCTGTAGAGCAGGATTTTGGGGCTGAATCTTCATAAACTAGATCTGGAAGTGATATTTTACACATAATCTTGACAAAGAGTGTCTAAATGGAAAAATACAGTAATAAAAACCAATTATTTATAGGAGTAAAATTTGTATTTACAAACACAACAATACATAAAAGCTATAAAACAGCTTCTAATAATTTATGTTCCTCATCACTAAGGGTCACTACGAATACAAAAAAGTTATTTTAGCCCCTGGTCTGTGATGGGTTCTCTGATCAAATCAAATTTTAAAAAACCTGCTAATATCACTGTTCTAACTGAGGAGAAGAGGGTGCTTTAATGTGATCAGGAAGTTTTTCAATGGCTGTCTGAAAATAGAAAAAAGTATAATTTACACAAAATAGCAAATTGAAACCAATTATGTATGAAATCAAACGATCAAACACTAATAGCACTTTAAACAAAAGATAATTTAGCAAGTATATTTATCGACTAATACTTTCTGACACAACCTCAAAATAGCTATTTATCATTTCAAAACAGAAATATGGGATATACAAATATAGAAAAGAGAGTGCAAAATGGATAAAATCATAATCCACAATTCCAACTCTCACAGAAATTATAAAAAGGTGAATTTATTAATGTTCGCAGGACTTTAATTATAGTTTGCACCTACTTAATCAAGCCTCTGAAGGTGAAATAACTTGGTAAACAGAATACTGCATCCTGGTGAAATATTCAAATACCTCATTCTAATGATGATATAAATACTAATTTGTGCAATTTAATACCATTCATCATAATGGGAACTGCCTCAGGCAACATGCGTTGGAACCCATCCATGATCACAAAGATGGAAAAAAAATGATTTTATAAGTGGAATTGGAGTGTTTTTTTCTATCTTCACCATTTATCATTTCAGGCTGAATGTGTACATGTTAATCATATTTTATCTGTAACAGACCAAGACAAACTGGAAAAAAGCTGGAACAATCACTTTAAATTAAAATTCATTCTTTTGCCATTAAACAATAATTCCACACATTCTCTCACAGAAAATTATCACTGAGTGTTTAGTAATAACTGGCACTCTATAATTATGAATTGCTGATTATTAGCAATAAACTTTTGAATATTAGTAATTAATCACTATCAGCCAGTAATTTTTCTACCAATGTAAGTATTACTACAGTGATTAATTACTAATCATTATTAAATTACTAATGAGCAGTCTCATTTACTAGTGTCTCAACTACTTAATCACCACTTAGTATTGATTTTCTGTAAGGATTTTCAATACATCTAGATTTTTTATGCTATTTATAATATAATTTATTTTAAAATACAGGAGTTTGTGGATTACTAGTCTACCATTTTATGCAAAACTTTAACAATGTAATAAATCCCAGGAAAATCAACAGATCACTCCAATACAAACACAAGGAGACGAGTTGGTTGTGCCCAACATAAAGGAGCCTCATTTAGGACACACTTAGATTTTTACATAACATTATTGCTCTAATCATGTCAAAAGATACTTCTATTTAAGTGTATGAAGACAGTATATTATACATGGTGAAGCTGGTCAAGTGTTAGATGAAGTAGATACTTTGCCCACCAACTTGAGGTGACAGTGAATTTAAATGCATTTAAATGAATGACAATTTGCCACTATGTGGCCATAGAAAAAGACAGCAATTATGAAAGCGGATCACTTCGGAATATTGTATAAATCAATAAAATATTCACCTTTTGAACCCAGAGAAACTTTCATTCAAATACTTTTAGTTAAACCGAATGCAAACCTATTTGATCTAGGAGTAGCGTGAAAAGTAAGTCCGTATGATTTTTCCAGATTAAATGGCCGATATAGATTCAAGAATTAGCTGCAATACCTCCTTTAGTACCTTTCAATATCTTCATGAAAAGAACAATGCTGTTAACGGCATTGCTTTTTGATGAACTTTTATAGCATCAATGCAATGGCAACAATGAACATCACACGGACATACATTATGCTCCATTGGAATTTGAATTTTATTCCCTGGTGTTTGTTAAACTATCTCAAGTCTCAAGCTATCTTCATTGACGACAATTCTGAAAGCATTCCATATTTTCCCTTCATGTCCCAGGTTGGTTCAAATGCACAAACCCGTAAAGAAATAAAAAAATATTCAAAAATTTGAGCACCGCTGAAGCATTCATTTAAATACTTACTCCTAATTTTAAGCGAATGCAAACCTTCTAAATCCATGAGTAGCGCTAGCTGTCAACATGTATCTTTGTGCTGAAAAATATGGCTGACCTTGCTTCACAAATAGCCTACAATGCCTTCAGTACCTTCCTATATACTCGCAAAAAGCATGATTCCATTTATGGCAGCCCTCTATGACAGACTGTTTAAGCATCAACGATGTTTTCATTTCGGAGACGACAAAGGCCTTAGCAATGCTCGGAAAAAAACCGAAGAAAAAAACAAATTTCTACGTAAATTACACATTGCCCAGAAACCTCGACGACAAAGTGGAAATCGGTAAAGAGAATAGGGAAGTTTAAACATTTTCCCATTAATTGCAGAAAGAATTAAAGAAATCGTTTAACATTTAGTTATTTTACTGAGCGAAAGAAAAAACTCTAGCGCTACCATAAATTGAAAAAGTCAATTCAAACCAATGTAAATACATAATTGGCACCAGGAATCGAACCGGGGCCGAGCCTTTTTTTATATAGCCTACAACACCTTCTACAGTATACACTAGAATCCTACAAAATTTCAACTCAATCAGTTCATTAGTTTTTGAGGAGATGTATAATATAGAACTGGCTGACAGACACCACTTAATTTTTATGTATTAGTATGATAACTTCTTTTAAATGCAGTCTTAAACTCTCTTCAAACAAGGCTAAATTCATTACACATAAATAGAGCATAATTTGAATTTCTTATATTGATAATGCAATCTTCTTTTGAGAGCTAATTGTCTAATAAGAGATAGTAATAATAATTTATTTATTGCCTTCGAATTGATCCATATAGACATGAAGCTCATCAAAAAACAATATAACACACTATACACACTTATTATCTAAGAAATCCTGAACAATGTAATATGCTTCTTTTGGAAGCAGCTTTGTAACACCATTCTTGAGGGCCATAGGGGACTTACTGCATTTAATGGAACTAGGGAGTCTGTTATACAAAACGGACACCCTAGCTCCATTAAATGCACTAAGTCTCCTACAGCCTTCAAGAATGGAGTTACAAAGCTGCTTCTGAAAAAAGCATATTACAGTGTTCAGGATTTCTTACAGGATAGGAATTTAGGTGGACACCCCCATCTAAAATCCTCACGATTCAATTTTCTGTGTGTTAGAACTTCATAGGAAATCGCAGGCGGCCCAGGGAAAGGAAATGACCCCCCTACCCTGAATGTGTGATTTCACACGCCACTGGCTTAGTACCGGGTGAGCTCTACTCTCACCTTTCAAAGACCAACCTTCGAGTTGAATAACAGAGTGAGGAGTTTAGATGGATGAAACCAGCACAGAAATTTAAAATTACATAACCTCTTAACTGGAGTGGACTGACAAATGGCATCACTCACAATTGCAGAAAATTTGCAAAATTCACTGTCTATGTCAGGATCTAGGAAGGCAGAGTCCCATTCTACACCAGATAGGGCATTTATCACATTACTCATATCACAATTTTTAAGATCTAAGACAAGAGTCAACATGCAAAGTATCACCAAAATTATCAAGATTTACCTCAAAAAAACTGACTGCTGAGAATAGAAAACTGATGCGAAGAAAGAAACAACAACATAGTGAAAGGAAATGGAGAAATGGCTTATAAAATGGTGAAGAGACAAATCAGAGAAAGGAAAGCAAGATCCCACAACATAAGAGACTTGAGTGGAAAGATCCTCACAGATCAGGAAGACATAGGGAAGCGATGGAAGCAATACATCGAAGAGCTCTATCAAGCACTCAAACCACTGGAAGCTGAATTAACGGAAGAAGAAATCAGGGAGGATGAAGATGAATGGGGGCCCAAGATACTGAGAAGCGAATTTGACAGGGCCGTGAAAGACCTAAGGAACAACAAGGCACCAGGAGGGGACAATATAAATGGAGAAATCATCAAGGCACTCGGGGTCAAAGCAAACGATACCCTCTTTGGAATAATCAAAGATAGTTATGACAGCAGAGAACTACCAGAGGACTTTCAGAGGAGTGAAATGATCGCAATCCCGAAGAAGACAAGGACAGAGAAATGAAAAGAACACAGAATGTTGAGCCTGGTGTCACACATCGAAAATACTTACTAGGATAATTAACAGAAGAATGGAAGGAAAGATTGAAGGGAATCTTTTGGAAAATTAATTTGGATTCAGGAAAAACCAATGAGCTAGGGTGGCAATACTCAGCTTAAGGATACTGGCCGAGAAAATTATACACGTAAATAAGCCATTGTATGTGGAATTTGTGGATTTGGAAAAGGCCTTTGACAATGTCTACTGGAACAAGATGTTCAAGATTCTGGAAGCAATTGGAATAGACTACAAGGATAGAAGAATAATCTACAGCTTCTACAAGAACCAGGTCACCAAAATGCGAATGAAAGACGGAAGGAAGATAGAAGCCAAAATAAATAAAGGAGTCAGACAAGGATCCAACCTCTCCCCAGCGTTGTTCAATGTATACCTGGAAGAAGCAATAAGAGATGCAGAGGAAATTGGTATCAAGGGCATCAAGGTGAATGGCGAAGAAATAAACATGCTAAGGTTTGCTGATGACATCACAGTTGTAGCAGAAAGTCGAGAGGACCTGCAAGCATCCCTGACCACAATGGACCAAGTACTTCAAGAATATGATATGAGCATCAACAAGAAGAAAACTAAAATCCTAGTGTGCATAAGAGAGAAGCTTAGGGCAAATATGTATCACAATTCGAGGAGTGAAGTTGGAACAAGTAGAGAACTTCACCTACCTCAGAAGCACTATAACTTGGGATGGAAGAAGCGCAACGGACATCAAGCGAAGAATTGCACAAGCTAAGGAGGCATTTATGAAGAAGAGACAACTACTATGCCCAAATAACCTATGGCTGCAAACAAGGAAGCACTTCATCAAAACATTCGTATGGAGCGTGGCACTCTATGGTTCAAAGACATGGAACATCGGGAAAGCAGACCAACGAAGAATTGAAGCCATCGAAACAAGGTGCTGGAGAGAATGCTGAAGATTAAATGGACAGATAAAGTGAGGAACGAAGAGGTGTACAGAAGAGCAGATGAAGAAAGGACAATATGGAAAACCCTACGGCAAAGAAGAACCAGATGGATTGGACATACCTTGAGGCATAATAAATTACATAGTTAGAAATATATTAGAAGGGAAGATTGAAGGAAAGGACCCGCGAGGAAGACCAAGGGACAAATATATAGGGCAAATAAAGAAGGACATAAAAGAGAAAACATACCAGGATGTGAGGGAATTAGCACTAAATAGGGCAGAATGGAGGGCTGAAGTAAAACCAATCCTAGGATTGAAATATTGATGATGACCTCGAAAATCAAAGGTGTATGATATCCTTCAGCTGATAGTAAAATATCATCTGCTCTCAATACCACAATATTAGAAGAAAATACTAAATCAAGCAACTCATTGAGTAAATTAAAATTATAATTACGCTGATTCAATTGCAAATAAGAGAACAAATCTCTCACAATATGTGCAGAGAACCAGAGGAGTCCTATTAGCAGGGGTGTCGGAACTATATTCGCTGGGGGGGGAGCAACCTTGAAAAGGACCCAGCTCCTAGGAAAAGGGCCCACATTTTTTTGTAGATGGGAGGGGGATTAGGACAAAATTTTGCTAAAAGAGCATTTGCATCATGAGAATATGTGTCCGAAGGGAAAAAGCAAGCTCAAAACAAGTGAAATTTAATTTTTATTAATGAATACTACTCATTTTTCTAACGTCTGGGGAATATTCTGGGAGGCCTTTGGCCCCTTCTACCCCCCACTTCCAACGCCGCTGGCTACTAGTTAGCAAATCATTGCCATTCCAGGTAACCCCTGGTAAATTAAAATGGCCAATTAATTAACTGATTAACAATAGTGCAAGAATGTTTCTTCGTTGTTTGAATTTTGATATTATACAACTATAAGTATATTTCTACAAAACAATATCCAGACAATGTAATTAATAAATATATTAATATGATACTATTTATGTACATTTTGTTTACTAAATTCCCATGCAATTAATTTTCTTCTATTATACTTCTTAAAAATTGTGGTTCTGGAATTAAATCTGCACCAATTAGTCACATACCAATGTGACAGCCAAAAGAACACCACTTTCACAAATTAATTTTACTGAGGAAAAAAATGCAATGGCAAACCAGACAAAGGGTGACGAATAAAAATGTTCTAAATATCTATATCATGAAAGGCAGTTAGTTGTAACACTAATCTGAAGAACATAATGGAAAGCAGTACGTATGACATTTTGCAATCCAAATGCCAAGCCTCTTTTTTAAAACAATAACAAGTTTGACACAACATAATTATTCATGGGTTCTGGTCAAGACATCTAATTACTTAATAGCTGTGACAAATTGGAAAACAATAAACTTTCACTCTTAAGCAGGAAAAATGTTTCTGTTCCAAAAATATTTTTCCTAATTTCCCTAAATTCTGACTTATCTTATCTTACCAGTATAAGTCATTTTTTCTGACATGAGTAACCAAAAATATCGGCCCATCAACTTATGCATCTACAGTCAAGCCCGTTTATAACAAAGTTGAGGGGACCGAATATTTACTTCATAATAACTGAACTTCGTTATATGTGGACCAGTTTTTCCAAGCCTCTTTTTGATGGGGAATAGCGTTTACTTCGTTTTAACCAGGACTTTGTTATAAACGGGTTTGATATAAGTGGGCTTGACTGTATTCACCTACAAGATTTAGGAATTGAATAGTACATATACATAATAATCATTGGGCTGGTTAGCTCCACAAAATTTAGTCAATGAAAAGTGACTTATTGAATGATTTAATCATATTCCATGCTAGAATTTGGCCTAGAGAATACTAGAATTTTTATAGCAATTTCCATATTTCCAATTTAGTACACTCCTAGATGAATCACAAACTCACTATGGAAATAATGATCTCTTTTGTTAAGTTATTTTATGTGCCAATATGATGATGGGCACACTGATATGCCACCAATTCAACATATCATTCAAGAGCAAAATAATAACAAATAAATCCAGGCATATTTACA
The DNA here is from genome assembly GCA_933228895.1 of Platycnemis pennipes. Taxonomy (NCBI): domain Eukaryota; kingdom Metazoa; phylum Arthropoda; class Insecta; order Odonata; family Platycnemididae; genus Platycnemis; species Platycnemis pennipes. Next base: position 57,459,891 of record OW121853.1, read on the forward strand.
GAGTATCAGAAAATAAAAATATTTTTTCATGATCAAATTCTCCATCTTCGGTACAACCCAGAGTCAAAGTTGGAATTTTCCCAATATAAAAATTCTTCTCTTAAACATATAAATATTATCCAATCATTCAGGAAAATCTCACCTTGGTAACCTTCATTCCTATACCCTCAGGTAAATTTCTTTCTATATATTCAAGGAATGTGTCTGCTGTTGATGATGTAAGGCAGTGGAACTGAGCAAATCGGAAGTATGTTCTAACTTCATACTGGACTTGATGCTTCTTGTATATATGGATGGACTTCAGCAATGAAAACCTGTCATGATCAAATTTTTTGACAGCCCAGCTGAAACAGGAAAAAATAAATGCTTAACATCTTTTTTCAATTCCAGAAAATTTTATTGACAAAGCATTAAAATGTTGAGTAATAGTACACCAAAACATACAGCGAACAAATAGTGCTAGTCAACATGCTTTTAAAAAAACAATCCATACGATAATCTAATTTTTGGCCTTGTACATGGTACACGGTCTTGTACAAGAACTTGTAGGTAGGTAGGTTTAGATTTATAGGGTGCGTCGACAACTATGGCCATTTTGCACCATGCACAATCTAATGTGGTATTGCCAGCACCTTCCTTACTTTGACTCCTTTATGTAATCTGATTCAGCCTGGGGCCCTTCAGCCTTTCCCCAATCTGATGCAGCCATTTTGGTATTGCCAACTCATTTAGGTATATCCTACAGGTCAGTACATATTCTTTGTCTCTTCTTATTTGAAATTCATTCTCATCTATTAGGTGGTAAATTTGATGATTATGAAATAAGATTAGAAGTAGATTGTGGTAGGCATCAACTTCCCCAGTTTGGATTGAATTGAATCACCTTAGGTTAGATTTAGAGAGGGATGAATGATGAATGAGAAGTATTCTGAATACATTGGCTGACTGGGACTAGTGAGTGTAAAATGGCTGCTTTTTTTAACCCTATCCAATCCCATGTTGGGCCAAGGAAGACATTACGATTTTCCTTTTCTTTCCAATGTAGGACAATATCTTACTCATTTTTCTTTTGTAAAAAGAAACTCAGTCACTTTGTAGGTTCCATTAGAATCACATATGTTATTGTATGACCCAGATTTCAACTCTTACATGATATCATGACGTCATTGTTGAAGCTTGGGCTGTACAACAGAATATTTCTAATGGAATTCACAAAGTGACCCTGTTTCGTTTTGCGACATTATGGTGCATATCTACAGAGTACAGTCCATGACTGTAAATTTTACCCTTTTCTTTGTTGCATTTGGTTGCCCACTCTGCTGTTCGCAAATCCATTCACACTTCTATCAAGATTTCCACACATACTTTAGCCAAAAATGACACATTGTATTGGGCTATCTCAATTAAAACTAGTATGGTCATAAGTAATTGACCAACTTACTTCCTGCTCAAAATAAGGCCTACTGAAAATGTGTTTGGGAAACAGATTCATTTGGAAAGGGTCAAAAGTGTACTTGATTTGGGAACATGCAATATTTAACTTGCACTTTATTAACTAAAATGACACTTGCTGGTATTGTGTTCGAAAATCTTGATCAGGCCATTCGGTGCAATTTTACCAATCGGTGCATTGGTGCAACGGCTTTTTCAATTCAAGCTTTTTCACAACTTGCACTTCTTCTGCAATCGTTAACGTTTTGTACTGATGCTCACTCCTTTGCTGTTGCCAAAAGTATATAAATTAGACATGATTAGGGAGAAACATAAGAAGATAACAAATAATTTGATCAAACTACGTCCAGTGGTCGATCAAAAATGCACATGGAAAATTTCGGTAAAAATTTTTTCGGCATTTTCCACAAAGTACTGGGTAGGTGGTCACAGAAAAATTGCCGGATTAGGGATTCCCAGATTAAGGGTGCTCAACTGTATTCAATACGGAGGGTTTTCCAGCGGGAGAGTTGTGTGAAGCAAAGAGATTATAGGGAAAGAAGACAACTGCCATTGATGCTATCACACAAGGAAGGTACTTGGTAGTATAAGGATTGTTGGATAATTGACAACCAGAATTTGATTCTGCACAACAGACATTGTAAGTGGTATGGTTTAGAATAATAAGAGAAAAGTATGAAAAGTTATTATCAAAGGGGAAGGACCCATTCATAATAGAGTGTCTGTAGTTGAGATTTAAGGTCATTCAGTGATGCATGAGTTGTGAAAGGCCAAGTTAAAGCAAATTTTTCCTAGTATGATCAGAGTCTGAGGTAAGGGTTGCAATTTGAACTATGACTAAAAAGAAAGTGTGGGAGCTGTTGAGTAATTTTAATATCGCTTGCAACTGCATGATGTTTGGAAGGTACCCAAAAGCGTCAAAATATTTTCAAAAAGTAACAACAGCAGAGAGAAAAGGGTGTTGATGTGCTGCAGAATATAAGTCTGGGTCCTGTTGTAATGGATACAATGAATTTAATCCGTGTTCAACCCAAGGTTGGTTTTTGATAAGTGGGGGTAGAGCTCACCATGCACAAAGCCATTGTCATGTGAAATTCACACATTCAAGGGTCATTGGGGGCCAATTCCTTTCACTGATACAATTAATAGAAGGTAGAAAAACAAGTACCTCTCAATGTACATGTAGGAAGGCTCTTGGTAAAACACAGAAACTTAGATACATACATATGAAGGCAAGATGATATAATTTCAATAAATTGAAATTTAATTAACACTTTCGACCCGATGACCGGAGAATTTATGGGTGTCACGAACTCCAAGCCTATGCCGATGCCCATAGATTCTGCTTCGGGCGCTACTATGTATTCCTTAGTACTTGTAGTCCATGAGAAAAATTAAGGAGTAGCACAATGTATGTTTCTGAGAATAAAATTCTGTTCTATGATGATGTGCTCTTTTTTCGTAGTTCCTTTTTCGTCATGCCTCACTAACCAATGCTTTTCATGCTCAATTTCCCGCTGAGCCTTTGCAAGTGGATCGTGTGGATTGCTGTTTTTCATTATATTCTTGGCTCTACATTTAGAATATAGATAGTTTTTCTGAGAGTTTTATATTCTACGATGGTTTCAGCAAAATCACTGAATAATCAGATATTCAGGAACTACTGGCTGATTTCGGGTCGGAAAATGACAATTCTGATGATGATCCAGACCTCAATCCTGCGGAAGAATGTTAGTTTTGTTTACTTTCACCAACTTTCAGTGCCAGATTTTGCTATTTTTCCTAAATATTTTCTTCTTTTACCTTGATTGGGACAAACTTATAGGTTGTTTCATATAATTGCCATTCAGCTGATTGTGTTTCTGGTATACAGGGGACTTTTTGAGTATTGTAGCATTCCTATGTCTTTTCTTTTAGATGAAAATGAATCAGAGCTTGAAGAATTGGATGATGATGCAAATAAGACTTCAGAGAATGAAGAATCATCAGGTATATATTGAAAATATATTATTCATTCATGGAACTATGTTGTTTTTGGCATATATTGAATACTCCATTTACTTTTATCTGTGCCTTTTTCCTTTGTAATCATGCAAAGCTTGATTTATTTCTTTGAGACCACGTTTATTCACAATAGAACCTACTTCTAAAGAAGACCAACAAAATATGACCAGACCACGGCAGAGGGCTAGACGCAGGCCGACTGTAAATTCAAATGAATGGACCGAGGATGATTGGCAACCTCAACTTCCAGTTTTCGAAGAGGACTGTAGGGTGCTTGCTGCTTTGACTCCAGATAGTGATGAGTTTGACTGTTTTTCTATTTTTATGGCTGAAGACATTATCAAGCACATAAAGATAGAAACTAATCGGTATGCCAGGTTGGAAATTTCTAAGTTGAAAATGAAGGGGGAACTGAAAAAGTCCTCTATGTGGAATTATTGGAAAACTGTCACCCTTTCAGAATGTATTCATTTTTTGCAATTATTTTGCATATGTGTGTGGTAAGCTTGCCCAAAATATGAGACTACTGGCGTACAAGCTCCTTCTAACATATGGGTTTTGCTACATCTATTGGCATGTCACGAGATAGATTTTTTCCATTTTTTTCGATGCTGCATCTAAATGACAACAGCTTGTATATCCCAAGAAATGAACCAGGTCATGACCCAATTTTGAAGTTGAGACCCTTCTATGACCATATTATTAGACCTGCCAGAACTCTTTCTATCCTGGGGAAAACCTAACAATTGATGATTGCATGTGCCCTTTCCGTGGACAGGTCTAATTTAGAGTCTATATAAAGAACAAACCAAACAGATATGGTCTTAAATTTTAAGCTTTATGTGATGCTGCTACATGGTACACACTGACTATTCAACTTTACACAGGATCTGCAACCAACGCTGGCAATAGCGTACGAGGTATTATTGACAGGCTTTGTTCACCTCATTTCAATAAAGGGCATGTGATATACATAGATAGATGCTACAACAGCCCATCCATCCTCCATCATCTTTGGGAAAACAATACTCTGGCTGTAGTCACAGTCATGAATAACAGGAAAGGTCTTCCCAATGACATAAAACATAAAAAATTGAAAAAAGGAGAAATGCTTTTCCGTCAGGGAAGCCATTTGCTAGCAGTGAATGGGCATGACAAGCGAGATGTGTTTGCATTGTCCACAAAACATAAAGCTTCATGCTCTTCTAGGGTCATTAGGTGTAAGGAAGGAACTAAGGAGGTGATAAAACCTGATCTTGTATTACATTATAACATCCACAAAACTGGAGTTGATCACAGTGATCAGCTACTACGCATTTGGTCGTAAAACTGTAAAGTGGTGGAAAAAACCTTTTTTCATCTATTTATGCTGTGCGTTGTAAATAGCTTCATAATTTATAAAAAAAACTAAAGCCTAGCCAGAAAAATATTTCATTGGCTAATTTCATAGAGGCTGTTGCTGGTAAACTAGTGGAGAAAGCAGGACAAGAGAACCCCACAGGACAGCAGCCTGAGGAACAAATGAATTGGCTAATTGGACAGCACTTTTCTAAACCCATACCACCAACAGCAGGAAAAAAGTACCCACGTAGAGTGTGCAAAGCTTGCTCAGATAGGGGAAAGGCTACCACTGGGAAAAGGTTGAGGAGAGAAGCTAGAGATTATTGTGAAACTTGCAATGTTGCTTTATGTTACCCTGATTGTTTCATTCTATACCATACTATAGGAGATTATTGCAAATAGACCTTATTTGCTAATTATACATTTTATAATATAACTGAAACTGAATGTACTATATTTTTGTAATATTACAAATATATTACAGTAGAACCTCTATTTTACGAAGTTGAAGGGACCCAAAAATTTGAGCTTTGTAAATCAGAGGGTTTGTAAATTGGAGGTTATCTTCCACTAACTCCTCTGTCTCTGGAAATGATGTGTCACCAAAACCAGCTGATCTCCAACAGTAGGAAATAGTTTTTGCAGTGACACTCCCATGCTCTGGCATTGTATTGATTCCCTGTATAGCATAGGCATTATTCCTAAGGCTAGGAGACTCACTTTAGTAAAAGAGAATGAAACAGCCATGAATTAAAAAAAACAGATGAATATTTTTCTACAAATTTATAATGGTATGAACTTGGCTGCTGCAACTGAATTAAGTTCTTGTAGCTGTTCAGTTGGTAGATCTCAAAATAAGGGGAATAACTCATAAGATAATTAACGAAAGGGGTATATTTAGTGCTAGTCAATTTGTATTTAAAGAAGCCATTTTAACATGGGAAAGCCAGGGATGCATTTTAACTAGGAAATTTCAAAACAAAGTCCCAACTAACCCAGTATATTTCAGTGAAAAGACTAGAAAATGCCTTTTTAGAAGAAAGCGTATCATTTCAAATACATTTAATAATATTTCGCCGCTGATGAAAGTCAATCTTAGAAATTCACTCAATTAATTTGAAATTACCTCTTTTTTAAAGATGCGTTCTACAGTGCTGACATCTAGCGGTGATTTGCGAGAACTATTTACTTGCGGCTATAGAAAGCGTCGAGATCGCAAATTCATACCTAACGACGTAAAATACTTCTAATAAAAAATTAAATAATCAAATTGCATCAAGATTTGAATATAAGTAATTTATTATTGCAAAATTTGTATCTTTTAATGAAACTAAGCCCCACGACAGCTGCAGCAAACAACTTCCTACGGGAATGCTAGTTTCAAGTGAAAGGCTGAACAAAGTTCTGAATTGGGGTTGCGGCGGCTACCTTAAAGCTAATTTTAAATAATTCCAGAGAAAATATGGATCCTTTGTGACGACGAGGTATTAATTAGGTATTCGCAATACACAAAATGATAGAAAAAGAATAGAAATTACCAAGCACTAATCCGATTATTTTATGAACTGGGGCATTGTTTTCGAGAAGTAGGCGTCGTGCCATGCGTCTTTGAACATTTTTTCCTTGGATCGTATAATTAGGATTGATTTTCCCATACGAAATACTTGGACCGAGGGCCTTCTCAACATGAGCTATCTGGCTTCAGCTGCTCCTGTCGCGGCATACAGCATTCGTTATTCCATTGTTCTGAGTTCGGTGCTACAAAATCATTTCAAAAACTTCGTAAAACAGAGGTCAATCACTCCTAGGGACCGGCCGTTCATTTCGTAAATCAGTAAAATCGAGGTTTTGTAAAATAGAGGTCATTTTACATGGTTTTCCTATATACAAAGATCGGGACCGGCGGAATGGTTCGTAAATTGATGTCATTTCGTAAATTAGAGGTTCGTAAAAAAGAGGTTCTACTGTATGTACTTGTATTTACAAAAACATATTTTGTGTAATTTTTTTTCTCTCAAAATATCAGCAAACTCCTTTGGCTGTGTATTTTATCCAATGGCAACAAACGTAAATATTAGTACTTATAATCAAAATATAAATATTTTTCTTCAATCACATGTATAATAAATTGGGTTTTGGGTGAATACATTTATTTTTTTAAAATTGTGAAAAATGTTAAAAATGGCCAGGCCTGGGGGACGTTCCTTTGCTTAAATGGTCAGGGTCCAAAGAGTTAAAATACTCAATTGAATTACATAACAGATATTTTAACATGAAATTAAACAATGTCCATGTCTCTCATTGTGGGGTAAAATAGGTATATTACTGAGGTAAGAGGGTGTTTAAACTTCATTCTAAGTAAAGGAGAATTTTCTACTTCCAGGTTATGAGCAGTTTACGAAGAAGAGGGTCATATAGTCCAAATAAAGAAAATATTCACCATCCAAACTTGTTTATTTGATCCATAAAAACTTACCTCTTGCCTACTTGAATGCCTAATTCTTTTGCAGCCGTTGTGGCAAACCATAAGTAGCTTTTCAACACTGCTGGTTCGTAGGCTCGCATTTCTAATTCAACTGTCTTGTAGAGCTTATCAAGTTCTTCAGTCGCCTGTAAATGAAGTAAATATTCATCAAATTTGATTTGTTTTCAGTTTCTACTTGTAAAATCTTTTACTAAAGGACTGAATCACAAATCTTATTCTCATAAGGTGCAAACATACACCTTCAACAATAGATACACCCACGATGTACAAATTTATAATACGTAAAGAAAAACCTTTAACCACATTTATGGTGCCCTGAATTATATCCATTAAATAAGTAAAAATCTAGCATTATATCTAAAGAACTATTGCTGCTAACTGATCCGAAATGTACAAGACCATTTGTTTATCACACTATAGTCAGGACATACTCCATTTATAACATTAACTTGCTTTATTGTAATAAAAATCTATCCTTTACTATTTAGCCAAAAAGAAATGATGAAATTGGATGTTTTTTTCACTTGTAATAGAGAGTAATACATCAGATATTCACACAACAGGAAAATAAATGAAGGTTCCCTTCAGCATGACTATCAAAGCTAATAAGGCAAAGGGAGAAATGTCATTTGTAGGTTTATTGTGAACTTAATAAACTGGAAGCATAGTGCAATACTGAATGATGTATTTAATAACTCAATTGCAACATGTTACATTGAACATGACTGGTACAGTCAAAATATAGCAACATATGTACTGGCATATGACAGAGGTTCAAGTGTTGCCAAGTCGTGTCACGAGGTAAAAACAAAAGAGTAACAAAATGAGAAATTGTTTACAGCCGGGGCATAGAAAACAGGAGTGGGGGGAGGGTTCAAGGGTGTCTGAATCCCCCCCCCCCAAACAAGAAATAAGAATGTAAATGAATAACTAGTAAGTTTGCAAATCTTCATTATCCGCTAATTCCATATTATGCGTCAACAATATCTACAACAATATAGATAGGACTGAACTCTCCCCCTCCCTCCCAGCCAAAAGAAAAAAATTTTCTATGCCCCTGGTTTACAGATTATCATATTTTCTTTTAAATATGAATTATAAGCAACAAACTAACACATATGAGTTCCATTGTCATTGTAATACTCAAAAATAGAAGTTCGCCATTATAAAGTGATTCAGAAATTTTAAAACATAAAAAGTGGATAGGTACATACATCTGTAGTTAATTTGGTGCCCTCCTTTCTATTTCTATTTTTGACTTCCCTGGCAGGAGACTTTTTCAAAGTTTTTCTTGGGGTAGAAAAATACATCAGATAATATTTCATTGTAAAATTTTGAAAAAATAGAAAGCACTGGTTAAGTTAGCGATAGGTAGTGAAGACTCAATTACATAAAAGATGTGTTACAGCATTATTTTTCTACTAATGAGCTGACCAAAGATAACCTAGTATGCAATGAAAAGGCTATTTAGTGTTGGCAAAACATTTCAACTTTTTAACTTGCTGGCTAGAAGGTGGCACGGAAGGGCTAACAAGAGAGTTAGTGACAAGAGCATGGAAGTTATGAAAAGACAGGTGAAGAGTCTGATGTGGACCTTGGCATTGTATGGTATGGAATCATGGGCTTTAACACATTTATTATGGGTAATATATCTTTCATTTTCCAACAGAACAGACATTTTGAAACTTTTGTGGCACAAATTTGCATCACCTGCTACCTCCATAAAACAAGCATGATGCTAATTGGTATCATCTGTACGGAGGAAGTTAATTGAAGAAGCTAGGAGAGAGAGAGAGGATGAAATGGTTAACAAAGAATGAGGGTGCTTTAAAGGATGGGATAGCGACTGACCCATTCTAGCAACTCCAACTCATTCTCTCTCATTGTAATAACATTCCCCCCTTACACTCTTCTCCAAAATCTTATTAAAGGCACTTTTTTAATAGCTCGTTTTAATTACAAGCTTCATAAACTGTCCTAACAAGCTCAAAAATAATTACAGTTCTTAGGGCAATCCACCATCAATGGTATTTCATCAATAAAGTTCACACTATCAGCTTTTCACCAACCCTAATCCCCTAAATCATTTCCGGGGAAAACAAGCTAAATACCAACAGTAATAGAGGATCCCCATTTGCTCTCCAGCTGAACCAAGCACATTGCATTTTGTCAACCATCTGAATAGTCATATATTGTAAGTAGGTATGCCTGTGTCAATATTTTAGGTTGTAGGGCATCATCCCATGAGGCATTGGGAGTTATTATACACCAAATACTTTAAAAAGTTTAAACACCTGTTTCATACAAATGTTTTAACAATACTTTTAACCTTCCAGACTGCTCTGAATGTCTATGATCTTCCCATTGATTTCACTCTGTATAATCCCCGAAAATCAATCTCCAAGTCCACAAATGCAAGAAAGGCATAGTAGCGAAACCTAGATTTATTTTCAATATTACCATCATTACACTTTCACAATTTCAGAGTCTCATCCAGCAACTTAGTTCACATTGGTCCAGTCATTTGATCACAGAATTTTTCATTATCTTATCCATAACCCTTAGTACATACTACGATTTCCATCAGCGACATTAAATGATGCTCTAACAGTTCACACCTATTTACCTCTTTTTCAAGACTGGACTTAAGTGAATACTAAATTTCTGACAACACTTCTTTCACTTACTTCATATAAAAATGCCATAAATCTTGTATTAATTGACTGATTATTATTAATTTAATAATGAAAAAGTTTCATATAGGTCGTTGATATGGAAAACATAGCCAACCCATGTTAATAGAAGGAAATGAAAAATGACATTTCTTCTCCCACAAATTTCTCTTTCCTACTTCTTGAAAACATCACCACCACTGATTATTTTTTTTCCATTTTATTCCATATATCTTCCCAGTAATAAGAGAGTTGTTTGTAGGTTTTTTAGAGCAATGACAAGGTTAAAAAAATCATTACTAAATAATGTGTAAACAGGGTATAGGAAAAGTGCTGAGCAACAAGACAGGAAAACCTAAAGTTGAAAAAAAATGAGAGCAAAACAGAGACTCTTGTGATTCTTGAGACTCATGGACGATAACAGCAATAGATAAGTCAAGGCCTGATGCATTCAAAATGTGATGTTAGAGAAGAATGGTGATCAAATAAGTGACAAATGAAGAAGTCCTAATGAAAGAGGGAGAAAATGGAAGTCTGCTGACAATCTTAAAAGACTGACAACAGCCATACCTTGACAGTCCACATGATGGTCTCATGAAGACAACCTTCTAGGGACAAAAGAATGAGAAGACTGGAAATGAAAGATACTGCAAGAAATATGTGAAAGTTAAAAAGAAAGAAGCTAAGGGTGTAAAAGAGTAAAATTGTGTAAATATCATGTACCTAGTGAGCTGTAAACAGAATCAAGGGGAGAGCTGCAACAAACCAATCAGGACTGTTGACTAATGATAATGATGAAACAGAATATGTGCACCAGAAGGTTAGCTGAACTTTATAGGCAACTGGCGGCAAACTATGGCACCTCGTCCAAATCCAGAAGAAGTCTTTCAGGAAACATATCCAAGGTTTCCCTTCCCCATGGACTACGCCTTGTCGTGGTGGGATTGGGGCTTGCGTGTTCCCGTGACCCCTAGAGCTACACTGGCGGGAGTAACTAATATTGCTCCTGGTAGGGTCACCCATGCCAGGCAGGTCGAAGGGTAGGAGCCTGATGAAAGGTAGTCCACGTACCGTACTCGCAGCGTCTGTTCCTCAGTGAGGCGGCTGTGAGAAGGCGTCTGACCCCAGTGGGGCGGCCTAACAAGTGATGGTGTCACGTTAAAAACACTATTGAGGCAGGCAACGGGAAACCACCTCAATTAAACTCTCCCAAGATCACAATGGACTTGAACAATAGAGAATTGAATCCTGGCAACTACGGGACCCGGAACCAAATTAGTGGAACGGGTGTCGTGCCCGGCAGCAGGGTAAGCAAGGACTCTGCGGTCGTCATCTCACGAAATCCTTGCACGAAAAGAATGACAGCAGCAGCGGCAACAGCAGCGGCAGCGAAGAATAAACCAGAGAAGAGAGCAGCAATGCTAAGGATCGGGACATGGAACGTTAGGACTATGTTAAGGGCAGGAAAACTAGAGAACATTAAGCGTGAAATGGAGAGGGGAAAGATCGATTTGTTGGGACTAAGCGAAGTAAGATGGAGAGACCAGGGGGACTTCTGGAGTGAAAAGTACAGGGTTATATACAGTGGAGGGGAAGAGAGCCAGCGGGGAGTAGCAGTCGTATTGAATGCAACATTAGGAAAAAGGGTGTTGAATGTGGAACAGGTAAGCGATAGAATACTAGCCATCGAAATCAAAGCTAAGCCGGAAAATGTAGTCGTAGTACAGGTTTACATGCCGACAGGGGGTCATAGAGAAGAGGAAGTTGACGAAGTATATGACCAGTTGGAAGAAGTAATGGGGAAAGTAAAGGGCAGGAAGAACCTAATAGTTATGGGAGATTGGAACGCTGTAGTAGGGGAAGGGAGGGACGGAAGTGAAGTAGGGGAGTATGGTCTGGGTGTAAGGAATGACCGGGGCGAGAAAGCAGTGGAGTTCTGTAGGAGGAATAATTTAGTGATTACAAATACGTGGTATAAACACCACCCTAGGCGTAGGTACACGTGGAAAATGCCGGGGGATACTGGAAGGTACCAATTAGACTACATCATGATTAGGCAAAGATTCAGAAATAGTGTAAAGAACTCGCATAGTTTCCCAGGTGCAGATGCCGACTCCGACCATAACTTGGTGGTGATGAAATGTGAGATGAGACTAAAGAGGTTGAAAGTAGGAAGGAAAATAAAAAGGTGGGATGTAGGAGCACTGATTGGAGGGAAGAGGAGGGAATACCAGGAGATTGTGGATAGATGCATGAGGGAAGAGGAGGGAAGAGGAACAATAGATGAAAGATGGGAAATGATAAAGACGGGCATAAAAGAAGCAGCGGAGAAAACAATAGGAACAGTAGACACTAGGAGGATCAAGAAACCATGGGTAACAGCGGAAATGATGGAAAGGATAGACGAAAGAAGGAAATGGAAAAATGTAAATACAGAGCTAGGCAAAAGGCGTTATAAGGAGATTAACAACAGGCTTAGGAGAGATACAAAGAGAGCAAGAGAAAAGTGGTGGAGTCTGCAATGCGAGGAGCTGGAGAGACTCCAGAGAGAAGGAGAAATAGGCAGTCTGTACTCAAAGGTTAGAATGTTATCGGGAAATAAGAAATGGAAAACGGTCCCGTGCATCAAAGACAGAAAGGGAAATTTAGCAATGGAGCCAGAGGAGATCCAACGTCGTTGGAGGGAATATGTTGAGGAACTGTATGATAGCGAAAATAGGCCTAGTAACTTGGACATAGAAGAGGAAAAGGACGTAGATCAGGATGACGTGGGCCCCGGAATACTGGATAGTGAGATAGAGAAGGCACTGCGAGAAATGAAGGCAGGAAAAGCGGTGGGGGTTGATAGCATCCCAGCTGAGCTTCTGAAGAACCTAGGAAAAGGAGGAAGGGACAGATTTTATGAACTTGTTCGTAAAATATACGAGGAGGGGGCTTGGCCGGAGGATTTTGTAAAAACCGTGCTGATACCTATACCGAAAAAGAGGGTGACAAAGGAATGTGAAGACTATAGAACGATAAGTTTGATTTCTCATGCGGCAAAGGTAGTGCTTAGAATCATCAATAGGAGAATGGAAAAGAGAGCAAATGAATTCCTAGGCGAGGATCAGTTTGGATTTCGGAAGGGGAGGGCCACTCGGGATGCGATTGCAGTGATGAGAATACTAGTGGAAAGGAACCTAGAATACAATCAGGACGTATTCGCGTGCTTTGTTGATTTCGAAAAGGCGTTCGACAGAGTGAGGTGGGACAAGTTAATGGAAATATTGCGGAAGATAGGAGTAGACTGGAGAGACAGGAGACTGATTCGGAATTTATATACGGCGCAGAAGGCGCAAGTGAGAGTAGCAGATGGAGAATCGGATTGGGCAAGAATAGGGAGGGGAGTTAGGCAGGGCTGTCCTTTATCACCGGTACTTTTCAACATACACTCGGAGGAAATGGTGAGAAGGGCTTGGGATGAACTGGAGGCTGGAGTGAAGGTCGGGGGGAAATTGATAAAATCAGTGAGGTTTGCGGATGACCAAGCGCTAGTATGCCAGTCTGCCCGTGGCTTGCAAAAAATGCTGGATGCATTGCAGGGACAGTGCGAAAGATACGGGATGAAGATAAACCAGAAGAAAACGAAAGTAATGCGGTTTTCAAGAACAAAAAGAGCCAGCATAACGATAAAAGTGGGAGGTCAGAAGCTAGAGCAGGTAGAGCAATTTACCTATCTAGGTAGTGTGCTGGAAGAAAAAGGGTATAGCAGCATTGAAGTGAGAAGGAGAATTGCATTGGCAAAAGAAGCCTTTACTCGTAGGCGTGAGCTAATGACAGGGGCCTTGAGTAGGGAAGTGAAGAAAAGACTAGTGAAAAGTTTAATATGGAGCGTTGCACTATATGGGGCGGAAACGTGGGCTTTGCGAAAAGAAGATGAAAATAGACTTAGGGCTTTTGAAATGTGGGTGTGGAGAAGAATAGAGAAAATAAAGTGGGTTGAAAGGAAGACGAACGATGAAGTGCTAGAATTGGTAGGAGAGGAAAGAAATTTGATAGATGAAATTAGGAGAAGGCAGAAGGTGTGGATGGAAAAGGTAATAAAAGGGGATGGTGTTTTGAAGGAAGTGATTGAGGGAAGTGTGTTGGGTAAGCGGGGAAGAGGGAGAAGAAGAACGGGTAGCTTGGATGGAATGATAGGTGGCAGAAGGTATGAGGGGCTGAAGAGGGACATCGTGTGAAATTTAGGGGGTGGGAAGAATTAAATGTCCATTTAAACCTACCTTCACCGGTAGAATACTTATAATAATAATAATCCAAGGTTCAAGAAAGTCAACACACTAGCTCTTTCGGGAAAACTACCTTGTGTAGGGAAATAAACTAACCCACTCCACCTAAATATGAGGAAGTCATAGTTAGTTGAACTTAGCACCTAACAAGTTTCCCTCATTGATCAACCCATCAAAGGATTGACGTTAGTGTTTGGCTGGCTAGAGACATTTCTACAGAAGTATCACAAAAAATGAATAAGCGTTTCTAAAGTAACTTTTCTTAAGGAGTAAGAGTTTTAGTGAAGCCCCTAAGAGGACAGAATACAGGACCCGTGATGTACTAAAGAGGTAAATTTATAAATACCTCTTTAGTATATCATGGTTTCCAGTACACTAAGCGACTTTGCCCCCAACCATAAAGCAACATGGTCAGGAACAAAATTAAAATTTGAAATAAAATAGTAAATTTAATAGCCATTTTGTAAAAGATAATACCCACAAGAGAAAAAAATAAGCTCTTCTAAAGTTCACCCCGAGGACTCTGGTTCTTAAAAAACAAACGATCTTTCATCGTGTTAAATCGGTGAGCAAAATGCCGGATACCCACAGAGTACCCTTCAAAAGTGGATTAATCCAGGAATTTAAGAATGGATACTTATTAACGAAATCCGGATGCAATTCATAAAAGTGACAGTATTAATGTACATACTGCTGGAGTGCTTCCTTTCGATGAGGTGGTCTCCCCCTGTACCGCCACATCTTTACGACAGGCAGAATTGATACTGAAATTTCTTATTATAGAATACGAAGGAACAGGAGACGTTGTCGTGGATGACAAAAACGGCATGGTGTCATTTGTCACGCGCATTACAGTCTGAAATTAACAACAATGTTTTAAATAAAATAATAAGATGGTAGCAAAAATATACTAGAAGACGTTTACTTACGCGTAACAGCATTTTGCAACAAGAAGTTGACAAAAACTTCCACTCTTAAATCTTTTTTGGGGAACAGACTCTCATTCCCACCCCATCCGAATTAACTTAATAAATGAACTACAATCACTGCATAATTTCAAACACAGAAAATCGAGAATCAACGAGGGCTTGATTACCGTGACGAATTTCGCTTTTCCTCTTTCGAGCACTCTGCGCCCGCTGCGCCAAGCGTGCCCAGCGCCAATTTAGAACTGTAGAAGGCGGGATTTCTCACATTCTGAATTCTCTATCATTCATGTTAAATCGTTTAATGACTTACAGTCGGCACATTGATAAATTTTTGAGATATTTGCTAGAGTTTCCCTCAGAATGAAAATTCACATATTTTGATTTGTATTAATTACTATCGCTGTGACTCGTTTAGCTTCCACACGCATACGAAAACGCGGCAGTGTCGTCAAGGTTCAACTTTACCCGTTTTCGGATGCCATTAAACATTCTCCTCGTCAACTTTCACTACATGAGGTTGATCAAGCATCGCAGAGAAAAATGTTTGCCATTGGGTATTTGTCGTTTGGTCTAATCAAATTTGAATTGCATTTGTTACAGAATTTGCATCTGTTACCTACTTGCAGCTTCCTTGCCTGGCAGAAACAGCAGATTATCACTGGGTAAAGTATTTTTTCTTTCTTCTAGTAATTAATCTGTAGGATGTATTCTAAAATCACCACAGAACAAATTATGGAAAAAATTCTATATGAATTTTTTCCATATGAATTCTATGTGAACAAATTATAAAATAATATATAGAGTCATATATTTGCTGGAGTGCTTCCTTTCGATGAGGTGGTCTCCCCCTGTACTGCCACATCTTTACGACAGGCAGAATTGATACTGAAATTTCTTATTATAGAATACGAAGGAACAGGAGACGTTGTCGTGGATGGCACAAACGGCATGGTGTCATTTGTCACGCGCATTACAGTCTGAAATCAACAGCAATTTTTTAAATGAAATGTAAGATGGTAGCAAAAATATACCAGAAGATGTTTACATACTTTTATATAAATATATATATACACATACACACACAATCATACACGAAAACACGCTCTAAGGCGAATACGAATATACCAAGAATGGAATCTAGGGAAGGGTAACACATAAAAGGACGAACACAAGAAAGGTGGTGAAGATGGAATCAAGCCAGATCACTACAGAAAAAAGTTTGACTCAGCCGGGAACCCGCCCGCTTCTCAAATTCCTGCCACACACCTACATCCCCCCCTATCCATGCAAACGTCCGAGATGCAAGACTTGCCCTATATTCTCTTCTCCTTCTGCCTCTTTCCTTCCCACACTCAGGTCTCTGCCAATTTTTCCTTTATCTACTTGTGTTTCCACCAACATCATCTACCTCCTCCAATGCGATTTCTGCCCTGCCTTTTATGTAGGACAATGCACCACCCCTCTTAACATCAGAATCAACAATCACCCCACTTCCTGTACTCTGTCATCCCCCCACTCATCCCTACCAGTACCTACCTAAACACGCATCCTCTCATGACATGCTTTTCAATCAATGTTTCTGTTATTGCCTCCCTCCCCCCCTCAGATTCCACCGTCAAGCTGCACACCCTTGAGCTTACTTCCATTCTGCTTCTCAAGGCATGCACCCCCCTGGGCTCAATGTGTCCTTTTAACCGACACTTGTACTCATTGTGACTACAATCTGTCCTCACCACTTCCCCTCCCCACTTATCCTTCTTCCCCTCCTCGCTTCTCCTTTTTTCCCCTCCATTCCCCTTCCACTCCTAAATACCCTGTCCCCCCATAGCTCTCAGTTTTTCCTTCTAGTTGAGAAAGACAGCAACACTGTTCGAAAGCTACAGAAGAATGATGAAGATAAAATGGATCGACAGAGTGACAAACAAAGAAGTCTTAAGAAGAGTGGGAGAAAAGTTAGGTCTGCTGAAAACTCTAAGAAAAAAGCGGGACAACCTAATCGGCCATATCTTATGACACGATGGCCTGATGAAGACTATTGTTGAGGGTAAAGAGAATGAGAAAAACGGCAAAGGAAGGCCTCGCATGAGATATATGAAACAGGTCATGAAGGATATGAAAGACAGGAATTATATTAATAAGAAGACGTTTACTGATAGAAGAATCAAGTGGAGAGCTGTGTCAAACCAATCCTAGGATTTTCTGACTGATGATGATGATGTTTTTCTTAAAAATACTCAGAGTGTCGATATATCCCCTCAAGATAAAAATGGTTTTTTCTTCAAATATTGAATTATTTTTAAAAAGTAAATATTATCGTTGTTTTACTTGAATAACTCGTAATTAGACTATACTTTCAGTCTATACACACTCAACACTTCGTTTTATTACATTCGTCTCACTTGACTACACATAAACAAAATTGTTTGTTACATAAACTTTCAATAATGTATTCTTGTAAAATATAACTTTCAACACTCCCCCTTAACAAATCAATTTTTGTAATCAAGTTTTAAAACAAATCAAGTTTTTACTCCCCCTAAATTTTAACTTTTCAAAAACTATCCCCAGCCAAAGAACCTCCTAACAACTTCCTCTCTTGCTCCAAACGCAACCGCTCCAGCCGAGTTTGCTCAGCCACCTCCAGCCTCTTGAGGCGCTCCTCCTCTCGTGTCAACCGCTCCTCCTCCACCTTCATCTTCTTCAGAGCCTCCTGCATGGCTGCTATCGTCTTCTTTCCAGGCCCCTTCTTCTTGTCATCCTCTTTCGCCTCCTTGGCACCCTTTTTCTTCTTCTTGTCGTCCCCGTCGCCATCCTCTTTGGCCGCATCTTCCTTCTCCTCTTCGTCCACGGCAGCACCCCCAGCCTTCACTTTCTCCTCTGCTGCCTTGGCGCCTCAGCCTTCCCTTTCTCCTCTGCTGCCTTGGCGCTCTGCTCCTCTGTCTCGAGGGCGCCTTCCCCTTCTCCGCTGCAGCCTTCTCCACAGAAGCCTTGGATGCTGGTGCTCCAGCTGTTGCAGCTGCTGCACCCTCTTCCACCATGCTCTTTCCATCTTCCTGACCCTCTTCTGCTTTTTTTTTTTTTTTTTTTTGTTTTGGTAGTCTGTTACTCCTCCTCACTTTTTGCTTCAAATCAGAATGATTCCAGTTAACATCCACATCAGGATCACTTAAATTTAGAATTAATGGAGTGTAATAATCATCTAGTTCCTCCTCATCACACCCTATAAAAACATTTGTACCACTTTCTTCAGATAACATAGACTCATTGAAATCATTTTCAACCAACATATCAGAATCAGCAATAACACAATCTTTAGTTTCATTATCAATAATTCTATCAACCACAGGTTCAATATTCTTTTCAACACTCACCTGAATATTAGGAATATTCGCATTAACTGTTAATTTTTCAGCATATGGAAAACTTTGCTCATTAAATTTTACACTATGCACAGTTGTAAACTTTTGTTTAGATGGTAACCATACCTTAAAACCTTTGACTCCCTTTTCAAAACCTACAAATATACATGAAATACCTCTGGCTTCAAATTTGTTATTACCCTTTTCATACAGAGTACCTTTGCAACCAAAAACTTTTAACCTTTGGTAATCAAACATGGTTACATCTCGTCCTTCCCATAAAGCTAATGGAATCTGGTTGCCTATCGACCTAGAAGGGCACAAGTTTCTTACTGTACACATGTAATTCATTGCTTCAGCCCAAAAACTCACTGGCAAACCGGATTGTATTAACATGCATCTTACACCATTCGCCAAAGTTAAATTTATTCTCTCTGCCACCCCATTCTGTTGAGGTGACTCTTTCACGGTTTTTCTCCTAGAGATCCCTTGTTCCCGTAAAAAATCACTAAATTGTTGATTAATGTATTCGCCTCCACCGTCCGTTTGTAACGCCATTATTCTTCTTCCTTCTTTATTATTTTCAACTAATGCCTTAAAATTTTTTGAAATGCTGGAATACCTCCGACTTGCTTTTTAGGAAGTACACAGTTAAATATCTGGAATAATCATCTACAAACGTTAGCACATACTGGGAACCTCCTAATGATGTTTTGCATTTCCCCATGACATCACTATGAATTAGTTCTAATGGTTGGGTCGATTTTCTGTCACTTGTTTTTGGGAACCCTTTCTTAGTGGCTTTGCCTAAATTACAAACGTCACAGCTGTCATCTAATTTCCCTTTTATTTGTAACACCGGAATTTTCTTTATGCCCTCTTCATGCCAATGTCCTAGTCTGTTATGCCATTCCATTGCGCTACTTATAAGTCTATGGCATTCCAACAGTTCTTTTCTATTAATTCAGCTTTCGCTACTTTGGACCAAGAATAATAATTTGTAGTATTTAGCTTTTCAATTCCATATTTCGTTGTGTCTCCGTCCGCCATCTTATTCCATTGCGCTACTTACACTTGACTACACATTAAGGTTACACATAAGGTTATGGGCCCAGGGCGCTCAGTGAAAAGTAGAAAAGAATTGAGAAGAGAAAAAATTTGTTAGAAAGTGCGGAAACGAAAGAATAGACGGCCGGCGAAAAATATAACTTTCAAGAAATATTAAATAGATAGGTACCTACATGGAATTTTTTTAATTAATCTGAATTATTTTTAAAATATATATTTAAAAAATCTAACTTCTATGTCAAGCATAAGGCTTCCCAACAAGATTATTTTTTAACAAAGAGATATTTTCAAGATTTAGACGTGAGCTATCTGGTAGGGAAAAGGTTAATGCTGTGAGAGATAAATGGTTAGTTTAGAGTGTGTGGATTGGTTTGGTAGAATACATTGTTGCTACATACATAGCTGGCAGGAAATAATAATAACTTTTATTTTACCTTCACAAAATGTACAAGTACAGTAAGTAAAAAAACACCCATTTTAATGGGGAATATGTATAGGTACCCCAGAGGATAGCCTGTGTTTGGGTTACCATCATCTAACATATGAAAGCAGAGGCTGGTGCTATTACATATAAACTTTTTACTTAGAGGCTAAGGAACACTTTTCATTTTCAATCATTGTGTGTTCTAAGCAAGTAAAAATGTAGCAGAGAAAAAGTACAAATATAACTGTGCTGACAGTAGAAATATTTAACAATACAAAGACAAAAGAAAGTACATATTCAAAACCGCCAAGATCACACAACAACTTTTAATAGTTTTTCCACTTCATCACTCTCCTAGGATAAAATTTTACCCAAGCTAAGCCATTGTTTTAATTTGCCCAGAAATATATAGCCGTCGAGTTTTGTTTTAACAATTCAACCAGGAGGGAGCAGAACAAATTTGGTGCAAGATATGCATATGTTTGCTTGAAGGCTTTATTACTGGGTATTACAGGCTTAGGTATTACATTTTCTAAGCCTAACAATGAAATACATATCTTGTTTAGACCTCAGTATACTTGAGTATTCAATTGGCTTTGTTCTGTTTGCGAACATTTCCAGTATTTCCAGTAAATAAGACATTTTGATTCTAGCACATATTTAGCTTCCATCATACGATGTTGTCAATTAAAGGATAAGAAAGTAAATTTGTAGCATTTATTGTCCAAAACATTTGTATTGCTGCCTTATTATATATATTGTAACATCCTGCTCCTTAAATTTATTGTTAATAGGCATTTTTATTGACAGTCTTTAACAACATTAAAGTTCGGGTTGTTATCAATTTATTTTTATAATCATAATATGCTAAGTTTTCGTTGTTGATTTTTGATTTGGGAAATTGTTAAAGAAAAACTGGTGAGAGAAGAAAACACATCACTGAACGTAACAATTATTGCAATGATAAATTCCTCTCCACCATCTGGGGAAATAAAACATACCTAAAAGAAAGTGTTCGTCTATATGAATTAGCACTAACAAATGACAACGCATTACTATGTGTATATATGGGCAAAGCCACCTTAATACATGGTCATGATTGGCACTTTCCTGTGGCCATATAAGCACAGGGGCGCTATATTAATTTATGTAAGCATGGGTTTCATGGCACAGAGTGCGCCATTGAAATTTTGGGGGGTGGGGTCGCATAAGTGTATTTGAGGTGTGTTACAAAAAGTAACAAATACATAAGATAAATTAATAAATAAAAATAAAAGTAAAAACAGATGAAGAGAGGCACCTGCCTAAATAAGTATGCATGAAGAGAGAAGACTTGTGAATCATGTGAACTTTTGCAAGATAATTCTGCTCTCTAGAAGAGCATCAGTATTTCAGGTGATTCAGGAAGCAGCTGTCAGCTATCTTCAGTATAGTCCTGCTGGTGCATGGTGGTGGCGTTCGGAACCATTTGACACCAATCGGTTGTGCTCGTGCGGTGTGCAAACACCACCTAAGGTGGTGTTGGCTGTGCTGACAGTAATTTTCAAGTGTTGCGTGAGTGTGTGTCATTGACCTACAGTGGTTAAGTAGTAGACATTGTATGTTGTTTCAAATGAAGAGATGAGTTAGTAACTAATTAAGCGACTGCATGAAGTTGTTTTATATTTTGTTGTGACTTGCGAGTGAAAACTGAGTGTTGTTTTTTAGTCATGCCTATAAAACAAACTCAGTACAAATACAAGTGCTTAGAGTTAATGTATAACACCATCATAAGACACGACGAGTGGACTGACCACTGCAAAAAGAAACATGTTTTCAAATTTAAGAACAATATTGATGTAAAATTTAAAATAATAGAAACGAAATGTGGTGTGGTTGGTCCGATGAAGCCTTTCACTGAAAAAACCTCAACTGAAACTTCTGCTGATATTGATGATCCAGAATTTCTCAATAGGCCTAGTAGTTTCAGTGACATCTACAAAGTTGTTGAGGAAAACATAGACATCACCGCAGGCATCCCATATGGTGTATAGAGAATATAGAATGTCGATATTTTTGCTTAATGTCTATATTGATCGATATTTCGAATTTTGGTCCAAATTGCTCTATATTTTTGGGCAGGGTCTATATTTTGGTCAAAGGTAAGCTACAATGTACATTGAAGCAGCCAGGACAGCACTGCGAAGTTTGAATATGTCCACTCTACTGTGTTAATTCGTCGCAATCTCCTTGTGTTGAGATCAGATGGGCCGAACGTCAACAAGACTGTGTGGAGGCAGTTCAATGAAAAGATGGTTCAGGAAAGATAGGTTCCTCTCATCGATATTGGGACCTGCAATATCCACATTCACCATTCCCCACACAGCCTTTGAGAAAGGGCTAAATCATCTTTGGGAGTGCGCTGCAGACATGATGGTTCTGGTGCATACATTCTTTGATGGTTGGCCTTCCCATTGGGAAGAATTCAAAGTGATCCAGAAGAAGTTGAGGCTGCCTTCTTATCATTTTCTGAAGCATGTTTCTTCGCGCTGGCTGTCTTTAGAACCAGCGGCTGAACACCTGCTAGAACAGCTTCCTGTGCTTAAGGAATATTTTCTCAGGCACTTGACGTGTCAGAATAAGGACCTTGCATCCAAAAAACCAGCCACACGGATTAGGGATGGTGTGGAGGACCCTTATCTGATGGCCCTACTGCATTTTCCCATCAGCTGCACTCAGATTTTCACAAAGTTCACTGGATTTTTCCAGTTAGACTAGCCATTGGTGCACATGATCTACTCAGAAATGGAGACTTAAGTGAAAAAATTAGCAGGTAGAGTCTGCAAAGTTGAGGCTTACAGTAAGTTGGGACTCTACAGTAAGCTTGTAGATCCTGGCAACTTGCTATAAGTTGACAACGTTGATGTCGGGGAGAAGACTAAAGTGGAGTGAATAGGCTTCAAGATCTTGCTTTCCCTGCTGTTGATATTCAATCCTTACTGCTGCAGGCACAGAGACATATCGTCGCTGCCATTAATCACATTCTTGCTAATTCTGCTCTCAAGAACAAGAGTATCAGGTATCATAAAATCTTTGCGCTGCCTCCACCCAGGTGAGCGAACAATGAGCCGCAGTAAGTCAGCTATTTGCAGGTTGGTGAAAGTACTGCCGAGTGAGATGGACCTCGACACATTGCGGGACGAGTGGATCCTACTCGGTGCCGAAAGTGACTCATTTTTCCCTAGCAACTCATCTGAAATCCCCAGGGCCGAATATTGGGAAAGTATTTTCAAGCTGAATCCTCAGGCCAACGTCCTGAAATATGAGCTCACCACAAAAGTGGTGAAGTCATCTCTGTCCCTAAGTCATGGTAATGCTTACATTGAACGAGATTTTTCTGTCCAATTTGTACCTGACCGCACCAAAGGCTAGCATGCAAGAAAAATCACTAAATGCAGCTATGACAGTCAAAAGTGCCATGGAGGTGTATGGTGGTCTGGAGGCCTTCCCCATCAATGAGAATCTTCTGAGATTGCACCAAATACTAATCGCAGTTATTCTGACTACCTCGAGGGAGAAAGGAAGAAGAATGAAGAAGAAAATAGGAGACAAGAACAGGCTCAGGCAGAAATGGAAGCTAGAGAGGAAGCACCCTGGAAGTTAGATGGAACAAAAAAGAAGATTGTTGAGGAGGAAGAGCAAGTGCTAGAGTTGGCGGATGTCGTCAAGAGCAAGAAAGCCACTGCTGCTACCCTTCGCAGTGATGCCAATAAATGCTTGTCAAAATTATTAAAAGCCCAAAATTTAACTGAAATCGCGGCATCGCAAGCCATTCTGGAGGCCACCAATAAATTATTGGAAGAAGCGGAAGAGAAAAATAAAGAAGCCGAAGCTCATCACGGAAGTCCATCCACAAAAGAAAAACTAAAGTCATCCACCAGCTGGAATCTGCAGCCGAAAAAAGCTGGACTGATGAGTACAGATTTCTCATCTTTTATTCAACTTTATGAATAAAAATGTTCATATTTCCAACTGCCTTGTTTCTCTCAATTTTTGCCAGTACCCTAACCTCTACCTCACAAATGAGACAGCTTTTACGAATAAAATGCATAATTTTGCCTAATAATGCAGATTTCTGAATGGTAACGCTGGAGTAGGCATAATGCTCAGGAAGAGTGTGGGACTGCGTGTGAAGAGTTTCCTGCAATACAGTGAAAGGATTATAATGGTTAAAATTGAAACTAAGCCTACAGATACCATTGTGGTGCAAGTTTACATGCCTACATCAGACTACGAAGATGAAGAAGTGGAAGACATCTACGAAGATATTACTGAAGTAATAAAACAGGTAAGAGGAGAAGAAAACCTAATTATTTTAGGAGACTGGAATGCTGTCGTAGGCGAAGGACAAGATGGAAGAATAACTGGAAAATATGGATTGGGAAACCGAAACGAAAGAGGAGAAAGACTGCTGGAGTTCTGCACACAACATAAGTTAGTGGTTACTAGCACATTGTTAAAAAATCACAACCGAAGAAAATACACGTGGAAGATGCCAGGAGACAGAGGAATATTTCAAATAGACTACATTTTAGTGAAGTAGAGGTTCAGGAATCAGGTGTAGGACTGCAAAAGCTACCCGGGTGCAGACATAGACAGCAACCATAATTTAGTGATGACGAAATGCCATCTAAAATTCAAGAGATTGAAGAAAATAGTAAAGAACATTTGGCAAGTAGAAAAACTAAAGGAGACTCAACATCAGCTGGAATTTCAGAAAGCAGTAGAAAACAACATAGGAAAGGACCTGACTGGGCAAACAGTAGAAGAGCGCTGGGAAATCATTAAATGTGGACTACAGAAAGCCGCAAAAGAAGTTCTTGGAAGAAGAAAAGTTGTTAAAAAGAAACCATGGATCACGGAAGAAGTCTTAGTGCTGATTGAAGAAAGAAGAAAGTACAAGAATGCGAAAACTGAAGAAGGGCAGCTTTGCTACAAAAGAATAAGGAACGAAGTAAGTCACAAAGCCAGGAAAGCTAGAAAAATGTGGATGAACAATCTGTGCAAAGATGTACAAAACCTTACCATTGGAAAGGTGGGAGCTGCCTATAGGATAGTAAGGAACCACTTCAAGGAACGGAGTGCAAGATGCAATGCTATAAGGGACAAGAAAGGAGAACTTTTGATTGAAAATGAAGACAAAGTGAAGAGATGGAAAGAATATCTCGATGAGTTATACAACGGGAACAATCTCAGCACGAAAGTGATTGAAGAGAAAAGCGAAGTCGAGAAGAATGATATGGGGGCATCAATATTGAGATCGGAATTCGATGCAGCAGTAAGGGACCTTCGGATGAATAAGGCTTCTGGAATTGATGATATACCTGCAGAACTGATAAGGAATGCAGGAGAGAGGACATTGGCCCATCTTTATAATGTCATCTGCGACATGTACTCAACAGGAGAAATACCCAGGGACATCAAGAAAAACATCATCATTCCTATTCCCAAAAAGAAGAGAGCAGAGAAATGCGAAAATTTTAGGACTATAAGCCTGACGACACATGCATAAAAGATATTGACAAGGATCATCTACAGAAGAATAGAACGAAAAGCAGAGGAGTTCCTGGATGAAGATCAATTCGGATTCAAGAAAAGTAAGGGTACAAGAGAAGCAATATTGGCCCTTAGGCTGCTTATAGAGAAGAGAATGGAGAAGAACAAACCGGCCTTCATTGCATTTGTGGATTTAGAGAAGGCTTTTGACGTGGATTGGAATTCAATGCTTTATATTCTGAAAGGAATTGGAGTTTCCTACAATGATCGAAGAATTATCCACAGTTTGTATAAAAACCAAGTAGCTGTAATTAAATCTGGACCCAGCTGTGAAGAAGCAAGAATAAGGAAAAGAGTGAGACAAGGCTGTGCACTGTCTCCCGTAATTTTTAATGTTTACATTGAGAGAGCCATCAATGAAGTCAAGGAGAAGTGTTCTGGAGTGAACATCCACGGAGAAACAATCAGCATGATCAGAGACAGAGAAGGAGCTGAATAAGATGCTAACAACCGTGGAAAGGACAATGACTAGACATCAGCTGAAGATCAATAAGAAGAAAACTAAGATATTGGTGTGCAGCAAAAGAGAAGAGGCCAAAACCAACGTTAAACTAGGAAAACATAAACTGGAAGAGGTGAAAGAGTTCTGTTACCTGGGAAGCAGAGTAACTAATGATGGTCAAAGCAAGAAAGAAATAGTGAGTATAATAGCCCAGGCAAAGAGGACATTCTATCAAAAGAAGAATCTACTAACAGTTGGAAATACAAGCTTGGAAGTAAGGAAGCAATTCATCAAAATGTATATCTGGAGCATGTTCCTTTACGGCAGTGAGGCATGGACAATGACAGCAGTGGAGAAGAAAAGGGTGGAAGCATTCAAAATATGGTGCTATCGAAGAATGATGAAGATAAAATGGATGGACCGAGTGACAAATGAATAAGTCCTAAGAAGAGTGGGAGAAAAGAGAAGTCTGCTGAAAACTATAAAAAGAAGATGGGAAAACCTAATCGGCCATATCTTAAGACACGATGGCCTGATGAAGACAATCGTCGAGGGAAAAGTGAACAGGAAAAATGGAAGAGGCAGGCCTTGTATGAGTTACATGGAGCAGGTCGTAAAGGACGTGAAAGAGAGGAACTATGTTGGTATGAAGAGGTTGGCCGATAGAAAAATCGAGTGGAGGGCTGCATCAAACCAATCCTTGGATTGTTGACCCTTGATGATGAATGCAGATTAGGTCCGATTCACCTTGATTTTCATGCCTATTATGAGTCTGTTTTGGTCTATATTTTGGTCTATATTTTCACAAACTTGGGTCTATAACGTCTATATTTTTTTGCCCTGAGCCTATGCCTGACGTTGCCGACATTCTGGGTGGAATGAATGAAAAACACAAAAATGTCGCTTCTCACGATCCAACTGATAATGAGGATGAACAAGAACAATACAATCCAAAATGTGAAGAAAAAGTGAAACATTTATGAGTTAATAAAGGGTTTCTAAAGCCTTACAGATGTCTGGTTAACTTTTCAGGATTCAGACAAGTAAAAGTAGTGTATTCCACCCTACTATCTTTGGCTGTAACAAGTTGCTTGGCTGCAAGAGCCATGAGCAGAATAAAAATAATAAAAAACAGACTTAGGTCATGTATGGATAGGCATCAAGGGAGTGAGCCAAATAAAGTGGGCTGGGGCTAACGACTTCTGGAGTGACAATTACAGGGTGATATACTCAGGAGATGACCAGAAGACAGTGGGAGTGGGATTCATACTGGAAAAGGATTGGTCAAGATGAGTGAAGTCCTATTGGCAATATAATGAAAGGATTCTGACGGTCAAGTTAGAAGGAGAACATACAGACACGGTGATAGTGCAGGTATATATGCTGACGTCCAGCCACTCTAAAGAGGAAATAGAAGAAATGTATGAGCAAATGGAAGAGGTCCTAGACACAGTAAAAGTAAAGAACCTAATTATTATGGAGGACAGGAATGCAGTGGTCGAAGAGTTCCGAGAAGGAAGTAGCGTGGGTAGGTTCGGTTAGAGAAAAAGAAATGCCATGGGAGAAAGCCTGGTAGAGTTCAGTGAAGAAAAGAAAATGGTAATAGCAAACACCCTCTTCGAGCAACACCGGTGAAGAAGATACTCATGGAAGATGCCGGGAGACAGAGAATGATACCAGATTGAATACATCCTTGTCAGAATGAGATATAAGAACCAAGTTAAGCTGTGTAAGATTTACTTACCCCGGAGCAGATATAATTAATGACCATAACCTGGTGATCATGGACAGCTGCCTGCGATACAAGAAGATTAAGAGAATTACAATGGAACACAAATACACTGGAGAAAAAAGTAGCAAGAGAATGGTTCACATCAATCCTTGATGCAAAACTAGAATTCAAGGAGAGCAGCAATGGAGAAAGATTTAATAAAATAAAGAAGATCATTACTGAAGTAGCAAATGAGCAGCTCGGATTAAGGAGGTAGAAACAAAGCAGCCATGGATAACGGCTCGAATATGAAACATCATAGTGGAAAGAAGAAAATACGAGAACCCAAGAAATGAAACTGAGGAGGCTCAATATAAGAAGTTGTGAAACCAAGTAATGCAAGAGTGCAAGAAAGCTAAGGAAGAATGGATAGAAAACTGCTGCGAAGAAATGTATAACAACATAAAGAAAATAAATGCTGAAATGGCTTATAAACTGGTGAAGAGACAATTCAGAGAAAGGAAAACAAGATCCCACAACATAAGAGACTCGAGTGGAAAGATCCTCACAGATCAGGAAGGCATAGGGAAGCGATGGAAGCAATACATCTAAGAGCTCTATCAAGCACCCAGACTACTGGAATATGGCTTAATGGATGAAGAAAGCAGGGAGGATGAAAATGAATGGGGACCCGAGATATTGAGAAGCAAATTCGACAGAGCTGTGAAAGACCTAAGGGAGAACAAGGCACCAAAAGGGCCTGAGCGGTGGATAAATTTTCTTTTCAAATGGCTTGCATCAGAACCAAAATTGTAGTTTGATGGTGGAACCCAGGGATTTGTAAGCTATTCCTTCTTTTTTTCTGGTGGCAACTTAGGGGCGTGACCAACTTAATGACCAATGTCATTTTCATGGTAGCCATCGTATTCTTCAATTGTTTTTAAGGTCCCAGTCCCAGGGACAGCTATGAGTAGAAGTGAAGAATTGCGAGACCCTTGTTCCATAATCAACTCTGAATCCAATGGTTCGGTCAGTTTAGTTCCATCTTCATCACCATCATTGCTTCCACTTCCACTACAGTCATCTTGATCCTTTTTCTGTTTGAGAGGTTTTATGCCAGTAAATCATAGAAATTAACTTAGTACACAAACCATTATCAATCATTCATCCAAAAAAACAATTGATGTAATAACTTTAGCGTTAGATTTACTTGCAGACAAGTCAGAGGACAAGTTAGACTCAACTCCTTTGAATAATACAATAATAAACAGCATAACATTGATTATAATAAACCTCTCTTATTACACACACTGACTATTATCAAACCTGAGGATATGATTCATCAAATTATCAAGAATTGACGTGGCTCAGTTATCACACATTCTCACTGTAGAACATTAATATTTCTTGGAATTGACATCTAATAAATGCAGCATTTATAAAGATAATTCTACTTTCCTTTCTATCATATGTTTTCAGATGATAATGATGACTACATAGTGTAAAAAACAATCGATGAACACAGTTCCAGCGTCAGCAATGCTGAAGCTGATTCTATTTCTTATTATTACTTGTTGGTGAACATGTAATAAATGTTATTGTTTATCTGTATTAGAGAAATTTGAAAACTCCACTGGTGTTTTTTTCTAAACGTGAGTCCAATATTCAACAGTATTCCATATTAGGGACACTGTGAGCCTAATGTGGAATACTAGTAGGAGTTTACTCAATATTTGATTTTTTTAAATTCAGATTGTATTGAAATAAATTCATCAATTCCAAACTGTCACTAAAGATCTAAGCAATACCATAAAATAACTTTCACTCATAAATAACTGAAACCCAAAAGAAAATTCTCTGATCAAATCAAAACCTTATCATCCTAGTTCCTAGTCCCTAGATATTAATATATTTATACAAATAAATATAACATTTTAGTATAAAATTAAGTAAAGGTTTAATTTAAAATTTAATTTTCTACAGAAGTCTTATATTCATTTAGGCAGCCTCAATGTCTTCTAAATATAAATAAGAAGGTAAACTAATAAACTATAACTGCAATAAATTCAAACAATTGGTTGTTTCAAAGAAACATTTAGTAAACATCAACAGTGAATGCTCACTAACGCCTCGCATTCAACTAAAATATAGATCAACTAGCGGTGGGCGGCTCAGTTTTTATAGTGATGCAGAACTCACTGGACCCCTCTAGAAGATTCCCTCTTCTCTCATTGGCTGCCGCCTGTAGACTCTGCTAGAGCCCACTAGAGACCTCTCCCTCCCTTGAATCCGACTGGCTGGCTGACATAGATTCCTGTACCAGTCGCTATGTGGCTCTAGTTACTTCTTGGTTTTTCATCATTTCATTGTGGTAAAGAACTGATTACTCACCATTACCCTACCTAATTTTATTTTGTTTCATAACTTTATAACCATTTAATTATTTTTGCTTCTATGGGGAGGGGGAGGGCAGCTGCCCCCCCTGACCCTCGCTGGGTACACCCCTGGACAATACTGTGATAGTAAAATTGTATTCAGAGCCAAAATCATTGCAGTCATGTATATAATGTTGCATTTAACCACCCATTAGGCTATGAGTAGGTACCTGTGCCCTAAATTATGTCTTTGGAGAATCTCCTGAGTATTGTAAACAACTTGACTTTCCATATGAGGTGCTGACCGGAGTCACTGAAAACTTCAAGAAATCTTTAGTAATGAATCCTGTGGGACAAGAGGACACTCTTACCTCACAACACATAATGCCATAATGCCACAGCATTTATGGAAAAATCTGTAAGTGCTGCACATCAAGCCTCATCTTTTATTTAGGATGTGACTATGTATGTGGTGATGTGGTTTAGCCTCAACCAACACTCATTATACTGTAGTAACTCCCATCAGTAGATAGTGTAAAAAAGAATATGAAGAAACTTATGCCATACTGTTCAAAAATTTCTCACGAATCACTCTTGAGTATTGTAACTTTTTTTGGATTTTAATCAGTTTTTAATGTTTCTAATATATATTAAAAAATATATGTTTAGGAAAAAAAGGAAAACCCTGTCATCGAAAGAACTTACCACTTCTAGCCACCATGTTTGGAAACCCAAAGATAATGGAGGTATTAATTTGGTATACACTCCAGCTTTCATTAAGATCATAAGTCTTTGTGGAAGAGCTTATTTTGATGAATGCTGCCATCAACCCATAAGACCCAGGTGTTTAAAGGACTGGATATAATTTATTTTTTATAATCACGATTGATATGACTCTTTCAGTTTTATGGTAATGTGAGGTTATAGGTAATTGAGTCATCTGCCAATTATCTGAAGATCTGGTGCAGAAGCTTTTTGATATGAATCCTTCCTAGTATTTCATCTTCAAAGTTGAATTATTCATACTAATACAATGGGCCCTTTTCTTTGGTCCAGCAATGGCAGGATAGGAGTTTAAGCTCTGGACACCTATGAGCCCCAGCGAATTAGTGAACCTAGATTTTTTCAACACTTCATTGACGAAGTCTTCAGTTTTTTATATAGTTGTAATTAGGGGAGGTGACAGACAGCTAAGGTCATTCATTTATAGAGAATCATAGATGCCATAGGACAATAATGTAGGATTCTTTGCAAGTGGGAGAAATCTGCCTCTGGCATGAAAGGCGTTAACCAATGTTAAGAGGTTAAGGGATTTTTTTAACTTTCCTCACGGGCTCCTTTGGTTGCCGAAGATACATCTTGGAACTTATTCCTTGCACTCTTAGGCTAACTTTAGCCACCAGCAATGGGCCTTGATCCTGGCTTTAGTGACCCACATCTGTCCAGGTGGAACATGGTCATGGCACTGCTCTATTATCTTATATTGTGTGCCCTTTAGTCACCACCCTTATTCCACACTGTTTTACAGCAGAGGATTCTATTTCTAATGGAAGAGATATTTGATGCTCTAAACTCCTCTCCACAAAAGGCACCACTGAGCCCATGGCTTAACATCCCATCCAAGAGATGGAGAACTGAGCTGAGCTGAGAACTCCACGCAGATCTAAAGTAGGAACCATGACTCTAATGAAAAAGCTGCTCAGTTCTCTTGCTACCACACTAGCCCAATCCTGAGCAGCATTCAAGGCGACAGTTTTCTACTCTCCTCCAAGGACTTTATTTTGGCAAGGTTCTATTTCTTGTAGATCTTTATTTGTAGCCAAGAGCTCTTAATTTTCATGAATGGTAAATCATGTTATCAGAAACTATATGGAGGTTTCAGGTATTTTCAAGCAGAGACAATCAGCCAGCCAGGTAGTATGGCGCATTTCATGTTGTAAGGTTTCCTCTTTCATTATTATGTTTGTTAAGTCCTCCATCACAAGATTATATGACAAAACAAGTAGTACACTTTTCCATCTGCTGTAGGATGTGACCTGAGAATTAGCCTGCCTCAGAATGATAAAAAAATCATCTTTATTTTCAACAGAAAGGCACATGTTTTGGCTAATAAATTTAAATTTATAATTTACTAATTAGTATTCACTTAAGGTTATAAGATTAATTTTATATTCGATTCTATCTTTGAGCGCTTGTTTCCAGTTTCATCAGTCTAGCTCTTAAAATTAATGAATTCCTATCGCGTTATCTTCATTATTAACCATCCTTAAGAAGCATATTTTACCTCATGGAGAGCAGCTAATAGTTGAACTATCTCATTCTAAGAATCTTTCTTTTTTTTCTCGCTTAAATGTGGTCACGTCGGCTAAGCGGTTGATGGTGGAATTGCAAGGGAAAAACATGCAGTAAAATTGAAAATGCAGTTCTCCTTATGTTATCAAGAATAATTTTTAAATATTTTCCCTATTATAACACTGTAGTTTTATAACAGTTTTCGGCTTTATGTGTGTAACTCGTAATTCTTTAAGATGACTCTAGAGTTTCTAGAAGCTTCTTTTTAGAAGCTTCTCTTTAGTAGCTAGACGATCGCGTATTACTTTACATAGTGGGAAGTTCCCGGCCCTTGAAATGTGTTTTTTTTAGTATCAGTAATGTTGAAGCTGAATTAAATCCGGATAAAATTTAAATTTATAGTGCCGGGGATAATGTTTGAGAATTTTTTCCTTATATTTTGAGCTATTATGAAGTGTTTTTTTGATGTCAGCGTGAAGAAGATGAAATTGAAAAACAACATTCTCGGATTGGCCGGAAATGTTTTTTTATAAATTTCATTTTTAGGTGAAATGCTAATTCCTCATCTGATTCTGTCCTAAAACACATTATTCACAGTTTCAGAATGAAGGATTTATTTTCTTATATTTATTATTAAGACAATGTCGCACCATCCTCCTATGGATTTCATGGAAACCTAATTTTCATGGAAAATGAAACTCCCTAAGCCGTTAGTACTTTTGCGTATTGAAAGGGCGAAGGCGTAATATCATTTTCAAGCGTTAAGTGAGTTTGAGAAAATTGCCAAACTAAAGTGAAAATAAACGTGTCAAAGTAAGTAAAAAGTCAAAGTGAATGCAGTGCAACAGGACCCATGTATGGGTATAAATATATGCTTAATTTGATTACTTTATTTATAGCATTGTTCTCTATAACTCGTGAAATATTCTTCCTAACTGGCAAGGTTGGACAAGAGACCTCCGTTATGATGTGCTCGTAACTTACCGACTGGCTGCCACCTTCATGCTTAGGTACAGCGAGTGCTTTAAATGCTTTATTTCACTTAATTTCACGGGAAGGAAGTTATGCAACACTAGCTATGAGAGACGCATCTCTTTATGACAAGATATGGGGTAAAAGAAAGACGGTCTGGCGTAATTTTATTTGCCGGAGAACTAAACTCTAACCGCCAATAAAGATAATAAGTACAATAAAATAGGAACAATTCAATAGGGAAAACCCCGAAAAGAATTTGGGCTTTGGAAGTTAGTCTTTGGGTCAAGGAAGTTGAGTCTTCGCTAGCACTACGTTGCATATTTCGACCCCGAGGTATGAATGCCTTTAACCACTTTTCCTGCGTCATTTTCGTGTTTGTTCTTATCTCCATTTTCGTTGATGTCGCGAGAAAATGACGGAGAATGAACGTACGTGTTAACTGGCGTATTGCTCTATCAATTTACCGATGGAATTTTCCTCAACTCCATTTCTCCGCCCCCTTTGCCATTTCTTCTTCTCAGTACAGCCATTTACATGTATTTGTACGCATTTCCTACAATCGTCAGTCTTGAGCGAAATGGTTGATCCATCTAGGCCACTGTGAAGGTATTTTTTTCCAAAATATTTTTTCGCTTTAATTGCGTGCTTAAATAATCGAAACGATTCTCATTCACTTTTCCCTAACTTTCTCTTTCGTGGAGGAGGTAAGTTATAACCAATGCCAAAGCCCGTACTGGCCGATGCTTTAAGTTTTTTGCATGGAAATGTGTCAGGATGTTTTTCAATTTTCGATGTTGATCTCTATGCCCACTAGCTTAGAGCGATTATGGCTGTTTCATTAATGAGGAGCCTTGGAGCGTTCTAAGTTACTCATTATTGTTTCCAGTTGTATGAATCTTTGTACCCATGGCTGGATTATGTTGCCTACCTCCCTCGCAGACTAGCATTCATCATTTCGAATAAGAGAGATAACTACTATGGATTTCTTTTTAACCCGGCGATTTCTTTCCTAACCGACAGGGCTCGACGCGCCTCCTCCGTCCTATTCAAGAGGCGTCACGGCAACGCGAGGGAGTACGTGATCTGCTGTTGTGATCAGCCGAAGCTTAAGGAACACGTGATCCGTGCGTCTACTATTCACGGTCCGTAGACCGTCCGACACGAGGTAAGTTTAAGATTTTTATCCCTTAAAGACTTAAAGGGCAGACAAAAAAGAGCAATATTGTCCTGTAGGAGATTTTTAGCAGTCTAGTCTTGATTGGCGGGGAGGGTATTTACCTGTCTACATTTGATGCCGCATTCTTTTCGTTCCGTGTAAAAACCTACGGATTCACCATTTGTTTTACCGGGAATCGCATCGGGCTGTATTGTTCCGACGTCCGGCCGTGTTAACGTGTTGAAGAATCATCTCCTATGGGTTTTATTGTCGGAACTCGTACAATATAATAAGTTAAGCGGATTAAATATTCGTCTGTCAAATAAGGGGAGTAGTATAGGTTTTGACCGGAATATCCGTTTTGATATTTTACGTTTGCGTCATTTGGGGCTAATCCCCACAGCGTGTGTAGCTCTCACGCTCTTGTGGGTCCCAGGTCCTTTCACTCTGCCGCCTATGGTTTCCTAGAAAATTCTGATTCCCATAAGATTATGGGCTAGCTTATGGGCCTCGTGACAGCGTCTCCCGTATGCAAATGATCTGTTCATTGCTACGTATTTGTGTTTCGGCCTCAAAAATTATATTCCCGGTCACAATCGTTATACGTTCGAAAATTTGTTTATTTTTTCTCCTTACCTCCCTTTCTTCAGCCAGCCTTATTGACACATACTCTTTCATCGCCTCTGATGTTTTTTTATATGTTTGTCTTTTCACACTGTCCCTTCTTCATTTTATCATTTCTTTAATACTACCGAAAAATTTGTTCTCATGCAACGCCTAATCCAGATTTTCTCTTCTAATTGTTTCCATTCTCCTCGACTCCCTCTTATCCAGTGCTTCTAAGTTTTTTCATCTTTCCTTTCGATTGCCCAAGTCTCCGCCCTACGGAAGTCCACACTCGAAACGGAGCGCTACGCTAGCCTCTTCCGCATTTTCTCTCCCGAAAGCCAGAAGTGAAGCTACATTTTCTTGCGAAAAATCCCTCTTTTGCCATCTATATCCTTCTTCTTGGTTTCATGAAGCGAGCCATTCCGGCAATTCAATCCCATTTTTATTTCGGATAGATCGTAATGTATGGTAAAACTTTAACCATAAAATTTTTCCTTAAATGTTATCTCTGACGATCATTCTCTCCCGGGGTTCGTGGTAGAACGACGTTCTTTGACATGTGATCAAGTTCATGGAAACCAAACCGAGGTTTTTATGACTCTCAGACCTAAGTTGGCTCTGATTCACCTTCTTTGCTCCGTCCGATGAAAGTAGTACCTCGTGAACCTGTCCGAAAGTAAATGAATTATTTACCGAAAAAATTGTTGAAGTAAATGATATGTGAATACAGTAGAAGATCGATAATCCGGAATGCCCGGGACCAGGCACGTTCCGGTATAAAGATATTTCCGGTGTATAGATCGCTTTACTTGAAGTAGGCAATACAGTAGGAAATTCAGCTGTAAGAGCGTTGTGGTCTCGTCGAAAGTGAGCAGTGAGAATTTGTCTATGGTAAAAGAGGTGGCAAGCAATGATAAAACGAAAAGCATATTTCAAAGATTTCTCATTTGTAAAAGTTGAAATGGGAGAACAGTCTTGATGAGACCACCTGTAAATGGAAATAAATAGCACTTAATTATGTAATCTGAGCAGAATATCACTATTTCGTAGGCCCATATTGCAAATCAGGACTATAAATCGGAACTATTGCCAAAAATCGTCGAGTATAGATGAAAATTCTACGTCGAATTTACGACTAGTGGCGTAAAAAATTGAAGGTTTTGGAAATGAAAAACGCACTTCGAATAAAATAATACTAATGGTAATTGATCGAATTTTCTCGTGTAATTAAAAAATTTAATTACAAAAATTCGTAGTGCATAGTATGAAAACATATTTTCGAAAAATTGCTTAAATTACCAACGCTAACTAAAGTAGCAGAAGTCCAAAAAAATGTATTATTTACGTACGATTGTCTTTCTGACCTTTATTTGGCCGGGTGGAGTGAAGCCATATCATCCTCGACAGCACCATCTAATGTATTTAAACTTTATGATCTTCAATGAGGGTAAGTGTAAACTTAGATCAGCGTAGGGTTTCTTGAAGATTAAGTGAATCATCTCATTAGATTTATCAAAATAGGATCTCCAAGTATTCCAGTTATGCACGAAGAGGGCGCTAACAAAATCTAAGTCTTGCTCTGACTTATGTTATTTGAGGGTTTAAGTTATTATTAACTTACCTCCTTGTTAATCGCGTCGTATCACTGCTAATAATAAAAACTAGATCAGCGGGTAACAACGACGTGCTGCCCTTGTGCTTAAGAGTAAACGTTCTCTGAAAAATTAATAAAATGAGATCGGGAAATCCGGATGAAATACCCTTTCAGCATCGGATGGTAATTGTGGCAGAGCGTTGGATTACTGGACGGAGATAATGGGTGCAAATTCTAGAGACTTCCTAGGATTCATTAAACTAAACCCAAATCGAGTAATTTCCAGGACTTCCTGTGAAAGCACAGGGGGAACTGGGAAAGGGAATGGTCCATTTATTTCCCTGATGAGTGAATTTCACAAGCCGTAGAGTTTGTACTCGGAGAGCTTTACCGTCACCAACCCAACCAATCTTTGGGTTGAGCACTACGGTTTAGTTTGACATCTTGATGCTTGCATTTAAAATTGCAAAATGCTTACGAATAAATTGCTTTGTCGCAATTTCGTACACTCACGAATTCAAAGAATTTTCGATGAATTGAGCAGCGAAAACAAATATAATTTTTCACTGCTTAAAAAATACGTATATATTATATTGGACCCAGTAAGCATCTCAAGTACACGTTTCCATAATGTTTAAGTATTATAAGTGCTGCAATTGTTTGTCCCAACTATACAATCTATTTTTGCAGAGGAATCGAAAATGTCCAAAGAAAATTTATTTCCAAGGTGGTATCATTTCCAGTGCAGTAATTGAAAGAGTCGAGCGTCAGGCTCGTAACAGTAACCACATTTCCCAGGCCGAGTCATTTTACGAGTATGTGAGCTTTCTTGGAAACCAGAGGCCGTAAAGTGAAAGGAATTGCCCATTCTAGTCTCACATGAAGCGGTTAATGCCTCAATGGGATCAGGAGAAGGTGCACCTGCTTATCAAACCGACCTTCCGGTTGAAGGCCTCACATTTGGTCCGTTCTTTTTATACACAAGCGGGTCATTATAACGATTCATGGGATCCCGTACCTCTGGAATACGTTACATTTCTTCATTTCCAATCGAAATTCGATGTTCAATTTGGTTCGCCCGGGGCCGGCGCATCAAATACTACCGCTCGAGAAGCTGCCTTTATTCGCGTCTTTACCAGCTATCAAGCGGTGTAATGCTTTCAAACTCGTTACGATCTCATCTCATGTTTATTCAGCCATCTTTTCATGGAGTCCTATATATATTTGTAACGGATATCAGAGCCATTGTTCAGCGAAGAATTAGTTGTAAAAATTATCTTATGAATCTATTACACGAACCGGCTTCATCAACAACGGCGGTTATGTCCTTTGTTAAAAGATATGTCACTCTCTTTCTTTCCATCAAAAGTAAGAGGAAGTTGATGCTAATTTTATTTACGATTTCCTTCGGTCAAATCGTTTATGACATCAACATTTGAATGACTGACAATGAGATAATATGTTTAAATTTTATTTTATGCTAGCTCTGTCAAAAAATTCCCTTTTGCACTGTGCTTACTTCATACTGCATTCGTTTTTTTTCTTTTCCTGTATTATAGGAACATATGAGGCAGAATTGGAAAAGGATAGGCAGATGAAATATTGTTTGAGTAGTATGTAGTGTAGGATGCATGTTTAGCATTACTAACCCATGCATGCTAGGAAAATATAAATAAATTCCTTCCTAACCAGTAATCACTTTATTACTATGTAGTTACTAACCATCTTGTTGCACGTGATTCCAGCATGTTTGGTGGTCTTCACTCTCTGCCAAACCCTCACGGAGGCTCGCTGTGTAATACGTAGATGTGGATGTAGACATTATGCCACGTTGCGTATTGACAACGGCCAGAAAAAGAAATGAGCAAAGTTATTAGTGATGACAAATCTGGAAATGTATCTAGTAATATTATAAAACGCGGAAATAAAATAATGTGATATGTTTTCATCGTACGGTGACGTTGTAAGTAATGTTTTTTCCTGGATACTTATAACGTTTTGACTCTCCAGTTACATGGAATCATCATAATTAGTAAATTCGTATTTATTAGAACTTTCTTGCAAAAAGAGCTTTTTTATTTCAAGGAACTGAAATATCCGACCAATCGAGATCGATTTCGCCATGATGAGAACCAAATTGTGGTACCTGTTACAGATTATTATTGCCGTCTAAGCTTCCATCGGACTCTTTGGCCGGTAAGGTGGTAAAACCTAAAGGAAAAATAAGTACCTGGCATAAAATATCGAAACGAAAAGTACTTGATTAAGGATAGGAGAGTTCCTTAACCAAGTACTTTTCGTTTTGAAAAACATTTGACTCGTGAAACTCGTGAAAAACTTTTAACGAGTACTAAATGTGACTCGGCAAAAGAAGAGATTTAAGTGGGAGACTCGAGTGTACTCGCCAGCCTTTTATAGTGGTAAATTTTGTTATTACACGTGTAACGTGGATTGGAAATATGCAATTTCAACCCTTCATTAAATCTGTCAGGCGGGTTGGAGCGAGAAGTTTGAATAAATAAGGTGTTAAACGTCTCTACAACAACAATAATTTATTCCCCACGCCGTAAGTAATCATGACAGTAGAAGCATTTTGAATACGAGCAAATTGGCTGAAGATGAAAATTCCGGAAGAAATAAATGCAAAAAATCCTATTAATTGAAGAAAAAACAATCTCTGGCATCGACATTTATCGACCCACACTTATCTTCCCAATCTTTCTTGTGGTCACCTGTTTGATCGAAATATCGGTGTCGGAGATTGTTTTTTCTTCCATTAATAATTTTTGAAATTGTATTTCTCCCGAAATTTTCATGACAGTGGAAAATTCTGAAGCCTTATATTCTCTCATCACTTCAGAACATGAACTTACTCATTCAGAATTTCACTCCAACTTAAGTCATTTCATATGCATTATTGAATCATTCTGCCAATCTAACACCCTCTGCCTCACGCTCAGAGGCCGGCTTTCGATAGATAGGCATTTATCTGTCCTTGGACATTTTGTCCCTTGAACATAAACAGAAAACAATTGGTAATAATGCAAGACATAAGTCTCATACGGGGGTACCATAAGGATTTAGACGGCATATGGACAATTCTTACGGCTATGGGTTGCAGAATCGAAGCTCTTGGTCCGGTCCTTCATGGTCACCTATTCTGAATAATGGCTAGCTGCTTCAGGGCCGTGCGAAATATGCCTCTCCTCTTTCCAGTCACGCGCGTAAAATTTCTCCTTTTGTCCCGCCGTCGGTCTCCTCCGCTTCATTATGCCAAGTGCCATCCCTCCCCGCCGTCTCTCTCTTTCTTTATTCCCTTTGTCCGGTATTTTTTTCGTCACCGGTCAGTCGCGAAGGTATTGCGACATCTTATCGCCCCCGACGTGGAATTTCGACATTCTGCCCACGCTCGACGGATGGAGGTTGGGTGTCGTCTTGTCGTGCGGGTGTGGTAGGCAATGGAGTTGAGACCAGCAACGGATGGACGGACGTTCCTCCTCGGACTGGGCGTCATATAAGAATTTTTCCTCCTTCCCCGAGCCCAGCAGACGGCAGGAAGTACGGAAGACGGCAGGTTTTTGCTACGGCGACGGTGAACGTTTTTACCGAGCAAGGAAATGAACGCCCCCGATGAGGTGGTCGGGTCGATTTTCGGATCCACGTCTGTATGTCAGAGAGTACGTCACCATAGCAGCTTTCTATCATTTCAAGGCAGAAGACCTGGTCTGAATTGTTTGGGATAAAGAAGAGGAAGTTCCTGAGCACGGTATTTGGTTGCTAGTAGTTGCTATCAGAGTAGGCGATCAGCAGCTAAGGCCATTTTACTGTTAAAGTTAGATATTGGGGAAGAGATATGAATATTTTTGGGAGTGGGGGAAGAATTGAGGAAAATCAGGCATCGGTATAAGCCTTTTGTGAACGAACGACGCCAAGGGGTCCACGGTTTAGCGTCCCATCCAACGGACAGAGTACCGAACTCAGGAGTGTTCTTCAGAAAACATTCATTATGTCTTTATCTGTAATTTTTTTTCTAATTTCTTGCTCTTCCCATTGCTCTAGTTTCTCCTCTCAAGTTAATCGCCTAAGCGTGCTTCTTGATTCATAGTATATTCTCCCAAATTACTCTGCACTCTGTTTTCCTATTATTTCCTCCGTTATCCACGGGCTCTATAGCCCGCTCTCATGTATACC
The DNA here is from genome assembly GCA_933228895.1 of Platycnemis pennipes. NCBI lineage: Eukaryota > Metazoa > Arthropoda > Insecta > Odonata > Platycnemididae > Platycnemis > Platycnemis pennipes. The sequence goes on from OW121853.1 coordinate 57,500,833, forward strand.
TTATACTCTCATTTCTTCCTGTCGCCTTCTTGATAGTTTTTTCGTACTCCACTCAGTAATCACTACGGAGGGGTTTACACCACTGGAAAATCTACCATTCCGACATCCAAAATAAGACCTTCGGGGTGGGAAGCCAGTACCCTAGCCGCCACAAAAACTCCATTCCCGACTCGGCAGAGGGGCCTCAACGGAGGGAAAAATTTTTGTATTGCCTCCACCTTAATTTTTTCGGACAGATCAAATTATAGGCCGCAGTTATTTTCGATATTTTTCTCATTTAGTAAGTTAATGGAAAAAACTGACGGTTAATTAGCATGTAATGGACTGGTACTTGCCTTCGTCAGTTCTTCATGTTCGTTGTCTTGTGACAAACTCATGACGCTCAAATCTCGTGTATCCTCCAGAGAATCAATCCTCTCATTTGCGCCTAATCTTACATGATATTCACACAACCTCCATTTGCTATTGAGCTGGTGTCCTCAGTAATTTTTTTCATAACGTCATTAACGATTAAATCAAGTGTTCTCCGTTAAATGCGTCGCCCTTGAGCTCTGAATAATTGGCTACGTTTTGTAAGGGAAGTACCTTTGTCAATATTTGTCAGAAGGCAGCTATTGATTGGCTTTTCCCCTCACCTATCTCACCTTATTTCTTCTGCCCGAGAAAACAAGGAGAATGGCTGTGGATGGGGCTGATGTTAGCCATCTCAACGTTCACTTAATAGGTGATTAATAACTATGGTCTTAGTACTTCACCAGCAAACTCTTAGACGAAATGTCGCGTTATATGGGTGCTAAACGTATCCAAAGCTTACGGGATAGTGAAGCAGATCATGGCGAATCCAAAAACTAAATTTTTGTCGTTCATATTCTTTCATAGTATATTAGCAACCTTACAGCACACGCGACGAATCTTGAGCTCTTAAAGGTTTGAGGTCGTGGCTCCGACACAGACCCCACCGATGGTTTTCGTTGATTTCGGATTCCGGAATGCATCCTACGCGTTGACCGCACTATTTTTGTCATCTTTCCCAAGGCTGAGACGTCCCAAGCCACTGCTACCCCTAAAGCAATTATGCTCTGTCGGTGATTCACAAGCATGAGACATCCTGGTCTATTACATTTCGAAGGCGTCATTTCCGCTGAATTGTTCCGCCCTTCGGTCATGGGCTCGTTTCCATTTTTTTCCCGCCCTAGTGAAATGTTATACACACATGATAATAAGCCCATGAATCAGCCATCTTTTATCTCGTCCCTGAAATTAGTATTGCCGCCGTGTTGAGGTCCGATCCTCAAAATGGGCATCGCTGTTTCTCTGCGGACCACCCTTTTTACCAACAGAGAGGACATGTCACCCGTGTCATGATGTCACCAGTGCCACTCTCTGATTGTTCCAGTGATGAGTAATGCAATCATTAGCATGCATCAAGGGTTTCTTTGACTCTAAAAATGAGGTCGTCTCACGCCTCTGAGGTTATTCACTTGGTCATCGCTGTAAACGTACGTGTTTGAACGGGAGACAGAAGGTGGTGAAGTTTTGCAGGTAATTCTGTCCCTCAACTCAGATTTAAAGTGATACGGTAGTAATTTCATGCCAAATCATAAATACCTAAGTTAATGAAGTTATCTTGCTTACTCTGCAATCTTTGGGATGTGCAATTAATAATTAATTAAAATTAACCTTTGACATGTTTGTCCAAGTTGTCCAGCGAATTTATTTAGGACAACGAAGTCCTCTTTTACAATTTAGGTTAAAATATTGTTGTAATACGTCTTTGGTAATTTTTATGAAAAATGGTAGTATTTTTAGCATTAACTTTTTCTACATATACTATTTATAAATACTACTTATTTTCTATTGTAGATGATTACACTTATTATCTTTAATTCCGTTCAACTTTCGGCATCTCCTTGCCACCATAGCTGGAAGGAGAACCTGTGCCGAATTTCAGGCACCTACTTTATTCTAAGCCGATTTAAAAAGGAGATAGTACAATTTACTTGGTTGAATATAATATTTTGAACTAATTCTCAACTATCACATTGATTTTTCAGAGCTAATCGTTTTATTTAAGAGTGAAGGGAAGGGATGTTTGGACATGGAAGGCTGTTGAGGTGTGTAAAATGCCCAGTAAGAACGGGAGATATAGAAGTTATATATATGTATAAGAGGGAATCGTGCATTTATCGAATGTGAGTTCATGAAGCTAAAATTAATTAATGAGGATCATTTTTATTTCTCTTTTGTTGTATGTCAATGTTGAGTATTAACATGCCAATTTTTGAAAGACGACGAAGTAACAAGAATAACGGAAGAAATTCAGAGATTATAGCCGTAGCAATTAAGGGTTGACCATGCTAATTAATTATAGTATCAACCTAATAAAGAATAGCCATTACATAGGCTTTAGCTGAAGTAAATGAGTCTCTGTTATATCTACTGATGGACTGGATATTTGGCGAATGTTCAGTGCCCAATTCAAATAAATTCACTTCAACTGTTCTACAAGAGAACTCTAGGAACATTAATATTGAAAAAAGACCACTTGGTAAAAATCCACACTTCAAAACAGACCCAGCAACTCAGTGCCATTTTCAAGGTGCATATAATTTTCAATATGAATATTTGTAATTTTTGCCGAGTTACGCCTGAAACTAGTTCCGATAGCACTAGGAACCTTGTGATTCCACAGACCAGAGATTTTGGTTTAAAAAGTTGTGCAAATGTTTTTAAATGAAAAATTTATAACCCGAATAACCACCACTACTACGAAATAAGGATGAGTGTAAATTGGGAGATACCGATCTTTTCCTATAGCATTATCTGTAGAAAGAACATTTTAGCGCGAGAAATTTCGAGAATCCGCACTCTCACGAAAAAGGAACATTTGCGATTCATCTTGACCCGAGCCTTCAAAATCCCACCGAAACTAAGAAAGTCGATTCAGCGGTCGGGGGGAGCCCATTTCCCACGGAGCAATGGAAATTAAACACAGGAAAGAGCACACACCCTTTTGCCCACGCCCAACTTGATTTCCCCCACTGGGTCCCTCTCCATTTTCTCTTCTTTCCGGGGAGGGGCAGGGAACGAGGTGTGGGGGGGGGGAGGGGTACATTCAATCCGGACGGAAAACAACCCGAGGGGCGTGGGGGCAACCGGAACGCTCGAGATTCATCCCACACGCGGATTCGGTCGTCGGGCGTACTCCCGCGACTTTTCGTCTCATCTCGACCTTTGCATACCCTCTCGCACCCACACCCCTCGTCCAACCTAGTCCTTTTCAAGCGAGCGTCCGCCGCCGAGCTCCCATGGGCCCCGCCGCGGCCCCCGCTCCCCCGTCGGCAATTGTCTCGCGAGAGGGAGTGGACGAGTCGCGCGCGAATGTGGCGGGAGTTTTCTTTTTTCTTTTTCGGGCCGCCCCACCCACACGACAGAACACACGCTCGCCGGAACCACGCCCGTGGCGCGCCGCGCCGCCAGGGAAATGAAATTCAGGTGCCGTGGTGGCCGGAATGCGAGGATGCGTAATTTGCCTTCAATGGCACTCTCTCTATCTCTTTCTCTCTCTTCCCCTCCCCTTTTCCACTGGAAATATCCCCATTAAATATCTCTTGAAGAGCCCATAAAGGCTATATAACATATGAAGGTTGTCCATTTCCACCTTTTCTTTTCAATGTATTCTCGGATATAAATGCTACAGATGCATGGGAAGGGATGGAAGCGGGAATGGATTAAATAATTAAGTCAGATTTGCGGATGATCAAACGTTATTTAGTCAGTCAGCAAAAAACTACAGTCAATGATTTGTGGAATTAGATTATGGAATTTTTGCTAAGAAATTTTTCTGTGGGATTCATGAATTTGCAATTATGCGGCGTGGTTGTAGACATATGTGTTTAAGTCCACCTCTTTGACCTCTCTCGACATAAAAAGGGCGTGGGGTTGCTGTGGGAGCGACAAGACGATGCTAATGTCGTCAATTATGGGGCCCTCGTTTCCATCCGCTTTAATCCTCTGAGTCTCCCTTTCACCTCGCGACAGTTTTCCAACCTCCCATTGATGGGAGAAAGGACAGGTTTTGTCGTCGGTAACCTCTGCGAGAACTTTATAGAAATTTCTTGTAATGCAGTGACAAATCTATCTTAAAATCATAAGTTCTACCTCATACTATTAATAAGACTGATATGGAATCTCTTCGACCATCACAATGGTTTGTCTCTGATATAAGGTGAAGGGAGGCAGTCAGTTAAGTTATACTTTCGTTTTTCGTTCAGTCAATATTTTTTGCATTTTTACTTCTTTCGCACTTACCAGCAGCTTAGTATATCGTATCGGCGCGGGATAAACATTGAGGTCGACTGCCACACACGATTCTGCGTTTTATGTGTTGGAGGGAATATTTATATAATCGAAGCAAGCAACGAAAACCTTAGCCAAAAAAGTGTTACAAGATAAGATATTATTTGAATATTAGCCATACTCGTTAAGCTTTTAGCGAAGTCCTTACTTTTGTCGGGTTGAAGTATAGAGCTAGAAAAACTTTCTCGTGGAGTGCATAAAATTTTCATCCCGTGGGGCAGTGCATAAAATTTTCGCCTCGTTGAAATGTTGCGTTATCATGCATTTTGGAATAGGCAATGGGGATAGGGCAGAATCTGTGTCAATTAATATTGAATAGTAGTATAAAAATCTTTTACACCGTGGGAACGAACCGTTTAGTTCGCTGAAATTAAATCGTGTGTCCGTATATTTTGGCCTCTCCGAGCCGCGGTTGACCCTCGACATTATTATTTTGAATTAACTAGTGCTGAAAATACTGATTCACTCACCGAAGTAATGTATTACTTTTTATATTCATTGAGTCATAAGACCCGCCCCAATGCTCCATGTATCCTCCATCCGCAATAGTTTTTTACCGTCAAGTCAAAATTATAATCCTATGGCATTAGTGCAACTACGGCTCTAATTGGATGTTTCATATAATTTAAAGTGGGCATGAATAAAAGTCAATTTACAGGCTCATCAATATATTATGTAGCGCTGATTTTTAGCTTTTTTCTCCTCCCTCCTTCCCCCATTAACGCCCCGTAACATTCACTAACCCCACCCTTAGTTACGTAACGGTGCCAATTTATCATATCTTTTTTGTAAATGATAAAACCGACAATCTTAATAAATGCATCATTTGTTTCTTAATTATATTATTTAATCTCTAATTGTTATTTGTATCATCATCAATATTAGAGTGAAGAATTAATTTATACTATATCTTTCTACCAACAGAACGGATATTATGTGCTAACAGTTTACCCAACCCATCTCCCGTTTTAACGTTACATACTATATTAACGATCCCTAATGAAAAGTAAACTACCCACGTGAAATACGTCAAATGGGGAATAGTGTAATTTTCGTGAAGAAAATGATTTTACTGGTAATTTTATTTAACATTTTCCCGTATTTTAAACTGCGCGTAAAAGGCGTTTGCTATCACTTCGTCCATAGAATTAATTCAAGACTGCTCCCCTTTGGAGCCGGGAGTGACGGTTGGAAATTCCGCAGTCTGGGTTTTGGAGTCGGCGAAAGTCATGCTTATTACCGCGGAAAATGTTCGGTTCCATTTCTTTCACAAATGTCAATTTCGAACGGTTCATTCGCGAGGACCTCCCTGAAGTTATGAATTATTGAAGGAGCACCCACTCTACTCCTTTCACTCCTGGGTGGTCCCTGATGCTGTCGTAGAACGCTCTGTTGACTGTGTCGGTAAATTAAAATTCATTTCCGAAGAACTATTGAATAGTCGATTTCGTCCTCCGTTTTTATTCATTGACGTCATTAATAGCAGCCAAATAAAGTTTTCTAACATTTTCCGGAGGAAGGGAAATGCATGCCGTTCTATTACCGTTGAGAGGATTGGTAACCTCAGGAGGAATTTAATATTTCGTAAATGCGGCCAGAAATGCAGTGTGAACGAACACTTCCTCTTGCCAATAATCCCCATAATTATTTTTTCCTTCAACTCGAGTGGAAAAAAATCCAGTATTACTGACTGCTCTAAGCTGGTAGAAGAATCCAATACCAGTAGGTACTTTCATAATTTATTTGCTTTCTCAAATTCTGGTGAAATTTGGTGGCTTAGTAATATACGGCAAGAATTAATTAGTCTTAGATATTTAATGAGGAAAGTTGTCACGCTGTAAAGTAAAAATGTAGGCATGATTAAGAGAGATGCACTGAGTTTTGGTGCTTCTACCCTCTTCCTTGGTACATAAACCAGCTCCGACTCAAGGCGCTGATCGGAGCTGGTAGCTGTTAAGCAGGGGAAGCCTGCTTTCTTTGTACTCGTGACCTTGGGATGCGGTAGGATAGGTGACTGGAGCAATTAATGCTTTAAGTAAGGATCTAGGAATTTAGAGCAAGACGACTGAAGGGGAAGTGCTAGATAAGCAAAGAAGATTGAAAAAGAGAATAGGCTTTCCGGATGTGACTAAGGGTGACAGGAGGTATGAAGAATTAATTCATGGATTCATGTGGAGTAATTTTGTCTTCAGTTTTAGTATCTAGTGTATGTTAACTAAATATTAAAGCACTAAATCCACCTTAAACAGAATACTTGTATAAATAAGATAAAGTTAAACCAACGTCCTGAGTTAAATGCATAATCATTATTTCACCTGAAGATCATGATTGATTGCTACAACCAGGTATTAATTATATATTTCTCGTGATTTGTCTGAAATAAGGGTTTATTTGAAAAGTTTCCTTAGAATATATGGCACAAGCCGCGATTCCGCTAAACCCAAGAGGGAGGAAATGGAAGTGTTTGTTCGACTCCTCTCATTTCCCCAAGATTTTCCGGAATTCGCGTAATTGTTTTAAGGTAGTGGAAGAAGGACATCTCGTTAATCTCTTGTTAGATGATGGTCCGATGAAGACAGTCGTTGAGGGGAAAGTGAATGGGAAGAATGAGTAAGGAAATTCTCGTATGACATTGAAATGAAAACTTGACTTTGTAGTTCCACATAAATTCTGTGTAATTCTCACAATTGATGTGGAACTGCAAAGTCAAGTTTTCATTTTAATCATGAATAGGTTTCATAAAGTACCGCCTGAAACCACCAGTTATACATCGTATGAAATATTAGGAGAATCGGGTGGAGAGTTGCGTAAACTAATACTAGGATTGATGATTGTTGGTGATTCCACTATTCTTGAGACCCTTTTTCTGTGAAGTACTTTGTGTGTGTGCAAATTAAAAGTACATTAAGTGTGCTTTCGTTCACATTTTGTTCTTAGTGAAGACTCTCAACTTTGTATCTCCAATGCCCAATTCACTGTTTTCCATCAACTTCGATGGTGAATGCGACTTTTTCTTCGCTCGGATCCGAAAATATTTGAGAGACGTAAAGGACTCTAGTTCCTTCTTGTTGGTACTAAGTGGACTGCATTACGTAAGTACTTATTTTACTCATAATTATTATTTTTTAATGTCAGAGAATGAAAACAATTAGCTTACAATTATCAATTAGCAAAGGCCTCGATATTTCTGACGTCGATGCCTGGCGTTAATGAAATGGAAGCAATAGGTGACCAAGCATTTTTATTTCATCGTTGGATTGCTAACTTAATTTCATCAGGCCTTTTCCCTCGTGAGTGTGAAAAACGTCCATTCAAAACATTAATGTTCGCACATTACGTAAAACTTGTCCTCATTGTGTATAGATCCTGTCTAAATACACCATTACGAGTTTATTTTCTTTGAGTCATGTTTTTACTTCCGAGATTTTTACCGAATGAACGTCTGAGTTTAATGAATTAACAGTAACTCGTATTTCATTTTTCATCTTTCGCAGTCATCCTCTTCGTCTTCATTGGTTACCTTAACCTAGGGGTAGTCCCATTTGCCACTTTAAAGTTTAAATGGTGTAAGAACCTCCATATATATTGAAGGCGGCGATACTTGAGTTGAAAGGGAGCCTTTCAACGTGTTTATTGTTCATGAGTTGGGGTGCTTGGCGTTGACCTGTAGGTCGAAAAACATGTTTCAAGGTCTCCTACACGCGTCTCGAGAAAAATTTTGCTCATCGTACATTGAAAGTGAAAAGAAGAAGAACTGTTCGCTTTTGCTCAATTTTCGCAACACATATTTTCCCCTTCATCCAATTAAAAGGGCAAAGTAGTTATTGTTATTTCCACGATTACCTCGGCTTTGACCGTCATTTGACTCGGAAAGAGCCAAAGAAGGAACTCTCATTTACTTCGTGTTCATGAAAACGTAATTGAAGTGATTACCAAGAAAAAAAATTAAAGGGTTCAAACAGGCACTATTAAGGTCTATTGATTCAATAAGCCTATAACGAAATTCCCAATTCATCGTTCGGTTCAAAGTAAGAAATCATATTTCCAGTTATATTCCAGGAAAAACAAACCAGATTTTGATCCCTCCTTTTTCGCGCACTATAATTTCTGAAATATAATTGAGGTACGCGCTGATGGAATGGTCCAGTAGTAACCCGGAAAGCTGGATGAATTCTGGAATACCGTAATAAAGATTTACCTTCCCGAAAAAAATAACCGCGCGGTTCTCTGGGCTATTATCGTAAATCGAATTCGAGATACCGTGAATACAGGTCTCTGCTACCCAATTTTCATGATTAGATACCAGCCAGAGTGAGAAGCTATGCTTTTGCCTATATTGATGCTGTAGCTTATCTTAGTTGAGAGATATTTTGTGTAATACTTGAGCAAACGGAAGGTAGACCCATAATTAATCTTACTCCACATAACATAGTGTATTTCTCAAGATAAAATACGTTGCCTCCATATTTCATAGATTTTTGGAAGACCACAAAGTATTGAAAATCGTGTTATATTCTAGCTGATGTTCAAAGGGTCACCAATAGAGGTGTGACGTTCATTATGATCTATCATTTCATCTAACATCTCATTACGAGTAACCTTACGATCTATTTAATGTATTTTTTCTTATAGAGTAGTTCCCCTCTCTCGTGTATCCTACTATTGCTTTAAGATAGGCCTTTTGAGTGAAATGAGAACAGATATTTATGGTTTGCCTTGGTCATTTCCAATTTACCCGATGCCAAATACCACTTCTATTTTTGCTGAGCTCATTTATGTAGCAATATTTTTACTACAAAGAGGAAATTGACCTTTGTAGTTGACAATGGATAAAACGATTAATCACTTCTTTAATGCCATGGGAATTGGTTTGGCATATTATATTGCTCTGTACGGTTGAGTATGCCAAATAAATCCAAATAATGAGGCCCATTTATATAAATCACAATTTTTAGAGTCGTTACATAACAGGATCGATTTTTTAAACAATAAGGTTGTATTATTTATTATATCTTTATAGTCTTTATGCTGATAAATACCTCCTCCCCAAATTCATGTAATAGAAAAATTGGATTTTGTACACCTGGGGTTCGTGGACAAAGAAGACTCCAGTGAGAATTATATAAGTCCATACGAGCTCCTCCATTAATGAATATAAAAATTTCAATCTTTACAAGTGGGTAAATCTAATAATATAGCTTAACTTTGATTCAACCATTAAGAATGTTCACGTTTATAATGCAAGGTAAATATGACGTTATACAAGCTCTTAGTAGACCTTAAATGTACAAATAAATTTATATAAATGCAATTTTAATTACGCAATCCATTACTATTTATTAGTAATGCCTTCTATATTAGAGCTTTGTGAAAATAATGTCAAGATAAAACTGTACTATGTTATGGAACGTAGCATTTGAGATTAGCGACGGTCGCCTCTATCAAGTACTACTTAGAGTATGCACAAGGATTAGGTAAATATATTTTTCAGTGATTGGAAGATTAGTGGAGCGAAACCTGGTGTCGGCATCATTAACGGCAGACGACGAGGGGACTACGGTTCCACTTCTCATGCGACGGATGGAGCCCTGCACTCCCAAGTGATCACCCCACAGAAGCTAATGGGTGACCGTTTCATCAATGAAAAATCTCTGTCAGAGCTGGGATTCGAAACCCAGTCTTCTGAGTCGAAGGGTTAGTACTCGAACCACCACACCAACTCGTTTCCCGTTGTATTTTGTAATTTTCCATTGAAGTTACTTGTACTCCACTGCCGTTGATTCCAATTATCGGATTCCGATGGGCGCAGGATTTTGTTGCAGTATACAATAGAGGTATTATACTTAGCACGAGAAGATCCTCGGTGGAAATATCGAAGAAAGCTTTTGATTCGGGATTAAAATGGAACTGGACATATTTTGGTTCTCTTCGCTCGTTGTGACAGTTTTCCGAGCCTGCCCGTGCCTTTTATATTGTTCTATTCTAACACGTAGCAATTGAAATTTGATGAGCTATATAACTCAAAAACGATAAAATATATAAAATATAGAGATATTCGAACCTGATAGTAATTGTTATTGGTGGAAAAATATAAGGCTTTGACCGAAATTGAGGCCTTATTATAAGCAATACTGGGGTGAAACTGCTGTAGCATTCCAATTTATGTTTATTTCAGCATGACCTTTTTCCAAAAGTATGTGGGTTCTCAAGATTAAGAACTGGGAATAAATTTTAACAGTCACTCCTGGCTTTCCTTTTTACTCGAATACAGAGTAATTGTTTGTTTTCCGCTGAAGCAGGAAAAAATTGATCAAAATATTTGCGTTGATAAATTTGCTTTAATCATTGGACGTAGGCGTTATTGAGAGGAAAGACTGTGCGGCTGAAGTAGGCAATTTAAATACGTATATTCCTTTATTTTCCTGGAATTCCTAATTAGGAAGTGAGAAAAAAATTTAGAGGCATTTAAAAAAGCAATTATCCAGCGTAAGGAAATAATCCTAACAACCACTAACCCTTCCTGATATTTATATACATGGTGGTATCCGGGTGTGATAACATTTCTAATACATTATAATGAATCATTGTTTATTATCAAATTTCATTTTTCAAATTTGATGCTATGCTTACGGAGGAATTAGCATGCTACCCTTAGGAATAATTTTTACTCGCATGCCATCAAGAAGGGACTTCTTTACCCCTCCAAAAATTGGACTCTTCGACTCGCCTGCTAGAATGGAATATATTTAGCCTTCGCCCTTAGACACTATTTGCGACACTTATTTCCACCAATTTTTATTTTTCAACCACAGGATTTTGGAATTAGATTCGGATGACAAGTGCACGCAGGTATTGTTGTGCCGCCATTATCCGTTTTTGCGAATTCGCTAATTGAGTATAAGAAGCTGAGAACATGATACTTTAGCATATAAAAATAAAAAGAGCATTCCGAGATCCATTTAAGGTGATAAAAGTTGCCCGAGTCTGGGAAAGGAGACGTCTAGCAATCCTGCCTCGATATGTCGTGCTTAAGTGTAATTTTAACACATTGATAGTGGTTGTAGTAGTATGTATTTGGGTTTTAGGTGTTCCAACAGCTGAGGTTTTATCTCACCGCTTAACCTAAGCTCGTAATCTGAGGACAACCTTGAGATTCAAGGCGTGGGCGGGATTTGAACAGACGACCATTGGGTTGCCAGACCAAAACGTTAACAACATGGCTACCACGTCTAGGCATGGGCGATATTGATAATTCAATATCGGGATACGATAATGTTAGCATATCGATAAATTATCGCCCCGATATTTTATCGGGGCACGATAATATATCGGGGCACGATAATTTATCGGGGCCCGATAATATATCGGGGCACGATAAGATATCGGGGCACGATAATATATCAGGGCACGATAAATATCATGATTATTACGCGCCCCGATAAAATATCACGATATATTATCACGATAAATATCACGATAAAAGATCGTGATATCGGAAAAAGACAGCCGTTGAGTTGGCCTTCGCTTAAGCTGGAGCAAGTACGTTTGAAAACTTACTATTCTGCTTTCTACTAATTCAAATTCCCAGCATTTCTCTCTCACTCTCTCTTTCAATTCCAGTGGTCTGGTAGTTTATAGGTGACGTTATGTTCAAATTTTGGAAGGAACTGAAATTAACTGTTTGTAAATTAGTGTATGAATTGTCCGCTGATCTAAATATATCGAAGCAAACTCAGCAAACAAACTATTCGGCTTGCTAGAATGATGTGATCTTACTTTAGATGATTATCAAAAGTAACTTTCAGTAACATCTCTGATTGCTTTACACGTAGTAATGCCTAAATATGCTGTTAATAGTTTGTTTTCTGAGTTTGTTTCGATATATTTAGATCAGCGGACAATTCATACACTAATTAGCAAACAGTTGTTTTCACTTCCTTTCAGAATTTGAACATGATGTCACCTATAAACTATCAGACCACTGGAATTGAAAGAGATAGTGAGAGAGAACTGCTGAGAATTTGAATTAGCAGATAACAGAACAATAAGTTTTCAAACGTACTTGCTCCAGCTTAAGCGAAGGCCAACTCAACGGCTGTCTTTTTCCGATATCACGATATTTTATCGTGATAATATATCGTGATATTTTATCGGGACGCGATATCATGATATTTATCGTGCCCCGATATATTATCGTGCCCCGATATCTTATCGTGCCCCGATATCTTATCGTGCCCCGATATCTTATCGTGCCCCGATAAAATATCGGGCCCCGATAAATTATCGTGCTCCGATAAAATATCGGGGCACGATAAGACGATATTTATCGAGCAACGATATATCGTCAATTTCAAAAACTCAATATCGGATTCGTGATATATTAAAATAGTATCGCGATATTTTACGATATATCGATATATCGTCCAGGCCTAACCACGTCCAGCATTTTAATACGCGAAGGTCATATTTCGTGAAGTTTGATATATTTTAGTCTTTAGATCACTTTGTGGTTGATTTGATGTGATGACTGATTATAGTTAGGATTTCGAAAGGGAAATTGATAAAATTGACATTTTCTGGCGATATTTTGTGGAAAATATCTGGCAGAGAAATAAACAAGTTAAAACTGTGAAGAAATACGTCAACTTGTTTCTTTCTCTATTAGGGAATCTAATGTTTGCAGTGGAGCTTAGTCGACGTGACCCTCGACGAAGAATGCGGTTCTCATGCAGCGAAACTGTTAGCCAAAAATTATTCAAACTGGGCGTAAAGGCGGCGTTGATGTCGCCCTTTGTGTCTGAAGGGCATCCTTAGTGGGGAGTGGCTAGCACCGATACGCGGGGAAGCGTTAATTGATTCAGGTCAGTGAGTCGATTGAAACGCTTTATTCCCGAAAACTCTTTCACCGAAGAGTGACGGCTCCGGATTGAATTGGTAGACATTGTTTTCGACTTGTTAAATAGGGATCAAACGAGGTGAACGCCTTCCATTGGAGAAAAATCTTCGTCGCTTGGCGTGTGAACGGTGCCAACGAGAGAATTTTCAACCAAGGATCTCGTTCCCCGGGCTGATTCTCATAGTTTTGTTGCCAAAATATGCGCGGGTTGGTCAATTTTCTATGGCCTCTGAAGGCGTCGAAAACTCATTGTGATTACAGCATTTATAACGTGAGGTCCACAGTGATGTGCATAGGCGACTGAAGCAATTTTCAATGTCGCTCCGGTACATTTTATTTTCATCCACTTTTTGCTGAGCTGGAGAACAAATTGAAGGATCGCGAACTGGCCGCGAGAACCTTAACGGCGTAACCCGCCGAAATGCACAATAGCAGAAATTCCACAGAGAAAAAGTCATTCGGCTAAAGCACCTGGCCGGAAATCAGGGGATCCGGGTTCGAATCCCGGTCAAGGTGAATGACTTTTTCGCTGTGGAATTTCTGCTATTGAACAGGAGAAGGACATCATATCAATTATAGGGGTCAAGGTAATAGTCTTACGTCCATCTAAAGCTACTTTTAACCTACCGTTTAAGGGTATCTAACTTAAACGGTAGATCACTAATAACAACAAATAATAATTTCATTTATTTGGCATTATTTTTTTACAGTCACCTTAGTCCGTCAACGGGACATAAAAATACCAATTTGTTTTAATACGAAACCATATGCGTATAACTATGGTACTTGCGGATCACGCTCATTAAGTAGTTTTTGCAGTGTACAAATGAAATTTACTAATCGAAGAATGCACCATTAAACACAGAAATTAAACATTGTTTACAATTATATAGTAAACAAATAAGAATAAATAAATAAAATATATTTTTAATCAGCATATTTTTAGTGAAAAAGCTCTTTATACAAGTTTCATCAAAGTCCTCAATATTTTCAAAATACACCTCATAATAATTTAAGAGATTTAGAAGAATATAATAATTAAGTCTTACACTATATTTGATATTTACTTTTGGCACTTCATAAAATTTCCTCCAATGCTTCAACAATAATTGCCGAATTTAATTTAATTTCGAATAGGGGATAGTCTATAATGATCTTGATTATATTTACGAGCAGAGACGTCTCTTTTCCGATGACATTGCACTTGCAGTCTGGAAATAAATTCAAAAGTACTTCGAGCATTAATTTTACTTTTTTCCAAAAATTTTAATGTGATTATTTTCTTCTAGAACGAAATGAGGCTTGCTATTTACTCATGATAAATCTGTACCTGTCTTCGTCGTATTGATGATTGAACTCTAAAGTTCCTACATATAAATAAAGTAATATAATTTTAGGCCAAATAGCGATGAGTCATTTTATGAGCGGAAAGTTTTCAACATAAGGCTGGAATAGTGTTTTCAGATTTTTTTTAGTGCGTCATGAGCCTTGTATCCATGATTCCTGTTTTGATAAGTCTTTCTTTGAGAAGAATTTTATCCGTTTATAACTTATATTAATGGCATAATCCCCCGTGCTTGCTAACTAAATTCAATGGATCATAGAATCAAAATGGATCATTTCGGCCAGGTGCTGGAATATCAACTAAATTCGTAGAAATTTGAGAATTAACGTGCATGCCTTGAGGGCCAAATGTTAAATCTACAAGTGCCTGAAAGCAGTGAGAAATAAAATGACTTATGTCCAGGTCTTTATCGTCGGAAAGGAGTGACTAGACGATGGATGTCAGTCGTTCATTTTTATTCTTTCACTCTGGATGTAACATTTTTAATTTAAGACGACACGATAACAGTAACGGAAACATGGAGGATATCATCCAATGGTGCTTTTTATGACCTTCGTGCTCACATTCCTCAGGTTCTCAGGTTTAATCGTAGTTCTATCTACATAATTAGATTTTTGTATGGAAAATGAGTCGCAGCCTCATTTAAACTTAGCGAATTTCAAGTAAAGAATATCAAATCTCTGTTTTATTCGGACATTAACTTGAACATGGACATGAAATTATAGGATGGTCTTAATTTCAAGTTAATATATTTTGTTTTACTTCGTATGCGGTGATTTTTTAATGGGAATATAAAAATGTATATGAGAATTTTATCTGAGAGAAAGATCTTATTTTATCTAAGTTTTATCTTAGTAGGTATGAGAGTATACGGTACACCCCTACAATCAGTGGCTACCCATATGGCCGTCTTTTATGGCTAGCCATACGGCTAACTTTTTTTTAACATCGTAGATTCAGGCGGGTATTAAGTAGTTTCAATTTCCTCCTAAGAATGTGTCTGGTTATACTACCTCTGTAGTTGTAAAGGATAGGTAAGTAACTTTTCCAATGTTGACTCTAGATTATGGAATATCGACCATGGATATGAAACACATAGTACTACATGTATTTATATTGATGCATCGGTATGGGAAAGATGTTTGATGTGTCGAGCGATGTCGGTGATAAATGCATATCGAGAATATCGCCCATTTTATGAAAAGTCAGAGACACGTTAACCTCAGAGTGCTTTTTCGTGTCATTGATAAGTCTCGTCGTAATGGGCCGTGAAATTAAACGGGTGGTATGAATCAGCAACTTCCACCGAGACCGAGTGCTCACCAGGGGTTGAGAGTTATTCTGAGGCATTATCAATATGATGCAGTATCAGCAATATCATTCGCAGATATTATTGTCTATATGCTTCATTATTATTAGTTTGATGTAGGTTAGAGTAGAGGGTTTGAGACGACTGGAAGTGTGCCATGCAATAATGAAAAAAATTGGTTAATATATGTCCACCGATGAGCGTAACGTGATCATTGAAAATTATAAAATGTATAAATCAACTAGCAAGGCAGCCCTTAGAAATGCGTTATTGGGAATTTAAAAGGAAATTACTTGGGGTGCAATTAAAGAAAATTCAAAAGTATTTTGGTCGCACGTGAGGGAGGTACAAGGCTATAAGTTTTCTGTCGATTCACTTAATAAAAATACGGAGAAATAGCAACAAACACTTTGGACAAAACTAACTTATTAAACTCCTTCTTCAAAACCGTTTTTAACTCACCTTCAAAGGGATTGAAATGTCGTCTTACCTAACCTCTTTCAGCGGCTGATGCCACCAATTGGTATTTATTGTAATGGCATACTAAGTTACCTAAAGAAATAAGCCCCAACAAATATCATATCCCTGATGAAGTTCCCTCCCGAGTATATACAGAATTAGCTTCCGAAATATCTCCATACCTGAAAATAATATTTAATAAATCACTTACCAAACGCGTCGTACCAAAGGATTGGAAAACTGTCAACGTAACACCCATATTTAAAAGTGGTGACAGGGAGTAGCCATCTAACTATCGAGCTATATCCCTTATATCCATCTCATGCAAGGTCCTGGAACATATAATTTCCATTTAAGTAACGGGATACGTATATAGCCAGGACTTATTGACCAATGTTCACAATGGTTTCCGGAAGAGTAGATCAGTTGAAACTCAACTTACACTCCTCTCTCGCCATATTTTAACTTCAGACGAAAATAATTTTCCAGTGGATGTTATATTTCTTGATTCTAAGAAAGCTTTTGACAAAATATATCACAGCAAATTACTTGTGAAATTAAAATATTATGGGTTAGATAGATATGGGTTAGATATTATATCATGGATTAGAGCTTATCTACATGATCGCCTGCAAAGGGTTCTTTTGGACTGTCTTACCTCTCGGGCAACTGAAGTTCGGTTGTGCCACAGGGTATTGTTATAGGTCCTCTCTTGTTCCTTCTATGTATAAATGATATCAATATGGTGTTAAAAAGTGAACTTCGTCTATTTGCCGATGACGCTGTAGTGAACTGGGAAATTCTTAGCACAAATGACAAAGATTTTTAAATGATAACCTAGAAGCAATTGAAAACTGGTGCGATACATGGCAGTGGGAATTCTTTCTCTTCTCCAGTTGTCAGTCCATCAGGATTGGTTGGCGACAGCTCTCCACCTCTCTCTATCCTCAGCCACCCTCTTGATTTCCAAAAACCGTCCAAATCCTATTTCCTCCATTATGTGCTTCCAATACTCCAATGTAGGTCTTCATCAATGTAAGTCCTCTACATCTTTTGCCTTCTATCATCCCTTCTAAAATTATCTTCACCAATCCCTCATGACCAACCTCATGACCTATGCATCCGTCCCGTCTACTTTTTAATGTTCTCCACAGGTCCCGCTCTTCTTTCATTTTTCCCAATACCTCTGGATTCGTCTTTCGCTCTATCCAGCTAAATTTACACATCCTTCTATAACACCGCATCTAAAAAAACCTCTATTCATTGCCTCTCTACTTGTTCCACAGTTCACGTCTTACTGCCATACGGCATAACACTCCACACAAAGGTTTAACCAGCTTTTTCCTCAGCGATATATTGACGGAGTTGGAAGTAAGAGTTTTTTTTTATTGTAAAAATCAATCTGTGCTCTAAGTGTTCTATGCTTTATTTATTTTGTACTCTTTCCATCAGATGTTATTTGGCCTTCTAAGTAGTCAAACTCTTGTTTGTTTTAGTGATTCTCCGTCCAACATAATCCTCGTATCCTTATCTCCTCCTCTGTTAGCAACTACGACTTTTGTCTTATGCCGATTCAGCCCGAGATTGTATTGGCTGTTTAAAATATGCTGCAAAAATTCAAGAATATGTGTCAGCTCTTCTATACTTTCCGCTAAAACCACGATATTATCAGCGAATCGAAGCATTGGGATCCTTCTTCCTTGCACTCCGCTCGGATATTTCTTCCATTGCTCTCTGTATGTATACAGGGTCTGTTCCAAAAGTTCTGGTATTTTTTTTAAATTCATTTACTGAACATAAATTTAATATCTCTGTAGAACTTTTCAAAGTACTCTCCTCCCGACTCGATACACATTTTCCAACGCTTCACCCACTCCTCGTAGGCCCCCTGGAAGGCCTCAACTGGGACCTCTCATAGACAGGCCGTCGAAGCTTCTTTTAAACCCTTCAGTATCCCGTGGTGGTGTCCTTTGAGAGTCCTTTTTATCTAGGGAAAATAAAAGAAGTCCGGTGGTGCTTGTCACCAATTTCTTCAAAATTTGAGGCTCGGTTACGTGGCGTTTGAGCTATTCCTGTCATTTCAACAGGCGCTGTTCCTTCATGTCGTCGGTGAGAACATTCGGTACCCTCATGGCGCAGACCTTTCTCATGTCAAAATCCTCAGTTAAAATGCGGTGAACAACTGATTTGGGCACGCCACTTTGCGACTGCGGACAGTGGCATTCTCTATCCAAGACCCCCCAACGCTTTTTCCACCAGGAGCCGCGTCGTACAAAAATACGTTGCTGGCTGTGGAAATTCATTACCGGAACTTTGGGACAGACCCTGTACATTGAAGAGTTTTGGCGATAGTGAGCATCCTTGCCTTACACCCTTCTCTATTCTAACTTCCTCCTCAAATTTTCCGCGCTTTATCACAGACATTTCAGCTCTATATAGGTTCCATATATTCTTCTGTCCTTGAAATTCACACCAATTTCCTTTAGTATTTCAAACAGCTTATTCTATGCCACATTATCAAAGGCTTCCTCCATATCAACGAAGGCCACATATGTTGCCTCATCCGTAGCAATTTTTCTCCACAATCAACCTCAATGCAGAATTGCTTATCATGTACCTCTTCGTCTCCTGAACACAAATTGGTCATCTGCTAACACTCCTTAAAATGTACCCTCAATTCTCCGTAACGAAGTTTAAGTTAAAATTTTAGATGCATGGGATAGTGGTATTGCTTATTGCTCGAAAAGGTTCGCATTTAGGAGGATCCACTTTCTTATGATTACGGACTATTGCACACTTAGTGAAATCGCCTGATATCTCTCCCGTCCCGTGCATCTGACTTATCAACATATAGATGGACTGAAGGAGACCTTCGCCAGCCTCTTTGGTCGGTTCTCCAGGGATATCATCGATTTCCGGTTCCTCCTGTTCCTGGAGTTGGAATTAAATTTGGAACAAAATGTAGTAATGACTTTTTGGAAAAAGATTAGCTCTCCTCTGAACAATTACTACATTAAGAATAACAAATTAAGTAACGTTGACTCCATTAAATAACTTGGAATAAGACACATGAACTTTCTTGGGGTAAACATACGTGAAATAATTGCTCAAGCTAATCGAAGACTGAGATTTATCAAAAGACTAAGTTGGAAAAATGTGACGATCATGTGCGAGAAATTTGCTATCATTTGGAATACACTGCAGTGTATGGCATCTTACAAAATTGGGCTTACTAACGAAATGGAGCGTGTGCAGTGAATATCGGCAAGATTTGTAAAGAGACGGTGTGATGAATATTTTACTCTTAGCCATTGTACCTAATACCTCAGTGCTTCTAGCAGTCAATTGGATGGACTAGGATGGGAGATTCTGTTAGACCGTATGTTGATACTTAGATTTAATCTTCTGACTAAATTTCAAAACAATATTTTTACTGGTGGTGTTAAAAATATTTTGTGAACTCCGACTCACTTTGGTAGACTGGACCATGATTATAAAATAAGAGAAATTGATTGCCGAACAGATAGATTTAAAATTTCGTATTTCCTCGCATAATTAGGCATATTAATACACTGTAAAAAGTTGATCTGATTTTCAGTGCGATCTGAATTTAAGCGCTGTCTGGTTGTAAGGCAGGAACACGGATTTAAGGTACGGAAGAGGCAGGAACATGGATGGTTGGTACAGGAGCAGTTAAGCAGGAAGCAGAGGAAGCAGGATTCTGGATGGTCTGATTTTCAGTCGTTCACCTGCCTTATTTTTAGACAAGATATTACTGCTGAAATTCAACATACCCTGTCTTAAAATTGTTGCATCTGAAATTCAGATCGCTTTTGTACCTTAAAATCAGATCTACTTTTTACAGTGTAGTTGTAAATATATTCAATAGTATAGGCTCCGTGCACGGGACTGCGGTCAGAGACACCTGGCGTTCACATCTGCGTTACTGTGAGGAGTTAATTGGTGGGATATATATTCACTTAAAATCCAACTCCGCTTCGAAATGGCTACGAATAGGTGTATATCAATGTAATTTAAAAGTGAAAACAATCATTTTTCACTCTTTTGATGAAAATTTCCATCATTAACTCCATTCGTCACGTTATTTTCCCTGAAAACGACGTTACATACGTATTGTTCAATCACAAAGAACTTAAGCCTTAAATGCTACATTTTGTTGAGAGCTGGCAAATGTTCATTTAAAATTCTCAGATTAGGGGCTACATAGAAATAACGAAATTGGTGGCAAACGGAAAAGTAAAAAATTGTGTAGCTGGACCTGAATCGAAAATTTATTTTCGCATATATGCCGTAATTGTCACTTTACACTGATCGTTAAAAATTACTAATCTTTGGCTTTCATAATATTGCACAAGGAGCCATAATACGTATGAAACAGAAGGTTAATCATGCTTTGAAGTCGTTTTACTTGCAATTTGGCAATGTTAAAGACTCGAAATAAGAGTTCTTCTAATCTAGGAAAGCTAAGAAATGATGAAGGCACAAAAATACCGTGAAAAATATTATTAGCAAAACTTGCGTTTCTCTCAGTTAATAGAGGTGGTAGGTAGTATTAAGGTTAAAGAAAAAGAGGGAAAGGGTCTTTTTTGAGAAAGGGTGGTATATAGTTCCATGAATTGCCCCCCCCCCTGCCACGCACCCTCGCGGTGGCTTGCAGGGAATCGTGTACATGTAGATGAATTGTAGACAAATTCTCATGGTGTGGTTTTCTGATAGTCAGAACTTCGTGGGAAATTACAGGTGGCCTTCTAAGGCATTGGAGAAAAACCATCTGGCCGTTGTAATATAGATCAAAAAAATATTCCCTAAAGTTCAACCCTAATTTTAATTTCATTCTTTTTAACAGCAACACATTCTCTTTGCATAGGCTTGTTGACTAAGAATTGGGTAAAGTGCTGGAAGGAAAAAAGAAATCATCTCTCACTACTCCTGTCATTTTTTTAAACAGTTTTCATTTCATCGGATTTACGCCTATGAGATCCCGAAAAAGAGCTAATTGATACCCTTTGTCCTTGGCCAGTGGCTTCATCCGTACGTTTCTCCTCACAAGTACGTTCGCCTACATCACATGCTTATTTGCGGTCGCAGGTAAAATTGAGGCCCTTCTTTTCAAAATCCAGAGGATACTGACATGAATGGACTTACTAGTAGAGGAGAAGAGTTCAGATTCAGAATGAATTCTAACCACACTATTTTCAATGTTCCCCAATTCAGTTAAAATTCTTGATCCCCTTCGCCTCTACCTTTAAAATCTGTCACATTTCGTAACGATACCACAGTCAGAAGGCCTTTTTTCATATTCAGATTGTAATATAGTTGGAAACACTCATACTGGCATTAAATAATCAACAGAAAAAGACGCATTTAGCTCAAGCATAGGTACATACGCGAATCAGCTACCCAAATTTCTCAAACGTAGTCATTTTAGGATTTTTTCATTTTAATACTATGATAAATCTCTAAAATCACGGCAACCAAATGTACCGATTAGTTATAACAATGTAGTGATGTATGCTACGAGGGTCGTTCAATAAGTCCTTAGGAAAAGGCAGAAAAACAAATTATTTTGGGTAGATTTATTTATTTTTCAACATAGTCCCCTTTTTATGTTTATACATTATTCCCAGCGTTTCTCCAACTTTTTTAAGCCGACCAAAAAATAGGATTTCAGAAGGTCCTCAAAATATGAATGTTTGGGCGATGACCTCTTCCTTCGACGTGAATCGCTTTTCATCTAGCCATTTTTTCAAGTTTGGAAATAAAAAGAAGTCACTGGGAGCCAAATCTGGAGATTACGGCGGATGTTGTATTAAACTGAATTTTAATTCCACAGTTTTCGCCATCAAAACTGCGCAGATGTGCACTAGTGCATTAACTTGATGGAAGAGAATTTTTTTCTTTGCCAAAAGAGGACGTTTTTCCTTGATTTCTTCACTCAATCGGTGCAATAACAACACATAATACTCTCAATTTATTGTTTGTCCTTTTTCCAAGTAATCTATGCAGATAACTCCTTGTGCATCTCAAAAAGTCATTGCCATCACCTTACCGGCCGATTTCTCCATCTTCGCCTTATTCGGAGCCGAATCACCTTTACAAACCCACTGTTTAGACTGTTCCTTTGTCTCTTGTGTGTAGTAATGTATCCATGTTTCGTCCACAGTTATGTAACGATGTAGAAACTTGTCAGGGCAGCGATAGAAAAGCGCCACACCAACCTCCGAGTTGATCACACGATTGCGTTAACTCTCCATAGGTAGCATCTTGCCCATCTAGCCGAGATTTTTTTCATGCCCAATTTTTTGTACAAAATTGAAAACACTGTACCTACCTTTTGATATTCCTGTGGCCTCATCTATTTCGCGCACATTGTATTGTCGATCACTCAAAACCATACTGTGTATTTTTTCAATTGTTTCGGAGGAATTCACTTCCACTGAACTTCCCGAACGATGGTCATCATTTGTGGATGTGCGGCCATGTTTATACTCGTTTACCCAATTGTAAACAGTCGCAAACACAGGAGCAGATGTACCACGAACTTCATCCTTCGGCTTCGACATCTTTCGGTATTAAACCTTTTAAATAGAAGTGTTTCATCACCGCACGAAACTCACTTTTTTCCATTTTTTTAAGAAACAGAAGTTTGTTGCTATGATAGCAAAAAAAATTGTTGCTAGAGAAACCACGCGATGGATATGGCTGAAAATTTTACAGCAGTCTAATGAGAGATGACCCTTATTTAAATCAAACCTTTTGAGATTATATCATCGCCACTGAAAGGATTTTCTAACGACCTTCGTACATAGGGTAAAGGGGGGTGAATCGGGCCACAAAAAGGAAAATCGTCGATTTCCTCGTTTGTGTAAACAGTTACATTCTGAAAGCATTATCAGCAAAGGACTTGATGTTTTTCCAGTTTAAAACGCAATTTTCAGCGTGGTTGCTCTGAATAGAACGGTCCTGGAGCAATTTCTTCAAGAGACTGCATGGTCCTATTCGCCCGACGACTTGGAGGGCGAATCGGACCAGATTAGAGGCTGAATCGGACCAGTAAAATAACGTTATAAATTTTAGTTTTCTTAAGTTTTATTCCATAAAATTTTGAAATTTTGCATCATTGCTTTTAACAATGTAGTGCAGTCTGGAGATATTTCGACGACACCTTCTTAGAGTCAAACATAACTTTACAAATAGACATACATCACCAAATCTGAACATATAGAACAAAATAGAACAAATTTACCAAAACAATTAAGCACATTTACCACAAGTAAATTTATCTCGCCCCTTAGCACCTACACACAGCTCATGGTACCAACAATTACACTTCATGCACTTAATCCAGTCTCTAAACTTTGACGAATTCGCACAATTATAAGACTTGGAGCAGAAGCCACAAAGCGTATCATCAGCTGAGTTTTCCCCATTCTCAGTATTGCCGTCCCTATCTGAAGATGATTCATATAAGTTTCTGCAAGTTCCCTTCGCGTTCCTAATATTTTGTTTCTTCAGTCGTTGCTTTGTTTCTTCTATTACAGCTGGAGAAGTAAGTATTTGAGCAATTTGCTTTCTTGACCTTTTCACATTGACTTTCATTCTTTTTTCTGGTGTAGGTAGTAAATTATGGAAAGACCTACCCAAAGTATTTGACGATTCCTCAGATGTTGATGTCGAGGATTGGCTTTCTTCATAGGGACTGGCAGTTAATTTTTGATCGGAAGATGAATTTGTCGAAAAAGGAGTTGATGCTTCTTCTGGGGCGTGTGAGCTTCCGAGATTAGAAGGATGAAGATCTAACTCCGTCAGGATACCCGGATTCAGAGGGAATATTCCTGTTGATCGGAATCCATTTTCAGCGTTGCCGATTGTTGCGGCTTTGCTCCATGCATTTCGAAAAAGCCGACCAAAATTAAATTTAGTCATCTTTCTATCCCCCTTACAAACTGTCATATACGCATTTGTTTCAATATCGTAGTATGTCTTTAATGGTTTATAAAAAGACCTGTCCAGAGGTTGCAACCTTTGTGTAGTGTGGCTGGGCAGTGATAAGAGAGTGATCTCATTCCTTTCACAGAACAGTAGAACAGGAAGAGTCTTGTGTGATGCGTGGCCATCGAGGACTAAAATGCATCGGCCAGGAATCCTGTTTGCTTGAAAGTGCTTTAGCCACTCCAAAAAAAGATCCTCATTTATCCACCCTGAATCGGACATAAAAATTTTAGATCCCAACGGAAATCCATCCTCCCATTCCTTATGGAACTTTTTCCCCTTAAAAATTACAAAAGGTGGTATGTAATATCCACTTGCATTGCAGCACGCAACAACTGTCACCAATTCCCCCTTTTCCACTGACGTCTGTTTTATGACTACCTTAGATCCTGTTCTTGCAACATTCTTTTGGGTTTGGCGATTATTTAATACACATCCCGTTTCGTCAACGTTGTATATAAGGTGGGGCCTATCCATAACTCCAGCCTCAGCCATCGAAATAGTTAACTTTGAAAAAAAATCGTCTACATCTTCCTTATTTAAACCCTCAGCTCGAGCCACTGACAAACCTTCGGGTTTTCGAAGACTTAAAGGATGTCTAGATATAAAATTCAAGAACCAATCCTTGCCTGCTCGTTTTTTTAACGCACAGAAATTGTTTTTTATGTTGTTTTCAATGGAAAATTCATATGCCACCTTCATGACATCATCTCTTGTCAATCCGAACCCAATTTCACATAACCTAAGAATTATTCTAATTAATGCTTCCTCTTCTTCCACTGAGAAGACATTTTGCCCCCCTCTTGTCTTCAATTTTTCCGTATCCGCTACTATCCTACGATAGAGGCAAGTACGGGGAACATTGAAAAGTTCGGCAGAATGCCTCATGCTTCTTCCCTCTCTGAAAGCTTTCAGCGCCATTCTCATATCCTCCTCTGTCCATGTCTGTTCCGTTTTTCGCCGGTACTTCCCCATCTTAATCCAAAAGGAAAAACATTAACGGTAAGCGAAAATTATCACTTTCATAAATACGTTTTAAATGAAATTTTGTTAATGTTACGCTATCAAAAGGAGGTTGTAAGGCGTTCCACAACTGATTCTGTTGCCATATATAATATTTAATACTCTGGCAATCCCTCTATCACGTACATTATATCACCTCCTTTTCTTTCAGATTGGAAAATATAGACCACTGAGTAATGTAGAATGTATAGGTATGGAACTCAATGTGAATTATTAACAATAAATTTCCATCACGAAATGCGTATGTTTTATGATATTGTTTCAGCGAATAATTGGTTAATATATATGGAACAGTACACAACATATGTTACATCAAACGAAGGTAGCTTACCTCTCGCTCAGCCTGTAAATCGTGCTCGTCGCCGTAATAATTCACCTCTATGACGGGGAAAATCTCTTTCCTCCTCCTCGTTATACGTAGTAAATATCTATAACGTGATATAGAATAGCATTAAAATAGGTTTATTCCATTAAACTTCTTATAATACTTAAATAAAAGAGTATGGCCTAAAAACAAATTTTTAGCCACTTTCGCTCAAACATTCTTATAAACATTTGATGTTTTTAATGTAAAACATTAAGTGTAAGTAAGCAATTTATCAATATTAGTTGTATATCTACTTACTTTTCAGTAGCAGAAGGAATTTTTCCAAGTGTCAGTTGAGTATAACTGGTTCAATGCTTCACCCTCGACCAGCGGCTTGGAACTGAACTCCTGCGCGTGCTGGTCCTTTTCACCCGACTAAGTAATATGATTTTGTATCATGTTTGGTAACTCCGATATTCATACAAGGCTCAAAAAAGTAACCTAATGTGGCAGCTATGGTATTAGATTTCCTTTCAGGAAAGAAAAACTTGAAATCTGAGTAAGCGCTACAATGTCACCTTACTTTGAACCTATACGAGGTTTTCTAAATACCCAATTTCACACCTCTCTCGTATGGTAGGCTTCCATTCGACAGAGTATCATTTGCTTAAATTCAGTCGTTGAGTTCTCGTTTTCACTCTACTAGAAGGACAAGATTACAAAGAAGCAATTCCTAAAACGTAGTCAGTCTCAAGTGATACCGTTTCGGGTCTGAGCGCACGTTTTGAAAAGCGTTCCTATTCACCCGCTGGTCCGATTCACCCCCCTTTACCCTACTAATCCAGTCACTGACACAAGTACGATCTGCCTGACGAAGTCAGGCAGATCAGCTAAGAATATTGCATCACGGTGAGCTCAATGAGATATATTTTGCCTCTTACGTTTTCCTGCAGACTGCTCCATCCAACTGTTGCCTTACTTCTTTCATGTGTGGCCGGTCAGGGAAGGAATTCAATTTTACACTTCCATCTATCTTCCCTGATGTGTTGCTGCACCCGACCGCACAACAATAATGATTGCGGGTCTTCATCACTCACAGTTTTCTTAGAAATAATGTTCATGAATGCATAAAGCTTACATAGTATCGTAAACACACTCTTAACGTCGATAATTTGCTGTGTACAGTTGAAAAAACACTATTTCTTTCTAGCAGCATGCTTGCTTTTCTATTATATTATTTTTTAAATTGTTATGTTTCGACTGCAATATTGTTACAAATTCTTTTTAAGCATGATGTGTAATACATATTTTGTGTGAATTCACCCCTTGCCACACACCTTTATGGCGGCTTGCAGGGTATTATGCAGATATAGAGTAGTGGTTACTAAGCGTTTAGTCTCTGCATCCCATTTTTCCTACAAAGGCAAACCGAGTCAAACCAATAGACAGGGAGAAGTTCGGTTTTTTCCTCATGCCCTTTAAAATACTTCTTTTCATTCCTTTACTCTGGCTTGCAAAGATCTCTATTTTTTGCCTTCAATATCATATTACCCCTCAACACTTTCTATATTCACTTTTGTCATTAGACGAATTTCATCCGTTGGGGTCATTATTTCGTCTGCCATAGTTGGTTTTCTTCCGTTCTTTGTGTATAGTTCTTGAGAATCATAATTGTGGTCCTTTTAAACTCAACACCCAAGACTCAGCATTGTATCTCTTGCCTGACTTGCTTCGTTATCGGTTAATCTAATTTTATCAACTCCTGTCCCTTTCTTTCTCCGTAATATCCCTATTCATCGCCATTATCAACACAATTCAACAATCCTAAGATTAGTTTTACGCAGATTTCCATTCAATTCTCCTACTGGCTAACATTTCATGTTAACATACTTAATTCTTCTCTTTCAAATCCATCACAGCTTATTCCATATAGCTCATGCGAGGCCTTCCTTTTCCATTCTTCCTAATCACTTTCCCCTCGAAGATTGTCTTTATCAGGTCATCGTGTCTAAGGATATGACCACTTAAGTTGTCTCTTCTCAGCGAGCAGCGACTCCAATCTAATACCCGCCATGATTCCAACCCGGCCGTGAGAGCGGGACGGCAGAGCTATTACATCTACTACTACTTTTTTTAATTAGTAATTTCAAGTCTTTCCCGCACTTCAAGGCACTTCAGACTGGAATACAATGTATCAGGATGGAATTGGAAGGGAATCAAAGAGGCGTGGAGGGAAACCCGGCATCGTCATTAATGAAGGACGCCAAGGGGACCACAACTTAACATCCCATCGACGGACGGAGTATTGAACTTGTATTTCCCGGGTGCAGTACATCCACGTTTGGAATTCAACTTGGTAATCTCGTAGGTGGGCATTCACTGGGTAGGTACTTTTGCTACCTACCTCAGTAGTAACCCACAACATTTTGACCTCTTTTCTTGTGATATTAGTCAAATACAATTGCCAAAAAAACGAGGAGTTCAGTATCATGTTATTGCACCATTTGCGCGCAACATCTACGCTGGTTTTACTACCTCTCCCAGTGAAATCAACTCGCAATCACGCACCTAGATGCCTAGTATTCTTCAGCCGCTGAAGATGCTTCCGACTCGAGGGCTGCGCTCTAATATCAAAATAAGTCAGATATTTCCATGATGTGCGGTGTGCGACTCAGAAGGTGTTGGCTTTTCATTGGAAGCAGGATTGCAGGTGATAAAACTTCATTCTTTGGTGAATTCTAAAATAAGTTTAAAATTATTGATACTAATGTGGGCCTGGTGATGGTTCACTACCGGCCACACATCCCTGTGGTGGCTTGCTGGGAATTGTACGGTCGCAAATGTATCGTCGCGTCCCGTCGTGTTTCCTTGGCTTGCCATCTCCCGGCGCATTCAGTGGACCCTTGCACTTCGGCATGCGCAGTTGCGTTACGGGCCGTTCGTTTCCGTAAATGGTCCACCACCGAAGGGAACGCTGCCCTTAGGTTTCGAAAGAGAAAGCCCACGCTTTATGTCGTCCCCGTCCCCCTGTCCGAAACCGTGGGGGGAAACAAATGTCTTCCGTGCGGGGGAGACTCCCGGTTATGGGGGCGGGACGCGAAGCGTGCGATCTTTTTCCGTAAAATACTCATACTTTAACCCTTGACAGACGGAGAGGGAGGTGAAAAGCGTGTACCAGGAGTTCTTCGTATCTGTCTTGCTATTTTAGCCTTCCAACTTTTACCATATTTAATCGCTGCCATCTGCTTTTTATTGGCATCGTTATAATATTTCGTCTGTCATTGTTGTTCTTTCCAATTTCCTTCAAGACGCGTAGTATTGCTTGTGTTCCAGTTCATGTTTTTGTGAGCTTTCTCCAGATCCATGGAGGCAATTAAGGCCATCCATTTTGTGCCGCCTTCGTTATGATGGTTCAGAGAGTATCCTATGAATCAGATTGGTATAGCGGCTAGAGGATAGGCCTCCCATCCCTAATTATCCGGTTTCTCTTCTTATCGTCAGATCATATAGAACATAAAAGATATTATAATAAGCGATTAGGTAGGTGTAATATAGGTTGCGGAATTTGGAGTGAATAGTTACAGTTCTACTAACCCGGGTTTCGTACATAATTCTACTACTCCAGGTATCTTTCTTCCCCGTTGGAGCATAACATTTCACTCGCAGTTACTGTACTAACTGCATGACCAACAAGATTTTTTCTACGTCGAAGCATAACTGTAATTTACCTCTGTCATCATGGCTAACGCCTCCCACTCACATTTGAAGTGGCATGCAGTGCACTTTGCGCATACCCACTTTGTCGTATGATATTCAGCCTTGAGTTAAGAATTAAGCTTCTCATCTTCGCTCGCAATCCTCACCTCTTAGAATAACTTTTCCTTCACATGTTTTTTTCAAATAGTCAATCCATCTTCTCGCTCTCTCGTGATCTTGAGAGCTCTTCATCGTTGTCATTTCGATTCGTGCTGCCATTCCCCTTAAGTTAATTGAAATGCAGCCTCACCATCGTGTAAGTTACGTTATCTTTTCCGCTCACGGTGTTCTGGTGATTTTCGTCACGTGTAATCCATCCGTTATTTATTAGTCTTTTCTTTATTTCGACTTATTTCCGAATTATTTTTCGATTATTTTCCCCTTGCTCCATTCCTCATTATTTTAGTCCTTCCTCTGTTCGGGGTTCTCTCCTGTTAAAGCTTCCAATGTTTTATATAATGCACCATGTATATGTTTTTTCTTTCTTGGCTTGTGACTCTTTGTATTGTGTTTTGGTATATATTTCGATCATATTTTTATAATACAGACCCACCATTTCGTTTTATTCGAATTTTATTCCTGTATTTGTTGTTTGTTGCTTCACTTCAGAATCCTACTTTTTTCCATGGATTTTATTGCGCTAAATATCGAGAATATCAGTATTTTTCCATGGATATATCCTCCACCCTTTCAGTTCTCAATGCTACTTCAGACTGTAGTCAAATGGCTAACTCCTCAATACTCATATTTATTCCGCGCGTACCTCCTCCGTATTTGGTATTGAATAGCGTTTGCCGCTGCCAATTTGTATTGTGTGCAGAACTCCGAGGACCTTTTTCATTCTAGTTTCATTCCCTTTGTCCATATCTTCCTTCCATTATTCCTTCCTGGCCTTCATCAACGATTACCCATCAGCCTTGTAGCATTAATTATTAAATTTTGTCTTAGTTTTATGGCTCCTTCCTTATCCTGGTCCTTCTCATCAAATGCTGAAAGCTTGTATTTCCTTATACAGCTCTGTTGAGTAGTGTGACTATTTAAATATTTTCCGTATTTCGAATGATAGCAAGAGGTACTCAATTTGCAGAACAGTTTTAACTTTACATAAATCTCAGTACTGTAATTCCGGTTATGAATTCCGTTTCTTATTCTGTCAAAATACTTACATTGCTTTTTTCATACTTTCATTCATTCTCTTAAAATGAACTTCGATTCTACTACGAGAGTCTCTGTTCGTTTAAAATCCGGTCCTACGTCTCAACCCATATTAATTTGGCGTACTTTGAGGAACTTCTTTCTCAAATTTTGTCCCACTGAAGACTGTTTCTCTTGTATTGATTATCCGTTGCCTTTCGCTTCGCAGTTTTCCAGCGTGCTTCGAACGAACAGGAATTTTACATTGCATGTAGTGAAGGTAGGGTTGCGTACCCACCACACGAGGACCAGCAGTTTTTTTTTGCAATAATCTGATAAATCCATCAAGTCAGTAGCCATATTGCCACGCAAATGCTGTAAACTCAATTTGCGATGTGCAATTGGTCACACTGCTGAAATTATTTTACACTGTTGATTAAGTTTGGTATTCCGGCACATTACGATTAAAGTCAGCGATAAGCGTGCCACGAAATAATATTTGTGTTCATCAGAGTAAGAAATTGCTATTTCTTTTATTATAACTCCTTCCCCTTGTTGCATTATTTCCGTCGAATTCCTCTGTTCTCAACATTTTGTGAGGAATTGTAATATTTGGCAATGTTTTCTATTTTAAGGTCAAGAACCAAGAATGAAAAATGTTGAATATTTCTCTGATACATGTAATCGAGGTCGGCTGTCATTAAAAATGAAAGTATATATCTATCCACCTATAGCATTATCAACTCCAACGCAGGTCTAATAGGTGAGGGTGGAGTTAACGAAGCTCTAAACCCAAAGACATGTGAAATTCACACATTATGTGTTAATTTCATTTCCCTCTGCCAACGCATCATTTCCCAGGAAGACCTGGTTCTCAGAAAATCATGCGCCAATGGTGGAATAATTCAAAGAGGTCTCTCACGAACTTGAACCCAGGACATCCGGTCAGTAGCCCAACGCTTCACCCAAATTGCAACCTAGCCGTCCTCAGCATGGGTATCCTGCTATCGTCTAGCTTAGCTGTCGTGACAGTCAGGGTAGCCAGGTCGTTAACTCACTAGCCTAGCAACCCAAAGGTCATGAGCTCGAATCCCGCCCTAGGGAATGTATTTGTTTAAGATCTTACGAGGTTAGATGCTGAGGTGGTGGATTAGGATCTCGTTGGTTAGATGGTGTGATATGAACACAACCGTTGGAGCACCTAAAACCCAAGACTCGCTATTTCGACGTCGAGCGCTAAGATGAAATTTATTATCTGAAGTAAACTAAAAGAATAAATTGCATCAGGAAAGATGTTAAAAGTAGTCAACATATTATACTTCCGGAGGCTGTAAGGTGTTGCCCTTGTCTCCAGTTAAGTAGAAACTTATCGGCTGACGGTTGCCTCTCATTAAGTCACGTTACGATGATAGTATTGCATGGTGTTTTTATGGTGCGTACTCACTCTACCATCTTACAATTAGTAGTACCGTTTTTTTTACTATTTAGGGAGTGGTCTCACTTGTTTTGGATGCTATCCGTACTCGTCTTGATTTTGACTCATCATCACTCACAAGGTGACTCAAAACTCAGCCGCGACGAATTTGATTCATCTTAGTTTACATTACACCAGGAAATCCGACGCAAGGGCGAGAGTTGGAATCGGTGGGTCATCACCCATGGAAAGAAGAAGACTCTAAGAAGTGGTTTAGAGAGAAAAAGGGTTGAAGAGGAGACGTGAATTGATGTTTTAGTGCTACGCACATTTCATTTCATTTCGTTCAGGTCATGTTTCGTTGAAAAGACAAGTTGATGAATCTGTTTGATAGGCCATCTCCATTATATCGTCGCTTTTGCCTGGCCAGCAGGTGGTACGCGAAACTTAACGGTCTATTAAATTAAGTTCTAGGTACGAAATTCCTTTAGGTCAGTTAATCCTTCTAAGCAACGTAAAAGTGATCAGCAGATGTGAAATTACATTTTCGGGTTTTCAATTGCACTAATTTATATTTATTATAGATTGAGGAATAGAAAGATAGATGAGAGCATACTGAGGCCAAATTTTCTTCAATCTCAGGGTGGTGTAAAATAAATTTATGCAGAGGTAGCAATAGTTCTGGCAGTCAACCCCTTGAGTTTGGACTCGAATCTAAAAATCTCCTGAGTTTCTCTAAACCATTCCTTCTAATCCTTCCAAACCCTTCCTTTCATCTCTTATCTCCGCTTGAGGTGCCTAGAAGAGCGGTAAATACTTGAAATCACTAATTATAAATATACATCCCGGTGTATATAAGTGGTCAACTCTCGCTGGGCCGTTTTTGGTTTCAGATGAAGTTCTGATACTCAGTAAATCGCTTCACCAGGATATCAAGTTGTGCGCAGTGATAGAGGACCCATACGGTTTCATCAAACCTGATACTTTTCAGTCCATCTCGTATCTACCGGGCTATCACTTCAACTTTGCTAATCAATTTTCTTCACTGATGTTTCGGCTCATCTCCGGCGCGGGTCACTGTTCGGGGATGGCTGGAAAATGAGATTAATTTACGATAAGCCCGGGAAGTTGAGAGTGGCTCGCACGCGAACGCACTTCAATCAACACCGGCGGTAAGGGGTGATGACGATGGGTTGGCATGGGAAACGCACCCATGCCCTCATACTCAAACACACGACCGCCCCCGATATCTCGTTATCGTTCTCCCACCTACCCAGAGAGCCATTGTGACATTCCCCCCTTCCGCACACAATGCCCATTGTGTGGGCGAATAAATGAGAAACTCATCGCCCCGGATTTCGGACCTGGGTGCATTTTCTCCGTCCTTTGGTCGCGTCCGCCCTCGGAGGGGCGGCGGCGAGGCGTAGAAACTCGTCCGAGGACCAGCCAGGGGGACGAAAGGAGAGCATGGAAGTCGCTCACTCTCATCTCCGAGGGAGGTGGTCATCCGCCACTGTTTGAACCAGTGTTTGCCGACCGACAATCTCAAATACGAGTTTGTTTTCATGTTCATTTTTTTCTACCCTGGCGGTGCTTACTGGGTGTGTGGAAATGGGTCATAAGAACAATGCGTTAAATCTCCATTGTACACTGACGGGGAAGCATGGACGATGACAGCAGTGGAGAAGTCAAGGGTGGACGCATTCGAAACGTGGTGCTACAGAAGGATGATGAAGATTAAATAGATCGACCGAGTGAATTACGAGGAAGTCCTAAGAAGGTGGGAGAAAAGAGAACAATAAGAAGAAGACGGGACAACTTAATCGGCCATTTAATGAGACATGATGGCCTGATGAAGACAATTGTCGAAGGACAAATGAACGGGACGAATGGCAGAGGAAGGCTTCGTATGAGAGATATATAGAACAAGTGATGAAGGATGTGTAAGAGAAGAAATACGAAAGAATGAAGAGATTAACTGATAGGAAAATTGAGTGAAGAGCTGCTTCAAACCAATCTCAGGATTACCGACTGAT
Source organism: Platycnemis pennipes (assembly GCA_933228895.1). Classification (NCBI taxonomy): domain Eukaryota; kingdom Metazoa; phylum Arthropoda; class Insecta; order Odonata; family Platycnemididae; genus Platycnemis; species Platycnemis pennipes. The sequence goes on from OW121853.1 coordinate 57,534,884, forward strand.
GATGATGACACTGACGTAGCTGTGTTATAAGTGATTTCAAAGGAAAAAGCCAGCCTTAGACAGGAGGACCAGGTTGGTGGGGTGGTTATGGTACTGGCCTTCCATCCTGAAAGTCCGGGTTTGAACCCCGGCCTTTGGAAGAGGTAGATGTTATTCATTGGTATACCAACCCCTACTTTGCTGTGCTGTGTGTGTTCAGTATTCCATCCTTTGATGGGACGTTAAACTATCGTCCCCTTGATTTTATTTTCGTTAAGAACAGGGTGATTCCGACGCCGGATTTCTCTACACCTTTCCTTCTCACCCTTCCATCTCCATACTTGGACCTTCCCTCCTTGTCTGAAGCGCCTTTAAGTGCGGGGAGGGACTTTAACTCACAGATGAGGCAATCTTAGACGTACTGAATCCACTCTTATTAGTGGGTTGCTAGGACAATAGTCACCTGTTGGAATAGGGTTCGAATCTAGACAGGCATTTGATTTGAATCCCGATTCCTAGAAGGATGCCGTGTGGATAGTCAGTCAGAGAGGACGTCAAAATATGGACCTCTTGGCGCATTTTGTAAACATCAAGTTAATGTCGATTTTGTAAACATCAAGTTAATGCCGACTCCGGGTTTTTCTCTGCCCTTCCTATTTCTCTTCTGTCTTATGTTGCAACTCCCGATCTAAAATGCCTTTCCGTGCGACTTGTGAATGCCCTGATGTCGCCGCTTGCAGACGAACGCGTAATTTCACATCAAGGAATGTAATCAAAACATGCAAACGCGGACTTCATCATCTCATGAGAATCTCTCGGACCTCATTTCATGAGAAATCATTTGGATATCCCATGCCAACGCATAGTACTGGAATTAAGGGGTATATAATAATTCAAAATAAGTCTTGCGAAAATTTCTACTACGCTTAGTATTACTGCAGATATATTAATAACAGGAGCAGATAATGTAGATTGGAAAAAATTGGAATATGTTGAACAGTATGACGATGCAACCAAAAGAATTGTCCGAGAAACTAGGGTAGAGGTTCTATGAAGATTGGAAATGAAACGTCGCGTTGTACATTCCACACACGCAATTAATTAGTACCAACCATGGTTTGGCATGTAAATGTCATTATCAAGGTACAAAAGAATCTCACGGTTCCACAAAGTTAAGCCTCAAAGTTTAAATTCAAAGTCCGCGAACTGGCCGCTAAAACTTTAGTGGCGTTACCCGCTGAAATTGCACAATGGCAAGATATTCCACGGAGAAAAAAATCATTCGCCTATTCGTCCCGGTCAAGGCGAATGATTTATCCTCTGTGGAATATCTTGCTATTGCTCCAGCGTTAATCTGTGTTCTATGAAGAGTTGGAGAAAAATATATCAGGTGAAATTTTTTATCAGAGGAAAGGACAACCTTGATCCTAAGAAACAATCTTCAACAGAGAAACAAGGAAACGAGTCTTCTTAGGGTAAGTGGGCGGAAGTAAGTTCAGAGTAATGTATACACTTAACTTTAAGGGCTGATGGTCAGTCGCGGTATGGTGTGAGGATTCTACCGATCAGAATGGCTTAAAATAGAGCATTTTTACTCTCCATTTCTCCATCGCCTCTTTTTTCCAATTACTACTTTCGAATATAGTTTAAAGTTTTGGGTTTTACTTTGTGGAACTGACCCATAGGAAAAGGGTAGTCACTTTCTACATTCCAACTTAACTGTTACCGAACATTGTTTTGACAAAATGTAATTATCAAGGTCTTGATCTTAATAGACCTTGATAGTGATATTTTATGTCGAAACTATACCGTCAAAAGTAAAGTGTGGAATGTACAAATTGACTGTTCTTTTCCTTCTTCCTTCAGTTGGGCATGAATCGGCCCTCTCTTTAGCATTTTTAGAATTCTAATCGTTTTCGTCACTCCTCCTAGCATACCAAGTATATTGGCTTCCAATAAGGTCTTCAGTTCAGAGTTCCGTTGTATCTTATTGCTAGCTATGGGTGAATACCCATTGTGCGCTCTAATTTTTATAGCATTATCCTTTCTTAGCGTATTTTTCCCTGAGCTTTCTTGTTTGACAACTGTCTGTCCGTTATACTTTCATTCCGTTCTTTCCCATAGGGACATCTCATCCTGTCTCCTTTTGGCCCAGGTCCAGAGACGAGATCATACACATTTTTTCCACATTTTTGCAGTAGTAATCCTAACAACTCATACTACTAATTAAAATAGCATACTGGATGCTCAAGAAAAAAATTTTTATTGTTAGCGATCGTGTTTTCCTCTTCAAAGCAGTTAAAAAATAACAACGAAAGCGTTATTAAGTTACTATACAAGCTTTAGCTCCGGGTTTCAGAACAGTATAACGCCGCGCTACATTACTCTTCAGTGATATTTTGTATCCAACTTTATTCAGGATCGTTTCTATCACATCTTATTCTTTTGTCTCTATCAGTTTTCATTCAAATACCTTCTTGGCTGTGCCCATGTTTAACCAAATTGCTGCCCGTTCAACTTCTTTGTTCCAATGAAATTTGTGGTTTCAGGCGTAACATGTTGGAATCTATTCATAGTGAAATACAATGAATTTGCTTTTCCACAAAAACTTTTTTATTAAGACGACCCTTGTTCCGACGTCGAATCATCATCATCAGATGAAGACCTCATACGGTATATATTGAGAATATTCTGTAAGGTATTCACCCGAAGATGACGCCTTGACGTCGAAACCTGGGTCTTCTTGATAAAAAAAAAAGTTTTTGTGGAATCATAAAGTCATTGCATTTCATTATTAATTGGTCCACCTGCTGTACCATTCTACTTTTATATGGAGCTATTCTTTTTTCCGTTCAAATCTTTAGAATTTTTTTTCTTTGTCGTTGGTCTTCTTTCCTCATCGCTTGCTCTGATTTTTCATTTCTTGTAACGATAACAATACAATGGCAAAATGCCCAACTTACTCACGGCCATCCGCCAATCTAACATCCGTAATCATCTCTCTTCTTTTTTACGTTCTGAGCTATTCCATATTTCTCGTTCCGTTTCCCCAGCTTATAAGTGAAATATCCTAGACGATCACGGACGTGTTATGCCATTTCTGATCCCTATATATAATTCAGACCTGTCATTAGCCAACGTTCACAGGTGAAATCAACATTAACATAGCGGTAGAAATATTCATTATCTGTTGATTGACCCGCAGTAAATTGCCATTGAGCTATTTCTTTAGAAGTCTCCACGGAACAATCTTGCTCAACTTCCTTGATTTTTATTGCTAATAGGCTACAGTAAAGTTTATGACTGCCATCAATTGTACCACCTTCATTTAATCACAAGGGAATGATGTTGTCATCAGAGTTATTAGTGTTCTCGTTTACTTGCGATTAACGAGGAAATTTCAATCCAATGTTCAGTCAAACTTTCGACTATTCTAGCATCATATGGAGAAAGTGGATTCTGCTCGATTTTATATGCTGGCCATGGTATTAAGGTTGACAACTCGACGGCCTAAACACTCAAAGGTGCCAGTTCGAATTCCACCTTAGGCATGGATGTTGTCGTTGACATTGAATTAAGTAGAGTTAGCGATACAACATAACCTTATCTCGTAGCACCTTAAAATCCGATTAATTCTTAAAAATTTAACCTGATTTCTCCTCTTCTTCATAAAATATGTATTAAGACATGTGGAGTAACGGCCTCCGCTTTCGATAACGTCAGATATAATAGCACAAGACTGATGACACAAGATTATTTCGACGCGTTACGATTCCCATATTGCGAGAATCCGTTGTATTTACTGTCAGTAAAATTGTTGAGAGTAGAAAGTGTTTCATATTTATATTCCATTTCACTTTCAGAATGTGAATTTCAGGAAAGGTTAGCGTTGGTTTCATTAAAAACCTGTCTTCATTTGTTCGACTTCCGGCGTTAAATGAATGATTCAGAAATATTGTGAAAATAATTTTTGAGTTGCAGTGATGGAATTATGTGGAATTTCTCGATAGGCTTATTTGTCTTGATCGCTATTTTTAACAGGACCATAAAAACTAATGGTACCTGGTGGTAGCTATATGTAGGTATTGTAGGTCAGAGAGGTAGGTATGAAATTTGGAATTTTGAAAATATATACGAAGAGGGGTTAAAGTTGTTTCTATTTTGGGGTAGTTAATCTTTAGCCAATTATTTGAATGAGAGACTGCAATCGCTGCTAGATGAGTAACTAAGTCAGCGCGGAAGGAGTGGGATGAAGAGTAATCATAAAAAACTAAACAATTGAGATTCTTCAGGAAAATTTCTGTTTTTCCCAGAGGAATCTTTTATATGATCTGCCAGAATGAAGTCTGGTCCCAGAATTTTGTAAAAAAATTTTAAAATGTAATATTATGCGATGATCGATTTATTTCAAGTAATCAAGGATGATTTTTACTTATTTATTAATTTAATTTGATGGTATAACCTGAGGGCAGGAAAAATTTGGCAAGTGTTAGAAATTTGAGGATATCAAAGCGTTAGCGAATGAGCTGTTTTTGCCTTCTCTACTATAGAACATAGGGTTGCCGTATGAGAATTAAGGGATGTAGATCAATGATAAGAAAATCAAAGTAATGAGATTCGCCTGGAAAACCTGAGTCGAACCTAAAAAAAAATTTTGGGATGGTCGAAATTTTAGCACAAAGAGTTATTCAGATACTTGAAATCATTTTGGACGACCATCCATTCATCGCTCGTATTGTAGGTAAATTTTAAAATTTCAGTAGAATTTTAGCTTCATTTCAGGATTTTTGGTACCTTGGAAAACAGCTTTACCGGTTCTCTAAACCATTATCATTCATCATATTTTAGTATATCTCTGGACGAAGTAATTTGCTATCATTCCCTCTTCCTAGCTTATTTCCTTCCATATTCACTGGCGAGAATACAGAATACTAACCTGTTCTTTCTCTATTAATATGGCGGCTGATATTAGGAATTAATAATATACTATTTTTATGTTGGAGTCTTTTTTACCTAAACGCTAAATTGGATAACGAAACGAAATCGATAACGAAAGGTAAATTGTAAAAATCATGGTAGTATACCGTTGGCAAAGAGGGCTTTAAATGATAGGAGGAGGTTAAAGATCCCATGGAAAGGTTAGAAAAGATTTTAATTTGAAGCCTGGTGTAGCGTTGCGAAACATTGACCTTGCGAAAGAAATAGAAGAGAGTGAAGGCGTTTCTCATATTGGTGTAAAAAAACAATCGTTGTAAATTGATGTATGTAACAACAAAACACGAGAGCTTGTATGGCTGGATAGCGGAGAAACCTCTTACAGGAATTTTTGAGACAGAAAATAGATGGTGGAGAATAATTTAACACGACGGTTTATGGAAGGCCATTATAGAAGACAAACGCTGGCGAAGAGAGAGAAAGATGGGTGTTTTGAATGCCATGATGGGAAATGGGATATGCAGAATTGGAAAGAGTGATACAATGCGAATAAAAACATCAAAAGAGAGCAGAAGTGGCTCATAGAAATCTATTCTTACCGGTAGATCGCCAACAAACCTTATATTTTGTTCCTGCCTTTTGGCATTGATTCACAAAATTTTCCGGAAGTAAATGCATTTTTGATCGTGACTACGATGCCCTACTTTGTTCCTAAGATTTCTCCTACTATTAGCTTGCTTAAGTCCGCAGTTGATAGCGAAGTGAACGCAAAGAAACTCAGAATCATTGTAAGGTTACGATGGAAATGTATCCCCTCAAACGTCGGAATCCGGTAGAAAAGTATTAGAGAAGTTATTAGATTTATTTAGGTTATTCTCTTTGTTATTGCCCTTGCATCAATATGATAAAGAGATATGCTTCAGATATATGTTATGCATATAATGACCTTTGTTTTCTTTTTATTTTATCTTTTTCTTTTCTTTATTCAGCTATCTTCTTTTAATTTTTTTATCATCGCAATAAATATACATAATCACATAAAGAATGAAGACGTTAGAATAATAGGGTTCATGTGGATGGACCGAATACCTAGCATTGAGGTACTATGAGGTGTAGGGAAAGAAAGAAATTTCATTGCAATTGCGAGACGATGGAAGAACAATGTTAATAGACCCATTTTGAGACATAATGGTTTCAAAAAAGACTTTCGTCGAGGAAAACGTAATACATAGGAGAAATGGAAAGAACTACGGGGGTAATGAGATAGACGGTAAATATAGCGAATTGCATTAATTAAAGGAATTGTTTACAATTTTCCAAACTTAAATGATTCATCCCTAAATATTTTCATGGAATGCAACATGCTCAAATATATTGCAATCACGGGAAAGTATTGGGGAATTAATCTGTTTACCTGAGGAAAAAGGTAATTTTTTTTCGCTATTTAATAAGTCCACCTCCTTAAGTCTGAATCGATATGAAGAGGTTAAAGAATTGAAGAATTATTTCAATATGAAGATGTAGCTGATTGAGGAGTGGAGAGATGCATCAAACCAGTCTTAGAAATACTGACCAGTGAAAATGATGTTGATGTTTGATCGCTCTAAAATACGCTCACAAATTTCCTATTTACCCTCATCCCTTGTACGTATACTGGATTCGCCCGTGACGCAAATAATGCCCTATTATAGCTTTATGCGCGCTTGTGCGTACACGGTAAACCGCCCGCTAGCACCGACCCTGAAATTTCTGCTCGTGCATCGGAGCCATATCCGCGCGATTTACAGCGTTTCTTTTCCCTCCCTCCCAGGTTCCCCTGTTGCGTCGTCTAAATCCTCCTCCCACCTTTCAGAGGGATGATCCTTCTAGTAGGCCCTTCTACGGCACTCTACTGGAGAACTCCGACGGACACGTCGCGGGTCGGCTGTAAAAGAAAAAGAAACAGAAGGAGGGATAGATCCGCGCTGGAGGGTTGGACAACGGATAGCGAGAGGAGGAAGAAGGAAGGCAAAGAAGGGAACGGCATCGGAGAAAGGTTGGTTTTTTTAAAATGGGGGTAAGAGAGGGTAGCGTGAGCTGCGTGGTGCATCCGATATGAGTGAAGTCCACCTTGCTCTTGTTTGATGGTCGGCTTGGAAACAGGTTGGATGGCATCCGGCGGCGGCGGCAGTGGTTTTCGCCGGCGTGGAAACTCCCGTCGCCGTCGTGCTCTTCAACTGGGAGCGGGAGACGTCGAAGATTTCATGGCTGTCGCGGTGTGTGACGATCTCCGCCTTGCTCTCAGTCAGGGGGGCTTTATAGCTCGGCGGCAGCGGCGCTTACGATGGATTTCGCCGCGGAAGGAAATCGGTGGCCCTTCACAGCTCTGCGGCGCGGCGTGAAAAAAGAAGATCGCAATGCGTTGCAAGGCACTGGAACTTGCATGGGAACTTGTCGCCTTGTACCTTCAGTTTTTAAAAACCAGGACCTTTAGCAATATATTAATAATTTGCGGTGTATTACTTATAAAACTTTGAGATGGGATGCATACTGCTACGAAACATTAAACGACTGTGAGATACTATTCCATGTGTGTACGCGCAATGCAATAGTTACATTTTCACTTAACTCTTATTTCTGGGATAGCTGTGACTTCTCTTCTTCGATTATAAATTGAACACTTCATAACAACCTTTATATTCGTAATGCATCTCATACGCGCTCATGAAAGTGCCCAATAGAACACATCCAAGAATGCTGGGCGATTCGAACTAACTGGGCATCCCTCTTCTTGCCGCTGGGATTCAGCAAGGCTGAATATTTGCGGCAGCCGCTAGCCGTTGAAGCGCTAGTCAGCGATGCTCAACGGTCTGACGTCATGATTTCCAAAGGCGTGTTCTCATTGGCTGATTTCTGCCGCTGGAGCTCTGCCGCCGAGCTATAAAGCCCCCCTCAGGCGTCGACCTTGGATGACGGGGGAAGGGTCGGATCGACTTGGAAAAGGAAGGCTCTCTTTCTCTGTTTCTCTCCTATAAGGTTGAGGTATCCCTCCCTCCCTCTCTCTCTCTCGTCGGAAATTGGAGAGGTGCATCTTCTTGCGAGCGCTTTCCTCTTGAGCGTAGTGAGGTGGGGTGACTGTAACTTGTCTATGTATGTGCACACGATATCCAGCCAGTGGTCGGCGAAATGACTCGCGGAATTAGATTCGCGACGAGAGAGCAGACGCTGGTTGTCGAAGGTTTTTAATCGGTTGAGCTGAAAATGATCGGGATTTAATTACGCGGAACTGTTTGGTTTAGAACTGTTATCGGTAAATGTTGGCGTTTACCGTCCTCTTGATAGCATACCGATGGTGGGTTTTAACGTGGTTTTTCACACTCTAAAACAGTAGAATTAGGTTTTAAGGTGCTGCTCCTTTCGAGCAGCGGTTTCGTCTTTCGTCTTTCTATCTAGCGTAATCTTAGTCCAGAAAAAAATGAATTTTCTCAAAGCCTAGAAATCGAACCTAGAGTCGCCAGGCGTTACTAGCGTCATGTCTACCACGACCACCTCAGCCGCTAGCGACGGGCCAAATGGTATCACAGTACTTTTTCAATTGTCAAGTGCATAAATGTTGCATGCATTTCCTGATGCCCACTGGCCAAGATTTGATTCAATATGGAGACAAAGTAAACGTAATAATTACTATTCAGAACCCGAGCTTAATTCCTTGTTATTGGCATTCAGCAAGGCAACAATTTTTTCTCATCAATGTGTCCTCTTTTCTATTATTCCCTACCACCCTTTGGTTTTCTCTAAAATATCTTCTTTCTATTTCGACTCCATCTGCCAACATTTTTCTCCCCCATGGCCTCAGTTTCACATCATTACTTATAGTCATGATAGAATAATTGAAAAACTATGAATGCTCCTGATTCATTCCCTGGCACCCTAGCAGAATCGTGGAATTGGAGAAATTTTTCGTGATGATTCCTACAATACTTATATTTTACTAAAAATCGAGTCCCACATGCTGATTTTACCAGTGAAAAGTTGGATTTGTGTAGGAAAACCTATTTATTAATAATTATATATTCTCGTCACCCTTGAATCCATTGTGAAACTTAAATTTTAGGTATGAGGTGTGTGATTCCCACCAAAAGCCAACGCTGAGTAGTGAAGGGTAGACCTTCTAACCACATTCTAACCACATTCCTTTCTTTGAAATTATTGCAAAGCAGATGGTTTTCGAAATGTAAATGGCATTTTAGAGCTGAGTCGGAAAGTGCTTAAAGTTCACGCGGAGCGGTGAAATACTGCTATCATTGCTCATCATATGATGATAATTTAGAACCGATACGTTGAGCAAAATTGCTGCGAAAGGGTAAAAAAAAACTTGTGACGCTGTGCATCCATTTAAATTGCCCTCCCAATTTTAAGCTGCAGACCTTTTTATTTTTCCGGTCTTTTTACGTAAAAGGCTTTGGTTTTTGCCAAATGTCATTCTTCTAGTTCATCACGAAATCCCTTAAAATGGCATCTTTTGGCGAAAATGCTGGTCCGATTTAGCCAATGGGCATTATATTTGTCGCAAAATTTAATTTTCTAACTCACCCCTGAATGCTTAAAATGTTTTATGTTTTAAACCTTATTTAGCCAAAGAGCAATATATTTGTCACAAATTTTTATTTTCTAACTCACACCTGAATGCTTAAAATGTTTTATGTTTTAAACCTTATTTAGCCAATATATTTGTCGCAAATTTTTATTTTCTAACTCACCCCTGAATTGTTCAAACAAGCGTGGCATGCAGAGTATCAGTAAGGAATCGGTAATTTACGTATAAATGTTAAATATGCACTCTGTTTCAAAGATAACTGATCTTGGTTTCGAATTGAAGTGTTTGTTATGATCACTGGTAATGACACTTAGAAAATTACATTACATCTCAAAACCGTTGTCGGTTTCCTTAGGAGAGTAATGGAGGATCGTACACTTGCGGTCATTTTTAAAAATGTATATAATTTATTCCACGAATGTAAGCCTATTTAACTTCCTCACCTTACTCGAAAACGTGTATGTAGGCATACGACTGCTTCCTGACTGCAGTCTTGTGCACCAAAAATTCTTATTTAATGTTGCGTTCTTGTCGGGATTCGTAATTACTCCCCTTGTACGCCTACTTGTCCATCTTGCGTGGGGATATTAACCGCACAGAGAACCATCGGTGCCGATTCTCGAGATTTTCACGTCGTTGCGCTATTTAACCTTACCCATCCGGTGATGTCCTTCCTACGGAGTGGCTGGATTGTAATCGATATATAAATACATACACCTTCTGCATACAGCGGCTTCGCCTTCCCTTTCATTCCTTATTGTTTTCGAGTTACTATCCATTTCCAAGCTCCGCGTAAAACATCTCTGTATTACAACGCAGGGACTGCCCAAACAGCTTTTTTGTGTCTATTTCAGTGCTCGGATCAAACATGTGTTTTAAAAAAAACCTCCGACGTGATATTGCTCCAGACACAAGACATCGGTTTCTTCGGTCATCGTTGAGTAGGGAGGAATAATTGTTTTCCGAGAAATGCGGTCTCTTTTTCTTACGACATGCTATTGCATGCATTGCTGGGTGCATTTTTTTATTCATTTCGTCTCGGTGCAGTTTTATGAACTGTCGTGTTTCCATTAATGGTTTCGCATAACTATGGTTCCATCTTCGATACAGTACTTAATTATATACCTTTACCACGTTGCGGTAAAAAATATAATATAGATTAGCTCAATGTTTAGTAATCGCCACCGGGAATTGAATAACGACACTCTTCTTCGCTTTTCAAACTCGAGCTTCTCTTAAATGTATGACTAACTCGCAGAGAACTTACCATGCACAAGTCAAGACTGAATACGAGGATGGTGCTGATCTGAACATTAAAATAAATAAGGGTCTTATGTGAGCTCGTGTTTTACTTACTTACTAACTAAAATATGTAAATGTAAGTCATGCTATTTAACATCATTCACAGAAAAAAAAATGTGGAATGATAATTTTCGGCAGCCTTTCCAGCAGCATGCAGGCATATTATTTTCATTCTACTGATCATTTTCCTGCCTCAACCAGACAGCAATGGGGTGGTAATTAGTGATTAGAATGGGCGGAATTATGCCAAGAAGAAGAGGAAGATTATCCATTATCACATTTATTTTACATTGTATTCTCGCATACTCAGGAAGGAGCATGTGGAGAGATGAATGTGTAGGAATGAATGTGGCAGGCAAACTTGTTAAGTCAGTTGGATTTGCGGATGATTTCGATCTCGTTGATTAGTTAGTGCAGCAGCAAAAGAAACACAGTGAATGATTAGTACATTAAGGATGAAATGTGGTTTAATCATTGAAGGAGAAAGTACAGTAAACTTCTGATTATCCGCGCTGCGGATTATCCGTGCATCGCCAATCCACTTAATGTATCGACAGTGGTCTCAAAGGTAAGTAAACTTTTGTTATTTTTCTCCAATTCTGACTTTCACTGCTGCCCTCCCGACTGGTGCGATTCCAGGCTTCGTGCCACTATCCGAGGCTTGCCAACATTTAATTGCAGCCGGGACAGCTCAACTGGATTCTTTTTTGTCATAAAATTATATTATCTACTGGGAGGATCTTTTCATTGCAGATTGTGTTATTTTCATGAAGAGTTAATTTAATTTGGCGGCGCTCCGTAGAGAAATGAATCGGGAAAGAACCAAACAGAGGATTATCCGTATTTCCCGATTATCCGTGCACCCTTTATCTGTCATTAGCACGGAAAATCGGGAGTTTATTGTAATGAGATTCTTTGCGGAAAGGCTAATTATGTTAGGTGGACAAAATATATAGTGGTTGGAACAATTCGCGTATTAATAATAATAATAATAATAATAAAAGGTCTTTATTGGGGCGAGATTGAGACAAAACTGTCCCTTCTGCCATCTAACCCCTCGTCAAAATAAATATATAAAAGAAATAGTGGTCAATTGGGAATATCTTGGATAAAAATGAGTTTAGCAGTAGAGATATAGGCGAAGAATTATGCTGACCAAAGATGCATTCGCGAAAAACAGGGATAAGTCTTATCAGAGGTATATTGAAAAGATTATTGAATAATCTAATGCGGAACTTGACGTTTTATGTTTGCGAAAATTTTTAATTGAGGAAAGAGGATGAACAGATATTTGGAGACCTTCGAGATGTGGGTGTAGAGAATAATGTGGAGGGAGGATTATCTGGATTGAGAGGAAAACTGATGAATATGATGAAGATTGAAAAAGAGATGTAGGAGATGTGGAAATGATTATAAAGGATACATTGATGAGGAATAGGCAACAAAGGCTTTTCCAAAACCTACCAATGTTGGTATAATAATAATGAAAATTATATTAATCCTATAAATATTAATAACCATGAAAGTATACGCTTGGTGGGCTACTTTTTAGGGAAAGACTTCAATTTTGTATTGTATAATCAATATGGAAGGATTTGCAAATTATATAAACTCACTCACGAAAGGGAAAGTAAATATTCTTCCCTAGTAAATACTTTTGTGGTTTTCAAAATGTATATGCGGTAGGGGGTAATTTTCACTAATTTTCTCCAGAGATTTATGTCAGATGTAACAAGTGATGGTGAAGGAAAGGAATATTGGGGCCATAGACTGAAATCGATTAATGATATCGTTTTCATGACTTGATTAAAATTAAATCGTCCACCGATTTAAATTATTAAATTCTATATGTCTGTGGTCAACTACGTAGGCTTAAGATTTTTTAACTTTTTAAATATTGTTAATATGATCGGAGATAAAAATCCAGTTTCTCTGGAAATGGGTAGACTAGTGGCCTTAAAATTGAATGGTACTGAAACTGAGACTAATGCAAATGGCTTTAAGTAAAGACGCGAAGAAAATATCTGTAAAAGCTCTGATATTGGTTATGGCGTTATATGGTTACGAATCTGTCTTTGAGAAGTGACGACGTACTTTTGACTTAGGAGATATGGATTTGAAGGAGGAAATAGAAGATAAGATGGATGTGTAGAAAGGCGTATTAAAGAAGTGCTATGCACGGTAGGAAGGAAACAAGTTGCCTGGAGAAATTTGCAGAAGGCAAAAAAAAGTGGATGGAGGAAGTACTAAGAGAGACATGTAAAGTATGTGATTTAAAGTATGTGTATTTTAAAGTATGTGATTGAGGGCAGAATGATTGGTAAGACGGGTAATGGGAGGAAAGGAATAAGAGATCTTTATGAAAATGAAGGGGTGAAGAAAATAGTGACGTTAAATTATAAGAAATTGATGAGCAGGCTATTTTTATCGGTGACAAGAAAGTGGATCAAGCAGGAGCTGTCCAAGAACCTACCTACCTTTATTTAGAGCCTAAAAAGGAAAATGAGTGAGATCATAAGAATAACCTCCGTCGACTTAACCTATCAAATTGGCGTATAGCTTTCGCGAGACTGCTCATTCTACACTTTCAGTGATTCTGTGTGTTAAAATGACATATTATTGTAATTTAAAGTATTAGGAGTCACTTAGTGCAAATATTGGGTATTGATGATGCAGAAAAAGCACGTACTATTTTCATGGCTTACTGCAGTAAGAATACCGACCATTTGCCGACATTTATGTGTTGAAATCATGGGTGGTGTTCTTATTGTAAAACAGTGTGAAATTAATACAGGTCTCATATTCTTCATCATGGCGAGATTATTACACTGGTTTTATGAAGTAACTGGATTAGTGGTGGTAGTTATTCGGGGCATACAACCGACAGCTAAGTTCACTTACGCCACTTAAGGTAAGTGGTAGAGGTAGGAATTTTCCAGAAAATGGTAGAAGGGTTGAGAGCCAAATGGCATTGGCATTAGCCTACTCTTAACGAAAGATACCAAGGGGTGAACAGTTAACGTTCCATCCGACGGACGGAGTACTGAACTAGAAGTGTTCTCCATGTATCATGCAAGTGGGGTCCGTTACATCAACGAAACATCTCTGCCACTGCCGGGATTTGAACCCGGGCCCTCGGGATGAGAGACCAGTGCTCTGGCCAACACGCCAACCCGCTATCCTGTAACGGGATTTATTGTATATGGAAAACCTGAACCGGTACAAACCTGATAATGTGTAGTGTTATCCTAAAATAATCGGCATATGAAATATTCGTGCTCCCTTCGTGAGGAACGTTTACCGTGTGAGAGTGAACGTCTGCATCGCTTCCATTTGATACGCCGTACAGAAATCGAGAGGGAATAACCGTGAGCCCGATCGGGAGCGTTGTCCGCTATGTGGCTACGTGCCTGTCTCTCCCCTTCCGCAACACGTATCACTCTTCGTGTTTCGTTCTGTATCCAGAATAAAACAGAGACAGGAAGAATAAGAGGGAGGGAAGAGGGAATCGGGTGCCGCCAGGCTGCCTGCGACGCACTCCATCCGCTGCGTGAACAGAACACAATCGCGTGCCGGACGTTTGTTTGTGTCGAGGGAAACATTGGAGGGCGGCAGGGGGAAGGGTGGGTAATCCACCATTGTCGTTCAGGACTGGAGTGCTCTCGTCCGGCCGGGGAGGGAAGTGGACCTTTGGGAGATAATTGTATGGGTGGTAATTCGAATTCCCACCATTCCACTAATTCGTTTCAAACCAATGGGGTCAGAATGTACTGAAGGGGTCATTGCCATGCTAGTCTATAGGTGACAATGACACCAAATTTGGATGCTTGGGAATCGGAATTGTCAGTAGAATTTCCCAGGCGAAAAGGGCATTTTACCAAAAGAAGATTCTGCATACAGCTGCAAATACAAGCGTGGAAGTGAGGTAACATTACATTAGAACATACATCTTTAGGTACATACTATATGACTGCGAAGCATAGACGATAACAGCTGCAGAGAAGTCAAGACTGGAAGCATTTGAAATGCGGTGCCACGGAAGAATGATGAAGATGAAATGTATCGACCGAGTGACAAACGAAGAAGTCTTAAGAAGAGTGGAAGAAAAGAGATGTCTACTGAAAACCTTAAAAAGAAGACGGGACAACTTAATCGGTCATATCTTAAGACACGATGGCCTAATGAAGACAATCGTCGAGGGAACAGTAAACGAGAAGAATGGAAAAGACAGGCCTTGTATGAGATATATGGAGCAAGTTGTGAAGGATGTAAAAGAGGAAAATTACGTTGATATGGTAGAGAGACGAGGTTGGCGGATAGAAGAATCGAGTGGAGGGCTGCGTCAAACCAATCCTAGGATTGTTGACCTATGATGATGATAGGAATTGGGGTACTCGTTAAAAAAAATTGCGTTTTATACAGTCTCTTATGGAGAATCCATGCGTATGTAAACATAAATAACAATGACATTCCCAAATTTCATCGCATCTGCATCAGTTAATCTTCATAAGGCTATTTAAGGGAGATATTAATGCATTTGATTATCCTGGGAGATTATCTTATCACTAAAATTGGTTCGGTTTATTTAAGTTCATTATCGGACTATTTGGACTACATATTTGGCGCTTGTTGCGTGTTCGTGCACCTTACTTTATTTCTTTGACGATTATAAAATGCATTAAATTATTCATCTGACTACTCCAAGTTTTACCGCATGCAAAAAGAACTTCATCAGTATGAGTATCGGGAGTAGCAAATCCTTATGTCCTTGCTTACAAAGATGGCTTCCTCTGGCTTCTCCAATCAGCTGCGATGCCTCCTCCAGTGCATTCTAACTTGTTTCAAGGGAAGCAAAGGCGGCGAATGTCATACGCGAAGTACAAAAAATTACCGGTTGTTATGCATTGCCTCCCTTGTTGACATCTTTCACACTCGCTTTTTTTAGAGTCGCATTGACTCTCTCTCCAGTGAGAGAAAAACTACTTCTGTAAATGGCAGGGAATCAACATACGTCAGTCAATACGTGCCTGAAGAAATAATAACTCTAGGCATTACTAATTAAATGATTTATAAGTGGAAATAGATGAGAGGCCGATGTTTCAAAGTCTGAAATGTTTCTGGAATGTGAGCAATCAATGTCTCTAGATGAGGGGAGTTGAAAGAAAGTGTGATATTTCTCTCCTCCACCTTAATTATTTCCCCTCACCGATATGAGATTGGAATGAAGCCCTCTCAAATTCATGGCAATGAAACCGCAGCGTTGGGCAAGTTGATTCATCTCATATTTTTGTTTTCAGTTACTCTTTAAATGGTAGTTTTATCAGGGTGATCCAACTATCTAAGGTATTCCTCAACGTTTGTAATCCAACCCGTCGTATAAAGTTAAAACATACGTTCATGTTCGAGGTGGAATTAGAAACAGCAACATTTGGATTGTCAGTCCCTCACGCTACGAACCGTTTTAAAGCGAGGAGAGGGATTCTTGCCGGGTGGAAACCCAGGAGTACAAATTTGTTCAAAAACGAGTGACATAATAGCATGTTAAAAAAATATTTTGTCCCATCTCGAGGGTAAGAGTTCAAATCCCAAATGATGCAATTTTTTAAGTTACATTTTGTTCCCGTCATGAATGTTGTATGAAGAGTTCTGAAGTTCAGAGCCGTGTCCGTCGGACGGGATGCAAAATAGTAAACCCTTGGTGGTTTTCGTCATGAGAAGCTAATGCCGAAACCAGGTTTTCCTTATTCTTTTCTTCACTCTCCCAAGTCCCGCCTCTTTCCGCATACCCTCTCATTGTTGACAGCGCAAATGTAGATCACCTCCCCAAATAAAAACCACAGCCCTGATGTGAGTCATGTTGTTCTCGCCATTCAGCCTTTCTCGGAACTGACTCAACCACTGGCCGAATGAAATGGATTGTGTTTAGATTCACTCCACGTTAATAGTCTCTTTCTCTCCGGCATCTGATGGTATAGAAGCGATCTCGGGGGAGCGCCGTGCCATCACAGTTTCTTCTCGAAAGAGAAAATATCAAATGGTGATTATTTTTCCTTTTCCTTCACCCCATTTACACATGTCTGTTTCATTCGTGATAACAGAGTTATGAATAGAAGATCACGGTTCTGCCAAATGTTACAGCGCAAATATGAGTCTGTTATTATTTATGATACTATGCATGACTACATGAAGTTTTTAGTTTTTTGGGCGCTTCGACATCTGAGCTCATTTTGTATTAATAAACATGATTTTTTTACAGAATTCAAGAAACTATCCACATGGTTAGAAGTAATGGGATTATTATGACTACATCGATTGAAAATTTCGGAGAATTAGAACTTGTCTGCTCGACTTTTGCGATGGGATAACCCGTGTAGACATTCCACCGATTCCACTTCCTGTGCCATCTCAGTCGAGAAACGGCAACTCAGTCTGAGTGGTGAGAGCCAAACTACCGGACGGAGCGCATTTAACGGATTAGGCTGTAAACAGATTAGGAGAACAGAAATGCAATTGAACTGAATATGTTTATTTCACTCTCTTCCTACCTACAAATCCGTTACAAAATGACGTGGATTGAATAGGTGTGTTCCGTGAACTCATAGCAGTGTGCACTTCGACGAAAGGCGCACTCGAGTTCATACCAACCTCAATGTTTCATGCTGTAGACTTTGTACTTGACCTGGTGCATTCTTGGCGTGTCGAACTCACACGAAAAGGGAAATATGACATAAATTTCCCGCGTTAAACTTCCAGCCGTCTCTGATCCTATTAGGTGTGGGCTGCTGTTGCTGTTATAATCGTTGCAATCCAAGCGAGCGACCTACTGTCCATGCAAAAAGTCGAGATACCCGAGTTTGAGATGTTATAACTCAATAACCAATTAACCTATTGCAACACAGTAAACTGCATATCAAAGATAATTTATATGTCCGTTCGACTGATTTACTTTCAGATTTTTTAGTACTGTTTAAATATTTTTAATGTGAGCTTGTATGAAAAAAGGCACGCTTTTTGCCGGTTCAAAAACGGTAGCACCACTTCATACGTTAATAACGTAGAATCTTACCACCATATCCACCAGAAATGTTTTGTAGGTAAAAACAAGACTATAAATAATAATAATATCGGAAAAGAAAGTTGTAAACATATAAATATATATAAAATAAGTTTTTTAGTAAGCGAGCTCGTTCCCGTAAGCATGAGGTCCCCGATTGCTGAAGTAATTTGCATGATGGGAAGCATGCGTGGGCAATTAGGACGATTAGGTGGATACTTGGGCGAAGAGGATACGAGGAGAGAGGAGCTTATGACGTCGGCATGACGAATGGCATCGGGAACGTCCGCATTCTAATGTAAAATTCCGTGGAGCGCGTCTTGAGAGACTTGGATGTCGGAGGAGTCCCATATATGGGGGCGAATGAGAGGATAATCATTGGAGATTTATCGCGGAATGTAACAAACTCGGAACTTGGTCATTGCAAATTACATGCATGGAATTTCTTGCGTAATCAAGTCAAGGAGCATCCCAACCGCGGCCTAGAGCGGTTGTGAATCCAGTCCCACAAATAAGTTCAACCATCGTAAATCAATAATACCTACTCTGGAATTTATAATATCTTTCGGGTAGAATTTAAGTGTATCTTGCCACCTAGAAGTGAGGGAAGGAGAGGATGAAAGTTAAACATGGACCTAGTGTTCATATTTCAGGGACAGCTCAAGGCTATTCTACATCTTCCAATATGACCCAGAAAATTCAAAAAGATAAAATCACCTACATTAGACCTAAAGTGGAATTATGAGGGTAATCTGCCATGCATAATTACTGCCATGGTTTATGCCGTGACTAATGGACTTCGGTAAATGAAATCCACTACCACAAATTCCGTTAGTGATTAAATATTTGTGTTCCTATACCTACGTATGCAATTAATGTTTACAAAGAGATTCCGCACGAATTGTCATAACAGAGAAGAGAATAGAAGAAATACTAATTACTTTTAAGTAAAATTTGCATCTCACAATGTTGAACCTTGCACTATCAATACATAAAATCTGGATTGTAATTATAAAAATTGGAATGTATTTTCTGTATTGTATTCTTCAACTCTGCATATTTACTCCTTTCTCCGCAATATCTTTTATATTTTGGTGAAAGAGTATTATACACGGATGGATCAGCTACGAAAAAAATAGAAAAAACGTTCTAGCTATGTTCGCAAAAAATGTAGCTGCTACTCTATTAGCTACTATATAAAAAATTGTAGCAGCTACACTACAGATACTCGTATAAAGTAGCTGTCAGCTACTTACAGCTACTTTTAAATTACTCTCTCCAAATGTAGAGTGAACTGTACTTCTCAAAGTAATTAGTTAAAAATTTAGGAATACACCTTTTAAGTTCTAGAAAACAAATTTAATCCAAGATTTATGAAGTCAATTATATGATAATTATTTTAGTTTACTATCCCAAGTTCTCTAACTCACATAATTATATAAGTGAGAAACCTCCCTTAGACCTAAGT
The DNA here is from genome assembly GCA_933228895.1 of Platycnemis pennipes. Classification (NCBI taxonomy): domain Eukaryota; kingdom Metazoa; phylum Arthropoda; class Insecta; order Odonata; family Platycnemididae; genus Platycnemis; species Platycnemis pennipes. The sequence continues at coordinate 57,554,198 of OW121853.1, forward strand.
TATCTGAACAACAGTATCTGTGGCATCAAATCGCAATGCGATCAAAGCAAAGGAACCAACAAATTAGCATATCTGTTTTATCAAATCCATTGATAAAAATCCATCTATTGATAAAAAGTCATATTCAATACATATATTGTTTTTGGTGGAAATATCGTTTAATAATTTCCCATGGAAAGCGATGGTATCAGAAGGATATAGGTAGTACTTTAAAAATATTATAGAATAAATGAAAAAATACGGTATGCTTTTTACATTTCAATTCGTTTTCAACAGTATTATAGAAAGTGCTTAATTTAGAGAGTGCGATGTAAGCTTAAGCGCTGTTCCCTCCTACTACTTTGAGAAGCAAGTAATTGGAGGATTAAGCCCTTTGAATTCATACATGAGCTTTTAAGAACGTGCGTAACTATATCTGAGGACGAAATAAATCTTAATACTTATAACTTTTCCGAGTGGCGCTGGTAGGTAGGAATAAGGTGTTAATTTGCTCAAACTGCTGTACTTATGTCGCACCATTTACTCTAAATCCATCTTAAGACAAAGGTAACGTCCATTCCCTAGGAGGGATTCGAACCCACGACTTTTGGTTTCTAAGCCGGGGAGGCGAGTGTTTACCAACCTGACCACCACAGACTCCTCTTGGTAGTAACTGGACGAGAATCTGTTTGCACCCGTACACCGTGACCGTGAATTTGCCAGGCGATAATTCCGCTCGGCTCCTCGTCCTCCGCACCTGATCCTTTGCGAGCAACTCGACTTCACCGCAAGAATTTAGCCGTCATGCACACAGCCGCAGTGCGCCTCTAACTACCCCTGCCAGAGCCACTCTCATCAAGCGAGACAATGGAGCGTCGCTTCCTTGCTTCCACCTTTCCCTCCCGTCCCGGAATATATGCATATTTAATTGCATATTGACTTGAAAGCGGTTTGCTGAAAATCTGGCCGAGATAAAAAATAAATAAAAACACCTTGAAAGGAACGAGTCATTGTTTGAGCATCCCATTCACGGTTGTCCAATGTATGTACATTTGTTCTGAAAACGTAGGCTGTGAGCAGAATGAGTAATAATTGGAGTGGTGAAACGATCTTTTGCTGCTGAAAAACTTTCTATATATGTAAGTCTGCGAAGACGGCGTGGTAGCCTAAGGGGTAAAGCGTTGAGCTACCGACCGGAAACCTTGGATTGAAGTCCGGAAGTGGCCTCTTTAACATTCCCAACTAATCCTAAACTCTAAGCTTTTCGGGGTACCAGATCTTTCTGGGAAACCGCGATCGGCACGGGAAAAAAAACTGCTTATTGAAATGTGAATGTTTATCGCCATCGGCTTTAAAGTTTTTTGTTCAGAGATGTTAAGAAAAGATAGTAAACACCATAGTGTGAATGGCAGCATTTACGATTAGGAGGAACCTTTGTCTTTGCTAAAATGAAACGACCGCACTTATTACGCTTTAGAGACTTGGATGTAGAGAAAAATAGAGAGTGTAAACTGGATAATAAGAAGACAGCGAAGTTTTAGATGTGTTAGGGGACAAAAGGATATCGTGGGAGAATTTAGAGGGGAGAAAACTGGTATGAGGATAAACTTGGGAGGCAACAGCATGCTGAAGAGGGTATTGGAAGGGAGAATGCTGGGAGAGCAATGAAGAGATTAGGTATTTTAGGCGGCAAGAAGTTGGGCAAAAGATACAAAGAGCTAAACCTGGAGATGGTATACGGATAGAGACAGTGAAGCAATTGGAATGAAATATCCCTTGTCAATTAGTTTTGTTCTAGTTTGCACATGCATGCCAATAATAAATCTGACTCCCTGAAATGTATGCATTAAATGTTGATCTACGTGGTTACCCAACCTTAATGTGGGGGTGGGTCCTTGGTTATTTTCCTTATCTTCATCCGCAAAACGTAAATTGCAGCATGCGGTCGTTGACGTCACTGAACTCCCAAAGCGTTCTGTATTTCGGACAATTTTCAGTATCAACCTGCTTCGAGTTAAAAAACGACATTCATCGGTACGAGTGTAGGTGGGAATAGGAGTCTATTCGCTTTTTTCTCTCCCGTTGTAGTTTCTGGAACAGTCAATAGATATCAATCAAGGGATCTTGGGAAACGATTCCTCGTATTTGGAGCCGATGTTATTTATTTCATAGAATGACTGAATGCAATGAGTAACGATGGGAAACCACGAGATAAAAAACGCTCGTGAAGCAAGCTAAAAGTGATCCTTACTGACGTATTGGAAACTGGGTATACGATAACAACTCTTCCCCACACGTACCCATAAACATCCATTCAAGGCCGAGGTTACTAGCGATAAAATTGCTCTTGACTCGTATTGAAGTCATTCTGACGTTGAGGAAGGACGTTGACGTTGATGATTGAGTACCATTATTAAAATTCATGTCGTTGCTTACTCATTGCACATTATCCTCTCCAATGTTTCGATCAAAAATGACATATGGAATTGTGCCTAAGAATTATGTGTAGCAGGTCGTTTTTTGTTAAACTTAGAGGTTCAGTGTCTTAATATTGATGGCAATCAGTTCGTAAGTCATGAGATTATTTTCAGCTTTTGTTGGGAAAACCTATATACGGGAACCAATGTTGGTTTAGTTATGTTCTTAAGATTAGATCCATGAACGTACATCTATTTGAACCCGATGGGACGATGTGAAATCGGCTATGACTGTGTCTTTGTTTCTTATAGCCCCTTATTCCATTCTACATTTTTGGAGTCCTTCTGTGTCTTTTCTCAAAGTCATTTTACGCGAGGCTTGTGATTGTGAAGAGGGAGATGCGAAGCAAAAAGTTCGATGCGTAAAGCAACCAACTCCATGGAAAATCTTGCAAACGCTCTGAGCGGCAAATAGCCCTGATCTATTTCCACGCATTTTTCGTGGAATTTTCACGATTGGATAATGATCCAAGTCGTGAAATTGATTGCATCATGTAAAACTGTCTTCACTCGTCTTTGTGCGATGAGCTTTACTCTCTCTTGGCTTGAGTGCACCGTCGTTAGATTAAGGACGGTGGAACGCGTCTCCAGTGGAGAGAAAGGGCTGGAATTTTGGCTTGGGCGCCAAACTTTCCCTGGATTCCGAACACCTCGATGGTGAGTGAGTGAACTTCGACGAAATTTAGAGGAAATCGTCAGTATGCGGAGAAGCAATGCACACCCTCACGTTATTTTTCTACCCGTTGGGTGATTCCTTTTTAATGTGCCTATGTTTTTCGCACTGCATCATGGCATAGGTTTAGGAACATTTGTGAATTAACGTCAATGGATTCAAACGTCATCTTCACATGCAATGAGTACTTTAAGTTGATAAAAGTACTCCCTAAAACCCTCTACTGAAAACGTCTCTCCTATTATAAAGTGAATGGGAGTTCGCGTTTGTTCTTTCAATGTACTGTAATGTCTATCATCCAGAAAATTGCCCTTCCATCAATTTTAAGGGTATTATTAGGGTCCTAGGGGGCTTCCTTCCCAAAACGTGCCCTGATGTTTGATGCACGTTCATTAAATTTCTAAAATTATATAGTTAACGCGAAGGACGTAAAGTGGTTACCAAGAAACCCCGTTGAAAAAAAAAGTGAAATGACTATGGATGTGTTATAAATATATTTTCCATAAACTTTTTCTTAATTTTAAAACATGAAAACATATTGGTTTCCACGCAGCATTAAAGATGCCAATTTTTAGCGTTTTAACCTGTATCCATGGATGAAGTGAAAAATAAGCTTATAAATTCACAGCTGATTGTTTAATTCGCACGACCTAGTCTCCAACATATAATGAGATCTTTAGGCTAATGCTTTGGAACTTTGGTCATGTCAATAAAAAAATAGAAGTGGAATTAGCAAAATCATTTTTCATTTTATCTTTGGATAAGTTCCTCAAAGTTAAGCTTGACACTGTTTCCTCGGCTAAATATATTTATACTAAATTTCTAATAATTATTTCAATAGCAGATATATATTTATTATGTAAATGCTGGCGAGAATAAATGAGTTTTCAGTAATATTAAAAGCCATTTCCATTGATAAATACGACTGGAAAAATGTATGTACTTTGAATGCATGATGAAAAACAGTAGGTAAGAATGGAAAAGGAAGGTCTTATATGAGATATATGGAGCAAGTTGTCCTGAATGTGAGAGGTAAGAATGATGCAAATATGAAGAGGTTAGCCGGTAGGAGAATCGACTGAAGAGCTGTTTAACCAGTGATGGGATTGTTGACCCATAATGATGATGGTTCGACATGAATGAGTAAATTCCTTTGTTAAATAACACTTTGAACGCTCATTTTACATAAATTTATAATGTGAGCCAATGATTCTCAGTTATACATCATTATTTTTTACTTTCATTGTGGGATTATTATGAATTTCGAATCGATTGTCCCGTGCGTTCTGACGCCAGAAATTCCTAAACCTCCCTTTTACGTAGTCAACCGCTTTGCCTGCACTCCGGAAATAATTGACTGCATACCCCGCTGTTTCTCACCTCGAGGATATATGACGTGCATTCCTATGCCTCCAGTCACCCTAGCCCATACCTACACCAATTCGATCCTTCTGCAGCGTTTAAAAAAAATGAAACACACTCGGCCGAAAGGAAGAAGCGGGATAATAATTGAGCATGCTTGGAATCCAAGCAATCCCGTCTGCAACGGAAGCAAGAGTCCGTTTGCCGTGACGTGGGGGACATCGCTTTGCGACGGAGAATGCAGTTCCTCACATGAACAGGAGCAAGCAAGGCGAGGGAATGCAAATGTAATGGGAGACGCGAGGCTTTCTCGGCAGGAAGCGGTTGGGAGCGGAATCCGGCGACACCACAGCGCGCAGCTCTGAGTCTTTTTTTCCAGCATTCACCCCCTGAATCATTTAATGCATTATAAAACAGTGAGAACCTAAATGTTTCTACAAATGGCTTAGCCACTGTATTATAGGGGAGTGGATACCGCACGGAGAGGAGCAAGGCGAGAAAGTGATGAGCGAATATGATCACAGGAGAAAATTAAGACTCTCAAAAACAAAGTACATGCATTTGTGTAATTAAACCATTCTTTGTGCGCTACAACTATATCTATAATGAAACCCAAGGGGGATCCGAAGGTTTCGGTTTAAACTTAGGGGGCATTGAACGTGGAAAATGACGTCAAAACGTTAACTCAATTAACCGGGCAGTAGTCATAAGGTGAAGAGTCCAACAGCGAGGTCATCTTCGCTATTTAGGGAAGATGAGGCAAAAATATAGGGTACAGAGGATGGATGGAGAGAAACCAGACGGCGGTATTGGCTTGGCCTTGACAAAAAGCCGCCGAGAGATCCGTGGTTTTGCGCCCCATCCGACGGACGGAGGGATGTACTAGAAGTGCTCTCCATACAACACTGATATAGGGAGTGGTGTAGTAATGAAACATCGCTTACACTGATGATATTCGAACCTGGGCCCTCGAGGTAGGAAGTTAGTAAGGCGGTAGTCGGGTCGATATAGAGGCGACCTGGCTACCCAACGGTCGCACGTACGAATTACCTTGGTAATGGATGTAAAGCTCGTTATAGGAGGAATGTTAACAGGTGCAACATAATCTTAGTAGCTGTAGCATCGTAAAACCTAATTCTGCTACTCCATGGCCACCATTCTTGAAGGTTTTCACTTCATGAAAGTTAAAATTGAAAGGTAATATTATAAGGAAAGTTTACATGTAAGGAGGAAAGGTGAACATAAAATTTAATCAATCTACATCTACATAATACCCTGCAAGCCACCACAAGGGTGTGTGGCAGGGGGTGATTTCTCACCAATCATGCACTACATATCATGCATAAAAAAGGAATAGTATTAATATAGGTAGTAGTCAGAACTACACTATTTAAAAAAGATAAAAATTGCAAAGCAAACATGCAAAAACATTCCGTTAGTAGTGTTAGCTTTAAGTACTCATACCAACATGCAGCTACCAATGCTATTCATTGCTATACTCGTACTGGATATATTTACCGTTATTCGTATCTCTAATTGTTCGAGGGAAAAAGGACATTTTGAATCGGTCGGTTCGGCAATCAATTTCTCTAATTTTATGATTATGGTCCAGTCTGCCATAGTAAGTTGGGGTTCGTAAAATATTTTTAACATCATCACTGAAAATATTGCATTGGAATTTATTTAAGAGATTGTCTAAATTTCAACCTTCGATCTGACAATGATTCCCATTTCAATTTATTTAATAGACTGGTTACGCTAATATAATTATCGTATCGTCCCTTTACAAATCTTGCAGATCTTTGCTGCACACGTTCAAGTTCATTACTTAGACCGATTTCGTAGGGATCCCATACACTAGCAGCATATTCCAAATGAGGTCTAACAAGGGAAAAGTAGCTGATTTCTCGTACATGATCGTCACATTTACCCAATACTCTTTTGATGAAACCCAGTTTACGATTAGCTTGACCCATTATTTCACGTATATGTTTACCCCAGGAAAGATCATGTGTCAGTCTTATTCCAAGATATTTAATGGTTTCCACGTTTGTTATTTCATTCTTACTTATTTTGTATGTGCTAGGAGGAGAACTATTCTTTTTCCAAAAATTCATTACTACACATTTTTTGAAATTTAATTCATTAAAATTAATTTAAAATTTAATTTAAATAATTAAAATTATTTTGAAATTTAATTTTTAAAGTGGTTCAAATCAGTGTTTGCTAGGATGGGACAATGTGAAATAAATTCACTCAACCAATTTTCTGAGTTTGAGTCCACTGATAAGCTATTTTACTTACCATATTCCGAAACGGTGCTTCGAAATTGATATGGATGCTGTTAGAAACTACTGTCACTTCAATCACACAGAAAATGCATTCAAAGATTTCAAATGAGCGAGATATGGACCACCGAAGCGCTTTGAACTCAACCCTCATGGCTCATGTCTGGATGTTTTCTATTTCTTGCTCGAGCGAATGGTAGCTATATATTGGCGCTATTATTTTTAATGACACGCTTCCCGGAGTTGCATATAATCGTGGCTCTTCTTTAATTTCCAGCAAGTTTCGAATTCAGATGGTAAAAATGAAATTTTTTGGAATTCAAAGATGACGTACTAGCCGTGAAAACTAAAAACTGGAGGCATGGACTATAACAGAAGCGGAGAAGAAAAGGGTGGAAGCATTCGAAATGTGGTGCTACAGAAGAATGATGAAGATAAAATGGATCGATCGAGTGTCAAACGAAGAACTATTAAGAAAAGTGGGAGAAAAGAGAAGCCTGCTGAAAATTCTAAGAAGAAGACGAGATAACTTAATCGGCCATATAATGAGACACGATGGCCTGATGAAGACAATCGTTGAAGGACAAGTGGATGGGAATGGCAAAGGAAGGCCTCGAGTGATATATATATAACAAGTGACGAAGGATGTGAAAGAGAAGAAATACGTAAATATGAAGAGATTAGCCGATAGAAGAACTCAGTGGAGAGCTGCGTCAAACCAATCTGAGGATCGATGACTAATGATGATGAATAGTTTTCTACGGGTGAAGGTAGGGCTAAATGGACATTTAATTCTACACATCCCCACATTTCACATGATGTCTTTAATACCACCTACTTCCCATCATTCTACCCGTTCTTCTCCTCCCTCTTCCCCGCCTAATCAACATTCTTCCCTCAAAATCGTCTTTTGAACACCATGGCCCTTTATTACTCTCTCTATACATAAAATTTCATTCCTACTGTTCTATACGTTTGAAAAATGTACCAAATAATATTTATTAGAATCTTTCAAACCTCTATCCTACCCTGGCTACTCCCCTTTCCGCTCTCTTTCCCGCACTGCAACCTTATAAACCCCTCATTCTTTTCTAAATTAATAGAAACTGGTCTACCCATCTAGCGAGTTATTTCTCTGCCTATCTTAGCACCAGACCCGTGAGGGGTGAGCTGCAGCACCTGGTGATACCCCGCTACCAAACGGAGACACCCCGAAACTCCTTTTATATAAGCACTACATACCCATGGAACTTACTACCATCGCATACGAGAAATACTCCCTCAATTGCAGCATTTAAGCTTCGATTGCGATCACAAATCAAAACCCTAGAGTGTGAACCCCAGATCTATCTAGAAAACTGTTAATTGTCAATTGTTATTATTGTGTTTTATTATTATTTATTAACTGATATAATTAACTTTAAGTTGTGTTGTACTACATAATGTACGAAAATAAAAAGTATCTATCTATCCACACTTTCTGCCGTCTCCTAATCTCCTCAATCAAATTTCTTTCCTCTCCTACCAATTAATTCTAGCACTTCATCGTTCGTCATCCTTTCAAACCATTTAAGGTTCTCAATCCTTATTCACACATATACACATCTCAAAAACCCTAAGTCTATTTCCATATTTTTTCCTTCAAGCCCACGTTTCCGCACCATATTAGTATCATGTCCCATATTTTCCCAACTTTTCACTAGTCTTTTCTTTACTTCCCTACTTAACGGAAACGTAGATGTGGTTTATTTCCTTTATGAAAACTCCACGCATGAAGATTTTTCGCTAGTTGGATTGTTCATCAAAGTTTTGGACTGTGAAAAAAGAGATTTTTCATTAGCAAGCGTGCCTTGTTTCGTACACGTCAAAAAAAAGAGAAAAGTTTGGAAATTTGAGAAATGTGGGCGCGTTGGAGAAAGTGCAATTAAAGGGAAGGCGGACGAATGAAGTGTTGAGCAAGGTGGAGGAGGAAATAAGGTTTTCAAAGGAAATTATGAGGCGGTATAGAAGGTGGATGGAGCAGATACTTAGAGGCAATGGAATGTTGAATGCTGCCATCGATGGTAGAATTCTGGGAAAGCGAGAGAGAAAAATAAAATGTGTTATGGATACTATGAAGAGGAGAATATGCAATGAAATCGGGTTGATGTGGTGGCTAGAGAAATGGCCTCCCATTCCTAGGGCCGGGGTTCGATTCTCGGTAGTGGCAGATTTTTTTTAAACCGGTCCCTACTTGAGCATTTCAGGTTCCGTACTCCGTCCGTCGGATGGGACGTTAAGCCGTGATCCCCTTGGCGCCTGTCGTTATGAGTACGCTAATGCCAACTGCGGGTTTCTCTCCACCCTTCCTCTGCTCCCTGAAAAACTCCTACCATTACCCAATTACCCATCTATCCTAAATGGCGCAAATGACGTCAGCTGTCGGTCGCATTCCCTGAATAACTAGCTAACTAACTGCAATGAAATCTGAATCTACATAATACCCTGCAAGCCACCGCAAGAGTGTGTGAATGAACCATCACCAGGCACGTATAATCAATGAGATGGAAACCTCACTACCACGCGGGCATGCAAAAAAAATGCTACTCCGTTTCTACGCTACTTACAATAAACCTAGAGGCACCGCGAGGCAAATTGGGAAAAAGGCAATCTGAAGAGAGAAAAAGCGTAGGGAAGAGGCTATTGGATGAAGGAAATGCAAATTAGATTAGAACTCTCCAGAGTCCTCTGGATTGCCAAACAATAACTATATAGACTATATGGTTTATGATTGGCAGCCCAGAGGACTCTGGAACACTCCATCAAAACGTACTCTAACCGGTATAAGGCTACCAAATCAAATCCGTGCCGTAGTCAATTGATTTTCGAAGGTTTCCTTTAATCTGTGCCTCTATGGCGAACAAGGTGAAAAAAATCTGTCAGCAAGCGGAGAGTGATGATCACCCCAGCGGGTTACCTCACTGGAGGGGGGGGAGGGGCAGCTTTTATTCCTCGACCAAGCAAGGAAAGGCAGCGGTGCGTGCGGCATAAATGGCGCGGGAACTGCCGTGGGCGCGGCCGTGGGGAAGACGCAAGACGGAGAACGCTTGAAACGCGCCGTGATGCGCTACTGTTTCCTCGTAATCATTTACCGCGCCCGTCGCCGAACGGCTAGGGGGAGGGAAGTTCATTTAAGGCCAAGATTTGGCACAAGAGACAGCCATGTACTTCATTTTAATCCCCTCACGGAGGGTGAGGGATAAGTCAGCCGCGGAAGGCTGCGACGGCTCATTTGGTAAAACCTTCGCGCCCCCAGGGCCAGGAGGAATGCAAAAACGGAGCCCACGGCGTGGGTGGTTGGGGGAGGGAGAAGTTAGGACGGTCATTAGAGGGGGAGAGGAATAGAAAGGAGAGTCCACAAAAGGGGGCTTGACTTCCCCTATTCACTCTCAAAGAGCGGGAAGAGGATTCTCGGTCTCGGGTTCCATGAAATCCCTTCTGAAGTTCCCTTTCTGTCGTCGGCATCGGCGAGGAGAGGAACGTGACGGCGACAATTGCTCAGCTCCGCGGACGTCCAGGCTCAAGCTTTTGACGCGGGGGACTCGAAAAAAGGAGCGTTTTTAAGTGCCTGACTCGCCATCCCTCACCCCAGAAACCGTGGACACTCCCCTCTCTTCGTAACCCTGAGCAGGTCTTGCCCCACCCCCCTCACACCATAAGAAAAGCATTCTGGTGTAATCCGAACCAGATGCCTGCCCAATTTCCAACGACGGGAGGGCCATAAAGGGAGGAGTCGGATCCCCCCCGTCCCCCCGCCATCCTTTTTCCGGGGACCACCTTCTCCTTTCTCCAGAGCGGGGCCCTTGTTTCGGGTGTTGGGGTATTTTGTGTGTATTTCTTTGTTTGAGAGAGCTTGTGTAGAGTTTACTCTACCCGCCGTAGTGGTGACCGATATTTTCCCCCCAGCTTCAGCAATGGGAAGGAAGGAATGGTTGTTTTTTTCCTCGCCGTTCTGGTTCGACCTTGTAATTGCTTGACAGGGACGCGTAAGTGCCCATCACGTCTCCGTAGGTCATTTTCCTTCCGTCAGCTCGAGACGGATGCTGGGATAACTGGTGACCGATATTCTTCCGCGGGAGTGGAGTTCCGCTTCCCTTTACCATTTCGCAAAATTGAGTTTTCTGTCCATAGAGGCAATTTTAATCATCAAATCGTTTACTAACCTCCGAGAACGAGGTCGTGCACGAGCGCGGAAATTAAATATCATTCCCGATCAAGTCGTCAGCGTTTTCCAATATGGCTGCTAGAGAAATAGAACACTGGTGACTTAGCAGTAGACTTGCAATATATTATCCTATCAAAGCGGATGAAACATTGTTACATTCGCATCGTGTGAACAGAATAAGATTTTTCATTGACGCGTTCATCAACTATCAATGCTACTGCCATTAGTGGAAGCGTCCGACAGCTGAGGTCAATTGTACAGCAGAGGATAGACGTAGAATTTTTCTGTGGATGAAACGATGGAGGGAAAACTAGCATCAGCATTAGCTGCAGCTAACTTCAGGCGCGAAAGAATGCGCTGTAATAACTTCCCGTCGGATGGATGAAGTATTAAAATTCTAGTGTTGTCCAAGTGGCACAAAATAAGATACCGTGAAATTGCCCTGACAGGATTCGAACCCACTCTCTTGGAAGAGATGACAAGCACTCTAGCCACCATACCGTATGCGCATGATATATGTATTAACAACCAGTCCCTTTATTACTATGTAGATATAACCATGTAGCTGCATGTTACCCATATTATTAGCATGTTTTCATGTAGTACCCGGGTTGCATGCCAATAGTGCATGTTTTGGTGATCTTCACCCCCTGCTACACACCCTCGCGGTGGCTTGCAGGGTATCGCGTAGATATAGATCACAGTCAGTGTCAATGGCTGTTAGGTTTTACTTCCTATTTACGTCAAGTCGATGCCCCACGGTCGAACTTCTGTCCAATTTTTTGGTCCAAAATTTTTAATACAATTTTCACCGTATCAAACGGTGCAAAGCATTTGTTTCCAATTTGTATACAAGAATTCAAAATTTGACTGTGGTACTACATCGCCTCACGCCGGTGAGGTAGTCCAGTGGATTGAGCATCGGGCTTCCAACCGGAGGAACCGAGTTCTAAGCTGAGTGAGGGCTCCGGTTAAACGTCCAGCTAAACCCGAGGTGTGTGAATTACCAAAGACCAGGTCGTTTTCAGTCACCATAGGCGGCACAGGTAAAGGAACTGCCTCACTAACCCTCCTGTGTGAATTAAAAACACTGTTGGACTCAGCACTTGGTAAACGTCAGATCAGATCTTTAACTTTGACCAATCTAATCGAGCCTTACCAATCTCGCCAACCTTCGAGTTGAATGTTGTAGTTTGGTTTTGTATTCATTTCTGACACTTCCACAGATGTATTGGGAATTACGACGCGTTTCACAGCACTGTGGTTTACTTGTGGATTTCCAATAATTTTGCTTCAGAAATGCTCATTAACATGTCACAGTGTAGTGAAACGAGCCGTGCTGAAACCTGTGAAAGATTACCAAGTCTTTTATTTCAGAAATGAATATCGACAACCACCGTGATGCAGTGAATTTGATTTGGTTTTATTTACCTGGCCTTTGGTTATTATTGAGACATTTTGCCTTTTACGTAAATTATCATTCACGAACCCACGAATAATTCTAATATAATAGAAGCCTGAAAGTTATCAACGGTTCACTACACGCATGTTTTCTCATCCAGCAGGCGTAGCACAGTCCAATAATAATTTTCTGATTATGGATAGATTGTTTGTTCTTTTAATGACTTCATTAGCACAATACGTACCTACTGTTCGTTGGGGGAAACCGTAAGATGATTGATGAGCTTATAAGCAATAAATTTCCTGAGGTTTTAATCCAGCCATTTCGAGGAACACCTGGTTATTATTTTTAAGGCTTCATTATCTAATATATAAATTAACAAGGCAACAAATTTGCCATGTTTTAGGCTGTTGATGTTACCGGTCACTAAATTGTAAGGTTATCCTAAAGCAGCTGATATCACGTAATACTACGTAACTTTGACATCCCCACGGAGAAATAATAACGACCTGTAATGATTTGACCGCAATAGTTAAGATATACTGCCTCGTTCCAGCAATTTAAGAGCTTAATTCCACTTTTTGTGAATGTCACGTCATCATCTCTACCTGTGAAAATACCATGTTTGTTCGAATGTCACCACGTGCTATTACGAGTGTCCTGTGCGAGTTTCCTAGGTTAAGAACGGTACGTACAGTACCGGGCAAAATATACCACTTCCCGACGGAAAGAGGCGAAACTTCTTTGCTTGTTAGATAAAAAATTTTTTTTTTTGAAATTTTTGGAAAAAATATTTATTAACTTAGTTACCATTGACAGTGAACATAGTAATAAATTATAATCGTCGACTTTGGCCTTATCACCATGCGATTAAATTTTTTTTTGCCTATTACCGGAGTGAAAATGTTATATGATATCCCTTTGCGCATCTTTTACAAAATAATCAGAATCTTTCAAACAGTATGCATCCGAGAATCTACAACATAATAATACCCTGCAAACCAAAGAAAGGGTGTGTGTCAGGGAGTGAACCAAATATAGAGAGAATGATCCCCTAGGCTTGCGTCTACCTCCCCTTTTGTGCCTTGTTTGTGCCATGAACCATTACGTTTCCCGCATATATTTGGAAGTATCTTTTCATAGACAACATGAGTCGCGCTCGTCGCAGTTAGGTTGAAGTTGCTGTGTTAGGAGGTGGGAGTGAGTTGGAGCACGGCGGCCTATTCAGGTATGAGACAGGTAGGTACCAATTCTCTTATGGCAGAGCTAGGGCATTCATAACCATCCTTGCTTTGTGTGGTACGATTTATCAGTTTTCATGAAAAGAAAAATATCAAAATCATCAGGAATTTGGAGGAGGAATTGGTCAAGTGTGAATTTCTCAGAGTGTCGGGATAGGAGTGCGAAGCAAGTAGATCGGATTTTGGCAGAAGGCCAGAGATTTTATTTTATTTAATCTACTTTGGCCATGAAATTGGCGATTGCTGTAAAAAAAATCAGAGCACCACCGCATCCACCGTCTGAGCCATCCTTGTCTTTCGAGCATGCTTCACATTTCGCGTTCACCTGTACTTGTGCTCGGTATCTACGCAGTTTAGAAGCAATTCCGGGAATGTACTCGCCGAGAACGACTTTTTACGACCGGAAATGGAACCGAGAGACCAGAACCTTGGCGCCGGAGACATGAGCGTACACGCATTGTCTTAACTTTTATTATGATGTAGATTGGATTGACTCTCCCAGGGATAATTATCGTTTAAGGATAGAGGCCGAGGCACCAGAAAAAAATTGCGAAATAAGCTACTGGATTTATTTCATCATGGGGAAGAATTTAATATTCGTGTGTTTCGTTCCCATGCCATCGTCTCGCGACAATTTTATTGCAATGTGAGCTTGGCTGTCCGGTACCGATGATCTAACTCTTCTTATTGATTCAAGATTTCTCGGGTTAAGATGTCTTTTGTTTGTTTCTTTATCGCGCTAAATTGTCATTCATTCTGCTAGTTAGGCTTCTCTGCAATAAATCCGAAAAATGAGTCTTATGCTAAAACAAATGGAACGTTGAAAAAACGGGACACCAAAGCATTGGTCATGATCGATTAAAGTAAGTACAATGGTACTGCGATAGAGATAGCTTTTTGCTTCTATTTGCTTTATTTCGCAGTTGAAGGAATGTTGAACTGTTTGCAATATTTAAGCTTGTCTAATCTTGGGTCGAGCTGCGGCTTTATGTTGGACCGTAAAATAGGTATTGCTTTTCTCACGAAAAAGGACTAAGAATACTTAAGAACCATGTTTATGTTTGATTTTGAAGAAGTTAAATTGGAAGGTATTTACGAAGGTAGCAGAGAAAAGGAAAGTAACTGGAGAAATATGAAGACAAAAAAAAATTAGATGCCGGACCTTTTTAGCGGTGATAGTGTCATGAATCGGGTGATAAAAGGTAGAATGCTGGATACCTACACTAGAAAAAAAGAGAGTAAGTGTTCCGGATGACATGAATGCAGGCAGAAGATATGAAGATAGGGAGTATGAGATGCCATACTTGGGCGGGGATTGATAGGCAAGGGATACAAGCCTATCTACGCTGGTACGGTGCAAAGCATGATTTTTTTGTCTCAAACTTTTAATTATTGAATGCTGTTTTCCGACTCGCAAGGCTTGCAGAAGTCTTACTTATCATCAATTTCGCGTCAGTTGATGTTTCTTAGAGTCAAAGCAAAAATTGCTTCCGAAATGGTATTTCCTTCTCAGTTAAAATTCATAAATTCCTAATCGCCGATGATTTCCCGAGTTGTTTTTTTTCGTGCATGCATTACATTCTCTATTGTCCCGCTAGTCATTTTCATATTTTTGATGCCTTTTCTATGAAGCAAGCATCTTTAATACAAAGATCAATGAAAGGTTTCACTCGTAATTGTAAACTGAGATAAAACTGAGGAATTGTTTCCGTCCGCGTGTTTGGAAATCATGATATTACGAGTGAGAAAAAGCTATAACACAGTAGAAATTTAAAGTCAGGGCATCATCAGGTGTAATGGCTAAAACCGTCATGTTTTAGTCTCTGCCATGGGTAGAGAACTCTCTCGGCACTGAACCGCGCAAAGGCTAATATGCGTGGCATATTAGGAAGGGATTTAATCATGGGCGTTCCCGAGAGGACTCACGACGTGGCCGCATCCCCACAAAATAATTTTAGGTCTGGCTGTCCCTACCAAAAATAATCCCTCAACCCTTGATGAATGAAATATTTTTAAACTTTCGCTTCTCTTTGGTCGAATTTCCTTCTACAGCGACAAAAGCGTCACGAGAGGGCTACCTTTTCCCAGTGATGATGTATAGGAAATAATAACACGATAGCTAATAAGAGTCATATCCAGGAAAGGATTTTTAACTCGAGATCGGTAATTCCGTCAGGAATTGGAACGTCGCTGCTGCATACGTTTTAATGACAAGGAGGTTTTGTTGGGGTGTAAGTGTAATCGATAAATTCACTTTTTCCGTTGCCAGTGATTAGGATGTCGATCAAACTTAACTCGGCAGGCTTTTAATTTTAAATGCGCACTAAATTCGAGTGTGAGGGATGGGAAATTTTAGAGGAACCAGTTGTTTATGAGTTCTAGCCAATAGACACTTAAAAAGGAGTGCCTTCATTAAGTCACCCATGAAATCGATTACCTGGGTTCAGTAGGTACTGCGATTTTATTTTTCAAGAAAAATATGAACCAATTAACAGAAAATTGATTAATTTTACATTTTTATTACCTCGATCATTATATTGAAACAGCAATGAATTAGGTTAGTGGTATTTTAATGAAAATATAATTCAGAGCTTCTTTAGTGAGAATTTGAGAGCTTTTTTTAGAATTAATTTGTTTGATTAAACTCGAGGGGGGGGGGGGGGGGGAGTACAACTGAATCTCAAAAGCAAAGACGATAGAAAATATTGGGGAAGACCAAAATGGGCTTCTACTTTGGTTTCTGAGACCATAAAGTTTAATGGGACGCAGAAAAAAACAGAAGTGGATTTCGGAATAAAATGAAATCAACAAACTTTTTCTTACAATTGGCTAAATGAGAAGTTGCATGGAGAGATGAGGAAAGAAGACGTTTCTATTTATTAGAAGATGGAATCTGGTGAGGCAATGGAACGAAATTTGAGCTGTAATAAGGCAAAATCCCATCAAAAAAGTTAAAAGGCATTTTTGGGATGAATGAAAATTACCTAATAAGTTGCGTGTAGTTCAACGCCGATTTTTCTTGAGGAAAAATGGATTCTTTTGGGGATCGGGTTGGTTTGATTGTTGGAAGGGACTTCCAGCCTTAGGGCCCGAGTTTGCATCCCAGAAGTGGCACAGGTTTTTCATTTGTATGTCGGTCCCTGCTTGAGTTCAGTTGTGTGGAGAGCATTTCGAGTTCAGCACTCAGTCCGGCGGATGGGATGTTAAATCGTAGACTCTTAGGTCGCCTTTCGTTAAGCGCAGGCTAATGGTGACGCTGGGTTTCACTCCATATTTTCTCCACTTGCTAAATTTCTACCCCTTTCCAAATACCCACCAATCCTGAGTGGCACAAATGACGTTAGCTGTCAGTCGAATACCCAGAATAACTATATTTTTATTATTTCAATGTCTCTTGTGTAGTTCAACCCTCGAATCCTCTATATTTTGTTGAAGAATCGGGGATCGAACCGACCTGATAACGTTTTTTTTTAAATTGATATGACAATACTGACTACTGGGAAACAACCGCGTAATTGTATGTTTACAGAAACGTGAACGGAGATTATACATTTTTTCAGGAGTGTAGGTCCTTGTGAAAATGATGAGAATGAACTATTTGGCCCACGTTTCGGAAATTACATTTTTTCCTTCATCAGGGCTAAAATGGGATGAACCACCTATGAAGATAGATCAAATGATTTGCAGGATATTTTCAATGCAAAAATGTTTTAAAATATAATTTTTTTAGAAACGCCAAAAAATACACGAAATCAATTTTTCATATCTTTAAGCTCTTTTGAGGTGAATTGTATACAATTTCACGAGCGATGACCAAAAAATTAAGTAGTGAATACAATATTTGTTCCAAGTTTAAATATGAATATTGAACAAAATAAGGCTATCACATTCTTTATGATGAAAAATTTAGCTATATAAATGGTCGTTGTCTATTATTCGGAATTAATGAGGTAAATTTATAAATGGTAAGCTGATTTTCAGAACCCAAACATTAAACACTGTATATTGTAAAACATTTTTGCATTGAAAATATCCTGATAATCATGTTACCTACGTTCACTGGTGGTTCACACCATTTTATCCCTGATGAAGGAAAAAATAATTATAGATTTTTAAAAATATATCGTATAAACATATAGTCACCTGAATGTCGTACAATTCCTGAAATCATTCCTAAGAAATACAATCGCGAGTTTCATTGAGCGGATTCACAGAGCCCACAGGGGAGTTGCAGTAATCAAAACTACGGTCTAAATTTTTCCGTCACGATGTAGTTGTGATTCCTCAGAGTTCATCACATGAGCTGACTCCAGCTTGAACATTGAAAGGGATTTCTTCTGTTGGGGTGTTGTTGGAAAAGAAGGGAATGAAATGGGTGACCTTTGATGCGTAACCTACCGAAACATGAGTATGCTCTCTAAAGCGACATTTTTATTATACATGTACCTTTTCAATGACATACTTAACCATTATATTATCAATAACATTTACATTCAAACCATCCCTCTTGTGTTTGATATTATACAGACAAAGGAACGTATAACAGAACTATCTAAACAGCAACATCCAATCGAGCCTCAGGGCATCACTTGAAAGTGAGATCTTCTTCAGATACTCACATCTACATCTATGTAATACCCTGCGAGCTACCACGAGGTGTGGCAGGGACTGAATATCACAAAATATGCACTGCTTACATGCAACTAAGAGCTAAAATGTTATTACTACATGGAAACATGTTAGATGTAAAAGTCGGGCTAAACTAGATGGTTAGTGTCTACATATAATGAAGTGATTACCTGTTAGGAAGGCATTTATCTAAATATAATTATCTTTATTTTCCTAGTATGGATGGGTTAGTAATGTTAAACATGCAAGTTTACTGACAACATACTTACTCTTTGCCTTAGTTGTAATTCGTATAACATCTAATTCTACCGTATGACTGGTAACTAATCTGCTAAAAGCACATTTTATATGAAGAGCTTCATTGCGAAGCAAACTGTCTACGTTAAAAGAATCTTTTGCGGTGATATTATCAGTTATAACTCGCGCCATGTGCCGGGATTTGTAATATATTCGGATAGGACTTAAAGAAAAGAATGTGTGAATGTAATCTGGAGTTGTCACTGGCATGGAAGATCTTCCCGTAAACAACCCTAGCAGGAGTGATTGGAGTTACCCACTTATTGGTGTTCCTTGAAGTGGGCCACTTTAATCCGAGGTAAGGAATCAGTAAAGGGTGTGTGTATGTAGTCTGTGGTTGTCACTGACGAGAAATTAACTTTTCCGCAAACAACCACAGGTAGAGTGGACCTTAATGTGTGCATGATTGTGTGCCTGTTTATGTGAATCTTTCTTGGGTGGTCAAATTTCCGTACCCTCCACGTTGGGTGCGTTAAAAATTACGGCCATTGGAGTTTTTCTTTTCTTTAATTACATTTGAGGCCGTCGAGCTCCACCTTTTCATTGAATAATCGGATAGCATTTTACTCTTAAAATTCACTTGGGTTTGTTCGTGTCATTGTAAATCAAAACCGGCTTTACGTGCATTTCGAGTCAGGATACTCGATCATTTATTCACCTAAATACTAGAGTTACCTCTTAAGTACTACTCCACACTCATTACCTTGATTTATATCCTGATATCTCAAAATTATTTTGAATTTTTTAAGATTTTTTTTTCATTCAGACCTCTCGTTAATTCTTATCTTTTTACTGACATTTCTGATAGATAAATTGATGAAAATTTTAACTTCGCCTTTTAGCCTACTCGTTCATATGACGGAATTGTTGAAAACTGTCATGCTATGGTAGATTAGATATTCTCGATTAAGGAGTACCAAGGAGTAACAGTAATCGAAAACAACGATCTGAAAACTGTACGGTAACGTTCTTGTATTTTTTCACTCTACCAATATTGCTGACTACATTGGAAGGATTTCATAGATCTAGCGGAGCCCACCCCAGCGCCGTGTATTAAACAGCTAGTTTGTGCGCTTAGTCGGTACGTGTTGGAAGAAGTTTTAAGTTCCCGCTCGCACCATCCTACTTCAGCACGAGGGGAGGGCCGAGGGGCACGGAGGGACCTCTGGCGGTTCCGTGGAGATTACGGCTGCGCAGATCTTCGAGCGCCGTCCCTTCCTCTGCGCATGGTCACGTGACTCGAGCGGGACTGGGCCCGGCGGCGGCGGCGGAAGCAGCGCGAACAAGAGCCAGTCGGAGTGGGTCCACGAAGGCGCGTGGTGGTGTGTGTGTCGTCGATCGCGCGAGTGGAAAGCCACGTCTTGTTAGGGTATTCTGCATTTTTGGTGCCGGAACTCCTTCCTCAAGCGTGTACTTTTTCATTCGCGTCGAGTTGGTTGCTATTGGAGTCGATCTGTGTGTCGTGGATTCTGAGTTGCTCCTGTCCAAACTCAAAACCTCGTGTTTGTCACCTTTTGTTTACGGTTTTTGTGCGGGCGAGTGCCCGAGTGTAGGACGTCTCTTGTGGAATTTTTTACACTTAAGAAGAAAGGGTTTTACGCTGTCACCCCCAAGGTTCGGACGTGAACTACATAGCCTGGATTTTGGTGAGTTTAATCACAAGGTGTTTAAGTTGATCTTAATTTTGGTCCGAATAGAGTCTGAGTATACCACTGTTGTGGTATGGCGTTGCCATAAATGAGTGAGTTCGTATTTTCAGGGTATTATTCTGTTGATAATAGTTGAAGGGCTTCTCTTGTAATAATTCATACACTCCATCACTGCAAGCACTTCTGGTACTGAAATACTATCCTTCCGTGATAATGTGTATCCAGTTGTTTACTTCGTTCATCCATGATTGCCTCTAGGGCAGCGATTGAAGCGTGACCTCCTGAGAAATATGCAGTTTTTTATTCGGCCTACCCAACTATTGACTGTTTTTCCGTTATATTTTCGTGTGGCTGATTATCCTGATAATCTCACGCTGAACTCCTATGAACCTAGCCGATCAATTTAAGTAACGGTCCTGCTATATGAAGTCTTTTCTTATGTCCGCGAATAAATCTACATGCACTCACTGCTGTTGTCTATTTTGCCCCCTGTCGTCAGCTATGAGTATGCCCGCTAGCTTGGCGAGGAAACGTGGAGGCATAGGTGTTTCGAGGTATACCGTTACCTGAAAGGTCGCAGTCGCTTTTTATTTCGTTTTGGTCGATTGGAGAGGAGGACACTTTAATTCAAATGAGTGCATGGGACTTAAATGATTTCTCGGTAGTAATTCGTTCATGGTTGGTTCCAGGTAAGGTAATTTATGGAATGGAGATCGAATGGTGAATTGGGTGTGTGGATTACGTGAAATTTGAGGATTCGAATCACTCGTATCATTTTCTTGTGTTCCGGGAAATATTAGCTCCTCAGCCCAGCCGGAGAGGGCAGAACGTTTATTCACAACATTATAAATTCAAAGCCACGTTCTCGCATTCCTCCGCCGAAGCGTCATCCTTCTCGAAGCCATCGCTTGTCGTGACGTGTTTGCACTCTTACGTGCGCCCAAGCTACGTAAGTTTTATCCGGATAGTATTCTATTAATTTGGAGCCGTAACTTACATTACGCGCCTGGGATGCTAATAGTTGGCGTTTCGTGTAAATATACCCGTGTTATAACGCGAGAGGCCAACCCAGTAACTGCGAAGATGATAATACACGCGTTTCTTTTTATGTTCAACTCAAAGCCAAGTTAATGGTGAATATCTAGAAATGGAATTGGGTTTATGTCTACAATTATGTTTAATATTAATGTCTTGTTCACGTTAGTCATGGTATATAGTTGTGGGATGGGTATTTACATATGTAAACTGTAGATTGTCCCTCTCTCGTGAGTCGGCGAAACCGACTGTAGATTCCCTCTTGGAGATTTCTATGACTGCTCCTCGCAATAAGCGTTGCGCGATCGTATCTCTGCAGTTCAGTCTCTTTTATTATGAAAATGAAGCTCTATGAATATCGCCGCAAATACAGGGTATATAAAATCTTGTTTGGCAGACTTTCTTTTACTTATTTGGAACTTACTATATCAATACCTAACCTTTATCGAGTCACGTCATAAAATCAATCTTTTAAATAGTTAATTTCATTGTTTTCTTGCACTTAGGTGCTGGAGTATTACCTATTTCCTTATGTTAGCAATGGAGTTGGTTGTTTCGCATTTTTCGTCATACATTGCGAACTGGCTGACCTCAGTGCGTCAGCGCAGTACTACTGTCGTAATATATATTAGAGGACCATTTAAAGCTCGTGTGCTCTTTTTTTCCTCCTTCTTTCAACCGTGAATTTCCATTCCAATCCCTGCGTAATAGAACGCAATCCCCCTCTGAAGTCCCATGTATATAGCTTTGGGGGGGCAGCGGCATCGTACGTTCCATTGCCTTCGGTGTCATGTTGATCTTGATCCCGAGCACGGCGACAAGACCGCTTAATCCGTGGTGGCCGTTGTCGACGACGTCTTTAAAAATTTTCAGCCGTGTCGCTCTTCGCGTCCTCGGCTCGGTTTTGTTGCGGTGCCCAGGGGTTCCGTGCGGTGGCTTCTCTCTGCCTGTCACGGAGCACCTGGGCACGATCCAGCGACCGCGAGGTCGGTCTGACGCACATCCGCGACGTTGCCACTTCTCTCCCCATTTCCGTGAGCACTCAGCCTCGCTGTTACGTCGTTCGCCGACTCCCTCTACCTGTAATCACGGCCACGCCTCTGCATGACGGGCCAGTTCGGTCTCTTGAGACAGATAGCCAAGATGCTCGCTTCATTCCTTACCTCCACCGCCTCCCGGGCTTCTTTACGCCTCTAGTCTATATGCTCGTCCAGTTTCTACCCGTCACGCCTTCTACCTCGCTAAACAATTAGCGCCCTCTCTGCATCTATCTCGTGGGTTAACGTTCAGCGATTTTCTCAGTCTTGCAAGGATCAATCGCGTAGCTTTCTTTGGATAACTGCCAAGTATGATATATTTGTGGTCTTATATATTTTTCAAACGCCTAGATTAATAATTTAGATGTTTCTATATGTGTATCATTTGCATTTACGTGAAGCAAAGCGTAATTTACATTCGTACATATAACCGAGAATTTTCTTTGACAGGTATAGGTACGATTGCTCCCTTGGGCACGATGTTGTCGCTATTTTTTGCCAGATTGTTTTGAATTACCTATAAGGGAATGAGGATAAGAAATTCACTGGGGGCAACGAATTACGTCCATTGCGGGCAATACGATTGAGTCAGTTGTCGGTCCATGATCTCGTGACGGTCTTTAGTGAAAGTACCCTGGGATCAAATGTTCTCTATGAGGCTCGGGCGTGCATTGTTTTGAGGTGGGTTGGGAAAGAGTAAAGCATCGGAATGCATGTGGCCTTTCGTTGAGCCCGTTGAATCGAGCTGCCGTTATCGCTAAGTGGGCCACATTTCTTGAGGGGATAGATTTTTGACCCTATGCGTTGCAGTTGAAACAAGTGCTGAGTTCATGCTTGTGGTCTTTTCCAAGGTCACTCACTGTTATTTATTGCTGCGTGCGTACACGATAAAGCTTTGGCGTAAGTATGGTATAGAGGTGAGTGATCTCGAGCAAGACCATGCATATTCCTTGAATGATACATGTATGCATGTGTTATTCTGTATTTTCGTCTTTTAACGGCGAAGTTGCAGTATCATCTTGCATCGAGTTTTTAGTCCTCATCATTATATCCGGTCGATTTTACTCTTGAAATTTACGATAAAAATCCATGGTGAAGTACAGTTTAATACCAGCTGAGTCCTTATAGATAGAGCTGCATTTAAAAAGATTGATTGTTAAGTTCATTTCATTTTTGATCTTAATTTCCCAAGGGCTGGTGTTTTATGCTGTTTACCGATGGAGCAGAAGCAACAATGGATAACGGACGAATTTTAATTCCGTGTTGGTATTTGTTTTATCCTGGTATAATCAATATTGCAACCCATATTTAAACGCCTAGGCAGTTTGAATTACATATACTAATGGGAAGTACGAAGCACTGTAATCCACTAATTAATCGTAGTTGTCGTATGAGTTTAGCGTCGTCCTGACGATGCTGAGGCTCGAGGCCCCAGTCCTGTTGGTTTAGTTCACCCTTGACAGTCGTTGGGTTACGATGCCACAAAAATGTCCACGTCCAAGTTAATACAATTCAACCTGTGGGGCACTTGAAGCCGAAGTACGAATGTACCTACATTGCACAGTATATATTATGTGCTGAGCTTTTTTTGGGAACACTCAACATATGAAGCGCTACGTATTCATTTATGTGCACTCCATGCTACGTCATCTACATCTACATAATACCCTGCAAGCCATCATATAGGTGTGTGGCAGGGGGTGAACTCTCACCAAACATGCACTACATATCATGCATAAAATTTGTAATTAAAAATTAAAATAGCAAAGCATACATGCAAAAACATGCTGTTAGTTGGGTTAGCTTTAAGTCCTTGTACCAACATGCAGCTACCAATGTTATCCATTGCTACACTCGTACTGGATACATTTACCGTTATTCACATTCCTAATAGTACGAGGAAAAAAGGACATTTTGAATCTGTCAGTTCGGCAATCTATTTCTCTAATTTTGTGATTATGGTCCAGTCTACCATAGTAAGTTGGGGTCCGCAAAATATTTTTAATGTCATCACTGAAAATATGGTCTTGGAATTTATTTAAGAGATTAAGTCTTAATTTCAACCTGCGATCTGACAATGATTCCCAATTTAATTCATTTAATAGACTGGTTACGCTAATAAGGTTATCATACCGGCCCTTACAAATCTTGTCGATCTTCGCTGCACAGGTTCAAGTTCGTTATTTAGACCGATTTCGTAGGGATCCCATACACTGGCAGCATATTCCAAATGAGGTCTTTCAAGGGAAAAGTAGCTGATTTCTCGTACATGATCGTCACATTTACCCAGTACTCTTTTGACGAATCCCAGTTTACGATTCGCTTGACCCATTATTTCACGTATGTGTTTACCCCAGGAAAGATAATTTGTCAGTCTTATTCCAAGATATTTAATGGATTCCACGGTTGTTATTCATTATTACTAATGGACCATATGACTGATTTTTTATGAACGCCTCGCTCCATTGGTTGAAAAAAACGTTTTCAGGAAATCTGTCCGTCATTTACCGTCTCCCTAAGCCCTATTAAAGTAGGTACCTCATTCCACTTTCGAATATATTGGTGTGTAGTGCATAGTTATCCATCTCCCAAATTTTTAATTTTACGACCTGGTATGCGCGCTAAATCATAAATCGTATGTAGAAAGCGGGTAGTCGTCGTGTACAGTGATTGCAGGCCATGTCAGTTATTGATTGCGGTCGTTGTCCACGTGAAGGCGTGCACCGGCCGCATTTCCTCTGCCGACGCTGCATCCCATCTCCATCTTCGTCCGTGTGACAGAGGTATTGGATCAATTCCAAGCGTTATTTGTCTTCATTCTGGCAGAGGACCGCGGCCCAAGTTTTTCCCATCCGCTTCCTTTGCTGTTGCCCCTTTTCCTTCAGCGTGAATGACTCAATGGAGCCCGATGAGGACGTCTTTCGTACTTAGTGTTTATCAAACGGACCGTTCACCGCGTACCCTACCCGTATTTTCTTTCCTGGGGTAAACACATTCGTGAAATAATGGGTCAAGCGAGTCGCAAACTGGGTTTCATCAAAAGAGTATTGGGTAAATGTGACGATCATGTACGAGAAATCAGCTACTTTTCCCTTGTTAGACCTCATTTGGAATATGCTGCCAGTGTATGGGATCCCTACGAAATCGGTCTAAGTAATGAACTTGAACGTGTGCAGCGAAGATCGACAAGATTTGTAAAGGGACGATACGATAATTATATTAGCGTAACCAGTCTATTAAATGAATTGAAATGGGAATCATTGTCAGATCGCAGGTTGAAATTTAGACTTAATCTCTTCCACAAATTCCAAGGCAATATTTTCAGTGATGATGTTAAAAATATTTTACGAACCCCAACTTACTATGGCAGACTGGACCATAATCATAAAGTTAGAGAAATTGATTGCCGAACTGACCGATTCAAAATGTCCTTTTTCCCTCGCACAATAAGAGATACGAATAACGGTAAATATGTCCTATCGGAGAGTAGCAATGAATAGCATTGGTAGCTGCATGTTGGTATGAGTACTTAAAGCTAACCCTACTAACAGAATGTTTTTGCACGTTTGCTTAGCAATTTGTATCTTTTTTTTAAATAGTGTTGTTCTGACTACTATATTAATACTATTCCTTTATAATGCATGATATGTAGTGCACGTTTGGTGAGCAATCACCCCCTGCCACACACCCTTGTGGTGGCTTGCAGGGTATTATGTAGATGTAGATGTATGTCTCCCGGAGTTTGCATTAATTTACGTTCCCAACAGTTCAACAAGATGTGTGATGTCAGGGAGGACTTGTAAGTGCTATATTTGTGCTGGAGGTGCGGTCATTGGATCCATATGAAGTAGGCCTAAATAATGTAATCGAACGTGTGCAGCGAAGATCCGAATTGTTTGTAAAGGGACGGTATACGGGAAGGGTTAACTGTATTAGCGTAACTGGTTTATTAAATGAATTAAAATGGGAACAATTGTCAGATCGTAGGTTGAAATTTAGACTTAATCTCTAAAATAAATTCAAGGATAATATTTTCACTGATGACGTTAAAATATTTTGCGACCTCTTGACTTACTATGGTATACTGAGCCGTAATCACAAAATTAGAGAAATTGATTGCCGAGCTGACAGATTCAAAATGTCCTTTTTTGCTCGTAAAAGTAGGGATATGAAAATCGGTAAATATGTACTTCCAATAGCATAAATACGAGTGTATCAATCGATAGCATAGATAGTTGCACGTTGATATAAGGACTTTAAGCTAATCCAACTAACAGCATGATATTGCATGCTTGATTTACTATTTTCATCTTTTTTTAAAATTGAAGTTTAGACGTACCTATATTATTAATAATCCTTTTTTATGCATGATATGAAATAGTTGTTGGGTGTGAATTCATCCCCTGCCACACAACTTAATGGTGGCTTGCAGGGTATTATGTAGATGTAGATAGGTGGTTAGGATTTTAGGAAACTCCTTACGTGGATAACAGAAGGTAGACAACTGGTATCAATTTTCATCGTCCGTATTTCTCTATATTTAATGTGATTCTGTTTTGAGCAGCATGAAAATCGTTCATAATCCTTACAATTGTCATTCTATCTCATATGTATACATAATATATTAGAGATATATCGCGTTTAAATTATTATTATTATTAGACGTATTAGGCATCGGATTGGAGTGATTCGACTTTTTTAATTATTGTTTAAAGAGTCAAATTTTGTCATCTCGTCGGAGTAACCCATGGACCCCTCGCCGCCTTTCCTTGTCCGAGGGTGATATTGAGTCTATGTCTACACTTTCCTCATTGCCTTCTCCAAATGATGCGTGCAATTCACCACTTGACTGTTCTTAATGGCACAATTGGCCTAAGCTGTCCGTCGCCATCCCCAAATAGCTAATGTTGCTATGCATGCACCTGTATCCCATCTAAAATCCAAGCGCCCAGGTGGGACATTATTCTCAAACCATTCGACGTCGTTCTTCTACAAATCAGCTTCTAATTTGTGTGTATATTTCGTTGTTTTTTTAACGTACGCCTTTTACGGGTAAAACATCCCTTACGAGTTGTGTGGGGTTGTTACAGTAGAGAAATAATCACGCATTCCCGTGGCGAATATTACCAGTCCTCAACGCATGCTCGCTCGCGTCATCGTAATTTTTTTTCTTTGCGCTTATGTTAGCGAAAAAATTGTCACTCGTCAAGTTTTTCGCGGTACTCCAGGTTTCAATCTAGCGAACGAGTCGCAAGAGTGGGAATAACGAGCTTGTAGAGGGAATTGCGCTGTGGATGTCGTTTGCGAAGGCGCGCGGGAAAGATCCGTGATCCATAACCGCTTTGATTACGGCAGAATTCTTATGTTGAGCGGGGCGGGAGAGGATTAATGGGTTTCAAGAGAGAGCGGGGTTGTCCTGACCGATTTGAGGACACAGCGGTGTTGTTGGCTCTCTGCACATTTCCCCCCTCCTCCCCGCCCCCCCATGCATTGTCATAGGTCCATATATATATATATACCTAAATGTATTTATGCGCGCCGGGCGTCTGGTTTTTCTCTCCTTCATTTTACACTTCCCCAGCTCCCAGACCAAACACACGCGCGTGGGCACAGCTGATGGTGATCCTCCTCCCCATTGTCCTCCCTTCAACTCTCGTTCCATTCACCCGTGCAGTCGGGAGCCATTGGCGCTGCTCTCCCTCCATCTTTTTCTCTCCCTTCGCCCTCAGCTGGTCTTTTAATCGTCGGCCCCCTCCCTCCCCCAACGGCCTCTTTTGCTCCCATCTGCCTCTCCGGCGTCCTCTTCACTGGCCCCTCGCTTATATCATCCGTCCCTCTCCCTGCCGTCTCTCTTCGTCTTCCTTTTTCTCCTTTCTCCATCTCCCCTTCTTTCCCCTCACCTTTGAGGTCGAATGGCCGCGTATCCGCAATAACATTCCCGTTCCTGCCTCCTTTAAAACTTCTCTCTACCAGCTTCGTACTTTGAGCTCACGTCTTCGCGAAGTTTTCGGTGTTGTTCACCCGAGTGACTTGTCCGAATATTTACGCTTTTTCGATGACCGGGTCAGTCAGAACTTAGGTCTGGTCTATTGTGTTTTTTTTTAGTGTAGCAGTTCGAAGGGCATGCGTCCAACCCTGAACGATGTTTTTCCCTCGATAGCATATCTCATAGCAAACTAATTTTGAAATTGAAATCTTATGGGTTAGACAGTAACATTATATCATGGATTCATGATTTTCTGCATGATCGGGTGCAAAGGGTTGTTTTGGACGGTGTTACCTCACCGGCAATTAAAGTCACTTCGGGTGTCCCACAAGGTAGTGTGATAGGTCCACTCCTATTCCTTTTGTACATAAATGATATCCATAAGGTGGTAAAAAGTAAGCTTCGTCTATTTGCCGATGACGCAGTAGTGTACAGGGAAATTCTATGCCCGAACGATAAAGAATATTTAAATATTGACCTACAAGCAATTGAAACTTGGTGTGATACATGGCAGTTAGAATTAAACTTTAAAAAATGTCTTGTAATGAATTTTTGGAAAAAGAATAGCTCTCCTCCTACCACTTACAAAATATGTAATAATGAATTAACAAACGTGGAATCCATTAAATATCTTGGAATAAGACTGACAAATGATCTTTCCTGGGGTAAACACATACGTGAAATAATGGGTCAAGCGAATCGTAAACTGGGATTCCTCAAAAGAGTACTGGGTAAATGTGACGATCATGTACGAGAAATCAGCTACTTTTCCCTTGTAAGACCTCATTTGGAATATGCTGCCAGTGTATGGGATCCCTACGAAATCGGTCTAAATAACGAACTTGAACGTGTGCAGCGAAGATCGGCAAGATTTGTAAAGGGACGGTACGATAACCTCATTAGCGTAACCAGTCTATTAAATGAATTAAATTGGGAATCATTGTCAGATCGCAGGTTGAAATTTAGACTTAATCTCTTAAATAAATTCCAAGACCATATTTTCAGTGATGACATTAAAAATATTTTGCGGACCCCAACTTACTATGGTAGACTGGACCATAATCACAAAATTAGAGAAATAGATTGCCGAACTGACAGATTCAAAATGTCCTTTTTTCCTCGTACTATTAGGAATATGAATAACGGTAAATGTATCCAGTACGAGTGTAGCAATGGATAACATTGGTAGCTGCATGTTGGTACAAGGACTTAAAGCTAACCCAACTAACAGCATGTTTTTGCATGTATGCTTTGCTATTTTTATCTTGTTTTAAATAGCGTAGATTTGAACAGTACCTATACAAGTGCTAATCTTTTTTATGCATGATATGTAGTGCATGTTTGGTGAGAGTTCACCCCCTGCCACACACCTTTTTGGTGGCTTGCAGGGTATTATGTAGATAGATAGATAGATATGTCGCGTGGAATATTTCCGAGTTCTCATATTCCTCGTAATAAGGTGGTGGTGTACAAATATTGTGAAGCAGACGCCCTTGTTGATGTACAGTAAATTGCCGATTTTCCGTGCCAATGACTGGTAAAGGGTGCCTGAATAATCGGGAAACACTGTTAATCCTTTTTGGTACTTACCGGATTCATTTCTCTTCGGTGCGCCGCCAAAATAACTAAACTCCCTAAGAGAATAACACACTCTGCCAATGAAAAGATCCTCCCAGTAGATAATATCATTTTATGACAAAAAAGAATCCAGTTGAGCTGTCCCGGCTGCAAGTAATATTCGCAAGCCTCGGATAGTGGCGGAGGAATATAACAAAAGTTAACTTACCTTTGAGGCCACTGCCGATACACTAAATAGATTGGCAATGCACGGATAATTCGCAGCCCGGATAACGCGCATACGGTTAATCGGGAGTTTACTGTGCATTAATTGTGATATTATCGCTTACGTTTGATGTTTCTTCGCTAAATGCTATGCTGCTCTCTCTTTTTAAACCTCATGTTCCATGGCTTTTGTAGCTGGATGCTTAGTTCTTGGTTTATTATTACCGCAACTACTGTTTTGGTGATTAAGAAAATTATGCATTCACTATGCGAGTCATGAGAGTATTCAAATGTTTTTACATCTGCGTTGTTGCAGGTTATTTTTCTCGCTTCTGTTACGAATCCCCATCACATAATAAAGAGTGGTAAAGTTATTATTACACAGGAATTTTCTAAGTCTTATCCCACAACCTGGCCGAAATTCCCCATTACCTCTGCTTGAATGTAAGGCCCCTTAAGTATCCGCTGATGAGTTTACAAGGGTTACATTGTGTATTGCGATTGCAAATGACCTCTCAAGGACTGAGATTTCCAATTCTTATCTCACTGAACACATCATGAAGTCTCACTAATCTTTCGATGACGAGAAGTTGGACTTGCCAAAAATCGCTTCGCTGGGAGTTGGGTTTAAACTTGTTTTCAATATTTTCACGGCCTGAATCAGCCGCTGAAGTTTCAGATCATACAATGTACGCATTATGTTTCACAGGATAATCGTTTTGGCTTTCGGATTTTTATTCGCCCCAACCTGTTCATGTTTTGACAAATGTGACGAGCCACTTGATGACATCAGAAGAACTTTCTGTTCCTGATTTGGATCGGATTCCTGATTCAAATTTAACGAATTCCCATCCTGACTTTTTTCTCTCTCGTCATTTTAGATTGCTCTGCTTCTCTCCGACTTGAAATAGGTCTTCGCCTCTTTTTCTGTTGGAAAACGAGTTTATGGCCTCCTTTCTCTAGTAAAGGTGTTCACAAAATCCGTTTTGTACGTATATTGTTAACCACGCTTTCAGTGTGGGTTTGGGGTCCACGTAGGATCTTCGGGACCTAAGTAAGTCAAGCTACTCTGGTTTGCAAAGAGCTCTCCCGGGTCTTGTTAATGAATTGTTTTTTTATTTTTATCAATCTCCCCTGATCGTTCCCTTTACGCCGCACATTCCTTTCCTCTCCCTCTCTTTTCATCTCCTTCTTCGCCCCTCCTCCTAATCTTTCTCTCCCAATTCCAGTTATCGGTTTCCTTTCTTGGCACCCCTCGCCCCCTTTTTGAACCCTACCCCCCCTCCTCCATTCGAGGTTTTCCCTGTCTTCATTTCCTTCAGTCGAACCCAACTCCTCCCACAATTCCGCTCTCCACTTTGCACTTCCTCCCCTCCGCCTCCACTTCCCCCGTCGGATCTCCGGCAAAAACAATGCGAAGAAAAAAGAAGTGGAAGGTCTGCAGACTCGAGGGAGGAAAGGGGGAGGTGGTGTGGCGTCGGTGGCGGGTCGGGTCTTTTTGGGTGGGGTGGTTGAGGGGAGGGACTGGGGGGAGAGGTCGGAAAGGGGGCGGGGAAGTTTCCGGCCCGCAGTCATTAATCCGTGAACGCGGTGGATTTCACCTTGAGGGCCCTCTCGCTGGCTTGCCTGCTTGAGTTGTGGTGCCGCTGCTTCCACCGGTTCGACGTCTTCGGCCCGGGGCGAAATTTGTTTACGTATGGCGAAATGAGCTATGGTTATTATTTCGTGTATTACCGGTTGGGATATGTTTTAATGGCACATTCCTACTTTCTTCTCTCCAATTTGTCATGACTTCTCCCTTCCTTAGAAACAGTTTTTGGTACACTATATACTTTTTTTCCTACCCTGATATGACATGAACGGGACGGACGGAAGAGACAAGTTAATAGAAGTCAAATGGAAATGCGAAAGGCCGAACGTTAATGCTAAAAAAAATTATTTTTTTCCGTTACTCTCCTCGAATCGTTTTCATTTTAGCTAAATTTTCACAGCTGAAACATCCAGGTATCGCGCACGACACAGCCCCAAATCATCATTCGGGTATTACATGAAGGCGTATCTCTCTTACTTTACTTCTTTTCGCCCCGTTTAAAATGCCAATTCTCTTTGTATTTTTTTCTTCCCATTCACTCATTCCTCTCTCTAATACGTGCTTAAGAATCTAGTCGCCATCATTTACTAGTTCCATCCGCACACTCACCTTCTTAATTTCCTTCAAATACTTCATTTCTCTTCCCGCCATTTTGGATTGCCGTGCGTTATTTCCCTTTCTCCTTCTCAGCCCTTCGGATTCACCGAAGGCGTCGTACATAAGTTTAGGTCATCTACATCTACATCTACATAATACCCTGCAAGCCACCACAAGGGTGTGTGGCAGGGGGTGATTGCTCACCAAACATGCACTACATATCATGCATAAAAAAGGAATAGTATTAATATAGTAGTCAGAACTACACTATTTAAAAAAGATAGAAATTGCAAGCAAGCATGCAAAAACATTCTGTTAGTAGGGTTAGCTTTAAGTACTCATACCAACATGCAGCTACCAATGCTATTCATTGCTACTCTCCGATAGGACATATTTACCGTTATTCGTATCTCTAATAGTGCGAGGGAAAAAGGACATTTTGAATCGGTCAGTTCGGCAATCAATTTCTCTGTCATGATCCAATCAATTTCTCTGTCATGATCCAACGCAAAGAGTTGCTTAAAAAATAGCTTGCGATTTCCCAAATCTAATCTCGTTATCATGCAGTGCGATGCTTTGGATCACAGGCGCGGATTGAGAAATTCCTTTCCCTTTCTCACGAGATCATTCTTACGATATGGGCGTGTGGAATGGGGGAAAATTTTTCGTAACCCAAGCGTGTGACATAGCTGTGTTACTGGGATGAGCCTGGGTATTCGATACCGATTTTCTAAAATTTCAGGGGCGTTTTGTTATTACTCAGTTTTTTGACGTTTTTCATTTTTGAACACTAGGTATTTAAAGCAGTTGACAGTTGCGACTTGCCTTCCTTTACGTTCGTACTGTTTGAGGAAAAAACCACATTATTGAGAAACCTAGACATGATCAACTCAATCGGTTAACGTTGTTATTAATGACTAAGTGGCCGTACTTCATTTCTAAGAGTAATAAAGAAATATTTATGCATGTGGAAAAATTGTGCCAAGCTCATTACTGTGTGTTTCCCCTTAGTGTTTGAGCAATGTCGGTGTGAATGAGTTTCTTGTGATGCTGGTTAAGGATTCAGGCTTTTTCCTCCGGTCCTCATGGTTGTATTTTGCTGAGGTCTCGCTGTATTTGTGTACGTACACGCAGCCGTACACTCGCGTTCAGAAAAACCCCTTTCTCCGTATCTGCTCACCGTCTCGACTCTTTCCGCCCAACTCGTATCCGTTCTTTTGGAAGGGTTCCTTCCTTCCGTCGATTCTTCTCCACTCCCGACACAACAATCTTTCCCTTTCTTCTCATTTCCCTCCCCGCTTCACTTTTCTCCATCCTCCTAGTTGCCCTCCCCCCCCCCCCCCCCCTGTTACTCGCCTTATACCCCCTTAGAATATTTTTTTTTCTCCTCCTCGCCTGCAGTGACGACGACTCCACCTTCCTCACCCCTCTTCCTGCCGGCGATGGCGTTGTGCAAGCTGCGCGAGGAACAAGCAACAAACGGCAGGGTGGGCCTCTTGAAAGGAGTTCCTTGCGAGGAGAATTCTTCGGGGAAAAGGAAGTCCGTGATTTTCATGCCGCGAAAAATTTCCCGGCCCGGCGGATTCGCTGTCGGCCGCTTTTTTTTTCTTTCCATCCTTCCGTCGGCAGCTGCGCGGCGCGAATTCTTCCACCGCGTGGAAGGAATTTCCCGATCCTTTTGTCGTAATTTCGGGCTAAAATTTTTATATTCTCTGCGTTGGAGGGTCACCGGAACGTGCCCTCTCATGTTCCAGTTGTCCCTGCGTCAAGCGTTGAAGTCTTTCGTGTGTTGTCCTTCGTGCTGACCATGTTTTTACCGTCCGATCTGCCCTTTGTGTTTCCTCTGGCGTAGTTTCTCCCGTTCATTTCCACATTTCCATTAAGTTCTAACTGCCATTTGTCGCACCACTCTTGAATTGCATCTAAATCCTTGCTAAGCGATTTCCTGTCTTCTTATTTTGATATATCCCCAAACACTACCACATCGTCTGCAAAAAGTCTAAGGTTACTACTAACTACGGTACCCAAATCGTTTATGTATAAAAGAAATAGAAGCGGACCTACTACGCTACCCTGGGGAACTCCCGAAGTGACTTTGATTGTGTACGACATGATACCATCTATTTACCCTCTGCTCTCGCCCACTTAAGAATTCTTATACCCAACATACAACGTCTTTATTTGTACCAAAACTCTCTAACTTCAAGATTAATTTATCATGAGGAACTTTATCGAATGCCTTTTTAAAATCTAAAAATATCGCATCAACTTTAATGCTGTTTTCGCCGTAGACTAAAATATCGTGTACGAATAAAGCTAACTGTGTCTCGCAAGATCTACCTTTCCGGAACCCATGTTGGCTGTTTATGAGCAATCCCTGACTATGCAAATGCCCCATGATCGAACTCACTGCAATGTGTTCAAATACCGTACAAGAGATTGACGTGAGTGAAATGGGTCTGTAGTTACTAGGTTCCCTATCACCGCTTTTAAAAATAGGTTTAATGTTAACTACTTGGGTACTGTGTGGTTCTTTAGTGTTTTATTGAATATTTTTTTCTAGATAGGGGGCTATTTCAGAAGATAATGTTTTATATATACTCTGGAAGGAATTTGTTCGGGACCTGGTGATTTGTTTTTACTAATGTTTTTTAACTGCTGCTCTATTCCGCGACATGAAATTTTTATTTCGGGCATTTGCTCACTGAATTGGTTCGGCGGTGGTTCCACTGCACTGTGTGACGATGAGTTGAATACTCTTTGGAAGGAGGTGTTTAAAGAATTGGCTTTTTCTACACTGCTGGTGACTCTAATTCCTTTATCGTTTTTAAGTGTGTGCACTGTGGACCTATTTCCCTGAAGCTCTCTCACATATGACTAAAACG
The DNA here is from genome assembly GCA_933228895.1 of Platycnemis pennipes. Classification (NCBI taxonomy): domain Eukaryota; kingdom Metazoa; phylum Arthropoda; class Insecta; order Odonata; family Platycnemididae; genus Platycnemis; species Platycnemis pennipes. The sequence goes on from OW121853.1 coordinate 57,589,312, forward strand.
CTTTAGGATTGCTATCTAAATATTCTCCTAATATCTTGCTCTTGAAATGTGATATCGCTTGCCGACATGATATCCGTGCTAATGCTCTCGATTTTTTATAGTTTTGAACTAACTCATTTTTTTCCTCTACCGATAGACCCCGTCCTGCATTTTTCATCCTAGCGTGGCATACCCCTTGTCGCTTTAGTGATTTCCTAAACTCCGCGTTATACCACCTTTGCTCTGTATCATCACTTATGAATTTACTTGGTATGTATTTGTTAACTGCTTAACGGGTGACCTCAAGAAATTCTCTCCACGAATCCTCTATATCTAATCCTTTGCTTTGTTCGCTAATTCATTAAACGATTCCCTTAATTACTCTTTCATACCATCGTAATTTGCCTTGCCAAATAAGTATACCCTCCTCGGTTTATAATGTCTTTCATCGCCCACAATAAATTTCGCATGCGCTATTTTATGATCACTAAATCCTGTGTCTGTAACTGTATTTAGAACTCGTTCGGGTATATTTGTTGCTAATAAGTTTAGAATGTTGTTTCCCCTGGTCGGTTCTGTTACTAGCTGTTGTAAAGAGTAGCCGTAATGTGTGTTCGCGCGATGTGAATATATCTGATTATATCATATATGTGAATATATCATATATGATATAATCAGTATAATATATGATAATAATATGAATAGATATATGTCAATTGTATCGAAGAAATTTGTACTTATTTTTCGGTATAGCGCCCCTATTTTCCATTAAATCGATGTCGATGTTAGTGATGCAATTTTGATGAGTCGGTGTTGCGATTGAAGTCTTCACAACTTTGCTCCAATTACATCTGGAGGTTGATAAAAGTAAGTTCGGAGACAGAGTGAGTGGATGGAATAAGTAATAAGGGGGGATACTGTTTTGAAGGACGTGATGGAGTGGAGAATGTTAGGTGAGTTTTGCAGTGGAAGGAAGAGAAAAATCTGTTTGAATGGAATTATGAGAGTTGGGGATATGTCGGGGTAAACAATATCATCACGTAAAGGAGACGTGTTTCCTACGGCTTTGGGACGTTTAGGAATGTTTCAAATCCACCTGAACCTATCTTATCGGTAGAGTACTATATGATATCTAAGCTGTAAAGTTAATCTTGTGTACGATGCGGTTGGATTTTTGATGAAGGGTTTTTTTTCAACCAGAATGACGTGAATTAAAGGGTCTCTCTCCCTCTATGATAAGACGAAAGCGGGCTTAACTTGAGGATAAGTTACACGAAAGCATCCCCTCCGAGGCGCTTTTCTCGGCCTATCGTGCAGTTCCGGTCGTTCATGTCCGTCGATTCATTGCATCCGGTCGGAGGGAAGCAGCTGCACCGAGGTGGAGAACCCGCTCTCTCCATCCCCGCGGCCGAATCACGGCCGGTTTTCGTCGTAAACAAATGTCATTGAGAGTCCGCCGCGGGTCCCTGATATGGCGCAGTTTGGATTCCCACCTGCCAGGTCCTTTGTGATTCCTCTTCCAGCGCAGGCTTGAGCTCACCATTTGTTTGGATTTTCCTTCCGTGAGTCTTCACTCCTTTTGTTTCGACTTTCACTGCATGTCGTGTTACGTCGAAAGTCCATTAGCTAAGTACTAATGGTCAACCGTTCAGCCATTACTTGAAAAGTCCAGTCTTAGTCCATGGCTGGACAGCCTTATCTGTAAGGGTCAACACAAATGAGGCGAATGAGTGGTGAAATATGCCACACCGTATAGGAACTGAAGAATTTTCGTTAGTTTTCATTGTAGGTACCAAAATATGAAAAAGATACATTCGCCACATTTCTATGTCCAATTAGCAACAATCAGGCGATTGGCGACCGGATGCCCACCCCTGTCGTAGGCCACAAGGAAGAAATTTTTTCTGGCGAAGGTTTTTGCGGCGTTCCGATGAATTAGGCAGGTTTTCGGAAGTCTTTCGTGTTGTCATTTATTGATGGCAAATAATGATAACGCGGAAAGCTTTCGAAAGTCTGGCTGATTCACAAGGAAGAGACCCCCGTAAGTAATTATTAAATGAGTTGTCCTTGTAGTTGTCCTCTCCGTACGGGTAGGCGAAAATAACTACAATCTGGGGAAAGTCCATGCTAGAAAAGAAGCCATAAGGAACCCTTCCCTTTCGTGTATCGTAATGTACGCTAGGGAACCATCGCATTCAGTTTCTCATTTGTTACATCTTTTGCCATGGTCGAAGTTTAGGGTGAGGTCATCGGTGATGTTGTGTGTTGAGGACAGCGCGGGATGAGATGGTGGTCGAAGTGTTTTTCTTCATGTTGCTTGGAGGAAATATGAAAGGGCCTTTCCCGAGAGGATGACCAAGGGATGGGTGGAATCAGGTGGAGGTAGGAAAAAGAATTACCCGGGCGTAATTGAATTGGCAATGAATAGAAAAGAATGGAGCCCTTTGTCATAACCAATTTCAAGGTGGAAATACTGATGATGATTCGAGAAAAAATGTAATAAGTTTGATTTTTTTACCCGAAAGTTCAACGTCCCATCGGTGGATGGTCGTGAGGTGAGATCTCCAAGCGTGCGGTAGAAGATTTGTCTCTTAATACTCTCGCATTACGAAGAGGCGGCGGCGTAAGGGTGGAGAATCCGAAATTGATGGGATGAAAGCTGTGGGTCGCCGCCGATGCATTATTGCTTCGCGCGCGGGCGTCATCCCTCTCTCTCTCTCCCTCCCTCCCTCCCTCTCAGTGCTGGACTGCTACTACGGGGGAGTTAAGAGGGAGGAAGTGACCGGCTGCTGCCCCCTCTTATCCCCATTCACCCCTCCCCCTATCAGCGCGACGCTCTCCCGGCTGCCCATTCTGTTGATCGGCGGCGGTAGCACAATGCGTTCGGCTCCGACGGCCGTCCCTCCCACCCCCTGTCTCTAAACCGTTGTTCGCGGATGATTGCGAACTAGTAATTCCCATCCCGCCTCCAACGGTCCGTGTCTTCCTCCTCCTTTTTTTCTCTCCTCCTTCCTTCCTCTCATCTTCCTCCCCCACTCCCCCCGCCTCGCCGCGAAATTGCGTTAACGCCAGGTGATCGATCGAGTTTAGCGGGCGGGTGGCGTGAAGTGTTGGGCACGCCGGCCGCGCGCATACTTGAGGAGGACTCTTTTGCGGTGTTCGGTGTTGAACAGCTCGGTGCGCAGGTAAAATTGACGAGTGGGGATTGGTCGACGCTCCCAGCGCCACCGTTGGTCGGTCTCGGCTTGCCGGATGTGAATTGAGCGTACGAGATATCTCATATCGCATCGAGTTTACGTTACCTCTCTCCTCGGTGTTTGCGAGCATTGTTCGGCGTGTCCATTCTCTCTTTTTCTCACCGGACTCATAATCACAACACCTGTGAGTGGATGTTCATAATAGCGATATGTCTGGTCGGGTGCAATGCGAAATCTTCGTTAAATTAATAATTTTACTGATTGGCATTTGTAGGGTTTCAATACAAGTCTTCGGTTTACTCTTGCACCTGCCTTGAGTCAAAATTTACTGTGGGAGACTGAGTTACGTAAAATGTTAGGTTCTTTATTTTATCATCCTTCATGTTTTCTTTCAATCCGTAAGGTTTCCTCTGATACTTCTCTCCTTATTTTTTTTGGAAATTTCGGCCCACAAAACAAGGACTAAATTGTAAAGAAACTTCATTTACATCCGCAGTTATTATTCTTTTCTGAATTCCTCTTGTTGCTTGCGACTACCATAACAAGTTAGTATTGTCGAGAATCACAGATTGCGGCGTCCGTGTGTCCTGACGGAGTTTTTCACTTCAGTTGATACGTACGGTTGTATGCACACAAGTGAAGCATGATCAGGATGAGCCTGCCTATGTGGTGCAATAAATCGGCGGGAAAATCCTTCCAATCCGATTACAATGGGAAAAAAGTTTACATCGACCCTCAATATCTGAAAAGTCTATAATAATAATATAATAGCGGATACCAGAAAAGTCTATAATTAAATCTCAAAATGATAATTAACAGTTTGCAGTTAGGGTTGTTTCCGCTTTATTAGCCCGGATATTTGGCCGTGCATACACATGTATTTAATTCATCATCTTGCAGAAATTATTGGCTTCGATGAGAAGCAGCGAGCACTTAGTGGCACCCCAAGGATCAAATTATCACGGGGGTTCAACGCATCACTTGTGAGTAAACGAGTTCATGGATGTGTAATCGCTATTGGTCGGTCGATGTGACGCGAGTTATTATCCATCAAGACAGCCTCGTCGGTGCGATTGAATACCCGTCCATCTCATCGGTCGACGCCCACAACGGATGCGTGCAGCGACGGAAGCGGGCGTCGGAGGTGCGGGTGGGTTGGAATGCGAGGCGCGGGGGGCGGCGTCGTCTCCCGCTCGGCCTCCCTCGCTTTCCCACGCGAATCGCCAATCCAGGAGGTGCCTCCGCCACGCGCGCCCGCCGTACCTTTTCTTCGTCGTCGTAGTCTCGACGCGGCTGGCTATTCATCGGCCTTGAAGACTATCGTAAATTATTTCGCCTCCCGTTTCACCCTCCCTTGCCATCCTAGTGAGTCCTCCTGGCAGAGGTCGTTGCCTCGCCCTCCCGCCTCAGCGATCGCCGCCTCATATCCGCGGCGGGCCCGCGTGGCGAGGGGTTTATGTAGATCGGTCAAGAGGTATCCCTCGGGGTCCTTTTCTTCTTGAGACATGTCTTATCGTGAACGCCAACCGAGATACGAGGGAGGTCCGTCGGTGTCTAGCTTTTTGTAGCGACGTTTTGTCCTCGCATAATACACGACTGCGACGTAAAATATGATTGTTTCCAACAGATTACATACATGCTATATTATTAATCAGCATATTTTTTATGAAACTCAACTTTATGGCTGGTGGCCTAACACTCCATGCCACGCGCCTTGGTTACGGCTCGCTGGGTTAACGCAGTTGTAGATGATGTAGTTTTTTGCTCAATCATTACTCCTACTCGCCTTGTTCTAATTGTAGTGACAGTGACATGTATCCCTGAAATAGGTTGGGTAGCGCTCGACTAATGATCTTAAGTTCGCGGCTTAAAGTCCCGCATCGGGTATGCTGAATATGATGTATCTGCCCAAGTATCAAGCTTAGTCAGAGAAATGAACTGGCCCACATACCCTGATGTGTAACTTTCAAACGCCATTGGGCATAGTATTTGGCTAGTTTTACCCTCATCAAACAGGCCAACTTTCGGGTTTAATGCTAATTTTAATAAAATTAGCGTAGTAATACGTTGTTTAGACGATGCGATATAGCATAAAGAGCTCGTCCCAGCGTAAAACCTCATTCTGCTGCCAATGTATAGCGTTGATTTTTGGGGTATTCTTCCAAGTTCCAATTAAATCAAAGTTTCATTTTCGCGATAATTGAAATTACATAAAATTGTCAATTATTCGAGGAATGCTCAATTGGAAGGTGATCTGGTGATGTAGATGAAAACAATGCGAATTTTATTCCGAATATTCTGAATCTTTCTTAGCTGAATTCCAAATGTCCTCCCCGTGCTCGTCATGACGATAAATGATATTTTTAACTTTCTGGTTAGATCCATTTGCCATGCATTTCGTACAATGATTCGCATACCATAGTCTTCAGACAATGGAGGCGTTTACTCGGAACCGAAATCGCAATTTTGTACACAAAATCGTTAGATGGAAACGAAAAACGAATTTTAGTGAAAAAATTAATCTTCTAACCATAACCATTCACTCATAAATCAAAAATTAAAATAAGCAAAAGGTGACGCCCACCGAAAATGCTGCTGTGATAACATTGACGTCATTTTCCTCCCGTCCTTGACTGCTTTCAGGGGAGGGGGAAGGGCTCAGTTGTGATTGGACGAAGTAGATATACGTCAGAGGTTGCACCACACTCACTTTTCCGAAAGGGTTAAAAACATCAGTTTTTCGCCGCTTATAACTCGGGAAATAATTGTCGGATCAGGAAACGGAAAAATACGTGTCCTTTTATTTTACAAACTCTATCAGATTCGGCAGTAAAAAAAATATGGTAAACGACCCCATTCCTAAATAGGCAATACGTTGATAATTCCCAAAGATGGGATCCAGAATAGCAATATAATATTGAGAATGATAACATTTTGAAAATAACAACGACTTTCTAGAGTATATGGAGGCATAGGCGACATATCGACGATTTATTAACGAATATCAACAAATTTCTATCCGCTTCTACATTAAGACCGTCTACATGAAAAGGAGGGGAATCTAATAGTTGCCGAAACCCACTACCTTAAGGCAAATATACGAGTACCATACCGACGGAACAGCACTACTCGATGCAGGAAGTAGGTATGCAAGCAGGACCTCGGGAATTGAGTTGCTAGTGGCCCAACCGGTCGAAGAGACATGAGAAGAGGCCTCACAGAGTAAACCTACCACCCAGACTTGAGCTACTGTGCAAAGAAAGTCGAGAAAACACGTGCGAGATGACCTCAAGAGGACCATGAAAAGAGAGAACTACTGAGATATCGGCTCAGTGGGGGAGCCCATACATTTCTGTGACCAGCAGTGACTCTTCCATTTGGCCTTAAAGTGCTGCAGCACGAACCGAGTCCTATATATTATTTGAGGAGGAAAATCCCAGAGAGGAATGCAAAAGGAGGAACGCCAATCGAGAGACCAACGAATTTAGTCAGTTACAGTTAGTTTAGTAAGGTAATATATACACGAGCGATTCAGTTTCCTTCATCAAAGAAAACATGATTCATTTTTTGCGATTCGTGCAACACCATAGATGTATTCATTTTACGCAAATAGTTGGGATTGAGAAATCAGAGTTTACTAGAGATATTAACGTTAATTTTAAGACCATTTGAAAATGCTCAGGAATGGCGGAATATGCTGCCATCTTGCTGACTTAACAGGTATAGTTTACGTTGCGAGGAATAGGAAATATTCGTCTCCTGAACTAACAATTGCATTTCAGAGCCCCTCAGCTCCAGTGAATACGTAGTAATAATAGCGTATGAAAACAGTCATAGTTCGAAAAGTCTCCTCCGTTAAACTTGGTATTGATATACTCGATTTATGGGCTCCAGGGTATCCTGCTCGTGGATTTCTCTGCTACTGTGAAGCGTGGCGTGAAGTTCGTGCGACTACATCAACATCTACGCGAAACCCTGCAAGCCACCGCGAAGATCACCAAGCATGCACTAACGTTTTTTGTTCGGTTGAACGACTAACGTTTTGTGCGAAAGCGCTTAATTAACAACAACTTCGAATTGTAGCATTAGTAAATCTGTCTTTGCCAGGATTCGATTCCGGGCCGGCGGTTGGGTAGCCAGTAATGTAGCCACTGCAGTTCTATCCGTCCTAGTTCAAGGGGAAAGCTGGAAAAGAATAAAAAGTCTTGAAATTTGTGAATTTCGCTTTTCTCGTTTCCTCCAACAACGTGAGTGGGCCAGGGGATTGCGGTGGTGTTTATTGTCTCACCAATAGTATGTGTTTTTGGGAAGCCCCTGCCATGTACCGACCATCCTTGGAGGGGCCCGAGAGTCCCACGACGCACGTGCGTCCGCGTTGCTCCTTCGGCGCACATGACGGTCGGACCCGAGCGGACGACGGAGACGCCCGGGACGACGGAAGCGGCGACGGCAGTGCATGGAGGGGGGATGGAAATGTAGGGGGGGAGGGGTCCTTCCATCCCCCATGGTAGCCCGCCACTCCCTGCCCTCTCTGGCATCCGGAGACGTGGTGGGGATGGAATGCACTCTGTCCCCCCACCCTCTTGCCCTCCTCCTGTGTCAGAGCCGCTCCCCCTCCGCCCGAACAACCCTCCCATTCAGTCAGTGTCCCCGGCCCAAACGCCGCACGTTCCTGAGGACGGGGGTGGGTCACGGGTGGCGGTGCGATGGAGATTGGTGCTTCTGGGGCCCATGGAGGGTTTTTGTGAGGTATGAGGACCGCACCACATCTCGGTCGCACTCGGGGACACGAGGCCCTTCCGAGGGTCCCTTTGGACCTCCAAATTATAGTGTCAGATGCTTAGCAGCGAGGTCCATTGCACTTTAAGGACGCCTACTTTTTTGTATTGCCCCGCGTGGTCTCTCGTTTCAACCCCGTAGCCCTCTTCCTAGCCTCCCCCCGTCCTAGCTTGTTCTCCGTACCTTTTCAATGCAGCCAAAGCTCAGTTGGTCTCCTCTCCCGTTCGAGTGTGCCATTTCAAAGTTACAGGTCTTCTTCCCGCAGTGGCGCGCAAAAATCTAGAGTGTCGTCGCTCCGGAAAACGAGGCAAACGATGTTTGCCATAGTATTTTTCCTATGTAGCATCCAACCTTCGGTTTCTTCCTCGGCAGGGGGACGGCAGTAACTGCATGAGATATCTATTGCATCTAGAGATATTTGAAAATTTTTCTCGGTCGGAAGTTAGCGTGTTTTTTATTGTGATTTGCTTGCTTATCGTCCGTTTGCTCCATCTCCTTTTACCTTCTCAATTTCACTTCATAATTGATTGTTTCTGAACATCTCAAATGCATATTTTTTTCGAAGGCAGTACGTTACCTTGGACCTTATGATTCAGATAGTTTTTCTGCAACTGTGAATATCCTTTGTTCTGATCGGGAAATGAAATTGCCTGTAGAATCACAAAACTGTTGTGCCTGACGCAGCGCCGCAGAATAAATAGAGATACTGTATCAAGTGAGGATGGAGGCCTCGAAGGACATGTTTTTTTTAGTAGAAGTGTTCATATCTGACAATGTTTTCGACACAATAATATGACTTGCCTCCCAGTGGAGTTACATTGGCTTCCTATCTGCCGCAGTAAAAATAGTAGTTCCTCCGTAATGATTCAATAATTGTTCGCCTAACTTTTCACCCGTGACTTATCTTAATGTTTTATGTGTCTTATGGTGGTTAATATGGATCTATAGTGTTATAATGTGCTTGTATGTGGTATCTTAATTTTTCTTTTTGTACTATTTTCCACTCCATACCTCTCTTAATTCCATTCGTAAAACCCTTTTAATTTTACTTCTTTTCCACTCTCCTCGAATTCTCCCCTTCGCCACGGCTTTTAAAACGCCACATAACCTGCTTCCTCGTGTTTTATTGTGCAGCATCCTCTTCTTCTCGAGCATCTGCTCTGTATTTTTATCATGAATCGGTAATGTCCATTTTTCAGAATCTTGAATCTATCGTATCGGACCACCGTAAAAATATCTGGTATTAGATGTATCTCTACCAGACATGCATTATGTAGTATTATGTTTTGAAATTGGAACCTGCGTAATGTTACACTCTGGGTAGTGAAGTAAGGCACTCAGTTTCATTCTCTATAGCATTAGTTTTGAGCACACATAAAAGTGACGCCATTAGAAAAGTTTGTAGGATTAACACCATTTTGCAGATGTTCAACTCCATGTCAGACTCCATGCGTATGGACACACCCATTCGCATGTTTGGTGAGCAATCACCCCCTGCCACACACCCTTGTGGTGGCTTGCAGGGTATTATGTAGATGTAGATTCGATAGTTATGACTTTCAATATGATGCGTAAGTGCGCGTGTGGCTTGGTATGACAGATTTCTTGAAATATTTCTGACCCCACAATCTTCTGCTTCAACATCCTTTTCTTTAATATTCTTCCTCGCATCCGTATCATCAATTTTCTCGCCATACACGATGAAACATCTCCACGGTTGTAGCTTTTGAGTGGAGTGTGTTCTCGCCTGGTGTGTAGTGGACGTGGTCGCTTTATTTCGCCTTTTTCGGCTTTCCCCCATCCCGCTGTCCACACGGCCGGGGCGACCGGGGGGCCGGGGCCGGCTTGTCTCTCTCGCCCTCGACCCACCGCCCTTCCTGGGGGCCTGGAACGGAAGTCAACCGCCCTGACCCTTTGGCCCCTGACTGGTCCTCTTCCCCGCCGCCCCCACGCCGCCTTTCACCGCAAGCGCCCCCCTCGCCATATCCTTCCCTATCTTTTCCCGCGTGCCTGCGTCCTGGGAAAGAATGCAATTTCCTGCCCATGCTCGGACGCATTCATATTCAGCGGTCCTCGACATGGCCGCGACTTTGATATAGCTGAACGATTTGAGTCTCGTTCCTCTACCGAGTTTGATATACCACCAATTGTAGTAGGTCGCCTACCCCCTCACTGTGAGCGCATTTCCCTCACGGATGGCAATTTGAATGGTTGGGCGCGGTGTCTGTACGCTATGGGTGTGGGTAGTTGTGTGTGTGATAACCAAGGTTATTGGAATAGTCTACTAACAACCTTGGTGTGTCAAATCCATAAACATATTAGCTGTAAAATAACATCCCTTTCTCCTATTCACATAAGCATGATAGGTAAAGTATGCTTGGTGATAATTCGCCTACTTCCACGCACCTTAGTATTGGCTTGTAAAGTATTATGCGGAAGCAATTTTATACGCCAACATTCTAAATTTCGCGATGATAACTAGTCCATTTGTGTTTTCGAAGTCAATTCCTGAATGGTCGTCATCAGCCGATTTTGGTATCAGAGTAGCTTTCACTAAAGCACGAAGAGCAATATGCCATCCTAATATACGTATAGCTGTGCTCCCCTCTTCTTGTTTTATACTATCGATTTTCAAGGAGCTCGAAATCAAGTTAGTCTCTTTGATCTTTTAGTCTCTTTGATCTTTTTCTCCAATGTGTGAATTGTTGTGTAGAAGTGTTTTAATTCATGAGTGGGAGCGCTGTATTCCAGTACGCGCTGAGGTTGCCGATTTCATGTGTGGAATTGCAGGATGGTCCGCGGACGATGGCTGAATCTTTCTCAGCGAGAAACCAGACGGTGTACTGAAGAATGTGATAGTGTACAATACTTAAATCTGCAATCATCGTAATTTATGGCTTTATGAAATTTAAGTAACAATTTCGCATGAATTGGACCTTTACGCGAAGGTACGATCTATCTATTTAAAAAAAAGAGGCTATGACTTTTATTTGAGAGTAAGCTTTTAGCTGGAGAAATGTAAGCATAAGATTTCGAGACACCGGTAATCTCTTTTCACTCAGGTGAGCGCAAGTCCTTGGAACTTGTCCGCCACCTAGTCGGATGTATCTTTATTAGACGCTGAATGTTGGTGATGTATTTTTCATCAGCTTGGAAGAAGTCATGGATCGATAAATCTGTTTATTGGATTTTGTGATAATGGCCAACGTTGTTTGATCAATCGTTTCTTCCGAAAAAAACGTGTGCGTAATTGATATCTATATTTTCATGTGGGGGCTCGTAATTTTATGGCCCACTTCTTCTTATATGGTCGGCCCTTGATGAATAGGAAGCTGAAAGAAGTAAGATATCGGTTTACACGCATCCGTTTGTGAGGGTCCATCCAAGACAGCTCGAGCGTAAATAAATGTTTTGGTTAATCGTTGCGCGACTGTTTTTTCACATCGTCCCGCCGCATTCTTTACTTTCCGGTCGCCGTGGAAACGGCGGGCATTGACGGCCACTCACGGCGTGGATTTTTTTGTTCCGAGTGTGCACAGCGTGCCTCTTGTGTGCTCTCGGGTTCAAGGGTGACCCGATTTTTTTCCGCCCGCGGCCTTTTCTCTCCCCGCTCCACTCTCGTCTACTTCTTTTTTAAAAGAACTTCCCGGCAGAGACCGCTCGTCTCGCAAAAGGACGGGGACGAATCCTGGTCCTCCGTCCGGCATGCTCCTTTTGTGTTTCCAGTAGGAGGGGGAAAATGTTTTGGGAAGAGAGGGACTTGTCTTTGGACAGAAGAGTCCGGAATTCCTGGAATATCTCGGCCGCGGGTCTTTTGCCATTTGGGACTGTTTTGTTTGCGGGTGGCGATCCTTCGAAAATGGACCATCGACCCGTGTAAGGAGTCTCGTGATAGTTTTGTGACCCATCAGGATGTTCCATCGTTTCAAATACGTTTGAAGAGACCAATGGAAGTTGACAATAATATTGTAGTGAAAATGGAGTGTTTAATTTCACGCTTTTGACTAGTCACGTCATAGTTGAAGGCTTTGTTTTTTAGGTGCTACGACTGCTTTGGTTATAATGTTCCACCTAGCTTAGAATAATTCTAAGGGAAAGGTCGACGAACAATCAAAAGTAAGATTAAAACCCGCTATCTTAGGATTTTCCTTTACCCGCTTGAATGTCCGTGGTAGTCACTTTGTTTCTCCGGGAAGTTGTTGCTATGACGGTGCCATCTGTCTTTACTTGTTGTTAGTGATTCATTTCTCCGTATGTTCATGCCGTTCTTTCCTGACGTGGTTCTTTTATTTTCTACCCTCTTTGCCTCGGAACTTAATTAGTTTTCTCTCCATGCTTTCCCATATTTGCAAGACTAGCTTTTCATTTAATGACTGAACATAGTTTAGAGAAAGCGGATTTTCCGGAAACTAATTTTACGGTCTATTATGTTCCAAGATCCCATGCGTGGTAATAGAGCTGCGTGAGTCCCCATCCTCACCTATGAAGCCAAATTTCGGTTCTCTATTCTCGCCTTGTAATTATCTTTCCGATTAATCAGGCCATCCCGCCGTGATACTAGTGGCCAGCATTCCTTGGGAGCTAAATTGGTGTGCTCATTCTCATAAATGCATATATTTATTGTGTTTAGTTAATTGTTTTTTATCTTGTTTTTCGAGATGCATAGGAGCATCACATAATTGCATAAACTTTTAGACGCGTCTGTCTCTACTGAGTACCCTGAAAGCCACTCGAGGGTGTGTAGCAGGGGAGTGAATAATCAACGAACATGTCTTACATATGAATAGTCATCATAAGCCTATTGAATATTACCGTCAATCGTAATCGTATGATGCGGGAGCGACACTATTAAGTTCACTTTTTACACAGCATGCAAGGAGGTTTTTACACTTTTTACACAGCATGCAATTTTCAGTGATGATGTTAAAAATATTTTACGAACCCCAACTTACTATGGCAGACTGGACCATAATCATAAAGTTAGAGAAATTGATTGCCGAACTGACCGATTCAAAATGTCCTTTTTCCCTCGCACAATAAGAGATACGAATAAAGGTAAATATGTCCTATCGGAGAGTAGCAATGAATAGCATTGGTAGCTGCATGTTGGTATGAGTACTTAAAGCTAACCCTACTAACAGAATGTTTTTGCATGTTTGCTTTGCAATTTCTATCTTTTTTAAATAGTGTAGTTCTGACTACAATATTAATACTATTCCTTTTTTATGCATGATATGTAGTGCATGTTTGGTGAGCAATCACCCCCTGCCACACACCCTTGTGGTGGCTTGCAGGGTATTATGTAGATGTAGATGAGGTATGAAAATCTTCGCATTTATTTCTCATTTTTTGGTTCATGCTGATGTCTTATAATTCTACATTTACTTTCCTATTATCTCCATGTTAATTACGGTAAAGGATTCGAGTGACGATAGGCTGCGTGAAGGCGATCCTCTCGGCACCGTGTGAGGTGCTGGCGTTTATGTACGCTGTTCCTAAACAGCGGGCTTGTAGCCAGGGGAGGGGGGGGTTCTGGGGGTACTGGGGCTTCTGCACCCCCCCTCCCCCCCCAAATTTTTTTACAATGATTTTGTTTTTATAATTTTAACTGTGCATGATAATTCTGATTACACTGCATATAATTTAAATGTTAAGTGTCTAGGAACGTGATCAATAGTTTGACGCAGGTGTATTGGTAATAATTGTTCTTTTAAATCTGATATGTAGGTATGTATGCGTTGAATCTCTGTTAAGGGCCGGTGAAATTAACCGCTTCATAACAAAGTAAGCAGTGGAATTTATCAGTGAGAGAGATAAGAATGGGCAAAGCTGTTTATATAAATACCAAGCACTGAAAATTAAGGGAAGAGACTTGTAATATGTCGGCACGGGACGGGCAAGACTGATTTGTTTCAAGTCACTCTGCACTTAACCCCCACCGAAGCACATTTCTGGATACGTGCCTGCTAAACAGGTATAACTTCCCGGCATTCTTGGATTTTAAAGTGTAGCGCAGTTATTTTTTGGCGAATCCCGCATGCTGCTCCCATTTCTCCCTTCCTCATCGTCAGAGCGGGCGTCTCTTTTAGATCTCCCCTATCCTCCCGGGAACGATAGTAGTTTTTGGACATTTCCTCGTTTTACGAAAGCTCGATCCTACCCTATCCTCGCCGTCTTCTACGGCATTTGCATCGGACCCAGTTCTCACGCTCCAGCTTTTCATTTCAAGCCTCCCTTGCTTTTGTGTGTTAATTGTATGGGATTAAGGAGCACGCTCCCTCGTTTCCCGCCGTCTCATCTTCACCCGGCGACCCGATGAATAATGCATGGAAGACGGCGAACATCTCCGAAGCGAGGACGGTGCTTCTTAGCTCGCCTTTATCGTGTCCGGTCATCGGCGCCTGCGAAAATGGTATTGTCTTCTTTACCGCTCCATTTTTTCCCTCTCTCTCTCTCGCCCACTAAAGGGGCCGATAAAGTCGCATTTCGTAAAACACATTGTCGAGGTGTGTTTTTTGACTCACGGCATTGGGGAGATTTATGTCATTTCCCTGGGCTTCTTTCTGCTCGAATGACCGTATCATTAATAGCAAACTCGTTTATGTCCTGCGGAAAAGAATATGAGCCGATGTTGCATGTTCCTGTGTAGCATGGTGAACTGTATTCATTTGGGTTCATTTTTGTATAAATTATGCTTTATTAGACTAGTTTTACGCATATTACAAAGTGGTACTATCGGCGAAACCTAATACTCAGTGGCTAACATACTAAAACATATTTGAATGGCAAAGTAATAAAAATATGCTTTACGGTTACAAAAATGTATTGCTGTTATCATTGCTCTAGTTATGTTATTTTATTCTGGGGAGGTGATCGGCAGCTGATGTCATTTTCGCCATTTAGGCTAGGTGGGTTATTAGGTAATAGTTGAAGCTTTCAGGGAACGGAGGAAGGGTGGAGAGAAACCCGCTGTCGGCATTAGACTACTTTTAACATCAGGTACCAAGGGGACCACGTCTTAATGTCCCATCCGACGGACGGGGTACTGAACCTGAAATGCCCTCGATTAGGCACTCAAGTAGGGACCGGTTTGCCCCTGAAAAATGGGAGGCCATTTCTCTAGCCGCCACACCAAACCGATCCCCATCATTACTTGCTCACGCATGTTTTCTTCGAGAAACGATAGCTTTTAACCGTAATAACATTTTTAAAAGTACTCCTCTGGGTTCGGTTGTGCTTGGCACTTTCCATTTTTTCATTTTGGTTTTACAAATATGGTTGCAGGTCCGTATATCCGACGTTACCAAGGAAGTTGGAATGTACTGGACAAGACATCTCAGCTGATTTGAGAAGTCAGAGGCCCTCTTGCTAGGTACGAATATCTGATTTTTGCCACTCGTTATACTCGTAAGGATAAAGTTGTTTTTGGAATGTACCTATTTTTAAAATTCGTCAAAGAAACAGAGGAAAGTGCGGTAGTACGCAAATAATATCCGAATATTCTGTTTATAGAGGATGAATTCGAACCAGCTTTAGTAATAAAATTAACTCCCTGGGGAATCAAATGCATTAATATCTCCCTTGAATAGCCTTAGGAAGAATAACTGACGCTTCTGCGACGATATTTGGTACGATTCAATTATTAATTATGTTTTAATACGCCTGCAGTCTCCACAATATTTTCACTGATGGCTTATTAGTTATTTTTAGGGGAGGCGACCGACAGCTGAGGTCATTTGCGCCATATAGGATAGGTAGATATTTGGGTAATGGTAGGAGTTTTCAGGGAACGGAGGAAGGGTGGAGAGAAACCCGGCGTCGGCATTAGCCTACTCTTAACGAAAGGCGCCAAGGGGACCACGGCTTAACGTCCCATTCGACGGACGGAGTACTGAACTTGGAATGCCCTCCACTAGGCACTCAAGTGGGGACCGGTTTTCCACTGAAAAATCCGCCACTGCCGGGTCACTGATGGCGTTAAAAATATTTTGCCTATCCCAACTTACTATGGTAGACTGGACCATAATCACAAATTAGAGAAATTTATTGCCGAACTGACAGAAACAAAATGTCCTTTTTTGCTTGTACAATTAGGGATATGAATAGTGGCAAATGCATCTAATAGCATAAATACGAGTGTATCAATGGATTGCATACATAGTTGCATGTTGGAATAAGGACTTCTAGCTGTCCCAACTAACAGCACAATTTTGCATGCTTGCTTTGCTATTTTATCTTTTTTTTAACTTTGAAGTTTTGACTGAAATATTATTACTAATCCTTTTTTATGCATGACATGTAATGCATGTTTGTGTAAGTTCACCCCCTGCCACACACCTTTACGGTGGCGTGCAGGGTATTATGTAGATGTATAAAACGCAATTTTTTCGTACGGAAGGTGGGGCCTAATCCTTCCCAAGCACCCATTCTGGCTTCATTGTCACTCTTAGGATAGCATGCTAATGTCTGCTCCAGTACATTCTGACCTCCTTCGTTCGTACTGATTTCCAACCCACTTTCATGATAATCACTCTGGTCTCATTTAATCTTTCTTGTATTATGTAGATGAAGTCCAAAGTTAGAGAAGTAAATGGGATCAGTTTTGCGTGGGTGCTTTATAATAAGTCAGGGCTTAATTTAAATTCATCTTTGTTTCAGTCATTGGTGTGTAAGATTATTCTGAGTCCGTGGTGCGTTCTCGCCTAGTGATTTTCCAGTTGGTCGAGGAGTCGGATTCTGAGCGAGGGGCCTAGGTTCAAATCTAATGGCTTAATCTGGGATGAATTAAAATCTGAGTGATTTATGGGTTTCTAATCATTCTGGAAACCACAGGTGGCACCGGGAATGGCCTGATGTGTGAATGCCTATGTCGTTGGTGCGAAGGTTTCCGCGGCGTCGTTCAGATGTTCTCTGCATATCGGGTTCTGCGTCCGCGTATGTTGACTGGGGGTGACAACAGTTTCGCTAGCCGTCCTGCTAGCGTCTTCAGGTCGAAGGTGAGAAAAGTTGCTTTTTCGCCGTCTTATATAGGGCGGCTAGAGTCCGTGCTGCGCTGTGATTGGCCGGGATGGATGATTCTTTTCCACGCAGTGTTTAGGGGATAGCCATCTTCTCTGTTGAAATTCGTGGGAGTTTTCCATATCTCTATTGCCTCTCTGATGAGCCTGAAAGCAGCTTTTCTCACCTTCGACCTGAAGACGCTAGCAGGACGGCTAGCGAAACTGTTGTCACCCCCAGACAACATACGCGGACGCAGAACCCGATATGCAGAGAACAATGCCTATGTCGTTTGACCTATGGCCAATCCTCACCTTTCAAAGTGACTTACGGGTCGAGGTGTTTTTTTCCTTGCGCTGTCGTTCCACAACAACCGTGTTGCAGGCGTTGTTCATAAATACGCCGTGAAGCCTTTTCACTCATGAAGCTCATGAAGTTGCCAAGCTTTAGCTCTTCGGTGGGAAATACGTTTCCGTCTGTCTCCGTTATCTTGCTTTTCTTTACGTCATCTGTATCTCTTTCGTATTTCCCATATCCGCCGGATGCGTTTTGTAATTGATCTTTTGTTTTTCTCCTCATAGCAGGGGTATTGCTTTTCAAGCGAACGTGATTTAACAATCAGTTGGTCGGTCAACACAAGTCGGATGTGAAGCCGTGTGCTTGTTTTAGATACGGTATGTCAACGAAGTTAGTGCAGTTCCTCGTTTTAATTCGCTTCAAAAGGCAGACATCTGGACATTGGTTGAACCTTCTACTGGAAGCCACTTGACTTGAATTTCCGTTTCGTGTTGGATTTCCTCATAAGAATTTTTCATTAAGTTTTCCGCTCAAAATGGAGAGAAACTAAGTTCACCTAATACTCGATCGTTTTCGAGTAAATTACATTTACGTGGCAAGCTCTGAAAACCGTAAATTTAAACATGTTATATTTTTTGAATATTTCCTTCGGAAGCCTATTGGATTAATTTATTGTGTGTGTACAAGTCAATGATCATATGAATCAAACGTCTTAGACGAAACTTTGTGAAAATGTACGGTATTCATGGTAAATGAAATAAACCGTGTACTATCTTCACGCTGTATTAAAAAAGAGAACCGGCCATGGCATAATCTCATAAGTGCCATTATCGTGATAATGTCACTTATATGTTGAAACCATTGCTGGTGTTCTCTGAAATTCGGCACAAAAAGAGTACGTGGTTTATTTTCTTAATCATGAATTCTTATAAATCAACGTTTGTAGTTCCGCCGGAAACGCGCGCAAACATTTTTGCGAATGAAATTTCTAACAACCCGCCATTTCTTCCGAAAGTTTCCGTTTTTTATTTACTTCGAGAATGGGAATTCGTGTCGTTGTCTCAAAGTCCGGCTCTGTGTGATGCGAGGTTATTGTGACTAGGCCTGACCACCAGTGCGTCAGTTTTACTCGCCTAGTACCGCTTCGGAGAACTTCCGTCGCCGTCCGACAAGCCCGAGACCGATTCACACTCCGTGGAAACAACGGTCTTTGATGATGTGACTGTTGCTGGGGAATTGTCATGCCCTCGTGCGGAGTCTAATCGTTAACCTGTACCGTTCAGCGTCCTCCTTCCTCTCCGCAACTCCCATCGCATCTGGAAGTTAAACCCTTACTCCAATCATCGGCAATTTATCCATTAGTGAATGTGGGAAATAGGGGATGGTGCCCGCGTATAATTGTCGATACAGGCGATGGTCGGAAGTGGCCATAATACTGGCGCAAGTTGAGGGAGCGTGAGAGTGGAGAAAACTTAAGGATGTGGACCGTTGCGCGCGGAAAATCTCACGTTCGGTGTTTTTGTCCGTTCACACATTGGTACCTGTATGGGAGGAATCATTACGGTTTCTTTTAGCTCGAGTTTTTTATTAATCGGCCGTGGTTCGATTTTTGGATACCTTGGGATCCACCTGGTTGCTAGGTTACCTGCTTCCTATCCGAGTAATATGGCTCCAAATCTGGGTGGTTAGATTTTTCGGAACAATACCGGTTCCTACTTGAGCGTCGTGTGTAGTGTGCCTTAATTTCATTGCTCTGTCGGTGTAATGGGACGATAAACCAGCCATACCCCTTCGCTCAGTGTAGGCCAACGCCGAAGTCTGGTTTCTCTCCGCCCTACCTCGATTTCGTAGAAAAATCCTCCCTTTATCAAATGAATCACCTATCAACGTATTACATGGCCTTAGCTATCCACCTTCTACGTTAAGTATTTAGTTACCAACCCTCCGACTGAACGATAAGTAGGTACTCTGGTGGATACACTAATGTTCGAAGCGAAAAAATTGCCATCTAGATTAGAGCTTTCGTATTATTTTACAGTGAAAACAGGTACGGAAATATAAAATCTGGATCTGTTTGGTACACAATTAGAAGGTTAAAGTTTGGTTAGAATCTTGGTACTCATTGTAGCTTGATGTTTTATTTTTGTCAATATATAATAATAAAGTGTTCTATGAAGGTTCTATGTATGGCAAAAATGGCCTAAAAAGATTGTGTATACACAGATCTCACCGTTAAATATGATATTAGTGCTAATCGTTCCAAGGGGTACCTAAATAGTTAGCTGTAAAGGAGAAATAGCTGTTTATTTTCTTCTCAAGGATATTGCCGTGGCCGCGTGTTCGTAAATGAATTGAAATGGGAATCATTATCAGATCGCAGGTTGAAATTTAGACTTAATCTCTTAAACAAATTCCAAGGCAATATTTTCAGTGATGGTGTTAAAAATATTTTACGAACCCCAACTTACTATGGCAGACTGGACCATAATCATAAAATTAGAGAAATTGATTGCGGAACCGACCGATTCAAAATGTCCTTTTTCCCTCGAACTATTAGAGATACGAATAACGGTAAATATGTCCTATCGGAGAGTAGCAATGAATAGCATCGGTAGCTGCATGTTGGTATGAGTACTTAAAGATAACCCTACTAACAGAATGTTTTTGCATGTTTGCTTTGCAATTTCTATCTTTTTTAAAATAGTGTAGTTCTGACTACTATATTAATACTATTCCTTTTTTATGCACGATATGTAGTGCAGGTTTGGTGAGAAATCACCCCCTGCCACACACCCTTGTGGTGGCTTGCAGGGTATTATGTAGATGTAGATGTATTATTTAAGGTCATCGTTTCTGCCTTGCTACAGTTCTTCCAGTCTCATCTTAACTAATTTCTTCTTAAATATTTACATCTATCATGGTATTTCGTTCCCGTTCCCTCTCCCCGACCAATCCCTCAGCGATGACCTTCTTCGGCAGAATTGTGTCCCAGCTAGAATGCACGGAGCCCATGTGCGCTGAAATGATAGCATGCCCCGGGGGTCAGCATTATTCGTGGCTCCGGAAGAAAGGGTTATCTTCAGCGGGGGTCAGCGACGTTTTCATTCGTCAGGTCACGTCGCTGCGGCTGCGACGAAGGGAATATGGAGTGAAATATGATTCCATCCACCGAGTTATGCTCTGTGATTTCCGCGCTCGGTTCTTCCGGTAACGGTGCTTTTGGTTGCAACGGACATGATTTTTAAATATTTTATATCTGACTCTCATTTGTGTATTTTTTTCCGGTATGATTTATGAGAACAACGTTCATTAAACTCTCCGAGGCGGATCGCATCACGTCATATGAATGGTTTAACGGCAGTTCAAAGTAGTGTAACGTCTTGATGAGTCACGTGATGTTCGCAAGTATTGAGCTAAGTACCCGATTTTTCCCGTGGGTAAGCTCCTGTATGCGCTTTATTTTAACGCCCAATGGCTAATTTAAGTTTAGGCCAATAGAACCATTGAGTTTTATTTGCAAGACTTATTACGACCGTTTTCTCAAAAAATAGAGGCATAATTTCGGTATGGTGGCCATAATGTTGCGATATTTCGGTAAGATATTAAAATTGCAGTGTTTCCTGCTTAGGGGAATTTTTTTCATGCTTCAGTGCATTCCATACCTTCCAGCTCTACCGTGCAAACTTCCTATGGGAAGCGTGGGCACTATTTAAGAGTAATAGCCTAAAAGCCTCAAACGATGTTACTATGACAAATTGATGTTTGTGATGGAGTATTGATTTGTAAAAGGGTATTAACACTGTTTGGGCATATTATAGTGTTTTTAGTGGTCACGCAGAGTTAGGAAACCTGCGAGACTAGAGAAGCACATCTTGTAGAATACAGGTGAATCTGACTGCAGGAAAAGGCATATTTCATGGCCATTTAATCCTGTTTCAACCGGAATAGTACTTAAAATAATTTCAAAGGAAAATAAATGCATTTAAATCTCCTAATATTGAATTCCTATCTTTCTGGTTGATCAAATGTGGTTGTCTGCTACACATTTTTGATTTCACAGTTGAGCCTACATTGTTTTATTATCCTTCCCCGTAAAAATTCCATGTTATTACGTCTTAATCCATTACCCATTTTAGGTTATCACCCATCCTACATTTTCAATAACTCTTCTTAGATTTCCTCGTGTAACAATTGTTCACAAGTCCAGCCGAGAGCTCCTTTGGAACTACTGCATTTTGAAGGTAT
The DNA here is from genome assembly GCA_933228895.1 of Platycnemis pennipes. NCBI lineage: Eukaryota > Metazoa > Arthropoda > Insecta > Odonata > Platycnemididae > Platycnemis > Platycnemis pennipes. The sequence continues at coordinate 57,610,806 of OW121853.1, forward strand.
TATATTAATTTATAGTAGCTAAACAACGTTTTTAGTGAGTATGGTTGTTGTATCGAATTTAATCACAAATCACATCTCTCCTTAATCAAAAGGTTGGTACTTACCTTTCAATTGGTGTACAAATTTTGTTCATGAAATTAGTGTTATATTAATTAAATTCAATACAATCTTTGAAAATCCAATTCCACCTTTCCATTGCTTTGATATTTCATTTTTAACTAAAATATTATCGAACTCAAAACGTTAAATATTATGTAACATATCGATTCTTCTGATATTGGTTTACTAATAAATCTAAGTGTCGGACTGTGGTGATGAAAATGTTCTTCGCCTATGACCAAAATTCTTTGCAATTCTATCTATTGCTTAATGCTGTCATTTATTGGATAATTTAAACATTTTGCCCGGAGTCTTAACTGCTATCCCGTTTTAATTATTATTTTTGGAAATCAGAATTCCTAAATATTCTAAGGTTTGATCAACAATGGTATCAGTTTTCATCTTCCGGGTGGTCATTTGCCCTTCTAATCGAATGGTGTTTTTGTTTCATATTTTCTCATCCTAGTTATCAGATAACTGTGCTATCAAGTAAACCTTATCTAACTCCATAAATAGGCCATGGGAGACGCAACGCAATAATTGTCTTACTCACGGTTATAAACGGTTGTCTGCGGTGAAGACTGGAACGGCTTTTAATAGCACATGCTTAATTAACTGTATGATTCCATTTAGAGGTAACTGTGATGGATGTTCAAACCATGTCCGTTTCCCGGGCCACCTGCGCAGCATATTTATTTTTTTAATATCCGAGGTATATTAATGCGGGTCGTTTGGAGTGAGGGGAGTGAGATGCGGAATCACGGTTCGATGTGTTTGCGACCATATTACTTTGGCTCCTGGATGTTTACATTAACCGTTCCGTAAAGATAACATTAATTAAAGGGAGTAGATTCTGTATTTTTCCCCTTAAAAAATGAAAGAGGTTCTAGCGTCAATGGTTGTGGTTAACTTGTTCCGTGGGTGAATAGATTTGTATTAGCTTTTTCGCTTTTATTTTTTTACTGTGGTCGTGGAGCTTCTTAAAACTTGTGCAAATTCTGTATTTTTATTGCATTTAGAATTAATATTTATCCGTTCAGTATCGTAACTTCTCCCCTCCACGTTAAAAGTAACATTATTTTACTTTAAGGTTTACTTTCTAAGGACTTACCTTCACCTTAAAATTTTTATCGTCGTCTTAATCAGTGATATTTAAACCTTAACTTTGTTGCCTGGTTGACACAGGGCTCCACTATATTCATTAATCAGCTAATCTTCAAATTGTCGTTATTATTTCATTTTAATTCTTTGGCTTTTCTCTCCAGTTGCTAAAGCTGCGGTAGGTCTCTATGCTACCGTTCATTTTTCCCTCGACGACTGTTTCAATGAGACAACTTAAAGTACTGTCTTCTCTCTTCTAATGCTAGCCATAGTGTCTCCTTTTTTAAATTTCCGTATAATCTTTTCAAGGCCTAAAACGCGCTAGAGAGTATCCAACAAATAAGATGGCACGCGGCTTTCCTGTGGTTAAAGTTTGTTTGTTAGCCATAATTTTACCTTTTTAAATGTTTGTATAATGTTTTCAAGGATTGAAATTCCCGAAAGAGGATTTAACGAACTCTGGCGCACAGCTTTCCTGCGGTTTAAGTATTTTTAGATCGGGGTCCCTGAAATGTCTCCCGTTTTTTTTTTATTGGGAAAATGAAATAACTTAACCTTCAATTCCCATACTTGGACCCTTCCTCATGGGAACAGGACTTTATTTTAGGGTTTGGTTGCTGATTATTGGCGAAGCAGAAAAGTATTTGATGAGGGTTGGCCACAGCTCTCAGCGTAGTGTAAAGAGGAAGCCGAATTCTAAAGAGAAGCTGGTAAAAATACAAAGTGGTTTCGCACGATTTTTCCGTGTCCCCTTCTGGTACCACCTGCTGCATTCCCATTAGTACGAAAGCTTTCCACCCTTCAAGTACTCTTCAAGAGGTCCTCCAAAAGGTCTCCATTCCCACGCGTGCTCGTTCACCTTTGCTTGTATTGGTTAGAGAAACGTCGATACGACTTGAGGGAAGCACAAATTGCACCTTCATGAACTCGCGATAGAAGTTACCACAAAACGACTTGTAGCATGGGTCTTATTTTTTATTGGAATGCCCTAATATGGTCCTCTTGAATGGAAGCAGTCGCTTATTTTAATCACGTTGAAAAATGTGTCTCTGACCTTGTGCTCCATCAAATCTAATATTAATTTTTTCTATAGATCCATCTTCAATTGCCCGGAGATGGCTGATATTTATTTTACATGATGTGAATACGTGTATAAATGTGATTTACGTGACGTGTGGCATTTTTACCAATATGGCAGAGTAGAGCATTAATAATTCTCAAATGAAGCCTAAATAATTAGTTTGTGGTGGTGTATTCATCAATTTATTTCTTTAAACTATTTTTAATTCTTAATCGTATGCATGTAAGTAAAATACGACCATGCCAGTGTTGATAAATATTATCTTGTCTCTACGTAATATTGTAATTAATGGCTTAGCTCCCGAACTACTGCTTTTTGAGATTATTAACAGGATAAGCTGGGTTAGAGAAACGTGCATTTCCGTTTAGTTAAAACTGTAAACACTTGTTCTTGGATTACAGGTGTCACGTTCATGAAATTTGTAATGGAGTACTGTAACGCACTCCCAAGGTATAATGAGGGAGAAGATTGATATAGTAATAAAAAATCATATTTAATCAAATATATAATCGCACCAAAGGTGGTAGTTAATGGAAACATTTTCTGTCCTCTGGATGGAGTTTAATTTGCTGAATGCAATTCTATTGTGAGATTTCATATGTTTGTATCTGCTGAACACAAAAGGACATAATCCTTTTCCACAAGGAGGAAATGTTGTCGCTCTTTATGTTCTCTAATTCAAGCATCGTTGATTTAAAACTTCCTCTTCTTTTCATTGCATTGTAAAGGACGGAATTGATTCACGGTTTTTTGTTCATGGATCAAGTCCTTCTCATCCCGGATCGTTAGTGTTTGGAGCCGGTGAAAAAGAATGACCTACCTTTAAATCGGGGCGACTAGATTAGTCCGCGGAACGATAGTAGTAATTTGGCTTTTGTGTTTTGGTTTGCGCCGTGAAGCACTCTTTTTATTCTTTCTCTCCCGAGGAGAGCTACTTGACAAGCTGCACCCAAAAAAAATAGCTTTGTTCTGTGCGTGCTCGTCACACGCACAGAACAAAATGCGTGATTTGATTTCACCGCTGCGTCCCTTCTCTTAACCCTCTCTTCCTTCATAACCCTCTCCCCTTGGAGCAGCAGCAAGTTTCGAGGTCCTCATTAACTAACCGTTCGGGACGTGAAAGGGGGAGTCTCAGGAGATTCGTCGGCAGTTGGAAATTCTCACCCTCGCCCCAACTTTCCCGTCATCCGCCTCGGAAGCCTAACAAGTACCCTCCTTCACTGTTGAGCTTGAATCACTTGTCGGGTTTAAGGACTTGGCAGATGCGGTACAATATTTTGTCGTTTTTTTTAAACCGCCCAAATCTGTCATCGTAGTTCCCTACTGTATTTCCAATGTTGACCTTTCCGTCATTAAAATAGCTGCAAAATGATACCGTGGCAAAACCAATTAGCATATCCCGCCCTGCAACAATATCCTGTGATTTGGGATAGAATCATGTGGCTGGGGATGGTAGTATTCCTGTGAAAATGGAATGGTAGGAGCATAAAGATAAGGGTGGCTTGATTTGCGTTTTGTCGGTGTTCCTTCCATTTTACAATGTGATCGAAAATAGTGCGAAGGAGAGCTAAACCCCCAATCTGTTTGGCATCTCTTCCTTGCTTAGTCTCTCTCACCCCCGCGAGGAGAAAAAGCAAGCGTTTTATTCAAGCTAGTAGGTTTAGTTAGTTCAATTGGAGCCCATGATTATTTTATTTCCACGTCGCCGGCAAAGCAAACTGCTGATATGTTTAGTGTGCTTCTCACGGGTTCCCATTTTACGAGAGTTTGTGAGGATTTGGCGGTTTTCTCTATTCTTCGTTCCAAAAGGAAGATATCTTTGAAAGGCACATTAAGGACCCGAGATAACCCATCCCATGTGTTGGATGGACTTCCGCGTCAGAATTTTTAAAACTGGAATAAAGATCCAAGACCTTTTTGAGCTTGATTTTTCACTCTTACGGGAGGGGAGGGTTGGCGTGCAAATGTAACTTCGAGACGGTGCCGAAATCTCATGGCTGAAGGCTATGGGAATTTTCCTCTCCGTACTCTAGTATGAAAGTATTTCGTGGCACACTACCAGTCGTGACGTCGGGGTCTGGGTGGGGGGGGGGTTGCTTTCGGCGTGGAGGTCATACGTTCTTGCCCCAGGAAGCTGGGGCCAAAGTCATTGAAGCTGGGACCGTTTGACGGAGGTCAAGCCCGTCGTCCCTCTCCCTTCTGCTCCTTCGCGAAAGACGGTTGGTTAGGAGGGATGGGTGAAAGGAGAAAACTATATCCTCATATGCGCAGCGCGAAGCTTTACTTCTATTTAGTAGCTTTTCGTATCCGCCCTTTCTGACCCTCCTCCTGCCTCCGTCAGCCTCTTGTCGACAATTCAGGATTCGTGAGTGCTTATTGTAGTCACGATGCACGCCCGCACTCTCCGTGGTTCACTACGTACGCGTCTGCGATGTTTGGAGATACGTTTGAACTGTTTGCCAGAATCGTCGTCGCTTTCTCCACCTACTTCCCCCATATTCCTTGCGAGAGACAACTAGAGCGTGTTGAAAGCTATTGTAGGTAATGAGACTTAAGTCGTTTATGTTTAATGAATTATCACGAGTTGAAAGTCTTTGCAGCAATGTACCAGATCCTTGCCCGACCTGCAGTGGATAAGGGGAAAAACAAGTGTTTTGAATGTATCAGACCTTGCATCCCCCTTACGGGAAAATTCGCATTTCAATTCGTTGGATTTTTTTCTGAATACTTAATCGTATTCAACATATTTTTCCGACATGACTTAAAACAACATGCTATAAGGCTTTCCATCCGAGCCCTCCATCAATACCTCTCCATATTTAACTTCCGATACTAAATTGTGTATGAGGGGGTTGTTATTTTCTTTTTAGGGATTCTTCGCCTCTTGGACTGCGGCAACATCGAGGCTAATGTTTCCGTTGAAGTCTATTGTCGCGTAAACATGTTAGCCCGGGACGTATACGTAGTGGTTTAATATCAGTATCGTTTTTCTCTCAAAATATCACCCGCTCTCCCGCTTGAAACGATGGGAGTCTCGTCCGTGCCTTTCTTCATGCTGCTGCACGCGGATACGTGGAAGTCACTTTCCCTTGTACTTAATAGCCTATCGATTTCGTTCGTGATCCGTACCATTTTCAAGAGCTCACGAACGAGGTGGAGCGGGTGATGCAATCGGATCCTCATTCAGCTTTTTTGCCGCGATGAACGAGGACATACATTCGATGGTAATCAATTAGAAAGGTTCTAAAATATTCTAATTCTTCTATTAGCATTAGAATAATGATTATATTTGCAATTTTAATCGGAATAACGAATGTAGGAAGAAAAGGGAATAATATATGGTAGCAATGACAGAATCCGCAATTGAAAAGGTTAGACAAGAATCCTTTGAACGCGGAAGAATGATTAAGATCAAGAGAATGGACGGATTAACTAACGAAGATGTTCTAAGAATGGTGGGAGAAATAGAAATCTCATGAAAATTCTGAAACGAAGACGGCACTACGTTATCGGAAAGATCTCCCGAAGCAATGGTTTCACGGAGACTTCTTGAGAAGGGAACGGTGAAAACTACTGAAGAAGACCACGGTTTGGATAGATGTGGCAACTGATGATGCATGCGTAAAGGTCGTCTACCACGAATCGATGCGTTAAAAATGTCATTTGGTGACCATTGCCTGGATGAATGCGCGAAAATAGAACAGGGCTACCATCCGCATAGTTCGTGCGTTTTTTATGAGTTGTTAGTGTATTATCTGTTCAAAACTATAGTTTAGATTCTCTCTTGGCGATAGCTCTGCACAGATGTTCTTCCAGTATTGTATAAACCTCTGCATATCAATATCGCCAAAGTTTCTTTTTGTATTGACAGTTACTCCATACCGTCGAGGTTATTTTGTTTTTCAGAATGTACATGTATTTGTTGTTACTTTTTGTAGTAATAGTCATATCTTGTTGTTGCGGGAGATATATTGTATTTGATGGAGATGTTGTATCTATTCATTTTAATTTCTAGATGTCTAACTGCTTTAATATAGAGCACGCGCCTTTTTGTAAAACTGTCAGCATGTCAAATATTTGTGTGAACTTAAAGTATCAGGGTTTTGCAGTAATTTCAGATGATGATAATCCCAAAACAGGTCGATCCCTTGGGGTTCCTATATTTCACTGAAATACTGAAACTCACTATGTAGTAAATTGTGTGATGCTAAATGTGTTAGCTGTAATAAATACATATAATTTTTTTGCGAATTTTCCGTGCAGTTTGTTGATTTACGCGGTGCTATTTTCACTGCGAATCTCTCCACGCATCAGGCTGCACAACGACCAACAGTAGTAGCAGTATTTGGTTTTTAGGCGCTCCAAAGGCTAACGTTAATTCGCATTTTCTAACGTAAAATCATTGTCGTAGCACAAACATAACACCCGTGCCTTGGGCAAGATACGAATCCGCAACCTTTGGGTTACCAGGTTACGGACCCGGCGAACACACTGAGCCTCGCGTACTTAATACAGTGTTAAGAGAAGAAATATAGCTATATGGGAAAATAATACGTCAGAGTAAAACAAGTAGTGAGCTTCGCCACAACAAAACTGCGCATCAGTCTATCTCGGTTTCGAATAGGTAAAAAAACAACCACTCTGAAAGTTGGACATGGGTAACATTTGTCCCCGGCATTGGCGGACTTAATTCTGCTGCTTGCAGTGGGGGAGCTTTGGGATTAGAGGAACTCGCTTGGAGAAACTCCGACCGGATCGAAGGGCGCCGTGAGAACTGAGGTGGGTGAGATGGGATCCAGGTCACGCCTCGTCGTGCTGGAGGGGGCACGCGTCTTTTCCATGCAGATATGGCGAAGCGGAGGAAGAGTGGAAGTCGGATACAGGGCACGGACGAAAAAAAATCCTCCTTCCCTTTGTTGCTGCAGCTTGTGTGGTTTGCCCAGCCAGCAGGGACGAAATGTTGAAGGAGACTCGCCTGCCTGACTCGAGTAATTCTCTTTCCGGGTGCAAGCTTTGCGAAAGGCGTTTTGAAAGAAAATAATGCTCCTCCAGCGTCCCATAACTGTTTCCCCATTCGTCCTTTCCCTCTTCCTGTGTCCGCTCCACGCTCGGTCTGCATCTTACCCGGTGCGTGGCTTTTGCATTGGACAGTGTGCGGTATACCTCTTCAGGTTGAAGTTTTACCATGCTCTGCGATTTCATTTCTTCAACCGCTCGAAAAGGTAAACTAGCCTAAAGCAGGTATTTTTTACCAAACTTTATATATTTTCGTGAACTTTTCGTTTGGGTAATTTTGAATCAGGCCATGTGTTCTGTATTACTCTTTTTTGTGTTTGGACGAAATTTGCTGTTTCGTGATAAAAATAGAGACTGAGAATCTGCATAAAGCTGTTTACCCAAGAATTGGATCTGTCGTGGATACGCACCGCTGCAAATAATAAGGTTACAAGGATTTGCAACTGGGCGTTCATCTTAATTACTTTCTTGGTCGTTTTTCTTCGTCTTTCAGATAGAACTACATTGATAGATTGCAGGATACTAGACTTGTGAGTGGTGAAGAAATTTTACTGTGAACATGCGACTTACGACTTAGGCTCTATTGAACAAAAATATGTTATGTAGTTCCCAACTAAAACGCGCTGTAGTTGACAAATGATTAGGGTTTAATATAATTGATATTTGCGTTTCCATTTATTTTGCACGTGGGGGCAATGTTCAGGCTTAATCTTAAGTGCACGAATCGCACATCTGAGAAACGTTAACGTCACAGCCTAGTATTCATTCCGAGGAATCGCGATTTAAGAAAACCATCTTAGATAGGGAACTTTAGAGTGTCATAGTGAAGTGACGTGAGTTGCTTCAGTGAGTTCTAATAACATCATTTTACTATCTGAAAAATCTCTTCCCAGAAATTTAACGTCCCTATCGCACGATCGGAAAGGAATGAAATCGCATGAAATGTAGAAAGAAACGACAGCTTCAAAGGAACTAATCTTTAGGCAAGATGGTCTTATGAAGACAGTCGTCGAGGGAAAAATAAAGGGCAAGAAATGCAGAAAATTTCCGGATGAGATGTACGGAGCAAATGAAAAAGGGTACGAAAGAGGATAAATATGGCAAATTAAACTTGGTAGTCTCCACTCCTAACTTTAATGTAAAAAAATACCCCAATTATGCGCTCTCTGTTGTTATTACCGTTGCTCGTCAGCTGTGCACAGGTCGAATTAGAGACAGGTGGCTCCGGCTGTTATTTGCTCTTAATCTTAAGATAAGTTGTTTTTATGCCTTCAAGCGGCCATGTCCTGGTTTATAGCGGACATCTGTCAATATTGTTCCAATAAAAGCGGCACCTGAAGAGTGCCACAGTCTGACCTATCGTTCAGATCGTGTATCCAGACGTCTTAGCACTCTGTCGTGACCTATGTATAAGACTGCTGGTGCATTTTCCCGTATGTATTTGAAGCTCAGTCTTTAATAGCTTGTGGGATCAGTTAAGACAAAAGTTCCCCACGTTTCTCAAATAACTTTATTACTCTCTTGTGCTGTGCAAATTACAATCTCTCTGTTCACCACCTTGGTTACATCAACATCTTGTTTATATCCTCATCACAAGCCTCCTTGGCAACGACATGATGGCACCATATCTGGGGGCCTATTCTGTAAAGTCGAAAGAATTTCGGCTCATATGGAGAGTCGTGGGTCACCGCGACGAACGATTCGCGAACATCGTTCACCGCCGAAATGACGTTTAACAGTTGACTGTTATCCAACGTTATGTTATGTCTATCCAGCGCGCCATATTACAATGGAAGGAACAAGCTGAGGTAATTAACAATAGTTAATCAACATGACTTACTGTTGATGTTTGTAATCAATCTATTAGCTTTAAAATGTAACAATATATGCTGGTATGGAATAACGGCGGACTTATTAAGAAAGTGAAACTTCTGAAAATTGATTACACCTTTGGAATTAAATCACGAATTTTTTTGGTTTTATCAATTGATTGTGTCGACAGCTTCTGTAATGATATTGTTTTCGCGAGTGAATCATTACATCTTCGTGCATATATTCCTCTGTCCGCCTATGTTTCTATTTATATAGTACATTGATTTGGAATGGTTGATATCACAGTAGCAGATAACAAATATAGAACAACATTCTAATATTGAACATATCCTGCGATAATGTACGCGTCCGAAGACCAAAGGACGTCTACATATACCCTGCAAGCCACCATAAAGGTGTGTGGGAGGGGGAGATAACCACACAGGGGGGACGTCCATACTATTTCAGAATTTGTCGGTAGAATACAACCACACAAAGAAAGGTACTCGTGCAAAACAATTGCCAGCATAATGAGATTTGCTCAAACAATGTGATTTCCAACATGATACCATCTCTCTCTATAATGTAGATCGCCCCTGCAGTAGCATTAAAATATTACGTAGAAGGTTTACACGAATAAAAAACTTATACCTATGTCTAGACCACTCGACAATTTTTAATCAACATTAAACAAAAACATTGCATGGCGACAATTGAAAACAAAACAAATAGTTTTATATACCTCTAACTGTATAAGCGGCAAGAAAACGGAGACATGAAAGATTTAATCATTAGCTAGAATTAGATACATTCTCACCTTGTATCCCGCGCGATAAATATCAACAAGTCGTCTGCTACAATCGAAGCTTCTATCGGTGCCCACCGCGATAGCAGCGCCTGCTCGCCAGGAAATATTTGGCGACGGATTATGAACGAAATGATCCGCAAAATGATACGACTCCGTCGCCTTGAGCCGGAGCGACCGTCGCGGCATCAAGGGAGCACGGTTTGTACTACAAACTATGACATTTTTTCCATATATGGGTATTGTTGTGACGTCGGAATCTCGAATTCGACTTTACAGAATAAGGCCCCTGGTCGCCACAAGCTCATTCAGCCAGTAACTATTTTGACCCAGCGTTCCCTTTCATCGTTTAGGCTAGATATTGCCCATAATTATTCCCTTATCACCGAGAGATTCCAGAATTCTGTTTTTTTTTCTCCGCCCGCAGTGATCGCGATCACAAAATGTATGCCTGGTCGAATAATGTTTGGCTAATCTTAACCGTTTGTATATGCGGATGTTAATGTACTTAGGCGGTTATCTAAACGTGTCGTTACTGAATGTGCATTAGATAAAAAACTAGTTGACATGAACATTATTGCCAAAAGCAAAACAACTGTCCTTTTTGAACCTGAAAAATAGTTAACCAGATATTATAAAACCGGGCCTTAAGAAGAGGAAAATAGACTTACGCCGTTTGAGATGTGGGTATTGAGGACGGAGGAAGTAATGTGAACAACGGCAGAAGGACGAACGATGAAGTGCTAGGCATGGTAGAAGAGGAAAAGAAGTAAATTGAGGAAATTAGAAGGAAGAAGTTGTGGATGGAGAAGGTAATAAAGGGAGAGGTTGTTTTGAAGGACGTTAAAGACGGAAGAATTTTGGGTAAGTGGGAGTAGAATAACAGGTAGTTCGGATAGAAGAATGGAAAGAAGTAAGTTTGAGTGTCTGAAGTGGGATATGATGTGAAATGCACGCATCGTGGGAAGGATTCTAAATCTAATTTCCTGTAACAAAGTTTTCTATGTTCAACTGGAGACATTTGCTATACGAGAGCGTATGCTAGTATTGCTGTATATGAATTTTAAAGTGACCACAACAACAGGCCTTCCTTAAGATTCACCTAAAGCTCCAAATCGTAAACATTTTCTTGTATTGTTTATAACATGCTGTAGCATTTAATTTTATTCCCTTAAATAAACTAAATAAATATTATTTAATAATCATATTTGTTTAGTTTATTGGAAGGGAATAAAATTAATAATGAGAATTGAACTTAAAATAAGGAAAACACTTCCTCGTTTCTTAGATTCCATCTTTTTCCCACCTTTCACGTGGCTGGTGACCTAAACACCACCTGCCACACACCTTCGCGGTGGCTCGAATGACGTTACGTTATCGTGGGTGAGTAATGTGACGGTGACTTTGATTGGCTTCGGTCTTCACCCCTTAAAGACATTCCAGCTCACTACTCCCCGTACTAGGTTCCCCGTGCCTGTCGTCGAGACCAAATCGCTTGCCCGCCCAATCGTCCCCGCTTTGCCAACCTAGTCCACTTGAGGAGGTGGGATAGGTTGAATGCGCCGGCGGATTCCTCTATCTCCGGCGCCAAGACGCTGGGGCATCCCGGTGAGAGTATATTTTCGGACATCTCCGCCTCGCTAAGGGTAGGAGGCTGAGGTAAAAGGGTGGTTGGTCATTCGTGGAATGTGGCTGTGCCCCGGGGGATGGGGTGGGGTTAGCCATAAGAGGGAGGGGGAGGAGGGCGAGGTGGGGTGGTAGAGAATTCCCGCAGAGGGAGGACTAATGTGGTAGATCAAGGTTATGGGGTGGGTGTCCGCGGTGATGTTGGCCCAATGCCCCATCCCGATCTCCTTGGAAACCTCCTCTCCTCCTCCCCCTCCATGACCTCCCACCCCCTCCCTCCTACCTTCCTGTATAGCTCTCCTCAATGTCAATGAAAATGCGCGCGGAGTTGAATTCTCCCCGTGTCCTCGTGTATCGTCATTCGCGGGTTTCTTGGGTGGCGACACTTTTATGCAGCTGTATCTGCAAACTACCCTGAAAGCTACCACAAGAGTGTTTAGCAGGTACTCCATGCATGAATAATTTCCACCTGACATTCACCAAGCTCGTGCGGGTAATGTATTTTGTACTACAAAGAAAAAAACCTTGGTAAGAAATGCCAAGGTTTTATTTTAAACCTCTAGCAGGGATCAACTATTATATACATTTTTCGGGAATTGCCTTATTTTATTTTAAATTCAGCTACATGTTGGCAATGAGTTGACAATCACAAAAGGTAGGTTTTATATGCGGCAGGGAAAGGTGCTGTTAGTGAAGGTCATTTTCAATTTGGCTCTTCACTGCGCATTCTGCTGAACATGCAGTGAAAATTGCAACTTGCTAAGTAACTAATTGTGTGTAAAACCAATTACAAAATGTACGAATGAGTCCGCGGAAGTAGAAGTTTCTCCATTCTCTTGCGTTCATCCATGTAGTTCTACAATTTGATTCTTCTGCAAACATTGCCTCGTTGAATCATGAAAAGCTAAAATATGTGAATTTGATATTTAAAAAAATAATTACGTATCATTTACGTGATATTCTGCCTACCTGCACATCCATTTATCTGGTTTTTCAAATGCTTTTACTGATACCCTGTTGTTCACGGGAAGGAAAGTAATTTTAAATCAGTCCGTGTGTTTATTTTTGTATTCTTTATCCAATCAATCACAACGCACAGTAGCTCGCAAATTGCCGTTTTTTCTTACGAAAGCAGAGGCCTTTGATTTTAGATAAAGGAAAAAATACGTTGAACTCGACTTGATCTCGAAGTTCAGCGAATCTTCCCATGTGCTCTCTGCGAATGTATTGATTTAAATTAGTATGGTCACGAAAGAGAATTATTGTGAGGTTGAAGGCCGTCCGATTCTGGATTATGGTATGGAACTCGCTCGAGGAGGGTTGAATTTAGAGATTGGGAAGAGTTCAAATGAAGGCAAAAGAAGGATTTTGAATGGGTTTGAGAGGAAGGTCAGCGTGACGGAGATGCTGAGAATATACGTATTTTTTTAAGGGGAATAGCTGAAATGGTGGAATGACTCGTTTATTTTGCAGACGCTATTGAACCTATTTAACCGGTCGTTTTAGCGTGTGAAATGTTACGCTTTTGTCTTGACCGGTTCGGTCAGTGCCGTGGTTTTTTTCTCGGAAATTTATTTTTCCAAGGCGCTCGGGAGTGTACGTTTTTTATGCTCAATTGTTTGCCGTGTTACCTGAGGGAATCGTAAAGACTTGAGATCGCTCTCATTCTCTCCGCCTGGGATAATGAATTGGGCGCTCGGGTCATCCATATCCTATCCGCGATCTCATTCCCATTGGTCCCGAGGTTTTGCCGTCTTTCTGTAATTTTTAAGATGCTACCATTCCTTTTGAGTTTGAAGGATGGGTCGAGAAAGTGAACGGTGCGGAATAACCAATCTTTGTTGTTGGAGCATTAACAAACCAAGCTCTACTACTCTAGATTTAATTATTGCTATTAATGGAACAAATAAAAATGGTAAAATACATGCCGTCCTGACGAACGCTGGATTTGTCGCGGTCCTGTTACACCTGAAATATCGGTCTTTTCCCGTAATTCAGATGCATGAATTCACCACTTGGGGCCGTATATATTTTTAAAAGGTGTATTACTCGCCAAACTTTATTTCTTTAGTTAATTTATTTGACAAATAGTATCTATATTAATTAATTAATATTTTTATCTACTCAGTGGCTTTAGCCCCATCCTGGTCTCAATTTATTCAATTAAAAATTTTAGCTCTAAATTTCTACTAAATGATTTATTACGTGCGAACTAGTTTTCAGCACACAGGCTACTCCGTTGTATCAATGCATTGCAAACTAGTTCGTGCGAAATCGCCGTTTAGGGGATTTCTCTGTTGTGACTTCTTTTTTAGGCTAGTTTCGATTCTGATTTTCGGAATTTTGATGAAATATCAGTCAACAAATTCTTTTTGCCCATTCATTTTTGATTCACTGGCATAAATGCTTCATTTTTTAGTTAACTTTACATTTACCTAATTTAAGGCAGCTTGTACCCGTTTGCCTTGTTATTCTCTTCCTTGAGAATGCTCTGGCGTCGCAGTGTTTTCTTTCAGTGATGCTATCTACTTTTAGCTTTTTCTCTCTATGTAAGCACCTTATCTTTTTCTAATTTAAGCTTTGATTGCTTTTTCTAATCCTATATTGCATCATTTTCGAAAAATATCACTTTCGTCGATTCGTGGTAAGACTAGCAAATTTGCTACGAGAAAACAATTCCGTCATCGTGGTTGGGGTGTGATCTTTAGGTTTAGCACTAGACAAAATCTTCGTTTGTAACGCTGGAAATTATTTAAAATCTAGCAGACTAAGACCATTTAGTTCCTTTTCCGAGTTAATATGAGGTTTTTTCACTGGAAAATTTGTCTCATTTCATTTCTCATGCTTCTTTTCTAATTTTGTAATTTAGTATCTCCATTTGCTATTTTTACGCACCAAAACAAGTATTGAGTTCTTGTTTCATTCATGAGCTTCCAACTTCATTCCAGGCGTCGAATTTTCATATCCTTTCTCTTGCAAGCGTTTGAATGAACTCAGCCATACTCGGCCCCTAATTTATCTCGCTTTTCAATGGGTCGGATTCCCAGTGAGTTCCATGCTGTATCAATTTCATTTCCCATTCAAGAGCCCTCCGTTTCTGGCGCCCTATCTCACGCCAATCGACCCGCGAAACTTGCGAAAGTACTGAAAATTGCGGAATCCCTTGACGAATAACAGAAGCTTATGACTCCCTGCTCGTGTGCTCCGCCTACGCCGGGGGGAAATATTCTGTCACGCAAGTCGGCCATGTTGTGCAATGTGGGTGGGGAAATGTGGATGTGGGCCTCTCCCGGCCATATAAATTTAATCTCTCTCTATGTTGTTCCTAATCGCTTTATCGTCCGTCCGTAATAAAAATATAAGGCGTCTCCCGGAGATAGGGCCAGTTGGATTATCTCCGCCTGACGGGTGAGGAGGTGGGGGAAGACTTTTCCCTCTTGGTTAAGTCTTCTTTACTTATGTGATGGCTGCGGTATGGAAACTGGGATAGTTGATCGTATGTTCGTGCACCCTTTGGTGATACGAAGGTGAGCACTTCCTTGAAAGTAAATAGGACAATTTGCTTCCTTTTATCTCTCACTTCTCGGAAGTGCCCTTACTTTTCTCCGTACTCGCTCGAGCGGTCGATGTTTGTGTTCGATTAGGCGGTCGCATTCCTTCCTGAGCAAATTTTCAGCTATCGAACTGCTTACGGAGAGTCACGCGCGTCCTTCGGCGGGAATCGAAGACCAAAAGAAGCCTTCATCAGCCGTCTCTCGAATTCTCAACCCAAAGAGAGCGTCTTAGGTTAGTTAAATCGCAATATTCTATAACTTAAGTATAGTTGTTAAAACAGCTGCAAAAGAATGCCAATAGGTTCCAGGCCCGCATTTGTAGTTTCTGGTAGACTTTAACCGTTAGTTAATACAGCAGCTAAGATACTTCGGAGATAATAAAAAGTGATAGTTAAAAAAGTGCACTATGTGAAGAAATAGTTAATATGAGTATTATTAACGGAAAATCAAAACTACAGCCGTTTTCGGACCTATAAAGTAGTTAATCAGAATTAGACAAACCGGGCCTGAGGGTGATTATTTAATGCTATGGCTAGAATGGGGAGAGGTTTGAGCAACCCTGCGCAGTAGTTTGGCGCCGTGGCTTTTCATGCGACTACGGGCTCGAAATGATAACAATTACTATTGTATTTGAGGCGGAGAGATCGTAATTTCGGAAAAAAATCTTTTCTGTGTGTTTATATTGAATGGATAGTTTTTTACAGACGTGTGTACCAGCGTGAGAATGCCCAGTTGTAGTTGTCTTTATTTGGGGATGGCTTCTGACAACTGAACTCTTTTGCACCAGAGAGGATGGGTGGGTAAGTGGGTAAAGATAGGAGGGAATTGAGTAAGGGTTAAAAGGAACCCTACGTCTGCATAAGCTCTTCGTGAAAGGCGCCAAGGGGGCCACGGCTTAACGTCCTATCCGACGTACCTACGTATTACTAGACTCGAAGTGCTCTTCACAAGGCACTCAAGAAGCGACCTATGTATCTAAATCTACGTAATACCCTGAGAGCCAACACGAGGGTGTGTGGTAGGAGGTGAAAATCACCAAACATTCACTATTCACATTCAAATAGGCTAATACAGTGAGACATGCTAGATAATAGGGTCACATGCATTGGTTAGGCTAGGCTAGGTGGTTAGTATCTACATAGTAATAAAGGGATTATTAGTTGTTAATACATGCATAATGCACTGCAGACTATTTTAATAATAATTCACCTACCTATTCCATTGCTATGCTACTTATTGTGCTCTCATAGTACGCGGGAAAAATGACATTTTAAATATATGGGTGCGACAATCTATCTCTCTAATCTTGTTAATCTGATCAAACCTAGCATACTACGCAGGAGTTCTTAATTAATGTTATTAATGTTAATTTTTTCATTTTTATGTGTATCTACCAATGAAAAATCCGCCAGTGCCGGTATTCGAACCTGGGCCCTCGGGATAGGAGGCCAGTTCTCTAGCCACCTCACCAATCGAATTCCCATCTGCCCTTATCGTATCTTTTCCCATCTCTCTTTTCATCCCCTACTGAAGCCCATATATTTCCCATATATGTCCCATATATAGGCTTCAGTGTGGGATAATCACACCATCATGTTGGATTATGTACGGTCCGTAGGATTACTCGTTGCTCGGAGCCATTCTTTTTGTTGTCGAATAGTCGCGATGTAAAAATCTAGGCTCAATTACTATTGAGCTTGTCGTCGGCCAGGAGGAAATCTGTGTTTGTTATTGCCTTGTGGAATGGAAGATGAGGTGATTGAGGGGTCAACACTCCGAATCCGCATCGTCCTCTACATTTGCTCGGGCTCCCTAATGTCCCTTGTAGCTGTTATTCCGTGTCGCCGAGAGAAATCGCACGAAAAGTGTCAGCCGAATATTTGCGACGCCTCGATCTTCGGAGAGTAGTGGCGATTTGCCGAGCATGAAATCGGTGGACTCCGGTGGGCTTTCCTATTCGTCACGGGTACGTTATTTTCTCGCTTTGCCGAGCCTGATTGTTAACCAGTTGACTGAACTTTCGTAGGTTACGCTGGTGAGATAAATTGCCCTCACGGGAGTGAGTGATTAAAGTTTCGCAGTAGCGCTCACGAAGTCTAAGGAAAAATATACTTTTTCCAAAAAATGACACGCTTCACGGAGAAATAATTGGTGTGGAACGTGGTGTCACAAATATTTCTTCTGATGTAGTTTATCTTGAAAGTGACAAAAAAATATTTCGCTCAATGGAACCCCTTTTTTTGGGTGTTTTGGTTACGGTTAATACTCTTTATGATGGTGTGATGTGGTGCTTTGATTCCGTATAAGTGTTCTTGAAAAAGGTTTACCTTGTTTCATCGGTACTCACTAGTGGTGAATTATACAGCAGATATGTAGATATATATAGCTTACGCCTTGTGGAATGAAAATAGAATCATCAATCAAAATATTGGTTTTACGCAACTCTCTACCTAATTCTCCTATCGGCTGACCTCTTATGTTAACGTCTTTTCTTTCACATTCATCACTACTTGTTCAATATATCTCGTACGAGACCTTCTTTTACCAATTTTTCCGTTCACATTTCCCTCGACGACTCTTCATGAGGCCATCGTGTCTCACGATATGGCAGGTTAGGTCATGTCTTGTGTCATGTCACGGGATGTCTTCACTATAAAGTTTTCATCAGACTCCTCTTTTCTCCAGTCTTCTCAAAACTTCATCCTTCATACTCGGTGGATCCATCTTATCTTCATCATTATTCTGAAGGACCCGGCTGTCGTCGCTTGAAAAATATAATATATTTTCCAGTCCATTCTGCCCTCTGTCAAGGGGAGTACATATTTTTTCCGCCAAATTGTTACGCTATTACATTTGGTTCTCCTTCAGTATTGTTCTAAAGTTTTAAGATTAGATTTTTTTGCTAAGGTAGGTCAATCAATAAGGTTTTGTGTGGTGCCTGGAATTTGAAAAAGATATCTCATCTCAAATCTGTATATTGTGCACGGATTTAAATATTTTTTGTGGGTGCCAAAATAATTTTTCGCTCTTTTAAGCGTGGTGTTTTGATGCGATCAAAGCGTGCATTCTCTCGCGCAGCTAATAATATTCTTCCGTTTAGTCATAGTTGGCGACCAATCAAAGAGGCCTTTGACGCCGCGTGGCACCTCCTATTCTTGGCTGCGTTCTCTTTCGCGTCTGCGGATTTCGGTCCACTTCCGTGGGGACTTGCAGCGCGCAAAAAAAGATAATCTTGTTTTGGCAACCCTCTTATAGGAAAAAAATACAAGCGAGGTACATTTCCTGCCCGTGACTAAGGTGCGCAACAATGTTTTTGTGGCGCCCTCCTCCTCCACTCAGGAAGAAGCGCGAATTAGAGTGAACGAGACGCATTCAGAAGGATGGCCAGAAGAAATGGGAGCGGAAAGTAGTAGGTGTTGCCCTTGCCCCATCTAATGTTACGCAGCGTTATTTCAAAAAGTACCTATATATCTTTGCCTCTGCCCTGAGAAAAGTATAAATTTAAAAATTTATTTTATTTTACTTTGTCTTGCTCTGTTCACATTGTACGCGATTCTGTCAGTGACCGAAAAAAATAGTGATTTTAGTAGATTTTCTGGAGATTTTCCGCTGCTATCTGTGTGATGAACTGATATTGATCATTTTTAAGACGTTCACTCAGAATTCGCACGCGACAGTTTAGTGAGGAGTCATCTCGTGGCTAACTTAAATTGAGCTATTCTCGTCGCGTTGAATTAAAAAATATAGCGATCTGTAAATGTTTTCATCTCAATTTTCTGAAAAAATGCAATTTTCTATCACGCTGAGATTTTTATTTCCCTTATCCTTATTGTAACTTTTGATGAGTCACTATCAGCTTATTTGTCTAAGGACAAAATTAATCGCGTTCGGGAATTTATCCGGTGGCAGAACTAAAGGTTGTATTTGTGAGTGATTAATGAATTCCGCGTCATATGTCTAGCTCCGGCGAGCAGGCGATGGGCGTAGCGACGAGGCTATGATCAGAGGCGTATGGGAAGTTCCGCGTCAGAAGGTTACTATTTGGACATTATGTCTTAAGCGAAGGATGCCAAACGCTCCGTGTACAGAGCGTCTTCCTTACAGGAGAGGCGCGTGGTTCCACTCGCTTGCACCCTCCCCCCCTTTCACCCGCAGTGACCACCGAAGACAAGGCCACCCTAAAGCGGCAGCGTGTCTTGTGTATGTCTTCAGTTGGGAGGGACAATGATTCCCTTTCACGGGCGCTGATAAGATTGGCGAACGCTTTCTTTCCCTTCCCTCTCGCCCACGCCCCTATCTCGTCCCTCCCTCCCGGACACGAGGGGTAGAGAACTGAACGGGTGGTGGTTTTTCTCTCTATCCATATCTTTTCGCTGCGCGCGATAATCTGGGAGGCCTCTTCCCTTACGTTTGCGCGCGTTTTTCGTGGCGCCGAAAATACTACCTCTCCCTTGTAGGAGGGAAGCTGAGGACTGCTCTTGGTCATTTGTTAGGTGAAGGCTCGGCCCGATTTGGGATGGGATGTAAGCAGTAATTACGTGGTCTCCGGAGGACAAGGACTGTCCTTTTTTCCTTCTCTATTTCCCTCCTCCTTCGGTCATATCAACCTCTTCTCCCGTGACTTCCTTACATCTCCTCGGATTCCACACGACCTTACTCATCGCCTCCTCCCGAGCCGGGCCTTTTGGGTTTTTATTCAGTTTTGCCTGTTCATTTTTTTGCGCGCATTTTTTCAATCCGGTTTCCCTTGCCCATTACTTCTTGATTCCGTCTCACTCCGTGGTCGGGGGTCTTATCCGCCTGTGTCGAACACCCGTGTTTTACTCGGTTGCAAATTGATTGTAAGAGAGGGACGGGTGTCTTTAAAGTATGGAGGGTTTGCGGCGTAAATATTCCCTGATTCCTCTCCTTTCAACACTCCTTCATGAGATGTATTCGCTGCCGTGGGTGATTTTACTTCCGTGGTACGTGGTCGATCGATGTAATTTTGGCTAAATGGGATACTACAGTGTAATTACTAGAAGTTTGATGTGAACTATGCAGTGGCTCATAGCGTACCTACTTCTTGGGACTCCTTCATGATTCGGGAAGAAGAAAACTTTGCTGTTTCACGGAGTATACATATTTTATTCGTCGTGGGTTGAAATGAAGGATATCGGATTTGTTGCATTTATTTGTGACCAGTCTTTATTCTTTAAGACGGCGTAAAATTTAAGTCAGCAAAGCGTTGGGCTTATCTAAGGTCCCTGGTTCAAATACGGGAGAGAACTCGGACGTCCATTTATGCCCAAGGAATTTGGCTTTCTTATCATCAGGAAAATCATGTGAATTTCTTACCTGTCGGGCATTACGACTTCTAACTTAGCCAGCTAACCAGACCGACCATTTTGAACCCTGTAGTAGTACCTGTATGCTAACGTTCTTTCGTTGATGTTCACATTGAAAATACGTGTAAGGAATTCGTTCTCATACTGATCTACCAATTAAATTTGGGTACGTTTGTTCAGTAAATTGGATTGTAATTGTATAGTTATTGGATTGTAGGAAAATTATGTGACTTTCAGCACTTAACATGGGAAATTTGTCATAGCATAGAATGCCCTTTTATATTGGTGAGGATTTTGCATGAAACTGTATATTTACCGGAGGCCTTTTCGAGAAAAAAAAATTCGTCCATTTGTGCGCGGTTGAAGCGAATCCTTGGTGGAAAAAATTCCGGATTCCATAGCCGGACCGCAACCGGAAACCGGCATTTGGTATTTCTTTTTTCGATTCGCGGAAGTCGTTGAATTTAAAGACAGAACGAGGTTTATCCGAAATGGTCTATTACGCTTGGTCGGTCGTCGGCGTGGGAAAATATTCCGTTTTGAAATCCAGCACCATAATTTCTCGCTGAATAACAGAATTCAATTCAACTGTCCTTATTTAACTACGATGACAGATATATAAAGCGCATGTTATGTGTGTGCATGAAACTGGAAATATTTGTTATCAAGAATCATGAACGGATAATATTGTACAAATCATATGAAACAATATACGCGGAGATAATTACGAGTAACACTGTATAGTAGCAACGGCGAAATGAACCATTTTCCGTCCGAATCTGCTGCAGATTTCTATGAAGGAAACAAAAATGAAAGTATGGATCTCTCAATTTTTCGGGTTTTTGCCGCGTTAGTTCTTGAGGTGATGACCGTTTCGTCAGGATTGATAGACGGAAGACGAATACCCTGAAGACTTGTCGTTCTCCTGTTGTTGGGAAAAAGGTGACGGCTACGCCTTGTTTCTCGTCTCTTATAATATGTATCCACGGACATACAGATAACCACGCATCATACCTATACAGATATCCACGCTCTAGACATATGTCCATGCATCATATCTAAACAGATGCCCACACGTTATCCGCATTCCATTGCCGCAGCTAACTGCGATCTTATATAATAACAGCAAGAAAATAAAAGCCCACGACTTATACTGCAATGGCTCTGATGACTAATAGATAAGGTAGATGGAGATAATAGATAAAGGTTAGTTTGATTGGTGCGGGTGGAGTTCACCTGGTTCAAAGCCTCAATACGTGCGAAATACATTCTTAATGCTAACTTCAGTGTATTTATTAGGTACCTTCGTCAGTGAAACAACCACGAACCGAATTCCTACAGAAATTTCCTCTTTATTTTGTAGTTTTATTGCATCATAATTGCATAATGTTTATGTTTCGATTCGAGGCTGTTTTCTTGCTATAATGCCCGCCTCTTTTCCCGTTGTCCTAGCGACGTTTTGGTTAACTGGAAAGTTTGGGTCCAGAGGGATCCGGTCCTGTCACCGCAAGGCCTCGAAACTCGACTCTCGATTCGCCGAACGAAGAATTTCGGGGTCTCTGGGGCCGCTCCCACCGAATGCGTGACTCACTCCTCTTCCATTGCTTTCACACCAAGTTGGTTTTCCCGGACCATATTTACGCTTCTTCTTAACCTTTTAACTCCACCCTTTAATCGTCTCAAAGAGTTTCCTGGCGTGCGACCCCTATTTATAGAGTTAAGGGAAAGGGGGTGGGAGGGTGGCGCCCCCTGCGTCTATTGTCGCCCCGCCATGCGCGTGTCAGCTGTCTCACTCCCTCTCTCGCTTCGGGAGTCCCGGGCGTGTCCCTCTCGCGTCGGATACGCGCGTGCATATAATGTGTTTATATTTAGGTTAACCCCCTCCACCCCGTGCCCATCCAACTCCAACAGCTCGCCCCTCCGTAGCGCACAAGCCTCGGTCCATCACTTTCGTCTCCCTCTCCTCCTGCCCCGTCATCCCTTGCGGAGGATGTTGTCCATTTCTGCTTTCCTTCGCAGATAATGCGGGCGCCTGCTCTTTCTCCGACTCATATCGCTTCTCCTTTCCTCTAGACTGGGCCAATGGTTATGGCAATTTTCGTGCAGTATCGCCTTGAGGTTTCTGTCTGTATCGGAACGGAATGGTATTTATCGTGAACGGTGGGTGAATACCACCCAAAGAATGCCTGCTTTGAAGGTGAAAAGCTTGTGGTCAGTCTTTGGGCATCTTCCACCCTTGGCCTCTCCACCCCTTGCTGCTTGCTTATTTGTGTCATTGACGGGTCACTGTGAGTGCGACTCACGGGGTCTGTGTGTCCCCACAGATCTAAATGTGTGTGCTTGTCAATGTTGGTTATTTCCTTTTCCTCTCTTATACGTTGGCTTTTACTTAGTGGATTGGTGTTACCACCAACTTAGATTCTCTATCTCATTCTTCTGCTTACTCCCAAGATACCTTGGACAAATTACCTTTGACATTTGTTCCGATTCGATAAATAATATTTTACAGTGTGTGTTTGTGGGATGCTCTGTGTCATCTTAGTCCAACTTATACTTGTGTACACGTGATGAGAGTGTATTATGGATTGAGACTGAATTGGATTCGTCCACTGTAAATAATCTGAGATAAATTCGTCCCTCTTTGCAGTTGGTGCATAGTCCTCGTGAGCTATTTATGTTTTCGGCTAACGCTGTCATTGGAAATGTTGAACACGGACTGATTCTGTTTTTCAATTTAATTGGAATGGAAACAATGACACTGAAGCGTTCCTAGCACCTGGTGAACTCTGCCTTAAACACTGAAACCAACCTAAGGAATGATTGTTTCCTGGAAATGCAGTAAACTAGTTACAGAATAGAAAAATGTTATTTGGAATTAATTGCTTCTTGCAGTCCTCACTACATTTATTTCCGCTCTGATTTCAGCTGTCACGCAGTCATTCTCTCGGTGCATACAAAACTAAATCGCGTGGAAAATATATGGTCAGGTCGTAAAGGAAGTTGGGGAAACAAAGGGAAAGAATGATGTTGCCTCCTTTCTTTACGACCTTAGTATTTATTTCCTCCGCGCTCAGAATTTTTTCTTGAAAATGGCTATACGTGAGTTGACATCCGGGTCGGATATAATTGTAGTAAGGAGGAAGTGTTTAATTCTGTTATGAAGTTATCTCCAGCCGCAGAACGCCTTAAAACTTCGAGGAAAATACAGTATGGACATTGTCCTTACAGAGTCGAGGTTAAGTTAGTGGTGTATGGTGTGCGTAGCGTGAGAGGTCGTCCATTTTCTTAGTAAAGCTAGCATATCGAAGCTTTTGCGGAGTGCAGTGTGCGCAACGTACGGCGCCCTGCGGCGTGGGTCGTTAGTCATATTACTTTTTCTGTTCCCCTCTCATCTTCCTCTGCGAGCGCGGCTTTTGAGAGGTGAGCCAAGAGTATCATCACTCGACAGTTCCCGCTCCCCTGCCCTTCAATCTCCCCGCATCCAACTGACTCCTCTTCTGCTCTATGTCTTCGTTACCGTCTGCTGAACATCTCTATCTCGGAATTGCCAATTCGTTCTTTCCGCCTCTTGTTCCTTGCCATCACTCTTCCTTCCTTCCTATTCAACTGGCCTTCGTCATTCTTCCTTCTTTGCGTTTTAAGGCGAGGGTAGGTGGGTACTTTCTTACTCAGCACTGCCTCTTGTTCAAGCTTTCTTTGTTAGAAGCATAAGGTAATCATTGCCGGGTACCATTTTATTCTCCTAAGTTTTTCAATTCATGTGGGGATTTAGACTGCGGTTCCCATGTTTTTTTTACAACTCCTGGTCGTTTTCCTTTTTGCGTTATTCTGTATAGGTGCAAATGGCGTTGTTGTACATACATTATGGAATACCGTCTACAATATTTTCCTTTTTGAAAAGTATCTGCTTCTCCAAACAAAGTGTAATGTTCCTTATTAACCGTTGTAATACCATTAAGGAAGCAGATTTTTTACTTCGAATACAGAACGGAAATCCGACAAAAGAGTTCAAAACGTTTGATGCACGAACATGTGAATATATGGTGCTCGTCTCTGTTCCGGATTTTGCTCCATTGCTTTGTTCTGTGCCGAGTGACCCCCATGGGCACTAAATGACGCAAGAGGCATCGTAAAATGGAAATTGTATTCGGGTGAGAATCTTCTTTTATTGCGTACATTTCTCGTTAAAATGTTAGTGTTGCATCGATGTGCATCAGGTGCAATCACATTGGAATGATATCATTTCCAATGTGATTGCACATGATTGGATCAGATTGTTGTGGTAGTTAAGAGTATGCCCGGGTACGAAACCCGGCTGAGAGTTTTCATCAATATTCCGATCCCTGTTTGTGTGCGGTGTGGAGAGCGCTTCAGTTCAGCATACCGTCCGTCGGAAGGAACGTTAAATCAAGAACACTTTGGTTGCCTATCATCTACATCTACATAATACCCAAAAGCAAGCCACCATAAAGGTGTGCGGCAGGGGGTGATTTCTCACCAAACATGCACTACATATCATGCATAAAAAAAGGATTAGTACTTTTATAGGTACTGTTCAAAACTACGCTATTTAAAAAAAGATAAAAATAGCAAAACTTAAATGCAAAAACATGCCGTTAGTTGGGTTAGCTATAAGTCCTTATACCAACATGCAGCTACCAATGTTATCCATTGCTACACTCGTACTGGATATATTTACCGTTATTCAGATCCCTAATAGTACGAGGAAAAAAGGACATTTTGAACCTGTCAGTTCGGCAATCAATTTCTGTAATTTTGTGATTATGGTCCAGTCTACCATAGTAAGTTGGGGTCCGCAAAATATTTTTAACATCATCACTGAAAATATGGTCTTGGAATTTGTTTAAGAGTTTAAGTCTTAATTTCAACCTGCGATCTGACAATGATTCCCAATTAAATTCATTCAATAGACTGGTTACGCTAGTAAGGTTATCATACCGTCCCTTTACAAATCTTGCCGACCTTCGCTATCTATCGTTATGAGCAGGCTAATGCAGACGCCGGGTATCACTCTATCCTTTTTCTATTCTCTAAATTCCTACCCTTTTCCATGTTGGCTCAAGTGACCGTAGTTGTTGGTTGCCTCTTCAAGCAACAACAACAAAGTATAAATCAAGAATCAAGTAACTATGTATATTTCCACTTGAATTTTATTAGGTACTACTAGTTTCAACGCATAGGCGTCATCTTCAGGTACCTCCTATGTGCCTATGCGTTGAAACTAGTAGTACCTAATAAAATTCAAGTGGAAATATACATAGTTACTTGATTCTTGATTTGAACATGAATTTCCACACAGTTACGCCGCAAAGTATTGAGTGCAACAAAGTATAAGTATATGTCGGAAGCTTTAATAGGTATTTGAGATATCTATCAACTTTCCGTGAAAATTCATTACAGAAATGGTATGCAATGGGTTTGTGTTTTGTCTTTTCAGAGAAAACCTCGTGAGTTACGTTATCTTTGAAGTCTTTGGGTCGAAGAAAGAACGCACAGGAGCTGCTGACTACTGCTGCAGAACTAATGAGTGGCGACCTTCATGGAAAGGAGTAATCGGAGGAGATCCATTTGGACGCGAAAATATATTCGGAGGAGAGAGAGGTAGGGGATCTTTTGGATATAGTACGTACCTTCTGCAAAAATACACACAATAAGTATGATACGCACGAGTAAATGTCAATAGCATTGACCTACCTAGAATTGTAGCCTAGTGGCTATTGAAGGTAAATTAAAAGGCTTTGCTTCCTACAAGTTCACTTTTTATTGTCGACTAGTTTCGATACACTGTACCATCTTCAGGACTAGTGGTTAAGAAATCCTTGTTGGCAATCCAGTTCGGCAATCCATTTCTGTAATTTTGTGATTATGGTCCAGTCTACCAGTTGGGGTCCGCAAAATATTTTTAACATCATCACTGAAAATATGGTCTTGGAATTTGTTTAAGAGATTAAGTCTTAATTTCAACCTGCGATCTGACAATGATTCCCAATTTAATTCATTCAATAGACTGGTACTCACTTCGGGTGTCCCACAAGGTAGTGTGATAGGTCCACTCCTATTCCTTTTGTATATTAATGATATCCAAAAGGTGGTAAAAAGTAAGCTTCGTCTATTTGCCGATGACGCAGTAGTGTACAGGGAAATTCTATGCCCGAATGATAAAGAATATTTAAATATTGACCTACAAGCAATTGAAACTTGGTGTGATACATGGCAGTTAGAATTAAACTTTAAGAAATGTCTTGTAATGAATTTTTGGAAAAAGAATAGCTCTCCCCCTAGCACTTACAAAATAAGTAATAATGAATTAACAAACGTGGAATCCATTAAATATCTTGGAATAAGACTGACAAATGATCTTTCCTGGGGTAAACACATTCGTGAAATAATGGGTCAAGCGAATCGCAAACTGGGTTTCATTAAAAGAGTATTGGGTAAATGTGACGATCATGTACGAGAAATCAGCTACTTTTCCCTTGTTAGACCTCATTTGGAATATGCTGCCAGTGTATGGGATCCCTACGAAATCGGTCTAAGTAATGAACTTGAACGTGTGCAGCGAAGATCGGCAAGATTTGTAAAGGGACGATACGATAATTATATTAGCGTAACCAGTCTATTAAATGAATTGAAATGGGAATCATTGTCAGATCGCAGGTTGAAATTTAGACTTAATCTCTTCCACAAATTCCAAGGCAATATTTTCAGTGATGATGTTAAAAATATTTTACGAACCCCAACTTACTATGGCAGACTGGACCATAATCATAAAGTTAGAGAAATTGATTGCCGAACTGACCGATTCAAAATGTCCTTTTTCCCTCGCACAATAAGAGATACGAATAACGGTAAATATGTCCTATCGGAGAGTAGCAATG
This sequence comes from Platycnemis pennipes, assembly GCA_933228895.1. Taxonomy (NCBI): domain Eukaryota; kingdom Metazoa; phylum Arthropoda; class Insecta; order Odonata; family Platycnemididae; genus Platycnemis; species Platycnemis pennipes. Next base: position 57,638,126 of record OW121853.1, read on the forward strand.
AATAGCATTGGTAGCTGCATGTTGGTATGAGTACTTAAAGCTAACCCTACTAACAGAATATTTTTGCATGTTTTATTTGCAATTTCTATCTTTTTTAAATAGTGTAGTTCTGACTACTATATTAATACTATTCCTTTTTTATGCATGATATGTAGTGCATGTTTGGTGAGCAATCACCCCCTGCCACACACCCTTGTGGTGGCTTGCAGGGTATTATGTAGATGTAGATGTAGATGTATATAATAACCACTAGTCCTGAAGATGGTACAGTGTATCGAAACTAGTCGACAATAAAAAGTGAACTTGTAGGAAGCAAAGTCTTTTAATTTACCTTCATTTGAATGGATTTCTACAATGTAAAGGCCTCAACCATTCAGTGTATCAAGTGGCTATTGTGTAGCAAGTGCAAGCCAAGTGTTGAGTAGATTATCGCTAGCGGTAGCCAGATCGGTAACAAATCGGCTCTGTAATCCACAAATTCCGGGTTCGAAATCCTCCTTGAGAATATATGTACATACGTGTGGATGTTGTGTTTGTTTTAGGATTAAGGTCTTATATTAAGACGGTGCGAAGTAATCTTAGCCTTTGGTATGCCTCTAGCCCAAGGAATTATTTAGTCATGTACGTATACTCGGTAACATACCTGCAAGCAATGCTGGAAAAATTGTGAGAAGTCAAAGTCAGTAATATCCATTCGTTTATATTGTCGTTACATTTGTGAAGAGAGAAAATTATGTAGATTAAATGAATTACATGCGTGAAAATAGAGCATAGTACACTTTGCAATTTTAACTGCGTGTTTCTTCACGGATCGGATTCCGCAGCGAAAATTATCGTGTAGAATGGCGTATAACCGCAGTGCTTTTTCTGCTTTCCGCTCGGAAGGGGATGGATGCGGAAGATGATCCCCGTCCGCATGAGCTTCTGGCTCGTTTCTGGCGTGAACGAAAAATGCAACTTGGGATCTTAAATTTGTATCATTACCGGCCACCGACACAGACGCTAGAGAGCGCCTCCCATCTCGGAAAGGAAAGGGTCCCAATCCTCCATGTTCCTTCCGATCACAATCTTTGATAATCTTATCCTCTCTCCCTCGAAGGACGGACTCCTTTTTATTTCTCCCCCAAGCCTCTGGGCGGAGAGGGTGAGAGAAAAAAAATGTATCCTTTCGAACCGGCCTTGAATTTAATTCCGCGAGGGAGTTGGAGAATATTTCCCCACACTTCTTTTCCCTTTCCCGCACTCTTTCTATAAGGTCTCGGAACTCCATGTGCGGCCTCATACCTTACCGTCTCCTTTTTTTTCCTCCTCCCCACCTTCAATGTCTGCCCTGCCCGGCTGACGCATCGACGCTGCGCCTCCTGTTCCGTCCCGTCTGTGCTGCCCCTACAGTGTGCCTATAGTCGCTTTCTCCCTTTTCGAAGGAACGTCCCGAGCTCGCTTACAAGTCTTCAAGGTCGAGCGTTATTAAACGTTCGGTCCATTTGCAGTCGATCGGAATGTGGCTCTCTTCTTTTTTCTCCCAGCAACAGCAAGTCTGCAAGCGCAGTTTTGCTTTCAAGTTGTTACCCGAGTGTGTATACAGGTTTTGGGTTGATTCCACGTTTGTGTTTTTCTAGATTTATACATAGGTCGTAAGATTTAATGTAGCAATAGCTCTCGTCACTGCCCCCATGATTGTACATACGATCGTATCACTGTCTCACTCCACCTCGTCGTCCGCTTGAAAAAATTCATTTCCATGCTAATATATTTAGTTCATTTCGTGGTCATCGTTTTTCAAGAACATCAATCCGAAATACTCTCATACATTCTTGTTCTTACATCAGTACGGTTTCTAGGTAGTGTCTTCCGCTTTCAGTGTCGTATCTTGTTTATTTGAACGCAGATATTGGGGCTTGTGACTTCTGTTGTCGGTCCAAGTTCTTCTTTTAATGACGGTAACTCACGAATTTGTCATTGGAATGTGCTGTTGTGCTTTAAATGTTCTTTTTAGTCGTATTAAAGTCTTATAATTACGAATAGCTGTTGCACATCGGAATATCTCAATTAAAAGTCACTTGATGTCTTCCGTGAAGAATCGCGGCATTCTGTAATTTAACCCTTTAAAAATTAATTGATTCGTGGACGTTCGTAGCCTTTTACTTTTTCGATGCCCTTGAAAACCAATTGCGGATTCAAGAGAGATACAAGTTCCAAGGATTGCATCAATTAAAACATCAAAAAAATTCAAGGACGTATCTAATTTTTCATGTTATTATCGGTTTCCATCAGCGATGTATCGGTGAACATCCAGCTATCTTTCGACTGGAAACAAAACGAAATCAAAGCCATACGACGGATTTTATGATTCAGCACTTCGATGAAATGTATTCCTCTCGGCGTATTCCTGGTGGGGGAAGTGAAAGTTGAAAAATATCTTATCGCAAATCGTTTCGAAAAACCCAAATATAAAGCTGGTAAACACGTCCACAGCATTTTTTTTCTCGTTGTATAACTTGTTCAATTAAATCAGTTCTAGGCGGTAATTAATTATGCCGATAAGTTTAGGATTACCCCTCTTTCATCTCGCTCTTTTTGTCTGATTTTCTTGGAGAACTGGAAGAAGATTCTGTGTTCGTACAATAAGGCTGATAAGGATCAAGAATACCATCGCAGTTTAATGCAGGTGGTGGTCTTATTTGAATGCAAGTGAATGCAGGTGAGGGTTTTATTTCACCTCCGCCCTGCCAAAGAGCATAAGAATGTACGTGATGACCCTTGTCTGTAATGGCGGATGCCTTAATCCGTTTCATGAATGCCAAGCGCTTTGTGCGGACTCAACTCTCCGGGTCGTTAACCGAGCCGTAAGTGGCGTAAATTCTGGAATTGCGCAGCGGAGAGGTATAAAATCAAGGGCACTTATACAGATTCCTGCTAGTTTTTTTTTCTTCTCCCATGCCTATGACGTTGTTAAAGAAAATGTGTGCAATTATCTCCGTCAAAAACTATTACTCTCAAATGGCTCCTCCTCATTGATTGTCCTCTCTCATTAGCCAATATCCTCCATTGTTGCCTTATGCACCGGGAACGGCTTTGCCTTCGCATTAGTGTTTTATCTCATTGCATTTAAGGCGGTGGTGGTAGGAAGAAGTGGAGGCGTTGGAAATGGAGGTTGAAATTTCTTCCTTTGTGTGAGCGACTTAGAGATGAGCTTTTTTTTTTAGCTGGGTTCTCCTCGGGGGTAGTGTTGTGGTAGCGCGTCGAAGTTCATGGTCGATCGTGATGAAATTGTAAGGGTGGGTTACGTTGGCATGCACAGTCGAGTTTTTTAAGGGCCAAGGGATATTTCGTCAAGCCTTTTATGACCTCTCCGTCAAAAGTTTTTTAATTTTTTTTATTATTTTCTCCGGTTACTTTCTGTCTGACGCAATCTTGACCGTCATCTTCGTAGTCGACCGATTGTGTAAACGACTACAGAATGGTATGGCGGAAGTGATGTAAAGTCAGCATTCGAGATTTGATGCTCTGGGTGAACATTTACATCGTCTTAGCATGCCCATCCATTTTTAAAATTAAAGGTGAGTAGTGCCCTGAAACGTGCGTAGATTATGTGTGAAATTCTACGTTCGTTTAATTTTCCATACCTATTTATTGTTACTTTCTGTCTGGGGGAACTTTTATTTTTTCCCACAGTAAATCTGACTTTGGATCTCAGATGTGTTAGGTGAGCGATAGAGGTATAAGCGTTTTAGTGAACGTAGAGAGGATGTAGCTAAATGTATCGTCGATATTGAGTTATAACGTCCCATGCGACGAACGGAGGCCGCAAGAACCTCGAACATGAAACTTCTTTTTGCACAGTATTAGGTTGGAATCGGGATACGAACGCCTGGTCCTCGGTATGGGAGACTAGTATTTTGGCCGCCACACCATTCCTATCTCCTCATTGGCTCTCGAGTACAACAGAAGATGGGGTTTCCGGAACGGGGTGCAATCAATGTTCCTGAGTCGAATTTCCTACCTTACAGTAGATTGTACGTGATCACCGCTAGTGTGTATTGTTTATTTACTTCGCATTACTCTTGACCTTTTGGTCTTTGATAGCCCATGCCTACTTGTTTGAGATATGAGTTTTTATATATAACGCGCATTTCCTTCTCGAAAAATCGACAGCCGATTCCTGTTGATAAAAAATGTCTGTACGTATTTCCATTTGATAGCGTGTGATGAAGTGATCCACATGAATAACTGTTAAGCCGTAGCTGGCGATGAGTCATTGCGTTTCGTTATATTTCATGAGGAAGGAAACGAACCACCACTTAGAGAAAAGGTGGACATTTTTCACTGGGGTGAATTTAGCTCAGGAGCCGAACCACCTCCCGCCAGTTTTTTTTACAATTTTTCTTCGTTCACAGTCGTGGTCTTCCGGGATTGTCTCCCGGATATTAAACCGTGGCGGTTGGCGGGTGTCTTTTCTTTTCGCGGTCGTCGCCTCGTATCGCGTCACACTTTTCCGCGAAGGAATAAACCCCGAGTCGTCGTCGCTCTACCTGCGCTTGCTAATCCTCGAAAGAGTGGAGGACACCTATTCTCCCCACTCCCGCCCATCACTTCCCAGTCCCACATTCCTCCCTCCTTCACCAAACCTTCCCCGCTTGTCCTTCCTCGAACTTCTCGAGTGCTCGACTCGCGCGACTCGAGGAAAGGGGAGAGGGAAGTCATTTTTGCCGTCTCTTTCCTTGTCTTGGCGCCTTTTCCCCTTCTCTTTCGTGTCCCCCCTCTCCCATTCCTGGTCCATGAGTGGAGTGGGCTGTTGTCGCTAGCATCCTTCCTTTCCGGAACCAGTTTTTTTTTCTCAAGTACGCAAAGGTTGGGAGGGAGGCGAGGAGGTATCCATCCGCTTGATCGTCCTCCCCTCTCCCGCTTGGCAAGTCGTTCGCTCCGTGCTCGTGTGTGTGTGTTCTGCCCACTTGAGGGCGCGCGTGTGTGTTTGTGGATGAATTGGTTTCTCGCATTATCGTTTATCTTTCTTTCTCTCTCCCTGGCGAGGTGGGATCGAGAGCGTTGGGGGGGATCGGAAAGGAAATGTTGGGGCTGTTCGGATGGGAGGAGATCTGGAGAGGGGGGAGGAATGAAGAAGGTTAGATAGGAGGGGGAGGGAAGTGGACGAGAGAGAGTCGAGATGGGGACGATACGGAAAGGTGCAATTTGCGTGTGTTCACCTTCACCCTCTGTATCTCCCCTCATTGGAATTGGTCGGGTGGAATCCTTCCTGGGTGTTAAACCAGAGGTTTCTTTACCTCGTTTCCCCCCTCAGGCCCACACTCCTCTGTTCTTCCTCCCTCTCCCTCGCCCCTCTCGCTTTCCTGAATCCATTATAAGTGGAGCTGAGGAATGCGGGTAATTAAGGCAGTCCCCCGTGTGGGAGGTGAGGGAGTTCTGTTGCCCCGGCAGAGTCTTCTGAGCTCTCAGCCGAGCGTCTTTTCCGTTGAAATCCTCCTCATTAAGTGGTTTGTTGTCATTTTGTCCGGCGCTTTTAAGGGATGGACTCGAAACCAATGGTTTGCGCGAATCTTGCTTCCTCATACGAGTTAATGAAGAGACGTGAGTTTTCTCACGGTGCCTCCTCCATAGCACGTGGGATAGTTGCCCGCGGAGGAATGACAATTGCGTGTGCTCCTTCATTTTTCTCACTGTTCATTATTTTCACGTCGGGCTCACTCGTCCGTATTGCGCGACTGAGATGCCCATTACGTGTCTTTACTCTTTAATTCACGCCAATGGTATTGTAATTATCAGGTGCAAGGTAATTCGTTGCAGGTAGAACGGTCATTCGTGTAGCCAAGCGCTAGTGTCACTTACTCCTATGTTTTTAGTTTACACTGAGTATATCCATGTTTAGTACAGTTCAGTGAATTTTCATAACCTTTAGCTGGAGTCTGTTTAATATTGAAGTAAATTTGATCAAGAAGTAGATAAAGCTCAAACAGGAATGATACGTGGGCCAAAAATCATCATCTCTCTGAGAATATATTAAACGTGTCTGAGTTGTCAAAACATCATGAGATAGGAGACCATGGGCCCTGTAACATGGACCCTGGACCGAAATAAGATGTGTAGCTAGACCCATGGCTTTCGTAATACGTTACCACTGTGTTCGCAGATCAGTTTGTATTTAATTTTAAATATTGGTGATAAATGAGCTGTAAATGACTACAATGCTCGAAGATATGAGCATTAGCAAATGACAGCATTGAGTATATGAAGGCTTTGAATGGTTGTATGAATTTGTTATATCTTAATCCGAAGAGAGAAGTGGGAGCAGTATTCCGTTTCCGATGTCTCATTAATTTGTTTTTTTTACTTACTCTCTGTATAATACCAAAAAACCGATTTGCTGTCATGCTTAATGTCATAATATCGTTTTGTGAACATAAAGATTTGAGAGAGCATATGGCTTAAGGGTTCAATACCTTGATGAACTTCGTTAATGAAAATTAATAGGAGCCCTCAACATTGGTGTACATCGCTCTCTCGTCATCTCGTGAATGGATTGTGGTCGAGGGAAACGTTGATTTGAGAGGAGCAACTCAAAGGCTTTCTCCACTTCGGATATCCTTTGCCCCTGCCACACACCTTTGTGGTGGCTTGCAGGGTATTATGTAGAAGTAGAAGTATCCTTCTGTTTGCTAATTTCTATTCCTAATTTGTCCTATTTTCGGGAGAGGGCTTAACTGCGCGAGTTTAGCCTTGGACAATCGGGCAGCGCTTACTGCCCGCTTACATCTAGTTTCGAACTTCGTCTCCCGCCGTGAGAACTTCCTCCTCTCACCTTGTTCCCCAAAATCTCAACCCTTTCCCACGTGCCTCCCATTTATCTCGCCGTTGGGTTGGTTTCCATGGGAACCGCCTTTCAATCTGGGACGGTCTCTTGCATTCACTCGATCTTCGACAGCCCCGTAGGATTAGATAATAGGGGGAGGCTACCGACAGCTGAGGTCACTTGCGTCATAAGTAGGTGGTGGCGTGTAGTTGTGATGCATAGGGAATCTCTTTTTTATGCGTGATATGTACATCTATATTTACATCTACATAATAACCCTGCAAGCCACCACAAAGGTGTGTGGCAGGGGTGATTTCTCACCAAACATGCACTACATATGTAGTGCATGTTTGGTGAAAAATCACCCGCTGCCACACACCTTTGTGGTGGCTTGCAGGGTTATTATGTAGATGTAGATAGATTGATGAAGGGCGGACGGTATAGGGTATCTAGCGGGCGGGAAATGCGGAATAATCGCGATTTTTTTAAATTATTTGCGGGACGTTTTGGCAAAAGTAGGGAATTTTATGTAAACGCCGTATGAATTATTGTATTATTTTGACTGCATAACTGCATGCCAAGTGGGGGAGTATTTGTTGATGTGTCTGTGCGATGAATTCTACGTATCCATGCTGTGCCAAATTGGGTTAGTCGAATTTTTATAACAAAATATTTGATAGTGTATTCGTCGGGAGACCACATGTAATTAAAACGTTTTCGTGGTGAAATTCGGAGAAGTTCCACGACCGAGTATATTTATTACCTTATATTTTTTCAATGATTAATCCTCCAAGTTTGGAAATTGAAAGATTTGACTTAAATATGTGCGAGTGAAGCAAATTTTCACGAATGCATGGAAAGTTTGCGCAGGAAGATGCACGGAATGCATTGGTGAATTTCGTCAGATGCATTCCTCAAACATCTTGGAGTAAGCCCGGCATCTACATTAGTGCACTCTGGCGAACGAAGTGTTGAACTGTAAGTGTCCTCTACAAAGCGATCAGGTAGGGTGTTGCCGAAAACTCTTTGCTGCCTCTTGATAGTACACAAGCCACCGCTACATAACCGATTCTCTTGCCGACCGAGGTCGACACGTCGGAAACGCGCTGGCTAGTCCAGTGGAAACCCTAAGGTCGCGGGTTCGAATTTCACCTTGGGCATGGTGGTATTGCTCGCCATGGGTTTAGGATTAAGATTCAGAATTTGTGGTAGCCAAGTGAGTAGAGAGTAGGATATTCCAAGCCTGCCGCGTGAACGGCGGTGAAATTCACATTAATTGCCATGCGAAAAAATTCACCTGGATATTCCAGGTGAATTTTTTCGCATGGCAATTAATGTGAAGTGAGCAGAGTGTTGGGCTGAGACTTGGAGGTTCAGGGTCCGAACTCCAGGAGAGGCTTTAGGACATCTCCTGTCAAAACCAAGTTGAATTGTTTCCTGGGCACCTGATATTTCCGGGAAACCGTAGACGGCACAGGGAAAGGAGCTCCCATCTTTACCTTGATGTGTGAATTTCATTCACCGTTGGGCTTAGAATTCGGTAAACTCTACCTTCACCAACCAGATGAATCTTCGAACACAATTTTTAAGAATACACGATGCCCTGATACCTGGGAAGTTGGAGCACCTTAAACCTAATACTGCTGCCATATTCTCAACAGCTTCGTCCTTATCGGCACGTTTGTCGCTGATCGAAGGGTGTAAGGACGGGGGTGTCATCGCTTCACAACTCTCCGACCCTCCCACACTCTTCCGCCCCTCCCACTTCACAGTTTCATCGGATGAGCATGCGACAATGGTCGACCGGCATTTTTATTCCCGCAGACTCCCTCGGCCACTTCCCCCATTGTCTCTGCGATTGTGTAATTACGACTTAAGCTCGTCTTTTTCTCGCTCCCCTCCCCTCTCGCCTCCTCCTCTGTCTCGTCCGTTTTTTCGCTATTCCATTGTTTGTGGTAATTACCTTCTCGAGCTCGAACGACGGAAACTACTATGGCTGGGATTTTTTAAAGAAAATCTCGCGCACCTAATGCAGTGTGAGGCAGATTAGGCAACGCCTCGAAGAGATGGAGAACGAGAGTGCATGTGCTTGTACTCCAATTTATTTTTCTTTAAAATCACGGACTGCTATGTGCTGCTGTGCTGCTGATCTCCGGCGTCTCGCATTAGTGAGTTGACGGAACGTGGCTATAATTTCGAGTTCGCCCGGCAAACCCCATTTTGTTTTGAATCCGAATTCAATATTCGCGTAGACTTCTCGCCTTCAACTAATCCACTTACACCCTCTCGTCCGTTTCCCAAGGAAGGTATCATTACGCGTTTCTAATTGCATTTTTTATCGTGCTGCCTTTCCAGAAGGTAACCACATCTCTTCGCGTGAACGTTCGAAATTTTAGAATGTATGTATCCATTTACATTTTTTGGGGCGATAATTATAGCCGATTACGAAATTGCTTGGAAGACAAAAGGATTCCTTTTGTGTTATTTCAGTTTTCGCCTTCCTTTTCTGATGATAGATAATGAATGCAGTGCTTTTGGATAGTTTATGCTTCTCGCCGCTCTCAGTAATTTACTGCTTAACGTTCTAAAATTTCCATTTTCGTATTTTTTTTAATTATTTCCTTCTCTAGTGATTACGTGTGAGCGTTAGGTTACTACATCGTCTTTGTTTATCCGTCTTGTTATGCAATGTAGCATACCAGGTTTGTCGCAGGCGTGGAAAAAGGGGAATACTCAGCGAATTAGTCTAACATGGGAAGCAAATGGAAAATGTGCTGAAATGGAATGGTATGGAGAACCTGTCGATCATAAGGGCGTAGAAGGCGTGCTCCCCAGCCACTCAGCCGAACGGATTCAAAGTCATTTGGCGTCGTCAGAGGCTTTCGGGTTCTAAAAAAAACCTACGTTCCAAATTCAAAGTCATTTGGATCGGGAGTCTTATGTTGAGGCATCCAACCACCTGTGTTCTTGTTCGTATTGTGGAAGTTGCCGATTGAGCTCTCAGTACTTTGACCGTCGGATTGGATACTGATACGTTGACCGCCCGGCGTTTTTCATTGGGAGAGATTCACCTAGTGAGGGAAAAATGTCGGTCAAAATCGATTTTTCGAGCAATCGATTATAAATCGAAATGAAAAGCTCGACTTTTCAGCAAAAATCGAAATTTGAACCAAAAGATCGATTAATCGAAAAAATCTATTGTTCATTTTTGAAAAAAATGCAGTTGGTACAAAAACGTGTTTATTATTCATTTGAAAAACACTCATAATACATATTTGAATAATATAAAAAATCCCTAAAAATGTACTCAGAAAACATTCTTGAAATATTAGTCGTAAAAATTTACAATTTACTTTAATGTGGATCACCGCTTGGAACCATTCGGCTTCACTAAAATTTTTAAGAAAGATCAACTGATTGAGATGCTTTCTTAATGATCTAGTACGTGCCTTTCCAATTTTACCGGCCTTAGATCAGCAGATACTCAGCACTCTGATCGCGAAACGGTACGTGTTGGGGTATTCACCCTTTATCTCCTCCCAGACTTTCAGAGGATTGCTGTTGACTTTCCTATCGACGGGTGGCCTGTTGAGGTAACTTTATTGATTGCCTAAGATTGCCTAACTTCTACTGGCATCTACTTCTAACAAGAAGTGACCTCAGTGGCAGTTCATCGAGGACCTCTACTGACTACTACGCGCTGCTGAGATCAAACGAAATGGTCAAGATCGAAGTTGAAATATCGAGTTTGGATCGAAACTCGAAGATCATGGCTCGATCTCGATTTCCTCGATCTTTGACTAAAAAAACTCGATTTTCGATTTTAATCGAAATTGATTTTTCCATCACTAGATTCACCATCATTCACTTCTAATCTTACGTAGACCTCATAGCCCACATTGGCGCTATCCACAGTGGCGAAGTGATAACTACGCACTAGGTTGTCCCTATATATGAACAAATTCGTGTTCCGACCATTGCTCGAAGGATGGGCGGGGAGATAAGACAATTGGCTACTGGTGTCTTTAAAAGTTTCACTTTCCCGAATAAACACCTAGAATTGTGGCAGAGACATCGTGAAGTGACTATTTAAGCGACGTTTTCGTGCGCGGAAAAGTATTTCAGCCATGCGGAGAGGCCCATTACTCGGATAATGAACCGGAACGGGGAAGAAGCTCGTCTTCCTCCGGCATACGTCTTGGGTCACGATTGTTAGTCACGCCATAATCTCTCCGGAAAAAGAAATAAAGAGCTGCGATATCTTACGGTTGGATGTTTTCTCCATAATTTTCCCTTCCCTCCGCCGCCGCCGGAACGCGGGTGAGTCTTGAGAAAGTATTTTTTTTTGCGTGGAACGAGAAATATTTTGATCTTAATCGAATCGAAAAAAAAGTGTTCCATTGTTCAGTGTCACTCCTTTGCATCGCAATGTATACTTTTTTCCTACCATTTCGTTTTCTGGCTTCCGATGCGCCCTCTTGGTTTCTGAATGGGATTACGCGGTCTTTAATGCCTTCGGCACTTCTGCCCGTTCACTTGTTCCCTCCGCTTTTCTTAGGCCGCGACAATATTTCGCGGCGGAATAGTTCCTGAACTATATTTAAACGCCGGCGAGGTCGGATCTCGGAAGGGCGTTGCGAGAATAGAAGCCGTCGGAGAGTTGGTTATTCACGCGCCCGAAATATTGTAAGCAAAATCATTCATTGGGCAAACATCGCTTTCTGCTTGCGAGGCTCGCGGTCCTCTTCCGCGTTTCTCCTGTTTAGTTGTGCGCTCTGGAAAAGGCAAGGACGAGCGCGCGTTATTAACTTCCCCGTGCTTTTGATTCCATGAATTGCGCTGCTGTGCTCTATTATTCAAACCACCGTTGGCTTGTTATTTCTCATAGTCTCTTCCTTTGTTTCGCGTTCCATTAAGAGTTGCGTACCCAAGTGTTTTTCGTCTTATTATTTCCCACGTTAATATCGAAAGGCATTGTCTTCAATAAGGAAAGTAATGGCGTCGGGAAAATTGCATGCGTGACTTACTCTTGGTGGTATCTACAAAATCCAGGTTCTGGGTCCGTCTTCCTACGTTGCAGTTTTCGCTGATGGAGCAAGAGAAAAGTGGAGTTGTTTTCACGTGCTTTTTCCTACCGTTATATTATTCTATGCCGTGGTGGACCGAAAATGTCATCATTATCCTCTATGCACAACATTTTTCACATTCTTCCGTATAGCATCTCGTTCAATTGCCAAAGTTCCGATGGCGCCCTGGCACACGTTCAAATAAGGCTATACTATGATTAAAAGCACTATAATATCTAATTTGAAGGTCGAGTTTTTTTATAATACAACACTTCATTGATTTGTCGTGTGTGGTTGTTGGCAATTGTAGCCCCATATTCATTCGGCTGATTAAGTCGGACGATCACCATAACGAAGTGATTTTTTTGTAACAGTTTATTGTAAATTCTTTTGTGAATAGGATTTTTTGCGGACCATTTTTCATTTTTCTTCATTTAATTCCTTTTGGGAATTCACGCTCCGTCTCCATCGGTAATTTGCTATTTCAATTGGACTTCTTTTTTGTGGCGGGTCCGTTTCTTTTTTTTCCTCCAGGACCGAAAGGGATGGTTTCTCGAATCTCCTTCCCATAAAGCAATCAATTGATTGCGGTTCCCAAAGAAAACAAATGGACGGCAATCTCTTCCTGTCGTATAATTTTTCTCCCTTCCTCCCGTGCTGTGATGACTTCTTTCTAATCGGCCTTCACAACTGTCGAAAATAGCGAGAGGCCGTTGTAGGTTCGCTTCTTGCTCCTGGTTTTAATATTTTTGAAATATTTTAGTTTTTTCTTCGATCATTATGTTTCGTTGGTTCTAAATATACCTTAGTCTATTCAGAACCTCCCCGCCCTACACACAACCTCGTGGTGGCTCGCAGGGTATTACGTAGATATAGCATGTCAGGTACCAATCTAGTGAATTTACCGCGGTGCATATGTGAAGACGTTTCTCAAAGCCTACAGGAATAATTTATATGGATTGATCCAATGGTAAAATAAAAACAATCTTTGATATTATCCAGAATTTTTTCCTATCCATAGTTGAAGCCTAAGTGGCGACATCGAGTTCTGATTCAATTTATGCCTGTGGCATGCTAATAAACTCGTTGTAATCCTCAGAAAACAAAACATGTGTAACGTTATTTAACAAGGTAGTGCCTAGCAGGAATTTTAAGCATAGGAGGGGGATTATATTGCATGCATAATATAATTTGTTGAATGATTATATTGCAATGAATGGTTCTGGATTACTCCGAATGTAACACTGCGGAAGGTACATACTTGTAATTTCATTTCTAAATCTACATAATACCCTGCAAGCCACCACTAGGGTGTGTGGCAGGGGGTGATTTCTCACCAATCATGCACTACATATCATGCATAAAAAAGGAATAGTATTAATATAGTAGTCAGAACTACACCATTTAAAAAAGATAGAAATTGCAAAGCAAGCATGCAAAAACATTCTGTTAGTAGGGTTAGCTTTAAGTACTCATACCAACATGCAGCTACCAATGCTATTCATTGCTACTCTCCGATAGGACATATTTACCGTTATTCATATCTCTAATTGTATGAGGGAAAAAGGACATTTTGAATCTGTCAGTTCGGCAATCAATTTCTCTAACTTTATGATCATGGTCCAGTCTACCATAGTAAGCTGGGGTTCGTAAAATATTTTTAACATCATCACTGTAAATATTGCCTTGGAATTTGTTTAATGGATTAAGTCTAAATTTCAACCTGCGATCTGACAATGATTCCCATTTCAATTCATTTAATAGACTGGTTACGCTAATATAATTATCGTATCGTCCCTTTACAAATCTTGCCGATCTTCGCTGCACACGTTCAAGTTCATTACTTAGACCGATTTCATAGGGATCCCATACACTGGCAGCATATTCCAAATGAGGTCTAACAAGGGAAAAGTAGCTGATTTCTCGTACAGATTTCTGTATGTCCACTCAATGCCGTCCAAAATCGATTGATAAATGTCATTTTGACGATGGATAGTCGTTGGATATCTCTATCTCGTGCTCATGATTCAATCTTCTGTAGATACGAAAAAAACGAGATGTGCTGAACATAAATTATCTGGACTAACGTCATACGAACGGAATTCGTTTCTTGAAACTGGTCTAAAAAACGGAGGTCGTCGACACTAGTCACAAGGCATGCGTTTTTTTTATACTTTCGTGCATCGAGGCGAGGCATTTAAATCCTTCATGCTCCGAAATGGTCTGGCCGCCACAATTTAAACTTCTTCTGCATAATTCCTTTTTTTTGTGCATTCACGGTGGTGATTTCTGTATGGCCGAGCAAAGTCTACGAAACCTTCTCGAGCCCCACGTTCACAATCAAGATCCGTTCACATCGGCATCGTGACAGATTTTCGTCAGCCCCGGCGAATTGTTAACCCTCGCATGCATTCATGTTTCTCCTTCCGTTTACCGAACCGTAAGGGAATATATGAAGATGGGTGCTGCCGGGAAGGGGCTTTTATAAGTCTGTCCCCATCGGAGCTTTCACGGAACGTCCCAAAGGGGCGCGTCTTTTGTGCATTTCGTCGGGATCGTTATGGTTTTTCGGGAAGGGCAGATGAGACGCGACTTGAAAGGGCTTAGCGTCGTCGGATTCCGTCTCAGTTCCTCACGAGAAGAAGACGGGGATTGATAGTCATCTTTCTTTTTCATCCCCCTCTTAGAAACTCGCTCGCCCGTCTCCGCATGTGTGTGTGCGTGTGAACGCTTATGTTTAAGTGTGTCTCTTTGAGGGGATGTCTAGGTGGGGGGGAGGAGGGGGAATCTCAGGGAGAGAACTGTCTCGCGTGACGACAGAAAAGGGTACGTTGATGGTCTGTGGAGGGATTTCCTTTGCCCACCATTTTTTCCTCGCGTACTACTCTGAAGGATGGAATGGTGCGGGGCAGATGGTTGGCAGGTTATGCGGGATTAACGATTGTACCTTCCATCGCACTGCCTTTCAGGTATACACTTTGGGTTTATCACAGTAGCATCGAAAAAAATTGGTTGAGTCTAATGAAGACCCATCAACCGTATAAAAAGAACCGTGAAGAGTAATAGAAAGTGCGACTGTATTAATGGAAGGGTTGTAAATGCTGTTCTGGCTATCCAGTAGTCATGAGTTCGAATCCCGCCTTGAGAGCTAAGGTTCTATATGGCGTTGGATTAAGCTTCGGTTAGACGGTGATATCACTTTTGCGGTTGGTGCACCTTAATGTATCTGCTACACGTCCTGATGGTGGCTTGTTAGTTATAATGTTTTTGTCTCCAATTGCGGTAGGAGGTTCCTAAGGTTTGAAGGTATAGATATGGAGTTTGTCCTAGGATTGCATTAGGTATAGAAAGTGAAAGGAGTACGATGTAAATACATATACTGTAATCAACACGAAGGTTGAGAGGATCGTGTTTGTGTGGTGGTTTTGGAGTATTGGCCTCCTATTCCAAGAGTCCAAGTTTGAATCCCGGCGTTGGAAGATTTTTCAGTGGTGAAGCGATCCCTACTTGAGTGCTATATGGAGTGCAGTACTGTGTCTGTCGGGTGGGACTTTAAAGCATGGACCGTGCCTTTCGTTAAGAGTAGGTGAACGCCGACGTATGTTTCCTCTTCACCTTCCTACATATCCTTACTTTCCTTCTTAAATTCCTACCCCTATTAAAATACCCACCAATCCTTAATGTCGCAATTGACCTTAGCTGTCGATTTCTTCCCCTAACATCAATGACAATGACGAAGGTTGATTTGGCTGAAGTTGGAACTTTCCGCGTACTGACCCTATCGCGGTAGAGGTACAAGGTAGCGTTGGCAGAGCTATTCCCTATCCCGACTGTGCTTCCTCAGAAAGTAAGTTACCACGCCATCGATATGAAGCGTCTAAAAAGAAGCCAATGTAGCCAATATAACCCTCTGCCCTAGGCAGGGAAGAGGGTTTTACTCTCACTGTTTGTGCCGCCGTGCTCCGCGATTCGCTACGCCCCCATGCCTTTCTTATCCGTGCTACTCCCTTCCTTTTTCTACCCTGTCGTCTTGCTCGGAATAAAAAAAAACGTCCGTATCGAGAGCGGGGCTCCACCCTTCCGTCAGGGGGAGCGGCCGAAGGTACGCCGGTCGGATTGGACGTCAATTGGTCGTCCCGCTCTGTCGCGTCGACGTCAGGCGTCGCTTGCGTCGCCCTCCCGAGATTTCTTCTTCTCCGACGAAGTAGGGTTCACTCTTCTTTAGCTCAGGTAGAAAGGTCACGGGTCATGACACACAGCCTCCTCCCACCCCAAGTCCTCGGTTTTTGTTATGTAAAATGTCTTTCTTTCCTCGTACTTTTGGGGATATGAAAAGTTTTAAATATATTCAATAGTATGCATATGTACAAGTGCATCAATGGATATCGTAGTTAGTTGCATGCTGGTATAAGGACCTTAAGCTAACTCAACTAACTGCACGTTTGTTCATGCTTGCTTTGCTCTTTAAACCTTTTTTTTAATTGCCATGGTTCGACTAGAATATAGCAATACTAATCCTCTTTAAGCATGTTACTTAAAGCGTGTTTGGTGGAGATTCACCCCCTACCACACACCTTTATGGTGGATTTCAGGGTGTAACGTAGATGTAGATGTTTTGTATAAAGGCTCGAAAATGCATTGGTTAGGTTTTCGTCATTTTTGTTCAGCATCCAGCATCTGGACAACATTGGAAGATTTTAATATTTCGTTCTTGAATGAGAAATGCTTCTGATTTTATTACGCTCTGATCCTTATATTTATGATCGTGAAAGTGTACATGTTGTCTCCGACGTGTGTGTGTAAAGTCTATATTTATTCCTGCGAAAAAACTGTGGCGCTTGTAGAAAGTCTTCTTTACGCCCTTCTTTTTATTCCTAGCAGTTAATCGTCTCCGCTTCATTTTTATTCCTCACATCAGTATATGTCAGGTTTTATTTTTCCATGCGTTGCCAGCCATTTACTAAAGTATTTCTTTTGCCATTCTTTTAATTCTCACACAGTTCGTTTATATTGTCTCGTATTGAAAGTGCATCGTTAAAAATGTCTCTAGACCGCTTTTCCTATGATCAATTGCATTTCATTGCCAATCAAATCAGTTAAGTGATGGAAAAATGGGCTCTTGCCATCGGTGGTCAGCGATGAGCGCCGGTAATACAGCAGCCGCCGACCGGACCGTTTCCAACATCTCAACTTGAACTTCGCGGTGAATGCATTCTTCAGTACCTACTCGAGTTTATTCTCCCGGGGTGGTCTGTTCTCTGGTCGTTATCCCGCTATTCTCTGCCACATTATCCCTCTCTTTCGCTATCATCTGTTCCTCTCAATCTTTTCTGTTTGTTTTCCTACTGTTTTAGCACCGATTTTCTGAGTAATATCTTATTTCCGTCTTCAAATCCTTATTCCTCCGTAGCACTCATTTTGAAAGACCAGATAGGCGATAATAAAAATGAAAATCTTGAATTGGAATTCTCAGAGAGGCGGTGGCTCAGATCTGGATTGTATTTATCGCTTACCATGCGGTATTTCCATACGACGCTAATGCTATAACCCCTGCCCCGCACCACACATTTGTAGAGTGGACAAAATGCATGGAATAGCCTGGCAAACAGATGGTTCAGCACTTCATATTTTTTAATTTGTGGAAATGAACGAATCACAAAAGATTTTACCACTATCATCACCGCAACATATCCCATTTCATTTCCTTACTTTCTCAAATCCTTCTATCTGCTAAACTAACGATGAAAACTTTATTCGCTGCTGCATTCCCCTGAACCATAGGAGCGACCAGAAGGTGTTATTAATTGTATATAGATATGGATGAAAAAATGTACTGACACAAAAGGTATTGCCAGTATCTTACTGCGAAAGCACGCTCTGGGTCATCGTGGAAATTCGAAGCAAGGCCCTTGTTTATGTATCTTCCCGCCCCCCCCCGGCAAGGACCGCAGACGTGGCACACTCCCCATTCTAATCTATTTTTGAGATCTCGTAATTGGCGGTTTTTTCATGATGGTCCGGATATTTTGTCTCGGGAGATAAAATATCTCAAAGGGTCGACGACGATGAGTTGCAGCCGACGCACACGTGGCGCTCAAATCGATGTTGCAGCTGTTGGCTCGGTGGGCTGACGTGTTTCTAGGGGGTGAAGGAATGAGGGTGTATCCCATTAGCGCCAATCTGCCGTGGACGAATCTCCCCTGAGTCCAAATTAGCCTAAGTGTTTCTTGAGGAAGTGATTTATTTTTTTAAATCTGTTTTCGCGGCATGAACAGGCTCTATTCCATCCAGGGCATTCGATTTACGGTCTCAAGGGATAAGGCGAGATTTTTATCACCGCCTAATTTTCAGAAATCGGGAGAAAACGTAAGAGCTCTCATGCGAGATAGCGCTGTCTTTCATTTTAGCTAACACTCAGTGGATCGATTTGGTTCTGTGGCCTGGGTACGATCATTTAATTCTCACACGGGGGTCTAATAGGAATTGATGATCCCAGCTATGGCCATGAAATCGACGACGGCTACGGTACGCCGTTTTAATCGTCTACATTTTACTGTGCAAAGCACGATACCCCTAAGGCAAGTGTGGAGTGGAGAAGCGCTTGGATTTAATTACATAATTATGGTAAAGTACGAAGTCCTCATGATTATAGGTATGGTTGAGCAGGACGTGATATATATATGTTAATCTTTTAGCCGCACCTACGCTTCATTTTCATTGCAAACGAACGGAGATTCTTGCTTTTTGTTGCTACACAACATTTCTTGTGTCTTATTTCAATGTTATAATCTTCGATTATAATGTGTAACTTGATTATTTACCTCTCTCATGCAAATGACCATCTTGTTTTTTTTTCAAATTACGGTGTACGTAGCCTATTTACAATTAAATATTCCTTTTCCATGGTAAGGTTCTTCAGTTTGTGATGGAAAGTTGAAAGTTTTCACCTCTCACATTAGTTTTTCCTCGTTCGATTTCACTTTTTATCTGGGTTGCCTACGTATTTTTGCTATGCTCCTGTGTGTTGATGTATCAGAAATCTTTCTCTTTGCATATGTCCTGGTGAATTTCTTTATCATTATTTCATTGCATAGGAACTTCAATCAGTCTTACATTACAAATGCATAAATAATGCATAAAAGAGAAACTATATAGCCGAAAATGTTCCATGGATTGTTCAAGATTATGTTTCCAATTTTTTTTCACGACATACGCACACGTTTTTTTTTAGGTTTCTTGTTCCATTGATTTTTTCCAACTTCCATTGCGTGAGTTACTGCCCCCTGGAAAATGGATCGCCTTTTCAGTGGCGCGTTGAGTGAGTGCATGGGGGACAAGGGCATATTCTCAAACCCTGTGTTGATCGCGGCTCGACTCCATCCGGATTATTTCCGTGCTGATGCCGGCGTATGAGCGAGCGTGTTTGCCGGCCTTCGTAATCGCTCGCCCTCGCCGAGACCGTTTCCTGGGATTCCAAACACATCTGTTCGTTTATGATCTTCTGGCCGCTCCATCCTTCCTCCGTTGGAGCGGATAATCACATGTTGACTTCGCCCCTGACTCCCGCGTGCGAACATCAGGCCTCATCTCGCATGCGGGCATTTCCCTCTTCTTCCGACCGCCGAGGAGGGTTGCACGGCGTCGGAAGTGGTGGGAGGAGTTTGTTCAGTATTCTCGAGCTGTAGTGCGCATTACATATATCATCACTCTGCTGCTCCATAATCGTGCGCTGATGATTGCACAACCGACTTTCTTTATTGTTGGAAAACTATTCCGCCAAAATTTTCAAAGCGACGTTCCGGTCGTTTCGGAGCCTTTTTTTGTGCGAAGATTGAAATGTTTTGTATCCCAATTCTATTTAATTTACGTAATCTATAGTTACTGCGCATTTTGTTTCATATTTCTCCTTTTCTTTTTTTATTTATTTATTTATTTATTTAATAAAATTGCTATGATGAAAATAATAATTGTCTTGACCGACCCCTGCTTCATTGACGCTGATTCCTGTATTTTTCTCTCCGACATCGTCTGAGGAAGTGTTGTATTATTCCTCCTCTTACCCCTTGTCCAACTACGTTTATTTTAAGTAATTGTAATCTGGAGGGATGAAGGGGGAGTGTAGTGTACTTGGTGGGGCGTTTTATCTTCAGAACGGAGGGTCTCCGGTTCAAATACGTGTGGTGCCTCTGGGGACATGTTACCGTTGCTTCTTCTGCATAATACCCGGCAAACCACCATAAAGGTGTGTGGGAGGGGGTGAATCTTCACCAAACATGCACTACTTATTATGCTTGAATAGCATCAGTAGCTACGTTGTAGCAGAATGATAACAAAAAATATTTAAGAAGCCCAGCAAGCATGCATAACGTGCTCTTAGTCGGGTTAGCTGACCCTAAAGCTTAGTTATCTTTACACTGACCTCCAATACCTCGGCTATCTATTGATTAAATGTTGTATACACCTATTATTGAATATATTCACAGCTACTCAGACTCCAAATTGTACGAGGACAGAAAAACCTCTTAAATCTGTCGGTTTGGCAATCTATTTACGTATTTTTATGTTCGTGGCCCTATCTACCATAGTAAGTCGCCTCGCAAGATCGCAAAATGTTTTTCTAAGCCTTCCAGCGTTCATATCAATCTGAAGAAAGCATTGAAATCCACGTTAAAGGTTAAGGCAGGGAATGATCCTCACCATAACTAAGGTCACTGAAAAAATAATTTTCCGGACTTCGGAGGAGTCATGCCCGCTTTTGCTGGCCGCTGTATTCGGTTTCGCATCAGCCCGGTAACCCTAGGGTCGCGGGCTCCCGACTCGGTATTGTGTGATGTGTCTTAGAATGAAGCTTAAGTCGGACGGTGTGAAATGATGTTTGGAGTACTCCAAATCCCAATTCCACTTTGAGTGAACGCGTGAATTATATATGCCACCTAGTGAGCACGAGATTAGTGACTCTAGTCTACGGATAAACATTTTGAGGCGACGATTGCGTATCATACAAGGGGCAGGTTTGTTTGGACACACTGTTTGGAGTTCTCTGTTTCCAATTTCATAACAGACCCCCTAGCTACTCGAGCACTGCTGCAATTCAAGTGATTTTTATTCTTGGTGCTTTTCTAATTCAAGAATGGAGGAGATAAGTGGCCATCTTTCCCGTCTGTTCCACCCCTTGCGACGAAGGTTGATCGACTTCCACTCATTCATGTTCGTCGGTCGTCTGAGTGGATCAGCAGACCCGAAGGAGATTATCGCCCTCCAAGTTACAGCCGTCTGCCGTGCTCATCCTCGGTGTCGCCTAGATATGCGGCCCATAAAGTTCGCAATGACTGCCTTGAGGGGGGCTAATCCCACGGTCCCTAGCGTGGCAGTTGCATTATACTCACACCCCATCATTTTCCACCCTTTTTGCTTTCAAATATGACTCTTTAACCTTTTGGACGCCGGATGCTCGTGCAGCCCTGCGCTTTGGTCGAAGCTGTATGTGTTCCGTTCGATTTATTCTTTTTTTTTGCCGCCATAGCTTTTCTTGTCTCGCATAATGCACACTTATCCCGAACAGAATTGAGGCTCCCGCTAAGTGAACGTGAAGTGCGTCTGGAACAGCTTATTTCTCATGTATTCACTTTCGTTCTATTCTTCGTGAGCGGAAGAGGTGGTAGGGTAGTTCAAAGGATGTCGTCTATCACCTATCTTCCCATGCATTCCGTCCCTGCAGGGTATGAGAGTCACAGTAAGTAATCCGATTATAAATGCCGGACATCGAATTCAGTCGATTGAAATTACTCTTAAGTATTTCATATTTATCCTTGAAGCTTTATGTTAAGTATTTCACTCAGAAATTTATATCGTAATTTGAAGATGACGGCTAATTGACGTTTTAATTGAAGTTTGGTCTTTACTATTACTATAATTCCCTTCTTAATTTTTTTGTCGTTCCTTCCTCGATCAGCTGGTGCGTATGCAATGCGGTTTGAAGTTGGAATAAAGACTTTATAGATCTTTCAGGGGTCATTTACGTATTTAAATTTGGAGAGGCATAAACGCTTGTAAAAATTCGCATCATTATCCCTTCAAATTGTTGGAGTAAAGGTTCCAGCACTGCAGTTTCCACATGTAGACTTTTGCTAGGTACGGCCATGGTTTCGTAGCAGAGCTACATCATCAAGAGTTATTTGGATTACATCATCAGATGTAGCCCTGCTACGACACCATGATTGTACCTAATAAAAGTCTATGTGGAAACTGAGGTGTTGGAACCTTTAATCCTAGTATGATTGACTTCCATAGAGTTTGGCCTGAGACTGTGTCGCCCTTCAAGTTGTAGTGTAATGGCATTATATGATCCATTTCTCTAAAAGATTTCTTTCGACGTTTTGCGGAGTTTAAAATTAGTAAGATTAGTGTCTGGTTGAAATGAATGTAGTACTGTGGATTGCTTTACTTAAGTTTGTTCTCAGTGCCTACTATAAATCCTGTTAGCTATTACTTTGGATTACATTATAATATATTTTGATGGTCATCAATAATGACTTAATTTTATGTGCATTTTAAATGATTTAGTCAGAAATTTGGAAAAGGAAATTGGAGGAGGGAAGAGAAACTGTATCTATTCCAAAAACTCCTAATTTGATATGTTTCTTGTTTTAATTAGTAAGGGGTTAAGAATTTTGAAATATCAAATCATTGGAAAGGCAAACCAACGTACATACATACTACTACGCTGGCCACATGGTATCAAACAAATTGTTTACAGCTGTAATCCAGTCAGTAGAAAAGCACTGGCCAGAACAAATTTAGGTAGATACCCCAAGGATCAGCTGGTTCCTTATTCTGAGAGACTTTTTAGTTGGTTGGTTTGTTATTCAGGGTAGGCGACCGACAGCTAAGGTCATTTGCGCCACTTAGGATAGGAGGGTAACTGGTTTATGGTAGCAGTTTTCAAGGCACGAAGGAAGGGTGGAGAGAAACCCGGCGTTGGCATTAGCCTACTCTTAACGAAAGGCGCCAAGGTGACCACGGCTTAACGTCTAGTCTAGTAGTAGAGGCCTAGTAGGCACTCAAGTGGGGACCGGTTTTCCCTGCCGGGAATCGAACCCGGGCCCTCGGGATTGGAGGCCAGTACTCTAGCCACCACACCAACCCGATTTCCAAGAGACCTTTAACCTCCCAGATTTAAGTCGGGTGGTACGTTTCCAAAATGGCCGAAGTCCGGAAGAAACTTGGTACTCGGGGTTTGTTGTCAAACATAGCTTTGAAATTCGCCTTATCTTTGAAGCACTTTCGTTTTGGTCCCTCTGCATTCCATCCTTCGTTCTCCATATCAGCGTGTGAGTGAAAGTTTTCCAGCCCCGTACCCTCTCTTTGCACGTCTGATCGCGCAGGTGCGTTAACCCCACATGAGAGTCCTCCGTCGCGAGGTGGAATTGTTTGTCACGCCTTGTCTCGTTTCGCCCCGTACATTGTGTTTCGGAATTTCCCTCCCGTACGTACGTGAGCCCCCCTCCCCCCCCCCTTCCCCCCCCCCTTCCTTCTCCTCCTCCCGCCACTTACGCGCGTTAGCGAACATCGTCCCGCGAATTGACGTGAAAGTCGTCCGAAGTGTGCGTGGAAATCAGGCGTGGGTGGAAGGAACAATAGTGGGGGAGGAGGAAGGGCAGCAGCTCGCGGAGACCCGGGAGTGAAAAAGAAAGCCTTTTGTCGCTGGCATCCATGGAAAGTAAAAAAAAGAACATCTTTCCGCTGTCATGGTTTTTTGGTAAAATTGTAGTAGTTGTGGAGACAGGGATGCGTTCCCCTATGACTTTGTATTTCATCCTCCCTTCTCCCGATTCCATCTTGTCCCATCCACGATTCAGCGAAAGTCAAAGGAATGACAGAACATGGTTGGTGGAACGAATGGCTGCATGTTTATCTTTAGATTTTCCCAGCGCCTTTCCCCACGATTGTGGTGCATGGAGTTTTTTTTTGTTCGGAGATTTTATTCTTTTTCAAAGGTATGATATAAGAGGTCTGAGAGTCTTCTCTAGGATAAGGGCGTATTCCATTCACATTGCCTTCCTCAAAACACATTTGCATGCACATTTTATTCTCTCCCGAATCAAGTCACTGACGTAGAGTGATTCGTATATTCATGCGTATCCAGCGTTTTTATTGTCCAGCAATACGTGGTCTTTCAATTGTGAGCATTGAAATTGAACTTCCGCGAAATTCCATTTCGGTCCTTGGAACTTTTCCTCGCAACAAGGGGTTCGTTCGCACTTGAATGGGACCCCCCTATTTTCGCTTTTATCGTTAACGCCTATCACGTGAAAGAGACGGAATGATCTCACATCCTGAGCTTGGGATATTTCAAGAAATTGTCTTAATCCCATCGCTCCATTTCGTTCAGATGTGCTATGGAAAATTCCGTCACAGCTGTATTTTTCTCGTGAATTGTGACTCATGAAAGTGACATTGAATAAATAGGGGATTGGGTTGGTGTGATGGATAGAGTACTGGCATTCTATCCCGAGGGCCCGGGTTACATTCCCGAAAGTGGCGGATTTTTCAGTGGAACAAGTTCAGTACTTACTCCAGTTAGGCCGTGGTCCCCTTGGCGCCTTTCTAATGCCGACACCGGGTTTCCCTTACTTCATTACCTGAAATGTTCCTACCATTACCCAATTACCCACCTTTCCCATATGGTGCAAATGACCTCAGTTGTCGGTCGCCTCCCTTGAATAACTAACTAACTAACTTGAATTAATAACGAAATTATCAATGTTGTTGTTCTCGACCGTAGTGGTCTGAAATTGTCGTGTATAGTTTTTCGTGGCTTTCGCGTCGTGTTCGTTAAGTCTTTATAGTGGCTGTAAGATGTGCAGCTAAATTCACACGACAATTCGTTCATATGCAATACATGGAATTAGTTCATTTCGCACATTTTTACATCGCACTGCCTAACTATTTTCCCAGCTGGTGCGCTTGAATTTGCAGACGATCAAGTTTCGTGCGTTGCGAATGCTCAGAAAAATGCGCGGGTGATGGCGGTGTCCGGACCTTCTCCCTCGACGGTTCCACTTCGTGCCCCGACGGAGAATGGGGCCGTCGGGGCGTGACTTATGAGACGGTATCGTATCGGCTGCCACCGATTCGTCCGTGGAATGGATTGTACATACTCCCCGCCCCCACCATGGAATAGGGGTAGTCGAACTCTTCGTCCTTGACGAATTCGCTACGGTTCCACCGTTGATGGTCTACCATTATAAAAAAAACACGCTCGTGGGAGAGAGCTTCTCCATCCCTTTCCTCTGGAAGCGACACGGTTCTTTAGCGGTCTTGTATGCCATGGGACGGTGGATGAGGAGATGGGGTTAAGGGCTTCGGAGTCCGTTGGAGAGGAGGAGATGGAGCGCTTGGTTCGCTGTTGGTGACTGCTCGGATCAATGAGAAAATTGGTTTGCTGAATATATAAATTGGAAGGATAGTTTTTAATCTGATACGATCTTGAATTGAGTGGCATGAGTTACCTATGTTTTACCTTTTTCTAATAGAAACTAAACTTCTACCTTTAGTATGAGTGGCAAACACTGGATCATACGCAGAATTAATTAATGCTTAGGCTAATTTTGTTTCGCAGGCTGACACGAAGCCTTTACGGTTATCATTGCGTACGTGCCCTTACTCGTTATTCCTATCTAATTTCTTCGCCCCATGCGTCGAGCACTATATCACATTGTTGTGGTGGCTATGGCACTAGCGTCCATCCCGAAGAACCTGGTTCAGAACCCGGCCGCTGCAGATCGCATCCGATTGTATTTCGGTTCCTATTTGATTGTGGCGCGGAGAGCGCTTCTTGTTCAGTACTGTGTCCGTCGGCTGGGACGTAAAGCCGTGGACCCCTTTATCGCCTTTCGTTTACGGACGGCTAATAACAACGCCAGATTGTCTCCACCATTCCTGGACTCCCTACGCATTCTCTCTTCTCGCAAAAATCTGCATTATCATGATGGAAAAACTGACCTTAGTTGTCGGTCGCCTTCCCATGTAATAACAACCGACCGACGCCAGATTTCTCACCACCCTCCATCCGTCCCCTATTATAATTACCTCATTTTCCCAAATACCCACATATTCTCAATGGCGAAAATTAATTATTCTGTCGATCTCATTCCCTAATGAATATAATTCAATTAATTTTTTCGTCGCCAGAAATTTAAGGGACTTGTGATGAACGACATCTACCCACTCACGAACTAAACTGCCCGACTCATAGCTTCATCCGGTTTGTGCTGTTTTGTATGGAAAATGGGGATGTGGGTTTTTCAACGCGCTTTTAAAGTGAGACACCGGAGCGAGATGAAGAGATCGCTTGTTTTTTGTTCCGGGCGAATTTCCGCGTCCTCCCGGGAAATGAGCGAAGGGTCTAGCGCAGCCCACGTCCACATCCCTCGGCGATCCGGGAGTGATTTACTCCCTTGACGTGGGCGAGAGGGAGTCGAGAGAAGTGGCGGTGGTGTTATTCGGGGAGGCGTGAAGAGAGAGCTCGCACTGTGCAGCTAGCCGATGATACCCTTCTGCTTGCGAGTCTCTCGTGGGGTTTCAGCGAAATCCCCCGTGGGGGGAGGGATGGACTCTGGGGGTGGTGGGAGGGTGCCCACGCACGTAGGGACTTTGCGTCTGAAATTTGATTTAACCCATGAATACATTTCGCGCCGACCTTCGTGACTGGCATTGTGCCCCGCGAGTGGAAAGAGCTTCGGGATTTGTTTTCGCAATCGCGTCAACCGCGTTTCCTCTCGGGACATCGGTCGTGGGAAATTTTTTTCGGTAAGGTCATTAACAATCGATGATTTTTTTTCGTCCCGTCGGAAACGGCTGGAGGAATTTGGCGGGTTGATATTTTTTTAATTGCGCGTTAACAACCGTGTGAAATTCACGCCATTCAGGGTGGTGAAGTCGTTGCTTCCTTTCCCTGTGTCGCTCGGGGATTCTCACGATGGTCTGTCTCTGTAGAAATTTCACCGGGAATTTTCTTGCGGAATTTCAGGTAAACCTGGTTCTAGAAAGGGCAGTTGGATATGAACCTGCATCCCTCCGGTCCGACGACAAACGAATCTACCACCATTGCAATTGTATGTTTTTCGTTTTATCGAGCGTCACAAACTCCATGGTGTGACTCTAAAATAGGGTTTGTTGCACAAATTTAGAAAATGTGTGCATCTCATGTGGAGGAATGACCCGTTTTTTTGTAAATAACAGGAATTTACCTCATTATTAAACCTGATGGTGATTTACCCTTGCCACTCACCCTTGTGGTAGCTAGCAGGGTATTATTCAAATGTAGATGTAGGTAGGTCAGGTCCTTATCCTATGCTGTCTTTGGGTTACGCGTGTTGATCCTCAGATAATCAGAAATTATCTGGGTGTGTCCTAAGAGGCTTCTCCCGATAATTGAACCGTCTACTCAAGCCAGGAACCCATTGCTGAGTCAAAATCTTTTACTACGCCACCTGTAGTAACTACTACCTATTATAAAAGTAGTTTTCCCTGAAATATTTCAAAAAGTTGACGCCGAATGACATGAACATCTCTTACCACGCTACGTGTTGTTACTATTACGTATTAAAAAGTTGGTATTCCCTGAAAAAATTAAAATGTTGACGCCGAGTAAAAATCTTGATTCTTGGTCTCCTTTGTAGTAGTTATTTATATTCTTGACATCGTCTCAGTCTATCGCCCGTGAAGTCCTGCGCCAAGTTACGGCTGGGCGGAGTGTATCCACGTTTTTCCCGGGCAATTGCATCGGGGGTTGTTGGCAGTGGAATAACGGACGACAGTTTTCCATTCTGTTCAGGCACGATTCGGATCCCCTTCGTGGGAGATGCTTGGAAGTTACGCACTCGGTGGAAATGAGCGAATGCTGGCGAATTAAGTGACTGCCTTAATTCGTTTACGTGACCATGCTAAGGTTAATGAGATAGGAAAGGAGATTGGCTTCGGCCGTTGAATATCAATTAAGCAAGTCGCCATCTTCACGCCATCACTAAGTATCGGACGTTTCAAATGGGTCTCGAGTATTCAGTCAGCCATCTCAGGTATCAGGTGTACTGTCAGCGACGAAAGCACGAAGTGGGTGGTCTAATTGTGGGTTTACTTCATCATGAAGATGTTTTAACAACCCTCAGCATCTAAATTTTTACCGTATCCTCACTTACGCTTTCCAGAGATTAATCAATTACAATGGCAGTTGCACATAGACTCCTATATTTTCATCTCAGTCGTAATTAATTTTATTGCAAATAAGAGAAAAGGATAAAAGTTGGAATAAGAAACCTACTGAATGGCTCTATTTTACCATTCTGTTATCTTGCTCTGGGTGAGTGGATCTTCGTCACTCATCTCCGTTAATGAAGAAACTTCAGAGCCGTTCAAGGTCCAAGAAAAAATGGAACCATTCGATATATAAAAATATACTGAAATTGCTTCCTTCAGTGGATGACATCATGGCGTTACCGTGTCGTATTTTGGTTTGTGAAAACTTGCTTGGCGAATCTTGAATGCATTTGGACACGAAATTTGATAAGTGTAAAACGGGCTTTGTAGAGCCATTGAAGTGACGAGGTCTGGATTGGTCATAGTGCTCGCGACTCGGCTTTTTTTCCATTGCTGTTTCGATTGGAATCAAGAAGGCTCGTTACTCGTACGTTCAGCAGCCGTCTTCGTCGACAAAGCCCATTACGTTTTAATGCGGCCACTATGCGAAGCTTGACCCCTTTAGGTGAAAGGCGCCAGTGATTGCCGAATGGGCGTATCCGCGAAATCAAGAGTTCTCGACACGAGAACCGATCGCGGGTTTGCCGTTCGCGTCCTTCCCTTTCCACTGGTCTACCCCTCGACTACGTCCCCTTTTCATTCTTCCTCCCACACCCCCTTCCATCTCCTTTCCTGCCCCACCCGTTTCTTGATTATCTTCGTATCAACCACCGGTAGGTAGACCTCGGATCCTCTTATCGACTCCTCTTGTGCATCGGTAGGAGATGACCCGTCGAAGAGGGAATTCCGTAGTATCCCATTCGATTTTGTGGGATAGAATTGTGTTTTGGCGGTATTCCAATGTTGATTTTTCAATCGAATCGTATAACCTAATCTTAATACTGAGGGAAACGCGAAATCCATTCCTTCCGACGGGATTCATTAACTTGTGAGAACGGCGAGTTACCGACCGGGCTACCGCGGTCTCTAATTATGTTGTATGTAATATTTCAGTGAAGGTTTTATGCTCTTTTGTAGTAGCATATTATTCTGCTCTCTTAAGGGTCACGCCGTTTTTCACTCTCAATCCTGCGACTATTCAAATCGAGGCCGTAAGTATTTAATTGCCTATCGGATACACGAGTTAGCATGCCTCAAATGTGGTAACGAAAACTGCGGGAAAATCGCTGTACTTATTTCGTTCTCACTTTGAGGGGTAGGAGTACGTTGAAAAGTTCAGGTCATCCAGTTTTGCTCTAATGTTATCAAATGTAGAACTAGGTTTTAAGGTGTTTCATCAATCAAGGATGTGTCGCAGTGCCCCATTTTAATACTAATAATTGATATTATAATGCACCATGTAATCTATATTCAATCTTAAGAGATCTTCATGTACGCAATACCCTGCGAGCTGCCGCGAGGGTGTGTGGTAAGAGTTGAAGATCACCAAAAATGGACTAATTACATGTAACTAAGAGCTATAATGGAAAAATAGTAGATTATATCTCAGGATTAAGAATATCTGACAGATATTCTTAATCCTAAGATGAACATGACACCAATGCTTGTGTCAGGATTCTGGCTCAGGATTACGGGTTGCAATGTAGGCGCGCTATGGACCTAGTTTTTTTTAATGACAGTTTTGTGATCGCTCGGTGATTTCCTTTGTGCATTTATGAAATCCATCTTGAACTGCGTCCAGCGGTAAGTGAATGTTTTTAAATTAATGACTAAGGGAAGGAACACATTTGCTCAAAGATTAATCCAGGCGGGCATAATTATGTCGGAACTTGTCAGGTGGAAGCTGGCGATTAAACCCGCGATTCTCATCATTCACTCCGAACTGACAACGGGAGAATAACACGGCTCGCTTGGGAGAGGCGAGCGATCCCTTATTCCGCGGCTCCCCTGTCGTGCTCCGCCGCTGTCCCCTCCTCTTAAATCACTCCCTGCGTGCCCCTTTGTGCACTCGTCCTTTCATTGCGTTTATAGATTTAATTTCGAATCCGCTCTCTTTGCAGAGAGAGGGGTGAGGCTCGGTGAGAGTGTTGGCGACTGCAGTCATAACACACGAACTGTGAGCGTCTCTTTCGAGTTCAGGGGCGGCGGCAATAGAGTAGCGGCAGTTGGCGGGGGTGGGAAGTGGGTGGGGAAAATGATGTCATTTCGCGAACGTGGGCCGCTATTGGTGCCCGCCGATTAAAAGATGAAGGCGATCCCCGGACGGACATCGGCGTCTGCGGGCATGAAGCCGTCTCTTTGTGCTCCCGGGGATGTCTCAGGTTTTCGGCAGCCGTAATTGCCATTTCATGCGTGCAGCTGGGCGCCTGTTGATCGTTATCCTTCGGCTTACGTTGTGGGGGAGGTATTTCATTTCGGTCTTTTCCTTAACCCTTTTTTTATTTTTGTTTTTGAAGCTTTTTTTTTACTCACGGTTGCCTTGGGATTTTAATCAAGATAAATGCACCAAAAATCAAGATGATATGTCAATTATGATTGACCTTCCATAATTCAAGGTCTAAATTTCGTGAATATCACCAACTGATAGCGCCATTGGCAGGATATTCTGTAACACCGTTCAAGATATTATTAGCAGGTTGTGATGTTGCTTTTATATAAGTTGATTTTCATTAACTATTGCATAGAGAATGATATCGTCCTTTATGTTTGCTTTTGTTTCCAAGTTTCTATCACAGGACTTTTTATCTATGCTTTTAGAGGGGAGAAAGGGCTTTTGTATCATACCTGCATCCAGTGTCGCACCCACGAGAGGGGAGGGTGGGCAAAGGGGCCCCTGGCCCTACCTTAGCTCTCTAGAAAACCCAAATTAATCTTTAATTGACAAGTCACAGTCACATGGTAGCAGCAGTTGGAAAAATAGGAAAAACTCATATCATTTTACTAGAGTATGACTAGACCAAAGGTATAAAAAAGGCTCTTTTAACCATGCTGTGACGTGCATAACTAACTTAGCATAAGCCTAAAAGTTTGTGACTTTTTTGTCAGTAAATCTGATATGACTACTCATAGGATGCATGCATGTAATAACTGATTAAAATAACATTTTGACTGCACTTTGCAAAAGATCGGGCAAATGGCCCTCCCCCCCATAAAAATTTCTGTGTGCGCCACTGCCTGCATCAAACCTTATGTGCTTGAAATTGAGAAGATGAGTGTTCACACTGAATATAAATGCGACTATGTTGGACAATACTTGAGAATTCCCATAGAAACTAATGGCAACAAACAGTGAAAATCGCACTGTTACGTTTGCCGAATTGGTAACTCCCTTGCTTTCTCCATACTCTCCTGTTTAAACGTATACCTACCATAATCTACCCTACGGATGCACTGATAATTAAATTATCGAATCTGTTTTTTTCGCCGTCTGAAAATAAGTTCATTAACGTGATTACTTTAACCGGCGGTGTTTTTTTATGGGAATCGTATTACCTTAGATTTGTTTTCCACTCCACATACGATCAAATGTCGTGTCTAGCTTTGAATCTGAACTCCTGACCTTTAAAAAGCTGGCGAGCGTGTTTCACTCTCGATGCCTTAGTAATGGCCTTCTCACCATCTTTCTCCCTCTTCAGTCAGCTGATGTGAATGCTCCGCTCCGGCGGCGGCGGCGCCATTTCGTGGCTTCATCCACATTAATCACTTGTGATGCATAAGAGGATTTACGTGAAATCTCCTACGTCCTACGCTGGAGCCGATTGTCACATCACTGTGCTCGTTGTGGTGGGCCACGAGAATTTTGCTTTTTTTCATGACATCGCACGAGGATGTTATGTCGCCGAATAAATTGTATGTCTGTCGCGAGGAATGTCGCTGAGAAATGTCGCTGAGAAATGTCGCTGTCGCTGAAATATGTCGCTGAGAGCAACACTCTCGTGGTTCAAATTAAGTGCGCGTGCGTTTGCAGTAAAAAATGCCATTTAGTGCTTTATAAATTTTTGCAAGGGTTGTTTAAAATTTTCGCTGCTACTATTTCGCTTGGAAAAAGATTATCATCGTGATTCAACGATCATAAGTTTGGCAAGACTCTATATTCGAATCTTATCTGCTTCATATTTGCGTAATTGTCACTCAGAATATGTTTGATTAAATTATCCCGTCTTTATTTTAAGTTTTCAGCTCATAGTTAGATATATTCCCGTGCGTATAAATTGAGGAAGGTGTACTGCTAAATTGAGTTGAGTATCCTTTACATAAAATTCATCCTCTGGATGTTGATGTTTTGGATAGTTATGAGACCTTTATGAAGCTACGCGGGAACCCACTGTGGTGTTTAGTCATTGTTT
The DNA here is from genome assembly GCA_933228895.1 of Platycnemis pennipes. NCBI lineage: Eukaryota > Metazoa > Arthropoda > Insecta > Odonata > Platycnemididae > Platycnemis > Platycnemis pennipes. The sequence continues at coordinate 57,670,540 of OW121853.1, forward strand.
AATTCGGAGCGATCTTGGTGAGTTGATTTACGAACTTGACGCTTTGTTGGTTGTGGAATTCTTTTCAATAAAGTGACCCGAATTCAGGATCGTTGCTTTATCAAATTCTTTCATCAGTGGACTTGTTCCAGTCGTAATATTTCATTCTGCAAGCGTGGGGCGAAGTGGTTTCATTAGGGAAATGTCGCTTCTCTTCTCATTAGCGTGTTTTCTGATGGCAATCTCCCTGTTCCGGGATCAGTGTCCGTAACTGCGGCTTCTCTCTGTTCCGATCTTTTTGGTAATTATGTAATATATAGGAGAGTCCTTTCTCAGTTCTGTCTTCTCACGTGACAGGAGGACACAACGAAACAATCTCCTCCCTAAAAACGTGTGCATGTTGCCCATCAGTGACGTAATACGGGTCGTTAAAATCTAGTTTATGTCCTCTTAATGTCCCTTCAAGGTTGTTTACTGTCTCGACATTTCCATGATCCAGTGGGCCGTTGGATCCGGCGTGACTTGCCATTATTTATTGTTCCTTCTATAGCCTTTATCGTTTGCAACTTAAAATTAGAAACGACGTGAGAAGCTCCGAAATATGTGCTGAAAATGGCGCATTTGTATATTTAATTTATATTTTTCTTTGTGTGTTAATGACTTAGCGAGTATTCGCATGATGTCACGTCCTCTGTGCTTCCCTGAAATTTTCTTTTCGTGCTGCCACCGATGAATCGCCTTTAACTACATCCGTTGAAAGGAATTTCCTGAGTAGTTAGCTCGAATAATTATTTTCTACCCTCCTCGAGTATCGGAAAACGTATGAATACCGACAGCTTCGCATCTTCATTGCTCTTCATAAATGTTTACTCTACTAGATCATACTATTGTTTTGGGTGTAAGTATTAACTGAATGAATTGCATCTTTCATTATCAATGAAAACACTTTATTTCTGCTGGCAGTGTAAAAAATACTAATTCATTGCTCCTTACAAATTTATTTGGTTCACTGCAGCGAATGACGGTATTTATCTCGTTTCTTCTTATAGAATCTTCAATTAAAATCATTGTTAAAAGTAAGTATTTTTGTTTTACGTGTTACGTACGCAATTTTTAATTCAAATACTTATATTTGATGTGGTAATTTGGTAATTTCCTGGTCATGTAAGAACATTGTCATACACTGTTTCGTAAAAATACGAAGGAATCGAACAAGTTGTGTTCCAGAGGATATAGTGACAATGGAAAAAATACCACTCGTGTGGATAGGGATGTGGCCAGTCATGTCTCATCACTGTGAAAGCATTATCAAATTACGTTTTATTTCCTGGTGAAAAATTGTGTGACTCATATTTGCATGGGGCTTTTTAAGATCTAGGTCTATGGTAAGAAGGCGAGTAAAGTGGATGGGGAGAAAACCGGAGAAATATGTTTCATATAAGGTGAGGGAAGAAACCTAGTTATTGGGAAACATTCACAGGAGGCAGAAAAAAGACGAATGATTTATTGGTAGCCAGAGGAATCCTGAAGGCAGCTAATAAGGACATAAATGTGGTTGAAAGGGAGAGAGGGAGGATATGAACACGAGATGAGAACAGCAAAAGGGAAGATTGAAGATGTGAAGAGTTTATGAAAAACGTACTACAGGTCATTCCTATTGTTGGGAGACAAGTTTACGAGTAACGGGAGGTTAGATTTAAGTAGTAACTATACATGAACCCACCATTGTTAAAAGGACGCTGGTGATAATGGTATTGACATTATTATGAACAATACTTTAGATGTCGTTATCTGATATCCGTTTTCTATTTACGGATTATGGAGTTCAGCTGATTCCAACAAAGTTGTTTGGAGTAACCTGAAATTATTTGCATTCTGTTGATGCTATTTATATGATGATTTACTCTTGGCAATAACCTTGGAGCTATTTTAGCGGATACGGGAGGGAGATTTAAAAAATGTCGAGTATTTTTCGTGTCGAGTGTGTAACTTGCGTGGCAGGAGTTGTATGGAAGCAGAGTAGAAACTCCGTTAAATAAAAACACTCCTTTGTTGAAGATAAACCGATTTTCCGAGCAGTTTGGAATAACTCACCTTCCCATAAAGGGAGGTGGGCCAGAGACCCCTGTCGCGAAGTTAATGTGTCCCGAAAGCCGACAGCCTCCACCTCCGTCCGCCTCCGATGGCCGTATCCACCGCCTTAATGAGGTGTGATGCCTTTTAGTGTGGAGGTTTTCGGTTGGAGGTGTGAGGAGATTGGCCACGCGAATCCCAGACGTCTCCTCCGACTCAGGGTGTCTGGCCGAAGCAACTGTTTTCATTCAGGTTTAAATTAGATTTTTTTTTCAAATCCTCGTTCCCGAGTGCTTTCCGGCCAAGGGCGAGTTTTCTCATTGAACTTCGCCGCAGGGTTTGAAACGCGTCGCTCGTTCCACGCATCTTAAACCGAATAAACAAAAGAATTCTACCGGATAGGAAGTGCGGACATCATTGCCTATCCCTTTCCCATTGACTACTACTGTTGTTTTGCGATTGGCTAAGCAGCTCGCTGGATCACTGTTATTCTCGTGCCAATTTCTTCGCGATCGTCCTTGCTTTTTGGCTACGCATTTTCGTTCCGTGCTCGATTCTTTGTCTCTGTTTCTTTACGGGGTTGCAATGGACGCTGCCCACCTTTTGAGTTATCTCCTATCTTTGGCATCCACCGTCTTCACGACGATTCATGGTGGTTCAGATAATAATTGTGTGAAAAAGAGAAGAAGTGGACACACCAAGGTTAAGACTGTCCAAGTTTAATGCAACGCTTCATGCTCATTTGGCAATTCAAGAAAGACATTGAGAATATGTTTTGTGTACGTTGGATTTGTTTTATCCCACGTGAAATAATTCCAGGGAGGGAATATGGAATAGAGGTAATGTTATTTTCATCATATGTATCCAAAGTGGCCGTTACAAGCAACTCCATGCACGTTAAATAAAGAGTATCCTTCTCAGTGATTTATTTTATAAATTGCAATGTGGAAGCTGAAGTTCCAAAATATGGAACTTTTCTGTTGCAGTCATATTTGTTCGTAGTGATAAACATCTCAACGAGGATGCGCTGTTTTTTATGCCATCGCTACTGCCTCCCTGAAAACATGCAGTCTCCGCGTAACTCCTTATTTGAATTACTTTTTTTATTTCTTCTATCTGCATGAATATTTTGATTCGTTGGGTTCTTCAGTTTTGTTTTTCCTGTGATCATTTGCGTTAACGTGAGGTTTCGCTATGTATATTCCCAACTTCATTGCCGGTGGACTAATTGCGGATGGAATTCTTTCATTGGTTTGAATTTCGTCTAGGGAATAAATGTTGTGATGGTCTATGATTTAGGAACTTAGGTTAATTGGTGCGATTTAACCTTAGCCATCGGAGCACCTAAAACCCCAGTCTACTTCAACGAATGTCCAAGGTAAGGTCGCCCCTGCTGAACTTATGCGGGCTTATTCCGAGATCTTATTTCGGAACCCAGCTGCTTCTACCTATTCTTAAAAAGAAAATAATTCGCTGAAACCGCGCCGATCACCTTAAGCCAAAGGATGGAAGGATCCATAACTTTTTTCCTTACTTAGATAAGAAGAAAACAAGGGTATTTAAGGATATTTAAATTACGCTACAAGCGTCGCTTTACTATATCTAAAAGAAAGATGGAACCAGGAACCAAGTTCTGACAATCTAGGCGAGGCACGATAGGGCCGGTTTGGATGGGACAAAGGGCAAGCTTGTAGGCTAGCTAGTCGTCTTGTCTGCACTGCGCGGTCTGTGCTGTCTTTTGTTTCGAAGCTGGGATGCAGCGCCGACGAAGGGGGAATATGCGCCCGCGAGTGCGGGGGCGAATGGGCAGATGCTGTTTGTCCTGCCGAGCATTTGTTCGGAGGCATCGAGGGGTGTGAGTGAGGGATGCGGACGGCTTATTATATTTACGGACTGGGTTTCCGAGGGGAGTAGGTGGAGAGAGGTGGGGGTAGGTCGTCGCTTGCCTTGCCCGAGAACAAAAGGCCGCCCAGTCTGCCTCTTCCGAAAAAGCAAGGTACCGAATGAACCATGAAGTGGCGCGCGTGATCTGGGTTTTTCCCTAATGGAAGGACATGGCAGTGAAAGTGTCTCCCTCTCTCTCTCTCTCTCTCTCTCGTTGAAATGAAAAACCCTCAGCGCGTCGTCCCTTTGTTCTTCCGGGAAAGTGGAAAACAGTGTCTTCTCCGTAAGAAGAGGGGATCGAGCCGCGACATGTCCTTCTAGCTTACAGATTGAATGTGTGTGTTTCAAATCGGAGTGTGACCACATTACAGAGTGCAACTCAACGGTTATCGGAGAAACACAAGATGGATTGGCTGTGAGAGTGCAGTCGTTTTGCCCCTCTATCCCAAAAACTGCGTGGATGTAAAGATTGGATCGTTTGAATTTCATTTTTTTCTCCAAAAATACAGTATGGAAATAAAGTTGAAATAATGAATGAAAAAAATTGGAGCTCTAGGATTTTGATTTGAAGTTTTAATTTTAAGGATTTCATGTACTTAGGAAACCATACGTAATAATAGAAAGAGTCCCTAGGGAGCAAATACCATAATGTAAACATGGAAAATACGATCGAAAACCTCAGAAGAAACATTCTGCAATTCCAAATGTAAATATCCATTGTTTAACATTTTTAAGAATAACTGAAAGCCTTCAATTTTTTAAATTAGTTTCTCATAAATAATTATAAACTTTTGGCCCCATATAAATAAAACTACGTTTGACTAATGTGGAGGTGGGGCTAGGCAACGTATAAATATATTTCTCGTGTTATATGGGCGTGATTTCTCAAAATGTTTTGGGAGAATTTCCATCCTTTTCAAACAATATTTTGAGTACCTTGTAAGTACTCACGTGCCTCATTTTAAGTAGCTCTAGGTCTTTGAATGTGCTTAAGGAGATTTCAGATCTGATTTTACTTGCTACTATTTCAACAATTCACTTTCGAAAAATCATGGTGGGTCGTATATACGGTGGGCCATATTTACCGTATATAGTACATACAGTGGGTCGGCATTACTATATGCTCCACCTCAACAGATCAAACCGTTTAATTTCGAATGCAATCTTTTTGACTTTACTTTCAAAACGGCAGTGAAGTCGTGAACAGGTTAGCTCCCTGTACATATAGATCCCGATGTCGTACCGTCCGTCAATTTTACTCCACGTCAAAACCTCCGGTTCAGGGTATCTGGATTTATTTACGGGTGAGATTTTGGACTCGTGTCATCGTGTGTCAGACAAATGAATGCAGCCTTCAACCTCGAAGCGTGTAAGGGAGGGAATTGTTTGACTTGGTCGACCTCTCTTCGCTGATTCAAGAGAGCGAGGCATCTGGTCTCATGCGGGTAACATAATAGTGTTGGGTGAAGCGTGTAAGAGTACTCCACATCGTCTAAGTTTTTTTTAATTTAGCCCGTTTACCTGTAATCCTCTTTCTAAATCAACTATGCATCTGCCGTTACGAGGGGGGAAGGGAACCAGCTGTCAACTCCTACCGCGTCATCTTCCGAACCCTTTGGGTAGGCTATTAGATGAGTCCAAGCTGTGGGCTCTGTGGTGCCCTTATGGTTGGAAACTGAGGGCGTTAATATTACGCTGCTGTAGAATCATTATTTAATATTGGCCCAATTATGCAGTCATATTTTATTGTTTCTATTTCTTTGGATCTATTTCATTATCAGTTGAATCGTTTAATATAGGTAATCTATTTTTTTTATAAATTCGATTGGTTGATTACAAGCGGGTGCATACAGGTTTGAGTGACGCGGTCACTCCCATGACATGGAAGTTAAAGGCTTCAAATCCGAATATATGTTTACCCAGTGCGAATTCTCGCGATACTTAATTTTAAGTAATAGCTTGGTTTTATATTTTTTTTGTAATTTTCTATGTTTCTAGCATACTAAATTAATAATTACATTTCTTATATCCAAGTTATGTTTTAATGCAAAATTAAATTGATAAATAGTATATCCAACCCAGTGTACTTATAAGTGCAATGAAAGTGTGGTATTTCTTCCCTAATACTAATCTATTTTCATTGCATGTAAGCAGACAAATAAATACAGTTTACAAATCACAGTCGGCAGTCAAGAGATCAAATAAGATGAAGCAAAATAAATAATAGTAATAATAATTCCTGATTCTCGCATGAAGGTACGTTATCGTCAATTAATCCGCGGCGTTCCCTCTCTTTGCTTCGCAGAGGGTATAAAATCGCCCAACCCATCCCGTGAGATAAATCAAAGTCAGAAACTTGTTAACTCCTGATTTCAATTCGTTTGAATAAGATTAAACATTGTTTGGACCGAACCAAGCCATGTTTTTTATATTAATATTCGCCCGCACTCTTTCAACTCTTCCCCGTCCGCGTTTTGATGAATCATCCACTTGTTTTTGGCCGATGTGAAATTAGGCCCGGAATGGCGCCGGGTGGCTTTCATTTGTCATGCTCCCCGGGCGTTTTCCCTTATATCGCCGGCGACGGAGGCATCCCATTTCATCGGGTGGCCCGCCCTCTTCTCGGGGAGACTGCTGAGACCTTCCCGGTGGGTCCTCAACAATCGAGGCGCCCTAATGGGGCCGAGTCGGCGGCGTAATGAGTAATTGAACCCCAGGTTGTGTGTTTAGGCCACGGTCGAATGGACCCCGCCTTTCAAATCATCTTGCGTCCGCATCCAGATGGCTTGGACGAAGCGTGTGTCATGGTTGGATGCACGCTGCAGTCTCCCTGTCCGAGGGCTTTTATGCGTCTCTTTGCGTGTGGTTCCGATCGGAAGGTTCTGTGTGCATATCATTTCCATGTTTCGTCATTATGAAATGCCCACGGAAGTACCCCGCGAGTGAAATCTCAAATTTAATGTCCATTGAAGTGTACTCAGCACTTGACTCTAAAGTCTCATGTATGAATGCTTGTAGTTCTGAATATCGATCGACATAATTATCGGTATTGAATTAATTCTGAGTACAAGTCATTTTGCCCGTTGTATGATTAAGTATGAATATCAGCCTGAAAACTGGCTGTCCGTTACCATATGGATCCATTCATCTCCAGCTTACATACTTCTTCCCATTCACTTGGCGATGATTGAGCACGTAATTAAGGTATTGCGATTTATTTGCGAAAAGAAAGAGATCATGGCGTAAGATTATTCCAAGAACAAAGAAGTACTTCTGTTTTTGCCCAGAGAAAATCGTCTTACTCAAAATCACTACCATGAACCTTAAATTATCCTTTTGATTGTGTGACGTTACACATACTAGACTTTCATTATATGAACTGCGACCCCTGAAGTTTCATTCCGTTTTATTAACTCTCACATGCTACGCTTCTCTGTCTTCTTTATCATAAGAATATTTTTTAAGCCGTGTCTAATATCAATTCATCCGAATTATCAGTTACTATTACGCTCTTGATTCTTATTATTTTATCATTCATATAAAGAACAGGTCGTGAAGGACGTGAATGAGAAAAATTACGTTAATATGAAGAGGTTTGCCGATAGAAGAATCAAACGGAGGGCTGCGTCAAACCAATCCTAGGATTGTTGACCCATATGATGATGATGATAATATTAAATACACTTTCTATCGCACGTGGTTGATATTAACTTGCTACGCACCATATTATTCTAATGCCGTATATCATTCTAATTTGCACAGGTCTTGTCGGAACTTAAGGCTTTCGGAAATGAAAATAGACCACTCCTGTTGGCATATGATTTTTTTATATGAGAACGGTTTTACTTCCGCAGGAATATTTGAAACTTCGCCGTAATGTGTTTGATAACTTAGCGATAAAATGTTCATTATGAGAAATTTCGAAAGAGGACGCAATAATTCTCATGATCTGTGTTTCATGTGTCATAATTTTACTTATCGGAAAATATGGCAGTTAATTCGCTGGATATGCCTAATCGGTATGTGAAGTGAACCTGACAGTTGATGAACGCATTATATGCTATCGGTGTATGCAAGGTTTCGGTAGAATGTCACACTCTTCCGATGGAATGATGTGTTGGTATCTATACATTTTCTGCGAATAAAAACACCTTTCACATAAGCGATACCCTGCAAGCCACCGCAAGGGTTTGTCTGTCAGGGGGTGAATCACTACAAGGCTTGAATTTAAACCAAGATGTCAAATCCTGTGTTAGTTACTACAAAACTGTTTTATTTATTTGGCATCCCCCACCGCCCTATCGCTTTCAATTGCATTCTCGGTGACGGACATTTGGGATTTCGGTATTGCCTTCCGAAAACTGAAGCGTTGTTCTAATCTTCGTTTCATCTGGAGGTTCTCGTGTCGCATTAATCTTCCCGCCTATGCCGTTATCAAACAAGCGATAAGGGAGGTCGCTTGGTGTACGCGTGGTCTCCCTAGCGACTGATAGATACGTTTCGCCCATGGTTCACTGTATCATTGATTCGTCTCCAGGGGTAGCGTACTCCTCTCCCATTCAGGATTGTCGAATCCACGCGCCTTTCAGTAAAAGGCTACTGCGTTCGTGACCGCCCGCTCTCGTCAGCCACCCGAGAGCCCTCCTCATCTGTCCTTCCGAGACCTCTCTCTCCGGCCGTCCGATCTTATTAGCCGCTAGAGAGGCGCGCTGACAGCCTCGACGATGATGGATTGCCGGCGAAAAGTCGAGAAAATACTCCATTACTGACCCTCGTTATTTTTTTCCTAATTTCCTCTCGACGCTAAGTATGCACTCAGAATAGCCCATGTTTTGTACCTGTATGGCTAAGCCATGTCTTCGGTGAGTAACACAGTTGGTGAGATAAGTTGTTGCCGACTTAGACTCAAATTTCCCCTCTGGAGAATAAAGCCACTCGGCCTTCCGTTATCTCTCTTAAACCTCTCGTGTACAACCTGAACAGTTCTTGGCACAGCCTCAGGTGTCGGATTGGATGCGTGTTAATGTAAGGATATCGGCTTATCAGTGATATGATCACTATTGTGCCGAGTGGTTTTGCGGTGCTTTTGGACCGCTCTCAAGAGAGTCGCCCACGGTTTAATTACCAGCGACTGGATCGAAAACTCGTTAATGTATTAATTTCGTAATTTTTTTCTAAACCTGAATAACATTTCTTTTCCGGCGTGCTATTACAATGCAATGAAGTGGAAAATTAAGGGGTAACTAATATTATTTTAATGGACTGACTGCATGAGGTAAGTTAAGAGACTGAGTCTGAGCTTAAGTTTCATTGTTTTATGTCAGCTTCGTGGAATTCTCTTACGAGTTTGTTTTCTACTGAATCGTCAGAAGATTCTGGCATTTATGTCCGCATTTTGTTTTCAGTGATAATATGATTCTTCAAATCCATTTTTATCAACCAAGACGATCAATATTTTAATTCACCTTATTATGAGTACAAGCGGTCAAAAGGCTCCTCCCGCATGATAATTTATGCTAAGGTGAAATAAAAATTCGATCTATGTTGACATTAACCACTTGAAATGTTGTTTTATTTTAACATCGACTTCGAACTCGTTCTGCGATATTAAAAGTAGGCGGAACTATCATACATGCTTGACTGGTCGCGAGGCTACTTAGTAAAAACCCAGCTTCCTTTTTTCCTTCTTCACGGTTGACTTGACTGAGCGTAACCGCCTTGCCTTTTCATGATGTTTGATTACCCACGCCGTTTTTGCGATCTTCAATTATACGTTCTTTTAAATACCTGCTCGTGAGAGTTCTCCTCGGCGGGTTCCCCATTCATTTTTTTTACGGTAATTATGCGTTATCATCCCTCGCAGGAGATTGAAAGTGCATCAGGTTCGATCGTGAACCATCTCATATGCATTTCTGTAAGAACAATCTCGGAATAACGGCTTGCGGACGAGCCCAAGCGGCATTCACCTCGGTCAAATCCGCTGCATCATCATCTCTGTGAATCCGCACTCGACTTCCTGACGCAGGTTGCTCTCTTTCGAGTCCGCTTCCACCACCATCAGATTATTATACCCTCGCCTTCTTAATCTTTACCTCGGTCATGATGCTTTAAGGACTTAATTAGTTCGAAGGAATATCCCAGTGGCAGTCTCTAAACGAGAAATAGTATATTATCAAGCCATGTGTTGACATTATGCGCGATAGTTGGGAATTCAAGTTGTTCCTGATCGTTTTCCGTGTAGGCACACCATTTAGTTGGTGTGCGATGAGAAGAATATTTATCCTTGGATTCTTCTTCTATTTTATGTAACCAGATCCTCTACTATGTTTGTTTTATCCTCTTTATTTTGTTTAAGAAAAGGAACAAAGGAACACAATGTTTTTTAAACTCCCTATTGCATGGAAATTAAAAGGTCAATTTTCTAATGCTGCCGAGTTGATCCGTAAACTTGTTGTAAATATGACCCATTAATTGCTTTGAAACATACTATCCTATATACTATTTTTAGTGATACTCTGTGCGTATACATTATCATGCTGCCTATGACCCGCAGCAAATACGAGGGGCAAGATAATGGTCCACCGAAAATAAGATCGTGTTTGATAGCTTGGGGACAGATGGATTCGAAGGGAGGAATTATTTTATGGAGAGTATTAAGGGATGATTTTTGGTCGTGAATGGCGCGTGGGAAAAAAAATTCGTCAACCTTTCGATTCGACTGTTTGTCGCATCCGACTGACGTACTTAGTAGGGCAGTCGGATGTGGTGGAGATGAAGATATCTTCCGTGCCAGTCTCGAATTCGCGCAAATCTAAATAATCTTGTGAAGCCGATGTGGCGAACGAAAACCTATTCATTGCTATCCATGTCCCTCCCATGGGCTAGTGATAGATTCTTAATTTATGTAAATCTGCCGAGCGAAGTGTAAGTACTTATTGATTTAAAAGTAATACAAAGCAAAAGTAAAAAAAAAAAATTGATCAAAGAAAATCATGAACGAATTTCAGGGAAAATGATTTGAAAGAGAAATTTTGAGAGCATTCGTATTTGTGGTTGTCACTTCCACTCCGTTTGTTTGAACGGCGAAAGTCTCGATGCCCGACAGCTTGGTGTGTCCTCAATTGCGTATTTTTTGCCCGCAGCATCCCGAGTCGAGTTGGCTCCTTCCTTCGATGCGTCTCCGAGGAGGGTTTTTTATTGGTGTGGGATCCTTTTAATTGCCCTGGCTCCTTGCGATGGAGACTACGTCTCGCTCCCTCTCTCTCCAGTCTAGTGAACGCACAAGTTTTAAGAGGCTGATCGTCCTTGAGTGACCGTCACTTCGCAGCATCACGCGTGCCACTCCTGTAAGACTCGCATGGTGCCTTCAAATATCTACTCAAGTGCAGAGGCCTATAGGAGATTTGAATTTAAGTGTCACAGGGAAATGTGGTTGTTTGCCTCGGGGTTGATGTCATTCTTCCTGTCTAATTGGTGATTAATAGCTGAACCTCTTGTAGGCAGACGTGAAGCGATTGATTAGGGCTTCATTGTAGAGCGAAGCATAGCGTGGTAGCGAGACCTGGCCTTCGAGGAAGGAAGACGAGCGAAGAAAAAGATGTGGATTTTAGAATAAGTGTTCTGAGGACAGTGGGCAAAGTTCATTGAGAATAGAGATGTCGTTGAGCAGATTCAGGCTTGATATATATTCAATCAAACAACGTTCGCTATTTTACATAGAGTTAACTCTGTGTATAATTGCGAGTGTTGTTTGATTAGTAATGCGGTTCTTTCCTGGGTATTTATAATTATGCTGGTGAAGATTCTGGGTGAATAAAATTTTAAATGGCTCTACGACATGGTCATACTACAGGAAACAAAGTAATGAACATTCCCCTGAAACTCACTTTCTCTTTGGAAATTTGCCTTACATTGAAGGAATAAAACCAGGGTAATTAAATTCTGTTAATTGCCATTTAAAGTAAAGGAAATTCTACTCGTCGTCAGAGTCCCAAATGCCGGGAGATTTTTCCTCTCGCAGGAAGATACGTGCCTAAATTCGCACAACTTCCCCCAATTTTTTTTGGAGAAGTGGCCAACCCTAGTGGAGAAGATTACGAAAGGTCGCTATGGTTGGAGAGGATGGAAGTCAATGGGAGATTTTGGAATGAAACGAAAACAATTGTCCAAAAAGGGGCGAGCGTTTAAGAACAGGCAGGTATGATGGAAGAGAAAAAGATGTATGTGTGATACACTGATAGCTGGAGCATAAAATAAAGTTTAAAAATTAATGCCTAAATGTGGAAGTACTATAGAAGTAGTCGGTCTTACCCTAGCTTCGTTTGATATAGTGGGTACCAGTTAAAATGGTTGAAGAGTTACGGGATTATTCATTTGTAGGGTTACAATTGAGTTGTGATGCTAGTAAATTGAAATGTAAGTGAAATATCCCAGGTGGATGCGGAGCAGTCTAGAATAGCGATGTAAATTAAAGAATGTCATTTTAGTAGATATGACTATATGTTTTGAATATCCAGATCCGAAGCCACTCCTAATTCTGTGCTTTGTTGCCTTTATATTCCGTTTAAACTTCAGGGATTCGAGAGTATCATTTATAATTTCCCTTCACTTCCGAGCGAAACTGATGATATTTGAAGTCCTCTGCGTCTGAACCAGTTCTTTTATGCAATCCATAACGCATGCCGTGATACGGGCGTCTCCCTATCAGTACCTAAAGATAAATGTATTGAATATGAACTTCCGTGGCTCTGTCGGCAAGTAAAAAAGTGAATCTCCATTTCTACGGCCTTCCTTTGTCTTCGTCTTATCTCCTCGCTCATCCCATTTCAGTATCTATTCTTTGTCCGATTGCCCAAAGCATGAGTGAGCATCTAAGTGCCGAAGGTCCTCGCTCTCAGAATTACGTGGAATTACTCGTTTCCTGGCAAGAAAGAGGAAGCTTCGCCAAACCATACTTAAGTAAATTGACCTTGCTTAGGTTATTGCTCCTTCAGTGATCACGTCTCGTCCTTTGGCATTCCTTGTAACATCCGGGCTAACTTTCATTTCACTAAATGACCATGTGACTTAAATTGAGAGCTCTGCGATAATTTTGAAATAATCGGTTGCACTATCAGAAAGAACCACTGCCAGAAGCAAAGAATCCTAATGGCATGTGTCTCCTTTATTTATAAAATTCGGTATAATTACTTAGTGAAGGTATTTTGCACTTGATATACTTGGGAGTTGGAAGGCTTGTTCCCTATATCCCTATATGTGCGTGCAGAAAAATGTTCTCTTTTTTCGGTCAATTAAAAAAAAGTCCCTTGGATCAATCCCAACTTCGGCTGCGTTACCTTTCGCCACCTCTATATTGGTCAAAATTACCCAATAGCGGGTTGTAATGCAGGAATGTCTTGTTGCCTTTCAATGATCCCAAAGGTGATGGTGTCGTGACACTAACATGGGGTGGGAGATACGAGGATTTGTCTCGGAGTGGGGAAGGAGTCATAAAAAATATGTAAAAAATAAAAAGCGGAAAGAAAAAACCCTAATATTCTAAATAATTAAACACGCATTTCATCAAGTTCATCCCTGTATTAATTAAGGTAATATGATGATTAAGATAAGGTGACACGGGGGTTTCGAAACTGGAGTCGTAAAGATGTATAAATTCGGGTCATGTAAAAGTTGTTAAATAATTAAGTAGATCTCTTTATTTTGATAATTTAACCGGCGTTCTCAGAAATGTTTTCAGCGTCGATAGGTATCGAGTAGGCGTATTTATAGCTTTTGTCGAAAAATATAGTTGTAAACTCGTATGCTCCAAGTTTTATGGGAACAATTACTACTTAGTTTAATGGGCTTCGCATCCAAAGAAAGCAGCTCGCGTGGAATGTTCGCTGTAGCCGCCCACGTCCAACGGAGAGAGATTCTCATGGCTCCGAGCGATGTCAATGCCGTAAATTTCCTGTGAGTTTTCTTGATATTTCTTTTTTTCACACGCTTCAAACTTCCATCTGTGGTTGTTTTGGTAAAGTTATTCTAGGGTGTGCATGAATCGCCAATGCCTTGATATCTGCGCATTCAATTAGTTTCGAATGTTTAGTTCTTCTTCGCTTCCCTCCGCTGCTATTTTGGCCCTTGTACCTGGAGTATTTTATTAATTAGGGTAGTTGTGGGTTATCTGTATTTAGAAAACCAAATTTAAGTAACTACTCTTTTAATGCTCTCGAAATGCTTGTGATTAAAAATAATTATCTTTATTGGTTACTTAGAAAAATATAATTTTACCACTCTATTGTAGGACTTAAAATGGAAAATAATGTTACAAATATAAGTATGCACATGTTTTTAACGCATGTATATATCATCATAAAAATGTTGCTTTCCTATTCTCGATTTTTTTCAAGGTACTTATTTCGCGAAAAACAATCTAAAACTCGTTGGTACTTCATCATTAAACAGTTCACCGATTGTGCCATGCTATGGTTAAAAATATTAGTATCCAACGCTTTGAGATTACCTGCTCCCAATCTCGGCGTCTCGCTTGTAGATTCCGCTTTGGTAATCTATTGAGGTATGTACTGGATAAGCAGCTGCAGTCTTCGTTGAATGTCGAATGATATCTTCTTAGGTACATGAAAATGTTTTTGCATAAAGATTGTGACGGATATATGTACACAGTGTCTGTATGTGTATGTGCCAAATTAATTTTAAGCCTTGTGGGTGGGATTTGAAAGGATTCTAAGCTACGTGGGTGTTTCTCTCCTACGGAGTTATTCGTATTCTAGAATATAGGCATCCAAACTTCGAAATAGAAATTTAGGGTAAAATGTTAAAGGGTGGCCCATCGAGAAAAAAGAATAGCTCGCAATTTCCTGTACCGGTTAGCAGATGTCAACTGATCTCTCCTGGTCGGCGTTACTGTCTACGTTTCACTTGAAAACCGATGTAGGGCAGGCTGGTTCCATCTTGAGAACGCCAAAAAAAACACGCAACTTCCCGTGGGAAATTACGTAGCTGTTGAAGCGATGAAGGCATGCAGTAGTCCCTTGATTTTATCCCACGTAGTACGTGCCGTGAGTATTCGGGATGCCAACATCTCGGTGGGCATTGTCTCGAGATTCCAAATAAGTGGATATGGGCGTGGACGGTTTTTCGAGGGGGAATAGGCGTGGATTCCGTTCGAGGAGTTGGGTCAAACCCGAATATGGATGGCTCAATCTGCCTCCGGCTTGCGCTCGCTATCGTGTATGGTTCCCCTTTATGTATAGCGGTCGGATCTTGGGTCCAACACCGTATTTGAGTTGGCAGGACTGTCCGATGATGAGAGTGATGGAGGAGGAGAGCCGGATAATGGCACAGGGCTCCCACAACAGCCCTCGGGATGTCGCGTGGGTGGATTGGCGCGGAGGAAGTGCTGCTCAAGTGGCCGCACGAATATATTCCTCCTTGGACGGTGGGTGGGTGTCGGAGGAGAGGGCGGTGCCGGGCGTGGAGGCGATGGTGATGAGTGGAGGCGGAGGAAGAAGGAGCCGGCCACCGCCGCGCCCGGCCAGAGCATCATCGCATCCTTCCTCCTCCGCTCCTGCCAACACTCCCGCTAGAGCATTCCTATCCAATTTTCCCGAGGGGAGGAACAGGGAACATCAGGACCGTGCCAAATTCAGGAATCTTGTTCGTTGCGTAATTCTTTTGTCCGGAATAGAAAAGTATGCTTTATTGCTGCTGTGAAAGGAAGGGGAAGGTATTTAGAGCCATTAGGAATTTAATAGAAATTTTATTTATTCTGCTCCAGTTGTCACCCAACGAGCAAATTATAACGGTACAGAACTAAGAAAATAAATGAGTATAAAATATGAATTACAATATATCAGTACAATTTGGCCGTAAAGGTAAATCCCGACACCCAAATATAAACAAGTTTATACCTTTATATAGAACACTGGAAGCATTTCGTTGATATATTACAGTAACTCTGAAATTAGAAGAAGTTCATTAAATTTTTCTTTAAATTTGTAAGAGGAACCAGTGTCTGTTACGTTCTGGGGTAGGATGTTTCATAGTTTAGAGGCAGTGATTAGGAATGAATTATGGTATATATGTATCCTTATGGTATTTAAAGATTTGGGTGCTTGTAGAGTTTCTTAGGGGACCGAGGAAGGATGGACCAACCCAGCAGTTATGGCGTACTTATACGAAAAGTGCGAGTTGGTGCCACACGCATGTTAACATCCCATCTGACAGTTACATTACTGTGCTTGAGGTGCTCTCCACGTAATCCCCTAACAATTACTTCATCAACCAGATTCATTAGGGCGATATTGCCATGCACCAGCTGAGATACGCGGAATTTTGTAAAATCGCGGTGCTTGAAAAACCTCCGTCAGTTCTCCTTCTCAGTGGGATTCGGTGCTGACCTTTGGATTAAAAAGTCCCGGTTTTAAAGCCGAGTGAAGCCTCTTCTGAGACATCCCCTTAAATCCTCAAGGCACTATTTCTCGGACTATAAGGTAGGAAATCGTGGATGGCGTTTGGGAAAGTTTTCCCCCTTTTCTTAATGTGAAAATTTCACTCGCCTGATGTCTTGATTGGAATGAAAAGGCGCTTGAACGCTATAAGTTTGACGTCCAGACCTAGCCAGCCAATCCTTGAGCTTATATTGATGGAGTAAGTTATACGGAGTCGTTATTTGTTTGTGGTTGGATGATTTCTGCGGTTTTGATTCTTGAGAAGTGAATAATAGAGCCTAAGTCATTAAAATATTTTGATGATCCTGTATTTGATATAATCATGGAAGGCTGGGTTTTAGCTTGAATTAATTTGGAGACTGAAATCGTGGGATAAATTACTTGGGAATTAAGGAGAAAATTTAATTGAATTATGTGATGGGGAAAAAAAAGGAAATCATTGGATAGTGGATGGAATTGAAATAACAGATTCAAAAGGGCATGATGGCTGCTGAAATTTGATCAAAATGAGTATTAAATAGGAATATAGAATAGATGGAGGAATAGAATGTGACAGTATAAAGTGGAAGCATAATCTTGAGTAGCTGAAAACTGTACTTTAGGGAGTTGGCTTTAATTGTCTTTCCTTCTTCGAAACAAGTCCAGAATCATCTTTCGTTTTGCAATCGCTTTGTTGAGATTCGAGTTGGTTGGTTATTCAGGGGAGGCGACCGACAGCTGAGACCATTTGCGCCATTTAGGATAGGTGGGTAATTGGGTAATGGTAGGAGTTATCAGGGAACGGAGGAAGGGTGGAGAGAAATATGGCTTCGGCATTAGCCTGTGTTAACGAAAGGCGCCAGGGGTACCACGGCTTAACGTCCCATCCGTCAAAGTACTGAATTTGAAATGCCCTCCTTAAGTGGGGACCGGTTTTCCACGAAAAATCCGCCACTGCCGGGAATCGAATCCGGACCCTCGGGATGAGAGGCCAGTACTCTATCCACCACACCAATCCGATCCCCGTTGAGATTCGATCAAGAACGTTCCTTATTATGTGGTTTTCAGGTAGTATTTTTTGTTTTGGATGGATTTGCAATCCTACGAGTAGTAATTCATTTAATGCGTCCTAATGAGGATGGTCTACCATACATATAAGGTGCAAATTGAAACCTGGATATATGGATCTTCGGACCTATAGGAAAGATGGAACGATTGAAAGGGTGTTCGAAGTGAAATTGGGAAGAGATCGAAGAAAGAAATGATCAAGGTGGACAGGGCTCCTTTCCTTTGGATCCCTTCTACTGACCTCTATAAAAAAAGTGGTATTGTCATTCCTTCCTACGCACCTCACACGCACCCACGCACTCCTTCAAGCTTGTTTTCTTTCTCCCCGTTCTGAATGACTTTCGCGAGGGATTGCGTCAAATCTTTGCATGCTCTGGCGATGTTCTCCAGCCGTCATAAATAACGTGCTTGCCTTGGTCGCCGGGAATGTGGAAGGGTTTGATTAAGACGATAATGCAGTGCGTAGTTGTCCGTCTTTGAGGATGAGGTCATGGCAAAGAACCAGCTATTAAAAAAAGACATTTGGCTCCCTACCTCGACTCAAGAGCAAGTAGAGAAGTGCTCTTAAAACCTGCAAAAAAAATGAACCCCAGGAACATTTTCCACGTCTTGAATGAGGATTCATGAGGGATTTTAGTTGAAAGCCATGGGTTAGAAATACCGCTGTCCTCAAACCCAATCATCCATGATGTTTTTATCTATTCCAGAAATATTTCTTCTCTCTGATTTATTGTGACTTAACTAGGAGGTAGCCATGTGTCACAAGGTTTGAAATATATTTTTGAATTCGTTATTTTTCAAATTATTTTGTTTTTAGGCCCCAGATTCTAAATGGAATTGCTGTTAAATGGAGTTATTGAAGACCCTAGTCCAGAGTCTTGCTTTGGAGTTGAGTTTAGTTTCATTTACCCTTGTACTGAATGTTACACTCTCAAGCTCTCTCCAAGCAGTGAAAAAGATGACCAAGGATTTTCCCCGAGCAAAAGGTTGCCTTTTGTCCTATGTGCGTAATTAAAGTCGCCGGCATGATAACTCAAACTGATAAAGTAGTGCGCGGGCATTTTCACTCCATCCCATCTGTTGATGCACCTCTACGTAAAGCGATCGCCTTCAAAGAGTATTATTCTATCCACGCCACATTAGAGAGTTCAATTCAAGAGATTTCTCACTTCCTCTCGGGCACTTTTATGCCCTCAAATAATGCTCTTTTTTTCTCAGGTAACTCCCGTTCATGAGCATTTCGGCGGGAAATTTCGAATGAGAAGCGTTCCTCATCCCATTAATGTTGGAACACACCATGGAATCGTGATCATTTCACAAGGCGATGTTTCTATCGGTTATACTTAAATGTGGTCTAGAGTCGATGAGGCCTGTGTAACTGTTCAGTTAGTGGGAGGCCTTTCTGGGAAGATGAAGGGGAAGGTATTTTTACTGAAATAGTGAGTGCATCCGTGGTTTTAAATTCCACCTGTTGCGGAGTTATCACCCTGATGTATTTTTTACCTTCGAAGCGTTTCGTTTATCGCGGCTCGCAGATGATGCCGAAGCTTTCGTTCATGCCGAGGCCAGCAGCACCTCAATGAGTCTGTGGAGATTGGAATATCGTCCATCTTTTCTGCCCCGCGGACGAGGTCTCGAACCGGCAATGCTTCGCCCTACCACTTGCGCACTACCCCAGCCGCCGAATCGTCCGTCCGTCGCGACTCTTCACGCCTCGTTTGCTTTTTAAGACGCCCGTTCCGTTGCACCAGTCACGTGGGCGCGGCGGATTCCTGCAAGACGCCCCACACATGCATGCTTCCCTTTTCTGTAGTCGCCCTAAAAAGCACGCCCACCACGACGCAGACATTGCATTGGCTTCTCGTTATTTACTCCTCCCTTTCTCGTCCGCCTGCGAGCCGTAAGTGTTTTCCTGCGGACTCAGTGGCCGTGGATCCACTCTCGACCTCACCCCATACACTCGTCAATCGCGCCCCATGGGAGGAAGTTTACTCAAAGGCCTTATCTATCCTTCCACGTTTTGCCCATGTGCCTTTTCTATTTGGGTTTCTTATATCAGAAGACTGATGCAGGCCGTACATTGTGGAACGATACCAAAATGATCTTAACTTCGTATTTTATCTACAAAAGTAAGTAACTGCTCGTGCTTTCAGCTAATGATTGATGTACCTGTACCTTGATAATGACTCTCATTTCTGAAACCATGGTTGGCCAATAAGGAGTGCCGACACAAAGCAGTGAAGTCCTTCATTATGGCTTTCTACCAAAGCTTCAATGGCTTTTTACTAATATCTGCTCCACCAAGAGACACAAATATACCTATGCTAGATGTGTGAACTCGGCAGGAAATGGAAAGGTCGAGGAAAAAAAATTGACGTAGGTAGTACGTGCGTGATAGAAGTGGCTAGATCCTAAGGATATAAAAGGTTATGATTGAGGGTGATAGTACAAAATGAAGAAATGGTTTAATATTTCGCAACAGGTGCTTCAGAAAATTAATCTGACTGAGAAAATTTATTTTTTAAATAGTCAACCCTATTTCAGCAAATTAAAGCGATTAGATATAGTTGTATACTATCCGAATAGACATATACGCTTTGTTAATGTTGTCAGATTTTCGAGGCTTAAGATATCGGTTTGGAGAAAATGATGAGGAAAACCTGGGTATACATCTGTTTTCGTATCATGGTCCGCATCCACTCCTCGATCAACTTTACCGCTTGCTCGAAGACGTTCCCTTGCGACTTCAGATTTTCGCAGGTGCAAGATGACTATCCAGAGCCGACGCCTCCTCAGCTGATGTAATAAGAGCCACGCCTCAGATTTTACGACGTTATTCCTTCAATAAAAGCTATAAGCGAAAAGCGCCTCAGTCCAAATTTCCTAGGATTGAAAAGCCGAAAACGTTGCCTGGAGGTTTAGAAAATTTTACATCATCATGATTATTTTGTCAATGTTGAAAGAACTTTGAACTCACGCTGATCTCCAGATTACGGCGTATTTTAGCTTTTCTAATCTTTTTACTCATTTCGTATGAAATCCATATTCTTTAGTTCCTCTTTCGTGCGTACGAGGCCTTTAGCACTTTCTTTATCATATGTTTACCTCGCAAAACATCAAACTATTTTGCTGTCTTCTTCCTACATCTATCAATTTCCTACCATGCTTGTAACTTCATCGTCATCCAAGCCCTCTCTCCATATTTATCCACGCCCACATTTTTAATGGCTGGAGAATATGCAACGTAAGGGAAGTATCTAAAAATCATCCCTTCCTTATCTCATATCTAAGTTACGCGGCAAACAAAAACTGCTATTTCCGCGGCATTCATGTAATTTTTTTTGGGTGGTTTGTGGCCCACATCCCAAAAAATGAGTATGGTTTCAGGAAACCTAGAATTTAAGTTAACCTTCAGTTGACTTGAAAGGTTTCACACGTGTTAGGCTGACAGAAAAAATTCAGAAACCCCTTCAAGGAATTTTGCATTCTGAGGAATCTTTTGAACGAAGATTGTCAATAGGAGGGAATTTAATCTCCTTATATGCTGACCTTCGGGGAAGGCTAAGCTCCTCTAGCATCAAGCCTCATTCAGGAAGGTCCCACTTTTAAATTCTACGTTACTTGTTGCACATTGTTGTTACATCTGAATTATTACGTGAGAACCGAAGATGTTCGACTGAAACCATGTTGCTCATTTAGGTAACTGTCAATTTCTTCTCTTCGGGGAATGAAATTTGAATGGTGAATTTTAAATGTTTCAGCCTCTTGACTGCTACACCAACCCATTTCTGAATTATATGCCCATTTTATTTACATTAAGTGGAGACTCTTATTAGGTCTGGATTAACGAGGACTGATCGTAGGTTAATAACTCTCGGATACTGTGGACGTATTTCTGCGCAAATTTCATCTCGTGGTGGTGAATTCGTTACTGTTAGCTTAGTTTTAGTCCTTCAGTTATGATTTTTGGAGCGAAAGGAAAAGTCACTGATGCTAAACCTTGATTCAGAACTGTACATTTTATTGGGTGGTAATTTCTTTGAAACCTTTTTAATTTGTTGTCAAAATGCAACTATGCCTTGACAGGCACGTAGCCAGAAATTTGTTTCGGGGGGGTTTGGCAAAGTCCTAGTGTAGCGTAATTTGAAACAAATCCGCTTTGCCCGTTCGGTGCCGACATGTTACAAATCTCTTGCCCTAATTTTCAGTGCTTGGTTTATTACTCTCACAGTGCCCGTTCCTATCTCTTCTCACCGGTAAAGTTCACTGCATACCTTGTTATGAAGCAGTTAATTTGAACGGCCCCAGAACAGAATTTCAACACATACATACATATCAGATTTAAAAGAACAATTATTAACCACATGCATTCAACAAACTAGTGATCACATTTCAAGATACTTAACACGTGAATTATACGCAGTGTAATCTAGATTATCATGCCCAGTTAAAATCAGAACAACAAAATTATTGGGAAAAGTTTCGGAGGGGAAGGGGGGCTGAAGCCCCACAAGTCCCCCCCCCCCCCTCCCCGGCTACTTGCCTGTGCCTTGAGAAGTTTGTTGTAAGTTGTATTTGTTGTAAGTCACGGACTAAGGAATTCATGTTGATTGCTACACGGTAATATTTTAGCTGCAAGAAATTTAACGTACGAACCTCCTTCAGTTACTAAGGCGATCAGCTGAATCAAATCTTATTCGACGATATACTACCCACCGTAGGCTTGCCAATTATCATTGACTGAGATCCATACGTTATCTTTTTCGTGGAGCACTTTTATAGCTTCCGAGTCCTTTTTGTCTTTGTTATGCAAATGCTGAAGGGCGTGGTTTCAATTAAGCGAGTTTTTTTTCTCCATCGGACCAAGTCGGAAGCTCATTAATTTCCACTCGCCGACGTCAATTTGTATCTCCTCCCGTTGTCAGTAGGTCACGGTGCCTTCGGGGAACGGTCAGGAGTTTGTGAACGTGCGTGGATGTGAGTCACTTCTGGAATATCTGAAAGGCTTATTTAGCCGATTGCCTGTAGTCTGTATTATCTCTGTCGATCGTTTAAATTTGTTTCTGTGAAGTAATATTACGTATTCTGATATGTCCGTTTTCTTTTTGGGGCGTTTATCAATTAGATTGTTAATTTCTCTGTTAAAAATCACGATTTCGTGCATCAAAACTCCATATCTGGATGATGTAGATGCATAACTTTGTAATATATTTTTGAAAAAGATTTATTTTATTAAGAAAACGGTCCAAAACAGCTCATCGGTATTCGTGATATGGATACTCTTACATACTCGTAACATCCATAAATATAACTCATATATTTACATTAATCCATGCATAAAAAATGGGATTGGAGGATACGATTGGAAAAGGGAACAGGGAGCTCATTAATTGATGAACTTCAAATGGGTTGGGATTGTACAGATGCCAGATCACTACAGAAAAAAATTCGACTGAGTCGGGACTCGAACTACGGACCTCCACTGTAGTGCTACCGTACATGATATTTGTATACTCAAAACAGGATGTATGCGTGAAACAGGACATATGCGTAAAACAGGATATATGCGTACAATAGAATGCATACGTAACACAGAAATGAAATCGTCCAGTCCATTGGCATGATGCCTACTTTTTTATGGCACTTCATAGGTTATTATGCATTTCGTCTATATCGTCACATAAAAAGATATCTTTTTTAAATTGTAATACTGTAAAACCAGTTGTCGGGCTCTCAATGTCGAGTTTACCATGGCATTGGTATGATCATTATGAAAAATTCTCATTTGGCTCCGAAAGTGACGTAGTTGTAAGTTTAGTAATCGAATAAACATCGATATTGGACTGTAATTGGTGAAAATTTGCATCGTTGCTTACTGATACAATTAAATATTTTTTAGTAACTTCTCGTATATTTATTTTTTCATACCACGGTTTCTGCAACTATGTCTTATTTATATTGCACAAAATAAGTAAAATAAAAATAACCAGTAGCCAAGTTGATGATAAAGCCATGGGGGGAAAAAATTCGTCTGAGTACCACTCGCATTCCACTCATGGCATAGGCAAGAGGTGTTCATGAGTGAAGCTGATTGGTAGTAGAAGGATTAGGATTTGTTTCATATTTGGCCAAGGGTTTGCTCGCCAGCCCTTGTTAAATGGACTTTCTGCCTCTTCTCCTCCGTTCATCCCTCGACAGTCGCATCTATGCTTTTTGCTCGGGTGAATCATGCCGCTCTCGATAGTAGTTGGGTAGCACTATTGAGGCAATTCATTGCATAATATTATTGCCGGTTATTGCGTATTGTGCAGTGTTAATGACCCATGATTCATCAAAAAAGAAATAAAAACTTTTACAAATAAAAAATATTACCCACATAAGTTACTGACACCCCCGACCAAGGTTAAACGGATCACCGTCATTTTCAATGTCCTAACACCAGCAATGCACGTGTACATGTGGCAGGGTATAGTCGGTCACGAGCCTTAAAAATAACTATTGTTGAAAGAGATAAGAAATAATTATGAAGTATTATTCATATTTTTCTCTAATCTTTTTCTGTTTGCGTTGTAATCGTATATTTTGCGTGTTGAAGACAAATTATTATCTTCTTCGGTAAACGCACTCTATAATTTCTTCGACGCACGGTATCGAGTATTGCACTAAAATAGCTCTTCTGAGGGGTAATTCATTCCGAACCAGCAAGTTCGTGTCCTCCCGCACCCATCGTTCCCCTTATTGCCCCCTTGAACCCACCACGCCAAGGCGAGCTCCGTCGAGTGGGAGGGGCGGTGGGAGCGGACATCTCATCCATCGTCTAAGTGGAATAACAGCGAAAGAGAAGTCCCCTCGTCCGAGCCGCCTCCGCCCACCACCATCCCTTTTAACGGAGAGACAAGGATTGGCTCGTGGTGGCCACAGCACCAGAGGCAGATGTTAGTTAAGCTGGAGAGGGCAACTTAGAAGCCAGTTGCGGACACGGCTGGCAATTGAGTCTTGGAGAGGAAATAGCAGGGTGGATAATGTAATGAAACGTGTCTTGCACTTATCTACTCAAATTTGAAGTCATCCTATCATGGTTTAATCCTTAAATGATCATTGTTATAGGCTCGTGTATTTTATAATGCTATTGAAATGGCCTTCCTTCGTGCGAAAACTAATTTAATAGCAAAAGTGAAAATTCCGCATTATTATTTGGTGGCATGGTTCCGTTAAATTAATCCTAAAGTGAGGCTTAAAACATAGCCCAGTGTGGAGAGCGTTGGGGTACTAAGGTCGCATTCGGGAGAAGCCTCTCTAAACGACCATTTAAACCCAGTATGCGTGACGCTTTGGTCAAAATGTCTTTATATGGAACCACGGAAACAGCATAAGAAACTGCCCATCCCCCCACCTGATGTGTGAATTTCACACGCCGTTTGGTTAGTACTTGATTAGCTCTACTCTGACCAACCAGCTTCCGGCTCACCAACCAACTCATCGAAAACTGGGTGTGTTCCTGCGATAAAAATGTAGTTATTTCTAGTTTTTAATTTTCTTCGTGAAGTTTGTTTTGAAAGTGTGGCTGAGAAGAAAAATAAGTGTGCTTATAGTGTTGACTGCAATCGCTTCTCCAGTTCCAGAGGCAGGAATTTTTTCCCTACTATGCCTCAGTGGACTCGCGAAAAACTATTAACGTATTGGATTTGAAAACAAGACTTGAAGAATTAAACAGATAGGGTGACAGAATCTTTGAGGAATCTAATGACGCTGGCCCCGGCTTCTGGAATTTCCTCTTAAGCGTGGACGTAATGCCTGAAATCTACGTCGAAGCTAAAGCCGCAAAACATGTGAAACCAGTGGAACCGTGATTTTGCCTTATGTTTATGTATTTATCTTTATGGAGTTTTTATTGAAACAGGGTTGCTGTTAATCCATCCATGTTCTATCCATCTTCTGTGTTGTAAAACTACGTGAACACGCACGGGATAGCCATCATAAATCCAACTCTGTGAACATTTCAAGTGTTATGGTGTTGGAAATTATTTTCCCGGCCTGCTCTTAGCATTATTGCCTATTCTCGTTTCCAATTGAAAGCTATCAAGAAAATGTTTAATATACTAGGATAATTTTGAATTGTTTGGATGGCATTTTCTGGATATTTTTTTAAATGACATTCATTTACTTGATCATCATGTTGGGCACATATTAAAAACACCAGCGTATTATGCTAGATTCGACCAGATAAATAAGATTAGAGAGATAGATTGTCGTACAGATAGATTCAAAATGGCATTTTTCCCCCGTACTATAAGAGAACAGAATAGGCAGCATAGGAAAGGGATAGGTAGGGGAAATATTTTAGAGTATTCTGTAGTGCATGATGCATGTATTAACCCCTCAAATACTATAGATACCAACAATCTAGTTGCATGAGACCCTTTAGTTGCTTGCTTGCATGTTAGTAGTGCATGCTTGGTGACCTTCACCCCCTGCCACACACCACAGCGGTGGCTTGCAAGGTATCATGTAGATGTAGATGTAGATCATTTGTAAGCATTTCTAGACTTCTCAGTGCGCGTTAACAACATTTCACCCTGAGGCTGGTGAATGTTTAAGGCAGTTGTAATAACAAAAGATATTCCAGTCCCCAATTGACTGCTTGGTATACTGTGGAAATCATTTTTGTTCCGTTATAATGCGCACGTCCAAATTCATCTCTGCCTCACATAGACAAACTATAATTGGGTCCGTTTCCTGATGCACACTCTTAGGTATGATTTAATTATAACAGCGTTTGAACAGTTATTTTTTATTTGAATGAGAGCTCACTGGTATGCTATTCATCTGAAATGTGGAGTGAACTACCGTCGGAAGATCGGAAAAAGATTTCGTCTCACCTTTCTGGTTGCTTAACAGAAAAAATTTCACTTCGCACTTGCTCTGTTAAAAATTTGTTCTTACCATATTGGCCAGCGATTATTATTCTCGGCGAGTCTTGCGGGAAAATAGTTCCAACCGCGTAATTGGCCTCTGCGTAAGAAAGCAACACATAAAAAGTATAACTGCAGCGCCACACAAAAAATTTCCTCGCGCTGAGTTCACATTGGTGTTCACATGAGTACGCTGGAGAGGAAAATATAAGAAAATCCACCTTAGTTCTTGACCTTATAACTCACCACGGTCGAGTAACAAGGTTAATAGCGTCGTAAAAACCAGTTTCTTCTCTGATCTACAAAATTCAGTCTCTCTTCATTTAAAAATGTTGCCTTTTTTTTACAGCTAGTTTTGTATCGTTTTAAGCATATATTTATCTGGTTTCCTTTTGCTCTGAAATGGAAATTTTGATGTGCTTAGTGTCTCGGATCCTTCGTGATTTTTGTCTTTAATCACATGAACTCCGAGAGTTTTCGCCTCCTATTGAAATCGCCATATATCTCACTCCAGAATAAATGACTCTAAGCGAAAAGAGATTGACGAAATAGTTGGAAAATAAGAAGCTTAGGCTCTGGTGATTAGCTAAGATCTGGTGAGATGTGCTGAAGAAAAATCAGATTGCTCCACCAGACCACACTGAATAAATATATTTCGATTTTACTGCCCTTGTGGTCGAGAAAAATGCATGCCCAAATAATTAATAAAGGACATATTATGACATCGTATTCCTCTTCTAATTAACTACACTTAAACAAATTTCGTGAAAATAATGTGTAATAAATCGGTCACTTAGACGAACATCGCCGTAACGTCATTTTGACTGGAGACAGCACCTTACGCTCAAAGGTGCTGTTCCTTTTCTCGCAGATTGGTAGTTTTCGTACAGCTACGATTAAGGTGATCAAAGTGTTGAAACGCATTATTTAACAGATACCGCATCCCATTTAGAGTCGGGATTCAAACCTGTGACTTTTGGATAGGTCGGCTGACACTATACCGACCTGGCTACCGTGGTTGGCTGATTAATGGTTAATGATTGTGATGTTGTAAAATAAAATGTTGCACTTCTGCTCGTCGTCCTTGGTCTGAGGATCGTGTTAGTGAGGTACATACATACGTGCTCTCTGAAGATTAGCCGTAAGGGAATGGCTGGCTGGGATTGGCGATCGTGTGCTTTCCTCCCTCAGTGTTTTCAATGGCTTCGGACACTTCTAGCGTCTCTCCCTTGGCCTTTTCCGCTTGAGTCAACATCACGTTCCACTCGCGCGATCTCCCTTTCTCTCTTTACTCTCCCTTTAAAAGTCTCCTCGTCGATGACTCTTTACCGACGATGCAAGTTGCCCTTGGATCGGGTTGATTGAAGTTTTGCTATCGCCGATTACTGCAGTTGATCCAGGCGGCGGGGTAGGAAGGCAGGGAGAGAGGTGGGAACATTTCCGCTTTCCATCTGCCGTGCTTAAAAAAAAAATATTACATCGTTTCCACTCACCAATTGTACTCCTTCGTGATCCCTAATCACTTAATCGGCAGTGACTCCAATAACTTTCTTCAGTTTTTTTCCGACGTTGGCTTTATCACTCGAACTTATTCTTAGATTACTGGATTGATTGATATATTAAAACTGTTTCTCGCTTAGGATGGTGGAACAGCTCCAGAGTAAATTGTAATTACAATTTTCCATATTTTTAATTTATTTATTCACGACTATTTTTGCTGCATCACAGCATGTGTGCGGATGAATTGCTTAAAACAGTAGAAAATTGCATTTATAACCAGCGGTGATGGATATTATGTTTCCAGGGGTATGCAAGCCTGAATTATAAGTTTTAGAATTTGTGTTGGCTGAGTATAAACCACAGTCTTCCTCAAGAAATTCAGTGTGACAGCATCTAAATCAACGGATTATCCTGCAAGCCACTTCGGAGTTGGTTCAGAGGTTTTACTCATCACCGAAGTTACGCTAGTTAGATGTACTAAAAAATACTCGAGGAAAAAGGTTTCAGCTAGATATGCTCGTGGGTTATGCTGCTAAATGATTAGAAGCCACAAAGGAGTAGAATTTTTAAGAATGATCTAAGAATTTTCTTGCATTGCATATGAGATTAATTTAAACAGGCATGCAAGGTTAAGAGAAATCGGCATTCTGAAACTGATGCTTGCAGCATACTAATGCTTACGTCACCGCTAACTATTCAATATTTTTGCCATTTCTACCTGTCCAATCTTCGCGCGTATCGCAGAGTAGCGATGTTCATTGAGGATTCATTGTGAAGGAGGGTGGTGTATGGGTTTTTTTCACCCATTTCGCTGCCGGAGACACGCGCCCCCAATTCCCCGCAAAACTCAAAAAGTCGTTCCGGGTTCGCAGATTCTTCTTGCGCAATTCCTCGCGTTCCCTGGTGCACAACCGAAGGAGCGCCTCTAGCCTCTTCGATGCCTCCGCAACGAACCTCCCTTCGCCGATGCGCTCGGAGTATTCATGAAATTTCCTCTCAGGACCATTCGCCGCGTCGCGGTCCGCCCTGTGGCGTTTCGACAGGATCTGCGGTGAGGTGATCAAGTGTCACCTCCATCCACCCGTTCCCCTGACAGCGAAGCCCGAGCCTCCCATTCCACAGGTGGGGGAAATGCGAGAAACGCGAGGCGTTGTGAAATATTCGAACACTCCAGCGCCCTTTCCATTATACCCCGCCCGGCTATTGAATTTCCTTAGCCCAGTTATCTATATGCATATCTCCCATTTTCTCTTCTTCTCGCCCACTCCCAGGGGCGCTAAGATCCTTTTCGGTATCGCGTGGCTTCCGGACAGGCTCGATAATTGTACTCCCCGGAGTGGGAGCCCCTAATTCTGTTCGATATTTGCATGCCTGACGGGTTTCTGAACTGGTATGCTCAGACGTCTTTCTTTCGTCTTAGACGCTGCGTAGTGGGTTGTCGGAAAAGACGAGAAAATTCACTCACCCGCAAGGTGGGTGGCTAAGTTATTTCATATGATTGGGAATATTACTTTCGTAATTACTTCTTTATGAGCATTTATCACCACCGACCATGAATACTTATATTGGTTTAACTCAGCTTTCTACTAGATTTTTTCTCATTTGCTACAAAATGAAGCATGAGTATTCTGCATTTAGATATAATTGCATTCTGTCACTCAAGGATAAATCTTTGTTTTTTTTAATACAAGAGACCAAACAAGGATGCCAGTTTCCAGTGCGTACATCGCTATCCCTATGCCAGGATTGTCCAACCTGCGGCCCTGTACGGTTATGCGGCCCAGAAAGAAATTTTAATGGAAATTATTTGTCTCATCAACTATCCTAAGTGTTTATATTTTCAGCTTTACCCAAAGCATTTCCCTGCCCGGTTAACTTATTTTAGCAGGTGAATTGAATATATTGATCGGTAATGTTGTTACCAGCAAAGGGATAGTTTTACTCGATAGTAATGCGTGCTCGGTGTAGAGCACACCCTCGCTGAGAATCGCCTGGTGCTATTTAGATGAGAATAAAATGTTTTACACTCTGGCCTGAGGACAGATGAGGAAAAATACGTTAATTACTTCGTCGTATTGCGAACGCGACGCGTCCCGATTGCCGCATCGCTTTTGCGAATTGTGTTCTCAATGCGTGGCTTTCGTGAGGAGCGTGATCTCGTTCTTGTTCTGCCTCCCCAAGGAAGTCGCTTTCTACGGACGGCGTTGGTCGGCCGTGAGCAGTTGGGGACGAAGGTGTTAGCACCATCGGAGGGAGCTTTGTTGTTGAGCGCCGCGTGATCCTCAACCATTCCTCGAGGAATTATCTCTCATTTGCGCCCGGCGTTCACGTTCTGGTTCAGAAACCTCACGTGAGGGAAACATCCTTAACCCACTCAGCCACTCGTGTCCTGCTCTGCATGTTTTTATGACTTGCGAAATGGTGATGAGCAACGTATATTTGTTGTGTGAAGGAACGTTTCGAATGAATCGCGTTTAAGGTTTAGCTTAAGTGAATTAAATTCGTCGAGTTACTTGGAGGAAGTGGTGAGCCTAAGAAGTGAATAGCGATGAGTGAAGAGAAATTTATAATTAAACAACAGTGCTGTACTCAAAAATTCAAATCTAGTTACTTTCACTGCTCTCACCTGGCGATTCATGTTATGTGTTTTTGTGGACCATGTGTCCAGAATAATCAGCTGACGCTGTAACAATTCCTGAGGAGTGTTATTTTTTGCTTCCATAAATCTCTCTGGGGCGGAAAATACTTTGGTTTCTAATAGGGATGGGTCGGTTCCACTTTTTTTCGGTTCCGGTTCAGTTCTTAACTTCGGTTCTCGGTTCCGATTCTCGGTTCCGGTTCTTAATTTACCACTTACTTTGCATTGCTCAATGGTAAGATAAGGTAATCAATAATCATTTTCAGAGACTGAATTAGAATAATTCGCGACTTTGAAGCATCTAAGTACACTATTTCACCAGGTTTTAATGTGAAGCCTCCACTTTCGGAGTGTGAGTAGGTTTCAAACTGGTTTTCGCGCCAATTTTTTCGGTACCGATTATTTTTGGCCTCGGTTCCGGTTCTAAGCTCAAGAACCGGTGGAACCGAGAACCGAAGAACCGAACCGACCCATCCCTAGTTTCTAATTTATAATACATGTGATTTCCATTATCTTGGGACTTAATGGGAATGGGTCTCCATTTTGGATCTTAAGATCGTGCGCGCCCGCATCATTGTAATTTTTTTATTACGCCGAAAATGTGATCGTAATTCTTCAAATTGTGCGCTGTTTCAAATCGCCTTTCTTTTCTGGCTGACCGAGTGGCAATGGCAGTTTCGAGGAGCAGTGCGCTTCGAGAGGAGTTCGTATTTTTCTTAATGATGGCTGTATCGCGAAAAATGGATCTATATCCCGCCCCTTGAGATTTATTATTGACTCGAGAATAATTATCTATGCGTCCTCTTTTTTAAAAACAACTAGGCGATCCTCACAGGGTACGCTCTAACTCCATATCCGGATGTATGTACAAATCTAACGGTTAGTCTGCACCAGTGGCGATTCTTTGATGAGACCTAGCTAGGGCCAAGTAAGATGGTTCAATTAATTCATCATCGCATTAAACCAAAGTTTGTGGCTTCAACCAACTTGCGTGTGCAACAAATTTAATCTATTTTCATGGCTACGATGTTGCGAATGCAATCACAGATTAAGGGTAAAAGAATCACGAGTAAACACAGCTGCACCAGGGTTTATAGGAACCTGGAAATCCTGGAAAACCTGGAAAAGTCAGGGAAAATGAAAACGGTCATGGAAATCCTGGAAAAGTCAGGGAATTTAACGTGTGGTCAGGGAAAACCCACAAAATGTTTAAATTTATCAGCTGAAAATGCCAAGAGATCAAAAACTGCACATAGGAGTGGAGGAGGAGGGTGAAGGAGGGGACGGCTGGCCTCAGGCTGGCTTCGCTGTGGAGGCAGCCTAGGGGGCCTATTCTGGTTCTTTCTGGCTATAGCCTGCATGATTTGGTGAATAGATTGGCGAAAGGTGTGCGCATTCATATTTTCATTTTCATTCGCTAGCGATTTCACCAGGAATGCTTCGCTTTGTCCCTCTGGCGAGGAAAAAGTTATTCTCAGTCAAATTTGAAGTCACTTAGCTAAATTTGTAGAAGGATGGGAGGAAGAAAAAATGAATATTGATTCAAAGAGCTACTTTAACATGACATCAGGTTTGAAGGAAAAGCCAGGTTAGCCTTCTTTGCATATATTTTTCTGCAATTAAAACCCTTTCTGAAGGCATATCAATGTAAGGAATGATAATTTTTATTTTGTTGACTTAAAGTTGTTGATCTCTTATTACTGGAAGTTCATATGATTAATATGATAATAAACCTACAATTTTTCATAAGTTTAGACTTCTTTGCTTCCTCACTACCACTTTTATCTCTATAAATGACCGAAATCTTGGAGTTTTCAGGCGCTCAGAAGTCAGGGAAAATCACTAATAATAGTCTGGAAATCCTGGAAAAGTCAGGGAAAATGAAAATGAAAACTCCTATAAACCCTGTGCACCAATCTACGATCAATGTTCAATCCGAAGGTTGGTATTTGTTTGATGAGGGTAGAGCTCACCCCCGTACTAAGCCATTGGCGTGTGAAATTCACTCATTCAGGGTAGTGGGGGCAGTGCCTTTCCCTGGGCCACCTGCGATTTCTTATGAAGTTCTGACACGCAGGAAATCAAATCGCGACGATTTTTAGGTGGGGGTGTTCAGAAAGCTTCTGTCCGGGATTCGAACCGGGTACCCTTCGGCCTTTAGCCCAGCACTACCCTCTAGGCCACCACGATCCCAATCTACGATACGATTAGCAATTTTGTCGACTATGGCGTATGTGTGGCGCCTGGAAGCAGTGTACATTGACTAGACAATACCTACTCCTCAGAAAACAACGATAAAAGCGAATCCACCAATGCCATACGGGCATTGGTGTTAACGTTGGGTGGATAATAATGGGTGACTTTTGAGCCAAATCGCTTATCTCCATTCTTCTTCCATTCGGCTTTCGGGTCTTCCCTCGCTTCGTTATCAATTTCCGAGAGTATCTGCTCGGATGCGCATCTGTGTCACATTTTCTTCCCAGAGCCACGCTTTCTCGAAGCCGACGAAACGCCACCTATCACCCTCACCGCGGAAAACCGCGCGCGATGTATCCTTGGCGCTCCTCCAGGAACCACTCTCCTCCGGGAGGAGGGAGGGAGGACTCCTCCCTCCCTTTACACCTCTCCGTTCTTGTTGCTCCCATATTTCACGGAGCGTGTAGCCGGGCGGTGAAGAGGACTTTCTTCGAGAGTTGGCGTCACTTCCGAGTGGTGCGCGGGAGTGTGAGCCTTCTTAAATTGAAGGATGTGTCTTGTTGTGAGAGCGGTCGGTCGAGTGAGATCTTCCGTGAGATTGGTGGTAGGACAGGGAGGTTTAGATGCCATTCTTTCCTCGTATAATAAGGGACTATAATAGATGAATTCTAAGTTGCCGTTTGCCGTGCACAATGTATCTGTTTGTCACAAATTACATTAGGTATTATGCCCGGTGGTAAATGTCAACATTTCACTTCACGCAAGAATTAGAAATTTTCTGTAATAAAACTTACGGCACATTGAAAAAAACTGCAATGCAATAATAAAAATTTAAATTTCCGTTCGCTACAATTCAGTACAATACAGTTTCTTTTTGAACTCCTTATAACTTTTTGGGAAAGGGTTTAAGACTTCTACAGTTATGGCCTTCCACTCCTCTATTGTTCTGTTTGCGAAGGAAAATTTTCCTGTGCCTCTCCTTTGTTTTCGAGCCCTTATTTTAAACCTATGGTCTCTTTTCCCTATTCGGTTTGGCTCGAGCAGCCTTTTGCCACCTTCCTTTGCAATTTCTCCACTTGGATAGGTAATGTAGATTTAAGTTTTTCTGCATGTTCGTATGAAATTCTAAATGTGAACGCGTATGTGCATTATATTATATATCTCCTTGTATTTGTAGCGCTTAACCAGAAATAGTTCACTATATTTGTTCAGCATCTGATTTTTGTAATGATAGGTTTGGGTAGGATGCCTTATTTCGTTTGAAGTTTCGGTGTTCCCTCGTTAAATTGGATTCCAACGTTAAAATTGTTAATGTGGTTACTAGCTTTATGATTGTTCACCCGTCGATAATATTCCTGCTAGGTGTGGTATCAACCATTTGCTACACCCCCTTGTAAATTCTTGCAGGGCTCTGCATATGTTGTACATGGAGATGTGGGCGGAGTGACTGACCGGTCCTCTCTCCATGTCCACTCTCCTCTCACCTACCCTTGCCCTCTCTCACAGTCACGCACACCGAATCTGCTCTCTTGATGGGGGGAATGGGAGGATGTCGTGGGGGGGATATGGGAGTTCGGGAGCGATTCACCACTTGCGTGCCGCCCGACAAGCAGCTCCATCCCCTCCGATAATCGACTCTCATTCCGTGGAATGGGCCTTGAGTTAGCGAGAGGGGACAAGAATGGGAGATAAACGAGGCGAGCACACGTCGATCTACCCTCACATCTGCCCGCACACATTGGGTAATGATATCCCCGACGGGAATAAGTCCAGGCCTTCCCGTTCTCTACCAACAAACACGTTGTCCTCTCTTTATTATGAATGATTTGGGGAAGAATTTGTGGGGCGTGGACTGTCATTTACTGGAGGATAAGACAGTTGGGCACGTTGTCCTCGATGTCAGCAGGGTAATACCCTCGCCAGCTGATCCTGACAGAATTCTGCCAGGGTTGGTTTTTCCTTACCCGAGAAAAGGATGTATGTCTGCCTGATTGTAGAGTTCGGTTTCTATGTGCTAGGAATTAACAGCTAATTTCTTGATTACCGCCAGTTGACTTTTAATATGTAAATATGTTCTTTGAAAATTTAACAAGGATTTTTGGTGCGTTAAATTATTTCAAAATCATGTGCATGTTTACTGAAAGATGGTACGTGGCCCAATTGGAATATTGAGCATGGTGAAATATAGTTCACTATCCCAACGTATTGCTTTTATTTTTAGCATTGGCGATTTTGTTGCCCGTTGCCGAGGGCTTAGGGTAACTAGTTGAATCCCTCCTCCGAAGCTTTTTCGAAATCTCCCTGGTTGATATTTTGTATATTTGCCAGTTTTTGTAATGTCTGTAATAGGTGGAGGAACAAAATCAATCTTCATCCGTAATGCCAATTTTTTGCGTTTGTTTTTTGAGTCGGTCCTTCGTTGGTATTGGTCACTGAACAAAGGAAAACGGAGTTCTAATTATTTCATTCCTAAGCACATGGTTCGATAAAATTGTAATAGAGTGTCTCCTGCACTGGCGTTTTACATATCCCTCATATTATAACTAAATTATTGCATCCATGATTCTCAGAAAACTGGTGGCTGGGCTTCCGTGGTCCTAAATGACAAACCTTAAAAAGCCTCCAAACCAATGCCAATATCCATTTGGTATCTAATCTCTCTTGAGTTGCCATATTTCTTTGTTTTCACCTTTGCTGATTGTGAGTTCCAGTAACCTGTCTCTTCAATAATGTGTTGCATTAAAAAAAATTCCAAGTGTAAATGAAATATGCCCATAATTTGCCACATATTCCCTTCGATAATATTCATGAATATTTCTGAATCGTGACTGAATTCATTTTTATTACTAATTAAATTTTTTTCTCATTCCAGGTAGGTGAACTGATGAAATTCTCTAATGATATTAACGTCGACTTCCATGTGTGGTGAGTTCTGAGATATGTTAATTTGCTATTTCGTTATTTTGCATTTTAATGCGCGACATTTGTTCGCGTGTATCGTTTTAGCCTCGTTTTTTCTTGGCTTGCCGAGGCTTTTTAATGTGAAGCCCTCGCTGTAATTTCATGGAAATATAGAACGCTTCTCTGGGAGGCGATTTCATCCGCACTGTGAAGGATAGCGCTTGTAATTCTGGAAAAAAATGACCTGAAGCCAGCTGTCGTAAACCCGTAACAAACAGGGAGAAAACGCGAAAGGGTTATTATGTGCTGTTGTGATGCAAGGCGCGCGAGACAGTGTTATGTTTACGTCTCCCTCGACGAAGAGAGTGCAAATCCGTTGTCCCTTTTATGGCTCTGCATTGTCACATGATTTCCATTTCTCTAGGGTGGATTCGGTTTCCTAGTTCGTTGGTGGCAACCTGTGACTCTCTCTAAACACCCCCTCCCCTTATTCCTCCCCCCCCCCCCCGAGATAGTTATGTTCTCTTGATCATGTCACATCAAAGCTTGGCTTGCGAAATGAGATCTCTCTCTTTCTGTCCGCTGCAGCTCATGTTAAAACGGGTGACGGGTAATGCCTACCCACGCACCTCAGCGTAGGAATATGTATGTACGGACCATATCTTTATCCCTCTACCCTTGGCACAGCTCTTCTTGCATTGCTCGGCTGTACTACGTACGCTCGTTTAGGAAAGAAGGGAGTCGACCCAATTCGCGGGAGGAGTCGCTTTAGCTGGGTTAATGGCAAGCGAGTCGTCTCCTCAATGCGCTCCTATTGCCTCGTAACTTCTTGGACGTTGGCGTAAAGAGGCGGTGACTTTGAGACGGTGAGGTCTCGTCTTCGTTTTAGAGCTCTCATGAGGTTTCTGTTTATGCCCTGATCAGCTTAGAAGCTCGTCGTTAATTAATCCGTCGGTCCATTTTGTCTTCACCGTTCTTTAGTAAAATTGCGTTTTGTATGTTTCCGGTCTTGCCTTTCATGCTGCTGTTATTGTCCATTACGTACTGTTGCCATAAAAGATGGTTCACTAGATGTACTTTCTAATATATTGCTTCCGTATGCCCTCAGACCTGTGGGCGCACTCGATGGCTTTATGCTCAGCCTCGAGGATTACTTACAATGCATATATTCACTTAGTAAATATATTTTCTAGAATATTCCACAACCCCACAGTATCGCCGGAGTCTGCCATTACGAAAAAACGACTTTTAATGCAATATGTTTTTTACCTTTTTGGTAAAATAACCCAACCTTATTTATAATATTCCCCTCAGGCTTTAACTTTCGCTTTTCCTGCAGTAATCCTGGACGGCTCTCTCCCGGGAAAATGTTTAGAGAGGACAAAATGGTTGGCTAGACTATTGGCTTCCTATATCGAGGGCCCTAGTTCTCATCCCGGAAGTGTTAAGGTTTTTATTCGTAATGCTGGATGGTCCCGCGTGAGTTTTGTGTGCAGCTCACTTCAAATTCAGCACCCCATCCGTCGAATTGGACGTTAAAACTGAGGACCCCTTGGCGCCTCTCGTTAAGAGCAAGCTACTGCTGGGTTTCTTTCCACCCTCCTTCTGTTCATTGAAACATTTCCAACCTAACTCAAGTAGTGCAAATAACGTTAGCTATTGGTTTGCCCCCCGAATCGCTACCACCACTGATGTTACGGGATCGCTTCTTCGGATTCGGATTTCCCAAGCATTCACGCGAGTTTAGGAAAAGCGGAGGCCACCCAATTTGTCGGACCGGGGGCTTTAATAGGGTTAATAACGAGCGAGGCGTCTCCTTAATATGTTCGTCCTGCCTAGTAGATTCTTGGGAGTTGGCGAAAAGCGGCGGTGACTCATCCCTGTCAGCAGTAACTCCTCCACCGCTCTTCGCATCACTCCATCCTCTCCCTCTCGCCTTCCAAGCCGGAACAATCTCCGATGCTGGTCAGTGAGGCGCGGGCTGCTCAGGGGGGAGTGCGGCAGGCGGGAGCTCGCCTCAGAACACCGTGTTTGCGCGAGATAATTTTGTTATCTGGTCTGTCGATCGCCTCCTCACGCTCGTTTCTTGCGTACGTGGTGTTAGCGCGTGATCATGGAAGATCACGGCCACATCTCAACGTTTCGCAAGCGGTGGGTATCCTCGGCTCCGCAACGACGCCTCGGTGAATGAAAGATTGTTCGCAAATTGTCCATGGTGATCAGGATTGATGGCTTTGGTCAGGGCGTTCGCGATTGTTTCCTGCCCTGGTCGCCTTTAGGAACGTTTTGAACGTTATTTTAATCATTTAGTCAGACCGGCACCGATAATCCATATGTTGACAGGCCAAACATCTCAGCAACTAACTTGCTGGACTGTTATGGGAAGATGCGAGAGGGTTGGTACTAATTCTGTGATTATGATCGGTGTTCACCTGGAAGAGAGAGGAAATATCAGTGGGTAATGTGGGTAATGCAACCACATTACGCACACATTTATTGTTCATTGACCATTGTTCACGCTATGACGTCATCTGGGTTTGACGAGGGTATTACTAGCCGATACCTTGGCCGCTGGGAAATAAAAATTTGGAAATCATAGCCGGTGCTATTTTCTATTTCTTAAAAAGTCATCGAAGCCCCCTTGGAAGTAGGCGGTCAGTCAGCGGTCTGCTTCAGTGATAGCCACGAGACGCACCTTGCGGCCGCTGATGGAAAATTATTGATGATTGGTCGATGGGACTCGTGGCCTCAGTAGATTCCTCTTCTGTTTTACATATCACGCGAAGTACCTTATTGTCAACCACGTTCATCATCTTGGGAGTTGTAATTATTTTAACGCTCGCGCGATAGAACCATTCGTCCTCATTTTCCGACTTGAAATATTCTTGGGGTTTCTTTTTTTTGCATATCTCAAACAGGTGAGATGTTCCGACCTAAATGCCGTTGGAAGTGGGATGCCAAAGAAAGAAAATTTCGCGAGTGGGAAAAAACGGACACCAAGCGTGATAAAGGTCGCATCAATCCTTAGTCGTAGTCGGTGATCTCAATGCCTGTCGTGTGTCCCACGTGTCATAAAAAAGGATCATTTTCCCTCGTATAGCCGTGAGGAATATTTGACTTCGCCTTTGAGACAGCCCGAACGAGGAGTGGGCCACGAGATGACTACCTCTATTATTTGCGTCGTAGTGACGTCACTTTCTTTTTCGTTTCCCGGATTTTAATTTCGCATGTCTTTTCTTCGCGAAGCGTAATCGACTTTTTTCTTATCCCATGTTTTCTGTTTGAAATGAGAGTCAAACACAACTTAAACTTAAAAATTGCATAAAGAGATTGTGGCTTCTATAGCCACGATTAACGAACAATTTGGAGATAGTAATCCTGTAACTATAGAATTTTTTCTGACTTTTTGGCTGTCTTTCGAAGATGTTATATCATCATCTTTTAGCCTTCACATTCAATCAGTTCTCTATGTCTCCTAATAGTTATTTGGAGGATTATTTTACTTTTATAATTTTCGCATACAATGGCAATTTGCTGTTATAAAAGGAAAAACGGATTTAAATAAGTGAACCATATCGTGGTTTTTGCACCTTTGTAATAGTCTCCATAGTTATTCTGTAACGTACATGCATTTGAAACATATTGCCCCTTTGGAGTGTGTGAAGCTTTCGTCGTAACTGGAGCTATGAGCAATCTAGTGCAATTGCAGCATTCGCTCGGAAATATTAAAAACTGTTTCAAGATTTTGAAATCTAAACCATTACCTGTGACACTTGTATGAAGATGTGTAGAAAGCTATTTAATTGCGCTGCATTAATATTAGGATTTAGGTCACCGACAAGATTTGGTGGCTCTCTGTTGATGTCACCTCGGCGAGTTTTTTGTGCGTGTAAATTACTACTTTTGAGATGTTGTATTCACTTTCTCCACAATTCCGAAGAATCTTTCGGAGAAATCGGTGGCTCACAGGTATGTATTTACATATCAAGGGATTAGGAATTTTTTGCGTGAAAGCTAGCGACGAAAGTAGTGGTGTGTTCTTCAAGGTATCTTCCTTAATCCTCGTCAACGCCCATTGATAAGTCTAGAAAGTCATCTGGAGACCCGAAACTCCCGAAATCTTTGGGTTTTATTCTTCCTTTTGATGTGCTATGTTATTTTGATCTGCTTATATCATTTTCATTTTCTGTAGTTTTGGTTGTAACCTAAGTCCCATGTGAAAGTATGGGTGCGGGTAAAGTCGTTGTCATCGAGCGTTAAAACCTAGAGGTTAAAATGTAAATTATTTCCAAGTTCCTTCATTTAAACATGCACATTACCCCTGCGAACCGACGTATAAACATGTGGGAGGATGTATTTGGTTATCAGCCGTGAAACGTTTTGCGCGCAATAAGGATGACTGAATCCTTGAATTGACAAACTATTTGCGTTAAATAAACTCCATCATAAATGGATTTCCGGTGAAATTTTTATCTATAAAGACCTAACGTTGCAATAATAGTTGCTAATTGTTTGGACTTCTTAAGGTGGGGTACTCCATTTTAGCGTTACGTAATTTATGGACAACCCCTTATCCTAACACCTATCCGATGATTGCTGTCGAAACTCTCGACGTGTCACTTCCTCGTTTGGCGGAAATCGTATAGAAACGAATGTATGTCTGATGTTAATGCATAGGAATGGCTATGAACCGGTGGACATTACATATAGAATTTTAGGGGTGAATATCATGTCCTAATGGATTTCGTCAATTTTCATTTAGCCTTGTCCGAATTTACAGGACAAGCGAGGGTAATATATTGGTCCGCAACGCCCACCAGTTGACGATTAGAGATGGATACCATGAGCGTCCTCCACTCATAACGATCGAAGTAGCGAATGGTGAGTATGTTGAACAGGTGCATTGTGTCATTTTTCTTTACAACTGCGAACTAAGAGAAGGAAATCGTACTTCTCCCGTTATAATATTTTCCTTTTTTTCCACGCGGTTTGTCTGTCACGTAAAGAGATATGTGTCTACTGCTTAGCATTATCATATATATTATTGTTGGAACGATACATCTACATAATACCCTGCAATCCGCCTCAAAAGTGTGTGGCAGGGAAACGATAGTGGTAGATGGAATGATATTGGGAATGAATTAGCGTTTCGCTCTTTTCACGATGTTTCCAAATGGTGCTGAAAGCTTACAAATCCTGGAATATATTTAACCTTCCTGTCTTGCTTCGTCGCCGTTGTTTTACCTGTCAATTGGAATTAGAGGGAGCAGTTGTCTCAGTGTCGTATAATCCAAGGTTACGGTTCGCTGCTGATTCATTTTTGATCCATTCATGTAGCTAATAGTCATTATTGGTCGGGGCGGCCGACAACTGAGGTCATTTTCTACAGCAAGCATAGAGGGATTTTCTTGGGAACAGATGAAAAGTGGATTGAAACCTTGCGTTAGCAATGACCTTCTCCGAGCGTTCCCCTACGTGACGTGTCATTCTTTCGGAAGAGTACTAAGTAATCAGTAACTATAATGGGGTCGTTTACCATATTTTTTTTATTGCCGAATCTGATAGAGTTTGTAAAATAAAAGGACCCGTATTTTTCCGTTTTCTGATCCGACAATTATTTCCCGAGTTATAAGCGGCGAAAAACTGATGTTTTTAACCCTTTCGGAAAAGTGGGTGTGGTGCAACCTCTGACGTATATCGACTTCGTCCAATCACAACTGAGTCCGCGAGGCTACTTCGCCTTATCGCAAAGGGGGGGACACAGCTGACTCGGCCAATGAGAGCGATTTCGACAGCATCTGCGCGAGCAGACCTTCCGAGAACCCCCCTCCACTCCCTTCCCCCTCCCCTGAAAGCAGTCAAGGACGGGAGGAAAATTACGTCAATGTTATCACAGCAGCATTTTCGGTGGGCGTCACCTTTTGCTTATTTTAATTTTTGATTTATGAGTGAATGGTTGTGGTTAGAAGATTAATTTTTTTGACTAAAATTCGTTTTTCGTTTCCATCGAACGATTTCGTGTACAAAATTGCGATTTCAGTTCCGAGTAAACGCCCCCATTCCTCTGAAAAATCGCTTCTAACTTACAATTAAAATTCGTAACTAGACCTATTGAATGGCAAGCCAATTTTCTTGACAACAAACCGTCCTGATCTCTTTCTCGTGCCTTACAATTAGATCTCGCAGATTTGAGCATGGCGTTGGAATCATCGGCTTACATCGTACAACGTCAACTTTTTGACACGCGCCCAACATATTCCCTAGGGGATGGGAATCCGTGGCACCATTTCCTCCCTCCCCCTCTCGGTCCGATCCAGATTTCTTGCCGCCCTCGGAAGGAATCGACGAAGCGAAAAGTTCTCTCAGAGCACAGCTGACAAGTGGTCGGATTCACCGAAACCCAGAAAGAGGAGAGAAAGAAAAAGTTTCGGGTCATTTTTTTCTCTCCTCCCCTCGGGCCGAACCGGAACCGTCCTCCCTTCGTCGTGGCACATTTCTCTCTTTTCTTTGCGGTCGCTTCTTTCCCCGTCGTCGTGTTCTTCGTATTCCGTCTGCCTTTTCCTATTCGTCTCGCCTCTATCTATCTTTTGGACACTTTTAAGTCTCCTTCTCCCTCTTCCTCTCTCTACACGCTCACCGGCGAATTCCGAGTCAAAGCGGATGGCCACCCCCTCCTTTTTGAATTAATGTGAACATCCCACCGGGAGAAAGGTCGTCGACTCGAGGCTAGGAATTTTAATTGAGATTTGCCAAACAGCGGGCCCTCGTTGGTTTTAGTTCCGCCGGTGTCTGCTAATCATGGCGTGCGAAAGGCCCTTAAATTCATGCGAGGCGTTGAAATTTTCACGGAAAGCAAACTAGTAATGACGATCGGGGGAAGAAAACGATAAGATTTTTTCCGAAGAATCGGGCTCTCTGCGGGAATTCTTGTGGATTCTGGAAGTATTGTGATTAATTTGAATAGAATAAGGCGATACTTTATGAAAAAGTGGCATAGTGTAAGAAAAACTTAACTCTGTATTTTTCACACTTGTATTGAGAAACCCTACCGGTTTCGACACTACCGTGTCATTGTCAAGGGTGTTCTGATGTTTACACGGTGGCAAGCCCTTATATATACACCAAATGAGGGAGAGAAACTACAGTAGTGGTTGGGGAAGGGTAGATGGTATGGTAAAGATATATAGGTAATGTGTTGAAGGTCAGGATTACGG
The DNA here is from genome assembly GCA_933228895.1 of Platycnemis pennipes. Taxonomy (NCBI): domain Eukaryota; kingdom Metazoa; phylum Arthropoda; class Insecta; order Odonata; family Platycnemididae; genus Platycnemis; species Platycnemis pennipes. The sequence goes on from OW121853.1 coordinate 57,713,336, forward strand.
GGAAATGCTTTTCAAAGGGGTACGGGAACATGATACAATGGGGATAGATTGAAGGGTACAATTTCATTTAACAATTCTGGTACCAAAGCATTGGAAGCAGGTTCAATCTCAAAATTTTCTAAGAAATCCAGCTTTGCACCTTTGTCATGAACATTTAAAATCTCTATTCTAAAATCAGATATGTGATTAAAACCAGTTAAATGAGCAGCAAAGACTGACTTGTCACCATGAATAAAAGAATTATAATGCTCCTTTGTCCTAATGTTAAAACTTCTACCCGTCTGACCTATTTGAAAACAATTACAGTCCTGAGTATCTCGTCTTAACACATACACTCCACTTTTGTCTCAAGTATTAAAAACATTTTCGCTTTTTTTCGGTATGCTTTTTCGGTAAATAGAAAAATGGTGATTGCCATTATTGAGGGAAATAGTTAAATCTAGAAATTTTAAGTTATTAATGCCAATCTCCATCAAAAAACTGATAGCTTCATGTAAGGAATTAAGTAAAACTAAAAATTGCTCCTTGTCCATAAACAAATCACATCATCAACATATCTATAGTAATAAAAAATATTTTTGATGAGCGGGTGGTTCGAACTGAATAACTTGGATTCTAAATTGTCCATGCAAACATCGGTTACGACTGGTGACAGTGATGAACACTTGGCTAGGCCTTTGGATTGCGCATAAAAGGAACCGTTAATCATAAAATAATTAATATTAATACGTAAAGACATAAATTTGTCCATTTCTTGGGTGATGTTGCTATTACAACCCTCCTTCAAACACTCAATTGCGAGAGATACCGCTTCTTTGACCGGAACGGAAGGAAACAAATTTTTTACTTCAAACGAGACTAGTTTTCCGTTGGGCGGTGGATTGACTTCCTTCGGGTTATTAGCTTGTTCTATTGAATTCTTAACACCACACTTCGGTTTGAAATTAGTAAAATTGCGAAAAAGTACATTAAATTTCGAGGCCCGAAGGTGACACGGGGCTGTGTGGTGAGCAATTACAGGGCGAATCGGGATTCATGTCTTGTGAGTTTTCGGCAGACCGTATAGTCTCGGGGGTAAGGGATACATACTTGTTAGGCTCCACTTCTCGCTTTCAAAAAATAAATCGGAGGGTCCGCTTAAGGTAGCTTTACGTCCCTTTGGAAGCCTGCTGTTGGGTTTTTTTTTAAAGTATGAACTGGTTGCCTTCATTTAAAAAAATTATTACACTTTTTCACGGAGTCGTATGTGTTTAAAATTACAATGCTGTGGCCTATGTCAGCTTTGGTCAGAGTTAAATTTTGAGATTTAAGAGAGTTTTTTATTTCACGTAGGATCTGTATGTCTTCCTTCTTCTTAGGGTGAGCAGCCAGATTGTTGACAATGTAGTCCGCAAGTCAGTTGTTTGATACCCCGAATTCTCTTTTTTAAGACTCGCATCACAATCTGCAAATCGTTTAGAGTTGAACTTCTAGATAACAGAAGAGAGGGAGCAAATTTGTACCCTTTGTTGAGGAGTTTCATCTCGCCTGGGGTGAAAGAGTGATTTGAAATGTTAACTACCCGTTGCTGGAAACCAATAGCATTAGTATCGCACGTAGCACTAGAATTTTGGCTTTTCAACTGCGTGACACAAAGCTTATTAAGCATTAATTGTGAAGTCATTGAAATCGCGATTAAAAGTGTAGTAGTGGAGTTCTCATAGACATTTCGGTGTATTTGGATGATTTTTTTAAAGTTTATCCCTTAGATTATATTTACTGGAAATGTTGAATATACATGCTCGTTTTGCCTCATGCATCTGTCATTTTCCCCATCAGATTATATGGATTGAAATCAGCATGAAGATAAATCAAGATTAAAATGATATCCCAGTCTGTAAGAATCATTTTATGCTACATGCAAAAACATGTATTTAATTGAGCGTCCAGATAGTAAGTAAAAGGTAAACACGAACACTTACATTGCTGAAGATAATATTTGTACTGCAGTATTGGAAATGGCTACGTTAATACAGCAATTCTTGTAAATATACTCTTCTTGTCAGAAAAACTTGTATCTCCTGATATATGGACTGTTTCTTAAAGTGTACTCATTGCTGATTTGTAAGTGCTAAGTAGAATGTTTTGGACACATACGATCCCTTGTACAGAGCTTCTCTCGAATCGTATAAGTCAGTAGAAAAGTGAGCTAGAGGTGCATTAAGGCGTCCGTTTGAAAACTTCATCCCAGAAAAGATCCCTGAAGCAGACAACGTTTTCCTGCTCCTTCCAAAAGTCATGCATGCACGTGGAGGTTTTTACCCATGCGCGTATTTGCGATCGTGGCGGTAAAAAAAAGTCACCCTTCGGTCATAAAAACGTTCGCGTATATTTTAAAGAAATACTGCCTCCCCAAGAGGTGGTTTGGCTATTTTTATGCCCCTCCCTTCATAAATCCGCTCGGAATTCCTTTAGACGCGCCTAACTCGGAAGGCGCACACGAGGAATGCGTCATCTGCATGGTAATTTCCGAATACAACCACCCCTCCCCTTTTCTCCTTCCTCCCAGCCCTCCCCCTTATCCTCCCCCCCTCCCTGTCCTCTTCTTTCCTCCCTTCTCCCCTATGTCTGCCCCTCCCCGTCAACCGCGAGGGTACTGCGGTCCCCGGAGACGCAAAACCTTCCCGTGTGTCTCTCCTCCTCACCCGGCCGCTCTCCCCCCATCTCCTCCCCTCATATCTTAACCCTGCTCTTGAAGCACTCCGGTCCGAGAGTGAGTGAGTGATCCGGTAGATCGGCATTCCTCCGAAGCCGACGTTGTGTCACGGTGGTGCTGCCTCTGACGTTCCTTCCCGACTGTCGTCGTCAGAGGGGTTTGCAGGATGGAGGAGAAAGACGCACATTTCGTACATTTTCTTATGTTTTCGCTCTGTCGTTTTCTTTTTCATCCTCGCGACGGTCGCGCTTCATGACGCATCGCCCCGATTCATCTTACCGCCCGCCGACCTCGGAAAAGTCACGAGCGCTGCGTCACGGAATCGTCGAGGTTCGTCTCTTTCGAGCTTCGATTTCGAGTCGTAGAGGTCGCCTAGTTTGGTCGCGGTGTTTTTTAAAAATCGGTAGGTAATCACTTATTTATCGAAAAATTCGATTCGAGTGGATGGTAAAATCGGTGTTTGTTTGTGCATTCGTGCCTTGTTTTGGTCTTTTTATTACTGTTTTTTTTGGACGTTTCTCTTGGTTTCTCATCGATTTAGTTCTTGATTCGCCCGGAATGTCCTCATTATCATAAGATCTTCTGTTCACATATCATGTTTAATTGCTTCAATTCAGGTCTATCTAATCGGTAGATAAATAAAACACGACGTACTTCTATTTTCCTTTATACAATTGGATAGTATCAATATGAATGTGAAGATCGTGGGATCTGGTAGTGATGTATGTGCCTTGCATCGCATATTCTCAAATCTTGGCGCTAGTGTGGCCGGCCGGCCTTTGCTTCCATCTTGCATTCCCTTATTCCTTTTTTTTCCTAAAAATCCTTTTCTTTTTTTTTTTCAATTTACTCCCTTCCCCCATCTGTTTTTTACTGCCCGACCCAAAACAATTCCAACCTTACCACGCCGAAACATTATCTAATTCCCCCTCATTTTCTCGCTTCTCATTCACCGTGGTGTTTTTTCCCCAGGACTTTGTCGTTAGTAGAGGATAAAAGTATCCTTGTTTCTGGAATGAATGGGGGATGAGGGAAAAGGTTTCCGAGCGAGAAAATGGGAATTTTGTCTCGAGGTGCTGGGCGACTGCATCCTAGAATTAGACGCGTGTTTACTTAGCCCGAGGGAAGAGGGACGATTTTGAGCTTAGGTCTAGAAAAAAATTTGATTTGAAACCGGGAAAGTAGGTGTATTGCGAAAGAGCCCGAGACCTTATTCACTAATTTCCAGTACTGCTGTTACTGTTTCATGTGCAGTTGTTTTTACTTCAGTTTACTGAATTCCAGATACATTATGATAATTAATTGAAGATTATTTATGCTGGGATGGATATTAGTGGTGTATTATTAAACATATTTTTATTTTCATTGCCTCAGTTTAGATTCTCCTAACATTTTTTCAACGAAATAATCTCCTCTACGTTCATGTGCGTGAAATTCGGAATCACTTGTCAATGTAAACATGGGTCTCGACGTTAAAATTTCCCCGTTAAAAATATGGTGGTAAATTCTTATTTTTTTACTAATTATGCTCAATTACTCAGCGCTCAGCTGCGTAGTTCATTTTTGCTAAAATGAACGTCGGTGTGATGATCTTATTTGACGTGGATTCGAATATCGTCGGTGCGTGAGAGTTTTCAGTGGATAAGCGATCCTTTATTAAATCAAAAATAAAAATTAAATATATAATGATTCTTTATTGAGAGCTGTGCAGAGAGCACTTGAAGAGCATTAATATGTCCAAAGAACGGGATGTAAAATGGGATGTGGACTCCTCGACGCCTTCTGGTAAGATTAGGCTAATCCATATAATACGTTAGAAGCCACTGCATGGGCATGTAACAGGGGGTGAATAATCACCCAGCATGTATTTACAATAAAAAAATAATTAAGTTTACACTAACTAGAATGCAGGCATGGAAAATACACGTCCGTATAATTTCTCTGCTTTCGGTAACCTTTCCGGAAGAGCCATTAAATGAGTGTTATAAGTAGTAGATGCCTTGAGGAGAAGGTGACGTAATTACTGAGCTCTATACGTTCACTACAGGTACGATTGATCCCTCCCTGTTGACCACCGGTGTTGTGCATAACAACATTAACACCCTGGTGTGAATTCCGCAAGGTGCAAAATATTGCTACTCTCTCTGCTGTCGTCTAATCGGGAGTGAAGTTGACCTTAGTTCTCCGCCACATTCCGTTGAAATTTGCGTGCAGCTGTCGCAAAGGTAGCGATCGGGAAGCCAATCCTATGCCCTGTTGTTCTTGCATTAGTTATGTAGTGGTAATCGCCCTTTTGATGCTGCGTCCTTAAGCGATCTTTCTTCGTGGTTTTGATCGATTACATCGATGCGTCCGTTTCGATTTGGGGAGGGCCCGGATTCGAAAATGCCGACGAGCGCGTTCGTAGAAATATCTGCCGCCGTCTTGAAAGTGGAATGCAAGGTGTTGTACGTTTCGTAGAAGTCTCGTGGAGCGGAAGGAGAGGACAAGGGGGTGATGCGAGGGTTATAGCAGGAGCTGTAAGGGGTTGCTTTTGGGACGCGGGTGGCTGTTCGGAGAGAGGGCCACGGAGAGCGAGAGTTTTTAGCGCTCACATTCCGGCGAGGTCTGTTATAGGCGTGTGAAGACGAGGAGCCGTAACTTCTGAGAACGCTATAAAGGGTCGAGTTATCTTCTTCCCGACGGCTTGGGGTTCGCCATCGGGCTCAGACCCTCCGCTACGTGTCACGTTTCGAGTCCACCGCAGCTGCGCAGCAGTACTTCATCCTGGTGGCAAAACATAGTTCCCTAGTCGAGAGTTCTGCTAGTTATTAGTCTGTTACTGTACAAACCCTCGACTTGACTCGTCACTCAACTTAAATGGAAGACGCCAATGTCAAACATGAGCTAAATTTATTCCCTTTGAGAACAGATATGTATCAGTTTTTTCAACTGAAGATCGAGTAACGCATTCGTGATTTCAAACGAAAGACGACCGTCACTTTTCAATCGTATAATTAGCTCATTATTATTAATGGCATTTACAGATGAGGGTAGTTTTTGATCAAATACTCTTATTTATTGCCATGTAAGGACATGTATGTACATTGTGTATGTATGTATGTGCATACATGTCCCACCTCCCCAATTCTCTGCAACCATCCTTTTCTCTATTTCGCTTTCGTCTACATGTCCTTATTATTTTTACATTCTGTAACCTCTACGTAAGTCATCTACCATCTTTCTCCGTGCTCTCCATTTTCCTCTCTTACCCATACTTTTCCTTCAGATTTGTTTTCTATATAGTTGCTGTGTTTAAGGTGATCAAATATTTTTGTTTCCTTTCCAGGATATTATCCCTTAAGGCGTCTTTTATCCAGGACCTCTTTTATTATTTCATCATTGGCTCTTCTTTTTGACAAGTTACTTTTAGTAATTCTTCCCCACACCCACATTTCCATCGATTCTAAACGTTTTTGTCTTCAGTCAATAGGGTCCAGCATTTACAACCACTTGGAAATATGGTCGTGATGAATATCTCTCAAATCATTTCCCTCTCTCTATTCCGAGAGGTATTCAGTAGCTCTCAATCTTAGTTATAATAAGATTGTCTTCAGATGTATGTATAGTTATTAATGTTATGCTCGCTTTCCTTGTGTCCTTTCTTCCATATTGACCTGAAGAACCCCACCCTCATTAGCAAATTGTTCTATCCACCAACTGTTTCTAATTATATCCTTCATCTTCTTTCTTTCTTCATCCCCTCTTTCACGTCTTGTTTATTCATCGCACTTCTTGTTCTTGTTTATTCATCGCACAAGTCCAAATCCACAGCGTACAAGTTTTTAATCTCTCTTCATCCTCTCTCCCCTCTGGGAACCGATCTCCGAATCATTATACATCACGTCGTTTGTATTAAAATTTTTAGTAACCATTTCTTGGCCTGTGGCAAATGTTGTCACATTTTTTAAAAAGATATTGGATAGACTTTTTCTGTTTCTTATATTGATATCAGTAAGTAAACCAAAGGTTTTGTGGTTTCAGACGAACTTTTTTGATGGCCGGTTTCACCCATAAAGGTATCATCATGTGTTGTTGCTCTGATGGAGGCCTTGTTGCCGTAGGTAGTGAAGCCGGTCGTACTATAAGCGTTTTTGTTAAATCTTTAAGTTTTTTGTTTACTTATTTCTGTCATGCAAAAACTCACCAAAGTCGTCCTAGGAAGCGTTAATTCAATTCTTGCATTGAGTTTGCAAGCTTTCCCCTATGTCGCTGAAATAATTTAGTTAGGGTGCTTATGTGTCTGAGCGATGACCGCAGAGCCGAACCGTGAAATATTATTATTAAATTGCTTCAACTCGTTAAATGTTGTCTGCCGTTTCGTGCTCCCCTCGTGCCCATTTTTGAAATGGGCGTTATCGTCGTCGTCAAAGAGGTTAATCGGGGTAGTGCCGGCTCGGACGCGCCCATTAAAATTATTCATATATCTCGTGCAGAGGCGGGTTTAGTGTTAGTGTTCCTTGTATTGTAATTCCCTTGACACTCTCGTGTTTCCGCTCCGCTTCGCGGTTCTCATCGAACGGAGTAATTGCGATGTTTAGTCCCTCTCTCTCTTTCTTTGTCTGACTCCCGCGAAAGGGCGTTATTTACGCGATGAGTCTAGGTTCTCATCAAGGTGCCGTTTTAACACGCGCTATTGGGTCGCGTGTTCCTACGCGTCCGTTGCGTTGCAGCGTCGCTCAGATCCAGAAGGGCGGGGTCGGGCCGAGGGCCCCGATTGCAAAGGGGTCGGCGGCGTGGGGGGAGGTGGGGGAGGCGCCGACACATGGGGCCCAGTCCACCAGGCACCCCCTTACGAGGAATTCTTCGTTTACGCAACTCACGTTCGCGCGTGTGTCTTTCTCGTCTCTCCGACGAGTCGAGGTGTTTCGTTGGCGCCTAGCGTCGACAGCCTCTTTTCACTGTAAATTATTCCGCGAGCGTGAAGCTGGGCCCTTATTTAGATCCCCCGCGTTTGACTCCCGTGGTGTGTCAGTGGGCCGTACTTGGTCGACCTAGAGTGTCGACTTTGAACATAATCGTCGTGAACTTCGTTTAAATAGAAATATAGGGTAAACATGACTGGTAATAGGCATTTAATAGAAAATAACTAGTGGAACAAATTAGTTTCTTGATCAGCTACGTGGACAATTATTGACAGGCATTTTTTGATTTCCTCAGGGAGTAAATTCCTACTTCTGGATATGGTGGCTATATAAGATCTATGGTACATTTCGGTTTTATGCTTGGGGATCTCTAGGTCTAAATTACGAGACCTAGTTGAGTGACTGTGGATATCCTTTTTAAAAACGAAGGGCAAACTGTCCTGAGAATTTTGAAGGCAACGAGAAGGGACATATAAAGCCGCCTTTCTTTAAATTTCAGCCACTTCAGCTTTTTGTATTCACCTGTGACGTGGTCCCATCGTTTCACACCATAAACAAATCTCACAGATGCGTTCATCGCCACCTGTAATTTATTATTTGTTTCTTCGTCCATATTATTTAAAACCCCGTAACAGTAGTCAAGGTGTGGGAAAATAATAGAACTAACTATCGATTTACGGATATTTACGGACAACTGATTTTTAGATTTATACAGTTGGTGGAGAGTTGTAAAGCACTTACTCCGAATGTCTTTACAGTAAGTTCTCCAGTTTAAGTTTTTGTCGAATGTTACTCCAAGATTTTTCACTTGATTTTCATAAGGGATGACCTTATTTTTGTCAATAATCACGGGAATTTGATGTAAGTTTACTTTGTTCGTCATATTCCTGCTCCCTATTATTGATTTAGTTTTGTTTTCATTTAGTTGTAGCCCATTCATCTCAACCCATGTATTTATGCGAGCAATATCAGCATTTACACTGGCAATAGTTTGGGTCAAGTTTTCAAGGGTTGAATGTTGATAGATTTGAAAATCATCTGCATACAATAGATGAGACTCTTCAAGCGATCTTGGTAGATCATTGATGAATAATGAAAACAATAACGGACGGAGAACTGAACCTTGTACCATTCCTAAATCAGCACTCAACCAACTAGATACGTTCCCATTTTTTCCAATTACAGCCTGTTTCCGTCCGGTGAGATATTTTATAATTTATAACGGTGAGATGAACCATTTTATCACACTGTTAGAAAAGTAAAATGATTTTAACTTCTGTAATAGGAGAGAATGATTGACCGAATAGAAAGCTTTAGAAAAGTTGAACAAACAAGTATTGTAAGTTGCGTGTTATCCATCGCTTGGTTTATGTCTTCAGTCAGACGAATCAATACAGTTTGAGTACTATATCCCCTGCGAAAACCAGATTGCCTTGGGTTGAGCATATCTCGTTTAGTAATAAAGGTATTAATTTTGTCATAAACTATCCGCTCAAGTATCTTGGCAGTAGCGCATATTATTCCTATTGGCCTGCAATCGCTCTGGTTTGTAGGATTTGCACACTTTGGTATTGGACGTAGCAGGGTTCTCTTCCAAATGGTTGGATAGATACCTGATTGTAAAAAGCAGTCAAAGATATTTAAAAGGATGATGGTAATGGTATTGACGATCGTAATGACGATTGTACCGATGGTAATGACGATTTGATAAAATCGATTGGGATTTCATCAAAGCCTCTAGCATTTGAAGTTATATTTTTACATGCTTTAATTACTTCGGATTCCGTTATGCATGAAAAAAATAATTGATCAGTCAGGTTGTCACATCTTACTACCTCGTTTCTTAAAGATGAATGGGGGTGTATTGCTTTGCTTCTTTTACTGAAATAGTTGTTAATGATATCTGGATGAATATTTATCACTTCACCCTCGGCGTTTTTAACTATTCCAATGTTCCAAAGGTTTTTCCACATATGTATTATGTATTGTAGTATGAAATAGATGGGGAGGGAAGGAAGTAGCTGGATAAAACTAGGATGAGGAGGCCAAGTTGGTAGATTACAGAACAAGTAATTATAAACAAAGAGATTTTGAAGGTGCTTGAAGAAGGAGGAATGATCTAAGAGAAATAACCATTTTATATGAAACAAAATTAGGTATAAAGTACTCTAATCTGAACAGGAAACCTAGTGCTGGGAAGAGAGCATTCAGGGAAGTGGGGAATAACCTTATTTCATGGGTGCCGGTAGAGTTCGTACTAAACACATAGGTGAAATCTAAAAATATTGTAATTTATGTGATAATGAAGCCTCTTGACTTACCGTTGAACGCGGGTCTAAGTTTTTTCGTGTCTTTTTCGTATCTTTTGAGTCTAGTAATTAAATTAATTTTTATAAATTAGTAATTAAATTTGAATTCCTGTGGAGGTTAGATAATGCTTTTTCGGTATAGCTTTATCATCAAAATAAAATATAAGTAAACATACCATTAGAAAGCAGTGAAAGCCGTATATTTATTGTTAAGTGTTCTGTTCAGATAAAATATCATACATTTGTGTTCCCTTGTCTCTGGGGTCCTCTTATTATTCATTGTAGTGAAACCTGTTACACTGAAAGCAATCACGCCCCGAGAGGGTATTAAGGCTGTGGGATGGAGGATAAATAATTTTCTCTCCATGAGGGCTTGCAGGTTTTATTTCCCGCTTCCGTTTATTCTTGAGACTATCTTTTATGATCTAAAATTTCTCCCCGTCCGCAAGGATGTCCGCTCGCAAAGTTTTCTTAGGTCGTATAAAGAACTTCGCTTCGCTGCCTCGTGAGGGTATTCTTTTTTTTCTTCTTCTTCTTCCTCGCTCCCTCAGGGGAAAGCAAAGATGTTTGAAAACGTTTAGGGCCACGGACTGTGTGCGGAGCGACCGCCGGAAGTTGCAGGAATCGCGATCGTTCAAGTAGATCTTCATAATACCCTGCAAGCCATCATAAAGGTGTGCGGCAGTGGGTGAGTTCAAACCGAACATGCATTACATATCGTGCATAAAAAAGAATTGGTAATGATATAATAGTCTAAACTTAATTTTTTAATAAATTTAGAAGTAGCAAAGCAAGCATGCAATATCATGGTGTTAGTTAGGTTAGCTTAAAGTTCTTTTGCCAACATGCAGCTACCTATGCTATCCATTGATAAACTCGTGTTGGACATATTTACCGCTATTCATATCCCTAATTGTACGAGGAAAAAATGACGTTTTGAATCTGTTAGTTCGGCAATGAATTTCTGTAATTTTGTGATTATGGTCCAGTCTACCATAGTAAGTTGGGGTTCGCAAAATATTCTTAACGACATCAGTGAAACATCTACATCTACGCAATACTCTGTAAGCCACCGCGAGGGTGTGTAACAGGAGGTGAAGATCACCAAAACATGCTCTATTTACGTGTAACTAGGGTACTACGTGGAAAAATGCTAATAATATGGGCCACGTGCAGCTACATGGTTAGTATCTTCATAATAATAAAGGGGTTAGTTGTTAATGCGTGCATAATGCGCTACAGACTACTCTGCAAAATTTCGCCTAACTATCCCTTTGCTATGCTGCGTATTGTGTTCTCTAATAGTAAGGGGGGGAAATGACATTTGAAATATATCGGTGAATAATTTGAAAATATGGTCTTGGAATTTGTTTAAGAGATCAAGTCTAAATTTCAACCAACGATCTGACAATTATTCCCATTGTAATTCATTTGATAGACTGGGCACGATAATATAGTTATCGTACTGTGCCTTTACAAATCTTGCCGATCTGCCGATAAGTAGCCGTACGCCTAGCGCTTCGAAGGTCTTCTCGACCCCAGAGCGCCCGCGTTTGTGAATGAACGTTTCGCGCCAATTCGCGCGTATGGCGCCGTCCCAGCGCCCGGACGCTGATTTTGCATACGGTCGCGGACCGAGCCACGCCCATCCGGGATGCCTTGGGAGCATGGAATGCTCGGAGGATGAGTAAGGTGGTGTGACGCACGTTCGCCGAGAAGTTGTCCGATCGAGGGGAGTCGATATGCGCGCGGGAAAGCGGTCGACGGAAGGAATCCAGAAGAGCGGTAAATATAAATGCCAACCGTCACACCCTCTTAGATAAAAGAGAGACCCTTTTAACTCCCCTCCCTCGGTTTTCTGTGTGTGAAGAAAATTGGTCCGTCGTCGTTAACGTCTCCTTCTCTCTCTGGTATTCATCGGTTGTGAAGAGAGCGGAGAGAACGAAGTGCCGTCAAAAAGTAACGGTCACATTTAGTCGGCTTTCCTGTTCCCAAATCTGCGGAGTATTTTAAAAGTATGCATCATGGAATCAATGAAAATTGATTGCCGGAGTAAAATTTTAAATCAAGTACCAAAAGAACGTTAGTTTCGCGTCTTAGATCTCGCTATAAATGTACATGTACCATTGCCACGAAAAGGATAACAAGATAAATACCTTCACACGCGTGGATAAAACCTCAATAATGTTCTTGTCAATCGACAATTGAACTTGCTGGAACAGAATCTCATATCAGCAGGTGCACTTAGCTCCACGAAACTTTTGGCAAAGATAGTACCGTAGAGGAAATATGTACAAACTCTACGAAAGACAGCTCTCGAGAAAGACGGCACTTATCTAATATTTATTGCATACTTCAGGTATATAACCTTAAGATATTTATCAAAATTAGTACAGACAGATATTTTAGAAAGCAAGGTTTATAAAAAACAGTAGATATGTAAAGTAATTATAGTAAATAGGTAGGTACGTACGGAGAAATATGACTAGACAGTTAGCAAACATGTGAATCCGACGTCGTTGGGTTTGCTAGATGGGCTGTACTGGCTTAATGCCATTTGTCAGAAAAATTCTGAAAGTGACTGACTCTAGGTATCTCTTATTCGTTAAATCTTTTGTTAATAAATGTCACGACCGTACTTCTTGAGTAGATGAGAGTTTTTCTATTTAGGAAATTGTCTGAATTCAATTTTAATTTTTCAAAATACGTAATGGATTTCGATCTCGATTCAGAGACTAAGAACTTAATTTGCAGAATTACTCTTACTGCGAATTATTTTCTTGCTGAAATTATTCATATAGTAAGCTTAAAATGAAATATCTAAATCCCAGGACATAATGCTGAGGCTTGTGGTATATTCTCATTCTTTCCAAAGTAGGTCATATTCTTTCCCTTGGCCCAATGTGTTTTTGGTGAAGATCTGGTGAACAAAATATCACATAAGGAGGGTGTGAGGTAGGGGTGTATTTAGAGGCGTCGTACGGATTTGAACTCCGGACCGACTTGCCCGCTACCAAGCTTTCTGCTCACCGATATCCCTTGTTCCAAATCAATTAACGATATAGAGGGATCATTTTTTACTCGTTACCGCCAAATAAATAAAGTCGGGACTAGTTTCTAATCAAACATTTTCAAGTTGAATTCAATGGAAAATTTTTGCGATGCAATATTCGTGAATAATTTATTAAACGAGTGGAATATTGGATATGATTCTTCTCTGAGGATCATCTACACCTTTTCCAGCTTGAATCCATATTGCATTGCTTAGAAGGATGTCTAGATATATTTACATCTATGCAATACCCTGCAAGCCACCGGGAGGGTGTGTGGCAGGGGTGAAGCTCACCAAGCATATACTATTTGCATACAATCAATCTACTGAATGGAAGCATGCTACATAATAGGGTCTCATGCAATTAGATGGTTAGTATCTACATAGTAATAAAGGGATTGGTTGTTAATGCATGAATCATGCACTACAGACTACTCCAAAATATTTCCCCTACCTATCCCTTTGCTATGCTACCTATTGTGTTCTCTTATAGTACGGGGGAAACATGACATTTTGAATCTATCAGTACGACAATCTATCTCTCTAATCTTATTTATCTGGTAGAATCTAGCATGATACGCTGGTGTTTTTAATATATGCGATTTCAATTTCTATAATATATTTAATCTGTTCTTTAGCCTACGCTCTGATAATGAATCCCATCCTGATTCTTGTATTTATTCTGGTACACTACTAAACCTATCGTAACACCTTTTAACGAACCTAGTTGCTCTATGCTGCACACTGTCCAATTCTCTCTCTGATCAAACCGCCGAACACCGAAATATATGACCGGACTGAAACGATATACCTACGATGGAGATATGTTCGGGAAGAGTGAAAATGTTCGGGGTAGAGTGGAGATATCGTTAAGGCCTTCGAGTGGACTTCGGTTCTTCCATTCCGCATTCCACGACTCTCTCACCCGTGGCGTGCCGATGCCTGTCGTCGTCCGAAACCTTGTCCCTCGAATCGAAATAAAAAAAGATAGAAAAGGAATGGCGGGAAAAGAGGGGATTTTCCCGTGAACGGCTCGCGTAAATCTGTCTGTCGTGTCCGTCCGTTGGTGGTCTTCGCGCGCCTGTACTTATCGGACGGAGTGGAATGGCGTCGTAAGGGTTTGGTGGAAAGGGCACCATTGGTTGTGTAAGAGGAAGACCAAAAGACGTGTAGGGAGTAGGGGGGGGGAGAAGTAACGGGGTGGAGAGGCTGAACTTGATACGCCAGTAAAGGACCCATGAGAGAGTGTACGGTGTGGTGTGAGTTCGGAGGATAAAGGAAGTGAAGTGGGCGTTGTGTTGCACGGACCATGGGAACCCCGCATGCTGTAGCCTCCCTGCCCCACCACTCCAGCAACCCCCTGCCGTGAAAAATGAACACCCTTCCTCTCTCTCTCTCCCCTCTTTCGAGCTCTCATTCCGCGCCACACTGTATTCGATAATTACAGTCTCGTGGAAGGAGGAACTTTGGGTGGTGGCGACGCTGGGACGGGCGAAACTTGAAGAGTTCGGAAGGAGATGCAGGCTGCGAGTCGGCGATGGGGGTTGCTGGTTGCTGTTGGGCTTGCGAGGAGTGACGCAGGGAGAGTGGATGAGGGTTTTTATAAAGTCTGTCCGCGGAGAGTCGCGCGCGGTTCGTCGAGCGCGCTTGAGGACCAAAATACACCGAAGAAAGCGGAGTGCTCTTGTTTCCACCGCAGAGGAACCAGTTTTTGTCGCTCGGAGACTAGTTTACTTTAGTGGGTAGCATTGTCGGTGGCCCAGTCTCTTTTTTTCCGAGATTCGATTGCTATTTTTTTGTTCCCCAAGTTGTCTTGACTAGGGGAACAAAAAATGTGGGGCGGGGAGGCTACAGCATGCGGCTGTTTGTGTTAACAGTACCAATCACCTCAAGTTTTGTTGTGTCTGAAGAGAGTTGTTGCTGAGGGTGGCGGTCGACCTCTGGGGTTATGTACGTCAGGTGATTGGGCAAATGAAAAACATTTCTAGTTGATCGAGGAAGTGTGGAGTAAAACTCGGAGGCGGCATTCGCCTAAATTAAATCGGCACTGTTAACAAATTGCTCCAAGTGCTTCACTGTTTCTCAACGTTATAGCCGAAGGAAAATTTGAAGTAATCTTCACATAGCACTAAAGTAAGAACCGGGACACCACCTCGAAATTTTTGCCACCGCCGGAATTCAATCCTGGTTCCTCGGGATGAAATCCTGAATCTTTAACTAATTGTTATTTTTATTTATTATAATGGTAGTTAATTGTTATTCGGGCTCCCATCCACTCTTGCGGTGTTCTCGTGGCATCCTTATACTTCTTTGAAATTATTTAAACGCCGCGTAATTCTTGGAGCGTATGTAGTTTGCCATAGTGACAGTAGCCTGCGAATTTTTCTGCCATATTGCTGTATGCATATATGTAAACTAACTCGCGGCGCCCATGGATCTTCTGCAAAAGCTTTTCAGTGCAACTTTCTCAGTGATCGACTGATCATTAGTTTTGGATTAATACTTCTTTGTAGCGTTCAACTTTAATGTTATTTTAAGAGTGCGGTCGAGTAAAGGTTTGTATAACATTTAATTCCTTCAATAGTTTCATGATTGTTGAGGGAAAGCGACCTGTTGGAAGTTTTCTCGCCATGAAAAAATGTACAGAAATCTTTGCAAAGGTCGAGGGGTAGAAACTGAGTGGCACTTCAGATGATGAAAGGGGGTAGTAGCGTACGGTAATATTCCACTATTGAGAATAATTTAGCGAATAGTCTTTTGATAAAAAATAAAGAAATGAAACGATTTCTCGTTAAAAAAAATATAGTCCCGTGGGATGAAACCCGATACTTTATCCGAAGCCCGAAGTTTTATCAAAAAAGAAAAGTGTCCTTGCAATGAAATATAGTGATTTATACATCTGGAATAAAATGCGTATTCATGCCTTTGGAGAAGATTCCCCCACATTGATGAATCCATGAGGCTTTTGGGCAAATTATACGAGTGACGGATGCTGCTCCTCCATTGTTTAAAACAAGGCTCGGGATCCACTCCACGTATTATCTTTTTTTCGGGTGGCTCCCCGCTATGAGTGTACATCGTTGCGGCGAAATCCGGACCGTTTCTTGGTATCCCCTTGTCGTCAGTCCCTTCTCCAGCGTTCGCCGGTCGCGCAGTTTGTCGTGGGCGTCGAGAAGAGGACACCTGGGTGCGTTACTCTCCGTTCGACCCGCACCGTACGGTAGTTTGTTATGTGTACGTAGATGGGTCGTGCCCCCTTCTCTCCCTCCCTCGCCCCCTCCTCCACTCACGTCTCCGCCACCACCGTAACCTTTTAACGGGGAGCGAAGGCGTCTGGCAGATACAAGGGAGCAACCTCGCTCGAGAGGGTGTATCAATGAATGAGGAGGAAGAAAGGTTGGTCTTCCCTCCCACTTTCCCTTGTAACCAACCCCCATCTTTCCTCTCCTCTTTTAGTTCTACCACCACTACCATCACCCTCTCAGGCAGAGGAGTGGCAGCAGGAAACGGATCTGCCGTGGATATTCCTCCTTCCCTAACCTCTCCTCCCTTCAAACGTCCCGATACCATCTCCCTCCCGTCTCATCTTCTTCTTCCTCACGCAGCATCCTCTTTGGTTTCTCGCTTGGCGCCGTTCCAGAGTTCTTTCCCGTCCCGTCGAGGGTTTTTGCCCCCTTGTCTCCTTCGCCACAACCCCCCCCCCCCCCACCCCTTTACTTCGCTCCAGAGAACTAAACCTATCCTCCCAACTCCTTCCCTCTTCCTCCCCCTTCACCTTACGGTCCCTCCCCATTTCTCGCCGCCCTTAACGACTAAATCGCTTCCTTCCCCCGTTTCCACACTACCTTAAGGGCCTTTTTGACGCCGCTTTCCCAGCGCGCTGTTTTGAAAAGGGGCCAGCCCTCCTAGTGGAGGTTGATGAAAAAGTCCGTGCCGCTGAATTGGTCGTCGATAAATTACATTGACGGTTGCGAATTTAAATACGTGACCGTTTCATAAATGCTTGACTTTGGCGGAACGTTGGTCATATTTTTCAAGTAGAACCCCACGGATACCTTGTGTTATGTTAGGGATTGATATTTCCGGAAATTACGCGTTTCAAGATAGCTCCATCGTTCGCGCTCAGGAGGAAACGTATTTCGGTCATGGATTTGCTTTGAGAGTGAAAGAGAAAATTTGCCTCTGCCTTCCATCACGCCCGAAATAATAAACACAACTTCGTTTGTTAAATTTCTCGTTTTCCTGGCAGTCAGTACTTGAGTTCTATTTGGGTTGCGTGGATATTTTCCTATTTATCCCCGCCATCATTCCTTTCTCGTACTGTAAATGAAACGATTCGGTGACATTAGATGGGTAATAGACGATGCTTACCGACTGATGTGAAACTGATGGCTTCGGCATTGTACGTGGGTGTTTTGATTTGGTGTATTTAGTGTGCAACTGAAGCTTTTACTGTTGAGGTGGAAGTGCATAGAGATCGTTATTTAACGCTAATTACTTTTGGAATTTCCGTTGCACCTATTGCATGGCGATGACTTGCCTTCCTCCCTGTATCTCATTTACCTCTATCTTTTCTTTTCGTTCCCCCGTCCATAACATTTATTTTGATGCTGTTACAAACCTTTATCATCTATGAAGGCTCCTCGTGGAGAATAGAAACTATTGTCACTAAAACAATTAAACGCGGCTGAACTCGGAAATATGCAGCACTCGCAGTTCTCACATATATACTCATTACAATTAAAATTCTGATGGACTTGGGGAATCGCATATTTTTATTATATATATTATCTTATCTATCTATTATAATATATATTATCATCAGTTTCTCCAAGTTTTACTGCCTTTTTACGCATATAGTTCGTGTGTCCTCAGACATGAACTATTTATTTCGTCTTTTTATCAGTACTCCCTTTACTGCGAAGTGAGAGGTCTAATTATTGGGTTTAATTGGGATTTGACTGTTGCTGATTGGAGGCTGGACTATTGCTATCACAGTTTTCGCTTTTTCTATTTTCTATCACTATTTTCGCTTGTCTCACTCTTCTGCCGTTCTATTCGGTGGTATTACTTCATCGGATCGTATAATGAGAGCCAAATTGCTTGTAAGGCAGTTAAGTCATAGTCCACATTCTCCCATTAAATATGGAACCTTTAAAGGTTGTGAAGTTTGTTTGCCATCGCGTCCATACGTACTTACATCTGCATCTGCATAAGACGCGTAATACCCTGCCAGCCACCTCAAGGGTTTGTGGGGTGAAATGTCAGACATGAATTAATGTCAAGGAAACAAACCTTTAGTTGGTTACCGGGTTATATTGGTGGTATAAAATTCTCAAATAAATCGAATTTGCTTAGGAAATAAAGTTGGTTGACTTTCAGTACAGCGACTAATAAAAAGCTATCACACTTTGGGATTGACTCCGCACATTTACACGTATACAGACAAATATTGGAAGTGGCCTTCATAACCCTGATACTGTTCCCTCTCACGATGATATCAAGCCTTGATCGTATTCCATTGAGCTACCAATCTTTGGTTGTGGTTTGTTTTATCCAAGATATTCCGATAATGCTTCGGTAGGTGCTAATGAATTCATCAGTCAAACGACCGAAGGAGGGCAGTTACGGATTCCTCGATCGCGTGAAGTCACTCGCTTCCGAATCATTTCCATCGCTCCCCGAGTTGAGGACGGCCTCGAAATTTATATTCTTCAAGGTCCACAGGTGTAGTCAGGCGGAAGGATGAAGCCATACTGATTTTTTTAAGCACGGCAGTATTTGCGTGCCATCCAAAACACCCAAGCCAATTTGTAACAGAACCTCGGGAGTGGGAATTTTTGAAAAAGTAATTTCACGGGGATTGGCCATTTATCTAAAAGTCGGGGATGTGAAGATGATGGGAGAGCATAGATCTGCATGCGTAATGGGGCGCGGTTGGGGAATCCGGAGAGGGTCAGCCCTCCCCTGAGTCTCCTCTTGGATGCTTCTCTTTCCCTCTCCATCTTCTCTTCGGCCACCGTGCCCCGCAAGAGTCAAAAGAGGGAACGAAGGGGGGAATGGTGTCAGAACAAAAAAAAACCGGACGGGGCAAGGTGAAGGTTGCTGAGTGGAGAAATTTCAAGAGTCGGGATTGCTGCCTAATGATATCCCTGGGCGTTTCGGGACGAATAGGAGGTAGTTGTTGGCTTGGCCCCAGTTGGACTGTTATTGACGACCCAAAACTGAGCTGCGAGGTGGCTGGTGGGGTTGGAATGACTTCTTAAGGTCTCGTTAAAAGGAACGAAAAAAAGTTAGGTCTCGATCTCAACTCCGTAGGGAATTGCGTGTGCGTGATCTTCAGGAAAAAAGGAAGGTTTTTACTCGGGAAGCCTGTTAGGAATGAAAATAAGCGAGATTCAGCGGGAAGAAAAAGGTCTGTCGACGTAACTGGGTAGTTGAATTGTTCGTCTATTTTCTTTTTTTTTTTTAATATGGGCGGAATTGGTTTCTCGGAACGTGAATTCTCGATGTGATTTTATTATCCGCTTTAACTGTCGAAATGTGTTTTTTTTTGCGTGAACACAAAACATTCATGTTGGCCGGCGTTGTAAAATATTTTTTTTTTGCGAATCAGGTTTGTGGCGGTGTTTATGTGAAGTATTCTGTTTCATCTCAGCCATCATTTCTTGAAAAATCTTCGCGATATAAAGAGCAGTACTTAAGTAGCTACATTTTTTCGTCTCTGCTTTATCGGTGGAAACGTTGAGACAGTTGTTGAGGCATCTTCTCAAATTGTAAATTGACAAATCTCTACGATTGTTTCTTTTGCCCGTTTTTCTGAAGGTGATAGCCTGGTTTTGGTAATATCTTTGTTAATGGAAATGATTTATGAGGAAATGTTTTGAGGCATGATACTGTGGAAGTGATGCATAACGGAAAATGAAAATAACTTGGTTAATGTCACAAGAATTTTGTTCGGACAATAAAATTCTTGTGGAGGCCCGAATAAAATTCTTGTGGAGTCACGTAGTTATTTTCATATTCCGGAAATGGTTTCGGTCGATCAGAATACCAAGTCACATTTTCTGTAATTTCCTGTTCTGAAATGTTTAAAGTGATCTGGTCCCACATTTATAAGCCCTATTCTAAGCCTCTAGAGCTGTTCTTTAGTCGCCTCAGAGGTCGTAGCAAATTTCCAATGACTCGAGAGAAATGCCATAGAATACGGTTCCTACCCTATGCGTTGGACGTTATCATCATCACTATTCATCAATCCTAAGATTGTTTTGACGAAGGAATCCCATCGACTCTTCTGTCAGCTAACATTTTTATACATTTTTCATCTCTTTTGCATTCCTATTGGGTGTCATCAACATTATTCGGGCGAAAAAGCCCTATTCCTCTTTGTTGTCCAAAACCAATTGCTTAGTTTTAGACCATTAACTGTTGGTACTGCTTTTAAATCAGTCGAGAGTGATACTTTGAGTGATTTTCTTGGTTCCATTTCTTTATTAATGGAAAGATATTACATCACATCACACCTGAATGTGGTTTGTTTTCCATTTCTTTGCTGGAAACCACTGCAGGCAAGGTGAAGAAACGCCCGTCGTATATAAATTTTAGCCCCTTTGGGCCTATTATTTGGTGATTTGATCTCATCAACAAGTCAGACTATCAGGTTAAACACTGCCAGCATCTCACGGTAATTCCAGTCCTAATGGTTAGAAATCTACGTGATGGTCCGAAAATCGGGAAAATTTCTTCGTGTATAGTAAAATCAGGATTAATCGCCTTTCGTGAATAGGCTCCGGTTAGTCCGGGGAAAATTTACTCTGACTTCAGTGTGCTCTAAATACAAAAGAATTCTCATTAATTTAGTCCAGAAATGAATACATTAAAAATAGGTTTTCCTGCTTGTTTAGTACAGGTGTATGAACTGAAGAATACATCAAGTTTCTCATCTTACAGAGTGTGAAGTGCAAAGGAGAGGAAAGCGCTTGAGTGATATCCCAACATAAATACCTTTGCGGTTTGATGATCGTCTAACTATGCAGTCTACGTCTTTGATAAAAATGTTGCAAACGATCGCCCGATGGAACCGGCAATGTGGTTGTAAAGATTTTATTTTGCAAAGTACCCCCGAAAATTGATTCCAATATGACTCGTGATCCTGAGATTCTACGACCTGTATTAACGCCACTCTTTTCTTCTCCTTTGTTCGCAGCAGCACTCGCCCTCGTGCCGTTGAGATGAGCGGATACGCCTCTGCGGAGGCGTCTGGGCGCGGTGAGGGATGAGCACCGCCATCCCCTCTCACCCCAGAACTCAGTCCGCCGGAATCGCCACCATCTCAGTGGGCGACGCCCGGCAGAGAGCCATGCAGGCGGTACACTACTACACCAGCAGCGTGCTGCAGCCCACGGGCGGAGGGGCGGCCGTCTCCGGTTCGTCCCCCGGGCCCCAGCAGTCCGGTCTCGCGTCGGCTACCCAGGGCGGGGCGGGACCCCCGTCAGTGGCCGCCAGCCGGACCAGGAGGATGGCCCGCGCCAACGGAGGCTTCGGGCCCTCGGCCGTCAGGGCCTCCTACAACGAGCGGCTGGCTTCCAGGCTCCCGCCCTCCTACTCTTCCGCCCTCACCCGCTTACACCTTCCAGACCTCCACCGAAGCAACTCCAGCCTGGAGCTGGAGCAGGACGGGAGCGGCTCGGCCGGGATGGCCCGGAGCGGGGCCGAGCCGACATCGACGACGCCTGCGACGCCCGGGGGGACCATTTCCATCGCGAGTCGGCGCCGGGAGTATGGCAGCCATGGTTCCATCGACGCGGTGGGAGCGTCGCCGTCGGCCGCATCCTCCGCGGGGGACAGCTTCTTCGCGATGCTGAGGGATTACAGGCCCGTGGCCCCGGACCAGAGGAGCCCCGGCCCGGCAAGGATAGCGGAGGTGTTGAGGGGGAAGCTCGACCCGGTGCCGGCCTCCGAGAACGCCGCCAACGCACTGACCAACGGCGCACTGGTGGACTCCGGCTTGGGCGGGTCTACCTGCGGAGGATCCGGAGACATCCCCTCCAGTCCCAAACTCAGGTTAAAGCTGCAGATGTTCTGGGAGAAGGGTGGTGGAGGCGGGAGTAGTGGGGGAGGCAACGCAGGCGGTGCTGGAGGGGGATCCGCAGTCAAGGGAGGCGGGAAACACGCACACCAGCAGCAGTCGCAGCCAGAGTCATCGTCGTCCTCATCCTCGTCTTCCATCTTCAAGAAGTTGAGGGGTGCCGCCTCTGGGTCCAGCCGCCAGGCGCAGGACGCGAGCGGCGCCAATGCCGGGGGCGGTGGAGGCGGTGGGAATGGTGGTGGTAGTGGTGCTGGGGGCGGAGGTGGGGGCGGTGGCGGGACCGGAAGCGGTGGGGGCGGCGACCCCTCTTCCGGTCCCGGGGACAACGGGGTGGGCGTGCCCACGGAGGCGTCGTGCCGCGCCTCTCCCGAGGAGAGGGTGCGGCGCCGAGTGTTCGGACATTACGACTGCCAGAGCGTGGCGGCTAACATTGCCTACGTGGCGACCCGGAGGGGTCTGCTAGCCAAGAGGCGGAACACGGCGACGGGCGCCTCAGCGGCCTCTATGGTGCTAGCGAGGAGCAACACCCCGGACGACGGGTCCTCCTCGAACTCTAATTCGGGGCCGAACAGTGCTCCGGCGGACTGTAATATAGAAGATGATTTTGGTGACGGGAGGAGGAACGATCTGGTAGAGAGGTGAGTCGATCCTTATATCCTCCTCCTTCCTTCCTTCCTTATTCCTTTATAGGGCGTGGAGACGTCTCATAGGTTGACTTTATCACTCTGTATCTTTCGGATCAGCACCATATAAGTCTCTTCATGGAGAGATTACCTGATGTAGAGCTGCAGTTGGTTCGCATGTCTATTAGTAGCTCCCGTTGCACCTCTTGTCAATGTCCTTACCCTCTAACAAAAGCTTGTCCATCATGTTTGCTCTTCTAGCGAATGTCCAAAGTAGTGGAGGCAGATCTGACTAACCATGTTCAGGGGACTTGTTATGGTGTCCAATTCTTATAGCACAGATATTATACATCTCTTATAGAATAGATCAAATCATATATGAAGTTAATTATTCGTGTTGTAATTAGGTTTGCAAGTGCCCCAACTGGTTTTTGGCACATCCTTGCTTTACATTCAACTTTAATATGACGACATAATACAATTTGGTATACTACCTCTCAGTTGATTTTACGTAGTAGGCATATGATGGTTACTCATCCCCAGCCTCACACCCTCTCCGTGGCTTGCAGGAGTGTAGATGTTGGAGGCGGAATTAGAACCAATGGCTTTTGAGTCGCCAGGTCACCCCGTTTCCAACTTCGCTACGAGCTGTGGAGGTTCTCTGGCATAAAATAGTAAACCTTTTATCTTTTTACTGTAAAAATATCCTTGTTTTAAAGAAAATAATTTTACATCAGTATTTCGATTACTCATGCTCAAATTTTTTTCGTAGGTAAATGATGCATTGTATGGGATATGTAAGTAGGCGAAATCGGGGAGAGGGGGGGAAGAGAAATGAAGACAGAAAAAATAAGTTTTGGGTATAAGTTGAGGATAATATAAGGGAAATATTCGTTTTCAGCTTGTGTCACGGTATATGAAGGAAGAACAAAGGGTTTGAGAAATCGGAGGGCGCGGTTTTAGAGAAACGAACTCAATTGAAACGTTAATGAATACAAAAATACTAGGTATGGGTGACGACGGGTTTTTAGTAGTTCTAAGCCTTCGTTTTAAAGGCTCGTTAGCCCAAGCTTGGTCGTAAAATAGTCGCCATGAAAATGGCCCAGTGTCGTTGGTTTGGTTGGTTTGAAGGTAATCAAATAAAAATATTGTGGCTTTCTTACCACATTCACCATTGAGGTCTTCTCCTTTAGCTGTTTTGCTATATAAATGTTTTTATATATGTAGGTTTTTATCTAAATCTGCTATCAAGTCTCATTTGCATCCCGTCTTTTAAAAATATTGTAAGGAAGTAGTCCAACCCTCTAGATATATTTTGTTTGTTTTGTGGATTTCTCACTTTATTTCCTTTGATAGGATTGGTGAAGTTGCGGTAAGGTTAAGCACTCTGCTCTGTGGTTAGGGCCAATCGCCAATAAACTCGTGATTGCATCCGGCAACATTAAGATGACGTAATTACGTCCGTCGTTTTCCCAACTCAACAGAGGTTACTTGATTCGGTAACGGTTTCCTGGTTTCCGTCATTGCCCTTGAAAGGGGGTCAGGGAGCGTTGCAGGTCCAGATTTGGGACAGTCGGAACCAATAGTGGGACAAAGGCCCAGGAACGCGTCATGCCAGAGAAGCTGCATTCAGTTTTTGGATTGTTCCATTATTTTCCCTCAATGAATGGGATGTATTTGTATCGTAATACCTATTCTATCCTGCTCGTCGTCCTTTTTAAATTACACAAAATTTCAGGTGTATCTCATTTTTCTTTTTCCTCGTTAATTTTTGTTTGTAATTATTTGAGATTATTTTAATGCTCAGTTTTTTCCTTGCGTAATGGAACAAGAAATGGAATATTCTGGTATATTTTTTTAAAATTCGCATTAAAACATTGCAGAGAGAAACTCTCTCATAACAAGTCATAAGGAAAATTAGTCAGGGATGGTAATAGAAACTTTCTAAGCTATTCTTTCCTATTGATACGAATCGTAAAAATGAGTGGAAAGCACGAATTACCTACCTACTTATTAGATATTGTGTAGAAGACACTTGGAATTGCTTTTGATTGCGATGAAAGTAGGTGACAATCTGACGTTGAGGTAGGTAGAGGGTTATCAGCTACCTTTCTCCCACCACTTGAGTATCCTGGGAATAGACAATTGTTTTTTATGTATTTGGAAAGTTTACTATCGATATTTTACAATAATTAGCTCCCTTATAATTCTGTTAAAGCTTTTTGATAATATTGACTTACAATCGTTAAATATTTTTGTTTTGAAGTTGCTACAGATTGGCAAATTTTTATACGATCGGGTAGTGAATTTCGCGTATGGGGTGTTGTTGCCGAGAAGGATTTATTGTACCTGTTTTATGATGTGGGATATGAAGATCCGAAGGACGGTATATTGTGGAGTAGATATGGATATCTATTTTGAAAATGATGGAATTGTAGATATACAGATGGTCTTAGGTATTTTGAAGGAGGATAGACACTTTCTAATTCGATATAATATAATTACTGATATGTCTATAATATCCTGTATGGCACCGTAGTGAGGTGTGGCAGGGGGTGAACCATTAATAGGTACACATTTGAAATTAAGAGGCCAAATCCTATGTTAGTTACTAAAATATGAGCTTTTAAATGGTGCAAAATATTTAGAATTCAATTCAATTCTTCAAAGAAATAAAATCTTTTCAAAAGAGATACTGTAGTGAATGCCATTCAGGATTGAGGGTATTACTATCATTTTCAGTTATTTGCAGAACCTCAACTTGAGGAGGTATTCTATAGTATTGTCAACATATCTATTTTGTCTATCTACACGTCTATTGTGTATTTTTGTGTATGTTTGTAGGCATTCTGTAATGTAAAGTAAATTTATTGCTTTCAACAAAAACAATACAAAATACTGAATTTATTACAATAAGAAAATAAGAAAGCTGGGTTGCCTCAAAGGAGAACCTGTGTCATACGTTATCTCCGGTTGTTGCTTTACTGCTGGGTTAAAAAGGAACGGCTAGGGTTTTTCTTTTCTTATTAAAAGACCTCATTGCGTAGAAATTGACATCTGACGCGTCGACCGAGCTGTGATTTGCATGGGCATGGCGTCATCGATCCAAACCGCATGTCACCGCTCCATTTTCTGTTATTTTCTTTCCCGTCTCTCTCTGTATCCCGTCTCACTCCCGCCAACCATCGGGACCGAAACGAATCTTTGATACGCGGAAACCAGCTGTGCGGAATGAAACGCGACCGACTTCTGTAATCTGAAGTTTGCGGAGCAGGGAGAGACGAGGCTTCGGTTTCGTCACTGTGGGCAACGGTCCCGCACGTTATTTAAACATACCTACGTTATCGATTCACTGGAGAATGCAGAAGCTTGAAATGAGCTCCGTGCTAGAAGGAGTCCATGTAGCTTATTTCGGTAAATAATAGTATACACGAATGAATTTAAAATTATGGATTCTCCTAACTTTTTTCGATGTTTAATTGATTTATTGGTATTCATATCCAATAATTTATAATATTAGTACGATCTGCATGATACTCAGACAGGCGTGGTGATTCACTGGAGAATGTAGAAGCGTGGAGAGAGCTCCGTACTTGGAGGAATCCACGTAGCTTATGACGAGAAAAAATAATATTCTCGACCAAATTTCTAATTATAGACTCCTCAAATTGTATATAGATGCTCCGCATTATATCCAAACGGGCGTGTGTGATTTACTTCTTGAAGCGAGCTCTGTGCTTCTAGGTGTCCGTGTAGTGTATGTCGAGAAATATATGGTATTCATGATTGAATTTCATATATATTCACTAATTTTTTTCCAACTCATAACTTTTATTGATATATCGGCATCAGTAATTAATAAATTTATTAAAGCATGAGGAGGTAGGTTGGTGGCCCAAATAATCGACTGATGTGGTGTAATGTAGAGCGTTATTGAGGGAGGAACACTTGGAATGAGAGGAAAAGGACAATATTTGTAAACAGTAATCTTGTAGTTATGATTTGGATGGAAATAGGACACATACTGAAATAAAAAAGACAATTTTGTGGCAAAGGGCTAACACAAAAGAGTTTAAGTGGTAAGGAAGAGAGTTTAAGTGGTCCGTGAAAACTCACCATGTCAGGGAGAGCACTGCTAATCTATTCTAATCAATTCTCAAGTAATATTTGTTTTTCTTGACATTCTGTGAAACTTGTATGTTTTCGCAAAAGGACGGTTGGCTAAAAATAATGTTTTAATTCGAAGTCTGCCGTTGTGGCTGTCCGTTAAGGAAAAGTCTTATCCTCCTTGGCACTAATCCAAGAGTGGAATGGTAGGCTTGGGTAGTGGCTGTTGTTGCGGAGGAGGCTATCGACTTTGAGCTCGCTAGCGCCTTTGAGGATAGGTTGATGGCGGAGGATGCGTAGGATTCTTAAGCAGCGTTTACACGTAGCAGTAGACTGCTATGACAGTCGCGAGATGCACGATGTATCTATGTCGCTAATGCTATGATACGTCTGCGTTAACTTCTATGCAGCTTAGAGCCGCTATTTAGGCGTTGCCACAACAAATAAAAAGCGTTTTATTTTAGTAGTGATTGATGCTTAAATATTCATTAAATTCATCAAGCAATAAAGTCTATTGACGATTATATTTTGTTCCCATTCTTTAAAGAGTAGAATATCCCCTTTTGGGGAGGGATATCCTTGTTACTACGTGTAGTAATATATACCTACTAGTAGTATACTAGTATATCCAAATTCCGTCGTGAATTGCTTTACGTTGACGATTGTTGCGATTGTGTTGGATACATTTCCGCTGGAAAGTAGACTGGCTTCAACTTTGCTAATAGCTCGAACTATGATCGATAGTGTTCGACATGTGTCCACTATCGACCTGAACTCAACTCGCATCGCAGTTGCTATTTACACATGCGAGTTGGGCTTAACAGTTGTTAGCAGTTAACTATAATAGCAGTCAACTGCTACGTGTAAACGCGCCTTCAGGGAATGGAGGGAGAGTCAGTAGAGAAACCCTGTATCAGTATTAATCCTCAACGTAAGTCCACTAGTCCAAAATAAAAAAATGGACCCTCGAATTGGGAGGCAGGTACATACTTTAACCATCACGCCAACACAATCCTCTTAATGAGGTGGAGATTTTTCCCTTTCCCCCTTATGTATTTCTTTCGAATCGTGAAATGGTATTAAGTGTGCTGGCCATCACCGTTGTTCAATGTGCTCGTTCGTCGGGTCACTTTATAAAAATATCGTTTAGATTATCCCTCGAGACAAACGATACTTCATTCAAACTTGATATTCTGCGAGCCGTGTTTTCGCGGGTGCTGGGAGGAACTAGCACCGGAAATTAATCACCTCCATTGGTGCTGTTTGTAGTAATGACCGATAACCACCAGGCGTTCAAAAAATCAATCAACTCTTAATTTATAATAATTCATTGAACAACTTGTATCTCGGATGAATATTCTCATCACTCCGCCCTTTTAGCAAGTGTGATATTCTATACTTGCTCCTTGGCAAAAATGATTTAATACTAACAATTATGAAATCATTCAAGCATTCCACTTCCGTTCCTTTTGGAGAAACCGTAACGAATATTCTCTAGAAATAAAATGATTTGTTTATTTCCACGTGCACAATTCATGATTCCTACAGCTCAACTATAATAACTAGCTGTTCCATAACGGCAGACGACCGAACATTTCCAATCATATACTCCTGTAGCGGTTGGCAGGATAGTCTATCCAACCACTATATTGTCGAGGTTTATCGGTAGCAGCACTTAGATTCTGCGCATGTCCAATTTGGCGGCGGTCCCGGAAATAATGGATATTTCAGAATATTAAAGCTGTGGAATTACCGGGACATTTCACTAATTTCCCCAGAATTTTTTCAGAATTAATCTGAAACGAGAGGAAAGAAGGTTGAAGTGCAGAAACTTGCAGAAGCTATGGTGTAGCACTGACCTGATTGTGTACAACTGTCGGTCAGCTGACCCTCAATCATCATCATCATTGGTCAACAATCCTAGGATAGGTTTGACGCAGCTTTCCTCTCGATTCTTCTATCGGCCAACCTTTTCATTGTGACGTAAAACTTCTCTTCCCGAAATCATAGTTCGTGTAATATCGTTGTCGATATTACACGAACGTTATTGGTGTATTCTATTAAAACCTACTCTTGCTGATGGAATACCTAATAAGGATAATTTTAAGTTAAAGTTAAGATGATATTAGCGTTTTATAAGTACCTCGAAAAAAAAACCTTCGGAAAAAGCTCGAGCAATAAGGGAAATCCGTTGTAATTTTAAGTTTATTTCCTCGCCATGTTAGTGTGATTGTTGGAAACAAGAAGGCGGAATAATTGGAGTATTTTACTTTCCCTAATAACGACCCGTATTCAGAGATTACTTAGGTCAAGGGGTTGGAGCGGGGCAGAAGGGATTACTAGGCGGCCTTTATGATTACGCAGAGAGTGGCGCCTAACGGAAGACGCCCGAACTTCGAGCGAAGAGCGTGACAAATTACTGTACTCAGTACGTGCGTGGGCTTTGCATGTGACATTTATGCTCAAATGTTGAAAAATTACGTCATATTGGTGGAAGTGAAAGTGTTTTGGAGTACTTAAGGAATAGAGAGAAAATATCGATGAAAGCATACGACTTAAGTGCTTGCACAATCCATTAGCAATAGGGTTACCAACTGTTTAAGAACTTCTCCACCCGGATATTTTGATCTACTACCCGAAAATACTGAATTGGCAGAGTTTTTTCGTTGTTTCGACGTTTCAGCTGTCATGTAGTTAGAGGTTAATGATGATTTAATCAGGACATTTAAATTCCGTACAATTTAATTCGCTGTTACGTATGAGTATTATATGAATTTTTTTATAGGTATCACTTATTCATTGTCACAGTGTAGTACGCTTTAGGGAATGTGAAACAGTTCCCGTTTTGAGCCCTATGAGTCACAAAAAATGTTGGATTATTTCGACTAGTACACGAAACGAAAGAAAAAATGGCAATTTTCCACAAGAATAAAGATATTTAATTTGACCGGTTTCGGTGTATATATACAATTTGTATATACCGATGTTTGAGATTTAATTTTCACCTGAAGATGGTGTTGTACACCGAAACCGGTCAAATTAAATATCTTTATTCTTGTGGAAAATTGCCATTTTTTCTTTCGCTATGATATTCCACCAAATTAAGCCTGAAACAACTACCTTTATTCGACTAGTACAAGTATTATTTTGGTTCAATTAAAACACGCAAAAATTGTACTTATTATTTCAAATCGACATTAGTTGAGAGAATTGTGATTACTGCTGGAATATCTGCGTAAGTGAAATATATGCAGTTTGTATATAGTTTAGTCATATGCAGTCTTCGCATCTGACAGCGGCCCGGATAAATTGATCTCAAACCCTGACCCCAGAAAAGCATTGGTTTACCCGGAATTCCCAGGTCAAAATTCCCATTTGGAAACCCTAATTAATAGCCTCGGCTTTGTAGAACGCATGATGAGAGGCCTGATGATGATGTGGGTTGGCAGTCGATAATGTTCTCTGCTTTAAAAGATTTCTACATTTTCTTTCTATTTTCTCAACCCGAAATCTCTTTCGAAGCCATCTCGAAATCTTTTCCTCTCTCTAAAATTGAATTGTTTGGTATTTTAACTTTCAACTTTGGTAATGCCCTGGTGGGCTCGGTTTATCTTCATTACGAGGCCATTCACCGGTGAGCTCATCCAGAACTCAAATATTCCTGGTGATTTTCCCTTCCCGTGAGCGACCTACGGAAATATTTTGAATATTGCATCACGAAGGAGTTACGATATATCTGACCCGGAAGGACGTATTGACTTACTGAGTCAAATTTTGTAATTTTCCAAAGCAAAATTGCGCCCCACTTCCTTACACTCGTGGTTTTTATATCTCTTACGCTTAAGAGTAATGCTTACTCAGTGAAATGCTTGCAGTGGTTGCATTCCGCGTTAAAACATCCCAATTTCTTATTTATTGTTTTCTCTTAACTTTTCTGTTGTTATTAGTGGTTAGAAAAGTATTGGCAAACAGTTTCATTGTAGATGCATTTTGGTATGTTGATATTGGATTCCTTAAGATAATATCCTTATGATGTTTAACTTTACTAAGGTATTCAGGTACATGTAATTGTCATATTGTTATGAGTGATACAATAATTCTTCCTCAGGGATTTTTGATAGAAAATAAAGCGACACACTGCAATTCCACATGAAATGTTTAATATGACCTGGGTTTTGGGGCAGCGCAGCATCATCAGGTAAACATGCATACAAGGAAGCACTATATATACAAAATCGCAGGAGAGGGGAGGGGCAACTCAATTCTTTCACTTCGTTTTATTATTAAAAATCATTTCTTTCGTTGATGAGAAAATGGTGTGCCCCTATCCAATCAGCAGTTTTAATTCAAGGTCTTGGATTCGATGAATAGGTTAACTAAATTTTTGTCGTTCTCCACTTGTCATGAAGGTTCTCTTCATATCATGTTGATATTAATTATTGCGTGTAATTTCAAGAGCCCAATCTATGACATATCTACTTCTGTTTAGATTAAACAGTTATGTTCTGTTTACAACATTAAAAGTAGTTATTTTGAGTTCCTTGTTCATTCATATTTGAGTAGAGTAGAGAATACTTCATGTTCCTATATCAGTCACATTTGAATGGAGACAATGCTGCTTCTGTGGATGTTTTTGCTTTAAAATTTCAATTGACCTGTTAACTGAATGAAAATGTTAGGTATTTTCCTATGCTCTTCATATTGGGATTACAAGTAGTACACCCTTCGCCCTCTCCATAATCGAATTTTGCACTTACACTGGATGCGTTTTTCCCGGTTGATGGTTTACGGTCCCTTCTCTCTTACTTGCATTAATTCTTGGTGAAAATATTTGGTGAAAGGTTTTAGTTTTTAAGGTGATACAACAGGTAGGGTTCTATCTGATCGCACACGTGTGCTAAAAAGAAATAACTTAGTATAACATAACT
Organism: Platycnemis pennipes; assembly: GCA_933228895.1. Taxonomy (NCBI): domain Eukaryota; kingdom Metazoa; phylum Arthropoda; class Insecta; order Odonata; family Platycnemididae; genus Platycnemis; species Platycnemis pennipes. The sequence continues at coordinate 57,745,042 of OW121853.1, forward strand.
TTAATTTTTATTCCCCCTATTAATTTCGACGACTATCCATCATTTTCAAGATCACCCTATCGAAATCGGTCGGTAAAATATAAACTGGAGTCGAGTCGTGCTAAGTCATTTCTTTTTACCATGTTTAACGCCTCGAAATTCCAATGAGCATTCATCTACATCTACATAATACCCTGCAAGCCACCACAAGGGTGTGTGGCAGGGGGTGATTGCTCACCAAACATGCACTACATATCATGCATAAAAAAGGAATAGTATTAATATAGTAGTCAGAACTACACTATTTAAAAAAGATAGAAATTGCAAAGAAAACATGCAAAAACATTCTGTTAGTAGGGTTAGCTTCAAGTACTCATACCAACATGCAGCTACCAATGCTATTCATTGCTACTCTCCGATAGGACATATTTACCGTTATTCGTATCTCTTATTGTGCGAGGGAAAAAGGACATTTTGAATCGGTCAGTTCGGCAATCAATTTCTCTAACTTTATGATTATGGTCCAGTCTGCCATAGTAAGTTGGGGTTCGTAAAATATTTTTAACATCATCACTGAAAATATTGCCTAGGAATTTGTGGAAGAGATTAAGTCTAAATTTCAACCTGCGATCTGACAATGATTCCCATTTCAATTCATTTAATAGACTGGTTACGCTAATATAATTATCGTATCGTCCCTTTACAAATCTTGCCGATCTTCGCTGCACACGTTCAAGTTCATTACTTAGACCGATTTCGTAGGGATCCCATACACTGGCAGCATATTCCAAATGAGGTCTAACAAGGGAAAAGTATTGCTTGTCTCCATCATTTCAATTCAATCCGTATAGCCTAATCTCAAAATACTACCGCACGTAATAACAATGCCCAAGGCGGGATTCAGACCCGAGACCTTTGGGTTGCAAGGCCAGCGCGTCACCGACCTGGCTGCCTTGCTCGGCCGAGCAAATGTTTTCGTTACATAATGTTATTCACCACTTAGCGCCTCACTTGTTATCCAAGTGAAACTTCGCGAAAACACTGGGAAGGATTGCGTGGAATCACTCTCTCCGCTTCTCGGAAGCGAAAATCTTCTCGGCGGCTGCTTTCATTTAAAAAAGAAATACATTTCGGAAGCTCCCTTTTCCTCATTCGCTAATTAAACCACATGGTGGGCAAAGATAATACGTACGCCATGCGTCAACTTTATTTCAAGGAAATGAAATTCGCTGGAATACCACGTACTTCGTGACTTGGAAAATTCCATCTCGCGTCTTTAATTTTGTCGAGTGGCAATAAGACGTGGCCTTTCGATTCCATCACGGTTGAGTTTTAGTGTTCGCTGAATATTACGGTAAAATACTTCGCCACCATTGGGCATATGCAGCCCTCGGGATGCGCATTGCGCGCGTAACGGTCCTAGCTCCACTCTGGTGGGATCTCTTCGGACAGCCTCTCCTAAAACATCCACTGTGCCTTTCTGAGAAAGTTTCTCGTTTCGCAGGAAATGGCTGATGGCCCCGGGAAAAGAGTTGCTTTCCCTGCTTTGAATGTGCGAATTTTACTCCCATTTAAGCGTTTCTCTAGGCGATCTCATGTCAGTCCTCAACCATTCTCTAGCCCTCTTGTTGATCAGCAACTGAGTGAATGGACACTGCAAACATGTCTTTCCATCGCTGAAGGAAAAGTATGAAGTCCATAATTATCGTCTTCAGTCATCGATCCAAAGATTGGTTTGACGCAACTCTCCTCTCGATTCAGCAAAGCTCTTCTCACTGGCGTAAGTCTTCTCTTTAGCATGTATATATAGATTATGGCAGACTGGACCATGATCATAAAATTAGAGAAATTGATTGCCGAACTGACCGATTCAAAATGTCCTTTTTCCCTCGCACAATTAGAGATACGAATAACGGTAAATATGTCCTATCGGAGAGTAGCAATGAATAGCATTGGTAGCTGCATGTTGGTATGAGTACTTGAAGCTAACCCTACTAACAGAATGTTTTTGCATGTTTTCTTTGCAATTTCTATCTTTTTTAAATAGTGTAGTTCTGACTACTATATTAATACTATTCCTTTTTTATGCATGATATGTAGTGCATGTTTGGTGATCAATCACCCCCTGCCACACACCCTTGTGGTGGCTTGCAGGGTATTATGTAGATGTAGATAGATATGGCCTTCTCATGCAGCCTCTCGCTTTCCCTTCACGACTGACTTTATCAGACCTTTGTTTCAGGATGTGTGCGGATATGTTGTCCTGTCTTTTATTCAAAGTGTTCGTATGGGCTTTCCGTCTTTTCTTCGTAACTTTTCGTTCGTTACTCGTTTTATCCATCTATCTCCAACGTTATATTATAGGAAGCACCTCGTTTCAAATATTTCCTGTCTTACCTTTCCTGTGATTCTGAAATTATATGCATAAAACTATAGACAATGTAGTGGGTGAAATTTAAATTTTCCAGCGACTGCAAACCGACTACATATACATCTACATGATACCCTACAAGCCACCATAAAGGTGTGTGGCAGGGGGTGAATTCCCATCAAACATGTACTACATATCATGCATAAAAAAGATTATTATTTATATACGGTTCTGAACTACACTATTTAAAAAAATAGCAAAACAAACATGCGAAAACATGCTGTTAGTTGGGTTAGCTTCAAGACCTTATACCAACGTGCAGTTACCAATGTTATCCATTGCTACACTCGTATTGGATATTTTTACCGTTATTCATATCCCTAATTGTACGAGGGAAAAAGAGCATTTTGAATTTGTCAGTTCGGCAATCAATTTATTTAATTTTGTGATTATGGTCCAGTCTACCATAGTAAGTTGGGGTTCGCAAAATATTTTTAGCATCATCACTGAAAATATGGTCTTGGAATTTGTTTAAGAGATTAAGTCTAAATTTCAACCTGCGATCTAACAATGATTCCCAATTTAATTCATTTAATACACTGAACCGTATGAGTATACAATGAGCCGTAACGGAGTCACCTGCATTAGGATACGTAAATGTGGTAGCGGAAAAACCGTACCCAGAACGGGGCTGGAACCTAGATCACCTAATATCCCTCCCAAGTGTTTTGAGGCGGGGAGTTGGACGTTTCAACTCTCCTTTCACTCCAAGGAATGTCTTTTATCATATCAGCAAGCAAGCATGTCTCCATAACTGTCGCCGTTAGCCAAAAATCTTCTCGGTGTCTTTTATTGAGGCGCAAATTGGCCGTTATTGTCTGAATCGTGTGCCTCGAACGAGATGGTAGTTAAAAATAGTCAGATGCGAAATAATGAAGAAAAATTCTCGTCTGGAATTAAGAGGCGGTTATCCCGTGTTAACTAGTCAACTATTATCGACTTTATCTTTCGCTCTCATCAGTCTATCAATAGCTCATTTCATATCCACTGTAAATCACCACCTTAAAATTGCTGTGTGTGCGTGGCCAGTTGTATGTAAATTAATCCGATTATTATGAATAAATGTTCTAGTTTTACGCGTAGGTGAAATAATTCCTCTTATTACAATATCTACGAAACGAAGCATCCGGTTGTATGTACATACTACGCGGTGATGGACAATGGTATTTCCTCTGTTTTCGAAGGGTGAGTTCTCATGTATCAACATTCCTGTATTTGATAGTTTAGTACAGGTTAGATTAGGTTTTGATGGAATGTCCTCACTCATCTTCGCATTGCGTTTGTCTATCGGCTCCATCCCTACGCTATCTCTTTCTCCAGGTCGGTATATTTCCAACCCCTTTTCATGATATCCATAATATCTTTTCTCTTTATTCCTTTTCCGTTCTTTCCCAGCATCCGAACTTCGATAGCTATCTTCAGCGTTCCATTGTCCATAAGTACCCGTTCCACCCTCCTACTCTGCCTTCCCCTGATTCCTGTCAGCAGCCTTCTCTCCTCCCCAACCATGTCCAACGCCTCATCATTCGCCCGCCTTTCCGTCCACCACACTTTCTCCATTCTCCTCCACACCCACATTCCTTCGGCTTCAATCTTCACCCGTCATCCTTGTCTCCAGGTCTCAGATCCATATAAAGCCGCGCTCCATATCACGCTGTTCGCTAACCTTTCCTTTATATCAAGGTTCTCGTCATTAGTTCTCTTTTGTTGGAATAGCCTGCTTAATCCAGTGTTAGGAACCCTGCTATTTATTTCCAGTCCGACTATGGGGAAAATTTGTGAAATACGTGTGTAATTTTTCGCAGTACGAGTGCATATGTAGCTGGAAACGCTCCCTGAAAATAATGAAAACCTCCACGCGAGAGTAGAACGCTTCAAATATCCCTGATTGTATTCCTGTTAAGTCAGCCACAGCTAGTTTGGAATTACTATCAGAACGCTGGTTGCAATTTAGGATAAACATTTTAAGTAAATTCGAAACCGATTTGTTCACAGATGATGTTAGATATACATTAAGACCCCCTACATAATATGATTGGTTTGATCAGATTAACAAGATTAGAGAGATAGATTGTCGTACCGATAGATTTAAAATGTCATTTTACCAACGCAAAATAAGAGAGCATAATAGGTAGCATAATAAAGGGATAGGTAGATGAAATATTGTTAGAGTAGATTGTAGTGCATGATGCCTGTAATAACAAGCAATAATCCCTTTCTTATTTTATAGATACTAACCATCTAGCTGAGTGTGACTCTATTATCTAGCATGTCTCCTTTAAATATCCTAGTTGCATGTCAATAGTGTATATTTTGTGATCTTCACCCTCTGCCACACACCCTCGTGGTGGCTCGCAGGGTATTACGTAGATGTAGTCCTTTTTTATGCTTTGCTAAATGTTTAGCGTAAATCATCCCCAATCTCCCCTATGTTTGCATCAATGCGAAACTTCCAGTAAAAGTTCGTGAGAAACAATAACGTCGTCTTCAATAGTGTTAAACCTTTGATCGAGTAGTTTTGGATTTTTGCATCGTTGTTGTGTTTTCATCTACATCTACATCTACATCTACACGATACCCTGCAAGCCACCGCGAGGGTGTGTGGCAGGGGGTGAAGGTCACCAAGCATTCACTACTAGCATGCAAGCAAGCAACTAAAGGGTCTCATGCAACTAGATTGTTAGTATCTATAGCATTTGAGGGGTCAATACATGCATCATGCACTACAGAATACTCTAAAATATTTCCCCTACCTATCCCTTTCCTATGCTGCCTATTCTGTTCTCTTATAGTACGGGGGAAAAATGCCATTTTGAATCTATCTGTACGACAATCTATCTCTCTAATCTTATTTATCTGGTCGAATCTAGCATAATACGCTGGTGTTTTCAATATGTGCCTAACATCTTCAGTAAAGCTATCCGATTGAAATTTCTGCAATAGATTAAATCTGAACTTTAATCTACGCTCTGATAATGATTCCCACCCTAATTCTTGTATTAATTCTGATACACTACTCAACCTATCGTAACACCTTTTGACGAACCTAGCTGCTCTACGCTGCACACTGTCTAGTTCTCTCATCAAACCTAATTCATTAGGATCCCATACACTGGCTGCATACTCAAGGTGGGGCCTAACTAGTGAAAAGTAGCATCGCTCTTTTGTCTTCTCATCACATTTCCCAAGTACTCTTTTTATAAATCCTAGCTTTCTCTTCGCTCGGCCGCATATTTCCCTTATGTGTCTTCCCCACGATAAATCTTTAGTGATTGTTACACCTAAATATCTTACGGTTTCAACGTTTTCGATCTTCGTGTTATTAATTCTATAGGATCGCTCTATCGAATTATTCCTCCTCCAAAAATTGATAGCTACACACTTTTTAAGGTTGAGTTCTAACTGCCATTTGTCGCACCACTCTTCAATTGCATCTAAATCCTTGCTAAGTGATTTCATGTCCTCTTCGTTTGATATACCCCTGTACACCACCGCATCGTCTGCAAAAAGTCTAAGGTTACTACTAACTACGGTACCCAAATCGTTTATGTATAAAAGAAATAGAAGCGGACCTACTACGCTACCCTGGGGAACTCCCGATGTGACTTCGATTGTGTCCGACATGATACCATCTATGACAACCCTCTGCTCTCGCCCACTTAAGAATTCTTTTACCCAACATACAACGTCTTTATTTATACCAAAACTCTCTAACTTCAAGATTAATTTGTCATGAGGAACTTTATCGAAAGCCTTTTTAAAATCTAAAAATATCGCATCAACTTCAGTACTGCTTTCGCCGTGGACTAAAATATCGTGTACGAATAAAGCTAATTGTGTCTCGCAAGATCTACCTTTCCGGAACCCATGCTGGCTGTTTATGAGTAATCCCTGACTATCCAAATGCCCCATGATCGAACTGACTACTATGTGCTCAAATATCTTACAAGAGATTGACGTGAGTGAAATGGGTCTGTAGTTACTAGGTTCTTCCCTATCACCGCTTTTAAATATAGGTGTAATGTTAGCTACTTTCCAATCCTTGGGTACTGTGTGGTTCTTTAGTGTTTTATTGAATATTATTTCTAGATAGGGGGCTATTTCAGAAGCTAATGTTTTATAAACTCTGGAAGGAATTTGATCGGGACCTGGTGCTTTGTTTTTACTTATGCTTTTTAACTGTTGCTCTATTCCGCGACATGAAATGTTTATTTCGGGCATTTGCTCACTGAAAGTGTTCGGCGGTGGTTCCACTGCGTTTTGTGACGATGAGTTGAATACACTTTGGAAGAAGGTGTTTAAAGTGTTGGCTTTTTCTACACTGCTGGTGACTCTGATTCCTTTATCATTTTTAAGTGTGTGCACTGTGGACTTATTTCCCTGAAGCTCTCTCACATATGACCAAAACGCTTTAGGATTGCTATCTAAATATTCTCCTAACATCTTGCTCTTGAAATGTGATAACGCTTGCCGACATGATTTCCTTGCTAATGCTCTCGATTTTTTATAGTTTTGAACTAGCTCATTTTTTTCCTCTACCGATAGACCCCGTCTGGCATTTTTCATTTTAGCGTGGCATACCCTTTGTCGCTTTAGTGATTTCCTAACCTCCGCGTTATACCACCTTGGCTCTGTATTATCACTAATATATTTACTTGGTATGTATTTATGAACTGCGTTACGGGTGACCTCAAGAAATTCTCTCCACGAATCCTCTGTATTTAATCCTTTGCTTTGTTCGCTGAATACATTAAACGCTTCCCTTAATTCCTCTTTCATACCGTCGTAATTTGCCTTGCCAAATAAGTACACCCTCCTCCTTGGTTTATAATGTCTTTCAACGCCTACAATAAATTTCGCATGCACTATTTTATGGTCACTAATTCCTGTGTCTGTAACTGTATTTAGAACTCTCTCGGGTATATTTGTTGCTAATAAGTCTAGAATGTTGTTACCCCTGGTCGGCTCTGTTACTAGCTGTTGTAGAGAATGTGTCGTAAAGGTGTTCAACAGTGATTCGCAATGTTCCTTATCCTTACCTCCTGCAATGAAACTACACGTATTCCAGTCTATCGAGGGGAGATTGAAATCTCCGCCTACTATTATTCCTCTATCATTCTTCCCAGAAAGTAATGTGCGTATCTCTGACTCTAGCTCTATTATAGAATTGACGTCTGCGTCCGGTGGCCTGTAATATGCACCTACATATATCTTTTTTGCGTTACTACTTTTACTTTTAACGGAACACCAAATACTTTCTACATTTCGCTCTGAAATAAGTTCTCTTCTACTGACATACGGGTCCTTCACAGCTATGAAAACTCCTCCTCCGTTTCTGCTTACTCTATCCTTTCTGTATACTGTAAAACACTTCGGAAATACTTCATGATCTGATATGTCCTTCGAAAGCCAGCTTTCTGTACCTACGATTATATCTGCATTAGTACTCTTAATGAGGTGGTGAAATTCTGCTACTTTATTTCTTATACTACGACAATTCACTACTATCACTGAAATTTTTTCTTCCAATCTGTTTCTCTCTTGGTGCTCCTTTCCAACTAAAATTTTCCTCGATAATTTTTTGACGGACAAACTATTTGGTCTACCTCTTACCTTTGATGAATTATCATGTTCGTTCTCTCCATGTGTTTTTCTCTGACCTTCTAAAACTACTCTGCATGTTCTGTCAAATTCTTGCACGATTTTTCCCCCGCGGATTGACCTGCACTCTGGGCTACCACCTGAGCTAAACCCTACGTGTATGCTCCAGTATCCTACTCGCTACCTTAGACGATGCCTCGTCCGTGTAGTGGACACCCGAGCGATTCAGGGGCACCCGACACGTTTCCAGCTCCGGCCCGAGGTCCAAAAACTCAGCTCCCTCGCTCCCACAGACTTCACGGAGTCTCCGGTTTATGCCTAAAACTCGGCTCCAAACCATCGACCCTCGATCCGTCCTAGGTACCAAGCTACATATAGTCAGCCTCATATCGATACCCAGACCTCCACGAACACGGTGGAACTCGGTGCATAGATCCCTTACGGAATCCATTACATCCTCGGACCCCCGTTTCGCGGCGTCGTTAGTGCCGACATGGGCGACTACGTGCAGCTTGGAGCAGTTAGTGGCACTGACCGTTGCTTTCAACGCCTTCGTCACCTGGGGCACCGTACCTCCTGGTATACACCAGGAACGTACCCGTTCTTCGTCACCTTTCCCTCGGGATTCACCACCTCCTTCCCGACGGGCCCTGGCACGCATCGAGTCCGCTACTCGGCGGACATTGGAGCTACCTATCACTAATACTCCCTCCCTTCCCTCCCGACTCCCAGTCGGCGAAGTCTCCGGAGGCGGAGCGTTCGATGCGCCGACCTCCGCCAGCCCATCGAACCTATTACTAACGGGGAAAGGCTCAGCCTCTGCCTCTGCATTTCCCCGTTTGTGTAGTGTGACCCCACGACTCCTCCTACGGACAACTTCCCACTCTCCCCCGGATTCGGAGGTAGGCTCCGCTAGAGGCTCGGGTGTGCGGGGAACGTCCTCAACCCTCCAACCCACGCCAGTGTAAGGGCTCGCCCCCGCACCAACGCGTGCGGAAGGCCTTGGCCGACCCCCACTCCCCCTCGACCGTTCCAACGTAGTCACCAGCCGTTTCACGAGAGAGCGAAGACTATCCACCGTCTTCTCGAGCTCATCGACTCGAGCCCGCAAGGGCTCGCTATCGGGTGAGTCACGGAAGAGGTTGACAATTGACCTAATGGGAGTCATCCTAATCTAACTCTAACTATTTATTTTCATATTTCTAACTCTAACTATTTATATTTCATTTATCCTTCCTCTGGCCGTAGCAGTAAGGTCCATAAGTTCAAACTGGAGGCGGTGAGTTCGAATCCAACCTCTGGCATAGATGTTAGGATTAGGATCAAGAGCTTTAAGGTAAACATTACGATATAGCTGAAGCCGTTGGAGAACCTAAAATCTAAGTCTGCGACTGCCTGCCCTGCGGAAAGAGGTTTCCGTTTCGTAATGCTTGTGGTGTGTTTCAGTCATTCCCGCTGTTTTTGGTGCTATCTCTCTCGGATTAATGGTGATATTCTCTCGAGATCTCGTGAGCTTAGTGTGCTCGTAAATGCCGGCGGGACCGTTGCATGGCCGCAGTAAGCAAATTAGTGCGGCTCGGGCGCAACAGGCGAGTAAGTGTGGGATGGAAATAGAGGCCAAGTGTTGAGTGGATTATGGGGATGATCGTGAGTCTGAACGTCGTCTGCTTGAGCAAGCGCCTACGGTACTCCGTCGCACGGAGACCGTAAAAAATAATAGCGTGCTGATACCGTATGGTGGTGGAAATTGCGAAGACATAAATCGGAATTAGAATTTTTCCTGGAGTAGTTAACGGTAAAAATCAGGCTGTCGTGAAATACATGTTTATCGCGAGGGTGGGTAGCCCAGTCTCGAAACTCGGGTTTATTTCCTGCTTCTAAACCCGATCCGGCCCCCTTTCATTCCAGTCCCTATTCATTTGAAGCAAAAAAAGAACTTCAGCGTATATGCATGCATTGTTTGTCAATCCTAAGATTGGTAAACTGCAGGCTTTCATTCTTCTCTCTTAATTGCTGGCTTAGTTACATCGTGATTTTTTTTTCCTAAATCCCTCTTTATTAGGCATCTGCAATTGTCAATTTGGCTTCCTGATGACTTCTTATCTTCTATTTCCCCCCCAATTATATTCCTAACAAATCCATTAGGCCTCGGGGTGTGTTCTCTGATCTAGTTCTTCTTTCTCTGACTCAAAGAGTCAACTTTGGCATTATTTTACCAATACTACTTTAGACTGATAGTAATTTATTTATTTGACTTACTGTGGTCAACCAGTCTATTAAATGAATTAAATTGGGAATCATTGTCAGATCGCAGGTTGAAATTTAGACAAACTCTTAAATAAATTCCAAGACCATATTTTCAGTGATGATGTTAAAAATATTTTGCGGACCCCAACTTACTATGGTAGACTGGACCATAATCACAAAATTAGAGAAATAGATTGCCGAACTGACAGATTCGAAATGTCCTTTTTTCCTCGTACTATTAGGGATATGAATAACGGTAAATGTATTTAGTACGAGTGTAGCAATGGATAACATTGGTAGCTGCATGTTGGTAATAGGACTTAAAGCTAACCAAACTAACAGCATGTTTTTGCATGTATGCTTTGCTATTTTAATTTTTAATTACAAATTTCATGCATGATATGTAGTGCATGTTTGGTGAGAGTTCACCCCCTGCCACACACCTTTATGGTGGCTTGCAGGGTATTATGTAGATGTAGATGTAGGTGGTCTTTCTCTGTAGAGTAGTACTACTCATACGGGGTTGAAGTCCTATTCTGTAGCGGTAGACATTTACATGATTTGGAGCTACTTGATTTCAATTGAGTTAAGTACTTGATTAATATGGTATTTTATTTTTGCACAGCTTGTCACTTTGTTCATTCTTTTCACGGGTTAAGTGTCAGGATTACAAAACTCTCAGTTGCCACCATAAATACGTTCATCATTGCTTTTCTGACCCAATTACCTACTCAGGTGTTAACCTTTCTTGCCGTTATTTTTATTTATGACAGAAGCTCGTCACCTCTTTCATGTCGGATTACGCATACCCTTGAAAAATAAAAGGCTGCCCAAGGGAATATTTTGCAAATCATTCCGCTTGACACACTGATTAACGACCCTTTTTTTCTCGGACATTAATGTGCGATCAGCGTGCTCATCTCTACCTTAATTATATGTAATGAGGTTAGCAAAAATTGGATGTCTTGGCGTTAGTGGTCTTTTTAGGTCCACTTTTCCCTACCCGCGGCCTATTTGGAATATATTTCGCCTCCGGTATCCATATTTAGGGAACCTTTCTGAGCTAACTTATCGTTACGTGGGAGCACGACGACATAGAATATGGAAAAGTATTTAAAAAAGAGCATTGACGAAGGATACCAACCCAATTCTTTCGGTATCACACAAGTGCTTGAGCAACTAGTTACACTACCGTGGCATTCTCCTATATTTTTTCACCTTTGGAACTATGTATGCAAGCTCTGCCGTATGTTCTCTTTTTTTTACAATATTTGTACCTTACTGTTTGCCGGGTGAGATTGTTCCTCGTGCTGTTATATGTGCGTGAATCGTAGAGAAACTTGTCTCAATGCTGATAATAATTGAGTTCTAATCTTCTTTTTTTTTAATGTACCATTTTTTGATGCTTTATGTTTTATTTGTGGTGCCTTTGTATGCATCAAGAAAATTTTATGTAGGAATTAGATTCCTCTGTTGTATGCAGTTATTTTCAGCAAATTATTCACTGCATTTTCTGTATACGAATATGCGCATGGGGCCAAAACAAAACAAAATTTTTGATGAATTAAAATCATATTTTTCTTCTCGCTTGAGAGACAACGTAGTGGAAATACGGTGCATTTTTTTATTATGATACGTTACAAAATTTAATGGAAGTACACGGATTTTCCGGTTCTGTCATTGTCTCCTTTATTGATACAATTTGATGACCGCGGAATACACATATTAACGATGCATAAACGAGGCGATCTCTGGTTGATAATTTAATTAGCGATTCATCAGTGCAGGAAAATGGAGGGAAAAAGAAGAACTTTTATATGACGATGTATTAAGGCTTGTTTGCCTCAAGAATATCTTTAATGCTTAAGGATACTTGGGAAAAGTTGGGCGTATTTTGAAGAGTTGTGAAGACGTTCTTAAATTAAATTTCCACTGTACTCAAAAATATACATTGGCCCAATATCCTTTACGCACTATACTACCGTGTTTACTCAAGAGTATTTTGGAATAGTACTGGTAATTTACCCCAATATCGGCTTTGGTTTGAAAGAAATTTTTTTGCTGAATTAACTGAAAAATATACCGCAATCCTAGGGAAGCCCATTCCCGTTTCGATCAATGCACCTCCCGTCAATCAATTCCCCTTCCTCGTTTATGCAAATTATCTTCGCCATTCCCGCGTGCAAGTATTCAAAATGCTCCTTTGTAAGAATTTTTAAGTGGCTCGTATTTGAAATTAAGCGTACCAAACTTTATTCCCTCTTAATATTATTTATTGATCGACTCGGGTAGGGTTGAGGATCAACATCTTCAGGAATTCTTATTCATCTGAAAATTTCGATCCTCGATGAAACCCAGGTCGTACAATAGATACTATCAATATGGAAAAAATTAAGTAACCTGTTATTTTCAATATGAAGCAGTTCCGCGAAGTGGGAATGGATACACTTAACTATTGCCATTGAAGTAAAAACATCTTCCTCTTGACATTACGGAAAGAGCCAAGCCAAGCCTCCTTTGCTAATTGCATTCTCTTCGGTTTCGTTCCGAAATAGCACATTGGTAATATTCGTGGGTTAAATTCGCAGCATCTGTCCCAGTTTTTCCTCTGAAATGATGTTTTCCTCGGCAGAAATATCCGCCGTCTTCCCCCAGTGCTCAATACTGCGCTCCGAACGGAAGCTGCCGTCATTTGGTGGTGATTTTTACAGTTACCAATCACTGGGCGGCCTTGCTCTTGGCCGCCACCCGGCCTTTTCCTTCTGAGGAACATTCTCACCCTCCCGCCTCCTCTCTTGCAGCTGTCCATTCTTCCGAAACGAGATCGGCGGCGAGGTGGAGCGGGTGGTCAGCCTGACGAGGTCGACCGGTGGCCAGCGGTTTAGGCCGGGGGCGCTGGCCCCGACCCCTGGGGCGGACGAAGCGGGGGGTCGCGCCGGCGCCCGGGGGGCCGGGAGGGCAGGCGCCCCCCTCCACCGGCCAGCCCTCGCGGCCGGCGTCTCCGTGCTGGAAGCGACGACGGGCGATACGCTGTGGCGACAGGGGGTGTGCCCCTACCAGAGGCACTCTCGGCGGGCCCTGGAGTGCGTGGACCATGGGGCCCTGTACTACCGGAAGTACTTCTACGGCCAAGGTGAGTCTGCCACTGATCTGCCTTCATCTCCAACACCACGCTCCCTTTATCGCGACTTATATTTAAGCTTTTATTTCAGCCCCTTTGGAAGTATAGTATTGTTTATTCGAATATATGAATCCAGTTTAGCCCTTAAATATTTGCCAAACTGGAAATCGTTAAGGGTATTTTTACATCTTAAGTAATGATAAAGATCTCGGCACTCCTCAGTCATTCATTCTCAATCAGCATAAACTTGTGTACTATTATGAAATACGAGCTATTAGTTGGCATTACTGAATTGAGCAAGTGTAATATCCTGTGAATCCACGTATGCACATGCAATCAGAAGGAACATGATATTGCGTGTTTAAATTGTGGAGAAGAAATATAATGATACGATAAGTCCTGGCTATTGTTAAAGATTGCTTTTGTGTAATTTATGCATTATATCTCTTAGCTTCAAGGTTAAATTCATAATGAAACACAGTAGTAGTACTCCACACTTAATTTAATATCAACCTACCCGAGTTTCGGCAACTCAGTGCCATTTTCTAATTGCACCGAGTTTCCGAAACCCGGGTCGGTTGACATTAAATTAAGTGTGGAGTATTACTTCTGTGTTTCATTATTGATATCAGCAACTTCCACAAAGTTACGCCTGAAACGATTTCTTATGTTCAAGGTTAAAGTCTCAACCCGTTAGTATGATCACGCCACGTTGTATCGTATCAGAAAACTTCGTTTGAATGTAAACATATTAGACTGTGATGTTGTATCTCGACTCATTTGGGGTCATTTCTACGAATACTTCCTCCTGAATGAATTCTCCTCGATTCATAAACCACCCAATCTCTCTTTCTCTCTCTCACCGTTCTAGCTCAATTCGAGCGTTTTTTGTTCTCGCAAAGTTTTTTTTCGATAAATCACGTCTGTACCTTCTCCTAAAAAATTTCGACTTTGAAATGGCGCAGGCTTCCCGTCCTGCAAAATCTCCGTCATCCTCGTATCCTGCATCTGTCGGCTGCGGACGCGTCCGAACCCGCGATAGCATCGTGATTATACTGATGGGGTAAACGTCTCCTCCGTCTCGCCATCGGTTTGGCGAAATCCAGCCATCGGCACTCCAAAGGAAAATAACGTCTCGCGGTGGGAATAATAATAAATGGAGCGATGGGATTATGGAGAGCAGACCGTGGAGGGACGAAGCGCCACCAATCGGGTTCCAGGAATACATCTACATTTTACCATGCGATCCTGCAGAGTGGCGAGTGGCAAGGGGTGGCAGGTTACCAGCCACGAAGTTGACTGTTAGCCGGAAAAAAATCTTTTTATATTAATATTGTAGTATGTCGTGTAATGTGTTTCTAATAATTATACCTTGATCGCGTTGTTGTCGTGTATTGTGCATGGGAAAAACAAATTCTTGTATCGTTTGGCTAGACAGTGGATTTCTCTTGACTTGTTGTTTCTGTATCTCCTGATGAATTAATGTGGGGATAGAAGTCTCCAGTGTTGAATTCGAATTGATTTGTTGGAATTTTTCAAATTGCTTAAAATTTGCGAACAATATTCTGGTCCCTAGAGTTTTCCAACCAAGTCCTTCCTATGGGCAAGTGACACTTTCTGTACCTACGTAGGAGTTTGTCACAAAACACGCTATTTTCCTATGAATCTTATTCAGTTTCCGAATTAAATCTTTATTCCTTGGATTCCAACTGTATGATGCATACTCCAGTGAGGACTTACAGGTACGACGATGTGCAAGTGCATACATCGGGAAGATGGTAAGGAATAGGTGGCTCAGAAATAAATCCCCTTTTCCGGAGAATCTGTCAGACCTTCCACTAAGAAGTTCAACTCGGATCGTCTCACCATGGAATCGTTTCAAATCACGTTCCTCGACCCGCGGTGCCTGCCATTCGATGCGGTGATTCGGTGAAATTGAAAAAAAAGAAATGAAGAGTGGAAGCGTATAAAACTCGGTGATCACGAAGCGTGAAGGTTCATGGAACAGAATGCGTCACGCATAGAGATCGTACCTGACTGGAATAGTAACGGTTTTAGGATGTTGCTATTTTAGTTCAGATGCTTAGTGGTGACGCATCCGAATATTTAAACGGAAGTATCGTCTGCCTGTTTATAATTCTTCCCGCAGTTACTTGTAATTACTCTCTTTGAATGAGTTAGTCTGGTTAAATGCGTAGATACATGGCTGCTAGGTGAAATATGTGGACGATATGAGGCGAGAAGGAAGCGGTGTCCGCGAGCTAGTGGAGTTTGTGTTTGGTATTCGATGGATAAGGTATTGTCACCAACCTATCATTGGATGGTAAGATGGCGGCGAAGAGATCTTAGTGAGTGAGGGGTGGAGATAAACCCGGCATTGATATTGCTATGCCTTAACCAGCACCCTGTGGTTCAGATATTAGGTGCCTAAAAGTTCTATACTAGTCGAGACAATTCTTTGCCTCATTCCTGTCATGTAGGAAAGAAGAAAAATTATCGCATCAAAATACGAACAAAATCAATTCGCGAGGAAGCGAAAGAGATGGGAACCACTTAAGAACTCCCATGCCTGATGAAAATTTTCCACTCATTTTCCAAGCCTAATGAACAGTAGAATAATTCCATCAGCCCCGCATATTACCCTTCAGCGAGTCTTCGTTACACCATCTTGTCTCAAGATGTGTCCATATGGCTTTCCGTTGAAAATTGCCTCTTCCTCTCCTACTTCCCTAAATACTCCATCAATTATTTACACAATCAACGATTTGATCTTCGTCATTCTCCCGTAACATTTCCAAAGCTTCCTGTTTGGTTCTTTTATCGTCTTCAATTTTACGCATTACCGTGATTTTATGTACATGTGCGTGCGATGCCTTCTTCTCGATACATTCTTGCCTAGCATTTCAGTATGAAAGTTGAATTGATTCCAATTTGCCTTGTGATACCTAGAACTAAAGTCATCAACCGTTCGCGACATACGTGCCATGTAATTCCCATTTCATTGATGGTGAATGCTTCCCGAATGGTCTCCGTCACAGCCCGTCTAACACGAGGAAGTTGAGGCTTCCAAATACACTGCGCAGTGAAACTGGAGTTCGAGGTGTGGATAAAAATTTATTTCGGGTCGACAGCTGAACATGACTTCGCTTCAGGGGGTTCCTTCGCCTACGTTTCGTGGACGTGACATCATCAAACTCATTAACAAATTCTGAGGTTTCAGGCGTTATAAGGTGAAACGGAACATAACTGAACTTGAAAAATGAGCAACTTGCACAAAGAAAAATGTTTATTGCGACCGGGTTTACAGCATTTTTACAGCACTTTGCTGTAAAAAGCGAAACCCGATCACAATAAACACTTTTCTCTGTGAAAGTTGCTCATTTTTCAAGTTCAATCAAAATTACTCTTGTCCTCTTCCATAGCTTTCAGAAAAAAATGTCTCATTTTTGTAATATTATACGACGGGTGATTTCTATCTAAAATTTCAATTCTCCAAGATGTCATTGAAGGCTGAGATCAATTTAATTCAAACACGTATTTTCGAAAACTTCAATCGTAATTTTTGAACCACTGTTGAAGTCTGGATAAAATTTCTACTCTCTCAGACGGCATAGATAGACATCTGTCGATATTTGATTCGAACTTGATTTAAAACTTCTAATTGAATTGGGGGAACTTATCGTGCTTTATCATGACTATAAAAGAATATTATAATAAGAGGTCGAGAAAACAGATCATGTGATTTATCATAACTCTGATCGAGCGGGTACGTGAAATCCACATATGTGTATCCCATTAAAGGCAGATTAAAGTTCTTTCCAGCATGGCATGACTTTCTCTTCCATGTCAGATCAATGCCTTTGAGTGATGCGTCAAAGGACTGCATTGACGGCCATTGTGAGAGCGATCTGCCACGACTGGTGCCCACCATTCCTGCTCCAAATGCGTCAACAGTAGAATTGCCATTTTAGCAGCTTTGATGCTAAATTTAACAACTTTTAGTGCATACATTTCGCATTCTTTTTAATTGTGAGAAACTTGTTGGGATTACTTGCTAAATTTAGGTTTGTAGCAACAGAACTTTTAAACTACTGTTGTATTATAAATTGTCATCACAATTTTCAAACGATCTACGCGTATATGCGTACTAAATGGTGGCCAATTGATCTCGTTATAACAGAATAGTAGGGTGGAAAAATTTGTTATTCACGTAAGGGAAGTTATTAGGATTGATATTTTAATAAATAACTTAAAATAACTTTAAACTGGCAGCAAGATCTTAAAAATGTTTTGTTGCATTGATATATAAGAAATTTAGCTTTTTTCCTGTTATTTTTAATGTTCATTATTATATCTGTAATATCGATTATTATTCGTTCATATCCTTGCTTAGATACAATTATTGACTCTGAATTAGAAAAAATGATCGCACTGTCACATTGGTGCAAATAGATATTGTAGTAACTTTTTGTATCTGAACAACTTTCTAGCTACTTTCTGACAACTTTTAAAAGCTTTTAAACTTTGTCTTAACAACAATTGCAATTACAAATGGCAACCCCGCTTAACCCTCCTCGCCCGCCACTCCTGCAGAGGAGAAGGTTATGGGCGTCACATTCTAATTGTTGCAGATGGGCGGATACATCTCCGCCCCCTCACCTCCCGCACGTCAGACGAGTCCCAGAGGCCACCTCTTCTCCCCCATCGTCGGCCACCCACCCTTCTCGCCTTGCTATTCAGTTTACCGCATGGCCATCACCTTCTTCCCGTTTACACTAAATGCTAGGCGGAGGCCGTGGCTACCGGGTTGGACCGGGCCGAATCGTTGGTAGGCTTGCCAACTGGGGCATTTTGACCCCAGGCCTCTCCTACAATTGTAGCTCCGGGTTTCTCATCGAAGTCTTCGAACCACTGTAATGTGTGAAACGAAAAATCGTAAATATTTCACCTACGCGGTTGTTATTCGTTCATATCCTTGCTTAGATAAAATTATTGACTTTGAATTAGAAAAAAGATCGCACTGTCATATTATAAATATTGTAGTAACTTTTTGTATATCTGAACAACTTTCTAGCTACTTTCTGACAACTTTTAAAGGCTTTAAACTTTGTCTTAACTACAAAAGCAATTACAAATCTCGCTCGCCACTCCTGCAGAGGAGAAGGCAATACTCCATTCTCTCATAAATTATTGGTTTAAACGAACATTCAACCCGAGTGCGCTTTTTATCGAACAAATAAATGTCTCGGTCGAAATGCATAATCAATTTCTTATATAACGTACGGTTAAGCACGGTTACTCTTTAGCACACTTCCCACATTTTCGAGAACAATGACAAGTTGTGAATCATTATGCATCTATATAATTCCCTGCAAGCCACCTTGTGTGTGGCAACTTTCTGACAACTTTAAAAGGTGGATTTAGCAACAAAAACAATTAGAAATTTTAACCCTACTTTTTATATGTGTAGTAGTTGGATTATAGTAATAGTCTTCGGGTTTGGTCAAACGGCTGAGGTTATAATGTATCGCCTGACCTACGATTTTAATCCCAGAGCAAATACAACATCCGTGCCCATGGGCGGGATTCGAACCCGCGACCTTTCAGTTGGAAGGCCAGCGCATTACAGACATGGCTACCGCGGCCGGCGCTGTAAATTATTCTTATAAAATATACTAGAATGATATTTATCCTCAAATAACGAATGGCAATTTGTGATTTTCAAAACATTTCAAATAATTCTTCATCTTAATCATTATTGACTATATAAAGGCTTAAATTCGTAACAAAGGAAAAAATGATTCATCTACATATACAGATTACTCTGCAAACCATTCTTTAAGGTGTGTGGCAAGGGGTGGATCATCGCAAACCATGCTCTTCATCAATACCTACATGTACAGGAGAACGCAATAAATCATATTATATATAGAATAATGCATATTCAGATTTCCCGAGTAGCTGACCACAACCTCCGGGTCGAGAAGGTCTTGTAGTTGGTAACCCTACACACCGTCGAGTTGGGCAGCGGGAGGAGGCAAAGTGTTCAAGGGGTGGTGGAGAGGGTGGAGATCGAGGGTCCACCACCGAGACTCCCAATGTTTGTTTGATGGGCTTACTTTTACTCTCCCTCCGCCCCTCTCTCAAGCTCAAGTTTATATCTTCAGTCGACGCCCCCAAGGTAAACTCGGGAGGCGGGCGTTTATGTTTGGTCGGGATGTTAGTCGAAAAAGTGTGCGCCCAATTCCGATCTCCTTCCGTGTTTCTTTTTTTTTAAATTCTCCCATCCTCTAGCTCGCGGTGTGGTCCCGGCGGTTTGCAGAATCACCGCCTAGGACGCAGTTGAAGGATTTGAAGGATAAACGATATCGCTGCCAAAAAAAGAACGGATCAGCAAAGCCGTCGTGTAAATCGATCGTCATTCGAGTCTGGCCGCTGCTTCATCGCGGTTTTGGTCGACTTCATCTACATCTACATCTACATAATACCCTGCAAGCCACCACAAGGGTGTGTGGCAGGGGGTGATTTCTCACCAAACATGCACTACATATCATGCATAAAAAAGGAATAGTATTAATATAGTAGTCAGAACTACACTATTTAAAAAAGATAGAAATTGCAAAGAAAACATGCAAAAACATTCTGTTAGTAGGGTTAGCTTTAAGTACTCATACCAACATGCAGCTACCAATGCTATTCATTGCTACTCTCTGATAGGACATATTTACCGTTATTCGTATCTCTTATTGTGCGAGGGAAAAAGGACATTTTGAATCGGTCAGTTCGGCAATCAATTTCTCTAACTTTATGATTATGGTCCAGTCTGCCATAGTAAGTTGGGGTTCGTAAAATATTTTTAACATCATCACTGAAAATATTGCCTTGGAATTTGTGGAAGAGATTAAGTCTAAATTTCAACCTGCGATCTGACAATGATTCCCATTTCAATTCATTTAATAGACTGGTTACGCTAATATAATTATCGTATCGTCCCTTTACAAATCTTGCCGATCTTCGCTGCACACATTCAAGTTCAGAACTTCCTTAGTGTTCGCCCTCATGTTTTAATTTTGATCCCCGAATTTCAAGTGTCATGTCTGCTTAACGTTAGTTCATCTTCACATTTGAAGTGAGGCCTGAAATTGGTTATGATTCCAGTATTCGGGGCTCAACTTAGGAAGTTACAACTCGGTTGCACGAAATTCAGAGAAAAAACAAAAGCTTCTAATTGGTTGAAGGAGGGTAAGGCACCACTGGAGACGCAAATGTATGTATGTACCAATCAATGCTGAAAACATAGTAAGGACATCAGTTATATCGAGGTGATAATTTTAGTACAACACTAATTTGTGGGCAGAAGGAAGATTCTGAAAAATAATTTTTCCCGTTTACGTTCGCGGCCACAGTAACGAATTATCGAAGGTTACGCCTGACCTTTCATTTTTTATTCATCTTCTTTCATGATTCCTCCGTTCATGAGTGTGGATTCCTAACCCTCTGACACACGTCCTTGTGCTAGGGTTATGCTTTGGTTTTGATGCATCTAAAGAGTTGTTTTTGCTGGTGAACTGACAACAACCCCCAAATCAGATACCTACCATTCCCTACCTCCTGCGGGATCGGGTTGGCGTATAGTGGATATGATAAGCCTCTCCCTCCCCCCTCCCGAGAGCCCGGGTTTAAATCCGGGCTGTTGAAGATACTTTCAATTGGTATACCGGTCACTACAACTTGAGTGCCGTGTGAAGAGCGTGAGTTCAGTGCTCCGTCCGTCGGGTGGGGCGTTAAACCGTGGACGCCTTGGCGCCTTATGTTAAGAGTGGGCTAATGCTGACGCCTAGGACACCTAGTTTCTCTCCACCCATTGTCCGATCTCTGGAAAATCCTATCTGTGCACAATTACCCTTCTATCCTGAATGACAGAAATCACCTAAGTTGTCAGTCGTCTACCTCCTATTTGCTAATTCTTGCGGCCATATTTAGAAAGCAGTCATTTTCCAACGCCTCTAGGCGGCATTCAGGCGATGTTGATTTATGAACTCTTGTTTTTCTTTTACAAATTATTCCCTCATTTAGGATGAACGATCAAGTACATTCCTCCGAACTTCCAAGTGGCAAATTGTCAGCGGACCTTGAAAAATAGAACTTTGGCCTGCCGTGTTTGGAAAAATCATAGTCGTAGTTAGCACATTCTTGTAGTATTTAAAAAATTAAACGTTCTCGGTCTTTTGCGCTTGTGTTCCTGTTGCAGATATACTTATTGTAATTTCTGTCATTAAGGAAGGTGACCCACATATGAATACATTAGAGCTCTCTAGGATGGACAGGAATTTAGGCAAATGTAGTTTTTCTGAGAAATGAAGGGGGAAATCCAGCGTCGGCATCTGCCTATTTTAAACAAAACGCATCCGTGAGTTCAAGAGCTTGTCCTATCCGACGAACGGGTGATTAACCTTGAAGCGCTCTCTCGCAAATAGTGGCCGGGATTCCCTATAAGTATCTCAGCCGGGATTTGAACCCGGTAAAGAAATCAACGCCCTTTCTATGAATGTGAGGACAATACTGTTGCCTCAACAAATAATCGACCCCTTTTCAAGTGTTTTATGCGATTTTTGCTTTAGATGATAATCGCGGTTACTACCGCATTCACGGTGTTATTACGGTCACTCAATGGAAGGTTCGTCAATTGGATGAGTGTCAAGTTTCCCTGCAGCGATGTGCCCGTGTAATATCATCACATTCGTCTCTGGCTCCCCGCGACGTTTTATGCATAGTTCGCGACCGAATTTTTGCGCCGTCCTCGCAGACTACCGTAATCCTACCCGCGTGCGACTCCGTAAAGCTGGAAGACGCATGTGGGGCAAGTGGATGTGCCCTCTCCCCCTTTTAAAAAGCCATCGTGGCTCATCACGTACTTTTCGCTCGGATGCCCAGACGGGTCGCGTCTGTGTGTACATACTCAGAACGGGACGGCACGATGTCAACCCAGCTTCGCCTCCCTCGCTCCAAGGGCAGTTGCCCCCGCCTCCCCCCTTATTCCTCTCCGAGTTCTTATTCTTCTCTAGTTAGGCCCCACCTTGAGTATGCAGCTAGTGTATGGGATCCTAATGAATTAGGTTTGATGAGAGAACTAGACAGTGTGCAGCGTAGAGCAGCTAGGCTCGTCAAAAGGTGTTACGATAGGTTGAGTAGTGTATCAGAATTAATACAAGAATTAGGGTGGGAGTCATTATCAGAGCGTAGGTTAAAGTTCAGATTAAATCTATTAGAGAAATTTCAATCGGATAGCTTTACTCAAGATGTTAGGCACATATTAAAAACACCAGCGTATTATGCTAGATTCGACCAGATAAATAAGATTAGAGAGATAGATTGTCGTACTGATAGATTCAAAATGGCATTTTTCCCCCGTACGATAAGAGAACAGAATAGGCAACATAGGAAAGGGATAGGTAGGGGAAATATTCTAGAGTATTATGTAGTGCATGATGCATGTCTTACCCCTTAAATACTGTAGACACTAACAATCAAGATGCATGAGACAATATAGTTGCTAGTTTGCATGTTAGTAGTGCATGCCTGGTGATCTTCGCCCCCTGCCACAACCCTCGCGGTGGCTTGCAGGGTATCGTATAGATGTAGATGAGTGCGACTGGGGAATCCTCGAGTATTCCATTCCAGGGAAAAGTCGCTCCTCCCGACACGTGTATGTGTGTGTTGGGATGGATGTGAAGAGGGACTCGGTGGGGAGGCTGGCTGGCTTGGACGGACTCAACGTTGCTCATCTCCGTTTGAAGCCTTGCCCAGCGTGCGCTCCGCATTCCTTGCTCCCTTCGCACCCCTCTCTTGAGAGCGCTCGCCCTGAATTTTTCTCGGCGAGTCCGTTTAAGGGCGTATCCACGTCTGCCAGTTGCGGTTCGCAAACCATTAACCCGTCGTTTCGCTTGTCCCCGGCCCTTACGGTATTCCCCGTGCATTTGGGACTTTGTTCTCGGTGAGTGTGTGTGTGTGGGAAAGAGCGTTATTCCTTCTGTTTTATCTTATTCCTCGTTCTTTGACTCTAATTTACCTCTGCAACGAAAAGAATGTATTTCAGCTGCATGATTTTTTTCTGACGAACCCCCCCCCCCCTAAACAGAGCTTAATGTGAGTTTTTACTAATCATGATGTGTTTTAAATTTAGTCGTACTATTATCATCATCGTCGCCGGTCATCAGTCCTAAGATCGTTTCCACTCAGCCTTTCACTTGATTTTTCTAATGGCTAACCTCTTCTAAGTTTAGTTCTTCTCTTTAGCAACATCCGCTACTTGCCCCATAGGTGTAGGCGTACTCTCATAAGAGGTCTTCCTTTACCTTTATTTCCATTCACTTTTCCCTAAACGACTGTCTTCACGAGATTATCGTGTCTCAAGATGAGTCTGAAGACCCCGTTGTCGTTTCAAAATGTTTAACCTTCGTTAGTTACTTGGTATGTCTAGTTGATCTTTATTTAATCTTGTATATCACGTCCCTGTTTGAGAATGTGTTATAAATTGTGTAACAATGATTGTGAATTGCGTAAAGAGTGTTTTTTTGTGATTATCATCCGCAGTCGCTGTTAGTAATTTCCTTTCGCCGGAATCACTTTGTTTATTTATATATTTGCCAATATTTTTTTTGTTCGGGTGACCGCCCGCATTAGTCCGTTGAGGTAAAAGCCCGGAACTAACCTCATCTTCACGCTTTAAAATGGGTTAGTAATTTTTGTGTAACATGAATTTCCATGCGTGTTTTCAGTGAAGCATGGCGAAATTCTGTCTAGGTCGTCAGACTAGCTCTGCCGAGTAATGGAGTACGTACATTATGCATCTGTCAGCACGTCTCTTTTTTCTGTTTACTTTGGCATGTGGATGGAGAAAAAATTATCCTCGGTGATTCAGCAACTGCTCCTGAGTCAATGTTTGTGTGGCGATAAAATTCGAGTCGTTCAGTAGATGAAAGAATGCATGACCCATACGGATATACTTGAGCTTATAATGGTGAAACGGAACATTTTGGAAGGAGATTAAATGAATTCAAACGGGAATCAATGAGAGATCGCAGGTTGAAATTTAGACAATCTCTTAAATAAATTCCAAGATAATATTTTCACTGATGACGTTAAAAATATTTTGCGAACCCCAAATTGCTCTGGTAGACTGAACCATAATAACAAAATTAGAGAAATTGATTACCGAACTGACAGATTCAAAATGACCTTTTTCCTCGTACAATTAGGGGTATGAATATAAATATATCTAATACGAGTGTATCAATGATAGCATAGGTAGTTGCATGTTGGTATAAGGGCTTTAAGCAAATCCAAGTAACAGCATGTTTTTGCGTGCTTGCTTTGCTATTTTTATATTTTTAAATAGTGAAGTTTAGACTAGTATATTATTACTAATCCTTT
Source organism: Platycnemis pennipes (assembly GCA_933228895.1). Taxonomy (NCBI): domain Eukaryota; kingdom Metazoa; phylum Arthropoda; class Insecta; order Odonata; family Platycnemididae; genus Platycnemis; species Platycnemis pennipes. Next base: position 57,769,854 of record OW121853.1, read on the forward strand.
TTTATGCATGATATGTAGTGCATGTTTGGTGAGAATTCACCCCCTGCCACACACATTTATGGTGACTTGCAGGGTATTATGTAGATGTTTGTGTATACAATGCCTACTTCCGCATTCGAGTGTTTTTTTTTATAAATTGGGCCCGAGACCGATTTGAAAATTTTGGAAGTGATAAAAGGCGCTCAGTTATGTGCAGTCAAGTTGACGCGGAGCGATCTTTAGTAGCAGCATGAGTTGCACGTGAGGAATTCTGAGTTTCCTGTCATAAATAGGGAAAAGAGTCAAGGTCACGTATTTAAGCACGTTGTTCGGTACTGTCCTGGGAGTACATAGTCGATAAATGAACTCCGACTTCGCTGTTGTGTGTTGACGGAAAATATCGTGCGAGTGTCGTAATTGATGAAGAGCGTTATATTTTACGGCACGGACGGATCGAGGAAGGCTAGAGTTGGCTGTCTGTTTAAGATAACTCGCAGCTAGTTAAAAACCCGATGCGTCTGCTTCGTAGATACGGGGGAGGAAAAAATATCGGGTGTCGTCGGTATGTCATTCCGACACCAGGAAAAATGCGTCGGGGGGGCAGTGAGTGACAGGCGATAAAAGACGGGCATCCGATGCGCTTCTAACTATAGCCTCACTCGAAAAGAGTGTGTGGGGAGGGGGGGGGGGGGGGTTGCGGAGAATGTCATGACATGCGGCTAGCCTTAATTAAAATTCTTCTCGCGCGGAATTGAGTCACTACGGTGTTGAGAATGATGGGAAGTGAAAATCTCCTACCCTCCCTTGTCCCTATTCTTGCGTCCGTCCGCGATACTTAATATGCAGTTTGCAAGTCATGTTATTCAGCGCACCCCGTATATTTTACGGTAGTTAGGCTCGAGGCTCTCACCATTTTAAAAATGGAAATGGCGCCGTTAAGGGGCCCAAGGCCACGGATACGCGTAAGATTGTAATGTGTTCTTTATGTATTGTTGTCGTAGTGGCGCATGACGACCGATTCTTCGCTGTGTTCTTTACTGGCGTGGGATTCTTAGGGGGTTTTGGGAATGCCTTTAGCTTATTTCTCCAAAAGGACGTGTTGTTCTACATCTAGGTAGCTGTTTAACAAATCTAGAAAGAAGGCTTAAATGGTAAGCATCATCATCACATGTCGAAAATTCCAGGACTGATTTGACGCAGCTCTCCACTCGTCTCTCCTGTCAACTAACCTCATCATATTTACGTAATATTTCTCCTTCACTACTTGCTCCATATATCTCATGCGAGACCTTCCTTATCTATTCTAACCGTTCACTTGTCCCTCGATTATTGTCTTCAGCAGTCCATCATGTCTCAAGGTATGGCCGAATAAGTTGGCCCATCTTTAATCTTAAGTTTTCACCAGACTTCTCTTTTATCCCACTCTTCTTAGGATTTCTTCATTTTTCACTCGGTCGATCCATTTGATCTTTATCATTCTTTTGTAGCACTACTTTTCGAATGCTTCCAGCCTTTATTTGAATCATAGCGGACAGAAAGATAGCATGTTGCGATCCACCAACGGCTGTCGTGGCAGAGGAAGTCATGTAAGAAATCTGCTAGTCAACTCGGTGAAGATTATGACGAGGTTTAATGTGCAATCAGTTGAAGCATTAGGGAGACTGGTGTATCTCTGAATACTATAGGATGAGATCAATATTAAGCTAGGTAAACAAAAATACGAAGAAGCGGAAGAGAATTATTATATGGGAGCAAGAATAACAAGCGATGAACGATTGGAAAAGAATTAGTTGATCGGTTAGGGGAGTATTCTACCCGGAGAAAAATCAATTATCAGCTAGAAAAAAAACATTGAATAAAAGACACTTATTAAGAGCATGCATTGAAAGTATGACTCCTTATGGCTGTGGGGAATGGGCAATACCTGGGAGTCCTTTCAAGAACGAAAACGTTTTCTTTGCCTGTCGTCTTTAAGTTTGGGAATTAAAATGAAGGTTATTCAAGGTTTTTAATTCGAGGTTCGAGGTGTTTTTTTTTGTTAAGGGTTCTGGGAAAGTGTGTGCGGTAGTGGTAAAGAGTTGTCGTTAGCTAATTACGTTAATATTTATCGGTAGTCATTCAGCACACCTGTATATCATAATTATTGATGGATTCATATTTTCCTTTCAAAAAACGTGCAAAATTTTTGAAATATTCTTCGGAGGTGGCAAATGCAAATCACTGTCATTCAATCCTGGCACATAGGGTTGAAGTATTTCGCCATCCCTTGATCATGTTTACTGAGATCGGTGGTATTTTGCCTTTCAAGGGAAGGCGTTGAAATGAACCACATGTCTCTGCATCTGGCACTGCCTCTCTTTCACGGGGTTGGTTATATCCAGGGATAAGTTTCAATTTATTGCCCATAAAAACCAAAGGAGATAACATCTAAAAGACACGTCTCTAATCACAGTGTTTTTTGCTCCCGTAAAAACTAAACTTATCACCAGAGAAGTTCAGGGAAGTGTCAAGTTCCTTTAAACCAATGTTTCTTGTCATGAATTTCGGGGGTTAGAAGCAATGCTTGTCATCAACATGGTTTCATATTTGTAAATAGTTTCTTTGTGCAGAATCAAATACAAAACCTCCCGATTTTCCGTGCAAATGACTTGTAAAGGGTGCACGGATAATCCTCTGTTCGGTTCTTTCCGGATTCATTTTTCTACGGTGCGCCGCCAAAATAAATAAACTCCCTAAGAAAATAACACAATATGCCAATGAAAAGATCCTCGCTGTACATAATAGCGTTTTATGGCAAAAAAAAGAATGCAGTAGAGCTGTCCCGGCCGCAATTAAATTTTCGCCAGCCTGGGGTGGCTGCACGAAGCCTGGCGTAAGACATCAGACCAGTCGGTAGAGCCGTAGTGAAAGTCACAATTGGAGCTAAATAACAAAAGTATACTTTCCTTTGAGACTGATGCCGATACACTTAATAAATTGGCGATGAACGGATAATCCGAAACTCGGATAACGCGCGCACGAATAATCGGCAGTTTACGGTTTTGACAACTGGCCTTTGCAACTCAGGAAGGACGAAATTTAACTAATATTTTTTCACTTAATAGGAAGGCGTATATCAATACGTATTTATGGCGTCTATATATGTATATTCTCTTTATGCTTTGTTTTACTGTTCTTTTTTTAAGGTAACTCATAAAGTATGGTCAGTCATGTGCTGGTTGATGTAAAGGGATTCGATCCGTATCATTTCATTCGTTTAGTAGGAAATCTCCATCGAGTCAGACCTAATAACCTCTAATTGCAAATATAATACGTAGCCTCTATCTCTGTAAAAGTCTCGTATTTACCCTCAAACATCAACTGGTATCTTTAGGAATTTCATTATGGCGACGTTTTAGGATGCACTACACGTATTCTAAGGCCGGCCGTCAGAAAAAATGCCTAAATTCCCTCCTTCATGTGCCTTACGAGATTGGACACACTTCAAGATGGCGTCCTTCGCAAACTCCGGGATTTAGGCGCCTAATTGGTGAGTTGGGACGCTGCTTAATGGATCCTCGATGACTCTCAAAAACGCAGAATTTTCCCTGAGAAAATAATATTCACCTTCACAGTGATTCGAACCTGAATCCCACGAATTCACGCCAGGTGCTTTAGCCAGTTAAGCTAATAAGTCGTCCTTTCTCCCAACAAAAACTTCCGCGATTTATTTTTCATATTTTACTTTAAAATTGTAGCCCGTTTTTTGTAAAAAATATTGTATTTTTAAATAACTTATTTCCATCGTCCCCAGTCAGTCCCAGAGGGTCAATATCGACCACTTTGGGAAACCATGATGTAGACAGAACCAAAGCCTCCAATGCGTACCCCTTGATGTTGGGTGAGAATGTAATACCATTGTTGTGGTAGGTCGAAATCATTTTTGTGGGGGATTTAGGGGTGTTAAGGGTACAGAACACTTCTGCTCCCGTCTGGTAGAAGCCACAGGGACGACAGCCTCCCGTCCCGTCTTTTCGTTCTTACTTGGGCTGTAAGTTAATCGGGAATCGATTTAGGTTAGGTGAGGTGTCCCTTACTAGATTCCGTACTCTGGCTTCTCATTCTGATGGCCCGGGCTCGAATCTCGACAGCGGCAGAAATTTTTCTTAGGCATAATGTCCCCACTTGGGTGCTGAGTGAAGAAAACTTCCAAGTAGGATCCTCTGTCTTTCGGAGGAAACATTAAATAGTGGTCCTCTTGGCGACTTACGTTAATACTTAGTTATTACCTAAGTCTGATTTCTCTCCACCCCAGCTCAGGTCTCTGTAATTCTTCTCTTGCCGTACTCTCCTCAAGGTAAAAACTAATATTTTCTTGTAACCCTCAAATCTAATTGTCCTCTCTTGAACTCAAGTGAATCCATTGAGTTCCCTCCCGACCATTTTGGGGTACATAGCCGGGGATGAATCATTTCTAAATATGCGCGAAGTACTTGTAGCCTAAACTAAGAGTACTGCATAAAAAGCTCCTATTGTTCACAGAAAGAAAGACATTTTAAAAATATCCGTACTGCATAGTACCACTCTGATTGTGCTCGAAAAATTGATCATTATATTTAGTTTCCAAAGTAGTTTTAACGCAGTTTGCTAGCCTATCGGTAGTATTAGATAAAGCGTTCCAGTATCACTTGTAACTTTGGTCAGATGATGGTTGCCATTCTTTTCACAATATCTAACAACCTTCATCTTTGCTCGTTCAATTACTGGTTCCACCCTCTTTTTACGCTCTGAATGAATACTTCCTACATATTCTGGCGATGGGTCTGCGGCTTGGAAAGATTATCAGTGAACTTTTCATCAGCTGTTATACTCTTGCGTTCCCAGACTCTGCGGTCCCTTTCTAGCAGGAGCGTGGCTTTGACGTCAACAATAAAGGTGATTGTTTGCAAGGGATATCATTTCACCCTCACTGCTGAGTCAGTGGAGACGGAGCACCGGATGTGGGACTCTCTGCCGCCTTTATCTCCTTCCCTTATCTATAACCCTTTCCTAGTCCCAATGCCTGCAACCGGAGCCGATTTTGTTCCTTGGCGGCGACAAAGATGACCCAGGGAGTGCTCATCTCTCGGCCTGAGTGCGTGGAGAAAGCATAAAAGCACCCAGGACCGAAGTTGGCCTTGGAACAACTATCCTTTCTTCTTCAAGGGAATTAATTTAGTTTACTTAAGTTTTCCTTGTGTAAATATGTTCAAATTGTTCTTTTCTAGTCCAATTTTAGCCATCCAATGACATGTAGTATTCGAGGAAAAATATGGGCGAAAAAATCTTAGACGGGATGAGAATGAGAGATCTCGAATTAAATGAACGTGATGTTGTGATAATCTGTTGCTGCTAAACTTTACGTGACTGATAAATGTAGCATATGTGGTGGTCTGCTTTAGATTCATAAGTAATTAAATCTAAATGTTGGAAAAATATTGGCCTAGACGCGCGATCATATGATTTGAACTCATTAATAATATGTGATACAGCCCTTTTCATTTGCTCTACTATCTTCCACCGTAGTTAATCAAAATATTGAAAATTGAATTCGTAGCAGGACTCGTTAGTGTCTTCACTGATGCGATGAAAACGGTATCAATTGATTTACTCACTCACCATTCTTAAGAGAGTCCCTCCTGCTGGTCTCTCTGCCATAAAAGCTACAAGTTTTGAATCGCTTCATTTGTTTCAGCCACAACGCCTACCGCATTCCTTTCGGCATTTTAAAGGTTTCCCCCCGCTATTCGAATAGCACACTTTTTACCCCTCGGTGTTGTCTTGGGCGTTTCTATTTCCGTCCTCTCATACGTTAATTAGAGCGCTGTCTCCTTGGCATAATATCTGGTGTAAATCACGGTCGAATGAACTCGCTCGAGCGTAATAGACTGTGCAAATGGCGAGTCGTTCAGTGCATGCCGAAGCCAGCCATCCGCTCAGCGGGGGAGGTCGAACGCCGGACGGAGAGACATCATCGGAAGGGGGTTGGGGATGTTCGCAGAATATTAATGCCCCCTTGGTTTCTTCCGCGGGAGGTAGCAGTGATGTACGCGGGATATTTTCGGTTGCGTGTTTTCAAGTTTGCCTCTTAACCCATTTAGGTATGGACGGGTGGGGCCGTATACCGTTTAAATTATTTCCATGCAACAGTGCAACAGAATCGACTTTCAGTGCACCGTTCCCAGAGCATTAAACAAGTTTCATGCTCTGACTGACTCTAGAATGAGTTCCTATTTCTCGGGTTCCTATGAGTAGTGGCTTTGGGTGTTTAGGTGTTCCAACGGCTAAGGCTTTATCCCCCCGTCTAACCTACGATATCAAATCCTTAGACAAGTACAATATCCATGCCCCGAGCAGGATTCGAACACGCGAACTTGGTTAGTACGAAGGTTCCCGCGGTGATTGTTTGATCGCTGCATTGTTCTGGGTTTCCTTCTGCGTCAGTTGGCTAGTAGACAACAGTTCCGCTGACTTTCCTGTCGCTGACGCCCTGGCTTTCCCGTCGCCCTTTTCGCTGACCCGGAACAATGCAGGGATCACGCGAATTTTGAGTTACCAGGCCAACGAGTTAGGTTGGCGAGTTCTCCAATCATCTAGAAACTGATTTTTATCATTTTTGTTTACTTTTTAATCGAAACATAATTAATACATAATATATGTTTTGCTGGTAGTATGTGGTAGCTTTTTGCTTTATTGAAAAAAATTGTCTTTTTTCCATCGCACAGTTCTACCCGCTGGGAATATATATTCCGAAAAAGAAAAAATGTCATGAATTATTATTATGTTCAAAAATGTTTTTCTTCTTCATACTCATCATCATGGGTCAACAATCCGAGGATTGGTTTGATGCAGCCCTCCACTCGATTCTTCTATCGGCCAACCACTTCATATTTACGTAGTTCCTCTCTTTCACGTACTTTACGACCTATTCTATATAACTCATACGAGGCCTGCCTTTTCCATTCTTCCCATTCACTTTTCCTTCGACGATTGTCTTCATCAGGCTATCGTGTCTTAAGACATGGCCGATTAGGTTGTCCCGTCTTCGTTTTATAGTTTTCAGCAGACTTCTCTCTTCTCCCACTCTTCTTAAGAAGACTTCTTCATTTGTCACTCGGTCGATCCATTTTATCTTCATTATTCTTCGGTAGCACCATATTTCAAATGCTTCCACCCTTTTCTTCTCATTGCCGTAAAGAAACATGCTCCAGATATACGTTCTAATGAATTGCTTTCTTACTTCTAAGCTTGTAATTCCAGCTGTAAGTAGATTCTTCTTTTGATAGAATAGTCTCCTTGCCTGGGCTATTCTACTATTTCTTTCTTACTTCTTCCATCGCTGGTTACTCTGCTTCCCAGGTAACAGAAATCTTTCACCTCTTCCAGTTTCTGTTTTCCTAGCATAACTTTGGTTTTGGTCTTCGTGCTCATCGAAGAAAATTATTATACCTATATGGTGTAAATAATGATTTTAATTCATTTAATATTCACGGAGAAGTTGCCGCTGTTATTTGTTGAGAAGTTGTTTTTTAGTTGGAATTCACTTTCTAATTCTTTAATTCCTTATCGCCATTTTGCTCCGTGATCTTTGCCTGGGACAATGGGATAACTACTTGGGGTGTTTGTGAAGAAAAAGTAGTCCCCTGCCACACACCCTCGCGGTGGCTTGCAGGGTATCGCGTAGATGTAGTTCACAAGTGTATCCTCACGCCTGAAAAAAATCTGCTCTTGGACCAAATAGCAAAGGACATTTTCCCTCGTTAGCGAATCTCGAATCTAATTTTTCTTCATCTGTTTCCACCACCCTCTCCGCATTTGATGAACCCCCGTTCATCTCCCCTCCCTCGAATACGTCGTCTTGTGTTTTTTTTTTAATCTGCCGAAGGGGTGGACAGCAGGATTTGAGATTTTCCTGACTGAACGCTGCGAACGCCGCAAACTCTGTTACATTTACGTAATACCCGGCAAGTCCACGCGAGGGTGTGTGGCAGGGGAGGAAGATCACCAAACACGCACCATTTACATGAAACCAAGAGCTACCACTATGGACTCTTCTTAAAATATTTCACATACCTATCCTTTGCTATGCTGCCTATTATCCTCTCTGATGGTTCGCCGGAAAAATGACATTTTAAATCTATCGGTGGGACAATAAATCTCTCTAATCTTATTTACCTTGAGTATGCAGCCAGTGTATGGGATCCTAATGAATTAGGTTTGATCAGAGAACTAGACAGTGTGCAGCGTAGAGCAGCTAGGTTCGTTAAAAGATGTTACGATAGGTTGAGTAGCGTTTCAGAATTAATACAAGAATTAGGGTGGGAATCATTATCAGAGCGTAGGTTAAAGTACAGATTAAATCTATTAGAGAAATTTCAATCGGATAGCTTTACTGAAGATGTTAGGCACAAATTAAAAACCCCAGCGTATTATGCTAGATTCGACCAGCCAAATAAGATTAGAGAGATAGATTGTCGTACCGATAGATTCAAAATGGCATTTTTCCCAGTACTATAAGAGAACAGAATAGGCAGCATAGGAAAGGGATAGGTAGGGGAAATATTTTAAGAGTATTCTGAAGTGCATGATGCATGTATTAACCCCTCAAATACTATAGATACTAACAATCTAGTTGCATGAGACACTTTAGTTGCTTTTTTGCATGTTAGTAGTGCATGCTTGGTGATCTTCACCCCCTGCCACACACCCTCACGGTGGATTGCAGGGTATCGTGTAGATGTAGATGTATTTATCTGATCAAATCTAGCATAATACTCAGGGTGTTTTAATATATATTTAACATCTTCAGTAAACTTATCCGTTTTGAATTTCTGCAGGAGTTTTAATCTGTACTTTAACCTACGATCTGATAATAAATACCAAGTAACTCTTACTTAGGTCCCTCTTCTCTTATCCGTACGCTGTTCCCATTGGCAAAGCATCGTCGCGATCAGGTGCGGTTTCCTTCTTTTTCTTCTTCATCATCTTCGTCTCCCTCCCGTCTTTCCATTTTTTTCCGTTCTCAAATCACGCGAGTCACAGGGCCGTCGCAGTGGTCATTCTACCTGCGGGACACCGCGTTTTCCTGTTTTTGCTCTCACCCTCGCTGCTCGAGACTTGCTGCTGGCCCCTCCCGTCTTCCCTAGTCCCTCCGCACCCGGTGCGTTCGTCGCCGCGCGACCGTCTTCTCTTCCATGCCCCCGCAACCAAGACAAGAGACGCGCTGACACACGCTCCGGCCTGAACCTAACCACTGATTTTACCTCCCGAGACGTTTTCCGGTCTCTCTTCCTCTCTCTATGCCTACCTCGAGTCCCCCTCCTCTCCAACCCTTCCCGTTTGTTTGTTTTGTGCTTCGCTTTTATCGCTGCGTCCGTTCAATTATTCATTCGACGGTGCTACTCGGAAGCAGAGAGCAGGTGACCTATCGAGACGATAAAATCTCGATTGTTTTGTTTCTATTTTCTTGCTCCTTATCCCATTTGGTTCTTCCTACGGCCGTTGTCTTCGTGCGAACTTGAAACTTAGTAAATCCACGTGTACGTGAAGCTTTGTCTCCTGATTACGATAGATATGGACAAAAGAAATCGATCATTTGTTCGCAGCCGTCACAAATATGCTGTCGTTCTCCTACAAATCTGTGGTGACCGAGATGGTGTGGCGGCTATATTGCCGAATTCCAATCCCGAGGACCCGGATTTGAATCCTGGCAATGCCAGAGTTTTTCAATAGAATCAATGCCCCAGTTTGAGTGTCATCGTGTTGAAGGTACGTCAAGGGCTCCGTCCGTAGGATTGGGCTTTCAAAGGAGAACCCCGCGGTGCTTTTCATCTTGAGTAAATTAATGCCAAGGTCGGATTTTATCCGCTCCCTGAAAAAATCTATCTTTACCTAATCACCTACCTCTTCCTCAACAGTTAGAAATCGTCAGCTGTTTCTCAAAATGAAAAACTTTAAGTTACATAAACTTATAATTATTACTCAAAAATTATTTGTACTCAACTCGAGGTATACGGCGTCGGCCAAAGTAACCCGTCCGCTGCATTGTACACACATTCAAGGTCCAAGCATTGTACAACTTGATTTAATTGATTTTGTCTGGAGTAAAATCCACATTGACGTAAGTGTTATTGATAATGACCAAATATATTTTAATATATGTACACCGCGATATCTAGGTCTATAGCGAGTCTATGATCGCACGTTCAAGTCCTACCTAGGGCGTGGATACTATATTTGTAGTAGGATTTAAAGCCTAGGTTAGACGCTCCTAGATTAGACATGATGTTTGCTGTTGTAGCGCCTACTCACAAACCTAGTACACTATATCCGTCTGCCATTTGCTTGAATGAAATTCTCTTGCAATAAAAATGTGATACGTGCCTTGTGCAGACACGTTATATCGCGTTTGTCATCATGTAATCCCCTGCTACTCTCACTCTATAACATGAAGAAAAGATAAAACTGTATGGAAGTTAAACTCCTGCGAATGAGGAGAAAAAAATGTTTTGTGTGCCATGATTCGTTAGCTAATTGACTTTATAGGATATGTCATTAATATTAGCATACTTTCTTATTTTCACTGTTTAATCGGTTAACATACGGTACTGCAAATTTCTTTGTGATTGACTCAAAACCTCGGAAACTGGTCGAGCTAAATGGTACATATTACTGGATTTAATATGCTGGTTTGGTAGATTTTAATGGAAACGGTTTCGAAAAAAATCATTTTTAATGTAATTTTTAAGCAAACCACAGCAATTTTGGGAAAACGGTTCGTCGTGCTCCCAGCTATCGTACATCTACATCTACATAATACCCTGCAAGCCACCATAGAGGTGTGTGGCAGGGGGTGAACTCTCACCAAACATGCACTACATATCATGCATAAAAAAAGGATTAGTACTTGTATAGGTACTGTTCAAAACTACGCTATTTAAAAAAAGATAAAAATATCAAAACATACATGCAAAAACATGCCGTTAGTTGGGTTAGCTATAAGTCCTTACATCAACATGCAGCTACCAATGTTATCCATTGCTACACTCGCACTGGACACATTTACCGTTATTCATATCCCTAATAGTACGAGAAAAAAAAGGACATTTTGAATCTGTCAGTTCGGCAATCAATTTCTCTAATTTTGTGATTATGGCGTAGTTCGTAGTTACCTACTCACAAAATAAAATGTTACCCCTCAAGGCAGAAATGAACTTGAAAGCGAAGAGTGTGGTCAGAAATGTAAGAGGAACTCTTGACTCACTTTCGCCCGAGACGAGTCACTCGTCTCACGTTCTACGAATTCGTTGTCTGTTCGTGCGAATCTTCGCCTGGTCTGGTTTTGGCTGCTCCGTGCTCGAAACGTGTCTCTGGAATGGCACCTACGGGAAAACGAGCAAATTGGCGGGCAAACATTTGGCAAACATTCGTGCGTGTCAGGTAATGTAGGTGTAGATAGATAACCAAGGCCAACCAGAAATAAATTACAATCGGGAAAAAATTAACATTGAAGACACGTTGCGGCGCGTGGCTGAAGTGGATGGGACACAATGTTTCTTGCCGCACCATGTTTTGCTGTTCCCCTCATCGTTCATGTCTCATTGCCGTAAAAAAAAACATTTTTATGCACCAATGAAATATTTACTTACTTCCTGTGTTGAATTTCAGCGTTTTTGTCTACTTCTAAAAGGAAGTTTTCTTTGCTTGGGCCATTATATATTATTATTATATGCCCTTCTTGCTTCGCTCTTGGCACTACACCATAAGTAGCGAAGTTCTCTCCCTTCTGTAGTTTTTTCGCAGTTTTGCATTTAAGCCGTTTACATTTTTTCCGCAGTCTGTGATGGCCAAGTTATGGATCAGAACCGAACGCTGTAAATTCACTCTGACTTTCATACATTTTATTATTTTTCCACATTTCAGAGTTAATAATAATGGGAAATAGCCGAAAAAAATGTTTTCTTTGTTGCTGTAGTAATGGAGAACTAGTTCCATTAGTCGTGGCTGACATTTTTCCTTTGGTGGCATAAGGTTGATTTTATTTCTCAGTTCGTTTTTATTTTTTGTTACGGTATAGGCTGTTTCCTCTGCTCCAAGCCTACCTCACATTTTTTGTGTTATACCCTTCCTTAGCACTCCCCTAAAGCGCCTGCATCTGGAGCGCTTCTCAGCCTCTTAATTTCTGCGATTGGCTTGCTCTTAAATAATATTCACTTCAATGTTAAGTCTCCACGAAGGCTGATTTAGTAAGTGAAGGCAGAGCTTACATTTTACCAGGCCGCAATGTGAAGTAAGCATGCTCAGTTTTTAGGTGCTCCAATTGCGTACGTTATGTCGCACTGTCAATATACATTTTCAATGAGGTTATTTATTTGAGGGCCAGTCACCCGAGGTTACCCGTAAGGTTCTCCTCTTCAGAAATGTGGAAATCGCCAGCCCTCTAGTCGGTGGTGGACTGGGCAATCGGGGCACCCCTCCCCACCTCATTGATTACCATGTGAGTCAACCCCATAGTGTTGTCGTTTGATGACCAGTGTAATTATTCGCCGGACAGTTAGGAGATCAAAGGAGGCTGGGGCGTTCATCCTTTGAGACGGATCGAAGTAATAGAAAGGGGATGTGCAACTGAACAAACCGGTCGGTCATTTCGATCCCCCATTTTTCTCTCAGGTTTCCACTTAAAAAGAGTGGACGTCACCTGACTATCGACTCGCCGCTTGGTTGTCTCTCTCTCTCTCTTGTGTGTACGTGTGTCACGGAAACCTCCTCCCCTTTTATGTGATCGTCATTCTTTTTTGTTTAAAAAAACCCTTCCCTACCATTTTCTCCGCCGCCCCCTCCCACCAAGCTTTGCTCTTCCTAACAACCCTTCCGAAGAACCTCTACGGCCGTCGGAAGCCCCCGCCTCCTCCCTTGAATCTTCCTCCTCAACTCTTTTGCCTCCCTTTCTCTTCCCCTCTCTATCTCTCTCTTTCCTCTCTCGGAGTGAGTATTCTTCCGTCGTCCGTCACGCATTCGAAGCGTAGAGAGTGAGAGGGAGGAATGGGATGGGGAGGGGGTGAGAAGAGAGTGGGGGTTGTCGCGGTGTTGCCACGTGTGTCAAGAGCTCTCGTGTGGGTCTTCTTCCCTTACACGCGCCATCCGCGGGAATTTCCTCCCCCGGTGGCTCTTCCACCTCCATTTCCACCCCCTTTCTTCACATTTCACCCCACTCCACACCTAGCCTCCATCGAAATCTCCTCCCTCTCCCTCTCCCTTCATCCTCCTTTCATCTACGTACAACTCCTCACCCAATCTCCTTCTGGGGCCCCTTCAAGACTTCTTTCATTTTTACGCCCCTTCTCCGGCAGCCGTCGCCGCCGCCTCCCTGATCCCTCGGAAGCCCCCTTTTAAAAGCCCGCACAAAGGATTTTATTGTAACGCTGCTCGCTATTTTATGATTGTCTTTTGTCCGCGAGGGCATTAGGCGAGAGTAAATACCAACGGTCCCATCACCTTCGCGGGAAGCGATTTTGAGAAGCTTACGGACGCATCACTCACAATCAGAGAACCAGCACTCGAAATTCAAAATGAAGACCGTTGTCGAAATCCGTAGTTCGATCGGTTTTAGTAATCGATGTGTATTATTTTCAGGATGAGTAAACAGGTATGACGCATCCAATAATAGTTTCTGTGCCACTTCGTAAGTCGGCGCAGTTTATCCAAGTGTCCCAGTGTCTTTCACAGCAATCACATTCATGAAACTCCATGTTGTCGAATTAAAATGTTTAGATTCTTTTGTCAATATTTCTCGCGCATTATAATCTCAAGTTATCGTAAAATGAAGAGCTAAATTTATCTAATTGTCTTAGATCTCTGATACTGTCATTGGAGCATTATCAGCGAAAAAGTTTTGCGTGAAGAAATATTTCGAGCATACCTTTTTCAAATTCGTATTTAACCTTACATCGGGCAGTATCATGGAAATTTATTGACATTTGAGTTGTGTAATTTATTGAAATTGAGACGCCTAAGACCCTTTTTAGGGCTCTATTTTTATTTTATTACATTAATATCACGTTGATAATACTGCGAGCTACCATTTTATTGGTTGAAGTTGCGTTGAAAATACTTCGAAAACGTTCCTATTCTTTCTGATCGTAGCCATTTCATTCGATTCTTAGCTTATAAGGTCGTGATTGCCATAAGCGAATTGTTGTTGTATAAAAAAGATTTACCCACCGCTATCGCAAAAAACTGACCAATGGACTGTAGAGTGTACCTAGATTTGGTTTCTTCTTCGGTGCTCCAGATGCTGCCCTTCACACCATCCAATCTAACCGTAAGCCCGAGACCAAAGCGACGTACATGCCTTAAGTGTGATGCGAACCCGCGGCAGGAATAGCTCCCGTTTCTCGAAACGGTTTACATGAGCACTCCCCGACGTACCCTGATGACGATAGCGGCCAAAACGTCAGGGGCGCGACTTCATCTACTTAGGAGACCTTTCAACTCTTATTGTTAGGTCGAAGGGCGTCTCAATCCTATAAACCTGGCCAAGCCTAAGTTTCCCCGCTTAGGGGAGGGTGAGATTTTAGACCGACGCATTAAGATTAATGGTATTGAGGGGCTCGCGTCTGTACCTCCTCCCCCCTTCCCCAAGTTCAAACTCCACGCAGCAAACGGTCAAAGCGTTGGTTCCACACGCCGCGGGCTCCTGGGTAGGCGCGCGCTCAAGCGGAGACCCTAGGGATGTGTGTTCGAAGACGCGCTAAGGGAAGGGATTCTGGAAGAGATTGTTAACGTGTTGCTGGGATTAGGGTTGGGGGAGAGGAGGGGAAAGGGCCGCGCTCGGATCTAGGAGAGGGGGGAGTCAATTTATGAAAATTGCCGTCCGAGGGTGACGAAGGGTCTCGTATGAAGACACTCCGGCAATCCTCCCCGTTGTATTGAAGTGGTGCTGGAGATATCTTTTTTTTCTTTCGTGCCGTAGGCGGGGCCATCCCTCCGATTATCGAGAGGTGGGCCTGTACTGCCGGGAAATGTTTTAACAAGGCGTCTTTTTATGGGCTCCCTGATGCAGTCATCGTGGTGGGCCGAGAACACGAAATGGCGTTGCTGGCTTGTTATCCACCGCTCAGCCCACAGGCAGACGAGAGGTGGAGATACCTTTTGGCAATGTCTGCGTTCAAGCTTCGCATCCATCTTATCGTCGAATTTAACTGGTACAACATTCAGTGTCATTGGACAACATTGTTTGTTGGAATGGTTGGAATGTGGAAGTTTATCTTTATTATCCTCGCCGGACATTTCGTGAGGTATTAGTGGTCTCTCACTCCGTGATTCAACCCGAAGGTTGGTTTGGATAGGTGAGGGTAGAGCTCACCCCGAACTAAGCCACAGGCGTGTGAATTTCACGCATTCAGGGTAGGGGGGCCAGTTTCTTTACCTCGCACTCCGAGGATTCTTCGTTCGGGGGCGTCCAAAGGCTTCACCCGCATTTGAACCCGGGACCCTTCGATCAGCAGCCAAGCGCTTTACCCACTAGGCCACCACGCCCCCCTTATCAGTTATACGTAGTATTAAAATAATCTTCTAAGTTACGATTCTGTTATGTCTAGGGCTCGATCATAGGTCTTAAAAAGGCGTGCGCGTTTGCGTTAAATCATCAACTTCAGTTAGTAAAGCAGTTCATTAAAACGTATACTGTGAGCAGTGCGCTTCCAGATACCCTCGCGTTATTGATATCGATAGTGATTGAGTGAAAGAAAGATCCGTGATCCCACCCATCTTTTCGCTGTATGTAAAACGTCGTGGGTACGGTCTTCCATCGGCAACGCTCGATTCAGGACAAGTTCAAGACTGTCTAGTCTATTTCATAAAATCCAAATAGTCCGTGACCGATTCATCAAGTGTATGTGCTTCAACGTGAGCTCAAGATTAATATTTACCTGACGTAAAATTATAACGGTATCTCGCCGTATCTCGCCTTCGGAGAAGTGACCCCCAGGTCACTTCTCCGAAGGATGATTTCAATTCTCCCCTTCACGGTAAAGGGATGCAGGTATCTTGAATACGCATACGTGTGAAAGGTAGTCAGAGCTATTTTATAACCGTTGTATTCCGTGCACTGAGGATTTAAAGTGATCACTACTGAATTAAGTCAGTATTGGATCACTAAACTTGTCATCTCATTATTTCCCCGTGCAGTCTTCAAAATTCATCCATGTCATCTCCGATAAATATTTGTTTTCGATACCTTTTTGACATGCATTTCATACGAATCCTTATTGGAAGGCGGAACTTAACTGGTTTCCGGAGGATTATTTTCGGAATCCTCCCAGTTCTAATAGAATAGTAGAGGAATCCCTGCTCAATAATTTCCGTTAAACTTGGCATTGCCTAATTTTCCCCTCGTGATTTTTAATTATTTTACTTTTTTTTTACCTGATTTCATGAGCTGATCTTTTCATGGAAGGGAGCACACTCTCTCGTTCATAGCGCATAATTTCAGGGTTTACTGTTCGGTCCTCTCCGTTTCGATCCCACTGAAATGTGTTCCGTTAACGAACCGCCCCTCGGGATTTTAGTGCGAGATCCAGATCCGCGGACGTAGCATATTCTTGGTCATCTACACGTGGTGCATGGTTATCGTTCACTTAAAAGTGAAGCAAGAACCCGCTTTCTGTCAGCCTTCCCTCCGCCCAACGTTTCCTTTTTAATGCGAGGCCTGGCATGGAAACGGCTGAAGCAATTTTTAAGCATCATCGTTTGTCATGAGTGCCTCGCTTCTCAAGTGTCCGCGATACGGAAATCCA
Organism: Platycnemis pennipes; assembly: GCA_933228895.1. Lineage (NCBI taxonomy): Eukaryota > Metazoa > Arthropoda > Insecta > Odonata > Platycnemididae > Platycnemis > Platycnemis pennipes. Next base: position 57,786,647 of record OW121853.1, read on the forward strand.
TGGTGGGTCGGCGGTGATAAATATGATGATTTCACTATATCCTGGAGGAAACTTTCCGTATTCGCTTTCCACGGATCGTCTTGATGGACCCTGGCGGATGTGAGGTGGACGCGCTAGGGTCGTACATTTTAGATTGTATTTCTATCTACATCTACATAATACCCTGCTAGCCAACATGAAGGTGTGTGGCAGGGGGTGAATTCTCACCAAACATGCACTACATGGGATACACCTTACAAGACATATATTTGCTATTGAGAGTGATGGGTACGAAGGGAAATTGGTAAAGAAGAGGAATTTTGAACAGGCCATTGGAAGGAAGGTTGGAAATATGAATTTTTTTAGATACATATTGTGTATATCATATGCGCCGTAAATTGACGGGGTATAAATGTCTACGATGAAATAGATAGACTAGTATAAATGGATAGGCTACGGAAGTTTGACGACTTGGAGGAGGCACCAAGTAGGAACTGCCCAAGAACCAGCCGTAAACTGTAATAACATTGAAGTTGATGACTTTCGTTTTTAGTGAATCCAATAATAAATATCCGTCCGTAATACGCAGCATTTATTGCTATTGTCATATTTCTAATAAATAGCCTGTTGCTTATATAATTTATCGAATGTATCATCTTTATCCTTATTTTGTTATTCATTTGCCTACCACTAGCTTATCTTGGCGGAGATATTTCTCTTCCCACAAATAAAAAAATATGTTTAGTGTTCTCTATACCGTTTTTAATTGCACTCCAGCTATTACTTACCGAATAGGCCAAAATAATGTTGTTTGAATTTGAAATGCTAATGGCACGGTAATCGCAAGCGTTTCGGCAAGCATAAAGTCCAGAAGCCGAAGTTACATTGGTATTTTCATGTTCTTTCTAGTATGCGGTGTTACGCTTACAGTTTTTTTTTCACCAAGACGCAGATGTTAAGGCTCTACGGAGCTGATTAGCATGTGGTAACTTTGTCCACGCTCGGTTGTGTCACGTGATATTCCAACGCAGGAGTAGGCTTCTATTAGTGCAGATATGCGAGGATCGCTCCTTAGGTAGCAAACCGGTCATTGTCATATATTTGTGGGCGGACGTTAACGAATTTTCGCACATTTTTAGTGCTGTTCATTTGTTATACCCTTTCTACTCCTTTCGTAGTGTCTTTGACGGAGTGAGCCGAAAAAAATCCCTTAGCCCATTAGCGCAATCAACGGAGCACGGGGAAGTGTGATAATTTCCGTCTTTTGCTCAGTATTTTTTGACCGGAGCGATACTGAATTGCGTAGAGAAATTAAAAATCCAGAACCTCAGGTAAATTTTGCTATATTTCACTAAATTGCCAGTAGTGCTAAGAAAAATTTAGTACCGCTAAGAATAATTATTCCATTACGTTTTCTTGAAGACGGTGTAACGACGTAAAACGATTCTTGGAACAGTAGCTTCATCCCCACCCTAATTCAAGGCCCTTCTATAAACGCATCTTGCCCTAGTTATGTACTATTATATTAAATGTATTTATTACAATGAAGAAACTGGAAACATAAATAGGATCGTAATATTTTTTTCTTCCTGTAATTAGAGGTCCTCAAACATGCGTGGCCCAGGTCAAAAGCCCGGCTCAAAGGGCGCGACTGTATATGTTGGAACGAGTTTTAAAAGAGGTCCAATAGCCTTCCTGATATGTGGTTCTTTAACCCCTCAGGGGTCGTACCAAATATTCCCCGGGGTCCACGAACTCGGTGCAAAAAACTTGTATGTATGTATATTTACGTAGTGAAGGGGCTCGGATGTTTTTCTGTGGAGGGAACAACATCAACATAAGTTTCTTTTTCTGGTCGTATCCATGGCGATCCAAGTACCATGGACCCCCCATAACATTGTCGTCAGGTTTCCCAGGGTCCGGGCCAACAGGTTTTGCGTGGTAACCCTGCCGGAGGGTTTTCCAACGGACGACCGTCTGCTTCAAGTCGCGTTATTCGTCGGACAAGCCCAACCGGGCGGCGCGGCGGCCGGAATTATTTACCTCTGACTTCAATGAAGGAGCGTATGACACGCTCTTCGTGTAAGGCTCGTGGCAGAATCTGGAACATTTGAGGTCGTGAGCCTTCGTGAGATAAATAACTGGCCTGGTGAGATGATTTTTTTCGTCCATTGCATCGGTGACATCTTGATCGATGTGTTGATATCTGGGCTTGTGTTGCCAGGTAACACGTGTATTCCAAAGTGCCTTGGTATATTTAATGTCAATATTTTACTGGCAGGAAAATCGCATAGTATGCGTCAATTAAATTAATACTCTGTTTGGTACGTATTCGCAAGGGAGTCAGATGTTTCTCACTTTCATAATCACCCACTTAAATACGTAACTACTCTACAGATCTTTCATTTCCCATTATAATCATTATTTCTCCACTCAAGTCGTTGTGTCTGGCCACTGATACGTGCGTAGTAACGAAATGTAATGCGGGAAGTGAAGTACTAATCCTCTGAAAAAATTTGAATATGGGAATTTTTAACATGTTGCGTTGACTTCCTTTTGCACCTCTTTGGTGTTACTCCCAAAAATCCACGTAATATGGGCTGACTAAAGTCCCCCAAGGTGGTTTAACGAAATTTTTGACCACTCAACACAATCTCGATTTTTATAAAGATCCTGTACTGATATATGAGAAACTGTATTGCCAGTGCTACGGTGCTAGGGTGGTGGTGTAAAACTTCTATTAATAACGGATAACCTTTTCCGTTTTGAGACTCCTCTCTCAACCTCTAGCATGGCGTTGGGGTGTGACGTAACAGTACATTGGTGCCCTCAGCATTTTGATGGGATCGTTCGCCAGAATTCCTTACGGTTCCGGTTTCTTTAGAATGCTAATTCTATGAATAGTTTCTCCCTCAAAATCGTCGTCGTAGAACGAACGCTTTACTAGATGTTATAAATTCCTTTGGAGGTTACAAGACAAGTGACTGGAAAAAAACATGCTTCTGAAAGAAAATGGTTGGTTGGTGGTTGCAAGGCTCTTTAAGGTCGTTTCACACGATACTTGTCAATGTGCAGTGTGATGCCGAGGGGAGGTGTGTAGTTTACACTGCATCGCGTTAAACAACAGATTGCATGAAAGCTCCCAAAAGTATGGACGACTGCGCGGAAAACGGACTATGTTCTATTTCAACACCTTTACGATGTGACAATTTCCGCGATTTACGCTGCTAAAAGTTGTGCTATTTATTGCTTTGTGTAAAATGGTCTTTAGTGTATCCGTGGTTCTACACCAGATTCTGATATGCGCCTTCGCGTCTCGGTGCGGTAATTCAAACCATTTTACCGCTGTAGCGCTGGTTTATCAAATGATCTCGTAGTGGAGGGTAGGTTTGATTTACTATGGTAGTGTCTACTCTAAATTGAAAATTCGATTAAAATTAATGGGTGTAGTCTTTCCTAAATGTATGGTTATCATCTAAAGAGAAGCTGCTCAATTTTAGAGTAAGGAGGTAATTTAGTGCCGATGTAGGCACATCTTCGGTTTTTAAGTACGTGTTAGCGGTACTTTAAAAACATTCGTATGTGTAAGCATGTGTGGTGAAATATTGAATACTGCTCTGCAGTAATCAAAGTTTAATTTCGCTCCTTAACTAATAACTCCATCTAAGGGTCTCACCCCAGTTAGGCCCCACCTTGAGTATGCAGCCAGTGTATGGGATCCTAATGAATTAGGTTTGATGAGAGAACTAGACAGTGTGCAGCGTAGAGCAGCTAGGTTCGTCAAAAGGTGTTACGATAGGTTGAGTAGTGTATCAGAATTAATACAAGAATTAGGGTGGGAATCATTATCAGAGCGTAGGTTAAAGTCCAGATTAAATCTATTAGAGAAATTTCAATCGGATAGCTTTACTGAAGATGTTAGGCACATATTAAAAACACCAGCGTATTATGCTAGATTCGACCAGCCAAATAAGATTAGAGAGATAGATTGTCGTACAGATAGATTCAAAATGGCATTTTTCCCCCGTACTATAAGAGAACAGAATAGACAGCATAGGAAAGGGATAGGTAGAGGAAATATTTTAGAGTATTCTGTAGTGCATGATGCATGTTTTAATCCCTTAAATACTATAGATACTAACAATCTAGTTGCATGAGACCCTTTAGTTGCTTGCTTGCATGTTAGTAGTGTATGCTTGGTGATCTACACCCCCTGCCACACACCCTCGCGGTGGCTTGCAGGGTATCGTGTAGATGTAGATGTCTCAACGGTCGCAGCTCGGAGTTAGTCGTTTTTGTATAATCTGCTCAGCGTAACATGTCAGCATTTAAACCTAACGTCTGTCCTTCGCGGAATGGATGTGTATGATTGAAGAAATGCGGGCTAATCCTCGTATTTGGACGCAGGATTTCACGGTGCATAAATGTGTCAGGATTCCTCCCTCTTTGGATACGCTTGAATTCTGTCAGATTGGTATCCTTTTCATCGCAGACACGAGTTCTTTTGTTCTCCTTCCGGTAAAGGATGACACCAACCCTCGCCGTCCTTGCGCGTAGCCTCCCCTCGCCGCTATGACTTCTACTTCTCGTCTCCTTGGGGCGTAAATGAATCCAGAAAAGCTTTCCCATGTTCAGCGTCGGCATTCATTCCTCCTCACGTTCCTGCCGGGGGTGCGTCGGAGGAGAGAGTGCCGCCGTGCCTTCAACCCCTCTCGGTTTAGGGCGACGGTGATGAGGGTGCGCAGCGGATGGTGAGGGAGGAGGGCTCAAGAGTGGTGCTGGAGAGCCATGTGCTTTCGGCGGCGGTTGGTCGCGAGCCTTCGCTCTCCGCCGCCAGCCAGCTTACCGATACAGCTGCGCGTTTAAGTCGCCGCCCATGATGTTTCCACTCCGCTCCCCCGAAAAGAGGGCCGCCGGCCACCTCCGGGCCACATTCCCGGCCCGCCCGCCTAACCTAACTTTTCATCCTTCCCTCCCTCGCCTCGAAACCCTTGTGGCCAGCCCGAGAACGGAGATCTGGGTCCGCCCCGCTCAAGTCGGAATCTTTTACCCATGCCTCTTGCTTCCTTCTGACCCCACCCCTCAACACCTAAGGCCTCTCACCTCCGAAGATGCCCAGCATCAGCTATCGCCACCTCCCGAAAGGGCCCTGCCTCGTCTCGTGGAGGGATGGCCCCGCCCCCTTCGTCGAGGCCTCGTTATTATCAGAGAGACCCCACGCATCTCCCTCCACCACGTTTATTTCGGCTTATTTCCTCACGTGGAAGTGTAGAATGCGTATTGAAAGAGAATCGGGAGCAGCGTCGTGTCTCTCTCTCTTTCTTTCATTCCCGAGCAGCCCCTTGGTTTGTTCCGAAGGGCATAAAAAAAGCCGTAACTGCACTTCCCCTCGGCTCGTAACTTCTTATACGAGGCTTGCGGGGCCCCTTTTGCTTCGCGGGAGGGGGAGACTGACTCGGCGGGGGATTGTTTGTTTGTCCAAAGGATGCACATCGCATCGCATGCTGTCACTTGCCCTCGGCTTCTTTCCCTTCCTCGCCACCGCATGTGTCCGTCCTTGCGCCCGCGTCTGCGTTCGTCAAAATATTTTACTTTTGATTCAACGCTTCTTCCGTCCCTCAACGCTCCAAAAACGTCGAGATTTCCCTTGCCTCGCTAAAGATACATTGGTAAAACTGAAAAGAAATTCTTTTTACGGATGAATTAAGGTTTTCACGAATATAGCTGTTATAGTGCGTATTGGAGTGGTGATTATGAATTTAAATCTAGAACCAGCATCAGTAGTCGCATATCATGCGTAGGTATTTATGGTGTCATGAAAGCGATAAACGTCAGTCTAGCTCGCGTTTCGGTCTAGTTGGTGAGGGTAAAGCTATAGAGTCAGTTTAGAGTATATTCTATGATATAGATTGCTTGTATTGAACCCAACGGCGTGAGGAGATCAGTCGCACATCTGGGTAGGGGAGCCAGTTCCTTTTCCTGTGCAGCCTGTGGTTTCTCTGGAAGATCTGATATCCAGAAAATTACGCAGCTTGGGTTTGGCTGGACATGATGAAAATGAGAGTACCAGAAAATTAAATGAGCTGTTTTGGGAATACATAGAATAAACTAAACAGAATTGCTCTTCTCTTACACTGTATGCCTCTCCTCGAAACTTAATTTCTGAAAGTTTAGGTACTAATGTAGAATGCTTAACTGTCCTTGATTGTGCTGTAGATCGTTAAATATTTGACTTCTGGTCAAATAGAGACGTAACACAGTTTAATACATATTATTACCTATCTATGTTTAACTTCATCAATAATTTTCATAGCCCGATGACTAATTGGCAAAAATATATGTCATGGGCCGTAATGAGTCATCCAATACATCAAGTTATTTTACATTTTCAAAACTCAATTCTACGTGCAGTTAAGTGTCCAAATAAATCATTATAAGTTATGTGTGATCGAATCAAGTTCTTCGTCCTGCTAATAGGTATATCTGATCTTTTTGGAATTTGCTATGTGCCTGGCGTCTCTGGAAAGATTTGTATAATCAAGTGTAGAAAGATTTTACCAGGATATTTATTAATTGAATGTGCTCCCCGCTTCATTCTCTCCTCCCCAAATTCAAGGCCTTTTACATATATCTTATTTTAGGTATGTGCATGAAGGCAAAACTTCTTTCATGCCCGTTAAAAATAAAAATTTTTGGAAATAAATGTATCGAGAAGAATTACTGTGGTTTGTTAATAGCTAGTGGATTTTGATGTATTGTAAAACCTAAGAATTTTTATGTTACCGACCTATTTGGTTGGCATAGAAAATAATATCATATGCTTACTTGAGATAAAAATATAATTATGTGTACTTAACGATTCGCTATTTGTTTATTTCCAGAGCATTGCAATTGGTTTGGAATTGATGAAAACCTTGGGCCTGTTGCCATCAGTGTAAGAAGGGAAAAGCAGGAACCTGATAATTCCAACTCAAATTCATCTGACAATTCACACCAGTACCTGTATCGACTCATTGTCAGGACGAGTGAGGTAATATATCCATGGTGCTTATTCGGCTAACTGTTCATATTTTGAGGTGGTTTAAGAAAATGCCTCCCATTTGCTTTTAAAAAATAAATTTTATATTTGGGCAAATTCAACCAAATAGTTGCGGAGCTGACAGCAGTGAAATCCAAAATGTTACTAAAAGTCATGCTCTTCAGAGTTTGTATCTTTATATATATTCTTTCTCAGTATCACAAATAACATCAAATGATTAAATTTTCTATCAAGTATGATAGCTATCCCTACAAAGATGAGGCCAGACATGTAGAAGTGTTCAAAGGACTCTGTGTAAATTAAAATTCAGGGACCAAAGTTGAATGTATCACACTAAAATGTTTTGCTTATGATATTCCATTATAAAAATATGTCATCTGCCTCAGATGTTTTTCCTCAATTTCACCAAATTGTTGGAGAACTGTTTAGAGAATTTTTTGGAAATATTTTCAAGGCGATTGATGATGTTGTGCTACAATGAATGAGCATATTTCATTAAGACATTGTTCTTTTATGTGCTTGCTAACTATTTTGGTTTTTTTCCATAGCTTTTAACATTAAGAGGATCAGTCCTTGAGGATGCAATACCCTCCCTAAAGTCGTCAAGTAGTAAAGGCATAAATACCAAGGAAGTCTTGGAGTATGTTACTCCAGAAATTCAACTATCATGGTAAGTTAATGTTAAAATTTGCTTTTTTATTTAAGTATTGTATATTATTGCCGGCCCTTGTGGTGGTGGGGTAAATCTACACCTGTCAATCCCAGGGTCGCGGGCTCGAATCCCGCCCGGGGAGGATTTTTCACTTCCTGGGGCATGGATGTTTGTGCTTGTTTAATTGTTGATTGTTAATAACCCGATGCAAAGACTGTCTGTGTTGTTTTCGGGTTATTGATAAAAAAAATAAAATAAGTAAATAATTTAATTTTTTTCTTGCACTATCTGAGCGTGTAATACTTGAGGCTCTTAATTTCCACTCATAATTACGCGATTTTCCATTAAATCAGTGGAATATTATTTTTATAAGCCTTCATGAATTCAGTTTTACAAACTTAGGCTGTATTCATCATTTCATTAGTTTTAGTCTGATGAAATATGAAGGAACAGATTTGGTAAAATGCACCCGGTGTTAAGGAAGCCCATTCATATGTTTTATGGCATAATTTGCACAAAGTACAAGTAATTTATTAGGAGGACATAGAGGAATTTATTTTCCTCAATATCGTCCTCCATATCTGTGTATTTTTGAGCTATAAATGAATCATACCTTTTTCTTCTTTTGTAACAGTCTACGACTGGGCGTGCAGTCTCCCCAAACTGAGGATCAACTTCTAAAGCTAGATCAACAAGGATTAACGACTCATTATAAAGTAGGAATCATGTATTGTAGAGCAGGGCAGTCAACTGAGGAGGAAATGTACAACAATGAGGAAGCAGGGCCTGCATTTAATGAGTTTCTTGAGACCATTGGACAGAGGGTACGGCTTAAAGGATTTGATAAATACAAAGCTGGCCTCGACAATAAGAGTAAGTTCAGTTGTGGTGGTTACTTTATGCTTATGAAAAGATATTAGGATGTTAAGACATTATCTTGTTACACCTAGTAAAACATAACTTGAAAGGGGAATCATATCCACTCAAGTTTTTTGACATGAAGAGCTGTAGAATCTCATTTGAATGAGTTTTTATGTGTAACTGCTACAATCAATTAATTATTTTCACTTTTAATTTTTTCTTGTTTCAAGTTTTTTTTATTTGTATATTTTATTATCATTTTATTTTGTTTTCAGCGGATTCTACTGGTTTATATTCTGTATATGCTCAGTATCAGGACTGTGAAATAATGTTTCATGTATCCACTCTCTTACCTTTCACACCAAATAATAGGCAACAGGTAATTATTTTTTTTTAAATGCTCAATTAGCCTCATAACCAAATGATCATTTAAGTTAAATAATACCTTCTTCTTTTTTTTATTCATTTCAGTTGTTACGAAAACGTCATATTGGTAATGATATTGTCACTATTGTCTTCCAAGAGCCTGGTGCTCTTCCCTTTACACCAAAGAATATTCGCTCACAATTTCAGCACGTGTTTATTGTTGTCCGTGCATTGAATCCATGCACTGAAAATGTCCAGTACAGGTACTTCTTCAATTTATTCATTTTATTTTATGCCTTGGCACAGTTTGCATAAGTGTTTGATTGTTTTGTTTATGTGTATTTTTTATCTCTCTTTTAGTGTTGCTGTCAGTAGATCAAAAGAAGTTCCAGTTTTTGGCCCACCTATTGTTGAGGGTGCAATTTATCCAAAGTCCAAAGCATTTGCTGATTTCTTGCTGGCCAAAGGTAATTAGAAGTCATAATAAATAAGTTTATCCATTCAATGCAGTCAAACATTCACCTTAAGTACTTTGCAAATGAAAGCTCTCATAAATGAACAATATGGTTGATTTCATTATTTTTTGTGACGGATTGTCCTCTTTTGAAAACGTCCTTTTCTCACGTTGGAATCTACATGAATGGTTTTGCACTAGAAAAATTCTTTGAAAAAAAGAGGCATCCTTGCTTAAGGCATGCATCCTAAATTGGAAATATTAGTTTTTACACTGAAATAGGACTTCTTATAAATTTCTTTTTATGAGTTGAAAATTTTGTTTATATATCGCTATTCCATTTTGCAGAGATTTTGAAATTTATTGATGAAACAATATTTTATAAACTAACTGGAGTTATTTTAATTGTATTGAATGTCTCCTATAAATTATTTGAAGTATTTTCTGGAAATTATATTATATGAGCTCTCTTCTGAGTTACATGCGTATGTCCTTTATTCTTATGGGAATGATTCCTTGTAGCTTACTGCATTTTAAGATTCTTCTCAGATATTTGCTTTATGCAGGAGAGGGAAGGCTGCTTTTTTGATGTTTATTTTCCCTTGACATTAAGTCTGCTTACCAATTTCAAGCCACTAAATTATGAGAGGCAGTGATCAGATGTGATAAAAGCATGCCCTGATAACACCTATCGCTGGGCTGGTGCAAGCTATTGCTATCTAGCTAGCATGAATGGCCAATAGGGAGCAATTTGTCCTGCATGTGGTTGGGCCATACATACCTGAAGCTTTGTTGTCAGATGAAAGGTAGTCTACACAACATCTTTTCCTCATTGAGCTGTCGACAAATGTGGCATATTCATGTTACACCATTAGTTAAGTGACCCTCCTTTTGAAATTGTCACTTAACATATAGTGTTACGTGAAAAACCCTAGTGAGTAATGCTGCCAGAAACCACATCAATGGGGGCGTTTACTCAGAACCGAAATCGCAATTTTGTACACGATTTTGTTAGATGAAAACGAAAAAAGAAATTTAGTGAAAAAATTAATCTTCTAACCACAACCATTCACTCATAAATGAAAAATTAAAATAAGCAAAAGGTGACGCCCACCGAAAATGCTGCTGTAATAACGTTGACATCACTTTCCTCCCGTCCTTGACTGCTCTTATGGGAAGGGGAGGGAGTGGAGGGGGATTCTCGGAAGGTCTGCTCGCACAGATGGTGTCGTAACTGCTCAGATTGGCAGAGTCAGCTGTGTCCCCCCCTTTGTGATAAGGCGAAGTAGCTTCGCGGGCTCAGTTGCGATTGGACGAAGTTGTTATACATCAGAGGTTGCACCACACCCACTTTTCCAAAAGGGTTAAAAACATGTTTTTCGACGCCTATAACTCAAGAAATAATTGACGGATCAAAAAACGGAAAAATACGGGTGTTTTTATTTTACAAACACTATCATATTCGGCAATAAAAAAATATAGTGAACGACCCCATTACATCCCTTGGTTTTTTTATGATTAAATCCTAAATAATTCTCTTATACATAGTCCATCCAGTTTACTGTATACATAATTCCCTGGATCTGGCTAGCTTCAATCTCAACTGGTTCTCATTTCTTCTTCCCCATTTTTCTTAGAATATTTGGTGGGCTTATTGTTGATAGATAATGCAAATGCAAGTTTTCAAATTCTTATTCTTTGGTGTCTTATGTGTATTAGTAAACATAAATCATGTTTCAAATGATGTTGTAAGTGGCCTAACCAAATTAATGTCTTTACTTCTTTTTTGATCATGTGTTCAATTTTTTATTATTATTCCAGTTATTAATGCTGAAAATGCTGCCCACCGCTCTGAAAAATTTGCCACAATGGCGACTCGTACAAGACAAGAGTACCTGAAAGATCTTACTGCTAATTACTCTACCACAACAACTGTAGATACTGGGCAAAAATTTTGTAAGTTTTATTTTTCATTCCCAATGTCACATCAGTGCCCCTGAATGTGTCATTGAATCATTATAATACGTTATTCAAGAAAACTATGTGCTGCTTGATTTAAATGTCTTTTTTAACCATTTTTTTACAGCCATGCTGTCATTCAGTAGCAAAAAGAAGGAGCGTCACAAACCTCCTCGATTCTTGCCGGATGCCGCTCAGCGAGGTGCTATCTCGTGGCAAGTTCTGTTAGACGATAGTGGACAGTCAACTCTTGTGGAGTGTTTTTTAGCTATATCAACAGAAACATTTGTATTAATAGAGGAGAATTCTCAGGAAATAGTATTTGTTACTCCATGTAAGGCCATCCTTGGGTGGGCAGCACAAGCTAATAGGTGAGTTATTCTCCTTGGAGAGTTATTACTCTGTATACCTTGGATTGAAGTTGAAGACTTATGTCATGTATAGCCAGGAATGTATTTAATGAATGTGTAAATTTTTTTCACAGTTTAAGGATTTATTACCACCAAGGTGAGTGTGTGACAGTCCAAGTCTGTGATGGAGATGCCGACCGAGATGAATTGATGGAAATAGTGGCTAGGTTACGAGTAGTTGCCGGCCAACGAGATGGAGCCATTGACAGTAATGGTAACCCGGGTAATGGCTCCAAAACCCTTCATCCCCTGCCTGCTGCTCAAGAACTCCCTCTTCGAAGGAATCCACTTGGACAGTTGGGATTTCATGTACAGCCTGATGGAGTGGTCACGCAGGTTGAGCCCTCGGGGCATGCTTGGTCAGCTGGCCTTCGACAAGGAGCCCGATTAGTTGAGGTACTTGTTTTTCTTTTTTTTATGTGAGCTTAAAAAAGTACATGCATGTTTTTTTTCTTAACTCTTCAAATGAGAAACTTTTGCTTTGGGAGATTATGTGGTTAGATATTTGTCATCATGTACTAAATTGCACCAAGAAAAATCACCAAGATTTTCATGTTTGATATAATCTGTAGATTTTTCCCTTTTCTCTTGGTAATTTTTTGTTACTTCAAAACAATTAATGGTTACTTCGGAATATTTATGTAGGAAAAAATTGATCGAAAGTAACATCTTCATCAAAAAAAATCGGTGCTCAAATATGCTTTTGCTGATAATTGTTATTTTACTCCTCAGATATGCAAGGTTGCCGTATCCACCCTTTCCCATGATCAAATGGTAGATTTACTGAAAACATCTGTACTAGTGACTGTGACAGTAATCCCTCCATTGCCTGATGGAACTCCCAGACGGTTAGTTTGCATTTCATTAATTGATGATGCCTTTACACTTGTGCTGCTGCATTTTTTTATAACACCTTGCATGCTCATTATAATGGAAAATTCGACCTTTTCTCTGCTGCTTGATTTCATTACAAATGTGCAGAAATAATTATTTTATTGAATGGTATTTCTCCCTCCAGTGGTTGCTGGTTAACTGATTGCAAATACACCATTGGAAACTATGAAGGTGATTATGAAAACCTAGGTGGGCCTGATGAAGTCAGTGGATCCTCAGGGAAAAATAACTCAAAGCCTGCAACTCATCAACAAGCTGTCCCTGGAAATCACAGAAGAAGGTATAAAATATTGATTATATGTTAATGATATTATCACAATATAGAATTTATTTGAGTGTTATTTTATGGATTTATTTCTCTCATAATAACTCATCATGGTGACATCATCAGCTGCTAATAATGTTTCACAATACAAGTGATAGGTGTAATGTCCTTTATTTTATTTAGATTTTTAAGTTATCATTCCAATCTCTCTCCAAATTATAATTAGGTATGAAAGAAGTTTATCTCCTCCTAGATCAAGTAACAGCTCAGGCTATGGAACTGGCAGTAGCAGTAAATCATTTGCTGCTATGGACTCAAGATTTCCTTCAAACCCTGAGGTATGGAGTCTCTCATTTTTATAAACTTAGGATTTAATAGTGAACAAAAACAGTTTTTCTTTGCCATATTCTATGGAATACCACAAAGTTCCCCATGGCAAGTTTTATAGCCATTAGCCATTTCATTCAGATTCTAATTCATTTTCTGGAGTTTATCATTTTCTTTTTTTGTGCATTGCCTGTTCTAATGTTCAGTAATCCTCTCATAATGGTACAGTCCTTAGATGCTCTCTTATATGATCCTAGAAGGGCAATTGGCACCCTTTATGGGATCCTCTATGGGTTTGTCAAATCAGTGTTCACATCAGTGACTATGCAACACCTTATTTTTCAGTTTAATATCCCCTCAGTTAATGAAATGTGAAAATATTTAAACGTGCTGGATAGTATTTAAGGAGTCTTGCCGGTTAAAAGTTTTAAGTTTGATGCTCACATACGATTATCAAGTTTAGGACAGTCTAAGAAGTTCCTTACATTATTTTTGCTGTTCTTGTTAAAAAATATTGCTTAAATTTTGAAAATAGGTAAGACACACTTGTTATATGAGGAAAAGTCTGATTAGATGTCATTATTGATGCATTCCTCATTTCAAAAACTTAACTAAGGTATGTGTGGTCATTATTCATAAATTATGGCTGCAGAATTTTGATGAAAGGTATCCTCTTCAATGTAGGGCACCATGACAAGCTCATCCAGTGGTCACTCAAGTGATGACCGTTGGTATGAATTGCTGGAGCCTCCTGAGGTCAGCCAGGATGCCATCACTACCACTGGAGCATCTGGCATCATCTTGAACAGTGGACCAAGTTCAGGCATGAGGACGAATGGATCTCCCCCTCCCCCACCCCTGCCAGCGCGGCTAGGCTCTGGTGGTGGCAGTGCATTTCACCAAGTGGCGCCCAAGAGGAGAGGACCCACCACTGAGGAACCAACTGTCCCTGGCTCGTCAAGCCAGAACTCCAGCACAAAAATCCAGGGCTCGTGTTCCAATTCCCATTACCACAGTAATTATGCAATTACACCTGTGAATTCTTCTCATGGGCATTCCTCAATGGGCTCCTTATCCATCTATAATGATGGCGGTGTAATGGTTGGTGGGCTCCAGCCTTCTGCATCACAGGAATTTAAACTTGGAGAGGTCAGGCCCATACCAAGGATTGATAGGCAGCTGGAATATCATTCAAAATCATCAAAGGTAATCATAATTTGCTTATATCATATTGATATTATATTTTGGGATTTGTGTAGTTAAAGAAAACTGTAATTACTGGTGATAAGTATAGAAAATTGGTTGCTTAATCTCTGCCTTAATACCCTCCTCGTATCTATAGCTCATGTATTTTCACAATTTCCTAAAGCTTCTGACGTCTGTCTTTTCCTCCACAACAATCCCCAAGTTTCTACATTTGCATGTTACTTTGCAAGGGTATGTGGCAGAAGAAGTTGGGTCACTAGCCGAGAAAATTGTTTGAAAAATGTATTGCTCTTAAATTTATCTAAAAGTAATGATGTTGAAATGTATGATATCTAATCCACAAAATAAAATCCTCTGTAAGTTGTTAGCATTATGTACTTTCATGTGCCCACTGTAAAAATCATTGAAGTGCATCTAATTTCTTTGGTTTTAGCTCAGTGAGTATGCTCCTCAAAATGACTTTGGTGCTTTAAAGTCTGCCAGCTTACCACCAGATTGTGTCCATCGAGGTGACCTTGTTCGTCCCTTAGTGTTGAGTGATGGACATTCAACAGACACAAGTTCTACTAGTCTTGCTGGGGCCCGTAGTGAAGGTAACTATGTGCTGTATTCTGTCGTTTTAGCTCTATTTAACTGATTGAAGTGTTTACCTAGATCAAAGTATTCATTCGTGGCTGTAATTTCTCATAGGTATAAATCTTTTTTTATTCCTATTCTCTAGTTTAATTTGAACCAATAAGATTAACTATTATCTCATCTGAATAAGGTTTATTTAGGAAAGATTGTTAAATAGAGAGGTTACCCTTTCCAGAGCACATTTTTTTCATTAGTCTTGAAATAATGTTAACAATACAGTAAAAACAAAAGGTATGGTGCATGCATACAAGAACTCTGGTAAATGGTACATGATTCAAGCATCATGTGACACTCAGTCTTAAAGTTGGAGAAAGAATACACTGTTGAATGGAACTTGATGATGGACTGGAAAGGCTTAATGCAGAATAACTAAAATTTATGCCTGAAATTGTTTGGATACCATTAATATAATGGTTTATGAAATTCCAAAATTGTGTTCTGTTTGCTAAAATTAAATTCAGTCTTTGATTAACGTCTCAACTTCTATGTTATCTCTGGCTTGAACAGTATTAATAATAATAACAATGGTATGTAGAATGAAATGGATGTGGTACTCCTCATTCCTTTTAGGAAGTGTGTTATAGAAATATACTGGCTTCTATTTGGTTATGGAAATCAATCCTTTTGTTTTGTGCGAAGGCTAATCAGTTTGGTAAAATATAAGCTTACAGAAAGTTGTATGAAGGCATTCAAGGTATTTTTCAAGCAGATTCCTGGTAGTGATTGTCTCCTCACAAATGTTTTGAGATTTAGTACTCTCAAATAGTTTATTGAGACTCTGTAATCACAATTACCATTAAGTAGTAGCAAAGGTATGCAGGATAGACATTGATTGTCAAATAGTATTGATTCAAATTTATATTAATTCATTTTCAGATGAATTGTCTGCTGGCAGCAGCAATGTTTCCCCTCGAATGCGAAGAGCAAACACTAAGCGTAGTGGAACCAGTGGTACCATAACCCCTTCAAGTGGCAGCAGTCGAAACCAAAGCCCGAGGCCATCTGGTGGTAGCAGTGGAGGTGGAAGTATTGGAAGAGACACAGGAGAAGCTCGACTGAGGCCGGGTGTCACTGGGCGCTCAGCAAATCGGAATAGTGCCAACCTGGGAACTTGCAGTACTTTGCAGGAGGATTTAATGCGTCTGATCAACCCTGACTACCTAAGATCTGATCGTGATAGTGACACTTTAGGAGACCTGAGTCAGGTAATGTCGCATAAATTGAATAAGTTGATGCCTCGTATTACCGTGCAAGGGCAATTAATGATGTTTCCAGTTCCAAAGATTATGCCAATAATTAATTCTATGGTGTTGGACCATAATTCCATCCTCACTTAGCAAGGGGCTTGTAATCATCTTAAGAGGTTGACAATATTTATTTCTCTGGTATTCTATTGTCATGGATAATTTAGAAGTGTATGCATCATATTTAATATCTGACAGTTGTAGATGCAAGCATTTTTCTAGAAGTTCAATGGTTGAGGCTAGCTAACCCTAATCATTTGGTGCAGAATAAACTTCTGTTCTTATTTATGTTTAGTCACCAAAAAAATTCATTCTCTTAGTGAAAAGGTCCCCAGTAGATGACAATGAGAAAATCCTCTGTGCAATGCTTTAAGCTGGTAAAACTGACAATATGAAATCCCTTTACGCTCTTGCTTTGATGAGAGGGGCTCAGTCCATAAGTGAACATGGTGGACATGAAAGGTGGGAGCTGGTTCAAGACTATCAACTTGGTTATGAGCTATATGAATAAAAGTGATCTTGAGGTTAATTTGGCTTTTTACCTTTTTTCTCTGCTGTAGAAGGCACTTTCAAGCAAGACTGTCAAAGTGAGACATTAGCATATATTTTTCTTCTTTTAAGACTGAAAATAGTGCTTCTGTATCACATAATCATTTGCCTTGTCATCATCTTACCTGTCTATTTCGTATTACAGTCAGTCGTTGACCTAAGAGTCAACACAATGGAGTGAATGATACTGCTCTGCTAGATAATGCTACCAAGCACTGTCCCTAAATGATGAAAACTGTATAAAATAATTTAAAGAAAACAGCAAAAATTAAAAAATGGATTTGTACTCAAATTAATTTCTGTTGTTTTTTGCTTTAATAGTAGCTAAGGTACAAATACTTTTAAAATAAATATTTGGAACAATATCGCAAGTTTTCAGTTTGTGTTCAGTTTGTAAGCAGACAAAAAAGGGCAGCAGCAATGCTACATTGTTGTCAACTATGGGCTTGGTAGATCTTTTGCTTCATAGATGGTTACTTTTTTTTAGGATTGACCCATGTCAGGCCTCTTATTCTAGCAGGTCTCTTAACATAATGCTTCTTTATTTTCATCGGACCTGTTTGATGTGTACTCAATAGAGGGATTTGGAATTCTTTTGAATTTTTGCTAATATTGGTGGACTGATTTGCTGATGATCTTAAATGACGAAGGGGGCATTGAGAACAATGAGCTAATCATAAAAATAATAGCAGTAAACCAGCTCACTGGGTTTAAGAACCTTGAATAGTTAATAAAAATTGTAAACAAAATAATGAAATCTTAGATAACGACGGGAATTTTATTTAGTCAGTATTCATATGTATCACTGTCATGTAATGGTGCCCCTAAATAATTCTTATTTTGCCTAACCGCTTGCATCCTTCCTGAAGCATGAAAATATTCAAAATCGTAACAATATATCAGAGTGTATGTTTTTGTTTGCAGTGGAAATGTGTTAATAATTCAGGTAAAGGAATAGGAAATTGATTATATACCAGGATACTAATCAAAGTCAACTATATTGCAGTCATCATGTTATTAGGTATTTGTGCTCCTCCTAATCATGGTCAACCTTGGGGGTATTTGCTGTGATCACAATCATCTCGCACCTTTGCTTAGTTTTTTTGTTGTCTTCTGTTTAATAGTGATGGATGAGAAGCTTAATCCAAAGTTAGTTTGTTTGATAAGAATGGCAGCTCTATGGACATAATGACTGGAAAGTATTATGACTCAAAGTGCATTAATGAAATATTTTTACCTATGTTGAAATGAAATGGAATTAGGATCTTTTGAGTTGTGTTTTTGAAATCTAGATTGCATGTATTAATCATAAATATTGTATTTATCTAATCATTAGTATTTCCGTGCTCAAAGTGTGCTAAATTTCTTTATAGGATGGGGATAGCCTCAGAGGATCTGTTGTGAGTTCTACAGGCAAAGTGCATAGCAGCAGTGGGCTTGATGTTGTTGGGCGGTTAAGTGGAGTAGGGAATCGTTCTCGCTCCAGAGAAAACCTTGCCATTGGGTCTGCTCTCAGCATGTTAGCCCCTCACCATACCACCTCCCAATCTCATCAGGATATTAGCTCAGAGAGCAACGGCATAGAAAGAAAAGGGACCAGTGTTTCACGTGGCTTGAGTGGCCCTGAGCCCGCCGGGAATGGATCATCAGGGGCAGATGTTATCTTCACCACAGCCCGTCCTGCAACAGTAATTTCTAATGCAAGCACTGCCTCTAGCCCTGCTCCCAGTGAAAACAAAATGAGCAAGGAAGAAAGGTAAATTAAGCATTTTGAGTATAAATCATAATTGTATGGGAGTTATTGCATTCAGTAATGTTTATCAATATGTATTCTAGTACCCCATTTACTTATTTGTTGGGAAGAACCTCATAGATGTATTTGTGGGTGATTTTCCAACAACATTGTGGCTAGTGATTTGAAATCATGGAGCTTTTTATGTGCCTATTCTGAGTATGAAATGTTTCTTCATGTATACTTGAATCTACCTTAGTTCGTTAATGTAGCGTGTTGTACAACACGTGTGAACATGGAGAATACCTTTGGTCAGTAATAATACCTAATGCAATGTACGAGTAATATCAGATAGCTTTTACCAATGATGGACTCAAGACCCACAATTTTAATTCATCCTGTCCTCTTGGCTATTATTCTGCTCAGTGAAGCATTTGCACAAAAATAATTAATGATGGGACTAGAGATAAATATGGTGAAATAAATGTAATGCAATAACAGAACCTTTTGACCTCATTTTCCCTGAGACTAAATATTTCAATTCAATTTCAGGCTGGAGGCTAAGTTTTATTTAAGTATTATTTGAAGTTAGTTACACGATGAAAGGGTATCTATTTGTCCACATTTGGACTTTGCTGTGTTATCACTCTTATATATCATACAAACAATTGTTTTTTTTTCATATTTATTGTAGGCTCTCCCCGAGGGTAATTAAGACTCCATCATCTGGTGCCCAAAAGACTTTATCTGCAGTGTCATCGGCAGTCATGTTTTCTGAAAATTCCTCATCGCAGGGATCTTCTTCAGCTCCTCCTCTCCCACCTCCTCCCCTATTACCAGCATTACCTCCTCCATCTCTGCTGCCTCCCTTGCCCCTTTCTGAATCCAGACAGATGGACTGGCCTAGTCTGGTCGACACAGCCACTCGCGCTATGCTAATTCAGGCGACAGAAGGGGAAGATGAAGAGGTAGGTTGTGGTGATGGTGAGAGGAGGGACAAAGGAAGAAGGGATCTGGATAGGGAGGAGGAAGACAATGAAGACATAGAGGACAGTGATAATGGTGTGCCTGAAGCAGCAAGGAATGGCCAGAGGCTTGGGCATTGGGTTGATCATGTTGCTGAGAGACTTGGTTTGGACACTGGAGGAAATATAAGCAGGTAGGTGTTTTATTTCCATTTAAACTCCATAATAAGAAGCGAATTCCTTATAGTCACCCCATGCATCATTACTACCAAACCAATTAGTCAAAAGCTGGTAGGAAATGGTGTATAATGGAATCTACCACCAAATAATAATCTCACATAAAGAATCTTAAATTTATATATAACTCCTGATGTTGAATGACAGCATATCCTTTTTTTTCTATCTTTCCATGTTCTAAGAACTAAGTCATTCCCTGTATCCTCTCAGTAATCTGTATCATCTTATCAGACTCAAAAACTTGTTTGTATATCCACATGTACTTCCTCGGTGTTTTAAGTTGATATTTTCTACTTCTGGACCCCTTTTACCAATGAGGTAACCACTTTCTTTATAGCAGTCTGCCTTCTTATTATTTGCTTAGTGTGATCCATCCCTTTTATGATACTACTTAAGAGCTCTTTGCTTCTATGCCTTCTGCTTTGATATTTGATACTATAAGGTCTATTCCCTCAAAGTGATGGGAATGTGCTACATTTTTAGTATCCTTAAATGTTTTACATTTTGTGAAAATTCAGTGGAAATTGTGATTATTTTGATACTGTAGTGACTTTGTTGACTATGAATGCATTTGAAAAGAAATTTATATCACATTCATTTCAAAAAGTAAAATAATGGAGTAAAATTTAGAATAAGATCATTCAATGAGTCTTATGTATAGTAAGTAGTAATTGGTGAAAATTCTTTTATTTTAAATAAATGCGAATACAGAATTGTAGGTTTGTATGCCCATCAGTTATACATATGAAACAAATATACCTGTAGAATGGTAAATTTCAATCACTCTATGAATCAAACATTGAAAAATGTATTTTATGTGCTTTAGAACCATTTTCATTCCCTTTGTCTGTAGATGGCCTGATCCTTCATTTTCTTGCCTTTATTTTATAGTGGTAGTGGTCGCAGAGTTCATGAACTTCAGACTCAACTAGGGCAGCTAGAATCCAGAGTTGCTCGTGAAACTAAGCGAAGACTCTCATTAGAAGAAGAAGTCAGACACTTAAGGGAAGAGAATCGTCGCCTCCAGGAAGAGTCAGCAGCTTCTGCTCAGCAGCTGAGAAGGTTTACTGACTGGTTCTTTCAAACCATCCAGCACCAATGAGTCAAATGATGCCTACTATCTTTCAGCTAAAAATGCTGAATAAGTATTATTGGAAGGCCATCTTTGTATTATTTCAAAGGTAGCCAATGTATATATATGCAGTGCATTATTGAATATATTTGTGTATTTATAAATTAAATGGAGTGACTGGAATAATTTGAATGGTAGGACATATTTGATTATACTTATTTTAGTATTATGGTGTGATTCAAGGTGGAATGACTCCAATAATAAAATATGAAAGTGTGTGTAAATCTGATGGTTGCTTGAAGTTGATTTAGCATTTCATTCCACTCTGAGAACATTATTTCAGTTCAATGTTGGCATTGAAAAGTTGTGTTCGGTGTGAAGAATAATTTATTTTCCATCCAATAGCTGTTTCCCTGTAGGCACTCAGCCCAATATATGTGTGAATTTCAGGATTAATTTCAGTCTTTCACTTTAGCCCTCTTTTGGAGTGAATTTCCTCCATTTGTAATGGATTCTAGGTATAGATATATGTATTATTTGGCCCATGAATACCTGGGGTTGTTTTCAACGGCATAGTAACTTGGGACCATTACCTGCCAAAGTCTTTAACTTATTTTGTTTAATCATTAAGTAATTATACCATACTTTTTTCTCTGTAGTTTGCATAAGTCATTGTTGAGAGAATTTGTCTCATTACTTGTAAAACTCTAAGCATTATGAATTGGGGGATATACCCACCAAAGATTTTTCATGATTATATCTTTCATTCCAATGAGAAGAGCAATTATGGTCACTGTGCCTTCAATGTGTGTCAGGAAAGTTCGAAAGGGAAACAAATCATCACAGAATCAGTGCCTTTTGGGTCATTAATTAATTAGCACTACGTATTGAAATATTGGTCCACTAAATTTCTATCGAAATACGAACATTTATTTTTCTTATGATAAAATATGACCCTTAAGACTTGTTCTTAAGCCATTATTTTCAAAAAAAAATTCATATTGGTTACTTAATGTGCCTTAAATCTAAAAATAAGGTGGTGATATGAAGCCTTCATGGTTATGTAAAAAGAAAGTGGTAGGCATATTTAAGAGTTATTAGCAGGTGATATTTGCACCTCTTAAAATAAGCAGTCGCACCTAATTGGGTAGAAATAATTTGAGGAGAGTGTTATTTATCACTTAAAATTATTTAAAATTTATAACTCTTATACAGAAGTGACATGCAAATAGTAGACAAAGTTACCTAAACATATTGTGCCTGTTATGATCAATCATTATGATAGATTTGTGTATGTATAAATATATAGGTGCCTTTTACATGGTATCTGTACTTACTAAATTTTTGTAAGTATTCCACTTGGGTCTTACCCATTTTACAAATTATTTACATGAGTGCATGACTCAGGAAATATGCTCTTATAAATGTATTTCATTTAGCTAATGACTTTGTATATATTTTTATGAAAACTGTTGGAGCATGCAGAGCAGTCATAAATATGAACCAAAATTCTGGTCAAGGACCCAACTATATATTTTCATTTGTATATTTATTGCTCTGTATGCGATATAAAAATGCTACAGTTCATGTATATAGCACAATTTAAAATAAAACTTACATATTGTTCTCTTGAATAAATTTTATTCCATGACTTTGATTTTTGGATTAATATTAGAAATATATGAATACTACCAGAGAATTCTTGAGTGCTAAAAAGTATTCGATATCTCAAATAATTATGCTTAAAGATAAATTTCAAATACCTTGAATATCACGCCATGTAGCACTATATGTGGAATGTTGATGAACTGCATAAAATACACCATGAGAGTACGAAGGAGATACAAGGAGATAGGTTTTGCGGCGTACTTTATGCTAGTAAGACAACTATTTCAACAAACGGAATTCCTGTGAAGCTATTGTCTTTTCACTGTAAATTTACACACCGAAACTAGTCACCACTAGTCAAGATTCAAAATCATGGAAAGTTCATATATATCATCGACAGTTGCACTCAATATGAACTTCTCTTTCACTCTGTTACATATTTATCATTAATTTATGAGAGGTCACCCAATGTGTCTCTTCTTCCAAAGCATACCTACTTTCACAAATAACTAATGAATTTTACATAAGATTTACTGATAAATTCTACTCTGCTAGCAGACGTAGACCAGATGTAGATGCTAAAATAGGGTTTCCATTAGGTATATTGCAAACTGAAGATGCTGCAAGGAATCTATGGACCAATAAATGAAAACAACGAGTGGCGTATCCACACTAATGCCAAGTTATATGGACTGTATGGTAAATCTAGTCTGGTTTGTGAAATCAAGCGTGCCAGACTGAGGTGGCTCAGCCATCTCGAGAGAATGCCTGAAAATAGGGCAGTGCGGAGGATGTTTAGCCAGAGGGTCGAAGACTCCCGGGGCAGCCGTGGAAAAGGTGGCTGGAGGATGTGGAAGACGACCTCCATCAAATAGGTGTAAGGAGGTGGCGACGTCATGCATTAGAGTGAGAGACCTGGAGAGGAGTGATCGAGGAGGCACGGGCTCTTCTAGGGCCGCAATGCCAGTGGGTAAGGTAAGTAAGTATTCTGCAAACTTTGTACTATAATAGTATTTTCCATTGAGAATACTCTGGGTCACCTGAGTTTTATAATCTATATCTTCCAAAAGAGGAAACCAGTTTCAATACAATAAAATGTATGCTATATAAATTCCATTTTTACATTTATGTAAATAAAAACAATTTGTTACTTTGGATGAACTTCACTAATTTTTATTTAGAATAAAAGGGTTTTCTTGACTTAAAATGGATTGCCAAGATTTGAATGATTTTTAACCTTTTAGCTGTCATCATATTAAATTGAAATAAAATAAAGCCAAATATGTTTTTGACAATAGGGTAGTTTCCTTCATCAAAGAAAACTGACTTCATTAATTGCGATTTGTGCCCTGCCATAAATGTATTTAATTTACGCAAAAAGTTTGTATTGAGAAATCCCAGTTTACTAGAGAATTAAATGTTAATTTTAAGGCCATTTGAAAAGGCTCTGAAATGGCGGGGTGCGCTGCCTTCATGCTGACATAACAGGTATGTAGTTTACGTTGCGAAGCATAGGAAAATTCGTCTCCTGAACTTACCGTTGTATTTCAGGGCCCCTTAGCTCTAGTGAATATTTATTAGTATTAACCTGTAAAAACTATCAATGTTGGAAAAGAATTCTCAGTTAAACATGGTATTATTAGTCATTTTATAGGCTCAAGGACGTCCTGCTCGCTGTGTCTTCTGCTACGACGAAGCATGGCGTGAAGGTCGTGCGGCGATAGGCGAACTACATGATATGCTTGTGAAAGGAATACTAACTGATTTTAAATGAATCAACTGCATAAGTAATGTTAAATAAACAAATAAAAGTTAATTATAATTAATTAACGGAATAAATATGCCTCCAATACTTGTTCATAAGCTTAAACGGAGTGCGGCGTCTATTTGGAAGCGCCCGCAGCACCACCTGGTGGCAGGTAGAGGAAATAGTTTGACGTCATGCGTAGGATTAACCGGCATGCAATAGTTTGCCGTCGCGTTTTCGCGCCATTGATTTTTTTCACTTTTTAATTAATGAGGAAAAATACTTAACGTCATTTAAAAATCGAACGGCTTAAAACACGTACTCCAGAGGTTATAAACTTTCGATCAAGACAATAAAAAAATAATAGGAAACTACCCTATTTGAAGAAATAAATTCATTTATTTCAAAATTTACAAAAGTTGTTATGAAATTTGCAAAACCATACTATAAAACTGGTGACCTGACTGAAACTTGAGTGGGGTTGTTGCAACTGCTAGGTTGTCAGCTTGAGTATTATCAGTATTATTATTATTGATGATTATCAGTATTATCTAACTGAATTGAAATTGGGTTTCTCTTTTGTAAGAGATAGATTCTTATACTCGGGTATCTCGAAGTACCTTATTGACAGTAGATTCTTACTGAATTTTGCTCCAACTACAAGCTAAATGTTTTCCTTGTAATATATCATTCCATATATAACATACCATATATCATTCTGTCAGATCTGTGGTTAATATCACCAAGTTTCATCTTTTCTGTAAATTTTCAATTTACTTGAACTTTGACACTAGTTTGTGGTCAATTCAAAACTTGAAGGTTTGTTATTACTATCTGTTCACTAATTCCATTTTATAAAATTTAATGCATTCGGCAGTCGATAATTGATGGTAAAGTAATGTGTTTATGTATTTGAAATTTTGAAACCAGGATTATTGTTTTAATTTAATAGAGTTGTAGATTCTAACTTCATAAAACAACATATAAAATAGTAGAATCACATTCAATGTATAAAATGCAATTCTAGTACCTACTCTAGGTATTCGAAATTCAAGATATTTGAACATTCAACTTACAATTTATATTTGAATCAGAGAAATATGCTGTTCATCCCATCTCTAATTGATATACCTTGTCCAAGTCACATTTGTTTAATCCATTCTCAAATATTTAATGCCTTGCACTCATTATGCAATTTAAAACCAGTGCTACCCTCTAGGCAAGGGACAATTTGTGGTGATTTGAAAGAAATAAGAAATTATCAATATGTGATTATGTATGTATGTTGGCCAATGGATCATGTTTTATGGTACAAAGTAATTATTATCAAGCAACAAAATGAAATTGCTAATGGTGTTCACACCATTTTTTCTACTCAAGATACATTGGGCACCTTGCATCATTAAGAATTGAACAAAACTAAAGAAGCCCAGCGACCCAACAACAATATCTTTGATATGCACTCCTCTCTCCTTTCAGTTAATACTCTCCAAGTCTCTCTTTTCGAGTCTTAGATCTCCTCACCACCCCCTTTCTCCCCTTCCTATTCTATCTGATAGGTTCTTCTGCGTTCTCTTCTTCAACCATTTCCACAGTTTTTTTTAAAATTTTATATGATTCAAGGAGTTAAAACATGTCATGCTAAAAATTTGCACGTGAATGCATCTGCAAAATTGGTCCTGGGGTCTAAGGTCCAAGGCATGGGGGTCATCGGCAGAAACTTGCATGTCATGAAATGTGGTGATACCTCAAAGCCCCTATACTCCAGGGGAGGAAATAATAGTCACATTACAGGCATAAGCCGGGGCTGTGTAACAGCTCTGCAACTTCTGTTCTAATCGACCCCAAACCTAATGCTACAGCAAACGCAACCCATATTTCAGAGGTGGGGTGCGAACCCCACGACCTTTGGATTGTCAAGCCAGCGTGTTACTGATATGTCTATCATGGCCGAAGTCTCTTGTGGAGTGCATTTAATGGTAGTAACATGTAGTGTCATAGGGTAGTAAAAACACAGAAATGAGAAATTCTGGTCAATCTATGACTGGGCATCCTGCTCCGATTCTCATGGTTTCTTCAGCCCTAATTCCTCAAGTGTGAAGGAAGCTATAATTTAAAAGTCAGATTTTGATGTCAAGAT
Organism: Platycnemis pennipes; assembly: GCA_933228895.1. Classification (NCBI taxonomy): domain Eukaryota; kingdom Metazoa; phylum Arthropoda; class Insecta; order Odonata; family Platycnemididae; genus Platycnemis; species Platycnemis pennipes. The sequence goes on from OW121853.1 coordinate 57,812,989, forward strand.
TTTAAGTGATTAAAATGCTTTTTTTTTAATTATCATAGGTTACTTATTTGTTGGCGGGGGTAAAATAGTTCAATTTCCTCACCACTCTGCCTCATTTAGTTATTTCAGATTAGAGGACCGCGAATTAATATTCCTAAGCCAGGTAATTTGTGAAGAGAGTGTGAATCATTGCTGTGACTGCAGCAGAAACGTACAATGGTTGATATCAGACATTTGCGTTAAGTTTTTCTTTGAAGCCTTCTCATCGTGAGAAGTAATTAGCACGAAACAATCCCGTAAATCCAAGAAAATTGGTTCGGGAACCTTTCAAGGAGAGAGATAACCGATAAGGGGCAATCCATGTATTACCCAACGCCGATTGTCCCTTTATCTGACCCCCCAACCCTGAATATAACGCCCTGCGTCACTCTATAATCCTCACCCAGGGGATCTAGTTGGTGTGATGGCTAGAGTACTAGCCTCCCATCCCAAGAACCCAGGTTCGAATTCCGGCAGTCGCTGAGATTTTTTCATTGGCATACCTGCCCCCACTTGAGTGCCTTTTGGGGAGCACTTCGAGTACAGGACTCCATCCGCCGGAGGGGACGTTAAACCGTGGATCCCTTGATGCCTTTCGTTAAGATTAGGCTAATACCAACACCAGGTTTCTCTCCACCATTCCTGTGCTACCTGGAAAATCCTACCCCTGACCAAATACTCAGCTATCCTAAAATGGCACAATTAACCTAAAAAGTTACATAACTAGTTAAATAACTACGTTGCCGCCCTCGAATAACTAACAGACCCTTACCCTTACAGACGTTACACTGCCAATGCATTTTCTCCTTATTGTGAATGATAAAAGAGACATTCTTTATATTAATATATTTATTTCTCAAAACTATTATGTAAGGATTTATTTTCATTTGTATTATCATTACTTAAAGAAAAGAATTACCTGGTAAATAATGTGTGATTCTCCTAATGAAAGGCTGGACCCCCCTGACCCCACCCTTATAGTGTTACGTATCAAGAGCATGGCCCCTTAGTGACCTTCCTGACCTCGCACGATAATGTTTTCTATGCCAATGCATTTTGAACAGAACTATGAAAATGATATTCTGCGACTTGAGAGAAAGTTATGCGTCAACCTGTCTAGTGAGTTATTATTCTACCATGAGGACTCTCCACCAATTTCACAGACGGTGGTACGATTACCTATCGATTATTTTACGCCCATCCAGCAAACATCTATCCCTTGCCACACCGAATCTCTTCAACTCAACCTTTTCGCAATGAGCTAGTTCCAATGGGGGAGGCGAAGGCATTGCTGCCGGCTGGTGTTCGGCCGAGGGCTCGAAGGGCTCAGCCGAGACGGGCGGATTTTGTGGAGAGCAAGAAAATAATTCGCGGACGGAGCGTCAAATGCGAGGGGAAAGAAAAGTATTTTGAGCCGTAATGTATGAGAAGCGGTGGCGAAGGTATTGTGTAGCTAGAGAGGACGACGGCCTCCGTCCATTTCAGCATTGAATTCCAACCCACATCGCACATCCTCGGCCAGTATCATCGAAAATTCATTTTGGAGAACGAAAGTGCGGAAGGTGACATGGTTAACTACGTAGTCTCTTTTGCGCCGTTTTACGCAGAGCTTTACTCAAGAGCATGGAAGCTTGAGGCGCAGAAACTAGGGGTCAGGAACCTTTGCACCGGAAATTCCATCCCCGAAGCATGCCTCCGTCGTGAATCCTATGCCTCACGACTCTCCCCGCCCTACTTAAAACTAAAAACGACTCTCCCCGCCCTACCTCGTCATCCTTTCCTCGACTGCCTCTTCCTGAGACCTTTCTGTCTCGCTTGGGTGTCAATTCATCCATTCATTCTGAGAACTATAAATGTAATGGAATGCAAGGCCACGGGATACCTACTTCTACTAAAACACTACAGAGTTTGCCGCGCTCATTTCAGTAATCGGAGTCCGAACTAGCCTTCGCAGCGCGCTGCGGAAACTTGGGAAAAGCCAAACTCATAACTGCGAAAATATTACGGTGCAAAAATATTATTGAAACCGCGCTATTTGCGGGACTCGTAATAAAAGATGTAGTACAGTTACATTTTACACTGCGAGCCGTCGCGACGGCCGTGCGTCGAGCTATCAGTCGTAAAGTTGAGTTGTAGCTAAAAAGAACTTTGTAGATGTATAATGTAGAATTGCATTTAAAATGTTTAAAATAAATACACTCTGTTTATGCTGCAGTCGTGTATTGTGCATGGTAAAAACGAATTCTTGTATCGCTCGGTCTGACAGTTAATTTCTCTTAATCTGCCACCCCTTTGTGTCCTTCTGGTGTATTGTGGGGGTAGCAATCTGCCTGCAGTGTCAGTTCGAATTCGTGATATTAAAATTTTTCGAGTTTTAACTTCATTTGCCACACTTATGTCTATCCGGCCAACATTATATTTTGAGGTTGTTTTAACCAATAGCCAGAAGTGTATTACGGTACATTTTTTAAAAGTTTATGTACGTAAGTGAAGATGCTTGCAAGTTAAAGATTAGTTAAAACTCGAAGATGAATCGTGGCGTCGTCCGGTTCTGGAACTTGATCGCCGGGCAAGAAGATGGACACGGAATTGATACTTTTTTACTGCGCGGAATTGTAGTTTCCAGGCCGAGTAGAGAGGAATACAAGTGATGAAGCGTTAAATATGATGGGAAAGGAAATTGACTTGTAGATGGAGGCAGCAAAAGTGGGTGCGGGTTGTATTGATAGGTAACGGAATAACACATTGGGTAATCGAGGGTTGAAAACTGGATGAGAGCTAGATTGAGGAAAAAATTGGGAATTTAGAAGGCATGGAGGTGATCGGAGAATCTGGGAAGTTAATATTGAAGTTATAATGGAGAAGTAGGGAATGGCCAATGGCTGACCATAATTGGTGAAGTACTATACAGATGAGGAATGTACAATGGATCTAGGCAGAAATAAATGAAAACGGGTCCTATGTACTTTGTTATTCGTATGCTGAACGACTTAATTGTTACTCATAGCATGCCAATATCGCTTTAATGACCTTATTTTAGTAATTTAACTCACAAAAGGCCAGATTTAATCATTACCGTATATATCGATGTCCGGGAAGCACCGGCTTCAAGGTCGCATCCGTGTTTTGAGAGAGGTTTTTTTGTATTAAAGAGCAAGACAGCTGAGTAGGCCATTATATCGAAAAGTCAGAAATCGATTGCTGTTTTTCTACTCATTTTACTTCATTGTAGAGGCGTGATTTTGGCTGTTACACCTTAAATATTATGGTAGAGCACATAACCTTTTTCTTCAGTTGGCATCAACCTATGAAAAACGTAACCTTCTACCTCGAATACGCTCTGCTAAATTAGAAGACGTATTTCCACCTCGTCCTCAACGCCGGCTAATACTACCGCCAACAGAAAACGTAGTCTTATGTAAGTTTTAATTATCATCGTAAGTCAAAAATCCTAAGATTGGTTTGACGCAGCTGTCCACTAGATTTTCCTCTCAATTCTGGAATTTTTTTTTCAGCAGTTTTCACAGATCCTTATTCCTCCGAACAATTCACTTGATAGACTTATCACCCACTATTAAAGTTGTGCTAGTGCTCGAAATACGGACTCCTAAACGATTCCTGATGTTTGGATGAAAATGCACCCATCGCCGCCGCAGTTGGCGCAAAAATGCTTACAGTTCCCACGCCAAATTGTCAAGGACTTTAATCAGTGTGTTTCCTTTTTAAAATATGCTGAGAGCGTCAATATCATTTTTGCGTGCAGGGCTTTGTGCATTGTAGAGGTCATCAAATTGATTGACGAAAAAGTCGCACTTCAATATGGTGATTCATGATCAACTCTAAAGCAGCAACCAGGGAAGTTCCTAGGGCTGCTCGTATTAACTACAGTCGAACTGTCCGATAATGGAACTGTCTTTTACAGATGGTGCATCCATGATAAAATATTAGTCATAATCTCACAACCGTTTGCATGGATGTCATACTTATCAATCTTGCGACCGAAAAAGAGCACGGTTCTTGTCGAGTATCGAGTTTCTTCATCACCAAACCCGTAATAAACATAGTGATGACGGGTTAAGAAAACGCTGTCATTCCATAAGAATAATTTATTTAAAACCCAGATTCAACTACACCTCTCTACGATACCCTTCACCACGATGAAACGGTTTCGATGATAGGCTTCGTCGTCAGATGACAACACTTGACCCCAAGGTTCCTTAAATAAGTATTTTGATAAGGGAGAGGGAAAATGAGGAGGTAGAGGCGCTGCTGGGAGAGCGGGAGAAGTTTTAGGGTGAAATGCTGAGGGAAAAGAGATTATCTCCCCAGTTTCTTGTTTTTGATAAATTATCAGTATGGAATTGTAGTGTTTCCTTAGCCGCAACTATGAAGGAATTCAACCGAGAGAGGCCGGAAACAGTATCTTTCATGCATGTTCCAATAGGCGAGAAAGACACCGTAGTCAATTACCTTACAGTTTATTATACTTTACACCGACCTAGGTTTCGGCGCGAAATACCATTAACCGTATTTTCAAACATCTCCGCAGTGTTACGATGGAAATTCGTTCCTATCTTTTATGCAGTAAACAGTTGACTTGGCAGAGTTCCGGCGTTCACTATCGGGTCACGAAAATTGCTCAGATTTAGTTTATCGATAGCTTAATATCGCGAACGTCACCTCTTCATAAACTTTAGAGCTGCTAGACTTCATTGAGATGACGACTGAGAGCACGGAAAGGAGAGCGACCGGTGATGTAATTACGCGGTTTTATGGTAGGTAATGATCACAGGTCTATCTACTAGGTTCAGCAACAGCTCTCCCATTTCATTGTAAATTTAGCGATTTTCACTTTGAACAAAGATAAATACGGATTATTTCTCGCGCTACCTTTTCCGATCCGTACGTCAACTTTCAGACTCAGCTCATGTCAGCACGTAAAATACATAATTTTTATATTATGAGTTTCTAGTACCATGGGTCTGTTGCTCATTACGAGTAGAATTGTAGGCAATGCGAGGTGGAGAGGTGAGGAGCAGACCTTTTCTTATTCTTATACGCGAGGAGCGGGCGTGGCATGAATGTAGGGAATGGGGGTCGTATATGGATATGCATGTTTCGGTTCCTCGCACGAGCAATAAATGCTTGAAGCGCTGTAAGTTCTTGTTACCCAGGATTTTCAAAATATGGCCTGATAAGAGATTTTTGAGTGACTTCGTTTTTCCTTTGGCTTGTGGGAGAGTAATAATAAAATAACTGACTCTAGTGAGATCAAATTAATCGAGACTTTCTTGGAATTTCCACTCCGCATACCTCCTTAGATTTTCTGACTTCTATTTTCTCCCTTCTTCATCTATGAATAACATTTACCTATTTTAGCTTACTCTTTTCTCTAATTGTTTTGTTTTCCATTTTCCCTACCAAAACAAATTATATAAATCTCCTACTTACGCTCTTCCTAATTTGCCAAGCACCGATTTTCAATATGAATCCGTGCTGCGTTTTAAATAAAAATTTTATTGAAACCTTCCATTTCCTAACATCTTCACTCTCATCATGCCTTTCTCATCAATCCATCTTTGTTGGGAACGCTCCATTGATATTTCATTTTTTTTATTCAGTCCTTGCTAGCTGGACGGTTTCCATACGAAATATTTCCTTAACGGAAAATTGTGGTGTAAGTGTTTCGGTGTCCTTGACGCGGGATCCTATTCGTGTAAACTAAACACAAAATGAGTACTTGGATATTCATAACCTTTGATTCCATATTTGGGGCGTGAAAAACTCGCAAAGGAATTTTGGGATTGACTAAACGTTTTCTGTGGCCGGTCCCTGGACTGGTATTTATTTTCCTGCAAACTACTACATGATAGCAGTTGGAGCACCTAAAATGAACCTCACGTAAGAAACGCGAGATGAGACTTGCTGGAGTCGATGCGCCATCGGAATCTAGCGTTGGAATGTATGTATTCCCCTAAAAAAAATTTGCTCCACTGAAACAAAATATTGACCCCTCAATCAGAAACTATTATGACTCTACTGTATTTTTGCCGTTGCCTCAAGGTGACGACTCCGTGAATAATTTTATTTGTTGTCCTCGGGTTTTATAAAATTGCTGCTTTACTGTTATATGTCTCTTAACTTTGAGTTCCTCAGGGATTCTCAATTACCTAGACATCTCTATATCAGTCATCAAAGACTAGTTTTGTTTCTCCACTTATAGAAACTCCTCATACATGGACCATAATACATTTTTCATCGATACACCTTTACATACAAAAACCTTATGCGTTCAATGCTATGCTGAATAGATTGCTAGATATTCCTGTCTCAAAGTCTATTTTTGAAAAAGAGCTTAACACCTTAATGCACATCACCTCAACTGTAATCATTTGTGGATGGTACGGTCGTGGGAATAAAGGTTCCTTTGATTTTCTGATGCGATATAATTTTAGCCGTCGACCACTCAAAACCCAAATCAACGCTTACTACAGTGAGCATCAATTTAAGCAGTTGGGGCTCTTAAAAAGAACCTCACGTAAGAAACACGAGACAAGATTTGCTGGAATCGATGTGCCATCGGAAGCAAGAGTTGGAATGTTGACATTGTTGGTTTCCCTACTTATATGGTTGATAGACTCCTGATAATAAAGCGCAAAAAACTGGGTCATATCTACAGCACCAACCCCGTCGTCGACTTGAAACCACGTTGGGTGAAAATGATTTATTTAGACGCAGCCTCAGCGAATATTACAAATCTCCTCCCCAAAGGAGCTTACAGTTTTGTTTTTTTTTGTTTTTACAACGTAGGGAACATTTTAAACAATTCGAAAGACAAGCGGGATCCTCACGAGCAATCGGGAATTCGCAAACTGTTTAGCAAGGATTGTGATGCTGTTTATATCGGGCAATCGGATAGGAATTTTAAAATGCGTGCCAAAGAACACCTCCGTTCCTTTTTTCACGATCACCCTGAAAAATCCCATTTCAGCAAAACATTTAATTGAACAAGGACATTGGAGTGACTTCACCCCCAAACCTATCCAAGTGGGAAGGAAAGGTGTCCTTGACTTGACGCCCTCGAAGTTTTGGGGATACTTCGATACAGACAGAAGAATGAGAATTTGAAAAACGAATATCTCTTCCCTTCCCACTCCTCCCTCCTAAACATTCCATTAAACTTTTGTGCTCCCCGTGTTTCCCCTGTCTCCCACTCAGCTAAATTTCAACCACCCCCCATCTCCGTTTCCTCCGCCCCTACCATGACCACTTCCCCTCACCCACACACCCCACTCCCCCCTCCATTCCTATCCTTATGCCTTTCCTCCCTGTCTGAAGCGCCTATTAGTGCGGAAACAGACTTGAAAACACCCATGAAACCCACACACCCCCTCAATTATATATAGAGCTGCTAGTATTTGGAGATTTTGTATCGTACGTGATGGTCCCCTAACGAATGAAACATGCGTTGTACCGTAATAAATTGTACGTGGTATTTTACAAAGTATTTTTGTCCTTGTGAAAAAAGATCGCGGGTTCGAATCCCGCCCACGACATGAAACCTGAGTTTTCTCAGGCCTAAGATCTTAGGTTAGAAGGTGCGATTTAACCTTGGCCGTTGGAATACTTAGAAACCTTAGTCTACTAACATGAAATTCTCATCGTTGTGGTCATTAACTCCGTGAGGCAGATATTTTAGTTTTAGGCTGTACTTTATGGAACGGCTTCACAGGAAAATAATTATGACTTGGTGCGTTCCACACTTTATTTTTGCCGACTATGGTTTTGACATACAATTTCAATTTATTTGACATTTTATATCCAAACTATGGTCGGAAAAAATAAATAGTTGAACGCACAAAGTTATAATGTTTTCCTCCATTCAGTAGCTCTATTTTTCGCAGATATTGCGCATGCCTGCATTGTTACGAATAGCAGTTGGAAATTGATGTGTGAAACCAGAAGGAAGATAGATGGGCTAGAAGGTAAAATCCTGCCAGCCATACCGCAACAATCAGGCCTATACTACGCTTGGCAGGCAATGAAAATGTCGCGGCTTACATACCCCTCTTCTGGAACGAATGACGCGCTTGTCTAAGCTTTAATGGATGGACGGCATGTTACTCGTATACCTCCACATCTAGAGTATCTTAAAACCTAATTCTTAACTGATAGTTCTTCTGGTGATAACCTTAGCTCAAAAATCCTCGAATACATAGTCATAAGCCATTTTCGTAATTCTTTTGGATTGTTTTTCATATGGTTTTCTCAGACTTGCAGTGTATATGGTGCACCGATGCAGGTATCCCTCCACTCTTCATCCTATGCTGTATCGAACACATTTTTCCATTCAGCGGCATCCTTGCTTAGGCAACAGATAATCTCTCTGAGGGATCTAATCGTGCATGTTCACATATCGCTGTAGGGAAAGTATGACGCAGGCTGGCATTCCGTATGGGGCGCAGCGGGTAGTTCCGCGAGGAGGTTTTGAATCGATTCACCCATTCAATTTCTTTTCGATCCACTTGTTTTTCACTCTTGAATAACCCTCCCTGTCTTTCGCTTTCCTTACCTTCCTCCTCCCAGTCAGCTTCCCCTCGCTTCGTCCCTCTACCCCCACCTCTCCTGTCCTGGCGAACTCAGCCTACCTGCGAAGCGCGATTCACTTGTTTTGCGACTGCCAGTAGAGTTTGGAGCGAGGCACGGAACACATTGGCGGTAGCCGATTACGGCAGGGCTTAAGTTAAATCCCCAAAGTGCTTTATTCTTCGGAACATGTGAGTAGTAAATCATTATTTTGGGTAATGGAGTGAAATTTCATGACCAGGGTGCATGCTAGTTCTCCTGCAAGTGTATTAACGCTCTGATTGCATGAACTTGTGACGACTGATCTAATGAAAGCTGAGACCTTGGATGAGTGGAAAATACTGAACTCTTGTCATTTTGGGTGGGTAGACCATACTCTTATAAACCAAGAATAAGCAATGCTTCACCCCAGGGAACAAAACTTGTGTTACGCTGAAATAATTTTCCTTAATTTTCAGAATTTCTCAGACCTAGGTGGACTACTCATCTGTGAAGGTAACATTCTCCTCTGTGTGCAGTAGGGTGTTGCTTATTTTTTATTTTTTTCTCGGATTTTCGATTTCTACATCTTAAAATATGCTACGGGGCACGGAATGGATATGCTGAAATTTTGAGCCCGATTGTTCAACATTTAGAGGTCGCTCTAAGGGCATAAATGCAATAACATTCAATTTTCCCGATTTGAGGAAATAACATCATTTTCAGGGGTAACGCACAATTTTACGGATGTTAAGGGTCGAAATTCGCTCCAATTTTACGTCCGCCCAACTGTTTTCTACGAATAAAATATTTTTGTGCAAGCTACAGCCGCGCGCCACACCCCTAACGCCGAGCAGGTTGCTCGCGGGCCGCATTCGTGGTCAGCTGTTAGTTCCCCCGCCCCTCATTGCCTTACGCCCCCCTCGCGCCTTCCCTGACGAGAGTCCGCGCGGGGAGGGAAGAGTCGAATACCTTGGGTAACATTTGCAGACAGCTAATGATTCACACGACGCTACAATCCTTACAAGACCGACCTTAAGCTCTAATTTATACATTGGTGTGCTATCATTTACTTGGAAAAAGATTCTTGTGAGCGGTGCTTTTGGATATGGACAGAGAATATCAGGCATTAGAGATTACCGACAAACTTTCAATGTTTTACATGGTCATAAATTCAGGAGACTGTTTCGTTTCGACCACCCATAAATAGATGGAATCTTAGAGACTACGAATGCTTAGAGACTACGAATTGTACGTCTTCGTACCCAAGTTTGCATGTTTCCCGCCTCCTTTAACCCCATCGCAATCGGATTTCGAATGGTTTGGAGTAAATATTCTGAATCAAAACGCTAGTGCTAAAAACGATTTCGTATGCCTTGGGTAACATTTTCAGACAGCTATTGATTCACACGAAGCTACAATCCTTACAAGACCGACCGTAAGTTCTAATTTATACATTTGTTCAAAGGAAATGCTTATTTACGCTTTTGTCGCAAAGAGAAAGAAAAATTACTTTCTAACTGTTAGTTGATGAAAGAGACAAGATCGATTCACATAAAAACTTCCTTACCATAATACCATCGCAAAGTGGTAAATAAAGCAGCACAACATATTAAGAACACTTATTTATTATCACAAATCCAAACGACACTGCTCTTTGACGATGGACTTCCGCGAGTCTGAGTGCAGCACCAAGAAGCAAATGCTGGAAACTCACATCTTTGCATTTAATAGTCTTTTTGAATGTCTCCATCAACTTGATAGCGCATTCAGCATGATCATTAATCACAAGCAAAGCCTTCGCCTTATCTTGACCAATTTTGTGGTCGCTGTTGTTGTGCCATGTCTCAAGATCCTCTGCAAAAAAATCGTCTGGAATACTAAGCATTCGAAAGATTGAGACTATTCGTTGTGACAAAATCTGCCAGCACTAACCTGTTGGTATATTATAAATTCCTGGGCAGTCGTTTAGGAGAATTTGGTACACCTTCTTTGTTATTTAGGTTGTATACAAGTTTCTTTTTTTCACATGGACTAACACTATCGTCGAAAAATGATAGTGCCGACAACTGTCCACTCAGATACCACAAGTGCCTGCTCAATTTCATTAGGGCAACGGATGCCGTCGCACTGTCAAGGCCACTATACTCTTTTAATCTGGTTATTAGCTTCAAATCACTTTTTGGTGCCCCTGGAGCTAGTAGTCCCTTACTTTCACTTTCTGATAGAAAAAACTGATTTCTAAAAATCCACATGAATGAATTTTTAATGAATATATTGCCTTGGCCGTCCATCTAGCCCTATGGAAAGCTCCGGGTTCTCTAAACTTCATGCCTCGTTGGGGAAGTATAACAAGAGAAAGGTTTAAAAGTTCCAAATAGTCATCTCTGCTCATCATTACCTCTATTTTGTTGAGAGCAAAATCAACAATCTTTTGTCTGCATTACCGGTAAAATACTTATGCACTATGCTCATCTGAAAGAGCTTGAAAACTATGTCTGTCTATTTTTGGACACTTTTGTTGGAATCTTTTAAAGAGCGATATTTCAGGCCAACCTAAAAGTTTAAGGTTATGCTCAAACACTGCTTCCAGGATTATTTCTAAGAGTTGCGCATTTGACTCCTCCCTCCCCTCGCAGACTCTCGTCAGGGAAGACGCGAGGGGGGGCGTAAGGCAATGAGGGGCGGGGGAACTAACAGCTGACCACGCATGCGGCCAGCGAGCAACCTGCTCGGCGTTAGGGGTGTGGCGCTCGGCTGTAGCTTGCGCCAAAATATTTTATTTGTGGAAAACCGTTTGGCGGACGTAAAGTTGGAGCGAATTTCGATTCTGAAGGACTGTATAATTACGCGTTACCCCTGAAAATGATGCATTTTCCTCAAATCGGGAAAATTGAATGTTATTGCATTTATGCCCTTTGAGCGACCTCTAAATGTTTGGCTCAAATTTTTAGCATATCCATTCCGTGCCCCGTAGCATATTTTAAGAGGTAGAAATCGAAAATCCGAGAAAAAAATAAAAAATAAGCAACACCCTAGTGTGCAGGTTATCCTGACTTCGCGTGATGAATTCACGTGTGGGACTCTGGTAGATAGTTGCCTACTCCTTTACATAATCGAAGGTGAGTTATTAGTTTTATGGCGTCGCACTTTTCTCTCAGAGTTCACCTGAGCAGCTTAAAGCTGAGTTTAGTTCTGAAAGGTTGGTTGTTGGTGACACAAAGGTGTTTGAATTAAGGCCAAATGAGGAATATCCCTAGTTTGTACAGTCTAGGTTCTCTTTGCTAAAGTTAGTATCAACTATAGTTTCTCTCTTAAACAAATTTCTCCAGGAATCCTACTATTGAGTTACTTAATTTTCTCTCATTTTTTTCATTTTAACAGAGATTCGGAACTTCTAGATTTGCTGAGGATCCAGTGGCGGATTGCAATCGTGAATCAACCTTGGAAAATCCTCAAACCAGCATCAGGCGAGAATCCTCAATCCCGGCCGATATGTAGGGAGAAAAACGATAATCTAGTACAAAATTTTATGGAGCAGCTTATCTCACGCAGCCCTTATAGCCTGGAGAAGCTGTATCGGGGGACTTCTAGGTAATCATGATTGGCGAATTAAAATTCCACCACTGCGGTTTGATGTTTAAATTTCGACGATAGTGCATTGTAACCAGTTTTGCATAGACTTCCCTGGTGTTTCTCATGCTGAGTACACATTATAATCGTATTGCCACTCGTATATATGACTTATTTGTAGTCACCACAAGAATTTTCGTACGGTAAAATTCCTGAATCCCTCCGTCTCTTCTTGCTTCCGTCTGGCCATTAAATCATCATGAGTTCTTCTATCGGCTAATCTCTTCATATTTACGTATTTCTTCTCTTTCACATCCTTCATCACTTGTTCCATATGTGTCACACGAGGCCTTCCTTTGCCATTCTTTCCGTCCACTTGTCCTTCAGCGACTGTCTTCATCAGGCATTCATGTCTCATGATGTGGCCGATTAAGTAGTCCCGTATTCTTCTTAGGGTATTCAGAGAACCTCTTTTCTCCCACTTCTGAGGACTTCCGCGTTACTTACTTGGTCGATCCATTTAATCTTCATCATTCTTCTGTAGCACCACGTTTCGAATGCTTACACCCTTTTCTTTTCCGATGCTATTAATACCCATGCATCTGGCCATTAAAGCCAAGGTGAAACTTGGTATAGTATCTATTTTTTTTAGTTGTCCTAAAATTTTCCCCAATTGTTTACTAATAGATCCACGATGTAGACTTTTGTAGTAGTAGATGAATCCTCTCCTAAGAAGTTGTTACAGTTAAATATATTGCACTTTTATTGGTACCCGATGGTAATCTTTCATTGTTGATATGAGTTTGTTTGGAGTGAGAACAAAAATATAGGATAGTATGTCTACTTATCGACCAAACAAATTGTTGTGGCCACTGATACGTTTCTATTATAGTGCTTCAGAATAGAAGGTACGATAAGAATTTTGACGGTATTATCTCTCTTTAATCCGAGGTAGGTAAGTAAGTCTGGAATGTGGAACGTACAGTCGGATAATTTAGAGAATCAGAATACTCTTATTATTTTGACACTTGTTTTAATCCATTCATATTCATGCAGCAATGCAGTGGTACAGAGATTATTATCCTCCCAACTTTTGCCATGCATCTTCGCTCGATTTATTGCTCAATGCTGATATGCATCACGTTATAATGTCATGCCATAGATACATATTGTGAAAACTAGCCATGGAGAAGTAGCATTGATCACTTTCCTTGAAGTTATGCCAATAAGGGGGTCACCATTGAAGGGTAATTCTGCATTCGTGGCGGCACTTTCAAGTTGTCTCGAATATAATTTTGGATGGGATAATATTTTACCAAATGATTGAGCAAATCAATTTTATTCTTAAATATAAGTAATAGGTAATCGATAGGAAAGTATTCGATATATTCGTCATCGTCATATCTGTTCTAGGATGGGTAAAGAGCAGCCATTCATTTTTCCCCTTCCATTTCACCTCCTTAACTTCTCTATAATCCTTCTTATCAAAATCTTTCGTGGCTTGTCTTAGGTATTAGTGCCTTGGTCTTCTTTGAGGGGCTTTTCCTTCAGTTTTCTCCGACAGTATGTGAATTAAAAGTCAGTTGTCTCAGTGTGTACCCAAACCACTGCGTTCCTCTTATCTGTCTGCTGCTCCATAGAGTAATTTCTTCTTTAAATCTACTCTATACTTCCTCATAACCTTTCCGTCCATTTGATCTTCAGCATTTTTCTCCAGCACCAGGTTTCAAGGGCTTTAAATCTTTTCCGCACCGCTTTTCCAATGATCCACACTTTCTGTCAGTAGAGAGCCATTGTCCACATGATTATTATGCATACACATATTGCATCCTGGTATCCAGTAGCACCATCTTCCAACATGGAAGTTCTCTATTTATCATGAGCGCTTTCTTACCCTGCGCTAATTTTAGCGTAATTTCAGAAATAGTTCTTCCAAGGTAGGTGAATGCTCCCCCTTAGTCATAGTTTTTCCTCATTGAATATCAAATTCATTTATCGATTCCATTCGGGGAGGAATGTTGTTGTTCTTTGATTCACTTCGATTTATTTGAGCCCCTTTTCCTTCTGATTCTTTAAACGCTTCCACCAAATATATGTTTAATATGGCTGGTGACAGATTTCATGCTTGTCTGCCTCCTTGGTTAATTTTTGCTTACACATTTCCCCCATCGCCCATGCGTAGCATTTCGGCTTGGCGTTTGTAGAGATGGTATCATTATTCTATAATTGAATTCCGTCTCGAGTTTTTTCCATTACATTGAAGATCTAACTGCAGACTACGTAATCGAAGGCCTTCACCAAATATAAGGGTGCTTTTATGATTCTTTGTCCATATGAACCATTTTTCCTTCAAGTATATTCTTAGACACAATATGGCTTCTCTTGTTCCTGACCTTCCTGAACCCCAACTGGCTGTCCGTCAGATTTGATTCGGTACTTCTTACCGATTTATGCTGAGTATCCGGGTAAGTATTTTGGAGGTGTGCGAGATCAGACTCAAGGTGCAATTGTCTTCACATCTCTCGGCCCTCGTATACTTCCATATTGTATTCAACATACACCTCTTGAATGCTTTCGGCAGTTTTTCTGTGTCATACCGATTCTTGATAATTTCATCTAGTGATCCCATTGCTTTTTCTCCAAGAGCCTTAATTATTTATCCATTGATAATCTCATCTTCTGGTGCCTTGCGATCCTTCACATCTTCCACCACGTTTTGGAATGCAATTGTATTGTTGTTGGTCCTCATTCGTCATTATTCGCTTCGCCTTCCTTTTCCTCTAATCCGTACCCAAGAAGCCATATAGAGGCTAAGAAGAAATGGATTTACTGAAAAGGCACTCTAACAGAATGCTTATTTGTATGATTCTTTGATATATTCTTTTTATTTTTCATTGACATCCCCTTCAAATAGTTGTATCATATTTGCATATCTCTCATGTTTTTGCACGTTGTTTCCCTTTCCACGAAGTGACGCTTCTCTAGCTTATATGCAGTTTTCCTGTTCTCCCTTCCTCCCTACCCTTCGTCGATTCTTCGATAGCTTTATTCCTTAATCTCTTTTAGAGTACTTTTTTATTTATTGGGCTCTTGTATCATCGTCTTTGTTTTAATAGTTCTACAACCTATGTCGTTATCCATGGCTTCTTGATTTTCCCTGCTGTATCTGTTAGTTGGTCACGTGCTATATTTGTAATTACCACCTTTAGGCTCCTCCATAATTCTTCATAGTCTATTTATTTATCCTCTTCCTGTTTCTCCTCAATGACAGAAGTGAATTCTCTCAGGTTTTCCTATAACCTAGTTGTTTCATGTTCATCTTAGTTCCCATTCCCTCCTCTTAATTGTCTTTGTGTTTTTGTCAACGCAAGTCTGTAGTTGCTATTAGTATCTGCTCTGTGAAAGCGGCTGAGTTGCTTCACTTGGTTTTTGTGCTTCTGTCGGACTAGTATATAATCGATCAGGTAGCCGTCTCTGTTCTCGGCCTTTTTTCATGTGTATCTTCGTCTATATTGCTTGAAGAGTGCGTGTTGGCTATCACCATGAGTTCTTCTCAATGTGATCAGTTTTTTCCTTTAACGTCCCTTCTTTCGAGTCCGAACTCTTACTATACTATTTCCATCTTTGCACACTCCTACTGTTTTCCAAACGCCCACTATGATCAGGTCATCATGCTTTCCCTTCCTTTTTACAGTGCTATAGACTTCTCCATTTTTTCATCCGCGTGGCTGAAAAACTGCATGAAGACCTTCACTATGAGTGTATCCGTTGGTTCTGCTTTTATCTTGATCTGAATGATCATTTCATTGAACTGCCAATACCTCTTGTCTCTGCAGTCTTGTCAATGCAGAAGGCATTCTTCTCGTGTCCCTCCGCCTGCTTCGTGCGCATGCTGCAATGCTGGGTAGCCACCCAACCGACGGTGGTGGACGTGGCTACCCTTAGGCCCCGTTTCCACTACTGACATTTCTACGACGGTAACTCTCTACCCGCGCAATGCTAGTAATGGAAACGCTCGAAAACGCCTACCATGGTAGATAGTCCTACTAGCATTGAGTTACCCTTGTTAGATCAGGGAATAGTGGTTACCGTCGCGTCTCTTTTGTAATTGGAACGCAAGTTAGTCAAAATCCTGGTAAGAATTATGGGAAAACAGTTGAATCACGGATAGCGGTGAAGGATCGCGGAGTGTGCATCTAGGAAAACGTAGTTGGTGTGGTGTCTTTGTTTGGCTTAATACTTGATTTTTGTCTATGCTCAATGATGCTCCAGAGTTGTTATTACCTATGGTTTACATAATTTTATTTTATTTTCCCTGCAATGACCGAACAAAAGAATTGCAAAAACTTTGATCACGAGGAGACGGACTTGCTCCTTAGGCGTACGCGATAATCCCGACGACATTTTATTATAACAATCAATATAGATTCTTGAATAAAACTTCAAGTGCTTACACACTTCAATGTGCTACCATCTTTGCGCATTTCTATAACGATCGTCGATTTTCTTTTGAACTGGAATACTGGTAACCGCTATTTGACGAAAGCAGTGATTACAAGGGTAACTTAGTAGCTAACTGGAACGCAGGTGGGTTATGAGGGCTGAAATAACCGTGGTAGAATGTCAGTAGTGGAAACGGGGCTTAGGCGCGACCCCTCTCGAGTCTCCGTTAATTATGACGGCAATGAAACCTGATGCTAGCCGGAGACTCGGAGGTGGATGTTACTTTACTGTAACAAATAAAATAATATTTATTTATCATATGAAACAACATTACAAGCACGTATTACATTTCTTTTAAATGAGGATAAATTAGGAATCCCTTTTAGGCATAACCTGTACTTGGGATATCTCAAAATCAAATTACAACTGTCGATAAATCTTATGTCTTACTATTTTGGATTATCATATGACAAATTTAACTGCGGATAATTCTTATATCACTTTAGGACACTCAAATTCCTCTCGAAATTCCAAGCATTAAATTACAATCAACGTCCAAAGCCATGGAATGAACTTTTGCTTGTTCTTCTCTTTTTTTTTCTTTTCCCCTCCATTTTCGTAAATCCATATTGCTCTTCATCCAGGAACTCCTCTGCTTTTCGTTTAATTGTTCTGTAAATGATACTTGTCAATATCATCTCACCATGTTTCGTCATACTTATTTTCGTCATATTATGCCCTTTAATTTCCACAGTTCTCAGCCCTCTTCTTTTTGGAAATGGGAATGATGACGTTCTTCTCGTCCGTGAGTATCTCTCCTGTTGAGTGCATGTCGCAGATAGTTTTGAATAGCTGAGTAAATGTCTTTTCTCCTGCATATTTAATTAGCTCGATAGAATCGTCGATTCTAGAATCATCTAATCCAGCCTTATTCGTCCGCAGGTTCCTTGCTGCTGCGTCGAATTCCGATCTTTAGATTGACGCTCTTATATCATTCTTCTTAACATTATTTTCTTCTTCCATTACGTGCGTATTGATAGTGTTTCCATTTTATAATTTCTTCAAGTATTCCTCCCATCTCTTCACTTTATTTTAGTACGTTATTAAAAGTTCTCTACTCTTGTTCCTCATGGCATAACGTCTTGTGTTCCTTGAAGTGTTTTTTTCAATATCTTCTGGACAGCTTCCAATTTTCCATGTTCGAGTTTTTTGTATTTCTTTGCATAGATTATTGATCCATATTTCTCTAGATTTTCTCGCTTTACGACTGTGTTTATTCCTTATCTGTATGTATTTGAGTTGCTCTTCATCTTTTGCAAGTTTGGATATTCTCCTCTCTTCAAAGAAATCTATTACCTTTTCTGTAATGCATGCTTTTTTATACTTGGGTGCATTCCCTTAATTGCAATCAATGCATTTTTGGAATTTTTTTATTTCCAGATTTATTTTCGGCTTCTTTTAGTCCATCACTAATGTTTCTCCATCTCTCCTCCATAGATTTCAGAGTAATTTTCTCTCTCAACATGTTTTTCACGACCCTCTGAAGGGCCAACCGATGAGAAATAGCAATTATTTTTCCGACTTGTCATATGTTAAGCATTGTTCTCTTCAGTTTCTTGAATATCAGATGACATTACATCATCATTAAGTTGCGGCCACTGTCGACACCTGCTCCGTGGTAGCTCTTGTAGTATTTTCTCTGGTTCCTAAATCTCTGCTACGACAATTAGAAATCTTCTATCTACAGTCATTTCCCATGAATATCATCTTCGGTGGTGGTTTTAACAGTGTTTACCATCGTTAAGTTTTTGTTATGATCCCCTTTCATATCTATTTCTGAATCAATTATTTCCTGTCGTTTTTCATCTTAACCCTCGCCGACGATAGCCTTCCATTCTTCTAAATTATTAAGTTTCCTTCCCCTCTCACCTGATTTATAACTTTTGTGATACCATCATAGACGTTTCCATTTCTCAGTCTTCGTAGGCCAACGTCGGCGTGTGAACCTCGACCACAACGATAGGCTAGATCTTTATTGTTACTATCATCCTTTCGATGTATTACGTGAAGTCCCTCACGTGCACTCCGTAAGTATACCTCAGCATTAAACTCCATTACACCGCTCAGCAATATTATTAAAAAAATTCGTATTTGATGCTGCAACTTCCGTTCTTAAAGTCTTCTTCTTAAGGCATTTTATTGACTCCTGATACGTTGAGGTCCATTCTTCACATTTCCACTTTCTGGTTCTCCTACCTTCCGCAGGGCCGAAGCGATGTTACATTCAATGATCCTATCCTAAATTGGGAATCATATTTAACTGATATATGCAATCTCTCTGGTAGTTATTTCAATCCCGAAGATCTGAATGGGAAACTATTTACTGTCTGAATATTTTACTTGAGAGGATGCTATCTCGTCTTTGACAAAGAGAAACGAGGAATTAGCTGCGGCTCCTCGGGGTAATAATGTGGTGGTTTCCCCCTGCTTTCCACATCGCTGTACTACAGCCGTTAAAGTGAATGTTATCTCTCCTGCAGGGAAATAAGTGTCGCTCTACCGACCACTGTGGTCTCCACCTCCAAGCGTATGTATAAGAGCTGCTGACCTCTTCTCCGGATGATGAGGTTCATAATAGTTGGCGACCTCCCGTCGCAAAATCACAGCATCTTCATCGGTTTCTCTCTCATTTGAAAGGCCTATCCAAATAAAACCTCCAATTGCCGCCGCTTATTGCCCATGATTGCGTATTTGGCGAGTAAACTACCTTATTTCGCAGCTAACCTTAGTATCTAGAAGAGAACCCATCATCTGCAACCCAATGGATGCACTCGGTTGCTCTAAGTTCACCCCAGAGGAATTAAAATTTCTCTATGTAAATACAACTGCTGATTTGGATTTATTTCGCTGATATTTGAGGAAGGTCCCATGTACCTAGCTGCTTCAGGAGTGCTATTCATAATAGTTGCATCGTATACTATAAGTATGTATTTAGAAACCTCTCTAGTAAATTTATTTGTGGAGTTGGAATCACTGTAATAAAAGTATGGTATGTGATTACTTAGTATAGGAATATTTTATTTTCTTGTATGTATCCATTCATTCTAGATAAATAAATATGTTCCTTAATAAAAATGACGGGAAATGCACTTTGAATATGAGTAAAATTTGAAGTAAATAATTCTTCATATAATTAAGAAAAATGGCCTTTTAATTTTTTTAAATGTCTTTTGACAGTCGAAGAAAGAAGTTTTACTGAACAAAGGTAAGTGTCCATGTTTAATAAGGGGTATAATACAATTCTACAATCTTTAGAATCCTTTTCGTCATTGACCTGCATGCAATGTCATAGTGCCGCGTTTAAAAGTAAATAATAAATCGCTTCCCTTTGATGTCAATGTATGCATAGAATTTTCCACTTCAAGTTGGGCGAGTTACGGTCACTCAAAACCCTTGTTCTACTAGAACAATCTCTGACGAGCCCCTTGACATCTTTAACGTCGCGCCATTCTTTCGATCCTCATTTCTCCTGCAAGATAAGTACAATTTGATAAGGAATGGCAGACCATTCCTCGAATTATTTTTCTATTCTTCCCCCACATCCATCCAGTAAAATAGTTAGTCGACACATCCGTCCCACAATTTACTCATCTACATCTACGCGATACCCTACAAGCCACCGCGAGGGTGTGTGGCAGGGGGTGAAGATCACCAAAGCATGCACAATTTCATGCAACTAGGATACTGCATGGAAACACGCTAATAAAATGGGCCAAACTCCCTTGTGGTTTCCTTATAAAATCTTTTCTATCGCCCTTTTTCGTTGATTCAGTTTAGTGTTTTTCTTTCCATTTCAAATTAACTCCGCGAGCATTATTTTAACCTCATGATTTCTTAATATGGGAGATTATAATTTAGACATTGCATTTCTCCCTCCGTAATAGCATCCACTAGTAATATTTCCAAGTTGTTGTTTCAAAATAGCCCAATCCCGAAATTTTGTCATTCGGAAAATTAATATCTTTTAAATATAATTGAGCTTTTGAAGTGACTTGCTCCACGCTGAGGAATCCCAATATTTTTATCATGGAATTTTCAGGCAAAATGAGGTGGATTTAGTGCATCGCGATGGTGCAAATTAGAGAATGTTCTCCGGTAAGATAAATATTCTGCTGATATCCGGGTTTCAATGCACTATTTATCCTCAGGCAACCGAATTTTGAAGTGATTTCTTCCATTCCTCTTTCCTGCTCCTTCAGTATGGCCACCTCAGCGGGATTCTGGCATTCATCCAGAATTGGGTGTATCCAGACCAGTCTCTCCCGGCGGGTTGCTGAAATCTCCCGGAATTCTGGAATCTACTGCCCTTTCAAATTTATTTTGCATTCAATGGCACCATTAGCCTTTTTTCCAGGTGAATATTAGCGTTAGCATTTAGGGATGTTTTCCGGGTTGGCAACAAAAATCAGAGCTGCATCTCTCCAAGAGTTTTCTCCCGCAGTTTTACCTAGCTAAATTAAAAAATCTCGCGGAATGGCAACCCTTGTGATGAAAGTCTCAGCGAAGCCTCAAACAGTCAATTACGTATCGTGAATTGCTTGGCCCTCTACCCGTTGGGTCTCCCTCCCAATAGATTACCCCATCTAAGGATCCCCCATTTCTCCGCATAGTGGGTGCTGATGGGGACTGCCACATACTTCTAGGACGCCGCAGGACAGCAGGCAGGGGTGTGCGGAGAGGAGATCGACTCTATTCCATTGCCATGGTCATGCAGACAAACTACTTCTAAATCCCCCCCTCTACCTCTCACTGCTATTTTCCCAATGCCCTGACCAATCATCGGAACTGTTAGCCTGCCTAAAATTTCTATTACACATAAGAATATACTCGGCCAATATTTCGTTAACCAGTGGGTGAAGCAGAGTATTGAAACCCGGGAAGTAGTAGAGTCTCTCTCGGTGAAAAATTTCTTCATAATTAACTCCGTCCCAGCATATTAAACCCAAGAAAACTAGCCCAACCATTGGGTTGAAATAATTATTTGAACGTGTGATTTCATGTTTAAATTTCCAAAAATTAATTAGGATCATATTTATTGTCTGTCTGGCTGCTATATACGTTTTGTGGTTTCGTATAATTTAGCTGAATGGCCCCTCTATCCTTCTACGTACGTATGTACATACATTAACAACTGCCGTTTCTTAAAAGTGATTCTCTCCGCCTTCTTCCAACTCCACATACCAGTACAGCGCTATTTTTGTTCATAATTTTAATCGAAGGTATCAGAATAATTTGTCATGCTGGCACTGTTAAATTTCATGGTAATTTCAGGAGTAATACATATTACGTTCAATTTTCATCGAGAAGTTAGGACAGTGCGCCAGAAGTAGCAGCAGTAGTAGCTAAGGGGCTATGTTCAATCTTATCGACTAAAAATAAGGGAGAATTATTGAACCCTTGGTATAAGGTTATTGTAATAAAGTACATGTCCTGTGATTGAAAGTGTAAATGGAGACATTTTTTCTTTACAATAAATGATTCACAGTAAATGTATGCTCAATTTGAAGTAAATAAAGTATTTTAGGACCTTATGCATTATTTCTATGCAAGTACTTACATACGTTGGAGAGAGAGGAGGAGAACGGGAGTGAATCATCGAGGGGCAGAATCATCACCACGGAAGACTCCCAATTTCCAGAGACTAAGTACACGGGATTCAATCGAAAACCCAGTAATTCTATCAGTTCTATTGTTTTTATATTAAGAAAAATGATGTTATTAAATGATTACGGTGGCTCTGGAAAACACCCGAACTTCTAGTAGCAGTGCGAGGGACCGAAAAAAAGCTTCAATTGCAAATCGTTTGTTTACATCGCGAACTACAGCTATGAAAGCTCTTGTTTGGTTTTTACGAATTTTTTTCATTTTTAAAATTGAAATACCTGTAATTGGAACGGCAAAGATTAATGTTTTGATAGAACAGGCCTTTTCTGATAGGATTTGAGTAGTAACAAATTACTATAAATCGATGGCTTTTGTTTTTTTTTTTAATGGGAGGTTACCTTTTAAATACTTTTGTTTTAGAAGTTTTAATAAGAATAGAGTGCGACTTAATAACAGCCAGTGCCTCTAGTGATAGACGAAATAACTGCTAGACGCCAACATGCTTCCACTGGCTAACAATAGTGAAGGCATATGACATCTAGTGGCTGAAAAAAGAACTAACCCCCTAATTAAATTTTTCCCCGTAAATTTATTGTAAATGTTCTCGGATATTTATACAGTAGGTTCAGGAAGATACGGGACATCGATAAAACAATAAATTATGGTGCATATTTGTTGGATCAGCCGAATTTTTTTCCGGCCGGCCAGCCGCCCGGGGTGGGAAAATTCGCGGCCCATATGTAAAAATGTTTAATAATTTATTGTTTTCTCGACATCCCGCATCGTCCTGAACCTACTGTATAAATATTGAAGAAAAATTTTCTGAGAACGAGGCCAAATATTTTTTTTGTAAAATTAAAAAAAAAAACGCCGGCCAAAATAATCGATCTATAACCTCCTTTATTCCCATACATACTCCTACTCCTAACCCCCCCGGCTAACCGGGTTCTTGTGGAAATTGGCATCGATAGCCGTCCTTAAACTTGAACATTGGGGACTTAGTCATTTTTTCTCTAAATTTTCTCGGCGACCGTCGGCAAGGCTCTGACTCGAGTGATCCTTGCATATGCCAGGCTGATCGCCTCTCTCACTGGCAAGGGTCTCTGGACTTAGAATATTTTTCGCCGAGTTGGCTCGGACTTAGATTTTAACTGATAATGAGATACGATTTTCTTCGACTCGAACAGCTCACCTTGGGCCTCGGCCCGTGGTAGTTTCTTATAGTGCTTGAATCGTGGATCACTGAGCGGCTCTTAGCATGTGAGCTGGGACTTAGTAAATATTCGCGTCAGTGAGAAGAATGTATCTCATGACTTGATACTTTTGAAGGGCCCTCCAAGGACATTCTTGATAATTGTTAGCTGCATTTGACTTTGTTATTGATTCCGAACATGAATTTTCTTTTGACATGCATAGAGTAAATGTGACTTTTTATGATTAACTTTTCATGCTTGACATTTTATATTTTAGACTTAATTCACACAGATCTGTAGCATTTTTTTACAATTCTGGCAGGATTAAACTACACATTAAGACCTTGATTGAGGTTAAAACATGGACACAATCATTTTTCGTCCGTAATCACAGGAAGGGGGAATTATAGCACTTTTCTGCCACTGATAACTGCAATAACTCATTACAATCGTCATTAGTTAATATGGACACTAGTTAATTTATGACGAGAATATTCCCTTCTCGCAATGTCCGTTCAAAATAAAATCAGTAAACCACATCTTATAAGCTAGATTCTTGAGTACCAGGATGAACCTTTTATACTACCAAGAACGTAAATTACAATAATAAGTAATGAACCTTAAGATGTGAATGTGGTCTATAACTGGAGAAATTAAGCAAACCTCCAGCAATTTTTGCCTGGTTTCTCTTGCTTTTGTCAGATTTTAACCATTACAGGATATTTTACAATGGAATACTGGTACCATGAATTTCAGCAATCAACAGTCCCAGAACTTGAAAAAAAATACATATGCCAGTAGTGGACCAGTGGACTTGTGGACAAATGCCAATAATGCCTTAGCTGAGTAGTTAGACGGACGCTCTTTGAATTAAACAAATCAGGAGAGATATATATTTCCCATTGATATTCCCAATATAAGGTACTTTTTTCGGAAAAAAATCAGCAAAAATAAATATAATATTGATATTTTAAATATTTTTATTCCATTAAAACATTTGCAGATTGCAGACCAGATTTTGAAAACTTTAAGAGGGAAGATTATTTTCAAATCTTCACTATGGTGCGATGTCTTCCGGGTCCATCAGGAAATTCTTCCTTATTTCCTTCGGTGACCGGACGAAGTCGAACTAATTTCCCCTCTTCCACGTTGATTCTCGATCACACCGGCAACCTGCGGTAACAAGTAAAAGGAATACAATTAAAGATGATTCATAAGCGTACGGACCCTAGCGAAAATATAATTGCTGGGGTTAGGATCCTAGCATTCTGTTGAAGCTCACTCAAGGAGTACGTTAAGTGCTTGGTATGATAAGGGAACCTACCCAAGTGAAAACAAAACTTTTCAAGGCTGATGACCAAATTTTTCAAGGCTCAACTCTTCGCTCCATAAGAACCAAAACATCTCCGAGATATTAGATGTGGTGAAAAAGTAAAATGTTACTATAAATAGCACACACAAACCACGAATACCAACAAACAAATACACAATAAAATTATGAAGTAGTCATGTGCAATCAATGACTGTGATATTGAATAAATAGATCCTCGCAAAAATTCTGCGGTCTTTATAAAAATGAAATAAGACATTTAAGCAAACCATATTCAGGTGTGATGCGGTGGAAACGTTTCATATTAAAGGAAAGACTACTACACCATTGTCAAGTCTTGACAATGGTGTAGTACACCGAAACTAGTCGGAATAAAAATTGTTTACTTGTGGAAAATTGCAATATCTTTCCTTTAAAATAATGCATTTTAGGTAAATAAAACAATAGGTAAACTAACCTGAAGTCGAGAAAATTTTGATAAAGATGCCGCAGTTTCGTTCGGGAGTTTGCAACGGGGTGCTACATATTTAATATTTTTCACAGCATTTATACAGTTCAAGAATGACATGATGAAAAAGTTTTACAAATTTAACCCTGAAACCGCTCGGTTTGTCAAGAAAGACAGTTCCCCAGCAGTTTTACATACAGAAATAAATTTAATGTTTCCATCGTTATTTCTTAAGAATTGTAAAGCTTTTTATTACCTGTAGAAAAAATTGAACGAAAAAAACTATGCTGCAAGTCAAGTAAAGAAAAATTATTTAAAATTTACTTTAAACGTTTTAAACCGTATATCATTATGCATAGGCGTAACTATCAAGTTACCAAAAAGCAGAATTTTTTCCCGAATCGAGAAAATAAATAATTAAGTCATTACCTTACAAGGTAGTACGTGTGTTATCAGAAATCACCACTTCGTGATTTTCTAGATCTATGGTTCATGAACTCTAAATTTTCATTATCTGGGGGCGGATCACAGACTAGTGCGTGCGATCACAGTGTCTCAATAATTGCCGTGATAATGTCTTACGATTCGGTCTAGTGTAGGGATATTTGTGAGAAAAATCAAGCATTACGAAAATGTTGCTCCAGATTACGCGCTACCAACCCTCAACTAATGAACTTGAACGAATGGTATTGGTGTCATTACATAGGCCAACTCACGACTTAACCAGTTTATATATTTTTCAACTCGCATAGTGGAGGAAGCTCTGCACGCTAACTAGCGTCACAATTTTCACTCAGCTTTGACCGCTTTCCTATCGAGCACAGTCAGTGATATAGAAACTGTATTCTACTGATAACACACACTAGATTATTCGTTATAGGATTTCAATACTATAAGCATTCTTTAAAATGTCCTCACTCCCAACTAACCGTATCTAAAAATGGTTTATTCAAGCCAATATGGAATAAACGCGACCAGGATAATAGATTTAGTCGTGATGAAAAAAATTAAGTAGGGATAATTGGTGCTGCAAGCAGTGGGAGTAGGAGACAAGCATGGAAGCGGTAGCGCGAGTTGATTAAGCAAATCAAAGGATCCTGTTAACAACAATTAGTAATAAGAAAATTAGGAAATGCGGATGAAGCTGTCGGCGTCACTTGATCCACCTTTAAACACCTTTATCTTTCAAGGAGGATGTAATGGAAATGAACACCTTTAGGTAAGGCGGATGTAATGGAAGAAAGATTAAGTACTGAAAAAAACAAAGAAGCAGATGAAGTAAATAAAAGGCCGAGTAAGAAGATGCAACAGGAAACAATCGAGCGACAGTGTCTTGAAGGATGTGATAGAAGGAGATCCGTGCCGGGGAGAAGAGGGCGACTGGATAGAAAGGTGATTATGGGGCGAGGAAGTATCCATCAAAACCTACCTAGTAGAAATCTAATGATAACCCAAGAGGATTCCTCATCTCCTATCTATAAGCTGATACATAAGAATATGTCTTATATCACCTAAAAATGACAATTTACGTCGAAACCCGGGTCGTGGGTCAATAAACCTCTAGTGGGATCGCCAAGACACTTATTTTCTTCAAAAGATGAACGGGTTTGACCGAAACATAAAAGTATCAACTATGAAGTATGGCTTAGAGAGTAAAATATATCGGGTGAGCATTTATAATTATCACGCTGGCCCCAATCAAATATCCGCCCATTATTTCATCGATTTTTTAATACCAGATCATATCGTCAAACAAGAAGAATAAAATGCCTTAGGATGGAGAAAGAGTGTAGGAAATCCATGAAATTCAGCATACTGCTTCAAACTACAGTATTCTTCTTCTCAAATAAGACTGTTGATGTGTTTCTTCCCCAACACAATGGCAGGACAGACATAGAAGAGACCAACACAGATCAACTGTCGGACCGAGCGATATAAGAATTCGTTTATCAACTCAATGCAAGCAAAAAATTATTATTAACACTACACACTATTTAGTTTTTAATTTAAAATGGTTGTTTAGCTAACAATAAGATCAAACTTCCTGATTAGTGTCCTATCTTCACTTGCCATTTGACCTTCAGGCAGCTTGCAAGGTAAAATGTGAATTGACTCCTTTCAGGTAGGCCTAAGTTAGGGAAGAAAAGGAATTTGTATGTGAACATCTCATTTCACCCAAATCGGTGACTGGGAAAAGGAAGATTAAATTACCATAAAAACAAAGTTTCCACAAATACAGGAAAGAGGCAAGGAAAACGATCTCTCTTCCCATCTTAATATCTAAAAATACACTTAAAATAAAATAAAATGTGCTCTCGGACAATTCGGCTTATTTATGAACTAAAAAGAAAGAGGATCAGAGTACTTTAAATTGAAATGGGTTTTAAAATAATGAAAACACGAAGGAATGGGTACTGTCGACCCTCATTGTTACCTTCAACCGCTTAGTTCTTAATGTAGGCATAAAAAACAAGGCAATTGATCTGTATAAATCAAAAAAAAACCACGTAAAGTTGTGGCTTTAGCATTGAAATGTTCCACGCGCGGTTAAGTAGCCGTCTCTGCAAATAGAGATAAAAATTAAAACTAATCACTTCCCCAAACTCCACCGCTGCTAAGACAAAGGCACCCATGCAAAATCCTTCATGTTTCCGACATAACACCATTAATGCCTACGGTTTCAAAAATCCCTTTTGGAGGAACAATAATATACATCTGATCTGGGTAGCCTTTTTTGCCCGCAAAGCATTTAAGTTGTTTCACCATCGACGAGAGCTTGAGCTATTTGACGGACATGATATATTCCCCTATGTAATTACCTTACCACGGGCCAGTCTCAAATTCCTTAGGTGAACGCAAGTCTTCACATTCAGCCTCTCATGATGTGATCTGCATGATTAAAAGAAAAGTTTTTTAGAATTAAAACAACTCTTGCATATTGTATTAAGAAGGGAATCTAAGAAAAAATATCCATCTTGAATGACATTTATTTTTCCCCTAGCTCAGACAAGTAAAGGCTAACGCAAAGAGTAATAATTACAGAAGGCCAAAGAAGAATATAAAGACAGTTTTTAGAGAGTGGTACTATTGTGGTGAATGTTAGTTCAAAATATTCTCTTTAACAGGGAATCGAGGTGTAAATAGATTAACATAATATTAATTTCCATACATACCTACCTAAGTAACGGAACATTAAATTTATGCTCATCTTCGGGAGAGCAGCGCTACTGCGAAGAGAATTTAGCGATAAAACTTTGGGAAATATAAGTACACTTTTCACTGGTTCAAACCATAGTGCTAATGATAAGAGTAAAATGATGAGGGGGATAAAATAATAACACGATCCAGTATTTCTCAAATATTAGCATAGTATCACGTCTGCAATAATCCAACTATCTATCCTTCCTTTTCTCCATCCCTTCCCTAAAGCCTCAGTAAAGCCACTCTTTTACTTAGGGATAAACAGATGCGCAAAACTATAGTATCAACTTGAATAATTTATTATTTCAATTATCTGAACAAGCAGTCTCTCAACCCAAAAATGCCTTTTCTGAGACACTTAAAAGTAGTATATAGTAGTAATATGTTAATGATGATTCCGATAACTTTCATATTCCTTCTCACAATCACCACAAAATTGAATTAAACGACGTTAAATACGCACTGGTTTAAGATAATGAACATCTGATAAAGGTGAAATCGATAAGAGGCGGCTTCCGATTGTAGCTACGTTTCTTAAATTTGGTAGCGATTATAAATTCAAAATAATAAAAGTAACTTTTTCCTAGTTAGTTCATTATTATCTTTACTCCATTCCTTAGAAAATTTCTCAGCTGACAGATTTTTCAGAGTTCAAAATTCGGCAAGTTTCGACCATGTCTTGCTGTAATTAGTCAATCATGAATATAGTTAGGAACCAAATGAGCAGAGAAAAGAAAAAAAAAGAAATCAATTAACTGTCCGGTAGTAAACACCATATTGTGTATTTTATAATTAACCAGTCGAAGCACACAAATATTTTAGGTATATTAAAATTTAAAGCTTATAAGAATTTCTCTGTTAAAATCGATCTACTGAATTCATCAAGTTAATATTGCTAAAATGTTGCCCGCAAAAAATTATCAAAATAGCGACACTGAATGGTGGAAAAATTTATATTTTAAGAGTGAGATAAGTACAGTCCCGGACAAAGCATTCTCACCTCTTCCCTAGGGCAAAAGTCGAAACATCTACATTTCTAAAAATAAGGCAGAACTTAACGGGAAAATCCAGCCGATGCCACCCTTTATATATCACGCTTTGAGAAAAAAGGAAATTGGGAGGAAACTGGATTAATAAGTCATAAATTCATCACTGGGAGAACTTCCATTTAAAGAACGTGAAATTATAATTGACGAGGTTTTGTATTAATAAATAATTAGGAGACTGATGCGGAGGGCCAACCGTTTTCAAACAGAGGAACGCACATAATGATATAGCAATTCGCGTAATTTGTTTAATAACAGCGGAAGTTGGGCGAACAAAAGAGATCGAATTAATGACGAGTAAATGCATCGCGATTACACAACATACGTATCTGCGTAAGAATCGCTACACACGCATTTTTATGTGAACGGAATGCTTGTGGATAAGGAGTACAGTTAAGGGAAATTGACTGCCGAGGGGTACCTACTGAAAGACTGGGAACAGCTCCATTACACCCTTCATTACACACTACACTACACCACTCGATGTTCAATATTTAAATTATCTTTGGAACAATTTATTCCTAATTTACTAATTCAATATTCAGAAATAGAAGAAAAAAACTAGTAACGTTGAAAAAAAAACATTTAATCTAAATATATAACTACGTTAATTAAACATTAAAAGCAAGAATAACGATTGCTGGCGCAGACCACCTCATGGTAGGATCAATTCGAATTCAACGCGAATTATTCTACAGACAACGAAGCTTATATCCAAAACTAGCAATTAGGGTACAATAGGGTATCTATAATAAAACGAAATGTACCTACCTATTAAACGCCTTCTCGACTATGGTGAAACCAAATTTCAACGGTTAAACGGAACTAAATATTAAAATGTCGCTGTTCACACTTCACGCAAGTAAATAACAGATCCGTGTGTTACATAATGAACTGCGTCAAGTTTTTTAGATTATATAAGTTTCACCAATTCAAGCTAATTACGATCAAGCCGAGTAAAACAGAATACCGATGAGATGAGCGAGAGCAAGGACAAATTGACTTTCGGAAGAAAAAGAGCAACGAATATTACATCAGCGTTAGGGCATTACATTGACATTCTGAAGAAATTTACTTTAAATTCTAGATAAGAGGTTGCGTTCGTGGCATTATGTTCTTTGATGTCATTCTCAGCAATTACGTTGTCATTCTACTTGGAAAAAATTGGACATGTACCGTCGAAAACAGCTATTGAAGTGAAAGATTCGGAGATGTCAGAGGAGTGCACTACATAAAAATGAAAGGTACCTACTCTCTCTCTCGTAAGTAATCTCTCTCGATTGAAATGCGATTAAACAAACTTTTAACACCTGTTACGATGACCATCTGTCCCAAGTGTTCCGATAGACATTTTTGGTTGTCAAGTGTAGCAAATTCAACGCGAAATAAGTTAAAATATGCGTCGAGACTTACCATTTCTAAGAAGCGGATGCAGACGAAAATGGAAGCACACAGTCAGTTCAATTCTACGAAAGGAAGTCCATATACATCGAGTCCATGTACTTCAGCACTCAGTCAATGTGAGCAACGAAGAGTTCCCGCGGTGAGATGACCCTCAAGAGTGTCCTCGATGCGCAGGAAATTCAGTTCTCAGGCTCCCGAACGAGAAAAATTCCCTTGCGCCTTACTGGTCTCCATTTCGCAACGGTCTGAGGGAATGCTCACTCTGTTGGATCAGAATAGTTCGGTTAGTTCGAAAATAAAATTATATTTAGATGATATATAAAGATGTAAACGATAAAATGACTTCAGGGGATAAATATAATTACACAAGTAGTATGGGAAATGACATCCATAAACATCAATATTCTAGCTCTTACAAGTAACCCCTCTTCACAAGTTCAAATATCGTCAAACAGGGCCGGCGCGAACAATTTGGGCCCGGAGTAAAGTTGACTTGCGAGATCATGAAAAAAATTTCGTACAACAAAATTCAGAAATACGGACCCTTGTGCTCTCGCACCGTTTGCACCCCCCTCCCCCTTGAGTCAGCCCTGTCGTCAAATAGACCGGTAGATTGCAAATATTAAATAACCACAAACCTCCGCGAAGCACGCAGTCAAGAGTCGAGCATACGATAAATGAGCCTGGATTATTGCAACGCATATTAATTACAAGCCCAGTTAAATACACATTTTAAGCCATTTGATTACCAAACTATTTTCAACCAATTAAACACGAATCATTTATCCTAATTATACCTTACTGTATCAGTCACACACGTAGTAAACACGTGACAGACAATCATAAGGAATTTAGTAGAACGCCAATCCAGATTTTAAAAAAAGACATCCTAAAGTCTTTCAGGAAACAACTCACGTTAGAAAAGCTACAAGAAAATTTAGCCTACGCGGTAGCATTTCTGGCCCAAGTGAAATCAGTTCTCAGAACGTCTATAATGTTAAATGCACACACGAACATCATCACCAATTGATATGCTTCATGAGTGGTCAATTGGGCAAATACAAAGGGGACATTATTACGTAGACCTATAAAAAAAACACTTCACGACTACGATTTAAATCTAGGAAATTGATACACTACCTTAACATCCTAATCACGAAGGGTCAACTCCTCCCTAGGTTTCTTTGGTCGCCACGCACCTCTTCAAATACACCTGCTCGCTAGAATCGAAGCAGTCCCCGCCCGTACAACTCGACATTTAATTATGTACTGAAGAGAGAGAGAGGGAGCGCCGCTGGACGGCGGTTGTAAAGTAGGGGAAGGGAGAAAGCAGGGAGCGAAGGGGTGGGGAGGTTCGAAGTCGACGGGAGGGGAAGTAAGTGGTGTTGCGAGCTATTGCGAGGACTTCCCGCGCAGAAACCGCCAAAATTGAACGTGCGAAACTTCGCTACGCCATTTCCCGAACTTCATTCGATACGAAAGGAAAATATTTCATTCGTTGCCAGTAGTAGTGGCGTGGCGAAGCCTTACAGATTTGATTTGAAGTTCACTATGTATCCACAGAGTATCCTGCATTTACAGGAAGTGATTCATCACCAAATATATCTTACGCGAATGCAGCTCAACGAAATGCTGTCGTTATCATGTTGAGATTCAAACTTTGGCCATGCAAATGGAAAATCAGTACTACCACACCAACCAGTACTTGTGTTTTATTGCCTAATTTCTTAGCAAGTCTCAGTAATGGTCCCAATACAACGGCCTTAACATGCAATTTTATCACAAAATTGGGTAAACCAATATTTTTTCCTAGTCAATGGAATGTACAAAAATAGATCCAGTTACCCCAGATAGTTGCTGCAAGGCTCTTATAAAATTTGCCCTGGGGTGTTCCAGTTACCCCCAAGTTGTGGGGCAACTGGGGACAACGAGGCCCAAAAATAATATTAATTAAAAAAATATACAAACTAGTAAAAAGCAGATTAAATGAGACATGATGTATTAGTCTGTTTATTAAAAAATCTTTACATGATTTTTGCAGCTATCCACTGGTGTTACTTTTCCAAAAAAAAAAATTTAAAATGATATTGCAAGGTCACGTTGTAAAACCATGCCCCAGTTACCCCCGAGCACCTTAGAACACTTTGAGAAATATATGTTGATAATCTGGCCAATGGTCAAATTCAGGAAGTTAAATAAGTAGGTACCAATAGTTCAAGGAAAGCCAATTGATATTTTTTAAGATCAAACAATGGACAAAACTGGCAGATGTGTATTTGTGGGATTTGTTTAGGATATTTAAAGATTACAATGAACAATCGATCCTATTACATTGGTAGTGTCCACTTGTAGAATGCAATGATGCAACCCAATGTATCAGGGAAATTTTTGATACCATAAAGGTTTATTCTGTGCAATACTCTTGATGTTAAAAGCATTGTAACAGATTCTGCAAGATATATGACTACAACTGTGTTGCAGGCTTAAAACTGATCATTGGTCTGATCACACATCCAATGCTGGAATCGTGAATTAAATCTTGTAGAAAATAGCAAGATATTCCACAGAGAAAAAATCAGTCGCCTTGATCTGGACTCGCACCCAGACATGGTAGCCGACAGTTGTCTTTCAAGGCTAAATAAGAGTGGACATACACTCAAGGGTACACAGATGATGTAGCTATACTCATCAGAAAGTACGTGATACCATCTCTGGACTCATGCAGAAAGCCCTGGATTAGGCAATGGGTTGGTATGACAAAACAGGGCTGACAGTGAATATGGAGAAGACCAAGCATGTATTGTTTACCAATAGAAGAAAAATGGAGGGCCTCATACTTCCATCTTTCCAGGGCAACATTCTGCAGCCTTCACCCTCAGTTAAGTGCCTCGGACTCTAAACTTAACTGGAGATTGTACCTTGAGGCAAAAGCAAGGAAAGCCTGTGCCTCTTAATGGATGTGTAGGAAGGCCCTTGGAAAAACATGGGGACTTCACCCATTAGCTGGATTTATACAGCAGTCATTAAACCTAGTTTTATGCACAGCGGACTACAGCTGTATCACACCAAGGGAGCTCTCAATCCCTCTGGGAAATTATGCTAGTGTTCCAGGCAGAGGTATATGCACTTCTGACATGTGCATATGTGATCAAAGACGCTGGGATGTTTAGCAGACATATAGTATAGTCGTATAGTCAGGCTGCTCTAAAAGCCCTGACGTGATGTCAGGTGCAAATCACAGCTGCTGCAGGAGAGTCATAATGCACTCAATGAGATAGGTGGAGGTGGCAAGGTCGAACTTTTCTGGGTACCTGGTCATGCAGGCATATCTGGAAATGAGATGGCTGATTAGCTGGCAAAGGCCAGATCCAGCCACAATCCAATTGTATCAGAGCCAATCATACCTATCTCAATAGGGATGGCAGAAATCAGACTGAGGGGCTTAGCCCGGCATTCTGAGATCTGGAGAACCATACCAAGTCAACGACAGGCCAAATTACACATATGAGAACCTAGGCCTGGGCTCACAAAAAGTCTCCTTCTACTTAACAGGGGGAAATTACAAACGGTAGTGGAACTCCTTATTGGGCATTACTGAGTGATGAGGCACCAACTGGGAATCAAAGATTCACCCACATTCAGGTGGTGCAAAGAAGAGGATGAAACCACATCCCACACATTATGTGAGTGTCCTGCTACGATGACTCTGAATAGGTACCTGGGTACACCATTCATGGAGCCCAAGGAAATCCCCTGGCTTTCAGCAAGGGGATAGGCCTCTACGGGTGATTCATCAGAAAGGTGGTTGGCACAATGGACCAATAGGTCTAAGTGACTTAGGCCCTTCTTGAGAGGAACTCCACTAAAAATACAATCTACATTGACATTCAAAGCCAGGAAATATTTTTCAAGGAGCATGGGAAACAGCTGCTTGACTTGATCAAACTAATGGAGGGTTCAAGCTATCCTAATGCACACAAATTGCATGGAGAGTTGAGGAAGTTAAAAATGAGTCTCGATAATATTGTGTTTTTTTCAGAAAAGTACTTAATCCTTGAAAGGTATGACAAATTATAAAGCAGCAGCTGTAAAGTCAATACTAGTTCAGCTGGCATCAAAGGCAACTTGGTTTTGGCCCTGAAGTAGTTTTCACAACGGAGGTGAGCCCCAACTTAATCACAAAAGTTTCAAGGTCTTGAGTCTATTGAAATGGAAAAGTTGATGTTGAGGTTTGGGGAATAATGTATAATATTACAGCAATAAATTATCATGGTTCAGTGTAACTACTAAAAGTAATTCAGATAAATATTTTGCAAACCATCACTCGCATTAAAGTACCTTGAACCAATTTGAACCCCTTACAATTGCGGACTTTGAGAGATTTCTTTCCTCTGACAAACTCTGCTAACAAACAGAAGAACAAATCTAAAATAAGAAAATTTAGTCACATTGGCAATTTTTTTATTTGAGAATATGGATATTTAACTGAAATTCATCTCCATATGAATTAGTTACGTGAAATGGACAAACATATTTTATGTGAGTACATGGCATATGCCATATTTGTTTAAATTTTCCATAATCCCTGGCATCCAATACTTATTGCCAACAGGTAGGCCTGCTGGGAGGGAGGTACTTAATTTACACAAAATATTTTGTCATGACAATAACACATTTTTCCGAGTAAAATAACACAGCTTTTGCAAAAAAATAACCCCACCTTTTGCAGGTCTCTAATAATTCAACTGGTAGGTTGGGTCTTGACGGGTGGGAGTAGAGCCAACACCACCTGTGGTGTTAGTAGAGCTCACCCCATATTTAGCCATTATGAAATTCACACATTCAGGGTAGGGGGCCACTTGCGATTTCCCAGTTCTGACAATCAGAAAATAGAATTGTGAGGATTTTAGGTTGGGGTGTACAGATAGGCTTCTGCCTGGGACCCTTAGGCCAGTAGCCCAGAGCTCTACCCACTATAGTCCACAGATTTTATTTTGCACAGAACCTACTCCAGAAGTCTGGGCCTGGAGGAATGCGATTATGCCAAGAGTAGTATGAAATGATTATGATCGCTAATATCAAATATTGATATTTGATTTACAAAATTCATTTAATGCAAACTCTTAAAGCACCATAAAAATGTTCCTCAATGAATCTCTACAATTACAAAATTCAGCTTTTATTTTTGCTGCTAAAACATTAGGTAAATCTCAAAAATGTGGAAAATCATGTGTTAACTTTGTTGCTATTACTCTGATGTAAAACTCTAATTCTCAACTTGCAACATCAGTAATGTGAGCCATATGTCTTTATAACATTATCATTTGGAATTTCATTTCTCATAATTTCATTCATTATTCAGCTACAGGAGCATTTACAGGTTATTTCACTTAGTTTTTGCTCCTTGTACTCACCTGCCATACCTTGTCAAGAGATCTTGTAATATCCATGCCTACTAACCATGCATTGTAAATAAACTCAGATGATGAGCTTAGAATGACCACATCCATTTCTTTATAGTGAAAAATCGAACAAGACTGATAGATAGGGGGGGGGGGGGGAATACACCAATCCTAGTTTCAACTAGTGAAAAATCCCTTGAAATATGTTTTGGCTGATGCTTGCGTTAAAATCTTTTCTCCACATAAAAGTGCACACTACCTGAAATAGCCACTGCATGAGTTCTTACCTGCAATTGGCATTATTTTGACAATATCACTTGAGCCTATATTATGTACGTTACATCCAAGCAATTGACAACTGGACACTCATGTACACACATAGGTGTAGGAGGAGGGGAAAGTTGCATAGGGGGGGAAGTTGCAACCTCCAAAACTCCCCCTGGATACCCCTATGATATTAACTGCTTATACAGCCACAAGGTCAATTATAGATTTCTTGATCATGAATGATAAGCTGGAAAACAGACAACTGAATAGTATATGCATTAGGTTGACTGGATTAAATCAATTTACATAAACAATTAAATTTGGTTTCCTGACAAAGCATGACTTCCCTAACAACTACCTTCTTGAGTGAAAAAAATATGCTGTCTTGAAGAGTAAAACTTTGTGGGAGAGTCACATGGAAGCATATTCCAACTTATGGGACATGATGCCTTCAAGTATAAAATTCTGAAAATCTTCTGTTAAGTTTCCAGCATGCATAGTATTCAATGATCACCACTAGAAGCAAACCTGCCTGCACTGCGCCTTGTTAAATAAACTATGAATAAAACTATTAAGAGAGAGATATTTTAAAACCATGGTCCTCCACATTAAGTACTTTCCAGTTTCATTATTCAAAATGTACCAAGTCTCATTATATATGACATCAATGTACATACATATTTGACGAGGTAAGGGAGGAAAAATATGTATGGGCAAAGAAAATTTGTTCGAGGCAGTAAAAATGAATGTACGACTTACTTAACAGATAACAGGATGTTGAAGGATATGATAAAATATTTAATGGATAATTACAGGAATGAGGGAAAAAATAATGTATTTGAATGGTAGGTGAGGGATAAGATGGGTAACATAGGCTAAGGCAAGACATAAATAATGGTAAAAGAAAAACGAAGGAAAAAGTAATATACAGGAAGAGAGGAAAGATTTCTAGGACCTCATTTTTATTTTTAGAATTGTATGTACCTACCTACATAGGTGGAACATCTGAAATGATCAATCCTTCATGAAATGGATTGCATCATTTAAAATGGAAAAAAACTCTCCAACTTCAAAATCAAACAGTGAATGTCATCAGAAGAGCATAAAAAAGAATATTGAGGGTATGCATATGAACTAATTGAACTCACTCTGAACAGTCCACTCTGATGATTTTTCTGATGAGCAAAAATTATGCAAGAGCTACTGCCACAAGAAATTAGCTGAGTGCAGTTGTCATTTTATTTTTCAACCCAGGTCCTACACACTGACAGATGGATTTACTAACTCTCAAAATCACTTGAGGGACACTGCAAAATAGCTGGCATTTGTTATTGGCATATATTTTGAAATTATAACAGGAAAACATGGCTTATGAAATTGAAATGAAATAAGAGAAAGACTAATAGAGTTCTGTACACAACACAAGTTAGTAGTGGCAAACACATTTTTTAAAAACCACCAACGGAGAGGATATACCTGGAAAATGTCTGGAGACAGAAGAAGATTTCAAATTGACTACATTTTAGCGAAGCAGAGGTTCAAAAACCAGGCGAAGAACTGCAAAAGCAACCGGAGTGCAGATATCGACAATGAACACAGCTTAGTGATGATGAAATGCCACTAAAAACTCAAGAAATTGAATAAAGTCAATGAAGAATGTTTGGCAAGTAGGGAAACTAAAGGAGTCTCAACAACGGCTAGCCTTTCAGACGGCAATGGAAACAAGATAGAAGAGGATCTGACTGTGAAATCAGTGGAAAAGAAATGGGAGAACATAAAATGGGCTATGTGAAGCAGCAAAAAACGTTTTGGGGAGAAGAAAAGTTATCAAGAAGAAGCAATGGATTACAAAAGAAGTCTTAGAATTGATTGAAGAGAGAAGAAAATACAAAAATGTAGAAATGGAAGAAGGGCAACTTCACTATAAAAGAATTAGGAATGAAATAAACTGTAAAGCGAGAAAAGCAAGGGAAATGTGGATGAAGGATCTATGGGAAGATTTACAAAGCAACCTTGCACATTGAAATGTGAAATTTGCCTACAGGATGGTGAGGAATCACTTCAAGGAATGGGCTGCAAGATGAAATACCATTAGGGACAAGAATGGAGAAATCTTAATCGGACATGAAGATAAAGTGAAGAGATAGAAGGAATACTTGGAAGAGTTCTACAATGGAAGCAATCTTTGTGCGAAAGTAATCGAAGAGGAAAATGAAGTCAATGAGGATGATTTTGGAGCCCCAATCTTAAAATCAGAATTTGACGCAGCTGTAAGGGACCTCAGGATAAATAGGGCTTCGGGAACAGATGATATTCCTGCCGAAATAATTAAAAATGTAGTAGAGAAGACAATAACCCAGCTGCACAAAACCATCTGTGACATGTACTCGACAGGAGAGATACCCGCAGACTTTGAGAAGAACGTAATCATCCCTATTGCCAAAGAGAAGAGGGCTGAGAACTGTGAACATTTTAGGGCTATAAGCCTCTCAACACAAGCCTAAAAGATATTTACAAGAATAATCTATAAAAGAATAGAACGAAAAACTGAGGAGTTCCCGGATGAGGACCAATTTGGGTTCAGAAAATACAAAGGCACAAGACTAGCGATTCTAGCCCTCAGGCTACTTACAGAGAAGTAAAGTAAGAATCTACTGATGGTTGTCGTATCTGGAGAAGGCATTTGACGTGGATAAGAACTTGATGCTTGAAGCAAGCATAAAGAAAGGAGTGAGACAAGGCTGTACACTATCTCCCATATTATTCAATGTCTACATCAAGAAAGCCATCCAAGAAGTCAAGGAAAAGTCTCCAGGAGTGAATATCTATGGGGAGAAAATCAGCATGCTGAGATTCTCCGATGAGATAGCAGTCATGGCAGAAACGGAATGAGATTTAAAGAAGACACTAGGAAATAAAGAAAGGATATTGGCCAGATATCACCTGAAGATCAATAAAAAGAAAACTAAGGTATTTGTATACAGTAAGAGAAAAGAAGCCCGGATGAATGCTGAACTAGGAAAACAAAAAAAGGTGGAAGAGTTTTGTTACCTGGGATGCCGAGTAACCAGTGTTGGACAAAGTAAAAGAGAAATTGCCAGTAGAATTGCCTAGGCAAAAAGGTCACTATACCAAAAGATGATTCTGCTTACAGCAGAAGTGAGGAAACATTTCATTATAACATACATCCGGAGCACATTACTGTATGGCAGCGAAGCATGGACGATAACAGCAGCAGAGAAGTCCAGACTGGAAGCATTTGAAATGTGGTGCTACCAAAGAATGAAGAAGATAAAATGGATTGGCCGAGTGACAAACGAAGAAGTCTTAACTCGTTGCGTATGGATCACGAGAATCTTCGTTTTTCCTGAGGCGTTGAGGATAGATAACGAGAATTCTCATTTTTACTATTGACTGAGTTTATTCTAAGTGGTAATCAAAAATATATGCATTTTGTTTGTGTCTAACAGTCATAAATAATTATATATTGTGTTGTTAGTATACTTTTTTAAGTGCCTATTAAGTTTTTTCTTCGAAAAAATAATTTAAGATATGTATCTTCGAATTTTAGCACACCAGAGCCATTTACAGCAGTTTATTCTCATAACTGTATGGTCAGGTAAAAACACTTTAAAGAAGGTAAACCATTTGTTCCTAATCTCTTTAGCTTTACTGTTTCTTATGCAATTTAAAAAAGGTATTTTATAAAAATTACCCAAATAAATATGTAATTAGTTCAAGTGATACATATTATGACACGGAGATTGAAACATAAGAGTAAAATATAATTATTCAAATAGATTTATTGGGGGATTAGTAATGGCAGTTAGTCAATGTTCTTAGAATGCATATAAGAGTCATATCAATACCAACACATTTACGAAGTTTTATTCATTTGCACTCCTCGTCCTACGCTACTTCAAGCCTCCCTCTGCAAAAGAACACTCTTAGGAGTTCTATTGGGGGTAAGGAGTAAGTGACTCCAGGGTGGGACGAGGGCAGAACATGCCCAGGAACCACGAAGACCATCATGCGTGGTGAAGAGTCACGTCCTCCTCGAGGTGCCCCTGGTTTCGCTGAACATGACAGATCTAGACCTGGCAGTCAATATACAGCTCCCATCACCACAGTGCATCTCTGTGCTAAGGGTGAAGGCATCTGCGGGGCGGAGGGTAAGAAGTCACTAACAGAGAAACTCTGGATACAGGGCAACCTCCAGTTTTATTTAGCCTTACCAACGCATGTGGGGCTCTGTGAGGGTGGACCCTATATTTCCCGAGCTACTCGTGGGAACAATTATGGACCTTAAGATAAATAAAACTTCTGCGGAGGATGCTGGACGAATTCCGACCAAGGATTCTAGCAGTCCAATTTCCAAAATGGAGGAAGCACTGTTGGAGAGCCCAGGTGGGGAACCCAATGGTAGCTCCTCTTCTACTCTAACCCTTCCTTTGGGGGGACCATTCTGGGAACCCCACTCTCCTTGGCAACCCCTCGAACCCTCTGGGGGAAGAGGAGGGAGGAATTCTCTCTGACTCTTTGGAGTCTACAATTATAGAGACATCAGGTTCACCTGTGAAGATGGAGTCGGACTCTGGGGCCTCCAACATTACCCTGGGTAGCATCTCATCAAAGATGAAGATATAATCCACTGAGCCCAAGCTTAGCAGTGCAGACAGAAGGAAGCTGCAGAAGTTCAGGGCTAAAGGTACAGCTGGGGTCACTGCACACCCCCCTGCCAGGGGCAATGCTGGGGACAATGTAACTGGCAAAAGTCCTACGAGTGGTAGAGGGAGGAAGTGATAGATGTCACACTCTGCACCAACTCTCTCTTGCAGAGCGTGGTTGAATGGAGGGTGTAGGGTGAGATTACTCTGTCTGACCACCGACACACCCTCTTCACTATCCAAGAAGCCAGTGATAGGCAAGCAACATACAGGAACCCAAGTAATATTAATTGGGGACAGTATAGAGAGAAGCTGAGAGGACTACTAGATCGGTCATCTCAGTGAATGTTCAGAAGTGTGGACTGAGATTGATGCCGCTCTGGATTATCTACAGGAGAGCATTATCACATCCAATGAAGCCAGCTGTCCCATCAAGACCAGGAGAGTGGGGAGCAACCTTGCCTGATGGGGCTCGCAACTAGGCCTTCGCAAGGAGACCAGAAAACTCTTCAATAAAGCAAAGAGAACTGCTGTCTCGAGACTGGGACAACTTTAAGTTAGCCCAGCGGAAGTATAAAGCGGCCATCAAGTGCTCGAAAAGGGAATCCTGGAAAACCTTTTGTGGAACTATTGAATCTGTTCCTCAACTTTCCAGATTCCATAAGATTATATCAAAACGAAAGAAATCAGTGGTATCAGTGAACACAAAAAGTGCTACGTCTCTGGGAATGAAACTTCGTTATTCGCGAAGCACCTCATGGATGCGAATCACCTTAGTGACTTTAAATTCAACGTGCTCCACACATTGGAAAAAGGAAAGAAATTGGACGCCATGGAGCAAGTGGAAATTATTCAAAGTAGGAACATGAAGCAGAATCTTCTCAATGACGTCCAATTTCTTTCGTCCCCCTCCCCCCTCCTCTCCATCACCTTCCCACGAGTCGGACACTCTTCAGAAGGGCTGCCGCAACCCTAAGCACCGGACCCCCAGCCGCCCACTTCCCCCCCCCCGCCCTCATACTATCTGGAAGAATACACCAGGAACCCCAAGGAGCTAATCCCCCTTAACCCGAAGAAACCGACGCTCCGGGGGATGCCAACGCCCGGACCGCTTCACCCCTTCCAAAGTGGACTTCACAGGATCTCTGCACACGGACTTCCCGGAGACCCTTTACGACCTGGGCCATCCCCAGGTCGCCATCTTGCTTGGTTTTACCCATCAACACCCACCACCTTTCACCCCCTTCTCAATTCCCAACCCTTGTTCCCTCCAACCCCTCCATACTTCCCCTCCACCTACCCCCTAACCCCTTTCCCGCCCCTCACTGCAAATTGTATATATACCGATGTTTGAGATTTAATTTTCACCTGAAGATGGTGTTGTACACCGAAACCGGTCAAATTAAATATCTTTATTCTTGTGGAAAATTGCCATTTTTTCTTTCGCTATGATATTCCACCAAATCAAGCCTGAAACAACTACCTTTATTATATCAAAAGACCAAGAGGCGGGAGTGGGAACAGGGCAGAGTTTTATCCCCACTCCTATGGAACCTGGTAGTTGACAGTCCCTTACTAAGCCTGTTTAAACAGGAGTGTATGCGCAGGGATATGTGAATGATGTAACGATACTCATCACCGGCAAATACCTTAATACTGTCTCTGGATTCATGCAGAAAGCCCTGGACAGAACAATGAGATGGTGTTTTGAAACAAGGCTGACGGTGAATCCACAAAAAACAAATCTCATATTGTTTACCAATGAGAGGAAAAGGGAAGGTCTAAGACTTCCCTTACTACAATGAAGGCGATTACAACCTTCCTCATCAGTTAAATACCTACCAAGCTCAACTGGGGAGAACATCTGGAGGCCAAAACAATGAAAGCCTGTGCCTCTCTTTGGTCTTGCAGGAAAGCTCTGGGCAAAACCTGGGGGCTACAACCAAAAGCCATGTCTGGCTATATACAGCAGTAGTGAAGCCTAGCTTTCTGCACTGCTCACTTGTCTGGTGGACAAGGACCCTGCAGAATGTTGCCAGGGAAAAACTAAACCACTGGCAGAGAATGGCCTGCATGGGCATTTTGGGGGCAATGAAGACAACCCCAACCTTGGCGATCGAAACCCTCCTGAACCTCACTCCACTTCACGTGGAAGCTGAGGTTCAGGCTCGGGCATCAGCATATAGTCTTATAAGCCTAGGACAATGGTATGACATGGGAAAATTTTTTTGGTCACAGAATTTTATGGACGGAGCTCAAGAAGTCAAGCCCGATTTTCGAAATGGGCTCTGATGCAATGATTGCTACGCTCAACCAATCACCCCTCTTCCCTTACACTTCCCAGCTAAGGAAGAGTGGACTGAGAAAGGAGGGGAAGGACTACATGTAGGAGCCTATGTATAGTATACAGATGGCTCCAGGAAAGAAGGTAGAGCAGGAGCCAGTATATACAGCTACAGCCTACCTAAGAAAATATCAATCCCTCTTGGAGAATATGCTACAGTGTTTCAGGCCGATGTCTATGTGCTTCTGACCTGTGCATATGCAACAAAAGAAGTGGGTTTGCATGACAAACCCAATCATATTTGCACTGACTGCCAAGCTGTCCTCAGAGCTCTCACATCACCATTGTGCAGATCACAGTTGCTACTGGAGTGTCGAAATGCACTCAACACACTAGGCAGCTGCAGCAAAATTGAGCTCTTCTGGGTAGCAGGTCATGCTGGTATTGACGGAAATGAAATAGCGATGAACTTGCCAAAGCAGGAGCCAACCGAAGACCGTTTGGTCCAGAAACATTCGTACCTATTGCACCCTCATTGGGGAAAACTGAGATCCGAATGTGGGGCCTTGCTCGACATTCTGAGATCTGGCGGAAAGCACCGAGGCTAAGAGGGGCCAAACTTCACATAGAGGGACCCAAACCTGGCCTAGCTAAGAAACTACTCCTATTAAATAGGAGTCAACTATGTACGATAGTGGGACTGCTCACCAGACACTATCAAGTGATGAGACACCTTCATCTCCTGAAGATTACTGATTCAGCCAGATGTAGTGAAGAAGTGGATGAATCAACCTCTCACCTTCTTTGCGAGTACCCAGCCATATTGAGGACTCGGAATAGATATCTTGGCTCACCTTTTCTGGAACTCAATGAAATTAAAGGGATCCTCATATGGGACCTGGCTTTTAGCCGGGCAATCAGTCTCTATGGGTGATCTCCAGAATGGTGGTTGGCACAATGGATCAACAGGTCTAAATGTCCCAGGGACTCCTAGAGTAACTACACCCATATTTTAATCTAATCTAAGAGTTCTATTGCCGAACAAAGGAAGGCATATCTTTCACTTCCAGATATTTTTCTCGAAGCTATGCATTTCTGATCTCCACGCTGCCCCAGACTCTTATCCCTTGGACCCCCATTTGTTTATGTGAAGCAGATGGCCCTCGCCACATACCATAGGGTCTCTGTTTTCTTG
The DNA here is from genome assembly GCA_933228895.1 of Platycnemis pennipes. Lineage (NCBI taxonomy): Eukaryota > Metazoa > Arthropoda > Insecta > Odonata > Platycnemididae > Platycnemis > Platycnemis pennipes. The sequence goes on from OW121853.1 coordinate 57,857,689, forward strand.
ACCTCACTTAGCGCGCTCTCATGACGGAGAAGTTTCATTAGCCTGCATCAACAAACACTTCATTCTAGCTCAGCTTCCTAGACCCAAGGCCTATGGGTTTATCACCAACTTCGTCCTCCTAAAAAGTCTCACCCAAGCATGTCTGCCTTTCTTCATCCTGGCTTACTCCCTATCACGTGTTTTGTGCTCTAACTGTATGAGACGCACTCAAGGCATATGAAAATTGAGCGTTTGACATTAGTTTCCCATGATTTCCTTGCTCACATGGTTTCTCCATTCAAGTTCAGTTTTCAAGGATTTTTTTGCTGCGAAATTATTGAAATATTTTCTTCTGACTATATGCTTCAGTAAACCAGAGATTACACTTCCTTGCTACTGCAGCAACACTTGTGCAATTGTGTAAGCATGGCGAAGATCACTGAAAAAAAAACAATGAGAGAAGATAAAATTTTAGAAGACTTGTGTGCCAATGAATTATCAAAGGCACCTGTTGAGACCGATGAAGATAGCAGTGAAAGTGAAAATAATAGCGACTTTCCAACTATCACGAAAACAAGAGAAGCTCAACCTCTCTTTGTTAGTCTTCAGAAGATAGTGATTATGGAGGCAATGACAGTAAGGATTTCAGAGCATGGGAATCACGAGATATAAAAATCAAATTAGGGATATTTGAAGGCACACCTGGTGTACGAGTCAGGCCAAATTGCTTAGAAAGCATCTCCGATATAGTGGAGATGTCTAATAACAGATTTAAAAATATTTTAAAAGCATGGTGTATCAACAATAACCATTTGTTTTCAAATAAAACAGCTGTCAGACGTCAAAATCCGACCAGTTTTGCACTGCATCATGGAAAATTTTCTGACAGTTTATAAGCCCAAACAAGAGTTATAGTTAGATGAAGCAATGATTCCTTGGAGAAGAAGACTGAACTTCCGCATATACAACCCAGCTAAGAGCATAAAATATGGACTTCAGTTCGCATGTTGTATGTAAGTGATTCAGGTTATATTTCTAACTTAGAGATTTATGAAGCACAGTGTAAAAACTCGGAGAAAGTATCAAATCAGTCTTGAAGCCTAGCATTGGCCAGTGACATATCTATCAGGACAACTATTATAATAGTGTAAAAATAGTGGAAAATCTTCTTTCCAAGAATACAAGAGTATGTGGAACAGTTTGAGTGAACAGGGGACTTCCAGAATTTATAAAAAAGAATAAAAAACTGAAGAATACACCTATGCTGAAAAGGGCAAGTCCTGCTTGTAAACTGCAAGGATAAAAGAGACGTTAGGATGATCTCGACCATTCATGATGCTAGTTTGAGTAAAATGACTAAAGTAAATAAAAAAAATTGGACTTGCAGGGAAGAAGCCTCATTGTATTGTGAAGTATAATGAATGCATGAAGAATGTTAATAGAGCAGATATGTATTTGTCATACTCATAAAAACAATGAAGTGGTGGAATACTACACCATATATATGTACTTAGAAATACAAGGAAGTGGTAGAATTAAGTCGTGGTATGGCTGATCAGCTATGTCCTCTTCAACTCCTTTCATGCCTATAAAATGCTAAATAATGAGAGCAAAATGAGATTCAAGCAATTTCTACTCATGAAATCGAAGGAGTAGACAGAGCAGAGAGAGGCCAAGACATGGGTGGGTCATGTGGCGAGATAAAAACTATGGTGAATGAGCCAACAGTGGGCCTCCAAGGAAGATCACCCATCCAGGCTCTCAAGGGACTTAGCAACGCATCATCTGGAGCCCAAAGTGGGGAAAGGGTAGAAGAGGTACCACACGTGAGTGTGTAAAGTGTGCGCAACCAAAAAAGTTAGATGAGAAACTCACTGTGCGTAATATTTGCCGTGTACCACTGCATAAAGGTAGCTGTTTTCAGCAGTACCATGCCAGGAAGGATTACTGACATTGTTGGTAAGTAAGTTTAAAATATTCCAATTAAAAATAATTAATAACAAAGGAGCAGTAGAATTTAAAACCATATAGTGCATTTAAAAGACATATTGTTTAAACGTCTGCCGGAACAGAGGGGTATGTGGCATTTAATCACTGCCATATGCAACGTGTTAAGAAGAGTGGGAGAAAAGAGATGTCTACTGAAAACCCTAAAAAGAAGATGGGACAACTTAATCTGCAATATCTTCAGACACAATGGCCAAATGAAGACAATTGTCGAGGGAAAAGTAAACAGGAAAATGGAAAAGGCGGGCCTCATATAAGGTTGCCAATAGAAGAATCGAGTGGAGGGCGGCATCAAACCAATCCTAGGATTGCTTACTGATGATGATGAATTTGAAATTGTTATCTTTCACCCCAACTTTTCACTTTCACGAAATGCCACTGGGAGAGGACAGAAACCATTACATAATAAAAATCATGCTATCCAATCAAGCCTCAAAATTGAGATAATCTCATTAGTGTAGGATAACAGTAAAATCTTACTTAAAATAATATGGCAATGTATTAAGAAAAGAACAAAAAAATGAGAACTCAATTCCATGAAAGCCTTAACAAACAAAATTTCTTGTATGTACCACATCACAGCTTGAACTCAACAACCAGGTTTACACACAGCAGACCACAGTTATTTCAATCATGCACTCTTCTAGCTAATAATATGACTCAGGAAGTTATCCAGAATTTATGTCAAATTATCTAAAGGTGGTCCTCAACATAAGCAAATACAATTTTACCCCAATTAAGCCCATTAACATAAGAGTAACATGACTGCCATCGAGCAAAACAAATTTTTATTGCAAAGAATACCAAAGTTACCATTATTTTAATAAATAATTTCTGTACAACAATTAATAATATAAGTATCCGCCTATGTTGGCACAATCAAAGGCTCAAAGAGATAAATCAATGAGTAAAATTTTCCATAACATTAAGTATCTTCATACATTAACATATTGTGCACAAGTAGAGCAGTAAAAATCAATGAAATTGATCCATATAAAATTATTCTTTAAGTTTTTTTTAAACTAGTGAAAAGTAATGCTAAATTTTCACTTCAAACATTCAACATACACTCTATTTACAATAGCTAATCATTAATATTTTCATTCACAGAGTAGCCTTTAAGGTACATTTATTAAATACATGTTAAGGGTTGCAGATTCTTCACTGGATAACTAAGTTTCCACAGACTTTAATTCAACATTCCAACAGCTGCTACAGCACAGAAATGTAAGACTAGAATCTACATACATGCCCTCCTATAGCTGAAAACATCCTTCAAAAAATAACACACAATCATTTCCATTTAATTGAAAATAATTCATAAAGAGTATTGGCCAGGAAACATTTAAGCCATTCAACATTCATCCCTTCAAAACATGACCTCATTAACAATGCAACAAAAATTCATTGGGCAAAATAACGCCAAACCCATTAGGCAAATTCACCAACATAGAGAGCTAACCCCACATTTACAGACATTTTACAAAAATACTGACTTTCTTATTGATTACTTTTTCGGAAATCACAGTCTTAATGAACACTTAGTCAATGCTAAGCATTCTATACAATGAGTTTAAAACAAGAATTTTTAACGATATTACAAAAAATTAATTCCATACTATTAATAACCATATGGAGGAAAAAAACATGGAATCAAATCTACTTCCTAGAGATGATCTAGATCTATCATTTCATAAGTCCCAAAAATAAAAATAAATTTTCTACGAAAAACTTGAACACCTATGAAATACAAAGGTAAAACTAAACAGCCAACAAACTGACAGCTGTATCACCATCTTCCAACCAAATTAGGGTAGTAGATTGCAGGTGAAGAAAAGAAAGAATTATCCATCCATAAGTTAAATTATTTAGTAGAACTGAATGTGACATTGATACCCACTAAAATTAAATAATAAAAATAAAAGCAGGACTTGCATAGTCCCACAAAGCTATAACACATGCATAGCTAACATATTCTCAATGATATACATATCCCAGGTGAGTTAAAAGACCTTTGTGTTGTAAATTTTTTAAAATGAAACATGATAAAAAAAAACAAAATAATAAGAAACATGAGACCTATTTATGCAAAGCTTACAGCATAAAACAAAATTTAGATCACACATGAGTCAACAGCAAAGAGAAAATTGGTGATAATACAATGTCAAGCTTAAGCTTCAGATGACCAAAATGCTGGGATACATAAAAAAATTGAATCTGATGGAATCAGGCAATCACTAATTAGCAGACTAATTTTGATGATGGAATACACAGTCGACCCTGTGATACCAAAAAAAAAAGAAATATTTATGTATCCTGTCCAGAAGAATCAATTATAAGGATGGATTAATCAATAATTGGAATGTTTTAGTCTCTAAAAATCATATTTGTGCTTTTTTAATTACGTCAAGCTAATGAACAAACTATAATAAAATAAATACATATTACTCCTGTCAAAGTTTTCCAGAATGTAGCAGTTTTCTCAAACTGGAGATTACCAAAGAGGTACAAATCATGCTTCCACTTTTTTCCAATCAAACAAAACTTAGGTTACCTACAACAGATCATTACAGTAAGGAATAATTTAGGCTTAAAAAAATAATCACTTGCTCCATTAAGTATTTACAATGTACAGCATTGACATTTGATATTCTAAGCACCTTATTCATGCACATTCTGCAGTTCACTTTTGTGAACTACATATGCAATATATGTACTATCATTAATTGTAAGCATGGCATGCACCATTTTCAGAGATCATTAGGATTAGTGTTACATAACAGCTTAATACTAAAGAATATAACAGGTGATATTCTTCATAATATAAGTAACCATCTCTCACAACAAGTACTGATCAACATACTGGTATAAAGAAATTCAATATCCTTAGTTCCCAGATTTGATAAATAAGACATTATCTTATTCTTGTTATGTATATCTTTGAGTAGCAATCAAATCCCGATTAGTACAATTTTCAACAAACAAGCAGCAAAATATTTTGCTAGTCTTTAAAATTCTACAAAATATCAAGTCTCTTAACCACATGTTAAGGGAGTGTGATAATACACCTCATCAGTAAATGAAGTATTTAATACTATCAAAAAACTAGCCAACCTTTTAAAAAAAATAACTTTGAAACCATGAAAAATCATTTTTGTACTTTGCTCTTCTATACAAAACAACAATCCAGGCCTATAATTTATAGGCATGCTGAGAAACAAGGGCAAATGTTTTACACTTCCCTATTCCCTTCTAGCTCTCTTAGCTCTACTTGTCACATTGCCAATGACACCCTGTCCCCCTGGTTCTCCAAGTTCGGGTCCAGTACCAGGAAGACTTAAACCACGACTCTTTTTAGTCACGTGAACCTGTGACTGTGCTGTCAACTGCAAAGATATGGCATGTGTGTTCAACTTTTCAGCCAGTAGTAAGTCCTTCAGGCCAGTCATTTTCTGGCTTCGTAGGGTCAAACAAGACCTCAATTCAGAAGAATTATCTAAACATTTTACATCCACTTTCTTCTGCTTTCCTTTTCCCAAATCATCCACATTCACTGCTAAGGGTGTTTTATCTTGGAAAGCTGAATTCTCCATCTTTGCTTCCATGGGCTTCTCATTTTCCTGGTTTGGCAGGTTTTTCAGCATTACAGCTACTTGCGAAGACTTCTTTGCTTGTACTTTGGGAGATGATTCTGAAGCTCCTCTTTTTCCCTTCCTACCACCATTGGCAATGGGAAGTAAAGGAGATTTTTCAGGCCCCAAATTATCCTCTGGAAGGAGAGCATCGATATCAGCTTTGCCCTCAGCCACCTCCTCTTCATCTGAAGAAGTTGATGGGGCTGGAGCAGGAATAAAAGGCTGTCCACTGCCCAGCAAATAGTCACGGTTAAGGATATTCTCAGCACAAGCCTCTGTCAAGGCTGCTATTGTTGGATGAGGTGGAGTGTCCTCCTCCTCTTTGGCTACTTTCCCCTGAAGAATTTCCTTTGAGTTCCACGTCACAGAGGTGCTTCCAGGCATCTGATAATTGTTGTTGTTTTCGTGAGCACCAGAAACTTTTTGGCCAGTGAAGTACTTATCCTTTGTACCTTTCTTTTCACACATAGAAAGGTCCCTCTCAAGTTCATTCATAGGGCATTCATCGTCTACAAAGCGACTAGTATCGCTCATTATTATCACTTGTGTTCGCACCTCAGCATCAAATTTAGAAATGGTGTTTACCAATGGTCGGGCCCATCCAATGTGTAGAACTGGAGTAGCGGCACCTTCCTCCCACTGACAAATTCCATCGTAAAACCTAAAATAAAATAAAAATAAACTCAAAAAATTGTGGTATAAGGGTAACTCAGTTATTTATTAGCAGTGTAAGAAATTAAAAGTCACTTTAAATGTAGAGTGGGTAAAGCTGTAGTTCAGAAAAACTTGAAACACCTCACCCAACATCCAATACACTAAATTACATTCAGAGCAAAGACATCGTGATTTTTACTCTTTGGTTCATTGCAGCTGGCATTTTACCATGCATACCACACATTAAGAGACTCTAAAAGAATAGATTTCCACAGGAAATGCAGTACAATCTTTGCATTTGGTTGAGAAGTAGGGTTGCCAACTCTACCACCTTTAGTAATACAGTAAAAACCCTTATTTATGCTATTCTAGGGACCGCTAGAAAAAATTGTAAAATGCAGGAAAATGCAAATAGTGGGAAAAGGTCAATTTTCAGTTTCACATGCATACTTTAACAATATAAAGTAAATATATAAATAAGAAACACTGATATACTCAACTAAAGCTATATTATTAATTATTTCTTAAAGTATAGAGTTGTCCTGATTTATTTTTGTATACAATATATTTCTACCCCAACCAACAATTGGAGGTTGTCAAATCCATAATTCCCAAACTTATACATTATGCAATGCCTTTTCTCTTATCACGAAGCCATTCATGGTGATATTAGACGATCTAGAACTAAAACTGCTTTTTAAGTTGGTATTCCTTCATACCATGATTTCTTGACTTTTCTCTTTTTCGACAGGTGTCTGCACTAGCTAGCATGTTTCGGAATCACATCGCGATTTTTCTTAATTGAATCCATTGTAGAGACCGGTAATCTTACATGTTTCACTATATCATTGCGACTGGAAGCATGAGAATCCACAATTTTTAATTACGCCTATATTGAAAATATTCTAGTTGCTGCGAAGGCTCCCGGGGTGATTAGAAGATTCGAGGGTTTCTGTTTTTTTTTCACGTTGGTTCATCTTAGTGCACGACAGTTTCGCCAGCATTCCAGATGGCATCTTCAGGTACTAAGTATAGGAAATACATAGTACGAAGATATGGTAAATATGTATATAGAACGAAGATATAGGAAATTTGATGGGATGTGATCTTTGGACATGAAGATGGTGTCTAGAATGCTGACGAAACTGTTGTCCAGACTGATGAACCATGGTGGAAGAAACCCGAAAACTCTCGAGTCATCTGAAAATATTGTAATTCACACCCATTTCCCATTTCAAAGTGAAATAAAATTTACGTTCCGGAGTAATTAAGGATAACATAAATAACACATGAGAATATTGAGCCACCTCGCTAGTCAGCCAGCACAAGCAGTTATCCAACGGTAAAAGATTTCTCAACAAAATTATTTTATTTACTTAATGCTGTTTTCACGCGATAAAGCTAATAAGGTTTATTTTGTAGTAACGTGTAGTAAAACTGTTGAATTAATGCAGGGCGATGGTTGGATGAATGATCCCCTGTTATCGTCCACCAGTTCAGTTCATGTATGTTTAACATTTCATAATGTCTCAGTAAAAATTCAATTTCATTCTTCACTATATGAACTTTGGTACCGCTTCAATATACTCCTGCAGGGGTTCCTAAATTATAAATCATGTCCTATACGCATTCATTTCACAGTAGGAATATTTTCCCGGCAAAAGGATAGAGTGTGTCTATCGTGGTAGAAACTCGCAATCGCTGAAACGATCACGAGTGATATTTTGTCTTTCCATCACTAGTGGCGCTGTGTACTGCGCCACTAAGTTCAAATTCTTCCGTAAAATGGAGCACATTTGCTCTCTGTCTTGTTTTTGAAGTGCATATGCATGAAATGAGGTAAAACAGTGTTTTATATAGACTGGTATGTATGGCTAAGTGTCATAGAAGGGAATTTTGTTTTTTTTCAATCTATTGCATTCTTACCCGCATCTAATGCAAACAGTGGGAAAACGGAAAAGTCGGGGTGCAAAAGTCGTGGGGTTCTGCATATGTTGGAGATATAGAAAATTGGATGGGACCCGATAAAAACATTGTAAATTGTGGGAAAACGTAAATACGTGGTTTTACTGTAACAGGGTTTATAGGAGTTTTCATTTTCATTTTCCCTGACTTTTCCAGGATTTTCAGACCATTATTAGTGATTTTCCCTGACTTTTGAGCACCTGAAAACTCCAAGATTTCAGTCATTTATAGATATAAAAGTGGTAGTGCGGAAGCAAAGAAGTCTAAACTTATGAAAAATTGTAGGTTTATTATCATATTAATCATATAAACTTCCAGTAATAAGAGATCAACAACTTTAAGTCAACAAAATAAAAATTATCGTTCCTTACATTGATATGCCTTCAGAAAGGGTTTAAATTGCAGAAAAATATATGCAAAGAAGGCTAACCTGGCTTTTCCTTCAAACCTGATGTCATGTTAAAGTAGCTCTTTGAATCAATCTTCATTTTTTCTTCCTCCCATCCTTCTACAAATTTAGCTAAGTGACTTCAAATTTGACTGAGAATAACTTTTTCCTCGCCAGAGGGACAAAGCGAAGCATTCCTGGTGAAATCGCTAGCGAATGAAAATATGAATGCGCACACCTTTCACCAATCTATTCACCAAATCATGCAGGCTATAGCCAGAAAGAACCACAATAGGGCCCCTGGGCTGCCTCCACAGCGAAGCCAGCCTGAGGCCAGCCGTCCCCTCCTTCACCCTCCTCCTCCACTCCTATGTGCAGTCTTTGATCTCTTGGCATTTTCAGGTGATAAATTTAAACATTTTGTGATTTTCCCTGACCACACGTTAAATTCCCTGACTTTTCCAGGATTTCCATGACCATTTTCATTTTCCCTGACTTTTCCAGGTTTTCCAGGATTTCCAGGTTCCTATAAACCCTGTGTAATTCTTTTCTTCATTATCTTCAAATTCTTCATACAATGTACAATATGATGCAGGAGAACAATATGGAAACACATTGACAGGTTTTCCCCCATTCTCCCTCCTCTATTCCTTTCCTTCCCGCACAAATGAACTGCCATATACAAATATGTATATGCAAGATCTTCTCCAATTTTTGCACTTCTACCTGAAGATGGTACAATGTAGCGAAACATGTTGCATTAATATATTTTTTACCCCATGGAACGTTAAAGTTCTTTTCAATTCCTTTATCATAATGGAACTCCATGAAGTCTCGGCCTCAACAATCCACTTTCAAATTAAGTTTTTGATGGTGTGGAGAAAACAATTATTTCCTACTGGATATTTACAATGTTGATCAGTGTCCTTTCAAATACAAACTGTAATGAATGGTTTTTAGCACTTCAAAAATGATGATTTTGACGTGACAAAAAACTTGATGGTGCACTGAGAAAATTTTAGGATACAGATTTTCAAGAATTACTCACTATTACATTAAATACTTGAAAAGTTGTCAACTGAATTAAACTTTTGATCGATCCACTATTAGAAAATGTCTGAATACAAATGGGATGGTAAAAAAATGGGTTCTATACAAGTTAAAGAGTACATTCCATGCATATAGAAAGACATCAAAAGAGGTTAAGTCATCAAGTCATTGTAGATGATAATGGTCACCACAGATGGTTTCAGCAGCTCATAGTATATGATACCCTTTGGGTCACACCAAAACTTTAAACCATGAATATTTCACTTTAAATTGGGTGGACATGGTTCAGCTGGCATCACCCATGGTTTTTGATGTTTAGGGTAATCATAATAAACCAATTTGTCATCAAGTCATCAAGAGGTTAAGTCATTAAGTCAAGGAGGTGTAGGCAAGATGTTGATTGATCAGCAAAAGAGAAAAGGCTTTTTGCATCAAACTGTCAGAAGATGACAAATGGGTTTATTATGATAACCCTTAACATCAAAAACCATGGGTGATGCCAGCTGAACCATGTCTACCCAATTTAAAGTGAAATATTCATGGTTTAAAGTTTTGGTGTGACCAAAAGGGTATCATATACTATGAGCTGCTGAAACTATCTCTGGTGACCATTATCATCAACAACTTATATGTTTGAAACAAACTTTGATAGAAAAATAACCTAAATGGAGTGACCGGAATGATAACTGATCCTACTGCATTTTTTCATTCGAGGAATCTGTGTATTGCCTGAAAAGTGGGAGAAGGTTATGGCTGCTGATGGAGCATACTTTAAATGAATGTACTTAGGTTTTTTTATTTTTTAACAAAGACCTTTTTTTAGCCAACAGGGGTGGATACTATTTTCATACCCAATATAATGCATTATTTTGTCCTTTAAAGTTTGATAGGTAAATATGTTTCAAACAATCGCAACCAAATGTTACCGCTGGAAATGGCCAAAAAACTATCAAAATTTCCTGTACAGGAAAGAAGGAGCCATGAAATTCTTAAAAATTCAATTTTAGTACCCAAATTTCCCAACAGAGTATTGCTTTTCAAGGTCAAAAGAAAATTCCAGTTTCCCAGTTTTCAAGGTTGGTAGACACCCTGCATAAAGCTAGCTTGAAATTTGTAGTTTTTACCTTAAGAGGTGTGCGAAGCACTCAGGATCCTTGAGAATAGATCTTGCACTATGTCCTGAACTAACAACTTTCATTATATGAGGGATTAGTTCATTAGCAATTTCAAGGAATTCCTTGTATATTTCTTCATCATCACGGGAATAATTGTACCTACGATTAAGAGAAGAGACATGTTAGCAGAAGTAACTGGAAACACAATGAATTAAGCTTGTACTTATAACTAATACAAATCTTAATAAAAACACAATCAAATAATTTATTCATGAACTAATAATAGTTCACTTAGATACTGTTATATTGAATAATTGAATCAGCAACTCAAAATCAACGCTTTTCACAAATGAACTAAGCTAAAAATACAACATAATAAACTGAGGTGAAAAACTCACTGTCTGATTACATCAGCAGCATTAGCCCAGCTTTCAAAGGCTTCTTTGTACATACCACTCCTGTAAAAGTATCCACCTTGGTATGTGTATGGATATACATGCTGATTATTATAATACAATCTTGCTGAAGTAACTGCCTCCTCAAAAAGAGAAGAACATGGAGGTCTACCAGATGTTGGAGCTATTTCCTCTAGATCACCCAAATTTCCTAAAATTGAGAGCATATTGTGAGAAGAGTATATTCTGGGTAGTTTGCAAGAATGAAGTTTATACTATTGTTTAAATCTCAATCAGGAGGGTCTAGGGAAGGCATAACCTGAACATGTTCCATATTTAGCTGGCAAAGAACAAAGTTTCATAAGGTTGATAGAATACACAGCTTACCATAATTGAATTTGAAGGAACACTAGTTAATTTAACAAGGTCATTTTCACACATTTGTAACATCTGATACCAAAAGGCAAAAAACCCCAAAATACCTCTTTTGTCAAGTAAGTACAAAACTTTATATATTTAAAATCTTTTTCAGAGATTATACATCTATTTCCATTAAAATTCATCACAGTGTAGCTCACATTTAAGGTTTTTCACTTTTTGGACAGTTTCATCTGACATTATTCCTCATTAAAAGAAGAAAGGAAGTGCTGACGTTGGGTCTTTTATGTGCAACCAACTCCACAAACACCATACTTCACACATAAACCTCAATCTATTGGCTGTTCAGGTGATGCTTTTTTTAACTTTTCAGAATAACTTTATTTCTGACAAGAGTTGCATTACGTACTGCATGAACTCACAGCAGTGGCATGAGTAGAACTGACTTATCTCCTTGTGAGTGCCCCCTTGGCACATTTCATTGTTGCCAGCTTTACATAATGTTACTCATTTCTTTATTAGGCATGGGGCGCCAACATTCCAAACATTACACTCTTCGGTAAGTTGAAATCCAGACCTCTTTATTATTAATATATGGATGGTTTTTCGTGAGTTTAGGTCTTTTATTAAAAATGAAAACTATTCCACTTATGGCCGGCGTTTCGGAAATTTTATTTTTCCTTCTTCAAGGCTATAAATGGGATGAACCACCAATAACATAAAAATGATAAACATGATCAAAAGGATATTTACAGTGCCAAAAATGCTTTACAATATAATTTTTTACAAATTTTAATGTCAAAAGATTACATGGAATAATTTTACCTACCTTAAGTTCAATAATTGATATTGTTTACAAATTGGTTGTTAAGGTCTATATGTTATACAGTAGAACCTCTATTTTACGAAGTTGAAGGGACCCAAAAATTTGAGCTTTGTAAATCAGAGGGTTTGTAAATTGGAGGTTATCTTCCACTAACTCCTCTGTCTCCGGAACTGATGTGTCACCAAAACCAGCTGATCTCCAACAGTAGGAAATAGTTTTTGCGGTGACACTCACATGCTCTGGCAACACCTCGCACAGCATGGAGCAATGTCCATGGAGGCACATCATGCACATAAGAGGCTTGATCTGTGACAAATGTACGTCTACTAAAACTCCGCTGACAAGAATGCGAGTATACTTTCAATGCAATTAAACACTATGCTGAACTTAACTTGTCAAATAATTATGTTAGGGTTGAAATCAAACTAATTACTATAACAAATAATAGTCATCTGCTCATTCTGGGAAAAACCAACAGATATTACGTGAAATTCTCTGTGTGCAGTGTATCTACATCAAATTGAAAGGGTTTAAAAATTACACCTCAATTGTATTGATTCGCTGTATAGCATAGGCGTTATTCCTAAGGCTAGGAGACTCACTTTAGTAAAGGAGAATGAAACAGCCATGAATAAAAAAAAAACAGGTGAATATTTTTCTACAAATTTATAATGGTATGAACTTGGCTGCTGCAACTGAATTAAGTTCTTGTAGCTGTTCAGTTGGTAGATCTCAAAATAAGGGGAATAACTCATAAGAGAATTTACTCATCCCGCGGAGTGTTTTAATCATATGCAGTTATACATTAATTAACGAAAGGGGTATATTTAGTGCTAGTCGATTTGTGTTTAAAGAAGCCATTTTAACAGGGGAAAGCCAATTTTAACTAGGAAATTTCAAAACAAAGTTCCAACTGACCTAGTATATTTCAGTGAAAAGACAAGAAAATGCCTTTATTGAAAAAAGCGTATCGTTTGAAATACATTTAATAATATTTCGCAGTGGATGAAAGTCAATCTTAGATATTCACTCAGTTAATTTGAAATTCCCTCTTTTTTTAAGATGCGTTCTACAGTGCTGACATCTAGCGGTGATTTACGAGAACTATTTACTCGCGGCTACAGAAAGCGATCGCAAATTCTTACCTAACGACGTAAAACACTTCTAATGAAAAATTAAATAATCAAATTGCATCAAGATTTGAATATAAGTAATTTATTATTGCAAAATCAGTATTTTTTAATGAAACTAAGCTCCACGGCAGCTGCAGCAAAGAACTTCCAACGGGAATGATATTTTCAAATGAAAGGCTGAACCACGAACATGTATAAGGACTGTAATCGGCCTAAGGCGCTGCATGTATTGCGTTGATTCCGGAACTTCTGCTTGTTAACTTTTCCCTGGTGATGTCGCTAGCGTTCCAAGTGCCGCGTACTTTTCTGTGAAAATACATGGCGGCAGTAGGGAGTTTTGTGACGGCAAGCCACTTATCTTCTAATTTTGCAGCTGAAAAGCCACCCTCAGAGATATCGATTACATCATTTATTCTTTGATGTTAAGAATTGTGTGTGAGACTGTTGAAGGGTCAATATCATTCCTAGGTAGTGAGTACTTTAGTGGTAAAAAAATCTCCAGACCACGGAACTCTCTGCCGGCATTTGTGCATTTTCGTTTCTGGCGTTGAACGTTTTCTAAGCACATCAGCCATCACTACCAAGAGCAGTGTTTCGTGCAAGGATGCAAGACGGGATATAGTAAAACGAGGGAAGAAATGCCAAGCTGGATGTGAAGATCAAGTGATTGTTCAAAGCCACTGTAAGTACACATTTTGTTGTTAATGCTCTGCATTTGTAGTATTCTATTTGTTTTGTTATCAAGTGCAATATCATAACAATAGTGCTCATTTGTGGCTCAGAATAGTACGAAAATCCGTAAACGTTTAATATTTCCGCTTTCTCGTCCACGTAGCGGTAGAAAATGTGAGGTAGGGACTTGTTATTGCTGATGTGCTAAGAGATATTTCTGTGCGTTGTTTCGTTGGAACTGAAAGAATCCGAAATTGGGTTGAAGTTACTTATTAATTGAGGTAAATTAGAGATTTCTTCGAAGATATGTAGTGAAGGTTGATCAGCACGTTTTGCATATTTAATGTCACCGGGACTATATCTAACCTTTTACTGATAATGCTTTGTGTTTGGAAAATGTAATTGCGATTATTATGAAGCGCCAAAGACAGCAGCCCACACGGATGCTTTCAGTCTCAAGCGCGAATTGAAAATTTGAAGAAATTAATTTTTCGTCGGAAACCCTCTAATTTTTTTTCAATAGTAGAACATGCCCAGCATCTGATAAATACCTTGGTTTTACCGTCATCAAAGACGTCTTGGCGGGAGTAAACTCCGTAAATAAGTGGTCAAGTGGACATTTAGTTGGGAAAGCATAGTGGATTTTTATTGAAGCAGTAATGGTGTATAGTAGGGTTTTATCGAATCGCCACATTTTGTCGGATGGTCACCAAACTTAGGATTTATGGACCATGGATGTATCACTTATTTCACATTCTAAAAAATACTAGATATGGACTAAAGCGCTGCGACAACAATTAAAATTTGATGAAGCTTCCACTGCCTTGCAAGCCATAGAACAGGATGAATCAGTGCTAATTATAAACGAAACTTTTCGTGGTAATGTTTGTGTAATTGTATTACTTTATTTCATGGATTGGGAATTTTTATCTGACCTGAAGTTGAGTTTTTGACTTTGTCACTTAATTAAATTCCTAGAAAATATTTTTACTGTTGACGTTATAAATATTTGGCGTCCAACTATCTATGGTAGACTGGAGCATAATCACATAAAATTAGATAAATTGATTGCCGAACTGAGACAAAATGCCCTTCCTTCGTACAATTTGCATTATGAATAGGTGTTATTACGGATATGGAAATGCGAAAATGGATAATACCTCTATGGTGCTCTGGTGATATTCACGCTTCTCTAAGTTCTTTGTGGCCATGTCTGAATTATGTTATGTTTACCCTTCTCATGTTTTCAGGTGAAGATGTCATTTGCGGTTTGTAATCAATCCATACTCGTTTGACAATCGCCGTCTACTCAATGCTCGGTTGCTTAAGGAAAGAATGTCAACTGATTTCAATGCCCTGCGATATTTTACCTGAGATTATTTTGAGAATCTTCTTGAGAGATTATTGACAGGTATGTGATTAATGATCTTGTTGACGTACTCTGTGATCATGTCTGAAGTATGTTATGTTTACCTTTCTCATGTTTTCATTTTCAGATGAGGATGTCATTTGTGGTTGGTAAACAATCCGTACTAGTTTGACAATCCTCATCCACCCAATGCTCGGTTGCTGAAGGAAAGTATATCAACTGATTTCAATGTACTGTGGTATTTTAACTGAGATTATTTTGAGAATCATCTTGAGAGATTATAAACATGTCTTTTGCTGTTGATATGAAAAGGATATGCTATTGCATGCTATGCAATTATTATATTAATGTGTTGTATTAGTCTTTGGATGTTGTACTTCATGGTTAATAAAATGTCTGCCAAGGAAGGTTTCAGTGATTATTCCACACACTTAATCCCTCTCCTATGAGATCAAGTATCGTCGGCCACCATTTACTAATGTTTCTCTGGTGATTTACCGCGATTGAAGGCTATATTTTAATTGGATATGAAATATATAACGAGTTAAAAGGACCTTTTTTGAGCCGGTTGATTGTGAATTTTTCTATGGGACCTGATTTAATGCCATTCAAAATAAGCAAGGATTATCTGAAATTTCAATGTTACAATCTTGTATGTGAGTGCATACATATATTCCTTGCTAATTGAGCCTACCGACGGATCCGAATTTGCAGTTGATAATATCATTCTGATGACTATTTCAAGGGCTAATTGTAACTTTTTCCCTAACTATTAGAACCATTACCGTCTGTTTAAACTTCGTTACCGGCTGGTGTAGTGCTTTCCATTCGCTTGCAGGTCTGATAAAATCCTAGCTGCAACCTTGGCACGTAGAGCATGTTTGCGATGTCTCCAAACCAGACATTTAGAAGCCGTTGGTTAGTAATAAGGTGATATTATGCATATGAAAGTTTTCGTCATTTGCTCAGCCATCTCCGATATTTACTCGCTGTTACTTTAATATGATGTTATTGCATTTTACGCTCATCTCCCACGTACACTATGCATCTAAACCATCGTGTTTACATTTTTAGTTCCGCTTTCTTCCGAATGGTTGCGCAGTAAGCGAGGATGTCATTGATGCGGAATGTTTGGGTTCACTTTCTATTGGTCCGTTGACAGTCCATATCCATGTTCATGGGCTGAACAAAGTTCTGAATTGGGGTTGCGGCGGCTACCTTAAAGCTAATTTTAAATAATTCCAGAGAAAATATGGATCCTTTGTGACGACGAGTTATGTATTCGCAATACACAAAATGATAGAAAAGGAATAGAAATTACCAAGCACTAATCAGATTATTTCATGAACTGGGGCATTGTTTTCGAGAAGTAGGCGTCGTGCATGCGTCTTTGAACATTTTTTCCTTGGATCATATAATTAGGATTGAATTGCGATTTGGATGATCAGTCTCTGGGATTTTTGCTACAGTTTAAGCACTTCAAAAAGCACTATGCTACATTTGATTTTTCCACATTTTCCCATATGAAATACTTGGACCGAGGGCCCTCTCAACACGACCTATCTGACTTCAGCTGCTCCTGTCGCGGTATACAGCGATCGTTATTCCATTGTACTGAGTTCAGTGCTACAAAATCATTTCAAAAACTTCGTAAAACAGAGGTCAATCACTCCCAGGGACCGGCCTCTCACTTCATAAATCAATAAAATCGAGGTTTCGTAAAATAGAGGTCATTTTACATGGTTATCCTATATACAAAGATCGGGACCGGTGGAATGGTTCGTAAATTGGTGTCATTTCGTAAATTAGAGGTTCGTAAAAAAGAGGTTTGACTGTAATTTTTTAATTTCGATGTATTGAATTGTTATATATTTTACTTAAATTACAAATGTCAGTTCTTTTATTACATGAATTTTGATCTTTACTAATATGATACATTTCTTTGAATAACCTTTTTGATAAATTTTCTTCTGTGTCTAAAGTTTTTGTTTGGTCGAAATTAAAAGTATGGCTGTTTTCGTTTGCATGATTTGTCAATTCACAGAATTGTATTTTATTTTTTATGGATGTTCTGCGTTGTGATAGTCTGTTTTTTTTAAATATTGTGATGTTTGGCCTATATAGTTACTATTACAATTGTTACATGGTATTGAATAAACGATATTACTTTTTAATTGATCAGGGGTTTCAGATTTTAGTTTTGAATATAAAAGTTTATGCTGAGTTTTGTGATTTTTATGTGCTGTTTTGTAATCTGGTTTTTTGAAGACTACTTATTTGTTCCGATAATTCATTTATATAAATAATTCCCCTATATTGGGTTTTTGTTGTGTTTGACATGTTACTTGAATTTGTGTAGTATTTTGTTGGTGAAAATGACATTCTTTTCAAGTGTATTATTGAATGGATAAGTTGTTTTGGAAAATGGTTTTTTTCTAAAATTCCTTCAATAATTTTTAAATTTTTTTCGTGGAAAATGCTATTACTTAAATTGAGTGCTCTGAATTTCAGTGCGTGAGCTGCATTTAATTTTTGGTTCAGAGGGTGGTGGGAATGGAAATTTAGGTATCTATCGGTTTTGTGTGGTTTTTTCCACCAATCTATTGTGAATGAACCGTCGAAATTTCTTTTAGTCATCATGTCCAGGGAAGATAGTTTGTTATTCTTTTCATTTTCTATGGTAAATTGTAATTTAGGATGAAAATTATTAAAATGTTCTAAAATAGTGTATTCCGGGATTTCGTTTGGCAATGTTAGATATAAATCATCCACAAATTTGTAGATGAAAGGTATATTAAAAGGTAACTTTGGAATTACTGAGTCTAGGAGGTTGTTCATTGTGAGATCTGCTAAAATGGTCGCCACGGGGGATCCCATTGGAACTCCACTTGAATAGTTTTCATTTTTAATAAAAGACCTAAACTCAAGAAAAACCATCCATATATTACACTCTTCAAAATAATGTGGACCTTTTTCTGTAGATATTGTTTCAATACAAAATGCTGGCTCTCTCTCCCCTGGCTAACTGCTTTCATTATAAACATATTTCTTTATAACTTGGGTTTCTATAATATCCATTCCTATTGCTTTTTTGATCTATAATTCCTACAGTATTTTCTGTTTTCTCAATCTTGTATCTTATAACTCTGGACCTTAGCAACCTATTCCCATGTGGAATTCATTTTCTATACCAACTGCAAAGGCGTATATACTTAATTATACAAATTCAGGAAAAGCAATGGTATAGTGGAAGCAATTTTGCCCTTTAGGCTGCTCGTAGAGAAGAGAATGGAGATAAAAACAGACATTCACTCCATTTGTGGTTTTGTAGGCTTCTGACAACATAAATTGGAGTTCAATGTCTGGAATTCTAAAAGGAATTGGAATCCCGTACAATGACTGAATAATTATTCACAATTTGTATTAAAATCAAGTAGCTGTAATTAAATTTGGACCCAGCAGTGAAAAAACATGAATAAAGAAAGTGAGACAGGACTGTGCACCTCCTGTAATTTTTAATGTTTAAATGTTTACATCAAGAAAACCTTCAATTAATTTAAAGAAAAGACTTCAGGAATGAATATTTGCAGGAAAAAATTAGCATGCTCTAATTTGGCGATGAAACACCACGGCCAAGATATAAACAGGTTAAAGAACACTCTTGTTAACATGGAGAGGACAATGGCCAATATCACCTGAAGACAAAAGGAAAACAAAGCAAGGTGCTCAGAAGCTTTACTATTTTTTCCCTGATTTCCTTGACCAAAATTTATGACTTACCCTGACTTTTGAACCATTTCCGGGTGCATTTACTTGTAGGAAACTGTGTTTTCCATTGTGTCTTAATGCAAAATGCAGTTTCAGGCATAACAGGAACACAAATTTACAGCAAATAAATCACAGAAACATTGAAAATTTAAAAATAAATTTTTTACTTTAATTATTTTTTTGGATCTTTTGATATTTATTGGTGTCTGGACACTCACTCTTGTCAGCACATGGCTTAGAGGAAGCACGAGGTCATCATATTTTGGGGGTTATGCAAAGGATGGAGATGGCCCATGGGAATAGAGAAATCGAAATCTAGGTTCTCCTAAGAGAAAGGTTATGAAAGATCAAGCAGATGATAGGGTTGCGAGGAGCAAAACTGGTGGTGGTATATTCCAACCACAATCCGACATGATGGCTGACAAGTTGTGGTTGCTTATAAAGGGCCAAGCAGAACCGCTGATGAACGATAAAGGCTAGGACTACGTATTTAGGTAAGTTATTGGACACCAACACATCTTGGAATTGTGTCGCCATACATGATTTTGTTTCGTAGACATTGAAACACATTTTTATTCATAGGGCACGCTTCACAAGACATTTTGGTGGATAATGTGTTTGTTGTCGGAAATGACGACGACAGTATAACAGTAGAGGGATTCAAAATAATCCAAGGTCAAAAAGGTTAAGGGGAGGTTTTCTCATTGCGTGCTACGCTCCAATACAAGCTCTTTGACACTTTGCACGACCCGATCTAACCACCGGAATGAATACGGCAAGGCTTCCGAAGTAGGCAGTCCCCCAGACTAAAAAATTGGGCGCGGCGGCCCACCTGGAGGCACATACACAGCTAAATTTTGGTCTGACAAAAAAATCAGGGTGGCTACTGATAACCAATTTTCAAATTCCCTGACTTTTCCCTGATGGCTTTACCAATTTCCTTGACGGATCGCCAAAAGGTCTCCTATTATCGGAATATTTTATTTCTGCAGAATTAATTTTCGTCAAAACTCAGAAAATGTTAAAAGCTGAAATCAATACATTAAAAGCTAAAAGAATGAAAAAATATATGGAACCTCCGCCCTAATGAAAAAATATATTAAACCTTCACAAGTTAAGCCCTCACACAAATTGTACAGACCCTTTTTTGTGGCCGTATATCATATTTCCACGGCCGTGTATGTTTCCTTCGGTAAAATTAAAAATTGAAAATATCTAATTCTTCAAGGAAGAGGTGGCATGTCGTGGTAGTCCTGGGAAGTTGAAGATTACTAAAAGGCATCGAAGGGAAAGTTAATGGTCAATTTACTGGCGGACTCCGGCACAGGTATCACTAAGCTACGCGAAAAATACAAACCAAATCAAAGTTCTTGGACTGGATCAAAATCGTATGGCACGAATTTTAGAAGCAAATAACAATTTAATTAACGTGGTCGTAACCACTTGATTGTCAGATGGAACAAAAAATGTAAAAATATTTTTATAAACAAACAAAATGTAATCGTGCCACTGCGAGCGAAAACAGGAGGCCATTAGCAAAGGCATTGTCATATTTAGGAATGTCATATTTGAGGTGGTTTGTACCCTGACTAAATAGCTTTGAGAGGGAGCTAAGGGGGCCATTCAATAATTATGTCGAGCGTGAAAGGTGGAGAGGGGAGGAGAACTCTTATGGTCTCGCGAAGGGGGGCATGGAAATCGAAGATTATCTCACGTAAGATTTTGTTTACACGTGTGATCGTACTTGCATTACCATTTTAATAATCATTGTCTCGTATTTTTAGAACTGCAAGCACGTATTTACTACAAGCTAGTGTGCTATAACTACCTCTCGATCTGAGTCTGGTAAGTTAAAAAAAAAAAAAAAAAATGCAAGGTAAAATCTTCCGAAAAACATAGCCTCTGATTCCTTATGATGAGCAGAATACCCGGTGATCATGAATTTTAACACTACTAGGCAAATATCACATTAAGGATATACAAAAGGGATACATTGTATGACTGATTCACAACTAAATAACTAAGATTCACAACTGAATGTTCAACGAATTGACGGGGCCTATTCTATGCACTTCGGCGATGGACATTAGTTTTAGTAGGCGAAATGTTTTGGTGAAATAAAGGGTGGGAAAGACTGCCGGGTAAACATAATGGTAGAATAATAACGAGAATTTCCTATCCCAGTTACTCCCTGACTGTTATGAGAATTCCCTGACTTTTCCAGATTTCCAAAATTCCCTGACAATTCCAGGTTTTCCCCGTTTTCCCTGACGATCGCCACCCTGAAAATTCTATAGGACAAAAGTTCTTGGGGAGGTCAAGTAACATCAGAATTAAACCAAAAAATGACAAATTTCCCGAATTTAAAATTTAAAAAAAACTCTTCATGGATAAATCTGGAAAATGTGCATTTGTTTGGCCTTGCGGAGTTTCTGTCGTGTCAGAAGAGATGAAACAGTGACACAGATGATTCCTTGCATCATGATTATACTGGCAGCAAAGAAAAGGACTGTCAGTTGGTGGTATTCGAACCCTAGACTCACGTACATAAAGCAAGAGCATTACGGACTCTGTTGAGTCGGCTACCATGCAGCAACCTCACAGCAGTTAGCGGTATTCGAACCCTAGACTCACGTACACAAAGCAAGAGCATTACAGACTCTGTTGAGTTGGCTACCATGCAGCAACCTCACAGCAGAGACATCAGGAGAAGCTAAGTTTGGCGTGAACAGACATTTCCAGATATTATGATCGGAGTGCTGTTTGAACATCCTTTGTCTCTCCTTCCTCTTTATTTTCCTCTCTTTCTTCTTCACCCACTTTCTATCAATGCAAACCTTAGATGTTTTCCTGCCTTTTTTCATTGATTCCAATAATAATATCAGCACGTTTCAGAAAACTTCCTCAGTTAATTTGCCTTGACCTTAACCGTAACTAAGATCCTCAGCAAAAACAGGCCACCATCAATTATTCTGGTGAGTAAAAAATCATTTATTATTCACGTTTTGAGAAAAGTTTTTTTACAATTATTATTTTAAGTTTCTTCTTTACGTTTAGAGTACATGCCACCACTAAATAAAAAAGGCGGAAGAAACTCTCAATTCTTACCAAGGAGTTGACATCAGCTCTTGATAGTGATAAATTTGGTGAAAACTAGTGATAAATTTCAACTTATTTCAACTAAATACAACTTAAACTAGTGATAAATTTGGTGAAAAAAGACTGTAGAATCCACAATGGCACATCAGCAGCCCTTGATGTGGCCAGTGTTGTGGGCTGTTGCATCAAAGACTGTGCCGGCAATTTTATTCTCTAAGTCCCAATCACTAAGAAGTACAAAAGTTGCTTCTGCTTGAGCACGTCGTGTGCTTGCATCATGGCGTAATGTCCAAGATGCTGGTCAAGGTCTAGACCCGTGACAACTACGTCCACTTGCCCACATGTCGAACACAAGCTCAACAACTTTTTGCATGCATCACGGATGGTCGGCATCAGTCTCTTGAGTCGTGCAAACAGAACAAACTATACAACATTCCTTAATATCGAAGTCTGTTGTCACCACAAATCCTGCCCGACGCACCACCAATAAGCCACGTCACCGGGGATGTTCTGGTAGTTATCTTACAAGGAGGCATCGCGAGAGTGATGTTCGGGATCCGAATGCCGATGTTATTTTCTGAAACTATAAAGGAAATGTAGAAAAAGTGTCACGGCTTTCTTCCCCATAGGCCCGGGTTCAAGAGATAAAAGCAAGTAAAGATTTTGCGCGGAATGAGTACTTTGAATGAGGATGCCTCTACAACAACCGCCGTGGCTGAGTGCGTTGAGGCGCAAGGCCAACAGCTTTTGCCCCGAGCAATCTGGGTTCGAGTCCTGGTTGTGTCAATTTTTTTTTCTTTCTTATAATTTAAGGAATCAATGTTACAACCCATCCCCATTCATTTAAGTCAGTTACGTTAGTATTTTTTCTATTTGCAACTCATTTTATATATTTTCAATGGACCGAGGACTTACGACGCGAATTAGGGGATTTTATTTTCCCATTACAGGCTCACATGCTGCCCGACGCATTAGGTTTGGATTTCGATGACCCGTGAATACTTCTATGAATACCAAGGGCTTCAATTGTTCGCTGGACTACCTCAAGATCGTAAAGAATCAACTAAATGGTTATTACACTGCTTATTATCAAAATCACTACTTTACACACCTTCAAAGCAACGCACAGCACAGGTGTTGTCTTCTTGGGATGATGACAACACCGATGGAGAAGTGTCATTATCATTGTCTGACAATGAGGAGCCGTCACTGGACGACGGACAGATTTCTCGAACACTCTTCATTTAGCTTCCGAGAACTCCCGACACAACGCCGCAGATAGGTGAAAACTAAATAATGCACAAGACTTACTGCAGGAAACTTGAGCTACGCTTCACTTTACCTTCACTGATCAAGAGCTGGATTGAAACTGGTGAAATAGACGGCCCAATACAGCTACCACGCGTTGCTGTAAGTAGAGAACACCCCTTCCCAGCACTAAAAACGTTGTCTCAAACCGCAATTTTCCGACTCCTACATTCTTTTATTCATAATAGCATTTCCACCGGGTTTTCCCTCCATTAGAATTTCTCCACAGCCCACCTACTGTCTTTCCAACAAATTCTCCCTCCTTACCACAGAATGTCCTTCCATCCACCCTGTCTCCTTTATGACATGCCTTCTTGCGCCCTTCAAAGAGTTCCGTCCCCAGCAACCCTTCCTCCACAGCTGACCCTCGCTAATCTCTCAATGAGGCACCGAGGCCCAACCGTGTGAAGATGGGTGCGAAAGATAGACAAAGAAGACTTCGAGACCGCTTTGAGCAGACTACTGGAACGCAGGGTCATTGCACTTAACGGCCCCCTAAAGGGTAAAAGGGGGAAGCTGGCTAGGGTTAGTAACTGAATTTGAGGATAGCCAGTTGTGTTTATTTGGTGACAAGAAAGAGTTGAGATCAAAAATATATGAAGGGGTTGAGGGTGCAATGGCTGGGGCGTAGAAGAACGCATTACCTGGAATTTCACGTGTCGTTATATACGTCCCCAAATTCGCGTGGTAAGTCATCATTCGGAGGTCCATTGAAAATCAATAAAATACGCTGAAGATAGAAAAATACTATTGTAACTGACTTAATTGTATGGGATTGGGTATGTAACAACGATTCCCGCGATGAAGGAATATACCTTACTTCAAAAGTTTTATCAATGCCTATAATCAAATAATGGGCAATTACATGCCACGAATGAAAATTTAAATTCATTCATTGAACCGAAAGAAAACATGAGGTAGGAAGAAAAATATTTTTATCCCTACATCATATTTATTTGTGTAGGAATTCAAAATCTTCCCGTCGCCCACGATAAGGGTTCACTTCAATAAAACACGTTGTACCTTGAGAAAATCGTTTTAAATATGTTTCACATGCCCTTCTATTTTCTGCCGATATCATACTCACTATTTAAGGAAAAATAAAGTGATAAAAATGAAAATTCTAGGGCGGTTCCGAGGAATTTACGAGGGCAACCATCGCAGTGTAATAAGCATTTAGTTCATTCTTTACGGTCTTGAGGTAGTCCAGTGAACAATAGACGCCCTTGGTATTCATAGAAGTATTCACGGATCTTCGAAATCCAAACCTAATGCGTCGGGCAGCATGTGAGCCTGGAATGGGAAAATAAAATCCCCTAATTCGCGTCGTAAGTCCTCGGTCCATTGAAAATCCATAAAATGAGTTGCAAATAGAAAAAATACTAACGTAACTGACTTAAATGAATGGGGATGGGTTGTAACATTGATTCCTTAAATTATAAGAAAGAGGCCTTGCGCCTCAACGCACTCGGCCACGGCAGTTGTTGTAGAGGCACCCTCATTCAAAGTACTCATTCCGCGCAAAATCTTTACTTGCTTTTATCTCTTGAATCCGGGCCTATGGGGAAGAAAGCTGTGACACTTTTTCTACATTTCCTTTATAATTTCAGAAAATAACATCGGCATTCGGATCCCGAACATCATTCTCGCGATGCCTCCTTGTTAGGCGGCATAATCAACTGACTTCCTTTTCAATCTCACTTTCTTACTTGAACCACAGTGTCTCCCTAAGACATGCCAAAAAAACATGATACGACTCGTGCCAGTACTGCGTGAGCTCGGGCTTAAATTGGCACACGCACAGCACCTCAGCTCAGCGCATACTGACCGACCACGCTTGCAGCCATGGACTTTACCCTTAGGCCCCAAGGGAGGCTCGACAAGACTGGAAATGTCTTTTCACGCCAAACTTAGCTTCTCCTGATCTGTCTCTGCTGTGAGGTTGCTGCATGGTAACCAACTCAACAGAGTCCGTAATGCTCTTGCTTCGTGTATGTGAGTCTAGGGTACGAATACCGCCAATTGACTGTCCTTTTGTTTGCTACCGGCATAATCATGATGCAAGGAATCATCTGTATCATTGTTTTCATCTCTTCTGACTCGACAGAAACTCCACAAGGCCAAATAAACACACATTTATTGGATTTATCCATGACAAGCGTTTTTATAAAAATTTTTAATTTGAGAAATTTGTCATTTTTGGGTTTAATCCTTACGTAACTTGACCAGGGTTTATAGGAGTTTTCATTTTCATTTTCCCTGACTTTTGAGTGCCTGAAAACTCAGAGATTTCTTTCATTTATAGAGATAAAAGTGGTAGTGAGGAAGCACAGAAGTCTAAACTTATGAAAAATTGTAGGTTTATTATCATATTAATCATATGAACTTCCAGTAATGAGAGATCAACAACTTTAAGTCAACAAAATAAAAATTATCATTCCTTTCATTGATATGCCTTCAGGAAAGGTTTTAACGGCAGAAAAATTTATGCAAAGAAGGCTAACCTGGTTTTTCCTTCAACCCTGATGTCATGTTAAAGTAGCTCTTTGAATCAATCTTCATTTTTTCTTCCTCACATCCTTCTACAAATTTGGCTAAGTGACTTCAAATTTGACTGAGAATAACTTTTTCCTCACCAGAGGGACAAAGCGAAGCATTCCTGGTGAAATCGCTAGCGAATGAAAATATGAATGCGCACACCTTTCACCAATCTATTCACCAAATCATGCAGGCTATAGCCAGAAAGAACCACAATAGGGCCCCTGGGCTGCCTCCACAGCGAAGCCTGCCTGAGGTCAGCCGTCCCCTCCTTCACCCTCCTCCTGCACTCCTATGTGCAGTTTTTGATCTCTTGGCATTTTCAGGTGATAAATTTAAACATTTTGTGATTTTTCCCTGACCACTCGTTAAATTCCCTGACTTTTCCAGGATTTCCATGACCGTTTTCATTTTCCCTGACTTTTCCAGGATTTCCAGGTTCCTATAAACCCTGTTGACCTCCCCGAGAACTTTGGTCCTATAGAATTTTTTGTCAGACCAATATTTAGCTGCATACGGACCTCCAGGTTGGCCGCTGCACCCACTTTTTTAGTCTGGCGGACTGCCAACTATGGAAGCTTTGAGGGATCCCTTTCGGTGGTTGAATCGGGTCGCACAAGGTGTCAAAAACATTGTATTGGAACGCAGCATGCGATGAGAAAACCTCCCCTTAACCTTTTTGACCTTGGGTCATTTTGAACCCCTCTAGTATACCAGGTCTGTAGTTTTCCTATATGAAAGCCAGAAAAATGCTGACTATTTAATTTTAAAATAATATTGGCTACAGTAATTCAGGTGAAAAATGTACATTAGACCATGGACACCCTTTCAGAAATGGATACCACAAGAGAAGATAATAATGAAGTGATCTTATCTGTTGAGATGTGTACAATCAATGAAGTAATGAATGCTGGTAGTGAAACTGAGCAAGCAGAGACAAACACCCCAAAGAGATTAAAGGAAGTACAAAGGAATCCCATCTGGACTGAAAGGAGACTCCCAAAGAAACTTTCACGCACTGCAGCTGCCCGGCAAGAAGTCGCTAAGTTGTCGTCCGAGAGGAAAGAGCTCTTTGTACTAGTCACTTCAAAAAAGGGCTGTACAAGAAGATGAAATCTTTTAACTTAATAAGTGTGCGCTATTAAAGAAACAGGAGGCTTATCAATCCAAGAAAGAATATTACTCATTAAAGATGGAAATAATTTTATAAAATGCCACAAAGTAGATTGTTTAACGATTTCATATTTGTATTGCAGCTTCATCATTTTGGATACATTCAGAAGTATAATTGCTTAATTATTCTGTATTATTCTTTAAATTTTCTTTCTATTTACTCAATTATTTAAGTATTATTTTTTTAATATCGTGCAGAGTTATATTTGTTGTTCATTTGGTAGAAGTATTGAAGAAATTTGCTTAAATGTGATCATATATTTGTTGCCTGCTGATTGATGAGGAATGGATGTTGTTTTGTTTGATGAGTCAGTGGTTACCTTTTATATTTATTTATCATATAAGTTGTTTTATTGCTTTGTGTTTACATAATCATGCTTCAGGACTAAGTAATGTAGTGTTAACAGGAGTAGTCCAGTAGTTAGTTTGTGTTAGTGCTGGTTAACAAAAGGTATCTCTGAAGTGATGGTATGGTCACACTCACAATTCTGAATTTTATGTTTTAGTGGTTGATAATGACATTCTGTGCAGATATTCTTAACAGTTTGGTCAAATAATGAAAACGGAGCAGAAAATATAAAAACTAATGAGTACCGATGGTTTAATTTAGAAATGTCAAGGACAAGAGAGGGTTCAAGAAGAGAACACTTAGTAATTTTCCACTTTTAATTATACCTCAACCGGTTTCAATGTTTCCACGTCATTCTCAAGGGTGAACCTCTTGAGAATGACGTGAAAATGTTGAAACCGGTCGAGGTATAATTGAAAGTGTGGAAAATTACAAAGTGTTCACTTCTTCCTGAACTATGGAGAAATTCCACAAAGTAAACTCGTCGACGATTAATTTTATGACAAGAGAAGGGATGAAGTACTGTAGGTGCAGAAGGGAAATGAGAAGATACACGACAGTGTGGTAATTAAGGCCATATGATTTAAGCTATTAAGCAACTTTCAAGAAAATTTCAATCTAACAATGGATATAGCTGACAGCTTCAAATAAAATAATGAAGATAGACATACATATTAGCAAATAAGAGCACTGTACTACAGGCATTGATGTTTCAATGAAACTACCAATTTATCTAGAATTCACTCAGAAAAGGCAAAAGATGAAGTAGCAGACATCAAAATAGCTAGATGATACTTTGATAATTGTCGACTACCAAAAAACTTCAGTATAATCCAGTAAATAAATATATATCTATAGCCTATGATGACAATGGCAGATGATTTATTTTATCTATGAACATTTATAACGTCCAAATAAAACTAGCCATTATTCAAAAAAGTTTGTTACCATTAAACTACATGAAATGATCCCATATAATCCCATTCCTTACTCCTATTGCAGTTCCTTCATGAGGTTGAATGTTTCTGACAGGCACATCATTATACCTCATAAATCAGGGATTACCTACTCTTCTGTCTTGCAGGAACTCATGCAGTACTCTGTCTGCTGGCGGTTCTACCTCTCGCATCTGTATGGCAATATTATGCAATACAGCTGTTGCTAAAATTATATTCATCGCAGTATTCAAGTTTGTTCTCAGCCCATGGCACAATACAGGAAAGGGTCTTTTCCACACACCATACTGGCATTCCACTGTATTCCTTGTCCGTAAGTGGGCGTTGTTATAATTCTGTTGTGATCTATTTGCAGGATTTATAAATGGGGTCATAAGGTAAGATCGTAAAGGATACCCGTTATCCCCTATAATAAGAATATACCCTGCAGGTATTCGGCCAGTTTCAAATAACATTCTTTTTTCACAGTTTCCAAAAATTGTACTATCATGTACTGAACCTGGCCATCGTGATACGATATCTCTAATTAAAAGTTCGGCATCACAAATTGTTTGAACATTTAGGGCCACATATCCTTTCCTGTTCCCAAATAGCTCACCAATATTCCTTCTTGGTGATTGTATCTGAATGTGAGTACAATCTACACATCGAGGACACCAGGGAAATGACCAATACGGTAAAAATCATGTGCTCCTGGCACCATTTCATTGCCCGATGAAACAATGTACTGCTGTGCTCTGTACAAAGTTTGGACAGAGCTCATGAAGTCGAGTCCCATCCTCGGGATGGGCAGTGATGGAATGATAGCCAGGTTCAACCAATCACCCCCCTACTTCAAAACCCACTTCCCGGATAGGGAACAGTGGGCTAGAGGAAAGGGGAAAGAACTTCACTCTGGGGCTGAGGTATGGTATACGGATGGCTCTAGGAAAGAAGGAAGAGCGGGAGCAGGGGTCTACAATTGTAGCACACCAAGGAAGCTCTCCCTTTGGGAAAATATGCTACGGTGTTCCAGGCAGAGGTATATGCACTTCTGACCTGCGCGTATGCTATTAAGGAGATCGGGATGTTTAACAGACTGATACACACATGCACGGATAGTCAGGCAGCTTTAAAGGTGCAGACATCACCATGGTGCAAATCACAGCTGCTGCAGGAGTGTCGTGAGGCCCTCAATGATATTTAGTTTTTTATTTTTTTTTTAAATTTATTTATCATTGACCCGATAACAAAACTTGTGGTCTTTACATTGGGTACTTCAACTAATAACAATGACACAAGAACACATCCATGCCCCGGGGAGTGAAAAACCTCCCCGGGCGGGATTCAAACCCACGACCCTGGGATTGACAGGCAAGGGATTTACCCCACTGCCACCTGGGCCGGCAGATGCGGCAAGGTGGAACTTTTCTGGGCACCTGGTCATGCATGCATATCTGGAAATGAGATGGCTGATGAGCTAGCAAGGGCCGGTTCCAGCCGAAATCCGATTGGGCCAGAGCAAATCATACCTATTGCTACGTCAATAGGGATAGCAGAAATTAGAATGTGGGGCTTAGCCCGGCATTCTGAGATCTGGCAAACTACACCAAGTCTTAGACAGGCCAAACTAAACATAGGAGAACCCAGGCCTGGGCTTGCCAAAAGACTCCTGTCACTAAACAGGGGTCAATTACAAACGGTAGTGGGACTCCTCACAGGGCACTACCAGGTGATGAGGCACCTGCACCTCCTGGGAATTGTAGATTCACCTAGATGCAGTGTGAAGAAGGAGATGAAACTACATCCCACATATTATGCGAGTGCCCTGCTGTGATGAGGACTCGAAATAGGTACCTGGGGTCTCCATTTTTGGAACCCAGGGAGGTAAGGGAAATCCCCATAGGGGACTGTTGGCCTTTAGCAAGGCAATCGGCCTTCATGGGCGATTTCCTTAGAAGGGTGGTTGGCACAATGGGCCAATAGGTCTGAGTGCCTCAGGGCCTCCTTGGAGGAACTCTACTGCAAAACAATCTATCTATCTATCTGACACTTTTTTCACACATCTACACACGGTAGCTTTAGACACACCGATTAAATCTTCCTCCACAATTTGGAAGAACCCTGTTGCATAAAATCTAAGTACAAGTAATAATTGTTGCATTGGGTGTAGCGGATGGTTACGATTTGTAGTATACTCCAGTCTATCCCTTATTTCTTCGAGGATTTTCAACACTACACACTTGCTTAGCTGGAACCTTTCACGAAACTTGCTTTCATCCAATTCATGGAAGTAATCACCTACCATGTTTCTTCATTGAGAGAGTAATCTTCTCTCATTGTTTTCCAATACTTCCAAATACAGAAGTTCTGTATCAAAATTATCGACTGCCATGGTTATTTCATTTAATGCCCTGTTTGTACTTTAACGGATGTATCTATCATTGTTAACTTAACGATATAATAAAGGGAGCGTTAGCTGCCCTGAGCGTTAGAGCACTGTTATAATGAGATAAGTCATTAATTTCATTAGGAAGGTAAGTGAAACCGGCCATAAAACTCAAATTTCATTTTAAAGGTTATTATTTATAAGACATTGCAAAATTACTACATTAGTGGCTTGAAATATTATATAATAAGTTTTTCATCTAAAAAATGGATTCGCTAGATATTCCATAAATGGAATCTCCTGGCCGAATTAAAAATTTGAAAGCATTCAAGAATTTGATCAACAACAGCAACCCAAGTTAATGTACGAGGCTTGTCCGGAAAGTAAGTACAGTTTGGGAAAAAACTCTTAAAAACATTTTTTTCAAGGCAAATTTTTATTTTTACATGAAAGAGTATATCTTACACTATTTTTCTACATAGTTGCCACCATTGTTTAGACGTTTGTCATAATGGGAAACCACTTCTCTATGCCCTCTTCGTAGAAAGATGTCGCCTGGGAAGACGGCCATTGCAGAACACCGTTCTTTGCGTTGTCATCGCTGTCTAAGTGCCTTCCTCCAAAATCACGATTCAAATTCAAGAATAAGTGTTAGTCACAATACTGTTCAAGAAGTCATCTCCCTCAAAACTGTATCGGGTAAGAAATGTCAAAGCATTTCCAAGTTGCTTCATTTTGTGGTCATCCGTAAGCATTTTCTGAACCCAACGGGAACACAGTTTGCGATAATTTAAGCAATTTGTGACAATCTCATGAAAAAAACTTTTTGAAATTTGTGGGAACTCTTCAGAAAGCATTCTTATTGTAAACAGTCTGTTTTCAAGAATTTTCTCATTCACTTTTTCAACCAAACCATCATTGACAACAGAAGGCCGCCCACCCTGTGCTTCGTCGTGAACACTGGTTCGTCCATCATTGAATTTTCTATCCCACTTTCTCACCATCCCATCAGTCATTACACTTTCACCATAAATCTCTACAAGTTGATGATGAATTGCAGCTGGCTTAAAATTCTTTGCGTTCAAAAACTGTATTACAGAACGCACTTCACAGTCGGCGGGATTAGATATTGTTTCCAACATTTTAAAAGATCACTAACAAATGTAAACACAACACAATCTGGCTGTGATGGCATCAGTCGAAAGACAATGAACCATGGAGACGAGTACGCATGCGTGGAACTGCGACACTAGCGTTGCGGTGGCGGTAGGCCGAAATGGTACTTACTTTCCGGACATGCCTCGTAAACACATTGCGTGCTGAATTAATTTTAGGTTTTTGATTTTGTTCATTATTTAATATTCTATATTATTCTTCGCATGTGATATGCTTGCAATTCTTTTTTCTATAATTAGTTACATTTAAAACTTTCTGGATAGATGGTGATACAATATAGCATTAATAGGATATTATATTTTGGAAAATAATTGAAATACATATTAATGAAAATAAACTTATAATGTTTCTTTTAACTCCCATCAAAAGAATAATGGTAAAGGTTTAAAATATGTATTGTTTGATGAGTATGTGATATGGAAAGTGAACTTTATATTAGAAATAATAACATATATAATATACGCGATGAAATAGATGATATATTGCATCCATAAATCTTAATCCAGGAAAATATTATCCACACAGACGACAGAAAGTTAACTTTTCTACCATAAATTTACTTGTTTTTTTGGAAATACTAATGTTTCTGTTTTTCTGCATACATTAGGTCAGCAAGATCTAGGATTAGAAAAGGAATGAAATACAGATACTGGATTCTGAATTTCATTCATTTTCTAAACGGAAACTAAGGATCCGAAACTGAGACAAGAATCGAAACCAAAGCAAGGATCCAGTTCCCGATCCGGATCTGTAAAAAACCTGGATCCATCCATCACTAGTATCTACATCATTTTTGGAAATAAACCTCAGCTTTGTTATAACTACTCCATTCCTCCCCCAACACTAGACTTTTTTCACCTAATTTATTTCTTGCTACAACTGAAACTCCTTAACCTCATCTCATTCCTATCTTTACTAACCATGGCATTTAATTCTCCACCTGCTATCAAATGATTTCTTCTGGGAATAATAGTAATCATAAAAAAAGCAGTTAGCATACTTCAGCGAGACCACTTGTTGGCATATAGACTCATCTATTGACAATTTTGCTTAGATTTAGATTTATCTCCACTATTAATACCCTAACATGAACCCATCAATGTTTGCTACCTTTCTTCCCAATATGAATGGGAAAAGCCTGAGGGTAGAAAATTCTAATAGAAGTGAAATATTAGAACATGGTATTCAGGGAAGGGAGGGCAAGATCTGAGAGAGAAAAGTATGGATTAAGTACAAGAAATTATTGCACCAAGAAAGCAACCATTGAGAAAGGGAAATGATTTAGCAATCACCAACACATGATTTAAACACCATCACTTGTGTATTTAAGTGTGGAAAGATAGGTAATCTATATCTATAAAGATGAGGAATGGGGAAAAGTTGAGGGAATGGAAAAGACAAGATGAGCAGCAAACAAAACGACAGGAACATTAGACCGTGAACAGTTCAAGAAGTCATGGATAACAGTAAGAATGTGGTGAGGATGGACGAAAAACAAAGTGGAAAAGTATGAAAGTGGAGCCAAGTTGAAGAAGATGCAAGGAAATAAATTATATGCTTAACCTTTATCTACCAAACGGAACACATGGGTGGACACCCATAGTAGTGGCTATATGCAAAGTGGGCCATATATGTGCCACACTTAAATATCCCACAAACTTAAATCTAGCAACTAGGACCAATAGATGCA
Source organism: Platycnemis pennipes (assembly GCA_933228895.1). Classification (NCBI taxonomy): domain Eukaryota; kingdom Metazoa; phylum Arthropoda; class Insecta; order Odonata; family Platycnemididae; genus Platycnemis; species Platycnemis pennipes. Next base: position 57,891,680 of record OW121853.1, read on the forward strand.
ATTTAAATCTGGCTTTTTAAAATTTAAACACATTTCATCTCTCTTTGGAATATAAGTGATCATAAACACATCGGGTTAGTTATACACAACACATGAATTTCAAGCAAAAGAATATGGTGGTGAATGTTAACTTGAATAGAAAATGCATTGGTATCACTGACTAATTTATTTTTACTAGGTTGTACATTATAACTCAGTCACGTCAAACTGGAGGTCTCCCAAAGGCCATATGGGTCACATTTGCATTGTTATGAGGGCTGCACACGACAACTAATTTAAGTCACGAGGACCGCAGGTGACCATGCAAAGGGCTGCATGCAGCCTGCATGTTTGACATGCCTCATAAATTGTATTATACAAAAATAAGACATGCACAATGAGTACTCATGTTTTCCTAAGTGGTGCAAGTGCCCTTGAGATAAAGATCGCAAGATATGTATACTTACAATATTTCTTAATTGGCCTTTGTGTATCTTAACCCTGCGCATGAAAGTTTAGGTGTCCAAGCTTTCCCAAAAACTGCTTGAAATTGCAGATATGTAAATAGGTAAATACAACAATGATACATTTACCAAAAAACTTAACTCACCTAGGGCCATTGGATACTTAGTAAGATGTCCTAAGTCATACAATAGCCAGAGAAGTTCCTGCTGAAGGAGTGCCACCTCTAGAGAGTCACTAGAACCGGTTAGGCTGGGATTTATAGCAGAGACAAGGGCTGCCACTTCCATTACTCGTGAGCATATCACTGGATATCCATTCATGTACAGCCATGAGTGAGAGCCAATACCTCGTCCAATTTCTTGTCCTCTTTTGTCCTCATTCCCTTTCCCTTTGAAGATAAAGTGGAGAATCTTCATGTCACATGGTACCATTATACAATGAATTCCAATCCATGCGGCAGTAACTTCAATGACATTACCACTGAAAAGCTAATTACTTTTATTTTATTGTATGACTGAAGTGATACATTATTATGAATAACATGAAACACCTGTGTCATATAATGCTAATACATAGATTGTAACTCTTTTTGTATTTTTTAATATTATGAGCTTTTCATAATTTTCAAGTCGTTTACACATTCCAGGGAGAACTAAAACCAATTCAGTCTTGGGCAGATTTAGCAAGAATTCACCAATTGTATCAAAAAAAGCTTATATTTATTTATGGTAACCACGATATCATTCCAATAACAATGGATGATGAGCTCAATCATTGATATTTACAATCTGTGCATTGGAATTATCATAGCCATTATTCAAATTTCCTTGAACTATTGTTTCAGTAAGTGAAAAGGATCATTGAAGCAGTGATTTTCAGCTGTGAGCTTCAGGAGATACACTTCACATGGTGACAGCAATGATGAATGAGAGAAATCTGTGTTTCTATACACGTTGTCATATCATTTAAGTGTTGCATACTATAATTTACAGCACTGTCCCAGGTCATTGAATATGTAGACCAGCATTTTCTCTGGTATTTTACAACAGCAGAATAAATATTACCACGCTAAGTTAGATGCTGTGAGTAGCTTAGAAATAAAAATCTATGATAATAAATTAAGGAGGTTCCCACCAAAACATAATTGCTATTTCCCTCAAAATTGGCATTGCCTTCATTACAAAACATTGCAAAAAATTATAAGTTACCAGCCTAGTTAACGTATAAAATGATTTATAATATCATACTTATACATGGGACATGAAGAAAGAAGGCTTTCATGTCATAAAACAAGATTATCTGCAAAAAAACATTTGTGGTTTTACTAAAACTGATATAACCTGGTTTTGTGTAAAAGGTATTCAAATAGGTAACTATTTATTCAAATAATTGGCTTTTTTTCAGCATTATTTGTTAATGAATGTAAGCGTGTCATTGAAATTTCAATGGTTTCAAATTGGAGCTGCTACTGGTATTTATAAATTTGACAATACTATAATCCTCAAGCAGAGGACCTCAAGTTGGAGACACCAGGCATCCGCATGAGGTATTGTATATTTGTTTTTGTACCCATATTGATTGACTTTTTTCTTATCTTCATCCGCTAAAATATCAACCCCTTGATTTGCAGTACATAACTCAATGACAACCCTTGCCTGATGTAAAATTTGTTCATATTTTAAAATGCTTCACACAGAAAGCTGGATTTATTACAGCAGCTCATACTCTTCAAAGGCAAGAATGGGGGCGTTTACTCAGAACCAAAATCGCAATTTTGTACACAAAATCGTTAGATGGAAACAAAAAAAGAATTTCAGTGAAAACATTAATCTTCTAACCACAACCATTCACTCATAAATCAAAAATTTAAATAAGCAAAAGGTGACGCCCACCGAAAATGCTGCTGTGATAACATTGACGTCATTCTCCTCCCGTCCTTGACTGCTTTTAGGGGAGGGGAAGGGAGTGGAGGGGGATTCTCGGAAGGTCTGCTCGCAGAGATGCTGTCGTAATCGCTCCCATTGGCCGAGCCAGCTGTGACCCCCCCATTGCGATAAGGCAAAGTAGCTTCGCGGGCTCAGTTGTGATTGGACGAAGTTGATATATGTCAGAGGTTGCACCACACCCACTTTTCCGAAAGGGTTAAAAACATCAGTTTTTCACCTCTTATAACTCAGGAAATAATTGACGGATCAAAGAATGGAAAAATACGGGTCTTTTTATTTTACAAACTATCAGATTCGGCAATAAAAAAAATATGGTAAACGACCCCATTACATGTAATGCATGTCATAATTACTTTATTATGTACTACATTCTAATTGATCAATATTTCATTGGCAGCATTTTCATTTCCACAAAAAAATGAGTTAAATTGCACCACATTAAGGCATTGAAGCCAGCACAAAACAAATACCTAAATATTAATAGAAACGATAAGAAAGTAAAGCATTCCATAGTTGAGGCACTTATATCCAAATTATTACTTTTGGTACATTTAAATTAAGATTTCTAAAGCTTGTGAAATATAAATAGCTTAGCATTGGGGATAGAAGGTTATTGCATGGATTCTTGAACATCAAAAGCCTAGGCCACCTAAGAACAATCACAAAGATGGTGGTTACCCCAGTAATGGACAAGTTAAGGTCAAATTATCTTTAGTTCAATTATACTAACCATTAATCACCTTTTACATGATTTTTTTTCGTGAGCTTATGTTTGCATACATCCCAACAACATTTCCCCATAGTGATAAACTCACAGAAACAGTAATCATATAATTATTAATTTTTTATCAATCATGCGTTTCAGCACCAGAAATGGACAAGCCACTAGATCTCTATTTCCTGTAATAGACACACTTGAAAACCAGTACATAATGGACATTAAAAAAAATGTTTTCCAAAATATTTCACAAAAAAAAGCATCAAAATTGAACCACAATATAAAAATATGATGTTAAGTTTAAGTATACAAAAGTTCTGAATAAAGTATAAGTAAAAACGTTTTATTTTTTATCCCAGGGAAAGAAAACAATACATACGTGATTGGACTAGTACATTTTTATACGGCTAAGTAGACAAATGTTTTAATCAATTATTTGCTCTTTAGTTTAAATATCCTAGATGCTGCTCTAATTTTTAGCAGTTGATTTTGATCAGTGGTAAAAGGTCCATTACCTATCAATTTAATTGGAGCAATCAAAATGAATGAAATATCAACATCATTGAAATCATCCCTAGCAGGCCAGTAGTAGGTATTTTCCATTATTTGTTGTAGAAATTTCACACACCACAAATTGTCTTGTTTTGAAATAACATGTCCTATGGAAAACAACTCGCGGCTGAGCTTAAAGCCACCAAGTGTGTCCACCGGGTTGCGGATGGTGAGTCTAGATATAGACGTTAGCTGCAAGATAAGAAAGTTAACTCGTCGAATAAGCAGTTGTGGACAAAAAGCGACGGCATTCTGAGGGGGTATCCGGTCTATCCCTGGGTAAGGTAGGCCACTAAATAATACAGAACCTGTGAAAATGCTGTGACTTGGCGATAGAGGCCGCCAACAATTATGCTTCCCATCACCCGGAGGAGAGGGCAGCAGCTCTTCTTCACGAGTGAAGGTGGAGACCACAGTGGTCGGAACAGCAACACTCATTTCACTAGAGGCGTGGTAACACTTACTTTAATGGCTGTAGTACTGCGATGTGAAAGGCAAGGGGAAACCACCACATTATTATCGCGAGGAGTTGCAGCTACTCCACCTTTTTTTCTCTTATCTAGACGTGATGGAACCCTCTCGAGTAAAATATACTGGAGGTAAAATAGTCCCCCATTCGGATCTCCAGGTGGCAATACCCGAGAGAGTACATCAATCAAGTGTGATAGACATTTTAGGGTAGGAGCGTGGAACGTGCGATCACTTCGGACCTGCAGAAGACTGGAGAACCTTAAGGTGGAAAAGCGGAGAAAGGACCTCCATGTATTAGGAATCAGTTAAATGAGATGGCCCGAAGAAGGAGACTTTTGGAGTGGAATTACAGAATGGGGTCGTTTACCATATTTTTTTTAAATTGCCGAATCTGATAGAGTTTGTAAAATAAAAAGACCCGTATTTTTCCATGTTTTGATCCGTCACCACTTCATATATTTCTATTAAAGAACGTGCATTCATGTTATGACAAAATGATGCAGACTTAAGGGCAAAAAATTTTTTTTCCTCACGAGCCTGCCCGAAAATAGGGGTGCTCAGGATACACGAGGGCACAGCTTACATGAGTAAATACAGTATATCAAACCAGTTTATAAAAAAGTCCTGGTTATAATGAAGTAAAGGCTATTCCCCATCAAAGAGAGGCTGGGAAAAACTGGTCCACATATAACGAAGTTCGGTTATTACGAAGAAAATATTTGCCTCCCTCAACAAGTCTCAACTCCCTCAACTACAACAATCCCTTGTTATAATCAGGCTTGACTGTAGTTATTTAAGGGAACCACCTAGGGCCAGGGCCTAGCCAGGTTGAAACACTGATTTTCGTCAGATCACTGAAGTTAAGTAAATTTGGACATGGACAGAGGTTGGATAGGTGACATGGTGCCCTTGTTCCCTGTCTGCAAGTGGTGGGCATGTTAAATGTGGGTTGGCACAATGGATCTAAAGAGGTCAACGTGTTCCAGAAGGCCCTGTCCCCCCCTCCAATTTTTTTTCTACAGGAACCACCAAATTCAACAATCTATTTCCACACAATATGTTAAACACCCTGATTTACAAGTGTTGAATCAAATCTAACTTGCCACCTTTGTCACAAAAATATAAAATGAAAGGATTCAAATCAGAAAAATACATGTCATCAACATAATGCTAGGTGAATAATGACCTACTGTCCATATGTATCTATTATTTCTATGCTCCATCATTCTTACATAAATTATTTCAGTCAGTATTTTCAATGTTAAAAGCCACAATTATGTCATACTTGAACAAATAAACTCCAATCATATCCATTTCATCAAAACAATCTTTAGAATTAAAAAGCAAGTTTGCAACCATCCACCCTGACTGCCCAAATGGAGTTGAAATCTTCTACACTAGAGCTTCTAATAAAAGAAAAGGAGAGTTAAATTATGTTTTCACATGACATAGAAATTAATTATAGAAATGGAACTACATCCAATTGGAGTAAAAGCCTAAAAGGCAAAAAAGGAAGAAAAATTAAGTATATTACAATACTGCAAAGGAGGGCCAATAGGAGGTTGAACATGATACAGCAAGAAATTATAGGAAATTAAAAAAATGGTAAAACTGAAAAGACGAGAAGACAGGAAAGGATCAGAGGTTAGCATCATTGATTAGGTTTGCATTTAAGAAGTTAAGCATAGGTATGAAGGTACCGACGTATTAAAAGGAAAAAACTGATTCTTACCATGCCAAGTGACCTCAGCTGTTTCCAAACCATTTTCTCCAAAAACAACCCAAGCATGATCCTCAGAAAGGGCCAGATGAACATCTCTGAATCCTAACGCTTGGCATCCAGCAACCACAGCGAAAGCTACACCAAAACAATCCAACTTGTTCCCTGTTGATGTTAACAAATTAACAATAAGTGCCAGGCGAATCATGGAAAACATTGATAACTGAGTGAAAGGCTACAATGAAATCACTGGAAATTTGTGCAATACTAATTTTCACAAAATATTGATCAAACACTCGAAAAGGAGAAAATGTCTCTCTTGAAGACACCAATAGAAGAAAACAAATAATGTTGACATAAAATGACAAAGCATTTAAACTGGTTCTCTTTTATACTCCAGCTTAATAAATACCTACCTACTTCACAAATATCTGGGGGATAACAATCCCACAGAAACAAAATGAAGGAACTATCTAGGGAAGCACCCACACATAATATTTTTTAATAAAAATGATAAAACTGACTGGGGTCACTATCAAGAATATAAATGTACTAATTCTTAAAATTATGAGAAATAGAAAAAAGAAAAAATTACCTTCAAGGGTCATATTAGGGAAGTCTGATTAAAAAAGCAAAGGAATCCAGGGGAAGCATAAATATCTCTGGTTTTTATGCAAGTAATCACAGTGTATTTAAAACATATGAACCATTTTAATCATATAAAGTCTACTAGAGATTGGCTTGTGAAAATCATATGAAGTCGTAGCTCCAAGAACCCTTAACAGCTTAAAAAATATGCATATTGATACTTTTATTACATAAATTATTCCTTTGAGTAATACATTATGTGTATTTAAAAGATCAATGAACAATGTTAAATCTAAATATGCCAATTATAAATCACGGTACAGGTAATGTATGCCAGAACAATGTCTAGAACTAATGTGATCTAAAAAAAATCTACCATGAGGAAAGGTGAGCATGCTGTGAACCCTGAAAACAAAAGGAAATAAAATATGGAAAAAAGTAGTTTGAAATCGTACTGGGAAATGTTAATGAAATTAATTTAGATTTCCAATACAATATTAAGGATGTGAATTTACTCTGGAACCAAATTTGGAAATAAGCACTTAATTTAGATTCTGGATTAAAAATCCTTTTATTTCTTGAACTTCACACAACTGAATGTCCAGCAAATCAGTATAAAAAATGCCATTAGTATCAGTAACCTAGTCCTCATCACCCCATTATAAGATCATTAACCAAGGACTTTAAGTTACCATCATGTCCTTAAGTCCAACCCTAAGGTGAGCAATTCAGACAAGGATTATTTTATTATGTTTGAGATGCATTAACTAGAAGAAGCACATCTTGTGTCTCCAGTCAAAAAAAAAAAATTTGACAAGTTTTCGACTTTATTGAAATAATACATATTAAGAGATTCGGAAAAATTATAAGTTTGATGAAATCCAGTCAATATTATTCCCTTATAGAGAAATTATTGGATACAAAAACTGTTAAGTATAATGGCAATTTCTCATATCTATGTTTTCTCATATGCTGCTTTCATTTTTTGTATATTCCCCTTAGTAAACTTTCTGTACCGAAAGTCAAGATTAAACCGCTGTTGCAGAAGGACATTGGGCTTATTAATAAACATGTTATGGGCCCAGATCATTGCTAAAACAATAATTATTGTTAAAACGGTATGGAGCTGGAAGGAACAAAACTGCCCCTGTTCGATGGGACAAATTTTGATTCTTGGAAGTTTCGATTGGAAATTGTGCTCAATGCCCAGGACTTGCTGGAGTGTGTGCAGAGGGAATTAGTACTGCATACTACCGATCCAGGGTCATCACAAGAAACAATTTCAGCCATTGAGAAGAAAAATGTTGCTTTGAAGCATGGTAAGTTGGCAACAAACATTATTGTGAGGTGCATAGCTGACAGTCATCTAGAATACATGCAAGGTCAGCCAAATGCTTATCAAATTTTGCAAAATCAAAAGAACACTTTTCAGAGAAGCAGCATTACATCAAAGTTAAGGCTGCACAGAGAAATCTCCCTAATGAAGTTCGAGCCGTCGAAAGTTGATATCGAGCAACAATTCGTGTCATTTGACCAAAAGGTTAGAGAGTGGAAAAACGGTGGGGCTACGCCAGATGACATAGATATGATAGGTTATTTCCTATATACTATGCCGGCATCCTGCAAGATGGTGATCACCGCAATTGAAACTTTGCAATCAAAGGAACTTAGTCTGCCCTTAGTCAAAAGTAGACTGGCTGTTGAAACCAAGAAGAACCAAGATGAAACTTTGCCTCAGCAATCAGAAACTGTGTTCTATACTCAGGCAAGGGGCAGGGAGTCAGGCAGAGACGTAAGAGGCTCTGGAGGAAGATTCCATGGGCAAAGTGGTCAGGGCATTGGACGCGGAAGTTATCAGTGCTACAACTGTAAACAATACGGACACAGGAGATTTGAATGTCCGTACCATAAGAAGGATGCTCACTGAGTGACAACTCAAGGAGAACGGGGACAAAGAAAGTATTGCGTTCAATGTTGAGTGTCTAAGCAGTGGCAGAGATGGTTGTTTGTCCAATGGGTGGTATCTCCACTCGGGGGCAACTGATCTCATGACAGATTGTGAATCAGGGTTGATAGACTGTGCGAAACTTAAGGAACCAGTTGTGATAAGAGTTGCTAAAAGGGGTCAAGTTATGTATGCCAATAAAAGAGGAATGCTCAAGAAAGAGAGTATCGTTGCAACCAATGTGCTTAACGTTATCATTGAAAACGTGTTATTTGTGCCGGGAATGCATTTAAATCTGTTATCGTTCAGTAAATTGGAAATGAAAGGTTTCACAATTATATTCAAGGATGGTGAAGTATCAGTGTTAAAAAATGGCAAGTTGAGGGCAAATGGGTACAGAGAGAAAACTCTGTACTGAATGAATTTATCTGAGAATGATTCTGGTTTTGCTAATTTAACTTTGATTGAAAATGGCAATCGCTGGCATTCTCATTTAGGCCATATACATGCTGGAGGCCTGGAAAAGCTATGCAAGATGGTCGATGATATTGGTGAGTTTTCCAAAGAAACTTCCCTTTGTAATGTGCTGAGGGTAAGCAAGTGTCATTACCATTTAGTGGTCACAGAATTAGAGCTACAAGACCTCTAGAGATGATTCATAGTGATGTCATTGGACCTATTATTCCCACATCTTATGATGGAAAGATATTTGTTGTCACTTTTATTGACAATTTCATCCACTTTGTTATACTGTATGCCAGTGCTGCTAAGTCAGAAGTGTTTATGTGTTTCAGAAAATGAGGCACTTTTTAAAGCTCAATTTAATTTGCTCATCAGTAGGTTAAGGTACAACAATGGAAAGGAGTATTTCTCAAGAGAAATGAAACAGTTTCTACAGTCTAAAGTGATACTGTATGAATTAACAGTTAGATATACACCCCAATTAAATGGATGAATAGGTTTTTACTTAAAAAAGGCCAGGTGTATGATTTTAGGTTCGAGTATTCCAAAAACCTTATGGAGTGAGGCTATTTTGGCAGCTGCTTAAGTCATTAATACATGTCCTACCACTGCAGTTGAAAACAATATTCCAGATGGCCTTTGGTATAAACGAAAGATTAATGTAAGTAATTTAAGGATATTTGGAAGTCCTGTTTTTCTGAAGTTGCCCTCCCAAATTGTTGATGGAAAATTTGAGCCTCGGTTGGGAGCTGTGTACATGATAGGCTATGCCACAAATGGTTACAGACTGTGGTGTAAGAAAAATCAATGTGTTGTTATTGGAAGGTACTATTTAATGAAAAGTTTTTGTTAAAAGGTGGCAATTTAGAAAAGGATGTATGTAGATTATGAGCAAGGACAGGATGAGGAGTTGACTCATGAAACTTCTTCTGTCAAACCAGGCTTAGATTCAGGCAGAGGAGAAAAAGTGGAGAACTTAGAAAGGGAGTTTCCTGTTGCTCGTAGGTCCCAGAGAGTGACAAATCCACCAGGCTGGCATAAAGATTATACTGTAGTGAGTTCCAGTGCCATGGCTTATGCCATGAGTGTTGGAAATTCAGAAAACTTTCTTGATGATGCTCCAAGTTCATACGAGGAAATAGTAAAAAGAGATGATAAAGAGCAGTGGGATGGTGCTATGAGAGGAATTGAATGCTCTTGAGCTGAATAAAACTTGGGACTGTTACAAATTTGCCTGTAGGTAAATCATGTTTGCCTTGTAAGTGGGTATTTCACAAGAAAACTGATCAGGAAGGAAACATGAAGTATAAAGCAAGATTGTTTATAAAAGGATGCTTTCAAAAACAATGTATAGATTTTGGTGAAACATATGCTCCTGTAGCACAACTTGCAACTGTTCGAATTTTGCTGGCAGTAATGAATGCAAAGAACCTTTATGCCCTACAACTAGATGTAAAAAATGCATTTTTGCATGGGACTGTTGATGAAGAAATATATGTTTCCACCTCCTGGTTCTCACATAGAGCCAACTTTTGTTTGTAAACTTGAAAGGAGTTTATATGGATTGAGACAATCTCAAAAGGCTTGGAATAACTGTTTTAATTGTTTCATAAATAAATTAGGATTTAGAAGTTGTATTAGTGATGAATGTCTGTACTCTTACACTAATAATTCTGTTGTTATGTATCTGCTAATCTATGTTGATGATATTGTTTTAACAGGAAATAACATGAAAGTTTTGACTGATGTTAAGGCCAAACTTTTGTCAGAATTTAGAGTCACTGATCTTGTATATTTTCTAGAAATTGAGATTGAAAGAACACGAGAAGGAATGTTTTTAGGCTAATTAGACTATTTAGAGAAACTGTTAAACCGTTTCAATATGTGTGACAGTTATCCAAGCGATACCCCTTTGAAACTAGGCGAAGACTTTAATACATGCAAGGATCAGCCCTGTATAGTACAGAAAAAACCTTACAAGGAACTTATTGGATGCCTAATGTATGTAATGAATGTATGTAATGCTTACTACCCAACCAGATTTAAGTGTTTCTGTTAACTTATTCAGTCATGAAAGTTGTACTATGATAAATTACTGGGAGGGTTTGATGTGTGCGCTTAGATATATTAGGAGTACTATTAATAAGATTATTTTATCCAAAATGTAATGCTGATGTGTTTTGTGGCTGTTCTAATGCAAGATTTGCTGATTGTGAGGACAGAAAATCAACCTCTGGCTATATGTTTCAAGTTTTTGATTGTCATGTTTCATGGAATACTAAGAAGCAATCTATTGTCGCTAGATCCACTCATGAATCTGAACTTATAGCCCTAAGTGAAGCATGCAGTTAATTTTAGTGGGTTGATTCAATACTAAGGGACCTTTTTATTAATCCTCAATACCCAGTCTCTATCTACGAAGACAATCAGGCATGCATTCATTCCATTCACAAGTGTGAAAAGAAAAAGGTAAAATGTATTGACATCGGATATCATTTTGTAAGGGATTTGTTTCTGGAGAATGCCATTGATGTAAAATATATTTCTAGCAGATACCAAAAGGCTGATATATTGTCCAAAGGTTTATCTACTCCTATATTTACACTTATTAGAAAACTTTTGAATATTTTGTAAATTCAATATTGTGTACATTGTATTGAGAAATTGAGGCAGTGTTAAGTAAAACGGCAATTTCTCATACCTACGTTTTCTCATGTGTGCTTTCATTTTTTTATATGTATATACCCCTTTGTAAACTTTCTGTACCGAAGTCAGTCGAGATTAAACCGCTGTTGCAAAACGAAGTTGGGCTTAATAATAAACAAATGGCTGTAGCCAAAATATTTGTCAAAGTATTTTCATTCCACAATTTTTAATCTCAAAACTAATGTCACATTGAAGATAGATCCGCATCGTCATATAACTCTGTACTACCACAGTATCAAGGTTATTAGGGGACGGGATACGAAGGGGAGGAGAGCGAAGAGAGAAGGGGGAGACAGGAACGACGTTTGCGCGGTAGCAATGTAAGCCTAGGGCCGAATTTCCATTTCTTTTCCCCTGCCCAGTGACCCCATCCAAAGAATGCTTACTACGTCACACCTTTCACTCTCACTGACATTTGTTTTCTTAAGTTCAACAAACTGACATCAATAGGGTAGTGCTAAGACACTTCTTATGCTAAATAAGATAATGAATTCCATAAATTATGAGTATTCTTATTCTAAGCGCAACAAGCTGCCTCAGTGAACACAATTCACGTATGACAATTCAAGGCAGATTGAGACGTAACACTATGGGATTTTTCCTCTTGCACGGCTGAATGTAAGGTTTCCTTTATGCATCTAAAATTGAACGAGAAAGTTCGGATATATCGCCAATGATTTTCTTCGGGCACGTAACACATTCACCGAATCTGGTTGGTAAGCAAGTCATAAATTTGCAAGCCTATTACACTAAATTGAGTACACTCAAGATCCGGAGTCTCAATAAGAATATAGATGAAATTAAGCTCGAGTTCTAAACACACGGCAGACTAATCTGCGAGATAGTTATCCCAACTACGACGATACCACGAAGGGGTAAGCAGTCACAAAGGAAAACCTTAGCAATGAATTCCAACATACTGGATGAAATCATTAACAACTAGAAGTGTGTATGTACCTTCCACTTTGAAGAATGACAAGGGTGTGCCACCATAAGCATTTCTAAGTACGACACCATAGAAGCCATGCTAGGGATGGGTTAACATATCAGCAAAGCTATAATCCGAAATACTCACCAGTCAGGTAACTGTATAAGCTTTGCAAGTGTGCCCTATCTTTGTAGAAGCTTCTTGTCAGTGAATTCCAAACAACATCCGATACCTTCTTGACAAGTTCTCGAGAAGCATATTTATTCACCACATATTGAGATAAATCAATAGTACCCTTTACTAATACGTGGAACTTATTATAAAGTCCCTCCACGACACGATAATCCAAAGGAGGAAGCTTTATTTCACTACACGTGTCCGATTCCTTGCCCGCTGTTAAAGACCTGCTGCATGTCAACGAATTTTCCACTGCACCAGCAACGATAGATAACAGAGCCAAATCTGGCTCTAATGAACTTTCCAACTGTTCCTTGAATAAACGTACCACAGACGAAATATCTTGAAGCGGGAAATGCCCCTTTGCCATTTCTCGAAACCCCGCCATGTCGTACTGGCACGCTTCAAAACATTGACTCGCATCGAACTGTCACCAAATGTTTACCACAACATATACTGTCAGTACACAAAAAAACAATGATAAATCATCTATGCACTTCACCAACTATCAAATACCATGCAATTATATAGGTGCCAACTTTCATATGAAGGTCATTACAATTAATCAATTACGGCTCCGCCAGTGGGCTGGCAGGTGTACCTCATAATCAACATTCCTATTTCAAAAGTGAAGTAGGTGAAGCACGTGAAATACTCAAGAGGATAGCAAGCATAGCAATTCAACCGATAACCTTAAGACCATTAATTTTGGGAACAGGGGAATTACGAGAAATCGTTTAAAATAAACTATTAACAAAAATATGAAAATTCTTCGGGGTGTTTACTGAAGATGAGGAACGATTTTCGTACGTATTTTGGCAATCTGAAAAGCGCATCAAGCGCATGCGTGTTTCGGTCAATTGTCGAAGCGTGACAGCTTGTTTCTGCTTGTTTCGCTTGTTTTATTTTTGGTTTAAGTTGACATTGAGAATCGTGTTTTCATGAGAAACCTCGGAAACGAGAGTGCCTGCAGTTTTATTGCGGATTCTCAAAATGTAAATTGCGGGCAAATTAGATGAAAATGGGCATTCGCGTACTGTGCCGCAAGAATAAAAGAAAAATGCATTTTCTACACATCCTAGCTGTAACGGCAATCCTGTTGTATGTGTAAATGATAACCTGTGGGAGTGGCAAATCATCTACTCAGGTCGAGCTGGGCTAATCCACTACTCCAAGTTGCACTTGGTTGGTATTATATTTTTTCTGTAATAACGTAACGCTTTTCAAGTTACAGGGTTCCTTCTGTTTATGACTAAATGGGAATTCCAGTGGCAGGTAATTGGTTGCGTGATTTTGTCCCACGAAAATTTTCCCATGGACTCGAAGTCACTGGAAATGGGCAAGGCTACCAACAGTAATGTGTTCTAACCCATTTATCAGTTCCCTGTCACTGTTCCATCAACTACTTCACGCTTTCTCTTACCAAGCATTATTCAAACACATCAAATGTTTATCGTTACACCATGTAGGTATGGGTAATAGAGTTATATAAAAGATATACTCGGACTTCACACAGATATCTCGGTAGATTACGCCATTTACGTATCTGCCGTTTTTGTAACAGTGACGGAAAACTGCATATCGGTTACTTCAGAAAACCATTTATATCTCAATATATCCCTAGAGGAAATTGCTCATATTTATGCATTGTACACGAGAGTGTATGTTTATTCATAAACAATATTAAAACCAAACGGACATGCCCCAGAATTCCCTGTAGGATACATCTTTTACGCCCCAGCCGTTGATGAAATAGGGACAAACTACTGCATATCGGTTACTTAACAAAAGCATTATTATCTCCATTATTCGCTCGAGGAAATTGTTTATATTTATGCATTGTACACAAGAGTGTATGTTCTTTCATAATACACATTCAAACCAAACGGACATGCCCCACAATTTCCGGTGGGAAACGTCATTTACGCCCCAGCCGTCGATGAAATAGGGACTGACGACTGCATATCGGTTACTTAACAAAAGCCTTATTATCTCCATTATTCGCTCGAGGATATTGTTCATATTTATGCATTGTACACAAGAGTGCATGTTCTTTCATAATACATATTCAAACCAAACGGAAATGCCCCAATATTTCCGGTGGGAAACGTCATTTACGCCCCAGCCGTCGATGAAATAGGGACTGACGACTGCATATCGGTGACTTAACAAAAGCATTAATATCTCGATTATTCGGGCGAGGAAATTGTTAATATTTATGCTTTGTACACAAGAGTATATGTTCTTTCATAATACGCATGCAAACCAAACGGACATGCCCCAGAATTACCGGTAGGATACGTCATTTACGTCCCAGCCGTTAAAGTAATGGAGATTGACTACTGCATATTGGTTACTTCAGAAAACCATTAATATCTCGATTATTCGGTCGAGGAAATTGTTTATATTTACGCATTGTACACAAGAGTGTATGTTCTTTCATAATACACATTCAAACCGAACGGACATGCCCCAGATTTCCCTGTAGGATACGTCAATTACGCCCCAGCCGTTGATGAAATAGGGACTGACGACTGCATATCGGTTACTTAACAAAAGCATTAATATCTCGATTATTCGGTCGAGGAAATTGTTTATATTTATGCATTGTACACAAGAGTGTATGTTCTTTCATAATACACATGCAAACCAAACGGACATGCCCCACAATTTCCGGTGGGAAACGTCATTTACGCCCCAGCCGTCGATGAAATAGGGACTGACGACTGCATATCGGTTACTTAAAAAAACCTTTAATATCTCGATTATTCGGTCGAGGAAATTGTTTATATTTATGCATTGTACACAAGAGTGTATGTTCTTTCATAAAACACATGCAAACCAAACGGACATGCCCCACAATTCCCGGTAGGATACGTCATTTACGTCCCAGCCGTTAAAGTAATGGGGATTGACTACTGCATATCGGTTACTTAAAAAAACCTTTAATATCTCGATTATTCGCTCGAGGAAATTGTTTATATTTATGCATTGTACACAAGAGTGTATGTTCTTTCATAATACACATTCAAACCAAACGGACATGCCCCACAATTTCCGGTGGGAAACGTCATTTACGCGCAGCCGTCGATGAAATAGGGACTGACGACTGCATATCGGTTACTTCAGAAAACCATTAATATCTCCATTATTCGGTCGAGGAAATTGTTTATATTTATGCATTGTACACCAGAGTGTAAGTTCATTCATAATACACATTCAAACCAAACGGACATGCCACAGATTTCCCTGTAGAATACGTCTTTTACGCGCAGCCGTCGATGAAATAGGGACAAACTACTGCATATCGGTTACTTAACAAAAGCATTATTATCTCGATTATTCGGTCGAGGAAATTGTTTATATTTATGCATTGTACACAAGAGTGTATGTTCTTTCATAATACACATGCAAACCAAACGGACATGCCCCAGAATTCCCTGTAGGATACGTCAATTACTTCCCAGCCGTTAAAGTAATGGGGATTGACTACTGCATATCGGTTACTTAACAAAACGATGAATATCTCCATTATTCGGTCGAGGAAATTGTTTACATTTATGCATTGTACACAAGAGTGTATGTTCTTTCATTATACACATGCAAACCAAACGGACATGCCCCATAATTCCCGGTAGGATACGTCAATTACGCCCCTGCCATTCATGTAATGGGGATTGACTACTGCATATCGGTTACTTAACAAAACCATTAATATCGCGATTATTCGGTCGAGGAAATTGTTTATATTTATGCATTGTACACAAGAGTGTATGTTCTTTCATAATACACATTCAAACCAAACGGACATGCCCCAGAATTCCCTGTAGGATACGTACAATATGCCCCAGCCGTTGATGAAATAGGGACTGACTACTGCATAACGGTTACTTAACAAAAGCATTAATATCTCGATTATTCGGTCGAGGAAATTGTTTATATTTATGCATTGCACGCAAGAGTATATGTTCTTTAATAATACACATGCAAACCAAACGGACATGCCCCACAATTCCCGGTAGGATACGTCATTTACGTCCCAGCCGTTAAAGTAATGGGGATTGACTACTGCATATCGGTTACTTAAAAAAACCTTTAATATCTCGATTATTCGCTCGAGGAAATTGTTTATATTTATGCATTGTACACAAGAGTGTATGTTCTTTCATAATACACATTCAAACCAAACGGACATGCCCCACAATTTCCGGTGGGAGACGTCATTTACGCGCAGCCGTCGATGAAATAGGGACTGACGACTGCATATCGGTTACTTCAGAAAACCATTAATATCTCCATTATTCGGTCGAGGAAATTGTTTATATTTATGCATTGTACACCAGAGTGTAAGTTCTTTCATAATACACATTCATACAAAACGG
Source organism: Platycnemis pennipes (assembly GCA_933228895.1). NCBI lineage: Eukaryota > Metazoa > Arthropoda > Insecta > Odonata > Platycnemididae > Platycnemis > Platycnemis pennipes. Next base: position 57,908,719 of record OW121853.1, read on the forward strand.
ACATGCCACAGATTTCCCTGTAGAATACGTCTTTTACGCGCAGCCGTCGATGAAATAGGGACAAACTACTGCATATCGGTTACTTAACAAAAGCATTATTATCTCGATTATTCGGTCGAGGAAATTGTTTATATTTATGCATTGTACACAAGAGTGTATGTTCTTTAATAATACACATGCAAACCGAACGGACATGCCCCAGAATTCCCTGTAGGATACGTCAATTACTTCCCAGCCGTTAAAGTAATGGGGATTGACTACTGCATATTGGTTACTTCAGAAAACCATTAATATCTCGATTATTCGGTCGAGGAAATTGTTTATATTTACGCATTGTACACAAGAGTGTATGTTCTTTCATAATACACATTCAAACCGAACGGACATGCCCCAGATTTCCCTGTAGGATACGTCAATTACGCCCCAGCCGTTGATGAAATAGGGACTGACGACTGCATATCGGTTACTTAACAAAAGCATTAATATCTCGATTATTCGGTCGAGGAAATTGTTTATATTTATGCATTGTACACAAGAGTGTATGTTCTTTCATAATACACATGCAAACCAAACGGACATGCCCCACAATTTCCGGTGGGAAACGTCATTTACGCCCCAGCCGTCGATGAAATAGGGACTGACGACTGCATATCGGTTACTTAAAAAAACCTTTAATATCTCGATTATTCGGTCGAGGAAATTGTTTATATTTATGCATTGTACACAAGAGTGTATGTTCTTTCATAATACACATGCAAACCAAACGGACATGCCCCAGAATTCCCGGTAGGATACGTCAATTACGCCCCTGCCATTCACGTAATGGGGATTGACTACTGCATATCGGTTACTTAACAAAACCATTAATATCTCGATTATTCGGTCGAGGAAATTGTTTATATTTATGCATTGTACACAAGAGTGTATGTTCTTTCATAATACACATTCAAACCAAACGGACATGCCCCAGAATTCCCTTTAGGATACGTCATTTACGTCACAGCCATTCATGTAATGGGGATTGACTACTGCATATCGGTTACTTAACAAAACCATTAATAACTCGATTATTCGGTCGAGGAAATTGTTTATATTTATGCATTGCACACAAGAGTGTATTTTCTTTCATAAAACACATTCAAACCAAACGGACATGCCCCAGAATTCCCGGTAGGATACGTCATTTACGTCCCAGCCGTTAAAGTAATGGGGATTGACTACTGCATATCGGTTACTTAACAAAACCATTAATATCTCCATAATTCGGTCGAGGAAAATGTTTATATTTATGCATTGCACGCAAGAGTATATGTTCTTTAATAATACACATGCAAACCAAACGGACATGCCCCACAATTCCCTTTAGGATACGTCATTTACGCCCCAGCCATTCATGTAATGGGGATTGACTACTGCATATCGGTTACTTAACAAAACGATGAATATCTCCATTATTCGGTCGAGGAAATTGTTTACATTTATGCATTGTACACAAGAGTGTATGTTCTTTCATTATACACATGCAAACCAAACGGACATGCCCCATAATTCCCGGTAGGATACGTCAATTACGCCCCTGCCATTCATGTAATGGGGATTGACTACTGCATATCGGTTACTTAACAAAACCATTAATATCGCGATTATTCGGTCGAGGAAATTGTTTATATTTATGCATTGTACACAAGAGTGTATGTTCTTTCATAATACACATTCAAACCAAACGGACATGCCCCAGAATTCCCTGTAGGATACGTACAATATGCCCCAGCCGTTGATGAAATAGGGACTGACTACTGCATAACGGTTACTTAACAAAAGCATTAATATCTCGATTATTCGGTCGAGGAAATTGTTTATATTTATGCATTGCACGCAAGAGTATATGTTCTTTAATAATACACATGCAAACCAAACGGACATGCCCCACAATTCCCTTTAGGATACGTCATTTACGCCCCAGCCATTCATGTAATGGGGATTGACTACTGCATATCGGTTACTTAACAAAACGATGAATATCTCCATTATTCGGTCGAGGAAATTGTTTATATTTATGCATTGTACACAAGAGTGTATGTTCTTTCATTATACACATGCAAACCAAACGGACATGCCCCATAATTCCCGGTAGGATACGTCAATTACGCCCCTGCCATTCATGTAATGGGGATTGACTACTGCATATCGGTTACTTAACAAAACCATTAATATCGCGATTATTCGGTCGAGGAAATTGTTTATATTTATGCATTGTACACAAGAGTGTATGTTCTTTCATAATACACATTCAAACCAAACGGACATGCCCCAGAATTCCCTGTAGGATACGTACAATATGCCCCAGCCGTTGATGAAATAGGGACTGACTACTGCATAACGGTTACTTAACAAAAGCATTAATATCTCGATTATTCGGTCGAGGAAATTGTTTATATTTATGCATTGTACACAAGAGTGTATGTTCTTTCATAATACACATGCAAACCAAACGGACATGCCCCAGAATTCCCTTTAGGATACTTCATTTACGCCCCTGCCATTCATGTAATGGGGATTGACTACTGCATATCGGTTACTTAACAAAACCATTAATATCTCGATTATTCGCTCGAGGAAATTGTTTATATTTATGCATTGTACACAAGAGTGTATGTTCTTTCAACATACACATGCAAACCAAACGGACATGCCCCAGAATTCCCTTTAGGATACGTCATTTACGTCCCAGCCATTCATGTAATGGGGATTGACTACTGCATATCGGTTACTTAACAAAACCAATAATAACTCGATTATTCGGTCGAGGAAATTGTTTATATTTATGCATTGTACACAAGAGTGTATGTTCTTTCATAATACACATTCAAACCGAACGGACATGCCCCAGATTTCCCTGTAGGATACGTCAATTACGCCCCAGCCGTTGATGAAATAGGGACTGACGACTGCATATCGGTTACTTAACAAAAGCATTAATATCTCGATTATTCGGTCGAGGAAATTGTTTATATTTATGCATTGTACACAAGAGTGTATGTTCTTTCATAATACACATGCAAACCAAACGGACATGCCCCACAATTTCCGGTGGGAAACGTCATTTACGCCCCAGCCGTCGATGAAATAGGGACTGACGACTGCATATCGGTTACTTAAAAAAACCTTTAATATCTCGATTATTCGGTCGAGGAAATTGTTTATATTTATGCATTGTACACAAGAGTGTATGTTCTTTCATAATACACATGCAAACCAAACGGACATGCCCCAGAATTCCCGGTAGGATACGTCAATTACGCCCCTGCCATTCACGTAATGGGGATTGACTACTGCATATCGGTTACTTAACAAAACCATTAATATCTCGATTATTCGGTCGAGGAAATTGTTTATATTTATGCATTGTACACAAGAGTGTATGTTCTTTCATAATACACATTCAAACCAAACGGACATGCCCCAGAATTCCCTTTAGGATACGTCATTTACGTCACAGCCATTCATGTAATGGGGATTGACTACTGCATATCGGTTACTTAACAAAACCATTAATAACTCGATTATTCGGTCGAGGAAATTGTTTATATTTATGCATTGCACACAAGAGTGTATTTTCTTTCATAAAACACATTCAAACCAAACGGACATGCCCCAGAATTCCCGGTAGGATACGTCATTTACGTCCCAGCCGTTAAAGTAATGGGGATTGACTACTGCATATCGGTTACTTAACAAAACCATTAATATCTCCATAATTCGGTCGAGGAAAATGTTTATATTTATGCATTGCACGCAAGAGTATATGTTCTTTAATAATACACATGCAAACCAAACGGACATGCCCCACAATTCCCTTTAGGATACGTCATTTACGCCCCAGCCATTCATGTAATGGGGATTGACTACTGCATATCGGTTACTTAACAAAACGATGAATATCTCCATTATTCGGTAGAGGAAATTGTTTACATTTATGCATTGTACACAAGAGTGTATGTTCTTTCATTATACACATGCAAACCAAACGGACATGCCCCATAATTCCCGGTAGGATACGTCAATTACGCCCCTGCCATTCATGTAATGGGGATTGACTACTGCATATCGGTTACTTAACAAAACCATTAATATCGCGATTATTCGGTCGAGGAAATTGTTTATATTTATGCATTGTACACAAGAGTGTATGTTCTTTCATAATACACATTCAAACCAAACGGACATGCCCCAGAATTCCCTGTAGGATACGTACAATATGCCCCAGCCGTTGATGAAATAGGGACTGACTACTGCATAACGGTTACTTAACAAAAGCATTAATATCTCGATTATTCGGTCGAGGAAATTGTTTATATTTATGCATTGCACGCAAGAGTATATGTTCTTTAATAATACACATGCAAACCAAACGGACATGCCCCACAATTCCCTTTAGGATACGTCATTTACGCCCCAGCCATTCATGTAATGGGGATTGACTACTGCATATCGGTTACTTAACAAAACGATGAATATCTCCATTATTCGGTCGAGGAAATTGTTTATATTTATGCATTGTACACAAGAGTGTATGTTCTTTCATTATACACATGCAAACCAAACGGACATGCCCCATAATTCCCGGTAGGATACGTCAATTACGCCCCTGCCATTCATGTAATGGGGATTGACTACTGCATATCGGTTACTTAACAAAACCATTAATATCGCGATTATTCGGTCGAGGAAATTGTTTATATTTATGCATTGTACACAAGAGTGTATGTTCTTTCATAATACACATTCAAACCAAACGGACATGCCCCAGAATTCCCTGTAGGATACGTACAATATGCCCCAGCCGTTGATGAAATAGGGACTGACTACTGCATAACGGTTACTTAACAAAAGCATTAATATCTCGATTATTCGGTCGAGGAAATTGTTTATATTTATGCATTGTACACAAGAGTGTATGTTCTTTCATAATACACATGCAAACCAAACGGACATGCCCCAGAATTCCCTTTAGGATACTTCATTTACGCCCCTGCCATTCATGTAATGGGGATTGACTACTGCATATCGGTTACTTAACAAAACCATTAATATCTCGATTATTCGCTCGAGGAAATTGTTTATATTTATGCATTGTACACAAGAGTGTATGTTCTTTCAACATACACATGCAAACCAAACGGACATGCCCCAGAATTCCCTTTAGGATACGTCATTTACGTCCCAGCCATTCATGTAATGGGGATTGACTACTGCATATCGGTTACTTAACAAAACCAATAATAACTCGATTATTCGGTCGAGGAAATTGTTTATATTTATGCATTGCACACAAGAGTGTATTTTCTTTCATAAAACACATGCAAACCAAACGGACATGCCCCACAATTCCCGGTAGGATACGTCATTTACGTCCCAGCCGTTAAAGTAATGGGGATTGACTACTGCATATCGGTTACTTAAAAAAACCTTTAATATCTCGATTATTCGCTCGAGGAAATTGTTTATATTTATGCATTGTACACAAGAGTGTATGTTCTTTCATAATACACATTCAAACCAAACGGACATGCCCCACAATTTCCGGTGGGAAACGTACAATATGCCCCAGCCGTTGATGAAATAGGGACTGACTACTGCATATCGGTTACTTAACAAAACCATTAATATCTCGATTATTCGGTCGAGGAAATTGTTTATATTTATGCATTGCACACAAGAGTGTATTTTCTTTCATAAAACATAGTCAAACCAAATGGACATGCCCCAGAATTCTCTGTTGGAAGCGTATTTTTTAATCTTCCATGGAAGTGATTGACATGTAATGCTGCTGGTGGTTATTTAAAAATCCTAAAAATGTCTCTTGATATTAGTGAAGAAAACTTTTTAAATTGTGGTTGATACATGCAGTAATGAAAAGACTTGAGCACATTGAAACGCTTAGTCACTGGTACAATACCAATGTATTTTAATACGCCGCACTGTGAGCTGAAAGCGTGAAGTTTTACTTTGTAGCAGACTGCCAATGCAAAATTAAGGACACCTTGAACGCTTCCCTTCTATTTTTAGAAGGTTGTCTGTTCTAAGAGTGTACGGTGATCTCCCGCCTCGACATAGTTGCACCAGTTTGTGCGCTCCAAATCCCTACAGCGGTGTACACTGTTGCGCGGTAAAATAGAAAGCCTAGTTACTTTGTAGTAGCCGTGGCGTCGCGCCTCCTTTCCTTGATAAAAATTTTTCATTAACCGAGTCAGTGGATCACCTTTACAAAACTTTATTCAAATTACAAAGGAGTGGAGGTGGTGCACCTCTACAAACATAGTTACAAAACAAAAACTATTCATGGTAAAATTGTTCGATTAAACTGACGATATTATGTTACGTGATGCTAATATTCCAACACTCCATGCCAATTCACCGGGCCACCCCATGTTAGGAATTGTTGGAAACCTAAAAGAATACGTAAAGGAGTTTTTAAATAATTCATAAACATAAGGAAATCTAAATCCCTCTGTATTGGCCAGGCACATGTTACACGTATTGACGTACAAAATTATGTAACTTAGAAGGAAACTGTTGTAACAGAAAACTCGCAATTGCACCTAAATTAACCGTTACCCTATTAAAAATGTCCAGTTTAATTTGAAATATTTATCATCACAAGTTGTAATTCTCGCTAATAAAAAAATTGCAAAGCATTCATAGGTAAATTTGAAAATTACCATCATGATAAAGAGAAACATAATACATATTGGTCCACATGTGCCTGTTACACCCCCTCGCCGCGTTGAGGCCACAGATGGGTTTTGAGGGGGTCATGCAACATGCACTACATACTACCATGCAAAAACAAAAAAATAAAAAGGAAAACATATGAACGATAAAATGTTAATAGTGGTTCGTTCCTGCAAAATCATTCTATAAATGTTTGTAACGCTTTAATGATTTTCGTGTAACCCAAATCATTTGGGTGCACCCAATCCTCCCTTGGTCCCCTTCCTAGGAACCTGTGAAGAAAGGAATTTTGTGTTACCTTTTTAATGCAAGTTATATTTTTAAAATTACAATTCCAACTATAGCTTGTCCAGTATGTATGCTCTTACCTTTCGTAATTTTTTTGGTCGGCCATTGCCTCAACCTCCACGATTGTAATTTTTTCTGTAAAAATGGAAATATTTCATGAAAACTATTGGAAAAATTAAATCAAATCCCCACTTTTCTTGGTCGTGAGTTGAGTTGAACATGAAGCGAACGAATGTTCCCGTTATCATTTATGTTCAATGCAGTGTCTGTTGTTAGGTGTTTAGTTTTACAGCTTTGAGTTTACATCGTACATGGAAGACCAAACTTACCCTTTTTCCAATTCCGTAGCCAACGCAAAAGGCTTTTCAATTTCTCCCGCCCCTCCTCAGTCGCTAGCTGCAGAGGGTTTGGCTGCGGCGGTACCACATAAATGGTACACTCCCGCTGCAGCAGCAGCCTGAGGAGGGCGTAGAAATTGGCCTTCAGCATACGAATGTTTCTTCCCTAGGAAGAAAAAATGAGCAGCAATTAATGTTCTGTTTGCAGTACCATAAGAAACATTCTATTTTAACAAATGAAATATCGTTGCATACTCACTTTCCTGAGGTCGTTGGTCCCCACCATCAGGAGGACCTTTATTTTTTTTATTGCAGGTGTAGCCTCAACTATGGCCCTGAGGTCCTGCAGGGTTGACCCGGACCTGCATAGGCCTATGCGGTCAGGTCGCACTGCGAAGAGGAGAACACAATAATAAATATACTACTCAGAATTGTAAGATCATATTAAGACTACTACTTAGCATTACCCTATTAATACATGATAATTATGTTAACTATTTTTTTAATGTTACTGCGACGCTTCAGACCCTCAATTAATTCTGAGTTGAACAGGGATGTGCATGAAAAAGAGGATAAGAGTTATAGATGGAGGAATATGTAATGAAAGCATTATTCTACATCAACTAACAAAGCCCCACGTCCACCATCTCATATTTGCATCATCTTTCCTCTGCATCTATTTTCAGCATACCAAAATATTGCAGTCCTAAGGCGAACACTTTATAACATACGAGTACCATATTTACCCGCGTCCTCATGCATATCATGAACCCCCATTTTATGGATAAGCTAAAGAGAAAAAAATTATTTTTGTCCCTAAATTACATTGCTTGCCTTTGAGGCCACCACTTTTAGTTGTGCCCTGAAAGCACGACTGCAATGAAAATCATGTGCCTCACCTAAACATTGTAAGAAGTTCTTATGTAACTAATGAAAGAAGGTCTTGGTAGCTCCTTATTGCTAGTAAATGTTGCGTGTATTGTTGTGAATACACCCCCTTTCATACACCTTTATGGTGGCTTGCATGGCATTACATTCATGTACATGAACTTTTACTGTACTTCATAACGTCCCGAGGAATGCCAGTATGTACTGCATAAATGCACCTCTACAAATACATAATTCCTTGCAAATCATGAATGGCAGGGGGTGTATTCATACCAAACATGCTTCTCCTCCTCGTTACAATCCGTCATAACATGTATTCCAGCCTATTTAGGGAATATTGAACTTCACTTCACACCTATTGCAGGGTGGCTACTGATAACCAATTTACAAATTCCATGATTTTTCCCTGATGGTTTTACCAATTTCCCTGACCGATCGCCAAAAGGTCTCCTATTATTTTATTTCTGCTGAATTAAATCTTAGTCAAAACTCAGAAAATGTTTAAAGCTAAAATCAATACATTAAAAGCTATAAAAATGAAAAAAATATATTGAACCTCCGCCCTAATGAAAATTATATTACACTTTCACAAGTTAAACCCTCACACAAATTGTACACATTTTAAATACATTTTTCGCGGCCGCGGATATGCGGGCGTGTATGTTTCCTTCGGTAGAATTACAAATTGACGATGTCTAATTCTTCAAGAAAGAGGTGGCGTGTCGTGGTAGTTCTTGGAAGTTGAAGATTACTGAAAAGGCATCGAAGGGAAAGTTAATGGCCAATTTACTGGCGGACTCCGGCACAGGTATCACTAAGCTGCGCGAAAAATACCAACCAAAGCCAAGTTCTTGGACTGGATCGAAATCGGATGGCACGAGTGACTTTTAGAAGGGAATAACAATTTGATTAACGTGGTCATAACCTCTTGATTACAAGAGGGAACCAAAAATGTAAAAATATTTGTATATACAAACAAAACGTAATCGCGCCATTGCAAGCGAAAACAGGAGGCAATTAGCAACGGCAGCGTCATATTTAGGAATATCATATTTGAGGTGGTTTGTGACCTAACTAAATTGGTTCGAGAGGGAGCTAAGGGGGCCACTCAATAATTACGTAGAGCGAGAAGGGTGGGAAGGGGAGGAGGACTCTTCTTATGGTCTCGCGAAGGGGGGTATGGTAATCGAGGATGATCTTACGTAAGATTTTGTTTACACGCGTGATCGTACTTGTATTCCGTCTTAATAATCATCGACTGGTATTTTTCGAACTGCAAGCACTTATTTACTAAAAGCTAGTGAGCTCCAACTACCTCTCGACCTGAGTCTCGGAAGTTAAAAAGAACACGAGGTTAAATCTTCCGAACAACCTAGCCATGGATTCCTTGTGGTTAGGAGAATACACGGTGATCATGAATTTTGACACTACTAGGCAAATATTGCATTAAGGAAATACAAAAGGGATACATTGTACGACTGATTCACAACTGAATGTTCAACGAATTGACGGGGCTTATTCTATGCAATTCGGCGACGGACATTAGTTTAAGTTGGTGAAATAAAGGGCGGGAAAGACTGCTCGGTAAACGTAATGGCAGAAAAATAACGAAAATTTCCTATCCCAGTTTCTCCCTGACTGTTACGAGAATTCCCTGACTTCTCCAGGTTTACAAAATTCCCTGACAATTCCAGGTTTTCCCTTACGATCGCCACCCTGTATTGATGTTTTCCTATCATTGTAGCGAGAAATCAGCATTCCTATCTCTGACTCAAGTACCACTAATGAAATGGCGTCGGAGTCAGGTGGTCTAAAATACGCACCTACTTTCGGAATAAAAATAATGGACCCCCGAGTGTGCAGATTCATAGCAAATCAACATATGGAGTTTCTACAGTAAAAATAATATCAAATTTTAGCTTATTTAATTCTGTTTTTACGCATGCAAACAAAGTTATCGGAACATAGCTTATATTTTCAATGGCATTGAGAATATAAAAGGACCGGTTTTGTTACGCTTTTCAGCCAAGCCACTATTTTAAACATTTCTAGGTCTTGCCGTCCGAACGAGGCCAAACTTAAATACAACTTTAATTTTTGAAATTTTTGATACGCCAGTATCTCCCGTAATCAAACCACTATGTCATCGAGTGACTCTCATAACCACCAGCTTTACACTTGTATGCCCCTCCTCAGCCCGGGTGAGTAATTCGCGGTTCCCCGTAAACCATCCCACCCCGGCGTGACGTTACTACACCAAAATAGGTGAAATCCTGGGCGACGGGACGTGGAGCGAGAACTGTGGAGGTCACTGCACTTAGCGGTTAGAGAAGGGGAGGATGTGTCAAAGTTCCTTCGATCACGACATCTCAAGAGTACGCTCCACTTTAACGGGAAATAGGAATATAAAATAAATTACCGATGCTAGAGTTGACATAGTAAGTATACGCATGCTTCCCAAACGAGCAATCGGTAACTACTCTAGTCCGTGACGTGAGCGGTAATGTACTGCCGCTTTAATAAATACAAAATACATAATACTTTTGTTAAGGATCTTCGCAACACTTACCTCCGTCCAACCTATAGCCCCACCTCCGGGCCAGCCTAACGCCAAGGGAGTCCCCCAGGACCACACATCCTCGTACAACAGGTCGCTGAAAAATGAAGTGACTTAAATTAATGGCTCAGTCGCGCAATGCAAATTCTCTATTATGGCAACTTAAATTACCAAATGAAACGTGCTACAGTAAGAAACATGTATTTCAATGAAGACTACACTCACCAAGCGTCTACTCTCCATGGCTGCTTTACGAAGAATGATTTCGCAAGGTCCGCAGTACCCGGGGGCTCCGCCGGGGGATCAGACATTTACACGCCAAACGTTTCCATGCGAGACAATGTAGCTGGGCCGTTACAATGTTCCTCCTTGGCGGAGAACATTTTAGCGGGAGAGATTGCCCCTCACAGCAATTTCAAAGTAATCGAGAGCCATTCAACACACACAAAAGAGGTTGACTTTACGACCTTTAGTAACATTGTCCATTCAGGGGACAGTATTTGCCGCCACGGAACAAGTTACATTTGTTTCAGTCCTGCTGAAAGTGTCGTAGTGACATCATCCTCTTTCAGCGTCCCATAGCCTGCAGAGATAATCTTCTTCAGATAAGTTTCCTTTTCCTATCTCTTCATTTGCTTGTGATATCTGTACTGTAACCCTGTTCATATTCCTACCATTGGTCATAAACGTTATTGCATGCGTAGTTAGAGTAAAGGTTTGAGCATCTTATTTACATCTCTAGTAAAGCAAAACTTATAATTATCCAAATGCCACCCCGCGTTCGTCTTAGCCCTCTTTCCGTTGGCCAATTTTTTATATCCAAGGGCTATAGTTACTACGGAATTGATTACGGCGGATATTCAGAGAATTCGGCATTCAGCGAAGCGGCAGTAGAATTTTTAGGAACAAATGAGGAAAGACATAGGAGGATCATTTACCAATTTTGGAGAAGGAATAAGCAGGTACGGGATTATGTTAAGAGGCATGACTCCATTCCTCCTATAGAAAGTTCTTCAGTGAAGAGGCCAGGAAAAACTTCCCTGAAATGGAAGAACTATAAAAGACATAGAGCGATGGCTATCAGATGCGTATGGAAGTCCTTACCAGACTGTAAACCCCCTCCCAATGAAAGCTATGCTGTAAAAGATTCCGTGGATGTAGTGGAAGTGCCTGGCAATATGGCAATTGTGGAGAACTCGGGTATGTGTTGGGAACCGAAGGGCGAACGGGAAGGTGAATTCCGGTTACACAGTGGGGAGTGGAGTGAAATATTCTCAAGCGGGAGATTCGTCCCAAGAAAGTGGACACATGTCATAAGTGACAAATTTTCAACCGTTAGCCCTTTATGCGTACTCATAATCAAAGATTATAGATTTGTGGTGACCCAGGGGAGCATATGCATCCGAGCGTACTGCAAACACCGTGCTTGCAAGAAGTTTACTTTGGTGGTCACGAATCCCATGCCGTTAGGGGGAGAGGACGTAGTCGTCCGCATTTATGGTTTCGGGAATTTCCATCATGGGAATGAAAAGCTGAATAGGCCCCTCAGTGGCATTAAGAGGCAGGAGGCTAGGGTTGCGCTGGCCAGGAGCAACGCATATCGGTTTAGGAAAGAAGCTATTGCTCGGTCAGATGACGACGCTGTGTTACATGGAAATTTGCAGGAGATTCATTCATTAAACGTCTTGCGGAGGGCGAAAATGGAAGGAAAAGCGGGCGAGGATTTCAGCTGCAATCCTGTTGATGACGTGATAAAAATGTATCTTAATGAGAATGATGAAGACAGATATATTCAGTATGTTGGTTTGCCCATGATAATTCACAGCTACTCCCGTGAGCAGGTGGAACTCGTCGCATGTTTGCCACGAAGTGAAAGGCCTATTTTATATTTTGATGCAACAGGGTCTGTGGTAAAACCGTATCCGTCAACGAACAAGAAAGTACTTTACTACGCAGGTGTGGTTAACATTAAGAATCAAATTATCCCAATTTTGGAAATGGTTAGTGCACGGCATAACGCTTCAATAGTAGCTAATTTCCTGATGCAATTCAACTACTATGTAACGACTGAAATGAAAACATCAAGGTTGATTTTTAAAGCAGTAGTTTGCGATTTCAGTTTTGCACTCATTCATGCAATAATACTCGCTTTCTCGAGGTGCACCTTAATACAGTATTTGGAGAACACCTACAAATTAGTATGTGGGGTAGGGGAAGTGGATGCCTTTGTGCCCGTTTATATTTGCTGCGCGCATTTCATGCATATCATTGCGAAGGGCCTTGGCAAGTCATTTTCTAAAAAAAAGGACAGGAAACTTTTGAGAGACATAATCGCGCTTGTTGTTCGCGCTAATTCATTGAGTGTGGTCGATGAGATAATGAATAATCTAATCACCATCTTATTAAGTAAAAAGGCTGAAAGTGGGGTTCGTGAAGCCGTGTGGAACCTGACAGAATTACTGCAACATAACCCATCTGTGGAGTATAAGAATAGAAGCGGCGGAAAAGAGAAAACACTTCCTTGTGAAAAAAAAGACCGACTGTACAAGAGAAGTCCATTTTACCACCGATATAAAGATATGGCCGCAAATTTCCTTGACAAATCCACGGGAGAGAGTAACCGACTCCACAATCCCAAGTTTTTGAGTTGGTTGATCAGGCGGTTCCTATCCTTTCTTCCTCTATGGTCGAACATCGTTGTAGGTGAAAGTAAAACATCTTTAGGAGATTGCTACAGCAATGCGTGCGTGGAGAGATGGTTCGGGTTGGTGAAGAAATCAATTTTGCAATCCGAGTTGCGTTTGACCTGCGGTCGATTTCTTAGGGCAGTAAAACCTATCGTGCTGAGCACGTTGAAGGAAATTAAATTAGACATTCCTGCAGTAAAAACGAGGAGGAAAATTGTGGACTCGATAGAAAAGGATCCTTTGGCGGAGGAGGAAAGATGGGGGAAAAGACAAAAAAAATCCCGAAAACTTAAAACCACATCATTCCTTGGAACGGCGTTGAAGACATTCGAGATGAAATGTGACGCGGAATCTTGTGACATTAAATTAGGCGAGATAGAGGAGAAATTGCCTGAATCGGTTAACCATGACGTCGAAGAGGGTGATACCGATAAGGTATGGAGAATTCGGGGAAAGAGATCGGAGGTCGATCATCCGACACCAGCATTTGCAGACAACGGAATAGTGACCGATACTGACTATTACCAATGTTGTGAAAATCTTAGTAAAAGCTATGTATTAGGGTACATAGGTACCAAAGAACGAGTATATTTAAACGACTTCCTTACGCTGCTTGACAAAAATTGGTTGTGTAATTTTATAATCGACGCCTACGCTGCTATTCTTACTGAGAAGCGAAAGGATTTCCTATATGTTAACTGTGAAATATCCACTTCTGCAATTAATGGTGATATGATTGCTAGGAATTTTTTACCCAAGACCGATTTCACGAAAAAAAAAATTTTAATGCCAATAAACATCAATAACAATCATTGGTGTTTAATATATTCCAATTTCGATACATGTTCATTCACCTACATGAATCCTCTGGGTCATTCTGTGTCGGAAACCTCCGCCTATTTTGAAAAATTTATTACCCTAATTAAGGGAAGGGATTCTGTAATAAGTGAGACTTTAGGTGACAGAAAATGGTCGAAGAAAGTCATCGCTTATGATACACAGAAGGATAACTATAACTGTGGGGTCCACGTATGCTTTTTCATGGATGAAATCATTAAACAGACAGAAGTAACAGATAAAATAAATGCAGACGAGTACCGAGAGACAATTAGACAGAAAATTCTGGCAAACCTTAAAAACGTTCACAACATATGCCCATTATGCGACTACGGAGGAATGGCAGAAAACAATCCATGGGTTTCATGCGATATTTGCACAAGATGGTTTCACATTAAGTGCGTCGACAAAACAATTGACGCGAAGGAAATGGAAGAAATGACTTGGATATGCATGCTCTGTAGTAGTTGGTTAAAAAATACAGGATATTTTCAGTCCTTAGAGCAAGATATTGAGCTCCATTAACTTTAAATAGGAATTGCAGGAACGCTGACGCTAAACCGACAGCCGTCCTTAACTTGTTTAGGAATTGCAGGAACGCTGACGCTAAACCGACAGCCGTCCTTAACTTGTTTAGGAATTGCAGGAACGCTGACGCTAAACCGACAGCCGTCCTTAACTTGTTTAGGAATTGCAGGAACGCTGACGCTAAACCGACAGCCGTCCTTAACTTGTTTAGGAATAGCAGGAACGCTGACGCTAAACCGACAGCCGTCCTTAACTTGTTTAGGAATTGCAGGAACGCTGACGCTAAACCGACAGCCGTCCTTAACTTGTTTAGGAATTGCAGGAACGCTGACGCTAAACCGACAGCCGTCCTTAACTTGTTTAGGAATTGCAGGAACGCTGACGCTAAACCGACAGCCGTCCTTAACTTGTTTAGGAATTGCAGGAACGCTGACGCTAAACCGACAGCCGTCCTTAACTTGTTTAGGAATTGCAGGAACGCTGACGCTAAACCGACAGCCGTCCTTAACTTGTTTAGGAATTGCAGGAACGCTGACGCTAAACCGACAGCCGTCCTTAACTTGTTTAGGAATTGCAGGAACGCTGACGCTAAACCGACAGCCGTCCTTAACTTGTTTAGGAATTGCAGGAACGCTGACGCTAAACCGACAGCCGTCCTTAACTTGTTTAGGAATTGCAGGAACGCTGACGCTAAACCGACAGCCGTCCTTAACTTGTTTAGGAATTGCAGGAACGCTGACGCTAAACCGACAGCCGTCCTTAACTTGTTTAGGAATAGCAGGAACGCTGACGCTAAACCGACAGCCGTCCTTAACTTGTTTAGGAATAGCAGGAACGCTGACGCTAAACCGACAGCCGTCCTTAACTTGTTTAGGAATTGCAGGAACGCTGACGCTAAACCGACAGCCGTCCTTAACTTGTTTAGGAATTGCAGGAACGCTGACGCTAAACCGACAGCCGTCCTTAACTTGTTTAGGAATTGCAGGAACGCTGACGCTAAACCGACAGCCGTCCTTAACTTGTTTAGGAATTGCAGGAACGCTGACGCTAAACCGACAGCCGTCCTTAACTTGTTTAGGAATTGCAGGAACGCTGACGCTAAACCGACAGCCGTCCTTAACTTGTTTAGGAATTGAAGGAACGCTGACGCTAAACCGACAGCCGTCCTTAACTTGTTTAGGAATTGCAGGAACGCTGACGCTAAACCGACAGCCGTCCTTAACTTGTTTAGGAATTGCAGGAACGCTGACGCTAAACCGACAGCCGTCCTTAACTTGTTTAGGAATTGCAGGAACGCTGACGCTAAAACGACAGCCGTCCTTAACTTGGTTAGGAATTGCAGGAACGCTGACGCTAAACCGACAGCCGTCCTTATTTGTTTAGGAATTGCAGGAACGCTGACGCTAAACCGACAGCCGTCCTTAACTTGTTTAGGAATTGCAGGAACGCTGACGCTAAACCGACAGCCGTCCTTAACTTGTTTAGGAATTGCAGGAACGCTGACGCTAAACCGACAGCCGTCCTTAACTTGTTTAGGAATAGCAGGAACGCTGACGCTAAACCGACAGCCGTCCTTAACTTGTTTAGGAATAGCAGGAACGCTGACGCTAAACCGACAGCCGTCCTTAACTTGTTTAGGAATTGCAGGAACGCTGACGCTAAACCGACAGCCGTCCTTAACTTGTTTAGGAATTGCAGGAACGCTGACGCTAAACCGACAGCCGTCCTTAACTTGTTTAGGAATAGCAGGAACGCTGACGCTAAACCGACAGCCGTCCTTAACTTGTTTAGGAATTGCAGGAACGCTGACGCTAAACCGACAGCCGTCCTTAACTTGTTTAGGAATTGCAGGAACGCTGACGCTAAACCGACAGCCGTCCTTAACTTGTTTAGGAATAGCAGGAACGCTGACGCTAAACCGACAGCCGTCCTTAACTTGTTTAGGAATTGCAGGAACGCTGACGCTAAACCGACAGCCGTCCTTAACTTGTTTAGGAATTGCAGGAACGCTGACGCTAAACCGACAGCCGTCCTTAACTTGTTTAGGAATTGCAGGAACGCTGACGCTAAAACGACAGCCGTCCTTAACTTGTTTAGGAATAGCAGGAACGCTGACGCTAAACCGACAGCCGTCCTTAACTTGTTTAGGAATTGCAGGAACGCTGACGCTAAACCGACAGCCGTCCTTAACTTGTTTAGGAATTGCAGGAACGCTGACGCTAAACCGACAGCCGTCCTTAACTTGTTTAGGAATTGCAGGAACGCTGACGCTAAACCGACAGCCGTCCTTAACTTGTTTAGGAATTGCAGGAACGCTGACGCTAAACCGACAGCCGTCCTTAACTTGTTTAGGAATTGCAGGAACGCTGACGCTAAACCGACAGCCGTCCTTAACTTGTTTAGGAATTGCAGGAACGCTGACGCTAAACCGACAGCCGTCCTTAACTTGTTTAGGAATTGCAGGAACGCTGACGCTAAACCGACAGCCGTCCTTAACTTGTTTAGGAATTGCAGGAACGCTGACGCTAAACCGACAGCCGTCCTTAACTTGTTTAGGAATAGCAGGAACGCTGACGCTAAACCGACAGCCGTCCTTAACTTGTTTAGGAATTGCAGGAACGCTGACGCTAAACCGACAGCCGTCCTTAACTTGTTTAGGAATTGCAGGAACGCTGACGCTAAACCGACAGCCGTCCTTAACTTGTTTAGGAATTGCAGGAACGCTGACGCTAAACCGACAGCCGTCCTTAACTTGTTTAGGAATTGCAGGAACGCTGACGCTAAACCGACAGCCGTCCTTAACTTGTTTAGGAATTGCAGGAACGCTGACGCTAAACCGACAGCCGTCCTTAACTTGTTTAGGAATAGCAGGAACGCTGACGCTAAACCGACAGCCGTCCTTAACTTGTTTAGGAATAGCAGGAACGCTGACGCTAAACCGACAGCCGTCCTTAACTTGTTTAGGAATTGCAGGAACGCTGACGCTAAACCGACAGCCGTCCTTAACTTGTTTAGGAATTGCAGGAACGCTGACGCTAAACCGACAGCCGTCCTTAAATTCATAACTTATTTTATGACAAATGTGCGCACCATTATTAATATTTTATGTTTTCCTTTTTATTTTTTTGTTTTTGCATGGTAGTATGTAGTGCATGTTGCATGACCCCCTCAAAACCCATCTGTGGCCTCAACGCGGCGAGGGGGTGTAACAGGCACATGTGGACCAATATGTATTATGTTTCTCTTTATCATGTTGGTAATTTTCAAATTTACCTATGAATGCTTTGCAATTTTTTTATTAGCGAGAATTACAACTTGTGATGATAAATATTTCAAATTAAACTGGAAATTTTTAATAGGGTAACGGTTAATTTAGGTGCAATTGCGAGTTTTCTGTTGCAACAGTTTCCTTCTAAGTTACATAATTTTGTACGTCAATACGTGTAACATGTGCCTGGCCAATACAGAGGGATTTAGATTTCCTTATGTTTTTGAATTATTTAAAAACTCCTTTACGTATTCTTTTAGGTTTCCAACAATTCCTAACATGGGGTGGCCCGGTGAATTGGCATGGAGTGTTGGAATATTAGCATCACGTAACATAATATCGTCAGTTTAATCGAACGATTTCACCATGAATAGTTTTTGTTTTGTAACTATGTTTGTAGAGGTGCACCACCTCCACTCCTTTGTAATTTGAATAAAGTTTTGTAAACGTGATCCACTGACTCGGTTAATGAAAACAATTTATCAAGGAAAGGAGGCGCGACGCCACGGCTACCACAAAGTAACTAGGCTTTCTATTTTACCGCGCAACAGTGTACACCGCTGTAGGGATTTGGAGCGCACAAACTGGTGCAACTATGTCGAGGCGGGAGATGACCGTACACTCTTAGACCAGACAACCTTCTAAAAATAGAAGGGAAGAGTTCAAGGTGTCCTTAATTTTGCATTGACAGTCTGCTACAAAGTAAAACTTCACGCTTTCAGCTCACAGTTCGGCGTATTAAAATACGTTGGTATTGTACCAGTGACTAAGCGTTTCAATGTGCTCAAGTCTTTTCATTACTGCATGTATCAACCACAATTTAAAAAGTTTTCTTCACTAATATAAAGAGACATTTTTAGGATTTTTAAATAACCACCAGCAGCATTACATGTCAATCACTTCCATGGAAGATTAAAAAATACGCTTCCAACAGAGAATTCTGGGGCATGTCCATTTGGTTTGACTATGTTTTATGAAAGAACATGCACTCTTGTGTACAATGCATAAATATAAACAATTTCCTCGAGGGAATAATTGAGATATTAATGGTTTTCTGAAGTAACCGATATGCAGTAGTCAATCCCCATTACTTTAACGGCTGGGACGTAAATGACGTATCCTACAGGGAATTCTGGGGCATGTCCGTTCGGTTTGCATGTGTATTATTAAAGAACATACACTCTTGTGTACAATGCATAAATATAAACAATTTCCTCGACCGAATAATCGAGATAATAATGCTTTTGTTAAGTAACCGATATGCAGTAGTTTGTCCCTATTTCATCGACGGCTGCGCGTAAAAGACGTATTCTACAGGGAAATCTGTGGCATGTCCGTTTGGTTTGAATGTGTATTATGAAAGAACTTACACTCTGGTGTACAATGCATAAATAAAAACCATTTCCTCGACCGAATAATGGAGATATTAATGGTTTTCTGAAGTAACCGATATGCAGTCGTCAGTCCCTATTTCATCGACGGCTGCGCGTAAATGACGTTTCCCACCGGAAATTGTGGGGCATGTCCGTTTGGTTTGAATGTGTATTATGAAAGAACATACACTCTTGTGTACAATGCATAAATATAAACAATTTCCTCGACCGAATAATCGAGTTATTAATGGTTTTGTTAAGTAACCGATATGCAGTAGTCAATCCCCATTACATGAATGGCTGGGACGTAAATGACGTATCCTAAAGGGAATTCTGGGGCATGTCCGTTTGGTTTGAATGTGTATTATGAAAGAACATACACTCTTGTGTACAATGCATAAATATAAACAATTTCCTCGACCGAATAATGGAGATATTCATCGTTTTGTTAAGTAACCGATATGCAGTAGTCAATCCCCATTACATGAATGGCTGGGACGTAAATGACGTATCCTAAAGGGAATTGTGGGGCATGTCCGTTTGGTTTGCATGTGTATTATTAAAGAACATATACTCTTGCGTGCAATGCATAAATATAAACATTTTCCTCGACCGAATTATGGAGATATTAATGGTTTTGTTAAGTAACCGATATGCAGTAGTCAATCCTCATTACTTTAACGGCTGGGACGTAAATGACGTATCCTACCGGGAATTCTGGGGCATGTCCGTTTGGTTTGAATGTGTTTTATGAAAGAAAATACACTCTTGTGTGCAATGCATAAATATAAACAATTTCCTCGACCGAATAATCAAGTTATTAATGGTTTTGTTAAGTAACCGATATGCAGTAGTCAATCCCCATTACATGAATGGCTGGGACGTAAATGACGTATCCTAAAGGGAATTGTGGGGCATGTCCGTTTGGTTTGCATGTGTATTATTAAAGAACATATACTCTTGCGTGCAATGCATAAATATAAACATTTTCCTCGACCGAATTATGGAGATATTAATGGTTTTGTTAAGTAACCGATATGCAGTAGTCAATCCTCATTACTTTAACGGCTGGGACGTAAATGACGTATCCTACCGGGAATTCTGGGGCATGTCCGTTTGGTTTGAATGTGTTTTATGAAAGAAAATACACTCTTGTGTGCAATGCATAAATATAAACAATTTCCTCGACCGAATAATCGAGTTATTAATGGTTTTGTTAAGTAACCGATATGCAGTAGTCAATCCCCATTACATGAATGGCTGGGACGTAAATGACGTATCCTAAAGGGAATTCTGGGGCATGTCCGTTTGGTTTGCATGTGTATTATTAAAGAACATATACTCTTGCGTGCAATGCATAAATATAAACATTTTCCTCGACCGAATTATGGAGATATTAATGGTTTTGTTAAATAACCGATATGCAGTAGTCAATCCCCATTACTTTAACGGCTGGGACGTAAATGACGTATCCTACCGGGAATTCTGGGGCATGTCCGTTTGGTTTGAATGTGTTTTATGAAAGAAAATACACTCTTGTGTGCAATGCATAAATATAAACAATTTCCTCGACCGAATAATGGAGATATTAATGGTTTTCTGAAGTAACCGATATGCAGTCGTCAGTCCCTATTTCATCGACGGCTGCGCGTAAATGACGTTTCCCACCGGAAATTGTGGGGCATGTCCGTTTGGTTTGAATGTGTATTATGAAAGAACATACACTCTTGTGTACAATGCATAAATATAAACAATTTCCTCGACCGAATAATCGAGTTATTAATGGTTTTGTTAAGTAACCGATATGCAGTAGTCAATCCCCATTACATGAATGGCTGGGACGTAAATGACGTATCCTAAAGGGAATTCTGGGGCATGTCCGTTTGGTTTGAATGTGTATAATGAAAGAACATACACTCATGTGTACAATGCGTAAATATAAACAATTTCCTCGACCGAATAATCGAGATATTAATGGTTTTGTTAAGTAACCGATATGCAGTAGTCAATCCCCATTACATGAATGGCAGGGGCGTAAATGACGTATCCTAAAGGGAATTCTGGGGAATGTCCGTTTGGTTTGAATGTGTATTATTAAAGAACATACACTCTTGTGTACAATGCATAAATATAAACAATTTCCTCGACCGAATAATCGAGATATTAATGCTTTTGTTAAGTAACCGTTATGCAGTAGTCAGTCCCTATTTCATCAACGGCTGGGGCATATTGTACGTATCCTACAGGGAATTCTGGGGCATGTCCGTTTGGTTTGAATGTGTATTATGAAAGAACATACACTCTTGTGTACAATGCATAAATATAAACAATTTCCTCGACCGAATAATCGAGATATTCATGGATTTGTTAAGTAACCGATATGCAGTAGTCAATCCCCATTACATGAATGGCAGGGGCGTAAATGACGTATCCTAAAGGGAATTCTGGGGCATGTCCTTTTGGTTTGCTTGTATATTATGAAAGAACATACACTC
This sequence comes from Platycnemis pennipes, assembly GCA_933228895.1. Taxonomy (NCBI): domain Eukaryota; kingdom Metazoa; phylum Arthropoda; class Insecta; order Odonata; family Platycnemididae; genus Platycnemis; species Platycnemis pennipes. The sequence goes on from OW121853.1 coordinate 57,930,713, forward strand.
TTGTGTACAATGCATAAATATAAACAATTTCCTCGACCGAATAATCGAGATATTAATGCTTTTGTTAAGTAACCGTTATGCAGTAGTCAGTCCCTATTTCATCAACGGCTGGGGCGTATTGTACGTATCCTACAGGGAATTCTGGGGCATGTCCGTTTGGTTTGAATGTGTATAATGAAAGAACATACACTCTTGTGTACAATGCATAAATATGAACAATTTCCTCGACCGAATAATCGCGATATTAATGGTTTTGTTAAGTAACCGATATGCAGTAGTCAATCCCCATTACTTTAACGGCTGGGACGTAAATGACGTATCCTACCTGGAATTCTGGGGCATGTCCGTTTGGTTTGAATGTGTATTATGAAAGAACATTCACTCTTGTGTACAATGCATAAATATAAACAATTTCCTCGACCGAATAATCGCGATATTAATGGTTTTGTTAAGTAACCGATATGCAGTAGTCAATCCCCATTACATGAATGGCAGGGGCGTAATTGACGTATCCTACCGGGAATTCTGGGGCATGTCCGTTTGGTTTGCATGTGTATTATGAAAGAACATACACTCTTGTGTACAATGCATAAATATAAACAATTTCCTCGACCGAATAATCGAGATATTCATCGTTTTGTTAAGTAACCGATATGCAGTAGTCAATCCCCATTACTTTAATGGCTGGGACGTAAATGACGTATCCTACCGGGAATTCTGGGGCATGTCCGTTTGGTTTGAATGTGTTTTATGAAAGAAAATACACTCTTGTGTGCAATGCATAAATATAAACAGTTTCCTCGACCGAATAATCGAGTTATTAATGGTTTTGTTAAGTAACCGATATGCAGTAGTCAATCCCCATTACATGAATGGCAGGGGCGTAAATGAAGTATCCTAAAGGGAATTCTGGGGCATGTCCGTTTGGTTTGCATGTGTATGTTGAAAGAACATACACTCTTGTGTACAATGCATAAATATAAACAATTTCCTCGACCGAATAATCGAGATATTAATGGTTTTGTTAAGTAACCGATATGCAGTAGTCAATCCCCATTACATGAATGGCAGGGGCATATTGTACGTATCCTACAGGGAATTCTGGGGCATGTCCGTTTGGTTTGAATGTGTATAATGAAAGTACATACACTCTTGTGTACAATGCATAAATATAAACAATTTCCTCGACCGAATAATCGAGATATTAATGGTTTTGTTAAGTAACCGATATGCAGTAGTCAATCCCCATTACATGAATGGCAGGGGCGTAAATGACGTATCCTAAAGGGAATTCTGGGGCATGTCCGTTTGGTTTGAATGTGTATTATTAAAGAACATACACTCTTGCGTGCAATGCATAAATATAAACAATTTCCTCGACCGAATAATCGAGATATTAATGGTTTTGTTAAGTAACCGATATGCAGTCGTCGCAGTACCTGTTACATCAAGGACAGAGACATAAAAAGGAGTATACCACCGGTAATGCTGGGTCAAGGCCATATGCATTTGTCCTGTAGTTATCAGTTACTTTAGTACCAGTGACAATTAAATCTATATATTGCGGCTGTTGGTAGTGCTGGGAATATCAGTGACTTTCTGGTCCTTGGGAAATTTTGCTTGGGACAAGGTAACAGAAGTCAGGTAATTGCTGTCAAAGGCTAGCATAGTGTGTGCAGTCTAAGGTGTGTTATGGGGAAGGAAAATATCGAGTTCTCTTAGTGGGAATGGGAAGAGGATCTTGCCCATGCATCGGGGTGGAAATCCAAAACTGTCGCCATTTATAATAATTCCAATTTATTTGAATCATACGAAACCAGCGACACCTTAAATTTTAAGACGAAAAGGAAACGCACCCTTGACCCCCTTATTTCTTCTCAAATTTATCATTCTTCGTCTGCTCATCATTTCAAATCCCTTTTCTTTGAAGCATTGACCAAAGAACTAGGGGACAGAGGATGTAGATGGGATCCATCGCATCACCTAAGGACTGTAAATTAACTCAATTCCCCTCCAATAGCTGTATATAAAAAAATTATGGACGCAATCAACTTTGCACCCCAGATTTTAAGAACAAAATTCACTCTAGACATATAACTGTACAGTCTTTGCAGCTAAATACACACTCAAGAGTCATTTGATAGTAAAATCATTTGCATCGTGTCATTAAAGCTTTGTTTTACGCGATCAATCAAAGTTCTCCCTGTGTGGTACTGAAGTACTGTGATATTGCCTGAATGGGTCGTTGCATCTCTGGTGAATCTAACGTCTCATTTTTCAAGTAACTGACACGTTCCTCAGCATGATGAAGAATATTATTTAAAAAAATGCTTAGGGAATAGTTCAGCTGAACCATGCTTTGACAAAATTAAGACACCTGTTTGATTTTCCTTCTCTCTTCCTAAAACTTAGGTTCCAGTAAAATATTTTAAATCCCATTCTGTGTATGGGAAGTTAGGATTTAAAAGGGGATAGTACTGAAGGTTATAGCACCTAATGTTGATGCTTATAGCACCTCCCATACTAATTTACATGTACAGAGAGTAATGGTACACCCTAACTATCCGAATATTTTCAAAAGTCCTCTCCTTTACCCCATATTCCTGGCTATTGAATTTGGGTTGCTGACTCCATTTTCATTGACTTCACTAAAAATATTCCAATCACTAATTTAGAACAGTAGTGAAGCTACATACCCAGATAGCAAGCCAGCTGGATTCCAGCCTGGATGAATCCAGTTGGACAAATCGCCTGTAGTCCAGCTGGAGAAATTGCCTGGAATCCAGCTGGACAAATCGCCTGAAATCCAGCTGGAATTTATAGTTTAAATCCAACTGGAATATTAGCTTAAATCTAGCTGGACTAGTCAAGCCGGTATCCAGCTAGTTGAGACAGCCTGGATTATGAGCTTGAAATCCAGTGGGAAAAAAACCTGTTATCCAGCTGGAATCATGTAAAAAGCACAGCTGGATTCTAGCTGTGCTATGTGGGTAGTGTATCCACAAGTGAGATCTTGGAAAGTTGAGTAATTAAATAATATAATATGTACAAATGTAATTTCATATCTGGGTGTTCACTCCTCCATCATGCAGTGATGCAAAAAGAGGAAAAGATAGTGATCACTCTTCTCAAAATTTAACATTCTTCAACTATGAAAGACAAGGGAGTACTATAGTACTCCCTTGTCTTTCATAGTTGAAGACTTTGGAAGAGTTATAACTCTTCCAAAATTAATTACTATAGTAATTATTTTGTCTTTGTTGCAATTAATGTATTATTTAACTGTATTTTAGCACCTGAAGTGCGAGCTGTACCAATAAATCAGCCCTGAGAGGGTATAATATTGGATTAATGATGGTGTTATCATGAGTAAGAAATCAAATGACTGGAACAATGAATATACACATTCATATTTAAGTGGCAGTATTCATTTCTCCATCAGATATTTTTTTAATCTATACACTTAATCTAAAATTGACATTAGGGAATCCCGTAATTTCTATTTTTTATCGAGTGAATACTTTAAAAAATCCCCACAGGGAAATTCCATGTGCCCATTCCCTATAGTTGAGTATTTCACTGAAGGATACAGGCCTCCTTTCCAAAGAGTTCTTCTTTTAGCATACATTTTCCTCGAGTCCCTGAGTGAAAGGAATTCATGTCAACTAAAATAACCTTTATGGAGATGGATAAACTGCCCTTAACATTTGAAAAGAATCTATCAGGATGAAAGTAAAAAGCACCTTAATGTTCAAAAAGGTATTGAAAATTAGGTCTTTAAAATTATTTTAAAGTTTTGAGGAACCACATTGCAGGTTGTTGTTAGGAGCATATCCAGTGGTGGCAGTTCATATGTTCGGCATTAAGACCTGAGAGCATTAATTCTTGCGAAGGATCCTTTGCAGTGCATGACTGCATTTATTTCAGTTTATTGTGCCACCATTAATTTTAGTTAAGCTGGTGAGAAGTGCTATGAGAATATAGCATAAAAAAAGGAAGTACCTACTATGGAACATTTAATTTTACTGATATCAATTTGGAGTTTCCTGTAATTAACAAACAATTATGTATTTATCCTCAAGGAATTTAAAAAAATAACATCCTTAAGGGTAGGTATATTATTCAATAGTGTAATAGTTGTAATAGTATTTATTTACTGGCATGGAGCCCTTTTACAAAAATACAAAGTACCTATGAGAATACAAAGTCAAATATAGAAGATTAAACAATCTTTATAATTACCCTTAACTTAGAACATTTTCATGAGACATTGCATACCAAATTTTGTAAAGTAGTTAAATATGAAATAGGAAAAAAACTAAATATTTAGCACTAGGATTACAGCTATTTTAGAAGACACAAGGTGTATAAATACAGAACCCATAAGTGCAAATATGTACTCTCAAAAAACATAATTTAGTGATGAAGTACCAGTAACCCTATACACCAGTCTTTATAGAACATCAGACTCAGACATTTAGAATAAGTCTTTGCACACTAAATTATCACAATAAACTGTTGCAGTTACGCATTGCACAAAAGATTGGTAAGTTTTTCTGTAAGTTATTGTACATTGATAATAATAGTATTTATTTTTGCGGTCATCTCCCAAAATAAAATAAATTCATCTGTTACAAAGAGAAATTCAGCTCACTTCTTGAAACCCATTTGATAACATTATATAAAAATCATATAATTAAAATATCATATCAAAATTATAAAAACTAACATTTAAGAATCATTTATAACACTCATCATCAAGGGTCAACAATGCTAGGATTGTTTTGATGCAGCCCTCCACTCGATTCTTCTATCAGCCAACCTCTTCATATTAACGTAGTTCTTCTCTTTCACGTCCTTTACGACCTGTCCTATGTAACTCGTACGAGGCCTGCCTTTTCCATTCTTCCCGTTCACTTTTCCTTCGATGATTGTCTTCATCAGGACATTGTGTCTTAAGATGTGGCCGATTAAGTTGTCCCGTCTTATTTTTATAGTTTTCAGCAGACCTCTTTTCTCCCACTCTTCTTAGGACTTCTTCATTTGTCACTCGATCGATCCATTTTATCTTCATCATTCTTCAATAGCACCATATTTCAAATGCTTCCACCCTTTTCTTCTCTGCTGCTGTCATCGTCCATGCCTCACTGCTATAAAGAAACATGCTCCAGATATACGTTCTGATGAATGCTTCCTTACATCCAAGCTTGTATTTCCAGCTGTTAGTAGATTCTTCTTTTGATAGAATGCCCTCTTTGCCTGGGCTATTCTACTCACTATTTCTTTCTTGCTTCGTCCATCGTTGGTTACTCTGCTTCCCAGGTAACAGAACTCTTTCACCTCTCTGTTTTTGTTTTCCTAGTATAACATTAGTTTTGGCCTCCTCTCTCTTGCTGCACACCAATATCTTAGTTTTCTTCTTATTGATCTTCAGATGATAACTGGCCATTGTCCTTTCCATGGTCGCTAGCATCTTATTCAGATCCTTCTCTGTCTCTGCTATGAGGGCTATGTCTTCAGTGAATCGTAGCATACTGATTGTTTCTCCGTGGATGTTCACTCCAGAACACTTCTCCTTAACTTTAATGATGGCTCTCTCGATGTAAACATTAAAAATTACTGGAGACAGTGCACATCCTTGTCTCACTCCTTTCGTTTTTTGACATTTTTCTGTGATGGAGATAGCTGGAGAACCATGCCTGAATAGGGTCATGAATACCGTAGGCTTCGAGTTTCCTAAATAGGATAGCATGGTTAACTTTTTCAAATGCTTTCAGGAAGTCAGTATAGACCGAATCATCTTGAAGTGAATTTTCTAAGGCATTTCTCATGAAGTGTTGATCAGATTAGTAAATTAGAGACTGTTGAATGTCCAAGATGATATCCATGTTGAGTATCAACTGTGACTCTATTCAGGAGAGGCTTATTTTGTCGACTATAAGACACTCAAAAACTTTTGCAAGTGTGGAGTGCATGACAATGGGGCAATGATTGGATACATCACTTTTGTCTCCACTTAATTATGGATTGGAATTATATGCCTGAGTTTAAATAGGTCTGGGAATTTACCATCCTATAGTGACATATTAAACATTATATACAGTGGGTATATGAGAGCTTCTTGGCAGTTCTTTAGGAATAGTGGATCATCAGGGCCAGGACCCTTGCTGACATCATTTAGTTACAAATATTTTCTTTTTTGTCTGTCTGTCCAAATTTACTTTTTGCCCAAGAGATAAACTCTATATGTACCAACCTGCTACTCTGGGTTAATGACTGCAGTCATTATCATGATTTAATGGATGAAAGGAAGTTTTCTGATTCAATGGATGAAAGGAAGTTTTCCCAGTTTCAAGATACCTGCCATTAAAAAATGATAATTATCATTTCCACCCCTTTTAAAAGAACTCATCAATCAGCAATGGTCAAATTAGGAATTCAAACCTTTCTGGTTACTCACAGCTATGATTTATGTAAAATGACCTCTACTCTGGGAAGAATAAAAACATGAAAAATTTATTTGAAAACTACCCTGGTAAAAATTTAGCAGGAAATTGCCCACATTTAGCAGGAATAGCAGGATTAGCAGGAATAGCAGGATTGGCAGGAATAGCAGTATTAGCAGGAATAGCAGGAAATTGCCCACATTTAGCAGGAATAGCAGGATTTAGCAGGAAATTGCCCACATTTAGCGGGAATAGCAGGATTTAGCAGGAAGCAGGAAGTTGCCCACATGTAGCAGGATTCAGCAGGAATAGTAGGATTCAGCAGGACAGTTCTATATACAAATATGAAAATAAATTACATTATTCACAGAAATAACGCAAGATTCTTTAGAATCTTGCCAGCGCGACACTCCAAGTTGCTTTCACCAACTATTTTTTTAATGCTGATGAACTTTAATAATCACAATCAGGCCAGTTCACCCTGCAATTTTGTTGTCTGTCCACTAATCCTCTTATATAGTTCTCCTTATTTCTTTCATCGTCATCATGAAAGACCCAAACTGAGAAGCCAACACACACAGCCTCCTCCTCATTTACGAATTCAAATAAACTACACTCAGAATCACTAGTTTTAATCAGCAAAGTCAAGGACTGCATTTTCTACATTAAACGAGATGAATGAGATGATAGAATATTTAGCAATTCACACTACTTTATAGATGATATGTAGCATTGCAGAAGTGTACACACAATAAATATATTATTATATGCATAGCAACAATTGTTTTCTAGTTGATTTATCAACAGAAAACAATTGTTGCTATGCTATTTTGAAATCCATTGAAGAGTAATTATTCTAGATGCATATTTTCTAGGCATGAACATTACACAACATTAATGTAGGACTTAAATGAAATTTAAATTAAATGCTTACATTTTTACTTGAATGCACTTTACATGAGTCCTGCTAGAATTCCTGCTAGATCCTGCAGATATTCCTTCTAATTCTACTAGGCTCAGCTAAATTCCTGCTAAATCCTGCTAAATTTCCTGCTAATCTGCTTAATTCCTGCTAAAATTCCTGCTAAAGTTCCTGCTAATCCTGCTAAAATTCCTGCTAATCCTGCTAAAGTTCCTGCTAATCCTGCTAAAATTCCTGCTAATCTTGCTAATCCTGCTAAAATTCCTGCTAATCCTGCTAAAGTTCCTGCCAATCCTGCTAAAATTTCCTGCTAAATTTTTACCAGGGTAACGTCTGATTTCATCTAGTAGTGGACATCATAAGATCTGTTATATCCACAGCATTTATGTTAGATAGAGAACTTATTTCTGCAACTATTTACTACACAGTGTGAGTTTTTGGTATGTCCTTATAGGAATTTTAAATTAATTTTTCGCAGAAGTTAAAGCATTTAAATACCGATGTAACATTTTTAAATTCAATATTAAGCGTTACACTGAGTTTTACAGCATATTTTCCTTAAGTCATCCAAAAACAGGATTTTATTTAATCCAAGGTAGGCCCATAGTAATGTACCGTGTCGGTGAAGTGGCTATTTCAATTTTTTCTTGCATTTCATAGCGCTCAATACTTGTTTCCTTAATGCGCATGTGCCGCTAAGGCAATGACGCACGTAGATACTACTCGGCGATTGGTTCTTCCAGTTTCTCGATTTCTGTTGGGCGGCTCCACCAATCATGAATTGCAACGCCATCTTATTATTGGACAGGAGGAGGCTCATGCCGCGGATCACGGCGACGACGAGCGGCTGAATGGTGCTGTAGCTGGCTTCGGTTCGTCCTCGTCCTGCAGGGACGTCTAATTTTTTTTAAAGTAATGAAATGTAATCATCTGTGAATTTATAAATAGGGTCAACGAAGATTGAATTAGTCGGTGGTTGTCAATTTAATTCCTTGACTCACCATGGCGGAGTACCTGGCTTCAATTTTTGGAACTGAAAAGGACAAGTACGTTACAAAGGGCCTGGCGACGCCATAACTGGCTTCCGGCATCTTGAATTACGTTCAGTTTCCCTCCTCAGTTACGATTCTTGTAATCCTCGTGTTAATTAATTCGAGCTTAAGGAATTTCCTCCACTTTTCCATTTCAGGGTTAATTGTTCCTTCTATTTCAAAATTGGGGCATGTCGACATGGAGATCGATGTTCCCGAATCCACAACAAACCTACTTTCAGTCAAGTGAGTAGTTCGAATTTAGAATTGGAAATAATGCACTCATTTTCTTTAAAGGGCTTCTTATATATAAGTATTTAAGGTAATGGAAATTTTTAAGCAGAAAGCTTGGAATTTCTTTTTCTTACAGACTGTGTTACTTCAGAACTTGTATGTTAACCCTCAGAATTCTGCAAAATCTGCGGACGGTTCTCATCGTAAGTATTTAAGCCTAATTACTCTATTATTTTTCGTAATTAATGAATTTGTGAATGGATTTTGACAGCTTTTTATCGATGAAATATTTGCGTGGCTTACAAATCAAAATGGCTTCGTGGTTATCTTTTTAGTGGTGGCCAACGTCTCGGATGAAGAAATGCAGGAACATTATGACAACTTCTTCGAGGATGTGTTTGTAGAATGTGAAGATAAGGTAAGCTGTGCTAAATTGTAATCGATTCCCGCAAGCGTCAACCTCCAAGATCTATCTGGAAGTCAATTATTTGTAAACGGATGTGAAATAGCCAGAAATAGTGATATTAGCCAACCACACTAGATATTACCATTGCTTCAAAACAAATGCCCCTGCCCAGCTTTTTCATGAGCCGTACCTGCTAGAGGAGTTATAATTTCTACGTTCGCCTTCTTTTTGATTGTAATTTGAAGATGCTTGTTTATTGTTCTCTGACGAATGTCATTTTGTGAACATTGTGTAAATGGTTTTGGTTGAAGGAAATCCCCCCGTGTAGTTTTGTCATTTGTGATCAATGTTGTGATCTGGTCTAATCATGGAATTACTGTCCATTTTGTATTCTGTGCAATTGTATACGCCTGAGCAGTACCATATTATACAGGTGATTGAACATAGCGTTTTTAGCCGTAAATTTTTTTTGTCTGACGTAAGTTGATGCAACAAGGTCATTCAGAGGGAAAATCCATTGAATGGCCGAAAGTATGTATTAGGTCCAAGTTCCCATGCCAATCATGGAGGAGGTCGGCAAATTTATCGGAATGTATCCGTATTTGAGTGGACTTCATTGGAGTAATTCAGGCCAATTCAAATGAGTTCGTGTCTATTGAGAATTTTTTTACTATCATCTCTAATCTAGGGTAAAATTAAAACTATATAATTTTTTCCCGAAAGTTTTATTCGTTGGTAGTTTTTTTTTGCAATTCTGATTCGCTTCTGTAGAAAATGTGATATTCATTGCGAAATGCATTCTGCTAACACTTGTATTCTTTTCTTTTGCTCTTATACCTTTTCATTAGTCTTCCAGTGAAGTAATTTTTAAGTGAATACTATGTCGAAGTATCAAAAGAATAAAGAATTTCACCGGTAGTATCATTTGCTTAGAGCCCCCATGTGTTTGTCACAGGATGGGGTGAATTTTCGTATTATTTTAACTGTTCCCTTAGTTTCATTGTAACCGCAAGTACAGTATTATCAGCTCTGTTTTTGTAGTCGTTAATGAAATATTCCTGTTTAGCTAATTAGATTTTGTAAACTGTTAAGTCTCTCGGAATCAATTTTAAAATGCATTTACTTTTTAAAAAATTTACACTGCAAAATCACCAGTGAAACTGTTGTTCTGGTCAAAAGATAGTGTAATGGTGTAATAAGAGATTAAAATTTGTCTCTCAATGCCGGTTCCTTTATTTGGTTGACATAGTATGTGGAATAACAATGGTTTGGTATAGTTGCCGTTTTTGACTAGGATTTAACCATGCTAAATGTTTTACATTGAGTACTTGTACTTACTTGTAAGTTAGTGACAACTACATTAATGGAGCCTGTGCGTTGTTTGGCGGTCTTTTCAGAATTCTGTCTCCTTAGCTGGGACATTTTCCTTCAGTTGATGTTTTAGTATGCCATGTTAAATTCAGACTTATCACCAGTGTTAATTCTGGTGCTAGATTTATTTGCCAGCATGAATTCCCTTGTTTACATTTTCAGGCTTTATAATTAATGCATGAGTGATACCAGTCCCCTCCATAAATTGATGGTCATGCCAGGGAAGACAAAATTTTTGCCTGGTTGAGAGTATTACCTCCCTGCCTGCTTATTAAACCCTGTTGTAGTTAAACGTAGTACAGTTGAGCATCTTTAATCCGGTACAGTCGGGACCGAAGTGATGCCAGATTAGGGATTTTGCCGGACTATGGATCATGCATGCCAACTGGTGTATTTTTTACGTCCGGGATGCTTTCATTGAACCGAGTAAGTTATAATAACGAAATAGTTAATCCTGCTCAATTAGCATTTGGCCAGAAATACTAATTAAGGCCTTCACTTCGACGCAGTCGAAACCACGCAATCTAAATTAGCACTTAAATCTTCTTTCGTAGTATTTCTCTCTGTCTTACATTTCTTTGTGTCACTTTAACAGTAAAATTTTTATGACATTCTCTTTCAGCTTCTTAATGTGTTATACTGTTGAAGATCCCACGCTGTATGTTTCAGACAAACGCTTGACTGATGCAACAGCATCAAGCTTTTTCACAACTTGCAGTTTTTCTGCAATCGTTAACGTTTTGTACTGATACCTCACTCCTCTGCTGTAGCCACAACTATAGATGAGACATGATTTGGGAGAAACATAAGCAGATAACAAATAATTTTATCAAATAACTTACATCTAGTGGTCAATCAAAAATGCGCGCGCCATGAAAGTGGCCAATCTGATTAGTCGTAGTCCATCTCGGTGATGTCTTCAAATTTGTGTGTGTACTTCAAGTTGCAGAATAATTCCAGTGCACGCAAAGTGCCAGAAACTAATATGTTGAAATTATTCTGATCCTAGGAATGGGAAAATGAACATTAAGAATAGGATAATATCTTGGCAGGTTATGAAGCTATGTTTCGGTTAAAAATGTTTCGGCATTTTCCACAAAGTACTGGGTAGTTGGTCATGGCAACGTTTCTGGATTAGGGATTCCTGGATTAAGGGTGCTCAACTTTTGTAAAAAATAGTGAATTAGCTGTCAGATAAGTTGTCAATTCCTGAGTAAACAAAAAGCTTTTTCCATTCCCATGTTTCCTGGGTCATGGTCTTACCACGGAAAATCACATAAATGTTTTCATTTTATGTCCCTTTCACTTCCAGGCTGACACCTGAGTGAACCATTCTCTCTCACTGATTTATAGGTGAAATATTACCTATTACTTAAAATACCCACAACTCTTAACTGCTTTGATTAACTCCAAGAACACCAAAATCGGATCATACTAGATCCATATATCTTTATGGTAGCAAGTGAGATATCCTTTCATAGCAGAATCTCTTGATATTTTTTATGGTATTTTTTACAATTATCATCTACGTAGGCCCAAAAAACTGATACATCCAATGTGACTGCATGAAAACTTGAATAAATATTAGAAAATCATAGCTACAATTTGATGCCCATTGGTATATCTGCTGTGAAATAAAAACTATTGTAATTCTACCTTGTTTTTTCCTGTTAAGTAAATCACTGTTAAAATCTTTAAAAACTATAGTTGGCAGAATTATATCAGGTTTAATAACACTTTTGTTTGCTACACTTTTGCACTTTTGGCTTCTAATTATACAATCTAAACAATTCCTAGTGCATTAATAAATTTATCACAACCACCAACCACAGAATCAATGCCTGGCACAACGCGCTGTAAACATTATAAATTTAATTTCAAAACAGTTTTGCTGTGATTCTTATATTTTTTTCCTTAGACTGACATGGACAAGACCCGAGTGCCCATGTAAGCACAACAATAGAATTATAGAGTCACAAAGTATCCAAAACGAAGCAAAAGTATTGATCCCTTCATTATTTTTTATTATACATCACTGCTTAAGTCACCGTTCAATCATCCAAAGCATTTCACTGTGACTCCTTAAATAGATCCCATTGAGTGAAGCCCATGAAGCATGATGGCCGTGGATTAATTCCCGCAGTGCTCACCAGTACCCTTGAAGAGTTACGTGATGTAGCACCATGCACTTGTGTTTTTACTGTAGAACTCTGCATTGCATTACTCTGAACTCTGTTGGCTCTTCTCAGCAGTATTTACAAACTGTGAAGGGTGGGTTATTAGGGAAGGGTCATGGTGTTATTTTTATTGTTAGAAACTTATTCTTTCAATAAGAAAATGAAATGAAATTGTTGCACAAAATCCCAAGATGGAGTCGAATTGACTCGAGCTCTTATTTTTTCCAAAAGAATACATTCTTTGAAGAATAACTGAAAATTCATGCCTTTGCACCCATGTTTTACTTATATACTTTTATTAATTAAATTCTTCCGGGTACCTAGAATCTTTTAACCTTGTAGATTCAAGTTGGCCTTCCGATTTCAATGAGTAACTTTTGCTGTTGAAGGTGACATGACAAGGGTTTGATCTCCTTAAATCTTTCCATGTGTTGCAGATGTTTTTGTTTAGGATGTAGTTTACAGCTTTACTTTGTGTAAGCTATCCATGACTTGCTTAAATACTTGGTATTATCACAATATATTGTATCGCCCTGTTTTGTATAGGCTTATATATTTTTGTAGGCGATGTTGAAAAAAATTATCAGCCCTGGCCTAATATTGTGTTATATTACCATGGGGTGTGGCTAAAATTTTGAGCTTCTACCTAAAGGCAGTTCATCTTTTGAGGCATGGTTTTTCTTCACAGCTGACCTGGGTTAGGATTATAGGTCCTTATTAGGCATTGTTACTATTGTTGTCAATAAGAACTCATCTAGAAGTGCACTGCTCACAGTCCACAACCTAATAACTTGCTCTAATAGTTAAGAATCATGATTTTGAAGCACTAAATAGAATTTGAAGATATGATGGATGTCACATCCATTCCCAAGGCATCATTAAAAAGTAATGATAATGCTATCACCCATGTTTTAAAAATCCATTATCATGCCCCAGAGTGCATATAGAGGTGTCAATCTGGGCTGCTACCTCCATAAATGAGTTGTGTTCAAGCTATGAATTAGTTATTTCTCTGCTGGCTTGGTTTTTTTATTGTTTAGTGTTAATCTTGGGATAAGTTATGTCTGATTAAGTGCTAAAATGAATGAGTACCTTGTTAGGCTGAGAGAAGTTTCATTTTATATACTGTTTGATGTTAAAATATTCTTTGATTATTACAGTATGGAGAAATAGAAGAGATGAACGTGTGTGACAACCTGGGTGATCATCTTGTCGGCAATGTATATATAAAGGTAAAATTTTTTTGGATATGAGCAAAGGTATTTTCTGAAGATTATGTTCTTGTTTAGGATTAGCAATTGGTTAAGCATTTATGTAATTTCTCAGTTCAGGAAAGAAGAAGATGCTGAAAAAGCAGTTGCAGATCTCAACAATCGTTGGTTTGGGGGTAGACCTATTTATGCTGAATTGAGTCCGGTTACTGACTTTCGTGAAGCTTGCTGTCGTCAATATGAAATGGGGTAAGAATGAAATGCTTGTGGATTACTTTGGGAGCTATGTATCCCAATAAATTATATCGATGTAAAAGTTGTTTTATATAAAAAAAAAGTTGTAAGGAAAATGATACTTTATGAATTGTAATGAATACAGATGTACATGATTTTTAACTTGAGTCTAGTGGAAGTTGGGCTTTCAGGAATGGAAAAGGTTCTCACCATTTCTGGCAATTATCATGTCTTAATGTGGATTGGTTGATAATGTTGTACCACTATTGTAATTGTTGAAAGAGATCACATGATAATTTGTATGGGACAATTTCATGTTGCCACTTATTTTTATTTTGAGTTAATGAATTTTCAGAATAAACCGGAATGTTCTTACAGTATTCTTGCAGAAATGGAGAGGGGTTCTGGGAAGCCAACTTCAAGACCAAGGTAATTTTTTTAGTTCTAGTGGATGCTAGATTTTTCTTGAAGGCATGCTGGAATAAAGTCTTGTTAGTCATGCCAAATTAATGAAATTAAAAAAAACTCATAACTCAGAAATAAGTCAATTGCTCTTTCTTGAATACCCTGTCATTCCAAAGTTTTTATAAGTCATGTCTTCCAAAGACTAGTTTTTTTAATTGGCAGAATTCTTGCTATTCAGCCTTAAATGGCTTTAAGTTTCTTGTAAATATTTTTTGTTAATTTAATCACTACCTTAATTTTTTGTAATGATTATCAATTTCTTTATATTAATTCTATGGCTCTTGCATTACAGGCAGTCTTCATATGCGATAGCACCATGCTCTTAAGTGCTGCTATGCAACGAGTGAGAAACTGTCCTGAAATTATTTCTTTGCATGTCAATCACTTTATTATCATATTTTCTCTTTATTCTTCCATCCTGTTGTGGTGACTTTTAATTTCTTCTCGGTTACATTCATAAATAATGCCCAGAACACTAACAAAGACTATGCTGTTATGTTCAGGACCTTACTTGTTTCTTTTCTAAATTTAAGGAGCCATAGGGTTGATATGAAGTTTTGGTCTATTTTTGATACATTCAGTTCAAGTTGTTTCAGTATTAAGTAAAATCATTTGAATTGTTTTATTTAGATTTATTACTTATGAAAACATGGTGTATACTTTGATGACCAGAACGGGGGAAAGTTACCAGACTGTCTGATAGATGAAAATTTCCATCTTCCTCGCTAGGTTGAGAATTTTTTAAGGGGCTCTCATAGGAATGATTTGATAGCGGAAATATTATTTCTCATAGAAAAGTGAACATCAGAATCGGTCGTTGGACTTAATACTTTCATTCTTTAAAGATCATCCTGCAGTAGTTTGTTCTCATCTATGAATTTTGCGACCTAACAATTTCATTGCTTACTGTTCATCCTGAATTAGTTTGGAAATTGTCATGAGATACTATATCTCTTTCAGGTGACAGGGAAGGGCCGTTTATTCCATTCCAGCTGTGAGGATATTGGCGTGAGGGATTGTGTGGGTAGGGGTTTAAGTCCCCTATTCCCAAGAGGGAACGTAATGGTCATCTAAGGTGATACATCATCATGGCTTTATCGTAATGCAACGTTCTGTTGCTCTACTCTTATTTTTTCAGGGAGTGCACTAGGAGTGGATTTTGCAACTTCATGCACTTAAAGCCCATTTCAAGAGAACTACGGAGATACCTTTACAGCAGACGCCGGCGTGGCAGAAAGTGAGTGTTAAATGTCTTTGTTCAACATACTTTCACTGTGCATTGGTGTTCTGTTAAGCGTTTTGTGACTGTGTGTGGAGCTTAAGAAGTGCAATTTTAGGTTGTGAAGGCCTCTCTGTCAGGAACATCCAATTTTGGTTTGTTAATACTGATGAGATAAACAGGTAGCTTTGTTAAGTATGTGCAAATTTTGGCATTTGATGAGTATATTTAAATAATAGTATGTAACTCTGCACCTATGTGAGACACTTAATGATATTCTTCGCATCACGAATTTTCTGGCTCACGTTTAATTAAAATTATGCATTCTCCAAGTAAGCACAGTTGCGGTATACTCCGAGTGAATGACAGTTTTGCCAGATGCACAAAGAAGGAATTGATAATAAGACCTTATTAATGTAAGATCTAATTGCATAAATAACCTGGCATTAAAAGGAGTGCATACGAATTGAGTTTTCAAATACACTTGACCCTTGTCTAAGTTTAAATCATGCCAGAAAATGGTTGGTGTACTTTCCAGGTTCTGTTTTCTGTTTTTTTGAGATGCATTTGTAATTGAGATGAATTGAAGATGAATGAAAATGAAGAGAAATTATGAAGGATCACACTTTTTTTGGGGCTGTTATATTGGAGAAGGGTATTTTTAAATGGTAATTTGCTAAAGTATGAAAAAATAATGTGAACTGTATCCAATCTAACTTAGTGGAACTGCTTCACTGTAGAAATTAAATGTAATTTGGATTCTTCCACATAAGAATGTGCAAGGATAATCTTATGTGGAAAAATCTAAGTTAATTTTTATTTTAGAATAGTATGTGCATTGTTGGATGCCAAACCAAACTGATTATCTTAAACAGAGCTTGGTATGAGGTATTTTTTGAAATTTTGTGTGATAATTTTTGTGATAATTAATAGTCTAGATATCAATTGAATGGAAATAGATAAAAATTTCAGTAGATAGCAGTGGTGTAGGAAATTGGATTGTGAAGGGAATTTAATGCCATGTTTCTGAAGATTCATGGTATCTATGTGGTAGATATGATGCAGAAAATTTTGTAATGGTTATAAAAGCTTCAAGACTTAACCACAGTTGCATAATTCTAAGAATGTTATATCCTTTCCGAACTTCCAAAAATGGGTTCGTCTTACAATTGGAAGCAAATACCTGGAATTCAATTGGATTGCTATAACGTAAAGAATGTGTCTTAGTTTTTTTCCATGGACTAGAGAGATTCAGTTATGATAAGCTGTTGCAGTATAAATTTCAACTATGCTGGCATGTTGGATTCGGAGTTATGTAATAAATGTATCATGGTTTGTCACTGATTAGAGATAATCAGTTACGATCCACCGTCATGGTATAAACTCAATAATGTTAGTCTGTATTGGATTCAGATCAAGGTTATGAACACTTCTAAGTTTTCTGCAGATTAGAGATGTATGTGTTTACACCTGTAAGCAGTCGACTGTGAAGCCCAATTCACAATTGTGAGCATGTGCTGCCAATTTTTTTATCACTTTCGATTGATGTTGTTTACCTGAAAACAAGGAGAAGTTACAGAATTAATTTTTTCTACATGTGTCGAGTTCCAGAATAGGGCGGTCATCTTAGATTTGTGCAAATATCATATGTAATAGTAACGTATCTGCTACACCTGGTTGTGGTCACTTTGGTTCTAAACTTAAATGATACTAGTCATTGTGTTCACTTGTTGGTTTTATAGTGTTTGTGGCAGTGCCATGTTCATAGTTACTGATTTATGAAATCTCTTTTAGGTCTCGCTCAAGGAGTAAAGAGAGACCCCGCCGGTCACGCTCAAGAGAAGGCCGGGTCAGGTCAAGATCGAGGGAGCGACGGTCTCGTTCTCGTGAACGCCGTGGTGGTAAAGGCGGTGGTGCCGGTGGTGGTGGAGGCGGAGGAGGTGGTGGTGGAGGAGGAGGTGGGGGTGGAGGCGGACGAGGAGGAAGCAGGGAGAAGTCCAGATCTCGGGACAGGGAGAGAGAAGGACGTTCTGGAAGATACTGAACCCATGCTCAGCCGGTTCATCATTGTTTTATCAAGTGTTGTGCTTGAAACTGAACATCCTACTTAAAAACATTTATAAACATTTTCTGTGTGGAAACTACAGATAATTTTGGAGTTCCAAGCTGTTAAAAATGATTGGCTATTGATTGCCTTTTTTTTCAATAAAAGGAGAAAAGATATACTAAATGTCATGATTTAAATTTATGGGTGGAATTGTGGAATGCTTTGGTCGACTTAGTGTAGATGTGGGACTCGGTATGGGAGGCATGAATATTTTATAAATCTCTGGAATTGTTTGTTTATCTTCCAGGTTTGAGCAGTGCCGCATATCATTTTCATTCGAGGTGACAATTTGAATTGTCAGCGACATTACTCTTTGTTATTAATTCTATTAAGGGATGCAGTATTTTGGGGTCATGTGATAGCTTCTGCCCTATTCCTGTCTGTTGAAGGCAAATTTTCATTTTGGAGGCACATTTAAAAATTGGAGTAATTGCCATTACTGCACAAAATCATATTGGTTGAACCTAGGTTAGCATTCCACAGTTAGGTGAGTTGTGAACAGTTATCTGAAACTTTTGTAATTCAACTTCTTATTTTAATTAAATATATGGATACATTATATTACCCTCATTTAAATTTCACCTCTGAAATGTGTGTCTAGTGTGTAAAAAGTTTACTCTGATTCTGTCTGGAATTTCACTGCCCAAGCAAATCAATTTTTGGAACGCTTAGGGTGTAAGAACATAAAAGAAACTGTAAATTAATGCAAATATTACATATTTTTGGTATTTAACAAAAGATTCATTTCTGTTCTTCTCTGCATCGCATATTCACAAAACACCATCGATGCTCACCAATTGTTTGATCCAGCACAATATTGATGCCAAGCCCCCTTGCCTTGTGATAGCATCCAATATTACCACTCCCTTGCTGCTAATTACACTGCACGTGCCGCCTGACTCGGGCACGCGAACCATGATGTTCAGGTCTGGGACAAGATCTAAAGTGCAAGTACGTATTTCCTGCACTGAAAGCTAACAGCAGTAGTGCACATTTATCATAAATATCTGGAGCAATTTTCTTGGTGCCATGGAGTGAATCTTTGGCAATCAGCAGCAAAAAAGGAAAATACATGCTATGATCATTTGTTAATATTGGTTGGTTATTCAGGGGAGGTGATTGACAGCCGAGGTCATTTGCACCATTTAAGATAGATGGGTAATTGGGTGATGGTAGGAGTTTTCAGGAAACTGAGGAAGGGTGGAGATAAACCCAACGTCTGCAATAGCCTACTCTTAACAAAAGGTGCCAAGGGGACCACGGCTTAATGTCCCATCCAATGGACTGAGTACTGAACTTGAAATGCCCTCCACTAGGCACTCAAGTGGGGACCGGTTTTCCACTGAAAAGTCCACCACTGCTGGGAATTGAACCTGGGCCCTCGGGAGGAGAGGTTATTTATTTATATTGATGCACTTTAAAGAACGAGCAGAAAGAACATTTGGACCCAGAAGAGTTGGGAAGATGCAACAAAATAAATTTTTACCGGGTGTTGCATGTGTGGAGTTTTTTCATGATGAGTAGGGAGTGAAAAATGAATTATGAAACTGAAGGAAAAGGCTAAATAAACCATGTAATAGGCTAGAGATTATATGGGCTCTTGAGTAAACTTCATAGAAATGTTTTATGCAGAGAGACTTCTATTGCAATAAAAAATACAATGCTTTCCGAAGAATTGCATCTGGTGATGTGCTTAGGACAGCTAAACATTGGTAGCAAAATTGGATGCCTGGCTTGGTGCAGAAGAAAACCTATAATACAGCATACACTGCAATATCACCAAATCCTTCCTTGTACTTATTATTTCTGTACAGAATATTGGTGGAGACATACAGAAAAAGATTTTTATCATGAATTCGGGTTTTGGCAGACAAAAGATCCAAATTTATAAATGTCACTTAATTTGGAAGCTAAGGTACTACAACACTGCTATTCAAATTTCAATGCTCGTAGAACCCTATAATGCAAATGTATATGCATACTGAGAAGTGAATGATCAATGGATTGTGAGACATCTTAGTGTATTGTAGTTGGGTAATATTTACAATACATTCTTAATGGACGATTTCAGACAAGGATGGTGCCTAGTCCTCATTCACTCACCGGTCATGTTAAGTCTCTTTTATTGAAAAGTGTTGTGTTTAATTATCTCATTGTGTCTACTATACTTGGACACATAATGCATGGTCAGCGACTTAAGATATTTTGTATAATGTCTCTTTTATCTTGTTTTCAAAAATATCATCAGGGATAACAGCCCAAATCCTCAATCACTAGATGATTCCTCCTAATAAGGATAAACAAAAATAATTAGCTTCATGTTTATGTCAATCACACCAAAATTTAGGCTGCAATCAAATGACTTGGAGGTGGTATCACCATTGAAGATGAAATTCCCCATTCTTACAGTTAACAATTACCCACTTAATAATTGTTACCAGATAATCTCGAGCTTGTGCTCTGCCATTGTGATCGTCGTTAAGCATTTCTGAAACTAAGATTTCTCTCAGGGCGTGTTGATTATTAAATTTCTCATGGCCCTGACATCAACATTTGAAAGAAAGCCCCTAACCGATTTATATTTCAGCTGTTTCCGAGAAGTACCTGCCTTTACTTAGTACCCACATAACACTAAATATTTGCTAAATTGTTAACAAAATATCTTCAATATGTTCAACCTATGCCTAGAAAACATTTAGTATAACAAATTAAGTGACAATAACAATTACTGACATTTTCTAGATGCTTAGAAGATATTTGAATGCCTGCTTTTCTTAATGATATCTACTAAACATCTTCCAGAAGATAGTTTCTAGGTATCATCTTCACTATTACTTTTAGGAAATGCGGACAAATTTCAATAATATAATCTTTATTTCTTTATAAATATATTTTAATATATAATTCATATATTCATCCCTTTACATATAATTCATAATCTAACAATTTTCATGGAAATGTGCTTGGCAGTTTTCGCACAGTCTACCTAAAAGGGTTAACAGAGATTGATGTAGGGGAGAGATCAGCTGATGAAGATCTTGAGAAAAGATGTACAGAAAAGGTTAGTGAAGAGCTCAACATGGAACATTGTATAGTGTAGAATGGAAACCTGGAGGGGTGTGCTTCAGGGGCGTTGGAACTATTTTCGCTATTGGGGGCCAACCTTAAATAGGACCTGGCTCCTAAGAAAAGGGACCACATTTTTTTGCAGATAGGATGGGGTAGAGACCAGAATTTCCATAAAAGAGCATATGAAGGTGTGAGAACGTGTGTCAGGGCCCGCTTTGCCTGAAAGGGCCCGGGGCAAATTTTGGGGGGGGACTTCAGCCCCTCCTGCCCCCCACTTCTGATGCCGCTGGTGTGCTTGAATCTTTCGAGATTAATTCTGGAATGGATGAATCAGGAATGAAACGTAAAATTATAGGAGTGAGTCCTTAGTTATATACAGATATTAATCTTGAATAATTCAAGTATATCCACCTAGACCTGTCAGAGAGATGATGGGAATTAGTTTCAGGCTTTTGAGATATGGGCGAGGAGAAGAATGAAAAGGGTGTGATGGGGAGGAAGGAGGACAAAGAATTAAATCTGATGATGGAAATTTGGATTCTGAGTGGGTGGTTGGAATAAATGACTGGAGGCAATGGGATATAGTGATGATCATTATTGAAGTTAGAATCGTGGCCAAGTAAGGAGTAGGTAAGAAAAGAGAAGACCTATTGGATGTCATTATGAGAGGAACAAAATATAATTATCTTTTTTACATAATATAATTATTATCTGAATAGACAAATATGTATAGGGAAGGAGCCATTTGGGAAATTTATTACAAAGAATATTATGGATATTTAATGTTAATCAATTGTAACTGGTAGCGGATTGAAAACAAAGGAACTGATAAGTATGTTTAAGAGCACCCTGGAATAAAGGAAGATAGATACGTTAAAAGTACAGAGAAAGAAAATGGTGCACATGTGATGTTAATGTGCAAATTTCAGGTAGGGACATCTCTGGAGTCCCTGAGGGAAGGGTCTATGTGTCCTCCAAATGGCGATACTTATTGTATCAGACATTCTTTAAAGTTATAGAATAAGCCAGTTATGGATAGAATGCTCTTGATAAAACTCTAAGAATGTAGGTACATAGGAGGATATTTATGAATGTAATGTTTAGGCAAAAAAGGCATAAAATGGAAATGTATCAGGTAAGAAAATTAAGCCATTAAGATCAATTATATTCAGGAATTTTAATTGAAAGATAGAATGATCTAGGGAGGCTTTCAAGAAATATATTTGGGGAGGGTTGTAATATGGGAGTTCAACAGAGAGGTTTTATGGGTAAGAATTTAAAGACAGAAAAAACAAGTGATGGAAATACTGAATTGTAGTATGACATAGAAAGATGCATGCCAAGAATAGGTGTAAATTGGAATAGGGAAAAATTTTTACAATTTACCCCATTGAAATATGTAAGCAATTACTTTGTGCCTATGCGCAGATATGAATCTCTTTCAGGCAGCAGATTCAGTGGAAAAATACTCAGGAGTCAATGGAATTTACCGTAAGATGGAAATATGAGCGAATTGAAATCCCCATAATTGTACATAATTCGGAGAAATTTGTCAATTTTGTTCATTTTCACAATATTTTATACTTCCCTTGAAATTAAAAAGAGAGCATTTTACAATTCCTTCAAGCGATAACCAAAGCATATCATTAATATTTGTGAAGTACCACATGACATGAATTAACCTAAAATATATTGTTAAATTTTAATACTCAGGCATTTCTGATTAAGTGATGCATATAAACTGCGAAATGGAAATAATCATTCTCAGCATATGGGTTTACCCATTTAATGTGGGGAAATATGAATGCTCATGGATTATTTCATAAGTTTGAATATTAACATTGAAATTTGAAGATGGCGAATACATGACTCAATGTAGTGATACGCGCTGATATTAGATATGTTCAATATGTTTTTATTTTTAATAATAGCGTTTACAACATTTGATGCGAGGGATTCTCGAGCGAATTCATGAATTTCAGCACTTCATTGTTTATCAAAATTTGCATAAGTACAAAAATAACTTGCTCACCAGACATCAATTTGTTTAAAACATTCAAAATTAACCAATACCCGTGGACCCCGTGGAATAACTGCTTGGCGTCTTAACGGACTCGGGAAGCAATCGCGTCTGCTTTCCTGCGACCCTTTTTTCTTCATAAATGGTTTCCTGTGAGGAGGTAGCATCTTCTGAATCAAGATTATCATCATATTTAGCGTATGTGAGTCTCTGAACTGTTTAAATACTAACATAGTAGATAGTATTGGTAAAGCTATGTAAAACCAGGATCTTTGTTCCCTTCACTGAAAGCTAACCCTTTCAGAAGTATCGTAGCCGTCTTTGTTAGAACAATTTTATAAGTAAGGTATTTTTTATCCCGATGTTTATAACGCGTTAAGCCATATGGGTACATTACCTCTACGAAAGATTTTAATAGCTATCTGTAGTCAGCGACGACTGTATAACTAGTGTGAACGAGTATCGTCTTTAGGCGATAGAATTGTTAGAATTCAAGTCGCGAGCCTATGTTAAACGCAGATGTGCATGTTAATACCAAAGTTTAGAAATTGACCTTCCCTGACAATATTTAATTTCCCCGCCGGTGTTTGCTTGAACCATGGCCGACTTCCCATGCTTGAACATCTAGGATATTTCGTACGTTTCATACAAAACATTCCGGAGAGATTATTGCATTTGTAGTTTTTCAAGAAATCTCAATGCCACATTCAGGTTTTACCAGGTAGGTACCTATTGAGATCATCAGTTATAGGAAGAACACGAAACGGCGCGTTTAGTTGTGTATTTAATGGCTTAAGTCTCCGGTACTTAATTAGTCTTGAGACCGTACGCAGTCTGCAAGGGACGCCTTCCTATTAATTCCAGCGTTAGGACTAGAGTCACTAGAGCGGTCACAAGTAGTTTTCGGAGCGAGTTCAAGGACACTTTGGCTAAAGTAGAGCTAATATATATAAAATTTATGTATAATAAAAAATGTCATAATATCCATGATTGCAGACATCAGAATCTCCTCAATGGAGGAGTACTTCCTACACGTTGCACGTGAAGCCCTCGCACTTAGGTATCAAGCATTAGAAGAGGAAGAACGATTCACCTGTGTGTCCTATTAGGATTTAGAGACTAACATCCGACGTGAGAATATGTTGATTACTTACAAGATTGTCTCACGTATGCTACATTGGCGCTTACCAGATGAGGCTGATGAGGGGGGCTTGAAAGCTATTCGATTATTCAACTTCGACTTCTTCAATAGATATTCGATAGTCTCGGGGCTCTAGTCACTGTGGTGTGTTTATGAGGAAGCTGGGACCCTTCGGTAGAAAACGTAATGTGAGGATGCATGGGAAGGAATGGAAAAGATCGGTATGATGTGCTTCCTTACTTAAAGTATGTACATGTTGCTTTATTCCCGTGGGCGTATCGTAGAAAATGTGATAGTATTCACGTTTACTGACATTTTGGCGTGTGCCAAATTACAAGTTTCCTTATCACATTTACTGAAACATAAGTAGTGATTTTGTATAATTCGATTTCTAATTATCATTATTATCGATTGTAATTAATGTTGATGCGGAATTATGGCATGTTAAACTTACCTTGCCGCTGAATATTTCGGATTACTTGCATTACTAATGTTTTCTTCCATCATTGTTTGTTTCTTCTCGAAGCAGTCTTTCGGGATTTAACGGAACATTTTTACCTTTGTTGCTATTCAAACCTATAATGAAAAATAGTTTTCGGGGATTTAACTAAAGCTGTTAATTTTTTCGCCCATGCAATGGACGCATCGTGTCATGTTACGGTATGATTTAATTTTCGCATCTACTGCTACAAGTGCCCATTACAATGGTGACTGTCACCATTTAGCCGGAGAAAACTAGAAGGAGAGAGGAGAAATTGAGGTTAAGATATGCTAGGCTTTATTAAAAATGAACTGTTATTATAAGACTGTGAGGACTATCGTAATTAATAAGAGAGACGCTGGAGCAATTTCATACTATATTAAATCCAACCAGACATGGTTATGAAAAGTCGGACACAACGTCGAGAGAAGCAATTACTGTGACAAGTGATCCTTATTCAACCTTTGATATATATGTTTATAATATTGACATTTTGCAATTCGTTTCCGGCTGGCGGTCACGCTAACAATAAGATTTTAAGGGATGGGTGAATCGTATCCTGACCGTATACAGTTATAACGTTCCCTGATAACTCGGCAAGAATTCATGAAGGTAAAATAAGTTTAATTATGCATGAAGTGTATAGGAGTATCTATCAGAATAGATATTGCACTATTTCAAGGTTATATACGTGCTATTTATCCCAGTTCATGGTAACTGTGATAAAAATTACAACAGGTGAAATCCGCATGAGAGACAATGGAAAAACGCCCTTGGATATACCTATTTCAATGTAATGTTTTCAGGTATAATTATCATGTTCTGTTCTAATACTTTATTGCTTAATACCTATTTGTCACAAGAATTATCAAAAGAATCGAATAGCTATATACATAATATATTATTTTCAACTCAACCTTCGCCTTAGAACCTTCAACCAACCTTAGAACTTGTAGAAGTTTCTATATTCATGACGAAAAGCTCCGAAAACCAATTATAATTGCATTACGTCTTGTACTTGTTTAATTCGAATCCTCTTCTACCCGCTCATAAAACAAAGACGGACGTAGTGCGGTAGTGCGCTCGTATCACGTGATCATTCAAGGAATCATGCGAGCAAAATTAGAACATGTTCTAATTTTGATCGCATGATCATGCGAATGAATTTCATGCGAGGAGATTTCCGTATTACACGACGCATGAACTTCATGCGCATGATTTCATTCGCATGATCATTCACCGTGTAAAACGGCCTTTACTTAGGGCTAATTCATGATCATACACGAACGAGGCTAAAGTTATTTTCGACAAATATGCATTGTTTGTCAATTAATGCCTTTTTTATGTTTACGGTTTAGTATGCAGTATTAACCCCTGATGGCCCTGAGAAGGTCGAAACCGGTTTGTCAATAAATTTTTGTGTGGAATAAAACTAAGTTAATTATTTTCATTACGGTCTAGTAGCCTAGAGCGTTGAGCATTATATTACTAATCTGAGGTCCAGAATTCGATTCCGGAAGAGGCCATCGGACACATTGAAGTTAAAACCAATCCGAGTCATTTTTTATGCCAGATCTTTATGGGGAAAGGCATGTGACATTGGGAAAGGAACGGTGCTCCATTTCGTGATTTTTAAATTCCACTCTCCGTTGAACTCGGTAATTGGTGAGCCTCCGTAATGGTGGTAATGCAAGTAATCCGAAATATTCAGCGGCAAGGTAAGTTTAACATGCCAAAGTTTTTTTTCCCTCCATAGTAATCATTCCATAGATAATTTTTGGCTCATCGCCTTCTCTTTTCGCTATGGTAAATTATGTCATGGATTAGGATCTTGGTTTTACTGGTACTTGAATTGTTACCTACTAAGGGCGACCCCAGATTCATGGGATAGCAACATGATGAAAGAGAGTAAATGACATGCATCGATCTCACTATCTTAGCTCACACACTAATCAACGCTGTTGTCCAGTTGTTAATAGGGATGGCGATTGTTCAACCATATGGAAGGGGGAGCTTTATTCAGTAAGGTTTTCTGGTGCAGGAGAATGTAGGCAAAGTTTCGGAGGGATAGATCATCGTCTATTATTTCCTCCCTTGCACTTAAGGGGCCGAGCATAAAAGACGTACCTAACGCTGAAGGGAGAGCTGAGGTTCAGCCCAAAAGTTACGATGCTTGATCGACAGGTGAGGAAGGAGAGGCTCTAGCCTTTCGTTACATTGGTAGAAAGTTGCAGTAATAATTTATTCTTTCCTCAAATACTAATGACGACACACAACGATTAGCGAGTAAATAACAAATTTGAGAAAGAAAGAGATATATATTTGATGATTATCTGTGTAATCATTGAAAAAAGAAAGGGTTCATTGGTATAATTACTGAATTTATGTGGAGTCAAAAAGTGGAATATCAGCGTTGCGTAATAAATGGAAGGCTACCAACCGGAGAATACGGAAAATTATTATTTCCCTTTATGAATCGACGGATGAAAAAGAAATTGCGCCTCTTCCTTTGAATAGGAATCTCATCTGTAAGCTCCCCAAACGATAAAGAGGAGGATGGGGTCGGCGAGGTGGCCAGAATACTGACTTCCCAACCCTTTGGAAAGGCTTTTTCAGTTTGTAGTTTGGATAAGTTCAGCACTCCACCCATCGGATGGGACGCTAAACTGTAGACGCCAATGCATTTCGTAGGATGGTCTTCCAATATGGTGTTTCCGGATTTTAATTTTATTTAATTGTATTCATCCCAGCATGATGCACTCTATTAATTGGAAGCTAATTAAGCCATATTTATGTCTAAATTATTGAACTCTACAACGTCCCTACACCAGTGTGAATATTTTTAAATGTTTTATCTCCATTAGCCTCCATCAGCTTAACCGAAATCTCTCACATCCTTAGATAATTGCATTCATAAATAAATATATACTTAAATACATTTTCGTCTCTCGTTAAGAAATTCGATGACAAATATGTTGGATTATCTCGGGTTAATGTTTAGTTCTTAAGGGTGATGATAAATTTTTTCTCTGTTTGAAGGTAGGTAGGTATTCAATAATTGGTTTCGATGTGTGTTTATCATATTTGATTGATATTTTCATTGTAGGCTTACAAATGCTCTTTAGTATCAAAAATAATGGTTGAAAGTTTAATCAATATATCATTTTTCCTTTTCGTGCGAATGATTTTTATTGTTTGAGTTCACTAATAATTACAAAAGGAGAACATGATTATTAACCTTTTCATACGTCGTGAGAGGCGTTTTGCGGAATATTTTAATTTATTTTGATTCTATTTCTCATAATTTTAGTCGCCTTTGAATACTACCAATACATTCATTGCTTTGGTTTGAACCTTTTAGTATCGCCGCTTCCGGAAAGTTCCCGTATCTGCTGTTCCTCACGAGTGCCTGGAAACCCAAAAAGGAGAGGGGTGATAACCACGACCCATGGGAGATGGGTAAGTATTCATAATCATCAATTTATCGAATCAATGAAAATTCATAGGTTTTAATCAGTCGAACTTGGAGATAAATCGGAAGCACTGATTAGTGGACGACCTGGCGACCGGTATCCGACACCGATTTCTCCAGTCTACAGGTATTGGCAGGGGCGATAATTCTTTGGGTCCTCTGCTTGATCCTCATTCGGTGCATGCTCGCCCGCAAATTGGCATAACGTTATGACAATTATTTTCTCTTGAGTGAATCGTTGCCCTTGTCACTAGTGTGCGGTGAATAAAAATGTACGGAGAGTAGAAAATCGGATAAAAGGGATTTTATCGCAGAACAAATGAGTGAGCGATTATTGCTCATGGAAATTATGGCAGAGTCGTTTATTTAAGACCCATGGCTTTCAGTCAATCCACGGATGTATGCCATGTTCTAGCCATGATGAAAAAGAGGTAGAGAAAGACACAGCCAGCTGGAGGATATCATAGGTAGAGTACCTGAGAGTCAAGTCATGATTGCTAGGGAACTTGGTGGTGGTCGAGGGGAGAAATGAGAGTATGATAGAAGATTACGGGTTAGGATTACGGCCATACGGCCAGAAATTGGTCGATTTTTGTGAAGGAAAGAGAGTAGATATACTAACAAACAAGTGATTTTAATACCATAACACCCCTAGGTAGAGTTAGGCATAATCCCACGAAATGCCGGGGGGTTCCAACTTATTGCATCGTGGTTAGTCTAAGGTTTAGTGTTAAGAAATTTAACTCTCATGGGTTTCGGGGATTGACGTCCCTGATACTCTTTGTCACGTTGATTTTTGTTCTAACTTAAATTTCCTATTTGATCTGCCTCCGTGCTGATGTAGTCATGATTATATTTGTCACATGTACTTCGTTTTTTGAGCGTGAATAGAATTTTTTCGTTTAAAAAATGGTAGGTAGTTGAGTGCGCAAAATGGGCTTGGCTCCTGGCGTAACTGCAAAAAACTTAAATCTGATAAACTATTTCTACACGTATTTTTCGTTTTCCAAATAATCGGGTTACAGCCGTCATTCCTTTTGCCTCCAAGCTCTGAAATGAACTCTGGTTCAGCTAAGGCCCATTACTGTCAATTCGGATTGAATATGTGTGGATACCATTATCCGATGAAGGACTTTGACGGAAAGTCGCAGGGGAATAGGGAGAACCCTCCAGTTTTGACGTATTTTAGAGGGCAAGTGGTAATCAAAACTTTGGAAAGGTGTGGAATTTCATTTCATCATCGGCTTCGCTAATCCTTTACTTTGATAATGTAACTTCTTGGTCGTCTCTCATTTAATTCACGCATTCATCGGACTGATGTTCCAAATCCTTTCAATCCCACTGAAATTTTTAATAGCTTTGATTATTTATTAAGTTTTCTGTAACATACAGGCACCTCGAAATATATGAAAAGTATCGGTTTATCAAGAGAGAAGAACAACGTTTTAAATGTGATTTTTGGTCATAAAAAGATCTACTGACAGTTACTTGGCATAAATTACTCACCATACAAGTCTGCGAGCAGTGCCTCTCACTAAGAGAATTGAAAATAGTTTTTATTATAGTGATCATTATGCAATTTAGATTTGTTTGAGATGGTTGTATCGTGTTAAGGGTGCGGCATAAGTGAGTAATGGCAGATCTCTTTTTCCTCTGAAAATTATGGTGTTCGTTGAGAGGAGCGCATGAACATACAAATATTCCACAGAGAAAAAATCATTCGCCTTGACCGGGATCGCCGTTAAAGTTTTCACGGCTAGTTCGTGGACCTTTGAAGCGCATGAATATACTTGTATTTCTTTCTGAAAATGCAGGTTAATAAATGAATTCCACCAGTACCAATGGAGCTGTCTTAATATTATGACATATTATATTTTCCGAAGTTTACTCTCAATTGGTGTAACCTTTGAAGACCGTGAAATTACCCTTTTTCTTATTAAAAGCAAAGGCCGATCTGATGTTTATACGATCAACTTATTTTTGAATAGTTTTAGGTGTGCTTATGTTAATGCCTTTTAAATACATAATAAATTGCCTATGGAAACCCTCCCTGATATGTGCATGTTTATTGACTTATTTGGAAGCGGGGATATTGAGTGGCAAATCCTGAGTTTCTAATGCAAAAGATTACTTATGATATGATAGGTTTATCTGCAAATACATGTAGACATAAAGCCTAAAACGTGTTTTATGTCTGCATGTGAAGCTGCTACTTCTTTAAATTTTTCGCCGCTGATCTTTTTTTTTAAATGAAGTAATCTTGTTCTCTAAGTGTTTTTTCGCCTATAACATGCACTGCTTTCGCTATTCGTTTTTTCTACATATATTATGAATGCTACCAGGCAGTCTTAACCTTGTCGCCGACAGAGTCGCATAGTGCGATACTTCAGTGGTACTAGCCGCCCAAAGTTGAACCTCTTTGTAGAGAATGAGTTTCCTCTCGACGATTTGTGACGATCTTGCCTCGCTGAAGAGCCGCTTTCGATCGCCAACAACCCCAAAACGTCTCCTTCCCAGTCTTCACTGTAAGTGGGATCAAGAAATACGTGGGTACACAGTGCCGCCATTACGCTGAAAAGTTGTGTGCCCGTTCCGCCGAGAATTTGCTCTCGTGACGTGGAAATGGAAATTCCCATTGCCCTCGCGACAGAAAACTCACATAACTCTTATCCCAGATTCATTAAACTCTCCTCCCCACGTGGAAATAGGTCTACCCAGGAACTCTGGAGAGGTCCCGGTTTGACACTCATCCCATTCCGACGCGTCGTATTGGGGCTCTCCCTGTCTCTCTCTCTCGTTCCTTCCGTGTGAGTTCTTGAATGCCCTGCCATCCAGAACGACGATCCCTTTTTCCACTCACCTTCGAAGCTCCTTTCCCAGGGATTCTCATCCTCTTATTCGCTACTCCTCTCCGTGCCTCCGGGAGACGAGTGTTCTCACTTCTTCCCGTCGTTTGAAAATTCCTCGACGGTTTTATTTCGGTCTCTGCGAGCCTGCTGAATCGGGTACGGAGATGCTAGCTCTGCCTTTGAATTGTCGTGAGAAAAGAAAAGTTTCCAAAGGGAATGAAAATTGATACAGATATCGCTTCTTCGAGAATGCTCGCTAGTTTTCCGTGACACATTCTTGATCGGATTTTGCGTTTACTTTTGACATTGCATTCGCTTCAGGTGTATGTGTTTATATTCTGAATCATGAGAGCGAATCATAGAAATAGCCCTTGTGCTGCGTACCCTCAAATTAGCATTCTATGCCACTCAGCTCTTGTTAATGACCTGAAGAGGTCGAAACCAGTCGAGCGGTATTTAATAATACTTTTAAAGAACAAAGTTTTATTTTATTTATACCTGAGAGCGAATTGAATTTCAATATCAGGAACGTCGCGGAATCGGTGAAAAAGGATGTGAAAGTTTGCTGTAAATCCTTTTAAAATTCTCCTACAGTGCCATCTTTCTAACTTTTAGAATATGTATACAATGCAGTCGTTTTGGTGGCATATTTTTTTTAACTTTATATTTTCCATTAAATAGTGGTTTACAAAAAAAGCGACGTTTGAGGCCGTACGATTTCGCAGAAGGTCTTCTTGGTGGAATAATCAAAAGGAGGCATCATTGTTCCTAATTTCCATTGATTCTAAATTTTACTTTCTCAGTTTACTGATCTTGATGAGTCACCAAAATTCATTTTCACTCTAGGGATGAATCAGCTGAAACCCGAGATCTGTGTAAAGAAACCAGGGTAAAATCTCTTGACTCGTCTCTCTCTTTCGTTAATCACTCATGTTTTCTGACAATGTTTTTCGATGATCCACCGAATTAACAATTCAAAACCTCGGAAATCTTGGTAGTTGATATGATTCTACGCATCTCTCTCTTCCCAAAAGGACTTCGATTCATTCTGGAAGCTTTTTTCCGCACTGTCTTTCCCCTCACGGACGGTGCTTCCGCGCGTTCGACCGCACCCCCCTGCGGCGACTCTCCCAGGGCAATATGTAGATTTAGATTGCTTGACCAGGAAGTGCAGGGAGATCCATTTCCGACGCGTCTCCTGCACTCAGCCTCTCCACTCTTCCCTCATCCCTGCTCTTTCTTTCTTTTTCGATTAGCAGCCGGGTGGGGAGGGAACTAACTCTCTGCCCCGCCCACTATTATCCTTTCGGACTGCCGTCTCCCCCTCGAAACACTCCCCTCAGTAATCCTTTCACGCCCCATCCAGCGGGTGGGACCACCTCCTCCGCAGATCCAGCTCTTCTGCGACGAAAAAAAATTGAGCCACGGATCCCGCTGGTATTTTTTTCCCCTTCCGAACCACCCTTCTGCCTCGTGGACCCCGGACGCACATACAAAATCCCACCCATCCAGGGTACTTTATTTTATCAGCGTCTTGCCAGCGTTTTACCCTTTGGGAAATTAAATCGCCACCCCTCTCTCCGCGCCACAGAACCTCTCTCAACAATCCCGCACCCCTCTGACTCTCTTTACACGCCTATTGCTTCCATTCCATCCCTCTCTGTCTTTTCAATGGCCTCCTTCCCCCACCCATCCCTCACCTTCATCACCTCCACTCCCGTTTAAAACGGTTTCCCCTCCCTCCTCCCATAAGCCAAACTCAAACCTCTACCCTTTCCCCACCAATCTCCCCTCGAAACTCTTGCAACGAACTTCCCACTGGGTGGTAGAATTGCTTTCTCCCTGAGCGACCGCCCTTCGCCTTCGGCTCTCTTTCTCCCTATTCCTCTTCATTAAGAACCCCAAAGGAGGAGCACCTTCCTTCCTCTTGGCTCTCCCTCCCCCCTCTGTTTCTCTCTCACACCCTCCAGGGCCCTTCTTCGACCCCCATCTCCGCTCACATCACCCTCCCCCACCCTGCGGCAACGACCATATCGGGAGTCCTAAATTGAATAGACTTCCATTACTCCCCCGTTTAACTTCCATAGTCTGCCGGCATTGAGTATTTATGAGACCTTTTTAGTGTAAACAAACTGCACTCAACCCACGCCCGTTCTCCCCACGTCCCCCTTCTCGGCTCCCGAGATGAACAACCCTTTCGGTCGATTCCTCTCCTCTTCCCCACCCCCGGCCCTCCAACCCCCTCTTGAGTTGCAAGCCTCGATGCTCCTGTCCTCCCATTCGCAGACTCATTTCCTCTCCATCCTCTCGACCCTGTACATATATGTGTGCGCGCAGGCAGAATTTGCATGTCCGAGTATGACCCCTCCCCCCACATCATTATACATATTTACTCAAGTGTACGTATACGTATATACGCTCCCTCCCTTGTGCCGACGCATCGTGGTCTAAGCCAGGCTTAAACCCTTTCGCTCGACGCCGCCTATCCGCGCCACTCATCCCGGTTGGATTCCTGGAAGTCCCAGGGATCTGGAAGAAACACTCCGTCCTCCCTCTCTTTGCCTCCTCTTCACTCCCAGACCCTCTGCTCCCATGATCCCACTCCAACTCGAGCAAAAACGTTCCTAACTCTTTTTTTTGCGCCGCCATTGCTTCTCTTTCCGTAGCCGTTCCCAAGTCCCCACTAACCCTTTACTCTCGAGTTCTCTTCCATCATCACACCTCTACGTACCCAGTTAGAAAAAAAAGATTTTTTCCCCACGCACCAGGGATGAGATTAAGTCGGCGAAAGAGCAAATGGAACTCGCTTAATTAATGTTTCAGAGAGGTTTTCTTTAATAAGCTCCTCTCTCTCTCTCTCTCACTCACAGGCCCCAACTTCAACCCCTTGTTCGGAACCCTTTTAGAGAGACAAAGAGAATCCATTTTTGTGATGTATTCCGTTAATGCAATCCAAGGCTTTTTTCTTTCCCCCTCCTCCAGGGGTCACCGCTATAGCAGTCTGATCTTTTTCTCTACGTTTTCGAGAGTCGACCCTTATTTCGTGCTTATCGTGCACCGCACCTTCTTATTGCACGAGGGAGCGCCCGTGGAGGTTCTGTTTTTTTTATCCTCTCGTAGATGAATGTGATCAAAATGAATAGCGGTGGACTCTTGATTCTGAGCGCAATTAGCGATGAAGTGCTCTTAATTTATCAAGCCTTTGAGGTGGAGATAAACAAGCGTGGAACGAATAAAGAGATATCATTGAGGGCAGGCAATCGCGGTGTGCAAAATTAGATCGTCTCTCGGAGAAACCAAGGAATCCTCGTGAATGAGGAAACACTCAGGAACAGCCAGGGATAATTGAAGTGTGTGAGGTTTTGCATTGACTTTAAAAGTACGACGGTTAAATAGTCTTTGATTTCTTTTTCTAAGGGCTTGCTAATAAAGAATTTTCTCGGGAATTACGTTTGTGTTACTCGTTTGATTCGTTATTAATGAAAATTGTGCTTTGTCCTTAGGGTTTAATGCGAATCCTTTTTTTATAGCTTATTTCGTGATGCATAGATTGTTTTAATTTTGTTGAAAAATATCTATCCCGTTGCTAGATTATATTTGGATCCAATTAGTTAGTCTCTTCGAGGCCAACCTTATTGACCACGTCCGAGTCCGCTTTACACAATGAATATAAAATCTGTTAATTCATGCTTTCTTTCAGAAAATAGCACCGTAGGGTATTTTCCCCGATTCAATTGTATTTATTACTTTTTTGACGATTTCTGGCTGCTGGCGGTTTTCTGCGAAAATAGTGACGAAATCCAAGTGAATCATTTTGGGAATATAATGTTCTGTTGCTTGTTGTTATGTTAAACAACTTTTCAACTTTAATGAGGGTCAACATTTATGATCATCATCATTGGTCATCAATCCTAAGATTGGTTTGACGCAGCTCTCCACCGAGTCCTTCTATCAGCTAATCTCTTCATATTTACGTATTTCTTCCCTTTCACATCCTTCATCACGTACTTGTTCCATGTATCTCGCACGAGGCCTTCCTTTGCCATTCTTCCCTTCCACTTGTCCCTCGACGATTGTCTTCATCCTTGACGATTGTCTGGCCGATTAAGTTGTTGGACAATGGAAAATCACTATTTTTTGTTTAGGTATACTTGCATATTTTTACCACAATTCAGAAATTGTTTTTTTGTTGTAGAAATTCTGTGTACTTATATTAGTTCGCAAAGGATAAGTGGGATCCTGATAACCTTAGTTTCAACTCTTACCAGTCTAAACCTCGAAGATCGGATTGACTTAAAGTGTAGATCCCATCCCAGTCTAATCCCAGCGGCGGAAAAATTTTTTTTTCAAGGTTGGGTGTTATTACCTTGCCCTTTCCGTCTATGGATTCGCCGCAGGAACCTGATACCAAGAGATTCACAAAGCATGGGTTTGAAGAGACTTCATTTCCGGGTTTTCTATCGATATCCGATGCATCGGACTGGGATACCTGGTCCGGATTTGTCAATGCTGATATGGACTAATCACGACGCTTCCGTCGACAGAGCAGCTATATAAACCCGGACAATATCTGCATCGACACTTCAGCGTACCCGAAGAAACCAGCTGAAAATCGGGCAATACTGCCCAAATAAATGGAAAGACGTGGAGGAAAACCCGGAAATCAAGTCTCTTCAATTCGGAGATTTCGCGTAAGCCTTAACAGGAGAAGCATAGGTTTAGCTGGACATGTCCTGATAGTCTTTCCTGAGATATTAACACGTGCTATCCGGTCAGTAGTCGAACGAGCCACCCACTAGATTACCACAACGTAACCTACCGATTTAGATAGAAGGTTATTAAAAACTTAGTAGTACGGTAAATACTAATAATGTGAACCTTCTACATGAATTTGTTTTCCCGTTTCACTCCCCGTTGTTATCAACCGTTTTTCCTTCTTCCAATGTACCCCAAACCTGCCCTCGCGATTCTGTGTTTTTGTACCCTCCCTATCCTCTTTTAAAGCCCCGTACCTTTGTGGTTCATGTTAACCTTCTGACGTTGCCTAAACCTCACCAATTTCCCCTTTCTTCTACCATAATAATAACCCCTCCCTCTCTGGTTTTGACGATGCATTGGAGCGTGATTATTTTTCTGTACCCAGAAAATAACTGCAGAGCAGTCGACTCCCGGGTCGGAAATGAAGTTGTTTGTGTGCGGAATATTCTAAGTTTTCACATCTTATTTTAAAATGCAGTTCAACTAAATATTGTGGAGCCTACCAAGACTATTGATTTAGCTTTTAAGAAAACATTATTCCGTTTTCTCCAAGCATCTTGCCAGAATGTTGTCTCTTGAAGAGCTTAATGGAGCACATACATCACCTAGTGACGTATACCACGTACATGGAATACCAAATTCTGCGTATTTATGAAGATGTTATCATGTTATTTGTGGATATTGAACTTAAACCTTAGGTGAAATCACATGACCTATCACCTATCATAAAGCTGTGCGTTTTTGAAATGACTGATCTTCTGGAATCCACTCGGGAGCATTTTCCTCAAATGACGGCGTTGTCATGGTGGAGCTATATTCTCGTCACCTAATGGGCGCATTTAGTCATTACTTCGAAATCCGAATCATTACTCTGTCCCCCTACTTGGCCATCCGATGCATTAAATATCTCTTCCTGCCCGTTCTCTTGCAATGCCGTCTGTCATTCTTTACTGACTGCATTATACTCTTATTTGACGTATTTTTCAAGCCATGGAGGTATGACCTCTTTTTTTGCCCCACAAGCTCGTAGTTTATCAACTTTCAATGGTAATAAGTTTTTTAACAATAATACTTTTAATAAGAGTTTTACACTCGGGAAAATAAATAGAGAACGCGTAGTAAAATGTCAATTTGAAGGAGAACGTTAAAGATAAGCTGAGCGGAAAAGAAAAGAATCGAGAAGGCTTGAAATAAAATGAACGAAAAACATTCAAAACGAACCCTATTCAAAACAATGGAAAAACGAACATTAATTTTTGGGTCATGTATTTGGACACATTAGCTTTATAGCCAACATTATTAAGGGGAAGTTTCTCGAGAAGAAGGGAAGAGTAAAGCTACGGATGCAGTATTTGAGCATAACTCACGTCAGGAGCTGATGAGGATTAAGAGTTACTTACAATTTAGGAGAATAACAGAAAATAGGACAAGTTGTTTGCTTTGGAAAGACAGTGTATTTAATAAAGAAGAAATATATGTAGTTCGACTTATCATTATTGCGTTAAATTTACTCTGAATTTTTATCTTACTGTTAGTACAATCCCGTACAATAATACTGTGTCGTTTCTGGACAAAATAATAAGGTTGGACATTACTCCACGTCAGGTAGTGAAAAAAGATTCAAGCGAAGAATGCTCGGTGATATCGCCTCAAAGTTTTTCTTCGTGAAACTTTCTCTTTGTATATTTTTTAAATCGGTGTGTCTAAAAGTTAACGAAGTACCTTGCTATCCGTGCTCTTCGACGTCCAAAATGGCATGCAGAGATGTAATGGTAAGATCGAGTTTAAAGGAACGTGACTTTTTCATGTAGCCTGAAGGAGTTTGGTTGAATCTTCATCCGAGAATCATCTGTTCTTACCAAGTCTTTGTAAATAATAAAGAAAATTGTGAATAGTTCTCATCCAGAAATTTAGCCAAAAAAAACAATTCTAGCCGACCGTTGACGCGATCGAATGGATTGTTAAAAACTGCCCTTCGGGGTTATTAGCCCGGAAAAAAAACAAGCCGAAGTAAAATATTCAGAATTTTGGGGCTAAGTTACCGTTAAAATAAAAAACTTAAGGAAAATGTCAAGAGATTCGGACGTGACAAAAGATGATGTGGACGTGAGCAAAGATCCTATCTTATGAATTCATCTCGTTAGTTGTGACTTCTCTTGTGTAAGCGACGGAGGCATATATTCAAAATTTAAGCGTGGAAAGTAACCAATATCGTGTTTTAACCATTATTATTTAGATAAAGGCCGGAGCATTCCGATAAAATGAGAATATGATATATGTGGGTCCTTCTCAAACAAAAGGGAAGAGCTGGTAAGAGATCGAATCTAAAAACGTATCAATTAAAAAAAAAGCTCTGCAGAGAATTTCAGTTTTTCCAAATCGAAAATTGAACATTTCATTTTACATGATTTTCAGCAGAAGCAAATTTTTTCTTTCTTTCTTTTCGGAGTGGAAAAGAAAGAAAAATGACATGCGTGGCGCGTACAGCACGCGATTGACAATGTTGGAGATAAGCTCGCCCGCGATGTGTTGGGACTTGAATTATTACATTTTTTCCTTGAGTTACTAGATGGAGAGATGTCGCGGGATGTTGGCGACTCTCAGTTTTTAATTTATCATACATGGTGTGGAAATCCCAACTCGACTCACCAAATGCGACGGGAAAATATATAAATAAGGTATCCTTTCATGGGACTGAACTCAGCTCGGAACATCTGGGGCATTGCATACGCATACTCTTCGTCATGGAGAGAACTTGATGCCTTTTATTATTATTTTGTTGTTTCTCTAATGCATCCCTTCTACAGTTAGTTGACGTCATGTTTATGTGTGTGTATATGTATTTATATTCCACAATCCCTAACGTTGAAGAGTTTTCATTCGTGACCAGTGCCTGTTTTTTTTTATATAATTGAGTGCAATTTTCCCGCATCTCGCGATACTATTTTTCATTAATGTCCGGAAGATATTATTCAATGGTACGCCATTTTTTGCTTGATACTCTTTCAGCAAGGTCTATCGTGGTTGGAGAGAAATGGAGAAGTCCTCATTTAACATCAAATTGGTTACGCCTCTGCCTTTTATGCAATAGTTAGCAATGGCAGTACGCGTTTGGGAGTGGTGTACCATGCTGTTCACCTAAATTCACTGCTGCGAGTGACGTCATGCCGTCCTTTTTTTCTCGAGAAGAATCTTCCACGAGGAGGTCATGTATTTGTGAGAGCCTCATTAAAGTTTTTTTTTTAAAGCTCTTGCCAGCTTTATTGGGTCACGTGTTTGTATTCCGGTAGCGTCTCACTGTGGAAGGATTCCACGAAATCATCGGCGTAAGGGCTTTCGGGATATATAGAAACCTAGTTACATGGACGTTGCATCAACGGAAATAGCAGTTGCTTTGATGGAAATTCTCGTTTCATTGGTTTTGACGCTCGGTCCGAAGAGAAGAATATATCGTATTGACTCTGTCGTTGTAGTCAGCCGTTTAGAACCCTCTGGACCAATCGCAGCAGAATTATTAATTTTGTCTCCAATTCGATTTGGTCCCTGCATGGCGCAGTGGTCATTATTGAATGACTGCACGCCCTGATATTCGACTGCCGTTTCACGGGTCGGAATTTTAAGTCTAATTGGAATTGAGATTCGTTCATCACTCGGTTTATGTTTGGCATCTGAGGAAAACCAAATTCAAAGCGTCGAGAGCTTTAATTTGATTAACGTGACATCGTGCGGAGTTAATGGATGAAAACCCAGCAAATCTCGACCGGGGTATTATTCGGAAGCCAGCAGTATTTCGAGCGGATGAAAAATTCTTAATTAACGGGGGTTGCTCATGATTTCGATGCAAAATTATTGAATTGCAGTAGATCAGTAAAAGTGCTAATGATCCTGATTCGGACCAGAGATAGAGTAGATCGGTGTATGGCATACATTAAAAATATATATCTGAGGTTTTCAAGTGAAGAACAAGGGCTTTGGCTTTTTGTTTATTTAACCTGGGTGGAATAGGACGATATCGTCCTGTCTTCCACATCTGCATAATTCAGCTTAGTGCAGTGAAAGCCTGGGTGTCAAAATGTGCTATCATATGCGCGTGATAGCTTGCGACATGTGTTTAGGCGCGTTTAGGCCTGGCTGTATGAATAAACAGCCAAATAGGGGAGCCAACGCTTCTATTTTTCGTTAGGAACTTTGTATTTTTTTGGGGAACCGTAAAAAAACTAGTAGTGCTAATTATTTTATCATAGAGAAATTTTCACGAGTGGATAATTTTTTAACACTTTTTTTTGTTACGTTTCACTATGAATGAATATAACACCCGAAAAACGGAAATTACGAAACGCAGAAAAAATCACGGAAGACTTGCTCTAAGGTTGGAAAAAGGGCATGAAATTAGTAAAACCAGAGCCACTTGTCTCGTCCTACAACCACCAATTAGGGTCTGCGGTTGTTCTTGACCCGCAGATAAAATAGAGAAGGCCACGCATGAAAGCCGCGAAACTCTTTTGATCGTCCATGAACGGACGCAGTCTTCCATTTTCTTGGAATTACTCCCTCGTGTTATCCCGAGGATGAAATTTTAATGCCAAACCTCGCTTACGTCGGTGTGACTTGTACCAGGAAAACAGGGCTTCTTGTCAAGAAAGTAATGGAAGGAGCGTTTCAACCGGTCGAGGGAGAAACTAGGACTTATTTTTTTATTTATCCGTGGCCAATCCTTCGCTAACTCTCCTCAATTTCCTACCTTCGTCAACCAATTTCGCTTATCTCCCGCGTTCTCCACCGGAAGGATTGATAAGACTGCTTAGGGGGGGAGGAATTGGGTGGGGGTGTTGTGATGTGGAAGGGGGAAGAGTAGGGGGCGTTGCCATGGGGAAGGGAAGTTGGGACAGCTGGGGCATTGCACCCCCCACCCTTGCTGGCTTGTCTCCAATCGAGCAGGAAATGAGAGCAATGATCGATCAGGTAGTGATTTCCATCGCTTCGTCGCCATGGCCTCAGCAGATAGAGCGAGAGTGTGTGCATGTGGGTTGGTGAGAGGTTGGATGGGCGACTTTTTGTATTCTCCCGAGCGTAACAATTTCTTCGCTCTCTTCGATAATTCCTGTCGCTGTGGTGACTCGGTCTTCGCATTGATTTTCACTCCCGAGATTATTCTCGCGGAGTCTCCATCCTATTATCCCCGCCGAATCTACAGCTGGGCTCTGATATATATATATCAACGTATGCGTTGACGCTATGCTTACTTTCCGAAGAGAGGCTCTTTCAGAACACATTTGAGTAGGATTTCATTTGTTGAAGTGAACTTATTCCCTCAGTCGTCGTTGGCGATTTTCTACACAAGTGAATTGTAAACCAATGTGCATTCGATGAACATAGTTAGAGCAGCAATTATTCTTCTTAAAATGCTTACCAGTATCGCGTGACCAGACTACACGTATGCGAGAAGGCAAACGCGCACCGCAGATGCTTTTTACAAAGTGCATAATACCCTCAGGGACCTTATGTACTTTGTAAAACGCTCAGGGGCGCTCTTAGCGCTTGCGGGGCCCCAGGCATCTATGGTTTGTCGACCCGGAAAAAAATATTAATTCGAGTCCCGTATTAAAAATTCAGTACTTAAAATTAACTAATAAGTATATTATTATTTATTAATTGCAATGAAGGAACAGAAAGAATAAATATTACCGTAATATTTATTGCCCCTCTAATCAGAGGTCCTCCAAAACGCGGGAACCTTGGAGGCGCGGGCCCTTGGGCAGGGCTTGCCCGGCTATGCATGTACATTTAATCTAAAATTTTGACATCATTAGAACGGAAAATTATGCAAATTTGATATCGATGTCATATTTTCCGAATTATGGAACTTTCTGCGGAGGGCTCTCTACTGGAATTATTTTTAGCTACAAATGTTTATGTAATGAGTTGTAAAACGTTTTTCGTGTCACGTTATACTAAAGTGCGCGGCATACATATTTGCTGCGTACGCTCTGGGCGCGCTAGTATTCCGCATTAATGGGTGCAGCGTTATGGCCTCCGTAAAAATCCTTGCCCTTAAGCTCCAATGGCGTAATAGTTTCCTAAAGTTATCGAATTCACGAAGTTGAAGTTAACAGGCAACGACTCTAACTAAATCCCGTTATTTTATGCAATAGTTGGACGCTGTCGGCACAACTCTTTACAGTTTGCGGATCTATACTGGAGATTAACTTCGTACCTCATAAATTCTGATACACCTTAACACAGTCCCAAACGCATAAGTAATCTTATACTTCATTTTTTCTTCCATAAAAAATTGGCGAGTTTGGCGCTGTCGTCGTACCATCTACCATCCTACAATCTTTTGAGATTTTATGAATATTCTTTAGCTGTTGTCTTCCCATATACTCTTCCTACCCACATTTTTTATGCTACATTTCTTTAAATCTTAATATTCCCTGCCTGCCTTCATGCAATTCGTAACACCAATCCCCTCTTCCGCGCCTATCTAATATTCTTCCTTCTCTAACTATTTTCAACATTATATTACATGTAATGCAAGAAGAAATAACAGTACATAATCTTCACTGTATGAACATATTTTTTGTTCGTGATGGTGAAAGTAATAAGTGATTACTACCATGGAGTAAGTGTAGTTTATATACTTACTCTGTGGTACTACTAACACACAAAACCGCCCTGGCTTTCAGAACTCAAGTCACAAGATACGCATTAGTAATGACAGTTGTGTCTTATATCCATGGTATGTTTTGTCGAAATATATCGTCGATATAATACTCGGTTGTTTTAGTCCTCGTTCTAAAATATGGTTTTTGGATTGTAATAATTGAAAATTGTATAGAATTCGCTACCAATACTTGAATAGTTATTCAAATTTACCATATATTCTTCTTAGAGTGGATAACTTCCGTGGATGTCACATATTTTTAATGCGCCAAGTCTTTCTTTATTCTGCATTTTTGGTAAATGTTTGATTTTGTCAGTCATAGCTTTAAAATAAGGCAACATATTGATGGATTATGTATGTTTTATCGTTAAAACATCATAATGAACGAAACTTAATTCTTCCACGTACGTTATGTTTAGTATGACATGTGTCGAAACGACAACAGCCTCTTCATCTGAAGATGATGTAGCGTCGAAACCAGTCTAAATAAATATATCATGCGTAGAAGAACTTAGTTTTGTTTTATTATGAAGAACTGCTCAAAAACCACCCACACCATAACATCATTGAAACGTCTGAAACTTGACTTGTAATGGAATAAGTGTAGAAATATGTTTATTCTTCGTTTTTGTTAACGCAAAGCGCTTTGACGTTTTCACATCATCATCGGGTTAAAAACAGCTGATGATGATGTGAACGCATTGAATGCGTGGTATTTGGATAAAACATTAGTAAAAGTCCACATTTTCAACCTTTATTCTTTTTATATGATGGACTTCCACAGTTTTTTTGTCTGAATTTTGTGAAAAAGACTGTTACTTATATTTTAAAACTTTGAAGTGAACTTCAAAACTTGGAGTAAACTTAAACTTACGAGATACGCAGCTCAGCAGATGGTTCCCTCTGTCCTTTGTCTCCCTCGCTGAAACAGTTTCAGACGTGTTCCGCGTCTCTTCTTATATGTGTTGGCGAAAATAATGATGACTCCACAGCACTCATCATCTGATCATTTATTTCCTCTCCTCGGATCCTCTCCTCGGATCCTCTCCCTTCGACATTTTCTCCAACAGCGCTTTCGTCCCCCCTTCCAAGGATATTGCCGCCTCTCGCCACTCTCCTCTCCACCTTCTTCCTCGCTTCTTCATTCCTCTGAGGTGCCCACTTTTCCTGAGACCACCAGTCTTTATTTCTTATGAGCCGGTGCTTCTTTTATTTATCACGGCCGATATAATTTGACGTCTGGCAGAGGCGCCTCAGAAAGGAGAGATGCCGAAACGTGATAGGAGGAAGAGGTTGTCAAGTGAAGGACGGTATTCTTTTCTGGCGAGTGTCTCATGTGTTCCTTCGAAGGTCGAAAAAAAAACTAACAGCAATCACAAATAATGATGCAACGCTATCCAGTACCTCCATAATTCTTGGAGGAATTCCCCTTCACACTTCATGTCTTTGCACTTATATTTGTCCTTTGATTGTAGTAACTTAGTACGTCTTCAGTTGGTACGTACGATCAAATGGTATGTGTGTGTAGGTACCTTAAAAATCTTCATATCCATGAACACCAGTTCCAAAATGTTTCCTGCTCTTGTTAAGCTATTTATTTCTCCGTATTGAAAATAGAGACTTGAGTTTGCTGTTTAGCCCATTGGGTATCATATTGCTTTATTATTTAGATTTTCCTTTGCTTATTAATTTTCATTGAGGAAACGAATTTAGCAATGAAAAAAATGAGTCCATCAGTAAAACTTTTATGGAATAAAAGGAATTTCTGGGTATATTTCACGATAAAGATTGTTAATTAAAGAAAACGATTCTTCCAGACAGCTCAGAATTCGTTAGTCTTTAGAAAAAAGTACTTTACTAACTATATATTTTGTGATGCTTTCAGTCATGGTTTTGTATTATGTGTATTTCGGTATATTTTAGGTAATAAGGCTTTCGGAGTCTTATGGGATTACACTCCCTTTCAAAAGGAAACTAATGAGCATTTTTGAAACACGAATTTAAGGGAAGGACACACCCAGGCACGTAGCCAGAAATTTGCTTCATGGGGGGGAATAAGTCTTGCGTAACTTGAAACAAATCAGCCTTGCCCATTCGGTGCTGACATGTTACAAATCTCTTTCCTAATTTTCAGTGCTTGTTATTTACTTTTAAAGTGCCCATACTTATATCTTCTCACTGGTAAAGTTCGCTGCTAAAATCAGAACAACAGAATTCTTGGGAAAAAATTTCGGGGGGAGGGGAGGGGCTGAAGCACCAGAAGCCCCCCCCCCATCCCCCCATGGCTACGTGCCTGGACACTCCTGGAAATATTGCATTTGCCATGTTGAAATTAATGCCGTATTTCTTAGATCGATACTCAATTTATGATGTAAAATAATTACAGTATTCGTTTATAGTGAGTTGTTTGCTGAATTCCTTGCCGGAATCAAAATATTCTAAATTTATTGCCTCTTGAGTGTTTAGGATAACCTTGTGCTCGTTATGACATTATTTTACTCAGGGCCCCGAAGGATTTACCGAAATAAAAAGGATTTCAAATTAAACTCGAAGTTTTTTGTATTGAATTCCTATTTAGAATAGTCTCAATGGTTCAATACTATTTTCCGTGGTGTTATGATTTTCTCTGAGTGAAGGCTTTTGATACATTCATAATGCATAGTTATGGTATTCAATGATGGTCATGCACTAAAGG
The DNA here is from genome assembly GCA_933228895.1 of Platycnemis pennipes. Classification (NCBI taxonomy): domain Eukaryota; kingdom Metazoa; phylum Arthropoda; class Insecta; order Odonata; family Platycnemididae; genus Platycnemis; species Platycnemis pennipes. The sequence goes on from OW121853.1 coordinate 57,975,685, forward strand.
CACAGTTTATTTAAGCCGAGAAATCAACATGTGAAACGAAATACTTCAACGCTGCAAAAACTTACAATGGATGATGTTTAGATATTTCATTCTTTAAATCGAATACCCCGCCGTTGCCGGTTCTCTCCACCTGTCTTAGTTGCTTAGATGAACAACAGATGTCGCGCAGTGTTTCCCGGCGCCGTAGCTGTTCGGCATTCGTGTCCCTCTGCAGCGCCATCATCTCATCTCCTTGATTAAAGATTCTAAGCAGGCTCGTCTGGAATGTTGTCAGTGTGGGGCTGTTATTAAGGCCAGGTCAGTAGCCCTTAGGAGAATGAAATTAAGCTTCCCATTAATTACGAAAATATTTTTGAGGAGCACAATCGTTTTTGTCCTTGGCTCGGAGTCGACGCTTTCCTCACCATAGAGAGAAAAGCTGCCCACGAGTTGCCCCTAGTGACCACTCGTTGCGGTTGTTATGGTATCCATACAATTTATTAACTTTGGATGAACCTTTACCATGCCTAGCGGATTTCTGTTCCTGACGTTACTGACTGTATTGCTTGGTTTACTTTCTCAAATACCCCTCTTATTTGACCTTCCTAATAGAGTGGTTGAAATTACTACTATTTTTAATTGTGAGTCATATTAAGTTCAGTTTAAGTATTCGGTAATAAAATGAAATGGTATTTACTCCATCGGCATCACGAATAAATTCACAAACTCGCATTCAAGCCCCCTAGATTATCTATTCTCCTCTGTCAGTTTCTTGATTCCGTCCTGCTTTTTTGCGTTGGAGTCATTGACACCGATATAACTCAATTAAAGTCACCATGCTTAGCTGTAGGTACTCCGAAGGTTTTCCATTTGTGATACCTTTCAGGATGACATTAGTGTTAGTATTTCACTGAATTGGAAAAAAACTTACCCTATTTGCCTGAGTCGAGTGCGGTAAATTTATTGGACTTTCAGGAAAAGCGTTTTGGTCTCTTCTCTTTTCTTCGTCCTTGAGATAAATATTATCTCGTGTAATCCAAACACGATGTTGAAACTAAAAATAATCTCAATTTTGTTCGAGCGGCTGGTGACATTTCCACAAGTCATTAATACTCCCATGCTTCCCAAAAGGAGACTCAAAGAGTTCCTTATTATATTTGTGCCCCGTTCAAGATGTTACTACTGCTTCCAGGGTTCTGAATGCGGCGAAAACATTTTAGGTTAGTAAAATTTAACAAGTCCCGGAAATATCGAGAATAGAACCACGCCCTTATCTATGTGTACCCTGGCTTATTCATAGACCACTATGGGTTTCTAATCTCAAAGTGACACTTTAAGGGTATCTATGGGAACTACTAGCTCTAATTTGTCATAACAGTCCAACGAGGATGGCAGTCGTAAGTTAGAATTCAAGATTCTCGCAAAAATTGGTCTTCAGATCAGTAATTCTGGCTGGGAATTTCAGATGCTTGGAACCGTAGTGCGAAATTTAATTGAGTAGAATAAGGAGCAAGAATGAAAATAGAACCGCAACAAAAATAAAATCAAGGATCCCTGCAAGCTGAAAAGCGACCATAAAAGCTGCACAGCAAGCTCTGTCTTGCTATTGCACGATACTACTGAGCAATTATACTGCGTAAAGTGTTTCAACTTCCACAAGAGTAAGCTTCGTGTGATTCAGGCTTTACTTCCAGATGTCGCCTTCGATTTCCTCTGAAGATTTGGACCTCTCACAGCTGGGCTGGATGTTTTGAGCGAGATCTCCTTCGTCAGGTAGTCGCCGCACACGCGGCGATATGCAACCAAGTCTTCCGTATATTTGCATCGTTGCTTTCCCCATGTTATTCCGGAACTAAGCCCATGTGGGAAACTAGCTTAAAAATATATGGTGAATAGCCGAAGATATTTTACATTTGCAGACCAACCCTTACCTTAATGCTCCCCATCCCTTCCATTCCATATCCTTGTACCTTTCCTCCCGGTCTGAAGCGCCTTTTAGTGCGGAAACAGACTTGAAAACACCCATGACTAATGCTATGTGGGGAGCACCCCGAGTTCAGTACTTCGTCTGTAGGATGGGACGTTAATCTGTGGTTCCGTTGGCTTCTTTTGTTTTGAGCAAGCTGAGGCCGATTTCGGGTTTCTCTCCTCTCTTCCTCCTTACCATTCCATTACCATGCTTGTACTTTAACTCGGGTCTGAAGCGCGTTAAGTGCGGAACAGACTTGAAAACAAAGATGGGGAATGAGGGAAGGCAGTTTATTTTCAGTCGTGTTGTCCCCTTGGATACCAAGTTTCATCCGCGATCCCACAGTCTCGATCAGGCCGTGATCGAGAATTTATATATTCTTTGTAGAGCTATTAATATGGCGATATCGGAGAGAACAAAATGCCGATGGGATCTGGGCGTCCTCATTGTTCCCCGTCATGGGCGTTTCGGTTCGAGATTGATGTTCCCGCTCTCTGCGCGGCTCTCGGGAAGGCCGGAGAGAAGGAGAGAGGCCTACCAAGCTGCCTACCTTTTCTCTCTCTCTCCCCGAACGGAAGCTATATTTTCCGCTTCATCGGTTACCGGGTCTCCTTAGGCTAACAGATCTGAGGAAAAGTGTGTGTGTGTGAGAAAGAGAGAGGATCCTCATCCTCTTTAATCCTCATCCTTCGCCTTGATCCCCCATCTCACCCATCCAACGTTCTCATCCCCTTCCCTGCTAACGCTCTCGGATCTTTGAGAGGGTTGGTGATTCGCGAATTGGATCGTGACTCCGGCGTCTGCCCATCACGTGCCCTTTCGGAAATCGTGCTCGTTACAGTGTCTTAATCGCAGTGGATGCAAATGACGCGAGAATCCGTACCGAGGAAACCAGGAGAGGAGAATTCAAAATGCCGAAGGCCTCGGTCCCTTTCAATGCAGACATGCGCCCAAATCATCGAAATATAATGATTTTGCCAAAAAGTAGTAGAAGAGTACTTTTAAGAAGTGTCAAGGAAGCGGAGACAGAGGGGGGAAACGTTAGGTATTTTTAGGTTAGGTATGGGATTAAAGGAGTTGGAAAGCATGCTGGGCTCAAGAGGAAGTATTGCGAGCCGATTATTGTCCGGAAGTGAAATATACCTATATCTCCAAAGTGTACGCTTTAAATCTACTTAAGCCCAGGTTTGACGGCTGGACTAAAATATGTAAGTTGTAATGAAATATAAAAATGTGAGGCTGCGGACAACAAACTTCGTCTAACATAGAAACGCATGTTTTAGTAACAAAAGTATTTTTGTTAATTTTATCAAAGATCAAATATTGGTTTTTAAACCACTAGCAGGTCTATGACGATTAACATAATTCACTCACCGGCGAAAATTCATAATTTTTCCTCGGCGATGATAGCGTTACGAGATATTTCTGTTTTCTTTTGGCAGGGATTGTGGGTAGTTTCGAATTTTCTCCGTCTGAATTGTGTCTTAAATGCAATTTTCCATTTCTATGCCGTCATCGAAATTCCATGAACATCGCTACGTATTTAATATGAATTCATTTTGATGTAAATCGTTTCTTTTCGTAAGGAAACAACAATGTTGGGGCATGATATTGTGAAACAGATTGGTCATCGTGGAAGAAAAACCGTCGCTTGTAATGTGAATTAATCGCTATAAGGACCATTGTGCGATGTAAAAATATACGTATCGTCTTTACTAAGGTTATTTTTCTCTAAGAGAGAATATTCTGACACTCCGCGGCAGTCAACAGAAAGACTTGAACTATTAGTTTGCCAAAATGCTGGGCACGGTCGTCTACAGCCAACCGTGGCTGTGGGTAGGCTCAGCGAACTGAGATCCCCTAATACCCCGTTTACATTACTAGGGTAGAATGATAGTTAATATGACGGCTAAAACTAACCTGCGTTCACACGGCCTACCCAGAACCATCGTAAAGACTCTAGTGACATCTATCGGAGAGTAAAATTAAGTCAAAATAACAATGGAGGGTAGGGTAGCGAAATGACTTTGTCTTGAAAGGATTCCAAAGATTGGAAGCGTATTTTAACTTACGTGCAAATTAGATGCAGTTATTTTATCGAATTTTATCAATGAAGTTTCCTAGATCCCTTTTTATAAATCAACCAAAATATTCTTCTTAAATTACTTCCTCATGATTGATAGTGGGTCGTATCTCCGAGATACTATATGGATTCTGTGTTAGTTACTTTGCTAAACTTCAATTTTAAATATAAAATTGAATGCAATAGCCATTTGCTTGAATAGCTCCAAAGTAATAAGTTAAAATATGCAAAGTTTGTACAACGATGAACGACCTCCGTAACTTTTATTTCCAGATATTTTAGACATTCAACCGTAACCTCTTTTTCGTCGCATATTTTAACTGATACCTTTACACTTTAAAATTATTAACGTTTCCTTGCCTGTATTTTTATTCGTTTAGCTTATATACGGGCATCACGCACCAAGAAATGCAGTCAACCATGGAACGCCATGCTATGAAATGATTAATTTTTCAACTCTCAATAAGTTATCGCTCATGATAACCCATTTCGTATACGCCTATAGGCAAGTTCATGCATCCAAATAGAATACATATAAGTATACATGATGAATTTGTTGCTCTTATCAAAATTCGGTAATTTTAAATCCAATATCCCAAGTTTACCATATTCTGCTGTTTGTGAAGGAGCTATTTAAGGGAATAATGCTGAAAATACTTTTAACGCCGTCCTAAGGAGCGAATGCGTAAAAAATAACAGGAGTCGAATTTCCTGCGAATGTTTGCAACTTCTTAGTTATTTAATTTGTGTGTATGTTTCCTGGACGGTAAGGTAAACACATGAAATAAATATATAAGCGTACGTACTCAAGATTCAGGGGTAAAGCAAACTACTTAAAACCATTATTGAACAACCGAATCAGTGGAACGTGGTTATACAACTACTAAAATATATTACAGTGTGATTAAATAAATATCGTTGTAACTAAGAATCATTTCCGATCCCTATAGTTCGATCCGGTCTCTTCGTCTTCAAACACTTTACGTCCATTTCCACTTCCATTTTCAAAACAAACCTTCATTCTATCATTACTTGCGTTCACAGGCCTTTAAAATACCAGTAACTAGCGCCAATCATAGTAACTCAATCGTGGTAGAAAAGTTTATCAGGGTTAGCGGCAACTTGTGTTCACACGGCCAATTTCCAACCATGGTAAGCCTTACCATCGTAAAAAGTTAGTAGTGTAAACGGGGCATAAGCTTTCTCTCTGTAACTCTCGGTCTCAATGCTAATGCCGGGGTTTCGGCCGGGGTAGCGGAGAACAGCTACGCGAGCGCCACAACTACCATATGCCATACCATGGGAAATACGGAGCGGTAGGCTACGACGCTAAGCGTTTATGAATGCTTAGAGCGATGAATAAGGTATCAGAGAATTGAATTTTTACCGACTTCTGACATCCCATACTTAGTTTACGTTAAAGCACATTGTTTGCTTATAATTTAAGTGAATAGGAAAATCTTTATGTGTAAAAAAAAACAAGAATTAATGAAGATCTTCATGAGGGCGTCGGCGTCGTAAATAAACAATTATTAAGAAAGGATAATTGACGGCAAGAGATGAGTAGCTATGTTTCTTTTAATCAGGTGGATAAATGACTGATTAAAGTTATTTTAAACTGTAAGTACGTTCACATTAATAAATTCTTTGCTTTGTTGTATGGCTGCTTCCGTTAAATTTCTACAGCCAATAAATAACGAAATCATTTGGGGGGGATGGAGGTTTTAAGTGCACAGACTTAGGCCGTGTTCCAATTCGTCATTATGCACCCTTCAAACTCTTACCCGCTCTTTTTGATCGTCAACTTTCGGATGTGACATCACGTAGTGCGGTTCCAATCAGTTTCAGAGCGCATCAAGAAGAGCGCCAGGGCCTAGTGCCCGTAAGGGTACATCCATGTTCCCTTTTGCGCACTACGATAATAAAAGAGGAGATTCAGGAGACATAATAGTTAAGAATGGATGATGAAACTGATTTCAATTATGCAAACTATTATTATTTGACGCTTGTATGTCACGAGAACTTCATATGTTTCGGGAACACGATTAAAATTTTAACGAAATAGAATAGTTCTACCAAATGTAAACAACATGGTTGCAGATGAACTTTCTTAAGGCGAAGGAAGTTGTGAACAGTAATTCGTAATAAATCTAAGAAGCATTTTAGTGTAAAATGACGTTAAAAATGCTACGGTAGAAATGGTGCTCACGAAATGAAAAAGTATTTATTCCATTCTATGGTGTGAGGACTACGACAGCGAGGTGGAACTTACGTGTTTTACATACTGAAATAATTATTAGATTGTTGTTACTCATTGGTAAAAGAATACCGGACGATCTCAAGTATTGAAAGTTAACAAGCCATACAATTCCATGGATTAATAATTGGCGATATGAAAGAAGAGAAAACATAGTATCTGAAGTAAAAAGTCCATATCCAGGCATCAAATTTAATATTACTTACAAGTAGGTACGTACCGTTAATACTAATACTGTGTACTTTATCAAGAGTAGTATAGGGTACAACTAATCATGATCGTAATTTTTTAATGAATGTTAATCTTTATTTATTTAGGCATTATTCAAATTTCATGCATACAATCAATATGTAAATTTCTCCGGATTTCATTACTGGACAGTATTGATACATTCACAATGGATCCTACGTTGATAAAATTTGTTTAACGAGAAATAAATAGCATGTTAAGCTGTTCTTGGGTATTTCAATTAATGCCTTGTTTAGTAATAATATGCGTTGTGAATTGCGCCTGGTTATTATTTTGCGCACCAGCATTTGTTGACATTATCCTAACACCGTTGCGTCTTCGTATCCTGTAACCAAACACCATGAACAACGCCTCATAAATAGGGTTTATTATTACATGCAGAAACAGCACAGAAAAGTCGTTTACTTTCACATCTCGATTGTGCTTACAGATAAATCTTTTCCGACACTACACGATACGTGCTCGTCAACTTTTTTACATCAACACCACTGCCACAAAGTGTCCATGGTGCTAATATCGGAAAAGAGCAAGGAAGTGAAGAAAAGGGTGAAAGCGGAAGAAAGAGCGTAATGGTGCAAGAGCCTAGTGCACGCCCTTGTGGATTGGAACACGGCTTTAAATGTAAAAAAAATAAATTTAACGTTATGCATATAAAACAGTAACCTACGCGTTAAACCTTTTAGAAATCATCCCTCTTTTATTAATTATAATTAATATCTTGGTGGATTGCTTTGTACAGTTTAGATTTCATAGTACATACATAACTATTCGCCGGGTGCGCAGGGCAGAATGGTGGTCATGAGGAGAGAGGAGATAGTCACTAGTTTGGTGCAAATGTTGCAAAGCAGTGACTCTGTCGATTGGCTCGTTCAAGCAGTAGTTGGTAGTCTGGCTAGAACCACTTTGAGGTTGATCGTCCAAATCGTTGGGCACACCAAGTTCTTAAATGCAAGGGTTAGCGAGATACTACTCATAAGGTCTTAAACCAAGGGCGGCGTCCTGATTGTTTATTGTGTACCAAGGTCGCGCTGATAGGTGTGCTCATTAAATTCAGACTTACTCTCTCACTCAATTGCCGCGTTATATATTATACAGGAAAATTGGATAGATCCCATTATATTAGCGCAGACAAGTTTTTCTTTCGGAATGGTTCAAATTAGATAGCCAATAGTTTTTATGCAAGAAACTTTTCCATAAGGAAACTTTTTGGGAATACTTCTTTGAGATACTTGAAGAACATCTTGACAAATGAGTTTATGGTGAATTGCAGGTGATTAACCAATGAAATGATTTGGTTTTCAATAATCCAAACTTGATTTGGTATTTTCATGTACCTGTACTTATTTTGTTAGCAAAAATATCAAAAAAATATTAAATGCCCATTTTGGGCTTGAAATCAGAGTAGAAGCATCACCATTACCTATGGACGAAAAATATTAGTTGAGGGTGAGTAATATTCTAATAAAGATTTTCTTCGGAAATATTTATTGAACCAGGCATTGAATGCATGCTGGCACAACAGCCTAAGATATTAATGGCGTTAACTCCTTAAATTTGTCCTATACTATTCATTTCATCGCAGTGTCCATTCAGAGGGAAGACGTTATCTACCTTTCTCAGAAATTCTATCTGAGCACCACAAATTAAGAACTATCCTTAACCTTTTCCATTAGCGGCAATTTTTATAAATTTGGTGATGTCACAGTCTGAACTCCTCTTTGTTTCTTTGTAAACTTACTCGGCCATTGCCTTACAATATATGTATATTTGGAGAAATCGCTATGGGTGTGATTGCAATATGTTCTGCACAAAAGCACTTTTCCGTGGAAGTGTCCTGGCCCCTGAAGCTCACGCCGAAAATTAACAGTCTACTTATTTGTTAGCGTATAGAAAATGGTATGTCATTTAAAACCGTTATCAATTTTATGGAGAAAGTGATTGCAAATATAAGCACCCATGAACGAGAGACCTTAATCATTACGTCTAGGATTATATTCTGGAACCCCTTCAAGCCCTTGAATAGTTATTAGCAGTTGAGTTCTGTACAGCATACTGGTTCGCCTTAGCATTATTTTTAATAGCATAATATTGTTTGAAATGATATTGGTGTTGAGGGTTTTAAGGATAGGAATAGGCATTTATTGAAATATTTGACCGCATCCATAAAATGCGGTTTTTCACTATTCGTGGGTACTCTAGGGACATAAACTCCTGCAAATTTCGGGTGTTGACTGTACATACATTTCGCTTTTCCGTTTTCAGCCAATGCCGCAGACGCCGATCTAGTGCGGCCATCTTTCCGTTAAATAACTTATCGGCTTCGCTCTTTATGTCCCGCTTCAAAAGAGGCTGGCTTGGGGGAAATCGTTCGATTTCTCTTCCCTCGCCTGGTTATCCCTCTCCCGTCCCTTCTCCCGGGCTATTTGTCAGGTCGCGGCAGCAAACCCCTGCGGAGAGATGACGGGTGAGAGGGAGGAGAGAAAAAATTTCCCCGTCCCGGCGCGGGAGGTTGGTTGGAGAGGAGGGAGCAAAGAGGGCAGCAGCGTCTATTTGGAGGCCTCCGGTAGGAAGTCACCTCTTGGGAGATGAGACGCCTTCGGGGGAGAACTTTCCGGGACCCAATCAGCATCAAACGACTCCGTCGACCTCCGTTTAACTGCCAATAACTTCCCTTGGCAACCGAGGGATATGAGATTTATCGCAACTTATCCTTGAGCGAAGACGACCACGATGCTCCTGGAGTGCGGGCCGTCCTTTTCACGCGACATCCATTTTGAAGCATCACCGTCATCTTGTTAGAAGGACTACACCGTGGCGACTTCTCAACTTCGATTCTGTGCTCTGGTGTTGACAAGACCTTGGCGTATTTTGCACCCGGTCATGGCCATTTTACCTCGTTCCAATATTTTTTCTTCCCTAATCCGCCTTCTCTTTACCTAGAAGAATTTTATGGGTTATTTCTCATTATGTGTTTGAATAGACTTTATCTCTCGTTGCCTAGAAGCATTTCCAGGGCTATAGGTATATTTTTGAATAGTATTATATTTCTTCAATGCATCGTCTTTTCGAAATTTTATTTCTCATCCGCTTGTCATAAAGTGTCCTCTGTCTGACCGCTAATAATTTCAATTTTCAAACTTGTCAGTTTCGCCCGTTCCCATATGTTAGCTAATGACATTGATTTTCAGTCCAGCTTACCAAGCTTCCCATTTTTTCTTTCGGATTACTGGAGAGATTGAATTGCAATTAATTGAGAACCAATCGCTATATAATCATTTTAATGCCACCAAATTATTTTCTGCATGCACACCCAACTTACTTGGAAATTTTAGTACGTGTTATTTTACAGTGTAAGGGAGTCGGTCGTCATCATGAGCGAACAATATTCATCGAATGAAATTCTGAAGTAATACGCATTTGCATAGATATTTTGTTTTCAGCCTCTGCTACTTCGGAAGAATATCATTTTTAGCATAAGGACTAATCGATGGAGTTCAGTGAAGTTTGGAATAGCCATAGGTTATTGCATCGCGTTTAAACTAACTCGTTTGTGATCTCATGCGGTTGCGAAAATCAACACCGGATCTGCATGTCTCGTCCTGTTCAAATGGAAGGAAAAAAAAGCCCAGTGCTCTTTCGCAAATATTGCTTGTCAATCTACTGGAGTAAACATTTTCCCATTTAATGATAAGAAAATAGACATCCGGATCTCTAGTGTCGAGAATTTTAAAAATACTCTTCGCATTGCATCCTTTGCATTTTTTTTCAAGCGCAGAGGCCGCATTGTCCAAGAAGGAAAAGATTGCGTCATTGCCCTTCGCGTACCATTTTCTATTATCCTTTTCCTTCACATGCCTTAGAAATATTTTATTAAACTTTCTTGCTTAAATGCTTTTTATATCGTTCCCGTCGGTTACTTCAAAGTACATGTTTTGTTATGGATGTAGCATTTCATGACATATGGCCTGAAAATCATTGCAAGGAATCTGCTCGTTGACTCTTGAAAGCTCTTCTTGTTCTCCAGCAGCCGACCCTTGTGTAAGAGGAAAAGAGGACCCGAAAGGGTCGAAGTGGGCCGTAATATGCGTGAGTGAAATTAGGGGGTGGCTTTGATTTGTCGCTGTGATGTTGTTGCCTCGCTGTCGCCTCTTCCTGTCTTCCCGGTGGACTGTCCTCCGCTCGTGGGAATTCTTAATCCTCTTGCCCTCGTAAACAGCCGGGCCTTTCAGCGCAGAGGGCTCGATGGCTTTGTAGCGCTCGTCCTTAAGAGTCTCGCCGAAATCACGTCGGGCGCATAGCGCGTCACGTTCGCGCTGTTGGGGCAATTGAATTGAACGGAACCGAGAGGCGGCGGGCGTGGGAGAGAGGGCGCGGGGATGGCGGGTTGTTCGACAAACCGGCGCGTTCACTCCTCTCCCGCAGTCCCCCTCGTTGTCGTCTCTTGTAGTCCCTCACACTCCACCCTCATCCCTCCTCCACCTTTCTCTCGACGCATTGGAATTTTATTTGCGGAACTAGCTTGTTTACGACGGGCTCATTTCTTTTGACGCGCGCACACTCGGGTTAAAATGCTAATTTTATTTTACCCTCTCCCCCACCCAGGTAGGGAGCGCTTGTGCTCCTACCTCAGGGCGCAATTTTTTCCGTCCGTTTTTTTCTTCATCCCTTTCCTTTGCCTCAAAAGACCGAATCATGCGCCCCGGGAACTCTCTTCAGATTTATTGGGTAATGGCCTAATATTCCTTGGTCCTTTTAAGCGCGCTCTCTTACCTGTGGAATGAAAATTCCATCCTTTTTTTAAACTATTGGACGAAAAGATCGAGTGGACGTCACCATTCTTCAACCGTGAGGGAATAATTTGAATTGTGATGTGTGGTGAGGTACTTGATTCGTCCTACATTGGGCACTCTTTGGTGAAGCTGAATGAAGGCCATCAATTCTCTCCATGATCCTCCCAATCGTAATTGAATGGCTCAAAAGCTTGGCAACGTTAGATACCACCTTGAATGATAATAACGCATGATTGCGATGCATGACTTGATAGTATCAGCCATGGATTTACAAGGATTTTACAATGGCATATCATTAATTTTTTTAATATTCCAGAATGGTTAAACCGCTTAACCGAGATCAAATTTATGCGACGCATAAAACAGGAAGTGATCCAGCTTGCTCTCTCTCTGGTAACTACATATGCTTACTTATTCTGCGAAGTGGAGTGAATGCAGACGTTTACATTACCGTGTTTAATTGAGAACGGGTGGATAATCTCCCGAATTGGCTGAATATTCTATGTAACCGGCCAGCAAAAGGAACGGCAACCAAAATATTCATCCCCCTAGTGGGATTTCGCTGTGAAAGGTACCCTTTTGGGAAGAATAGTCCATATGAAGAGGGTCCTCAAACCCTTTTGAAGCTTGTTAAGTTGCCTTTCATTAATTTACATTGTATTTTTCTCCAACGTGCAGGAAGTGGAGTTGGGAGTCACCGCCGACATTATCCCGGCTGTGGTCACGTAATACCCCCTGAAAAATTCACATTCTCGCGTTTTCCTTTTCATTGCTTTGATCAGCATTATGCCCCTATATATTTTGCATGAATGATGTCTTTGAAGCTGTTCACTCGGGAAAAATGTCATTGACCCTCTTGGGTTTTATTTATTGCCGGAACGACCAGTCTGCGTTATGTCTGGTTCTGTTCGAAGTACTGAATTCATCGCCGATGGAATCTGCTGAAATATTTTACCTCAGATTTTTTCATTGAAAGCATTGCGATCGGTGCTTCGAATAATGAGGGATCCAGAGCCGATAATTAATACCTCGCTTTTTCGCCAATCGGACGATTGGTTTTCGGTGAAAGAGGCTTAACTAAGAATTGTGACCATATTTTAATTTGCTGGGATGAAATTCTCATGTCGGGAATTTTCTCGTCCTTGCTTTTAGTTTTCGTGAAAGTGCGTCTATCGAAAGAATATTTCGCGAACGAGTCATCATCATTAGTCATCAATCCTCAGATTGGTTTGACGCAGCTCTCAGCTGAGTTCTTCTATCGGCTATTCTCTTCATATTTACGTATTTCGCGAATGAGTATGTTTTCAAATATTTTCTAGGCTATTTTGTTAATCTTTCGCTATGAGAACTGCATCAATGCAATCCTCACATGTAAATGAAAAAATCTCAGCTATAATGAAACAAATGGCCAAAGGTCTCCGATAAAGGCTTGGAACGGTTAGCATTGATGATTGCTCAATAATTTTGCGGATGGAAGCGTAATAACATTAATGTCGTGATTAGGATTTTGTGTTTTTTTTTGCAGAAACTGAAATATCATTCATGGTATGGAAATAAGAGAGATCATCTTATTATGAAATATAATTTTTAGACTTTTGGAAAAATTGCGTAACTTTTTTTTCGCTAAAATCGATTAAAGTGACGGCTAACCGATTTAATTATTGAATTTTTTGATGAAAATTCAATATCAATGCTTCATATAAAGTTTCTCTAAAGACTTCCAGTCATATGGTTTAAATGTTGTGAGAATAATTTTAATATTTTTTCACAACCAAATGGTAGTTAATGTAGTTCGGACACTGTAGCGGTGATGGATTGTGTATTTTGTCTAGATGTAGCTCCCTAATTTAAAATCCACGTTTACGGTTTCATCAGGGTTCTCATCAGTGTTTATGGTGAAATGCAATTAAGATACCTATGCAAAAAATTCTTTGCATAAAACGTGTAACGCAATTATAGGTGGAGTTATGGTTGAATGAATATTTGTGGATGTTTCATTACGGGATTTGTTATTTTCGGATTAACAGCTCACACAATTAAGTAGAACAACTTTATTGAGAGTTATATGAAAAAATTGCGCAATAATAATGCTAATGCCACCAAATCATTTCCTGTGCATCCGACGTAATTTGTGATTTAAATACGTGCGCATAATTTAGCGGATTCATTAGTCGCCAGTAAGGCTGAACAATGTTCATCGATGATCCTGAAATTCGTTAAAGCCTGTGTGCGCATAGAAATTTTTATTTTTCACCTCATAGTTTTAAAAATTTTAATTTTTAGCCTAGGAATTTATCGATGGAGAGCAATGAAGTTTAAAATAGCTCTATTTTAAGTATTCTTCGAGCTTACATTTACTTGATGATCACGGAGGTTTTTTGTGAGTGCGAAAATCAACATCCGATCTACTTGTTTCGTAGCGTTCAAATAGGAGAGAAAAGGTCCAGCCAACTGTTCCAGCTGTCGCCTGTCAACCCACAGGATTGCACATTTGCCCGCGTCGTGATTAGGCAATGACTATCGGGTCCACTAGCGTTGATCAGTAAAAATATATTCGTATTGCTACGCGTACGCTGGCTCATCGGCCAAATGGTCCAGTAAGAAAAGGGTTTTTAGTTCTCAGTGCTTTTGAAGTGCCAACTGTTGATTTTATCTTGAGGTTTGGTGCAGTAGGGCTAATGCAGAAGTAATCGCTTCCAGCGCTCTGGTGTTTATTATTTCAATAATGCGGTGATGGAACTTTATTAAGGGTGCTGTTTCGAGGAATTACCCAAAGCCTCGGGGTGGAGAGAGGAAGTACTCTTCCTCACCAGACGCCCGCAAAGTTTCAAGATACGAACGTCTAGCGGGAATGCGGAAATGTGCAGTCGTAGAATTTCCAAGGGATTTGACGCCCCAGAGCGCTCTTAGGAACCCGGTTTTGTCCCGCCGTTTCTCTCTCTCTCTCTCCCTATTCCCTTTTGAATATTTAATTTTCTGCAGGGAAATGCTAGGGAAGAGTGACACGCAATCTCTTCGTACTCATGGCGTTGCTGGAAACGAGGCGGATGAAGGGAGGGGGGACGGACCTGGTTGAAAGTTGAAAGCCCGAGGAAATAATTACACGGGGAGAGAAGGACACGGTTTGCACGCCCAGAGGGAGTTGGAAAAAAATAGAAGCGTTTCGGGAATTTTGCCACTCCCGAGGACAGCCGCGTCACGCGGGGAGGCTTTGAAGTGCGGCAAAAGTTGCCCGAGCCACTCCCGTCATGTCAACGCGGGGCCATAGGTCACCGTGGAGGGCCCCTGATCTCTGATCCGGATTGAGGAGAGAGAGAGAGAGGGTCTAGTTTTGGGGGGACAAAGCACGCAATCAAATCCGGCCACTAGCGACGTAAACACTCCTTGAATGTTTCATTCCCTCGAAAATCAATTCCGACGGCACAAAACGGTTCGTTCGTCGTCGGGCAAAATGCAGACAGAATCGTATTCCCATTCCGCGGTCATGTCGGTCCGGCGGATGAATATGGGGGTTGAGGAGGAGGGAGGGGATTAATTTTTATTTTTCTTGATTTTGGGAAAGGGATTGGAGGGGGGGGAGAGGATTTGTTGCAAAAATTAGTCGGACTGGAGGGATGTGATTCGTGAGGTTAAGGGTGGCTGATGAGAGGAGATTAGAGTGGGGGAAGAAATGACTTTTCGACCCGCCCTCGTTTGTCTTTGAATTATTAAATCTGATCATGCGAAAGTTTCGGGGGATGATGATGCGATGGTTTCGGGTGAACGGGAGGTGTTGAAGGGAGTAGGGAGGGGAAGAATGGGCCAAACCTGCATTCGCGTACCCGAATAAGCACTGCAAGCTAAACGCCATCGCTTCGCCGCATAACCCGAGCTCATTAGGCTAATGAGGCAGGAAGTGGGGTGTTTAAAGTTCCACCCGCCGTTAACTTCCTGGCGCAGCGTGGTTTTGATGATGATACTGCGGTCAAAGAGATAGGCTTAATTAAGCGATCCCGCGCGGAGTGGAGCTGTGGAGAACAGGTGTCCGACTAAATCCTAATTCTAATCCGTGGGAGGGAGATTAAAAAAAAAATCCGTCGTTATTTTTTCCCCGTGACGTAATTACGTGCGATTTCGCTCCTCACGCACGTGTGGCGTTCACGTGCAGAGTGCATTCTTTGGGCGGCGGAGAAGATTCACGTAGATAACCTAGGTGTGTTGCTTGCAGTGTGGATTACGTGCATCGAGGGTAAATATGTCCCGTATTGGTGCATCTCGTTTTGGGAACAGACATGGTGGAGACTGCAGAACGACGGGATAACGGCGTCGCATGTTGGCGCGAGGTTAAATCTATGGACCCGCCTTTATTGAATTAATTTCTAAAACCTTTGTTTTTTTTAAATTCCACTTCGCCGCCGGAAAAAACATACTTTTGCACACGACAGTTTTTTTAATAAAAACTAAAATTTCTGGTGACATTTTGGCGACTCGGGAGATGCGAAAATTGCTCTGAATGCTCTCTGCCTCACTTTATTAACATCACGAGTTGATGTTTCCTTCTTGTGTCATATTAATCGTACTAATTGGGCTTAGACAAATTATCTCCGCATCGTTTAATGAGTGGGAATACGTTCTTTTACTCCCGTAATTTTATGAAAGAATATAGTATTAGTGTAGATTTTTTCACTCCTTTCGAGAGATCTTGACGTGATTTAAGAATACTAGTGCCTGTTACAGTATTTTCAGTCATAATGTTCAAGTTAAATTTTCTCTTTCTCTTAATAATGAAATAGGAATTTTTACGAGAGAAAAATAATGGAAATTTCATGAAAAGTTTATGAATTTTGGGACAAGCAGCAAAGCATGCTCAAATTATTCTCGGTTATTTTATCTTACCAGTAACGATTAGTTTCAAGCCAAATGTATACTCCTCTTAATGTGGAAAGTATTACGATTCCGGGTGGAATAAACGAGAGGCAATTCTCTATCTCGACGCTGAAGAGTTTCTTGTTGGCGCTAGTGAATTTATGAATTTCTTCGAAAATTCCTGATTCAATCTCATTTTTTGTGCCATAAGATGTGACGAGTAGAATACTGGATATGAGAGGGAGAGGTATGATGAGGTGCGGTGGATAAAATGAAGGAAAGAATTGCCGGAAGTATTCAGATTCGAACGGAGATGTAGCATAAGGAATCAGCCTTTCAAAGACGTATCTTTCAAATGGAATTTGTCCGTCAAAACTGAAACTGACGGGCGGAGAAATTATCATGATTTTGTTGCAGTAAAGCATTCGTTGCCTTATGAAGATCACTCTATAAAGATATTCCAACACAGTCTTTGGCACAAATAATTGATAATCTAGAATATTGCTTGTCGTGATAGACTTTGATTACCTACAGTGCCAATAGGAAACTTATGGCATTTTAATCTAAGTATTATGTAAAATTGATACACTTTGATGCTACCCGAAAGAAGTGAAATATGCTCAATGGTAAAACTAATGTCATGTAGCCTTTCTGTTGTTATATGATTTCACTCAATTTTTTTGCGTACGACCGGTATAAATTGGAGCACTTTTTATCTCAATCTTGTGATTTGAAAGGTCCTTTTGTGGTAATCCTGTATTTTCGTCGATACGTCTCCAGTGTAATGGATAGTTTACTAAGCTCTTTATTACGACCTTCGATACGTCGATGATTACGACCCCATGAGCTCCACGGTCCCAGTGACTTTCCATTGGTTTGAACGATAGTCTTTAAGCCGTAGATGATATTGGCCTAC
Organism: Platycnemis pennipes; assembly: GCA_933228895.1. Taxonomy (NCBI): domain Eukaryota; kingdom Metazoa; phylum Arthropoda; class Insecta; order Odonata; family Platycnemididae; genus Platycnemis; species Platycnemis pennipes. Next base: position 57,992,773 of record OW121853.1, read on the forward strand.
CGATTTAAGTATTCGTTTTTTCTTTTTCGTTTCGAGTCGTTAAGCAGCTCAGTAATAGTCGGCCAAGTATGTTCTGCGACGCTTGTTCCCGCATTTGTTTATAGGTTACCCATTGTTTAACGAATCACGTCATCCACCCACGTGCCACCCACGCGGTTCTAAATTAAAATGGCGGCTCTTGAAGTCGGTGGGTTTGTTCTCTCATTCTTTATCCATTCATTCATCCGGTTTCCCTCCGGGTTACCCTGTCGTCTCTCTTATCGCAGCGACGTCGAGGAGGTTCGAATTTTAGAGTGTCTGTGGAGAGAGAGAGAGAGAGAGGGCGGTGGAGATAAGGAGGGTGGGCTTCACTGTAGGGGGCGACGCAGGGCGTTGGCGGTGGAGAAGGGGGTGAGAGAGAAAGGGGGTGGGTTTGATTCTCCCTTCGCGTGGGCGTCTTCACCCCTGCCCTTAACTACCGTTGCCACGGTGGCACCCTCAGGGTTCCCACCATCTCGTAATCCTTCTCCGCTCTCATACCTCCCCTTTAACCTCCTTCCCATTCGCTGATTCAAACAGGAAAGAGTAAAAAGAGTGGTTCCTGACAAGAGAAGGGTAGCTTATCGGAAACATGGGTTGCTGACGGTGTCCGACTGAAGTGAAATAACCCTGTGAGAGCCTTTAGGGTTCGTATCGCATTTCTGCTCAAATCTTTATGGTGAACCTACAAACAAAATGTCTTGGAGGTCGGGAACAGGATCACGATGCCCTCCTTATCGCTATCGTAATGGATAACGAAAATTTCTCTGGAAACAAAATGCTCGAAGTAACCGTATTAAAAAATCCGTCTACCAATTGGATCAAAATTTTTTGGTCACAGCCAAAATTTGAAGTAGGTATGGTGATTGCGGTTTTGCTCTCAAATGTGTAATAAAATAATAACGATTACGCGAGCATGAGCGTTGCAAAGACCAAAGACCGGGCATCCAGACGTTGTGGCCTCCCATCGCCTACTTTTAGATACTAGTTCGATTCCCGTTAGTAGTGGAGGGTTTTCAGTGATGATCCAGTCCTTCTTTAAGTACGACGTGGGGGATGGAAAACGCTCCATTTTTTCATCCGTCAAATAGGGTGTAAAGCTGAGAACCTCTTGGGGCTTTTCATTCAGAGCAAGCTGATCCTGATGTCGTGTTTCTGTTCTTTCCTCCTCTCATTTGCGTAGCATTAAAAATGTCCATATATTCCTTAGCTCCTTGTCGCTATGTCGCTGTCAATCATTTATCGCCGGTACAAATCACGTGAATTATTTTTGCCACATGATCATCATTGGTTTACATCGTATACCATGACGTAAACTTCATTCTTGCAAGCGAAATATGCAAAGCGTCATGATACGGGTTCGCAAAACTGCAGCGTACACATCATCCCTGAATCCTTCAATGAGGCCCACCATAAATATATAAACACAGTGACTATCTTGAAAGAGAGAGGAACATTGAATGTGAATGTGTGTGTGGGTGTGATTTAAATTTACCTTGCTAGCGCACACGAAAAAAGCATCAAAATAATTCAAATAAACGGTTATCGAGCCTTATTTAAAGTGCCGTTTATCATAAGCACACACCAATACATTTGTTCGTTATATTTTTATGACAGGCCTGTTGTTCAGCAGATATCCTTAGGGGGATAATTTGTTCTTTGAACGTGGCTTGGCATATTAGGTGAAGCGCTCTCAGAAGCTGTGTAAATCATTCCATCATGCGGCTCTGTTGGAGAAAGCAAATCGATATAACGACAATATTGACACATGCTGGAGGCAAGATATGAGTGTCCTCACTTTTGAGTTCTGTTTTACCTTTTATTAATTACGATACAAATATTAACATTTTTGGAATTTGTTTCTTAAAGCTCATGATCATATAAATTTATGTCACAAAAACGCGAACTCGAGTAATTATGCTATTTGCAGATTAGGATTTCTTGTGGTTGAAGGTACTACCGACACAGCACCCAACCGAATACGCTAACACTCTTAACTTTCCATAATGTCTACAGACCATGCTGTGTCGGTGTACCTTCAACCACAAGAAATCCTAATCTGCAAATAGCATAATTACTCAAATTTATATGATCATGAGCTTTTAGAAACAAATTCCAAAAATGTTAATATTTGTGTCGTAATCAATAAGGGTACAGTACAACTCGGCGCGGCCACTTCGGCGCGGCCACCTCGGCGCGGCCACCTCGGCGCGGCCACCTCGGCGCGGCCACCTCGGCGCGGCCACCTCGGCGCGGCCGTCTCGGCGCGGCCGTCTCGGCGCAAGCCACCTTGGCGCAGGCCCATATCGGCGCAGGCCCATATCGGCGCGGGCCTCCTCGGCGCGGGCCATCAGGACGAGGCCAATGTATATAATAGTGGATGTTTCTAAATTTGGACATATATATTGACCACATTTAGAATGAAGTGTAGGAGGTAGTTTTTTTTCTTGGGTTTATATCTTAAATGGAGATGGATGCAATAATAATGATATTAGGAGGAGAATTTCTTTGGCGAAAGAGGAGAGATCTTTTGACGAAAAATTTGAGCATAGATGTGTATACATTTACATTTACGCGAGGGTGCGTGGCAGGGGGTGAGGAACACCAAACATGCACTATTGACTGTGACTATGCAACTAGAGCTACCATGCAATACTAACTATGCACCGAAGAGCTACCACTACAGGCTACTCTAATAATATTTCACCTACCTATAAATATGCTATGCCGCCTATTATATTTTCTGATGGTATGAGGGAAATATGGCATTTTAAATCTATCGGTGTAACAAGCCATCTTTCTAATCTTATTTATCTAGTCAAATCTAGCATAATACGCAGGAGTTATTAATATATACCTAACATCTTCAGTAAACTTTTCCGTTTTAAATTTCCTTCGGTACATAAATGATATCAATAAGGAGGTAAGAAGTAAGGTTTTATTTGCCGATGATGCAGTGATTTACAGCCCAGCGATAAAGAATCTGTGCATGATGACATATTAGCAATTGAGAAATGGTGTGATACATGGCAGTTGGAAATAAATTTTAAAAAATGTGTGGTAATGAATATTTGGAAAAAGACTATTTCCCCCCCTAATACTTATTACATAATGAATAGTAAATTAACAATCATGAAGTCCGCTAAATAACTTGGAATATTACTGACACATGAACTTTCTTGGGGTAAACACATAAGATATATAATGGGTCAAGCTAATCGTTAAACTGGGATTCATGTGGTAATATGTAGATGTAAATATAGACTGGGATTCAACAAAAGAGTAGGTACTCGGCAAATATGACGACCATGTACGAGAAATTAGCGACTTTTCCCTTGTTAGACCTTATTTAGAATACGCTGCCAGAATACGGGGTTCTTTATCTAGACGTATCTCTCTAATTGTATCTTCATGGTGTAACTTGCTATGTTACGCTGTTATTGCTATAATAACTGCACCTTCTTCTGATAGCGTGTTAACCTTATATTTTTGCATGTGATTTATTTTGTATTTCAATTTACGATTTTATAATCATTCACAACTTCTATTGCTTTTAATATATGTAATACTTTCGATACATTGATAAACAGTGTAATAATTAAATGAACATTATCTTTTTGTGAAGACAATAGAACTATATTTTTTAGTCAAATAAGCAAAATTATAAACGATAATGTAAAATATAAAAAATGTAGTAAATTACGGGAAACAGTAACTGAATATTAGTAGTGGAATGATACATTTCACTACTAATTTTTTTTGGCCGATTGGTATCGGCACGTCCTTATGAGTAGTTTCATATAATTAAACTCACTCTTCTTGTGTCCCATAAAAATAGTCGTCAGTAAAATTGATAATTTTTAGCACGAAGGCATGTTGCCTGGCAAGGCATGATCATTTTCAACAATAGCTTTTGAACAGTTGTCTGCTGAAGAAGCAGATACTCAGCGCCAATAGTATTTTTACGTGAGCATCTGTCCCGGTACTTTAAATCTCTGTTCTCCACGCCGAGGTGGGCCTGCGCCGAGGTGGTCGCGCCGAAGTGGCCGCGCCGAAGTATCCCATTCCCTATTCGGTTACGATTGCACGGGCTAAAAATCAAGAAAACACCTAAATTTTTATCGTACAAGTCTCCATCCTCGTTATTAATATTTGCTACTGACATTGGAGATTTAGTTTTAATAACATTTTTAGACAATGTCACCTTTGGTTGCTTTCGTAAATGCCACCAAATGCGTGCGTATTAATGCGTGCAATTCATGCCTTAAATCGCACGAATTTCTATCCTGGATTGGAAAATGGTGGCCATATAAGCCTCATAGAGACGACAGTGACTGCCGTCTTTCCAAGCGCGTTAAATTTTTCTCTTTAATCTCTTGTGAAGATGCTGCTGATACTGGCTTTGGAGACCGAAAATTAAAGAGTTTACTCAATTTAAAATCGTGGGTAATACAATAAATTAGGATGGTCGGACTAAAGTGAGGGGCACAGTAGGTACTTCTCTTTAGAAGGTTGTCCCGACAGTGGTAATATTTGGAGTATACTGGCCTCTTTACGTATATTCACTCCCTAAACCTTTTCCAAATATTCCTCAATATTACCCTCTTTCGCAGTCATTATTCGAACGCGGGTATTTGGGATGGGAAGCCAATTTTCAAGCCAACGAACCTAACTGAATCCCAGAATGATGCTTCCGTTGACTCAATTCCTTTATCACATTTTGTGTTTCTGTTCCCAAGAGGAGGTAATATTTTTACCGAGAAAAACGCGCCTAAGGGCCTTCTATAAAATAAAATCTATAAAAGTTAATTTTATGATGATTACGGTACGGTGGATTTATGTCGAAACGGACCGCTCTCAAGCTCTGAACTTTACTCGATATCCACATCATGCCGGGGATGCAACGAATTTTCTGCCGGGACCCTGAAAATTATATCCCGCGAACCGCTCCACCGCGAATCCCTCAGGGTGCGCTCGATCGCAGAATTTTCAATATGGCCCTGAAATCAGGGTGAAAGGAGTGAGGGGGAAGGATGGATGGGTCTAAACCGGTCGGGGGCGTTTGAAAGCTGCTCTGGGAAAGGATGCGGGGTTATGTGGGGACCGAAATTTTGACGGCCATGTATAATTTACCGCCTTCCCCCTCCCTCCGGGAATGTGGAATGCTTGTTGTAGTGGGCCCTTCCGACCCCGTTAAGCCAGAATGTATTTGACTCACAACCCCCTGTGGGTCACGTTCAAATTTTTAAAGGTGGAGGAGAAGAGGGAGGAGGGGTGAGGTAGGAGGGAGAACTCGTGTGTTTTCCAGCAAGCTAGCACGTGTTCGCCTGTTAACGCGTTTTATGACACTCTTCCTTCCCTGCTGGCACCTGCAGATCTCCGCACTTAGTTGAGACCCATCGCGCCTACCCCCACTTTCTCTCCCTCTCTCTCCCTTCTTCTGCCACGAGCTATACTCTTCTAATCCATCCCCATGTGCTTTAATACTTTATCTTAACGTGTTGTTGCTAGGCGTGCTTAGTATTTTATTCGCCACAAGGTTGATTAAAATAATTGGTATCACCTCACTCATTCTTCCTCAAGATGGTCGGATTTCATTTGCCATTCATATTCTCATCTATGTATGTTCATTATTTGGGTGTAAGTTTTGCCCGAAGAACTAACATACAAAAAAGTCCAATTTATTTCTCATTTATTATTATTTAAATTACATGATTCTCTCCTGGAAGCGTTCATTTGGTACCGCATTAATTTCAACCGTCTCAAACTATAATGGATAGTTTGATGTGGTAGATAGGGTACTGGCCTCCTATTCCGGGGGCTCGGGTTTGAATCCTGGCTGTGGCAGAGATTTTTCATTATTATGTCGCTTCCTATTCGTGAACTGTGTCAAGGGAATTACAACTCCGTTCTCAATTGTTGACACTTTGGCACCTTTTTTTTTAACGGAGCATTCTAATGCTAAAGGTTTTGGTTTCGGGTTTATCTCCTTCCTCCCTCTCTGTTCCTTAAAACAATTCCTTCCTCTACCCAGTAACTCACCTGTCCTAAATGGCACATACGACATTAGTTATCGGTCTCCTCTGATAACACTTCTGCCCAATTTATTGCATAAATGCTCTCAAATCATTTTTTATCCACTCAAGAAAAATTCCAGCCACCAAAATAATTATTGAAATATTCTCTCCTGTCTTATGTTTTTATCGTAATACATTATTTACATCGTTTTTATAAATCCAGTGGTAACAGAATGAAATCCAATGATCGATGCGATACGCAAATTGAATCAGAAACCCGCTGGAAGAGACCGTTTTAGCGTGATATCGTAAACAAGTGGTTACTAAGGTGTTGATCCCCAAAAATATATTAATCTGTTGCTTAATTGATGGCATTAATTTAAGATGAAGGTGATAAAAAAGTCGCAACTTTACCGGTCCTTCCCTATGGTGAAGAAGTTAGTCGAAAATGTCCGAAGACTAGAAAATCCAAATGCCAAATTAATTATGGTAATCATAATTAATTTGGCATTTCGAAAATTACTAAGATTTTATTTGCTTTAACGTTTCCACTAATAATTTAAATTAATTATGAAAGTTCAACTTATCTTCTATAATTAATTTTGGATTTGGATTTTCTAGTCTTCGGACATTTTCAATTAAGCCAAATTAGAAGCTCTCATTATTTCATCTAAGAAGTTAGTCGTGAGTAAATGTCGTTGGCAACGACTCGTTACGGCTCCATCTAGGTCTTCCCTCGCAATCATCTCCTCCACCCGCCACCGTTCCTCCTCATCGGTTGCCCTCACTCTTTCTCTCCCGACTCCTTCCGCTCACACACGCGTGCCGCGCATCAGACCCCTCCCTGTCCTCGGGCCTAACCTCTCACCCTTATCCAATCCCTTAACTTACACTCGGCGCCCCCTCCCTTTCGTTCCACGTCCCGGCGGCAGCATGTGGAGATACAGGCGCACAAGGCGAGTTCCTGTCCCCCCCTCCGGGAGAGGAGAGTACGCTTTCATGCAAGCGAATACTGTTCCCTTTTGTGAGGCTCCACTCACTCCTCCCTCCCTCCTTTTTCTCCGCTTCCAAGCCCGTCTAGTTCCCGTCCCGTCTCCATCTCCCCGCCCCTCCTTTAGAATAAACCCCGAGCCCTTATCGGTCCCCTTCGCGCCTCACATCCAGCCTATCTCGGCAACCTTGATACTCCCTCCCATCCCCCGGATATCCGCCTTTCCTTCAATCCCTGATACTCCCCCTTTCCACTCCCCACCACCTCGTCCCTTCTCGGTGGCATGTGGAATCAATTTGAAAACAATTTAACTGTGTGGAATATAAATTAAAATGGAGCCTGAACGGACGAGACGCGAGGCCATCTGACGCGACGCTAATTTCAGGTAACAAATTCGTATCCCAAATCCCACGTTTCGAACTGCAGTAAAAATCTAAATTATCCTGTCCACCCTTAACCGCTTCTCCTTTTGATAGGAAAATTGCTCGCGATTACGATTTAGTGGACGCAGCCACGTACTCTCACAGGCAAAGAAGACGAGATGTTTGTATTATGAGTACCTAAGCATTTTTAGTAAATAGTCAGGGAAATGTCTGCGAAAGGAAGCTTACCAATTTGAAGCATATTTTGAGTTTTATGATGCTCGCGAGCATTGAAGGTTAATTTATTTGTTCTGCATGACATTTAAAGGCCAATGTAGTTTTGTATCAAATAGATCTCGGTTTTATGCGATCGGCTTCTGACTCCTTATAGACCAGCAAATACTGGCTCAACTGCTATTCTAGTTATGGATTCCGTAACCTGATTTTCACGACCCATTTTCGAACTTATAATGGCTTGTCCTAACACCACCGTCGGCGTGCGTAACGAATTGTTGGAAAACGATTTCATTATACGTTAAAATCTCCGATCCATCGAATGAAATTTAGTTTTCTATTTCCTTGGACGAGACCTACGGATTTATTTATAAAATAAACTTATGTGCGTGAGAAATAAGGCAGCTGATAATAAAGCAAAAAGGAACATTAACTTCGGGAATATAAATTTACTCAGCTCAATCAAGATCGTTGAAAGTAATTCGGAGATAATCAAGGTGGAGACGCTTTTAGTACAAGACGAATATTTCTCGTAAAATTTTAGAAAACATAATTTAAGTCTAAAGGAACAGTCTCAGCAACATTTTTGCATAAGTCTGGATGTTAACTTTTTAGTCTAATAATTGTTAATATATTGTTAATTTTTTAAAGTTTCAGTTTGCTATCGGTCATTCGCCTAAATCTCTCCCCTCACAAATTTCTGTGTCCTAACCTCCTTTGTCCTCCAAACTGTCCTGTCCTTCACCTAAACTACACTACTCCCCACCTTGTTTTGGAAGGGAAGTATAAAGAAGAACTTTCCATGGGGAAAAATATTTCCCCTTGAGAAGGACGCGATAATGGCGATAAAACCGGTAAGGGTTACTGAAAATAGTAGGGCAAAGTCTATTTATGCAATGCCTTCTAAATTCCATCCGAGTGATAGTGTCTCTCATGAATACAGAGAAAGGCGAAGATATAGAGAGGAAAAGAAAACGCTCGAAGAAATACGGAATACGTATAAAAGGAAATGGACAAAATAATTTTAATTTTGTAAATAGTCTGTTAAATGTCAGTGTCTTAATTTGTTTATGAATAGCATTGTTTTAATCCCCGCTGTGACAGGTCTTTCAGTGGAATTCCTGTCCTAATTCTAATGCTATTTCAAGAGCATTTTTCGGTCGATACTGAATCAGATACAACATAAATTTGTGGACCTCTTGTGTCTTTCATTTATATCACCCTAATGCCGACGCCAGGTTTCCATCCACACTTCATATTATCCCCCCTATTCCCACCCCAACCCCTCTCCTCCAGATCTAAGGCGCCTTTAAGTGAAGACAGGCTCGTGACTCCACTTATAAATTTTGGATGTGAAAGGTGCTGAAAAAATGAAACGTTGAATATTGCAGTTCACTGTTTACAAGGAGAGCCTTGTACGGGAATGTTCCTGGATTTTTTAAAAATATTTTGTTGTGTTTTATATTGCGTTTGAGTCGCAGAAAACACGGAAGAGAAAGAGAGATAATTTTTCTGAATGGAGGGAACAAGAGCAACTCTGTTTTTTTTTCTTAGATACTCCAGAAAATGGTGGAGCACGTATCGCTCCTAAACAGCGTGGGGCTAATGGAAGTACCCGTTGGAGAATCGTCTGTCTGCCTCACGAGAAAATGATGCCATTCTCATAAGTCAGACCCAGACTCCGCGATTCTGACGCTTTTTACGCCTTCTAAAACCAACCCCTCCCATGAAGTCAGTTTGTGGTGCCCAGAGCAAAGCGTTGCTTTAGCGACCCTGAGTAAAACCACTCCTGTGGTATGTTATGTGGCTTGTGGTTCCCACAGGGCTAACTCATAACAGCTTTTTGGTGTTGATTTTGGGATGATTTTCAGCCTAAGTATTATTTTTACCTTGAGGGCCTTAGGAGGTTTTGGCTACCCATAAACTTCCCCAATCAAAGGGAAGATTTGTCACAGCGGGGATTCAAAAAATGCTATTCACAAACGAATAAAGATCAAAGGGACAGTTTTGGACTTGGTGGGTATTAAAGACCTTTCGATCGTTCTCGAAGAAGCCCTGGTCAACGGATTCGAAACTCGCGTATCCATCTTCTCTAAGTCCCGGTATGTTTTCCACATTTACCAGCCAATGAAGTGGGAGTCATCAGTACTATTTAAACTTTTCTTGTACGGAATTGGCATTTGTCGGAGATTGGTTTCCACTCACTGATACTGAAGTTCTCTTCGCATATGAGCGTGGGTGAATAAGAATGGCTTGCATCCTGCTTTAGTTGCTGGTTATCGATTGTTATCCGTATCTTGGGCAAAGTATATTTTGAAACGGGGTGTGATTACCTTGGTTGTGTGCTGTACGTTAATATAAAACCATAACTAAAGGTGTCGTAAGTTTCCAGTTTTATTCCGCGTATGAATGAGAATACCCCTGTTGGTCCAGTACTTCCTCATAACTAATTGTGAAAGGTAAACCTGCTCCAAACTTAACGCATTCTGTCCTTGGACGTTATTCAGAAAGGCTCCGCGTTTTCGAGTCTCGGAATTGTCGAGGCTATCACGTCAAATCCTCGACAGTTCTCAATCTTTCAACGCAACAATCGGGATCTGTCGATGCTGTGACGTCAAAATTACATCACCGTCCAGGATCGACAATGTAGAGACTTCCGCTGAACAAGACCTCAGATGTTGTTTACAGTCATGCTCCACTGGACTATCGACTGATATCGCACGATTAAATCTCCCCGTTTAAAAAGTAGAACGCGGTGGTGAAGACCCATTTCACCGAGAGCCTCTGCCGCTGCGTAGGGCACTTGTGTCGTTTCCTGTCCGCTCCCTTCTCGATCCCTTCGTCCTCATTTTTGTTTCCATCCCCGTCCTTCGGTGGAAAAATTCTACGTGGAATGAATCTTTTCGATGGGATTTCGACCGAGTCTTTCGCAGATCTGGATTTTGTTTCGGTATCCGGCGGTCGACAGCCTTTCAAAAACATTCATGCGTCTCCTCTCTCGCGAGTTCATTTACATTCCTCTCTCTCCGTTACAGAATCCCCTTCGCCCCTTTCTACTCTCTCCCTTTATCGCTTTTAAACTCCTCCATTACATCCTCCCTTGCTCTGGGAGCAAAATTTTCCTTCCCACGGGAAAGAAGTAGTCTTAAGCCCTCTCACCATGACCGAGAGCGGGGTATGCTTTTGTTCCGTGATCTAGCTCATGAGAGGGGTTTATTTATTCGATGGGAGGGAGTAAATGCCGCCGAAATAATTCATGGGGGATGGAAGTTTGGGTCGTTTTCACTTTCACCATCGCCTTGGAATCTATTGGCGAGGTGAGGGAAAGATTTTTTTCTCGGTTCCCTCCAATAATAACCCTCCCTCGATGTATTTTTGGTCACATTCGGTTTTCTGGGAACGCTCATATTTATGAATGATGTCATCTCTTTCGTTAGACTCGTTCGGAGTCCGATCGGGACGGTTCAATGATAATACTGTTGGCATTGGATAGCGTGTTAGAAATCGGTCAGATTTAGGCGATAGTGCAGTGGAGAAAAGTTTTATTTGTACTTCGGGTTCACAGACGTCAGTGAGTTAGGAATTTTAGGATTCGCTGACAACTTAAACGGATATATATTTAATGTCACACCGAAACTTGTATTGTAATAAATAGAATTTACTGCATACACTGGCGTTCACTCGAGTTAACTCCTTGAATGATGCTTGTCCGTCAATTCAGATGTAAATTCGATACCCATAATTATCATTTCTTGGAATTTTAAGACTCAAATCAGATATATCCCTTTCGCTCTCTTATTTATTCTTATCTCCTTCAATCCGTCATCATTAGGGGAAATTCAGATCAATTGATCGATATCGATTCATTTGGTCTGCGACTTCCAAGTTGGGAAACCAATCACTCCCTGAACAGGTTTTCTAAAATACGTTTCTCGAACGTCAATCATATTTACATAGAAATAGTTTGATTTAATTCACATTGTTAAAGTTATGTGCCATAGACGAAAAACAGTGTTTAGGTTAAGGAGTTATCATCTGAAGTAATGCTTGAACCATAATTTAAGATATAAATGTATAACTACGGTGGTCCGTCAGTAATCGACAATATCAACTACTTATAAGGAAAGTAAGTATGATTTGTAGTGTGAAATTTGTGTCGTAAAATTTCAGCGTTCTTCGAAGTTACTTCCTCAAGCAGTTGGAATGAAAGCTTTGTTTTAAATTCCAAAATTAGTTGTGTGATGCGGTCCTTCCTGTACCTCAAGTAACGTCATGTAAGAATGTTCCTATTCATAGTATTTTGTACTTTGAAATGCAGTAAATACTATAATGCCAACATAAAGTAATGTTGCCAAGTAATGGGTGATACTGATAGATTGAAGGTTATAGGTTAAATTTAGTTGATTTTCAACTTAAGGAGAAAATACTTGTAGCAATGGAAGGTTTAAGTTGAGATATATTGGGTGCGTTGATAACTAATAATTGAGTTTAATGTAATTTCTTCAAGAGAAAATCGCAGTCTTTATGCTTGTGAAAGGAACTATAATTATTAGTTTACGCCACTTTTGTAGCGTAATTAAGCCCAAGGTGATTAAATGCACGCAATAAATTTTCCGTGCAAGATCTTATTTCCTTCATTGTTAAGAGTAGAGTTATGTAAGAGATACTGCGAGAAGGAGAGAAAGAACTTTCTGCTTCAGACGGTGCCATGAATGACATTGTTTAATCACCAGATTAAGATTAAGCTATGCTGACTTGGCTTCTAAAGCATTGAAGTCCCTATTGCTCTTAATTGAGGTACTTGCTAGGAATTTCCATCGAATGAAAGCCTTAATTAAACGGGAGAGTGACATTCTCCCTGCATTTCCCGTAAAAGGTCCATTTATTTATTCCACGCACCTTGTTAACGGAGTCTTAGAGATCCTGTTTATCCCAAATTACTAGTCTCAAAGCATTTTTGCTCATCGGCCACATCTCCTCTGCGGCTTTGTCGTCAGTTTAAACTTAGCTTTTTTTTTTAGTCTTTCCCCCTCTGTCTCTTGTCTACCGACGACGCCCCGCTTTCATCCGACTCAACCCCTCGAATCTACCTCATTTTTTTCTTTCCTTCCCTTGTCAGCAGCCTCGTTTGTCGTTTCCTTAACAAAGTAAAAGCGTTGATAAAGTACTGCATGAAGTCCGCCCACCAGGAGGAATGAGTTGTTGCAGAAAACAGCCAATCTCATTACATATCTTTTTGTTGGAGATGTCTACCATGCTCTTTCCATGATCATGCGGACATGATTTTGTCTAAGTATGGTGAAATGTGTCGATCAAGTAAATCGATGGAAGATTTGATAAGTCTGTCATTTCCGAAATCGATGTTGACAACTTAAACGAGGTCGAAATTTTAATCAATAATTATAAGTGACTTAAATATTAAACCGATGTCGACGTGATATTTCTTTCCTATGAGTGAGTTCCACAAAGTTATGCCTGCAGCTTTAAATCATACCGACTCGATGTTTCCGGAGCAGATATCCTTTTTTTTGGGGGAAGACCAATATTTAAATTACTAATATTTCAATTTATTGCTTTTTATGCCAATTACCGAGCTATCCGCGCGCGGTGAATTCCCTATGTGCCTAAAAATCCTAAACTTAAATGACGCAAAGACAAAATTACATTTTTGCTAGCATCATTAAATTTTATTACTTTTCTTGTAACTCAATAGAGCGCAAAGTATGGTTTCAGACTGTTAATATAATATCTTATGTAAAGTTATACCCAAAATCTTATATTTTCATCAAGAAGTCCGCAAATTCCGCAAATAGCTCGTAAAGAGGGCTAGCAGTAAAAGTGTCGATTACAAGGTTAATTATAAAATTTTTATAGCTATTCAGACTGCATAACTTTGAACCATTTTTATGAAAAAGTTTGTACTAACAAATTTATTGATGCAATTATTCACTTCTTTCCGATATTCTCATTATGTACATACCTACATGCACTACTTACATAATTCAAAACTGGTGCCGCAGTTGATGCCATTATCGTACCGTTAGATTTCAGTTGACTCTTTAATGGGTCGATTGCAATATCCTGGTAGTCAACAACGATTACATACATAATTCTCCTTTCTTTGTGATGGTCAATGCTTTTGCTCTTTCACTGTTAGTTCCCTTGTCAAAAAAAGCGGGTGTATTTTGCGATACGTGAGTAATGTGTCTTCGGAGCGACAAATGGCCTCGAGGTGACTTATGTTCGATTTATGAACATAGGACGTCCTTTTCTTTTCAGAGAGATCGTTTCGTCATTGCTTGGTATCGCTCGGAATCCGAGCGGCTGGATTGAAAGCAAAACTTAACGACCACTGCAGTTCATCATGGGGGCATGAATGGAACAGGATGTTGGAAAGACCATCTGGAATATTCGAGGAGTCGATGGACGTTTGTAAACCCTCTCTCGGCGACTGGTTAAAAAGCGATGGCAAGTGCAACTCGCGCCAAGAGTTTTTTTTTTTTTTTTTAAAGGATTCCTCATCCTAATGAGATGGAAGCAGAAGGGCACCCTCTCTCTTCGAAGGGCACCCCTCCTTCCCCCGTCGGAAATGACATCTTTCGGCAAAACCATTCCGCTTTTTCCGTCTCGCCTACGCTGCCCTGGAACGTGGGTGAGGGGTATGGAAACCATGCGTCTGCGGCGGAAGCAGCTGTTTCAGACGTCACGTTCAAGGAGTGCTGGGAGGGGAGACCTCAAGACAGCCTCTCGTTCCTTCCCCATCCCCTTTGAGGTTCCGCTAACTCCTCGCCCTGATCTCCCCAACAACTCCGTGTCCCGAAAACCCCCTATCCACCGACTAGGGATCCGACGACCTGGTTGGTGGTACATCTCCTCTCCCTTCTTCCTGTGCGGGCGCAATCGACGCGTGAACCGGCCTCCCATGTGCTCCATGCACCTGCTGTTCGGTCGTGAACTATGGCCCGATTCCTACGGCGAACGTGCAAAGCCTCTCCCTGCTCAAAACCCGGCGTGTGGAGGTTGCTAGTTGACGAGGCAAACAGAGGTGAATAGGCCGTGTTTTTCAATCAGGGGCGTGTTGAGTTTATACAGCCTCGCCTGGACCTTTTCAATTTCTGTTAGCAGTGATGGAAGTGGATAGATTGGACAGCTATGTTGAAAATAAACTGTTGGTTTTTTGTTGACAACATTTCTCAGAGGTGAAACCGTTGACTAACAAATAAATAAAATGCGATCCAACTCTTATCATGTATAATGTGCGTGAGATCGTTTCTTTTCAAGCTTCTAATGGGTTTGATTTATTGCCACCTAATATTGTTCATGCAAACTGTGCTAAATTTAAACCTTTGATGCTGAAGAATCATAAAAATGTTTTCATCAGCGCGTGACTCCGTTAAGGATTTTTGCAGCTAGTTCGCGATACTTGAATTAGCTTATTAATTTTTTTACTAAGTGCTCTCTTAGTTGTATAGAACCAATTTAAAGCCTCGATATTGTTGTAATGGATCAATTAAGAATTTTAAACAATTTTAACAATCAGTGAATTTTTGCATTGATACATCACGAGTCTCTTACGCTACCCCTGTATTTATTTATTTACGTAATTTACGTTATTTCTTCTTCACTGAAGTATGATCGTGTCTTCACGATGTATCCTATTTGTTTTTCTTAATATTTATTACCTCCTCAAGTCATCATCAAGGGTCAACAATCCTAGGATTGGTTTGACGCAGCCCTCCACTCGATTCTTCTATCGGCCAACCTCTTCATAGCAACGTAGTTCCTCTCTTTCACGTCCTTTACGACCTGCTACATGTAACTCATACGAGGCCTGCCTCTTCCATTTTTCCCGTTCACTTTTCCCTCGACGATTGTTTTCATCAGGCCATCGTGTCTTAAGATATGGCCGATTAGGTTGTCCCGTCTTCTTTTTATAGTTTTCAGTAGACTTCTCTTTTCTCCCACTCTTCTTAGGACTTCTCAAGGTGTTGATTAAATACCTACATGTTTTTGGATTTACTTTCATTAGTGACCAATTTAATCTAGTTATACAAATTTTGGGTGCTTCGGATGAGCAAAAATTCTCGTCAGCTTCAGGATGGATGTCGGATATAGAATTTTAGATTTGTTTTACGTTAGTTTTCGTGCGTGGAGAGATAAAGGTCGACATTTGTGTGGGAAGTCAATATAAAAGGCCTAATCCCCCCTGTCTCCGCAGGGTCATTTGGGGTTGATTCTCTTGAGAGGGTTCCGAAATTGAAAAATGAGTGCGATCTCACCTCCTTAGTATGCGAATTTTAACAGTAATTGAATGACGGCAAACCTGAAGTGTTTTTTAATCAGCCCCGGCTTACAGATTTATAATGGATACAAGCGCTTGGGAATGTATTTTTTTTGGAGCGGAACCACTCAGGAAAATCCGAACGTGAATTGAAAGAGTATTATTATATCACAGAGGGAGAGCAGTATGGCATTGTACGAGTAATTGGGATGAATATTTATATAAAATTTATATTTCGGTCGGGTACAATCATGCGTGCACAACACCTACCCCTAAAATCATAGGCAGGATGCTCCCTGCATCAAAAGCGCTGCACTTACGTTGTTTTGGGTGATTCCCGGTTATCGATTTTATTCTCTATTAAAGAGGAGAGAGGAGTTTAATTACGTTAATGAGGGAAGATGTATTATTTAGATATTTCTTCTTAAAAAAAATATTTCATTTAAATTTTAGAACATGCTGCACCTGGGAGGATAGTTTTTAATTCAGAATTCAGAAAATTAATTGCATAATAACATGAATAGCATTAGGGGTTGATTATTTAATTGAATTATTGTTTTAGTTATTAATTGATAGAATTTAAATTGAAGAAGGCTAGTGTTGGACAATCTTAATTGATATTTTCCGCAATATATACTTTTATTATTCTCTATTGCTTTGGAAGACCAATTTTTCGACTGTCTCGAAGCATTGTATCAGTGGTGCCAATGGCGATATCCAGAGGAAGCGGGGGAAGTTTGCAGTGGGGAAATTCGGCGCCGTCAGTTTCCTAATCTCGACACAATTTATGATAGGGGCGCAAAGTTCCTAACCATAAAGGGAAGGCTTTCGTAGTTCGCTGTCCTTCCTAAATGTACGAGTGGGGATTTGATGCGCTGTAATTACATTTTCACTAGACTTCATTCTCTCCGTTTTCACTTTTTTCTCAAGAAGTTAACTTCACATCTCTTTCTTGCCTGAGGGAGAATAATATAGAGTTTATAATGTCAGTTTTCCTTTCAAATTTTTAAAGTATTCGTACTTTTTTCACGTAAAATATCTTCATCCTATTATTTACCTTCAAATTATTCTTTCTCCTGAAGCATTCTTCATTGAGAAACTCGGATAATGAGAATAATATCGGATCTTGGAAAATATTACAAATTTTGTTTCGGGGAATTTAAATTTTACTCATGTTAGTCTCAAAATTAAGCTCGCTCGCAAATTTAATTAGTACATTTTAAATGATAGTATACCCGCGAACAGTGTTCTTGTCATTAATAGACTCTGAGATAGATTAATAGTCATAGAATATCAATCATGGGCCGAGAACCATACGAACCTTAGGAATTTCGGGAAGGGGTCGCATAAGAGAAGTGTGGGAGTAAAAGAGTTGGGTAAATAGAATAGAACCGAGTAGGAGTATTCCATCAAAGCTATCTCTAACAAAGTAATGATAATAATTACATTTGGCAAAGGGTGTGGATCAGTGTAGCATGGGGAAATGATGTTTACAATGATTAGGTCCTCTGAGTCCTGACAATAACCTAATGCCATTTATTTTCATCAGGAAAAGAAATGTATGAACCTAATGAAAGAAGAATCTCACTTGGTTTTTAATTATGAGCCGATAGTTTAGGCAAAATAATGTGTTGAGAATTACAGTATGCTGGAAAAGTAATCAATAAAAAATACATTCTTCGATTAATTTTGAACTCTCATGCACTTTTAGAGATCATAATTTTTAGAGGTAGAGCGACTTTCATTTGCTCTGACACACGCTCACGCAGACGCAATCTATCCAGCTTAAAGTCTAATTAAGCAGTGTGATTTTGCTTATTACTTTTTCACTAATAAATCACCGCCATCTTGGGTGTAGTGTGGTGCAACTGTTGTCCAAGGTCTAGAGTTCACATTTGCTTTATTAAGATGAACAGTGTTCAGAATGTGTTATCATTTTGCTAGTGGTGTGAGTTTATTTTCATAATTCCTAGTATTCTAAGTATCTGAAGTTGCTCCGCGAGCCTTATATCGGCTAACCGCTTCATATAAATATGACTGTTATTTTAAATCCATCAATGCTAGCCCCAGCAATCTAATATGTGGTTTTCCTCTGCTCTTCTTTCATTTCCATTAACTCGACGCGACACTTCTCGACATGTGTCTGATTAGATTAACATAATATAGGAATAAAGAGTCCAATCAGGAGCGTATGCTTGACTTTGAGGAAAGAAAATAAGGGACGATTTGAAATGCGAGCATTGAGTGTAATGGAGAAAATAAGATGGTCAGAATGTATGATGAACTAAAGTCTGAGTATATCTGTAAGGCACATATTGATTGGTAGAGGGATGAAATGCACTTGTTCAAGACATTAGGGATGGTAAGAAATATTTAGATGCTAGTTTCTTGATATTAGTGTGACAATTCTCTTTCACATTCAACAATACTTACTCTAATAATATCAGGCTAAATATTCCTGTGCCCTATATTTCGGTTTTTTCTACTACTTCTAGCGGGAGCTCCTTAATTAGTTCACTAATCTTCTTATCGAGGTACGCCCAATGAAGAAAGACAATCCCTCCCAGTTCAATATATATCACGGTGCAAAAAATGTTTTCTAACGAAACTCTCTCTGGCCCAAGTTAAGTGGTGAGCGAGATAGCGTTGCAGGATGTTGATTTCAGGAGCGTATCCTTTAAATTGCTGTTGGATGTTTCGGAGTACCGACTTAATGGTGCGGATATGATGATGTAGGTATACACTCTTCTTCTCTATCCCTAACTGTTCTCTTCATCCTCAAATTGTGGTAGAGAGAACGGAGAAAGCGGAAGATATAAAAAAAATAATAGCGAATGAGACGGCGTAGAGGTAACCTCCAGAGCGTGTGTTGACGAATGAGCAGGACACGATGTCTCTTCCTCTCTTTTCGGTTGCTCTCCGGATTATCCGCGACGGAAATGGAAAAAGTCTTTACGCCACGCTCTTATTTCTTCATTTGTTTTTATTTTTCCCGTTCACCCTTTTCCCTCACCGTCACTCACTCACGCGGACGTAAACTCCTCTAACCCTCCATTCCGTGCTCGCACCTGTCTGAATATTAGTATCCATTCTCTCTGGAGA
Organism: Platycnemis pennipes; assembly: GCA_933228895.1. Lineage (NCBI taxonomy): Eukaryota > Metazoa > Arthropoda > Insecta > Odonata > Platycnemididae > Platycnemis > Platycnemis pennipes. The sequence goes on from OW121853.1 coordinate 58,011,778, forward strand.
GCACGGGAATATAGTGAGGAGAAGGCATCAGGATATCCGCGAGGGAATAAAAGGGTAACAGCGGTCCACCGCGCCTCCCCTCCCCGTCATTCCGAGAGCCCGTGGAGACACATTTCGGAACCGAGAGATTTGATTTCTCGCCCGAAAGGAAGGGAAGGAGAAAGGAAAAAAAAACAGCGAGATTTTGTTTTTGTTTGATTGATTGTCGGCTGTTTTCCTGCCGAAATTAAAGAGACGCACCATTTGGGAAGCGCCAGTCACAATCGCTTGCGTTTTAATTGGGTTTTGATCCCCTCTTTTAAGTTGCTTTAAACGGTTAGTAACTCAACTCAGCCACTGAAGGAAACACCTAAAAATATCAGGTCTTGGTCGATTTGTACCTGGCCGTTTCCCTTTCTCTGGCCGAATTCCACTCGAGTCAGAAGTTCTGCATCACAGTCATTATTAATTGGTTATATGCACGTGGTAATGCGGAAAATAAAGTGCGAAGGAAGAGGGTAATCGGCTCCCCCTGTAATTAAATGTTAGTCCCTTTGAATTTAATTTGAACTGCGCTCCATTGCAACGTGTTGAATATTGAAAGGATTTAATTCATCAGTATTTCCTTTGCATCTTTGCTGCCTGTGTCGATGTTATAAGGTTTTGGAATGGTACGTTGTTTTTGGTCCTCGTTGATTCGTGAGAATATTTAACAATTCCTCCGAAGCGTTTTTTCATGCATGAAATGCGTTCGTGTTACTGTCATATTTCGCACGGCGTGCACTCCATAAATTTTTTACGATGCGCGTTTGATGCCATAAATGTGTTATTCATTCGTCCTGCGTCGAAAGTAACGGATGGAATAGATGCATGTATCCTATTAGAATATGAATGGCTGTACTCCTGTGTTCTCAGTGCCCAGTACATTTCCTGTTTTCGCCTATTTTCACTTTTGAATTAACCCATGGATATGCCTGCCTTAAAGTTTTTTTTATGGTCGAAAATTAAATAAATAGAACATTTTGTCTGCGTTTCGAAGCATGTGCATTAATTAAAAAAAAGACTTACAATGCAGAATCTTCATTTTGTTGCTGCGTCATTCCCAAATGTTATGCATTTGGGTGAAGTTGGCGGATATTCATAAATAACGTATATTCAGAAGTAATTAATGCGACGGTGAAGGTGAAGCCAGTTGGCCCCCAAATGTATTATATTTGTTTAACTAATCCATCAGTTAACCCTTAATGTATGTATATGCCCAGCCCAGTATTAGGGCGTGAGTACCACCACGCCCCGGTCGAAAAACCTAAATTTGAAAGTCCTGAAGCATTCATCGTGAGAGGTCAGCCATCAGCCAGTTAAAATGTTTTATTCGCACCAATACAGTATTCATTACCGTAAGTCCGTTGCAAGACCGACCGCATCGCTGGTCCAGATGACTTATAATTCACGACGGTGACCGAGTAGATTGAAATAACGTATGCAAATGAAATACATTACAAAGTGAATTGGCGATTGTGGGATCAGCAAATTACATCATTACGTTTTGTATCATCATCACCAGTCATCAGTCCTAAGATTAGCTTGACGCAGCTCTGCGCTCAATTCTACTGTCGGCTAACCTCTTCATATTCATACAACACTCTTCTCATTTCATGTATTAAACACTCTTCTCATTTCCATCCTTCACCACTCGCTACCTATATAACATACGAGGTCTTCCTTTGCCATTCTACCTGTTTGATATTCCGTCGCCTATCGTTTCCATTAGACTATAATAGCACAAGATATGGCCGATCAGGTCGTCCCGTTTTCTCTGACATTTTCATCAGACCTCTGTTTGCCACCACTCTTCCCAGGACTTACAGTTTGTTACTCGGTCGATCCATTTTATCTTCATCATTCTTCTGTAACTGAATGCTTCCCGTTTTTAAATTATGCGATTGTTATTATCGATACTTCATTTCCATAAAGTAGCATGGTCCAGATGTGGACTGTAATAAAGTGCTTCTTAACTTCCAATCTTGTATTTAAGCTGTTGGTGGAGTGAATTTCGCATAGATGTATTTTTAAATCCTCACAAAAATGTATTTTCTTGTGTTTGTTGGTTGAAGGCTATTAGAAAACTTGCTCCCATATACTGGGATTTATATTAACATTTAACTATTTTTCACGTACCTACATTACGTCATACATTACAGACCATCAGTGGGCCTCATCGGCTAGAAAATGGAGCGTTACGTTTTTATGCAACGTTTGGATTTGCAATATCATCTGGACGACAAAATATGCATATTTATACGATGTATCTTTTGACAAACAAAGGAACAAAGGTTATAATTAACACAGCATTAGCACACTCTTGCGTCAGCCAGTACGGATAGAAACAGTCTCGTCATGCGCCGCTCGGCGCGCGCTACAATTTCTGAAGGATCCTTCGGACTCAGATGAGATTTCCGAGCGTTGGTGTCGCAAGGTGTCGTAGCAATTGTCTCTTCTAGTACGATTTAGTGTAATATATTATGATAATAAATCCTAAAAGGACTGGATAAAAATAAAGTTGTTGAAACTGTGTGTTTTGACGAAATGTCGCGGTGCATGGGTATTGGACGTTGCCGAAGTAATGCAAACGCATACGGAATAGTGAAGTAGTTTATTGCGAAATCAAAAATAAAATTCGTATCAGTTCATTTTCTTTCATAGCACGTATGTGACCCGACAGCATACGTGAGGTATAACTCTAAAGTTTTGCGGCTGCGGCTCCGACACGGCCACCGCTTTTGCTCTGCTAATTGTAGGTTCAATTTTACCTCAATTACTTTCCTTATGCTTTGTATCCTTATTTCCTATCTTTCTCCGCTTTTCAAGAATCCTTCTGCTTTGCCCTTCAGTAGCCCTATCTTCTCATTAACTCGTATTTGAAATCATTCCACCTCTCCTATATATTCAACGCTAAGCTTATCCAATATGTATTCACAAATTTTTTACAATTGAGTATTAATACATGCGTATTTTTTCTCTGAAATTCCAGTTTATGCTCATTTATTTGAAGCACGACAAAAAGTAATAAATGAAATATATATTATTAATAATTTTTAGAAAACAATCATTTTCTAATCTAGGCTCACATGGCTATACAGATATATTTCTGGGCCCGCAAACTACAGTAGCCCGGGGCCCCGTTTGTAATATTTCGCCGGAACGATGTGAAGCAAAATTAATGTTATATTCTTTGCCTGCAAAGGATGAGAACTCCCCTGCCTGCAAAGGATGAGAACTCCCATTTTTTGCTTATTCCGTAGTCATTAAATTCCACATTCGTCGGAGGAAAACTTAAAATTCCTCTAAATGAACTGATAGCGTTTTAAAATAGAATTTGGAAAAAGAGACGAGCAGTGTTGTAATCCGCGTTGGTGCTTTATTTACGAAAATTTATCACTGTCGTGTCTCTCTCGTGCCCACTCTATATGCGCGAACCCATTAAAATGTCTTTTCCTCTTCACCTTAGTGTCGTTGGATGAGAATTCTGCTTTGCCAACTGGTGAATATTTATGAAATTTTGAGGCGATAAATTTAATTTAACGCAGTGTAGTAGTAGTTTTGATGTAAAAAAAAGTGCTTTCGCTGCACTAATGGATTTGGGTCAGAGGATTCTTCGTACTTCTCCGTTGATGTTGGACAAACAAGAATTAAGGATTCGCTGCACTTAGCATGTGTTCTGCGCAATCAGCCAGATATTTTTGTGAGCGTTCGCTTTTTACTTGAATTTATGCCGTAAATGATTGTCAGAGGCGTTATTGGTACGCTGGATCGGACGAAGCTGATGCTGCTACCAGTTTCTCGAACAGTAGGCTTTAAAATCCTGTAAGTAAGCGTTTTTAAAAGTAGCGGAGGCACATGCTATTTTACATTCATATTCATTGTTCACATTCAATGTCTTAATGGAAAAAATTATCAGGAAAATCGGAGTCTGATATTATGCTCGGACTAGTGATTTTGGTGAGCTGAATTAAATTTCGTTGCCAGTATAGTTTCGTTGTAAGGAGCTTAGGATTCCTAGACTCAATGCTAGGGCGTACAAGCATAGCGTAATTTACACTAATCAACCGGACGATATATTTATTCCAGATATTGATGGACTTCAAGTTAGAAGTTTTCGCCCAGTGTTTGCTTACGCTAACTTATGCGTTGAATGAAATATTTCATCTGTAATTTTTGGACTAATTTTTCAAATCTTTGTATGGTTTGATCGGCGTCGATCAAACTTCACGCTACCTCCATTGTTTAAAAAACTTTTTAATTTTGTTTCATTGATATCAACGTTTTCAAGAAAGATTCAAATCTTACGTGATTTCTACAATTTCCAAGACTGCGGTGTAGGTACGTTCCGTATTATTTTTTAATACGCTGTTAAGAACTTTTCCGTTTGCCTGAACGGAATCAGGCGTGTTCAGATATTACAACATCGCATATATGCTGTGACTATTTGGTCAATTTGTAGTTTTGAATTTTATAGATTCAAGTACGAAGAAGCCTGGTTCCTCTGGTGTGACTATGAAGTTAGTGACCCGTGATATGACCCGAAATGAGGACGTGACCCCAAAGATACGGATCTCGGCTGCAAACAATTCAGTCATTCATTTCCCGCTTCTCTTGTCGATTGATTATTTATGAATTTATCGCTCCTCTAATTTGCACGTTGCGAAGTGAGTAATTATTCTGGGAACTTTTCGACTGCGGTTTTAAAATATGTGATATACGGGATAAGAGAGTTCATAAAGTAATCACCCTGCGGAAGAGATAAGCTCTCTCCTCCTCCCTTACCCCTCTCCTTCCCTGACCTCTATCATCCACTTTTCCGTGATCCCGTTACATTTTTTGTTTCAGCCTTTGTGTTTTCCTAGTCTGCTTAATACCAGATTTCCCATGAAAACTTACTTTTTATCAGAAAAATTAATTAAAACAAAAACATCCAATGCACCGTTTTTTCCGCTCAGTAGTTATATGAGCACTTGACTTGCGCAATTATTCTGGGGTATCGAAAAAATATTTCGCGTAATTATTCGGTTTTTGTTTTAATTCTAGCGTAAATGAGCCGCCAGGAATTATTTCATTCAATTTTTGGCTCATTTTAACAAAGTCGTCTTTCTACAATTACTTCGAGTTTCTCCATAACGTTATTATGAAGATTTGTTTTTGTTAGGTTATGCTTCTCCTTTTCCGGTCATTTAGATTTTCACTGGAATGTCCTCTCTGAAAATTGTGGAATTTTGCGTGAGTGTTGACCGTTTGAAGGTGATGGTGTGGTGATTTATAAGAACTAGCCCCTCCGTGAGAAATGTGGTGATCACCAATTAATTCGAATATTTCGAATTATTGTTTATGTGACTAATTTCGGTTTCCGTTTGGGAGTTAAGCACAGGTGTCTCCGAATATCCGTTTTGCATTTGTTGGCATGCTGCATTTGAGACACCAACTAAGAATCTTACAGCTCGCGATACACTAAGACACGAACTAAGAATCTTACAGCTCGCGATACACTTGGGACCCCTATTTCGATTTCTCTCCACGTTAATTCTTAATTTGCATGTGATTCCCGTTTCCTCTCTTTTGTATTGGGCAAAATAAGAGAAATCGAACTTATCTTCTTGAATGTGCCCTATTTTTTATAATGGTAGATACTTACACGCGATGGCGTTCAAACCGTACTATCAAGTGAAATATACATATTATGACCTAGAGTGGCTATATTTTGAATTCCGGTGTGGCTGAGGTCATCAATATATATCCAAGAAAATTAGGGTCAGCGTGGTGTTCTCAAAAAGGTATCCAAAATATTTTGAATCCATAGCCAACTAATCGCTATCCGAATATTTTTTCCCAATTTGTCAAAACGCCGCCCAGTTTTTACGATGAAATAACATATGCGTATGGATATCAAGCTCGAGTATATCAAAGACTTTATTGGATATTGAAAATTTTGACAAAGTGAAGTGTGATTTAGTGCTGCGCGCTACTGGTAATAAAATTTAAACTTCTTCGGTACAGGTCGGATTTTAAATTCATCCTGGTGGAAATCTGTGATTTAGGCTTTCCTTCTCTTTCTCGATGGGAAAACGATTATTCTTCATCAGAATCGGGCTTTATGGCTGTCGTCTGTTTTTTCGCATTTAAATTTCTCATATTTGTGACTCGGACGCGCTCTACAGTTTCACGCTTTCGCACTCTCCAGGTGAGAACTTTTGAGTCTCCATATTTTTTTACCCTTCCGAAATTTTTCCATCCTGCAAATTCACCTGTCTAAACTTATGGAGCACTAAATTGGTGTGCATGACTTCCGGGTGGGCAAATTTTTTTAAACCACGTCTATTGTTTTTTTTCTAAATTGTGTGCCTTGCCAATAGCCTTCTCCTTATCTTCCTGCGGTTGGAAATGGAATGTATATAGCTCGCACGATGCACCCCAGGGCTCGATCGTCCTCAGCCTGTTGCGAATCCTTATTTTTTTTCGCTTAGGTCAATCTCTCCTACCTTCGATTCCCATCGTCCTGCTTTTTCCCGTTCCCAAAATTTATTCCCAGTAGCTCAGGAGGCCATTAAGATATCCCCTCTCTCAGAGCCGTACTTCAATTCCTTCGGCGCATCGATCTACTTAGCCGCTGCCTGAGGCAAACACTACCCTGCCACCTCTCTTTCCTTCAAGCACCCTTGCTCTGGGTTTACCTTCTAACCTGTGTCCACATCTCGTGCGTTTGCATCTGTTTCATCGTTTTTCTCTCTCCTCTCCGTTTTCCATTCACCGCCCAAGACGCTTTGAATGGCTAAGACCTCAGACCGCAGATAGCAGCCATTAATCACGCATTAATATCCGCAAATAGCGGTAAATTGATTTAAATATGTGTGATCTACTGTTCCAAAAAACCTGTTGAATTTGTTTGTAATTTAAGAAGTCATTGCAGGCGTGACCTTATGGAAGTTTTTAATATGCATAATAAAATGCAATGGTAATACTCCACACTAATTTAATGATAGTCGACCCGGGTTCCGGCAACTCAGTGCCATTTTCAAGGTACATAGTCCTTTGGCGGTTGGGTATATAAAGGTTCAAGGTGAAAAGGGGAGGAGGAGAAAGTGAAAGAAAATGGTGGGGGGGGGGGGGGGGAGTGGTTTAGGTTGGGGTGAAACGGGAATGGAAGGTGACTCATTGTAAGGCTGTTCTGTGGAGGAATGTTTGTAATTCCTTACTTCCTTGTGTAGGCTTCCGCGGGTTGATTGTAGTGAAGATGCAGGTCTTCCGGGTTTTCCTCCGCGTTGGTCCATGATTCGTGGAACAACAGTTTCGTCGGCTTGGCGTTGCAGTCGGCTTCTTCAGGTCGCCTTCAGGCTGCCTTTATACACTCATCCATTTGAGTCAGGCCTTCTGAGATTGGCTGTTGTGATGTCTTTCTCCCTCCCACGTAAAACGCGCTTCCAAGCGTTTGCAAGAGCGTAGCTATCTTCCCTACTGAAATTGTTGTTGGTTTTGTTGACTTCAACGGCTTTTCGTATTATTCGGGGGAAGTATCGCTTTCCTTGTGTGATAAGCTTTGCTTCCCCAAACGGATGAACGTATAAGACGGCCAAATGACTGCATCGACGCTTCGTCCTGAAGAAGCCGACTGCAACGCCGTCGAAACTGTTGTCCCAGGAATCATGGACCAACGCGGAGGTAAACCCGTAAGGCCTCTTATCTTTACTTCCTTGCTTGTTTGAAACGACTTGTACCTTTTTTTTTGTAAAAAAATAGTCAAACCTCAATATTTTAGGGTTCGGGTTGTATATCTGGTACTAGCCTACCAGCCCAAGTGCTCGGATTCAATTCCCAGAAGTGGCTGAGATGTTTCCGGTCCGGTCCCGACATGAGTGCAGTGTGGAGAGCTCTACCAAGTTACTTCACTTCTCCGGACGTCGGATAGGATACAATACCGTGCACCTCCTGACACTTTCGTTATGAGTTGGTCATACCGACGCTGGGTTTATCTCCACCCTTCCTCCGTTTCCAAAATGTCCTAATTCTTTCAGTTACCCTTTATGCTAAAAAGCGTTATAGACCTTAGCTGTCGAGCGTCTCCACCGAATACATGCTTTTTCATTTTTCAAAACACCCCTATTTTTCATGAACACATTGCTGAAGGGCAGTTGGGGATTCAAGTTTTTTTTTACTTAATGTTGTGAGTGAAGACTTCGAAAAGGTGAATGAATTATGTTAAATTTTGATCACTGAATCCATCAAATGCCATTGTTTAACAATTGAAACGGATCGTTTACTGATTAGGTAATCGGATGGGAATTGCTTTTATTTTGCACTTAATTAAGGCGTCAATTGCATTATTTCCAGATGCAGTTCTTTATCAACCTAATTAAAGCCTGTTCGATGGTTGCCGTTGAGCGAGCTTTTAATAAATTATTTCAGCTGGCACATGGTCGCAGTAATCAGGTGTACATTGAAATGAAAGATTCCCGAGACGATCATCCATCCACTTATTAATTTAATTCCTTCTGTTGGTCTACCGGCTTGCTTTGAACTTCTTTGATCATTCTGAGGTCATGACAAATGGTTGATATAAAATTCTTCGCATGAAGACAAAGTTTTGTAGCATATTTTGTGCTCATTTTCTTTTCTTCAGAAAGCGATTGTGAACGCTTCACATTGTGTGCGGGTTCTGGTGTGTTTTATCTCTTCGTGATTTTCATATAAGTGTCTGTTTTAGATGTCAGGATCTCCTCGTCAGTGCGTGTCGACGTGAAGGAGAATCTCTTTACCTGGTTAGAAAGAGAGTTTAAGGGAGTCGTTAACTTCACAAAACGATGATAAAATGATCCTTTCTTATTGCTTTTTATTTTTACCCAAATATGTTTTTTTTTACATTTGATGCTATAGGAAAAATATAGGTTCAAACTATTATTTCCAAAACTATACTTGCATCTATTAGGGCTAAGTTCGTTTTCAAATGTTTCGTTCATATAGTAAAAAGGTTTATATTGCCACAGAGAAGTGCTGTTTCTCTAACTTTATCTTTGTGACTGATTCATGCCAAGGGAATCGTCATCATGTCACCAACTCTAAGATTGGTTTGGCGTAGCTCTCCTCTCAGTTCTATCGCCTAACCTCTTCATATTTACGTAACTCTTCCCTTTTACACCCTTAACTCCTTATTTCATGTATTTAATTCAAGTGAATGGAAGATTAGGCAACTAGTTCGAAACTGGTAAATGGCCCAGTATAGGATTGTGGATGGAGAGTCTTAGTGTGCGGGGTAAGTCCTATTATCGCCATTAACATATAATCGAATTTATATGCGAAGAAAGCAGTGGAAGAGGCGTGAAGGAACTTATAAAGGCGTTTATGCGGGAAGAATACTATTTAAATCGGTAACGATTACTGATGACCACATGCAAATAAGTCAGTATATTTTTTGTATTTCTGTTAGACGATTTACAAACTAGTGCAAAAGGTTTTGAATGGAAATTGGAAGGCAGAAACGATGGAATTCTCGAGGAAAAGAAGGAAGAGCTGAACATAGGAGTCTTAATCATCGGATATAATATGCAAAAGGATTGCGTTACTTACATTATACGGCAGCATTTTGGATTACGGTGGGCATGGTAATAACTATGTTAGGAGAAGAATTACTCTGGCTGTACAGGCATTTACTGACTGTTGACGTGAACTTTGGGCAAATATTTAACGAAAGGGTTTGTAAAGAGCTCGGTACGGAGCGTGGAGTTGTATGGAAGGGTTTGAGGCCTGAAATTTTATGAGAGATTACGGGAATAGTTTGGAGGCTATAGTTCAGTGGGTGTGGATGAGCATAGTGGGCTGGAAAGAAAACATGGCGAATGTTGAAGTGTTGGGCATGATAGGGAAGGAAAGGAAGTTGTTGGCGAAAATTATAACGTGGTGAATGAGCACATTTACATTTATATCAGGACAAAGCAGTGCTGGATGTCGTTACGGAAGGTAGAGTGCAGGGTAAGCTAGAAAGGAGGCGAGGAGGAAAAACCATTTCGCTAAGTATGAAGAGAGGGAGAAAATATGATGTGGAGAAAGTATAACGCAGAAAATAGCATTTGGAAAATTCGCAGCTGATTATGGTTACTTTATCATAACCCACGTTTTAATCGGTTGAAAACTCATTTAAATTTATCTTCTTCAAATTCGTATGATAGCATTGGTTATTTTAACCAATTTTTTCTAAATACGGGAGCAAAACATTCGTGAAGTCTCGGTCCCTCCAGACAAATTTTTGTGAGTTTCTTGTGACTAAGGAACCGGGTATTTTCCTCGATAGCTTTGACTCGGAATAGTAAATTTTTAACAGTGATAGTCATTAAAGAAAGTCTCGCGACGGTTTGACTGAATAATCGTGAGAAGTCATCACCTATTTTAAAAATATGCCTTCTACTGTCTAAGGCTCGTCAAAAGGGAATAAAACCTCCTGCGTGCTATTCTACAGTTGGGCAATCCTTTGTTCAATTAATTGTACCCCTCAAGAACGATATATTTCTAAAACCCGAATCTCTTCCTTCCACATCTTTACTTAATTAGATTTTCGCACTCGCTATATGCTAAGCCTAGTTGATGCATTGTCGCGCACTCCTAGCGCGTATTATGCCCCTTATTTTCAAACGGCAACTTTCTTCAGCATAATACCTCGGCTGACACTTCTGACTGAACGACGCAGTCCGATTTAATTTGAGCAACGCCGCGCGCCCACAACACGGATGCGCAGACACGTGGAAAATAGACGCATGTGTGAGGGAAATGGTGAGTGATGGAGCGGAAGGAGTGGAGCATATGATGGGGACGGGGGATCCCAGGAGAGAGAGAGAAGTGGGAGGGAACGAGACCGTCGGAGTGGAGGGTGGAGGCTTGGCCGGGGGCCAATGATATTTGTGTGCCCCCACCACCATTGACGTTCGAACCCGCGGCGGAGGTGTTTGTGGGTGGGCAGTGGTTGGAGAAGTAAGATAGTGGGGTAAAGGAAGGAGAAGGTGAAGCGAGAAATATAAGAGGAATGGTAAAGATCGCAATAAAGAGACGGATCCGGAGCGTGGCATTTTATGCTAACGAAACCTCGACTTTGAGTTGTAGGCTTTGATTTAACGTGCTTCCACCGTAAAGGTTATACCATTAGACTTTGAAGAAAGCAAATTAGAGAAAGAGAAGATGTCAAAGGTGTTAATCTAGGAATATTGAGGAGGATGTAGAAAATAATTGGGCAGAAAATGTGTTGAACTTTCATCAGAAATAGTAGAGGGATGAGATAATAATAAAATTAATACGTCCTTAATGGGCTGAGATTGAGACCAAACTCCCTTTCTACGATCTAGCTATTAAAATAATTGTACATGAATTATTATTATTAATGCAAGGAGTAGAAATATAATAAGAAAAGAAATATGCACCATATACTCACGCACACAAATATAATTGTGTATCAGAGAAACATTGTATTGGTGTGTGAAAGAATGTTCACGTGTGGGAAATCGTTGTTCAAGAAAATACAGGTGTAAGAAATGCCGAATAAGATACAGAGGTAAAACGAACATTTTTGGCTATCAAGGAAGTAAAGGTGGTAGGAAATTCAATAGATATAGTGAGTGGATGTGTGTTTAGATGAAGTATGAAATGAATTGTAATCAGCCTACACCAATGTGGAAAATCAATGTGAAAATTTATTTCTTATGATCAGGATAGAGTATGGCAAGAGTTCTTGGCAAGAGTAGGAGATAGGAGGGACCCCTTTGGTTTTGCAAAACTAAATAGGAATACTCTTGTTTCTGATAATAAATGATTAATGAGGTATTGAACAAGTTGAAAAAATACCGATACTCATACCCTGTCGCATCATAAATGTAAAACGAAAGTAGGAAAACTAGGTGCTCACACTGCCAATATAAATAACGTATTTAATTTTCTGTATCCCTTCTAATTGCGAATTGATGAATTGATTGTCTGCTAATTTTATTTCCTTTAATGGTACGCGTTGTACGTCACAGCTGCCGTTTTTTGACTTCCAGTTCAATAATTTATTCCTGATTCATTACGCCAAATTACGTACAACTGGCTGGGGAACCGTAAAAAATCAGTTTATATCCTCAAATTCTAAATGGATGAAAATACGAAGGTGTGGAATTTTGTTGAAGAATGTAGATGAAATGATTTTAAAATGAATATCTACGGATGTGAATTGTAATTAAAGGACATGTTTTTACTACACATTTTCTATTCCAAATGTTGGGCTGATATGTAAGTAAGAAGGGTAGTGAATACTCAAGAAATGGACTAGGGTTTACCTCGCATGGCATTCCTAGAGGATGATTATTTCATCCCCAATTAGACTGTTATTGACTGTAATTTGATTTATTGCAAGGATAGGTGGTCTGAGAAGATTATATGTTTTCTACTTCGACTCATGGTTTCTAATAGAGAGAGGTGGAGAAGCAGGGCAAAGAAATATGCTCATATATGAATTTAAATAATTAAAATAAATATATTAAAAGAAATGGTGTACTCTCAAGCATACTCAGCAGTATCCGGGGAATATTGAGCCAATCTGTGGAACTATTCAAACGTTAAAAAAGTCTTGGCAAAGACTCATTGCCTTTACGTCCCGATAGAGGGCCGACCTAATCGTCGCCATTTTCCAGTGATCTTTTCTGTAGTTGAAAATTCATAAGACGATAAAATTATTACCTACACAGATCGACTAGAAATTGTCTTATACTTATTGCAAGGGCGAAATGAAATAAATATTACTTTGTATCGACCTCTAATCACATTTAAGTATTACCTCGCACTAATCTAATTTGGCTTTGAGAAATTTGAAGGAAGAAGTCTAAATATCGAAAACTCTTAGTTCAATTTGCTTCACGATATCAGTCGTCATCATTTTAAGTTTTATCCTGGATGCTTGGGATGGAGATTCATTGAGGAATAGATTTGCGTTGAGTTATAGATTAATTAAAAATCATATCTCGCTTGCCTCGTAAAATTATATTGCCAATTAAAACTCTTGGGAAATAGTGATATAATGCTCCGTCATCCTAATCCCTGGGGAATGGGACTGAAAAACTTGTCATTCGGTGGCGAGCCCTCCGGAAGGGAAATTAGGTTGAGCCGCGGGGATAAAGGGAATGAATCCGCGACTCCTAATGGTTTCGAGTCCATAATTCATCCCGCTCGAACGATGTATGCAAATAGCCCCGTCCGCGGATGAATCTCAATATCACGAGATCGATCCTCCACTCGTTTTTAGGGGCGAATCATTCGTCTTGTGGAATACGGGTCGTCCAGACGAACGGGAGGCAGGGAGCGAATTCGTGCTTGCTTGTTCACAGGTACCTATCGATTTACCTATATGCGAAGCATTTCATGCCGGGCATGTGGTAAAATGAAGTCCGCACATATTCCTCTTGCCCTCTTATTAGCCTTCCCACGGAGCGAGAAGGAATTCCGAAGGGATTGCACGCGTAGTGTACCTCATCATCTTTCACACGGAGGGTTGTTTGTTTCAATCCGAGCTTGTGAAGTATTGAAAAATGTTATTTACACTTTTGGATGTCGGCGCGGAAGCGACCCATGAAAAAGCGACCGACTTCCTGCTTCCGCCTGTGAATGAATGAATGTTTACATCTGACTTTACAGTGAATAATTCCATTATTTTTATTTTTGATGTCTAAAGCCGATAGCGGTAGCGTATTTGTTGATATATTTCCAAAGTACTCTTCGAGCTTGTTTGCCAGGCCTCTATTTTATTTGAAAAAGGATATATTTATCCAAGTCATTTTCCATTCCTAGTCTTTCAGCGGCGTCGTGGTGTTTACTGCTTTGCGTTTGTGTTGTGAAGGCATATGAGTTTGAAGCAAATAAGAATTGTAGAAAGCCATGGGCAATTAATGGTCTTCTTTTCCTACAAGTAATGATAACATTTTGTTCACCTGTTCCTTATCTATTAGCACTTCCTCTGCCGCATCAAAAATATTTTCTGCGATCACACTAGATGTTCGATCGTATTTACCGTACGGTAAATGTACAAATAAAAAATCTGTTAATTAAATTTATACGTCCTCGTGCGTTGTTTTCACAACGTTGTAGGTACAGTTCTGAATACGAACCAGCGTTTGTTTTCCTTGATCTTGGAATTTATTTTTATCTGAGTTCATCCACATCTTTTTTGTATGGGTTTATTTTTAAATTGTTGGCGACCGATTCTCAATTATACTAGCGTCGTATTCATCCCCCTCTGTGTACACTTTTCTTCCTGCCGCTGCTCTCGATCCTTTATTTCCCTGAGACACGAGGTATTCTTCGACAGAGGGAGCGTCGTGTTAGGTGATTCATTTTACTGAGAGCTTCCCGGAGGATTTAAATTTGGTCCGCGCTCTTTCTTTTTTTATCGCGTCAGATTCCGTCGGGAGATAATCGAATTATCTCGGAGCCCAGGTTCTTTTCCGTTCGATTGACTCCTCTGATCGTTCACTCCCGGCGCTCTTTTTGAGGACTCAAAAGGCGACCTCCGTCGGCGCCGACTAAAGAGAGAAGCCGCACAGAATGCGCCGCTCCATGTCTCTCTCCAAAATCTGATCATACATCTTTTGTCCCCAGTTTCCTCCTCCCTCTGTATCGACCTTTCCTCTGCCCATTTCTTCTCTCTCTTAATATTTTTGTTTGAAAAAAATTGTATCTCGTTCCCGTGACAATCTGCCCAATCATCCCATTTTTCAGGGATGGATTCCGAGACTGGGATAAGTACCCTGGAAATGCCAGATTCGCTGCATCGACGAGTGGAAATATTCCTACTAAGTCAACGACTCCGTAATGATTGAAGTAAATTGCGGTAAACGCAGAATCTCTACTTACTAGGCGACCGAGTTTACAAGTCGGCCCTTCAGACGTTGAGAACGGAGAAATCACTGTCGCCAAGACACGAGCGAAATGCGTTAAAAGTGTTCTTAAGAGTTCAAAATAATTTGGGCGTCTATATTTTCCGTCACACGGACTCAATCCTTTCACTCTAGGGTGTACGTGGGCATGCAACCGCTTGTGACGTGTTATCCTTCAGTAGAATCATATTTCATGCCGCAAATGATAGACTTCTAGGCAAGTGTCTTAGTAATTGGAATTTGTAATTAATTGCGCTTGAATCAATAATGAATGTCTTACATCATCCCCATAATTGGGAATCGTATTTCTATAAAAATTCGGTGAACATTGAGTTTTAGTTCTTACACGATGAAACGTTTTTGGTGATGGGAGGTATTAGGGAACATTTAATGATTCAGTCACTAAGTTTATTCCTTCTTTTTACGAAATAATTTTGAAATTTGAAGGAAGAAGGAATGCGTATAGTGAATATTTTATTTTCTTGAAATATCAAAAGCGGTCTATTTCCCTGATTTAGCATTCATCGGTAAAAGTTAATGGGATTACCTTTATAGTACTAATTTACTCTCGGATGAGATGCATAAAGAAAATAGTGCGTACCTATTATTGTTATTTGGTGGCCTTGTTTTGAGGAAGTACATGACCGGACCACCATTCGGTGCCCTTAAACAAATTTAGTTGAAATTTAGACCGTGTGCGAGCGATCAGGTTGGGGAAACAGGCGAAATCTATCGGTGGATTTTCGCCCCCAACCGGTAACAAATCACTCGTCGCGTGATCGCTCGTGCCAAACGCACCCCTGCGACTCCTTGTTTGCCGACGCGTTAGTTAACACCTTCGCTTTCGCTCGCGGACATAATCCGTGGAATGCGGGTCGCAAACGGTACGTCAGTAGAGGGTACCCTGATTGGACCGCGGTGCCCGAAGGTGGGCGCACGGAGTGCGGCAAACCAATCTGTCTTCCCCCGTCGCCCCACCTTCGCCTTCCCTGCGCGCCTTTCAGTCTTCCCTCTCCGCCCGTCCATGTCCGCGTGTCACTCCGCTTTGCCGGGCGACATGTACGACCTGAGCGGGGGCGTGGGAGGAGGCGGAGGACCAGTGGCGCCGCGCCGGGCCCTTTCCTTCTTCCGACCCCTCACGTCCACATCTTTCTCTCTCTCTCTCCATCTCTCGTCCCACCATGCTGGACTGGAACGTAGCCCATTGAACGAAACGGAACGCGGAAATACGGAAACAAAAAAATACGGAACGATTCTGCTTTGAATCTCGGGCGAGAGGACCAAGCACTATGTGGCACACGGTGGAGACCGCAAAAATGTTCCAAAGAATGCCGTGAATTCTTTTACTTGTTTTTGCCGTGATGTCATATAAGACTCCTAGTCCTTGGTCTCTGTTTCGTAACTTTATCATCAATAGTCATTATCACTAGTCATAAATCCTAAGAATGGTTCCACGCAGATCTCTACTCTGTTCGACTATCGGCAAACCTCTTAGTATAGATCTCTTCACTATTTGTACACCCACGTATATCTCGTACGAGGCTTTCCTTTGGCATTTTCCCATTAACTTTTCCTTTAACTTTATCATCTTTTGTTACTTACCACCACCCTAGTCATCAAGTCTTAAGATTTATTTGTCGCAGCTCTCAACTCGATTTTTCTATCGGCTGCTCTCTTCATAATGGCATGAATCTTCTCCGTTATGTCCTTATTTACTTGCTCCGCACATCTCTTACGAGGCCTTCCCTTACCATTCCTACCATTTAATTTAGCCTCTATGATTGTGCTCATCAGATGTTTCAGTATATTTCAGATTGGGTTGCCGTCTTTTTTTTAGGTTCCATGAGGCTCGTATTAACTCCCGTTTTTTTAGAACTTAATCATTAGTTATTCGATGCACACATCTATTATTATAATTTTTATGCAACCCCACATTTCAAATGCTTCCAGTCTTACCATCTCTGCGGCTGTTACCGTCTAATCCTCTCTGCC
Source organism: Platycnemis pennipes (assembly GCA_933228895.1). NCBI lineage: Eukaryota > Metazoa > Arthropoda > Insecta > Odonata > Platycnemididae > Platycnemis > Platycnemis pennipes. The sequence continues at coordinate 58,028,676 of OW121853.1, forward strand.
TTAAAGACATATGCTTATATAGGTATTGATGATATATTTCGTTACTTGCAATATTTTATTACTAGCTTTGCGTGGTTTCAACTTTTGATAAATTCCCTATTCGACTGTGGTATTTTATAGAAAATTTCCTTTATCCCATCGCTGTTTTTCCAGACGGAAAAATGTTTACCTCCTCAAGTTATTTTTTACCTTAGTATCCGTGTCACTCTTTGAACTCTCTAGCTTTTGTTCCCGTACTTGACATTAGTCTTCTTGGCTTATACTTTACCTCCTGCATGCCATTTTGCTTTTCATTGATATTCAGGTGAATTCCTATCATTGTATCTTTTATGTTAACAAAAGCCTTTCTTAAATCTCTTTCTATCTTCCTCTTGAAGGCTTTGTCATCGAGGAATACCAGCAAGTACGTTCGATTGAATTTGAGTCAATCGTCGACATATGCCTGCGACACCCAGCGATAAGGTCCTGCGTCAAAGGGCAGAGGTGTGAAATGCTGACAGCGAAACCACCTTTTCACTTGGCTCAAAGAAGTGGTGGAAATGTTACGGGCATGTGGCCATTCCGTTCCCTGTAGAAACGTAACTTTGTAGCCAGATTTCGAGCCTCAAACCTCAGGCTTGAAGGCCCAATCGGTGAGTGTCGTAAAAATATGACTGCAATCGAATCCACTTCTATGGGTTACTGTCAAATGTCATGTTGCAGAATTTCCCTCGTAGGACTCAACTCGATAACTTAGCGACCGATTGATACAGGATGAAGTGGAGGCCATTTTTTTCCATATTTTTACTATCATGAGTTGTGAAATTTAACGCCAAAGCTGAATTTTCACTTTGTGTGAAAAATTCTAAGAGTTACGGAATCGTGTACTAGCGAAGAAGTTTCGGATTCATTTACCGTGTAAGTACATTTGCGAAAAACATATCGTCCCTAGTGTTGTAAATCATGGGAATCTCGTATGTTTTAGCGATCCAGTCCACATTTTCCGCTTATGGTGCACCGATGGTGGTATTTTATGTAGGTATCAGTTTCAGGTCGCTGTTTAGTGCCCTGCTGTCTGTATTTCCCTGCGTAATAAGACCTCTCACGGTGAGATAAAGATTAAGAAGTTGGAGCACCTAAAACAAGAAAAATAGTTCTACTACGAAGACTTCTATGGCGCTTCAAGTGCACCATTGTTGGAAACCACATAGTAGTTGGAGCCTTATGATGCCCCAACGCGTAGAGTTTATGTCAGCATTGGAAGTCTATTTCAGATGCTTTTTTCACCTTTTTAACCGTTTAAATGTAGTAGTTTTTGAAATTTTAATAAAATAAATATCGTACCATGTCGTGCCTTATCTATAAGCAATACATCCTTTTCGTATTTCTTTCATCCCCATGCTCTGTTTTATGCAAATTGCCCGTTGTGAACTTCTTGATTCTACAACTCTTCTCCGTTTTTCGTTTTCCCCACTTTCGTATTTTTTTCCATTCCACTCCGCTCTTCGCGTTATCTCCTTTATTGTCGCATTCGCGTATTCAACTGTCTCGCTTTGAGAAGTAAGCCTTCCGTAGTCATTTTGTAGTCATCTTTTTTGTACTTCTGTATTAAGTATTAAGTGTGTGACTTTTACTGCCTCAATTCTTGAGCAAGAACGACCAGTCATTTCAATCTCTTTTTCCTCTTCCAGTTCCGCGGCGGTGCATGATAATGTTCCTGTAACTGAAGTTTCTTTAGGCATGAAGACGCAGACTCTCGCCCCGTCAAAAGGAAAATGAAACGGTAAAATATGCCGTAAAACAGGAATTGTGCTTCAACTATAGCGAACCGCCTCCGAAGCCTATGCTCTAAGGTAATTGATGCGTCACCAATATTTTCGTCATCTAAGATTTAATTTAGTTTTTTCCTGACCTCTTCAATATATAAATAACTCATTTAATCCAAAGGAACGGCCAAAACTTCTTTCAAACATCAAATGCCAGAAGGATATGCGGATTTTTTCCTATTGCTTTAATTTCCGATTATCATTTTTTTTGCCTTCGTGTAAGCACGCATCTAGATTACATTTGCTTATTTTTCATCATTAAGATTAACATGCTGTGATGTATCTCGAAAGCTATTGAAATTTTGGCGTTAGTTTTTATTGGGCTTATGTGTTCCTGAATAGTGAAGTTAAAAATAATTTTGGCCGCTGTGGCACTCTCGGTAAGGTAAATGTTGATTACAACTTCGTTCTACTGATGGTGTTGAAAATGATGAAAAATGATTGTTTAGATGTATTAATTGAAAATGATTTTGAAGGCATATTTCGGAAACAACAAAGCCGTAAGAGTTCCACCTACAACTCAAATGTCGAGGGTTCGAATCCAACCTAGGGCATGGATGTTGTAATTGTCTTAGGTTTAAGATTCAGCTAATTGGTGCGATATTTAACGTAAGCTGTTGGATCACACAAAAACCGACTTGTTCGACTGCTTCCGGGACAAACTGCCCCGTTAATTATGGGGTGAGCTAGTAATGGTGTGCAGGTGGATCGGATATCGTAAGGTTAATTCTCTTTAACTTCCTGAAATTCAGTTAGAATCGCATCATTGGAGGGAAGCTTAAATTCTTAGGTCGATTCAACCAGCTTTACGATCAACCACATGATTAAAAATGTATAGATGTTTACGAGGAATGCAACTGCTTTGTAGGATTTTTCATGGACAAGCATTTTCACGCTCTAATGCTCTCAAAATATCGAAGTGAATTTTTTATAATCTTAGAGGAAATCAAAGCATATATATTTTGTAGTAAAAATCCCATGATTTATTTTACCGCTGAAATTTTTGCTTTTTTAAAAGGAGTCTTTTCTCGCAAACTAGTAATTGCTGATGCTGTGTTCCCTTTTCCCTTTCCCTGTTATTCTCTTTTCAATGGTAAATTCAGTCAATAAATGTGTTTATGTTGTAATAATTATAAAATAGGGTAATGTGACGATTCCTTGTTCAAATTAAAGATGTATTTAGACTTGATATGAAATGTAATTGTAGATACACTCATTTTAAGCGGACGAAATTAAAGTTTATCGAAGGCAAAATGATTGAGTTGTAAGCAGAGCTACGATCGTTTGTTCATTGCCGGTGAAGGAACGATCCCGATCTAACGGGTTCATGTTCGCTTAACCTCGTTGCATGAGTTTACATGAATTATGTAAAGTGTCTCTACTAATGCTTTAATTGAAATTTTCATGGAGCACTCTGCAAGAATGACGCCTTTTGTGTTGCGAATATCAGCGGCGTATGGCACTTGAAATACCTAATACTTTACTTTTGACTGCCAGACAGGCCTTGCGGTTGAACTTGATTTTTTAAAACTTCCTAATACGATATAACATGGTGCTATAACGATGCGGCTTCCATTTGATCGCGAGCAACCAAATAAAAAATCCTCGAAGCTCTCATCTTAATAGAACGCGGCGGATCGACATGGCGATATACGACGGATATCGAGATGGAGCAGGAACCTTCTGGACCCACCATCATCCCTCATTGCTTCGGACCGATTACTTCGTCTTCCTACGCCCCGCATCACTCGTGAAAAAAAACCCTCAATTTCTCACTGGTTACCGCCAACTCATCCCCTTTTCTCCCCTCTCGTGGTGTACATCTCCCTGGCCCCTCCGTTCTGATCCATCCCTTCCTTGACCGCATCCTGAATATTCATCACGGGCGGGTATCCCATGGGAGGGAACGGGCGAGGAGGGAGGCTACTGAGGGTGGGGATTTTAGGGAGAGGGGTGGAGCTCAGTTTGGCATCTCTCGTGCCGGCCCACCCACTCATTCCCGCCCTTCTCCCCACCCGTACCCATCCATCTCTTTCTTCCTCCGCCGTCCATTCGGGGTTTCTGCTAGCTTTCCGAGTCCACGATACCCCGTCTCATCCCTCTCTGACCTGGGCGATGAGCGAGAAGACAAACGCGCTCGAAGTTCGCCTCAAGTCGCTGAATACGTAATTCCGACCATTAAAAAAACCCGCGCAGGAGAGGCGGGGTAAGACGGAGGATATACTGAGGGATCCTCGGTTCCTTCTGGCGAATAAAAACGATCTCCATGCTCCCGAGAGGAATCTCATTACCGAAATCGACTTGAGGGAATGAAAAAATATACATAGTGATGGTCATGTAAACGGGATGGGTGTGTCTCATCATCGGGGTGACAATCCTGGTGGAGGATATCGAGTTTAAAAAATTTATTTACTATTATCCCCTTACCAACTCTTGTGCAGGATGGGAGGAGGTGTTGACTCAGTTTTTATTGTCTCCTCCGGATTCTCATCCTTGCATGATAGCGTGGAAAGGAATTAAGGATGAAAAAATAATTGATGTCCTCCCTTGATCGACGCGTCGATGTTATATGCGCGAATTTTTCCGCTGACAGGTGCACTTCCCCCTGGCTCCAACCCATAAATCAATGCTTCCCTTCTTCCATCGTTGTCGGGAGGGAGGGTAGGAGGAGGTGAAAGAGAGGGGGTGAGAAGTAAAACAATGGAAAGCAGAGAGTAAAGAATGGGATGATGTTCGGCGTATTTACGGACCGTTTTTGTCCTCCAGTCTCCGGAAGGTCTGGGTAGGGGAAAAAGAGAAGAATGTGTATGTGAAACGAGAGACAGCGCGCACACTATTGGCGGGTTGAATGGGGAGTGTGGTGGAAGCGTGCATGCGTGGAGTGTCTGGGTCCTTGTGTTATGACGAACGAAATCCGGGATGTATGTGGGTGTCGACGATGTTCACTATCTATCTCGCTGCCCGACGGACGGGGTTGGAGGGAGGAGGAGGAGAGAGAGAGAGGGTAGTTGGAGGAGGAGGGCGGAAAGCATGAGGGGAAACGGAAAGGACGACCTGTGTAAATCGATCAATCGATCGATTTGTCGAAACCTATCGCTCTTCCTCCCTCTTTATCCACCCGACCCCACCCCGCACCGAACTCAAACACTCCATTTATCGAAGGCGCCTTTGCAGCGCATTTTCGCTCGTGAAAAAAAGAAGACGATAGTGCGCTATGGGAGAGAAGCGACGGGGGAAGGAATGGGCGGCGGGGTGGAAGGGTAGATGTCGTTCGGATGGGGAGCAGAGACACTGAACAGATGTGTTTGCTTTTTAGGGAATTTTCGTTCTTTTTATTTTTGTCATTCTGTCGAGAGGAGAGATATGAAGAGGGGATGGAGCGAGGTGGAGTTGCGCAGGCTGTGAGACAAAAAGCCTTCCTCGCGATCATGGAATGCTGGTTTATTGAAAAGGTTGGAAACTTTGTCATTTCACTTGGGAGCCCCTCCTTATTTTACACATCGCTATCTCTGGGGGACAAAAAGACCGGTTTGTTCATTGTTTTTATCTCGACGGCGACAATTCGCGAGCGACATTGGTGTGGGGGAGGTCTAAGGAGCATCTATCATGCTTATCGATGCTCTGGAACTCAAGACAGTTGATTAAACTAAGCGACGAAACGCTCTCACATGTTGCCTGCGGGATTGAATGAGGCGAGTAGATGAGGGATGAACGTTAATGTAACTCGGAATATTTCTGAGTTCAACTCTAAAGGGTGAGATCACGAGGAGCCCTCCATTCTCATCCTTTGCCTCATGCTTGTAGAAAATTAGAGTTATTTTGTGGTAATTTATTTTTTCGTTCATTGGTTGATCACACAGAGTTATTCCTGTCTTCGATCAACCCAATTATTGCAATTAGCTCCCAAAAGTTACGGTTCGGCCATTTTTAAGAATGGTTCTCGATTTTGAACGGTTTAAACCGATTACTTGAATTCTCTTCGGGAAGATAAATGTATGTACATATTGCCATTTTAATCAATTTGATGATTCCTATGGTCTTGATGAGTAGGAATAAGGTGCGTATATTGTACTTCCTGGGAGACATGTATTGTTAGTTTAAATGCGAATTTGATGAATTATTTTCTTTCTGCTATGCGTAAATATATATACATATAAGGATGTGATATGTTGTGAGATACAACAGTAAAAAGGGAAAACAATTTAAATTTTCAGTGAATTCATCGTTTTCTATTTAATTGTGAGCGATTATATCGTTCAATTGTTTTTGAAATAAAACAGAAGCCTCGTCATCCTATTGCATTAATATGCAAAACTATAGAAATTTCTGTTTATTAGGGTCTACAAAAGATAGATTGTTTTTTATTGTGGATAATTTCGTTTGGTAAGCGTTAATTAACAAGTAGAAATTTTGGACCAGCTCATTCATCACAATCATCCTTTATTTTTTCTGTTTATGGATAATGGTCCTGATTAATAATGAATAACTTTAGAGAGTTAAAAATGCGATATTAAAATTCAGTTATGAATTGAAATTAGCGTTACATCAATGTTTTTAATAATTCTGGCCAAAGTACGTGAGCTGTAAATTTTACTGCTCATCGAATCACTCGGTCTAGTGTCAAGCAAAATAACTTTTTTTTTTAAATTTTTAAAGGTCATGCAAAATTAATTCTCTGCAAGCGATATAATTGTAAAATGATTTATAAAAGGATCCCTTAAAGATAACTATTCTTGTAGTTAACGCTTTTTATATTAGTTATTATATTAAAACCAACTTCTTTCTGTTTATGCAGGAGGATGAAATTAAAAAAAATAAATGGCTGTAATGACTTATGTGGTGATTTTGAGTGTAATTTAATATCATATCTGGTTGAAATACGTCTAAAATATCGCATAATCCGACTTACCCAAGGCGTGGTTTCTTCAAACATTATAATCGTCGTAATCTTCTTGAGACGCATTGGAGGAATCATAAATAGATGTTTCATAAAAACGTTCTTTTAAATGATGAAAGTTCATATGGAAGGCTAGGTCCTTGACTTCGACTTGTTATAAAGTCATGCCATCAATTAAAGAGCCAAATAGATTTTCTGGTGATTTTTAAGTTTGGTGGGCAGCTTCATTTTTAGTGTCTTGCATTTATACCGTGGGGTTAGAAATAGGTATATCACTGTGTTGTAGTATTTAGCAACCATGATTATGATAGAGATCATAGGATGTAAATAATTGCCCAGTTATGCTGCGTGAATTTATTTGCTGTCGTACAGTGCTTCGAACACAAGTTTCTTAGTGCCTGTGCCGGCAGGACGTGCAGTATTACTGCATGTATATTAATTGGCAAAACGCGAAGAAGAGAGAAAATACACCTCACGTCTTGCGAAAGGGACAGCATAACCAGCAGGAAGGCGTACAGCGCTACGTGGTGAAATAAATAAAAATGTGGAAGGATAGAGCCATTGCTCTCCTCAGTCCTTAAATATGACCTCATTCACCTCGCCATGAATGATGAGACCAACCACTATCAGTGTGTGAAGAAATACCGGGATGTGCGCATCAGGCTAGACATCAAGGAAGACATAGGACAGTTGTTAGCACGAATTTAGAAGATCGTGGTTTTACGAGACGACCCTGATGGCAGACCAGTTGAGTTATTTGTTCTTAAGAAAAATAACCTTTCAACCAAATTTTATTAAATTAGTTAGTTATTCGTGGGAGGCGACCGGCAGCTGAGTCCATTTGCGCCAATTAGAATAGATGGGCTATTGGGCAATGGGAGGAACATTTCAGGTAATGGAGGAAGGGCGAAGAGAAACCCGGCGTCGACATTAGTCTACAGGCGCCAAGTTGACCATGGCTGAACGTCCCACCCGACGGACGGAGTACTGAACCTGAAATTTCCTCCACTAAACATCTCCGACACTGCCGGGAATCGATCCCGGGCCCTCGGAATGGGAGGCCAGTACTCATAATCTACCGGCCACCATAATAACCCTATTTTACAGATTTTTCAGTGTTTTTTTTGTGTTATTGCAAAGCATGCATTATAATTGATATCGCAATTATTAATTTATGAACGGTTCCAGTGAGATATGCTGTCTTATCTAAATCTGAATCTACATACCTCTATTTATATTTTTGATCGATTGAAAATAACTCGATCCATTTTATGTTTTTATTTTCTATTTCCTTCTTATGCGAAAAAACAGAATAAGTGGCAATATAATAGACTTCTTGTGGCTGAAGGGATCTGACTTAATTTTTCACCTTGGAGTATTGCGATGCTGAATGGAGACACTTCAACTGGCGCTTCATTCAAGAGGATGGTAATTTTTGTTTTGGATTATAATCGGCACATCGCAGCTTAGTTCACATGTTAATGAGGAGAAGTAAGATTAGAAATTTATGGGGAATACTGTGCAGAGTGGGCATCAAGCGTGGATGATTGGAGCGATTAAAACAAATTTTTCGTGAGAGGCGCTGCGCGGTCAAGAGACCAGTAGGAAAAAAAGTGATGACCGCACCCATTGCAGATATTGCGACGCGAGACGTGCTCTGGAACGCTATCGGGCCCCTAGCAGGGGTTACCTTGACTCAGTCGGATATTTTTAGCAATGGATATACACTGTAGTAAATGTAGTTGCAGTCACCTAACCCTGTGTATTCCTGGATTGTTTCACTATATTACGTGCCCCCGAGACGGGCGGTCATATTGGCATATTACCGATTATTAAGTAATAGTCCTTGAAGTATCTTATTCACAAAGTTCAGTGGACATTTATTCACCCTTGCAAAGCCCTTGCCATTCAGTCATTTAGTTGCGGGTTTAAATATAGCATAGGTGGGTTTTTAACTACCACAGAAGGTGTGTTTAGCTAAATTCATTATGCTGTGGGTTCCAAGTTAAAATCGCACAGCTTTGATCTATGGGATGTGATGAGTTAATAAATTAGGCACACTCAGAGGAATAGAAATCATTAATATATATTTCTCTGAGGTTCTTGGTGGTGCTCATACCATTGATGCTATCTGCTTGTCGTTGTACATTTTCATTTATTCGTTTATTCCCAATTATTTAAATTAATTATCTTTTATTACCCTCAGATTCGCCGACCGACCGGACTCGGCCTCCCTTAGATTTCAAATTCGTCTCTCGCTCCTTTGTATGTGACAGTTTAAGTGGTACAACCACGTTGCCGATTTCTTACGGGAGTATCGAGCTGGATAACATCCCGGAGAGTTTCGAGCGACTAAGGGATTCAATTAGGAGAGGCTCGATTAAGGGGCCGATAAACCAACGCCTTCGAAGTCAAATGGTGTCTCTTGGGATTTGCGATGCCTGGGGGGGTGGAATGGAGTCGGACTAGATGGAGTTCTCCCTTGACCCCGCAAGAAGGAATACGTCCTCTCTCTCTCTATCCCAAGGTTTAATGCGTCGAATTCTGCGGGTGAAAAATTTAAAACGGCCCGGGGCGCATTTTGTTTTCCGATCGGCAGCAATCAATAAACTAGTCCGGGCCTGGGGCGGCGGCGTAGCGATCTTTTCCCGGAGAGTCGTGCTCGGACTATCTTCTCGGGAAGTCGGGCCGAGGAACAAATCAACCCGGACAAAGTGCGACTGTCACCGCGGAAACCCCCCAAGCGATTGCACCCCATAAATCCTCCCCCCTCCTGTTTCGCAGGGACCACCCCGCCGCCTTCCGAAACCCATACCCTCTCCTTTCATCCCCATCCTCCCCATACTTCCCACGGGTGGTCGCGGTTGTATCTCTATGCTGGTGGGCGGGTTTTGCACCCTGGGGAAGTATATTGGTATTTCAGCTACGGTGCTGGAAGCGAGGTAAGAAGAACTAACTGACCGCACCCGTAGCAGGCAAGCATAGCGACGCGAGACGTGAGCTGCAACCCTATTGGGTATTAGCGGAGGTTACCTTGACTTCGTCCGGATATTATTGCCCTACCTTTGACTCGTGAGGAAGGTATTGTGATATTTTTTTTTTACTATGCGAGCGCGCCGTTGAGAGTGTGAACTTTCGGTCCTTTTCCCATCCCATCCCCCGGGAGATGGTCCTACTTTTGTCCAGCCCGGCGCGCGTGTCATGGACTAGCGCGAGTGGATAAGAAACTCACGATGTCAATTGCGCTCTTCATACAGGCTGCGAAAACCACGCGGGAAAACGTTGAATGCAATCGCGCTTCCCATTTCCCCGCCCTGCTTTGACAATTGAAACGTCCAACGTTGTCGAATTGTCCGCCGGAAGTTGTTTGGCCCGCTTTGCCATGCCCTGGGTCTGGTTTGCCTATTTTTTTTTGCACTGAGCGTTTGTAGTCCGCTGTGAAGGACCGTTCGTGTCTGTCCCGCCGGCTATTTTGTTTTCGAAATCTCTATTTGCGTGAACTGTTTCGGCGTTTTATTTTATTTTCTTTCTGTAACCTCGGCAGGTCATCCTCTATTTTTCGCAGTTTCTTAAAAAGGTTCGTGAATACAAACAGTTCCAAATGCACCAGTTTCAATAGTGGTTAATGAAGGAAATAATATTTATGTCTGCACGCTGTGCTCTTTTGGCGCTGAAGGAAAATTATTGGCCAGCTCTTTGCGAATGCATAGGATGCGTAACAACTATTGTCGAACAACCTAGAAATTGACGGGTGCTTTTACATTTTGCTTCATGCCTGCATAGATTTCTGTATTAGACAACAAACAAACAGGTTAAAATTTCATCCATCTATTTATGGCCCCATCTGGTGTAAATAAGTGTTGAGCATCGAGTACTTTCATCGTAATTCGTGTATTTATTTTTTTACGATCTATTTCTTTCATAATTTGAAATCTATGGTGTCATATATTTAAAAATAATAATTTTTTGTTGAAGCTATCCATGAATATTCTTTGATTTCACTAATGGCTTTTTAGATATCTTGGCAATGTGGGTTCAAACCAATGCTTGGCATTCTAAGGAAAATTGGAGTTTAATACAGTGACCAAAGAACTATCCTTAGTTTTTATAAAAACTGGGTGGCTATGATCATATTTGAACTCATTATTGAAGAAGCTGAAAGAAAGAAAGAAGGAAGCTATACTATACATTGTATCCCGTAATTCTTTATATCTTGTTCGTGAAAGTCATGAAATAAATGAAAGGGAAGGCTTAAGAATTCAATGTCCACTAGGAAAAGTTAGCGTGCTGTATTTTGCCGGTGATATAGCAGTCATGAAAGAGACAGAGACTTAAGGAAAACTTAAATCAACATGAAAAAGATATTAATCTTTTATATATCTTGAAGGTGAATAAAAAGAAAACTAAAATAATCGTAAGAAGTCGATATAAGTAGTAAGAAGAGATATTCTATATGAGAAGCCGAACAACCTGCAATGGACGAAACAAGGAGATAGTCCGATTAGGAGAAAAGGGCGTTCTAGCAATAGAAGAATCTGCCAATAATAGTTTAAAATACAAGCTTGGAAGTAAGGAATCTTTTTGTTGGAACTTTTATCTAAAGCGTGTTTTTTGGCGATGAGGTAGGGACAATAACTGCAGCTTAGAAGTCAAGAATAGAAGCATTAGAATGTGGTACGAAAAGATGATGAAATTTAAATGGATCGAACGCGGTACAAGCCAAGACGTCATATGAAGTTTTATTCTCCTATCACCCATTGGTGATAGGAGAATACAACTGCTGAAAACCTTATAAGGAGGTCGGAAAAACCTAATTGAACATATATTTTAGCCCTGATGGTCTGATGGAATAATCGTCGTGGGTACAACTGATTGGTAGAATGGCAAAGGAAAACCTGGTATTAAATATATGGAGCAAACAGTGAAGGATACGTAAGAGAAAAATCATGTAAATATGAAGAGATTAGCTGATATGAGAACTAAGTAGAGATCTGCGTTAAAAATTTTTAGGATTGGTGTTGATGACGGTGGTGTTTATAATTTTATCTTTCACACCCCTTAAAACTACGTTTTCTTTTAAATCATCAGTAGCTATTCTAGGCGGATTTGTTGTAGTAGTGATACGTTATATCTGAAATGTTTTTGAGTAATACTGATATGATGGAATATGAAGGCATAAATTGGCATAAAAAGTGAAGGTATTGTTCTGTGTTATTTTGGGAGCATGGGAGATAGTGTAATACTTTTGTGCAAAGGTTTCTGTTTGTGTTCGAGTCTTATGATTTTCCTAATCCCTACTTCCCTCGCACAGAAAATGTACCTAATCCAGTGAATTTATTTCCTCTATGTTCATCGTTGGCCTTGGATATCAATTAAATTTATAGATTTTATAAAAAATGATGCAGCGGAAACGATTGTTCGCATTCTAAGTGAACAATTATCTAGAACACAATGAACCGAAATCAAATGTGAACGGTATTAATTATCTTATAATCTTGTCTCTTGTGGTCTTATCTTATATTGGCCGCTATCTTATCTTTTAGATTCTCAGAATTAAAATATGTTGTAGATGAGTGTTTGAGGAAATAATTTCAAGGCGAATGCTTCATTAAAAATTTTGAGGAGTATTTTTGTTTGCATTCAAAGCATGGTTTTCATGCAGAAGCAAATTCTTTGCTCCCAATTCCGTGCAAAATAACTAAAGATATGTTGATTCTAATTCTACAATTAACCGTATTTACTCTCATAATTTTGCATTCATTATTCCTGTGTTATTGCCTGAAACTAAAATGTTCTCTGTGTTTTCTCTGCATATTATTTTTCCATTTCTCGAAATTCCTATAATAACAGCAGACGCGTTTAATTAAAACTTTCCTGATAGCCTCTGATTGGTATGCGCTTTCCTTCTGTGAATTTCAATTTAAGGAGTGTATGGAGGAACCGCTGTTGCCGTAAATGAATGTTACCGTTCAGAAAAATAGCTAGTCTTTGTGGAGGTGTTTGCAGGACCTTAAATTACCCCAGAAATTTTTTATTATTATTTTCGGGATGTCATTTCTATGGAATTATTTGGTTTCATTATCATCTATGTTTTACCTGTAAGATAGGTTATGGGTAAATTTCTCTCTTATACCCTCTCCTTAAGTCATAGCATTCATGGCCATAGCATCCACGCCTCGAAAGTCTCTAGCCATTTGCGGTAGCCAGTCTGTTACTTGCTGGCCTGGCAACACAAAGGTCGCAGGTTCGAGTCCCGCCCAGGGTATGAATGTTGTGCCTCTTCTAGTTTATGATCTCAGATCAGACGGTGCGATATAGCTTAGCTATTGGAGCAATAAACGTAAGACTACTACTACTGCTACTCGAAAGCTTCCATCCATAGTTTGCTTTCCTTTCTCTAAAAGAAAGTTTCGTTACCACACACTACCTCACTCTTTATCAAGTATCATACTAATATTTATTTTCTTGTCCTTTTCTTGGCTTTCCTTCATTTATTCCTTTATTTTTGAAAACACTTTTATTTCCCATGGATTATTTTCCCCATATTTCCTGTTTCCAAATCGGTTCCATCCAAAACGCTTCTTATTTTTAGGTCGAGGACATCTCCACCTGTTCCTATTACGCCCCAACACATTAATACTTATCCTCCTCTTCCAACCTCCAGAGAATCGCATTAATTGGCTTCATTTAAACCCGTAAAAATTACTGTTAAAATGCAAAGGAATTGAAAATTAAGAAAGGTTATTGAACATTAATTGGTAAATTACATCGGAATGATTTAGAAGTCTCATTTAAGAACCTCGGGTGCGTCAAAGGAGTATTGCTGAAATATGGGATTCTACAAGCTAATTAAGTGCTGATTCGCATGGAATGGAATCCAATAGCTAAGCATCAAGAATATGAGCTGCTACCGAGAAGAATAAAACGTGTACGCTACGCGGAACGCGATTGAAATCCTTAAAAATTCGAAGGAATAGTGTTATACACAAAACAGTACATAATTGTCATTTGACCCATTCCTTTCATTTTCCGTTATTCTTTTCCTTTTCTGTTCCTGAATCTCAGGGACGTATCTCTGATAGATATGTAGCCCGCATGAAAAATTTCTTTGTCGTCATCGGTGAAATTAAACTCACAAGAATGTGGAAGAATCAATTTTTTTATCAATCTTAGGTTTGGAGATCAGTGACGTCAAATTTGAGGAAATGCTTTACCAAACTCGATCTGAGGCGGTTTTCTGGTGCGATTTTGATACAGTGCCCTCGCCCAAGCCTTAGATCGTAGGTTATTCGATGCCGATAAATTTATTCGTAACGGATGTTAAATATGTTTTTGTATTTAAAAAAATCTTACAGTAAATTTTTGTCGAAAATTTGAATTTTCATTATTGAGAAAGTTTTTCCGGGAAATATTTAAATGCTCTATGAAAACTTGGGTGCGTATACTAGTGCGTAAACTTGTATATTTTCAAGATGTTTTTCTTTAATGTGAGCGTCCCAGTTGCATGAATATAATGTTTGTGCAGAATTTTCCATGTATAAGCGAATTTCTGTGTATTTCTCGAATTTTGTTTGTTTTTATTAATTAGTGTAGCATTTTTAAATATTAATTAATGCATTACTTTTTTTAATTAGATGTATTTAAATCAATATTGGTTTAAGGCTTTTGGAATTGATAATAATTATAGCAAAAATGCCCTGGAGGCCTGGTTTTCAATTATATTTTTGAAACGATTGAAGATATTATGTTTCACCTGGAAAGCTACATTATCATGATATTCTGGACCTTAAGGGCGACCGATGGTGAATATCAATCCAAATGCTGAAAGGATATCCGGTATGAAAAATAATGTAGCAACAAAGGGAGGAGTTATTAAAGTGTAGCTCTTTCTCGCAGTTACAATATACGTGATATTATATGTGTTTTTTGTATTATTAGGCTTTTAAGGAAGCATATGGATCACTTTGCATACAATTTACCGTATAACTGGTTATAATGTGACCAGGTGACATGCTCAATTAAGCATCTTTAAGAAAAATGTGAAATTTATATGTCAGTGGATTTACATTATTAGATGCATTCACACATGTTTTGTGGTATTATTTTAACTCCTGTTGCTTTCATTAGACCACAATTTAGTTGTCTAAAACCAGCAATTTCAGACCACTTGGTTTAGGTTGTGAAAGGCTAATGGAAACGCTATGAAATATAGGAATAAACTGGAGAGGTATGCGCCTTATTGGGAACCTTTCCGTAGTGGAGGACTCAAGTAAGGATAGCTGATAGAGAAAAGAGTGGGCAAGAATAAAAATGGAATTAATCGCGAAGAAACAAAAATTATGAGATTCTTGAGATAAAAGGAGACAAATTAATTCTAGAGAACGAAAGCACGGGTTACAACAAGTCGAGATTTATGTCACTATGGTAGCATATTGGACGGAAGGGGGTGTAGTAGTAATAGCGTGAGGAGAAGAATTGCTTTGCCTAATCTGGTGTTTCCCAACAGAAGAGAACTTCAGACAAGAACTCTGAGAGCAGGGATTCAAAAAGAAGGTTAGGGTAGAGTTTGATATGAAGCGTATGTGTGTATGGATCTGAGAACTTTTCCCCGAGGGGGGATGAAGAGTAAAGATTAGAAGCCTTAGAAATGTCGCCATGGAAGAGAATGGAGAAAGTGCGGTGGAGGCATTGAGGGGTGTTAATTTTGGTTGGGGAGGAGAAAAGAAATTATTGCTGGCAGAAAGTAGAAAAAGACAAGGCAGGTGGTAGAACATGCAATGATGATGGAACATGTAACATGGATGCTGGGTAAACAAGGACGAGGAAGGAAATAAAAACCCATTTAGTATAGTATGAGGAGAGGTAGAAATTACGCTAATCTGAAGAAAGAAGTAGCCGTTCTAGTTCCGTAGAAGTAGTGAAGAAGCCGTTAGGTAAAAGTAACAAATGCGAAGATAGGAAGGACATTCCTTCAAAATCTTCTATAACCGTTGGAAACTTCAATGAATATTATGTGCAAACAGCTATTTAGCAACAAAACACTTTAATTAATACCTCTTAATATACCAGTCTAAATGGGCTTAATGGGAAGTCACGAATCCAACGATTAGGAAATAATAGAAAAATATTCGAAAGCATCTTCCATTTGTCACAATAAAACTATCTTTAAGCGTTAAGATGAGGCTAATGGTAATCATCATCAGTACTAGGCAACAATCATAAGTTTAGTTTGATGCATCACTCTAATAGATTAATCATTTTAACCTGACGTCTTCACATTTGCATAATGCTTCTCTTTTAAATCCTACGTTATACTTAATCAATACATATCGTACTGGGCAATCTTGCCTTACCTTGCCCTTGCCAATCTTATAATTCTTACTACTCACGACGACTGTTTTCATCGGACCATCATGTCTCAATAAATGGCCAATTAGTTTGTCCCTATTGAAAAAAATCATTATACTTACCTGTTATCCCACTCTTCTTTGGCCTTCATTTATGTATCAGTATATTATGGTAACATCACCATTCTTGTTCAGAACGAACAACACTGAATGCTTCCAGTCTTGCCTTTTCTGCTAATTTTGAGTTTTTCAACCCTAATTGATCTTTGGTGCTGTTCGGATATCGTATTTTTCCTTGGTAATAAATTCCGTGGTCCATTACGCGAACTGTTCCACCCGTGATTGTCTCTCCGTCTTCATTGTCTCTCATCTTAGCCCTTGCCATCGTCACCCGCATGCATAAACCCTTGGTCTTGAGCCCATATCGTCCTCAGTATCCATTTCCGGCGCCTCGCATTGTCCTCTCGCAAGCCGTTCGAAGGGAGCGAGGAACGTGGAATGTACACATCTTGCTCTCCCCGAGATTTTTTCCCACGCCCCGGTTCGTTTAACGCCTTCCGATTTCCTCCTCCGTTCTTTCCCCCGATCCCTCGATGCGAAAATGACGCGCGGCCGAATTGGTGTTTACCCTAGGAGCAGTGTCGATCGGTGGAGCGAGGGTAGACGGCGGATCCCAAAAAACTCGGGTGCCCTCGGTGAATATGCATCTGTTAGTGCGATTCCGATGAATCTTGATGGGCGTCCCCGTCATGCTTGGGTTGTCGCTTCTCCTCAAAAATCCATTCGCGCTGGGTTCCCTCCTCTTGCAAATGGCTTTAGATGACATGATCCAGAACCCACCCGCCTTTCTTGTCTCTCGAATTCACTCATCGTATTTCCCCTTAATTCGCATTTTTTTGTTGTAAAATCAGTGCGACGTCGATTTACGGAAAAAACATTGTAAAATCAGTTAAAAAATGTAGTCCAAAAATTGAATAAGTGTCTCTTAGTTTGTTAGGAAAATCAAAACATTTGGTGAAAGATTATTTTTTCTTACGGCAACTTATAAAACTGTTCTCTTTTAGACTTAAGCTAACAACAATTATTTTCAAGATGAAGGCAATGGATGGAAAAGATGATTACTGAAATTAGTTAGTTATTCAGGGGGGAAGAGCGACAGCTGATGTCATTTGCGCCATTGAGAATATGTGGGTAATCGGATAATGTTAGGAACATTTCAGGTAATGGAGGAAGGGTGGAGAGAAACCCGGAGTCGGCATTAGCCTACTCTTAAGGACAGGCGCCAAGGGGACCACGGTTTAACGTCCCATTCTACGGACGGAGTACTGTACCTGAAATTACCTCCAGTGGGCACTCAATTAGGGAACGGTTTACCACTGAAAAATCCGCCACTGCCGGAAATCGAAACCGAGCCCATGGATTAATATTGAAGCGTAACTATGGTTGAATCAGACTTTCTTGGCATACTTGGGTGGTCGGTGTACCACTTGATGTAAAATCAGTTTTATTCAAATCTCCAAATCATTTCTTTGAGCACATGTACAAAGTATTGTTTTGCTATAGTATATTACGAATTTTAAATGAATGTTTTGTCTTTTAAATTAGACAATCAAAAAACCCTTTTAATTTTCCGATGAAGACATAAAAAAAATATAGGTTCTAATCCTTGTATTTAATTTCGACAAGTTTAAATACTGCCAACATTTTCAGTAAAAGAAACAGCTTTTTCATTTATTTTGCGGAACTCAGTTTTCAAAGAATGGCTGGTAGTTTTCCGACTACGAGAGCCATTCAATATATTTGTTTGAGTTAAACACAAAATGAAATCCTCCTTTGAAAATCAAAATTACGGCAGGCTAAAGTGTGAGTGTGCTTGATATGAATGGATGATATATAGAAAAGCATATTGATCGTTCTTTTCACTGCGAAAAAACGTTTCCTCAATGTCAAGTCGGGTGAAATTCATAGCCTCAATTATCAATGTCAACATTTGCAAAATTTTTAAGAATTTTAATTTAATTGAAAAAAATTTTATGGCATAAAAAATCAAGGCTATTTGCGATGGATTGTATCTCTTTGACCTTTGAAAAAGCTCTTTAGCAATATAAACCATCACATTGCCTTTGCACGTCACTCACTTTCACACGGTGGTCCACCCAAAAAGAAATGAATGAATCATGCCTTCTATTCCTATCCTTATACCTATCCTCTTGGTCTGAAGCGCCTATTAGTGCGGAAACAGACTTGAAAACACCCATACATATATAACTGAATGAAGGAGGGCCGGTTTGGTGTTGTGATTAGAGTATTGGCCTCTCAACGGGAGGATCCGGGTTTGAATCCCGGCAGTGGAAGGTATTTTTCATTGGTTAACTGGCCCCCACTTGAGGTTATTGTGGAGAACATTCGAGTTAAGCACTCAGTCCGTCGGATAGGACGTTAAGTAGTGGTGCCATATTGGCGCCTTTTTTTTAAGAACTGGCTAATGCCGACACCTGCTTTCTCTCCACCCATCTTCTTTTCCCTTCCATTCCCATCCTTGTGCCTTTCCTCCCGGTGTGAAGCACCTAGTAATGCGGAAACAGACTTGAAAACACAGATGAGTGAATGCAGTTGACACGAAAGTCATTAAATAGTAACTTAGTATATCCACCGGAATAAGCACTGGATACAGAAACAAGCAGGAGCACTAGGTGGGCACAACTTTCCTGGTGGCTCAATCGTTCCAATAATAATATCATTCCTTGTCCTTTGGAAATGTTGCCGTGTTTTCATGCAGGGGATGTAGTACTCATAAAGCTCAGAGTATGGGTATCATGACGCAACCAAGGATACAGAAAAGGTGGAAAAATGTCGAGCTTCATTTAGTACTGTTACTCGAAATATAATATTTGACAAATAACGTGATTATCTTCAAAAGTTTCTATTTATGGTACCTAGTATTAGGTTTTTTACTGCTCCGACTGCTCAGGTTATATCGCACCGTCTAACTTAATGCTAGGCCACACACTTTGATGCTCGCAAAATCCATGCCCAAGTTAGGATTGAATTCGCGACCTAGGTTTTCAGGCCAGAGTTTCACCAACCTGACTTCCGCGGTCGACTTCTAGACTTATTCTAGGGCTTATCTGTGGATGGCGACACCATAGATTATAATCAAGATATCAGTCGTTTCTCTATCAAAGTAGGTAGGACACTGGACAGTCCCACCCTCCCCATATCTCTCCTCTCTCTGTATCTTAATGTTCCCTGCCCATGTATACCATCTGAAATCTCTTTCTCTTTTATTTTCTTGCGCGCTTACCCACTATTATCCCTACTTTCCCCGTTTTCAGAATTCCATTACCTCGCAGCACCTCTATTCACTTTTTCGTCTTCCTAGCTTCTCTAATCAATTTCCTTTTATATACAACTGTGTTTAAAACTTCCTTATTTTTCTCCCAGAGTGGCTACTCCAATCTTCTCAACATACACTCTTCAGTTAGATTATTTAGATTTAGCCTATAAGTGTTTTTAAATACTGAGTTTTATGTTTGAATGTTGACAAGTCTATTATGGTCCTGCTTAATGAATACCTTTCATTTCTCTTCCCTTGGTAATCGATTCCTTAATAGAAAGGAATCCCCTTAATGTTCGTGGCTGCAAAACCCATATTTATCTAAATAAACTCCCCATACACGTGAAATGTTGTCTATATTCCAGCATATGCCCTCCATTTTTTCTGTTTATTTTATCTTCTCTACGTTACTGAATCTTAGCACTTTTGTATTCTGGTGTTTGTACTCATGTGATTGTGATTTAAGCGATGCTTGTCTCTGTCTGTTGTAGTTTCCTCTCCAGAATTTTATCACTTTCTTTCTCTGGTATGAATTTATTTTCAAGCGTAGTCCGGATGAATTAATTTATATCCTTGGCAAGTTTTAATGACATTGGAGCAACAGTAACGGGTGAATAGCCTCAAAAAGGTGGTTGCCCTTTCGATATATTCCTTTGCCACAGAATATTTTGTCAGATTAGTGACCGGGTGTGTTGATATGCATTTATTTTGAGAAAGGGCAGATAATTGGAGTGAATCGGAATGGAAATTCAAAGAAAAAAATTCTCAGAAACTACCTAGATTGGCATTTAAAGGCCAATCCTATGTTTATAGGCGTTAACAATGTTTTCTGAATTTTTTTCCTCCTCCCGTCACGTTTTGTGCTGATTATATTTCTCAGTTTGCTTCGTTTTCGCTGAAGGGAATTTTCGCAATCCAGCTACAAAATTCCATTGGCTTAATTTGCATGATGACTTTTAAACGGATTCCTTGGAATCCGAAGAGAAAAAAAACATTCAGCTTTCTTTTCAGATGCACAAAATAAAGGAGTCAAGTGCCCTTCTTCGATTCGAGATTTGTGTAAATCTTTCTCCCGATCATTCTGGGCCAAGAAATGTTTTTGGGAGCTATTTTATTCATTACAAATGTAGTCTCATGTGTTTTTTCTATCTATCCTCCGTGGTTATGGGATGTAATAAATTTAAACATTTGCTGTATTTTCAGTTACGTTTGTACCTCTTAGTGCCAACCAGCCAATCTATTTGCTATTGGGATGTGGACGATAAGACTGTCATATCGGCGCAAGTCATTTTTCGCTTATATTTTAAAAATTTATTCTAAATTTTTAATTTATGACGGGAATGGTTCATTTTATTCTAAAGCATATGTTGACTGATGAATTTCGGTGATGCGATCACAAATTTTCATGTCTATATTCCTTTAATGCTTCAAACCTCAAAATATCTTTCTAAGTGTTTCACCCTTGGCAGTTTTGAATGGTCATTATCATGGGCTCTATGTGCTACTTTCCCTGATTTATTAAGTATGATTGGTCGTCAGCAACTTTTTTCACGAACTATCCTTTTTTTGCCATCAATAGCGACCTGCTTATTATTTTTAAACCTCGTGCCAGCTGATTTAGCGGATATTTCGATTGGAATATATTTATGAGAGTCTTTATTACTGAACGGAACTTTAATATTATGTATAGGCTAGTGAAAAAGTTTATGGCGCCTTTGTTTTAATTGAAGTATATTCAATTCACCTTGGGCGTATTCCTTTTTATCTTATGACGTGGCTGCGTCTTCGCCACTTTCGAAGCCATCGGAAGCCTGAGAAGGCCGCTTTATACCTCGTTTATTACCGGGGCAAAGTAAATACCATCCGGTAAACGCTGGCTTGCGAGTTCTTGAAATTTGTAATTATCACCTTCAGCCTTTTCGCATCGCCTCTCTCCCGGCACTCTCTTCGTTCATTTCTCGATGCCATGGCAACGCCAAGGATCGGCGCACTTGCTGACCGCAAGCGTTGCACCGCAAGATGCTGCTACCACCAAGTTTGCTCCGCCGCCCTTCGCCTGGCAGAGTACAAAGGCCCGAGATTACGGGCGTTATAACACGAAGTCGCCGCGCTCCGCCGTCTATGCTCTCAGATTGCTCATACGCGGCGCGAGGGGGAGGGATTGAAGTTCCGCACGCCCGCGCAAATTTGCACTTTGTGGTTTTTCGGGTATAGGTGGCGGGAATTGAACGTTCGAGCGCCGCGGTGGGTGAAAGAGATTTGACTTAACGTGGGAAGATGCCTTGAGCTCTCTTTATTGGGGTGCGGGGAGGGTTCGGTTGGCGTGTTTTCGGCTCCGCGCCTCTCATTTGGTCGAAGCTCTCGAACGTTGGAGTGAAATTTTTTTCCTTTTTTGTTTTCGAGCTCGAAAGTAATTCTACCACGTTGGGCTCCCGTGGTGTCTTCCAGTAAAAACAGCTTCTATCGTCCTTTAGTTTTTTTGCATTTCCCTTTAATAACTCAAAATGAGCTAAGCGGGCGGTTCAAAAGCCGAATGAACTTTTGAGCCCCCTGGAAATATATTTCTGTGCGAAAATGTTGCATTTTTTGCAGCGTTGTGGAATTATAAGAAGCCTTGGCGTGTCTGTCGGGATTGGGAAATGATTAAGGCTCAAAATCCCTTAGAGCGAACATATTTTTTTTGATGTCTGCAGAATTCGATCCCTTGGTTTTGCGTTGCAGATGTTCCTCCCTTGTTTGGCTCGGGTTTGTCATAAAAAGAGCCATAAACGGTGCTGGTTGTTTCGACGAAAGGTTTGAGAGTGATGAGGTTTTTGCTGGATTTTTATCATTTCATGACGTGCTAATTAACTTCCTCTGCCTCTTATGCGCGTTTTGCGTGTAAAACGGCTATCGAATTATCTAAAGTTTCTATCATAACTCGTTAATGTTATTTCCTCACGAAAACATAAGCAGGAAATGAAGTCTTGTATCTGGATTACTTACTTAATTGGCATCTCGTTCCTACAAAATATAGAATGCGGCATGTGATTACTTGTTGTGCGTCATACATTTTCCGTGGATGATAAAGTGAATAAGACACGATTTGTTTACCTTCTTTTAGCATTCTTTTATACTAGAATTACCGGTTCGTGAGCAACGGATTCGTGTGGCGTTTGAAAATGAATGTTGGCCCTAGAAAGGAATCTGTCACTTAAAAGAAATTTAGGGCATGGAGTAAATGCTTGCGGCTATATGGCACAGACTGTGCAAGCTGCACCGATATTTCGCATCTTCTGCAGGGTTAAAATAAGGCATTTACGGTGCTGGGGTGGCGCTAAAGAATTCACACACGCACAACGAATTTCAATTTATGGTAAAAGTTTGATACATTTTTGGTAGCCGTTATTGGTATTTGCTAAAATATTTGTGGTGAGAGACGCCTGAAGAAAGTTATATACCATCTTTTGATATTCAAGACAACCTCTCAATCTTTCTACACTAATCAGTTTTCTGAGGTATCCTTCCGTCTCAGAATCTTCCTAGAATTCCTATATATGCTTTTGGAATAAGCCTTTCCGCAAATTAGTCCTTAGGATTTAACTGACGTCAGTAGTTCCTCTGTGAAACCCAGTTTTATTGTGGGATCGCAGCCAATATAATAGAAGGGAAGATTGAAGGGAAGGTCCCACGAGGAAGACCAAGGGACAAGTATATAGGGATAACAAAGTAGGACGTGAAAGAAAAAACATACCAGGGCGTGAGGGAATTAACAGTGAATAGGGCAGAATGGAGGGCTGCAGTAAACCAATCCTAGGATTGAAACACTGATGATGAACCATTCTATCGAAACAAAATGTAAATATCATGTATTAAAAAGATGTTTTGTACCCGTAAAAACTTAATTTTTTACCATGCATCATAATTTGGCACGTTATCTTCAGTGTATCCATCTTCCACTTGAGAATCATAATTTCAGTGTGTGCTGTGATAGATTTTTTTAGTGTCAGAAAATTGTATTAAGTCCAGTAATTGATAAATGTCCTATTTTTGGAGTTTTACTATTTAAACCAACTAAAACAAATTTTTGCTATTTTTTTGCGGAATGTAAATAGCCTAAATGCTAACGAATTTGGTGAGTTTCACAAAATCATTCATATTAGTTAATTTATTTCATTTGTGCAACTCACTGGCATTAATTCTTAAGAGGTATACGGGATTAATGGGTCAGCAGAATTAGGCACGTTATTGGCCCCCGATCGAATCCTGACGTTGGAAAGCTATTATTGAATGGAACGATTTCACTAATTTATCGTGTGTGTAGAGAAATTCAAGTACTTGTACCTGTCCGTTACATAAAACAGTGAAGTCGGGCTTTTTCAATACATTCGGTTGGGAGGAGACTAATGCTGATGTCGGGTTTTTCCCCGACTTATCTTGTGCTTCCACAATTCCTATCATCTATACTGCCTACCTAACATCAAAGGGGAAAGTGACATCAACTGTACATCTCACCCATCACAGCAGGGTCAGCAGCAGAATTTCGGTGTATCTAGGTGACACATTGGTGTAATCGTCAGCATAGTTGACTTCCAAGCAGTTGATTCGGGTTCGATTCTCGGTCGACGTGCTTTTATATTAGCCTAAGTGACGGTGGCTAAACTCTTGTCTGTCAATCACGATAACGCGAGTTCGAATCCTATTCGGGTAGTACTTTTGCTGCCCGGGGAAAGGATACTTGTGTGTCTTTAGTTGATTGTAACAGTGGACTTCTGAGGACTTAACTCACTCGGTAAATAAATACATGGCTATTTTCCTCATTGTAAGTAAAACTGATCATATTAGGTGCTGACAATTAATTCCCAAAATGTGAAGTATATCGGAGTGCAGTGTGAAGAGTTTTTTTACAATTTAAGTACTAACACATTTGACTTTAGTGAAAATCCTCGCAATTTAATATATTACTATACACTACAACTATGCTGCAGAGTAATAGAGGTGGGTAACAACAGAATTTAAGCATTCAGCATGCTGGCTCTCCCTCCGTGTTGAGCGAGATGACCAAGAAATCTGGGATCCCTTGTGATTGAAAAGGCGAACTATTTAATGAATTGGTGAATGATTGAGCCACCGGACGCCGAGCGTGTTCCTTCACACTCTCCCTCGATTAAAATCACGTCTATCCGTGTGAATAATGATTTCTGTGGTGGTTTCAAATGCATAGATTATTTGGGCGTCGCACGCCGATCAAATTATTCCGTTCGGCGCTCGCTGGTTAGCCAAAGGTAAAAAAGTGTGACTGATAAAGACTCAGTGCACAGGCATTAGCATGCGTATTAATATTCACGGGACGTGTTCTACATATTCACTCTCGAAAGGGTCCTCTGAATTATTGTGGCCCCTCCCTCTTCCACACTCTCCACAGCCGCCGCTCTCTCGAAAATCGATTCCGGCGTTCATACGAGGAATCTCGATCCCCGCTAAACGCGTCAGATGTTTTTTTAATTTTTCGGCTCGACCTTCGGGCCGACCCCCTCCTGCATTATTGATTCGACAACCGATTTTATTCACTGTGACTGGAAGCTGGATATGGTGAATGAGTTTTGCGTGTACATTTTTTTCCTCCGCCATAGTGCGTGAAACATCCATTTTAGCTTTTGATTTCACTCTTTCGCGAAGAGTTATTTCCTCTGTCTGAAACATTTCAGTCATTTTTTTCATGTTAGCGAAGCGGACTAGGCCTGTTACGTCAAGATCATGTAATTAACATTCCAAACAGTTTCTCAATTCCGTTTTACGGTTTTTTTTTTAGATGAAGGGAGGTATTCAAAGACCGATAGCAACATGCAGAGCATACCAAAGAAATTAATGAGGGGAACGGAATCAAAATCATAATATTGTGTAAAACTCCGACATCGTGTTACAGAATAGAATGGATGAAGACATAAGAGTAAATTTGCATAAATGCCGACTGAAGAAATTAGGAATATTATGCCTTGGAATTGCTAATGGCGCGTTACAGGGATATGATGAGAAAGTTATGGCTTTTGGAATGAATTAGATTGAACGTTAAAATATAGGAAAAATGCTTCGTTGGATAGATTTAATTGGGAGAATTAATGAAGGTGGGATGGCAGTTACGTTAATACTGTTAGAGAAAAGAATAGATGTGATTTAAGAAGTAAGTATTAACAAAGGAGCAATATTTGTAGCTTTGAAAATAGTGTCCTCAAAAAGAATCTTTAAATGTAACAAAAGCCATGGAGAACGGTAGGAAAGGGTGGAAGACATTAGGTATATTGTTCTAATCTAAAACAAAAATTTGTTGACTAGAATTTCTATCACCAGTTCACCTATGTTTTCCCAGCAAAATAACTGCGATGGTTTTTCATTTTCGCTATATATGTCGATTAAAAATTTTTTTTTCCATGGGCTTAGCTAGTCGAGTTTTCAAAGAAAATTATTCTTAGCATGCAGCAACGGGAATTCGGAAATATAGCAAGAATGATATATGTTTCTACTCTTAAATTTTAACGATCATTTCATGCGATCTCCGTAAAATTTTAGACTTTCTATCACTGAAATATTTAACATTTTCTGACACAGAAATTGGCTACAATGAAGGCACATTGAATTTGGTTTGATGCCTGGATTAAAAAGAAATACCAAAATATTTTGCAAGAATTTTGGGCAAGTGTGCGTTGTCAGCTCAGGCTCATCTAAGAATTTTATTCAAAAGAAAAGGAAATACATATTTTATCGTTGTGCATGAATCGTATTTCCTACTGGTCGAAGAGTACAAGAATGTTTTATTCATTTACGCCACGAACGTAACGATGTGATCATGTAAATTTTCATGATCATTAATGGGATATGTCTGGAAAGTGATTTGAATGCATGTGACCAAAGGCACCATATTTCCATGCAATGGGAAACATAATGGGCAGTCTTTACGTTTCCTAAAAACTTCGGGATTCAATAATTTTTCGTTGTTTGGAAGTGAATTAGTGACTTTTCGGTATCGGCTATATTTGAAACGACTAGTTTTACTTGATACTTGCGAAAAATTACCTTATGACCAGCCATCCTCTGGGGACCATGTCACACCTCGGGTGTCGCGAGCCATTACGTTGTGTGTTCATCTTGAATTTTCACATTTGTTATAGTTTTGTGGAAAGCTTTAAATATAATCCGAGTAGTTCCTATGTAGCACCCAACTTTTAGCAATCTTATGGTTTAACCTCTGTATCCTTACCTGTCCGATACCAATCCATTGGAGGCCGGATAAGTGCCATGGTTCTGCTGGGGATATAGGAGTATGCGTTCAACATCCATAATACCACAAAACAGTTTTATTTTCAACTTCCTCTGCTATCTTCTTCTCACTAATTTATTATTTTAGCCCTTCTGGTGTCTCTCCTATGACCCATCTTCATGACCATCTTCATGATTCAGCAAATCAAATGGTGCTATGTAGGCTGACCATTCCCCTGATTATTTTTAGCACTAATGGTAGCCTTTAAATTCGGTACTTAAATGCTCAATTTTTTTTGTAAGGCGCAGAGCACTGTCTATTCTAAACTTAATACCTAGGTAATCACATTATCCATGTCTAAGTCATGGATGCTCGAGGCATCGATAGAACCTTTGCGTTTAGAACTCCCGACTTTTGCGTTTCCAGGCCAGCACGTTCACGTGCTATCTACCGCGCCCCGCTTCAACTCTGTAAAATGTGAGTAGTTGAGTTTAGATTGTAAAACATTTAGTGGGTTTCATTATGGTCATTTAACTGATTAATTCAGCCTGAGGATCATCCCTCCCGTTGCGCTCTTTGTCATGCAAGTAAACATTTTCTTCTTAATGCGAGTGAGGGAATTGTATTTGTCTGTTGATGCCGGAAAATATTGAGTTGGTAGAGGGTCTCTATATTGATATTGTTATTCCTCTTATGCACCCCTCATAATTTCTTGTTTTGTCCCGTGACCTTGACTCCTACGTTTTATTTTTGTAATAACTGGACTGAACATTAATGCATCAGCTACTGATTTCCTAAATAATCGTCGTTATTGGATTTAGTCTAGGACCTCCCGTAATGATCCTCAATGTCCACTTACCCTCCTCTCCCAGTTGAGCCTCCGCCTGTTTCTGTCGTTTCCCCCCATATGCCGTTTCATCCGGTATTTGCTCTGTGGGTCGAGAAGATCTCTTCCTCTCAGAATGCTGCCGATCCTCCCAGTAGTGGGCGAAATGAAATTAACTCCTGCCAAAGTACACACACTCGCTCACGGTTTACCGTCCGATTGGCTCTCTCGCCGGCTCATTCCCGTACGCATGGCCGCTCGTTTTACCAGGTGAATTCGCCTATCTCCGGCTGTGGCTGCATTAAGTCCACCAAAATCCAATTCTGTCGTCGAAAATTAAAATGGGTCTTCGCAAATTATAGGATCACCTCGTCCGCCGCTCTGGGGCCATTTCAAACATCCGTGAAAGGGGATGGAGGGAAAAAAGTAAATTCGGGGTCGATTTTAAATTTTTTCCCTGCCTTGGTTGGATATACTGATATTAAAACGCTGCCTCAGGACGGCGGGTGGTTTTTTTTCACCTTTTTTAATTTGGCTGGATTTAGTCATTTCCGGAATCGGACGATCTTCATTCGACAGGGTTCGGTAGGGGGAAGAGGATAGTGCTGTAATCCTCACCAAAAGTGCCAAAAAAATTCAGAAAATATGACCCCGCTTGGAATCTGTGGATGCATCGCTTGGGGGATGGTCGGGAGTCCATGCGTGGCACGTAAGTCAAGCTGAATAACTCTTGGGGCGCATGAAATAATAAGGATTCATTCTTGTATTTATTCTAAGAACTTCCAGGTTTACACCGCTCGTCGTCCTCCCGTACTCGTATTTCACGTAAATCGTGCCTAAATAAAAAATGACCCTCGCTCAAATTTGAACTTGGACAAACTTACGATCACGATTGACGTAATCTAACCGAAACAGGCCCTTTTGTCTGCTGACCAGAGGAATGAACTGTTTGCGCTCTCACTCACAGTCGCAAGCCCTCGACGTGGGAAGGGAGATTGCAATTGGATGAAACTGAGATCGTCCTCTCCAGTTGGGAACAAACAACAAGAAGCGGGTGGTCGGATGGAGTTGACGAAAGAGAGGGAGGCGGGGACGGAGGGGATATTGCGGTGTGATGCATCTGACATTGTTTCTAGGGAAGCTTCCTGAAAGATTTGGGAAATGGGAAAAGGGTGGGTTTGGCGGAGAGGAGGCGGGTCGATCGGTTGAAAAACAAGCGTGCCCGGGAACGAGAGAGAGGGAAATGGAAACTTCTTCGGCAGCACTGCGGAAGTCTGCGACTGATCGTGGTGACTTGACCTGGATGAAGTTTAAAAGGAATTGTTACCATCTTAAGGATTGCGAGTCACATCGCCTCTAGGTTCCAGCAGAGGTAATTGGATACTTTCTCAGAGAAGCATGACTATAGTCGTCCTCCTTACTGTCCGAAAAGGTAACAATACCCGCAGAAAATTAGGAAACGTATGGAATTAGAAGACAAGTGAACAAGATACATATTATTATCAATTTATAAAGGGCGAATGGAAAATGGCACAGGATGTTGGAGGAAAATAACGAAGAAAATATCGAATTACGAACGATGCTTGCGAAAATAGAGCAGAATACATTCCTGCTCTTAATAAGGGCTATTAAGCAATGATTACACTGAAAAATAATAATATATATATAAAATAAAAATATATATAATGTAATAATGAGTACTCTCACTTTGAAGGATGTTTTTCATAAACTGACGTTGAGAGATTACAAATATGTTTGATAATACTTTGGATTGAGAAATGAAGATGTTATTTTCATTTATTTTAACTATTGTTTTAATTTTAGGCCGATATTGCCGGAAGAAACGGGGAACGCTGTCACGTCCTGGAGGCAATTAGATATCTTGGTGAGTATTTCCCGAATTTTATTAAAATTCATCAGTATATAGCATGAACCTGAAAGGCATACACATGAGGAGATTGTTATTGGAAATTTCTATGAGGTAAAAAAAGTTTTAATACCGTGTAATACCAGTGTAATACTGGTAGAATATGAGTAAGTTCATGTAAAATTTCACGGTGGCGAGCGTCAGGGAAAACCGGGAATTGTCAGGGAATTTTGGAAATCTGGAAAAGTCAGGGAATAGTCAGGGAATTCTCGTAACAGTCAGGGAGAAACTGGGATAGGACATTCTCGTTATTTTTCTACCACTACAATTATCGGACAGTCTTTCCCGCTCTATATTTCACCAAACATTTCACCAACTAAAACGAATGTCCGTCGCCGAAGTGCATAGAATAAGCCCCGTCAATTCGTTGAACATTCAGTTGTGAATCTTAGTTATTTAGCTGTGAATCAGTCGTACGATGCATCTCTTTTGTATATTCTTAATGCGATATTTGCCTAGTAGCATTATAATTCATGATCACCATGTATTCCGCTCATATCAAGGAATCCGAGGCTATGTTGTTCTGAAGATTTTACTTGGCGTTTTTTTTAACTTCCGAGACTCGGGTCAAGAGGTAGTTGCAGCACACTAGCTTGTAGTAAATACGTGCTTGCAGTTCTAAAAATACGAGACGAAGATTATCAAAACGGTAATACAAGTACGATCACACGTGTAAACAAAGTCTTATGTAAGATCATCTTCGATTCCCATACCCCCCTTCGCGAGACAGTAAGAAGTGTCCTCCTCCCCTCCCCTCCTTTCACGCTCGACGTAATTATTGAATGGCACCCTTAGCTCCGTCTCGAAGCAATTTGATCAGGTCACAAACCACCTCAAATATGATATTCCTGAATATGATGCTGCCGTTGCTAATTGCCTCCTGTTTTCGCTCGCAGTGGCGCGATTACGTTTTGTTTGTTTATACAAATAGTTTTACATTTTTGGTTCCTTCTTACAATCAAGGGGTTATGACCACGTTAATCAAATTGTTATTCGCTTCTAAACGTCACTCGTGCCATCAGATTTTGATCCAGTCTAACAACTTGGGCTTGGTTTGTATTTTTCGCGCAACCTGTGCCGGAGTCCGCCAGTAAATTCACTATTAACTTTCCCTTCGATGCCTTTTCAGTAATCTTAAACTTCCCAGAGCTACCACGACACGCCAACTGTGACTTGAAGATTTAGACATTGTCAATTTGTAATTTTACCGAAGGAAACATACACGGCCACGGAAATACGATAAGTGGCTGCGTACCCGTGGCCGCGAAAAATGTATTATAAGTGTGTATAATTTGTGTTAGGGCTTAACTTTTGAAGGTTTAATGTATTTTTTCATTCTTATAGCTTTTAATGTATTGATTTCAACTTTTAACATTTTCTGAGTTTTGACGAAAATTTAATTTATCAGAAATAAAATGTTCCGATAATAGCAGACCTTTTGGCGTTAGGTCAGGGAAATTGGTAAGGCCATCAGGGAAAAGTCAGGGAATAGTCAGGGAATTTGAAAATTGGATATCAGTAGCCACCCTGAATTTATTTCAGTGACTTTGTATTAAATATTGTATGAAATTCTTTTAGGGAATAATTCTTAAAATTTTTCAAAATAAAAAAAGTTTGGGAAATTTAAATCGATCTCTACTGTTTAAAACTTCGTATTGGCATAAAAACATATGAAACTTGTGATAGCTCTTGCTAGTTTTTCAATGTAAATCAAGATTTTTAATTCGTCCAGTTTACTTAGAATGGATGGAAAGTGATTGCCTTATATTTCTACCCTGTATATCACGCAGACAACTAGGAGGGCACTTAGATAACCAACGGATATGTAGGGCATATCTATAAGCTTCGCATCCACTAATATTTATGGGTAACCATGGTGGATAACTATTGTATGTGCTATCGTAAATTTGGAACTCATTTGGTATGCGCAAACTTAACACAAGCAGGAATTCTCTATACCCCTTGTTTCACTATGTCCACAAGAGTAAAGCAACCCGTGCACCAAAGGATGTTACTTTATCCAATGGATATGCATGGATTCTGTTTCACGTTGGATTTCAGCGATGTAACGACACGGCGGAGAATATTCTTGGAAGATATTAATTGTATGTGAAGTGTATAGCCGCATGGTCAGTAGTTAATTTTTTATGCTCAAGTTATCATCGATAGAATATTGTGTGCGTAGTGAGTTTATATTTTATTTTGGAAGTCCGTATGCAGTATATAATTTGTTAGTAGTTTTTCAATTTGTACTCAAGATGAATATTATCATTACAGAGGAGGTGGTGGGATAACCCATTTGTATTATATTTGCTTAGGCGGAAGAGAGCTATGACATTTCGTATTGAAGGGATGCATGAATGTTCGCTGCTTAAAGAAATGAGGAAAAAAATTACAAACCATTTCAAAGTATTTATTCAAATTTACCTCCGTCCGTCGGGTGGGACTTCAAGGCGTGGTCCTCTTGGCGCCTTTCGTTAAGAGCAGGTTTAATGCCAATGTTGGGTTTCTCTCCACCCTCCATTCGTTCCCTGAAAATTATTACCTTAACCCACTTACCCACCTCTGGTGTAAATGCCCTCAGTTGTCGATCGCCTTCCCAAAATAACTACTGCCACCATTATGAACCAAGTGATGTTTCTCCGTTTATATTCCCGTACGCTTCTTGATCCAGATGTCATTGGGAATGGATGGTCGTGGATCATATTAATTGTTGTAGTTACAGGCGATAGACATACTGACATAGGCAAGGTTTTATAACGCGTCAAGATCCCTTAGGATAGCAATCGAGTAAAATGCAAATTTTAGTTTTCTATCAATACCTCAGTACACTAAAAAGTGCGGTAATCTTAAGCGATTGTGAAAAACATCATTTCCTTGCTTGTTTGTTTCCACTCTTTCATTGTCATTTGGTGTCGCCGAGGCTTGTTTAATTTTCCCTGCCATCTCATTCTTCTTTCGTAACATATATTCGTTGCAGCAGGCTGACTGAATTTTACTTGCGCTACACTCCCAGTACGATTGGAAACAAGGAGGACGAAATTGTCCATCTCCAGCGTGGACCACTATCATTCCCTCATCCGCGCATTTTTTTTATCAGGAGATCCCTCACCCCCCATCTCTCCAGCGATCTCGGTCGGAACGATAAAAAATGCATGAGCAACGTGGTTAAAAAAAACTGAAAGATAAACCATCTCCTGCTCCTCCTCAAATTCGACACGGGGGTGCAGTCGCGTACACGCGAAGCGCTTGGTGACACACGGGATGTAAATTCATTCAGGAGATGAGTTTTCAGAGTCTTGTCTGCTCGTAAACCCGTGCGCCAGGAGATTGCTTCGTCTGTCTCTTCCTTCTCTCGCTTTGTTTTCAGAGACCTCTCCCCCAATCCACCCCTCGTGTGTCGCGATAGAGTTTCGCGCTCGCTCTTCAGAACAGCGAGAGGAGGAGCCGGGGCGGGGAAGGGTGTTCGCGGGGAAGGAGGGCAGAAAAAATAAAATTGTGGGCGGGTGCCTGCGGATGATGGAAATCAACAGTAGAAGGGGGCAGCACGGGATCGCGTTCGTCTGATTCGGACGACGGGGAAGCTCTTGGTCGGGTGCGGTATCGTGAGTTGGGGAGGGGAGGGAAATGGACCGTAAATGCAGTCGCCCCGCGTATCTCTTGCCCCGTAGACCACTCCCGCTGACCGTGACCCTACGATTCATCCGCTTGGCCGGCTCCGGGGATGACCACCAGAGTTCTTTCGCCGGTCTTTTTTTTCCTCTTGCCGTACACGAATGCGGGAAGAGGAAAAAATGAATAAGGATTCAACTCGGGAACCGTAGAAGATCCTGAGGAAAGCATCGCGTTGTATAATAAATTCCTATAGACGTACAGAAAGTGTCACTCGGCTACTGACAGGTCTTGGTTGGATATCCCTTTGGACTGGAGCTTTGTTTTGCAAGATTCATCTGTAGCTGCATTTTATCATGCAATCCATCGTGAGGGCGTGTGGCAAGAGGTGGTAGGTATGTCACTAGTCGTGAAGTGGAATTTTCGCAGAAAAAACTTTGTTAATTGATGATGGAGTATGGTGAGTAATGCCTTTCAAGGACTCATACTTCGTTTACCTTGAAGTCGTGTATTTTACGTGGCAAAACGAATTATAGAACTCTCGGTCCGACCGCTGATCTTAGGACGCGTTTACTCGGAACCGAATTCGGTATTTTGTGCACGAAATCGTTAGATGAGAATGAAAAATGAACTTTATCAATAACTTAATCTTCTAACCACGGTCATTCATTCATACTGGAAATTGAAATACGCAAAAGGTGACGCCCATCCAACTAGCTGCACTGAAGATTTCTTCGTCATCCACCTTCCCTCTTTGACTCTTTTGGCGCGATCACAGGAGAGGAAGTGGAGGTATGCGTACAAAGCTCCTGCGCATCCAGTTAATAACCCAAAATAACTGGAAAATGGAATTCTCAAAGTACTTTTCGTGTATACCTATTATGGTATGTATAAAAGTGTAATTAAATTTATACATATACCTACTGTTTCATAAATTACGACGTAGTCGAATATGAAGTGCCTTTCGAAATACCCGCATGGTGTCCAGCCACCACTTCCATATGTAGAATCTGCTGTGTGTTCCCCATTGTGGTTGGGTAAAGGAGCTGCGCAATCTCAGTTGTGATTGAACGAAGGAGTGACGTGCGAATCTTTCATATGCCCACTCAAGGGTTAAAAACATCAGTTTTTTTGCCGCTTATAACTCGAGAACTTCGTGAAGGATCGAAGAACGGAAAAATTCTGTTTTTTTTTATTTTACAAACTCTATCATACTCGGCCATAAAAAATATGGTCAACGACCCCCATTTGTCACCCCTGTCTGTCGTGAAGATGTAGTGTGGGAGTAGAAATATATATATCTGCAGTGTAAGATAATAAATCATCGTGTGATTTGAATTTTTCGAGTAACTTTAATTTTTAATGAGTGATGCGTGCAGATTTTACTCGGAAACTGTATAACATCCAAAAGAAAGCAGTGCATTTTGTAACAAATTCCCTCGGACGTACTGAAAGTGTCACATGGCCATTGGAAGGTCTTGCTTTGAAATTCCAAGAGACTGAAAGATTGTCCACAAGTTTAACGTTGCTTGAAAAATGCAAATCACAGAAGTTCAATCTGAAACTGCAGGCGTATTTCTTCGCCCGCACAGCACCAACAGAACAAACAGAAGCGACAGCTTAAGAGAATGACAGGGGGACCAAGAAATACAAGACTAGGTTTTTATCACGCATAAATCAAAACCACAACGTAAACAAAGAATTATTATTGCAAAAACACTACGCATCGCATTATCATCATAGTGGCTGGTGACCTATCACTCCCTGACACATGCCCTTGCGGCGGCTCGCAGGGTAACGTGTAGATGTATATGCCCGGTACCATCACCTTCTTCTACTTTCGCATACGCTAGCCCTCTCCCACTCAGTCTTTCCCTTCACCTTGTCACTCTTGGGTCAAGCGTTTTTATACACACGGGACGGTCTCGTCTCAGTCTCCATGGCGACGCTCCTGACGGCTTGTCTGGCTTTTCCTTCTTCTTTCACTGCCTTTCTCAACCACTCCTGTGTGGTCATTTAGATGGGAATTGAAGGGGTTTTGGGGAAAATTGGTATGGAGGAAGTTTGGAGAGCGCTCATCTGAATTTGTCTCAGTTGTTTACGTCGCTTTCTTTTCCCACGTGCCTGTCTTCCTTGTCTAGGTCTGCCTCACCCTCCTATGGGTCCGGTTGCCTCCAGGTTTATTCTTGGTTGATTGACATGCGAAGCGGATTAGTACATGCATAGCTTAGGAATGTTTCTATGTTTTGTGTTTGTTTCTCGGGATAAAAGAGGGTGAATCAATGCTCTGCGGGTGCCTTTCTCTCTCCGAGCATGTCCCTAGTAGGCTCCTTCCACTTGGGGCTGATTTCCCGCAGATGTTATGCACTATATTTCGATTTTCTCGTTTGAGTAATTTATTTTTACATACATTTAATTTATTTGATTTTAAGGCGTTGAAATAAAATGATGCTGGTGGTAATTATCTGCAAACATGTGTTGGTTACATTAAAATTTATTGATTTTCGGAAATATTGTATTGTGTACAGCCTTTACTTATAACGCAATAGACATCCCGTAGATTCCGGGAATTACTTCACCTTCACTACTATTTTACAATTAGAAACTTTTCAGGGGTTTATATGAAGGTGTGCTTCTTCTTTCTCCGGTCCGGAAATGTATCTTACGGCTTCAATTTCATCCTTACGGGAAGGATAGGGATGCATAGCTCCTTCCAGAGTCAACCTAACATAATGTTTTCAAATTGGTTTTAAAATATAGGATGGAGTATAAAATTATCTCAAAGAAAAGATAGAGTAATCTACCTTATCAATCTTGCCAATAATTCAATAATAAATTGTTCATAGAACAAATGGAATGTACACTTTCTTGAGCCATGGAAATTATGGGAACTAGGTTTATTTGAATGGTATAGGGGTGGTTGAAGGAGAAGGCTCGGTGAAAAAGCAAAAGAATGGAACAAACAAGGTATTTGAAATGCCATGAGAGACGAAGGTTGATCTGAAGAATGAACAATTGGAAAATAGTGGCCTTTGTTTTTGCATCTCATGCATAAATATCGTCTTTGTAATTATTTCCAATCTTGCTTAAGTATTTGAATAACCCTTATTAAGTTTCACTAAGTATAGTTCATCCACTATTTAATTTACGCTCTGTGTCGATTTCTATAATAGCTATTTATATTAGTAATGAACTTCATATTTGGGTGTAGACTTTCTCAAGAAAAATGAGTATCTAGAGCGTATTGAATGTGACTCCATTATATATATTATTATTTTAAGATCTTTTAAATATATAATATGACTTCATGGTGATTGTTGTTTTGGTGAATGCAGATTAAATACTGTGCTGTCATCTTTCGACACATTGTGTGATCTTTTAGCAAATATACATGGATCGATTACCTAAATTGATGTTTGCGGCTCTGAAACGTAAACTCCTTTTCGTTTAGCTTTGTATATAATGCTTTGATACATGCGCGAAAATGTCGTTTAATATATTCGTGCTAAAAAGAGTTCCTTCTTCTTATGAACACTCATACTTATACGATGCTATGAAATATTGGTATACCTCTTCCGTTTAGCGACGGCAGCGATGTTTTTTGATGGTTCCCGAAGGAGAAACCTTTTATTTGGAAGACCATAGAGAGAAGGATTGTTTGTAATATTTCAGAGTAAGCTCTGTCGTTCTTAGAGATCTGGATATATTTATCCGCTGAGCTTATGTTTCTGGCTTTATAGGCCTAGAATAAAAGATGAAATTGACAAATCGAGCAATTAAGATAGTCGTGTCGTTTTTGAATTTTGAATGTATTTTGTCGTGTCTTTTTTGAATTTGAATAGTTTTTGTGAAGTTCTGAAATTCGAAATGGAATCATTGAGAAATGTGTTGCGCCTAAGTGCAATAGGCCTGCCAGAACTGTTCCAGAATAATCATTTTACCATGAATTTTACTTTTGCTACAATTGCTGCTGCGCAGTTTTACTTCGTGTAAGTTTGAATAAAATTTGCAAGTAAAGTATTTTATACACTTTTTTAAGTTTGTCATCGTAGATTTTTGAAATGAGTGGTAAACCCATTAAATATCGAATTCGGTATATTCTGAAATAGTGAAATTTGAATCTTTGCATCAAAGAGCGCATTAATCAGGTAATATGAAGCATTCATTTACGGTATATCTATGTTTCAAATCGAGTTAACAATTAAGTAAATCAGTGTCCAATATTTGTTCGCTTGGTTTCCTTTTATTTAATTAGATGGAGCGTCCTAAAAAGCTCATCAATTTATTATGATGTGGAACCTCCTCATTTCTTTATTCACCATTCACCTTGGCAATTCGGATTTACTTTCTATTTATAATCACTATTTCACAGTCATTCCGTATTCTTTCGGTGACATTTACTTTAGTGGAGGATAAAACTAACGAGATTTGAATATCTTGGAAATATATGATTGGATCGAGTTGGTTCCATGTTGGACCATTAGTGCGAGTGGGTATTTTTTATTTTTTTCGCTTGAATCAAGTCAGTCCGAATGAAGTAACAAGTGATTAACAAAAGTAAATTTTGCAAAAAATAATCAAAATATGACTAGCAAAATAAATGCGTAATAGATGCCGAATCGGTGTAAATATGCTTTCTGTGAATACTCTAATTAATACCGGAACCGGAATCGTTTTCCTCGTGATACTGGGGTGTAGACCTACCTAAAAATGCTCATGCAGGTCACGCCGTTTATCATCACATTTGGTACGTAGGAATAACCACGCTGGCCAAATAGCTCCCAAGTTG
Organism: Platycnemis pennipes; assembly: GCA_933228895.1. Taxonomy (NCBI): domain Eukaryota; kingdom Metazoa; phylum Arthropoda; class Insecta; order Odonata; family Platycnemididae; genus Platycnemis; species Platycnemis pennipes. The sequence continues at coordinate 58,066,450 of OW121853.1, forward strand.
GTCAAAAAAATCCGCTTGGAAGTGAGATATAACGGATTCGCTAATTTGTGTCCATCACTCCATTAGTCTTCTCCTCGGTCGCATCAAAGTGAGGGAGGAGACTGCTCATCCCTTCAAAACCTGACTTCTGAAATGGAGCGGTGGGAGGGGAATAGGTGAGGTCTGAACAGATGGACTGGAGCGGTAAAAAGGATTGCAAATCCTCTCGGATTAAATCCCCTTCGGACTCTTAAGTTTCTCTCGAAAGCACAGGTTTTCCCGACTTTGGTGTTTCCTCAAGCCCTCGTAAGCGTGTGCTGTCATGGGCTTAAGCCCAGTTGACCTGTATCTTGAAGCATTAAGTCCCCTTCCTGTGAAGGGGGGAAGATTTAAGGCCCTAATGTATTTGCTGTGTCCGTCGCAGTAGTGATCGTATAGGAATTCCAAAGAACCTTTTAATCCCGCGGTTTAAGAGTCGTAGCATTTAAGTCTGACAATCAATGAAATGGAAGTTTGGCTTTAGAATGAGTCTGCTGTCCTTCATTTTGTAACTGTATATTTTTGCCAGTATTAAAAAATAGGTCAGTTAGCATTCAATCCATTTTTGCCACTCCCTTCCTCGATTTGACCATAAAAAAATGTAACTGAAATTTAGGGCATAGGTTCTCTAATCTGTGGCCAAAATTTTAAAATTAGTCGTATTTAGATATTTTATCTCATGTCTAGCATGACGAAATTGACTAGATTTCTATTTTTTGTTCTCTCTTTGGATCAGTTGCAGAGAGTAAATCCCATTGGACACCTCAATTGTAAAATTAATAGAAAGAACGTCGAGTTGCGTTTGTGGCTGTAGTGTTCGGTTTTGTGAGGTAAGAAGTCTGAAATTACAGCTATTTGAGTATTTTACAGCTACTCGGGGGATGCGACCGACTGCTGAGGTCATTTATTCCATTTAGGATATTTGTGTTATCGGGCATGTATTTTAGGAACGGTGGAAGAGTGGAGTGAACCCGCCGTCGGCATTAGCCTATTATTAATTAAAGGCGCCAAGGGGTCGACGTTTTAAAGTCCCATCCGACAGACGGAGTACTTAACTCAAAGTGCCTCCACACAGCTCCCAAGAAGGGACTGGTATACCAATGAAAAATATCTGCCTCAATCGGGGTTCGAACACATGCCCTGGAAATGGAAAGCAGTAACCTAGCCACCACACCAACCCAAGCCGCTGATTGGAATTAGTATTCCTTTTGTTGTCGTCATCGTCACTGGTCATCAATTCTAAGATTGGTGGCATGATATTAATAATAATATTTATTTGCCCAGAGATCAAGGTACACATTTTCCAAGATATAAGGCACATTTCTACATTACAACATGGAGCATATAAAATAAATAATTACACAAGAAGAAATTCATCAATTTAATAAAATAGATGTATCATGAAAAATGCCCGTAATTTGCATTTAAAAAGAGGAATTTTTTCACACATTTCAGTTAGCTTGGTAGCTTATTCTATAGTAGCAAGTCCATGTGCTTTTGGGCATAGCTAGAGATTTTTGTTCTAATAAAATATCTGTGTAGATTATTGGAGCCTCTCGTATTGTAATTATGGATGCAGTCATTGGTGGAGTACTGTTAAAAATTTTGTTTAGGACCCACAATTGCAAAGAACATATAAATGCACGGGAGTGGAAGAATGCAGAATTTATTAAACAAAGGGCGACATGGTAAAGGATGCATCACTCCATTCGATTTTTGTAATTTGTCATCTCTCCATATTACGTAATAGCGTAATAGTTCTTCTACTTCACATCCATAACTAATATCTAATACGAGGTATTACTTCCCGTTTACATTTTTCTTGATAACTGTCTTCATCGCACAACCTCAGGACATGTCCCATGCCTCTCCTTTTTCGAGTATTGAAAAAATCTTATTTTGATTGGAATTTAAAAATTTTCTTGACGTAACAGTTATGGTTAATTTTGAAGTATCCTTTTGTACGTTTTAATGTGAAAAGTGTTCGTGTCTCAGATTTTCTCGCTAAATACCCTAATTGAGTTGTTGAATGAGGTGCTTGTCATTTAATCACCAATAAGTGTCAGTGTATATTATGATTGTTAATAGCACTCCAAATGATATTTTATTTACTGGCTCAGTAAGACAATATTATTACATAATTATCACTTTCTGTCAATAATTATCTACGTTATAGCCCGATATTGACGCATAATGTCGTACAACTGAATAATTCACGTAGAATGTTGAGCCATACTTTTTGATTTGTCGAATTGAATTCTTGATACTTATCTCTAAGCCCAAACAATGGTCTTAAGTGTTCAAAGTGTTTGGAATTCAATACTTGGATATTAGGTTATTTGGGTTGTGCGATTGATAAGTTAGTCCGTCAGTGCCTCTCTATTCTTTTCTTTCAGCTCAACGAAATGTGCTATTGAAGCTCCGTCGTAATCTTTGCAGTGGAAATCCATTTCTCGGCGAAGAGCATCCAGAGAGCTTTCTTCCTTTGTTTGAATAAACGAGAACCATCTCTGTCAAAGGTAAGGGCTATTCTCAGTCGAACTAGTTAAAATCAAGTAGACCTACTTGATACGATCGCGACTCTTTTTCGTGGTTAGTGGTGTTTACGCAGGTTCTCAAGTACGCGAAATTGACAAAAGCAACAGCTTCATCTTCTCTTCCATCTCTCTTTGTGGAGACTTCGTTACATGTGAATTCGATGGACGAGCAATAGCGGAACAAGCAAAACAGCCTTTCAGTCCACCCGCTTTCGGGGGCATGCAAAGCAGGGTTAAAAACCAGCGTAATCTCCCGGGCTGACTAACTCCAGTTCCATCTGTCTGTGGGGAAAGTTCCGCAGGAATACGAGCGCAAACAATTTAATCCTTTTCTGAATTTGAGGGATCGATCCGACCCTTCTCCTTTCTCTTTATTAAAGTTTTAGGGCATGGGCCTTTCCCTTAATTTGTACTCGGGAGCGAAAGAGGATGAGAGAGAGAGTTTTGGAGGACCAGAGGGGGGATGGCGCAGGGGTTGGAGGTTCGGGAGCATTAGGGCAGAGGGGAAACATCGGCCCTGAGGGTTGGATCCGGCCTCGTAGGTCATCGGATCCGCTCGTCGAGTTTATTTACGAGGGGAGATACAATCATGACTTAGGCCGCTCAAAAGTTGCTCATCTCCCCGATGGGAAGAAGTCACTAAACTACTTATACGGTAGTCGCGAAGAGGTGTGAAAAGATAGGTGGTTGTCAACGGCGAGGAGGGACACACTTCGGGAGGTCATACATTTTTTGTCCAGTGTTTTTTCTCGAGGTTTTCGGTAACCTGACCCAATTAGTAGATTTTATCTCCCAGTGATTTACTGCGCAGTGAATAGCTCTGACTCGATTACAACAACATTTTACCCGTGATATTTATGCGATATGAATATTCTGTTCCCAGTCCAAGGACAGAAGACACTAAATAATGGCTGAGAGATTTTCGACAAAGACATTGGCGTTGAAATAACCAAAGATTCTAGGCTAAGATTTCGGTGCGATAATATATTAGTTGAGATTTACATACTGTGTGATACTACCTATTTTCCATTATTAAAGGAATTCATTCATAAATTCTTTGGGGAGATTGGGTCAACAAAACCATTAAAAATCGAGATTTAAAAAAAGATAAATGGTACCGAATTCCTCATTTCGAATCCTTGCATCTCCATTTAATATCAATAAAGACCTTCCGGATGCCTACACCTTTTTCATACTGTATACTCTGAGTATTTCTTTTGATTGGTGTTTTAATGAGATTCATGAGATGACAACTATAGATAAGAAGTAGAAAGTTCTTAGATGTTAATAGTCGCGATTTATTTTACGCTATTAACTTAAACTGCGCATCTATTAAATAATTCGGTGAGCCGTTTCATACACATTTTTACATATTTTGCCATTTATGTTGTAATTTCAGTCATAAGGAATTCTCTCATGAGTGACTTATTTTTGTTTACGGATTTCTGCATAATTGTAAACTTAATAGCTAATATTAAAAAAAAGATAATGTTCCCAATTCATCCTAGTTAGTGCTATACTTGTGCTAGCTTACAATGTGACTAGCATAATTTACTTCTATTTTTTGTGGTCTGTAACCTCAATGATTCTTTAGATAAGCACATAAAGATAACAAACAGGCAACCATAGGTATTTTAAATAAATCATGCTGTTCGTTACCAATATTCGATACCGAAGTACTCCAGTCTTTTATGTGAGACGAAGAAATACCTTCAGGTATTCCTTCGTGGAAGATTTTCATGATGAAAATAACTATGATTTAGTGTATTCCACACCTTCTATTGGAACAACGGACCGTTGTTATTTTTATGTGAGACGCATTCTCTCTTGAATTGAGGATAGAGAAAGAATCATGAATTATTTAGATGCTCTTCCAACTAACGGTGGTTAGAGGGTCGTGGTAAACTTACTTTGAAGATGCCTTCGCATAGCATAGTTTTTCTTCTACTCTGCATGCGTTTTAACTCTTTCGTATAATTTATAACTGCTATTATCTTACCTATCATTTTCCTCTCTATCCCGGCCTTAAAAAAATATCCTTGCCATTCGCTTTATCCAATTACTCTCACCTCCTATCAATCTTCAACCGCTGTATTTCTCTCAAACACTGTGTAACATTTATTTTTCTTGCATAAATCATCATTCTTAGTACACATCTTTCATCCATGTCAGACACCAAATTTCTTATCGCCCCTAGCTTAATTCCCTATCATCAATGCTTACCTTCGAGAAACCGACTTTTGCTAAAGACATGCTATTCCCAATTTTGGTCCACTATTCCCATTTTATTAACTTATACCATATAATATTTCATTTAGTCCTGTACTCGATTCCGTTTCCCTCTTATTGGCGCACTATCAATCTTTCTTGAAAATCACATTGCTTAAGTTTTCTTCTGATTAGTCTTCGTTCAATATCTCCAATGCCTTTATGTAAGGCATATCTTATCCCTTAATCGAGGTTCTCATTGGCGCAGGAAATCCACAAATATAACTGCCTATACATCAATTTTTCTCATAACTTTAGTACTGCGTCAAACATCCCCCGCTCCATTTATTTAGAATCGGAGTTAAATTGTAATGACGCTGCACCGAAGTTGTGTTGAATTATACCTTCGTGACTATTTAAGGAATACGCACGTAAATCAGGTGTATGGGAGCTGTTTATTTTTAATTTGCTCCCATGGTGGGGAGAGGAAGTGTGAGGTAATTTCGTAAAAGATTTGGATGCGGGCCTGCACGGAAGAATGGGGAGTGACGGGGGAGGGAGGGAGTAGGGAGGGGTAGTGAATGGAGGTGGGGTTGCGAATGAGGAAAGAGCTCGACTACGAATCACCCACCTGCGGCTCCCTCAAGGATTTCTTTCTCGACAGCCCTAGCGTTTCCATAGCAACTGCTCGGGAAACAGCTGATAATTATCCCTTTCGCGAAAACATGAATTCCAACCTTTGATCTCCTCTAATGGAAATAATTGCATTTATGAGCAATGAAACGAATATAGAATGTACAATAATTTTTCAAATGCATAGTGAAATGGCTTTTCCGTATGGTAATGAAAAACTGGAGTACTTCGATTGACATTTATCAGCCTCACTTACTAGCTATTAGTTTAAAATTTCGATCAAAAATCGAAGTCTGCCGTTGCTGTAAGGTCGGTAACGTGAAAGCCTTATAATCCAAATGTTGCAGGTTTAAGTCTCAGACATGGATGTTATATGTGTCCGAAGGTTAAACTCTTATGTCCAATGGTGCGATATAACCTTAGCCATTAAAGCATCCAAAATTATTACTCCAGGTTACGAAACATCCGTGTCTTACAGCGTTTTCTCATTTTCTACCCTTGATGCATTCATCTGGAATGCCTGAGGTTTAGTTAATCATTTTTTATTCAGTATTGAGAATGCTGCGTAGCTTTTGTGCATATCTCAAAATGAAGAACTCAACTATTCGCGTGTGTTAGTCAGGAGGCATTTATATTTACACTTACTTTGCGTGAGATATAGGTGCGTCATAGTTAGGATTAACGATTTAAAAAATATGTGATTAAAATCAATCGTTAAAAATATAGTTACCTATTTAATTTAATCGTTACTTTATAGAAGAGTTAACTTTTAGCTTTTGATCGTTAAAATTATACATTAACGAATGTATAAAACTAACTTCAGTTAATTTTTTTCGTTAATTTTTGGCGAATGTCGACCGGTCCGAATTTGGGCGCAAAGGATGCCCAACAGAAAAATGAGAAAATAAAACGGTATCTAACAATGCAAGGGTAGTTGTGCAAGAATGCAATGAATAGGCCCAGACGAATACATCCAAACAAAAGTGGGGCTGAGGGAAGTGACCGCCAAAGTTTAGGAACGCACCCTCAGACGAGAAAACACGAAACCACGCGAAGACAATGTCCTGGAGGACTCGTATTCCTTGCTCGGTGACATCATGTCGTCAATAATAATAATAATAAAAGGTCTTTATTGGGGCGAGATTGAGACAAAACTGTCCCTTCTGCCATCTAACCCCTAATCAATAGTACATAGTTGAAGCCGAAGAAGAAGGGTCGCCTAAAAACCTATGACGGATAAGGAGGGGGAGGGGTACATTCAAAACTGATGTATCTGTCGCAATGCGCCTGTCGCAATCTGTCGCATCTGTCGCTACGTATGCCTTACTCGGCGACATTGCGTTGTCAAAACATCAGCCCCCAGTGAATCGCGAGAAAATTTGCGCAGGCATACCCTCAGCATCTACTGTAACACTATATAACTAAGCCGTTTCAACTGCAATTTCACAATTGTGAAGGGATACTTCACATCGCAATGTGGGGATCGATATCAAAAACTAACTTTAAAGCACTTTTTGCCGCTAAAAACAATCTTTTGCGGCAAATTACAGACGCACCATGGTTCGTCAGAAAGTCTTACATTCTCGACAACTAAAAAATCCCGGGATTGGATCTCCACCTCAGAAAAATCACCGAATCCTTTCAGCAAAAACTAGGAAACCTGACCAACAACACTCATGACACTAAATGGAATTACAACGAAAATCCACACTTCGAATATTGTAAAAAAAAATGGATACGGATGAAAGAAACCGCAATGACAGTTTTCAGTGTTTGCTTTGTTTGTCCAAAAAATATAAAGGCATCTGTCACCACAGCATCTAATGTGCCAAAGTCACTGAAAAAGTAACTTTTAATGTAAAATTTAAATTTTTTGAACTTTAATCAATTACTTTTGCAGAGTAGTAACTTTTACCTTTAACTAGTTACTTTTTACACTGATTAACTTTAACTTTAATCTGATAATTTTTTTGGTAACTTTCCCAACTATGATACGTGTTACGTTATCCCCAAAATTAATCGTCTCATGTATTTACCTTTCGCTATAAGTTTCAAAATATTAATGCCGTGAGGCATGCTGTGCTTCGCCTTTATTGACAATGACTTGGCAGTATTGTGAATATAAAAATGTTCCTAACGCTTATTATTTATGGAATGTTGCGGGCGAAGCAGATAAATAAGCCTTTGACCTATGCTTTTCTGTGAATGCTCATAAGTAATTCATCCACGCAATACTCTGCTAGCGACCGCGAGCGTCATTCATTTCATTAGGGGTCATGCATTTCATTGCAGGCAAATCTAGTAAAATTCATTTCATTGCATACAATTTAAGTCATGTTTTTTGCTGATGTACCTAGTTTAAGGACCCTTTTTGACATCACTTCATTTTTTTATAGATTCATCATTACATTTGACCTTCTTTAATACTTTCATTGCAGTTTTTTTTACGTCAGACCTGTCATTATCCTAGAGCTGTAGAAACTTAGTAGTTATGAGAAATCTTATCTTATTGTCAAAGAGACCAGAGGAGCTAATGAAACCGAAGACAAATGCATCTGTGTGTAATTTGTACTATATGCATGCCACTAAGGCAAATGTTTCTCAGTGGACTTGAAAATGATATCCAAGGAGTTTGTCATAGCTACCTAAAACAACATGGACATCATTGTTTCCACTTAGCGTTGTGTCATCAAAGGGATGCCACTCCTAACAACGGTACTCTGATGACAACGTGGGAAGATGCATTCGTAATGATTGATTTGGAATAAAAACTATCATTAATGAAAAAAGCAATATAATGGTTGTCATTGCTTAGAAAGGTTAAAAATAGTATTTTCCCTCTTAAGTGTTGTTTTTTGCAATATTATAGAAGATCTCATTGTTCGGAGTGCCAGAAAACATTCCTTAATCCAATATTTTCAGGTTTGATGCTAGTTTTAAAAAAATGTCATTCCCAGGTGTCGAGTCCTTCATGAGTACTCAGTGGTAATGATACCTTTCCATTTGAGGTTATTTTTTCAAGTATTGTATCTCATACCGTTTGGCGTTTTTCATAAAATGATATTTATTGGCGCCTTGTACCACATCGCCCGGGTGGTGTGTCCATATTTACAGAACCCCTCATCTCTCCGTCATAGTTAAAGAGTATCATGTGTTTGGTGGAGATGAAGTGCGCCAGATACTCAAACTTACTCAGCAGCAGATATTATTTCAGTAGTTGGTCGAGCGCTTTTTATAAAAGAGGGACGTTTATTTTCTCTAAGTGCCGAAGAGGGGGGTCTTTAATCAATAATCAGGCGCATCCGGAGACTGAAAACTTAGAAGAAGTGCACGCCTTCCGATCAGTTAACCATGGAAGTTCCTTCCGTCCTCTTCTCCCCTTTTTATTTCTACCGAGACGTCCCTCCCGCGACTAACATGGCTTTTGCGGAGCACTCTTCCGTCTGCTTGCTGGCGTGTTGAGAAGTTCTTCAACTTTCAGGAGGCCTCCTCCAACCGTACCCTACACCATCGTCTCTGCTTACCTCTTGCCCTCCGCTTGTTTTCGACCAAAGACCTACTTCCGCTCCCTCTTCATCCTCCTTCGTCGGAGAAAATCTGATCCTTTACGACCCTCTTCCTTCGCGTCTTGAATTTACGGCCCCCACCAAAACATCTTTAACAAACATGCATCTCGTTTGGCCATTCATCAGTCCAGGATTCAAGACGAGGAGAGCGCCCGTGACCCTTTTCCCTCCATTCGAGATTTGATCTCAAGCAGATCTAGGGAAGGGTTCAAAGGTCACCTTTGATCATGTGGTGAGTAGCTAATAGGGAAAATTAAACTACTCCGATAATTAATGTAAATTGTCACGTCACGATCCGGATACAGTTTGGTACACGTAAAACAATCGCTTTCTTAAATAGCAACCCTTAAGTAATTAAATACGTTAGCGTTTTCGCTCGGCAAGAGAAGTGGAACTCCATTCTGATATGACTTTACTTACCGTCGAAGCGAAATCAACTTTTCTATAATCACTAAGCTAGAATGAGGTTGATGACTGTGATACTTTTACTCTATTGAACACTTGAAACTAAGAAGGCTCGAATTTCTTTTAACGAAGAAAGTTGTTGACGATGACCATATCACACTGAAATGTTACCCTAAGAGAAGTATCACTGTTTTCATCACCACAGGATGGGAGTGTATTACTTATTTACTATTGGAAGTTCATAGGCCATGTGATTCTTTGCCAAAGAAACCAATGCTTAAAATGAGAAAAAGTTCTTAGCAAATAAAAATGGGAATTTTTAATGTAGCACTTTTGCAGTCTGGGAAATTCCATCTAATGAAACTTTGCCGCCAACTGTACTTATCGGAGAAACCAAGCTGGGGCTTTATGAGGCTTTCAGCGAGATTTCAGCGCTCCCGTCTTACTTGAATTGGGAATAATTATGGCCATCCCAAAGTACGCATTCAAACGCACTTAGGCAAACGGAACATTTGAAAGATGCACGCCCTAGATGTTCAGAGTGCAGTTGAGTCCTTACGGAAACTTGTAAAGTCTACGTATACCGAGGTACCGAGCGGCCTATAGAGGCCTCTCGGTTTCCATCGATATCTTCTGCCTCTTGCGGAACTTCAAGTGCACATCGTCGAATTTGAAATGCAGGCGCATGCGCACTCGTCTGCAGGTCCCTTCTTCCACTAGCGCACACGAACGGAGAGGTTGATCTCGAAGGGCAAGCGATGCTTGGATTCTTACAGCTGGTACCTGAATATGTGCAGAAGGCCCGAGATAAAGGCAAGAAAGTCTTTGAGAGAGTGTTCAAAAGGGGTCGCGGTTCCACGATCTTTTTCATTCCATGTGATGAGCGAATGAGAGAGAAATGTTGAGAGGAGGGGTATTGTGCTTTTTGAGATAGAACCGGTGGAAGGAAAGCCTTGAAAGTACGGCTCATTTTTTTGAGGATATCTTGCTAGGGTCGTATTTTTAAAATCCGGAGAATAGTCGTATGCGTTGAGATGATTCTTTTTCTCTCTCTTGCGGTTCCTCTGTTGTAAGTTGCTCTTTAATCTTATGAACACTTTCTATGAGAGTTTGTGTGCTCAAGCTAAATCCTCGGTGAAAATCTGGAGGAAGAAAAATAAAGATGACCTACATTAACGTGAAAACTGAAATGTAGCTAGCTGAAAAGTATCAATGATCTTCCTATAAATGGCTATTTATAATGGATAAATATGTAAACTAATATTTGTGAAGTGTCCTTTTCGTATTCATCGCTGTGCGAATTATTTTATCGTATTTCTATTTCAGGATTATTGGAAAACATAATCTATTTTAAAATATTAGAAATGTATGCAGTATGAAAACTACATCTTCACATATTTTCGGAATTTCAAAAAATTTTTCAGTCTGGTTCATTTTATTTTTTAGCCATCACTGGGGCAGAAGCCGTCCTCCAGAGTATTAAGAGTCCCTAGTTTTTCGGCACTGCTAAATTATAATATCGAAACAACTTATGGGTATTCCTGTACATACTTAAAAGTTGCTAAGAACCATACAAATATTAGGATTATGAATCTAATAATGCCTTGAATTTCAGTTAAATTAGAAATAATACAATATCTGAGTGATTATAACAATTGGTTATCTAAATATTTAAAGAAAATGGACTAATGATATTACACCTGTAAACACTACGCCTAAGTTACGACGCTTGGTAAGAAAGTTTACCAACCAAGTTTACGAGTTCAAGGACAATTTTACAAGAAACTGAAGCTGTAAAACTGTAATAGGTGCAACCTTACCTTTAAACTGAATTAAGAATATGGTATTTTTCAAATAGTTTAATAATGTTGAAGTGATTGATCTCTGTTGATCTATCTGTTTTATTGGTATGAAAAGTGCTCACTTGGGCGTAGGGCATAGGGAGTGTGAAACGTTGCTACATAAGGTATAATGGTCTTGTCCTTTTCCCTAATCACCAGCAGTTTGATACCTAGACCTCGCACCCTAAAATTGCATTACAAAGATTAGTCAGGGTTTCCCAGAGTGACTTTTTTTAAATCAGCTGCCGCGTAATCTCGCTAATTTAGATATTGACATAGGCTCAAATGAGGTTCCGCTGATTGGTGAATTAACTCTATTTTAATTTTAGCTAATTAATATTTTTCGGTCATACATTTACCTCGACAAACGTTACATATCAGTGATATGGTAATAAAATAAAGCTTTGTCACTCAACCTAATATTTTAGGCCTTTAAGGTCTTGGATAATATATACTCTTAACCGTCAAAAGCACAACGAAGGTTGTTGCTCTAAATTGCTGCTTGAGTGTTAGAAACTCATGGCCTTGAAAAAAAGTAGTCTTTAATTTTCTTTCGCTAAAGATTCATCGTTGCATGAATGCTCCGGAAAAAAGTATTTTGAATTCCTAACCCGCGCACCTGATGTAATCACAAACTAACCCAGTTTTATGAACGTTGATGAAAGAAATCTCCTTTAAAAATTTGTTGATTTTTTCCCCTCGTATTCCTGTGATAGTGGTTCTGTCGAGTCGGTAATGTACCGAAACGAACCAGGCTCAAAAGACGTGCATCTTCTCGAAATTGTGAGGACTCCGCATAATCCTCCGGAAACCACTCCAGTCTTATTCCTTTTGCAACTTACTTAAGCCTTGTGGGGGTAATTCATATTTAAGGGATTTTTTTTACGTTCCCCCACCTCGAAACTGGAAGGGAATTGGTCCGTATCCAGGAGCATTGATGCGCTGTGTGATGCGCATAAATCATGCACTGCTCTCTCTCTGTTTTCTTTTTTGGACTGGATTCCAATTCCAAGTTCTATTCTCCATCTCCCCCTTTCCCTACAGAACACAGCAGCCGCGGTGGCAGAAGCCTCGGAGCAAATCGAAGACATGTATATTGATGCTGGACCGAGGAAGGAAGGAACAGCTCTAGGGTACGCTCCCTTTTTTTTCCTCTTTGGATGAAGGACACTCATACAGTGATTGGGAGTAATTGCGGGAAAATCCAAGACCCTCGATTCTTAAAGAGGAATTACTGCATCGTAGGCGGGAAGGGGAGAATTAATGGTGCCGTGAGTTGATGAGGTTTGAATATGCATTCGACGAGGGAGATGGTTCGCTGATAGGATAGCTGGATGGGAAGCTGTGGGAGAAAAGGTAGGCCGCGAATGTTGGAAGGCGTGAGGCTCTTCGATACTCCGTGGTGAGATTATGTGCTTTCAATTTCACATTAGCAAATAGACTGTCAATGTATGCAGTTTTGAAGGTATTGAGATACGAACCGGGTATGCTTAACAATATCTTACATTTATTTAAAAATAATTTTATAACATCGATGTTTTACAGTTGAAGGTTTGACGATCTCGTATCTATAGCTGAAATGTCGTTGTATCTCTCAGTCTCTAGTTTCTTGTAGTACGCGGTTTTGAATGTCTTTCGTGTCCGATGAATTAACAATGTGCCAACTCATCGTTATTATTCGTCTCCAGTTACGTAGTCTTGAAGGAGATGAACTTTATTACTTTTGAGTGAATTTTTATAAGGATGTTTAATTTGGAGTACTATACTGCTGAAATACACTTCGATAGTCAGTAAATCATCAAAGTTATCGTTCTTCATTGGCTCGCAGTTGGATACAAAGTTAAGAATGATCTAAAATAAACGTTTTGAATAGAATACTTTTTTAACAGTTATTTTTTGCCGTAGTGCTATTTCTTTAGTCCGAAAAAGCTTTGCGCTCGTTACATGCGTCAGTAACCTATTTATAGAAGTTTCAGGCGATAGAGAATCAATCGCGGTATATCGCGGTGAAACATTGTTTGAGCTGTTCGTCAAGATGAGTCTAGGGAATAGGATAAAATGAAGCAATAGGCAGGAGAGAGAAAAGTGAATGTATTTCTTGGGGAAGGTGGACAAAGACATAGCGCATGGAGCGTCGGTTGAAAATCCCATCCACTAAGTTTAATAGGTCGGATAAATCTCTGGATTCCTTCATTATAGGTTCGGGAAGTGTGATGAGAATTAAGTTGGTTGTATTTAGAAATTGGGAGCGAATGAAAGAATGTGATTGAGGCGAAAGTTTTAAAGCACTAGAGAAGGTTAATTTCTATTCTTTAATGGTTAGCTACTTGAAGCAATGCGGGATTTTTCCAATATCACGTTTTAGTTTTGCCATATTTCAATGTTATATTGGTTGAATAAATAGCATTTACATAATGATTTCACCGCGTATCGGACGTGGTAATTATGTCAGCAAAGCTTGGCAACTGAATAGTCAAGGGTTCGAATTCTGCTATGTGCATGACTTGAAGACCATTCGAGAAAACGTAATTAGTTTGAGGACCTTGAAAAATAAATTCTACTACTATCGCCTGGTTCTTAGTCTAAGTTGGGTTCGAGGCATTTCTTTTATTTTACCTGAATGGCGCCTTGTCAGCACAACTCATACGATTCAGGACTTTATACTGGCAAAAAGTATGTCTTTAAAATGAATACAAATGTAGTGACAGTTATTTTGGAATTTAGCTATTTATTCAAGTAATTTCACCGAAATTAGTCGAAATGTTACTGGCCTACTGATGCTGCAAGAAACTTTTCAGGTCATCGACTTTGGTACTTGTTTTATAAGTGATCGTCACGAGCAATGAAAAACATTACGCGAGCGACCCGCCTTTTCTTTCAACTAGGCAACCTTTTTGTTCTTTGACGTCCTGTATTTTGTTCACCTCCATTTTCTCGGTTGGAAAAAAATGAGGGCGAAGCGCTCTCACCACCAAATCTAATGGCTCAAGATCCACGACGCGCACGAGGCAGCAGGATTGTTTTGTGGGTGGGAGGGTTTAAGGGGAAAGGGAAAAGTGCTCTGTGTTGGAATAGAGAGAGAGAAGGAGAAGGATAGAGTTGGAAGGAGGAGAATGGCTGTCGGAGTGAAATGGGAGGGAGAGAGGTAGGAAAAGAGTGGCAGTCGGGCAAGCGTTAGAAGGAATTTGGAGGCGGAGGGACTCCTTTTGATGCCTCCATATACCTGGCAGAATCCATTGTTAATGACTGCCTTGGGAGAACAAAGACACTCGTTAATGAATCGCTTGCGAACGGCACCTCTTGTGCCATGTTGGGTGTGGAGTGAGGGGAGGGGTAGATTCCCTTCTCTATGCCTCCCTCCCGTTTGGGAAATAAGTGGCGCGCACACTCTTACACTCCCACCCACGGTTCGCACACCCACGCTCTCATCTACCCCCTCTCTCCGTCACATCCCTCCCTTCAAACCTCCTTTTACCCTTCTCCTCTCCTCACCCTCTCCGCATTTTTCTCTTTCAATACACGCCTTCGATCGGCTCATTTCGTTTCCCTTTTACTTCATCGTCCCTGGTGTGAACATACACAAAAAAAAGGAAGAGGCGCTGCCGAAAGCATCGGGAAGGGTGAGGGATGGAAAGGAGGGAGTGTTCCGTGGGAGGATTCCGCGATTTAATTATTTAGATATTCGGGCCTCGTCGGGAGGTAGAAGGGGAGATGGGGTGAAGCTTTACGTGTACATAGTTAAGGCGAGGGGTGTCATGAGAGGTGACTGCCTGGCGGGAGGAACTGAGTAGAAAGAGTGAGGGAGATGAGAAAATGGAAAATCGAGAATTTGGAAAGAATTCGGGAACGTTGCTCTTGTTGAAGAGGGGGTGGTTTGGACGAGGGCTGTCTGTTGCCTGGGTCGGACTTTTAACCTGACATCCCCGAGCCGTTCGCAGAAGTCGTATAAATGACATGCGCCTATTAATTCACATAGAATCGAAAATGTGTGGTGCGGGAGATGGGAGATATCGGTCAATATTTTAAGGTTATGATGGGGTGGAAGCTTTGAAAATTGTTGGAGAATACCGAACTTGGATATAAGAGCTAATGTATGAAATTTCGGTCATTTATTTTTCAGTCTATGATATATTTCCGGTCTCGTGATTCACCACTTTTTTATAAAGAAACAATTTACCCTGAAGTGAAATAGTCTTAGTTTCCGCTCCACATTTCTATGGTATGTTTCTTCATCAGTATCTGCGGAGAGGAAATCATTAATAAAATATTTCAATACGACTGTAGTGTTCAGTTTGATGGTGGTTTATGAAAGTTGCGCGTAATATCTGGACTCTTTTGGACACGTCTACGTTTTAAGAAGAAAAATAAGGAATCTTAGATTATTTTTGTTGTATCTATTTCGACCGATTGATCACGGAAGAGAGAAATTGTATTGATTTGAAAATGTTTTTTATTCTGGACTGCTTCGGATTAAAAAGTGTTCCATTTCAGCCTGTGGGCGTGTAAATGCGAATTAATTCCACGCCGGAGCTGTTGTGTGCATTGTGGCTGAGTTCTAAAATTTCATCCGCTAAATTTAGGCTTCCCTGACATCAATATATTTCAAAGGATTATCCATTGAAATAAAATTTTGGTTGCCAACAAATAGGAGTAATAAGCTTAACCCTTCGATCGTTAGTGAGAAAGTCTTTTCGTCTGTGAAATTATTCATGAATGTCTTTAGTTCACAGTTACATTGCCAAGAGTTTTTTTATTCAAATCAGAGCATTTTTGGTGCACGACCAATATTGAAAATACCTTTGAGAAGGTTTGATTTTAGCTGCGCTTCACGTTAGTATTTGAGTAGGTTGATATCTCATTATGATTTTAATGCGTATTGTATAAACTACTAGATGTCTAAAGGCGTGCAGTGTCCTGATTTTTCCATCAATATTGCATTTAGTTCAACGTACGTATGCTAAATAATGGGAATAACATGAGGAAAAATGATTTACAACGAAGAGAATGCGAGTGTTTATCACCTTGCAGTACAGTGGTAGAGGCGAGAGATGCGTGCCACAGCATTTCGCCGCAATTAATTTTTTCTCTCTCGTTAAAATTTAATGTGGGGTTAATGGAAGCCTTTGTCATTATTCTCTCACAAATAAAAAATCAATGGATGCCTATTTTCCTCATTATTTTGATCGACGCATTGTGACGCAGTCAAATATAGCTTTCCAATTTGTCTGTCACTCAGACTATTTATGAAGAGTAAAATCGGGCCTAAACGACTGCAAAATAGAGAGATGAAATTAAGGAGGTGGAAGAAATGCCCAAATGCAATTTGAGCATTTCTTCCACATGGCTTTCATTTCTTCCACATTTCTTCCATTTCTTCCAGCAATGCAATTTTTTCACTTCTACTCGCATTGACTCTTGGGTGAAGTTAATTGCTGGACGGTAAATGTCAAAGTCTTGGGAGAGCTATGCGATGAACTCTAATATATTCACAGTCTTCTGGTGTTACGACTCCCTAGATCCTACTGACACGCCGTAAGTTACTTAAGATACATAACATTGGTGAATTATAAAATTTTTCCAGGTCATATGATTGATATAATAATAAATTTCTGTAAGTAATCATATCCATTGTTAGGCGTAGATATGTCTATTGTAGTCAGAAAATTCCCCGATAGACTACGTTATCAAACTGGCGTGGAGATTGAAGCGAATATTAACGAATTGATTAAGCCTTGTATGCGAGTAATTCATTATAGTGCTGTTGTGAAGTGGGTAACCATCCCGGGGAAATCCGATGCCCCTGCCCCTCCCTAAGGAGAACCTAGAGCTGCACCACCGTTGGCGGTTAGAGTGTTCGCTACATTAAATTAGGGTAAGCAAACACATGCGCCAGTGACCTGAATAAGGTAATAATTGCCAAGTTTGCCTTCCGATTGTATCGATGTGATATTTATTATTTGAAATAACCATGCCCTCAGTCATTTCAAGCTAGACCTTTATTTTATTGAGTAACGTTGAATACCATGAATGAAAAATGCATGAAAGCGTATCCCACCTTCGATGATTCATGGACATTTTAATTGGTGCTTTAAAGGCAATTTAATGAGCTACCGTCGAGCGGAGAAAATTCAACTGAAAGAATCTTGTTTTGTAGTTGCTCCTGTCAAAAATTGTAAACGCGAAATATTGTTGTTCGTTCCATTTATCGAAGAATTAATTATATAAAACTCGAATTTGGGATCACATCAATTTTGACAATCGAATATAAATTTTAATTACCCTTTAATGTGAGGGTAATAATGGGGTTCTGAAGGATGTTTGAAAATCGATTCTTACGTTTGTCCAATTAAAAATCTCTTCAAAAACTATTACAGTTTGCTTGAATAATTGAATCTCCGTTCTTTCACGGCTCGGATATAATTAGCATTCTATATTTTCAATGACAATGCCTACAATTTATGCATGCTTCGGACTTGGCAATGTGCCAATATTTTCATGTTGATATCAATGAAAAATATACTTTGATGAATCTCAATTCCCAATAATAGGAAATTTTTATGATTACTAATAGCTTGGGCATTGGAGAGCAGTGACCTTTTGTATTTGCTGTATAAGTATACCTTTTCCTTTGCTGTATTGAATGATTTTTCTGCTCGTGTGCATGCAACGAAATTCTCAATCCTATATTATCTCTTTTGGGACATACTGCAGGGAAATTATCAGTTCGGTAATGTTTTTACCCCAGCCAGTTGGTCAGAAAATTCATCGCAAAGAACACAATATACTCAACCAAGCGCACACCTCAATTGGGAAGATGAAGGAAAGAGCTGATCCTCAGCAGCCTCCCAATTTTTGTTAGGTGTAAGGGTGTTACGTTCCGGTTTAATATTCTTCGGTATGTTGGTAGGGATAATACTTGTTTCCATTTTGTTCTCTTCAGGAACCTCTCTTAATTAATATCAGAATTGTTAAGTGTTGGATTTGTTCCCATGATGAGCGAGCGAATGAAATATTTATTTGAGTTTTTGACAGTCGTCTTTGAATAAGAGGAATGTTCTGCAGTTTAGAATCTTATTCTCACGGGCCAGCATTAACTCTTTCCGGGTGAAAGTCATTTGCTACGAAATTTCGGTCAACTAGAGTAGGGTTGTAATTATTTCTTCAATAGGGAATTTTGTTCACCCAATTCAAATTATCGTTGGTAAAACTTCCTTAGAAAGTCAACCTTCAAACTCTGTCCGATTAATTAGGCGCATTTCATAATCTGATCATTTCTGAAGTTTTAAGCATGATACAAAAGCATTCCGGTGGGATTGAAAAGGGATTACGAAGTGCTTCCTTGTCACCGAATGCAAGAATATCATTCCACTTATAGCTCTGTTTATAAATTTTCTATCATGCAATGTCGATCATAAGCAGTCAATACCAGTGGGTAGAAGTTGGGGGATCCATGATGGTTTACAACCAATTCTCGTTCCATGAATTCTATCGAGTTGGCTGATGCATGCACGCCAGGAAAAAAAGGTTTATCGTTGCCAGAAGTAATTTTATTCGTCTCCATTCTCAGTCTCAGCCTTCCAAAATGTGAAATGATGTTTTTTTGCGCGATCCATGCTCTCTTGTTTTCCTTTCTATCTCGGGAACTGTTTTGTCTGCAAGTTAATGCCCCGGTATCGTCAGTGGATTGTTATGGATCTTCTTCTGACCGGGAAAAAAAGAGCTGAAACCATTCTGTTGATTGCTTACATCCGGAGTGGGATACGATATTTTTTCTGATAAAGACCCATTCAGGTTGGATACCCATAATGTTAAATCAAGGTAGAGATTTTGAAGGCGTACGTTCGGTTCCTTTGTACAAGACTATGATCGGAGTTTATGTCAGGTTTGCGGATGTGTACACTTCGCTAAATACTTTATTGTAGTTGCTTGGATAATATTTATGAAAAATATATTTTTTGATAAAAGTAACAGCTCTACTTTTTGTCGTTATTATAAAGGAAGTAGTATTACTATTGTTTTGCAGTGATTCAACGTCCTTTTTCACTGTCTAAAATATGTTCTTGTTAGAGCTAGAACAGTCACAACACTTATGCTCGAGGCGAATTCCCAACCCGCGGTTTTGGGTTGCCAGGTGTGCGCTTTACCGACCTGGCTACCGCGTCCGGCTTGCTATTAAGCTCGGCGACCAACAATTGAAGTCATTCGTACCATTAAGGGTGCCAAAAAGGGGTTGGGCGATTTAAATTTTCGATTTTCAGGAGCATAGGAAGAAAGTTTAGAAACGCGAAGTTGGTACATAACCGCGGGCGCCAATTTTCACACCGTTAAACATGGTGTCCGAATAGAGAGTGCTTTAAATGCTCTTCAATCTATGTTTAAGTTGGGACTAGGATTCTCCTGAAAAAAAATTGCATCTACCGGGACTCGAATCCGGACTTCAGCAGTGGGATGCAAGTGCTCCAAGTATCATTTAATGCCTGAAAGTAGATGGAGTTTTAGTGTTGGCTAGAGTGCCGGCCTCCCATTGCAACTGCCCGGGTTTGTGTAGTGCTAGATTTTATTTTGTGTGCTTAAATAACTGGGTTATATCGAACCCTCTAACTGATGATCTTATACCTAAGACGAACACTCAACATCCATGCCCTGGCTAGTATTCAAACCATTGACCTTTTTCCTACCAGGCCGGCGCATTGTCGACGTGGTTAGGCCAGCTCCAGGGTCTAATCCTGGCCGAGGCAGTTATTTTTCAATGTTATAGTGGGGTGTGTGCCGTGCGAATTTCAAAGCCAGGGCCTTATCTATCGGGCGGGAAGTTCGCGAAACCGTGTACCCCTAGGCGCCTTTAGCTGTTAGCAGGCCTCACCACCCTTCCTCCATTCCAGAAAATCTTCTTTGTTCAACCCTATTACAACGTTCCCTAAATGGTCACCTCCCCCGAATAACTAAGTCAAAATGAGTGGCTCTGTTTGGCCATTGTGCACCTGCTATAGGAAGTACTGATGGTTGCTGGTGGCTTTCTTTTCTTTCGCGGCATAGCATTTACGAAATTTATAAAGAGAAAGAGTTCAAGAAGGAAATTCGGTCCGTTATTACTCTGAGAGGTGCCCTTCGGCCGACCAAAATGTCACCAATTCGAGAATCAGGCGCGTGTATTGATGGTTAGACCCTTGGGAATTTTGATAACTAGCCATCTCTAACTTTCACGTGAACATAGGAGAGTGGAAGTCCACCATAAAAGTATGGATATTGTGATATAGAATTCCTATTTATTCTCAGCTCACTTGGATATAAAAAAAGAAAAATAACCCAAGGGTTGTTTTTGAAAATGTTTATGTTAATCGGGCAATTACTCTCGACTCTTATAGCGCATTGTTCCTAGGAGAAGACCGTGAATTCAAATAGCATTCCAATCTTCAATGTAGCAACGATGCTGTTTTCACTCACCAGGGAACAAAACAAAACCAAGCGAGCGCACGGCCAGGATTTTGTCGTTAATTTCTCGACGTTATTGTTCCTGGGGACAGCGGAGCAAAAATTAAGGAAAAATGTGTGTGACACTCCTCTCGAAAAAGCATTGCGACACAAAGCTTTATATGCTCCCCGGGATTCAATTCTTCGGAGCGAAAAACTCGAAAGCGTCCGCCATTCACATTACACGTGAAATGGGAGAGTGAAAAAGGGAGAGAGAAAAAAACCGCGGACGAGGGCTGTGGGTGGGTAGCGGAGAGGGAGGCGAATGACTTGCGCGCTTCTCCCAGTCATTTTTTTTTCCTTCCCCTCACCCCTCTTCGCAATCAACCATTTGCTATTCCAATTTGCTCCTTGGAGCGGAGCACAAACGCGGGAAAAAAATGAAGGAATTATGCACCGACCGGCTGCCGTCGTTTCTTATTTTTTTCTGTCTTCCATTCATTTCTTCTTTCATTTCACCTCCCCACCCACCCACTCCAGCCGAGGAAGTTTTGGTCGAGAGAAGAAAGATACATTTTTCCTTCTCTACCGCCACAACACAATATTCACCCTCCTTTACTCCCAGAGCGGGAGGTATTCCGATGAGATGTCGGGCTCTAGGGTAAGGGGGGGAGAATCAGAAGTTCAAATTCTACCAGACATTGTATTCGAGCGGGGGTTGTGGCCGCTCTAAGGTGGGATAGGAAGTTGAGCTGGGGCCCTGGGAGGCAGTTCGAGTCGGCGAGCCCTGGGATTGCCAAGGAGGCCGGAAGAGCAGAATGTGGGGACATGAAAGGGTGCGTGGAAACAGGAGGACTCCGCTTGAGAGTGAAGAGACGCACAAGGAGTGCAAAAGTGTTTTTTTAGGGAGTTTATCACGAGCTTCTTCCAGCGGAAGAAAAAAAAAACAAATAAATATGATTCCCGGTGGAAAGTTTTCCGCCCGTCTTTCACACGGTCGCGGTGTCGAGTTGGAAAATGTTTTAGTTCCCTCTCAGACGGCAAGCTCAACTCTTGGTACCTACCGCATTTGCGTGCAAAGTTCGTTTGCGTTACGTATTTCTTGTGATTGGGAGCGGAAAACGAAGTCCTTTCAATTTTATGCGTAATGCATGCGTTCGTGCAAAACGCAGATTTTATATGATGATGGATCTTTTCGTGGAAAGCATGCACGTTTCTTTTGATTTACCGTAGGCATATCCCGGATTTGGGGAATAAGTGGTTTGAACCGGACTGAATGGTGCAGTAGTTGTTTTCAGGGGTATACGGGTGGGGATGTGGGAAGTTTCTTCAGGAGGTGCGAGACGTTGCAATAAAAAGATACCATTTATCATACAACAAATAAAAATACAAATTATTGCGTAGTTTTTGGAATTGATGTCAGTACATTAATATTGTGTAGAAATTGAGTCATAATTGCGTGTTGAGCACATCGTATTTATATTTTAATGGTGCATAGAGCCCAATTTTCTTCCTCCTTAGTTAATATAAGGGAACTGGTCCATATTCCGACACGCTAAGTTTTCGTGATTAATATAAAAAACTGTTGGTAAAACAAATCCCAAAATTTTACGAAACTTTGCCTGTGATATGCACAATACTTAAACATTTTTGTTTGATAATAACTCCACTATTTTCGCAGTAACAACAGTTTGAATAGAAGTTGTAGAAGTGCCGGAATTTGGGCCCCATGGCCCCAATTCCGACACAGCTATGCCTCTAATTCCGACAGTGAGTGGTTCTAACTTTAAGAGCTAAAGAACTAAAAAAAATGAGTAGGAAAACGAATTGTTTTATTTACGCAAAATAAAGTGTTTTTGACATTTTGACAATGCTTGAGAAAATCTACTAGTCGTTCAGGCATTCAGGACAAAAGAAAAATCCACGAAATATAGCATATAACAAACCAGCATTGTTGTGTATATAAGTAACACATAATTCAACTATCTCCAGTATTTTTATATGTGAGTTAAACGAAAAGAAAGAGAAGCTAGTCCTTATTTTGATACCTGTCGGAATTAGGGACCCCGCTATCTTTCTAACCAATTCTTCAAATTCTCACTGTGTATCAATTGTTTCTCTTAACTATAAATGCTGCACTATAGAGCAACAACTAAGCTTTTAAGCAATATATAATATATATCACTTTCTAAAAATTTAATACCGAAAATGGCTTAAAATGACACTTACCTCAAGACGCACCCCTGACGCACTAAAACACAACATGTGCGCTACTAATTCGGACAGCGCCACACCTAGGGCAATGTAACTTTTTGTATCTCCTCGTTGATAGACGCCCTTCCGATATTTAATGACCCCTGTAAGCCAATTTCAGTACTTTTCGTAATACACCCGGCTGTCGGAATTACGCCCACGTCGGAATATGGCGTAGGCACCGTATATTTGATATTTTTGGAAGTGGGTAGGAGAGCACCTTGTGACAATTCCATGGGTGCCTGTAGTGGAAAATATGAAAAGGTACTGAAAACGGTCAAGAGAAAGAACTGATGATTACCAGGTCGGTAACAGCTCTGTGTCACAAACCCGGATTCAAATCCCTCGTTGCCGGTCGCATTAGTTAGGTTGGTAAAGCACACGTATGACCACCACGGATCGTGCCCCGCCCAGGCCATTTTATAAATAAGCCCTGTCTGAAGGTAGGTTAGATTCGATGTAGCCTAAGCAGTTGGAGCACTTTAGGTCCCAAGTCTACTAATGCTCCAATCTCTCGTAAGGCATTGATGTTGCTTTTATGCCGGTGCTGTTTCAGTTTAGATGATACAAAACATACACCTATTTGCCGGTGAGAGTCTACGATGGTCTGAGAGTCTCGTAAAAAACATAATGCTACTTCTTAGATGCTTAACCTTTCACGTGTTTGAATTGTTAGGGGTGTGGGCATACGGTCTACCGTCTGAAGCTGACTAAGAATTCTCGTGGTACAGAATGCCATGAATCAAAGAGTATCCTAGATTGGAGTATCCAGATTATACGGTCACCTTAAAATCAAATTACAAAAAAATATACTTTACTATTAGCGCCATAGTACGATACTAGAAATCTTTGCGGAGTGTAGCTTAAATACACTAGCTATCTAGAGGATCTATCCTTGATTGTAATGTGTGTCGCTGAAGAAAAAAGTGATTTAAATTAAATACAATGTACCTTAGCTTTACTCAATTGATTTTGTTTGACAATGCATTGCATGAAAAAGTTTGCAAAACTGTCTCTTTGGGAAATTTTTCTGCCAGGAAGGGTGCAGTCAGTGATGGAATTACAAGAAGCCTTCATCATAACTTAATGGAAAACGTCTTTTTGCCTTGCTATCTTTTATAAATGGCCTTTAAATATTTTCTAGTTATTAGGGTTATTTTAACGGTCCAGAAACGTGGGTCACCAAAGATTGTAAATTTTTCTTCCTGCTATCCCTAGTATTTTGATACGACTACATACAGGCTTCAGTTCATTCATTCTTTTATCGAGTATCTCCATTTTACACCGAATAAAAACCTTTGAAATTGAAATAATCCCTCCCCTTCATCCGACGGAAGGCGGAATTCCAGAGCTCCAAATAATGAATATGCATGAAGACAAAAATGCGGACTCAACTGAAGCTTTAGGGGGGTTGGAATTCATCCTCCCTTTGACTGATGAGGCCACTCACTTGTATTTGACCTCCAGATATTTTGGGAACAGCGTGCTTCAAGGAGGTGAATATCTCATTTGAGATTGTAGGGTTATTTCTCATTGACTTCCTGACTGAAATTAATTTTTCCCTTGCGCATTCCGTTTGAAACGTTGTAGTGCCAATCCTAAGGACATGTATCGTAATTGCTGTGACTAGAATGGAAAAAATGAGGGAAATATGGGTTATCGCATGCGACTTTATGAGGCATTGTAAGTGAAACACCGTGAGATATCTTAATGAAAAATTAAAAAGTCCCATCCAAATCCAATCACCATTCTGTTAGGGGAAGCGCCGTCATATTCATAATCATCATTGGTTGCTTTTTACAAAATGACTGTCCATGGATGTAGCAAAAATTGAATCGTTGTCATAGTAAGTAAGTAGTAGCAATATTGTGCCATTGTTGAACCAGTTTGTCCAATATTGAGGATTTTGATCTGAGATGGAGAGAAAGTTTTCTGAGAATAGAAGGATCATTAAATTTAAAGTTATTGTTTCTGTTACAAATGATCATTTATTTACCCTAGGATCGATAAGTTTCCTCATAAAAGTAGTGTTTTTTCAATGAGCTTTTTATAAAGGCATTCGTGTGGAACTCTTTGGAGCACATGTGAAGGCCCATTTTATATTAAGAAGCGAGAAGAGAACTTATACTCCGGTTCATTGTCCTCTTTATCTCAATGACTCCTCTCGCTTGATGTGCACACGCTCAAGAACTATCTTCTGGGGGAAAAGAAAGCCCACTCCGCCTTTCCTCCCTTCCTATCTCCCACTCCTGCCGCATTAAGGATAAACAAAAGGGTATAAGCAAACGGAGCCGATGAGTCTTTCAATACTCTTTGGACGTGCTTCCAGTCGATCCACGTGCGGGACTCGTGTCCACGATGCCCCTGTACTAAGTGGGGATTCGGGAAGGTACAAGAGGGAAGTGGGGAGAAGACTTAGGTATGTTATTTTTTTTCCGAAGAGGATAGGGGAGTCAGGAATGCGGGGACGATTAAGGCGACTGGATAGATGACCACGTGAGTGAGGGTGTTTTGGGAGGGCAGGAAAGGGAGGGGAGAGGAAGAAGTTGTAGCTTGGTGGAGAGACGTTGCCGGACGAAAAGTGAGGAAGGGGGAGAATGAGGAGGAGGCACGGAAGGAATGGATGGGTGAGCTCTCTGGGCTAGATGTTTTGCTTTGGGAGGAAGGGGTAGGCCTTTCGGTTGGGAGGAAGAGCACCTTGGTGGAGCGTAGGCAGCCAAGGGGAGGGACGGAAGGGAGGGAGGTGGAAATTTAGGAGGGGGCGGAGGTTCGGAAGGTGTTCGGCTTCGGGGGTCCCTCTCCTCTTCGTTTTGAGGAGGTGGGTCGGAGTGGAGGAGACCTGCGTGGATGATTGCTGCTACCCGACCCATAGAAGATGGTGTCCTTGAAAGGTGGACCGAAATGGATGGTTGTGGGGAAATGGGGGAGGGGATTTGACCAGGAGGATGAAGTGAGTGGTAAAGTACGTTTGATAGTGGAGGTGGCTGGTTGAGGTGTGGGCTGGGCGCTGATGAGTTTTAGGGAGACCAAGAAGCTGGACCGCGCGATGGGTTGCCCAACAAACATGGACTCTTCTGCCGCTGAAAAGAGAATTCGTTTAGGATTTTGAGGCGAGGGAATTAAAGCCAACGCTTCCTATTCATTTCTAGTGATACACCGCAATCTTGCACGGGGGTATCACCGTCTACAGACTATTCTGCAAGCCAACTCGAGAGTGTGTGGATGGGGGTGATTTTTCACCAAACTTACATTACCCGCATGCACCATCGTTCACGTATGCAACTGGATGAGACTTCACCATGATTATGATGCGGTACTCACTCCTTAAATTCTACCCTTAATCCAACATGCAAGTAAATAGAGCACACTATGAACATTGTTATGTTTTATGTAAGTTTAGAAATGATAATTTCGCAATTTTATTAGAAAAGTACTTACATGTTGTGGATTTATGTTGAGAAATAAACTCTCCCCACAATATAATGGTTAGAAAGGTGGTTACACCACCTCAATATGGTGGTTAGAGAGCTTTCCATCTCAACGGCCCGTGTACGAATCACGAAAGTGGTGGATTTTTCAGTGGCATATCAGTCTCTACTTGAGTGTTGAGTGGAAGGAAAAGTCCAGTATTCTGTCCTTCGAAGGAGAGGTAAAGTGGTGGATATCTTTGCGGTTCCCGTGCAGGCTAATGCTTACCACTGGTTTCTTTCCATCCGAAATCCTTTCTCGAGTAAAATCCTACCAATATCAAGTTGCCCACATATCATCTGCGGCGCAAAGGACCTCAGTTTATTGTTGCTTCCCATAATGGCAACAACAACCCAATGCTATAATTTCTCCATTGCCTTTAAGATTAGATCCTGTTGAGTTCACCCATTGAACCGGGTCGGCTGTTACGGCGGACGAGCGAGTATTCTCGCTCATAGGATTGCAATACGAATCATTCTACTTTCTTGGAAAAAGGAATCAAAACAATGTGTCGGTTCTCTCGATTTCATCTAACCATCCTTGGGAAATTGATTCAGGGATAAAGTCCAGTTTGATTTAGAAAGTCGAGCAAAATGTAAAGCCTGGTAATGTCGCCTTTTGTTGCCTGGATGCAGATGTTTGCCTATGCTTGGGATACTCTCTATTGCTTACGCAATGAATTATCGGAGATTGTTGCACCGGCTCATATCATCTGAGAACGTCGACATTCTTACTCGCTTCTGTTAGCAGAATCTATTAAGAAGCTGGCGTTAACTTTGAGCACCAATGTCGTAGCGTTGATGTTCCTAGGAAAGTGATGAGGGTAGGAAAATTTTTTTGACTTATTGGCGAGTCTGGAGGAAAGAAAATTAGCCATTTTAGACTCCAGAGACTCTGAATTCGGCGCTATCATCGTTAGCATCATTGTGCTTTATTCCCGGACTCCTGAATTCTGTAATTCGCGGTCCTGTAATTGCTGTGGGAAGTTGGCGGTTGATGAGTCAGCATAGCCAGAATCATGGGAGGACAAGGGTGGTTTGTCCCACGTGCGCGTGATTTGATGGAAATTAAAGGGTATTTCCGCGCCGGAATAAGCGAGTTCCGAGTTCGCGGCTTTGGAGCGGGTAAGCGGGGGTAGTGGAATCCAGTGAAAAGGGAAAGCATATCGGCGGTCTCTGCTGGCGGTCGAAGAAGAGTCTGGAGAGGAAGCGGTCGTGTCGGGGTCTGTCTTCATTAAAGCATTGTTCAGGGGCGAGGGGGCGCAAGGGATAGAGAAGCGGTGAGGATGAAGTGGGAGGGGAAAGAGAATGTTGCGCCGCCTCCCCCTTCTTCCCTTCTTTCCCTCTTGGTTTAGTTCGCTTCTCCCTCCGGAAAAAAGCCTTTGTGCCCCCCGCCAACACTCTTCCCTCCTTTCCTTTTCCTCCGCTCTCCTTCTTCCATTCTTTGTGGTCACTCATCCGTGCCCACGGGGACCGAAAAACATCCTAACTCCGATCTTGTTGCGGTATCGCGCCAAAAAAAAGAGGAGAGAAACTTCTCGAAAACCCACTCTCGGGGCAGTCACCCATCGTATTCGACTTGCAAAAGTTGAAAAAAAATTACCTTCCCTTTACTCTGTTTGGTTAAACTTTTTTTTGTCTTTTTGTCAGACTTCCCTTCCTTCCTCTCTCTTTCTTAATGCGTTATTCTTTCTTGCTATTCTGTTTTGCCTGCTTCTTTCCGATAGATCCAGTATTTTCTTACTCCTATGATGTTACATTCCTGTTTCTTTCCTTTATCTTTATATTCATGTACTTCTTGGCTGTCTTTGACTTATTTCCCGTACCAAAGGTATATGTTTTTCTTTTTGTCCCAACTATGTTATAGGGTGATAGAAGTGAAAGTATAGAAAGCGAGTATTTTACAAGTATTAACTTCAGGGTTCGAATTATTTATATTTGGATCTCTACCTGAACAAGCCAATTGGTATTGCCGTTTCGTTAGCTTCGGTCCCAATGCGTTGATCATGGCACTCAATGTTCCCCTATTCTGTGGTGTTGATTGCTACATTAGTCTCAGTTAAAACTACTCTTTATTTTCTTTGTCCGTTTATAATAGTACTCAGACTTTTGGTTAATGCGGTCCCGAAATATGTATATGCCTTTGTTTACTAAAAATTCGATTACTCTATAACAACTGAACCAACTGTACTTTGTTGAACTTAGTTTCTTTCCCCAATGCATGAACAAAATATTTCTGAAGTTCTAAATTTATTTATAACTTAATGCAGATAAAACAGTTTAATTGGGTAATATCTTGGGGATTTTCACTGACAGGAGTTGTTTGTTTTTTGCCTTTTTGTTAAATGTTCCTGCTTTTGTTGCACCTAGTGGAGCACAGTCCTCATGGAAATATTTGTTGCGGCAAGGCATATCTCTAATATTATGTGAATTTCACATGTGAGTGGTCTAGACCCATTTTTGAGGAAGGAAGTCTTATCTCTTTTCGCAGTGACGAATTCCAACGGCTACGCATTCTATTTAAATCTAAGGATGAATAATAAAATTCTTCTGGGAATAAATTATGGGCAATACTTGGCTATTAATATTTGAAAATATGTTGTAGAAACTACGCGATGGAGAATTGAATTCGTGGGAAATAGATTCTCTATTCCTTTATATAAAAAACTGATATTTAACTCTCCTTGAGATTAGTGTTTGGCGAGTGTACCTATCGAATACTTAGTTGCACGTTCGATGCTTTCTTCGCTGATGGCATCAGAAGTTGGTTAACCTCGGAGACTTAATTGATGCTCACCAACCTTGGGCGTCCTTTAAAAGCCAACCTCGTTTTGGTGGGTTACAAAGCCCGATTAACGAATTATGTCTCAGCGTTTAATTCAGGTCCTCTTTGCTTGATGCACAATACATTGCAATTCATTCTGGTTGAATATATGTGCATTATCATCCACTGGTGGATAGTTTCTTCTTGAACTTTTCCGAAAGTGATCTTATGCCTTTTGGTGTGCATATTAATGGAAAATGAATACGATGGGAGAAACGAGAAGAATATCTGCCTTCCTTTGACAATCCTCCAACAACTTGCCATGATTGGCGTGTATTTCATAATTCCCGATTACGTAAAAATTTCATGCTGAAATTGCTTTTCTATGCTACTTATAGGTTTTGCTTTTTCAGCGACGTTGAATCATTTTCTCTCCTCTTCGTGTGTGGTTTTATCCAGAGGGGAGGAAATACAAGGGATTAGAATGATTTTCTCGGTTCATCAACCCAGCCGGCACGCTATGTAGCTGAGCATTTTCAATCCCTAGAACGTGGGCGATCACTGCTTCCGTGTTTCATGGCTGTGATGAGTGTACGCTCGACTTCATTCCTCTTCGTATTTCCGAGAGCCGGGTGAGTGATTAGCCATGTGGACAGAAACAGAGGAAGTATTCTCAGAAGGTTTGACCCCCAATCCACGTTCACCCCCTTCAGGGAGGAGATTGTTTACCTGAGAGTGGCGAGGTGGTAAATTATGTCGAAAACATTTGCGTCCCTTCAAATGTTTTCTCATTCATTCTCGTGAAAATGTAGAGGATGTAGGTGGAATTGTGCTTATAACCGAACGGAATCACAGCATTTATATGAACGAAATCAAGTTTCCTTTACTTATTCGTTCATCCGTATTATTTAACTTTTCAATGTGCTTCTCCGGAAGCAATTCTAGGAATGGAACTAATTTCTTCTTTCATTTACATTGTTCGCGTGATAGATTTAACGATTTTTAAAAAAATCACCAAAATGGAAATTTTCGAAACCCTGGCAAATGTTATGTTATGTGCATCAAATGGAAATACAATTTTTTACCTTCAGATATCCCGTGTTTCCGATGTAATACCCTGAATTTCGGTTTCCGTGCAGTGCGACGTAATACAATTTGATGACTTCAGAGATTGTGAGTAATTACTTTTATTCAGAGGGCGACTAATTTATACTGAGTAATTTAATTAATCTGTAGAGATAAGGTGTATAGATTATGATTACGCATCCTTTCTCTGCTTTATAAATTTCCACAGAGGAATCCAATATTGGACACACAAATTCTTAAAATGCTCCAAGTGCATATCGAATCCAATTATTTTCATTGAATTCTTCTTGTTTCAGATTATCCGTGTATAGTATCTACAACTTTAATATTATATTCTTTAGTCTTTTCCTCGTGATTTACTGCACATCGCAAATCGTGGGAAAATTAACGTTCTCGGCGTAGCTGAGCGAGAAATCTCATCTGTGTTTTCAAGCCTGTATCCGAACCTACATCTATACCTGCATCTACGCAATACCCTGTGAGCCACTACTAGGGTGTGTGGCAGGGGGTGAATATAACCAGGGGGTGAATATAACCATACACTATTGACATGCAACTAGAATATTTAATGGAAACATGCTAGATAATAGGTTCACATGCAGTTAGATGGTTAGTATATGCATAATAAGAAAGTAATTATTGGCTGTTAATACGTGCATCATGGACTGCAGACTACTCTGACAATATTTCACCTACCTAACCCTATTCTACGCCGCTTATTGTGCTCTCTTATTGTACGCGGGAAAAATGGCATTTTAAATCTATCGGTACGACAATCTATCTCTCTAATCTTGTTAATCTGATCAAACGTAGCCTAATGCGCAGGAGTTCTTAATATATGTATCTAAAATCATCTGTGAACAAATCGGTTTCGAATCTACTTAAAAGGTTTAACCTAAATTTTAACTGGCGTTCAGATAATAATTCCCATCCTAGTTCTTCTGTTAAACTCGTAACACGCATATAATTATCATAACGGCCTTTAACAAATCTAGCGCATAGGCACCTATAGGCACTTCATATCGGAAAGAATGGTATAACGATGGGAAGGGAAAGGAGAAAGGGTGGAGGGAAACCCGTTGCCGGCATTAACCTGCTCTTAACGAAAGGCACCATGGGGACCACGGCTTAACGTCCCATTCGGCGGACGGACTACAGAACTCGAATGTTCTCCACAAAACACTTAAGCATGTGCTGGATTACCAATGGAAACAAATTTCCCCAGCCCGAATCCGAACCCAGGTCCTCCCGGTGAGAGGCTAGCAGTGTAACCACTGCACCTGGGTCTCATTGAGGAATACGTATTAATTACCCCCATCCTCCTTTGATCCTCGTGCGACTTTATTTCTGAGCAACAAAAGTCATTATGGAGATATGAGTTTACGACCTATTCCAAATGAACTCACTGAGATTACGCATTTCTTTGGGTAAGCTGCCGTATTTTCACTCCAAAATAGTTTCCACAGCAAGCGTAGCTTAATGCCCTGAAAGATCTCCCAGCTTAAGGTCCTCCGGATGATACCGCCACCTGGGAATTGGCTGTCAAGGTTTTTGATTCTTTTCTGCCTCAGTAGATGGCGTATGCGTCGGCTCTCTTTCCTTCAAGGGCAAGCCGTTAGGCATGATATGTAGTGCATGTTTGGTGAGCAATCACCCCCTGCCACACACCCTTGTGGTGGCTTGCAGGGTATTATGTAGATGTAGATGTAGGCAATCCCTTCCGTTTTCTGATTCAGTTCCGCGATAGGAGATTTCTTTCTTCTCGAGAATGCTTAGGTTAATTCGGAATCAGCATGGTATTGCGCTTAGATAATAAGACGATTGCTATCTCTTTACACTGTTTGCCGTCTCTTCTTCGCCATCAGCATAATGCTATTGCAGCTTTATTTTCCTATTCAACCGATGGGAATCTTGCCCAGCGTTCAACTTCAGATAATATTACCTCTTGTCCGCCTGGATAATTGAAATTTCCTTTCCTACTTCTCATTCCTATGCTTATGTGCTTTTCATACCAGTCTATAGCTATCGTAAAAATGCTCTAAGCTAAATGTCCGAATCATCATCATCGGTCGACAATCTTAGGATTGGTTTGATGCAGCCCTCCATTAGACCAATCTCTTTATGTTAACGTAATTCCTCTCTATTACATCCTTCACAACCTGTTTCATTTATCTCATACGAGACCTGCCTTTTCCAATCTTCCCGTTCACTTTTCCCTCGACAATTGTCTCCATTATGCCGTCGTGTCTTAAGATATGGCCGTAAAGTTGTCCCGTCTTCCTTTTCGGATAGGTAGGGGAACTATTTTAGATTAGTATGTAGTTCATGATGCATGTATTAATCCCTTAAATACTAACAATCTAGTTGCATGAGACCCTATAGTTGCTTGTTTGCATGCCAATAGCGCATGCTTGGTGATCTCCAACCCCTGCCACACACCCTCCTGGTGGCTTGCAGGGTATCGCGTAGATGTAAATGTTAGAGTTTTCAGCAGACTTCTCTTTTCTCCCACTCTTCTTAGGACTTCCTCGTTACTTACTCTGTAGATCCATTTATCTTCATAAGTCTTCTGTAGCACCACATTTCAAATGCTTCTACCCTTTTCTTCTCCGCTGATGCCATCGTCCATGCCTCACTGCCGTAAAGAAACATAGTCCAGATGTACTTTCTGATAAATTGTTTCCTTCTACGATTGTATTTCCTCTTTGCCTAGGCTAACTACTATTTGTTTCTTGCTTCGTCCATCGTTGGTAACTCGGTTTGCCAGGCAACAGAACTCTTTTACCTCTTCAAGTTTTTGTTTTTCTAGTTTAACGTTGGTTTTGGTCTCTTTTCTCTTGCTGCTCACCAATATCTTAGTCTTCTTCTTATTGATCTTCAGCTGATACCACTGTCAAGATTAAAGTTATTTCGAACGATTCCTAAAGGTTTAGCAGCGTTAGCAGGTCAAATGGCAAGTTGATTTCATTTAATCCCATGTAGATCTATCCAAAGATATAGTTTAGAATTTAATATGATCTTTTGACTGTAAAGCGAGGAATCATGGGGTCGAGTTATTCAGTAGATCGTCATTTGGCTGCCTTATTTAACGTTTTAGCCATTTTTCCCTTCAGAATCATAGTGGTATTCTACACAGAGTTGGCTGCTTGCTGGTGCAGATTTGATGAGCAATATCAGTTTTGAATATTTTTCTTGAAGGTGTATTATTATGTATCTATCCACATTTTTAGAACATTTACTAAAATTTCCCGAATGGATCGAGCGAGTAACAATCAAACTAGTATTTTGAAGATTAGGAGAATTGTCATTGAGGTCTACTGAAATCCCTAAAAAGAAAATGGGTAATTCTGTTCGGCCATATTTTGAGACAAAATCTGATGGAAACAATTGTCATAGGAAAGGTGAATGGGAACATAGAAAGTGTGGGATATAAGGAGCAGATAGTCAAGGTTGTGAAAGAGAAAAATTATAAATATGAAGGGTTTAGCTGACATGGGAACCAAGAGGAGAGCTGTGTCAAACTCTTTTATGATTAATGATTTGTGATGATTTCCCTTGAAATTTTAGGCCTATTTCCACGCCCCTCACAACATCTCATTTTGAATTGTCAATTACAGGTCGATACTTGCTCATGTCCCTTCGTGACTGAAGGATTGATGTACTGGCTAGAATGCAAACTTTCATTTCGAGGGCCCGGGTTTGACTTCTGAAAGAGGGTGATTATTCATTGATATACTGGCTCTTACTTGCATTCTATGTAGAGAGTATGTCAAGTGTAGTACTACGTTATTGGTGTAGTATTGAGTTCAATCTCCACAATCCTGGAACAGCGGAACTATCGGCGCCTTTCGTTAACAGATGTCTGATGAAAATACTGCGGTGGGTTACTTTCCTCCCTTCATCCGTTCCCCGAATGATTCCTAACTCTTCCAAAAGATACCCCACACATCCTAAATGGTGCTAATGGTCTTAGTTGTTGATCTCCTCCCCTAATGGCGACAAACCTTGGGGAGACAGTGAATACATTCTACGCTGTCCCGGCGGATGGCCATCGTCCACAGCGCTGTGGTGCTCTCTAGGCGCTTGCTCTCGGGTGAAAACCAATGTTTACAGCAGCTCCGCGCTCGCTCGTGGCCGCAAACATTATTAGCACATCAAACACCATTGTTTTGCTGGGGGCATCGGAGCACGCTGCATCTCTGTGGTGCGTAAAGAGGGTGGTGTCACATCGGTGCTGGTCACCAAGGCGAAGTTTCCTTGGCCGGGGCCCACAATTGTTGACGTCTTGATCCCCACGGAACGAGTTGTTGTGGTCACTCCGTCACAAATGCCCTCGCCTTGCATTTTCTCACCTCGAAGCATTCAATCCACCTGAAAAACATATTCCACACCCCTTATTACAGTAGTCGCCTTAGTCCTAAGGGAGACTGAGATTGGAAGGGGGAAAACTTGTTGCGGCATAAGGCCACATGTTACCAATGATGACATCAACAGGCCCACAGCTCCGTCACTCCTTTCGAGAGAGACGACACTTTGATCTTTAACATATATCTGCTTAGCTATCAAATATCTCAGCCATTAATGAGAATCAAAGACATTATCTCCCGCCGTAGCAGCTAAACGATTCATATAAACCCACCGTATTAAATAGAAACCTTATTAAATAATCGCATCGGTGAAGGAATATAGTACCTTTTTGGTACACTTTCAGTGATCTATCAGATGTCTTCTTTGATATGTTGACTTAAACAAAGTGGCTATATTTTTCTGAGCTAGTGCGATACTAGAAATATTGCATGTATTGAACCTGATGTTACATCTAATAGTCAGATGAGATATTAATTCATGGAAAAAGTAAAACTCATTCCCGAGGCGGAATTAAAATCCATGACCTTTGGGTTCCCAAGCAGGTGTGTTCCTCGATCTGAGTACTAGGGCTGATGAGAGTCTTGTTCAACTTTAGTATCCAAAGAGTAGGTAAAAAAAAAAGCTTTTTTGGTACCGGTCCTGTACACAGGAGGACATCGACCGAATATAACTACTTAAAATTGCCTTTTTTTCTATTTGAAGGAACCCTCTGTGGTAGCTAGAACGATCGAGAGTAATTTTTTCCGTTAACATCCCGTAAATACATAATAATGATCACAAGGTGCATGAGATTAAGCGATATAATGAAGAAACATAATTTAAATTTCGATAATTTTTCATAACTTTGGATTACATGAAGAGTCATTGCATTGGCACGCATTAATGGACACTGGCACTAATGAGGTTCATTCTCACGGTCTTATTTTTACAGTTCAGTCGTAAATTTGATTATTTGCGGTTGTCTTACCATCTGTTTGTTTGAGTGCCAGCACATTATAAGATCTTGAGCTCTGTTTTATTCTTTGTTCGTGATTGGTTTCATTATACGATAGTCGTATTTGAAGAAATTTTGTTGTTTTCGTGTTGATCTCAAGTGTATGTTTCGTGTACAGTATAAAATGGAAATAATACAGTGGTTACCGAGGTTAGTGCTGTTATATCTTTGGAGAGGTTTGCATTTATTTCCGGCCAAAGCTGAATTAGAATTGTTTTTGCAACAACATAGAAATAAAATTATCATAATCTCTAGTCTGTGAAGTCATTGCCAATAATTTTTCAGATAGAAGTAAAGTACAATGGCAAGTATAATATAAACACGAGAATACAAGGACAAATATTGTAGCTTGATCAAAATGTAATCCGAATACAACTGGGTAAAATTTCGCCAAGAATAACAGGAAAACTAGATTTTATCACATTTTTTTAAAAATTTACTATAGGTCAGACACTTGCCCTTTAACTGTCATTTAAAGAGATTGATTCCGCATTATAGGTTTTCATAACCAAGGAAAAGATGCTCAGCAGTGAGTGTTTTTTTCATTTCATTTAAATTCATTTAATGTAAAGTTAATCATGTGCTACGATAAGTTTGGTAGAAAAATATCATTCCAAAACTAAATCGATCAAAATTTGTATGCACTTATCCTTTCCTTTACTTCTGTGAGTGTAGGCTTGGCCTTGTGGAGATTTATGTTAATATTATCAATGAGTGCGCTTACCATATCATACTCGGTAGTTATGGAGTCTAAGAAAACTGTAAAAAGGAATTAAACATAAATCATTACATATTTTGCTGAAAGACTTGGTTTTGACTTGACCCGTTTGGAAAAAAATTCCATTTCATGGAGTTAAAGTGCTAATGAAGTTTACATAAAATCCCTTGGTGTGATGTTGGCAACTTAGCAACAAGGGAGCATAAAATTCAAACGGAACATGGAATACGTTTTCAAAAAACACATGAAAACTAATGATTTGGGGATGTACTATTTTTAGAGAGTGGGCATATTCCATGAGCAACATCATTTCCTTGTCGCTGCCTTGCTCCCATTTCATCCATCTTTTTAAGTGTGGAATTATTCTCCTAGTACTTCTTGTGCGTGCAGCTTCTCTTGCACGGAGGCACTTAAACACATCCCATATCTTCTTAAGCCGTGTTACCTTTTATAGTCACATAGTCGTAATACTGTTGAAAGTCGTAATTTCACGCGTCAAATTTCCGCTTGAGCACACGGAATTCACCTCCGTGGAAGAAAACAGTTCCAGCAGTTTGGTGCAAGCTGGCTCTTGCAGATTATATGGAGGAAAATTGACTTTTCTAGGCTAATGCAGTTTTGTTCCATCTCTACCTTTCTACCTATTAGTGTTTGAGCATCTTATTAATTTTTATGCGTTAATTTTCCATTACCAGAATTCTCATCGTGGATGTTTTTTCGACGTTTAATATCGTTGCTCTCTAAAGATCACTCACTTCCTGTAGTCTTGAGAATGGAATCGGGTGTAGTGATTAATATTCTCCTTTGAAATCGTTTTCGCTTCCATTTTACTCATTAGTTGCTTTGGAGTCATTATTTATGATATTCTTGTTATTTGTATTACCATTTTGTCATCTGTGTTTCATGTATTTTAAATAGTTAGGAGGTTACATATAGGTATGCAACATTTGTGTTAAAGCATATTGATACCGAAACTAATATGAAAAATTAGAGCTTCATGGTAAATTTGAAGATGAATGAAATCGAATTATATCTCCTGGTAATAATTGCAAACGGAAGCTCTACTTCATTATACTTTGTAGATCGTAATATTTGTGGAATATATTGAATATCCTTGTAGATTGGAACTGAGATTCATCAATTCAAGCACTGCTCTGATACCTCCCTAAGTTACGAGTGAAGTCTTTTTGTCCTTTCCGTCTTATGTGCCCGATAATCTTTGTGCCCATGTTCCTACCATTGACTATCTAATCGTTAATTAGTTTGAAAGAGCCTCTCCATCATTCTTATAACTTACCTTCATCTCTTTTTATCATGTCACTTGATTATATTCGCCATTTTCGTCTTCAGTTTCGTTTGTGGCTTCATTTCTAAATTTGATCAGGATTGATTATTTTCTCGCATTTTAATTTTAAGTAAATCACCTTATATATAAGTTCTCGCTTTTTTCCCGTCATAAATAGCGAAAAAAGTGTGAGGAATAGAAATCATGGAAGAAAAATAAGACGGTATATTTTTTGCCCTTATTTTTCCCTGTTTTTATGCTTAAACCAGAAATAGAAAAATATGAAACAGGCAGCCCAACTCACCCGCATATTAGCTTGGATTTTCGATAAAAATCGACTTGTCGAGGATTTTCCGAACCACGATCATTTCCTCGATCTTGCACCTAAAATTGGTTGCAAAAGCTAAACCAGTGCTGTGTTTACCAGTCTTCTTAGATTACACTTTCAAGTTTTATAGCAACTCTTTAATTTACGTTAACTTAAGTGTGCGTTTCTTTTTCCGCATTCATGCACACCTCCTCTTCTACGATTGTCTTCCTGTATGTTTGCATCTTCGCTGGTCGACAATAAAGTCCGTATATCTCAATTGTTTTCTCTTCAATCCCTTCTTTTTGTATGGCATTCACCGAAAGCGAGTAAGAATGCTCTTAAATTGTGATGAAAGACTCTACGAT
This sequence comes from Platycnemis pennipes, assembly GCA_933228895.1. Taxonomy (NCBI): domain Eukaryota; kingdom Metazoa; phylum Arthropoda; class Insecta; order Odonata; family Platycnemididae; genus Platycnemis; species Platycnemis pennipes. Next base: position 58,104,679 of record OW121853.1, read on the forward strand.
TGATGTGAAATAGAAAAGTGATTCTTGAGAATGAAATATGTCGAGCAAATGGAATTAATGAGCAGGAAACATTTTCAATCACTTTTCACAGTCAATCGTCCAAACTTAATGCTTTATCACAGTTCAACGTTTGAGGCTTCACTTTGTGGAACCGCGAGATTCAAAAAGAAAATTCACTTTGTACATTCCACACACAAGTTTTATTGACTTCGACCGTGGTTTCGACAATTTTATGTCATTATGTGAATATAATATAAATATTATTATCAGTGAATTATTATATATATTATTATATTATATTATAAGTGAATTTTATTTTCCAATTATTACTTTATAGCATTTATCTTCTTAACGAAAATCTCATCATCATCATCAAGGGTCAACAATCCTAGGATTGGTTTGACGCAGCCCTCCACTCGATTCTTCTATCGGCCAACCTCTTCATATTAAATAGTTCCTCTCTTTCACGTCCTTTACGACCTGTTCTATGTAACGAGGCCTGCCTTTCCATTCTTCCCGTTCACTTTTCCTTCGACGAATGTCCTCTTCAGGCCATCATGTCTTAAGAGATGGCCGATTAGGTTGTCCCGTCTTTGTTTTATAGTTTTCAGCAGACTTCTTTTTTCTCCCAACAAACATCTAGCAATGGCATTATAAATTTTACTTAACCTCCCTTACGTTACAATTCAAATTGAGTGATTCAAGTGTTTTGTAGAATCTGCGAGATATTTATTTATTCGGTTCAGTGGGGTTTTATTTCAATTTTACATTCACAAACTCTTCTGTGCCTTCATATTCTAAGTTTTTGTATTCCAGGGAATGTGTCTAGGATAAAATTCAATGAAGGATTGGATTTGATTGAAAAGGATTGAAAGCCGACATAATGCACATTTGTTTTTTCGCATGAGGTGTCATAATAATGTGAATATGTTGATAAATTGGTGGGGATTGGTTTTTAGTGACTTACAGTTACCAAATGGGTACACAAAATGAAAAGTGATTAAATAAAAGAAAATCTGATTAGGCTTATTGACGGTCTCATTGCATTCAATTGATGTAGAAATTATAAAGAGCTGTGCTACATAGTCTTTCATCAATTATAGCTGACGGTATTCATCCTTGGGCGTACCATTCTTCGATAATTTGGAACTCGTCCAATATAAAATGCGATGCACGTCACACTGCGGAATCATGGCGTGTATGATATCCAGGTATAAATATTGGCTGCATTGGCGCAATACGCGTCTCCAGTGTGGTTTGATCGCGACATCATGCGATGTATTCCGGACATGCGAACATGTTGTGAGTGTGATATGTGCTATTAATTTTGGGCTTATATATGTAGCGACGAGAATACAATATGTGATATTATGTTATGTAAATAGATGCTTGCAATTTTTATGGCAATGTCGATACGTCCATTTTAACTCGATTTAGTATTCTTCATATTGAGACGTGGCAAATTCAACATCGTACTCTTTTGTTGAGAAAATATTGGAACAAAAGAAAATGGAAAAAATTATCTCGGGAGTTTAGGGTAGTGAGGCAATGGGGAGGATGTAGGCGGTAAAGTAAGCACTTCTCAGAGTTATCCTGAGGGAATCTTCCCAAGCGGGAATGAAACCTCTCCCACGAGTGACACGAAAACCGAAATCCGAGATTTCTCTGATTCCCGGAGGAATTTCCGGTGGTACGAGTCGACGAGATCGGTTAAAGGTCGCTTACGAGGAACTGTGAGGTCCTGGAGGATTCGCGAAATTACATCTGTCTCCACGCGCCTGCTTCCTTTTTATTTGTCGTTCGCGACTCGGGTTGACGTTGGTGCCTCTCGGCGGACGATGTGGAGGTCTGGGCAGTAGGGAGCTCGTTGCAGTGACTGTGCGGGAGATGATCGGCGGCAGCCAGCCAGTGAATCCATGGCGAAGAGAAAAATCCTGGAATCTCTTAGATTATGGAAATCGGAATTGTGATGTTTATATCATTGTGATCATACCTACATAGACCTAGTATGATCACCTCCAACTACTTATGTACTGCTGGTTTTGAACGTTTGTTTCGTGACAGTTTTTCCTCCGAGGTTTATCATGCATTCTATCTCCCTTCATTCCTTGCGGAAAGTTCCCCATTCGTCTCTTCCCAAGCGTCCTGCCGCGGCCTTCATTATAATTTAATATTTAGTTACATGGCCTAACCATCTACTCTACCACATCTTAATTCCTCCAGGATTTGTATCTCCACCCCAACCAAGTCCTGCACATTTCATTCGTTTCCTTTTTCAACCATCATTCTTTCTGTTTTCTTTCCTCCATCGATGTATCTATTTTTAATTTATTCCCATTCACATTCCCCAAGGTCTACCTTTCGCAGCAGTGAAATGTCACCCTCTCTATTTGAACCTTAAACCTTTTCTTACCATCCTTCCAAAAAGTCCGTTGCACGTCCCTTTCTGTTAGAAAAAAACGTGTTTATCCGCTAAATTCTGCTTATATTATCTTTTGTGCTGCTTATATCTCAATAAAGAAGAGCAACCCAAGTAATTTTTGTCCTAGAGAATGAGATGACTTATATCTCGTTCAATTTTTTTATAAATAAAAATCGTTTTCAGACAGAGACAACTAACAACATTTTGAAAGTGGATCAATTAGCCATTTACATCACTCCCACATCACTAAATCGGTCAAATCGTATTTCACCTCAGGCATGGACACACCCCACGTTATCAGTATGCTAATTGAGCTTAAAATACAGATCTCCTAATCCATGGAAAAATATTACAAGCGTGGCTACTACCTAATCAAATGAATTGTTCCCTTATTGTACCAACGTGATACGGTGGTTCTCTGTTATTCGTTTTACGTCACGTGCACGTCACGTTACAGTGAGTCAGAAGTAGGACGAGACCATAAGGTCCTGATTCTATCCACAAATGTATAACCTTTCCATCGCTCTTCTCATTCTCTCCTTCCCACTATCCTCTCTCCTGTATGGGGCGTGATGAAACATAGGTTCCCTGACCTTCCCGCATCCAAGCTTTTCATATTGCATCAAAAATATCTTCCTCATCCATTTTTACGCAATAAATTAGGTGAGACTGCGGATATTTTTTGCTTTGTGCAGGAGTTCGATGTGTTTCTCTCCATTCGATTCAGCTTTGATAAATTTGGATTTTGTCCACCAGGATAGGCATGGGCATTAATTCTCTCTCTTTCTTTTAAAAAAATTGGTTTCATAACACTTTATTCCCGGAATTGATGTTACTAGAAATAACCTATTTCTTTAAAAATATATATGCCTCGCAAGAATACTTTCTGAAATATCTGTCATTTAACCTAACAAAACAGCGGATGTAATTGTATTCTTGGATTGATACTTAACAGGGGGCACTCGAAAAGTATTCAATTTAATTAGATTTGAACTGAGAAGAGCCAGTACGGATCTGAGAAGAGTCTGTACGAATCAAATATTGAACCAGGCTACTTACAGCATTCAACTTTTTTCGCCAGTTTATGACCTTCTAGGGTCAAAGCTCCGTATCATTTTTGGCATCACACTAGTTGCTCTTACACGATTTGAGTTAGCAAGGTCTCTAAACTAGTCGGAATGCGTGGAGCGACCAGATGGAAATCGCACCATTCATGAACTCTGCACGGTTATATAGCGGTATGAATCTTTGTCTGCTTTCTATCGGTAGATTATGGTAGATTTTGATGCAATGTTCCTACTCATTATAATTTCATTTATATAACGTGTAGCGTATGTTCCCTACACCGTTTTCCTCCTCAGGTCGTTGTATTTTTTCCCCTCTACTTGAATTACTGTATGACTTTCTTTATCTTACTCTCTTCCTTAACTTGATGCAATTGATTTAGGCTTCATGTAACTTATGATTTAAGTTTGATTGAATTTACTTGGGGGGATCGGGTTGGTGTGGTGGCTAGGGTACTGACCTCCCATCCCGAGGGCCCGGGTTCGATTCCCGGCAGTGGCAAATTTTTCAGTGGAAAACCGGTCCCCACTTGAGTGCCTAGTGGAGGGCATTTCAAGTACAGTACTCCGTCCGTCGGATGGGACGTTAAGCCGTGGTCCCCTTGGCGCCTTTCGTTAAGAGTAGGCTAATGCCGACGCCGGGTTTCTCTCCACCCTTCCTCCGTTCCCGAAAAACTCCTACCGTTACCCAGTTACCCACCTATCCTATATGGCGCAAATGACCTCAGCTGTCGGTCGCCTCCCCTGAATAATCAACCGAATTTACTTGGATTGGCATAGTTAAATGAATTTGAAGCATTAATACCTTATGTAAATGCCCAGAACAAATTGAAATCATGGAAGGAAGCATTGTGGTTGCCTTATGACCTTGGCACCGTTGACAGAGAAGTACAATAATACGTTTGTACTTTACCATTGATACATTTTATAACGCAACCCGACCATGTTTACTGCATGTTTTCTCCGTCATTTTCATGGATTCACTGGAAGTATGAAATCAGCTTTAAAATGTATCAAAGTGCTTATAGGGCAATAAAGATAGAGAGGGATGAGAGTGAATCATGTAGGATGCACTATTGTATTAGGGAGAGGGAAGTTAAGTAGGGAGGGTTCAAGGACGGTAAAGGTATTAGGATTTGACTAGCAGGAAAAGGTGAAAATTTAAAATTAGTCTAATCATGACAAAAATTGGCATTGGGTTCTTGTTGACGATTTAGTCTCCAATTTTATTTGCCACGCGCGTATGTATAATCTTTGATTCAAAACATACATTATTGACCCAAGCGCATGAAATTCTGGGAGACACATGACAGCAGGTTTTATTGTGTAGTACACTTTTGGTATTCTCTCAGTCATTTTTCTCCCCTTTGTCCTATCTCTTTATCTACACCATTGAACTCTGCACTTTAACCGTACCTGAATTTGCGGGGGGCATGACACCAAAATTTCCAATGCAATGATTGATTCAGCTTACCTGGACATGGTTTTTAGAGATCTTAAAGTCTTACGGCAAGAAGTCGACAGCTCAGCTAATATTTGTGCCCAATGATGGGTATTGCGTACATGGATGCAGGACAATAGAACAGGGGCTGTTTTCGCCCAGCTATTCACGTATTTGGGTAATTTTCATTGCAAATACTTGGTTTCCTCGATGTGATTTTGGCTACTCTCCTCTCTGTTGTTATCACGGGATACATCTACATCCATATAATGCCCTGCAAACCTTGAATTATTAATTAGAGGGAATAAGTTTACGCTTAATACCATGCATGCATGCAAAAAATAATACTCCGTGTATACACTACTGACATGGGGTATAATGTATAATAAGTCTCATGTATAACGGCTTTGAAACAAGTAAATCCAGTAAACCCTCCTCCTAACTCAACAGAGCACCCTACATGATTCACCCTTGTCCCTCTCTGCCTTTATTTCCCCCATAAACATCCAGTAAATCAGAAAATACCCGTAAATCCGTCGAAAAAATCTACTACAGGAATGAAAGCTTGTAGTGATTTGCTAGCCTTCTTCTATGGTTAGGTCGAATGTTGAGATACCCGTGCATTATCTTTGCAAAGGCCTCAGTATCCCAATGCCTAAACAAAATATAACATTTTATGCATGCATGGGAGTTCTTCTATATGTGGGACAAAAACCGTTAAATAAAAAACCAAGCTGTTTTAAAAAAATAATAATGTTTTGTTTGTGCCTTAAATCGGTTTGATAATGGAAGTTCGCACGGCAAAGTATTGAAATATTCTTATGACTTACTTTTAAATAATTTAATTATTTTCTGGGGGTTTCCACCCTTTTGAGGGTTTTTTTCATGCAGTTCTTAAATATGTATAGATATTTTTATATCACAGTTTATCTCTTTTTCATTTATTTAAGTTTCAGATGAAGTAAGGCTAAATGCAAACCAATGCTGCCACAGAGTATCAAAACTTTAGTATTTTCTTCATAAGTAAATGATGTATTTAGAGTGCATGAGAAATAACAACTTTATTTCATATAATTTAGAAATAGTTGACCAAATGACAGCGGCAGAATGTAGTGTAGGTCGCTGTAAAATTCTATCACGATGTGGCTGCCGAAAAAACTGAATACCGGTTGTCGGGGCCGGGAAGCGATGAAGAGGAGTGAAGGGATTCGGATGATACGGTGATGAAAGAAATGTGGAGAGGGAGGAAGAAGGAAGGTAGATGGAATCTGGGAGGTTATAGGGAGGGAGGAGGACCTTCTATTCTACGTCCTCACCACGCGAGATCCCCAGATGGAGTCTCCCGCCCCCGAGCCCAATATTCGCCCATGAGCTTGTGAGTTTTTCATGTCGTTCCTCCCTTTTAGCAGACTTTGACGTATCACGCTCGTTGTCGTCGGAGGATGTCATACGCTGTCCGCACCCTCGTTCGCTCACTGTGCGCCCTCTTTCCTCTCCCCTCCATTCTGTCCCCCCTTGGACTAAACCCTTCCTCGAACTCTTGGTACGGAAGGTGTGACAACCATTTTTGGCCACGACGCTACGTTTTTCTCCTCCTGAACGCATTTAACGTGTTGTTATTCTCTGCTAAAAGGTATTTTTATCCAGATCTCGAATTGTACGTACTGAAGTTACTTCATAACGCGAATATCAACATATTCCCATCGAATTTTGGATTTTTGAGAAATGTTACATTTTTCGTATGACGCTGTTCGCAAGGATTCCAAGTTTCGGTTGATTTCCAAACAGTACAGTAGCGTTTGAGGGTGTTGTCATGGTTACTATCACCTGCATATAGAACCGTAATAGGAAACCATAAATATAACTTCACTTAAATTATTCTACGTAGGGATTTTTGCATAGCGGGGCAACGATATTCGCTTTAATTCCCATTAGTTAAATTCCTGTATAGGTAGCTTTGGCAAAGTGGACGATTGTATTTTATTACTGATCATGCTTTCGGGGAACAGAAGAGATATGGATTATTTGAGAGAAGACGTTTTTCGACGAAGTTCCGAGAAGGTTGAGAAAGTGAGTAAATTTGAAAGGGATTTTGAGGGCCATGAGCGTGGAATTATTATAATTGGGTACCGGAGAAAAGCCCAAAAACTCCGTTTTATTGATTGAGTCCAATCATTCGGTATTATGCGATAATATCGTGTTTTACGATGTTTGAACAGGCCGATACATTTCTTCAAGGTCAGAGACTTTTACTATTAGTAATATTAAATTGAATGAAAGTGGCTAAAATTTTACTCTTACGTTAATGAATAGGTAAGCACCTTTATAAACAGTCTTTATATATGAACTTGTTTCTATTCTTTTAGCCGTGGTTAAATGATTAAGATTACTCCCATTTACGCAGAAGCATTCAGTATCCTTCAGTACCTACTACCTCAATACAATTAAGTTACCAAATTTGATGAAGTTTATTTTCCTATCTGATTTTCTGTTTCTCCTTTCCTATTTTAATTTTTGATACATTTCTCAGGACCTCCAGTAATTTTAAATTTTATGATTAGGGGAACGTAAACTTCATGTACAGTCTTGCCTACATATAGTGTATACAGCCTTCCTCTCCCTGATAAACCGGCAGAGGTTGTGAACGCTCGTAAAGGTTCAGCAAAGACATCCTGAGAGTCACCTGGATTGAACCGAATCCGTGTACCTAATGATTTAACATATTACTGCGAATTCTTATCGCATGGCGACGAAAATATTACCTTCCTTCAACATGCCGTATGGTTGTTATCCTTCATCTGTTTGCGTGTTGGCCTGGGAGAAGACGTATTAGTTCTCGCGTGTCAAACTCAAACTCGTTATAAAATGGCTTTGATATGAGTTTTATTACTCATTTAATATGCATTGATAACATTAAAAACTGAAATGAGCATATATATTTGTCTATCGAACACATTTTTGGAGCGCTTTGTGTTTGCTCATTGCCACGATATGAACCATTCTTTCTGTCAACAAGTGTCGTAGCAGGTAACAATATTTTGCATGATTGTGGAATTCTTGCGAATTTCATTGGATGTCAAAGTTTCGTCACATTATTCTTAGTGTTCCTTCTTGCGTTCATTTTAAAGTACAGGAAGTAATTATTTTTCTAGTATGAGCATAAAATGTCTAAAGAAAGTTACAAAATATATAGTAAATGAACAAAACCCTGATGATGTGAGGAACTGCGACGAATGATGTTTTTAGAAAGCAATTTGCAAAAAGAAGCTACACAAACAGAACAGGAGGTTATTTTATGCCTAAATATCTGAACTTTGAAATCAATTTCCGAATAAATAACGGCGAAAAATGCCAGCAGGGCCGCATTTTCTCGAATGGAAATGTCCATTATGGGCCTGCCTCTCGATGAATTGGAGTGACCTCATTTTTGAGTTAATCTACAAAATGGGAAAAAGTAAATGGAAAATTCATATTTTCCTCAAGCTTCAAGCATAAGCGTGGAATTGAAAGTGCGATTGTGATTGCAAAGGTGACGCAAAAGCAACTTTGTTGTTATATATTGATAAAAAAAGCTTCTGGTTGATCTCGAATAATGCCTCCTTGGGCTGCCATTTCCCCATTTCGGTTGACGAGGAATATCGGTTATCATTATTTCCTCTTGCTTTGTCTTTTAGCATTCCATTTCCGGAGGAATCAGTCCCTTTATCATTCTGTTCGCTCTTGCACTCAATTTGCTTGACTCCAAAGTCAATTTGTGTCTCTGGAATTAACTTCAAATTATAAGTCAAATGTAACTTCGCAAAAAGAATCTGATCGCAAATATCTATTGAGTCCGTTTCACTCGGAGCAGGGCTTTTGATTTCAATTAACGTGCAGCCAGGCGTAAAGCAAAACAAAATAAATTAGTGAAATCGATCAGGGTACTTAGGGCACGATCGCGGAAATTCCCTCCGAAGCTCTGCGCAGTGTTGAATGGCGTAATCATTTTGAGCGGTGAGCATGTAATTTCATTAATGAGGTGGCTAATGGAAGCAGTATACTGAAGTTTGGATTTTAATGAAGTTGTCCGATCGTTGACTGAAGACCAAATATCGTGCATAGACCCTAATCATGCTTTTAGCATGTTTAAGAACTAATTTTTTACTGACAAAGACTTCTCAATTCAAGTTATATATTTGCTTTGCACTTTTTACTACACCAATGTGGCATTAACTTTAGGATATAATGGTTTGTCAATTAAATTGATTTTTTAAATTTCTTATATTTATGAACGCGACTTGGATAAGAGTAAAAAATTTTCAAAAATTTTCACGTCTTAAAATAGCTTTAATTTTTAAATTAAATATCGATTTAAGATTTTCCCTAGGAATTTTTGATTAATTCTTTTTAGATATTTTAAATACATGAGTATGCAGCGCTAAGTTTGAATCTCTATATTCAGATTAGACCTTAGAGACAGGCAGACAGATTCTTATGAAAATATAATGTAAAGAGCCTTAATATGTAAAATTATTTTCATTCGAAGACTAATCATCACATTTAATAATGATTTTTGTCAAATTTGCTCTTCCGCTTGCGTAAACACGCCCTTGTTGAAATGAGTGACCTGCCTTTCTCTTCGAATTCTCTTCTCTTTCTAGAAGACGACGTTTTCACAAAGGAGTTCAGTAGGAACGCCTAATATCAAAAGATTCCAGTTTTTATCATTTGTTGAGACCCTCTTCTTATCCAATATTCCAATTTCCTCATGCCTGGTTTCATCACTAAGAGTAGTCAGGTATTCATGGAGATGCGAGAAACAAAATAATTGGACTGCAATCATTACGAAGCAGTTCTAATTAATGAAAATGCAATCTGAGAGGGGAGTCGGGGGGGGGGGGGGTAGGGGAGGGGAAGCAATGATGAGGGGAGTTAAGGGAGAGAGGGTTGTGGGAATGATTTTACTCAGGGTGTATGCGTGCTTCCATCGGGTTATCTTCATTTGTGCATCGCTAAGGGGGATGATCAAAGCGTGCGAGCGGAAACTACGGAACGGATTCTTACGAGCCGACTCTCTCTACTCGCGAACGGCAGTTTTCACGAGTTTGCATTAAGCTAGCGGGGTGAAATTGTCGTATTCGTGTGTACGGAACGGGGCGGCCTTAAACCCCAGGCTTTTTGGGCAAATCAGCAGGGCCCCGCCGTTCCACTGCGGTCGAGGAAGGGTCTTTACTCCCTTTTTATTATTTTCCATCCACACCCCCCCTCCCCCAATCGCCATTAGGGGCGCCATTCTTGCCGACTCACTCATTGCCTCCGCGATATTGAATAACCACACCCCCGAGCTCGGCCCACCCCCTACGACGACGCCGGATCACCTTCTTTTGTCTCGCGGGCCGCCGGTTAATTACCACCCGATTTTCAGCCTTTTTTTCTCATCTCTTCCCACCTCCAATCTCCTCCCTCCCTCCGTTTCCCATTTCTTTCTCCCTCGGTACAATCTCTGCGGATGAGGAGGAATCCTACGCTCCTCCCTTTTTAACTTAAAGGAGATAATTTTTTTTCCCTTTTGTGCTCCAAGCCAATCCTCTTCCCGTCTCCTTCCACAACCTTTAGAGATCGTATCAAGGTTTTGGTTCGGACTTACGGCACTCACACGATCTCTTGGAAGTATTATTTATCGGATGAGTAAGCTAAATGAAAACGGCTAGGAAAAGATTGTGGTGTGCTACTCATAATGTAATTAATTGTTATTTATGGACTGCGGAAGGCATTTGATGGCTGGCAGTTTATCAGTGCCACGATCTACTCGTTTATATCGGCAATGAACTCGTTTACGTGGTAACGAGCTCCGAAGTTGAAGTCACAGAGTACATTTTTCAAAGAGCAACTGTTTAAGTTGAAGTGTCCCATGAGTTGGGTTTCTATCTGCGTTCTAACCCACTTGTACTTGCGAGTATACTGATAACTAACTACCTTGCAAAATATCGGATCATTAGGGAATAAGTAAATTTTTCCTGAATATGAGAAGTAAGGCGTGCTAATTTAGAATTTTTCGCTATCGACAACTATGTACCTCCTGGGGGCGGTTGTATTTAGTCTCTTTTTTTTAATCACACTTGTGTTGAATGTTGTACCTTTTTACTCAAAAATAACATTGGACATCGATGGTTGAGGAAATGAATTTTTAAGGGGTATGCTGTTGAACCAAGGTTGACATTTCAAAATTTACGTCTCCATTATATCTGGCGTTTCAGTGGGTGCATCAATGGTGTGATCTCTGTGAAGGAACAAAAGTGTAAGTTATTTATACCTTGGTCATTCATAAATATGCAATGCCAAGCTTCTTAAATTAAGAAAGTTAAGTCCTAAGAGATAGAGATTAATATATATTGCATACCGTCCCCGCGAAACGAAACAAATATTTTTCGTCGTTGTATTAAAAGACCCTACTTACATGCAGCTGCTCTCAATACAGCAGAGGTATAGTTTTAAGTTGTAACTATTCAAGATCAATTTATTCGTACAGCTTCATGTCCAATGGCTTAAGGATAACGGGAACGAATAGGAAAGAATTATTATCAAAGGGTACAATCTCCAAAAAAAGTGTTTAGGAAGTTTCGCAAAAATTGCAGTCTTTGTCCCATTTATTTCCATCATGAATTATAATACTCTAGCAAATACCTAATTTGTGCGTTCATGCGTCGTAATTTAAACGTATTATTATTTAGGGAATACTTACTCTGCCCACAATATATTCATGAACAACTTGTTTTGTTGCTTTACGACATTTACGTAAATATGTTAAGAGTGTTGTGGATTCTGCAATTAATCATTCTATTTCTTAGAGAATATACAGATTTTAGCCTATGGATAGCATAAAAATTTAATAACAGCTCTTTTTTCTTTCCTTTTTGCCTTAAACACTCCGGTCATGCCAAGGCCTTGGGTCATCGAAGCCGGAGAAATGGGTTTTTCATATACGACCTCGTAAAGTGAAGTGTGGCTCCGTTTCGCATCGGTTTCTGCGATTGCGATACATTAGGCTTTTATTCTCACCTCACTACACTTGTATCATGGTTCGAACCGCTGAGTAAATCATCGCTTGGACGCAAGGGTATGGGAAGAGCACGGAAGTTCGAGACAATAGAATCAAAGTGTATCTCGATTGTCCATTGCATCGTCGCAATTTTCCGTTTGCAAACGGGTCAATAAAAAGACGGAGTCCTTGCCGTTGAGCAGGGTATAAAAGATTAATTCGCTACGGCAAGCATTTCAAGGTGAGAGCTACGCTAAATTCATGTGTTGCTCAGCGCCTAGGAAAGTTTACTGCTCCACTGCACGTCAGCATTGCAATATGCTCTCTTGATTTGGATCGTTTTCCGCAAAAGCGGAAGTTCCATAGAGTTACGACAAGGTGAAACTAATGACCATGTATTTCGGTGGTTCTGTGCTGCGGCATTGGAACGTGCATTGAAAAATGCTATTTATGAAAACTGTCCCCTGACGATAAGGGCGTTTAATATTGAAACGAAAATCCGCGAGCCGTCATTTAATGCGCAATTTATTGCAAATACGAATTTCAAACACGATTGTGTTTGCAATGAGTTGCACTAATTACAAGTCACTCGTCATATACAATCAGGAATGTGAACTGATATTGTTCTTATGTACTTCCATTTGAGGGCAGTAATTATAAAGAGAATGTCTTCGTGCCTTATTTAAGGCCAACGCTATGCTACGAATCTAAAAGCGTTTGTAATTGTATATAAAAACCCTATGGCTATGGTAATTTAGCTCAAAAAGTAATGTACAACGAAGAACCACGCTAAAAAGTTCTTAGCACTAGAAGGAGTATGGTAGCTTATACCTGTGGATGTCTCCATCACCCTTAAAAGCTCGGTTGTTTGATAATATAATACTTAGGGAAGATTTTTTATGCATTTGAAAATTTTTCACTCGCTCTTCCCGCTAGTAAAACTAAAGCCTTACCTCTAGTTAGAGAATATCTTCCTTGTGAGTACATACTCTGCAACTTCAGTGGATTATCGTCTGTTCTATGATTCTTTATTTACCGTTAACTCCTTTAGTCCTATTTACGTTGCATATGTAATCGTGTTCCCTTGATTTACCAATTTGGATTTTCGTTCGATTAAGCGGATTAATAATTTATCAATTCCACTTCGTGCTGATTCAGAAATCGAAGGTAATATTTTTGGGCATGAGGGGCGTATTCTCGTTTGACCTCCGTCAAAATATCCGTTCATCGAAGAAGATGAAAAGAGGGGATCCATTTTCGGGATTTAGTAGTGCAAACGATGGCCGAAACAATGCGGCATAAGAGTGAACTGTGTGGCAGGAAGGGTGGGATCGGGTAATATATGAGCCAGTGTGGTTGAAGACTTGATTTGTAGAAAGAAGATAAGATTTATTTAGGGTCTATAGAATGTATGAAGGAGTGAATGGAAAAGAGTATTGAGGTACGGGAAGATGGGGAGATGCGAAAAAACTAGTAATACGTTGATGTTGAACATTTATGTACATAATTAGATATTATTTTTATGAGTTTTCCTCATGAGGCTCAATAATTTCATTTAAATGTGTATAGCTTCATGTTTTAGATTAAAAATTATCCTTTATGTTATATCGATAGCAATATAAATATCCTCGATAAAAACGTTGATTGTAGATAAGTTTGAGGATAACTTTGCGATAGACTTCATGCTATTTAGCTCATTGAAAAACTCCAAGAAATTGAGATATTCGCCAATAATTTTCCATGGTCAAAGGATAAAATCATTTCGACTTTATTTTCGGTGCGAATGTCTAATAAAATTGCTTTTCCTTTCGGAATCCGATGCCAAGTCATGGATCCGTCCGAAATCTTCGCACAAGAGGCATGCATCGACCCTTGCGATATTGAGTAGACGCATCGCAAGCAGACGCTCGTGCACTATCTCTGGTCGCGCGGAGGGAGAATGAAGCAATTACGAGCCGGAGTCAGTTATTCGACAAATTATTGTCTGCCACCCGTGTTGCTCCCGCACTCTCATCCTGGGCCATGGAAAAACGCGAGGTATACGTCGGCGGGGCCTCCTCCGTCATCATCCCTCCTCCTTTGCCTGCTGGGTGATTGCCTGAGGGCAGACCTTTTGCCTCGCCGTGATGCCTTTTGTGACCTCGCCTTCTCTCTCTCTCGCGTTCAAACAACGCCGGGTGCCCAGACTTCACGCCTCATCCCCCACCTCCCTTCCGTTAGATTGCTCCCTCTCTCTCTCGTCCGCAGCAACCCTTTCCCCAATCTCCCTCTCCCGCGAGATCCCTCCGGGACGAACACTCGAACCGCATAATCCTCCTTAATCGAATTTGCCAGTTGAATCGAGAAGCAATTACAAGCGGTAACAAAGTACTCGTCAGGGAGAGAGAGGTCGAGGAGAGATGCTTCGTCAACTCAATTTCCATGCAGGAGAGAGGGAGACAGAGAGGTCTTTGGTTTGAGCCCCTGCATGCATGAATAAGACGGAGATGGGTTCACGCAGGAGGAGAATGAGAATTAACTTTTTTCTGGAGGGGGGAAGGGAGAAGTAGGCGAGATGGGGGACTTTGATCGATCCGTATTGTAGGGAGGGGTCACGACGGAGCGCCGGAGTGCGGATGGGTACAGCGACGAAAGCGAATGTCTCCAATGTCGAGGCCCTCTCTCTCTCTCCCTCCTCACACGGGCTCCCTCTCTCTCTCTCCCTCCTCACACGGGCTCCTCCTGCAATGGGGGGCCACAGAGCCCCCGAAGAAAGGAGCCTTCTTTGGTATTCGTGACGCAGAGTGATTTCAGAGCTTCGGGAACTCCGAGGCCACTCGGCGAGTGAATAAAAAACTGGGCTGTCGTCGTGCGGTAATTGCAGTGGCATCTTTATCGTGATTCTTCGCGGACTCCTTTCGCGAGACGCCTTTCGAAAATTCTGTTTAATCGCGAATATCTCTCAGGATTTTCTAAATTTTTACACGCGTTTGCTTACAATTAGGGTAGGTATATTTATTTACTGGCCTCCCACGTACGAATAATAAATAACTATTAGCAGCATTTTTGCAGTTGATTGTAGCTCGCCGATGGCAAAGCAGTCATGGTAGAAACAGAAGAGGATTTAAAGAGGACACTAGGAAATATGGAAAGAACAATGTCCAGATATCATCTGAAGATTAATAAAAAAACTAAGGTATTATATGCAGTGGGACAAAGGAAGCCAGGACCTATATTTAACTAGTAAAACAAAAAATCGAGGAGGTGTCAGAGTTATTTTACCTGGGAAGCCGAGTAACCAGCGATGGACGAAGTAAAAGAGAAATTGCCAGTAGAATTGCCCAAGGGAAAAGGGCATTCTATGAAAAGAAGATTCTGCTTACGCAAATACAAGTGTGGAAGTGAGGAAACATTTCAAAAGAACCTACATCTGGAGCATTCTACTATATGGCAGCGAAGCGTGGACAGTAACAGCAGCAGAGAAGTCCACGCTCTAAACATTTGAAATATGGTGCTACCGAAGAATGATGAAGAGAAAATGGATCGATCGAGTGACAAGCGAAGTCTTAAGAAGAGTGGGAGAAAAGAGAAGTCTACTGAAAACCTCAAAAAGAAGACGGGACAACTTAATAGGCCACATCTTAAGATACGATGGCCTGATGAAAGCAATCGTCGAGGGAAAAGTGAATGGGCGGAATGGAAAAGACAGGCCTCGTATGAGGTGTATGGAGCAAGTTGTCAAGGAGTAAAAGGTGTAAAAGAGAGAAGTTATGTTACGTCAATATGAAGAGGTTAGCCGACAGAAGAATCGAGTGGAGGGCTGGGTCAAAGCAATCGTAGGATTGTAGGATATTTCAAGTCTACCGCGTGAACGGCGAAGAAATTATCATTGATTGCCATGAGAAAAAATTATTCACCTGGATCGGGAATCGAACCAAGGGACCTTTGGATTTCCGGGGCACTGCGTAGACCACTACGCTACCCATGATCCTTAATACCCATGGCAATTTTACCGAGGTTCAAGGTACTAGATTTTGAGCCCTCGCTGTCCATCAAGGATGGCAACGCAAGGGAGCAAGGGCTTCAAAGAAGGCACGACCAATGCTATGGGAGTTAAGGATCCTGGGTAGCGTAGTGGTCTGCGTTGTGGCCCGAACAGCCAAAGGTCAGTGGTTCGATTCCCGGTCCAGGTGAATTTTTTCTCATGGCAGTTAATGTCAATCCCTAGGATTATTGGCCGATGATGATGATGATTATGATGTTTGTAGCTGAGAAAATTCTTCTTTGCATGACTCCGCTAAGGTATACGCGGTTCGTTCTCAATCCTCGAATAGATAACTAACACGTGTCTCAATTTCAAGGCAGGTTTTTTTTATGGGAATTAAGTCCTTCCCACGCAACATGTTGCGCAATGATTTCTGGGAGGGAAAATCATTCAAGGAAATTGTGATACTTCTTGAAAGTCCGCAGATTTCAACTTCACTACTTATTTTTGTATCGGATAAATTTTAGTTAAATGTGGTCGACAGTCTTAAAAGTATGGTGCCTGATGAATTACAAATTTCCTTGGTGATGCTATGTCTTTAATTTCATTGCAGTATCGACTTGGTTCTGTTCCTTATCGATAGTCACTGTGAAACTGATCTCTCATCGCTATGTTCTTGCTATAGTGACAATTTTTCCGGATAAAAATATTGACTCCTAGTCATAAAGTACGAACCATCGACGGTGGACGCCGTACCACCTATATTGCGTCCCTCTTGAAAGGGCATTTGATAGCGGTATTGATTTCGCGTCTGTATACATTTTTAGCTTTGAAGAAATAGAATACGTATTTCCCACTGCGTTTACGACCGCTTTGGCGCTGGTAACTGCGATCTCTGAGCGATTCGGGTTATTTACGCCTGCAGGTGGCATTGATTTTTTTTTATCTCGTCATCCGCTGATGACGATTACTGAAACGGGGGTATTTGGCTCGGTAATTCGGGGATGTGAGTCCCTCTTCCGTAGAGCCGAATCCGCGTAGTTGCATGGCGGCAGACAATGCGTTTCGAAAAGGGTCTAATTTTCACAAGAAGTGCTTCGCGTGCATTGGCTGCGTAACTTCCAATTCTCTCTCGCTCTCTATCCATTACCGCGATTCTGCCTGCCGCAGCTCTCCGCCAGTAGTCCCATGTTTCGCCGTTGCTCCCCCGACCCGACGCTCGGCATTATACAGTCTCTCGACGGCGGAAATATGAATATCTGTCCGCGAGCCTCATCTATTATGTATTCGTTCTCGCCCGTGGGGGAGAGAGCGTTGGTATTCACTAGTGACGTGTTTTTCGTCGCCCTCGAAACGGAATCCATCGTACCGTATGACGACACGGCTGAAGTTCGATGGCTGATATAGTCCGCTTCGGCTCCCATCGACGCAAACTCGCCCGCTTCACATTAATTCATCTCTTTTATTCCGCGGAAAAAGGTTCTTTGCCACCTCCTACGGTTTGGCCCGTGCGGAAGAACGTGAGGGAGTGAGAGTTGGGTATGTCTGCAGGTGAGCGAGCGAAATTGATAGCGCCACGGCCGAAAGGCACGATTTTCGTGACGCTGATTTATCGTCGGGAGATGGAAAATTTTGGGCCTATTCGCCCGAATAATAACCTGTCTTTCCCTCGTAATTCGTCGCTCAAGGTGCGCTATTAGCTCCATTCGTTAATTCACGCTCCAAAATCACGTACTGCGAGAGATGTTACGCTCGGAGAGTTTCGCGAGACGCGTATCCCCTCTCAATGTTCAAGTGTTCCCTTATTTTTCGAGTTTTTCTGCATCTGCATCCATATGGTGCCCTGCATAACATCACAAAATATTGTGGCAGTGGGTGACCCCACACCATTATGGGCGATAGATAAATAATTCTGCCATGACTTCACCACCGATTGTTCTGATTATAGCTAATTTACTAAGGGAACACTGTGACTACACATGTAATTGAGCCTCTTATCTCAAATTAACATAATTCCGGACGAATTGTGTACAAGCATAATGGAAATAGTTCTAGACTTTTTGCTCTCGGAAAAGCTTTGCTTTACGGATATCATTTTTAATTTCTCGTCAAACATTTTCCTCGGTAATGGTGAGTGAGAAGGATCTTTCGTATTTCCACAAATCTGTTTTTTATTCACGACTTAGGTTTTGACTCTTAGCGCCATTATTATCCCAACTGAAAACATGATTTTTATACCCATCACGAATCCTTTCTACTAAGTAATTTCGAACACCACCTCCTCGTCCGTAGTGTTTTCAATATTTAATCTGGCTTCATAGTGGGTTTATTTTTCTCACCTCAGCACTGCTCAGCGTATGAAGAGGTCTTTTACTAATTATTTTTCTCAAGAGCTGTCTCATTGTTTTTGCAGAGGTCCTAATGACTGACTGCCACCACTTCAGTGCCGGTAATTTCTGTAGTTATACATTTTTTACGCACAATTCAATTTATGAGCTGAGCATGAAACAAGTGTATGTTTTGAATTGAACCAGTCATTACATTTTGTTGGGAAGATTTCGTAATAAAGAGTGCAAAAGCGCAGATGTTTTTCTGCTCAATTATTTTAAGTATTCGAGAGACGTTTACCTGCCTGCTAGTGTGTGATGTTACTTGCCGGCCAGGTAACTCGAAATTCATGGTTTCTCATCCCTTTAAGGGCGTGGATGTTTCATTTGGCTTTGGGATTATCTTGGAATTGTGTTAGGTGGCACAGAGCATCATAACCTTACCAGTTAGAGCATCTTAAAAGCAATACCTTACTTTTTTAATCATAACTTTATACCTAACAGTGAGAAATCGGAATATAACATTTCCTTAGCATCAACATTTCGGTTAAACTGTGATTTGCTTTAGTTTCGGTTGATTTAATTCCATGGAATAAATGGAATGCTTTCCGGGGTGAGGTAGTGCCTAGCGACGTACATAGTCGGAATCTGAGGATATGATCGTGGACGCAAATGTCAAACTAAGCCCATATTTTGCAAAAAAAAAACTAAGCCCTTTTTGGCAAATTCAGGAATACGGTTGACGCGGTCCTGAAAAATAGCACATCAAAGGGAATGTAGCGCAATATACATTGCTGGAGTTTTACCGCTTTGGGGAATCCTAGCGAAACGTGGTATCCCTCAGCTCTCAGTTCCAGCCAATATTTTCCGGATATATTGCGTTCATGGAAGAGGGAAAAAATATTGTTTGGAAGGTGGTTTAAGTTTTTCTGTCATACTTGCCAATTTATATCCGAGTAACAAGATACAGAGAATACGTATTGCGATGAAATTCACCCGAACTTGATGGGGTGCGAATTGGGTAGGAGTTGGATTTGTTGATATTTTCCCGAATTTTTCTGAGATAGCGTGCCCAGGTTTGTGGTAAAAGAAATGAGCGGTTAAATTGTGTTTTAATTGGATGAATCTGGAGGCGATGGTAATATGACATTTCCTTTATATTATCTTGCTACTGTTGAGAGAGAGAGAGATAGATAGTAGAGAGAGAGAGAGTAAGAGAATCTTAAATTGTGAGTTACTGCAACATATAGTTTTCCAAAATCTCGACCTTGTTGAAATTCCTCTGGATTTTCACTCATATAATTAATTCTCTGCCCTTGATTCCTATATATTCCATTATACATTTTTCTTGTTGCTTTGTATTTTTCCTGTTACATTTCTTATGGCCCTGAGGAAATCAATTTGTTCTCTTGATTTCGATGGCCTTAAACTGCTGTTTTTTTTAATCATTTTTTTCATAGTTTTTATTTTTTCTCTTTCTCTAATTCTATAAATAACTGATTAATTCGCCCGGAGTCATTCTTTTCGACTTGAAATTAATGGGAAGAAGAATTAGCATGGGAAAATAAGTGTGCTCATTCGGATATCGCCAAATGGCGAAGTTGGTGAAGTGTGCTTTATCGATTTTGTACCAACGACAAATCATCATCCTTCGATCCTCTCCCCTGAACTCCATAAATACTTCCCCTTCCATTCTATATATCCAATTTGTGTTCCGGTGAGCTCTTATCGTTAACATTTTTTCATCCCCTGCTAATTTTTCCGTCCGTGTCCTTTCCGCTTCGCTCTCTAATTTGCTTTATTCTCTCTGCTCCTGTCTTATGTTTAATCTTATCCTGTCATCCCGCCCCCAAAGGGAGTCGCCTCTTTCCCGCCAAGCTCATCTTTTTACAGAAATTTCCTCCTCTCTTTGTCTCTCTTTTTCTCTCTGCTTCCTAAGCCGCTTGCTCACTCTTTCCCCGAATACTTTGCTCCTCTCTCATTTTCCCCCTCCCACCTTCCTCCTCCTTCCCCCCTTAAACCCACTTCCACATCTCTGGTTCCAACCCCCCCCAGTTTCCCACTCTTCTTCTGCTCTCTCCTCCCCCCCACCCTTCCACTCCACCACACACACGTCTTGGTCCCTATCCGCTTCCCTCCTTTATTTTTTTCCAAACAAAGTCTTGCGGCGCTGCAACTGGTTTTGAGTTGTTGTTCTTCTGTTCCGCTGGAGGCGCTGTTGTTAGCGGGAAAGGAAAGATAGCGGAAGAAAGGGGGAAGGGAGGATTGGTGTGTTGGGAAGGAGAGGGATACGGAGAGGTAAAGAGAGAAGAGAGGTGGATTCAAAGAAACGGGTGCGACCGTTGAGGAGAGCGAGGGCGAGAAGAAGTGGAATCGGTAGGACGGAAGGAAAAGAAGGATTTTTCCGAAGGGAGAGATGAGGTGGAGGAATGATGGAGTTTGGGAAGGTGGGACGATGAAAATGGAGGAGGAGAACGGGAGGGGAGGACGCGCAAAGGAGCGATAGGACTCGGACCGTCTTCGCTGTGAGGAATTGTGGAGTCCTGGGACCCAGTGTGACCAACTAGAAAGATTTTCACGCTGTCGCACATCTTCATTTCTTACGTACGCCAGTACACCGGGTCTTCCCATTCTCATGGACCAGAATAATCTCTTTAAAGCATCTTTTTCGGTTTTGTTCGGTAAGGCCACGTTCTCGGTTGTCGTTTCGTTTACTATTGCGCCTAATCCGGTGTGCTCGAAACTTTTGGAATAAACAGCCCGAAACAGATCAAACGGGAGAAAATGGATTTCGACAACATTGAAGATTTTTTCTTATTGTGCCGAGTGGTTGCTTTTAAGAATCCCTATCAATGCACCGTATTTGTAGGAATACGATGTGGGCTAGAGCTCTTTTTTTATTCTTTTGCGTAATAACGTACCACCTAAACTTATGCTTTAGTCCTTCACGTTTTAATGCCATATTATCGGGAAATATCTTCGCTACTAGCATGTTCTTAATCATTAACAAATTTTTGGACGATCGACTTTTCATCGTTCAGCATTTGACATGTAAACAACACGCAAATAGATAGGGTCAAGTACTTCTGAGACTACATTGCATATCTTTCATGGATGAAGTGGCTTCTCATTTGCACTTCGAGAAATATTTATTTTTACAATGGTAGGATTCTAACCTCATCGTCAGCCCTTCTCCTTTATGAGGGCTTAGGTAACCGGTTATGGTTCTGTGAGCTACTCGATTCACCCACAGGTACAATAAGCATTTGAGACAGAATGTGAAAAGGTAAGAGAGGAGTGGAAACGATTGGAGAATGGGTGTTAAATATAATAAGAGAATGGAATGAACGGACTTTAGAAGAGAATTTAGAATGAATGGGCAACGATAGAACAGATATGGGTGAATAGTGATTACATCCCAGGTGGAAAAAAGGGGAATAAGGAGACCGAGGAAATATGTAGAAAAAAGTATGTAAATGCCTAATGAACAGACTGAATCTTAGGCTGGAGTAAGAAGTAGAAGGTGGATGATGATAAAATTATCTAATATTGCGTGGATTTCACTCACGGACAACATTCGCAATGATTTACGTATCCGAGTAATCATACTTTATGGAGCTCATGAAATGTTTTCTAAGATAACAATTTTTTAGTAGTAGTTGCAATATTTTACATGCTCAAACGGCTAAGGTTACATCACACTGGTTAACCCACAATATTAATTCTGGGACAAACAGCATAAATACGCTGGGCAGGTTTTGAACTTGAGACCTTGGGTTGCGACGCCAGTACGTTACCAGCTTGGCTCCCGCGGCCGGCATAAACTTTTGGGCAAAATACATTAGGTAAAAATGCAAACCCGCATTGCATGTCATCCCGCGGACAACGGCAAGGACGTATAGTGGGTATACTGTTGCAATTGAAAAAAGGAGAGAAGAGGAAATGGACAATCGAGGTGTCAAACAAAGAGAAAGATGCATTGTGACGCATTGTGCCTACCCATTTTTTTATCGTAATCATGGATGATTATTTGGAAGAATTCAATCTTGTGTACTTCTCGCTCGATATTTTATCGTTCTAATTTTTTGCTTCTCTCTCATCTGCAGATGTAGTGCGTTGATAAAAATTTCTCTCCCGTACAAGCCTCAAATCGTACGATTGCTTGGCTCCCGCGGCCGGCATAAACTTTTGGGCAAAATACATTAGGTAAAAATGCAAACCCGCATTGCATGTCATCCCGCGGACAACGGCAAGGACGTATAGTGGGTATACTGTTGCAATTGAAAAAAGGAGAGAAGAGGAAATGGACAATCGAGGTGTCAAACAAAGAGAAAGATGCATTGTGACGCATTGTGCCTACCCATTTTTTTATCGTAATCATGGATGATTATTTGGAAGAATTCAATCTTGTGTACTTCTCGCTCGATATTTTATCGTTCTAATTTTTTGCTTCTCTCTCATCTGCAGATGTAGTGCGTTGATAAAAATTTCTCTCCCGTACAAGCCTCAAATCGTACGATCTAGAATTATATTATTTCTTCAACAATGCATGTAATCTTTAAGCTTTCTACAGGTCCTCATTCAAGTGCACCCAATCGGTGCATAAAACTGTTTGTGCTTTTGTTGGAATTGTTAGCAGAACGCACATCTTTCCTATGTGTATTAGTTGTGTGACATGAGAGGGTAACGCTGTTCTGTTCACGATTTAATGAACTAAAAATGCTCACAGTGTGTTCGAGGTTAAGCCATTCCTGAGCGAAGAAACAGCTACCATTTTCTTTCGATCCCCTTCCCGCCCCTTTTGAAGGTTAATTTTTTTTGCCATTCTGACGCACGAAAATATTTTTGAGTGTGTGTGCCAGTCGATAGATTTGGAATCTGAAATGGGTGACACTCAGATATTTAACTTCTCCCGCTGTCTTTATACGTGCTCAAGGAGAATTATTAATGTGCCAAATGATTGATGATAATTTTTCTTAGAATTATTGTTTCTGATTGAAGGATGTAATACTATCAGAATTTCACAAAAGTAAAATTTTCTCTATGAGTGTAATCTGACGTTTCATCCACTCACCTAACCATTGACTACTTTTATTTAGTGACAGCTACTTAACGGCAGAGAGGAAGAGAATGGGTAAAAGATAGGAAACACGATGGCTATATTACTGAAATAGTGACTCTAATCTCAGTAGTAATCACTAATAATGAAATAGTCTCCAATCCGCTCCGGTAAAGTGTGTAAGGTCTGTCAATGACTATTACACTCTTTCTGAAAATGGTTGTACGGTGAGAAATGTAATTTTCTTATTTATCAATTTACAGAAAGGAGTATGGGAGAGAGAGAAATTTCCGTCAAAAGGTTTTATCGGTTGTTTCTAATTTTGCAGGTTTTTTACTCTTTTCGGCTGTTAAACTCTTCGAAAAACAGATGTTGCGAATAACTATACACAGCTGTTTTTCTTGCGTGCTCATTAAAACGATCGTTCACACTTCGCATTCCGTGGCAATTTGAAGAGGAGAATGCGAAATTGATTATGCTCTCGAGGAAAATCTAGTTTCACCTTTTATTCAGGAACTTATTTCTCCGGCACCTCTACGGTGATATCTGGGATTATTGAAAGCAAATATGGAACTAGATGTTTGTACCGGGAATACATCATTTTACTGAAAGAAAGGCGTAGACGCTCAGATATATTTGCACGTTGCATTTTGTCTTCCAATGTATCATTCTCATTAATGTATCCAGTATTCCAGGCCTGATCAGGTCAGAGCTGTAAATGTTGGAACTTGCTGTTGATTAGTCTGACAAGCGCTTACACTTTTGTGCCTTTTTATTGCGGAAAAATAATTTTTCGGGTTATGCATAAAAGGAATGTGTATCGTTAATTTAATTGGCTTGTCATTTCTTCATTACCGTGATGTAAGCATATTCATCTCGGCGGTTTCGCAACGATTATGTTAAGGACATAGATTACCCAGGTTTAAAAATAAACCCTGATCGGGTTCTATTCTTCTTTTATTATCTACACGCTGTTCATTTACATGCTCAATTTTCGGCACACTTTTACTGATGGGTGAACACAGAAATAATTCAGATCTCGGCATCGACCTCTGTGCATGTTTGTTGGTACATTTTTCAGTGCTCTGAATGCATATGCCTCCTAAACACCCACCCGCTTCACTTCGTATTCATGACCAATGCGTATTGCGGACTTGGCGAATAAATAAACAAATCTGTTTTTTTTTCTTTTCTCCTTGCCGTCCTTATGCCGCGGGCACCCTTTTTCGATCTGTTTAAAATGGGATGATGGAAGATTTAGCGTCCGGCGAAATCATTCAAGATTTATGTTCCGCTCGGCGTCAAGTGGCTATGACGGACGGCTTCGATGGCAATCGCTTGAAATCTGCGCGTGGTCGCCAGTTGTGAAGTTCGGATGCATTTGCTCGTAACCTTGGCGGGAGGCCATCCCGACCCTCCCCTTAACCCCCTCCCCAACCAACCCCCTCGCAACTCCTCCCTCGCTTTCAACCTTTCCCTTCACCCCTGCCCCTCCCTCTATTCGCCCTCCATCCTCCTAGGTAATCATCTTCCATGACGTATTCCACTCCTGCGCGGGGCGGGTGCAGTCGCTCCCCCCGCGACGCGGCGTTTCGTCGACTCGCGTCCTTGGACCCGCTGGAAGTGTCCGATGGAAGGCGTGTCCGAGAGCGATAATTAAGTGGCTAAATGCTCCATTCGAAGGGTGGAATGAATCCGAATTTGTTGGACATCAATTTCGCATCTGCGTTCACTAATCTGTTGTTGCCGTAAGCGATGAGAGAAACTGGCCTACCTATACCCTTTTTGCGATGTCATGATGATGTGGGAATTTTAAAAAAGTACTTATTTTATTCCTGTTTATTTTTAAACCGTGCCATCACATATCACGTGGTGTACGTGGCCTGCAAATCAGAATAAATAGTAGCACCTTAAAACAGGGGAAACATGTAACTGAACCCGTATAACGAAATGTGACTGTCGGAGGTCAATGTCCGGATTCTTTCTAAGGAAATGTTAATTTACTTCCCCATGTTGAAACTTGTCGTCCTTTTATCATTATATCAATAGAGGAGTTATGTTTATTTATTTTACAGATTTATGTATATTTAAGGGTGTGGATACGTAGCATATACTCATTGAAGGTCCGGAGTTTCATTCCGGGAGTTGCTTTTAGCCACGTGTGGGTCTCTGTGTACCAAATCTTTTGGATAACCGCAAGAAAAGTGACTGGCCCCCATATCTCGATGTGTGAATTAAATACGCTGTCGGGATTAAAACTAGTTAAATTGTATTCTCACTTACCAGACCAGGCTACATGTTGAAAACTTCATTTATAGAAACCTTAAATAATTTGGCATTTTTTAAATGCTTTACGTATTGAAAACATTTATTATGAGTTCTCATTTGTGGAACCTTAGTTAGAAGAGATTTTTTTTACCTTATATTTTTTGCAGTCCTATAAAATTCCATCGATCACTTGCACTCTTTATTTTTGAGTGGGGGCAGCAGCAGTAACCTATCGACGTATTTGCCTTAGTTTCCAATTCTTCTTCCTCCCCATTCGGTGAACCCTCTCCTTTCTCCTCCAAACTCAAAACTCGAAGGCCTTTAATTACCATTCGTCATCCATTCACTAGGACCAGGTTTCTGGAACATAATACTCAACGTTTTGCATAAAAGATTGCATGAGTAATTTCATTTTTACTCTTCTTGGATGCATTATTATCCCTTATTAATTCTATTCAATGCTCTCTTTGCCAATGCTCTCTCAACCAGTTCATTCTCCACCTGATATCACTACTACTGAATAATTAGAATCTATTACACTCCCAAGAGAAGCGAGGATTTTCTCCTGTTCTAGTTTATTGAACCCCAACCATAATATTTGTTTTCTGCTTTACCTTTTTAATAATTTCATTCACATTGTCTTCCTGCGATTGAAAACACTACACTTCTAATGCACTAATACACTTATCATCACCCACTGTTCATTTGTGATAGGCTATTTATGATACTAATTCTTTATGATAGACTAGCTAAAGCCTAACCAATCGCAGATCTTATT
Source organism: Platycnemis pennipes (assembly GCA_933228895.1). Classification (NCBI taxonomy): domain Eukaryota; kingdom Metazoa; phylum Arthropoda; class Insecta; order Odonata; family Platycnemididae; genus Platycnemis; species Platycnemis pennipes. The sequence goes on from OW121853.1 coordinate 58,131,020, forward strand.
GCCTTGTTAGTAAGTTTAACTCCTAATTTCGTTCCCAATTCCCTCCCTTCTCATTCCTTTCTAACTATTTACTCCGAGACGAACATAAAATTGTGAGATAATTACCATTCGCCTCCATACCATGCCCTCTTGGCCTAATGATGCCCTCTCTTACTCCCATATGGCCCCATTACCCTTGCTGCCTGGTTGAGGTATCGGTTTCTGATAACTTGAGTGTCGTATCAATTTATTCGTAATTTCTGCTGATAAGTAATACAATTAATCTAATATAAATAATCACATGCCTTCTTGTGCCTTCATACCACGAAGGAAAGAAAGAGATCCCGTCCATATTGAATAATACTTTTCACTAGTATATTATGCCCCATACTTTGAAGATTGTCATGTTGATAGAAACTAGACTAGAATTGATTTATTTTAGTAATTAGTATTAGACTTAGACTCTACCCTCCACCATTTCATATCTGAAACTATGCGCATCTTTATTTCCTCACTTGTGCGTCATCCCCCTTTCGCGATGGAATTTTCTACAGCACCCCTCCTCCCACTGATGTATCGTGGTTGAGTGTTTACAGAATTGAATTTCCAACATTCCAGTATCTGGGTTAGCAATCGATTCGTCACTGCAGTAGGACGCGTGGCTGGGAGTGTTGGGTCATAGACTTGCATCGCTCAAAACGGGTGCCTAGTAAAAGAATGCGCTGGCGATGTTCTGTTGCTCTCTTTTTACTAGTTCCAAGAAAGCATGCTGATCTTCTTTCAGGATCAAAGCGTGGATTTAAAAAATCCTATGTCCCAAATAACTATTGAACTCATACGCCATTGAAACAGATGATTTATTCGTATCGTTGCCATAGACTGCCTCGCTGGCATTTTGGAATTAAATTTTGGATTTGGGGTTACCAGTCCATTCACAGCTCAACGCCGAAACCTAGTCATTAATAGTATTGAGATGATTACGGGAGAGTAGATTCATGACAGGTAATCAATGAGCCACTCCCCTCTGGAGTTTAAAAATGGGTGTCCGCAGTCATGAGACCTTCCTTAATCTCTATGACCTCAATAAGAAAATACCTCCCAGCTCCAGGTGTGATAAATATGTGCCACCTCGTTAAAAGGAATTGGAGTAAACGTGAAGACTACATCAATCTTTGAGTTGGAATCTCTTCATCAAAGCAATGTATTCTTTTCAATAGTTTGATTTTTTTATCCTGTGGAACAGTGAAAAGCGTAAGTAAATTATATTTAAACGTAACGATTACCATTTAAACGAACGTAACGATACGCACGATTTCTCACCAAAGCCGTAACGAAAATTGGTTAAGGTGATTATTTCGTGCTTATTTAGCATTCTGAATTTAATAAAAAAATTTTAATTTAGAAGTAAGTTATTTTCAAGGAATGCCTTTTAGAACAACTTAGTGACAGTCAAAAGAATGAAAAGAGGGTTTAAGGTACGTAAAATCATCGCAACAGCCACAATCATGAAATTACGCTTGAAACTACCGTTTGAGAATCGTGTTTTGGGAATGACTACATGAACGTGTAATCAAGGTTTGTTAAATTCGTTTTTTGAGACCCCCTGACAATTATGGAATGAGAACCATATATTTAAGCAGATGTTCTACATTATAGATGATATGAGCTTTAGAGAATGGAATTAGTCATTAAATTCCAAAATACGCACGGAATATTACAAATAATGTCATAACTTAATGGTTTGGAATAGAATTACAATGGGGCAAGAAGACACCTATTTTATTTCTAAACAAAATATCCTGAGATTTTGCATGCAGTATCGAGGAGAAAATAATTCTCATCTCGTTCTCCATTGACAGTTTAAACTGGTGAAGTAATAGGACACAAAATTATTGTTATTACATATTCATTATTTCATCATACATTATATTGAAGCTTATGATTAGTTTTCCCTAAAGTTGGTCTCACAACATAATTGGAGGGAAAATGAGACTGCAATACATATTTTAAAATTATTTGATATGCATTGTTCACCGCCTGATTCATTTTATTCCATAGGTGCTTTACATCTGCTGCTCTCGATACGTATTCGTGGATGTTTGGAGCATAGTAGAATCTTTACAGAAGAATATGGCACTTCAATGACACTGATGCTGCGCATGTGAGTATTTCAATATTTTTGTATTTCTTTATTCTTTGCCGAATTTTTTTAAAGTCATTTCCCTCTCCATTTCTTTTTAGAGATTTCACTTGCTAAACTTTATTTGATCCGGGATTTTTAAACTGTGCCAATAATCTTCAAATATAGTTTCTATTTAATTTAAAAGCAAATCCATACAATTGTGTTCTCAAAGGACACGATGGCTTTGTTAGAGCCCATTTAGAGAACGGGACGAAAACAATAGGAAGTTGAAGTTAGCTGGGATAATTTTTAGGTCGTAAGATGTTTCGGTAAACGGTTGCAGCTATTTGTAGAAGATTGTGTGCTTCCATTTAAAAGGTTATGATTAAAGGTTCCATTTATGATACAAAGTATACAAAGATTAAAAGATTCCTAGTTGTATGTCAATAGTGAATGTTTGGTGATCTTCACCCCTTGACACACACCCTCGTGGTGGCTAGCAGGGTATCACGTAGATTTACAAAGAATTTTCTTTGTTATTATGCTATACATTCCATCATAGTAATACAGTTAGGGTTGTACTATTTTAGGAGGCGTAAAATCAGTGATATTGTATGCAAAATAGACTTCTTAAATATTATTTGCTCACCAGCGGTCATCATTACCATCGATTCCACAATCCTAAGATTTGTTTGACGCAGCTCTCCACTACATTCTCCTATCGGCTAACCTCTTCATATTGACATAATTTGTCTCTTTCACAGCCTTTACGACTTGTTCTCGCTAGTGGTACACATGTTTTCAGAGCTACCTATGTATTCATTTTTCAAATTGATACTCTACCATTTGCCTTCCCTTGCGGCCTTATTAATCATAGGTATTGCATATCCAACCTTATATACTACTGCATTATTATTGAACTTATCAATGAACCACGAAATAGACTGGGAAAAAAGGATGGTATAGTATTTGAGGAGCCAAACATAAAAATTAAGTACGTTGATGAAAATGTAAAAAATAGTTGCGAAGGCTTCCGCAGTGCTAAGGTAATGTCTCGAGGGTTTTCTAAAGATGCCGACTGGAATGGCGGCGAAACTGTCGTCCAACAGGATGAATCAACGTGGGAGGAACCCGAAAACCCTCGAGACAATGTAAAAAAATAGTTTGGAGATCTAAGCATGAGATGAGATCGAGAGTAGATGGAGTAATTTTCATGTTAAAGAAGCTATTATGGTAGTCTATTGTCTATTGGTACTTAAGGAATACGTACTGCACTAGGCCTGTCCATTCTTGTGTTTCTCAGCGCGTTTATTAACGTTCATACTGAGTACCGAGCGTTCTACCAAGGCCACTTGCTTAGTGTTGCACTTCGATCGAGCAGCTGTTCGATAAATGCGGCTGTATTTATGGATGTCCCTTAACGTGCTCCACTGATGCGACTACCTGGAGCTTTTAGTCGCAAGCTACTAGTCTACTTTTCATTTATTTCAGGGCCCAGCTGCACGTGGCTACTAAGTTTTTTTACGCTGCCATTAATGCTGCCGTTAATGAAAAGGTATTGGAATTTGTCTAATCTGCTGTGAGAGGGGAAAAAATGTAAACTACATGGCAGTTTTAACTAAACTCTACCCATATTATTTTTAGAAATGTTGCCTGTGAAATATATTTATAGAATTATCTTGAAAAAGGTATTTAGAATGAATGCTAAAAACGATAATGTTGAAGTCACTGAAAGGTTTTTTTATGTGATTGCAAATGAACTATTTTCATTCCATTTCCGTGGATGTAATTCGCTGAGCATAATCGATGAAATCTAATTTCTGTTAAAAAAAGAAGATGATAGGGCTATTCTGTTCATTTGATGGCCATTTATTTATCTGCATGTTTTCACTGCAAAATTTTTACCTTTTTTTATGTCATCAAAGGCTAAAAATCTCGTAAACGTAATGGTTTTCTCTGAATTGAGATGGTAATGGAAACCACCATATCCATTAGCTCCCTCTATACAAGTCAAAAATTAGCTAAGAATAGAAGGATCCTAGGATGGCTCTATACAAAAGTATTTCTCGCCGAAAGGTATTCATCGATATGTAATGACTAATATGGTAGCCATCGTTTTTGCGTTTCTATCGCGGACGATTAAAAAACCTCGGTCTGATCTGGCTTAATGCAGCTGCAATGAATGCCATATCACCCGATATTTGTCGAAAAGATACGCAATAGACGCCTAGAAGCGACAAAATCTGGTGGGGAGTTTAATGATACTCACATTTGGCTTAGAAGCTTGTAATAACATGCAATGGAATATGTAAGAACGATTCAAAATTTAGGACGGACGGAATTTCATAATTTACTCCCTAATGAAATCGAATGAAATGAATTTCATTGCTATGCTAAAGCTGATTTGTATACATTATCGGTTTCTGTTGGAAACTTTGTTGGGGTTAAACATTTTTAGAGTGACGTTTTCTCGGATTTCACTACGCTGTTTATTTTTCCCACGACATGCAGGACATATCTTCTCTATCTGATAATATTCCCTACAATGGAAACGTAACAATGTAGGCTAAATAAAAAAATGTGCCGGGCTTCAAGATAGTATCAGTTATTAAAGTGAATCATGGTTACAATTAGATCCAAGATTCCCGCGGAGTTAGTTTGATGCACTCTGTATGTTTTTGGGTATTCTTCCATGTGAGTTGGCGTGAGAGACAACCGTTTCGACCTGAAGACACTGACAGGACAGCAAGCAAAACTGTTGTCGTTTACGCCAACTATGTGGGAGAATTCCCTGGATTATGAATACTCAAGTATAAAATTGAATGGTATATTTGTTTTTTGCGAATATTGTTTGCAGTTGGCGGAACGTGTAGGTCGTCAAGATGGTGAGGTGCACATTTGAGAAGGAATATCGAGTTTCATAAGCACGTAACGGACGGTTATAAAGTTGTGGAGGTGAAGTCCCATCCCTGCGCGGCTAGCAACAGTTTCCCGTCGGCCTTTCAACCCGGTGGCGTTCCCAGGGTCGATTCCACCCCCCTCGCCTCCGGCGGACGCGTGGAATCGCGCCAATTCCGACTCGCGCGCTCTTGTGTGCATCGTCTCCCCCACCCGCTCCGCATTTGCTGCACTTACTTCCATTCCCCGTGCCCACCATCTCTCGGTGCAGTGGACAGGTGGGGGGTGGGAGGGGGGGGGGGGGGGGGAGGGTGGAAGGGGAGGAGTTAGCGTTGTAGGATAGAGTGGAGGAGATGCGTGAGCCTCTCTGTCCGTGAAACGGCTCGTGAGTGCGTAGCGTATTACGAATAAGGCAATGCGAGTTAAAGTTTTATTTTTTTTATTATGGGCGCAGAGAGTGGCGGCGTGCAGACGCGGTCAGTCGCTGAGTGGGGGAGAGGTACGGAGGGGGATGGATGGTGGAGGGAGGAAGTTCATGGCCTCTCGTTGTGCACTTACGCCGAACCTCCTCTCTCTTTTGGCGGGAACGGAGCTGTGATGGATTCTAGATGCAGCGCACTCCGTTTGTTTGCGGCAGTCAGGGATTCGCGAATTTTGCCTGGTCCATTTGTGCAGAGTATTTCTTGAACATTTACCTATGCAATTTTGATTAATTGACGTACTTATTGTTGTTATTAGTGTGGGGCGACTGAAAACTTAGATCATTTGGAACATTTTTTCTGCATTAGTTAGTATAGCCTCCTAGATCATTACGCCCTCATATTTCCTTTTTTTCATTCATAATAATTAAATGCTCCATAAAATGCTGTGCTGAATTGGTAATGAAAAGCAAAGAAAGAAAGATGTTTTCGGCTGCCCATAAGGATCACTATTAATTCACACAGTCTCAAGGTAGCAAGCTGTACTACACAGCCACATGAACAATACGCAAGAAAAAAAGGCAAAAGAAGCATTCTACATTTACATGAGTAAGTAGCCAACCTTTAAATTTTTTTAAGAATAACTGCCATTTGTTGTTATAATAGCTCTTTATCGGTCAGTGGGTATTTTCATCAGGACTTAGTACCCGTACATCACACATCATTATACCAACGTCTCTCATAATGAGAGGCGACCGACAGCTGAGGTTTTTTGTGTCATTTAGGCTGGTGGGTAATTGGGTGGAGGCAGGAACTTCTCGGGAAAGTTGTGGAGGGAAACCCAGCGTAGTCATTATCCTTCTCTTATCTCAACCCAGGCAACTGGTGATAGGGATCAAGGGCATTAATGGAACACTAGCGAAATGTCTAGTATGGAGCTTTGTGTCGTACAGCTGTGCGAATAAATTCAAATGATAAGAGGACGAAAAGAGAATGGTAGCTGGTTCCATAGAAATGAAGGAACCTGAGGATTTTTGGACATGGTGGGGTGGGAAACGAAGTCGCCTGAGGAAATTAAGGCATAAGCAGAGTAAGTGAATAGAGGAAGTATTAACATTGCTGACATCACATGATGACATTGATGTTTTATACGCCGTGAAATAGTTAAAATTTTTAATTAAGGGAGAATAGGGAGGCAGAGAATGGGAATTTCGTCTGAAATGAAGAGAGGTAGTATGCAGAGCCAAAGAACGCGCTCATTATTGAAGACCGGTGTGTCCGATTGATTCGAAACCGAAGAAGTGTTTCATGCTCATTCAAGCCTCTTTCATGTGGTGCATCACATTCAATTAATCACAGTACTGTTGGGAATTTATACCTGACCATTCGTTAATTCTGCAGGCCAGACGGTATCGACAAAATAAGACTGACGGACGGCCTCTTGAATAGATAAATCTATAGTTCTCTCTTCCCATGCCCCATTTTTTTATTCGTTATGAACAGATCGATATGGTTGTTTGAAAGAGCGCATATTTCTTTTATCCCTTCTCTGATTGCTTTTCTCTTCCTACTTTTAATTGTCTGTGTATCATACGCTATTGGGAAATTTGCAGGATAATTTATTGACTTACGAACCTTTTAATAGCAACCTCCTTTATATTGTAGCTCCAAATATTTTCACTAAAGGGGCAGTGTCAAAACCATTCTAGAACAAATTGGTTTCATGGATGTCATTGATTTTTGGTGGCGTGGCGGATATATAATTCTGTGCTACAAGGTCTGTAACATTTCAAAACTGAGTTAATGTAGGCAAATACATTTTCAGGAAATTGAAGGTATTAAAATCCTATATCTGTAAATAAAATAAAGTTTTAGTTTGAAAGAAATTAAATCCAACTTTACCTTTAAGCCTTTGCGATTAATATTTATTTTATAATCGTTCACTACAGTACTAATATAAACTATTATTTTATTATTATATAATACTATTCACTTATAAATATTGTTCACTTTGTTCAACCAGTGAATTGTAATTAAAATAAAATTCATTATTGAGCGTGATATCGTATTTCCAATGGCATTTATTCCTGATGAAAACAAAGTTCGTTAGGATTTATTAGATATTTTTGTTTGACCATAAGCTGAGGAGTTTTGTTTTCAAAGTAGAGAAAAGTCATTATTTTCAGCATTCGTAACTTCTTCTAACTTCGATGCAAATACGTTGTAACTTTATGTCACTGCAGGTATTCAAGAAGGCAAAATGATCCAGTGAAACTTTGCCAATTAATAGCTATGTGAAGTGGTGAAAATAATAACTTTGTAAGTTTATACAATGCTTATTCAGCGCATAAACCGGTTTCAACGCTTGAGGATTTTCAGTCGAGTTCTCAACGCAATAACGTTGAAACCGGTTGAGGTAATAAATAAATGGGGTTGGAAATTACAAAGTTACCTTTTTATTATTATCACTCACTGGTTTTGTGAACGACAAGAAAATAGCATTTACTTCAGCTGTTAGCAATTCATTTGCTTCAAACCACTGTGCAAAGAAAATTACGTATTTATTCACCGAAATGTCGTCGATTTTTTGTTTTGGAAAAAGTATTTCAATATAATACTTCAGAATTCAGCGTAGATCTACTTATTTTTGTTGAGAATGTATTTGACATTTAAGATAAAAACAAGAAATCAGTTGTTTCTAAATTCAGTGAATTGTGGTAACTTGTAAACATTATTGACTTTCGTTAATAATTTTTCGATGCCTTTTACTGCGGTTTCAAGAATTTTTTAAGCAAACTTTTAATTTGCTCTAAACGTTTGCTTTTCATGATAAAAATGGGAATGCATTATTCAAATGAGGGCGTGCAATATAATCGGAAACTGGAACACCGAAAAGGCCGTCCAACTAGTGGTAGAGTCATCGCTATCATCATCTCCCTGTCTGCGCACCGCCCGTTTTTCACTCCATCTTTCCTCTTTATTTTATTCTCTCTTGTCAATAGGTTCATTTCCAATGCCTCCAGTATTAAATGATTCGCCTCATAATATCAGAGTGTGAGTAGTGACTATTTTTTATGGATTTTCTAAAAATAGTTTTATCGGCGGGACTTCAGTCACTCATGCATTCACCACGAAGAGAAGAACATGGCATCATATGAAACTGGTTAATGTTTCACCTTAAACTTTAAAAAGGATCATTGTTGTCAAAGGTTTCAAGTTTCTCATCGACATCACGACTGCCATCAGAGTTGATGCAGATGCTCAGTGACTGTTTTAAAAATATGTACATCAATCGAGGATGACGTAATTTATCCATTAGCCGATATCTAAATTTATAATGAATCAATTAACTTTTGAATTAATTACATTATTATGCAGCCGTTAGACAGCTAGTTTTTGTTGATGCTTGTTAGTCAATTCTGTCGTAAATTAATCCACCTTTAATCAGCTAATTCTATCGATATTCAATAAGCTGATGATGATTACCTCTTTGTGAAACCACCTTAATTAACTGCTCTATAAATTTACGTCAGTAGGATATTTTTTCTCGACAAGAACGGATTATAGGGCTTTAATGATCTTTTAGAAATCTGAGCATGTATATAGTTAAAGCGGATTATTAGGTAACATTTAGAATGTGAAATTTACTCCGGTGTTTCTGATCCTGAAGGATATAAGCTAATTCCAATTACTAAAAATCGCACGCTAAAGAAATTATGTATTTATAGGCGTAGTAACCCGATCGGTCGTTGAGTGCGGAACATTGCATTCCTGGACATAGCATGATTTAAGTGACGTTTCGCCCATAAGGTATTTGAGTGCTACTTCATTTAGAGAATAAAAATGAATGTAGTTTTATTGATATTATTTAGGTGGCTTAGTAAAACGGAAAATAGTGTGAATATACAAAAAGAGTGGATTGAGTACACATCATTTAAACCTCTTCAGGTAACACATAGATGTACTGTTGGTGTATGGGCCCGGTACAAGGTAAGCTTGCATAGGGAGTTGTAAATTGTGCAAGGATATTGGTGAGACGTAAATGGCCTGTCTTGATAATTGTGCTGACAGGCTATGGCAGGCTAATGACAGACCTCTTAAGGGAACTGTGCTGGAAATTGCTATCAGACAACAGGAAAAAAATAATTTAGGGTAGGCCAGGCATGCAGAATTACTTGCGGGTGCTCAAAATATAACAAAATGTATTAATATCTCCTAGTTCCATTCACAAATATTTTCTTCACCATTGTATACCAACCTATATACCTATAATGAATACCTGATAACTTATCAATTGGAAATCGTTTACATAAATTTATTACTCCGTAATTTTCAATCATTAGTAGAGTTTTCCAAGTTCATATCTTACACTAACAGCTTTTTCCCAACGTAATATCATATCTATTGGTTGCATGTAGTACCTGGTGCATCTTTGCATTTCTCTCAGCCGAACATATCCGAGTTGACAGCAGAGTACTCAGTAAATATAATGCCATCAGTCTTTCCTTTTCATCGTTACCCAAAGATCGCGTGGCATGCCCTTTCAAATTTTTACTTTTTTCAAAATGAATATTTTTTTCTGAGATTACCAGAATTATGTCCGCTTTCGTTCAGTATTTAATGTCTAAGTTAAATAGTTGTTCTCTCTAATCTACGCAGTGATAGACCGATAGGTGACACTACAAGGACGGATAAAGGGTGAGTGTAAGAATAGTTGGCTTAAGCTTCCATCCCGCCTGAATGGAGGCTAGGACGAAACTCCGGCCTCAATTTATTTTCAATCATGCCCTTTCCGAACGAACACGAATTCAGAGAGGTGCTCGAAAAAATGCGAAAAAATGTTTTTTTTTCCCCCTGGACTGTCGGCGGCTGTGGATGCTCGCTTTTATTTCCATTCCGCTTTCCCTTGATTTTTATCAGAGTTTTGTTAATGGCAGTCGTTTCCATGTATGAGTCGCGGTGCAATAAAGCTGGTCGAAACGTCATTGGCCTGGGCACGTTCGAAGCCCTCGGCCTTTCCGTCCCGTGCCTCGGGCAGTTTGCGCCATGCCCGACCCTGTGAAGCCTCGCGAATTTTCGTCCGTTTTATTATTTTCATCAAAAATCTGACCCTTTTTTGTGTCTGCTGTTTTCCCGCTTTTCGGAGTTGCTGGCCGGGTTTATTAAAATTCACGCAGTACGTCCTGGGCATTGTTTAAAGATTTAAATGATTTATTTTAACTCTCCAAATTTTCATTTTCTGCGCCATGCCTTCTGATGGATGACTCGACGTAGAGAATCAGGCGGGAGCAATACCTTCCATTTCCAAAATCATCCATTTTTATCTTACTTTCCTATCTGGGACGCGACGCGGAAGTGCATTACTTTGAATGGGTTCACACTATGAAGGTGTTGAAAATATAGATTACCATGGAATACTAGGTTTCTTGTTAAGGCGATTTTGTTTTGCAAGAAACTGAAAGGCGGTAAGATTATTTTGTATTGGACTGTTTGTATGAATTTTCTACACATATAAAGATACTGTTTCCGTAAAAGCTCTCTGTTGGTGATGAGAAATATTTGATATACGCCCAGACAACTAGAACGTAATGATCATCAATCTCTAGATTCATTTGACATATCTCTCCACTCGAATATCTTATGACCTGATCTCTTCTCATGAACATAATTCTTCTCTTTTGTATTCTTCGTTACTTGCTCCAAATATATATCTTTTTAGAGGTCTTTATTTCCCATGTTTCCTATTCACGTTCCCTTAGACTGTCTCTCTACATGAGACTCATGAAAATGAGGCCAGTTAGGCTGTCGCATCTTTTTTTAGAATTTTCAGCGGGCCTCTTGCTTCCCTTACTCCTCTTAGAACCTATTTATTGATTACTCAAAGTATGCATTAGATTTTTATTTAGTGCCATCATTAAATTAAAACATCATAATTTAATACCACATTTCTAATTATAGTATTTTTTCCTATTCTGGAGCTTTCATTTTAGGTGCCACTTCACTATACATAAAGGTATGTTCCTGGTAATGTACAGTCCTGGCCAAAAAATTCGCAACACCCACGGGCGCTGTTCGAAGCAACTTCCGCGCGAATTTCGAAAGTCCTTCTCATTCGACGATCTGGCAACCCCTGCGGTGGGCTGAGGAGGAGGCCCAAGTGGAAGGGGGCAGGAGCGATTGCGTTTTCGGGTTGTGGGTTCAAATTCCAGGGTTGACTGCGATACCTACTCTCTTGTTACGTCCGCTCACTTCGTTCACTGCAATTATGCTTTCGAATGCTCTCGGCAGGTCGGTGTGGGTCTGTTTTATTAGTCGACGAGGATTTAACATGCTTAGAGTATGCGATGATCTTTCTGGACATTGGGAATGCGATGCGTAAGTTTTCATCTTCCGAGGTTCAGATGCGTTCTTTATAACACTTGCCGAGTCACGAGCCTGCTTCATTTGATTATTCCGGAATATATCACTTGCATTATTAGTGAGCTCTTCAATTAAAATATGTAGATCAATTACTTTGACTAGCTTTCGTGCCGCAAATCGCATACAAGTTAAGTATACCTTGTGGTCTTTTTGTGGTTTTACTAGTGGTCATGCCAATTGTCGTATATTTTCGCCAGGTTTGCACCCGAAGAGTAGGCCTGTGGGAAATATCGATTTTTAATTATTATCACTTAAGTAATTATACGCAAACTATTGAAAATTTAGGGAGTACCTATTATCCAATTCAAGCTCGGTGTGTATTTAAGAATACTAATATAATAATTTCTATGATATTTGTTGCAGTCGACACTTCAATGAGTTATTGCGCATTAGTTATTTCCTTTCTATTAGAAACTATTTGTAATTTCCATACCGATGAAGGCGTACCGTTTAGACGAAATTTGTCGTGGGTTTATAGATACGAGGAGCAAGTGGAGAAAGGACCGAAAACATCGTGGATTGTCGGTTCAAGTTTTAGGGTTGCGCCATCCGCTGTAAGACAATATTTGCAAGGGGCCCTTTTTACTGAACACAATTTAATAACAGCGCCTTCGTCAGTTTCGGAGCCCGTTTTCCACATAGCTTGCCGAGCATTGAACCAGTCGTCACCGCTCTATTGCTTGCGTGAATGTGGTAGTAGTATACTGTTTTATTTCTACCCACTCCAATATTCCAACATCTATAGTACTCGAAGTTCGTTTCGTTCGAAATGGCACCCCTCACTCCGAGAAGAAGGAATCAGGTGGTTGGCTTATTGGAAGCAAATTTATCGTGCAGAGAGATTGCCCGAAGAATGGATGTTGCTCCTTCAACAATATCCAGACTAAAGGCAAGGTGGGAGGAGGAGCACTCAGTTCAAAGAAAAGAGGGTTCTGGCAGACGAAGGATCACCATGGTTGAAGATGACGAGCGGCTTGTGCACTACGTGAGGGATAACCCGTTCACGACATCGAATGAGGCTCGAATTGCAACGGATTATCCGACGAGTTCGAGAACGGTTCGGCGGAGGATCTCGACGACTGATTTGCGAAGCAGAAGAGCGGCCATAAAGGAAATTTTGACTCCAGCTCATCGCGCTGCGCGGCTCCAATTTGCGCACGATCTGAGGCAAAAAGACGAGGAGTTCTGGAGTAAAATAATATTTACGGACGAAAAGACATTTTCTTCCGCAACATCTGGTCCAGTACTGGTTTATCGTCCACCTAATACCAGATTTGAGACCAGATATATCCACGAAAGGGCAAGGTCGGGAAGATTTTCGGTCCATACCTGGGCGTGGATATCTTTAGATGGTCCAGGGGTATGCTGGAGAGTGGATGGTAACCTAAATGGGGAGAAATACGTCGAAATATTGGATAGTGTGATGTTACCATCCGTAATGTCAGTATACGACCAAGATTTCACGTATCAACAGGTAAGTAAGCTTGGAAATTATCTGAATTTATGCAAAAACTTTAGCGATTTTTATAATTTCAAAACATGGACGCAACAGCATTTCTAAATTTGAGCCGACCTCTAATTGGATAATATTATGCACATTTTTACTAAGTTGTGCATCTTAATAATAATAACCTCTAATCGACATTATTCTTAACATAGGACAACTCTCGGGTGCACACCTGCAGGCTGGCGAAAAAATGGTTCGAGGAAAATCGTGTGCGACAATTGGCATGGCCAGCCAGAAGTCCAGACCTGAACCCAATCGAAAATATTTGGGCTTGCATGGCCAAAGAAGTGCAAAGAAAAAATGTGAGACCTGTCAATGCCGAGGAACTCTGGCATCAAATAGAAGAGGAATGGGATAATATAGGGGTTTCGCTTTGCAGAAACGTGATTCAGTCTATGCCTCGACGGATGCAATTGGCGATTGAATGTGAAGGAGGATGGATAAAATATTAAATTTATTACAGCCATTTGATGAATTTATCTTCTCGTTATTATTAAATACATTTCTTTGCTTCAATTATACCATCAACGTGTGCGAGTAGGAAGCTCATATGTGGAATGTAAGAAAAATAACGTAGGTATCAGCACGCTTTACATCTCCTCTTCGCTGGTGGACAGTTGGATCGTATTTTGTAAAACCCTATCAAAAGCAAGGTTAAATTACCAGCAGAAGAATACTGTAACCAAACCTGAACTGATTCGCGATAATAAATCGTATAAGTTTATTATTTTGTTTGACAAAAAAATTTTAAATCTACGAGGTAAAAATCTGTTCAGAGAATACAAAGAACGATACCCATTACTTTTAAGAGATGCAGCGTACGCAAATCCATAAATAGGTAATTGGAAAGCAATACCTATCTACCGGTTATCAAAAAATGAAAGTTGTTAACAAATTCGTAAATATCTAACTTGTATGCGATTTACTGCACGAAAGCTAGTCAAAGAATTTGATCCACATATTTTAATTGAAGAGCTCACTAATAATACAAGTGATATATTCCGGAATAATCAAATGAAGCAGGCTCGTGACTCGGCAAGTGTTATAAAGAACGCATCTGAACCTCGGAAGATGAAAACTTACGCATCGCATTCCCATTGTCCAGAAAGATCATCGCATACTCTAAGCATGTTAAATCCTCGTCGACTAATAAAACAGACCCACACCGACCTGCCGAGAGCATTCGAAAGCACAATTGCAGTGAACGAAGTGAGCGGACGTAACAAGAGAGTAGGTATCGCAGTCAACCCTGGAATTTGAACCCACAACCCGAAAACGCAATCGCTCCTGCCCCCTTCCACTTGGGCCTCCTCCTCAGCCCACCGCAGGGGTTGCCAGATCGTCGAATGAGAAGGACTTTCGAAATTCGCGCGGAAGTTGCTTCGAACAGCGCCCGTGGGTGTTGCGAATTTTTTGGCCAGGACTGTACATCAAATGAGGTGTTTTCTTACCTCAAAAATTGTACTTCCAACTTTGAGTATATTATTTAAGTAATTTGTTCTTTTCACCTGGGATATTTTGTATAACAAAACTGTCCTTCTTGCTTCGTGCTGGTTATTCTACTTATCGGCAATCCTTCCCCTGTTAAAGATTTTCTTTCTCAAATTTGGCATTGACCTCAGCCTCTGATCTTCGGCTGCTCTTCATTTCTGGTTCATCTTCATGGTGAAACAACATTTAGCGGGCATTATACGATTGGCCTTGTTTTTAAGCGTTGGTGTATAAAATATACTACCCCCCCGGAATTTGAATCCCGGTGGCATTTAGCGAGGACATTGTAACTTCGAACCGATTCTTAAATTTTTTCCTGTGCGGATACCATGAGTTGCATATGGGTTTTTGAAAAACCTTTACTCACTTGTGCTCCCTCTGACTTTAAAGAAGTATTGTTCTCTTCTAGTGTATGTGACGTCTTTCATGCAGCACTACGTGGACACTTAGGGGAATTACTTGATGTTATGATAAAAAGTATCTGGCGAGTAATCGTCTAGGAATGATGCAAGCAAATATTTTAATTATAATTTCATGGTGTTCAAACTCAACCAAAATTTGCCCTAACCATTGAATATGTGTAAGTAGGGCGGCATTCCCATTCCGTGACTCATGAAAAGTCCGTGGCTTGAGAATGAGCAATTTTCATGGGGTTAGCCGAAGAAAAACTAACATACAGCTGCCATTCTTTGGTTATGATACACGCACTCACGTTGAACTTTGAGTGCTGAAAAAACGCTTGATACACTTCCCCGATTCACTGAATCTTGAAATCTAGAAAGTCATGTCGCGTTTCCCTCGCTATTATCATTCATAATTAATCTCTCAGCCTTTTTATCGTTTTATGGCTGTGTGAAAACCAACACGTTTAAGTTCTGAATGCGGTATGATTGTAAAAGAATGATTGTATCTCGAGGTTTGTGAATAATATCGCTTAAAATGTTATCTAAGTTAGGTTATTACCCGCGAAATTAAGGAAGTTTACGAAAGAAAAAACTGGAAATAAAAGGCCAGTATGGATTTATCTTAGCATATTTTGTATCTTAATACTTCTCTTGGTGTGGTTAGTGAAAATCTGAAAAGGCTGTTTTAGCGGTTTGAATTTGGAATGAATTCATTTTGATCTAATAAATTTCAAGCAGTGCCTTTAAGGATATCTGGGCCGTTTCTTTCGTGGGATGACGATAGGTACAGATTGATGATTACCTTTTTCAGTTTTTACGTTTATCCATTGTTCCTTTGCCAAATGCTGAATGTAAATCGGTTTATCGCTTGGCATTACTTAATACCAAGTATGTAATATGGGCCACACCAATAATTAATATCGCCGCCATTGTAAATTGCATACATTTCTCATCCAACCTCTTTTCCAATTTATTGTAATGAGCAATGAGGAGGTGTGAAGTATTCTAGAATGTCATTCATCAAGAGCAAAACTCTGAGAACACTTGCTATGAAAAAAATGGGTCCCTTGGCCTTTGTTAATACTGTTCGTTTTAAAGGTTTTAGTTAACAAAATGTAATTATTTGGTTTTCAATGTTATTCAAGCACATGAGTAGATATGTGGCAAAACGTTAAGGTACACAAGCTAATGCCAAGATGTGAGGACTTCTGCTTAAGCTCGTGATCTCGATAATTTCCCCATTTTCGGCCGCAGTCAGTTCTTCTGCAGTGATTGCTTTTCATTTTAATTTCGAATATTTTAATAGCTTTTTTTTCCAGCTAAATTTTCTTATTGTATACTTGGAATTAATGCAAATCGACAGTTTATCACTTTTTAATGCGATGCAACTAACTACTACCAATATTATTATTACTTAATTGATAACGGTAGTCTAAGCTTGGAGTAAATTATGGTGATTATTTCGTAGTGCCACCATAAAGGTGTGTGGCAGGGGAAACCAGGCTGGAGATTAGAACCTGAATGGGGTAAGGTTTATTCGCTACCGTTATTACTCATTTCGTATATTCTTGTACTCAGTAAACCACAAGATACTAATTATGTGATGTTGGTAAAAATAACCGCAGTGACGGTATATCATGTTGATAGAAAAAAAGACTGCTCCGGCGCGCGTGTTGCAAAGGTTCTCGATTCTTCCCTAGATATGCCTCATCAAATATAGTTTTATGACTTTATTACAAGGAGTAGGCACAACGTGGCCATGAAGACTTTTTTATAGACCTAGAAAACTCACGCAAAATATCTAGAATTAAAGTTGATTTGAGGTCATTGCAATAAATGAATATTATCTCACGCTGAAGGCTTCAATTAAATAGATTTTTGATCTCTATTACTAGTAGTAATTGGCCATTAGTGATATTCTTAGTTTACTTTTAAGATACTAAAAAATAATTGGAAAAAAGACTTAAAAAGCACCGAGATTGACGGTATAAATAAAACTTTCCCGTGTTATAGATCACGCCTAATGCCAGAAGCTTCTTAAATGTTATTGCTTGTGCAGTAGCAGATAAAGGTTCTCACACCTAGTGTATTTGTAGAAAGCATGGGGGAGGGTATGTTCGGATATTTCAAGATAGGGCAAATTTCTAAGTTTTATTACTCTCGATTCGGGTTGACGGTTCTGGAATCATTATGTATTATTAGAAATTCGGTAACGTGCTTTACCTTGCAATAATTTCTCTTTGATGATAACGTTTTATTGTATATATCTTTGAACATTCTATTTCTATGTGCTCTGGTTTAGCTTATCTCTCGGCACAGCTCGGTCTCTTCTATGTTCTTATTCTATCGCATGTTTTTGCTTCGAAGATGTAATGTTTCATGCAATGATGAATGAATTATTGTATTTGTTGAACTAATAATGTGGTTTATCTCCCTGAAGTATTCCTGTGAACTATATAGCACGATTTAACGATGAAACCCACTTGGGGTGTATTTATGTTTTTCATTATGTCTATTTTAAATGGCGCACTATAACTTTGGTAGTTTGGGTAACTCAAAACCCATTCCACTTAATTTTTTAAATTGGTCGAAAAGTAAGTTTAGCTTGATTGGAAAATGTGCGAGTCATAATGAAAATTCTGGGAAGAACTGGTGTGTTTGTAGCCACCAAATGTGAAATAGCTTTGAGCTAAATCACAAGAAACTGTCATTAATAAGTTTCATTTATTTACTATTTATTCTTTGAAGCGTCTATGGAAAAATCCTTATTGAACTGATTTTAATTTATTCAAATCTTGTGAGTGCCTATTTTTCACACAAAGGTATAATTTGCTCATTTCGTGGCTAAGTTTTTCTAGTAAAACGTGTAACTTTATCAAAATATCCTGGAGTTCGAAATATATCCAACGGCTTTGTCTCCACGAAGTCCTCTTTATCCGAAGTTCATGCCCCCTTTTGATGGCACAATACTCTCCGGGAACCAAATTTTCGAAATATCGGTTTCAATAACAAATATTTAAATATAGGCACGCAACAAATACCATCAGCATGCAATAACCAATATTGATACTTTCATAACAACCAAGAGCTCCGGGTATTGGTTTTGAGTATAGACTCGTAATACTGCCTAACCCTACCACGGAATTGAATTCCACCCGAGGCCTTAAATGTGATGGCCCTTCTCTTACTCTCGCTGTTATTGTAGTCTCACTTCATACTTAAATGGAGCAGGTGAAGAAAATTTTTTAAGAAAAGAACGAAAACTCACTGTTCAAATGAACATTTCTCCTGTCGCCTGTAACCCAGTGCGTTTAGAGCTCATTAAGGTAAAATTGCTATTTACCATAATATAGCTAAACTCTACGTCAGTAGTAGTAGTAGTTGATGCAAGTTAGAACAGCTACATTCCAAATTTTCTATCAGATGAATGTTTGGTAACAGATGGAAGATGAAGTGGTAAAACATCGGAATTAAAGCAAACTTGTACCATCCTAGTTAAGGCTTGATTAAGCTAAGCCTCTATATGTATGAATTCATCAATGACGGAAAATGATTGTATCTTTGAAGACTGTCTTTAAATTACCTGATTTTCCTCTAATATACGTCTACAGTCTAAGATTGGTGATAAATAGTCGTCACTTATTTTCGTTTACCGAGATAATGACGAGCGGGAGAAATGCGCTACAGTCTGAAAGACTCGAGTTATTCGTAAAGTTTGAACGGGATAAATTAGCGAAGAAGGAATAATCTCATTATAGAATTTTCACTGTTGATAATCGAAGGATTCTCCTTGCCCTTGCCAAAGAAATGTGATTTGATCTATATGTCACTATTTCACTCAGAAATACAGTTTCAAAAATCACTCAATGATAAATAAATTATCTTTTTGTAAAAAATTGCTTTCGTAAATCAAATAATGGATTATGGAGATGGTTAATTTTATCTAGCTCATAATCCGGGGGCAACTATTAAGGCGTGCCGCATAGGGCTTCAGGTTTCCAGAAATTTGAGGGTAAACAAATTAAATTTATCCCGAGATGAGATAGGATTTGGAATTTACTCATAGAGAGTTAATTGGATCTTTCTCTTAGTGGAATATACGTTGGCCGAGATATATCTGGTTTCCTTTTGTCCAGAAACTCTCTAAGCTTCGACTTATCAGGCATCATTTTGATTTTTTACCATGATGTTGCCTCATTGACATTGCTATTCACTGCTGTGGTATGCTTTACGACTTTTAGATATTGGAAAAATCTATAATTTCCAGCATTAGGAGTACTACCCATATTCAATAAGTTCTAATCTATGTGAAAAAGCTTTGGTTTTGTGCGCTTGTAGCAGAATTTTTGAGCGGCATATGAATTTTATTTCCCAGAATTTTTTGCCTGTAGAAACTGCAAGCGATGAATTTTTATCGCTTTCGTAAATATTAAAAAACTTGCCTCTGCTGTTTCGGCTGTGGAAAATTAAATAAAAAAATTCACTGTCACTTTCCGTGCTCCGATAAAATGCGGAAAATTTAGATTGACAGTTTTACGATTATTTTCGGGAAATGTTGGCTCATAGCCCTGCCCCGATTTTACTTTGACCAGACTAACAATGCGTTGATGATTTGATGGCCGTAATAACATGGGAATCAATGCCAGGAGATGGTGTTAATATCATGATGATTCGCGAAAATATATATTCCCTTATAATTCAACTGTATAATTTTTCGTGCAGTGGCAAAAAAATCGGATTTATTACTGATAATGAGAGGTTCATCAAATTCCTCTCCGCGTGGTCATTTCAAAACATTCGGATGTGAGCAAAAAACATTGATGCGCTCGATGCGAAGCGAGGGATTTTCATTGCCGCGGCACAGTGTCGTTAAAATTCTCCGCGTTTGATGGGTGATAATTACTTTCCCTTCCAGTTTCCGTATAAACAAAGGCTGATGATCACATTATGTTGGAACTCGCGTGTCGATGGGGAAACGCAGCATACGTTAACGCTGATTTGTTTCCGTTAAATAAACGGCGATAACAACTCGCACCGGAACCCACACGTAGAAAAAAAACTGCATCCCGAACTCGTTTCGCAATGGACGCGTCGAATTCCGGGGGTTCAATCTCCAACCGGAGGAACCTTTGGCGCCTTTAGCCGCGGCGCCGCCGTGGACGTCGCTCCCCTAGTTTCCTTCCTCCTTTTGATCTTCCGCCCCGGCGAAGATGAAGACAAAGCCTTTCTCCCTACCCTCGTTTTCGCTTTGCCGACCAGCCTCTCCCCTTCTCACAACCTGGGGGATTTAGCGGCGGGCGTAATGGAAAGGACGGTGGTGTGCAACAGCGGTCGAAACGTACTGTGTGTGTGTACATAGGCATTCCACGGGTGCACAATGTGTCCTTTCCCCATCGCTTTCCCCGTACAACGTCACTGGGGCGGAGTCTATACAGGGGGGGAGGGTTGCATGACGCGTGGAGACATGGTTACGAGAGAGGTAGGGGATGACATTGGGTAGGGGCCGGTGGTGAGTAACGAGATGGAAGGGGTGGAGGGAATGGAAGTCCAAAACCCAAGACGCATAACAATAAGCGAGGCACATCGGGCCCGTTCCCTTGGCCCTCCACCCTCTTTCTACCTTTTTAACCTCGGCCCCCTTCCCTCCTTAGGCCTCCCCTATTCCTCTCAGCCTGCTTCTCTTCCCCTATGCAACCCGCCAGGCTTTCTCCTCCTCCCTGAATTCCCTCAACCCGCAGCAAGCCTCCCCCCATTTCGTTCTCCCTACCCCGGTCCCCCTCCCTCCCAAGTACCCTTCTTGGTACCGAAACCTCTCCAACTTCCAGGTCTACCTAACAACCACGCGCCCGCCGCCGACAGACAAAGGAATTTACTTTCCCCAACAATCAAACGGGCGGAATAGCAATGAGAGAGCAGTACATATATGTGTGTATCCTCAGTATGATTTCATATGTATATTTAATATACATATATGTGTGTATATGTATGTCTAGAGAGAGGAGGAGTGGTAAAAAAAGACTTCTCGAGTTTGTCTACAATCTAGAAAACCTTTTAAACCGGGAAAAAATTGTTGAATTTCATTTGTGCCTTGAAAACCGGGAATTAGACGGAAATTTGCGTATTAAACATGTATTTTGAAAGCTTTCATGAAATCCTATTTCCAGCGCAGGAATAATTTTTCATAATCGTTTGACATCTATTCATATGAAAATTTGGCTGTGACTATTGACGTGCGAACTCTGGGTATAGAATTAATTACACAATCATGAACCCTAGAAATAGAAAATTGCCGTGTTAATTCCAAAAAAAGCACTGAATAATAACCTGATTATATTCCTGATTGTGAAATTTAACATTCTTGTGCAGGCTACGCGAGCGTTATCGATGGGAAAATACGGTAACTTTATATGAGGGTAAGTTTATACGGGTGAACAAAAAAAAGCCTTTCTTCCTAGAATTGCCATAATGTTGAGAAAAATGGTAAATATATAGTATCCGTTGCAGTCCGCTGATTGAATGTTTTGCGAAATTTTCCTCTAAATTTGCTGAATTATTGCCTGATTCTTTTGTTTTATCTGAAATGGCATGTTTTATTTTTATGCAGTCTCAATATCGTCAATTTTTTTGTGAAAATGCATTTTTGCATTTAATCGTCAGTAATGCCATGCGCAGATTTCAATTGTTGACTTTAATTTCGATTTTTTGTTGAATTTCAATGTTGTTTTTATTCTATCAATATTGATCGATAAAAATATTCCTAGCCATTATACAATGAATCTATCTATGTGACAAATTTGTTATCGTATGAGTTGAAGATGTAAACCTCGGACATTTGGTAAATAGCCTAGAAGGCTATTTACCATTGTCCGAGATATGTCCATATTTATGTTGGAGAGACCAAACGGAAGATTGAGACCAGACTAAAAGAGCGCTAGAGGCAAGACAGTGGCAGACGTCGGCTATCGCCGATCTTTTCATGTCGGAATTAGGGCACAAGTTCCTCCTGGATGAAGCCCAAGTTATTGCAGAACATCTTCCTATTATCCACGACTGTTTCGAGAGGTAGTCGAAATATCTAAACGGCCTTTAAATTTTTTAGGGATGATGGTTATCACTCAAGCAGAGTGTGGAGAAGATATCTATCCGAAATAGGAGTGTCATAACCAACCGTTAATACATTTTTCTTTTTTTTTATTATTTGCTTTTTTAAAGATTTGGTTTGTATTTATTTTTAAAATCATGACAACAATGGTCAGTCTTCCAACGGTCCGCCAGATTAAACAGATTAAACTTCTTCAGTCTCCTGAAGACGTTCCCAGCATGAGGAACGGAACGTTGAGCAATGAAGTTCACCACGAAGCAGTCAACCCGAAAATGGTCGATAGTAGTGCAGGGTAGAAGGCCTGAAAATGACCTGGAATTTTTAATTTCGACTTTTTTAGATTCCTTGTTCTTAATTATCCTCCCATGCCGTGTGGTATGAGTTCTACCCCTCTACCCCTGTAATTCGGGTGTGACGCACCTTCTGCGTTTCCTTCGCGTGTACCTGCGTGCTACCTGCTATTCGTCTCCTCTCCCTTCTTGCCGCTGTAAGCTGAGCCCTTTTACCCCCCGCCACTCGCGCTCTCATATCCAACTCTTCCCCAGCATGTATAAGCTCCCGGATCTTATCCCTTCCCTTTTTCAACCGCTATCCCTCTTCTCTCGCAGGAGCATAACGACTTATTTTCTCTGCTCCCAGACGAGGAAAAAAGTAATTAGTTCCTCTTCGGTTTTTTGTTTCCTTCATCCACCCCACGTGCTCATTAGAATGGACGGAAAACCTGTCTGCAGATATCCCTAAGCTAGAGTGGAGAGTAATTATCCCCCACGAAAAAAATATTTTATTCATCAGTTACTATGAGGAGTGGAATCTTTTCGCTTCGCTTTAATTTTCTGATGGAGGACGGAATCGATCTTGCGACGTTCGCTTTTCCATTAATGACACAGGGCACACGTTTTGAATCTCTGAATGGAAGTAAAGAGTTGATCAGCATGATTGTGGCCTGGAATAGCAGAAGTAATGATAACTCTGACAAGTTGCCCTCTCTCTACTAAAGAGCAAATGTTAGGAATGGATGAGATTTTTTTTTACTTCTATCAGACGTTTGATGCTGACTGTAGATGGCAATAAAGAGTTCCTGTGTGATGATAAAGTTGGTATGTTTTTGTAGACTTTTTCTGGGATGTAATGATAGATCTTCTGTTCTGAGAATTTATACCTCTTTGGTAATATGTAATAATAGTACAAATGTTTCGTATTTTAGCGGAAGCTGTTACAATTTTTCGTTCAAAGTAAGATACGATAAATTTCAATTTACATATACATGTATACAGAGATTGACAAAATTGGCACGGCCTGATTTAACACTTTTGTATAAAAATCCATTGTAAAGTAAAGTAAATTTGAGTTTTCAGCTGACTTTTCCTTTCCTCCTCTCAACTTAAGACTTCTTCGATAATATTCCCTCTTATACAACTTATACAACATACTTGTAATAATGTAAACAGTGCATTAAATGGAAATTAATTGGAAGTTAGGATAGGCGACGATCGGGTTGGTTTGGTGGTTTGAGTGCAGACCTTGTATCTTAAGGACCCGGGTTTGAATGCAGTGGCAGAAATGTTTCTTAAACGTACCGGTCTGAGGTTGATTGCGAAGTGGAGAGTACTTCAAGTGCAGCGTTCTGACTGTCAAAGGAGTATTGGCGCCTTTCGTTAAGAATGCTAATGCTTGTGTCGTGTTTCTCCAATCCTTTCTAAGTTCCTTGAATACCTTACCCCTAGCCATTTCCCCACTTACATGAAATGCCACAGCAAACAATATTAGCTGTCGATTCTTTCCCTAGAATTACTATTAGGATTACGTTTATATGAAGAGGTTAGCCGTAAGGAAAAATCCAGTGGAAAGCGGCTTCAAACCAATCTTAGGGTAGTTGACTTAGGATGATGATGACTATTAGCATAGGTATTATCAATTTTAGGTATTTTTCACGTGACTGCTTGAACTTCTAATTTCACAGCACATTAGAGTAATTTTTATACAAATACTTGTATGACTTCGCTGAGTTTTTGCAGAACTTGTCCAATATGATGTTAAATTTATTTAGGAGGCTCTACAGCTGCCGTGTTCCCTTGTTGAATTAAATATTGAAAACGTTTGTGTAGTGATTAGTCATAGCATTTTTTACTCTTCCATAATGCGTGCCCATTGTCGAGACACCCTCAGCCACACTACCTTGTGGTAGCTTGCTGCTTGTACACCTTATCTTTGACATTTTTTATGCAAATGCATTTGAAAGTGTCTGTATACATGATTAGGTATCTCATGCTTTTATTTTACAAGAGTCACCAACCATCTTTATCTGGTGATTATATTTTAATTTTCTTGTATTGAAGAAGTTCTTAATAACAACCCATTTTCCTTGCTGATGTCGCACCAACGTTTATGTTATCTATTTAATTACGAATGATGATAATTGGTAAACTCTTACGGCTGAAAATTATCATTAAAAGGAGAATTTTCTCGAATAGCCGTAAACTAAAGAGTGAGTTTACGGCTTTTAGACGTATTTTTTCTTTTATTGCTTTACAATTTCAGTGCCAAGTTATTTAGTCGCTTAACCTAACACGTGTTTGGTAATAATTCACCCTCTTCGAAATGAATTGATCAAGTAGCTTGGGGCGAGGGTTTTTTGAAGGACATGGTGTTTAAGAATGTTAGGTAATCGGTGCAGAGGGAGGAGAAGAAAAAAATAAATGGTGGTTTAAATAGAATAATGGAGGTAGGAAGTATGCGAAACTAAATGACATACTAAATAGGGATCGTGGGTTTGTCCGTCTAAGCCTGTTTTAAACGGCTTGCCGCTTGCCGCTTAGCTCGCGATCTTATGTAGGATGCTTGAAGAGAATTAATTCTATTACAGTATCAGAGTTAATATTGTGTTTAGGGTAAGTGAAATAATAATTATGGGTCCGTCAATTTTAACTATGAAAGCTAAAATATGTGAAAAAGATTTCGTTTCAAATGTTTGTCAATCCTAAGTCATTGTTTGCCTTATATTGTATTAAATGCCTTATCTTAGAAAATGTCCGCATTTTCTTTCGTTCGTCAATCTTTCCAACATGCATGGACTTCGTATATTATCATGACAAAGAATGTAATTTTAAGTAGACAGCGGTATTAAAAAGAACTTAATTTTTCCTTACCTTCTTCATAGGGTTTCATTAACGTGTCATATTAAAAATGACTGCCACATTATTCCCTACATAGAATAATATTTAGGGTGAAATTTAATTAAATATGACTGAATACTTTATTTTGTCTGCGCTAAATCACTCGTATATATTCTACGAGCATCATTGTAACTTTGTTTTTCTAAGATAAAACATATTTATTTATTATTTACCGAATGCATTCTCATATCGTGTTTCGCTGGTATACTGTAGTTGCACTTCGTTCTTATTAGCAGGGAATATCAAATAACTCCTAACTTTTTTCACGAAGGGGACCAAAAATACCGAAACTACATTGTGTGCCCACGTGGGCTTGAACCACTGTTTGACCCGGTGCTTACAGCGAGTAATTTTCTCCGTACATTCTTCACTTTCAGTGAAGTTGTTTTCCACTCGTCCGTGAACCCTATGAACTCGACCTCCTAAGACCAACCATTAAAGTGCTTTAGCGGAGTGCGATTAAAGCAGGAGAAGCCCGAGCCTTAATCCTTGGGTATTTTCGAGGGATTTTGCGGAGATTTATTATTTTGGCAATAATGGACGAACCTCCTTGAGTTGAGAGATAAAGAGGAAAAAAACCCTGAGCATCGTTCTTACGAAAAAAAAACAACTCCCGGAGATTTTTTTTTAAAGGTGGATCCCATTGCACCTTGACTTTAATTTAAAGGTGATTCCCCTGGAGGGATCTCGCGCGTGGGCAAAAAAAAGGGTAAGAAACGTTAAGGTGGAGATGGATGAGACCTAGGGAAAATTCGCAAACAATGAGCGCGGGCACGCATCTCCCAAGAGAGAGGGAGGCAGTGTTCTCGGTAGTGTTGCGGGCCAAGTGCTGACTTGGTGGGGACGAGGAGACAGCGACGTCTCAAGTAGGGTGGTTGGCGCCCCGGCGATTGTGTTTTTGCACCGGGTTGTGTGCCACGGGAACAATGGCCGCGCGGCCGGAAGATGGGAGGAACTGCTGGGAAGAACAGGACGCAGCAAGTGGGAGGAAGGAGCATCCCGCAATTTATGTTTCCGAGGGAGTAGAGAGGGAGGGGGATGAGGAGGCCCAGTGGGGATGAATGTGGGGGGGAGGATAAGGGGGCTCTTGGCGCAGGATTACCATCCCGCACCAGAACGTGGCCGAATAACTAGATTCGTGGTGGATGGAATAAAAAAAAAATCTCCACCGAAGAGGTATATTCCCCAACCGACTTGAAAATTAACAATATTCTCCTCACTTTGAAGTTTATCGTACTCTTTTTTGACTCAATAATTGAATTCATCTTCAGTTTGCAGGAAATAAATCTGATAATTAACGGCTTTCGAATTGCGATCGGAATCGCGCTTTACAGTTTTCGTGGTGTTCCGTTATCTTCACATTGACGGCCCGTTTGTCAAAACTTCACGTCGTACGTTATCTAAATATTCTGCGATAAGCCTTCGTTATTATAACCGTGTCGGACTTGTTCGCTTTTCCGTCTCTCGTCCGAGAAAAGGGGTGTGTATGGTATCGATCCGCGTGAGCCCTTCTTGTCTGCCTCCTGTTGATGTATTATCGTTTTGGTACGGTGTCGACCAAAACGGTGCTGGGACTAAATATATCTAAATTGTGTTTTATGCCGAAATGCATTTACTTGTTCAATTATATGTCAATTGTGCCCAGATGTTGTCGTTGAATGTGTGAATATCCCCATTAATATTCAAGACTAATTTTTTCAAGGGAATTAAATACACTGCAATGTGTACTTTTCATACCTCAGTCATTCCATTCCAATTGGAGCCCGTGATAATTGATACCTTTTATGACGTGAACTCTCTTAAAACACCTCAAGTTTCAAACTCTAGGAAGGTCTTTAACATTGTGCGGATGTGAAAAACTTAGCACAGGAGAGGAATAATTCCTTAATTAAGTTAATTATAGTATAATATAGTTAATTTATTTTAATATAGTTAATTCTTAACATTCTGCCAGAGCATAATTGGTGCATAAAATGGTGTGATTAACTTAGATGAACCAATTTTTAGTTTGATTTCCCAGCTAAAATTTTTGCATTCACTACTTGTGTTTTATATGTTGTAACTTATCATAATTATATGGTAATTTAATTAATTATAATTTAATGGTAGGCATATTTCGAGTCTTAAGCTGCTTCTACACCTGCCTGGAAGAATTTAATGAGAAAAACTGCAGGACGAGAACTCAGAAAGCATAAAAAAGTGAAGATTATTAAATATTCATAATTTTGGTGCAACATGCTGAGGGATTTGCTGTGGATTATCCTGCCAAATTTTAGTAGGGATGGAGTATTACTTAAAAGTTTTTACTCTCTATTCGGTACTAACGTTTTCAAAATAGAGGTAAAAGTACTTGTACATACATCCATCCGACAGATATGAAATGAAAATCGTGAGTAAACTACTCGCTGATGCTTGCTTTTTGGGAGATTAACTTTTGGTTCCGTTTGAAATTGAATTTCAAGCCGTGGGTAACTTGTGATGTGGTTCATAATCATTGAGCTTGCTTGTTTCTGAAAGAACACTAGAACATTAGATATTTAAAAAAATGGTAAAAGGAATGGCATCTTTTATACTTTGCGTGAAAAAGAAGCAAAATAATCAATTAGTATCACAATAATTCCACTATGTTTGCATTCTGACTCTCTCTGATAATTGATGCCCAGTAAGAACCCCCTATACTATTAACTTTTACTGTAAGTTATTCTTGTCGCATAAAATATGTAGTTGGGATATTATTCGCGATACTTTTACAAATAATGTATCTACTCAACTTAGTGTTTGGTTATAATTCTCCTTAGAGATGCATCGTGCAGGTCTAGGAATGGAACTATTAAAATCATGGTGGACTATTTAAACTAGTCTGATTATCTGTAAATGCACATTGCAGTTAATCCCGAAATCTAATATTCTGACTGGACCTACAGTGAATTACAAACAAACTTCCTTGATATTAGGCTCATTACTTATTCGTAGTGAGCCTAATATCATGGAGAGTACCAATGTTACCTATTTTTTCCCTATTTTATCGTCGATAAAAATTTATAAGCTTTGTTTTTATTTCAATATTTTATATTACATTTAAAAACTTTAATGCCTGCTAATTCCATAAATTCATCAGTTGCATAATCTTTGTTAAATAATTATTCTTACGTTGAGATGCTTGAATACATTTTCAGAAATTGTTTGTCAAATTTGTCTGCCTGAGCCATGACTTTCAGTTAAAAACTAAACAGGAAATAAATGGCTTCAAAAATCTTCATGTTATTTCGATTTTTAAATCGTACTCAAGGATGTGGCTCGAAGATATTTGAGTTAAATGAAAATATACGTTTTTTTTCTAGCTTTTTTAATTTGCTACCCTCAGAAGTTCATTAGAAGTAATGCACTTATATTATTGATTTATAAGCGTGTGTGTGAAGCAGAAAGGTGTTTAGTTTTATCACCTGTGCGCTTGATTTTTATATATCCTATTAACCTTGGTATCACTTTTCTCCTGGTCCTTTGCTCTTATTTGCTGCTTTAGAGGTGTGAACAGGGGTAGCACGTTGGTGTGCAGACTCAATTTATGGAAATAGCTAGGTATTTTAGAAAGAAAGTGTTCCCAGGAGTCTCCATTTTTGCAAAAAATAGAATAACAGGAAAGGGAAGGGTTAAGGGATTGGAAAGTTTACTATAACACCCGCTATTATGATGCCTGGGAGACCTTTATCGTGGTTAGTATTCATTCCTTGCTGTGGAGGGTAGCATCATTCCCATTGTCGGGAATCCGGAAAATATTGGGTAAAAAAATCCTGCCTAGATGCAAGGCTCGAGTCTCTTTTTTGTGTTGCATTCAGGATAGCTTGAGTTTGAGGAGAGTCATTCATATACTCGAAGGCCACATGGCTTTTCTAGCATTTTGTATTTCTAGCACTGCTGTAATTTGTGATGAAAGGAATATTTTTCTGTTTAACTTTTGTTGTGCTAGCATGAGTTGAAGAATAGGAAAGGATAGACCTAAAGTCGTGGGTATATTTTGTCTGAGGCATCATATTAAGCAGAGTTATGGGAAGTATCGGAAACGCCATAACTTGATTGGCGCTGCGCAATAATACAAGGAAGGAACCGCCATTAACCTTGAAGGAGTTACCCGCGGAATAGCATAAAAGTGTAGGAATTATGCGGAAGAAAAAGCGGAGAATGCTTGGAGAGATAATATAAACCATAAATAATGCGGAAGAGAGTTTTTTGTAGTGGAAGCCCAATTGCTCCAACCCATATTTGGACTAATCACCATAATCCTTGCAGTCACAGTACAACTACACAGTATGGAACAAATGAGATGATGCCAAAGCTATTATAAGCTTGTAGGGAAGGAAAGAATCTTGGTAAGGTTCGTGTAGTCATCTAAATTTTAGTTTTTGCCGATAGAATAACTCACGGTAGTGAATAATATAATAGATACTCTAAAGAAGACTAAGTAAGATGACACAGGATGGTTGCTGAAGAATTATCTGCGCAGAGCTTATCCACAGAGTCTCAGAGAAGCATTTTGCAGTGGTTCATTTCAAAGTTCTTAATTGCGTATCATCCCAGGTGTGTTTCACATTTTACAAGCTGTCACTAGAAAAGATTGCAAGCCCAGTTTTTTAGCGTGCGGTGAGGCGCTTTCGTGGAATGCGAATTGTGTGTAAAACTATTCTGTTAAGGCCGCTTTACACGATACATTTTTTTGAACAATTTCTTGGACAAACGCTTGTATAAACTGAACGAAATTGTATATTTGTCTAAATGGAATTAGAACAGGTTCTATTTTCCGTACAGTCATTCAGACATTCACACAAACAAGCGTTCACACAATTTGCCGCTTTACACGGTACAATTTCTTCATACAAGCGTTTGTACGAGAAATTGTACAAAAAATGTATCGTGTAAAGCAGCCTCTATTCATCCATCCAAAATAGCAAGTATAGGTTAGTGGGGAATAAAAATATTATCCTTTGCCAACGTTTCGGAATTTAATTAATCCTATCATCAGGGCTACATAAGATGAATTATGTGAGGGTATAACAACAGCATTTCATAGATCATTAACATCAATACAATTTACAAAGGGATAAAGGGATATATGCCTAAGGGTACTTCATCATTACTGTAGCACATTGAGATGATTATTGTTGTTGTACCCTCACATAATTCTTCTTATGTAGCAATGATGTTGGAATTCATTAAATTCCTAAGCGTTGGCAAAGGTTGATATTTTTATTCCCTACTGACCTGTATTCGCTATTTTGGATGGATTTATAAAAAGGTCGATAAGAAGAACAAAGTAATTCACTACTGTGTTATTTTTAAGACTTATAACAACTAACCAATAGTATTATATGCTTAATAAAAACCAGTACATCTCTAACTACGTGTATCAGTCTAGCTCGTAGCATTCATCGGTATAAGAGCTGCCCAATATTTTGGCTATAGTTGAATGGCATTTTTTTAAATCTAAACATTAGCAGTTCTTTGACTTGTTAAGTGTAGATACATTGTATCAATTTTAGTTGCCTTTATTAGGATATAGGTAAAAAGAAAAAATTATTTGGTATTAGTTCTAGTACAAGTATTTTTTTCCGCCAGTTTGTACGCAAGTATCTCATACAAGTATTTAAGCAAATTTTCTGTAAATATGGGAAATAAGAAAAAAATCCAATTCTATAAATTTAATATTAGGCCGTTGAAATCATGCATCTTTTTAAGAACAAAGTGATGTGTTTAACCTGGAAAAGGGTATGTATATGCGCCAGAATTTGCTACTTGATGAAGACTTTAGAATTTTTTCCGTTGACTGATGCTAAAATCCAATCGTGCTTGATTTTGTGACTGAGAATCCGAAATTTCGACGTCTTAAACCAAGGTAATTCTGTCTCATATTTGTGCTCTCGGGAACTGCTAGGTTAAGTTGCAGCAAACAATTGGAGTGCCATCAACCGCAAAAGCGGAAGTATTTCAGAGTTATATGTATTTTTTATCTCGAATATTGCAACTGTAGGGTAAAGGGGGGTGAATCGGGCCACAAAAAGGAAAATCGTCGATTTCCTTATTTGTGTAAACAGTTACATTCTGAAAGCATTATCAGCAAAGGACTTGATGTTTTTCCAGTTTAAAACGCAATTTTCAGCGTGGTTGCTCTGAATAGAACAGTCCTGGAGCAATTTCTTCAAGAGACTGCATGGTCCTATTCGCCCGACGACTTGGAGGGCGAATCGGACCAGATTAGAGGCTGAATCGGACCAGTAAAATAACGTTATAAATTTTAGTTTTCTTAAGTTTTATTCCATAAAATTTTGAAATTTTGCATCATTGCTTTTGACAATGTAGTGCAGTCTGGAGATATTTCGACGACACCTTCTTAGAGTCAAACATAACTTTACAAATAGACATACATCACCAAATCTGAACATATAGAACAAAATAGAACAAATTTACCAAAACAATTAAGCACATTTACCACAAGTAAATTTATCTCGCCCCTTAGCACCTACACACAGCTCATGGTACCAACAATTACACTTCATGCACTTAATCCAGTCTCTAAACTTTGACGAATTCGCACAATTATAAGACTTGGAGCAGAAGCCACAAAGCGTATCATCAGCTGAGTTTTCCCCATTCTCAGTATTGCCGTCCCTATCTGAAGATGATTCATATAAGTTTCTGCAAGTTCCCTTCGCGTTCCTAATATTTTGTTTCTTCAGTCGTTGCTTTGTTTCTTCTATTACAGCTGGAGAAGTAAGTATTTGAGCAATTTGCTTTCTTGACCTTTTCACATTGACTTTCAATCTTTTTTCTGGTGTAGGTAGTAAATTATGGAAAGACCTACCCAAAGTATTTGACGATTCCTCAGATGTTGATGTCGAGGATTGGCTTTCTTCATAGGGACTGGCAGTTAATTTTTGATCGGAAGATGAATTTGTCGAAAAAGGAGTTGATGCTTCTTCTGGGGCGTGTGAGCTTCCGAGATTAGAAGGATGAAGATCTAACTCCGTCAGGATACCCGGATTCAGAGGGAATATTCCTGTTGATCGGAATCCATTTTCAGCGTTGCCGATTGTTGCGGCTTTGCTCCATGCATTTCGAAAAAGCCGACCAAAATTAAATTTAGTCATCTTTCTATCCCCCTTACAAACTGTCATATACGCATTTGTTTCAATATCGTAGTATGTCTTTAATGGTTTATAAAAAGACCTGTCCAGAGGTTGCAACCTTTGTGTAGTGTGGCTGGGCAGTGATAAGAGAGTGATCTCATTCCTTTCACAGAACAGTAGAACAGGAAGAGTCTTGTGTGATGCGTGGCCATCGAGGACTAAAATGCATCGGCCAGGAATCCTGTTTGCTTGAAAGTGCTTTAGCCACTCCAAAAAAAGATCCTCATTTATCCACCCTGAATCGGACATAAAAATTTTAGATCCCAACGGAAATCCATCCTCCCATTCCTTATGGAACTTTTTCCCCTTAAAAATTACAAAAGGTGGTATGTAATATCCACTTGCATTGCAGCACGCAACAACTGTCACCAATTCCCCCTTTTCCACTGACGTCTGTTTTATGACTACCTTAGATCCTGTTCTTGCAACATTCTTTTGGGTTTGGCGATTATTTAATACACATCCCGTTTCGTCAACGTTGTATATAAGGTGGGGCCTATCCATAACTCCAGCCTCAGCCATCGAAATAGTTAACTTTGAAAAAAAATCGTCTACATCTTCCTTATTTAAACCCTCAGCTCGAGCCACTGACAAACCTTCGGGTTTTCGAAGACTTAAAGGATGTCTAGATATAAAATTCAAGAACCAATCCTTGCCTGCTCGTTTTTTTAACGCACAGAAATTGTTTTTTATGTTGTTTTCAATGGAAAATTCATATGCCACCTTCATGACATCATCTCTTGTCAATCCGAACCCAATTTCACATAACCTAAGAATTATTCTAATTAATGCTTCCTCTTCTTCCACTGAGAAGACATTTTGCCCCCCTCTTGTCTTCAATTTTTCCGTATCCGCTACTATCCTACGATAGAGGCAAGTACGGGGAACATTGAAAAGTTCGGCAGAATGCCTCATGCTTCTTCCCTCTCTGAAAGCTTTCAGCGCCATTCTCATATCCTCCTCTGTCCATGTCTGTTCCGTTTTTCGCCGGTACTTCCCCATCTTAATCCAAAAGGAAAAACATTAACGGTAAGCGAAAATTATCACTTTCATAAATACGTTTTAAATGAAATTTTGCTAATGTTACGCTATCAAAAGGAGGTTGTAAGGCGTTCCACAACTAATTCTGTTGCCATATATAATATTTAATACTCTGGCAATCCCTCTATCACGTACATTATATCACCTCCTTTTCTTTCAGATTGGAAAATATAGACCACTGAGTAATGTAGAATGTATAGATATGGAACTCAATGTGAATTATTAACAATAAATTTCCATCACGAAATGCGTATGTTTTATGATATTGTTTCAGCGAATAATTGGTTAATATATATGGAACAGTACACAACATATGTTACATCAAACGAAGGTAGCTTACCTCTCGCTCAGCCTGTAAATCGTGCTCGTCGCCGTAATAATTCACCTCTATGACGGGGAAAATCTCTTTCCTCCTCCTCGTTATACGTAGTAAATATCTATAACGTGATATAGAATAGCATTAAAATAGGTTTATTCCATTAAACTTCTTATAATACTTAAATAAAAGAGTATGGCCTAAAAACAAATTTTTAGCCACTTTCGCTCAAACATTCTTATAAACATTTGATGTTTTTAATGTAAAACATTAAGTGTAAGTAAGCAATTTATCAATATTAGTTGTATATCTACTTACTTTTCAGTAGCAGAAGGAATTTTTCCAAGTGTCAGTTGAGTATAACTGGTTCAATGCTTCACCCTCGACCAGCGGCTTGGAACTGAACTCCTGCGCGTGCTGGTCCTTTTCACCCGACTAAGTAATATGATTTTGTATCATGTTTGGTAACTCCGATATTCATACAAGGCTCAAAAAAGTAACCTAATGTGGCAGCTATGGTATTAGATTTCCTTTCAGGAAAGAAAAACTTGAAATCTGAGTAAGCGCTACAATGTCACCTTACTTTGAACCTATACGAGGTTTTCTAAATACCCAATTTCACACCTCTCTCGTATGGTAGGCTTCCATTCGACAGAGTATCATTTGCTTAAATTCAGTCGTCGAGTTCTCGTTTTCACTCTACTAGAAGGACAAGATTACAAAGAAGCAATTCCTAAAACGTAGTCAGTCTCAAGTGATACCGTTTCGGGTCTGAGCGCACTTTTTGAAAAGCGTTCCTATTCACCCGCTGGTCCGATTCACCCCCCTTTACCCTAATGTTACGAATGTGGTGGTAGTAAAATGCATACATGAGGAGATATCTTACAGCAATGACTTCTGTAACTTCTTTAAAAATAACTGAAGAGTTTTTGAGGTAAGTCACAGAGGTGCACGGACGAATTTAGGGTGACTTCTTTGTACACCTATAGTCATTTGGCAAGTGAAAGTTGAAGGGAAGAAATATTGATTTTACTTTGTATTCATTCACTTCTGATGCCTCAAAGGTTCCTCCTATCCCTAGAGGTGCTGACGAGGAGCAGTATCCATTTCTACCAATTAGGTCGCCCATTCCACATCGAAGGGTATGAGCCAGATAAAAGATTGGTCCCGTCACGTCTCATCCAATCAAAGGGTCCCAATTAAATTTCTGACTCGACCTAGCGTTTAGAAGAAAAAATGAGATTTTCCTCAAAGACTTTTTTTTAAACCAGTAATTTGTTGTTGAAAGTGAAGCAAATTCCTTCTACCTGTTGTTTTTCAGATAATATTTTTGTTTATTGCTATAGGAAGAATAATTAGAAAGGTATAGGATTTATTTTTCCGCAACATTGACTGTTGTGGAAAATGAAACCCTTGAACGTGATCGATATGCTGAAATTCTATAGCGAAAGCGTTATATATAAATTAGGTCCTTTAAATTCCCTTCCGTTTGAGTCCACTTCAAAAGTTTATATCTTATCCTCTTATCTCACACTTCAAAGTCTAACGTAAGTTTTTATGAACCCTGATAAAATCTTCTGGGGTAGCTTTTATGTTTATATTAAATTCTCTCATTTGAGATGATGGCGATTGCTTAATTCAATCCGCTGTTTTCATAGAGCTGTGGTGCTACATGTGGTGCTATCACTTAATAGGCCACATCTTAAGACACGATGGCCTGATGAAGACAATCGTAGAGGGAAAATTGAACGGGAAGAATGGAAAAGTCAGGCCTCGTATGAGGTATATGGAGCAAGTTGCGAAGGATGTAAAATAGAGGAGCTACGTCAATATGAAGAGGTTGGTCGATAGAAGAATCGAGTGGAGGGCTGCGTCAAACCAATCCTAGGATTGTTGACCAATGATGATGATGTTTTCATGGTGTTATTGCGACGGTTTTTTCTAATTTTGAATCGAATTTTTTGCTCAGAGACCTAGGGTAGAAAGGAAATTATCGTATCCTTCACGTAATAGCTTGTAATAAGCCCTGTAAAACTCAATACGCTAGAATTATTTACTATTGTTACCTGAAATCACCAGACACCCTGTTTTGGATGCAAATACTCAATTCACATCTACTGCTGGAGGAATTTTGGAAATTTTGTGAAGCCGAACGGTGGAAATTAGGGTGTGAATGCCATCGATATCCGCACCGACCCCACTTCATCCGGCGACATGATTTATTTAGAGTGGTTATAACGTCATTAATCAATGCCGAATCCAATGTTTTCGCCAGTCTGGACACTTGCTTAATTAACGTCAGACCCCAAGCAACGAAAATTCATCTCGTTCCCGTTGATTCCGTCGGCTTGCCAAGGCACCCTCGGCTAGAACTCCCGCGTGTACTCCAGGCTCCCATATTCCAGCCACTTCCCTCCCTCCTCTCCCTCCCCCCTCCCTCTCTCATCCCCCTCCCTCTCTCATCCCCCTCCCTTTCTTCCCCCCTCTCCATAGAAGGTTCCCTCTTTAGCCACCCGGATAATCTCAGAATTTTTCATTGGAAATGGCCGCTCACACTTAAGAAGAGAGGTAGAGTGGGTTGGGGAGTGATAGTGAGAGGGGTAAGTGTGTGAGTGTGTGTCTTACCAGTTTATCCGTTAGGAAGCACTCGTGGGAGAGAGAGAGGGAGGGAAAAAGCATCCTATCTGCATGGATAGGAGGGAAGAACCTTAAGTGCAAGGGTGAGATAACGGTTAAGAGTCTTAAGGAGGGGGGAGAGAAAGGAGCCGGGTGGGAAGAAGCTCGGCCATGCGGAGTGGAGGAGGTGGTCTGGGGAATGGAGAGGAGGGAAATGGCTTGAGGTGTGATTTAGTGAGTCCCGGCCCTTGCATCTGCTCGGGAGGGAGTGGGCCACAGTGTCGTTCCCCCCCATTTCCATACCGCGGCTGCCGCCGACGTCGCATCCGCACCCCAATCTAACCTCCATCCTAAGGAGATCTCCACTAATGGCTTTCCCGCGCTCATGCACACCCCAGGCTGGGCTATCTTTGGGAAGGGCACCCGAGGCTTTGGCTCACGACACGTGGACGAACGAGCGCCGTCCGGTTTTTGGGAAATCTGGTTCTTTTCAGCATTTTTCGTTTTATTTTTTTCTGCCGACGCGTGGATAAGATAACTTCTGCTGCACTTAAAAAAAGAGAACATTTGCGGGAGAGCGATAGGTAATATTAGCATCCAGATCACGAGCACGTCTCGAAAGAGATGATTTCCTTTCCTGAAATGAGTGAGTTTTTAGTGAGGCGTGTTGCCTTTGATTGTCATTTTTTACTTAAAAACACTTTAAATTGACAAAGCTATCCTGATCCTTTGAAAGATAAAATTTTACAGGAGAATTTTTCTTTTTAATATATTCTCGGCATGAATTTTATTTTAAGGCACTCAAGTGTCTTAAAATAGCATTCATCATATACCTATTAGGGAATATCGAAGTGAAAACTCAGTCTACGTTGATCCTAAATCCACATATTGCAGTAACTATATATTATATCATCGGTCGACTTTCCTGAAGGCTATTATGCCCTAGATAATTTTCACTACAATTTGTTATGTTTGTGTTATGACGCCGGCTTTCAAATAAAAAAACTCTTTATACCGGCTTCCTCATGCTTTTGTGTCATATTCCTTCATCGTCGTCATTTGTCAGCGATCCCGATATAGTGTGACGCAGCTCTCCACTGAATTCCTCTATCAGCTCATCTAATATTTACGTATTTCTTCTCATTCACATCCTTCATCACTTATTCTATATATTCCTTACCAAAGATATGTATTCTAATTACCCTAATAGCAGTACATTAAGTTGACGTAATAAGGCTTGACTTGGTAGAATGCCTTCATAGTTTTCGTTGCTCTCATCACTAATAGATAAGTGATAATAGATTTAAATATAATTTGAAATTAAAAATTAAGACGATGTACGGAAAAGGGGAATGCAGCCATTATTTTTACTCATCATCTCTTTCATTTTTCCCTTCCTCGTGAGAGGTTTTTCTTTGTCCCATTATTTAGAAAGATGTTTAAGATGCTTTCACTGTTTCGTTTATCCCTAAAACGTTCATTTGCTGACAAAGGGGCCGCCTCTTGCTCTCCCAGCCCCTTAGCGGCAGCTTTACCTTCGCAGGCGTCTTCTAATCCCAATCAAAGCCATCTCTCTCTCTCTCTCCCTCTCCCAATTTTCCTCTCCGTCTCTCCATTTCTGCCTCTGTCTTCCTGGAATCTCGTGGAGGGCGCATTATCTGTCATCGGGATCCTTTCTAATACTCCACTCCGACATCTTACGGCGACGTTCCCTTGAGCATGGCTTTCCCCTCCTGTACCCAGATGTTCATTTCCTACAAGCGTTGTTCTGATCCTTTTCCCATCTTGAAGATACTCGTTTTTTGGGCATATTAATATTAAAGGAAAGGTATAAATCGGCATCGCGGTCGCCACTTCAAAATTCCAAGACGTATTTTTATTCATATACTATTTGGGCGTTTTATTTTAATGCCACCATCTTCGGATTTAAAGTAAAACTTAATTTGTGATGCTATCTAAGTTCATTGCTAAGTTACATCGATAGGGGTATATCCTGTATCCGTGGAGTAGTTGGGCACTTTTAATGAATCGTAAGCCCCACTTATAAGTTTTTTTGGTTCACCAGACCTTTCTTTTTTGTAATGAAATTGTGGATGTGTATTCTTATGCCTAACATTCGACGGACAAGTCTAAAAAACTAAGGAGAGAGGATTTTAATCGAATATGATGATTTACTGGAATATTTTCATACTGTGAGTATTTAGGATAGGTTCTAATGAAATTGCATAGTTTCCCACCTTATCAAGTCAATCTTTGAGGCTCTTGAAGGCTGGAGGCTCTTGAGGATCTTGTAGGCTGACTTCCTGGACCCATAACTATTCACATCCTAGCATAGCACATCCTACCCCTTGTGTAGCAGCCTTTCTGTCCACCTTGCCCTGTTTAACACATCTTTCCTTTTCTTTTTTCCCGTTGTATTCTGCACTTTTTAAAGCTATACATATTTATATAATATTCCATAGCCTCTAATCCTATTCTGTTTGCTTTTTGTTTGCTACATATATTTTCTCCTGCTACTTCCTCTCTCTCCCACCTTATCAAGTATACCTTAGTGTTCTTTCCTTTCCAGCCACTAGTCAGGCAGGATGGTTGGAGAAGCTGTTATTGCTACAAGACACCTTAACACGGAAAAATGCCCGAAAGTCTTTATTAATGATTGTCTCCGCGAAAGCCTCAGATTCTGCTTTCCAGTAACTGTTTTTTCCTAATCCTCACCGCATCTCATCGGGCTCCATTTAGTGGTTTAGTCTTATCTTCTTAAGGTCCTGAAATCGGAACCACGTTATCTCACTCTGCATGTCAGGCTCATACTGCATATCATTAAACGAGTGTCACCTGTCCCTCTTGTACTACCCCTCATGTATGTACTTCCCCCCTGCCACAAACCCTCGTGGTGGATCGCAGGGTATTACGTAGACGTACTGCTGAACACCTCTTTTCCTATTGCTAATCTACTTATTAAGTTTTTTATAACTCTGTGGCGGTAGCTGACGTCATCGTTCCAGCTGCTCTTGTTCCTGTCCTCTTTCCTTTATAAATTATTTTTCTCCTTCTTAGGATTTTACCTACTTAATTGCAGTGTTTGCATTATATGCTTTCCTTTCCATGAACTGTGGTCTTCTGCGTCTATTGGAGATATTCTCAGGAGAAATGTTCATGAATTGCTTACAAGTATATTTTGACGGAAATACCTTTACCATAGCCTTTTTTGTGATTGATGCTGTGATTAATGCTCAAGTTTTTAGCTCACTAAATGTCTTGCCAGTCAGAATATTCGTGGCAGATTAATGCTTGGCCTTCAGAAAATGTATACCTGATACATATCGTCGATATTGTTTGATGTTTTCGGTTGCGTGACGAGTACCTTATGGCTGTGGTTAATACTGGCGATCTGGAAAGTATTTTTCTACCAACTACTATGAGGAAACCATTCATCTATTATTTATCAACTACCATTATCAAACGGTCCCCTATGGCGGCTGAGAAACTTTGCCGATTCTGGAAAACTGTTGTCCGTTTGTACGCATCTCCTTGCTTCGAGTGCTAATGACCTTAGTCGTCGACGCACCCGTAACCCAAAACCTACTACTCCTTGTTTCGTTCTCAAACCCGACTTGGGCCTTCCAGATTGTGTCCCTTTAGTCTTGCCCTTTCCCCTTATTTACGGGGAGAGCGTGACGCATCGGCTTATAGCTTTTTCCTCTTATTCCTTACACTCGCTTTTCCGTGTCCGTCGTCCTAATCTCCCGAAGCTCTGGAAGCTGAAAGTGATTCGAGCCTTTCCTTTTTCCCGGCCATGCTAAGACATCGAACTATATTTTTCTACGTACCATGCT
Organism: Platycnemis pennipes; assembly: GCA_933228895.1. Classification (NCBI taxonomy): domain Eukaryota; kingdom Metazoa; phylum Arthropoda; class Insecta; order Odonata; family Platycnemididae; genus Platycnemis; species Platycnemis pennipes. The sequence goes on from OW121853.1 coordinate 58,171,522, forward strand.
TCCTTGGCTTTGTCAACGGCAAAATTCGTCGAGTTTTTGGGATCGTCAATTCCAAACAGGAGATGAAATGTCTAATGCCCGTCTGTTCTTTCCTGTGCCTCACTGAAAGAGTGATTTTGCGCGTTCAAGGCCTATATTCCATTTATATTGTTTTGGCGTTTTACTACGTTTGACTACTCGGGCATTTTCCTTCATGTAAAATATGCTTCTTTTTGCAAGTTTTGCTGTAGACAGATCGCAGTGTTAGCCAGTTTATATCACGCGTTACGTTAGTATCCTCAGAAATCGTCCAAAAATGTGTTATACCTTCCTTGATATACACATTTGCAGTGTCAAACATGCCAAACTATTTCCTCGCGGAATAAAATAGCCATTTGGTTGAAAACGGAAAATTTGCTCTCAGGTATAAGCCGTGTTCCAAACCAGAAGGGCGCTCACTATGCTCTTATACTCTACGCATTTACTTGCACTATGATCCTTTTCTTCTCTTTCTCCCTCTCTATTCCTACATTAATGCCGTGGTCACTATGTGTCTGTGAAGATTATTACAATACGTTTACGAGTAGGTACATATCGTGTAGTGTTAGAAAAGAGTTCTCTGTAAGCGCAATCGGGTTGTGAACGAAAGGGACTTTCCTGTGCTCTTTCAGCATGCAAAAGTATTGAACGCTATTATCAAGGCGTTGATGATTTGGGAAAGGATACGAAGAATCGTAACAATGTTGGCGTAATGCCAACGAATGTTCTTGCGTAAAATATTATCCAGTCGCGAATTACAATACATATTATTACTAAACAAGGAATTAATTGAAATATCCAAAAGCTTCTAAGCATGTCATTAATGTCTCGATAAACAAATTTTATCATTATAGGATCCCTTTCGAATATTTCAATACTGTTCAGTAATGAAATCCGGAAAAAATGCATTCCCAACTTGCTGGGTGCCTACGCATGAAAATTGGGTTAAAACAATGTCAATAAAGCTTAACTTTCATTAAAGAATGCAAATCTTCTATGGTAGTGGTGCATGCTTGGTGATCTTCACCCCCTGCTGCACACCCTCGCGGTGGCTTGCAGGGTATCGTGTAGATGTAGATGTACTTCTACGCTTGTATTTCCAGCGGTAAGTGGATTCTTCTTTTGATAGAATGCCCTCTTCGCCTGGGCTATTCTGCTGACTATTTCTTTTTTGCTTCGTCCGTCGTTGGTTACTCGGCTTCCAAGGTAACAGAACTCTTTCACCTCTTCAAGTTTTTGTTTTCCTAGTTTGACATTGGTTTTGGCCTCTTCTCTCTTGCTGCACACCAGTATCTAAGTCTTCTTCTTATTGATCTTCAGCTGATATCTGGCTATTGTCTTTTCCACGGTTATCAGCATCTTATTCAGATCCGTCCCTGTCTCTGCTATGAGTGGTATGTCATCAGCGAATCTCAGCATGCGAATTTTTTCTCCATGGATATTTACCCCAGAAGACTTCTCTTTTATTTCATTGATGGCTCTCTTGATGTAAACATTAAAATTACGGGAGACAGTGCACAGCCTTGTCTCACTCCTTTCCTTATTCATGCTTCTTCACAGCTCGGTCCAAATTTAATCACAGCTACTAGGTTTTTATACAAACTGTGGATAATTCTTCGATCAATGTAGGACACTCCAATTCCTTTCAGAAGTCCAAGCATAGAATTCCCATCCACGTTGTCAAAAGCCTTCTCTAAGTCCACAAATGCAATGAACGTCTGTTTGTTCTTCTCCATTCTCTTCTCTATGAGCAGCCTAAGGGCCAATATTGCTTCCCTTGTACCCTTACTTTTCCTGAATCCGAATTGATCTTCATCCAGGAACTCCTCCATTTTTCGTTCTATTCTTCTGTAGATGATCCTTGTCAATATCTTCGATGCATGTGTTGTCAGGCTTATAGTTCTAAAATATTCGGATTTCTCCGCTCTCTTCTTCTTGGGAAATGGGATGTCGATGTTTTTCTCGAAGTCCCTGGGTATTCTCCTGTTGAGTACATGTCGCAGATGGTCTTGTAAAGATGGGTTAATGTCTTCTCTCCTGCATTTTTTATTAGTTCTGCAGGAATATCATCAATTCCAGAAACCTTATTCATGCGAAGGTTCTGTGCTGCTGCGTCAAATTCCGATATTAATATTGATGCTCCCATATCATCCTCTTCGACTTCGCTTTCCTCTTAGATCACTTTCGTGCTGAAATTTTTTCTGTTGTGTAACTCTTCCAGATATTCTTTTCATCTCTTCACTTTGTCCTCATTTTCAATCAAAAGTTCTCCATTCTTGTCCCTTATGGCATTGCATCTTATACTCCGTTCTTTGAAGTGGTTCCTCACTATCCTATAGGAAATTTCCACCTTTCCAAGAGCAAGGTTGTTTTGTACATCTTCATCCATATTTCTCTAGCTTTACTGGCTTTGCGACTTATTTTGTTCCTTATTCTCTTGTAGTAAAGCTACCCTTCCTCAGTTTCCGCATTCTTGTACTTTATTCTTTCTTTAGTCAGGTCTAAGACCTCTTCCGTGATCCATGTCTTCTTCTTGGCAACTTTTCTTCTTCCAAGAGCTTCCTTTGCGGCTTCCTGTAGTCCACATTTAATATTTTTCCAGCGCTCTTCCACTGTTTTCTCAGTCAGGTCCTCTCCTATGTTGTTTCTCACTGCTTTTTGAAATTCCTGCTAGTGTCGAGCCTCCTTTAGTTTTTCTATTTTCCATGCGTTCTTCGTTGTTTTTCTTCAGCTTCTTGAATTTTAGATGGCATTTCATCATTACTAAATTATGGTCACTGTCGATGTCTGCCTGAGGGTGCGAAGCGCCATATACCAATTAATTAACATTCACGTGTAAGATTATTTAACTACTTGGGTTAAAACAACATTCATGTAATAAAGAGACAACAATCTAGCAATTATTTCTCTGTGCTCAACACGTAAGTTTTACTTTCACGTCGTGGTCCTCACACCATTCTGAAAAGAATGAATACTCTCCCTTTTCGTGAGCACTATTCCTACCGTAGCATTTTGGCTGTATTTTATGCTAAAATACTTCCTAAATATATTACAAATTACAATTCTCAAAGACTTCCCTTGAAGAAAGATCTCCTACAACCAGTTTTTTACTTTTCACTTCTTTAGAACTATTATGTTTCATTAAAATTTTGCTAGTTTTCCCGAATTATATGAAGTTCTCATGGCATAATTAACGTCAAATATCAAGAGTTTGACTAAAATAAATCAGTTTATCATCCATCATTAATGATTTTGACCCCTTAGCTTTATCTGCTATTGTTGTAGGACGCTAAAGGGATCATGGATGTACCCTTTCGTGTACTATCCCCTAGCGCTCTTTAAGGGATTAGAACAGCACTACGTTATGTCACATCCGAAAATTGACAATCGAAAAGAGTGGGTAAGAGTTTGAAGGGTGCATAATGACGAATTGGAACACGGCCATAGTGTTTGACTCACCCAGTTTCAAAAAATGCTATTTTTCATTTTGGCATCGAGCTGGATAAATTGTCGAAGGCTTCAGCTTTATAATGGTTTACCCGTTAAATTCAGGTTTTGAAACTTCCTATTTCAGTTCGCCTTTCTCCATTTCTCGATTGGTTTTGAGCAGTTAAGGTTTTCAACCATTCTTGCCTCTTTTGGTAGGGAAAATAGAGTCGATACCGTGTCCCGATTCTTACGAATTACGTTTTTTCAACCTATTTTTTATGTACAGAAGAATCACTCTTTTTGACGTTCCCGGAATTTTATTTTTATTTTTTAAATTCTCTATTGTAACATCCGCTCTCTCTTTGATTTTCGGTTTGAAGCTTATTCTGTGAAATTTACTTTAAAAAAACTCCTCAAAAATATTTAGCGTTTTGAGATCAGAATCTTAGGCTTATAAATTATATAAGTAGGTTTCATAGTGCTCATCCATTGTGAAATTTAATGCAAGTTGATGAGTATTTAATGTATGTATATTTCTTCACCCTTTATAAGCGTCGCTTCTATTGCTATAGCTCATTACTCGTTCAACATTTGTAGATGAACTTCTCTGGCACATCTTTCCATTCGATACTCATTTTGAATACGGCGATTGATTACGTATTCGTATCTATGGACATTTCCAAGATCATAATTTATAAGTTAAATGCGAGAAATCATGGTCGAATGCACAAATCCTTGGAACGATCGAGAGGAATACCACACCTGTTCCATTTCCGTGCAGTACTTTACACATCTTACGGCAATGGAGATTACTCCCAAATGCGAAATTGGTTTTCTACTACTGAAATAGCCTTTTTAAGCTATTCTTACTTTTTTAACCAAAATCAGCGGAATATTTTGTATCCGTTCTGCTCTCGTCTCTTCTCGAATTCCCTCTCTTATTTCTCAGAATCATTGTGAAATATCCCATAAAAATATGAACACCCCCAACTGTGTCGAAGAAAAATTTGATATCCTGCCAGATAATGGTCGCCATTACTAGAAACCTTTAAATTCCGCATGTTTTCCATCATCCTCTCCGTGGAGTGGGTTATTTTGTCACAATTCGCTGAGAACTACATCGTTTATTTAAGTGCTGTGATACGGCTTGAAAAATCTTTTCGAACATGTAAACCTCCCGGAAACCATGAGGGCAACTCATTTGGCCAAAATGGGCATTCAAGAGAGCAAAGAGCGATCCATGACGGCTTATTTTAGTGCGAGTGAAAAATATCGAGCAGAATAGGGGCGACAGTTCAGAAAACATCCACGGCTTAAAGATGTTCGCCGCAATTTCCTTGCACTTCCCTCACCGCAAACATTTCCCCTCAAGAAATCGCCTTTCCTACGGGGAAAACACGCGAGGCCAATCGATTTTGTCCAAAAAATCCTTCTTTCCCCGCTTGCCCTGCCGTTCCCTCCACTCCTCCCGTTTCGCCATTTCTCACGTTTCCCACCCCTTCTGCCCTTGGGGCAATACCCTCCCACCAGGCTCCACCTCTCGCTTCCCACATTCCCTTTTAACTCTTCCTTGGGGGCCGTCCCCACGCGATTCCTCGCGAAACGAAGCAGGGAGTGAAGGCATTTGTCCCCCCCCCCCTACCCCCTTGAGGAGCAAGCATCTAGCTCGTCCTCGCACACACGTATGTGTAGCGTCTTTTACGACGGATGGATGACTTTCTTCCTCTTTTTTTCTACTCTCCCTTTTATTTCCTGGCGTGGTACAAATGTTTGCGTTATTATCCCACTCTTTCCGCTTGGATTGGAGAGAACGTGGAGCATTATCTTTTTTTTTCCGCGGAAGCGTTTTTCATTCCGAGCAGTTAGATCCAATTCGGAGACCGTCATGCAAAGTACGCCGTAATTATCTCCCATACCTACTCTGGAAAAGTGGCTGCGGCTTAGGCGCTTTGCATTTCATCCACTTGGTTTCTTTCTCATCCTCCTTACCGTTGAAATGTCGTAGTTGTTGAGGGTAGGAGCTCATTTTTCGTCTCAACTGGAGCTGCGTCTTCCCAATTTGCCATTCAAATGTGACAAAAAAAAGTATGAATGCATTTTAATAACCTTCGTTTTGAGTGTAATGTTTAGATTGAAATGCCATCGCGAAAGGAGGAAATGCTTCATCTACATCGACACGATACCCTGCAAGCCACCGCGAGGGTGTGTGGCAGGGAGCTTATGAATTAGATATTCATCCGACGACAACGAGCGGCTCCCCGTGAATACGAAAAACTTCCCAGGCATTTCAAAATAACTCTGAGAGATAATCACTTCATTTGCCTGCATCTGCAGCGCAGTCACCTAACAAGGAGGAATTATAAATTAGGAGAGAGAGAAACTTTTTCTGATTCATTCCGCAAATGTTTTTCTGAAATTGTACAAATTTCGTAATAAAACTACTGTTTTTATGCAAAGTTCTTGCTAATATTCCTTAAAACGTTTTTGTTTCACCCCTTCCAGGAAATAGTGGATATGTTAGATCGTTCACTAGTTGAATAGTCGAAAAATAGCTACTTTTGAACTTACCTATTCAACGTTAGGTATAACATGCAATTTAGAATGATGAATACAATCGTTGAAGGGCAAGTGGACGGGAGAAACGACAGAGGAAGGCCTCGTATGAGATATATAGAACAAGCGATGAAAGATGTGAAAGAGAAGAAATATGTAATGATGAAGAGATTAGCTGATAGGAGAACTGAGTGGAGAACTGCGTCTTGCCAATCTCAGGATTGCTGACTGATGATGATGATATTGATGATAAACATGCAATTGCTAAGCCTGCTAACCAACTGCTAAGCTTATCTCGCATTGTCTAACCCAACTTAATCGTAAGCCTAATCCCTGAACAAATGCAACACCTCATTGTCCGATGCTAAGTTCGAATATACGACCTTTGTGTTTTTAGGTTAGCGCGTTGCCGAACTGATTACAGGCTTTTGTAATTTGCAATTTACATCGATCAACAGATATCGTCATTTGCACGTTTTAGGGAAGAGGGGAATTTGCCAACGGTGGGAATTCTTCAGGAAATGAAGGAATGGTGGAGGGAAACTCGGCACGAGCTTTAGCCTACCTTTAATGAACATCGCCTAGGCATCCACTGTTTATCGTCCCATCCGACGGACGGAGTAATTAACTTCATGCCCACCTCATAGCCTTTTGAACGTTACACCTATGAAAAATCTCTGACGCTGCCGGGTACCAAACCTGGGTCCTCAAAATTTGAGGCTATTACCAAAGCCACCACACTAACCTGATCCCCACCCCCTTTAGGTTAAAGTACGGGCACTGCCAATGAAAAGTTACCACTTTGGAGCCGAAATTTTTCGAAGTCCCGAGTTGACGGTGATTTGACAACGCTGCGTCACGGTTTCCCTCTGGCGGCTGTACCTTTGATCTCTAAGGGTTTTTTTCGTCACATAGTAACTTAATGCTATTTGCGGGGATAATGAATCGATACCAGTAGAATTAAATGTTAATAAAGCACTGTGTCCGTGCTTTCAGCGAGTTTTTAAGGAATCAGCGCGTGGACGTCGTCCGCGTTCAGTTACTGCGGGCAGTAAACTTTGGGCGAGATGACATTAAGGGAGGATGCCCTGTGGGATCGGAACGGTGTGAGGGAGTAAAGCAAACAAACCCACGGTTTCGATTTCGACGTGTTGATACGGAGGCGTTGCCGCATCACACTCGAGCCAAAGCAAACTGGGCGAGCGGACGGAGCATCTTCGTGGTGGAAGCAGGAGAGAGACTCTACCTCCTCCTTTAAATTACCAATTTCTCGTCCGCACATCACAACGTGCGAATTCCGCACTTGACATCCTTCTCTTCTTCTTCATCCCACTGCGATGCTCCCGTTGCGCCTCCCCTCTTAACAACCTTCCATTTTCGACGAAACCATCTCCCACCTCCTCTTCTAAACTTCTTTCCCTGGTGCCTTATATATACATATACGTAGTATCAGGGTGTCCAGCACTCTGGAATACCGGGAAGACCGGGAAATCTCAGGGAATTTATTTTCACTGGAAATGTCAGGGAAATCTCAGGGAAATATCTTATTGACTCTGGAATTTTTGATGGAGTGAATGTATAAAACAGCAATGGAAATAATGAGCCTTTTTCGGCAAGTTGCATTCAGCAAGTTTCGGCAGTTACAAGAGCATGGAGATTTGCCAGCAATTTGTTGTGGGGTTTGATGAAATCCTGAATAAGATTGCTAATAAATAGCAAATGGATCTTAGTGTTCGCTTTTGGGACGATAATCAGAATGTAGTTTGCACGCGGTACCTCACTTCAGTATCTTTGGGTCATACTACTGCCATTGATCTCCTCGGGGCTTTAAAAGAAGCTTCAAGACCAGGAAAGAACTCGAGAAAATCCTTCAAGTTTCAGTGGATGGTCCAAATGTGAATTTCAAATTTTTGAAAGAACTACAGTTGACCTCTCTGAAGGGCATACGGATGGCCCCCGGATATTAGATTTAGGTAGCTGTGGGCTGCACACGATAAATTGTGCATTTCAAGCTGGTATGAAGGAAACTGGATGGGATATCGTTCTATTCCTTCGTGCACCGTTCAATTTATTTTTATATCCCCAACCCATAGACCTGACTCCAAACAAATCACTCATTTTCAACGTCTTCCATTGAAGTTCTGTGCAGTTAGGTGGTTAGAAAATGAAAATGTTGCACTCAGAGCCCTCGATATTCTTGCAGCCTTACGAAATTAAGTCAAGAGCTTTCAGGTTGATGAGAAAAGTGAGCATTAGGGCAAGAAATGTGAAATGGCAAGATTTGTCAAGCCGGAGGTTTTGGCATCTGGAAACGTGCAGTATATTGCATAGTAGGTTTGTGATATGATTTTGTTTTAAAATATATGAATGTGTTCCATCACGCTGGACTTCTTTCTCTTTTCTTATACCCACCATAGACGATTACCCTGGAAAAATCCAATTCCTTTAGTTTTTTAAGTTGTTGATCATTTTATATCAATGCTATTCATAGCGAAGTCTGGTTATAATGTAACCTTGTTCCCGAACGTCAGCATTATCATGCTGACGTTCGGGAACATTAACTCTAAGATAGGGTGGTGATGTGATTTCTCACGAACTATATGAATATGTTGTATGATGTTGCAGTTTTTGTTTATTTTACTCCAAATATGCAGTATTTGGTTTATTTTGTCCAAATATGCAAGATTAATAATAATACGTACGTTTAATTCCACAGTAACCATACCCAATGTCCTCTTATACTTAACGAGAAAAAAATCAATATTTTCTGGAAAAATAAAAATTATGTCTGGAAAACCTGGAAATCTCAGGGAATTTTCAAATGCCTAGCTGCTGGACACCCTGAGTATAGAAATAGGAATAAATAGGAACACATAAAAGGACAAACACACAGGTGGTGGAGAAGATGGAATAGAGCCGAATCAGAATGGAAAAAAGTTCGACTGAACCGGGGTTAGAACAATGAAAAAAAATCCCGGTTCAGTCGAACTTTTTTCCGTTGCGATTCGGCTCTATTCCATCTTCTCCACCACCTGTGTGTTTGTCCTTTTGAGAACTTGTGAGTCGACCCATTTCTTAGTGTTGAAGGCATGTGAGCCACCTGGTTTGAGTTAACAATACTAAGGCAACCTATTGGCCACCGTTCCCTCCCCACCACTCGCCCCTCTTCCCCCACCTTTTTCCATATATATGTAACAACCCCGGAGGAAAAACAGTAGTCATCATTCCCTTCCAATTTTTCCGCACTCGAAATTTTTTCGCTTGTTTACTTTGTGGTTGCCACGGGGACGGCTGAGGTTCTTAATTCCTATTCGGCGGTTAATACTAGCCCAAGAATCGGCGTACCCATTAAATGCGTAGAAAATGTCGGAGTAAAGACGATATTGATCCACATTATGACAGTAAGTAGGTATTTCGAACGGTATCAGATTTATTTGGCACTATAAATTTCATGATCAATGTCCCTATGTCACTAAATTTCGGAAATATTGTCCGTATGGTCGTATCAGATAAACCGCTCATCAGTTTTTGTTTATTCGTTATGTCATTACAGTAACGACAAGTTTTGTCGTTATCCAGCAAAATCCGGTGCCAGCACTATGATATTTGCTCCAAATGGTACTTGCACCTCGCCCATATAATTTTATTGACGTGCATCGAAATCGAAAAATGACGATATCACCCATATCACCACTTTTTTGATGCTCGATGTATTGACCGTGTTGTTTTGTATTAACAATGGAAAAATATCAACTTAAAGACGATGTATCGTAATATTATAACGCTCTACCGATACCTTCCCACTGCCCCAGTTACCGAAAAATTCGACACCCTCTCTCTAACCTCGTGTCAATCCTATCACTCCATCATCCTTACCCTGCACTGACCCTTTTCCCCTACCCAAGGAGAAAGATTCCTTAGCTCAAGGGTGCACTCCCCCTCAACCATCCCCGAGTATACTTCCTCTCTTCGACGAAAAGGTCGCGCGTTTGGGGAGGGTGAAAGGGGTGGATAGGGGACGGACTGAAGATTGAAAGGACCTCACGTGGTTTATTCAGTCCCGCCTTGGGCGGAGGGTTGTACGCGCGAACGGACCACTAACGGAAGGAAGGGAGGAGGGTTACGGGGTTCTGTTTGGTGGGTGAAACGAGAATATAGCGATACACGTCCAAACGTACTTAGTAGATGTTGCGCTGAAGGATTGAAGTGGCATATTTTGCCTCCCTAAGTTTATTTCCCTCTGTTACTTCATCTCAAACTCAAAAACAAATTCGGAGCTCATGTTTATCTCCTTCCTTCTCCTTTTTAATTGGTGGATAAATCATCATCATTGGTCAACAATCCTAGGATTGGTTTGACGCAGGCCTCTACTCGATTCTTCTATCCGCCAACCTCTTCATATTAACGTAATTCCTCTCTTTCACGTCCTTCACGACCTGTTACATGTATGTCATACGAGGTCTTCCTTTGCAGTTTTTCCCGTTCACTTTTCGCTCAACGATTGTCTTCATCAGGCCATCATGCATCATGATGTGGCCGATTAAGTTGTCCCGTCTTCTTCTTCGAGTTTTCAACAGACTTCTCTTTTCTCTCTCTTCTTAAGACTTCGTTTGTAACTCGATCGATCCATCTTATCGTCATCATTTTCTGTATCAAAAGTTGTTCTGTAGGTGGGCAAATACTAATTGGAATTAAAATTTAAGTTACTGGTAACAGCTGAGTTATATGGTGACGTCTAACTTGTATTATTCCAAATTTATCACACCGTTCATTTCCATGACGGGAGTCGAACTCGTAGCCTTTCAGGCTGCCGCCACGGTCGGAGAGGGTGCACCTATTTTTAGGAATGCATATGTATTTAAAAATTACTAAATATGATCGAAATTTTCCATACAAAAGATATTGCTTAATAGCTTATTAAAATCACAGTGTAGATGAAAATGTCGTGTTCAAGTTATTTTGACTATTCGGTGTTGATTTCTGCATCGAAATGTTTTCTGTGAGCGTGGGACTTCAGATTGAATAATAGAATGTTCCCAGTTATGCCGAAGTAACGCTGAAGGATTGGTGACAAAGTTTTTGGGGCTTATACCCCTTTCTCTCACTACATACCTCTCTTCCCTGCCTTTTTCCCAATTTCCTATTCCATCGATTTATCAATATTTTGTTCTGCCCCCTTCCGCCCCTATTTCCATTACATACCAGTCCAGCATCACTCACTCCAGCACATACGGAATCAGTCGTAGAAACCTATTTCCAGAAAAGCGATCTCTTCCCTCCTTTCGAGCGAAATAAAAATAAAAAAAGCATCCCCCCCCCCTGCGCTCCTCTCTTGGCTGGAAAGGGAGGAAAATATTTGTAGAAACGGCGGTGGCTCTGGATTATTTACTGGTGTCATTCTCTCTGTTTGAGAAAATTGATCGCGGATTAGAGGCTGGCTGGAAGTTTCCTCAAAGGAAGTTGGTAGATACTGCGATTTTAGCTTGCAATGTCAAGCGGGTTTGTGGATTCGGGGGCTGCGGCTAGGCGGGAAAATCCTGGTTGTATGATAATTGAAAACTGAATGTTACAGTGCATCTCTTGTAAGTTTTCCCGTCATGCCAAAAAATATTTGAATATCGATATGCTATGGGATGAAAGGCGTTGATGGAGGTGACGTCATCCATTCAGTGAGTGTTCATTTGTGATGTTTGTGTGTTGTCAGGTAATAAATGAATGCTGGGGAAATATTTTAATCCCACTGTGCATTAGCGTCCGTGACAGTACTAGGTCCAGAGAGTACGTACTACTGAAACTTTTCATTAAGTTGCAAAAATGACTATTAGGAGACGACCATTAGGGAGTGAACACTGTAAAGCCATTATCGCTATTAAGGATTGCTAAGCATTTGGGTTTGGGCAGGCTATGCATAAAAGAAGGAAGGGTAGAAAGAATCCCGGCGTTGTCATCAGACTACTCTTAACAAGAGGCGCCGAGGGGTCAAGAGTGTAACGACCCTTATGGCGGACAGAGTCATGATGTAGTCCGCAAGCAGCATTTAATTAGATTGTACGATTCCTTAGAAAACTAGCACTCCTAGAGTACCATCTCGAGCCCTTCGGCAACTTATTTTCAAGACTTCACCCCAATTTCCCCACGCCTGTACTCATACAGATGACTGAGGCCGGCGGGGTAAATCCCTCGCCGTTCAATCCCAGGGTTGCGTGTTCGAATCCCGCCCGGGGAGGATGTTCACTCTCCGGGGCATTTATGACGTCTACCCTGTTAATTGAGAGAGAGGACTGAGTCCTGAATTCGTAGGTTAAATAAGGACAAATACAGATATGTGTTTTATGAGCAGGTTGGTGATATCAAATTTTATACACTAAGTACATGGAAGAAATAGAATCTCGTAGTTTGAAGCCTCAGCTTTGTGGAAGGACATTTTTGATTACACAATTAACTTGGTGACTTCCTCTTTTTTATTCCCGAACAATGACTAATTTGGGCTGCTACGCCATCTTTAGGTTCATAGAGCAATACTATTTGTTTTGTCTTACCGAAAGTGCCAAATTCCAAAATTGGCCATTCGTCGTGGTAAATTTTGGAATTCATATCCGTATTTTGCTCTAATTAATAGATTTGGAGAGAGAGAATTATTATATTAATCCATCTGTGTGGGTATACTTATTCCTTCTCGCCTGCAACAATTGGGTCTTTGTCCTTCTCCCTGTTTTTGCCTTGCGAAAGAAAATGACACTCTTTGATATTCATATAATAGTCATTTAAATGTGCACCATGTGGATTCAAAGTGAGCTTGTACCCTATACTGTTTGAAGGAAAAAATATTGAATGGGCATAAGAAACACTAGTTACACCCATTACTAATCAGACAAATACAGTATATAAGGTACATTAGTCAGCACTAAAAAGACTTTTCAGATCGATTCTATAGTAGCAACTTGAATAATACCCTTTATTTGACGGGATGTACTGCATCTCTCATTTTGAAAAAAAAATTGAGAGTTGCATTCAATTTTAATACCCGAGGGTGATGAGGTTAGGCGCACTAAACTTTAATGTTGATCTTTATCAACTTAAGTGAAAACTACGTTAAAAACAGTGAAAAGTCATTAAGACGTAGGTACCTTTTAATGGATACGGGACGACTTATTTAAAATCGTGAAGAATTAAAAAAATCGCTGTTTTACGCGTCTTTCTGAACAGACGTTAATGAAACCTCTGGTCTCCTCTAACGGAAGATTTTATTTGAGCAAGAGACCCTGAGCACTAGTGGAAAACGTTAGCGATTGCGTGCTTTTTGTTTGTCTTAGCCAATCTTTAGCAATTGGTAAAAGACTCGCCTTCTCAGCTCAGCGGTGGAGAACATTAACGCTCTTGATATCAACCTCAAACCGAACTCCAAACACGATTCCTCTTCCGTAGTGGATGAAAAAAAAGAACGTCGGACGAAAGATATTGCGGCAGTTTTATGAGCTCCTGAGTTGGTTACTGGAAGCTAGCGGGACGAAATCCAGTGCCTGTCTCGAAGGGGGAGTATTGACCCAATTCCTTCTGTGGGTCTTCCTCGAAAAAAATTATTCCCCTTCCCTGGTTTTATGCTCCCCATGTCTTAAAAGTAATCTGACAAGTATAAGGTATTTACTTTGGATTCCTATCTCAAGTTTCGGTTTCAGCGAGTTAAAAAAAAACTCGAGGGGAGAAACTTTAATTTAAGGGAATTCCGGGAGTCGGTCACTCTAAATCTGCTTGAGAAATTGTTTCTCTAATTGGGTCGCGGGTCTCTGACATGAGATTACTCAATCGTCGGGGGATGAGGTGGTCATAGTGAGTAATTTAATGGGTCAAAGGGAAGAGTCGTGAGCAGCTAATAGCGGCAGTGGCGTTTCATTCCATCCCGACCTCATTTGGCCGAGAGCACCGACAAATTGCACGTCCATCAGCATCCTTATTATTACATCTCGGGGAATTTATTTCTTGGGACACGTCATATTCCTATTAAGATGAGTTTGGTTTAATTTCATTCCCGGAACGCGATATCGTTTAGATGCTACCTTAAACATGATACATTAGTTTGTTTACGAGAGTTGATATCATTGCTGAGGACATGAATGACTATTATTTTGCCTAATTTTGTCGATCTCGATTTTCATTTCATTGCCTTCTATTACATCCATTTAACTTATTTTTTCTAATACATGTTTTAACAAAAATACGTGGGTTGTTTGATACAAGTGAAAAATATGTCATCATCTTCTGTCAGCAATCCTAGGATTGGTTTGACGCAGCCCTCCACTCGATTCTTCTATCGACCAACCTCCTCATATTGACGTAGCTCCTCTCTTTAAATCCTTCGCATCTTGCTCCATATACCTCATACGAGGCCTGCCTTTTCCATTCTTCCCGTTCACTTTTCCCTCCACGATTGTCTTCATCAGGATATAGAGTCTTAAGATGTGACCAATTTAGTTGCCCCGTCTTCTTTTTAAGTTTTTCGGTAGACATCTCTTCTCTCCCACTCTTCTTAAGACTTCTTCGTTTGTCACTCGATCGATCCATAATATCTTCATCATTCTTCGTTAGCACCACATTTCAAATGCTTCCAGCCTGGACTTGTCTGTTGCTGTTATTGTCCATGCTTTGCTGCCATATAAAAGAATTCTCCAAATGAAAAATATGTATGGTCGCAATAACTTATTTATAATAAAGGACAGTCCTTTATTTCAACGCTAGGTAGGTACGTAGGTTGGAAGGTTATCTTGAAGGCTCCTATCGATGGCGAGTTTGTTTGATATGTTTATTGTTATTTAGGATATGCTTAGTCGTTGAAAAGAACCCTTAGTTAGAAATTAGTTATATTAAAAGAGTTATAACAGGCACTGAAGACATCTAAAGAGGAAACTACAGTAAACTCAACTTCTATTTAAGAGGCCAGCATATATTAGGTTGCTAATGAGTCGTCTAGGCGGTAAGGGTCGTTGCCGTGAACGTTATCTCCGTGAGCGATTTTAAATTGTCTGGTTTAATACGAAATTATATTACTGATAAATTGTCACGAACAATATTTTTGCATTTTTATATTGGTGTCAATATAAGATAAAGTTGTGTAAAAATTCTGCTGCTTTTATATTAGATTGATTCGAGTTTAATTTTTATTCTCAGATATTCGAATGGCTATACATTCAAATTAAAATCTCTTGTGTTCTCTAATATCCAATTTTGAAATAATAATCACGTATTTTCAATTATTACAAACCAATTTCGGCTGTGCTTATTCGTTATTTTATTGCTTTAAACTCATTTTAGATCTGTCCTTTATCTATTTCAAGTAATTATGGTGATCGTATTAGTATGACTAAAGGTATGCTTGAAATTTATCTCTTTCGGAATCATCCAATATCAATGGGTATTTTAAGACTGCCGTTCCCGGCTCGGATTCCAGGAAGTGATACGTGGAACAAAAAGAACGTGCTTTTCAATTTATCCTCCTACATCACGTCTTTAAATAATAAAACCCTTATGTCATAGTAACCCGCACTTCTGTATAACTCTCTCACGTTCGCGATACCTCCTTTTCTTTTCATTATACACGCCAGGCTCGTAGCTTACCTACTCCTATCAGGGAAAAGTATTCTCTACTCGCGGGAGCGGGCTGGGAAAAGGGCTAAAAAGAGAGGATTGAAGAAAACCGATAAACTCATGTTGCCGATACCGCTGAACGAGGAGGAGAAGGTGGCGGGGCGAATAGGAAACCATTGGAAAACTGTTGCTGCTCTCACAAATATCAGTTTTGCTGCTGGCATTTAGAACCTTCTCAGGCCGCTACGTGGGCATGTAATAGCAGGTGTTTGCAGTCAAGCCATAAGTTAAGGGCTGTCGATGCATTACCTCACGCCGTTATGGGTTTCGAAATTTTGCGTTTGCGAAGAGTGATGAAGTGAAGTACTTGAGTCGGTAGCCTAGTCGCGGTGCAAGAGCCATAAATATGCACGATAAATGTCGCTTAGAGCTAGCTAAAAATTCATTTCACTCTCATGTTTGTGGGGATGGCCTTCAGTGAAGAATAGGCAGTATTGAAAATAAGTATTGTAGTTGCGAAATAGATTAGGATAAAGAATCAGCCGTGGTGCTTAGGATTGACAAATAGCGTGGCGTAAAGAGTTCACAATGTTTTATTATTTAGTGGTTAATGGTGCACATGTGCGGATAAAAGTTCTTAAAGCTGTATCACATCGCTAAAAGTTAAAACTGAGCAGTTGGAAGCAGCATGAAGCGTGGAAATTGAATGTATGAAATCGTAGAAGTAGAACTAGGATCCGTATTCCAGCAGTCATTCATTCAAATGCTAAGTTTTCCATGCAAATGTCACTGCTCATCTTTCCATGATTACACAATACGCAATAAAATACCTATCATTAAAGCGGAATTAACTACCACAAAATGAATAAAACAAAGGTGAATAGTTTAGCGCTATGGCGTAATTACTCTTCATGAGTGATCTAACGATTTTTGCAATCATGAAGAATTGGAAAAGACGGATGTAATTTTTATCCTGATGTTGCTCCAAATGCCGGTACGCAGTAAAACATATCTTTGAAAACAAAGTAAAACTCTCCTGAGTGATTCGCGATTTCATCTTACGGCTTTCCTGTAGTAAATTGCTAGCTAAACCGCAATAAGCCTGAGCACTTACTCTGGCTGGTAAAGCAGGGACGCATAATATATAGTTTTGCTTTTGTTTACGCATTGAAAGAAATTACGACGTTTGCATTTTTTTGCAGTGGGAAGTTTACCCATTCCCTGAATCTTATAAACCATCTTTTTAATGCTGTTATTGTTGTTGTTGTTATTATTACATGTATTTAATTTAATCCTTGTCCATTCTTATTGCATGTAGCTATGCGGTAGATATTCCGCATAGAGGGTTTTGGGATCTGATATTGATATAAAAATCAGTTTGATATGCCTAGGAATTTTGGATTGCCTAGGATTATCGCTGCTTACAACGCTCAGTGCTATCTGCCTTTCCGTCGTATTAGCCTTGCATATGAATACGAATGTATTTAAGTCACTCAAATTACTGATTAATTTCATGATTCTTTGTTTCCCTACTTTTACAGTTAAAACGTCTGCCCCTCTAAGGTGATAATAAAACTTTCTTTTCTTGGGACTAAGAGCATTTTTTTGTATTAGACTTTTCATAGAAAATTGGGAAATGGTCGATGTAACCAGATGCTATTAAATTAAGTTATAGAATACGGCGAGTGACATTTATAGTAGAACGGAATCTGTGATACATTTACTTGAGAATTGGCGATAATTTGACTTGATTTAGCTACGAACTGAAATTTGTAATCCGAGAATCCTATTTTTACCTCTTCTGGCGCCCTAGAGAATATGCTTCGAAGTCAGCGGCATGCCTGTCCTTTGAGTGTTCCAAACTTCGGCTGAGTCCTAGGGGCGGAAATTAAATTCCGTAAAAAATCGGTTTTATGAATTTGACGGAACTTTTCCGCTCGATGACGTTTCAATGATGAAGCTACTTCCGTCTTCATCGGCTCATCTTCATAGGATGCGCCTTTTTTGCCTCAAAACTTCGACGTCTAAATCGGAAGAGTAGGATACCTATATGTCGCTGTGAGTGAAGTTTTACGTAATTAATTAACTTCTAGTGGCAAATTTTCTTCGTAATCTAGTACCAAAAGTCGAAAATTACGGAAATAACTTTATCGTTGCCAAATTTGCTAACAAATCGACTATTTTCTGTTAATGGGTAATAAATCATCTTACCTGTGAAATTACTATCATTACTTATTATTTGTGTGGGCAAGGGCCTAGCTACGTTGACACACTCGAAGGAGAAGGACGTGCCTTCGGCGAGCTCCCGAGTTCTGAGCGGCGAAGGTCAAGTGTTTCGTTCACCGGCGATCGAGAATTTCTCGGTCGCCGGGAGCGTTTTTATAACGTTCCTGTGGATAATTTTCCACTTAATCGAGTGCCTACACGTGCTTTTGTGTGTGCCTAGGATCTTCCTAGGCACGCAAATCCATTTTGTGTTTATTAGTGAAATAAGTGCTTTTCTCTTCTGCTCCCGACATGCCGGTCGAGCGGAAGAACACACTGAAGATAACAGTGAAAGGAATGGATCGTGCACCGATGGCCTTTGAGGTCCATGATTTTATTCATGTTGATCTTGGGCTCTCGACAGAAGAAGTGTCCGGGATTCAGTTCGGCTCCTCCAGAAAACAAATCTTTGTGAAGGTGATTACAGAGAAGATCATGGATCGAGTGTTGGGGAAGGTGAATGGAGACCTAGACTTCCCCTCCAGAACCAACAGACTAGGTAAGGCGTCCGTTGAAGAGGCTACGAAAAGGGCAACCTTTGTAAAAGTATGCCTACTTCCCTTCGAAGTAACGAGGTCGGAGGTAGAAAAGGAACTAGGAAAATACGGAAAAGTGGTAGGATACCAAGAAAACCGCTGGGGAGGTAGCTTAAAATACCACTGTTATACAGGAACTAGAACAGTTAAAGTGATTTTGGAAAGTGACATTCCTAGCTACATACCAATATCCACGGAAAGGGCCCTAATACACTATGAGGGCCAAAAAATAACTTGCTCACGTTGTGGTGCCTTCGACCACGTGCGAATTAAATGTCCACGTCTGATGGGGTCTACGCGATACGTAGATGCCTTGAGGCAGGGAGGAGGAGACGCTGCAGAAGAAGAAGAAACCGCGGAGGCGATTGCCAGAAGAGAAGAGGAGGTGACAATGGAAAATAGACCGGGACCATCGGGGACGGCAGGACCAATAAGTGTGACTGATCCATCCGAAAGTGAGGGAGAGGATAACCAGTCGCATACATCATTGGACGAGAGAGGAGAGGAGGTGGTGCCCGATGGGCAAAAAAAAAAGAGAAAAAGACGCCAGAATAGAAAACAAAAGGCCAAAAAGCCAGCTGCGGAAGTAATCCATAGGCAGAATACTTTGGAGGTAGACATAGCAATGTACGACAGTGCAGAGAGGTGGGCGGAGCATGACGGCGGGAGGGGGGCGGATGAGGGAGAGAGAGAAGACATGGAAATCATGAAAACAGGTGAAGCCGCAACCCCCGATGCAGATGAGGAGCTGATGGGGCGGCGTGAGGGGGAGGCAGCGGAGGAGGAGGCACAAGGGCATGAGGGAGAAGGCCGGTCAACGCAACACCACGACGTAGAGGTCATGGAGACCGGGGAGGATGAAATGGAGCTGCCGACACACACCGCAAAGGAGGGACAGAGAATGCCGGAATCCCAAGACCTGGACAGTGAGCGGAGCCCAAGGTCTTCAGAGAATGGGGCGGAAGCAGCAATGCATGGGGCTGTTGCAGCGTCCCTTGATGAGGCGGTAGGAGTAGAAGGGGATGGGCTAGTTTCTGGGGAAGCCTCAATGGGGAGGGAACGGGAGGTCACAGTGGAGGGGGAGGGAGGGGAGCAGCCAGGGAAAGGAGCCCAAGTGATTAGCCAGTACACTGGTGCCGGGACCCAGGGGGGAGCAGAGTATGGAGAGGGGCCCCTGCTTGAAGAAGAGAAAGGAAAGAAATTAAAAACAACGGCCCCGAGAGAGGGAGGGAAACAGGAAATATTGGGGAGTCTATGGGGTTCGGGGGAAACTTTGTTTGCGGGAGTAGAATACATGACCCCCCATATAGAAACGCAAAGCTCTGGAATACCCCAGTTAATAGAGAGAACCAAAAAGAAAAATAAAACGGCTCCTGGGAAAGAAAGAGGTGGGGCGGCGCAGAGAAAGGGTGGGGGGGGGAAGCTCCCAGACAAAATTTCTTTTCTCAGGTCCCTCACCACGCAGGAACCCGGACAATCGGAGATGGAAGGAGCCTTGACGTTGGAACCGAGAAGGGCCACGAGGCTGAATGTCAAGCTCGCGAAACGAGGAATCACACCCTCAAGGACGGAGAGTTCCTGGGAGAGTCCGGAGAACCGCGGAAACACCACCAAAAAACAAGAAAATGGCACAAAAAAACAAATGTGAGTCAGCTGAGGGTAAAATGAATATTGCTAACCCGTTACACGTCAATTTCGTATCTCTGAATGTTGCCGGGGTTATTAACCCTCAAAAAATAGAGATGTTAAAAAGTAGCCTTAAGGAACTACTCCCCGATGTCATCTTGCTCCAGGAAGTCAGAAAGGGAGCAATTTGGAAAGACCAAATCTACAATACCTTTGATAACTTCGGGGATTCACACTTGGGAACTGCAATCCTAGTAAAAAAGAATCTAACTGTGAGAAACGTGCGAAGGCATGAGTCTGGGCGAATAATATCCTTAATGATCAAAGACACACACATCGTGAACGCATACGCCCCCGCTGGTAATAGACGAGAGAGAGACGTATTCTTCACTGTGACTCTGCCACCGTATCTAATCGGGTTTTCGGGAAAGGCAATCCTAGGTGGCGATTTAAATGCAATATATAGAAGGGAAGACAGCGACGCAAACCAAACGAAGGTCACCTACCAAACGTCCAAAGCACTACGGGTTCTAATTGAATCAATAAAGGCAACCGATGCGGCCTGTGCGCTCCGGCCAAACGTGATTGAGTACACCCGCTGTGGAAGCACCTCGAGAAACCGAATTGACTACCTGTTCACTTCGCATCTAATCTCAAAAAAAATAAGAACCTTCGAAACGATCCCCTGTACACTCTCAGACCACAACATAGTAAAAATGAAAATAGAAATAAATCTAAGCGAAGGGGAAAAAAACGAACAAATGCAAAAAGGGGCGGAAAGAACTTGGAGACTAGACACCAAAATCCTAGAGGATAACGATATTTTAGAGAAAATCCGTCACGAGATCAAAACTCTATTAAATAACCCAATGATAGAAAAAAGCCCACTCTTCTGGTGGGAAAATATTTTTAAAAAACGACTAACTAAAAAACTCCAAAATATTACGCGAGACTTTTACAAAGAACAAAATTTTACAATTTCTTTTTATAGGGAAGCGCTTAAAGAAATGATGATGTCAAAAGATAAACCAAAAAATTTTAATGGGAAAATGAAAGTACTTAAAAGACGAATCCTTCGCTGGGAAATAAACAAGTACGCCCCGCGAGCGTGGCAGAGAGAAATCCATGAGGACCGATGGGAAGCTCTATCGTTAGCAACACTACGACGCATGACTGCGAATGTGGAGATGAGGGAAGCAGAAAGAATTAATGATGCGGGAAATAGCAACCAAGAGACCCCTACCACACCGCACGACCTTCTTCTCAATGCGAAAAACCACTTTGAAGAGCGATACAACCGATACGGGGAGTGGAGAGAGGAGGAAGCTCCCCCCATCCCACCCCTCCCTAGGCTTAACGAAGACGAGAGTTTCTCGATCTCGATTAGCAAAGACGAACTCAATACTGTGAAGCATGTGCTAACAAAAGGAAGGGCACCAGGCAATGACGGACTCCCATTTGAACTTTACGTGTACTTCTGGGAAGAACTAAGTCCGGCGCTCTTAATAGTATTTAACGAAATCATAGAAAAAGGCCATTTAACGGAAGAGATGAAATCGGCGACGATTAGGCTAATTCCAAAAACCCAACACCCAAAAACCCTGGATGACTTCCGGCCAATATCGTTGCTAAATTGTGATTACAAAATTTTAGCGCATATAATTAGGTACAAAATGGAACTTCTAGCAGAAAAAGTATTAAATAAATATCAATATGCAGGCATTAAAAAAAGGAGCGCAATTGATGCGTGCACGCTCATTAGAGATATCTATTTGTCGTCAATAGGAGAAAAGACCACACTAACGATGGAGATTTTAGCCATCGATTTTGAAAAAGCTTTTGATTTAGTTCGCATAGAGTGGATTAGGAAAATTATGAAAGAAATGGCATTCCCGCCAGAACTAATTAGAGTCATAGAAATAATGTATGATGGGATTAAATCCACAATCAGGATCGGACGGGCAAAATCAGAAAACTTTAGAATAAAAAACTCAGTGCGCCAAGGCTGCCCATTATCAATGCTGCTTTTTGCGATAGCAATCGACCCAATGATCAGGGCATTAGAACAGCAAAACATCGGAATAAGAAAACACGGACAACTGTACACGGCGGTCACATATGCAGATGACATGACGATTTTTATTAAAAGTGAAAACGACCTACAGAAAATAAGCGATATCTGTCGAGTATACGAATACTCGGGTCTTAAAGTTAATAGGACAAAATCAAAACTCCTGAACATTAATGGGGTGGCGTTAAAAGAGACTTTTGGCTGGCCTCGTACAAATGGGTTGAAAATCCTTGGTTTATGGTGGGAAAGGGACAACTTTAAAACGGTCGAAAGAAATTGGCAACTTGTCACAAAAATAATAAGATATAACATTAATAGAACAGCGCAGCACACAATACCGATAACCGGTAGAATAAATTTAGTAAATCAATTCTTACTCCCGGTGATATGGTATCCCGCCCATGTCTGGCCATTGACCGCAAAAGCGAATTCAGAAATTATAAAGTATACGAATGAAATAATCTGGTGTGGCCTCATAAAAAAAGTCGCAAGGGAAAGAATGTATGCTTCGCCATTGAAAGGTGGTCTAAAACTAGTAAACGCCTCCAGAAAGGCCAAAATAATATTCTTAAAAAACATAGCAGATATTACTAGAAATGACGATAGAGCAAGAATAATGCTACTAACCGAAAGCCTAACTAAAGCAAAAAAAATGCGCTATTTTCGTGAGACAATCGAGGATGCCAAAGATTTTATAATAAAATACTCAGGTTCAGAAAACACAAAAAAAATATACGACAACGAAACCACAAGAAAATATATCGGGGACCCTCCCCCACCGGGAAAGATATCATGGGCCAATTTCTCAAAGCTGAGGGGCCCCGCAGGAGAAAGAAGTGAGATGTTCCTTACGTTAAATGACCTTTGGCCAACAAATCAAACACGGTTCAAATTCGGCCTCACTGATTCCCCACTTTGTTCCGCTTGTGGACGTCTTGACGACACGACCCACCACGTCCTAGGCTGCTCCCCGGAATCCCGCGAATGGAAAACAATTAAAAGAATTTTCAAAGAATTTGACACCTTTGGAGCGAGGGACATCGGGGACAAGGATTTGGTTAAACTGAATTTTAACTTCTTCCCAAGCAGTAAAAATGTTATAATATCTGAACTGGTTTCGAATTTTTTATACAACAAAAATAAAAAGGAAAATATAATAGAAGAACTTAGAACAAAAATATTTCATATAAATAAATGGGTACCCTCAACTGACAGTCAAAAAAAATGGTTAGAAAATGTTTTTTAATAGATATTTGTATATAAACGTTTTAAAAAAAAATGCTATATACTGATTTGCAAGGTTAAATTTTTTTTTCTCTTCTGTTAAAATGTTAAACCATAGCAGAAACTAAAAAAAGTAATATATATTGTATTTATTTTAATACTTTTGTCTGAATGTGAGTAGAAATATTTCAGAAAATTATGTGTAAAAAACTTTTGACTGTGTGACTTTAATCATGAAATAAACAAATGAAAAAAAAAAAAAAAAAACACACCGGTTCCCGTGAGATCACCGAAGTTAAGCAACGTTGGGCTCGGACAGAGGTTGGATGGGTGACCCTCCTCCATACCTCTACCGCGGTGCTCTTGTCCCCTGTCTGCGAGTGGCGGGCAGGTTAAATGTGGGTTGGCACAATGGATCTAAAGAGGTCTAAGTGTCAGGGGGGCTCCAGAAGGTCCCCGCCCACCCCTCCAATTTACATTTTATTATTTGTGTTCTTCCGGTTAAAGGCCTTTGTCATAAACAATAAATTACCTTCCCCCTCCACTTCCTCATCCTCCTCTACCTCCACGTTTAAAAGCCTTAAATCTATTTGTATCTTCTTTCCTCAAAATCATGTTACGGCGTGAATCAGTGACACGCTCAATGTTAGACTTTTCATATGCCTTTTGTTTTTGTCCCGCTCAATGACCCTGTCATTGCTTATCTTCTGCAAGCGAACGTCTCTTTCACCAACGTGAATATCCTTTGGAATCTAATGTGTCTCTGTGGAAGTCAAAGCAAAAAGATATTACGTACAGTGTAGTCAAATGGAGAAAAAGTGCATATTGATGTAAAAATATTTAAAAAAACAAATATAATTTCGAAAGTATGTTATGAATACTAATTTTCATTTTTTTATCAATCGCAAGACAGGTGCTTTGTTCTTTAAAAAGCATTATAAGGCAAAGTCTACTAAGTTTTTGAATTTTTTTTTTCGGTTGCCCTTTAATGATAGATAATATGGTTAATTGACATAATACAATACCTTCCATGCGTAATGAGAATAAAGGTTGTGCTTTGAAACGTAGAAAAATCGTATCCACGTACTGTCAATATTTTATGCCTAATGAGACAGGATTGCAGTAATTTACCTTTTACCTTGAATAAAATAATATATTTATGAGAAGCAAGGTTTTACTGTAAAAATATTATTTTATGGTAAATGAGCAATTCTAGTGATCTTTTTCCTAGTCCATGAACACGAATTCAAACCTACTCCTCGTGTTTAAGACTAGTGTAACCGTCTTCATTATCGGCTTAAAATACGTGCCAGAATTCTTTCTACGTTTTTCTTTCGTGTGATTACCACTTAAGTCATCGTAAACCCGCTTATTTTCTATTTTCTATAGTTCGAGAGAAGCTTTTCGATGATTTATTACCCAAGTGATCCGGGAGGAAGAGTGGGGGTTTCTTGATGGGGAAGGTAAAGAAGTGGGAAGTGATGAGGGGGTTGAGAAAGAAAGCTCTTCTCGTGGGAGGGCAGAGAAGGCAAACGCTCTCTTCTTCGTGGGACGCGACAGTTGATTCGCATGCATTATTCCCGTCCTTTTTGAAGCCGTGGTGTAAAAGTAATAATACGTCCTCATAGATATTTCAAGGGCAGTTTGGCGAGGGTGCTATTGGTCTGTCATCGTCGGCGCTCTCTTCCCGGAGTTTTCTCACCGTTCGGAATAAAATATGTCCCATCACTCGTGTCTACATGATCTGCATGGGGTGGAGAAGAGCAGGAAATTTTTCGGGGAGAGAAAATACTTATTTTTTTAAGAATAGGTCGCGCATGAGTGCTGGACGTAAAGATGGCGATGAGCATCTTGCGCCCCAAATTTGAAACCCTGAAAATCTAGAATTTTTAAACTTTTTGCTGAGGGTGGTCTTTTAGAGTCATGAAATCATCATAGTCATCACCAGGGGCTACGGAGAATTCTACGATTCTATGGAAAAATCTGAATGTACCTATTTAATGCTTAAGGCCCCTGCCGAGGGTGAGGTAAAGTAATGGGAATTAATTTATTACACACTCGCTAATAGCATTGGTGATTCCCTCTGTTTTTACGGAATTTTCAATTTCACAAGTGTAATGTAGCGATCAGAATTGTGAGATATGTTTTCAAGAGCAAATTGATTGGTAATTGTGATATCGTTTAAAGTCATTGGCCTTGCTGGAAGTACTTTCGAAAATGAACATTATAACCTTGGCTAAGGCCTCGAGAGTGTATGAATGTGGGTATTAGATGCTCAAACGGCAGAGGCTATACTGCAACCCATGAGATTAAGTATTAATCATAATACTAATGTACTATAAACGCCCAAAGCGTTATTCGAATCCCCGACGTTTTAGTTGCCAGACCGTCGCGTTACCGGCCTGGCTATTGCTCGATTAACATCTCATCAGGCTGACATGAATGGGGAGTTATGCGTAATTTCGTTCCCAAATCGCGTAGATGGCGCATTGACTATGAAGCAGAAAGCACGCAATAGTAGTTGAATAATTGAATAAACACGAGGCGTAGCTTTGGATGCTTGTTCATGGACTAGGATATAATTGAGGACCAAAACACAGGCTTTTATCGTGGTAGGGCATTAGATGTGAGTGCAATATGGATACAATTCACTTCATAAATCTGCAGTAAAGTTACCCTCTGTTTGCCTACCTTGTTCGATTCGCCACTTCCCATCCTTGTTCCTACCTTTCCTCTCGGTCTGAAGCGCCTATAAATGCAGATACAGACTTGAAAACAAAGATGAGAACGAATTGAGTGAGTGGCCTTCCGGAAGGCATTTTCCATAATGTACTGATGTGCCGGGTGGGTTAATATGTTTTTTTTACAGTATATAAGTCTAAAATTAGACTCCAAAGCATAAAAAAGTGCCGAAATCGATGAGTTTATTTAGTTCAGCCAACTTTTTTGTGTAGTGGAGGTTGTACAATAGGCAGAAGAGAGCGTAAAGGTGATAGTTAAGGTGTGGACGAAGATGGATGAGTTGGAAGGAAATACATAGAGTCGAGATCACCTCTAGCGATTGCGAAAAGATATAAAAGGCGAGAGGTTGCGAAAGGGAAAAGAAAGGGCCTAGTCGGTCACGTCCCAATGGAGCAGGAGACGTCGAGCGATATGAATAAAAGAAAGGAGACGATGTGTCTCTTTTTCACGTTCGCGCCCGGAGTCTTCTTGTCTTCACTCCCGGGTTTTGTGTTATTTTCTTACTCGCGCTTTCGAATATGAAGAGCATTCGATGGAAGTAGCGCCGTTCTCTCCTGAGGACGCTTGTAATCAACGGTGATGGAAACACTTTTCTTAGGAGGCTGGGTGCTTGGATTACAATCGATAGATTCCTCGATTCTTTAATCTTCTTTTGGGAGCGGGCAGCGACGTATGCCCGTGCGGTTGAGGAAATCGAAGTGTGAAGTCTACGTCTACGCGGCACCCTGCGAACCACCTCAAGGGTTTGTGGTAGATCACCAAACATGCGCTACTTACATGAAACTAGGTGATGTAGTGCTACTACTTCATGGGCACATGATAGATATAAGGGTCACGTGCAACTAGGTGGTTAGTAACTTCATAATAATGAATTGATTACTGGTTAGAAAAAACATGTAGCTAAATATATTTATCTATATTTCCATATCATACATGTGTAAGTATGTTTAAATGTGCATCATACAGTACAGACTACTCTTGCAATTTTTGACCTACTCTTTGCTATGTTGGCTATTGTGCTCTCTTATGGTGCGCGGGAAAAGTGACATTTTAAATCTATCGGTACGACAATCTATCTCTCTAATCTTGTTTATCTGATCAAACCTAATATAATACGCAGGTTTTTTAAATATATATCTAACGTCATCTACAAACAAATGAGATTCAATCTACTTAAAAGGGTTAGCCTAAATTTTAACCTGCGTTCTGTTAGTAATTACCATCCTAGTTCTTCTATTAAACTCGTAGCACTAATACCATTGTCATAACGGCCTTTAACAAATTTAGCTGAGTTTCATTGCACACGAAGACATAGTACCTATTTTTCCACAATTTTGTTGGTACCGGTTAACCTGAACGTTATCTCCAGATAAATGAGTGCAGGTAATATTGTTTCATCGTTCCTCTCCTTTCCACTACCATACATACTACCCGTGGTTCTGATAACATTGTCCTCCTGATCACTATCTACGCCTGTGTGCGTCATGGGTACGAAGTGAGTTGCTGTTCGTGAATAAATTTCTTGGGAGTGTGAAGGAGGTCTAAATATATATTTGGGAGTTATCCACGCATTTCTGCGCTCTACAACATTAATGAATGACAAACATTTCCGTATGCAGCGAGATATTACTTTCATCTTAACAACACGTTATTAATCGAGTCAGGAAATTGGGGAGAATTAACGTATTATATATCCCCCCCACCTCTTCCTCCTATGTATAAATATGATGTTAACATGTACGTTGGTGTTTTGTACCAGATGATGGCTCTGTGAGCCGAAACGCGTCGTACGCATCAATAAATTAGTTGTGGAAAAGTGCACGTATATTTTATTCTAATATGTCAAACTTCCACTACATCTCGCCTGAATCGGTTGATTTTATTATATATCTGTTGAATATGTAAGAATTTTGTCTTTTATGTGCAATATGGTTGTTTCGTGTTATAAGTATCCTAGTATTTATTTTTATTTTATGGTTTTTGTGACTAATAAATAATATTTATCCAGAAGTAGTGCTATAGGAAACTTCAAATGCATTTACAAATGGCCCCCTGTAATATTTTAATTTCACTGACCAAAGGAATTAACACTCGGACTACTTTCATTAATTAGGAAGATCTTTAGGTGTTATATGGTTGTTAGCACAACATTTATATTCACACAAATGTCCGTCCGCACCAAATTTCCATTATGTACTCGACTACTTCAAATATCATGACGCGAAATAACTCATTCTTGGTTACCAGCACAAATCATAGGCAGTTCCACACGAATCATAGGCAGCAAAAATTATAGACATATGGAGATTGTGACCATAGATTTATTTGACGTTTTTGCGATCTGATTGTTGCCATGTATTTTGAATCTTTTCCGTGGTCTATCAAAGCATGTGTTCAGTTTCTGTCAACAAATTATAATCATGATATTCACATTCTCTCCATCTCAAACTAAGGTACCCAAGGAAAGTTCACGAGCATGAAACTTTCTTTGTATTACTTAAGAATTTTTTGTAATGAATAGTTGTGTATTAAATTGTGCTGAAAGAAGATTTATTACATGCTTAGGAAAAAATATTTTACGATATGCCTGATCATGCAATATTTTATACTGAAATAGAAGTAGTTACCCACATTTCCTGGTATTTTTCGTTGGTATTTAAGCTGAGTAATGACTGAAGGTGCCTTTATACGTATTAAACATGTAGGATGTTAAAAAAAACGAAACCGACATCTTGGGTCGCTCTATTGATTTAAAGGATTTTTATCAAAGTCAGCTAATTTCGGTATTCCCTTCCGTGGTTTAGTTCGCGCCATAGAGCATTCCGAAGAGGTCTATTGGCGAGAGGTCTTCTCTTAGTCCATTCTTTGTATTCGGGACCTCGCTAGAGAATCATTAGAGTCGTAATTAAATTTATCCTCGCACAATATAGCCAAGTAGGTACATGCATATCAGGGAAAAAAAATCAGAAATTTTTGGAAGTCTACAGAGCTCCAAACTCTTTTGTCGGACGTTCTCGTTTCGTTTTGTAGATATATTTGTAAGACAGAGTTACTGCATCAGAGTGGGGAGGAGTTGGGTCGGTGAATTGGTCGAGGAGGAGGACTTTCGAGGAATCATTAAGTCGCACGCTTTAGGAATTGATGAAGTCGCTTTGATGGGCGACTTCGGGGGCGTTAACGATGGAGACGGGTGGGATGGGTTAGAGAGGTGGGCGCATAATGCACGACGGGAATACAAAGAGAATAGGGCGCCCGAATGTTACGAACGAAGGTGTTTCGCGGGATTTCAGGATTAGAGAATATGAACTTGGAATGTAGGCCTGTGGCAGTGTAGCAGCGAAACGACCATTAGAAACGGAAATGACCTTGTAAGATCCAGAGGATTTGAGATTTTGCTCCAGAATGTTGTTTTCAAATGATAGAAATTCATAAGTAGAGGGAAATCCTTGGAGGACTCCCTATTTCTGGTCTGTGTTGATGATTGTGGTATCGTAATTGCATGCGGCCTGAAATCATACCAGGATAATATTTTTCATATTCAACCCCCTTTTCTATAAAAGTTGTAAATACATCGAAACAGAATAGTAATGGTCACCTAATTAAGTCATTTGGATTTTTTTCCTGTTCATATTAATATATGCATATTCTTTCAATTACTTAACCACAGAGTTAAACCCGAAGGTCACAATAGCAAAAAATTCCAAATAAAAAAAAATATTTCTCCTTGACCAGGACTTGAACCCAAATCCCTTGTTTTATGACTAGCCGCTTAAACTATTTAAGCAACCAAGATGTCCGTCCTATTTCCCTATGGACATTTTAGAGGCTTTAAAGGAAAGATGTACCCCAACTGCTAGACATATTATGTCACAAAGCATCCGTATCCTTGCACATGGCACCACCGTTCGTGAGGTTAAACCAAGATCCTTCCATAGAATTTTAAATACTTTGGTGCTTACTTTATAAGAGATTGAAGAATCGCGAACTTGCCGCGAAAATATTAACGGCGTTACCTGCTGGAATTGCACAATAGGAGAAATTCAGCTGAGAAAAAAGTCATAATTATTAGGATTTTTGCGGTAAGTTCACGATACTTCAACCCGAAGGTCGATCTCCTTGGTTTAGAGTGGAACTCATCTGATACTACTAATAAGTTCAAAAGTGTATGAAAGTTACATATTAACGTATGGAGGCGAATTCCACGTACCTATAATCATCCAAAAACATGAAAATTTTCAAATGGTACAATATAATAAGTAAAGGTTATGGCCGTATCAAGTTTTATGTCTGTGTAAACTACATTCAGGCGTTTTCTTTGCGGTTCACGGTTTAAATAGCCTTCGCAATCTCTTTACGAGAGAATATACCATAACGCCGTCGATAGTACATAGCGATTCATGGGAAATTTCTAACCTACGCAGCTATTTTGGTGGTCGGAATAGTTTGTTTACGCCATCATCTTATATATGTGACCCATTGAATAAAGTATGGCGCATATATTGTAATTGTAATATCCATGAAATGAATTTTTCAGAGACTGAGGTTAAAGTTAATCTGAAGTGAAGTAGAGCTATAAATGCTGGATCGATGTGGTTTATATTTCAAATCCACTGCCTCAATGTCCATTGCAATCGTGGCAACAACAATTTTGTCGGAGAAAGCTAGAAGGAGACAGTTAGGAAAGGAGAAATAAAGGTGGAGATATGCTAGGCCTGATAGGATGAACTGTTATTAAAGTACTGTGAGGCCTAGCATAATTTATTAATAAAGACGCTGGAGCAAATTTATGCTTAATTAGATCTCACCAGACATGATTATGGAAGATCGGACACGACAACGAGAGGAGCAATTTATGTGACAATAGGTACATGTTCACCCTCTGGTTGACATGTTGATCATTATATTGCTATTTTACAATTAGTTTCCGGCTAGTTGCAACACTATTTTAGGGAAGGGTGAATGGTATCCATGATCATACCGTTCCCTGATTACGCAACAAGAATTCATGAAACTGTAGGTTTAATTATTCATGAAGTGTGTAGGTGTAGCCAACTGAATAAGAAAGTGAACGATTTAAAGGTTAGATACGTGCTATTTTTTTAATTTTCCCCAGTTCGTGGTAGTTGAGATAGCAAACAACAGTTGGGTGCAATCCTCATGAGTGGAATGAGAGCCAGTGTAAAAGAACCCTTGGAAATATTTAAATGATTTTTTTTCTTACATTACTTTTTAATGAAATGATGATGACAAGAATAATCAAAAGAATCAAATACCTACTTAATACATTATATTAAATTCCGGCTACTCCCAAAACGTGGTTAATTAAAGAAATTCACCTGGTTCATGCCCATGGATATTGCCTCTAAGAATTATATAAGGTTATATATTATAATGTTATATAGCTCATAAAACAAAGATGAGCGTTGTGCGCTCGATCCTGCGATCATTAATGGTATCATGCGAATGAATTTTATGCGAGGGGTTTTCTGTTTTACACGACGCATGCATGAACGCCATGCGCATGATGTCATTCGCGTGATCATTCGCCATGGAAAACGGCCTTTAGATCGCATTTTAGAGGCCTTCCAATTCTTGCCTAACGCTGATTTTAACTTTTTTCATCCTTCCCTCCCCTCTATTACGCTCCACATCTTTCTCTGGAACCTCCCCTCAAATAATTGATGCCCCTTATTAACCCTGTCTGATATTGTGAAAGTTCAAAACAGGCATTCGTTATAAACACATTATTTATTTCTGAATATTACTTATTACCAAGTGATTATGTGCATCTTCATTGCTACTTTCTGAACAAGGAAAGAATAAATAATGTATCTTGATCCGAGCGTTATGGGAGGGGGGTGTCCAAGTCACTCGTGCATCATAACAGGGGACCTTTTGGCGTTACGTATTATATATATACAGCGTCTTATATCTCAATTGCGGTCCTAGAAGACGCAGTAGATGAATTATAGTACAATTTTTTTTTAAAGGAATTTCGATTTGTAATTTTGAAATTTCGATATTGGCTAATGTGATTTGCTAATGTGGTTTTATCTGGAGCCGATACTCAAAAGTATACTCTTTACCAGCCCTCAAGCAAATTCCTTGGTTAATCAGAATCACTTTACAATATCGTGCAGTGCATTGTGTGCGGTGTACTTAGTCCTAGTGCGCAACCTCGGATTTGATATTTCCCTCAGATTTCTCCGAGCATTATGATTTGAAACACGTGTGGAGGGAGAAGGTTGGTAATGGTTTCCTTTGGGGCCTGTTGTATTCAACGCAAGTTGCGCTCCATTAGATCGCTCGTAATTACTGCTTGTATCAGCATATACTGCCTTCTTGTCGCTCTAGAGTCATAAGTGAGAACAAATATTCTGTCGGTGCTGCCGCACTTCAAGAGCCCGATACCGATGCTAATGAGTCTGGAAATGCTCTTCTGGTGTTCTGATGGAGTAGGTACTTTGACCTCCCTGCTCGTTCTGAGGTCTGTTGGAAAATGTTTTTGAGGTTTCTTTAGCCTCATGTGCATCGTGGTAAAAGTATCATATTTCGTTGCAGAAAGGGACTGTTTTGTTCAACAACGAAAATAAGTAAAGGTCATGTATTTTTAAAACTTTCTGAGAAATGTTTCGTGGTAAATACTTGAGAGGCCATATTGTTTTATTTGGTTACCGGTTTTACTCCCTAATATGAGTTCCATAACTCATACTGTCACATTAAATCCGTTTATGCTCGATAATACGTCCCTTTTTTCAAAACTTTTTGCTAAGGTTATGCTAGTTAATCAATTAATAAATGTGTAATTAAATATTACTTGATAAATATTAGTTACACTGCATTAGTAATACTTCTCTTTAAAAAACGAGAAAAGTTTTTAGTGGCCTATTTCCGAATGTGAACGCGTAAAATGGGTAATATCATTGCGTAGCTAAGGTTTTCTAGAGAGGATTGCTGTGATAAATTCTCTTTCCAAGCTTAGATTTAAAACGAATAACATAGATAAGAATAAAGATTCTCCGGTGGGTAGGTTACATTGTGGCAGCATGGAAGGAAAACACGAGCGAAATCCACAAAAATTAAATTTACTACGACCCGATTTTTACTGTAGTAGAGCATCATCAGGTATCGGCGTCATTGGTGTTTTACAGCACTGATGATAAAGTAATACAGCGAAACCCGGTTCGTGGGAAATTTATTTTTTGTGGATTTCTCTCGTGTATTCTTTCCATGTTATCATGTTTTGCTTCCACTCCATATAGCCTGAATCTTCAGAATTTGGAGGTACATTTTGGAATCTGATGCCCTAATCCTTGCGTAGGAGGTAAATACTTTTGCTAAACGATGAATCTGTGTATAAGAGTATTTCGTTTATCATGCATGGATAAAACCTTACAATCATTGTAGTCTTGGTTATCTAATTACTGAATTCTAAACGTTCCTATGCTCCTTTATGTCACATTGTGATTAATACAAGTTATCCCAAGGAAAATTTCACTTTTCGTAGTTTTTACTCCCTTTTAAGAGTTTCAGTCCATAGTTGTGTGCTTTATAACATCTTCCATGTACAAAATTGACAGGTAATGCCAGTAGCCCCAGTGCGCGAAGGAGATATTTTCATCGAAAGCGTCTATATGTACACATGTGCTTTTGTGTGCAGATGCCTTTTCCGTAAATTCACACTTCATGGGGATGGGCAATATACTCATGCCGGCGTAGTAGCCAGATCGGTCTGGGAATCCAAATTCGATAGTACGAATCCCGACTTGGACATAGA
This sequence comes from Platycnemis pennipes, assembly GCA_933228895.1. Lineage (NCBI taxonomy): Eukaryota > Metazoa > Arthropoda > Insecta > Odonata > Platycnemididae > Platycnemis > Platycnemis pennipes. The sequence continues at coordinate 58,205,342 of OW121853.1, forward strand.
TTTTGTGCTCGTCTTGGGATTAAAAGTAGAATTAAGTTCTTCATAATCCTAGCAGTGAGAGCACACAGAATTATAACAACACCACTTCAAATTTATCACTGTGAATAGTCTTGAAATTCTACCTCGAATTAATTCGTATATTTTGTGGAACGGGGTAATTCATAATTATTTCGAGAAATTATAATTATCTTTCAAAATTCTTATCCAAGAAAAATTTTAAGAGTAAATTTGCGAGCCTGCCAGTGGAATGGATCCATTGATATTATGTTTCCACGATAAGCAATCTAGTGTTATTAATGTTATCACGGCCATATGACGTGCTCTGGTGAGTCAAACGGAGTTCGTGTGGCCCAGAGACCTTTAATATTTCACCTTCGTCTCGTACTTCTGAATCATTCAAGGACTTAGAGTTCGCATCGACTTTAATAAATAAACAGACGCGTGATATACATCAAGAGCACCTTTTTCCTGAAAAGGAATGCGTTAACACATGAAAAGGTGCGGTGGGTCCCCGGGGGAGGGAGGGAGGCATGGGGGAAAAGATGAGGAGTGAACGCGGGCAAAAAAAAACATGGCAGCTGATTTTGGTGATATAGGGAGAGGGAAACGTCTCGAGGTGACAAAGCATACGTAGGAAGCGTGTCAGGGTTGTTCCACGGTTTGCACATACCCTGCGAAGAAGCGGAATAAACAAGGGGAGTGACAGTGTGCATAGAAAAAAGAGTAAGTGGTGACTTTTTGATATTTATTCATGTTGCAGGTGCACATGAAAGTTTAAATGACAATGGCAGAGCACCCTGTAAACCACCTTAATGATGTGTAGCAGGTTATGATTCATCACCACGTATGCACTAAGTTCATATCACCAAGCAATATGGTACTGCGTGTTAGTAAACTGCATAAGTTTTGCATACACTTGTTTCATGCAAGTAAACTATCGGAAATTACTAAGGAATGCACTGCAGCTAAAGTTAGCGAGCAAGCTAGAGCACTAGCCACCGACTCAGAGCTCCCGGGCTGAAATTCGTTTGGCACTATAGATTTTTTAGAGGGATGCCGGATACTAGAAACTTTTTTTCAAATCCTAATCGACGGTTTGTTACCCGGATTAGTTTTCCCCGTGAAAACTCTTCTAAGATGGTGACCTCATTGTGTGTCTACTAAGCAATGGCTGGTCTGAGCCATTTTAATCGCGGAAAAATCAATGAAATGGCTATGGCGATGCCAACGAAAACTACGAACATTCTAGTTGAAAGGCCAACAAGCAGCAATGAGCAGTGATTTTTTTTGTTAGCGGTTTTGACTCAGCCTGGCACAAGCTGTATCCTTGCGATCCAATATCCTCGTAATTTTTTTTTGGTCCTAACCGTGATGTAAACTTCATTCTGCACTCCCGTCAACGAAAATATTCATTGTGTAGTGCGTATTGAAACAACAGCAGTGACTCTTTAACATCAACATCTCATTTAATAGCAATTTTACCTCGCACATGCGACCTAGGTCTCAAGACGAGAGGAGTCATCATGGTCGAAACCTAAGTCTTTATTACTTTAAAAAACCATTGCCGTATGATGGTGGATATAGGATGGATGAATAATGGTTTAATATTTTTATTCGAATTATTTAGAATACAAGCATTTTTCACATGAAAAATAAATACTTGAGATTGATTCACAAGTGCCATGGTATTTGGTGAAATTTTCTTTCAAATTTGTGTACTAGTCTATCGCGTCAAAAAATATGAACTGGAAAAAGTTCTTGAGCCGTCGTAAACGTGGAGGTTTATCGCGACGTATTTGCCATAAAAATTCCCAAGTCATCCAGTTAATTTCTAGCAAGAAGCTTTAGCGTTCAGTTTAAGTTTTAGCGTCAGCAAAGGAAGATATTCACGTGTTTCCTGGAATATCCTTGCGTGTTGGGTTCCAATTATCGTAAAAATACTAACTCGGAAATTCTGAAATTATCATCAAAATTCTCTTTCATTTAGCAACTGAGTTCGTGTTTTGGCTGCCTTGGTTGTAATATTTGCCCAAAGGAAATAACAGTAATCAGAGGTTGATAGCCAGAAACAAATTATAATTGATGGTGTAGTAATGAGGATTTGATGGGAGATACTTTGAATATGACTTTGCGTTTACATTTCAAGTTTCATTTCAGTTTGCATTTTCAAGTTACATTTCAATTGATTGTTGCTACTACCTACAATCGTGGTTTTGGGACCTCTCTTAAGGTGGCTGGTCTAAAAAACCAAAGTGAACAGATTTTCTTAAAAATTTCCAAATATGTTCCTTTTTGGATATTCTATGGAATATCAAAGAAAAAACGGGGGATCATCGGCATAGTTTTTGCGATATTTTGGATTCTTTTAACATGGAGCCTTATGGCGCTCTCCATTCCAATAGGATAAATTACGCACTTTATCCATTCCTACTGAACAGATTTTTACCAAAAACTGATATAATGTAGCTCTAATAAATTAAAATCTATTCTGAAAATATCATTTAATATTATGGACTGAAATTTTTCGTAAATACGATTTAAAAATATGCATGCGAGAATTTCAAATGTCGCGCGCGGCTATGTGGTGTAAAGTTGGCAACGTGGCACACGAAGGTACGGGACATGCTAATCAGACGAATTGTGAAGAGAAAATCTCTTGTAATTGTAAAATTACTTTATATGCAATATAAACCAAAGCACTTTTGATAACATGAAGTCAAATGCTGTTATCGCGGTTGTGAACATCCCCAATGGGTCAATGGTAAATATTTGCTCGTAATATGTTAGCATATTATCAGGAAGTAAAAAAAATACGAAGGTCGCATAAACTGAAAGTCCTATCTAAAGTTCTAGAAACAGTGGACTAATTAAGTATTTATGGGGAGTAAAACGTAATGATTTTAAGATCCTAATGCAGAAGTGGATATGGCGATGAGAAGAGCAATTGAGGATGTGATGAGTAGCATAGAAGATCGCTTATTTCTTGATCCTTTCCCTGATATTATTCAAGCATACTCTAGATACAATTTCCAGTGGTGTCGATGGGCTTAGGTGCTTCTTCTGATTTAGGTAGAATATTTCAAACAAGTGAATTGTGTTGCCAATTATTGTAGAGAACTAATGACATTGCGATCTAACTAGAAAAATACTTCCCTAATAAAATTATTTCTATTTCATTTATTACTCCAAGATAATAAGATTTTGACAAGTATACCAATCCATGAGTACTAAGAATTTAACTTCCCTGGTTTGAGGTGACGTGACAGTTGATCGTGTTAGGTGGAAGAAGGCGATCCACTTTTATGGAAAATTTACAATAAAATGAGGCATTACCAGTATGAAATGAACTTGTACCTATGATCTCAAAAAATGTACTTTCTTCTCTGAACTCCATCTTTCCTTTGCACTATTTGAGGGAATCATTCTCATGTCTCTCTCACTAATTCTTGAGTTCATTGTCATTATACTGACTCCAAAGAACATATTTAACGCCTTAAATATTCCTACAGTTGATAACTAAGAAAACCTTGCCACTCAATATGCACATATGGAAACCTCCTCCTCACAGTACCACCTGTACGAGAGCAATGCTGAAAATTTGTTAGCTTACAATTGTATTTATTTTTCAAGTGAATTATGACGCATAGTGAATAATGGTGCCTATTCCTGATGCCCACTTGTGACAAAGGTCATGAATTTCATCTCCCATACCTCTTCGTTCGTCTTCCTATCCACCCACCTAACCTTTTCCATCCCAGCACGTTTCCAAACCATAGAGTGCCACGCTCCATATTAGACTCTTCACCAGTTCACATCCCTACTCAAGGCTCCTGTAATAAGCTCTCTACTAGGAGTAAATGCCTCTTTCGCCATTGCTTTTCTCCAATGAACCTCACACGTACTATACCCTATTTCCTACAACATGCTACCAAAGTAATGAAATTTCTCCTTCTGCTCTAACTTATGGCCTCCTACTCTTAAATTTAATCCTTTGAAAACCGCATCACTTTCATTTATTTTTGGTTTCCAGATTCATTCAGTGTACAACGTAAATTTTTAGTGATATTATCAAAAGCTTTGCTGAAATATGAAAATACCCCCGCTAATTTCATATTGGTACCTGTAGGTCTAAAGCAGTTTAGAGTTTAGCAGATTAGAGAAGCTGCATTGCAAATAGCGCACTCCATTTGCTCGCCAACAAATGCAATATCAATCAAACGGCTACCTTTGACGTTAAAAAGCTGCGTAGGCGAATTGTGTGCTCCAGATGAAGCTTTTTCTTCCCACTTTGCCTTCATGGAGAGCGACTGATTTACTCTCCTATTATATTTTTTTTGGGAAATGAGCTTTCCCTTTCTTCGAAAAGACGTAGACATGACGAACAGATCTAACTTGCGCAGACCCACGTGAAACCACCTAAATCTTACGAGTAATTCAGCGTTGCAAACCACAAGAAACCACCAAAGAAGCACATGGTCTCTAATGTAAATAACGACATAAGTGACACCTGTCGTCACGACTACTGTAACAAACAACTGCCCACAGCGTGTTGCAGAATGGACGCTGTTGCCGGATTAAAAACGAAAGATTAAATAATTTATAGAAACATATTTTAATACTAGTTCACATTCGAGTGACAATGTATCTTCATTAAAATACTTATTTTGAATTCTATGGCCACGGGTGAGAACTGTTTTCGGAAAATAAATTTCGCGAGAATTACTTAAGAAATGAATCAAGTCTGCATTTAAGCAAATTTTAATGGCAATGTGTAAAGCTAAAGCACAATATTTCAGATTGTACCTAAGACATTAGTCATTCTTACTAGAGTATAGTGTAACTGCGACCTATTATTGAAATTTTAAACGAGCATTAAAATTTAAGTAACTAAATTTCTCAATGACTAACGATTACCCGACCAGCCACCTTAAATAGTAAATTCGTCTGTAATGTTGTAACTATTTCTACAACATTGTTGAATTAATCCTTCATAGCTCTTCCCAAGTGTTAATGATTCAGTTTTGCAACTAAATTTTTGTTATTAGTTAATGGTCTGTTAAAAATGTCTTTCCGTTTGATTTTGGTATTATTTTTTTGCTTGTGCATAAATCGGTATCGTATACTGGTAGACCGGTAGAGAAAGGAACTCACGTTCCTTTAAAATCTTCTATGAGTTTGTTAAGTCCTGTTTAATTTGCCCTGCCACACACATTTATGGTGGGTTTCAGGGTATTATGTGAATGTAGATGTTAATATTAGACATAGATACATTAATTAATTATTGGCCGTCACTGAACTTGTAATGTATTTTCGTTCATGAAGCTATTCTATTGGCATTGCATTTTTGTAGTAGGTTGTATAAATATCTTGCCTCATAAATGAGTGAGGTGAAGCCTAAAATATTTCCGTCAAAACGCATTACATCAGAGAAAAGAGAAGGGAATCAAATTTTTGTAATTTTATCTTCGGCTACTTCCAGTTGACATGCAACATCTGCGTTCAGCGCGGTGCATCATTTCCCACCCTATTTAGCCTTTTCTCTAAGTGACTCATTTTCTTTCGTTTGGAGAAGGTTCTAAATTTGTTCATCTAGGAGATTTTCCCTAATAACGCAATAAAGCAAGATGATGACGGGGATAATGTAAAAGCTGGATTGACTTAATATTGTGTATACCATGGAGGTAGATTGACATGCACGTCAGTGTATGGTAATGGCTGCATAATTTCAGTCCTCCTTTGAATTTTAGTTTCTAGATGTGTCTCCCATACTCAATAAAGTTTGGGGCTTTGCCCTTTTTTAGTCGTCACTCATAATTGTAACCAATTCAGTTGGAATGCAGTAATATTGACATTTCTCGAAATTGATATTTCATAGTTAAAAATGCAAATTTACCACGTTCTGGTTTCCGTTCTGATTTGGTTGTCGATTTCACGATCCGTAATGCGATAAAATTTTTGAAATTAAACTTGCCTTTCATTTGCATTTGTTTTATCGCCGATCCGGAATTACGGTTTATTCTTTAGTCTCGTTTATGTCGTTTTCAAACTACTGGCCTTTTTGATTTTTTCGGAACATGACCTTCTTTGCCGATATTTTTGCAAGTAAAATTTTCCCTTGGTATTTTTGTCATGCATGGAATTAAGTGATGACATTTTTGTACTATTCTATCTATTATTCGCGAAGCTGATGTCTTTCCTCAGGTTTCACATCAGTTCCTGATAGTTTTTCGTCCCATTTTTGCTGTCTTGTACATGAAACCATTATCCCTGATATATGCATATACACTCTAAGAGAAGACGCACTGGGCGGATGCACAAATATTCATGCAAAAAATAAAACTAAATATTATTAACCATAGCCACGAAATAGGGGACACTCGCATGGATATTATATTGGAGATGTTTCGGCACTCATGGCACCATTATTGATACGGGAGGAGTGAAGTTCTCCACGGAGAGGAAGAGGGTAGAAAGGGGAGAAGAGTGAAAGGAAAGTGGGGTGAGTGGTGACGAGGGAGCGGAGGCTAATGTGGGGCACTCAATGCCGATTGAGCCAGGTGGTTCATACGCCATCGTCACCAATATATGGGCTGACTCTCGTGTTCTCGCCTCTATGCTGCCGGCAGATTCAGGGAGGACTTCAACGATGGTGAGGGAGAAGCAATCATCTATGGGAAGTGGTATGCTTCCGAACGGGGTCGAGGAAGGGAATTGAGTTGGTAGAAAGACAATGGCCGTTCATGCAAATGGACAGTGGAGTGGTGGTCTCACCAACGTAAAAGGATGGACAAAAATTACAGGAGAGGAAGTAGATGTGTTAATGGGTGTCTGGGTGGCTGTGGTAGAAGACCGATTGATGGGATGTGTGGGACGGAGAAGAAGGCAGCATTTTCATCTGAGGCGGTGGCAAGGTGACGAGAGAGGCGGGAGGGTGGGCGGTGGTCGGATGGGAGGCCTCGTGGATTTGAGAATGTCGCGCAGATTTGCCGGGCGTCTGGAACAAACTGAAGGGCAGGAGGACAGTAAGAAGAGAAGTGGAAGTGTTATTTTTTATAATTGGGAACAAGTTCTTGAGGATCTTTTGGATTCTGTGGGTGCCGGGAAAGTAGGTGGTGAAGAAATTAAGAGTAGTGAGGCTCGGGAAGGGAGGGGGGGGGGATGAATGTTGCAGTGGGAGGGAGGATATTTCTTTGGAGCAGTTTCTCGGGGTACTCTCGTTTCCTGAGGAAAAGATGGAGGCTGTCGGTATATTGTTGGAGGGAAGAGGCGTTATTGCGTATCCGGTGTCCTCGGGTGGAGAGGGAGAATGGGATCGAGCGTTTAATATGTGGCGGGTGGCAACTCTTTAAGTGAAGGCATTGCTGGTGAAGGGTATTCGGGTCCTCCACCTGGTCAAACGCTACATTTCTGCCGGCGTTTCGATGCACGAGTCTTCCATCGAAACGTCGGTAGAAATAGTGTTTGATCCGGCGGAGAACCCGAATACCCTTCACCAACATAATACTCTTGGAAAATATCATATCTTTTCTGAAGGTATTTTTCATGATTTGTAGGTTTTTTGCATAGAGGTAATGGATATATAAACCCCTTAAACTCGTTTCCACTAATATTTCCGTCCCTTTCCATCCACTAGTGTACAGCGGTGAATTACCAGCAATCCCGTAGCTTGGAAAGAAATTGAAATCATTGCTCTTCACCCGTCTCAGTCTGATGACGGTTATGTGGCAGGATGATTCAAGATTGGAGAACACGCCGGCAGATCAGCAAAATCGTAAGAAAAGGGATACAAATGAGTTTGCGCGGGAGGGAAAGAAGCCGTACCCTACCGTGAAAATAAGCTAAGAAAGGGAAGGGTTTTTGGAAGTTTCTTTCTGTGTTTAGGATGTGTGGTGAAGGGGCAATGGCCGCTGTATGTGGAAGAGTGAGGGGCCCTACTGGGGCAAGATGTGCGTGGTGGGAACGAGGGAGTCGTATCCCTGAGCCAGGGTTCTGGGCGCGGAAATTAAAAAATATGAGTGGAAACAGGATGGAATGACTCACGCAACGTTGTCATGGGGGAAGAGATGGAGTTTTCTCTCTTAGAATTTCTTTCTCTGCCCTTACCCTATATTGTCCTGTATCACTCCCTCCATCCCTGTGGTTCAAAATTTTTGTTGAACCATTCCCGTTCATATGTAACCACCCTTAGTGGTTGCATATGCCCGGTAAAACCACCCTAAATAAGCATCGTCTTGACAGGGCTGAAAACAATCAGTCTCTCTAACTCTAAATGGCTTTCTGAGGAATTAGCCGGGTTGGGTGAGAATGAAATGCCCTTGTGTTTCGGTTGTAATCGAAAATGAATACCAATCAGCGTACCTCTCGTTTCGATCCTATCGTCGCGTTTCTATCTACGAGCGAGCCGTATCTGAATAACCTTTTGGCGCTTAGAATTGGCCATTCAAAATTATCTAAGAAGGGCCCAAGTCTATTTCTGTCCATTGCGGTAAAAATAGTTCTATATGTCTGATATAACAGCTAAGTATAGCAATGAAGAATATAGTTTATAGGCATAATCAAAGGTATTCACATCAATCGGTCACTTGGTCTTTTGATTTTAATTTACTCTTTATGAAGTTGTGCGGCATTTTATGTGAGTAATTGCGGTGTATATACATATGGTGATTTCCCTTGTTTGAAGAAAAGGGAAGAAAATTTACAATATTTTTACGTAACTTCAAAAATGAAGTCGCAATAGGATGCGTTCGTTTCTCCCATCTTGGACGGCATCAATAATTGCCTATACTTCCGGGCTAAATCGTTGCCAAAAGTATTCCTACGATGTTCATGATTCTCGCATCCCTTCAGATGTGACGTTAAGGTGTGACTATAATTGTGGTTGGTGCATGCAGATGATAATATGATTCTATTATCTCTCTCTCGCAGCTGAGAAGAAAGTATATTTCACGGTTATAAGGACTTAAGCAACTTTTTTAAGCGAAGAGGATCCCGCTGGCCTTCTCGATGGTGTGTGGCAGGAGATGAATTTTCGCCAACGTGCTCAAACTATGTACTAACCATTGGAACTATATTAGAATCGATGTGAGGATCGAGGTGATGCGGTCTCCAGGGTATTGGCCTCTCATTTAAAAAAACTGAGTTCATGCATCGGAAGTGGCGTATCTTTCTTCTGAAAATGGAGATAAAGATCCAGTATCCTTCTCCATTCTTGATTACTACGTATTAAGGGAATCAAGTGTAATGCTCCGTCCATCGGATTGTCGGATAGTAAAATTACAGACCACTAGGGGTATTTCGTTTAGAGTGGACTAACCCTGAAACTCATCGCTGGGTTACTCTCATTCCAAAAATTGTCAACCTCTTCCCAATATTTATCTATCCTTCATGGGGCAAAGGACTGTAACTGTTGGCCACCTCCTATAATAAGTAAAGCAGGGTAGCTATAATTGATATTGATCATTGCAATATTTATCATTCCCCTCTATCCTTTGATTCCACTTTACGCCCGAGAAAAATCTTCCGCTAGAAGGAGAGGAAGCGTATTTTTTTAAACCATTTTAGTGCGGGAAAACAACTTATCATGAGTGGAATATAGAATATAGTCTTTTTACAGAGACATAATCCAAAAAAGTTTCAATCAGTTAGAGTAAATACAGTTCGAAAATACGGATTGCATGATAGTCAGGGGAAGATGCTAAACTTCTGTCATTTATTCGCAAGTAGCCCACACAACCAAGGTTACTGGGTTAAACAACTATCTATTCCTGTGAATGGTAGCTAATGTACTCATTATCACGCTTATAAAGAAATACAATTCAGATCTCTCAAATTTTATGCGGGACGGGAGAGCACGGCAGTGTGTTAGATTTCGCTCGTGATCATTTACTTATTTGACTTATCTCGGACCTACCTTCGAATATAGACCTTACTATTGTGATATCTTTAATCTTTTTTCTCTGGATATCTGGTTAATATGGCGCCTGCAGGACTGTCCTGTGTCGTTTCCGGAGGGCCCGCTCCAGGAAAGGATTTTTCACTGGAACGCCTGTTCGCATTTGAACTCTCTTTGGATTAAACTCACCGCGCAGTTCTGCTCTCGCCTGATCGTGAGCCTAAAACCTTTAAAAGCTTTGTAGCCTATCTCAAAAAAAAAACAAAAAAAATAGGCTAATGAAGAAACCTAGTTCCATTCTGCTCTTTTCCGTTCTTTATATAATGCAACCCACACCCGAATACAAACCTATTCTTTCTGTCACTGTAGTAATTTGTGTCTCCCTTCCAACGGCCACGACTGTCCTTGTATTCGTACGTTGAAAAATTAAGCCTTCTCTTCCCTTCACTGAAATCAATACCTTCGCGCACTTGCTGCTCAATTGCCTGGCCTAGCATCTGATAAACTTTGGAATCGGGGATTTCCGTTTAAAATTCTGTTCTTTTTTTTACTCTAGGTAAAAAATACGTGATCACTGTCGTGCCAGGTGCTTTTTTTTAAGTCTGCTGAATCGAATAGTGCAGGAGTGATTCCATTTGGTCCTTCTCTTAGATTCGTGGGTTGTATCAGAGTGTGCTCCATTGTGTGTGTTTCGTTACGCAGCTTGGGTGCTCTTTAGTGGAAATCAATGCCACCCAAATGTAAAGGCTGTTCGAATAGAGTTTCTCCGTCTCCTCTCTCGGATTCGTTACAAATTGGCTCCGAAAGGTGGAAATCGAATGGTGAAAACTGGCATTTCAAATTGGCTTCATTAAAGAACCTTAGTTTTCCGTAACCTCCAGGTTTTAAAAAAATCAAATTTGCTGTACAACTGGGCTTAGTAATGCAAGAGTTAGTGGCACATAATAAACCGTAAAAAGAGTTAAGGTACCCGTTAGTTTACAAACAACAAACGAGAGTAATCGGGTACGTGTAGTTGAAATAAATATTAAAAGGGTATGACTGACAGCTAAGGTAATTTGCGCCATTTAGGTTGGGTTCTTGATTGGTAGAGGCAGGAATTTAACAGGGAGTGGAGGGAGGGGTTAAGAGAAACCCGGCATTGGAATTAGCCTACTATTAACGAAAGGCGCCAAAGGGGTCCATAGAGTAACGTCTCTTCCTTCTTTCCCTGACCTATATTCACAAGAACAAACGTTATTTGCGTCTAACTTTGTTTGCAATGCCATCTTTTTTTATCTAGGGCCAGTTATAGGTACATTGCATATTCCAGAATGCAGTGAAACCCGGCATAAGCGGCGGAGAGACGCATGCAATTGCCGTTCACGTATAAGGAAATATCTTATCTGACAATAGCTTTCATTTGGCATGTTATATTTTACGGCTATTATTTACAGGCGTACCTAATGTTCTGTTAAAATATTTTTATTTATTTATTCACTTTGAAACTATAATAACAAACATTACTCATCTTGGCACATTTGTAAAGTTCATTCATTTGCAGTTTTTCGACGAATCTTTCTGATTTTCTACTTATATTGTTCTGCGCATATATACATTTTCTGAGATATTTCTCCAATTACTAAAATACTATATTCTCCAATTTCTAAAATTACTAAAATAGGGGTTAGATGGCAGAAGGGACAGTTTTGTCTCAATCTCGCCCCAATGTTGGGTGCTTCCTTTTGGGCCCCAATGTTGGGGCCCAAAAGGAAGCATATGACCCCAAGGTTACGGAAAAACTAAGGTTCTTTAATGAAGCCAGCTTGAAACGCCAGTTTTCACCATTCGATTTCCACCTTTCGGAGCCAATTTGTAACGAATCCGAGAGAGGAGACGGAGAAACTCTAGCAGAGCAGCCTCTACATTTGGGTGGCATTGATTTCCACCGAAGAGCACCCAACATCGGGGCGAAACTACCCACCTTTTATTATTATTATTATTATTAAATACCTCAATGTGGTATCTCTATCCAATTAAATACTAATTCTCCTAACTTTTGCGTCTCAATAAATTCCATTTGGTCATCTGGAAAAGATACTGTTTTACGGAATGAGCCACAATGAATACACCTGTTCGAGTTCTTTCCTGAAAACCTTATTTTGAATCAATTCACGGCTCTAAAAAGTGTGCGATAAACGCACTCTTTAACTGTATTGAAACTAGATTTTCTGTAGGACTTTCCTTAAACTCCACGAAGAAGTCTCCGAAATTTAATCGAGCTAACCAGCAAAGGGTGTTAAACTATTCTTTTTTGTCGTAACTAGGCCATAAAAAACGTAGGTATTTGAATGTAGCGTGAAGTCACGATCGAAAAAACTTTTACGTAATTTCAAGTGGAAATGAAATCAACTGCCTACTTATGTCAGCATTAAAATATTAACTCAAAGCTAGATCCTTACGGTATTCGCTAGTCCGGGAGGTGCACTCTTTCTCGAGCTCTTCTAATTCTAGCCAGCGTAGCATGTCAGTGTAGCAGTATCTTTCTGGTTAAGTTTCAGTGGCTCTTTAATCAGTAGGTACCAGCATTGAAAATTCAATTAGTGAAGTTGATTAATTGATTTTCAGTGTAATGAGACTTCCGCAGCGATGCGTTGTAAGTCTCGATGACTTTGATTGGATTGCTCCTCCCCACGTTTCACTTTACGCCGCGCTGGTAATTTTATTTCGCGAATCGGTATCGTGTTTGTTCCCTCCGCTGAGTTTTTAACCGTTGACGTGGCGATTGAAGAGATACGCGACAAGTGACGCAAAAATAATCGCTTTCATGAATTCCTCTTTGAAATTGACGAACCAGTCCTCCCTTGTTTCCGGCCTCTTAAGCCTCTCTGCTGTAGGACGCCAATTTGTGGGAAGTATTCATTATTAATTTCAAAAATGGTTGTTATCATTAGTGTTCTGCAGGTTAATACAGGTTTTGATGGATGGTAAACTATTCCCACGAATCCTATTCATGCATCAAATAATGCCCTCCTTTAGTTCCGTATACCTTCTAACTCCCATTATTCTATTCAAACTCCTCCACATTTGAAAAGTACAGATTATTTCATTTTTATTTCCTCAAGGTCCATGTGTAGGTACGCTATATTTAGTGCCACGCTCCATATCACCTTTCATGAAAGCGTTAATAGACTGCAAACTATTGATTCCAATTAACAATACCGTTTAAGTTACCAATAATCGTTGGTGGATCAATTTTTTTTGAGATATTAATTTTCTTACTCATATGTGTTTTTAAGTCCTTAATGTCCTTACTAATAGGTGCTTCACACCGGGAGGAAAGGCACAAGGATGGGAATGGGAAGGAAAAGGGAAAGGGTGGAGAAAAACTCGGCGTCGGCATTATCATGCTCTTAACAAAAGAGGCTTCTATGGGACCACGGCTTAACATCCCATCCGACGGACGGAGTACTTTTGAGGAGAACACATGAGTATATAGGTCGGGTTATCAATGAAAAATATTTTCCACTGCCAGAATTCGAACCCAGGGCCTCCCGGTGAGAGGCCAGTACTCTAACCACTGCACAACACGGCCCCTCAGACCTGATATTTCTATTAATGACTTGTGGGTCTTTTATGTGGCCTATTGCCGTGAGACTATTGGCGACTTTATAAACAGACAGCTGCAGGGTTGTGTCTATTTTTCTCCGGTAGCAGAAACTACTAGAGCGTTTTTTTCATATTGCTTTTTAATCCTGTAAAATAACGCGAAACGTCGCATTATCAATTTGAACACGTACAGCGTTTATTGACGTGGGCTATTCTTGCAGACTTCATGAATAATTATGTCACTTATTTCCCCGAGATCTTGCTTTCACACCATGGTGACAATGTGTCGCAGAATGCTAACAATTCCTAGTTAGTTTATGATTTATTTATGACTAACATTCGGAGAGGAGCTGGAACACGCTAAAAATATGTTATTAATCCATTTACTATGCGCGGAATGCACATATCGACGGCTGCTTTGCATCACTGATGAACTCATCAGTGCGACATCCATGCTTGGATGAAATATAAATAAAAATATTTGTAATTCGCTCCATAAACTGATTATGGAAGCGGATGAAAACGTGGGGAAACGCACTCCACCGCTTGCTGCGTTTTGTTCGTCCGGTTATATATGCAAGAAACTCGTGCTTTTACGTGTCTTGAATAACAAACGAGCCCGATGGCATCACATATTGATGCCGTGTCAACATCCCCGTTCGCATTCGTGTTGCACCAGGGCGGTTCAAAATTCCTCGTTCCCGCTTCTTTTTTCATCATGCAATTTCGAGGGGCTGATGAGCGGACGATCGTGGTGCGCACGTATATATTTATCAAACAAGAGTAATTCTCTGATCCTACCGTTGATTGCAGTTATCTGGGCTAAGACTATACTTAGGCAAGTGTTTATCGAACTTGGCAAAATTCCTGTACCGAAGCATTGATTAGCGTAATCCCTTTGATCGTGTAGGCAAACTTCTGAGGGAGCCAATCAAGACGTCACCAAGGGGTATAGTCTCTTGGTGTTTGTTACATGAGCTCGACGTAATTAGATGGTAGAATAAGGTCAATGTCGTTTTCATTGCTGCTCGTGGTATTCATAGAAAAATCTTGCCTTCCGTTTACGTGAATTTGTTTCTAATTCGAAAGTTAATGGTCTGCATGTTATAACGCAATGTGGGGGACATTACTCCGCAAATCCCTTCATTAATTCCTGTTGAACTCTATCCAGAAAACTATCTTATTCTTCCCTTATACTCTTCTGGCAATATAGCGACCATCTTAAATTTTTTTTAAACACTTCACCCTTTCAGGAAAGCACTCTCGGCCCTCAACTTAAAGTAGTTTTCATCATTGCCCATGTTTTTTTCAACCTGGTTTGAATATTTATATTTCGAGTGTGGGGTGTCGACATTGAACGTTGATATATGTAAGAAGTTCCAAGAAGCCTACTTGAGGAAGAAAGTATGGAATTATATTTATATCTCGCTGTGGGTTATGGGATATAATCTCGAACCGAGTATTGGATGAATTAAATGTGTAAAATGTTATTTTTGACTCTTGTAGACCACTTAAAATCTTACTTATAGTCATTTAAGGGCTTAATATATGCGTTCTCTTCCAGAAAATATATGCTAGTGAAACGAAACCACCAACCTTGTTTATGAATAGTACTTAAATTATGTCTTTAGCATTCGGGGGGCAACCACAATACTACATTCATCGACTAATATATCTCTGTTATTGTAATTTGCTTTTCATAGGCTCTGATAATTTTCGAAAGCGTTCATTTGTGGGGTTGAAGTGACGCTCTAATTGTCTCCATTATGTGGAGGCAGTGTACTTTTACTCTTCATTTTTTTTCTAAAGCAGTCGTGTTCCTTATATATATACGCATGGTAGTAGTAGCAGAAAAAACACGTTTTCGGATGCAGAGGAGGACGAATTGATATATGGCATATTGAGTGGGAGAGAAATCATTCGGTCGGAGGAACTCGAAGGAGGCAGAAGAAAAGGGCGGGGGGTTTTGGAGACTAAGTATTGTCACATATGGTTGTAAAGGGTATATTGTTTCATAAGGTCTGGGATAAC
This sequence comes from Platycnemis pennipes, assembly GCA_933228895.1. Taxonomy (NCBI): domain Eukaryota; kingdom Metazoa; phylum Arthropoda; class Insecta; order Odonata; family Platycnemididae; genus Platycnemis; species Platycnemis pennipes. The sequence goes on from OW121853.1 coordinate 58,220,853, forward strand.
AGGATTTCTTATTGGCGTCAAGGAAGGCGGAAGAAGAAATTGGATAGTAGTAGCAGTAATTCATCTACATCTACGTAATACCCTGCGAGCCACCACGGGCACCACCAATGCCACCATAATTTGGAGTATTCGACAGCTGGCAGCTAAAGTCATTTGCGCCATTTAGATTAGGTGGGTAATTGGATTGGGTAGTAATTTTACAAGGAACAAAGGAAGCGCGGAGTGAACCCTGGCGTCAGCATTAGGCTCCTTTTAACGAAAGTTGCCAAGGGGATTACAGTTTAACGTCCAATCCGACAGACGGAGTACCTACTGTACTCACGTTGTTGACAGAACCCAAATGGGGACCGTTTTACCGATGAAAAAATCTGCCTTACCCGGGATTAATACCCAAGGCTTTGGAATGGAGAGCCAGTATTCTAGCCACCCAACCAGCTCACCAACCCGAATGAGCAAATACTGTGAATTGATTGAAATTGGGTTGGGCTTGGGTAAGGATTGGTAGAATTGACCTTCCGCAAACCTACGAATGTTGGTAGCATTTTCTGGACGATGAGTCGCAATCCTGCTTCCTTATGAGCATGCCTCGCTGGCGACGGCTTGTTGGGGATAATGTGGAGGAGACGTGATGTAGCGTCAGCCGAGAGCGAGACTAGCCGGCGGCGAAATTCCTTCGCCCGAAGTCCGTCGAAGTGGGGTGAGGCGTGGATCAGGGGGACGGACGTCGGTGGAGACACGGAAAGAAAAAATGAAATAAGCGACTAGGAGTACGCGACAGTCTTGATCCTTGGCTGGGAAATCGTCGGGAGTAATCCCATTCCGCTATTTAAAACGGTTGGAATGCGGAACGGGAGCGAGCGGTCTGGGGGCAACGGAGAAGACTTAGTAAACACTGGCCACTTGTTACGGCTCCAGGGAAGGGGGTGGGAGGGGAAAAGACTCTTTTAATGCGCCCAGGTCCATGGCACCTTCTCGGAAAAGGAGCAGATGGGGAGGAGGGGGAGGGAGAGTGAGAAGGAATATTAAAGACTCGAGGGCAGGAAGGGTGGGAGGGTGGTTGGGGAGTAGTTAAGAAGAAGGGTTTTCTGACAGGGAATCGATTCCGCGGAGGATGCGCGTTGCAAACGGGAAAATTCTCTGCCGGGGGGGCGAAGCACAGGGAGACGAAGTCGGTAGGAAGAAGCGAGTTGGGGTGTCGGCCCGTCTCGCGTGAAAAGGATAGCTGCTTTGTCCAGGGAATGGAAAGGTTAACATTCAATATCTTATTTGCGGACGCATTCCAAGCGAATGCCTTCAGAGGAACTGGTCGAGACGTTCATGTCGGATGTTCAATAAAAGCGTCGTAAACGTAACTATCACTACACCTGCTTAACGCACCCGATACTGCTAGGGGATCTTAAAAAATGGAGAGTCCAAGAATCTTAACTTTATCCAAGGCCTTCATTAACTTTATCCAAGGCCTTCATTAACTTTATCCAAGGCCTTCATTCATTTGCCAATCACCCAAATTGAAGGATTTATTCACATCGCCCGAGCATTCCCTTCAATTGTATGGATTTAAAGATTACTTGACGATGAATGAGGAAATTACCAAACATGTAGTGGATTCCTTTTGCTGGCCTACATATCGAAGTTGCCCATTCTTTTGATACTTCAGGATTCAGTGAAATTAAAGAATTTTATGAACGGAACGGTTTAAGTTTGGCAAACATTTAAACAAACAATATCTATGCATCAAAATTTAGGTATCCTGCTTTCAAATTTTGCATAGCCTCTGGACTTTTTTAAAATATCTGAATCCGTGAGATTGTTCATCCCTTTTTGATTTATAAAATCTCGGAGGATCTTATGCTAATGGATGTACTCAAGAGTCATGAAACCATTGACATTAATAATATGCAGGCAATCAGAGTGTTCGTAAAATATTGTCGTCCATTAACTATGGCTCTTCTTCTCGATGAGATCTGCAATCAGAGTGTTCGTAACATATTGTCGTCCATTAACTATGGCTCTTCTTCTCGCCCATTTGTTCCCTTAGTAATTCCGCAAGCCGTCAATCCATTTATTTTTATATCGACAGTTTTGAGAAAAATAATGCACTCCCTTGCAGACATGCCATTAATGCTATCATTTTTAACCTATATGTTGAAACTCTTCCAAATACTGATACAACTTTTTCCGTAATCATATTTTGAGCATCCATTTGAAAGAAATTCATCAAGTAAAGTACAGGTGAAAAATACGTCCATCGTAAGTGGTAAGAGATTGAAGCAAGATAATGCTTTACTAGCTTTTATAATTCATATGATAATACTCTTTGAATGGAAATTGAGAATGTATTGATAGTGTGCCGAGCAAAGCTAATACTCTGTTTCTCTTTCGTGAAATCAATTCCCTAGTTTTGGGCGAATGAGTTATATATTTAAATGAGTTCGAATAGACGTGCATTATCTGCTAATTGTTTTTTCATTTAGAGTGGATGCTAAATTTTCTGTCCTTTGACAAATGGTTCATGAAATATGGTTTAAGAATATAATTATATTTTTCTTTGAATTTTAATATCCCTCCTTGTATGATGTCGGCTTTCTCGCGAAAAAAACAGTGACTGAGTTAGATAAGGAAATGAAAGAGATGTAGACTGTTAAAAAAATATTTTCGGAAAACAGTTTTGGTTGAAAAACACCTAAACAGCGTTGTAAATAAATAGATATGTAGGCCCTATCCCCATTTAAGAGAAAGAAACATTGACTCACAATCACATAATTCACAAATTTTATTCTTTAAATATGAAATATTGATAATTTCTTAGAGCTATATGCCACATCATTACTTCGCATATACTCCTATTTATCTTTCGTGTGTATTAAATTCGAGTCATATGCAATGAGTATTACATTTTCGGTTGGCTCTCAGAGTTCTCGTGCAATGCATCTTTTGAACAAATTGACACTGTTGTAGTGATGATTCAATCATATCGGAGACTACGAAACAAATGACGCTTCAGTTACTTATAGTAATGTCAATGTGGTCTCGGACCTTAATGATTCCATGATGGACTTTATATCATTGTACCCACCGTGTGCAATGGAAGAAAAACTTACTGCAGAATACCATATATATCGTGATATTTAATGAGGTATATGTGAATATTTATGTTCATTAAATAATTTCGTTAATTTTCGTTTTAAATTACAGTTTACATTAATGATGTGTATAGTTTGTGAATACGCCCTCCCTGCTACCCATCCTAGAGATGGCATGCAGGGTAGTCAGTAGATATAAGTTATGGTATTCATAGCAATTTCAATGTGCATTAATACTTGTACGATTTAAAGGACCTTCACTCTTTGCTCTCAATCGAGGTGTAGTTTAGATTTCCTTTTTTCCCTCAATGATCGTCACCATGAAGCTATCGTGCCACAAAATGCGTAATCAACATTTGGTTAAATTTTTTAAGATGCAAAATTTAAGTTTTAGCTCAATGAACGTTAGAGCTTCGTCACCATCAATATTTCAGTCACCCTTTATACGCAACCGAGAGTCACATTGTTACTATCCCGAGGAAAAAATGCCATTTTGAATCTATCAGTACTACAATCGATCTTTACAATCTTGTTTATCTGATCGAATCTAGCATAACACGCTGGTGTTTTTAATATGTGCCTAACATCTTCAGTAAATCTATCCGATTTAAATTTCTCTAATAGATTTAATCTGTACCTTAACCACTCTCTGATAATGACTCCCACCCTAATTCTTTTATTAATTCTGAAACACTACTACCTATCGTAACACCTTTTAACGAACCTAGCTGCTCTACATTGCACACTGTCTAGGTCTCTGATCAAACCTAATTATATTTTAAATAGTGTAGTTCTGACTACTATATTAATACTATTCCTTTTTTATGCATGATATGTAGTGCATGTTTGGTGAGAAATCACCCCCTGCCACACACCCTTGTGGTGGCTTGCAGGGTATTATGTAGATGTAGATATTTCTGATCCCATTAACTGGCTGCATCCTCAATGTGGGGCGTAACTAGTGAAAAGTAACATCGCTCTTTTGTCTTCTCATCACATTTACCAAGTACTCTTTATATAAAACCTAGCTTTCTCTTCGCTCGGCCGCATATTTCCCGGACGCGTCTTCCCCACGGTAAATCTTAAGTGATTGTTACACCTAAATACCTTATGGTTTAACGCTTTCGATCTTCGTGTTATAAATTTTATAGGATCGCCTAATCGAATTATTCCTCCTCCAAAAATTGATAGCTACACAGTTTTTAAGGTTAAGTTCTAACTGCCATTTGTCGCACCACTCTTGAATTGAATCTAAAGCCTTGCTAAGCGATTTCCAGTCTTCTTCTTTTGGTATGCCCCTATACACTACAGCATCGTATGCAAAGAGTCTAAGCTCACTACTAACCCTACTAACTACGGTACCCAAATCGTTTATGTATAAAAGAAATAGAAGCGGACCTACTACGCTACCCTGGGGAACTCCTGATGTGACTTTGTGTCCAACATGATACCATCTATGACAACCCTCTGCTCTCGCCCACTTAAGAATTATTTACCCAACATAAAACGTCATTATTTATACCAAAACTCTCTAATTTAAAGATTAATTTATCATGAGGAACTTCATCGAATGCCTTTTTAAAATCTAAAAATATCGCATCAACTTCAGTACTGTTTTCGCCGTAGACTAAAATATCATGTACGAATACTAATTGTGCCTCCCAAGATCTAGCTTTCCGGAGCCCATGTTGGCTGTTTATGAGCAATCCCTGACTATCCAAATGCCCCATGATCGAACCGACTACAATGTGCTCTAATACCTTACAAGAGATTGACGTGAGTGAAATGGGTCTGTAGTCAATAGGTTTTTCCCATAACTTCCTTGGTTTTTCCCTATCACGGCTTTTAAAAATAGGTGTAATGTTTGCTACTTTCCAATCCTTGGGTACTGTGTGGTTCTTTAGTGTTTTATTGAATATTATTTCTAGATAGGGGGCTATTTCAGAAGCTAATGTTTTATATACTCTGGATGGAATTTGATCGGGATCTGGTGATTTGTTTTTGCTAATGCTTTTACCTGCTGCTCTATTCCGCAACATGAAATTTTCATTTCGGGCATTTGCTCACTGAATGTGTTCGGCGGTGGTTCCAAGGCGTTGTGTGACGATGCTGTTTTTTAACAGTTTCATGATCACGTTTCTTTTTTCTCCGACTCATCTCGGAGCCTATTCGAAACATTCGTTCTTACCATTTTATTCTCCTGGAACACCACGTTTCAAATCCTTCGAATACTGCCAGTGGAAGAAACTTTTCATTAGTAAACTGGCTCCTAATTGAGGGTTTAGTATCGAGTTGAAACGTTTCGAGGCCTCATGTGTCCATTCGTGAGCCAAAACGCGAGAAGTTCACATTTATCACGCCCGAACTTATTTATGTGCTAAATGAAGGTATGATGCTAATCCTGCTAGGTAGCGACTTTGCTCGTGTATTTGCATCAAAATTCATGCAAGTTGCCTATGTCGATAGGTTTTTTCCGGGGACAGTTGGATACTATGAGATTTTTTCGGGGACTTAAGATATTTTCAAGATCTGTTTGGTGAAACGAAGCATTTTTTTTTAAACTTTTATAGGTACCAATGATTCTATAGAAAAGTGCATCCTAAATGAGTTATTTTAGATGTGATGGTTAATGTTCTTCGGCTTCATAGGGCATTCAGTTAAATATAGAATACGAAATGGAGCATAGTTTGCTCTTAAGGATGTTCCTGTGTTGTCGCTTCCCCTATCTTACTAAGCCGCATAATGTAAAATATCGTGAAGAAGGTAAAATATCTTGAAAAGTGCTCCTAAGAACGTAGCCTTAAAAGTATGGGATATTAAAGTGCTTCATTGGCTTGCCAATAACTCTATGGCTTTGGAATATACAAGTTCACCTTTAAATTCATCGATGTTTTCTCAGTTTAATCAATGATGACTGTGAAATTATGTAGCCCTTCAAAGTGATCTTATCAACATGAAATATGAGAGCCTTTGACTGAATACCATCAATTATCGGCGCCTTTCCGATTGCGCCTTTTCCCTTTTATTTCTCCTCTGCTGTTCCCAATGTGTCCGCTCGCCATTTTGGGATGCTCTTTCAGTTCACCCCATGTTGTTTACCCCTCCAGTTTTATTACTCTGTTTTCACGTTGTTTCCTCTCTCTCCTCCATTATATGCTTCCTTTTCTATGTCGAATTTTTGTCCCAACTTAGCTCAATAACTTCACACACTCTTGATCTTCAACAATCGTGGTGGTACCAATTGTAATGACCATCAATACACAGCACTGGTGGTCATTGCAATTGTCTCTTTATTTCTTTCTGTGACACTAAATCACCTAATTCATTTTGACATGCACTTTGTATTTTTTATTTTCAGTTCAACAATTCATTTCGCATCGACATTTTCCATATCTACCCCTTAATATGTGTAATTTTTGTTGTGATTTATCACTTTTCAAAAGTGCTATATTCATAGGCCATAGTCCATATGTACCCCGCATGTTACTCCACGAATCATTTTCATGGCCACCTAAACTTACCGTAAGCCGGGCTACACTAATATTAAGAATAGTCTTTGTCACAAAAATCTTCGTAACATCCAGGCTACTTAACAATTTCTAAATTTTTTACTTTCTCCTCTGTTACTCGCTTAATCGGCTTATGCACTAGTAGGAAGCAATTTTCAGTGACTTGCTTTGTGTTTTTCCGTTTATTGGCTCCTTATCCATGGGGTTGTGTCAAATGAGGATAAGTATTAATTGTTAATATTCACGCTTAATCCTACGCATGATTTTTTTGTAGGATTTTGCCACTTCAGATGCTTCAAAAATAATTGTTTGCAGTCGTAGGTTTGAGGAAGAGTTCTTCTGATGGACAGGCAGATTATAAAGAAAAACTACTGTTCAAAAAGAGAAAATAATCATAAATCTCTCCCCAGGAGGGGAAGGGATTTTTGAAAAACCTGTGGAAGGCCCTCTTTTAGGCGGACGAGATGTATAAAAAGAGGTAAAGGAGAGTTAAAGGGATTGCTGGAAAAGAGAGAGGCTGAGGGTGAGTGGAGTGGGTTGGAGGGAGAGAGAGCATTGAGCGAAAGAGTGGAAAAAAGGAGCAAGGAGAAAAGAAGAGAGGTTGAATGCTGAGGAGGGGGAGGGACGCGGTTAAAGGAGGGGTAGAGGGATGAGAGGAAAAACAGAGGAGAGCAGTGTCGACGACCCATTGGTCGCGTGAAGCGGACAGAGAAAGGAACACGAGAGAGAGAAAGAGGTTGAGTACCGCTTCTGCTTTTTCAACTCTAAATAGGGCTGCCAACCTCTGCGTGTTACTCCCGATCTCCTGGGAGAGTCTATTGCGAAAAATCTTCGTTTTACTCCCTCCTCTGGACTCAGATCCTTGTACTTATTAACCACCCCCGCTAGCATGGGAGGACGTTCGTTATCTCTGTCCGAAAAAAATTGACTTCTCTAGTAATCCCAAGTAGATAAACTACCTATATCATTTCTTGTTCTTTGTCCTGATGGACAACTCGTGGAGTCGTGCGGGACTAAATTTTTATAGTATTTCGTTGAGGAATATTTGAGTGTATAGTTGGAATCGATGTTGGTTTTGGACGGGAAATATAAGCTGTGGGATGAGTGTTTGGGCGTGAGGAAATCCCACGAATTTTCACGCGGGCCTTGAAATTTTGTTGCTTGAAGGATGGTTTCAGTTTTCAACGCGCCAACGTAACTAGCAATTACGGATTGTGCCTCATTCTATGTTTTTTATTCATGGTCGGCTTTCGAAAAGTTTTTTTTAGGGTGAAAACCTCATACCTCTAATCGAAATCGTACTGTCTGGAGAAGATGGGGCATCGATAACAGCATGGAGAATGTATTATGACATTGATTTATAAAAATTACTTGCCATGTGGCCAGTTACGACTCGCCTCTTTGAATCCTTTTTTCTTTTTGGCTTGCGTTTATAAACGAATATTTGGTAGGTACTGATTTTTGGCAAGTTACGAACATTAAAATTGAGATAGGAGTGAGAACGGACGTTAGGAGTGATATCAGTTAGTTTCAGTTTCGATAGTGTTTAGAAATTCTTGTGGGCATCGAGTTTTGTTTTGCTACTGTCTTGACTAGGGTATGTACTGATAGTTTTTGGAAATTATTCCTTTTTTATGTAGAAAACTTTATTTAATTATTTTTCTTTGCTACTAATAACCACCACTTTGAACGTAGACTTTCACTACTTTTAGGGTTACTGCCGAAAAAAGATTGAGACGTCCTATGAAAACTTGGCGTTGATGCAGAAAAATCAGAATAAATTTAGCGTTTGAAGGTGCATATCGTTAGTTCAGAAATTCTAACATTTATGCTAGGGAGAAGTAGGAAAGAACTGCTGAAAATGAGACAAGACGGAGTAATGTAAATTAAGTTTTAACGAAGCATTAATAAGTTAAAGTGGAAACACTTAATAGTTAAACGGACTACACAACTTTAAAGGACACATCGAGTAACATAATATATGCTTTCTAGAGTCCTCAGGTTGAATGTGAAAAAATGGAGAAGGAAGCCTTCGGCGAGGAATCTGGATGTGTAGAGGGGCAAAGGGATGTGAAAGAGAAGAAATATTTTAATATGAAGTGGTTATCGTAGAATATACTGGGGAGCTTCTTCAAACCAATCGTAGAATTGAAGACTAGCGATTACGAGTAATGTAGTTTGAACTTCGAGCTCATTTTATTCTTATCCTCACGTAAATAAATTTTGCCTAGCAATTTCTTCACTATGCATATGCGCGTCGTACGCTTCGCAGGCGGTTAGTTGTGAACTGATTTGAAGACAAGCCTAGCTCTCCGGAGCGCGCCAAGCAGATAAAAGCGTCGACTGTTTGGTGGGAAAACAAATCTGCGTATGTACGTGCTCTTACCCATTTGTTCTTGGTTGAGTGACGGCTGTGGAAACTACGCGTGATCCCGAGGCGTGGCCACGAAGGTACTCAAACCTTTTGAGGTTGTGTGGAGGCGGGCAGTAAGGAGGGGGATGAGGTGGAAACCGCCGTCTTCCCCCATACTCCCTTTGAGGAGCTGGCAGGCAGCCTTTTTTGTAGTTCCTAGGAAACCCACAACCGTCTTATTTACTCTGGCGGACCCTCTTGGAGCCGCACCATTGTACCTCCAATGGAGGCTCGTGCGTGCCTAGTTGGTTTCTTCTCTTGTTCCATCCTGTATTTCTCATCCCCTTCCAACACCCTCCCATCCATATCCTTCATCCATTTTGTTTTCATTCTTGCATCTCATTTTTCCCCATCTTCTTCGTCTGCGTTGATTTTTGTCCTGCTTGTGCTCTGCTTTCCTTTGCTTGTGCTCATCTCGCACGATATACATCTACATAATACCCTGCAAGCCACCATAAAGGTGTGTGGCAGGGGGTGAACTCGATTCTTTCCACTACGATTCTATGTGTTTAGGTGATTCACCTGGGTATTCGGAACATTTTCCTGCAACCCTTGCAAGTCGGCCTTTTCTTGCGTGCTTGGTACCAACTCCTCTTTCAGTATTAACTAATTTAATGCGTGATTTTGGCACAATCCTTTTCCGTATGGTTTCTGATTTTCGGCAATGACTTGCGAGACATGTTAATTTCTCGGGAGAACATGAAATAACTAGACATACTCAGGAGCAAAATGGCATGATTCTGGGCCTTCTGATAGCCGAAAAACAGCACGGGCAGAAATGGGTAGGAGAAAAGAAAAGGGGCCACTGTAAGAAAATGGAATATCGGAAGGGGAAAAACGAAGGACCTACAAAGAAAACAGTTAAATCCACGTACTCCATAGTTGGCTGAATCGAAAGGAGAAGAAAGAAAGGATGCATTGTGAGCTTATTCCACGCTAATTCTCTTCAGCCCATATTTTATTCAATCGGTACGTGACCTAAGTCGTCAATTCGTTGAGTTTTATTTAACAAAGTAGAATTCTTAGTGTAGCTTAAATGAACACATGAACAATGAATGATTAATCCATTTGGTTTTGTCATTGATGAAAAGTAGTTTGAAATGAAATATGATAAGATGAGTTAATGATATGTTCGATGTGATAATGAAGAATGCGAAAAATTCTAAAATTAGTTTACTAATATTCTGTGTTCTTTTGATCGTTCTTTGTTTCGCGTGGGAATATCGTCATCATCGAACGTTGACTGAATGGGTGAAGTTGTGTTAATTTACTTATCGAGTATTTGTGTATAATTACGGAGTCAGAGACGGTGGAGTTGATTTGTTTTCTTATACCATTGAAACCATCACACGTAAATGAGAGACATGGGTGGGGGGTTCTATTTTTCTCGAAGAGAGTGTGTATTTGTTTTTAAATGTACCGTAGTTAATGCGCCCCCATGCGGAGAGTTTGCTCGGGCAATTTGTAAAAATCGCGACTGGAAATCGGAGTTCATTTGTCGTCGGGAAAGGACCGTAGCGAGAGGATCCATTTCCGTGGAGGAGCATTCAGAGTTAACGAACTACGGCAGCGCGAGGCGTATCTCTTTTTTTTCGTCTCTTTTTTTTGTTTGCCTCCATCTCCCATCTCTTACGTTCTTCTTCCCCTCCCTTTCACTTGTTTTTATCCGCTCAATCACGTCACTGCTCCCTCGTGCGCGGACGACTCTTCGGTAATAATGATATTCGCGTCAGATCGTGCATCAGATGGACAGGATAAATGTTCTAGACGGGTCAGCGAGCATTTGGTGGGGAAATATGAATGCGGTGGTTTTTAATGAAGAAAGAAATCGGTCGAAGTGGATTAATAACAGCTTTCCGAATAACATACCGCAATTTTCGTTGGCATTCGCTGTCAATGAGAGATTTTTTTCTCAATGACATTTTTTATCACTGATCATTTCTTTTATTACTTTTTCTGCGACAAATATTAGATTAGGGAGGTAGAGGTAGAGTTCTGAGCGAGAGAATAAATGTCTATAGGAATGAAAGGATAAAGAAAAAAATGTTTTTAAATGGTTGACCATGGGAACGACCTATCGTATGAAATTCGAATTATTTTGCCGAAGTACACAGCAGTTTACCCGTCATGAAATGCTGCAGATTTGACCCAGACTAAAGGATATTTTGGTATCGTGTCTCGTGTTGGTCATAAATTTCCCATTACGCGATTCTCGTTCTCTGTGCACCCTAAAACATTTGATTAATAATTGGTTAATTACATATAATGCAGGATAGTACTAAAATTTTCTCTTTGGATTGTAAATGAAGTCATGTTTTACGATGCATTCCCGTTTCTGGTGAATTTCCTCATGCTTACGGAAGAAAAGAATTAAAAATTAAAATACAGAAGGGGATGAAACAATGATTCTGAAATGGCGCACAGGATCAAAAGGAAGGCATTCGTTCGTGGATTTTTCACGTAGTGGATTTTTTTGCGGAAATCTCCTTTTAAGTTCCTGTATTATTCTTTCATTTCCTCCGCCGATTTCTCCACTGTTTTCACTCTGTCGCTTTCATTAATCTTTACATCCTTCATCCCTCAATCCACGCTTTTTCTGCATTGTGCATCCATGCAGCTTGCTCGTCTTCTATTTGATGTGTTCGTTCATTGCCTGGAGATTAAGAGTGCTCTCTTTATCATCGTGAATATTGCACACCTTATTGCTCTCCTATCGCATTTAACACCCATACCATCTTTTTTTTATTTTCTCTAGTCGACTGATGAAAAAGACGGTTTCTTTCCGGTCATCATAGAAAACTGTTACACGCATTCTTTCTTCTATTGAAAATATTTTAAAGACATAGTGGATTTCCACCATAACATCTGTCTCACACTAAGTTTCACCTCTGCAGGTACTTGTTTTTGGGTTTGTGTCTGCCTTTCAACGATATTATCTGAGTTTTTGACGAACATGAATACTTTATGCTCTAATGGTGTCTGGTATCACACAGCTTAGTTCGGTTTCCCCAAGAAGGGCTTCAAGCCCAGCTGTGTCATATGACGCTGTATGCACACTGTGATGATCTCAGCTTGTGAACAAAATGTTAGAATAAAACAAAATAATTTGGAAACAAGAAATCCTACGATTTTTTAAGAGTCCACGCTCAGATGTTCAGAAAAAACGACGAATTGGAAACAATTCCTAACGTATCAACGGTAAAGTTATTATATTTATAAATCCTCTTAATAAATGTTTAAATTCCGGTGTGGAACGCTGTAACTATTTTGTGTGTGGTATGTCAAGGATGTTATTGGATTTATTCCGGGTTTGCAGGAATAAGAAAAATCTCCTTAAAATGAATTTGAATTATGCACTCCGGTTCCCTCCAGTTATTCATGAAGCAATGAATCCATTCTAAGAGCACCGCATTCCTGCGTGATCGTTTTTTTATGCTCTAAGGAAACCGCTTCCCCTATCCGGCCAGCATTTCGCGTGCGTATCGAATCGCGCTTGCATTATGTGTACGGTTTGGGTAATTTGCCCCGGCATGTTTTTTTTAACCCCCTCATCTTAGCGGTTCCCTGGACGACGGCGTATTAGGACGCCCACCTCGCCTAATGCACCCCTTTCTTCTCTGCTCCTCTTCGTACTCGATGTTCTACCCCTCCTCTGCAAGTTCATTCGAAGCCGAAAGACTGACGCCCCTACTATCATTATCCTTGCCCTCCGCACCTGTTCTCTCGACACAATGTGACCGACCTCGTTTGTTAGTGGCCAAGTTATGAAGCCGAGACGACCGAATTCTAGGGTCATGCGCGCCACTAGGAATGTTTGGAGTGTTTGTCTTAGATTTTTAGCGGTGTTTTGTAGCGGAGAAGGGGTGGAGGAAAACTTGGTGTCGATAATAATCTTAACTAAGAGGTCAAAGTGTCACTGTGCGATCTGGAGGATGTAGTTCACGAAATCGAGTGCTCTTCTGATATTATGAACTACCAGTGATATGTATTTATGGCATAGAAATCTTTCGTGCCCCAAGTTCGTTCATTAGGCGTGAGCGAAAGAGAAACGTGAGCGTCTCATTCTGACGCACACATGTGTTTCATTTTTACCTTTTGTTATCCCGAATTTCTGCTTCACCCTCGGACGTGTAAAGTAATATATGTGATTTTTTTCCGTTAAACCAAAACCCTTTGGAGCAAAGGGCATGAGTGTGTCTTTGTGTAAAGTTTTTAATATTTAATAATGACAGGAGCGGAATAGTCACTACTGGAAACATTCGGGATGTGGATGGATAAACTGAATGACAAACGAAGAAGTTCTGAGCCTTTAATTCGAAAAGAGAAGCCTGATGAAGATTTTAAAAGAAGGGGCAATTTCAGTTCAGTTCGAAGAAGTTCTGAGCCTTTAATTCGAAAAGAGAAGTCTGATGAAGATTTTAAAAGAAGGGGCAATTTCAGGACAAGTGTTGAGATATGATGGAGTCGTCGAGGGAAAAGCAGATCAAAGTACTTATAGAACAAGTACATCTACATCAACGCGATTCCCTGCAAGCCACCGCGAGGGTGTGTGGCAGGGGGTGAAGATCACCAATCATGCACTATTGACATGCAAACAAGCAACAATAGGGTCTCATGCAACTAGATTGTTAGTATCTATAATATTTATAGTATTTAGAGTATTGTGAGTGTGAAGTGGGGTAGTGAGATAAGTAGTGAGGGTGAAAAAGAGAATAATTGCATAAATATTATGTAAATATGAAGAGGCTAGCTAATAGGATAAACGAACGCAGAGCTGCCAAACCAATCTTAGGATTGATGAGTAGTGATGATGATGATGATATGCATATTTTGTCATTGTAGCGGTGCTAATCACCATCCGATCGCCTCGGTATTCGTTTCCCCGCTTATTTGTCCCTTGAATCTCATCCCTTTGCTTTTCTCTTCCGCTTCTTCTCTGGGTTCTTCTTTTATTCTCCACCTGCGTTGAGGATGGATGATGATGCCCTTGATTTCTTCTTCCCTGCGCTGGTGACCCTCCTTTCAGAAACGTTTTCAGGTTTGCCACCCTGCGGCGCCCCTTGGTTATTTTTTCCTCCTCCCCCCCGTCCACTCCTGTCTCTTCTCCCCCATCCTCTCCCTCCTCTTTCCCTCTCCCTCCAATTATCCCCCCACCCCCGGAGATAGGGGAAGGAGTCCGAGTCGGTGGTGGAGTAGGATGGACTGGACTCTGGTGGTAATTACAGGCCTGCTGCGGGTGCGGAGGAGAGGATGTGGTGGGGGGGATAGGTGAGGGGGAGATGGGTGGGTAGGTGAGAGAGGAATGGGGCGAGGGGAGGGGGGGAGGAGACGTCTGTTTGGAAGGAGCCGGGCACGTAGTATTAAGATGGGGGAAGGTGAGTGGATGGATGGGTTTGAGCGAGGGAAGGGCTGGATTTTGTAGATGCGGGGTGAGGCTCTCCCGGAGAGTGCGTTCCTTCCTACTTCGCTCTCCCGGGGTCCCCGGCGGTGGCCGGTAGCTCAGTGACGTCCGGAATGGCATCATCCGCGGGGTATACGTGGTTCAGATTCCGTGAGGACCGGGGCTCCAGCGATGCACACACGAAAGTGGAGATGGTGTGGTCGTCTGAGAATTCCAATCGAGGAGGATGGGGGGGCACGGATTGGATGCTCTTAGGGATCGCTCTTCGTGTTCGGCAGGAAAAATTGCAAAGGCAGAAGCGTTCTCTGAAAGTGTTTCATTTACCGATTTTTCAGATGCCAAATCTATGCGGAATGCCCACTTTTCCAAGTACTCATCTAAAATTAACCTCAGAAAATATGTTAACTCCGTCACATTGCCCTACAGTTGAATAATTGGTGGAGAAGTAGTTGGTTGTAATCATTCGAGAAAAGTGACTGAATGTTGAGTTCATTTTACCCCTTAGGTAAAATTTTTAAGTGGCCAGAGATGGTAATTTCTCAGGAATCGGAGGAAAGTTGAGGAGAAAACCGACGTCGCCATTAGCTTGTTATTTAAAAAAGGCTCCCAAGGTGTATCTTCCTATCCGACGGATGGAGTACTGAACTTGAGTGCTCTCAACATTACAGTCATGTAAGGTCCATTTCACTAATTAAAAATATCTACCACTCTTGGGACTCAAAGCTGAGTCCTCGGAGGAGGAGTCCTCTGTGCACCCTAAAACATTTGATTAATAATTGGATAATTACATATAGTGCAGGATAGTACTAAAATTTTCTCTTTGGATCGTAAATGGAGTCATGTTTTACGATGCATTCCCGTTTCTGGTGAAACGGGAGGAGGAGGAGGGCGAAAAGTTTACAGGTTGTTACCAAAGCCTGATCTCCAAAACAATCGATTTAAGAACAATTATGGCAGAAGTGGATGTTGCGCAATGAAACATTAACTTCCTCCTTTAAAAATCCGGTGATAATGAAAAATGACTTCTCTATCTTTCTGTCGCAATGGTCTTTATGTTGCGGTTGAGTTTATTCCGATTGCACTAGAACAACAAATCATATGCACTCTTGTCGACGTTGATTCACCTGAAGTAACTGGTGGCTGACGGAAATATTTTTCGGTGGATAGAACACTGGCCGGTGATGTTAAATGACTGTCATGTCTCTGTACTTATGATTGAAACTAATAATTAATAATATCATAAGCATTTAATGTTTTGTGCTCTCATTTTTTAAAATTTCTTTTTCCCTTAAGATTTAAATTCCACTGAAATCGTATTAATATTACTGAGGTCGTGGCTATTTGGAGAGAGTGGAATTTGACAGTAGAGGAAGGGTGAAAAGTAACCCTTCATAGGCAGGAACCTACTCTAAACGTAAGGCACCAATGGGTGTTAAGCGAAGTACTATTCAACAGACCGTACACTGAACTTAAATTGCTCTCCATACAACTCAAGGAGGGACCGCGGTATATCTTAGAAAAAATGAAACGCTACCGTTGTTCTAACACGGGCCCTCGAAATGGGAAAGGTCATCAAAACAATCCGATCGCCATACAACATTTTGGTGCCTTCCTTATTACCATCTGAAATTTTTATTTGTAAGAAAACTTTGGAATTAGGTCGTGATTCTGCAAACGAAATATTTCGCTAAGATGAGAACTACTTTTTAGAGAATTTTTGTCTGGGTAAGATCAGTGCCATTTCAAGCATACTGAAATGATTTTACCCTCGATCTCTTAAAAGAGCAGTGAGATTATAGCGTCACTCAGTGAGTGGAAGAACACGAACGACACGGTAAAACAGTACCAGTGAAGTGCCGCCCTACATGACTCTCTTTAGGAAAGGGGTTATAAGTACACACAATGGGAGACCAAACATAGTTTTCGTCTTTTTTTGTGGACTTATTGTGCGTGGGCAAATATTTGTTCCCGAGCGTGGACGTTTCGGCACCAATGCACTCACATACTGAAAAATTACGGTCCAGTTCCACCCGATGCCCAAGTGCATTACGTGTGTTTTAGTGCCGCGAATTATTTGTGTTGTACGGGGCTAAAAGGAAAGCTGGTACGTGTGGGTGTGTGCTCATACGTATGTGTGTTCGCCACGAGTTTGCCTTTGCCTTTCTTCTATTGTCGCTGCCAACGAAGAGGAAGAGAGAGAGGGAGGGAGTTGTTCTTTCAGTCCCACGTTCTCCCTCGCCGTGGTGGATTTGGGAATACGATACGTCTCTCTTATTTCACCTTTTTTCCCACCATCTCTCTTTGCATTACACATGCCTTTAACCGGCAGGAGAGGTCGATAGGAGTGGGAGGAAAGGAGGTTTTGAACATTTCCACCTTTAGGAGGTCTTGTTTCCACGGAAATCGTCGAGAAGGGCGAGAGGGAGGGAGGTTGGAGCGTAGCGGTTGAAACCACCGCCACCGCCGCCGTGCGGAAATCAACCCCTTTGGGTACCAGGGTCTCTTGCGCGAGACAACGCCGACCGTCAGAGCTCGCGCCTTATATTTCCCTCCTCTCGCACAAATATGAGCCGTCCCCTCTCGCCCGCTCAAACGCGCTCTCATTTTTCTCTTCGCGTTCTCTCCGGAAAAAAACTCCCGCTGAACTTCCCCACCCAAACCATCGCCACGCCGCTCTCTCGCACCCCCACCCTAATTTCCTCATGTGTAATCCTTTCTCTCGTGCGTAGCTGGACACAAAGCCCTTATTCCCCTCCCCCCTTCCTAAATTCACCCTCGGAATTCTCCCTCCCAGCCCTCCCCTCAGCTACCGCTGCCACCTCCTCGCATCCCTCTGCTCCTCCCGCGCTTTTCTCACCCCTTCTTTTTCTTCCCTCCCCCTTCTCCGACCCCGTTCACCTCTCCTCCCCCCTTTTCTCTCGCTACGAAACGCCTTGCCTTGCTCCCACCTCGGGACGCACTTCTGTCTGGCCCGATTGGGGCATTAATTTTTTCTTCAATCGAATCGGTTTATAGAACTTTCCTTGTCTCCCATCATTTTTACTCGGTCGTATGTCGTGATGTTTTCTGCAAAAACAGCGACTCACTGAATTATCGATTCAGATTAGGTTGTGACATCCTGCCGATGGCCTGCCCTGCAGTCGAATTGGCTGTATGCTGCGGCTATGGGGAAAAATTCTGACTCATATGTTAAGGAAGTGCCATGGAGCAAAACAATCTTCAGGACGTGTGGTTATTAAACAAGACATTGGAAAGAGAACTTATGAAACAATTTCAAAGCATGTGTAAAAGTAACGCAAGAAATATTTACCAAGGCGAAGCACATCATATCCCGCATGTTCAATTATGATGTTCCCAAATATTATCCCAATAATCCCACATATTATCAACAACCATAAAAGGTGAAATATTCCGAATACAGGTAAAAATAATTTTCCCCTAAAGATGTGGGAAAATGATTTTTATCGGTGAATGTATGTACAGAGTACGTTAATAATTTATTTCAGGATTTCAAAACATTTGTATTTGAGAATGTTTTCCGAAAAAACGTTAATAGAAGGCCTTATGTGCAATGGTGTAAATTATTCAACTTGTGTTTGATTGCTGTTTTTAGCGAAATTGCATTATTTGAACTTCATGCCTTCAAAGGAGTGAAGACATCCATTTTCTTTCTATTGACATGGGCCCTAGGATGATTTTAATCTCATCCCTCTTAAAACTCTCCGCATATTTTAACACTTGCTAAATATTATAACCAATAGGTAGACATGATAAAGATAACTGCTTTTCTCCACACCTGGGAATCGAATTTACTTATAAGAGGGGACTCGGAAAATGAACACTTTTTGTATGTGAGGATATGGAATACAACGCTGCCAATTTTTCGCCAGGTTAGGTACTATCTCTCTTTTTATAGCTCTTATTATTTTTTAAACTTTTGACTTATTATTCAGGTATACTCGAGGAGTTTAGTTCTCTAAATGTTTTGCTTGAAATGGCCAAATATACTAATGATCAGGCCATTGGCGGTTGAGGAAATTCTTAAAGATTTACCCATATTTTGCCTTTTGGTTGAACGTGATATCGAACTAATTACGCCGTTATCTTCCCCATCGATTTTTTAAAATCTCTTTTCTCTTCGCTCTAACCTTAAGTAAAACAAAAGTATAAATTTATCATTTCACATTCTGCGTTAGCAGGGTTACGTATTCTACCGTATTGTTTCGAAAAAGTAACTCGAAAAACGGGGAAAATGTTCTTTGAGCATGAGAGCGATGAGAAAAGAAACCTCAGGATTGTTTTATTCACGATTAGTTTTTATTTAGGTTGTTATTTTTTTGTAAACGTTTTTTATGTGCTGTCACAGGGTTTTGTAAACACGGCGCTGTGTAAACGCGCTTTCAGTTTTTGTATGAAGACGAATTGGATGAAAGAGTGTATCCGAAGCCGATTTCCTTGCAATATGCCACGCGTGTTCCCATTCCTTCCTTTTCCCTTTTACTCTTCATGTCTCTACTTCCTTTTCCCTTTTACTCTACATCCCGGGACCGCCCGGTTTCCCCATCCGCCGCTTTTTTCTCTTCTTCGTACACGTTCTCAACTTCCCCATCGTGTTTTTATAAACTCTTTCTCTTTACTCTTATCTCCCTCTCTCGGTCTCCCTCCTTCGTCCAATTCTCCTCTCTTTCTCTCTTCCATCCCGCTTCTTCCATTTATTTTATTTCCTTCGCAGTGATCGTTTCCCTGGCCAGCGACGGTTGCTTTCATTAGTCCCGAGACCAAACTGCGCTCATGTGTGGGGGCCGCCATACCTTTTCGCGGAGGTGTAATCGTGGAAAAGGGAAGTGGTGGGGAAGAGGAGGGGGGTGGGGGGGAAAGTCGAAAAAACTGGCATCCGAGGCGAGTTTGCGGTGTCCGTCCATTTTTGGAAACACAAGGGTCAGCGCGAGAGTCGTCGTTTGCAAAACATGGGGTGGAAATGGGGAATGAGAAGGAGAGAGGAGTTATGTTTTAAAATGGCCCTTTTTGATTGAAGGGGTCGTTAGCTGTATCTCTTTTTGCGTTATTATATTTTTGGCGAGGTTTGCCGGTGAACGAGGCATCAGGACGGAAAAAAATAAATAATGCGGTCAAGAAAGATGACGTGCTCCAGGCGCGCGATGCGGTCATAAAGTTGACTTGCTGAGTGGTTCTGGGGAAGGTGGGACGTGTTCGTCATTCATGACCGTGAGGCGGGTGTGCATTGCGCTTTGACAAAATAACCAAGGTGTGTGCTCTAGTATCGCGCGTACTATTCTAGGGTAAAAAAATATTTCTCATGCTAATCAATATGGAATTTTACATGACGAATTGGATGCAAGTACAACGTGCGTTCGTCCGGCTTTTAGTATACCTGCCTTTCCTTTTCCTGTGAGTGCTGCGGTGAGGTGTCATAAATGGGAAAGCAATAGAAACATCGCGTTTAGACTTAAAAATTCTTTTCATTCGCGGACATTAATTGGATTTGATACTTCGCAGTTCACCGAGCCTCTTTCTTCCCTCATGTTGTTGGCTACTCTTACATCTAAGAATGGAAAACTATGAATCATCCCAAGAAACATTTTGCACCATCTATGCTACCCATTTAATGCTTGTTTAAGAAAAACACTTCCCCACCGTTGAAGTGTATTTTATTCTGCGGACTAATTTAACAATTCGTAATTCATAAACCACCGAATAAAACTCAGACCTGTTATTCCATTGTAGTGACGAATGAGCTGCCTCATTCCCTTATCACTGCTTTTCCCTCTAATCTATGTTTTAACTTCATTGCTAACAGCTTAAATACTCGTCACGTCGACGCTGAACTCAGTTTTACAATGAGTTATTTAGAATTCTAGTATTTTGTTTCTTGTAGTCGAATTAATATTTTTTTCTTAATTACTGTTAAAGGTGTGGTGTTTGTTTTGTGTTGTTCATTTTTGTTTGTTGTGTCATTGTTCCTGATGTGGATACACCCCCTACCACACACCCTTGAGGTGGCTTGCAGGGTATGTCGTAGATATAGATATAATGGATATAATAGCCTTGCGTAATAAAGTTACTCACGTCTCCGTCATCTAAGGGTTACGAGAACGTGGTCGGTGAAATTTTTTCCTGCTGGATTGTTTTATATATTTGAAAATATATAATGTTCTAATAAGATTAAAGATGCTCCAGAGTTCAAAGAATATTGGTATTTGAGCATTTTTAACGAAATGGATTTAGTGTGGTTATGCATTAGTTGATAGGATAGATGATTTTTGGTTATTGCCGTTACTAATAAACCATATGTGAATTCTATACATTGCCTTACCTCTTTTTGAGGTAAATGTATTCGCAACCTTCTCTAACAGGCTAAACATTGGTAGTTTATCATCATTCATCCTTAAATAAAGCAACAACATGGCAAATGAGCGTCTTTTCAAAGCCGGAATTTCATGTAAAAATTGAGGCCCAAGAGGCCCTAGCAGTCTTTCTTCATTCGATATCGATGGAATTCGTTGATATAATATTAGTAGTCCGTGATTTTTACCCTGCCAGTATTCTATCTTCTTTCGAACACCTTTAATTCTGCTGACATTGGTGGCTCGAGGTAAGCTGTGATGACCCGTTGACGTCGCTCGGACCCTGCGTGAAATGTGTTTGCGTGGGAGGTGGTGTACCCGCTTGTGTGTCATGGGAGATATTCAGATTAGGAGCCGACTGCGGGTGTTTTTGAAGATTAAATTCATTAATTATTGATGGCATGAAATGGCTTTTTAAGGGTTCATCATTTCGAAAATTTCAGTCAGGGGATGAAACTGTGTAACGTTCTCTCGAGCTCTAATTCTGCTGAGGACGATAAGGAGATTAAAATGTGAGGATCCTCTTATTAACGAATCCATAAATTCGCCCTAATTTTATAGCATTCACGGTCACTGGTTAGGCATGCAGTATTACTGCCTCTGAAGTGGAGTTTTGTTTTGTTTTGGCGCACGAATAATGGTAGTCATATACCTTTTTTTTACGGAACGTTCCTAGTATTCATTTTTAGGTTTATTGTTAGCTAAATGTTACCTATTCCCGGGTGGAATGATGTTATAATGGCCTTTGTGAAGCTTGAAATTTTGACGCCCCGTAGATATTTGGTGTATTTTTTCACACATTTTTTCACTGCATGCATTCATACTTGTATATCGTGGAACCGATTTTTCTGTGAACTACCTCTTTAAGGCCGCTTTACACGATACAATTATTTGTACAATTTCTTGTACAAACGCCTGCATGAGAAAATTGTACCGTGTAAAGCGGCAAATTGGACGAACGCCCATGCGATTGTCTGAATGACTGAACGGGAAATAGAACCTTTTCTAATTCCATTCAGACAAACATACAATTTCGTTCAGTTTATACAAGCATGCATGTCGGTAGTGCATGCTTGGTGATCTTCACCCCCTGCCACACACCCTCGCGGTGGCTTGCAGGGTATCGTGTATATGTAGATAGATGTAGATGAAGCGTTTGTACAAGAAATTGTGCAACAAATTGTATCGTGTAAAGAGGCCTTTAGAGTTAAATAAAGTTTTTCATTGTACTTCATTGGAATACTCTAGGATGCTTTAACGCTGTCTAGGATAAATGTTTTTTTTTAGTTACCGCCTAAAGAGATTTTTTTAGTGTCATATAAACTCTGAAACTCAAGAGTTTCGCAGTTTAAGAGGAATACGTAAGAACCGGTGGATTATTTTTTTATGATACCTAACTGCATTCATAATTGGTGTTGTCTCTTTTGGAGCCGCACGTCATTATTAGCCATTTATTCACTCAGTCGATACATTAATCGCCATAATTATTCAGTAGTGCCACAATTATAAAACTCAATCCCGTAACTTCTCTGATGTTGTCATCGTCCATGCCTCATTTCCAGAAACAAACTCGCTCCAGCTGTATGTTCTCGTGACTGGTTTTCTTATATCCACGCTTGTATTTCTAGATCTGAGTAGATTTTTATTCTGTTAAAACGCCCCCTTCGTCTGGGATATTCTACTGACTGTTTCCTCCTTGCTTCGTCCATCGCCCGTTTTTCGGCATCCTAGATAGCAATTCTAGCTCACTTCTTTTAGCTTTTGGTTTCCAAGATTAACATCGTCATTGGTGTCGTCTCTTCCACTGCATAACCATTATTGTTGCTTTCCTTTAAATTATCATCTGGTGATATCTGGTAATGTCTTTACAATTATTTTTCTGTCCCATCCATGCTCGCTATGTAATCGACGAATCGAAGTATGCATGAAAGTCTTCTCTTTGATTTCTTTAATGGCTTTCACTATGTAGTAATTGAAAATTTGGGGAGACAGTGAACAGGCTTTTCTTACTCCTATATTAATTCTTGCCTCTTTACTGCTGGGTCCTGATTTAATGGCAGGCAACCCCTGTTTTTTGCACAAACTCTGGATAATTTTTCGGTCATTATACAACGTCCAATGCCTTATAGAATCGCATGTATCTATTTCCAATCCGCTTTGTCAAATGCGTTCTCCAAGTCCACTAAGGTAGTGAACCTCCGTTTGTTCTTCTCCCTTCGTTGCTCTATGTGTTGACAAAGAACGCTGCATTGCCTCTCTTGTGCCCTTGCTTTCTGCTGAATCCATGGTGTAATATTTTTCCTAGGATTAACCTGAACTCTGGAACATAGAAGTCATTTTACACCCAGTCTCACATAAGAGAGTTTTTCTTTGTTATGTGGACGCGAATTTAGGGTAAAACAATCGGTTTTATCAGCCGTCTCTTTAGTTTCTTCTTCCTAAATTTTCCTTAATCTTAGAGTGGAAACCACTGCTGGGAATCTAATATATTAAATAAATATATATATTCTCAATATATTCTCCAAATGATATGTGCAGCGTCAGATTTTTTTTCTACAAAAAGTATTTTATTTATTTATTATGTAATCGATTCATTTTCATAAAGCGAGTACCAATATTATAATATAATGCCCTGTCTCAATCCCGCTGGTCTTAGAAGTTAGTTGGTGTAAAGAGTAGGAAGGAGGAAAAGCAGGAAACACGCTATACGGTGTCGTATCCATTCAGTAAGGTATCGTTTCTGCATGACAAAATCAGGCACACGCCATCCTTCCGGTGGCTTAGCATCGTTACGCTCTGCTGCTTTCAATGCTATATTAAGACGTTGCCTCGGCGTAATGCTTCTGCGAAATGTTTTGACGTGCCATAACGCAGAAAATGAGTTCAGAAAACTCGTCGAGGGGAGGAGGAGAAGAGACGTTCACTTCCTGACTCCGAGGGGAAAAGTTCCACCACAGAAACCCAGCAAGACGACTGCCCTCGGATGGACCAGAATTGTTTCTGCCCTGCCGCCAACAGATGGCTCTTGTAGCCCGAATGGGCGCTCTCGGTCGGGAGATCTCGAGTACCTTTATTACCTGCTGACCCCGATACACGCCTTGAGGGCAGCTGCCTGACCAGCCCCAAGGCGGTTAGCCTCTCTCCCTCCCCCTAGAGATAATTAAAACGAAGACAGACCCTCTGGGCGGGTAGGAACTAGGACTCCTCTGAGAAAGGGAAAGAGGGCTTGAAATATATCTTTCTTGCGGCACGGACGAGAGAGCACCTGCAAGACCCCGCCCACCTACCCCGACACTCCCTTCGTCCCTTCTTCACCCCCCTCCCCACCCCACCATCTCCCTCCCTGTTCCTCTTGGTCTACCTGTTGGTGCTCTGGAGAGCGGTTTGTATACCTCAGAGGGTGCCTCCGCACATCTCCCCCTACTCCGTACCCCCCCGTAGATTCTGATTACGGTCCCCGTGGAGAGAGAGAAAATGGGTTTTCTGAGGGGGAGGGAGAGAGAGAAGAGGACCGAATGGGGAATGTTCGAGGAGAGAGAGAGAGAGGTCTCAAGACTTGGGGAGATGATGAGGGGTAAATTGGAAGAAGAGCGTTCCCCCGTGGTGGACGTAATTTTTTTTACATGCGTTTCGGAGCGGGCGCTGAGGGTTGGAAGAGGAGTTTTTGAGGTTTGGGTGAAAACGGGCGGGATGAGGGTGAGGACGGCCACCTTACGAAAATTGAGGTGCATGGAAAAAATAGGAGGCGGGAGAGCAGGATTCGAAGGGGAGGTTATCGGCTGCAAGAGGCATGGGGGTCGGGCGGTGGACGGCGTGAAATTGGCGCCATTGGTCGGGGGAGAGGGCAGAGACGAAGTCGGCCTGGCCCTTGTCCGCTTGGTAATGGCGTTTGGAGTCATTATTATGGCGTCCTCTACCGTAAGGGTGCCTAGAACCTCCAATGCCTTTCTCCATGGTATCGCTGCCCGAGTGTTTACCAAGGCGAAGCGTCTGCCGTTGACGTGCTTGTTGAAGTCTCCGGTTAGAGATTTTTTTCGCTTTAAATTCGCATGTAAACCCACAATATTTTCACCCAACATCTACTTTTCTTCAGGTCTAAAGTCCTTTTGACTGTAAAGGATAATTTGATTTGTCCTTTGCTTGTGCTGCGATATTGTGGGAGAAGGTTTCGGTAACTTAGAAGGCAACATTTTTCCGAATAGTGAAAATATTTCACCCTCCATCGAAGAAAATGACATAGAATTATAAAATATTTATAGAGCAAAATGATCACTTGTCAGCAATCCAAAGATTGATTTGTCACAGCTCTCCATTCCATTTATCGGCTAGCCTCTTCATATAGGTATGCATGTCTTTTCTATTAATTACTTTTTTACTTGCTCCATATATTTTATACAAGGTCTTCCTTTACCAATCTTACCGTCTATTTACCCCTGGATGACTTATTTTATCGTATTTTAAGGAAGTGAAGCATTGTTTTTTTAGCGCAGAGTATTAACTGGTGCCCATTTAGATCGATACACAAAAGTAAGATGGAATTTGATACCAAGTCTAATTTTGTGCTGAGTCAATGGTCTTCCCGCATGTATTCATTCATCATGTCTCCTTTTCTCTCCGCTTGAAGTCCCGTGCATTTAAGTGCAATCGACATCAGTATGCGCTATGGATCCGAAAGATTTAGGTTGCCATAACTTTCATTAATTTCGATAACCCATTCCAAGTCGGTAATAACTTACAGCTGCAGCATGCATCGAGGCTGGCGTATAATAGGGTCATTCCCATGCGCGGAGTTGTGCGGCCCTGAGGAACTTTTCGGAGGGTCTGCGCTGTTAATTGGGAACGTTCCTCCGGGAGATTTGTTTTTCTCGGACGAAGGGAAGAAAAGGAGTTGGAGGGAGGAAGAGCGAAAGAGAGAGGGAGAATATTGAAGTCTTAGAAAAAGAATAGTTTCTTCTGGAAGAGATTGGTAACAGAGGAAATATAAATATGGGAAGGAGCAACCTACGTGTTCTACTTTATTGTAAACTAAAATAAGATATACTTTTACATTTGCCTGTTGGTACATCGTTATGAAAACGTGCCTATGATTTTCGGTATGATATGGCGTATAGGATATTGTTGCGAAGTGCTGATTATATTGGGAGAAACTCAGAGTATAACTAAGGACACTAACTGGAGACAAAGAGCTAGGAAATGCATTTTGCTTTCTGATTTTAAAAATTTTCCTTGATGAAAAGGAACGATAAGTATTTTTAAAACTTCTATTCTATGTTCTTCCACACTCAGAATAGACAAACCTACGCTAGCAGTACAATAGTTATTAAATAGAGTAGGTTGGCTAGTTTTTTTAGAACGACGTTTTGCATAGTACTCGTACGTTGCTATTTATCTTCTCAGTTATTTATATGTTTTACTTATATTGTCATCAGTTTATCTCGTCGTATTTGAACGTATAAAGGTACTTCCGTAAGTCAATGAAATACTAGAAACAAGTTTTTGGGATAAGTTTACCCTATGACATGTGTTATTTTGTGAAGGTACCTTTTTGGTATGTTTTTGGAATGGTTATAATATGGGATGACCTAAAATTTCATCGTCAGTTGCCATTAATGGACCATAGGGATTCCTTCGTGCGCTTACTATCGTAGTCCATCTCTTCAAATTGCGAACATGTGGCAGAAGGGCTTCTTATGCGTGCCAGCTGCAAGACTTCACAGCTGGCCATGTTCATGTTGGTGGACATTTTTAGGATATTACCTTTACGTATAAAAATCCATTCTCGCAGTGTAGTGCTCCGTAAGGCTTCTGTAGGAGCCTAATTAAGCTGGTAGTATCAAGTGGCGAGTATTTTACTCAGTCAACGCACTTCGAAAAATACAATGTGATTCTAAATAGCCTCCAGGGTTTTAAAGGTAATTATGCTATTGATAAATATTGTGAATATAGTAATGCATCTACATAATACACTGCAAGCCACCATTAGGGATTGTGGCAGGGGAGAATTAACACAAACATGCTTTATAAGGTGTACAACATATCAGTACCTACATTAAAATACTACAAGTTTTTAATCATGATCAACGGTGTTGACTCTTTTCCACATGATACAGCACAAATACAATAAACGATCCAATATACAGTCGCTGTTGTCGATCATGATATGTTGGCTAGAAGTTGGATTCAGAATTGATGTCTGTCATGTATTCTTCGAAGGTACTTACACATGTATATAAAATGTAATGCACGTCCAAAATTGGATAGCCCCTTAATGCACTGATATGGTACTT
Source organism: Platycnemis pennipes (assembly GCA_933228895.1). NCBI lineage: Eukaryota > Metazoa > Arthropoda > Insecta > Odonata > Platycnemididae > Platycnemis > Platycnemis pennipes. The sequence continues at coordinate 58,247,911 of OW121853.1, forward strand.
TAAACTGCATCTCTTATAGTTATGAAATAATAAACCTTCAAAATCTCGGAGACAATTATGAATCTCTCTTTATGACATTGCCAGTAGGAAAATTTAAGAAGTATTTTCTGGGTGCCGTGTATTTCATGACTACGACTAAGAGTAATTTGATTTGTAATCGGTCATTGAATACAATCCCTCGGGATTTCCCTAATGGTTTTAATCCACTCACCTCATGGTGGTCCTGTCTTTGGAGCGCAAGCTTTTATTATTTGAGCGTGGGAGGTGATCCTTCCTTTGTCATTGCTGACGGTAAGCTTCCCCGGGACTGCTTTGAGGTGGTTTACTTTGAGGACTAATGCAAATGCTTTCTCTATGGGGCTTTGATTTCGCACGCTTCCGGGTAGCCGATTACAAGGTCGAATGGGAGCATCTAATTGCAAAGTGTGGTCGTGCGAAGGATAAACATTACATTTCTCTAAACTTAGCTCCATACCTATTTCTAATTAACTATCTGGGGCAATCAAATTACTATCGGTTGTTATGCCTATAGTTGACAAAATGTTCTCCTTCTGCCCTTTATGTATAATCCCTCAGTGAAATTTCATAAAATTTCGAGAAAATACGGTTGACTTTCTTATAGTGATGCATACTTCATTAAAATAATAATGGGTACTGTCATATAAATGCTTGAAAACTTTCCTGGGGAATGAAAGAAATGGCAGTAATACTCCTTCCACGGAGAAATATTGCTTTAAACATACAATTGTGGTGCCATTCAGAGATCTCGTGTAGTCTTGCTTCCGGGGAACAATATTCCCTTAGAGTATGACTCCCTTGAATTGATTTTTCCTTAGCATGTGTAACGAACCAAAAATATTCTTTATGTGTTGTAAAAAAACTGATAAAATCATATGTGCTAATTTTGTTGTTGAGAAATAAAGTAAATGCTTTAAATCGAGGGACCAGGTAATCGTTTCCTTAAGGTAGTCAAAACAGATTGCACAACTACGCCCTGAGAACCAGGTGACTCTGGTGGGTGGTTATCCGAGCAAACGTGTTTTAAAAACCCAATCTCTCTCTTGTTAAGCCACACAAATCCTCCATAGCCGTGAATGCTCACTTTAATTCCACTTAAGCCCCTTCGTGGAAGATCAATGCCCGGCGATATGTTGAGGAGTTAAAAGCGACTCGGCCCAATTTGCTAAGCCGGTACATAATGTTTGACGCCCAAGAGGACGAAGCCATATGACGCATGATGATGGCTTTTGTGGTGGATAGAGGCTTATCATCCCGGGGGACCGGGTTCGAATCCCGGCTGTGGCAGGTGTATTTAACTGGAACTTCTTTTGTTGCTGCTAGACGGGCCATTCAAGTATGATCCTATGCCCATCAGTTTGCACTTAAAACCGTGGACCCATGGCACCTTAGGTTAAGAGCAGAATGACGTCATCGCCGTCCTTTCCTCCGTTTCTTGAAAAATGCGTGCATCTGCCCAATTTTCCTCCTTACCCTTAATGTCGCAAATGACATAAGCCGTCTGTCTTGAATAGCTACCGCTGACTACTTCGTGCGTCTTCCTTCGACTTTCGTCTCTAGCTCAATCGGTCTCTTAAATTATACATAGTGCGTGTTTCTATTAGTATATCCGTATTCCAGTAGTATTTTTGTGAACGTTCATACTCTCTGATAGGCATCAGCTTTCGTCTAAAGATGCGTTATATTCGACCTCATCGTCCATATTTTGCATTTCAGCGTATTATATTAGATTTCAGCGTATTAGCCTTTAGCGATGTAGGTCTTTCTGCTTTTTGAGATGAGGTTTTCCTTTAGCCGAAATTAGCCATTGAGCTTGCAGTGATCCAGTCTAAGCTAAGACTAAATAATTGGGTTAGTTGGGTTGTGCTCTCTATTCGTAATGAATATTTCTTTCCACTTCTAGGTCAGCAGGATAAAGGAAATAACCCCCTCACCTACAGCATATAACAACCAAATGTTGTGCTTTAATTAATGAGTGAGTACAACCATTGCCAATGGAGGTTCTAACGGGGTGATATTTAATTCGCTGTAGGTTCTCGGAGTTTTGATACATCCCCTCTATTTTCAATGCTTTAGAAAAGGGATACACTATGAAAATACTCTTCCACGATGAAATTTATGCTGGAGGAAATATATTTGTGGTTATTGTGTAAACCTCTCAAGATACAGATTAGAGTGGTGGATAAAATCCACTGGTGGATGAAATTCTTTAAAGTCGATTTCAGCAATGTACGTATTCATTTTAGATTGCACCAATCAAAATTCGCACCTATATTTGAGATATCGAAATTTTCCTTACTGCGCATGGATCAGTGAATGTATTCAGCCGACTCGTCCCGGACATGGTCGTAACTTCGCGAATAATTTTTTGATTCCGCAAGGAATGAAATAATAACAGAGCCTAATACTATTCCGATAGTTATCCCTGGTGTCACCTGCTATAAAACGTTAAAATGAGTAGGGAGCTGGTGATAATGGAGGAGGATAACGATGACATAACGACGGCGGATAATAGGCCCCTGGATTAAAAATGAGGGCATCATTGCTCGGTTGATGGGAGGGTAGGAGGCCAAAAGGGAAGACTATTAAGCGTCGGACACATATATTTCCGCTTTTCTTTCTAGAAATACGCGCCAAAGGCGCATTTCCGAATGTCTTTTTTTCTTACTCTCCTACCAGGAAAACGATTAGAGTAGGCCAGCGGGTGGGGAGGGCAGGGGCAAATGGAAACGGCTTTTGGGAGGGGGGGGTTTTTCGGAGAGGGTTGGATCCCTTATAGGACAAGGGGATGTTAACCCTTTCGCGCCGGAGTCCTACGCAGGAAAATGCTTTCCTTCTCACGGGTTCCTCTAGAATATTTTTCCACTCCCTGTACGGAGCTCTCTTGAAGCAAGGCTTCGAGCAGGTATGTCTTTCCCCCGCTTTGGGACCGGACCCAGTGGGGTTCCCGACCCTTTCCTCGGCCACTGACCAGAGATTATCTTCGCCCTTTTCCAAATGAGAACCCACCTCGGCTTCTGTCCGCGGTCAACTATTTTTAATTCAGTGATTTTTGTTAAATAAATAATAGTAAGACTTTAACTGGGGGTTAATACACAAATAAATTCCTGTTGTTATAAATACCATTTAGAGATTTTAAACGAAATTCTAATGTTAATATTAAGATATTTAGCACAATAGACATAATATCAATGGTTACAATAATAATTATTTCTGTTGTTTCGCAATAAAAGACGTCCGCGCATAATCCAACCATACCCGTGTTTTATATAAAAGCACATGCACTTTTTTGGTGCTATACCTTCATCAGGAAATATTTTTATGTAAATATATTCGCAATGGTAGCGCGAGATAGATTTTTCTGCCTAGCAATTATTTATTGTATCTCCCAATATTCCATCACGCACGCATGCGGTTTTCTTCTAGTTTTAACATAAATGATTACAACATAATTATCACTCTTAGCCACATTACACAGAATAAATTTGAATGCTGAACACCAAAAAGATTCAGTTACAAGAAAGTAAAGTTTATTGACTGCTAATAAATTAGCATAAACCACACCCTTCAGCGGGATTTTCAACCTATAATGTAGATATAATAGATTTCGCGGTATGTTGTGTGGTATTACCATTACAGTTGTTTTCCAATATATGTTCATAAACAAGTAAAACGGAGAGAAAAATATCGGTACTACCTTATCGTCAAATCATAAAAAAACATACGTCTTTGTTCCTCATTGCAATGAAAAATTCTCCAAAATCGGTTTGAATCTCATTGACAGGTGAACTCTGTTAATAATAACGTTAGAGTTCCGTTTAAAATTTCTAGAGATTCAAAAAAACATAAGGAATTAACTTCTGGAACTCAATAATGCGATTTAGAAACAAATATGATTTTGGTTTTTCAAATGCATAAATAAAAAAGTGACCGCGAACAACTGCCGAGGGTGAGGCTCGCGCTGCGAAGAAGGGTCGAGATAATCCCCGCCTCGTAGCCGAGGAAGGGTCTTCAGACCCGCGAGGAAGGGTCCTTTATGACACCTCGGACCTTTTCTGCCTACCTGACCCCAGCGACGTTTTAAGACGCCCTTCGTTCTCTTGCGTAGAAAAATCTGCGGCGTTTATAAACGGCCTTCGTTCACAGGAGTGAAAAATCTGCGGCGTTTATAAACGGCGTTCGTAGCGAAAGGGTTAAGAGAATCCCTATACCTTTTTTTTCATCGGCACCATCTGTTGTCGACGCAGTCTCGTTTTGATATAATGGCTTATTCCTTCCTCCCTCCCCCCTTCCCAACCCTGACCAAATGGTGGAACTAATAGTTTGGAAAAGATGTAAGTTTTCGCTTAATCTGAAGGAAAGATGGAAGAAAATGAGCGTCGTTCAAAGCCTTTCTCTTGGCCCTTTAAGTTCATATCAAGACATTTCCTGTGATTCATACTCCTTCTCCTACTTTTTGCTTGATGTCGTAAGTTCTATAATTCCCTTCATACAGGCGATTTCCCGTCTGTACGATATTTTTAATATATCAATTAGGTCTTCAATGTGAGGGTATTTGTCAGAGGAATTATTAAAAATTATATAATTTGTGGAAAAATTGAGGTCACAAGTTCAGACGAACCAATACACATTTTGGTGCTCCTCATTCTAAAGTACAACCATCATGTCTTTTTTTCGCTATAGAAATAACACAAAGGATCTTAAGGAATCCATTGGTTAAGAGCCTTTTATATACTTTACTAGGTTTGGATTCCAGTTCTAAAGCACAATTAGGGGGGAGACCCCGAAAATATGTTTAAAATCAGTTTTCGGTTTCGGCATCATGTAATCAATTTATCTTTGTGGTAATTTCTAGATTAATCGCCAAATATATATGTATATGAATAGGTTAAGTTCTAATGATACCTAGACGTTAATGAATAGTTAAGGAGCGACTTTAAAAAAGCCTCAGAATCCATCATGCGAACGATGAGACACATGTAACTTGATGTTTATGACAATAAATAAACTAAATTAAGTACTATTTGATACCAACTTCAGTCAAGGTATATTTTTATGGCTTGGTCTACAGGCGTTACAGGTCAACACACGTTTAAAGGGAATGCTTTTTCTCATCATCATTCAATAATTCTGAGATTGGCCTGACGCAGCTCTCCACACGATTCTTCTATCAGCTTATCTCTTCATATTCACATATCTCTTCTCTTTCACATCCTTAATCACTTATTGTGCATATCCGCTACAAAGCCTTCAATTGCCATTCTTACCGTTTTTCTCTCTATCTTTACCGTTAATTTTTCCATTAGAAAATAATAATATGCTTGTCTTTTTTGTAATTAAGTGGTTCTGAGTTATAACGTTGTGCATTCAATGGATTGTCGTTAAAGTTGTTTCTTGCTTTATCTCATGCAATATATTTCAGAAATGCAGTTGATACACAAACCAATTTTCATTTCCCACTTTAAATTTTTTGTAGAACATTAATTTGTTTAATTTTTGTTCACATGTTAGATAATTCCGAGTCGAAAATATATATTTATATCAGTTTTTATACTTTTTAAAGCGCTATGGGTTCATGTACTTTTTTCAGTTTTTTGACGGTGTTTTAGATTTCCGTCTGGTTTGCGGGAAACTTAATTTATTATTTCATGAGATTTCATGACCGATTTCCGATAGTAAAGCGTTAAATTGAAACTCCGTTCCTGTCTTTTTTTGCGGACTCGCACCCGTCTCTGTGGGACCATTCCTGGTCAGCGAATTTTCCGGCGAAATGAAAAAAATCTCTCAGGGGACCAATTTCAATATCCGAATTCATCCGCACATTCCCTTTGATCCTCGTTGAATAAAGGAGCGTTGTACGAAGGAGGGGGTTGGAAAAAAAAGATAAACGCGGAGGGAACGGCACTCACTTGAAGGTGGTACGCGTACGAGCGCGTCTTTTTCTACGTCCGTGGCACGAAATGGAGGGTTGCCTCGCTTGGGGACGGAGGGCACTGCTGTAGCCCATAAATCTGTGGAGCAGTTTACACCCCACCGCTCTTCTACACTCATCCACCGCAACACCCCCTGTGTCTCCTCCCCAACGATTTTCCCCCTCTCTCACCTCCACCCGCCCAACTCCCTCTCACATCTCATCCTCTCCCTCCCTCTCTCTCCTGACGGCATACGTGACTCCGTAGCCATCTCATGAGCATAAGTTTATCGGACGCGCTCGTATAATATATTGTGTGGTATGGAGAGAGACGGGGGTAGCAGAGGTGAGAGCAGGAAGGGTTGAAGGTGCGGGGGAGAATGGTGGATCTCAGGGGGAGGTGGAGAATGAAATGAAGAAGGAAGGAGGAAGAATGTTGGATGGGAAGGAATGGCGAAGAAGGAAGGAAGAGAGGGAGGGTAAAGGGTAAGGTCATCGGGAGAATGTGGGCACAGTGCCGGAGAAGGGAAGGGAATGGAAGAAATTGCAGTGGATAAGCTGGGAGGGAAAAGAGTGATGGCGAAAATTGTGACGGAGAGAGAGAGTCGGTGTGTGGGCTGAGTACGGTGATATAAACATGCCTTACCTTTGTACGGATTTAAGCTGCAGACGTCTTCTCATGGCTACATCGGCTAGTGAATTTAGTTGTCCAACAAAAGTGGTCGTAAGAGTTATGTTCGAATCTCAAATCCCCCTTATGTTGTTCAATGTTTTCTATTCATTACCTCTGAGATAGGCATTTTTCTGCCCTGAAGGGTTGGCCTCTTTAATGTTGTAAGCTACCCATGGAGACAGATACCCACGTATTCGTCGTAGACTTGCCATTCCATCCCTTTTAATTAGGTTACCCTCTTCTGCATTTTTTTTTCATTTATGACCTGTGAAATCAAAGCCATCCACTTTAAAAAATAGTTGCATTGATGTTATTTATGACACTTAATATTGTTTACCGTCAATAAATTCTTTTAATTTTATGGGACAGATACCACCTGCTTATCATCTGAAATTATTAAGCAACATTTTGTGCAGAACATTAATTTTTTGCATGATAACTTCTGAAATGCTGTTGCCCATGGCTTACCTTTGTATAGATGAACATCTACCCTGATCTTATCCTGCGTCTTTTCCATGCAAGGCCCAAGTAGATATTTCTTTCATCTCAATGTGCAGATTCGCATAGAAAGTGAAAAGGGGAAAACAGCACATGTACAGGCAAACGAATTTTACTGCTTTGGTTTTCTATCAGCCAGCACAACGTACCAAACTAAACTATAATTACGGATGTAGTTAATCTATATTGAATAAGTTCTAAACTAGATTAATTAAGTACTGCCAACAAAACAAAAGAACACGGGACCAAATCTCTTGAATACTGTAAAACTTTGTACCGGACTAAACCCTTTTTACTATGCGTAATTGCCTCTCAAGTCCCATGGATGGCGTGTACTCGCATATTTTCACATATAGAAAGCGAGATTCTTAGTTTTGGTGAAGTGCGCTGTCGGTGGGTGTGGTCAGATTACTTTTTCGTACTATGCAGTAACTGTGCAGTAACGGGGAACTGCAAGGTGTCCACGGAGTTCCCTTTCATGCAACTCCTCCGCTGAAAAAAACCGTGTATCCATTGCAGAGGGCTATATAGTTTTGAATGAAAATTCTATGAAGTAGGAATGGTGTTATCGTCACATTTGCCAGTGGTGGAAAAAGTCCTTTTTTAACAACAGTCATGGTGATTTCCAAGAATTATTGCCGCGTATTTTTGGAACCCAAGAAGGAAATGCGACAGTTGGGATTGAATTGTTTCGGAATTGTTCCGTCTGTAACACCAATACCGAACAAATTTCGACCCCATTAATCAAAATTTATCGGGGGCGCGGGTTTGGGAAGCGTTAAATGTTCCGCAGACGATGAGTTTAATTTTGGTTTGCACGATGACTTTCCAGAAGTGGACGATTCAACCATTAGGGAGGAGAGTGTGGAGACGAACCATTGCGCGAATGTATTTTGGAGGTCAGGTGGGGGTGAATCGGTCTTTTTTTTGGAGGTGGCGATACAGCACACTCCTGCCTCACCATTCCCTTTTCAACCGTCCGTACAAGCCGCGACTTTCGGGTTGTGCTGATCGTGAGGATAAAAAAAAATCCTAGCGCATATTTTGCTGAATATTTATTGCGTTCCAGTGATTTAACTCGAGAGCAACGACGAAATATTGGTTAATCGAGCTGAAATATTTTCGTCCGCTCATGTGGCCAAGAGACGTACGTACCTATCAGTTTTGCTGCAGAGGCAAACCGAGTTTTATTTATTTTTTCCAGTTTGTGGCGCCGATTCCTGTTCCTGCTCGGGATAAATTACATAGAATCTTTCATCTCACAAAATATTGCATGACGCTAACGTGTGAGTGATACCGACCCTAATTCATCATGTATGAAACTGAAGGTTCGGTTGGCGCGTGGGTTTACTACGTGGCCGAAAAGCGGACTTGCACTGTTTAGTTCCTTCCTCTTCTTGGGGTCTATTTTCAGCATAATAATGTGGCACTTGGAAAGAAAGTTTTTAACTGAATTAAAAACCCTCCCTACTCCACGAAACCCTTCTCTACGTATAAATGTTACCCGGTGACTGACCGCAAGGGGGTGTGGTAGGGAGTGGCTTTTTTGCGTTGTAGTCGTGTTCAGCACATGGGAAATTTTTGTATATTTCAATCTGTCATTTCAATTTCAATCTGGCTCATTATCCTTAATTTTTCGAAACTATCTGATTTGATGATGTCGTTTGGGGATAGAAATATGTCTGCAGAGTCAGATTGGAATTCGTGAGTTTTAATTTTTTTTCAAGTACAGAGGTGGCGAACGAACTTCTTCTCTTCACGGTTTTCCAACCATTTTTTTTCCAATTCCTTAGTGACTATTTTCAGGTATTCATATAATTTGTTAGAAAACGCACTGCTTTCTTTTGGGATTTGATTCTGCTCTCGGATTTAATCTTTATCCGTTAGAGCCCTAATGCTCAATGTACGCTCCTATTGAAGCCCTACTAGTACGAAGTATTATCTCTTTTAATTTTTTCTAACAAAACTCATTACTACTCATAGCATTTTACAGTATGCCTTAACTATAATCAAAATGGGAAGTTGATATATATTTGATTACTTAAAAACATTTTTTCTGCGTATAATACCCGATTGAAGCTCTTGTCATTGACATTACTCTGTTGTTAAGTTGATACGCAAGTTGGACTAAATTATGGTCATTTGGCGTTGGCCTCACTGAGTTTTCCTACTTCTAATAGCAGGTTTCTTCAATGAAACGTACCATTATGGAGCTCTTAGATAATGTTGATCGCCATCATTATGCATTGCAGACTCAAAGCTTCATTTATTACTTTTAATTTCCAATAGCATAAGATGGGTGCGACACTTGCCAGGTGCAGAAACACTCCCATAGAACCATAGAAGTAATTAACTTATCTCATGTTGCGTTTAGAGCGAACAATATTCAGATTTAAGCCCTGAAGCTAACAGAAGTGATGCTTTCTGCTCATTAGTAGGACCACTGAGGGGCCAATGTTACTCCGAAAATTATAGTTTGTCCTTATTAGCGAATGTTTACTTTAACTTCAGTCAGTTGTTTACATTTTAAAAGTTTTCTACTCGGTGATTTTATTTATGCTGGTTACTCTGCCTGGCCTCGATTTTCAATGAAATCCTTGCATGTAATTGAAGAAAATGTTAATTAATTTCCCCTCCAAGGCCTCTGCAATAATAACTATATTATGCCATTCTCCTCGGATTTAGTGCTATATCTCATTAACTATGGGTGCATCAATTTCCAGCGTTGCAAAGTTATAATTGTGTAAACACTTTCATAATGAAGTTGTTGCCGCGTTTACGATAAACTTATGTGGGATATTCCATGCTGTTGTTGTTCAGAAAATGTAAGTATTTATTTCTAATTAATTATACTTCCATTTCCAGGTTTATCCGCTGCTTCACCTGTTCCGAATAACCCTTTCGCCGGAAATAGGAAACCCATCAACTGTGACGGTAGCTATTTACGTGAGTGCATTTATGTTTGTAATAATATTCATACTTGAAAAAATTAGAATATTTTTTGGGAAGAAACTTGTACTTGCCATTCGCTGCTTTCCTATGCAATAATTTTTTCATCGGTACCAGTGATCTTGCAGATCTTTGCGTTTTGCGAGTGGTTCAGGAGCCTTGTACTAAAGTGATGGTCGATTTTGGAATTAAAACGTGTGCTCTACAAGCAAGTTTTGACCAGAGGTATTTGGCAGATTAGACTGTCAGAAACTTTCAGATGTTGCCAGATGGTGTTTTAATGTATTTCATTTTATTTATATTTTTTTTCTTCATTAATTGAAGTAAGTACATATTTCTCTTAAATTACGTATCAATAGTCATGGCATGGGGCATAGCACTGCCGTCGTTACATTAACTATAGCATCATATCAGGAAAAGAAGAATTAACACTAGCCTTACTGAATTGTGAAGTTAGAAGTTGAAATAGTGAAAAACTTTGCCGTGGAGATAGAAATATTGCTTTCTTGGTTGTTGTGTATTTGTAACCCAACTCTTTTTATTTTAACGTTTTAGATCAAAGGAATCCCGTTTTAGTATGTGCTCTTGCATAAATCCGGGGTTATACCGCACACGTCCATACAGTTTTTATACGTTTTTATTAATGCACCTTTGAAATATACAACTGAAAGAAGGAGGTGCACGATAGTGAGAAACAGTTATAAAATAAAGACGAAATTGAAATGTAGCTATTTGCTGGTCTTTTTTTACAAATTTTTTTTAGCGAGGATCTTGTTGAGGATGCATCTAACGGCAGACACGAATTAGTCATGGTACATATATTTTTCATTACGACCATATACAAAATGCAAAGCAATTTATGTTATCTACTTAAAGAGGACAGTGTTGTGTACTTTTTGTCATGAAATATATGGATCCTTAATTACAAAAATATTTAACGTTAAAATTGAATAATATCAAGATATACTGCTAAATCATGAAGACAAGTACCTATAAATCGCGGTTATACCCCTTTGTGAAGTATTCTAGACTGCCAAATTAAAAATCAATAATGTTTTGCGAGGTATTTTTTTATTCTGCACCACAATAATAATTAAACTTTATCCCATCCATCCTAATGGTCACAAGATTTTCACATTGTTAAATTTTGTACAGCCTTACCTTTTTGCATGTACACGTATTGACGTGGCACCACAGTATGTTTTCTTGAAAAACTTACGACGGACGGTGAATGAGGAGGTGAAAGAGGACTAAGGTAGGGAAGGACGGAAAATGGATAAAAGGTTAAGGGGAGAAGTGGCAGTGGTGGGGGAAACTTTCGCGTGCTCCGTTAAGCTTCTCGTGATCACTCTCGCTCTCCGCGAGACACGTACTCGGCTGTCGGTCCGCCAAAAAATTAAGGACACTCCGCCTCCCGTCGGTGAGCTGCCTTAATATCTCGACCGCAACGGCATAGCATTTCCCAGCATGTCCTTATAGGTGGCGTGCTTTATTGCCGCTCGAAGATGGGAACCATCCCTCCTCCTCCTCCTCCCGTGGTGAAACGAGGTACCTCCACCACTCCATATTGGGTATCCGGTCAATTAGGATCTTGGGTATCTCGCCAAGGGTCAAAAAAATAAAATGTTCAGGGTGAAGAATTACGGTCTTTAATGGCTGTATTTTTCTTCTCCTACCGTATTTTTTTTAATTGGGTGGCCCCGGATTCGTGTCGCTACTCGCTAGGTTGAACTTTTGTCCTTGTCATTTCCTTGGTTGCCACGATCTTGATCAATCCGCGCGGAATTTCCTAAGATTCTTTCATGGCGCAATACTTTTCGCAAAGACTATTGGGGCTAACGTGTTTCGGTATCAACTATTAATCTCTTCAGAGACAAAAATGTGCGTATGAAATATTGATGGTTTGATGCAATGCATCAAATGATGTGGCAATCGGGCTTTGCCTCTTGGCATGATATTGAAAGACAATAATATTTCGGAAACAATTTAATTTGTGGTTTATAGACCCTTCGTTTTTGCTGATCCAAACCCTTCAGTTAATTTGTCGATCCACTATTTGTATCTTGCAAGTCTCGGTGAATGTCATTCCACGAATGCTATTACCTGTATTGAAGATTAAAATACTTTTATAATGCAAATTATACTCGTTGAAGTCCAATGTTATTGGCCCTTTAATACTCCGGGGTCGTAAATTGCGATTAGTTTTTGCCCAATCAACCGGACGATAGACGTGATGGATCCTCAAGCAGGTCCGCAAGCATCGCCAGTCGTTTGAGGCACTAGTTTACGAACTGCAGAGTAATCTATCTTCAAGAAGGTGTCCATATTCAAATTTCAAATAAATTATTGCCATTTGCGTCGAGGAATCGTATTGTGTAGTTCTTGTGTGTGTTAGTTGTTTTCGGTCATAACCCAGGATAAAAACGTCCTGAGAAAAAATGAGAGATCCTGAAATTACGCCGGGACGGGAGGTAATTACATATTTCAGCTGAGGCGTATTCGCAGCGTGAAGCCCTGAGGAGCTTCCGATTCGTGCGTGCGCCGCCGATTTATCACGGGAGAGAGAGAGAGAAAGAAAGGCGAGACTATCGCAGCGGGCGCCTCTTTTCTGCCTCGTCTTCCAGGCGACTCTCCGTTCCTGGACGCGTGACTTAGAAATTACTTCTTCATTTCTTGGCTTGGGTGCGAGGAAACAGAGAGAGAAAGAAGGATAAAAAAAAGTTGACGTTGGAGGCTTGCCGAGGGCTAGGAGTGTCCGTTGCATACCGCCTCGTGGAAAGGACTGTTTTCCACCCTTGCATTTAATCCACTGTTTTGCATACTTGACTTCCCCCTTGCCGCCGAAGAGCTTCGCGTCCTCGCGCGAAAAATAAACACGAAACTATGAGGAGGAACTCCACGGGTCGGAGAATAATAATATGACGTTTATGGTATGGGAACGGCCCCAAGGGCGGCCACGGCAGCAGCCGCGGTGGCTTCGCGTCTTCACGTTTTCTTCGGAGTACGGGTGGTGGGACTACCTCATTCGTCCCCCTCACTCCCAACCCAACTTTCTTACGACCAATACATAAAGGCAGTGTTGGGGAGGGAGGGGGCCTGCGCTCTCAAGGGGTAGTTTCCGTCAGGCGATCATTCAGACTTTCTTATGTCTTCGAGGCAGAGCTCTCTCTCTCCCTTCCCCCATTCGGGCTTTTAAGGGGGCTCCCGTTTGACGCTCGACGTCGTCTGCGGTTTAACTCCTTGGCGCCTTAAATCTGCATCTCTTTGAGTCGCACCATAGCGTGAATAGGGCTTGAAGCGAGTACATTTTATTTCTGAGTATTATATTCCTTGGAATTCGAGGCACCCAAGACGAGGGGAGGTCATTAGAGACGCACTAGTGCGTCCCTCGAGCATCGTGCGATGCTCGAGCATGGGCATCGCCGAGCGATTTGATTCTGAGTAAAATATTCGATACCATTTCTATGTTATCTTGTAGACCTGTGCTACTCAGAATTTTTGTTGTTGCGAACCAGTTGTAAAGATAGTAGGTATATTTATGTAGGCCATTGAAAAAAATTCTCTTTAAGGTTTTATTTCGATATTGTATTTATGTATTTCAGTGCTGCAGCTGATAATTTTTCTAGGGAAAGGAAGTGGTGAAGTTTATCAGGCGTATTTTTGCTGACATTGTTTTGACCAGTAGCCAATAGCTGTTAGAAGTCACCACCACTTGAGTAGCACTGCAGTAGAGGATCGAGTTTATGTGGTGGCGAGGGAATGGATTTCCCATTCCGGGGAATTAGGGTTTGAATCCCGGCTGAGTCAGATTTTTCTTGGTTATGCCAGTCCCTACTTTGGTGGTATGTACTCCTCCCGTCAGATTGGACGGCAAACCATTGACCTTACGTCTCCTTTCGTTGAGAGCCGGCTAATGCAGAAGCCAGGTTTCTCTCCAGCCGTCTTCCGCTTCCCAAATAGACCTACCTTTATCCAATTACCTGCCTATCCTTCATGGCGCAGATGATCTCAGTTTTCGGTCAACCCGGATAACGATAATTACTACTACTTTCTCAATGGTGGTACTGTTTTTTTCCGTGGTGTGACAGTCCAATTCGATTGCTCTGTGAAAAGCACTTCAAGTTCAATGATTCTTCCGTCGGATGTGACTTTTAATCGTCAGGAGCTGGCTAATATCAACGCTGGTTTTTTTTACAACATTTCCGGACATGAGTTGGTTCGAAATTTCGCAAAATCTTATTACATCTGTCACCATCGCTTTCCCCTAGAATAGTTCTACACCCTTGAGTATCCCAGAAAAACATTTTCCTTATTACTGGTACTCGAAGTCCACCTCAAAGGAAAGAAATAAAATAAAGTGGAACCATTCACCTACCTTGGCAGTTGTAAACATGAGATGGGAAAGGTACAATCAAGCGTAAAATAGCTCAAGCTACAAGGGTATTCATGGCGAAAAGGCAGCTAATTTGCTCAAAAAAATTAATGTTGTAAGCAAGTATATAATTATGTCTATGCATGGGCTGTCAAAGGATAAGAAGCATGGACTATTGGAAAAGATGATCAGAAAATAGTAGAATATTTCAAAACCTTGTGTTGGAGAAGTATATTGAGGTCAAATGGACGGAGTAAGTAAGGAATGAGGAGGTGTACAAAAGAGTAGGAGGATAGACGCTATGGAGAACCAACGTCAAAGAAGAACACGGTGGCTTGGGCACATCCTACAACACAACGATTCGGTCGAAAACATAATGGAGGGAGAAATCGATGAAGTCCACCAAGAAGAAAATAAACAAATACTTCGAACAAGTCAAAAAGTATTTGGGGAAGAACTACAAGGACATAAAGGAATAGGCATGGGATAGGGAGGGATGGAGGGCTGCAGTAAACCAATGTTAATTAAATACGCATAAAAAATTAAATAAAGTTAAATAAACAAATGAAAACAATAATCTTATTACTTTTGAATTTCTCCGCATCTGGACTATATTACCATAGCGTTAATTTTTGTAGGCACTCCGACAAGCTCATTGAAGATTGTTACCAATGCCTCTGTGCCATGCTAAACGACGATAAACTCGATGCTTTCAGGCTTCACTTTGAAAAAATCCATTCTAAAGAATTAAATGAGATGGTACTTTTTAGTCACCATCCTAGTCTCAAACCTGATGATGTCGCCTATGTGATGAAACCGGTCGACTTGTAGAAATAAACTGTGAAAAGAGTACCATCTCATTTAATTCTTTATCATACTAAGCGACGTTCATTTATTCCATGTTTCTCGATATGTACCAGCTTTGTTGGGAGTTGAAGAGCCTCAACGTTAAATTTTACGCAGAAAAAATCAACACCACAATATTAAGACCTCCGAGATAAGATCACGAATCGTGGACACATCCGAATATTCCTTAGTGAAGGCAAAGATTCTGGAAAACTTCAAATATGTTCTTGTCTGCCGATTCCTCACTTCCGAGGGCGTTCTGGCAGACGTGCTGCAGGTTTCATAAAGTATGCAGTTTCCTTCCATCTCCGTGTTGTAAGGCAGGACGAAAGACGATGTAACGAACCCTTCATTTTTCCTATCCCCCCAACCCTCCAAATTAAAAGGAAGACAACCTCCGTGATTTCCCGAGCCCACCCAAGAATGTAAAAAAAACGCCCTCGATATAGTTTGGTGAAGCGGGGTTGAAAGGGAAGCGGGGAAATTCTTAACTCACTTATGTACTCCCTGACACGTATTCCAAAAGTTTCCAACATTTTGTATTTTTTTTCTCCCTCTGAATTTTTCGCCTACACCCTCTTTCATCGTTCGCGTGGCGTGGGAGGTTATTTTGCATTCGCGCGCCGATCTTCATCTCTTTGTCGTCGTCGCTCCTCGTGCTTTGCGGCTTAAGGCGATTGAGGGCATCGCTCTCGCTGCTACCCCTATCCTCTCCCCTTTTCTACCCTCTAAGTTTCCTCCCTTTCAGCCGCTCGTAGAAGTCTTCCTACTTCTACTTTATCTCCACTTCCCCCACTTTACCCTCCCACCCCTTTCCACCTCCTCTCCACCTCCTCTCACGCATCTGGTTCTTTTTTTATTCCTCTACGCTTCACCGTGGAGAAAAAATGCGCAAGAAGCTCGATTGCCGCGGAATGGTGAGGCGCCTTTTGGTATCGGGGATGAGAAAAGGGGAGTTGGGATAGTCGAGGGTGGAAGGAATATCGAAGGCTTGCGACACGAGGTAGCGAACGGTGTGATTGACGACGTGCCTGCTATCCAGTCTGTCATTCTATGCTGCTTTCTCTCTTTCTATCTCTTACAACCTCTCCACTCCGCTCGTCCAGTTTAATTTTTTTCCCTTTTCACTCCACCGTTTTCCTCTGACCGCCGTAATGAAGGAGGAAGGGGTTATTGCTATGCGTCGGCAGGAGGAATTCTTACGCGGGAAGAGTTCCACATTTTTCTGCTAAAGTTATCCCCAGTTTCTTCTCCTTTAATGGACTATTTTACTGAGAGAAAAGCCCCAAGCTCCCTTCCACTGCTCTACTCGTATACTCTCGAGTTGGTTTAAATGCCAAATCTGAAAAGATAAATTTTGCGAGAAGATTTTGTCGGACAGCTTCTCTGTTTGTGAGTTCATAGCAAACCTATTTTTATGAATCCCGCTTGGAATCTCCTTTCCCTTGTGTTTATAATTGATGTATGTGAGGCATCCATCCCATCACCACTCATGTTAAGTATGATAGTATTGTGCTGCGAAGATTTAATTGAAAGTACATACATAATGTAAGGAGGTTAAGAATATTACGAGTGATGAAATTTAAATCTTGTTTATTCATATTTATGACTAAGACGCATATCTGTTGATCTGTTGTATTATTTTGAGATATGTTAGCATTTAAGCTTGTGTATCGCCTCCTTGAATTTGTCTACAGATGGATTATTTTTTACTGATGCGTATTTGTCTTGGTTTTTTGATCACGGGCTGCTTATTCTTAAAACGTTTTTTGCGTTTTTAATTTTAGGATTTTCGCGCTCAGCAATGTATTCTTTTAGCGTTGCACGGTCTATCAAAAATGAGCGCTCAATCGCAAAATTTTTATTGCATTTTTATTTTAACCATCGTAGTCTCAGATGCCGTTTTACTAGGACTTTTGGTTAGAAACATGTTTTTTACGAGTCGGTCTTTTAAGAAAAGTTTCTAGAAGATCGGGTGGAAATACGAAG
This sequence comes from Platycnemis pennipes, assembly GCA_933228895.1. NCBI lineage: Eukaryota > Metazoa > Arthropoda > Insecta > Odonata > Platycnemididae > Platycnemis > Platycnemis pennipes. The sequence goes on from OW121853.1 coordinate 58,265,167, forward strand.
GTAAATATAAGCTGTATGCATACCCTATTGTTTGTTTTTTCATAATTTGTTATATTTGCATGAGACTCATAAGCGTAATCATTTATTGAGAGCTGAGCATTCGGTATGTTTAATCCTTTATGTGGTGATCGCAGAATGCGGATGTAAGAAAAAAACATTTACCTTATTGCGTTCGCTGTGGGGGAACAAAATGGATAAGAGGAGATGTGGAAAGATAAATAAAAGCTCCAGATGAATTGTTGTTGCAGCAAAGGTCGCGTTACCCGAAAGAGGGTTCAGTGAGTGGAACGGAAGCCTTCTTACATAATCTCTGAAACAATATCGGCATGCGGCACCGTTACGACCCCGTAGCGAGAAAAAAATATTGTCTCAATTTCCGAGGGGTAGGTCAACCTTAAAGCTTAAACACCGGAAATTATTTCCTTTGCCGTGGTCGGGAGCGCGTGATACATAAATTACCGGGACGTACTTGCTACAGTTTCGATACGCCAAGTCTCGGTGTATCCATTACGTTTTTTTTTAATTTTTCTCACTCGCCCAAAGTCTTGTACACTTTGTCATACAACTGAGAATGGTGGTGCCTTTGCCTTTCCGTCTCCCTTCGCGAATTAGAAGGATTCTCATTTTCCTCCACTAAAAAAGTTCTCAATTATTCCATTTTTTCGACCCCTATGAAAATGATAAAGTTTACACTTTAGTCATGGTGGCCCCCTGAACATTTTTGGACATTTCAGGGATTCTTCCTGAAAACATGAACAAATGCCGCGCGACTGGCGAAAGTGGATTTTTGTAAGTGGGTTTTCCTCTTAATTTTTTTGTTTTTGTTCTTTCATCTCTCCGTCTCTTTCGTCCAGACATCCCAGCCCTCCCCTCACCCCACCGACGGCTCCCCTTTCTTCCAACCCTTTCGTAGTGCCTCTCTCCTTCCCCATAACTCTGTCTCTCCCCCTCCCCTCCCCTTCATCCCTATTCTCCCCTCTCGTCCGTGCGATTCTGTTGGGTCTGGGAAAAATACCTGGGGACTTTTTCTGCGACAAAGGGTAGGGAGGCGCCTTGGAACAATGCGGGAGTTTGAAGAAGCCTCTTCTCGTTCCTCCCACCCCGCAATCTCTCGCCCCCACTCTCCTTTTCCGCCTAACTTCCGTTCCATTCCTACCTGAGTCTGCTTTCCTCCTTCACCTCTGCCCGCGGAGCGAACCGTTCTCTCTCTTCCCCCTCCTCTTCATCCACCCCTTTCTCTTCCCCCCCCCCCTCCCTCCGCGACCGAAGCTACAATTAGCGCCGGCACAGGTATTGTTAGGGGCGGCGCAGGCAGGCGCTTCAGAGCTTTGGAATTCCTCTCCGTCTTCTGAAGAAAAAAAGGACGTCTATGAGGAGGGGAGCAGGTTGGGAAGCTCTTTTATTTAATTTTTACCTTTGAGGAAAAAGGCAAAGGTCTCCCGTCATTTGTTTTTCACCCCCCGCCCCACGTTTTGTCCCCATCGCTGTAGTTTTTGAGAATGCGTAGCATTCTACCGCTCGTTTTCAAATAATATATCCTCGCTTATGCTGTCGGTATTTCTTTCATCGTCCCGGGTGCTCCAGTGCTATATGAGTGGGTAATGCGACGTTTTTCTTTAGTAATGCGAGGTTCAAGGAGGGGCTTGCTACGGTCTGTGATTTTTTTTTCATCTTTCAGTATTATCGATTAAAATATTTGTCTGTCAAAAGACACGAGGGGCGTACAAATAGTATTTATCCACATTCATGACAATTAATGCTTCTTCCAAATCAATTACGAGTTTGAAAGTTATAATATCTGATTTCTTGTTGTATTAATGTTGGAGCAAAAAAGCTGAAAACTCGAGAAACGGAAGAAATTATGAGAAACGTGCTCAGGGGAATGGCATTTTCCCGGAGATTTGTGCTTATGATTACACGTTAGTTATGCAAGGAGTTTGATAAAATATAGGCTTGTCAACGACTTTGCGGTCGAGTGATATCAGAAATGAGCATATTTTGCAGTAAAATCAATCAAAGTAATTGTATAGTTTGTACATTATTTTGGATTTTCGAGGGATACCAAAAATATGTCATATTAAGGATACATTTATTATTTTTAGATTGTGAAAAATGGCGTGAAGTTTTATTTTTCATGCAAGGAAAAAAATGGAAATCATTATTATGAGTAAAAAATCCCAAAATTGGTTTGACGCCGCTTTCCACTCCATTCTCTTACCAGCTTACCCTTCCATGTTTACATAAGTTTACTCTAAGTATTTCAAATTGGTTGGAAGTCGTACAGTAGTCTATATTTTAAAATCGTATTATTGATATGGATACCAAAATTTCTCGAAGAAATTCCTTTATCTCGTAGAATATGGTTTTAAAATCATTATTATCTTTTAACATACTATGATCTTTCAAGTCATTCCTCCAAGAAATATACTATAAACTATAAACAAAGAACTGTAAACATTCCACCGTTATATGAATCACCGCCTTATTATTTGCGAACAAAGCATGCTGTTATCTTTAGTCTTTTTATATGTTTAAATCAGCCTCAGGCGTAGCTATGAATCCGTCTTATTGATTTTTTCTGCATAATCTTCACATCTTTCTTCGGGATACCATGCAGATGGTTTATCGAATTATTTCATGCTTCGCCAGTTTTGATGCAGTGGCCACTATCTTTCATTTCTCACTTTAATTATCCGGCGTCGTTTCGTATATTCAATGGATAGGAATCTTTAGTATGAACGCTTCGTGTATTTTAATCACATTAGTCCGTTCTTCCAACAAACTGAGATATGCAAGTATTGTGCACTCTCTGCAGATGATTTAAGCTCCACTGCTTCATTTACCTAGTATTAAGTTAGGAGTGGTATTCATAGAATTTTCCGAGTTCTGAACGCATTCCTTTGCCGACGGAGAAAAATACCGTGGGGGAATCGCTTTCCGAGGTAGATTGCGTAGCTACCCTTTCTGTGTACCCCTAAAATTAAAGGCTGCTGGAATCAACAGCTGAGCAAATATTTTCTCTTGGCAGAATTTCTCTAGATCACTCTAGGTTAGAGTTTCTAGGTGGGTAAATATTTTCGCAATCCCTGATAAGGCAGCGGCGCATCATCCTATGAGGTCAGGGTTATGTGTTACACTCTGGCACTATTCGCGAAAATGACTCCAGCTATGTAATCCGATTCAATTTCAAATCCATTAACATTAGTACTTAACCTAATTCTTCGAGATGCGTAGCTCAAACCTCGTGGGAATCCTTGACGACGATAGGAGATAATGGTAGCATAATAATTAAGAGAAAGCGCAGCTTCAATGAAATTACTTACATTAAATCTAATGTGGCGGTTTTAGGAAGCCACTGTATCAGGATTTTTTTGGTGGAAGTTGACGATATTCATTTCTGAAATAATAGATTTCGTAATCCTCTACAGGTTTATTATGTCTCGAAACGGAACTCGCCACACCGTGGTATAATCATGTTTTTATTCCACAGTGTAGTTATGCGCGTCATGCGGCCAAATATACCTGCGGAAGATTATCAATTGTATAATATCATAAATGAACATGGTGGTGTTTTGAAAAGAGTTGAGAGTTAAGAATAAATAGGAATTACCGTCAGAACATGACCTCATTTGTCAAGGACTTTCATATGCTCACTATATCTCCACCGTATTCATCCATAGTTATTTGTGGTTCTTCTCTGTGTGACTTTTTTACAGCAAAACATTGCCCTATCTATTCAACTGTGAGTGCTATGGCTATTTATTAAAGATACCTATCCTGGAAAATGAGCCGTGTAATTTTGGTATAGGGTGTATTTTATTCTCACCTCGTACTTGGCACTTGTCTCATGTAAAGTTTGGAGTAAGCACCTAATGATCACAGTTGGCTCTTGTAAAATTATGCAACTCAGACTCTTGCCCTCTCTCTCTCTCTGGTTACCACAGCACTCAATATACACCCACTGAAATGTGATTGCTCTAGAGGGATTCTTAAGGACAAGAGTCCGTGCGAAAAAATTGATAAAGGGAAAGGTACGGTTGAAATATAACTGATTGGACGAGCACAATATTGCGGAGCAGAGGTGGACCAGAATGCAATTTCAGAAACTTAAAACGTTTGAATATTTATTTGAGGATATCTAAATTAATTAGAAAATAAATATCTTCGGAAAGGTAGAATCTGTATTGAATTTATCCCTACCATCCAATTTGTGTGGATATAAAAGAGCCGTCCGCTTTACTGTAATGACTCTTGATGAATGTGTGCATTTAGTGTAGACTGGGGTCTTATATCCTTCATTTGGCGCATTTTGAGATATTTATCGATTAACTGAGGTTTCGATGCTGGATATCATCTCCTTTATCACCTCCTGAAGTAGCCTAGCATCAAAACTATGGTCATTTTTAAAAATAGTAATGTTTTTGCAGAATATTAATATGTCTCTCACCAGTTATAAAGGAATATAACTGAGTACCTGAGAGAGGAAGAGCCTGACATAGTACCTTTGGTCGTAAGTGGGTTTCAGTGGACCGTGCCATTCTTTTGCTAGGTACTCGTGATTACTTGTTTCATTAATTTGTTTCATTCATTATTTCAATACATTTTCAGTGTCACAAATTCTCGCCCTATCTCTATCACTTTTCTGCTTGAATGCAATTTTCACTTTTATATAGGCCTCAGCCGTCATCTAACTCTCGTGGTCATCAATCGCTCACGCATTTTTAGATGTATTTTTCTGGTATTTCCCAATCGTTATCGTCGGAATTTTTCTTCTTTGTGTCAGTTAGGGAAACATTTCTTACTACTGACTTATTAATCCATCATGATTGACTAAATAATGTAGCAAAAAGAAGGGGAAGATAAAAAATATTCACAAAAATCAAAAACGAGGTGACTGAGATTAAATTGGAATATGTCTTGAATTTTGATGACGAATACTATCTTGCAAATCGTGGAATAACACTGGTAATAATTTTGTTATTGAATATTATATGGATTTACAATCACATTCTTGTTCCATATTGTTATCATTTCAAATGTTTTTATGGATGTTTTAATAGAATCATCCTCCCGTGTTTATTCACCAACGCGATATATATGTTCAAATATTTTTTTATATTCATTAGCTTTTTCATGTGTACTTAGATAAAAAAATAGCTATCGGCTCCTGATAATTGTAGGGCGAAATTCAAATTTGAATAAAAAATATGTATTCCAGCGAGAGATCTTTTTCGGGTAACGTTCCGTCTGATTTTGAGCTTTGATGCCTTCCACCCTCCATCCTCTCCCGTGGAACGGTGGAACACGTCGATCGATCAAGCCGGACGCCACCCCTTCCGCGTGGATTGATGGACACTGCCCTGGCGCTCTCTCTCTACTCTCTCTCACCTGTGTTATCTCGCGGTGGTCCGTCCAAATCCTCCCCGTGCTTCAAATTCCCTTTTCGCTCCTCCCCCTCCACAGACTACGCCTCCCCACCACGTCGTTTGAGCCTCCGGACTAGGGCAAGCCGTTGGTGGAGCCTCCCTTCCAGTCGCACGCGGAAGGGGAACAAACAGGAACCCGAGCTGCGAACTGAACTACGGCCCCGGGTAGAACCCGTTGGGCGTATGAAGGGAAAAGAAACGATGTGTCGTTTTTTGCACTTTGAGCTTTCAGTTTCCCAGGGACTGTCTTCTCCCTCTCTCTTGGTGTCCTTCGTCCGTTTCGTCGATCGCTCTGCCTCCTGGCTTATCTTTAATTGGCCGCTGGCGGCGGCATGGCGAGCCGCTCGGGCGAAACTTCCTTTCGTCATCGAGGCCGGAGGAAACCGATGCGGCCCTGATGAAAAGAGCCGGCCGACGCGTTGCTCCTTCCCCCCCTGATGAAGGGGGACTCGCAGGGTATTGCGCCGAACGGGAGGCGAATTTTTGCTGGCTACTCATCGGCGGTGCATTTCGCCTCCCTGCCTGGATTACCGGTTGACTGAGTTAATTCCGTGTATGAACGCGCGGCGTTCGTCCGGTGCAATCCCCGTGCAAAAAACAAAGAGGCGGTCTTTCCTTGTTGATTCAGTTGAGGTAATTCTTCTCATGTGGAATGAGACTCTACCAGGTAGTTTCCACGTATGTTCAACGAAGTTTAAAAGGGCAATATTGTACCAATTTTTGAGACCCCGTTGAAAGCTTCAATGCTTCTCATTCGTGACTTATTAATTACCTTGATTATGATTTTGTTTAGCCTCGGGTGGGCGATTTTTTCCTGAAACCTACATGTATGCCCAAAGATGTGTTCTTAAAAAGCTGTCCCATCCTGGCAATACACTAGTCTGTTAACCTGTTCGCTAATAGGTATTGTATTTGGAATTTCAGTGGTTAGTTGAAGTTAGGGAGCGCGGTTCCTCTTTACTCACAAAATTTATTCTAATGATCCCTACCCTTCACTATTTCCCATTTTATGATGATATACCCTGTAATACTCTTCCTTACATCTAGAATACTTACTTTACCAGATTTCCTCCCATAAACCTTCAGAGATATTGATAATACTTGCTTCGGAAGCTGTTTGCCAACACTAAAATAGCGCCAGTCATCAATTTTAAGATTGGTTCGACCAAGCTCTCCACTCGCTCATCTTATCAGCTAACCTCTTTGTATTTACATAAGACATCTCTTTCACATTCTTCACTACTAGCTCCAAATGTCTCATGCGATGCCTACTTTTTCAATACTTTGCATTCAATTTTATATCGACGTATTTGTTTACCAGACTATCATGCATTGAGTTATGGCCGGTTAGGTTGTCTCGTCTTTTCTTTGAAGCTTAGGTCAAAACTCTTCTCACCCAGTCCCTTTAGGACTTCCTCCTTTGTTATTCGGTCTATCCATTCATTATTCTTCTATAACACCACATTTCATATTCTTATAGTCTTGCTTATTCTCCGGATTTTATTATCCACGATTCACTGCCATGAAGAAGTTGTAACGAAGTGTTTCCTCACTTCCAAATTTGTCTACTAACTGTAAGTAGTTCCTTTCTGTAAAATGCCATATTTTCTTGGGCTGTTAAAAACGCTATTTCTTTTCTGCATCGTCCACCGCTGGTTTATCGGATTCCCAGGTATCAGAACTATCTGTTCTATGCGTCGAAAAGTGAAACATAGATACGGGGATATTTTCGCATTAAAATTTAGTAGCTTGTGTACGTACAAGAAAAACCTAAATTGTTGCTGATTTGGAGACTTTTCGACAGCATCATGGACTCAGTATGATTGAACATACCTCGGATATGAGATAGAGCGAACGATAATTGAGCGTTATTATACATGGAGTCAGCTGGGAGAATAATCTGGCGCATTCGTCACCAATGCGAGGAAAAATGGGGTCAGATTTAGGGCTATGATCAACGCCCGAAAAAGGCCGAAAACGGGAATCTGTCGTCGAAAGCAATTTTTCCTTTCCGGTAATGGGTCAGGAGCGTAGCGGGTCTGCTCATATAGTACGCCTGGCCCAATCTGATGGCCATGGACGATTTTCTATGCAGCCCTCCTTTGGTGCTTGGGCGGCCCGTTTCACCGCGGGGTGCATGCGATTTGGGGATGCCGGGTGTTGATGAGGGGACCCCTGTCCCCGAACTCCCGCACCCCTCCCCCTCCACCCTGCAACTGCGCTCTCTAACATGACCATACAACGCGCACACGCGCTCCAGCTGATCTCTCTCCTCCGTTTTTCTCGAAAATTATGCGAGTGCAACAAAGGGCGGATGCACATCTGCTGCCTCAGGAGAGATGCAGATTGATGTGCAAATCGAGGGAAAAATGTTACCCTCTCCCTCTCGCTTTTCCCCTGTTTCTACGTCCAGTTTCGGTCAAAAGGCATGGTTTTTCTTCCCAATTTTCGCACGAGCTGTCCCGTGGGCGCAATGGGTTTTGCATGCGCGCGTGTGGAAATTGCCTCTTTTTTCTCTCTCCCCCCCTCCCGCTCTCCTCTTTGATCCCTATTCGGCGGCGGTGAACGTGTGGAAGTTCGCACATTACCGCCTAGCCAGTGTCATATACTTTATTGCCATTAGGAATTCGACGTGAATGTCGATTCAGGGTCGATTTATGTCGACCCTTGATGCCGCTCTAGGGACCTTCGGTCGCCATCGCTTCCAATCCCGCATCCTTCCTCGTTCATGCGTCATTGCTCGGTTTCCATTTTTGATTGGGGGTGGATGCCCGTGGCGCAGTAAATGGAAATGAGAGTTGGAAAACTCTGTCCGATTTTTAATCACCGCCGCGGAATTAAACATTTATCTCACGTACGGGAAAAACCCTGCCAGTTTCAATCGCCAATCATTGATTTTGTTCTGCAGTAGAGCTTTTTATTGACGGAAATTCAATTTTTATAATCACCGTACAGCACGTGTGTTTTTGAATTCTTTTTTTGGACACCCTAATAATATTTATGGTGATGGTCTCATTAACACTCCTCATTTGGATTAAGGTTTAATGCACGCACTGAGCGATGGCGAGCATATAATTATAAAATCAACCTTCAACTGCCTTAGTCCAAGGGCAGGAAGACAGTTAAAGTTATTAGTAAAAATTTAATTTTTTAAATCGAATGACAGGTAGGAATTATTCTAGCTTGCTCTAATGCACTAAACATGCTTAAAAATTTATATTTCTGCGCGAGTTTTTCATCGTAGCCCCTCATATATATTTATATATGTTTGGAAGTAATGCATTAATTACGTTGATTTTTTATAACTGAGTTTGCCATTTTACATTCTATTCGTTGAATCACAAGTCGACCCTCGTAACGCTGTGAAGTATTGTCTCATCTCATCACTAGAGATGGATAGCGGTCAGCCGGGACCCTGAAATGTTTGTCATGCGGGTAATTGATTTTTTGCACGAAAATTTTACCAAAAAGTAGGTACTATGCTGTGCTTTTATCCTCAGCAGTTTCATACACTTATATGAGCCTCAGCTGAGTAATTCAAAAGATTAAGGAAGGAATCAACTGGTCATTATTTTATCTGTTCTGGAATCTTTACGCATTTGGTGGCCAGTGTAGCGCAGTTATCAAGCCAAATGATTCAAGCTGTTATTAAGGATTGATGCGACTCCTGATAATGGACACTTTTGGCCTACTCTAATTTGAAAGGAATTTCCAACGATTTGGATTAAAGATTGCGGCCTCTCCACTCTCTCGCCTGTTCCCATCTCAACGCTACTTATTTTTCTCTTCCCTCTGTAGCCCAAATCTTCATTTAAACCTTCCTTGACGCTCTCTCATTCGACTTCGTGCTGGTTTTGAGAAGGGTCGACCTCGTATCAAGCGCTATATCCCTCAGAGGCGATAATCTCATAAGATATGCAGCTTTTGGTTTCCTCTTTGCTGTCACATTGTTTCCTTTATTCCTAGTTCTGAGGTGAGTGGAAGCGGACGAGGAAAGAACCTAATAAATAGTTGGTTAGGCTTGTCGATTTCGAACAGAATATTAACCAGAGTCTGTCACTGATACGATCCCTGTTCGTTATCTAACTCTTCAAGTTTTGAAATTCTGTATATATGAGGTACTTGTTGAAGTTTCGACTCTGCATTATTTAGATCGATATTCGGGAAGGGAAGCTACTAGGTAATAGTACTAATACTACTAGATACTTGTATCTGAAAATGCTCCAATGTAGCGAAACATGTCGCCTTATAGTATTTTTTATCCCGTGGAACGCTGAAGTTTTATTTTCGATTTCCGGTCGGAAATATCACTATTAAAAAAAAATCTGCGGTGCGCAATAACAATAAGATTGTTTGCTGACCACAGCTACTTTAACCTGCCTGCCACTCACCCTGGCTTGCACAGTATTGCGTAGAAGTACATTCCTTGTAAATGAACATTGTTTATAATAATTGTCAGATGTCCACGGCGTTAGTTTTTAGACCTAAACACTAACGCAAAAACGCGTTAGTGAAACTGTTGTGTTGTAGACAGAACGCACGTGTTGGTCAACCAAGAGAGAGAGATATATGAGCATTGCTGATATCGGATTCATATTCGAGATAATTCTTTTACTTACATGGTAAAATCAACATGAGCGTTGATTTAGGTTAAGTGAGTGAGTGTGCAGTTCATTTCATTCATTAAGTATCATGCCCTGCGGTTAATGAATTACACTTCAATAGGTAAGGGAGTGGCCCTTTCTCCATGCTGTTACATATGATTTATTACTCAGACTCAATTGTTTGGCGGTATCAATTGGATTTGGACCGTAAACCCTTCCAGCCGCATTCGGAAGCTGTACTTAAAAGGTAGGCTCTCATCCCCAAGTCTTTGTTTTCAAGGTGACGTTAAATAAAGTATTGGAGCAAAGACTCACTCACGTGCCACATTTTTGCAGCAAAAAATAGTCCAAGTAGAGGAATGTCTACTCCGCTCCTCACTTGAATAAAAATCCATGCCCGCTCGAACTTCATTAAAACTTAGGAGTTTACTTTCACTAGATCCTTCTTTGCATCGTGGAGATCGTGAGTGTTTTTGGCGGAAGGAACCTTAAAACACCTTCCTCGCAAGCTCTCGAATTATCCATCTGAATTCATCTTGAGAAAATTAAATCTGATCCTGGAGGCGTCGCGCAAGATTTTTTTTTTGCGAAGGGAGAGAGCGCGTGCACCGCCGTTGCGTCGTACGGACTTTGGCGCAGCGGTAATGAGTGCGGTGATGTCGAGGGAACCAGGGATTTCCATTCGATTCGGAGTGTCTCTCGAAGAAAAATGAAAGGTGGAGAGGAGTTGAGAGGGGTAGACGGCTTTGGGAAATGTAAACAGGGATGGATTACGGATTGGAGAGCATGGCATACCTATTCGAGAGTTTGTCTAGAGTTGATGAAAGAGGTGGGAGGAGAGGAGGGAAGGTAGAAGGGGTTTGTTGGGGAGGTGGGGATATATGGGCTCGAGGAAGGGAAATTGATGAGAAAGTGGAATTGGATTGTTCCATTCGGAGCCGAGATGTGTCGTTCTCTCCCCTGGCTCACTATATTCCCAACTTCGAACTCTTGGGACCTACTATGCTTTCCTCCTTCTCCCTCTTGTCTCTCCTCTTTTCTCCCTATCCCATCTTCACCTTTTTCTCCCATTCTTCTATTCCCCTCCCACCACTACCCTCGTCACCCACTTACCTCGGTTCGCTTGAGTCATTCACCATAAATCTCTCTTTCATTCTCTTCGCCTCATTTTCCTCCCACCACCTCTCCCTCCACGTTTTGTGTCTCAGGCAACGAAATCTACCCTTTGACCACACCCAATCCTCCGAAGGGTTGTTTCGTATTGACGTGGCCTCAGTGATCGCGAATAGTTCCAAGGGGTACACTGCAAGGGGTGCATTGTCGTAATTGTATCTGGAGTTTGATTGTATATCTTTTTTTAATCATCATGAGTAATAAATTATAATATTGGTTTGAGCTGCCCTCCATTTGATTACACTGTCATCCACATCTACACGATACCCTGCAAGCCACCGCGAGGGTGTGTGGCAGGGGGTAAAGATCACCAAGCATGCACTACTAACATGCAAACAAGCAACTATAATGTCTCATGCAACTTGATTGTTAGTATCTATAGTATTTAAGGGGTTAATAAATACATCATGCACTACAGAATACTCTAAAATATTTCTCCTACCTATCCCTTTGCTCTGCTGCCTATTCTGTTCTCTTATAGTACGGGGGAAAAATGACGTTTTGAATCTATCAGTACGACAATCTATCTCTCTAATCTTATTTATCTTGTGGAATCTAGCATAATACGCTGGTGATTTTAATATATGCCTAGTATCTTCAGTCAAGCTATCCCATTTAAAGCTCTGTAATAGATTCAATCTGTACTTTAACCTACCCTCTGATAATGATTCCCACCCTAATTCTTGTATTGATTCTGTTGGGCAATTCTTGGACGATTAATTCGCGTTATATCCTTATTTTTTTCTCCGCACATGATCTTGTGTTTTGCGGACTTTTTATAAAGCCTTAATACAAGACTTTGTACATAATATAATAATAGGTAATACGGGCTCATGAAGGTAAGAGTGGATGTCGCTAAAGATTAACAGTGCAGGAAATAAAATATATATATTTTGCTTTACAGTGCTAGTGAAGATTTTTAAACGTCAATTAACTGAGACTCAACAATTTGGATAACGAATTCGGATAAATCAGCGCCTTCATGAAACACTCATATCCATAAACGATGAATAGAACGAACAAAGCAAATTACGTCTTGAGTTGCTAGCTTGCACGCTTGGATGTGCACGTCAGATGGTCAAATTAAGTTCGGTGCTTTCTTAAAATATAGAAGAAGTCCACAATTAAGCGAATTAGTTTTTAATGCCCTCGTTTGACGGTATCGGGAAACAAGAGAAAACTATGGCATTGAACTTATCATGGCTCATGCTAATTGAAGGGTGTATTTCTTACCTCGCCAAAAAGTGTTCTAGTTTTATCAGAATTTTTTTTAATTATTGTTAAATAATTATTGAGTTATGAATTATTTTCTAGTGAAAATAATATTTAATTTGTTTGTTTAGGTATTATGCTATTCGCCTTAGATCACACGCAGCAAATATGTTCACATTCAATTCCATACTATCCAATTCGGATATACATTAAACATTTTCTCATCTTTACATCCCGTGACACTTATGATTATGTGAATGATAACTTTTAATAGCCAGTCATCATAGGCTACGAGTTTCCATTCGACAAATGATGGGGATAAATGGCCATGGTAGTAGATAAATGTGTCCGGTTGCCAGTAATAGTGCTGTCCCTTTCCTAGAACGAAGATTAAGAGCATACACATTTCATTCAACGCTCGGGTAATACATACCACGTATTCTCTTGATAACCTCCGCACGACGAATGCCTGCAACCATTTTATGGACGAATATTTTTTTTATATATGCAATTAGATTATTAGTCTCGGTTGATTTTTCGCTCCGGTATACTGTCTGCGTTGGGGGCCCAGCACTTATGAAAAATTGCGTCCCTCAGTTTAATTCGCTGAGTCAACAGCACTGATTTCCCTTGCTGTGGGGTGCGCTTCGTAATTTGAATCGAAGAAAGTAATCTGTCTCGAGCGAGAGAAAAAAAAACATTCCAGCGTATTCTAAATTCGTCGCTATAACTCTCATAGGAGAGAGAGAGAGAGAAAGCTACTCTCGTGGGGGAGGAGACTCACTCCTTTGATGCCGTGAGCCATGCTACGTACGTACGTTCGAGGGGTAATTGCTGGATGGGCACACGGGGGACCATCTCCTCGTCCCAGCTCCACCATCAAAGGATTAAAAACGCGAACTGGGATATTGGGACTTTGTTAGGGGATGAGGGTGGGAGAAGGGGGGTCGAGGCCTTTTCGGAGGCGCTCTACGTTTGAGAATTCCTGGGAAATGCAGCCGAGGGGAACCCGAGGTTGGAAGGAGAGATGGATGACGGAAGTGAGAAGTGGTCATTTAAAAGGGGGCAGCACCCGTCAATCGGCGATTGAGACGACGAAAGCTATGAAAAAGGGGGGGTGGGAAGGAATCGGGCTAGCTAAGATGGCCACCGTACCTCAATTCCTCTTTCCACTCCATCCTCCTCTCATATCTCCCTCTTTTTTTTTTCTCTTCTTCAGCCTGGGGAGAACCATCTCTGCGGACCACTCTCATTGTCTCTCCACCTCCATCTCTCTATCTCATCCAATTCCCTCCTCAGATCTGCCCCATCCATCCCTCAAAATCCTCCCGAGTCCACCTCAAAACCGCGCCCACCCTCCCCTTCCATCCTCCCCAAGGGGCCCTTCTTGTAATGATCGAGAGGGACCCCATGTGGTCTCTCCTCTCTTTCCCCCCACCTCCTCTTTTCGCGCCTTATCCCATCATACCCCATCTCCGCTCCGCCACACTCCCCCAATTCCCTCCACCTCCCATCCCGGCTATCGGCTACATTGTGCGTGTCTGGGTGTGCGTCTAGTATGAATAGGCTGGCGCGGATTGCCTTCGCTGCCCCCCAATATATCAGAAGGGACTTCTCCTATACGTCTCCCCTTCTCCTTCCCTCTCCTCCCATCTTCCTCTCTTGAGTAGTAGGAGGAAATAAGCCTCCTCGCCCCGCCATTTCTATCCCAAAGCGGGCCTCCAACCCCTTCCCTCACGATCCCATCTCCCCACTCTGTTCCGCTCCCGTCCCTCCTACACCTACCTTCCTCCCTCCCCGACCAGCTCGCTCCTTACTCCCCTCTCACCCAACCCTATCCCTTTGGTTTTGGTGGTGGGAGATGATTGGTGGGTCCGCCTACCCGATATCCACCCCTTCCTACCGCTCCTCCTCTCATCTCCTCAGTAATTTATTCACGTTCATTTCTCTGCCTTATCTTTTCCCTCTTCCCCTGCTCGATGTTACCCGCCCCCTAAGTCTACCTCTCCCTCTTTGCCCCCAGCTACACTTTGGGGAGCATTGTTCCTGCGGCAATGACCTACCCTTTCTTGCATCGCCGGGATGGTTCCTGTGGTCGGATTCCCTCATACGGCTTGGAACTTAACGGACGCCGCATGATGTTCCACGTCCCCGGACTAGTGTCTTTATGAATCTCTCCTCGGGACGGCGTTCAGTTAATCCCTCCTCACGGACAAGCTGCGCTCAATCCTCCCTTCGCTGACATGTTCTCCACTCTCCGTCTCGCTTCTTTCCGCCGCTCTGAGGCGAAGAAGACTATTTTTTCCTTTCTAGGGTCATATCTCATTCTCGTCTTGCGTGTGCCTTCCATTTTCTCGGCCGTCATCGGTCTTTGGATTCGTAAAGAGGAGGAGTGGGGTTGAATTAGAGAAGGGAAGGAGAGGCGAATTCGTGCACTTACGACGGAATTAGAATGCTCTCCGTGAATGGTCAATAAATTTTGCGAGGCATCGATCGAGAGTCATGGTAGAATTTAATGTTCTGCTCCCAGGGCGTAATTATTTCTCGAGTGGCGCTCGATTCTCTGAAATAAAAAGGAGCCGTTGATGGAATTGAATCCGAACTTCTCTTTCTCCCGAAGAATTCGCGAGTGGTGATGTAGCCCATCTAAAATCAAGTGAACTTGTCAAAGATTTTTATTCACATCTTTCGTTCTTCAGTCCAATCATAGCATTAGAAAAATTGAATATCATCGACAAGTCCCTTTTTTAATGGCATTATATTCATTTTATCTCCCGGAGTAGATCTCATGAGAGAAATTGGGACTGAAGCTTTTCCTCCATCCATAAGAGTTTTGAAGGAAGACTGTTTGTGTAATTGATATTCATTTTTGGCGATTTACTCATATTTATGATGAAAGGATCTTTGTGTGCTTTATGTAACGTTAACGAAACGAAACTCTCCCTCGGAGGCCTTATGTCAGACGTGGGATGTGTTAAAAAGGTATTGCATATTGATTTTTTATGTGCCTTAAAGATCCCCCTCTTTTTATAGTCTTTTTATAGTTTTCTTCTCATTTTGCACATTTCATATGCTTGCTTTCAGTATCTGTGGTAACAGCACACATCACAGTTTCTAGCAGGTGCTCGCCCTTTGATTAGACGATTTTTATATATTTTGTAAGCTGAAGGAAGCATTGTGGGTGGAGCCATTCCAAGTATGGCGGATGGAAAAGAAAATTTCATCGAGAACTAATTATGGGACGTAGGAGATGGTGTTGTAACTTAAAATGTTTTTTAGTAATTTGGTGTAATATTATTTCCTCACCCGATTTGAGAGAAGTTCTTCGAGTAGCCTGGCGCTAAGAGAATTAAGGGAGCAATGAGATTAGGTGGATAAACATCTCTCACGTGCTAAAGAGGAGTAATTACTCTGGCCGCCCAAGTTTTTTTTTTCTCTTTTATCTTAATGGATCACACGTTTTCAATCCACCGTCTCGAGTCTTTTTACTTGTAAATTCATTTCAAACTGCATATTTTATGTTTATTCGTATCGATGTTCTCATATAAAATGAAGCAATTCCTAGGGTTTTATATTTGAAGTCTTTAATATAAAATCATTAAAAAGGTTGTTGTGATTTATGAAAATTACGTTTCAGAGACGTGCTAAAATGCTTCATTTTCAAAGGTGGGGAAATAGTTAGTTCCTCAGTTATTAACTATTTTTGTTGAGATATCATTTAAAGTGTACAGATTTAATGACACTTCAGTTTTCTAAAATCTTCTTTCTTTGCGCGACATTATAACATAATGATAGGTATTAAAATAAATCGTAAGGGTAAATTATTGTATTTTTTGCGCTTATTACATTACCTATCTTCGATACGTTTCAAAATTGTAATAAGGCTTGATAATTCACTCCTGAAAGTTCATGCAATGTCTTTTTCATAGCTAGTATTATTACCAGTTGTGATTTAATTGTTAAATTATTGATTGAAGTTTAAAACCTCAATCATATTTAGGGGCACTGGAAGAATAGTTTCAACCGGTCAGGTTTTGCCCCTATAGAGGCCTGGTTACACGATACATTAACACGTACGGGTTCATGTACATTTGCGTGAATGGTTTCAGCGCAACTTGTGCGAATGCATGAACCAAATAGAACAGGTTCTATTTTCTGTTCACGCATTCATTCATTTGTACATTTTGGGGTGGTTACACGGTGCATTTTCGCATTCATTCTCGCGTTCATGTTTTTACACATTAACTCGTACGTGTTAATGTATCGTGTAACCAGGCCTTTAGAATAGATGTTAAACAGAAATACAACTTACGGACATTTATTTTTCTGTTTTGACATTCAGGAAAGTGGTAGCAATCTTAGAAATCACCCTTCAAAATGATCAATTATTCTCTTACAATACTGAGACGTCTGGCTTCACTACAAAATCGGTAGCAACCACACTATTTTATTAAAATTTGTAATTCAGTAGGTAAACCAATTATAACTTAGACTCAACTAAGGTGTTTTTACGCGAAAAATATTTTTTAAATTTAGAATGTTAATTCCCCATAGGGATTTGCAGTCTAAATTTTTTTAAATCTCTCAGTGTGACTGTATTCAGTTTTGTTCCTTTCAGCTTTTTGTAGCTACATAAGACAGGAAAACACAAAAGGCATTAATTGACAAACAAATAATATATTTGAGGAGAACTCCAAAATCAATGAAGTCCAAAATAAAATAGTCATTTTTGAACTAGATGCTTTAAATGTATTTTCAAATTTATTTCTATGATATTTGTCAATCCACGAAAAAGAAAATAACTGACATTCCAAATGTTCTTGCGGAGCTTCAACCTAATACCTAGGTACTGTTCAGCCGCATGAAAATACTCACACCTCAAAGACCGAAGTTGGAGCCAAACTCCAGCCAACCAACTTTTAACTTAATACGGAGAGAATCCATGGCCGGAGAGAATAAGCTGCTGATCACTGGCGCTGTCGCCGCTAAACGAACCTCGGGCTAGGGCCTACCCCTCTCGGAGCAATCTCATTTGCATCTCTCATGAAAGCACCCCAACCCAGTTATTTTATAACTGTCACTAAGGTGCCACGTAAAACAGGCTTGGGAACGGAGGTTAGCAATTATAGACACCCGACCTAAACTGCTTAAGCGCCGGCGGGAACTGAATTCCGCCATCCGGTTATATCATTGCACTTCACTACGACCCGAGATCCTGAATGACCACGGTTGACATACCTTTTAACGATGACGGCTTGACGTACCAGGGGCAATGAAACTCAACCCTTTCCCTCCCCACGACTTAATATACCTTCTAAGCACGTTGAGGAGCGTGCCGTTCCCCCAAAATCCACCTCAATCCCACGGAGAGAAAGTCTCGCACACACCCGCGAAGGAACGGCGACCCCAGACAATCTCACGGCGCATAGTGGCGAGCCTTAAGTTTTAATTAGCCCCGAGGTATTCCCTTGAAAAAATTCAGCGTTTCCCTTCCTCCTCATAAGCCAGCAATAGAACGAGTCATGAATTCATGAGGAGGAGGGGGAGGGGATGGAGGTGAGGGCATTCGACACGTCCGTTAAGCACACACGCAGTTAGCAGGAATGGGGGATGTTGATTGGTGGCACGAAGGGGAGAGTTAAGGTTTTCAGGGGGAGATGGGAGTGGGCGTAAATCAGCGAGCGAGACGCGTCCCCTGTAAGAGGGATGATGCATTACCCTCGCACGGGGCGCCAAATTCAATTTGCGATGGATCCAGGGAGAAGGAGGCACACGGTCATTGGACGGTATCTAAAATCTTAATTGAATGAAGAACGACGCGAGCACATCAACAAGTTCACGCCAAAATGCAGAGATGGTCATAACCATGGCATGGGACTGGGCTGACGCCATTTCTCTTCCACAGCGCGTCAATTGGTGAACGGTGAGTGGGAGTAACATAGGCAATCAACAACATTCGAGGTCCTATGGTAATGTGTTTGGCATATGGGCAAGGGAAATCTCTCCCTTAACGTCTGGCATGATTCGCGAGAAATAATGATCTAAATATTTAATCTATTTTATATAAATAATCATTTACCTTATCATTTTTTAATCTAATCACTTTCTATCTAATCGATGCAAGAAAATTACTTGACTGACAACGCTTTTCCCGACTCTAATTAGGGTGTGCAAGACAATCAGAGAGGTATTTAGTCTCGTAGTAGGTAAAAGAAATGGTTGGTGAGTTTATGTTGTGGAAGTAATTTTTCATTTAAAAAAAAGAAAGAAAAAAACTTAGTTCTTTTCCACAAATATATTTTAACAAATCTACCGGTTTCGGCCTTCTCAGGCCATTTTCAAGATTACAGTGTGCATCACTTTTTTTTGTAAATGACGTAGTAGGTAGTTAGTCAGGTAGTTTTAGTTCAAGGTTTAGTATTTAATCACGGAATCACGGATTAATACATTAGGTATTACATTGTCAAATGTCTTGAACCTAACGCATATGCTGGTATTGCTCCTTAAAATGTAAGAGCGCTCCTTAAAAAGGAAGATGGACCCCTCACTTGCTCAGACCCCAAACGACACCTAATGGTTGGGAATTCAGCAAAGGTGTCTCAACCAGTGGGACTCGGAGAGCAGGTGTGGAATCACGGATACATCTTTCGCGTTAGCGCAATCTTTATCGTTAATGCTTACCCCCTAGAGTAGCGCAGGGTTAACAATAACCGTCTATAAAATTAGCTCCACTGATGGTGATAAGCGATTTGAAGTACTGTGCGAAAAATGAAGAACGCACATCACGTTCTACCTTACATAAGTTAAATAAAAAAATAACGATAAAGCCAGCGCTCGCCTTATGAAGATCCATGATCGAGGCCCAGGCTATGTACGCTGCTCATCCTTAACTTCTGCGAGTGCATCGTAACAAAGCACATATTCAACGTTTACATTGTTAACTACAAAAGTGCAAAAGGTCGAAAAAAAAATTTGATCTTCTCTATGTCTCATTTTGGTGTTTGGTTCTCCTGAGGATGGAGAGTGAGACATAGAGATTAAAGGTTAGGAAGCACTGATATAGATAAGGAAACTATGAGTGTATCAATTCTGAGGTACTTTGATCCCACGGGGGTTGGAATAAAAATGTACTTATTAATAATGACAGAATATAGTGTGCATTGTCCAAAAATAGCAAAAAAATATAATAGTCTAAAAATTATAATTTGTGAAGCAATATGCTAGAGGGTCGCTTTAAGAATCAAATATGAGCACTTATTGCCACATTAATTATAACCTCATTGTTTATTATGGCCTTAAATTCTCTCATTCATTCGTTGCTATTATTAAAGGCAACCGATAGTTGAAGACACAACAACATCGATATCACATGGAATACTTTTAATAAAAATATGATAGGTATGTGAAGTGTAAATATATCTTTTTCAAGAAGCAAAATATTGTAAAGTTTGAACCAAAGTTGGTTTCACGATTTAAAACTGGTAAATTTGGATGAAAACTACTTAATTGCAAAGTTAAACGTTAAATTGTTACTATAAATTTTAAAAATTTATTACCCGTCATATTTAACTAAGTAAAGCCTTTCATTTACAGTCTCTCCATTTCCCTAATCTAATCCTAAAATTTTGGGCACGACCGGGCACGACATCAATGATATGTTACTAAAATGAAATATTGAAAGTTTTAGTGGTCTCTTCGTTGTTCATTGAGGATTTTGAGGTAGTCAAATTAAGCATGTCTCTTACAGCGCAGAGAGGTGGGGCCACTTTTGTTTCCTTGTCAGAATTGTGTTTTTATTCGTCTTTAAGGGATAAGGCAACGCACTGAGACAGTAGATTTTAGAGTTATGGGCTTTCAGAGGATTGAGAAGCAGTGACGAAAAAGGTAAACAAAAAAGTGTTTTTGGTTAACCTTTTTCTTCACTTAAACGCGAAAGATTGGTTGTTGTTAAAAGGTAGTTTTCTCGTTTCTCGAATAAGGTTGAAGATAACAATAGCTGGGGTTATGATCTTAATGATACCGAACTATGAAGGCTGTTACGTGAAGGATAAAATTATTGTAAGCTAGGCGGACGTAGCGTTGGAATTTGCAAATGGAACGGAATTACAATGAATTTGAATTGTAAGGGGATGAAGAAAAATTATATGGTTTTTCTAACAGATGTGTTTCATACATCATTTTGGATATCCGTCTCCTATTAGTACGTGGTTTATCCCACCTTAAAGTGTACTAGAGCTACCGATGGAAAGGGGTATTCTATGAATGGTCGTGACTTTCTTCAGAATTATTGTCATCTGATGCCTCAGAGTTTTTTGAGCTCGATAAGGAGTGCATGCTATTATCTGGAAAACTCTTCTTTGGAAATTTTGGGTCTATAATACGTATTTCGTGATATTTTAAGAAAAACTAATAAGTGAAAAGATTAGGAGTATTGAAATATTTTAATCAGCTATTTTATAAGATTTATTTTCTGACTTGCATTTCCCATGCTCCAGCTAGGTGCTACCTACATCACTTCTTCATATTATAGAGGAAATAGGATCCCATTTGCGATAATCACCATTATAAATACACTGTTGAGTTGGGGTTTATTGCTCAAAGTAGAAATGTGAGAGTCGAAGAGCAAAATAGAAGTGAAAGAATTTAAACTAGTGCATAATATTTTTTGTATTTCAAAGGCCACTTTCGGTCTCAGGATATCATTTACCTGTTCTTTATATACTCTCAAGTGATGTCAAACCCATATGTTTATTGCTGCCTGCTACGGTTATATTCACCAAGGTATTTTTCAGTTCCTTGAAAACTAATACCACCTCTATTTCCGTTCAGTAGGGTTACATACTGCCTCACTTAATTGCCAAGGACTTCGGTTCAATCAAAAATACTTAGGTGAAAAGTGGATAATATTATTTTAGCGTAATACATTATTTATATTTCCTCGCGTCCATTTAGCTTCGTCATTGCTTTTGCGAATACTCGGTCGAAATACTCGTTTCCTCTTCATATTTCGTGTTTTGCTACATTTGAGCGGTATTTAATGCATGTGTAAGGGGAAATATTTCGTTATTTTTGCCAAAACGTATTTTCTGGCTACCTACTTGCTCTGAGAACTTAACCATTTGTCGCTCTCTGAAACAGTTCATTGATATGGCTGAATTTATTAGCAAACAGGGGAATCTCCACACGCTTGATTTCTATTTCGCCTGGAATAATTTTGCCTATGGACCAGTCATCTCCTCCTCGAGAATTAACAATGTTGCATGCGATCAGTCATAGAGTAAATATATATGCATTCACAGTAATGTTCATATTACCATTTCAGACTGAGTTCAATCATTTTATGATAAATATTTTTAATTAATCTAAATACTCATTGCAACATATAACAATATTTTGTCTTTAATATTTCTTTGAATAGGGTCTCGAGAAATAATACATGGTTTTTAAGTAATAATTAATGCTAATAAATAAATGTGCTTCTATAAGAATAAGCTTCCCTATCACCTGCAGCGTTGAAGTAATGAGTGTACGCTGTTGTCATCTGCTGTTCAAGGGTCAAAATGAGGTTAAGTACATAACTTCATTTAGGTGTTAATAAGCAGCTTCCCCTCTTTGAATATGCAACTCGAAAACCTCTATTTTGCTTAGTTACTCCATTTAATGCTTTACTTTTTGCAACGCGGATCCTATTCAGTGTTATTATGTAAGTTACAATGTTCTTAACGAGTACTTCATGAGTATCATATAGTTATAGCGTATTGTCGTTAACATTGCAAAGCTTTCACTCTAAATTAAATATTTATATAATTTTTATGGCAAATGTCGATTAAAAGAAAAAATGTTTTGAATCTGATTTGATACAGATGGCGGCTTTTGGAAGAATAACCTTTCGTCGAAATCACCATCCCTCCATTGACGGCCGTTATGCATGATGTATCTATTATCTGCGGAACTGCTGCTTGTAGTTGGTGGTAATCGTTCTGTGGTTGGAAAATTGAATGGGAATGAGACCACTGTCTTTGCTATCACTGCATATTACACTTCTTTTAAAGTAAACCACAATTGCCAGCCTAGCAAGTACTTCATGAGTACCGCTACCGCAGGCGGTGCATTTTGTACGCTCAACGAATCAAGTACATCTAATACCATTTTCTCTCGTAACAGGCAGTTCAAATGTCACTATATTAACAGACGAGCTATGCTGCTACGGAAGTGGTGGAATATCTTCGAAAAGAATTTTTATTTTTTTCTGCGGAGAAATCATTCCAAGTAAGAAACGACGCCCATTTAGGCATGATTTGGGGCATGCCTAAAATATTTTCCTGAGGAGAGCGTGGGGAAAGGGGTACGGAAACATTAATAAATTGAGCCTTCGCACAGTCAAGGACTATGGGACTTGGCAATTTACGATAACGCCCTACGCGGACGGCATTGTCCTTCTTGTACATGCAAAACGCCGATGAGTTCGCTCTGGGGTTGGAGAAGAAAGGTTAATAAGGCCAAAAACCCTTTTGGCTCGCGTGCCATTGTGAGTCTAATTTCCGCTTCGTAATGGACACCTCCCACTACCCCTCTTCGCTTCTATTCACTCCACCCCTTCGACACCTTTGAGTCTCTTGACTGCCCCACCCAGAGAAACCCTCCTTTTCGTCGTTATCTTTCCCTCATTCTGATATACTTCGCTCCCCTCCCTCTACCTCTAGTTTCCTCGTAGGAATTACTCCCTCCCGCTCCCTCTGACCGTTCAATTCTTCCTCTACCCCATAAACCCTATCCTCACATGCCTCTCTCTGCGACTAGTAAAGGTTCTTTGTCCTTTGTCAACGGATGTGAAATTTCCTTCTTTGAAAGCCTCACAAAATAGCTCTATTCTTTCACGCTACTTTTTCCCGTTAAATCGAGAATATGTACGATTATTTTGACAGCTTTTTCATTATTGCTTAAGGGAGCTGCTTTCTTTAGAAGTATTGGTACTGAATGTCTTACGGCCGCACACACAATTTCAGGAGAAAGACAGTTCTGGCTGATCCAGTTAAAGTGTCCCATGTTGGCAATCGCATTGAGTTAGTCTCCTTTTACAGTAGGAGTATCGTTATTATTTTATAGAGTTATTTGATAACTTATAGGTTAACACTAGGGCTAAATCTTGAAACATTTCCTGTGCGTAAAGCTGATTTTTCTTTGAATTGAAATCCTAAGTATCCGAGGATTTAGAGCAATTCTGCGATCCATTTTTGGATTATGTTTTTTACCTATACCGTAATTTGACTCCAATCAAGTAGGCATAGATGACTACACATGTAGTATGAAGAAATTGATGGCCTTCATTGAAGTCCTTAGGGCAAATATTTAATGCTGAATTATAATTAAGGTTTCGTATCTAAGGTTTGGATATTTCCCTTGCCTAAATGCCATACATTATTTCCTTGGCAACAAATTTCTGTTTCCTGTTGGTGACATTTCTAAAATTGGCGATATTTTTGGTCATTGCTAAAGTGTAATTATAAAGCTTTGTCGGCTATGATTCCTATTCTTCTTTTGCGATATTCAATGATTCGTAAATATCTTTAGAAGTTTCTACAGAGGATATATTGCAATTATTTTAAAATTGTACCACGTAGGTATTCTTATTATTAGCACAATTCGGAAATTGCGTTAAAAAAGTTTAAAAGTAATAAATAAGTAACTGCACTTAATATTTTTTTTCAAATACATTTCTCGAGCATATTTTACCATCTAATTGGTATAGTTATAGAACTTATAATTATGATTTTGATAAATTATTTAAAATATTTTTGGTCACTAGCGGTTTTTGTATTTGAATCTTTCGAATTGGCATGTCGTATCCGGATTGCATATTTGAATAGACCTATGGTACCCGTATAGAAAATATGCTGAATATCGTCAGGAAATTGAAATATTTGCATTAGTGGCTATCAGCCCATTGACATAGTATCCCATTGATTTGCCGACTTAATGAACTTGCATAAATGAAAATTTGGCCTATTTAAAGAAACTTCAAAGAAAGGCAATTACCCAGTTCTTTTTCCTGACAAATAAAACGCCCTCGGAAAGAAAGTCTTAAGTCAATTTCTTCTCATCATATAATGCGCTCCCCCCTCTCATCCCGAGCAAAACTCAACAAATACTTTTCAATTTTTATTCTCAAGTTTCGATTGGAAGAAATATTTCCGAGAAGGGACGTGCGTATCTTATGTTCTCATTCCTTTCCCTTCACATATATTTTTTTATTATTTCATAATTCGCGCGGTCTCTTCCTCTCGAGGAAAGGGTGGAGTAGTGGAAAGGAATGTATAAAAGGAGAGATTTTAAGCTCATCAATAATAAAGAGGTGAGTTGGGGTGGAAAAAAAAGGATGGAGGGGATAGAGGGGGTGGATGTAGGTAGGTGGGTTGGGTAAAAGCAGGACGGGTGAAGGTTGAAGATTCGCTCTGCGTCTTTTCCTTCATTTTTTCCCTTCCCACCTTCCTATCCTTTCGCTGAAGTCGCCCTCATCCTTACTCTGTCTTACCCTCATCTTTCTCTCCCTCTCCCCATCGTTAATATCCCTTCGGGGGCCCTCTACACTAATTCCCTTCCCCCACACTATCTCCTTGCCTTCCCATCATAAACGTCATGGAATCCATTCATTTTCCACCCCTGTCCCTTCCCCATTCCTCGACTCTCTCCCGCACTGAACAAACCTCATCAGGTTAAAGGGGGTGGGTATTCATCCCTATACCCACAGTCCGCAGCGTAACTATTCGCTATCTACCTCTCCGTCCACATTACTTTGCTTGTCACCTTACCGTCTCCTTTCCATGCACAGAAGTGCAGTCTGCGTTCAACTCTTTTTTTATCAATGCTTGTTTTCTGCCCAAATTTACCTCACTGACTCATCTATATACCGAAAGATGCTTCTTTTTACTACTCCTCTTCACCCTTTTCTCATGGCTTTCTTCTCGTTACTTTATTCTTTTCCCAATTTTTTTTACTGCCACAAAATTTTTTCATCTCTTCTTTATTTTTTCTATCGCTCAACTTTTGATGGAGGGTAGCGGAATGCAGGACCCTACGGTCTCAATTATGCCCAAATGAAACAGTTTGTCTCCCTCCAGCACGGCCTCTATCTCACTCTCTCTCTCTCCCCATTCTCCTTGCAATGTTATATTACCTCCCATTTCCTCCTTATCTTCTGTCTCCTTTTCATTTACATTTCTTTCCCGCAGCTCCCACTTACTTTCTCTGATTTCGTCTGGTACCCTCCTAATATTGTCCTATGGAGGGGATGAAAATGTTTTTTAAAAGCCTCTATTTTACTCTCCCTATCCCATCTATCTATGGAACCTTTATGGGTGATTTTCGCACCTCTCATTTTTTGCTAAATCACGAAGCTTGCTGCTCCTCCTTTCAACTCCATCAGAATTTCACCCGAAAATTCTGATCTCATATGATCGCCCACTTTTTTCCTTTTATTTGATATCTGTTACGTGCGATCACTGAATCATTAGACTGTTCTTAGGTTTGAGCATGGGAAATTAGAGTGAGTGAGAGAGAGAGATAGATAGATAGATAGATATACATTTATTTGCACTGGGACATCGTCCCTTAAGTACAACAAAGACACAACAGTTTTACATCAAGGTTCCGACAATTTCACAGAAAACACAGTGAATATACAAATAAGTACAATACAAAGCGAATATATAGCGAATATACAACACAGAGAGAGAGTAAAGGAAATTATTTTATTTTAAGGTATGTTTCTAAGGAAGTTCTCTGGATGTGGAACATAAAAAATTAGGGAGTACTTATCAGAGCCGGTGATATTGGACGTTTAATGAAATAACTGAATAGGAAAAGTGCCCATCTGAAACATTTTAGAACAAGGGAGCTTAATTTAGTGTTTGTATAGCATTTGAGATCCCCAAATTGGTCAGTTTCTCGTCACCTTTCGTCTGTATGTTTTGTAGGGGGGTCTTTGAATATTGTAGATCGCACATTTTTCAAATTAGTTTGCTCATTTGTGTACCTTTCTTAATTTGCTGAATGAAAATGGTCGACAGCTAAATGTTTAGTGTGCTTACGTTCTCTCTTACCGATTACATACTTCAATTGGAAATATAATTAATGAATAGATTAAAATCGTTAAAACTATGATACCATTAGTTTTCGAATGTTAATTGTCTCTTCGCCGATATTGAATTACACAAAATATTTCATTTTAAGGTAATTGGAGATTTGAATTTAAAATCGATATCCAATTATATTAGAATTGCATTCCCTCTGCGTCAATTCAAATGAAACGAGCGTAGATTGCATTATGAGTTGTTAGTGTTCATTTGACGCGCGCACCGTGGTGATAATTGTGCTGGTTGTAATTTATTCAATAACATACAATGATATAGAGAGAACTACACATTTTTCTGCCCGGTTTACAAATATTTTCTTGGTAATGTATATCAGTGTGAATTTATTTCTCAGGTAATAGGCATGCCGTATTCCATCTATTACGTATATTATCAGGATTTGTTTCTCAGCGCACACGCATTACTTGGTCATCACTTTTTCATTATTACGTAATGAATGAAGAATAAACTTGGCATTTACACAGTTATTAACATAAAATAACTGTGGAAATACCAGGTTTATTCTTCATTCATTACGCATGCAACCCAATTCCGTAATGTAACGCCTGAAACTATCAATTTTTTCATTCATGTTTATCTCGCTACTTGTGATTATTTTCACGACATAGTTAACATCAATAACTAGTTGACTTAGAAAGCAAGGAGAAAAATTGAAGTTTTTTAGTCATGTCTCAGTTATTATTGAGTGCCTGGAGCCCTTTAGTACTATGGAGGTGTAGTCTGTCGTACTAATTATAAGAAATATAGCTATACTTGAACGGGAGACTTCATTTGGTTTAAAAGAAGACCTTGCAAATTGTTTTCGAGGTAGCGCTTACGTTACTAGGCGCCTTCCGATTCCTTGCCTCCATTTTTTTATGGTTCCGTAAATCCTCTTCTAAGACCCTAGAGCGGATTTCAATATCTGCTCCCTCTCTCCAGCTATTTCTATTCCTTATTCATCGTCTCATCTCTTGATGTACCTCTTAAAAAAAATCTTCTTAGGGAGTCTATCCATGTTCATTCTTTGTACATGTCCGAACCAACGTATCATGTTTGTCATTGTGTCATCTGTTAAACTCTGGTCGATTCCCGTAATTTGGCGTATTCTTTAGTTCGTAACTTCCTTATTCGTTAATCGTCCATCCTCCAAAGATCAATTTCTGTGGATCTTAATGTCTTTCCAGCCCGTTTCTGTAATGATCATATTTCGCACCCACTCGCTATAATGCTTTTGTCGATGACTTGCACATTCTTAATTTATTTGCCATTGATATTTTTCGATTCCACAGAATGCTATTTAGTAATCTTGTAGCTCTTCTTCCCTAGGTATTTCAGTCTAAGATGGCTTGATCTAAGGTATTATCATCAGTGTTTTTCACCCCGAGTTCTAAGATAACTAAAACTAAAACCATACCTTGTGCCTGCCCACCGATGATCATATATCAGGGTTTATAGGAACCTGGAAATCCTGGAAAAGTCAGGGAAAATGAAAACGGCCATGGAAATCCTGGAAAAGTTAGGGAATTTAATGTGTGGTCAGGGAAAAATCGCAAAACATTCAAATTTCGGAATTTATCACCTGAAAATGCCAAGAGATCGAAAACTGCACATAGGAGCGGAGGGCGGGGTGAAGGAGGGGGCGATTGGCCTCAGGCCGGCTTCGCTGTGGAGGCAGCCCTATTCTGGTTCTTTCTGGCTATAGCCTGCGCGGTTTGGTGAAAAGATTGGCGAAAGGTGTGCGCATTCATATTCTTACTTTCATTCGCTAGCAATATCGCCAGGAATGCTTCGCTTTGTCCCTCTGGCGAGGAAAAAGTTATTCTCAGTCAAATTTGAAGTCACTTAGCCAAATTTGTAGAAGGATGCGAGGAAGAAAAAATCAAGATTGATTCAAAGAGCTACTTTAACATGACATCAGGTTTGAAGGAAAAGCCAGGTTAGCCTTCTTCGCAAATATTTTTCTGCAATTAAATCCCTTTCTGAAGGCATATCGATGTAAGTAATGATAATTTTTATTTTGTTGACTTTAAGTTGTTGATCTCTTATTACTGGAAGTTCATATGATTAATATGAAAATGAACCTACAATTTTTCATAAGGTTAGACTTCTTTGCTTCCTCACTACCATTTTTATCTCAATAAATGACCGAAATCTTGGAGTATTTAGGCGCTCAAAAGTCAGGGAAAATCACTAATAATGGTATGGAAATCCTGGAAAAGTCAGGGAAAATGAAAAGGAAAAACTCCTATAAACCCTGTATATTGTGTTTCGGGCATAATTTAATTCCAAACCCCATTAAACATTTTTTCAGGAAATATAAGCTATCTTGAACTAGCACCTTGGTATATCTCAGGATAATATGCTTACTTCGTTTAGGTACCAAAAGTTGGTACTTGAAAATTCGAAGTCGCTGCTAAGGAACTGACCAAATGTCATCCTTTCATTTGCTGAGGATGTTTTCTTTGATTCATATGCCTACAATTCTCACTCTTCAACTTCTATCTCTCCGGTCTTTGTGTTCTCATACTTTCTCTTTACCTGCTGGATGCTTGCTTTTCATCCACTGCGATTTCACAGTGGATGATTTGAGGATGATTCCACGGCACGAGCTAGGATGCGTATTATACTCTTCATTCTTCTCCGAAACCCCCGCCGCTGGCCTTCCATTTTCCCCTTAACCTTTTCCCTGCTAGAGCTCTCTCGCTAATTCCCTTCCACCAACGGCCATACTCATTTCTCTCCTCCCACCGATCCCGCGCGCCGAAAAGCCGCTCGGCGAGGGAATTAGTCGCGGGAGGCCGAAATTCCACCGAGGTCACGTAAACGGAAACGAGCGCGTGTGTGAGTGTGTTGGGCGTGCCTTTTGCTTCTGCCGTGTGTGGGATGTTAGTTAATGCAACCGCGTGCGGAAAAGGGAAGTGTCTGGGAGGGAGAGAGCGCGATGGAAACGTAAGAAGATTAAGAGAGAGAGAATGTGTGTGGAATGAGTGAAAGTGAAAGAAGGAATGCTAAGAGTCTGCATGTTGGTCTGGGAAACATGGTGGCTGGACACCATGGGGCGCACGACATGTTGTTCATGTTTAGAGGAACGGTTGGGCAATGCACATCTTATATTACAGTTTTTCCCCTCGAATATGCGAAAAATAGGCATGGACTTGGTTTGCTAGAGTAATGGCTTGCAATCTTGGCTTCCTAAGTTCGAATCCCTGTAGGAATTTTCGGTTTAATTCCCGTGCTTCCTTCTTGACAGCTAGGCGAAGATCACTTCAAGGTCCCTTCTTCTTTCACCAGATGGGGCTCAGATAATACTCTGTTGTTTTAGTGGCATATTTTGTTTAGACTATGCTGTTACCGAGGTCAGGCGCTTTTCACAATACTCCATGTCATTAAAATGCACACAATCACACCTGGACCTAATTACAGAACTTTCATCATAGGGGCAAAAAACATCAGCTGTTGTCTAGGAGTGTCTCCTCAGGGTAGCTACGGATACAATAGCATTATTAATTTTTTTTAACGCTAATAGTTACATCTGTTAATACCGTTTCAAATTGGTATCGTATTTCGATATTTCTTCATCCGAGGTCGATTTTGTATTAAGTTACTAGGAATTTCATCAATTGTCCTCGTGTTACAAAAATATAAACTTGGTGTGGGAAAGCGTTTTCTTTGTAAAGCGGTAAAGACATTTGAATTCCCCCAAACATGCACTTCCTTGCATTTCAGCGCAGGACCTGAAGCTAACCCTACTGACAGCATGTTTTTGCATGATTGCTTTGCTATTTTTATCTTATTTCAAATTTGTGAAGTTTAGACTAGAATATAATTATTACTCCTGTTTATGCATGCTATTTTATGCAGGTTGGTGTGAATCCACCTTCTGCCACGCATCTTTATGGCGGCTTGCAGGGTATTAAGTAGATATAGGTATCTGCTTAACTATCGGGAATACGTTGCAATCATATACCAGGTTCAGTCGTGTGGCAGTGATCGAAGTATGCCCCAGCTCTGATAATTTAATGGTTAATTGCAGAGTGCTTGTAATACCATGGTAGGTACTTCTTTTGTACCAATGCGTAAACCGATGCATTATAGCATTTCCATGTTTTCCAATATCTAACCATGACATGATATTGGGAAATACCGTGTTACAAATATGCATTAGTTAAAACTCAGCTGTGCTCAAATTACAGCCCCTGGACTCTGAGCTGGCCCAGCGCTCAATTTAATCCGACCCGCAGAGATTTGTAGCTTAGTAATCAGCAATTTTTAAAAACATATTCACATATTTACGTAGAGTAAATAAAGAAAATTTTCATCAATTTCTAATGCTAATATATTTAGCACAAAGTCTACAAACATTCCCTTTGGAATATTTGGTATAAAAATGATTGTGTAAATAATTGACCCGACATTTTGACCTCCGATATTTTGCAATCTAGTGAAACAAACAAAACTTCTTGGCACTACGGTGTTACATTACTGAATATAAGAATAATTTACTGTCAAAATATTTTCCCCATGTCGTGTGAATCTTGTTTGTATCTATTAGGAATATTTGCAAACCTTAATTGTAGTTTTGAACCACAAATGAGCTACTTATTACTTTGTTCCACTTTAAAGGAATCCAAGAAACTAATACATTTCATCCAGCACACTGCGCACGATATTTACTGCACTGGACAAAACTAATTCCCACAGTCTTATCTGGGCCTAATTGCGATTGTTCATGCGTATTATCAATTTAATATTATTGCATGAAATATTACATAGCGCCTTAAAAACAAGGAAATTCATCATTCTTAATTCCATTGTATGGTGCACTTTAAGAAAAGACGCAAGGAAAATATTGATTGAAAGCCTATCCTCGTATTAACCCTATATCTCTCCTGTTTATTCAATATTAATTTGTTATGTGTATTGGTGTGATAAAGGACATTTATCTTTTATGAAGTCATCTTTTTTCTATGATTATGTGTAAGAAGATTTAGGGTTTAGGTACTCGATTGCTAAGGTTGTTTCACACTGCTTGACCTAATTTTAATTCCATGGCTTAGGTGAAATTTGAACCCGTGACTTATAGGTAACGATGCTGGCCCGTTACTTATCCTGACTACCGCTGGCAGTGGAGATTTTTTTAGAAAACAGCGGATAGATACCTACGATTTGATCGGCGGCAACAAGTTACGACGTGATGCCGTGAACCCTTACGAGAAACAAAATATCTATCTGCGGGTGAATTGTGCGCGGAACATTTTTTCGCGTTGACCTCACGTGCAGTGCGAGGTTGTATCAGGGGAAGCGTCGTCCCCGATAACGTGCGCCGAGCGACTCCGGGCCGCGCTTCTGTTCAGACAGGTGACTGGAGAATGTGTGGCAGATAACATTAAAAGAAAAAAATCGCTGTTATTAACATTAGAATGTCTCTTTTTCTCCCGTGAGGGCGCAGATTTATGGGGAACAAAGGAAGGCTACACGGAGGCGCATCCCCAGGGCTGCCAGGACGGCTGGGATTTTTAGACATGCAGGGATGGGTGGGATGATAAGGGAGCGGAGCACGCAGAGGGCGCAGCGTGGCTGCCGAAGTGGGAAACCGAATTGAAATCCCGCGCGAGAGACGGTGGAAGGAGCGGTGGAGAGGGGTACAGCAGGGGAGGCAGGAATGAACGGGATGAGCTCGTAATGACGACAGGAAATGGAGATGGAGTTAAAGGTGATTGCAACGAGGGAGGTAGGAAGAGCGATGGAGGGATTAAGCGGGAGAGCGTGGTGAAAGGGGAATACGTGTGAGTTCTGAGAAATGGAACGTATGCGATGGGAGGGAGGTTGCATAATAATACATCCATTTACATAGCACCCCACGGGATGCCAAATGGTCCAATGGTAGGGGATGCGAAGGAAGCCATCATTTAATAATGTATGTACGTATTTTTGGGTGTCGCTTTTGTTTTACCGAGAATTTGTTGTTAAGGGAAATTCATGACAGTGTCGTGCAGTAGTCAAGCTCATAATTTTAGCATATTTAACGCTTTTAAGCAGTTAGGTTGCAGTGATGGGATTGGTATTGCGTCCACTGGGATGAATGGACAGTAGCGGACTGGCTTCCTATCCTGAAGGCTATGGTTTGAATCTCTTCCAGAAGCGGAGATATTTCAGTTGTATTTAGGTCCCTTCGTAAGCGCCGTGTGGACAGCACTTCGTTTATCGGATGGGACTATGTTTGATGAATAATAATATTAAATTTATTCGCTTCACCGTTCACCGTTATGAGCTTCATTTTTCCCTAAGGCCGTGGTAGGGCACTTCTGGTTTACACCCTGGTGCTTACCCTAAGGATGGAGTACTACCAGCGCCGAGTATCTCTCCACCCTTCCTCCCCTTCTATTGGAATTCTACTTATAACCAATTATGCTCTTAAGGTAATTACCCACATGAAGCTTCAGGTATCGGTCTCATAGAAAACCAAAAACAGCATAAATGGGGGGCATGACCATGACATTTTTAGGATGAACAATAACTAAACAAGGATTTAGCATCGCACTAGCTAAATTTCTGGAGTTTTAATATGATTATATACCACACTAAGTGTGTCATTTAGTATTCGGAATATGGTTTCTTTCATGAAAAGGAAACCAAGAATGGAGTTGTTAAGTTGCTAGATTTTCGGATTGCATTTTCTCATTAATCTTCATTCCTATTATTCCTCTAATAAAAATTCTCGCGGGATATAGTTTCATCCATCTATTTTAATGGCAGCATAAATCGACGATAAAAAATTGCCTTGCCGATGATACATCCTAAGGGGTTAAAATTGAGCTCGAGGGTTCGCACTTTTGGGGCATCAGGGACCATGATCATCTTTCGGGGCTTAACCGAACTCGGTATTTCATGGGAAAGTTGCTTTAGCAGCTTATTAATTATCAACCCAAAGTTCTCACCTTTGAGTTAGGGCTGCACGATTTTACCCTGCCATTATATATGTTTTTCGGAACAGTTTTTATTTTATATTATTTCTCGTTGACTATTCATTAGTAATTTACTTTGAGGCACGACATCATTATCATGGAATGTATTGTATTTGGATTGCTTTGATGAATAATAATAAGTACCTATTAAATTGGTCATTGCAAGTGAAATCTCATTTCGCATTTTAAATCCCTAGTTTTTAATAACGTACATATGATGATGATGAGATAAAAAGCTAAATATTATTTTAACTCAATAAACACGGTCGTCCATTCAACTTACAAACTTGTCACAAACAGGGTATGAATCTTTGTATGCGTTTAAACCATAGTAATCATTGTTTTAGAGCGAGAATATTACTTATTTTTTTTAAATTTCATTATCGTGAATGTAAACATATTTTTGAAATGATGCTGGATGTAATATTTTGTATGCATATTATTATATTCACTCATATTTTTTAATTACTAAAATTTCTTCACTAAGGAGATTGGTGATTATTTGCAGTAATGTTAACCTATTTGAAAAAGGGAAAATCAGCAAAGTGTCCATCCAACAAAACGTTCTTGCAGCATCAATTAACCATTACATATGTATTTTTGAGTGACCCCATTATTCAGCGTATCTAATCTACATCGAAAACTACAATTCGTCAGCATACACTGTAGAGTGGATTTATCTACATCTGCATAATATCCTAATACCACGAGGGTGTGTGGCAGGGGGGGAAGATCACCAAACTTGCAAAAATGCACTACTTACATGAAATTCTGATTCTGAGGAACAACACCTTAAATCGCGTTTATATGCATTTTTACGTACGTAGTAGTCCCAATTGTGTCAATTCATATCTCGGTATTCATTTATTCATATATCGGTATGCATCTACATCTTCGTAATACCCTGCGAGCCACCGTGAGGATGTGAGGCAGGGGGGTATATTGGTGTGACGATCTAAGTGCTTTTATCGCCGCTAATTTTGCGAGGTAAGGATATTTGTATCAATCTGTAACGGAGTACAACTCTCCGCTATCATATAGTCGACCTAGTATGCCTATGTGGCGTGTGGTGGTAATAACTCTCTCGGTGTAAGGAAAAAACTCGACCGCGCTCTACCTTTCCAGAAGTCAAAATATGCATTATTGTCTCCAAAAGGGTCTTACATCCTATTGCAGCGACGCCGTTACACTTTCCCCCTCTCATTACAATTTTTTACCCGTACAATTTTAGCGGATATTTTCTGAATTCTATATAATTCCTTTATTAACTAATATCCTGTGTTGGAAATACATACTTTCGGCATATTCACTATTTGGCCGAATGTGGTAAAGCCTCTCCCTACTTTTCTTCCTCATTCCTCTTTCCCACATACCTACCATCTAATTGTGCAAATTTCTTTAAGGCACATGCACATCTCGCATTTTTTTGTGATGTGTGTTCTCCATCGAAGTTTGTTCTTGTTTAGTGCAATTTCAAGTACTTAACGCCTTTTGGGTTGTTGTGTTACCTATATCGAATTATTTTTAGTGTCTTATTTTTTAATTTTTCCAAAAATAATATCACTAGAAATCAAGTTAAAGTTATGCTATCATTTTCAATTTTGAACAAGTTTTGAATGGTCTTATTTACCTTCTTCCTGTTTCCTACTTATTTCTCTGCACCCATCGAACTTACTGGCTGTTTTCGGTAGGATTAGACTTCCTCTGAAACTGAGGCAATGGTGTGTTGTGGGGGTACCAGAACTTCATGGGAAATTGTAGAAATCGCAAGAAAACGTTTTGGTTGCTGACTCTGTTGTCAAATTGTGAGGAAGCGGTGGGAAAGAGTGGGGGGATGAGGTCGTTCGTGACTTGGTGTCGACGTGTCACTAAAAGGGGGGAGGGTAGGAAAGAGTGACCGGGTCAGTGCTCTGGTGAAGATTATGATGACTAAGACGGAAGGTAGGTAGGTCACGTGGTATAGTAAGGTTTAGGTTTTTTTGGTAGGGGGAAGGCAACAGATAGTAATGGGGAGTTAACC
Source organism: Platycnemis pennipes (assembly GCA_933228895.1). Classification (NCBI taxonomy): domain Eukaryota; kingdom Metazoa; phylum Arthropoda; class Insecta; order Odonata; family Platycnemididae; genus Platycnemis; species Platycnemis pennipes. Next base: position 58,300,699 of record OW121853.1, read on the forward strand.
AGCTGTTCTAATTGCTAACTTTTCCTGAAAGTCCAAATCGGCACCTTTTGTTTGGGCTTGTAGCACTTGCAGCATGAAGTCACTCCTATGGTTGTCTTCTGTTAAGTGTTGGGCGAAGATAGATGAAACACCAGCCTTCAACCAGCATCTTATATGTTCCTGTTCACGTGTTTTTATGAATACTTATGCCCCTTTGTCCAATTTTTGAGCCGCACAATTTGGCGTGTTCCACTTCAGTCTATATATACCTTTCCGCTAATGATCTTCACGCTTGTCTTGATCATGAGCGTTCTAGGTATTTGGGATTACGGAAATGTATTTTCTCTTTCAGTAGAAAAGATAAAATCACATCCCAAGTTTGAGATTCTGCGCACTAATTCGTATTGGGCATTTCCATCCAATTTTAATCTGGAGAATATCTACGATGACTGCAAAACACGATTCTAGCGGTTACTGAGTATACCATCGTACCTAACTTTTTTCCACAGTTCATGTTTTCATAAGAAAACAGTGAAGGGGTAAAAATGGAAAGAGAGACAGGGTTTGGAGAGGAAGGGTATTACGAAGAATTTTCAGCTGATGCGTTATAGAGACTGGGCGAATGAGGCTTAGAGAGAGATGGAGGGGTGGGGGTAAGAAAGGAAGAATTCAAGGAGGGTTAAAATAGAAGGGAAGTGGAAAATAGGAAAGAGATGGGATAAGTGGAACGGACAGGATGAAGAAGAAGGAAAGTGTGACTAATGGAACGGAGGGTTAGAAACGGGGGAGAATCTACATCAACGCAATAACCTGCGAGCCACCACGAGGGTGTGTGGCAGGGGATGAAGATCACCAAACATGCACTAATGACATGCAACTAGGATATTTAATGGAGAGATGCTAGAAAATAGGGTCACATGCAGCTAATGGTTAGTATCTACATAATAAGAAAGGGATTATTGGCTGTCATTACATGCATCAATCACTACATTCTGCTCTAACAATATTTCACATTCCTATCTCTTTGCTACGCTGCCTATTGTTCTCTCTTATGGTACGCGTGAAAAATGACATTTTAAATCTATCGGTACGAAAGCCTATCTCTATAATCTTGTTAATCTGATTAAACCTAATATAATACGCAGGGGGTTCTTAATATATGTGTAACGTCATCTGTAAAAAAAATCTGTTTCGAGCCTACTTACAAGGTTAACCTAAATGTTAACGTGCGTTCTAATAGTTATTCCCATCATAGTTCTTTTATTAAACTCGTAACACTAATATAATTATTATAATGGTCTTTAATAAATCTAGCGGTTCTCCTTTGCACACGAAGTACACAGAATGATAGATGGAGCAGTATCATTCTAAAATTATTGAACGGCCTGACGGATGGACAAAGAGAGATGTATACTGTTGAGAGTCATAAGTGGATAATGTTAGGAGTATCAGCTAGGAAATTTTTCTAATCGTACGTGTACCTTTATCCTGAACAATGTTATATTATGTTACTTGCTACCGGATAACTTTGAGAGTTGGTAGATATTCTGGTGTAGTGACAGAGAGTGCATCTGCGTCATTATGATTAGGTGGATATCATACCAGATGGTCAAATCGGATGGAAGTAGGATTTTCTTGAGAAATGGGAGATGGATGAAAAAACGTTGGCATTATATGTACAGTAGCTGGCAAGATCTCTCGAGGGTATGTAGAAGAAGCTGAGTCATCATCAACTCCTACTACGTACATGCTTTACTATCTACATCTACGTAATACCCTGTGATCCACCTTGAGGGTGTGCGGCAGGGGGTGAAAATCACTATACATGCACCACTAGCATGCAAAACAGAGCTACAATTATACCACTGTATCCAATGCTATTAAATAAGAGAAGCTTGCTATTTATGTATGCACATGGGAATAATTCAGTATTGCACGGAGGAATATAACGTTTAACGGCAAGGCATCTGTTTGAATTCATGAAGTTATAATTCCCATTAGTTGTGCAGGAATACAGTTAATATTAGTTGGTATTACTAAGTTAGATGTACTACAAGGCTATGTATTTAATATCCTATCCTTCCGACTACCTACCCTATTACTGAACTACCAAACATGAAGCACTCTCCGCACTGAGCTAATGTTAATGCCGGTAAAAGCTTCCTCAATTGCCATCAATCAAAAGGTTCATTTGCCGCAGTTCTGCACTCGATTTCTGTATTCATTAACCATTTCATGTATAAACAATTATTCTGTTCTCAAATCCCTCTGTGAACATCCTCAAAACATCTCGTGGCCTTCCTATTCCTGTCTTCCCATTAACTTTTTTCTCGACGACTGTCTTCATAGGGATGCCTAAAAAAATCCTTGCAGGGATTCAAAGACAGACTCGAAATTAGAAGCCAACAGGTGTCTAAGATCACAACATACTAATTAAGACAATATTTACTCCATATAGTTGCTAAGGATATCGTTACGTTGCGTTGTTGCTTCACTGTCTTTGCTATTGCCGACTGAACTGCTATTTGATGATGTACTGCATTTTACCGTATTTTACTGCATATCGCATTCTCGCCACCTGGTGTAGCGTTCAATGGCGTGTAGAAGATTTTCTCCGATACCAATTTGATTGCTATCGTTTTCTTCGTGAATGAGGAGGATGGAAAAGATGAAGAAGCAATAAAAAAATACGAAATTGGGTCCGCCCAATTTTTTTAATAATGGAGAGGAGAGTAAAAGTATCGCATAGTTCATTCTCAGCTATTATAGGACTGGATGGAGTATTTTGGAAAATTTAAAATTACTGTTATTAGGACAATAAAAATTATCAACAAGGAAGGAAATCAGCTGTATTCTTCTTGCTAAATCATGATTGGCAGAGTAATCGCTCCACTTCGGTGGCAATGGGGTTACATGATCCTTTTCGTCGAAATGGGGGTGCACAAATCGGTACTCCTTAGGGCCCACAAAAGTCAGGGAACATTAGTTTGAAGTATTAATAATAAATTGGTCCAAATTTGAACTAAATGAATATGACATGAAAGTTTAACATGAAATTCTGGCAAATAATTGTTCGATTGTGGGGGAATCGTCGAATTTTTGTATAAAACTAGTGAAAGATAACCAGGAAATAACTGAAAAACTAATATTCATCACATATGACCGGCGTGGAAAATAAAGTAAGGAAAACATTTTTGGTCCAGAAGTGGAGAGAAATGGGCTTTTCCAATATGGTGGGTCAATAAAGAAGAATTTTACGCTTGGAACTTAAAACATTTTTGGCATTCAGGAACAATCAGTGATGCCCGGAATATTTACCTTAACCAAGTTGAAAGTAATTAACTTGCCATTTTCCAATTTTCCCTTTATATGTTTTTTCTCTGATATCGGCCGTATTTGAATTTCTTGTGATTACACTGCCGTTGAACTCTTACTCGTTCGTTAGTTTTAATGAAAATAATGAATGTGGCTTCAGTGATAGGTACTCAGCTTTCTATATTAACCTCTCTTCTGCCGATTAGCTGCATGAGCAAGCGTTTCTTTTCCCTACCGACGGAAACTGGTGCAATATTTTAGTAACTAAGAATGTTCGTCTAATGACATCTCCGCACCCTTTAAAGGGCACAAAGAAGCGTTAAATGTTATTTCCATAGCTAAACTGTGGTAAATATTATATTATAGCATTGCGATGTCTGCGACTATAAATCTTCGTTCTTATTGGGGGCATTTCAATGCGATTGGGTCCCGTGCACTTTTTGAAATCTCCAAATTCTTGGTTGCTGCAACAATAATAAAAGAATCTTTATTTATAGCCCTCTTGCACGAAATGCGGTGTTTGTTTACATCAGTAATGGATCGGAGACAACAATGAAAGACCCATTTAAAGAGCTACAAAAATCGTTTAAATTGCGTAATTAATCGTTAACTGGATGATTTATCATAAAAACATCGAAATAATAAGATAGTTCAGAGTTTCGACATTCCGATGAAGGAAAAATGAAAGATATCGGTACAAATATAAGCATTTTAATGAACGAAATATGAAAACACTGCACCGTGAAAAATTTAAAACTCCGTGTAATCTTATGGGAAAAATTGTAAATGTAATTTAAAATTCATGTATTATTCCTACACTGTATATTATAACCCGTTTACCGTCTCGGAACGGGGATGAACAAATTGTGAAGATTTCAGCGAAATCGGTCCAGCCATTATCCAAGTTAACCGCTTACCAACAAAATGCGCAATCCATTTTTATTTATAATATATTGTATATTATTGATAAATAATATAGTGGAGAGGTATATCGACTCACTGTCAGTTCTGCATCGTAACAGTTGGTCCGACGTATCTCCCCATTCAGCGTTGTGTAATATATGATCGGCCCCAAATGTGCTTGTGATAAAACTAAATTGAAGAATTCCGCAACCTTTTACATTTTTTATCGAAACAAAAAGGCTCCCGATGAGGATCCTACATTTTGGTAAATAGAATAGTGAATAACGCGTCATGATGATACATCTCTCAAAAATATGTCAAAGAAAACGCAATCCCTCTCCGAAAGTAATATTACAGTGTTATAACATTGACTTTTTAATTAAAAAATCCTTTCAGAAGCATGAAATGGGTGTTTCCTGTTTGTACGAGAAAAGCACCAAGTCATAGAATTGCTAGCGATGTAGATAGTAAGTTTTACGTTGTACAAAGAAATTACTCGCACCATTTCATGCAGAGTAATATTTAACGTCTATGTTTTGTCGCGTGTATTGTGCTCATCCCTTCAATAATTAGCTTAATTTTCATAAATGTAATATTCCCTCTACTACTCTCAGTTTTGAGTGATCCCCAACGTTGTCAAAGTACACACTGTGGTGAGATTTGCTCCTGGTCATGCTATGGACGCAGGAACCTCGGTGCATTATGTTGATAGGGCATGGGGTTGAGCGGCTTGTTATCAACCTCGTGACGGAAGCTGTATTAATACACGGGCGTTTTCCCTGCCCGCGTCGTGATGTGAACCTATTCATAATTCCGATCCGTGTGGACTGCATGGACGACATCCAACTTGTTCATGAGGACGTCAATGAATCCGGTTGCGATGAGTGGTGAGCATACGACCCATCTAATTTTCACCGCATTCGGGGGAGAGGAAATCGGGCGTGGCGGGGGGATATTCAGTGGGAATGCAATCGATAAAACTACCTTTTAAAGGGAGCAACTGCTGGGCTGACCCATTTAAACTCATCTCTCTCTCTGGGGTGGTGCGAGAAAGCGAAAATTACAGTTGATGCCGCCTATCATTCCGTGCCACCTCGAGAGAGCTCAGACAATGCATACTCGGGTTTTCGGGCCGCCGAATTTTAGGCCGGATCGTGCCCAAGCAGAAGGGCTCGACGGAGAGGCCAGGAGAAGGCGTCGGGTGGCGTGATCAAAAGGACTTGGGGAGCAAAGCGAGGGAATAATGGGACAAGTGGCAAAAAGGGTTGAGATGAGGGTGGGATTAAATGGACGGAGAGAGGTAGAGATAGTCAGGGCGTTAGCGGAGGACATACGCGGGAAACCTCCCATCCTCCCCTCTCTCACCTCACCTTCAGTCCCTTTGAAGGGTCGGGGCTGACGGATTAGGTGGCAGAGTTTCTGGTCTGTCCCGCACTTAAAGTCAGTTGGAGAGGTGTTGCTGGTCGGGGAAAGAGGAAGAACGTGAGAAACCCGGTGTAGAAATTAGCCTGCTCTTTGCTGAAGACTTGGAAGAGGTCATGTAGAGATAAACCTTTCCCCACATTAGAGTGAAGAAGCGTCGAACTTGACGTCATCCAAGTAAGGAAAATAAAGAAATAATTGACTTTGTTCCGCGACAGGGAATTGAGTCGGGACACTTCATGGGAATATACTATAATATATACTCAATACTATAATAATATAATAATACTATACTTAATACTATAATAATATACATAATACAATCAATCCGATGGCCATATTTCCTCAAGCTTTGCGAGTAACAGAAAAAATCGCTAGGTCATTTCGCTATCGTTACTTTCTCTCTTCTTTCTCAACGTTTACATTGTCGTTATACATCGCTGGAGTTGGACATCCCGACCGAATCTTTCATTTTCCCTATCCAATTTCTCATTTTCCACTCATATTCACTCTCCTCCTCTCCTTTTCCTTATTCCATGGAGTTCTCTCATAAAAGTGGATACCGGTTCCACCCAAAATATCCTATCGCTGGTATTTGGACCTGTGCCCTCGGATTTGAAATTTTGACCACCAAACCAACCCGACTGCTCTCCAGGACGGTGTGCGGGTTAGGTCCTTTTCATCCACATCTGAATCCCCAGCAAGACACCCCGAGGGTTTGTAACATGGGGTAGTGATCAACGAACATGCGCTACGCATAGGCAACTAATAGGCGCAATAGTACTTCTTTATAGGAACTAATAGGTACAACAGTACTTCTGTAAAGGAACTCAATTGTTATACATTCACTGGAAACGTGCTACTGAATGATTTATTTGTATACTAACAGACATGCGGCCTGCTTTGCAGGCAGTCTGTCTGGTGTGCTCTTGAGGTGAACATTGTGTTCTATTGTCAAATGAGCTTTTACAAAGTGTATGGAAACCACTGATGGCACATAACCTATAGGTGGCAGTAATGCTTGTGCTTCAGGTAGGCAGTTACTGCTTCACTACTCAAAGTAGTCTTTGCATTTATTTACACTTTTGTGCCCCAACTTTTCATGAGCATTTCGTATGCAGAGAGAAGGAAATGGCTACTTTATAAGTAGACAAATGTGTCCCACTCTAATTATCCTATATGTTTTTGTACTTTTTTCTGCACCATATTTTAATTATATGTTGTCTCTCACTCTCAAAAATCACGTTTTCGCATTTTTCTCTGAACTACAAACTGCCAATAATCCAAAAATACTACCAAATCATACAGACAGAGAATCCACAATCAACGCACCAAACCTCACCATTTTAGTTCAAAAGTTGGGAGAGAACAAAACAAAACGGATACAGAATGACTGACTGACTGACACGCTACAAAATTACAACCAAATTACAGCCAAAATGATGACAAGGTGGCTGTGATATTTTTCTGGGATCGTCTGGGTGGTTTAAAAATAGAATTGGTCCTTTTAGCCTTTTCAAATATTTTAGGTGGGTATGTAAGTGAATGTCTTTTTTAAAATTGATGAAAAATGGAATGTTCTAGGAGGTTTTAATATAGTCGATCGAATGGTTTTGACGTAATATTTGGTATATATTATACCCAAAGCGATGTAAAGGTTGGTGTTATATATTTCTGGAATCATCTCGGTTATAGATTTATTTTAGAATTGGTTTTATTATTAGGAAATATTGTAGGCGAAACACCTGCTTGTCGACTGTATAAAATATAGGATGGAACGCAAACACCACAAAATATTTGGGGATCTGAGCAAGTTATGGGTGACAATTTCCAACGTGTCAATTGCGTTTAAAAATTTCTTTAAAAATTTACTACCCAAAATTTAAGACGCATTGTAACCTTCCCAACAGCTCTAAATGCAACTCTCTTTCTATATGACCAATACAGAGTTGAGCCTAATGTGTCCACTCATAGTTTACACTATTTATAAGCAATCTACATACTTACCAAGTATTTTTTTAACGCTTGTTTTTAATCTGGTTTTTAAATGTGCGAAATGACTATCTTTTAGGTGGAGATATAAGTGAATGTTTTATTTTAAATAGATAAAAAACGGAATGGTTCGAGTGTAGGACAGCCATTGATAATTTTAAAATTGTGGGTGTATTTTCGAACTTAAGCAACGATCATTAATAGGTAATAAACGTTTTATAACCTTCTTTCCACTATTAGAGAGTTACTTCAAAACGCCTAGCTTTGATATTCACATTTCATGCACATGACCGGGGCCGGTAGGCAAAAATTATTTTATTTCACTATCTGCACATCGAAAACATCAATTAATATTTTCATACTGACAAAATTGATTGATGAAACTAAATAAATACTCTTTCTTCAAATTCTTCAATCCAATTTTTGTCCCTTTACCAAAAACGTAAACACATTTGTTTAGTAACGTAAGAAAATTTGCATAGCAACTGGTTTTCCATGTTAAAAGATAGGGAAAGCACCATTTTTCTCTTGCATTTTTCTCTGAACTGAACCATAAACTGTTAAAAATCCAGAACTACTACCAAATTGTACAGACATAGAATCTACTCTCAGCGCACCAAACCTCTCTCTTTAACCTGAAAATTTGGGAGAGAACGAAACAAAACGGATACAGGGTGACGGACTGACTGACTGACTGACACGCTACAAAATTAATATGCATAGATGCGTAGGGATATGATAATTATTAATTGTTTGGGTATTTCTTACAATACATTTATTTATAATTCTAATTTGTTATTTAAGGGTTCAGTTAATATGTGTTAGTTATGTTAAGAGCAATTTTCAGGTGCATTACTGATTACTCCTCATACATACATACATCATAGATTTTAGTATGAGATTTGTGACCTTCGAGACTGCCTAAATCTCCATTAATTGATGTGTGTTATAATGATATGTACTAGATACCTATGTGTGGAGCATAAAAAAATATTATTCCTATTAGATATTATTATAGACTGGCCTATAGTGTATATTATTCTCTTTGATTTCACTATTACGATATAATCAACCTATTCTATTACTACGCTACCTATGATGATCTCTCATTAGGCAAAGGAATAATGACATTTGAATATATCCTTATGTTAACCCTATCTATCTTCCAAAGTCTCTTAACTTTTCATGGCTCCGTAGGGGGCGGATATTTTGGTTTACGTCAGCTGGGTTGCCAATATTAAAACTTAAAGATTAAAACCTAAGATTAAAACGATTATTTAGTATTTGATGTTCATTCCTAAAGACTGAGCTGAGTCTACAAACCATTTGCGAAGATATTATTCCTACTGACCACGACAGCCACGTCGGCAACGCACGAAACTGACCACCCGTACTTCTCAAGTATTCATCCCACTTCGACTTGTGTATTAACCAGGATCAGTTGAAAATAGCGCAATATAACCACAATGGGTTGCCAAACCTTAAAAGGCAGGAAGAGGAGAATAAACTTGAATTAAGAAAACAAGTAGTATTTGTCCATGGTTTTATTTAAAACCTGAAATTCGCAATTCGTTTCGACACTTTTTTGTTACAGTCAAATGTAGACTTTAAGTCAGTCGTGGTTAGATAAATATAACCTATGGGGGGAGAAGAAAGTCGGGAGGGGAGGTTTAGTATAGGGAGGTGGAGGAGAGAGCGAGGAAGGCTGAATATGACGGAGGGTAAAATTGCGGTGGATTTGGGGTTGTGTGAGAGGGGGGGGGGGGAGAAATGGAGAGTGAGAATTATCACAAGGGTCAAATCTTAATAGATACAGATAGAATCGATGAATGATGCTAATGATGTTGCCATTCAATGCCCTTCCTCTTCTTATGGTGATTTACTTCGCACTGCTCCAAGGCATACAATCGAGGTCTTTTTTGTTCTAGGTGTTAAATTCGGTCGCTAAAATCCGAGGTGTAAGGACTCAGTCATGTGCCTTGCTTAAGTGACAGATATGCTCCACAAAATCTCACCAGAAGCTTAATTTTTAATGAGAATAGACTTGTTGGATGGGAGGAACTAATCGGAGAGACACTGATTCGTGATGATGACCTCGTATGAATCATGATTTGATGTCCTGGATCTAGAATTTGTCCTAGAGATAATATCTCTCATTTTAACTCGCGAACTCAGAATAATCCCTATAAATTTTCCCGTTTTACTCGAGTACGGGACTGTCGCTCAAAATTCGGGAGAAGATGGCGAGGATAAGAGAGAGGATGTTGATTGGCGCCCTCTCCCGGGGGAAGCTCCGACTGGCACTTCCGTGTGAGAGGTTGAGAGGTGAGGGAAGTCGCCTTGATATCTTCTCCATTCAGTGAATGTACGTTGGCGACGAAAAGGTAACCCCCACAGCACCACAAACCTTCTGTCGCCTTGCATTCGGGCTGCATTCATTCGGCCATCCCGCAGGGCACACCTCGCCTTCTGGTCCCCCCAATATTTCACGACCTCCGCTTATTCGGTCTTTTAAAGACAGTAGACGTTAACGCTTTATGCCTTTTTTTTTTACATCTGCCGTCTTTTTCTTCTCACGCCCCCGCCGCACCCCTCTTTCAGGAAATTATTTAGGAATTGGGTAGTCATTTTGGTTAAAAGGTATTCGTAGGAAGGCGTAAGGATATCGGATTTCAGGAATGAAAGGCTTCAAAGCAGGAGAAAAAATAAATTTAACCTTCCCGTCGTAAGATTGTTTTTTCATCTTGTTTTAGACGAGGAAGGGGCAATCACTTTTTCCTTACAAAACGGTCAAATTTAGGTAATTAACACGATCCACAATGTATTTCTACGAAATTGTAATTTGGGAATCTGCTGTCGGATTAGGCATCAAGGATGCATTTCGTAAGGCATTTCTTTTAAATCTGGAAAATGCTCTACGAATTTATTATTGAAGGTTTAAATGGCATGCCATCAACATATTCTAAGAAATATTCAGAGTCGAAAAGAATTCATAGAAAAAATTACTTCAGGAAATCCTTGATAATTTAAACACTGGCACAAGAATTTAAATAAGGAAAATATTTCATAATTATGATCAGGAGCAAGAAAAAAACTTGTACTATTTTTACAATGATTTTCAAATATAACATCGTCCGTAGCTTCAACACACAGTGTCTGTCACATTGATAATTATACAGGTGTCTTAAAACCATGGTCGGTATAATAATTTAAATGCGTTGTGAAAATAGTACTAGTTTCATTTTTATTTTTCACCTTGATAATTTTTTTGACGGGATTCTGTCGTATTTGTTTGCGTAAACGTAATTCTATGGGAGGGCTGCAGCTCTTCTTCTCATGAGTGAAGGTGGAGACTACAGTGGTCGGTACAGCGACACTCATTTCACTACTGGCGTGGTAAAATGTACTTTAACGGCTGTAGTACTGCGATGTGGAAGACAAGGGGAAACCACAACATTATAATCCCGAGGAGTCGCAGCTACTCCACTCTTTTCTTTCTTATCATGACGTGATGGAACCGTCTCGAGTAAAATATTCCGGAGGTAAAATAGTCCCCCATTTGGTTCTCCGGGCGGGGACAACCCGAGAGTGTACATCAGTCAAGTGTGATGGTCATTTTAGGGTAGTAACGTGGAACGAGCGATCACTTCGGACCAGCGAGAGATTGGAGAAACTTAAGGTGGAAATGCGAAGAATGGACCTCGACATCTAGGAATCAGTGGAATGAGATGGCCCGAAAAAAGGAGACTTTTGGAGTGGAAGTTATAGAATTATTCATACTGGATCAAAAAATGGTAACACTGGAGCAGGCATTATGCTCAGGAAGAATGCAGGACTGCGTGTGAAGAGCTTCCTGTAAACCTAATACACTATCATATAATGCTAAAGTTAACTAAAATTACTAAACACATGGGGGAAGTTCGTAGGGTCTCGAAATTTTTATATTTAAGAGCATCCCCTGGTTTTAATGCAGCCACAGATGCTTCCTAACCGATTGTGGAGATGCCCCGGATGATAGCGAATGATTTTTTCCGTGATGGGAATTATCGGAGGATTTTTGTCTCCACGCATAAGAACATGTAGATTCGTTGGATGGGAGGGGGGGTTGAAGTAGGTAGTACGGTAAAATTCGACATGCGAATGAGCGACCTATTGCAAACTCCTCAAGAAGTCGATGGACGCCACCACTTTTATCCACTGCACTCACGGATTGTTACTCTTTATGGATCGCAAGAAGCCTGAGGAGGGGAGATAAAGGAGAGCGAAGAAAATGAAATTCCGCCCTAGGATTCTTCCTCACATCATAAATCCCCTCCATCCTTCTTCCATGCGTACATGTGTGCTCTGCATGAATGGATCTTTGCATGAATGGTGATTATTCTCTCTAGATGAAAAAAAAAATGATTCGAATCCCGAGAGCTAAAGCGTGTTGACATTTTTATTGATTGTGGTTAAGAGATCATTTTAAATATTTCTCTCAATTATGTGTGCTAATCTCTAGCATGCTTCGACTATTTTACGTAGTTAAAAAAAAGAATTGAAGAGTTGTTGTACTGCTGGTACGCGTTTGCTCTTCCGGGAATTCGTGGACTTTACGTATTTGTCGTAAATCCCTATGATATCACCAGTTTTATTTCAATTTCATCGAATAAATGCCTTAAATGATCGATACAGCTAGTTTTGTGAATCATTCTTCACCTACGGTTAGAGTCCTCCGATTTCACAACGCTTGAGTCACTCTCTGATGAACCTCCTACGCTTCGTCTCTAGAAATAATACCTATATTTGATTTTTTCCTAATGCGCATTATTACTTCCTGATTTCATAACTTTTATAACTAAGTACCTAATTCTTGTCCCTGGCATTACAGTTTGGAAAAATTACTGAAATATATCCGTTTTCGGTAGTTATTCCGTGTTTGCTTATTTTATGACAATATTTCGCCAGTCAACGCATCGGCACATCAGCAGTACTGAGAATGTCAAATGCGCTGGTGAAATATTTCAATGAAATGAACGAACGCAGAATAAATCTCGACAAAGGAAAATTTTCACATGAATATCTCCACGGAAACCTAAATGTAAAATATAATGTTAGAACCCTAAATAACAATCGTTTACCTACCTCGCCCCTAACTTTGCTTTGATCCCATAACTTAACGGGATTTTACGATGTGAAATTTGAGAGTACCCCAGACCAGGAATCTTTTTTTAAATATCTTTTTAATACTCACATGAAGGAGGACCCTGCCTCTCTTATCTCAAATGGGCAATGAAGCTCCGCTTTCAAAATGATGCTCTTGCACATCCTGAAGATTATCCGAGAGGCGCATTGACCAGGCATGGATCGATTGGACTACTATCAAGGATCTACTTCTTGAAGATAAACTTACTCGGGCCGTAAAAATAGCAGTGTCGGTCGTAGGCAGCTATTTAGCGCAGTGTATGACGCCCGCATTTTTCGGCGTAAAGAAAGACGCGAGGGACATCGATAAGAAGCATAATGAACATTCTGCCCGTTCCATTCTTCCTTACGACCGAGCGAAAATTCCAAGGACCCAGGAATTTAATTTCCGTTTAAGACAAGAAAGAACGAGTGCTCCCAAACTTAAACGTGCGAAAAGCATTAATCGCGAGACCCTGGATTTCATCGCTAGGCAAGCGCTTCGGACGTGACCAGCGCTTCTTCCTCGACCTCAATATGGCCCAAGGAATTCGTTGTCGCAGTCGATATTGTCCCAATAACTAAGTAGTGGCACCCTGTTGTCCCGAGAGGAAAAATGAGAAGGGTGCTCTTTTGAGCTGCAAACTTTTCTCTTTAGCGTGGAAAGATTTAATTTATTTAGATGTACTCCGTAGAAGTTGTTGATGAAATATTCTGAGAGAGTTATTAATCAATGCTCATACCTATCCATTTTTAATCTCACCAGGGGGTCAGCAATCTGGTGCATAAAATCAGTATAGCAGGTGCAGTTGAACATTTTATACTGATTTATGTAATGAATCTGTAACTGGATTTCTAGAGAAATTAAACTGTGCAAAAATGTGGTTTGCAAGAGCATTCCTGGATTTTACTACCAACACTTTTTCAATTGATGTATTTTTGCACGTATGATATACTATTTGATCAGTTGCTTCGGATGTATCGAGGAATCCAGGATATGAACCAAATTTTAATGTTATTGATTTTGCCCTTGTTGATTGTTGCCTTTTGAATCAAAATGCCGCTGGATCTCTTAAAAATCAAATTAGATTAAAATGATTCAAAATTATGTTCATTATCGTCATCTTCATCATGAGTCAGCAATTCTACGATAGGTTTGACGCAGCTCTCCACCGAATTCTTCCATCAGCTAATCTCTTCATATTTACTTATCTTCTCGTTCACATCCTACATCATTTGTTCTATATATGTATACATAAAAGTAGCAAAAACAACAAAAATAAATTTCTGATGATTATAGTGATTAATTGTCTTGATTCTCCTTATTTGAAATCGAGGTACTACATGCAATCCATAGGAACACAGCGAGATCATTACCTTCTTCTCATATTTGAATAATGAGAAACGGTTTGATGAATATGTATAAGCTAATAATAAATTTTCCACTGATTGATGAAAATGATTTGTTTTTACTCCTTCCACTTGTAAATCTAGGTTTTATGCTTACACCAATACCATTTGTATCTCCGTTTTCAACTTATAGACCTTTAACCTACTTCGCCCTTTCATAAAAAAAATAATCGTCATGGAATGAATTTCCTTATTTTATTGCAGGAGCGGGTTTGAAAAAGGACTCGGTGCAGTGAGCTGTTCCTCCACAATGGAATGCATGTCACAGGTTCACGTGTTTAGCGGAAAGGTTTTTTTTCTCCTCCGTTTGGATGATTTTTGTTGTCAATTTGAAATGGAGGTCGTTACTGCCAAGAAGTCCAGCGGAAACAGGCACGATGGCACCCGAGACACGATGTATTCCTTTCGGGAAAGGTCCCAATTTGGTGAGTTATTCCAATTACTCTGGCAAATTATATGTAGGTATATATCTGTTTAGATTATACGATTGTGTTTTGGTGTGTGCCATCGTCTCGCTCAAGTATACTTCAACACACTGGTAACCATCAGGTTTATTGAGAATATGGAGGCTAAATACTGAAAACGAATCGTATAAGTAACTCGCGGGATTGTAATTTTCTGTTGAATATATCTTTATGAAAGAATTACGTTGGCCATTGAGTGAGAATGGAGTTAATTTTAACATTAAAAAAAGTTTTTTTCGATATGACGACGAAAGAATTTTTTTATCTTAACTTGTAGGGACGTGATAAGCTATCTGTTATTCTAAGAGGGGTTTGTTGTAAGCTTCCAAATTGCCTTACTCATGAGTATTTTTATATCTTATTTTCTCCTGTTATTTACGTCCGTATTTACCTGATTGAGGTGAGCAGTTCTTTTTTTATTATTTATTTCCTTCCACCCATGATAATATGAGCAGGCTATTTTTTATGCGTGAAATGTGTTGAAAATCTTTATAATAGTGGCAATCTCCATTTTCAAACTTTTTCAGTCATTATTATTTTGTTTATTTTTGGTGCTGGCTGTTTATTTTTTTAAATAATTATTTAATCGACAATAAAGGATATATATGTTGCTTCTCAACTAGCTCTCTTTTTCCAATAAATTAACGGATTTGAGCTATGTGATCTCATGAGGCATGATTGCTAGAATAATGCGTCGTGATATTGTTTTTCATTTACATCGCGATGACTCGGTGTGAACGTGTTGTTTACATGCCGTAAAATAGTATTCAGTTGTCAAGTTTTAAAAGATGGTCACGTTTTAGCCCTTGGAGTATTATTTATAAAAAGCTTAGGAAGCATTGTGGAATTGTCGTTACTTTCAGCGATAAGTTATAAGTATATCCAGTAAGTTAATTCCTCCAATGCCGCTGCGCGTTAGAAAACCTATCTTTGCCCTCACACTCCTTGTTATGCTATCTCCTTAGAGTTTCATTTCATCAATCCATGCTTGATATCATTCAATGACACCACATTTTCATGTATTGTAGTCCTCAACCGCTTACTCTTGCTGAAATATTCCAAAACGAAAGGAGATTTTTCTTTACGTATCTGCTGTAGTAGTTCTCTCTAAGATTGATTTATTCCGCTTGTTGGGCTTTCTTCTGGTTGATAGCCTACTTTACTTCAAACGGTGTGTAACATGCACACCGTAATTTTATTGGTTACTCCTTTGTGATATCTATTAAGGTATACAGGAATGTTTTCTTTATACCAATTAATTTGGATGAATGGCGTGTATAAAGTGAGGCAAAAGAATTTTTGAGTTTTGCCTTGTATTGTCTGATAACAGTCCGATATTTCACAGCCAGTGCTGGTCATTTCTTCAAGGGGTTACGAAACGTCGGAATGTTACAAGACAAGACGCGGCAAAACCCGAAAATTCTTTTGCCTCACGATAAGCCGCAAAAAATTCAACGAAGATTATAAAGTGTTTTACCTCTGTTGAAGATGGTGTCATACACTTTGCTTGAGAGTGCACTGCTATAGATAGTTAATATCCAATTAAATAAGTCAACCATGGATTATTGCTTGTGATAGGTGTATACAGCCTGAAATGGTACCACTGCTTTCATTATTTTTTCATGTACAGATTGTACTTTTGGGATGTTACACGATTACCCTTAGATTGTAGTAATAGAATTAGGTATACGAGTGTAGCGTCTACTGGTTGTTGTAATTAAGATGTACTGACAGAATATAGTGCGTTTGTCAGTAAGAATTAAAAACCAGCGAATTTAACGAGTTCATGACTGATTTGCTTTCGTTCATTAAATATTCTAAGCAACTTGGCATTTTAACGTTTTATCGATTGAAAACTTTCATTTATTAAAAATATAAAGAAACGAAATTTTAAAATATTTGCCCTTTCATTTCGAGTTTCTTGCACTACGCTAAGTAATTGGGATTTTAATGCATATATGCGAGCATTACTTTTTTTCTGTTTGTACTTTAAACTTACAGAAACATTTATTTTGTCGATTTATGTTTACCGCCTGCGATCCGGGCTATATTTCCAAACAATACTGTGGATTTGATGCTGTAGTTATCACCTCATTTGTTAAGTAATTTTGCATTATATCTTCTTTGATAAATCCAAGTAGTCTGTATTAGTGTGAATTGGCTAATATGTGGGAAAATAAGATTTGCATGCATTTACAAAGTTCCCTAAACAGACTTTACCTGTAAACTCCACCTCCGGTCGTCGATACCTATTGCAAATTCATGTGTGGCTCCAACTAACAAACAAGTTTTCATAGTGCCCAACTATGTTCTATTTCATAGAAACCAGTGCGTCGTGATGTGTTTCTGGATAGCTCCCTTGTGTTTTCGTATTATGTGCGGCCGAGGTTGATTATGTCCCTGCCCTTATTTAAAGGAACTTTAACTACGACTTTGAGCATATGGTTCCCCGTAATAACGCAGTAAAATCCTGTGAAATAATACCTTAACATTTATTCCTTAGGAACAGGAACTTAAGGAACCTTAATATTTCACTGGTGAGAGCGTTTCTCACTGACTCCATCTCGTCAGCTCGATCGGATTTGCATATCTATCTTGGTCGTGAATGTATTATGTTTTACGGAAAGAAAAGAAAGTCTATGCTTGGAACTATACCGACAGAAATTCCTCTGCTATCATCTAAAATTTTTACCACTGCTTGGAATTGGGCGCTTGTCAGGGAAGTAATTCTCTCGAATGTGTGGACGATGAGAGTGCGGGCTATAGAGAGGGTACATTTCCTTCGAATGAGACTGTGGAACCCGAAAATCCGCATCCCAACGCTCTAACTACCTAAAAAGGGAAGAGATGGAATTGGAGGGAATTCCCGAGTGTTCTCACAGATCCTCCCCCACCGGTCGGCTTCTACGGAGGTCCTTGTTTTTATTTTTTCATTCTTCTCCGAGTAAGACGTTCTGCTCAAACGACTCAATCCCTCCTTCAGCCTCATTTTCATGCCCGCCATGGCTATGGACCAGACTAAGCCGAGCTACGACGACGAATGTCGAACATAAACAAGTGCTTCATTCTCTTTCCCATTCCATCCCAAGAACAAACTCCTCCTCTCCCCATAAATGCTCTTCTCCTCACCTTTTCCCCCTTCTCCAATCCATCTCCTATCCGTATGGGCTAGAACACCTCCACTACCCTTTCGGGAAGCTCATCAGGGGACCAGGATCATTCCGCTGTCCTTGCATTGAAAACCAATCCTTTAACAGAGCGGTCAACGGATGAAGTTGTGTCGGAGGCCTGGAGGAGGTCTGGGAAGGGAAATGAACAGGCTAGGGTTTGAAATCGTTCTTCGTCTCCTCCCTCTGCTGAACCCGCCGTTCTGCGGAGAAGGTCATCTCACCTTTTGACCCGTTCCCCCTTCGATGCGTACCATCGCTCTTCCTCGCCGTTGTTCCCCGCAACCCTTTCTTTCCTTTTCCTCTCATTCCCTCTCCCACCCCTTCTCTTCTCATCCCCCCTCAGCCCACCCACCATCTCTCTCTTTCTACATCCCCCTCAATCCCGATGAACGTGGGATGGGTATCCATGGAAGCGTCGTTAAGGTTCAAGGTTTCCATGGTGACCCTTACAGAGGACGTGCGTGCGTTCGCTGGCGTGCGTGTGAGAGAATCGTGTGGGGGGAGGGGAGGGGAGAGGTAATAGGAAGAGAGATGGGGTTGGGAGAGAGAGAGAGAGGGTGACGGAGGCAATGGGGACAGGGGAAAAGAGAGGACCTGTCCATTCTAATCCTCTCCCCCCTTCCTGCCTCCTCGTTCCTGCATACACCCGACGAGTTCCTCCATCCCCGCCAGAACTCCGAGACTAATGCCCCTCTTAGCATTTTCCCGCCATACGCTCTCACTTCATTCCCTTCCCTCCCTTAATAACCTAACCCTCTCCCTCCAAAATCCGCTCCTCCCTGCTCCAGCCCACCTCACGAAATTTCCCCTCCCCGTGGGCTCGTAAAAAAAATGCGGCCGAGAGAGCCGGCCATCCCACGTAACTATTCCCCTCACACCCTCCCAAACCCCTTTCCCTAAAACATATCCGTGCTTTACCGGTCTCTCTCGCCCCTGACGACTTGTCTTACCTCTCGTGGGACTGACTTTTTCGACTGGATCCAACGCACCCTCTCTTCATTCCTCCTCCCCGCACAAATGTCCCTCCTACTCTCTTTCCCCTCCTTCTCCTGTTATTAAACTTCGCCCCCTACAACTCCCACGCTCTCTTTCCCCCGCACCCGCAACACCTCCATCCCACTTCCCTCCCATCCCCCACGCGTCCATTTCGTGGTCATCGCCTCGGGGACATTGTCGAACAATGGGGGTATGGGATCCACTCGAGTAGTTTTTACCCATTTCATACGTGGGTTTCACGCTCTTCCCTCTCCGATTCACCCGCGTCCTCATCTTCCGCCGTCACCTAAGAAATGATTGCCGAACCCGAACACCGTTCGGGTCATTTACAGTTCCCGGCCGCTCTAATGCTTCCCTAAGCTTCGCTTCTTTGGCTTCTTAAGACCTCAGTGCACATAATGAAAAACAAAAGAGATAGAACTTATTCCACAGTTGATGGTAGGTGCTAGTTTCAGCCGCTAAGCAATCGTCAGGTACAAAGAAATTTCGGTCAAGAGGGGCGCCATTTCATTCCATAAACCACGCATTGACTCGCCAGTAATGCTCCAGTGGCGAGTCAATGCGTGGTTTATGGAATGGAATGGCGAGGAGTGACATTTGAACAGCTGATCGTTCATGAGGGACTTCACCCCTTGCTGAACAATTTCAAATTGTTGTAGAGCGTTCATTCTTTAGCCTTTCCTCTCCACATGGAGTATATCTGGGAGAAATAGGCAGTGGTGTGCTGTGTCCATAAGGTGCTTGGCCACGAGGGAAGATGTGTCAGTCATACGGATGTCAAAGTTCCTACCCGTCTGCTCAATATAGCACTTCGCACAATCACTGCTCCTTATCCTGTACACTCCCGACTGGAGGGTGGGATGAAATCGGTCCTTTGAGTGGCACAGGAGGCTACCCAACGTTGCGCCGTCCTCGCTACCTGTGCCCTCCCCTCTTACCTCTCTCCCCCACCCAACACCTCCCTCCCCTCGCCCAACACCTTCCTTCCCCCCCACTCCCTTAGTTGTGTATATATACCACTCTCTTGACCGAAGAACCTGGTGATAGCTTAACGGCTGAAACACGTAGTACCATCAATTAAAACTGTGGAATAAATGCTATCTCTTTTGTTTTTCATCATGATATCCGGTCACTATGTCTCGCCGGACACAGTTATGTACCTCAGTGCTCATTTTTCTAGCACGTTGGATGACTGATTTCATATCACACACGCATGTAAGTACGCCTAATGGTGTGCATTCATGGTATAGGATTAGGGAATGTCATCAAAAACATGAAGAACGAATAAAAGGTTGGTGGAGAAGGCGGAATTCATTTATCAATGGGAGGAGATGGTGGAAAATCGGAGGCCTAGAGAGTTAGAGCAATGAGATTGCAACACAGAAGTATAGGCAAGCTGACAATGCCGTGGTTCTATTGCAAGAGTTGTGAATGACAAGGGATGGATTATTATTTATGATGAGTCATTCTACACTTCATTCATGGTGCCACGTTCCTGATGCTCCAAATACTACATGTAGTTAGTGTTTCTTAGATCTCTTTCATTAATTTGTTGAACTGTCTTTTTTGCGCATTAGATCCTCTGTTATTTTTGTTACTCAGTATTAATCGTTTCCCTAAGCATAAGATAAACGTTGCCCATATTCATAATAACTCCGTATCACACCGCTCGCTTACCGCAAAAACCCACTCAAGGGATGCAGACGCTTCTAAAAATTCCAATAACTGGCTCACTGGTGCATTAATGTTTTTCGTGCTAGGGCTCGGATTTCTAGATCAATCGTGCCCAAATTTTATCACTTATTCAAAGCTTATATTTTATCTTCAATTTGACAGAGTTTAGTATTTGGTAATTTTAGTCTTTTGTTTTGGGCATGATATTGCCATATCGTTAGCATCATACTTTTTTTCCTTGAAAATTTGCGTATCTTTTTGAAAACGTATATTTTTTTCCTCTTCCTAAATATCCTAAAAGAAATTCTTTGAAGTTAGTTTCCGTGAGGATAATGGCTGTAAGTAATCGGAAATCGATGATGGCCATTTTGCTTTACGTGACGCTATTACTAAGAATTTTGGCTGAGTCCTCTTTTCTTTTCACCCTTAATTTTCATTTTTAATCGCCATTTATGTGGCTAATTTGAAAGGAAACCCTTATCTGGATCTCAAAGATTTAAAAATAAGGAAAGCTGAGGTTTCTCGCTCGGTTTACTAGATTATTTGTGGTTGAATCCGTATGTTTAACATTGACGATTCCATTTGTTTCATTGCGCCTACACACGACTCAGACAAGGTAAAGGAACATTGGAGAATTTCCTCTTTGAAGCTTTTCATGCTTAAAACGTCGGTTTCTTGGTCATTTTTGTGCATGTGCATATGTGCATGTTGGTTCTCGAGGAAGGATCGACCAAGAAAGCCAATAAATTTGAACATTCTTCATTTCCCTCTGAAGATCGGTACTTAGTATCATTGATATTTGTAGCTGAGATATTTAGAAAAGCATAAAATTAATTCTCTTTACCCCTAAGAAGTATACCTCCATATTCATGTGGATCTTCCAAATCCTCATCCCTCAAAATAAGGACATTTGCAGAAGAGTATCAATTGAATTCGATGTTATAATGGTATCATGTGGGAAAGAAATGTATTGACAAAGAAGGCGAGGAGTGCTGGAGCGATATATTACGAAATTTCCCCTCCCCGGGAGTAATCGTTTGATAAAAAGTAGTGTCTTTGAAGCATGGCCCATTTTATTCTCTCTATCTCGAATACCGAGTGGAAAACGCACTACGCCAGAAATCGATTTATTCTCGTCCGAAGAATCCTGTCGGTACCGTCTTCTCGTGGAGCTATACGGTTTATTCCGAATTTCCTGTGTTTGCCCTTCCCCCTTGAAGGAAGGATACCGATTCGTGTGACTTGGGAGTTTGCGAAACTTGCCTATAAAAACATCGCCTCTCACAATATTTCCCTTGCATCGTCTGCTATTGTTTTCCCTTCCCCTTTGACGGCGCTTGATAAAGTGGGACATTCCTTTATTCTTTGCAAAGGGCCCCCCGATAGCGTCTTTGGATGCTTTTTACCCATGATAAAAAAAATCGAAGCATTATTTTTTTGTTGAACTCGTCGCCGATGATATTTCCGAATGTACCGTGAACATTGTCGGAAAAGTATGGTGGTAGTATTTATGGAAGAGATTTAAGCCGTAGAGCGTACGCTTGAATATCTGCTTATTATTTGCCGAAAACCTTGAACTTAGATTCCTTCAGATTCTTAAAAACAGACATTGAGTGCCAGAATCATTCCATGGCCTATTTTTTAAATTTTGTGAGCGATTGGTTGCGCAAAACGAGTGTGCTCCTGCCATTGTAGTGTATTTTGTGGAAGAGAATGTGTGATTGAATAGATTATAGCTGCGTTTCCTAAGATTTAAAAAAATGATTATACATACTACCAATAGGATTGAATTCCTGGGTAGAACGTTAACCTGCATAAACAAAATTTGGCATTCTGTCAGTGAATTAGTGTAATATAAGCTATGTGTAACGCTGTGCGGCATTATGAAAGACGTTTACCCCCCGTAAATGCTTTGAAAGCATCACAAAATATAGAGTTTATTAGATTAATGTTAATTTCATAAGTTCAATGGTTTTAATAATGTTGATATAAATTTTCATGTTAAGCAAAAAGATCATTCTTTGCCCTGGCAGTTAGGACCTAATCATCAATTAGTTCGAGTTAATGAAAATATTTTGTTTTATTCCGTGCAACTCTTTATTCTAAAGGCATTCACGTATAGTTCTAGGTTTTTTGCGAAAATGTAGGTGTTGATGGTGCAGATAGATAGTATCCATCACGCTGTCTCTTCCACTTCCTCGTTTTGCACCTGATGCAATAATTTATGTGATATTTCTCTGATTGTGAGTCTATATTGTTCATAGTCATTACGTGCTAATTAATGCTAATGACATGCTTCATTTTGGTCTTCAATTTCGTGATGAAAATAAGGAGCAATTCTCTGACTCCGCTATTCAATGATAGGCGTTGCTTCTTTGCTCTGTAAAACTTTCTGCTTATATTGAAAACGAAATTGAACCTAATGGAATAAGTTTTTTATCGTATTCACGTTACTTTACAGCCGCCAAATTTACCAATGAAATTGTATTTGCATGCAGTATTCTAATTTGAAAATGCACGATGAAATATCGTAAAAGATAATAATCGCGGATAGGTTTTTCGTAAGCAGCTAGTAGTAAATGATGCTGAAGGATTAATTTGTGTGAATATGAAGGAATTACCTGAGTGGAGAACCAAGTAAAGAGTCGAATAAAAGCAATCAAAGGGTTGATGATTGATGATGGTATAGTGAAGATAATACATTTTTTCGCTTTCACACCTCATCATTACGTAGTACGCTGCTGACCAAGTCCTTATAATAAGGTTAACTTTGAGTTTAAATCTACATATTGCCTGTCATTGCCGAGTTGGCGTCCAATAAGAAGCGACATAGGTGCGGTGATTCTCGTTACCTCAGGATAAGCCAATCACTCGACGTTCAAGTCAGACTGCGTCTGTGCAGTTGCGGTAGCGCACTGAAACCGACGCTATCTGTCATTCATTCATCACATGCTGTAATCTAATGTTGCGGTTTCTGGTCGTGTTCTGTTTTCATCTAGTGCTGCCACTTTCATGAAACACAATGCGACTCATGCGATCGATACGACCTGAAACAAATATTTTCACGCGTGAATTTAATAATGATTTAAGTTCAAGATACTTCAGGGAAATTTAACACAAATAATGGCAGGCCAACCTGCATACGACCCTCCTTTAGGAAATTTTGAGATTTTACCGATATGGAAGGGAATAAAAAAGCGGATGATTAGTCATCTCGGGTTGAAGTAGATTTCGGAAATTGGACGTCAGTTTTAAGCCCATCTCCCTGATAACCGGTCCGGTAGGAGAAAAATGTATAGTAAATATATATAGAGTAAAAAAATGAGAATAGAGAAACACCTGGCGTCGACACTAACTATCTTATGACAAAGGCGCCGTAAGGCCCATATAACTTGCCACTTAATATTCCCCTTATTCTTCCAGAAATGGGCGTGCTTACTCGGAACCGAAATCACTATTTTACACGCGAAATCGTTAGATGGAAACGAAAAATAAAGTTTTGCGAAAGAATTAATTTTCTAACCAGATCCGTTCACCCATACATTAAAAATTAAAATACGCGAAAGGTGACACCCATAGAACGAGTTGAACTAAACGCCATCCATTTCCCCTCCTTGACTTTTTTGGCGCGCACAGTTGATGGAAATCGGAGGTGGGGAGAGGGGGCCTACATACAGTGCTATGGCGCATGCTGTAAATAACACAAAACAAATGAACAACGAAATTCACTAATTAATTTTCTGTACATTATGTCGTAAATAAAAATTACTGAAGTTGATATGCTTTTCACAAATTACGATGTAGTCGAAATGCAATGCCTTTCGAAATACCCCGCATGTGGTCCACCAACCCTTTATATTGGCAGAATCAGCTGTGTATCCCCCATTGTGGTTAGGCGAAGGAACTGCACAGTCTCGCTTCTGATTGGACGAAGGGATGTCGCACGAATCTTTCGCACTCCCACTCAAGGGAAAGGGTTAGTAGCATTAGTTTTTTGCCACGTATAGTTCGAGGGCTGCGTGACGGATCGAAGAGCGGAAAAATATAGGCCTTTTTTTATACTAACTCTATCAAATTCGGCAATAAAAAATATGGTAAATATGGAATGCAAAGTGAAATATCGATCGTAGTCTACTCCACGTAGATACCATAGCGTCAACATCGCAGAAAGCATGTCGAGGGATTAACATATTCGGGAAATGACTGGTCATACCGTCGATTAGGATTCGTGAAAATGATTCTGGATAGGTATGAGAGAATATAGGAAGAATCGGTTAAAGTAGCAAGAGAAACATTCTATTATTTCTTGTTCATGCTACATTCGGAGTATACCGTAGGCATGATGAATCTGTTGGAGGCGGGTTTGACTATGGAATTAGAACGTGTAAATGTACGATTAGCTGGAATTGTGGATGCTCGTTAGGATGATTGCATTATTGTTACAACTTACAAAAGGAACTAAGATGAGAAACACTATCATACCGAAGGATAAAGTTCATTCTAAAATGTTTGAGTAAATTTGAAGCTGGTCTATTTTATGACGGCGGCCTAAATATATTCAGATACTTATTCACTAATTACGCTCATTTCGAGTAGGAATTCAACATTTGTGAAAAAGATGGCCGTGAGGATGTGATTTTAGTGCCCTTCTAACCACGAAGTATAGGAGATGATACCGTGCACTATGTAACCAACTAGGTAGGTGAATGTACATAGCTAATTCTGAAAAAAAAGGTATTTTCTTCACTGGCACATGATTGCGCCACACTAGTACACTTGATGGAATCATAACTTCATTCAAATGGATACTTGGCCCGTTTATAAAAATCGTATATCTTCTTGCATCAAC
This sequence comes from Platycnemis pennipes, assembly GCA_933228895.1. Taxonomy (NCBI): domain Eukaryota; kingdom Metazoa; phylum Arthropoda; class Insecta; order Odonata; family Platycnemididae; genus Platycnemis; species Platycnemis pennipes. Next base: position 58,326,036 of record OW121853.1, read on the forward strand.
GTCATGCATTATCTTCGTACTGCAACCTGATTAAGGTACAAGTTGCCGAAACCTGGGACATGCTTAGAATAAATCTTCGATGGAATTCACATAAGTATTTGATTTATACTTCTTATTCCTTTGTAATCACCAATTAATTAATTGTACTTGCTAGGTGAGTGTGTGGCAGACACATTGATCCTATTGTGGATAGTATTTAGGATATTTGTGCATGTTTAGCGATGAATCACCTCATGCTAGACACCCTCACACTGGCTTGTTGGCTGCTAATTGGATTTTTTGTAGATGCCGTATCCCACCGACTGAGTATTGGCCATGAAATGCTCACCATAAGGCATTAAATGTTGAGTAAGGCCAAATATACCTCTGCCGATATTTGATCCTGGACCAGAGTTTTGGCTTCCAGAATTCTATTCAACTTATAAACCCTGTCCGTATTGGAATTTGCTGAAGCGGATTTAAGTTAGGTAAGGAATTGCTGGAGTTCTAGCGTAAAGGGAGAGTGATGAGGAGGTTGAGAGATCGCCCCAGTGGGTGTATCAAGGGAATTTTGTGGGAGTTGAGTTAAAAGTGTTGAGTGGCCTGGCCATTTAGTAGCCGAAGTCAAAGAAAGATCGGAAAATCACTTATAAATGCCGTTTCCTTTTAACCTGAGCCAAAATATATGGTGATTTCTTTTTCCAGAACCGTTAAATTATTTCATGTCAACCATTTCTTTTAAAGTGCTCTAATATGTGCCGAAAATTATCGGAGTGGGAAGGGATCAAGGCAACAATTCTTTGAATTTCGTGTTGATCGATACTTCTTGCTATTCGTTTTCGTGTTGGTGTTTTATTTTTACCGAATCATTTACATCTGTTTTTGTTTCCACGCTATGGGCCGTACGATTATATTGGTATCAGTTTCGTGCATTAGGAAAAGCATCTGATTCGCGTTCTTTAATTTCAAAGCCATGGCTAATTAATAAGCGGAAAATTGCTCTGTAGACCTGCGCAAATTGGATGTGCTGCAAATCAATAATAATGAATCAATCATCTAAATTGAGAATTGTAGTATTTTCCTGGCACTAAGATATTTCAGTGTTATTATTAAATTCCTTATAGTTTATTAGTTCATTGCGACAGTTTTTTCCCTCTCTTTTCCTATTGTTTATGTGAGTTGTCAAACTGCATACGGCTTCACATGCGCAACCAGAACCATATTCGTGATATTTTTAATATAGTATGGAAAAGCTTTTCTTGCGTAATGACAGAACATCATCGTCCTTATGGGAAAATTCATGCATATAATGCAAATTATTTTCAGACCTAGGATGTTTCTTCCAGCGAATCACTCTTATGTACTGTCTATGAGTTTGGAATTTGATCGTTATACTATTATTTCATATGCCATTACGTTATTGAAAAATAAGAAGCCTAAGTTTCCCAAGCAAGTAGATCTTGTTAGTAGAGATTAGGCAAGCGCTGTGAGTCTCGTTCTCTTACTTAAACGAAATATAATTGTTGCGAACTCGTAATAACAACAGTAAGGACATATTTACCAACATTAGAAGTCACCAATCCTAAGATTGGTTTGACGAAGCTCTCAACCCAATTTCCTGTCGGCATATCTCCTCAATTCTACATAATTCACCTCTTTCAGGTCCTTCACTGCTTGCCCCATGTATTTAAATAGGCCATCTATTGCGTCTTCCCTCTTACTTTTCCCTCGACAAATATCTTCATCAGAGTTTCATGTCTTAGAATGCGACCGATTAGGCTGTCCCATTTCTCTTTGCTTTCATCAGACTTCTGTTTCCTTCCTCCCCCTTCATACATTCATCGTTTGCTACTCGGTTGATCCATTTTAGCGTCATCTTTCTTCTATAACACCTCAACTCAAATGCCTCCAGTTTTATAAAATAAATAAGTTTGGCAATTTTCCACAAAGAAAAATGCCAATTTTTCTTTGTGGAAAATTTCCAAACTTATTTATTATGTTATTCCACCATATAACGCCTGAAACGACTCTTTTTATTCGCCTCCAGTTTTGTCCTCTCCGCTGCTGTAATCGTCCATGACTCTACTAACAAGAAACATACCCCAGATGTAAATTGTATTAAAGTTTGTCTTCTCTTCCAAGCTTGTATTTCCAGCTACAAACAAGATAATTCTTTGGTTGAATGCGCTCTTATCTTGGGTGATTCCACTTATATTCTGGTATTTTTGTAAAATGATGCTTTTGCAAAACATTTGTACATGTTTGAATGAATATGAAATGACAACCCTCTCATTTGTGGGCTTATCGTTGATCTCATTTCCGTTTTTTTAAATTTTATATTTATTTTGGTAGCGGGACCCGTGGGTGTAAGTTTCTGAGAGAAGGATCGCTTCAGTTGATCTTAGCCTGGCTGCTTGAGTCGAGGCTACTTGAGTCGAGTGGTAGGCTGGAAGGTGGCTCCACTCCAGACTAAGCGGCAAGATTTTGCTTCTTCCGAGGAAGGGGCAGTAGACACTCCACCCACAGCTGCCTGGGGGTCTCCTCCACTTAACTCGCCGTCCAACTTTTCTCGAGGAACCTATTCCCTCCCATCGCCCGATAGCCTCTTCGTTCTATCCTGGCATGTTTACGATCAGGCTCGTCCCATCGATCCTTTTGCTCAATATCCTCACTGATTTACTCCTCCTCTGCTTTTGGGCGCACCCCGTTCCCAATCGCATTTCTCCTCCTATCCGTATCCGCCTAATTATTTTTAATTTCGCTGTCGCGGAAGGTAACCGCTCTTTCTGACCGAGTGGAACGCAGTGATGGACGACAGACGTGGTGGATCCAAGCGGGCGGTGGCCAGCGTAACTGTTTTACCTCGTCTATTCTGTCTATCCTGGTTCGATTTTACGAGATAACTGATTCTAAAGCGGCGTTTCGTCTATGGAACAATTGAGCAATCTTTATTGTATACTTACTGGAAGGTAGAGATAGGAGAAATAGTTTGCGCCGTAATGATGGGTGGGCAATTGGGTACGGGTAATATTTTTAGTAGTGGAGGAATAATGGATAAAAATATGTCGTCCGCCGTAGTCTTCCCTAAGATCAGGCCCTAAGGGGTCCAAGACTTAATGTTCTATCCGAAGGACGAGAACTTAGTTCTATCCAAGCAGCTTTCAACCAAGGGGCTATACTCCGCTGGTATATTTTTACCACTACTGTGGTGCGAATGAGGACCCCACAGGATGGAAGGTCAGTTTTGAACCTACCAAACAAAACAGATTTCCATATCTACATCTACATAATACTCTGTAACACACCATAAAGGTGTGTGTCAGGGAGTGAATCTATAACAAATATGCACCTATTATGTTTAACGTGGATTAGTAGCTACATTTTAGTTTAACTCTAACAATTTAAGCAATATTTAAAAACCATAGCAAGCATGCATAAATATGCTTTAGTTAGTTAACTATAAGTCTATATCGACATGCACAATCTAATCTATTGATAAACTTGTGAATATATTATTGAATGTAATCACGGTCACTGAATATGTGCAAAATGATAATTTTATAATTTGTTGAACATTATAAAGTTTGAATTTATTTAGTGACGATGCATTTTCTCAAAGTTGAACCTGAAGCCATTAACTTTATAATCACGGTTTTCAGGTCCATATTTTTACGACGAAAGAAAGATCTTAAATTGTCCGTTCGGGAATAAATTTACTTAATTAACGTTTATTTTCAAGTCTGCCATGGTAAGTAGGAGTTCTCAAATTGTGCTTCACGTCATCAGTAAAATAATCGTATTGGAATTTAATTAAGAGATTACGTCTGTATTTCAACGTACGAATTTTTATTTATGCTATTTTTATTATTATTTCTCTTGGCCAGGGGTGGCGAACATTTTGGCGATTGAGTGCCAAAGTTAATGAAATAGGAGTATACTCGCTCGACTCGCGTGCCAACCCATGGAGTGAGATAGAGGTATCGATCGAGCGCCCTTCCACCTCCGCGTGCCGGAAGAATTGCTCCGCGTGCCACTTTGGGCACGCGTGCCATAGGATAGCCACCCCCGCCCTAGGTTAACCGTTCGCATTTAACTCTCATATCCGATGTTATGCTTCCTTCACCTTGGGAAGCCTCTCATTTCATTCTTCTCTCTCACTCTCTCTCTCAATACAAAATGCTTTATCCCAAATGCTCCCACGCATTGCGGAACGCATGCTGGCACACCTGCCGAACACCTGGTGCTGTATTCCTGGGCAATGATTGTACAATAACTTATCTAATTCTGTCAGATAAATTAACATTTTCTGCTTTGAAATTTTCCCCCGGTCTCATAACTAGATACGTACTCATTCTTTGAGAAAGTGAAACAGTTTGCGAAAATATAATCCAAAATCAAAAGGTATTTATTTACCTGAACTTGAATTGCCATGAAACGAATTGAACTCGGCCAAATTACTCACCGTACTTTTTTTTTACTTTATCTGTGGATGGAATGTTAATCAGGCAATAGGTTTTAAGAAAACAAGGAAAACTGCAACCGGGAGGACGGATACACGCTATTTAACAATTGGAAGAGGGTATTCCAATTAGAAGAACCAGCAGCCAACCAGAGACGGCCCAGGGCTCCTAGCCCCCTATATAAGACGGACATTTTTGATGTATCGTCACTTCTGACCTGAAGACGCCGGCGGGATGATTGGAGAAACTATGACTTGAGAAACTGTAGTCGCCAAGAGACACCCAGACGCGAATGAACACTCGAAATCCGATTTCGTCAATAAGGAACACCGCGGAAACCGTAGTACAAATTCAACAAAATCGCTTCAAAAGTCTCAAGCGGATCTGATTTTGATTACGTAACAACTTTTTTGAGGGCCCTTGCATATTACGATTGATTTGAACACGGAAATAAGGTTATGGAGATGTGTGGTAAATTTAAGATGCCTTTCTTATCGCTAACAATAAGGGATTAGACTCATTACTCGGATAAATATATGTTGGTAGCGTATGGACAGATGGAATTCGATATAGTTGAAAATACTAAAGTTTATCCTATTGTATTTCTGTTGTGGCCTCAAGTTATCCAAATTGTTGTATCAATGTTGATGAAAAAGGTTTTCGATTCTACCAATACGTAGTACTGAATACACCCCTACATGAATTCAATAGTGAATAGTGTGGTAAATGCCAAAGAGTTCTTGACCCACAAAAAATTCATATATCTTCGTAGTTTCCAATACGTTTGTGGCAGTAGCCTAGTGCATATCCTTCCAAAATGTTTTTTTTTACGGCGGAGTATTGTAGCATATAGCCGTATTACTTCTGCTTTTTAGCAGGCATTCACTTCCCTGCTATGAACCCACAAAGTTGATGCATGGCTTGTAGGTTGCTTGTAGATATTTAGATATTAATGAGGTTTATGCTTGTTCAATATCTTCTGCATTGAATTTCTCATGTGGATTTTTCAGTCACGGTAATAGGTATTTTATCGAATTCAATTTTGTCGCAGGAAGGTGCTTCCTTTTTAAACTGAACATTTTTTGGAACGTTCTTAGCATTTCCTCCTACGCTCCACAATCTTGACCTACATTGTTTCCATCTTAAAGCCGTCGTACCGAGTCGCACTGTCTTTCATTTCCCGTTTCCATTATATTCTCCTGTTCTTTTTCCTATACTTCCTAAAATAGAGCTTACCTTATGATGTTGGCAAAAAATTAATTCATTTGCCGCTATCATCCATCCATCCGTCCGTCTCCATCAATCTCGATTCTTCTCTCCCCTTTACTCCTCTCTCGCTTTCAATCCCTTCTCTTCATCTCGGCAACTAAACAAATGGAAGCGAACTTCGACAAAACCTCAAACCGCCCAAATTTCCTTCATTCCCCTTATAATTTCTCGCCCCCGTCAACATCCCTTCATGTCCCCGCCCCCTTTGACTCCGGCCACCAGTATCCGTGACCCACGCTCAAACCACTACCACAAGAAGCTGATAACTAGAAATTCAAGTTCTCTACCTTAACTGTTTTGCTGCCATCTCATCATCAACATCTCCCTCCCTATCAAAACTGTGAAGGACCAACTCCCCTTATCCTCACCATCATCTGTTTCTTTCTCTCGTTCTCATTTCTTCCCTTAAATTCCTACTACTCTTCATATTTTTCTTTTATGCGTAGCATCTTCTTCCTCTCAGATATGAGACATTTGTGCATTATTGTTATTTTACGATGTCTTTTCCGATTTCAGGATATAAATACGTTTACCATTGTTCTCTCCTGCAGAATGTTTTAACGCATTATATATAATCATTTTATTTTGTTCATGGGACTTCAGGAAGTAAGTATATGCGTTTTTTAGAGCCATGTCACTAGGATGAATTTACTCTGAGCCAGCTTATGAGCATAAAAACAGAAAGCTGAAAATTTCAGATACCGGGAGGGTTCGCATTGTATTTTAGTAATACGTCATTTTAGCTTCTGGTGAAACACTTCCGGTGTTGAGAATGATGAAGATCAAATGGATGTACCGATTGACAAACGGAGAAGCTTTAAGAGTGAGAGAAAAAGGTCTTTTGAAAACTTTGAAAAGAAGACGGGATAAACTAATGGGCCACATCTTGAGACATGATGGCCTTGTGAAGACAATCGTGAGGGAAAAGTGAATGGAAAGAATGGAAAAGGAAGACCTCCCCTGAGATGTATGGAGCAAGTTGTTAAGCATGTGAAAGATAATAATTATGTGAATATGAAGAGCTTAGCTGATGGAAGAATCGAATGAAAACATGAGTCATAACAATCCGAGTATTGCTGGTCCATGATGATGATGATTAAATTGTGATGATAATTTCGACTTCCCATTGTGAGACCCATTGTGTTGGGGAATCACTATGCCAGTAAACTACATGTTTTTTTCAAAAGCAGTTTGGGTAAAGTATTTTATTCTGTTGGTTACGAGGGAATCGGGATATTGCAGTCTCTTCAGTGCTAGCTTTTCATCGTGAGGCCTGGGTTTTAAATTTTGTAAAGTAAATTGTGTATTAGTCCATTTGATTCGGCAATTACTATGAAATATATGTTGACATGATTAGCATGTTGATTTCTGAGGACAAATGCTTTTTGAAGATATAATTAATTTATTGCTCTGATTACCGAAAACTCTACGATTATTTTCATCATATAATAACTATTTAAACTCGACGATTGCTTTATCATGTACAGGATGCATTCAAATGATTTCCCGTGTGCAAATTTATCAGCGGACATTTTTTCCATAGCATTTGAAATTTATGTGAAAAGGTAATTCTTCAACCCCCACAGAAATGACGAAGTGGTTTTGTTATTAGCGACAGTGTCCTAGCTACCCTAATTGTATTCACAGGGGTGGTGACTGAAATCTAAAAGTATGATTTTCATTTAAGAGGCCATTCATAAATTACATTTAGCTAAAGGTGGTCGTGGAGGAAGAAGGAGGGCAGGGGCGTCGGAACTATTTTCGCTGGGAAGGGCCAACCTTGAAAAGGGTCCTGCTCTTACGAAAAGGGCCTGGATTTTTTAGCGGATAGGAGGGGGTAGAGACTAGAATTCCGTTTAAATTACATATTAAGGTGGTAGAATATGTGTCAGAAGTGAAAAGCAAGCTGGAAACAAGTAAAATTTCATTTTTATTATTGAAGACTCATTTCTAAAAGGCCCGGGGAAAATTCTGGGAGGCCGAATCCCCCCCTGCCCCCCACTTCCGACGGCACTGGTGGAGGGAGGGTGCATAGAAATTTGGCTTGAGGATTTACATGTTCAGTTTAAATGGTCGGGCCAACTGATCGGGTTGATTAGGGGAAGTCGATGAAGAGGGAGGGTCAGCGTTTCATTGAGTTGGAAGGAAGATGCAGTATAAACATTTTTCCTTCCACAATAACTTGCGGTGGATTGCAGGGTATTTTGTAGATATACTTAGGTATTCATTCCTATTTAAAATAATAAATAAGATACGCTTTCTAAATAGTGAATAAATAATATAATTTGGAAAAAAAGTATTTCTAAAGAATGTTTCATTACTCAATTACTTTTTGTATTGAGTTTTTCGAGCGATAGGAGGGGGTTAGTAGAAATAAGTGAAAATATGCGTTCCGTAATACATAGGTGGCCCATAATTTGTGTGTTTATATTGGATGAGCTCTTTCTTATGGTACAGGAGAACGGACGCATGGAAATTTGGCTTTGGAATTTACATGCTCATTTTGAAAGACGCTGAGGGGTATCTTTGCAGCACTCAAGCAGGGTATGGTAATCCACAGAATTGTCTTCACCATTGCCTTGAATACCACTCGTGCCATTGGAATGGGAGGGCAGCTAGCCCACCAACCCGATAGTTGGAAATAAAATAACTAACAGCGATGTGTCTCCAAAACCGAATATTGCCAAAATGCTACCATTGAACGCCGCTATTAGAGGCTGTTTTTCCCCAGTTCAAGGGTAAATCAACTTCTCTTTCGATAAAATATTTCTTTCGAAAACTGAGGGTAATAGTATCTTTCTAAAATTTGTGCCAGTGAAGGGGGCACAAAGTACTCTAAATTACATGATTTGGTGAAATTAATCCATCTATTTATGACTTAAGATCCAGAACATCAGGGTTGTGAGAGAAAGAGGGAGTTGATATAACCAATGATGAAGTCTTTTATACTCTTTCCTGTCTGCCTGTGGGATGAACCTACCAGAGGATGTTACGCGGAGCAATAAAAACCCGCCGTCCCCCATTTCCCTCACCACTTAACCCATCGATAACGCGAAATCGCTGACATTCTGACGTTTTCATCGCGCAGTCGACGCCGGAGGAAGCCCGAGATAGATAGAATGAGAGAGAGAGAGAGAGAGTAGGAGAGGGACTGGCTAGGCGAGGAGGAATGGGAAGAGGAAAAGGGACAAAAGAACAGAGCGGACGGGCGGGGGAGGGTGGAAAAAAAAGAGAAAGATAATTCCGGAAGCGTAGGAGTCGGCCAAACAGCGCGCGAGGTCACGAGAGTCGTTCCCGATGTTAATCCGCGGTGACGCCAATGCAAATTCGCGGGCGGAGGGAAGGAAGGCATTGTTATGCGGGAAGGGCGAGGTCGGGAGTGTCGAACAAAAAAGGGATATGATGCGGGGTGTGTGTGTATACCAATGGGGGGCGTGTCCCTTTCTTCCCTCCCTTCTCTTTAAGCACCCCGTCCCCTCCTCACCAGTTACAAACACCTCTGCCCACCTCCCTCGCACTTCCACACTTTCCTTCCCCTAGCATCTATCCCTCATTCTGACGAATCATCTCGAAAGTTAAAAGGGGGTGTGCGGTGAAATGAAAAAAAAAAGAAAATAATAAAATGAAATGCACACGCCCTTGGATACCCTCACGAAATTCATCGCCATACCTCCTCTCTCCAGCCCTGCCGGCAACGCCCCACCAATTTCCCCCCCCCCCCCCTCCTTTCTCTCTCCTCCCCCGTTTGAATCGTGTCACTCCCGCGGATCGAGACGAAGACGCTCAGCTGTCTGTCTGCGACGCCTCTTGCCGCGAGTGAACTGGGGCTGAAGGTAGAAGTGGGAAATTAGATGTAGATGAGAATTTCAGGGGCCCAGCTGAGGACACGGTACCATTCCGTTTGGGTTGACGAGGCGAGGGGCGAAAAAAGAGGAACTGAAGGAGGAAGGTTCGCTAATGGAATGAAAAGGTAGACTTTCTGAAGTGCCCTTATCGCATCTGGCGAAGAATGACGTCTGCGATCCCCCTTGCCTCTGTGTTTCATATCTGAAATGAGGACAGATCCCTCGAATATATATTGTATGTTACATGAGAATGAGTTTGCACCAAAATTTCTAAGTTTTTCGTTCCTCATAAAAACCGTTTACTTTTCGATTGAAAGGCTTATTTTTTTCGACCGCATAAATTTGTTGCTGCTCATTTACTCCCGGAAATGTGGAGCACCACTATGGTATTTGATGTCTCGTCGTCATTTGTGCAGCCATCACCGAGGGGAGATGAATTAAAAGATAATTTTATGCTAAAATATGAGTTATCTTACATCATTTACTCCTGATGCCTGCTCGTTTTATGACTTGGCTTGGACCGTGTGCTGTGCGAGGTATAAAGTCGTATACTTTGGAGTACGGGAGAGTTTATCTGCATCACTTGTGAAAGTCATGCATTCAAACTCATCAAGAGTGTTGGAAACTTGTAACCTACAGAATGCTGCAAGGCAGTATGTATTGGTATACGTATTAGGGCCCATTCTTGCCTAAGGGTGAGAATTGTGCATACTTTTCGGCTAACAGTCTTTTTAAAATATACATTCCACTGCTGGATATTGGCCACGCATAGTGACATTTTGTGATTCATCTGCAGCCTATATTTCATCACAAATTTTGAAGCACCTTTTTCCCTCTTTTGAAATACAGCTCTGGAGAACTGCCAGAGTTAATTCAACCACGCGCTTACAATGCTATTTCCATATATATTTGGAAATATAATGATAGATTGTTTTTTAGCTACTCTTATTTTGGATAATTGACATTTTTGTTGTTCCTAGTGCTTCAGCCAAACGTCTGGTACTCCTCTGTCACCAGAACAAAAATACTATTCCATTTTGTCTCATTAAAAAGATAATAAAAAGCAGCACATTGTGTTTTTTTCCCCGAGGTTCTGTCATGGCGAAAAATAAATCCGGGATGTAACTAGGCGAGCAAATCATAGATAATCGTTCATGTTGGGGGCTGGAGGTAAAAGCAATTGTAAGATAAGAGATACAGGATGCTTATCTCTCATTAGGTCTCGTTTTGAATTCATTTTTTCGTATTGGATTCGTGTGAATTAGGGTAGAGTATTGATTTAGTTGAGATTCAAGAAAGACTGAGGGAAAATGGAACGGGCCACTATGATAACCTTGTTTGCAATCATATTAAAGGAAACAATATGGGAATCGCCATCAAGCAGAAGTTACGATGTACGCAGAATATTTTGCATGATAATAAAGTTAATTCGAACTGAGTGGGTTTCGAATACGTTCAAGTATTGACGGATCTCATCACATTCCTATCTACATGGTTAAGGGAACTACATCAGTAAACAGGACTGCCTTGTTGTAGTTTAGACCAGCTCTGACCAGCGTGCCAGATCCATCCCGTCGCTCGATTTATTCCGGTACACGAAGATGTAAAGCATTAGACATATGCGACTATTAAATTTTTTTTCTGAACACATATTTTTTCTAAGAATATAAACACGAGAATCCGTCTCAATTTCTAGTTCAAAATATTTAGAACAAGTGAAAACATTTTCTTATAAAAGTATATCATGTATGCATGATTTTGACAAAAAAATTGGACCGACTGCCTTCGGATAATTTTCAATCTCGTACACTGAAAAAAGATGAATATCTTTTTTCGAACAATTCCTAGGTATTAGGAGGAGGCGTTCTTAAGAACATATAGTTAGGTGTACTGTGGCTTCAGAAGTAACTTAAGATACCTCTAATTATTATCGCATTATAGTAGCTTATTGACAGCATGTTAAGTGGTTAGAGCGTTTGGCTGCTGCCCAGATGACCTGGGTTCGAATCCCGCAATAGGTCTTTGGGCATGGCCAGGCAACCCCAAGCTGTGTTATTTTCTTGGTACTAGATCTTCTGGGACACAGAGAAAGCAATTGCCCCCCCCCTCCTCACCCTGATCTGTGAATTTCACATGCCGTGGGATTGGTATTCCGTGAGCTTTACCTTCACCAACTTGACCTGTCTTCGAGGTGAATACAACTTTTGGCAGCTATTAAATGCTGCTAATTAGTCCATGAAGATTTATTTGTAAATCATTTTTGCAAGTTTATTCCCGCGTAGTCTTTAAGTAATTTATTTGAATATCTATCTAACATGGCCTCTAATCTTTTATCAGCATATACATACGTAGAGCATTTGTGATGACGAATCGACACACCCGCCTGTAGATGCGAACGGTGAATCGCCGCTCAAAAGTAACATCACTGGTAACATATCGCCGTAGATAATGACGACATTTTTTTGTGTCAACGGTGAGTAACTTGGAAATTCGGCGTAGGACTACTGCTGATTTTCCTTGGCGTGACACATATATCGGTGTTGTCAGAATTCTGTCGATGATCAACTATTAGATGTCATTGCTAGCCACAATACTAGCAACGCTAAAAATATTGTTCTGCATATGAAATTAGAATTAGAAATTATTATCAGAGATACAGAATGTTTTAAATTTTTAGATGTATTTTTTTTTACTGACTTACGTTACTTTTTCATGTTCTGTAATGCATACGGAGGCCACGAGTGAACTCATGTAAATTCAAAGCTCGATGCTGTGAGATGCACTTTTCAAACAAAAGGAATCCTTGAATATGCGTTTTCAATACGTGCGTTGAGTTCTGCGAAGGAGATAATATTTCTATTCCGCAAGGCTCTTTCCGAGGAAAAATATCAACCCTAGGAGGCAGTGCATTTCTGTGCCATCTCGCAAACGAATACCTTGGAAGGATTTCAAATTTTTTTTTTCACGGTCGCGGACGTATCAAACGGAGCCAAGCTGCTTTTGCCTCGTACCGAGTCTCCGCACTCTGTTATTTACCGAAGCTGCCACGCTGCCGGAGATTCTCAATTGTTTTGCCTGGAAATCGCTCGTCCGTGGTCGCGCGCGCTGTCCGATGGATTGAAATGACTCCCCTCTCCAGACGAAGCCGACCTTGACGAAACCCCCTAATCTCACGCCTTGTTTCGTTCCCCTCCCCCCTCCAATTGCGGGGGCTGGATATAAGCTTGGTTCGGGTCTGGTTGTTTCTGGGGCACCTACTCCGTGGTGAAGGGTGTTGTGTTAGTGGCGATAGGGCGGGGAAAGGTCTCGACTTCAATCCGTAGATGATGGACGGTTTGGGCGCGTCTGATAATAGTGATCTGAGGTGCGAAGGGACCCTTGGGGCATGCAGGCTGGGGGATGCGAGGATGGGCGTGCTTCAGGGACTCTTCTGCCACGTAGGGGCGTGGACAGAATGGATAATTTGACCTCCGCAGGCGAATGCTCTCATCGCTCTTTGCATGCACTCGTGAAACTTTTTGGTGCATCTTTCGAGTCAACGGAGGATATTCGAATTAAATCCAGGAGTAAGAAATTTTTTGGGAGAATGTGTTGAGGATCATTACCTAGGGACCATTCCTTTTCCATCACGTTACCTTCTCCAAAAAAAAAACATTGAAACATAATTAGGACATCCAGAATTTAAGTTCAGGATAGTAAAAGTAATTTCTTCATGCATATATTTTGTTGTCATCTATTTTGTGTCCATCCATACGTATGTGGTATAATTTTTTGTAACATCCTGGAAGCCATACCGTAAAATACAAACAAGATAGAAAGCTTTAGAGTTTTAGTGCATCTACGTTTACGTCTAATTCTGTGATGTACCTCGAGAGCCACCTCGAGTACCTAATGTGAGAGACGGGGTGAATACCCAACCGACATGCGCTGCCATAATAATGCACTAATAGGCCCAGTTATACTTAGTTAGAGATTCGTGTTTGTTGTGCATCCTCCTGACGCATCGAGCTAAATAATTAGTATGTACCGAGGAATATAATGTTTATTAATGGAATAGACATATGTTAAAATGGATTAAGCATTGAGTTTATATTTCAGGAACTGAGAATAATGTCTGAGGATCATTGACGCATTACCGTATTTCTGATGGACCACCGGGTTCATAACGATCGCATAAGAGCAACATAACAATTCATTAAACTCGTATCACTCATTTATTGTTTTTTTCTCATATTCATGGTGTGAAGTGGCTGAATATTATTTCAGTTATGTGATATAATAATTTTAACAATTTTATGAACGCATTAAGATGAATAATTTACTTTTTCGTTGTAGTTGTCGGCCCTTATTATGGAAATATTAACTCGAATCTAATGAAAATGTTTTTATGAAAAATTCAGTTTTTGAACAAATCATAGTATTGGCTCTTACAATAATTACTTCGGACTACTACTAGATAGAATTACTAGATCTTAATTGGACCATGGTTGGTTGGTTGGTTATTTGGAATAGCATTGGTTTGCCAATTGACGACTTTTAGTGCTAGAATTTTCATTTGCATGTTTACCATTGATGAGTTCTCTGGTCATAAAGTAATTTAGGTGATATGTATGGCAGCTGCTAGACGTTAATCTATGGAACTTAAACTGCACGTTGTCCTCTTTCTTCCTTAGAATTTTAAAATTTTTGAAAATAATTTTTAAATTGCTACTTTTCAACTATAATATAGCTACTATTTTTTTAATTATGGTGTGTAATGCATATTTGGCTTGAATTTACTCCCTGCTTCACAACTCATGGTGGATTGCGGGATAATATGTAAACATAGATGAATTAATTAATTGTTCCCTCGAAGCGTAACCAAAGCTTCTTTCGTTTTAAAACCTTGTTAATGCAGTCGGGCATAGAATCATTATTCTAGCCCCGAATGAAAGTAAACAATGAATTTAAATCTTTGTGATACGAAGTCAATTTCTTTTCATTTGTATATGATTGGATTTATGTTTTGCATTTAGATACAAACTTAAACGTTTTTCGTAATTCTTTAACGTAGGCGTATTAGTTTCAATTGAGGGAGTGGCGATCTCCAAGCATACAGCTACTCCATTCCATTATATCAAAAATAGGTATGAAATGTTGTTGTCTATGTGTTCGGTTAATTCTTTGTGAAAGTTATCCAGGCATTTTTGAACCAATTTTTTTTATTTTCTCCACTTTGTTTCTTCTAATTCTGTTCATTCTTTTCTTCCTCTCGTACAGTTGTCTGAAATCAATGCAAGTAAATTATTTGTGAACTGATTCCAATAGTCAAATATGCAATTAATTAATAATAAGCGTGGCGAACGAATATGCCGGAATATAATGTGATTCCCGCTAAACCTTGGGATATGAGCTTCTTTCGCTTCTGGAATTAGTTGTAGGATATAGATATCAGCATTTACACCATAATGAAGTGAAGTTTAGCGTTGTTTTCTTAAGTTAGTTAAACGATATTCTGTCACGTACAATTGAAGAATAACCATTCGTGTTACCCAAACGGGAGGAATGGAAAATCCTCAGATATTTTTGGCATATTAGCTGTGCTCATTCCTGCAATTTGCCTCTCGATGTATGTTTAAAAAAGTAATATTAACTGGCTTGATGTGGATTCACCCACTACTCGACACCCTAGAAGTGAATTGAAAGGTACTTTATAGTTGAAGCTCACTCTATCTTGTAAATGTTAGGTCATTTGTGTTCACACATTAACTAGAGTTTTATAAACTACATTTAGTTACATTTTTGCTTCCAGTGTGGAAATGGCGGTGTAATTAAATGAAAGCGTACCTATGATAAAACAGTAAACTAAGAAGAAGCTTCTCGTAGGTGCAAGGGCCCGGTAAAAGAAATATTTTATGCATTGTCTGAGTAAGGTTATTTCTTGCCTATAAAAAATTCAACCGCAGATGCACCTAATGGTTCGCATTATGCGTTACCCTTCCAGCAATGAAGGCGCAGATGGACACAAATTACTCCACGGTTGACTAGACACTATAGGAAACGCTCCATTTCGGTGGGCTACAAAAAATCTTATCTAACACTTTAAGGATCAAGGTTTCACACCCCTGCCTCCCTACCTAACCGCATCGCATCTTGGCTTAACTAGGCTTTAGTTCCATAACGATGAAGAATAACAGAATAGCATCCTTCGTATCTCCCATCAGATCTACGAGCTTACCTTTTTTTCCTCCCTGACGCGACCGAAGAAGAGGGGGAGGAGGGAGCTGGAGAGATGAGGAACGGGTTCGTGGTAGGGGTTGGGCATCCCCCTACGGGGTTGAGTCTTTTCTTTTTTTATCCCAATTTCCATCACACACGCACTCGCCCCCCATAGACCTCTCCCTAATTCTCCCCCGCGCCCATCCCCATGCTCGCTCGTTTCCCGAGCGGCAATCACCCCATTTCCACCTCCCGGAGCAACCCTTAACCACCGCCGACTTAAAACTCCCATTCCCCCTTTATCCTCCCTTCCTTTTCCTTTGCAGCTGAAAACCCTCCCCCTTTTTCCAGCTCCCCAGAAAAGTCTTATGAGCCGCCTCCCTCCCCCTCCTTGCCCGATTCTCATCCCTGTTCAAGTCAGTCTCATCCCCAGTCCCGCCCACATTCCCTCCTCCTTACACTAGCGTTCATTTCCCTAGCAGCACTCCATCAATCATTTCCGCAATGGGTTTTCTGGCTTTATGGCGCGCACTTGGGCCCCAAGGAGGAGCGCCCCGTGGTGGACCACCTTCTAGTCTTTTCCCTCGCCTTATCAACGAGGCAGTTCCTCATAAGGAGCATCCCTCGTATCTCCGCAGCAGAGGAGAACTAAACGAGTTTTCTCGCTGTTCTTTACGTTTCCATTCGATCTCTCTTCTTGCTCGAATCAACCCCTTTTCCTCCCCCAAAGTTCCTTTGGCGTCTTCTCTCTAAGTGTTTTCCCCTTTCACTCGTCTTGCCCCTCCCCCTCTATCCTCTCACCACTCCCGTGGTAATTTCGTTTAATTAAGTCTTCGTCTCGAAGACCTCCTCTATATGATGCGAGGATTATTATGAAGTGGGAAGGGACGAGGGAATTGGAGTAGGTACCAACATTTCCTACTTTTTCAATTTAGTGAGGAATTCGGTCCTTATCTTGAGGGGGATTATTTTCTTTTCCGGGTTAAGAACTCCTTGCGCTTCATAAAACTGATAAATTGATGCTTTTAATTGCATCCACGCCGTTAATTTGCTCTATGACTTTATGTTTCCTTACTTGTTCTAATTTATCGAGCCATTGTGACGAAGTTTGTAGCTGTTTCTTGGGAAAAGGGAATAATTCATTTCCGTCGCCCTAAGGCTCATAGGGTGAAAACAGGCGTAATACTTCTCAAAATTGCGGGTATGAATGCATTCGAAATTTTATCATCAAATCCGGAGCAACTCAAGTGTGAGAAGAAATAATCTCCCGCAGAGAGACAATGTTCCGTGGAAATTGCTTATTCACAAGTGAAATAGAGCGAAACACGATCTTTCAAGGCAATGTATGAAAGGTTTTGCAGAAAATACTCAGTTTGAGATTTTATTTTCATAATCCCTAGTATGTGCATCTGACAGACAAAATAAGGAACTCATTGAAATCGAAACGTTTCCAAATAGTGAAATTGCAATGAAAATGGTGTATAACGTACTGTTGCATGATTAGTAATGCGCCCTCCCACAAGAGAACATCTTTTAGCGCCGTTGAAGAAGAAAAATGTTGGTCAAAATCGCGAAAATATTTCTGTTGTTATCTAGAACTCATGTCCTTAAATATTGCATCAGTTTTACGCATCATTCCAGGTCACAAGTTTTATTTTTAGGTTTTGTGGAAGAATATTGTTTCTTTAAAGGATTACATGATATTATATCATGAGGCAAAGAAATAAGTACAAGCTTGGTTAATTGTTGAAATATAAAATTTGTAATTTAAAATTTGTAACCTATAAGAGCTCATACATTTATGATGAGGAATGTCCATATAGATTATATTTGTTGAATGATGCAAGATTTATTCTAACCAAACCATTGAAATTGTTGCTCTATGCCTTTTCAAATTGTATTTTACGTTTGCTCCATTTTCGCTTTGTTTGTAAGACATGTGGAACATTCTGACAAGTCATTTAGCTAAGGACTAAATTTTTCTATGAAATAAAGGAAGCAATTACCCGGAAACTGGTAGAAAATAACATTTATGTAAAATGAGAGACTGATGTGAGGGAAGAGTAAATTCATGAATCCTTCAGACTACCGGGAACATTCGTACAATTCGTGGAAAATGCCTAACATATAATAAAAAGCGGCACATATTTATCAGGATTCTCTGGTCGAACCACTGAAAATGTGAGTTAGGGCTACACACTTTTTCCAGCGCTGAAATCTGGCACTCAGGTTTGTATGAAGTACCACCACTTTATGGCGAAAGAGGCCTATGAGAGGAAAATTAATTCGTTCGATAAGGGTTTTCAAATGCTTTAATCGGTTTATATTTCACCTTAGCCTCAGTAAAACACTTAAGGTTCAGTGCAAAAGCAAAATTGAAAAGCGAGGTATTATCACAAAGTGGACGACTTTACGTTTACAGCTAAAGAAACAAAAAATATGAGAACTTGGAAGGATAAACTTGGAAGTCTAAGATAAATCGGGTGAAGAGTGAATTTGATACACCAGGAGGACCTGTCAAAGAGAATAAGATTATAGGCGAGAAAGATCTTCCTGTTAATACATGTTCAGGAATTTCCTGAACTGAACAGAAGCATAGGCGATTAGAGAGAGTGAGAGAGAGAGAGAGTAAAGGAACTAATTTATTTTAAGGTATGTTGCTACAGAAGTTATCTGGATTTGGAAGATAAAAAATTAGAGAGTACTTAGCAGAGCCGGTGATACTGGACGTTTAATGAAATAACTAAATAAGAAAGGTGCCCATCTGAAATACTTTAGAACAAGGGAGCTTAACACAAAAAAGAATTTGAGGGCAAAATATATATGAAAAACTATAGGGGTAGGCCATGTCTGGATTTCGTGACTTAGATTTTAGAGGACGTGCACCGCCAAATATATCTTGGCTTGGTAAGAAAAGTGATTAATAAAGAGATATAAAATACTGAAGCCAACCAGTCTATGGGGTTTCAGAATTGTGCTGCTAATTGTGAACTTGCATCAAAATACTTCATGCTAGTTGGTTAAACATTATCTGTAACATTCAGAATTCTTGAAATCTAGATTAGTTCTTGTCTTAGTTCAATTCAAGTTATTGTATACTCCCACGTTTTAATTTTGTCCCTATTTCTTAATTAGTTCTTGTGCTCTTAGTTTTCTCATACTTCATTGTTACAGGAAGTTATATTTCATTTTTAGGTCAGAATTTATCAAGTCATCCCATCGTAAATATCAACGAAGAAAAAAACTTGGATACCTATTCATGAAAATTTATAGCTAAACTGTCTATTAAATGTGGTTTCCTTCCATTTCAATCATTGGTTTTGTTAATTAAGCTTTTGCCGGTGACTTAAAACATTAGGCAAAAACGAAACATTACGAGAGGGAGTCTTAAAACTTTCTCTCTGTCGGAATTCAGTTGAGATCCTTCAAAGTTTAACCGTATTTTCATATCAATTAGGATCAGAGCACATACTACTTTATTTTCTCCGATAAAATTTTTATAAATATGGTAGGACGTGCTCCGCCACTCTATATTCTGGGGTCGACTTGGCCTCCAGAATCAATGGGCGATATAAAAAAATCTTTTTTCCGGAGTCCTGGATGACGAATCCACCCAATATCTTCTCCATTGAATGTAACTCGGCAAAAAAGGGGCGATTCTTTTTGAAAATTGGGTCGCGCCTAACGACAGGAAGTGATTTGGGTGGATCACATCCCCGGAGACGTGAAAAAATGCACTTTAATCAAACTGCACCCTTAGCGTCTCGATCGGTGATGTGGTTTCGGTCGACGCTGCGATTTATTTCCTCGCTCCCTTCCTCTTATTCCTCTTTTTTTCCTCTCGCCATCCTGTAATCCGCGATCGATGCGTCGGACGACACTTGGAAGGTCAAAAAACTTAAAAAAAAACTATCAATTCTTTAGAATCGCGAGAACACGCATATCCATCGTTAGGATATTCTCTTAATAATTTTTGTTTCGAAAAAACAGCTCAACCTTTTTTTTGTTTAGGTTGTCTTTTAAAGTTCTTCCCAGCTTGAACGATGCTGGAATCACGTTGCTTGTTCGCCATTTCTCTCTCTCCTCCCCTTTCGAACTCGGCATCGTTAAAGCGATTTCCATTCCACCCTCCCATCCCTACTACTTACTTTAATTCGCGATGCACCCGCCTGAGGGGTTGCATTTCCGCGCCATTAGTTCGTGGTTTCGACCCCCCCTCCCCCCCTGGTCGTGGCGAAGAGAGAAAGAGGATATCTATGGGGGTGGGAACCCAATTGGGGGTGGTCGCAATGGAACGGTTGTGGAGAGAGCGAGTTTCTTGCGTCACCTCTTTCTCTCCCTCGCATTCGGAGACTCGGGGGGCGGCAAGGGATCGAACGGGATTGCCGTTTGTGTGGGGAAGCGAACAAATTGAATGCAATCGAGAAAGTAGTCCGCGGAGCAGTGATGTCGCGACCCCTCTCCGTATAAAACGGAGTTCGCGCATTGCGAGGCTTGAATAAAACGATTTCCGGGAGGCGTCAGCGCGTCCTGAAATTTACGGTCACGCCTCTGCGGCACTGTCGGACTCGGTATGTCCCTTTCTTTTCTTTAGCGCCGTCTCTGCCCTTAAGTCTTACAAGGGGAGTGTCCGAGTTCCGGGTCTAGGATTTTGACGAAAATTGCCAGGCAGGTAGTCCTTGATGAGTTATTTACGAATCACCCCCCATATAGGGTTATATATCCAGAAACTTCGTCAAAAAACGAGTTTGAAATATTTGATTGCAAATATAAAGCCAATAATTAGCCATGTTCAATCAGTGCAGTTTGGGTTAGGGGTAAAGTACTCGCTTCACAACGGCAACGACCCAAGTTCGAGACTCTTCGAGTCCAATTTTTTTTTCATCACAATTTCGTAGTACGACTTTCCCTGGTTTTACACATTTTTAATCTGTTTACCCGGGATGCATTTTAACTATTTTACGTAATAATTACGTAATTTGCTAAAATTACGTAATTAGTAGGTAAAATAGTTAATTACGTTATTTACCTAAATCACGTAATTAGTACGTGGCGGAATTACTTCCGCACGCCCTGTCGTTTTTTGTGTATGAAATTTTAACGGAAGAGCATAAAGTGTGATCGTGATTTTGAATTTCCGTATCATTGGCCACGCAGTCCCGACGCACGTACAACACTTGTTCTAATTCGCCTGGTGCCGTGATTTTCCAGCGCTGTACTTTTTTGGAAAAACTAATCGCAAGAGAAAAAAAAGAACTTAAGCTCTGTAATCATATAATTGTAAGTATCTACCGAAATGTTCGGTTGATCGGGCGAAATATTCGGGTGGGAGAGAGTTTCGAATCAAGGACGTCGCGTGGAAATTGATAAAAAAACCAGCGGCAACAATTAATTTTGAAGAATTAATGTATTGCACCTTTTCAGGAGCATGTTAGAATCACCCGAACATTTCGGTAGATACTTACAATTGTATGATTACAAAACCTAAATTCTTTTTTTCTCTTGCGATTAGTTTTTCCAAAAAAGCACAGCGCTGGACAATAACGGCACCAGGCAAATTAGAACAAATGTTGTACGTGCGTCGGGACTGCGTGGCCAAAGATACGGAAATTCAAAATCACGATCACACTTCATGCTCTTCCGTTAAAATTTCATACACAAAAAACGACAGGGCGTGCGGAAGTAATTCCGCCACGTACTAATTACGTGATTTAGGTAAATAACGTAATTAACTATTTTACCTACTAATTACGTAATTTTAGCAAATTACGTAATTATTACGTAAAATAGTTAAAATGCATCCCGGGTAAACAGATTAAAAATATGTAAAACGAGGGAAAGTCGTAGGACGAAATTGAGATGAAAAAAAAATTGGACACGAAGAGTCTCGAACTTGGCACGTCGACATTGTCAAGCGAGTACTTTACCCCTAACCCAAATTGCACTGATTAAACATGGCTAATTATTGGCTTTATATTTGCAATCAAATATTTCAAACTCGTTTTTTGACGAAGTTTCTGGATATATAACCCTATATGGGGGGTGATTCGTAAATAACTCATCAAGGACTACCTGCCTGGCAATTTTCGTCAAAATCCTAGACCCGGAACTCGGACACTCCCCTTGTTAGATCTCGGGCGAGACTTGTTTTTTATTATGCCGGGCGTAGTCTCCATGAGTCGATTTCTACTTGGGCTTTATTGTTGATGTGCCCTTTATACCTGATCTATATATTTAATGTTATTCTGTCACCTTGGGTTCGATGCGCGTACCGCGCTGTACACTTTGACCTCTTTTGCGGAAATTTTTAAATATTTTTTCGGTGCAAATCCAATTTATCGTATAATAGAGAGAGCTATCACAGTTTGCAGCGAATGAAGCGAAGGTCATATTTTGAAGCGATCATGTGGAAACTGAAACCGAAGTCGATGTTGTGAACCACCAAACTCCTAGATTTTTAAAAAAGCAAAATCCAGTAATATCGGTATAGTTATTTGAAAAAGAAAATGTGAATCCTGTGTTTAAACAAAGAGGAATTTTTCAATTTCGAACAATTAATTTAGGAACCAGTTGATAGCTATTAATGAATAAAATCTTATTCCTTTCATTTGATAAATTATCCGAGAAATCGTTCTGATTCATTTGATATATTTGATGAATCCTTAGAACTTGACATTGAATAGTTACCGCGCAGCCATTTTCAGATCAAACGATGTCCGCCAAAAATATCGGCAAGGATAATAAAGGATGAAAAAAATGCTTTGCAATCGCATTTGCAATGCTAGCAAGCATTCACATTAAAGGAGGATCATTTTCCCAAGTTTTTTTTACCTTAAACTGTAACATCGTGTACGCTGAAAATCGTATGAACGGGCATAACTAAAATATGTCAGTGATTGTTCCTAAAGTTAACATTCATGCAACTATTATCAGCAGTTTAAGTCAGTAATTTCATCAGTAAGCGGAATAATTATCATTAGTCTGGATTTTTTGTTGACTAATACATTTTGGGAAAAGCTGTTATTGAATTACATTTGGAAAGAATGTGACCAAGATAAATATGGATTTTTAATTGGGGTTTACCTCTACATATTCCAACGGGAGAAATTTATAAAATCTGCCCTTTCAATGAGGAAAGTTAGCGGAAAATAAATACTACAAAGATAATTATATATTTGTTTTACACATTATTAATTTTTCTCACTTGCTTAGATTAGTAGCGCAAACGCCTGATTAAACGTTAAGGTCGTGGGGTCAATTTTCCGCCGCGGGCATTGGTGCGGTGAGAATTCCAGTGGGCCTAATGATGAAATGCCAACAGTGGCTTATCGGTTTCCCGCGGGCACACGGACCGACAGATTATCCTAAACTGGAAAATGTGTGGAACTTATGAGAGTGCGTCCCATATTTACTATTTTAAATGTAGATAATCGAGAAAGGTAATGTTTTTTATTGGGGTGGTGTCGTAAATAAACACTAGCGCGAATAGGGAGATGTGTTGTGACGAGTGCAGAGTTGTTTCCATTATGTATTATGTGCTTTTATTGATTTTTAAAGATAACTTCGTTTGTATCACAATATTATTTGTTATAAAGGCTACGCCCTGAATAAAGTATTGCCCTTTTATCTGTATCTGGGAGCCAGATTAAGTAACAAAACTTTAGAATCAAAGGCGAAATATTGATTTAAAAACACTTTTTCTAGGAATTTTTCCTCCAAGTTAAAAAAAAATTACTAGTAAATGCTCAAGCTTATTCTTCTAGTTAATATTCTTGCAGAACTATATAGCTTATTATGTCAAAACGAAATGTGGCCGAGCTAGCTCTAGGTCTTTACTATTAACACTTAAATAGATCCTAATATCTAATTAAAATTAATGTTTCTATAGTACTTTTGTTTTGGTGATCGATCTTTCAGGTATTTTATAGCGTAGTTAATATAGGAACTCATTTGGCTGCTACTCATTTGAAGTATCTCTGAAAAAAATTTCGGGCATACATGAACCTTTAAAAACTTAGGCAGAACAGAAAGCAACGTGGATGCATTGACTATATTCTACGATATTGAAGACTACTTCACTCACAGGTAAATCCTTTGAGTCTGATCTACTGCGTGTTGCTTTATCATTTGTTAAAATAACAGTGGGAGAAATGCGAAGCCTGCTGTACACTTAGGGAAAAGACGAGACTACCTAATCGATCATATCTTTATGCATGATGGCCTATTGTATGACTTTTATGGAGGGAAAAGTGAAAGGGAGAAATGGCAAAGGAACAGCTCAAATGATGTATGTGGAGCATTTAGTGAAAGGTATAATAGGTTGACGAATTTTATGAATGTGAAGACTTTGGTTCTGATATGAAAAATCATTGAAGAACTGCGTCAAACCAATCTTAGGATTGAGTACCAACGTTGATGATGAATGAATGCTGAATTTTACAGTCGGATTGGTTCAGAGTGTGTGTTCAGGGCAATTCACCTTATATATCACTGATATCTTGTCTCCCATGCATATGTCAGTAGTGCTCATAGTGATTATTGTGGACATAGTGGATTTCAGATGCTGAAAATCAAAATAAAGCGGATTCCTCCCTCCCTCCCTCTCTTTCACTCTCCCCCTCTCAAAAGTGAAGAAACTCGGGTCGTATGAGGTACCCTTCCTAAAATTTGGAATGCTCTGTAACTCCGGAATTAATCCAAGTGCGTGGTTTTTCGATAGGAGCGCGGCTTGGGAACAAAAGAGTAGGCACAGGTGCTCTGTGTGCCATCCTCGCAAATCGACTTCAACCCCCTCTTCGAAAGTAAGTGGTCTTCGCGACGAAGCTTCCCCCCTTCGATCTCCTTAACGACGGCGTTCATTATCGTTATCGGGTAATTCGAATATTCCGTTTGTCACTTCCCGCTTTATCGCGATATACTCGCCTCGTCTCCTTCTCCCTCTCACTGGAGCAGGCCGATGGGGAAGGAGGAAATGAAAGCGGGATTCGGATTTTATCGCCCCCACCCCCGTTAATTTACTCTGGGGATGAGTTTAGGTCGGGGAAGGGGAAGGCGCTCCGGGCGCCGCTTGTGCAGCACCGCCACCTCGCCATCGTCGGTTCCACGAACTGGGTTTTTGCCGTTCGAAGTAGGTCGGAGCAGTTTGTAGCAGCGACGGAATGTTCTCGTAGTTGGTTTTTTTCCCTCCTTCCTTACGTCAAATGAGGAGGAACACGAGAGGGGTGGGGGGGCGTCTGCAGTCGGTACGGTGCGAATGAAAAACCTCTCGATGTTATTATTGATGCAGCGTCCTTTCCAAAACAGCAAATTTTTGGGAAAAAAGTCGGAGAGGGATGGTGGGTGAATTGGTTCTCATGGGAATATATTAAAACTTTTCTTGCTCCCAGAGATTTTGTGGAAATGTAGGAAGGGATTGTTTGTCCCCTATCATCTTTGATTGCTATAGGCAGTTATCTTTAAAATCAATTCATCATGTGTAATCCGGAAAAATGAGTTGTCGTGGATATGGTAATGCATTCCAAACAAACTCCGGAGAAGAATCGCTCAAGGGTATCTCACTCACGTGTTTTTTTTCCCGGCGCTAATCGAGTGCACTTGAAGTGATAATTAGTTCTTAATATTTTTGCTGGGAAACACTTAGCGTCCTTCTCCGAGCTTTTTATACTTATTTATTTACCATTTTCATTTTAATTTACCATGGATTCCTTCTCTGTTGATTTTCCATTCCGAAATGTAGTCGTACTTATAAACACGTATTTTTCTTTCGAAATTGTGAACTGAATATTCAAGACCGCGCATCAGTGTAAAAAAAATTAGCCCTCACAATTTACTGGTAAAATGTTATGCCTCACAACAGTGTTCACTATGATGAAAATGGATTATTGCAAAAAAGGAGAACCAGTAATTATGTAGAATAGAAACAGAGTGCGTTAAAGGAGCACAGGATAGGCAATATTTCGAGATGCATGTGACCATTAAAATTTATAAACTTAAACTGAAAGTGTTTAAAAAAATTATCTTGTTGGAATACCATTTTCTCAATGGCAGGAATGAGGAAATAGCATGAATAGACTAAAATGTCTTACGTTTTAGTGTATTCATGCTATAAAATTAAGAGCATTAATGATAGATTTTTTTTTATTTTTAGTGCATAGTCATTGAGTGTTTGCTTAAGGGTGCAGAAATTGAAAGAGTAGGTGCCACTCATTGTAAATACATATTTTTTTGAATTGAAGGATCGCGAACTAGCCGCGAGAACCTTAATAGCTTACCCGCTGGAATTGCACAACAGCAGAGATTCCTCAGAGAATCCCAGAGAACCAGAAATTAGGGAATCCGGGTTCGAGTCCCGATCATTGTGAATGATTTTTGATCTGTGGATATTCTGCTATATTATTTCGGGATTACTTATACCTACCTATGACCAGCTATAAAATGTGTGAGTTGAATTATTATGGAGGTATTTTGATGACATTTTGTCAGGTGATGATGGTGACAATGATTTTTTGTGCATTGAGTGCTCCGATAAAAGAGACGAGTGCATGAACTTTGTTTCACAGGTTCGGAGAATTTGGATAAAATGATATTAAGTCAGAAATCCCTAATTGTATATGGGTTGTTGGTTGGTTATTCAGGGGATGCGACCGAAAGCTTAAATCATTTTCGCCATTTTTAGGATAGGTGGGTAGTTGGGTAATGGTAGGAACATTTAAGGTAATGGAGGAAGGGTGGTGAGAAGTCCGGCGTCGGCATTAGCTCACTCATAACGACAGGCGACAAGAGGACCACGGCTTAACGTCCCATTCGACGGACGGATTACTGAACCTGAAATACCCTCCACTATGGTATATGACCGAAGAATATAGGAGGCGAGTGAGTTTTTCCAAGAAATTTAAGTTCATATGGATATTCGGAGTATAATGGGTATAATATAACATTTGAAGCATAACTTGAAGAGTAGGAAGATATTTGAATGAAATTTACGGTGGTAGTAAGTGGCAAAGAGTGTTAAGTCCTTTAAACCTAACTATTCATCATCATTGATTTTTTGATAACTCACAATCATCAAAGTCATTAGTAGTTTCAATCCCTCCCGCACTTATAGGAGTCTGAGATCGGGTGAAAAAGAAAAAAGATGGAAACGGAAGTGAAAGAGGGAAGACTAGAGGGAAACTCGGTTTCGACGTAAGCCTTCATTTCACGAAAGACACATGGGTATCCATTCTTTTACGTAGAACCGTTAGATGGAGGCATTTTGAATGCTCTCCATACGGCATTCATGTAGAGAAACTAATAAAATGTGCAATTATTTCGAATGTTACACGAACTCCTCGCAGTGGGATTGGCCCTTGCTACCCCACTACCCCATCTCGCATAAGCGTTCCTTCTGTGGCGTTTCTCATGGCAACAGGGAATAGGTAAAAGTTTGTAAATGTGGTTATGTTGTGTAAACAAGTTTTTCAGCCCTTTAAACTTTTAGTTAGATGGGGAGACCTGGGAAGCTTGTTAGTACTTAGGATTTTTGGTGTAGGTGTCATCATTAGACTACTTTTAAAGTGGTGCGCGAAGTAGCTCACTGTAGCCAGCTGGCTTTATATCGAGCTTGAAATGCACGCCATATGACTCAAGTAGGGACCTGTAAAGACATTAACGTCACTGATCGTTGAACCCAGATCTTCAAAAAGAAACTTTCTTAGCCTCTACACTGTAAAGAAATTGAATTCATTTTCAATGCTTTAGTATTACTGAAGCCGAAATAATAATAATAAATGCCCTGACTTTTTTGAGATAGAAATGAAGTCACTAAAATTCTAGGTGATTGAAAATGAGATTTTATGCGATAGTTTCCTATTCGTTCAATAAAGATTCTAGGTGATTGAAGATGAGATTTTATGCGATAGTTTCCTATTCGTTCAATAAAGGCTTTACTAGTAGAAGAAAATTGTTGATAAAAAGAAAATTGAAGTGCAACGATAAAAGAGGAAAATGGGCTCAGATAGTGGAGAGAAAAAGATTACATTAAACCGATTCTCAATGTTCTACTGGGGATAGCGCTCTTTCAAGGGCCTTAAGCAATACCTATACTTTTTCTGGTCAGGATGGCGCATGACGATACCAGCCTTTATGTGCCACTAGCACGAAAAGCAGTATTAAGAGTGGAGGGTAAGTGGTGCTTACGCTACGAGCCAACTGAAGGGGAACCCATCGGCATCCGTGTAATATGTTCTGTTGGATCTGAATGTTTCGTGCCACGCAACCAGTATGACGGAAAACGCAATGCTAGGATTTCCTTTTTTTCTTTCCTTCCCTACCGGTGGCCAAGCATGGCAGGAATTATTTTCGTCAAATGATTACCGTAGATATCAGAAGGCGAATGAAAAACCTACCTTTGTCACCGGGTCTTGAACATGTGATGTTTTAAGTTGACTTTTGTGTATTTCGTTGAAGAAACCAAATTGTTGTCACCTGACCAATATTATTTATATGCTTCTGGTCGCAAACAATGTAGCTCGTTACCAGGGCATGGTTTTTAGTTTGAGCTCAAGGAACGTTTCTAATATCACAAAAAATGTTTACAATTGTGAAAAATCAAAAAATGACGTGAATATACTTCCTTAATTTTATTTTTATTTTCAGTTAAATTGCCCACATTTTCCATCATTAAAATCATGACCACTCTGCTATAATTGCCAAACCTAGTAGCTCCGAAACATCTCCTGTTCTTATTGCTTAAAATCTCATTGGTTTTGCTGGACAATTCAGCTTGTTTTATATGCACTTTTATCTTTCTTAGGGTGCTTTAGCATAAATTGAGGTGATAAGCAAAACGTTTTTACTGCTATTCGTCCGTTTAAAGAAATATTTCTGAGAATATTTGCTTAGATATCCAGCCATGGAAAAAAGAATTGTAAACCTGCAAGAAAAACGATCACAATTTGCTTTCGGTATTAGCTTCAATTAACGTTCCCATGTTTTTGTCTGAGAGAGGAGAAAAATATGTCAAAATGTCATGGCAAAGAGCAACAGCATATGAGTAACTTTTATGACAGCCGAAACACAGGTCTGCTCTTCGTTTGCGTCATTTTCGCTACCAACCCTCTCTTCTAAGCTCAAAGCTTCCAAGCGAAGGATGAACTACGCTGGACCGCTCCGCTATAACTCCGTCGGCAGTTCGCTTAAAATGCGGAAGACTGAGAAACTTAGGCGTGCGAAACTTCGAATAGACTGCTGTGGGAGACAACTGCAGCCGAAATGCTATTCACCCAGCGCGGTGGTAAAATTGTTGGAGGGCCTTTGTCAGGAAATTACCAGTGGATTCCTCTCTTGGAACTCGTGAAATTTGTTCGGCTTGTGGTCAAAATTCAAGTGTGGTGAGAGTTCATTTGGCATTGAAATATCACTGTCATTCCAGGAACTGGTAACTTACAGTTAAGATGCATACTGTTTGCCTCACCTTCACATTTCAGATGGTAATTAAAAGAAAATTTCTTGCTCCAAATTGTATGACGGAGTGTACTTTTGCGCTGAAGCTGTGATCGCTTCGTAAAAGTTGGCCTCAGCTTAGAGTCGTCGTATGGGGAACTTGGTAGTTCGTTTTTCCGAGGCCTCCTTCATATAGTTTTAAATTTTGAGGTCGGCTCGAAAGAAGCCTTGGTAAGAAATGGGAGGCTTCCTGAACTTGAGTTTTATTTTTTGACAAGACGGTCTTTTGAACTGAAAGACTTGAGCCACTAGCTCTATTGAACTGAAAAACCGAGGATTGCGGTTTTCTTCTCCATTTCTTATCTGTTTCACAGTTATCTAAAGTTAAGTTATATTTGTAGAGAGAACTAATGGGATTACGGTTGAATGATGAAGTACATATTTTGTTCACTATCTTTACTTCATAATGAATTTATTTAATTTGCCTCTCATCAAATAGTTAATACTTGAACATCTGAGAGCAAAAAACCTTTCAGTCACTGTCAGAAAAATATTGAATTGTGAGGAAACGCTTCGTTACTTAAATCAGCAATTTCATCGCATTGGACCCGTTATATAGTGTTCTGCACCTACTAATTGGCCATAATATTCATATCTTGTAAGATGAGCTATTTTGAACAGGTATAACTGCATCCACAGGGTTTTTTTGAACGGATTATTTTTATTTTTACGGAATGGACTTTTTAATCGATTCGTGGAAGTAGCTCAGAAGTCTGATCATTCTCCCGCCTTGAACAAAATAGTACAAAGTTCCTTCGATCAACTAGACAACGATGCCAAGAACTGATGCCAAGTTTAACTGAATTCCCTCACTCCTATCCTCGTCTTCAGTCGATTTTTGAGGCTATAGTAGTATTGGATTGAAGCACTTGCCATTAAATTGAGAGAAAAGTGGGTTTTGCTTCCCTGCAAGAGTTTTCGCGGGAGAGGGATGATGGAGTGATTCAGATGTAAACGTAGAGGGGCAGAATTTGATCTTGGAAGTAGTGAAGACGTTTCGGAGTCGTGGAGGGAGAGCGATTTTCCGGGAAGGAGGAGTTCTGGTTGTGGGGGAGGAGAAAAGAAAAGGAATCTTAGCCGCGGTAAAGGTGGAGGAATGGGGCTTTTGAGGGATTTTGGCCGTGGTTGTTGAGAGTTTCGTGTGCCAGCGCTCCTCCAAGGGAGGGTTGGAAAAAGAGATAGGATTGGGGGAGTAATTTCTTTTTTTTTCTCCGGAGGGAGGGATATTCGGTCATGTGACGCACGTGCGAACCCAAAGTTCCTGTGAGGAGTAGAGTTCAACGTCAGCTTCTATGTGAATATGTGCGTGTACATATTTGTATCGTATGGTTGGTGTTCAATGGCATTGCTCGTAGAATCCAATCAAATGTGATTAATTATGTTCACCACATTATATCCGGTGGTTGAGAGACTAAAATGCGTAATGATCGACGAGAAGTAAAAGCATGTCTCCACTGTTTGTAAGACTCTCCTGCTGGAAGACAGCCTTTAAAAACTTGTTTTGGAAAGAAAATTTACTGCAGAAACAGTCAGTATTAGTATGTTTTTAGTTACGACTATTTTGCGTTCGGTCTTCCGTAGCTTATAACATATGAAGACTATTTTAGTCTTCAAACTTCCTCATCTGTGTGTGTAATGCCGCCGACTGGAGGCGCCTCTAGTTGAGGGATTTGATGGAGGAGACAAGGGGGTAGTTAGGGAGGACAGGGTGACCCTAAGGGGGAGAGGAAGGCCAAGGGGGTTGGCGGATGGTGGTGGGGGAAGTCGTTAGGCTTTCTGTGGGTGGGAAACAAGGCGTCGGTTTGGGGTTGATGTTTTGGGGCTGCGGAGGCGTTGGGGCCTCCACGACCGCCTTCTCAAGTGAGAGCGAGATGGGAAACTGCTCACGAGAGGCAACCCTCTTCCATTTGGGATGGATCTAATGGCGAGGGAACCTCTCGAGGGAGTCGGTGAAGAAATAAAACAAAGGAGAGGGTGCAGACGGAAATCGAGGTTGTTTGGATCAGCCATGAGGGGATAACCATAGGAGTTCTTCGTTCTCCGCTTTGCCGGTCTCTCCAATATGTGCATGTGTGTCGTTGTGTATACCTACGTGTATAAATAGATATTTTTCGGAATGGAGCATCAGTTACGTAATTTACCAAACTTCTTCAAACCCAGTGGTATGATGCCGGCAGAATTGTCTTTTTGGGGCTCTTGATGAATGACGTTTTTTGTCCTAGTGACTATCGGATGGAAATTGATAAATAGTCCCCGCAAGTTACAACAAGGAGGAAAAAAAAGTTCTACCCTTTGGTTTAAAACAGCAAGTATGAGTCGATGATCGAACTCTCGGCCGTTGAAGGGTAGAGAAGCAAATTTCTTTTTTTCTCTTTTCCTTAGAACTCACCACCTTTTTTTAAAAGAGGCTTTTTGTGATCACAAGAGGGCGGTTGATGAGATTCAATGGATTGAAGGTGTTATAAGGGGAGGGAAAATACGGTGAGAGTAGGGAAAGAGAGATACTCTGATCGAGTGTTTTTTTTCACTCCCTCTGTCGCCCTCGGCTGAATAAAAAGTTAACGTGAGAATGGGGAGAGTGAGGGGTAGGAAAATTAGGGAGGTCGAAAAGATTTTTTTGATCCTATAAAAATGGGGCCACGCATCGAAAATTATCCTAACCTTATCTTCACCATCCTTATTTGTTCTACAAATAGTGGGAGGGTGGAATACAACTACCACCAACACGAGCCGAGCGTTTTCTCCTGGATGTTATCAAGGAGTGCTCCGAAAATCTTCCCTTGCGGAGGTGCCTGGGATGTGGAAATTGGTGTTTGGGCAGGGCAAGAGGTGCAATGCCTAGGACACGTAACGAAGAGGATGAAAACTGGTTTCTCTTTCTGTTGCCCCAGCATGCATTAATGCTTGGGGTATCCGTTGGAGCTATACTTTATCGGCATTACTATTAATAGCCCTCTTAAGTCATGAAAAAAAATTAGCATGTGTAATGATTTAATGTATCATTTACTAGAATATTCTGACATGCATACTTTATAATATTTTGCGCCTTTATCCTTGAATTAATATCGATCTCCTGCATGAATTCGAATAACAAATTGATTTTCTTGCTTGATAGCACAGCGTTGTAAATCCTTTTTTGCATTTTTTTTGCTTAGTTCATCGGACTAAGAGAGTTTTTCTTAGGAAATTAAACTAAAGAATCAATCCCTGTGATAAACTACATAAGGTCTGCAGAGTCAATAAAAGTTTTATGAACTTTAAAACCAGATACTTTTATGTACCTAATTTTTCATAATTTTAATAAGAGATCTTAATTTGTGATTGACGAGAATTGTTAGATATTAATTACCTGCTGCATCCGTTTTTTTAAGCAATTTTTCGTACTTAAAGCATTGAAATCACGTCAAGGGGCATGTAGATACTAAATATTGTTTCGAGAGTTCAAAAAGTATTTTAATCTTAATTTCTTCTTGGAAAATAATTAAAATCTCCTCCTTTGCACTATAGTAAGTTTGCAGTATAGTAAGTGAACCGCTCAGTTTTGCTTGTGCAGAGGTTATCGACCGTTTAGGGACCGCGATTACTTTATCAGTGTCCGTATCCTCGTTACCTGAACATTATGGTGACTTCTCTGTAAGCGAGTGAAATATAAATTAAATTTTATTGCAAAAGGCCCTCCAATATTGTGTTTTCGAAAACAAGTGAAACCCAAGTTTGGGGAGGTTGGAGGGAAGGATTCAAGGGAGAAATCAGGAGAATCTGGCCAAAGAATGAAGTTTGTTTAGAAGTTTCTGCGGCTGATTAGTTTTAGTGGTTTTCGTATGCGTCTTGCTATCTTGCCTTATATCCTTTGAATATACGAACTCTTAACTTTCTCTCTCTCCGTCTTATTTTGGTTCCAGATTGATCACGTGTCCATATCAAAATTTTATGGGCCTAAAAGCGTATATTTAAATATTGGATTGAGCGATATTATTTTTGAAAATACCTAAATAACCCCCTTGGAATTAGTGCTATGTGCCTTGTACATATTTTTTTCACTCACAGCACCATAGTTATCTTATGGTTATTCCTTAATGCGTTAATTAGTATCTCTCATCCTCTGTTTTTGTATGCAGAACATAAAATTTCGAGTGGAAAAGGTATGATCATAATTAGAATAGTTCTGTTTGGTCAGGTCAGGGTGGCTCAGAACTCAACAAACAGAGGCTCTCCTTCGTAGTGAAGTTAGTGTACACTGTTATCAGGATGCGAGGGCTACAGAATATACCTACTTAAAATTTTTGGTAAGTAGGAGAGAAAAAGGAGCTTCGTCTTAGCTTTTCGTCTTTTTAAGCAATCGCTTGTTTAGAGCACCGATATTAAGAAAGCATTAAAAGCCCCGTAGAGAATAGATTTGCATCGCTCGTTAGCTGGGATGTAATTAATTGAAACTGATAACAGCGTCAAAAGGGGAGCGTAGGTACACGTCGCGAAAACAACGAACCTAAGGAAATGAACGAGATGTGATGAATATGGAAAGTGGACAGAGTGGAAGGGGGTAAAGGTTTGCGTGGGAAAGGGAGGCGTGCCCCCGGGACCGCTGTATGCGGTAACTACACTTATCGCCTACGAGAACGACCACCTTCCCTTCTGTCACGGGGGGGGGGTGAAGGGAGAGAGAAAAAGGGGAGGGAGAGTGTTGGAGAGAAGCAACGCGTCGGTGGAGGAGCTCTACTCGGCGCGCGTACGGAAGGGGACGCTGCATCGTCGGGTGGTGTGTTTTATCTTTTCCCAGTCTTATACTTTGACCGAGATGTAATACACCATGGCAACGGTTCCCTGCCTGAGGTACGCGATTGATAATTTAGGAATGCGCGAAGAACGTTTCAAAATGGTGGCAGTAACGACGAAGACAAGATTGTCAGGCGTGGCTTAGTGAAATTGATCCATAATAATTTAAATGCACAAATTTTCCCGTATAATTTTAATCTGCCACCTGAGGATGACGTTATGGGGTCGAAATGCGTCTTGTGAGTTTTCGAAAAAGTGCAATTGATTTAAATTATTATAATGTGGAAGTAATAGCAAGTCCATTCGTTCGTCTGAAATTTTACATTCACTTATGGACGAACATCCAGATCCAATTATCGCCGAGTTTGTTCGCATCGTATCGCGTATTGTTTGTGACTACACAACGGATTCAACTGAAATGATCAGAAGTTAATTGGGTTTTGAAGTTATGGCTTATGAATCTGGAGTACAGATTAGGGAACTACACTGTCGAGGAATACAAATGTGAAAAAGATCGGAACCGGCTGCATTGGGGAATCCCACCTAGTGGAGTTCGGTTAGGGTAGAAGATCATGTTGTGTGAGTGCATTAACTCGGAGGTTACCAGGAAAAAACTTTAGGGATTGAGGAGCGTTTATTCTTCACAGAGGTTGAGTAGCCGAGGCAGAGGTGTGAGATCTCGGCGTTGCGACCTTTGCTGGAGTCTGGGGTTGAGCGGACGGCCGGCGTTATACAACATCCACGCCTCCGCGCGGACAGGTGTGAAGTGGTGTTGAGGGATGCATTAAAAGCTACAAGCCAGTTAGAGAAGCAACCAAATGGCTCTATGTGTGGCATGATTTTTCCATCACCGTAGGCGTCGTCTTAATCGCGTATTTTCTTTCTTTCGGTAAATAATTTCATCTTCTTCCTTCCAAGTTGAAGCTTTAAAAGCCGCAAAGTGATATCATCTACATCTACATAATACCCTGAAAGCCACCATAAAGGTGTGTGGCAGGGGGTGAATTCTCACCAAACATGCACTACATATCATGTATAAAAAAGGATTGGCATTTAAATAGGTCCTGTTCAAAACTACACTATTTAAAAAAAGATAAAAATAGCAAAACATACATGCAAAAACATGATGTTAGTTGGGTTAGCTTTAAGTCCTTATATCAACATGCAGCTACCAATGCCATTGCTACACTCGTACTATATATATTTACCGTTATTCATATCCCTAACAGTACGAGGAAAAAAGGACATCTTGAATCTGTCAGTTCGGCAATCAATTTCTCTAATTTTGTGATTATGGTCCAGTGTACCAAAGTTGGGGTCCGCAAAATATTTTTCACATCATCACTGAAAATATGGTCTTGGAATTTGTTTAAGAGATTAAGTCTAAATTTCAACCTGCGATCTGACAATGTTTCCCAATTTAATTCATTTAATAGACTGGTTACGCTAATAAGATTTATCGTGGGGTAGACATCCGGGAAATATGCGGCCGAGCGAAGAGAAAGCTAGGATTTATTAAAAGAGTACTTGGGAAATGTGATGAGAAGACAAAAGAGTGATGTTACTTTTCACTAGTTAGGCCCCACCTTGAGTATGCAGCCAGTGTATGGGATCCTAATGAATTAGGTTTGATTCGAGAACTAGACAGTGTGCAGCGTAGAGCAGCTAGGTTCGTCAAAAGGTGTTACGATAGGTTGAGTAGTGTATCAGAATTAGTACAAGAATTAGGGTGGGAATCATTATCAGAGCGTAGGTTAAAATACAGATTAAATCTGTAGGATCTAGTTTTTTCCCGGCGTATAATGCTGGTGAAGTCTTCACGGGTTCTCCACCGGGTCAGGGAAACGGCTAAGGCCGACGTTTCGACGGCTAACACTGCCATCGTCCTCAGGGCGTTGAGGACGACTCAACGTGGAGAACCCGTGAAGACTTCACCAGCACAGATTTAATCTATTAGAGAAATTTCAATCGGATAGCGTTACTGAAGATGTTAGGCACGTATTAAAAACACCAGCGTATTATGCTAGATTCGACCAGATAAATAAGATTAGAGAGATAGATTGTCGCACCAACAGATTCAAAATGGCATCCTTCCCCCGTACTATAAGAGAACAGAATAGGTAGCATAGCAAAGGGATCATCTTGCTGGTCAATCCGCGGAATTGGTTTACGTAGCTCTCCACGTTGCTATTTATGCGTAAAAACTCCTCATGAAGCAGCTCTCTTTCAAATATTTCATTGCTAACTCCAAACACTGGTTCAGAGCATTTCATACATGATATTTCCCTGCAGTACTTACGGTTCTCTTTTTCACGTCTTCATAAAACCATCGCTCCACATCCTTATGGGTTATCGTTTTTTTCATGAATCAAGTGGGTCATTCGTTAGACAAGGACTTCCAGTGAACACTTCATCAGTTACTTAGCCTAAATTTTTAACAACAGCATTTTCCGTCACACCATGTTTCATGTTCTTACAGTCTTACCGTTTCTGGACTGTTATTGCCCATTCAGCAGCCCAGCAGCTTTTATAAGCAGGCCAGCTGTCCAGAATAAGCGAAATAAATTAAAAGGGAAAGACTTCTACTCTGAAAAAAATCATCGGAATCGCGCTTTTAAATACCACCGCAGGTTGTTCGGATATGAACTCCATTGTTTTTTCCAACGCGCAAGCGGCAGCTAAAACTGATGCTAGCCAGATTAATGTGGCATTTAAATCGTTGTAAATGGTGAAGATATGATTAAAATATTCAAATTACGCCATGTGCACCGACATCTGCTGGTAGTTAGTGCTGAGGTGTCGGATTCACGATTTTGGGGTCTGTAAGAAACTAGCGAGATATTCCCTTTTTTGTCCAGTCGTCTATTGACTCTCTGAAAAACCCTTTTCGCTCCTGGAACCCCTCTAGCACATGTTGATTTATTCCATTATATGGCGTCCACGTGTGGGTCGCCGCAAAAACAAGAGTTAATTTGAGACGGTGAAACACTCCTGGTATAAAATGGGCATAGCCACTAAAACCAATATGCACTTGCCGAGGAGTGAGACGGGTGTGAAAAACTTACGGAAATGTCTGCGGTGGCCGCATTAGGATTATAAATTAAGAGGTGTTTTTTTCAGGGTATTTTCTTCACATCATATAAAGAGTTTTTTATAGGAACAGGTGAAGGTTGGATAAGAGGAGAATGTGTGAAAACTGATGCTGGATGGATAAGAGGAGAATGTGTGAAAACTTGAGAGAAGTAATGAAAAGTTAAGGAAATGGTATGGATGGAAATGAAGAGGAGTTTCTGCATGAGAGCTATGTCGCGTAAAGTTACATATTAGCGTGCAAGTTGCCATGGAGATATATGTCCGATCTAAATGGCAGAACAATACTCTAGGGAAGCTATCTGTATCAAAAACTTCACAGAAAACTAATTTTCCCACTCCAGTACATAAGACTTATTTTCACGGAGGAAATAATGAAGCCTCCGGTATTTTGAATAGTTGTGGTAATTGTAATTATGATCAGACTATGCAGAGATCATTTAGGCGACCGCACGGTCTAAAATTAATATTGCCGGCAGCAAGATACCAGTAGCAAGCACAGTGAAAGATATCATCTACCTTTACTGGATACGAACCCGTATACCTTATTTCCGGTTTGTGAAGGTGGATGAATGCAGAATTATTGCTATTGTATAAATTGGCGGGTAACTACCTGCGTTAAGGTTTTTTACGGCTAGGTCGCAATCCTTGAAATATTGCTGATTATTATAGCATCAGTGCTAGTGAAGTAAACGAGGGGTATGGGAAGACTGACCATGCAAAAGCAACTCATACGAATCTAGAAGCAATGTAGAGTACCAAACCTACTTAATTATCTACTAGATGCACCATCTAGGACGTGGCAGGCGGAAATAATCACCATACGTGCACTGCGCACATGCACTATAAATAGGTAAAATACTACTTGATTAGAAAAAGTGTTGGTTTTGAGTCCATAAAAGCAATTGCCGCTGAATAATTCGTATCTGCAAAGAAATATAGACCTTAAAAGTGTATGTCATATGCACGGATGTTATAGATGTTAATTAAAAAAATGAGCATGCAGCAGTGCAGCTAAAATTGATCAGTAGAATGATGAAAAAAATCATCTTGCTCGACCGAGACCCATGAGTTATTTCAATTTTAGTTAGTAGAGTTAAATATAATATTTATGATGCACTAGAGACCACGCCACTAATATTATACATAACTATTTTTATACTAAGTTTCCTATTGTGATCTATTATTGTACGCGGAAAAAAGCATGTTTTCCAGGTGATGGAACATTGCAACGTGGTAAGAAATTGGGGCTAGGTAAACATAATTCAAGAGGTTAGGGGTGGAACAGCGGATCTATTTTGAGAGTTGAAGCTATCGCAATCCATCCTGCGGACCTATTTTTAAGCACTCTCCTTTCGGTCCTAACTGTTGCAGCTATGTATACGAATCGAAACTGCCAGTTTGAAGTACCGGAGAAATTTTTAAGCATGAATTTACATTTTTACACTCTTGAGGTCAATGAAAACTTCATGACAACGTGAACACGGGTGTTTAGGAGATCCCTGATCGAGTCGCACACGAAAGAAACCCTTCAGCAACCAACATCACCATGAAGTTTTGAGAAAAAGGAACAAAAATAACTGTTAGGTTAAATAGCACACTGTAGGGGAAAACGAAAGGAAGAGCCACACCAGGAAGATCAAGAAACGGATACCTAGGACGAACCAAGAGAGATGTTGGTAGGAAGAATCACAGGGAACTACAAGAGTTTGCATGAGACTTGGAAGGAGAGCTGAAATTATCCAATATTAGGTTTGATATACTGATAATAATGAACCTGTTATGAGTCTCAGGTGACATTCGTCGGAAATAAGGGTAA
Organism: Platycnemis pennipes; assembly: GCA_933228895.1. Taxonomy (NCBI): domain Eukaryota; kingdom Metazoa; phylum Arthropoda; class Insecta; order Odonata; family Platycnemididae; genus Platycnemis; species Platycnemis pennipes. Next base: position 58,364,951 of record OW121853.1, read on the forward strand.
AAGAACTTAAGTCAGGGGTAGATGCATTGGGGCATAATGATTATAGTACGCCGTGTATAGTTTAATGCCGAAATTAGATGCGTATTACCGATAATATGCTCTGTATATGTCGCGTAGGATTTAGACACAGTTCCACTAAAACCATAGGGCAAAGTAACTGACGAGGTGAAATCAATAAATCATTTAAACGATCAAAATTACTTCTATTTCACCGATGTATTTTGACCAGTTATGACACGAGTAACGACGTGGTAGCCAGTAGCCTAGTCGAGTTAGTAAGGGGAACATGCACAGCAAGCCTGGCTGCTGGAAAAGTACAGGTCTCTTGAGATTTTCTCACACATTGCGATAGATTTATTAAGATCTCATACTATTTCGGTTGACCGCTTTTTAGAATTAGGATTAAAGAAATGTACCCCGTTTCGGACGGATTCAAATATTATTTCATCCCTGGAACGTTCCGCGACTTCAGCAACACCAAGATTTGTCACTCCAGTAATTTTTTTAGAGAAAGACCATCCCTTTCCATGATATTGCAATTGCGCACTCCCCATATAAGCCTACATAAATGTGATTAAAGTTTTGAGACCTAACGCACATTTCCACACGTCGTATTGTCGGCTAGCGGGATGTGATGTGTAAATTCAGACACAGGTGGGTAGCAAGGTTAGTGATTGTGAGGGGGACGACTTAGTAAGGGTGGAGGGGACGGGATCTTCACATAGCGTGAGGTGCAGAAGCGGTAGATGGGGACGGAGGGGGGGGGGGGGGGGGGTAGCTCGACGAGGGTTACCCGTGAAATGGGGGAATCTGCTTGGGGAGGAGGAGCACGGGTGCACAGGAGGAAATGAGGTGGGTGGTTTAGGGTAGGAGGGAGCAATCGCTGTGGAGTGAGGGAATGAGAGAGGGAACGCGAGGAGTGTTGAAGAGTGGATTAGGAGATAACGAGGGGGACGGGACGAAAGGGGAGCCGAACGAAGGATTGCATCGACAAAGCGAAGGCCTTTGAGGACCCGAATGTGAAGTCGGAAGAATCGACTCGTTTAAAAGGGCCGTGCGGGGAGAGAATCTACCCGCGTACGGAAGAGGAGCTTGAGCGGAAGGGTGGGATTGTGAAGGGTTTGGGCTTTTTCGGTTAGTTTCGAAACGACTTGCACCGTAGTCCCCTTATCTTCTTCACCCTATACTCCGCAGTATGCACCCCGCGCCCCATCCGAACCTCGGCTTGATCATCAAGGAGGAGGGATTGTTGAACGGGTCCGTCTTGTTGCCACCTGCATGTCTGCGACTGCTCGGGCTCACGAACAGAACTCTTCTTTTACTGCCGCAGGTTTACTATAGGTGATAAGGTTGGTGTTTTTACCAGAGTATTGACCTCCTATCTCAACATCCCTGTAGAACCATGACTTTGGTATTTTTGTCCCTGGAATTTCAGTCTCCTTTAGAGGGAAAACAATGGTAATATTTCGAAAGGCATATTTAACAGGCATTTTTTGCAGAGTCGGTTTCTCCAACGGCGGTCTTTTCCTCCAATTTTCCCTTGAAACCTTGCCTTCTACTAACTGCCATCGTAGATTTAACGTGAGAACAGGTATCAATTCTGAGTCTAAATGGCAACTGACTCGAAAGAGCCCTTTTTCATTCTAAATGGTTGGATAGGTGTGGTGGTTAGAGCATTTACTTCCGGAGAGCACATCCAGTGAAATTATCTGTTCAACTTTTGGTGCGTTAATTAATGGAACTTTGTCAACTTTCGTAAAGCTATCATAATCCCCATATGAGATACGTGACATAAGCAGTGACAAAGATGCGGAGTCAAGGAAAACTTTAAAAAACTAAAGTGATACGAATTAAAATCAAATGTTGGAGATCCTAAGCAACAGCAGATGGAACAATTGTACAACTTGAGCTGTGTTTTGGAGGGAAAAGGGGTATGCAACCCAAATGAAGGCTAAATAGGTGCTTAGCGTAAAGATATTAAGAAAATACGAGTGAAGTGTTTGATATGGAGAGTGGCATTGCATGGTGCCAAATCGTGGACTTAAAGGAAAGCGTGTGCAAATAGACAGTCTTTTGAAATTCGGGTGTGGAGAAGAATGAAAAAGGATATAGGTGTAAGGGAAAAAAAGGGGAAATTCTGGGAATAATAGGGTGAAGGAGAGTTTGATTAAAGAAATAAGAAGACAGAGAGGAATGGGTAATGAGAGCGCCTTAGGGGGAAGAATGTTTCGTAAGCGAGGAAAAGGTAGGACAGAGAGTTTGAATAGAGTGATGAGAGGTATTCAATATGAAAAGCTAAAAAAAACACAATGTGAAATGTAGGTTGCATGGGATGCATATTATGTGTACCTTAAATCTGATAGAACACTGAGAATTATAATTACAATGTCTAGTTACTCTCCACTCTCCCTTCGTTCCCAATGATACCTTCCGAAACATCTCACCACTCCATACTCGATGCCACAGATGATCTCAGCTGTCAGTTGCTTCTTCGAAGCAATGCCAATAACATATGACTGCTGTTCAGTGGGAATGAGGTATATTTTGGGCGACATTTCCAGCAGAGGGGAAGAAAAACTATATTTTGGATCGCCGCTCCAACGTATTCCACCCAAAAACCCTCCCTTCTCACCTCCCCCTCCATGCGTGCACCCGCGAGCATTTGTATAGGTTTCGCTGGAGTCCTTTGCTAATTAATTAGCCAATTATTTAATTAACCGGCCCAGGTCACTGGGCGGAATTTATTAATTTATCGCTGGCCCGAATCGCAATCGGCCCTTGTTGAATGTAAGCGCTTTCATGTTTCCCAGTTAAATGCTAATTGTTGAAATTTAATGGCATTCCATATATTATGCATATTTCCAAAAATAAGCTTTACCTGCGCACTCTACTAGCTATTCGGTGCAATCAACTTGCTTCCGATAATGCTGGCCGACGATGAATGAAATTGGAATGCAGATGAGGATTTGCTGAAAAATGCCGGGAAAAATTCCTGTGATGTACGGCTTCACTGCATGCTGCACACGAACTTGGTCCTCCTGGAAAACTAACCAATAGCTTCCATGTTTCCCCTATTCATCAAATGTTCTTGTCAACGATTACCGAAATATGGTGGTCACGTAATCTACATTGTCGTCCATAATATTCATCCTGCCCTCATGCAATAGCTTTCGATAATAAGAGAGAAAATTTGCTATAAAAATGTTCGAATCGGGTCTTCTACGTAATTGTTTGTTGAAATCAGCGATTGGTATGAACAGTATTGGTACGAACAGTACTTGTTATTGCAGCAAATGACAACTCCTCCAGCTAAGTGTCATCAGGGAAAGGTTAGAATTATTAACTTCATTGGAATTGGAACTTTCTCCAGTAAAATATTGGGAGGTTGAATAATAGGATGTTCGTAAAGTACGAAATAACTTTAGTCTTCCCAGAAAAGTAAGATAAGTGAGAAGTTTTGTTTGCAACAGTACATGCAAGGCTTAGGAAACCAATGCAGGCAAAATTAAGCAGGGCTGTGTGGTAGCAGCTACTTTTTTCATTAGCTATAGCTTCAGCGCGCTACACTTTTTTTGAAGTTACTTCACATTTTGAAGCTATAGAAATGCGATTAACTTGTAGAGTTGTTCTTAACTGCTCTTATAGCTACTTTTGACAGCTACTACTACTACTGTCAGCTGCTTTTCCAATGCACTCGTTGAACTACGAAATAGAGTATCACTAAAACAGCTGGATAAGTCGCTTTTTCCGCATTAGCACTACTTCCATGTCCTTTGAAATATTTTCCACGCCCTTTACCTGCTTATTCCTCTTTCTCTTACATATTTAACGGCATTTGCTGAGCGTGTCCCTCGGAAAGTCTTTTTTAACCTCTTTCTCCGGTTCTTTAACACTTGTTCTCCGTTCCCTCTCGTTCATAGTTGGGAAAGTGACCAAAAAAATAACTGATTAAAGTTGAAGTTAATCTATGTAAAAAGCAACTAATTTAAGTTAAAAGTTACTATTCTGAAAAAGTAACTGATTAAAGTTAAAGTTAAAAAATTTTTACTTGACGTTAAAAGTTACTCTTTCAGTTACTTTGGCAAATTGGATGCTGTGGTGATAGAGGCCTTGATGTTTTTTTTTTAGTTTTGACAGAAAAAGCAAACACTGAAAACTCTCATTGCGGTTTCTTCCATCCATATCCATTTGTTTACAATATTCGAAGTGGGGATTTTCGTTGAAATTCCATTTAGTGTCCAGAGTGTTGTTGGTCAGGTTCCCTAGTTTTTGCTGAAAGGATTCGGTTATTTTTCTGAGGTGGAGTTCCAATCCCGGAATTTTTAAGTTGTGAATGTAAAAATATCTGACGAACCATGTGCGCCTGTAATTTTCCGTAAAAGATTGTTCTGAGCGGTAGGAAGTACTTTAAGGTTAGTTGTTGATATCCATCCCCACATTGCGATGTGAAGTATTCCTTCACAATTGTAAAATTGCAGTGGAAACGGCTTAGTTACATAGGGTTACAGTAGATGCTGGGGGTGTGCCTGCGCACCCTCTTTCGCGATTCACTGGGGGCTGATGTATTGACGATGCGATGTCGCCGAGTAAGGCATACGTCTGGAATGAACCCCTCCTTCTCGTTATCAGTCATGGGTTTTTAGGCGACCCTTCTTTCTCGGCCTCAACTATGTAATGCTGACGACATGATGTCGCCGAGTAAGGCATTCGAGCCCTCCAGGACATTGTCTCCACGTGGTTTCGTATTTTCTTGTCTGAGGGTGCGTTCCTAAACTTTGGCGGTGACTCCTCTCCTCCCGCTTTTGTTTGGATGTATTCGTTTCGGCCTATTCATTGCATTCTTACACAACTACCCTTGCATTCTTAGATACGTTTTATTTTCCCATTTGTCTGTTGGGCAAGCTTTGCGCCCAAATTCGAATCGGCCGACATTTGCCAAAAAGTAACGAAAAAAATTAACTGAAGTTATTTTTGTATCAGTTAATGTATAATTTTAATGATTAAAAGTTAAAAGTTAACTCTTCTAAATAGTAACGATTAAATCAAATATTTAACTATATTTTTAACGATTAATTTTAATCGTTATTTTTTTAAATCGTCGATCCCAACACTGCTCTTGTTCGTAGAAACCGAAGCCTGAAGGAGCTAAAGCCTAAGTCGTAGTAGCCTAGTGGTTAGAGTACTGGGCAGCAAACCGTAGGGTTCCGAGTTCAAATCCCGGGAAGAAGCTATCTGGTCACTACAAAAAATCGTCGCCATTCTCTTTTTGTGTGTTAGAACTTTGTAGGAAATTGCAAATGGCATAAGGAAAGGAGTTGGCCCCCCTAACCTCATTGTGTGAATGTCACTCGACAATGGGTTAGAACGGGGCGACCTCTAACCTCACCTTTCAGAAACCAACCTTCGGAGTTTTTTAGTTACAGAGTTTTATGACAAATCCATAATTTCCCTTGAGTATGGAAGTCTACGCTTCCATGATGGTATGTAATCGTCATGCAGCACACACCAAAACTCCATTTTATTCCAATTTCTGTCCAGTATTGACGCATAGCACAGTAAATGAACTTTTATTTTTATTATTTAGAATCTAATTTAATGGGCACTTCAATTAAATTATTCATGAGTAACGTATATATCATGGTTGGGATTTGTAACTTCATTCGTTTCCGGTCTAATTGCTTCCATAAGTATAAGTGAACTGGGAAATTCGATTGATTTGCGTCGCTATCAAATTACACCATACCGAGCAATGTAGTTAGTACTAGGGAAGAGTGCATGTTATTCATAAAGATGGGGAAGGGGAGGAGAGAGAGGGTTGGGAAAAGGGAGTGGGGTATTGATTCAGTTAGTGATTCTTTACACAGGAAGGAGAAATACTGCATTGCTTATTGTAATGTCTCCATCAAAGTAATATGCATAACTACGTGTTGCTCAGGAAGAAATAGGAAAGAAGGAAGGATTGAAGGTAGATCCTGTAGGTCATCAGACATCGGTTCTAGGTAGAAAACCGTTCGTCGAAGAAATGAATAGTAATGCATAGTCAAGACTCACACCTGATAAGCATTGCTTTAGCAATTTTTGCCAGGGGTTTCACGCAAAGACCAAGGCGTTCAGTGCATTAAGAAATATTCGCTTATGTATTTCGTGAAAGATTGTGGAAGAGCATAAAATTGCTGCGTAAATAGATTCTACATTTCTCTTATATTACATAAAAAATATTGGAAATAGTATGCAATAATTGCCGTTTTTAGCATATAAATAGAATATAAATGAATTCTTGGAATTGGAAATAGTTTTGTTCGACTTGAAGTTTCGTACCTGTGCTACCTTTATTGCGTGCCTTTTACAGGTTTATACTGTGTACTGTGCATTTTATACAGTGCCTGTATAGAATGATTGTCGGTGACCTGCCGGCGATCAAGCGGTCTTGTGGAATGTTGGGTAAAGTGTTAGAAGTACTAAATTCATTAATCTTCCTGAAAAAAAATTACCGTAGCCCTATAGAGTTATCTTTTAGTTCGAAAAATATCCTTTGCTAATAATATAGAACTTACCACAAAATTGAATCAAGAGCGTTAAGTGTTTCCCAAGCCCAATTGCGCCTTACGACATGCATGATGGACTGTAACGGTGAAGAGATATAGCTCCCATAGGTCCCCATAAACTTTATTTTGCTATTAGGAATCCTGAGTAGCGGGGTGGTCTGTTCATTGGCCAGGAAAGCCAAAGGTCCGTGGTTCGATCTCTGTTCCAGGAAACGCTATTCCTCCGGTAATTTTCAATTTACATGACAAAGAGTTGATAAAGTATGAGATTAGAAAGGGTATAGGAAGGGAATAGTTGTACTTGCCGCCAAAGGCACAGCAAACTATAACCCTGTTCTTAGTGATGATTGATCGTGAATGAAGATCATTGCAGTTGAGTGACTCCTATAATTTTGTAAGTGATTAACACGAATTTCTCCTAAGGATTGCGCGGTGGTTTCTTTAGAAAGAGGGCAATAAATATTTATTTTTCTGCGCTGCGTGATTCTGAACAAATCATTATGCTGCAGTTTTCTAATCTTTGGCACGATGAACCTAACACTGCTACCTCAAATGTTGTCCCGTTTCTTCGTTGCGGCACTGCCCCTCGAATGTAATAAAATATTTTCGCTCGATTCCCGTGTCACTTATCCCATGACGCGTGGTCATCCCTAGATAAGCCGATCCAATTATTCTTGGATAATTATTTATCTCATAGCCCTCTGCCTCATTCGGCGTGGAAATGAACTTCGCTCTTGTGGATTAACGAATCGTACTACCTTTCACCCTTTGGTCACGGTTATTGCCTTTGTGGAGACTGCCGGAAATGGTACGCTCAAGCGCATAGGTTAACAACCCATGCAGGTTGAGTTTTTATGGAGATAATTGTGTTAGGGTTATTTGGCATTCATTTGATGGCGACCATAATTGAAATTATCGCTAATAAATCTCCACCTTGCGAAACTACTGCGAAATTAGTTTTTTTCCGACTTTGTTATTACAATTATTAAATTGGCCTGTATATCCTTGAAAAATTGAATAGAGCAGACGATCAATTGAGTCTCATCAATGTTCATTCATTCATTCATACGCCCTTTTTTATTATTTAAATGTAAGCGAAAAAGGGGATTTTAAATACGCAGCTATCAAATGGTGAAAATACAAATAAATTTTTTATCCTATGGCTTGCTTAATTGGGGTAGTTATTCATGATCACTGAGGCATTTCACGTCAGGACTTCTAGTATTGAAGTGAATACTTCAAGTCTGGGGAAGTCGACTTTCCGTTCAGCGCCAGAATTTTTGAGTAAACAACGCCATTTTAACGTCCCCTTGGCTAAGAGCATTATTTTTCCCAGTAAAAATGCCTCCTTTGTAAAAATAACAGCTACCCATCATTTTCTCAGAGGAAAGTTTTTCATGCGATGCTGAGAGGTGACCCAAAAAGAAAGAAAGGAGGAACTGCGCAAATATTTGGCTTCCTTGGGCCAAGAAAGATTGTTTAAAGATGTTTTCCCAGTCGAGGAAGCATATGCAATATAAATAAAGCAGCCCATTCGTTATGTGGAAGGATATTTTCCATTAGCAGCAGAAAAATTAGCATGGTCATCCCTTGAAGTCATATTTTGGCATATGAATATTCATTTGTCTACCACCTCATGTTTCTTTCCCTTACATCCTTTTTCAATCTCTTCCTTCCAGCTCTTTCTTTCTATTCTCCCTTGTCTTTCCTCCCTTGCGATGGATTTAAAAAATCCGTGATAGATTGGCACATATTTGAATAACAGGGTGACATCTCCCAAAATGGGTGGAGCACAACGAATCTGCTATTTGTATGAAACTAATTCTAAATTACCACATGCATGATGTAAATATCATTAATAGAGATGAGATATTTGGAATAATTATTCCCTATTCCTCCACTCGACGCAGTCATTTCTGAGTGACAAGAGGGAGCATAATTAGTGCTTGAAACCTACTGTGAGTGGTAGAAAATTATTGCTTTGGAGATTTTGATTCTATGCCCGTTTAAACCTTTATCATTTTTTTGGTGTTATAAGGAGAGATATGTTAATGAGAAGTTGCGGGATGTAAAAAGGAAGTCTTTTACATGAAGAGGTTAGGTGATAGAAAAATCAATTTGGCGGCCATCATAAGTCAAGGGATATGTACTTAGAATCGATTATCATTTGTGATAATAATGATCTCAAATTCGTAACTTAAAGAAGTGTTTCCTCCCGGATCCTCCGTGTATTACGGGTGAAAGCTAGAGGAATATGCTCGATTAAGGTGGCCTGGAGTTTAAAGAGAAGTTTCTTGTGTGGCGCGGGAAAAGTTGTTTTATGAGAAGTGTAGATAACAGAACGTAACTGCCTGGTGCTCTGCTTTAATGGCAGAATTTTTTTAAGTATCAAAAGTAAAATTAATTGATGTTTTTGATTGTATGCCTTAATAAAATTCTTCGCATCTTTAAATGAGCAAAAACAATTTACGCCGTTTCCTTATTCTAATGGTTAAACCAAGCGCGTGTCGTTTTTTCGAACGCTGTACCCTTCAGGCGGCGGGAGAAAAAGAAAGCAGTCTGAGAGGATGGTGGAGGGGAGAGAGAACCCTGCAGACATACGCCTTATTTACATCTTCATCCTCCTCCACGGTCTCGCCGAAAATGTTTTTTCTTTCTTTTAACTCCTCCTCCGCCCCCATCCGTGGAGTCCTCCCCAAGTGCATTCAGCCTTTATGCTAAAATCATTTTCTCGCCTCAGGTACAAAAGCGCCTCTTTCCTTCTCGAGTGAGAGGTGCTAAGAAGAAGGCTTGGGGTGGGAGGAGGAGGTTTGAGGGAACGCCTCAGCCGCATCTTATCTCTTTCTCTCTTTCTCCTCGAGGAAGATGCTCTCTCCGCCACGCCCCGCCCCCCTCCATCAAGAGATCTTCCCCTAGAGTCTCGTCCTGCCTTCACTCCGAATCCGGTGATTTCTTCTCCGCTTGAGAAGTAAGGAGGGCTGTTATTTTTCTTCTCGCTCCGCGCGGTGCAAGGTGAAGCTGTAGTGTTCGAGAGAGACCCAAGTCACTCATGCTGAACTCCTGCACTGATACGGTTGCATTCAAAACTTGAGCGCTGCCCCTCCCTCCGGATTCTCTGCGAAAGCACACAATGGCGAAGAGAATATTCGCTCTGAATACTTTATTAGGTTATTGAGGCATCTGCGAGGAACAGTCGCCGCGCACTAAGTTATCTCAGCGGTATTTTTGGCCTTCAGCGATGGGAGTTGAGGAGTATGCGAGTGAAGGCGAGGTCAAGTTTCGCGAATTTTAGGCATAGAATGATTTCGACGGAAGTTTTTGCTCTCTGGGTGACAAATATTGGTTTCATTGGATTTAATGGGTACTATTATGCTCACAAAACTTATGAAACCATAAAATGATGATCGAGTAAGTATAATTAGGAAGAAAAAACTCTTCCGAATTTATCTTTCTTAAATTTGGCACAGATTATTTTATTTTACTTCAGCCAGGTTTCTCGTTTATTTTTGTCCATTCCTATGGAAATTTTCTATTTAATTTCTTTACTACCTATGCTTTTTCTTACGATAATTTCACATCCATTTTGGGCCCCATATTCCTATGATTCAATTAGTTTGATCGTCAGTTGTCCATCACTTATAATTTCCTTTGTTCCCTTGAGGGCCATTTATGTCATTTTTTCACTCAGTTTGAATAAACTTTTTCCTATATAACCAATAATTCCGTTGTTTATTTTTTATACTATCCTTAATTTCCATCGCTTTTATTCCTTATAATCTGCATTTTGGCCCTCTGTGTGCAGGAGAAAAATTATTTCCTTAAACATATTGGTTTGGCACTTGATTCATCTGAATTTCCGCCTTTGAAAGTCCTGCTGATGTGGTGCCTAGTTCTTGTATGGAGATCATTTTAAGTGAGAATTATACTCTGTAGTAGCTTTTGTGCAAGGCCTATGCGTTGATGGTATCTTCCAGCTGTTAAGGATGGGTTGTTTCTCAATGTAAAATATTTTGCATATAAATATATCTTTATATCCCGCGACCTATCGTCCACTTTTGAGCCTATGGAAACATGGCTGACCCACTAATTACTAACTTGAGGCTGTAGTTGAACTGTCTTATCGTTATTATATCATATTAACGTCCTTCCATTATATTTAGGTGAATTCGCTAGACCTTTAATTTTCTTCTCATAAATCATGCTTAGCATTTGACACGAAAATATTTTCTGTATTACTGCATCAGTCATTTCAAACTGATTTTCGATACAGCCATATCTCTTGCTTTGTGAATGGTGACTAAAAATACAAGTAGAATATAATCAAAAGTAAATAGCATACGAAATTGATATTTCTATTCGAAATGAAGGTGTGGAGTTCAGCTTAGATATAGTAAAAGTCCTTGATTTCAAATGTCCTAATACGATGTTTGGTGCTTTACCAGACCATTTAAGTGTGACTGGTATCGTTTACTGGTGATATTGTCAGATGTTTCGGAATCTTATTTTCCTTTACGACTCAGTTTGAGATGGACGGAGAAAAAAAATACTCACTGTGGTCTAGTTTATTGCATATTCTGGTTATATCAAATGAGTCACATGGAAGCACAATTTAACCAAATACATGGGGATGTCGATGGAATCATACGAAAGGCCTTGCTCATCCTCTAGTTCGCATTTGCTTTCCCTCTTATCTGCTATCGTTTTCCCATTACCGTCTCATACCCCAAACTCCACATCTTTCCTCTTCAGACTCACCCCTTGACTTCCATCTCTTCTCCGCTCCCCCCGCATTATTCCACCGAATCGACACTCACGCCCCCTTCTACCTCCATAGACGACTTCCTCAAGCAGCCTAATCTTGACTCTCCCAAGCAACGTCTACGTTTCTTTCCACGCCGTGAAGAGACGTTTCCCCGGTTTTCTGCTCCCTCGTATCTCGCTCCCGGGCGAGCCGGCAAAAAAGGGTGAAATGGCAGGGTTATCCTTCTCCTTTTGCTTATTACCCTCTTAACCCTTTAACCCATGTCAAATCTTCCCTCCGCCTCTCACGGGAGTCGCGGGTCGAACGAATCTGAATCCGACTCCCCTCCTCCCTTCCCCCCCCCCCCCCCCCCTTGCATACGTCTCACGCGGTATCTTACGTCATCGGCCTCCACGGCTCTGCTCTACTAGAGTAGCGGGTGAGGGAAAGAGAGAGAGAGAGAAAGGGCGTACGTTTTGCCTGAAGCCATTTGCAACGAACCTAGACAGGGAGGAGTTCCGCTCCGTGCGGATAATCCGGCTTTATTTTTCATGCGAGGAAGTAAGGTAAAAAAAATATTTTTGTGGTGACCTTCATGCTTTTCGTGATCGCGTAAGCTCCTGGGATGATTCTCCCGCATTTCACGCGTGGATAAGGAAAAAAAACACAAATATATGTGGACCCTAGCGAGGTGACATTGATTTTACAGGGTGATGGTACCATGATTTTCCGCTTTAAGGACATTCTTCAAAAAAGAAGGAAACAGTAAAAGAGCATATCTAATATAAGGCTATGACATGCTAAAGGCGTATTACGCTTATTTTTTTCCCTCACGTTTTAATCAATGTATACCGACATTTCTGCCCTCATTATTGACAAATAATTTGCAATGTATTCCATATTGCTTTCTTCAGTGCTGTTTTAAAGTGATAGACTGGGTGAATTACAAGGAAATAATGTTGTTTCTGTATTGCTGCAAAATTTTACATAATAAAATATTTTTCAGTGATCCATTGATTTTTTTCGTTTAAAATTAGATGAAATGGTATGAACCAAAATTTTCCAAAATCATAATTGCTTTGTACACATCACATTAATTTTTTTTTATTCACATCATTCACATTTCAAGGGTGGCAAATTCGACTTAATGCAAAAAATGCTCAGTTTAGTAAAGCTGCAACGTTTTTCGGTTTCAAAGCCGTTTAAGTACTTGAAAATGTGTATCGGTAATTATCGTTTAACTACGATATGTGAAAGTGATTGATCTCTTTCGGTCTTTTGATTGGTCGGTGATTTTATCGAAAAATTTCACAATTTTTAAAAAAGGAATAAAGCAAGTTGCCTTTAATTTTGCCTCCCATTATAATACGACCTTAGTGTCAAAGACGGTTTTCTTTTCTCTTTGGTATACCTAGTTCAGAACGCAATCTATTCCTCATTTACATTGAATTCTAGCGTACATATACATTTCAATTATGATACCACATTATTGATCATCCTTAGGTGTGCTCGAAGTAGCTCATCTCACATTATTGATCCAAGCAGGTGCAACAAGCAATCTCGCTTCGCGAAGTGACGGAAAGCCATCGGTAACTCACCTCTGTTAGGCATACCATTGCCCGGCAGAGAACATCGCGTGCAACCGCGGCGAATAGTTTCTTTTTTTATTCATCCGCGGGGCCGAATGAAATGCTTTCAGAGACATCAAAAATAAATGTCACCGCCGGACAGAGGTCTGGATGGCTCCACTAACCACATATTGCTGGAGAACCGGATTTTGTGAAGCCATGACGTGAAAGAATAATCTTTCCTTTTTATTCATCCCCCTCCCTCCCCACCGCCCACCTCTCCCTCACTCTTAGACCTCACGTTTTTTTGGGGGTTTCCCTCCACCCATGATGCAACAGCCTGGTGGTGTAGGCTGCGGGGGAGGGTGGAGTGAGGGGGTCGCACTTGCTGCGCGTCCCATAATTTCATCCGCGCCCCCTTCCTCTTCCCCCAAAGCAATCACAGCGCTAACCTTGGCCGCGCACTCGCGCTTCGGGCTAAACAACTGCCGTGATGAAGTCTCGGCACAAAAGGGAATCCCATCTCTTCCTCTCGTCGCACATCTACCCTTCTTTCTCCTCCCTCCCCCGCCGCTCCCTCTTCAGCTTCCCGCGAACCCTGCGCCTCTCGTTTTCCCTCCCGATATCATCGCTTCACCCGCCTTCATATTCAACAGTATCCTCGAACGCGTCGTTTTTTTCTCTCTCTCGCCAGGCGTGTGTTTTAACCCCTTTGTATCCGACGCGTCCTTCTTTTCCATTCTCTCAATCCCGCCCACCGTGATGATCGTCACCCGACTCCGTCGAATACCCATTACGTATGCAGCGTCACCACACTGTTTTCCCTCGAAGAGTTTTGGCATTTACCCCCCACATCCCACGCAAAGGTGGAGGTACACTAGGTGTACCCATTACTTATGGGGGCATATTTTATATGAGCACCCACAGAACTCCATCGGCCTAGAAAATCCTATTTTTAGTCATAAAGAGATTATTTTAATTTTAAAATACTTGGGTTAAATCTCATGAAATTCTTCTTGTTTTAGGTTTTATTATATAGAGTGGGAAGGAGCTTCAATATTTAGTTTCTTGAAAGATTAACGATGGAAGAGAATTTCAGAAATTGCTCTCTTGCTCCAATAGTACGTTTTTGTTAGAAAATCCCTTTTTAAAAATATATACATTAAGTCAAACGTAATATCTTTGCAGATGAAAAGGCTACGTGGATTGGAACATTTTTGAACGAAGAAATAAAAAAAATAAACCTTATCATATTCGTTACTATATTGTTTGAAATAATTAGCATTTTGATTATCGTTTCGAAATGCCTATTACAGTATATTTTACCATTTTCGATACTGAGTTTCTAAAGTTATTGTGTATTCATATTTTATAAGGTGTATCATTAAATGTAAATTCTATAACAAGTATTGTTTTGTTTTTTCGTAAGACTAGCTAATAGTGAGGTTCCTGCTCGTTTTTTTCCTTGGAGTTAACTTGTTGTTAAAATTTCCTTTCAAAGTATTTTGCCTAATTTTTTACAGTAATGCATATTTAGTGAATATATCAGTTGCATTTTAGCTATATTTCAGAGTTAATAATCTGCGTGGTAGCTTAGTTTTTTTGGAAATATGCAAAGAAAATAATGTGTGCACTGATGTTCTTTTTATCTATAGTTAGAATAAGGAACATAAATACACGATGGAATATCCATTAAATTACTAATGACTGGAGTTGGCCTTGTGACTAACCTCACGTTTCAAATAACTTTGCTGGGTTAACTTGTATTCAATGTTATGCACATTTCTTTATCTTAATAACTCATTGAATAAATTCTACCATGAATGGTTATTTACCACATGTGTGCAACCATGGAAGTAACACCTATTCACCAATGAACAACGTATGTGCTCAGCCACTTTCGAGAGAAATAGGGAAATCGATATATCCTTTGCAATTTTATCTTTCAGAGTCAATAACCTAAGTGCTTGCTGAGTTTTTGGAAATATGAAAGAAAACATTTTAGCATTGAATTCATTTTGTTTCATCATCATCATTAGTCATCGATCCTCAGATTGGTTTGACTCAGCTCTCCACTGAGTTCTTCTATCGGCTAATCTCTTAGTATTTACGTATTTCTTCTCTTTCACATCCTTCATCACTTGTTCCATATATCTCACTGTTCTCATATATCTTTGCCATTCTTACCATCCACTTGTCCTACAACGATTGTCTTCATCAGGCCATCGTGCCTTAAGATATGGCCGCTTAAGTTACCCCGTCTTCTTCTTAGAGTTTTCAGCAGGCTTCTCTTTTCTCCCACTCTTCTTAAGATGTCTTCGTTTGTCACTCGATCGATCCATTATATCTTCATCATTCTTCCGTAGTAGCACATTTAAAATGCTTTCATTTTGTTTATAGCTAGGAAAAGAACCATTATTGAAATTTTTTTAGAACAGCGAAAACCAGTAGTAATAGCCTGTCTTTTACAGGGCAAATGTTATTTAAATGTATTCGGCTCTTGTGAAACTATAAAAAAATACGTAAAAGTTATTTCCTGAAATCTTACACTCTGTACCCCTATACTTGCTTGATCTATGTTATTGAGTCAATTGAGGCTTGAAAATGTGTCTTAAAATTTACAATTGAACATCTTTGATAAAAATTTTGCAGGCACAAAATTCTACCCAACAGCTAACGCGACTTTTCCTAGCCCTAAATCATCTGCCACCGTGACTCCAGTAAAGTCAAATTTTTTCCTGCGCTCTTTTTGTGGTCTGACACCAACGCATTCCTCTTCCTCGCACCCACTATGCATTTTCCTATAGTCTGTGTGTGTGTGTGCGCAGTATTTTGACTGTCAGAGTTTGCGTAAATATTGTTAAGTTGGTCATTGGGACAAAGTGGGTCGCAGAAATATGGGCTTTAAGGAAATAGGATGGAATTAGAATATGAGATTTGGGTGAATTGGAAGGATAGAGAAAGTGGGGTGGGTAGAAACAGAGACAAACGAGGAAATGATAAGAGACAATAGGAAGGAAAGGAAGCTGATTATGAATGAAAGCTGAAAATGAGTAGAAGGCAGATCTATATGCAGCGGGGTAGGAGAATTTTGTAGGACCTGATACAGGTGTGAATATTGGATAGGCGAGGAAGCGGGAGAAGTACGGGTCGTTAGAATAAATAATTGAAGGAAGGAAGTATGCGGAAACTAAAGATATTGAGTGCAATGCAGGGATAGTTGGAAGAATCAAATGTCCATTTAGACCTACCTCTTCGGTAGGAAACACATAATAATAATTCTCTTAGTATATTTTAAATGTTGATGCATGTACCTACCCTGTGTCTTGAATATGGAGCGGAAAATTGATCGTATCGCTCTAAATCTACGTGGTGTTCTGAAATAGTGTGAGACAATAGATGACGTCTTACCAGGAATGCATTTTTGCATCGTCGTCGAGTAATCAATCTTTTTTTATAAGTACACTGCTGGTTTCACCGTTAACTAAACTCTCTAAACAACTAAATTCTCTTAAGTAATAGTGTGACGTGTCATGCAATATAGCAGCCCATCCCCACCTAACATTGTCCGGGGCACTCACTGCACACAAATTAATTAAACTCTGAACTTACTCCCTTTCAGGCCTAACACTAAAATTATCCTGTGCTACTGCTTTGAATTAGTGCGATGACTGTCGGTGGTTGGAGGATTCATTTCATATTCTGCCATGACGTGACATACTGCTGATATGGTAAGTAGGGTTTATTTTTCTTTCAATTATAACAAATACCTTGATTCTGGTTGGGTGAATTAGGTTTCATTGTATTGCAGATTGAAAGTTATTTCATCTTGATGATAATGTTAAGTGGTTGAGTTGTCTTTCTGTTGCCTCTGGTGGATGTGCAGTATTTTTTAAAATACCGAATAACCCAGAAGGCTTTCAATTCTGCAGAAAAAACGCTGGAAATCTATCACCCTCTCTCATGCCAGTGGTTTGGTGTATTTGTTTTGTGCATTTGAAACTAAAGTAATCAGAGTAATGACCTCAGCTGGAAGTTATACATTGACGAAAACACCGTTGAATGCATTCTTGTCGCGATGCATCCGATTTTCACGTAGTTTCTTAGGATATGGTGTAGATATCTTCTGTTGGCTTTCTCTGACAAACCTCAGACGAGTAATTCTCATTGGTTTGTTATTTGGGACCTCGAACTCCTTTCTGCATACAATCCGCACCCCGCAATAAATAACCGTTTTCAATAATAAAAATAATTATTTTCTAATTACCCTTTTGGTATCTGTTATTACTCAGGCTTTAGATATTTTTAAGTTATAAATGAGCTTTGTAATGTAATGCCTTTTCTTTATTGGAGCACTGGATTAATATTTTCCCTCAACGGCTCAAGTAACTGCGAGTTCTCCATCCTGTGTGCATACATTTATTATTGTGAACTAAATGTGAAATCTTTGATAGATTAGAAGATTATTGGGCGGAATTTAGCCTAACTTCATTTAGTGTATTACCAGATATCGAAAAAAATCGGGCAGACATTTTTTTCAAAGACCTGATTTATTCAATGCCATAGATCAACAGTGGCAAGTTTAATGTATATTTTCTTGCAAAATCTCTGGAAATAGGTTCTGCAAAGTCACTCATACACCAGGCATTCATCCATACGATTTAATGTTTCAATTAACTCAGTTGTCAACTCTAATCTCAATATGAATCTCAGTCGTTTTTTAATTTAATATTTAATTCAATGGGATTCCAGTGTCTCATTTCACGATATTATCAAAACTCAAGCATGTAGAATATCACAATGGTAGCCTTAGAATTACATTTGCTCGGTAATTTAACTTTCGATGTCATATGCGCAGTTGAACTAGTTATGACTTAAAATAGCACAATGGCTCTTAAAATAATTGAATCGAGTTTTTTCCACATTTAAAGACTTCTCCTATCCTTCGCAAGTAAATCTTTGATCACATTTAGTACTATAAGTGGAAAATATTTCACGGATACGTCATTTTCTCTTCCTTTATTTTATATACTGTAAGAATTAAAGTGGATAGGTCCTTCCGGGGAATGCTGCTCCATACTCAACGTTTCGTCTTTACATTGCACTCAGCAAATACCAGCTGTCGCAGATGCCTCCTCGAAGGAATCGACCCGTGGCCTTGACTACCTCACTCGTTATAGGTCGGATACGTTCTAAAGTCTTGGTGCTAAGTACCTAATTACTATTACAGCTTCAGTTTTTGATTAACTGGTCATGTGCTCAGGTGCAAGAAAAAATTGCAGTCCTGTGCAAGTTTTTTAAAGATATAGTATGCATGCGGCAATTAAAATATGGCTACGCCACAGTATAACTAGAAGTTACCATTTATTCTTTTATTAGCATTAGACTTGAAGCTTTGTTTTCTTTCGTTTACCTTTAGAGTTTTCAGTGTGAAGTACCTACTTTCCTCACAGTCCTCAATTAGGTATCTATATGCCACTGAATAATTTCTGTCACACCCGGGATCCCTATGAGAACAATTCTAGCCATTACATCGACGCGATAACCGGTAAGTTGTGCAAGGGAAAGAAATTGCTGGATTCGCTTCCATGATATTCGTTAGTACCTACTATTGTTGATTACCGATTTTAACCTGAATTTAATGTGCAGCTTGTCAAATAATTCACAGGGACTTTTTATTAGTAGTCGTGGTCAAAATCGGTGGGTTTCCTGTAGAGCGTCAATAAAATGCCTAGTTGCTGGACTTGAGTGTGCGTTTGTCGCTAAGGGAGCTAAACTTTGAAATCCTTTACTTCATCTGGACACCTTCAATGATATAGGAGTATGCCTATCATTCCGTTAGACCTGCAATCCCTGGATTTCGTTATGGCTCTTAACGTCAGCATCGGGAAATAATGACCTACTGGCGCTTTCCGTCTTTGTTCTTGCCCCTTTTCAGCAAAATTAATTAACTAATTATCGGTTAAGTGCCTTGCAGTGAACTAGAGTAAGTTTACAATGATTCTTCACATGCACCCAGAGTTAAATATCCCCTCCTATTTTGTTGATTTTACATATAATACATCAATCTATGCATCCATCAGAGTGGGTATGAATTTAAGCTTATTTGATGAAGATAATATTACGATAGGGTACGGTTTTTTGTCCCCCTTTCTGCTCTCCCTTTATTAACCTCCTCTAACCCTGTCTCCACCTCAACAGTCCATTAAGCATTCTCACCACCCTCTCGTGCTTGGATCCTTCGCAATCCACTCTCGCTCTCTCTTCTTCAACCCTCCAGGACTTGCCCCAAACCACCTCCCTCCCTCTTTCTCCCTTAGTCCCCTTCATTCCCTTAGCTTCACAAGAGGGCAACTTAGCAGAGTGGTTGAAGAGGGCAGGCTTTCTGTCTTGCATGGCATGAGTTGTAGCCACCTGGGCGTGAAGGTCTCTCCTCTAATCCCTGTATGCAAAGCTGTGTCGAGGTATGGGAGGGTGGTCGCAGTGTGGAATCGACTCCCTTGGTCCCTTGTTCGTGGACGTTCGTGTACGCTACCGAATACTGCATAAAATATCTATCGTATGGGAGCAACGAGACCGGGGAAATCCTCGCTGGGGTAATATTTTCGTGGGGGTCTACCACTTGTCTTCGTCGATTGGGGGCGTTTGGCACTTATGTTCCGTTCGGGAAATCAAAAATTTTGAGATTGCCTGCGTATTTTGCTACTTCACCCTTAGGGTGTATTCCCAATGTGAATATCATATTACCTATTGCTACG
Organism: Platycnemis pennipes; assembly: GCA_933228895.1. Taxonomy (NCBI): domain Eukaryota; kingdom Metazoa; phylum Arthropoda; class Insecta; order Odonata; family Platycnemididae; genus Platycnemis; species Platycnemis pennipes. The sequence continues at coordinate 58,384,563 of OW121853.1, forward strand.
TTGAAGTTATTTATATTTTTTCCGTTAGTATTATTGGAACACTCGATTTAAACGAAGAGATGAGACTCCGAAAAGTTTGATGATAGCTAATAAGCTTTGGTTTCAGTATTTTTCGAAATGAAACCGAGTTCTCTTTACTTTCAATTATTTAATAAATTTCCTCTTCATTTATGTTTTCTATGTAAGAAATAAGAAGGTACTAAGCGTCGACAAAAGTTTAACAAATCTTTGAGAAGCGTTGCTATTCTTCATTTTGTTGTAGCTATTTGATTTATATTTTGAGTGATTTCATTTACTGAACCCTCTTACAACCATTTGTTTTCTTTATGCCTCAATCCACATTTATATTTACGCACCAAAAGTTGGCTTTCTTCGAGAGTAGAACTTGAATTCGAGAATTTGCCTGTTTCTTTTCTCCTGCTTGATATATTCATAGGGCGATGTTTGTGGATTATCTGCTAATTCATATTTATCATCAAATGAATGTTGTACTAAATCAAAAGCACGCTTGATATTTTTAATGCTTACTGTAGAGGTATATATGTTGCTGTTGGTTTGATGGATATATGGCCGTAAACATATATCATTGAATATACATCTATATAATACCCTGCAAGCCACCATAGAGGTGTGTGAGAGGGGTTAAATCTTCACCAAGCATGCACTACCTATCATGCTTAAAGAGAATAAGTATGTATCTATATTTAAGTCGAATTAAAACAATTTCAAAAGATTGAAAAAGTGGATTAGCTGGCGTAAACTTGCTATTAGTTGGATTTGTTAAAAGCCGTTTTGCCGTTATTCAGCTACCTAGGTTACCTATCGAAATATTTGTGTGTATATTACTGAGTATGTTCACAGCTACTCACTTTCATAATGGAAATGGCTTCAGTTTGCGATTGAATGGTCATGTGCTCAGGTCCAAGAAAGAAAAAGTAGTTCTGTGTCAAATTTTTTAAGATATGGGATCCACGCGGCAACAAGAACATTGCTACTCCGCAATACAACTAAAATGTACCATTTATTTTATTCTTTTATTTAAATTTTGCTTTAAGCTTTATTTTCTTTCGTACTACTTTCGAATGTTTAACGTGAAGTGCTTTCCACACATCACTCAATTAGGCAACGACATGTCAATGAAAAATTTCTGTCAAGATTAATGCTTCGAGGAAAGGAAGACATCTTAAATCATTCGGTTTGGCAATCAATTTCTCTAGTTTTATGCTCGTGATATTATCTACCAAAGTAAGTCGGACTCAGAAACGGAGGACGAGTAGAAAAACCTGGAAGCTGTATTAGATTAGTCCCGCTATTAACAGGATTCAGGGCCAAGTATTCATAAGCTTCATATTAAAACCTCTAAGACGATGTAGCAATTGATCTGAAGCAGCACTTTGTTCCCCTCGGTAACATTGCGTGAATGAGTAAATATTAATGAAACGTATCATCATTTTAAAGACAGTGTCGTTACCAAGCTTATGATAAAGTGTCGGTAATTTGATGATATTTGTGTAATATTTATGTCACAAACATTATTGTGTTGATACCATGATTTAATTTGGGAAATATTCTTAATGATAACATTGTAGTCATTTATTTAATAATCTCAATGACGCTGAAAATCTTAAGCTATACAAAATGTTTAATTAAGTATTGTTATCCCTCTGCAAAAATTTGCCTTGCCAGGATTCGATTGGGCTTCCTTGGAGCCTTTTTTTATCGCCAACACAACTCCACGATCCCTTAGACACTATGGTAAATAGCCTTAGATTATAAGACTCATCTTTGGAAATCCCATTATATTGACCACAGATGATAATGAGATACGCACCTGATTCCTCATTTCTGCAATTATCACATATTTTAATATGCTTTTTGGACTTGGGAAGCTATATCCTCATCTCATTTGTGTTTTTAAGTCTGTATCCGCACTAACAGGCTTTTCGGACCGGAAGGAAAGGTATAAGGATGGAAATGGAGAGGAAAGATCGAAGGATGGAGAATAACCGGCGTCGGCATTGGCTTGCTTTTCATGAAAAGGCGATAAGGGGACCACGACTTAACGTCCCATTAGACGGATGGAGTACTGTGATCAAATGGTTCTCCACGAAGCGGCTAGGGGCCGGTTTACCAATGAAAAATATTTTCCACTGCCGGGATGTGAACGAGGGCCCTTCCAGTGAGGTATCTGGGCCTCAATCATGGATCTTTATAAGGCGTGCGCTAGCTTTATCGTTATTTTTTGATTTAACTTATGTCAGAGAGAACGTGAACTCCGTTCTTCATTTTTTGCACAGTACTTCAATTCGCTTATCACAATCAGTGGAGCGAATTTTATAGGTGGTTATTGTTAACCCTGCGCTACTCTAGGAGTAAGCGTTAACAATAAAGATTGCGATAACGCGAATCATCCGTGCATCCGTGATTCCACCCCAGTACTCTTAAATAATACACCTACTCGGCGCAATTTTCCTTGAAATGTTCGAAAAAAGCTAATATCATAATATTAAACTTGCATTAGAAGGGTAAGTATACTGTTACCAAAACTGAGCAGTTAGTTTTTTATCTTCCACATGTATCAATTATGACATATTTACCAGCGGTTCGTAGTTATTAATTCAAAGGGAATGTTATAACTGCTTAATTAAAGCTGCCGTGTTTTTCGCATAGAAATGGCATTGATAAACAGACGTATTGAGGTTTCATGTATTCCAACTGATTTTTTATCGTAGTGCAAAATATTTAAAGCACGTGGAATATTCTAGATTTTTTTGGGAAAAGCAGGTATTGGCCAGCCTCTTTTCATTGTCAATGTAATGTCACCACAAAAATGTGATCAATTTAGTCTCTGCCTCTTTCCTGGGAGTACAAAAGTACTTCAACGTCCATGCAATCGTTATTGCGTTTTCACAGCTGCAGCTGTAATGAAAACTATGCCTGCGGTCGATGGATAAGCGAAGCTAATCTTTAGGCTTCACTGACTTTTCCGCTCGCAGACGTGAGAATTGCAGTTACGTGTCGGCGGAATATTGGTTAGGTATTATCTCCTGTGCCAATTTTACTCCTTAAAAAATTCAATCAGACGGCAATGTAATTTGAGCATCAATGTCGGGTCATGTTTACGCGTTACTGGTTCATCATCATCACCAGACATCAGTCCTTAGATTGGTTGCGCGCAGCTCTCCACTCAATGCCCGTATCTGCTATCCTCTTCATATTAACATAACCCTTTTTTCTTTTATCCCTCACCATTTGCTATCCTTACCCCTAACTTTTCCCTTGACGACTCTTCATCAGATCATCATGTCCTAGGGCGGTTAGGTTTTTCGCTCTCGATCTAAAGTTTTCATCATACTTCTATTTCTTATTCTCATCTGTCATGATTTCTTCATATCTCGGTTAGTCTATCCATTTTATCCTCTTCACTCTCTGTAACCCTAAGTTCCGAATGCTTTCAGTCCTGTCTATTATGCTCGCGTTTCGTATCAGGACTCGCTGCCATAAGGAAGTATTCTTCAGATGTAAGTAATATTGAGCTCTTGAACTTCCAATTTGAAATTTCCAGATAAAAGTGGATTCTTTTTTTTTTGTAGAATACCCTCTTTTTCTGGACTATTCTATTGACTTTCTTTTTAGCCTCAACGATCGATGGTTGCATAGTATTTCAGATAGTAGTGCTCTCCTCTACAAGCTTTTATTTCCTTTGTAACATCAGCAGCATACTGCCAATAATAATTGTTAGTTTTTGGACCCTTGCCAAATGTGCCCTTTACCCTTTGAGGCATTCCTTTCACCTAACGTTATTAATACCCTTTATTATATCATCTTTTAATTCTTTATATCGCCATAATTTCCTAATAAGTCTGATTTCCCCTACGATTCCTTAATCCTATATCGTAACCCATAGGGATCCTTTGCCCTTTAGAGATTTTCTTCGTACACTTCCATCGGATATCTTTCAACAATATCTTCTTTTTCCCCCTGCCCAACGGATCTTCTAATGCCTCCATCTCTAGCCAGTTACCTCCTCCATATTCCAGCAAACCTACATCTCAGAAGCTTTGAACCCAAGTTCTTGTTCCTTTCTCAAATACCAAGTTTCATACCCATGTATTGTCACACTCCTGAAAAAAAATCTCCACCTATCTTGTCGCCTTCACTTAGGATACTGTATGTTACTTCAGCTATCTTCCAACGTAGTTGTGCGTTTAAGTATTTTATGAAGATACTTATGTTACTAATACAATCCTTACATTCCTTTTACGAAATCCGGTTCCACCCAAATCGCTTCCCAGATGAGAGAATGTTTTCCCCTTCTGTAATTTTCAAAGCCAAATTTAGTGTTTATCATAGCCTGCCACTACGTACCATTGGAAAATACCGTTATGTGTCCTACATCATCAGACGGAGCATTGGCGATGCATGTTAAATTGGTGAAAAAATAGTACTTTTCGACTGTTTACGAGAGTAATTTAATTGAAACCTCAGGGGGTGAAACGCTCGTCGCCATTTCAATTTAACTACTGAAAAGTGTAAAGAGATTAGTAATCTTACACTCCTCATCATTGCTTATATTTTCCTTATTTTATCTTCTTCTCGTACTTCTAACAATTATATTTTGAAGACTTTAACGACGACTTTAGTTCATTTTCTCATTCTGCTTCTCCGGTTACAATTTAAAAAATGTGAAACAGCCGTTTTCAATGAAGACTCTCGTTTTCCTAGCACTGACCTTGTCTTGCTCGTCATCTGGGGTCTGCCTCCTCCCTTCCCATCCATTTTCGATTGTGCCAACTTGCCTTTGACCTCCTTTCTCACCTCAACCGTCGAGGTAGGTGGCACTATCACCACGTGCGCGTTGACGCCGCTGTCCCTAAGGTCTTCTCTTTGTAGACGAGTTAAATTATTTTCGTTCCGCGCCACCTTGACGTCTGGCTATAGCTTACAGTGCATGTGCGTGTGTTTGCGTTTGGAGTGCGTCGATCTAGCACGAATCATGGATTTGCGAGAGTGTGTGAGAGGGAAGCGAGTAGTTAGTGGAAGGGTTTTGTGTTCATGAACGTGTCAGTCAGTTCACGAGAGGCGTGTGGTATGAAGAGAGAGAGGAAGAGAGAGAATGTTCGGCTCTCTGGTCAAAGTTAAAAAAAAAATACGAACCAAACTTTAGGGCTTCAATCTTTTTATGAATCTCTACCTAGCTCTGAGCCTTGCTCACGTGCCGTGAGGGCGATATGCTCGAGATAACTGGAGGACATCAAAAGACCCTCTCTGCGGTCAGCGTCAGAATCCTCGCCTCGAACATCCCTCTCTCCACCCAGCGAGGCTTATCCCATATCCGTGCTCTCCTTTCTCGCATGCCTTCGTAGTCCCTTCCCCTTCGGAGCTACTTCTCCGGTTCTACCAGAGAAAGAGCTCGCCTTTCCCTGGCTAGAGGTTTATCCGTTTCCACCACCTTTCTCACTTATCATTTTTGCGACCCTTGACTTCCACGAATTTATGGCGGTGCGCACTTATTTAACGTTTGAATTCTGCCAGAGTTCACGTAGTTTTTACGTTGATTGCCTCGGTGAAATTGTGTGGACCTAACATTATAATTATTAGGTGTGAACTTGAGCGAATTATGAGAAGAAAGATAGTATTTAATTATACTCTCCTTAATGGCTGTAGAAGGAGATTTCAGGCGTAACTTTATGAACGTGTTTATCTAAATGAGTATTAAGAAAAATTTATTTCCCTTTGATTCAGTAATGCAGGGAATCAAATTACTCCCTACCTATCTTTGTTGAACCCATCCTTGGATCCATCCTGAAAATGGATTGAGCCTAAGAATCTTCACTCGTTATAAAAAAATTGTGTGGTTAAATATAAAAAATAACGCTGTTACTCAGCTAAGGAGTAAAGTATAAAATAGTTTCAACGGTAGCATGTAAATATTCGCTTTATGAGGTGGATAATATTTAAACGATTTCTTCCTCAACTAAATTTAATTATATTGCTAATTTAATTCCTCTCTTAGAGTGTTTCTAGGCAAGCCGTATTTAACTCCGTCAATCATATTTGTTACTTTCTCATTCTCACGACACTTGTAACGTATTTCTGGACCTCGTGCCTAATTGGTTTTAAAATTTATTCCATAACGTAGATAACTAACTGTTAAAATGTGTATATTTTTTCGCATTATATTCGTATCCATTTTCATTTTATCTTCATACAATATAGGCATCAATCAATAGTTGTCCTCAATCCAAATGTTGGTCTGGTCAGGTAGTAAATATAAATCATTTATTTTATTTCTTCTTTGATCTGCAAGGTCATAAATACTTGGAAATAATCTCATATTCGGAGTTTCATGTTACTATTTGGGTAATTGTAAATAGATTTTTAATTCTGTTTTACTGGCTGTTTCTACCCGTGCATCAACTTCAATGGGTATGTAGGTATTTATTCCTTAGAAAAACAAATCAATGATACTTGAGTGGAATAATTAGTATACGTTTTTTTCCACTTGATAATGGTCCATCATTCGGAAAATGTTTAGCTAGTTATGTTTAAAGCTACTCGGAAAATTAGTAAATATTTATTTTATCTTCTCTTCTCATCCGTCCCCCTTAGCGAAGCATTCCTCGGTATCATTAACCTTAATTTTAAGGTTTGCTTACAATTCTTGCAAGGTGCCTAAAGTCACAGCATCCTTCCGCGTGTCCGTTAGCGCTTTTTTATGCTAATCAACGAGTGGCTTGAATTAGATCAGATATTCTCATTTAGACTCTACGTGAAACAAATTTTAGTCGAACATCTGTCATTGTGTTCATTGTGACCTTTTAATCCATTCCTTTATCGCTCTTGGATATGTAATAGTTTAAATAGGAAGTTTTTTTGCCGTTTTTTATCGTGAATTATTGTTTATATTTGTATTTATCGACGTTTAGAGATGTGAAGTTAGAAGGAAGAATATTTTAAAAAGGAATTACCTTAAAAATGATCTGTAACTTAGAAGGGTCTGAGGAAAAGCTATCTAAATTGTTTTTGTCATGCTTCCATGTGCGCATAATATCGTCATATTGGTTGTTATAGAAGGGTTCTAGTGCTACTATCAACATCTGGCCTGTTCTTTACTTCTGATATAGCTCGCATTTTCTCTTTCAGATCGCCAGGCATTTTCAACTTTTATTTTTAGTTTAATATTTATTCTAATATATAAGTTTTCCATAATATTACTCCATATTCAATTCCCTAGTTGTCTGTATTATTGAACATCCTTTGTTCTTTTTTTGTTGATTCCTGTATTCACATAAGGATCATTCTCCAGTACTTCTATTCTTCGGAAATATTTAGTGTAGCATTGAATCTTTTCCCGAATGCTTAAGCATTTTTGTTTCCGGGTATATTTATTTCAATCGTAAAAAATATGTTCCCTCCATTTCTCTCGGCAATTTATGCCCAAATGTTTAACGAGAACGCTTTCATTTGTTTGATCATGAGTTAAACGGAAGTGGGGATTTTACTCCCTTCGGTCTCAGAGAAGTAGGTAGCTCCTCTTTTTCGTGCGCGTTCCTTCACTCGTAACCACTGATATCCCCTACTTTTATTTTTTCCCTCTCTGGTGAGCCTCTCCGTCACTCCAATGCCAGCTTATGGATCGGGAAAATAATAAAATCTTCCCACGTTTGGGAAAATAAAATGGCAAAGGAGTTTTTCGCGAAAGGGAAAGGACTCTCTTCCTTTCTCCATCTCTCCCTTTTCTTGCGTACTTCTTTCCACGTCTCGCCCACATTCTAACCCATTTTCACTTTAATTTCCCAGCACTGTGGACTCTCCTTTGATCCTCTTCCCATCCTGCGTCAACTCTTCACTGGTGTACTGGTCACTGCTTCAAAACCCCACGGAGCGAAAGGCCGTGGCACTTTATGGTGCTTCCCCCTTGTGCTGTATCTCTGTTGCGCCCGCACACACATGTGCAGTCCTCATAAATGCGTATGCATGTCCTCCATCTCCCTCTCTGTCTGTCTTCCCGTCACCCTGGCTTTCTCCTTCCCAACCCTTCCAAACCCCAATCCTTTGTACTTACTCATGTCCCCTCCCTATCCAACCACCTCTCTCTCTCTTTCGGGGTTCCCCTTTCTTCCGTTTGCCAAGGACTGAGACTACCCCCTCAACATTTTCGAAGCGACTGCGTTTCCAAAAGACCGAGTGCGTTGCCAACTCACGGTTTTTGTTTGCGTTCCTCCGAAATGAATGCCCGCGGGCTGGATGGCTGGGAGCCGTTTCGGAGTTTAATGGGCAAAGAAGGGGTGAGAGGTGTAGGATCAGGGATGAATGAGATAGGAGAGCTGTAAGAATGGAGGGGGATGAAGGAATAAATACAAGGGGGATCCAGCGGAACAGGATGAGAGGCAATGCATTCCACCTACGCATCCCAAAGATTTTCCCAATTTGTTATACCCAACTTTTAAATGGGTTTTTAAGAGAGAAAGGGCAATTTTTGAAATATTCTTTCTCTTAAAAAGTTGTAAAAAAGATTAGTTGCTTCAATGATGGGCGGTTGATACTCATTCACGGTATTTTTCAATAAGGATCTCGTGATAATGATGAGATTTATGTATATTTAAGTAAATGTCACGCGTTGTTCTGTAGTTGCCAGACGTTTAACCCATTTACCGTCAAGGTCAATATTACCCGAAAATTTTAAATTTTTTCTTCGTATTCCTTCTAATTATATTACGGAAAAAAAAATATAAAAGTATTGATGCCTTAGAAAATTTGTTTATGCAAAAAAAATAGTGGTGCGTTTCGCACCTTTGGCAGTTTTAGAGTTCTTGGGTGTTGAAATAATAGTAGAATGAATTTTTTTGGCTGTATTTAGTTCCATTTTTAGCTTTGATGCAAGTTATTAAAGGCTTTGCAATAGTAAATGGGTCATTCCACCTCAATTCAACAAACGTTTGTCCCTTAGGGTCTCAGATTTTGATAAAAATTGGTGTATGGGAACAAAATCAACTCAAACTAAATATCCTCAAACAGTTTTTGGAAAAAAAATTTTTTGAGCGAATTATGCATGTTTTAAATTTTTCGCATTTTTAGCAAAAATCCGAGCTTTAAATCATATTATCACTTATATCTCCGCTTGTAATTGTCATAGAGCAATGATTAATAGCTCTTTTTAAAGCTAAACCTTTATTTAATACAAATATATCAATGAAAAATTATTTTCTTTTAAACCCAATTGTTGTTGATTACTAATGTTTAAAAATATGTTATTAAACTTTTCTCAAATACTCCATCTCAGAATCGGCCGAAACTTTTTTTCTGTAATCTAAACATACCCAGCTAACTATTCCAAAAATAAAATTTAGTAGAAAATCATTAATGCGTTTTTTATAAATATTTAAACATTTACAATTTTCTCTCGCTCGGCCCGTCGGCTCCCCCATTTGGAATACATGCAGCAGACACGCGATGCAAGCCTAAAAATTCCCTAATTGCTCAAGGTCGTGGCTATATGAGATGAAAACATATTATAAACTATAAATTTTAACAACAATTGTTATTTGTTCTTTCACTTTTCGAGCTAAATATTGAGTTGATTCAAATTTCTCTTGAAATTTTGCCACCCTCCAGCTTTTAGGCAGTGTAGACAGGACTAAAATTTTTTCACTGTAGGAATTAGCTTCAGCAAATTTTAACTAATGTTGTTAACATTATAAATGTTAACAACAATTGTTATTTGTTCTGTTAAATGGATGCTTGTAGAGAAATTTACCATTTAGCCCCACTTAAGTTTCCAGGCGGATTAACTTTTATTTGAGCTAAAAATTTGTGACAATTAATATGAAAAAACTTTTTAAGAATCTTAAAGTATAATTCATTGATGAAATGAAATGAAAATAAATTACGATTATGGAATTTTTGCATCATTTGTTCTAGCAGAAAAATTTCTTCGTTTTTGCTATCTCACTATTTTTATCCCTATAGACAAATTTGGAATAGTTAGCTGGGTATGTTTAGATTACAGAAAAAAAGTTTCGGCCGATTCTGAGATGGAGTATTTGAGAAAAGTTTATTAACATATTTTTAAACATTAGTAATCAACAACAATTGGGTTTAAAAGAAAATAATTTTTCATTGATATATTTGTATTTAATAAAGATTTAGCTCTAAAAAGAGCTATTAATCATTGCTCTATGACAATTACAAGCGGAGATATAAGTGATAATATGATTTAAAGCTCGGATTTTTGCTAAAAATGCGGAAAAATTAAAACATGCATAATTCGCTCAAAAAAATTTTTTTTCACAAAACTGTTTGAGGATATTTAGTTTGAGTTGATTTTGTTCCCATACACCAATTTTTATCAAAATCTGAGACCCTAAGGGACAAACGTTTGTTGAATTGAGGTGGAATGACCCAAATATAATATTTATAAAATTTTACAATAGTTTTAGCAAAGGATAGTGTTCATATATGCAGTGCTTTTATTTGTGAAAATCATAAAAACATTTTGGATGAAAGGGTACAAGACATTTTACGCACGTAAATATTGTGTGAGTTTTGCATTGCCTGCAGCTTCTAGTTTCATTTTGCTCAATTAAATGACCTATTTTATAATTTTTTACGTCCAGGGGTAAGGACATACGTGATGGCCTACCTTTTTTTGGGTTGGTTGATATTCCTGCTACTTGACCATCACTAGTTACTCTGTCACTTTTCGTTAGGTTCAGCGCTACATGTGACCTAAAATCAACTTGTGACGTTTTATTCCCTGTAGGTTTTCGGTATATTTTCCAGGCACTAGGAACGTGGTCTCCCATATGGGAAATTCTTGGTCTACTGTTCGTGGAAATGAGTTTCGACTTTCGCGAGGGAATGAGAGTAAATACGCTTAATGAGAAAAACCTTTGGCTGATTATAGGAAGGTCAAATTTGAAAAAATGATGCTTATTTATAAATTTAACGAATTGTGAACGCTAGTGGTCTTATACGAATGTCAGAGCGAGTATGTATTAATCTTTTTGTTGATCGTGGTGTAGTAAATTGAGAGGTTAAAACCTCAGCAGTAAAGGACAAAACTGGGGTTACGTTGAGAAAATAAGGTGATAAAGAGTACAAATGCAGTTTATTTTGCTGAATAAGAAAAGTCCCAATTTCATTTCACCCTTCAAAGTCCAAAGTCACCCCTTCAAAATGTGCAGTAATATTCTACTCAGACTGAGCTATTTTAAAACTTTTACTCCTGGAATGTTTAGATTCTTAAATAAAACAAGAAAAGGATTTTTAGTACTCCTTACTTCATGATAGTTATGCGAAATGATAATCATTGAATTGGTGAAAATGTTTAATGCCTCTTTCTATGTCAATTCTCGTTCCCTACTTGCATGCTGAAAATTAAAGTTATGGGTACCTACTCTCCTTATGAATCAAATTCCGTTCCCTACTAAAATTATCTAACTCTTCATGAACTTAAATAGACATTGGAATGCACTTCATTCGCAAAGAGGGGTTAAATGCCTGAGAGGCCTTTTGTTTTTTCTAGTGACTCATTTTTAGATTCGATGATTATTTTTTGTGATTACTAAAAATCATTCTCAGAACTGAATGAAAAGTTTTTCATGAGCATAGGATAAATATATCCACATTTATTCCACATGGGTTAATCACATATTGTCGAACAAAAATTGCTGGGATTGTTATTTTAATGAGAGTCCCGGACAGTATAATCTCCAATTCAATCGAATCTTATGATGTGCGGCATTGCATGAGAGGCTCCCACATATGTCGCTCCTCGTTTAATGAGTAGATATATTTTAACTGTTGTATTAGGAAAATCTTCTCGTGGATCTAGCGCATTTTTAGTACTTCATTGAACTAAATTGATAAGTATCTGGGATTTGGATTGTACGAATATTCTTTTAAAATATGAAACAGAGTAGTGAATTATTAGAAAAATCTACAATTTTGGCTATGAGTTTCACAAATTTGTATTTTAATAATGCAGACGCAGAGTGCTTGGAGTCAATATATGGACTTGTGAAATATTTTTAAATATTGATGTTGATATAATGTTTACTTCTTCTACCTTGTTACTGGATAAAGATATCCAGAACTGCGCAGATGGTTCTCAAAATGTTTGACGCTATTGAGCAGTATAAAATAAAAAAAGTTAGCGTTTAAAGTACAGAGAAGGAGCTGAATAAGACTCTAATAACCATGGAAAGGACAATGGCCAGATATCATCTGAAGATCAATAAGAAGAAAACTAAGATATTGGTGTGCAGCAAGAAAGAAGAGGCCAAAACCAACGTTACACTAGGAAAACAAAAACTGGAAGAGGTGAAAGAGTTCTGTCACCTTGGGAGCCGAGTAACCAACGAAGGACAAAGCAAGAAAGAAATAGCCAGCAGAATAGCCCAGGCAAAGAGGGCATTCTATCAAAAGAAGAATCTACTTACCGCTGGAAATACAAGCGTAGAAGTAAGGAAACAATTCATTAGAACGTAGATCTGGAGCGTGCTTCTCTATGGCAGTGAGGCATGGACAATGACAGCAGCGGAAAAGAAAAGGGTGGAAGCATTCCAAATGTGGTGTTACAGAAGAATGATGAAGATATAATGGATCGACTGAGTACGTAACGAGGAAGTCCTAAGAAGAGTGGGAGAAAAGAGAAGTCTTCTGAATACCCTGAGAAGAAGACGGAACAACTTAATCGGCCACATCATGAGACATGATGGCCTGATGAAGGCAATCGCCGAGGGACGGGAAGGATGACAAAGGAAGGTCTCCTGTGAGATATATGGAACAAGTGATGAAGGATGTGAAAGACAAGAAATACGTAAATATGAAGAGAGTAGCCGATAGAAGGACTCAGTGGAGAGCTGCATCAAACCATCTGAGGATTGATGACCAATGATTATGATTGATTGACCGTTTAAAGTAAATACACTTCTGCTTTTTGGCTAAAAAAGGGAAAAATCCTGCTTCACATTGTAGAATCCTTGAGAAAAAAAGAAATGAACATAATGAATTTTTACTTGAATGGAATGCAAGTAGGTACACTATAAACATGGAATTTATGAATAGAAACTACTATTTCACAGGAGAATACTGCCACGTTGGAAGTGCTATCCTTTTGAAAATGTTTTTTACGTGTACATTTTAATTTAGGCCAGTTAGAAGCTGACCCTAATTATGTTATTCTTTTGGAAATGAAGCGAAATTGTGTCTAGACCGGTCGGTATCGTACAATATTTATGTCGTACATACAAAGAATATTTATTTTTATAATTCATAAGTTTTTTCGTTTTCTTATTTATTAGACATTTAATATACCTCCATATAGGCATTCAATCATAGCCTCTCCTTATGTACATTCATTACTATGTAAGTCAGTAAAATTTAATAAAGGAAACAAGATACGGGGATGTAGTAAGGGAGTCGAATGGTGTCGCCACGTTACCATTTTTTGCATTAAGGCGTAATCAGTTAAAAGAAGAAGAATAGCTGAAAACAGTTTTGTATTGGGTTGTTCCTATATTTACTTGCTTGAGGAGTCTGTATGTGAGGGAAAAATGTGAGCATGAGGTCACACTGTACCATCCATCTGAGTGGAGAATGCCTTCGGCACACGAGCTCTTTCGTAAAAAGGGAACAACTCGGAAAACGTTGGAAAATCCGTCTTAAATCTTAATCGAAACCGGAAGGGTTTCGATTACACTTCTTTTCCTCTCTCGCATAGCTATCCTTTTTTTGCTTTTCTTGGTTCTTTTACTGACCCTCCCAAAGGATTTACCCTCTCCTCTGATCCCATAATCCTTCGTTAAAACTTCCGTCCGGAGAAAAAATAGGGAGGGAATTTAGTGGGCAGTTGGAAGACTTAGGATGTTACTTGAAGCGACGGTTAGCGGAGAACTGGAGAGAGAAAAAATGTACATTAAGCTGTCACTTTAAGTCGTTCGGTGTATTAATGTTTCAAGACGTTGAATCTCTACCAACTTGGCGATAAATTTGTACCTCTAATGGCAATCTCCAAATTAAAAATGCAGAATCACTTCAGGACCCAAGATTACAACTTTATCTCTTCGATTTATACCTTGTTTTGCAGTTAGGTAAATGAGAAAAGGCTGATGCAATCAATTAGAAACGTGCGTTAAATATTAATATTATCTCGCCAAAGAAAAATGTAGGATATAAATCGAATTCATCTTTATTAAACACACATCAACCAATTTAGTTATCACAAAATACGTGTTCGTAAATTGATGTGCCGCTTTTAAGTGATTTTATTAAATGATGGGGAGTGAATAAATGTCAATAGCTATTTATTAATCGATTAATGTGATATAATAAATTTTAGGATTTTAGTTTTGCATGGAAAAACGATGAAGTTTACAGCAACATAGCTGCCAATTTCCACCATATTATTTCTGATTTGCTAAGTCCATTAATTCACCCTCTCGTGGAAGTGAGACAGGTGGAGGGTTTTGAGAGATTTGTTATTGAGAGTAGGGGCCATTTCACTCCATTAAAATCGTGAATCAAATTTTTCAACTGAGTTCATCGCCCCGCCGCTGTTTTTTTTCCTGTATCATTGCGCATTCATTTCGCGACTTTCCGCTCAATTATCGTCGTCTGCTTTCGCGTGAACGGCGAGGGCCGAATATCATGCTTCCAGCACGCTTGAGGAATTGATGGGAGCATACCTTTCCTCCAGGATCTCTGGGGAGCATGAGGACACGGCGGCCGGGCTGGGCATTTTGAGGGGCCTTAAGGGAGAAAGGAATTTTTGGTGAGCGTCTCGGACGAGGTGGAACGAGGACAAGGAGTCGTTGGAATCGGAAGGAATGAGGGTCGGGGGATGGGATAGAAGATTAATTAAGGTGTGCCAGGGTGGGATGGGAAATCCTGGACGTCGAGGTACATGAGGATATGCACGTATAAGAAGTGGGGGAGGAAGAACAGGAGACGGAGAAACGGAACACGAACTGGGAGGGCATTGCTGAGACATAGACTTGCCTGGGGGTAACGATGAACGAGATGGGTCCCAGTAATAATTTGAGAAGAATATTCCCCAAACTCTAGTTCTATCCTTACCTTCTTATTTTAGTTTTTACCTAACATTGATAAATGCCCTTTTTATGTTTATTTGGCGGAATAGTACGCATACTTGCCGTTGGTCATTAATCCACAAGTGCGGAGATTTGTCGGGTCGATGAAATATTCAACCACTAGAAAACCTTTTTGTTCGCACATTTTAGGCTCTCGGTGCCAATAATTTGACTGGGGCTTCTGAATATTTTTAACGATGATAAATGAAGATGAGGTATGAAGCGTGTCATTGTTCCTGAACGAAACTAAAATATAGAATCCGGTCATAGGTAACGGTTGATGATCTAAGCAGTGGTGGAATGGACATTTCAGGACCATTGTTCCTTGCCTTAATTTCGTTGGCAGTCTCTCCCAAGAACTCCAAGGGTATCTAGCTTTCAGGATAAGGATTCGAAAGGCGCTTGGCTGCGGGGGAGTGGCAAGAAAATTGGAAAGGGTAATGTACGAGCGAGTTAGATTCGAGGGGATCGTCAGCGAGACCTTCAGCGCAGGTTGTTAGGATTGCGGAGATGGAAAGGCAGTGGGAGCGATGGAGAGAAAGTGCGAAGGGGAAAGCTTTGAAAAATCAATCAGGGTAAAACGGTGAGCATATAAATGGGGAGTGAGTGGTTTGAGGTGAGCTCAGTTCACCTCGTGGGCAGTTTCCCTTCTTGCTCTATTCCTCCATCCCTTCCACCACGTACGCAGCTTCCATCCCCGGGAAGCGGTGTTTCAGTAACAGGGGAGAGCGCTGCGCAGGGAGGTCGAGATTGGGGCAACTGGAAAAAAGGGATTTACTTCCGGGGGATGGACTCAGTCTGATTGGAGATTGAGGCTCCCCACTCCGCCAATTTTGCTCCATCTGCACCCTTTCCATTGATGTTTAAAGGAGAACAAAAAATAAATGAATTTTATTTATTCTAACGGAGTTCTCTGTGCGAAGACAAGGGTATGTGCTGCTATAATGCCGCTCTGTCTCCTTCCAGAATCATCTCTGTTGCTGTAATTGCCTGCGTGGGCACTCATTCCACGCACTCTTTTCTTATTTTGCTTGTAAATAGCATTAAACGTGTGGTATAGGTAATTGATAGCAGATTAGATGGCTTGCAGTTAGAGGATGAAAGTAATTTGTTTCCGCGTGGACAGTCATCCACTATAATTATAATTTTGATTAGTTTGTCTCATGTCTGGTGTTCCATAACCTCTCTATCCAAGTGCGTGATTTAAGTACAGGTTAATTATGTAAAATGTACGGCTTCTAAATTTCCAACACGAGTTTGTTATTGACATGGCATTTCTCTTGGCCGTTGGACTGCTCCTTTCTTAAGTAGTAGCAGTGTACAAAATATGATTATTTTTCCACGATTTATTAATTCAAATTTTAAAGTGCAATTATTTTGTGTGCATTTATGAATTGCCCGAATTTTGGCTCGATAGACACTCACAATTTTCAAATCCATTTTTGCCAGAGCGAGTATACTCTCATGTTCAGCATCAGAAAAGCTCATTTCGTTTTATATTGCTTGGTGTCGACTTTATGAGCGCTAGGCTTGATTTTCCCTGACGTTTAAATAGTACGGGGTCTGAAACAGAATTCCCCCGGAGTTAAACATTTTTAGTGGTGACTTGTCCGTGCGCTGAATGCGCAAATTACCTGGGGAATTAAGTCTTTCGGAATCATTATTATATCGATTATAAACTTAATCGAAACGAACATTCTTTTCTTTTCCATTCCTAATTTACTCTTGCATTTAATATAATATTGATAACCTTTCGTGTATGATATTTTAAAGTGATCCTTATTCCAGTATGAAGTGAATTATAACTTATTCCGCTATTTCACGCAGTAAAATTATACCTGCTTAGTAATCGGTTTTTATAAAGTAACATTTAAATAGTGGTATTCTACTAGTCAGGGTAGACGACTTCTACTCCACTTCACCTATGGTAGGTTATTTTCCTCCGCTTTTTCCTTCTTTGGCACAGTACACGTCCCACCTCCCTTCTTCATTTCCATCGGAAACTCTTCTATTTCACCTTTCATATTCGACAGCATTATACTCGTGATAACGGCCTTCAATAAAACAATACCTTCGCTTCACCCGTTCACTTTTTATGCTTCAAAATTTCCAACAAACTTTTTTCTCCCCACCAATGTAACCTTCTCCTCACTTATCTGCCTTTCACTCTGTTATATAAAGTAGTATACGAGTTTGTTATTGACATGGAATTCTCTTTGTTGTTGGACTTTTGCTTTTTTAAAAGTGGTAAAAGTGATCAAAATAGAATTATTTTCCCACAAAAGCCACGGCATATGTATGTACTTAGCGATGCTACCTACCGTATAAAGCCCACATTTTAATGCCTCACTTCGAAAGGTCATAGCGGATGCAACATTTGCTTGAACAGTGGAAGAACGGAGGGATATTTGCTGTCGTTCCCTTTTCTCGTGTAGAAATTAGTTAGTGTGCTCATAGCCTTTATTATGTATACCGAGCATGTTTATTCAAAATACTGGATCCAAATTAAGTACTCTTTATCCTTAACATTCTCGTTGGGTGGCCATTTGCTCAAGTGATGTGGGGGATCAATTGGCACCCATCAGTTTTTGTGCAATACCCTTCCTCTAGCGTATTAGATTACATAGCACATTGATAGTCCTTGGTCATTTCCGAAGAAATACTTTGCTGTTGTCTCTCATTACACTTTCATTATTACAGGGTATCACTAATTTTTATATTCAATTGCTTTGTTTTCAAAAAGTCGTTTATTTTGATGAAACGAGCTTTTTCCTTTGTTTATCCATAAAAAAAAACACTTTTGATGTATGACTTCTTAATTGGAGTCTTCAAACAAATTATTAGCGGTTTATAAGAGGAAATGTTTATTTTAACTGTATGGAACTAATTTATTTTGTCAATACTCATTTCAGAACCATGGTAATTTGATATCAAAGTTGTGCTTGTGATAGTGGATATTTTTATGAATAATGTATCATTTGTAGTCGGGCTATAGTCTCGATGATCGCAAAATCATCTTCTCTGACTGCTAAACAATTTTCAATCGTTGAATAAGATTTTGCGGCTAGTTTTCCAAAACTGCTGCCGTTCCCGAGAACCGGAATAGGAGGAAATCAGTCTACTCCATCACTCGATAGCGTCGATCCAGAGCAAAGGCGGAAGATACCTGAGGCCTCTTGTGACGTTACCTTTGAGAGATGCCGTCGAGTTTGAGGTCACATCCGCAAATGAGCGGATCCTCCGTTTGAGCCTCCTCGCTCCCGCATTCAGGTAGCAGGAGTTTGGAATTCCTTTTTCTGTCGTGGGAAAATCAATCACTAAGGGAACATCGCCGCTGGTTGAAGGCTTACGCTAAAAACCTCTAGCGGAGGCTGGTAGAGGAAATCCATTCCTATCTTCCTCCCACCGAATCCCCCTCTATATCCCGTTCCCTTTGAATGAGCCGCCTCACGACCAAACACTTTGTGTCCCGCCGTTTTCCCAGCCTCCCCCGTTCCGGACGCTCGCAAAACAGAAGGGCACTATGCCCCACGGCTACCGCATTTCACGAATCCATCAAGTGTTCCTCCCTTTCCTCGCTTTCTCTCCCACATGCACGATTTATCGGTAGGATTCCCGTAGCATCCTTTCTCTCTCCCGTTCTCTCTCCCTCTCTCTTTGATTCTATTCTTCTTTCTATTTCTCAGTCGTAGGGATCTTTATGTTCGAGGAGGTCGTCTTAAAAAAACGTACATACCATTACAAATAGAGTGTCTCTGTTTCTGTTTCTTAGCAACCGAAAGGGAAATAACTATGAAAAAAATATAGCGATGTTTCATAAAAATACCACTCTAGCCGCTGCCTAAGTTTCAATTTATAGACATCGTATTAATGTCATGATTATAATGCTTATGCCAGTTGATGATGCACATGCTTGAAACCTATGTCTTGTCACTGACTCAGTGATTCAACTCGAAGGTTGGTTTTGATGGGTGAGGGTAGAGCTAACCCCGAACTAAGCCACAGGCGTGTGAATTTCACACATTCAGGGTAGGGGGGCCAGTTCTTTTCCCTGGGCCACCTCGCAATCCGAGGGTTTTTCGTTCGAGGGCGTCCAAAGGCTTCAGCCGGATTTGAACCCGGGACCCTTCGATCAGTAGCCAAGCGCTCTACCCACAAGGCCACCACGCTCCTCCTATGTCTTGTTTAAGTTTAATTTAATGAAATTGTGTTTTTATTTCATATCCAATAATGCTTAAATTGCAATAAAATATCTCCTAATATTGAATTTTAAAGTCAAATACTTTGAATTGTGTTAATATTTTTATAGGTGGAATGTAATTAATGAAATGAATGACACCCCAGTCATTTAAAAGTACTTGCGTTTAATTCGTGGCATTCTGTTGTTGTGGGAAGATCTACTTAGAAAGGCCTATGAGTCGAGATGGAACATAAATGCAACGTAGAAAGGGTGTAAAAGAAAAACAATAATAGGTACTAAGATGAAAACGTAGTTGATTATTAAATCGATTAGAGAGCTTAGGCTATAACCAATCTTAAGATTAATAACAATTGTTGCTGATTATAAATGGAAAGTACACATTTCGTTAGCATGCTGGCTAAAAATTGTATGAAGTTGCTAAGAAATATGGATATATTTCTGCTCTATTTTCAGTGTCGGTTAGTTCAAAGAAAATGCAAGAGTTTGTGCAGTTCCACCTTTGCACCAGTGCAGTTCATAACTATTCATGCATTGATTCTGCCTTCTTTATTAGACTCGATAAATATTGATTCTCTGCGTGACGTACTAGGATGTGTGGAAATCAAGAGGATATTCAGTGAACAACCGGAAGGCAGGATTCGCAGGTCGTTACTTTCTTTATGAAGAGCAACAGTGTGGGAAAATGGTTTTTGCTTAACGCCCTGAGATTGTGTCGTTATGGTCTACTGTTAGATAAAGTTTAAAAATGTTTTTCCCCCCATTCTAAATCAATTAACGACGCTACTTTTCCATAGCTTTGAAACGCGTGCCTTTTTTAAATATTGCCATAAAAAGGTATCTCATCATATTATCAGAAATATATCTTAAGTGGATAATAATAATAATACATTTTATGTATTTTCTGTGGCAATGCCACCTTAGAAAAACAATACAAATTAAACATATACACCAGTCGGCATCTAACATGACAATAAGCAATTACATGAAGTATTGTATATACATAAGTGAAAATGTTCTGTATTACATATTATATTTTACAATTATATGCAAAGGTGGAAAAGACTTAGTTATATAATGTTTTAAATAGATTTCCCAGTATTTATCTTTAAAAGAAAGTATGGATTGAGTACAGGTTATGTTCGTTGGTAGGGAATTCCATAATTTTATGGCATTAACAACAAAAGATTTTTCATATACATTGCTCTTGTGTGGTGGGTAGTAAAAATATGTTTGTTGTCTAACTTTTAATGAACATGCAGTTGTTTGTCTTTTAGGAAACATATCAAGCAGGTAGGCTGGCTTATGATTACGGAATAATCTAAAAATAAACAATCCCAAGAAATATACTGATTATTATATAGATACTGATTCATATGCCGCCCCACGATGCAGATTGAAGCTATTCAATTTTAGTTCCAGTGCATAGGTGTCACTTTGCAGTGTCATGCTTTACTTGGTGGAGCCGTATGAGATAAGAAGAAGACGCCTTAATAATAGCCCCCGGCGTGCTGCATAGTGAAGAATCATTGTTTCCACTAAATCATATGTTACTTCTCATAAAACCGTACATGCTAAATAAAACACTATCTTGATAGAATTTTAGACTGAAGCCTTCTTTGCATTTTGTATACTTCAAATGGAATAGGTAGGTACAGCACTTCTACAGCCCTGTACTTCATAGAATTAAAAAAACTATGGGATTTATTGCCAAAATGGCAAGGACGGTTTGGCAGTTTTTCAGAGCAGATGTCACAGAAAATTTAAAGTTATTTTACCGTTGTGTGAGGGTAAGAAGTATGACGTGACTAATATAGCGTTTCTCCTCTTTTAATATCACATGAAAAAATAATATTATTTTACAATGAGGTCGTGCATTCGAGACGAAAATGCTTATAAAACATTCGGGTCAGATCAAAGAATTACTTCAGCACTATAAATATTTCTTTTTACTAGATGATAAATAGGAAAATTTCACTTCGTCTGCGATAGTTTGAAAATGTATTGAAATCCTAATGGTTCTTAGATAATGTTCAAACGTAGGTTTTCGCGGTGTTGATCTGTTAAATTTTGCATCACGAGTATTTCTGGCTTTATTTTTATAAAATAAAAAACAATGAGTCAAAATAAGGTGGCTGTACTACTCCTCATGTTGCAAACTTTAACGTTCTTGTATACTGATTTGTTATCCTGAATATCTTTTATTTGTCTACATTCTTACAATCCCTTTCACTTAGACATCATTCGTAAGGAGCAATAACTCTATTGGTAATTGTTTAAGGACAAATAATATTCTAAATTCAGTCATGAGGTTTCTCAATATAATTCTACCAACATTGGAACGTGTGCAAAATTCTAGAATACACACCCATATGCACTTCGCATCCGTTCAAGTAACACTTATGAAGCCCACCATGCCTTTAATCGAGGGCCTCTCTTGATCTCTCGAGGGGAATTCATCTCCCATTCCAGCTTTCTCAAATCCCCGCTGCATTTCTCTCTAAGGGCAAACAACAGCGCGGATAAACAGCTCAAGCTCGGCATAAATTATTTATGCTCATGCCCTCCGCATCTCCTGCAGCGAACAGTACTTATCCCATTTTGAACGGATTATTTTCCGAAGGCTTTAACCTTTAAAACCGCTCCGCCGCGGTGGTGGGTATAAAAACGGACGTTGGTGAAATGTGCATGCGCCTCTCTTGCCGACTGAAGTAAAAAGAAATAACTGCCGCCCACACATGCACACGCAGACACACACTCACTCACAACGCGGCACTGGGGGCGAACACACGTTCGACCCGGAGTTTTTCTCCGCATCGCAGTCCTTCGCGTCCCGAAAGTGGGTCTGTTCTTATATGTATTTTTATTTCCCCCCCACAGTTTTTCTCGGTGCGCTCCACGTGTTTTGTTCATGTGTTCTTTCGTAAGCCTTTTCCGCGGCGGATGCCGGGAAAAGAGTTGGGAGGGCGTGTGTAGGGATGGGACATCTCGGGGTGTTGATGTTAAAGGCGGGGAAGGGGGTCGGTCTTTAAGCCCTCCCACGTCTCACTCTCCCTTTTATTTATTTTTTTTTACCCCCTTCCTTTCGAGGTCGGTCCTCGGCCGCGGCGGTGAAGGGCGACCCTCTCTCCCTCCCACAACGAACACGCCCGAAAATGTAAAAAAATGGCGGTGCCTTATGACAAAAGGGGCATCTACATATTCGCGGCAGATGTTCCGGGGAGGAGAGAGGTTCTGCTCGGGAGAATGTCCCTTTATTTGCGCCAGGAAACTCATGATGCATTCGCACTCCCCGTGGGCTTGTCCATCCATTTACCCATTCCCAACCCCTCCCCACACCTACGCGTTCCCTCCGCAGCTACTCACTATCATCTCCATGAACTCTGCCAAGAAAAGACGCATCGAGGAGGAAGGAAGGACGCGCACCTGCCTCTCCTCCTTCCCGATTCTTCCGTTGTCTTCCTCCCTTTGTCTCGACACTTGATTCGCACCAAGGCTTCGTTTGCTTTGCCTCCACCATGCATATATGCATGGCTCTTCTCTCACTGTCTCTCTTTCCGCTCTTGGCACCATCCTCCCCCTTTTTGTTTTCTCCTATTGAAAGAGTTGTCTTTAGTCATCACAGGTACGAGACGTCTCGAATCTTTCCGGAGTCTTACTTGGAGGCTTTCGTTTTCCTGGTTGTTCTACGCGAGAGACCTGTCGTTTTCCGACTATTTTAAGTCGTTTCCGTTTTCCTTCATATTATTTATTTACCAGAATTTTACATCTCACGCTGCTGAATAATTATTTATGAGTGATTAGTTCCTTTTTATCGTCTGTGGTACATGAGTCGTGACGTTATTCAAACGATATGCTGTACGCTTATAGAAATTGGTATATAGCAATGCATTGAATGGAAAAGGGGAGAAATAGAATGTAATTGAAGTGTCCGATTCAAATGCGTTTTCAGTGATGAGCATGTTGTAATGTAAAATAAAAGAACTTATTCAAGGAGAGTTGCCTTTCCATTTCTATCTTTCAGATGCCACTATGGGTATGTAAAGGGGTGTGTTGGCGTTTGACTGTCAAAGAAGTATTTTAGAATTCATTAGCATGGATAGAATTATTTGACTTAGGACATTTATTAGTTGACTACTCAGTTTCTGTAGTAACTCGTAGTGATATTAGAAATACCTGATACTGGTGATTGGCACATTGGCATACAGATTAGGCTAAATTAGTCACTTTATCTGAAGATAAGGTGACGTCAGGAATTTCCTAGCATCTGTGCATGCGAGTTATTTTACAGCCTTGATGAAAACATAACCATCGTCATGCTGTTTTTTTAGTGAAAGACAAATTTTCCAAAATTTCCAGTTTATTTTCCAAGTTTCTTCGTTTTTGTATTGATTCAGGTAAAATGAAAAATAATTCTCCTTCACACATATTCTTTCCCTCTGCTATATTCTTTGCTCGATGCCTTTCCAAAGGTTTGTGCCACACTATTCTTTTTAACTTTTAAACCGGGAGATATAATGAAATTTGTTAAATTTATCAGTCAATATAAATAGTTTGCACAGTTATGTTTGCTTGGTTGAACTGATTCACGCAACTCATTTAGTTATGCAAAATCCTGATATTGCAAGATGAGTTGTTTCTTCTTACCAAAGGGAAGATACTTTTGGAGTATCTTTTGCTCTTGTAAATGCATAAATTTCCATCTCATAATATCGAATATATTCTTGCTTGTTGAAGAACATTCTAATTTTGGAACGCCTTCTCACAGCCTAAACCTTGCTGCATCTGGCATTTTTTCATGCTGCGTCCTAATAACGCGATATGAAATGCTATTGAACAAACTGTCGTAACTTAAAAACTGTTGAAACGGTTGTAATATCCTTCTCTTCAGTACTTTTAAGACTTCACTTTTTAGTATTTTTTCCAGTTTTCCTCTATAGGCTCCCTTCGCTACGTCCTCATTTAATTTTAGACATCCCAGGCCTTAACATATTTAACCAACCTCCCGCATAATATCGCATTAATCATTAAAATGAATTTCCTTTCTCTTTATTTTAATATAAATTCATTTCCGAGAAATAGCTGCATCAAAATTGTTTTCAGACTGCATCCATTAAAAAGATATCCTGTTTCTAATCCACCGTTAAGAAGTGTTGTCTACCTAATACAGTGTTTTAACGCTAAAACTGGCTAGAATTTTCTTATTCATGCACGTTTCTTTGCTCTCATCGTATTTTTTCACCTTTTTAACCATCACCATTACACCCTCCATCATCTATTCCCTGCCACTACTTAATTATTCAGGCATTAGTCTCATCATCTGTATCCCTTCCATCATGCATGCCAAAACTCTCTCGGTAATATTCTTGAACCGGCTATCCGGCCTGCTGACTCTTCCACATCCAGAGCAGGAGGCGCCCACGAACTCATTTCGCCGCGCACCTCATATCTTTCCAAATTTGCGTTAATACTCTTCCTCCGTCCGCAGATTTCTACTCTTCCCTTTTTTCCTTCCGTGGGTCTTCCTCTTTCCCACAACCGTATCGCGACTCCTGTACATTCTACCATCTCTTTCTCCCCTGGGGCACGACCCCCCTCCTTCCTCCCTCCATGCTCTGGTTGTGCTCAAACATCACCGAAGGTTTAGAAGCCACCATTTTAATTTATTCTCGGCTATTCATACTCCGATCCCCAAACGTTTAATCCGCAAACAGCCGTAATTTAATTCCGGCGTCAGCCAAATCTTTGCGATGCAAGCACAGCTCGGAGCGTTCCTTGTAAGTAAAGAATAATATGAGAGCGCGTTTTGCCCGTTTCCCTGGAGAGAAGCGGTGAAAAAGGTATACAATGCAAACAGATGAAGCGGCTTCGTCTTTAATGCTATGAATTGGTCTTTAAGATACTGTTGCCTTGTTTCCGCTATCCTTCACCAGAAATCAGAAGATGGCATCCGTATTATAATGTTAGCTGACTTTCATTGTGTAGTGCATACAATTGGCTTTCAAGCACTCATTTATTTTGAAAAGATAACTCCTGTTATGCGTTATCTTTTAAGAAATGGGGTTACTTGTTGATTGAACATGTTAAGAAAAATAACATTGTGCACTTCCACAAATTAAATTTATCCTACCTATCGATTTCAACGCCTGAGCGTCATTGTCAAGATATCCATGGATGATGGATACCTTGGTGACCCAGATGGATTCATGGATCAATGATTGATACTTTGACAATGCTGATAAAATATTGAAATTGATAGGTAGAATAAATTAAATTGGTAGAATTGATCTAAGTTATTTTTCGTAACATGTTCAATGTGTCAAAGTTCCACCAAGTATCACCTGCCTCCATCGACCTAATTACTTATAGATTAGGTATAACATGTTGGAATTTATAGAATTATCCTATTACTGTGCACTAACTATTCATGCGTATTCGGTCGTATGAGTTAATGAATAGCATTCCAAAGGTTTTAATTATATATTGCATTTCCGAAATGTTAATATTGAATATCAATTTCAGTTACTGGACTCTCTTTCTTAATTTTATAGCAGAATTC
Source organism: Platycnemis pennipes (assembly GCA_933228895.1). Taxonomy (NCBI): domain Eukaryota; kingdom Metazoa; phylum Arthropoda; class Insecta; order Odonata; family Platycnemididae; genus Platycnemis; species Platycnemis pennipes. The sequence continues at coordinate 58,410,418 of OW121853.1, forward strand.
AACGCTTTGGTACTCCCCAATTCTCTCTCAACCCCGCGGAAACTTCAGACGTTTGACAAGGAATTCTACTTTATTAAAGCATAATGAATTATTAAAGGTTAGCAGCGGAAGATTTTAGTGGCACGGATAGACAAAATTATGACTTTCTCACATTTTGAAGGAATCGATACCCAGGGCTCAACTAGATGCTCTTATTGGAACTGAAAAATTGGCTTGAGGAAGTTGAACCTGGTAAAAATGCATAAAGCTCATTTGAAACTTAGATCCCTCTGAACATGACATTTTACTCGTAACTTTGAAAAACAATGCTGTAATATGATGGTGTAATACATATGCTAAACCATAACGAAAAATCCTAGTTTACTTACATCCTTCTCGTTAGCCTGCATTAGTTCTACGCCTTTATTATGAGACCCCCACTCACCAAGCTGTTCTTAAATTTAAAATAAACGCTCAGAAATTCTGAGCTGAACGATGCAACTATCGTAAACACTCCTACTCTGTAACAATACTCTTTTCCCCAGAATATTACGTTCACCCTCAAAGTTAATTAATCATGGGCATCAGTGGCATTCTCATTATATTTCTTATAAAAATACTTAAAATACTTCATAATACTGACTATTGCTTTACAGTGAAGAATAACGCCAATACATCCATAAAATAACTCAATCATTCACATTATAACGTGAATATAAATTTGATTATTACGATAAATGCTTTTCCAACAAATCATTTCTCAACGAAGGCACTATAGATAAAGTTTTTCCTCTTATGCTGCAAATTGCGTAACTAGCTTAGTATATTTCTCTGGAAAAGCTGCACTTTTCATAACAGATATACACATTTCGGCATCCTGAACTTCGTCGTCGTACGTCACCGAAACAGTTTTACATTTCCTCCAGCTAAATCCCAACAAAGCCTCTATCTACCACTTATCCCACATTAAATCAACATTGCAAACCGTGATTACATCTTTTACGTCTCTTTTGAGAGGTTTTTCGGAGAAAAATGGCAAAATTAGAGCACTCATCTCAAACCCACGCTTCTGCTTCACGCTTGGAAATTGAAAAACTTTTTTTATCGTCAATAACCACTCGAATTAGGCAGAGAAGGAGTAAAAATGATGATATTACTCGAGTTATCGCTCGAGTTATCATTAAATGATTAAAGTCGCAGAAAATTCCGAGATAAAGTAATCATACACCACTGCGAGGAAACTTATGCAGGTTGAACATTTAAATATTAAGAAACTTTAATAATTCTCCGCATAGCGTTAGTCAATTGTTCGCCAAATTCTGCGCAGGAAAATTATAGAGAAAGCAATAAAAAATGGTGGCAAATCAGTGGCGTTCCGTCACTGCCAACATAAAGTGCAGAGAATATAATTCTAATTAAATCAAAAATACGTTGGCAACGGCAACCATTTTTGGGTACCTATTGTTACCTGTCTCTACTGTTTATTAAAAACTAATTGTATTTTCTGTTACCTTGTCCCTGGGACGAGTATGTAAATTAGGAACTATTTTTCATTTCAAAACGAGAGAGAGGCTGGTTGGTAAATATTCTTTTGTTGAAAATCAAAATGAGTAATGAGTTGTATTCGTTAGGTCTGTGTAATCAGTGCCAAACTAAGCGTGTTTATAGGTATAGGTATCTTTCATTTTTATATTTTCATGCTATGCATGCACGATGCGGCTGATTTTTAGAATATAATTGTTCCGCTTGGATGGAAAATAATCAGGATGGATTGTACTTTATTATGTGCATCTACCATTTGCTTTAATTTCTACCGGGTTTTTTTTACCTATATTCCACGTCTTCACTCGTCTCCACCCATTAGAGAAATTATTCATTGGGTTCTTTGATGCGCATAGTTTAACGTGTATTTAAAATTCTGTGTAAATGAAAATGAATATAGTTCATTTTGTATTCATTGTGCAATTGGCTTCCTTGGATTTTTCATATCGTGCAAGCAGGCAGTGTAACGCTTCTTGCTCAGTAAAATCCATTTTTTTTTGAGAGTGTAATTGACAGAAATGAATCCAGGTAGAAATGTTTTTGGAAAATGGAGGCATTTTATCGCTGTAGAATTTTCTCAAATCAAAATTTCCAGCATGAGTGGTATATAATAGGCTATAAAAATCAGTGCTAAATGAGTAAATTATGGTAACCACTTCATTTAGAAAGTTATTTTCCAAATTGCTATGTTGGCAGTGCTTTAATTTTTATGTTTAAGTTGTGATATGAAATACATTCTGTGGACTCAATATACGTATATATACAATGCTACACTTTGCCAAACAACTTCTGATTTTTGATAGCACGTATGTTCAAATTTTGGCTAGGCCTTCAATGCCGGTCTCGTTGATTACCGTTGCATTCAAAGTTGTAATAGTTCAAAATAAACCATCTAACCTGGAATTAATATTCCAAATTCAGGAGTTGCTGCTTTAATTTAGAGTATAGAAATAATTGAATAATGAATTCCGAAGAGACCTCATCTTGGAATTGTAAAATTTTTTAGGAGGCATAAAGATCTAAATACTGGTCAAACTATTTGAAGTACGAACAGCGTGAATTAGGAACGTAGGTTTTCGCAGCGAAATCGATCGTCGTCAGAGGCTTTCGGGTGCAGCTGCGTTTTACGCGTTGTCGGTGTGCGAGTAGGAACAGCGTATTTTTTTCTGAAGCTCCTTACTATGTTGCTGCATAACAGCTTACTGAAATAACGATAATAAAACACCGGACTATATGCCTTTATGGAAAAATAGGGACGAGTCCATTTTAAATATTTTTTTGCGTGGATCTCTTTTAGAAATTGGTGAATCAATTTAATTTGAACCCAAAATCTATGCTAGATATATTCAATACAACTACGTATACAGGGCTTTGAGTAACATTTTATGCCGGACGAACCGATGAATTTGATCCTTTAGGTTATATTTCCTCATCTAAGGTTAGATTTGGCGTCACGCAACGTTTAAACCATACCGGAAATGCAGATATTTTTACGAAATATTTAACGATTTTTTGGTGTGCGTAGCGACAAAGAGCTGTTTTGGTTGCTTACGTCCGAGTTTGTGATACATTGTGGATGGAATATTAATATTTGCATTCCTAACCAACCTCTAGACACGCTGATGTATGCCAAAAGATCCGTTTCATTTTTCCTGCCACTGATTCATGAAAATAAATTTCTTTCTTCACGAATTAGGTTTACTCATTCATTAATTTTTTTCGTGTCATGCATATCTATGGAGCTGATTCGAATATTATTCTGTATAGAAGAGAGTTATACGGTTTCGGAGCTATGTAGGCATCATAAAGGACCTTTTTATTTGACGGAATCTTCCTGTCTCCTAATTTTTACAAATACCTCATTTCTAAGTATTCAGCCCTTCTATCAGATCGATAAAAGAATGATTAAGGATATAAGTTGTTTTTACTTTAAAGGGAGGATCTCCCCTGCCACACATCCATGTGGTGAATGGCAGAATATTGTGTAAGTAAGGATAAGAATTTTATGCATCACAGCGAGTGAAACGTGGAATATTAGATACGTTTGTCCCGATCCAAAAATGATTTACTGAGCAAAATGCTGGGAATATTAGGTAAATAATTATCTATGGTGTCAACAGTAGTGTATGAACGCTTATGACACTACTCAAAATTATAAAAGGGGAGCGTAATGACCACTAGAAAATTCAATAGTAATGTACACTTGTTTAGCGTGGAAGGGAAGTGCAAAGGAAAAAGATCAGATGAGGCAGATGCACTAAAATTATGTGAAGAGGAGTGGTCTTTTTATGTACGAGTAAAACATTTTTCTTAATTGTGAGGATTGTGTCAATTTAATATTTTTCTCCTCAATTTATTTAAAAGTAGGCAATTAAAATGTATATATTTCAAATTGATATCCCCGTCATTTTTATTTTAGAATCCGATCTTTGATCCGAGGCCTTTCCATGTTACTTCTACCCTTATAGTACCTCATGTCCTTGGGTGCTGCTGCAGTCTTCGTTAATATTAACGAATAAAAATATACTTTTAGTCAATTCCAAACAACTTTAGTTGATCCGACCTAGGGCTAAAATTGACCTAAAGGGCTAAAATTGAAATTCCTTGAACAGTTTGAGATTGTGAATACCCCGGATAAATAAGTCTTATGTAATGCCTATATGTTCCCTACCTACGTACCCACTCATCCCTCCTTAAAATCCTCCTTCCAAGCTGACTCATACCCACTGCCACGTAACTCACCCTCAGCTAAGGTCGCTTCCTTCTCTTCCCCCCGCCCTCCCCTCTAGTATTCTCATTCACATTACCCTTATTAACCGTTATTTTCCCAACCCTCACCCCTTCCCCCATTTTCCCTACCCAACCACATTGTCACGACTATATGACATAGTGGATATGTATGTTGGCTGTTGCTCAGGCTGTTACTCAGATATATTTGTACCATGATAATGACAACACTTCTCGAACCTAGGTTGGATCAATTAAAGTTGTGTGAAATTGACTAAAAGTATATTTTTATTCGTTTTTATTAGTTATTATGAATATTTCGCATCCCCTGAAAGTGTTGCCTTCAGTCCTATCTGATATTCGTCAATATTGGTGCAATTTTTGCGTGCCAAAGGAAAACTTTACTTTCCAGCCGCATGTCATCTACATCTAATACCCTGCTAGGCACCATAAAGGTCTGTGGCGGGGGGTAAATTCTCACCAAACATGCACTACATATCATGCATTAAAAAGGATTACTATTAATATACTAATCTAAACTTCACTATTTAAAAAAGATAACAATAGAAAAGTAAGCACGCAAAAACATCCTGTTAGTTGGGTTACCCTCAAGTCCTTATACCATCATGCTGCTACCTTTGCTATACGTTGATTCAATCGTGTTGGACATATTTACCGCTTCATATCCCTAATTGTAGGAGGAATTTAAAAAAAAAATCCTCGCACAATTAGGGATATGAATCATCCGTTGGCCCATCCTCCCTTGCTCGGGTGTTTCGGTTTTTGTATTGTTATATCTTACTGCTATTTTGATTCCATATGTAACTTTTTCAATTTTTACATTTGACTCATTTTAAGTCTACGTATCCGACCGTAGTTTGATCTTTTTTCGAAGGGAAAGAGCGAGTCTCTACTTTACATGGATAACAAGCATTCTCATTCTTCCTTCCCCACTGGTTATAGGTAAGATATCTCGGTAACTCATGATCATATTACGTGCAAAGTTCAAGGCTTGCCATCGGTATAAAAGGTTAACTTAGCGTTCCCACGTTTAGAGTTTAGTTACACATACCGCCTATAACTATGATTTCATAATTCTCACACTGATCCTGTGACGCCCCTAGCAATCATTGCAGCTCTTACGCTGCCTGCCTTTTGTGTCTTCGACATATTTAATGGCGCGGTTACAAGTCCCTCTTCATGCTCATCCCATTTACCCCTGACTGTTTGCTCTGCGTATAAATCAGGTGATAAGATAAGAGTTCTACCCGATTCCTTTTCTCCTATCCTTATCAGAGCCCACTTAGGTTTCCCATCTGCTATGATGCATAATTTGAACTAGAGTTCGCGGTATGGTTCCTCTATGATACCCCATCGGAATATTGTTTAAATTCCCCGCTTTACATCACTAGCTGTTTTTCAGATTAATTACCCTAAGTCTGGATGCGCAAAATAAAAAAAATATTTTGGGCCATCTTAAAACGACGTCGATTATTTTTGTGTTAGAATTCATGTCCATGAGGTTTTTTTAAAGAACTTCAGAAATAATGAAATAAATGGACTAAATTCCATATTGCAATTTTTATTAGTTCCATTAAAATATTTAGTGTGGTCAGCTTGTTATCCATAGTTGTGAATATGTTTTTGGATTATTAAGGTTTTATGCAATTTTAATTTTCAAAGCAGAAAATAATATGTCATAGACAGAAGGAAAAAGTGAATGAATATAATACATACGCCAAAATATTATGTTAGATATTTAAGGAATTAGCGTGAATGTGAATTGACGTTATTGAACTCATGAGCGGATAGATTGAAGTTTCAGAAAAACGTCATTGGAAAAATAAAAAAACACATCGTGAACGTATCTCTTGAATATTTTGAAACAAAAAGAAAGCAACTACAGGCCTTGATCGTGATCTGAAACGTGAGAAAGGTGATATTAGTAACTTCTTGGGCCCTCAGTGTACGGTACTTGACGGCTCACCGCTATGCCTAAACGGTGGAAAAAGTCGGAAAAATAAAACCTCACGGACGTGTTTGCCACCTGCGATAATGGAGTGTTTTGGAACCTTCACGCGTGCAAATACGCCCAATTTGAAGTCCGTCTCATCCAACACTTACCTGCCATCATATCCTCAATTCCCCATCCGCCAATCTCCCCTGTCATTTTCCTGCGTCACTCCTTCTTCCCCCATCTTATCCTTCTCCTCATCATGCATTATCCCCATCTCTCATTCCCCTCGTTTTTTTCTCCTCCTCCTCCTCCTCTATCTATATTCTCACGCGACCAATCTTCTTTTATCCTCCCGAGGGATTTCCCTATCCAAACTCCGCGCTACTCCTCAAATGTCGGAGGAATACAAGACGTCCCAAACGGCCTTTCTTTCGTTTTATCCTCTCGCAGACTCCACTCTGCTGTCTTTTTTTCTCCTCCCTGGAAGGCTTTTCCTTCCTCCAGCATACTTCAGACGGAACTTCCACCTCCACTTGCTGCGTCTTTTTTAACCTGCTCTTTCTTTCTTTCACCTTTTTGACTCGCGGGAAGGTTCTCCCTCCCACCCCACTTCCTTATCATCCGGCTCTCCGTCTCACCCACCTCAGGAGACTGACTCTCTCCGCCCCCGTCACCTTTTCCGCGCACCTCATTCCTCTTCCTTCCAAACCATTCCGAAGAACATTTCTCTCGGCACATCACAGCGTTTCGCGGCTTTACCTGTCGGGAAGCCTCGGAATAAAACACAGCCTCGCATCCCAACCAATTTCCTCTCCCACCCACTTTTCTTTTATTTCCCAAACTCTAAGGCTTGTTGCCTCCCTTTCTCCATCCGTTTTCCTCCATCCTTCCCTTCCTCAAACCTCTCCCACCCCCCGTCTTGCATTTCCAACGGATGCTCCACTCGCCCCCCACCTTTTCCCTCTCTTCTCGCTCCCATCTTGGACCGACACCCTTGTTGGTCATCCACGCTTTCTCCTGTCTCTCACTCTCTCTCTCTCTCTCCCACCTTAGGGCATCCTTTTTAGCTCTGGATCAGACGGGGGTTACGGCGAGGTAAACATCGGACCTCATGGGTAGATGGTGCCGGTAGGTGTGGGCGCAGGAGCAAGGGTGGAAGGAATTTAAAGAGATAGCAAAAGCAGAGAAGGATAAGATGATGGTAGCATGATCTTTTTGGGATTGTGGAAAGATAAAGAAATATGAAAATCTACTTTCTTAGTCTCTACTCAATTTGAGATATTATCATCCAGCGAGTATAGGAAACTTATCATGGCGTTGGGTTTGAACATTTTTGAGTGACATCCATTTCCATTTTAAGCAGCTATTTCTTTGAATACATGTGAATACCTATATTCAATGATATACGAGACTCGTATGTGCTATGGTTATTGATAGATAGCATAGGTAGTTGCGTGTCGGTAAAAAGGATTTTAGCGTACCTAACTAATGTTAATGCATGCTACTTCTATTTTTTAAATTTAATTCGATCGTTCGACATTAGTGAGAAAATAAACTTCCTAGCTGTTCCCTGATCCATACCCTTCACTTTCGACTGTCTTTTGATGGGTACCTTTTTCTTGTGCAAAATCGTTGACCTGTCGTCCATAAATCTCTGGGAGGATGTGCAATCTTTCGGTTGGCAGGCCGGTATATTTTCTTCTTCACTAAGGCGTGTTCCCTCGATAATTCATTTGTCTTTCCCCCTTCCTATTCTTTTTAGCACTGCAATCGCCTATCGAACGATACTGGCGTAGTCTGTGTTGGTGGCGTAATGTACATCACTAAAATTATTATCGGCAAGATTTGGGTTGATTTGGAACCGGTTGTTTCGGTACGGAGCTCAAACTGTCATGAGTATGGAGTTGTGGCCGTAATAAATGTGTTATAACTGAGAAAAATGTTAACTCATTAAAACAGATTATATTCAAGGAGAGTCGCATGGGTTTTGTAACTTGCGAACCGCCGCTTCCAAGAATTGAATTCTCAGCCAAATGTGGGCATAGGCATTGTTCGAATGGTGCTCCGTTCACCATTTTCTGGTTCTGAAAACTATGCTATGAGGAAGAAGGATGGGAGGAAACTTGAGGCCTTAGGGATGTGGATGTGGAGAAAAATGAAAAAAGTCAGCTGAATGAAGAGGAAGGCAGATGAGGAGTGCTTGTATTTTGAAGGAAGGAAGTTTGTTGGATACATTGAGCGCCGAAAAAGTGGACGGTTTTTTTAAGGCAATAGAAAATGAAGAGGGTGATGGTATGGAACGTAGAAGGGAAAGAATTGTTGTCCAATGTAGTGTATGCCAGGTAGAAACTAAGCAAAATATGAGAGGAACTTTGTCAAAAATCTGGATTTTTTAGGAAGGAAGGTAAAAGTGACCTTATTTAATATATGCATATAATGAATTTCAGGTCGGCGATATCAATAAGCTTAAAAATGGAGTCGTTTACCATATTTTTTTATTGCCGAATATGATAGAGTTTGTAAAATAAAAAGACCCGTATTTTTCCGTTTCTTGATCCGACAATTATTTCCCGAGTTATAAGCGGCGAAAAACTGATGTTTTTAACCCTTTCGGAAAAGTGGGCGTGGTGCAACCTCTGACGTATATCGACTTCGTCCAATCAGAACTGAGCCCGCGAAGCTACTTTGCCTTATCGCAATGGGGGGGACACAGCTGACTCGGCCAATGGGAATGATTGCGACAGCATCTGTGCGAGCAGACCTTCCGAGAATCCCCCTCCACTCCTTTCCTCTCCCCTGAAAGCAGTCAAGGACGGGAGGAAAATGACGTCAATGTTATCACAGCAGCATTTTCGGTGGGCGTCACCTTTTGCTTATTTTAATTTTTGATCTATGAGTGAATGGTTGTAGTGAGAAGATTAATTATTTCACTAAAATTCTTTTTTCGTTTCCATCTAACGATTTCGTGTACAAAATTGCGATTTCGGTTCCGAGTAAACGCCCCCATTGCCTGTGGTGAAATCCCCATGGAATGAGGAAATGTTATCGTTTATCATGTCGGGAATCGGATGGCAGTCTTTGGTTCCTTAGTGGGCTGGCATAGCGGGTAATGTCTCCCTGTAGTCGGGCACCTCGTCGCATAATGAGTTCCTTAGTAGAGACTGCTAATATTTAATTCATTAGGGCTGTTATTGTGAGTAGGAATGGAATGGATAATTGGATTTTTTTTAGGTATTTTCATTTAACGGAATCAATCACGCAAGCAGCCAATGGAAAACTCTGCCCCTAGTTCTATGAATAATGTAATGTAATTTAATATTACAGAATAAATGACTAGCAACAAGGAAAATTTCCATGGAGCTTTTCAAGAATCATATGCATTATTAAGCTAAAAATATATTAGCTAACAATAACAAATACAATTGTTATACTTTTCCTCACTGATTTTTAAATAAATTAAACGGTTTTAATAAAGGAGTAGAAGCAATATTGGCTCACCATGGTTTTGTGAAAGCAGCAATCCCCATATTGAAGTTCTATGCATGCATGATCAAATGTTTTCTTCGTGTTCGGCGTGTTTAGTGTCAGCGTATATCATGACATAACGAATTTAGTTTTATTCCTCACGGATAAATTTATTTTCCGTTTATATCTTGGTTGCTTAGGAACAGAATTTTGCTAATTGGAGGGTACAATATATTAAAAAGTCATTTTCCATACAAATATATTTTCCTTTCTATAATTAGTAAAATGAAGATTGCATCTTGAAAAATGGTTATATTGCTGTGAGAAAAAATCCCTTTGACATCGTATACTTCTCAGTATCGATTGAGAATGCAGTTTCATTGCCAAAGACGTATTTTACCGAGCAATAAGTCGAATTTTCGGCTACTAATTGCTTGCCAGACTTGCCAGAAGGATAAAACTTTTTTATCAATTCCACACAATTAATTTAATTTAATCAGGTGCAGCCCATTTTGTACCTCATTAAATTTTATGTGGAATTTAACAAAGTATTTTTTATTCTTGTAAAATGCATCGGTTATACAGAGTATCGCCTCCCACAGTGAAGTACATACCCCAGATAAGGCGAAAATGTATTTACGTATATGCGGTATGTTATTCCGTGACTATTACTTTATATTTAGGCATTTGAAAATACTGTTGCGTATTGAAAATTATTGAAAATGTTATCAATTCTTCAATATTTATGCATGAATATGCAAGGTATGCTCCTTCAGAAATACAAAGAACTGTGGTATCTAGCTTAGTTCCTGACTGCGATCTACAATGCCATGTTTTTATTTCAAAATGATAACAGTTGCGTCCCATTTTGCGGTAAAAATTGTACGGTGTAATGAATTAAGGTAAATATAGTTAAGCATGGAAATTGCAGTATTATCTGTGATGGTTTTACTTGTTTACGAGCAATTTCCACTACGTTCATGCCTAGTGAACTATTTTTTGAGACAAATTGTCATATAAATGCTGGTGATATGACGATCCTTGCCACACACTTTTGCGGCGGCGCGCAAGGTAACCAATTGATGTTGATGCAGATGGTAATGTTTTGGAGCGTAGGCATAGCCAAGTTCTTCGCGTTTTTGCGAATTGCCGGGAAATGTAATTTTTCATTCGCTTTTTACATCTAATATTTTGCGACGAGGTTAGCATGTCGTTGAAAACCATCGTATGAGAATAATGATGCTAATGGTATATGCAGTGTTTTTAAAAGATTTGAGTTTGTTGCACGATGTTTCGTTTGCGAACATCGCCCCACCAAATCTTATTCTGCAAGATAAAGATATGGGGCATTCCTAGTGTTGGACCTTTTTTCGGAAGCGCTCCAGTGAGTCACTTAAAGCGTGTAGATCGCCACGTAACACGTGCGGCAAAATGCAAGTTCCCGTGAGATAAGGAGCCGGAGGCACATAAATCAATCGAGGCTCTAAATTCTATTTGTACAGCAAGTGGACGCCGCATTACGCACGCACACGCAAACAGACTCGCTCGTGTTGGAACGCTTGCACTTGAGCGCACACACACGTTGCATTAAACCGTTCCTGTCTCGGAGAATGGCTCGTAAATAAGATAATACATGCAGATTTTTTCACTTTCAGCAAGTATTATTTGCAAACTGATCTGCGAGTGCATTAAAATAGTTTTTAGAGTATAAAAATGACGAGTACTTATCTCAGATAAATGTACTAATCTGGTCATGGCTTTTTATAGCTTTGATGATCAAGTTCATTACACTGTCCAACGTATAAAAACTATTTTTTTTAGAGCAATATCCGTGTATGTAGAGATCACGTGTATTTTATTGGAGGTCAAGTAAATTGGTGTTCTCTGTGGTCATTTTATTATTGAATAACTTTTACAGAATAGCATGTGACTTCATCTGGATATTTCCAAATATTAATCTGATGTTAACCTGACCCTACCATTTTTTTCAGAACCGAGCTTACTATTGCTTTCACTTCGAAATTTTCTCGCTTCCTTGATTTGTTTTAATAGTTACTACTCATTGTTCTATTAGACTTTTTTTCTGTAGATCTGTGGTATCAAAAGAGACCGTAGGAGAGGGAGAAAGTTAGTACGTATCATATACTCTTCAACTATTGTGGGGTACTCAATTTTTCATCTATATTTGCATAGTACCCTGGAAGTTACTCTAAGGGTTCTTGGATGGGCGTGAACCAACATCTTGCCTGTGATAATGTCAAGGAATCACAACTTTTGTTAGTCACTATGTCGTAGGATCTATTGATAATCTGAAATTCTAAAATGATTCGAGTTTACCTGAGAACGGAAGTACCGTCAGATGTAACGCGGCTTCTAATGAAAAGATATAGCCCTGTGGGGCAGGCGTCGCACGTATACTAATACATTAAGTTATTTGACACCCATGCAGCAGTAAAGATGGCTTTTTTCATGCACGCTCATGCAGTTTTATATCTGCGATAATATTAGAAATTGATGTTTTATTAGTAAACTTTGTGTTAGAAATAACATCCTTCCACGACGTGACTGCTACTTGGCCCAGAGAATTTGTGATCGTCGGGCTGTTTACCTGTATATAGTTGGGGTTAAAATATTCCTGAAATTGTGAACCGATATTTGTGAACAATTTGCTAGTTAGCGCCTGCGATGAGTCTTCAATTATCAGGAAAACCTTCTCGATGGAAGGAGAATATTGTGTTCACTCGGTGTAGAACACTCTCACATATATCCATTGGCATTGTTCCATTTATATCACCTCCGCACTGGTAAGTGGTATGAGGCCGTAATGAATATTCGATTTCCAACGAGATTTCCATGTCTAATTTATGCGTGACATCGGGTGGAAGTAAAATGCATCTACAACCCCCTCTCCCTCTGGAATCACAAGTGAACGTTTATGCAGTGTGTTCGACGAAGTTTTTCGGCGGCGTGCATGAGTTACATGCACGAAATATGCCTGCGTGATCACGACATACTTTGCAAATTACCCATTGCCGTGGATACAAGAGGTCAGCCTTACCTGTGCTACCTCTGCAAACAACATGTTATCCTACTATACTTAGCGTGGTCACCCGTGACGATATGGACGGTTAAGAAATCTGTCGTATCTTGCATTACTATCTTCACTGTACCGAAGCCTATGTTTAAGGCTTTATGGAAATATGCGGACGACGAGGAGAGCTTGTCATTCGGTTTTGAATATCGTGAAAATATCGCTGGACGATGTTATGGTTAACAGCACCCATTTAGTGTATGCGGTTAATTTAAGAGGTTAGACTTTATTGTCAAAAACCATTGAATTTTACCTCCAAGCGGTCTAATTTTTAATCAAACATTTAGAAGTTCAGTTCGAAAATACGTTGTAGATGATGAGATTCGCTGATACTAGTTGTTACTAGGTAATTTGCGTTATTGTCATATCGTAACTAGTTTGATAAATATAATTTACAAAACATAATGCTTTCTTTTACTAAATATGTGTGTAGGTAAGATATGATAAAACCGATTTAATCGTTTTCAAAAAACTTGAGAAAACAGTAAACGTGTCGATTCTTGTCCTTGTATGAGAGCCTTTTTAATCATTTGTTCGGTAGTTCGATTAAAATTCGTGTAAGAAAGATTTTTATAACTGTGCTATACTGTTTTATAGATATGATAGTGTTTATTACCACTTATAACATCACCATAATTATCAGTCAACAATCCTACGATTGGTTTGACGCAGCTCTCCTCTCTATTCTCCTATCAGCTGACCACTTCATATTCACATAATTATTTCCTTTCACATCCTCAACAAATTACTCCACATCTCTGCTCGTATGTATCTCATGCGAGACATGCCAGTTATTTTTATCCCACTCACTTCTACCTCAGCGATTTTCTTCATGAGGTTATCATGTCTTAAGATTTGGCAGATTAAGTTGTTTATTTTTTTACGTTTTCAGAAAACTTCTTTCTCCAACTCTCCTTAGGACCTCAATGCTTGTCATTCCGTCGATCCATTTTATCATCATCTTTCGCACCACCGATCACTCCTACCTTGACTTCTCTATCATCGTCCATGCCTCACTGCCATAAATAAGCATGCTCCAAGTGTATGCTCTAAGGACATGCGTATTTCCTTCTATCCGCGCATAGATGACGCTTCTACTTCTAATAAAATCATCAGAACAGCTCATCCGCTGAGTAAAATGTATTAATTTTCATCATATGTAGTTTGATAAACATGTTTTGTTTCAAGTGATAGGAATATTTATTTTACGCGAAAATAAAATATTAGGAGAATATATCAGTAAACATTTTGAACTAGAATTTAGTATTCGCAATTCATGTTTTCTCCCAGTTGATGTTAGGATTTCTTCAGTCGTTGAGGCTTTGGAAAATTTGTTTATATGCATTTATCATGGCGGCATGAGCATTAAATACCGAATTCCCGTTAGGTAGCTGTAATTTTGTTTTCTTTTATGACCATAGATGAATGACCTATTTGATTTTAAATGCTGCTGTAAATTTACTTTGCCCACTAAATTATCTGGTCATGTACAGAGTGAGGCGACTCTATCAAATAACGGGAAAACACTTTTCAACCATTATTTCTCTGCTAAAAAATACTGTACTTTACTCTCTCTTACTCTTCATGGATGAAGTCTATGCCTGTACCATGTTTCATCAAAATCTGTAAAAGATAGAAATTTTTGTCCAAATGTAATAGATTTTCATTCAAAAAATACAAAACCTTAATGAGCGTGGCAGGCCTTAGTCGGATTCCAGTGGTTATGGGCCATGCGGTTACTCACAACTCCTAATAACCGATTTTAAAAAAATTTGCGTGTTGAGTTGTATTTTACTATTCTGAGCTGTTAGTTCCTTTTAGCTTAATCTTTGAGATGAATATCTAAAATTTTGTCAGTTGCAGTTTTAGAATTGAAATTTTACATTTATGCCACTAAGAATATGTTATTTTGTTTCATCTGAATATCAAATAATTTTGGATAATTTTACTGTTTTGGATGATTTTTTTTGGTTGAATTTACTGTTTTGGATGAGCTTGTGTCTTTTGAAAACACATTTTGTTATTCTAATTTCATAAATACGTATTTAATACTGATTAGTAGTCAATATGGTAAATATTTAAGGCATTAGTTTTTTCAACCCGTCATATTTATGTAGCCTGAAGAACTAATAAGGAATATTTGCAGCCATAAACAATTTCATTTGAGTCGGATGCCCGCTTAAATGATGGATCTTAACTAACAAGGAAAGTGCGGCAAAATCAGCCGCTCTCTGTTCTTTCTCCGAACAAGGAGGGAAAAATTCAACATTTAATCTCTCAAAACTCGTCGACTCTGAAGCAGTTGACGTTTAATTGAAAACACGAGTGGTGGGCGCGAAACGGTGGGAAATTCGAGCGAGATTGGTCGGGAATTTACAAACTGTAATTTTCAGCAGAGCAAAATGGCATTTTCATTTTTCGGACCATTCAGTTTTTAATAATTTCTGCGGAAACATCTTTCGTGCGGATTTTACTGTTCAGTGCTATCTGTACGAGCCATCACTAACTACTGTGGGCGTCGTCAACCTCCCTTTTCGTTGATTTCCACCTGGGCGGCCAGATTATTTCCCGGATGGAGGCAAAGATAACGCCAGCTGTCAACCAGTTTCCCCCCCAGAACAACTCTCCGCATCCCCATCTTTTCATTCCCACTGCGACAGGCAGGGATAGGAGATAGTGAATTGCTGGTCGGGAATCAATCAAGGCCTGTTTGAGGATGGTCGTCGGATTGATGACGCCAGGAGTAAGGTACGTCAGAGAATGAGAGAGGTGGGACTATTCAGGGGCATTTAAAAAAGGACGTTGGCAGCTATTTTGCTTGTATTTGCCCTTTCATTGGTAAATTAATGCTGAGAAATAATTTAAGTGAGTTTATAAACAATGCCCACCGCTATCAAGTTTGTATTTTTTTACCTCCTACTTGTCTCTCAAGTGTCGCATATACATAGATGACACGCCAAGATAGCCATTATAGATATTACCTACTGTAATCATATTTCTATTTTTAAATACCTTTGAAATACGTTTTCTATCTCAGTGGGCACTAAAAGGATTAGGTTTATGTGGTCGTACGGCTTTCGCATCCCGAAGGTTCGGGCTCGAAACCTGACTGAGGGAGATTATTTTCAGTTGTTTTTTCAGTCCTGGACCCTTCTTGAGTACTATGCGGAGAGCACTGCTACTACCACGAAAAGATGCATATAGTAGTAATGTAGTACTCCGTTTGATCTGAGGTTAAACCATAGATCTCTTCTTTTCTCCACCCATCCTCCTCTTTCCTTTAAATTTCTTCCTCTCTCGAAATACGCACCAATATTTAATACCGGAAACTAACTTTTTTGGATCATTACGCTTGTAATAACTCATTACAAACATTGAATTTAACTATAAAACTATCATAATCGCATGTCTTTAACCCTACGATTTGTTAAACACAGCTCTCAATACAATTATATTATCGGATAACTTCCCAATATTGACATTATTTTTCTGTTTTTAGGACGTATGGTTATTGTTCCGTGCATCTCATTTGAAATTTTTCTTTCCTATTATTTCTATCCGCGCATTATATTCCTATCTCCGTTTGACACATTTTACATTACTTGACGGTCGCTACCCCTATGTCGGTGGCTGTCTTAATCAGGCAATAATATGATAAGATACAGCTGATTAGGTTGCCCCGTAATATATGTTTTTAGTTTACATCAGACTCCTCTTTCCTCCTTATCGTCCTAGCACTTTATATTCCAATCAGACTTTGAGTATGTGTTGTGTAGTATTGTAATTAAACGTAAATCATGGGAAGTAAATGCATCCCCAGCACATTCACAATGAATTTGAATCATTTACGTGCATGGACGCTCGTTGCTTTGAATAGGCGCTGTTCAATTCTGAAACCTCAAACGTTTGTGTTCCACTTGGAAATGGCTCCCCCGCCTGTTGCATTTCCCTATGTTGTGAATTCTGTTTTCTGCATGAAAAATATGAAAAAATGTGTGTGGAATCTTTGGATTGTAATAATAACTTAAAATATATTCAATAACATAGTAAGATTAGCCAAAAACCGTGACGCGAAAGTGGGCCTATCGATTATTTGGAGAACCATAAATTGCACGTACATGAAACTTGGTAAATCATTAAGTGTTCTTCAACCACAGTAGGTACGCAATATACCTTTTAATCACCTAATAGTCGCTAGTTCGATTTTACACACTTTTTATTCTCCAAAAAATAAAACACGGCATAATCGGTTTTTCAGAATTTAGCAATATTTTCTTTTCGAAAATTTAATTCATATTTGGTATCCTACGAAAACTAAACGTGAAAGAAAGGAAGGAAAATACCACAGAGGATCTAAATAATATCATGAAATATAGTTTTCTGTTTCGAATAAAAAAATTCCTTAAAATATACCTAAATTCAGTCTAAGTTTGTTAATCGGAGGTGCATCGTAGCTGATTTTCGAAGCAAAATCTACAAATCTACCAAAACACGCAAATGAGGCCTAACCTGTGGCCACGGGAAATTTTTTTCTGCGAATCCCTAGTATTAATTGTACTAGTGGCTTAGCCATTGGCTTGGTCCATTAGATGCTGATTCCCATGTGGGCACACATGTATATAGTTAACATGAGTAAGTAATGGCAGCGGGCGTAACTTGGTGGAAATCCTTCATAGTTGGAACGTTTTAAGAAATATCCACTTGGCTGTTTCCACATGTGTTTTTATTTCCGACCATGGTTTCGATACAGAGTATCTTTGTCAATTTTACTATCATTAACATTATTACCCGAGTCTTTGATCTTTTTCCCTAAAAAATCACCTTGATAATGATGCTCTGTATAGAAACCATGGTCACAGCCAATTCCTTTAAACGCTCCAACTACTTAACATGAGTTAGTAGAGTTTACTCTAACCGATGCGCTGCAGGTTTCCACCGTTTCAGCAGCGCATGGGTTGGTATTTGGGTTGCCTATTATGGTTTCGTACGTTGCTTGCGGGGGGGAAGTCATTTTGTTCATTAGGATTTACGGTGGAATGCGCATCACAGTAGTATTTATCATAGTTCTGCAACTGTAATCTTATACCCACAACCTTGTGCAAGCTGCGCACGTAAAAGCTCCCGAAGGAAATTCTGAGGGTCGGATCGGATCCTGCGATAGCGAATGTGGATTCCCCGTGCCTGGAGTAGTGGATTTACTTGAGAGAGAGCGCAGTTGCGCGTGTTGTTCGACTTGTTTCGCGTCCGAGTCCATTAGGTTTATGACTTAATTGAGTCTACCTCAGCGGTCAGTGTGATTTGTTGCGCATCGAAATGGCCGATGCTGATCCCCATAAAATTGTGGCTCCCTACATGCGCGCTGGATCCTCAATAAACGTTCCGGGACAGGGAGACTGATTCAGGCTCCTTTAGCTGCAGTAAATGTCCTGGAAGTGAGTAGGTGGTGTATTTCAGCGCGATGATCGTTACGAGTGTTGGGCGTGGTGAAAGCCGTATGTTATAGAGAGTGTGTGGGTCAGATAGAAAGCATATACCTGTTACTCGATTTTTTTCACCACAACGTTGAATCCCATAGCTATCTCTAAATTTTATGCATATATTCATTTTCTTTACGTAATTGCTGTCTTGAATTATGAGTGGTTGCTGGTTGACATCTCCGTTGGGCACTGTGCGGTGTTCTCGTTTTTCATAAATAGCTGTAGTTTCCATCGGAGGTTTTGCTATTTTTTTAACTAACGTGTGAACTTCGTTGAAAAATAATGGGATAAATTTCTTGTTTCATGTAACTCGAAGCCGTGGTGTGTGATTTTTTTGCCCACGGGAAACCTGGTGGAAACAGGCGCTTGTTGTGGTCTGCAGGGCTCCCGAGGGAAGCAGTGCGAATGAAAAAGTCACAGCGGAAGCCGTTGAAACTTGAAAATAATTAAGGTGGTCTGACTTTAACCTTGTCAGCACTTTGTGAATTAGGAATAATCGAAAATTTGAATTAATTTTGAATTCGCTGATTCATAATTTAGCTGCGGTGCTTCCCGGATTTTGCGCTACGTTGATATGCTGGCCTGATTTATTCGGATGGACTGAAAAGTAACTTTTCTCAGATTTCTTTGATGGTGAGGTCGGTTGTTCAAAGCTCATGATAACGGAATTTTTCCCGAAGATCTTAATGGGTGAATTTGCGTGAAACAGGTTTATAAGGATACAAAGTTCCCTTGCATCTTCAACAAAATTATGCAGGCCAAGATGACTATATGCTGCGAGAGAAGAAAGGAAATTGGAACAACAAATAAGGTGATTCAAAATCCGATCGATGCTGAAGATGATGTTCCACGGGTCATTGCCGGTGAGGAGTTGAAGTGAGAGGAGAGAAATGTGAACTTTTAAACAGAGAAGATTAGGTTGGCTTGAAGCTGAATGTTTTATTAGGGATGATTTGTAGGAGGCTGAGTAAGTTAGTATTGAGGCTGTCAAAGGACATAGTAATATGGGCAATAATGTGAACGCATTAAATGGGGGTAATGAATTCAGTCAATCGAAGTCACCATTTTCATTAAGGTCAAACGACCTTGGTCGTCACTGTTATGATCACGTTCTTCTTATATTGTTGGTACGGCGTAGAGGCTGGGCGTTTACTTATTGTTGGGATACTCAAACAGCACTGGACAGCTTGTTTTACCAAAACGTAATTAGGTTGTGCTAGCATTGAGGTCGCACAGTGGGTGTGGTCGTTATTAAAAGGATAGCAGTTGGGCACGTAATGGCGAGAAGGGTATGATAGCTCGAGGAGAACAAGCGGTAAGTGGAATGGGCTTTAGGGTTGGATCGGTCGTTGCAAATGAATAGTGAATTAATGGTACGTAAGGCAGTTAGTGAGGTGGTGCTTTTGGGAAGATAGCGGTTGGGTGTAAGGTGGGAGAGAAGGGGTGGTTTCAGAGCAAATCGGGAGACAATTGGTTGCTAAGGAGTTGTCCCCTTTCAGGGTTAGGGCGAGGGTTTTCGCATGGAAGGTGGTGGCCCCTGTGTATGGGTCGTGGAGAGGGTTTTCAGGGGTTGTCTGATTTCGCTTTCGACCTTCAGTTCATCTGACATGGTCCCATCTGCGCATTGCTCATACCTGTTCCCATCGGCAAAATTCACATCCCTTTCCCCTTTCATCTCAGCGTCGTCTTTGGCATGCTTCGTAAGGGCGGGCGGATCAATGACATCGATACCGACAATATCAAGAGGCTTTCGATACGATTTTTTAATATATCCGGTCCGAAATCATCAATACGGTGATTCATTGTGTCGAGGAGAGCCCAAGCGAAACGCGCTCTATATCCTTTAACGCCCAAAGGGGTTAACATAATAATTTTTTAAAAAGATATTCGCATGCATCACCACTCCGGGTTTTCGAGAATTTTGGCTTAGCGCTATTCTTTCTATTCTTGTCTTCAGCCCTGCCATTTAGTCATAGTAGGAAGTTCAAGACTGGAGTTATTTCATTAAATGCTTCAATTGCGTCTCATGTGAAAGGAGTGTGATGTATGCGTAGATTTTCACTTCCATCCTACTGATCCCAAAAAACAAAGGATATAATATTTTATTGGCATGTTTTGTCCACTTGTTTTGATCTAGTGAAGGTGGCAACCAAACTTGGGTAATATCAGTGAAGCAATCGGTTATTCAAACAAATTTCTTGCTATATTTGTAGATTTGCGTTTTAAACACTATACGCCGTAAGAGAACTATTAATGCAGTAACTGGATAATAGTATACATGGGTTTTAGTTGCCACAATGGATAAGGTTATACCGCAACCTCTGCTTAAGATCTTGATCCTAAGGCAAACAAATCATCCATGACCTGGGCGAGATTCGAACCCGCAAACTCTGTGATTCAATGTTAGTGCGTAACCTTCCTGGTTGTATCTATATTTACTAACTGCCCTGCAAACCACCTTGAGGTTGAATGTAAGAGATGAGTGTTTTTCCTTAGAATGCACTAAAGTTTATTTATATTAAATCTACACGCTACATATAACGTAAGTGACTATTATCATTAGTTCTTATTACCTAGCATCTAAATGTCGTCCGTGTTCAAAATAATGTAGAATTTTAGTGTTTCCAGTTATGACGAAGGAATTACTGCGAGTACAGGCTGTGATAATATCTTTTGATGCGATAGTTATCCGGTTGCAGTTATGAAATGGCAATTATCGATACGGTGTAATATCGCGTGTATATCGTCCACCCCTATGGCAGCCCTCAACTTTCGCTCCCATTCTCAGATCTCAGACCTTTGGCCGCCCGCCACCATCCCGGGAGTGATCATTACACCCCCAGGTGACTCCTACCCCCCTCCTGCCCACCACCTCCCCAAGGCAACCGAACCCCATCGCAGGGACCCTAACACTGGGGCTCACGCGCACACGCACCCACACGTTCCCGCGCTCACCTCCGGATTGAATATTCATGAAAAGGCGAGAGGGCAGGGTTGTGCGGAGGGCACGCTGCCGGTTTGACACGGCACCCTGGGGGAGTGGATGGGAGTGGCTTGCGGGGAGGTGGGATTCGGGAACGTTGGTCGGTTTGGTAGATGGTGGAAGAGAGGAGGGAAGGAAGGTACGGGGAGGAAGTGGGTGAGAGGAGGTGGTCGTGATAAAAGGAGGACGAGGAGGGTGGAATGTTTTTGGTTGTTGTGGGGGGGGGGGGGGGGGTTGGGGGGGGGGGGTTGGGGGGGGGGGGGTTGGGGCGGGGGATGGCTCTGTCGACCGATGGACGGAAGGATGGCGGCCTTATTTTGGAGAAATTTGTATCGACGTCCCATTGGTCTGGATACGTCCCATTTGTATGGATCCCATTGGTCGACTGAAGCGGGAATGTGTATTCCTAATGAGCCGTGATGATGACCTCAGATCTTTCACAATATCATAATTAATGTGAAGCGCGTATTTTAATCCTCCACTAAAAGCAATCATTTTAAACGAAATTTGGTTATTTAGCCGTCAAACTTTCACTCACAGTGTACTCACAGCACGGTGTCTTGCTTATTACAGATGTGATTACCAAACCCCAGATACATTTCCCTATTATTTATTAAAGAATTTTACAACTATTCCCGTAAGCAATTACCTCATTGAATTGGGGACCATATTGAAATTGATTTGACTTGATAGAATTTAGAGAGCACCAAAAAAAAGCTAATCAAAATGACTGAGCAGTGGAATGCTTTGATAGCAATTGACAATATTGACAATAATGCGAGCCTAACTAGAGATGCATTTATCGCTATAAGAATCTGAATAAGTTGTTGTACCAAATGAGATTGGGTAGTAGATGGAAATGGGTAGTATTTAGAATTGCTAAACATAATTCTACAACCTATTTTCACATTTCCGCTTTCATATGCACAAGCAAAAGTAACCATAACACGATCGAGTTCGTTGTAAAAATTCTCCGAACATAACGTTTACGAGTGAATAATAATGATTCCTCAAAATAAGGTTTTGGGTTAACTTGAACTTCTGCTTTAGCTTCGCAGACATTACTTTCTCAAAAATAGGCATCTGTTTGCACCAAGACGAAAATCTTTTCTCGTGCCGAGTAAATGGATTTTAACCGTAGTAGAAAATAATGCTTTGGTGTTGAGTATTTACGTTTTGCCGGCCAGGTGGCGGCGAGGTAAAGTCCTCGCCTGCTAATCCTAGTGACGTGGGTTCGAGTCCGTGTGAGTTTTTCTCCACTCAAGACATGGTTTTATGTCAAGCTCTGTTCGTTCAGCCCCTGGGAAACCTGATGACAGGCCTATTGGGATCCCAGGGGTATATGGACCAATACAATCGTCCGGGAGAAAAAAAAGAGGAAACATTTTCTTTTCTTTATAGAATATCTGAAATTACTGGATTCTTTGACACAGCCACGCATTTGCCTACGTGCACTAATGCGTAACGAATGTACAACTCATATGTGGAGGAGAGGGATTATTTTTTCTGCTTTGTCTGCCTCCGTGAGCGAAGAGTTGTAACTGCGCTTGGCATGTGCTCAACAGAAGAAAAAATTCATTCACAAAGAAATAATGCTCAACCAAAAAAAAGCAGAATGCGGGTTATAAAATATGCAGATGGAATTTAAGATACAATCCAGATTTGTGGGATAACGTATGAAGGGCTCTAGGAAAAGAGAGTTTGGAGGAAAGGAAAGGTTTTCGGAACAGAAGAATAAGAAGATTGCATAGGTTACTTTCCGATGGCTGACTACCCTTTTTTGATCTGATCTCGTTACTAATGTAATTGCTTACTGAAATCGTCTGGAGGAACTCAAAGAAATATTCTGAGGATAATGAGAACTGTGGAACGTAATGCATATTTATTTACGCGGCTCTTTAATTATTTAGTGCATAAATGTTTTTCATTCATCAATCTTTGGTAAAAAATAAGTGCTGGAAAATTTATATTTAGTGGAAATTATTTGATGATGGGAACAATTGCATTGTTCTGAAAGTAGCATGGCGGTTTGATTAAAAAATAACATCGTCTACGTTATTTATGTCTGTCCGATAACAGCTATTTACCAAATGAGAACACGTATCAAGAATACGAACATGATTTACTAGCATTATGTGCGCAAAATACGTATGTTATTATTTGTTCAGATAAATTATTCCAAAAAACTAATCTCATACTAACGTATGTAAACTAATCTCATACTAACGTATGCCTCCACTTACATAAAGTGCTCTGTTTTTTTTAGTTTCTCACGACCTTAGTATTCGAAACTTTGAGCAAAACATGATTTTGAAGAACGAGAAGTATTCCTATCCCGCAATATTTTGCCTTGAATTTTCACATCCGTTCCGAAACCGAAAGCGATATATGTGTGCTATGTGACTTTTTTATTATTGCTTACATAATCCTTTAACAAGTAGTCCTAAAACGTCACGGGATCACGTGATGTAAAAATCCAGTCGGGTTATGGGATCAAACTGATAAACTATTGCTGTAAACGCAGCAATTGATTAGATTACCTACATATAATTTATTTGTTATAATCTCAGAAAATATTGCGATGAAAGGGTGCTATATTGCATTTTGCCAAACTGCTGAAGCTATAGCAATTGTCCTGGAGTATTTTCAAACAAGATGCCCAAGAACAAGGAACATTTTTGGAATTGGGCGATCAATATTTGTGCCCAAGAAAAAAGTTAAACATTTTTCCAAGCATGCGAGAGCTCCCGACACTTTTTAGCCACTGACTCTAGACCCTAATGTCTTGAAGGTGTTTCTTAAAGTTAGCAGTTCCAACCAGTGTTTTCATATCTTAGAATTGAAAGATGGTCTTCAAGGAGCACGGTTACCATTTTTCATAGTGGTAAAATATGTTTCTTTCCATATGATTTCCAAATAATGCACTCCTACTTTCTACACATGCTAAACACAAAAAAATAATGGAGACTTCAATGAATACATGCACGAAGCGATGGATAAAATTACCTACCTAGCTATACACTGACAATAGCTATAAGCTATTTGAACGTTATTTCCTTGTTTTATCCTACGAAGCACTGTGCCACTCTTCTTTTGGGGAGGAACGCAGCACTCTACTACATAAATTCTTTCGTGTCAGCTGTATATAAGTCAGTATACTGCTACGTCACGAAGAGACTATATGCTATCGACTCTTAGCAGTCGGCTGCCTCCAGAATCTTCAACGAACTTAAAGCGCATGTTATGCCAAAGTTTTATTAAACTCCGTAATTTTTTGACCACAGCTACCCTTTTAATTTGACTCCAAGTTATTATTATTCCACGTCTGAGTCCTCTGGATTGGAAATATAGTTTATTATTGGCAATCCACAGGACTCTGATGCCACGTGAACCGCCATAGACACTTGGCGTCTATTTGGTTGATTACTAAGTCACACCTATTGACTACTCTTAGCCGAGTATCTGAAGGCATGATTAAGTTGGTAAATGTGCACATTTTAATACAGTAATTTCGTCATCATATATAAGAGCCCTTTAGTTATTGCCAAATACCCCTGTCTACTCCTTTCTCAGTTGAACCTTGTTTTTGAGGCACTTCATCGGATAGATTAATTCTTCCCTAGTGTCTAAGCTCGTAATTGGGATGGTCTATTGCGTCTTAATTTTCGAAAACCTCATTCCATTAATAAGAATCTTGAAGGACCCAATCTATTTGAGTTGAAAACATTTTCAGAGTTTGATGAATACAATATCAAATAGCAAAACTCTATAAACTGAAATGTTGACTGAACTTAATGTAAGGGACTTTGAATTCATTACCTTTAAGAGCTTCATATTATAATTGTATTTGTCCCCCAGCACTTTCGTTCCAGTGCGTTGAATTTAGGTGCTTTATAATGCCCTACCAGCTTTCCCTTTGTGATAAAACTTTGCCCTCTGCTCCGTGCCCATAATTTAAATGGATTTGTTTGTTTGAGTTTCAACTACTGTGCTTTAAGAGTCGCTGACCCGACAATAACTCAGTAGGAAATTCTTTATATTTTATTTTGCTGGAAAACAAGTCTGTTCCTCCAAATATCGCGAATACTTTTTTCGTAAATATAGATTGCGAGTGCTTTGTATGCGTTCACATGACTAATACGGACATTCTATTCATATGTAGCGATAATACGATGCATGCCATATACCCTTTAAGTGTATCGATGACTCGCAGATATGTTTCAATTATAAAAATCGTTAGGAAGCATTTGTTTTCTTCACTGTTAACTTTATATATTTGACTTTATAAGGGTAGCCTTTGTAGTCTAGTTATAAGGCCAGTCGAAGTCATTTAGGGGTGAACCCAAAAAAAAAACTATTTTTATACGTTCTTTTAAGCTATTAATTGTACGATTCCTGAACACGACGGCATATGATGCACTAGGGAATGGATACACAGTTAACTCCACAGGGAAAAGCCCACTGGAATGAGGAAGATAATTTAGAGGGCCAGTTATAAATTATGCCTCTCTGTATTTCCTTTTCGACCCCCTTCTGTACTATTTGTTATAAAAAAAACGGAAACTTATCGAAATTCCTTTTATTTGCAGATTGTTTTAATTTTTTAATTTCTCTCACGATTCTCATGAAGATAATTAATTTATTATAGAAATCTACCAAACAAATTATAGCTCACTAGGGAAATATTAATTTCCATATTAAGGCTCTGGAAACAAATACCTCATGATAAACATTTTCTTCATCATCACCGGCTTGTGTGACATTTCCTCTCACATTGTTTATCTTCCATTCTCAAAGATATAAAAATGTGTTTTGCTGTATTGTGTTGTGCTCTTTAGTGTGTTATGTCATCTTTTTTTCCGATAGACGTTAAATATCTCTTTTCTGTGGCTTCCTCTCGACCTAATTTTATTATTTCTTTCTCTCCGCCCCTCAAAAACCTGATATCGGTACTTATGTAGCCCTAAAGTGTATTAAGGCGCCGTGGTACATGATTATTTTTTCGCTTTCGAGTGCTTAGATGATGGAGATAGTTTTTCCGTCGACCGGTAGAGTTACCAGAGTCGGCGCCTACCCAACCAGCCATATTTTTTTTCAGTGTCTCCTCTACGCTTTAATTCTTTGCGCAGAGGTGATGAGGCAATAACGACCCTTCCCTCTCATCCCCTCCGTCCGCGGAGTTTTCCATTGCTGACCACTAGACGCAATGTTGCCATTTCAACATACGATGGGACCAAACTGTTTGGCAGACTCCACATTATACCATGTGGCAACGTGGAATTCGCGGAAATGCGTTCGCTACGTTTTTCTAAGAACCGAGCCGGTCTGGTCCTAGTGGGGTTCGTAGCTGCAGGAGAACGCGTCCGCGGTCCAAGTCATGAATAGACTTCATTTTTCAGGGTAGCCGCGTTGATTGGTTGTTGTGACAACAGTTTAGCCGTAAGAACTGCAACAAATAGGAGGTGGTCTCAGCTGGTAGCCTGGCTTGCACGTGTTAATGTCTAAATGTGGTAATTTGAAAGTAATATACGTTTGTGCCTACTACAGACCACCCCATTCCGATGTACACTCAGTATTATAACTCGAGAAACAGATCAGGCACATTAATTCTCATACCAACGAACGACAGATTATTGAAAGGTGGAGATTTAAATACAACATCGATAGATTGGAAAACATGTAGTCATTAGTCTGGGGGTAGGGAAAAAGAAATCTGCTCGTCATTTTTTAACCTGTTCGCATAATACGCAGTACATCAAATAGTAAATTTGCATAATAGAAGGGAGAATGTTCTCGATTTACTTGCCTCAAACATCCATGAAAAAGTTATTGAAGTTAAAAATGTCGATGGAATAAGTGACCACAAGGTAGTACACGTTAAATTATCCCTCAATACTGACAAAAATGTAAAATTAAAAAGAAAGATTTGCCTTTTAAGTAAAGCAGATTTTAACGGATTTAGGCGTGACTTACAGACTTCTTTTGAAAAATTCTAAACATCAGAAAAAATAGTGATGCAGACATGGAAAGAGTTCCTCCAAATTACACGGTGAGTGAGTATAAGAGTGAGAATAGGGAACCAGGGTGGTACAACATGGAGGTTAAAAAAATGTTTAAAACGACAACGAGTTATCCACGCGAAACTAAGAAAAATGTAGCTAATAGCGATCTACAAAAATTATCGAACGTTACATATAAAGCAGCCGCAAAAATAGCCCTTAGAAAAGCGTAAAGTGGTTTCAAGATAAAAGTACTTGGAGAACAACTAGAGGGGAATCCGAAAGCATTTTGATCATATGTTAGGGAACTACAGGGAACTAAAATTTCAACGGTTAATTCCTTGAAAGGGTATAGGGGCGAAATATTTAGATAAGGCTAATTTGTTGAATTATTTTTCCAGAGCGTTTTTAATCAATCTAAGCGTAGTTTGCTCGAAACAATACCAGACCGATTTCAACAAATAATGCCCCCGATCGATAATTGTATCTTATAACGGAATCGTATCCTTACTAAAAATGTTAGCCCGAACAAGAGCTCAGGTCGTGATGAAATTCCTGCTCGTGTGTATAAAGAAATAGCTCTCGAAATGGCACCATATCTTAAAGTAATATTTAACAAATCCCTCGAAGAACACGCGGTTCCCAAAGACTGGAAGATAGCAAACGTGATCCCAATTTTTAGAAGTGGCGATAGGGAACATCCATCGAATTATAAACCAATATCAATAACGTCACTGCCGTGCAAAATTATACAGCATATGATAGTTACATCAATAAGGGGACACCTCGATAGCCAGGATTTATTGATAACAAATAAGCATGGGTCCAGAAAGGGACGGTCTTGCGAAAATCAGTTAGGTCTTTTCGTTCATGATATTTTAGTTTCCGGAGAAGGTAACGTACAGGTAGACGCAGCGCTTTTAAATTTAGAAAAGCGTTTGACAAGGTTCCCCACTGTAATTTACTCGCGAAGTTAGCATCATACGGGATAGATAGTAATATGGTAGGCTGGATAGGAGATTTCCTACATGAACGCGTTCAATGAATGGTATTAGATGGTGTCACCTCAGGCGAAGCAAAAGTTACATCGGGTGTTCCCCAGCGTGATAGGCCCAATTTTATTTCTTCTCTCCGTAAATGACTTGAATACAGTAGCTAAAAATAGCAAGCTCCGTCTTTTTGCCGATGATGCAGCAGTCATCATTGGTCATCAATCCTCAGATCGGTTTGACGCAGCTCTCCACTGAGTCCTGTCGGCTAATCTCTTCATATTTACGTATTTATTCTGATGCAGTAGTGTATAAGGAAATAAGAAATTAAGAGGATAGTCATTCTTTAGCTAAGGATTTATATGCGATTGATGATTGGTGTGATAGTTGGCAGCTAGAATTAAATTTGAATATATGCGCGATAATGAACTTTGGGAAAAAGAATAACTTTCCCCAGAAAAATTATTGCATCAAAGAAAAGAAAATATCTAACGTAGAATTTATTAAATACTTAGGCGTCACCAACATTGAAGACATGCTGTGGGGGAAATACATCGGGGAAATAACTAGTGTAGCAAACCATATATCAGGATTCGTAAAAAGAGTTCTAGGCAAATGCGATGAGAGAGTACTAGAAGCTATTTTACACTTGTCAGGCCTCATTTAGAATATGCCGCTAGTATATGGGATCCGTACGAGGAAGGTATGATAAAAGAATTAGAGCGTGTGCAAAGAAGATCCACTAGATTTGTTAAAGGCCGCTATGATAATTGTATAAGTGTTACGAGTTTAATAGAAGAACTAGGCTGGGAATTACTATCAGAACGCAGGTTGAAATTTAGGTTAAACCTTTTCAGTAAATTGGAAACCGATTTGTCGCATATTTTAAGTCGATAATTCTTCTTCCCGTTACTCCACCGGATAAACCTTCGTTTTACCCTTCTTCGGCAATTGCCATATCGTCAAATGAATCATGCAAAGTTTCATCAGCTACTGAATCGTCAATATTGGACGGGGTTTCTTCAATAGCGCAAGAAGTTCCTCCTACGTGCGACTCTGTTCCCATTACTTTGAGACGCCTGTTTCGGATAATAGAAATTTGCATACTTACACATGAATATATCATTACATTAAGATAGTGTTTTCACAAAAAATGACAATATTTACCTTTTTTCTTCCCTCCGCTTGGCCAAAAATTCACCCTTTCTTTTTTTCCTCGCCATCGAAAATGTCAAGCGACTGCCTACTTTAATTTTCCGATATCGGTACGCTTCCGATGAAATTTCGAGACTTGACAATTAGTCAGTTTGACTGTTACTAGACACCCCGAGAGCGACAACCTAAGCTGAGACTCAAGAAATAACCCGTCAGTAAAGCAGACACTCCGTCTCACTCGCCTCTGCTTCCCGCCCGCCTTCACTTTCCCTTCCCCCTAGCTCCAACACCTCAAGGTTACCGTTTTAGGATATAGGGTAGAGGGACCGTGCCACTTTTTGAGTAGCGCAGTAGGCGGAGAATGTGTGAACTGTTTCGTGATTTGCACGTTGCTAGAGGCGTATCCCTGGGCTGGAGTTGGCGAAAAACATAAATTACTTTCAGAATATCTCAGCAGCGTGTCTTTTAATAAAAATCAATAATTTTCAAGGATCCAACAGACTAAGCTTGAATCTTGTACTCTATAATAACGAAAGTTAAAAAAATAGCCCCTCTGTCTCCCAATATTTGCAACAAAAAGGTCTATTTTTACATCGAGATATATTTTTAACAAGGCTTATTACGTAAAATCTAGGATTATAGAGTAATAGTTTGATACTTTCTCTTTTAATTACTGAAAACCCCATTCCGATATCTAGCTTCCTGTTGGAGCAATCTTCCTTGAAAAATAGGTCTGAAAAACAGCTATGTATCACGGCCCCTTAAGGAGTTTTCATTGACTTTGTACTTAAATTCTTTCCTCTTTCCTACTTTATTGATT
Organism: Platycnemis pennipes; assembly: GCA_933228895.1. Classification (NCBI taxonomy): domain Eukaryota; kingdom Metazoa; phylum Arthropoda; class Insecta; order Odonata; family Platycnemididae; genus Platycnemis; species Platycnemis pennipes. Next base: position 58,440,602 of record OW121853.1, read on the forward strand.
CCAACTTGGTGTATTCCTCCTTATCCCCTATAATTGCCCTTTTTATGTCCTTGCTAATAAACCCAATTTCATGTGAAATACCGATGAGATAAGTCAAGTCTACTAATCATCCTATACCATCTCTCTCTTACTTTAATGTTAGTTAACTCTGCTCTTAACCACATTTTATATATTCATTCCCTTAGTTAAATTTTGGTATGTCATTTATGTTAACATTTGACAATTATTCTGCACTGTTCCAAAGGTAGATGGCATTAATCCTTGTTATGGATATTTATCATCCCCCAAATACATTATAATGGCCAATAAAATTATATTTCACGTATCTGGTGACTGCCGTGCTCCTTCACAAACTGAATTCTTGCGAGCAAGAATTTAAATTAGTGGAAAGTAATTTCCTGCGAAAAAGTAATTTCTTTTCTTTTACTTACATTATCATCGAATATAATATGCATCCCTAGCTTTGATTTGAGTCACCTGTTGCCTGTATGTAAGTTGGCATACGATAGCATACAACGAATGGCACAGAAATTAAAGTCACATTTATGCGATTTTAATTGTTTAATTATTCAGGGGAAGTGACCGACAGATATGGCCATTTGCACTGTTTAGAAATTGTAGGGTAACTTGGTATGGGTAGGAATTTTTGAAAATGAGTAAGGGTGGAGTGAAATCCGATATTAGTCTAATCTTAACAAAAAGCACAAGGGATCCACGCCACGGTTTAACGACGGATTGACCTTGGAAAGCACTCCACGTAGTATCCAAGCAGGGTTCTGACATGTTTAAAAAACTTTGCCTATGCCAGGAGTCAACTCGGACCCTCGAGATGGGATTGCAATACTCAAACCTCCACAACAACCCTATTCCATTTTTGACAGTTCATTCAACCTCGGTTGCCATGCATTTCCGAGTAGCTGCGGTGTGATCATTTTTATTGCATTTCATTTTGAACCTGCGAATTATTTCAAACTTACTTCTCCTCAATTCACACTATCTTAAATTATATTGCATTGTATTTTTGTGTCAGTAATAAGGCCGCAATTATTTACCTAGTTAAGATTCGTTAGCTCATGCTGGCACATTTTAGGTGGGAAGGGATAAAAAAGAAGAACGCCCTGATTAAATGATTTTCCTCCTTTAGAAGGGTTGGTTGTGGGTCACGGACGATTTTGGAGTTACAGCGGGTCGTAGCGGACGGATACTAAGGAGGCCGAAGAGAGGGAATCGCTCGCGGGAATGTGGAAAAAAATGACTGGGATCAGAAGGAAGAGTTTGAGGAAGGGGAGGGAGGGAGTAGTGGATGAAGGGTTGGAGTGTGAGGAGAAGTGGGTGTGTTGGAACGAGAAAGAGAGACGGGGAGACATACTGCCTGTGCGTGCAGTAATTAGCATACTTAGATATCCTTGGGGTAGAATCGAGAGAGTACGAGGAGGGGGGTGGGGGTGGAAACAATTGACTGACTGAACGCAAAAGTTCTCTCTCGTTAGAGCGTTCTCACTCCGGACGATTTGTATTTTCGTTAGCACTTTGCTCCAAGCTCGAATACCCATCCCTCTCCCTGGCTCTCCTTGCCTGCCGCATCTCCGCAAGCCATTCGACTACGCCTAATTTTCCTATTTCCTTCTCTGCCATCTTTCTCTCCCGCCCCTTTTCCGCTTCTCCTAATTAAAAAAAATATAACTCTGCCCTTTTGCCTTTACGGTGTGGATGACATGCTAATTTCGGCGGACCTTCTCCATTCATTGTCCAAGCCCCGGGCTTTTTTTCAATACATTTATACGTAATGAAAGCCTTCGAAAATGTTGAAAGTATGTAATTTTTATGGACCGCTTTTCTCGGGGCGGGATGGCGGGAGTTCCTCTGGATTAATGTCCCCAGGTCTTTTCGATGATCAGTCATTTCTCCTCATCAAAGACTTGAGTCATGTTCTTCAGCCATACGATGGGTTTGAATGGTGTAATTTATTCTTTGATCCCATTTAGAGGGATTTCTTAAAATTTAGTTAGAAAAAGTTGGTGCTGAGATGACAGCTGAGCTGATGGTGCTGAGACTGATGACGAATTATTAGTTTAACGTCGATCTCGAAACTTTTTTCTTAGTTAAATTCTGTGAGATGTAACCCCCATTAAGACTCTAGATTAGTTCTTTTTGCGGTGATGGACTGAATTGGTTATTTGTCCCGTCGTCCATTCTGCCTTGCTGCTGTTCCGAAATTCGTCTCATTCTCAATGCCTTCTTCTGCGATGCATCTGGATGGTAATTGCTGGTGTTACGAACAACATCTCTCACCCCTTATTAAAAACCTCGTGAAATAGAACTCTCGATTCGTCTCCATAAAAATCATTAGCCACAATTGAATTACTTCAGATGCATCCAGGCCAGTGGTCCACAAAAATATTTCGTCAATCCACAATCTATATCTCAGTTTTTACGTGTGATATGCTTACAACTTCATCTCACTTAGGGAGGATGATATTACATTAACAGGTAAACACCATTTCAGCTATCTTTTTCACAACGGCATGAAAAGTCTTTTTGGAGGGTTATAATTATCATCCAAAGTGGCATTCGAGAAATTATTTTCTTTTTTTATCTACTCTGCAAGCTTAGATGTTTATAACGTCCTAATAAACTTAAATATTATAATTATGTGGACTCTTAACTTGTAGAAAGAGTGTCAATGAAGTTCTTTTAAAAAGAGGTATCTTAATTCTACGGTTGAGAAATAGTAATATTTTTGTTTACTTAATTAAGGTGATTGAATATATAAATTATTCAGTTCTAGGCTGCAGTAAATTAGCGGAGATTTGTGTATATTTTATGGTTATTGGTGAGTAAAACTCTGAAATGTGGAGGAATTGATTCTTGAATAGCGGGTATCCTCTGGTACATGATTTTTCTGGTATTATATTGTTGCATACATTATATAAAAAACATTTATAAAATACATGTGATGCTAGTAAGGGATAGAAAAATTCATGTGTTGCGTAGCTTCACAATATTACTATTATCTTTGCATCTCATGAGTTATTATCATTAATCCATACTTGTTATTCCAAGGTTTGATTTGGAATTCGACTGTATAAGGGAAGGTTCATATTGGCTTTGCCGTGGTAGACTTGTAAGCATGTGTGGTTTTGTAAATCAATTGTGCTGCATCTAGAACTGTGCGCTTCTATGTCAGGAACTATATATCCCTAATTTATTTCCCTTTCGCATCACATTACAAAAAAAAACAGTCCAAGACAATTAATGGCAACGCCGTTGTTCTCTCGAAAAGTAGAATTGATTAGAAGGGGAAGTAGGAGAGGAGCCTGCCGCGGCAGTAATATAGGTAAATTTGCTGCCTGAAAACCCAAAGACCGAGAGATTCTTATCTTAGTAAGTATTAGGTTTGACCATGCGATATAACCTTAGAGCATCTGAAAATCTAGTTAGTATATTACAAATATTACAAAGAAGGGAATATTGGCATAAGGTACAGTTCTTGTTCTGGTGTTACGGTATATTTGTTTAGCGAAAATTAAAACAGCCTCACCTTCCGTTTCTCGTAGTACACTTCTATCTGGTTAGAGACGTGGCAAAAATACATCACGTCTTTTAAAATCATCGCCGAAACCTGAATTTGTTCATTTAGAAACGAGATTCCAGTTCTTCGTTTCTTCTTCTCCTCTGTTGTTTGTCGCTCTCTTTCACCGATCACCCTTTCAAATATCATTCAGTAATCGATATATTCTTTTCTCTCCCCATTGCATCTACTAGCCGTATTTCACTTACTCTTTATTCTCCGCGCGGTATCGCTCTTTCCCAGCTTTCCTTCGTACTCCGCCGCAAGTCTTTCCTCCTATTCTCTCTTCCTCTAATCCCTCCGTTTTCGGGAACCCGTTAAACCTTCATTTAACCACCGCTTCGTCCTTTACCGACTGGGTTCTATCCGAAAACAATGGCCGTGCCCTGTGGTCAGCTCGTGCTCATCCCGTCATGTTATCTCTGCTCTCGTCTTGTGTGGGGCAAGAGAGAGAGAGAGAGAGTGGGTGTTATCGCTTTCCACCGCAAACATTTGAGTGGCACTCTGATCGGGCGTTCGATTCGTCGTTTACGAACCGCGCCTCGCATCCCTCTTCGCCCCTCAAACTCCTCCCTGAGGGCCTTTTTTTTTTAGGGCCCCCGGCGAGCTCCACCCGTCGCGTCGTTCTCCGTTGATTATCGCGTGCCGGAGGGTAGGTTGAGCACGAATTTCGAAGCACGTCTCGCGATGAAATAAATATTGGGATCGCGCCGTTTGTTGGGGTGGACAGGAGGCGTGGAAGAGAAACGAGCTCCCGTGTCGAGAGAGACTTTACGACGGTCGCGAAACGGTGCTTCGCGGAATATGACTGTAGAGAGAGTTGGAGAGAAACAATTGAGCAGCGCAGTGTGGTCCATTTGGCGTTTTTGGACGTTCGGCGAGGCTAACGATGCCGACGAAGGATGTCCTGAATGTTATTTGGAGAGGTGGATAAAGTTGATCAAGTTTCCCTCGGGGCTTCGTGTCTATATGCGCCGGAGCGTGACTCCAGGGCGGTTAAACAATTCCAATCGTTCCATTGATTTTGCGCGTTGTGTTCGATTCGTGTGAACGCTATCCTGCGCTTATGGTTGCGCTATAACCGCTGGGCATAACCGCTAGAATATGACATCGATCCCCTCAGCGTTTTGTCTCGTTAGATTTTACACCCAAAGGTGAACGCTTTAAATTCTTTTTTATTAGGGTTAATGTTCTCCGCACTTGCCGAGGGACTGTTGAATTTGCATCACTCTCCTTTATGGTTTGCTGTGCTTCAACGTTTCAAGTAGCTCCTTGTATGCTCGGGGGTATCACAATTGTCAATGACCGCAGAATCGCATCAGCAACTAGCGTAGGATAGTGTCCGTGTAAATGCTGGCAATAAGTGCATCTCAGTATACGTTGAATTTGTTTCCCACGGTGCCACCTCGTTAGTACTTCTTTTCAGCAGGACGTGATGTTCGGTTTTGTGTAGGTAAAATGGAGCACTTTTTGACATTAAAATAGGATGTAAGCGTAGAATCATATATCCCTCAAGATTATTCTGTATTTTTGTTAAATGAATTCTTCTTATCATATATTGAATAATAAATATATTATTTATTTGCATACTTGAATCTTATATGCTTCACTCTATGCTAGAATAGTCTTATTTACGGTCAGCTTGAAAATTATTTGGGTGGAATTGGTCTGAAATTAGATATAATATGGACTAGTTCTGCAGACAGGAAATATGTGCGGTCCATAGTTTTAACCATAAGGGTAAGTACGAAGAGTCTAATTACCTTACAAGAGTATGTTAAAAGGTTGAGCAGTTGGAAGCAGTAGATAACAACTGCCGTTGAATGCCAAGGAACTTATTCTTATTGTAGGACTATTGAGGAAATTAGATGTATTGTGTGCGTTGAAATGTATTATGGAAGTTATTTTAGTGTGGAGGGCGGGATTCGCGCCATTATCGTTGTGAGCATATAGGTACTATAAGTTACAATGTCTTAGGGAACGGAGGTATGGTAAATTGAAGGACAAAGCTGGATACTGTGTTACCTCATCATCATTATCATATCAATCGTAAGGTTAGTTTTTCTCAGCTATCCACTTAATTCTCAAATTGACTAATATCTTCGTTTTTGCATATATCTTTTCTTTGGCACTTTTCTCCATTTTCACCATAAATTTCATAGGAGACAATACCTTTCTCATTTTCCGGCTCACTTACCTTTTGACGAGTCTTTATGATGATCATCATCTCTCAATTTATCGCCGATTAGTTGCCCCGTAGTCAGTAGTTTTCATCGGGCTTTACCTTGATTCCACCTCATGACTTTTTCTTTTGTTACTCGAGTGTTCCATTTTAACCTTATTATTCTATAGTAACACCACCTCAATTGCCTCCAGTCTTGGTTTTTCTGCTGCTTATGTTGTCCATGACTCATTATCACCAGCAACATGCTACATATGAAAGTTCTGATGATTGCGTTTTCTTAATTCCATTTCCATTATGATCTATTATTGCGGGCTGGAAAGAGGAAAATTTTATGTACCTGTACGGCAGTATCTAATCTCATTTAATCGCGTGGATCTGGTTGGTGTGGTGGCTAGAGTACTGGCCTCCCATCCCGAGAGCCCGGGTTCGATTCCCGGCAGTGGCGAATTTTTCAGTGGCAAACCGGTTCCCACTAGTGGAGGGCATCTTAGGTTCAGTACTCTGTCAATGGTCTCTATGGCGTCTGTCGTTAAGAGTAGGCTAATGCCGACGCCGGGTTTCTCTTCACCCTTTCCTCATTACTTGAAATGACCCACTTATCCTAAATTGGGCAGCTGTCGGTCACCTCCCCTGAATTACGAACTAACTATTTAACCGATCACATCGGCTGTAGTACTTTCGTTTTATCACTCCATCGTCGAACACATCAGTATAAAATTCTTTTAAAGCATTCAGTATTAATTTTAACGTACGGTCTGAAAGCGATTCCTCTTCTAGCTCTTCTTCTAAGCTTGGCACGCTGACGCAGCTATCATAACTATACTTCATAAATATCCCGTGTCATTGAACACGTTCTAATTCCCATTCTTAATATACTTAGTGTTGGATCCCTTATATGTATGAGTGGACATTCATTCCATTCAAAAGTGTTACAGAAGAACGATGAAGATAAAATGGATCGCCAGTGTGAGTAGAGAAACGTACGTGTAAGAGATGAATTAAGTGTATTTGCATGAAGAAGTAAGCCAATAGTAGGAGACCTGGAGAATTGAGTACAGAGCAGCTTAGGAGTGATGACAAATTTTGATTGCCATCTTCATTTTTCTCTCGCTTGCTAGCGTGTTAATTGACATTCAGTATCATGTACTGAATGTCATGTAATTCTGTAAGTATATGCATGTACATGTACTTCTTACCGGCTGCTATCTGCTAAATCCGAGATTTCTCCCATTCTTTTTTTCCCAACTATACATATATATTTGTTCTTTGTATTCCTTTACATCCATAATGTTGTCTCTATTCTCCTTTTGGAGATATATCACATAGGTACCTTCGCTGTTCTCATCCTCTATCACTCTAATGTGCAATTTTTGTAACCGTGCAACTTTTCTTCCCTTATGAAGCATGTCGGTGGAAAAGAATAGGAGTTCTAGATGGAAGATCACATCAGGGATCTTATTTCCTCCTATCATTATCAAATTATATATTTGTTGTAAAAAAGGGTTTTGTGACATAAAAAACTTTTCCAACTCGTCGGAAGTGCTCTTGCCATCCGTTCCCGCCTTTGGATGAAAAAAGTTTACAAACTCGGAAAAAGTTTCCATCCAATGTTTAATTTTTTTTATTCATGCATTTCCATGACTTAGATAGTAACTTTCAGCTCTAATTTTCATCACCGTTGAAAATTGAAAATGGTACTAAACGACGTTTAAACTAAGAGTTAAATTTAGCTGAGAATTTTAAAATATATGAGGTACTTGCAATCAGTTTTTACAGGCGAAAGAAGTTTCAAAAAAATATCTTAGAAGAGACTGGGATACTGGTAAATGAATATTATCCTCATTGGCATTTTAGGTATATAGTCACGAAGTCTGCTATTAGTTCCAAATAAAAATATGCGGGTTTCATCATTCCAATGATGATTATGTTTGTCATTGCCCCTTTCTCTTCACTATTTCTCCTTTTAGATCCACATCATGAACACCTGAAGTCTTGCATGCTCAAAAGGATAGAATTGTGGAGAAAATAAGTGAACAAAACACTATGGGTAATAAATATTATTGACATATTCCTTTAAAAATAAAAAAGCCCAGAGCTATCACGTTTCTTTGCAACGTATTAATACAAAACTCGATCTCTTAGCGAAGCAACATTTGCACAAACCTAAATCTTGGTAAGTCATTAAATATCATCAATCCGTAGAGTATAGGATACTTTCTATTCACTTTATAATCCCAAGTTTGATTTTACGCTATTTTATATTTTCGCATAATAATTATCGGTTAAAATGGCTTTGCATCATGCAGCATTATTTTATTTGCGAAAATTCATTTATTTTATATTAATCTGCAATCACCGGTTATTCACTACATGAAAGAAAATTTAATATATAATCTAATTATATCTAAGTATAGCTTTCTGTTCCAAATCATAAAATCATATTAAAATATACCACTAATTGGTAAGTTTTTAATTTTTTAAAACCTCTCCGTAGACGACCAAATTCAATGCTAATATTGACTATCATTAAAATAGACACAGAAGAATATTTGTCCCGTATTTTGAAGTCAAATGATACGTCCATTTCGTATGGTAAATATGAGTGAAGGAATCGTTCTGCACATGCATTCTGGGGACTTCAAAATTTGCACACATAAAACATTAGTCTTTTCTGAAGATGAATAAACGTTACGAATGGAGAAAGTAATGCTATTAGGGCAATGTTTACCGCCCTGCACACTAGGAAAAATAGTGTTATATACGAAAAATCTGCTACGAAAATTGGCGTTGACCTTATCGTGAATACAAGTCAATGAATTTCTATCTCTACAAGCACCTCAAATCATTCTTTTTTCTTATTATTTTCTTTCTTTCCTGAAATCTCATTCAAGTGATACATGTACAAAAAATGCTAGACGTTTTTGAGTTCTTAAGAAATATGTCTGTTTTTTTACTCGTTTTTGTGTTTCTATGCTCTTTAAAGATTGAATATATTGTTTCAGATGTGATAGATGCGATTGCGATGGTAAAAAATTTTTCAGTCTTTCAATACAAACACACAGTAGCTGTGAATTTAGATCCGATGTTGTTGAGCAGATTAACATTATCATTTTAAAATCCTCGTCCGACCAGGTTATAGAGAAATTCGGAGAACTGATAATTCTGTTTCAATATGAGATATGATCTTTTAATATTTGGTCCTGTACGGAATAGCTCCATCCGTTGAGTTTGGAAATGTTTTCAGCGAAGGTCTGGTCATAAAAAACAAAGCAGGTCAATATTCTGAAAACTAATTATTACATATATAGTCACCGGATAGAGTTACGAGATTAGGTGAAGAACTTGTTACCTGATATTCATGTGATAAGAACTAAAAATTTAATCAAATTTTGAATTATTTTATACTTTTATATTTTCGATAATATTTTACTGAATATTTCAACATGCATTTGTAAAAACGCACGAATAATATCGAAATGAATTTGTTTTGTAGAAACTGCGGAATACTATCAGATGTTGGTAAAGTTACATATTCATAACATTAGCAAATCAACTAGTGCAGACTTGAGCGTCTGGTTCATTCATTTTTCTAGAGGTTCATTTTGTCTAGAAATGGATGGTTTCATCTTTCAGTTTCAACACCGAAAAATTTTCGTCCCAAAGTCAGTGTGAATCCCATGGTTGCATCACTGGTGTTAACAGCTGCACATTTGTCGGTAATTATCAAAAGTCGAACGTGTGGGTTCGGATGAAATAGTGAGAAAATTAATGTGGTACCACCTTCGAAATGGGTCATAGCTTGGCGCTGTTTTTCGGCGACTCCCTCATTAATCTCTGCCACCCCTGATATTAAATCTCATTAAGCGGCATTAGGAGGGCGATTCATAATGGCGGCCCAGAGCCGCCTACCGGGAGTGAATCCACGATAAAACCGCCTGAGGATGTGTGAATTTGCCCTAACGACTTTTCCCACCTGCCATTCCGACGTACGTACATACTATATATGTATGTGGGCAACTTTATTTAAATTTTAGCTCTCCTTTCTTTTCTTCTCACAGATATTTAAGAGCCACTTTCAGTCTCTTTATCCCGCACGGTGTGATTGGAAATATTTCCAATTTGATTTCGTTTCTTTGTTTTTCAAAAATTGTTTAGGGAAGTTCTTGCTTATTACTATTGCTTATTATTATTAGTAATTACTTGCTTATTATTATTGTAATGCACAATTATTATTAATACACAGTTGTATCACTAGTATCTTAGTACATTTGCCGGAACACGCCCATGCGGTGGCTGGTAGGGTAAAACTTAGATGTAGAATTTGGTGCTGATAAATGTTTTAAAAAAATTAAACTTAAAATCTGGGTGAAATGTATACTGATTTCATGCCTTAGCTACGTGATCTCGCCACCATGCTTTCTTCGCTGTGCTCGTCCATTTGATTTGTTAATTTATTTATAATCTCTTTATCCCAACTTTGTGTTTACATTTTCCATTTTCTTCTTTACTTATTTTCGCAATCAGGTCTTCCATGATTCAAGGCGTATTTATCCTTCTTTTACTGCATCTATTGCTTGATTTGCCTCAAGTTCTCCCTAGGGGAAAAATATGTAATAGAAAGAATTATCGTTTCAAGTTTATCCTCATTTCATGTTTGTTTTCGTTTTTTCATGGTGGGGTTCACCGAAGCCAAATACCCGTTGCTATTCCTCCTTTCTTTGCTAGTTACATTCTTCATTGATTTGCTGCTGTAGTCTCCCAAGTGACAGGCACTCGTGGAGAGGCCAACAGTGTGGCGGTATTATATACCACGCAGTCTATTTCCCAGAGGCTGGTCGTTTCCGTCAGGATCAATACTACGATGCCATTCAACTGGGACAGCTGTTGGTCCCGCAGAGAAATTTTATGATGAATATTTCTCTGCCTGTTAGTCGTCTCATCAAAGTTTATAGTGCTTTCCAACCGCTTAAGTAGATCAGAATCGGCCTTCGGCTCGTCTCCCTTTGCCGAAAAATCGGTGGAAGCCCCGGCAGTAGGAGGCTCATCTGCTTTTCTAGGAGATAGAGCCTGGGCCGGTGGTGTACTACTCTGACCTTGCGGTTGGAGTGTCATTTTCGTGCGCAAGTGATTGGCGTAGTCGCGCAGATTCTGCTGCGACAGATGGGTATACTCAGGATGCATCTCACACCACAAAGAGTGCATCCTCACCATGTATCCCTTACGTTTTGTCTCACTGGCAACATGGCAAGCTAGAAGGTCTCCCCTCAGGGTCTCCGTCCACTTCATGCGAGCTCCCTTTTTAGATTGCATAGATTTGCCACCCCCAACTATACTAGGAACCTCATCCGAGAACGGCCGGTTGTTGGTGGCGGTACTGGAATTCTTCGGAACCCAGGATTTCCGCAAGTGGGGAGGTTAACCCCACAAGCAGACGGCCACCATTAGCCGGCCGAAGCCGTTTCCAGGGACGCCTCGAGGAGGTCGATGGTCCGTTTTTGACCCCTATTACTATTATTATTATGGGCTGTTTCATAAATTGTCTTTTCTTGGGGTTTTGCAACGCCATTTGATGGTGTTTGAGCCAAATATTTGTTGTCACAGAATAGTTTTTCATGCAGGACACCATTGTGTTCTGGCCGCGATAATCCTTTCAACCTAATGCTTACGTCCATCTTTTAATTCCTTTCCCCTCTCCTCTATCTTTTCCCCGTACCTATTTGGTGTTTTCTTCTGTAAACTTCTATTCCTAATTTATATTTCTTGGTAAAATGTGTTTTCATTTTCTTCTTCGTGGTTATTCTTTTTTCTTTTTCTATATAAACATTTCGTGCGGCTAACGTCACGAAGGTATTGTCATCCCCGCTTTATGTACGACATCAAGTGGGCTGGATTTTATAATTGCCTGTATTTATTTTTCTGCTGTCGGCGAGCATTAAAAATTTTTGAAAAATTCAATACAAGTCTGCCTCATTAGTGTTTCTTACGCGTCACAACCACTTACACTGTCATTCACTAAGTTCAGTCGCTATTTGCAGCTGCCACTTGGGGGATTGCGGGGAAAGGCTTCGCGGAATAACAAATTATTGTTAACTAGCCGAAAAAACCTTACCTTGTGAAATTTTGAGCTCCTCGTGGAATATCTGCCCCATCTTCTTTTATTCGGCTCCTATCCTTCGCCTTATTTGGCATTGGTGGCCCTCCGTGCTTCCACTGGTGCAACTTCAGATGTCACTCATTGCTTTGGGTAAGCCCCCACTTATACTGCCTTATGGTCGTAATTTAAGGACAGAAAAATCGTGCGGGAAAATCAATGATTATATGTGAATGAAAGTGCTAATTACGTAGAGAAATGGGTTGAATTCGCTGTATAGTGAAATTTTAAAGAAAGAGTATAATGTCTGAAGTACTATGGCTTCGTAAGAAACTTCTAACGCTAGGGACTTGAATTATTTCTTGGAATTTCGTCGACGTTAAGTCATCGACTATATTTCTAATATAAGTCGGTGTATAAGACAAACTCGTTGGGGATCCGCACTGCCATTATCTCTTCCTCCCTGCGTCATCTCTTTCGATGGCCGATGTCTCAATCGTTGCCACCCACTTCCCTGGATCGTCTGGCGTGCGCGACGGAGGGGGAGGTTCGAAGAGGGAAGTGTCAGGGTTGGAGTCTGGCGAATGGGGAGAGGGACAGGAAACTGAATGAGGAAGGGAGAGAGGGGTGAGGGGTGATCAAGAGCTGGTCCAGGATGGGCAAAGGAGAACGAACGAGGGAGGCAGCGGATAAGAAGCGAAGAAGAGAGAGACTGAAGATGGCTCAGCAGGCGAAGGGAAGTTCAAGTGAAGGATTGAGTTGGAGACGTGTGGGTGGGGTTGAGAGAAGGGTGGAATGGGGGGTGGGGGGTTCGTTCGTTTGAAAAGTCGGCAAATGGTCCCTTCTTCCGACGCCGAACAATTGATTTCTCCCCGTCTCCTTTTCGTATTCGCCTGCAGGGGTACGGCGACGGTCCCTGAACCGCTATTTCCCACCTCTCCACCTCCACCCTTCTCGTTCGCCTCCCGCTTTTCATCTCCTCTCCTCTCAAACTCCTCCACCATCCTATCGTCTATACCCTCTGCCATCTCCCGTCGTCCTAATGCGGGTGTTTTCTTGGCGTGGAAAACTTAGGGAGGTCTAGTTTGATGCCTTCACCCACTTGGGAAAGATTTTTTCCTCACTTTCAGAAATGCTTTCCCAGAATCAGCGACTTTTCGTTCATACTCGGCGTTACCCTGCGGGGACTGTCCCTGGTTTAATGTGTTTTCGATCTTTGTACGTCTTCGATCATTTGCTATTTGTGTACGCCTTGGACAAGGGTTGTTGATGTTTCGGTGGAACAGCATAGACTGCGACACTTCCATGGTTCACCTTTTTCGGATATCTTCTTGAGTCTCTTGATTTTCTGGTTTTGGTAATCGGAACTGTTAAACTCATCTGTAATCCAGAAGACCAAACCGATAGGCCTTTGAAAGAGAATTACTACGGTGAGGTCCTTGTTCTTGCGCTGAAATGGAGAGTCAAAAGAGGATGCTATGAGGATGAGGCAGAATCATGATCAAAAGATTAATCAACTGTAACCAATCCCCATTTACGGATTACAAGCGTTGGTAATTATCTCGACGAAAACCAAGTAACTAATGAAGAAATACTAGCATTTTTGCCATGTATTCAATCATCGTGAGTCTTCAAGTATTTTTCAATCAATCCTGAGGAGCAATATTCTCAATCTCTTTTTTTGGAAATGGAGCAAATCTTTTCAATTGTTGACATTTATCTGAAGAGTGGATCTCTTATTCATTATTTACATCTTAAATCGTTATCAATTTTTATTTATTAATATTTTATCATTTTTAACATTTTTTAAAGACAGTTATAGTTTTTCCCGTTACAATAATGCTTTAAGTGACGTATTTCTTGCACAAATCGACCTGCAATACCTTTCACTCGGCAGTAATAGCTCCAATTGACCGCTATTGACGGGCGTATTACATTTTAGACCCAGATTTTGCTAGCTGAAGGTATTGGCCGCTTAAGAATTCAATTTGATATCAAACTCCTTTTCACGCATCGTCTTAATTCTGCTTTGATCATTTTTGCCTCGAATAGATTAATTACACTTTTCACGCAACTAATTTCGTGTAAATCTTTGAGTCCTGTCATTCCCAATTAAATTATTCGGCCTTTTTTGCCTTTGAAATCTATGCATTTTTTTCTTTTGCTGATGATGCTTCGAATTTCCTCTGTCTAATTGCTATTTTTTCATGTCGGGGTGCTGAAATTATGATTTTACGAACAGCCATAACCAAATACGGATCAATAAAGTCTTCACTAATTTCGCAGGGTGATTCGCCACGGTTTCAATTTCGTTTATGTAACTCGCCCCCGCCTCTTCTCATTCCAATCGGCACTCTCAACTTTCCTGGCGGAGGGAACATTCTTCCCCCCTTCACAACAGCCAACCACCTTCTTCTTTCCCCAAGCTCACCCCCGGGGACCTGAAACACCATTGTCACCCTTCACTCCCATCCCTTCATCCCTCCTAACCACTCCTCCTTGAACTTCTACCCAGCCTTCCCATCATCCTTTCCCGAATGAAAGGGGAATGGTATCGAAAAATTCCTCCCCACTCTACGGTTTCGCAGTCGACTTTCCTTTTTCCAATCCCGCACCCGCTTTCCGCGTTCCTTCCTCCTCCCCTCCTTTCTGCTTCTCTCGTACTTATTCTTTCCGTCTTTAAAACGTTCTTCTTTCATTGCCATCTCATTTTCCTTTCCTATCCTTTTACTTCTTTCGCGACAGCGCGTATCATTTATCGTTCTCCATGTCAACATCGTGCATACCAAGGACGCTCGCTTCCATTCCACATTATATAAACATATTTATGTATGTAAATCTTTTAAACGCGTTATGTATTCAAATGTTTATTTGCGTAAATACGCACTTATTCTTAACTCTGCAATGGACAATGTTTTTAACCCCTACTCTCCCTTCCCCAGGGCATCACTTGCCATTCCCTGTTGCGAGGATGTATCATCTCTTGCCAAGCTTCTCATTTCCTCTCCCCACTCCTCGAGAAAAGAATAATAAGAGAACTCCACCAGCGTAAGCGCCTTTCACGTTGCCCAAAACCCATGGAAATAAAACTTCCTTTTTAAAGCATTTTTTTTTCCTTGCACGTATCAGAATTTATAAGAAGCGAAAAAAGAGAAGTTTCAACGAAATGGACTAGTTCCTTTTCTTTGGGTTCATTTCTCAGATAGTCCCGGAAGAACTCGCGGACATTAAACATTTCAGGAAACTTCCTTTTCACTATTTATTCTTTATTTCTTTCTTTTTCCACATTTTTTTCACCTTTCTTGGTAGGGCATCCATCTGCTTCCCTCTACTCAGTGAACCCAACCATACAACGTTCTATTTCTTCCCCTCTGGTATTTAAATGTTTTTCCCCCTCGCTCGGTTGCTTTTTATTGATTGCTTCGGTTGGTTGGCAGAGAAGGAAGGACGTGGGGACACGATATTTCCTGAATGTAAAAGTGTGGACAAGGGTGCGGATAGAAACTTGATTGAAGGAGCTCATACATTTTGAAGATGCAAAAGTGCTTCGGACGAAATTTCTTACATTACCCTAGTTTTGATTGCATTCACGGCTACGACTTCAAAGTATCTTATTGCCCATAGCTAGAGTGTGTGACAATTGTTGGCCCAACATTAAGACATTCATATCCCAAAGTAATCAGCATTATTGTTAGTAACATCATTATCAGTTTTACTGTCTAGTCACTAGCATGCACCTTGGAAAATGGTAGGTTTACGTGCAGAACAACGTTTCCAAAACATCGTCACGCACTGTGTGCACGAAGCTAATACTAATTTTTTTATGCTGAAATATGCAAAGAAATATCTAAAACAACTGCAGTACCCCAGGAACCCCCGGGTTTCAATTTATTCTTCTGTATTCCCTTATTTTACGAAAAATGAATCGCATATTGAATCTTTAAATTGCTACCGACTTCTCCATTTAATATTTTCAATATCTAACGTAGTGCGTTATTGAGGTTTTAGTGTAATCCTAACGCTTTCAGAAAAGCGATCCACTCCAACTTTATATGGAGGCATTTCACGTATGGTAGTGATTCAAAACCAATGCCGTGTATGGATCTCATCAGCGTTTTTTTTAACGTAGTTTTAAGCGTAGTGAAGTGATGATGGGGTTTGAGTAGTTTCATGATGAACGGAGACCAGCTTTTGGTATCTTTTTGAAAAAGGGGGCTCTTAGGTGCAGTGGCAATGAGAAGAGTGAGTTTTGGAATCTTGTTGAACGGCGACGAATAAATCCTTCATTGTCAGGTGCTAATCGGCCGGAAATTCCAAGATGCGAATCTTGTCCATGGAGGACGAGAGGAGGTGGTGTTTATTTTTCTCATTGTCAGATTAGAATCACCCGTGTGTATGCCACACTTTCCTTCCCATGAGCATTAAAACATGGCACACGTGCACACCGTTGAACATATGCATAACTAGACACGGGCCTCTTTTCTTCTAGGTCGTCTTTAAGACCGTGTATGTGTAAAGCTTCTCAAGAAAGTGTAATTTCTTGAAGAACTACTTTAGCAAGGACTTCGGAAGAGGTATAATTAATGGCAGGGTGGTGGAAATATGTGAATTATCCCTCGAAAATTCTACAGGCCACTGCTCTTCATTTCCTCGGCTACAACCTCGACTTTGGAGACTTGACATGTAATTGATGAAGATACACTTTGTACGTTATTATTTACACGAATGGTGGTGGAATTTCGTAATGAAACAGCAGTGAATCTGTCTTCATCGTGGCAAAGCTTTCACGTAGTTTTTTTAATTAGACTCACCCTTTAAGATGTATTTTAACTTCTTTCTGCCAGGCTGAGCTGAGTTCTGCTTCCTTAATGATCACTCACCCTCCGCAACCCTCGTATCCTACACTCTTCTTTGGGCAGAACGCCGAAATAATATAATAAACTGCCCCATATTTTCCCCTATTATTCGTGAAAGCACACATCGTTGGTTAATAGGGTAGGATTTGAATCAATACCCGAATACACCGCCACGGTGGTGAATTTTGGTATTGAGAAGTGATTTCAAAATTAATGTTGTACATATAGTATGGTAGAAAGGCCATTAAGCTTACTGGAGCTCTCGTGCCTTTGAAATCGAACTTTGTATAACATTGAGCTAGAGTTCTTTTCTATATTTATATTATTTCATTGCTTCATCCTTCATTTTCCTTTGCCCTAGTTTAACTTCTAATGTTTCTAAAACTGAGTAAAACCTCAGCATTAATGTTCATCCTTAATATTGGACTGTATACTAATGCACGAAATCATTGTCAGGAATCTGAATAATGAGACGTGGATGACTTTTCCCTAAGTATTTTCATCATCCCTAGTTATCGTAATTCTAACTTTGATTTTTAAGCAGCTCTGCACACAATTGTGCCCTCTTGATTTGTTGGTAAGTTTTATGTTATTTGTGAATCTTTAAAGACATTTTAATTGTGCAAGAAGATGCTAATGTTAGATGAGGAGTCCTTGAAGTGGTAGTGGTAGAAACGGTGAAGAAGGAAATGCAATGCAAACTTGTTTTTAATTCTAAAGCTTTATGCTCGATAATATTATCAATTCTGTCCATCCTAATAGCTTTTTGCGTAATAACTCGTGAGAACGGAGTTTCTAGAAACGCGTAAAATGTGAAAGCGAAGAATAATTGCTAATTAAATGATGTGTATTCAACGGATACCGTGAGATAGACGTTTCGTTGTTTTGAAGGTAACGTCTGAACTTTTTAGGCAAAAGCCTATTCCTTGGAAAAAAAAGTGCTTCATTCGAATAACAAATGTTAATTGAAAGTTCAATACCGGCAGGTTCATTGCAGAGAGTTCATCAGTTTTAAATGCTCACCATTTCACATTTTTCCGTTATTTTGTGATCACCTTGGGTCAACAATATTAAGATTGGTTTAACGGGGCTCTCTACTCAATTCTCCTATCAACCAACCTCTTCATATCTACGTTAATATTATCTTTCGCATCCTTAGCAACTTGCGCTATATATTTTATGGTAGTCTTTCCTTTCCATTCTCCCCATTCACCTTTCCCTCGACGTTTGTCTTCATCAGGTCATCATGTCTCAAGCTATGACCAATTAGATAGCCCTGACTTCTTTTTGAAGTTTTCAGCAGCTTTCCCATTTGTCCCACTCTTCTTAGGACTTCTTCGTGAGTGACTCGATCGATGCATTTTATCTTTACCTTTCTTATATAACACCAAATTTCGAATTCTTCGAGCTTCGACTCCTCTGCTACCGTTTCCCCTGCCACACACCCTCACGGTGGCTTGCAGGGTATCGCGTAGATGTAGATGTTATCATGAATAGTCTTAAATTTTCACTAATAAATCATGCTATAATCTTAATTCTAATCGATCAATTGTTCCGTTATTATTATCCGTTCACCGATAGACCTTAGTGAATGTGTGAAATTTGATGGCGAAAATACATTTACTAATTTAATACTTGATCACTATTTATCAATAATTTCATTATTTTTCCTGGTTAAAAAGCTCTGCCAACAATCAGATACGTGACTTACTAAGCCTACAAGGACATTTTATGCCTAGTATTGTTAGTAGCCTTTTAAAATTGAGTTTTATTTATGAGTAAAAGATATCAACTTTATTTCGAAGCCATACTGAATTGGAAACTTTTCCAAATATCTGTAAAACTGTATTTAAGTCAATGCCGGCTAAATCATATTGATCAACATACACATTATCCTTCATTGACCAGTTACTAAGTTGCGTTTAACAGCTAAAATCCCAGCATAACCTTTTAAATTATAATCGGTATGCTTCATCTTAATCACCTCGATGTCTCAGCTTTATTTACTCTCTCTCAGAAACATGCACTTATTATATTTTGTTGTGGAATTGGTCCGCCTGGAAAATCCTCCTTTATTCGTATGAGCACATCAAAATAAGCCACGTAGTCTTAAAATCCTTTTCCCTCACGGTTTCTAAAATGCATGCATTACTCACCACGTTTCAGTATCGCGAAAACATTTTTTTCCTAATGTATTCTCGCACCATTAAGATCCCCTCCATCCCTTCATTCATCTCACGAGCCTAACATTTAATTATTAGGCCATTTCTTCAGGGAAGACGGCACAGTCATCCCTCTACCATCGGATCATACATTTAGCTTGGTGACGACGTGAGAGCCGGGGTAGGAAAACGTTATTTAAAGAGTTCCAACTTGAGGAGTTGTGGCGGAGTCCGAGGAATAAGGAGGAAGTTGTGAAAAGACGAGCGAAACGGAGAAGGAATGAATTGAAAAGAGAGGTGAACATCAAGAGGCGCGGGGCAGCGTTGATGGTTGGGGAGCTCAGATCTCGCGGGAAAGATGAGGACCATATACTCGCCCTCTTTCGTGGGGAAGATAGGAGGTAGTCTCGCAGTATAAATTCACTCGCCCTCATTACCGTCGATTCATCCCATGGATCATGCCTAGGCAACCAATTATATGGACGCGAGGGCTTTTCATGGGATAAGGGAATAAGTAAGGAGAGAGAGAGAAGGGAGTGGTAGGCCAAAATAAGAACTCGAGACAATTCCCTCAATTCCCACCCTACTTTTTTTCTCCTACTCCATTCAGGAGAACCTTCCTCCTCATCTCCTTACGTTTTGCTCTCTCAAGGTGCAAGCCTCCATTCTGACGTATCTCGTGAGCGGCATTCATTACTGCCTTTCCAGCCTTATCCTCTGTGAGCTCCAGTAATTCTGGTTTCCCTTGCCATTGTCGCCAGGAGAATTTATTCTCTCTTCACTCCTAATTTTTCTTTTTTTTTTACAGTCGCACTCACTCATTCTACACACAACACATCAAAATGGGCTATTAATTCCTCTTATACTAACAATTTCCCTCTTGTCTGGGCGATAATTATTCATTTACCTGCCAAATTATGTCTACCACTCCGTTGTATGTTTCAAGATTATATTTTCGGGCGAGGTCCCGTAGAGTCGTTATCTGTCATGCAGAATTTATGCTAATTGGGTGAAAATAGCAACTCAATTCATGCAGTGGAATTTAAATACGTAAAACTTAGTCATCATGGAATCCAGTAATTCACGATTAACCCGAACAGCTTTTCATTAATTAACTATACCTAATGTTCGAGTGCTTGTCATATTGTTTTTGTAATTTATACAAAACCGTTAGGAAATAATCAGATATCAATTGCTTTGGATGTTGTATCATATTTTTATATCTCCAGGGCTTAGAGCCGCGGAAACATTCGTTAAAAAACTTTTAACTACTAGTTAACCGTCATACAAGTTAGAAATTGATAAAGGTATCTAACAGCACGTTTCCGTAATTAAGACTGCCAGATCTGTATAGATGCCTATTTTTATGCTTCCTTTAATAGAGTTGTAATACCCGAACACTTGAGCATAAACTTTATTTTATTCCTTGGGTGTCCCTTTCAATTATTTTGATTATCTGAAAAGCAATCCTTTGAAATTTTCAGCCATTCAATTCAAGATGCTTGAATTTATTGAAATTAGAGGGAATTAGGAAAATTCATGCATTATCTCGTATTGTGAAGATTAGACCATCTTATTCAATGTTTATGTTTCGGTAGAAGTATCAGCGAATTTAAATTAATTTTCTTTGACTCACTGATGATGTCAGGTGAAAATTTACTTTTATAATAGTTTTCCAGTGGTCGTTTCTATGATTTCCATCCCATTTTCCGTCGTTTTCCTTTTCTTTTTCCCATTCCTACCCGATTTCCTCCTCCCTATTTTGCCTCATTATACCCTATACCCTCGCTCCAGTTTCATCCACATCTCATTTTCGAGGCAAGCTTCTCTCTTTTTTTCCTTCGTGCTCAGCAAAGAAAGGAGAGGTTCTCTCCGCATCTTATGCTTCATTAAACCGTCTCCAAACTGAGATTTCCCTCTCCGCTTTTCCATCTATCCTCTTATCCCTCAAATGTCTTCCTCCACCCCTCTCCTCTTAATTATCCGATCAAATTTTCCGCGACCTTTAAATGTCTTAATTTCGATTCTCCTCCTTTTTTGCTCGAGAATCGCTTCTTCAATCCTTCCCTCCCCTCCTCTTTGCCTTTCCCCTTCCACTCCTTCCCATCCATCCATCCCCTCTCATCCCGCTCAACTCACCCGTCTCCGCCCACTCCTCCTACTGCTCATCTCCATCCTTTCATCTGACCCCACCTCCGCGACCTCTCTCTCTCCACTCCTGAGCCCCCACGCCCCCTCCATTCAGCCTTCACTTCCGATACCATTTTTCTTCCTCTAACCCTCTCTGTCTGTGATTAATTATAGCATTTTGTGTAAAATAATGGCTTCGTGTAATCCATTTGTCTGAAAAGTCCTCTGTTGATGGAAATTATCAAATGAAGAAGGGATGAATACGAAGGGGCAAGTAGTTTTTGGGGATCATTGCGTCATCTGTTTCTTTCCCTAATTAAAGTAGATGTATACAAAATTTCTAAAATAATATCGTAGTCTTTTCAATACCTGGAACTTCTTCTATGACGTGTATTCTTTTTAAAAGGCATTCTAATTTTTTGACTTTTGTATTTGCTGATTTTACAACGCATCGAGCTGTTTATCCTCATGTAAAGAAAGTCTTTCTGGTTCTTCTGACTACTTTTCCTCTCACGCTAGTGGGGCCGGCGTTTATGGTGGGAGAGGCGTGGTATGGGCTTCATACAGGAGAAAGAAGGAAAGTTGATCAAGTCGGTAAGATTCGTGAATGATCAAGCGCTAATCAGCTAGTCAGCCAAGAGATTTCAAAAGTTACTAGATGCGTAAAAAGAGATCAAAAGGTACTGATTGAATATGAGCCATAAGAAAACGGCAGTTGTGAGATTTTCACAATGAAATGTAGAGTTGAATTCAAAAGAAAGTGGTCACAAGCTGGAGTAGGTGAAGAAATTCATCTGCCAGGGTAGTATTATGGAGGTAAAGGTTCTAGCAGCATCGTATTTCAAAGGAGAATGGCGTTGGCAATAGAGGAGTTTACTCGTAGATGGGAACTAATGACTGAGTTATTTAGTTCGGATGCAAAGAGGAGACTGGCGAAGACTATAATAAGAAGCTTGGCATTGTACATACGTATGGTGACGAAATGTGAACCTTTAGTAAAGAAGATGAAATCAAACTTGATGCGTTTGATATGTTGGTACCGAGAAGGATGGAGAAGGTAATATGCATATAAAGAAGACGAGCGAAGAAGTGCTAAAGATATAAGGACAGGCAAGGATGTTGATTGAGGAAATCATAAGACAAAGGAACGGAATGCAGCAAGTAATAAGGGATGAGCTTCTTTCACCTACATCTACGTGATACCCTGCAAGCCACCGCGAAGATGTGTGGCAGGGGGTGAAGATCACCAAGCATACACTATAGGCATGCAAAAATACTACTACATGGAAGCATGCTACATAATAGGGCCACATGTAGCTAGGGATAGTATCTACATAGTCATAAAGAATTGGTTGTTAGTACATGCATCATGCACTACAGACTACTACAATATTTCACCTACCTATCCCTTCAAATGCTGCCTGTTGTGTTTTCTTATAGGTACGGCGGAAAAATAACGTTTTGAAGGAAGTTAATGAAAATGATTGTATATGCGGTTTACAGGGAGGAGAAGAACGGGCAGTTTGGATAAAATAATGGTGGGTAGGAAATATGTGGAAATAAAGATGTATATCAAATTAAAATTAGTCATGACGGGAAGTCTTATCTAAATCTACCCTAATCTGCAGAGCACTAATAACTGGTATTTTTGACCTTAGCATGTGTGGTGCAATGGTGTCCTCTCTTAATATAAAGTCTTAAGGTCGCTTTTGTTTATAATGGTCACTTTTTTGCACTCAGTGCTTGAGTGTAAATCTGTCGCTACCTAAACGGGAGGAAATGGTTTGCGTGACCGAATGGTAATATATTTTGATATCCCTCAAGATATGACCTGTGTACTTGGTAATTTTCGCGCTATCCACGTATGGGGTGCTTAATTGCGCACTCTATCGGTTTCTCGCGTGAAGTTTCCCCTTCGCTCGTTGGGTTGGCTCAATATTTATATCTCTTCGGCGTAGGGTCGGAGCACGCCTACTCGATTATGGAAGCTTGTTTATTCACCGGCGCACTTCCACGCCTCCCCTTTTTAAGGTCAATTAAGCTGTGTGCTGGTGCAGGGCTGAATAAAAACCAGAGCGCAAAGGCTAGGTAGAAGACATCTTTGACCCAGTAAAGGGGATCCGATGTGACATTTTTATCACCTAGATGTGCGTGGAATTTTTTTTGAACGGATCATGGAAAGTTGCTTGGAGGAAGAATAAATTTTTAAGTACACCTTGCTAACCTCGTTTTTCTTCCTGTTTGGATAGAACTTATCTTTACGTAGTGTACTCTCTTGGTGAACATTAAACTTTTCTTGTGTATGTATTTACTCTGCCTAAACATGGATGTGTGAGAATAGAATTAACATATAATTAGTCATTGAAATTTTTTTTCACCATTTTATTTTTGAGTTTTTCCTATTTCAGAAATAATGAAGGTAATGCTCTGGGAAAAGTTGATGAATTTTATGAAATTTAGTATTTCATGTACCCTTAAGTCTATATTGTAAATATTATAGTTAGAAATAGGGTCTCAGCTTACATTACCTCACTTTTTGTTATTAATTTTTGGTTCCTGCAAGTAATGCAGTGCTTATTCTAGAAAAATGACAATATTAATTACGTGGTAGATATATCTGTGCTGTCAGAACACGTAAATTACCTTCAATGAGCTGCAAGTGTTAACGTGATTTGAATATTTTTACTCTTAGAAAATATTTTGCATTTCATACTTCTATTTCTCCTATGTTGGGACATTTAACTGCACTTATATATTAAGTAATAGAAATTGAATGGATTCTGTTTGAATGAGGATATTTAATTTATTTTTCTTAAGTAATGTGTAAAATAAAGCGAGGTTCTGGCTCTGCATGAGATATAACTGAAAAAAGATAATGATACCATTATATCTATTTTCAACTTAATGCGATCACTTCAAATTAACTTCTAGCTGCGGTTGATATGATAGTAACAGAAAGTATCGTGGTTTAACTTAGAAGTAGATTTAACGCGATTGTTGTCGGCTTTAAATACTTTTGTAGTTCATTCTTAGCCACTCCCGGCAATATCTTAGAGAGCTTAATTTTTCAGTTTGTGTGCCATATAATCCGGCTAGGGGTAATTCTATTTATTCAGAAGAGCGAAATGAACCTTGGACTAAATTTTGGTGTGCATCCTATGTGTATTCTGTCAGTCGATGTATCTGCAATTGCTGATGTCTCTCCTGAAGTTTTTTTTACGCAGTTTATATGCAAATTACGCTTTAAATTAGGTTTGAGTGCCTGGAAATTGAATTCATTGGAGGAATTAAAGAAATGATTGGAGAAAATCTCAAATGTTATAATATTATAAGTTGCCCAAATTTCCCCTGCTTTCCGTCAAAATATATTGCTTTGGTTGTGTATGCATAATTGATCTGTTGGCTAAGTTTTAAATGTGCCATCTTGCTCTTCTTGAAGATTAATTGATTGATAGGTTTAAGTTTTGAATTGCGTTTGAATAACCTTAAACGCATTTTTAATGTCGCCTTGAGGTAAGCAATAAGCACAGTTTACAGTGGTAGGCATACATATTTTGTTTAAATATTTCGCAGTACTTTCCTTCCTCAACGTTATATCCATACGTCAAAGGTATGAATGTTTTTATGACATATTGATACATTTTTGTGTTTTTCAAACAGAGTGCATCATGGGAAACGACGTACTACGGTGGTGCGCACGGAGACCGCAGCGAAGGTAGGGAACGTTCCTATGGCAAACCCAGAGATGAATTTGAAATGCATAAATGAAATGCGTAGATGGAATTTGTGGGAAGGATGCTTGAATATTTCTCTAATTGGTTTTGTAGGTTTTCTGAATCATGTAATTTATGCAAATAGTTTTTTTTTATTTCAAAGACGTTAGAATTGCACATTTGTAGACATCTTTGTTTGGACTCAGTTGTTGACACAACTTTGAGATATGCTACCATATGATCTATTTTGATCAATTTATTTTTCATCTCATCCTCGGTCAAAGTAATATTTTGGATATGTTCTTGGACTAGTCCTTCCTCCAATCACCGATCTTTTTCAGATCTACCCTTATAAAAAAAATATTTTTCAGTCCTCCATTAAGTTTATTTGGTTGTATTCATGTCGTCCTTTATTTTCAGCCTGACGTTAGGGAATGCGTTGAGATACCGTCGGCGTTTGTGGTTCCAATTCAGGCGTAATGGTAACCGAAAAAATATAAATTTGTGTTCAATACTAGCTTGTATGTGCATTTTTAGGTGAGCGAAATATACATTACTGACCGTGATGTATATAAGAAATACGAAACACCGAACACTGTTGGCAGGAAAGTTGTTATTATAATGGATACTATATGTTTTTTGACGATTTCGGAAAATGATGGATCATTTAATCAATTGGAGTTTTTCGGATGCTAAGATATCTCACTTATTTTGTTGCATAAGCACAAACCGTGGTTTTTTCCACATAAGTTAGGCTTCTTTTTTTCGTTTAAAAATTTCATTTTTCATGGCACTAACGAATTATAGCACAAAAGTGAGCTTTTAGGCAGGAAATCTTTTTTTTACCAATCTTTCGCATCATCAATGCCGAATTTTAAGGTCTCTACACCACCAACAACCATTTCTAAATCAGTTATTCGGAAAGAATTTAATCTGAATCTTCTTCTACTGCTCGCGGCTAAAATGAAAGCAGTATTATTTATATTTTCAGGATATTTGTTGTAAGTTTTCTTCTCATGGTAAGACCTTTTCTGTATACTGTTTAAAAGCCATTTGTTGGATAAATATGGCAACTTGAGAACGGTAATTGTCAATTACTTTTGTTGAACGTTTGAAACTATCTGCAGGAAAAGTAAATTAAAGAAGTTTCTTTAAAAGTGTTGTTCTCGGCTCGTTTTATAAATATTAATCTTGTACTGGCAGATATTATTATTCCAAATTCTATTAGAGTTTGTATTTTATCGCTAATTTATCCTCAACTCTATTTGTGTTGAAAAATATCCTTTCACTAGAACTTGAAATATTACTAATATTCCTTTTCCTTCGATTAAAATGAATATTTGACACCTTACTGTTTTTATAATTATGGAATATTTATTGTTAGCTAAAGTTATTTCATGAGTTGCTGTTAGTTGCTGTTCGCCGCGAAACCATGAAAGTTGATAATACTTTTTGCGTGAGAAGCCGTGAGGCAAGGTCTTTATTTAGTTTCTCGATTTGACGTAAAATAAGTACCTACTTAAGTTATCAAATAGTAGTAGGTGGAAATATAGGGTTTTGAAGGCATATTTACATTTAATTTGAGGGTGTTTAATTCTATTTACGCAATTGGGGGGTTAATAATAAAGAGTTCTCATGAATTAACGGAACATCTGCGGAAATTCGGCTAATGTAATGAACTTCGACCAAACTAAACCATCTGAAACAATGATCTTCGCGATATCTTTTTAAGTGATCCTGTGACCGGTGTTTGATAAACCTACAGACAAACTTTGAGGGACATGCTCCTACTGGAATAATTAAGGGTTCAAATTATATCAATCTTACCTAATATTTGATTGTCTTTATTGAACCCGTCTGTTTACTTTTCTCAGAATAGCTTATCGGAATCGACTTGTCTTTTCGGCTAAGAAAATTACTTATCGAATTTATCCCTTCGTGGATTTTATAGATGTGTGGTATTAGCCCTAGAAATGAGACATTTCCATTAACTCAAGTTAATATTGCCTTCGAACATCAATTCATGGCTATATTTGCAAATTGGTTTTGGAAGAACTCCAGGTACATGTAGTATAACTGACATTTATTTGAATCTAGGTCTGCATTGGTATCCTATCGCTTTGTGAACATGATCAAATGGCATTAATTTGGCTTTTATTTTCTGTCCCTGAGATGCATGGTTAGACCTTTAATAACGGAAATTCAGTTGTTTAGAATACAAAAAATCATTTTTACTGTTTCCACCCCTCTGTCTTTTTCATTGATAAATCACCGTAAAAATATTTATAACCATCACTTTGGGCATCTTTATCACCTTTCATCTTATGCCAGAATTCTCGGTATTTCAGAAAATCTTAAGGGTCAAAAAACTTAGGAATTCGTATCTACAAGGCTTCCGCGGTGATGCTCTTCTGCAATTTATGGTTTTACGGAATTTATTCCTCGTTTGTACATGTTTAACTGTATTTCGGTTGCTGCTCGCAAGATAATTACAGTTAACAATATTCAAGCGTGGAATAAATCCCGCACATTGCAGATTAGAATAACGTTGTTCGAGTTCAGAGCGCTGCTGCTGTAAACTCACAAGAAAACTAAATTAATTATTTTTCGGTAAAAAGAAAACGAAACTCATTATGAAAGGAGGAGACATTCTGCAAGCAAAGCTGGAACAATTTAAGATAGTATATTGGGCAAATGTAGGCGTGGTAATAATGTTGTGAGGAGGATTTCTTTGGTTAAGCAGCCGACCATCTACATAGCAAATATCTAGTGATAGTTATTCCGGGCGTACGAACGACAGTGTACGGTCATGTAATTTAGTTAGGATAGGTTGATAATTGGATATTTCATGGAACGGAGGAAATGTGGAGTGGAGGGATAAACCCGGCTTCGGCATATGCCTACTCTTAAAGAAAGGCGCCAATGTGACCACTGTTTAACGTACTATCTCACGCACATACTGGAATTGAAGTCCTCTCCACATTCAAGTACTCACCCATGTGATGACCGGTAAACCAATGAATAATTTCTACCTCGGCCGGGATTCGAACCAGGGCCCTAATGATGGGAAATTGCTAGTACTCTAGCCGCTACACCAACTCGATCCCCAGAGAATTTCTAACGAGAAACTTCAATAAAGACATAAAGAGAGGGTTAGTGAAAAACTTCATTATGAGGGTGGTTATGTATGTATCTGACACCTGAACTCAATTAAAGTTGGCGATAATGGATTAATAGCTTTATATGGTGTTGAAAAAGTGGTGGAGAAGACGACAAAGGAATTTTATGTGTGGTTGTGGACGAAAAAAAATTGTTGGGGAAATTAGAAGAAGGCAAAGTTTGTGGGATTCGAGGGTAATCGAAAAAATATTCATAAAATGGAAAAGTATTTTGGATGGCATGGAGGGAGTTGGACAATTTCTCGATCTGAAGTGAGAATTAGGGAAACATTAGATGAATGAAATGGATATAAGAGTTAGGACGATTCATCAAAACCTACTCACACCAGTAGAGAACTATAAAAATGTGGATGATTTTCACTCTTAATTATAAGCGGAAAGGACTATCGGAAAAATATGACAGTGCAAGCCGGCTCGTAACATGACAGGTATTTCATGTTACGAGCTTTAAGACTATTTTGCGTCTAATTCTACTTCGTAAACTGCCATCAACCTATCCTTTATTTGGAGAGAATTAGCATTTTACCCGTTGATGAATCTCAAGAACCCTGGAAACGGATTCTGTTGTAAATCAAAAATTGATCGATTATAAAAAATTAAAAACTGTCAAAATTCAGCGAAAATTGTTTATTTAAGTTCGTCTTGCTTTATTCCCAGTCCAAATTTTTCTACAGACGCAAGTGGAAGAATTCAATGAACCTATTAAGCCATATCGTTTATGCTTCGAAAATTTATGGAGATTAGCTCAGATGTCAATTCCTCCAAAAAATAATAATTCATTTGTGAATGAAGGTACTAAGTTTTTAATGATTTATATGAGACCAATGGGAGTATTTCTACTTTTAATGATTTTTTCGTGTCAAAATCCAAATATCAAATATTTCCTACCAATTACTAAGCTAACTTTTATCATCGTCCTTTGCTTTAATATTTGCGCTTCTAGCGAATGAGATGTCATGAAAAAATATTCAATAGACTTTGTCGCATGATCTAGATTCGCAAAACTGGGCCAAGAGCTGAAAATCTAGCCTCCACGCGATGTGGTAAAGCGCAAAAAATGTAGTTACCTCAGCCAAGGAACTGCAGGGATTCCAATAGTTTCCTTGCCATGTGCAGGAAAATTGGGGTAACTTGAGAGCAATAAAATGCGGTCGCTGCCTCGTGATTTGATAAAAGAAATTGAATGAACGTCTTGTGGATGAAAGAGAACTGTTTACACCATAGGTGTTTGGTTGGTCCATTTAAGATATTTTTGAGGCATTTAAATTTCTTGAGAATAACTTCAAGACATTTTGCGCCCAAGAATGCGTAGCAGTCAGGTTTCTGGTATTTTAATCCTGTATTGTGCATAAGATAGCATTAAATAGCTGTAAGACATTTACTCATTAAAGATAACCCGAGCAGACCAATAATATCCTAAAAATGTGTTTCTGACTTATAAATTAACTCGGGTTGCGGTGTTGTGGATAGGCTATTTAGGTTAAGAATTGGTTATTGATATCCTGCCATTGTAATTTAGGAAAAAGGAAGCCAACGCACTTATTGGTTACTATTTTGGGAATATATTCTACATGGTTATTTGGTAGATGAGATAGAATGGTCTAATGACCGCTTATGTCCTAGTTTTGTTTGTTGCGGAGATTATAATTATATTCCGAGTTTTTGTGGCAATGTTTTTATGCATTTTACCAGTAATTTCATAAGATTTTATTTAAATGTATGGTGTACATATTCATATCAGATTCTCAGCTAATAGGAACGGATTCCTGGATCCAAATATTTCACCGAGAAATTTAAATTGAATTATTTTCCATAGTTTGGTGCTTGTAAGGTTTGGCATGAACCCATGCTGCTGTTTATCCAGTGCAAAATTTCCTATGCATAAAATTTTGATTTGTTTTTAGCGTTGGCCCTATCGATTAATGAAAAAGGGATTTCCTTTCTTCTCTCCATTTGCCTTGTTTTTGCATCATGACATTGAAATAGCTGGAAATAATTCTATTTAACCCTTCCGGAGGATTATTCTGTTAGTTGATAGAGAAGGGTTCTCAGATTTTACCGGTCCTATTTTTTTAGTTGGCAGCATTTTCACCTCTGAATTCGATCTGAGAACATATTATGGGACGCATGCAAAAATTGTTGAGTACTGTAAATAGACACGGTGGATCGTGAGAATAAATCCATGCTTTACATATCATTATTATCGATTTTAATGCGTACGAAAAATTAGTTTGGCGATTGAATTTGATGGCTCAAGCGATTTAGAGGTGTTTTGAACATTATCAGTCGTTCTTTATTTGCCATCCATCATTCTCTTCCATAATTTGAAAAAGTTTTCCTCTTATTCAACTTAGCAGCGAGCGTTATCCTCGACCCCGCATCGCTTCAAATCCTCTTCCCCCCAATCCTTTACTCTCATCCGGACCGAGGGAAATCATCTCCTCCGAGAAATGGAGGACGGTACGAAAAACGCTGCGAAAATTTCCCACCCTACTCCGTTGGCAACCGGGAGGAGATTGAGTGAGGTCGAAGAGGATTAGAAGGAGGAGAGGAGAGATATAGGAATGGGGTGGGCTGGCAAGGGAAGAGGGGAATCCATTTCTGTGGGCGGAAGGTTTTCGAAGAAAAAACCGAATCAGGTCAGCAGCAGCAGAATAATGACTGTCCGGGGGATGAAGCTACTTTTCATATTTTATTTCACGTAGCATCCACCACGCGAGTATATACGATTTTTAGATAAAAGAAAAGGGGCATGTGAGATTGTAGGGATGTAAGCGAAAGAGAAAAAAAATATACTGAGATAGTGAGAGCAAGGAAGGGACAGTGAATACAGGGGAAGAAGGGGCGGGAAGAAAAAACAATGCTTATGACGCAGACCTAGTTTCACCATGTGGCTCGAGGATTGTTGTTTTCCCGCGAGGGTCACGGAGTGATCGACGAATCACGGTCGCAGATCCCGCCCCGATGTGATGGTTCGATTCCGCACAATACGTGCCTTTGCGGTTCTCTGCGATCACCCCGCAGGACTCCCGTCGAAATGGAGCCGTTTAATTGGATTTCCTCGCGAACCAACGTTAAGGCTTCAGTGGCAATGCCGTGATCGAAAGGAAGTCTTTTCCCTGAGGGAGTCGTAGCAGTGAGTCATCCGGGGTGGTGAGAATGCGAGAGGCGCGAGGGGGTGGGTCGCGGTTTTAGAGATTTCCCGTGCCACTTGAGCGTGACGGAATCGAGAGTGAGATTGTTTGGCGATTGTGACTTATTTTGACAGCTCTTTATCGTCGCCCCACCGTTCCTGAGACCGTTCTGGTAACGCCACGGTAGGATGTGTGAAAAGTCGTGGATAGTCGCTAAGTGCTGTTATTTACAAACATCTGACCCGAAAATGTCCGATAACTCTCTCGCCACCTCGATTTATCGTTGAACCCAAAGTATGCGGCATATCGATTACTATACTGTACTGAAGGCTAACCATTTTACCATTGCAGAAATGTAAAGACTGGAAGAGAGAGAATTTTATGGACATTTCCAGCAACTGGAAACTATTTTTTTTACACGTGATTACCCTTCTCTTTGCTACGATTACTCTTTGCAAATTTATTCCCCTTGAGTAGAATCATTATAACATTTGAGTAATCATCTGCATGTATTTTACTATACGTTAATGAATCACTTACATTGATTGCGTTCCCTTGCAAATACTTTATATTATCATCCGAAAATTTTAATTAAAAAGAATTACTTACAATGAAAGATTTTTGCGATTTTCAATCAGATCTTTAAAGTAATTTTGTTAATAACGATCTCTTCTCATAAATCTTATTTCCCCAGGAGAGTGATGTTTACTTTTTCCGTAAAGCTTCAAATGTCATATTAGAAATTTTGTTTTTATCTGGAGGAAATTTGTTACCAGTCATCAATTGTTTAATGATTATTGTATTGGGTTTACTTAGAAGCATACGAGAGGTCGAATTTTCCTCTATTAATATATTTTTAAATCGAACGATAATTCCTAAAAAAAAGCGCCTTAAAAATTGTATTTACGATATAACGCGCTTAGCATTGATGTGTTCTCTTGAGTGATTTATTTTTATTGCCTCGTTTCCTACTGTTATCAGTTGCTTTTCTCCGCGAAACCACGAAAGTTGTGATTCCTTTTGGCGTGAGAAGTGGGAAAAAGGTTGTCCTAAAATTTAGAATGCTGAAGATTCTAATTTGTGCGTCGATCATTACTTGGACCTAAATTATTTCTTTCAGCTGTCAATTGATGCATCAACGTGATTTACATCCGCTACAGGGATATGAAACAGCAGAAAAGAAAATGGGATAAGAATGCATTTTAAAACTGTTCAGCCTTCATTTTGCCTTCACATGCTACACTGTACTTTTTATTCTTCAAAGGTTGTCCTAACTACCTGTCATCGTTTTTCTCTCGTTTAAAGTTGGTCAACTTTCTCAGCACAATCCAAAGTTTAAAAAAATTTAATTGCTCTCCTGTAGTGTTATTTCGGTTTTGTAGCTTTTGATGCTTTTCTGTGACTTTATGGGAATAAGCATATATGTATAATGTGGTTTTGCGCCATTTAAAAGGTGCGATAATATGATAATTCGGTAAACTCATGAAATTAATTTCAATTAATTAAATTAATTCAATAAATGCGAACGTTATTTTAAAATTTTGATATGCCCCTTAATTATTTTTCTTGTTCAGAAATGTGCGTGGGCGATCCTGAAAACTCAGCTTGCGTTATTCAATTCATATATTAAACCATTTCACAGCTTCATAGAGCTTAGAATGCTAGCAAAGAGAGGTTGAAGTAGGAAAAAAATATTATGGGAAAATAGGAGGGTGATCAGCTGGAGAAAAAGAGGAGTGTAGGAAAGTTAAAAAAAAGCGAAAGGGAGTTAGAGGAGTGAAAATCGACTTCACCGTTCATTTTCTGGACTGCTAAAAATACGTCTAAATGCACATCTACATCTATATAAAGCAGTGCAAACCACCGTAAGGGTGTTGGGAAAGTGGTGAAACATAATAAGGGACGCATTATACATCAAAAGATAATTAAATTTACATTAACTATCATGCAGACATTCAATATACTAGTCTGTTCAGGCTCTAACTGCGTACTAAATAGTGGTGTGATTTGATATTCAACGTGTGAGGTTCACGAAATGTGCAACTTTCCTATTTTTTACATTGCTTTCATTGTGAATGAATTAAGATTTTATTTTGATAAGAAATTTATTTAGTGCAGGTCCTTTAGAATTTCGTTTCTTTGAATCTCTAATAATAAAAAATAACTCGAGACTCTCTGATCAGGAGAACTAGGAGAGCATTTGGGTCGTATCATTCAGTATTTCGAAATGCAAAAAAAATCTCAGTACTGTTTACGGTGCCAAATGGGAAGAGGAAACAAAGGCTGATCTGGGCACTTGTCACCCGTACATTACAATTCAACACGGATAACGAGCTATTGAGTGGAAGAGTCGTCCTAAATCGATTGTTTCATCATTCGCTCCCTCAGTCGTTCCTCCAAGGTCTGCTTTGTGAACACGACAAGCAAAGCGCGGACAACTCATTCGTAAGTACTGTCAAAATCGAGAGCAGACCATGGAACAACGCGAAAGGGAGCTATAGCGAAATAATCGCGTTGCTACCGATTGCCGAGAAAGTCTGGGGTGTGTTCGCGTTTGTGCATGTGTAAATTGCTAACCGGTTCGGTAGTGTCTATCTGTGCCATAGCCCGTTTTGAGAACGTAATCCGTAAGATTGTATCAAGTCACTAGTATTCAGTAGGATTGCATTTTCCGTGGCAAGATTACTTTTTAAATGATAATGGAGGTAACTTATTGAAATACTTTAAGGGATATAATAGCTCTAAATATACCAATGGGAATAGCTGTTGAATAGAAAAAAGATTAATAAAACCCGTTAGTAAATTTTAACCTCTCATGTCTCATGTAGTAAATTGACCATCATCATCATCATCACTAGACATCAATAATAAGATCGATTTGACGTAGCTCTCCACGCCATTCTCCTAACGACTTATCTCTTCATTTGTACTTGCCTAATCTTTGATGTCCATCACTACTTATTATTTCATATCTCATACTAGGAATTCCTTAGCCATTCTTTTCGTTCCCTTTTCCATCGTAAAAACTATTTCTCAAGATGCGGTCATCCAGTTTTCTCTTTACAGTTGCCATGCTCCTCTGATCTCCATTCACCTCAGTACTTCTTCGTTTGTTAATCTGTCGATCCAAGTAAATTCACCACCATTTCTAAGGAGATCGGTTCGTTTCTTACGCTCTAATCTACTTAGATCGAATTTTAGTGTCTCTTCAGTATTGTCTTTCAATTTATATAATAACTTCATATAAATGATTTTATTGGTAGGTGTTCAAAAGTCTTTTAAGAATAAAATGTGGAGGGAATTGAATTGCACGTTGACAAAAGATTGGACCTATGGACGGGGAAGATAATAGGAGTAGAATAATTATTAGTATTGACTTTGGTATCGATTATAACCTAGGACGGGGGTGGTGAACCTATGGCACGCGTGCCCAAAGTGGCACGCGGAGCAATTATTTCGGCACGTGGATCTGGCGCTCAATCGTTTCCTCTATCTCACTCGATGGGTTGTCACGCGAGTCGAGCGAGTATACTCTTATTTCGTAAACTTTGGCATTCAATCGCCAAAAGGTTCGCCACCCCTGACCTAGGATGATCCCGAATTTTGTTTTATATTGGAAGATGATGGCAAAGAATTGGAGACATTTGAGAAGTGATTTCAAAAGAAATGGAGACCGGTTCGAGAGAAAGGTAAACGAAGATGTAATTATAAGTTGGGAGGAGAAAATTAGTCGAAGGGGAAATCAAAAAAGGCAGTAATAGCAGATAAAGTTTGAAGAATTCTTGCTTGCAAAATAGGCAAGGGAGTATTTCATCATGAAGGGAAGAGAAGAAATAGATAAAAAAAGATGAAAGAAGATAATGTGTATAATGTAAAAGGTTGTTCACTTGGAGCATGTGAGGTGACGAAATAATTCACTTTTGTTTCGAAACCTGTGATGAAAATGAAATAGTGTTAGCCGTCTTAGGCATTTTATGTTCATCGTACTCAGTCCAGCGTTGTATTGTTTGTCATTGGGTAACCATTTTTCATTATTTAACAGTCTTAAGTATGGATTTTATCAGCCGTAGGAATCTATTCCATTTCCTGGCTGTTTGTTCCTTCCATCGATATTGCCATATTCTGTCATCTCTGCCCTTTGATTCATCATTTTTGAATATTTCTTCTATTTTTGTGGTTGTATCTCTGTGGCCCAGCAAAGTAGTAGGTACATGGGGTGAGCGAATGTCACGCGTGACATTCGCTCCCCCCATGAATTATTCAGCAATGCAAGTATAATATTAAAGTTCAGTCTTGTGAATTTTTTAGGAATCATCCACGTTTTCGCCCCTCACCTCCCTCAGGAAAAAATATATGAACTTTCATTTGACTCTCGTGTCAGTATAACGTGTGGAATTGAAGGAAATCCAACTCCCCCTATTATATTTATGGGAAGGGGGGGAAGTTTACACCGTGGCGTTGCATGTTGTTCTCGTGAGTTAATTTAGTTAAAGACGAGCGATGCATTCCCTCTAAATATTTAGTGACCTCCTCCTACGCCCTCTTCTACCTGCCGCGCTCACTCGCCGAGTGTATTCGCGTTGGTCTTCATTAGTGAGGAGCGGAACGGATAGCGTAATATGCAACAACAGGTCGTCCGTTATCTTTGCGCTTCAGTTGACCGCCCTCATGGTAACGCCCCCTCCCAAACTCTCTTTTCCCTCCTCTCCACCACTAGACTACCTTTTATCGCTCGTGGATCGGGCCGAGGAGAGAGGGTTCACACTGCCGGAAAGTGTTGGGCCCTGAGGCTGAAGGTGGCGTGCAAGTTTTAATAAAAATATAAAAACGTGTGATAGACGCGTCCCCTCCCGTTGTGCATAACCCTAGAACACCTTCGTGAGTTACTTCGCGGTGGTTGATCTCGCGATAAAAATAAATTCTTTGGACCATGTGAGCGCCATATTTTTTTTCGTTACACGTGGTGTGTATCGTATTATCGGGTTCGCCCCTGCAACACTTTTTGCTATCCATCCGTTGCCGCAGGGTGCCGTGTGCATTGTTCAACCCTAAAGGTGAAGAGGGGGGTCGAGCGGGATTTTCGTGATCGACCCTGTTGTGATCGAATGGGTCCTAACAGCGTCACGTGGAGGCACCCTGTATGAATAAATATTCGACGCTCGCGACATCGAAAATTACTCTCCACCCATGTATTTTTTTCTCTAGTTCGCAGACGATGCGGAAGGATCCAAATGTTATGTTTGTTTACTTCCGATCCACGTTGCTACCTCTTGTTTGCTACCACGTCGCACTTACTCCGTATTTTTTCTTCGTGTTTTTTTTGCGTTCAGCTCAATGCAACTTTATGCACCGAGAAATCCTTGTGCCTAGCCTAGTGATACGAAACGTATCCACCTGGGTTATTTGGATTTTTTTCCCCGCTTTTTGTCAAAATTGCAAAAATGATGGGAATTTTTCGTATGTATTTGGGATGAGAGTGCAAAAGTACAAACTTATCTTCATGGTATGGAAAAAAGTTGACCTCACCGTCGTGGCAAGGCAAATTATCGGTACCCTTGCCCATTAATTAATTTAGCTATTTATGTTTCCTAGCGGAAAAGCTTTATATTTTCATGCCTATTTTGAAAGATTAAAAATTTCAGCTAATTAAAATGTTGACTAAGTTCCCTGAATATTGGCACTCTTACGTCCTACTCCTTCCGGTGCTTAGCGCTGTTATATTCACTGCCTTTAAAATTGATTCTCCCAGTTGCTTGTAGCGTTATGTTGATCAAGTAATGCAAACATAATATTGTTGTCTCATTGTATAATTCTCCTAGAGCCATTGAATATGGCAAGAACGTTATTTTGACTAAAATTCAATTATTGTTTCCCAGAAAAGCTCATGATAGATGCATGAATATTATTTCCTTTTGAATATACCCTTTACGGCTGAGTTAATCTCGTTTAACCATTATTATATGTGTCGTGAAATATTGCCTTATTCTTATTTCAGTACCTACTACTTTTTTGCTAATGTACATTTATTTATTCATGTAGGTACATACTACCATTTATTATTTCCAGTACCCTTATTCCTATTATCTTTTGCACGACAGCTTTCTATTCATAACTTTTGGGCTTTCTACCTCTTAGCAATTTTACAAGCAGGCCTTTTAATTTTTTTGCGATGATTCGGTAGCTTTATTTGAATAAGTAGCTCTTATTAGGCTCAGGTTATCTTGCTTGATATTTCAACCTCCAGTCCAATATTATCGACGACGTCGTTATTGTATTATTTTCCCAGTGTTCACCACCAGAGCGGCTAACTAAAAAGTTATATTTTTAGACAAGAAATGTGAACCAGCAGTCGATTTCAATATTGAGATTTTTTTAGGCGGCATTCTTCATTAAAATATGCATCTCTACGTTTCCTACAAGGCAGTACAAACGCTTTGACGCATAAAAAATCCAATAATCAAAATGTTGTATTCTCCAGCATGGTAGATCTTTTGTAAAGTTCGCGGTAGAACAATTTTTTTAAGAAAATAGTGCTTTCCATGTGCAGTTTCCGCTGTTGATTCCTTGATTTTTCCTTGTATAGAAGACAAAAGCAAGTGTCTGCATTATAATGTGACAGATTCAGTAATGTTATTAATGAATATATCGTAATTAATATTAATAATTTTTCAATTGAATTGGTGGGATTACGAGCATAAGTAAAATACTTATGCGCTCTTCGCTGTATATGATTTTATAAAGGCCGTAAATGAAGTGAAAAATTTTGGTCAGCATATGCGTTTGCCGTATTCTCCTAGTGTTTGAAAGTAGCCGCCTTGTTTCGCACCCATGTCTGTTTTATATGGAGTTAAATTATGCTTGAAAAACACGAATTTTGTCTTAAAAAAGTAACAAAAAGTAACGTGTTTTGAAAATGTTACCTTCGAATAATTTTACTCAACGTTCTCCTGACACCGGAAGTTCGTAAGCATTAATGAGATATAGTTATCTATTTGCGAATACTAAAAAGAGCACGCAATTTGTATGCATAATGTAAGTCAGCCCTTTTTAAAAAATATAATATCTTTTGAACCTTAACTAAAGGTTGGAGAGACAAATGGACCACTGTTGATTTTTCTAATTGTGAGTAATGTTAAGTAAATTATGCCTGGAATTTATAACCTCTACCGGGAAAAATTTTGCGAAGCATTTATGCTTTCAAGCCAGCGTTCAAGTGTCGTTGTAACTGTCATCGTAAAAATTCCGAATAATGGTCTACCATTAATAGTCAACGAAACACATTCAGGGAACATCGACGATTGGGCTGTGAGATTAGGTTATGAAACAATAGATTCATATTTAAGAAGCTACTCAATATTGAAGTTAAGACTTCCTGTGAAGTAGCTTATAGTGTTCCCAGGGAGGTGTAAAAACAATTGATTTTTTATGCATGAATACTTTCATAAATTCCAAAGACATGCATGAGGAACATTAATTTTAATATTTGGCAGGACTCTTAAAACGCGAATGTAGGAGTTTAATCCACCAGAATGGACTGGGAAAATTTTCCGCAGCTTCAATGAATATTCAGGAGGCTTAGAAGAGAAAATGCACGTTAGATGGCGATGCAAATTGATGTCGCTATATAGGAGTCGTTCTTCCCAAAACTATTCTCCTGGGGAAGACTCCCGAAGCTTTCATCTGACTGCCGCAGAAGATCTACCTTGCGGCCAATCCCACTGCATCCCGGCGACTTTCCGAAGCAAACCGGAGAAGTTGGTTGGAATTCGACGGCTTAGCGAAATATGCGAGGCATTTCCCTGATTGCGCCGTGAGCCAAGAGAAGATCATTCTGAAGATTTCGAAAGTTTGTCCGTGTGAATCCTGTAGGTGATTCCTCGCGCCGTTTCCTCCAACTTTAATTTCGAGCTCGGGTTTATTATGCCTTAAGGCACAGAGTTGTCACGTTCCTGTGATATTTGATGGTAGCCATCTGCCATGTCTGGAAGTATGCCTTGGTTTAGAATTATAGCAGTTCAAGTTATATGATTGATAAGAGCAACGTATTAATTACTTAAGTGTGAAATAAACCCACTAAATTATACAATACGAAAAAGACGTAGTGAATAAGGTGAAGTTTATACGATTATTTCATTGTTATAGTAATATCTATTTTCTTTTGTGACGTCACAGATGTGCTTAATGCGATATATCCTTGCTGGAATTATGCACCGGGAGAAACTGATTACAGTGTGCTATTTGATTATCCTTGGAATGGAAACCCTAAAAGTCAGGGAAATGTTTTCATAAGGAAATTCGGCTAAATTGTGTGTCGATCTAATTGAGGCGGCGGTACTTTATGAGGAAATGTTGATAATTATCAATGCAATAGTATAATTATTATTATAGAATTATTGTTATTATAATGGAGCGAAATATTTAATTGGGAAATTTCGGTTGTCACATGGGTGTTCTGCTTGGTGTATTTAGCATTGATTAATTGATTTTAAATTAGATTGTGGTTTCTCTCTTATTGTATCACTGAAAATACATTCAAAATTAATTGTCTATGAGTGTTTGTTGCGAAAGGAGAATAATACCTGGAAACTTTCGTTGGTTTTATGTTTTTAGAGGAGAATAGAATCGAAGGTTCATTTTATAAGAGTACTTGCATGAACTGACGTATTTTAATTGGTGATGGTAGATCAATATCACTCAAGATTACCTCAGTAACTTCATATTTCATGGAAACGGTGTCCTGCTTCAGCTTTTCCTGATTTATATTTTCTTTTTTTATCCTAATGCTTAAGTTGTAAAATGAATGCACTATTTTCTTTACTTGTGCTTTAAAATCAAGGCGTTTTGTGAGAGATACTTATGATCCTCAATCAACAGAATAATTGAACGTAGCAACGTAATGCAAGTTCAGTAATGACTAACCTGTTACCCAATCGATATGTAGGTAGGTGGTATGAGATGCATGGTCATTTTCTTCAATGGATAAATTAAAAATTATTTCAATAGGGCAAAGGAAGGATTATCTATAGACTTCTATTCATTCCTGCATTCCTATTTAGCCAGCTTTGATAACGCTTCATTGAGTAGGCGACGAGGACACTACTTTTTTACTTGATCATCTCTGTTTGCGTCTTTCACATATTTTAGTGTTTCGAAAGACTAGTGTCAGTTAACTTGGTATAACAACAGATTACGTCCACGGGACGGCCCTTTTATTATAACCTAGAGCTCTTGCCACGGATAATAGGTCGCTGATGACAGTGAGACGACACTAAGCATAAGTATCGTTCCATGCAGTCCAACCGAAATGCTCGAAGCCGCCAGCTCTGAACAGAGGTAATGCGCACAGCGTTTATACCCAGACTGATTGATGACAAAGTAAAAGCGATGACTAAGAAGGACCCAACGGATTGTTTTCGATCCGAAAAACGCCTGAGTAAGCTTCCACGCGCACACTCACACTAACCTGAGGATGCGGAAGAAAAATGAGTGTCATTCTCCACCCACTCTCTCGGCATCCACCCCGTGCATTCACAACCCCCCAGTCCAGACGTCTCCCCTTCTTCCATTTTTCCCTGGCTTACGACCCGCTCTCTCCTCCTGCCCTTGCACCCTCCCGTCATTCCCTTCCCGCAGGAATAAATGCCTGACATTTCGCCTAATCATCCCCCTTCTTATCCGTCCATTACAGCCCTTGCACACCCGGCCTTTTGAAAACGGGTGGTGGGGGTGAGAGGTGAGGAGGTCGTCCTACGAAGAGCCCCCCTCCTTTTTCCACCCTTCATCCGACGACCAACCCTCCTCCTCGTATCCCTGCACCTCATTGACTCCACCTTCTCTTGCTGCCCTCCCTCCCTCGCTCAATCCCTCAAAACAGGCACCAGAGCGTGCGTGGTGGGGGCAGGAATGGTGGTTTTGATGTTGAGGGTGGGATAAGGTGTTCGGGAATGGGGGAGAGTCGGCGTATTGGATGAGGGGCATAGGGTGGAAAGTGTCCACATCTGTGTGTGTGTACGTTATGGGGCGGATTGATGGATGAATGGATTGATATGCGTCTCTGCAGCGGATCGGGGGGCGGGACTAGAGATAAATAAATTACTGGAAGGGGGAGGGAGACGGGATTGTGCCTTGTGGTACACATGGGCCGAAGGGGGAAGTGGAGTTGAAATTGTTGTGTGTGCGTGCGGAGAAGATGTGTTACGTAGGAGGCTGGTTGCTATTTCTCATCCATCTGGTCATATCTCCCTCTTCCATGAGCGCGAGCCGATGGAGATGCGGAATATTTCCAACGATTCATGTTCAGCAATAACCTGGTGCTTCGTGGCAATTTCTCAGAGGCGAATTTAATTCTAAGAGAAGTGGAACTGAGGCGAACGAGATGAGATTAAGGATAGATATGTGCGGATTCTCTGTTTAAAAACTTGTTCATAAAAATGCAGTCGATGTATTAAATAGCAAACTCCATAATATAACAAAAATTATACCTCAATGCATGTATGGCATCGGAACATTAGAAGATTATTTTGATAGTTGTTACTTAGAGCGTTATTTTTAGTACCTTCAATGTATGTAGTACATAAAGTATTATTAAATGAAAAATATATACTCACCTGTAGCATAAATTCCTCAGACCGGTTTGAAGGATCTCTCAACTTGATTCTTCTATCAGCTAAGATATTGGCGTATAATACTGTTTCCCTTCCGATTCAGGACTTAATTCCGTATTTTGTTCTGCACGGCACTCATTTTATGATTATTATTATTACGAGACTATTATATTTGGTCTATTTCGGAGGCAGTTCGGTTGGTAAAAGTCGAATTTTAATCACTCAGGGAGAGTCGCATGTTCTTTCTAAAATGATATATTTGCTATTAGACGGTTGAAAATGTGGCTCCTTGCTTTTTTCTTTATTTTATTATCGTCGATATTTAGTTGCACTATTTTATAAACAATAAATTCGGTATTAGGTAAATTTTCTTGTAATCGAATATTTTTGGTGGAATATATCAAAGCCACGGTTATGCCTTGTCTGAAAAAGGTTATTATGTTCTAACTTTCTAATTATTTTATGAGGCAGTTATTTTAGATATCTATTAATTGACCAGTGTATTCAGATAGACACCCGAAGGAAACTAGAGTAAACTAAAAATGTTTGTGTTCAGCATGTACTAGTATCGAAATTTCTATGAAATCCAGGTATTCGCGATCTCCTTTTCATAACCTTAACACTTGTCCTGGGAAAATTCACTATTCTTATTATTCGTTAATATTTCTGTAGTTGGTGATTTCAATTTTATCTCTATCTACTGAATACCCTGTAAGCGACCTCGAGAGCCGGGCGTATGGCAGGAGTAAAATGGCAGTTTTTTAAAAATATTTTTAATACTTTTATAATCGGAAGAGAAACTTTGAAGTTACCCTGTTAGCTGTCTTCCATTAATAATGGTTATAAAAAATTGTATGAATGAAATGAGAGTATGTTATCCTTCGTATTTTTCTAGTCCCACGAGTTAGCCCGCGGAGATAACTTTTTTTTCAACTGCTGTTTCCTTTTGTATCCCCAATCTATTTTATGTATTAAAATATCGTAGTTGTGGGACCATGATATCCTCCTCCTAGCCATATTGCCTGTTTATGAATTTAAATGCCCTTCTCTTTCCACCCTATATCTTATTAATTACTGATATTCACCTTATCTCTTTTGTCATCTATGATAGCTTTCTTATCTAATACAAGTGACGTAGTTATAGCTTGCATTCACCTTTAAATATCGTAGTCTAAGGAACAAGATATACCCCTTCTCCCCATATTTCCTGTTCCCATTTTATGAATTCAATTTCACTTCTGTTTTCATCTTATAGCTGTGTTGGTCAGTTCATCCATTTCCTCTTCTATTATAGCTTTATTGTTAATTACTGTTAACGTAGTCGCCTGCACGCAATGTTCTATTCAGTAACTTTATTCATCTATCCGTCTGAATGCTGAAGCATAATATTTTTCCTCGTGGAAAAAAATCAGTGTATGGGAAAAAAAGGACTGAAAGAGAGCAAGAAACCTGAAGACCGGACGCAGTATGGAAGATTTGAATCTTTTATGACCACGGAACAGGCCATCCAACATCCACCGCAGAGCAAACCGTAAGAATTTTTAACAATGTTAACACTCCCCCACGCAAAATATTCTTCCAATCAAGCATGTAACGAAGTCTTGATTGTAATGTACAGCCTTGAAGGTTTGAGGGAGAGATTCAACCCTATCCCATCAACCCCTACGCCAGCCTCAATTCTTTTGTTTCCCTTCTCACTTAAACACGTCCGCAGAACATACGACGCCTTCGCCGCCGGTGTTGCCCGCGCCCACCTCCTCCGCAGGGCAGGCGGGCATCTGAATGGCAAATAGACCAAGGGACCGCAAGCGGCAATTGCGAGATGGGGTGTAACGCTGCACTCTTCTCTCTCCCCATTGGCGTCTGCCCCAATATTCCGGTC
This sequence comes from Platycnemis pennipes, assembly GCA_933228895.1. Taxonomy (NCBI): domain Eukaryota; kingdom Metazoa; phylum Arthropoda; class Insecta; order Odonata; family Platycnemididae; genus Platycnemis; species Platycnemis pennipes. The sequence continues at coordinate 58,484,109 of OW121853.1, forward strand.
TGTCGGAATTAGAAAAAAAGGAGACTGCCGCAGGGAGCGAGGCCGCTGAGCAATCACGTCATCCGCGATTGATGGGGGTGTGCCCCGATGGCGGAATCAATACAACTGCATCCCTCCCGTCAATTGCCCACTGTTCCGCGATTGAAAATATTGCATCATTTCGATTCTCACCCATCTCTAACGACGATGACTGAGGTCTGTTGGCGGTGTCCTCCCCACTATAGTTTTATGGTTTTATAATGTGGAGGTAGGTTGAGAAATCTTGAAGGTCTGCCCAGTAGTGAGAATTTTGGAATCCTCGATCATTGGCTGATCCTAACGATGCTCTTGGAGGCCGGACACTTGTCCCATTGCACTTGTAAGGCTCGTCTTTTCTGCCTTCCGAATTTGTCACACAATGCAGTCAATAGAGTCAGTTGTCGAAGGAAAAGTTGAGCGAACGACGTCGATGGATTGCAGCTCTACGTTTCGACGTATGTTGGCGATATGCCAATTTAATTCTCAAATCGCACTAGCCGATGTGAAAATAATGCTGGGATTGTTATCTAGTGTTGATAATATATGTCATTGTATTACAATAACGACGAAAGGTAGCTACGCCTGGATGATGACTATAATCTTCGCGCGGAATATTGTGACGACATTTTCACCTGGATGATATAGATAAGATATTGTTCATAGTGTTATAAATCACTGTACTGCCATTGTATCTTTGTGTCTATTTGACTAAATTGGAAACCTTGTACACCCACCTCTGTAGATTACAGTGAACTCCGAAATTCTTACACGAGGTAAATAAGCATAATCACAAAGTTAGAGATCTGGTTTATTAATGGACGAGAAAAAAATGGCCATGAAAATACATTACTCGTATTTTCCCTCGGACCCTCGTATTTTCCATTTGCATATATGTATTATATTCAAAAGGAGTTTCAAAGTCTCGTCCAGCTTCAGGTTAACTGCATGAGCAATAGGTACAGGTGGAAATAATGTTTCATTTTGTTGTTGCTATGAGTTTCAACTAACCTAACTTGAATCAATGAACATACGCCATTTATGTAAACTGTGCTTACGGTCAAGAAACTCCATTATGGATGCTACATAATTACAAAAAACCATGTCACCTTTGTGGGAGACGTAATATAAAAATCCAATACGATAGTCATGAAAAACATTGGCTTCCTTATCGCGATATAGGTGATTACATCCTTTCAGTCAAAAATCTAATAGCTCAATCTGTCGTTTATACAACTCCAAATCAGATACAAGATCATCAAGACACCCTTGTTGCAAAAGGTGGTGCTTCTAGGTTGTGTACAGGGTTTTTGAAATGTTGTGTCAGCAGAAAGAGTTCCTTCATCTCCTGTATTTTCTTACTGCTCATCGCCAAATCTATCTTCACTCAATGTCATATTTACTTAAGGCTTTGGTATCGGCATTTCTGCATTATGATATACAAGTCTCAAAGCAAATGGTACAATTGTGTACTGCACAGCGTTCTGTTTTTGAAGTGATTCCTGCTATTTTTGTCGAACGGAAATAAGTGTGTTGTGTGATCTGTTGGTTCTTCAGCAATGTTTACGTACCGTTCCCATCTTCAGGTTGAGGCGATGATTGTGGAAGTTTGTTCATGACTTCAGGGTCACTTATTAGAATTCCATGTACCTACCCTGACACGATTTTCAACTTTTAGATCTACAGAACAGGGAAAACAAATCTTATTAGATCTACAAAACAAGGAAACCAGTTATTGAGAATAAACAATCTTTGCATGGAATTTAGTAAAAATGTATGGACGTATCATAGAGAAAGAAAACTGAGTTCACGTCTGAATTCAGCGACAACAAGTTAGCTAAGAACACCTTTCACATTTCTTGTGGTAAAATTATTAATGTAGAGGTAAACTCAGAAGGTTCACCGGAAAATCGTAGATGCCGGCTGATACACTTTTTAGTTGGTTTAAAATCCCTCTTGCGTTATTCTAATAGATTTTTATCATGCTACTTAAAGTATTAGTAGGCTGATCTAGCCCTAAACGTGAACCTCCTTGTGGTTTTTCCTTAAATTTGTATTTTTCACACATTTATTGAGAAACGCTACCGGTTTCGACACCCGTGTCATTGCCAAGGGTGTTCTGATATTTACATGGTGGCGACCCCTTATATATGCTCCAAATGAGGGTGAAACTGCAGGAGTGGTTAAGGAAGCTTAGATTGTATGGTTCTGAGGGATAAGTAATGTGTCAGGTCAGGATGATGGGGAAATGCTTTTTAAAGGGGGGACGGGAACATGATACAATGGGGATAGATTGAACGGTACAATTTCATTTAACAATCTACAACTACACGATACCCTGCAAGCCACAGCGAGGGTGAGTGGCAGGGGGTGAAGATCACCAAGCATGCACTACTGACATGCAAACAAGCAACTATAGGGTCTCATGCAACTAGATCGTTAGTACCTATACTATTTAAGGGTTTAATACAATTTTGGTCCCAAAGCATTTCCTCCCTCATTTGGAGTTGCATTGAGGTTTCTCCCTCATTTGGAGTATATGTAAGGGCTCGCCACTGTGTAAATAGCAGAACACCCTTGACAATGACATGGGAGTGTCGACACCGGTTGGGGTTCTCAATAAAAGTGTGAGAAATAAAAAGTTAAGTTTTCTTACACTATGTCACTTTTACATAATGTATCGCCTTATTCTATTCGGTTTTTCCTTAAATTTGAGATTCGAATATTTGATCATAGAGTGTGATGTATTTAAATGCAAGTGATTCAGGGAAGGAATCTCACAGTAATCATACCTTGAGGCTGCGTATTGATTTTGCATTATTTGCATTGATTTTTGTTGCCATTAGCTACTGGGAAGGTTGAGCGGTAGAACGCGCGAGTTTGCCTGATCCATTGGTTTTGGATGGTTTCAGCGTCCCTTGATAATGTTGCGCATCACTTGCGAAGAGTATGGCCACCCTTAATGCGCCGCTGCTTCCATCAAATGGTTCTCACAAGTTCTGCACCCTCGCTATATTGAGCTCAGACTGCTTACTCATTCCCCTTCGTCCACATTTCTGTGATCCCTGAATCAATCACTTACATTTTTTCTTCCTCTCTGACTCACCGGCCTTAAATAAAACACTATTTATCGAAGTATTCCAGCAGATCTCACTAGTTGATTACACTTTGACTGCTCATATCTCGCACAAATTCTCATTTTCCCTTGAAACCGACTAATTAATGCTCTTATTTTTTGTATTTTGAGGTTATCTATGGATTTACCGCCTCATAAATACACGGAGTTGCACCGTTGCAGGGAAACCTTTCCATTATTCCTTTCCAGGGGTTTCACACGGTTATTCTCATTTTGTACCGTCAACACTGATTTACTAATTGGAGAACTACTCCTACCATTCGATATTTGTAGCTCATTAATCGTAATCCATATTGAAATTCTCGCATATTAGATCCAATGTACATTACGTAGACACAATGATCATCATCCTTCTCTAAACCTCAGTAAGCTCTACTCATTGATGTCATGTCCTTTCTTACCGAGTGTCTCTTCTCATTAGCATTCGGTCGGTTATTTCTAAAAATTTATTATTTCTTCTTATGCAAGGGTTTTCTTTTCACTATGACTAAATCTTATTATTTTTTAAAAATTTCCTTATTTTGCATTCATTTTATAGGCATTTTCACCTTTCTCATATCCATATTAAATAAATTATACAGTGTCAGGCATGACTGTGTGGAACTACCGCATCATACGCCAGAAAGTACCAAAGTTCCAATGTATTTTTCTTTGATTAATATAATGCGGTAAAAAGTCCCCCACTCGGATATCCGGGCGGGGACTACCAGAGAGAGGACATCGGTAAAGTGTGATAAGCATTTTAGGGTCGGAAAATGGAACGTGAGATCGCTTCGGACCTGCGGAAAACTGGAATACCTAAAGGTGGAAATATGAAGAATGGACCTCGACGTGTCAGGAATCAGCGACATGACTGGCCCGAAGAAGGAGACTTCTAGAGCGGAAGCTATAGAATTATGCACACTGGATCATTAAATGGTAATTCTGAAGTACGATATAATGCTGGAGTACGACACAAAGCTCAGGAAGAGCACCGGAATGCGTGTGAAGATATTCCTGCAGTAAAATAGAAGGATAATAATAGTGAAGATCGAGACCAAACATGTAGATACCGTAGTGGTTCAGGTTTACATGCCTACGGCGGACTACGAAGATGAAGAAGTAGAAGATGTCTAAGAAGATATCACGGAAGTTATAAAACATGTAAGAGGAGAAGAAAACCTAATTATTTTTAGGAGATTGGAACGCGGTCGTCGGCGAAGGTCAAGGTGGAAGAATAACTGGGAAATATGGATTGGGTAATCGAAATGAAAGAGGAGAAATACTACTGGGGTTCTGCACACAGCATAAGTTAGTGGTTACCAACCCGTTGTTTAAAAACCATATCCGAAGAAGATACACTTGGAAAATGCCAGGAGACAGAGGAAGATTACCAATTGACTACAATTTCGTGAAGCAGAGATTTAGGAACCAGGTGAAGGACTGCAAAGCTACCCTGGGGCAGACTTCGACAGTCACCATAATTTAGTAATGATGAAATGCCATCTTAAATTCAAGAAGTTGAAGAAAACAATGAAGAACGTATATAAATAATAGTAGATAAATTAAATAGAAAAACTAAAGGAGGCTCAACACCAGCAGGCATTTCAAAACGCAGTGGGAAACAACAGAGGAGAGGACCTGAGTGAGAAATCAGTGGATGAGCGCTAGGAAAATATTAAATGCGGACTACAGGAAGCCGCAAAGGAAGCTCTTGGAAGAAGAAAAGTTGCCAAGAGGAAGCCATGGATCACGGAAGAAGTCTTAGACCTGATTGAAGGAAGAAAAAAGTACAAGAATGCGGGAACTGAAGAAGGGCAGCTTTGCTACAAGAGAATAAGGAACGAAATAAGTCGCAAAGCCAAGAAAGCTAGAGAAATATGGATGTAGAACCTATGCGAGAATGTACAAAACAACCTTGCACTTGGAAAGGTGAAAACTGCCTAGAGGATAGTGAGGAACCACTTCAAAGAAAGGAGCATATGATGCAATGCCATAAGGGACTAGATGAAGAGCTGGAAAGAATATCTGGAAGAGTTATGCAACGGAAAAAATCTCAGCACGAAAATGATCGGTGAGGAAAGTGAAGTCGAAGAGGATGATATGGGAGCATCAATATTAAGATCGGAATTTGGCGCTGCAGTATGGGACCTTCGCATAAATAAGGCTTCTGGAATTGATGATATTCCTGCAGAACTAATAAAAAATGCAGGAGAGAAGACATTAACCCATCTTCATAAAACCATCTGTGACATGTACTCAACAGGAGAATACCCAGGGACTTCGAGGAAAACATCATCATCCCAAATCCAAAGAAGAAGAGAGCGGAGAAATGCGAATATTTTAGAACTATAAGCCTGATGACACGTGCATCGAAGATATTGACAAGGATCATCTACAAAAGAATAGAACGAAAAGCAGAGGAGTTCCTGGGTGAAGATCAATTTGGATTCAGAAAAAAATAAGGGTACAAGAGAGAATATTGGCCCTTAGGCAGCTCGTAGATAATAGAATGGAAAAAAAACCGACGTTCTTTGCATTTGTGGACTTAGAGAAGGCTTTTGACAACGTGGATTGGAATTCAGTGCTTGGACTTCTGAAAGGAATTGGAGTTTCCTGCAATGATTGAAGAATTATCCACAGTTACACAGTATAAAAACCAAGTAGCTGTGATTCATTCTGGACCCAACTGTGAAGAAGCAAGAATAAGGAAAGGAGTGAGACAAGGCTGTGCACTGTCTCCAGTAATTTTTAATGTTTACATCGAGAGAGCCATCAATGAAATCAAAGAGAAGTCTTCTGAAGTGGCTATCCACGGAGAAAAAATTAGCATGCTGCGATTCGCTGATGAAATAACACTCATAGCAGAGACATAGAGAGATCTGAATAAGATTCTTGTAACTATGGAAAGGACAATGGCCAGATATCAACTGGAGGTAAATAAGATGAAGATTAAGATATTGGTGTGCAGCAAGAAAGAAGAGGCCAAAACCAATGTCAAACCAGGGAAACAAAAACTTGATTCGGTGAAAGAGTTTTGTTACCTAGGAAACCGAATAACCAACGATGGAAGAAGCAAAAAAGAAATATTTAGTAGCATAGCATAGGCAAAGAGGTAATTCTATCAAAAGAAGAATCTACTTACAACTGTAAATACAAGCGTAGATATAAGGAAACAATTGATCAGAACGTAGGTACATCTGGAGCGTGTTTCTGTATGTCAGTGAGGCATGGACAATGACAGCAGCGGAGAAGAGAAGGGTGGAAGCACTCGAAATGTGGTGCTACATAAGAATGATGAAGATTAAATGGATCGACCGAGTAGGTAACGAGGAAGTTCTAAGAAGAGTGGGAGAAAGGAGAAACCTTCTGAATACCCTAAGAAGAGGATGGGACAGCTTGATCGGCTACATCATGAGACATGATGGCCTGATGAAGGCAATCGTCGAGGGACAAGTGGAAGGGAAGAATGGAAAAGGAAGTCCTCGTGCAAGATATATGGAACAAGTGATAAAGGATGTTGAAGAGAAGAATTACGCAAACATGAAGAAATTAGCCGATAGATGAACTCAGTGGAGAGCTGCGTCAAACCAATGTGAGGATTGATGCCTTATGATGATGATGATAATATAATACATTCAGTGTGACATCTACTATCAGTTTCAATATCTGTATATGTTCACAAAGCCATAATTTGCCTACTATTTGGTAGTTTGTTATAATGAAGTGAAAGGGTTGCTCTCCACTGAATCAGTAGTTACTAGCTATTTTTACTCTTTGACTTATTTCATTTTCTTTCTGAAAGGGTTGCTCTCCACTGAATCAGTAGTTACTAGCTATTTTTACTCTTTGACTTATTTCATTTTTTTTCTGATATACTCATGCAATTTTGGATAAAGACGATGGCAGTGTATTTGTTTTTTTAATCAGAGGAGGAATATCCAGTGAAAAAATTATGAGTGAGAAAATTGAACTCTTTCCCTGTGGAATAATAATTGAAAAGAATGCATGCAGCAAATTGTCCAATTTTTACCTCTTTAGGCTCATAGTGAACTATATTTTTTGTCGTTTTTGACCTATTTCCTCCAGAATCCTCGAAACCTTTTAGTCAGTTTTGGAGAAATATTTTTTAACTGCCCATGAAAATTCTCAAAACTCCATTAACGGATTAAAATGCGTTGGCCTAGCAAATACTGGGAGGCAAAAAAAGCATTTCCAACTGATTACTGTTAATACTACGAATGTGTTTCATAAATAATCCATTTCGTTACTTGATAGTATATTTTGTCTTAAAATCCGCTTTTTGTATTCTAAATTTTTTTTTGCTTCACTCTGTTGATTTTATGTAATAGATTTGCGATAGAAATGATGCTTATGGTGGGCAATCGATTTTTCGCTACGTATTTGCGATCCACATGATGCGTTCTTAAGCGAAGTATAATATTATGCAGTTATTTTTTGCGCATTTCTCAGATGGTAATTTCAATCGAAACTTTAGAGGATTAATATCTATATTCCGTTATTGAATGAGAAATTATTGCATCATTAAGTTACCTTTTTACTCATGCGTTGTGCATAAATACACGAAGAATCTTGGGTAACACGCCTGAAAAAGGAAAACTACGTTAATGGTGGAGGTGAAAGGTTGGCGACTTTTGCATGAAAGTATCAATTCATTAAGAGCTTATGTTTCAATATAATGTTTTCCGTTGTTGACCGTATTAATGGAAAATAATGGGAAAGAAGTCCTTTGCAGCTGAGGGCGTTATTTGATTATATTACACTCTTCATAAAAATTACTCTTGATTAAAAGTGATTATTCATCAAATTTCCAGCGCTCCCATTTTATATTGCTTTTTGTTTAACTCTCTCTCTAGGCTATCACCTAATTGGTGCTGCATGCAATGTGCCTCATGTATTTTTTTGTCTATCGTCATCTTTAGTCCTTGCGAAATGAGTCAGAGTTTGCAAACGGGTAGTATTTATTTATAACTATGAAAGTTTTCACTTTTATATTAAGCCTGAAATAGTATAGCATATACTGTAGTATCTACTTTTTCATCCTTTTCAATTTTTGTTTGTATACGTATGTACATATTTTTTGAAGTATAGAAAATAGTGGCTCTGGGAACTGACAAGGAGACATCGCTAGACTGATGCTCGGGATCCAAATGACATATTTATTTTCTGAAACTATAGAGGGAATGCCGGAAAAGTTTCTCGGCTTTCTTCCTCATAAGCCAGGGTTCGAAAAAACGCAGCTATGGAATTTCTGACCCTATTAATCCTTTGTAGGGCACTCATTCACTGTTACTAGCCGTGCCCGAGTGGGTTAAGGCGCTGTTAAAGTGGTGCGGTTTCGGTGCCCACTAGGGAAAAAATTTTCCTTCCTAATATATTGCGCAATTTCTGTAAGATAAATTCCATACTTTTTCGGCAGTAACAGCAAAAATTTTTAATGTTCAAACTATTTGTTGGATTTTCAATCAACTCCCTTGGGAGATTTTTGAAGAAAATTTCGGGATTCGATGTTTGCCCGAAAAGCCGACAGGCCTAATATGTTTAGATTTTGAAAATACAAGTATACTTCCGTGAATAGGATGGGCTTCGATTGGTCATAGAACTTTCTCAACGTGGCCCAAAGGGGTGCCCTACAAAGGAGTCATAGGGAGGAAAATTCTATAGTTGTATTTTTTTCGTAAACCCGGAGGAAGAAAGCCGCAACACTTTCCTGCATTCCCTCTATAGTCTCAGAAAATAATTGCGTCATTTGGATCCCTAGCATCAGTTTCGGGATGTTTCCTTGTGAGTACCATTTAATTCATGAAGTGTTGTTTCACATGCCATTGGGTGGACGGTTCATTTTAAAATGCGTAGAGAAGAATGGGCTGATTAGCGTGGGAATTGGACTCTAGTCCTATTATAATTTTGGACTGCGTCATTTTCGTCGGCGCAATACATATCTCACTCCGGGGACTCTACTGAGTCAGTCATGTCTAACTTCTTACCCTGACTCTCCTCATGTCTCTTGACCAACATTTCCTTTCTCCTTCCCCTTAATAAATTCCTCCTTTAAAGCGGCCCAGAGCGAGCCAGCAGTCAAGTGAGCGCGCCTTCTCTCTCAGGTGATACAATGACCCGTCTAAAGGGTTTAATTCATTCAATCTCTCACGCATCAACTGCGGAGAGGTAACAGTCGGAACTCTATCGCTATCGGGCGACGGGCATGTGAGGAATGCATAGGTATGTGTGTGGTATAGCTAAGGCTGGAATATTCGAGACCGGGTTGCAGGAAGCCGAGCGGGAAAACAATCTTTTCGGTCGAATTTCACCCCGTGGGCCATTGTGAGGACTCTATTGGCAGTTACCGGAGATGCCACTAAATTATTTGACTTCAGAGAGGGATGGATGTTCGGTTGGGCAAGGAAGAGGTTGGCAAACCAACTGATCCCATCCCTTTACGTGTTCCCCCTATCCTCCCATCCTAACAGTTTGATTACCAGTAGTTCGATACTTCCCCTCTCCCCCCACCAAACACCGAGATTTGCCGCTAAGAGATTCATTTGTTCCCCTCCCCTCACCCACGTCCATGGACCGCGATCTTTGTTTCAATTTCGCGACCTGCATTCCAGGACTGGCTAGACCATCGGATCTTCCTTCTCCCTCCCCACACCTCCATCCTTGCACGGCTAGCTCCGAGGATGCGGCGCGGCAGCCGCATCAGTGTTTGCTCTCATATCAATTGGCGCCGGCGACGATCGGCGCCGTCTAGGGATTTGCCTTCCCGCCCAGGCTACGATTGCGCGCCGGCTACGAGGCGTAAACGGGAGGAGCTGTTGATGGCGGTGGTGGCTCGTCGCTATGTTCTCCTCTCAGCGAGGCGAGAAAGCTCATTGCCGACGCGCCACCGGGCGTTAGCGTTTGCGCCGGTCGTTGTGGGCATTGGTAGAGCGGACGGGAGGGAGTTGTTACCAGGGGGGCACGGGGGAGTTGTAGACGCGACGTTTGGGTAAGGGGAAGCAGAGGTATATATTCCCTCTCCCTCTCTGGTGAATGTGCATGCTTCCCCGCGATATCAGCAGTAAAGGCAGGCAATGATGCTAATCGCAACGACGAGGTAGATGAGACAATCACCGGGCACGAATCAGTCCCATCTCCGTGTCACTCCAGTGCTTCATCTCGTAGGTTTTCTTACCACTCCTCTTCTCCACCCATCTGTCGCGCCCGTGTGGACCGTGGAGATGTCGGGTGTTTGATGAGGGGGATGAATATTCACGCATACGCAACTCCCCGTCCGTCGGCCTCGATGGAAGTGGTTCATTTGCTACTCGTGAGCGTCAGCCTGAGAGAATCAGAGCGTCCTTGGCCTAAGTGCGTGTGTGTGTTTGCGTGTAGATTGAAGGGTGAGATTTTTCTTTATTGAGTGGACCTTTCGTTGTGGCGCGTGTTGAATCAATGACTTTGGAGGGAGTTAGGAAGGAATGTAGCTTGATTAAGACGATTTGGATTTTGTAACGTTCTTATGGCTGAAATAATATGTATGTGCCATTAATGACGAAAAATAAACGAGACATCACTACACAGGGGTTGATAATATTAATTGTGGTTCTTAATGCTAGGATACCAAATTATTCAAAGTTGAGCTGATGTGTGTGGCGCATGAGATCTACGACTATGAAGTTTGTCTTCCTGGGATAAGTAAGCAGAATATCAATGAAAGAATGAAGATAAGATAATACATATTACACGGATGATAAATAATAAAGCAGGGATAAATGTTTTTATTGTGATTAACAGCATTACTTCCACAAGGGTCCTTTTGTGTCGATCAATTGTTGTTTTTTTGAATCATTCATTGAACCTACTAACCATTGGAGCTGTTTCAAAATTTTTGGACCAGTTGCAGACCCTGAAACTTCATTTCTAATCAAGAACGGTACTCGAATACCATAAGCATTGATTATACTATGCATATTTATCTCTCAGCGTATGTTTTTAATATATTTTGGTGTTAAATGGGTTCCGCTGAGTTAGATATATGTATGTACATCGCTCAAAAAATGTTTCCCATTTAAAGAGAAAAGACCAAAGTGATCAATATTTTAGATCATAAGACAGTTAAGTTTTATCTCCACCCTTGTACACGTTTCGTATCGCATTTTATTACGTTTTAAGAAACCGCATTCAGAGCAGTTGAAAAACTCTGTCCGTTTTTGATTGTAGAACATGGTTAAAAGGAAAAAAACGGAAGAAAGCATGTTGTAATAGTAAGAATATATTATTTTTTCTATATTTTAATATTATTGGTTTTGAGACATGATAGCCTAATGAAGACAGTCGTTGAGGGGTAAGTGAACGAGAAGATCGGTAAATAAAGACCTCACATGATATTTGTAGAGAGAGAGAGCAGGCAGCGAAAAAGTTAAACAGATGAAATTAGCGAATATGAGGAAGTTATCCGATGTAAGAAGAATCCAGTGGAGAGCTATGCAAATTTATTTTAAGAAGTAACTATTGCAGTTGTTCAAATTTCATCCGAAACGTCTGGCCTAAATACCAGCAAGAGTTAGGAATTAACTTTCGTCCTAACTAATTCGAGATGATTTGCGTATTATTATTTTACTTCGCTCATTTCAAATCTGAAATGATTTGAAATCTCAACTCGGTGTTGGGAGAGTACTTCATTCACTAACAGTTGAGGAGACGCAGGCTGGAATGGAGATATTTAACCCCTTGAAGTCTGACGCAGGACTTCCACCGTCTTTCATGACACGCGTCGTCTTCATTTCTGCGGATGATTGTTGAATTATAATACCGCAAGCCAGGTGAGAACGTCTTTTGCTTTCTGTTTCCATCCTTACATGCTTTTAAATGAGAGCTCGGATCCACATCGATTGGTCGACCACCTGGGGGAAAGGTTCTAAGATGAGAGACGCAGCACGCGTCCCTCGTTTCACGTCATAGTGATTTCTCTCGGGGCATTCCTTTTAACTCCTTTCTTTGCATGAAAGAACGTCTTGGATGCTGGAGCTACGTGCGATGGAAAAAATATACCCTACCCCGCCTCCAGCCTCGTCCGTCACTGATCCCTATCGCTAATAAGTCGGCGTTCGCATGCATGACTCGCTCGGATCCACCCTTGATGGTTCCGATCGATGGCCTCGTCGCCTCCCTGTTCGATATCAGCGTCGGCTTGCTTCAATTTGCCTCTCCTAGCTGCCTTCACTTTTTTTTATTTTTGTCAGTCGCTGCCTTCGGAGGAGCTCCAATTATTTCCAATTTCCTCTCGGGGGCTAAGTTAAAAGTCGATTCTCTTTTCCCCTACCTCCACGGTAGTGGACCATGCTCTAAACACAAGTATATCTTTCGTAGATTACAACGATTTGCTAAGTACAGACATGGGACTGTTAAAAAAAACAGTCAACAGCTAGGTATGTATATCCCTCAACATTGATGCCATTGCCATAATAATAATAGGTGGGCTGCGGTCCCTAGATGACTTAATGCGCTGGTGACGTTCTAACAATCGCATTCTTCACACGGACAATACTATCAATATATTTTGGCATTTATTGTTTCAAATACATCATCAAATAGTTTAGGTGGTTCTTTAGGGCATGAATGAGCTTGACCCCTATCGTGCGCGAAAAATTATTCAAGTAATTCAAATCGTAATGTCATTATTTCACCATAATTTATGTCTTCACACGTATTTGCTTGCTCTATTTGTTCTTATGAAACTGCCTTACAATTCCAATAGGTGAGAACAATCTTAAAATCTTTTCCTTTTTCTAGATTTCTAAATTCTTAAAATATTAGAAAATCATTAGGTATTCGCTTTTGGTATAATTTTTTTACGTGTAATGTCCATCGGTATTGACAGTACACGTTACTTAAACGTCGACAAAAAAAATGTGCCTACGCTTAATCGTCGTTCAAGCGAAAAAAGTGAAACAACCAAATTAGTTTTTAGATTGAGGATGATTATTTAAATAACAATTTCCCTTTACATTTTTCATCCACTCATTACTCGTTTTGACTAAAAATATGTACATAGCCAGAAAAATTGTGATTATTATCTTAAAACAAATCTCCGATTGTCCTTTATTTCTGGAATTGTTTTCCGTATGAAATGCGCGGAAAAAAGGTAGTTCATAGTATTATTGGGGAAATTGAGTAACGAATGTAAAATGGCTTACGTTATCATACTTACTTATCTGTTTTTATAGGATGGCCCTCGAAGAGGATATCAGTATGAAATACCTATCCTCTAGGTCACTACAACAAGGGAAGAATTAATGTAATTGCGTCAATCAACATGGAATCTCTCTAATAGGCTGTTTGGATCGTGTTGCACTCTATTGTAAAACACGGAGAAAAAAGTAATCCTGATGACAATGCGTGAATTGTGCTAAAAACATCTAGGGCATCTATTAGTGCATTGATAAAAATAAACTTCGCCACCATACTTATTGTAAGCTCTGTTCAGAGCACTTGCCATTCTATGTAATTAATGTAATTCATTACGTCAAAGGTTATGGATCAATTTCCGCTCTGTAGAATTCGATTTTACCGGTCAGGACAGGATTTTATAGCTTTATTTGCCAAAGGCGTCTTCCTCAGCGTAAAGATCGAGGTTCGGTAATCTAGTGTCAAAAGTTGACTTGGGATCGGGAGGAAGAGCAAGGAGAGATGAAAGAGTATCGATGGATGTAGTTGGCAGAGATTGATCCTGCAAGGAAGGGCGAAGAGAGGAGATTTCACGTGTGTTGCTGTGTTCACTGAGTGTTGCAAGTGTGTGTGGTAGCAAGTTCGGAGTGTGTGCCTCTCTTCTACGCCTGCCTGATAAGCGGATAATTTAACGGAGATTGGGTAAAAGTTGCCAGCTCAAATGAGTTAGGTGTAGTGATTAAGTTGAGCCTCTTTTCCTTTATTTTACCAAACAACGATTCAATGCCTGTAAGCTACATGGTCCATATAAGACCCAATGCGAAGCGTGTATTAAATGCACACCAATGATGAAACCTTTTTCGGGTCCTCGATAGCAGAGATTATTTCCCGTATGGTCTTATTCATTATGAAATACACTCCCTGTATCCAGAGTTAGATTGAAGCCCGTAATCTTTCGATATGTTCACCCTTCGCCAAGTAGGTCGTTATTTTTTAAAAATCTGATGGACTATAAGGCTATATCTGATGGATATAAGGCTATATCGCTTTCCTTAGGTCGGCTTTCATGAAGTTTACTATGTTTAGCGGAAGCATTTTTTGATGTTCTATCAGTGTGAGTTCATAGGCCTTGATTTGGCTAAAATGTCGAGAGGTATTAGCGCCAAGCATATTTTTACTGTGCTTGGCAACTGCAAGCATAGAAATGTTTCTGAACCAGCTGAAAAACTAGTATTGAGTTACATTTTAAGATTAATTTAATATTAAACCACTGATTGATTAATTGATTGACGGTTTTCTACTAGTTTGTGTAGGTTTCGTTGGGGTGTCTCTAGTCTCATATGCATTTCATTAATCTATCGCCTTCATCCCTGCGCTATTTCTCTCCTCAAGTCAGTATATTTCCTATCCCCCTTTCATGCTTATCAATTCTCTGTTATTTCTTATTCTCCCTCGTCGTCGCTTACCCGAAATTCTACTTTCGACGGTAATCACCAATAAAGTAAGAAAAATGCTACTGGTCTGTAATGTTTACCGAAAAGTCTTTGAAATCCATTTGCATCTACCTTGTACCCTGCAAGCTACCACAAGGGTGTGTGGCAGACGATATTACCACACCAGACATGCATTACCTCGTGTAAACACACCCTTCGCTGGTAACTAGACTTCCAACTTAGCCAACTTCGTTGGCCAAATTGAAACTCTTTGTTGTCGATTTTAACCCGTTACTCAGTCCTCACGAGTACTAATCATCCGAATTCATTTTCGTACTTTCTAGTTGTACCATTCCTATCATTCATTCATTTGATGATATGAGTATTGATTGCGAAGTGGGTATCAATCAAAATGTAATATTTTTTCTACAAAAAGTAAATTGAATCCATTTTGTGTTAACTTGAATTGCCGTTAATTCCAATGAAATGCTGTAAAAATCTGCGCCTCGGGAGATTTTCTGTGGATAAATAAAGCTTGGAGAGGTAATATTTCAATCAAGCAGCAAAATATATTCCTAATGTTGACATGGTGCGCGGTCACCGTACTGCAGTTGTCCTCGTAGCCGGCAAAGCGGATGAAAATCATCCATATTTCTTTCCATGGATAAATATGAGGCTACGGTAAGCGCCATATTCCGAGGCGAAATAATTTTTATTATTCTAGATAGTGACGGAATCGCAATAAATTAAATTTGCTTCTGATAACCAAATATGAGACGTTATTTTATCTCCATTTGCATGTGGATTCGTGTGGAATTGAAAGCGGCGTTCGCCAGTGTTGTTATTGATTTTTGGCTGGGGAAATATTTCGTTTTTAATTTATTTATAACTACAGTTTTGGCATTATAAACGCCATCTCGTACTGCGGGTGAAATTCATGGCCAAACAGTCTGAAATCATCCTTTACTTGGAGTCTTACAGGGTGTCCAGCACTCTGGAAAACCGGGAAGACCGGGAAATCTCAGGGAATTTTATTTTCACTGGAAATATCAGGGAAATCTCAGGGAAATATGTAATCGACTCTGGAATTTTCGGTGGTGTCAATATGTAAAATTGCGACGGAAATAATGTGCCATTTTCGGCAAGTTGCATAGTGAAATTTCCCCTGTGTTGTCGCATTTAGCATTTCTGCAGTTAACGAGAGTGCAATGATTTCTCCATACACTATGTACGATACATAGTCCCGTCCCGTGTATATATAATCTATGTTTATAGTGGCCATGTCATTTCTCGCCGAAGCGCCCGAGTGCTTTCGGCCCGTCGCAACGGCTTTCAACAACAAAAACAAAGTAGTTGCTCATGATCTCTATATTTCGAACGAAACCCTAAATGGAACGTATAGAGAGTTGCCAGCAATTTATTGTGGGTTTTGATGACAGCCTCAATAATATTGCTAATAAACAGCAAATGGATCTTAGTAAGTCGAAATTTACGTAAGCCGAAAGTTAAGTCCGTTCTCCAAAACTAAGTCCGTGTTCCGGAGATTTCAATCGGGGCGGAGGAATGTGGGGAAATTTTTCGGACAATTTCCTTCAGTTATTTCCTGCGAAATTCAATAATTCTTATTTTTATCTTTAATTTATTTGCATAAGTAAACGATAATGTCGCCTGGAAGTTGCACCCCAAATTGCGTAATATTGTTAGTCCGAATTGACCAATTGCACGGATTTGCGAAAGCACGGTATCTTAAGGTTAATTCACCATAATGACGACTAATATTAATTTTTTATGTTATCATGCCATCGAAGGAGCCATTTAGTAATGTGTAATTTACTAGCCTTTAATAATTACTGTATCTTTTGCCTTTTAAGTTGAGTTGACTAATGACTCTGGTGGTTTCATTGTCACAGTTTATTCTCATAAGAGGAGGGCAGAGGATTAGATCACTGCGACGTCCACATTAACACTTTGCAATCACGCCAACATACACACTTCATCCTGCACGCACGCAGACATTTTATTTCTCTCACTGCGAAGTCGAACGCTGCACTGTGGCGTCGCCCTCTGCGTTCTAAGACTAAGCGGTTCTCATTGAAATGCAGTCTAAGAGTTCAGGACGATGTAGACGTTCGTGGTTGGAGAATGTACGAGTCCATTCCGTCTCAATAAGTCACATTCCAATATTCCGTGATACAACCGACTGCCGCTTTCATGGTACTTAATATTTAAGAGGTAAATTATTAAAGTGGATCGTTAATTTGACTTTCTTTACGTAGAACTGGCGTCCTTGGATTTCGTGTCGGCATATAATCATAGCATCTCAATCCAGTGGATTACAGCAGCTATCAGTCACAATTCATCAAGTCCTGAAATAAACATTTACGACACTAACCAAGTGTTTTCTGCAACATAATTTCTGTTCCACCTTTTTTTTCTTTTATATCAACATGGCTTTTGGCTGCAATTTAAAAACTGATGACAATCGGGGCCAGTGTATTTACGTAGCTTCGTACTACGTAGTAAGCCGTATCGTAATGGAGTGAGCGCAATAATTTGATGCAGTCGTAGCGATATCGCTACGACTGTATGAACTGTTACGAAGATTGGTCAGTTGCGTAGAAGATAAGATGTTTATACGCGACTTGGCGACAAAAATTAATTAATAGCAATGAAAATACTGTAGATGAATGATAAAAATGGACCAATTTATTCTGTGTACCTCTTTAAAACCTCGACAGCTATTCGATATTTTCTCCGCCTGCAAGTATAAAAACGAACATTTTACTTTTTCGTGCTCGCGTTCGTAAATCTACGGCATCCCTTTAGATAAATTTTTCACTTATGTTAGTACGGATTTTTAGGTAAGTCGAGACGTACGTAACTCGGGGACTGCCTGTAGTTAGGTGTTTAGACAATGAAAATATTGCGCTCTCTGAGCGCTCGTTATTCTTCAACCCTTGCCAAATTATATCAAGAGCTTTCAGGTTGAAGAGAAAAGCGATCAGAAGTGCAAGAAATGTAAGCCTATGTGTCACAGTTTCAGATTAATAAAGTTCATCAGGACAAAATGTTGGGTCCTAAACTGGCTTCCTTTGCCACAGCTGGAGCGGAGCTGGAACAATATTTCTTGGAATTTCAATTCAGCAAGCCTAAGGCTCGGTTTCTGTTTTAGGCAATTACTGAATTGTTTAAAACTGTGATGACTAGATTGGTAAAGCCGGAGGTTTTTGCATCTGGAATCGTGAAGCATATTGACTTGAGTAAAGCTGTAAAGATGATCCCCACAAAAGATCTTAATGTGGGATATGCAACCAAGATAGCCTATAGAGATTATAGTCACAAAGTTGTATTAGGATGCAAGATATTCCACAGAGAAAAAATCATTCGCCTTGACCGGGACTTGTCCCGGTCAAGGCGAATGATTTTTTCTCTGTGGAATATCTTGCATTCGTGCACCTCAGCGGGTGACTCCGTTAAAGTTTTCGCGGCTAGCTCGCGAGCTTTGAACTGTATTAGGATATTGTATATTCTTCTCTTCAATAATGGATGGATTACTAACCTAAAGAAATTGGTGGGGAAATTCATTGAAAGATCGCCCTTGGCCTTCCATGTGAAGAAGGGAATTTCATGCCTGGATCCTGAAGGTGCAAGTTATTGATCATTATGTATCAGTGATAGTTATATTCAGCGAAGTCTGGTTGTATGTAACCTTGTTCCCGAGCGCCAGCATAATAATGTTAAACTCTAAGAAGGTGATGTAATTTCTTACGAACTGAATGAAAGTGTTGTAAGATGTTGCATTTTTTGTTTATTTTCCTCCAAATACGCAGGATTTGGTTTATTTTGCCCAAAATGCAAGATTAGCTATAATACTTACTTTTATTCACACAAAAAACATACCCAACGTTCTCTTATACTTAACAAGAAAAAAATCTATAATTCCTCTGGAAAAATAAAACTTATGTCTGGGAAACCTGGAAATCTCAGGGAATTATCAAATGCCCCGCTGCTGGACACCCTGTCTTATGATCTTATATCAGTAACTTCGAATGCTTTGTGTAAGTTGGGGAAGTGATATTCAAATATTCGTTTTCACTAGTCTAGAAAGAGTCACTAGAATTTTTAACCTTATCTTGGCTCACTATGTGGGCTTAGGTATCATTTTCATTTGATTTACTTTGGCTTCTCAGCACTGTTGAGGTAATGTTGATGCAGTAGGTACACAGGACTCTTGCTTGACAGCTTCTGTGATCTTGGATTGCTTGTGTTCTGCAACAATCTCTCTATCGTTTTGAAATTAATCATCAAAGATCATATTTACCACTACAGGTTTCATGCAAGTATTTATTATAATATACTAAGAAACATTCTCTTAGCATATTCATATTTACTTTCTTTTTCCAATCTTCAATACTTGCTTCATTTGTTTCATCGCAAGACTCTGCTACTTTTCCTATTCACTATCATCTCGACATCTCCTTTCACGAGGCCGCACGTCTCAAGGTGTGTCCGTTAAGGTTGTCCCGTCTTTCTTTATTAGTTTTCATCATCAGGCTTCTCTTTCCTCCCACTCTTTTTAGAAATTATGTGTGCGGCACCCAATTTTTATCTGCTTGTATCATTCTTTATGACGCTGCATTTTGAACGTTTCCAGTCTGACCATTTCTGCAGCTGTTACTGCTCATTTCTCACTGCCTTCTATGATGTTGTTCCATACGTAAGTTCCAAGTGACTGACTGCCAAGGTGATATTTCCAGCTGTTAGTGACTTTTTACGTAGGATAACTACCTCTTCGCCTTGTGTCTTCTTATTGTTCTTCCTTCTTGCCACATCAATCGAAGTTCATTCTGCTCTTCTATGCCATGGCATGTTATTAAAGTCATTTTATATGGAAATGGATATGAAGGAAGACCATGACGACAAACGGTATAGCGATGGTTTCAGAATCGGTTCAAAGTAAAGTTTGAATCGATATGGAAAAGGGTGGATGTAAACAATTATTTCTATGAATTTCTTATTACGACTTATATCTATGTATTCCTTACTTTTCATGGGAAAAGCCTTTTAAAGATAACTTCATAATAAAAGTACTTTAGTTAATGGGGACTGATTTGAGTCGATAAACGATATGAATTATTATTAAATTGATTTATTATAAGTGGGTCTTTCATTTATTTTCAAAGAAAACCAATTTTCATGCACCGCCTTTCCGATAAAAATATCAACCTATATCGACGGCTGGCTTATTAGAGATATGCATTGGCATTGGTGGAAACATTAAAACAACGTACATAGCATGAAAAAGGAATATTTTGTCTTTCAAAAAGGGTTCAAGCCTAGGGTACAAACTTGATGTGAAGTATCTTTGAATGACACTTGTTTTGAACTCAACCACTGTTAAATTCAACACTGAGGGTCTTCCGAAGACAAATAAGGCGGAATCCCTTCTCAAAACATCCACAGTTCACTAAATACAGAGGAAGTGATGCAAAAATTTGCTAAAGCTATCGATTGTGCGTGAATACCCCATGTTTTCAAGTTTAATGAAAGGGGCAAACATCTGTGACAATAATTTCACCCGAGAAGATTGTTTATAAATAAAATTCAACATATGGTGATGGCCGCGGACAGATGCTTTTGGGATGAGCAAACAAGGGAGACAATTTACAGAAAATAAATGAGTGGCTCTTCGGGAAAATTTCATCTCCGATTGATGTCACAAATGTGTTCTCTAGTTTTTGTTCCCCATTTATCTGTATTAGAACCAGTGGATATCATTCCAAAATCCTCAAAATACTTCTATACCCACCATTTTAAATGGTCGACCCGGATTTTGCATGGAAAATTTCGAACCTGATTAAGAAAAACCCATCCATCTTTTCCATCTACCGCACCACCAAGGTTGCTTCTTTCCATTTGGAGTTGGATTGGTCATAGATTTGAAGCCAGGAGGTTGACTTGCCTGGGGGATAAAAATTTTTCTTCGGCGCGAGACATTTTTCTCGAGAGGGGCACCCATATCCGCTTTGGACAGCCGAAATTTTCAACAATCCTCAAAAATAGCTTCATGCGTGTAGAAAGGCAAAGGACTAGGCTTGGAGTGTTGAGTGCGAGACGGTGGTTGGTTGGTTGTGCATTCCCCCCGTCCCTCTCTCTTCCTTCTCTCCTCCGTCCTCTTATTTTTATCATTTCCTCGTCTCTTGTTTGTTTTCCTCCTTCGCCGGGCGCGGTTCGAGTGGAGCGCCGTCGTCTGGAATATTTATGCCCAAGGATCGAGTGGCGGCTTGATGGATCGCTGGACCAGATTGGTTTAGCGGTCGGATGTAAATTTTTTAAATAGAGAGCTGCGTAAACAAAAGTTGGGTCCTCTCCCTTTTTCTCTTCCCGTGTTCCTACCCACCCTCTCCCCCGTACCACCTCCTTTCCCCACTTTCCACCCCCATATTACTCCTTTTAAACTCGTGCTCCGTATCTTCACTTTCGTCCTTTCTCCTCCCTCCCACCCCCTTGCTCTCGCACCCCCGCTGGTAACGTCACCGACCTTTTTCACCACATTTTTCCCCTCTGCGTGAGCCTCGCATATTTTTGCCGGGCAAATTTGCATGAGAACGCGGTTGTTGGGTGGGTGACTGCTGTGGAGGGGGAAGAAAGGGGTGAAAATTAAGCTGTCGCTCCTGAGGAAAAACACCCTGCGGACTCGGAGATGGTTCTCCGAGGTTTCGGCTGTTTTGATTCTTTTTATTCCCACCCCTCCCCCGAAACTTCGTTTGTGTTGCGATTAATTAATTGGCATACTAATTGTTTCCCTTATCGAGATTTTTTATAGAGTGGTGGAGTATATTCATTGTTCATCCGAAGTAGTTTAGCGAGGAAGATCATACGAGCAAAAACTTCCTCAACATGCCGTGCATCAGTAATTATGGTTTTTTCTTTAAAAGTTCTGCTTCAAGCTTTGTTCTGAGCTATGTTTATTCATGAAGTGTATTGTTTCTTCGTACTAATATCCAAAATAAATGTTATTAATAGTTTATGGCTGCGTTATTTAATTTTATGGAAGTACATCGAATTATACGTGCTCCTCCCATATACTTACGTTACTCTTTCTTTTTCGCTAAGCTGTGCTCTACACTTTACCTCCGCTTCTTAAAAAAAACGCGTAAAAATAATGTTGAAAATTTATCTCTGCACCTTATGAAAAATAATTACCTAAAATAAAGTCTTTTCTCAAGCGTTTGGCGAGAAAATTAATATTTATTAATGCAGGTTTTCTGGAAAAAAACGTACAAATTGATCTTTTATAGATAACTTAATAAAATCTAAGGAAGAAAAATTTGTTTGGTAGCAATGCGTCGTTGTTAATATGCAGCATCCCATGCATTCTTTGACGATTTCTATGAACTTTTTCAATAGTAAAGGATCGGTAGAAATAAAACATTTTCGTTCCAATCATAGGTGATGCTAATAAATGAGGCATAAACTCTGAAGGATGATAGACGAAATGAAAGTTCTTGGAAAATGCGTTCTCTATGTAATTAATTCCCTCGGTCTCCAAGCTACAAAGAACGCTATCTCACCGTGAGTCAGGATGTAAGGGAGGAAAGATTAAAAGAAAAAGAAATAGAAACCAGAAGACTTCCACTCGGAAACGTTTACAGCGTATGGTGAGATAAGAGAAGGGGGTGGGGTGGGAGTAGAAGACTCGGCAAAGTTGAATTCGTTGCCACTTAACGCGATTCTGCCGCGTTTCGTTAGACAAAGGAACTTCCATTCCAGCAAGAGGGTTACGGAGCGTGATCGTGTATGGAGGAGAGTGGAGAACAAGTTTGGGGACTCAAAGGGAACACATCGAAGAGGGGAGGCGAATGGTTAAAATGCGTTGCATAAACATACGAACCGAATTTGCCCCTCCTATGAACTATGACCCCACCCATTACCTCTCCCCTACATTATTCTCCGCCCCCTCCCCCCGACTCTCCCCCGCGGCATATTACAAAATGCACCCCTCTTCTACTTCCTCAACCCACCCCGCCAGTGAGTCCAAGGTGGAACAGTAGACCTGCTCACATTCCCAACGGGATTAGGTCAGGTAAACATTTCGTCGACTGCGGTCCTCCTTAGCGTTCGATTGCGATAATACAAGTAGAGAACGAATACTTTCGGTCGGTATCTAGTGTTTTTTTTCACAAGGGGATAAGGATGGGTCGAGAGAACGAGTATGATGTGGAGTATTAGGCGGGGGAAATATTATGGATGGAAAAGGGAAGATGGGAGTTGTTCGTTGGATAGCGCAGTCGAAGGAAAGAGAGAGAGAGTATGGGAGAGGAATCGCAACCAAGTTATGTCCCTTCCCTTACGAGGTGACCGAAAAAAATAACCTGCCCGCCATCACGGCCGCGGCCGCCTTCCGACGATTTTAAGAGCTGCATAATGTATAAAGAGGCGGAAAAAAATTCAAGGGTGGAAAGGGGCAAGGGTGCTTCCGAGAGAGGGATGGGAGGAAATGGGCAGGGAAGCGGAAACCTATGGGTGGCTGGAGAGGGGAGAGTAAAAGTGGGGGGGATAGGCTGCGTGTGTCTCCCCACCCACATCTTCTTCCCGCACCCGACCTCCCCCCTCGTGCCACGCGAAAATCTCTCCCAGTCGAGAGGAGGACATGTATAATTGATGGACCTTCTTCTCCCCGAATGAGAGTGGGGGGTGGAGAGAGGGGTTCGAGTGGGATAGAAATTGAAGGCGGTGCATGTGGGGAGGGTGGGTTTTAGGGAAGTAGGCATCGGCAGGGTGGTGAGGGTCGAGGGAGACATAAGCGAAGATTCGCCTTTGAAAACCCGTCCTGCGTCCAGTGTTTCCCTTTTTCCCCTGCTGCGTTCCCTACTCCCCATTCTCTTCTCTTCCTCACTCTTTCCTTCCATTGAGCTTGCATTTTTTCTGCCTCCTCGAAGCAATTCTAACGACTTTCCTTCCCTTTCCATCAGCTCCTCTTCAGCCCGTTCCCGTTTTTTCTCCACTTCCTCTCCATATGCCGTTACCCTCGAGTTTTTTAGTACCACTGCCTGAATAACGGTCCCTCGTTTTTTAAAGTTTCGGTATTACAGTATATTCCATTTAGTATGAGCAACAATTTTGAGCAAAATCCAAGGAAGCAGCCATCAGATATTCCATGAAATATGGCCCAAACTCATTATTTTAAAAAAAATTGACGACAGGGCTAGTACAAGACAAATATTCACCTCATATTTTAAAGATCTCCGAACTGTTTGAGGTGAGGTCTCTTAAGAATCTTCCATAAATTGATCCTCCTGAGGTCTTTGTTTCTCAGAAGCAATTTTTAACTATTGAAATTTCAAAAATTCCTTTTGATGCCACCCATCATTTCACGCAAAAGATGTTTTAAATGGAGCAATGATTGTGAAACAAAAATAGGCTTTTTTTAGGTGAGGCCCAAAGTATTAGACGTTCTATTAGGTTCAAGATTAGTCAGAATAGCCAAGGAAAAGTTTGCTGGATTTTGCTTTAAGTACGAGCTTACATGCTACGTTATGGCGTAAAATACTATTTAGATTTCCAGGCTTCAAGAGACGTTTTCCTCGGCTCACGGAAGTGGCAACAATCCAGGATGTAGAAGACACTCCAACGAAATATCCTCGGAACGTCAACTTCCTGGATGCAGTTAATTGCCTAACTGAAGGCTATTTGAATTTTACAAGCTCTAAGTAGTTGCACTTACTCTTTTTGCGATTAAATACTGCCATCCTCAAAGGAAATGCTGAAGCTACGGCTATCCATGTTAGTCTCAGCGTAATCTGAGTCCAGAGTTCAGCGAATTATCAAATTCTGTCCCACTTTGGGAAGAATAAGATTGCCGAGGTTTTACACCCTTGTGCTGGTATGAATTGAATTTATTTACTTAAGTCCTAAACGTAGGTTTTTAATTTTGCCTCTAGAATCTCTCGTGGTTATTTTTTTGTGCCGAAACCATTCTCCCTCCCTCCCTGAGATGGTTGAAAGGAGCTCCAATTTCCGAATTAATTGCCTTACATGATTTTTTACGACATTTATGAATGAGAAGGTCATTTTGTTTTAATTCATACTGAGAAATCCTCAGAGAAATGTTTTGATGCTTAATGTAGGTATGTGTCGGTATTGAACACCGGTATAAAAGCAGATGATATGTATAGAATATTTTGATGTGCTCGTAGAAGTAAGGCTATGGTGAATATTTAATCAATATTCTTCATACTCAGCTTCATTCAATACTCAGCTGAGTATTTCCTAAACGATAAAGCTCAGTATTTCCTAATACGAAAAATGTATAAAAAATATCTACCGGAAATGCAAATAGGCTGACATTGAAACATCAACAGAATATTCGTATGGAGTCAATTTTTTTAGGTTCATGTTCGTGGGCTGGATGGTGGAATGAGCTGAGAAGCAACATTAGGAAGGAAAATTATGTTCCTTAAATAAAAATTATAGATCAAGTAACTAGAATGTCAGGCTGCGGAAAGTAGGTGAAGGAAATATCGAATGGAAAACATTGAAAAAGGTTCGTACGAAATTCCTTGAATTAGACGGGCAGGATGAAGGCATTGTGGACCTCATTGTAATTAGTAATGGTGAGGAGTCTCTATTTCAATATCTGTAACAGTTGAATGGCATCGCTGCAAGACGAGGTGGCATAAAAAATCCAAGCCCATCTTAATCTATAGACTTTCCTGCAAGCCTTCTCGTGGGTGTGTGACAGTACCTAAGGAGATAATTATGTGAATAATATGCGCATCACACTACTAATTCTACGTTTCATTCAACATTAAAGAAAAAATTGAGAAATGCAGCAAACATGTATCATACATTAGGCTTAAATCCTAAAAAATCCCCTTTCTTGATTTCATCTCTGCCTTTTCAGTAATCCGTATTTATATAACGGGTGCAAATTCGTTTTCGTGTTGAGGTAAATTTATTTTGTGAAGGCATCATGGGGTGAGAATTCCTTACGTTGCTATGGTCAAGAATTGATTGAGGAAAGAACAAATATTTGAATCTATCCTTGGCTCAGTATCAGGTTCAGGAGATATCAGGTTCATAGATAAGAATAAGAGTATAAAAACGAATAAGGTGATAGAAACATCGAGCAAACAGTGGGACCATACTTGTCGAGAAGTAGGCTATTTGCGAATGTGAATAGATTACAAATTAAGCGTGGAAATCTTGATGAAAAATGGTTCTATTACTTCCCGATTCTTAGCCACTCCAGTGTAATACAATTCGTGTGTGACATGTCCCCATTTATAGTCACGCGTGCGTATGTTCACAGAGGTATTAGAAAAAATACTGCAACTTTGCCTTTAGCTATATTAGAATGTACTCACGAATTTCAAGAAAATTCTCGGCAGGAACCTTTTTAACATTAAGAAGGAATATTTCATGAAAAGTGAGGTGAACTATTAACATATTTTACAACATATTTTGTAAAGCAACCTGTATTTCTCTAATTCATTTTTGATCTTTTCGGTTTATTCGATTTCCACACCTACTTTCTTTTGTGGCAAAGTTAAAAGTTGTAAGTTTATGTGACCTCAGTGCACATATAACCTTAGGAATGGTTTTGATTTGTAAATTCATAAAAATAGTTTCAAGAGTTGTTGAAGACTGAAGCCTGAAAACAGTCACAAAGAGACCTTAATGGTATGTCTCCTATGCGACTCTTTGCCTTGGTATTCCTTAGAATCATGCATGCCTGGAGTTCATTTTATCTCTGAAAACCCCTTCATTTCAAGGAAGGGCAGGTGGAAGCATAGTCAAGACCACATCCGTCTGCTCTTTAGCTCCCCACCTCTCGTGTGACTCGTGCAGGTATCATTCCGGACTTTGCAACGATGAAAATGACCCTGCGTTAGGGTGGAGCAGGAGGTCGCACCCCTCCGGGAGACAAAAGGGGTGGCGCGCAGTGGAATGAAGGAAGCAGACGGAAGGAATTAATTTTGAGCTGCGGGAGTTCAGCTCCCCTGCATTTTGCCAGCCTCTCTTCTCTTGTGCGCTGTAGCGTATTGTTCTACCACTTCATTTTTTCATCTATTCATTTTCTGCTTAATTTGTTTGAAAATTCTTTTAAGAACCCCTTTCACCACGGTGATTATTTTTTCACTGCTATATATGTCATTAGGGACTCTTTACTCAGGGTTTCTTGTTTCCGGTCATTTTTCTCATTTTTATAAGGGATCCACTGATTATTACCAGTAATCAGTCAACTACTTTCTTCTGTTCAGTACAGTTAAAGCATGCAATGAAGTTCCTTTACCGATATTTATTGTTATAAAATCACTATGTTCATTAATCACAGTATACTCTCTGTTGATTTAATCATCTATCTCCCCTTTTGGCCAATGGCTATGCTATTGTGCTGCATCGATAAAATATTTCACAATCCGGAGAGTATGACTATAAATTAATGCAACTAACAGTGATAAAACTGAAGATCACAATGGTGACATAAGTAAAATTGTACTACGAAGAGCTAAGCTGATAAATAGAAATAAAAAAGAGAAATGGTAATATTCGGTCTCTATTCTATTTGTGTGTAGGTACCTATACTTTTAAGTAACCGAAAAGGTCAATAAATAATCTTACCTAGTCTAATATTATTTTAGAGAAGTAATATGATTTAAACACCTATATGTAAGGTAAAAATGAAGGTAATGAGTAAAAATGCTAGTGAAAGCGACAACCGCTAATGAACTCTATATCAACTTCTCCGCTAGTTGGCGCATGTCTTATCTGGAATATCGAATGTAAGCAGGATTTCGCAAAAAGTGCCATATTTTGGCTGCAGCTGTGATGTATTTCTTATGAAGAGGTAGTGAATTTAATTGCGTTCTGCTCGCATCTTAAGGTGCAAGAATAAGAATATGATTAGGCTGTATGTCTTTTGGCTGGGACCGTCCCATGAGTGTGATATTAAATTAAATTGGATGATACTATCTAACGCTAATGCCGATGCCAGGTTTCTTTCTGTCCTTCTTCCTTTCCCTTACATTCCCATCCTCATACCTTTCCTCCTGGTCTGAAGCGCCTACAGTGTAGGTACAAACCTGAAAATATAGATAATGAGTATTCATCGGAAATATTAAAATATTTTTCTCCGTCCTCTGCACTAAGTTAGCACTCTACTCCTGATAACAATTTATAACATATGAATATCATTTCATCATCATCTAAACGTAACACATCCTTTTCTGGTTTCTTGTTAATTAAACGGCGAAGTCACTGTTCTTCGAGCATTCTCGCTATTATATCAATTCACTTAAATTTATCTAACCAATATATGACCTGCTATAGGTATTCTAGTGCCATATTTGTAGTTTCAATGATATGGAACCGTCATGAGAAATAATGGAAATAATATTCTTACCAGCTCTCAGCCCTAGATATTAGAAGGTTTTTTCAATATTAAATATACTTGAACCATTCAAATTACAAGAATTCGAATCTAACATTGCGGAAATATTTCTTCCTCCACTCTACACCAGCAGGACAGCTAGAAGCAATAACTTGAAATTCAAATTAATTCAAAGCTGACAGGAAGCTCTATTAGCCATATTCACACCACTACCGCCGCTACAAAATTATTCTAGGCCTCGTGAGTAGTATCTTGGCTTGAAATTGAGGTATTGCTCGTTGGGCTTTAGTCGTTGAGTGTACCCCCTCATTTTCTGAATGCGAACTTCCTTGCTAGTCGCAAGTCCTCTGTTCCACCATGTCCGTTATCGCCTTCTTCGTTTTCAAGTTTCCCTTAGGTATTAGGCATGAGGCGGAGTTGACCAATAACTAAGGTCTTTCGCACCACAGAAAATACTTGTACATGGTCGGATATTCAGGGGAGGCGACCGACAGCTGAGGTCATTTGCGCCATTTAGGATAGGTGGGTAACTGGGTAATGGTGAGAGTTTTTAGGGAATGGAGGAAGGGTGGAGAGAAACTCGGCGTCGGCATAAGTCTACTGTTAACAGGCACCAAGTGGACCACGGCTCAACGTCCCATCCGACAGACGGGGTACAGAACTTGAAATGACCCTAGGTACTCAAGTAGGGACCGGTTTGCCACGGAAAACTTCACCAATGCTGGGAATCGAACCCGGACCCTCAGGATGGGAGATCAGAACTTGAGCCACCACTCGAACCCGATACTCTCGGACTCCTTCAAACTCTCTTATTTGCTGATGCTTCTCCGGGTTTCTGATTCCCCCGTCTAAACATCTGCCCTTCCCTGAGGGGAAAGGATTATCTCCGGAAGGTCGGACAAATGGACTTAGTGGCATGCACTTTCGAGGGGAGTATTTTGGCGAGTGAAGAAAATGCTCCCGGGAATACACTTAGTGACTTGGCCTCGTAGAAGAAGGGGTAGCTCTCCCTCTCCGTGTGCTTTATCCAAGATTAATCTTCAGAACGGGGAAAGGATTTGAAAGCGAGGTTCTCCCACATGCTCTGGGGTCAGGGAGAGGTGTTAGCGTGTAAAAAGTTCCGCGTTAAATAATCGAAAAGAGTTAATAGTTCGATGAAGGGTTATGCTCGTGTACGGATAATTGGACTTAATCGTTTGGCGCAAATCGCGGAGACAATGCAGGACATTTATTTTTGAGGGAATGGAGCTTCGACAGTTATATGAAACACACGTTCCCCTCTGTGTGAAGATCAGAGCGTCTGGGAATCATTCAGGGTAACGTTGACATGGATAACGGTGATATGTGTTTATAATTCATTTCTCTGCTAATTTTATCCTCATAGAAGGATCGTATTCGAACTATTTATGCTCTAGAATTTTTAGCGTGCTCATTTAAATAGTATTCATGCAAAAATAAACAATTGAAGAGTAGAAAGTAATATGAACCTTATTTCCGCCGTAGCTCTTTCCGTGAGTGCAAAATTCTAAGGCACATAGTTTCCTCACTTGCGCCTAATCCTAAAATTTACATTTTGACTTTTTTTACACGGTACAGTTTTTTGTACAAACGCTTGTATGAGGAAATTGTACCGTGTAAAGCGGCAAATTGTGTGAACTCTTGTGCGAATGTCTGAGTGACTGTACGGAAAATAGAACCTGTTCTAATTCCATTCAGACAAGCGTACAATTTAGTTCAGTCTATACAAGTGTTTGTACAAGAAACTGTACAAAAACTTGTATCGTGTGAAGCGGCCTTTAGAGTTTGCCTCTCATCTTCCCTACAATTTATGACGCACTCCCTCATCCATCAGTCAAACTCGTGGTGCGCATATCAACGAAAAAAGACTTAGCATGCTTTTTCCTTGCGATTTCCATTTTTCACGTCAGCAACATTTCATGATTAAAAGAAGAAACCTCGGTGAATGGAGACAGAGTAACATTTTTTGTCATTTACAGATGTCACCTATGACGTTTTTGTCATAGGTATCTCGATGAATAATGACAGTTGGCTGATATGCCTGGTACAATTATTCCTCGTCGATATTTTTTATTTTCCATTGGACTGGACGAAAGGAATGCGAGATTCGAGACCCTGCACGTGCTCCGTAGGCTAATTATTTGACGAGTTGTATTGCGTTCGATTTAGGAAACTAAATTCTTAGGTATACGTATTAGAGATGTGGCTAAATTTCAATCATTAGCTGAGGAAATAGTTTTATTAAACTTCAAGCTGTCGATTATGCCGCGAAAATATTATATCAAGCTTCTGGGCATTTTTTACACTGAACATAATGGGTAACTTGAGAGTATGTTATTCTACTGATCAACTTGAGGTGTTTTTCTTGTCCTTAGAAGTATTGTCATAAGAAGTAATTGTCGTATAAAATTGTTCGTGCTGACTAGGCGGCATATTGGGCATATTTCACCCAGGGCGTACTCCTGCTTTGCTTTTCCGCTTACAAGGCCGGTGAGTAAATATCTTGGCCCACCACACCCTTTGAAATAAATAGCGTAAGGCCTTGATGAATTAACGTATCTCATTTCTCATCTGTGTTTTCAAGCATGAATCCACCCTGATAGTCTCTTCAAACTGGTAGGGATGGTACAAGAATGGGAATTGAAGGGGAAGGAATGGAGAGGAATTCGGCGTCTGAATTAGCTTGCTGTTCCCGGATTACTAATGACAAACATTCTCCACTTGGCCCTCCCAGTGAGACGCCAGTACTCTTAAACCTCTGCACCAGCCTTTATAGTAAAAGGGCAAATGGCAATAGAAAAATCACTCCAGGGCAGTGTCTTCCAACCTTTTACGATGGCGACACCCTTCAGGATGAGGTTATAACCTTGAGACACCCTTCTTAGAGTTTTTATTTATCCGATTGGGTTTCCCTCTCCATTCCCAAGGGAAATCGCTTTGCAGTCATTAGTCCTTAGGTTGGAAGAAGTGTATAAATTAATTTCAACATCTCTCGGGTGTGAGAGTAACCGATGCAGAAATTGGGCCTGATACACATACATTTTCTGTTTCATGGGAATCATCTCGCGGTACCCTAACCTGTTTTCCCGAAGCAATGAAGTACCGCGGCACACCCGTTGGGCACCACTGCTCTTGGGTCCGACATCCATGTAAATATGCCAAAAACGGACACATTTTTACTGGATTTCATGCAAATGTAATGTAATGGATTTAACCCAATGAACATCGCTACTGGTTTCCAAATCGATACCATGAGCCTAGTCCTTATGACCGAGTTTATTCGTAGAGCGATAACTACGGTACTTACTGCGTTGTCGGGCGAAAGGACTGTGAAATTAGTTATGCGTCCTTATCCCTCTCTCTCATAGATTGCCATTGCTACTACTTAACTATTGCAACTGGAAGGCAACCGATAGCTAAGGTAATTTGCGACATAATAATAAGCGGGGAAATAATTAGAGCTAGAAATTTCTATACAACGGACGTAGAGTGGATCTAAAACAATATGTTGGCTTTTTGCCTAATCTTTACGGAAGACGTCAAGGGGCCCATGGATTGAAACCCTTTCTCGTGGACGGAGTATATTTCTTGAAATGTACATCACACAAGCAGCTGTACATTTTGGTTGTCATACTTAAATCTGCTAAGGTCATATCCCATCGTTTAACCTAAGATTTAACCTTTATCCATATACAAATATTGACAAAATTGATGCCCTGGGATTCGAACCCTAGATCTTTGGGTTGCCAGGCCATTACGTTATCGACCTGGCTACCGTGGCCGGCGCGCAGCACTTAAGTTGGAACCGGTGTCCCACTGAAGAATTTCTGCTAATGCTGGGTTTCGAACGCTGACCTGCGGAGTGGGAAGTTAGCACTCTATCCACCACACAACCCGAGAGCCAGACTAACCTCTGTGAACCTAATTCTCAAACTTCGTCTCCTCTATGCGAAGCAAACCGATGGATTCGCAAAACGGAAAGAATGAATAGAAGTCGAGAGGATTTCTCCATGTTATTCAATAGGAAGCAGGATTGTCTACCTATTTCTATGTACATGGAAAAGGAACGGTAATGTGGGACGGAAACGGAAGTGCTCTTCTCCCTAGGCATTGTTTCCCTTATCCGGCTCTTCTAAGAAGTACCCTGAGATGTAAATAAAATACATACCGGGAATGAAAAGAAAGCATTTATATCAACACCTGCATAAAAACACATTTTTTAGTCACTTTGGAGAAAGAATATTTTAACCTAGGGTGCAATCATTCCTCTGCTATTTTCCATTAAAAGGAATTATAGGTATTCTCAGGAGTGTAAACATCGTTCAGACTCGATGAAGAAGCTTTGGGGTTTTATCATTCTTAAATCCTAATTGTTTTCCGATTCATTTTCCCGAACTTAATGGATGCAGGGAAGGAATACCCCATATTTGTTCATTTCTCCTCTGGTCCCTCCCACTCTGTTCCCCCTCCCGTTCCCACAACGTTTTCAAGGAAATGACGGAATGCACTTTGGACGGGGGAGGAATCCAAGTGATTTTCTTGGAAGGATCCGTCGCGCGATGCCTGCTTCGCAAAGGGAAACTGAGGACACATGGGTAACAGAACGCGGCTTTCAAAGGGCTCCTTGAGGAATACTGGGAACGAGGGTGTTTAATGGAATGGGGGACGACTGCTTAGGGAGGCTGTGAGAGGGTGTGGAGTGATATGAAGAAACCGAGCGGGAAAACAAGAGAGGTCGTGTTCGCTCGTGCACGGGAGGGTTACGGTGCAGTGTTTATAAATAGGTCTCGCGAGAAAATGCTCCGACTCCCAGCCTTCATCCGTTCACAAACATCCTGCCGTGCAATAAGCTGGGTGCATTTATAGTTCCCCGAGTGTCTGAAGTTTCGGTTTAGAAACCCCGTAAAGGATCCAACCCATGACCCTCAAATGAAAACACCCTCTTTGTGTCTTCTTTCGTTCAAGGGGAACGGGGAGGATGCAATTTGAGTGTGGGCAAAGGTGCAGGTCGCTTCGTGTGGGGGGCGAGATATTAGCGGGAAACACGCTTGGGACGCCAAAGTATACGAATGGAAATTGGAAGAGAATCTTATTCTTTATATAATTGCTACATTGTCATTGTTTGACAATTTTTTTCATCCCCATAGGGTAGATTGAGAAAAATGAGAACCTTTTTTCATCATCATCGGTCAACAATCCTAGGATTGGTTTGACGCAGCTTTCCACTCAATTCTTCCATCGGCCAACCTTTTCATTGTAACGTATTTCTTCTCTTTTACGATTTTTTTTTCA
Source organism: Platycnemis pennipes (assembly GCA_933228895.1). Lineage (NCBI taxonomy): Eukaryota > Metazoa > Arthropoda > Insecta > Odonata > Platycnemididae > Platycnemis > Platycnemis pennipes. Next base: position 58,517,548 of record OW121853.1, read on the forward strand.
TGGTCATGAAAAAAGAGAAATCGAGGGTTTGTGTCATGTTACTTTCAATCATTCGCCGAAGTTATTATCGTAATGACCGCCTAAATGTAATCTTGAATGTTATTATTCGATATCTTTTAGTTGTAACAGAATTATCATGTCATGAATGTTGCAAAGCTTGTGACATGATGTGCATTGTCTCTTTCGAGACAAAAGCCATACATTTTTTTAATAGTATTTTAGTTTTTTTTCATTTTTTCCGCCGAAATCCTAAAGCCAATTGCAGTATGTACCTTTAAATGTCACCTATGGTTACGGATAGTAAAATATTCGATTTTCATTTCAGTTCTTCCGTTTTCTTTGAAAGTGATAATAATATGTTGGAACAAAGCAAATAATTATTCTAATGTGTTTTTGAATGAGTCCGAGAAAAGTATCTGGCAGATTTATTAAAATGTGTATTTCCATATTGTTATTAGACATATTTACTACAAATAGTGTGAAAAATATTTCAAAAAATGCATTCGGAGAATATAGTATGGTATTCGAGCATAATTAGAAATCCCTAATCATTTTCAATTTCTAATTTTTCGAATTATACTCAAATACCATGTTGAAAAATTGTAAACACAATAAACAATGGTCTTAACTTGAAAACCAGCGGGTAAACTTTGATGTGATTGACTTTAAAAGTATCACATATCACGGTGGGGAAAGGGAGTAAGGGTTTTTACGCCTTTAGTAGTCTATAGTTTACTTAAATGGTTTTAGTACTTTACACATCTTTTGGTGCACACGTCATTGAAGGTGCAATAACAGCTCTTGACCATGGACTATGTGAAGACATTCTCAGGATTAGATGGAGATGTGGAGACATTCTCAGATTATAGGTGATTTATTTGGCTTTTAGCGATATTTGTCTTAAAATAGTTACGAGTGTGTGCTTTGACGTGTCACGTTACCTTACACGAGGCTTCGGTTTGTTTTTGCAATTTGAACGCGCACTTCAAATAAATTGGTCAAGATACGTTGTCTTAACAAAAAGCTTGCAATATTCCATCATGTGCGTAGTAGAGTTGCACGTGCGTATTCTCGTTTTTATGTAAATAAAATGCTTTCAGAGTTTCATGCTGACAAAGAGAGACAGTGATTGTTGATCTTAATTGAATAATTCATTTGTATCAATTAAAAATTATAATGGCAATTAATGCATTGTTCAAATATTGCTAATTAGAATTCATTTTAATTCTCTCGTTGCTTGCTGCATTATGAAAATGGGTTATTTTTTAATTTATGCTGAGTTTAATAATTAGCGACTTCCTTTTCTCATGATGGCTGCCTCGTGTTTTGTGGTGTTTTTAAAGCTTTAGTCCATAAGTGGAAAAATAGTGAGAATGGTTCATTCATTGTAATAGCTGCATTTTATCGGTATTTTTCACACATTTGAGGATATGCACTGATTATTAATCACTCCAACTTCATTGCCTTCAGAAATAAGGAGCATTCTTTGGATAAATGGGTTCTAAGTCGGACTCTGCGCTCTTAGCCCATGTTTACAGTATTGTTGTTTCATTATGACCAGCAAATCTTTTCGTAGATTTATGGTGCTTAAACTTGTAAAAAAGCTTTATAGATATTACTTACATCGTATAAGTAACACAGGAGTGCCATTATTTTAACTCTTCACATGCCACTTCACACATGTCAGAATTTTTGTGCAAATACTGAAACAAAACCTTCAAATGCGTTAGATATTATGTGAGTGAGCGCGTTAGTAATGATTCCTACCGGGGAGTACCATCAGTCTTCAAGAAGTCTTAGAATCAGGTTCCCATGTGCGTATGCTATCTTTCAACGTATATGGTATATTCAATATGGTATTTTTCATCACTCCCAACGAACTCACCATTTATGTCCTTATTTCATTAAGAAAAGTGATATGAACATAGAACTCGGCGAAAGAATTCTAAATATTGTAGAAGAATTTGAATTCATTCAGCATTGGAAAGGAATATTTCCTTGCGTATAAATGTAGTGTGCCCCTAATTCTAGTCAGGTTTAGGCTTTCTTGTTATTAATACCCTTTTCTTTGCCTCGTAATCATAGGTAAGGACCCCAGCTAATCGTATTTGACTAACTCTCTAAGAAAAAAAAAACTTTTCATGCAATTAAAAGATGAAAATTAACTTAGATGAAGAACTTTTTGCGATATGTCAAGTTGATAAAATTTTATTATCTATCTGCATTGAGAAAAGGATGTACCTGTGCTCCCTGAATATTAAATTCCTGGATCCACCTTTTATTTTTATTTTACGTAGATATGAAGGTTCATTTTTTGTTCCAAGAATTCTTTTATTGGTTCATGGTCGCATACATTTGATATAAGTAAATTCAGTTCAATTTTAAAGAGACACTAATTTTATACGAAATGAAATTATTAAGTCCTGAATCTCGGATATTACGCAAAAATTAAGTTAGTTTTGAAAATCGAGTGACCATTGGTTGATTCTATTTCATTTCCTGAGGGGAATATAAATTATTTCGCATTCGCGCCTTGTCTTGAAAATTGTCTCTTGAATGTGCTTGACCTCTCGGAAAAAAAACTCCTTGCCCTCGCTGCTCTCAATTAAAAATTACCGTATGCTTGTGAACGTGCATTTATATTACTGTCTCTACCTAAATGAGTGAAGGTTAAATATTTATTTTAATCTCGAATTTTTGTTTTATACTAAAACAACTTTCGTGTTTTTTAGAATTCCTTAAGCTCTTCTACCTATGGTTGGCGTGATGGCTTCTGTGGAAGGATGTTGAGACTTGAGATGTAGGTGTGCTTGAGGGTAATTTTGCGTACTATCTTTACCTAATGCTCTTGTGAATTTTTTTTCTTACTGGAATTAAGGAGTGCCTGGAATGTGATTTGGACCATTTATTTACGTAAAGGATAGGCAGCTTTCGAATCCTTCAGTATTATCGCCAGTGTCCCACATTTTATTTTCATGGTGGATTCTGGGTGGTAGCCTTAAGTTTAGCTTTCGATTCTGAGTCGGGTGTGTATTTATGCCTATACTTCGTTTCTAGAACTACGCATAAATGTCACTTCATTTCTTGATTATTGAAGTGGTACCATACATACCAGCGTCAGTATTCCGTATTTTGTCTATTATTTATGAAGCCGAGACACTTGAACTCACTTACGCCGCTCAGGATAGATCTGGGGGTAGTTTATTTTTAATTAGTAGTGAATATTTGAGGGGAAATACGAGTTGATATTAGGCTAATTTCAATGGACGGTGCCCATAGGTCTACAGTATAACTTTGTATTACAGCCTTGGAAGTGTCTCTGAAGGCATTGAGGAAGGAATGAGTATTCCTAAGAGAAACCACTGCTTTGTTAGGATTTGCTATTTCGGGTTCTCGAGGTAGGAAGCCAGTGTCAGACTGATATTCGATGTTTTATCTAGGTTGTAGCGTCTGGTGATACAGGGAGGGAAACTAATTATTCCCTCTATGTCAGATTAATATTTGGATGCTCTGTTTTTTGCTAAGACCTAATGTCATACTCTGCCTGTATCCATGTTATTCAGTATCATAGGTCTACTTTTTTCTTGTATGTATGCATACCAGTTTTTTTTACACATATATTGTTTTCGAAAGGATTTTAATGGTAAGAGTTCACACCATAGGTCTTCCGTTGATGAAGTGCAATTAGGGCGGTTATGACCATTATTTTCCTTTCAATAGGAAAACACCATTGGCACAAATACACGACTGTTATTCTTTGAATTGCCAAACTTATGTTCATAATTTTCTATTAATTTTATCATAGAAAAAGGGGTTAATAATTTTTTTAGTTAAAGGTGTGCGAGGAAAATAGATCCGAGCAGGATTGTATTTTTCCGTGGCTAATAAAGTTCTTGTGGGAAAGAGCAAACCTTTTCATGTTGAGAAGGATTAATTTAAACTAACCGGTGAGTTTTATTATCTCTTCTTGACATGGACGATTGTTCATATTTAGCCTTAGGCAAGAAGAATCTAGGATAGACCCAACATTCTTCTTATGCCTTCTGTCTACCCTGAGCACCCACCGCCGTAAACCATATCACGCTATTATTCCCACAATGCCCCTCCAGTAAGCGTGTCCCGACGAACGAGCGGTCCACGCTATGCAACCAGTTAAAAACGATATTGTGAGGCGCTGACAAAGGGCGGGGTAGGAGCTTGACCGAGAGGGTGACTAAGGGCGTAGTTTTTTTTTTAATCCTACGGGGAGGGTATTTTGGAGAGTGCTTGCGCCTGAGGAAATAATGGTGACAGTTGCACGAAGGGGTGGACTTCATCGTCAGGCAGGAGTGATGGTCCTGTCCCCCGGTGACAGCTTTTCGAAGTCATCCCGCGAGCACGAATTATTTTTCTCTCTCTTTTCTTTGCCCCTTACGCTTTAACATACATGCCCCAACTTCCCTTTGCCCCTCCCCGTTTCCCTGATTTCATTCAAAAAGCGGCGCCTTTATATATTTTCCCTCACCATCCCCCAGGGCTGTTTACACGGACCATATATTCTCTAAATCCAAAATCTACCGCGGAGCTCGAAACGTCACACGTGGCGGTCGGCCAGTGCATGCATGTCCGTGCCTCGATGGATGGCTCTTTTTTTAATTGCTCGGAAGGCAGTTGGTGGCATGTTCACGGCTTGGAGGGGAAAAAAGATTTTATTTCCTAGAGTGGAGTGACTGCAAAGTGGCGTTAATGTGATATGTATTCGACGAATTTGGCGAAAGATAAATACCTGAAAAAATAATTAAATGGAGAATCGATGACAATCACACATCAACGATTGAGGGGAGAATTTATTCCTGTTCGCCTTTTTGATTCCGGAAGACTGCAACAATGTCATTTGCAATTATTGCAATGCATTACCAGCTTTTTGTTCACTTCCGCAATATTTATTCATACATATTCATGCCTGTTGCTAAGAAAAATAAGCGTCCATAAATTATTCATCGAAAAAGACCCAATAATTCTTCCATTTTGTTGCATCGCCTTTTTTTTACCCCTACAAGCATTTTGATAGTAATGCTATGTTAGTTACCTCATTATTTTTTCTGAAAAATCAATTCTAAATATGGGTCGGTCGTTGTCTCCTTAATACGTGATTAAATGTGTTGTTCTACAGTTATTTTGAATGTAACTACATTAATTTTTGAAATTATGATCAATAGATGAAGAGCAGCCTGATTCCAGAAAGCAAGGTAATGATTTTTCGTTGAAAAATGCTTATTTCTGAGACTGCGATTGAAAAGACTAATGCTTATCCGATTAGCTTATTGGATTGAAGTTAATTGAGGAAATTCATGCGCCACAATCTGAATGCATCAATCTGCCCGTGTCATCATAGTATTTATTGAGCTGTTTAAGATGTGAAAATAACTTTTGCCACCGTGGGAAAAATACTCCGAAAAAAAGATTAACTCAATCAAAAATTAATCTCTAGCTGATTCCCAAAAAAATAAATTGAGGAAGACGATCTTATTGCTAACTATTATGATGATTAGCGGTCATGAGGATCTCTAAAAAAATCTGAAATATTATCTCAAGGCAGAGCTTGACACTTGTCATCATGTGACACCGGCTATTAGCATGAAATAAGGATTAGAGGAGTGTTTGAAGACCAGGAAACTCGACCCTTCTGTATTTTATCATATGCCGCTGTTTGAATCCATTTCCCCTCTGACCTAATGTGTTCCATTGCTACAGGCGCCTCCACTTTATAAATCCTACTCAGCTTATGCCGTCCATTCCGCGTTTCTTCACTCCCGCATTCCTCACCCCTTTATTCCCGCCCTTAATCTCCTTCCATGAGTTAGCCACCCCCTTTAATTCCCTCCCCTCTTCTTTTATCTCCACCTTCCACTCCCATCCCCTCCCATCATTGCTATCTCTCTTCCCTTTACTACACCCTACCCTTCGTTCCACGTTTCACTTCTTCGCTTCCGCCCCCGGTTCCCTTTGATGTAAAACCCGTCCACCCCCACGCTTCAGCTCCCCATTTTCCTCTCTCACCATCCCTCTTTCTCCGGGTCCCTCCTGCGTCCACACGTGCGCTTTCGAAATCATTCCGCGGGATAAGTTCCGGTCGCCAAACTCCCTCTTCACGCCACCTCCCCCCACAAGATAAATCCTCTTATTTATTTTTTATTATTTTCCTGTCCACAAACTCTCCATCCTTGTCTCTTTTCTCCCTACTGCTGCCGTTATTCGACAGCATCCACGTAAACCGATTCCAGTGCCTCTTTACGCATCCCACGACCGTCACTTCTTCCGTCTACCTTATTTTTCTCCTTTTTGAGTAATTCTTTTCCAGTGTCCATTGTGCTCTACTTTACTATAACTCTCTTTCAATAGATGTATCCTCCTCAAACGCTAGGATATAGGGTTAAATATCTGTGTGGTATCAACTTATTCCGAATAATATATGTTGAATCAAAAGTGCTCGGTGTCTTTGTGCATGGAACTTTTGGCTGTGGACCTCAGGACTGCCGATTCTAATAACAAAATGTATTACTGCTATTTTAGGAGGGGACCGACAACTGAGTTCATTTGCCTCTGTGCACCTTTCGTTAAGTGTTAGGTGATTCCTTCGGCGGATTTCTCCACACTCTCTCCTATTACAATTCCTAATTCTTCCATAAAATTCGTCTATTTTAATGACGTAATTGACCATTTCAAGGATTGAGAGCTAGCCGCGAACACCTTAGCGGAGTCACCAGCTATTGTAACGTAAATTCCCTTAGTTTTCGGTATTTTACCATGGATAGTTACTGCTCATCAACGCCTCACGTTTTAGCAGTACCAGCAGTAAAGGGTTGCGTGGGCCGAGCGTCAAAACCCCTCTTCCACCTCCATCTTGAGAATTTGTTGTGGCCCTTATCGACTAACTGCGACGGATTGCATTGAAAAGGAGGATGAATCAGCTCACACACCCTTAAGGTGGCTTGAACGGTACGTTGCGGTAGCACAGTCGGCTGACATGAGGATGTTACGACCATACATAACTGTGCGATAACAGGATGTTGGAAGCAGTAAAGTGATAGTTACCTTCCCAAGGCGTGATTAGGACTTAATAGCTTCCACTTCCGGTTTTCCGAAACATTCCCGCCATAGAATAAGCAACTAGTTGCCCCTAATAGAGAGCATTTGTGTCTACATTTGCTTTGTAAATTTAAGGGTGGCTAATCATTTTTTCATATTCATTTATTCATCACTTACCCTTAAGGGGCACGGTTAAGGTAGTAAGTATTATTGAGGGTATATAATTTAACTAAGTAGCTCTGGGTATTAGTTAAATTCATCGCCACTTTGTTCACGCTTCCATAATGTTATAGAGGAAAAATCACACTAGAATAAGATTTTGAACGAAATGCATTTCCGAATATGTCCGTGATTGGTTCCAAATGCATATTATATATTATATTATTATTATACACTAAGACTTATTGCATGCAATTCATGTGTAATGTATGCATTTGGAATCCGAAATATTTTTCACGAAAAATATGTACACTTCAACCTTTGAGCCCCTTCTGGTATAATTGTGTATGACAGATAACATTTTTTGCTTGGCACGTTACTTGAAATTGGGAGCTTTATCAAGATTAAAGCTATTTATTTGAATAAGATTTTCACTGTCATTTTGGTCACGTAATTTTGGTAGAAATTCGACCACTTCGGTTTCACTGTTTGAGAGGTCAGATTCCGATTTTTGTAGATAACATCAGCAGATAATGTAGCCTATAACTGCCGCAAGTGAGTCTTTTAGATAATAATAATGTAATGTCGGAGGAAAAGGGTTGATGATTGTCATATTATACTTATTCTCATCTCTTTTGTGTCATTGTGCGTAGTAAAAGTGTTTGAATTCCGGTGAAAATTTGCAGCGATTAATCTATCCTTAATCTTCATTTAGTAGTACATCTTTTTTTAATTATTCGTATTATTTTGACGACAAATTCCTTTTTTAGCATACCATTGCGTATTGGCGGTAACAGTGGCTAATTTGACTTCTTTTTAAATCAAGCATGATAAATATTTAAATATCCCACACAGCGGCATGAACATTTCCCTATCAAGTAAGTTACCAAAATCCAGGGTAAGTTATTTCGAATTGTATTTATTTCCTACTTGAAACTATTTTGTTCTCCGGGGAGAAAACATTTTGTTTTCTGACTTTCACGCCTTGAATATCAGTGCTTCGAGTTAGGTTTTACGAATAAAAAATTGTATTTTGCGATCAAGCTGAGTCTTTTGACACACCTTTTTTTTTCTTAGTCTTCCGTTATGAAATCCGCTTTTACAAGCTCTTTTGGTGCCAGTGGCATTTATCGGCGTTAATTTCCTATAATTTTTCTCGTTGAATAATCTATTGTTCTCCAGTATCTAAGCCCTTCTTCCATGCCCTTAGGGTTGTCACGTTCGCTTATGCCCAAGAGTGGAAAAGAGATAGTTTGCTTTGCGGTCGTGTGCTTCACAAAGGAGATATAGGTACGTTTGTGTTAGATAATGTAGGTAAATTCACTAGGTTTCGGATAAGCATTGCAAGTGTTGATGATTTACAAGGAATTGGGAATAAATCCGTTTTCCTGTGGAAAATAGATGCGAATCTGTTTGATTGCAAGAAAAATTATGTTTATAGTGTAACCAATGAAGTGTAACCAATTCTTCAATCTCCTAAAATACTTTTTGGTTGAAAAAAAAACGATTGAAAACACGTTGATTCCACTCATAAGGGTTCATAATAAAAGAATGGCCCATGATTTTCCGTCTCTTGGCTTATTTTTCTCCTAAATGTATCAATATCAAAAATGCTATAAAATATTTTTGTTTCATAGCTGGCAAAATATTTTGCACATGTTTTTTAATTAAAAAAAATCATTGTATTGTTTGTGGAAGGCTTGAAGTAATCCCAGACGTATGTATTCAGCGTTTGACGAGGGAGAGATTCTATATCTATTTATTAATTCATTATCATCTCTTTCCTATCGGACAGGGCATGGGGAGGTCATTTTCTAAGTACTAAATCGGGAAAATGCATCTCTTGTGTATTTACTGACATGAATTAAATTAAAATTAAATTAAACATGTCTTTACTTAATCTATGAATTAAGGACTACAAGTCCTGTCGTACTCTCAACATACTAGAATTCAGGAACATCCATGCCCCAGACAGTGAAAATCTTCCCCGGGAGGGATTCGAACCCACGACACTGATATCGACTGACAAGACCACACCCCGATACGATTACGATATCGACTGGCGAGGTATTTACTCCTCCTCCACCGTAGGGAAACATGAAAAAGTTTTGGGTACCCACTTGGACGGAATTAAGGATGGGGTAAGGATTAGAAGTCTGGAATGAATGAAAGCTTGTACGTGGCAAAATAGATAACTTTTCATTCCATTTCGCGGGAGTAGACGATAACGCAGAAGGCAATTATGATCTCATGATTCGGTGTTTAGATCGTTACAACTCCGGCTCGTGTGTTTCAGCGCTTCACTCTAGGGGAATTGCTCGCGAATACCCGAGACGAGGTTTTAATTGCGCCCTCGCTAAAGGTCAGGTGTTGCAGTCTCGAATTATATCTTGGTGACGGTGGTTGGATTATATGGCTCGAATGATGTCATTGAAATGGTACGTGACGACCTCGAGCTGCTGCTTCCCATATTACCTCCTGTTCACGGCACAGCTATTCGCAGCACAAATGTAGTTTACTGCAGTGAGAACTGACGCGTGTTCCAGTGTAATATTGCCCACGTATGGGCGCACTTAATCTTTGGTTTGGAGTTTTTCTTGCGAATTTGTATAGTGAGATGTAATAGGCTTTAAAGACTGAGGACGGAGATCTTTACTCTCAGAATTTAATTTTGCAAAACCGTTTCTTATCCGTTTTTCTAGTTTAGAAAAAGCAATCATGGTTTCATGCATATTGACTATTTAAGATAGTCAATATGCATGAAACCATGCCTTTGATTCAACCGTTATGCACTAATAGTGAAAGTTATTATTATAACAAAGGCTTTTGGTAATTGACCTATCCCTTGTAGCATGGAAAACTAAATCTTTTGGTGTGGTTGAATATGTTTCGAGAGATATGTTTCCGTCGTATTACTCGTCAGCAAAAATGAATTGAACGAGTTTGTACTTGATGATTAATTCTTTCTTGATAATTATTTACTAACATAGAGCAAGTAATAGATTTTTTCTTACTTATTTTATTTTTTAACTTCACATTGAAGATAAAATGTATCCACCGAGTGACAAACGAAGAAGTCTTAAGAAGAGTGGGAGAAAAAATAAGTCTACTGAAAACTATAAAAAGAAGACGGGACAACCTAATCAGCCGTATCTTTAGACACGATGGCCTGATGAAGATAATCGTCGAAGTAAAAGTAAACGGGAAGAATGGAAAAGGCAGGCATCGTATCAGTTATTTATAACAGGTCGTGAAGGACGTGGAAGAGAAAAATTACCTTAATATGAAGAGGTTTGCCGATAGAAGAATCGAGTGGAGGGCTGCGTTAAACCGATCCTAGGATTGTTGGCCCATGTCGATGATGAACTTCACATTCGAAGCAATTACGAACAGAGACATAAGGTTGTTAATCAAATGCCTAATGTTAAGTTCCATAGTTATACCTTGGGGAAAATGATTATAGCTACATCGTATTAAAATAAATCTAAATGCAGGGAGAGCCTCTATTAAGAAACTCTTATACCAAATGTGGCGTGCCTAAACTTGTTTTTCTTATTTCTAACTCATGTTTGTCTTATTCACTTCCTGTCAATCATGTGCTTCTTAATGAATGGAATGTCGCTCAATTTGACCAAATAAGAATAACTGTATAAACTTCAACCTTCTCTTTCCTCACGCACCTTTAGCGAGCGCAATAATGCGTCGCGTAAATACGAGATACATTATTTTTCATTCTCATAGTCTTCTCATTGTTTGCTTAAATATATATTGCCATCATGCTATGACGGCATCTGGTGGATAATTTTGTCACGTTCAGGAGATATTTGAGTGGGAAAATGTCTCTTCCGAATCGTTTCCTCTATTCTGTTTTCCTCCCATTTCTTGCATTCCGTCCCTCTTCGTCTCCCACTCCCGAGAGGGAGCGGCTTGAAATATTTTCCGTACATTCCACCTCTCTCTCCTGCTCCTCCCCACTCTCCACCCCCAACGCTATTAACTATTCCCCTCATCCCCTATCTCTCTCCCTCTTCCCAAGGGAAGCAAGGGTGGACCAAGCCTCTCCCCCGAATCACCCCCCTCTCTGCACCCCGCCCATTTTATCAGCCGCCCCCCACTTCCCGCTCTTCCGCTGCACCCTGTGTCTGATTCATCGCCCCGTGGCGCTAGTCGCAGCTGCCAGCATGCCGTCTACTCCTCACCCTCTTCTCCTACCCACTCTCTCATCCGTTGTCCCGGTATCCCAACCCCACCTCTCTACCCTTTCCCTTCTTCTACCCCCCCCCCCCCCAATCCTCCACCCAGTCGCTGCATCACCCTTTTCTGTCCCGCCCCTCGCCGAATGGGTCCGTGGCGGCGACAGAGGGGGTTAGTCGCGGTGCAAACCTATTCTGCCTCTTCCCCTACCGCCCCCGTGCCCTCCGACCCCATGGCGGGTTGGAAGGAGGTTTGTTAGGGGGCAATTGCGTCGCGCTGGAGGCTGGGACGTCCTCCCTCCACCAAAGTCTTCTCTACTACTAATGCCTCGCCGGAGGGATCGTCAGCCGATTGGCCGGTCCATTTCGCCCCCGGGGTCCGTATCTTGAGCCTCTCTCTCTCTCGCACAAATATTAGCTACTACCGCCACGGAGTGTTAAGCGCAAGGCTTGAAGGGAGAGGGAGGGGGGTGAGTAAGAGGATGCTGTATAGCCGGAGGAAGTGCGGGTCAAGAGAGAAAGGAAATCGGATTAGTGAAAGGGAGGGAGGTATTGTTCGGAAGCAGAGGCGGAAGGACAGCCAATGACAATTTCACCGAAATGCTCATTCTTTTAAATCTGAAATTGAACTCGCTTTGAAAATAATTGCCTGAATTTTCGCCGATGGCAATAGTGAATGGTTCACACTGTCTATTATCTGTTTGCTGTCTTTCCCACCGGCTCTTCAATTGTATTCATCTAACATTTACCCTCGCGAGTGAATGAATGAGAGTGAATACGGTATCTTCCGTCTCTCCTAATTTTCCTTTTACATAACTGCCATGCAACCATAGGGTTTTTTCAGTCGGCCATTAATACTGCGTTTTCCATGTATCAACACCCCTCCACTTTAAATTCCATTGTTACTATACTACCCTCTCAAAGTTTTCTTTTCACGCATGTTTTTCAGACTTTTTTCGGCTATTTGACCATAGCAATAGGTGTTTTACCCTAATAATATCCGTAAAAATCTTTTTCACTCCTGATCAATAGGCCCTTGATTTTCTTGCGTTCGTTGTTTTGGCGGCAGCCGTTAGTTTTGGAGAGCGCTTCGTTTTAGAGAATGTGTTCAAGAAATTATTTGCCTTTAGGCGCCGTGTTCGATAAATATTCATATATTCATGCATAACTAACAATGGAAATCTGCATTGATTTTTGTACTTGTGGTCTGGTAGGAAAGAAAATTTTTTTTCGGGTGTTATGAAATACTCAAGAGAGAATATTGCTTGACCAAGTTAAAAAATAAATAAATATATGATTTTACTCAGCCATAATTTTGGAACTATCAATCCTCTGGTTGCTCTTGATGAAAGTTTCCCGGCAGTTAAAATTTTTTAATTTGTTGCCATCAATTTTATTTCATGGTGTGATTAATCTAGCATTGACAATTTACGTTCCATAGATACGTAGGATTTTTATCGCACTGCTTTCTAAACACCATGAACTAAATTGTTGGTTAGAATATTTCATTCGGTAACGTCAACGTCGTTTAAAGCTTTGCAACCTAGCGATTGCGGGGTTGAATCCTAACTCGAGAATCGATGTTGTGTTTGTCGTAGGATTCAGAATGGTAATAAGCTTGGCTAGGCAATCCGCTCAAATGTAATCATTGGTATCTTCATGTGACCTAACTCTACGTCTAGTCTATGCGCTAAATATTGAGATTATTGGGGTAGAAAGAATAATACAGTTATTTTAGGTAAATAGGCTTGGCAAATAGGATAAATGTAAATGTTGTTGGGCTTTGACTGGTGGAAAAGTATTCCTACTAATGGTGCAGCATCATGAACAAAATAAACTGACCATTTTGTCAATAGAATTCCTGAAAATCTTGACTATATGAGACGTTAATTTAAGGAATATAGCGTATATTTGTATATTATAGATTTGCTTAGCAGTTTATATTTTAGAATTTAAGGATAAAAAATCTACTTTTAACTCGTAATGCTATTCTTACGAAATAATTGCTTAACTTCGTAGGTATTTGTAAATGGAAGAACTTCAGGAGCTTTCGAAAAAGCTTCTGAAATGTAAAGATTATGAAAGAACTTGATTTTAATAGTGGCGTTGTATGGAAAAACAACCTGATGAATGTGCATGGAGGGAGAAGAAAAAGGTTGTCTTAAACGCAAAGGAAATTTTATAAAAGTGATTTATTCGGAGGGTGACTTGGTGTGGCAAGTGTGTCAAGCAAAGGCTGCTTAGAAATCTGGACTTCAAAGATAGGATGAGAATATATTGAAGACTGTGAGATTTGGATGCATGGAAAAGTGTGATCAGCGGATGAAACGGAAAAAAACAAAAATTGGGCTTGATGTGTGAATTAACGTATGGGATTTGTTTCAGTGGACATTTTAATTGGCAGAGTTATTGGATGGAAAAAGAGGTTCTTGGCAAGGAGATGCTGAATTACATTTTTGAAGGTATAGTGTTGAGTAAGCGAAGCATAGTGTATAAACGAGGTCATTAGAGGTGTTGTAAATAGTGAGTAATCCTACGATGAATTCAAAAGAGTTATAAAGGTGAGTGTGAGCTGTTAAGAAAATTTAGTTCAGAGTTAGATACTGTACCGCAAACGAATTCTTAAAAAAAACAACCAAAAATAGTGGTATTTTTTAATTAGTCAAATCTTCGTGATTTTCATTGAAGTAAGTGGAAGAAATACTCAATGAACCTCAGAAAATAGTAAGAGAAAATATGTGCAAGCTTAAATGAGAATTTTAATTATAAAAGGGGGTTAGAAAAGAATCCTTATGTTCACAGGGTAGGCTGTGGAACAATGAACAGTAATTGATAGTCGAAGGTGCCAAGATTGGTTGAGTTGACGGCAGGAAGTTTTATGAAAGGGTATCCTTTAGAATTGGGGAAGCAAGTGGGGGAAAATGATTAGGGATGGACTCCTGGTTTCCAATTCCAAGAATTGAATTATAATCACAAAAGAAGTCCAGCTCATTTTATGATTAAATCCGTGTTTGTATTTTGTTAAAATGCCGCCTTGCGTGAAAGTCATCAATGTGACCGCGCATAATTTCGCTCTCGGCTAATTTCGATCGGAAAAATTTGATCAAATCTGCAGATTACGGTAGGACCATCGTGTCACCATGGCAACACACTCGTTTTATTGGCTGCTGTAATTACTATATCCCCTTGTTCTCCGGTTGCTGGAAGTTGACAGTTATTTTTTTCATTCCATGAAGAGAGGTAGTTACCCGATTATTGTGTTTCTAGAAATTGTTTGACGCAGTGTAATTGGTAATCATTGTCATCGAATATTATATTATATTTTTTGATAGTATTTCGGAAAAAAATTATATCGCTTTTGGCAATTAAGCCAAATTTGATCAATCACCTTCTTTTGTAAAGCGATTTTGCATTTACGCAAAATTCTGTACGTGGCAATTAATGTTGTCATTATCATGAGTTTCATCCGTCGGGTCCAGATCAGTTCTCCCTTTGATTATGAAAAATGCTGTATTTTCGTATTCATAGATGTTGTAGAGGTTGTAGCTGGACAAAAGGGATAGTTTCTGTCTATCATCCCTCAAAACCCATTTTCCTTCATTCTCTTTCATTAGGTGTACCTCAATACAAGAATATTTCGTAGATTTTTTAAATTGAAATCTTAAGAAGAAACGCGTATAGTGTGGTTTAGATGTGGAAAAGAAATCACTTTTCAAGCGCCAATTGGAATTACGGATTCTCTCAATAAACGATCGGGATGTTTTCATTTTTCTCCACTTCTTGAAGTGGAAATTGATGAATATAACTAAGTTATATATTTTAAAATGTAATATATAATAAAATAGTCTTCATTCATATTTTTCTTATAATTTGCAAGGAATCATTCAAACAGTTGTCCTTCATCGCATTATTGGATGAAATCTAAACTATTAACCGACACTAATATACCTTGATAGAAATCGAAGAAGATTCCCTTTTGCTTTCCGTTACTATGGTTTCCATATTTAATTAAACTCATGCAACGCTATCGGAAAAATTATGCATTTATTTTGCCATACGTACGCTTTTCATTATTTCTTTGGTGCAATGTTCTCCATTTTGCTCGCGAATGTCAAATAATGTATTATTATCATTGAATTTACTCCTTAGAGTTATTTATTAATTATGACAATTTCAATTTATGTGCTCGATAATGTAATATTATGCCCTTTAAAATGACAATTGATCCATGAAATGGAAAAAATAATTTTCTTTCAATATTTAATTCTATATTAGAATTTTGAGATTAATATTGCTGTAATTTGTTCAGAGGCTGTAGAGCGTAAATATAACTATTGAAGAATGAATTTCTGGGAATGTCACGAACACTCACTTCAGTTGAATAATTAAACTGTATAGTCAATTTGCTGGGTTACATACTATGAACCACCACAGAGTTCAACCCGTAGTTGATCTGATTGGCAAGGTTTAACCGCACCAACAACTTCAGTTTAACGGTATATGAGATCCATAAATCATTATATCAAAGCCAGTAAATGATATCTAAACGATTTTTCGTTTTAGAGAAATATAAGTGATGCTTGGAAAATCTTAAAGTTTGCGTTTTCTTGGGGGGCCTATGAGGGGATGTAAGAGGCTTTGACATGCTCCATCTGGCCTGCGGTCTATACTTTCACTTTCCTTTTAAAAAACCTTACAGGATTCGTAAAACAAAACGTAATGTCTCTCAGCGTAGAATAGTAATAACCAAGCTAATATGTTATCATTTTTGCTATAAAATTGAACTCATTTTTGTTTAAAATTTCCAGCCTCTTAACTCGTTAGGCACAATTTTATTATTGATATTGATTTTTATAGATATTTGCGTTTACTAATTTAACCACTAACAGATTGTAAGCATCTATTAAATCTATTTTTGGAACATTATCTTGTTCGTTTAGGATGGCGGAACAAATGGCTGGTAGCCTTTTGACATGCATTTTTACTTTTGTACTTACATGTGTTTCAATAATATATCTTAACGTATTCATCTGTGATGGGAATGCTTGATTATTCGATGAAGGCTGCATTTAGTTACTGTTGTATGGGGTACTGCCATGACCTGGTCTTAAAATTTTGGCAATTCGTTTTATCAAATTTCCAAAAAAAATTGAGAACTTCTCTTCTGTAGACTCTGCCATTCCTTTAGATATTTTTTGCATAGAATTTGATGTCTACTGTGAGTTATGAATTTTGGCTTTAGCGTTTAATTCAGTAAAGGAAATGAATAACCTGATGTCCAGTGGAAGTATTTATCGGCTTCCACGCAATTCTTGCTTTTAAACCAACTTAACTCTTTTGAAGTTAATACCGAGTAATTATACCATCCTTTTTATTTTACCTCGATTGTGAAATGAACGTATTTAGCAGTCAATCTAATTAATGAAATGACTGTAAATGCTAATTTTCTTATTATAAAGGAGGACACTTAGAAAGCGTGACAGATAATCCAGCCGCTGTAAACTGAGTAATTAGCCTTACATTATTACCTTTAACATCGCTATTCGTTGTTTGTAAGTAGCTTCTTTCGTTGGAACGTAAAATAAAAGTGTTTGATTCTTATAGTTTTGCCCAATTAAATAAATATACTGCGTCTCATTCTGGGATGAGCATCGCATTCTGGAGATTCCTCCACCCAGATTAGCTCGGAGGCCATATAATGGCCTTCATCGCGCCTTGAAAGCATAAATTAAGGAAATTTTCTTGCGGAACGACCCAAGAAAAGAGAGAGAGAGAGATAGAGAGAGAAGGCTTCGTCCAAAGACGTATCAGAAATAGCTCCTTGTTGGACAAGTCGCTTAATTGACAGCAGTAAAAACCACGCCCCAAGGAGTGGTGGGAGAGCGTCAGATTCTACGAATCGCGTTGAGTTATAAAGGAGTCTGTCGAGGAAAAAAAAATGAAGGCGAGTCGACTTCCTCACCGCGAACGCCGCACCTGTGGTTGTCTCCGAGATGAGCTGTTCCATGCCTTCTTCCCTGCCTCACCCACCCCTTCCCCGAAACATGAACTGACGAAATATTTGGAGTCTGAAAATTCCACTTGAATAACTCGAAGTCTCCCTACTCTTCCGATAGTCGGTTACTCCCTCCCTTCGTCTACATGGCATTCCAAATTGAGCCCTCTACTTCATTCTCCCGATATCTCAGCAATTTGCCCCTTCTCCTGTCTCCCCTCCCCAACTCCGACGACCCCTTATTCGTATCACTGTCAGAAATTACCGTTTCAACCCCCTCGCCCGCCTGCTCTCTCTCTCTCTTATCTTCTTTTGTTTATTTTTCGTCCCGGTAATATCCTCTGCCCGCATCTTTCCGTATATTTTCCCCAAAATATGCTACTTCCTATCCCCTGTAGAACCCTCTTGCAGTCCCTTCCTCTCCCGTCAAGATTTATTTCCAAGGAAGTTTTTTTTTCTCTCCACTGCGCCGTGTACGTCTTCGGAATCTGGATGGCCCACTCTCTTGAACTTCCACCGTTCCCTACCGTTTCTTGATACCTTATTCTACATCATTGTTTTCTTTTTCCTATTACGGGTCTCCTTAAATTTTCCCCGCGATATACTAGGCTCTTCTCTCTTCCCTTACTTTTTCTGACATGATTTTTTTACAACTCTCCTTTTACTTTTCTTTTCTTCGTTTCTTTTCCATATTTTGCCAGTCAAATCTCCCTAGAGTTTACTCA
The DNA here is from genome assembly GCA_933228895.1 of Platycnemis pennipes. Lineage (NCBI taxonomy): Eukaryota > Metazoa > Arthropoda > Insecta > Odonata > Platycnemididae > Platycnemis > Platycnemis pennipes. Next base: position 58,535,688 of record OW121853.1, read on the forward strand.
GGTTACGCTACCTCTCTTCAGGTGTGATATCCAAACCTGAGCTTAGCTTGCGTCAGATCAGTTGTTTTTTATTTTTCTCGAGTTGTCTTCCTTCCTTTTATCTTCTGCCTTTTTCTTGCTTTTTAACGTATGCCCGACTTTTGTTCTTTAAGGATATGGGGGTTTCGTTGTTTTGGAAGGTATTTCCGACAACCGAACCAAAAATAGCCTCCATGAGTCTGAGTGAGGTGGGGCATTGATTTACGAAACTCCTTTCTCTGTCTAAAACACCAATGGTAGGCATCACAAAGTTTTGTTCTCAACTTATTTATGAAAAAAATTTCTAAGCTTTTTTGATTAACGTCTCTGGAATGATGATTTTATAGCCGTTTTTCAGAGATTCCTCGGAGAAATTTATATGCATGCATATTTCCTCGAAAGATGTGGCATGAAATTCTCTCTTAGAACGTAACGTCCATTAAAGTGTGCACGTCCGCAAAGTGTGTTGAACACTGGCGTTTCGAGGGTAACGGACATTTAGATAATATTTTATCAGAAATCGTAAGTAAATATCGAGGTCTCAACTGAGTTAAAATTTTTTTGATTCCATTGGAAATATATAGTAACACCTGGTAGTTATTTGGTGGAAGTAGTGACAGCTAAAGTAATGTACGCCATGTGGATAAATTGGAAGAGGTAGAAATAACTGAGTGTACAGGGAAAGGTTGGAGTTAAACCCGACGTCGGAATTAGCCTTCGAGCTCCAAAAGGGTCAAAGGTTTAGCACTTCATCTGACGGAAGCATTACTGTACTAGAAGTGCTCTCCACACAGCCCTCAAGTGCAGACCGGCAAGCCAATGAAGAATATCTAACACTGCCGGAATATGAGCCTCAGCTCTCAAGAGGAAAACTCAGTACTCAAGCTGCCACGCCACCTCGAACCCTTGAAAATGCATATCCATTATATTTTACCTAATCATTTCCAAAGTAACATTTAATGGGTAGAACCGTAAACACTGCTTGGCTCACGTCTCAATGGCACGAATGCTGGGATGAGGACTAGTATAGAATCAACAAAATTAGACTTGGTGCTTTCCGAACTAGTTCATTTTCTGGGAAAGACCACTTAACTTCCGGTGAACCCTGGCTCCTCGTTTCACGTCTAACATCCATTGTGTGGTTTAATTTTCTATTCAAGGATAGAAAATGGTGTGCAAGACGGGGCACCCGCCATGCACACTCACGCCTACGACAATTTAATGGCCCTCGGAGCTAAATGCAGACACTCTTTCCCTCCCCTGCCTTCCTCACAAATGCTTTTCTCCCCTGCTTCCCTCGCAGTGCCATTCAGTCTTCTTTTCCAGACGTCTCCCATCCCTACTCCTCGTAGAAAATTCTTGCATATCTCCTCACCCATCCTTCACCTTACGCCTCCTCCCCGAAACACTCCCTCTCCCCGATCCCCTTCGGAACCCTATCCGAGTGGAGTGTGAGTGTTTTTTTACGATAGCAATATTTCCCGAACGACCTCTTCAATCCTCTGCTCTTGTCACATCACTTACCGCGCTGCAACTCCGCCCCCATCCCGTCCCCTTCCTCACACGCCACCACCGTCTCTCTCACCAAACACTCTCTCTCCCACACACATCCTCCACCATCGTTTCTTTTTTTCCCTACCTTCCTCCCTATCCAGGGTAGTCAGTCTCCATCCTCGCACCCCCTCGGTATCCTCCTACCATCCCCACCCCCCAAATCCTCACGCCCCTGGGAGATCCGCCCCCAGAATTCGCGCGACCGTTCCCACCCCAAACAAAAAAGGACCCAAATACCCCTCCCTCCATCACCAGCCTCTCCCGCATTCTCAGTTTTCAAGCATTTCGGTTCATTTAGGAGGCCAAAACGTTTACGGAAATCTCTTTTTTCTGGGTTTGTTGGGGTAGGAGAAACTTTCTGTTATCGTCGAGCAACAATGGAATCTTTCAATGAGTCCTGAATTTCCGGACCCTGCCCTCTTTCGACATCCTTCTCCCTCCAAGGACCTCGGCTCCCTCCTCTGCTGCCTTCCCCTGCTCCCGCGTCCTCACCTTCTCTTCGTCGCTTCCAGCCTTCATCAACCTTCATTCTCTCCATTCAACCAGTCATGCGCACTCTACCTACCTCCCCCTCTCTGTCTAGTGTGTTTCCTTACGAATGGGTCGGATTCTGGGAGAAATTTCAAGTCCGAAACTTGGACAGTCCTACTAGTCATGTCAAGCAATGCTGAAGGCATTGTGGTTAGTTTGGGGTGAAAATATTTTTTCCTGGCCTGAAATGACCTGAGACCTGAAAATTTCATGTAATAGAATACATACATTTTTATGAACATTGAAATTCATCCGTACAACCTTAGGTGCAAATTTGCTTTCCCTCATCATCGATCAACAATCCTAGGATTGGCTTGACGAAGCCTTCCACTCGATCTTTCTATCGGCCAGCATCTTCATTTTGACGTATCTCCTCTCTTTTACATCCTTCACAACTTGCTCCATGTACCTCATACGAGGCCTTCCTTATCCATTCTTCCCCTTCACTTTGCCCTCGACGATTGTCTTCATCAGGCCATCGTGTCTCAAGATGTGGCCTATTAAGTTGTCCCGTCTTCTTTTTAGGGTTTTCAGTAGACATCTCTTCTTAAGACTTCTTCGTTTGTCACTCGATCGATCCATTTTATCTTCATCATTATTCTGTAACACCACATTTCAAGTTCATCACATCAAGTCACACAGGCATCCAGCCTGGACTTCTCTGCTGCTGTTATTGTCCATGCTTCTCTGCCATATAGTCGAATGCTCCAGATGTGTATTCTTATGAAATGTTCCCTCACTTCCATTCTTGTATTTGCAGCTGTAAGCAGAATCTTCTTCTGGTAAAATGTCCTTTTCGCTTGGGCAATTCTACTGGCGATTTCTCTTTTACTTTGGCCATTGCTGGTTACTCGGCTTCCCAGGTAGCAGAACTCTTCCGCCTCCTCGTTTTTTTGTTTTCCTAGTTCAACATTGGTCCTGGCTTCCTTTCTCCTACTGTATACCAATAATTTAGTTTTCTTTTTATTGATATTCAGATGATATATGGTCATTGTTCTTTCCATATTTCCTAGTGTCTTCTTTAAATCTCCTTCTGTTTCTGCCATGACTGCTATGTCATCGGCGAATCGTAGCATGCTGATATTCTCCCGCGGATATACACTCCCGGAGACTTTTCTTTGACTTCTTGGATGGCTTTCTCGACGTACATATTGAATGACACGGGAGACAGTGCACAGCCTTGTCTCGCTCCTTTCTTTATTCTTGCTTCTGTGCTGCTGGGTACTGGTTTGATTATGGCCACTTGGTTTTTATACAAGCTGTGGATAACTTTCGGTCATTGTATGGTACTCCAATTTCTTACAAAAACTTGAGCATCATGTTCCAATCCACGCTGTCAAATGCCTTATCCAAATCTATAAATGCCACAAACGTCGGTAGATTCTTCTCTATTCTCTTCTCTATAAGTAGCTTGAGGGCAAAATCGCTCCTCTTGTGCCCTTGTTTCTTCTGAACTCGAATTGGTCCTCATCCAGGAACTCATCAGCTTTGCGCTCTATTCTTTTATAGATGGTTCTCATCAATATTTTCGAGGCATGTGTTGTCAGGCATATGGTCCTAAAATGTTCAGTTCTCAGCCCTCTTCTTTTTGGCAATAGGGATGATGATGTTCTTCTCAAAGTCAGTGGGTATCTCTCCAGTAGAGTACATGTCGCGTATGGTTTTGTACAGCTGAGTAAATGTCTTCTCTCCGGCATTTAGATCCTCAGATCCCTTACAGCTGCGTCAAATTCTGATCTTATGATTGGGGCTCCCAAATCATCCTTATCGACTTCATTTTCCTCTTCGATTACTTCCGCTCCAAGCTAGCTTCCATTGTGCAACTTTTCCAAGTATTCTTTCCGTCTCTTCACTTTATCCTCATGTTCAATTAAGAGTTCTCCATTCTTGTCCCTGATGCTGTTACAACTTGCAGCTCGTTCCTTGAAGTGATTTCTCACCATCCTGTAGGCAACTTCCACATTTCCTTTTGGGAGGTTTCCTTGTACATCTCGGCATAGATCCTTCATCCACATTTCCCTTGCTTTTCTCGCTTTACGGTTTATTTAATTCCTGATTCTTTTGTAGCAAAGTTGCCCACTTCAGTTTCCACATTATTTTTATTTTCTTCTCTCTTCAATGAATTCGAAGACTACTTCTGTAATTCATGGCTTCTTCTTGACAACTTTTCTTTTTCCCTGAACTTCTTTTGCTGCTTCCTGTAGCCTGATTTTGATGTTCTCTCATCTCTTTTCCACTGATTTACCAGTCAAATCCTCTTCTATTTTTTTTCCACTGACTTCTGAAAGGCCAGTCGTTGTTGAGGTTCCTTTAGTTTCTCTACTTGCCATATGTTCTTCATTGATTTCTTCAATTTTTTTAGTTTTAAGTGGCATTTCATCATCACTAAGTTGTGGTCAACGTCGATATCTGCTACGGGTAGCTTTTGCAGTTCTTCATCTGGTTTCTGGACCTCTTCTTCACTAAAATGTAGACAGTTTGAAATCTTCTTCATTCTCCGGTCATTTTCCAGGTATATCTTCTCCGTTGATGGTTTTTAAACAACGTATTAGCCACCACCAACTTGTCTTGTGTGCAGAATTCTATAAGTCTTTCCCCTCTCTCATTTCGATTTCCCAAGCCATGTTTTCCTGCTATTCTTCCAGCTTTACCTTCGCCTACGACAGATTTCTAATCTCCTAAAATAATTAAGTTTTCTTCTCCTTTTACATGCTTTATTACTTCTACGATATCCTCATAGACGTCTTCCACTTCTTCATCTTCGTTGTCCGACGTAGGCATGTAAACTTGTACCACTATGGTATCCTTAGGCTTGGATTCAATCTTCACCGTTATGATCCTCTCACTGTACTGGAGGAAGCTCTTCACACGCAGTCGTGCACTGTTCCTGAGCATTATTTCTACTCCAGCGTTACCATTCAGTAAACTCACTTATCTCACAGCTAACCTCTATATCTAGAGGTTGACCCACCATCCGCAACCTGGTGGACGCACTCGGTCTTTAAGCTCAGCACCGAATTACTGTACTATATGATATAAAGTGTTATTCATCCTATAAAAGCTGTTTTACGCTGAAATATGCTTCAGCAGATGATTGTAGCATGTTGCTTCTAATCATAATGAACTTAAATAAATTATTTCCCTCTTTGCTTTAAAGTTTCGTGTCGTCGCTTGTATGTAAAGGTTTTTGATATTTTCGTTATGGTTTCTTGTGAAAACTGCAAGTGGTCCCCATATTTTTCTAACATATATATATATATATATATATATATATATATATTTTTTTTCATTAATACTAATCTTTTTATGAGGTTGAAATATGGAAAGTTATGTGCTGATTCGAGAATTATTGCCAGCTAAAACGATTTAAGTGTGGAATTCACTGCTTTATGTAGCAATAATTTTGTTAGTCTCTGTTGCTGGTGCGAAAATTCTCATATTTCCGTGATCGTAATATGTATATAAGACAGCTGACGAAGAGCCATATAATTTAAATTCGCTGGTCACCAGTTTTAACGGAGAATCACTACTATGAGTCGCTGCATTTAGTTGTTTAATTTAGATATGTTTGCAAATATATCCTAACATCTTCTTGAAAAATGTCTAAAAGTTATGGGATTTTATAGCTTTTTAATGGAGAGAAATCTTCCTTAAAAATATTAGCTGGAATGGACTTATCAGACTAAAATCTTTGCGCTACCTCTGTCCGCGTTGTTTTAAGAAGTGAACGCAGTAGCCGACATTCTTTTTAAGGAAAGCAGTTATGCTATCATTCAAATGTACCGTAGAGAATATTTACCATACCATACTTCTAAGCGGTTGGATTTTACATTCATTAACCATCTCGGGTTCATATATACCACGCCACGTGAGAGCTTTAAGCCTTACCTTACGCGTTTGAAATTCCTCCACCTTTAGATTCTGCACGTGAAACCTTAACACGTACCTAAAGCTCTTCATCCGAAAGCACGCGTTAAACCCCCCCCCCCCTGTTATCCGTTGCATTTACTGTTCGAATTCAACACCCCCAGCATTCCTCCGATTTAAATCTTTACCCTCCACTATTCCTCGCTTCTTCCTCCCCACTCCTCCCAACTCCCTCCCACCCCAAGCCCACAGGAACGGGAAATGGAATTTGAATTGCATTCAGTCCTGGAGGTTCCTGCTCCGTCGAATGGTCCCTTTTATATGCTCCTCGGCTCGGATTTTTACGCGCTTCAAACGCTTTCATCGGGTCTATTTTTTGCCATTGAACTGAATGAAGCTGAGGAATTCTGGAGGCTAAATGTGTTGCACCTAGCTGCGCGCTACGCGTGGTGGTAAAATGTGAAGGTCACAGTGCGAATGATATGGGAGATAAACGACTGGAAGGTCTGAGTTAACTAGGAGAATTTTCTTTTTTAATGGACCTTTCTTGAGTTGCATCCATGTTTTTACCTCTCCTCGACCATAAAACCTTTAAAAAAATCTGAATAATTTTTATCAATTTACCAATACCAGTTTCATTTATTTGATACAGAAAACAATTCCATTTTGAGTTTCGGGTCTTCTGCCATGCAACTTAAATGTACATAAAATATTTTATTTTCATATCTTCAAAAAATAAGACACTGGACAAATTTATATTAAGAATTTAGAGGAGACGCCATCCACCGAATACTCTAAAATATTTATCTATGTCGTTTCCAGAAATCAGTGTAGTCTCCTGGTTATCTTGCTCTTTTCTCTCATTACTGATACTTTTTTCGCAGTAATGTTTTTATTTGAATGACCTTACTATGCTTCCATGGCACTATACACCTCCAGGCGGTTATTAATTACCTTTACTTCTTAATTGGTTGCTAGTCTGCAACGTGGTAATGCTTACCTCTTAATTAAGAGGAGTTACCACGTTGAAGACTAGCAACCACTTAAAGAAGTAAAGGTAAACCATGATGGTCGGACTATTCTATGGCCCTCTGTGTTACTATACCATTCGAAACTGTTGACAATCCAAAAATTACAGAAAAAAGACAGTGCTTTTTATTTCTATCCAATTTTTCCCTTCTATGATTTTTAGTCGGCAGTGGTACACTACTGTCTAAAGGGGATGATGCAAGCGCAGACATAAATTACTCTTGAAATCGCATAAATAAACAACGCAACTAAGTATATTTCCATTTAAAATTTGTCAGGTACGACTAGTTTCAGTTCATATGCACCATATTCAGATAATTGAAACGCCAATGCTTTGAAACTAGCCAAAACCAATAAGTTTTCAGGGGAAATATCCTTAGTAAGTGTGTTTCTTTATGTGATTACGGATTTACACAGCCACAACACATTGAGTAGTACACTTGAAATCTCTAAAATAGCGTTTCAAGTTGTTTTACCTTGCAAATTATCGATGGTCAACTTGCCTGATTTCCGCGGATACATTTACGGATTGACATGAGTCCATGCATGTCAACGCTACAATATATTTCTCAATTTCTTTCGTGTATAACATGCTACTCCCCATAATAAGAATGAATTAACTTGATTTTTCCACAAATTTTATTACTTTCCACTGCCCAGGTTTCGACGGGTAAGTCATCATCAGGTGAATAACAAAGAACCTCTTTCCACGAAATGTTAAATGCTTTGTTTTTATAATTTTAATCACGGGAGTTTCTTCCAACTCTGACGCATGCGCCTCCATGTGAATGGCGTGGTATTTTTGCGTAATACCTATGCATAATTTGCATATGCAGGGGCGCAAAAACGGCGGGGGGGGGGAATTGTGGGGGCAAGCACGATTGTGGAGGGGCTAGTCCCCCCTCAGAAATCAGAGGTTGTGGCTCACCTTTTAATGGACACTCCCCGATTTGTAAAATTATTAATAGTGACTCCGCTCCTATTTTGAACGCTGCACTAAATTGGCACAGTCTACCGTTAGGACGTTCCTTGATAGCACGTCTTTCTCGTTAGCACGTTTGTTTCCTCAGATCCGCGTCACAGTTCATGTAAATACTACTATTTAGCACGTTCAAAGGAGGACCAAACCTAATTTTTCCCAGGAAAATAATCGCCGTATAGATTGATTTGACGATGTATATCTCGCAAAAGGTTTAATGTTACATGAATATTGCTTGCAAAATATTTTAACAGGGATAATATGATGAAAAAATGTTTGTATAGAATTAATTAAAAGGGCACCCAAAAGCCTCGAATTTTATGAATAAATTTATAGAAGTAAATACCAAGTACTGACACCTAAGTTAAGAGATTTGTAACATGTAGGCACCTAATGGGCAAGGCTGATTTGTTTCAAGTTACGAAAATATTCCCCCCTCCCCCCCAAGCATATTTCTGGCTACGTACCTGCACTCCTATGACGTCGCGAGAGTGATCTGACGAGAACTCGTAGCGTGGAGAAATGCGAGATGTTTTGTTTCAATACGTTGACTCATTTAACGTGGTAATTCAATCTGTCTTCATTCCACTAATAATATTCCATCGCTTACCTGTTTTACACTTACCACTCTCATCCCGATTTGAATAAAACAACCTAAATATGATTATAATTTAGGCGTTTACGGAAACAACTTTTCCTAGATTTTGTAACATTTTGCCGTTTTATTGCATCACTTTTATTTTTACATTAATTATTCACAAGAATGTTGCTCATTGTCCCAATATTTTTCTTATCAGCATTGTAAATGACACTTAAATACAAACCGCTCCGACTCAAAAACATACAGCACATACAGCATACGGCACACAGTGTTTTCCCCCCCATCTGAAATACGTAGGAATATTTTTTACTTCACTATTATAATTTAAAAAGTATGCAATAGAATTGATGGTTTCAGGCGTAACTTTATGGATCGTCGAAACCATCGTCGTAGTGTGAGATAAATACGAGGGTCGTTCAATAAGTCCTTAGAAAAAGGTAGAAAAACAAATTATTTTGGGTAGATTTTTTTATTTTTTGACATCGTTTCCTTTTATGTCTATACATTATTCCCAATGTGTATCCAACTTTTTTAAGCTGTCCAAAAAATAGGATTTAGGAAGGTCCTCAAAATATGAATCTGTTTGGGCGGTGACCTCCTCGTTCGACGTCAATCGTTTTCCACCTAGCCATTTTCTCCAGTTTGGAAACTCCATTTTACAGGAGTTTCATTGGCATAACTGAATGTATATGTAAACTGACTTTGAAGAAGGTAAATGATATGTTCCTAATCTTTTTACCTTTATTGAATCTAAGGCAATGTAAATAGTGTCATTTTATAAAAATCACCCGAACATAATATTTAATTAGATCACGTGATGGATATTGTGATACTGAGATTGAAACATAATAGTAAAATACAATCATTCAAATATAATTATTGGGGTATAAGTAATCGTAGTTAGTCAATGTTATTAGAATGCATACGAGTCATATCTATAACACATTTACGAAGTTTTATTCATTCGCGCTCCTCCTCGTCCTAACGCTACTTTGGGCCCGCCTCTGCAAGGAAACGAGTTTAGGAGTCCTATTGCCGAGCAGAGCAATCTTTCACTTTCGGTTATTTTTTTTCAAAGCTACGCATAACTTGCAACCTAGTACGAAGAATGAAATAGGCAAGTTAATTACCGTCTAATTTTGTTTTACCTCCGTTAACTACGCCGTCTTATGATTCCAAACCCACAAAGATCCATATAAAATAGTAATATTGCATAAAAATGCAAATACTAACGCTAACTACTGCTACAAAACGCTAAAACATAAGATTAAAACAGAATGTTTCACTCTCCCAACCACGATTTTATAAAAATCACCAACAGTAAAAGTCAACAGTAAAAGTCCTATAAATAAGCCGGTAAACAATTGAGCAACAACTTTCGTTCAGTTTTCTTTCGTAACGAAAAAAGAGATTTTCGTCCCATGTAGCAGGCCTGTACATCGATACGGCCTTGCTAGATATCAAAACTACGTGAGTACCCATACTCCCCGACATTAAATGTGAGACAACTGCTTATCATTAGCCTTGGGAAGGTCTGAAGTGAAAAGAAAATTAGTAATTGAAAAGCTCAACCTCCTTCGAAAAGTATACAAAAATCCATGTATGAAGCGTATTGAAATAGCGGCAAAAATTTAAGTTCTACCATCAAAACTGAACTCGAGATCATTCAACTCAACGCATACGTTGTTCGGCGTTTCCGCCTTCGCTCTCAACTCGTTTTCAAAAATATAAAATTAAAATTAAGTGTTTCGGCATGGTCAATTGTGTTATGACGTTCATAGATTCTCATTACAAATTTGAAATTGAAGACGAAGGTTGTTTGCGTGCTTCTAAGGTTGCATACTTACGGAGAAAACCCGGTTTCGTAAATTTGCTAGAATAACTTAAACGAATATAATTCATTTGAAACTCAAAGGACATCATGAAAAAAGTACAATTCATATTCTATCGAAATTCCCTTTCATTTGTGCTTTTCATATTGCTGTGACAACCGCCAAAGCGACTCGAAAACTTTTTTGCAATTTTTCATCCTCACTGCAAAGAGATGCCACAAAAGTGATTATTAAAACAAATCCTACCTGATTTAAATGAAAGACTGAATATCTACACGATGATATGCTCTGTATAAATATCACTTCTTCCATTTTTGAGATATAAATCCTTCAACTTGAGTCTTTTCGCGTGGACTGCATATACAAATCGTGCTTTTTGGTCATTATCGTAGTATTGAGTGCCCACCAACGTAAGGTATCGTACGTATTTTCTTGCGAGGTGTAACGATTGCAAATGAAACTTTGTTACAATGAATGAACAAGATCGATCTACGGAATGAACTAACTTGACGCCACGCATATGTTTCCCCTCTAAGTTATGCAACCACTCTTACCACCTCCCACCCCCGCTTTTACAGATTTTTCAAGGAGTTTGCCCCCCCCTCCACGTTTAGGGGAGTTGTTGCGCCGCTGTGCACATGCTAATATTAATTTTATATCACAATTGCTTTAATAAAGTCATCATAGTTTGTGATGTTGAATTGTGTTTGGATGAAGGGTCACTTCTCATCTGCTCAGGTAAGATTCAATTTAAAAGCGGTCTGGCTAGTAGTGTAACATGTGATGGGCTCATACAACTTCCCCCTCCTAGTTTCCATTCTAGGACTAAATTCTTGTATATTTATCATTTTCACATGCACGCGAGTTCTTTTCGTGTTTCAAAAAATGTGCGGGTGCAGAAAGTGAGTGCGACGGAAAAGCTTGTTTATGCCCCGAAAATAATCATTAATCACTACCTGGCCTATAAATCATGCTCAATGCAATTTATGCAAGTTTTATACTCTTATTCTGTCGGTGGCACGAAGTTTTAATTTAATGAACAGGGTTACAGCATGGAGAAATATAAAAGATCCTCAATGAAATTTAATTGGCTTGTGGAAAAACAAGATGACATCCAAATATCCTCCAGTAGAATTCTAAGCGGGCAGCTGTTCCTTATTGTTTCCGATTCGTTAGATATAAATAAGTGGAACAAATTTCCATTGACCGTCGCGTACTCTTATTCCTTTGCGCATTTATGTTGCTTTCACGATTATCATTCGGTGGTAGAAAACGAACTATCAGTATTATTCGGTGGCAACCAAGTGGTTTTAAATATGCACATGGCGTTTTAAAGGTTTCAAGGAGTTTTCACGAGAATTAGTTTGGTCAAAATTTTAGAATGGCTTTCAGTTTGACCGAAGCCTATGCAAGGAAATATGTGGTAACTGTAGGAAGTAAACCTTCAGCAAATATTCCACAGAGAAAAAATCATTCACCATGACCGGAACTCGAACCCCCTGATTTCCGGCCAGGTGCCCCACCAGTTGAGCTACCAAGGCGTCTTCGTTCTCTGTGGAAATTATAGAGCCTTAAAGGAACAAGAAGTGACAAGGATCCGGGTTCGAGTCCCGGTCAAGTGGAATGATTTTTTTCTCTGTGGAATATTTGCTATTGTGCAATTTTAGCGGGTAACGCCGCTGAAGTTTTCACGGCTAGTACGTGATCTTTGAATTTGGAAGTAAACCTGCCGAAAATTTAGGTTTCCAAACGAAATGCTATGAAGCTTTTGAATCAAATTCCAGTCTGGTCGTTCCATGATGAAATAAGGCGCCGTTTTATTTATGAAAATCTCAGTAATGTCGGGGAATTTTTTGAATCTGAAATCGTAGCATAGTGATGGAATATCTTTTGCATGAGCTTGAAAATTTTAGGGAGTTGAATGTTTCGGGGTGCAAACAGTTATGGCATGAAATGTTCTGGTTTTAAAGCATAGTTATTATTCGTAAGGTTGAATAACCACTTGCTTCGCTGTGTATTTTACTTATATAATACTTTTATTTATATAAACGTTTGTTGATGCTTTTTCAAATTATTCTTTGTAATGTTTAGTTCCTAATTTTCTCTTGTTTGGTTTCACAGAGTTATGGTATATTTAATGAGTGTGGTGTAAAGGAGGAGGTGATTTACAGGTTGCATTTAATCATAGAAGTTTTACACATCTTGGGTCTCTTTATTACCTGCTATCCGGAAGTTCCCTGGGTGCAAGATGAAAAATCCTGTAGTATATTAAGGTTAACGTTGAAAATATGGATATCTATTTTCGGATAAAGTGTAAATATATCTATCACAAAGAAATGTGCGATAATTTATTAGTATTAAGTCTCAAAGTAAATAAGGACAATTAGGCTTCTTAATTGGGGCCGACTAATAATGTTCATTGAATAGTTACTTTTAATCGCGTCACGATGCATATATTTTATTTAATATGTAATGTGGCTTTAAGTATTTTATTTAGGTGAATGGAACGAGCAAAATTTATATTTCTATGTGTATGTAATCTAAACTGATGCAATAATTCATTTATGACGACCTTGATGGAAATCTTCTCCCCGTATTCTCCTGATTCTCTCTGAATCGCAAATCCTAGGGCTCATATCCACAGGTTCAAAAGGTCGCGATATGACCGGAATCCAATCGGAGATCCAAATGAAAACGTTTGCTTGTCAAAAACCTTAAATCTAGGCATGAAAGTTGAGTCCCTTGATTTCAACTTTTTTATTTGTGGGTTTTCGATCAAGATTTTATTTCCTCCTTGACATTTTTTTCTCCCCCTCTCACTTTCTGCCATCTTGCTCGCTTACCCTTCATATTATCCCCCTCTGGATATGTGGAAATAAAAGATAAAAATCCTCTTCCCTCCCACCTTTTGCAGACGAATGCTAACTCGATCCAATAACATGTGCGTCGATGAACCGCCCTTGATGGATGGTTCCGCGAAAAGAGAACCATCTGTTCCCGCTGACATGGCCATTGACATTTTTTTCCGTCGGTTGCGTTTCCGAAATAACAGCCTCACAATTAAAGCTCTCACCCTCTGCTCTTCCCCCCTCACCTTCATCACACTACGTCCGTCCCATATTTTTTTCCACCCCTTACACTACACCCTCCCCCTGACTGTTCGTTCCGTTGTGTTTCCTTCGTCCTCCTTTCCCGTTAACACTTTACTGGACACGCGCCGTAATTCGCTGTATTCTTTCCCTTCACGCCCCGAGGAGTACAACGACGCGACCGCGTAAACATTGCAAGGGGCCGGGTCCGGGGGCAACGATTCTGCTCTTTGAGCCCGTTGTCGTTCTTGTATCCACTTATATTCTCCCCTTCCGCCTGTGAGAGCCCACGGTGTCGATTCACGCATTATTCCACGCGGATGGCTCGGACGATTTTCACAACCGTGACGGCGGATCTCACCGGAGGTCTCTCTAAAAGAGGGTGGATTGGGTGGCGGAGGTGGGTTGGATGAACGGACCCTTCGCACAGGGACATCCGCGGAAAAAAATACCATTCAGTTCCGCCAATCGTATTCCTCCTACCATCAAGCTTTCCTCCTCTCTCTCCTCTCCCCCCGCTGCGACCAACGGGGTGGACTGGGCCTTTGATTCAATTACGAAGGAAATGCTACGTTCAGGCCGTGGGCTCTCCGCTCACCGCCTCCGGCCATCACCGTCCAATTCTAGCCTTTATAAAGCGAGGAGGGGCTTCACTTTCCACCCCCCTCATGCCCCTCCACCATTCTTTTCTTTTTTGCTTTCCAAAGCTGCGCTTGCTGCCCTCCTACATCGAAACTCGACCATCCTCAAATGTGAGAATATAACCAAGAATATTGCTGAAATTAAAAAGACGGCACTTAAAAGAGGCAGCTGAACGTTAGGAGGCGGTTCAGTGCTACATTAGCGGTGTGAGTTATCGTAATAGATGGTTCATGAACTTGTTTAAAGTCCAAGTCGTTTACAAATTGTTTATAACAGCGCTATCCTTTATTATCATTATAAAACTCTACTGGTTACAAGACCGACTAATCAAGGAGACCAATGAAAAATGTCGTTAATACTTATATTCAGTGAAGATTTATGATGATAGTGAGGGGCAAATTATGTGCGTAAAAGTAAATGCGAGGATATATCCTCTGCTCCTGAAAAGCGAGTGGTTAATTAGGCTTCGGAGCAAGTGGTGAAGGATGTAAAAGAGAGGATCTACGTCAATATGAAGAGGTTGGCCGATAGAAGAATCGAGTGGAGGGCTGCGTCAAACCAATCTTAGGATTGTTGACAGTTGATAATGATGATGAATTAGGCTTCAAATATATCTCCGAAATTCAAAATCTGAATAGAATATACGCGTCATGCTGATTATTTTAACAAGTACTTTGGCCAAATATAAAATTTTTGGTCTGGATTTGTACCTAACTTCTTTTTTAATGAAATTAATTGAGTCATTGTAAGCACTATTATTACTTTTAATCTGTCATCTCCATGAGTCGACAGAAATGAGGCAGTGACAACCTTCAATCTTTAAACTATTTCAATGACTTTATGCTATGCTGTTAAATTAATGGTGGGAATCACTGATGTTCTCAGCATATTATAGCATAAGGAATAGTAGCACTCGCCTAGGACCATGGCTAAAGCCATTTTCAGTTGTTGAAATGATTGGCAATATTTTTCTAGTTCCTCGAAAACTAAGACAGGGTTTTGAATCTTTCGTATTAATATTTTATTTGTTTGAAAATACGTATGTTATGAGGATTTCGGTAAAAAATGGATTTAAAAATATTTAATTTCCCATTTATTACTGTAAAAAAACCAACGTAATATCTATCTTGTACCATGGATATAAATCTTGGAAGAAAGTCAGTTGTCGCAGGGGTAGACTATGGGAACACGGAGAAGAACTCTTATGTTAAATTGATGATTAACTTGCGGGGTCAAGAATTGTTTAATCTATTAAAATATATTCTTCATTGCAATAAAAAGTACGAATTTGTGTGAGCCACAATAATTTAGTTTGCACTAACGGCTTCACTCATGAGGCATCATTCTGTCCTTATGATGCCTTCATCTGCACTATCATCTACACCTGGCGAATAAAACGAATAGTGCTATATAAATTTGTATGGTTTTTGCAAAGTCTTACTCTTTGTTAAAATGCAAAAGTTCCACAGCGTTGAGCCTAAGTATGTCCATCCTCATCATTGGCCAACAATTCTAGGATTGGTTTGATGCAGCCCTCCACTCGATTCTTCTATCGGCCAACCTCTTTATATCAACGTAACTCCTCTATTTTACATCCTTCACAACCTGTCCCATATATCTCATACGAGGCCTGCCTTTTCCAATCTTTCCGTTTTTTTTTTCCTTCGTAGATTGTTTTTATTAGACCATTGTGTCTTAAGACATGGCCGATTTAGTTACCCCATCTTTTTTTTTAAGGGTTTTTAGTACACATCTTTTTTCTCCCACCCTTCTTGAAACTTCTTGGTTTGTTACTCGTTCGATCCATTTTATCTTCATCATCCTTCGGTTGCACCACATTTCGAATGCTTCCAGCCTTGACTTCTCTGCTCCTGTTATCCTCCGTGCTTCGCTACCATATAGTAAAATGCTCCAGATGTATGTTCTTATGAAATGTTTCCTCAATTCCACGCTAGTGTTTGTAGCTGTAAGTTTAATGTTTTTTTGGTAAAATGCCCTTTTCGCCTGGGCAATTCTACTCGCAATTTCTCTTTTACTTCGTCCATCGCTGGTTACTCGGCATCCGAGGTAACAGAACTCTTCCACCTCCTCGATTTTTTGTTTTCCTAGTTTAACATTTGTCCTGGCTTCTTTTCTCCTGCTGCAATCCACTGCATATGGAATATGTTAATTTTTAAAAATCCATCATCTTCTTTGTGGGTCAACAATCCTATGATTGTTTTGATACATCTCTCCACTAAATTCTCGTAACAGCTAACCTCTTCATTTGAGCATGATTTCTTTTTCAACCTGCTCCATGTATTTCGTATACGAGGCCGCTCTTTTAAATTCATTTCATCTACTTGTCCCTGATCTATTATGTTATTCAGGTTATCATGTCCAAGATATGGCCGATTAAGTTGCCCTGTTTTCATTTTAAAGTTTTCTGCTACCTTCTCTTTTCTTCCGCTCTTCTAAAATATACCTAGTATCCATTAAGCTCAACTACATATAACTCAAATGTATTATTGTTTTTTAATTTTAGTTGGTACAACAAATTAGAGGAAAAAATGCCGGTCTGTTTAAGTGTGTAGTAAGTCTTTGAATCATTTTTCCTCGTGATGTTCATTTTACTTTCTTTAGAAGAGGGATCGTTATGGCTAGTTAGCCGGGGGTGGGGATGGCGCCACCTTACTTCCGTCACTGTCCGCCTCCCACAACCCTGGTCCAGTGACGCCTTTCCGTTTCCGCCCCCTCGACACGCAATGGGATAGGCGTCGTCACATTGACGGCGCATGGACCCCGCCAGCAAGCCAGGGCGAGGAGGGCACCACGTCCGTATTATGGATAGAATTCGCGTTCGGGGTCCGGTGCTCCCTTTTGCCTATCGAAGAGAGAAGCCCCCAGGGGACCATGGGAGGAAGCACCATAGAAAGCGTTCAGGCGCGGGATTGGTTCACCGACGGATTATTCGATGGGAGGGTTAGGAGGCTTGGGGAGAGGAGGGCAACGGTTGCCTGATAGGGTGTTCGGATGAAGTGGGATCGTTGGGGATCCCGACGTGTTGAAGAGTTAGTCAGGCGATTGTTTTGTTACATATCCGAATTTTCCTATTTTGTAAAGCTCTTGAAGCGCGTCCCATGATGTGATACTTCAGTTCTGTATTCTGAATAAAGACTCCCGCCAGGATCTTACCAGTACACCTATTTTCGAGGTGGTGTTTAATTATTTTTTTATTAAAAAATATTTTTTTAAAAGATTTAATTATGTAAAATTTGAACTTTTAAAGGTTGTCCCCATACTTAAAGGCGTTTCTGACCGTGAGGAAAGGTACAAAAATGAGAATGGAAGGGAAAGGAGAAGGGATGGTGAGAAACCCAGCGTCTTATTTCTCTCCTCTTAAAGAAACCGTAGGAGTCGTTGAGAACTAGTGCTCATATAATTTCAATGGCACTAAAAATTGATTGGACATGATTAAATTACAAAATATTTTAACCTTATGCCTCAAATTCTCAATTCATATTGAAGCATAGCCCTTTTGAATTTAAAACTTGGCATGAAACATAACATAAAACTTGAATTTTTTTAGTGACAAAATAATTGTGATTAAACGCTTAAACATCTTTAACATTTGTTTAAGCCATTTATTTAATCCCTCTTTTTTACCCGGCAACAACGCACATCCTGAAATTCGGCACTGCAGTTGTATAGGCAATTGTTTTTGTGTTTCAGCGGTCGTAACGGCATGTGTGGTATTCGTTTATTCTCAAGAACTTTGTCAAGGGGACTACATTGTAGTAATCGCGGACTTTGTGGTGTGATTTGTTGTTTCTCGTGCGTTCGCTTTACACGATTTTGTTCGGTTGCCCTTGGTGAAGCGGTGTGAAATTCGGTAAAGTGTTGCTTTGGTCCTTTCGAAGCTCTGTCTTGAAAATATTTCAAGATTTTTTCGTATTATAGGTGCAAAGGGAAGTTAGTTTCGAAGGAGGAGTTTGAAAGGAGGGATAAGCATTTCCTTTTCATGAAGAAGTTAGGCACTGAAACTGAGGATGCGGACGAAGACTAGTTTACTGATGTTTAATGAGGAAAGTCGCCGAGTAAGAATTTGACGAAGAGGAATAAATTTCATCACTGAGATGAATTAATTTCACTAGCAATGAAAAAATAAAGTTTTAATTCTAGACTTTTGGCTTCTCACCGTCAATATTTTTTAACAATAGAAGTCACTTCTAGATCATTTTACTGCCTTTTCGGTATCTAGTCCAAATTGTTAGTCATAACGCAGAATTTTATGCGTATGTACTCGTAAAAATATTATAGATTTTATATTAGCATTAATACACGTGACCTGTTTGAATGCCAATCTAAATGACTCGATGAAAATAATAATTTCTTTACTTAAATATAATATTTTCAGATGATTCGCCAATGATGGGCTATCTGCTGCGGAATCCTGAATTCCCATAATTTCCCTCGTCTGATTTGACGTTGCCAAATGCACCTCAAACCTTCGCGCGCGATATTTGAAAATTTAAGGAATATTTTATTTATTTCGTATATACGGAGGAAATAAGTCGATAACACTGATTTATTTTCTTAGAATAAAAATTGTTGGCTAATATCCAAATCATTTCAGTATTTGGTGAAAATCTGTATGTTGGAAACGTAAATAATACATAATTGAACCTTACGAAGCGGGATGCGCCATAAGACCCCATATCTCAAAAACTACTTCGAAAACCCTAATTTTTTTCCCGTAGAATTTTAGACCATAATTAAATGAACAAATATTGCCATGATGAAGAAAATCTATACACTTGTAAATTTCTAACCAACCACCTTAACTCCACGTTTTCCTCACACAGCACTCAATTTGGAGGAGATTCATCATCCAGTGAAACATTTCGCTACTCCCAGGATTCCAACCGGGACCTACGGATGAGAGGCCAGTACTGTAACCATTGCACCAACCTGACACTCATTGTTAACTTATTTTCGGCGTATCGGAGGAGAGTTGGGTAGAGGAGGGGACATATTGGAGGCGGAGGAAGGATGTAACGAAACCTGGCGTGGGCATAAGCATACTATTAGCGAAAGGTTCGAAGAAGTTCACGGTTTAAAGACCCAACTTACGGAAGGAATATCGTAACTATCCGAAAATAGTACGCACCCCTCAAAAGATTCAGCTGAAAAATGTGAGATTTTCTTTATTTCTATAATACGCACCTAGTTTTGAAATAATGACATTTACGGTACTCATTATCACCTAATGCTCATCCTCCATTCAGCTCTCGAAAAATATCGATCAAGCAACAAGACTACGTATGGATGAGCTTTACCGCTTGAGCTTGCACACTACGCTTTGATAAGTCTATTGCGCTCCAAATAAAAACGTCATAATCTCATATAGGTCTTTTCAAGTACCTGTAATCGTAAATTACTTTTTTGGCTAATATTTTACGGGAAAAATGCCTGTTACGTACGGAAAATTACGGTACTGAACTTGCAATAATTTCCCAAGGGAGCGAGATGTTGCTAATAATATGCATCCATCGACAGAATTCGTATCCAAGGCTCTCTGGATGGGAAGTAAATACTCAAGTCACCGCATCAGCTCCAGCCCTTAGATTAATCTTAATTTGTATATTTCGTTCCATATGAATTGCTATGTAAAATTTGTGGTAGGTATATCTGTATATGAGTTATAATCGCACTGCGGCCGTGGTTGCTTGATTGGTAACGCTCTGGAAACCCAAAGGTCGTAGTTCTAATACCGCCCAAGGCATGAATTTTGCATTTCTCCTGGGATTGAGATTTTAAATTAGATGAGGTGATAGAGGATAGCCTAAAGCCAAGACTACTACCACTATTTAAACTCAACAATCCAAGTTTATCCTAAGTCATCGTTAAAAATGGGAACATAATACAAGGACGGAAAGAGTTAATTTATTTTTAGGCTTCGACATGAAGTGAAATGGAATTTCCATCACATCATTGGTCAACCACTGGTAATTGCGCGGAAACTTCATATCTGTGGGCGTAAAAAAATGTCGACCCATGTAGTGGCTTGGTGCACGTGAAGATCTACGGGTGCTGAAAATGTTGGGAGTTTTTCCCATCAAAACTCCGCTCTCCACTTTGAAGCACTCAAAAGCCTCCCGTACGGTGACGATGTGATTGTTGACTGTTTGTTGGTAACGCTTCTTGTCGGCCATCCTCTGAGTGCAGCGGGATTATGGAATCGGGAGGGCAAGCAGCATGGGGAGAAGTTGTTGGCTTCGGAAGATGAAAATGTGAAGGGACGAACGAGGCCCGGTTGCGTAAACACACTTAGAAGCGTTTTAATTGGAACGTGAAAACACGAGGAAAGCGCTCTAGTGGAACCTGAGTGCTCTCTCTCTCTCTCGCCGGCGCCCGAATGGATTTCGGAACTGCTCTCCAGGTGCCCGTTGCTGGCGACGGCGCGCGTGGAGGATGGTGATTCAATCACCACGTGTGCCGATTGGTCATCACGTCAGTTTGTGGGGAAGGAAGCATCCTCCTTTCGATGGGAAGGTTTACTGAGTGCGCGAGGGATTGAGCAGAGTGAGGTGTTTCCCATTTTAACTTTTATCAGACACCATCCATCTTAAATTCTTAAATATTTGAAAAAAAACGCTTGATCGTATTAAAGACATGAGGGAAATCTAAATTTGTAAACTATTTATGATGAGGAGTGTTATTTCATTGTTTATTATTTTATATTTAATTATTCAAGCGTTTTCAACTTACCGAACGCCCAAATATGTTTACGGACGAATAAAATATAGTTATTTCTGTGTAATTTAATGGCAAAGATTATGGAAACATGTGAAAAACAGGAAAGTAAAACGATGGAGTAGGAATTTTGCAATTTCAGGTGAATCGATTCTTCTGTCATAAGAATGCTTTTATGAACAGAAAATAAGCGCGTGGAAGAATTTTCGCCGGGGTAAATTTATCGCTGTGCTTTTTAATTATGTGCACATTCCAGTTCAGTCGTTTTAAACCAGCAGGAAACGCACGTAGTGTCCTTCCACTCATGGTGCCTTATTTTTAACTGGACTTTTTCTCAATGGTAAATGATGATCATTCAAATATAAATAATGGGCGGAGAAAATAGTGCAAATTTTTGCATATAGCGAACTTGAAGTTGACTAATTTTAGGCGAAAACATGTTATCAGACTTTGAAAAAAATTAACGTAATATCCTGGGATAACTTTGCTTCCGAAATTTATCAGTTTTATCAGATAAAACTGTGAAAATGGGGAAGAAAAGTGATTATTGCTAATTTATCCTTATTTAGTAATTTATTCGCTTCCTAATTCCTATTCCTTACTAATTTAATATTGGGAAGGAATAAACTCGCCTCCAGTAAACCTTATATCCTTGATCTTGAAATTAAGGTATAAGCAAAATATCTATTAAATATTTATTCAGAAGAGTTTCTCAAATATCTTATAGTTTTTGGTTTTTATATGATATGAACACATTTTTTTTACTCATCTTTACCGATAGAGGAAACAAATGCTGGCGAGATATGGTGGAAGTATTCCATTATGGATAAATGAAAGAACTTAGTGGACCATACAGTAAGTCTCATCTTTGCCGATTGGTTGAAGTGAAAAGCGACGTTTGTGGTGTTTGGTGTGGTGAGAAGTTTGGTAATCTTCTGCTGCGTTGCATCGAAGATTTTTATGTTTTGAATGAAAGGGTCTGTGCTCAAAATGAACCACACTGGTTTTTAGGATGCAAATTCCTGGACGCAGAATATGACAATTATTCTTTTAGGGATAGAGATTGTGTGTTTCGATCGTAACTACTTATCTCTCCTTTTTATTTTTTGTATCAAATATTGGATTTCACGCACTTGGATAATCATTGAAACAAGAAAATGTACTATTTTTATTTTCGGTCTCTTTAGTAGCCCCTCTTCAGATAATTTATAAGCATTTAGGATTTACTCCAATAAATTTCATTCTGCCCGTTTAACGAGTTGGAATAATGGATATCTGCGGACTGTGTGCTGCTGACGCAAACGGTGCCCGCTGGCACAAATCAAATTACTTAGAAAATTATTATTTCAATAATTGTGCCTACTCATTCCATGCTGTCTAAATAGATGATTGGAATTGAGACTTTACTGATCAGATTATGCATTATAAGCCCCAGGAATAGCCGAGTCCAGCGCTTATTGGAACTAAATTCCTCGCAAAGAAAGTGATTATTTAATGGAAATAATTATGAACGTGCTCACAAGGACTAAATAAGTTTCTTTTACGTTATATGTTCTGCAAAAATATTCAGTCGTGGTGGAGTAAGGTTCATCGGTTGCCTTATTAAAGTGATTATGCGTTTTTGGAACTAAATTCCTCGCAAAGAAAGCGATTATTTAATGGAAATAATTATGAACGTGCTCACAAGGACTAAATAAGTTTCCTTTACGTTATATGTTCTGAAAACAGATTCAGTCGTGGTGGAGTAAGTTTCGTCGGTTGCCCTCTCAAAACGAAACTTTTCCTATTAGTTGAGTGCCGTTCTAGCTGTGTTCTCGTGTACATACAAAGCAAACGTCGAAAGAGGCAGAATGTCTAGCATTTTTTCTCGTTAACTTGCCATTGTTCCGTTCTTTTCCCTCCCTAACTTATAATATCATCCTTACGACCTCACTTTACGATGCATTATCCCACAATCCGCTCCCTGTGTCACAGTGAGTCAAAATTCTCCCATTTGGATGCCAGTCGAGAGCAACTTTGTCACGGTTGTCTCCTTTTCCCACTCCTCGAACTTAGTCATCCGTGTATCTACACCTGTCCTATTTTCTAGCAGCAATTCCTTATTCTCATCGCCATGCGCTGACTTCTACTGTTCAGTAGCCCATGCTGCTCTGGATGCTGCGTGGCGATAATCCTCTTTTCTCTCACTTTTCAGTCCCTCGCACCTTCTCCAGGCACTCGGCTTCCGTTCCTTCTCCTTCCCTCCCATTCATATTAATACTCGTGACTGTTCTCCCATTATCTTCTTTCATCATCGCTCTCCGTATCGTGAATCATTCTCGCTCGCCTCCAGAGCTCGCTGCTTTTTCCTCGGGCCTCGGTTCTGCTGACGCAAATTTCGCGGTTCTATCCTCTCGAAACTTTTCACAGTCCTCCCACCCGCAAAGCGGAACGAGTCAGAAGTGTCCCTCGCAGAGATATGTCCCTCTCTCCCTCTGCCCCGCCTCCTCAGCCTTCCTAACCCTAATTCTCTCTCTCCCTCCCTGCTTTCCCATCGTCGAATCATCCGCCTGCGATCCTGGATTTCGACGGCGGTGGAGATATTCCGGGCGAAGGGAGAGAGAATTGAGGACATGGAGAGAGCACCGGAAACGGGCAGGGTTTGGCGACCGGGAGGGACCGCGAGATAATCCAAACGGGGGGGAGAGGGTAAGGGGGGATTGTGAGGGGAGTGGGCAAGGGTCCCTGTCGACTCGAGACAATGTCGGCAGCGAGGTGTGAGGGTGATGTAGCCGTGGAAACCAGTGAAGTGAGGTGAGCGGATGGGAGACACCGGAGGGATGTCCGAAGATAGGATGGACACGGCGATGGCGCGCGCATGACTGACCACCGCGATATGTGTTGCCGGACCGCCGTCCGTGATGCGGGGCTTCGGTAGGCATCCACGTTGTACTCAACGCTGGAGGAGAATCGTGCGTACTCCACACGCTTTTCCCTTGTTCACAGAGGACCTTTATTATTTTCGTTCTTGTTTTTTCCTAATTGTTTCCTGACAATTAAATTTGCTGTTTTTTTATCATACCAACGTTATCAGTTTTTGGGGTTACCAGTTTCTACACAAACTCAAGGAACAAAGCAAATGGTTAACTGATGAAACTGATGATGAAACATTAGGTGATATAGTACAAGGAAAAAAATTTGAGATGTTACACTTCCATGTTGGTACTTCATGACGATATTTATCCAACTGAAGCTCCGTTTAACATACAATACACTGTACAGCGTTGTAGCTTCTTGATTTCACAAACCTGGTTAAAATACCCTTTTTCTAATGCTTTTTCTATCCACTCAAGTCATATCCATTATCTTTTATATCTCTTTGACATTTTACTAATGAAATAAATGTCATATTCTTTCGCATAATTTTTGTTTTGCAATGGATATTTTACAGTCTAGAAGATATTGCAAGTTCATTCCCAAGAAATTTAGGATTGATTTTATTATTGCTTGTTAAAATAACTTGTACTTTTATGCAATAACCATCATTTTTCCCTCAAAAGGGACAAACATATGAAACTCTCCTTCAATAGTAGGTATATTATCCTGGATTTCTGTGCCAAACTTGTCGTAAAAAATTAGAAATTCATATTAGTCTGGTTTTATTTTCGTTGACACATCGTGCGAATCATTAGCACATTAAAAAGCTTTGGAATAAGAGCGTAGAACGTAATGAAAGCCTGGATTTGACGTTTTTGTCGGTCACTTTGGTGTATTTCCCCAACATGCCATTTCGGATGCGATTTTATTATTTTTTTTTTAACTTGTCAGATAATTAGTCTATCTACGTTTCTTCCTTGTGAAATTTGGACAAACTGTACCACTATCATTTACTTGGATAGTTACTGATATCCAAACAAATTAAGGAAATAATTTCAATTAAATCTAAATGCTTTATATTAGACTCTAGAGCCACAATTTCTATTCTTTTCTTATACAATTCTATTATATGTATATCTAATTGATGAAATAAAGTCGTGTAAATCTGCTTATTTTAGTTCATCACATGATGAATCTCCAAGAGATTTAAAATTAACTCACCGAAGTAAAGAGCATGTGATTATTGCTGCAAACCTTGGATACTTTTAAATTCCAGTTATCTGAACGGGATGCGTTTTTTGCACGAAATTGGGTTCTACACTCTAAGTAATTGCATCCTTTAATCTATCTCTATGTTATTAGTTCCAAGTGTATAAGGTGACTACGCTTTATTAAATGGCATTTTTTGCATAGCCCCTTCATTTTTTCCATCCTCTTGTGAGTTAATGAAATAGAATTAAAGTTCACAGGAAATAAATATCTCAATATATGAATATTTTCATTTCATATAAGAATGATTAATAATGTCGTGATTAAAAATTGATTTCCATGGATTATCCACTGTAGTCATTTTGATTAAGAAATGAAAGCTTTAGAATTGAAAATTATATCATTTTAGCTTCAATTATATGAGCTTGTTTAATTCCCGGTAAATATTTACTTTTAAATATTTCAATTTAATAATAAGGGTTGTTTTTCCTATTCAAGCGAGATAGAAGCAGTAGCCATTGATGAACTTCATTACGAATAATGAAATAAAAGTGAACCCAGAAGGTAATAAATATTAACTTTTGTACCAATTAAATTAATTTATTCGTGTCGTCATCGCAAGTGAACATAAAAGAGCGTCCAAGGGAGCGTCCGCGACAAGGGATATGAATATTGATTTTAGCATTATCACACAATCATGGGACAGTATACGTGATCCATGCTACTTTTTTCTTTCAAAAGACGTAATTACATTGTGTAAGAAGTCTTTAGTTGAATGTTTGTTGAAAGTATTTTAATTTTTACATTTATTGCATGCGAGCGTAATTTTACTTTAATGAATAGGTTATTAGAGTTCATAATGTAGTCAGATGTATATGTAAATAAACCTACTTAGTATGGTAATTAGAGAGGGTAGGAACACTTAAATGAATGGATTCTTATTTTTTGGGAAGGGTGGAACAAAAGCTAGATTTCAACCGAGAAAAATTCGGATTCTTTATTCGGGTTTTATGGATCCTTATCTACATATACTTCCCAAGTAGACTCCGTTAGGCGTGTATCAGTGGTTGTTATCAATACCAGCCCTTATTGGTTTGGAGATGGAATAACATAAGAGAGAGAGAGATGCGTTTGACCATGTAGTAGATCGCGCTACTGTATATTAGTCTCAAACGGTCCTTGGGAAACATAATTGTTGAAATGTATCATTTTGTATATCCATGTTTTTTATTTTACCCCTTTTATCAAATCAGCCGTTATATCAAGAATGAAAAGTTGTGACTAGGAAACTTGATGATATCTGAGGTTTCTTACCTTGATTTACATGTGGGAAGAATGGAATTTTCTGTGTTCATTGGAAAATGCTTTTCTGTAAGTGTTATTTCCTTTGGATTGAAAATGTCAAGAAAGTAACTTAGCCCACGGAAATTTCACGAAAGTGGGTGTACTTGTCTGAGTAAAGCCAGACCTAAGTAAAAATAGGGAGTATAACTCTGTTGCTGGTATGCGCGTAGCTGAACAAAGTAATAGGGTAATACCTACGTGCACTTTGGGAAGAGTGGAACAAAAGCTAGATTTCGACCGAGAAAAATTCGGTTTCTTTATTCAGGTTTTATGGATCCTTATCTGCAAATACTTGTCTACACGCGACAAAAAACAATGGATCAGAAGTAAAAACATTAGCAGAAAGACTTAAATTACCCGAGATTAGATAGATTTGGGAAGACAGTTGTTTTTCAGGCCATAGTTACTGAAGCGTTGGAATTAAAAGAGTGCGAAACAATGGATGAATGCTTTAAACCATGGAAATTACTTAAAACAGCGAGAAAATTTGTAAGGACAATAGTACCTACTTGATACTTTGTGCGTTGCTAGTCTTAAAGCCAAATTGACTCTCAAATTTTCTCAACTCACCATTGTGATCGGGTGATAGGTAGTCCTTTTAGTATTAGTATTCGTGGATCTTGAGGTGTAAATGCTTGATGTTTTTAGTTGAAACCCCAGGGAGCATCCAAAGGGCTAACGAATATACGTTACTCTTGCAGCTCACTCTAAAACGTTACGTGATTTGCTTTATGGAATAATGTATATTGACCGCTGAATTAATCTACCACACATTCTAGCTGAAATTGCTAAATTTTTATGGAAAGGAAAGGTGTCGCAAAAGTAAATTAAATCCTGTAGAAAGGTTTTGAAAATGGAATATTTAACTTTGGAAATGGAATGTCTGAATGCTGGAGACAGAAAAAAGCGTTGTCGTCAATAATTCCATCAGAAAATTAAATTTTCATTTCCCTCTCCCTTAAGAGGCTCATTTGTATTCTTGGAATGAAAAGGTTATCTTTTTAGCTGACCCCGTTTCCTCGAATGATATAACTCATCCGTTCTTTACGGTGGTGGAATCTAACAGCGAGGTAAGTGATTTATACAGCCGAAATAATTTAATAGAGAATACGTGGCTTCTAATGTAGGTTTTTGGGAATGTGCTCCGTTGCTCAAGTACCGAAATTGTCGCACGTGCGTAAATGTGCATTTTATAAATATGCATTGACCATATTTTTTCTATCAGTCTTGGACGCTAAAAATAAATTAAATATAACTTTAATGTTATGCTACAAGGTATACATGCTAGGTAAGCGTGAACCTCAAATAATGAAGTTACATGCGAGTGTAATTGATACGTCGATGCTAAAATATATAGGTATCGCGTTCATATAAAAAATATAATTTATTTGATTGCTTAAGATTTTTTTTACAATGTCAAATTTGGAATTGAAGGAAAATGAAGATATTTAATTATCTCTTCTTAAAATTTTTGGCTCTTAAATTAAAATTGTATTAGAGCGATCGAATATACCCTCAGGTTGTGTTCGTGACGTTGATAAATCAATACAAAACTAATTTTAAAAAGCGTTGCATGGGTAGATTTTTTATCGGTAGCTATTCAACCAAGATGAACAGTTACCAGGAATGAATCTTGCCTATTGCTAGAGCAATTAACGAATATTCTTCTGAGCCCTATTATTTTCCTAATATTTGACTCTTCGTCACTCTATTATATTATACCTCCATTGATGCCTATCTTTCAACTGCTTGCATAAAATTCCTCGTTTTAAATTCCTAAAATTCTTAAAATTCCTCTACGTTCTGTTACCACGATGAGTTGGATTTTACCATGGTGTTACGGCTATTCGTTGGTCGTAGGAGAACGCCCTTAACACCTGGTGTCTGTTGCAACACTCAGGGACCTAACCCTTTCAACGGAAATCCTTACTTTGGAATACTTTCAATGGTATTAGTCGAAACTTTATGGAAACTCTTCATCATAAGGTGACCGGATTTGACTTGATTTCTCCACTTATAATTAATTATACACTACGTAGTTTTCGTCTCAAAATCACCAGAATAAATTATGTGTGGAAAAATACCTCTTGTTTTTTAATGGAGAGTACGTATTCAGAATCACCTACTTGATCGCTGTCTCTAATCGCTGGACTTGCAAACTCATTGTATCATCAGATCTAAATGTTTCTTCTTAACTTGTTTTTTCGAATGAGGATACTTTGATATGGTCGCACGTTCCTGTCATTATTCTCCTAAAAATCCGTTGTGATTTCTTATGTCTAAGTTAATGAACCCGTCCTATTTTATTTAAGTTCTTACTTTAATGTTCACATTATTATCTTGAGCACTTTGCTGTAAAAACCACCATGAGAAATAAGGTATTTTTGTCCGTACTTAGGTAGTCTTAGTCCTTAATCAATAGTGCCGATATATTAGCCATCGATATCTGTCCGTCGTTTGTTGCTTCGAACATACTCGTGGCCATAAATGTACAACGAGTTTCATTTATGATCATGAGCTAATTAGATTGATACTCCAGTGAACCCGTTTCCAATTACTCCAATGCTCTCAGTCGACTATCACGGGGTTTGTGGTGCTTTTTCATGCGAGGATTTCCAGTACGGAGCTATTAATTTGTGCCAAAGAGTTCATAGTGTTGATTAAACTAGATGACGCAAGTAGCATGAGTTCATGCGTCATCATTTGAAACCATTTCCAGTTATCAGTTTTCCAGTGCTATGATTTCTTCCGCTCGCTAATGCGATCAATCAACCGTCGTTGAAAATGCGTTTGATTTCTCCCTGTCGTCCTGGGAATATTCCGATCCCCTTGTATTTTTTCATGGATGTACGTATTGGATTATTATATTTCCACCCGTAGAAATTCTAAATTGTAATTCCTCACACTCCCACCCCCTCCTCCAGTCTACAACCACCCCTAATTCCCTTCGAGTCCCCTTATGATCCTCTGGACGACGTTTCATTCGAGGGTAAACACATTCCGGGTGATAAAACTTAAGTTGGGAGTAAATGAGGTACTTAAAGGCCACCAAGTTCTGTGGAGATGAACCGGCGGGGACTTTCTCAAAGCCGGCATTTTAGGCGACAATAAAACTTGGGAGAGAGGATGATAAAACGAGACCGAAGCGTTCACTCTTCAAGTGCCCTCTTTCTCCTCCTTTCCATCCCTTCTTCCTTCCCGAACAGGCCGTGTCCTCAAGGGGGGAGGGGGGCTGGGTGAGGAGGGGGATCAGAAAGGGGCATATCTCATTCTCGCACACGTTCGTGCAATCCCTTAACCGTCCAGCCAGCATCCCCCTCCTCATTTTTGCACCCTTTTCCAACCCCTCCCTAACCTCCTCACTTAAACCCTACTATATGGACACATCCACTCCTACCTCCCCATTTCGACTGGTGCTGAGTTAACCGGAGGAGAGAGAGCGGGGTGGTGGAGTTAGTTTTAGGGGGATGCGATGGGAGGCTGAAGCCAGGCGGGAGTGGGTAAGTCACCCCTTGGCTTTGGGAAGGGGTGGTTGCGGGCGGGTGAGGCGAATTCTTTGGGGGATTTCGTCTGGTGCGCACGGGTTTTTAGTGGGGGAAAAGTTAGGCGGGGTGACGAGGGAGGTTTTGGGGGTGGATGAGAGAGTGTGGCTGGCTGGTGGTCCTTGGATACGCGTGGGGGTGGCCATGCCGAGCCGGGGTTGTGGGGTGAGGAATTCAATTTGACGCTACGTATTGGGGAAATTTAATTTGACGCGTGGACCACCCCCACCCTGCCCTCTCTTTCTCTCCCACCCACCCTTCCCCACACCCTTTATTCTCTCCCCTCCGCTCCATGCTCCAAAAACCAACCCTCTCCCCCACTCCTCTGCCAACCCCCCTGCCGCTGCTGGGCGTGCCGACCGGTGATCCCTTATGCCAGTTGGTTTTGTCAATGCGTGACCGGACCCTGCGACCTGCCCTAGGGTTTCTCCTCCCCGCATACCCTGATGACGACCCTCATCCACCTCCTCGCTTCCCCCTCAGGGCCTGGAACCCCGGAATTAAAAGCGAGATCATTAAGTCAATGGGGAGGTCGTGGGTCGGAGAACCTTGGGGGGAGGTAGGGAGGGTTGGACGAGACGCTTCCTCGTTTAGTTTGCACATACGTGCGCTGGCGTATGTATGCTCTAGGGGGGTTGGGAAAGAGCTTGCGATCGTAGATCCGGGGCAGTGAGACTGGAAAGGGTGAGAATAGTTTCATTTATTACGCCAGGGGCGTTTCTGGTGATTGGACCTCGCTGCGCCCTTTGCTGTATCTCTCCCTACCACTCTTCTTTCTCTCTGTTACCATTTCCCCTACTCCGAACGTCCACCTCTCTCTCTCTATTCCGTTCCCTTCCGGTGTTCCCTTCCCCATCTCCGTATCCCAAGCCCCTCTCGGCAGTGCGAATAATTTTCCGACAAACATCATTAATTAATGATTTTCATTTGTCCTCGGACGCACGAGACGAGTGGTAATAGTTTACCATCCGGTGGGGATGGGATGCCGTGAGGGTTGCTGGGCGGGGCGGACGTAACGTTTGCCGGGGGTTGTGAGGAAGGGTGGGGATGGCGAAGCGGTGCCTGGCGGGAATGTGATGCTCAGGGGAGGGAGGAGGGATTTAAACTGGCTGGCTCTGAGTCACAGTGGTGCAGTGCGTTGAGATTTTCTGCACGCGTGCTTTTTTCAGTGCCAGTCGGCGTTATTATTTAAGAGTGTAGCACGGACGGAAATTCCAAAAGGTTTTTCAGAGGGAGGTGAAGGTATGATAAACGACGCCCTGACCAACCCGGGCACCGCGCCGCCTACTCGAATTTTAGTAACAGAACACCTGCGTGGATTGGCGAAATCTGCGTTAATGTGTGTTTTTTTTGCCTCTCTCTTCGCCCATCGTAAACCATACCGAGGTTTCCATCGCATCAACAAGGTCACATGTATTTATATCGAGATTCTGATCTTTTGTAAACAGAATTGTGATTCATCACTGCGGACGTTTCGGGCGAGCCGTGAATTCATTCCTGTCGTTGCATCCGTTGCCTGCGATATTGCGATTGCATATTTGGATGTGGCATGAAAATGTCTTTTGCATCCTCGATGTGTGCAGGAAGGGAAAATATATTCCTGTTCTTCTTAGTATGTACACTTTCTTTGAAAGTGACGCCATCTTAGTTAACATTTTTGTTTGCTGGGAGAAAAACTAGAATAAAGCGTTGTCTTCACTCGTGCATTTGTCATTTTTTTTATACGCTCTTCTTATAGAATACCTTGTTTAAGATCACACAGGTCGTTGACACGTTTCCTAATAAATATCTCTATTAAAAAGCTTGTTAACGATGAATTTTACATACTGTTATTACAATGATTTAGTTTTCAAATTGTGCTCACATATCTACATTTTGTGATAATCAATTAAATTTTCTTGTGAATACTCAATAGCACCCCTTTGGTAAAGTGCTGTCAAAAACATTTCATTATAGTTTCTCCGTTAAAATTCGGGAATATTTTGATCATACAATCTTCCGTTCATTAATCCAAGTAATCAAGAAATAATTAGCCCAATAATTGAAAAAATTGTTATTATTCTTGCTAAATGAGCTTGACTGTAGAAGTAAAAACTTAAGAATTCGATTATGCAGATTTTCAGTGTTATCTCACCGGTATAATTTAATAGGTAAATGCAAATTAATTGAATTGCAATCAGTTTTAACGTGAATAGTGCTTCGTCTTCGTAGTTTTTATATTATTTATGATATTGATTAAGTCACAAGTGCCCTAATCATCTGTTGCTTGCGAATCCGTTTGGATTTTAAAACCGCTTTTGGGCCCTCAATGCATTAGCTGCCACGGTTTCGCTTCTCTGATTTTTTGCCAACTTCTGTTAAATGGCCTGCAAAAATTTTATAATAAATAAACTTGAATTCCATTTTTCTTGAGCGTACACATAATACTCGAGTAATGGAAACTATAGCTTGTAATCGTGGAGTAATCGTGGAGGGTGTTGAGATTATTTTGTCTGAGATGAATGCTACCGGTAATAATGATGAGACTAGCTTTATGGAGGTTCTACATATCTCCAATTCCCTTCTGTGCTCCTCTCTCGGTGTGTGTTCAGCTGGCAATAAGTGTGGTTTCTGATTTACAAATTAGCCTAATGGTTATTTGGAAGACAACACTTCCTCGGGCACTGCGCTGTTGCAGGGCGGAATTCCCGTCCACGAAAACTTAATGACACGGCGTTAATGTGGCGAGTGTTGTGTGAACGCCAACACATTCCCCTCGGGGGAAAATGTTCCACAGTTGCACATTCCAACGGAAGCAGTGCACGCATTCCATACCTTTTCCTCTGCTTCACGCACGCTTGTCTTTTGTTGGCTAACCCACATTATCCCTGCTGGCTAAATCTCTCACCTCTCTCACCGTTCGTCAGATGATCCCGTCATTATTTTTTGTCAAGCTAGTTAATCTAATCCAACAACCCGTTTTCTGCATTCTCCTCGTTCTCCTCAGTTCCGTTTTGTTTGGCATTATCCAAAAGTGTTAATTTCAGAAGGCGTGGTACAGAATTAAATTTAATGGCATCACTCAAATTTTACACTGGGTTTTTGGTTGGGGGAATAAGGCAATATTTTAAATATTTTCATTGATTCGTTTGAGTATTAATCTTTTCTTTTATTCATTTGTCGGCATTAATGGATTTTTCTGTAATTTTATCGAAATCGCTTACGATGGTCTCCATGAAGCTCATATTTTACTATGATAATTATATATTGGTATAAAATATTTTTCAACGCATCTAATGAAATGTTGTCCGGCGACTGTAATTATCTCTGAGCAATTCACTTGCTATCGTTATTTTAGAAGTGGATAACATAATAAATTTAGCCAAATCTCCTTTAAATGTGAGCCAAAAATTAATTTAAAATTCGCACAGTAATTTTCTTCCTCTCGATTAGCAACCGTGAATGTTAGTTCCTTTCAGGCTTGTCTTGTCATACCTTGCTAGAGTTTTTGCATTAGTAAATAAATTTTGACTAGGCATGTAGTTAGTAGGAGCTCATATATTTTTTTCCGAAGAGAATCGTCATTTTTTGAAAACTCACTCTGATGAACACGGTTTCCGTAGATCTAAACCCCATTTATTCTCTTTTTTTGAAATGCTTTGAATTTACGCAAGACTAGGTTATCCAGGCATTAACGTTTCAAATGAACTTATGGGAGAGGCTTGCTTTCTGTACAGAAGTAGAACGACACGTGAAAATGAAATTCTTCGGGCGATAACTGCCCTAATAATCAGCGTATACGTCGTGGATTGCCAAGGTCACCGCCTTTGATCGAATGCGCATTGGAAATCAACATGAGTTGTGGAGATAGAACCACAGCAGAAATCAAAAATTGTGGATTGGGGCGAAACTGAACGAGATCCTTGACAGACAACACTAATGGTTGCCTTTTAATGAAATAGATTCTGGGCCCCAGCCGGTCACACTTGGACGACCATTATAATTAATCTCTTTGATTGTAGGATCTCTTGCACACGTGATTTCTACCCCAATCTATTCATCCGTACTCAATTATGTCATCCTTTCGCTATCCCTCACAGAGCAGAACGAAGAAAAATGAAATTCGAGCATGGTCCATTAAAATAAAATAGAAAACACTCTCCAAATCCCCTCTCGAGTTCCATCATCCTCTGCCGCCCTCTGCATATTTTTCATTTTATTTTTTATTTTTTTCCTCGGCTATTCTCTCTTTCTCTCCACTTCTCTCTCTATCCCTCCCTAATCTTTTTTATTTCACGTTGCGTTATGTCTTGTTATACCCGTGCGTTAAAAAACAAATAAACAAAAACAAAATGGAGAGTAACCTAATTAAATCGGACACCTTCCTCTGGAGGAGCAACACCCATCAAAAAGCTGATCCATGAACTTTGTTCCGTGACCGACGGCAGCGCAGGGAAGGGTGTTGGGGGAAGGGGGGGTGTTGGAAAGGAGAATGATATAAAAAAATGAGCACGCGGCAAACAAATCGTTTTTCTTTTGCTCCTCCGCACGTTGCTCATTTTTTTGCATATTTTCTCTCCGCTCGATTGTAAACGTAACGTCAGAGGGCGGGGTTGCGAATGGCCGGAGAAGGGATAGAAAAACACTCTCTGGCGGTTTTCGACGGGGGCTCTACAGGGATACGTTGGCCGATCCGGCTCCACTCCCTTCCACCCTCCTTCCTCCTACACTTCCTCCCTTCATCCCCCCCCCTGCCACCTTTTATGCCTCTACTTCTTCCCTTATCCCTCTCTCCATTTCCCTTCCAGCTAATCCACTCATCTCACACTTTCTTTCTCTCTCGCTCTCTCTCTCTCACTCTCTCTCTCTCCAACAGATACGCTCTGCCCTCTGTGCCCCGATCCTCAGGTTAACCTTTGAATCGTCCTTTCACTTTCGTTGGATTGTCCGTTCCCTGTCTGCCCATGAGATGAGGGCTGGAGGGAAAGAGTGTGAAAGGGAAAATAATATTTTCTTTCACGGAGAAATTGGTCCAAAAGGGTAAAAATTTCCGCGAGCGGTTTAAGCCTTTTGGTAGCGACATAATTGCATTTCTCCCGTTACTAGATCGATGGTCGTTAACCAATTACCATGAGAACACAAGAGTTAAACGAGTTATTAGATACCGAGAGGGTTTACGGAGCAAAAAAAAGTGCTAGCGTAAGGGAACGAAAGACAAGCTTGGGCTCTAACGCAATTAATTTGATTCTCTCTTTCGATCAAGCGTTTTGCCCTAAAGGTGATTTCTCGTTCATTCAACAGTCTTATGTGCTGCTTAAAGGAACTATGGTAATGTAAATAAAGCGAGTAACTTCTACAAATGCGCCAGTTTCTTCAACAAAATAAGCCATTAGATATATTTTTGAGGAATTTAAAGGCTGCGAAGTTATTTGAGCCTTTGCTCTTTTGCTCTTGATTATGATTGCGAACTGAAAAAGAATGACAAAAAGTTTGATCAGTAACAACTGAAAGAAAGATTTTATCTTCTTGCTATTAGCAACCTCTTATGAAGTTTGTTCAGTGTCACCTTATCTAA
Organism: Platycnemis pennipes; assembly: GCA_933228895.1. NCBI lineage: Eukaryota > Metazoa > Arthropoda > Insecta > Odonata > Platycnemididae > Platycnemis > Platycnemis pennipes. The sequence continues at coordinate 58,571,070 of OW121853.1, forward strand.
ATAAAAATAAAGTTAACTCAAATTGGTATAAACTCATGAGTAGAGGTGGGCGCCGCGCCGCCAGCAAATTCGGTTTCGCCCACAGTGCATCGCCACCTTCTAAACACCGGCGGCGGCACCGCGGCGCGACACCCAAAATTCTGCATTTCTGTCCCAGCATCTGCTTCGATGTGATGCCATGGCTCCAGACAGAAAGCGAATTTCCTGTCTTTGTAAAGTATAAAGTTGCCGTTATGCACGGCAAGCAAGAGTGTTGCAAATTGCCAGCACAATTTCCTTTAAACACAATTCCGCATTACATCTGCTAACCTTGATGGACCGTAATAAACGGTTAATGTGACCTAGCCCCAATAGGTCCCCCTAAAAATTGCCTTTTGGACTGGAAGCCTCGGTAGCGCGGTGGTCTGCAAAATGGCCGGGTAAACCAAAGGTCCATGGTTCAGTTCCTGGTCAGTAAACATTTTTTCTTTGGAAATTTGTCCTGTCTTTGATTGTCCGCCTGACTTCCTCCTGCTGCCGGTTATGCCTGACCGCGTGATCGCCCACTCCTTGGTTTTGTTTATCCCACTGGACTGCCGTTTTCCAGCCATGGCTGTCTCTCCCGGCTGCGTGCTAGTTATTTTCAAGGACATTTAGTCTCTTATTGCATAACTCTTACTATGTGGACGGTGTGCAATCAACAATTTGTGGGCTGTCACACGCCGAGACAACCGACAACTAAGGTAATTTCCGCCAGAGAGGATAGATGAGTAAATGAGTAAAGGTAGGGGTTATCAGAGGTCGAAGTAAGGGTGGTGAGAAACACGGCGCTGGCACTGGCCTGCTCTAAACGAAAGGCGCCGAGGGGACTCCGGCTTAACGTCCCATCCTACGGACGGAGTACTGGACTTGAAGTGCTCTCCACAAGGTACTAAACTAGGGATCGGTATGCTAAATGTAGGCTATCGTGGGGGATATAAAAGAAGGATGAAAGACTACATAGACTACGTTTTCCGTGGCCATCAAACTCCACTTTAGTTTGCCGGTATTGTGGAAGGTTTATTCTGGAGACAGCATGACAATAAACACATCTAAAAAGAGAGGTAATTCCTTCTACTGTCTTATAAAGTGCCATTAAAGCGACGGGGCAAGAGTTAGTAAGCCAAATTTTGATCCAGATGAATCAGACACGGAGTCTTTTTACTCTTTTGCCCAGTAATTGGACAGTGAAACCATTTGACGTTCGTTCTAACGAAAAGATTATCTTCGCTATGTCCACATCAACTTAAATATTTGCTCAAGGAACGACTTTTTTCCGTGCTGTACGCTGTAACAAATTTAATTGGTTGTTGCAGATCGTAGATTGAATGCAATTTAGAAGAAGGTGATAGTATTGTGGATATTCATCAGAAGCGTCGTACAAGAGAATGCGTTGACCGGTGCATCCCCTTGACTGCCCCCCTGTGATTCTGGCATCGCTTTTGTGCCCCCAGTTCTACAACCTGTCCAATGTGAACGAGCTCGTGGCGCAGGCGGGACGCACCAGAGAGACCTATCTCTATAATCGTCTCCACGGCAAGAAGGAGTAGTACGTCCGGCTCTTGCCAACTTCAACGTTGCATCTGCTGAAACTTAACCTCCGGCTCCTACTTCTGGTGCCTGGAGCTCTGCAAAAAACACTCTATGGTCGAGTCGTAGAGGGCCGAAGCTGTGGAACCACCGAGCCGCCTGTAACTCACAAGTAACGATCTGGAGGACGTCACCGATAACGACGTGCCGCGGCACTAGAGAGGCAGCAACTTCAGTTTCCAGGGCTGGAAACAGTGCCCCGGCGGCGCGGAAATATCTGTGTATGCCGACTGCTTACACTCTCAGTGAACGCTTATGCAATTCACCTGGGGATCGGGTTGGTGTGGTGGCTAGAGTACTGGCCTCCCATCCCGAGGGCCCGGGTTCGATTCCCGGCAGTGGCGGATTTTTCAGTGGAAAACCTGTCCCCACTTGAGTGCCTAGTGGAGGGCATTTCAAGTACAGTACTCCGTCCGTCGGATGGGACGTTAAGCCGTGGTCCCCTTGGCGCCTTTCGTTAAGAGTAGGCTAATGCCGACGCCGGGTTTCTCTCCACCCTTCCTCCGTTCCCTAAAACCTCCTACCATTACCCCATTACCCACCTATCCTATATGGCGCAAATGACCTCAGCTGTCGGTCGCCTCCCCCTAAATAACCAACCAACCAACCAACCAGCAATTCACCTTGGCTTTAATTAAGAGATAAGAAACACTGCACTGTTCCTCTCCGTGTTGGAAGAGAAGTTTTTACTGGATGAGAAATACCATGTATATAACAGTTTCGAGCACCACCGTAGACCGTCATTGTAATAAGACCTAATTTGGTCATGTACGCTACTCATCAAAGGAAATTTGATTTGTTGACATTTATTACTGCCGATATTGCTGTAATTACAAACTACTGTAATTTTATATTTTCGACAGTTTGCCTGCGTAAATATTTTCACCGAGCCCTTTTCCCATCCCTTTTCAACGAGCCTACCTTTGGAGGGAGGATGGCGAAGGCAAAGCAGCACCAGCTGTTAGCTGGTGTGCTGAATAACTTTCGTTAGCCTGATAGTAATGCATGATATCTCCAAAGGCTTAATATTCTCTCAAAGGCGTAGTAAAGTATATGCATAAAATATCGGTGTTCGATCCCGAAACGCTTCAGGAAAATGCGGCTACTTATATCGGCATCCGATATCGTGGTCTATATCGTATGGAAGGAATGGATACCCATGGATACCTCTTTAGTATCGCCTTAAAAACATCTATGAAAGGTCTTTATGATTGGTAGACATTTTAAATATCCATAGGAAAGTTTGTGGCGCCATAGTACATCAACATACTAATATCGGCGTTGTAATCCCGGTTGCCGGTGGGCCGGAGCGTGCTACGCCACTAGATCGAAAAAATTACTTTACTTTCAGCTTTGCAAACTATCGCAATAGTTCTCAACGGATTCTAACTCATGATACTTTTTAAAATCTTGTGGTATAACTAACGTTTTGTAGCTCGATGTAGCTTTCTACTATTCCCCTACAGGAAGACAAAAAATTGACTGAAAATAGGGTCCACCGTTTTGTTCTATACCTTTGGTAAATATCACAATTATGTCATATTACATATTACTTTGAAGTGGCTGAGTGTTCTGAAATTAACTATATCATGAGCTTAACTGAAGTTTTCATGGTGAGTGCGAAACCTGTTATGGCGTTAATTTTGGAGAGGGCACAATTTAAGACCGGGTATTCAGTACGAAGTGAAGTAATTGCTCGTAGTTACTGAGTTCCTAATGCCAGTCTTTGAGTACCTCTATAACTAGTTAAATGTTTGTACTTGGATCTTGTTGTGATTTTGAATTTGTGGACAGAAGGGCGAGAAATCCGCAGAAGAATTTTATTTTGCGTCGAATTGAAATGGTGATGCGATTAGCACCCACAAGAGCACTCAATGTTGGCCGCTTATGACCTTACCTGGTGGGACACCAAAAAAAATGTCACACACAGCTGTAACTATTCGTAGTTGAAGATTTGTCATCTTGAAAAGGAATCTAAAGTCAATATACGTATTGCTTGCAATACACAATGTGGTACATAAATTCTCAGACTATTTTCCCGCAAGACGGACCTTGATTTCCCCGCCTTCTCACTATCCCCATCTACTGGACCGTAACTGAGCTATCTAGTGTAAATTCTTTCTCGTACGTATTTTAACTGTTATCACTGCAGTTGTAGTTTTTGTTGAGACAGGATATTAGGAAAATTTTTATTTATGAGAATTTCAAAACTGACGTGAGAAGGGAACGATGGATGCGATTTAATGTTGCTTTAGCGCTGATTCATCAAACAATGTTACTGTGAACTTGATTAGGGAGGCTTATACGATTAGTAAGTTGGCTATAGGTTGAAGTACGATTTTTCATTGACGAAAATTTGTCGATTAGGAATCCGCCGTCGACACCGAAAATATGCAGCAACCGGCAAAAACAAAAAATGAAGAATATATCGATCCTTATAAATGATTTATTTTGAAGTATTTATATAAGATTTATATAAGTACGCAATAATAATGCTTTGATGTAGATTTTTTACTTAGTCCGGAAACTCATAAACTGGAATGTGTTTGCTTTGGTGCGTAAGAAAGAGGCTGATGAAGTTTTGGAAAAGGTATAAGAAGCAATCAAAACGTGTTTTACGAAAATGATAATGATCTAAAAAGTAATTTTCATTTTTAAAAAGACTCAGTTAATAGGCATGCAATCACATACATCAGCACTCATCAATCCAAATATACTTTCGCATAAACTTATTCGCTATTGAGCTTAAATATTTTTGTTTTGAATGAGACCCCCCATTAAGTTCCTGTGAAGATACTTAGTAGGCTTAGGAGTATATACGACCGTGGCTTAGGAGATAAAAATAACGGAAAGCGATTTTTAAAATATATATTTATAGCGATTTTTACTCATTTTAAACGCATGGGAAGAAACAACTTTAATTTGATTTAGTGATAGAGAAACAAATTGTTTGGCACTATGATTCAACATATGCCGAAGCATAACTGCATCTGAAAAGATATGTTTCCATAAACCCCGGCCCATCTCTCTTTATCAGTTGTGGTCCCTGTCTCTCTAACTTCAGTCGAAGAGTTTGTCGGCTGGACGGAGTATTCTTTTCCAACCCATCGCACACCAAAAAACACCTTTGTCTTTGTCTAGGTGAATTAATCTCTCAGAATTTGTTTGCATTTATTTTTGCCTCAAGGCAAAAGGCTGTAAGCAACTGAATTAATTTTTCCACACACATTACAGTGGTGCTGCCCATGTAAAATCTCCGTCTTTTGCTTACTCCGTTTAAACATTTAGTAACCTTTGACCTCTGTGTTGCCCATTCCTCTCACCCCTCTCACTGTGTTCCCTTCATACACACTTTTCATTTCTGACAATTAGTTTAATCTCCCGTTCCTCCTTCACCCTCCCCTTAGCGAAATTCTCATTTTTATTATTTTCCGTTCTTCTTCCAAATCTGTCTCTTGGATCCCCGACAGTAGCTCTTATTACTTCTACTAAACTTAGTTATGTGAGTGCGAGAAGCCATTCCGTGAACCATAAGTTCCTATGCAAAATATTCTCTAGGGTTGAATGCATGCTGTCGAGTATGCATAAAAACTAAACTTACTCGTAGAAAATGTATACCTACTCGTTACCGCGGTAAAATATTGAGCATCGTGTTATCTGAAAGAGTGATTGGAGATTTTTCAAGTGTATATTCCGAGGAGTGGGGAGAAATGGCAATGAGCACAGAGAACGAGAAAGTATTTGGAAAAGTGGTAGAAGGAAGGATGTAAATGGAGGGTAAAAGGAAGAAGATAGTAAAGTAATCTGGGAAATGAGTCTCAAGATCTTTATTAAAGGAAAGGGATAGTTATGAGAAGAAGATGGAGAGAAGTTAGAAGCATGCAGATCTGAAAAATATTTAGTCATGAGGATAAGAGGATAAAACATGGTAGAGTGGGAGTGTTTCGCGAAATATCGCCGATAGTGCTTCACTCACTCACTCAGTGATTCAACCCGAAGTTTTTTATAGGTGAGAGGTTATAGGTTTTTTATAGGTGAGAGTAGAGCTCACTCCGTGCTAAGCAAATGGCGTGTGAAATTGACAAATTCAGGGTAGGGGGCCCAATTTGCTTCCCTGGGCCACCTGCGATTTCCTACGAAGTTCTGACACTCAGAAAATCGAATTTTAAGTGGGGGTGTCCAGAAAGGGGTGTGAAAGGGGATTTGAACCCGGGACCCTCCGGTCAGTAGCTCAGTGCTCTACCCACTAGGCCACCACGACACCAAATAACACATCCACGGAGCACCATGAAAATCACCTTGAGAGCATGAGGGAGGCGGTAAATAATCATCTACATCTACATTATACCCTGCAAGCCACCACGAAGGTTGTGGCAGGGGGTGATTTCTCACCAAACATGCACTACATATCATGCATAAAAAAGGAATAGTATTAATATAGTAGTCAGAACTACACTATTTAAAAAAGATAGAAATTGCAAAGCAAACATGCAAAAACATTCTGTTAGTAGGGTTATCTTTAAGTACTCATACCAACATGCAGCTACCAATGCTATTCATTGCTACTCTCCGATAGGACATATTTACCGTTATTCGTATCTCTAATTGTTCGAGGGAAAAAGGACATTTTGAATCGGTCGGTTCGGCAATCAATTTCTCTAATTTGATGATTATGGTCCAGTCTACCATAGTAAGTTGGGGTTCGTAAAATATTTTTAACATCATCACTGAAAATATTGCCTTGGAATTTGTTTAAGAGATTAAGTCTAAATTTCGACCTGCGATCTGACAATGATTCCCATTTCAATTCATTTAATAGACTGGTTACGCTAATATAATTATCGTATCGTCCCTTTACAAATCTTGCCGATAAATCATAGAACATGCACTAAATGCATGCTTATTAGGTAAAATATTACTTACAAAGAGAAAGGTGTTATGCATCCTCTAGGCATGCGTAACTTATGCCCAGTTCACACGGTGCGTTTTCCTTGAGTGCTAGCTTGCTGGATTTCGTGCGTGCTTCCAAGCGGGCGACGAAGGTGGCCGCTAAGCTGGCTTCGCCGGTTCACACGTAGCGAGCTATCCTCCTTGCTTACTCTTCATAGAGCCTCAGCACGAAGGTGTTTATTGTGATAGTTCCGATTACTAACAGCATATAAACAAGTTTCGTCTTGTTTTCTTCATTACCGAAGAGGATGTTTAATTAATTGGTGAGCTTCACAAAACCCGGACCTGCGACTCCTGTCTTACCACGGCGCGGTCAGGACGTGGTGACGGTAGTATTAAAACTGGCCCGGGATTGTACCCCAGTGACAGTACCTGTTGTATGCTGGAGGATATTGTGCGCTTAGTGCAGTCAAAGAGATCCGCGAAGAGCAGATCGCTATTTGAAAACTTGTCTCTACTTGGCATGGTAAGTTTATTGATTACTCTAAATCGCTTGAAGTTATAAATTCCTCACTAACGGGTTAGTTAATTCCTCACTAACGGGGTTAGATGGCAGAAGGGACAGTTTTGTCTCAATCTCGCCCCAATAAAGACCTTTTATTATTATTATTACTAACCAAAATTGAAGACTCTCAGAGTCACTTGACTAGCGAAAACGTGTGCCTCAAAAACAACATCAGTGAATTTGAACAACACTTAAATCGAGTTGAACAGGATCGGCTGCGTAATACTATAGATATCCGTGGCATCGCAGTTTCCAAGGGGGAGAACATTGAACAACTCGTGTGTAAAGTTGGCCTTGGCCTAGGGGTCAAGGTTGACCCTAACGACATCGACTTTTCATTTCGTGTGAAACAGCCCGCTCGCTCATTCGGTTCCTCTCAGTCCCCGAAACCAACTCCAATAATTGTTCGCTTCGTCAGGTCCGGTACTGCCTCTGCATTAATTCAAGCCAAGCGAAATAAGCCCCACATAACACTCGACGACATAAACGTCGACGCCAGCCCTAACCACCTCAGTGTGTACATCAATGAATCGTTGTCTCCATTAAACTGTACGAAATAAGCCGAAGCCAAACTATTAAAACCGGAAGGGAAAATTAAATATTTTTGGTTGCCAAATGGTCGAGTGTATGTACGATTTCGACATGGTGGCGAGCGCATCTTAATAATTAAGGAAGAAGACCTATGTAATCTATATTAGTATCAGGCCTCCCCGCTACTCCCAAAAGTTAAAACCAGTGTGAGCGAAATAACCGTCTACCTTTTCAACTGTCAGTGCCTCATGTGTCATATTGATGAGTTTCGGTATCATTGTACATGTAACCAAGCCGATATAATTTAAGAAGTAATTTCAGGCGTTACTTTGTGGAAGTTACTAACATTCATAATAAAATTCAATATTAATCCTCCACACTCAATTTTTAATAATAACCGACCCGTGTTTCGGCAACTCAGTGCCATTTTAATTGGTGCCATTTTCAAGAAAATGGCACTGAGTTGCCGAAACCCGGGTCAGTTACTATTAAAAATTAAGTGTGGAGTATTACTATTTTACCGATATAATTTGTTTGACTGAAACATGGTTGAAGCCAAGTATTCCTGATGGTATGGTGGAACTTGACAACTATCATCTCTACCGCCACGACAGAGTTGGCAGAGTTGGTGGTGGAGTCGATGCCTTCTTACATCATCTCCTGCACTCAAATTCTTGTCAGCCTCGCTTCGGATCTACGAGGCCTGCCCGGAATTCCTGGTAACTGAAATTACGGGGGGAAATCTGTCGAAACTATTATTTTTTATTGAACACCTAATATGTGGCATTTATCTGACAATGAAATGATCATTTGAAGCTTAGTTTCTCTTTAAAAAATCTTATCATAATTGGAGACTCCAATGCTGATTTGTTTCTTGATGGTTATTATAGAAGGTACATTTCTGAAAAACTTCATTTATTTTAATTATATGTACTTGACCCTATTTAATGCGACTCATCATACCGAAAACTGATATACTCTTCTTAACCTATGAATAGTTGATTCCCAGGAAAAAGTCTCATCTTGCTGTTAGTCACCTGTTACGCTTCTCTCGGCTCACGACGAAATTGTTTTAACGTCCATTCCATATTCCATGCTGCCATTACTCAGTCACCTGCTATTATTTTTAGACAAGCTAGGAACTTAGATAGAACTCGGAAGAGTTCAGACAGATTGGAGGCCGAGACCGATTGGGAAAAGCTGTTTACCTCTCCAAATGTTGATGAAAAAGTACAGTTTTTTTCAACTCCTATTTCATTAGCTGTCCTCATTGCTTTGCCCCAAAACTTTCTCTACTACCTAGGCGAGTCTCGGCTCCATGGACGACGCAGGAAATAAAACGAACAATTAAAGCAAATGACAGAATGAGACGAGCTTTCATCCGGACGCAAGGCCCAACTCTCTACAAAATATTCCTAAAACATCGTAATTTTGTCAAAGGCTTAGTAACAAAATCCAAGAGAGGGCACTTCACTACCAGGCCACATTTTCACAGTTTACAAATTCAAAATAAATGTGGAGAGCACTGAGATACCTTGGAGTAATCAGACAGACCCGATACCCGATTTTGACCCCAAAAATGTTTACTTTCATCTCATTACACCCTTGCAGAAAGCTCTATTCTTCTCTACATTTAACTTAGTTGGTCTGGACGATATTTCGATAAAATTTTTAAAAGTAACATCATCAGATGTTACTTTTCTGCTTTCTGCTCTGCTCTATATCTTTTACTCCTCCTTAATGAACGGCATATTTCCGTCCTGCTGGAAGTCATCCCTAATTCGGTCCATCAAAATTGTTCAAAATCTCTCTACACCGGCAGACTGTCGCCCTGTTTCCTTACTTTGAGCCGCTTAAAATGCCTAGAGAATATTGTTCACCAAGAGATTGTTGAGTACCTCAGTTTAAACAAGCTGTTTCACCCATTTCAATCTGGTTTTCGTAAGACATTTTACAGACATTCTCGTAAGACAGAACTCAGTCCACTCTCATTAAAGCCACAGATGGCATAAGATAAGCCATTGGCTGAAAATTGTTAACTACCCTGGTTTCATTTGATTTCAGGAAAGAATTTGATCGCATAACTCATGCACTATTACTTAAAAAAAATGAAAATTTTGAATTTTTCCTGTTCCTCTCTAAATTGATTCTTTTCCTACTTACATGGGCGACGTCAGTCAATGAAAAATTCTAATGGAAATCGGTCACAATGGGTTCCTATTTCATGCGGTGTACCACAAGAGTCGGTACTTGGTCCTCTATTGTTTTAATTATATGTTCGCGATCTCCCGAACTGTATCTCAAATTGCAAGTGTGGTTGATTGATGTGTGCTGACGACCTGCAAAATATTGCCATTATTACCTAAGTGACGTTTTGGAAACAATTAATAAGGTGAATTATGACGTCTCTGCCGTAAGTTTCTGGGCCCAGGAATATTATTTTGTGCTGAATAGTAACAACGCAAAAGCTATGATCATTGGCAGTTCCAAGGTCATTGCTAAACTTAACCTTGTAACGCTGCCCACGATAAAGGTTCAAAATACCAGTGTTCACTACTCCAACAATACATAATGAGTGTAGGCAGTAGGATTAATGAAATCCTCATCTTAAAATACACAAAGGTGTGCTACCCACCAATCTGAGGACACAGCTGATTTCCTCCCTTATTTTTCCACATTACGACTACTGCAATTTGGTATTTCATGATTTAACGAAGGTGCACAATAAAAATCTCCAGCGTCTCTTTAATTCAGGTGTCAGATCTGCGGAGGGAGGATTATATTCCTCCCTACCTCGATAAGCTCTCTTGGCTTAATTTAAAAACAAGGCGCAAATTCATGATGGACTCTTTCATGTACTCTCTTTCTAAACACAATGAACCCCATTATTTAGTTGTATTTTATGCCTTTAAGGTGAAGTCCCCAAATGTTGTATCTAGGATAGGCTCCTGATTATCTCTCAATGGGCCCCAAATCCGATCCACAACTTATCATAAATCTGTCACAGATATAGGATCTGGTATATGGAACAATATATCAAAGACTCTTCATCCTTAAATATATTTTTGAGAAAGATTTTTAAACTCCTAAAAGAAAAATCCGTTTGTAATATTGAATGATAATCTCTTGTTTTTGTCATATCTACCTAGTGATGTTCTGCATTATGTGTAATCAATTTTCTTGACTTTATTTCATGTTTATTACTGTTGCTTACACTTTGTTTTTCCCACAACACAATAATTTTAATACTGCAAACAAAATGTCGTGGGTTATGTCATGTATCCAATGTTTTCGTAATATCTACTGAACCCCTGATTATTCTAATATCATCAAAACTACTGCTAGGTTTATTATTAAATTTAAATATCACTCCTGTTCATAGTGGATGTAATTTCTTGAACATAAATAAACATTATTATTGTTACTATGTGAAAAAATATAATGTTTATTGATTCCGAGTAATGTGTTTAAATGGATTAATTTAGTTACGATTAGGCATGCAAGAGCGCAGTTAACATGAGTTCACGATGCTAAGAAAATCTATCAATTGCACGACGGATAACTCTATCTACATTTTAAAAAATATGGATTATTTATGTTGGGTCACATTTGAAAAATCTTTTGAGGCAAATTGTTAAGGATAACTATAAAATTAATACGTGTTGGTGCACTCGGGTAATCTTCTAGACTCATTCTTTAGCTTTAAGTGAGCTCTAATGGTTTTTTTCCTCTTTCTCCAGGCAAAATACGCCTGATGGCCGAGACTAACGTGAAAGGACGCTTTTCATTGAAGGACGCCTCCCGAAATCCTGTGCCAACTCCTGCCTTCCTTCTTCCATTATCCTGCTGAAAGGTTGGTTCCATGGCATTATGTTTTCTCAATCTCCCTTTTCTTTTACACTCTGTACACCTACCTCTCCGGAATTTTTTTATAGTAATAGCGGTATTTAAGGTGTTTATTTAAGAATATCGTTGAAGTCATTTGTTCAACTTGAAATCGTTTTCCCGAAGGATGGAATATGAATATATGGAATATATGGAAGGATGGAAGTGCCCTTAAATGTGATGGTACATACTTGTATAAGGGCCATATTATGTTAGGGAGTTAGGTATATTTGATTTCTTCAATGTATTTCTATCGTAGTCAATTAGAAGTTAATCGCTGATGAAAAGTTAATAGGCCTTTTTTCAATAATTCCTCACCACGAAAAATTGGGCAACTTTAGTGTCAAAATATGCATAAAAATCAAATTGCAGTGCTGTACTTTTACTTGATTATGCACGTATCAAAGTGGTTCTTTTTTATGAGCACAAAATATTGCTCTGCGAACTTCATATGATCATGCAATTGATAAGCTAAAAGAATTGAGCTAGTATACCGATAGGTAGTTGTAGTAACAGTGAGGTAGATTTTCTTGGACCACTTCTACTCGGTCAAGCTATCATCCTAAGCAACGTCCTTATTTCTGAGAAAAGTTCTTTTCGCTGTAAATATAAAGTTTACAAAATTGTTCTTCTTTGAAACTTTAAGATGAATTTTAATTTTTTATTCAACGTAAAACATACTGTTGTTTGGTGCAAAACGTATCTGATTATCAAATATCTCTCCAGGCTAAACCCACTCATCACTTATAAACTCTTTCCCCCTTAGGAGTGTTCTTTCATGCGTTTCTCCTTCTTTAGTTCAACATGTATCCCACCTCTCCTCATGCTGCTCACAAAACCTTTATTCATTCTCGCTCTCTCCCCTAAAATAGTACCCTCGAGTTCAATACCCTCCAGTATGCATCTCCTTCAAATTCTTGCTTCGCCCAAATATATTTCATCTTGATTACCTCCGGTAATTTTCTTTCCTACCCTATTATGTCATTCCACACTGTTAGTCTTTCTTTCTAGTCGTATTTCTTTATATCTCCATTCTCCACACCCACATCTGAAATGCGTCCAATTTTTTCTCGTTTAATTTTTCAACGTGCCCCAATAAAACGTCAGGTATGTACTTATCAATCGAAATAAAAAAAGTTTACCGGTTCACACATGAATGTTTGAGGATAAAATAACTGATGAAAATTTTTGTCGCTCAGTTTATAAACCATATTTGGGTACCTTAACTCCACTGAGCCCTGTGATGCCGATTGGGAACCGATTCTGGTTTGATTCAACATGGGAAATTAAAAGTTATATCTCCTCCCTCAAACGCTCTCGTCTAACTGGCTCATCCTCCCCACCTCATATTCTCCCAGGCTTCCTTTCCCTCCGTTTTCAACCTTCTCATTCTCCACCCTCCTTACACACACTTCCTGCCCCTCACGCCCCTACACCCGCTTCTCTCGAACCTGTCGCTGTACCCTGCCCTTCATCCCCTCTCTCTCTCTCTCTCTCCGTCCTTTCAAAACCAGCCCTATCCTCAGTGCTTCAACTCCTCATCCCCAGTGGCATCCTCTTCCTCCCTCTCTTTTCTACCTCCGACACTCTCTCTTGCCTCTCACCCCGAGGCTGTAATCGATTCCCGTGGAAAGGGAAACTTAACACCGGAAAAGAGCTCTCGCGTCGTCCGCGGCCGAAAGCAAAACAATGACGTGGGGAGACCGGGGAGACTGGCCGTAGTCCTCCGGCTACGCCTCCGCAGCCCCCTCGACTGACCTGTTCCCTAACCGCCTCTTCTCACTCCCCCCTCTCCTCCCATGCTAGCTACACCCTTTTGGTCTCCCAACTGTGTAAGCTGCGGATTTGTAGCGATTTTCTATCATTGTTGTGGGACAGGTTTTCATTACTAATCCGAGGAAAGCAATTTATAATTGCTTAAAACGGTAAACCTGCTATATAAAACGGTAAACCTGGAAGGAACTCACCAATTAAACGTCTTCCCCCCTGCAAAAAAGATTTAGTTTTTTATTGGGTGTTAAAATGAAACAGTCAGGTTATGTGTACATACAAACTAGCTAAGGCAGTTAGTTAATATGAACGCATTTACAATTCTCTACACTGTATGTCATGTTAGCTATTTATTTCCACGAATGAAAGCAACATGCCTACATATGTCTTGCCAAGAAAAATCCTGTCTTCTTCGGCTTTTCTATACAACTAGCTAATGGTGCCCGTTGAAATTCAACAGAAAGGTGAAATATTTTAAATACAGAGGGTATTAATTATCTTTTTAAATTTTCCATTAGGGGACGAAGCCGATCTTGTGAATTGCAGGTATCATTGGCTCACTTTCGTTTTCAGGATTCTAACTCTGATGTATGTCAATGTAAACGCATCACTAATGCCAGTAATTTAATCCGGGCCTTTACAAAACGGGAATAGTTTTCTCAGCCTTTAAGACTCCAGGCAACGTAGAAGATAAAGATGCTGAAGTTCATCGAAATGGCGTCATAAATTTACTTCATAAAGAATATTTAAGGAAAGTAATAATTAATTTTATTCCGTAAGAAGTTAATTCTGTTCTTAAAATATGGTATGAATCACTACATTTATGGTGCTCGTTTGCTTATTTGCATACTTTTCTTTGTCGATTTGACGTGTTTTTCAGTTCATTTTTAACTTACTGTTATTTTAGTTTATGCTCTTCAGGTTTCTTTCTGTGTTCTCATTTTTTGGACATTCCATTTTTCACCTTACTATTAGTTTTATCGCGCACAAAATCCTCTTTACCCGTAAGTAGTGCGAGAAGTAATCTCGAATGTATGTGCTAAGTGATATGGGCAACTTTTCTTCATGAATCAGTTGCGATGCTGCCTCCATTACCTTCTAACTTCATCTCCAGAAGCTTAACGCAGGCAACGGCGTCCCTTAGCATCATCTTATCAACTGTTTAAGCATCACCGATGCTTTCTTTGGGAGGTGACGTTGGTAATCTACTTAGCAACGCTCGGAAAAGAACTGAAAAAGCAGTACAGTTTTACATAAATTACGTATTTAATAGGGACATCTGAATAGCGAAGTGTAAAATGGTTTCAAGAATTAGAATTTCTAAATACTTGTCCGTTGAATAAGGCAAAACGAAAGAATTTTATTGATACATAAGCAATTCACCGAGCAAACAAAAAAGTCTTGCACTCTCTTAAATCCATAAACCTAATTTAAGAAAACGTAAACTCATAATTACCGCCAGGTATTGAACCTGGGCCTTCACAAAAATGGTTGTAGTTGTTTTGCGCCTTTAAGACTGCTGGAAACTCAGTGCACTTCACGTAATCTCTCTAGGACGAATTGTTTCCGAGATAGAGGGGGGGATAGAGGAAAGAGACGGAATGGGAATCAATGGAAGTCGTGATAAAACGTGCATTGTTGAAAAAGCTCACCAGCCATGAATTAAAAGATTATAGTTACTGCCCAGTTTATCCACGCATCATTATCTGGTAGACACAAACTGGCGGATAAAAAAAATATACCCTAAGACGGTTCGTTATCGTTACTGCCAATAATTATCGATGTATCGAGTTGCCACACCATTACGCTCACCTTGAACGAAATTTATTTTTTCAATTCACTCGTGCTGGGTGATGTCATCAACCTTCTCACACGGTAGTTTAGAAACACATGTTCCGTTTTCTCCTTCCTTTACAGCTTTCCTTACCATTTCCTCGACGAACGACAACGTCCGTTGGGTGACAGCATCGTTCACGCCGCTCAAATCCGATGTTTCCCACCAGGACGATTCCGCTCCTTATTTCCCGGCAGTCATTCCGACGACACTGCATCCATCGTTTTCACGGCGTTCTCTCCCTTCTTCCGCCGCAACTGCGTTTGTGTCGCCGGTGTCGACCTCCCCGGTGCTCCCTATTCACTCTCAACTTCATAATCCCCTGGAGACTGTTCCAGCTGGTGCGTTACATCATGCTGTTGCCTTTCATTCACTCTCTCTCTCTTGGCGCTCATTATGTTTTCGCTCATGATCCCAGCGTTTTCGTTCGGAAATTACTGCACGCCGACCCCTGTTAACTTTCTCCTGGCGCGGTTTTATCGGAGTGCGAGTTATTTCGCCGAATGAGATGAGGTTCCTGACCATTTGGTTGTGAGCGTGCTGTACGCTTGGCGTACCTCGCGAATTTGTGGGAAAGAACGGAACAACGTGTCGGCGAATTACAGGAAATTCTTTGCGAGAACGTGTTTCATGGGTGCGCAAGGCCAACCATCCGTTCGGAGAGTGGATTTGGTGATGAGGTCGTGGGAAACCCGCTTCGCCATTTATTTTTATATTCAATTCGTGCTCTTGCGTATAATTGATATCTCACCGTGGAATTATTTTGGAATCGATTTTGCGGATGAAATGTAAAATTTAAATCTTAAACGTATGTGGTATTGGTGATATCGATAGGCATTTTTGCGTTTGCTGAAATTAATTTTGTGAATTTTATTTATGAAATCAGAATAGAAAAGATTTTCTTATGTAAATGGCTCCTAGTGTGTGCACTTTCTTTGCTCCTATACACTGAGCCGTGGCGAAATTTCGGGTGATTTAATTGATCGACGAACGACATAATTTATCGCAGGAAGAAGTATTTCGTCTGTTTTATAATCTGTGCAGTGATTTCAAAGTACCTGGGGAAATTGGCAACCTGTGTAGCTATAAATCTAGTTGCTTCCGAGATCAATAAATTCGCCTGGAAGATTACATTGATATATTCGTCCAAGTACTAGAGTGATTGGCAATAGAATGTTGTCACATAAGCATATGTATGTTAGTTATTTAGCCTGTAAATGTAGAAATCCTCGTGTGATAATAATAATAACTTCGTAACAAGCCTCTGGTCTTCCATAAATTCCTCTATTAGCGATGCCTATTTTGAACGATTTCTTTTGGTGTAACTATTTAAAGCTGTTAGTAATACACGAATGAAAATATTTAGTTCCAATGAAAGAATTGTAAGTTACGCCTTTGCTATCTTGCCTGGACTAAAGCTGTCGAAGAGATGATAACAATTTCAGCCGCTAAACACGAGTTTTAAGTTTTTTTCAAGGGGTCAGCGGGTGTGTTATCGGGCACTCAAGGCTACGCCGTTCGTATCCCCCGTATTGATCAGCAATTCAATAGCTTCAATCAGAAACCTCATTCCCCATTTCAAGCCGTCGCGTAAAAACCAATTTCCCCTCCATATCCCTTTTCAAACTGAAACTCGCCTCCAATCTTTATCCGCGAAAACACCTTTATTTCCCCCTTTTTTCATCTCAATCAAACATCCCGTCGCCGGATAGTCCTCCCTGTCCTACCGGCGATGGCCAGTAGTTAGGGAGAAGAGAGATGTGGCGAAAGGCTTTAAGGGTATCACCCCTCCACCCATGGAAAACGGCAGTTTTTAAACCAATTTTCCCCAGAGCGGGGATTTGTCCGCTCGTCTTAGTCCTGTGCTGGATGGCTGGGGCATAATTAATCAAACCACCAAAAAAAATCATTTTTGCGACCCCTCCCCACCCCGCTCTTGAAACCTAATTCCTGTTGTTCACATCCCGTTCGACACCCCCCACTCCCCTTCCTCCACGCTTCGCCTTCTATTTTTACACCATTCCCCCTTTCGAAGCCATTAACACGCGTATGACGGCCCTCGCCACCCTCTTTCCATCTCACTCACGAGTTTCGCAATACAACACCACCATGACCATCATCCCCTCGCCGCCTACACCCCCTTTCGGGCACCCTCATCCCTCCCCTCTTTTTTCACGCCCGCGCTGACAACTCTCCCTCGTCCGGCACCGACTTTCACCCCTTTAACCCCCATCTCTCCTTCCTCTCACCTCATTGCCTCCCCGCTTTTCAGCACTCGCTGCTGAACCACATCACACAGCTCTGGCTGTCAATTCGTTATAACTGCCCCACGCACGTCTCTTCCAATGGCCCCGTAATCCTTGCTTTCCTCTCTCGCAGGCATTTCTCACCCCCCGCTACTTCCACCCCCGTTACCAACCGGCCCTTTTCCTTTTCAATTTCAACCCCTCTGTAGCCAGCACCATCTGGTCCTCTTTTCTGTAATCCATTTAATTTCTTGCCTTTCCTTTCTCTAGCTTCCTAGTTGTTCGTGCCCTCCCTAAATATATACTTGATATTAATGGGAGTAAACGGAGTAACCCTAACTTTTGTAACGCCAGAATCGCACCCCCGATTCTGATGGTTGAACTTGTTTATCTTATCTTCATTAAATCTCCTTTACTTCCATAATGCTCAGATAAATGGAAACGCCCTTGATCCTAAATCATCATCTTGGCAGCTATGCCCGTTAATTAACTATTATTGTTGGTGATAAGTCTTCGTTAGAAGTTATATGTACCTTACTATGTTGAATGATCTGATATATCATTCCATTGTAGACAAATTAACAGATATTTTTACCTTAGTGTTCGTGGAGTGTGACCATTGGTCCGAAAAGAAATTGTTGATACTTGGTTTGCATCAGGAGGTGCAGAATAATTGTAAGGATAATGTACTTCACAGTTCTTTTTAATAGAAAGGTGTTCTTGCATCATTACAAAAATATCATCATTCAAAGAATACAACTTAAATTTCCTTGCGGCGAATCATCCGTTTTGTGTACTCTCAGTGAATACTGATTCGCTGTGCGTAATCTATTAAGTTCTTCCTACATTTACTGAGTACTCTGCAAACCTCTCCGGAGGTATGTGGTATGTGATAAAAATTAATATACATGCATTATATAAATTAATAGTTGCAATGCTACATCGATTGGAGATGATTATTGATGTCATGCGTTTCAGAAAAATTGCACACTTGCATAGCACATTTTAATGATTCATTCATATATGCAAATGCACTTGAATTACTTAACCTATTATCCTATTTAATTTCTGTTATATATTTAAATGTCCCTTATTATAAGCAACCCTCGGAAACCATGATGCAAATATAGTGAAGCAAAAATAAAGTAAATATTCCATACCTAGCAAATTCCGAAAAATATAAGTATTCTTTTATTAATACCAATTCCTTACTTACCGTTCAAATCAGAGTTTTTAACACGCAAAGAGTATTCGAATTCCTCCGGTATGATGATTATTCTATTTGGATACCTAGATCTTACTCCTCCATCACTTTCAATTCGCTAAATAATACGCATTTCGTGTCACACGTAAACTAGCAATTACCTTCCACTGGCATTGATAACTGGCTGAAACATCGCTCGTGAAACGCGTCTCCGTTTTCAATTGTTGGGCTCTCACCGGGCTGAGCTTTTCGTGGAAATAATATTGTCGCTCATTTGAATCTGCGTGACATCTCATTCCAATTTCCCCTACCACGGCCTCACTCCCCTTTCACTGCCTCCTACTTTCATTATACGCTCTTCACGCTTTCCTTTTTGCATTCATTATGAGGTACTGTTTATTATAATTTTGACACCATCGTTTATTCCCTTCCTCCTTCCAGTGGCGTTATTTTTCTGTTGAATTGTAATTCTTTGGAAGAATCGATTGCTTTGAGAGGGTTTGAAATGCACTACCTTTTTTACTAGCTGTTCACTCGACGAAAAGTGACCAAGGTTTGGACCAGCAGTGTTATTGGGTGAATATTACAGGCATCTTTCATAATTTCTAATGCTTTCATGATTACTTTTTTGTCTTGAAGAATAAATCAATCAATCGCTGATTGTTATAGTTTTCTACTACTCACTGTACAAAACCATACGCGATATGTACTCTACTGGAGAGATACCCACGGACTTTGAGAAGAACATCATCATCCCTATTGCCAAAAAGAAGAGGGCTGAGAACTGTGAACATTTTAGGACCATATGCCTGACGACACATGCCTCAAAGATATTGATGAGAACCATCTATAAAAGAATAGAGCGCAAAGTTGAGGAGTTCCTGGATGAGGACCATTTCGGGTTCAGAAGAAACAAGGGCACAAGAGAAGCGATTTTGCCCTCAAGCTACTCATAGAGAAGAGAATAGAGAAGAATATACCGACGCTTGTGGCATTTATAGATTTGGAGAAGGCATTTGACAGCGTGGATTGGAATATGATGCTCAAGTTTTTGTAAGAATTTGGAGTATCATACAATGACCGAAAGTTATCCACAGCTTGTATAAAAACCAGGTGGCCATAGTAAAATCAGGATCAAGCAGTACAGAAGCAAGCATAAAGAAAGGAGAGATGCAAGGCTCTGCACTGTCGCCCGTATTATTCAATGTCTACATCGAGAAAGCCATCCAAGAAGTCAAAGAAAAGTCTCCGGGAGTGAATATCCACGGGAAGAAAATCAACATGCTACGATTCGCCGAAGACATAGCAGTCATGGCAGAAACAGAAGGAGATTTAAAGAAGACACTAGGAAATATGGAAAGAACAATGACCAAATATCATCTGAAGATCAATAAAAAGAAACTAAGGTATTGGTATGCAGTAGGAGAAAGGAAGCCAGGACCAATGTTAAACTAGGAAAACAAAAGATCGAGGAGGTGGAAGAGTTCTGCTACCTGGGAAGCCGAGTAACCAGCGATGGACGAAGTAAAAGAGAAATTGCCAGTAGAATTTCCCAAGCAAAAAGGGCATTTTACCAGAAGAAGATTTTTCTTACAGCTACTTGGAAGTGAGGAAACATTTCATTAGAACATACATCTGGAATATTCTACTATATGGCAGCGAAGCATGGGCAATAACAGCAGCAGAGTAGTCCAGGCTGGAAGCATTTGAAATGTGGTGCTACCGAAGAATGATGAAGATAAAAGGGATCGATCGAGTGAAAAACGGAGTATTAAGAAGAGTGGGAGAGAAGAGATTCCTACTGACAACCTCAAAAAGAAGACGGGAAACTTAATAGGCCACATCTTAAGACACGATGGCCTGATGAAGACAATCGTCGAGGGAAAAATGAACGGGAAGAATGGAAAAGGCAGGCCTCGTATGAGATATATGAAGCAAGCTTTGAAGGATGTAAAAGAGAAAAATTACGTTGATATAAAGAGGTTGGCCGATAGAAGAATGGAGTGGAGAGTTGGAATCCTAGGATTGTTGACCGATGATGATGATGATCATGAAAATTAATGTTTTAGTTAATTGCTTTATCGTATAATGTCAGCCCTGGAGATATTGTAAAATACGTTTGCCTTATATTCTAGAAATTTGGGCATAAATAATTCTCCGCTTCACCTGTTTCATCAAGAGTAAGTTATGTTTAATGTGAAATTGAATCCTTAGATATTAATTTATTATAATTCTGATGACTATATCTCAGGGGACGGGTTTGTTTTGAGAGTATATTTGGAGATATTTATGAGTGAAAGGAAGTAACGGCGAAAGCTACTGAATAAATACAAGAACTTCAGACATGATTTGTATTAAGCAAGGAAATTTAAGAGTGAGCAAAGACCAGCCTGGAAAAATATTTTAGCATAATGAGCCTTCCACGTTCTGGTGTATGCATAGAGGAAGCAGCCAATTCGGTGATTCCTTTCATAACGTCCTCGACCTTCACCCCTAACCTCTCGGCGTTCCCTTCGTTTTCTCATCCCTACAGTTCCCAACTTATTCTTCCACTTGGGTCGATCGATGACTCTATCGCCCGGCAGTGCTTTTCTTCCCTTTTCCACTTTAATTTTCATATTATCTTCTGAGAACTCAGGATAACATTAGAAATGATCTGAAATTAACTCTAGAAGACCGTGTTGATGTCGATAACTGTAATCAAAATGACATTTAGAACAGCTGGAGATAATAAGGTCGCAAGTTTTTTGATAATGCGGCAATCATTATATAAAACGGAAGGAATAGGGGGGAAAACTGTTTGCAAATAAGTAAGAAATTATTTTAACTTGATTCAGTACGTATAAGGGGTTACGGCTTACGTTCTCGTGCAAATCGTTTATCGTTTTAAAAACATGCAAAATGCATTTGTGTGCTCCTATGATAAGCAAACATAACATGTATGCTCCTGTGAATCAAGTGTCTCCTTAACCAAGAAATATGTAATCGGCAAAATTAGTCAAGTGAACAGAATGGATTATAGGAATTCTCATATCCTGTTCATTCCTGGACCATGGTTCATGGAATCTATCATTTTATTGTCCGTTCCAAAATAACGACTCGTGAAATCCTACCCCTTTTGGTATCTACGAAGGTTTAAAAAATATCTCATTGGTGGGACATATGCAAAATTTACTGTGGGAAATTAAAATGATTTAAAATTTCCCACAGTAAATGTTTGAATGCCTTTACGTAGCTAAATCCGATTATACGTCCTCATCATAAGACACGAGGGCATGATGAAGACTATCGTCGAGGGAAAAGTGAACGGGAGGATTGGAAAAGGCAGGCCTCGTATGAGATACATGGAACAGTTGTGAAGGATGTAAAAGAGAAGAATTAAGTCACAATGAAAAGGTTGGCCGATAGAAGAATCGAGTGGAAAACTGCGTCAAACCAATCGATTGGTCAACAATCCTAGGATTGCAATAATTTCATTTTTCATCTCTTTCAGTTTTATTTTTTTTTCTTCTTTTTATTTTCTGGCTTCGAGGAAATGAAAGAATTACATCAGTATGGAGAGGTTAGTTCATATGAGAATCGAATGGAGAGCTGTGTCAAACTAATCTTAGGATTGTTGACCGATGATGATTGTCGACTGCTTCTCCTTTTTATGTCATAACGTAAAACACAATGCAAATAATGAAAATATTTTCATCTTTGAATTTCTGAATGGCTTTAGGGACAGTTCTTACCTGCTAGTATTGTTGGTGCTATCATTTGAAGGGTCCTAACTTTTTTCCACACTTTCCTTCAGTGACACCACTGCTCTTTGTGTTAAAGCACCTTTCCTTCCCTGCAATAGCTCGGTTATGCCCTAAATAGACTATGAGACATCATTAGAGAAACCATTTAGCTACTCTAATTGTCTTACATACTTCTCATTTGTTCGGTTGCCATGTTTTTATCAACTTTGCAGTTCTGTATAGCCCGCACTTTACTTATATTTTACTTAGAGCTTTGCTGTTATTATAGGAAGTGACCAAATCGTTTGCCTCAGACTGATGAGTAGTTGAAACTAGGTTGGATATGTAGGATGAAAAGAAGAGTGGAAAAGCCTGGTGCCGGCATTAGGCAATTCTCAACGAAAGACACCGCGGGCTTCACAGTTTTTCGTCCCAAGTTTCGGATTGAGTACTCCTCTTGAAGTGATATCCACATTAAAGTGACGCGGTTAGGGACCGGAATCTTGCAAAATACTCAACCAATGCAGGTATTTCAACCCTGGCCCTCGGGATCAAAAGCCTGTACTATACTCTCCACATCAACCCAATTCCTGTCATTCTCGTATTATTCCTTGTTGTTTCATAACCGACAATCAAAATACAAATTTATTCCTGGTAAATTCGGGTGACTGGGATTCGGAAAAGAATCTGATCATTTTTACGGATTATACAGCTGAAAATTGGCCTCTACACGGCTGTCAAGTAGAGACCAATATGCTACTGTGACATATTCCACTTCCGGAACTCAAACCCAGAATCTGGGAATAGGAAACTAGCACACTGACCTCCATGCGATCCCGATGATACCCGGTGTGCTGATTAGAATAAAAAAAAATTCACTGCCACCCTTTGATGACTTATATTTTGTTTCTCATATGCGAACTTAATTTTTCCGACTTCCGTCTTTGACCGCTGATTCCTCCACCGCCTATTACCCTATCGCTTTCCTCCAATCTTTTACCCCAGCGTCGGATGCTCTCCCCCTTTCCTCGTCCCGTACTCGTACTCGCCCCGTGAACAACCCCTCCTCCGTGTTCTCCGTTTCCATCCAGTCAACTTGGGCGTAAAATACTGCACTTGACTCGGGTGAACTGGTGGGTAGGCCCGCTTTCCGAATGTTATCAAACCAAATTGGACCAGAAGTGCACCCTGCTGTCGAGAATTGCGGTATGAGGGAATCGTTTTTTTTTGTTTTTCGACGTCCTGTCTGATTTTTCATTGAATGTTGCCCTCTTCTCGTGTCGTGTGGCACTTCTGATGACAACGGAAACAGCTCTTCGTTCAACTCCGCGGCGGGGAGAGAATATGGTAGTGAATGGTGTAACGAAATGTTTCTGTGGATTCTGTGGCCAGATTTAGACTTGACGCCATGGTTTTGACGCACCCAGCCACTCCTTGTCCCCGCTGAAGTTTTTAAAATGCTTAGTATTTAGCTATGCCCTCATAGGGTTTGTAAAACGTTATATAACTTCCTTCAAAAACTGCAAGGATTCCATTTAAATTTTTAGTCGTGCATTACAGAATTTTATTTTTAAGTGAAATATTAACTGAAACCTCTCACTGACTTGAATCATGAATGGGTATGACTAATGAATCTTCTTTTAGGAGACCGTATATAAACAGCACAATATGATCCATATGTCGTATATGCGTGTCGTAGGATATTGA
Organism: Platycnemis pennipes; assembly: GCA_933228895.1. Classification (NCBI taxonomy): domain Eukaryota; kingdom Metazoa; phylum Arthropoda; class Insecta; order Odonata; family Platycnemididae; genus Platycnemis; species Platycnemis pennipes. The sequence goes on from OW121853.1 coordinate 58,595,035, forward strand.
ATAATTCAAAATTTTGACCTCGCCTTTCTAATTACATAAATACCCGATTGGAATCCTGCCCAACGTTCCATATTATCCTCTCTCTGGCAGTTTGGGCACTAAATCTCTATTAGAGCATGTGCATATATTATTACATATATTGATGACCTCTCTACTCGATAACTAGCATTAGTATAAACTCAATATAAGCACAAATTAAAAAGGATTTTTTAAAATATACAAATTAAAAAGGCATGAAGATGTTAGGAGTAATTTTAGAAAATTAGAAATTTATCCTTTTAATCTGTAATTTAACTTGAATTGATTTATAACTAGAGTAGTAGTAATATATTTGCTTGGAATACATTCATGTATATTTGTATATGTATATATACCTATGGATACATATATATTCCATGGAATATATATGTATAATTATTTCATCATTATATATATCAAATTATTTCATAATTTTGAGCTAAATCTAGAGAAACTGTTTAAATCGCTGTGTGGGCCATTTGGGTTGGTGAATATTAAACCACGTCATTCTACTTTTTTATGCGTGTGCATTTTTGGCAAATCCCAGCAAATGGACTGACCGCGAGGTATATTTTTTTCATGAAGATGTATTTCGAATGAGTAAAAATGGAGAAATTCTTCTTTCGTAGTCACGCTAGCCTTTGTAAATAATTTAACGGGGTCTAATTTCGAACATTAAGCCAGTCGTACACGTTAAATTACTGTATTCTAGTTGCTGTGAGACGCATTAGTGTTATTGGGAAAATGAGTCAGATCCCTTTTTATGATAAATCTTTAGGATTAATTTATAATTCTGAATTCAAAGTGAAAAATTGGTACTTTACACAGCGTTCCTAAATTTTAAAAATTTCCGCCTCTTTTGCTTGTATTTTTAACGGGCAAATATATGGTGTTTATGTATGAAGCAATCCAGAAACTGCTTTGCTTGTGTTTTTCTATTTGTTTTGTTATCTAAAAGATTTGTGTAATAGGAAGAGAAGTGCACCTTCTCAAATTTGAAATAAAACTTTTTCCATATTTTGATGGAATAGAATTATCCTATCGTATAATCACTAATCCTTATTTAATATCAAGTTATTTCGACTCTAACATTTTTATATATAACCACCTCTTGTGCAAGTCGTAGTTTTACTATCAGCATCATCACTATTCTGCCAATAACGGCCACTGGAGAGGTTGCGTCTGACTTATCTCCTCCCAACCCCAGAGTAATTCATGTCGCCTTACCCTATTAATGCCCCATATTTAACTCCTCTCGATTTCTTTATATCACCTATCTTCACATTATCCATTTCCTCTATTTCCCCATCTTTTTCTTCTTTCTCCTAATCTCAGTTTTCTAGAGTTTTGCCTATCAGCGCTTCTGTCATTTATATCCGCCTTTTTTGAAAACTTTTAAGATATTTTACAGGAAGCACTGATTCTCGTGAGGATCGGGCTGCAGTGGTGGTTAGGGTACTGGCACATTCTTCACATGGCTAACACCCGGTGTTAATCCCAGCGATTTTACACTGCTGTTGATATCCTACTTGAATGCTGCATGTAGAACACTTCTAGTTAGGTAACTCGACCATCGCATGTGAAGTTAAACTATGCACCTTTACAGTGGTATATTTTGTATTGGTAACTGGTCCATATTTTATTGCTGTGTGGAATCACTTCATGTTCAGTACTCAAACTGTCACATATGATGTTAAACGGTGGACTTCTTGGCGCCATCAATTAAAAGCAAGGTGATGCTGATGCTAGGATTTACTCCACCTTTCTTCCGTTCCCGGTAGAAGTCCTGGCCCTACTTAATAACCCACCTTTCCTCAGTTTTGCTAGTCGCCTCAGGCTGGTTATGTTGGTCGTTGCCAGCGTGTAACTACAAATATTATGGATTCTCTTGCGTATGAATTTATGGCTAGGCATTTTCTTTACCTGAATTTGATGAATTTACTTGAACTATCCAGTAAGGAGTGAATTCCTTACCCACGAAGAAATATGATGGCATACTTTGGTTTAAACTTGGGAAAATTATGTTCCATAAGCCATCTCAGTCCTTAACCCCGTTCTTTTCGGCTGAGTTCATTCAATACAAAAACTCATTTCTTTTAACAGAATTGTTGTAAAATGTTTGGGCAGCCAAACGCTTCTGTAATTAGTTAGCTGCATTGTTTTCAGCTTCGGTACAAATCTACTCTGGGTTTAGGGGCTTTACTTTTTTGCGCAATATCCAAAACTTTATGCGCTTAATTTTTGATGAAAATGAATAATGCTTTAATTGCCTAATTAATGGAAGCAAGTTTGATTTTATAGATAATCTTTGATTCAATAAAGTTTTCGCTAAATGATTTTTTGGGTTAAAGCCTTTAATACGCTAAATCCTTCCAATTAATTCAGTAAATTCCCATCATTATTTGCGTACAGCAATTATCAGATATAATCTCGCTAATACAGCATTAATTACTATTCCCGAGGAAAAAGAAAACCGTCCATTGTTTTAATACCTTCCTTTTCTGTGGAATGTCGCCGACGTATATCGATTTTGTCAAATGTTTATCGCAAAATTTGGGGAACACGTAAGGGACCTCTTGAAAAAATGAAGCACAAACTAAAATGTATGCGTATGCTACACATAAACTCTAAGAAGTATTTTTTTAATTTCTTTTAATGGAGACGCTGTTCTACGTTGCCCATGGTAGGAGGATTGGTAACTCGCAGGCCTGGGAACTCAAATGCCGCGAGTTCTAAATTCGACTGGTTGATATTTTTGATATAGTTGATTTTTTTTCAATAGCGTTAGGATTATTTTAAACGGAGCAAAATAGGCTAAGATGTTGCAACAACCTAATCCTATTTCTTGCTGTTCTCTATGCATACCGCTAAGTATGCAAGTTGGTTTTCGTTTTGATGAGCTACGCTGTGTTAAGATAAAATCATTCCCGTTAATATTACATTGAACAAGTGCAAATTCTGGCAGAAAGGGTAAATTAAACATTTATATCTATTTCAGAACAAATAAACAATCTACCGATGACCTAAGGAGGTTAAGATAATGTTAGTACAGTGTTTGAAATTTTCATGAACTGAAAGTTTGCATTTTAAATACCATACTTAACTGGGTTTTTGCGTGGTATTTATGATTGAAAAAATGAGATTTGAATGAAACAAGTTGGAAAAATGAGCAAATGCAAGGAAGTGTGCTAAATGATTTAAATGTGTATTGGAAACTAAGAAGCAAAATACGAATAAGAATTAGGTTATCAGAGATTTTGTAATGTTGAAGTTGGAGATGGAAGGAAAACAATTGATAAGGAGGAAGTAGGCAGTAAATGGATAGAAAATTCGCATTGGTTAATGAAACGCAGGAAGTATGTATGGCTTGAGAAAAGAGAATAGTGAAGAAGGATTTAATGAGAACGTGGTTGGGTGGGAGAATGGGGAAAGAAGTATTTATTGAGGAAATCATCTTGAAAACTCACTTCAGGACGGTTAGGAAGCTGATAGTAAAATTAAATTTATCTCAGCAATTTAAAGTAATTTGTAAAACCACATAATTACACTTACCACGCATTGAATTAAGAAAAAGGTCTTTACTGACTTTTATTTCGCTAGATGCCTTACAAACTTCCGTAATTCCTTAATCCAGATCTAATTAGTTTTTAATTTAAACTCAGAGCACTGCTGGAATTGATTAACGTTTATTGCAATTAAGAGAGGAAAGGAACTGTAATTAATGGGTCCTTGTTTAATTTCTAGGTAAGTATTTGAATACCATTGCAGTTATTTCTCTCAGAAAATATAATTCTTGTAATTATCGATCAACGTACTCGGGAGATTCGTCCTTTAGTGTGATCATGGTTGTTCAAAAATGTTTTCCCATTGTAATTGAGAGACATACTTGAATTACAGTTAAAAAGGCACATGAAAATATAACAACGCATTTAAAACTCTCTTAGCCGAAAATGTCCATCCGTGCCTGTAGAGTGCAGATGGATGACCGTATTTCTCTCACTAAGCGAAAAGTGAGAGAACACTGAATAGAATAACTCTATGCAGGCATTTAATAATCTAAAGATATGTGATAACAAATAAATCCATACTAATATATAAAAATGTAATGGTGTCTGTTTGTCTGTCTGTGTGTCTGTCTGTTGCTCAATCACGCAAAAACTACAAAACGGATTGAGCTGAAATTTGGTATGTAGATAGGAAATGTGTCTGGGCAGAACATAGGCTATGTTAAAATACCCTCAGGGTCCCCAAAAGCCCCTGAATGGGCCCTTAGACGGATCCTGGTGGTCCCTGACATTGAGTTCGGTGCAGTGGTCTCATTTTTTACTTATTTAAAGTACTTCCATTCAAGACAGAGGGCTGGAATTTTTTTTTATCGGATGGCTGAATAAATGAAGTTTCTACTTCTTTCAATCAATTTTCTATTACGCTTAGTATTTGTCTGAAAATCATATTTTTAGCTGAAAAATCTCACATTTTTCTCTGAAATCAACAATAGCATATTTCCTTGACAACCAGAGATCGGTGTGAATGTCCTTTGATTTTCGAAGGATATTTTAGCCTCTAACATTTAAATACCACGTTTTTCTGCAGGCCCATGGTAACACGTAGAAATAAATTCTATATAAGAGGGGCCCAGAGTCACAAGAGTCCCATTTTTGATGTCTCTTAAGGTTTGAAAAAGAAGTTAAAAAAGAGAAACGAATAACGGTCACCGCCTCGTGGCGTTTCTCGGGTAATGTTAAGAACCGTAAAAAAGGTTTTTTTCCCAGTACGAGAGACGGGCCACATAGAATATGTATAGAGGTACTTTGTGCTCTCGCTGCATGACCGTTTGGTTGGTGCACCTAAACGTCATTTGAGTCGGCAGATTAGGGTAATATAAAAATAGCTAAACATTGATATCGCGATAAGTAGAGAATTATGTAGTTCTATCTATCATGAGCTGTTCGGCAAAGCGGATTCGCTAACCCATTCTTAAATTAAAGGGGATAACACCATAATTTATGCTTGGTACGCATTCATTGTAAAACCTTTGATGGATCACTTCAAAGTTTTGAAAAATCGAAAACTAAAGCATGAGGTTTTAAAAACGACAGATTCAAGGTGAAAGCTTAAAAACTTCCCAGGTTGTCTTTCATATTCTCTAAATTATTCATGTTTTACATGACCCTTTTCATATTCCTTGACTTTTCCCGGTTCTCAAGGTTTTTTTGATATGTTGCAATCCTGCTATCTCTATAAAAATAGTAAAAATCAGAAAATATTTTAAGCTGCTAAACGACCAATTCGCAAGGGCTCTTCGTAAATAAAATCTAAGATAAGAAAGCAAGATTCCCTTCTGTACAAAAAGAACCACATCATTATTTCTAACTTTTTTCGTTAAATCCAATGCATATTTACAACAAGTATACTCTTCAATATATATTCTCAAAGTAGCTCTCATTGGGGCACTGGATGTATAACCGAAAATACGATATGGTCATCTATCTTACGTGGTGATGAGTTTGCGTGGGCCATTTTTGGATTTTCCGTGCATGAAAGAGGACCAACAGTCACTCATCTCTCCGTGCACCTGGAAAACGGTCAGCGTGTCTACTACAACGACCACTATGTACAACATAGGTCACCAACTCCTCAAATGACCGCGCTAACAGTATTCTTCAGACAGTGGTTTTCTTACAAAATAAGTTCAATGCTTTTCACACCCGTTGAATTTCAACGGGTAGCTTCCGCTAGTATATAATAAAATAGTCCAGTTTCCCTGTTTTCCACTTTACAAAGTTACAAAATGAAAAAGAATGTTGCAAGAGTTGTTTTTTATTTAAATTAATTAAAGGGATTGCAAAAACTTGGAGTAATGATAACGTAAATGAATTCACTTAGTACTCGTTAAACTAGGAATTGAAGGTCATTGATTTATAGTAATAATAATAATACGCATTTAACTGTGGGAAATGGACACAACACAATCCTTTTCTATCATATAACCCATCGTCTAAATATGTCATCGTCTAAATATGCATTTTAGTCATGCATTAAGAGTAAAAATACAAGGAATAAATTCATAAAGAAAATAGAATAATGCGATGATATTCTGAAAAAGAAATAAGCGCATAGGTATAATTTTAAAAAGTAGCAAACATGAAGTAAAACAATGTATAACTACATTTAATCAGTATTAAGCATCAAAGCAATCGTGGTTTGTAAAACATTTATACTACTGCGAAAATGCGAGCATTGTGAGACTCATATCCTTGTTCGGAACAAATCCGTTGGAGATGATCTCTAACACAAGAAGACGGGTTTGGAAGACCTGCCATACCCTTACACTGGAATTGAGAACTATCCCAGTTCACGTATGATGGAACCAAACACTGTTTATTTTTTTCAGCAACACTCTCTCTCTATTACAACTAAACACTTGTATACTTGCAGCGGATGAATCAACCCATCGCAGGCTTGAACTCTGAAGTGAGGTATATGAGAAATACTAAAACTACGTCGTAAAATCTAGCCACGTCCATTTGGAATAATTTTTCTGAGAGCATGGTCGGGTAGTGGTTGCTGACAGGTCTCTATCACAAGTACCGTTTCTAACGCATACTTCGTAAGCATGGTGAATTACATTTTTACTTAGCATATAGCTGCTGCGATTTTATTTGCAGCAATATTATGAAAATTATTTACTATTTACATTTCTTGAAATGATATTTACAAATTTATGCACAGGTTTTGAGGCAAAATAAATGTGCAGGTATGAGAGATCTAGAAAATAATGTTCACCATAACAGAAATAATTCATGTACGAGTTAATGAAAGCAAGAAAATTGTCGATAAATATTATGATCTTAGAATTTGGCCTTACTCTATATTAGCACTAATAGTCGAAGAATCTTGAGTCGAGTGACGGATTCACTACTTAGAAGCGCGTTGGTAAATATTACCCTTAAAAATAAGCCAACTCACCGCTGGTGGTTTGAAATTTGCGGGAGACTTTATCGCAATGTGAGCTCAATCCCTAAAACCCATGATGCAGTATTGCTGCCAGCTTCCTTTTGTCTCTTTTTGTGTTTAATTCATTTCGGCCCTTCCATTTCTTTCACTCATCCTCGTCGATGGCTATTGCCCATCAATAACTGGTCACGAGTGCCCCCGTGCGCAACGGGTTTGGCTTTGCCATTGGTGATTCTTCGACCTCGTTCGTTTTTTAAACCCCACTTCGACAAATCGCCACGTGAATTCAAGCCACCGTGAGCGTATGGAGCGAGACGGAAGCCCACTCCTTTGTGGCCTTTCCGGTAGATGGTTCATTTATCAGGGCTTTTTCATCTCCCGCTTCGATGTATTTTGTGCTCGAGTGATTAATGACTGCGTTGTTGAGGAGAGAGAAAGTATTTTTTGTTGAGCTAGATGGAGTGGGTGTGTTTAGTTTCCCCGGCTGCTTTTGAGCGTGGTAGATAAAAGGATGCGAGGGAAGAGATATCCAACTACCTCAAGGTTCATCGTATTGGGCCAATCATCGGATTAAAATGAATATTTTTAGCCCCTAGCCTAATGGTTTTCTTTCTCGCTTTGAATTGGAATTGACGGCCATTGTCCTTATTTTTGACGAAGTTTTGAATTTGGTAATTCAGAAAAAAACAGAGAGCTAAAACAGGCTCTAGAGAGCCTGTTCGTCACTTAGAACCGGTACTGATCCGGTTCTGTCAAATATTCCTCTGCTGTGCCATTTTTAATATCTCATAGTTTGTGTATTTTATTTCAAAAGTACTATTTCTGGCATTCTTTAGTGCAGCCTTACTTTCTAGCCTTATACGGAAAAGTTGATAACATTCCTTCTTAATTGAAATTTAGTGAGTTCCATCCATGGATGTTTTGAGGGCGTTTACATATAAGTCACTAAATGGTGGTCTAAACTTTTACGATTATGACTAATCGGAATGAAAATTCCCTTAGAAGCCATGGTGGTCTCTTCTTAAGACTTCTGATCTCTTAGATTAACCTCCGTCATGTTAACATGTTTTAGCGTAATGGAAGTTATATAATCCGATTGACTAATATGTAGTGAAAACCATTATTTTTTTATAAATTTAAGTTTTTTTATAATAAAATAAATGTAATACTTTTAATTGCAATATCCTCTTATCTTTTCCTTAAGTTCTGAGAATGGATTTTTATTGCATATCTCACTGTAGTCATCTCAGCTTAAAATGTACTTGCTTTCCCAAAGGCCAGTATTGAGTCATTTAAAGCCATTACAAATCTATACTTTAGGGAAGTATGATTTATGTACTATATATTTCAAGAAATTAAAGCATGGAGCAGATTTCCAAAATTGTAGAATTTCAAATCGCAGGCTTATTTTTTGCTTCAACAGTTTTAACTGATCTTATAATAATTTCTTGCCATTTTTTGTAAGTGCTTGTTACAATATGAAATCATTTTTGTTATCAGTTAGCATCAACGTTGCCAATGACTTCTACTGATGAATTTTGTTTTACACTGTCCACTTTTTTAGAGTTTTTTTTCGATTCATCGAGTTTTTTTTCCTATTAAATCGGTGGTAAATATTCCATATTTTAAGATCAGAAGAGTATTTTAGAGTTAAAGGTTTGATGATATAGTTGAAATCCTAATTATTGTATGCCAAGGAGTGCGCATAGCACTTGTGAGATTAGGGAGATGTCATTTTCACAAAGCTTAAATTCTCTTTGCAGGAGATGAATATAAGCTTGAATGGTAGCTAGACCATAGTTTATCTTTTGCGCAATTAGAGATATATTTTGCGAAAATAATCATTGCATCCAATGTTTTATGTCATGAGATTTTTCATCTAAAATTATTTTCAATACTATTTGCGAACAAAATATTGACGGGTTATTTACAAGCTCGAATCGAAGCCGGGATGGAGTCAATAATTGAATCCTTGATATAGATCGCACATCTATTTTGAGAAATAGGACTATTCCGAAGGGGATCACACCCTGGCCAATAAATTAAAGGATGCAACCGAATCGAAGTACCGTCCAGAGATTCGCGAGAAGGATGCTGATTCGGAAGGAGGGATTGAAGGAAGAGACAAAGGCGGATGAGAGGAGCCATGGCGGCAATTCATCTCTGAGATATCAGCAATCGGTTTTCCGATCGTCACTTTTTCCCTGACTCGGTTTTTTTTCTAAGGCTCGTCTCGGCGTAAAGCGGGCTTAGTGGAAAGAAGAAGGAGTAGAGAGATAGAGAGGATGATCCGCTCCATCGATGGAGGCGACGGTCTCAAATCCGCGGGATCGGAAATGGGTCGTTCGGATGGAAAAAACATTGACATCGACGGTTATCACCTTATCCCCTTCGCAATCCCTCGCAGGGATTTTTACGGCCGAGAATTCCAATATCCAGCACCCTCATGGATGGAAACTCCGCTATTTGAGTCTCCGTATTAAAATTGCAGACCCGACGAGCCCCTTCGTCCAGTTTATGTCTTCGTCATAAAATTAAACGAACTCGTTGGCATTTATATAAACCGCGACGCGTTGAAAGCAGCTGCCCCGGATTTGCGGTGGATGATGTTTAGTGATGAGTTCGCAGATACAGTATCCGATACCGGGAATATCTTGAGAATGAAATATGTAACCTTTGGGGATTTAAAATTAATGCCGTGGAATGTGGAAATTTTCTGTGTCAGCATTAGGGATTATGAGAGCTTCCTAAATAGGATATGTGGCTACACACGTTTCTTCAAATGTATGGACATGATTTTTTGTGCTGTAATTCCAAATGTGCAGTGGCATTCGTAATTGAACTCTAGATGTGTTGCTAGACTTTTTTTTGGTAACGGATGATTTTTTCCAAGCGTTCAAGATTATATCAAAGCCGTTAAGGAAATGTTATTAATCCAATTTAGTGGCCATTCATTGGCTTTTTTTATTCGAATTAATTTAAGGTCCACGTCCAATTACACCTTAGAGAGCGGTGCGAGTACTGAGTTACGTTACCCGATGATGAAATATTTTTGCCTTTAACTTCTCTTGCATTCGTAAATAAGGACATTTTCATATCATTTAAAGTGTTAAAGCAGACTTTTTTTCTACAATGAAGAAATAGGATGCAGAAAAGCCGTTGGTTTTTTTAAGGAGAGGGCATTGTTATAAGCTTCGTAATGCTTTACTTGTTTGAAGCTGGTTAAATCTAATTGTTATTTGATTTTGACAACGACATTTAAATAATGTTAAATGTAAGGGACTACGTTGGAGTTGATGTTGAAGGCCAAAGCAAAAGCAGAGCAATATCATTGACTTCGCGTGAACCAATACACGCCAATCCGAAGAGAATTTTTTCCGCTCTTTTCGTGCTTTTATGATGATGATATTGTCGTGTGGTTTTCCGCCGAGATGGTAATAAGCGAATTCAGGTCATATTTCAATTTGTAGAATTGCTAAAATACCACGTAAGCACAAATAAAATATTTTTAGGGATGATCGTTGGTAGTAGACATCGAATCAGTTGATTTTATGGCTCTTTATGACTCTTTGCCTTACTTCAGTCACTTTGCGTAGATCAAAGGGGAATAGACACCCGTACGAAAATCTGGGTGCCAAATGGATATAATGACTTCTTTCAGGCGTTTGTAATATTCACAAAGGACACTACCACAGGCAATGGGCAAAGCGACTTCATTTGCACTCAGTTTCATTGGAGTAAGGAAATTGTGAGTGGCCGGATAAAGATATTGAAGAAATGTGTGTAATTTTGAGGTTGGACGTCAATTGACTAAGTATGCGCTACCACAGATAATTTATACGCTGTGGTAGTGTTTAGTACAGGTAATAGAGTAGTGACATATTTTTCATGAAGACTTTAAGATAAAAATTGTCAATCGCCGTCACATTAACGATTCTAACATAGTGTCGTGCACTTTCATGTGCTCAGGTGCACTTGATCGCCATGGTGATATGTTCGTAAAATATTCTAATTACTGTTCTTATTTATTCACCAGGTAGTGTAATTATAACTATATATTATAATTGTAATTATAAGTACTATGTATACACACTTTCATGGCAACATGTGCACTTGATCGCCATGGTGATATGTTCGTAAAATGTTCTATTTACCGTTCTTATTTATTCACCAGGTAGTGTAATTATAAGTACTTTAATTATAAGTATTATATTATAATTGTAATTATAAGTACTATATATACACACTTACATGTGTACTTGATCGCAATGGTGATATGTTCGTAAAATATTCTATTTACTGTTCTTATTTATTCACCAGGTAGTGTAATTATAAGTACTATCCATCAAGCTAGTTAAGTAGATTATGATATAATATTTCAGTTGAGCCTCACATTTACCCGAGTAAATGCTATCCTGCTCAAATTTCCTTGCCTCATCGTCTCGGCTATTACCTTTTTGTCCCATCTAAAATAACTTTAATCCTCTCTCTCCTTTACTTACCATTATTATTCCTACAATAACAGCCTACAGTAGTCTATGGCCTCTGATCAATTTCTTCCGCCACGTTCTCTGCATTCCCCTGATTTACACCTGTGTCCTTCTTTTCCGTGCTACGTTTCTTAACGCCTTCTTGTTTGTCCACCTTTATTATATTTTTAACAACGCTATTCCTCGGTTATCATTTTCACCTTCATTTCATAGACCTCCTGTAAATTCTCAGCCCGGAGTCAAGATTACGGAACCATGTATATTGCCACTGGCCATATCAAGTTCCTACGAACCTATTAATGACATAGTGTGCTCAATATTTAGTCTGGGTAACCTCTTCTGACGGCATATTTTTTTACTTAAAGCAGTTCGTAAAATTCATAATTTTATCCAACATTCGTTCAGCATGCTGTTACCTCGGTAGGGAAACATATCCATCAGTTTTTTCCGGTACCCTCTTATGTCTTATTTTTCGGATTTGTCTAATCTTTCCCGTGGATTGTATTTAGATATGTTCTTAGTAGTTAATTTTCTTTCCCAATCTATTGCAATGGCTTTTTAAAGTCTTTAACAACGAAAGCAATACTTAACGGACTGGCTTACAACCATTTTGCCATTTGAAATCGTTAACGATTAATTTTGCATTTCTCCCCTTTTGATACGTGATTCAAGCATCTCCCAGGTGTCATTCCAACAACCATTTGCTAATTCCATCGCTGCCCACTCATTTTCTACCTCGCCCATCGTAACTTGCTTGATAATTCTTAATGATAAATATATGGTGTTAGTTAAAGAGCGTTTATTCTTGAATTTTAAATTATCGTTGTGACAGAAGAATAGTAGAGAATATATTTTCATATTTATATTTTTTCTGCTTTTACCAGTTATTAAAAAGCAATTCTTCTTCCAGCTTTTTGTTGGTACAAACTTTCACAATGTACTCGATATTTTTATTAGGCCTTCATAAAACGCTCCTCGATTATTTTTATTCCTTCTGCTAATGAATCAATATATGAAAATTACATTATCTGTCCGTTATATCGTTATTAAAGCTGTTCATTACTTAACGAATAATAAGTTACTGGAGTATTATTTTGCAAAATATAAAGTATATACTTGCTCTGAGACGTTTTTCTCTTACTAATTGCGTATCAAAGGGAACTAGTGCCGTGGTGTCGATAGAATGTTTTGGTAATTTGCGGGACGATAATCAAAATTACATCAATTGACGCGTGTGATGAGACTAATTTTCATTATATTAACGGTTGGCCTTCGAAAGAGGACTTTCTTATTTTACGTTTTGGATGCCTATGGCCGGCTGCGTAAATGGCGATTATGGACTTCATAACTAAAATATGCTAGACTTTTGCTATCATGTACGTTTCTTGCCTAAATATCCCTTTAATGAATATCCATCCCTAATTTAATGGATACATCGCTCATTCATTTATTTTATCCTTCTAAAAGACACTGCTGGATATTTTTCGTCATATACTGTCCGCATATTCAGATAAACAATTTAAAAACGACATTTTTGTGATTAAAATATTCTTAACGGATCAGAGGGTTGATATGGTCTTCGATTTAATTTTTGCATTTTTCTAATTACAAGCCTCCATTTAATTGCGCGTGTCGCCGTAATTGCGTCAATAATGTGCCTTTTTGGCCCATTCTAAGGTGTTCAATCTAGCTCGTTAAGGATCAGTAGTTCATACTCATTACTTTCAGTTTTAAAATAAATCCTTTTCCGTCTTCTTCGTACTCAGGCCAGGGTCCTTCCCAACATGGACTCAATGGACTGCTTTTGAGATCCATGTGACGTGAAATGGAGATCTGTGGGCGGAATAGGTATATTTCACATGCTTGAGTGTGTTTTGGTTCGAAATTTGACTTACCACAGCTGGCTGAGTGGGTTGATAAAGCGGGGGTGGGAATGATGGAAGGCAGGGGACGGGAAAGCCAGTGGGAAGGCTTTATTGGCAGAGGAGGGGATCATCGTGGGTTGGGATGGAGTGTCCTGTCGGTGGGAACGAAAGTGTTGAGGAAGCTACGGCCGGTCGTTGTCTACTCTCGACCTTCTGTTTGGTCGGGTCGGATCTTCCTGCGGTTCGCCAACTAATACTGTGTTACGGAATGAGTCCGGTTGGCCGTAGGAGGACTTCTGCGGGTCAGGGAAGGAGAAGTTGTGGGGGAGGAGTGGGGTACGGCGTGAAACGGGTCCCGTGGGATCTCGGAGAGCTAAGGAATAGTGTGGGAGGCTCGAGATAGGGAAGGTCCATGTGCTGCACAAAGCCGTCGTGCCGGCCGTGCCGTCGGACCATTTCTCTCTAGAGACAATAGAATTGTTTACTCCAGATTTTATGAGGAGTCTCATTACTCCTTTTTAACTGAAATGTTATCAATCGGTGACATTATTTCTTCTTTTAACGGGCCGAGAATATAGATTTTGAGAATGAGAGATATCTCAGTGGCAAACGAAAAATCCTCGGAGTGCGAGGTGGCCCAGGGAAAAGAACTGGCTCCCCTACCCTGAATGTGTGAAATTCACACGCCTGTGGCTTAGTTCGGGGTGAGCTCTACCCTCACCTATCCAAACCAACCTTCGGGTTGAATCACTGATTGAGAGATGTGGCCAGAAGTCGCACGTGGACCTTGCTTTCCGTACAGGATGGTCTTAGAGCTTTATATTCTTCCCACTGATATCTTGTTACACTAATGGTGCAAGTAGCTGAGCCGTAGGTAACTATGTATATAATTTTCCTTGTGTTGGAAATTAGAAATTTTCCATTCTATAACCTAATAAAACTCAACGGAGTCAGCGTCGATTTAAGCGCTTTTTGCAATACGAGATCAACGCATATTCCTCTTTCATGTCTTGTTTTTAAATTATTTATTTTATAAATGTGTTGGAAAACTAAAATGCAATTTTTATAGGCTGCTAGGCGCGCCACTTTTTGCTTCCATAAAAACGTTGAATGCCTGCTGGTCAAATTCTGAAACGAGTATATATCAGTTTTAGGATGCTTGCAGTTAATTTTTTATTGAATTTGCAAAACTTTAATATATGATTAGTTCAATTTTAGGCTACGAATATATTAACTACCCTTATATCCTTCTCGTGACCAGCTCCTTTCCTTTCCCGAAGGAGTGAAGTTTTATTTTGCTATAATATTTTTAATTTTAATATTTAATTGTGTTATTTAAATGGCAGATATTATTAATTATTTGCCTTTTAATGTTAATTCGCTTTCCCAAATTATAAAGTCATTTGCAACGTTGTAATTTCTAGTAATCAGTTGCATGTTTTTCAAAATCCTTTTAGGATTTTCATTTTCCTATCAAATGATAATCAAATCATTTTGCCAAGTTTGGTCAAAATCGGTTACCTTAAGGGCAATCACATGGTCGAATTACATGGAATGATCTAATTATATGTATGATTTGTGATGGAATTAAAAGTTCGTTGTTTTATTTCCTTCACTGTTGTGTTCTTACCAATCAGTTTGACTTCTTGCTCACATTCGTTCTCTTGTCGTAGGGGTTGGCCGCAAACCTACGACGGGGTTATGGACGGGGAGCACGCGTGAAGTAAGTGAAATGATATTCGGGATTCGGGAGCCAAAGTTCATTTATTGCAGTTACTATAATTAAAAACAAAGAGGCAAAGTGACAACGGGGCGCTAGAGGGGGTGACGCTAGAGGGAAATACAGGGCCGGTACTTACTCGGTGCCGAGGGTGAGCGGTGACCCGCAGTGGGGTCTCCCAAGGAGGCAGTGGTGACCCAACGAGGGGTCTCCCGAGGAGGCAGCGGTGACCCGGCTATGGGGTCTCCCACGGAGGCAGCGGTGACCCAACGAGGGGTCTCCCAAGGAGTCAGTAGTGACCCGACAAAGGGGTCTCCCGAGGATACAGGGTATCGGCGACCGGTAAGGCAACTGCGGAGGGAGACGTCTCGACGACCCAGTAAGGGTTCCGGCCGTAGACAGGGGATGTCTCCCTGCTGCGTCTTCGATGCCCGTTTAAATACTGCTTCTGCCGGGCATCGATGACGCAGGCAGTCGCCCAGAAACCGCTATGTTCTAGGGAACTCGCAGTTCACTGACCGGGGTAGGGGCAAGCGCACGTGAGTGGTGCCTGGCCCTTGGGGAAGGCCCAGGGAATAAAGGACGCGGGCGGCAGGGTAGGAACACGTGCGCTCAAAGGGTGTGGGAACCGGCCGGCGGCGGGAAAGACCCAAAAGGACAATACGCGCCGGCGACAAGTGTCTGACCGCCGCGGCGCGCCGTGCCGGCCACTCGGAAAGGGGTAAGGGAGGTGGCGAGGAGGAGAGGGTTCCCTCCCACATCCACCCCCTTAGCAAATCGGACTACGAGGTGGGGGATTAAATGTTGTAAACTTTGCCTCAAAGATATTTTACAGAAACACAAGCAGAAAATAAGTATTATAAATGCATGCGGACATAATTTATCTGACATGACAAAAGAATATAAATGAAAAAAATGCAAAATGTTGTGAAAAATGGCAATAATGATAATAACACAATTTTTTTTTCCTTTTCCTATTTTTTAAATAAACGTCCAATGTCACTCTTGAAAAAAATCACTTAAATCACTTAAATCACTTAAATCACATTAATGCACTTAAATACTGTCCCTATTGATAATAACGCAACATCTTTTTTTCCTTTTTTAAATAAATGTCCAATGTCACTTGCGAATAAAATCCGTAACATTATGCACTTATATACAGTCCCTATTCACTCACTCTTTCCACCGTTATTTCAAACACCGTCGAGCAGCTGCCCTTTTCTTTTTTTTGTTTATCTCTCGCCGCCTCCTGTTGTGCAGGCGGCGGGAGATAATCTTTTCCCTCTCCTTAGTCTCCTCCGCTCCGCTCCAATCGCTCGCACACAACTCGAGTGCGTCCTCCATGGTGTTGGTGGTCGGGGAAGATGGTGGGTTACACACGTTTAAGCCGCTCCCGGGGGTTGGAGGCCTCTCAGGTGTTGACGGGGGGTCCATATCTGCCGGAGGTGTGGTGGTGTATGAGAGTGTGGTCAATGCCGTCCAAGCGGTCTCGGATGAGCTGCCCCGGGGTGTATACTGGTATCCTCCTCCGCATATGACACCTCCTGGTGTCGGCGGTCGCTCCGGTGTCGATGGAATGTCAAGGCCGCATCCATCGCCAATCTCCGCCCACACCGGCGTGGTAGTCCGTGGGGCCGTCTCCTCCGCGTCCTCCAGATCGGAGAGCGAGGAGCCGAAGATCTCCATCAGCCTGGACAGGCGGGCGCTCTTATCCGTGGTGTGACGGCGCTTCATACTGAAAAATATAGGAACTAAATACTCAGCCCTCGACCCGGGAGGGGTCGGAGGTTATAGCGAGGGGTCTCTCTGGCTTCGGGCTGAGGGGGAGAGGCGGATGATCTTGCTTGGCACTCGGATGCAATAGTGGTGCCACTGGGTTCGGGAGGATGGGGGGAAGGTGAAGATGGCTCGGGTTCTTCGAGGAATCTTGGGAATGACGGTTGAGGGTCGGGTGGTAGGGGCAGAAGATTTCTGACGTGCACTGTGAGACACCTTCCGTTTTGAGTGTTCTTAATGTCGTAAGTTACTGGACTTCTATTCTTGGTCACTTGGTATGGACCTATCCAACGGGACGCCAACTTTTTACATGTTCCATTATTTAGTTTCATATTTCTTAGAAGGACCATTTGTCCCACCATGAGCGACGGAAGCGTGAGTCCCTCGTTGATCCTTTCTCGTTCTCTCTCTAAATTTCTTTGACTGTACTCTGCGGCCTGTTCGTGCGCCATCTGCAGCCTCCGCCGCAATACGAGTTCGTATGGAGGATCTTCGGCGTATGAAATGCCGATAGGCTGAAGAATAGCGTCCCATGGCATATCCATTTCTCGTCCATACAATAAATATGCCGGGGTGAATCATGTAATTCTATTTTTACTATTTCTATATGCAAATAGGGCAAAATTTAGATGTTCGTCCCAGTCTGAATGGTCCTGAGACACATAATGTGAAATAACGGAGGCAAAAATTGATGCGCCCTTTCTAAACGTCCGTTGGCCGCGGGATTATATGGTGAAGTACATATTGCCTTAATATTTAGAGTTTTGCAGATATTCTTCATTAAATTGGAGGTGAAGTTTGCTCCGCGATCCGTTAGTAGAATTTTTGGCACGCCATGGCCACAAATGACAGTTTCAACGAAGGCCCTTGCCACCGTCTCTGCCGATTGGTCTGGGATTGCGACTGCTTCCGGGTACCTCGTAAAGTAATCTTGGCACGTTAGGATGTAAGAATTTCCACGAGAAGACGTCCTCACCGGTCCAACAATATCGAGCGCCATCTTCTCTAGAGGATGAGTAGCTTCCGTGACTGGCTGCACAGGTATTTTTTTCACTCGAGCCTTCCGTTTCTTGCACGCCAAACAATTCTGTACGTACTCACGCGTGTCGGAGTAGCATCCATCCCAAAAGAAGTGTCGTCTCACGATTTCCAGGGTCTTTTCTATCCCGAGGTGACCTGCTAAAGGATTGTCGTGGCAGCGTTTCAATATGTATTTTCTCATGGCCTTCGGTGCGGCGATCAGAAATCTTGGAGTCTGCGAATCAGGTAAAGCTTTATACAGAATCCCTTCGTTGTCATAGAATACCAAGGGGTCATGATTTCTAGCCAATATGTGATACGGTTGTAGGTCGGGGCACGATGCCTGAGCATGAAGTATCATTTCTCTATCCCATGTTGGCTCGTGGGTGACCGTCTCTTCCTCGATGAAATTCACTCCCGGAGACATTCTTGAGAGTGCGTCTACGTGAGGTAGCTGTGTTCCTGGTCTATGTTGGATATCGAAATTATACTCGGAGATCTCCATTATCCAACGCGCAAGCCGCGGTTTCGGTTCCTTTAAGGTCAAAAGCCATCGGAGCGGCAGATGGTCGGAATACAAAGTGAAGGTGCGCCCGAGAAGGTAAATGCGGAATTTTTTTATCATATCGACGACAGCTAGGCACTCCAATTCCGTCGCCGAATACTTCTTTTCTTGGTCGCGTAATTGTCGACTGGCACAGGCTACGGGGTGCTCTCCATCCTCAAATTCTTGGGAAAGAATTCCTCCCAAGGCTTGCGTCGATGCATCCGTGGTGAGAATGAAAGTTCTGGAGAAATCAGGAAATCTCAGAAGTGGGTGGGTGGAGAGAGATAGGCGTAGGCTCTCAAACGCTTGCTGTTGCTCACTACCCCACTGGAAATCACTACTCTTTTTAATTAATTTGGTGAGATTACGTGAATGGCTTGCGAAATTTGGTATGAACTTCCTGTAATAACCAACCAGCCCAAGGAAGGATTGCAATTTCTGGACGTTTGTAGGTATTGGAAAATTTTTGATGGCTTGTACTTTGCTCTCATCAGGCTGAATTCCGCCTGCAGATACCACATGACCTAAAAAGTTGACTCGTTTTTGGAAAAAATGGCATTTTTGTGGTTTGAGACGCAGGTTTGCACTCCTTAATCTGCTAAAGACTTCTCGAAGCCCCTCGATATGCTCTTCTGCAGCTGGATCGTAGCGGATAATGTCATCTAAATAGAAAGTGCATCCTTTGTTAATTAGCCCTTCTAATACCTTCGTCATCAGGCGCATAAAAGTTGACGGGGCGTTGACGAGTCCGAAACTCATTTTGTTGCATTGGTAATGGGCAGATGGTGTACTGAAGCCGCTGTATTCTTTACTTTGGTCGTCCATTTCAACCTGCCAGAACCCATTGCAGAGATCCATCGTGGAGAAAAATTTCGCTCCACCCAGCTGATCAAATGTTTCATCAATGTTCGGCAATGGAAAAACTTCCTTCTTAGTCACTCTATTTAACGCACGATAATCGATGCAGGGGCGGTATTTAACAGGAGCACCGGGTGTAGATTTTCGTTTGACTAAGATGATAGGCGCTGCCCATGGGCTCGTAGAGGGCGATATAACGCCTTGCTCCAACATATTATTAATTTCTTCCTCTAAAATGGGCCTGAGAGCGTGGGGGACGCGGTAGGGTCGTTTTTTAATTGGCTGCGCGCCTCCGACGTCGATTACATGCTTCACTATATTCGTAGATCCCAAGGGAATATTACCGTAGGTGAATATGTCCGAATACTCCGTAATTAGACTTTTTAAGGGTTCAAGTACTTCCTCCGGTACATTTTCGAACTTGAATAGTGGTAGTAATAACTCTTCTTTCATCTCATCCGGCCAAAACTCAGGGTCTTCTTGTATGTCAGCATTCACGGAGAGAACCATATAGTCATCGTCTTCGTTTCCGACTTCATTGACTGAAATTTTTGTTCCACATTTCACGATCTGTTCACAGCTTGAAATATTTCCAAGCAGAATGCTTACTCCGCCATCATTAGCGACTTTAGCTAGAGATGGAATCGCGAGAATATCTCCATCTACTCCTTCCACTGAAACCTCTTTCCCGGCTAATTCGTGATTCCAAGCCGTTGTTAGCATTAAAGTATAGGGAGGGATTTTTAACCGTTCTTTTATATTTGCTGTCTGAGGAACTACTGCATGCTCCGTAAATGCACCCGCAACGGACGCTATGGCTGAACATTTCTCTGCACTGGATTTTACTTCGATGGACGCGTTGAAGGAACTCTTAATACCTTGGCTGGATTCTTCCCCTATTTCCGCACTATCTGCCACACTAAAGATTGCGGTCTTCTCTGTGAAGTCGTCAGCATTCCAGGTATTCCTAATTGGTAACTCTAATTGGCCTCTTCCATTACTAGTCAACCCTCCCTCTGCAGCAAGATCGTCCCGTACTTGCCTCTCGGCTAGAAAGATTGCGGCTTGCCCTACTTGTTCGTCAGCACTCGAAGCATTCCCAAGAGGAGTCTCTGACGGCACGGCCCGGTCTTCGCCAATCTTTACATTTTTTCCAGGTATGTCTTGTGCTTGCCTCTCGGCTGAGGGGATGACCATCGGCTCTAATTCCTTTTCCGCTCTTAACGCATCCAAAAAGCAACTCTCGATTTCCACAGCCATGTCATCGCGTTTTTCTCGCTCATCTTCTCGATTCTCCGTCCTACCATCATGCAGTACATCAGTCGTTCCAGCAAACAATTGATTTTTTTCTTCCGATTCGGTTTCGTTAGCGTGATTTAAATTCTCAGGTGGTTCCTCAAAATTAATTAAATCTTCATTTACTACAAGTATCTCTTGGGGTTTCAATGGTGTCGGTAGCAGTGCGTCATTGTCTCCGGGCGATTCGCCTGATATAAAATCTGTATTTACGGCGGTGTTTATTTGCGGATCTTGATTTTTGGTGCTTTCAAGGGCCGATTCATCGAAGGAAATTAAATCTATTTCCTTTGAAGGAACATCCTTTTGATTTAGGGTCACTTCATGTTCTGCGGTCACTTTCATAGTGCGACGGTCTAAGCATATCTGACTCCCATATCGAGTCATGAAATCCAAGCCAATGATTCCGTCGTAAGTTGTGTCGCCCAAATCGACAATCAAGGAATCGTGGGAGTAGCAGATCTTGTCAATCAAAAATGGAATGTAACTCTGCCCTGCGACTTTCAATGAATGACCAGAAGCGCTCTTGATGGGTGGATGGTAAGATGAAACTTCAAGTGCGTGGAATGGAAAGATTTTTTGATGCACAATCGTAACCGCTGCGCCGGTGTCAACTAAAAATCGGCAGGGTCTTCCCAATATGCTTACTGACAAGGTCATGCCCGCTGCAGGTGAGACTGATAGTATTAATTCGTCCCCGACCTCGCGGCCGGGGTTGATCCATTTCCCTGGGCGCTTAATGACTGTTTGGTGGGGCAATCTATAGGGCGGTGGCCGGTTTTTTTACACAGGCCACAACAGATTAAATCACACTCTCTCGAAAAATGCGTATTTTCTCCACAATTGAAGCATCGTCGCGTTTTTGAGGGACAATTGCGAGAGAGATGGCCTTCGCGCCCGCATGAATAGCAAGTGCGGCTGGAATTTACTCTTTCTCCGGCCCTAGGAGATTCAAAGCGAGGACGAGGCGGTGATGAAGTGAAGAAGTTTTGTGAATTGTTTTCACTGCAGATCCGGTTTACTTGAGGAAGATGGTGTGAATGCGAAAATGCAGAAGAGGCTGCGTTGGAGGTGTTTCTATACATGTAGTTAACTGAAGCTTCATTTTGGCGAAGAGGTGGATAATTGGCGTCTATGGTCTTAGCCGCATAATTCCGGACATTAAATTCCTCGTTGAGGGCGAAATCTTCTGCTTCTAGCATATTCTTAGGATTTCTAACTTGGACGAAACGACCAATCTCCTCGCGCAAACCTAGCATAAATTGCATTAGAAGCCTATTTTCCAGCATTGTTGTGGCTCCTTCTGATGCAGGATCTGCAATTGATTCCCTTAGCTGCCGTGAAATTTTTCTAAGGCGTGTCGCGAAACTTGAAACAGACTCTAGAGGCTGCTGAACACAATTGGAAAACATTCGCTCTAAGGAGAGTGGCGAGATGCGGCATGCAAACCTTCGTTTGAGAAATGTGGAGAAGTTGTCGAAGCTTTCCACCACATGAGGGTTTGCTGATACATATTCGGCGGCAGAACCACTCAAACGCAAGCGAGCGATACACAACGTTTGCTGTTCAGTCCAAGCACTGAGATGACTAGTAATTCGCAGTCCTTCTAGAAAGGTATCTACAGAAATATCATCATCCCCACTGAAATTGGGTATGAAATACACTTGGCTACCTAAGGCATTATTTGCAACAGGTAAACATTTTGAATTGGACGAATCCGTATTACTTCCAGTGGTAGATGGAGTGATTGAATTTATCATTGGCTCAAAGTCAATAAAGTTAGATAAGGGTTGTTGCACACAAGACGAATGTGGGAAAAGAGCGAATGAAGGGCTTTGGATAAACGGATTCATGGCGATAAATAATAAAATTACAATAAACAAATTAAAAATTTAACACGGATAATGTGGGAATAGATGCACAGCTAGTATTGAGCCGCAAAACTATGTTTGATACAAGTTTGGCACCCGTTAATAAGAAAAGTGAGGAAAAAAATAAATATCATGGCTCTGATTCGTTATTCACACCTGACACCAAATATCGTACATATGATTCGTTATTCACACCTGACACCAAATGTCGTACGTATGATTCCTTATTCACACCTGACACCAAATGTCGTAGGGGTTGGCCGCAAACCTACGACGGGGTTATGGACGGGGAGCACGCGTGAAGTAAGTGAAATGATATTCGGGATTCGGGAGCCAAAGTTCATTTATTGCAGTTACTATAATTAAAAACAAAGAGGCAAAGTGACAACGGGGCGCTAGAGGGGGTGACGCTAGAGGGAAATACAGGGCCGGTACTTACTCGGTGCCGAGGGTGAGCGGTGACCCGCAGTGGGGTCTCCCAAGGAGGCAGTGGTGACCCAACGAGGGGTCTCCCAAGGAGGCAGCGGTGACCCGGCTATGGGGTCTCCCACGGAGGCAGCGGTGACCCAACGAGGGGTCTCCCAAGGAGTCAGTAGTGACCCGACAAAGGGGTCTCCCGAGGATACAGGGTATCGGCGACCGGTAAGGAAACTGCGGAGGGAGACGTCTCGACGACCCAGTAAGGGTTCCGGCCGTAGACAGGGGATGTCTCCCTGCTGCGTCTTCGATGCCCGTTTAAATACTGCTTCTGCCGGGCATCGATGACGCAGGCAGTCGCCCAGAAACCGCTATGTTCTAGGGAACTCGCAGTTCACTGACCGGGGTAGGGGCAAGCGCACGTGAGTGGTGCCTGGCCCTTGGGGAAGGCCCAGGGAATAAAGGACGCGGGCGGCAGGGTAGGAACACGTGCGCTCAAAGGGTGTGGGAACCGGCCGGCGGCGGGAAAGACCCAAAAGGACAATACGCGCCGGCGACAAGTGTCTGACCGCCGCGGCGCGCCGTGCCGGCCACTCGGAAAGGGGTAAGGGAGGTGGCGAGGAGGAGAGGGTTCCCTCCCACACTCTAACCACTTAACCTATCTGACTGGCCATTGACTGCTATTACTTATTAGTAATCTCCTTTAATGTATCGTTAAAGTGACTTAAAATTCTAACCACGTCCCCAAATTTTCATACGATTTCTTTCTTCTTCAGCTCGGCATATCTCCCAACATTCTCTCCAAACCGCGCATTCTTCTCCACTCTCCACCCTGCTTACCCAGGATCCTTCCCTCTGTCACGTCCTTCTAATCCTCTAACCTTATAGTCTTTACCATCCTGTTTCTCCGCCTTATCCTAATTTCCTCGTTCATGTTCCTTACTACCCACATTCTCCATTTTCCTCCATATCTACATCTCAAAAGTCTTAAGACTATTTCTATCTCCTTTTCTCAAGGTTCGTGTTTTGGCTCCATGCAACGCCACCACGCTTCATATTAGGCTTTTCACCTGTTTAATCTTTACATTCCTTCTCAACAAAAAATAAAAAAATATGTATAAGGAGTGATCGCCTCTTCCGTCAACGCAATTTTTCTTCTACCTTGGATGCTATCATAACCCTCTTCCTCCAATATACTACCTAGGTATCCAAAGTTGTTAAATTTGATGTAACCTGAGACTTCGTACTTTACCCTACGACCGTGCTTTTAAACTTGTTCTCCCTCTTTTTGTTCTGAAAAATCTCATTGTTTTAGTTTTCTTATGATTTTTGTTCATTTGTTTTGTCTCACACTGTTTTATAGTTTTATGATGATATCTTTAAAATGGGTTTATTTTAGTAGTCGCTGAAGCGCGTATAGAGTCAATGTTTGCTGCGTTTTCATGTGACGTAGGTATGTTTGGATTTAGCTACTCTACGTATTGGTCTAATGCCCTAATTGAAATAGATGACTTTTTTTATTGACTCTTGTATTCCTATTCTAAAATTGCTTACTGAGACCTTAGTTAAAAACTAATCTATTATGTGAATAAGATCATTGTCTTTGAGCTTCAGAACTTATTGGAACAACGACTTTTTACAAGGCACTAAAAACTGAAAAACTCAAAAACTGATCTGAAGTTCCTTTTTTTTAAAAAAAAACCCTTAGCAAAAAAAATCTTAGAAATTATACTAAAATTGGATATACTGTGGAATCCAAGAACGGGATTTATAGAAGGAAAATTTTAAAATAATATTTCTTTACTTATTTCGGTGATTTTTATTGTTATGATTATTGTTCTCTGGCATTCCTGGATGATAATAAAATGGCAAGAGATTTTCTGAGCCTTTTTCTTATCACGTGGAAAAAATAAGGTCTGCTTTCAATCAGTGTAAAATACAGTGTTTTGTGAACATTGTTGAATTCTCTTGAAATATCGATAGTATTTTTTCGCAAAGTATTTTCGAAAGCATCCTCCTAAGTAGTCATAAACGAGAACTTGTAAGCGATTGATGCTTTTGTGATGACGAATTTCTTTATTTATCCACGCATGGTATAAGACAATGGGGAAAATCATCATTTGATGGATTGTATTTGTTTTAAAAATCGCTTTTTATTTCGTTCGCAGAATTTCCTGACTTTGATCCCCCTTGATTCCACGACGCGTCGTACTCAAATATTCCATGCTATCGATAAAATATGCCCTTATTGCCGAGTGGTCTTGAAAAATCTTTTACGATTGCCGTCTGCGAAACTTTTGGGGCACCAATGATGGCTCCTATTACCACCCCTCGTCTCTATTATTCATCTACCGCGGCTTAAGGCTAAGTTTTCCAGCTCGAGAATTTTTACATAATATTCCCCACCCTGCAGAAAATACCCTCTTTGTGCAAACCAAACGAGAATGGATCCAATTAGTGAATCATTGGAGCTGTTTCTTTTTTATGTGCACCCGGAGAGCAAGGCATCAGATAATCACTCAGTAGTGGTCGAGGGGTCAAAAAATCCCCTCGACCCATTGGAAGAGCGTATCGGAAGGAGTCCGTAGGAGGGAAGGGTGAGGGAGAGAAGGCTGCTCAGGGGGGAACTATCCAAGGGTCCCTTTCAAAGAAAAGGGTAAAAAATAATTATCAAGCTAAATGAGGGTGTATTTCAGGGTGGGTAGAGGTGGATGGGTGAGTGGCAGGAAGGAATAACCGCCGCTTCTCTTCCTCGCTTCTTCTCCGCCAACCCCTTGTCCTACCCTTCCCCCCAAACCTCCGTGTAAACCTCCCTCCCCTTCACATTCCCCTACATTCGCCAACCTCCAAACCTTCCATTTCCTTCTCTAACTCGAGTCATTCGTTCCCTTAAATGATCTCAGGGACAAGTGGACTGGAGAAGAAAAAAAGGACGGGAGTCCCTTTGCTAAACGAGTGGAGATAAGGGGTCGATGAGAGGGGGAATGGAGCATCGGGATAGGGGTAAAGGTTGTGGAGAAAAGGGGGAATGGTGGGATGAAACGAGGGAGTGAAAGCGTAGGGGTAGGTATGATTGGAGCAGAGGGTGGTGTTCCAGGCCGTGGACGAGGAGTAGGAGGAGGAAAAGGGGAAAACCCCGAACTTTTCCTGAGAAGGCAAGAAGTCATCCTTAAATGATGGCCAGTTCTCGTGGGGAATGGAGATTACTTGCTTTTCACCGATGAAATTTAAAGAGAGGAAAGGAAATCAACCCTCTATATTTTAGAGAAGGGCTGTGGACTTTAAAGAAGTGCCTGGACTATTGTATTGCAATTCCCTGGAGCGCGTTGAAAAAAGAACTGGAAAGGCTGCCTGTCTCTCTCCATTCTAAAGATCCGTATACTGGATTTCTCTAATTAGTATGCATTATAAATGGGGATTTTTTTCGTCCATTCAATATTCAGTAAGATGTCAGAATGCTTCATATTTCGGGTAACAATAGATACTATTGGTTAAAAGTGTAGAGATACCGATAATGGATGCCGAACGCTGCATAGAAGGTTAAATAATTTCGTGGTGCTTTGGCTTTCCAAAGTGTGTGGTTTACAGTAGAAATTGTTCTTCGACATAGACGATGACTTAGGCAAATATAGCCTATTAAAACGTGATTTCGTTTTTTGCTGTAATAGCGCAGCGAAATTAGTGTGATTTGGCATTAAACAATATTAATATTTGCAGTTGTTGTTCTCTGTTGCCAGGAATTGGATGACTCGGGACTACGCTCAGGACATTGATTGCACTTTCATTTTGTCACGCCTTTAAGGGCTTATTCACATCGAATATTTGCCATATGGTTGCTCATGTTGTTTTCAGCTTTTCACTGTTGGTTTGAAATTTAGGTATGTTCAATCCGTGGGTTGGTATGGTTGGTGAGGGATGAGCCGAACCCAACTGCGAACCAAGGTTTGGAAATCCGACAAAATACCTTGTCCAGCGGCGTACGAAACCCACGCATCAGGGTAGATTGAGGCTATGATGTTGGAAAAGTGAGGGCAGAAAGAGAATTACAAGGTATTGCAGTTAGTTTAACGAGCGGTGAGAAATATACTGACTTGAAGAGAGAAATAGCGTCGAAATGGAAATGTTAGATGAATGAAATGCAAAGAACAGTAGGGCCATTCCAACAAAATCTACCCTAACCGGTGGAAAACTATTAATTTAAAAGAAGTATGTGTCGTTCTTTATGCCTTTTAGAAATGGACATTTTGGATAATTATATGTGAATTAGGGCTTTTAAAATTTTGTAGAATGGAAATCATTGAAGCCAAATATTCGATAATTGGCAAATTAATGTTTGTCAATGCAAAACATCGAATTCCCAGTGATGATTAATGATTATGGACCGGAAAGAAGTTTTCATACAAAAAGATCTTATTGGTATTATAATATGAAAAGTAAAGAAAAGCCTGTACCTGGACAAAGATCTCTATACGCATGAAGTGAAAATAAATATTCTGATAGAAGGTAGAAACAGGAAACTATATATATTATTACAGGATACTATATATCTATTATATACGGCTGGCACGATGTTTACATAAATTTTGCTTTAACGGCCAGGCGTGATGTATAGGAGGAGGTACCTAGTTTTACGTAAGTTAATTTAGAAACATAGGAAATGAGTTCTCTGGAATAGTCTCTTAAGGCTCCAAAGATGGAATGGAAATTAATTTCATATGGAATTTCCTCCTCGTTTGATGCTGAGAATGGCTGAGCAAATTTAATGAGTCGGGAAATCCTCGGTAACATTCCTTAAAGGAGTTACACACCTGTACGAGGATATAGGCGATGAAAAATCGCTCACGTATACAGGTCCTCGAACCTGGATCTCTCGATCTCGCTCCAAAGCACCCACTCCACTGTATTGAATGCATTTTTGAGCATCAGCGGGGGACGCTTCGGTAACTTCCTTGGCTGAGGCATTCACCGTGGTATCTAGAGATACGGGTTCGATTCCCGTTCCATACGGATGAATATTCATGCGTTGAATCCTCTTTCATGGTTGAACTATTTTCGCGTAGTGAGGTTTCAATCCATCACATTGACTCACTTTAGTTGGGAATTTAGTAGTGAATATCACGACGCCATTTCAAGATTTCGTACTCCTTGCTGGTTAATTGGTACTCTTTTTCAATGGTCGTTTTACATAAATATCTACTCGTTGCGAGTAATCCCTGTCAGAAAGTTGAGGACCACATTATCGGCTCACTCCGACGATCATCGCTCTGGCCTGAGTCGTCCTTGCGCGTCCAACTTCGCCGATCCATCGCAATCTGCGTCGACCTGAAAGGCATCAAACCTAAGGTTTCCCCTAACGTCCCCCACCCTATCATTCACTCCTCAAGGAAGTCCTCGTCCCACCTCGACGAGCGCACCACGCGATCCATCGATTTCAAATCACCGCCATTACGAGAGGATGCCGACGTGGGGAAAATGGGAGAGGGAAGGTAAAAAATAAAAGAAAAGAAAGGCAATGAAAGTGATTGGAGAGAGAGAGAGAGTATATGAGTAGTAAGACGAGCCAAGGAGACGCAGGGGGGGAAGCAAAAAAAAGGGAGGGGTTCAGAGATGAAGCGGGGAGGGTGAAACAAGGATTTGGTGCGGGGACTAGGAATCCTAAAGAGATCTGCTGGGATGGCTGTAAGTGGGGTAGTTGCGGCTGGTGGCGTTTGGAAACAGGGTGAAGGAGAGCGGGAGACTAGGGGTGAATAAAGAGGTGATGGAGTGCCTTGCAAGACGAAGGGAGAGAGAGGAAAGAGTGCTCGCATGAGAGTGGGGGGAAGGATCGGGGCAAAGGAGAGGAGATGATTGGGGTCGAATGGGTTCTGTGGCGGAGTCAAATGAGCTGCGTGCCTTGGGTGTCCTAAGGATCCCTGGGGCATAGGGTGGGGGAGGGGATATTTTTTCCTCCCCAACTCAACCGAAAAAAAGAAGCTGGTAAGGGAGACCAGCAGAGGGTGAAAACCAAAAGGAGCTAGCAGCGTCGGGGGGTGGGATACGAGGATGGGATGAAGCGTAAAAAGGGGAGAGAAAGTGGAGGTCTTGAAGGGGGAATGAAAGCGCTAGGTGAAATTGGGGGAAGGGGGTAAGATGAAATGGCGGGGAGGAGTCTGCGTAACCATGGAAATGGATGTGGGGGCGTTCGAGAGAGGGGGTTGAGCTTGGATTCTACGTCATTTCCGGAGTCACCAGACCATGTAGTCGTAGACCGCAGCCTCGAGCAAGTGGAGTCGATATGGTTGAAGGGGGGGAGAGCGGTGCGCCGAAGAGGAATGTTTTTTTTTCTTTTGGTGCGGTGGAGGGGGTGCTGAGGGTGGCAGGAGTCTCGTTGGCAAGCGGAGGAGTTCCGAGAGGGAATGGGAGAGGGAGAGAGAGAGAGTGGGAGACAAAGGAGAGGAAGAAAGTGAAAGGGTTAAGGACGAGGGATGAATTTGGAGTGACTGTTAAGTAATTCAAAACGATTCTTTCTTTCGACGACGTATTTCATTCACCCCGCATATCATTCCCCTCTTCGCGGGTTACGCTTCTGAACAAAGCCTCTCCGAAAAAAACTTATATATTTCACTTTCAAATGCCGAATCCATGGAGCGAATTGCCCGTATATTTTGAAGGTATTTGAATGTATATCTTTACTTCAGTCTTTTTTTTCCTGCCATAGAAAAATTGCCAAAAACCATAAAGGTGTATACTCAAGTATGCGCTCCATCGTCGGAATGTGAAGCGTTTTTGGTGAGGTCGTTTGCTCTATCGCTGACATTTTTCAATTTTGAGCGGGTTGTCGGAATTCATTGGTGGCCCCCTAGCCGAGAGTTTTGCAGCAAAACAAAAAGATGCTTATTGACGGATAGTTCAGAATTATGGGAATTGAGCTATATTAAATAGCTTAAAGTTAAAATAAAGTAATTGAAAATAGATAGTCTTCCGTGGCAGAAGTTACTTAAACTTGCAGCCGTAAGTTGGGTCCTCGGAGAAAACATGCAGCCTATCCACTATTCGTTTGCTCCAGGGACTTTTCCGGCATTGCAGGTGCAAATAAGTTGCCTTGAAATCGCCGCACAGTGGGACACAATAAAGAAAATAAGGCCAAAAGTCGAAAAATGAAGTTCGCGGCCAAAATATTAATATAATAATAAAGAAAGCCAAAAATATATGATAAATATTATTGATTATGTGCTCTTGAAGATAGTATACTACACGGAGCACATAAAACGTCAGGATAATGAGTACGACCAGTTACATTATAGCATGTCATGGTGATTTTGGCTGCCCAACCTTTCGCGTCAAAAGGATGAATGTTCTTATCTTCATTGAAAATTTTCTATGCAATATTTTGGATTTTTTAAATTTTACACAAAATAACACTACGAGTTTAGTGTAGTACAGTTTAACGTTTATTTTGACGTGTTTAGATTTTTATTAAAAAAGTGCTGTATTTACGTTAAATTTAATTTTAAATGGCAGTTATTGTTTTCATCGACATCTGCCGACACGGAGAAAAACTATACTGCGTGATAGAGTAGAGCATAAATAACAGTTTTTGAAGAAAATTCTTGCAGATTTTAGCAGTTTTCATTTTACAGTTTTTATATTTCTTCGAAAGTGCACCGGTCACTTCTTCGCTGCCGCGGGGGGCGCCATTTGCCTCTATATGGGGAAATGGTGAAATTTCTAAATATTCACGGAGAGGAATTTCAGTTTAGCATCTTCAGTAAGTAATATACATGTTGTACCCGTATATCACCCATACATATTGAAACAGAAATTGGCAAAAATTTGAGAATACTCTTGTCACATATTTTCGTCCCCGTTAACCATTTGGTCGTAAGGTGTACATGAGATTGAGACAGAAGATGCGAAATTTCAGTATGATCAGCCTTCCGTACTAAGTGTTCTTATGCCCTGACGACGATCGCCCATAGGCAAAAGGCGTGCCGTGGCTGGATTGGAGTGGGGGTGGGCAGGGAAGAGGGCGTTGTCGTGCAAGTGCAGCGGCAGGCGCCACGTAGGTAATACTTTGCTCTCTTCGATGTTGCCGACCCTTCTGGGTTTTACAGTTCATTCTTATTACTCTAATCCTCTGGTTACTCTCCACGGATCTCTTTTACAAGTCTACTGTGAAAAATGTCAGTTAGAACTTAACCTTGAAAAGTGTGTAACTATTAATTTTTGGAGGAGAAATAATTCGATAGTGCGATCCTATAAAATTAGTAACAAGAAGATCGATAGCGTTGAAATCATAAGGTATTTAGGTGTAACAATAACTAAAGATTTATCGTGGGGAAGAAACATCCGGGAAATATGCGGCTGGGCGATAAGAAATCTAGGATTTATAAAAAGAATACTTGGGAAATATGATGAGAAGACAAAAGAGCATTGTTACTTTTCACTAGTTAGTGCGCAGTTTCACCTTGAGTGCGCAGCCAGTGTATGGGATCCGAATGAATTAGGTTTGATGAGAGAACTAGACAGTGTGCAGCGTAGAGCAGCTAGATTCGTCAAAAGGTGTTACGATAAGTTGAGTAGCGTTTTAGAATTTATAAAAGGTTTAGGGTGGGAATCATTATCAGAGCGTAGGTTAAAATACAGATTAAATCTATCAGAGAAATTTCAGTCGAATAGCTTTGCTGAAGATGTTAGGCACATATTAAAAAAACCAGCGTATTATGCTAGATTCGACCAGGTAAATAAGATTAGAGAGATAGATTTTCGTACCGATAGATTCAAAATGGCATTTTTCCCCCGTACTATAAGAGAACAGAAAAGGCAGTATAGCAAAGGGATAGGCAAGGGAAATTTTTTAGAGCAGACTGTAGTGCATGATGCATGAATTGATCCCTTAAATACTATAGATACTAAAAATTTAGTTGCTTGAGACCCTATAGGAGCATGTTTGCATATCAATAGTGCATGATTGGTGATCTTCACCCCCTGCCACACACCCTCGTGGTGGCTTGCAGGGTATCGCGTAGATGTAGATGTAGAACTCTCTTGCCTCCTGTTGACTGACCTTGTTGCCGCTTGCACGCACTAACGGAACTCTTCGCTGTGCTTCGTCGAGGGATTTTCTGTTTGTGTTCGCGTGTTGTATTCAGTTGTCTTTGCGAGTGTGTCCAGAGAATATCTACTGAAATTTTTTCAACAATAAATGTTAACTAATGGCTAACTATACTTTATTAACCACGAGTTAAATTTATTTGCTAGTTTCTGATATTTATTTCGGTTAACGCAAGAAAGGAAATATTTGACGTAACAAGATCTCGATATATGATTTAATGGTGCAGATGTTTTCAATTGTACCCATTCCGTGCATTAATTTATGAATTAATAATGAATTATTTTTCGTCGAATATAAAAATTAGGTTGTATATTATTAAACGGAAAATCTTATTCGACTCTCTGCTATGCTATTTTTATCTTTTTTAAAAAAGTGAAGTTTTGATTTTAATGTAATTACTGATCCTTTTTAATTCATGATATGTAGTACATGTTTGGTGAGAATACCCCTCCTGCGGCACACCTTTATGGTGGCCTGCAGGCTATTATGTTGAAGGACTCTAGTTTCTACTCTTATAATTCTTGCTATGATTTCAAAGAAATGCTCTAAAGGGATTCTGAATTGTTGAACGAATAATGCTTCATTTGCAGGTTTTAAGTTTATATATTTTTTTTAGCACAGTATATATTAGAGATACCGAAAAAATAATGATGAAGCTCAAATTACTATAAGAACCCATACGTTGGGCATATGTACTTTACTCAATTGGCTAAATCGTTGTCTTTCAATAAATATTGGGGCATGTGATTTTCGACTTCTAAATAGCATCCTAGTTTTGGAGCAATTTTTTTGTTATTTTTGGTGAGTAGGTTAGTGAAATTCCAAAAAGATTGGTATATTTTGGTTTAAATGCATAATGGACTTTATCATTTCATTATAATTGATACGTTGTATCTAATACCGATCTTAAGAATTTGTAGTTATTAAGTCAAGGTAATTTCTGCTTCATCGAGAAATGGAAATATGCTCTAATACTTCACGAAGCTTTTGGGTCCTTATAGGGCAGTAATAACTTTAAGCAATGTACAGTTAAATAGAAAATAACGATACGCGTGATTAAATAACAACTAGCTTGCCCAAGAATTTTGAGACGTCTAAAACCGTCTTGTAGCGAACTTTAGTTTAGTTGGTGGTTGGGTGAACGGTAGCTGTAAGCGGTCTTCAAACATAATTGTTACACTCAAGAAGAAATGAACGATAATGGCAAGAAATGTGGAGAATATATCTTATTGTAGTAATTCCACCTAGGTAAAGGAATAAATGTGAGAGGAATTCTTATTCTAGCCGCCTAGACGTGGCTTGCAGGGCACCATGCAAGATTAGACAGATAAGACTGCTCAACCATGTAGCATGTCAAGTTCGTGGACTAGTGGTTCACAGGGATGATTGAAATCATTTTATGCATTTATGTACTAATTACCTACTCTATTTCCTCATTTTTATTTGTTATTTATTCCTAACAATTTTTGTTCATTTGTTTTTTTTCATGTTTATTACCATATAATTCAGATGACCATAGTTGTGTGTTGACGAAATTGACGGAGGGAATATTATATTGAGATGTCACATTCTAGAATCTAGCTCATTTAAAAATGTAAGAGTAACAAAGAGATAAAATATATTTTAATTTATCGATTGATGCATTAAGCTTGTGCTACGGAAAAAAAAGAAAATTACAACCTGCAAACGATGAGGGTAAACCAAAAGAATAGTTGCTGGAGAAAGTTACATCGGGGTAGGAGAATTGAGCTAAGGAGAGGAGAAAGGGATATAAGGAATGAAAGAAGGCGGTTGAAATACGAGAGGTCCGTAAATCAGTGGAGAGACATGTGAGGAGGGAGGGAGGACGCTCTGCAAGGGATTTAAGGAGAAAGGGTCCCGGGGAATGTAGGCCGAGTCATTGGTTGGGGAAGTGTCGGAAGGGGCTAGAATAAGAAGTTGTGAAATGGCGTGAAAAGTAGGGAATAGTGTGTGTTTCCGCACGAAGGAAATATGGGGGTGAACTGTAGTTAGAGAAGTGGAGAAAGGGAAAGGTTCTGGTGGGCACACATAAGAGAATGAAATTGGAGATGAAATGGGATGGGCAAGGTAGTTTATGTGACATCTGGAAAGCAGTGAGCAATACGTAATCACTCAGTTACCAAATCGATGGTTGGTTTGACGGAAGAAAATAAAGAATATAGCCTCGCACTGAGGACTCTGAAATACTTCGATGGCATTTATTTTCCTAAGTCGCTTGAAAGGTATCACTAAGGTATGATATTTGCTATATGATATATAAAATTGCTGAGCTAAATTTTTGGGTAAGTGGCATTCAAAGGTGCTTCTGATAGCAGATTTTTAAAACGGGCCTCTCATTCCATAGCCCCATTGCTTTATCTATTGAGAAGTAGTCGATGTGTACTGCCAATTAGGATGAATGCACATAATAACTAAGATCCTTGAGGCATTCGTTCGTCTAACTAACAAAAATATTTGAAAATGAAAACTATTTCTCTAGGTGAAAGAAATTTTTCAATCCAACAAAGAAAACGGTCAAGCATCATCATTTATCATGCTTTTAGCTAAACCGTAGATGGGTTTATCATAACTATTTTATAGATTATCAAACAATTTTTTAATCTTTGTAATAAGATTGCATTTGTTTATTTTGATTTGATATTGACTGATGCATGATTGTGATTGGCAATATCTTTTCCCTCCGTAAAAATGTATTAGTAACAACTCTAGATTAAATTTTCAACAATCGCGTGTAAATTCGTGAAACATTCGTGAATGTGCAATTCAAATGATCTGTGACCGAGAAACCAGTTTCGATTCGGAAGGATAGATTTGAGACGAATTGTCTAGAGAAGTAAATTCAACTATATGGATTGAATTCATTACGATCTGCCCCTTATTGTCTGGGAATCTTTGCATGTGCCACAGAAACCTGAAATCCTAATTGAGTATGATACAAAAGTAGTTACTCATTAAATGCTGGGAATGTGGTGCATGAAAGCAGTGTTTTGGCAAATATTTTTTTGAATCATTTATGAGCATGTGTTTCAAGCATTGTATAATTTTTCACCTGCTGAATCAAAATTGTTATTCGTTAGTCATCAATATTATTTTACATCCCATCGATGCAATCTTGTGATACAGATGAGGTGCACAAAAACATGCTCGAAGCATACCTTATTCGTGGCCTTTATAGCGTCGTAGCCGCTTCTCATGATGCAGAGGGATTACCTCTGGACTCTCCAGCTGCAAGTACCGTTGTTGCCATTGATGTACCTGCCTCCAGGATTGAGTTCCTTTAATCTTTATAGTGAATCCACATCATACTTTGCCCTCGTGTGCTCAGAACTGCTCCTAAAAATTATTTGAAAATTTGGGCACTTTGTCCTCAATCTTGAAGGGTACAAGGGTGCTTATTTACATTGGCTATAATTTGTAGGCATCTTGAATGAGGCGTATTTTGATTGAGATTCGGCCGGATAAAACTGTGGGGAGGGGAGAAAGAAGTGGCATAAGTAAAAGGCAGAGAGTGGAAGCGAAAAACGAGTGTGGAGGTCGGGGAGTGAGGAGGAGGAGAGGATAAGGTTAAGTTTGCCGGGAAAGAGGGAAGTTTTGGCGGAATATCCACTTATCCCCGGAACCCGGCCAAGCGTATGGTTTTTACGTGTGTTCGATGGAGCGAAAGCAAATTCCTTTCACCTTTACCCAGGAAGTTTGAGTGTGGGTTTTATTTTACTTCTCTCGCCCTCCCTTTCCTTCGTCTCTCAAAAAACCCTTTTTTTTAGTGGGAAAAGGGCACCAAGGGCCTCCCCAAACCTACTCCTAACTCTTTCCTCCACATCACTTCCTTTTAATATCCGTGGCTCTCTCTCTCTCTAACTCTATTTATTTCTCTTTAAACCCTTCTCACACCTCCCTGCGCCTCTAATTCTTTTGTGTTTTTCACTCCCTTGTTTTCTCATGCCGTTCCGTTCCTTGTTTTCCAGTTGTTCACCATCCCTCGCTTCTCTACCGCGTCTTGCGCGTCGACCCCTTCCCCAACCCTTTTCTCTCGCCGAGAATATAAATCTTGATTACGCTCGTCAATCTCGCGTCTCTCGCCTCGCCCCTTAACTTGTCTATTCCCTGTCCCCTCTGCCTCTGCATCCTAGGATTTCATCCCAGCTTATCGCCGGTTTATCCCAGGCACCGGGTTGGGATCTGGGTCAGCACGGTAAAGCTTTTCAATGCCCGCATCTCAAGGAGGAAGAAAAAGGAGGCTGGCGAAAAATTAGTCTCTTTGATCTGTTTTCCCTTTGCTTCGTGGCAATGGTTTTATTTCAATAGGCATTTGAAAAATATTTTTAACTTACCCAAATACCTATAGTTCTTTGCGTAAAGGTTGATTTCTGAGGTCTGATTAACCTCATTTATGATGTGTTGATTCTTCCCAATAATATAAATAATATGATCAGTAGTCGTAAGCGGAAAGTACCTACTCCAGACTAGGGATTCACAACCTTTTCCAATGCTGCATTATACCAACAACACCAAGTGGAAAATAACTTCTCCACAAATTGATGATATCTCTGCTATAGAATAACGTTCTGATAAGAAGTCAATATTATTTCAACGTTATGGCCATACGATAGGTATGGTCTACATATTTGTGTGTGTCTACATATTTGTTTGTAACTTGTGTGCCTAGTGGAGGGCATAACAGGTTCAGTACTCCGCCCGTTGGATGGGACATCAAGTCGTGGTCCCCTTGGCGTCTGTCGTTAAGGCGAATGGTGAGTGGCCTATGGTGTGAATCTCCCCTGCCAAGATGGAACCACAGTCGATGACTGTCAGCGCTCCATGACACTAACTAAGTGACCTGACGATTCCCAAATATGGCCTTGTTCTCCCCTCGGACACCGGCTCTACCCTCCCCTACATCGCCCATACCCTTGCCCCACTCCTAACATTGCAACATCGCAGCAGTTTTACAATGTCTCGCTCGGACTGCGTCTAGCCAGAATATCTCGCCTCGGCTGCCTCTGGCGTGAACCGGCAACCCACCCACCCTTTTCCTTTTCTGTGGGAACTGGGAAGCCGTCGCAAGCATTGGTCATTATTCTTTATTCATCGTTTTCTGCAATATATTTTTCACTATTTGTATCGGAAGAAGACTGCATGATGACTGGCGAAAAGATAGTCCTAAAAATAGAGCAATGCGGCGAAAGCCTCGAATCCCAAGGATGTTCATCAGAAGCCACTGGGTAGCCTCGAAAACAATCCACATCGCTCTTACTAAATGAAAAATATTCTACAGCACCTGGTAAGGTAGGAAATAAGACGAGTTCAAGAGGTCGGCAGGAGAGAAATTAGGAATTTTCTTTCCAGCAGCGCATCACACATCACCATTGCTATGATAACATTTATCATAGTTTTTTAACAGACTAAAGGTAGGATTTCACAAAGCATCTCCATTCACTGTCAACCCCCTCATCTCGGCGTATTTTTTTTGCATCCGCACCACTTTCCAACACCCCTCATCTGACATGCTTCACAACCCTCTTCTCCTTTTTCCAAGCATTCCACCCTCAAGAGCTATCTTCAACATCCTATCGCCACCTATTACCTACTCGCCCCAGTGACATGCTTTGTCTTATCCTGATTTCCAAATATCTTCCCTCCCCCAACATGTCCACTGAATCCGCTTTAATTTTCTTTTCGCTCCGTCCTACGAAGATGACGGCACGAAAGATGTCTGAATCACTTTTCAGGTGGCGAGCCTGAATGGTATGTTATAACATACTAATGTGTGCTAAATACTTGCTTCTATCTTCTATACTGAAGTGTCATATGTTAAGTTACTTCAGGACGGATTTCAAAAAGGAGTCCGTGTTCTGTTCCCTCTGTAAAAGAGCGCAGCTTATTCTAGGCAAAATTGGAATAAAATACTAATCAACAGAGTAAAAAAGGCTTCAGGTGGGCATTCCTTGATATCAAATCGGCTGTAACAGAACTCGAGTGACATGCAGAATAGTAAAACGGGTAGTAGAGAGTAGAGTGATAGGAGCGAAGTTCTCACGCGGATCATATTCCGGCCAGAATAATTGGACCCGATGGAATATTACGCCCTGAATTCGATACTTGCAGAAACCCCTTGACCTGCTCAGAAGGGGCTGCGGGGCATATGTTCTACTCGTAGCAAAATTCAATAAAAAACTTTCACAACTAATTACTGTCAGGAGTAAAACCTGGATGTTTTCACATAAAAGCTTGGCCAGTAACAGCAGCAGAATAGAGAACATTGGAAGCGATGGAAATGAGTGGTGTTGTAGAAGATAAATGAAGATCAAACGTACAGACTGAAATACGAATAAAGAAGTTGTACGAAGAGTTGGGGAAAGACGTTTTCTGTAGATGATTTGCATTAGGAGATAATCTCATCGGACATACTATGAGGCATAACAGCCTCCTGATGACAATCATTGAAGGAATAGCAGACGGATAGAATTACCACGGAAGGCCAAGGATAGATCATCGTGAGCAAATAAATGGATACGCTAAGGTAAGAAATATGAGGGAGTAAAGAGGTTCGTTGAGAAGAGTGCAGATTGTAGAGCTACAGCATAGGTACCAATTTTCAGATTGATGGCTGCTAATGACTTAGGAGTAATTCGGTGCATTAACATGAATTTCCTATTCTTGAGCCAACATTGCCGGTTGTATCATGTAATTGAAAGTTTAAACATTTTATAGATGGCAATAATAAATGTACTTTAACACTATTCAAACTTTTATTTCCGGTTCTCTTATTTCCATAGATCGGAAAAGTCGGGGGTCAATTATTTCGGGAAGCAAAGCTTTATTATACAATTAAAGAAATTTGTTCTCCATGCGATTCTTCCAGAATTCACCATTCCGGAAGATTATTTGGATTTTGCAGTCCATAGGAGTCCACACCATAAAATTACAAAAGGAATATCGGGAAACATGTAATTGTCCCTGAATTTCGTAGTAATAATTATGGTTTAAAACCATTGGTTTTCTTGAGTTTAAGATCCTCATCCAAGCAAAAACACTTTATTTCCTCAGCTGCCTGTTTTAATGTCATATGTTCCGATGATATTGGACATTTTACTTCAATGATGCTGCATCATTTGTTTTTCCATCAGGCGAGGCTGCTAGGAAACAGTGTCCGGGATCAACAAAAAGGCCACATGGAAACTCTGCTACCCGTTAACTCCTCATATTTCTTAATCGCATAAATTCATTTAGGCTACCGTATCTCATTGTATCATTTTCAGATGACTGGGCATAAAACTTTTCTTTTCTTTGTCTTTTCACAAGTGATTTTCCCTTCTCCTACAAATAACACCAAAATTTGATTACGTCAATCTATTCTGTCTTTCATCAAACCATTGCTCACATTCGGTTTGGACCCGCGTCTCTCTCTCTCTAGAGCTTCTATTGACCCCTCAACCGTCAATTTCTTTATCAGCTCTTCGATTTCTACATCCATTTCCTATTGGTCCATGTCCAATTTCTGACAGAACTCTCCATAATCCTTAGTTTCTTTTGCCTCATAAATTTCCCTAACTTTCCTCTTAGGCTTTTTTGCAAGACACCTCCTAGTTGACTGTTAGCGTTTAGGCCTTCGCTCGCCAAGTCTGTGTATACTTTTGAAAGGGCTTCTTCCACATATCATTTTCTACGCAGAATAATTCCACCCTGGTCCCAGCTGAAAATCAAGCCCCTGCACCCTGCACACGATGAGCATACAAACTACTTTTTCCGCGGTTCACTTGCTTGCCTCCCATAAACTTAGCCACTAACGACAAAATTCTCCGCCAGATTACTAGTGTCAATCATGGCTAGCATAATTGATTTCCATACCTAGGGTTTTAATAATTCGTTGACTTTTTCCAGGGCACCCATCTCCTTGTCGTTGAAAATGTTTTCCCTCCCCTCCTGATCATTGCAGTTATATACTTTGCAATTCGAGTGCTATTGAATACGCGAAGCGGCCCGTTTTTTAGATCCTCAACTAGTGAGTTGCAGCCATATTTTTCTTTTACTTTCTTTTGTTAGAAATAGTTTCAATTCAGGGTGTTCATCCAGAATTTTGAAGATGGATTTTGTATAACATGTAACCTCGTGACTAGAACAATCACTTTTCTTAACCAGTTTCCCACATGGAACGGATTCACGCACCTTTTCAAAAGCACTCGAATCACCACTGCCTACGAGGAAATGGTATTGAAAGAAAAGTAATTGCATCTCCTCGCTCTATCGAAATGCCTGAACAGACATGTCAGCTTCCATGCCACGTGATGATCCACTTATGGTGACCAACAACTATATTTGAAGAAAATAAGGGAGATTTCCATATTCTTGACCAAAAATAAGGGAGATTTAGAACACGGCAAAATTTCATAACAAAAAAGAAAAAAGCTATGCAGTTCTTGTAAACAAAATTAAAAAGAACTTTATTTTATACTTTGAGAAGGCCTAAATATATTTTGCCGCAGATTTTGCTTCATAAAATAGTTTGCCATCACTTTTTTTTATTGTTATTAGATTTAAAATTCAATTTACATTTCGTCATGATTACCGTGGGTTTTACTAATTATATAATTAGTAATTACAAAAAAAAACAAAAATAATGCAGGAATATAGGACGTGGCGATTCCAGGCTGAAGATAACTCTCTCAGAAAGTACCACGGTTTACTCATCGGATTTAATAGGAACAAACATTGCGTCTCTTGCAATGTAAAATAATATCGCTAACAATTAAATGACTTTTAGAAAAGTGACGGATACATTTTCGCATTCCTCATGTATATTAAGATGAAACTGATGAAACCACTGTCTAAACATACTGTGGTGAAACAGTCAAATCAGCCATGGACAACAATTATACTTAAATCTTAAATGTTTAATCTGTTCCGGTGAGGCTAGGTCATTAGCAGAAACACGTATTTTTCTGAGAATCGGTTTGATGAAAACAAAAAAACGTACAAAATCTGAAGAATTGGTTCATTGTAGTCGTCCTCAACCAAATAATTACTTCGCTTGCCATTTCCTGAGACTCCCGGCAGACCTTTTCTTTCGTTTTGCAGATGAGAATAGACCACGTCTTTCTTACTTCGAGGATGGCCTTTTCTGGCAGTTTCCATGATAGTCTTTTTTTCAGAGATAATTTAAATCGAAGAAATTAATTGTAAATTATTTCTTGACTCACTGAATGTAGAAAAATTTCTTGAAAGATTTACGCAAATATTAGGCAATTGGAAATAGCTCTCGATACGAAAAGTCGAGACGGACTGAGAGCAACGAAGAGGGACGCATAAACTTGCGACATCCTGCGCGCTGTCCTCTTCTCAGCAAAAACACAAGGTTGCAAGATTTGTCTTTCGTTCGTCCCTCCCCTTAAACGCCTCCAGCAGCATGGCCCTCATCCCTCCAGCGGCATCTCTCCCTCCCCTCCCTCATCGCTCCTCGGGTGCTTCGTAATGGTTCCATGATTTCGCCGCAAGTGACGCTCCTAGCAGCGCGTTTTTAGCGACTTCTAATTATTCTAATTACTAGTTATTACCTTCTCGTAATATTATTTAGAAAATTGGAATTGATTAGTGAAGAAACTCGAAAACTTCGTAGTTTTTCGATTTTTATAAATAACAACGCATTCTGCCATTTTGGTAATTTTTTATCATGTTTTTTAATTTTTTGCAAAATGTAAAAAGCAAAAAAGAATTTCATTGGCCAAAAAAAGTTGATGGTGAAAGATTCATGTCGATAACTTTATTTGCCTAGCTGCGAGAAGAAAAACCGTTTCAGGGGCAGTCACCATTGGCCTTAAGAGTAATCTAATGCGGACACAGGCTCCGTTACCTAAAAACTCCTACCGTTACCCACCTATCCCATATGGCGCAAATGACATCAGATGTTGGTCGCCTCACCTGATAAACTAACTATGGCACTTTTATCACATTTTATCTTCACAATCCTTCTGTTTCCTTTTAATAATTTACCCCAAAAAAATGTGTACTCTCAGAATATATAAATTCCAGTAGTGTGATTAGTTAGATGGTTGATTGTGTTTATCTAATGCATCTCGAAAAGTGTCGCGCTGAGCCAGCCTCAGCGCGGCCGTCATCCAGGGTCATGTGCCCTGCATAAATATATTGTGTATGGGGTCGAATGCCAGTCTCCCTTTAAAAGGGAGAACGTGGAAGGAAGTCCGCCAGTCGGCCTCCGCACTGAAGGCAATAAACATTCAAAGGAAGACGGTCTAGTAATTTCAAGACGCAAACTAGTAGCAGAGCGTGGTTACAATATCTTTCCCAAAAGGAACATCCTGGATCTACGATCTGGCGAA
Organism: Platycnemis pennipes; assembly: GCA_933228895.1. Classification (NCBI taxonomy): domain Eukaryota; kingdom Metazoa; phylum Arthropoda; class Insecta; order Odonata; family Platycnemididae; genus Platycnemis; species Platycnemis pennipes. Next base: position 58,637,322 of record OW121853.1, read on the forward strand.
AGACTTGGTATCGGAGATGAAGAAAGGGGGAATAGAAGAAGAGGAGACAAGAGGGTTCCTTGGACCAGCTGAGAGCCAGGTTCTGGGATTTCCTTAGGCAAACATCGGCGGAAGCACCAGCCGTGAGCAGGAGCCGTCCTATCGGTGACCACATGGAAACAGGGTCGAGGTGAATAGGAATTGACGAGCCCTCCCGACGAGTATTGAACGAATTGAAGAGTGACATACCCGGTTGTGATGGTAGCCCCTATGTTACTCCTCAACTTTTGCAAGGCAGTACACCACCTAGTAAAGCCAAATATGTTCCCCTTCAAAGATATTCACATTTATATATTACCGGAAACCAGGGGTCGTCTCACCGAAATCTGGCCAACGGCAGACGAGCAGGTTAGTGGACGGTACTGAGAAGGGAAATATTCAGGGAATTTATTCCATCGTGAAAGTTATAAGAATTCGTTAGAACTTATGTGACTGGGAACTTCCAAGGACCTGAGAGTGAGTTAGGAACCTTTGTTCGTAGGGTAAAAAGGTGGGCCGAAATTTTAGAATGCGGTGAGAAGGAAGAAGACGTAATTTACATCATATGGTAAAATGCGAATCCCGAAATAAGGAGTTCAATGATTTAAATCAATGGATGAAGGCGGTACTTCGTGGAAATTACGAACGTTAAACATGGTAAATGAAACTAACTTTGTACATTCCACACGGCTTTATATATTCCCCGATCTATTTCAAGGACTAAGCGTCATTTTCAAGGGGGGCTAACTAGTCCCCCTTAGTTATTTAGCCTCCCTTGAAAATGACAGTTAGTCGTTGAAATCGATCGGGGAATATATAAAGCTGTGTGGAATGTACAAAGTTTGTTTCATTTACCATGTTGAATGATTTTTTATAGTAAACTTAAACCCATTGCAGAAGCTTAACCTTAATAACCTAATGAGGCGGATTGACGTGGCTGATTTTCTGGTTGTGTTACGTGAGAGGGAAGGAATGTTCTCTCACCGGTCGCAAACTCGGGGGCCTGATTATTCATCATCAGTATTTCATTCTTAATAATGGTTTACTGCAGTCCTCCATTCTTCCTCCATGCCATATTCAGTGTTAATTTCCTCACGCCCAGGTATATTTTCTGCTTATGTGTGTGTAAAAATCAGGAGAAGCAGCTTTTTTAGACCCAGATTTGATCGACGGGACCAGGGGCCGAGGAGCAATAAGTGCTGGAAATGCGCCCAGGAAGGTCATTTTGACCGGAGATGTTACGTAAGGAGCGATATCCTTGAGACTCGAAGGCACTCGGAAACAACTAGCGCGCCCGTACTGCAGAGAGTCGCAGGCACCGGTAGCCGAAGGAGAGATAGGCGATAGTGCATGCTAGATAAAGGCATTGATTAAAAAAAAGAGAGCAGTTAAACGTACGATAAATTGTGTTAAAAACAAAAACTGCGAGTCGTTACTCGATTCCAGAGCCACGCGATCAAGGTTGTCGGATATCAATAAAATGAGAGACAGAGAGTAGAAGAAAGGGGCCGTTTAACCTGATATTTAATGTGTCACAGCAATATGAGAGCCGTTAGATGTGGCGTACACCGTCAAATTAAAAATCAAAATCAGGGTGTTTTCATGGAAACATAGCTTCTTAGTAATCCGAATCTATCCTTTCCTGTAATACTAGGAACCGACTTAATGGAATTTACTGGGATGGTGTTGAATAATATGAGTAACAATTCAACTCCACCAACTACAACTTCAATTCAACTTCATCATAGAGATGTGATATATTCCTTAATTGCCTCGTGAATGGCGGTGAAATTCACATTAATTGCCAGAATGTACGGATTAATCTTTACTATTACCGATTTGATTTTAATTAGAATTTTTATTAAAATCGCGTGTCATTCGTGTCACATTAATCATCAGTTTTATTATCTATTGCATAGCTTTCCATTATATCTACCTCTTAAAAAATTCCGAATCGTCATAGATACTTTCTTCGTTAATCGTTTATCAGTGTCTCTTTTTTATTCAGGAAACAACGTCTTGCGCACCTTAGAGCGTACCAGAGGGAATTGAATTTGTTCTGATATTGCAGATGGCTCCATTTGTTGGGTAAGTATTTTTTTATCATCAGATTTTTTTATATTTTACATGGACCTAAATAAAGCGTAAATGGCCGTTTTGCATCGGGCACCATAACCAGCAACAAATGCACAATACATTGAGCCATGCATGCCCTAAGTAGTGAAAATCCGACCAGGCGGGACTCGTACTTACGACTCAAGGAATTTCAAGGGAGAACTTTACCTCGCCGCCACAGAGGCCGACCAAATTAGTCTTAAAATCACTTCGAATTCTACATTTTCTGAAAATAAATTAAAGTTTGTAATCGGAAGCCATGAAGCCATGTGGGACGTTAGTTGTTGTGGCAGATCATATTTTAAGATACTTTGTCGGACACTTCAACTTTGATTTAACAATGGCAATAGAATTGCACATTGCACTTTACGAAGGTTCTCGAAGCAAACGCCTTTGCATAAAATTGCAGAAGCAATGATCTCTTGACGACTGCTCTTAATTCATTAAATTGACATCGCTTATTTTCATTCTTTCTATCTTATATAAACCTGTATTTTAGCTCAGTCATATAAGAGATAAGATTTTGGTTAAATGGAAAGATTTATTTCCTCTCCTGATCTCACTTCTAAGGCCCTGCTCACACCATTGGGTTAAGGCTTCCTGTTATAATTATTATTCACCAACGTTTGCTGTTCTATGATGGTGGTTTTATGGTGAAAATTAATGAATGTATTTCTTTATTGGTAACCAAAGATTCAAAAGTCTTTGCTGTAGTAGGGATACATTTCTTAGTGTTGTTGTGATAGAACGCAAATTGGAATATTGTTTTTCTTTTCTCCCTTTGATTGCAGTTAGCTTTTGTTTCTTAGCCAATGCATCAGATTTGTAGAGATTCACTTTGTGTTAATTTGGAGTAAGAGGATAAGTCACTTGAGTAATGTATGATATATCGGCAAATGATGAAAAGGAGCCTTTTGCAATAGTTGAAAGATACGTTCGGCGAAGCGTTAGTCCAGCAATAGTGACAGCTATTGTAGGCGGTCCTTCTTCAATCTGCTAAAATATTCCTCCCTGTCACTCTTAACAGATTCGTCCTTGTATGCTCTTCCTTTCGCATATCTTTACTCCTTCCATTTCCAAGGTGTAAAAATAATTATCATTTCTTGTAAAAATGCTTGTAAGTACGTACTTTTTATATATTGTACACATTTCATTTTACAATTTAAGTTCATGGATTTCATTTTGCATGCCAACAGATTTTTTTCTCATGTTTCTGTGTACAATGTTATGAAACTTTTGAACTGTCTAATTTTTATGTTGCTGCTGCTGAAAGTACCACTAGTACATCCGGTCGTCGATGCAAGCATTGTAAAGGAAGAGGAGTGTAAATTACTTTTACGTAGTACCCTCAGTACCCTGCAAGCCATGGGGAACCTGTACGGGAGGGGATGAGGGTCATCAAACATGCACTACTTGTTATACTACTACTTGAACTATATGATAGGTCACGGGACCGTTTATTGATGTTTACTCTTTTTAACCGGAATATGTCTGGCTTGATCGGGTAGTTGATCATAGTTGGTTAAAATGAACTCTTCTGCCAAAATCGCTCAAAAGGCGATATTAAGGTCTCCTTGTTACTGTACATCATAGGAATGAAGGGCGAGTTAGAGAGCGAGAAAGCATTTTTATTTCCTTTCAAGTTCTCTCACGAGACGGTTGCATCCAACCCTTCGTCATTTATCCTTCCTTTCATTTATCCTTTGACCCTTTTTCAGTGGCTTGTTATGAACTGCCCCTTCCTTTGCTCCTCGATCTTCTCCTCACGTATTAGTCTCTCTCGCTTCCTCACACGAAGAGGAAACGCTCAGAATCCTTCTCGACCTCGTTCCTTTTGCCGTTTCCTTTCGTTTCTTTTGGAATTTCTCCCCGTTCCGCTCTCCGCGTTCTAATACACTTCCACTCACGCTTGTAAAGCGGATCGTATATGTTTTTTTTTTGAGTCGTTCCTCTCCTCTCTTGTTTGACCCAAAAATAAAAAGAAATTTATTTCCGCTCTCTCTCTCTCTCTCCATATATATATATACCCGTGGTATGGTCCTCGCGTGCTCTTGCGTGATCTTATGGTGCGAACGGAGAGGGACTTAAAGGGATGGAGAGACGGAGAGAGAAAGGAGAGGGCTAGGTTGAGTGTTAAGAGAGAGTGAGAGGGAGTTGTTGAGGAAGAGGCAGACGCCACGCCGGGCCAAGTGTCGCCCAGTAGTTAACCTCTCAACCGAAAAGAGGAAGGAGGAAAAAAATGAATGCGAGTGAAGATAACCGGAAAAAAGCACGTCCCAACCGCAGGTGTCTGACTGTGCGGTGCGCGAGTTTTTTGAAAGCGTCGGTGGTGGTTGGGGTCTCGGCTCCTTTTTGCCGGATGAGAGAAAGAGCCAGCCGCGGGTGCCGAGGGGGTAAAAGGAGTAGATCGTGGGTGTGTGTGTGTTCCGGAGTGGGAGGAGGTGTGGGTGGCGGAGTTTAGGAGTAAGGCCACGCCTGTGTGTGTGTGTGGAAAAGGCAAAAGTGATTTATGTTTCTATCCCATAGAGCGCGCGCGGGTGGCTGGATATCGTTGGGTCCGTCGGGATATTACGCCTTTTTTTCCGAACGGGGTTTTTGAGGGAGGGGAAGTGTTCCGGAGATAACGCAGCGGGTCGCGCGGGCTGACCGCTTGTCACCCCTCGCGCCGGTTATGCGGCCGAGGACCTGTCCCTTTTATAAGACCGAACCACACTACCAGACTCTGAATTAGCATATGTGTTAGACTCGGAAAGTCATTTATCACCTTTGGTCAGCGGTTACGATTCGGCACACCGTGAAATTTCCCATTAGTACGCGCATGTGCGCGCTCCATTGAACTGTTTTTTTGACTGGCTGTTTTACTGCTTTGGCAGGTTGTTTTCGTGGAATGCTTCCAGGAGGTGTATTCGGCTCTAAGGGATTTACAAGGCTATCCTCCGCTGTAATAACAGCGGCCATTTGTGAAGCTCTTTCAAAATGGTGCGCGTTTTCCTTAAGCCTCTGGGCTAAAAACTGCGAAATTGAATTTACTGATCTAGAGAATGAATATGCTCAAGAGAAATTTCGCTTAAAATGTCTAAAATATATTCCCCGATGAAATGTTGTTCTGTATCCTAAAATTGAAATTTCGCGTTACCAGGTATAATGAGCATAAAGGAAAATTATTTATTTTTCAATAATCTCTCGAGTTTATGATAATAATAAATGAATAGTATCAAGCTTTGCTTACACTCTATAAATTATTAGGGTGATTGATTTTCGTCTTGGTTCTAATCGGTGATATATTTTACGAGAATATTTTTGCGGAAACCTGGTTCAGTGTGTCTCATAATACTTCCCAGTTATTATCTTAAGTTCCAGTTGTATATTTTTATATATATCACTGAATCATTAAAAAGGGAATCTGTCTTTTGAATAACATGCCTACGAAGTAATAATGCTAAGCCATCATTGCGGTGGGCGGTGATAAACGGTGGGTTGTGAGATACAACTCTACTCCATCTCCCGGCGAAATTATTGAAATCGGGAATATAAGGAATAAAATGCATTAATTGGACGTAGTCATGGAAGCATGAGTTTTATAAATATGGGCTCTGGGATTAAAACCCTTAAAAATTTTCTTATACATTGAATGCACTTGCTTTCATAAAGTCCTAATTTTTCCATCGCTTATGCATCACCTATTTGGTTTTCGAATTTCTTAAGAAAGTGAGTCAAGAAGTAAGGTATTTGGACGCAACATAGATATTTTACTTTTCCTATAGCTTTGTGATACTGTTCGTCATGAATTTCAATGGATCGCGACTAGTTTGGGCGCAGGAGAAATATTCGTGATACATCAAAGTGACAATGAAAATATTACGGAATTAGTGACAAATTTGAAATAACAGATGATATTCACTAATTAGCCAGTGCTAAAATACAGTTTTTTTGCGCATCCGGACTGATCTGCTGGTCCATATACCCCTGGGATCCCAATAGGCATTTTTGCCTGTCATCAGGTTTCCCAGGAGCTGACCTAACAGAGCGTAACAAACAACCATGGGTGGAGAGAAACCCACCCAGGCGGGACTCGAACCCGCGATCCTAGGATTAGCAGGCGAGGACTTTACCTTGCCGCCACCTGGACCGGCATCTGAAATGCGACACACTGGATAATTATTTATCTTCAATCGTTTTATTCATTTTAATATTAATAACTGTTTTGCAACGCACCTATCTACTGTCACCGTTTCTCCATCCAACACCTGCGTTTCAGAACTCACAATATTTAGGCCGAAATTAGTGATTTTGGTTTTGCGTGGTTCCCTATCAAATTAATTTCATACCAGGAAGATCACTTTTTTTTATTTATTTCTGATAGACCAAGTACAGCTTTGATATTAACCTATAATTCGGTATCAAAATTTGCGGACCAAGGCCTATGATATAGCTTCCTTCTGGTGTTAAATATTTTTATCTTCGACAATGTAATGGAACAATGGAATTTTAATGCCATTTAGTTTAACAATAAGAGGTACGCAAGTATTTTGCAACTGACCATCGATTCATCCATCTTATCCTTTTTATCTTCATTCTTTTATTTGGCACATTTCAGGGAGTTAGTTCCTATTAGTGAATTCATTTAACATAGAGAGAACTTCAGAGAAATTAGTTAAATCAGATTTATCCAAGTTGAGTGATTGAATGGCCAACCCATTCGGTGCCAATGCTGCCAATATAATGATGCTAACATAATCTATTGATTTTTGTTTAAATCCGTCAAATTGTGTTAACTAAAAGCCATCTGCGGCCTCCCGTAAGGATTTGGTATATTTCTCTCTTTGATACCTGTGAGTCAGATACTATTTATACATAGATTTCACTAAGAACGTTTCTTGATTTGTGTAATAAAACAAACGTGATTAGTCACGAGTCAATAATCTCCTCTCTTTGAATCGTTTCTGGTACGGTCTTTCGATATATTTCTGAATACTGAACGCGTATTAAATAAGCACATTGATGATAACGAGTCCAAGGCCCAGTAATATGATGTAGACTCTAACCGAGACCAAGTAGTACGTCTTACTCTAAAAATTAAATTTACTCATTATGAGCGTAAATAAGTGTTTTCAAAGTAACATTCAATGAGCTTAACAGTATATGAGTCTATATGATAGTAAAACATTTAAGGCGCTCGGGGCTAGATAATGGTAAGCCACATTTAGGAAATTTTATAGGAGAGACATCTGAAGGTTCGAAAAATTCCATAAACTAGGTGTTGTGCCTTGGTGCAATACATAACAACAAGATGTGTGCTGCCATCTCTTGGTTTCTTCAAATAAAACTCCGCTAGTGGCTTCCCATCGTCTAGCAGATAAGAAAGGCGTACAAATCTCAATATTTCTCAGTGTGTGGCTTACCTTAGAGAAGGAAATAAGATTAGTGTTAATGATAAGATTAGTGTTCTTAATGTTGAGCGTAGAGTAAATTTTGTAATAAGTATGAAAATATAGCTTATATAAACGTTTTGTGATAAATTTTATTTAAGTTTGATGGGCAGAAGTTAAATTATTGGAGTTTAAAATGGTTATTACTAAAAATAAAAATTACGAAAAGTAATAAACCTCGAGTTTAACATAATATAATATGGACTTTAAATTTCCTTTGCTAAACAGTGGTTACATTGTACCAGCGTAAGATCGTAATCAAGGTAATCAATTGATTGTATAAGGAAAAGGCACAGTAAAAGTTTGGGAGAGTGCGTTGCATAGTTTTAATTACATTAGATTCAATTACATTACGCAGGTTCATGTGAATTTAACGGGTTTAATGATACTCGCAGGATTTTCAGTGAACTATGCGATATGGGTCCTGTTCCACGAGTTACCTTTGAAACGCCCAATACTATTGGGACTTCATTGAGAAGTGATATTCATGGAAATATACTAGCTTTCTCACCATGAGCATGGGAATATTGTCAGGGGAAAATCTACTGTCGTACTAAGATTATGTTTTGAAAACCGATGATGAAATCGATATATTTTCACCAATTTGTTAAATTCAACAAATTAATTCTTCAGTTATCTCTAAGGTATAGAATTCCTAAGCATTTTTACAGGCAGGTACATTTTTATTTAGTTATTCTCCCTGACAAATTTCATTTTGGCAACTTTGCATATTCCACAATTTGGCATGTTTATCTCAGGATCATTCTTTCATTATGAATCGATTTTCAAGCTTTTGGTCTCCATTTTCATTAAAAATCACATAGAAAAATATTGTATGCATGAAATAAAGATGCTTTTTGTGTGAAATTTAGGCAAACAAATGCGTGATAGCTTTGGTCCAGTGAAATACAAGATAAATCTTTCTTAAGGACTACCTGATATCTTTTTTTTTTATATTTCAAGCATTGCTTTCTCAAGTATACTTATTTACTAATGGAAAAACTGAAAAAATATACTTTGCCACCGAACTACAGAAATAAAATCGGTCTCCATATGGACAATATATGTTTTAGTTGTAACATTAGCTAAATAAAATTCTGCGGAAAATAAGTACCTGTATTAATTAATTTTCCCATGGGAGGCTAGGCCAGCTCTTAGTTTTCGTATGTTTTGAGGCTCCAGCTATCATTATCACTGCATTTCATTGTGCATTTCAGCCAGGGTGAGTTTTAACGACTAAAAAAAGATAAAATTTATGAGCATTACCCACCACATTTGTTGGAAAAAATTTAGTGTTTTCAATATGCTGTGTATTATTCATAGATAATTATGATAGTTTGTGGTAACTGTTAATATAATTTCAATCGGAATAAATATAACATCAGTTGCCTAATGGCAGATAATATTTTCTGTGAAATATAAAATTAGGGATGGAGAATATAAAAACTATTTTATGAAAAGAAAGAACCTTGTGATTTTTTTAAAGTCGAAGGTTGCTTAATAAAATATTTAATGAAGTATTTGGTAAAAGTCCGGGTGACTTTTACTAAGTGTTCCCTGGTCCAAGAATCAGATGGGTAATTATCAGTGCGTTCCTGCGGTATATCAGAAAATATTCGATATACCTTCAATGGCAATAAAAGTTTTCATTTCGCTTGTGGCATGGTAGACATTAGCTTGTCTGCTCATGATACTTAATATGCCCCTTCCTTACTAATTGCCGCCCTAATTCTCCTGAGGAGTGTGTGAACGTGTTCGCGATTCTGGTAAACTTTGTTATCGTGGGGCTTGCCATTAGCATACATGCCTCGCCTTTTACTACACCCCTTCTCAGTCTCTTTCTCTCTCTTAAGGCTGCTTCGCTATCGACGCTCCTGTGTAACGCGTTCCTCATTCACCTTCACTCCTACGAACATATTTTCTCACATGCGCAAGGGTCCAAGCGGTGCACACAAAAGCCACTGTGTCGTGGGATGGGGAAACCTTCGTGGATGTTACTGGAATAGCTCTAGTCTTGTAACATCTATATTGAATGAATATGCATGAAACTCGTCACCACATTTCAGGGCCGTTGAAATTCGAGACACTATAAAGCAAATAATGTTGCCGCATCCGAGTTTGGCACTCCTAACAAGCCATTATGTTCTGGCTGCCTTGTGCAGGGACTATAAATTAATTACTTGGCCACCACCAGCGATAACATAGGTGTATCACTCCTGACGAATGGCAAACGTACATATTATTCTGATCTATCTTAGTTTTAGGTAGCCTACTGAATATATCTAGTTTGCGACGGTAAAAACTTCGGAATTTGCTTCCGGAAGTTTTTTCGTATGGCAAGTGATTTTAACCTCACAAATTGCCACCTCTCACTTCTCTTCGTCATGCTCAAAACTGTCTTTGTCCGGTGTTTCCTGCGTGTATTAAACCTTTTATGCAGTCTGCTAGCTTCCTTTGTATTCACCATAATAGCGTTCACTTTTTGCCTACCCTGTCTTGCACTACTTCGTTAATATTCTATTGGTAACTGGTTTTTCACTTTTTACCTTTTCATATCTCAAAGGTCTCCTTTACTACTACGTTGGATTGCCAAATAAACTACCTTTTTATGCGGTGGTAAATATCTTTGTCTTTGTTTATAGCAGTATTTCGACAGAGAATAAATCAGAGCTCGCAATCCTTTCATTTCTTGGTAGCAAAGAGAAAAACCACTTGGTAGCATTTCACAAGTTTATTCAGACTCAAACCTAGATTTCAATTGCGGTATAGTCATCTTCGAGGTAAGCGCAAAATGTCCGCGAGCCTCTTATATACCTGGAAAGGCGGTGACGTGCTAGAGTGGCTAGGGATGAAGTGCTCCACCTCCAGCGCAAAGGCCAAAAGTTGAACTTCCTCGATTCGTTAGCGATAATATCAGCTACCAAAAACAACGTGAATTTGTTAAATGAATATATGTTCCATGCCCACTCTCCCTTCCTGACCTTACCGGTTTTCTCTTCCCCGACTTTATCCATCTTCCTACCTCTTCCCTCGCCCCCCCCCCCCTCCTCCCCCCGCCTCCTCCGGCCAAGTCACAACTACGAATTCCTCACACACCCCCCTCACACCCCTCATTTTTCCATTGTTGCCCCAACCCACTGATCATGTCTTGCTAAATACAAATATTATTCTTACTAAGTAGTTTTTCTCCTTGTTCTTACTACCACCAAGTAAAGCCGGAGGACTTTCTCTTTACTCTTTAATTTCTTTATTTCCAATGACTGTAATATCTATACCATCCACTTAAGTCTAATTCATAGATTTTCTATTTATTAATAGTCAAATTACCTTCATTTCCTACAGTTTCCTTCTCTGCTGATCTTTGACACGGCCAATGTTAAGTATCATGAGTTGACTTGACATAACCTTGACATAACCATGACTCGTTGATCAAAACCTTGTCATCTGTTGTCTTAATCAGCTTTCTTCCCCATCTAAATATCATATTACTTAGATATCATGTTGTTACCTCCTCGTATATGATTAAGCTATTAAGTATTAGTGGACAAACTGCACCCTTTCTCTTACAGATGTGATGAGCGAGCGCTCATTTTCCTGAGTTTACGTTGGGTTTCTACCGCTCTAACTTTCTTGGCATAAGTGCACCACTCCTCTTGGATTTATACTTTTATTCTACGCTATTTATGCGAATATTTACCCAGACTACGTCTTAGAAAATTGGAGCGTATTTATGGAAGAAAAAAACGCGATATATTATATGTAACAATATACTTTTTAATTTTAATTTTCTCCGAGGCTTGTATTCATGTCCTCCCATCTTCTTCGAAACCATAGCAATCTTTCTATGTGTGATCATGCAACCTTTTTTCCAGATTTTCCTGTTGTTGTATCTACCATACACGAAGTTGAATGTGCAATCTTACATCCCTGGTATCAAATCGGTTTACTCTCGCTAAACCTTTGGTTAGAACTCAAAGTAGTATGCCATTTGTCTAAACTATGACATGGCTGTCTAAATATTCCGCATTTAAGCTATTACTAACTATTTCACTTTCTTGTCCTGCATTTTCATATTACTGTCATAATATCCATTCCGTATAAATAATCTACATGATCATTCCTACTTCAATTAATTTCCATCATTTCAAGTGATATGCTTCCTGAAGTATATTTAGTTCAACTTGTTCTTTTTTTATCATAAATATTTTGCATTTGTAGTGGATTAAAAATTCCGTCTTGATATGTAGTTTACCCCTCGCGTTCATAATTCTGCATTTTTCGTCATCTTAAACAATGATTGTTGCTCTAGTTATATAGATTTGTATGAACTTTGGCCTCATATACACGTTCATTTTTACTCTTTCATCTTCCTGATCGATGTTTTCGATCCTCTTTATCTTCATTCCCCTACTACTCATTTCATTTCATTTTATTCCCCCATGTTTATACCATAATATACGTGTGATAAAGTGTTCACCTCTCCAGTGAGAACAGCCTTAAGCCAACCATGAATGTGAGCCGGCGATGATATCTAATCAGGCGTGATAATTAATTCGCGGCAGCAGAATATATTGAATGAAGTGATTGCCATTTGACAATGAATTAGCCGGAAATGGCCGTTAATTAGCCTCTTATCCATTTTCATCAGCGTGAGCTCTTGCAGAATTAGTGTATTCAAGTTTGCCCGTGAATGTGTTTATACTACGTGCTTTAGCATGAGTGGTATTGAAATAGTAAATTTTGCATTAAATGGTATCGTAAAATAATACTAAACCCTTTGCATATTTTCAAATGTTTTTCATAGATTCTATTAACTGCCCGTATTTTGATTTTAAATGTTTGATTGGCTGAATTAATTTCGGTCCTTGGTCGCTGGTCAACGTGAATGCTTTTATCGCACCGCAGGAGCGAAATGAGTTTGCGGGATTTGAATCAGTGAACTCTAGGGTCCGTCGGCGGGAAAATTGCCCACTGTGTTAATTTTTCAGCACGTGCGGGATATTGCCACTCTGCGTTGATGACAATGCAGCGTGATAGCGGTTTTTTTCCATACCATACACGTTTGTCCACGCTCAACAGTTAGTTCAAAAACTCCGCGGATATGCATTGGCCGATGTGGTAGTTGAAACACATTTGTGGTTCTCTTCCGTGTACTGTTCATATTGGTTTCCCTTCATTTGTGGTATCATTATCGTTGAAATACCTCAGTACTTACTTGTCATCAATTTTAGCGATGTTGATTTTAAACATTGAAGTTTGGCAATTTACCATAAATTAATCGCTAAAATGTTGGCTTGTAGCTGGTTGTTTGTATTCTCGCTCTGATTGAACTTCTACTTCAACGCGATCCGAGCGAGGTTCAAACAAATTTGGGGGAAAGGAGTTCGGGAATATATTTTTTTTCCATGTTAGGGTGGTGGATGGTTTTTGTGACCGCGGTGGCTTCCATTTGAAATGTAACATTCGGTGACTCGATCATAGGCAGCTTCCGAGTCGAAAAATTGAGACCTTAACGATGCGTGGGACATTACTTTTCGCTCCGCGTGAATTGAAACCGAAGTGAGTCTGCAGTGGTTTGCGACAGCATTAGTGCATATACATTTAATGGATTTTCCCTCATGACGTGACCAGGGTTGAGTGGTGAGTTGACGCCCGTTTGAACCACTGTAGAGCGAATCCATTAAAAATGCACGCGTGTACTTCGGGATGACGCGGCATTTTGGTTGCGTGTGGCAGCAGCGGAAAATGGCAATTTATTTTTTATTCTCTTTCTCTCCATTTTACAAGTGTTAATGGCACCTACAATCTGAGCTGCCGGTGATATTTGCATTGTATCGTTCCCCTCTTTCATCCTTTCTTGATCACTTCTCATCCCGCCTTGCCCTTTGCCCCAGTCCTTGCTCCCTCAATTTCCGTCCCCGTCCATCTTTCCTGATCCTCGTAACTTCAATAAAGGTTAATTTTTCATCGCTACTCTGAAGATATTAAAAAACTTTTTTCTTGGGCTTATTTTTCTTGAGCAAATTAAGGACCAACTGGTACTCTTTCATATTGAATAAAAATTTGCCCATGCTCCTCCCCATGACTCAGGGAGGAATGACACTCGCGATCTTTGACTTATTGTGTCCGCACGTTGTTCTTCGAGTTCAACGGGTCGGCTTAACCATCACAGCTATATGATCTTCGTGCCGCTGGAAATACCATTGCATCAATTACTTAACGGAAAAATTTTTTTATGATGCTTTTGTGTGGCCTGGAAAAATATTACCGGCCACCAAACATCTTGGACATCTCGATGATGGTACATTCTAAATAAGTTTTTATTTTAAAATTGGGGAAAGGTTATATGCTGAGGGACAGTATGGTTATAATATGTAAGATAGTTTGTGTTTTGACGGCAATGTGAACCGATATGATAATAATACCCTAGCTAAACATTCTTTCTGGACGTTCATAGGTGAAATTTACAACTTTAAACTGAATTCAATGGAACAGTGGAGGAATCATATTGGTTCGTCGATTTTTGGACTCGCCTTTTCAATTCCTTCGGTTTTCTTTTCCTATAAATCTTTGCCTTCTGTGTCCCCAGCATTCTCCTTTGGGAGATCTTGTGTGTAACGCCTTAAGTAAAAGACGCATCGCGTAATGATCTCGAGATAAGGTAAACCCTACCCCCTGAGCATTCAAGTATTTTGTGTCGAACCTTAGTGAGAATAAGCTGAAATATCGAGATGTACGAAACCGCTCATCAGTGAATCGATGAATAAGGAATTTGTAAGGCCTTTTACCGTTCTTAACTGTGAGCCTCTTGCAACCCTCTAATCTGCAATAAAAATAAAACTTTATTTTCTATTTCATGACCAAATATTGGAATCCACTCTGATGTGCGTTATTAAATGTGGGAATGGGATCGTGAGCAAATTTAATGGTCGTTCCAATTGTTAAATTACATTAAGCGTATTGGTGAGGCTTTGCAACTTTGTTACCACCGCTACCGGAATCCAGCGATTATGGAGGGATTGAGTATTCATACAATGCAGATAAAACACGGTTAGGACACAAAAGGGAGGAAAATGTCTGTGATGATTTATTTTAAAAGGGTCATCAGAGAAAAGCCACGGGATTACGTCGCATCATTCCCTCAGAGTAAAAAGGATATTTATTTTTTGTTAATATAATTTGTTCGAGTGGAAAGTTATTTTTCTTTTGGCTAATCGCACTGAGACTGAACTACACATTAAGAAACTTATGATGGGAGTAACAAAGTTGGTCAAAAGTTTATGCCGTCTTAGGCGTAATTGCTATTTAGGTGTAAAAGGATATCGGAAGCGTTGATTTAACGTGTATTCAAATTGACTATTTAATGATTAAACGTTTTCGGTAACCTTTGCAGTATCATTGGTGGAGGCTGTTCTCGGACTGCAGGAATAAAGCCCATAAAACTGATGCTTGGCATGATTCGTCCCTCTAGCTGCTGATTCCTATGTTTGTTTTAGCGTGGACATTAACCTTATAATTTCTTATTGCCACTTGCGAATGAAAATAAGCCATCAACCTTTCCTTAAAATAATATTTCTTCTTCTTACTTCTCTGTCTACACTAGTATTTGTGCCCAAATGATTTTTCCTCGATGATAGCGAATCAATCGGGTACTTTCGTCGTGAATGGCCAGCAACAAAAGAAAAAGTATGTATTTTTTTAATTCAATTTGTGGATTCAGTCCACAAGAACACTTTGTTAAATTCGAGAGTATTTAAAGAGTAGGTAATCCTAAGTTTCATTTTATAATGATTTTGACTTCATCTGAAGACTAGGGTGCTTCACTTCTGCAAATTAATTTTTTTATTGTGCAAATTGCGAAACTGCAAGTAGTGAGAGGAATTAAGTCCTCGCCAATCAGCCCTAAAAGTATGTATTTTAACCCTAGGAGTAACGAGAATCTGGAGAGGACATATGATATTTATGAATCCTGTATTTTAAAAAAATATGTCTTTTTTCTTTAAAGTTGTAGCATTAATGGATACTTATCGACCTGCGATAAAAAATAAACTCCCGCCCTCTTTCCCGCTCGGTCCACTTTAAGCCATTTCTGTGGATTACTCCTTCAAGCAGAAACGCGCCTCCCTCCTTCCTCCTCTTTCCGCCCTTTTATTAACGGCAGAAATAAAATTGAATTGGCTCATTGGGGTTTTGACTTAATTCAAAAAAATATACGCCTCTCACACTATTTTTATTTGAACTTGGCCCCGTGCAAACCTCGCTTAGTAGTTAAATGTGGCGCACAGCCTGTCAGAACGAGTGAGACACGGGAATTTATGGTTATCGCCCACGCGACCATTAACAAAAGGTATGATTTGTTTTATTAACTGCGATATAAATCATTCGGATTAGTTTGCTGAAGCTAAATATGATATGTAAATTGCTGAAGCCTAACGGGATATTTTGACAAGCGGTGCAATAGTCAGGAACATTTAAAAACTCCAATTCTCTTCGCTAATAGATTCTCTTATTTTAAATAAACACTTTTTATCAATGCGTTCATTTATTTCCGTTAGCTGAAAGTTAGTACGTAGTAACTTACATTAGTTCTGCCATTACATATGATATCTGTACGGAACTCTCTGTTTTTGAAAGTACCTACTTCTTACATAATAATTTTTTCGCTAGTTGCATTTGTATGCAAAGTACATGCGTGGCCGTTTAATTATTTTCCATAATACTTTTAATTATTTTCTATAGTGAAAATAAACATTAAATTTTTCTATTTCACCCTTTTTGCTATTCACGGACAGTTTCGTAACCATGTGTCATCCTCAGCTGAAAATTTATCACAGTTATGAGACCAGTTTTACGTAATTAAATTTGGAGAAACCTACCTCTTTGTTTCCTGTTTCATAATGAGACAATTCCGCTGCGCATTTCATAAGATAGTATCACCTATGATTGCTTGTGATATGTCTCGAACGAAATTTGGCCGTCCATACTAGAAGAGAAAAATATTCTTATTGATGGTGAATGTTAGTTAATTTTTAATTCCTCACTAGTATATTTTGTAGCAAAGTATCGTCGAGGGAGTTTAGTCATTATGTGTCATGTGTTTCCCCATATTCGTAAACGGATACATTGGAATGAAATATAATTCCTAATTCTATGATATATTCACAGGTGTAAAAATTAAACATAGAAAAACACAGAAAAAGAGAACTCACACGTATTATCGAATATAAGTGGAACCTACTTTTACTAGCTAGAAAGGGGCCTGCATTCTGGTTAGAATAAGGAAACCTTGGAGGAATGAAGAAGAGTAGGGACACTACTGGAATGGATGCAGGGAGAGTCCATAGTATTAAAGAAATTTTTGGAAATTTGGAACCCCGAGAAGGAACCGCTTAATTCTCAGGCCTGTCTATTGCAGAATTCTGGGTGGATTATTTTCAAATATTTTCTCATGTATTTCCCTCGACATCCGTACCCTTTACTTACCCTTCTGCTACCATTTCTGAGTCTAGGAGTTAAATTACCTCTCATTCACGTTTCCTCGTTCATATCTTCACATTAAGGTTTTGGGGGAAACAGGAGTTAGCCCTCCATACTTGATGTGTGCTTACATCTCCTTCCTGTGGAAATTCTAACCTCTTCTTTGACGTCGCCGTCAGCCATGGAGGACGTTGACTCGACTATCCATTGTTATTTTTGTGGTATATCTTTCCTCACGAAATTCCTCGGCTTCCTTAGTTTTATAGAACAGTGATTCTTAACCAGGAGTGGACCCCACCTTGGGATCCAATATGTTTTCTCAAGGAGTGTTAGAGCTTGCGACAAAAAGATATAATCCATCATACAATTGCACTATTGAGTAAATTATTCTTTGTGAACAGTTTTTGGAGTTTATTTCAGGATGTCGGCATTGCAGCAAAATGGTATTTTTTCGTAAATAGTAGGTATTTATTTTGCAGAGGGGCAGACTTTCCTCCTCCATAATGTACAAATTTCGGTATTTTTTCAAAGAGGTGAATCCATTATGAGAATATAAGGAATATTAGAAGCATATAATGCTAAAAAATTCAGTTATAGTCCGTTAATAACTCTCTTAAAATTAGCTTGTAATCATATGAACAATATTTTCATCGGCCTTCTTTTCTTGTCAGAGAATGGATTTAATAAGCTCACATTTGCAATATTAGGCGAAAAAATGAGTTTGAAATACTGAACACTTAAATTAAATAAACTTTGTTGTATTCCTCACGTTCGTTATTGTTTCAACCTCAACTCGTGTGCAATATAACAGTTTATTTTATTTTTTAGTGATGCAGATATTCCATAAAGTTACCTGACGAGGTAATGGTATGAAATATTGAAGTTTTGGTGCTGCTTCAATCTCTTTTAGTTTCAAAAATTCTTCGCATTTTAAAGTGATAGTTTTCATTTAAGTTCTCACAATTTACCTCTTCTTTGCCTACGAGAATATTTAATTAAGACAGGTAATATCAATGAATCAAGCAGAGTTAAACCAACCTAATCGTGTTAATGTATGGTTTGATTGATAAACTTATATTGGGGCCAAAGGTCCACTGCAAGGCACTATAAAACTTTAAAATTTAAGAACTTAATTCTTTTTATTAATATTAGCATATTGCATAAAACATTCCATTGTTGAAGAGAGGTGCTTCCTCTGCTGTCTTTTATTAGCGTCTTTATCTGCCTTTATATTAACCAGAATAAAAAAGGCCGTAGCCGCAAGAGCATTATGAATGACTGGAGTGTTTTATCCCCCGGCGGGAAAGTAGGAAGCATTTTTCCCCTCTCATTCATTTCTCGGGACCAAACTGTCTCAAATGTGCGCCCCTCTTTCGAGTACGCTAACATATGCATTGCTTTCTTTTTTTCATCGCGGGCTGGAGATTGTAAACTTTGTTGGACTCGCGAACGTAATCCTGCCTACCCCAGTTTCCACGAAATTTCCTTCAGCTACCCCTCTTGTTTTTCCGCTTTCTTCCAATTCCCTCCTCCTTCCCTCTCCCCACTAAATGCAACCAGCGTTCTCGCCCCCTCAAGCGTCCCGCGGCGGATTCGGAGTAGTCATGAATCATTTGCTCATCTCCGCGGCAGTTCGCCGTGATGAAAGGAGCGAGGGCTTGCTACACGCTTTGAATTCGCGGATGAAAAGTCGAGGAGAGCTGCACTCTTAAGGGAATGGCGGAGGATTGCCCGAGGAAGAATTTTTTCGAGTTTACGTTACTCCTCTGAGTTATGAATCGATCCTTCTACCCCGTTTTTTTCAAGGATCTCTCTCTCTCTCTCTCTCTACTCCTCCGCCCTCCTTCGACGTCTATTTATTATGTCGGCTGTAGGACCGGAGAAAATTGCAGTATTGTGCGCTCGCGTTTTTATTCAGTGTACTCTTGCATTTCACCTTGAATTAATATTGGTAATTTTTCCTTTATCCCAGTGGTGAGAAATCGCTTTACCATGCCAAGTAATTTTCATCTCTGGATATTTGCCAACATTTGTGTATCCGATTTTTTCTCTTCTCATTAGTTAATTACCTGGCGTGGATCATGTTATTAAGGTATTTTTATGGTGGTGATTTCCCTTCCCAACCTACCATAACACATGGCGCCCATCTTGATTGATCGCCTGTTTTATTATTTGTTGCAATAAATTCGTCAATACTTCGCAATTTCTCAATATTTGTTTTATGCCTATCTTACGAAGGTCGGATATTGCTCTTATTTTCTTCGGTGTATCATCCACGGGGAGAAAATAGGCATGCTGCAATTCGCCGACGATATAGCAGTCATGAGAGAAACGGAAGGAAATTTAAAGAAGACATTAGGAAATATGGAAAGGATATTGGCCGGACATCACCTGGAGATCAATAAAAAGGAAACTAAGGTATTGGTATGCAGGAGGTGAAAAAAAGTCAGGAAAAACAAAATGTCGAGGAGCTGGAAAAGTCTGTTACCTGGGATGCCGAGTAACCAGAGATGGACGAAGTGAAATAGAAATTGCCAGAAGAATTGCCCAGGATAAAAGGGCATTTAACAAAAGAAGATACTGCTTACAGCTGCAATTATAAGCATAGAAGTGAGGAAAAATATAAATAGAACATACATCTGGAGTATTTTGCTATATGGCAGTGAAGCATGGGCGATAACACCAGCAGAGAAGTCAAGGCTGGAAGCGTTTGAAATGTGGTGCTACCGAAGAATCATGAAGATAAAATGGGTCGACCGAGTGGCAAAAGAGGAAGTCTTAAGAAGAATGGGATGAAAGAAAATTCTGCTGAAAACTCTAAAAAGGAGACGGGACATATCTGAAGACACGATTGCCTGATGAATGAAATCGTCGAGGGAGAAGTGAACGGGAAGAATGGAAAAGGCAGGCCTCGCATGAGATGTATGGAGCAAGTTTTGAAGGACGTATAAGAGAAAAATTACGTTAATATGAAGAGGTTGACCGATAGAAAAATCGAGTGGAGGGCTGCGTCAAATCAATCCTAGGATTGTTGACCGATGATGATGATCAACTTTTACTTTAGAGTTTCAATAAGCCTATTTACAAGTGATAACCCAATCATTACCTGCTTACTTGATTATTTTTTGGAATATTAGATTGGGATTTACTGGGTACAATATTTTCTTTGGTAATGCAGGGCTTCTGCTCAGGATGTAATGTTGAGTCTCTTCACTTTAGCGATAGTGCTTTTAGACTTATAATTGCATGGATAATTCCGATAAAAGAATGTCTTCCTCGGCGATTTTGGAATATGTTTTCTTGTACACGTAAATTTATTTTTAATTTTATTTAGAACTCACGCGTAATTTTTTTGATAGATCAGTTGGATCTGAAATTTGGGGTGTTCAAGTTCATTCTGCGTGCAAATCGGTAATTACGATGGGTATTTTCTAAGTTACTACAAATTTTGGCTAAATTCAATTATTTTATATTTAATTCAAGCTATTGCTTTGATTACATTCCCAGTTTGTGGTTCTAGGGTTCTGATTTGTATGCTTTGAGTTCCAATTTAGCTTAACTTTCACAATTTTTTCACAAACTTTCACAAACAACATCCTGTTAACAAAGAAATTTTTTGATCCTGTCTGGCTGAAATTCGTATTTTGATCTAAAATTATGCCCAATGTACCTATTAGTAAGTACCTTTTTTGCAGTAAGAGTTATACTGTTAAAATGAAAATAACTGCCACTTTATTCGGTGTGTACATAACGACGATTACTGATGTATGCAATTAGAAGTATTTAATATCTAGTAGTATTTCCAATAACTCCTCGACGGCCTCGTGCGACTTGATATTCTGAGAGCGAATCACCATTTTTTATGGAAATATACGTTTACAGTTATTGATGACTGCCGTAATTTTCTCATTTGTGAAACACCATTCGTACGATCACAGATGTCTGCTTAGGAAATAACGGTTTTGCTTGAAGATATGAGATTTAAACACCAGTATCGCACATGAGTAAGTCATTCATTTGACCAGCTGTACCCTCAACAAAATATCCATTGTTTCTGATCGAGCCAGAATGCTTTGTCAAGAATTCAATGATGAAAGCCCTTTCGTCGTAAATAATGTGGGAAAGCTCTTTTCTATTCCTGATTCAAGCTTGGGATTCAGGCCATAAGGAATAACTCGCCTAAGCTGTTTTCATTCAGGATTACGCCGTCCGATGCTGCGTCATTTTCAATTCTGCCCCTGCTCCTGCGTGGCCGTGTAAAATTGATTGACGCTTGTCCACTCCACGGTATCGAAATCGGCGCCGACGATCAGAAATTCGGAAAATGTATCCATCTCAGCCGGCTCCCGACTGGGATACGGGGGATGAATTGGAAGAGATCGAAGCGTTCTGCTGGTTTCGTTTTCCGTTAGACGTGTATCCACAATTCTTCGGGAAGGCGAACGTTAGGAGTGTTTCAATGCCGAGCCCATATGCTCCATCCACTGGGAGCGATAAAATAAAAACTCTCGTGTTGTTGGAACACATTTGAGTTTCGGAAAATCAATTGCTTTTGCTGAAAAAACGGCATTTGGAAGGAAACGGTACGAAATCACTATTAACATTTAAGGCGGTTTTCTCTGTCAATATTTTGGTCTGCATCCCTGAAAATGGCTACGTTAATCTTTTCCAATGATAAATTGTGTTTTTCATGTTTAATTGGAAGGGAAAGGGAAAGTGTCTAGTGAGTCAAAATGTTGGTTTGGTAAAACTAAATATTTTTTAGTTTTCCTCGTTACACATCATCTTACTGTGGACACTTAGTTGTTCTTAGGGAACTTGACCGTCGGCGAAGGTCATTTACGCCATTTAGAATGTGGGAGTATTTGGAAAAAGGCAAGAATTTGAAGGGATTGGATGAAGGCTGGTGAGAAACTCAGCGTCGGCATTAGCCTATTCGAAAGGCTCAAAGGGGCCCAGGGTTTGACGCCTTATCCGACGGTCTTAGTGCTAAATTCGAAGCGCTCTCCGCAACGCTCTCTAGTAGAGACCAGCCACTGAAAGGCTCGCCATTATTGGGACTCGAACCCACGCCCTGGGGATGGCAGGAAGGCCACCACTCCAACCATACCTACTCTAATGGGTTCTTTCGTGATTTCTTGTACATTTAGTGATATTTCTTCACTACTTCTCGCCCCGTATTGGTAACACCCCTTCCTCCCGTAAGCATTGCGTTAAATCTTCAGGGTCTTTATGTTGTGCTGAATATCTCCCATCATCAAAGAAGATCCCAAGGGTTCAAGAGTAAAAATGTTATCCAACATGTGAGTGCGCAAGGCAGGGTGCTGACGAGAAGAATCTTTTTTTATTCCGTTCTTTACCCACTTTGTGCCTTCCCTCCTCCCTCCCTCCTCCCTCTCTGCCACCTCAAAAATAAGCCGGTTAATTTTTTTTTCGTTCGTCTGCCCGCTTCTCTCACCCCAACACATCTCCGCCCGTCATCAAGATGTGGTCCCCTTCGGAGGTCGGCGGAAGAGGATGATGGAATCCTCCTCCTTCCCACCCATTCGAGGAATCTAGTGGCGGAAGGGAGTTTAAGGGTGAAAAAATGAAGGAGAAGAATGAAATGAAAAACGCGAGCGCGCGCAAAAATAAAACGGCCGCGCTCGGCCAAGCGTAGCTTCGCGCTTTTGTGTATGTGTGTGTTTGTGAGAGAGTGGATGTTATTATTTTCCTTCTTTCATTTTTCGTGCAGGAGTCGTAATCCGAGAGCGGGGCGGGGATGGGAGGGAAGGAAGGACTCTGCTGGGGATTAAGGCCTCCCTTGGAGTGGGACATGTGTGGGGGGGGAAGGACGGACGGAAGGGCGGACGGTTGGATGAGGCGATGCAGGCGGCGGTGGCGGTTTTTGCGCCTCCCCGTCTCTCCTCCCGCTGCGAATCCGTCGTGGGGGGGAGATTGCGCGGATCCGGTCGCGTTAGGGAGGAGGCCGACGGGGTGAAGAGAACCGCCAGCGAAAATCCAGTTCTGTCTCCATCCCTAAAGTGTGTAGTCCTCCCTTAAGATTAACCGCCCACAAGCCCCTTTAAGGTCCATAAGTTGGAAGCCGGAATTTCTACAGTTGTGATCGGCTCATCCACGTAGAATTATCGTTATTAACGTTTATAACATTATCTTTATCGAGCAGAGACGCTAATCGTGCTTACGGAAATTAATTCAATTTAAATTTTCATTCTTTTTGTAAGGCATCCGCAATGCCTACGTGGGACTTTTTGCACCCCATACGTTTCAATGAACCTGATAATATTTTGCTGTTTAAAGCTTCCTATCTTGTTAAAATATTTAAGCATAATTAAGAAGCTGTTTAGGCAATCGTTTAATTGTTATCAAATTTCCATTCAAATATTTTTTCCCATGAAAATTAATGAAAACGATTTTGAACGAAACGAAATTGAAAAATGTTTCTTTGGAGCAATAGTTCTTGAGAAGCATATTCCAAGTAAAGAATATTTTTTAGGTATTTTAGTAAGTACATTATATAAAAAAATCTGAAGAATATAAACGCTAGAAATATGCTTATCTGAAGTATTCAACGTCCTTATTTGGCATTGAGAGCTATCCAGGAAATAAGAGAAAATTTAGAATTAAGCGCATTCGCTTAATTTTCGATTCGAATCGAAGTAAAATCTTTTGGTACCACTGCATTTGCCATGCCTTCGGAGTAAGTGGATGTTTTCGGGTATTCATTCGCCCTTTTCAGGACGCCGTTTTGCACCAAAGATAGAGAATAAAGTCGCCACA
This sequence comes from Platycnemis pennipes, assembly GCA_933228895.1. Taxonomy (NCBI): domain Eukaryota; kingdom Metazoa; phylum Arthropoda; class Insecta; order Odonata; family Platycnemididae; genus Platycnemis; species Platycnemis pennipes. The sequence goes on from OW121853.1 coordinate 58,661,141, forward strand.
GGAGAGAAATTGAGATAATATTTCATAAGATGCGGCTACTTTTCTAAGGTGAAGCAACACTAGGATAAGAGGATGAATAGGGGAGGACAGTGCTTTGAAGATGACAAGGATCAATAATCTGCAAGGTGAATGGTGAAATTAAAAGCAAATAAGTTGTTTACATTTTGAACATACCTCGTAGAGGTACTCCGTTTTATTTTTCTTGCCGATTCGTCCATTAATATGCTCCTGGGTACCTATTCCGTTTTTATCTTCCCATTGCTTCACCTCTTCGTATTTCCATCTCTTTTTATAGATCTTTCTTATTTCTCCCGGAATTTGATGAGCTTATGGAGGACTATTGCTGCGAACTTTCCATTTGCCCTTAAAAATCCCTTTAAGGGGGATTTCCCGCTCCACGATGAGCTCTTCATGCGCTTAACACTTCCGTCCTCCAAAATCCTCTTCTTGTTGAGGAAAACGCCATTTATATGTATAAAATATACTTCTATTGCAAGCACCACCATTCGTATCTGATCACTCGAAAATACGCTCGCCTTATCAAAAGGGTGTTTTGCAGAGGGGTGGAAGGGTTTGGTGAATGAGAGTGGTAAGATATGAATAAGTTAGCTTGAATGATTGCGTTTAGTGAATGTTTTGATAGAGGATGAGGAAAGGTGGTCGGTGTTTGATGACGCAAATCGCTCTTTCCTCGCTCTACATCGATCTGTGCCCAGAAATTTGTAATAAATTCGAGTGGTTTTCAAACCCAATTTGGCGTGGTGCAGCGTAAAACCGATGGACTACGCCGACGCTTTCTTTACGAGGAAACTCGTGAGAAATAGAGTTCTCGTGTTAAAAAATAATTCAAACGCTATATCATAGAATTATGATCCTTGGCAATATGCGATATAAAAGTGGTATCAAGGAAAAGCATTCGTAGTTAATGCGTTTAAGTATCCACCGTCCCATACGGTAGCAATGAAATTATACATCATTTAGATTCTATCACGACATATTTTTCGCGTGCCAAAGGGCCTTTTTTCTTTATGAGCATAAAGTTCATTCTTAATCACATCAATTGACATTCATACACCGATTTTATGGAACCATGCTTCTAGTAGTGTACATGCTAAAATCGTTAATCTGGCGTTCTTAGTCTGGTCGCACGAAGGATTTTTCTCCCACACATTTGATGACGCTGGCTTTAATGCTCTCAAATTTAAACGAGTTCCCAAAATCATGCATGAAATGCGTTCCACTTTGATTTATCAATCGGTGCACTGAATATCTTTTTCCTGTGACATTATATCGAGTAGTCAGAAAAACTGAAGAGTGATTGAGAGCTTTATTCTCCGTCGTAAAAGGTGAATTTTCGATTAGCTCATTTCCGTATCTTCTAACTGCTGAAAACGCCTCCCTTGGTGTTTTATGTAGGTAACCCCTTTTTTCTACAATTGGCGTAATAGTTTAAAGTAAAACTATTCATGGCTAGTTATGCCACTTTTCGGTCTACACCATGCATTCATATCGCTGAAGCAGTAATCAGAAAGTTTACTTTTAACAGAAGTGGTAGCGGCAGGGATACTGACAATAGCGTTGTCTCTTGCGAATTTTACGAAAAAAAAGCTTAAAGTTCAAATGAATTTGAACTCATGGTGACATTTATTTGTAAATAGAGGAAATGTAATGGTATAGTCGTGTTCTTTATTTACAAGTAAAATATCGTTCGGAATTCGTGCGATATAGAAATTTCAGGCGTGGCTATATCGTGACATTATCCCGTGATTGAGTGTTCTGCGGTAGAATAAGTCATGCTGTGAGGGACTTCTAATACTTTCCTCTTGCTGTTACTACTTTTTCTGTATTTCGACTGATAAAATCTTTCATTTCATTTTTTAGCGTACGAAGATTATTCAGTTCTATTCAAAGGAATAATTATTATGTGTAGGACATAGTAGTTCCAAAAGAGCCGATATTAGGTGGTTGTTTTTTAAATCACTAGCAACGCATAGCTTAAACAACTTATCTACGTCGCTCTACACTTGTGATTATATGGGCATTGTATCGCAGTATGTTTATTAGCTTGGATAATTTTTAACTGACCTTTTTTAAATTTAATTTTCTGGTTTAGTACATGTATTTAAATTTTTACTCAGAACCGATAAATTAACGGAGAGAGAGTGAAAGATGTAGTTTTCTTTGAAAAAATGATTTAAGCTCTCAGTCCATTTTGTAATTTAGTGAAATCTGCAACTATGATAGTAGCATAAGGGGAAAGTAGGTATTTAGTGTGTGTTAGTTAATATGGATGAAGAATTAATGGGATGGTACACGAGGTATCATGGGGGCAAATACTATCCTTTGTCTCCGGTAACTCCTTTGTACCACGAAGGGAAAAATGAGGTAGTGGCATAGAAAACCTCGTTGTTGAGTCATCGAATACCTAGTTTGTTAAACTGTTAGCCAAATGACGCATGAAGTGAAGATTTATCACGGAAGACAAAATTGATAATTTTATCGAGAAGAGTATGCTGGAGTACTTGAAAGTACTGGAGTACTTGGATAAATAAGAATAAAAATTAAATAGTTGTATCATTTCACTTTATGGATATTGATCTGGAGGGTAATTAGCATGGCAATGAAAATTTCTATAAGTTCTATGACGGCGAAGGGAAAAAGAAGCTGGGTATGGTAGATGAGATAATAATATGTAATGATCGTTACTAAAAGAGTAGATAAATATAGAGTATGTACACATCAAATTGTGTCATTTCGTGGAATTGTTGAACATCGGGGTATTATTAGGAGTATTTATATAGGAATTAGAGGCATGAGCACAGCTAAATCGAAGAGAATAGAGAAATATGTCGGTATAAAATCGTTTAAGTATATTTTAGGATATCATGAGTATTGAAGTTTTGACTTGTGGAAAAAAACAAACACATCATGCAGAAAAACGAAAAGTTGGAGATAGGTACTGGAGAGCAGATAACTTTCCCTTCTGAGAGAATGTCATATACTTAAGGGGGATGAAAAGAAAAAGAAAGGGTTCTGGACGGGGTGAAAAAGGTAATAATTTTGAATTGCTCTGGAAGAATTTCATGTGAGCCTAACGGCCAGCTGCATCTCCACAAGCATATGATATTGTTTCTCATTTATCTCTGAAAAGTCTTCTGACAGGTGGGATTCCCTTAGATAAGTGAAATACGTAATGGAGGATAATTTTCAAATTGTCTTTCTTTTTTGTTAGAGTCTTACATTTTTCTGCCGGCTCTTACATGGAGAATGGAGAGACATTTGTGTTTTACAGAGATATATATCAATAACTGATGCTAGTAATGCCTTGGGTATTTAGAGGCATTACCCCTATTTGAAGGTACTTAGTGGCACCTGTAAACAACATTCTCTGAATTATCCAAGCAAATATGACAGCTTTGAATGTCTGAGGCCTATCAATATATGTTAGATAGGGATCAAGTTGGAACTAACTTCCTTTCTCTTGGGTCTGGGTTCTAATCTCAGCTATGGCAATATTTTAATGGAAGCCCGACTTAGTGTGCTGTGTGGAGAAACCAGTGATTACTTCACCCGAATAGAATCTTAAGTATTGGCACCTTGGGGCCTTTCGTTTATAGTAGGTTAAGGCTGACACCGAGTTCTGTGAAATCTCACCCGAAAAAATACTCCCGTTATCTTTTTGAGATGTGAGATCCTATTGGGTAGGATACATTTGTGTATTGTGACTTCACTGTGACTTCATTGTGACTTCCTCGTTATGGTTAGTTTAACTGCGGAACGGATTGGTGTGGTGGCTAGAGCACTGGCCTCCCATCACGGGCCTGGCGGATTTTTCAGTGGAAAAATGGTGGATTTTTTAGTGGAAAACCGGTCCCCACTTGAGTGACTAGTGGAGGGCATTTCAAATTCAGTACTCAGTCAGTCGGATGGGACGTTAAGCCGTGGTCCCCTTGGCGCTTTTCGTTAAGGGTAGGCCGACGCCGGGTTTCTCTCCACCCTTCCTCCGTTCCCTGAAAATTCCTACCATTACCCAATTACCCACCTATCCTAAATGACGCAAATGACCTCCGCTGTCGGTCGCCTCCCCCGAGAAACCAACCAATAGTTTAACTGTAGAGTCAATTGCCAAAATCTCTAATACTGCTGCTTGTCTCATAGTCTGAGTGAGTGTGACATATGTGAGTAGCCATGTGCATAATTCATGCCGCCTGTTTGAGAATTAATATTGTGTGCATACGTATAAGGCATGCTGAATAGGTGACAACGATAAAATGAGTCTAGCCAGAAGCGTGTGGATAATAGTACAGTAAATTTCTCTGTAGTAGCAGTTGAACTCAAATATCATTCTCGTCATTGGTTTTAGAGGAAACACTATAATATACCAATAACTTTGTAACGCCAGGCAAATGAGGTGCTATTTTAAGGATACATAATGTGTTTTGAAAGTATAAAGGCTAGGTGTTCTTAAATACATTTGATTTGGAAGCATACCAGGTGTTAACGGAGGCAGTGGATGATAAGAGATAAGTTGGCTGTTAGTTTTTGCGGAAGGCGAGCGGAGTAGTGATACGGTGAGATGAAAGAGCATATGATGTGATAAACGCTGTGTTAAAATAAAAAAGTCGGTCGTAGGATTAGCAATTTAATCTATACTCGCATCCAGTATCGAGGTTTTCATCCGTCACTTTTTATATGTTGCTCGTTATCTCCTCAACACTCCCTACTGGACGAACTACGATAAGTATACACGCTGTATCAACTGCAGTTAAAATACCCTCCAATTCACTTATATTTCAATGATGAAGACAAAGGTGCCAGGCATGCGAAATTGATCTCTAAGAACTTAAGCTTTTCGTAATTTTCTTTAAAAAATTGTTTACAATCAAAATTCAGTTTTTTGTTAAAATACCCTCCAATTCACTTATATTTCAGTGATGAAGACAAAGGTGCCAGGCATGCGAAATTGATCTCTAAGAACTTAAGCTTTTCGTAATTTTCTTTAAAAAATTGTTTACAATCAAAATTCAGTTTTTTGTTTTCTGATAATTATTTTTCACACCAATGTTAACCATTGTAAAGTTCTGCATGTAATTATCCGCCGAAAACATTTAAACACCTTTCACGTACACTAAACCAGTTTTTGATTCAATTTATATTTCCTAATTTATATTTATAATTAATGGCTTGAAGTACTTAAGCTTGTGTTCTTGGAAAAATAAAACAGTGTACTCCATATTTATTACGCTATATTTCGAGTATCTATTTTTGCGACTGACTCTTTGTATAGGGAACGCATTATGACTATGATAGGGATTTCTTTATTATTTATGTGATCAGAACTTTTATTAAGCTTGTTAAAATCGTTTCAAATATAAAAATTAAATCCGTGAATATCGGCCTGTCACCAATTAACCTTTTAATGTTGGAGTGCTGTATTTATGTATTGCTGGAGCATAATATTTTCGGCCAAATGAAACTCTACGAACACGTTTACCTACCAATGGCAATAATTAATTGGTTTGACTCTTATCAATGCCTGTTGATCACTAAATGTCCAATGGCTATCGCCATCTTAAATGATGGAAATAACTTCAAAATTTAACTTGATAAATAATTATAAATGAATTAAGAGGTGTTTATAATGTTTGCCCCAATGAGGATATTGAGGGTAAATTGCCTACAGACGACGTGACAGTGAATTTGTGATTGTACAGCGTAGTGATAGCACCCAGTGGTGCATTAATAACCATTATTAGCTGCGATATTCGTCGCATTTAATTAATTTTGCCCAGTTATATTTGTAATTCATTCATAATTTCTCACGCATTTCACCTGCTCGTGGATCAAGCTCTATTTACCGTTCCTGAATCGATGGCTATGGGTTATAAATTTCCAAGGGCAAGAAAAAATGCCTATTCCTACGATGTATGAGCACCTATGCTGGGGACAGAATCATTTTTATTTCACTGTAGTTGGAAAAGATTTGAGCAAAGAGCAAATAATTGATTGTCTTTGCTCGATAATCTCTCCTCCCTATTTTTATGTGTGCTGCTCTTTTCCAGGGGTGGTTATAGTAAGTATTTTGACCCTGGAGCTGATGTGTTGAAATTTTGCTGAAGGTTACTTCAGTTTGGGACTGTTGGAAGTAACATCGGTAGACGGCAGAGTGATGGTAGTGGATGGCAGAAACTAAGGGAAAAAGAAGAACGAAGGTTACGTAGTGGGAGGAGCGAGGAAAATTAGCATGAGGATGGCATTGGGTAAGGTGGGCAGGCTGTTATTGAGGATTGACTCTCGCATTAACCGTTTTCCCCCGTGACTTATGGCCAGAGATTCGGCTCTTTATAGTCGGCGCATCGGCAGAGAACTCCCTTTTTTGTGGGCTTAGGGTCTCTCCCGCGTTGCCTTCGGGTCTATCTGTTCCGCCCCGTACGTGTGGCACCCGCATCTCGAGCTTCGGAATGAATTATTCTGTCGAAATCCTTTTAGCGTTATCCGGTTTATGTCTAATACCTCCCCCATCTCCAAAATAGGTTTCGATCCTCGTCTTAAAGGGACAATCCTCAGCCGTAAAAAGGGAAACAAAAAAATAAGGTGTGGGATCAGGAGATGTGAGGTCTCCTTTGTCGCTAAGGCGAAGAAGTTCCATCGTATAAGGACAGCTCAAGTCTGTCTCTCTCTTCCTTTTTTTTGTTTCAAAAGATGCCTTTTACCGAATAGGTGCTCTCTCTCTCTCATTTCTTATTGCCATCCTTCGCCATCACTACCGTCCCACTCGTTGGGGGCATCTTTTGGCTTAGTAAAAGGTACTAGGAGGATATTTTTTTCATTGCCAATATAAAGCTTAGATCCTTCTCCCTGGATTACCTCGACGACTGAAGCGGTATAAGAGGCAGTGAATATTTTTACGATCGAGCTGCATTCATTTGAATGTGAGTTTTTTTCAGCGCGCGCTGATTAAAGACATCATTTTGATTTGCGTCGTATTTTTTTCTTCCCGTATTTTTCTATCCTAAGTGATAATTAATACACAGATATCATCAATTTGCTATCAAATATTTGCAGAGTGTAATTGAGGTTAAACTAACATAGATTGTGTCGAGTGGTGCCCAAAGGAATGAAGTGTGAGGACTAGATGCGGGGAAGGGAATGCTGTCTAAAATGTACACTAAGACTTTGGGCACTCATTTCTTTTACGTATTGTTGGTGAAAGAAATCTTGCTTAATAGGTAGGGACTATTACAGAACGGTGGAAGAAAATTGCAATGAAGGAACGGGAATTGCCTCAAGAAGTTCTGCCGTTACCACGTAGGAAAAGTCTTACGAGAAGATACTTTGCGTGACAGGGGCTGTTGAATTAACCTTGACACGAGCCCTTCCCGTGAGAAAGAAAGAAAGTCAAAATGAGACTCTGGGAAAGTTCGACGAGCACTAATTAACATGTGAAACCGAGATAATGACGGGTCTTCCATATCTAATGGTCAGATTAGCCTTCTCATTAAAAAAAATTTCCGGCACCAAAATATTACTAGTTGTCATTTCTCTTCTTTCTCTTTTTGTCTGTATAGTAACAATCAGAGTAATGCTAAGGTGATGCTCACCAACTGTAGTGATCTCGGAGTATAGTGAATTTAACACTTAAAACTTATATTAACCTTTTTTTTTCGTCTTAACCTTATTTTCATGCCTGGTTACCTAAACTCACCTTCGTGGCGACTCTTAGGATCACGCAATTACCATTACATAATACGCTGCAAGGCACCATGAGGGTGTGTGACAGAGGTGAGACAACACCAGGTATGCATATCAAATCAGAGAGACAGTTTAAACCCACCATCAAACAGACATGCAAAAATACCAGTCCGTTCACGTACTACCAGCATGCAACCGAGAGGCACACTACTACAAACAAAATGTCAGACATGCATCCACGAAACACGTGAAATGTTATGAATGCTATGAATGGCACTGAACTGTTAGTAGGTACAAAGCAATGAAACCATCATCGTTGAGTCAGATATGTATATGAATACATTAATTAATTAACTTATATTTCGGAAAGCATGCATGTGGTAGTAAAACATTATATGTCTCAAAAAATCACTACGTACATACCTACTACTCATTCTACAACAAAAAACATAGAATACCTAGACTAATTTTAATTTCCCCATGTATCTCCGCAGTAAATTCAAGTCACACGATGTGTATATGCTATTACGTCGTAGAAAAGGTTCACAAGTGTATACTTCACTTGAATCATATCATCAGAGCGCCTTTCCCCGTTTCTCTCGCTCTTCTTATGGCTCATTGAGAATGGCGCGGCTGTAGGGTGGTGGCGAAGAATTTGAGGACTTCACAAAGGTGAGCTCTAGTACGGTCTCACTCCCGAGTCGATGTTTAAGGATTTGGACTCCATCATCATCGTGTAATGTCTTATGTACTAATCACCTTTCGGCTCGCGGTAGGGAGATTGAGAAGCCATTTAAAAATTTACGTGGATTTGTGAGTCGTTAAATGGTGAAAAACATTTACATTGCATTAACATTAACGTTGCATTTTACTCATTTAAAGCGAGAATCGTTGATATGCGTTGCATTCTACGTTTCAAGGACGCAATTGACAATCGTAAAACCGTTCAGCAATCAATTAACCAAAAAATCCCAAAGAAGGTTCATTTCTTTTTAGGTCTGGGTTGAGCCTTAAAATAACTTTTCTTTGCTCCTTGAGTGTACTCTGAATGTCACCAAATGGCGTTTCCAGTAACTGATGAAGCAGCTACATTATTTTCACGTACTAATTTTGGAAAGAGTAACAAAGCCATGTAATCATGAAATGAATTCCGACATCAGTTTCTTTACATGATTAGTTGTTTGATAGCTACACATAAGCAACGAAACTGGAGATTAAAAAAAAATGATCTTCCATCGACTCTTTGCACTTCAGTCATTCACTTCCCCTTTTTAGACACATGCTTTTCATCCAGTCGATAAATATTTTATCTTTATGTTCTTTGATCAAATTGATTTAGATTAAATACAGGATGATATGAAAAATATATTAGTAGTAGGTATTCAATGGATAAGCTTACTTTTGTAGGCTATAAGAACGAGTTTTATGTTGAATACTGACTCAAATTAAGTCCTCAAAAATACAAAAGTCCCTGCGTTTTGCGGTAGCAATTTGATACAAAAAACGTTACATTTTGATAATTTAGGGTAACAATGATATTAATGTGAAGTGGTGGATAATGGTATTTAATGCAAATTTAATTCACTCATTATCTTTGATCACAACAGTAACGCTAGTTTTCATTTGTGCATGCGTTTGACTGAATGAAATAGTTGAGTTGTATGAAAGTTTGTGCCAACGGTCTGTATCTTTTTGCCTAAGGCCCCGTAAACTTTGGCACCCAACTGCATCTGATGAATCATTTACTGGGTCCAGGTCATAAATTACTATCACATAAAACTGAACACTACTTTATCGTAACCTCAGTGTATTGCTGGAATCCTTGAGGTTGGAAGTAGCTTTTGCCGTCTAATTAAAGCCTTAGCCGTTTCCCTGACCCGGTGGAGAACCCGTGAAGACTTCACCAGAATAATTTTATGTTCTCCATGGTCATAATGATTGAGAGTGAACACTTAACTTTGAGCGCTTAAATATAAATATTATATGTTAACTAATATTGTGACCTGGAACTATTTTGATAATAGACATCACATTAAAGGCGTTCATTGTTTAGTCATGCATGCAAGATATAGTTAAAAACGTCTTAACGATGCTTCTTTTTTGAATTTAAACAATCCACCAGCAATAAAGCATAAAGATACTATACTCGTAAATCAACTAAAGGTTAGGGTGGGCAGAGTTTCTGGTTCAAAACCTTACCTCTGTACCCAGTGTTTCGTTAAAAAATGGTATTGGTAAGATAAGGAAAACAATGTACATATGCCTGCCATGACGCTATTGGATGTACATACAATAAGCAATGAATATGTTAACGACTGGCATTTTATTGGTGTGTTCGTGTTTTTTCTACAGACTTTAATCTTCATTTGTTTTATTTTTTTATTTTTCGGGTTCTACAACTGTTCTTCTAAAAGCTTCGAAAGTGGGATAGGCGGTTTTATTTAATGCAGGAGTATTCTGGCGCCTAGCCACGTGGGAGTTCAGCGACTGCAGTTCTTACACGATTTCTGGCTGACATTTTTTATTGTATCAGTTTTTGCCCTAGAGGACCCGCAACGAAGAAATGCAACGAGAAAAAATAGGAAAATAATGGATTTCCCCTCGCAGTGACCTACTTTAAAAATGCAGTGTCGAAAAATTTTCGCACCCCAACGAGGAAATAGAAAAGGATAAGAACTGTTCAAAAAAGAAAAGAGTTTAGAGAGGCTTAAGCGGGTAACAGCGGCAGGAACAACAAGCAGCTACAGCAACAACAGCAGCGGCACCCACTTTACGAATTCTCGCCTCGCCAGAGGACGCTCTGCTACGCGCGGATGGAAATTTGCAAACATACAAAGCGACGAGTTCTCTGAATGGCACGTAACTTGCATTCACGCATGCGCTCCACGATTAGCGAAAATATTTTGTCTTTACGCGGTTCACCCTTCGTGTTGCTCCCTCCACCACCTACTCCCCCACATTCACTTACGAGCCAGCTGCTTGCTGCGCTCGGTTCAGAATGGCCTTCACGAGCCCCCTCGAGAGAGAGCGAGAGAGAACTCCTTTTTCCAGCGTGCGACCTTAAAAACCGTCGCGCCGACTGGTGGTGCCCTCACCACGGACGCTACCCGAAAACTCTCTCCCCTGCCTCTCGGCATGGGGGGGGATGGCGCCGTTATACACGTGGTGCAAAGCCATAAATGCGATTGTATGTATCGGAAACCGAAGAGGGAGGAAGGAGGGAGTATATATATTTGAGTGTGGGGGTGGAAGGAGGTACGGGGTTTATGTTTGGCAGAGCGGGTGGAAGGAGATCAGCATCGATGGTGACGGTCTGCTGCAGGAACCAGGTGCTCCGATCGCGCAGAAATTTGGCAATTAAGATCGAAAAATGAATTACAAACGGGCAGATTCATCGAAACCTGATTCTATCTCTCGATTTGGTTTAATTTTTTTGAAGTTTTATGGCCGATAGTTTGATCAGTAGGTACATATACGGTTTTAAGAAGAAATAAATGTCTAAACTTTTATTCTCTTTTATTTGAATCGACATCCTTGTGATATTTTCAGAGAATATTTCGACGTGCAGTATAAATTTCAGCCCCTGAGGAAACTAATGAGCGAACCAATTAAATCATTTCATTCCCGAACGTAAATAAACATCTATATCTATAGAGCACGCTGCAGTCTAACGTGTGGTTGTGTGGCAGGGGGTTTGGACTCTAATCCAGTCTGATATTACTGTTGTGCTCTCAATCCTACTGGTAGCATTACATTCCGGATTATATTGTTTATTCGTTAATATTCACTTAATAAACAAGTCGAATTCGTAAGCAATTACTATTCATGATTTCAAATTATCAGCATGCAGGGGCAGAATCTACTAAAATCACATGAAATATTTCTGTTTACAAAACAAACGTGCAAGATGACCAGCATAATTTAAGTTAAACATGTAGTTTCATGTAAACATGCCTAAAATCAATGTTATCTTCGCAAAATACTTTTCACTCCGGTAACTTCGATAGAATTATTATATTTCCTTATTAAAAGCCTTAAATTTTCATTCACAACTACATCCACAGATTATCCTATGAGCCACCTCTAAAGTGTGTGGCATGGGTTAAATCGTCACTTATCATTAGCATCGTGTACCTATATGCACCAAGAAACATAATAAAACTTAATAATGAATACGTGTTAGACATGCATTCACTAGCCACTTGCATGATATTCAATAGAATCTACGATGCAATCCCTTTCTTTTATTCGGTTGGCATTTGCTGTAATGGAATAATTTCCATTTCACGCTTGCAAAGATGAAGTGAGTATAGGTTAGTAGAACTATCGTCATGCACTTGTAACTACGCTGTGTAAGCATTTCACCTAACTTGCCGCTTATTGCCTTTTTGATCATTAATTGTTCGCGGGAGTAAAGACACTTTACATCCATCAGAGCGGCAATATCCAAAAATCAATATCTTCCTCGGCAATATAAGCGGCAATATCTTCCTCGGTCGAATCTGAGGGAGTATACACGAGTGTTCTTAATAAATTTCTAACGCCGTAGGTTTAATGATCAGATTCCAATTAACTTAAAAGATTCTTAGTTTTAACTTAAGCTCTGGTAATGATTCTCAATCGAGTTCTTATGATAAAATGTTATCACTTTTTCGCTGTTATCATAACGACCTTTCACAAATCTCGCCGATCTTCTTCGTGCACGCTCTCATTCCACACTAAACCTGTTTCTTGTGGATCCCATATGTTGGCGGCGTATTCTAAATGATGCCTGATGATTGAAAAATATCATCAAATTTAAACTAAACATCTCATTCACCTAACACCTTTCTCTCGGATCATAATCGACGTTTTATATCACAGTTATTCCAAGGATGTCCCCTACGGTATGTCCGATTCATAGTTACCCCAAGGTATTTGTTGTTCCTACTTTCAAAATAATATTTTTTTGTGATATTTTTGATTAGGAAACGATCTTTTACCAGAAGTTCACGACTACGCATTGATCCTATTTAACTCAAGTGACCCTTAACGCGACTTGAACTTCATCAGAGCTAAGAACACCAAAGACCAACCTCTGTACTCGATCTTGTCAACATTTCTACCCTAGCTTATTACGTTATTATCTAACCCATAGGATTCTAGCTTCGCGTGCTAGCTTGAAGTGCATTTTCAATTCCTCCCCTGAAATCAGGAAATATATTACTCTATTTGAACGTTATCCTCACCCAAAACTAGAATATCAATTTATAGTGAAACTGAATACAAAATTAAATTTTTAGATGTTCTTCGAATTGGCTGATTGAAAAGTTGGGAAATCACTGAGCGTTCAAGGAAATCTACCTCCTTAACATTCCCTGGAGGTGGAAGAATTGTCTTCAAACCTCCTTTGTAGGCTTTGTGTATGGATAGAGAAAACTCTGTTTTCCTTACTTAAATAGAAGGTGTGCCTTGACTGATCAAAAGTGCTTTTGAGAGGTGAGGCTGGACAGAAATAGGTATCGGGAAGTGGTGGTAGGTGGGCCTATTCGGCAGGAGTAGTTAAGTGTAGTGGTGGGGGTAGTGCTAGGGCAGGTCCGTCTGGCAAAAGTGTTTGCATTCTCGTCACAAAGCGTCGAGGCCATTAGTTGGGCCTCCTCCCTGACTCGTGTCATCTTCCGTCCTTTCCTCCCACCGCTTCCTCATTCAGCACTCATCTTCATTGTCGCCGCGCTTGAGGTGTGCCTAGCGAACAGTCTGAACCACGTAGGTTTGGTGTTTTTCAAGAGGGAAAGGGGATTCCACTGGCGTGTACGAGAGCGGTGAGAGAATTGGGACAAGGCGAAATTAAAAGAGGGGGTAGGAATGGGAAGAGTGGGTTACGTCGTGAGTTTCTTAAGTTGATCAGTTTGAAAGGAATCGGTGAAAGGGTGGGAGTGGGGGCGGGGAGTCGAAGAACACAGGGAGACAACTTTGGACAAAAGTGTACTCTCATTTGGGGTCTTACCTTTCCTTTCATTGTTCGTTGTCCAATTCAGAACCCTATTAAAATTCATCAGCGCGTCTGCCTGCGTGCTCTGTCGAAGAAGTGGAGGTAAAATGATCGAATTTTGACGGTACCTCTCTAGTTTGAGGCAAAATTAATTTCAGTAGTTGCTTTCAGTGAAAACAATTTGACCTCGCGCAATATATATCAATCGATCGTGTGAAAGACAATGCTGTCTACGAGTTGATGTGACATATTGGGTATGAACTCAGATATTCAAACGGAAAAGCAGATATAGGCAGCTCGGTCGGAGAATGTTCTGGCAGAAATAATCTTACTATCGTAATTGGAGATATTGATGGCATTGGATGCAACAGCGTCAAAATTATTGTGAAAAAAAAGTTTTTTCATGAGTGTCTTGCTCTACATTATTGTTATTGAACCTAAGGGGATATCATTGGTCTGAGCGAAAACAAACGAATGCTATCCTCAAGGATTGTCCCATTAGACATTGATGGAATATTCAAACGGAAAGGGCAGATATAGGAAACATTCTCAGATAGGGAAGGAGTTGGATGGAGGAATTTGTTTCAACACGTCTTTGTGTAAACAATTTTTAAAAGTTTTATTAATGGGTGTCATTTTATAAATTATTGCTACTGACTTCTGTACTGACTGTTCTGACTGAGGGTGGCAATCTTCTATCTGAGTGAAAGGAAACAGCGCTGCCTTATTAAAAATTGATGGGGTTCGGTAACATATCACGCATGTAGCCACAGAAGAATGTTTCGTGGTGCTCTCAAAACGTGGGTGAATTTTTCTAAGCTACCACGAGAAATATTGTGAGTTACACTGTTCACCGTTTTAGGGTTGCGAAATGACTAAATGGCAGCGGGAAACCCATTTCTGTTTTCGAGAGAGCATAAAGGTCTGAGGAATAATGTCTCTCGTAATGTAATTCCGTGGCAGCAATTTAATTAATAGAATTTTCCGTCTCCCTTTTGAGGGCACTCGCGGAATTTCCTCCATGCTTGATTGCAACATCGTTTCGCACACAGTAAATCCATCTCGATTATTATCTCGTGTTTCATCGTCCATAATCAATTTGATTTGTTTTTGACCGAGTCAATATTACTCAACCTTTGGAAGCTCGTCGGAAATTCTCGTATCACATTAGCGCTCCAGAGAAAGGGCCATTTAGTTTGATTGAGGACCTAGAACGCTAAAGGAGATAATATTTCGCAGTCCGTCGTTTTTCGTTAGATTAGGGTGGTTTTACTGAAGATCTGCATTAGTATCTACCTTTAAACATTTTTTTCTGAATTTGTTCGCATTTATTGCCCACTCCTGTTAACAAATTTGGGAAACAAATTATGTTTTCTCCCTCCCACCTTTCTAAACGAGCGTGATATACCCCCATCGTATTTCTTGGGTCCATCATTCTAAGACTTTAAATCATTGTCAACGAAAAAATATCAGGCCTACCTTGAAATTGCATTCTTCCATATACAGGGCTGCTACCAGGTCTTTTTTTGTCACCTTTAGTCACTATCTTTAAAACAGGGTCACTTAAAGTTACTATTTTACTGCGGAGGTCACTAATAGTCACTTTTTCGTCGTAAATATCAGTTAGTCGTTTTTTAATTCCGCCGCGATTGCGCGAAACAGCTCTGCGGCCCTGTAGGGTATTTGTTTTCAGCACTCTTAGTGCCACCGGTACAGGGGAGGAAGAATAGACCCGTTACAAACTAGGCGAATTTTATCGACATGGTTTTTTTGCCTTCGCTGTCGATCCAGTAATGGTGTGAGGAAAACAATGCGAGCCTACACGCTAGGCTGTAGAAAAATCAACCGGTAGATTTACTGCCAAGGTGGGTCGCACTGCCACTACTTTGAGCGGTAGTTTTACTGCCACAAGTCAGTTAATGGCTCACGTTACCAAACGGAGACTTGAACATTAGGGCGGATTTTCTATCGCGTGGAAGCATCCTAGACGAGAGTTTTTTGTGGTGTGCCTAATTTTGGAAGATAAGTGAAATAATTGATAATGATTTACTTGTTTCTTTAGTGAAAGCAAGACCTAACCTATGGGCCGATGACGAAATAGACATTCGAAAATAATTGAAAAACTTTTGTGTCATCATTACTCAAATCTTCAAATTGAGTGCAAAATGCTCCAAATTCTCCAGCTAAAAAGAGGCACGTCTGGTATCCATTACACTCGGTACCCTGATTACAATGTAAAAGAGACTCTTGTATGTAACCCTTTTTGTAATGTAACTTTTGTAACTATTGTAATGTAACTCTTTTTACTTAAATTGCCCTGGCTATGTCGACTTGAGAGGTTGCATGGTGATTTTATAGCTCAAGTGTGTAAGCACAATGGCCAAAATGCCACATCGGTAAATTCGCCTAATATGTGACGGACCATACGGCGAGTAAACATTATGCAGTGAGCTAGCAACACGTGCTGCCATCGCATCCTAGGGGTCGCATAGTCATTCTTTCCAGTGTTTGTAAACCTTAGGATTGTTCCTTATGTCATGGACATTTTCCAATTGATTCCATGAATTAGATTTTTCACTGTAAGTAAGGCATAACTAGGAGTTTAGTTTCCATTAAATCCTCATTATTTCCCAGCAAGCAACTACTGTAAAATGTGATAGAGCTCCAAATTTTCAGTGGTCAAGCTTTTATGCTGTGAGCACAAATTTATTATTGTATGAAGGCATGGTCCTTCCATGAAAACGTATTGTGGTGGAAAATCTTGGTGGCTTTCATGCTTCAAATTGTGGGAAGGAGGAACAAATATTTGAGACTATCGGCAACGGAGCCCATTTTTCTAATCGTATCTTTGTCATATAGTATTTCGAGATAGCCTATATGTTTTTCATTACATTGCTGAATCGATTTTTCTCCGTATGGCACTTATTCAGTATCGTCATTAATATTTTAAAACTCTTTTCGATGTTATTATTAGGTTTTGTGCCTCTTTTATTGCTTTGAGTATTTTAGTAGCGAAAAAGCGTTGCACTTACCAACTGTGTATCGGTTCTTATACCATATTTATGAAATGATGATTATGGTAGAGAACCAGTTGTTAATATTTTTAAATCCCACCAATGCCTTGACCCAGTGTTGTAGAAATACATTGTTGCTGGATAATTGATTCTGGCAAAAATATTCAAAAACATTTATTATTTCTGATGTTGAAGAAAAAATAAAGATCAATGGATACACTGGACATATCTGGGGAATAAATTATAATACTGCTGAGGGGAAATGAGCCGAAAATCATCGAATTTCACTTTCCAATTTCGGTTTCCCCAACGGCTGGTGTGTGCCTCCCATTCCTTAACTTGGGAATTCTGTGGGGAAAAAATAAACTTTGATACGAAAGGAAGTGCCCGCTGTTTTCCAATCACGTCTTGATCTCCTTTGGGGAGAAAACGAGAGGATATTCCTTCGCTCTGCTCCCACGTGGACTTGTCATTCGGCAAATTGCATCTCATATTCGGAGGAGGATCTGCGGTAGGATTCTTCAGATCTTCTTAAGAAGAGCCTTACGGATCGAGGGAGGGGAAAATAGTGCTGGATGGTTGATGGAGTGAGGGGAGGATGATTACGTTGTGGAAGATGGTTACCCCCTCCCCCGACCCCATTCCCCCTCTTCAGTGAGCGTTTGATCGGGGCGCGCGTAACGCGGACTTTCGGGAGGGGGCCGGCGTCGTAAATTCGTCCTGGAAGACTTTGATGGCGCCGAGCTGCAGGGGGGCAAGAACAGTGGAGTGAAGGAAGGGATTCAGGGTCGAGTGCACACCGCAATGAACAGGGTGGGGTCCGACCCTGGAGGGGAAAACGGAAGAGGGTCACAGGGGATGCGGAGGAGTTGTTTTTCGGACGGCATCCTCCCCCGAGACGGGCTTCGCAACGGGCGGTCTGGTTTCCCGCAGCGAGATGCGCCTTTTCTGCCCCGTTCAAACGTGGTCTCTGTCTGATTTACAAAACTACCATCCCTTTCCCTCTCGTCTCAGCTGTTCCTCTTATGTTTTTCCTCATCCCCTCAGAGTTTTTATTTTCCTGCGCATTCTTCCGCTATTCCCTCGCTAATTCATCTGCGGACGGACCGAAAGGCCCACCCGCCGTTCATTTGATTGGCCTCTCGGAATGACATCCATCTCTATCGTTTCCGAAACTAGTACCTATGATGACATCGTTCTTTGTTGCGAGCACCCTGCGGAATGATAATTCCTATTACTTCTTTTGTACGCGTGGAAATGAACGTGCTACTAATCTTCCCCTCTTTAACATCAACCAGCATTCATCTCCACTACGTTGGATCTGTCCTATTAGACCACTCCAAATGAAGACGGACATGTAATTTTTTCGTTGGAGTCTAGATGAAACTAGCACCCCACCAGACACTCCCAGGCGTCTAGTTTAAATATTACCTACATCTTAATATGACTTTGATGCATTTTCCGCGGCAATCAAAGTAGCCCAAGTACCTTATAGCTACTGGTAGGATTAGGAGTTGTGATGTGTTTCTCCCAGTAGTAGGAGTTAATGATGGAACTCTGGCCATCATAAGTATTATGCATGTTTTCATCCATAAAATCCTGCCACATTTATATAACAAATATTCAGGCTTTACGTGGTGGAACCACTTTGCGATAGTGGAAATGATTTCACTTAGTAAAATTCCACTGAGTTTATTGCTTCTGACCCCGGTTTCGACTTACAGAGTCATTATCAAAGTCGTTGATAATGACTCAGTAAGTCGAAACCGGGGTCGGAAGTAATAAACTCTGTGGAATTTTATTAAGTGAAATCATTTCCATGACCTGCCACATTTTCCCACTCTCACTCAGTTACCCCACGGTAGAAAAATGATATATTTTTCTATTTTTTTTTTAATAGGCAGTAATGGAGCCTATTAACCGTTGTCAAGCCCGAGAAACCTTTCTGCATATATTTTTGTCTTTTCGCAGGTTGCGGTTGCATTGCATGAAATAGTTTATAATAGTCAATTTTATTTAAATTTTAATTCCCAAAGTGTTGTCATCTTATAGATACTGATGACAATAAAATAATTGAAATAATTGGGTAACACCCCTCAGTTAACCAACTCATCGAGAATAGCTACGTTACTGCCCGAAATATTTATTCCCAAATGATTTCTGTGAGAATGATTTTATAAAACACACTACATCTGCGTTGAATCTACATTTCATTTAGAAATATCATTTAACTACAGGGATTTTTCTGATATTGAATCGTTACTTTATCCGGAGCCCGGTTGCTAATCTAGCGGGTAGACCTAATAATGAACCAAAGTTAAGCATTCATCTGTGATACGTACTGGGCTTCAAAAGTATCGTCCCCATTTCCTCGGGATTTAATCCAGGGGATCCAGGGTAAATAAGGTAAGCAATAAATCTGAATTTATCGACAAAGAACTGTATTGTTTTATAGTGAAAAGTTTGTTTTGGGTGTGATATTTTCATTCCGGATCTATTTAACATGTGAGTGGATGAAAAATCAAGGTACATAAGTTGTAGTTTGGTTATACGTCTACTCGCTTTAGCTAGAGAGGGAAAAGTCACTGAAACTTATAAATAAAATGAATAATCGTAGCTATGATTTGAGTGCGTGTGTAAAATAATGGAACGAGGAAATTCATTGCATTGTGATTTTCCCTTATTTTTAGTCAATTTTTCTAAATTATCAAACTAATACTTTCCAAGCTTCTAGCAATGGTGACCAACATTCCGGTTGTTTCTTGACCTAGCATACCATTGAAGTAACTGATAACTTAATAATCCAATGAAAAATGGTGGTGGGGCTTAAAATTTGGGTTTAAAATTATTCCCTTCATAGTTTAAGGCCTACCGGCATGTGTATTGCTTGTAATATTAATGTCTATTCTATCGCTCTTCAGATCGCGTCCGGAAAGCGTAAATTCACACACCCTCGAGGTGGCTTGCAGGGTATGTCGTAGATATAATCCCTGAAGTCGAAATACTTTATTTCATGCAAAATATCTTACCCCCCTTTATGCGTGTTGTCAGTTCGTCCCAATGTCATTACTTATTGTGGTGTACGCAGCATTTTAAAAAGAAAAGCAGATTGATGACCTCTACGGCTACGTTTTATTTTTAATTTCAGACCTATAGGAGCAAGAGGGGAAGGAGTATTCTGAGGGCGCACGTGATGTGTAAGGATACATTACCACAAAAACTGAAAACAGCTGCGAGCCCTGAGAAGCTGAAGAAACTTCGCACATTCCTCACATGTTCATCCAGAGTGTGGCAGGGAAATAGGAGGATGAATAATGACTGCTCGCTGCGCATTTTGGACACAGGTGAGTCTTTCCCTCAGGAAGGGTGGATTCCAGATTTCTTTCTGCTCACCTAATGCTCTTAGAGTATTCAAATTAATGGAATACAGCAAATTTTAATCAGAATGTGTAATTGGTAAGTATTTTTATTTTCAAATTTTGTTCGTAGCTTTTGTGATAATATTTTCGAATCTATAGCATATTTCCTAAAAGTGTTTGTGTATAGTATGTACTGAGGAATTTAAGGGAGTATACCAGTATTTGTCTTCCATATGCCAAACAATTATTTCACAAGGTTTTCTCTCAGGTGTATGCACTCCTGGGGCAGCGATTAAGAAACTTAAATCACAGACGATAGGGATCATGAATGGCTCGCGCTATTGGAGGTTCAAAAGGATATTTTTATTCACACAGGCAAGTAAGATCGCTGAATGTTCTATCTCGTTATTCATCCTCTGTAGTGAATTACGCTGGCCTATTGCCCGTCATATAACTGATCTGTATGAGTTGAAGTTCATTCTGAGCTGGTATTAGTCGTAAGTGTAATGGGGTTGAGGAGGGTTTATTGAACTAATGTGACTAGATCTCTGTAGTGAGATGGATCGTAGAGTCATTCCACATTGGCGATGAGCAAGAAAATTCTGCAGCAAGTCTTCTGGTAGAAATGTCTCTTGCATGGAATGTTTGGTCGATGTAAATATTATGGATTTTGCAATGAGAAAAAAACTCAGAATCTAAATCTATATAAACGATAATTTTCTGGTATAAATGAGAAAATATAGTAATAAGTGGATAAATATAGCCAGACTTTGGATGGTAGGTCAAATGTGGAAGGGTTGAAATGTTCGAGGGTATAAATTCAATGCCTCAGAGCCATTTACCTTGTATATACCTACCCATATAAAACTTGAACTTAGTCCAGTCAGGCGTAAACGGGTAATATATCTTATTTTTTAAAGCATGATATTGCAACTAGCTTGGCGATTGTTCCCTTTAACGGCGTGTTGGTTTTCAACTCCAGAAATGCAAATCTCTCACAAAACTAGATTCAAGGAAGGTGACAACAATTTCTGCTTGGGATGCCGTCACGAATATAAACACTTCTTAATTCCACACAAATAATTTATTCACTACCCGTCAACTTCAGGTGAGTATGCAGAAAATATTTATTTTCTTCATACGTATTAAAATGAAAGCATGAGATGATACGGGAGTAGGGTAAGGTAGACGAGAGTAAAACAGAATGTCGTTAATGATTTCACAATTAACTTTATTTATATTTTGAGGGTTCATGGTTGTTGGCAGCTCATTTGTTCTTCTTGCCCCTAAATATGTCGACTGTACTAAATTTTTAATAAAATTCTTTCTGTATAGATAGATGAGAGTTTGGTTCCGCCAGAAGCAATTTAATATTGATCCGGTCTAAGTCTTAACTCGTGCCCGATTTGCGAATTCTCTTAGGTGCTTCGCAAAGACTTAATTTATCCACTCCCTTTACGTCCATAATTCGGAGACCCTCATAATAAGAAGGGCGAGGGCCCACTTCTAAAGAAGTGCCCCGTGCGTACTTTCATTAACTTCTGGCTTCACGAGAGAGACTCCCTTTGACGTTGACGCACGCTCTCACATTTCCCGGGCCTCGTCATTCTCTCCTCTTTCCCTCTCACCGCCGCCAAGCTTCAGCGATTTTCATTTTTTTACATTAAGAGGGTTTTTTTTGGAAGAGAGGAAAAGCCAACAGGAAAGGTAATCTTGCCCGCCGCGGAGAGAGAGGAGTCGTGTCCGACCCACCCCTTCCAAAAGAACGGCGTGTCCCAAAACCGTCTCGCTGTGCCTGCTTGTGACCGTGCGTGCTAGGGGCGGCCTCTTGTTTTTTTCCTCGGTTCTCCCGTGTGTTGTGTGCGTGTGTGTGTGTGTCTTTCTCTCTTTCTGTATTCACTCCCGGAGAATGGATCTCGCCGGTGGTCTCCTTCATCTCCTCCACCCTCCCCGCTCTTCCTCCTTCTCTCCTCCTGCACCTTCATTACGGCGGAATTATCCAGAGCTCCTACCCCCACCGAATCCTATCTCCCCACCCCCATTCAAATTGTCTCAGCACGCGTTCATTATCCACGTGCTTGCTTGCTTCCCCCCCCTTTGCTTGGATCGACCCTCACGATCTCTCTCGAGAGGTCACCCATGAAGTCGGAGCTCACGCCATCCTCTCACTGCTGTCGTCTATCTCGTCGTCGGACTCGGCCTTTTTTTTTGGAAAGACCCCGAGTTAAGCCGTCCCTAATCCTGATAAAGAAGCCTACGAAAACGGAGAGGTGTTGGCTTGTTTCTGCCGCGTGATTTGCGGTCCCATGAAGAGTTTAGTAGCTATCTGCACTTTGATGGGATTCTGCGTGAGGTTTTTCGGAGCAGCAGGTTCGTGCGATTTACTGAGCGGAAATTTATGGCACTTTGTTGAGGTATTTGAGAAAATCCCGCATTAAAAATCGGCATAGGTAATAGGAATCGATAATGCCTCCTCACTAAGGCACGCTTATTCTTCAAAATTCCGTCTAGTGGGATATTTATAGAACCGCACTGGAAAGGATAAGGTAAAAATATATTTGGTGCTAAATTTTCGAATCGGCGACAAAATATACGGTGCTAGGCTTAGCAAGCGACCGTGTGAAGCAAATCGGTATAGTGGCAGCTGATTTCTGCAGCTAAATTTACCGTTAATTTACATCTACGTATAGATTTGGACCCTGTAGGACTTCACAAGAGTGTGTTGGGGGGTGAACCATTACCAGGTATGCGTGAATTTTAATGCTTTAAAATTTGCTGGGTGAGTAAAAAACTGTAGCACTTTTCAGTAACACTGTGGAAAAATGCTACAGTATTTTTACTCACCCTGTATGTTTAACTTCCACTATGTGATCCCTGAAACAGTGAACACTTTAAACTTATTTAAATTCCTATGATATCAGTTCTTCAGATAGATTCTAATCTATTACCAAATGGATATTCCCTAAGAGCAAATTATTCTTCCATGCAATAGTGCTTTGAATGATAAGCTACTACTTTTTGAGTCGGACACTGGACAAAGACACACTTATTTTATTTCTACGTCGTAGCGTCGCTGCAATCTATTCTGCC
This sequence comes from Platycnemis pennipes, assembly GCA_933228895.1. NCBI lineage: Eukaryota > Metazoa > Arthropoda > Insecta > Odonata > Platycnemididae > Platycnemis > Platycnemis pennipes. Next base: position 58,684,267 of record OW121853.1, read on the forward strand.
CTTAATTGAACGAAGGAAATTAGTTTTTGAATGTTTTAGCATTTTTATTTATCCCTCTAGTTTTATCTGAATGGTCTAATTTTTCAATATATTTCTAATATTTTCAAAGAACCTGTCCACCTAGAATTTCTGACAGAGATTTATTCTGCAATGTAATCTACGATATGATAATGGTTCCCGAAATGATTCTTATAATACTTTCGATCTTCTGCTAAACACATTTTAACTTCAGTACACAAATAAAGCTGCTCCTTGCTCCAGTCTCTCTTATCTTGTAATCAAACCTAAATAATCGGGTCTCATATGCTGGTTGCATAATCTAGGTGGGATCTGGCAAGTGAAAAATAAAATCGTTCTTTCGTGTTCTCGTCACCGTTCCCTAAATTCAGCTTCAATGCGGTGTTCATGGCGAATCAAACGTGAAGGATTATGAAGTGTTTTATTCGGGTGTATGCGAATGCTCTGAAGTGAAAATTATGATAAAGGTCAGTGACATTTGTCAAAACCAAGCTTCAAATCATGACATGGATTGAAAGTATATACTGTACTGCTTATAATAACTCCGAGCGGCCTTTCCGTCTCAATAAATTATCTTTATTATCCCACGTAAAGGATTATAGTGTGTATAAACATGCACAGACGAGTGGTTTGTATAAAATGTTTGCGAGAGCTTTTAATCCATTGGAGCAATGAGGTTTCTATGCGTAATTTTTTCAACAATTTTGGGACAGTATTGATACAATCGTGATACCTTTTCACAAACTCAGCTCCTCTTCACGGCATTATTCATGGGTGAGGTCAAAACTATTTTAATATGTTCAACATATGTCCTGATTAGCAGAAAATAACACTGCCTTATAGTCGTCTCATCACATTTTCCTGTATTCTTTTAAAATATATTTGCCTTCTGTCGACATGTCCTTATATTTCCTGGGTGCGTTTTCCCTTCAATGCCTAAGGAATGCCTTATGCGTCAGTGAATTGCACGTCTCGTATCTGTAAAGCTTTGGATCTATCTGGCAATGTTTGCATCAAGATTGAATTTCATCTTGATTCTTTGTCAGCGTTTCCCTGTTTTTGTAATTAGAAATTTTACTTACACACAACCACGTGGCCAGTAACCGCGTGGACTGTTTGTAGGATTTCTCAAAACTTTGTGGAAGCTATTTCAAGTATTGAATAGGTTATATAGTTTGTTGCCCATAGGAAACTGCCTCTATAGAGTGTATTACCTCATGACGCCGTTCAAACCATCGCAAAGGTGTGTTTCAAATTATGATTTAACTCCATGCCAACCAACCGTCTCACTCGCCATCAGTTTGTTGGAAACTGGCTATCAAAGGAACGTCAAGTGTAATGCAAATTGTAATTTTAACCAGTCATTCCACTAAAGCAAATTAGGTACTGCACCAATGCATAATATCTTTACTACACCTGACTTTATTACTGTCATTAATATGAATATAACCACTCGTGTGCAAGACAAATAAATAAGGAAAAACACAAAAGGATGATATGAGGGGTATTGTGATCAAATGACGTTCTGTCATGTGCACTCGAACCCTTATGTTGACCCATCAAGAATTATCGTGTGGTTGACGTTTCGGTGCCGCGAACAAAATTTTTTTCTATAATAAAGAAGCTTGTTGCTTAGATCCGCTCATTTTCCATCTCTTCCTCTTCCCATTCAGCCCACCCTTCACTACTATATCACTGCGAGCATGCTTATTATTCGTGAATTTCTTTCTCGAGGGTTTCATAAATTTTTCAGCTTAAAGCTTCAAGGAGTGTGCCCCCTTAGGCGCCCTAAAGGAAGAAAGAGCGTCCCTCGTTTTTCATAAGGGTCAACGGCGGCGAAACTTTGAAATATGGATTGACTGCTGGCCTGTTTTTCTTTTACGGCTACGACAACCTAAGCCTCCGACAGTAAAATTTTGTTTTATTTCTTACGGCCGTGTACGCCTTTTTCCGTGACTCTTCTCAGAAGGCCCTCCCCCAGAGTCAGTTATTCTCTCATGTGGAGAGCTCTTGGAGTATATCTATCAGTAATATGTGAAGTTTCAACTGGAAATATAATCTGTTTTGCATACGCTTAGAAACATTGACTTTGTGAGGAAAAAGTAAGAAATAAAAGAAAATCCTAAATGTATTTTATGAATTGTTGCTCCGTGTAGCCAAGCAGTGTTACCGTGTACCTTTTTTACATTCCGAGGTAAGATTGCATACATAATGTCAATTATATATTCATCAGCATCTACCAATTACCCTTCAAATCACCTTGAGTGTGTGTGGCAGGGAGTGGAGTATCACCAAATATGGACTATCTACGCGTACTTTTCTTTCGTACGAGTAAATATTATTCTCTGTGAGTACAGTTCTTTCCGGTGCAGAGATATAGCTATTATGCGTGTCACGTAATTGCCTACAAGATAAAAATTAAAAAATAATTAAAAACCTTAACCAAGCAATAAAAAGTGATGTTTCCACAAACAACTCGTAATGGCTTTCCTTATTCTGGATCCTGATATAATATTTAGAATTGTAAGCCGGCATGATCAGGTTGGTAACGCCCTTTCCCGTGACGCAATACTATTTATGCATTTAATATATACCTAACCAATGAATGATAGTATCTCCCTACATAGATACTCATCATTTATTTCAAGTATTTAGGACGTAAAACTTCCGTGTTCACAGTAAGTGTAGTTGTTGATTTGAAAGGTTTTTTTTACACTTTTTTGGAGAATCCTTCGTGTTTGCACTACTCGTATTTGGAATGCCGCAATCGTTACTTTTTCCACTAAGAGCAACGGAGGGACGGCCCTTTTTCCTACTTGAGAAGCACTTGTCAGTTGGTCGCGAAGGTTGACAGCATATTCGATGAATACCTACGTACGGGATGGATGAATTTAAAGTTGTTATTCATGAAACATATTTGGGCTCACGTTTTCTGTGAGGAAGGAAGTTTGGGAGACATCTGTCATCGGAATTGGTGAAAAACAAACATTCAGACTTCTTGGTAGCAAAAGCTTGAAGTTTTTGAGAGGTGTTGCATGTCTTCTACGACACATTCGACCGTGTTCTCGAACTCCCAGTCCTCCCCTGGCAACAAAACAATTCTCAATGACTGATATTCTTGGGGGTACTTTTCTGTGCAAGGAAAAAAATTATGAATAATTGACAAGAATTTATCTGTGAGCAATGGCAATACAAGATCAAAAAGTATCTGGCTAGAAAAGAGCTATCTTGTTTTAAGTGAAAACATATAAATATACCATAGATATTTATTTCTATTATTTTCTCCTCGCTGTAGTTTGGGCAAGCGTTATTTTCACTTTTTTAAATGATGCCACTTCCGAGGAATGCAAATAAAGCACTTATACAGTGCTGCTAAGCGACATGTACTTAAGAATTATTTTAATATTTACTAATTATCTCTGAGTAACGAACGTCTCTTGTATCTAGGACTATATTCTAATTTTCCTAAAATATTCTGAATTCCGTTTCCTCATGCAAATTACGGTGGCAGTTTACCTAGGGATCACGAGATGATTGCGATTGTTCTAGCAGAAGTGCTTTAGGATCCATCCTTGAGAGTGATGCTTCAAACGGATACGCTGGAACGAGGGCACTGTGAGAATAGTCAGCGACGTTGCTGTCGGGGCACTTGACTCTTTCGACTGTTGCCGAAGAAAACACCCCGACGCTCATAGTTGTCAAAATTAACGCCGGGCATAATTCACGTGGGGCAAAGGGAACATAAAGCACTTGCATGAAAGGGTTCCTACGCCTTCCTCATAGCCTAGGCGACTCCACCTATGGGGAGGTGGAGGAGAGGGTGGTGGACAATGCTTTTGTCCGACGGAACGGAAACTAAATTTCACCCGCATTATCTGCCATCTAAGAGAGTCGCCCGATTCAGAAGTTTCTTCTCTTTCTTGCTTCGCACCCACAATGGATCTAAAATATTCATTTCTTCCAAACAATGCCTCCTTCCAGAATGCCTCCGCTTCCTTTTATCTCCGACTCTTCTACCTGCCTCCTCACTCCCACTCTGGCGTCTCCAACCCCCCCCTCTACCCTTACGACACCCCAACCCTCCATTTACCTTCTCCTCAGAGTCCTTTCCGCGTCTCTTTCCTCCCACACTCCCTCGTCGGTCCCCGTCTTTTTTTCCGTGGTGGCCTCAACGCTATGAAAAGGTGTCGGGACGTGGATAATGTGACGGTTAGGATTGGTGAAGGGAAGGCGCGGGGGATGAGAGAAAAACGAGGGTCAATCAGAGCCCATCGGCGGAAGAATGTGTTTCAAATCTAGCCTTTTATTTATTGTTTTTGTTTTCTAACAACGTGATCATTCGTGTCGATTTGAAAATTATTTGTTTACCTGTGAAGAAAATAAAGTAGGTACCTCTACTGGCCCCATAGAGTAAAAATAATATTATAGTAACAGGGAATAGGTGTAAGCACCTGAAAGTTTTAAGCATACATATCATGGCAAACTATTTAAAATGCATAATAGAGTTAGATATTAATTTGGAAGGCTGTGACAGTTTCGATGAATCAACATCCCTGGCGCGTACTAGTGTGGCTTTTGCATAATTTCTGCAGTACATTCGCAAATTTTCTTTGCACTTTGTTCACTCATGCCAGCGGACTTTGTGATGCATGTTAGATGAAACTTCTAATTATTGAATGAACCCATCAGGGCTCGAAGTCGTGATGAATCTTAATTCTGAAGGACCAACTTAGCAATCGCATACGCTAACTAGTGGTGGAAGAGATTATTCGTTTAATGCAATTTATACTCTATGGAGTGAAATGTAGGAAATTGTAAGGATTACTGATTATGAGGCATCAATCCTAGGTAAAAGCGGTGGGCGTTTTACTCTGAGATTGGATTGAATATTGGTGGGATTTATGATCGTCGAGGAAACGTTGACAAATGATGATTGATAGGAAAGCAGTCGGACCCTGACTCGTTACATTAGGGAGGCAGCGTTCTTAGGTTTGGAGGTGGAAGTGATTATGCGAGAAATTCTATCTAGAAGCTATAGATTATCTCTCGTAGGAAGTGTCGCATGTTTATTTGACGAGTTACTTTGTTACAAGCGGACGTTTAAAATGTCTTCCTACTGTGAGAGTCTTAACTCGCACCGTCGATTATAGAGAGTGCTGGTGTTCTGTTATCCTTAGATTTAGTTGCGGCATTTGGAATCCGTACAAAAAGACGTCTTGCTTGTCATAAATGATATTAAACTCATAACTGGTGCATCACGGTAACATTCCGCTTGCGTGTAAAAAGTGAGTTGCTAGTTACGTTTCCCTTTAAGAAAATCGTTTTTACACCAGTTTTATCATGTGAAATGACCATTAACTATATTCTAAGCATGGGGGGGACGATGGCTTTATAGCTCATATTTTGATGTCTGGTTTATTGCTGATATTTTTAATTAAGATAATATGCACGGCACCTTTGACGCCGACCATTTTTGAATATCTTTCCTCTACCAAAGCCGGTAGCTTCTTCCTTTGCAGCCCAATGGCCAGGAAGATAAAGTGATCATTTCTTCGTTGCATAATTTATTTTTCAGTGCATTTAGCAATCTTGGCTTTACTCAACAAATGTACCATCCTTAAAGCACAATTAACCCAACATTACCGGTTAAAATTATTTAACTACTTCTACATGACAGAAAGAGATTTTGGGGCATTTATTTCTAATCCTTTATTAATGGCAAAAATTCAGACGCAGCTTCACACTATCCCCAAAATCACTGTCTTTGATGGCATGCAACTACGAATGCCTTCCGTTGGTACACTAGTATTTATACTATTGGATATATTTACAGATATTAATATTCGTAATTTTACGAGATAAGAAGGACATTTTGAATCTATTAGTTAATCAATTTTCGTAATTTTATGATTATGGTCCAGTCTATCATAGTAAGCTGGAGGTTGTAAAATATTTTTAACGTGATCGGTAAAAATATTGCCTTGGAATTTAGTTGAGAGATTAGGTCTAAATTTCAACCTACGCTCTGATAATGAAGCTCATATTAGTTCAACTAATAGACTGGTTACGCTTATATAGTTATCATACCTTCCCTATACACCGATCTTCACAGCACATGCTCCAGTTTATTATTTCAGCCTTTTTCGTAAGGATCCCGTGTACTGGCAGCGCTTTCCGAATTAGGTTTTATAAGGGAAAAGAAGCTGATTTTTCGTACATGATATTCATCACATTTTTCCTAGTTATCTTTTGATGAATCCCAGTTTACGATTAGCTTTTTCCATTATTTCACATAGTATGTGTTTACCCCAGGAAAGATCATGTGTCAGTCTTATTCCAAGATATTTAATGGTTTGTCCCACGTTTTTTTCCCACGTTTGTTTGTCCATTATTCCGTATGTTTGTCCATTATTATGTAGACGTTAGTTGTGTCGCATTAAAATTCCAACGTTAAAAGTTTGTCTACATTGTGGAATTAAATATGCATATGCATCCTGTGGTTAGGCCGAGCATAAGCAGAATAGTGATTAGTGAGTGAAATAGTGAGCATTGATAGAAATTTCTCTCCATTCTGTGGTAGGCAACACTTCTCGTAGTGCCTTACTATCACAATGTATGAGCTTTTAGTAGCAGGCATGTTCCTGGAGATTGCAAAGGAGAGACAATACGTAGTTAGACAAATTTGTCAGCCTTAGTGCATGTTCCGTGAGGTGGTTCTTTCTCCATTACGCTCCCTCCAGATGGCTCATAGAGTACTCTGAAGGTGTAAACATACCGCTCTAATTTGTGACATTTGAGGATTTCGGCGTTATGTTACCATTTTATTTGCTTTGATGCATGTGCTATGATATGTTCAATTTACATTCTCCTTTGATTCCCGGGTGGTTGTTTCATACTGCGAGACCAGTTAAGAAAGCTACCCTAGTAACCAAGTCGCGACGGAGAAGCGCATTTCGGGCTGTAGTGAAATTATGAGGGGTTGAGCAAGCTTGGAGAATGCGCTCCCATTGTGTTGAGTGGCAGGAGTAACGGAGGGGAACTCGGGGGGTGGAGGCGAGTAAGAGTGGGATGCACTCGGTGGGTAGTAGTTTTGGGTGCAGCGACAGTGCAAGGGGGAGGGTGGAAGAGCACAGGGAGGGGGTGGCTTGGACTTTTCGTGGGTGAGTGAGGGGCCGGGGGGAGTGTATTCGGCTCGGTCACGGTCGCCCAACCTAGGAGCAAGGGTAGATAATGGGGAGATGTGAAGATTACGACGCCAGCCTCCTTGACTGCAGCCACTTTCACGCCTAGGGGTCCTTCCTATTCCTTCCAACACTCGTCGCGGACCCCTCGACGGCCATTCTTCCTTCTTCCCACCCCCTTCTTCTTACAATGCCCGCTCCTCTTACCTCCACCATCTTGTCCTGTCTCTCCAGTTTGTCCCCAATTCGCTCATCCCGCCACTCGTATACATCTTTCTCTCCCCATCCTCCAAATCCCCCTGGCCCTCCTCTGCCTCAGTAGTCTCGCTCACGTAGTGCAACACTTTCTTCACTTTGCACTCTTTTTGCACTTACAAACACACACAGTCTTCGTATCAACGCAGTTACTATCATCATACAGTTGACTGAAAAGTAATACCTCTGGACCTTGTCACTAGGTAGCAGTACTATCATGACAAAGGCAGACTCCTCTAGACTACCAAATGTTAGCTATAAAACGTAACGTTGAGAATGTAATCTAGAGGACTCTGGAGAATGGTTTAGACCAGAGTCCTCTAGATTGCCAAATATAAACTAACTTTATAGTTTATTATTATTGGCAATCCAGAGGACTCTGGAGACAGGCAGAGTCCTCTGGATTGCCTAAATAATAACTATATAGTGAAATGGAAGAATGACATAGGAAAGCCTCGCATGAGATACATTTAACAAGAGGAGAAGGATATGAAAGAGAATACTAATTACGTAAATATGAAGGGGGGAGCTGAAAGGAGAATCGAGTGGAGAGCTGCGTCAAATCAATGTAAGGAGTATTGACTGTTGATGATGATGACCACCATTTAAATGATGCTGTTAATGGATAGCATAGAATACCATCAAAATCTATGGATGTAGAAGTGATACAGGCTTATCTTTTCGTAAAAATTCGTAAACAGTGATAAACACTTATTCATCTTTATATACGTATCCGTAATACCGTGCGAACATACCGTGAGGGTGTGAGGCAAAGTGAAAGTCCATAATATATTCGCTACTCTCGTGCAACTAGGATGTACAGTACTACTACTAAGAGGTACGTATAAGTTATGCATCATGAAGTCACGTGCAACTAAATGTTTATCAACTACTTTAATTTAATGGCTTGTGTCTACATTAGTTTATACTGGTGCTTTGCGGAACATAGCTTGGAACACGACGGTGCATAGTAGTAAATACGTTTTTATTGCCAAGAATTCTGAATGATTTCTTTACCTAAGTATCACGTAAAATTTCAGTATCTTTCAAGATGACAACTGACTAGAAAGGAAGAAGTAGTATCAAGGATTTCTTCACTCTAATTGTCTTCAATATACTTTTCTTTATTTTATTTCTGTTGATGAGAAAGGCAGAGGCGTAGTATTAGTTCCTAGGAAAATTGTTTTATTTCTTCTCCCGCATGCTTTTCAAGTCGTTTCACCCTCACCGAGGGGGCAAAAGCTGCCGCCCCACTAACTGAATGATCTTTCATACACACTGCACCCATTGCCCTCAGAGTCTTCCTATACTGGCCGTTCACTTCTTTATCAATTTGCAAGCTTCTCCGTCGACGCTATCCGAAATTCCTCCTCCCAGAGATCCCATGCGCCGAAAGTGCTGTACAGACCATATTTCGAGAGGCACTCGTCTTTTCTTGGGGATAACTGCTGACCTTTCTTTCAATGTGGAAGGTGGGAGAGTGTGACCCATGAAAATAGAGAAAAAATTTTAGGCCCCGTCTCGAATGGTAAGGACGGGAGCCGCTACGCAAGGGGGTGCATGGTGTAAAGCTTTTGGCGGGAAAACGCGAATCCTTTGTCCTCCTGTTTGTAACCCTGAATTTTCTTCCACATTTTGACCGTTTCCCACCTTTATCCTCCTTTTTTCTCCAACCTCGCTTCCCTTTATTAAAAAAAAGGAAGCTATGGAAACTTTGTCGTCTGTGGAAACGCGAGACTGTCCTCTCTTTCGGCAGTGCCACGCTGCCTTTTGTCGCGGCACAGTAATCGATGGTTTTCCGCGTTACCCCTTATTTTGTTCGTCTTCTTCGCCCACCCGCTGGGCTTGGTCTTTTCTGTGACCACAAGGTAGAGGAAGGTATGTGCGTCCTCTTCTCCCCTCTCTCTCTCTCTCTCTCTCTGGGTCTGGCGAGGGAGTTACCGATTCTGTGTCTAAAGCTGTCAATCACAATGCACTATATTTTTTTTACGAGCGTAGGTGACACCGTTCGAAAAGAAAGAATGCGACCATTCTAAAGTTAGAAATGTGTGTGGTGAGTTTCTCCGAAGAGCCGTGTGAATGGATATAATGCTCGCGGTGAGCTCTCATCGGTCGGTCGGTCGGGAAATATTTGTGAAAACGTCCACACGGGAAGAAAATGGCTCCCAGCCCGTAGCGCCATTTGCGCCAGGGATATCTCAATTTCCATCCGACTACTTGTCAGTTTTATTGCCTATAATCTAGGCTATTAAGGCATTTTAGGAGGAAAATAAAGAACATAAGTAATTATTTTTCCGACTGTAAAACTTTTTAATACTGCCGATCTTCACCCTCTGACAGTTGAGAGAGTTAAATGATATTTTCAGCTTAGTTTTATTTCGTTCGGATGCTGAAATTATTGAGTAACTCCCCGTAGTAGTCACCATTCATTATTTTCAAACACTAAGGTAGGTTAACTGAATACCTTTATTCTTACATATTCTTTGCTAGCTAAGTCACGCCCTAATACCCCTCTATTACCAAATACCTTTTCATTTGGTCTGTCTCTCTCTGTCAGTTGGCCGTAAAAAAATTTTGGTGCACGACTTTGTTTCCTAACTCTTCGTATCCCGCGCATTGTCCGTATTACTTGGCTTGGTTGCTTTAACACTTGAAATGTTTCACATTGTGTACTTCGAAAGGATTCAGCTTTCTGAGGTAGTTGTGACTCAGCTACCATATTTTTCCTGACAGTGAGATGTACACGGATTAAATTGAGCTACAGCTACTTCTCATGAGAAATATCTTTGCTCTCTCTCATTCGCAAGAACATAATGCGGAAGGGCATAAAGCTTCACAACCTTGCAATATTATAGGATTTTGCTCCATCATATTTAAAGAGAATGGAAGTGGATTCTTAGGATGAAGTACAGCATTATAGAAAAGCATCATCGCTGCGAAATGCTATGCTCTAGTGAAATACAGTGTTTTCCAGAGTAGAAACATCCCTTGGACCTGAGATGACTTTGTTTTGGTGTATTTTGTTCTTAGATTGAAAGCGTTCATCGCTTAAGTTCATATAAATAAGCGATTGAAGACTTTGTGACTCAGTTCGAAACATCAATAACTGTGATCACCATGGTTACCAGTGATCGCTCGAATGCCCCTGCGTGCAGTTAATTGTGGTCTGCTAACTTTAAACGAATTGCTAACCCAATTCCAGATCGTTTAAAGCGAGGCTAGCAAGGCGACGTTGCCGTTAAAATCCCAACGTTGATGTGTTACTCGCTTTCCCCGAATGGCTATCGTCTTGAATATAAGCCAGTGCTGTCATTAGGAGTAATTATTTTAGTATTCTCATTTCCTCTAATCTTAATTTTAATACGTGGGTGCCCTGATCTCAAATCATTTCAATCTTACTGTATTAGCATTTTTATGTGAAATTCGTTATCCTCAATTGAATCCATGTGAATTATATGCAAACTACTGCACATGAGAGATGTGGTGATAGATTTTTGGGCGATGTTACCTCTGCAGGAATAACACTCCATCCCACCTCAGATAGTTTTTAATTCGTTCGACTCTCGTATGATATTACATTATATAGTGAGATTTTTTGTAGTCAGTGTGTTTTCAAACCAAGGAAGACTGGAGGAAAGTTCATTATCATTTTTTTTGTTTTCCTTGCTCACCAACTTTAACAGCTTTTCTACGAAAAGTGTTTTCAATTTTGTTAGAACGTTATAGTGTAATTACCACCCTTTCAAGGAAACGGGTATAAAGGAAAGAAAGAAATGGAAGTTGTAAAGAGTAAGACCACGGAGAAGGTAAATGGTGCAAGTAGAGTATAATGGAAATTAGTCAATTGGAGCAATGTGTTCTAGAGAAATTCAGGTGGAAGAATTGAGGAGTAAGTTTCATTTGACCTCCTTTCGAATTTGTAAACAGGTAAAAATGATATTCTTATTAGCATTTTCCTGTAACCTAAGTTAGTTCACAAAGATCTGAAAAAATCGCGGCCAACTGAATCGCAACTTACCCTCCCCCTCACATCCCCCCAACCCCGCCTCCCAATTCCTCTCCGAGATTGGCCGCTGTTTGAAAGGGTTCGGAGGCGGAAGTAAAGTCTTCCTACGGTGTACCTCACAGTCAGCGGTTCACTTGCGGACATCACTCTTTTTTTTGCTGACCAACTTATGCTCTTTCTGCGCCGCTATAGCCTTTCCCCTTTCAGTGCAGTCTGTCCCGAAATTCTTGCTTTTGGTTAGGCTTGTTTTAAGCCTTTGCCGACGGCCTAATCCAGGCGAGGTTCGGACTTGATCATCCTCATCAAAATTAATCAGCGTGTCTGCCAATAGGTGGGGCGAGCGATAGGGGGAAAAGGGCCAATGCGGGGAGACGCTGAGTCGGGAGCGGGTTAAGGATGCGATCCGTCATCCATCGTCCGGCAAGGTTGCAATGCACTAGGTGAGGATAAATTTTCCTCGTGGTACCGTCGGAAATCATTTTGTGGTAACTTTGTGCTGTACGCACTAGCAGTTTACCGTATCATTTTGGTGCGGGAAACGTAGTTCATTGTTGATTCGCGCTAAAACTTTATACATGATTCACGTACCTCATTTATCAGCGGAAATGTTTTGGCTTAGGTTTTATTAACTACCCCAGAGCAGTTTTTAAGATGAAGATTATTGTTTGCTTTAGGTGCGTGGGAACATTGAGGAAGAATTTACAGTTATACGTTAGACGGTGTAGGTTGAGGGAAGGTACATGCATACAAAGTTTTCAATAGTGGAGAAGGATATCATGTATGGACGATCACGGCGGTGTGTCGACTGGAGTACTGCACCAGGTATGTTTCACTGGAATACTTGAGTCACGTATGGTAAGAACTTCAAGCACTGCAGTACTCCACGCATCAGCTCAGTAGGGGAGACCGGGGCACGTTTACACGGATTTAAGTTTTTGATTTTTGTATTTTCTCACAAATATTTTTTAAAAACAAAAAGTAGGTCACTATACAAAGCAGTTGCTTGCCTATATTTTGGTGCAGTTAAATTTATTTGCATATCATCAGTAGCTCCTAAAAAGTAATAATCGTTAACCCAAGTCAAGTGTGTAAACTTGCCCCATGCATGGGGCAAGTTTACACATTACCTGGGGCACGTTTACACAACTTAAAATTTTGGGATTTGGATATGAAATGAATACAGAGTCTCAGATATTATTTTTATACAATGACATTTATTATTAAATAGTCAGCTATAGTCCACAAAAGTGGTGTCCAAAAATAATTTAAACATATGTAACATTATTGACAATAAAATATTTGAAAAAAATTGTAAAATGTAATTATAATCAATCACATATGGTGCAGGATTATTTTCAACTGCCTTGATTAAACTTTGCAAATATTTCCCTATATTATTGAAGGCAAAATCAAAACAATATATAGTTAATAAGAATAAAGTTTTAAATAAAGTTAGTTTCGTCATCACTATTACAATTAACACACATGAAAAAAATAGTGTCCCCTGTTACACAGCCATCATGGGCCCATCTTTTACATTTTGTGCAACATACCCACTCCTCTCCTTGAATTGATTTATGGTACGGTTGCGAACAATATATGCAAAAGCATGATTTTTCTTCTTTTTCTTGTTTGAGGTATTAGTTCTTTTCTTAAGACAATTCTAAGTTTGTTCATTACCTGAGGTTAACAACTTGTTATTGATGGTTTTCATTCTGTTCTGATACTCCTCTTTCTTAATTTTACTATTTACCCTTCTTCTGTTCTTGTCTTAATGCTTCTTTGACTGGCGTGTCTGTCAATATCATTGACTTTCTTTTCTTCCTTCCTTAGTTGCTTTCCTTTCTTGGGCCCACTTTTTGGAAAGGCCTTAAATCCTCTAGGGTTGGGAAACCTAATGCATTGAGAGATCGACTGTTGAGTCCACTTGGTCCAGGAGAACAAAGGTTAATGTGACCACTATTGTAAGAAGAAGGTATTTCTTCCCTGGCTTTCACAGACGAAATAGGAGTCTGTATAGCGGTCAGTGGCTGATTTTTAGTGAGTGGGTTGGGGGCTGGTCTATCTGAAACATACGATGGCATATAATCAGCGTCAGTGAAAATGTCACAGTTTAGTGGGTATATACCTGAGACTCTGAATCCCGGCATTATATTTGAGGGAGTTGCCGCTAAAAGAATGCTCCTGGCCAAAATAGAAGGAACATCATATATGGTCATGGGACGCTTATTTGAGCTCATCCATGAATCACATGCAGAGTTAATATACTTTTTCAGTGGGCCATATACACTGCTGAATTGCTGCTACTAATGGCTGCAATTTATGACAGCAATGAGGTGGAAATGACAAAAGCGTCACCCCATTGTTCTTTAAGTAGTCTAAAGTATTTGCTGATAGGTGAGATTCATGGTTGTCCAGATGAGTAGGCAAGGTGTTGTGGTTGAACATCTTACATTAGAAACAAAATGTTTCGCAAATTTGAAGAAGCCTCAACCATCCACCCGGATGGATTGGCATCACCTTCCCTGCCTACTGAACCATCTCTCATAAAATGGTCGTAATACTTAACCCTTGGCAATACAAGAAACGGAGGAATAGAATTCCCCGCAGCGCTAACCGCTAGGGCCACAGTAACTAATGACCCTCTCTCTGCTGAAGTCATTTTCACGACTTGCTTGTGCCCTCTCCGTGCAACAACTCTATCTGGCTTTTGTAGTAACTCCAGTCTCGTCCATATTCCAAATATCAGCAGGGCCTACACCAATCTTCTTGATAGCACTTGTCAAATTGCAAAAAAACATTGCTACATTAGTTCGATTTAAACTCGTAGCTCTAGCCAAACTTGTAGCGCGAGGAGTTCTGATAGACAATATACTATAGCGTTTAAGAAACTTGAGAACCAGTCAGGACCTGCCATCCCGTTTTTCACCCAGGAATGGGGAATCTTCCTTTGACAGGCTACAGCATATGTATACGCGAACCGCCTTACTTCTTTAGGAGTAAGGCCGAAGTAAATATCTGATGCTGTCATCAGGTATTGAGCAAGGAGTCTCTTGTTCAGGGTCCAATACTTGCACAAACAAAACCATAGCTTTTAGTTTAAAAAAGTAGCTACCTTTTATAAAATTTAATTATTTTACGCCTTTTTGACTGTTTTAATTATACATATATATAGGTATATGTAATATAGACACACACTTAGAAACACGAATGACGTCGATGTGAATAGTGAGTGAAAACCCCCGGGGTATGTTTACACACTGTGTAAACGTGCCCCACGGTAACTGTGTAAACGTGCCCCGTTGCCATTTTTACGTCTCAACTCAAAACAACACGGGGATTAAAAATACTTCAGTTAGTTTTACTGCACACAGTGATAAATACTTAATCACTCTTTCAAATGAACGTACAACTTAGTATAGATTCTAAATTATAACATGCTTATAAACTGTAATGCGTGCATGAAAATATTTACTTACTTGGCTGAAAAATGGATATCTCCTCCTCCAACAAAAACGTTTGAAGGTATGGCGCTCTAATAGTTGTAAAAGCGCCCGGCAGGAAACAGTACTAGGATAGTCTCAACTGTGGTGCCCTCTACAATACGGATTTTGAAAAAAGACCAGTGTGTAAACGTGCCCCGTGTGTAAACGTGCCCCGGTCTCCCCTACCCATTGGCGGCTTCATCTGGGAGTAAGGCGGCTAAGTTCGACGCCGGGATTTTCTCCCGATTACCGTAGCCAACAATATCCTGCAAAAACAAGTCGACTACTCATCTATCTATTATCCTATTCTTAACGAAGCATTTGCATAAGCCTATTATTAACGAAAGATGCCAAGTGGCCCACGGTTTAAAGCCCCATTCGTCAGCTGGATTAGGTACTGTACTCAAAGTGCTCCCCATGCAGAATTCAAATAGAACCCGTTTTCCAAAGAAAAATACTTCATTGCTATTATTCGAACCCGAGCATTTGTGATGGGAGGCAACTACTCTAGCCACCACTTCAGCTCGATCCTCACCGAATTAACAAACTTGATATTTATCGTGCGGTAATTCCACAAGGTGCCGTGTTGTTTTGCCAAACCCGTAGTGTATGTTGTAGGATGGCATCACCTTGCTGGTAAGGGTGGCGTAGACTGAGGGAGGTGGCAGAGAGGTGTGGGAGTGAGGGAAGAAGAGAGGCCCGTTGGTCCCAGAACTGTCCGATAGCTCATTTATCCTCGACCTCTGTCCCCCTCTACACTCCAGGAAGCCCACATCCCCTTGCCTGCCACTCCTACCTCTCTCTTGGGCTTGTCCCCACGGCAACTTGAGGTCAAGAGTTCGAACGCCGAGCGGTTGGGCCCCTTTCCCCCGTTTCCATTGTTAGCGCCCTGGCTTTGACCACGCCCTCCCACTCCTCATTCGACCACCCTCTGAACCCTTCCTCTCTCTTTATCTCTTGCCGCCTATCCCTCTCGAGGTAGTCGGCTTGTGCCGCGGTGGTGAATCCTTCACATTTGTAGCTGTAAGTTTTCCTAATTCCAACATACATAATGAGATGACCTCATTCCCTGCTCCTCATTTGAGTTGATAATTTTGAACCCTGGTATGATGACAATTCCTCGATCTTCGTTATCTAAAGCTATCGCCATTTCACGAAATTTGGTATTTCTATCTTTTATTTCCCGTAACTATCGCCCACATCTTACGTTTATGAAAATTTATTTTTCTCCTAAAAATGCTAAATGTGGTAACATTTGGCACTAATTTTCGTAATGTAATTTCGCGATTTCCGTATTTTTATTTCCTTAAATTTCAAATTAATTGCCCGAAGCCTATTCTGTTACAGGATGTTGCTTTCAGTGGTTACTATTCACCATGTTATAATGACATCTAACGTATTCGCGCTCTGTAACATGTATCAAGCATTCTAGTTTATATTAAGAATACCCAATATTGTTAAACCCTGCGGAAAGAATAATATAATTGAGTTAAGCATTTTGAGATTTGACACATGGAGAATGGACTAACCTCCTGGGACTGACTTCAGTGACAGAGTTGAGAAGCTTCTGTGGACAGAGGGGAAGCACTAAAACAACTGGGGCACTTGGTCTTTGCAGGTTGAATTCAGAGTAAGCGACTTAGAGGAACGAATACTATTTATAGAGCGACAATGGTTAAGTTTGTAAAGAACATTGATTCACTTCCCACCTATTCTCAATTATTCCTTATCCCTTTCCAAGATACTCCGGAATATATAATCGACCCATATATTAGAGGATTCGTTACATGCAAAAGACATTCCAAACATTGTTTTGCAGAAACTAGTTTGATGAATATCATGAATATAAAAAACACATTAATACCGGGATTCTGTTTTCAGTCTATGTAAGGGACTCTGCAATAATTGCGTCATCATCTGGTGCTTTCAATTGGCCATGGAAAATATTTCATTAACCAACGTGTGCAGAAAATACGTAGTTAGAGTTAACTTTTAATATGAACCCACCACTAACTATTGATCATTTGAATTCTTTGCGGTATATCCTCACCAAAAGGGTGTACTCGTCCTTTTTTCTTCTCCTTCCTTTTCTTTGATCTTTACCTCCCTCCTTATCCAACATACGCCTCCTAGCTCTTCCGTCGTCGTATCGCGTTTCTATAACACACACTCGGTCCTGTGACAAAAAAGAAGGGAGCCTCGCGTCTTTTTGACGACCGCCACCACTACGCAGTGCTCGAAAAAGTGCGTCGCCGTAGCTCTACTTTCATTTGCAGGCGGGGAGCCCTCGTATTTACCAAACCTACCCCATCCCTCAGCAGCTTCCACTTCGTCCGAGTTCATTTTTTTGCCGTGAGTTTCTTCCTTCTTTCTCTCCTCTCACTCATCTCTCTTCTTCTTCACGATGCCGCTTGCCCATGTTCTCTTCCACACTCTTCCTTCTGTTATCCCTTTAGTACTCAAGTACCTTCTCCTTTCTCTCCTCAACGTCCTTCCATTCCGTGACCCTTAACCTCTTCATCCCCCGATGCAAAATTCTTCTCTTCACTGACGGGCCTCGTTTTGTTTAAAAACGACAGTCCTCACTTCTCTCTCTCTTTGATCCTTCTTCTTATGTCTACGTCCTCTTAGGGCTGCGTCTCTCTACTTTTTTTCGTATTCACCAACGTTTTAATCCGAACCATCCCCTCCCTCCCTCTGCGGCGGTCAGTTGGGCTGGGTAATTTCTCCTCTTCATGCTACTGACCGGAACCTACGATCTCTTGCGTCAGCTTTGGGATCTCTTTATTTCTATGCTTGCGAGTCGTTTGAACTCGCACAACCATGCGTGCCAATCGGAAGCCAATTGCAAAAGACCACGTTGCTTAAGCAGAGTAGGGAACGTGGTATTCCTTTCCTTTTGCCTTTCATCTCTTCAGTATTCGCTATTCTACTGGAACTACCTCAATTAAAACTTTTCCACTATGTTCAGTAAGCCCTTTGGATCCTCAAACGTGGAGGATTTACCAGAATGCAGCCGCCTCATACAGCTTGAGCCACTATTAGTAGGTAAAACATGAGAAAAAAAGGAAGGAAAACTAGAAGATAGCTCAATTTTTTATTTCTTTCATATTAGCAGCGAGAAAGCAATATTGTACATCCTGCGCTTAGTGGTAAAAAAAGTATCCGCACGCAAATAGTGTACTCAGAAAAAACTACTATTAGTTACTCATGATGGCTCAATAATCACGTCCCGAATGCAGTGAATCCTCTAGAGCATTAAAACGAAAGATAATCGCTTTAATGAAAAATATATTCCTTCGTAGCTTCCAAGCATTTGTTACCGCGTATCTTGCCCATTCGAAGCTAGAACGACTCTTGGATTACGCAGTTGGATCAGTGCATGTACCCGGTTCAAATTCGGTTCTCCTCCTGATACAAACCTTCACCATTGAATTCTGGATACTCCATAGAGGTAGATGAGATACACATTTGAACATTCGATCAAAACACGAAGAAAAAGCGAGATATACAATGATTGAGAATTAAAATTATAGTTTATCTTCGGCCTTGAAATACTGATTTCGGTACAGCGATTTCTGTTAGCATTGTTGCCTCAATCAAAAAAATAATAAGTGGGCAACACTTACGTATCTCTATTCTGCTGTCTCTGAATTCATCGGCAAAGTCACTCAAGAGGCTGTTCAGCTTAGTGCACAAAGTTTCATCAAAAGTCCGGCTGTATTAACGTTTTAGCTGCCTAATTCAGTTTGTACACTTTTCAGTGCTTTTTTCCTATCTTCTTTCACTAATGACCCTCGAATTTCTCCTGCCATTCAGGCTTATCCTCGACAATTTTTTGTTCTGAATACAATTTCTTTGCCCTCCAAATGTATGATTTTTTTCAGTGATGCGTTTATGCATGTCTCTCGTATTAACATGTATCTCGCCTACATAATTTCCCAATTCCATTTCGATGGACAGAATATAGTGTGAATGTATTTTCAGTTTTTTATACTAATGATATTTATGAGCGTATTTGCGATCAGTATTGGTAGATTTTTGCTGCATGGAAATTGTGCGCCAAAATGTATAGGTACCTTTACAAATAATTTGATATCGTGGGAAATATGTGGTTGGAATGTCATGTTTGGTCTCCTTTAAATGGAATCAATTGTGAAAAAATAGAATATATGAATGAAGACAGTCGGGTTGGTGTGACTTCAGGTTTATCGCAAGGCAAGGCAAAAGGTCCCGAAGGCAAAAATATCAACAGGAGAGGGATCAGTGGTACATAAAAACGCAAACAGCAAAGTAAGGAAGTTTTAATTCTTAGAAATTCAAAATAAAAATAATTGGTTAAATTTTATTTCTTTTACCAGGTATTTTGCTTAATTTTAGGTTTGGATAAAAATTATAGAGCAGCGATTAATGTCGCCGCGTCGGAAAATAATTTTTCTTGAGGGTAAAATTTGGTCTTACCTTCTTTTGCAAACAATAATCTACTGACTGAAATCTCAAAGTAAGTAGATAGCGTTTTGAAGTCGTTGATTTATGTCTAAATATCAGAAAGAACTAAAAGGCGCGAAGAATAAGATCTTCATGAGTCGATGGTCCGTAAACGTGCTCCTTTTTTCCCATTCCTTCGGTAGCTCCCGACAGTCTTGTGACGATTTTCGGAGTTTCTTTTTTTTGTGTTAACCCATGACATCCCTGCGTTTGTTCCTCTTTCTATCTTTCACTCCCATTTCTGTTGCGCCACCCGTCTCCCTTCCGCTTTCCTCTCATTTGCCCCGCAATATCCTACTGTCTTCCCTTCTACGCCTACATTGCTCTGGAATCCCCTACTCAAGTCTTTCCCCCACACCCTACCCAAGCTATTCAGTTCCCTTTCACCTTTTCTTTTTTTCTTCTTCGTCTCACTCTCATCTCGGACACTCCCTTCATAAGAAATGCAAAGCCCACTCACTCGAATGCACACACTCCTCACAGGCACTCTGACAAGAATGCGAATGATAAAAAAGATTTTTATCTTCCAACATTTTCCCGGGCATATATATTATTTTTTTCTTATTTTTCCCTGACGAAATTGTTTTCCAGACGGACAAATGGAAAAAATGTATCGCGTTGTGCTTTTCTCAATGGAAGAAAACTTTCTGAATAAAAAAATTTCAACTGTCCTTCCCTCTTTCTGTGTCCAGTTCTTCCATAAAGGTGAAGTGAATCCCAGTAGATGCTATTCTTTTCGTTCTCAATACACTTCGATTCCTTATGTGAGGTTTTCTAAAAGGGCTGCGTTGCGTAAGGGTTGTACATTAAATGAGAGAGGAAATTCTTTCGTGGTCGTAAGGGTTCCTGACCTCTTCCCCGTATTGCCTGTCACTAATGAAGAGCCCGGGATTTCCTACGTTTTTATTCCACGAGAGCCATTACTGTTTCACGTGGGCTTATAGACATTAATGAAATACTTTTTTGCCATGTGAACTTCATTTAGAATCATAGCTTGCTCCATTTTTGAGATATACTATTATTCATTGACATGGTTAATCTAGTAAGAGCCGACAGCGTATCATGTTCCTCTTTTGAACTGACTGCAGATATTCATTTAGCGAGGAATGGAGGAGACCGATACTTTGTGAAATTCCATAATGAGCGCAGATGAAAGTACCTCAGGATATACTTAGCATTTTACGTTAAAACAATAACGATTTACTCATCCTTCGTATTTCGAGTTACAGAACCGAAGGGCATTTTCATTCTTGAAGCGAAGTTTAGTGAAGTTGAATGTTGAAGTCAAGTGGAAGTTGAATGGGCAAGTCTTAAGATGGATGAGACCGCTAAGCCGCTCTTTATTTGTGGTTATTGGCGAACTATTTTAAATGGCAAAGGAGCCAAATTTTATTCCACATATGCGAAACTTGTTGATGCTCTTCCGCTAAAGTCGTTAAATATCTGAGACATATTGATTTAGAAATTTCAGCATAGTTTTTCTTTTCTCATAAACTCGCTATGATGACTTGATAATTCATAAAAGAAGTATTTCCCCTGCCCTTTACAGTCCCCTCCTGGTTCCTTTACCTTGGGATTCGTTGCCACTCTTCCCTCAAAATCTGGTCCAATTCAGTCCTCCGGCTGCGCTGCTCTGAAGAAAGAAGAAGGTTCCAAGATTTGAGCGATTTTAGACTTGTATCTATGTAATGGCAACTACGCATTGTGCTTCTTTTCTTAATTATGAGTCCTCTTTAATGAATATTCTTTGATCCTCCTCATGGGTTGGATTTGCGAGTTACTTTCATAGAGTGACGTTCATTCTATCCATATCATCATCATATCATAGATGCTCTCATTCACATCCTAGAATACAATCCTTGGGTCAGCGAATTCATCTATTCAAGTTATCAGCGCAGTATATAGCCTCTCCTCAATTTACCAGCTCATGGTTCCTAAAAAAGCAGGCTGATCAAGAGTTAATTAGGCTTTTGTTTTCCTTGCTATAAATACTAGCAATTTTTAATTAAGAACACTAAAATGAAAATTTTCAAGGTTTATATGTACCATCATCATTTATTTAAATATAATGAGCGGTGTACCTAAAACAATATAGTATAATTAAGCTTAAAAATCTAAAGCTGTTGTATAATACCCCAGTCATGTGACAATGCCTCATAATTCATTTGCTAAATTTAAATGCGCCATGATGAAAGCTCAGCTTCCAGATACCCATTTGTATAATTGTAGTATTAGGTTTTTGACCTAAGCTTTTTTACTTTAAAGTATTTTCCTTTTTGAAATAAATATAATATTTACCTCGTGTTATGGATGACTTTTTGCTATATAGTGATAATTAATTTCCATTTCGGGACATAATGATTTTGCTAAAATGGAATTACATTTTGTGAAAAATTTCATTAATGATTAGCAAGAGTTTAGGTAGCATTGAAAAAACAATGGCGTAGTGTCACCTCCGACTTTTGGTGGAGAGCGAACAACGTTAATTTTTGTGTTCGACAAGTTTTGCTCATTAATTTTCCAAAATTGTATGCATTGAAGACGATGGCAGTTTATCAAACTGATTTCATGCGGAGAATTATCAGAAAATGTGTTAGCCGTGAGAGAGTTGTGTTTAAGGCGTAATTAACGATGAAGCATTTATTGTCTACTTGACTCTTTCATGGGTCTATCCTATCCACTCACCTACAGTATACTTATTTGTCCATCATTTTAGCAAGCTGTGGAACACTTCATGTTGTCGAAAAAAAGGAACAAATCTAAAGATTCAAATGTTTATTTCTATTTTTGAAAGGTCTCTTTTAGTACGAGAGATGGCGGGCAAAAATAAGCGGTGACATTTAATGGAATTTAACAGATTACTAAAGAGCCCGGGAACATCCTATGGGAATCAGATCTGTCGCGAATGTGAACGAGAAGAGCGGATCCCTTATCGCGCGAAGGTGAATCGGCTGTATTAAATCTCCGAGGCTTATTACCCCAATAAACGTTTTTTTCCACCCCCTTATCTCCCGTAGCATGGCAACAGTTCCCCCGCCCTTCCACATTGCACCCTCCCTTTTCCTCCACCATCCTCTTCTTCCACCCTTTCTCATCTGCACCATCCCAACCCCTTTCTCCCTTCTCTAATCCGACCCCTCATTTTCCCACCCTTCGCCTCTTATCTCCGCATCGTTTGTTCCCTCTCTCCTTGCCCATTTCGGATCGTCTCCCGATTTTACATTCCCTCCCCCCTAAGTACCTTATCTCTCTATCTGCCCCTGTCACCCTCCTACTTGGTTTAACTTTTTATATATATTTTTATTCCCCTCTCTTTTAGCCCCTATTTCTTTCCTCTCGGTTTCATTATCTTTTTACGTCGTTCTCTCTTTTCCTTTGCCCCCTACCTGCGCTCATTATCTCTCAGTATTTTTATCCTCTTTCATCCTTTACCCCGCTTAATTGTGACGTAGTTTCTTTCCCAAAAGTACGGGTTTCCCAATTTTAGAAGAAAAAAATCACGACGCGGCAGTTTGCACTTTCTCGGGTTGAATCTTGAGTTTCCTTACCTTTTCCATGCTTTGCCTTATGTCTGCCGCTTGAAAATGTCTAGTGATTTTATTTGTTTCTACAAAGCATTGTGCTGTATCTAAGGCCACTGTTTTTCAAACAATATAATGTGTTTTCACTGTTTGTTAAGATTGGATATTTGTAGTTTTTTCATCGCTGAATTCAGAATTCAGTGTTTTTTCATCTCTATCGGCAATCCTCGTCTCGTCCTCGCCCTCGTCTTGTCTCCAGACAGTCTTGTATGATAGAAATTGAGCGGTAATAAATCGTAAAATTAACAAAAGAGGTTGGAATGTATTGTAGGACACACCAAAACTGCTCTGAGAGGCCAGCGGCCATCTAGGTCAGTATGGACGCACGGGCTTACTAGCGGTACTCGGTAGTGGAACTTGGAGCTGCTTTGAACGCTCTAAAACCTATTGCTAGATCAGTATGACGAATAATGGAATTTATTTTTAAAATTTGTCAAATAAGTAGTTTACAGTGACCACTCGTGCAAACCAACGCCAAATATGTAGTTTAAGTAGGTTACATTTGAACCAGGTTTAGTAATGAAGTTATATCTCATGGGAATCAAATGCAATAATATGTCCCTTACATAGTATTAGGATTAACTGACACCGCTGAGATGAAATTAGGGCACGATTTCATTGTTATTTATTCATGTTATTTATTAATGCACAGGAAGTCCCCGTAAGAGGCTATACGAAGTAGGCGGGGTATAATTGTTGTCCAGCGCTCTCATTTTGGCTTCATTGTCATCCATAGGTTATTATGTCAATGCCATCTCCAGTACATTCGAAACTCCTTGATTTATCCTGCCAAAAATTGTGAGATTCATTTACAGATGCTAGATCGTGTTTTATTTTGAAATTTTAAATGATTTTTCTTCTATGTTTCTGTATGAATACTTTTATTTGCTTTTATACTCAAGATTTTTTCTGCTTTTTACATATTCAGTACAGCCTAGTACTACTTAGATGTTTTTGATAATTTTAAATGCTGGAGGATGAATGCAACTAGGCTCCAAACGTGCTGGAAAGATTTCTCTTTAAAAGAAAACTTTCAGCAAAACAAAGTTTGGAGGTTTAGAAATTATAATATAACTGATTGCATTAAAAAAATCGACGTTTTGAATTATGATATTTTGAAATTAGAAACAGTTTTTCTTGTGCAGCAGCCATATTTTTGACTTACCAGTGACTCAGGTACCAGTGTGCATGGTGAATTTCCTTTGGCCTAATTTTGGGAACTATATTATAATAGAAATAGGTAGGAAAACTTGTGTATTTCATATTATATTTATTAGAAAATTACTACCTCTTTCTGCCCCTAGGTAATTGTCGGGTTCACTGTGCACCTGAAGATTAACAAAACGCCGAACCGATAGAATGTTTCTAATATATTTACTGTGGAATAAACTAGAAGTCCTTATCATGTTTATTATTGGAAGAATCGCACAAACTAAACCGTAACTTGTGTATTATTAAAGCTAGGATGGACTTTAGGCTTGAAAATTCTGGAGTTACTTAAATTATAATATGATTAATATTCTCTCAATTATAAATAATCTAGTTTTTTGTTTTTAATATTGCTGAATTATTTGATTGATGCAGGTAAAGACATTATTTGGTAATTATTTCTTGTAATACTTACATGAGGGAAATTGACAATAATGTACTCGAGATATTATAAAATTTCAAAAATTTATAATTGATATTGAGTGGTTTCCAGTTCCATTAGCGCTCGGCATAGCAGCATCCTTGTGGGATGGTCCGGAGTAGGTAATTTTAAATTATCAATAATATCTTACCTCATCTTCTGTCACTGATGCTTTTATTACTGACACCTTCATGTAAACGATAGTTTTCTCATTTATCCTCCCCTTGCAAACTTATGCTCCATCCCACCAGATTTACGACTGACTTTATTATTGTCCGTGAATGTCTGCATGCTGCTACCAAGTGTTTGGAACGATAGCTGCGAGTAAATGCACTTTGGCAGGAAGACGTAAGAATGTTTTATGACTCCACGAATAACCCAACATTGACGCCGTAGCGTCGTCGGGCGAAATCTGGAAAGCTATTGAGTGTGAGCATGGCGTCCTGTTCATTTATCTGCGATTTGCTTTTGTTTCCCCTGCCAAGCTTTCGCTCCATTCCGCTTCCTCAAGGGATCCCTCCATCGCTCATCCATCTCCACCGCGTCTCAGTCCCAACTCTCCCTACCCCCGCGTGCTTGTTGTCATGGTTCCCTCATTTCAATCCCTGAGGGCCTTTTATCTCTTCTCTTCCTCCTACCCCTCTCCTCAACTCCAGCCTCTAACCTCTTTTCCCCAGTCATCCTTCCCCCACCTTTCGCAAATCCTTCGCTTCCCTTTGCTCCCACCAACTTCCTGAACAGTACCTAAAGGGCCCATCGCTCCCGAGCCATCGTATTTCCAATTTGACGGCCGGAGCTGCACACACACGCACTCCGGGACCGGGGCTGTAAGAGGAATCAAAGGGATGGAAGCGGAGAAAAAGGAACCATTTAACCCCGGAAAAAAGAGACCACCTCCGTCTCCTACCCATCCGCTCCCCCTCATCTTTCTCGTTTTTTTCCTTTTCCTTGAGAGAAATCCTTTTTCGTTCGTTTTCACGGTTGTTTCCTCCCACACCGGGAGTCTCGTCTCCCTCCTCTTTCCCTTCCAAACGTTGTTCTCTCCGAACCTGCAGCCTCTTCTCTCGTTCAGTTCCTCCGAGTGACACACCCCTTCCAAAATCCTTAAGTCTTCCTCTCTCTCCTTACCCAGGACTCTTCGGCGATTCCCTCCCAATAGGGTCCGTGCATGAATTTTTTATTTCAAAGTTAATACTCAATTTTCGTACATAAATGATCATAGATTTCGGATTCGATGTTTATTACATTGAAAAATGAGCAAACATTCATTATTTTAAACTTTAAAAATGAGATTCCACGCTCTCTTCCGAAAATCATGAGGAATCGATATATATCGAATCGGTAACTGCGTGACGTCAGAGTTCTGGTACCTGTTTGCTTCGAGTGCTTCGAGTCTAATCTGAATAAGTCTCTATGGCCTCAACGGTGCAATTTTGGTTTAATCATTGCGATTTTTTTTTACATTAACCATCCCTGGACCTGTATTTCGGTCTTAAGACGTGTTATTTTGGTGCGTTCCTCGAATTTATTTGTTCTTTGGCTTAGTAGGCGTGTTTTTCGCATTGATTTTGATCCTTGCCATCGACTCTTCGAAATTTGGACGGGTGATTTTGGCGTGTTATTTGCATTTTGAAATTTGCAAACATACTCAGGGAGTGAAGATTTTCGGTAGTGAAACAGGAGGTGACTTTATTAATACAGGGTAAAGAACATGACGGACGAAGGCTTCGTCAAGGCGCAGTCTGATGATTTGCCAGCTGTTGACGTCACCAGAAGAGTTCAGGGAAAAGTTTCCTTGCTTTTCACCCTGTGACTCTTTAGGACCAGTATCACAATCCTGCAAAAAAAATACAGTAAACAACATGGGCTCTTTATAGTTTCTGGCATAATGAATGAAGACTATGTAGTGATTTAGCATAGCAGAGAGCATTTACAGATGGGTATTTTTAAATCAATAGAAAATTTTTAAAACAAAGTGATACATATGATCCTCCTGGTGCCTTGAAAAAGGTTGATGTTTAAGTTTTTATCATGTCAAATGTAGGAATGGGCCAACATATGCATGAGAAGTAAAGTTGTTTGCTCTTAGATACATAGGCTCTAATACATGCTCATGTAGGAGCCCATGTTGGTGCATATGAGCGTGGGGATTCTCCTATTTGGATGATGTATAGGCCTACACTTTTCTGCCTTCATGAACATATTTAGGTGCCAGCAAGGTTCAACGAGTGCACGTATTGCCCCACCTCACTTCGAAAAGGACTTGAGTTACATGGGTAACCTTGAGTCTAGTGTCACATGCATGAAAAATACTTACGTGAATAATAAAACCAAGGATGGAAAGGAAAATTGAAGATAACCTCTCAGAAAACCAATTTGGATTTAGGGAGAACAGAGGAAACAGGGAAGCGATACTCTGCCTGAGAGTCATAGTACAGAAATCAATGCATGTGAACCACAGACTTAGAATAATAATAGAATAATAGATGTGAACAAACCACTATATGTGGCGTTCGTGGACTTAGAGAAAGCCTTCCACAATGTTGAGTGGAACAAGATGAAGAATATAATTGAAAAGCCTTGTATACCACATTAGCAATATTAAATTCTTTAAGAATGAGTAGGTAAAACAATAATATCACGGAAATACACTTCATTACTCCGGTACTTTAAAACGTAACATTTCTTGAACATAACATAGAATAAATCACATAAATCAAGCACTACATACGGCATGAGCTTTTTAAGAAGGTATCTAAATTTACCTACTATGTTTGTTATCTCACCACATCACTTGTGTGGAAACAGCCATGTTCAGTCATACGTTATTAAAAATCATTCAATGAATAGAATCCGCTCAAGTGTAATACATTTGACTAATGTAAACTTACTTTTAAATGATCCTCGCAACAGAAGCTGCTCACAGATTTACCGGAGAGTGGCTTCCCTCTTCTTGCTGCCAAGCACCATTTCTTTCACATTCCAGGACCTTTGGGCACATTAAAAAAAAAAAACTTTTTCTGGTGTTCTAAATACAGTATTAGTACATTTCGGCACGAAGCAAAATTTATACCGTTTACCCTTTCTAGGCTTACTTCCCTCCATCTTTCCGATCTTTCCTGGCGTCCCAACACAAGAGTTCTGTGCATTCCAGGCGAAGTACCAGAACACTGACGTCACAGCTCGTTGTCTATCGATATGGCGGCAAATGTTAGGAATTTAAAACGTGCTATTTTTCGGCCGGAATATTATATAACTAATCGTCATCGGAGAATTATGAACATATACTTTTTATGAATAGTTTTAATCGTGTATTCAGGCAAACCAATAAAAAATTCTCATGCACGGACCCTATTGTAGAACCCAGCGTCTTCGGCCGTCTTCTACAGGGGTACATCGTAAAAATTTTCCCGCCAGCTCTAGACCCTGGACCCAACAACGTCCTTGCCCTTTTTCCTCCACGGAGCCCTATATATATGTATGCACACACATACAATCTCTTTCTCTCTCTCGGCCCTCTCCACGTTCGGTCACTATTCCCTCTTTCTTTCCCTCGTTTTTCGCAACTTTTTGCCGTTCCTTCGTTGTTTATCACGTCCAGACCCTTTCTCACAAGATTCTCTACCCCTCGTTTCCCCACCTTTTTTTGCTTCTTTTCCTCACTCCATCATTCATCGACACGAGGAGACCCATTGTCGCCGCGCACTTGACCGCACAACAGTTCCTCTTTACAAATATATTTTTTTCCCTTTCTTTTGCTCTTCTGTTCCCCTTCTGCCCATTCTCTGTGCTTTCTTTATTTTATTGTTTCGTCTTATTCACTTGGATTTTTTCGTCCCCTTTCCGAAATTCTTCACGAATCCTTATCCCTCTCAACCGAGAGTCTGTTGTCGTTGCTCTCTCCTTTCTCTCTTTGTTCTGTACTCTTCCCATCGTTCGGTTGTTTTCCTGACTAACTGATGATTGAGGTTTCCTAAGGCTTATACTACTCCAAAAAAATGGGAGTCCTCTTCTTCAGTTATCCTTCCCTTCCTGCCATATCCTTATTCTTTTCTCATTTTTTAATCACCAACATGCCGAAAGGGATTGGAGGACCCGATTGTAAATTGAAGGAAGAATATTACAGTGTTTCTACAGTGTGAATAGTTTTTGCAAACTTAATTGTTTTTATTATAATTAAGCTATTAGCATTATATTGACTTATTATTAGCATTATATATACTTGACAATGTGCTTAAAACAAGATCAGGTGAATGAAATATTTATTGTATGAAAATATTTCCTATCCTTATTTCAGCTGTTGCGAAAAGTTAGGCAATAAGTAGTTATGCGAATGTTTCTTTAAAATATAATATATTTTTTATTTCCGTGAAAACCTTTTAATTTACACTTTTTCGTACGAAATGTATAATTTCTTGACCGGATCTCTCTCTCTCTCTCTCTAACCTTAGGTCTTCACAATGCTTTGCGTAGCCATAATAGATAACCTATTTATTATGTGAAGCACACCGAGAACTTTATTTAACAATCAATTCAAAATTTTTCTACTCCCAATTTATCGGTAGTGTTTATAGATATAATTTCATTTCGTTTCTTTCCTATCCGTGTTTGAATGGCGGAAGTAAGGAAGTGACCTTTACCCTAGGATACTATGCATGCATGATGATGCCTTGAATACTATGTGTACTCGTCATATGTTTTCTCCTTTGTTTATTTTCCTGTATCCATTTTCCTTTCACGTCGGAGATCCATGATTCCATTTAAATTACATGAATTGTTTCCCAACTTCCCTTGCTTAGCGAAATGAGAGAGGGAAAAAGAAAAAAATAAGTCGGAGAGATATGGTGCGAAGAAGTAATTGTTTATAGAGTAGGAAAAAGGGATATTAGAGGGGATAGAATCATGAAGTGTATTAATCTGCGACTAGGAGTGTCCTGGGGCTACCCTTAAATTTCACAGCGCGCGCGACCGTGTAAAATTCGATGATAATATCACTACTGGGCCGGCGCTGTGAGTCCCATTTCAACTATCGCAGGTAGTTTAAAGCTCCAATGAATAGTATTGCCCGGGCGTGTGCACTGTATATCGGCTGAACTCCCATTGCTTAGGGAAGTACTTTTGCCGTCGTTCCCAAAAATCTGGGGCGGGGTGGGGATATTTATGGATCTGACTTAAATAAATCTATAGTATCATTACAAGGCTAGAGTTGATAATTCTGTTACGTAATATCATCAACGCGGCGCGTCGAAGCGACGTCATTCTATTTGAAAATTTAAATTGAATATAAATTGAAATTTTTTTAATTAATCAAAACGAATTCCATTCAGCTTCTTTTGTTCACTATAATATGGAATTCATCACAGCAAACTTTAGGGAGGGGTGAAACAAAAACATCAATCAAAATTGTTCATTGTATGCAAATACTCATGTTAGTTGTAGGTACTTATTTTCTTTCTATTATTAAATGCAGTGAATGCAGAATAGTGGAATGCGTAGTGCATACATTAATGTGATGAAAATATAATATTATCTCTATAAAATCGTGATTTATTTGAAGAATTAAAATTTAAATCAGATAAAGAATTTAGGAAGATGATTAGATTAAATGTAATAAACAGTAGGTATTATTTTCAATTATCGATGAATCTTGAGAGGTCTCAATATTAAATTATTGCCTTGTTTATTATAGTTTTTTATTAAAGTCACTGTCCTATAGGACACTATAGGCAGCATACTAAAGTGATAGGTAAAAAATTGTTGGTGTAGACTAGTGTACGAAGCATGGATTAATATTAATATATACATGTTAGGGAAACAGAGATAAATATATTTAGTGAAAATATTTCTTACCACTAACCACTTCTTCCTTACTATGTAACGAACATACGTGTTACATGTTGTTACTTCGTTACAAACATCAGGTTTCACGTTATTCTTACATCTAACTTGTTCTCATGTATTAGCAGCACTGCATCACATAGTTGCATGCAAGTAGTGGATGTACGGTGATATTCATACACTGCCACACCCCCTCACGGAGGCTTGCAGGGTATTACGATATTGATGTAGATGAATATTATTTCAGAACACTCATATGAAATCGGTTCGCAGGTTAGATTGAATCACTGACTTAAATGCGAAGCAGATACATTGAATGTTTTGGAATGTCGCAATGGATTGTGAGTGAAAGAGAACTCGTAGCCCGTCTCATCCATCCAGGTCCATTTGTTGTCTCTTCACCTTTAGCAAAGCCCTCTACTTCTTTCTACCTGAGAAAACTGCCTCTTTCTCCCTGCTCTTTTCTTTCAGTCTCTTAAAGGAGAAGAAATATTTCTTCAGTTTGGATCCTACCTCCTCGCCGTGTGACGTCCCTTTATTTTTATGCACCTCTTTAACTTCCTCCTCATTCTTTACGACCCTTCCATTTCAAGTTGCCTCTTAGCAATCCTTTTAAAGGCCCCTTACCCTTCGCACCCTGCAGTACCGCCTCACTCCCACTCTCTTTCTTTCGCTGTTTCTCTCCCGACTCTACTGCGCCCCCTCGAATTCCTCTTAATGCCCTTTTAGCACTCCCCTCCTATGTTCCAATTCTTTTCCAATCGCATGCGCGTGGCCATTTCCATTTTTGGCCACTCGTGTGAAAAAAACTCTGTGCTGCCTCTTCCGGGTATTTGTTTTCGGAGTCGCTCAGTGTTCTATTTTCTCCAGTAACAAAGCATTAAACATTAACGAAAAAATAGTACTCGCAGCAAAACAGTGGCAAGATGGGATGTGAATTCAATCGTCAGGATTTTAAATTTCTGTTTCCTCCTCACAAGTTTTGATCCTGATTCTATAGTGACACAACGTCCAAAAGATTATAAGAGATAGGGAAGCAAGGGCAGACATTTTCGGACAAGATAATGCATTTTCGTGTTTGTACAACTAGGTCGTAAGAGTTAGGATGCATAGAGGTAGTGGTAGTTATAAATGGGAGTCGACCGGAAGCTTAGATCATTGACGGCATTTAGTAAAGTTGGGAAATGGGGAGCGGAAGGAATATTTCAGAAAACGGAGAAATGGTGGAGAGTAGGAACCTGGCGTCGGTATTAGCCTAATTTTGATGAATTACTGCAAAAGGTTTAATGTCCTATCCAACGGACGGAGTACTGAACTTGAAGTTATTTCCACACCGCACTCAAATAGGGACGGTATAGGTATCAGTTAAAAATCTGATATTTCCGGGAAATCCAACCAGGACTCTCGAGATAAGGAGCTAGTACTCTAGCCACCACTGTAACTTAATTCTCGGACTCAGAATACTGATGTGGTTTGCTCAAACCAATGTTGAGAGATATTTTCTGAATGTTGAGAGATATCTTCGAAAGCATTTCTTAGCTACACCGCTCGCAATGCCTATTATTTAAACTCTCACAGTATGAGAAAGCTAATGAAATGATTTCGCCACTGTGGACTATAAAAGGTATTATTGCTCAATGCAAGCCTATTTTCGTTATAGATGAGGAAAGGTGAATTTTTACTCCATGGAATCTGAATACTACTGAGTGGGGTATAAAACAAGGAATTATCCACACAGTGTTCGTATTTGTATTTTTGATTGGAGTAATAAAATCACCCTGTGGCAAGTCTAGCCTCACACATCGTAAATTTCCACATCTGAATAGGGATGTCAATATCATTAAATTCTCACCACTTAAGGTATGTTCTCTTGAAAACAATTGATTTTTATTGGATACTAGCTGAAGGGGCCCGTTGAAATTAACCGGGAGAGAGAAATATAATAAATACAAATTTTATTGAGAAATTTTAGCTAACTTTTCTTATGGAGTTAGCTATGGCTCCAAGCCACTATCGGAATCATAAATATAACTTAAACCAATGTAAACATAAAATTACTACCTGGAATCACCTGGGCCCTTACAAAATAAGAATATTATGTATAAACTTTCAGGCCAGAAGATACAAAGAAGGTTAGAAGGGAGGGTACATACAAATGCCTGTCTGTCTATATTATGCATATACATTATATTGACAATAAGACCAGGTTCAGATTTTTGAGAATAGCAGCACCCACCTTTTCTGCAAAAAAATTTTTACTCCGTCCTTTTACTATGTTATGTTTGTCTCAATTTCCAACTTCATGGCTGGCGTCAATGAACTTCCTACGATACGTATTAATGCATTTTATTCCAATTAGAGTAAATTCTATTCTTATTACTTCGTACAGATTTGGTCTATTTAAACCAGGCACTTTTCGCTCGGTTGCATATATTTAAACCTTCTACTGTATATTTGACGTGTAATAACTATTTTACAATATACTTGTATTTTTTCCGAATGCAAACCTACTTGATCTGGGAGTAGCGCGAAAAGTAAGCTAGTATGATTTTGCCGAATGAAATGGACGAACTCTATTTCAAGAATTAGTTGCGATACCTCTTTTAGTACCTACCTACCTTTCAATATCTTAGAGTAAATTCTATTCTTATTACCTAGTACAGATATAGCCTACTTAAACCAGGCACTTGTCGCTCGGTTGCGTACATCCACACCTTCTACTGTATATTTGACCTATAACTATATTACAATTTTTTCATTTTGCTACTCTTATCTTTGATAAGACTTCATTTAAGTTTCCTGTCACGTCCTTGTGTCTCGAAAAACAACTTTGAAAGCGGTCCACTTCGAAATACGGTATAATTCCAAAGAGTATGCATCTTTTGAACCCCGCAGAAACTTTTATTTTAATGCTTAAATTTTATTGAATGCAAACCTATTTGATCTGGGAATAACGCGAAAAGTAAGTCAGTTTGATTTCTCCGAATGAAATGGCTGATCTAGATTGAAGCTTCAATTAGCTGCGGTGCCTCTATTTAGTACCTTTAAATATCTTCACGAAAAGAACAATGCTGTTTACGGCATCGCTTTTGGACGAACGATTTTAGCATCATTGCAATGGCATCAATAAACATCTCACGGATACGTAATGAGAAATTATGCTCCATTGAGATTTGAATTTTATTCCCTGGTTTTTGTTAAACTATCTCAAATCTCAAGCTATCTTCATCGACGACGATTCCGAAAGCGTTCCGTCTCTTCTCTTCATGTCCCAGGTTGGTTTAAATGCACAAACCCGTAAAGAAATAAAAAACATTGAAAAATTTGAACACTGCTGAAGCATTCAT
This sequence comes from Platycnemis pennipes, assembly GCA_933228895.1. Lineage (NCBI taxonomy): Eukaryota > Metazoa > Arthropoda > Insecta > Odonata > Platycnemididae > Platycnemis > Platycnemis pennipes. The sequence goes on from OW121853.1 coordinate 58,718,096, forward strand.
TTAAATACTTCTAATTTTAACCGAATACAGACCTTCTCAATCCTGGAATAGCGCTAGCAGTCAACACGTATCTTCGTGCGGAAAAATAGTGCTGACCTTGCTTCACCAATAGCCTACAATGCCATCAGTACCTTCGTATATCCTCGCGAAAAGCACATTGCCGTTTACGGCATCCCGCTATGACTAACAGTTTAAGCATCAACGATGTTTCCATTTCAAAAACGACAATGGCAATGGTCTTTGCAACTCTCGGAAAAGAACCGAAAAATATCAGTAATTTTCAACATAAATTACACAATTCCCAGAAATATGGAGAACAAAGAGTGAATCTGTTAAAATAATAAGAAAGTTTAAACATTTTCCCATTAAATACAGAAAGATTGAAAGAAATGATTCATATTTAGTTATTTTACGAAGCGAATGAAAAAGCTCTTGCGCTACCATAAATTGAAAAAGTCCATTTAAACCAATTTAAATACATAATTGGTGCCAGGAATTGAACCCGAGCCCTAAGCCTTTTTTATATAGCTTATAGCAACTTTTAGTGTATACGCTAGAATCCTACAAAATTTCAGCTTAATCGGTTCAGTAGTTTTTGAGGAGATGCGAAACATAAAGCGTGTAGGCAGACAGACCCCACTTCATTTTTTTATATAATAGCATGCTGATTACCACTACATTTAGTAAAACACATATTCTATCTATCAGAAAAGGAAAATATAGCAATCGCAGTTCATTTAAATTTAAAAAAAAGTTATGCAGAGCTATATTTTTCGTAAAATAATTACTCATGAATATAAAGGCGTGTGTTCATGACTAATTAAACCAATGAAATGGCGTCCATGTGAAAAATGCTAAAGTAAATGATTGCGTCGTTACTATTTAAGATATTGATCTTTATCTTAAAATCACGTAGAAATGTAGCGTCCACATCCACAGTGCATGGACTTCGTAAGCCATCTTGAGAGTGCGCAGTAGTCTATAATACGCACTTGTCCACTATTTCTAACTTCATCTGAAAAAATATCTGCTATAAAATACCTTGTAAAACTGTCGTAAATCAATAAATTTAATATATGGGGGATGTCAGCGTAGTTACAATGGAAGTACTTTATTATTATCAGGTCAGTTGGTGGTAAATGCGAATATACATAGCTTTATTGGCTAAGAAATTTAAATTACTGCATGCCTGACGAGTTTGGATGAAAATTGGAAACCTTCTCGTAAGAATTTTCGTACACTTGGAAATCCAAAAAGCCATATGCAGTAAGAAAGTTAACTAAGAAATAGTAAATGGATGAATATCTTCGGAAGATGTGGTGTAAGCTGACTGTTGTCTATTCCATCGCGATAAAACCATTAGTGAGACTGCAAACAAATAGATTAAATTATTTTGTTTCCCGCCTGCAGATCATGAAAGGCTGCGTAATAGCCTGCAATTAGGCAATTGACTTGTCATTTCTCCTGGTATTTTCTGTAAATAAACCATCAACATAAACTCATTTGGATGCAGAATATTTTATTAATCTCTCTGGCTGCGTGTTTTAAATCCATTCCAATCCGTTCAGAATACTAGTTTTGCCGCTCTCAACCTCGTATTTTCTCTCTTATAATCTACGAGATTTGTCTCCCTCGCATTCTCGCTCTCTCATCTCCCTCTGACATTCTATTCTCTCTACTTCCCCCTCCCCCGCGCATTACTTTATCACCCACCGCCGCCAGAGATCCACTTGTCCAGTTTTAGGATGGGGAGGCAGCGAGTGCATTATTTATCTCCTTAGAGAGAGAGATGGGAACCGGGGAGTGAAGGGACGGTAGGCAGTTGGGGAAGTGGGCGGGGAATAGGAAGGGGAGGTGCGTTCACAGGGTACAGCGGTCTGTGGTGAGGAAGGTACAAGAGTTGAATGACGGATACCATGGGGACCTGGTGGAGGAGAGGGTGTGGTCTTCTGAGAATGGTGAAAGGAATTAGAGACATAGCCACCATCGAAGCCCCTATTGTGGACCATCTTAAAGGTCTGCGTGTCCAATAATCCCGCGTTTCAACTTCGGTCGATTCGACTAGCAATCTCTTTAAGTGTTAAAAGTGCATGTTGGTATATTCGAAAATTGAACCTAATATGTGGCTTCACTTAGTGCCTAATTCATCAGTTCATCGTTGAATGATGGTTGGAAGTGATCAGTTACATCGGTAACAGTTACAGGTTCGGACGTAGGGTAGTTTTGAAGAAGGATCATCGGATTCAAAATCACAGACACCTCCTGCCATTGGGAATAAAGTCGTAAATTCATGGTGGTAATTTTGAAACAGATTTTAACCCTTTTGGAAAAATCGGCGTGGTGCAATCTCTAACGTCATTTACTTCGTCCTATCACAACTGAGCCCGCGAAGCTACATCGCCTTATCGCAATGGGTGGGGGGGGGGCACAGCTGACTCTGCCAATTAGAGCAGTTGCATCTGTTCGAGCAGACCTTCCGAGAACCCCCTCCACTCCCTTCCCTTCCCCTAAAAGCAGTCAAGGACGGGAGGAAAATGACGTCAATGTTATCAAGGCAGCTTTTTCGGTGGATTCACCTATTGCTTATTTTAATTTTTGATTTCTTAGTGAATAGTTGTGGTTAGAAGATTAATTTTTCACTACAATTCGGTTTTCGTTCCCATCTAACAATTTCGTGCACAAAATAGCGATTTCGGTTCCGAGTAAACGCCCACATTCTGAGTAATATGATGAATATAATTTGTAAATGCATTGTTGCTGGTAATATCTTCCTCTCAACTTGTTATTTTAGTGAGAATATTCTTTCGTACACACTGTGTATACGAATGCATGTGCATACACCAAATCTATAGAGTAATTAAACATACTGGGAAGCAAAAAATACGGCAGAAATATTTCGGCGGTCGTTTCGTCTTCGTCGGAGAGGGAGTTCTGTCTGGTCGGTGGACGTAATTTCTTCATGCTGTTCATGGAATCTAAGCTCAACTTCTGGACAGGAAATCTTTTTTTAATGCGTTACAGGGTATGAGATTCATGTATTTTTTCAGATTCTTTTTTAATGTATGGGATGGATGAATTACGGATAGGATAATATTATTCGGGTATGATATTGCCGTTTCATCCATTTTAATGTACTCTAAAGGCTGTTCTCACAGGAATTCATTGCTGAAGGAAGCCGCATGTAATCCCTCCCATACCTTTTAACGTATAAAACTGAATACTGGGCTTTGAAGTCAGACTTTTTTACGGAAATGCACATCTTTGAAATAGAGTGATATAAACGCTGGTATGTAAGTTTTTTTTCCCAGCCTTAGCAACGAGGAGAATACAATGGAAATTTTAAAGAAAAGGTTTTTCACTAATGACAGGAATTTCCCAATCCCCGATGATATCAATTCATTTTTTTATAAGACTTTTTTTTGTAGCCCCTTAAATGTTCAACACCTTATTTTCTAAATAGCGACTTTATGAGGTAGTGTAGACCTTGGTAGTAGAAAGTAATTTTGAGATATCTGTGAAAATAACGTGCCTACCACAAAATAAAAATCATAAATGCTGTTACCTCACGGTGAAACTTAAATCTGTTTGATTGTGTGAATTTTGAGGCAATTTGCCATTAGTAGTATGTAAAATTAGAGAAAAATAGGCAAATATACTTTGTCATGTATTCATTATTTAAACTACCAGCACATTTATATCTCCCGACATATTTCTTTCAAAAACAGTATATTTTGCTTTATTGTAGTACACTTTAATTATTCCAAATGTTTTGTATGACTGCAATGACTGTGTTTGCGACAAGCTCTAATTTTGGCGCGCAAATAATTCAATTTGTCGAGTGCTTTACGTCAGCTACTCAGCAAGTAAACCTCTGGACAAAATAGTAACACCAGGGCGCTATTAAAGCGGAAGGAACAAACTTCTGTAATTTCCCGCATGTATATTGAAGGGCAAACGCCCAGAACTCAACAGAATCAAGGAAAGGGCCTGCCTTCAATTACCCCTTATCGGAAAAAGGATATTCGAGGGAGTATAAACTCTGTGCGTGGGCAGGACAAGGCCATGAAGGTGGCAGTTTGCGGGGAAATACTAGGAGAGTAGACTCTCTCCTGGGGAAAGTGGGCGTGGACCCGAGGAGGGATGCTGTTCTGTTGTGGAGGAGGTGGAAAAGCAGCGGCACACTCGCCTCCTCTTGTGGGAGACGACGGTCAGCACACACAGACGCAGAAGTGTCAACCCCTGTCCCCTCGCCATAGACTTCGCTCATTACCACTGCTGACCCAACCAGAAGGAGAGAGGGGGGGACGAAGGGAAAAACCCCTCGTTCACTTCGCAACCGCCCCTTAAAAATCTCTCCTACTCCAACGCAAGCAACTCCCACCGCTCTTCTAATGCGACGTCCCCACACACCGGACTCACACACCTTCCCCTCCGATCCCATCTTTCCACTCCCCCACCCTAAGGACATCTCCTTGACTCTCCAGCCACTTGATGGCGCCTGCAGCCCTAGTAACCTCTCCACCCTCACACCGCCCGTGACGCCTTGCTCTTTACGACCCCCTCTGCTCCTGCCATTCTCCCGCCATGCCCTTTCCCGCAACTCTGTCACCCTCTCATTTCATTCTATCGCACGCAATCACTCCTTCACTCCCCTCTCTCCGTTCTCGGGGCCTCCTCACCCCAGATAATTTACGCCTCCCCTCCCTAAACCCTCCTCCTCTGCCCTCGTTTCGTCCCCAAAAGAGAGTCTCCATTATTCTCCGTTTACCACGCATTACTGTCGATTCCCGGACTGTAATCGGAGGAGTCCGAATGCGTGGCTTTTTCATGGGATCTCCTCCTTACAAGGGGGTAAATCAGTCGGTATATTTTCGTGAAAGGATGTTTATTATCCGCGAGTCTCATTACCCTTTATTTGAGATTCCTGGAAAAGTAGTGAATCATATGCCTAGTTATCTATATATGAATTAATTCTAGAGAAAACTAAGCTATATTATCGAGTATATGGTGTAGATATTCCTCTCCAACGAAAGTTAGTCCTTGCTGGGGACCTTGGAGGAAATCTTATATCAATCGTCAAAATATTTCGTGGGAACATTGCCATTTGGAATATTTTGTGCGTAATGATAATAGAACCTCTATACTGACTCGATATCGTAATATTGTTTAAGCATTTCTCGCGAGAGGGCTATTGAATAAGGTAGGAACTTAAGAGGGAATGGGGGATTTGTGAAGAGAATCCCGGAGTCCGCATTGGCCTATCCTTAGCGAAAGGCGCCAAGGAGTCAATGGTTTAACATACCATGCGTCGGACGAAGGTGTTCTCATTACTAAAGTTCTCAAGTTGTTCTCCATAAAACACTTAGGTGGGGTCGGTATATGGGTGTAAAATTTCTACCTCAGCCTTTATTCGAACTCGTGTCCTTGGGTTGGAAGCTAGAATTCTAGTCATCACAACAGCTGGTTCCCTACAAGTCTTCCCTTTTAGGTGAATAGTCCACCAATAGTAGACAAGAATCTTTGAATCCGTATTTATTTTCTCTTCATAATTAAAGACATTTGATTATCAGATGGTGACTAGCAAAGTGAGATAAGAAAGCAAGGAGAAGGAAGGAATTATTCGTAGAAAAAGTGAATTTTTGTACTTTGAAATTTACTTCTATGAGTTTCTTACTAAGTTCTGTGTTGAATATTATCTGTTGGAAATAATATCATCCGGTGATAAAGACTAAAATATATTAAAAATGGAATAAATATTTTTGAATACCTGGCATTGCCAATGGTACATTGGCAGCCGAGCTCAACTTTTTTTAAGCCGTTGAACTACATCTCATTATCTATTTTGCAATGGTTGGTATCCTCTTTTAAATATACGGACTAAAAATTAATTAAATATTTAAATCAATACAGTTCTGTTTGAATACGTCTATATGCATAAGTAATCTTTGGAGAAAAAGTAAAATATGTATGTTCGCATAGTGTTTTTGTATTTTGTATGTTTTAACATTTTGAGAGAATACTAAATATAAAGATGGCGTTCGGCGCTCACTCTTGAGACCTAATTTCCAATTAATATTGAGGGTTTGGAATGGCACGCGTTGGTCGGGGCTGCATGAAAATTTAATTCACCCTGAGGATATTTGCCTAATCGTCGTAGTGTTGGCTGGGGTATAAGGGAGGAATCGGGGGTTATGCTGCGAGTGCGGTGAAAGTTAAGAGGGAAGACTTGGGGAGAGACCGTGTGAGAGAGAGAGAGATTATTTAAGAAGGCTGAGATGTTTCGTTTTGATGATAAAATAATAAAATTGCTCACTCTCCAGACGAATTCGTCATTAATGAGTCATGGAGAGTTCTGGAAGGCAGGGGCTTGGACAAAGACGCGACGAAAATGCTTGAAAGCTGAAGACATCACTGTCTTGCTTCTTTTTTTTATCAATTCCTTCTCTCTTTATGGTTTGCTGAAGGAAAGCGATGACTTGAAATGAACAGCAATAAAGAGCAACATCTATCTATATATATAAAAATGAATGTATGTGTGTGTGTGTGTGTGTGTGTGTGTGTGTGTGTATGTCCTTTATGCATTACTACACCATTCATCGGATCGCCATGAAACTTTTGGAAGTTGTTGAGTACATTCCCGAAAAGAGGACTGCGGAATCGATATTTCGATATCGATACTTTATCGATATAATATCGCTAAAGTCTCGATTAATTGATACATTATTGATGCAAAATTGATGTGAAATTATTTAGTTTTTTAAAAAGGAATGTATCGTTGCAATATCGATACTGTATCGAATGTATATAATGTGTATATCGAATGTATAAATGCATTACTACACCATTCATCGGATCGCCATGAAACTTTGGAAAGTTATTGAGTACGCTCCGCGAAGGTTTCTACAAAATCGATAATTCAATGTCCATATTGTATCGATATAATATCGATAAAATATGGATACATCGATACATTGTTGATACAAAATTGAGGTGAAATTATTTAGGTGTTTTTTATCAAATTTTTATACAGTATCATTACAATATCGGTACTGTATCGATACAATATTGATAACTTCATGCATTACCACAACATTCATCCAATTTCCATGAAGCTTTGGTTAGTTGTTTTGTTCACTCCATGAAGGTTTGTACAATATCGGGAATACAATATCGACACTGGAGACGGGATGTGCATCCCATTGAACTTGCAATTCATTGGAACACTCACGTGCAACATATTCAAATCATCCGGCATGGGACATATATTTCAGAATTGCCAACTTATTGCTTGGGATGAATGCAAAATGGTGCACAAAGCATCGCTTGAAGCTCTGGATCAATCATTGCAAGATTTCCGTGGAATCCTGAGACCATTTGAGAACGCATTAATATTGCTTGCACGACATTTCAGGCAAACATTGCCTGTAATTCCTCGATTGACACTAGCGGATGAAATAAATGCTTGCATGGAATATTGTGACGACATGTAAAGACGTTAAAATTATATACAAATATGCGTGTCCAGCTGCAAAACAATCGATCAGCTGAGATATATTGTATACCCATAAGAATTGTGAAATTAAACATACTATAAACGTGCGCTTTCCATTTAACCAGATTGAGCCACAGCAACGCGTGGCCGGGTCAGCTTGTTCATTTATAAATTTGCGGTGATAATTTTCTTGTGGGTTATTCTCAAGAAGTTTTCGGAAGGTTAATTTGTTCATTTCGTAGCAAGCTGCTCATATGTTCATTTACTTTAAATTCTCCTTAGTTATGATAAATCATCTTTTTTTGATTTCTTGGCTCACTAAACCATACAAAAGGGGCACACAAACAATTTGAAATGTCACCTATAAGGTAGTAACCCTGATTAAAAATTTATTTAAGAATAGCAATTGCTTTTTAGCATGAAGTACTAAAAGTGAATAGAGCTCAACCATTCGAATTCTTTCCCCGCGTCACTAAGAATTGAAATGTTACGGTTCGAGTTCAATGCAGTTTTAAGAAGAGAACAATACTAAAGCTTGACTATGTAAATAAAGAGTAAAGTATATCATCAGTAATCTGCTTTCAGTATGCAAATTTGAATTACGCTCTTATTATTATGTAAAAATTTCCATTCCGTTCCGACAGTAAATTTTCCTATTTTCTTTGATAACTCTAGTCACTTGGTGGAAAATCCTCTCATTCATATGAATGCAATCTTTTTCCAAAGAATATAAGAATATTATCTCAATTTTTTTCGTTACTGGTAGTCTTTTAACATATTCCATGTTTTTAAAAAATCATTGCGTGCCTATATTTTTTTATCATTTCAAATTCATTCACATCATCCTATTTTGACGAGGGCCGTTAATATGTTATTTCACCCTCAAGCTCACGCTTCTTTGGCGCTCGGTTGATATTGGAGTACACCACTTCATTCTACCGGTAATCACTCAAATGGAAGTGCAAAGCCATCGATGAAAAAATTGATATGTAAACGTGCTTATTGGTAGAGACGTATAGGATTGTCGGCAGTGGGAAAAGTGGTGGAAATAAGTGAAGAATAAGCGCGGAAACGAGTGCACGCTTGCCATCATTGAGAACGCGTCCCGCGTTCGTTTTTTTCCCTCTTGAGCGCGTGTTAGCGGGTGTGGGGAACGGTGACGTGTACTTGACTCGCCCCTCCAACTCTTGGACGTTCCAATCAGGCACCCAATTTCCATTTGCTGCCCGGACGTGACTTCGGCCTCCGTTTGCTGTTGTTTTCTCGCTCACTCGCAGCTTCTATTGTGGCAGCAGCAGCGCATCGGACCCTCTTCAGGACTGGGCGAACTAGCTCTCGAAATCCGCCTCTCTCCACGACCCTTAAAGCACTCCCTCGACCCTCACTTCCCATCTAGGGCACCCCTCGCTCGCAAATGTTTTTGTATAATGTTTTTTAGACCAATTCCAAGTGTGACTCATCATTGTCAAGAGGGCCTCTTTACTTATGACCCAATCATCCCATTGATGTATCTCGCTCATTTTTATCGAATATTGGCATAGCGATAAAACAATATTGAACGTAATATTATTTATCTAGGTTTCACAAAGCGTTTATACTTACAAAGTAGCTTGAAAGATATAGTGAAAGTGTGCGGCTTATGTGCGGTGATAATTACCAAATATTCACTTCGTGTATGAGCTAGCTATATGTGCCTGACTGGAGGTTGCATATTAGAATATTGACGGTAGAACCTACAAAGTAAAATTTTTGCACATTATGCGAAGAAATATTTAAATAGAATTACTCACATTGGTTTTACATGTAGAGGTTGAGTCAAATACACAAAAAGTGGAAATGGCTGATGGGGTGACAGTATGTGGGGGGCTGTAATTTCGCTGTAACGTCAATGATCTGAAGTGCTGTTCGGATGAAACGCCAAGGAGCTAAAATACTCGCGAACAAGAATTGAGGGAGAGCATTAAACACCCACGTTGTGTTTTTGGAACTACGTTTGGAGCTATTACATTACTCCTAAAACTTTTCCCAACAACATTTTTCCGGCACTGATTTAAAACCTACTACACCTGAACCCATGGGCATACCATTTCAAAAATGTTTTAGCCCAGCATCTTTTAACTTTCAATATTGTGTTCGATATTTGTAGCTCAACTATATTTTGTTCTTGTGACATGTCAGCCTTACGCAGCTTAGATTATTCGTATGAGACGATTGCCTGGGCAATATGCGCTCTACGCATGGATGGTGCTTACTCGAAGTGGACTGTTCTAAATCGCTGTGATTATTAAGTTTTAAACCTTGTCTTGTTGTGCTTGCTTGATTTCCTTGTTCTTATAACTATCATTAAGTGTTTCTGCGTACTGCTGGAGAATGATAAGTGTTTCTGCTACAAGATTTGGTGACTTTTACATAAAAGTCCCATTCCAAACTCGAGCATCACTAAATGCTCTCATTGGACATAGTTATTATGATATACTCGTTGGGCGCAAGTTTCTTAGCTCCCATTACGATGGTCTGAAAAGCAACTGAGGTCACAAAGCTGTACGGGTACGAAAAATAGGCATATTTATTACACCTAAGCACTTAACCCTCTTTCATTACTTTTAGTTGGTCGCTCGGTTAAAACTAAGGAATTATTTCTTTCAGTAACTCGATCATCGTTACCAGTTTATTATCGCTCAACATGCGGAATATATTTAACTCTTTGTTTCTTATAATTTATAAAGTTTTCCAGAAATTAACGTAATAGTAACTGCAGGGAATCGTTCATTTTTCATAACTGTATTTTCGGCATGCTTCCAAAATTTCACCCAGATTTCACTTCGAGGTACAAACCAGAATCTAAGCAAGCATAAATTTTGATAAAACAATTTTCAGCGAGTTTCAGTGACTCGTAATATTAAAGGACTCTAATCACCCTCGCGGTCTGTAATCCAGCCACTTCATTGACTGGCAACATTGCCGGTCTGGTCTCAGTGGTCATACTGGTCTCTTAAGGCCTTTGAAGTAACTCACCGAGTGCCAATTTGCTCACGAAATGCCCAGATTAGGAATGACAAACGGATGAATTCGGAAGCAGAATCATCTCCAATTGATTGGATCATTGGAATGGATTTGCATTTCCTGTCCGTTTTCCAGGTACTCGAAACGGTGAAATCCTTTGATGCTCCAGGTTTTAACTTTGAAGTGGAAGCGCGGCTACCCTTAATTAAGAGTGGAGGGCACTAGATCCATAGTGGATCATGTGGAGTTGCCAAGTATGATGGAGAATTTGCGGGAGAATTGTTTTCACCTACCATTCGTATTACAGAAATACTTCCACCCCATTGAGTTTTTACACAGTGACTTCGCCCTTGACCCAAAAGGTTTTCTTTACCATGTGTTTACTGTTACGCATCCCATGATCGCCAGTAAATTGCAAAGGTCGAATTCTCTCCAAGCAGCCTGATTAAATGCCATAACGTACGATTTAGAAACAATTACCGCTCATGGGATACGAGCGATAATCTCTGCCACTGAATTTATCTACGACGTACTGTACAACGATCCTAACTCAGTCACAATTCGTAGCTGATGTTTCGCTTTCATGATTACTGTTTTTTTAAAACAATATCCGTTTAATTATCCAATAATTTTATCCATTGTTATTGACGCTCCATTTTCATTTACCGTATAGTAATATTCTTTGACTAAATTGTGTGAAATCATTAATTACTATAAACTTTCAATCATTCTTAAATTCAGTGAAGATACTAAAAATACACTTTCCGAAAATGTGTTCTTGGATATAATTATGTAAGCCGAAATGAATACAGAAGTTTTTTTCATCGGTGTAAACAAATCCACATACTATTTACGTTGCACGTTATTTGTCCTTACTTAGAAGTGTTTTCTAATTTCTGGCCTCACCAACTGTCCATTCCTGTTGAAGCTGGTATATAACTCATATTCAATGATATTAGATAATTCAATTTAAAGTTAAAGTGTAGAGCTGCGTCAAATAAACCTTGGGGTTTTAGGACAGTGATCATTCACAAATGTCACCTCGAAGGTGAGTGGCAAGGGACGAATCATCACCAAACTTTCCCCAAGTGCATTCAACAGAACGTTGATGATGCACCTGATAACAAATGCTAGTGTTGCTTATGAATACATAATATACCTAGGCATAATTAAATGATTAATAACTACCAAGGAATATATTATTTATTAATTTTACCATTTGATTAAATATTGTAATAACATCTACATTTTACCCTAAAAGCTACATCAAGGGTAATTATGTGACAGTGATGACTTCATACCAGGCATTCATTTTCCGCAAGTAAGCAATCGTATTGTTTTCGAGCCAACTACCGATTTTACTACCAAAAACTAATTTTCCTTGGGACCGTGGTGATTGCACATGGAATATGGCTTCTTCTGCCTCAAATATTAAAATATTTCGTAGGAATCTTTTTACAGATATTTCTGATCGCATTTTCTGGTTTATTTTAATTATATTTGGACTTTGTATATAGGTCACTTTTATACCAAGCTAAACCTACCTTTTCCATTTCCCACGAATAATAATAATAATAATATTAACTTTTGCAGGGAAAAGAAATTTGATGTGGCTAAATTCACTCGTAGTTCAGTTCGCACCATAAACTGACGTCACATATTCCCCCTTCATAGCCTGACTCTTGCCACCCTGCTCCCCATTTTCCCTACCCATCCAGCACGTGCCATCTTTTTCCACCCTCTACGTAGCCATCCATCGCGACCTTCGCATGTTCTGTCTTTCCTACTCCCCCCCCCCTTTGCAACCACTCCAAGCCCTGTGTTATACCTCTCAACTCCCTCCGCTCTGCAGTCACTGAGAAAAGAACACTCGAGAAACCTTCAATCTCCACTCTCAAGCTATCCATACTTTGCTCATTCCATCCAATCTTCGGCACTCTTCGACTCCCTCTCTCACTCGACACTTCAGATTCCCCCACCATCCTATTCCATCCATTCTCTCTCCCCCCCCCCCCCCCCTCCTTGGATCTTTTCATGCATCACCCTCGTCCACGACCCTCCACCACCTCAAACCACTGCGTGCAACCACCCATCCCTCGCGTGTACCACACACCCTTCCTCCCATCTGCGAAATCCACTGACTCATTAGCCTCCCCCTCCTCGCATTATTTCGTTCTCTACGTGATCGCCATGCTCCTCTTTTTCCAAGCCCAGGTTCCAACCGAGGAACTCTTCGTTCTCTTGCTGAGCACATTATAACTCCTGTAATTAATGTTTATCTATTCTAATGTCGATTTATTTTATCCGCTTATCCAGGCATTTAAATATTTGTCGTCCTTGTGCAAGCAATTGTGTTGGTTGATCTGCAAATGTGATCTAGACCCTATTAAATTTGGTCTGTATTTAAATAATATTGCATTGGTTACACTACGTTGTGGCGTACATGTACTCGCATATAATCATTCACCAAAATGATAGGTGCAAAAAAACTATCAAAAGCAAAGAACTAACCACTTACAAAGAGTGAAATTTCTCTGCACCCAAATTTACTGACAAATATTTCCTCCGCAATCTCTAATCATGTAGTAGAATCTGCCGAGAGTATATGAAACTAATCCTAGATTATTCGATTTCATGGGTGATGACTTAACTTTATTGATCATGATGAAGAATGGCCCCCTCAAATGGCTCCTTGGGATTATAGTGTACATGTATTGAAGGCATTCATGTCACGGAACATAAAAATTGAATAAGATTATTTTGTAGAAACTTGAAAAATGAGCAACATTCATAGAGAAAAACGTTTATTGCGACCAGGTTTCGCTTTTTACAGCATCCTCAGGCTGTCGCAATAAACGTTTTTCTCTATGGAAGTTACTCATTTTTTAAGTTTATATTATATTACGTTTCCCCTCAATCACGCCTGAAATCTCAGAAGGCTATTTTGGTTTTGCTCACACTTGATGTTCGTAAAGCTCTGCACTCTTTTATTCACGTAGAAATAGTCATCATGGAATATCTCACATCGGATTCTCGTATCACTCTCATTTGGAGAATATTCATTTAGGACTAAAGTTCTCTGCGACAGTATATATCATAGCTGTGTAACTTGTGATAATTTTGACTTTTGTGAACGTTCGAAAAATTTTTGTGGTGGAAATTTCCAATGGTGTGTTACACAGTTGATAAGTTACTCTGGTTTGTGATTTCCCGTTTAACATTGCGGAATCACTTTGCATTTTTATCTTCAATATTTCTATTCCATTGCTTGCTCATAGACATCATTTTTCAATTAATCAATCGCATTTAAGCATTTTTAATCTATTTCTTTCAATACCATCTGAATAATTTAGTTGTCAGAGGTTCTTCTTGATCTTGAGGTCAGAGGTCAAATTTGAATCTTACAAGGCTACTCGTTCACGCGTACCAGAACTCTAAATATTCCAATTATATTTCGTATAACTGTGCTATTTAGATAATATCATGGGCACGGAACAATATTTTCACCCTTTGTGTTCTCTATCTTTATTACGAACTAGCCTTTCTATTGTCAATTCACAATTGGAGAAAAGGAAAAATATTGGTTACAAATTTTCCTTTTAATTTTTTATAATTTCGTATGGAGGAAAATATGTTAGTTCATCAAAGGTCTGACGAATAAATAGGGAAAAATGTGTAGGGAAAAATTATCAATTCATCAAACGGAATTTTCACAAATTTTCACGTTTTTCTGGCGCATTACGTGGATAATTATAGTTTAAATTGATTATAGTAAATTCTAAAACTTACCGTCAAATCGAGGCTTGGTAGCCATTGGATCGTTTTTGCCTTCTTCTATTTTCCCTCATAGGTAATCCTAGGAGTGAAATGTGTTTCTTATCGAGTCAATTGGTAAAGGGACGTTTTATGAATCGTATCTCGCAATTCACCTTGCAAAGAGTTAATTACAGCCTACTCAACTCTTATTCAGAAATTAATTTTTTCAGCAGTCATTCTCAGTATTTAAGTAGGTACTTACCACGATGATTCAAGTTATCCACCATCCAAAAAGCAGTCTATTAACATTTAACTCAGTTGCTTAGATCACCGGGTGTTATAAATAATTAATGCATAGTTTCACTACATCGATTGCCCAAATTGCTTTTATTATTGATTTATGATCGTTGTCATATCCTGATATAGATTCTTGAGCCACCATTGCGTTGATTCCAGTTTATTGTGCACTATGAAATTTATCTTTTATAATAATGTATACTATGTAATGAACTATTTCGTTGGAATAAACCTTAAATTTCCAATCGATTTTGCAGTAAATTGTCGAACAGAAATTATTGACTCGGCACTGAACGTGTTAAGTGTATTTCTTTTCGTCACAAAAATATTTATTGGTTATGATATTTATAATATATGCTCTATTTCATCTTTAATTCAAGTCATTTACTTGTGCTTTGTCACCAATTCTTCGAGGAGCTCGCTTTTCAAAATTTCATTTGTCCGTTTCCCTCATACACTATCTCCCCCTACCTTTTCTCCTTCAGTTTTCCTTCTCCCTTCTTTCATGATACCCTTTCCCAAACTTTTGCCATTATATCTCTCCCTCTCACATTCTACTTGCCTCTCAACCTCTTACCTCCACTTGGGAGTACCTATTCTCCCGCCGGCTAAACCATTGAAATCACGTTAATTTCCCATCATTGGTTTTTTCCTCCCCGTATTTCTCCTCCTCCCCTTCTTCCTCTGTAGATCAGGGTCTCCCCCTTGTTCATCTAATTTGAATCACATTTCGAGCGTCCATTTCACCGTACTTAACCTTTCCCTTCTAACGAAGGCCCTTCCTCTCCCTGCCCTCGCGAAATTCGTGCGTGATGAATCCTTGCGCCTGTAAGGCATACGGGTATTGCTGCATAATCTGCCTTCCGCCCTAATTTCTAGCAGTTTCCACTTTCGTATTCCTTGTAATCCCATCTCTTTCTTTTGCCACGCCCAGCCTTTCATTAGCGTATTCTCCAGTGCGGCATCCAACCTTGCCGCTCACGCATTAAACCGCCGCCTTCCCCACCCCACACATCTTTCTCTCTCTCCCCATTTCACCTACCTCCTTCCTATTCCACCACAATTCCCTCCCTCCACCTTTTTTCTTGCCTCTTGCACCTGTCTTCGCACGTATCATTCATTACTCCTCGTATCATTTCACGTAACGGTACTCTTCATTATTCCTCATCTCCGTGTCCTTTCTGCTCTAATAGGTAGAGATTAGGAAGGAAAGGGAGCGGTGGAAATTTCCTTGCATGAAAGGAAGCTGGCTAAAGCCAGGAATATGATTTTATTTCTTCATCATTCTTAAAAGAGGCTAATTTTTTGACCCGGCCTCAATTTGTACACTTGTTATTTGTAGTTCCTCGTATTTCACTACTAGTATGAGTGCCAATTCCTATTGTTTGTAATTAAAATTCAGGGAAGATTCATGGATGTCGTTGGTTTCAAGGTCAATCACTTCGTACCCTGCGCCGGTAGTTTTTGAATTTTTATTTCGGAGGATAATTTGCAAGTCAGCTTTAGTTGCGTGGATGACAAACTGTTTTTCCTCTTTTTCCATCATTAGCATTGCTTGCTTCTCTCCTTCATCTTTTTTAATCCTCCCCCACCCTTTTTCTATCGTTTATTTCATTTTTCTATTCCTCCCCTTTTAGGCCTAATACTTTCTCACCTGTCTTCATTTGTATTCATCAACCTCAACCCATCCCTCTAATCTCTCTTAATTTCATGGATCATGAGGTACTATAATTTATTATCGTTAATTATCTTAATTCGAAATAATGCATAACATTGTCTTATTTTCCAATTCTTTCTCTCTTTATAGGAATATTATATGAACAAGTGTTGATATTTACTACCATTAGCACCTTTTACTTTCAGTACCTGCATTTATTTTAAATCTTAGCTAGCAGGTCTGGAGAATTAGCATATTTCAGATCCATGTACCAATTGAATCTACTTTACAATCTTCATTTTTCCTTTCTATCTCGTTAAATGTAATCAATTGCATGGTATTTTTCTCGGGTAATGCCTTATTAGGAAGCCCTATTTTCTTCCGTTAAAGCCGTTTATTACGCTGGATAACTACCGACTATTCTACTAAAATTGAGGCAGGATGAAGTGCACAGAAATCGATTATTTTCGCTTTCTTTCTTAACTTTAGGAGATAATTGTCTAAAAATATAAATTTCATGCCGATTCCAAGACGATTGATAGATCATTTCTAAAATTAATACCTTTTCCATTGCCACAGAAACGAACATGTTTTCCCCGCCTACTGCTTTACATTTAAGTTCTTCAGATTTATAGACATGTGTTTGGAATGGAGGCACATTTACATGCTGTTTTGAGTGATCACTCTTGTCCCGTTATCCGTCTGACATTGTTTCGTCTGTGTTAGTGAAATACGGTTTTCTGCTCTAACATGATTTAGTTAATAGACAGTGAATCTTTAGGAAGTGGTTTTATTTAATCTCTTGTGTTTAAGTTAATTCAGCCGGGTGTACCAGATAACCATAGTATTTAGCACTTTATATCGTTTACTTCACAAGGAAGCTATAGAAAGGGAAGCACGCTTCATGTACCACGTTATTTTTTATTAAATTACGCTGTAAGGATCTCTTCCAAATTCACACCATTCGCGTCTTAACTTCCTGCATTTTCCTTATTCTTTCAGGAATGGGTGGCAAAGAGGCGAACTTGGGGGGCAAGTCTCCCCAAATAATAATCTCTTAAGCTTTATTGAATGAAAATATTTTTGAAAATCCACACTTATTTTCTGAAATTGCCATTAAAAAACTAAGGCGTCATGAAGCACCCAAACACGAAACTTCTTCATTGAATTAATGTAAATTACGTTGGTAGCACGTGGGTGCTTAAGAGCTTGAAGAAAATTGTCAACCCCCACCCCCTCAAAACAGATGTTCTACGTACCAAGCCACGCTCGTTCATGGCTGTAGAGGCTAATATTTTTCATGTCTCCCCCGCACCGCTCATGGAGATATTGTTTCCCTCTTCAGCTCTCTTTTCGTCCGAGTGAATGGTCTAACCTGATTTTTTGTCCCCTGTCGCGTTCGCTCCTCTTCCATTCTCATGACATTGCATTCTTCCAAGGTCCCGCATTTACTCCTCTCCGCCCTCCCATTCCGAGTTGACCCGCACCCCTTAAGCCCCCTTCTCGCCACTTTTCTCGCTTGCTCTTTTCAGCAGTTCTCTCTCCCTCTCTTTCCTCTCGCCGTCCCGTCGCCTGTAATTATTACACGACGCTGCGACGACCTCCTCCACACTCCGTCCCCCTCATACTCCGCATGATCCCGCTCCGTCTCTCAATCTGCCTCTTAACACTCCCCACCTCCCAACTCACTTGGAAGACTTCTCGAACCCCTCCATCCCCCTCTTCCTTCGTCCCGGCTTCTCGGTCTTCCTTCTCCGACCCCCGCCTCGTCCTCGCCAGCTAATTGCACCCTCCCCCCCCCCCCATTTCTCTCTCTTTCTCCATCGCCTTTCCTCTCTCTCTCTCTCGTCCAACTTCACCCATTCCTTCTTAAGAGCCTGAATGCTCTTCATAGGGCATCTCGGCACCTCTTCCCCTTTCTTCCTCTCTCTCTCTCTCTGCTCCTACGACCCATCCACACCACCGTCGTGACCACCCCATCACGTCTCTCCATTTCCCTCCCTCTGTCTTTGTCGCTCCTGGTTCGTCGCTGTTCGTATTCCCTCCCGTCACCTCCCATATTCCTCCACCGTAACTCTTTATTTTGAGGAGAGTTTCCTCCTTTTTCTTGTCCTCAGTCACGTCGAAATTAAATTGGTCCTTTTTGTCTAGAATACCTTCGAAACCTGGATTTTGAGTAAGGGGAATGAGCGTCGGCTGAAGAATTTTGAGATAGGTACCAAGAGGACTGAGAAAATGGGATGGATAAAAATAAAGGAGTAATTGTTAGTATTAGCCTTGGTGGAGTGGAAAATTATTTTGAGGACATCTTAATACCTTAAAAAGAATTATAATAGCCCTGAAAAAAATATGTCATTTAAGAAAAGTTGAGTATAAGGAGCACTTGGCATGTTCTTTCAGTATTGAATGGGTAGTTCAGTTTGGGATCTAAGGTCCCTCTTACTACTGATTAAAGGAAAACCTCATGAAAGCGAGCTGGATACCCTGTCTTACCAGAATATTTGACATGTTTTCCATCTTATCACAGAATATCTTACTTGGCCCCTGGATCTGCTCTTGTTTCTTATTACGATGTAGGTATTTAAGTTAATCGTGTTATTTTTCCTTGCTTGAAAATTTGTCACCTGCGTAAGGAAGGACTCCACAAATTTATGAAATGTATTTTAAAATTGTAGCTAGAAATAAGTGTGAATACAATTCTATTTTTTAGTTTTACGCAATGGGGTCGTTAACCAATTTCTTATTGCCGAATCTAATAGTTCGTAAAATAAAAAGACCCGTATTTTTCCGTTATTTGATCCGTCAGTTGGTTGTCAGGTCATAAGCGGCAAAAAACGTGGGCGTGCAAAGGACTCGTATGTTATCCACTTCGTCTAATCACAACTGGGACCGCGAAGCTCCTTCGCCTTATCACAATGGGGGACCCATAGCTGACTCTGTCAATGGAAATGGTTGCGACAGGATCTCTTCAGGCAGACCTCCCCGCCCCACCTCCTCTCCCTTCCCGTTCTTCCTCAACGCAGTCAAGGACGGGAAGTGGATGACGTAGTAATTCTTAGCGCAGCTCGTTTGGTGGGCGTCACCTTTTGCTTATTTTAATTTATGAATAATGAGAAATGGCTCTGGTTAGCAGATTAATTATTGAACTAAAATTCTGTTTTCGTTTTCATCAAACGATCTCGTGTACATAATAGGGATTTCAGTTCCGAGTAAACTTTTTCTTCTATGTATTGATTGTTCTTTTATTTCTTGATATATCCGGCGTTAATTTTGTGACCAGAACCTCAAGTTTCAAGTCTTTCAGCAACGTTTTACTGTTCAATCCAATGGAGGCATTAGAAGTGATTTTACAGTGGAACGTTTGCCCCTTCTTGAGTGTCTTGCGAAGAGCACTTCAAGAGTCCTTGTTCTTCGAGTAGAGTGCTGAAGTGCGGACTTCCCTGCCACCTTCAGTTATGACCAGTCTAATACTGAAACCGGTTTTTTTCCACCCTTCCAACGTTCCTAATAGGTTCTACATATTCTCCATCATCTACTTGTCATTGGTGATAGAAATGAACTCATCAGTGTCCGTGACCTTCTCTTAAAAAGTACTAGTATCTTAACCACTGACTTACTCGGATTATTCGTGGATTTACTAATGCTTTTGAGTTGGGAAGGTGTTCTTCAGTCCCATGGCATATAATCTATGCGGAGTACTGAACCATAAATATTCCGTAAATACTCCGAACCATAAATATTCCGTATTGCTGTCCAGTAAATTTTAACGTCTAATGCCATTTCGGACTCTATTAATCTCTTTCATCATTTTCTTTACCCACCTTCATTCTACTTTTCCACTTCTGATTCCTTTCTTTCTCCATTTTTATTTACCCCGGTACCTATCTAAAGTATATCATATTTCACTACCCATTGTGAAGATTTGTATCACACAGGAATTGCCATCCCTGTTCTTCTTAACTGCATTATCATCTCATGAGAGAAGGCTGTGCCTTGTTACATTACAATGTTAGCACGCTATATCGCCCGAGTGGCGCGTCTTGATTTTTCAGTGATTCGTTGTCATGGGAGGAAGTCTTTTCGTTGGATAATCCTCCTTTCCATTTTTTATTGAGGATTAGGCACGAACGAGGGAGAGTTTTCGCTTCGTCATTATATTAGAGAAAAGTTCTCTCAGTCCTTTCCTATCCTTCCAGTCCTAGTTCGCTTCCTCTTCCCATACATGCGTTAATCCCCTCATATTCTTCCTTCCACGAACTTCCCTGCACTCTCCTCGTCGTGTAAAACGTACCTTTCCTCTCGTAATCTCGCTCTGTTCCCTTGGCGTGGCGAGCTTTTTAATGTGCCTCCCAGCCGTCTTATCTCATTGCCGCCATTCCTTACCTCCCACTTTAATCCCTCCTCCTCGGGGGAACCCCCTTTCGACCCCGCCCCCACGCCGGCTCCCCCTTTTAATCCCTTCCCGAAAACTTCCTTATCTCTCTCTCTCTCTCGCTCGCTCCTCTTACCCAATTGTATCGCCTCTCTCATGTTTCACCACTTTGCGGCTTTCTTTCCGTCTAGCGACTCGCTGTCCCCTTTCCCCCACTTTCCTCATCCCGGACCCTTTTGTGGTTCCCTTTATTGAGGGCGTCCGACCCGTCGGATTCCCCTCCCCCCTCCCCCGGGAGACCAAATATCCATCAAACCATTGTCCCAATAATATGATTTCCTTTCGTTCTCTACCCCGTCATTTTACGCCTCGAGTTCCCACGCTCCGCCCTTTCCAACTCTCTGCCTCTCTACTCCTCTCTCCCCTCCGTCTCCTTTCTCCTCCTCCCCCATGCTTGCTCCTCTGTTCCATAGCGGCTTCGCTCCTTTGACGTGTTTCCCCTCCTCCCGTTCCTAACTTCTCTCACTTTAAGTCCCCTTCCGTCAATTTCCCGCGTCTTTTGTCTCCTTCCAGTTTGAGATGCCGAAGCTCCGTCTGCCACGCGCGGGCCTCTCTACCCGGCCCGTGGAGCGCCCTCTTGTGATGCTCCTCCCTCCCTCCCTTTCCATTCCCGCGTCCTTTATTAACATCCCTCTCCCCAATAGCATGTCCCCTTTCCGCAAGCAGGTCCTCCTTTTATCCCGTGGGCTCCCTTCCTTGAGTTCCTCGTGCCGCCGGAGCAGTAGTTCCTTAGCAGCTCGTCCTCCCAATCCCACCACCGCCGCCACCTCTATCCCATCTTTTCCTCATCCTCTTCTCCTCTTCCCTCTCTGCCCCTCCTCCTCTCCCAGGGCCTTCCCTTTCGCTCGCCACATTTGCCACCCTCCGCAGCACCCGCGCCCAATCTCCTCCTCCTAAAACCTTGCTTCCTTCCTTTCCTCATTAACCATCGCGCAACTGCTGCCCCAATCTGTCCCCCCATGAGTTTCCTCCATGCTCCCGTCTCAACAAACCCCAATCAACCCAGTAGTTTTGTTAGTTTGGCCGCACTGGATCTTGCTCGTAGGTTTCGTGCGGGCTTTTGATTATCTCCTGCTCTCTGCTCAATGGCGTCAACCGATATCCGTGCTATCCTCGTCGTATGGTTTTCTTCGTGCCTTCCTCCAATCCTCTACTCGCCTAACGTCCTAAATTGATTTATTCTTATTTCGCAGTGATTAATTTTTATGCGTAAATTGAGTGGAGATATATATTTAATCCATTCACCACATCAACATTTTATTCGCTGTTTTGCCGACTTACGTGATTTTCAGCATCCTCATCTTTCATCACAAGTTTCTTATTATTCACCATTGTTAATTTTGTTAAGAGATAAACTATTTTATCGCAGATTTTTTTGTCTTTCCACAGATTCTGCTATTAACATCTTTAAAATGTTTTTCAGCTCAAGAGACTTGAAATTTTATGAATTGACATCTTTATCCTTCATTTTTCCCAGGTTGTGTCACCTGACGCACTTGATTTTCTTATAAGCGGCATTCTAAGGGACAATGAGTAATTTATATTATGTTTGTATTATTAAATGTTATCCTCGGCTATATTTTAGTAATGCACCCCGCAAAGTCTATTCACGATAGGATATTTCTAATATCCCTTGCTGGTAAATGTATTGCAAAAAAAGAAACTTGAGTAAAAGTGATGCATATTTTTTACCCAATTAGAGTTGAAGTTTGGCGGAATTACCTTACGTTTATGTTATAAAAAAGGTACTTATATCACTGGACTAGCTTTCAATAAGCATTGTCTCTTTTCAACTCGGTGCGTTACGAAAACTCTCGGAGGGCACCTGGTGGTGAAGGGCATGCGAACTGAAAGTTGCGAAACAAATTATTTCCGCAGAGAAGGATTCTAAGTTCTTTGTACGAGACGAGAAGAAGTTCTTAAGAGTAGCGGTCAATCAAGATGGCACCTGGACGTCATCTGCTTTTGCGAACATTCAACTGCTGGCATTAGAGGGAAATTTTGAGTAACTAAATGTTGTTTTCGAAGCTGGGTAAGCAAGTGAAGGGAAGGATATGAATATGTCGTGTATTTTGGATGGCGAGAAGACGGTAGGAAATACACCTTTCTGATGTAAGAAATAGCATTGTAAAGGAGCCTTTGGATGAATGAATCACTTACAAGAAGAGAGATTCGCCGCCAAATTCCACACTAATCACACCAGCACTTACAACCCTGTGCTGCAAATGCGTTCCCTTCAGCTCGCTAAAGAGGGCCACCCTGTTTCCGAAATACGCGTATCCGATGCACATCCTCGTCCTGTCCTTGCACCTTGACTACGCTCTTCTGAGGCTCGATTCTCCCAGAAGGTGGGCAACATTTGAGTGTGTCAGTGTGTTTCTTTCTGAGTGCTTGTGAGTGTGTTTGCTATCATAACCCAGGCATCCTGATCAGGGTCCCAACAGGCCTGTGAATGATCCCAATGGGTTTACTCGGGATTGAAAACGCAATTTTGTACACGAAATCGTTAGATGGAAACGAAAAACTAATTTTAGTTAAACATTAATCTTCTAACCACAACCCTTCACTCATAAATCTAAAATTAAATAAGCAATAGGTGACGCCCACCGAAGCAGCTTTGATATCATAGAAGTCATTTACCTCCCGTCCTAGACTGCTATTAGGGGAAGGGGAGGGGTGGAGGGGGTTCTCGGAAGGTGTACTCGCACAGATCCTGTCGCAACCGCTCCTATTGGAAGATTCAGCTGTGCCGCCCCCCCCCCCCCCCCCCCCCATTGCGATAAGGCGAAGTAGCTTCGCGGGCTCAGTTGTGATTGGACGAAGTCGATGACGTCAGCGGTTGCACCATGCCCACTTTTCCGAAAAGGTTAAAAACATCAGTTTTTGCTGCTTATAACTCGAGAAATAATTGACGAATCAAAAAACGGAAAAATACGGGTCTTTTTTTTACAAACTCTTTCAGATTCGGCAATAAAAAATATGGTAAGCGACCCCATTGGGTTGAGTGTGTGTGACTGAGGTTGTGTCACTGGCGAGGAAGTAACATTCCCGTAAACCACCACAGAAGGTAATGTAAATGAATTCACTTATTAAAATTCCACAACTTTTCTTAAAACCGACCTAGGTTTCGACTTATGCAATAAATTCGACTAATAAAAGTTGTGGAATTTTACTAAGTGAATTCATTTACGTTATCAATATATGGTTCCACGAAGTCAAGCCTAGCAATTTATATATACACCACAGAAGGGTTTCTGGTTGAGAGGCTTTGGTGGTCACTTCTGTGGAATTGACCCCCCCGCAAACCAACAGCAATTTGTTTTTGTGTACCTTGATGAGGGTTGCTAATTTTCGCGGCCATTGGAGATTTTTTATTTTATTTGTCACACTAATCAGTAGATAAACATCAATCAAATTAACAGTAATCGTAATGATTTTGACACAAGTTGTACACGGGCAGGATTTGGCTTCTGAAATCCAGCTTTGACATCCATAGACTTAGGCTGGATCCCTCTTCTACGGTGTTTTTACAATCACACCAGAGATACTTTGTATATTTCAGGGTTTAGCAACCTCTTTGAATTGGTAGGTCAAAATTCGTCTGAAAAATATCAGGTGAATTAGGCATTGTGGGTAGCATACATTCAGGGACTTCACTCAGTACAGTGTTGATTGCTGTTGAGACTCATTTACTTCCACAACTTTATCATGAACAATGGAATGAAGACCTTGCTCGATTATCGATTTCACTGCTTCTAGTGTATTTAAGGAGGTCTTTCTACATTGCCCTTCGCAAAACGCCACTCTTTGGGAGCACAATTAAGACCTCAGGCTCCTCACTGCTGTAATAGACAACAGCGGGTATATTTTATTTCGAACTTTTATGAACGGAAAGCGTTGTTAAGAAAACAGCAGATACGAAAAATGTATGGAATATTCTTGTTTTTTCAAATTGTCGTTTTTTTTTACCTCCAATCCTAATTTTAAAGCTTTCTCTGACCAGAAACCATCTATGCCAAATAGTAAGGAAATTTCTCTGTAGTCATCATATTAGTTTTCAATAAGTTTGTAGAGCGTGGTCAAAGGAGCAAAAATAGAGGGATGCGAAGATATACTTTGACCAAATATACTTCAAGTAGTTAGAACAATTTTTTAACCGTTTTCATGGATGCTAATTTGCTGGACAAATTGAAGGACATATTTAAGTAACAGTTATGAGAATTGAAATGAAATTTTAAATATTATAATTTCTGTTTCGACGGTATCATTTATACCAAAGTTGCTAGTGCCAAGTAGCCTAGATATTTTTTTCATTATTCACTCATGTTCACGTGGTGTCTTGGTTATATCGGTTGGAATGCCAAAAATATTTTCCTCCCCGAGTCGGCAATCTTCCGTAATTCATTATTTACGTGGAGGAACTTCCTAATTGGATGGGCGTGTGAGCAATTTCACCTCTTTCTCTAAGTGTGTACATACTTTATTCAAAAGAACCGTTGAAAAGTTTGAAATGCCTTTTTTTTCTCTCTCCCTTCTTCCTACTTCCATCCCTTCGTTTTACCCCCTTCTCGTCCGTTCTTTCCCTTCAAACTTTCTCCATCTTCCCGCGTGTCTCATCTTCCAAACCTCCTCACCAAGACCTCTCCTACTAACCTTCCCTCTTCAAGGTCTCCCGGGAACTGCTATTCTCCACTTCACTGCAATCATTTCCTCCCCTTATATCCCCGCTTTAAACCCCGCTAACCCACCTCCCTTTCCTTCTGTTGGCTTCATTCTATTCCTTTCTGTCCTCCGTCCTCCATTCCTCGCAGCCCCCACCCCCAAGCTTCCCCAGTATTCCACCTCATAACATCTTAAACCCCGTCTTTTCCTAACCGTCATATACATATCCTCTCCCTGCACTCTCATCCCTTCTATTACTCCCAGTACTTACCCTCTCTTCCCCCTGGTAACCATACTGCGATTCTCTTCTCCCTCCCCCCCCCCCATCACCCCTTTTGCCCTCACCTTATCTTCTCCTCTCTGTCGTGGTCCTCTCTTCCACCTCCTTTCAATCCAAGCCAAACTGTGCGTGGAAGACCTCTCCCCCCCCTCCACTCCAATCCCCGCCACCCGGAGTGAAATAATGAAGCAATCGTTACGCACTGGAGAGTGGGAGGCGGGCAAGAAGGGGAGCGACCTCGAGAGGTTTAGGAAGAGATTGGGGGTAAACGTGGGGGAGAAGGGTTGGTTAACGTGGGGGCGAGTTAGAGTTATGAAGCTTGTGACGTGAAGATGCCTGGAGGGAATATTTTTCATTCTAGGGGGGTTTTAAGCCCAACTTCTCCTCCCTCGACTCAAGTCTTACCACTTATAATCCTTTGAATATTCCCTGTGCCTTATTTATCTCTCGGTTTGCTTCCTCGTTAAAGGTTCATTGTTAATTATACTTCTCCCACTCGCATTATCACCTTAATTATCCGTCGCAGCATTAGCAGTCCTCCGAAAACTATGACTTGTTTTTTTGCATTGCAATTAATAAAGCTGCAAACATTCATAATTTTTATGACCATTGACTTTGAGATTTAAAATTAAAGTCATGTTTAGAGATAAACTATAAAAGCATTTGATTTCTGTATGTGTATATTGTCACAGCCGGAAAATGGCTTAGATGATGTGTATAGATCGTAGGTTATCATCACCGTTGGCAAATAATGAAAAGAAATAACATTAGGTAAGTGTGTGATCATCATTTTCAGGATTAATAATTTATGGATTTTCTAATAATATTGATGAAATTTGAAGGAAACTAACCCGTTGACCTTGAGGTATTGTTATAAAACTCCTGAACGATGTGTCTTAGTATTTTAGATAAGCTAACCAGAACTATATTTGTTTACTTTACTTCAGGCATTATGATTTATCTGGCGAGTATGGATTCGTTTGGTATGGTCATAAACTGAAGCTACTTCCAAAGTTTAAGGAGGTGGAGGATATCATTTTAAGGATGTTCTCGCTACCGATTTTTTTTGCCTCTTGATCTTTAATTTCCCGACTTCTTCAACATTCCCTTTCTCTCCCTCTTACCTTTGCGTCCATCGATTTTTCTGTTTTTTCCTATTCTGTACTCGAGTCACCACTCTCCTTTCCGTTCCTGTAAGCTCAAACTCTTTCCTTCCTCTTCGGGGCGCTTTTGATGATAACTAGTGGAAGATAACGACGGCTGGGGGCAATGGCGGGACTTGGCCCATATTGACTCCTGTTTCGAGTTCTTTTCCTCCCCCGCTGCTTGGCTGAACCCCTATATATTTTTAACCCCCTCTACACCTCTCCAATTCGTAATTTCAATTAGGAATTGCGTAGCGGCAGATGAAGAGGATGAGGACCTTCATCTGGAGTGCGTCTGCCCAGCTTAGAAAGCAAGCGCAAGTGTGAATCTCGGTGCGTTCCGTCCGTTTTCAAGGATAGGGTCCGTAGAAGTGCGACGTGCTTTGCTCACGCCCAGTTATCTTTTGGCTTCAGCTTTGTTAATCGGCGAAATTTCTCCCCTTCTGTACGTATTTCACCATTCTCTTCTCACCTCAACATCTACCAGAGATGTATTAATTACTTTTAATTTCCCAAAAAATCGGTTAAATAAATGAATGAAGTTAGCATCCAATATTAATCGGTTTAAAATCGTAGTTCAACAAGATGGTTGCTCTTTTTGCCCCGTTCACACTTCTCTAATAGATTTTTCTTCAACTGCAAGCTAAAAAAAATCACCCGGTTGTTCAGGGTGCGGAAACATAACTTCCTTTTTTATATGGATATATCCATATAAAAAAGGAAATGATGTTGCCACACCCTGTACATATATATAGCTTCGCAAAGATTGGCTTAATAGGTGAATTTTTATTTGGCATTGAATGTTTCTTTAGAAGTATAGTCAACATTGGTTGGTTGTGCCCTTCGACCACTCAAGTACCTCTCCATTCACTCCTACCCTCTACCGATACAAGAGGAAAGTAGGTAGGTTTAGCTTGCCCGTATGGTTAATCTCTCTCACAAATTTAAGTTTAATACATTAACTAAAGGTGCTTTTATTATATGGAGATGCATCAAAACCCCTATGTACTATAGTAGTGTCATATATAGAGATAAAACTATAGACAATCGTACACGAAAACACGCTCTAAGGTGAATACAAATATACCAAGGATAGAATAAGGAATAGGGATAGGTAACACATAAAAGGACGAACACAAGAAAGGTGGTGGAGATGGAATCAAGCCAGATCACAACAGAAAAAAGTTTGACTCAGCCGGGAATTGACCAGTGACTTTGGCTCGGTGGTGTAATGGTTAAGTATTCCAAACGGGATATTTGGAGGTCCGTGGTTCAATTCCCGGCTGTCAAACTTTTTTCTGTTGTGATCTGGCTTGATCCCATTTTCACCATCTTCCTTGTGTTCGTCCTTTTATGTGTTAGCTATCCCTATTCCTTATTCTATCCTTGGTATATTGATAAAACTATAGAGATATAAAGCATTACAGAGAGCATTAAATGCTATTCTTGTATTCTTGTAAAATAAGGGAGACGTGCAGATTAAATTGATGTTAGCATGAGGATCATTAGGATAGGCAACGCTCGGCTTTTCGCTTAGCTGTCTGACCTATTAAATATACAATGCATGTATATATTTTTCATGTATCTTCTGATTCTTTTTATATATCTTCTGCTTCGGGCCCCGGAGCTCCAGTGTCCCCGTCTTTAGGAGGATATCACGGGAAAAAAATATACATTAGTATAATGTTTGTTATTCCTGTTCCTTCATTGAAATAAGTAAATTATAAGACTATTTAATCATAAGAATTGATTCTATAATTAAGTCACGAATTACTATATTTTTCTGACGCCACAAACCAGAGTTGCTCGGGCTCCGCATGCCTTGGGTAAACATGCTGTGTAGTATCTGTCCCACATGATGTTGATAGTAATTTCTGATAGCCGTTGATGCCTTAATTTAACGCATATTTGATGAATCTATACCATCTGCTACACGCTCTCAAGGTGGCTCGCGGCGTGCTAAGTAGACGTATAAATTTTAGAAAAAAATGTATTTTTGCCTCATTGCAGAAAATCTACTCATAGCCGTTGAAAATCCTATTCCATCCTGTAAAAGTAATCTAAAAAAACTTTCCTATATTCGTCATGCATTTAATTCACTGCTCTCACTAAACCTGATGGTCTGTTTACGCAATCCTTACCTATCCTATGTTTTCACCGAACTCTGACGAAACCATAAACATTTATTATACTCCAACCTTCTCTTTGTACTCCAGCATCCACGGCGTATCTTCTGAAAAACCCTGTAATCATGCTCCGGCATGCATAATGGATTCATATGGCTGAGTGCGACCCATACGGAAGACTGAAGTGGAATGACGTCGTTAAATTGATGTGAAATGTAATTGCTTTTGTCATTTCCTAAGGGGAGGAGCACGGGAGGAGCCACTGATGGAACAAGCGGAGTAGAATTTAGTTTCATTCCCTTGACTTGGGGATTGTTCGTTGAGGTTCAAGATGGTGCAACGTGAAAAGGAAATAATAAGAGGATTCATTCAGGAGGTAATGACCACACGGGTTCCCCTATAAAATGCATGGTTTGAAATGTGAGCTAACCGCTGTTTTCAGGACAAATGGTCGGTTTTTCCGGTCGCCGGCCAACTTTGAAGAAATGAGATCATTACGCTCTCGAATAAATCTTAGATTTTCTACGGATTGACCAGCTCAAAATTCGTTTACCTTTTCCATTAAAATGGTATTGAGATAAATAATAGGGCACCGAGATTTTCATACAATGGATAGGCTAGATTAGTTCATTCGTATTGAAAAGACAGAGGCCAACGACTGAAGCAGGTGAAACAGTATACATTTCTTCGATAATATCGTCAAATATAGATTCAATATTTGGTACATCGAACGAAAAATAACGTAGGTCATAGCAATTAATTACACGTGGAAGAAAATGTGTGATTCTGTTTCCGAATAAAGACGTTAAGAAAAGGTTAACGAACATTTTAAAATAAAGAGTGTCAGTATATAGATACCTCTCTTCGGCAAGGCAGATTGAAGTGTTACGTGAGTAAAATGATATAATTGTGAAGTTAAGATTGATGAAGAGGAAGAAAGTTTGTTAAATATCTTGATGAAAAGTGTTAAATGTCAATTGGGAGAAAAAAGTAATTTGTCTGTCAGTTTTAAGGTGGCAGCAAGAGTGACTGTATAATGTATTGAAGGCAATGGTATGCTGAAGAAGGTCACAAAGAGGGCTATAATGCGGAAAAAAGGGGGGAGAAAGATACTAAAAACAGAATGTCATGAGGTTAGAGGGATGATAGCAAGAATATAGACAGATTTAAAATATTGGTTTGGTAGGAGGGATTGTGATGAATGGGGCAGCGATTTAATACAGGCCGAGACTATCCAATTTAATGCCGAACGCTGGCGGTGGCATATAGGTAGGTAACACGCTAGCCCACCTACCCCAAGGTCGCGGGTTTGAATCCCTATCTTCCACTCACAAACACGATTCGATTCGATTTTTCTGATCGAGAATTCGATGGAAAATGCTGCAAGTGTTGAGAAATACGCTATGGAACATTGTTGGTTTCTTTCGATAACCTTATCTTGCCTTTCTTTCATTCCACGTGTGATAATTCAGTTAACGGCTGTTGTGTTAAAATCTAGGATATCGACTGAAAAAAAAGTGTTCGTCTAACTATACTTTCCACATACAATTTAATAAATAATAGAAATTATTGTTTTTGTTTTGATTGAAATTTATCTCATGTACTATATTATATGCTCTGACAATATGCATTGTTATGGTAATTCTAGGTCATGATGAATATTATTGTTGCATTTCGATCGACCGGGAACCGTGCCTTTGAGTGCATGTCCTCCCGATGGATTGAGTTATAAAAGGATTGAGACATATTTCTTTCCTCGCCAATAACGGCACTAGCTGTCATAAGTTGTCTAAAGTTTCGAGGATGGCTGTTGGATACCTACTTGGT
Organism: Platycnemis pennipes; assembly: GCA_933228895.1. Lineage (NCBI taxonomy): Eukaryota > Metazoa > Arthropoda > Insecta > Odonata > Platycnemididae > Platycnemis > Platycnemis pennipes. Next base: position 58,748,773 of record OW121853.1, read on the forward strand.
TTGGCCAGCTGAAAAGGAAAAAAAAGCATTTTTTTATTATTACCTAAACTATCCTCGAAAATATCAGAATAACTTTTTGTATTAAGTTGTCAGTTTTTACAACACTAATGAAATTACCACTTACTCTCATTTTAATAGGATAGTAGTAGAGTGAAAATAAAATTACTGCGGCTCAAGGTACTCCCTTATTGGAAGAGTAATATTAGTTTAAAACTTTCTTAACAAGGAGTTGCAACTACCGCAAACCACTTTTGTGGAAATGTTTCAGGTGATCTGTCTCTTGATGGACGAATAAAATTCTCAAGAATATAACTGCTTGATCGAGTATCAAGTGAAGAAAATTATTTTTTTTCGTGCTACGATTAATCACAAGTGTATCTTAACAGTTCACACGGGAAATAATATTTTTTCCCTGATCAGTGGCCTCGTTAAATACGGTATTTGATGGGACAAAGGAATTATATTTTTCATTTCTTAGGAATGACGGAGGGGTTTTGTGTTTACTAGGGTTTTCTAGACCGAATGCAATTGCGTTTTAGGGTTGGAAACTGCAATGAAAAACGCAATAGTAGTAGAATTAAGTTAAGATGATTCTAAACTCGTGACTATGAATGTCTATGAAAATTCTCGCTTTGGTATACAATAGACTACTCACAATATCCTGGGGACATCTTTTGAAGATGTCTCAAGGGCATCCTGTGCCAAGGACATTTACGTACATATCACAGAGATATCCCGTTTCGGTCCGCGGGTTATCTAGGATACATCAGTGCGTCACTATATCTCGGTTGGATACCTCAGAGATGTGCAAGTGCTGCATGAGGTCTTGTAAACATCTCGAGATACTGTGATATTTCGCCAATTATTCCAGTATGGCTTTAATTGCCATATAGCGGTGACATATCAACCATGAAGGTCAAAAATTTGATAGAAAAAAACTATCCGATAAGATTAATTTTTCTACTCTCATAGTTATATTTTCAGGGCATATTGCTCTAACTTTAGTTTTTACTATTACCTTTATTGCTTCAGAAGGGAATCTATTCTACTGCTCATTGGTGTTCACTGCCTTTTGTTGTGTTCATCCTTGTGGGCTTTTTGCTTCATTTATGGCCGCTTAGGAAAATATATTGAACTGCTAATTGTTAACATAATCGCATCTTCTGAAATAGTTAGCTGCCTATGTTTTTCCAAATTGGAAATAGGAAGATTTTAATGCATATTTTTAGCAATAAATCCAGTAAGTTGAAATTGCACGAAGTATTCAAGAAAAAGAGTTTAAGATTAGTGTTTAAGAGATTCACCCACTGGCCTGATGGTCCATAGAAAAATTACACTCCATAGTTGATATTATGCCAGTTTTCATAATTTCAGGTTAAAAAATATTTATTTTACTGTATGGCTTCCACTGAGGGTCGGATGTAGGTGGTCGAGATTCTTATACTAACACTCCACAAGATATTTTTTTTGTGACCAGCTTTCACGTCTTTAGAAGTATACACATTGTCAGAGTAGCTGCCTGCACTATTTAGTGATTTGAAAGCATGTGGGAAGAGAGAACTTGAATGGAATTTCAGGCCCTTGATAGAAATTACGCCCAAGATAGAGTGAGATCTTGAATACCAGTCCTAATAGCAAGTCATGCAGCGTAGGAATCGACGGAGTGACGCAGTCCGATGAGCATTAATGTGCTTTTTGTTGATCACGGTTCAGCTAACGAAATTTTTATCTCTACGAAATTTTTATCACCGACTGTCCTAAACAAGTTTTGGTCCTTAGAGCTTTTTTTAGCCGAACAATCTCCGTCTCGTGTTTAAGAGTGGCGGCCGTGGTTTTTTTCCCGTGAGTCATCATGAAATTCATTTCTCGATCTTTCTTTGGGTCGCATTAAAATTTCAGGTCATTAATTTCTCTTTTCCACGCCCCTTGACAAATACATAATTTTTCCGCGGTCGTGCTGGAAGGACGAACGACGTGCTCAGCTGACAAGTTAATTCTAGCTCACAAATATTTAGGAGAGGGCTTTTTAATGTATAGCCTAAATGGTGGTCTTACCGTCTCATCTGTCATTTGCTGCAGGTTAAATGCATAAAAGTGCTATTATATGCTCATGCTTGTCGCAAATGCTTCACCCCGTGCGCAATATGACGTAAAAACAAATTGCCCGTAATGACGCTTGATATTTGGTTAATGAGGCGAATCATTTACCATTATTCTAATCTCTCTGTCACGTTTATTTTCGTCGTATAGTTCCTTCACAGACTGGTTATATAATCTGTAGATAATCTTTTCTTGATTTCAACCAATGTAGTTTTTATTTAATTTCTAATCAGAAGTTGGCACCATTTAAGAATGATAATGGGGGCGTTTACTCGGAACCGAAATCGCAATTTTGTACACGAAATCGTTAGATGGAAACGGAAAACGAATTTTAGTGAAAAAATTAATCTTCTAACCACAACCATTCACTCATAAATCAAAAATTAAAATAAGCAAAAGGTGACGCCCACCGAAAAAGCTGCTGTGATAACATTGACGTCATTTTCCTCCCGTCTTTGACTGCTTTTCGTGGAAGGGAAGGGAGTGGAGGGGGGTTCTCGGAAGGTCTGCTCGCACAGATGCTGTTGAAATCGCTCCCATTGGCCGAGACAGCTGTGTCCACCCCTTTGCGATAAGGCGAAGTAGCTTCGCGGGCTCAGTTGTGATTGGACGAAGTAGATATACGTCAGAGGTTGCACCACACCCACTTTTGCGAAAGGGTTAAATACATCAGTTTTTCGCCGCTTATAATTCGGGAAATAATTGTCGGATCAGAAAACGGAAAAATACGGGTCCTTTTATTTTACAAACTCTATCAGATTCAGCAATAAAAAAAATATGGTAAACGACCCCATTACCTGATTTGCTGAAAATTCTGTGAGTAGCATGAGCGCCAACTGATAGTAATCTGTTAATATTTCACTAATTAATTCATAATTACTTAATCTACGCTATATTTAATTTCAGGTATAGGTTGGATGGTGTACAGTTTTAATTAAATTTATAATGGATAAAGAACTTTTCTATCAAGAGGTGTTATCAGGTCACGTGAATTAAATGAGTTTTTGAACTCTAGAACACATGCATAACGCATAAGCTAGGTAATATGAATATTTTGATTTTCTCCCTAACAAGTGTACTTCCGGATGCTGGAAAAAATCTAACCTACATACCTTTCATTTGCTGGAGTCTCTCTGAAGTGTGTTTGAAATTAACGTTTTATTCCGTCCATGCCTTTACTATTTCTCCTTTCCCATCATTCTCTCCTTTATCATGGAAGTTTCATCCTAGCTTTCAGCATAGACCACAATGGAAGCGACTCAGATTACCGTTTTTTCATGATCTTTCCGAAGTTGACCTGCCTATAAATCGTTTTCCCTGGGTTGGGTTGGTTTTACGGTAAAAAATATATCAATAGAGAAAACCGAGTCATTTTGATTTGCCTATGCACTTGGTTTGCATAGTTTGTGAAGCATCTTAATCCAAAAGTTTACTTTAAACGTAGAAAATGCAAAATAAACTATTTCCATTGCTATAGTTACTTGAAGTCAAGAAGGCTGCCAAGTTGAATGCGGGCCTGAACGGCGGAAACAATTAAGAAAAAATTGATTCTCCTCCTCCTACTCGGTCGTATGAAATCCGATCATGCCTCTCTCTTAATGATGCTCCTCCATAAGGAAAAAAGTTTGTGAAGAGGGATGTATTACTGGACGGTTTTTTAATTGTTTTTTTTTACTTTTTTACTAAGAAGCATTAGCATGAGATTTCCCTATCAACTAGGACTCATCGCGCGAGGAATTATACCATCATCATTTAGAAATATTGTATGATATTTTTTGCATATTTCCGGCTTCCAAATATCCCGCACTGCAATTTTCTACCAAATATAGTTTTTTTGTGATAGGCAACGCAGCATTTTAATACCAGATTTTTAACTTCTTTCAGTGGATGAAGTTACATTGTTAGGGTTGCATTTATATCTACACTAACAGAGATGCCCGTTGAAATTCAACTGGAGGGAGATAAAATCATGAATACGAATGTAAATAAGTAGTTTGACGTTTCCCAATTGGAGACGAAACCGAAGAAACTTATGGCTTAAATCCCACATCGGCTTTCCAAATCTAATTTGAACCAATGTAAACGCACACTACTGCCAGGACGCATACCAGGTTGGGCATCGACCCCGGTCCTTTACAAAAACGGAAATAGTTTTCTGGGTTATCGGTTAGCAAAAAAACGAAGAAGGTAAGAAGGTATAGGAGGGGTCATAGGTGCACATAATAGCCCACAATACAATTCTTTAGGAACTATGGGGGGTTTCGCAAGGATTAGATCCCGCCCTCTAGGGAGAAAAAATTGCGTTTTCAATGGCCTCTTATCGACATTTCATGATTATTAAGGAGGAACCATCATTTTAGGCATGCCCGAAAATCTACCCTGATTTTTACATATATTATAGTCCATCACTTTCCCTATCGAATGGTGTAAAAATATTGATATGTTATCGGCCATTCAACGAAGATATATGGATTTGAAAATGAAGGTTTTTCACGCTGAAATGCATTGTCCTTATGGGAGTATGATGACCTTCCTTCACATCAAAATTTCTATTTCAATTTTGGCCCGAAAAAAATCGTTGAAAAACTAAGGAAACGTGCACGAGATATTAAAGCACATAATATATTTTTTCCAGCCTAGGTCATCGGATGTTTAACGTTAGTATTTAAGTTCAAAGAACATACTTCCGGTTTTCTTCCGAGGAAGGAGCCGGCAAGCTACGATGAACATGGCAACGTTGCTAAGGAGGTCTTTCAATTTAATTACTCTGGTTCAAATTCTGTTTCTTATCATTTTTGTTATTATTATAAATTGTTCATAACAGTGGCTTCAGAAAATCTTCCTAAGTAGGTATATATTAGGAAATTATATTGCATATCATTCTACTGGCCAAAGGCTACTATACGTTTCACCTATTTTAAATACATTTTAGACAATTGTTTGCGTATGTGTGAGGTTTCTACACTTAAACTGATATATAAAGTACATTCCATTATTCATCTTACTAATCTTAGTAATACTGCGTTAAAAATAAACTCGAGGCGTCTAAAAATGCTGAATAAAATGGCCGATCTTGCTTCACGAATCAGCTTCGATGCCGAATTTAGTACCTTCCAACATCATTGCAAGAAACACAATAATGTTTACGGTATCTATACATATAAAAAACAGCTTCTTCAATGTATCCATCTGGAGGCGAGAGCTACGCTTGGGAAAGAACAGGAAAAAATCTATTAGTTTCGTCGTAAGTTACGAATTTGAGAGAAATCTGGATTACATAGCGTCAAACGATTGCATTGATGAGGAAGTAATAAGGAAATGTATCACTTTACATTAAGGTATTTTAATATACAAAATAAAAAATAATTTGCATTCTTAAAATGGAAAATCTAATTTATAATAATAGGAAAAAATGTATTATGTGTGTCCAATTGTGTAAGATAGCAAAAAAAACCCTTTATTATGTAACAAATAGCAAAGAAAAACGCTTCATTGAAATCCGTCAACCGATTTTCTCGTGAAAAGCGCAAGTGGAGCGTAACATAGAAAAGGTCTAATTATTTTATTTGCATAAATTTAATGAGAGGTTTAAGTTCAACTGGCATAAACTGCAGTTTCTAAGCAAAAAACAAGTTCTATTTGCTTGAAGCAGTGGAATGATCAAGATTTCTGAGGCAAAATCTGAAATTTTAGGAAAGGAACGAAGTTAATATGAAAATTGAATGCAGGAATTAAAAAATTATTTTTTCGGTCTTCCAAGACTAAAAACTCCAATCCTATATCATGAGCGTAATTAATTTAAAAAAGCATACAAAGAAATCTCTGTACCGAATGCTTTGCTTTTAATATGGAAAAAAGAGTTGGTTAAAAAAGCCAACTGGCCCTTTTAAATAATATTTGCTTAGCCTGTATTTTAATGTAGCCTATATTTGTCGCACGGATATCATGCAAATTGTTTTTAAAATTTCAATATAATCTCTCCTGCCCTTTGGACATGATGCTTGAACACATACCTGCATTGGCTTTTATATACATAGATTGAGCCATGTGCAAATGGAATCCTAATACTATTTGTCGGTGTTTCGAGATGCATCCTTTCAAAGGATGTCGAAATATGAAGAGGCAATTTCACCTCTCAATCTAGGCGAGAAAACTAAAGAGTAAATCAAATTAGTGTGCTTTGTTCAAATGCTAGTTTATTTGTTTGAGTCAACCGACAGCTAATGTCATTTGTTGAATCAAGGATAAATTAGTGATAAGGGTGATTTAGGAATTATTCAGGTCGTAGAGGAAAAGTGGAGCAAAATATGGCGTCGGCATTTGCATACTCTTAACGGAAGGCTCGATGATGTCCACCGTTCAGCGTCCCATCGAAAGAAGGGAGCAATGCTCCTTAGGTGTTCTCCACAAAACACAAGTGAGGACCGACACACCGATGAAAAATAACTGCCTCGGCTGGAATTCGAAACCAAGACATCTAGATGAGAAGCCAGCTCAGTATTCTTCTCACCAGCCCCATTTCATTGTGATGTGTTTATTATAAAATATTATAAATTATAATGAATAAAAGATAAGCGGGAATGTGGCAAAGCGTTAAAGAAATGCCACAGCGTTGAAATTCATCCCCTAATGCGTATGTTAATGGAATCAGAGTGGACCAAAACGGTGTTTCGATCCGTGCGGTATCTCCAACGTTTGCTACTCCACCCTGCGCGAAAATGGAGTGTGAATTAAGGAATAAGAAGATGGAGTTACTTCTGGCTTGTCCGAAATTTTTCTGAATGTTCTCTGAATCAAATGATTGTTGATTATTCTTCGCATGACGCACATAATGTAGTATGAAATATAAAAGAAGGGAATATTGTAGGTAAAGTCCCGCGAGGAAGACCAAGGGACAAGTATGTACGGCAAATAAAGAAGGACGTGAAAGAGAAAACATATCTGGGGGTGAGGAACTTAACAATGAATAGAGGAGATTAGAGGGCTGCAGTACACCAAACCTAGGATTGAAAAACTGGTGATGATGCTTTCGAATATAATGATGAGCATTTTATGTTATTGACTTATTACTTCTTCCAGTGCAGGTTTACCCAGGCAGTACGGACATGGACGTGACTTATAACATCAGGACTTATATCAAACCGGGAAAAAGGGGCAGAAGTTCGGGGGACGAGCCTGGTGCCGTGCGCAAAGGTTGGGCGTGGCAAGAAACATCTCCAAACCCGTTGGCACCACCCTGAAAAGTGCGTGAGTAGTATGCTATTACATTTCTTCCCCATAATTGCTACCTGGAACGCACCCAGATGCCACAGCCTCCAATGTCCCGTCCCGATACACAAGCCAAAAGCCCCTTCATGCACGGTAGTGGAAGCCTTCGTCTTCTCGCTACCATTTCGCCTCTCCTTCGCCGCCTTCTTTCCCCAGCAAACCCCTGCTCTCGGGAACCCTTAATTGCCCGTTCCGCCCCCGCGAGCCTCCGCCCGGTAGGGCGTGCCCCCGAGCGCCCCGCACATAGCTTGAGGGAAGATATCCCCTCTTCTTCTTCGCTTTCGTGATGGCCCCGAGGGTAAGGGGGAGGGGTTGGCGGAGGTCATTTATAAGAGCGGGAGGTGTAAGGAACGCTCAACTCCCACCTGAAGGAAAGGGGTTGCGCTGAGGTCCAATTGGGAGTGGGGGGTCGAAGAGTGGAGGGGGTGGAGTGCGACCCTTGCTGGTAGCCCGCCGAAAAAAAATTGAACGCCACTCCCTTCCTCCGCCCCACCGATTGGTTTCGGTGGCGGAAAAAAATGAACACTAGGGCCGCGCGGGACGGATATTATTCGGGAGGTAAAATGGGAAAATTATTTAAGGCGGTGCGGTTTCGATTTTTTGCTGCCGATGACGATCTTTCATTTCCTTGAAAAGCGGTGAAAAACCGGCTGCACCTTCCATCTCTCGATTGTCTTGGACGGTAGTGTTCGGGTTGGTCGGAAGGGGCTTTTGTCTCGGCTCCCGGGTCGTAGACAAGAGAGAAAGAGAGAGTTTATGCCCCATAACTTGGCCTCAAATGGGAGGGTTAGTTGCGTTTCGGGTCCGTGTTCCCGGTTCGTTTTTTTCTGTTCATTTCATAACGTGATAGCGTTGAGTTAAATACTATTATATGGTTTGACTTTTGAAAAAAATATCCATTCTTTAGTATGGTGGTTTTGAGAATGAAACGTGCAAAGTGAATAATTGTGCTAGGATATTATTTATAATCGACAATTTCTTAGTTGAATGACTGGTTCACTTGCGCACCCACGCCAACAATTTCAGGATAAGTAACATCATGATAACTAATGACTGTAAGTTTCTCTATTTTAAAGCGTCGTTTCTTGATATATTTCTACATTTTTTTACCGCATACGTGTTATTTTGGCCATGTAGGAAGACCGTTCTTAGTTGGCTTTGAAACTGGATATCGACAATGTTGAAACCTTAGTGAAGTTTCATTTTTATGGTCCCTGATTTATGTGGTAAATTTTTGTAACCGAAGAAATGGACTGATTTTTGACCTCTTGTTTTGATTTTGAAAGTGCTGCTCAACATTCCTCGCGATGCATCATTATCGATAATGTGCACATACGTTGTTTGTACCACGGCACCACCATTAAGGGTGTCTCGGTTTATTTTGAGGTAGCTTGATGGGCCGAGCTAAATACGACTTGCCTGAGACTTCGCGTTCAATTCCGAAAAAAGTCAAGATTAGAGAATTTATTGCTAGACTTTTTTGTGAAACCACATGAAGCACAGGGAAAGGAATTGTCCCGCTAATTTTACATTTTATGCGTCATTGAGTTTAGTGCTTGGTGAATTCTATTCTGGCCAATTAAACGGTTCTTCCAGTTGCTTAATATTCTAAATCTAATATTCTTTCCATGGGTTGATAATAAACTTATAGAAAAATTGTGTATGTTTCATTGAAGCGATTACGATAAAAATCCAACGCGTAAAATTTCGGTCATAACTTTGCCATCGTCCTTATTGGTCATATTAATTACTGGGTGCCACACTAACTTTTTCCATGTGTTGGATTTCAAAGCTTAAATTGATATTTAGATCAAATATGTAAAATTTAAGAATTTTTAAAAACCAATAAACATTTACTTAGCCGTGATTTTTGTTTGGAGTTTCTAGCAAATGCATAAAGGGAGAGCAAATACTAGCTTAAATTCAACCCAACTAGCAGTGTGTTTGCGTTTGATTGCTTTGCTATTTTAATCTTTTATTTAATTGTAAGGTTTAGTCTAGAATATAGCTATTAATCCTTTCTAAACATGATTTTCTTGTGTGGTTGGTATGAATTCACCCCCTGCCAAATGCTTTTATTGTGGCTTCCTGGGTATTTTGTAAATGAGATGTAGATGTAGAAATCGCTCACATATGGTGCTTATGCATTGAAAAAAGTTCTTTTTATTAATACACACGCGAGTTATTTTTCTTAAATGATTATGTTCTTTCGAATATAAATTGTTTTAATGACTGTGGCAAAATCTCCAGCCTCATTTCCTCTGTCTCATCATTATTGTTTATTCGGTTGAGACTGAAGGTTCTTAATGTTTTGAGGTAGCATCTTAAGCCTCAAGTGTAATTTCAAGGAAAGTTTTTTTCCCCTTGTTCATGATTCAATGTCCACTAAGTTTTAGTGAATTGTAAAAATAATACTCCCATTGATTTATCAGGATATTCTTCTCTGTGTTGGTCGCGAATCATTACTCTAGCGAAGTGTGTGTCCTTATGCTAAATTTCGTTAATTATATCAGGTTAACTGATTGAGCAAAGGCATAAATTTAATTTTAAAAAAGTCTTTATCCTATTTAATCACTAACTAGAAAACTTTATATTTTATTATCTGCGTACCCCGAAAATTTTGTTTTCAAATTATGTGAGCAATTGATCTTACTCCGTTATCGCTCTGCCAACAAACTTTCTACATAATTGATATTCGTGGGCGCTAAAAATGAGAAAAGAGCCGTACCTTCTGGGTGATTAGCTTTGCTTTGTGAATATTTTATGTTACACCTTTGGAATGATGAATTATATATTTTCTTTTTCAGTTAATGTTACATATTACCATAATATTTCAATAATATATATATTTTATTTTTTTTAAAGGAAAATCTTTCATTTTCTATTATCTCAAAGCCAGTTTACATTTTGTGCTCAATTGCCTGAGTTTTACTGGCTGTATGTAATGTCCTGCTGATAGTTCGCCTAATGATATTATGATATTTTTGGAACGAGCACTCAATTGCCTATTCTAGTTTCATTTCTGTAGCGCAGGAATCGGTGAAGTAACACTATCTAGGTAGGTTATTCCTCGTAAATCGCACTTGGATTTCGATAATCCTTCATTCGAGGAATTAACCTGAATCCTGAGATGAAAAGTAGCTTGGAAAGTGAAGATCGTTAGACATCTTTGTTCATCACATGTTGATCATATGTTGATCACACTCCAGTCCGAAGATTCATGTCGCTAAATGGAAGTGGAAAGAAACCGCCTCCACGAGTGGATTAAAGGAGAATCTCATATCTATCAACGGTTTTCAATCGACGTCTCCGTACACGTGCAAGCCTCCTAGAGTAGGGAGTTTGGTGAAATGAATGGTGGAGGCTGATTTGTGGAAATCCATTGTAGGACATGAATTAATGATACTTTGCAACTATTCCACATAAAAATCTTATTCCGAAAGAGTCAACATGTTTCACTGCACTGCAGCATCATCAGGACTCATGTTCTCTTGTTTGAGTCCTGATGATGCTGCAGTGCAGTGAAACATGTTGACTCTTTCGGAATAAAATTTTTATGTGGAATAGTTGCAAAGTATCATTAATTCATGTCCTAGGGAGTTTGGATTGGATGATACAGAAAAACATTCGGTGAAAGATGTTTTGACTCTGGTGCATGGGATTGTTTAGAATTGAGAGATTTCATGTCCATCTAAAACTACCTTTATCCGTAGATCTTCATAATAATCTTGTCTGTCATGTTGAATATATTCCTGAAACCTTCGGTTATAAAGAAATCTCTCTTTTTCTTCGAATCTTTGTACACTACTCATACACAGTATGTTTAAAAGTACGTGCATCTACTGTGTCAGGCTCAAGATTATGTGAATTAAATTTAACTAGAGGATACAGTACTTTATAGTCCCATGAGTTTTCCAAAAAAGTTCTTCCAATAGCCGACTTAACCTTTCTGCGTGTTTTGGCAAGTTATTTTACATTTATCCCGTGCAATATATTCAGTTACCAAATTTAACATTTATTTGTTCCTTCCCAAAAGCTCTCAGCTTGCTCAAGTTTCGGACTTTTTCAATGCGGCATTGCTTCTCACCTTTAATTTATACTTGGGTTTTCTCCCGCGGTTCAGTTTAGAAAAAAATTAATAATCAGATTGCTGTGAAATATACTAAATGCGTGTGGACGAGTGGGAGTAGTTTCAAGCAGGAGAAAGCAGCAACAGTCGCGGGGCTTCCGACGAAAAACAAAAAGGCGCCATGACCAGTCGCGGGAAGGGCATGTTGCGCGTGCTCTGGGCATCATCATATACGGCGCACGCTCGTTCGCACGAGTAGCGCACGAAGCAGTAAAATTTCCCCCATACCCTTTCGGTGCTAGGGCGACCACACCCTTTTCTAGAAGCAGACGGCAGCGGCGAGAGTAGAGAGCATTTTGCGAGGGGGGATGGGAGGGGCAGGAGGGAAAGAATGGTTGAAAGATCTTGAAGAGGTATGGGTCTGGCGTCTGCGAGGCGACTGCCACGGTCTGCGGAGACGACGTCAGGCTATGGGGGGGGAGGGTGAGGGAGGAGTAATACTCCATCGGTCGCGCCCTCTTCGGCTTCTTCGTCTCTGTGAACCTCACTCCCAGCCTCCATTGCAGTTCCGCGTTCACTCCCTCCTCCCGACATGCATCTTTGCATGTCTTATTTATTGCCTACTCCTACCCGCGTTGTGGCTTCTTTCCCCCCGATGCAGTCAGTCCCCTTCTCTTCGAGGAGACTGCGGGAGCTGAACGATGAATATTGCAAAGTTTCCATACATCCGACTTGGCTTAAGCATCACGCCGGAACTGAGTTGCGTTTTGGATTTTTGAGTTTATATTTCCCGTTTGAAAGAGCTGTCATATTGGGGTGTGAGGAGAGGTGTGTAAGGATGAAAATAGGAGTGGAAGAAGGGAGGAATATGGAGAGAAACCCGGCGCCGTCATGTGTAAAAGCTACCAAAGGGCCTGCTGTTTCGTAGCATCTGAATATTGGAGCTTGATACACCCTTTCCACGTAATCCTAAGCATTTGAGTTGTCTCAATCGTTAAGGAATCGAACACAGACTCTCAAAATAGTTATCCGATCCTTCCCTCTACTGCCCATTTGAGCGGTAAAAGGAAGGGTTATTAAGGAATGCGAAAAATTGCTTTTGAAAGACTTTATTTCACAATGTATCTTTTTTGTGAGAAATTCTCCTCGAATAGGAGTATTACAGCTCAGTGCCAGTGAGCTACTTGAACCGTGGAAAAATGTAGAAAATTTTGCACACGATGTCTGGAATTCCACGTTTCGGAATGAGTAGCATCGTCTTTAGCTTGGCGGCAAACAGGGCTCTCATGATGAGGGTATAATGGGGGCTCGGAAAAGACCCACGGAAGAAATACTGAGCATATGCTCATGATGTTTTGCGCAATTAGTATGGCATTTCTTCCTCTCCTCTCCGCTCGAATTGTCCATCATAAGGGTTTGATTCTCAGCTACACTTATTCTGTCTGAAGGGTTGAGAAGTTTCCAATCAATAGTTTATTTAGTTTTTTCATATGTTTATTTTGAAAATTTATGCACTCATTGTTATTTTATTCACTCTAGGTCTATCTTCATTGCTTAAGCTCACCAACACGTTTTATTGAAGCCAATGTAATAAATAAGATCTCAAGATGTATTCAACATACTAAAATTTACCCAAGAAAGTTTCGTGTACAGCACGCAAGGTCGTTATGACATTTTTCCGTTTAATACAACGGTGATTATAGTATATCACTTGCATTGAGGTTGCAACTTTTTTCTACCTTTTCATACAGCTGTTGCGGTTGCATACTTTTCACTTCTTCACTTAATGGATCTCCTGTAGCTTTAACTCTTCACCTTCATTTATGGCGTTATTTTGATGCATTGTGGGGGAATTTGCATTTCAGATTTCAGCGAAATGTTTATAATTTCAATGTTGTAGATATTTTTAAATATATTTAAGGTGGATTGATTTTCTGTTTCCAAATCTGTATTCTTTCACACATCCACCGTGGTGGTTTAGCATTCGATCTATTTTGCTAAAGAGGAATTCTCGATCGTATCCCTTTCCCTCACCAGCAATACTTATTCCTGCGCCCATTTCTCCTATCTTCGCATCTCTCACTCTAACTCTTGACACTGTGGCATTACCTTCCACTGCGTAGTAATTTGTACAGTCGAGTGTTTCGTGCGTGACGATCGGTTGAAGGAACGGGTGGAGCCTTGCCTAAGTATAGCTTTAGCCACTGTGTTAGACACAGCAATGCTAATTCTTCCAGGCACCTGTGTCTCTTTTTCGTTCATCACCTAATTTTTTATGCCTGTTCCTTTCCCACATTCTTTCTGCTCTGGAGAACGGGAAGGGAATCTGGGAGGCTTAATTTCCACCTGCTTACGTCATTACATGGCTGTAGTCCTTTTGTTTTATCACCATGCCCCGCCAATGAAAACAATCTGAGAGTTAGTCGGGAAATATGGCATGGCGTACGATTGGCGAGATTGCTGCGTATTTTAGCGATAGCGGGCAATAATCATCCAGCTAAAACTTCTGCTTGTATTGACGCATTTATGTTCTTATCGAACTTGTGCTAATACCTATATTCTATTTATATCTTATTAACATACAAATTTTAAAGTTGTGCCTAAATATTCAATGTTTTTTGATACTTATCCTCTTGATTTTAGTTTTCATATGGCTTAATATTGGTAGCTATAGCTTTAACAATGAATACTTATTTGAATCTCTCGTCACGAGTTTCTTCGGTGTAACATGGTACACATATATATGAATAAGACCTTCATGTGGAGGGGGAAGTGGGTGTTGAATGCAATAATTCATCTACATTTACCTAATACCCTGCAAACTAGCGCAAGGGTGTGTGGTTTAGGTGAACCATCGCTTGGCATGCACAAAGGAATTAAACGTACACTTATTAACATGCAGGCAAACAAAAAGGACAAGTACCTACATGCACAGCCTCCTGAGTGGTACAACTAAAATTTATAGTTTCTAAAAAGTTATATAATCACTCTAATACTGTATAAGTAATAATTATGAGGTCATACGAAGTATTCAGGAAGTTATTTAAATTATTATTTCTCAAAACGTACTTGAAGCAGTAATAATAAATCATGAGCTTGTTGAAAAATATTTCCGCAGACTACTATTTTGCATCAAAATCTAAATACTAATTCTAATTTATTCCTGGTATCTTCGCCATAATTTATTAATGTCTTTAATTGTGCGTGGAAGGAATGAAGTTTTAAATCTCTCTCTTACTGTCTCTTCAACTCCTCTTCATGATTTAATTCAGAAAATACTGCGTTTTTGAAACGAGCAATAATTCTATTTTGCTAAAGATGGGACATAATTGGCATTAGAAAGTCTTGCTACGTAAAAAGGTCTGCGGTTTATAAGTACTGCTAATTCTCAAATTCCCCCTGGCTTATTCTTATCCTTTATTAAAGCAAACTCTGTTGCCTTAAATCAATGCCTCGTAGTCCTGTTATATTGTACTTCTGGCTCCTCATATTTGTATAGTGTCCAAAAACTACAGCATAAAGTTTTGGAAATGGAGGAAAGTGGCATTTTAATTTTCAAGCGAAATAAGTTTCTTCCAATTTTTTATTGTGGAAGAACGTTATAAATGTAATTACACTTAGATGGAAATGATGAAGCAATATTCCGGGATAATGAATATGTATTAAAATTTTGCACGAAAATATGCAGATACAAAATTGACCTGACGATGCGTAGCCAGCCAACCTGTAATGCAGGCCATTATAGCTCACTCGGTAGCAGATGTGCAGTTATTTCCTGGACGTATTTATTCGCTTTTTTTTAGAAATTATGTCCGCGTTTAAAAAGAGCTACTTGTAATTGGAATTAAATGGAGACAAATATGTTCGACAATTAAAAACTCGCACCTTTCTCCCTTCTCGTAGCTCTTCTGTGTGATTTGCTTTTAGTGGAATCGCTTATTAAACTTTTTGCCATTTTGCTACCTTAATACTGTTGAGTCAAAAAAGAAAAAAACATTTATGCGTCATCAACATACATATTTCTAGCTAACTGGGAGAGGGAGACAATGTTGTGAAATGGAAATCGTATTTACCTGAATTTGTTTGTGTCATGAGCCGCAGCAGTTATAGTTAGTTACGAGGATCTTCAATAGTTTCGCCGTTTTATGCACCCACCCGGAGTTCTAAGATTTTTACCTCAGTTTCAGTTGCGGAAAAATGCATTTCATAGAATTCTTCAATTTTCAGTCCCCCTCTTATAAAAATAGAGCAGGTTGGTAGAGTGATATTGCGGCCGGGAAAGAGTGAATGAAATAAAAATGTAATACAATTCATGCCATAATTTTATATGGTCTCTCCCGTTGAAAGAGTAGCGGAAATTAATAAAATGTTTCGCTCTGATTTCTGCATGTACTTTTTATTTTAACTTCGTTACAATCCGCTACCTGCGTTCCTCTCGTGCTCGATTGCCTTTCTCTAGGCCTATCTTCCTTAAGTATAACCAGGGTTTTACCCTGAGCCACGAAATTTTGTCTCATTACTTTTTAGTCTTTCAAGGGCCGAGCGTTCTGAAAAAATAATTCTTTCCTGCCTTTTTGTTTAGGTCTAACTCAACTGCAACCATTACTTTACTCCATGCGTTTTTCATACCTTTTTCCTGCCATCTTTTTAACGGACTATGTGTCGCAATACCACCCTCTCACTAATCTTTGGCTATTTAATCGTTATTACAAGGTAACACAACACGTCTGATCCTCTTTTTTCTTAATTACTGCCTCGCTTCATGTCTAGGCAATTTTATATTGCCGTAACATTGCATATGTCTTAGGGAAAATGATCGGTAGGCACAACTTTAGTTTGTATGCATAGATTAATTTATTGGTTTATCAGCATTTCATGTGCTATAAATCAATGCAATATATTAAAATTGGGGATTTGTGGTAAAAGGAGTGTAAAACTATCGTTTACAATGCTAAATATATGTTCAACCCGGAGTTTAATAAATAAAATACTGCTTTTAGCTGCTCTAACGTCTTTCATCGTTTAACGAAAAATTTCATCGTAACACAAATACAGCACCATTGCCCGATGCGGAATGTGAGCTCTAGACTTTTTGGTTGCCAGGCCGACACGTTACAAACCAACCTCTCAAGACCAGTTTTAACTCTTAAATCGATCTGCTCGTTGAAGGCAGAATTCCCTAGTGCGAAACCCAGCGGTGCGTAAAATTTACGTCAGGGCTTGGGGCAGTTGCTTTCCCTGTACCCTATGAGGTTTGCTGGAAAGATGGGGCACCTTAACAAATCATTAAGCTGGGTTCAACTGGGCGAACCTAAGAGGTATTTTTTTAATAGAACTCAGAATCAACCTGCTGAAACCCTAGCCAATGAACCATTGTGCTGACGAGAACTAGTATCGCAGAAATATTATGGTGGAAAAAAAATTCAAGCTCATATATATGGTCAGTGTAACATATACAAATCAAGCATTCAATTATAATACCTTAATGGTGTCTTAATAATTTTATTATCTGTACCTTGAAGATTACCTTCTGCATTAAAGCTTGGGAAAATAAGGTCGAGATTAAACGAGCATGATCAAGTGTTTAATTCATCTTTTGATGGTCGATATGGCTTCTTAAATGTTACGTTTTAATTTTAATTTGCAATACGTAGCTTTGCAAAAGTTTTTGTTAATTGGCTTTATTGAGTTTAAACTGAATCTATGTGTGATTTTCTCCTTCTCCAGATTCGTAGCTCCTGGAAAACTTCTCTAGCTATATCGAATTTCTCCAGAACTACGTCCGTCAGGGTAATTTGGAAGTTCCTCGCATCGCAATTATAATTTGTCGTCGCCCCATATTAACAATTATTGTGATTTAAAACATATGTCATAGGAGGAGGGGTGGTGGAAGAGGAACATAAGGGGGCTTGCATTAATTACGTGAGGCGTTTAGGGGGGGGGGCGGGTTTTAGCAGGGTAAGTAAATTAATATGCATAAAATGTTAGCGTAGAATTCCTTCGTTCATGAAAATATTTGCATCTAATCTATCAAATACTTTCTTCACGTGCACGCGAGCATTAGAGCAAATCTGCTTCCTTCAGGTAATCGAAACGGTCATTGACTGACATAAACCTACGCATACCTAAGGTTAGTTATAATAAAGATTTTTTTTAACTACCATATTCCATAAAAATGAAGATAACAAATAAAAAAGCAAGTGAAAGCCTTGTCCACCGACGAACTCTCAATGTGTTTAATCGGCATCAACCCCGTATCCATATCAGAAAACTTCCAAAATTTGCCGCTGGATGGCAAACCTCTGTCTGGAGACTTTAATCACTAGTAGCAAGCCCCTAAGTTCCTACCAATCAATATAGCCTTTGGCTTATTAAATCCACTGCGATGCCAGAATTAGTATATTTGTAATTCCTTGAGGTGCACATTAGTTTTTTTTCCCTCCCATAATGATATGACGACGAAGATCCATTACCATATTCTGGGGAATGTTACCAGATAGGGGTATTTAAAGATCGGATATCGTCTCCGCTTGCACCGATAAATCACAATTTCCTCTACTCCTTTTTCACCTTTTTGATAAAATAGATGCTTCTCTTATTCTATCACTTACGCACTATGTAAACTCGTAGAAAGTAGCCATTCACTAGCCTCTCGCAATGAGAATATCTCCTTACTTTATAGGCAAAGTTCTTTACTTGCATTCATAGAAATTATTTTGGTCCCGTATCGTGGAACAGCTTTTGTCCACATACGCATTTGAATCATGGATGCCCCAGCAGTTCATAAGTTCGTTGTCATATTTTGAATGCGGAGGAAAATTTACGTTGTTCACACTCTCTGGTCTCAAGCACTCGCCAGCTGTGAATATTTAATTTGGTTCTTTTACTTAGTAAAGAATGGCACATAATTTTGTTTCCTATTCTTTTACTATTTGATAAAGAATAATTGATAGTATGGTAGACCTTGACTTTTAAAATATATCGCAGACAAAAATACAGAGGTTACATGGCAAATCTTTGAATTGCAGTGGAATAAAAGTTTCCCCAGAAAGAAAGGATTACGGAAAAGGTAAGCCCATTGCAAAAATAATGGAAATGAAGTTGAGGTTGTAAATTGATGGGACTCCATAAATTTTTAGTGGATAAAATAAAGAATGTTTTCCAGTAGATATAATCTTACGGGTTCACTTGTACTTCCTTAATTTTACTAGCCAAGTCCTTATCTATTTTATATGCTACTCCGCCTCAAATTGTTTATAAAAGAGGCTGTATGGTTAAGGAATTTATGGCTCTCACATTTTCTTATCCACCTCGCCAAAAGTTTATGTTGAGACTCAGGTTTCCGAAACTAATATTTCTCAATATTTAAGTGTCGACTGTGAAATATTTTACGACCAAGCAGATACCTTTCTTTTTTACTAAGTGCGGTACCTTTATTCCTTCCTTTTATACATTCTTTGCTGGATAACCATTCCATCCAGATGGAATTCACGTGTATTTACGCCGAAGAGCTTTTATCTCCAGTATTCTTATGCAGAACTACACAGCATTAAGCATCGGTTTTGTAAACATTAATTTTATCGACTAGAATTGAGTTGGGGTACAAATTAAGGCACTGGGGTATTAAGAGTGGATTGATGAATCATACATATAGGTTAAGAAGCATTTTGAGAACAAGTACTTACCTCTCACATGACGTTTCAAAGGAAGGGCGTTGTTGTGTAAAGTTGTCGGTAAAGTGAAGCTCATGTGTAACGGATGCGAAGAGATCGCAATTAAAAAAATAAGTTAAATGTTTGTCACTGAAATTTAAAAAATAAGTTAAATATAAATTTGTAATAGGACCTTTATGCCATTCAGACCAGAGACCAAACCAGAGTTTTCTTTTATCAATGAAATTTGAATCTTTCAGAAAAAAACAGTATAACCTGGTATGATCTTTGTGCCCTGTGTACCCATCGAAATCATCAATAGTTGTTGCATCATGCTAAATTAAATTCATCAACACCGCCATGATGTTCTGCTGGCAACTGCAAAAGGGAGGAATGCTTATAGACACGTACATCATGCCATTCGTGGAAGCCATTGCGTGGATCAGTGGCTGGTTTCGCGACTTTTAATTTCCGAAAGTGCACCAATGAAGTGAGTGCGAAAATTAATTTTTTGTCTGTGAATACTTAATGCTTCACTTCCCTCAGAATTTTTCTTGGGTATTACTTAAATGTTTTACGTAGCAGTATGTAAATAATGGTGGTAAGGTTTATTTGGTAAGGTAACTTTTGCGATTAGTGTATATCTCATACATATCAGGTAGTATTAGTTAATTTTTTCAGTACGTTTTGAGGAAAACTTTCGGCTCTGCAATATTTATCTTTCGCACTTCAACTTTGAACGCCACCTGTCCTGCACTACATCTGTCTACAGATAAGCAGTTTGATGTTAGTATTTTACGAACAGGAAGTATGAAAGTAGACGAGTCTTAAACAGCTAGTTAACATCGTACATAAATATAATATTGATACTCTACTCCACTCACCCAGTGAAATTGTTATTTCATAAATTGCACTGACTTGTGAATGAAGACATTTTGTCGTCCTTTTTATTTCCCTAAGCATTGATCAGTTTGTTTGCTCATCCACGCTTCTCTCCAATTACCATCTAGGCTAATTGCTTCTTTTTCTGCCGCAGTGGATTCAAGCTCATTTTTTCCCACGATGGGCTGAAGCACGGTAACTGCTCGGCTCAGCGCACCAAAATGCAAACACATAAAACCCTATTGATGTGAAAAGCGCACGGTATGAAAGGCAGACTGCCGCACGAGGTTCTCTTCTCCAGCAGGATCGAATATTCATGCTGTCCGTGTATTTTGAAAGCCGTGTTCATGTATTCGATTGGACGTTGATAAAATATTTACCTGAGGAAAATAAGATTAGCAAAATTCTGAGCATTCTCACCATTGAAAATCGTTAATAGTTATCAGTATTAGTGTTTTGTCGATCAAGGGAGGTATTGTTCTTACAACTATCCCCATCTGTAAAATGATTCTCTAATTTAGCTCCTGATACCTCCTACCACTCATCATTCTATTCAAACCACTCGTTCTTCTCTTGGATCTACCACATTCACCCTGTATTCTTTCCTGTATTATGTCCTTTAAGACACCCTCGCCTCTTATCTCCCGTTCCATTCAATTTCTCCCCCTTTTCCTAATTTTATAAATGAACCTACTTCCCCCTCACGCTAACATTATTCTGCTTGGTCATCTTCCTTTGAGCAATGCTGCAACTTATTTTCCCTTGAAAAACTTATTGCAGACATACTTCTCTGAAATCGTTATTCTTGAAGGTAATAGGGAGAACCTTGCGATATTCATAGCCTTTCGAGTGTATTTAAGTATAAAGCTCCCATGCTAATATAATAGTTATGATGTGCTATTTTCTCTGTTATTTTTAATGGCTATTGTGTGCTAGAGGTTCCCTGGATGAACCTTTGGTCTCCTGGAGCAATGTGATTGCTTCATTACGAGTGCAATTTCAGTCCACCGTTTTAAGCATTTTCAAGTATTGAATATTTTCAATTTCTAAACCAGGCATTAAATGTTTAATAATTAAACTAAGCGTAAGGGATGGTTGGTAAAGATTATGAAAAATTCATTTGGAGTAAAGAAAATCTTCAAGGGCTAGGGCTAAGGATAGAACTCAATATGTAATTTAAGGATACCTATCAAAGAAAGTCCCGTTCGCAAATATGAAAAGTGATTATGGGGCTACGGAAATTAGCTTATCTATTTCCGTTGAAAAAAATATAGTATTCTACGGAGAAAACTTTTTTTTCGGTGACATAAATTCGTTCACATGCATTTCAATACTATTACGCTTTGAATACTAGAATAATTACGAGATTCCAGTAAAATGAGGATAATTTATCCTTTTTTATTTCTCCGTTGACTATTTAAATTTTTTAATTCATATTTTGGAAGAAAAACTCCTGACCGAAAGCTACATTTTGAGAGATCAAATTGTGCTTTGCAGAAAAAATTTTGAGACTTGATAAGTGCACAATTCTTTTCATGATCTCGTGACCGCCCTTATTCCAAAGTCACGTGAATCTTAATCTCATTCATCAACGTTGTACACTTATTTTAGGTGTAACTTTGTCACATCCACAAAAGAAAGACTGCTCAAAATATTCTTTCAGCGGTTTCTTCTCATTTCTCTCTCTCTCTCACTCTCTTATCGTTTAATATCTTTTAAGTCCTCTCCCTTGAGCTCCCGTCTGCCCTTGCGCTGACCTTCATCCCTACCTGCTGCCTGTAATCCTCTCGCTCTCTTTCAGAAACTAATCCACGTTTAAGTTCATCCCTCATATACCTCTCTCTCTCTCTAACTCTCTCCTCTCCAGTTAAGTAGTCTTTTCCTCGCCGCCAAACCCACGCTGTTATCCTTGAAAGATCTTCCAGAACTCCCATTTCTCCGTATTGCGCTGCCATTGATGGTTCCTTCCTTGAGTTTCCAACTTGGCCAGTGGCGAAAGATGGTACTTCTCGGAAGTTGAGCTTTTGCAAATCGTGAAATACAAATACGGCGTTGTCCGTAGCTCTCAGACGCTTTGGGGAAATGGGAACATTCCGAATGAATGTTTTCCCTTCCATTCTCTCTATCCCCATTCACGAGTGCTCTGCAAATTCAATCGGGCGTAGTGCAGGTTATAGTGTAAGTGTGCTTGAATATCTTGCAGCGTAAAGTGTACTCTTTAAATCCCTGAAGGGTTTCGCAAAACGGGGTAAGTTTGTATCTTCTCACTTCGCTTCCGCCAGAGCCGAGACCTGGCTCACCCATGTAGCTGAAACTTTTGTTTCTCCCGAATTTGATAGAGGATTCAAATTCCAAATCCAAACCCTTCCCGTATTCTTGAATGTAACTGGAAGTAAAATCTCGGGATTTTCGTTCCCGTTCTTGATTCGTTTTCCTTCAGGTACTAAGTGCTTGTAGTGAAATGATTTTAAATGTCTATCTCGCTTCTTTATCTCTCTAATGGCATATTTCCCCTTTCTCCTTGCCTCGTTTTCTTCAACCTTCCAAGTAATTGCACTTATTTCTCCCCTTGTCTTTTTTCTTTTTCTGTGACTTAGCTCTTAACGCTCCATTTCTCCTTGCACGGTATCCACCCTTCTTCGCCCCGTTCACGTCTCAGTGTTTTATAATTTCGCCTTCTCTGCTTTCCTATCTCTTTCGTCTCCTTCACCCCATTCCTCTCCTCCTTGGAGGAGTTTTCTTGCCCTCCTCAGCCTCCGGGTTTTCCTTCCCTCTCCGTCTGATTCGCCCCCTCTGCTCTTCAGGAAATTCTCCCCCACTCTTCCTCACTCTCCCTTGCCGCTATCAGTCGCGGACCATCTGTTGCCTTTCTGCAATCTCTCACACATCTCGCCTTAGCATTTATCACTCGGCCACACCCTCTGCGGTCAGACATCTCTCCCCTTCTCTCTCTCTTTCGCTTCCCTGCCCACGTTCTCCACCCTTGCTCTCTCTCTCCCGCTCTCTACCTCTGCAACCCTTCTTCCCTCCTCTCCCGCACTCCGCTCCTCCAACCCCATCCCCCATTCTCTTCATTCCTCCCGTTTCCCGGGCAATTTTTTCCTCGCCCGGAAAAAAATGGCTCCTCTCCCTCCGAAGTAAGCCCGCCGTCCCCATCCACACCCACTTTCCATTTCCTCGCCCTCTTTCCTCATTCCTCCCACCCCATCTGCCCCGTAACATGTGTTTTTCCGTTCTTTTCAGCCCCCCCCCCTCCCCCCCCCCGTTCTGGAACTCATCATCACCACCACCACCAACATCGTCACCGACGCACCACCACTGCGCCGCCAACCGCCATGCCAACGATCCCAACCCACCTCCTCCTACTTTTGCTAGAGGCCAATAAAGGTTTTGCCCCGAAAGCGACGTTTGAGCTCCGCTCGGAATTTCAGGTTTTGCTCAAAAGCTCAAACGGTCCGAGTCCGTCGTCGTCTGAGTGAGAGAGAGGTAATGTGTGTGTATTGGGGTGTGAGGGCATGAGGTCCGGGCAGTGCGATGAACAAACTAATTTAGGCTAAATGTCCCTTGCGCGTGCATGGGCTCTCATTTCACGAAACAGCATGTCGAGAATATTGGCAGGGTTATCAGGGACATCGAGGCGGTGTGTTGCATTTGAGATGTTGATGAAGATGTGGACACATTTATTTTCAACATTTACGAATGATAACAAGGTGTCGCCGTGACTTCAAGTAAAATGTAACTTTGGAAACCTTTTTCCAAGTTGTGACCATCGCGAAAGCCACATTGTAGAAATTAAGATGACTGAACTCAAGCAGTGAATGATGCGATACGATCATACCTACCTGCAATACGTGTCAATACATAACAATACTTACCTCTCAAGTGCCTCTCAATAGTGCCTAGAATGAACGTTAGTACGTAAGGAAGGAATGACACATTCCAGAAAGAATTTTGAGTTTTGTTGAGCATAGTCCTGAAATTCTTGAGGTATCATTCCTTCTATTTCAACTTCCTCGCGAGCACAATTTTATGAAAAAAAATTTCGATAGAGGATTACATTTCTAATCGTTACTTACGTGAGCTGTTTCACTCCTCGTAGGGATACAATTTAAAAGGAATGCACCTTCAAAGTAATGCGTTGGTCTCGCTTGCAGGACAGACTTATAGAATTTAAAGCCGATTCAATTTTATAATTGGAAGGTATTATTGGAATAAAATTAATTAGATGTGTTATGGTGTAACTTCGTGTCCTCCACGTTAGCTGAGGTAATACTATCATAGTCTGCGATAATTTGCTTGAGTCATTGAGCTGAGTCTCGAGTTTATTATCTCCTTTCATGAACATTTTGGTTCGGTGAAATGTGTTATGGCTGTATTAAAAGGTAGTTCACTTATATGTAGATATTTCCATGCTTTTATGTTTTGAAAACATGACATGTCACTTGTTTTTGAAGTTATATGTAACAAGTCAAATAAAATAAAGCCTAGGTAGTGTTCTTTGCAAGATGAGTGGCTCCCATTTTTCGTGGCGTTACATGATGGAGACGAAAGTACTTAATTTTAACCTCTACATAAAAATTTACTATCCTTGTTCAACTTAAGTTTACCTCATGTGTCATAATTGCGCACTTGACCTTCGCAGTAGCTCAATATTTCAACCTAGCTTAGCGCAGTGAGCAATCTGAAAAGTATACAATTTAAGTTTTAAAAACAAATTGTCACATATTCTCAACTTTTATTGTTGTGAAAACGTTTGTTTTACAAATTTGAGTGGGGAACTAACGGTAGATTCTTATCATTGCATCAAGAAAGAAGTCTGGGTTAATATGAAACCACACGGACGTCATCTCGCATAATGGCTGTCATCTTTTCCCTGGAAAACATAGTGCATAAAGGAGACCCGTGCTCAACTCTAGCATTTCATTGGTACATTCACCGTCTGTTTTTATTCGTCCTTGTTTATCCCAGGTTCTGCTGTCATGCACGAAGACAATGCAGTAAATTCACCCAGGAATCCAACCCATTTTCCATTTTACCTCATTTCCATTCTGTCGGCGTCTTCTGCTTAGGAAACAACCACATTTTTTGAAGCCGCCTTTTATATCTCTATATCTCATAAATGTTGCTCTCTTTCTGGACCAAAATCCTGCTAAAATGCAAATGAGAAATAAGATGCGGAAGATGAAAGAAAAGGATTGTGCAGTGGATTCCAGAAAGCGGTTATGTAACGGTACTTTACAAAAACAACGTCTCCGATTAAAAAGAAGGTATTTTTCAGAAAATTTGTGCAAAAGGTCACTATTCAACGAGAGGGGAAAAATCATGTTTGAAATCCACAATTACTTTCAACGGCGTGTATATACACAGACGAAATGATGCCATTAATATGTGAAATCGGAAACTCCACGCTTTCGCGTAAACTATCGGTATACGTTACCTAGACATTTTGGGCGGGGCGTGAGTAAGAGTAAGTAAAATCCGAGTAATGTGATAACATGATGACGTGTTTGTCCTATCAGGCTAATGGAACAAGTTGGGAAACATTTGGAGGAATGGGGAGGTTAAGGTGTTCCAGAGTAAGAGGAATGAATCCTAGAATGAATATTTAACGATGGATCAATGCGTTTGAAATTATTATTAGTAGCAGTACTGATGGTTGCTTCTAAGGCTGATGTTATATTGTTCCATCTAAACTGAGATCTTAACCCTAAGACAAGCTCAACTTCCATGTCCTTGGCGGGATACGAGTATCGGGCTGTCAGGAAAGTACGCTACGAACGGCCGATTTACAATTATTATCTCCACGCAACGAGGACCTATTTCCCAATACTTTAGCATGAAAAAGGCGCTCCATTTCAATAATTGGTTGATCCCATCTGTATTTTGATTCATACCAAGCTTCAGTTCTTCAACGTATCGCATATACTCGCAATATGCTCAGCGTTGGCCTTTAGGTGAAGTAGAATCATAGTATTACAGATATTTCAAGATAAACTGAAAACGTATGCATATTCTCTTGGGGCCGACATATTTGTGTAATCTGCGGCTTTTTGAAGCCTTAGATCACACTTAAATTTGTGTCAGGACAAAGTTGCGAGTACTTTCAAGGCGGTAACGCGATAATTCAATTAGCTGAGGAGGAGTTTTTTTATTTTATTCTTTTTCCTTGATTTTAGTATATTTATTACTTTAAAGTATATTTCATTATAAATTCCTAGGAATTCTTAATCAAATGATGGTACAGACTGTCCCATTGACAATGGTGTAATCAGTGTAGAGTGCCATTCTTGGTTTCTAATTTTAGACACTTCCGGTAATACGACGTTGATCCGGTGCATAAGTTGGAAAATCTCATAGTATGTTTTATGGAGTGCAAACAGCATTTTATAAATTCAACCCTTTGATACCAGAATAGTGTACCAAACCAAGTCCAAATGTTGCCTGTTTGGGTTGCAATGCAAAAACATTTTAGATACCAAATAGTAAAAATTTTCACGTTAACTTAATTGTATGGGTTTTATGTAATTGTGTATTTGGGTCGCAAGAGTAAATTGAGTCACCTCATCTCCTAGGTATGCAATTCTATAGTAGCAAGAAAAGAAAATTGTATAGAAACTGTATAGTAGTAAGAAAATAAGGCTTGTCTATGATCTTGGCCTAAGAATATTTTTCGAATGAGAGTGATGGTATTATGGTGATTATAGTAAAGTTTATTAATTGATACATAGCTATTATAGCTCTATACATAGCATAAGAGCCTCAAGTATGTGCTCACCAATCAAGGATGAAAATTGAAGTGTGGGCAAGGCCATAGTTTTAACTTTATAACGATGAATGCATGGCGTTATTTTGTTCCTCTCCCAATATCACATTGAGATTACAAAGCTGTCCAAAATTCCGTAGCAATGTTCAGCAGCTTTAAAGGTACAAAGGAAAGCCCCGGAATATTTCAATACCGTTTCGGATAACGTATCACGCTAAAATCATCATGGAATTAAGTATCTATAGCTACCGCAGTGGTTTTACTCTTATTTCACAGCAAATATGAAGAGATGAAATGAGTGCAATTCCATTCGATAGAACGCTCAGTTTTCCGCTGGTTAGTAGCTCTTTGATATGAGCACTCGCCTCGGTTTCGTTTACTCTTTGCCGAGATCATAGAGGCTCGCTTTAAATTCTCTTATTTTTTCTTAGGCCTTCTATTCGATGTTTCTCCTGCTGTACACCTATTGATGAAGCCTCTCTTTATCGGAGAAGTTTCTTTCTAATTCATTTTTCATGATTACGTCAATATGTAGAGGATTATGGATGTAAAGAAATCGAGTTGTATTATTTGTTTTATGTGATGTTTTGCAGCATGCACAAGAAAGGAAAATAAATTAAATTGGATACAGTATTTTAGCATTACATTTTAATCAACATTACATTAATTATTTTTTTCTTTATTTACATTTGCAAAATTATGCAGAATAGGAAGGCTTATTTTTTAATTTGTTTTTTTCATGTATTAATTTCTAAAATGGCCATTTGTCAGATTTTTTGTTTAACACGCGGAGGCCCGGAATTTTTTACCTCCTAGAAAGCCCGCACGGGTCATTTTGACCTGAAGTATCTCTTTTGCCGCTTTTGGAGTTTTTCTTCCATTTAATGGTAGAATGTTATTACTAAAAGTTATAGCACTGCTAATTACAATAATTATAATGCAGTCAATATTTTTGAACATTTTATTGAACATCAGTAGAATAATTCATATCACATTCAATGCATATCTTTGACAAAAATGCAGTACATTTACCACACACCGGCCTCTTGCACCTGTAGCACGAATCCATTGTCTTGTTTTTATTTCCCTTGCATTTAGATATAAGACACTTTCTTCTTTTTTCGCGAAGGAGATTTGAATCTACAATATTGCGCGAAACATTGCGCGATACCCTTGAATTCTTGTAATCCTCGCATAGTTTAGAAACCAATTGCAGTAAAAATTTGTGCCGAGGTATTTCTATCCCTGTAATTTCACGGTAGAGCACACTTTCGTTTATGGCTGAGAGATCCAACAAATTGTAAAACACCAATACTGGCCAGCGGCGTGTACAAGCTCGCACGGAGTACTTACGCGCCATTTGATCTACATAGTCAACGCCAGTTTTTGTAGCATTATAAAATAACACAGTTTCTGGAATTTTTTTTTGCCGGCGGAAATCGAAACATAGGGGTGCATTGAACTCAATACCAGTATATTCTTTTTCTTCCTACACTGATATGCAGTAAGTGTCATGTCATCAGACCTAAGAACGGCAGTGGAATACATTGGAGCATCTGAATTTTTAAATATTGCAGGAACCTCTTTACGAACACGATTCATTGTTCCCACTATGCTAGTACGTTTTGCTTTCAATTTGCTTGCAAGAGTGGTTGACGTAAAATAATTGTCTGTCGTTATGTTCCTGCCTTTATTGAGATAAGGCTCCATAAGCTTCATGCATGAGGGCGAAGGTCGTCTTTCCCAAGATAACGTATTGCATTACACATGTATTTACTATTAGCATCCACTAGTACCCAAAATTTTATACCAAATTTGTCATGTTTCTTTGGCATATATTGAATGAATGGACATATACATTTGCAAGGAAATAATTGTTCATCGCCGTTCAAATATTCTCCAGGCTTGCACACTGTAAAAAGTAGATCTGATTTTAAGGTACAAAAGCGATCTGAATTTCAGATGCAACAATTTTAAGACAGGGTATGTTGAATTTCAGCAGTAATATCTTGTCTAAAAATATGGCAGGTGAACGACTGAAAATTAGACCATCCAGAATCCTGCTTCCTCTGCTTCCTGCTCCTGTACCAACCATCCATGTTCCTGCCTCTTCCGCACCTTGCATCCGTGTTCCTGCCTTAAACCAGACAGCGCTTAAATTCAGATCGCACTGAAAATCAGATCAACTTTTTACAGTGCAGCAAAGTATACAATTATCAATGAATTTGCCCCACAATTCAGATACCAGAGCGAATTTATCATTTTTTAACTTCTCCAACCTATTAGACTTACGGTCAAATCTGAGGTATGTCATAATTTCTTCAAACCTGTTCTTAGACATAGTATTTCTAAAAAATGAAGGACCCAACGTAGTATTTCAGAGTAAATCTAAATCTTACGCACGGCTACCCTATGCCCCTCGCGCGTAAAGCAATGCAATGAACGCTTCTAGTTCTGAAAGTGAAACTGACCAGCTTTCATCACTAGTGATTCTACGGGCCTCATCTTGCGTGCATGTCTGTACATGCTTTAGCATTTCATTAGAAAAAAGCAAACGCCAAGCGCTAAGGGCACGACCATTCTCCACACAACGTTTTGCATGAGGTGTTGGACCTGAAACTTCACTCACTATATTTAGAACTGCCCTCCGCCCGGAATCTTCTACTCCAATTTCTGACACCACCCACTTTACCGTTCCATTTTTTGATATAATAGTCTCACCAACCTCAGGTAGAGCCAAATTACGCAATCCTGTGCTTTTTCCACCACCTTTTTGATGTCTACTCGTAAACACACCACCCTCAACCACAGTTGATGCAGTCTCATCATCATCAGAATCCTCAGACTCGATATTGTTTAGTGCACGGTGCACCTGTCTGCAGGTCCGACTTCGTCGACTGCTAGACGGCCGAATTTGGTTGGCTGCATGCTCAAGGAATGTGCCAGCGGTCGATCTTCTATATCGCCCTCTCTTAGCTTCAAGTAAAATAAAATACGGAAAAAATTATATTATCATACAAAAATCATACTATTGGCATTGATGAGTACCCACAATATTTTATTTCGATCAGTCAGATAAGACACAAAAAATACAATACCCGCCTTTTACCGCTTCAAGTTGATCATCCGTAAAGTCTTCTCCAGTATCGGAATTACTCTCTCCTTCCATGTCACGTGGTAGATAATCCTGATCACCATCACTCGATTCCGAGTCTATCTCACCGACGTCTGATTCATTATCTGAAATTTCTTGCAGTATATTCAAAATTTTTCTCGGGGATATAGCACTGCGTCGTTTCATGGTGGCAATGTTACCGCCTCCAATACCAGGTGTCATCAGGTATAAATGTCACGTATGCACAAGTTTAGATATGGGCGAGAAGGAGGTGGAGGTAAGACGAGGTAAGGCGGATGCAAGGGGAAAGGGAAAGGAGAGAAGGGTGGACAAGGTAGGACAATGTAGGAATGTAATGTAGGTAAGGTAGGTACACTGTAGGTACAAGGTAGCGGAATGAAATGTAGACGATGTACAATGTAGGAATACCATCAATCATAAAGCCGGTGGGTGAAACTAAGGCGTATAGCTCTTCGGGTCAAAATGACCCGGGTGGGCCTTCACTGTAATATTTTTAAATCGGACTGAAAATGATATGGTATGTACAAAATATTTTACCCTAAGCTAAATAACGTCATTTCATGAAAAGTCCGGTGTATTTTACTATTATTCCAAAATTCATGAATGTAGTGACACTTGAAAAGTCCCGTAGGGTCAAATTGACCCGTACGGGCCTCCGTGTGTTAAATAGGTAGTTCAAAATTCTATAATCTGTCAACTAGGCTCATGAATTGCGTGCACTGATTAAAGGCCTAACCTGATACACAAAACACTTACATGGTAGATTCCTTTTGTACTTACTTTTGTAAGGAAGTGGATGAAACGGATAATAGACTAGATTCATTAGGAATTAGTTTTACCCTTATGTCATTCGTTTCAATGAGCGACCAGAGTGATGATCGTATTCCTATGCAATGCTCTGAAAATTTGGTTTACAATTTTTGAACATTTTTTTCTTGCTCTTATATGATTGAAAAATCATAATATAGTACTAACAGAATGTAATTCTGAGAGCCGTCCCGCCTTGGAAAGGTGAAACAGTACAGACGAAGACATTGCTGGCTAATTAAAAATTATCCTTTACAGAGCCTAAATATATTCGTAGAGGAAATGGCGTTTTCTTACTTCCAATAATTAATTGGAATTTTAACGCCTATTAGCCAGTTTATTCTTAATTTTTCAATTATCATGAGTATCACATGCTCAATATACTTACATTTTTTCCATAGCACTTGTATTTTGGCCATCGCTTCGTGGAAAGGAGATTCCCCTATGTGACGTTAGCGAATCTTTGAGCAGTAACAATCAATCACGGTAGTCCCAAAGGACTATGCTAGAAAGTCTTCTGTCGTCGAATTGGCTGTGGCTTGGCCCTAATTTTTGCTGTATTCAAATCCAATCTGGAAGGGCATTTGGTTCAAAATCAATTAAGGCTTGCGTAGGTTCCTCCTCCTCACCAAATAAATTGGTTTTGCCGCAAGCAAGAGGAAGAGGCGCCTCGCCCGACGGCGTACGGTGAATGTCACTTGTTTTTTCCCCAATTCGGTGTTTTCGCTAATTGATTTAACGCACCTCTCTGGCACTCAGGGCCCAAGACCCGCTCCCCATTGGGACCAGCCCCAATTGCCGGCCCCGCTTCGGGCGCCCTTGTTGGGGCAAACTTCCCTGTTAGAAACCCCTTAGAAAATAAAGACAAAATATTTATTTCCAGGTCGAAAACCCTCGGGTGCCGAGGTGTCCAAAGATACAAGTGGATATGTGGATTGAGTAATTCTGCTTGCCGATAGTCTTGGTGCCATTTAGCCTATTATGGATAAATTACATGGAATCCAGTGTATATGGCTCATTAGTTTCATGAGTTTTTAATGCCAATGTTTAAAATATCCTAATTATTTTTTTTATAATACGAACGTCATCTATTTTTTATTTTCAATCTGAGATACTTGAGTGAGTATATTCTTGGTGCCATTTAGCCTATTGTGGATAAGTTACATGGAATCCAGTGTATATGGCTCATTAGTTTCATGAGTTTTTAATGCCAATGTTTAAAATATCCTAATTAATTTTTTTTATTAGCACGAACGTCATCTATTTTTTATTTTCAATCTGAGATACTTGAGTGGGTATATTCTTGGTGCCATTTAGCCTATTGTGGATAAGTTACATGGAATCCAGTGTATATGGCTCATTAGTTTCATGAGTTTTAATGCCAATGTTTAAAATATCCTAATTAATTTTTTTTATTAGCACGAACGTCATCTATTTTTTATTTTCAATCTGAGATACTTGAGTGAGTATAACCTATCTTAAGATGAATTTGATGCGAATTAAAAGTTATGTTTGCATTATTTTGCCAATCTTTGGTTATTTCTTATAAATCACCCATAGGTTTTGGAATCTTTCTGTAAGCTATATGGGGTATAGCTATGAAGTTAGGGTTAAAAAGCATGTGATGAATGTGGAAATAAATTTCTGAAACAATTTAACGCATTGCTTACGCGTATAAATACTTTTATATTAGGAAATGGGTTCTCTATATGTAGGATGACACATTGCCATGCTTCAAATTCGTAAAAAGAAGACCAGCTTTTCCTGAAATCAGCTCTTTTTTACACAGCCTTAACGACGAAACATTATTATAAGAGTTGCAACTATGGTCTGTCCAGGTTTCAATGGGAAGATAATGTACATCATTCTTTTCGATCAATACACGCTGTTATAGTGATTTAATAGGCACAGCTTCTAAACTTAACATTGAGTTTTACACGTGCCGCGATATCACTCGATGTCCACAAATGAAATGTTTACAACTTCTCTTCCCCCGAAGCCCCGAAGACATATTTGGGCTGAAAGAATCAGAATAAAGACAGTATCACCGCTGGCTCTGAATAATCTCATATTACCACAATCATTCTTTTCATCGAAGAAATACATTTCTAACACTCTTTCCTTTTGGTCTTCAGTTTCATGTCTCGTTTGTCAATTTCCTTGTTAGAGTACCTACATCATGCTGCTAAAGCTGTGACATCATCTCTTGAATGAAATTCGTACCCTTTCTTTTCCAACCAACAACGTGGAAGGAACCATTGATGGAAAACTGATAATACAGTAGTGTAGCTAAACCTCTGGCATGGAAGAATGAGGGCGATAGCGACCCATCACCTTCTCTCCTCGTAATTTCTTCCTGAATGCCGTGACTCTTCACTATCATTTATCCAGGCAATACTTCCTTCCAGTCACTGTATCGCTACGTCTGGGCAAAACCTTATCTTCACCCCTTCCCTTCACTATGTATCTACGACGGAGAAGAAACCACTTTAAAATTTCATCGCCATTTTTTCTCATTTCGTGGAATCTGGAGTCAACGTGCGGTTGGAGTAGGAAAGGTTGAGCCAGCACGAAAATGGAATACATAGAGGGGCAGAATCGGGACGCGGCAGGGATTAGGATGCATTTTAATGTTTGAAAACGCAGGACATATTTTTTCGCATCAAACCAGAAACAACTGCGCCGTAAACGTTTCGTTCACCGTCCCAACAATGGATGATTTTCCATACTTCGTTCCGTTATAAACGCACTCGTAAACGTTTCAGTCGTCCGCAAAAATTGCAAGGCAGTCTTAAAATTTACGGAGGGAGAAAAAATTCCCTTCACCTTCGCGAGCCACTCGCAATGCCTGAACAGCCTGCCTTGAATAATATTTACTCATACTAGGGCAAGGATATCCTTTGGTGTATAAAACAATTAGGGAACCTTAAACACACTCGAAATAATAAGACGG
Source organism: Platycnemis pennipes (assembly GCA_933228895.1). Taxonomy (NCBI): domain Eukaryota; kingdom Metazoa; phylum Arthropoda; class Insecta; order Odonata; family Platycnemididae; genus Platycnemis; species Platycnemis pennipes. Next base: position 58,782,403 of record OW121853.1, read on the forward strand.
AGGAGATGTAGAGAAAGGGATTCGGGGAATGGTTGATGCGAGGGAAACAAAGCAAATACAAATAAAAAGTGTTGGGAACGAGCATGAAGCATTTCTTTTCTCCCACTCCTCATCCGGGAAGTAATTACGTAATAAAGAAATGTAAACACTCGAAAAACTCCTCCCGTCGCAGGAGAGGAAGGAAGGAAGGAAGAAGGATGATGAAATGGGGTGGAGGTGGCGGTGGTGTGAGAGAAATGAGGTGGTGGAGAATGAAGAGAGCTCGTGGGTGTACTGGCCGGGGGAGGGAGGGGTGGTCGAGAAGGGAAGATGGGTTTTTATCAAATAACGGGGGAAACCTCTCGCACTTCCGGCCGTGGACTGCCGCCCAGTTCCCCAGCAACCACCCAGCCACCCCACTACCCTCTCACACCCTCGCTAAAAGTCCCTTAAGGGAAACCTTCGGTTCCCCCACACCTCCCTCCTCCGATGCCTTTTCGCTCTCCCTAGAATTCTCTTTCTCCGGCACGGAAGGGCCTTATAAAAGGATGAAAACGTGCTCAGTGGACGAAGCATGCCGTGCCGTTAGCTACCACATTCAGGCCTTACCAATAAATAAAGACGTGAAGCGTAGTTGAGTTCCCGCGCGCGCCTGCACAAAAGTTCCTCTTCCATCGTCCGCCCTCTCTCCCTCCGCCCGAATCTTCCGCCTTTTGTGACCCGCTCCCTGGCTTCTTTTAGGTCCCATTTATATTCCTCCTCTTCTCACCTTAACCATGTCTTTTCTTCCTACCCCTCTTCCCCCAACAGGTCTCGAACTTCCTCTCCCCTTCAACCCTTTCTTCATTTTTCCCCCGACTCATATCGAATGTGCCATCTCCTCCGGATCATCGTCATCATCATTTTCCTTCCCGCGCTCTCTCTCCCAATATCACGTTCCTTATCGCATCTTGGCATTTTTCGGCATCCCTTGTCTCGTGCCATACTCCTTTCTTCCCTTCGGACCGTTATTTTCTTCCCTTCCTCATCCCCCCTCTCCATCCTCGTAATGTTTCTTCCTCTACCTCTCATAACTTTTTCCTCCTCCCCTCGCCCCTCCCCGTAACGTTGCTCTTGCCCTCCGTTCCTTCTTCATATTGCCGTGTTTCAATCCCGATCTTTATCTTCCATGTGTTTTTCTGCTTCGTCTGGCCCTGTGCTTTTCCCCGCGGTATCTGCATTATGTTCTTTTCATCCGGCTCTTTGTGTGGATCTTATTTTTTTTTTGTTTACGGCCAGGTTTTTTCTTGTCATGCGCTGCCTACCTTTCGCGTCCCTTTTCATTTCCGTAATCCCCGTGAAAGTTTGCAAGAAACTCTTCTCCATTAGTTCGCGGGATCGTTGAAATTCCGCAAGATATTGGACAGCTAAGCGCTGGGTTTCCCATGTCCTAGTCAGACAGCGGGACACCTCAAATGGAAAACCCTTTTTTTTGGGAGTCCAAACCTGGGTAAGTAAGCAAAGTGATGGTGAGATCAGTTAAGTAAGTTTCGCGCATAAGGTTGGCTTAACTTCATCTAAATAGTCTTGATGCACGTATCAATGGTGGCAGAATTCTCTCTCATGAATTTTTTTTCTCCAAACACATGATTCTAAACTTATCCCCGGATGTCTAAACCTGATGCTATGTTTTAAGATACTACGGGTCCCCCCTTTGCGTCGCTTCGCTTTTCGTCGTTTCACTCATGACTGAAGATATATGATACCCGTGATCCGCTAATTCATCGTCTCGATCCGCTTTTTCAACAGACTGGTGCTTTAAAACTATGCTCATTAATATAAAAATACATAGAACTGATAAATTATAATGGTAAGATTATGCATATTTTAATTGTTTTGTACGGTATCTTCCATCAAAGTTTCTATAGCTAAATAAAGTTTCTCTAATGCAAATGGACTATCAGGAGAACAGCAGTAAAAAAAATTTGTGAATGTTTATGTGTGTTTATAAACTCTATGCAGAAAGAGTTTACGAAAAATGGTGATCCAAATTCCTTGGTTAAGCTTTACGTCGCGGTTTTCCGGAGCTGATATGACGGAAAAGCGTGGGCTATTGGTATAGTAAATATGTAGATGCTTTGGCTCTGATAGATAGAGACAGATGATTCGAAAACGTATTACCGTTATTTGATGGAGCAAAGGTGTCGATAGAATTTACCCATTAACATTTGTTTAGCCAGATGCCGAATTAAAATCTCTGATTGCTTCTAAATCAGGCTGAAGATGAGAAATGACATACTTAACTGGTGGTTTATGGACCTGAGCCCCAGCCTGGGGAGCTATAGCAGTTACCATGGTCTTATTCATAGATAGAGTTTAAACATTTAGTCACTGAGAATCGTTAGTGTAACTTTAAGATTATTATTTCCCTCTTACTATATCATCAAATTAATGCCAACTCTACTACCTAATAGTCGTACCTAATAGTCACAAGAAACTTATCACTGAAAGTTGCAACGGTTTCTCTGATGCTCTGTATCGGATCGAAGCGTGATGATGTAATCTCTTCGTTTTTGTCATAATTGCCGTAAACGAGCTGTTTTTATTCTGCCTCAGATAAAATAGGGTATTTATTTGGTGACGTGAAGCATTGAATGGATTATTACAATAAGGGGGCAAGTGAAATCGTCAATTCCTTTGTTTGTCGCGTCCTAACCGACAAGCATAGAGCATATTTCAACGAGGCATGAAATAACCACGTTAATATTACGAAAATACCTTGTTCTCGTTTATTTAATCGATGGTATTGCAGATGAAATCTTGTTTAGTTTGACCTGGTTGGTTGTTGGAGGAAATATGAGCTACCTATCGTTTCAGTACATGACCATTAATGAGGTAATATTCTGCAGTACCTGAACTGCATTGGAATTGAATGTCACATTCTTCCTTTCTAGGAAATACTATGCAATGCGGAGGCTTTTGTATATACGGGAAATAATTTGCAAGTCACGCATTCTCTCGACTTTTCCGTTTTGGAAGGTATTGCCATTCCATTTCAATGGCCGAATCTCGTGTATGTGGCCACACATGGCCACACATAACTCCTTATGATTCCCACATTCCCTTTCTCTCATCTCATTCTGCCTGCACTGTTGCCCGTCTTTGTTTGAATCATATTTTTCGCGTTATATTCGCATTCCTCCGCATCCAGCGCATCCATTTAACTCTTCATTCCTTTATCACTCCCTTCCCTCTCTCCCCTTCTCCTCTGCACCTCCACGAGCACCCATGCCCATCCTTTCATCCCTCGTATTTCAGTTCCTTCCATTATGCATTCCATTCTCCAACCCCCTCTTTTTACCTACTTTTTTTCTTCCATTCCCTGAGTCTCCGTCGGAAGCAAACCGCTCCTTTCCACCCAATTTGTATTCCTTTTGATCCGGGACTCCCGGAGATTAAAATTTTTACAGTCCTCCTCTTTACCCGCACCGGCAACTTTTGAAGGGAAAGACAGGCAAGCCATGGGGCTTAGGTGCCTACTGCTACCTACCTTACTACCTGCCCACCCCAAATGGAACTGTTGCCAACACGTCAAGACGAGATCCAGTTTCCTGGCGTCCGTGCTCTCATTTTTTCTTTTCTGCTTTCCGAGTTCCTCGCTGATGAAACGCTCGAAATTTAATTATGTCCTTCCGCGTTAATTGTTTTCCCCGCTGTAAAATTTCTGCTTTGATTCCTTTGGGTTTGGATGTTTTTGTATGTGTTTTTTGGCCTGGGAATGTATTGATTTGACGCAGAGCTAGTAACACTAACGAGTGCGGTGCGTGGCTGTCGTAAAAAAATCTCCTCGTCCATTTTCAAGCTGCGCCAAGAAAATATTTCAAAATGCTCAATGATTCTCATTAAACCTTGCAGAAAATTTCTACTATCGAGCATGAACGAGGTAAACTGTCTTTTTTACAGTATATTTACTGAAAATTCACGACCGGTTAAAGCCGTTTGACCATTTTCAGGTACACGAAACAATATTGTTGATTGCGGCTTTATATTAGCCGTAATTCGGGGTTGTAGGGAGTTGGATAGGAGGAAGCTCTGGGTAGGGAATACATTAAACACATATCAGAGAAGAAAGGTCTAAAAGCTGATGTTGTTGAGGAGGTGGGTCTTTGGTGTGGAGGACGTTCTCTTGTCAGAATGATATGCTCCCAGGGTGTTTCTCTTCTAAGGAAGGATAATGCTAGGCCTCGGGTTTAAATGAGCTGTGGTGGTCATCTTCCGTTACTAGTTTGTCAAATCTGAATCACACACCGTTTTTGCAGTGGCAGGAGTGTAATATTGGGTCTGGCTATTTTCATTTTGCCATCGAGAGAGCTTAGAGGGTAAATTTTATAAGAAAAAGAGATTATATAGTTTGGTTCCATCGAATTCCCGTCCGAAAACTATTGCTGCGAAATTAGGTTTGAAATTATTATGCTGGTAAATATTTTAATCAAGATGGCATTGGTATCAGTACCGTTTGATGCTTTTCTTCCCGAATTTCCGTGGAGGAAATCCGCATAAAATGCATAATTGTTTTGAGTGCCATTCATTGATTTTATTTCTCCATTAAAATGCACATCATTTGTTAACCGCAATAAGAATTTTTTATCGTCGATATGTAATTAAATAAATCAACAGAAAGCCGAGTGGAAGGACGTAAATATCCTTCCAGCGAACTCTATGAGAGAGCGAAGTGTTCAACTTAATCCATTAAGCTCTCAGCTTTTGTTTGCTTTTATGAAAAATGAATCGTATGGCTGGTGTTAGTCATTTCCAATTTTTGTTGTTTATTAGTATTATTATTATAGCGTATGTTTCTACTGCTTATTTGCACTCTAAGCATCATTTCATTGAAACGTTTCTGACTTGCGTGAAATGTGATTTTGTAATTCATATTTGAAGAAGTGCATTGAGTTATACTAGAGACATTATCTATTTTACGATTAATACGGAGTAAAATACATTAGGTACTCTATTCCTTTGGTGGAGGTAATTCAATAAATATACTTAAAATGATGCGCTTTATTTGCATTGCAAGACTAGGAAGAAAGGCTTCTGATGAAACTTAAAGTTTTTGCTCTATTTTTTCAACAATAGTTCTAGGATGTTCATCTATATCCAGCAATAATTCAAGTGTAGTAATAGTGATATTTAAAGCTTTATTAAATGGGCAATTTATGTTGTTAAATGTTATTCCACGCAAGTGCGAGTGATTCAAAGGGTTAGGTATAAATGACTCGCTTCGCTAATTGAAATCATTCACAATAAAATGATACTGTATATTTACCGTCACCATCATTATAAAATTTAGCAGAGCACCTTAATTATGCTAATGACCACCGATATTTACCGTTCTCTCGTGGCACACCTTTTATCCGTGATTAATTAAAAAACTTTTCGGGTGCAGCTAGTCAACTCATATTATTATTTGAATCTCGAACGCGGCATCCCACAGCAAATAAACCTCAGATAGGTACATCCTAGAGATAGTATAAATCTCCATTTAATTAACCAAGCTGTTAGTGAAATTAATATTCAATGCGTGATCTTCCCGCCTGGTATCAAGGGGTTGAGTAATATGAGTACGCCCTCAAAAGCACTCGTATATGTCACATCCTTAAATTCGGTGGATTGTACTCCCATTTAATTCCTATCCTTGTGGAATTAGTCGTAAACCTCATTGGTGCAAATGTGCTAAAAATAAAATAAACTTTGTTATATTCTACACCACTATTATTATTATCCACTCGACCGGTTTCATCCTAGCCTCATTACCTAGTGTAGAACTCTACTTTTGATAATTCCCTGACTAACTATCTAAAGAGTAGCGTTCTACCTGAATGAGATGAAATAATGGACCTGAAGAGGTTGAAAATGGTGGGTGGATGGTAATATTAATGGTGTGAAGTAGTTTATTTCATTTTTTGAGTGATGTCTATATTCCGCAGAGTCAACTTTACTACTATAGCTGTTGTTCTTCTGTAAATCTGTTTTTACAAGCCGACTCGATGTTACAACTTGAAGATGATATTTTATTGCTGTAAACTATAAAATGATAGGTCAGCCATTGAAAACAGACATTTGTTCGAGGAAATCTTTTTGCTAAAAGTGTGCTTGATGTATGACCTTATGGCTCCATCCTTTAGAGAGAACTGTAAATTAATTCCAAACAGTTTTATTGTTTTCCTACGCTTCGCGTTGAAATGAATTTAAATTTGTGCTAAACAACTTTTTTTTAGCTTACTGAGCACAGTGTTCCCTTGCTAAATTCATCTATGTTTATCTCAATGATATTACTGAAGATCCCTATTTAATATTGTTCATTCTCCGGGTTTTCTCTAGCCAATGCAAATTTAGTACTCAATCCACGATAATACGAAAGGTCACTGCATGATATAATATAGTCAGTGAAAGTTGGCCAACATGCATATTGAAAATAAACACTCTCTATATTCTTTGGTTTAGTATCTTAAATTTGCTATTTTATGTCTTTTGCCATTTACTTGAAGGGCACTAATGAGGGTATTTTTACCCCAGAGAAAATTTGGTAGCCAGGTGAAGAATTGTGTTGATCTACTAAATGGAAGGCGCTGGTTAAAATAGTAGAAATTCGACGCAGGATAGGTGCAACAAAACTCCAGGAGATCGTTTATGTTGAGATCCAGATATTAATGATAAACCTCTGAAACATGGGAAGCAACGTTCGGATGTTACCGATGAAAAAGCTCCGCAATAATTGTGATTTAAACTTAGGGCCATGGAATAGGTAACAAATAGGTGCATTAGTCACCTCACTAACTAGATCTTTCAAAAAGTTACTAGTTTACAGGCGATGTCATGAAGGAACTCGTTTATTGTCGTTTACCTAAGTTTTGCAGTTTTGTTAAAGATAAAGAGGGGATTACGCAGGCACTTATTTCTTTCAATGAAAGTCGAACTTTAAGCAAGAATTGAATCACTCTACTCTCTAACTTGATTGTCTGATGAAGTAAATAGTGGAGGGATAATGTTATCTAATCGTACAGTTTTTAATAAAAGCATTATGAGAAATAATTCATATTGAGCTCCCATGTTAGAAACTGAGATACTGTGCTCGCTGATAAATCATGGCTCTCCCTCCAAGGTATAAGAAGCTATAGGAATGTGACGAGGGAAGAAACATTTGGGAGAAGGTGGAATGTGAAGGGAAGGTTATTACCAGCACGAGGTTATTGGTCCTGCGAAAGTAATTTCGAGATCACTTCCCAGCCGACTTGGTTATTTTCCAGGTCGCGAAAACCAATCTCTGCGAAGAGACTACACCGTAGCTTTTAAAGCTGAACCGTGCATCATCACTTACATGATCATCCACGGTCCATAATCAATGGGTATTTGTAAGCAATTATCTTCTATCATCCCATCCTTTCGTGATGCTTCATTAGTAAGTCATGCTGTAGGAATTCAAGGATTACGAAACAATCTGTTACATGGTTCTGAATTCGTTATAGGAACAGGTCGACGAAGCTTTTAAGCTTCGCCGCCATACTGACACTAAATTAAAACCATTGAGGTAATCGCTGCAATTTATTCATTTAAATACGTTTATTTTTGACCTGCGATTAAATATCAATTTAATATTAATCCACAAAATCGCGAGAATTAAGATCCTCCACCTATTTCTGAGAGTATTTTCTTCGTACCTTTTCCATACCTGTAAGGCGAAAGTACTCCACAGAGAGTATTTGAGTGCTTGCGTGAAGAAATATCTCCATAAACACTATAAAATAACTAAGCATAAAAATATTGTATCACTAAAATATTGGTCAACTTGTGAGTGAGTTCGCTTGTTTTCATGAGAATGTATTCACAACTGAGAAAATGAGCCTGCTTCCAATTGATTAGTAAAATTACTTTGCCCCGACGCTGGTGAGACGCCTAATATTTAAGAGCGTTCAGGTTCGTGTCGATGTAGTGGTTACCAAGAAATTGCTCTTTGATAAATGCTTTGAAAGGGCTTTATGGATACGCTCCGTGTCAATCGTTGGTGAAAGGACAAAGATCACTGGAGCGGGCGTCGGAGCGGCCGTCCCAGCCTACCAAATGGAAGTCGCCGTTCGGTGAGTCGAGGATAATTGGCCGTGAGCGAATCAATCCAGGGATTCCGGCACGGAGGGGAAAGGAAGACGGGTGGAGGAAGGTGCCTTCATCCACTCCGGGTATCTGCCGTTCCGCCCATTCCCCCTAGCCCCCACGGCTCCCCAACCTCATCCCGCCACTCGCATACCAAAAAAAAACGAATCATCTGAATCTCAATACCAGTCATTAAGGGGCCGCTGTCCGTTTAAGATGACTGACGGAGCAGCAACCCAGGGGGAACGCCCTGCGGGGGATCCGGCGCTATCGGGTCACGCACGCCCCAACGTCCGTCCGCCCTCCACTGATCGACGATTCGCGCCCAGACAACGGAAACCGGTCCGGTGGATGTTGAGAGGCGGGTAGACGCGAAAGAATCAAAAGACGAAAGAGGAGGAGTAGCAGAGTGGTGGAAGATGGTAAGAAAGGGAGGGAGACATATGGTGGGGGGGAGGGAGGATTAGATGGAAGGAGTTCAGGGTAGATTGTATGGTGGGGGAGTGGGGTTGAGGGAGAGGGTTGATGGTATTGCGTGGAGCCCAGGGTGAAGTTCTGTTGGATAGAGGATAGGGAATAGCGGAAAAGTAATAGGGGAAAAGAGGTCCTTTTTTTATATAGACTCTGTCTTGAAAATAAAGGGGGAGGGTTGCACTGATTGCAAAGGATCGATTTCTATCCATCTCTGCCCGATCACGAACCCCTATCCTTTTATTTCCGCGGACATTATGCGAGAGACTCCGCCCCGATTCGCATTCTAAAGCGCAATTACAGCAAGCCGCCCGGATCCCCAGCCACGTCCGAGCCCCCCCTCCCTCCCTTATCACTCCAGTTCCACTTCCCCTTCCTCCCCGCAAAACCACCCACGCACTCTTTCTCTCTCTCTCTGTCTTCTCATCTCTCTCTCTTTCTTTGGGCGGAGACCGGAGACTCTCGATTGACGACGTGCATGATGATTAAATGTGTTCGAATTTTCAATGGGGAAATTTATATTTATTCTTTTCTACGGTTTTTTATCCGTCGGTCCTCTCTTTCTGCGTGGTATTCCTGTCGGTGAATGCGTTTGATTGAAGGTACACTCATGCTCTCAGCGATCTTCTCTTTATCTCCACTTTCCCATTCCCATTTTTTTTCTTCCGTTTTCCCTCAGTGATGCTTGCCCCTTCGTTTTTACGATGTCCCTCTCCTCTCATTCATATATATATATATATAAATATATATGAAATATGTAGAAGAGAGAGAAGAGATGTCCTAATAAATGCTAGCAACAAGGTGTTGAGGGTGGGGGTGAAGGAAAGGATAATCAGTGGACACTTACCAGTAGATGACCCATGGAGAGCCTGGTGTCCACTGCGCTTTGGAGCTTTCGGGTCACGAACCCTTCTTCAGCTGGAGGAGATCACTACTGGGGTGTCACACTGGAGTCAAGGGTTTCGGTTGGTGTGTGAAAAGGGGATTGGCTAGGGTAAAAAGGAGGGAGGGGGAAGAGGGTGGACTAGGAAGGGGAAATGGAGCCCTAGCCAATCCCCTTTTCACACACCAACCGAAACCCTTGACTCCAGTGTGACACCCCAGTAGTGATCTCCTCCAGCTGAAGAAGGGTTCGTGACCCGAAAGCTCCAAAGCGCAGTGGACACCAGGCTCTCCATGGGTCATCTACTGGTAAGTGTCCACTGATTATCCTTTCCTTCACCCCCACCCTCAACACCTTGTTGCTAGCATTTATATAAATATATATGTATATACACATACACGGCCTCATCTCTCTCTTGCTCTTCCTCCCCTTCCCCATTCCACCCAAAGTATTCCTTTTTTTCCGCATCCCCTTGGTCCACTTTCTCCCTCCTGTCGTCCCCTTTGATCCATCAGTGAGCAAACTGGGCACGGAATCCGTTTCAATCGGAGGATGATCACAGAGGATGGATGGGAGTTAAGTTACGTAAATGAGGTTTGGCTCTTTACCGTTTAATTGGTGCTGAACTTCGCTCCGAGCCGCACCCGGGGTTTCGGTCATAATTAAGGGTGATAAATAATGATCCGTTGGGTTTTTGAAATAAATTGGGGACGGATTGATTCATCCTGACATTAAAGAGATTGGTTTTATGCGTGTGTTTCGCCAATTCACAGGCATAAAAATTTATCGGCTCTCATCGTCGTGGAATTTCATGTAAATTATTTCTTTAGTGCTAAGACTCCATGCACAAAGTAACAAATTTATCGACTAGAGCTGGTGACTAGATCGGATTTTGTTTGCCGATTTCCATTCGTTTTCTATTTAAATAAACTAACTAACTACTTATCAAGAGTTTTGCAGCTAATTACCACGATTGGTAAACCATAAACCCTAGGTTTACCAATTTATCATGTACTTTCTTCTTCAAAAAAAGCTCGGGAGTATTTTAACGAGACTCTAATCTAGCTTTCGCGAAATTTATCGTTTTGCATTTTTGGAATCAAACCGATGGTAATTAAGCAGATATTTAGTTGCTGCCTGCAGTTCAGAGCTAGGGAGCAAGTATGCGTATGTTCAAAATTTTAGAGAGTCAGATTTATTTCCAATACTCAAGGAGATGGCAGTATCGTAGTCATCTGGAATGATGGATTGCATACTCTGTACTGCATCTGCTATCGTACTGCTCTTTTTCTTATGTAGTTCTCGAGCCTCATTGTAAAGTATTTTTTTCAGCAATAGATCATTACTTAATCCTCTTTTTTTGCAATGCAACATAGAAAGGATCAATGAGGTGACCCGTGGCGTCGGGGTCAGTTTTGTCCTCGGAGGCTATAGAATTATATTCCTACTCTAACGTAAGCAGTCGCAAACACCAACTATTCTCCGCATCATTTTCCTGCTGTGGAGTGAATTGAGGCGTGGCAAATCGTTGCCTTCTCGAGGAATCATTCCCTCCTATTCCGTGATCGGCTTCATTACCTGGGCATCGAGCGGTGTGTCAGTTCTGATTTTTTTCAGCGTTCAGTCATTATAAACGCATAACATTACGTTCAATCTACGTGTAGCTCCTTTTCCCGCAGGGTCCTCTGCTCTGAGCACGAGTAAGGGAAAAAAATAACCCTCGCGGATCGTCCCTTAACGTGCTTCGACTCTCCCCGCGATAGCCCTCGGCGATTGGATTGTGATTGATAGGCTGACGGAAATGGCTTCCCCTCGTATCCCCACAGCGCTTTTGAGTTATTATGGTAGACGATGTAACAAGGGGCGAGAGAGAGAGCATATCGAGGGGAAGATAAAACGCATTACCCACCCTAGCCCCTGGGCGCGGGATGGAAACGTGCTTAATCGCCGCAGGGGTGTGGAAGCGATCTCATCTTTGGTGCATACCTATCAATGCTACCCGTCGTCTTGCATGTCCTGCCGCATCTGTTGTTAATTGCCCGCCTCGTTATCAAAATTACCCTGGAATTTGTTCGGCGACTGGGGAAAATTCGCTCGATACCTATAATGGGGCTACTGCATATCCTCCCCCTTGTTCATAGTTGACTCGCGAGCGGTGGAGTAGCATGGTGATCGAAATGTTAGCGAAAACAATCGTTTGAATCGTACCTAAGTAAGTAGCGTTTGAATTTATGTTGAATGAAGACACTTTCGTCCGTACCCAGGCGTACTTGGACGTACAGGTTGGGTGAGTGAGATGCTCAGGGATGATTTTCCTCGTAAATTGACAGAGGGCATTTTTTTTCCTTGTACCCCTTCTGCATTTTTTCGGTCGAATCTTGCTTTTTTAAATAGTGGAGAGTTGTTACCTGTATGCTTAGTCCGGTGTTTAAAAGACAAAACAGTATCTCCCTGAAGAATCGGCATCAGTATTAATTTTAAACCGTCAGTTTAGCCTCTTGTCTGCTAAAAATACGCATTGGTTTTAATTGATCTGAGTATTAGGTAATTGTTTTACAAGCTATATTTTTTCTATTTTAGCCGTGCCTTCACATGATACAGCCACAAGTAAAATTCTTTTAGCACTGTGAGATGATTATTACTTTCAAATTTCCGTTGTTGGATTTTAATCCATTCGTTTGTAGATCAATTTAAGACAAGACATTTAATTGCTATCCAAGTATTCGGTATGTTTTTCGTGTAAATTGCTTTCCTCATCAACTATCGCACCAATAAGAATTTTGAAGAAAAAAGTGACTATATATCCAGTGTCTTATACCGGGAGAATATGAGTGAAAGGATGAAAAAATGAAGCGGATGTGTCAGTTGGCAATATCCACATAATACCTTTCATCCCACCATAAAGGAGTAAGGCAGGGGGTGATTTATACCAAATATTGTTTATCTGCCATCTTAGTAGCTGCATACTAGTCAAAACACAACAATTTAAAAATATACTGAGAGGATAGGAATTATGCACAAACTAACTGTTACTTAGCTTAGCACAAAGTCCTTATAGCATTATGAGACTACCTGTATATTTGTAAATATTCATATATCTATTTCTATGAGAAAAGAAGGACATTTTAAATCTGTCATTTTTTGCAATCAATTTCTATAATTTTATATTTATGGCCCAGTCTACAATGGGAAGCAGGAGTTCGTAAAATGTTTTTAACGTCATCAGTGAAAGTCTGGTATTGGAATTTAGTTAAAAGATAATGTTTAATTTTCAACCTACGATCTGATAATGATTCTCGTTTTAGTTCATCTAATGGACTGGTTAGACTTATATAGTTATCGTATCGTCCTTACAAATCTTGCCGGTCTTTGCTGCACACGTTCCAGTTCATTACTTAAGCCTATTTCTTAGGGATCCCATATACCGGCATTGTATTTCAAATGATCTCTTAAAAGGGAAAACTACCTAATTTCTCGAATATCATCGTCACAGTTGCCCAGTACTCTTTTGATAAATGCAATTCTACGATTAGCTTGATAAATTGTTTCGTGTGTATGTGTTTACCACAAAAAAGGTCGTATGTCTAGCTTATTCCGAGATATTTATTGGATTAAACGTTTGTTAATTTTTTAATTCTTAATGTAGTAATTGTTAGGAGCAGAACTGTTCTTTTTCCGTAAATTAATAACTACAAGTTTTTCCAACTGCCATGTTTCACACCAGTTTTAGATTGTTCCAAGGTCATCATTTAAAAATTCTTAATCGTTTGGGCTATGAATTTCCCTGTACAGTATAGAGTAATTGGCAAATAGTAATGTAATCATGTATGTACAGAAGGAGCAAGTGAAAACCTATGTTACTACCCTGTGGAACACCCGACATGACTTCAATTACCGGAGAGGTAACGCCTTCCAAAACATCCCGATCACTTTGCATTCCCTTTGCACCCGATCATGTAGAAAATCTTTGATCCATTATATTATATCACTGCCTAACCCATAGTATTTTACTTTGATATGTGTTTGAACTTTCTTGAAATGGAGATATATATCGTACACTGGAATGTTATTTTTGCCAGAAGCTAAAATATCGTGAGGAAAGAGTGCAAGTTGTGTTTCACAAAATCTACTCTTCCGGTAGTCATGCTTCACATAGATCAATAAATCCAAGTATCCAGGCGTTCCATGACTGAACTGACAATTTTATGCTCCAGGTTATAAAAGGGCTTACAGTCCTCGCACTAAAGGAATGAATGCTCCATAGCTCTTTGAGCTCTTTTTAAAGCTCTTTACTTTTAACAATTTTAAAGTTCCTAATGAAATGGTATTCTCAGCCCTGTTCTGGGCACGTTGGAAGTTTATTTTCAGTATCACGTGACCAAATTCTATTCATACATGTGCGACTTGTCGAATTTCGAGTTTGATTGAACCCACCTCTATAAAATTGCGTGTTGAGTTTGATGCCAACCTCGGCTTTAGAAGTGAAGAGACTGCGTTGGATTCGTTAGGTCAAGTACACGATAGAGTATTGGTCGCTTGAATAAATGAGGCAGCAGTAGTGGTTAGTAGACGCCATGACTCATATGTGAAAATATTCATGGTGTTCGCCACCAAAGAAAGGCGACGCGCCGTGGATCATGGGTGCTCTTGGAAACTGCGCAGGTGGCTAGGTCCCTTTGAAAAATGGGTAAAATTCCATATCGAAAGGGTGTTAATATCCATTGGAAAAAAATAGAAAACGAGTATTTGGATAATATTTAAATATGCTCTCCAGTTGTTATTACCTGAGTTAGACTTACGTAATCCTTTGACGAAGTGACGGAAATGTACTCTATTGACATCTGCTTTGTATTTATTTAGTAGAAGCCAAGGACGGAGGGTTCTCGGCGATGGACGCATGAGGATGACTTCGCTTGGGGCGCATAGATACTTCTAATTAAAGGTGTTTAGGTAAGTTTGATTTGTTTGCGTTTCTCACCATCCCATCGGTTTTCTCTCCTGTCCTCATTCCATTGAATCCAATATCCATCTATTGGCTAACCTCTTCATTTCAACATTTTTAATTTCATTTAAACCTTTAAATTTTCCTGCTCCATTATCCCACTTGTAGTCTCCGGATGCAGATATTGAAATTCATATTTCCTTCGGCTTTTGCATATATGATGCCATCTTTTTCTCACCTTTCTTTTCGTTCAGTTTCACATCTTTGAATAAGCCCTGGAGCAGTCTTTCTTTCTCGAATCCTCATTCTTGTTTGTAGTTTAAGTTTGTTTTGCTTCTGATAATCTTTCCCGTTATCATTGGCAATTCCCTGTTACCGTCATATTTGCAATGCATTTGGGACAATCTCATTGGGTAAAAATCACTATCGCCAGTCAACGATCCTTCGATTAACGTTACTAAGATTTCATCCCTTTATCGTCATTTTCAAGATTCCCTGAGAAGAACACCGCGAAAGCAGCCTTAAATATAACACTTAATTAGAGAAAAAGATAAGAAATAGGAAAATTGAGGGTTTACATATTTTCAGTTCACTCTTGTGGAAGGAGTGGGAGGGGATTTAGGATTCGGTTAAAAGGGACGGGTAGTGTAATTTTGGTTTTTAAGTGAGACGAGGAAAATTATAAGCTTTTAATATTCAGTCTAATCTTTAAAAAATGGAGTTTGCTTTGTCCAAACTTAAAAATTTCAAGTTTCTGTACGTAGTCCAATAAACCTTTGTCAGACATATAGTCATCATCCTATTATTTTACTGACATTTTACAATAATCCGTGTCCATTAAATTCTAGAGGAAACTTGATTGCTTGTTCTTTCCTGGAAAATGCATAGAAGACCCTGCTGTTGCAGTAAAATTTATTCAGGGTCTAAGTCGAAGCATGGGTGGGTATGACCTCACCAATGTATGAAAATCTTGTATTTTTTTATATATTATATAATTATAATACAAGATTTTCATACATGGGTGAGGACATACCCACCCATGTATGAAAATCTTGTATTTTTTTCTAAACAGAAAACTGAGGCCAGAGTCGGAAACCCAGGCCAAATAGCTTTGTAAATTTAAAAACATAGCAAAAGGGTGAATTACATCGCTATGTGTCTCTATATAGTTTATTATTTATCTCAGATGTGGCAAATTCCATGAAAAATGTCTTGTAGTGGAGGGAAAGAACATGTCAAACGTGTGATAAGGAATAAATAGAAAAATGAGACCCTCCATGGAAGTTGCTTGCGAGAAGGAAAAGCATGATTCGCGCTAGCGACCGGCAGGATTCGCAAGCGAAAGATGTAAAGATAGATAGATAGAAGCGGGTGAAATGTGGATTGGTTGGCCGTTGGGAACGGAGGAAGGGGCTTAAGTCATTGCTGTTTAAGGGGTTGCACCGGCCCATTAGACCGTAAGCACACCCGAATCAAAAAAAGGAGAGAAAAATAAAAAAAGGTATGGTGAAAAAAATAGGAAATAATAAGGGCGCGGACGGCTTCCCCACAAAAAGCAGGGGAGACGGACGCATGAGTGGTTCATCAAGGGCACTCCGTGGGATCGAACCGCTTTCGAGAACCGTCGTCGGAACTGAATCGGAAATCAAAAACGTGAAAAGAATTTTAAAAAATCTAACAAAATGTAGTGAAATTTTATGTGCGTTCCTTTCGTTTAGAAGGAGTAGAGTTGACGTTTGGAAGGGGAGGACGTGATAAAAAAAAGAAAGATCGAGTGCGGAAATGAAAAAGAAATGTGAACGCTATCCTCGTTTCTTTTGTTTCATTTTATTTCGTCTCCCCACATCCTTGCCGCGTTTCAGCGAATATTTACGCGAGTTTGTATGCGTGTCTGAACGTGTTTTGTGTGTTTTTTTGTGCGTGTGTGTTTATGTCTCTCCTGCCTCGCGCGCATTAAATAATTCGCTCGCTTGACTGGATCGCCATGGCCGGTGGGGGTGGGGGGAGACTGCAGGCCCCTTAGCTTTGCTTTCGCTAGTGATGGAGGGAGTAATGCCGCGAACTCGCAAAACTCCACGGACAGAACCGCGATAGAAGGCCCGCCGGTGCATGAAGACGCGGAAGGGTGCCCAGTTCCACTCCCTTCCATCCACTTTCTTCCCTCTCCCCCGCATTTGTCCATTGGTCCGAAACCAACACCCACCCCCCTCACTGTCCGGCGGAGGGACGTCGTCGTCTAGCTCGGGAGAGCGTGCTTCGTGAACCGGGAGTTCGTCGGTCGGTCGTCTGGAGGCCTGCGGTGGGCGAGGCACGGGCGGCTCACAGAGGATACTCGCCCCGCGTTGGAGTCGAAGCCGTGCGAAGTTTTGAAATGGAGTTCGTCCGTTTCGAACCTTTCATGTCCGAGAGTGCCTGTCTGATGACTCTCGAACGGGAATGTTACCCTCCGGTTTTGTGGTTATTTTCACGGTAGGGAAATAAACTCTGATGATTCTTCGTTAGGGGTAAATCACTCTTTTCAGCTCCTACGAAATTGAACGCTGATGGCCGAATGAAATGCTTTGACGTTCACATACGTTGTGACGGTTTGTTTTTTTCTGAGAGATGATTCTCCGGAAAGTATTGGCTAAAAGACTCTCATTGCTGAGTCGTAGCTTACTTTTAAAAGTAATTAGTCAGTGCTACACGTCGTTTTATCCTCGTTTGAAAGAACCCTTGTCAGTAACTAGGCCCGGTGAAGTCCATGGATGGAGAATCCAGATGTTATGCATCATTTCAGAACATAGCAATGGTTTCCCGTGAAAATAGTTTTGAGGATCTATAGACGTATAAAGTTTTTATGCATGATATCTATTCGAAATTAAACTGAGATATGTTGAACGCATTGAGATTCTGATTCACAACGGACTTATTTTTTCTATTTAATTTACCAGGGCGTTCTAATACTTGTTAACGGCAGTACGTCATTTTTCAATTTCCGATGGTTATCTTCTCAAGCCCTAATAATTATTTATTTCGACATGTTTTTGTTTACCTACCCCTATTATTTTTGACTTTGTCTATGTTGCGGCATCCTGTTTTTTCTGGTAGCAACAACTACACATGGAACGGATTATTAAGTTATTCGCATTCATTTAGTTTATTAATTATCACCAATAAAGAGGTTGTTTCGCGAAGAGCGAGTGTCCAATATGCTCTCACGTGTATTTAATGCGCGTAAAATTTTATCAATTGAACTAATGTGCTTTTCTTTCATAAGCATGTGCTTTTTATGTTGTAATTTTCATCTTACAATGTGTGACATTTTTTGCTATTTTTATGAGCTAATTAGTAGATAGCGCATAAAATTATATGCCATGAAATCAAAAGTATGTTGTAACGGCAGAAACATGACATTTTCTTCCTTGCATTTTTCTCTTTTAATTCACTGGTGACATCAGCGATTAAAGATTGTTGAAATTTCCTAACCTCGAGAATATCAACTTTTGAGATTGTGTGGGGATTTAGCTGTTGCTATAGTTGCTTATTACATCGTGTGGGTGGTGTTGACCTCCAGCGTGGGACGCACCAAATTGGTTCGGCAGAGACTCTCGCAAAAGTATCGAATGCCTCCCTCCCCCTCCACCCCCCACGATCACATTGAAAGCGCTGACGTAATTCGTAAATCATTCGGCCGCTCGATCTCACCTGAGTCCCCTCTCAGTCAGTCCCGTCTCCAAAGGTTTAAACGCGTAGCTTTTAAGCCCGCCGCGGAAGATGATCGATCTTATGCCCAACCACCGTGATTTTTTGATGCCCAACTCCGAACGGCCATACTCCCTGATCCCCCTCCCCAGCCATCATCATTTCTCTCGCCGTTGTGTCCCTCCCTCCTCCTCCACGCACCCCTGGGACTTCCCACCCACTCCTCCTCCCCCGCCCGAGCCAACCGCACCCATTCCCTGGGCACTCCCACGCGACACCTCCCCCAGCACTCCTCCTCCTGTTCCCTCCCCCATTTATCCGCTAACCCTCGAGTACAGGACCTCACTCCATCATCCCTCGTTGACCGAATGCTTGTAAAAGGGAAGCGCGCAAACGCCCGTGTCGTAAAGCCTGCCGTCCGAATCCCGCCACGATATATTTATTTTTTTTTTCGTACTCCGTTTTTCTTCTTTTTCCTCCGGAAGAGATGGTTGTTTGTGCAGCGGGTATAACCGTTCCTCATCGCGTAATATCGGCCTTGCATCTCGCTTTCATTATTCCCTTAAGCCGGCATTTATTGGACGTAAAAACCTTGGGCAAACAAACAAACAACTCGACAAACGGAGCTCACAACGTTTCCCTCGCTCCTTTTGGTGTTTGTCACTTCTCATTCCCTTCCCTCTGCCACGTACATCCCCTCATACTCCCATGCCTCTTCCTAATTCTCCCTCGCTTCTTCGTTCGGCACCGGCTTCCATTAATAATCTCCATCCTACCCACCAAAGCGCCCTCCCCTACTGAACGCCCGGTAAGATACCCAGGCTTATCCCCGCGTTGCGCGCCCAGATTGGTTCTCGTATCTTCTCTCATTACGCTTTAGCCGTCGAAATCATATTCTATTTACATTTTTCATGACACGCTCCCGAGATAACGTCGAAATCATTAGGTCATTTCTTATGTCCAAGGAATAACTTATCGATGCAAACAGACTAACCGTGTGTACGTATGTACATAAGTTTTGTACAATTGAAGTAATAGGTCCCTGCGGCACGTAATTGTATGATTTTCAAGATCAGCTGTCCAGTCCTCAAGTCCCCGTACGTGTCATCCAAGGGAATTAATTTCGGGCCGATATTATCCAAGAGTCGGAAGAAAATGAAACTTTATTCCTAAAAATTATATTAATATCCCATTAATTAGTGTACAAAATATTCGATTAAATACTACACTAGCTATAGTAGGTATCTATGCCGCTTAGCGCGCCGCCGTCAATCCAATCGTAGAAGTGGTTAGATGATGATTTTAGAAGGGATGCGTAGAATGTAGGTTGAAGACAAAAGGAAACCGTATTTACCCCCAGATAAGAACCCGGTAGATTGGGAGTCTTATTATTGTTTTAATTGTTAATTTCCCAATGAGAGCAGTTTCCCAGCTGTCATTTTGTGGTGGTGATCCGTAATGGATGTGGAGAGCGTGAGATGCAGAAAGACTTACGTAATATAATCATGCGTTTTTTAGTTCTCTCTCTCATCTTTCTGATATTTCATCTCACATTACTGTTTTGTTATTTTCTTACCTTTTGAGAAATTATTTGCATCCAGTATGCCACCAATTTACGTTGACTTTTTTTTATTCCTGCCAAAGTTATGGCAACATCAGACGCTCTATCTCTTCTGGCCTCATTCTGCCTGTTATAATATTAGCAACTATGTTTTTCTCCAACTCACACATTCAGACGAAAAAGTCGTTTGATGAAGCACTAAAGTAAATGACTCATCTGATCTTTAATATTTTTGTTTGAGTTGTGAGAGGGTGGTAAACTCAGAGCAATTTTAAATATTTTGTTGCGGATAAAGTTTCGCTGTGAGATGTTGGTTTACCGCGCTTCGTGTATCCTCCTTTTGATTGTTGAATTCTTCTCACACATGTCTCGTTAAAATTTCATTTTCCTTTTGGAAGCCCAGAATGTTTAAGTGGAATTTCCGTCACAACTCCGTCGACCCACATTTTTTTTTCAAGTGTTCCTCTTCTCCTGACAAGTCCTATGGATTCAATAACCTCCTAGCCTGCTTCCAGTGCTTTAAATTCCATCCATTTATTAATATTTCATTCTCCTCCGCTCCGCTGCCTCGTCGAGTGGGCCCTTCACCCCACATTCTGGCTGCCTTGGTCGTTTGTCATTCTCATTATTTCCCTTATAAACTTGTCTTCGCGATTAGAACCTTTTATGGCTCCAAGTAGGCTCTGGGTCTCGCTTAAATTAATAAGATGATAAAACCCCGTCCTGCTCTCCCTCGGCGGGCCTTCCTTCCTCCCTCCCTTGCCTTGGTGGCGATCATAACCATCCACTACCTTAGTCCTCACCCTCGTACAAGTGCCCCCTTGAATATATCCCTACTCCTTCCCCTCCCCCATAGGTACCAAACTCACGTCATCTCTTCGGTATCCCCCGTCCCCTTAGTACCTTTACGTAGCCGGGAGAGAAGGCTTCAGGTTCTCCAAGCTTATACCCTCCCCTCGTCACCTCTCTTACCTCGGCCCACTCTCCAGTTGGCTTATAAAGTCTCTCTTGAGAAACGTTTACCGTTCCCCCGACAATCGCTAAAGTTTGAGCGTCTCGCGACCCCTCTTACCATCAAACGTCGGGCAGGTCGGCAGTCATTCTCTTTCCCATCCCCGCCTCAACCTCTTGCCTTGCCCCTCTGGCCCGACCCCATGCTTGGATATCGTTCTAGGGGGGAGGGGGTTTTGACCCCCTTCCAGCGTGCCACTTCCTATCTCTCTTTGTCCCTCAGTATCCACTCTCCCCAGTCCTTTTCCGAAAGTCCCCCACCCCACCCCGGCTCGGTCGCTCAAAGGACTCGGGGTCACCTACAGTGTCCCATCCCGAAGTCTTCACTTCCCTCTGTCTCCCCGAAACCGCCGTCCGACTATTCTAGATGCCCTTCCCCCAATCCTTGACTGAATTCCTTAGACGATCACAATTACGACTCGATGAACAACCCCCCCCCCCTTCTTCCGGATTGCTTTCATCTTTCTCGATATACCAGTATACAAGATCTCGTAGACTAAGTATCACTCCTCCGTCTGGTCGACGTTTATTTACGTCTGTCCCACTGACTTACATCCCTTTCTATCTCTCATTCTATTTCGCTCTGTACATGTTTGCGCCATCTTCCTCTTTGTCGCCCGAGTTTGCTGCGGGCCTTATTTTTTCTTATCCGGGAGAAAATGCCGCTAGTGCGCGATCACACCACCTGTAGTTGATTGAGAATTTTGAGGGACAATATTCAGAGTGCATTCCCTTCAGCACCGCGATGGTGAGAACTTCAAAAACGCAAATTAAATTATTCCAAGTAAATTACCCACAAGTCTCTGAGAATTGTTCAAAATATCCTTCGCTAAATCAAGTATTTATCTTAAATAACAAGTTATTCACTACGAAGTTTCTCCTCGAGACCGCTATTTGTGTCTTTTATTCCATATGACGTGAAACGAGAATTTACTCCTGCCACTATAAATGGCTATTGAGTGCGTTGAATTGCTTGAGGAAAAATTACTCCTTGACCGGTAGGTAGTTGAACCGCGGACCTTTGGCATTTCAGATCAAAGCGTAGACCTCTATGAATAAATACCTGAATTCATAGGTTGCATAGTAGGGGATTATATTTAAGGAATTTATTGGAATAAAACGTGGAACATTGTGGGTTTTGTGCTTGCTTCTTATTAACCGAGATAGTTTATAATTAGTTTGAAAACGTGTTACCTGTAGTATAAAATCCATTTTGATATCCATTAATATTTATCTCGAGAAATAAACGTTTTTGGAAACATTCTTTGTAAGTATTTATGTTAAAAAGCAATTTATGAGGCTGGAAAACTTGGCATTTGTACCGTAATATGTATATCTCTGCAATAATTAAACAGTATGCATATATATATTCCAAACTTTTCCTTTTAATGCCAGGACTTGAAGCATTGTATTCATTGTTTTGGATATTTATAGTTGATTTCTACGGTATTCCTGCAGATTGCATGTAAATCATACGACTGGTCGTAACATGAGTAGTATGGTGTAAAATTTGAATCGTGAATTGCATATCCTTGAATTAATTGTTATATTCATTATTGCTAGCTCCTTTTGCTGTGCGGAGGATCGTATAACTAAAGGGATCACACAAATTAGTTACTACCTCGAAAATCCCCTAATCCCCTATTTTCCCTAATCACACAATCTGCGCGGAGATTTGTGTAGTATATCTCGCACGCCAGAGATCAACCGCATGGCAAGCGCAGGGCCAAACCAACAGGCCCTGTAGTTGGCTGTATGGTGTTGAGAGACTAAATCCCAACCCTTGGGATAGCCCGCAGTGTTGAAACACTTTACGTGGGAGCGTATCCATTTTGAGTACTAATGAGTTTACTCGGAACCGAAATCGCAATTTTGTACACGAAATTGTTAGGTGGAAACGAAAAAAGAAATTTAGTGAAAAAATTAATCTTCTAACCATAACCATTCACTCATAAATCAAAAATTAAAATTAGCAAAAGGTGACGCCCACCGAAAATGCTGTGTTATAACATTGACGTCACTTTCCTCCCGTCCTTGACTGCTCGTATGGGAAGGGGAGGGAGTGGAGGGGGATTCTCGGAAGGTCTGCTCGGTCTGCTCGCACAGATGCTGTCATAACTGCTCCAATTGGCAGAGTCAGCTGTGTCCCCCCTTTGCGATAAGGCGAAGTAGCTTCGCGGGCTCAGTTGTGATTGGACGAAGGCGTTATACGTCAGAGGTTGCACCACACTCACTTTTCCGAAAGGGTTAAAAACATTAGTTTTTCGGCGCCTATAAATCGAGAAAAAATTGACGGATTAAAAAATGGAAAAATACGGGTCTTTTTATTTTACAAACTCTATCATATTCGGCAATAAAAATAATATGGTAAGTTCAGTAACTTCCCATTGTAAAATAATATGGAAGTAATAAGGATAATAAGGAATGTCAGGTCAACGAGCGTATAAATGCTTAGAAGGAGCGGAACTCGAATTTCTTTCGCTTGGAAGTTCTGTCGAACGAAAGGGTCTGCCTGCGGTGGATTTATGCTCGCAGTCCGTTCATTAAACACACAAAAACGAAAATGCCTACGTATTTGCGCGCTGATGGGAGAAAACTAAATTTTCTCTCGGCCGACGATCTGCATCACGAAGGAAAAGGACACAGGTATTCGTACTGGCAGTGGCCATGTCAATCATTCATTTTGTAAACCAAAAAGAGTTTCTTCAAAATTGAGAATTGAATTGCAGGTTGACTTCAAAGTTTTGTGTATGCATTAATTGGCATGACGTTTACGTTTATGAAATTATAATTCCGTAGAATGGCATCGATATTAGTACGTTGTGTAGTCACATGGTAGAATTGACGTAGCAATGGATAGAATTTCGTATTGAAAAAATTTGGCTTTCCTTGGGAAGTTTTGTTTCTCTGTATTGCTAACTTGGTGTGAATCAAAGTATATATTCCTGAGAATGCCTTAATTTTGTCCTTTTATCACGGCTTTGATACTTATCTTTCTGAAGATCTGGTACTTTTATATTGTAAAATTAGTTTCTGCAAAAGAAACTAGATTGAATGATTTCTTTTGTCTTTTTTTGGTTTGGTATGAGCTAGCACGACAAAACAGTATATGAATCTGTTGCTGTAGATGTCCTCACCCTCTCATAAGGAGCACCCTTTGTAATACCTACATGTAATTTTGGTTAGCAACAGTTAGCTATACATTTTAAGTTGGATTATGTTTTGAATGGGCCCAGGGAGTCTCATGATCGTAGGTTAATGATGGATGGTGAACTTGAGAGGTAATTGAAGCTCAAGTTCATGTTCTACTCTTAAATCAACATAATAGCCCTTATTAATCTAAATTTATAGGTTTATTAGGTACGGCAAAAACACGCAGCAGGGAGTTCTGAACATGGGGATGCCTAATTTAAGCTGCGTATGTTAATTCTCTGCTTTGGAGACATCAGTATACTTCCAGTAAGAATATACTTTTTTTTGTTCCAACTATCACTGATGGGACCATAGTCATTCAGAGGAGAGACTTTTAAGGGCTCCTCGGATATCGCCATCATATTTTACTTATCATTTTGGTCTCAGCCCTCCCATATCCCTTTGACGAGTTACGGCGCGAAGATACTTAAAAATAAATCGATGCGGAGGATTTTTTTCTCTTTCTCTCAACGAGTTCAGCTTTCTTCCCCATTCCACCCTCTTCAATTACCCCTCATCACGTGCTGATGATTTCGCGAAACATATTTCACGTCTCACGAGTGGTTCGACGGAGATGGGGGTCCTTCCATCTTATCGAAGGAATTATTATTTAGCCGCAGTTGAGTGCATGAGCTTCACTACTCTCGTCCCTCCATCATTTCTTTTTTTACATCCTCCCGCTAATATTTTTCATCCCCCGACACTTCGTGCCGTCTCCTCTCCTCGCTCATTTCCGCTTTGCGCTCTTCAAGTTTTTTCTCTCTCTCGCGCGACGTCGGTTTCATTTTTTTTTTAAATCCTCCGCCACCTTACCAACGCCATCATTCTCATTATGACTCCCAGACTCCCGCTGAGCGTGAAAGGCTGAAGGAGGATGCGGAACGGGAAGGGGGGGGGGGGGTCGCCATTTGAAGCTATGACGCGATATCTGTCTGTGTCTTACTTCCCCATTCCCTCAGTGTCTTACACCCCTTCCAGCCTCCAGTCCTTCTTCTTCCGTCCGCTGCACGTCGTGTTTCTCCTTCTTGTCTCCCTCCCTCCCCTCTTCGCAGTCGCAGCCGCATTCGTCACATAGTCCCTCTTTGTACTGCTCTGTTTCTGATTCACCATCTTTTCCTTGCCATGTGTCTGTGTGCCTCTCTTTTTCTCTCCCAATCCTCTCATCAACGTCGCGAATTCACTCTCTCCACGGGCCCCCTTCGTCTTCCGCGCCTCCCTTACTTAATGGTATCACTCCGATGATCCCCTCGCTCGCCTTGTAAGGCGCTCGGTATTATTCACCCGTCCCCGTATCATTGTGAAGGCGATGCCCATGCAGACTCAACTTCACCATCGGTGGTATGTATATGTCAGCGGAGCGGCGATTAATTGATTATGCCATCTTGAAGCTACCGAATTTTTTTATTTCATCCTCTGTGGCTTCTCTTATCCCCGTCTTCTTATCTTCTGTCTCCGTGCCTGACCAGAGCCAGAACCTTAATGCTCTTTTATTTATCACTCTTAGCCATATTTCAGTGTCAAGAACGTTCACTTAGATTTATATCTCACTCCTGTGACTCTCCATTTAAGTTTGATTCATTAGTTACCGTTCATTCTCTCGTGATATCACGTATAAGGTCCGGAACTATACTGGTCTCTAATGTTTACTTCACGTCAGGCCAATGTTTGTCTTATTAGAACGCATTCTAGCATCTAATTCAACTGTGTCAAGTATGTTATGTTTGCCTATTCTCCTTTATTTTATTCTTATCATGGTTTTCTATTGATTAATATTTCTGAGTGAGTGTCTTTTTGATAGCACCCCTTCGGATCACCGACCTTCTTGCGAATTTTTATTTTTGTATCCATATCAGTCGTTCAGTCTGATTGAAATTCAAACACATTCATACGAAACTATTCTATTGGGTATAGGAACTCATCAAATTGGTAGTATTCGTATTAAGTTTGTCCTTAACTTTACGATACTTATTAATGGATGTAAAAAGGCTTTAAAAATTGAGGAGGGACATAAATTTTACGATAAACATTGTTGCATGCTAAAAGATGCTAAATGGTTTGAGGATGGATATATAAAAACGGTTTGTGGTGCCCAGGCACAAGAGGAACAAAAGTTTTTGTCTGTTATTCCTTTGATATTGCTGACCATAGGTGACCTGTCCTTGTTTCAAGGAAAATTTCTCCTATTCCTTTGATCTTTTAGATATACTCTTTAATCCATGAGGGTAATTCTTTTTATTCTCTCTCTCTAGGATCCCTAAAGAGTCCAGAATGAATAATAATCTGTAATTGTGAAGGTGTAAATAGGATATCCACGATTCCATTCCTCATAAAACGATATTAATGCTAGAAATTAGGAGTAAAATAACTAATGCATCTAAATGAATGAACATGCCCTCGAAGGATAATCGTCCTAGAATATAAAACTACCTCGTGTAGTCTTATATTAACAGCCCAATGGCCTGTGGCGTTCGTTTCTATCCAGGAAAACGCTTTCACGCACCGTCAGTTATTTCACTTGAACACGATACCTATGGAATCTACGTTATCACCTCCTACTATCCATTCCGCTGCTTAAAAACGGTTTCGCCGGAAGCCTCTCCCATCCGATGTGATCCTCTTCGCAGCCGGCTCCACTTTTTTTTTTACTCTTCTTCTATCTCAAGGGTTCCAAACCCATAAGGTCTATCGCCGCATTCCCCAGCGTCCGCTTTTGTTACTCTTTTATCGTTATTTTTTCCTGGCCCATGTGCACGAAATCGTCGAGCGCATTCCAGCTCCGGGGGTATCCTTCCTTTATTCGTTCCGTCCCCACTCCTTGCTCCTCTGATCCCTTCTCCGAGACTTCCCATCTCCCATCCGACTATATCCTTCAACTTCCGTGGTCTTGCAAGCTAGTCTTCACGACTCCTCGTCGTCCTCAACAATCGTATCCAATCCGTTTCGCTCCCAATGCTTCGATCCCACGTTTCGATCCTTTGTTTATCTTTTTCTCGTATATATCCCTCTCTCTATCTCTTTCTATCTCAATCCCCTCCTATCTTGTTCGCTATGTGTATCTATCCCCTTCCATCTACCTCTATTATTTAAGTCACAACCTACTCTTATCCATGCTTTGGTAGTCTTCGCATCCACACTTTACTTTCTCCCCAGTCACTAGATTACGTTTTCACGCTTACGATTCATAGAATTTTCGGACGTTTTTCCGTTTCAGAGGTTTGCGTTATTGTATGTCCTCTTATTTATCTCCGATACAGCCGATTCTGCTCTCTAGCTGATGCACGTATGCTGAGGCTTATGGCAGGTGTTCTTGGATAAAGCCTGAATTTCGCATGTGTATGAAATCTTCGAGACTTTTCTAACGTTTAATTTAAAAAATAATAGAAAAAGCTTTGTGATATTTCGGTCGCCACAAAAAGTAATCGTATCATCCCCATGTTTTGCAGCAACTAAATTATAACCATATATGGAAAGATGTTTCGAATATAATCGTGAATATTATAACAATCTAATATTGCCTTTAAACTTTCCATCATTTGAGACGTAGCGATAATTTATTTTTATGAGCGAGATTATATTCGATCATCTTGCGAATAATATCAGGTTTCTTTTTAGCCGTACTCGGCATCAACGTTATTCGATAGAACAAATTTTGGTATTGTTAGTCGATAGTTTTAGTCGTACTAAAGGTGCTGAATTTCGGCATTGAGCGTACGCAAAAAATGCTTCAGTTCAGCAATGTAAGGTCAGTGATACGGTCCGGTGAACCGTCATAGCGTTCACCGGAAAATCTAGCGGTGATATAAATTGCGGGTCCTCTTTTCTCATCCTTGTGTTGGCATGCATGTCATATGTTGTCGTTTCCCAGTGAATGATTGACTTAGCGTCATGATGTCCTAAACCACAAACGCGATAACCATTGTTTATATAAATACAGGTAGGTACCTCAATTGCTGTTAAATGCATTCCTTTTGGTTGTATTTTTGACTCACGAACGGAATTTGTTCACTGGTTGATCCGGTACTGGACATACGCCAGGATGGGCAGTCGGCTCATATTTACCATTTCCGTGCCTCTTGGATTCCGACAGTGTTTACGCATGAAATATCCTTCTGGCCCGAATATTTTATTACCAGTTCATTCTGTGCATTTTTTTGTTTCATCATATACTCATAAAGAATTGATTGACGCACATCGGAAAATTTCACTGTCTGATAGTCGATATTTACACTTTGAAAGGCCCGATTGTGACGGTAAATCTGCGTGTATCAAAAAAGGAGTACGAGTTAGTATGAATGAAATACGTACGTACTAGCTGATACGTGTTTACATTAAAGATCACCTATTCACCAACTTTATCACCGTTAATGGTGAAATTTAGTCTGTTGCATATATTTTATGGGAGTCGCTGAGGACCGCATGTATCCACATAAATTTTGCTTTTATTTTGCCGTGTAAAAATATACCAGTGGAGTTTGTAATGAATGAGTAGCAGTGTTGGGATGAAATATCCAAAAGAGGATGTGGGGGGTAATACCTATGGGAACAGTGAGATGTCCTAAGGAGCTGGAGGCCAACGGTGAATTGTGAAAACGTAGACCTCATTGATTTTGATATTTTTTTTATTGCAATTCAATTTGTCCATTTTGATTGCTGGGTTACTCGGGAATCTTTAAATGTTAGTAGGTCTTTGGAAACACTGCGTTGTTGTAGTTATATCCTGAGATCTGCTTTTACTCTCGCTTATCTGCAAGCTTAATTTATTTCGTTTGCATAATGTGATTATGTTATGCTGGAAGTCGGGTTGCAGGTGATATTCTCACGGTTTAATCCACAGTGCATTTCTTTACCAGTTTTTTTATGGATAGGCTCGACCAATAACTTTCCAGGTTTTTCAATGCATATTTTAGTCGAATCCTGCTGTTAGCGTTTTAACATCTTTTTTCAATGCTCCTCCGGAACTTATCTCTGCATCTGCTCGCAGAGTATTACTCAACACAAACGCGATCCCCCTCCTGGTTGTCTCTCTGTTCCCATCCCTTTTTCCTTCCTGAACCGCCTGCTTCCCTTTCCTCCACCATATTGCGCCTTGGACACCCTAAGGTGTTTTCCAGATTTCGGAACGGAAGGGAAAGAGACGGAGAGATATGCATCCATCCAGCCCTTCGCTATCACCACCATCCATTGCCTCATGCCCGATGCTCTCCTCTCAAAGTGAGAATTAGTTTCTCGCCCCTCTGCTCTTCTCAGTCCCACACTCCATTGCCCTCTTCCTCTCTCCTGCCTACCTTCCAAACCCCTTCCATCATCACCGGGGATACCCTTCTCGCTTGCCTCCCTAAGTGCATCCGTTATGACTCCACGTGCATAATTGACCGTGACCGCTAGGTTTCCGTACCATCTCACCCTCGCAGACACTCACACCGTCGTCGCTAGCGCCCACATATAATTCTCCTTCAGTCTCACTTTTTTCCTCATCCCTCTCTCCCTCCGATTCTCCCCGCGTGTCATATTTTCTTGGCATCAGTGATTTTTCAGCGAAGCTATTTTGTCAATATCGGAAAAGAATATATATTTAACTTGAAATTCATTAAATAAATTCCATTTGCATTTGTTATTGCATTACTTATATCTCTCATCATTTTTTCTCTGTGGAATATTTGCTATTGTGCAATTTCAGCGGGTTACGCCGCTAAAGTTTTCACGGCTAGTACGTGATCTTTGAATTTATATCTCTCAGATTTCATCTCATTGGTCCTCCGTTTCACGCACAAAATGGTGACAAAAATTTGGTGTTTTTCATGGTTTGCTAAGCAGTTATACAACGTATACCTATGTGCTAAGCAATAATACAATATTGTTGACTACCGTTACACACGATAGAATAGTTTCAAATGCCATGTAATGCCTTGGACGATTTTTAATGGCGATTCCCAAAATAATTCAGCTATCGTTTGTAGACTTTATTGTGCGGCTACGTCCAGGCATTACCTCCCTGAGTAACTTTGTTTTCTCTGTAGGAAATTTATTTGACAATGAGAGCACGATCTGAAGGGATATGTTGTGTGGGTGAAGTTGTGTCGGATTGAATTTCGTTTTATGAGATTGATACCATCGCTGGTTCACGCCCTTTACCATGTTCTCCATCTATCTCTCTCGCCCTCTGTGTTCTGCGATGTTGTAGGTTTATCGCCATGACGCACACGTTCTAGAATGTACACGACTCCGTTTCCACAGTCGCGCGGAGAGGGAGTGAAAGAGCGGCGCCCGTACGTATCGCAACTGTGTGGGTGTAGGTAGTGCCACGTGTAAATGTGATGCATTCGAACCAGTGACACGCATTGGTCAGTGGTAGTTCCCAGGTAGACGGCGTCACGTCAAAAGAGAGATCAAAGTCGGGCTTTTCTTTTCCCCTTTCCCTTCTCTTTCCTCTCTCTCTCTCTCCGGTATCTCCCTCTCTTTCGCCATGGAGCAGACTGTGACGTGCGGCGAACCGAGGGACGGGGAGGCAGGAGGGGAGTCGTGACTCAATTTCGCGGCGTGGGCGTGGAGGGAAGGATTTCGAAGCCGTCGGTCGCAGTGAGGACGCCGGACGCACAACGTACGGCCCCTTCAAACGCTCCGCACGGATCGTAGCTCCTCCGCTGCGGTCCACGACCTTCAACTCTCGGAAGGGACGAACCGCCGCGCAGCCCGTGTTTCTCCTTTTTGTTTTTCGACTCGTCTTTCTTTTGTTTTTTTTTAATCTTTTCGCGGCCGGAGCCGCCGTGACGTTGCGGACGTGTCAAAAAGGATACGAGCGTTCGGGTGCCAACGCTGTCAATGGCGTCCGGGGTCGTGACCCCGCACTGCTTTTGAGTCAGTGTGACAGTCGTTGAAAGGTCAAACTTATTTATTGAATATCGAAGGGTGTAATGAAATCTTGTTAGTGTCTTTCTGTGAGTGATGCACCGAAGGTAGAATTGGTTTTGGTTTTAGGCGCCCCAAAGGCTACGGTTATACCGCACCGTCTAACCTAAGGTCTTAATCCTAGGGCGAAAACAACATCCTGCTATTTGAACTCACAACCTTTGGTTTGCCAGGCCATACTTTACCGATCTGGCTAACATGGCCGGCTGTTCTAGACCATTTCCGAAAAATGGCCGTAGCCTAGTGCTTCAAGTGATTTAGCGGCTAGGATTATGTCGTTATTGATTCTAAGACACATTAATATTCTATGTTCGAGTTGGGATTTGAAACCTCGTACCTTAGATGTTCAAGTCAATGCGATATTGATGTGACCGTCGCGATCTGTTTCAGATATGATTACAGCCGTGAACGTTTGATGCTGCTATGGCTTCAGTCCTCACGTTAGTCAGCGATTCCTGTTCATGAATTTTCGGTGATCAGGTGATTTCTGGCATAGTGGTTGGATTGAAAATTCTCGATACTTCATATTGATGCACACGAAAGTCATTTGCTTCATGGCAATGTCTCCTGAAAATGACGCTTATGTATTTTTGAAGCTATATAATGACATTTTTATATGATTAATACGAAGCGGTTTGTTTTTCATCAATCCTCGAAATTCCTTACAGTCGTATTCAATCTTGATTGATATATGTCACCAAATTAAGTCCTGGGGTAAGTTAATGTCGCAATACCTTCCTCCATTCTTCCCTTGTGTACAAACATGACCCACTCTTCATTCAGAGCATTCATTTTTTCATTTGCCCTCATAACAAAAATTACCTTAATGTAGGAGAAACAATTTCACTTCTCCACAAATTGCTTTAATGCGTACAACGCGTTTCGGCTTACAATTGTACCTGATGGTACAATTGTAAGCCGAAACGCGTTGCTTTTGAGTCTAGGATTAAATAGGATTAGGAGTAACGTAACCAAACGTAGGAGATACGCGTTGTACGCATTAAAGCAATTTGTGGAAAAGTGCAATTGTTTCTCTTACATTATGAAGAAATTCCACGATATCTCGCCTGAATCTGTTAAATTTACAAGTTACCTTATCTATTAGCAATGAATGCCTCCAAATCTCTTTTCGGATAAAATTTGAATGTTATGAGCAAAGAAAGAGCTAGATCCAAAAATAAAGCTTTATTTCACTCCTGGCAAAAGTAGTGGATAGGTCCCATGCTTTATGTTCTTAGATTATTTTATTTCTTCCGGGTACTCGTCACTTGCAGTGGATCTCTCGGTTACCTGGGTAGGAGATTCTCGAACCAACGCGGCGGAAAGATGAGAGCGAATGTTTTCCGTCCCACTTGATGGGTGGAGTGCTGAACTCGAAAGTCTCTCAACAGGGTAAATAAAGAAATGTAAAAAAAAGTGGTCTCTTAACAGGGTCCAGTTTTCTGCTGAGATATCCCTGATACCCCAGATATCTGACATCGAGATTTAAATCCAGCCCTCAAGTCACTAAGGAGCACAGTAATGTTATTCTATAGGAAGTTCGTGGGAAGTAAGGACTGTGTAATATCCAGGGGAAAGCTATCATGTAAGATAGTTGTGAAAACTAAAATTGCCGTGTTCTATGAAAACTCTTTTTACAATTTTTGGGCATAATTTCTTCCGCTTTCTATCAATGAATGGCCAATAGTAATAAAAACAATAGCCAATAACAGGTCTGAAATCACTTATCTATTAAGTATAAGTACGTACAATTTTAATATTCGAGAAATATGAGATACTCCATTATGTTAGCTTCCATTTTTACAACTGAATTCGTCCTTACAGATGTGATCCATTACTTAGCTCTTATCTTCCATTTGCCATATAAATATTTAAATATATTTTATTTATAATACCACATTCCTCTTTGTATCCCCGTATCGTTATGCCACAATTCATATTTTCCTGACGTTCTGTTTGTTAGTCCTTTTTTTCAATACAGTTTAAATTAATGTGGAATACACTGTACAAATAACGGCAAACGTTTCAATTGGAATCGGCCTAGCCGCTCAAAGTTCGGTGATTATATTACTTGTAAATGTCATTTATGTGAAAATTTAATTTTTACGAGATTAGTATTTCAGTGAGGCGAGGCAGTGTTTGTTCAAACAAAGAGGTACGATGGCTCTTTCAGAATGGGTGTATGATTTGAACTGGATTTTTGCAAAGGATGTGATGCATAATTGTAGAAAAAGGAGGTAAACAACTGTTTCATGTTTAACTAGCCGTAAGCAAGGACAAGGCAACTAAATGTTCAGTGGGGGTAGGAGAAAAAAGCGTGAGGAACAATCCAAGTTCTGAAAGAAAGGAATCGCCTGGGTGAAAGAGTCATGTACTCGTTGGGTTAACTCGATGATAATAAGCCAATTCCCATTTGTTATTTTCATTTTACTTACTTTTTTGAACTCCTATAGAATTTAAAGATGCTTATTTACGTTGAATACTATATCATCATCTAATATATTTACCTATGACCATTTCGAATTTATGATTTACATAATATCACTATTTTTTCTCTTTCACTGCAATGGAAAATATTTTTCTTCTTTGATCCCGCTTTTCATGCCTCAGATGGCCATAATACGAGACCTCGTAAAAAAGTTCCAGAACTGATAAAAAAAAGTTATGACGAACATTTACTATTTAATCCAATCCTCTTCAAAGTGCTCCCTTCTGGTTGTAGGTATACATTAATCCCGGCGTCTTTTTCCTGTCAGGAAACAGTGTATAAACGCAGTTTCTGGAACTGAAAAAAAGCCTCTACGTCTAATCTTGTTCTATTTTTTTCCAGTGGCATAAATTCACCTACCTCTACACGTTGATTTAAATTTAGAAATAAGAAAATAAATCGACGAGGGTCAAGTTAGGAGAGTAAGGTGAATGGTGTAATACAGAAACAGGCTCCTTTTTAAACGATATTCACGAATTTTGACGGTTAAATGAGTGGATACCATACTGAGTGGAAGAGACGAGGACTGCTTGCTCAAAAGTTCCGATTTCTCCTTTTTATATTTTTCGCCGAGATGTTTCAAAACTTTAGATGGCAGTTCTGATTTAAGGTTATGGGATGTCACACCTCTTCGCTAGTTTTCTGGCTGTATATCGTCAATAATAACGCATTGGAAGGATGTACTGATCCACATGATTATCATCCGTTGAAATTAAGGGTCTTCTACTTCATGGATCATAAGCAATCTTTAGTATGGGATGTGATTGGTTGCACATTTCCTGACCATCTTCCGATGTCTATTAAAGGGTAGTCAGCAAACGATTTCCTCAGATACAGAGCTCAGGTCTCGTTTTTGCAAATGTCTACCTTTGTTAATAGGGTCTACATCTACATTTATGTAATACCTACCCTGTGAGCGATCACGAGGCAGTGTACTAGAGGGTGAAGACCACCAAATATGCACTACCTACATGTGAATAAGACCTACAATACTACTACTACATGAAAACGTAATAAGTATAGGGGTCACGAGCAGCTAAATGGTTAGTATATAAGTAGTGATGAAGTGATTACTGGGCATAAAAGCATTTCCCTAAATATAATTATATGTATTTCCCTATCATGGGTTAATAATGCTAAAACATGATTCATGTACTTAAGTAACAATACCTCACATAACTATCCCTTTGCTGTGTTACCTATTATGCTCTGTTATGGTACGCGAGAAAAAAGCAATTTTAAATGTATGGATACAAAAAATTATGTCCCTCATCTTGTTTATGTGATCAAATCTAGCATAATAGGTATGCAGGAAATATATTCCTAGCATCATCTGCAAGCACATCAATACGGGAAGGGGAGGAGGTGGAACGAGTGGGAACTGTCAAGGTACCTACTGTTTTTGGTGGAACATGATGTTTGTGTATGTACTTTAATTAATCCTGTTGTAATGAATATAAGAAGCTGTTACCATAAAGTTCCTTTTGCGTCAATTTACTCGAGGAATAAACACTCCTTCTTGACGCTTAATTACCTACTAAGTTCACTTCACAAAATTTCATATGTTCACTATAGTCATCGGTAAAAGAAGTTCATATGCGAGCTTACATTTCTCCCAATTAGCTGCCGTTCCCTCTTACTAACCATAACGTTCATTTAAAAGCAGTTATGTTGCATACCTATATTACTGGTGTTGTTTCTTCAGTCCACTTGGAAATGTAAAATGATTTCAGAAGAATTTAAATGAAATCCGAGCGTAATTAACGCCTAATTAGTTTTCTCGTTTGGATACCAGTATCGTTCACTTAGTTTATTAACTTTCGAGTGCAAAAACTGTAGCACAAAACTTTGCTTTGGAAACACCCGACTTGGGGTTCGAAATAGCTACCTTAGACTGGATAAAATAGGTATTTTCTGGAATTGGATTTAATATCCATATAACTCTGGTAATCCTTTATGCAAAGTTATTTAAGCGATGTGGTGATTGAAATTTATTCCGCCATCACCAAATATGTCATTACGTAAATTTTATCTCTTATGCGCCGTTTTTTACACAAATTTTGTGAAGGATACAGTTAATCAGAACATGTTATTGATAATATGGGAATCCATAGTGGCAATGCTTTCACAGTCGAGTTTCATGCGCATATTGATCATGTTTATTGTGAACAATATCTCTGTAATTAATACTGATAGATTTCTACATACTCGCTTTCTTTTCGTGCTGATACTTGGATTTAGAGGTTCAAAGCACCGTTGTTTATGGAATTAAGCATGATGGCACAAACCATGCCGTAGTTTGAATGTGGAACTTCGGATTTGGATGGAAGTTTTCGCATTCTTCCGTCGGCTTCCCTCTCTCATCCCTTTTGTACTCTCATTCTTTTCATTCCTCGTCATTCCCCACTCTCACGACCGCCCTCCTGTATCACTCTGTCGCTCTCTCCTCGCATTCAGCGCCACTCCCGGCGTAACGAAGGACAACCCTCTGCGCTGGACTCGGTGGGCGATTATCGCAAAAGCGGAAAAAATCGCTCCAATCGTGTAGCAATTGTTTTGGACCCGCGACCAATGGGAGGAAGATGCTTGATGGGAACGGAAAATTCGCTTTCTCATCCCTTTTGTCTGAGAACCTATGGGAAGATTGCCAATGAAGGCTTCGATTCGAACTTGATTAATGTTTGCGAAAAAATACCTTGGAAGTGAATGTTTTAATCCCTAGTGGGACGGTCTTTGGTTCGGATGGGTGCTAATCTGCCATAGTACGCTGGTGCTTTTAAAGTATTTGTAACTGTATTGTTATTCCGACTCTCTCTAGAGTACTGTATTGAGAACACTCCATGTTCAGTACTTCGTCCATGGGAAGGGACGCTTAGCCGTGGACCCGTTGGCGCCCTTCGTGCTATCTGACACTGGGTTTCGCTCCTATCTACCTCTGTTTCCTGAAATATCTGTACCTGTCCGACACTACTCATTTCATTTAACATATGGGTGTGGAATTTCTCATGCGTGAACCTGTCAACATTATTTAAATGGAAAGTTATCACCCTATTTTGATTGACATACTTGCGAAGGAAT
The DNA here is from genome assembly GCA_933228895.1 of Platycnemis pennipes. NCBI lineage: Eukaryota > Metazoa > Arthropoda > Insecta > Odonata > Platycnemididae > Platycnemis > Platycnemis pennipes. The sequence goes on from OW121853.1 coordinate 58,818,725, forward strand.
TCTAATAAAATTTGTTAGTACCAAGCAAAAGACCGCAGCATCCCTATAGAAAATGAACCTAATTGCAGATGGTCGCGAACATCCACTCCATCGTATACATGGGGAAGCAAGAAGAAATCGAAGTAACGAAGTGTTGTTGCTTAGAGACGTAATCCTTTAGCAGGTAAAACTCATTTATAACCTAATTTACCCAGTAGCCACTGCAATAACTAGCGTTAAATGGTGCACAAATCCTTCCCGGCATATTTGCTAAGAAATCGAGAGGATAATAAAACAAAATGATAATGTTTTTGAAGTCTTTTAGCAAAAATAGCAAAAAGCTCACAGAAGAAAATTGTTATTCAGTACTTTTTAAATGTATATTATGAAACGTACATTTTTAATACTTACGTTTGTATATGGAATTGATGAAAATTAGTTATTCAGTTATATTTGTATCCTTATTTCATCAATTTACAGTATAATATGGAAGACCTCATTAGACACCAATGTCATATTACCTCGGGATTTGTAATTAGGTGTTATTTAAATTGGTATGATATTTTTCTTTGATTCAGTACTACTACACCTGTGATTATCAGGAAAAATGTAGTTAAGACAGAGTAAAAGAAGAAATTGAATTTATTGAGTAGGCGAAACAATAATTGGTCTTAGATAGTGTGTTTTAGTAATTGGAATAGAAGCATCAGGGGAAGGCAAAATTGAATATTTATCCTATGATTCTTTTGAGATCATAAAGTTCAATTTATACTAGGTTGGTGAAAGTAACGCTTTATATTAATTGATTTCTCAACCTCCAAACCTTATATTGCCCGGCAAAGCAATTTAATGCCCCCCCCCCTATTTAAATCTCATTTTTGTAATAAACCAAAGTTACAGTTTCCTTTGAATTCAACCCAATTAACGTTTTATCTATCTCGTACCTTTGTATGTACCTTGTACACCGTTTCGGGCCTCATTCTGCCAAATGCGTAACTTACGTATTAATTTTTTTCAAATTTTCGTTTCAACATATAATCAAAATCGTAATTTCCAATCCCAAAAATTAATTTATTGAAATGGCCGCAGGGTACTCAATTTAAAAAATCCATATTCATTTGATGCTATGTTTTTGTGTTAAAAAATTTTTGAAGACTTATTGTAGCAACGATTTTGCCCCTAACTCTCGAAAAACGTTGGTTTTTATGCATTCTGGGAAAATAATCTGAACGAAGCGGGAGGTGTTATTCCCAAACCTTTATATATGTTTTGCTTTCGTGAGAATGAACAATTTTGGCGCAATGTATTTCGTTGATATTTTAAAGCCACCTAATTTGTAATTGCCTCCCCACCCCTATATCCCTCTCCAGAGCCGCATTGGTGTGGTAGTAGACTTCCCATTTTGGGAGTGAGTTTCAATCCCGGCTCTTGCAGGCATTGTAGGTAATGAGTATACCGATACCGCTACCCACTTCAGTGCTATGTGCACAGAGAACTTTGAGTGCAGTACTCTATCCTTAGAATGGGACGTTAAACCGTAGACCACATGTAACCATTGAGTTAGAGCTAGCTAATGCTCACTCTGGGTTTCTTTCCACTCTTCCTCCGTTCCCTGAAAATTTCCTCCCATTTTAAAGTACCCATCATTCTAAAAAGCATAGTTTAAGTTGCCTTGATAGTCGGCAACCAGCCCCGAATAATGACTTCTGCTTGCTTCTCGTTGAAAAATTTCACTTCAAATTCCATTCTGGTGGCTCAGTAGTCTACTTGGTTTCATTTGTTTTACTCTGATATGTTTGAATTTTGGCCCCTTCCCAGACCGTTGCCCTTTATATTTTTGTAGTCAAGCTTGTGCCACCAACATCTTAATCTGAGTTGTAAACTCATGAATAAAATCTTTGAGTCAGTATCCGAGAACGAATTAATTTTGATCAAAACATTATTTTTTGCGTAAAAAAGTTAAAATAGTACATAAACTCTGAGAGGTAAAAAATACATTATTGTATTTTATCCTTTGAGTGTCTTAGGTGCTTTCACTTAGGCTGATAGTAAAACCCTAATTTCCAAAGTTTGTTTGCGATAGAGTGTTGTGGATAGCAAATCATTGATTTATTGTGACCATCTCTAATTTACTTTGATGAGATATTGGGTCTTCAAATGAATAATTACTTAAAACATGCAACAACTTTATTTTTCAGCCTAGTTGTGGTAAAATTGCTGAAAAATACCATGCATTAAACATCCATAATCCCAGATGGATCCCTGGTTTGCATTTCAACGTGTTGACTCCTTTATTAGATTTTTGCTTATTATCTTTACGTGTATTTCAGTTTCTAATCCTACTTAGGTTTAATGGAAGTAGTACTTCGCGTCAAAGTGATTGAAATGATTGAATCGTCACTTTTCAGAGGAATTCATTGGAAGGGTCACCCTTTGAACTGTGGATGAGTGTAGTGCCATATCATACTGCTGTTCATTTTACGCGATCTATGCGACTTTTTCCAGCTTTGCGATTTCAGAGCCCACGTATTTTATTTTAATTACATTGCGAGCTATCTTCATATTAGGCTAAAAAGCTGAGCGTATACCGTTAGATGACCTAAATCTACTGTTCCAGAAATAGGGCAGACACTTTAAGTTTTGAAGCGTATAGCTTCGATTCCTAACTAATCACACCAATTGTATGCTCTTTTTGACCTGAGTTGTCCCAAATAGACTACGTGAATCCAGAGGTATCCTTTTTCTGCCCACACTAATCCATCAACATTTCTTTCCACTCCCATTTCAGTTCCTCTTCTTTATTTACAGCGTTCCTTCTGCCACTGTACACCAGCTGTCACGACTGGGTAGGATGGTGTATTTTTGGCTTTAGAGAAATCCAAGACGCTGTCAGACGTGCCGCAGTTCATCAAACTTTGCATGATAGGACTCCAACATGTTGCTCATATAACGTTTCCTACGAAACTTTAGGATGCAGGCACCTACAATCTAGCCCCTTTGGCCTGAGTATATTATGGTATACTGTGCCCGTGCAGTAGTTAATCAATCGCCTTCTGGAGATTAAAGCCACGAAAAAATAAGCAGGGTGGAAAACGACGAAGAGGAGTATTAAAAAAAAAAGTCGCCTCCGGCAAATTGAATTTTTTCTTTCGCTTCGCTCGCGGCTATTTTTCGGGGTAATTAATCACGCCAGGCAGCATATCTCCTTGATACTCTACCTTGTGTGTTGCGATAATTGATGCTCGTGTCCTTTCAAGTTGCTATCATGATTCATTTCCAGAAAAAAAGATTTGAATAAAATCCAAATAATAATTAAATAAGCGTGTGTAAAGGTAATGTGGCAGAAAAAAAAGAACCGTTGAGAGTAACATGTACGTAGGCATTCAGAGAGGAACTATGCTTATGAAGAATTGAAGCGTCGAAAAATTTTTCTGCTTTGACTTGTCATCTTTCACACTCATAAAAACTGGTGATCCAATTAAGTGCTTAGTGTTGCTGTTTATTTGATACTAGAATTAAATTACTTAGCCTATTTTTTCCCGGATATTCTCCTCCATATTTTACCGGTGATTATAAAGGTAGCATATTGAAATAATAATCGAGAAAATTAATATTATTTTCGAGAATTTATGCTAGATCACGTATAAACTTTGCTTACTTGATCATAAATCGAGTGCATTGTCAAGAAGTATTCAATTATCCTCGCCAAAAGCCAAATTTATTTCGCTCGATTTTTTTAAGCTCAATTTAGAGTCAGCTGCACTCCTCTTATTCTCTGAAATACCTATTTGCTATCTCTCAGGGAATGAGATTTTTGGAAGATCTATTGTATGTACCTAGCTTTCAATATTTTCCCTATCTCTCTTCGGTAATTCTTTTGTTGCGTGCAGCGATAGGATAGGTACACTGGTCTCCCATCCTGAGGAGCCCCAGTTTGCATCCCGACAGTGGTAAGTTTTTCTTTATCATATCGATCCCTACCTTTACGTAATACCCTGCAAGCCACCGTAAGATTGAGTGGCATGGAGTGAATGTTCATCGTCAATGCACAACTCACATGCAACTACAATGCTTCTTAACTATGGAAACAAGTTCTGAGCTCTGTGCGCTCTGTGTGAGGGAGAGCATCGATTCCAGGGATTTCTGTTTTCCGGATAGGGTGTTAAAACATCTCTGACCACAGCGCCATTCGTTAATATGAGTCTAGTTTTGATGCTTTATTTCGCTCCACCCTTGCTCCGTTCCCTTAAAAAATCTGAACTCCACCGATTTTTTTAATGTATCGCATAAAAATTAGGCATAATTCTTTAGTGGAAAATTTTGAAAAAACTCAGTTATTTTACATTTCCCGGGATACCGTGTATATAAAGTACATCTACATCTACGTAATACTCTGCGAGCCACCACGAGGGTGTGTGGCAGGGGGTGAAGATCACCAAACATGCACTATTGACATGCAACTAGGATATTTAATGGAGACTTGCTAGATAAAAGTGTCACATGCAGCTAGATGGCTGTTACTATCTACGAAATAAGAATGGAATTTTTGGTTGTCATTACATGCATCATGCACTACAGACTACTCTGACTATATTTCACCTACCTATCCCTTTGCTACGCTGCCTATTGTTCTCTCTTATAGTGCGCGGGAAAAATGACATTTTGAATCTATCGGTACGAAAATCTATCTCTTTAATCTTGTTAATCTGATCAAACCTAGAAAAATACGCAGGGGTTCTTAATATGTATCTTACATCATCTGTGAACGAATCGGTTTCGAATTGACTTAAAAGGTTTAATCTAACTTGCGTTCTGATAGTAATTCCCATCCTAGTTCTTCCATTAAACTCGTAACACTTATACAAGTAACTGGTAGATATGATAAAATATTTTAATTTATCTTGCGTGCGTTTTTGTATTTAGTCTGCGCATTGCTGTAATTTAAGACTCTATTAATTCCGGGAGACTTGTATTCGTGAATTTATTTTGCCCTTGTGAATTTTACTTACATTTGCCTTTTATTACTCTTTTGCACATACATGGAAGAGAATGAGTATTTAAATGAAATTAAAGTATAAAGGAAGGAATGATAGATGCTAATGTTATGAGCGTAAAAACATAGGGGAGTAGACAAAAAAGCTAGGGATAAGAGGTATAGCAGCGTAGCCGTAATTCATGAAAACCGGCCCTAAACCGCAGGATGCTAAAGAACTTGATGAATATCTAATGTACCTTGCTTTTGCTGTAGTGCATGTATAGCTTCTGGGAACGTGTTCCTCATTTTTTAATTTAAACTGTTACAAAAATGTATACCTTCGCATTTTTGAAAATGAAATGCCTCACTCTCATGCCCCTCCGCCGTGTCAGATTTTTTTGAAGGCGGATAGATGGGGACAGGGGCTTAAACGGGGGGGTGAGGGGGGAAGGGGTTAAAATTGGATTGGGAACGAAAATAATAGGTATGGAAGCGCACCACCGTATCCGCCCGTCTAGCTCGTGGTCTCGGGTTGGGGGATGCAGACGGGAAAAGAAAGAAGGGGGCGAACGAGGGCGAAAAATAATGCAAAAGAAATCGGAAAATGCAAGAGATATACTTTCTTTGGATTTCGTCCAGCGACTCTAATAGACCACCACACTGTCACGTCGCCGCCGGTTGCGACTATAGGGGTGGATTCATGTCTCTTTCTTCCCTGTCCCCTCCCTTCTGACTCTGGCTCAGACGGAGAGAGTTGGATGGATGGTGAAACGCTGCCTGGTCCACTGGACACAGACGTCTTCCCATGCCACTTCTCTATCATATCATGCCCCCTCCTGAGGGGGCTCAAACTATGGAAATTGAGCTGGCAGCAAAGACTGGAAATCACTAAAAATAGAACTCTGAATAAATTACTCACATCGAGCAAAAAGAGTTGCTAAGTCAACAAAAAAATGAAACTAAATATTATAGCTGTTAACCGTGATTGCTGTAGTCTTTTTTTTCTCGCACTGCCTTCTTTAAAAAAGCTTCGAACTTGTCTTCAGTATGCGTATGAGTTTCTAACGGATCCTCTTTTCGCTACGCCTCTTTTACCACACAACTATACCTATATTTTATGATCGTTCTGCGAGAACAGATAGTAGTTATGTTGCTATGAACCTTATGGCTATTGTCTTATATTTTAATTGCATGAAAAATCTTAATTTCACTATTGATTGTATTAAAGTTAGGGGAGGAACTTTCAAACAAAAATTTTAGCAATTTATTTTTGACAATCGCAAAAAAATCTGACTCAGCTAGTTTTGTAGGGTATTAGTCCCTTATTTTTTCATAAGCATATTTTTCCCATGTACCTACTGGCTACGACAAAACGTACAGCATAACCAGGATTTTTTCCGTAATTCATAAAAAGAGTTATAATTCTTAGGTTTCAGTGCACTTTCCTTTACTTTGCCTCGTACGTTGACTCCGTACGTAAAGCGTGTTTAAACCACTTACATTTCTGCATATACATATATATACGTATATTAGAATTGTTTTAAGTGTATTTTTCTAGCTTTTCCCATATGATATTGAGCTTTATTGCATCTCAAACTCCCTGAAATGTTGAAATTGCCTAAAATGTTTACAGGTAACAATGAAGCCTTTAAAAGTACTCAAACAATTTTTTGCGCCCCGTAATTCAGAGTTTTTGTCTCTCTCTGCTCTTGCCGTGCTCTTCATCCCCATCCCACGGAGTTTTACCGGCGAGGGCTCTCCCTCAGATTTTCATAATTCTGCTATAAACCATGAGTTTAAATCCGGAATCCTCTCCTAAATAATCGTCTTAAGCGTTTACATTTCTCTTCCTCTCTCGAACGTAATTTCACGAACGCGGGTGCTTGGAGTTTAGACCATTTACCTCTCAAGTGAGGAGATCAAATGTGAATCAAGGCGCGATATTTTAAGACGAGTCATCTCCGTCGGCACTCGTCCCTGCTGGAAGCCACTCATCTTAAGGAAGTAGGGTTCCCAGACGCTTCGGTAGCAACGGCAGATCGGTCCAGTGGCACGGGAGATCGGACTCATCTCTCATTAACCATCGTTGTGCCATTTAGTAATTCTTTGCGATACATTGTAACAATCATGTTACATTAATCCCATTACATGTTAGATGTTTATTTTAATATTAGACCTTGGCTGGGTTTTACTCCTGCAATCTGCTAGGAAACTGGGTTGTTGATAAATAAACAGGAAGGATTTTGAATTATTTTGGGAATGTTTGAGATCAGAGGATGGAGATGTGGTTCTTGTGTGGACACAGAAATTTCAAGCCACTATAAAGGTGAGTGAAAGCAGAGGGTGAATTATCACCAAACATGCACTACATATCATACATTTAAAAGGATTAGTATTGATATATTAGTCTAAACTTCACCATTGAAAACGATAAAAATATGAAAGCAAACATGCAAAAACATGCTGTAAGTTGGGTTACCTTCAAGTCCTTACACCAACTACCTATTGTATGGATTGATTCACTCGTATTACACATATTTACCGATATTCATATCCCTAATTATACGAGGAGTAAAAGGACAGCTTGAATCTGTCAGTTCGGCAATCAATTTCTCTAATTTTGTGATTATAGTCCATTCTACCATAGTAAGTTGGGGTTCGCAAAATATTTTTAACATCATCATTGAAAATAAGGTCTTGGAAAATATTTAAGAGATTAAGTCTAAATTTCAACCTGCGATCTTACAATGATTCCCATTTTAATTCATTTAATAGACTGGTTACGCTAATATAATTATCGTATAAATCTTGCCGATCATCGCTGCACACGTTCAAGTTCGTTTTTAGACCAATTTAGTAGGGATTCCATACACTGGCAGCATATTTCAAATGAGGTCTAACAAGGGAAAAGTAGCTGACCTCTCGTACATGATCGTCACATTTACCCAATACACTTACATGTTTGCTGAAGTTCTGTCCAGGTAACAAGTTAGACTTTTCAGTTGTTTGTTAATTTTTCTTTAGGTTAAATGCCTGGGAGTCGTCTACATGGCGGCTATGCAACGACTTTGTAGTGGAGTAGCCGCCATGTAGATGAGTACTCTGGAGTGCTGGGATTTACCTACGATAGTGATTCTGAACATCTCTCTTCTTCCATCTTTGGTCATTCTACATTGCAAAAAAGAGAAGTTTTCTAATTTCTATGCTTGTGTTTCTGCAGGCATCTTAATATATTTGCTACCCTGTTATAGTCTGCAGAACACATTTTATCTTTGGTTTGCATTTCTTGCATTTTATTTTTGGTATGAGCACCAGTCCTATGTTTTCAAATGACTCAGGTAGCCTTCTAGTCTTCGAGGAAAGGGAAAATAGTTTTTCTTTCTTCAAATCGAACGTCTTTTCTCAAGGCCCCTCAAACAGTCGCTGCACCTCGAATATTTCGTCAGTTGCACCCCGAAATGAATTCTTATATGACACAAATCTTTTCGAGTTTTCGGGAGATCGGTGGAGGAAAAAGAGGTTTGGGACGGAGCACATCTCTGGGACGACGAACCATCAACTGGAGGAACCGGTTCTTCACTCCGGTCACCCTGACAGCTCGACGACCCTACGGAAGTTCAGTACGCGGCCGCGCGGGGATGGAGGCGGCGCTGGATGCATCCAGGCCTGTCCTCGACGCCCGTTCGAGTGCCGCTGAACTGAACAGCTTTAGAGTGCAGAGGGGAGGAAGAGGGTTTGTTGTGGAAGATTGAGAGCGCACGACTAGCAGTTGGAGGGAGGGAGGGGAGAGTAGCGGCGGAGGGGGGGAAAAGAGGCGGTTTGATATAGGAGGGGGTGGAGATGTGACGGAAAGGGGAGCGGATAGGCGAAAACAATGGGAAAAGGGTTGGAGGCAGCATAAGGACGGTATAGGAGGGGGCTCTTTGTTTGCTTAGTTTTAATGAAGTTTGACGTTCACTTTGCGACTGTTTCCGTGCAAACGAGACGATGAGCGAAAGATAAACAGAATTAGACAAATCTTTTCAGCGGCCGGATTCGAACCCGTGCCTATTCTGGCACTCAGCCGTGAAGCTGGGGAAATGGCTCCCCCGGGGTGTGCAACTGAGATTGCAGCTTAAGAGCCAGAGAGAGTGCGAGGAACGCAGTCGGTGAGGGATTCTAGGACGCATAAGAGAGAGGAAAGGAAAACAGTGGGACGCTTTGCGTGTGCGCACACGGAAAAGGTAATTTGCAACTGAGAGCTCTGGATAGAGTGCGGGTTGATGACACGCGGTGCTTAGCTCTTTCGGAACGGGAAATGAGCTTTTAGGAATCATCAGTGTTCGTATTTCCTTTAAACCCTTCATTTTCTGTCTCCCTGTTGCATGTTTTGTCATTTTTTTTCATTTAAGCTTAAAGCTGGGCGAGAGCGATTAATTTCTGATCACCAGGTGACAGACCGCAATCACATTTTTCTGTGGTTTCCGTGGATAGATATTTATCTGCTACAATGATTTTTAAAATTTTTATGCTGGTGGAATAACGTGTGCGTCATATAAAATAAATATCGAAAAGGCATCAGGAAATCATCGGAGATTCATGATTCACTCTTCATCTTTTCTTTCACTTGCATCATGTTAGACGAATAGTGGAAAAGATGTGTTGGAGTAAATAAGTTGAAAGTAATATTGAATAATAGTTCAATGCCTATAAACTTTCCGACGGTAAATATTGGGACTATTAGAATCAAAGAAGTTAGGTTGCAATGGGATTACTGTCTATTACTATACATTACTTACAATTACTATAGGAAATATGTACTTCCTTTCATACCTTCCTGAATTTAGATTTCTGAAATGTTGATTTCCTTAGACGGCGTATTTAATGGTATTAATTCCTACTTTTAGTTCCCTCTCAAACTTTTAAAATTGTAATGGCTACAAAATTAACGCGAAGAAATTACATATATGTTAATTGATGTTCTATACAATTACAGCGCATATGCTTACATGGAAGCACTTCGCACAAAGCAATCTTGGAAGTAATTTGATTGTAAATATTTTTCATTTTTGTATGATTTATATTTCTTTGCAACTCAAGTTTTAGGTTAATACACAACTCTTTGCATAGGTGCGTAGGTCTACGACTTGAGGTTCCTGCATGTTGTTTTATTCTACATTTAGCAACCGTACGCACACACACCAATGCATCAATGCATCCATTCACTTACTTTACATAATTTTAATGTATCATTCATTTTGAATGTGTAGGAATGAAGAAGATATCAATTAATGGGTAAAAGCAAGTTTAAGATTTTCCATAGAAGAGAACTGTCAAAGATAGACGTGGCTGTTTTAATAAAAGAGTCCCTTTTGACAAATGATATTCTCCTCATCTTTTATGATATTCAGACTGAAGTTGAATGAAGTTGGCTATGGAAAACTTTTTACCGTAATGTACTATGCAGTGTAATAAAAATTATGCATTTCAAGTAAACTGATTTTAAAACAAAAATGAAATAATATTCTGTGCGTCCAGGTGGGCTACGAAATCCACTTAAGTTTCGTCTCTCACATTTGATCTACCACAACTCACGTACTGCTCCATTGTGATCTCCCTTTTGATGAATACTGGTCCAATGCCGTTTATTAAAATGAGGAAATGAAAACGAGAGAAGGAACAATGGGAGCGAGAGGGTCGAGTTGACCGACGAATGAGAGGGAAAGAGGGGATGGAAGGAACGATGTTTTGTATGCATGGCTTGAATGGGGAGTGGGTAGAGGAAATACATGCAGTAGAGGGAGATTTGGAGGAACAATGAGGGGAGGAGGGTGGTTGATAGTGAGAGAGTGAGGAAAGAAGTAGGGGAAGAGGTTTTAGGCCGCGGAGAAAGAGTGAGAGAGAGATGCAGGTAAATTTGATTTGAGTGGAAAGCACACAGAAGATAATGGAGTAATTACAGAGTAAATGGCAGATTAAAGTAGAGTCGCAGCGCGAATGAAAAAGCTCTTGTCTATGCACAGACCAGAGCTCATGCGCTAGGGTACGGAGGGAGAGAGAGAGGGGACAACAGCGGAAGTGTCGGGTTGCGGAGGACGGGATTTTTGGACTTTATCCACCGAAAAAAATTGCATCTTTTCTCAGTAATAACGGAAATAAATTGGCTGAACGTCCTGCAATTGCCTTATGATGGAATGGGCATAATAACTCAAATAGAAACATGGTTAAGTAAGGGCCAGTGCAAGTCGTTTTAGACCTAAGCACACGACGCTAATGTCCCCGCCTCTGTGCACATGTTTGTCCATGGAATTGTCGTGATAAATTGACGCGGAAAAGTACGTGCGGTGAAGTACCGCGGATCGGTCCCACGAAAACATTTCAAATAGAACTAAGTTGTTTTTTTTCCTGGCACTGGCGGAGAAAGGATTTCAGAGAGAGGGAGGAGAGAAGGGGATGGGGGTCAGGAGAAAAACGTGCATTTGCGGGCGTACATCAGGGAAGAAGGTTCAATAGCGGGAGTGGACGATAATTCAAACAACTCTAGTGGAGGAGCATTTCCATCAATGGGAATGAAAATGCATAGGTCCAGCGCGCGAAATCACTTCGTGTTCGCGGAGTGGTCGAACAGATTGTCCCACTCGTTCGAAAACATTTAAAATGAAAACAAAAACGGTGGATGAGTGGACAAAAGAGGATGGCGCCAGAGCAGACATCGGGAATGAAATGGTTTGTCCATTCGTGATACGCGCCTGGATTCATGCGTTCTGTCGTGCATCTGCTTCCTTCCCCTCTTTTTTTTTGCTTCCTTTTTTGTGCGTCGCGGTTAGGAGTCATTGAACGAGAAAATACAAGGATTCCTGCATCCAAATATGACGCAAATTTTCTACTTTGTTTTCTATGAAAATCGTCCCCACGTTTCCATCCATATCCCATCACTGTGATTTTAGTCTCTGGAATCTCAGTCTCAGGAAAATCGTTAATTCTACGTCGAGTTTAATGTTTATGATTGCGGAGTTTAATTTGAAACCAAGTAAAGCGGTGCGTTTTGCAAGTTTATTATTGACTAATAACTCTGTTCTACAATCCGATTTCTTAAGTACCTATTACTTATTGAGTAATTCCTAATAGCCGTTAAGAAATGGGTTGATTGGAATGGAAAAGTTTTATTTTTTGATTAAAAGTCCTGTTCCCGTTAGGGTGGGGAAATCATTGTAAAAGATCCTAAAAATTGATCTCATGTCTTGAGTCTCAGAGTCTTGAGACCTATTCATTCCGTTTCTTTTTACTAGGGCACTTTTCGAGCCCTAAGCTGTTAGCGGGAAAACTAACTCCATCTAGAATTTTTATTTTTCATCTGGAGCAATGCATTCCTCCGTGAAGGTTGGGGGAATTGGAAAATATGATTAAGTTTTTTTTTAAAGAGAGATAATTATTGAGTTAGAGAGGAAGAAAATGTTAGCGGAGCTGCTCTGAATACAATTTCGTGAATATTTTACTTGAAAAGACATAATGATTCGTTTGGCTAAGAGATTGGAATGAATTATTTTTTGATTTCTGCTGCCTTTTTTATTCATTATCAAATGATGTAATAAATAAATGGAATTATTAGATGTCAAATCAATTTGTTGTACTGAGTAGTGTAATTTTTTCATCCAGAGAATTATTATCTGAAAACAGATTTATTTTAGATTTCATACATTTTCACATCATGGATATGCATAAGTGCAATGAATTTTTTTTGGACAGTTATTCATGGCATAATGAATTAAAGAACTAGAGATTTATTCACCACTCCGAAGCCGGTAACAGACGGTTTGTGATGCATTGACGTGATTTTTGCTCTGACCGATCTCATTGTTCAGATCAACTCTGTGATTATGATAGATTGTTTTTAATTCACTCAATGGATTTAATTAATAGTAGACAATTGAATACAAAATTAAAAAGTCTTCGTGAGACACAGGGCGCTTACCTTTTTACCAATATGCTATAAACTCGCAAACTGTAAATTTGAAGAAATTAAATATTCATGTATGCATAGCACACTGAAATTGTCATGCGTAATACCCAACTTTGCTCACATTACTTGTTTTATTTACCAATCCTACGACATACTATTCGCATTCACAGTACCATAACTGCACCAATAAAACACAGATATTAACAAACCATGACTAAATTACATTCCCTCGTTCATTCTTGATCCTGCATATTTTTTAAATTATTATAATAGTATAACATAAGGTATTAAAATGCCTAAAGAATTTATCTTTTAGATGCAAATTAATCCAACACTTTTCTTTCTTTTTCAATATATTTAGTTCCACAAAGTGAACCCTGAAGTCATTTTTTCAGAACTTTTTTCTCCAAATGACGAATTGGTTGGCCACTGTTTGTATTAGGATATCTTATATAATTTAATTTAAATTGATTGTTTAAACTTACGTATTTGTTAAAACAATTATTTACGGTGATAATAGTGATTTGAAACAATTCCATAATAGGTAATTAGTTTCATATCCTGGTAAATTTTAAAATTTAGATATACCCAAGTTTTATCAAATTGGACATATATATATATATATGCTTGTATATGAGTCTATCAATGATAACAGATAGCTTTCCTAGTGATAATCAGAAGTCTCTATAGTCCATTGTTTGGTAACACATGCATAACTTGAATATATTTTGAGATATATCAATTCAGAGGTACAGACCTGCTAACTGGATGCCCATGCTCTCAAATCGTTGCGGATATTCGCGAGATTATGCATATGATAGTTAAAGTTAACAACTAACCAAAGAAAATATCAATCATTAGTTATAAAATTATGGCTCAAGAAGTAATCTAACTTAAGATCAAATAATGCTATCGAAACGTCATTGCGAATGAATGATGCAGTTCTGGAGCTGAAAGATGGATTTGCGAAAAGTTGATTACATTTCTCTTCTCCAATTGACAGCTTTATCAATTCTTAGGTCTAAGAAGTATATATACATATATAGGCAAAATTGAGTTGAATTATTAAAAGAAAATATTATGCGCAGTAAATGCATTTTTAATTGCATTTGGATATAGAGAAACATGGAGGATTGCTTCAAGTAGTCCAAAAAATCCAGATCAGAACAAATTTAGGGATTGAGACTATTTGTTTTTGGGTCACATAAAAAAATCTCTTCATTAAAAAAATACCCATCGCATGAGTGATCTCTAGGATCTGACCCTTTCTTTGGCTAGCACTTTTGCGAGACCAAACGACAACGAAACAATTAATTTTCCGCCTCCCTTGAAGGAAATGCTTAAACCGTCCCCAGCACGCACGGTAGGAAGTTGGCGAAATTTACGTTATGGGATCGAAAAGGAAGTTGAGCGTGAATTAGTGATCATGACGGGCGGGCAAAGTTTTGACTGTCTCAGTTTCCTCCCAGATGCGTAGCGCTGCGCCTTTTGGCTTTCGTCTTGTTCTGAATTTTTACTCCTCACCTCCCAATCCACACCTCCATCACCTGCGGTAGGTATATTACAGAGAGTTTAAGTACGAGGATTGGAGGGAGGGAATATAATGACGACGTTTAATGAAGGTGCAGGCAAGGTAGGGAAAGAGAGAAAGAGAAGATGGGGAGGCGCGCAGACAGTAGGCCTGGGGATCGTGGGCGGAGTTGCTCGCAACCCCCGAGGGGGTTAGGAGGTTGGAGCTGTCTGAGGAACGGCGGGTAAATAAAGGCGGTGGAAGAAAGGAAAGAGGGGGTGGATTTGAGGGAGTGGAAGGAGTGACGGGAGCGATGCGCGCACGAGCCATGAGCATCGAAGCGTGAAGGAAAAGGCAGAGAAAGCGAGAGTTAAAGAAAACGAAGATGGAGGAATGTGGCGTCGAGGGATAAGAGCGAGGAGTTTGTGTGTGCTACGTTATATTTGAATCTGAATTTCCCATTTCATTACAGAGGGTATTTTGCCTTTAAAAAAAATTGTGTGGACCACGATATGCTTTTCGCTCTACAGTGTCGTACCCTGTGTAGCAACGTATATTTTCGCAATACTATGGAGTGACAACGCATTTTGCGTCCATGTGTATATCAAATTCATCATGCCGCAATTCAAATAATTGCAAATAATCAGTCACTTCGCAAGCTCCAGGTGGTGTTCCGTACTTTTTGGCCCAATTTTTGAAACGTTGGCTCCATTACTAATGTTACTATAGACACGTTTTAAAATGAAACATTCCAAGTGTAATTTTCAAAGTGACTTAAAATATTTGTTCTACAATATGGAACGATTTGACAAAATGAAGGCAGGTACTGTCAATTTCATTTATTTATCACGAAATGTATCGTGATTACGCATAATGTTCTACGATCTAACGTGTTGCGATTATATGGAACGACATCGCAGTGAGAAATTTAATTTTTATCTTGGAGGAAGGAGACTAGACGGCGCAGTAGCTCATTATGTAGAGCGTTTGGCTCTAAATGAATGTCCCAAGTTCGAATCCGGGGATGGCCTTAGGTCACCTCTATCAAGGCCCAATCTGTATCATTTTCTGAGACCACGTCTTGCATAAAACCACGTCTTGAAAACCACAGGTTGCATAAACAAAGGAGCTGACTGGAATGATTGTTTTATGTTAATTTCATTCACCATTGGTCTTGGTTCTAGTTAAGCTCCATCCTAACTGCCAGGCCTAGCATCGAGTTGTAATGATGATTCAAACCACTGTTCAATCAGCGACAAGATCGGCTCATCCGAGGTCTCACAAGATGTGATTCAAGGAATTATCGAATTGGGACTTGATTAAGCGAAGCAGAATCTTGTTCTAGGTTTCAGTAGAATAGCTATGCGTTTCAGTGGCGTGATTTTGAATGATTTCGCAGAAGTCGCTAATGCATCTAAAAGATTCTGTATTTCTATGTTTAACAATGGGAAACCGCACAAAGAATCTACATCTACATAATACCCTGCAAGGCACCATAAAGATCTGCAGTTCTGTGCAGCGAAGATCGGCAAGATTTGTAATGGGACGGTACGATAACTATATTAGCGTAACCAGTCTATTAAATGAATTAAAATGGGAATCATTGTCAGATCGCAGGTTTAAATTTAGACTTAATCTCCTAAATGAATTCCAAGATAATATTTTCAGTGATGACGTAAAAAATATTTTGCGAACCCCAACCTACTATGGTAAACTGGATCAGAGTCACAAAAATAGAGAAATTGATTGCCGAACTAGCAGATTCAAAATGTCCTTTCCTCGTACAATTAGGGATATGAATAACGGTAAATATATCCAATACGAGTGTATCAATTGATAGTATAGGTAGTTGCATGTTGGTATAAGGAATTTAAGCTTACCCAACTAAAAGCATTATATTGCATGCTTGTATTGCTAATTTTATCTTTTTAAAAAAAAATAATTTTAGACTAGTATATTACTACTGATTTTTTAGGCATGATATCTAGTGCACGGTTGGTGAGAATTACCCCCTGCCACACACCTTTATGGTGGATTTCAGGGTATTATGTAGATGTAGATGAAAGGTGTGTGGCAGGGGGGAATAGACCTTTGCATGTCAAAAATGAAGAGGGAATTCGAAAAGAAGTAACTGGACGTAACGAATCTAGTATATACCATACAAGCAGCACATTACACAGCACAGCAGGGAAGGATGGAAGGCTGCGGTTCACCTACCTTAGGATGAAAAGTTGGAGTGAATTTATCCTGGCTTACTGCTCTAGTGTTGAGTCACACGGTTAATCCTTACATGGAAACAAGCCTTTAGTATTTAAATCGCGTACCTGTATTAACATATCCAGAGTTATTCATGAAAATCGCCTCACACTTCCATAGTAAATTTCGATTGCATGTCGCATTATCTCCTTCACATCTCGAGGATATCTCATATCGCTACAGCCTGTTCAGCACGGAGAATGGTTCGACTTTGTGAGGACACTTTATCAGGAGTTTTATTCGAAAGGGAGGAGGGTGGTCTCTGCCTTGGGGTAGCGGAGGCGTGTGGAGAGAGAGAGTATAAGTTTTGTGTGATGGGAGGAACGAGGTGCGACTCGAAGCGCAGGAATGGGTGGAAAATGGACTTAAGTGATCTATTACCCTACTGGATGGGGTGTTGGCTGTGTGTATTCATGCTCTGAGAAGTGAGACAAACGGATTTGGGAAGAAGTTCCAGGTTGATAGGAGGAGGGAGTGAAGGGATTGAGGAGGGAAGGGAGGGTTGTTCAAAGTGGGAAGGGGTCGTAAAATGGTGATGTAAGAGGGATATAGAAAGGGCTCCACGTATTGGACCAAGGCCCGAAATAGATAACTCGGTATGCCAATGAAGTAGGCAATGATAACGAGGGTTGGTCGTGACGGGAACGGCACGTTAGGATATGGGATGCGAATTACTTGGCGAGTTTGTTTGTTTATGCGCCTCGCGGGGTCCCCTTTCACAGCAAACGTTAAATGAGTAGTTAATGGAGTTATTTAAGGGGGATGGAGAACCCGTAGGTGCGGGGAGGAGTGGGAGGGGGGGGTGGGGTTGAGCTGGCTTTAGACAGAGTACGAAAAACCGTATCAAAAATTTAGCCATCGCTTACATCTTGACTGGTTGAATTCTATGATTTGGGTCACGAATGTCTTTCCTCGATTCTTCCTTCCTTCCACTAACCTATTCTAATCAACTTATTTGCTCCCTTTAAAATCAAGTATGCAACTTTATCGGACGTTTCTTGAGGCAGGGTGGTTTCCTGAATGGATTGGGAAAGGGTAAAGTGGTCGGGAAGAATCGCAAATGACCTCCGATTAGGTATGTGGAGCTGGTATTGGAAATTAAAATAAGACTAACATTGTTATATTGCAATCAGTAATATTGTGCAGTGAGTTTAGCTGGTGGAAAAATCGAGTGGAGAGTGCTGTCCAAGCCAATCTTGGCATTAATTAAATGTGATGTTGGTGAGCATGTTTAACGCGCCACCGTCTTCCTTTGGTGAATTCATTTCAGCTACACTGTAGATTGAGGGCAGTGTTTCCTTTACAGGGTGCGCCAAGGTGATACTGCACCACGCCCTGAACTATAATTTCCTGTTATTATTTCCGCCAAACTCATGCATTTATTACAAATAAGAGATATGTTATGATTATAAAATACATGTGTTGCAATATATTTGTAAGGCATGCTTCATGAATAAAAATTATTTAGGCGACTTCATCGATGTTATAGTCTCAAGTTTTTGACAAGTCTCCTGAAAAGTAAAGCTTTCACATGCAGCCCTCATTCTATCGTACTCTTTCAGGAAATGTTGCAGTTTTATTGTTTAGTTTATAACTTTGGTGATTGTTGCGCATGGTGTGGCTCACTTCCTGCCACTCACCCTCACGGTAGCTTCCAGAATACTATGCAAATATAGATCCGTCTTAGCTTGCTCTCACACCATGTCTTCTCTTGCCTGTCATCGACTTTTTTTTGACCATCGTGTCACAAAATTGCTCCTCAGTATTTTCCCGTTTACTGTTCAAAAAATTTCTTAAGGTGATTTTTCTCCAACTCTCTTGAACCACTGCATTAATTACCTATCCTTAGCCTTTGATCTTATGGTATTTCTACTGCATACAATGTCATGCGCTTCCAGGTCTTGAAAAAAAATGTGACGGAGGTGATTAGGATGCTGTGACTAGTTATATCTCATTTCATAGAAAGTTAATATGAATAGGCGACGACTTTGGGAAATACTAGCGGCATCATCAGAAATTTCGTCGTGAGGTTGGAGGAAATATTACTGTGGTAAGCGAGAAACTAGGATGGAAAACCATTTTATCGCAAAACGAACCAGTGGTGTTTTGGTAAGGTTTTTGTCTGGTTAAAAGTTTAACGGAATTGAAAATAGTTTTGGCTCTTAAGTTAAATAAGACAGCCATAAATTACGTATCGCTAAAGAGGGGAAGGAGAGGTTGGGCTGATCGCTACTTGATCGCAACGACGATACAGAGGAACAGCCTTCCGTTGCATTGAAAGTAAAATGAACTAAAATTCATTTTTTACCCAGTAATAATTATATGCATAATAATGAATGGTCATATAAACGAATTGAGAAATGAATGAGGTATTCGTATAGAATTTATCTTTTTTTCAATAAAAGAATTTGAAATTTCGGGATAAAAATTAAAGGATGATATGTTGTGCTGGAGGGGGAGGCGAGGGGAAATAGAAAATAATCGTTACATATTATATGAATGACCAATCCAGTATGTTTGTGAGAACATGATTTTCGTTTTAATGTCCCATCTTGATGCACAAATTCACGATTGCTACGGTCTGAGAAACCCTTCTCGAACTCAGGTGAAGCCTTGAGAAGTATTGTTAAATAGTTACGGTCTCTCGCAAAATTTGAAAAACTTTTGAATAAACCTGAGTTTTCGTGGTTACCACGAAAATGACAGTGTGGAGACCAGAACATTTCGGAACATGTAGGGAAACTCAATGCGGGTTTTACTCGAAAAGAGATTAAATACTTGACTAAAGTTCTTCAGTCATTACTCGTGGAAAAAATGTTAAAGGAAGTTATTTTTTTCTGCGATTAAATGCATAATTCTACGGCATCATACTTCGTTGGAAGGGATTCCTAGGGAGTTTAGATCCATAAATTCTAGAAGGTCGACGTGCTCCTTCTACGCTTGGAAAGCTTAATGTGTTTGCTTTAAAGTTAGATTTTAAACTTCCTTAGAGGATTCCTGGAAGACATCTCAGAACTCCTTTTGGCTCTTCAAACGGAAATGTTAAAACTTGTTGGCGCTATTAAATAATCATCCTCGCTTAACAAGTGACTAGTATTTTTATTCTTCTTGGCTCCTATTGATATTAACTTTGGCGACGAAACATAATTGCTCGTATCTTCTTCAGTGGTAAAATCCATCTCCGTTTATGACGAAATTGAAGTTATCGCTCTCACATCAAATGAATATCGAATTTTTATGTGCCATCAGACGGTTTTTCAGATATTATTTTCATTTTTTTTAGAAGTCCTTCGAACCTGTAATGGAATGTTGTCGGTAGGAACTCAATTAATTCCCTTTGCATCTGGTAAATATTTACTTGAACAATAGGAATTTTTTTGATATGTGATCCGGCAGGGGCTAAACATTTACACTGCTATGCCCGAACGCATTCCGTCGACGAATAAAATGTGCCGTACATTAGACTATTGCACGAGTGCGAGGAGTGTAATTGTAGAAATAAACTAAAATATATTGAGTTTCAATATTTATCAATGGACGATCGGAAATATATCTGTGGGAATTCCAATCTAATGGGAATCGTGTGCACTCAGTCACATCACGTTTAGAGTTGTTTGAGGATCGGCCCAATGTAAACTTAGTTTTTCAAAGCGCAAGTTAATCCCCCTGACTAGTTTTAGCTCCACTTGAATTTTTTTTATTACAACGCGAGGATTAACTAGAATGTAAATTCGTTCGATCTGCTGCGGTAAAACGATCCTATTCGTGTTTTTCGGGTAGTTGTTCTGTGCTAGATAGTGTCCTGGAATCAGCAGAAAGTGTGAAATAGGCCAGCGTTGGGCTTAAACTAATGGTCAGGCATCCTTAATGAAATGTGGGTATCTTATATATGTCGTGAATAACTCCTGATCCTTATTTAATTGCGTATTGCGTGTTTCATGTACATCTCGTCTTCTCTTGCAAATTTTTCCTTGGGTCGTTTAAAAGTGCTTTATCCTACTAGTTTGTAGCGTTATTTTCAGCCCTAGGCGAGTGACATTGTATCTAATTGTTAAAAAAGTGAGTGTGAAAAGTGAAGCTAAGAGTGAGAGAAAAGGAAAAAAGCTAGGAGTGAGGTTCTAAAAATATAAGTAAATGTTATTCGGTCTACGTAATGGGAGATAATAAGGATTAGACCACTTTGAATGATCAAAATATTAGAAACGGGACAGAATATTTGTGAACCTGTACTACTTCATGAATAACCTAGTCATCCTTCTTGCCGTCAATTGATAAAAGTAAGGGATTGCTTGGAGGCTCCGAGAGCGAAGTGCAGGCTCCTGTTCTTCGGTCGAAAGACATAATCGGGAATACGACGCCTGCGGAGGAGGAGGAGAGTCTGGGATGGTGGGACAGGAAGAGATCCAAGTGGCTATATATATCGCTATAGCAATATTTTCATCGTTGCCATTATTTCTCAAAGATTATGATTTTGTTTGCAAAAAATAATAAATATATTGTTTTTATCGTCGTTGAAAAATAGTTCTACATTTTAACGCTTTGAGGTAAGGGAATTACTATGTAACGGGAAAGAGAGCAAGACAGATAGAAGGGGGATGTGGAAAAGGGGCGGAATGGGAGAGGAAGCCCCTGTTTTTTTATTCTATAAGGGTGGCGGGGACGACTTCCAGACCCGTAAAGGAGCCACCATCCACTTGGATCTCTTCCTGTCCCACCATCCCAGACTCTCCTCCTCCTCCGCAGGCGTCGTATTCCCGATTAAGTCTTTCGACCGAAGAACAGGAGCCTGCACTTCGCTCTCGGAGCCTCCTGCAATGAGTCAGAGGTTAAGAGAGGGGTCTCTCGCGATGAGTAAAACTAGTCTCGGGCCCACGCTCTCTCCCAGTCGCAGCCGCCCTTGGGGCAGCTTAAAGAGAGAGAAGCTTTGGGATGACTTCCTCGCGGTCGTCTTGACCGGGTCTCAGACGGGCACTCTATAAAAGGAAGGTAGTTCCCGACATGTTGGCATTGGGAGACTGGACTAGACTTATCTGGACCGCGGAATGACAGTGCAACAATCACTCGGGTTACGTGGGCGCTGGGCCTCTTTTACTTTTATGTGGGAAAGGAGTTCTGTCGATTTTTTTCAGGCAAAAAATTCTTTTGTTCTAATAAACAAGCCAGATTCAGGGGTGATGTGGTGGAAACGTTCCATATAAACAGAAAGATATTGCAATTTTCCTCAGAAGTAAAAATTTATTGTGACAAGTTTCAATGTAACTACATCATTATCAAGTGATTGCTAATGATGTAGTGCCCCCCTGCCGCGCACCTTTATGGTGGCTTGCAGGGTGTTGTATAGATTTAGATGTAGTAACATTGAAACTAGCTGAAATAAATTTTTACTTCTGTAGAAAATTGTTATATTTTTGTACCAGAAAAAATATCTTTCTGTTAATACCTTGTTCTACCGGAAATTCATACCTCGGTAACACTTTTGCTCGATTGCATGATGCTTGATAAACTATTATAAAGGTAGAGATAGGATAGAGGTTACAATTTTGTAGATATGTATACACTATGTAAACCAATCGTTCTTCTAGGGTACATTTTGCAACCTCAAGTTTTGAGAACATCTGAAATACGACCCTTCGTATTCTGTTTATTCCCTGGGCTAAATTTTCTGAATATTTTAATGATATCATCGCTAGGTCATTGCGGGTATATACCGACCAAGTAAGTAACGAGAAAGTCCTAGGAAGAGTGGGAGAAAAGAGAAGTCTGCTGAAAACCCTATAAAGAAAACGAGACAAAACGGTCATATCTTAGGGCATGATGAAGACAATCGTCGAAGGATAAGTGAACGGAAAGAATAGAAGAGGCAGGCCTCGTACGAGATATATGGATCAAGTTGTGAAGAATATAAAAGAGAATAATTACGTTAATATAAAGAGGTTGGCCAATAGAAGAATCGAGTGGAGGGCTTTGTCAAACCAGTCCTAGGATTGTTGACCGATGGTGATGATGATGCATGATATGTAATGCATGTTTCGGGTGAATTCACCCCTTGTCACGCACCTCCTTGAGAGAGAGAGAGAGAGGGAAAATATTTTATTTCATATTCAATGCTTGCAGGGTATTATGAACATTTAGATACATCGCTGTGAATGAATACTGATATTCAGGACGTTTATTACCTTTCTTTTCTTGAATGAACATATGCTGCCCAACTTCAACCATCGCAGACTTGTTTCTCTCACAATGAAAATATTTCTCTTGAGTAAAGTTCTCCAAGACCTTAGCGAGGGTTTGAACTTTGATTTCTTTTTTTCATTTTTTATTGTTCCAATTTCCTTCCATTTCCGCTGTTATTATCGCAAGACTAGGTTCCTCGTGGTCGCATCCGCGGTCGTTTCGCCCCACCGCTGAGGCGTCTTGCAAATGCATACTTGGTAAGCCTTGGAAACTTTGTATAATTCATAGAGGAAATTGCCCTAGGTTTGTAATTACGCACTTGTCTCTCGATTCATGATGGGAGAGTTATCTGTCCCCCGGGGAAACAGTGGAGTATTATACATATGCCTAAGTGTTCTGTTTACGACCGTGAAGAACAAGCAGAAATCTTCATTAAGTGTTCGTGGTAGAGCTGCCTTGGTTTTCAACCTGCTTTAGATTTATAAACGCCACCCTTAAATTTATTTCTTCTTCTTGAATATCTGCACACCTTTATGGTGGCTTGCAGGGTATTATGTAGATGTAGATGTAGATCTGTCCTTCCTAGTCATCCTTTGGGCTCAGTAGTCCTCTTCGACGAAACTAAATAAACCTTAGGGATGATCAGGATTACCATGCAGTTATCAGTATAACAAACAACAAATATAAGCATTATTTCACTCACATTCTATTACAGTACGCCCGGATATCATAACTAAATTATTGAAGATATAGTGTAGGTCTTGTATATTAAAAGTGATATTCTTCATTCAGATATTTAGAAGCATTTTTCATAAATGCAGAGCATTACGTTTTTACAGCAAAATCTTCACAGAGACAACTCTGATATTTTGTTATCTTTTTAAATTGACTGCTATAAAAAAAATGGGAGAAAACCTGGAGTCAGCGAGCCTAAGTATGGGTTTTGATTGGGTGCGAATTTTCTGACCATCCTCCGTATTCTATATCTACGTCTTCATGATACCATGCGAGCCACCATAAAGGTGTATGGCAGGGGGTGAATTGTCACCATACATGCACTACATATCATGCATAAAAAAGGATTAGTATAAATATGCTCTTCTAAACTTCACTTTTCAAAAAAGATAAGAATAGCAAAGCAAACATGAAAAAAATGCTGTTAGTTGGGTTAGCTTTAAGTCCTCATACCAACATGCAGCTACCTAACTATCCATTTCTACACTCATATTGGATATATTTACTGTTAGTCATAACCCTAATTGTACGAGTTAAAAAGGACATCTTGAATCTGTCAGCATAAATTAAGTGTAATATTTTCTATATTATACTTACTCTATAGTAATAGGGTCTACATCTTCATCAAGTAATACCGTGCGAGATACTGTCAGGGGGTGGAGACCACCAAACATGAACTACTAGTGTGTAAGTAAGAGCAACAATACTACTATTACATGAAAACGTGTTGGATATAAGGGTCACGTACAGCTAATGGCTAGTACCTACATTGCGTTGAAGTGATTATTGGGTTGAAAAGCATTTCTCTAAATCTATAAATATCAAATCTAACATAATACTCTTTTTTTATTAATATATTTCTAAACGCATCTACAAATATGTCAGCTACGAATTCACTTAAAACGTTATACATAAATTTCTACCAGGTTTCTGACAGTAATTCCCATACTTGTTCCTCTGTCGGACTCGTAACACCAAGACAATCATAAAGACCATTAACAGAGTTGGTAATTTACAAGGTTTTGGGATGGGCTTAGGGTCTTAGGATTCCGTGCCTAAACTGTCTCGCGTTTCGTAGAGCTGTGCAGATATACTTGTCTCTATCCTACCTAGCTTTATCCACTCTACTTCATCCTTGGGTTGCTTCCTGTTTCTCAACGCTGACGTCCACCATTTTCACTTACGTCTTTCCCCCATCCTATCTTTTCCAGTGACAAAAGAATGAATATTTTCTTCCTCACTAGTCTCACCATACATTCAATGTCCTTTAAACCCAACCTTCGAAAATCTGGAATCCAAAATTATTCCTCGGTTCCAAAATATCTCTGGAAATCACGCAAGACGCATATTTTACAATAATGAACATCACCCTTCCTCTATTCCCATTATATTATCACTTTCAATAGTTTTTATAACTTATTCAGCACAACTATTGCGTTCAATCTTGAGGATGAGTTTTTTCACTACCCTAAGAATACAAGTTAAAAATTACTTCAATTTCCAGCGCTAAGTGTAATTAAATTCTGTCTTAGCGTTTTGGTAAATGGGTGTTCTGACGCTAGCTTATGCACCCATTTATCTTCGGAGTCAACCGAGAACAATATTCTGTCCTCGAACGCATCAGAAAATTCGATGTAGGGCATAATGAGTCCAAATTATGCACCCTTGCCTACCGCCACAGCCCGAGTTGCACGACAGATGACAGCACCTGCTTCGACCGGGTCGTCCTCCGTAAAAAAAGGTGGGACACCCTCGACCTCTCCTTAACCTAAGGTTTGCCCCGCTAATGGATCCCGAGTGGGATTTTTCAGTCAGAAATGTAAGTCAGGGGAGAGGTTACAACCAACCGGCGCAGATCTCTGCCCCTTCCTCCCCCATCCTCCCTCACCCCATTTACCGTCTGCTGAGGACACCCTTCTGATGTTGTTGCAGCTGCCTCTTGAGTGGGTTCTCGCTTGCTTGCAAGCCCTCGGGAGGAACGTTGCCTCAGGGGGTCAGCGGATACCATAAGCACGCCCTTGGGCCTATTATTTTTCTTTCATCGGGCCAACGGCATTCTCTAGAGATTTTGAAGCAATCGAAGTGAATGGCCGTTATGATGATTTTGTTTGATTCAGCAGCTTACTAGAAGATCTCGGATGGAAATCGCTACCGTTGGTTAAAATTTAGACAATCTTTTGAGTAAATTGAAAGCTGATATGTTCACTGATAGCGTTAAAAATATGTGAAGAGCACTCATCTATTACGCTTGATTTCATCAGGACTACAAGGTTGGAGGAAATAGTTATTATTGTAGACTGCTGGCCTAGTGCATTAAAAATGTACTCCTTTCCTTGTGCAATATGAGACCATAATAGGCAATAACATAAGTAAATGTGTAGGCTTATTAGGTAACGTACCTAATCTGCAATTCATAATCTGAAAAATTATTTAACAATATTGAGGCATATTGACGGACTAGTAAAGAATTCAAATATTTACAAATAGATGTTATATTACATTATGTCACTGTGTAACCGACGGTGCGTTAATATTTTTTATTCTATATGAGTGTTAGAAGCATATTGAGAACACTCGTGTATAACCCTGGGTTCGACTATGAAAGCAATATTTTGGAGATAAATTACCATACAGATACATTTAAATGTATTTCTTACCACGAACAATTAAATATCTTAATAGGCAATATAATAATTGGTTAGATTGGTAGGTGTATTTTAGGTATCGTAGTTTGAAGCACATGATCATAGTTCCACTAACCCAAATTGACTGCCTCGTTCCAAGCGTGAATAGAATAGAAATTGTTGCTTGACAGCAAATGTACAGCAGAATAATAAGATAAAGAATATATCTTAGATTGTAATGAATATTTCGCACTTAGCTGGTGCATTCAGAATAAACATGTTTACATCATTTAGTTTTACTGTGTTCCTTAGTGAAAGTAGAGAGATGGCATTGACTTAATGCATGATTAGTGATCATTCACCCCTTTCCACACAACGTAGTGGTGGCTTGCAGGATAATCTGTAGATGTAGATGTTATTTCATTGGTCAGTAACTCCGATTTTGGCCTTTTTTCTGGATTTATCTTTATTCTTTACTGGCTCATGATGACAACACCTTTGCGTGCCTAATGGCTTTGATAATGATGCGTTTTAACAAATGCCTAACCTTCAATAAAAACGCCTTTAGATAGTACATATTTAGATCCTCGTGCCTGGTGGATGCATAATTATAGCGTTTTGAAAATAATAATATCGTTTATTTAGATGAATCATGATAATCAAGTAGATGCATAAAAAATTGAGATTTCTATCTGTTGCAATAAAAACATTAAAACATGAATATATATTTTAAGGCGTACAAACTGACTCTTCCAATACCCTTCACACTTTCATGAAATCTCCTTAGTACACAAATAAATTTAAGTTTTTAATATTAGTTCTTACATTACTTATATTACTTAATGGTACATTATTAATATTATGATACCTTTAAGTACAACATGTGTCAGTGAGTGTCATGCATTAATCGGCCATTTTTTTAGTCAAAAATACCGAGATTTTTAATCTTATTTGGTTCCGAGATCGATTGATTATATGGTGACAATCCCCTGTAAAGGAGTGAGGCCTACATTGATGTTGTATATCGATTTGGATTTGGGTATTTGATGCATTGTTACTCATTATTTTTGCATTAAAGTTTGAAAAAACACTGTGGGATCATAGAATATTGTTTAACATCTTTTGGCATCGCCCCAATTTCAATTTTTAAAAATGAAGAATAAGAAATTGTATTCTAAAGATCGCCCGATATCTATCCATATTGAGGTATTTAACGTTGTTTCAATTTTGGTTTACCTAACACCTTTTGGTATCAGTGTCATGCCTCCACTCTGTAATATTTGTAGCCTATTTCTGTCTGCATTAGTATCTAAAACATGGCCGTTGCGCAGTAATTATAGTGCGGTAGTATTATGCAAATATACGTAATATTTCATCTATCCTTGTACCTCCGTGATACCCCCTGCTACACAATCCCTAGGAATCTAAATGCCCCGTGGATCTACTTACACGAATATTCTCCCTCTAACTCATTGCATCCCTATCCATATTTATGTTTTCTATTCATTGTCTCGTTCCACTCCAAGTACATGTGATGGTAGGCACTTTAAAATCTTCGTTATCCCCTTTTACTTCCCTTGCCTCACTTACTTGCATTACCAGACAGTTATTTTTACATTCGGATTTTCTTCAACTCCTGGTCGGTTAACACAAATTAAGCAAGATTAATTCCCCCATGAACTGAACTATTCCTGAAACATTGCGCATCGCCAAGTTTTTTGTACGTTTTTGCCTCGAGAAGTTCAGTAATTTTGGATTATAACGGACAACTCTATTGTCGTCTTTGAGGTAAAATAGAGTTAGAGAAAAGGGTTTTTGAATTGGGTTTTGGAATTCTGTAATTTATATAGCCATGGTGAGAGGCGTTTGGTAGATCTCAGATTTATGTCATACCCGGTATTGACATGCAAAGTTTTGAGCTCACTACGCCCAAGAGTAAGAAACCGACATTCGTGCCGATCAAAAACATCTTTTTTGTGTTCAAACTGAGAAGAAGAAAGTGGTGCGATTGCAGCTTCCCCAAAGTCGATTTCTCATCCCGTGGTTTCGTCACCGCTAATGTCACACCCCAGCGCCTTAGAATGTGGACAAAAACAGCGAGAGGAGTGTATGTTTATGGGCCTATGAAGGAGGTTTTACTAAGGTGGATCATTTTGTCAGACACCCTTGATTTGTGGAACTGAAGGTCCCAGAAGTATGCTTTTCAAAATTAGACCGAAGAGTAAGCGTCAACATGTTCAAGAGTACTACTCAAGTTCGTAGTATCATGGAAAAAGTAAATTTCATCTTTACATCTGATCTGGGAACCATAAAGCAATTCATTAATTCTCTAATAGAATAGCTCATTCACTCATTTTCTACTACTTTACTGTATTTGGTGGTACCAAAGCTCTGTAGAGATTTGGGGTAAGAAGTGAGAACTACAACACCAGTTTTTGTAATTTTGTTGTTAAAAATTTTTAATGCATCATGGATGAACCTTGATTACATTTATCAGCCTTAATTCCTGGTGGTTTGACTTAACTTCGAATTATTCAAAGAATGACCTCACTTTTTTGGGATTTATAATATTTCATTGGTTCACTGAGCAACTTTATCGCAGCAGGCAATAAACCAAGTTGGTTGGACATCGCGTTCCTCTTATGACTAGATGCGGGAACTCCAAATACCGTCCAACCGGTTCTATTTTTCCAGATATTGAAATTGAAGTAATGCTTTTATTAATCATCTGACTGGCACGATTCCCGTCCCTTCCTATAAGATACAGTAAATCCTAACGGTGTTTTGGAGTAATTAATTATCATTCAGTGGCGCACTCAGTGGAATAACAGATGTAGCTTATGCGCATATTTTCTTGTCAATCGTTTTTCGGTCATAAATTTTATTTCACAATTTACGAAAAATAGTT
The DNA here is from genome assembly GCA_933228895.1 of Platycnemis pennipes. Taxonomy (NCBI): domain Eukaryota; kingdom Metazoa; phylum Arthropoda; class Insecta; order Odonata; family Platycnemididae; genus Platycnemis; species Platycnemis pennipes. Next base: position 58,847,825 of record OW121853.1, read on the forward strand.
GAGATTTTCCATGCATCGTTCTCAGTTAGATGGGGGTGATGATTGATTGCTAAATTTTCATTAGTGTGATATAGTGTGCTTTTTAAATGATTATTTTATTTTTCCTCGGTAACATTTGATACTGATTGAATGCTGAAGAAGGATATTTAACACGTATCCCCTTATCATAAAGATAGAAAAATATTTTCGTTACATGTCCGAAGGATGGTTCCCGGTGTATTATATAAAAGCAGGCCAAAACTGAACACTCGGCGTCCTTAGCCCTGAGAGTGATGGGTGAGTCGGGCATCAAAACGTCGGAAACTATGAAACTTTTGGCCCGGTGGAGATCCCGGAAACTCTACATAATGAATAAATATTGTATTCTACAAGAATATCTTTCATCTGCCATCCTCTCTTAATGGTTGGAATGAGGAAAAATCTGGCGTTTGGTTAAAAAGGAAAGTGGAGCGGAATAGCTGAAATTTCAGTCCCAATTTCGTGCTGGAGCAGAATCATTAACGGCAGGACTCAAAAAATTCCCTTTTTTGACTTCTCCGCGGTTCTTTTGTAGGTCGCTGCGTTCCATTGAAATTTAGGGGGGGAAACGCGTCTTGTTACGCGGACCTCTGAGGCAATTTCTCAAGCTTCACGCAAAATTCGCCTGGGAAGCGGCAGTTTTTTTCTTTTAACGAATACCTTTTCCCACCAAAATATTTCTTTATCATTATTTTTTTCACTCCCTGACGTCCTCATCTGGTCGAGGAATGTTGTGTGAGTGTGTAGGTGTGTGTGTGTTTGTGGCTGTGTTTAGCCTCGTTCGCTCTTACAGGGTAAGGGGTGCGCTGGGTACCCTTAGGCTCTTCGTTTCCACACTCCACGCGAAATGTCCCCAGCCGACTTACAGCCATCCCTGGGTCGTCTTCTCTCTCCCTCTCTCATCTTCCTCATCCCTTGGCTCCACTCTCCCCTATCCTTACCTCTCCCCCTCCCCCCACGCACTTTTAAAATTCTAACTCCCGGCGTTGTCGTGGGGGAGGAGGGAGCGCGGTTTTAGGGAGGGGATGGACCCGAGAGGAAAAGCTCGCGGGGGCGAAAACCGGGAGTCGGAAGGAGGGGAGGAAATGTTTTCGTAACTGCTGCTACCCTCTGGTGGTGGCTCGTGGAGTCGCACGACAGTTTGTCTGACGAATAAATCACGGTTGCGCGCATCTTTCTTCACCGCCCCCTCCCTATTCCTCCCCCGCCCCCCATTCCCTTTTCTCCCTTCCACCCCCTCCACAATTCCCTCCCTCTCCGCTTGGCTCCGTCGTCGTCGCCGCTCTCAGAGCGCCATTTCTCAGCGCTCCACTCCGCACCCTCTCTCGCGTCCCATCTTCCCTCTCACCCTGCTCTCCCCCACCTTCACGACTCCTCCTCCTCTCTAGCAGAATAAAATCTTTGTCTCAACATCCATTACCGGGGAAATGCAAGCACTGGCTGGCGTGGAGGGGAGAGAGAGAGAGTTTGTACCTAATGGGGGAAGTCAGAATGGTGTGGCGCACCGATTATAACGCGATTCCGAATTGTGAAATGGACTCTCATCTCAAAAGCTAGGCGCGATGACGGATTTAATTGCCTCTCAAGTGTTTATTTAACAGAGCCTCACCCAGCTAATGTGAGTGACGAAGCAATGCCTGTTACGTGGATGCACGGAGGATAAATGTGCAATCTGCTTTATTCCGCTTCGGATTCTCTTGTTGAAACTAAAAATGATAAAACTGCCACATTTTGGAGCCCTTTCTAATGGGATTGAATGCCTTAAATGTTACAGTTAGTGGATCTTAAATGGATTTGTTTTTAGGTATTGTCGGCATTGACAGTGATTATGTGGTGATTTTCGTTAATTGCTGTATATTCAGCAACGTCTGAGTTTTAGATATACTCGGTTTTGTCGCATGCTTATTGCTTTGTCCGTTGGAGGATTTGTAATGGATTAATAATGTATGAAGCCTTCGATAAAATAAGCTGGAAATTTTAGGTCACTCTTACTGTCATCCTTCTGAAAAGCAGGTACCAGTTACTGGTATACCATTCCCATGTCTTTTGTTATCTGAGATAGCTTTTGTTTACCTTTCTATAAGTTCTTTAAGTCTCCGTTTCTTCCCCTTTCTTGTTGTTTTGATATGAAACGTGATGCTTCTTTATGTTAAAAATATGAAACATGTTGCCTTCCTGTCAGCGTGTAGTATTACCCCATCCATTTTCGAAAGGCAGCGTAAACCTTCACATTACCCTCTTCTCATTTGCTTTTAAGTCTTTAGTCGCACTTATAGGTACATAAGACCGGTAGGAAATGTATAAGAATAAGAAAGGATCGGTTAATAGGATGGATGGAGAGAAACCCGGTGTCGGCATAATCCTGCCCTTACATTAGCGAAAGGCGCCAAGGAGACCATACGACGGACGGAGCACTGTACTCATTGGCTTTTGCGATAAAAAATGCACAACCATGCCTGGGTGGTGAGTATACGACAATGGTGGGACTCGAACCTGCGACTCCAGGAATAGCTGGTGAGGACCTTAGTCCGTGCCGGCCTTGTATCCTACCGCCGCGCCGACGGCGGCGGGATAAAGTCCTCCAAATAGTTTATTTCTTTTGCTCTCCAGACATCTCATACTCCTTCTGTTACCGGGTTGCTGAGAAGATAATTTTGGCTCTTCATTGAGACGACTGGAGATATTGAAATTATGCTTAGGATTAATTATGCTCACTTTATTTTACAATCCTTTTATACATCTCAATATTCGTCGAAAATTTCACCTATCTATTTTCCACCCTCGTTTAGGAAATGTTGGGATTGAGATTTCACGATTCTCTGTAACCAATGAGTATTATGGTACCGCGGGTTGCATCTGAATATTCTTGGCACTTTTCTTATTGTCCATAAAATCGAGAGTTATCTAAGCATATGATTCTTGGCACGTATAATACTCGACTCTTTTTTTTCAAGCGGTTATTCTTCGGAATCTGCAGTGCGTGATATTACTTTACCGATTTCAAATATTATAACGGCGCAATATTCCAACAGTGTAGCAATTGAGAGGCTTGGCATGAGATTTTACAGTGATAGAAATATTCGAGAAAAATATAAAAGGTTTCTGTCCCCTTAAAATAATGATTTATAATATTGACGCTCGTGTTTTTTTAAATTTATCCCATAAAATGAATTATATGTTCATAGTGGTATTTATTTAGAGATCTTAAATTTCGTGTCATTAATTAATTTCGTTTATCCGTTCCGAAGTTGGACTTGAGGATTTTTTACAGTTTACCTGAATGTTTTTCACAGATTTTATCTATAACCTTGCATAATTTAATTACTGAAAGGTAAACTTAGGGGGGCCAAAAGGCAATTCCGGTAGTCAATTGAACGTGCCGTCAAATTACATCCATTAAAAAAAAAAAAGATTTTAAGATACTAAAATGAAATGAATGAATTGCATAAAAGTGAAAGTATTCCCTTAACGGTAAAGGTTTTTATTGAAAAATATCCTATTTCCTTTTTTCTATTTACCTCAATTAATCTGTTTTCTATTTTACCGTAGAGTTCTTCATAATCTTTTAATTAAAAATGTGGATATCTTTCTTTTGGTTGTACTTGCTAAATTTACCTCGCAACGTTGTGGGACTATGTATTCTTCCTTAATTATAACGCTGAAATATCCTTTCATTGGGCATCTCCCTCTTGGGTTTTTCTCTTCCTCTGTTGCTGTCTCCTAATTGTGGCCTATTTCCAGAGGAATGAGGATTTTATCCGGTAAATGACTCATCTGCCTCCGTTCGCCACTTTCTAGGACTTCGGCCATGCTAACTTCGACACCTTCGCAGCCCATTTAACCATCCTCTTTCTTTCTTTGCTCTCTATTCTTTCCTGTTTTTCAGCCTATCAGGATCTCATTCAGTCATTTAGTTTGATCTACACAACCTTCGTCTCAATGGCAGTAAATTAATTATTTATAATAATACCAGTGAACGTCTCGATTTTACTTCCCAAATAATAGGATACGAAGTAAGTTTTAACGTCAAATGTGAGTAGCTTGCCTGCATTGTCGTATAGTTACTTGTTTTATCTGTTCGCCAAGTTAAGGTATGTTTTACTAAACTTAATTACTGCTGGTTTGCAGATGTAAATTTGAATGGAAAAACCGAGAGTTAAATCTTGCAGCCTTGCATTTGCATTTCATTAAAAATTGCCATTTGCAGTCGTGTAGTGCTGGTCGTGGAAGATACCTAATTTTCTGTTTTCAGTCATTTTAGGATTAGTGGATGCACGGATAGCTTTGAAAACACTTGTACAGACAGAGCAATGCTTGGTTTATGAAATGTTCTACATTTAATGTTATGCATCCTTTCTTAAAACAGCGAGATTCATATTTTTGAATGCCTACATTTAGACTTCCTCCGTATTGATGGCGTTTGATGCCAAACTTTACGTTTTGCGTTACATATTGTATTTATTTGTAAATACTAATCATGTTATTATAGGATTATCATTTAGTGATAGTAATTAAAATTAGCCTGAAGGAGATAATGCAAGAGAATTATGTGCATGGTCCTTGAAAATCCTTAGCTATGAACTGTTTATCGCTTCTTGCAGTTGTCAGTTTATTTTTACTCTTTTCTTATGAACTACGCTAGCAGGAAGTATAGGTATGTAGCGTAGACATATTTTTGTTCTAGGTTAAATTCCCTTATTCATTCTCTTTCTTTGTTTCGTTTATTTTATATACGTATACTTTACTTTCCCCAGGCATTCCATTCTGCTTTCCTTTTTGTTATCTACTCTCTCTCTCTTTATCCTTCTTTTCCCTCCCTGAGGAGTTGAAGAATTCATTTATCAATCTCTCTCCCGGTTAATCCGGGTAGTAAACCTCCCCGCCTTTCTCTCCCTCTCTCTTTCCTCCCGATGTCCACCCTTTGGGAATTCCTTCCAAAAGAGAGCGCACGAGGGCGGAAGAATGGGGGGGCGCGGGTAGGCTGTCAGGGGAGGAGTGGAGTGGGACGCGCGATTGTTGGCTTATTACCCTTCTGAGTCCCCTCCCACTTTCTTTTGAGGGTTTTTGTTTCTTTTTCAAAGGAATAAGGGCTGGAACTTTCGATTTATGGCTTAAAAAGGACTCCGAGCGGGAAGACGTGTTTGCGATATTTTGGCGATGATGAATGTTAGCGGTGCTAATTTCCGCGGCCTTGGGGTGTATTTATTCCGCACTCTCCCCCGGGAACGGAACGCGCACTTGCTTGCAGATTCTGGAAACCTCCGCCAACGCTGGTGATCCACTATTCATTCCTTCCCTTGGTGATTGCGGTCCCTGCTCTTCTGATTAAGGTTAAGTAATCGCAGTAATTGGATCATCCTGCGCTACGATGGTTTTGGGTCGTTTTGCATCGGAAGCTTTGCTAGGTAAAGCGATAGCATTGCAAAACAGCATCCATTCTCAGGGATGATCTGGAACAGAGGTCCTTCCCTTTCTGAGCGTGATTTAATTCCCTTGAGTTGAGTCAGGATTTGAAGCTAGGTACGCTTCATCACCTAATTTAGTGCGCATTTTTGTTCTTTTTTCAGTAGTACTATTTTTACGAGTAGTTTGATTAATTTTATGTTATGATTAATTCCTTTCATTTTCAACTTCAATTATTTATTGTTATCATTGTATACTCTTTGAAAATTGCATGTTTTTCGCAGACAAAGGCTCAGGAGTATTTTGTTAGCCCTTAATTTCCCCTTCTGTTTCAAACACCGGCGCGGCGTTTTGAGCGTGTTGATTGATGTTTTTTTCATCACCACCTCTTATGATATTAATTTTTGTTTTCAGAATTTTTTTATGTTCACACTCGGTACCGTAGAATTTACAAATCTTTTTCCATCCAGTAATTGACTCACGTTCAATGGTCCCTACGTAGTTGTCCATTTTCTTTCATTCCCCTGAACTATAGTGACACCTCATCAACCCCACATAGTGCTTTTATTTCAAAATTGAATAGGTTCTTGGTCATCTGATGGTCAGTTGCCACGGTCTGTTATTTGACGTAGCAGAGGCTGCCATAAATAGCGATTTTCTTTCTTACATTTCGTCATTTAATTATGTTTTGTAAAAGTTCATAGATGCCACGTGTTATTTGGTGTATACTATGGACATTCATTTAATGTTTCTCAGTACGAGTATTTTTACATTCCGTGCGCAATAGCATCACATGCTTTCTTAGGCATTATCCTTCTTATGTCTTGAAATAGTAGTTATGCAAAGAAATGGAATCTATATCGGAGAAGGATCTTCTCCTCATGGTCTAGTTTATCAACGATTTTATGAGAAGTTACTTAACCAACGTCATTGCTTTAGTTCTATACAGGGAATCTATTTTATATTTTCTTAATGTTGCTCTTTGTGCATAGACTATATCACAAAATATCTGGTTCGTGGGGGGAATGCATAGTTTTACCCGCCTCTCTACTATTTAATGATATATCAAGAGAGACATTTCTTCCAATCAATGCAGTGATACAATTCGGCTATTGTCTGATTTGAGAGATCCTCACTCTTATTCTCTGCTACCTTTTAAACTAAACACATCTTAGGAGTTAAGACTTTGCGGAAACAAAAAGGAAATAGTTACTCCGCTGTCTTTCCTAACTGAACTTACATTTCGAAGAACAAGTTAAGCGCTTTTTCACCAGCGATTTTTTTCATAAATGTTCAAATAATTTATTTTAATGTTACCAGATATTTTTGTTGCTGTATTACGAGAAAACAGTTATACTATTAGTTTATATCACTTTGCGACATTTTTTGACACATCGCTTGAGCTTTTTTTTATTTTCTTTATCTAAATGCTGTGCTATTTTTATTAAATGTATAGTACCTATGAGAGCGGACAAGGAAAAGGCACACCACGTGCCTCGGAATCGTGATGAAACAGATATTATCATTTTAATCTCTAAAACAATGTGTACATCGTTTAAGTTGAACAGAAAACTCCCAAGAGAGTGTATAAACCGTGGAAAACTGAGGAACAGGGCGGCATCCAAGTATTGTAAACGAGTCTCAGCTATAACTGATTACTCATATCTCCTCTAGCTCTCCCTTTACTTCATTCCGTGCTGAGGACAGGGGAGATCAGTATGTCGTGTGTTGTTGGGGGCTTCAGTTTGCATGACCTTTAAGCTTCTTTTTAAAGAAACCCATCCACCCTAATTTGCACTGCTGCATTTTGGATGCAGTTACGTGATAGGCGACCCGCAGCAGGGAGTCGAGAGATAAAGCTAACGACTGCCTATGCAGCACACGTTACGTACCATCTCACACGCTATGTTTTATGCCTCGACTATAAATTACAATCCTTCACCTTGAAAACCATAATCAAGGAATGGATGCAGAATTATTTTTTCGCCCTCTTCGCCCTCACAAAGTTTGTGCTTGTTTTCCTAATTAGGCACTTGCACATTCTAAAGCAACATGTGAAAAAACACGCCATTAAAATCTTGGCGTTTTGTGATTAAAAATGAATAGCCCCAATCAACGCTATTTTGAATAAAATTCATCTTCTACAGTCGCAAAAATGGCAAAGGAAACTCTCGTGTGAGATGAGTGGTGCAAGTAACGAAGGATGTAAAAAATACGATTATGAAAAAATGACAAGATTAGCTGATAAGAGAATGAAATGGAAAGTTGTGTCAAACCAATATTAGAATTGCTGACTTGTGATGATAATGATGACTGTTCACCTTAAACGACTCGAGTACATGCAATTACTTGTGGAATATATCTCTCGCAAATATTTGGAAATAAATTTATTCCGTTTGGAAACTTCCAAATCTTCATGAGACGTTTTTTTTTCAGTCACACGAAAGAGGTCTGAGAAACAGGTCTAAATTTCTCGGACTAGTCCCAGATAGACGTAAACTTGGACTGTTGTCACAGTAATCTTAATGGGACCTGAAAATGAAGGGAAACTCGCGGGAGGTCGCATCTTGAGCGCTTTCTACCCGACTAATCGTCGCGTGCTAGGGAACCCGGTTTCTCTCAAAGGTTAAGGCCACTGTTTCCTTGGTAATTGCGTCTCCTTCTAAGGGAGTATCAAAGGGGAAAAAAAGATAACTCGTTTTGAATTTTTTTCCGCCGCGAAAGAATCTCTGCAGTGTGGATGAGTTTGCGAAGGGTTGGTCGGTTGAGAGAGAAAAAGGAAGGTAGGGAATAGGTTGCTTGGGGAAAATGTAAGAGTACGAGAAAGGATGTTAAAAGCCGCGAAAAGGGGAAAAATGGAGGGGAGTGCTGGGGAAATAATGAGCACCAAAGGAGAGCGTGTGTATTCAAGGGAGGAAAAGAAAACGTCCCGCTTATTTTATGGGAAAAGAGGGAATCATTTTCAACACATTAGGTCTCTACCAAAATGTTTTGGCGTAAAGCGGTTATGCGTACAACATGCTTTTCTACATTGATATCAATTTCTCATAGTTACCTCAATATTTTAGCCATTTTATCAAGTAGCATATCGAATTGGAATTTGTGCTCTTAAACACTCGCCTACATCGTATGTTTTTTCTTCCCGTGGTTCCTGAGGTAATCTACGGACTGCCTCACCTCAGTAAATCTAAAATTTGCATACTTTTATGCTCACACCTTCATAATACTCTCACAACAGTGTGGTAGAGCAGTGAATAGAGGTTGACATTCAGACTAGAAGTCCTGGGTTCGAATCTTTGAGAGGACTCGTCTTCCTTTCCATCTGTTGTGTCATCATCTCCAGTCGTTAAAAGAGTAGGTAGTATCTATTCCTTAACCTCTTCATTTACATCCTAGTTTGGAAGGAATATGACAACACTCCGTGGTAGAATCCTCCACAGTCCTTCTTTACTATCCATGTCATATCCATAACAGTCATCGCGTTGTTTCTGTTTTTAGGACGTAATTCTTCTCCTGCCCTTGCTAGATTGATAAAATGATTTGAGAATATGATAATAAGGTCCTAGTGATGGATACAATACTGCCGATCCTGTTCTCCGTTTCTGCTAAGTGAGCAGAAAAATATTGACTTTGAAAAAAATAACCAGAGCATTGGGCGTATTATGGTAAATAAGAACAAAAGCACTTTCGCCTTGTACATCATAATTTTCTAATACAACACCGTAAATATTAAGTGATTTCAATTTTTGCTTGCATAAAATCCATATTTTCATCACATAACAGTTTTATTAATGGTTGTACCTATTTTAGTAGTTTAGGATCAAATCTGGATGGAATCATTGCATTTGATCATCTGCAAATACTTAATTACATCCAGCGCGTCAGATAAATGCTATTGGTTGACAATTTTTCTGTCATTGTTAGATACTTATATTCTTGTTTACGAAATGGTAAACCACTAAACTGCATAAATGCGGGGACGTACTTACAGGGCTTCTCATTATGATATTTCCATATCGCACAACTACCTATCTATGTATTGTAATTACATTCTTTATCATCTAATCAGCATTGATTTATGTGTCCTATTTTTTATCTAGAGGCTTAGAATTTTGTATTGGATTTGGCATTTTAATGGGTATTTAAAGTATTAAGTTCATTTTAATATATTGACATTGCTTTATACTTTCTTTGTCGCACAGCTTTGTGGTATTTATCATGAAAATGAATCATACAAGTTTTTCCTTTAGCAGCTATGAATTTTGTATTTTCAGTCAGTTCCTCTAGAGGTATGAAAAAATATGGTCGGGACATAAACGGACTGGGAAGTATCGGAGATAGAGAAGAAAAAAATGTTCCACTCCTGCACTGCAAGTGAAACGGGCAAGAAAATGGCGAAAGTGACGAAGCGAGGTCACGTAAGATTGCAGTGAAGGCCCTGGAATACTTCAGAGTTAAGTCACGTCTGAGCCTAGGACCTGTCCATGCCTTGCAACTTTGATTTGAACAAGTGAGTGCCTGCATTTATTTTATCATACCTGTGCAATGTATCCCTAGAAGTACATATGGGTGGTCTCATAGGTCAACGATTATTGAAGTGTATTCTGCTGACGACACTGTAAAAGTTTAAGCTCCTCTCTTTGGCGTGCCCATATTTTTTTTACCGTTGCAATCACCACTCTGTTTTCTGTGTCTGAAGTAGAAAGGTACTCCTTATTTGGGTGGTACTTATTACCAACTAACTCCTCACTTTGAAGCTTACTTCAAATAGTTTGAAATTTCAGGGATTGTCTCGATAGTCGACTTTTTTTACAAGTTCTTCAATAATATTTCAATGCTTTTTTTCTGTGTAACAACTTTCTACAAATCGGGTTAGTTTCCTTTGTTCGATTTATTTGTTCTATTAATTTTACTGTTGAGAATGACTTCGTCAACAGTTTGTATGGTAATTTTTTTTAGTGTTGAAATAAGCATGGAAAATTAAGGCCAATGGTGTTAGTTGGCCAAGTATTCTTTATTAATGATTGCTGACTCCTTTTCATTAGTATTATTGTCATATATATTAGTATTATTATCGTTACATTACATTAATATTATTATCATTATTCCGATCCTCCTTAAGAGTAAGTTAAAATAGGGAGAAAATGTATTTATTATATAATAGCTTACACACAGGGCAGTTACAACTGAATATATATATATATAACAAAAAACATAGATACACGGAAAAAGGAGACACTCACAAAGTAAACTGATATATATATATATATATATATATATATATATATATATATTACAAATGTGTGAGACGTGTCATAAAGTCACGACTTTCAACATCTGTTGAACTCTTCATGTGGTCTTAAATATTATTGCTGAATTATATATTACAAAAATGCTTCCTTCAAACTTTTATGCATCCATGTTCCCTACTCACTTGGCTATGAAGTAATTTACCATTTTTTCGTGTATTAAATGCGTTTTTCTTAACATTCTGTACTCCCATTCTGATCACGTAGTCTTATGTACTTACGATTGAACAGTATTATTATTCTATTTCTTAAATATAGATACAGTTTACCTAGGGCGCTATATTTAATGATATGTCCAATCTAGTCAATTCCAAAGAGATCAAAACCAAAAGTATTTTCATGTATTATATCACTCGCTCTCCATGCATATACATCAAGTTACGCGTGATATTTCTTTTGTGCATTCCGCTTAATCGTTTCTGGTTTAATGATACATTAATGCATTTTTGTGTACTGATGAAGCCCCTTGTGTGTCTAATAATTTATTTTGTTATTGCTCTACGTTTATATAACCCTTGAGTCTCTTCCTGGTCTTCGACTACAATTCAGTAAACTAGTATTTTGAGAGATAACTCTATCTTCAGTCTCTTTGTTTACAGAAAATTTTTGCCGCCTTTCTTCTGGGGCTTTCAAATTACGAGGTGGGAATGGATCGTCTCTATTGTTCGTTTAAGTGTATTTGTAACATTTGATGTATTCTTTTCATTAAAATCCCTCTATTACGTTTACATTGGCTTGAACGAGTAGGATCCTACTTCAGATAAATAGAGCGTTAGTTCGGTTGAAGTGCACTTTTCAATATATATTGTTCTTTTTAGGTTCCGTTTGTAGAAATATAGCAGTGCATCTCAAATTAATTCAACTTTTCTCATTTTATTACGCTTGGAACAAAAACAGGTAGTGTGAATGACTCAACATTGCAAGGGAATCAGAGAGCACAATATTTTGATGGTTAAGGGGACCTATCATTTTGTATGCTAGATAATTTAAAGTATCAAAGTAGGTAGGCTATGAGCTATTGATGGCGCAAAGGGAGTTAATAGTAAAGAATATTTTAGATTTCATTGTATATTTCTCAGTTATACTCTACATTTTGTGAGTTCATTTTTATTGTTCAAATGCATGTCAAGGTTTACAACTGTACTGATTATACGGGGGGAAATGGGAAAAATACATTCCTAGACGTACATTTTTCTATTGTAGCCAAATAAGTACCTACTCCAAATAAGTGATTTGGCCATAGTTTCTAATGTTTATAGAGAATATCTCTTTATTAGGCCAGTACGCAGCGCCGAAAGGCAATATATGTGATAATATTTAAAATTAAATGGTGAAATTAAGTAATAAGTACTTTTTCAAAGTATACGGTGCTTACTTCTTCCTACGTATGCGACACGAAGAGCAATCTCAATACCAATTGAGATTGCTTAGCTCTTGTATACAACTTGTTCTTTACTTATCTCATGAAAAGGTAAATACCTTTTTTTAAGAGGTCCGCTTAATTTCTCGCTACTAAGGCCGCTAAAATTGAAGTACTTTGATCTTTTGGTCAGTGTTCTCGCATTTTAGGCATACATTGATTAATAAATGTGTCACATGATGGAGCCTTTTTTAATTTGCAAGCAAAAAATTTAATGAATTCTTGCTCCCATCAGCCATATTTATGATACCATGGGCGCACTGGATTCGTAGTGTAAACTATCTTTCTCTCTTTAAATTTTCTGTTGTTTACAATGCTAAGACGTAGAAAATATTAACAGTATTTTACTGAGGCGTGTATTTGATACCACCAATAGGTTATGAGGTTAAACACTACGTTTTTGGTATGCCTCAAAAAACACAAATATTTTAACAATATCAATATTACGAGCCATATTTTGACAACTGACGTGAATCCTAGTACGAGTTATCCTGTAAATTCAGATTACTTCAATTTTTTCCATTTGTTTCATCTACCCTTGAAGGACTTGATTGCTCTTCACTCATTATGGAGAAAATAAAAATGGGAATAAATGGTGAAATCATGTATACCTACATTGTATGGCATAAATAGAATATAAAAATTTTGAATTCCAGGTTCGCAGTAAAGTGAAGTGAGAAGGTGGTGAAAGAGTTACATTTCTTAAAACGTAGCAATTTCCCTTGAAAAATCAAATGGCTGAATTGCATGTCGTTTATTTTGAGTTCTAATATCGATAATTACAACCGTTCAAGAAAGCTTAAGTGCAAATGTAATTTTTAGAAGAATAGTTTTCCCGCGGCGGAATTGAAATCCAAAACATTTAAAGTGACTCAATGTCCGAAGTGTGCTGGCTATAACAGGAATTGACTCCATTAGTAAATGAGGCCGTTTACCATATTTTTTTATTGCCGAATCTGATAGAGTTTGTTAAATAAAAAAAATACTCGTATTTTTCCTTTTTTCGATCCATTAATTATGCATAGAGTTATAGGCGGCGAAAAACTGATGTTTTTTACCCTTTCGGAAAAGTGGGCGTGGTGCAACCTCTGGCGTATAACGACTTCGTCCAATCACAACTGAGCCCGCGAAGCTACTTTGCCTTATCGCAATGGGGGGACACAGCTGACTCTGCCAATAGGACAGTTGCGACAGCATCTGTGCGAGCAGACCTTCCGAAAACCCCCTTCCACTCCCTTCCCTTCCACGAAAAGCAGTCAAGGACGGGAGGAAAATGACGTCAATGTTATCACAGCAGATTTTTCGGTGGGCGTCACCTTTTGCTTATATTAATTTTTGATTTATGAGTGAATGGTTGTGGTTAGAAGATTAATTTTGTCACTAAAATTCTTTTTTTGTTTCCATCTAACGATTTCGTGTACAAAATTGCGATTTCGGTTCCGAGTAAACGCCCCTATTATGAAACCAAGCAGTAAGCTCTCTGTGTGATGTCTAACAGGGTTCATACCAGTCAGGGAAATAAAAATCAGGACTAGAAGTCATGGAAATGTCAGAGAAATTAGATTCTGGTCAGGGGCAAACTCCAGAGGCGCAGCAAAAAGATGAAAATCGTGGTTGAACGCACGTAGCGTTGCATGCGCTCGAGCGGCGAGGTGCGCATTCTGTCGCCGTCAGCTTGCCGTCCTGGCTGGGAGGCGGGGTAGCGAAGACTAGGCGGCTCGCTCGGGCTCGGGACCTGACTGCTTGGTCTGTTCTTCCGTTGTTTTGTTTTTTGAATTTTGACTGGAATATGTTACTTTCCTGGAATAAATAAATTTTATTTCACAATACACCTTGCTGCATTTTTCCATAAAATCCCTGTATACGACTGCTTTGCTATTGATGTAAAGTCAGGGAAATTTAAAAAAATTGGGACTGGAAATCAGGGAAAAGTCAGGGAAATTGAAAATGGAAAGTTGGTATGAACCCTGTATAAGTAGGAGTGTAATACAGGTGCCATAAGCGATTAGCTGCAGTGAACCAAATACCGATGGAAACTACCATTCAATATCTGTTACCAATGAACTCATCTTAATATCATAAAAGCTAAGTAATTTTATGAGTTAAAATTGGCATGAATGTTTCCTTTTTGATCGAAAGCGAAGAGGCTAGTGATTGTTTCTTGATGCAATGTTTTCCATACCGCTTAGATGGCTGTGATATTCCGGCTGAAAATTAGCTTTCATAGGATTGAGTGACGATCGCGCAGCGTAGAGATGGATCGTGAATGCGTGGTGAGGAGGCAATGTTGCGCCTGAAAACTCTCGTGCTTGATGACGGCCCTTTGCGGACATTACCTTCTTGGGCATTTGTCCCCCTTCGGTCCCTCCACAGAAGCTCCTCTTCAGCCCCGGCATTCTTTTAGCATTTAGCATTTTAGCATTAATATTCGCATGCCTACACTTGGCAGTTGCGGTCAGATTACGTTACTTATTCAAACGGTGCCTGGGAGGTTAGCGGCCGCAGCTTTGCAACGCGTTCCGCTGCAATTACAGCGTCGTCTCCTAGAGAGATTTATAAGTTCTGGCTCCCCGAAAATGCCCCGTCCCCATTTCTGCTCTGTGTTCTCTCGCATTTAAGTTTACGTGTACTTGCTACTCTGGCTCCTTGCTGACTCCTCCATGGTGCGCAAGTCCTATTTCCTTTGATGCGCCGCGGAATAAATTAACTCGACATCCGCAGGAGGAGGACGAGGAAGATAAATATGGGGTATTAATACGCAGCTCGCCAGGGGCACAGCGGCGGCGGTGACGCACTCCAATTAACTCCCTATCCCGGGGGCAACGGAGAAAAGGGTAAAAAAAAACGAATCGATGCTTGCTTGGGGTCACCGCTTTTATTTCCCAAATCTTACACCGGACGCTGTTAAAAGGGAGGAACAGAGACGCACAGACAAAGCGCTACGTGAGGGAGTGCCTGTGCAATACCGCCTGGATGCCCTTATACAGAAATAAGACGTCTTTCTCAAAGGATTTCATATATTTTTTGTATCTCTCTCTTCAGGGAAGCGATATTGTCCCTTTGCATTTCTCAGGTTCTCGGATTATCTTCATGATCCAAACAGGGAAGCCGCCCCTCCCGCTATCTTTTTCTCCCCCCTACATTTTCCGCCCTCTTTCTTTTGAGACGCAAAAAGGAGACGCAGTCCAGGATCCGCGGGGATGGCCCCTCCGCAATTAGTCGGGAGCGACGGAAACCGCCGGGAGTGCGTGCTCTGGAGGGTGGCGACGAATCTTCCCTCCCCCTCCCACCCAATCTGGCAGAAAGACGACGAAGGCTGGCGCAAAGGAAGAGTATGTTTTGGGGAAAGGGTCGCACAAGTAAGGGGACGTATTCTGTGAATTCTCGGCGGCGCGGGGAGAAATTAAACGCGGCTTTTCTCAGCTGCTTCCTCCCATGTTTTTATCTCCTTGCTTTTTCTCTCTCCTCTTGTCTCCTCCACTTTGGCGCACCGCAAGGCTTCTTTTTGTGCGTGCATACGTCATCGCCAAGTGCGTTTCCTCGCAGTTCTGCCCCCCCCCCCCCTCCCCCAATACCAAGTATTTCCTACCCTCCATTTCCCTCCCTCCGCCGAAAAGTAAAGCATTTCTAGGAGCTAGAATGCACACAATAAGTACGTAAGATATTTCTCCCTCTCTTGATCCTTTGTCTTCTCGAAAAGGCAGAGGATTGGGTTGGAATAGAGGCTAGAGTATGGGTCTCCCATTCTGTAGGCCCGGGTTTGTTTTCCAGTGGCGAGAGACATTTTTCATTCTGGTATACTGGTCCGTGTTTGAGTGCTGCATGGAGATGTTTCAAAAATAGTCCTACTTTTATCGAATTAGACGTTAAACTGCGAACCCCTTGGCGCCTTTAGTTAAGAGCAGGCTAATGCCGTCGTCAGAAACCATTCCATTCTTCTTCCTTCCTATTCCTACTAATATCGAATGACCCTCCTATCCTGTAGAAAATAGAAAAACCTCTTTGTAAGATTCTTGAAAATTTATTGAAACACCGGCCTAGGTTTCCGAAACCTAGGTCGGTGTTTCAATAAATTTTGTGGAATCATACAAAGTGGTTTTTCTATTTTCTACAATCATGCAGTTCCACCAAGTAAAGCCTGAGGACATCCTTTTTACCATCCACCACTGAATTAAGACAATTACCTTAGCTGATGCCTCACTCGAATACCTAATTAGCTAGGTCGAAAAGGTCGGGGATCGAGGTGGTGTGGTGGATATAGTACTGGCCTACCATCCCGAGGGCCCGGGTTCGATTCCCGCTTACGCAGATTTTTAGGCGTAAAACCAGTTCCCACTTGAGTGCCTAGTGGAGGGTACCCTGTCCTTCGAATGGGACGTTAAGCCGTGGTCCCCTTGGTGCCTTTCGTTACGAGTAGGCTAATGCCGACGCCGGGTTTCTCTCCACCCTTCCTCCGTTCCTTGAAAACTCGTATCATTTCCCAATTACCCACCTATCCTAAATGGCGCTAAAGACCTCAGCTGTCGGTCGCCTCCCCTGAATAACCAACCAATCGAAAAGGTCATTACCTTTAATTTTCGCCCTCTCTATTCGATTTGATTTTTTGTTTTTCTCCAATGTTACCTCTCGCCAAAAGATGCTGGGTTAACTTAGACGTTTGCGTTACTTTTCTGTTCCCCTGCAATCCCTGAAAGAAGCTCGAGAAGCACTTCTTATGCAAGTTTCGTAAGATAAACTTGATCCGCACGGGGACTTTAGTTGGTAATAGCCTCAATAAGGATAATTACTTTAGAACCTACAATGCCTTTTAGTGTAATGGAAAAAACATATTGCTGGGAAAAAACTAACCAATCCGCCCTTAGCAGTGGACATTACGTGAAGCAGAATGAAATCATTTTTAATGGCGTTGTAATAGCATGGTATCGCATTTTAACCTCCATATATGTTTGCTGTATATGTTTCTTGGCTTTGACATTAGAAGTAGAGAGTGGAAGAGAGAGTTTTTTGCTTGATTATTTTTCTAGTGAGCGCTTAACATATGTCAAATAATTGTACATTTTTGGAAGTCTCGGATGTGATAATCTGAAAATCTGGCTAGCTATAAATTGAATGTAAAGTGATGTTTTTTATCCTTTTTCGTTTATTGTTAAATGAATAGTGAATGTTATGCCCGGTTTTGGTAGCCAAGAGTTCAGAGATTTCAATTCTACTCAGGTATCCCGGTGTCGAATTCGAAATGCGATCGGACCTTTCATAATCTTTCCACTCATTTATTTCCTCAGAACTCTTTCACGGATACCGTATCTTTTCACGGATACCGTATTTGGGAATGTTACTCTTTTTTAGGAAATTAGGGAGTATGAAAATAATCTTAGAGTTAGGAGGTGGGTGGCTTTATAATCGAAAAATATAGTTTTACTGGATGACGTTGAACTTGAGACCAACTCAAGGTTCCAAGTGGCACAAATAAAATGCTCTTCTATCAATCCATATTCAGCAACAGGAATTGAAGTTCAAAATATTTGATCCATAACTCTCGTGTTATTAATTCACATTCAAGGGCGAGATTTAAGGATAAATGAGGGTATTCTAGAAAACATCTGGAAAACTGTAGCACGAGGGAGGTATCTCACGAGCTTACGATACCATTTCATCTGCTAAGGAATGACAAGAATGCTGTAATAATTTTACCTTCATCGAAAATTATTGAGACGATTTTCTAATATGAGCTTGCGAAGTTCTCAAAGGATAATAAAACGAGCTGCGGCGGATAATGAGTTATTCTCGAAATCTAGGGCATTACGCATGAGCTAAAATTGAGTCTTAAATATAGTATTGAAGGGACTATTAGATCCCAGTGATAATTAACGCTTTTCCTATAGAATTGCTATTAAGAACGTAGCAATTGACGAAGGCGCATGCAATTGATTGGTAAATCATAAGAGCAGGAAGCTTGGAATTGTGAATGATAGGTATTTGAAATTTCTAAAAGCTTGAAGATACAATATTTGGGAGGTATTTTAAAATGTGAAGTATCCATATGGAATTTGTGAACGTTGTCAAGGAAGCTTGACAGAATTCATTCTATTATACAAACGAGATTCGAAGGTTTGAACACTTTATGTAATATACCGGTAATTTTAGCACTGCCGGGGATATCAAACGCTTTCAAGTGGTTTGATAATAATTTTGATGGTGGTTCATTGCACTTTTAACTACTATATAGTGGTAGGTAGGTAGGACCAAAGCCAGTCAGGCTTTGGTTGTATTTAAAAAGCGTATCACAGCAACATAACTGCACGTATAGCGCCTCAAAAAGAGTTCAATTTTAGGATAAGGATAGGTAGTGATAACGCACCAAAATGGTCATATGTCGTGTCTCAGGTTTACAAGATACCTGGAAATCCTGAATAAGCCTTTTTATACCCCCAGAGATCATTTTGTTATATTCTACCTTTAGAGAATGGTTATGGAGAGATTCACCTTACTATACTTATCTACTATTCCGGTAAAAACTGGTCATCTCTACGTCTTACATTTTTTCTGAGAAGTTAGTGCTTTTAACCTAGCCTTACTATATATCTATTACTATTCATCAACTCTCTCTATCTTGCTTACCATGTTATTGATTTTGATTGACGAAGTTTTCTTCAAAAATCAGATGTTTTTGCAGCCTTCTTTGCTAAATGCAGATTAGAATTAGTACTGACAGATATATCAAGTTATCCAGGGATGCGTAATAATAAATTGCCTCGTTTCTTTTATATGTTTGGTAAAATTATGTTTTAACATAGCATATGTCATTATCATTTTGTCGTTGACAATACCTACTGACATACAAGTGCCCGATGAATTTAAACATTTTATGCTAATGTGACTGGTACAATAATTCTTATTTTGGTGCTGCGATGAAGTCGTAGAAATTATTGTTAGTGACTACTTTCTTTGAATAATTTACTTTGCATCGATTAATTAAGGGTTTTCATGAATTTGATTCAAATTTACTGGAATTGAAGGGACGCTAAGGTTTAGTTCAGAGCGTCAAATTTCAGTACAAATGATAGTGTTTCTAAGCTTCAAATAGAGGATACAGATGCCTCACATACGAACTGATATATGAATTAGAGACTATAGTTGTAATCGACGCCGATGGGTGTATACAATGCATGTATCGTATGTATTTTATGAGGGATATGAGTGGGAATGCCTTCCCATGGTGCCTTTAAAATGCAGAAAATTGAAGCAGACCACGTGTAGGGCAGTAACCTTCAAAACTCACTTGTATGAAGATATTTGAATGGTTTTAATAATGGAAACATGGCTGTCAAAAACGATCGATTCCATCGTTTTATAATGCGGTAAAGATTCTCTAAATATATTCACGATTCTCCGTAATAAGTGAATGAATTCTGTGATGTTGGACTGCACAGTAGTTTGCTTTTTGCTGTTAACAGTGACCTTTATATCGATATCTTCTGATCTTTTATAGCTAACTTAGTAAATCACAAACTGTGCGGATATGACGGAACTAAAATTTTATCATGTATGTGAAATTCATGCATCAAATATAAAAAAGGTCATGACAAATAATGAACAGATTCAAAGGATTAAGTGTTCTCTTAAAAGCAAAGCTCCGGCTTTTAGTGCCTATGATCTGTTTCACTCCTGAAAAATTTCCCTGATTTTAATTCCAGTTATAGGTGAAAGAGCCAATGTAGAAACGTATAAGCAGTGAAATATGGTGTCCTGAGGAAATGCATACTCTATAATCATTGAAAAAATTCCAATCCCGACCATAGAGAGCGTGATATTAGCCATATTAGGTATCAGCCGTACTTGATAACTGAATAGTTTCTTCATCCTTTGCTTCTTTATTTTTTCTCTTCTTTACTTCTAAAAATTAAACTTTGTAACTTCTTGATGAATAAGACTGAGCAATCTAAAGCGCAAGCAATGTAGTCTCCTTTTCGAGTACTATTTCTAATTTTTTCTATGTACTTAAAATAATCTAATCAATTTGGGGATCCAGTTGCTGTGGTGACTAGAATACTTACCTCCCATTCAAAGGGCCCAGATTTGAATCCCGGCTGATGAAGTTTTTTCATCGGTACAATGGACCATATGTGGGTTCTCTGTGGTGAGTGCTTCCAGTTCAATAGTCGTTCAGTCGGACCAGAAGTTAAACCGTTGGACCCCTAGGCGACTATTGTTAAGAGCAGTCTGATTCCGAAAGCGAACTTCACTCTACTACTCCTGTGCCGCTTGAAAAATTTCTTATCCAACCTCCCATTCCATCGTAAATAGTGCAAATGCTTTTAGTTCTCGGTGGCCTCCCTCGAATAAAAACCAACCTTAATCTGTATTCTGTTAACATCACAAATTCATGCAGATGATGACTTAAATGTTTCTTTGACTCTGATGTTTGAAATAATTGGCTTGTCATTTCAATTCCTAAACAGTTTTAGTTTTATTCCACTAAATTCAGCATGCGATTTAGTTTAGTACGCGACTTTAGGTACGCAATTACATTAAAGAAGTATTATTGATGTTTTAATTTTGTAACACTCACGATAAACTCGTAGTCTTAACAGTTTAAAGATAATGAATTCATTCACGAAGGCTGCCCGTGCACGTTAAGTCCCCCTGTTGGCCATTTTAGGTTAATGGAACCCTTGCCTCTGGATGCACCGCACGACTGCATGGTAATCCCTTCGTCAATACCAGAGGTGAGTCTCGAACCGTGGGCTCCTTGCGTTGGGGATGCAAGCAAGCACTCAGCGCGTCCGCCAAACACGCCCGGGGATGGGAGATAGAAGATAACGAGAGTTTGGGATCACGAGGAGAGAGACGAAGAGAGGGGCGAATGTGGGCGGGTGCAAAGGGTGTGGACCACGTGTTTGCCGATGTGTGAAGGAACGAGTGAGGAAGGAGTGGTTAATATCATTATAAAATTACCCGCCTTCATTTGAGGCGAAATCAAAACTTATTGGTCTCTTCTTCCCTTCAAATCTCACCAAGCTTAAGGTAGAAATGTGTATATTAATATTGAATTACTGTGGATAATATTAGCATATTTCAGATTCATGAAAAGAAGAAAAGAGTAGATAATAAATTGCAATGTGAAACAAATTAATGGGAAACGTTGGAATGAAATAATTACGTTCTATAGAAAAAAGGGTGCCACTTAAAAAGACATTGAAAGAGGATGTGGGTGTGAAATATCTACTGAAAATGTTTGGTAAAAGCCGTGGCATGTTAGAAGTAACAAATAGGCTTTTGCGTAGTAACATATTCCTTACATCTGTACCTGCCCAGTCCATTCAAGTAAAGGGTTTCGTGTGCTAGTCGTGAGTTAGACCTGTTAAGCTAGAAGAGAAGACTTTAAGTAGGGCAAGTGAACTGCTTCACGGGTTCCTAAGAGAGTTTGGGACAGGGAACTGAGGGAGTGAGATGCACATGACTCGAGTAGATACTGCAAAGAAAGGGTTGAAATGGGTTGGGATGAGATAGGATCTCGCGTGAAATAGAAGTTTAGCTGAATACGACTTATTTGCATCTGAATGGGTGGGTCGAGGGATTTCATTATGGGATGGGATTTCCAGGAGATCGATCTTTCAGTCTTAGGAACAAATGCAATCGAGTTGCCGAAAACGGCAGGGTACATTACACCGGAACAGAATGGTTAAAAAGAACAAATCACGAACATCAAGATAACCAAATTAAGGAGCTTTAAGAATATTTCTATAGTCATGATCCATATCGTTGGTTTTTGCGTCAAAGATGAAACTGTCATGTATATAAATACATATTTTAACCGTACCTCTCGTGGAAGTACTTGCAGCTTTAGTCGGAAAAAAACAGTGCCGTAGTGCTGCATCAAGTTTGGGATGGAGATAAATCGCATAAAGACAATGAGAATCATAAAGAGTAAGAAAGTTAAAGATGTGGAAAATATTTGCTTGTTTTGGAAGTAGATTGGATGAAAATGGGTTAGGTATTTGGGATATAAGGTGAAGAAATGAACTGGCAAGATGGCTTTAGTAAATAGGAGAGGATTACTACACAAACATTGGAAACTCCTATCATGGCACCGGTATAATGTTGCTGAAGCAACTTGGATTTTTTTTAAATCTGATTTCATCATTCTCATCATTACTAGTAGCTATACAGGATCGAAGGTTATCATAGTGAGTGCTCAATGAGCACTCACTATGATAACCTTCGATCCTGCTCTGCTCATGTCCACCGTTCGGGTTTGAGAAAAGAGGTTGTCATTGCTCATTTGTCACCATAAAATAGGGGGTGGTTTTTCAGATGGTTCTCTTAGGGGAAACGACGGACAACTAAGGCCAATTTGGCATTAAATGGTGGGATTTTAGTTAGAAGTTGACATTTTTCAGGGAATGGAGGTAGGGTAGGGTGGAACCCGGTGTTTCATTTAATACCTAAAAATAGCGCAAATGCTAAACATCACAGGACCACTTTTGGTGGGAGACGACAGTAGGGGAAAATTTGAAAACCGAATAGAACCGAAAGGATGATAAATAAAGGCGAACGTCTTTTCGAGTTATTTCACAATTGAGATGATGTGGTAGCCTTCTTAGGTAATCAGCGCCATTAAGGATAGGTGGGTGATTGGGAAGAAGTGAGAAATTTACTGGAACGGAGATAGAGGGGGAGAAAGCCCACGTCGCTATTTATCTATTGGTTCAAAGCGTAAATTTTAGCTACCACACCGACACGATCCACATTATGGTCGATTTCTTGCATCATTATAGCATCAGAAAGTGCAAAACTTCTTCAGGTGTAAGTGATAAAAGAAACAAAATGATGCTAACTAATGTTTTCTTACTTGAAATTCTTAAATTAAAATATACGCATATGAAATATTTTAAATATTATAATTTTTTGCCGGGAATTTAGTCCACTCCCGGCCCGATTGTTGCAAAGCAATTAATTACAGTTATTTATATAGTAGAATAGAGCATGGTTACACTTAAAATGAAAACTGAGACTTGTAACCTAGGTACGGAATTCTGGGAGACAAAACAACCATGTTGCATGGTCCTACCGGTGTTATGGATGTCGTCATTCCTCGGTTTATTTGCCGTATTTTTTTCATTGATCTGATGCTGCGAAATGGAGCAAGGGAGTAGGTAGGTGTAGCACTCTAAAGGGAGAACGGCAAGATGAGATAAATTTTTCACGATTATAAGAGGAGTTGTGGGTGGGCGTGGAGAAATGAAGAGGGAGGGAGAGAGAGAGAGAGTATGTGTGTTACGAGCCGGGGATTAAAATGGCCGAGGCAAATGGAAAAGAGGGCAGCGAAGGGAGTATTAGGCAGTGGGGGTGGGTACGATGCAGAGGGATGGTGAGGTGAGGGTTGGCAGAGAGCGCTTGTTCGCGAAGGAAATGGCTTGAAGGGTGGTCTAGTCAGGGACGGAGTGCACTTGTGGACAGGGGTATATGGAGCGTTCAATCTCGCTCCGTCTCTCGTCGCCCTACCTCCACCCGTTTCGCTCTCTCTCTCTCTCCTCCCTAAGTGGGAAACGCACGCTTCCTCTCGGATGGCGTCTGCCTTCCTCACTCCGCGTGGCTAATCGACTGTCTTCCCGCCTCGATTAATCCCAGCAAGCCTCTCTCTCTCTCCCACTCCACCCTCCCTCCCTCTCTGCCAACCCCCTTTTCCCCCTCTAGCCCTTCGCCTGGGCTGTCCTCCTCGTGATTTCCCCACCCACTCACCGTCGCAACCACATCTTCCTCCCCTCCCTCCCTCTCCCCCTAATTCGCCCGCTCAGCCAATCCGCTTTGATCCCCTCGTTATTAAGAGTCTTACCACAGACTCCATTGTCCCTCCTTCTGCCCCATTCATTATTGGTGGAGAAGACAACGTCTCGATGCTTTCGAGTCGCGTACGGAGTTTTAATAAGTTCTGCGATGACTTTGGGAGATTAATCCTCGTATTTCGCTATCATTTTTTTGTATCGACATGAGCTCAGTGTTAATATGAAGGATTCGGCGTGAAGGATGTACAATTGCTGTTTCTTTATTTGGTTTTTTCGGGGTTGGTTTTCGCGGATAATTTTTCTTTAGGCTTTCGGTAAAATTCTGTGCAATAGTACTCTGTGGAGTTTCTGTAACGCAATGCTAGTCGAGAAAGAGATCTATGCCGCCTAGAATACATCCACATGCAGTTTTGTTTACATTGAATTTGTGCCATGTTGATGGTTGTGATGCTGCGTTTTTTAGTTTAATATATTGCACATTATTTGTTTATATACTCTCCAGTTTCAACTGAATGAGGTGCCTTGCAAGGTTTGATGCAAGCGTAACGTGATTATTGATGTTTCTACCAGTCAGAGGAAATTAGTACCAATCAATACACATTGCTAAACATGTTAGACATTTGCCTAAATTTTTCGTGATTCGAAAACTTTCTTTCTTCTGGCCTTGATTTTTTGTACGCTTGATTCTCTGCCTCTTCATCAATTGAAGAAAATTGTCGTCAGTTTTTATCATTTCATACCCATGCATGAAATGCATGCATGCATGCTGGAAAATGGCTATCTTAGTATTTACAAACATTACTCTGGACTTTGGAATGAGTGTCAAGAATAGATCGAAATAATTCTATAAGAGAAGTATGAGTGGGCTCATGTACTCATAGTATATGTTTCACCTTCTCCTGAGTGAAAAACAATTGTTTTTCTTAAGTGATTACCACCTGTGAGCACGTGAGTTTTCAATTTTGACATTCATGAATTCTTTTTATTCCGTCTAGAGAGTAAATGAAATCCTGATTTCTCTCCCATTTATACATCTGACTAAATAAGTAAAACTTCGGTTTTAATTTATATAGAATTAAGAAGGAATGACTACCAATCTATGCCCTTCTCCCTTTAAATCAGGAAATATCATTAATCCAGACATTGCTTATATTACACCGTGCAAATGAACTTGTTTCAGTTATATTAATTTTCCCGAAAGTATCTACGATTTATATGCATTACTTCTTTAATGGTGGCCCTCTTGATTTCGTTGATCATAAATGTCTCGGACTCTAAATTTACGATATTGAATTGCTGCTACTGATACTCATTAAATCATGAAAGCATCCTTCAATTTATGATGCCCGATTACCTCCCGAAAGTTATTTCCTACACTTGGTCAATAGAGTGGTCTCATCTTGCTGTTGTAACTTTGAGAATATCTGGATCATTAAAATTTCTGTCTTTGGCATCCACTCTTTTTTTATGGTCTAGAATTCCGCTACGTTGTGTCACCGTTAGTTCCCGTGGCGTTGACCTTTTCATCTTTATTGCTCTGAAAGGAATTTTATTCCTGGAATCAACTATCTTTCTCCAATTTCCCACCTTTTTCCCACCAATTGCTTGCGTTGAAGCGTCTATTTCACATAAATGTTCTTCAAGTTCCTAGTATTTCTACAGTCGTCCTTTCTCCGCCTTGTAAGGCCTGAGGGGGCAATGTTTCATTATGCCTTGAAGATGATTTGCAGAGCGGATCGTAGCGAGCGCTGGTGGAAATGTCTCAGTGTCGTTGAGGATTCCACCGCTAATCATAAAACAGAAAAAGAAACGAGGGTAACAAATGAAGTTTAACGGCTAATGATTGTTCGATCTGGGAGTAAAGGTCTTGATATTATAGTTACTATCATTACTTTATTTATCATTACTAAAATTAGGATATTTAATTCCTCTCTTACAATAAATTCCGAACATTAAAAACATCAATCCTCCCGAAAGGATTTACCCCTCTACCCCGGGAAATGAAATTACTACTCGGGCGGAATTTGGTCTCGTGGTCTTGCGATTGATAGAAAAGGAATTTACCTCGCCGCCACCGAGAACGTGGAGGGAACGCCAATTAGTTGTCTTAGTTTTACGAATGGTCAGTCTTTCGTAAGAGCCCTTTAGGTATAGAAGAAAATCGGACTCACTGCAGAGTTAACTAGAGGGACATAAAATGAAACAAAATATTAAGAAGGAAAATAATTTGCGTAAAAGTGTATGAATAGGTTGATCAAACTAGTCTGAAAGCAAAGTTTATGAAAATATACTAGGTATTTAAAAGTTTGTGGACGAGTATGCATTTTTATTTAGTTTTATATGAAGGTAGTTCATCGAGAAAAAAAGGCAATTATAAAGAAGCCTAATGATGGGTGCTTTTCTGTCATCACAATAATAAGCTGCTGTCGAAGACTTGATGAATCGCTGCTTTGCATGGAATTACAGTTTTAAGGATGGCAAGAGAATGGATTCGTGGACTTAGGCATTCAAGTTTAGAAAGGGAAGAAGAAGAGTGGTTTGGTGGAAACATTTGCCTGCGCATATGATAATGATATATCTACGTGCATAATTGTTATGCTGCTCTCCTCATAGAAACTGGCACAAAATAACTGATACAAATGATTTTGCGCTCTCAGACAAAACGTAAGTTTTGCCTTCAATCTTGAGATAGTCACAGAATATGGCGGGTAAAAAAATCCACAAAAAACTTTTTTTAAGAATAAAAATATCCGCATTCAACTTATTGAGCTGATAATAAAACCGAAGAATATACATCTGGAGCATTGTACCATATGGCAGCGAAGCATGGATAATAACAGCAGCTGAGAAGTCCAGGCTGGAAGCATTTGAAATGTGGTGCTACCGAAGAATGATAAAGATAAAATGGATCGATCGAGTGACAAACGAAGAAGTCTTAAGAAGAGTGGGAGAAAAGAGGTATCTACTGAAAACCTTAAAAAGAAAACGGAACAACTTAAAAGGCCACATCTTAAGACACGATGGCCTGATGAAGACAATCATCGAGGTAAAAGTGAACGGGAGGAATGGATAATGCAGGCCTCGTATGAGGTATACGGAGCAAATTGTGAAGGATGTAAAAGAGAGGAGCTACGTCAATATGAAGAAGTTGGCCGATAGAAGAATCGAGTGGAGGGATGCGTCAAACTAATCCTAGGATTGCTGAGTTATGATGATGAATAAAACCGAGTTGAGAGCTGCATCAGAAGCTATTCTTAGAATTGATGATTCGTGATGCTGATGATCCAAATTATGCATTTTAATGAGGATTCTTTGTAGAAGTAGCATTCTGTAATTAAAGATAAATTCTATTGCGACCTGTTACAATGGAACTTTAGGCTTTACACCGATTATATCTTTTACGCAATGTATCTTTAAAGTTTCCTAGGAACCCATTCGGTTCCTACTCGTTTACAAGTCACGCAATCGATTCATTTTCCACATCGACCTCATATCATCTTCCAACATTGCGCTTCCCAAAAGCATCTCCATCACGTCGTTATATTCTTTCCAAGTTCTCCACCATACTCCACATTCCGTCGCTTTTAGCTGCCTAATTATTCATTCGTGTTCGCCCCACTTGGACCATTCCCCGCAAGTTTAAGTGCCTTTAAACGGTGCATCTGGAGCAGTAGCTCCTCTCCAAATCATCTCCGCAATTGTTCAACTGCAGAATGCTGCCCTCAGGCATAGTGCAGGTATGACTAATAGCATTTGCATAAAGGAATGGTGTTACCACATCGTTAGTGTCTACCTATTGCCTCAAAAAATGAAAAAATAATGGGTGACTTTATTAGGAAAGTACAGGCTGACTACTGTTTTGGCTCGATTTTTGAAAGGAAGCAAGTTCTTCAAGCTGGAGGAGATGAAAGAGGGAAGTCGGGTAGTCAGCGATGGACATAACAAGAAAGAAATAGTAAAATGGCCCAGCTGAAGAGAGCATTCTACCGAAATAAGCAGAAAGAATCTGGGAATAAAAGCGTAGAAGTAAGTTAACACTTCGTCTGAACTTACATGGGAAGCATATTTCTTTATGGCAATGAGCCATGGGCGATGATAACACCAGAGAAGTCAAGGGTGGAAGCATTTGAAATGTGTTGCTACCGAAGAATGATGAAGATAAAATGGATCGATCGAGTGACAAACGAAGAAGTCCTGAAAAGAGTGGGAGAAGAGAGAAGTCCGAGGAAAATATTGTAAAAAAAAGTTGAGACAACTTAATGTGCCATATCTTGAGACTTGATAATATGACGAAGACTATCGTCAAAGAGAAGTAAACGGGAAGAATGGCAAAGAAAGTCACGTATGAGGCGTGTAGAACTGGTTGTGATGGATGTGAAAGAAGAGAATTACGTATACCTAAAGGAAGAGGTTAGCCGAAAGGAGAATCGAGTGGAGAGTCACGCCAATGGGGTCGTTCACCATATTTCTTTATTGCTGAATCTGATAGAGTGAAAAATGAAGACTCGTATTTTTCCGTTCTTCGATCCATCAATTAGTTATCGACTTATAAGCGGCGAAAATCTGATGTTTTTAACCCTTTCAGAAAAGTGGGCGTGCAAAGAACCAGTACGTCATCCACTTCGACCAATCACAGCTAAGACCGCGAAGCTCCTTCGCCTTATCACAATAGGGGACACACAACTGACTCCACCAGTGGAAGTGGTTGCGACAGGATCTGTGCGAGCAGATATTCCACTCCCTTCCCTTTCCCTAAAAACGGTCAAGGATGGGAGGTGGATGAAGTAATAATCCTTAACGCAGCTCGTTCGGTGGGCGTAACCTTTTCTTTATTTCAATTTTTGATTTATGAGTGAATGACGCTGGTTATAAGATTAATTATTTCACTAAAATCCATTTTCGTTTCCTTCTAATGATTTCGTGTACAAAATTGCGATTTCGATTTCGAGAAGACGCCCCAATGTTTGATGCATGATACGACACCTTGATACGACACCTTGCGTCTCCTGGAAAGAAGATTCGAAAGCAATACAGTCAAGCTTTTTCATCATGTCTTAACGTCCACATATTTCCTTTACGACGGGAAATTCAACGAGCAGGCGGATGGCGTCGCCATGGGATCGCCACTTTCACCGGCCATCCCGAACTTTTTCATGGAGGACTTTGAAGAAAAGGCACTCAACTCGGCTCCACTGCGGCCAAAGTACTTTTTCAGATACGTAGACGATACTTTCATCATTTGGCCGCATGGATCCCACGCCTTGAATTCCTTCCTGGAGCACATGAATATTCAGCATCCGAATATCCGTTTCACGATGGAGATGGAAAACAACGGCAAGCTCCCGTTCTTAGACATCCTAATCCATAGAAAAGAAGACGGAAGTTTGGGCCACAGCGTCTATCGCAAACCGACCCATACAGACCTCTACCTTAACGGCAGCAGCCACCACCACCCTTCCCAACGCTGCGCCGTCCTATCTTCCCTTATTCACTGGGCTAAGTCCATTTCGGACGAGGGGAGCTTACCAGGAGAAATTCAACGGCTAAAGAAGACCTTTCTTCAAAACGGATACAGTGAGCGGCAAATCTCCCGGGCCCTGATAAGGACCATGGAGCCACGAAAAGGACGGACACGGGACACGGACGAAAAACCTGCTGCCACAGTCTGCCTTCCATGCATTTCCACGATAACGGGAAAAATATCCAGAATACTCCAAAGGTTCAACATCGCCACAATTCATGTAACACCGGCTAAGTTAAGACACCAACTAGCCAACGCGAAGGACCCAATTGGCCTCAAGACTCCCGGAGTTTACCAGATACCGTGCGAGTGTGGCGCGGTGTACTTCGGAGAAACGGGCCGCACTATTGAGATCAGGATGAAGGAGCACAGAAGGCACCTTAGGTTGGGGCAATTGGAAAAGTCAGCCATCGCGGAACACAGCGTCAGCCGTGATCACACCATTAAGTGGGACGAGGCAAAACGTCTTTGCCGATCACACGGCTATTGGGATCGGATTGTCAAGGCGGCCATTGAAATCCGCCTCAAAAAGCAGAATTTGAACAGGGACGCAGGCTTCCAGCAAAGCAACACATGGAGACCGATCCTCAAATGCATATAAAAGGAAAGGAGAAACTCTCGACTAATCATGAGGCGTCCTTCTGAAGGTTGGTCGATTGACCAATCAGGAGACACCTGACCCCAGGAGAAGGGTATATGAGGACAATTTTTTTTTAACTTTGAACATTGAACTTGAACTTGCGTACGGCATTCAGAAGCCCTGAAGACGATTGCCGAGTCGGGAATCGAAACGTCGGCGGACGTGGACGAATTAACCCGGTGGAGGACCCGAGAAACCTTCACGCAACGATGCAGTATTTTGTGCACTTAGTATTTTGTGCACTTAGTCAAATGTACTAGTTTGACTTCCCTCGACTTTCTTCCCTTACTCCCAAATATTGTTTTATTTTTGTCTTCTTAGATACTTAGGGAGGAATACGGAGTAATTTTGTGGACGACTATAACATTTTCTTTGCCCAAAACTAAAACACCGAACATTAACAACATGTCCGAAGAAAAATCTATCGAGCGTTATGGAGATTGATTTCTAAAGCTTAGTCAACAATAAGGTTCTGCATTTGACTTCTTGAAAAAGACATAAAAATTTAACATTCAAAACCTTTGTCTACTCCAATGACATATTTGCATTTCCATATCTGGTAACAGTATTATAGAATTTTTCCTTGTGCAGATTTTCCAGTTTTAGCATCTTCCTTATGCATATTTGCTCATTTTTTTCCTCAGTGATACTTACAATCAAACTTCTCGATGACTTCGAAACCTCCTTCACGGTATTTTTTTTTTGAAATCCTGAACAAAACCAAAGGTACTTTCAACAAAATGCTTTATTTCCTCGTGTCCTGTGACTTTATTGATACAACGTTTTATTCGTCCTTTCCGCTAATATTGTACTTATGCATCTTTTCCTCACTCTTTGCGCTCCGCTAACTTCAAAAAAGGTATGTGTTTATAACCGTAATTGTTCCTCTTATATTTTTTCTCTCCCTCTCTCTCTCTTTCCTCATTGCTTTTTCTTTTGCTACTAAAGTTTTGCCCAAGGTATTTTTGTATTCTGCAT
Organism: Platycnemis pennipes; assembly: GCA_933228895.1. Taxonomy (NCBI): domain Eukaryota; kingdom Metazoa; phylum Arthropoda; class Insecta; order Odonata; family Platycnemididae; genus Platycnemis; species Platycnemis pennipes. The sequence goes on from OW121853.1 coordinate 58,878,900, forward strand.
AATTTTTCCAATTTCCCCTTTTTTTATTACACTTTCCATTTCTTTCACCTGAACGCAGCCGTGCGTGTGTAATGACGTTTATTTTCTTTCTCTCTACCTATCTCCATCACCCTCCATCGTTAACATATTTTATTTTCTATTTTCAGCCGTGCCCTTTTCTTTAATTTTACCATCCGGAGCTTATCACCTTACCTCACACTGATGTTTTGAGTTTCATAAACTCGCGAATAATCTTGCGATAGCTGCTATTTCCGCGTAGCAGGTTAACTCCTTATCTCACGCAAAACTTTGCACCCATGGAAGCGTACCCTTCCATTTCTGCCCTTCCAATATACTCATCCCCATCTTTGGCTGCTACTTATTTCTCAATCCTAGTGATGAATGGAAAACGTCCCACTGTTTTGGTGGTTTTAGGGGAAAATAATTAATATTGAGAGAGAGGAAATGAATGAATCAAGTTACGCGTTATGCGTGAAATCATCTTTGTTTATATAAATGGAGGTTTTCCGTTCAGCTTTGCATTTCCTCAAAGAAACTTGTTTAATCTCTTTCTTTAATCTTTTCACATTAATTTGTTTGACGGAAAGCTAAGTGCCCATTTAAAATCGCTCTTATGATTTCACAAAATAATGGTTAATACTGAAAAACAGCAATCCTTTTAGTCCGTATAGTCCCTTTCAAGCAAATCACAAGAGTGGACGATGAGACCATGAGATAGTGTTGTTTCAGAAATTCCAGTTCAAGACTAATGAGCGGAAACTTTAATTTGAAGACCTCTTTTTGCTCTAAAAGCAGCGACTTAAAATTAGAAAATTATGGGTATATGAAATTTCTGGTCACACGGAGCACTTCTGCGTATATAAAAACTAACTATGATATACTTGTGAACAAATATTTATTGAAAAAATATTGTGGGAAAGAGGGCAACGAGGAGGGAGGTAGGTGTTTATTTCTTGAACCGCATGGAAAGAAACGTCCAAAAGTAGCAAAAGGGTGCTGAATTCTTTCATGGGAAATTACTTTGACACGTGAAACACAGCATTTGTAATTTATTTTACTTATATCCTACTAACATGCCGTTCCTCAATTGAAACCATCCCAAATTTCTCTGCCCTAAAAACCTCACTCCATGCGAGTCATTCCAACTTAAGGTTTACGGCATGTTAAACGTGGCATTAATTGAAATGCAATTGCTATAGACCAAGCTGTTTGTGAAGAATTCACTAGGTATTCGGTCAAAATTGTTGCGGCACCATAAGGAAAAAGGGATGCTCGTTTGTGAGATTCAAAGTCTGAACGATGATTTTCCTACTAAAGTGAAAACGCACTGTTTCCCTCGAAAAAATTCAGTTATGTTTAGCCTAGCTCTTTTCTTCTTTGTTACTTCTTACTCTATAAAATGTGTGCCTCAGGACAAAAATCTGCGTTTTTCGAAGTCAACAAGCATTCATACTCGTTCTCTTGAAGACATGTTTTTTATTTAGTCGAGACTAAATTTTACCGTTGACTGAACTCGCTTATTATATTTTGCTAGTGATACTATGTTGGTAGAGTGAACGCGAAAGAGGAGTTTTTTCCGTATTTCCGTCAGTTTTGGTTGAAATGCATACATAACTTTGATCCGAGTATCATTTAAAGCCGTTGAAAATTCTGTGAAAACGTTTCCATGTTTTATGAGGGTGATAACACAAAAAACGCTTAAGACTTTGCTAAGTAACCATGTTGCAAGGCAATGCTATTTACCTTCTGCCATAATTTCCTGGAACTTTACGGCATTAAATTTCAATTCCGTAGATACGTTTTCCGCTCCATTAAGCCTGGAGTTCTTTCAATCTGTTCTTTCGTTCACCAGTAATTTCGAAGAAGGGACTTTTATTGGTATTATTTTTTTATTCGTCGAGCACACCTTGTTATCAAGATAAGTAACTTGTAGGGCGTGGAACATTTTTCAATTTGGAAGAATTATTTGCTTAAATACAATATCACTCATCCCAAACGCATAGATAATGTTGGTTATAAAATAAAATACATAGCGAAGAGTGAACGGTGTTAGTTCTTAAAAAAATTTACCTTCCATTTGCCAAGTTACTGTTTCAATTAACCTGGTGTAAAGGTCAAGTGTGTTGTTTACAATTCTAGACTGCTGTTGATGTCAACTCACACATTCAGACATTGATTTGAATTTGCAGTGGCAAAGCAACACTTAAATGTAGGTTTTTACGGCACTAAAGGGTTTACAAAAATATAGCTCTGTACACCTTCCTTCAACCAGGAGGCTTTCCCATTAATAATATTTTGAGTACACTAGGTAGAGTCTTTTGCGTATGATGTCCATAATTTAGGCGTAGAGTGTGGCATTTCATGGATTCAAAACCGGGTTGTTGAGGAAAGAAGATGAGAAGAAATTGTAGAAGAATAGAGTAGATGCAATTTTCGTAAAGAAATCAGTTTCAGCAAAATGGTTGTACTGGAGATGTAGGTATTGTGCAGCAGTAAGTTGGACGGGGTAAGAAGGAGGGAAGCATGCTGTGAAGTAGGGAAAGAAAGAGAAATGGGGAAGATACTTTTATTTTAAATTGGATGAAAAGTGCATGTTTGATAGGGATTTAAATTAGTATTTGAGGTAAGAGAATAGCGGGATGATTATCAATGGAATTTGTCTATCAAAATCTGTCTTTGATCGGAATCATAGGATGCCATCTTGCCATCTTCTCTTCCCAATTTTTCCCTTTTCCTTATTCGAATTACTCGTTTGCCATGCCTCCATTCCTTTTAAGCCTCACTATTTGTGCGTTATTACCATTAAGAATCTTTTTCATTCAATGATTTCATCCAACAAGGTCCAGTTCCGCGACCTGATTACTTTTATATCCCTGCCGCTCCGGCTGCCCGGTGTCCCCGAAAAAACCGCCGCCCCTTCCCGTGTCATTTCCTCTCTCGCCCCACCTCCACTGTTCTCCCTTGATCCGGTCCTTCGTTCTCCACTGCCCTTTAAACCATCTTCCACCCCAGTCATGCGCATCCCTCTGGTGATGATTTTTCACGGCCTACACGGTTTCCGCGTTTCCTCCTCGAATTGGGACGTTATTTTATTTACGAGTGGAAATTTTTGTCTCCGTCGCGCAACTGCGGTTTTACTCCTTGTTTGTTCTTGTTTGTATCGTCCGAGAGGACGGACGGATGAGCTGGGATTTTTTCTCCCGACTGCCCTTAGAAGGGAATCAGTGCTAAAAAGCCACTAAATAAACAAAGTTACAGCTTTCTTTTTTGTCGTTTTTTTGCCATCCCGAAGCTCTGGGTGTTCCGGCTAGTCCCAAGGACAACCCGTTGTACGGAGTCGGCGAGAGTGATGGTAGATGGATGGAGGACGCTCCGTGTCTATGTAACTTTCTATGGAGAAGATGAAAGGGGAAGGCGAGTTTTTAATAAATAGTTAACTCTATTTTACGCTGAACTAGGTGAACCTCTGGTAAACTACGGTACAAACGTGGTAGCTCAACTACTGTGGCCATTTTATTACAATATATTAACTTCGTCTCATCTTACATATTTCCTTCCTCCTTTTATGATATAGTAAACAAAAATTGTTTTACTGGTTTTCACTCTAAACCAGAATTCTCATTAAAACCGCAGGCTTAAAATTCTCTTCAATCTTGTAACCGCTTACATACGCCTCTTTCGTCAACTTTTAAAAAGAAAAGAATATTTATCTATATATTGCTAGATACATCTTAATTCGTCTTTTATGTTCATTGTTTTTAACCCTTTCCCCACACCTGTTCATAACAGACAATCAAATCTACTTTTATCTTCCTTATTCTGGACCCAAATCTCAGCCATAAAGATAGCTGCCAGGGTTTTAACTATATTTATCATATGTTTGGTTGGTTTTTAGTTATCTGTTCCCTGTCATTCATAAATGTCGCCTTCTATAACGCTATTTTTATTCTAATATCATAAACAACAATTCTCTTTTTGTGCAAAATGCTACCAAAACAGGTAAGCACTGAGAATGTTAATTGCCCCAAATACTGAACTCCTAAATTGAACCGAAATGTTCGAATTATTTATATTCGTAAATATTTCTCAATCCCCATTACACCCTCCTCGGGCCATGTTTGCTCCCTTGCGTCTGCTGAAGTTGTGGATGCGAGGGTACTTTTTAATACGCTCCTTTTATGCGGTGGATTTTAATGGTTTTTGAGTGCGAGAGTGGTAGGGAGAGAGAAGGAAAAGGAGAGAGAGAGAGGGTGGGTAAAAGTGCGAGGCGGCTGGAGATAAGTGCCCAGGGAAGGAACAAATGGGAGGAAGGGAGCAAATGCGTCACATTTTGCAAGATTAGCACGACATCGCAAGTTTTTTATCATTTAGCCGCCTCGATTCTCATTCCCCGAGCCGGTGTTGTTCCTGCGGACAGTCATTCTTTTCCCCTTTCCCTCTATTTCCCCCTCTAATGCGCCCCTTTCTCTGCATTCATATATTTCCATCCCTGTGTCCATCTCTTCTATCCCTCTCCCCCTCTCTCCCCCTTTCTTCGTTGCGAATCCTAATGGCATTTCAATGGGCAGAGGAAAGCTTGAAATAAATTACTTCTTCCATTGGAGCCCGTAAACATTCTGTTTGCTTCATTTTTGCGGGGTTATCTTGTCGTTTTCTGATGAATCGTGGAATTTCCGTTCTGAAATGACGCGGCAGAAGTTGACGCATGGGGAGGGGGAGGAAGTCAGTGAGTGAGTGCTGCTTTTTTTATTTCTCCTTGAGCTCTTTCCACGACTATTAATTTTTATGACGAGCGATTCGTGAGGCTTCGGTTAAATTAATGAATGCAGTAAGTTCATTTTTGAAAGAGTGCGGAATCTTCCCGTATTCCACTTTCTTTCTAATGTAATTTCCCAGTATTTGTATCCGTTGTCACCATTACCTGGGTGTTATCATGTTTCATTACCATAAAAGGAAGCCTTCTATTTTTTTATCCCTTTGATTTTAATTTAGGGAAAAATCATAGTTTTTTTTTCCTTCCTTGTATCGTAACCAACCGGAAAGAATTGTACCCGAGCGATGTTTTACCATAACCAATGATGCATGAAAGTTACATCCCTGTTCATGCCCGGCCTAGCCTTTTTTCTTAAATTTATAGGCTTATGCACAAAATCTGTGTGAAATACAAGGCAAGCAATAATGACAGAGTAATTGCAATCAGGCTTTCAATTAAATTTAGTTATTCTTGTTCGAGGTTCTGTGAAACGAAAAAATCGCAATTGTTTAATAGCAAAATGTATATGTACATATCCCTTCCCTATGGACTACGCCTTGTCGTGGTGGGATTGGGGCTTGCGTGTTCCCGTGACCCCTAGAGCTACACTGGCGGGAGTAACTAATATTGCTCCTGGTAGGGTCACCCATGCCAGACAGGTCGAAGGGTAGGAGCCTGACGAAAGGTAGTCCACGTACCGTACTCGCAGCGTCTGTTCCTCAGTGAGGCGGCTGTGAGAAGGCGTCTGACCCCAGTGGGGCGGCCTAACAAGTGATGGTGTCACGTTAAAAACACTATTGAGGCAGGCAACGGGAAACCACCTCAATTAAACTCTCCCAAGATCACAATGGACTTGAACAATAGAGAATTGAATCCTGGCAACTACGGGGCCCGGAACCAAATTAGTGGAACGGGTGTCGTGCCCGGCAGCAGGGTAAGCAAGGACTCTGCGGTCGTCATCTCACGAAATCCTTGCACGAAAAGAATGACAGCAGCAGCGGCAACAGCAGCGGCGGCGAAGAATAAACCAGAGAAGAGAGCAGCAATGCTAAGGATCGGGACATGGAACGTTAGGACTATGTTAAGGGCAGGAAAACTAGAGAACATTAAGCGTGAAATGGAGAGGGGAAAGATCGATTTGTTGGGACTAAGCGAAGTAAGATGGAGAGACCAGGGGGACTTCTGGAGTGAAAAGTACAGGGTTATATACAGTGGAGGGGAAGAGAGCCAGCGGGGAGTAGCAGTCGTATTGAATGCAACATTAGGAAAAAGGGTGTTGAATGTGGAACAGGTTAGCGATAGAATACTAGCCATCGAAATCAAAGCTAAGCCGGAAAATGTAGTCGTAGTACAGGTTTACATGCCGACAGGGGGTCATAGAGAAGAGGAAGTTGACCAAGTATATGACCAGTTGGAAGAAGTAATGGGGAAAGTAAAGGGCAGGAAGAACCTAATAGTTATGGGAGATTGGAACGCTGTAGTAGGGGAAGGGAGGGACGGAAGTGAAGTAGGGGAGTATGGTCTGGGTGTAAGGAATGACCGGGGCGAGAAAGCAGTGGAGTTCTGTAGGAGGAATAATTTAGTGATTACAAATACGTGGTATAAACACCACCCTAGGCGTAGGTACACGTGGAAAATGCCGGGGGATACTGGAAGGTACCAATTAGACTACATCATGATTAGGCAAAGATTCAGAAATAGTGTAAAGAACTCGCATAGTTTCCCAGGTGCAGATGCCGACTCCGACCATAACTTGGTGGTGATGAAATGTGAGATGAGACTAAAGAGGTTGAAAGTAGGAAGGAAAATAAAAAGGTGGGATGTAGGAGCACTGATTGGAGGGAAGAGGAGGGAATACCAGGAGATTGTGGATAGATGCATGAGGGAAGAGGAGGGAAGAGGAACAATAGATGAAAGATGGGAAATGATAAAGACGGGCATAAAAGAAGCAGCGGAGAAAACAATAGGAACAGTAGACACTAGGAGGATCAAGAAACCATGGGTAACAGCGGAAATGATGGAAAGGATAGACGAAAGAAGGAAATGGAAAAATGTAAATACAGAGCTAGGCAAAAGGCATTATAAGGAGATTAACAACAGGCTTAGGAGAGATACAAAGAGAGCAAGAGAAAAGTGGTGGAGTCGGCAATGCGAGGAGCTGGAGAGACTCCAGAGAGAAGGAGAAATAGGCAGTCTGTACTCAAAGGTTAGAATGTTATCGGGAAATAAGAAATGGAAAACGGTCCCGTGCATCAAAGACAGAAAGGGAAATTTAGCAATGGAGCCAGAGGAGATCCAACGTCGTTGGAGGGAATATGTTGAGGAACTGTATGATAGCGAAAATAGGCCTAGCAACTTGGACATAGAAGAGGAAAAGGACGTAGATCAGGATGACGTGGGCCCCGGAATACTGGATAGTGAGATAGAGAAGGCACTGCGAGAAATGAAGGCAGGAAAAGCGGTGGGGGTTGATAGCATCCCAGCTGAGCTTCTGAAGAACCTAGGAAAAGGAGGAAGGGACAGATTTTATGAACTTGTTCGTAAAATATACGAGGAGGGGGCTTGGCCGGAGGATTTTGTAAAAACCGTGCTGATACCTATACCGAAAAAGAGGGTGACAAAGGAATGTGAAGACTATAGAACGATAAGTTTGATTTCTCATGCGGCAAAGGTAGTGCTTAGAATCATCAATAGGGGAATGGAAAAGAGAGCAAATGAATTCCTAGGCGAGGATCAGTTTGGATTTCGGAAGGGGAGGGCCACTCGGGATGCGATTGCAGTGATGAGAATACTAGTGGAAAGGAACCTAGAATACAATCAGGACGTATTCGCGTGCTTTGTTGATTTCGAAAAGGCGTTCGACAGAGTGAGGTGGGACAAGTTAATGGAAATATTGCGGAAGATAGGAGTAGACTGGAGAGACAGGAGACTGATTCGGAATTTATATATGGCGCAGAAGGCGCAAGTGAGAGTAGCAGATGGAGAATCGGATTGGGCAACAATAGGGAGGGGAGTTAGGCAGGGCTGTCCTTTATCACCGGTACTTTTCAACATATACTCGGAGGAAATGGTGAGAAGGGCTTGGGATGAACTGGAGGCTGGAGTGAAGGTCGGGGGGAAATTGATAAAATCAGTGAGGTTTGCGGATGACCAAGCGCTAGTATGCCAGTCTGCCCGTGGCTTGCAAAAAATGCTGGATGCATTGCAGGGACAGTGCGAAAGATACGGGATGAAGATAAACCAGAAGAAAACGAAAGTAATGCGGTTTTCAAGAACAAAAAGAGCCAGCATAACGATAAAAGTGGGAGGTCAGAAGCTAGAGCAGGTAGAACAATTTACCTATCTAGGTAGTGTGCTGGAAGAAAAAGGGTATAGCAGCATTGAAGTGAGAAGGAGAATTGCATTGGCAAAAGAAGCCTTTACTCGTAGGCGTGAGCTAATGACAGGGGCCTTGAGTAGGGAAGTGAAGAAAAGACTAGTGAAAAGTTTAATATGGAGCGTTGCACTATATGGGGCGGAAACGTGGGCTTTGCGAAAAGAAGATGAAAATAGACTTAGGGCTTTTGAAATGTGGGTGTGGAGAAGAATGGAGAAAATAAAGTGGGTCGAAAGGAAGACGAACGATGAAGTGCTAGAATTGGTAGGAGAGGAAAGAAATTTGATAGATGAAATTAGGAGAAGGCAGAAGGTGTGGATGGAAAAGGTAATAAAAGGGGATGGTGTTTTGAAGGAAGTGATTGAGGGAAGAGTGTTGGGTAAGCGGGGAAGAGGGAGAAGAAGAACGGGTAGCTTGGATGGAATGATAGGTGGCAGAAGGTATGAGGGGCTGAAGAGGGACATCGTGTGAAATTTAGGGGGTGGGAAGAATTAAATGTCCATTTAAACCTACCTTCACCGGTAGAATACTTATAATAATAATATGTACATATACATTTTGATACTTGAATAGCAACGTATTGGTGCCATTTTTCCCACAGTCATTTCATTATGTGGCGAGTAAATACTTGGCTGAATCTTGTCAATGTATATCAGATTTCATTTACTTAAATATAATTTTTAGTAGTCAATTTATAGACAAATTATTTTTCCACTGTATTATGGATATTTTAATGATTTAATTTTGAATATGCAAATACTACAAAAAGTGGATTAGTATTATACATCTATTTTTTTTGTAAATGGCTTTGTGAATCTGTGATCTATAATGTTGTTAAAAGTAAAACACTCAAGGCTTTCTTACCGCATTAAACCAAATCTCTAGTGAGGATTTGCATTCTGCTTGATTGAGTTTGTTTCTTATCAATTACTTCATTTAACATGAATTACAATTGGTGAGATCGCAGGTATTACAGATAAAAACGTTGAGACAAAATTCCTTCGATCGTTGAGTTATTGTTAAAAAAAATTGAATCTTTTTGTACTAAATTTTGAAGGCAAACAATTATTTTGTAAATTGAAATACATTTGTGCAAAATGTACATTCATGTTGATGATAAATTTAACAACGTTCCATTCATATTCGATGATGACAAATACGGTGTGGTAGTGGACAAGCTTGGAAAAGGATGATCACGACATATGTTTAAAGTTATGAATAATCTGCATTAAAATTTATAAAATGGTAGGTATTAATAATGCCGTGGGCGTAATCCATTTGGGAACATTAATGACCTGTTTTGACAAAATTTTATTGACACTGCAATGCATATCCGATGGATAGCTGGAATGAAATGGCCGGTTGGGACTGTTCATCCTGCAATTCGCTTTTCGATTTGATGCGGAATTGAATTCTTTCCCGTGTTCATAAATGAATCAAAGTCCACGATCCAATCCATTTTAATAAATTGAGTAAACTAAGTAAATTCAATCGAAGTTATGCACTCTGGTTCTCCAAATGAAAACCCAATGATTTGCTTTACCAGGAATTCAGGATAATAACTGATTCCTGATTTCCTATCCTCATGGAGATCATATAAATGATTAACAGAGCCTGGTAGTGAATATAACCGTTCGTTTGCAGAGACAATTTCAGAGAAAATTGATGAGATATATTTCAAAGCCAGGCAACCACTGAAGCATTTGCCTACGTCATCTGCAAATGTGTTTTGCTCCACTAGGCGAACGTTATTTTTATGTCGGCAGAAACCTTTGTAATTTCTGTAATCCATTGATACTATAGTGTTGAACAAATTTGAATGGGCTTCTATATATGGCAGTCCAACAAACCGATAACACAACTAACATATTGGTTGTCATACTGGCATAGAAATTCTTCACTTGAAAAAAAAAAAAATTTTATTTTCAGTATTATTCGTTTCTATGATTTTAGTGAAAAGAGTTAGCTGATTTTTCTACGTATTTTGAAAACTCGGCTGTTTTAAAAGTTTTAGCATTAGCCTACATTTAGCACACATATTCAAGGAGAAGGCGCAGAGAATGTTGTAACTTACTCAACGGAATGATCACCGCGATATACACAAAATTCACAAACTAGCGGACCTATTCCCCACACACTGTTCCCTATAGCCAACGTGTTCAAATGCAATAGTAAAGGTCCAAGTTGCTGATAAAAGTATAAGGAATTAAACCACATAAGTAGATTGCATAAACTGCTTCAATGCTGCAACTGATTGGCGCATATTAAGAAATTCGAGGTGTAAAATTATTGACTCCAAATGAAATTGATGCATTCCTCCTTAGGGTCCCTTTTTACGATGAAAACATCCCAAAACATAGCCTGGGTTGCCGAGGTTTTTGTTGCCCTGGAAAGCGACAATGTTGTATTATGACAACGCATTGTCAAAAAATAAAATGATAGTGCATTTACAGTACAGTGTGGAACTAGATATTTCCATACAATACAATCCTAATCGCAGGAAAAATGATTTTTTTGTGGGCGATATGATTGGTCATATCACAAAATAATCGGTAGCCTTCGCGCAATCCAGAGTATCGATACTATGTGATCCAGTCTCCAGCAAAATCTTATCAAATGAATGATCCATTTGCTAGAGCGACGGGCAGTTTCGTTCTCAGGTCATAAACTGCTCCAACAAATAGACACCCGCATGAGAGACAAACCACTTTTTTCCCTGCGACCTTTAGATACTCCGGGTAAAGTCGAGTTTGTTGCGCCTCTTCTAAAATATTTATCCTCATTCTATTGCATCCCCTCTCCGTGACACAGTGGAGCACAGACTGTCCTCCCCTCCTCTCGACCACGTCCCTTCAATGAAGGCCAAGTAAATTTAGATTCCTCGGAGGAAGAAGGCTCTCCCTTCTCCAAGATCGGGTGAAAAAAAGAACAATGCGTCTGGTCTTTTCAAATAAAGACGTCACGTCCCCACTCTCCCCTCCTCTCAGTCTTCCACCTCCCCCTACCGTTTCTCCTTTGAGCCCTTTTACAATGAATGCCTCGGATTGGCCCACCCTTCACCCCTCAACCCCCCGATTCCACCACTACTACCACCAACCCCGTGCTTGTTCCCTTCCCGACCTCTTTTTCCATTTCCAACCGCCCACCCTCCATCCTTCCTGGGCTACCTTAGTCTCCAAGGCAATGGACCATACTCCCCCCGCCTCTTCCCCGACCCTACGGAGCCAAGCATTTCTTTTTTTGACTCGCTCACCTCCCGCTGTTCTCCATGTGCACGGGGCCCGTGACTGGTCAGGCGGCCATTGGTCGCTCTCCTTTGATCGCCGTCTTCTTCCTGATATTTTTCTTCCTTCCTCCCCATCTCGCATTCCTTCCCTTTCATTATACTTCGTTTCATCAGCTTCTTCTTCCTACTTTCCACTACCACCCAAGTAAGTACCATGTCTTTTCCTTCTCCCCTCGTGCCTCTATTTCCTATTATTTTTCTTTCTTCATTTTCTTTCGCCTTTCATTATTTCGGCCTAATAAGCTTACGTCAATACCTGTAAACACTTTTCGATGTGACCCTCGCCTGCTTACCTTATCCCATCCGCTCTACACTCAATTTTGATTGTATGATCTTTTTTTGTCCTAAAACTCCTCTCCTCTGCATTTATAACGTAGTGAAATTTTGGCACCTCTTCTTTCATGCCGAAGTGAGCATACTTCGCATAAAGTTAAGCATCCTTTATTCTTTGTTAACATTTTACTATTAGTTGCTGGTAAGAGGTACCACCCGTTGAGATTTCCGAAGGTGAAGAATTTACAGGTGTGAATAGTCGATAGGGAATACTGATGCACTTATTACCGGGTTTTAATTAATTGGACATTGCTTGCTTATAATTGCATGGATGCGTGACTCAAGTCAGTTTTTCTTCGCCTTACCGTAGAACTTTCCTAATCATGAAAGTCCTTGTGTTCATCTCGTTGAAAGCACTCTCTCAGCTTGACACTGAAATTCTGCTCTTGGCCCGTGTCGAATCAATGTTAAGATTCATGATTAATAAGACTTTGCCTCATCTAATAGCAGACGGCTAATGAGGGACTTGGTTTAATGGTGGGAAGGGAGGGGTAATAGCGAAGGCTTGTAGGTATCATGCTTCATATATATCTTTGTATTTTTATTCACCGTTTATAAATAGTTTTAACTCCTTTGGAATGATCTTTTCAACGGCGTTCAATCACTTTCCCTCGTTAAGTGTACCCGCTCCTTGACCTTGAAGTGATAAATCACGTTTAATAATTGTCGAATCAGTATTCCTCATGAGATTTCTCTCTTATCACGCTTCCTATTCCCTCCTTGTCAAACATTATGCGAAGATAATCTAGAAGGCGCTGTCGTGCATGACGCTTCAACCGCCTCTATCCCTTTGTATGACCTATTGCAGCCTTGGAGTAACAGATTTACTAACAGTCTTTTTTCGCACCTCTTCCAACTAATTTATTTCACTGTGCGTGAGAGAAAGGAATGTAATGAAAGAAATAACGTGCCTGTAAATACTCTCTTTAGAGTAGAAAAGTTACTTTTTCGGCAATTAAGTGGATTATTCAAACTAATTTCATGAAATCCTTTTTGTTTATATACCAAAATATTCCATTCGTTGCTCACCTTTTTAACTTTAGAGGAAATAATTAAATCCATGGCAAGTAAACTCATCTGTAATAACTTTCATAGTTAGGTATTTTACTTCCCAGCAACGATTAACACATATCATGGTTATGAATCATAATAAGCCAATTTCACTGTAGGGTGAAAGCAGTACATTATATAACATTCCTGTAATTATAAAATACGACTATCTCCGTAACTTTGCTCATCTAAGAGAGTTCAGCCTCACTCGATTAACTCCATTCACGTGAATTGTGTAAATTACTTCCTTTTTGAAAGCTCCTTAATTACTTGCTGGAGCCAGCATTTTCCTATGAAAATTTGAAATATATATTTTCAGCATATCCGCTCAGTGTACGTTGGAGTGTTGCAGCCTTCCAAAATGTGCCTATGTTGAAATTTAGTGAACTGCAGGTGTTTCAAACTGGAAAGTTTTTCCTTATTATCAAGATTTTTTTTTTGAGGTTTGACTTGGTCCTAAGGAATAAAATTTTCCAATTGTAGATTTATGACAATGATATGATTTATGATCCCATATCAGTATCCGTCTATCTTTTCTGTCTTTCAAACTCCTCATACGCACGTTGCCACTGCGCATTGCAATCCTGCTTTCTCCAGATGCCTTTTACCCTGTCCGATCTCCTCCCTCCCATTTACTACTAGACGGCCCTTGGGAATATTCAATGCGAAGTGTTGGTCTCTCTCTCTCTCCCTCACTGAAAAGACCCGGAGTCAATGCTAATGTAAAAGTAAACAATCACGGGATCACCGTGTGTGTACAGGACACTCCCTTCGCCCAACCCTTCGCACACTTATCTCGGCAGTCACTCCCTTCCCCATCATTCGACCCACAACTTATCACTACCTCTCCTCTCGCCGACCGCTTCACTTCAACTTATTCACTTGAGCTAGTAAAGGGCCGCGAACTCATATATCTCCGTGCGGATCACGCGGCCGCGTTAGATAGCCTCCGCTTACATTGCATGATGGGGTGCCTTATATGGCGCGATGCAGATTATGTTTTTCGTTTATTTTTTAATTTTTTTATCCCATCATGTGACTGATTTCCATTTCTTTTTTTGCCATCACTTTGTGCTTGTCGTTCGTTTTTAACTGTTTGTTATTCACGCTTCAAGAGTTGAGTTGATCGCTACATTTCGTTCTAAATTAGTGAGTTTTAATGAAAGTGCGGATGACATTTCCATTACCTTTGATGGTGAAACGCAATGTGCATAGTGATCATGCAAAATGCCATCTCCACTGCATTCAGCATGTCATTTTTCTCTCGATTCTTGATACGTATGTTGCATGACAATGTTGAATGGTGGGAAGTCGTCAGAGTTGGCAGGAAAATGTGAATGAGGGAACAGGAGGGTTCTCGATCGAGATCCGCTCAGAGTTAAATTACCATCTCAAAAGAGGAAACATTCTTTACAGTTCTCTGCTTTGGTTCCTTTTCTTCCCGACAGGATTCGATGCTTTACATCTTTCTCAATTGTGAACATCTTAGATTAAACATATTCTGATAGGAGTGGGATGTAGGTGTGAATGGAAGGCAAGGAAAGTGAGTAGGTACTCTTTGTTTTATAGTAACTATTTTTATAAAGCAGATTCTTAACTGCAGATGAACTGAAGATATGAGAAACTAGCGAAGAATCAAAAGGTTAAATATGAAAGAAAACTTATACTCCATTTCCTTATAATGTGGTTTTTGAAGAGTGTCCAATGAGTTCGCATCGAAGGTCCTACGTACAGAATATCAATAAATCCGCTATACATTGGTGAAAGATTTTGAAAATAACTTGGGAAGACGAATTTTGAGAGCTTAGTATAATTCTGAGGAATAACGGTCGTGGTAAAAGTGATTGCTGAGGACGAAAAGAAAATCTCACAGCTGTTGAAGATAGAGATGGAAAAATCTGTGGTCTCCGATGGATCTTCTGTTATTTAAACCAGAAGAGCATCAAGATTAGAAGGAGTTCGTGGTTGACACGAAATGTGTGATGACAGTTCTGCGTTCAATCTGTAGGTTGACCTCAGTAAAAGATTCTAGGAAAAGGCCGTTCTCTCTCACTGAGTGATTCAACCCGAAGGTTTGTTTTTGATGGGTGAGGGTAGAGCTCACCACGGACTAAGCCTCAGCCGTGTAAATTTCGCACATTCAGGTTAGGGGGGCCAGTTCCTTTCCCTGGGCCACCTCGCACTCCGAGGACTTTTCGTTCGGGGTCGTACAAAGGCTTCACCCGGATTTGAACCCGGGACCCTTCAATTAGCCAAGCGTTCTACCCACTAGGCTACCATGCTCCCGCGAAAAGTGCGTTATGTATCTCAATTCCCATTGTCTCTTCCTATCTCACCATTGGGCAATATTAAGTTAAAACACTTGGAAAACTCTCATTGAACCTGGAAACCCAGTGTTATATTCCATGTCCAATATTATTTTTGAGGTAGTTATTCTATGGCCATATTACTAATGTCGTTTGTCATTATAATCAATAGACCTAAGATTGACTTATTTGAGCTCACCACTCACTTCCTCTATCAGCGAACCACTTCACATTTATATATACATCCACACCTACGTGATACTCTGCGAGCAACCGCTAGAGCGCGTGGCAGGGGGTGAAGATAACTAATCATGCACTACTTACATGCAACTTAGCTACAAATCTACTACTACATGGAAACATGTTTTATTAAAATATAGCTATTCTACCTTGCACCCTTCATTACTTGCTCCAAATATCTCAGGCAAGAACTTCCTTTTCCAATCTTCCCATTCACTTTTCCCTCGACGATTGTCGTCATCAGGCCGCCATGTCTCTAGATATGGCCGATGATATTGCCCTGTCTTCTTTTTAAAGTTTTATGATGTATATTTTATATGATTTTATATGATATATATTTTTTATGATTTCTTCATTTCTTACAATGAGTGAGCCAGTTTTATTTTCACAACTCATCTGTAATTTACTTTAGTATCGGGTCTTCAAATATCCTGTTTCGCGCGTTACGTGAGTCATCGCAACGCGATAGCTTCAATTGCAGTGATTTGGCTTTTGAAAAAATGTAACGGTCGTAAATAGACACCTGAGTGTGCAAATACGCGGCGCGATTGTGATACTTGACGATCAACGGAGCCCGCTGAAGCTACACTCTCTTTTAAGTGCCAATAGCGGGGCGCGTGCCTTGGGTTAGGCGACCGTTCTGATTCGTTCTTCCTGCCTTCCCAACATGTTAACCCTTGGAGCAGCTTTTCCCGTTGCTTTCTCCCCGATTTCCTGATTCCTCCGATTCCCACACTCACTTTGTCTCCCTCGTCAGTATTCCCTTTCATCTCTCCACTCGAGTGGTGAGGCAAATTGTGAGTTCTGCCGCGCCTGATTCGATGGAATTCCACGGAATTGTGATTTTGATTTTTTTTCCTTCGTATCGCTGGACGGCGGAATTTCGAATTAAATGCCAATGGGGTCGTTTACCATATTTTTTTTATTGCCGAATCTGATAGAGTTTGTAAAATAAAAGGACCCGTATTTTTCCGTTTTCTGATCCGACAATTATTTCCCGAGTTATAAGCGGCGAAAAGCTGATGTTTTTAACCCTTTCGGAAAAGTGGGTGTGGTGCAACCTCTGACGTATATCGACTTCGTCCAATCACAACTGAGCCCGCGAAGCTACTTCGCCTTATCGCAAAGGGGGGGACACAGCTGACTCGGCCAATGGGAGCGATTTCGACAGCATCTGTGGGAGCAGACCTTCCAAGAACCCCTCTCCACTCCCTTCCCCCTCCCCTGAAAGCCATCAAGGACGGGAGGAAAATGACGTCAATGTTATCACAGCAGCATTTTCGGTGGGCGTCACCTTTTGCTTATTTTAATTTTTGATTTAAGAGTGAATGGTTGTGGTTAGAAGATTAATTTTTTCACTAAAATTCTTTTTTCGTTTCCATCTAACGATTTCGTGTACGAAATTGTGATTTCGGTTCCGAGTAAACGCCCCCATTGGGATTATTTCCGAAATGGCGCCCTCCAGATTCATCTTCTATTTTTATCTAACTTCATGGAAATCGTGGACCCGGAGTAAGAACTTCTTAATCGGATACTTTCTCTGATAATGGGTGCACATGTGCTCAGATGAGTCCTTCGATATAACGCTATTCCCTGGGGACTTTACTAGACTTCATTCAGTGGGTTGTCGACCTGAGTTCAGTACAAATTTTATAAACGTAATTTTTTTAGTTGTTCTTTTATTGCCTTTTTTCTAAAAGGCATTAATGTTTTCTCTTAATCTTTCTCGTATTGGAAATATTGGTTTCCCTTTAACTTCCTTCATTCATGAATGTTATGATACACATTTCTTGTTACCTGCTCTGATTTTTTCTAATACTTACTCGTTTTTTCATATTGTGATGACAATATACTTTTATTCTTCTGAAAAGTGAGGTTTATAAGCGATGAATTAGCCTTCATTTTTAAAACTTAAGGCTGCTTGGAGATCTTGTCTGTAACACACGAGGATTTATATGGAGCACAGTTGGACGTATTTATTCATTTTTTCAGCCAGTTTTCTTTAAACAGTGTATATATTCTTTGCATTTCTACACATTTTAGAAGTTAAACAGTGTAAGGAAGATAAATCAATTTCAGACATGGTAAGTGGAAATTTTGGCTACAATTCATGCGTACCTCATCAAAATTTCGAAAAGTAAATCCGGTCTGATGCCTCCTTGATGATTTGTAAATAAAGTTACATGTGTGATCAATAATGGGGTCGTTTACCATATTTTTTTATTGCCGAATATGGTAGAGTTTGTAAAATAAAAGGACCCGTATTTTTCCGTTTTTTGATCCGTCAATTAGTTCTCGAGTTATAAGCGGCGAAAAACTGATGTTTTTAACCCTTTCGGAAAAGTGGGTGTGGTGCAACCTCTGACGTATATCAACTTCGTCCAATCACAACTGAGCCCGCGAAGCTACTTCGCCTTATCGCAAAGGGGGGACACAGCTGACTCTGCCAATCGGAGGAGTTACGACAGCATCTGTGCGAGCAGACCTTCCGAGAACCCCCCTCCACTCCCTCCCCTTCCCATACGAGCAGTCAAGGACGGGAGGAAAACGACGTCAATGTTATCAGAGCAGCTTTTTCGGTGGGCTTCACCTTTTGCTTATTTTAATTTTTGATTTGTGATTGAATGGTTTGGGTTAGAAGATTAATTTTTTCACTACATTTCTTTTTTCGTTTCCATCTAACAATTTGTACGTGTACAACATAACAAACAAACGTGTACAAAATTGCGATTTCGGTTCCGAGTAAACGCCCCCATTGAAGCTAGTAGAAAAGAAACATTTTTATCACTAGCTTCTTTTGTTTTCACAGTCAATACTACTGAGAATATTGATTAAAACATGAACGATATTTCGTAAATTCCAAGCCAGTAGAAAATTGGATCATTTCATGGAAGTCTGGAGATCCAAAATTCGAATAATAAATCCTCCATGCAGCAGTAATATAATGTTAATCGTGATTTCACCCTTGAATTGTGAACCTTGTATCAATGCTTGCGAAAATCCAATATGGTTCCAATATTCCGTAAATCGATGAATCCATTGACTGCGCTAAAGTATTCCGCGGAAATGCATCAATCTTTTACACTCATGGTACAGGCAAGGCAAGCTCATATCACAATTGGAACGAGGCAGTACACATCCTTTACGATACTATTTACCTATATGCGTTAACTCATCATCCTAGTAAATATATTTTGATTAGATGCGTTAATGTACGCTTCAACCGTGGATATAATCAACTTCCCGGGAACTCAGACTTCTACAATCGATGGCTCCCCGTGATTTCTTTTTCTGAAAGTAATTTGCCAATGTTCAAGCAAACTTTATGCTTGCTTGTCTCTGTTTTGCTGTCGTGGTCATTAAAAACCCAATTTCCTCCTCCTGGTTTTATGGTACTGCAGCGCGTCAGACCGAAGTATCTCGGTGCAGTTTCAAATGGGGGCTGTAATTTCAAACTTTAAGACGAGCGTCGCCCGTTTCCCGCCTTTTAAATCGCAGCATCACCGCGTGCCTACCTCCTCCTCTTCTTCCATCTCTCTCTCTCTCTTCCTCCATGCTCTCCTATTGCCGATTACGGACTTGAGCCGGGAGTGGTGCAGGACGTTGAAACCGAGATGCACCGTCTCAGTTTATTTGTTCTCCGGAACGAAAAGCGCGGGAGATGTTCCCACCGCGATTCCATAATGGTAGGTATATTTTGGGAAAGTAACCGGTCACATAACGTCTTAAAACGAGTTATGAGTGCAAGCAATGGATAAGAGACGAAGTTAGATAAATTATTGTTCCCAAGAGTGCTTCCTTTTATGAGACCTGTGGGGTTTTATGGAGAGTTTGTACGGAAAGCGGAGAGTTGGGAATCATACGTTACTAAAGAAGAGCACAATGTGGTAGATATATACATATTATCCTATATCTACCTATGGGAGTAGTATCAGTAGACCGGTTTTTAGGTACTTATAAGGTTATATATTGTACCGTTTACCCTAAGGCCTTAACCTTAAGGTGAATACTACGCCCGTGCCTGGGATGGGATTCGAACCGGCGACTCTTTGAGTTGCTAGGTCAGGGCGTTGCGGATCTTGCTGTCTTGGTCGGCTTCCGCATAGAAAAATGCCCATCTGAACCTACCGTATCTGTCAGAACACGGGTAATAATGGTAATAACGTTATTGTTTCACCAAGGGGGATGTGCTTGAAGCCGTCGGGATTATCTCGAATAGGTAACCAAGATGTCACGTGGTACAAACACAAATGTTTCAATAATTTGGTGAGATAAAACCACTGCTTACAACCTCTTTCATTGTTTACACTTGTGTTTTATCTCATCTGGGGGCTCTAAAGTGGAGACAGATGAGGAAAAACTCAAGTGAAAACAATTGATGATATTGTGAGGAGGCATTTATACACACTAAATTTTCAAACCGTTCATGCTTGTACCACGTGACTCCTTGGTTACCTACTCGAGATAATTCCGACGGTTTCAAACACAACCCTCCAAAGGTGTTAATCTCGATACTCATTTGCATTCTACTGAATCCTAGATTTTTTACTTGGAGACTTTATTAGCCGAATGAATGGCCAATAAATTACTTTATCGTGCTTTACAACGAGTTTAATTGTGCTTAAATTGTATTTATACTATCTCAGAATGCTTTGGAGATACTCCCTTTGCAAAGTTCTGCTAATGGGCCGGTCATAGTGTCCAGGTTGGCAACACACTGACCTGGCAACCCGATGGTCACCGGTTTGATTTTCGAACCGATGACCATCGGGTCACATAGGGGAATGGTTTTGTTTTTGTCCAAGGTCCTTAAAGTATATATACTTTTTTTGTCCTAGGGTTAAGAACATAGGTCTTCACCCTAGGAAATTGTGCGATACAACCTCAGCTATTGGAGCACCTAGAATCCAAAAGTACTTCTACGACTATTACTTCTGCTAATTATTTTTGGAAGGCAAGCCTATCATAGCATGGCGCACGTTTTTCTATCGCTTGATGGCAGTGTTATTCAATAAAATCAATCGTTGACGAGCACATTTTGTGGAACGATTTAATCATGAAATTTGAAAGACTTCGTGGACAGAACAATGTACTCCTGATGATGACGCGGAGATGTTGAAACCGTTAGAGGTTAATAAAAACAAAAAATGTGGAAAACTGAAAAGTCTTCCAAATCTCATAGTGTTATTGAACATTTTAATTCTGAGGAGGTGCCTTCCTACTTAAAATACTTTTAAACGACGTGATATATAAACGACGAATGGATAGCTCATTTCTGCCATTATTTATAACCTACTGCAATAAAGTACAGTACAATTATAGTCCTATTATCGGCATTCACATATTGTGGCATTTTCTTTTGCTTTTTTCGCGTGATCTGTGGTAAAACGAGGGTTGAAACAGAATCACCAGAATCAAAAGTCTATTTTGCATCTTTGTGACGATGTTTGGGAGAGTGTTCGGATACGCGGGAGTTGCGGGCGAACGCCCTTCGGCGCGCCTGCCCTCTCCAGAGGACGTGGAAGGGCGAAAGAGGCGGGAAGATTCGAGGCGTTGCCTTTCCCTCCCAGCATCGTTCCTTCCCCCCGGGCGGCGCGAAGATTTAATGCTCGGCCATATGGCTCAAAACCAGCTCGCAAAAACCATCTCCCGATTGAGATTTTAAATGGGCGCCAATTAATAAGAGTTCCCCCGACTGTGAAAAGAAACCTTCATGATGGAATATTAAGTCAACCGCGGCGATTGACGCGTAGCGTGAGATGGAAAATATGTGACGTTGATTGATTGCCCTTCGGGATATCGCGTTTCCTTTTTTTTTCTTGGTGCGGATTTTGTAATCATTTATGACGACGCAAGGGTGATGATGACGGTGATTAATGATTTTGGGTATCTTTTGCCGCTGGCGGTATTAAAATCCGACCTTATGCGTTCCTCGGCAGCGCACCGAACGAGAGTCTCACGTGTCTGTAGTTCGTGGAAGTGAGTGCACAGTCGAATCGCTGGTCGAGATCAATATGTATAGCTGTCAACATGCTTAGGTATTCATGTGGCGGAACGCAGTTCTTCGAAGAAGCCTGGATTGGCTCGCGGAGCGTGTTTGCCTGCCTCCCTTCTGAGGTTAACTCGCTCGAGTTATCTCGTCATTCCAAAACTCCGAATTCCCTGACGAATTTCCAAACGCGCAACTGCTCAAGTTAGCTTTGCACTAATATGGATGGCATATTTGGATTCCTTTTCCCTCCAGAAACTGGTAAGATTTTGAACGAAAATTTTAAAATTACTGTTGTCAGTGCTCATTAATAGATGAGAAGTCAGCAAACTTGATATTTTATTCGGATGTGTTCATTATTAAGAAGCATTTACAGGCTTCAATCAAAATTAATTATACTCTCTTCAGTCAAGTGACCAAAAATGTAATCGGTGTAATGTGGTGATGAAAAATTTTGATCCTCCAATTATTTGCATTACTAACTTCCAATTGTTATCCCGGAGAGGATACTGATCGATGCTTATTGATGCATCTGATGTTAATGCTGTAGAAAAAAAGAGTTGATGTTTTATTATCCATGATATATTCATATTATTTCTAAAGACAGTGCAACTAAATATGTGAAAGAGAGCGCTTGTGTTTGTTTTTCTGCACTTGACGAATTGTTTGTTTCACTGTGTTTTTCAGGCTTTATTTGGACAAAGGATAATTTTCATTCTTTTATTCATTGTGACAACAAGTCAGTCTATGTATATCATTTATCTGGTTTTAATCATGTCTGATTTTAGAGTAGAGATTTTAAATGTTAATGACAAATGTGCAAAGCTGGATTTTTTAGAAAACTTTGAGATTACATTTGTATTTAGATGAAATTGTAGGTACCGTTCAATCTGTCCCCATTTTATCATGTACATGTCCCGCCTTTAAAAAGCATTTCCCCATCATCCCGACCTTCAACACATTGCTTATTCCACTTAATAATAACCCCTGAGCTTCCCCAACTACTCCTGCATTTCTCCCTCATTTTGATTGTATATAAGGGCACGCCACTGTGAGAATGTCAGAGTACTCCTGACAATGACGCCAGATGTCGAAACCGGTAGGAATTTTTACTTAATAAATACTTCGCTCAATTTTTTCTTTCAGTATTTTTCAGCTCTGAAAAGTGGAGATGATAGTTTTGTGGTCAATTTTTATGATTTTGTCTAAGAAGACATCGTAAGAATTTGATGAAGAATTCCAAAACATTACTATTATCATCATCATCAGTATTTCAATTCTAGGATTGGTTTACTGCAGCCCTTCATTCTGCCCTATTCAGTATTAATTTCCTCACGCCCTGGTATGCTTTCTTTATCACGTCTTTCTTTATTTGCCCTCTATATTACTATTATTATTATGCCCATTACTATTATGTCAAAGAACAATTAATTATTTCATGGCCTTGATAAAATCGTGCGGCGTCTCTTGATAAGCTTTAAGTAGGAAATTCTATCTTAATATTTTTTCTGTTTACGACATTTATTTAAGTTTAACGAAGGTTTCAACTTTCCTAGCTATAAATAAACAATTTTTTCCGAGGAATTATTGATGTTCAGTAATGTAAAAAATAAAAGCCGATAGCTGATTTGCTGGGATATAGCGCTTAAAATTAAAAAAACTTTTCTCTCATATGCTGCGTTACTTTTCAATCTCTGTTTGAAAGAACTATCGTATTGCAGCTTAAGTAATGCTAGCTAGTATATGGGATCCGTGCGAGGAAGGTATGATAAAGGAATTAGAGCGTGTGCAGAGGAGATCCGCTAGATTTGTTACAGGCCGTTATGATCATTTTATAAATACATTTACGAGTTTAATATAATAACTAGAATGAGGATTACTATCAGAACGCAGGTTAAAATTTAGATTAAACCTTTTAAGTAAATTCTAAACCGATTTTTTCACAGATGACGTTAGATATATATTAAGAACCCCTGCGTATTATGCTAGGGTTTCAGATTACCAAGATTAGAGAGATAGATTGTAGTACCGATAGATTTAAAATGTCATTTTCCCCGCGTACCATAAGAGAGAACAAAAGGCAGCATAGCAACGGGATAGGTAGGTGAAATGTAGTCAGAGTAGTCTGTAGTGCATAATGCATGTAATAACAACCAACGCCTAACTAATTCCTCTCCGTTCGTACCCTTCCCATGCGTCAGCTGCATTGGAAAGTGGAACACATCGAATTGCAAACTCTGCGCCCTCAGAAACTTGCAGCCATGAATTCAGCGATGATTTCGCATGGTGGAAACTCATGCCTCCCCCTTTATTAGCCAACATGAGGTTTTCATGGTGGATTGCATGCCATCTCCGTGATTATTTTGCTTTCGTCAATTTCTCACCCGTACTCATAATTTCGGCTGATTCTTGAAAAACATAATTCCTTTTTTTTTCTATCCCGCTGAAACGAGAAGATATTGCTGCTTTATAAGATGAGCCTTGCCGTTGAGGTAATTTGTGAAACTTCGGAGTAATTCTAGGAGAGCTTATGGCCTTTCTCCAAATGTGTTACGACCGGTTATTGAGGGGATGATTTAACATCGTTCTAAGAGTTCTGCAAACCATTCTTAACTCTTGGAAACTGTAATCTTGGTAACTTGAATAATTTCCGGTACTTTTGGCTCCACATCGTGTTGCATCTCTCGCGAAAACTGCTTTAATGAGTGAGTGCACCCCCTCTCACCTCCTCTCGCAGGGATGAAGTTTTAGGAAAGGTTTTGCACTCATGTCAAGATACATTTTTCTCGTCCGATCACAAAAACGCCTCTATCAGTGCGGAATATTTGTTCACGGATGTTTTGTCATTTGGGTGCAGGTTCCCATTTGTAAAATACGCGAACGTTTTAGACCATTTAACGCCCTGCGGGAGGTGCTAACTGGCGGGTCCTTCAGATTTTCCGGGCGCGCTGCTGGAAATTCCCGCCCAGCTTATTCCTCGAACGACGGGCGTGTTCTTCTCTTCCCCTGGGGAGGATAGGCTTAGGGCCACAGCGTCCAGCGGCACGAAAGAGGAGAGGAAAAAAAATTAAACACGCCTCCGACGCCGCCGACTATAATTTCCGCAAGATTATGCCGGACATGTGCTAATGTTGACTCTGGCCTACTCTGGAGTGGCAAACACGAGACCCCCATCCTCACTAGAAAATCATCCTCCCCCTGCGTACACTCCGACGACCCCGCTCTACCCTCCTCCACCCAAATCCCACCCCCTCTCGCTCTCTCTGAATTACGTCGCAAACGGTTCTCGGTGTAAACACTCGCGACAAGGCGGTGTTGCGAGAGGGAGGGAGGTGCGACGCAAGACGAGGGGAAATGCTGGGAAAGGGAGGAGAAGGGCTGCGTAGGGAAGGGGGTTGGTTACGTGTGGATATCTGTTTCTTCCACGGGGGTCACAAGGCATTTGGGTGCGTGGGTATTTAAAATCCGCGCAAATGGTCGCTAAACGGTCGCCCCGCCCAGGGACGGAGAATCCCGGCGCCTTCGGGGAGGAAAAGGGCAGGAGGCTCGCCGTGATGGGTGAAAGTGCAGTCCCGGGCACGTTTTGAGATTTGCTCGTGCATAATTGTGTGAGGGCGTGACTTAGGAGGACCGTCCGTGACGTGCGTCACAGCCGGAAACTGGATGAGGAGTGGAATCTGTTGTTGGTGAGACGAAGATGGTCAACACGAGGGAGTGGAGCCCATGTCTCATGGCGTAGGAAGGATTTTTTTGTGTGAGAGGAAGCCATTGTGCCTTTGGGGCGGGGGAACACATTGACGCCACTAAAAGGGCGGAGAGCAGGGAGGCGGAGTGAAGGAGGGGTTTAATTAAAAATTCTTAGGCACGGGAGGCGGTTCCACTTTTAGGCTCGACATGAATATTCCAAGTGAGCCAATGTTTAGAAAGGATTAAGGCGAAACTTATCAAAAGACGTGAAAAAAGTATATATATCGAGCACATTACCTCATGAATATCTCCTGACACACGTTATTTTGCCATATCGCCGGTGGTAACGCTTAGCGAGCGTGGTAGAAAGAGATTCGTCAACGTGGGATCTGGAAAATTTCTTTTCGTCAGAGGAAATCATCATTGAGTGGTTAAGTGAGTTTCCTTCACAACAATCCAACTTTTAGATAATATGACTGGATTATTGCTTTACGTTTTTAGTACTCCTGATAATTATTCCCTTTTTTTATTATAATTTTGAATTTTTAGGAAATATGAGTGAATGGCTATTAATAACTTAACCATCCAGTAAAAGTACGAAAGAATCACATTTTATTATCGCATCCTAAGAACGATAAGTAATAAGATTTATGATAAGCATCATGACACCGTGTCATTTTACTTTTTAGTCCGTTTATTATTGCGTATTTAAATTGAAATACAGTGTGCTGTTCAGATTGTAAAATTTTTATGTCAATCTTGTGGAAATTAAGCTCAAATTGGTGTGATATCTGAGACTTGCTCCATCCGGCCGTACACCTTCTCTTCCGAAGAAATCTAAATTGTTAATAACACCTTTTTTCCGGAAAATAAGGTACTCCACTTTCTGGGAAAGTAATATAGTATGGAAGTACTAAAGTGGGCATAAAGAGGCAGGGTACCGAATCTTGATAAATTGAACGGATGACGCCAGGCTGAGAGGAGTGAAGAATATAACCGTTTCTTTGATCCCAGGTTTGAAATTTTAAATGAAATTATTTGAATCGTAATCCGGGCTGTAATCTCATTTTATGACTTTCTGCAGACAAGCTTTCTCAAAGGGACTAAAAAAATGCGCTTCAATGACTGGGATTTTATCTTAAGTTTTCATTCGCTATTAACGGAAAAATTGAAATGGCAAACTCAAGCCTTCAATGAAAAATTCGTCGAAGTTCTTAGCTGAGTAAACGTCCCTGGTATTTGATGTTCATGATTAAGTCCCTCATCTTTGGTAATAAGATGTAATTCACAGGAATTGAGACATTTGATGCTGATCTCAGTTTCTTAGAAAAAATTGTGATAGACTTTACTTTCCACTTGTGAGGAGATATGAGCATAATGGACTTACATTCCAAGAACTTAACTCGTTTTCGCTTGTAATTTTGTCATTTTTCATGTTATTTCTACAGAAATAAGTGAGGGAAGATCCGAAACGACTTAAATGTATTTTATCGTTTTCGCGTAAACCATTTGCACAGGGTTCTTCAAAGTACTACCTTTAATTGAAACTAGTTTGAGATATTTAATTATTGCGAGTAAATTCTTAGCACACCGTCAGGCTCTTTGGCATTTTCTATCCCAATCGTCATTTAGTGAGATACTATTCTTGAGCGTCGAAGTTTACATCCTCATATTTTTATACTTTTAATAAATTACAATGTACCTACTTGAAATAACGTTTAGAACCATCAACATAGAACGTATACATTGACAAAATGCCCAACAAGCAAACTCAAGGGTTTTTGGCATGATTTAAAACAAGGCCAGACTCGAATTAATACGAAGAAGATGTTAGTTACTACACTACAGTCTCTTCTTGTTATCTTATTCTAAAATCAATTTAATTCGTTCGAGAAATTATGTATAATCACATGCAATACTGCTACCATTCACCAAAGCCAACTCCCTGATATTTTTCCAAGGCATCATTTTGTGAGATGGACACTGTAGTTGGGTTTGTGGCTACTTAACGATGGGCCATTTATATCATAACTTTTTTAAAAAGTTGTCGACATAATTGAATCGCTATTTGATGATCAAAATGGCCTTTTGATATCGGCAATAAGTAGGTAGTACCTATACGTTTTTTACGGAGGGAAGTTGTATTTGAGGTTATTTAGAGTTTGAGGGATGCGGGGGATTGGGAAAACGAGTGTTCTTAGGATAATATGCAATTTCATGGGAAATATCAGATGCTAACGGTGAAATTACATTTTATGAGGTATATTGTTTTGCTAGGAAACACGGATTTTGGCAGGTCTCGCGCAATGTAATAGTTTTCAACGACTCTTAAAAGTGAAGTTAAATGTATAGGCAAACTCAGCTCATGACGTTTAATCGTGTCCAAAGAGGGAATTTGTGTTTCACCCTCTCATTTTTATCCATCTGATCCCATCACTTAGGGGAGTCGATTGTGTATTCTTTGTAGGTTTAACGGTAATCGCAGGTGCGTGATTTTCTGCGTTGGTTTTGGTTTTGTTTTCTGGTTGGTGCGATTGGTTTTTCGTCATGTGCTTTATTAATCTAGACATTAACCTTCTCCATGGGGAGACGTTGAAAACTATCACTCATGGACAAAATGAAAGTGTTTGGGCACCAGCCTCCATTTTACATTCCATTGTGAGCTGAAAAAGGCTCACCGTGAACTTGTTTTGACCCATCTAATTACTTTGAGTGACAACCTATGATCTACTTTTGTTTCGAGTGAGGTGAAGATATAAATGATGAGATATGTTTTTAATTCGTTGGTACCATGATTCTCACTACAGTAACTAAGCTCGGGTCTCTCACGCCCTCCTAAAAGTCTTCGTCTCGCTCTCTCTCCTCGCTTTCTTTTACCTCTCTGCATTTTATTTTCTTGCGGCTCTTCTTTGGAATTTAATGAATTCCCAATAGACTTGGTTATGAACGAGAGAATAATGTGGAATGCCAATGACTTGGGGTAGCGAATGAACAGAAAGCGATGGGCGCCTTTGGAAAGACGGTGGATTCTGTGGAGGCAAGGGAGGAGTTTGCGTAAGGAGGTTGACCTGTCTGCGGCCCGCAGCTTCTCCGTTCGGGAGAGAGGTGGGCCTCTTGAGAGCCTTGTTTGACTGACGGCGGCCCGCTGGGGAACGGGCCCGTAAAAGCGACGAGGGCCTCGGAAACGCGTGATGTGGGCGTGCGGGCGGATGCCGTGAAACAGGAGGAGGAGATTTTTTTTCCTGAGGGGCCATGGTTGCTGAGAAAAGGGAACTTGTAAGTCCCCTCCTTTGATTGATTAACGTGGTCCATCTCCCTTCCATTCGATTTCCGGCCGATCATGCATGGGATGGAGACGGTGTATCGCATCCAGTACTTAACCAATATGTGCCCTTTTCTAAGGATGAGATATCCTATGATGGGTTATTGACATGCCGTTAGTATAAAAGTGAAGACCGATTTTACGTGAGAGCCGTGCTTCTATTGTGACAGGGGTGCATTTCGAGCTCGAATCCGAGGTTGGCATTGTCATTGGTTTTTCCCATTTCGACATCCAATTCCTACATCTGTTCAGTCAAGAGTACTTCACATGCAGCATTTCATATGCCTACTTTAACATTTGAACATCATGGCTTCTTACGTTCGGAGTATGTTCTTAAAACACACCTTCAAAGCCTAAGTTCCTGACTATACGTAGGCCTATAACTAAAAGTCTGATAATTTCGGAGGTTTAAAAACGACTGCTTTAATGCTATTCTATAATAACGATCATACCAAAGAGAGCTTCATTTTTTTGCGTAAGGTTGGATAAACGCCGAAGTAGTTTAAATCCACCTAAATTATCCATTAAAATCAACCAGGCGTCATAAAACCGGGTGTTAAAAGAGGTAAATTACCTGAGCTCTAATTTTCTCCCTTCCCACAATAGACCACACACGAAATATTTTCTAGATAATTTGTGAGGTAAAGCACCCGAAAAAGAATACATCAGTTTTCTTCCAATTATTTTGTTTCATTTCTCCGGAGCTAAAAAATCTTTACTACGCATTCGTATTGGCTATGGAGATATGAAACAGGTGCTCTTGTCCACCAATTTAATATTAAGGAGGAGCTGGATGGAAATCCGCATTTATATTGGCGATTGTAATAGAAGATCGATAAATGATTTGACAACACCGTCGTGATTCTGGTGGACTGGTCGAAAACGCCATTCATGTAAACTTCATTATTACTGCTAATCCTCTCACTAAATACGTGCAATTAGTAATAATCTATCGAGATTCGAACCCGCAACCTTTGGGTTCTCAGGCAGTACTGGCTTATCTACCTTGGGCAATCCCACCTTACCGTCGTCTCTACGTCTATCGTCTCTACGGTGATGGCGTGTCAAAAAGCCATATCTATACGGTGATGCGCAAGGAATATTTTTCCCAACTCCGTTACTGAGGCAGATTTTTGATTAATCCTCCTACTCTAGGAGTGATATGGTAGCCATTGATTTTAAATACACATTGAAAATATGTAAGTCAAGCAGTGCGCTTGAATTTACGCCGTTTGACATACAGCGTAAATATATTGTCCTGGATGTTATGATTTTTATAAATTAGGAAAGGTAAAATATCTGCATGGCCATACATTTAGCTACTCAAGCTAATTTATACTCTGTGATGATCACTCAGAGGTCATCATTAAGAGATAAAAAGAGAAGTTCTTGTAAATACATTTAAATGTGATGGTAAAGTATGGCAAATGAAAAAAAAATTGCTAACTAAACGATGGGGATAGCCAAAGAATCAGCGACCGCATAGATCAATTGCATAAAAGGATTCAATATATTCAATTCAATGAAGGAGATCTATCTCGCACTGTTAAATCAATTAGAGATAGTTTTGCCTCCCTATTTCGGCATTAACACATCATCGTCAGGAACCACCAAATTTACAAATACATGACGACGACATCCGGATCATTAAGTAAAAATATGATGAAATTTACAGTGACCTATTTTTTAAAACGCTACAGAGTTCCACAAGATGAAGGCGAATAATATTTCATTAAAATGCGGGTGACTTTGCCACTATGTGACACTTTTCTTCTGGCAGTAGTTATGTGCTAGCTCATGGAAAGTACTAACCCCTGCTGAAATCATCCGCCACGAATGCTTCATTGGTAATACAATCACCTCTAATGCGGTGGAGTAGCTCTAGCATTTCGAAATTGTAGGCTGCGCTTCATTGATGGAGAGAAACTCTTTGCATACAGCAAAGCAAATAGCAAAGCCAGTGCTCCGATCACCATGAATTGGAGCCGGAGTGGCTCTTTTGAGCTCACGTCTGCAGGTTACTCATGTTTTGTCTGTAATTAGGTAATACCATCAGCTTCTCAAAGAAGCATTCTTGAGTAATTAGTTTTAGTTCCCATTCAGTTCAAAGGAATTAAAAACACTCTAATGGCTGAGAAGATTTGAAATACTACCTTGTGAATTATGTAGTTTTGATCGGTTGGGATCATTTATTACTATCTAGTGTACTCGAAAGTGACTGAATGTTTGGAAATTTTTATAGAAAACTGGTCTTTTAAAACTGTATCCATGCTAGGCCAATTGAAGTATGTATCGATGGTGAATAGATAGGAATGCATTTTTGCCCTTACCAAAAATTAACAGGTAAAAATATGATCGCAGGCTTTCCCGGCGTGCGCTGGAAGTGAAGGCTGAAACGTCGGCAGCGATGGAGAATTTGACCCGGTGGAGCACCCGAATAGCCCTCACTTCCTAGTAAAAATATCTTTTTCTCGATTTTTTTTAAACTTACGTACCTTTTATATTTTATTTTGGTTGGAAACTGAAAACAAAATAAAATTGGAAACAGTGTTCTCACCTAAAGTTATACATAGCGACAACTCACTTTGCTAAAATCGATTTATTATCCCTCTCTACCCTCGTTGCCGAGATGAAGGTTTTGTGGTGGATATTGTATCTGTTTCTGTACTTGAAACCTGTTTTAAGCAAATTGACTTAAATTACTTAATAGTTTTCGTAATTCTCGTTTCTTTTTACGTATTGATGTGAATCTATCTACATTGATTGAATTCTGCTCTGAAAAATTGAGGTAGATGTTAATCTCCCTTGATGTAATGGAATTGAAATGCGGTTTTATGTGACCTCATCCAGATGCGACGTCACAGGAAGAATTCATCATTTCGTGTAGTTTTTGTATTTTTCATAAAATTAATACGCTTTTAATTGAATAATTCCTTTGTGTGATGACTTTTAATAATTGGATATCGAAGTGATTAAAATTTTTATCATTGAGAATGACCAATAATTGAAAAATTAGATTATTTTGCCGACAGTTTGTCCTTCCATCACAGCTTTCAATTTATCCCGCAATTCCTTGTATCCCGCACGTCACCACAATTGGGGACCATGACATAACGTTACCTTTGGCAAGTTTTTTTGGCTTTAATTTTCATTATTTTTTCCATCCGAATGGAATTTTACTTATATAAGTTCTGGTGAAGGTGATGAGATGCAAGTAGTGCTTTCGAACTTTTTCTTTGTAGGTCATTCGAAGAAATAGGTGTGTGAATGTGGGAAAGGGAGCGGAAGATGGCATAAAAGTTCGTCGATAAGATAGGTTGTACGAGTGGGAACATA
Organism: Platycnemis pennipes; assembly: GCA_933228895.1. Taxonomy (NCBI): domain Eukaryota; kingdom Metazoa; phylum Arthropoda; class Insecta; order Odonata; family Platycnemididae; genus Platycnemis; species Platycnemis pennipes. The sequence continues at coordinate 58,910,578 of OW121853.1, forward strand.
TGTACACGTCACAACCAAAGTTGGGCTATTTAGTATATGTTTACGTCACGAAAACAATGTGCCTTTGTGTTAATCAACTACCTACGTCATCTCGTGAGACTATGTTATTCAAAACTGTATACCATAGTCTCAAGGTATCTCTGAACTTTAATGTGCAATATTGAACATACTCGGTGAGTAGTCTTTGTTTGTATCTTCCGCTTAATAGTAAACCCTGCATTGATTTGGAGACTTCAGTGAGTGTGTAGAAAAATGGTGGTTAGGACAAAATAAGGGCATATGTTTGAGATAGATGAGGAACACCAAAGGCATTAGTGTTGAGATAGGTGCAAGAGGAAGAAAGGTTTTGGCGGAAATGAGGGGGAGGTAGAGTCCTTGGATGAAACTGGTCATTGGGATACGGAAGGAAAATATTGAGCGTTAAATACTAGATGAGTGACAAAGAAGTAGGGATATAGAGAGGTAATTATGATAGCATGAATGGCGATAGGAAATGCGCCGATCTGAAAGAAGAAATAAAGTTGAGAAGGAGCCGTTTAGAAAATACACTACAAAGATTAGTTGGGATGCCCAACAAAAATTACCTTAACTAGTAGGAAGCTCAAATATTACTGTTTTTCGGCTATTTTAGCCCACATTTGGAAAAATCAACAAGTGTATTTACCACGTAGCTAGTAACAGTGTTTCCTCGATAAATGATGAAAAATTTACTTTTGCCATTGATAGAGCACTGCTGATAGTCAAAGACCAAATCGAGCATCGTTATTGACAATACATGACGCAGGGTGACATAACACGAATTTCGTCGGGAATAAAAACCCGTTTTACATGCCGAAAGATGCGGAATATTTCGCCGAACGCTCCTTATGCCGGAGACGCCTTTCGAGCTCGGCGGTAGGTAGTAATGAATTTGATTTACGGTTCCGATCTCACCCGGGCAAAGCCTGGCCACGCACACCCGGTATTTAATAAAGAGCGAAGCGATTTTCGAATCGTGTGGAGGAGGGTTGGGAATCTAGAGAGGAAATCCCACCGCGGGGGATGTTATGAGTCACCTCTCGGTGAGATATGGATTGCTCTCTCCTCTCCGGTGCCAATATGCAGAACGGCGCGGCTTCTTTGGTCGACCACTCTTTTCGAGTGTGCTGCATCATGAATTCCGGTCGAGTGGAGACTTCGGATGCGGCGCGCCGGTCTGAGGGTGGTGTGTTCCCGAGGGAATGGGTGGATGGAGAGAGAGAAAATATAGAAAGAGAGGGTTTCGGGGAAGAAGGGTTTGGTGGCGCGGAGGATGCGGCGGCACGGTACCTGTTGCTCGGTCCGCAGCTGCGTAGCGTTGTCGGGAGATGTTCGGAAAGGGTGGGTATGGCAAAGGGGCGGGAAGGATGAGGTGGACTGGCAGAGAGTGCCGTCCCGAATGTGGGGAATGGGAGGAAGGAAGATTTGCGTGCGGTTCAATATATGAGTATCCCCTCCGCCCATCCTCTCATTCCTACACCCTTACGAGGGGCGGGTGTAGGGAGGGGGCAGAGAGCCTTAAGGGCTTCGAGCGCGGCGAGGGTTGATGGGCAGGGAAGCTGGCTTGCAACTTGGTGTGAGAGAGGGGGATTTGGAAGTGTTTCGAGTCCATCTGCTGCGTTTCTGCGTCCTAAAAGGTTGGGGAACCGTAAAAATTTCCAAAAGCGGAACAATATGTTTTCTCCCTCCTCTACCGCCTCATCTCCCTTTCGTCGTCTTGAATTCTTAAGTGATTTCGTCTCCAATAGGCCAAAGGTGTTGGGTGTTTTGTCTTCTGTTCAGGATTCCTTGTTCTGTTCATATTTTTATCATCCATTATTCTTGCACATTCTTCTTTCCCCATAGTATTTTAAAATTCAATCTAATACCTTTTTTTATAATTCAATGATTAACCTTTAGGTAGTACTTACTCATATTGGCAATATGCAAACCCGTCAGCTCCGTCAACCATCATCACGTGGTGAATTGGTTTATTTTGAAATACGCACCGAAGTATTCCATGCTTAGTTTTCATTCATACTTTTGGTGCATATATGGTTATTTCCGCGATATTTTTAAAAGATTTTATCATTCATACGCATGGATCTGGAGAGCATCCCTTGTAACTCCTCATTTTCAATATTTCCTTCTTTGCAAAAATGATTTTCGGATAGCGTCACATAATTTTAACACTGTTAATTTAAACTTTAAGATATTTTTCAAGGTAAAATAGGTCAAACCTTGTTGTGAGTGGTACTCTGCACTTTAAGCTTTTCTTTAATAATTGGACTTAATTCTGCGTATCAAATGGTTGAAGGTAGCATAAGGCTTCGGAGAAATAAGATCAGGTAAATAAGATCAGAGTGCAGTTTTTTCCACGTACCATGGGTATCAGTATAATATGCAGCGTAACAAACGGATAGGTTGATGAAATATTTTAGGGTAGTCTGTAATGCATGATGCATGCTTGAACATAACTAAGTCATTCATGCATGGGAAATCTAGATTTATGTAAATAAATGATTGAATAACCAGTAATCGCCCCTTTGCTATGTAAATACTAACCCTCTAGTTGCGTGTGACCATTGCATACAATTGGTTTCCATTTAGCAGTAGCATTGTAGCCCTTAGCCGCATATAAGTATTGCCTGTTTGTTGATCTTCACGCCTTACCACACTCTCACTCGGTGGTTAACAGGGTATCACGTAGATGTAGACGTATGAAGTATATACTATGCTTGAGAATATAAATTGTCGTTTCCAGTTAATTTGATTCCATGTGAAGCGAGGGAGCAACCATTGTTGTTATTTTGTCCAAATTATAGTCGTTATTTTATTTTAATGATAGAGTCAAAAACAAGTGATAAGAGCTAGAGTTAACGATGTTCTCTATTTCACGGTGAATATAGGATTTTAGATCGCAGAGTGGGAACCATTATGCGTGAGAGGCGCAAATTAACGTTTTTGGTGAAAGGATTACTGACTATTAAGAATACTACATCTGCGTATTACCCTGCGAGCCATCGTGACGGTGCGTACACCATACATGCACTACTGACATACAAATCAAGAGCTACAGTGATAGTACTACATGAAAACAAGTTAAGCACAGCAGTCACGTGTACTAGATGATAATTTTCTGCAAAGTTACGATGTCATTACTGGTTAGAAAGATTTTCACCTAATATAACTATCTGTATTTCTCTAGAATGCGAAGATTAGTAATGTTAAAATATTTTTCACGCACTACAGGCCACTCCAACAATTTTTACTAATCTAACCCTTTGCTATGATGCCTATTGTGGTCTCGTACGCGAGAAAAATGGCAAATCTTGTTAATCCTATCAAATTCACAATAAAATACAATAGTAATACTCCATACTTAATTTTTAATAATAACCGACCCGGGTTTCGGCAACTCAGTGCCATTTTCTTGGCAACTAGATTTTGTATTTTATTATGAATATCACTAACTTCCACAAAGTCTCGCCTGAAGTGACTTCCTATAATCCTATCAAATCTAGAATAATACGCAGGTGCTCTTTATATATATCTCTGTCATCTGTAAACTGATCAGCTTCGAATTTGCTTAAAAAGTTTAGCCTAAGTTTTAAACTGCGGTCTGATAGTAGTGCTCATTCTAGTTCTTCTATTAAACTCCTCAATGCCATCATCATAACGGGTATTAACGAATCTTGCTGGTCTCCTTTGCACACGTTCAGATTTCTTTCTCATGCTTTCTTTGTACTAATTCCATATACGAGCGGCGTATTCTAAATGAGGGCTGACAAGTGTAAAAATAGCTTCTTTCTCGTACTCCCTCATCGCATTTGCCTATAACCATTTTTACGAATCCTCATTTACGGTTTGCTACACTAGTTATTTCTCTGGTATGTTTCCCACATGAAATGTCTTCGGGCATGATGACGCCGAAGTATTTAATAGATTCAGCATTGGATATTTTACTTTCTTTGGTGCAGTAATCATTCCTGAGAAAGCTATTCTTTTTCCAAAAGGTCCTTACCGCACATTTCTTCAAATTAAATTCTAGCTGACTGGGGGAATACCAGCTTCTATGGCGTAAGAAGCAGTCGAGAGCGTATACTGTTACTCAAGAATTGCCGATAAACTATATCTAATGCTGGGAATAGGATGAAATTGATATTATAAATGGATTCAGGACTTATTTATCATCGGTGCCCTAGACTTCTCGGATCAAATAGATGGTTCTTAATGCAAGCATGTTTTTTCATAGTACACAGCTACACTGGCACATTCCTTTACTACCTTCCTTCCTTGTAATGCTCCTCGCGTTTTAGGATTTCATTTCGCCGCCTCCTCAGTGGCGCTTTTACGTCTCTTGCACCGCATACGCTATCCCCATACCTGAGCATAAAAACCGCTGCAGGACTGTAATTTCGGGGTATCTTCTTTGCAGCTTCCCCCCCCCCTTGTATCCCGGCATGCACTCGGCTTCCCTCCGCTACCCCCGTCCATGTGTGCCCACTCACCTCCAGCCCTCCTGAGCTTGCTTTTCCGGCCATTTTTGAGTTTTTAGAGCGAAAGGAGGCATCCATTCCTTTACCAGCCGACGTCGGAACACGCGCTCCATATGGTTCCACGTGCCGCTTCCCCCTGAGCTCAAACGTTATTGACTGCATAGTTTCACCACCAACCCTCCCGCTTTCTTTTTGCTCCAGCTTGGACCCCCGGGTGTGGAAACGTTTGTGGTCCCTAGGACCGACTCGAAATCAGCCGCTCGAACGATTGAAAGGTTGGCTCTTTGGTTTAGATTTAAGGTCTTTCTAGAGGTTTTTATATTTTGGAAATACCAAATTTCACTGAAGCATATTCAATCATGGGCTCCAATTTATTTTCATAGCTTAGTTTAGATTACTTCAGTTGAAAAACGATGTCTTTCTTGGTTAGGTTGAAGTGGTAAGGATATGCGTTCGGATTTATCGTCTTGAAATTCTGGATTTCGTTACCTAGGAAAATAATTCACAATGAAAATGACAGTTATGCAACGTGCCATGACCTGTTGGTGGATGCAAACGCTTTAACTAGTTATCTGAGTAATTGAAGTTCAGGAGAAGTAAGATTATTAATTCACGAGAAACGCCGGCGGTTTTGAGATTAAATTAAGTTGTCCTCGAACACCATTTACTAGTACCTACTAAGCTAAATGCAAATATAGTCTTCACTGAGAGTGATGTTTGGAATTCACCTAAGTTGAAATTACCATGGTGCTTTGTCTGGGGTGAAAGCGGGCTCTTGCCCACAGTAACAATCTAATTGTTCAGGTTCATAAACAATCAATTTCAGCAAACCAACACGGCTTCCAATTGGACTCAAAAGGCGTACAGCACGCCTCACTGGACTCCAAAATTATTGGCAGTTTCGGAACTAGAGCTCGTATTTGGAAGTACATACCTAAGCCAGGCTGTTTAACTCAAGGGTAGTTTAACTCAAGCCTAGAGGTAAAACTTTATATTCATTGTCGTGCATTCTTTCTGTCCGCCAGGAAATTGATGTAATAGTGTCAATACACTGAGTATCTTAGTGAAACTATTTTGCGTTTTATTAGTGTAGCAATGAAAAGTTAAGTGAGGAAACTTCGGCAAAACCTGTGCTATCCAGTAAAAAACTGTCAATTAATTTTTTTTAGCAACAAAGCAATGCTTAACGCTCTCTATTTGTAATTACTGACTCCTGCTAACCTGATACTTAATCTGTGTATAACTTCTGATAACTTAAAGTATGAATTATTTTCAAATGGAGTTTCAAGGAAACGAGATTGTTTGTTCTAATCTCAATACAGGTTATGAATTACTTTTATTGGGAAAAGCTTTTTGTTCAACCTTGTTTTTTATCCATCTTTAAAGAGACTGGGGATTGATAAATTCCTTTAGTTTCGAAATTTTCCTCAGGATATGTATTAAGGCCCTCTTTTAATGCTTTCGTCAAGTTTTTGAAAACTGAATTCATTGGGCTTGAGGATAATAAAAAACGACCTTGAAGTCGTAACCGTCAAAAAATGAAGAAAAAAAACTACTTGATAAAGAATCGCTGAAAGCACCCCTTTTTCGTTTAATAATTGTCTCTCGCTCGTTCACTTTTTTCGGCGTATTATGTTCGACGTGATATCTCTGACATGAAAGAGCTACCGCCAAAATGACAAGATTTTCCCGAGATGGGTTGTAATGTGTTAAAAACAATAGTAGGCAGCGCTCATCTTTTTTTTGTCGGTTACGCATTAATGCCATGACATCCGCATGGGCAAAAAAAGAAAGGTAATAACAGATTATACGAATGGAGAACCCGGTCCAGCCACGTCGGAAGAAAGTGAATGAATAAACGTCGTCTTGGAAAAAAAGAGCGAGCCTGACATGAAACCTTGATGAGACGGTGGCAGAGAGGTAACAAATCCTCCCAGCCAGCCAATTTGAGCGTCAAAAAATGGCGTCTCTCCAGAGATTTCGATGTTGGAAAGAGAATTCGGAGTGGTTGACTACTTCGAGGGAATCCCATCCACTTTCCAAATCGTTAAAAAACATTCGCACCTCGCGCTAGTTTCGTTTTTTTTCGGTCGTAAAACTCCGAAGGGTTGGCAGGTCCGTCCCTCTCTCTCTCTCTCTTTCTCCCTCTCGGCTCCCGACTCCTGCTGCCCCCGAGGGGATATCCCCTAAAACTGTCCGGCCCAACCTTGAGTGGAAGTTTTTACTAACCAACCCGAGAGAGGTAGTCCCGCCACCATATTTGAAGTGTTCCTCCACGGGCACCCTTCTCCTTTCCTCCACCTGTCTCCCTCCTCCGCTTGGAACCCACGCTACTACCCGTCTCCTACACTCCCCTTCCTCCCTTCCACCACTTCTTGCCCTCTCTTTCCACCCTCATCCAAACGGGAGCCCCCTCCCTTGTCGTTTCTGCCGTGAGGCGGCAACCAGCCAGCATCACGGCTGGCATCCTCCGGTATCCTCGTCGGCTGTGGTGCTTCTCCGAGAACTGAGCTATGTTCTTCGCTAATCCGACGATACCTTGGGAATTGTGAATATATGATCCATAGTCGTGACCCGAATATTTGTCTTGGTTACTGGGCAGAATTCTACCGAGGTGTATTTAGCATTGCGTGCGTATTTATTTAGAGGCTGCTTTAAAAGCAAAAGCGTATAGCTTACAACCATCCACGTAAAAGGTAATGAGCAGATGCTTCGTTTCAATATTAAAAACAACTGTCGGCTTTAAAACTTAAAGAAAAAAATAGTGTTTATTTCAAAACATTGGAAAGCGAGTCTTTAAACGATCTACCTTGATTTGGATGACTTTTTTGACGAAATTAGTTGGTAGGTATGAATATACAATCGGCAATAAATTTAAATTCCATCCGTTGCTAGCCATATTTTCAGTACTAATCTTATTGTAATTGGACACGAATATGTGTGTCCTTGCCACTCGAGTGTGAGCCATTAACACTCTGAATACCAATTCCACTTATTTACCTGGATATTTTCACAGTGTGATTCTTGTTATGGGTCTGTGGAGCCTAACTTAGATGCCAACGGCTGCGGTCATAGTTATTAGTGAATGAATAATATACGCTTTAGATTCGAGGTTTCAATAAAAATGTTTGAAAAATTCCGCTAGTTTGCATAAATGGTGGAAACAGGTCTTTACGAAGGAACCACCGTAATATTTATCTCGAAGCTTTTGTAAATTCGGCTACTTGTGATTAGGTCAAGAGCTCCTTTGCTAATAGTTTGAGATTTGTTACTTGGGATTTAATGGTGTTTCTATTCAATTTTTTCAAAGTGTAAGTGGTAAAAAAATTAGTATTACGTCCATTTCTGACATTTAAAATATTTACGTTTAGCTTGCCTAAGCTTGAGAAAGGCTGCCGACCAGAAAAATCCCGGAGAATAGGCGTAATCGCCTGCCCTCGGACGGATAGCGAAATAAATTAGCCAATTAAAAATTACCCATTTAATTCGTTTTCGAAAGATTTTTATCTAAATTAGCAAAAAATTCACTTAAATTTTATGCATCAGTAGATGTGAGATCACGCAGAAAAGGTGTTGTAAAAAAATCACTCGATAAGGGACAACGTGCAATGCAGTGGCTACTCCTAAACAGACGTATTAATGCCTTATAGCTTTCATTTTAAGTAAATATTGCATGCTAGTGCATTCATTTGATCCGTTTTTCGATTCATTACTTTGAAGGCTCTCGTGAAATCGTATCAGACTGAACTTCAAAAAGGTAATGCAATAAAGTAATTCACGTGATAACCTGAGGCTGCCATACTACTGTTCTAAAGCCATTGTTAAATCAGCTCGAGAGCGCGGGAATGTTTGCGAGAGAAAAGTTTTCTCTCAATTCTAGAGTAATAGGTAGGTACATTTCATTTCCACTCCATTCCTTGCATTAGCTAACTTTTCATGTTTGCGATTATTTGGTTTTCGGCTTGACTTTTCAATTCACTAGCATTCTCTAGGCTTTGAAAATGAAGGTATTAAGACATTGCTTGGGGATAGTTTAGGAGTCATTATCGTCGTTCCGGCATTGCAACTGATAAGTTTTAATAACTCCAGCTGTGAGTTAATTTTCGCACGACCTTAAATTTTTTATTTGCGTGTTTAATATCAAAAGAATAATAGAACTTCCAATCATACAATTCAGCCGTACACACTAACCATTTCCTCCTCTTGAAATCTCTGCACGTTTCTGGGGAAACCAACTCCTCGTATGTCATTCAACAAGTCTTGGTCGTTTCCATAAATGTAATTTAACGCTTTCGAATTACTTAAAACTTAATAAAAGATCGCATATCTATCACATCGCAAGCTTACTGCAAAGGAATGGTTCTCAGATAACTTGAAAAAGCCGAGAAAAGAGACGTGGGTTATAAACGAGGAATTTTTCTGAAATTTAGAATTGTGAAAATATAAACGAGATCTTCCCTTGGTTACTAATTATTGAAATTTATTTATCGATGTGTGATTTATTTATCGGTACTAGTTTTGATTGGCTGTATTCACAACCTGCCACCACGATCCAGGATTGTGGGAAACGACTTGTTTTCCCCTGATGCCGACTAATCAACTCCCCGGGGCCACTCAGCTTTCCTCCGTCAATCCTCCATTTTCGTGTCCCTCAGTCCTCTTAAAAGACCTTATTCTGCCCACTCCCTCTCCTCTCTCTCTCAGTTCTACATCTCTCAGTCATCAAACGTGGCAGTGACAGGTGAATTGACATTGGGTACAACTGCGCAAACCCCTCCGTATACCATTTACTTTCCTCCAATCCTCTCCCTCCCGCCGTCCATTTGCCGTGGCCATTTCTTTCGACGCTCTTTTAAGAGACTTGGTCCCGCCCGCTCGAACTTGTAGCGATGTCCTCTCGACCGCCTATCGGAGAGGTCTCGTTTGAGGGAAGGACGCTCTGCTGAGGAAATCCCTGGCCGCGTAAACCTCTGCCTACCTTCCTGCTCCCTTGTTTTGAGGGAGAGAGGAAGGCGGGAAAGGAAGGGGGGTAAAACATCCTCTCCTCATCATCACCACCGACTCTTTTTCCTTCCCAACGCTCTCCTCCTCTCCCCAGGACCATTTCCTCTCCCCTTCCCCCCTCCCAATCTCCTCAGTCGTCCACAAGCCCACTCGAAGGCTTCCAAATTACCGGGTTGCTTCCATCCATCCATTCGCCCCAAGCTCTCCCTCCCCTTCTTCTCCCCTATCCCTCCCGTCAACCCGGCTCGGCCGCCCTTCGGGGAAGAAGACTGACGTTTCGGTAATCAGACGAGCGGACCGCTCACTCTCCATCGTCCAGACATCATTCCACTCCTTCCCACTCGATTTTCCCTTCCCTCTTGAATTCCCCTCTCGCATCATTTCTCATTCTTCTCCGCTTTCCAACATTTCTCCTTCAATTTGCTGTCCCGCTACTAAGTGTCGCGCGTCTCCGCTCTTCTCGAGTGTTGAAAAATTGTAAATGTTTTCCACTTCCGCGAAACGCTATTGAGTAAGCCACCGTTACTTATCACGTCTATCAGGGTAATTATGAATGATGTTGGAAATTATTTTAGTAAAAATATAGCATGACAAAAGACCTGAGGTCTCTAAAATCCTTCTCTTCCAAATTAACACGGAAGGTTACTTTCACAGCCTGTAAAATGCTGCCATTGTCCCACCTACCGTGTATCATTTCCTAGTTTTTCATCCTTAAACTTATGTGTATTTTCGATAACATGTTTGTTTAAGGACGTATCCTTTTTGTATGCTGTAATTTTATGTGTGTATGCTTAAGAATGCGCTCTAAAATACATGGATGTTAAGCATACATGTCCTTTCGAATGCTGTTGATAGAAGTTCGGTAACTCGACGTAGACTGGTTCCCGTTTTTTCCCCAAGATTTTCCATTCCATCGCTTTTTGGTTAAAAGGGAACGTAGTATGTATCTCCATGATCATGAAGGGATGCTTTTGAACAGGCCATTCTACCCAGCTTTGCCTTGTAATTATCACAAATGTGCTTTTAGGCTTTTAGCAGAGTAACTTTTCTTTCATGCATCTGATTTTTCCACTGCCTTCACGTTGACTCATTATTTATTTATAATTTTGGAGTGTTTTTTTTCAATATTCTCTATACTCGAACCTCATAACCTTAATCATGGAGACAATGAAAGGACTAAGAAGGTCTTTTGAAATAGCGCATGTCTCTCTGTCTTATGGTTTATTTCTCACGTGTTTGACCCCTGTTTGACTATTTAGTTCAGTCGGGTGAAGGGAAAAAATTCATTTTCCACTCTCCATGAGGTTTTCCCTCTTCCTCATTTCAGTACTCTCCATCTCATTCTTCTCCTCCTCCTTCCCATACTCCTCACCTTTTATCCATTTCTCTTCCTCTGCCCCATCCTCGTTCCCCTGTCCCGTCCTACCTCAGTCAGTCTCGACTCCGCCCCCTTGGGTTTTTTACCCTTCCCCCTTCCGCGTTTTCATCTCCCCTTCTCATTTCCCCTCCCCCACCCACCCTACCATTCCACGCGATCGCTTCCTCTATTGTTTATCACCCATCAGCCTTCTTTTGTTTGCCGTTGATGGAAACTCTCGCTCATACCTTCGGACAAAAGTATCGTCGGATCTCCGGGAAGGATTGTGAGGCGGCCCAGGGAGGTGGTCCCCGAGAACAGGAGGAATGGGAAGAGGCTTAAATGCTGGCGATATCTCTAAATCGCGCCGTTGGAATTACTTTCGAAGGCCCAGTGTATTTATATGCATAAGATTTACGAGTTTGAGAGATGATTTTTTAAAGGACAGATATATCTTCTCATTATTGCCTCCGACGAGTAGGCATGGCTCGTGGACCACGTAATGGTTCTGAAAACCTCCATCTCACTCCCTCAGTTCTGATTTCAGAATCTTTTTTCCTTATCATGTAATCGGAATTATATGCCAGGAGGTTATTTTCGATTGTCGTGCTCTGCGAAATGTGGGAAGTGCCCCAGTTTCTCAGAATTACGTAGCAGAATAATTTTATGTAATCCGGTTATTGCTCTCTAATTTTTGTGGCATGTTAAATGTGTTCCAGTAGTCTCTCTCTACCTTTTCTTTGTGTTGTCACCGAGAGGTGTGTGTCATTGGGGATGGAATATCTATTATATTGCTCAATTCTTAAATATTCCATCACCATCACCATGGGTTAATAGTGCTAAGTTTGGTTTATACGCAGGTCACATCTTGATTCTCTTGTCAGCTAACCTTTTCACAACTGCAAAAAATCGTTATAAATTCAAAAAAGTATTTTCATGATTCGAGCAAGGATAGGTGAACTTTCTCGGGAATTCTTACTCAGGTAGTCGTAATTTATCAAACACTTCATAGACTACATTAGTAGCGTTCCTGTTTCCTCTATGAATAGGTACTGTATGCATGTGCTCGTTCATTTCACGCGGGCTCATTTAAAGAGAAGTGAAAACTTTAATCATATTTGGAAAACTGTTGAATCTTAATTAAGCGTTATAGAGGGGTAGGGCGTTCAGTATGACCACAGGTTGATGGTTTTTTTGGTTCCCCGAAGAATTTTCTTTATTATTAGATGCAAAAAATAACTTACAACTTACAATAAATAACGGTTAGGCTATGGAAATATATTAGAGGCCTCACGAGCTTGGAATATAATATTCTAATACCGTGGCAGGACTGTTTATTAGAATGTTTTCCTCAATAGCAGCGATGCCTATGTGTCAGCGATAGATGTAGTACGTATGTGCCACTCAAAAAAATTATTGTTTCTTATACTAAATAATCTACTTCTCATAGTTAAGTAAAAACTACTAATATATATCTTTTTCATCGCTAATTAATGTATTAAGAATCCGAATGTGCCTGTTGACTTCCTATATTGTGCGTAAGCGTGGTTAAAATGTTATGGCTCGGAAGTGAATATTGCTTTTGTTTCTAACTTATATAATACGAGTATACGAATGATTGCTGTGAAATGTTCTATCCGTATTGCAGCATTTTCAGAACACGTTCCCTCAAGCAATTAAAAATAGAACATTCTAACACATAAGAATTTGAACCTATAAGTAATCTAAACCTTTTAAATTATTAGACTTTAAAAAAGGAAACTAATCGAAAATGGCCTTATAGTATTACTGTAGCTATGGAAATGCTCCCTCTTATTTTTTACAGTACTACCGCCACTTATGTTTCTACTTTAGCGATTTTCGTCTGAAACCAAATTAAACCAGTTTTAAGTGCATGTACAACAATGAAGAACGCGTGTTTTCATATTTGATACCATTTACGCTAGCTGTGCACAGATTCATCGCGAAAGAGATCCTTTCACCTTTCAACGGAAAACAACCTAATAAATCACTCTTTTATTCGTGCTTTTTAGGTCTTTCACTGAGAACAACGTGAAAATAACAGTTCGGCGGAGTTAAAATATTTTCATCTCTGTCAGCGCGCTGACGCTGCAGCGTGACTTTTATGTTCCTCTGTTGGAAAAATTGAGTCCATTCTTTGAATACCTGTCTCTGTCAGGGGCACCTCATTATTTTTTTCAACGTTTCACTGTCCTTCAAATTTTAAGGTGAGGGGGGCGATGTACAAGTTATGTACTATCTTTATATTCTATTTTTGTACCTTGAGCGGAAAATATATATTTTAGAAAAAAATTATATCACTTTTATCTTTGCGATCATATAATCAATCGGATAAAGTCTATAATGCAAGTAATTGCAGTGTAATGCGACCCAAAACGTACTTTTTATCTCCATCTACTCTGCGAGACACCACGAGGGTGTATGGCATGGGTTATAGATCACCAAACATGAACGACTCACATACAACTAAGAACAACCCGGACCTATTTGCCTGCAACTTCCATGCAACCGAGCAACTAAGAGTTACTAATTATGAGCTACAACTACAGACTACTCTAACAATAGTTCACCGTCCTATGCCTTTGCTATGCTCTAGGGTAAGCGGGGAAAAATGGCATTTTAGATTTATAAGTTTTCTTGAGCCACTCCCTCCCATTCGCTTTTCAAGCCCATAGGCACAGATATTTGAAAGGCTTGAAAATTTGAACTTGTTCAACGAAATGCAGTGGAAATCCAATAATCTGTAAATGGAAAAGTAAAAACTGAGCATATCCAGTATGCCTGATCAAATTTAACTAATTAACACGATGGTCTGTACTTAAAACCATTTCGAACTTTGCGTTTCTTACACCTCAATCTTGTACCCGGTCCTTGAAGTTGGTGGCATAATAATTTAGTGCTTCATACATTACTGGTCTTTTGATGAACCATTATCAAATCACCCCCTAATTTTACGAGGGGCTTCGCAGGGAGGAAATGCTATTGATCAGTTTAGTTCTAATATTTCTCAAATCGAGTATATTTAACATAATGATTACTGGCTCTAATATGAAGTTATCATTTTTAATAAATAATTTACTAGCTTAGTTTGGTGTTTCTATTTAGATGGAGAGTTTATGACGAACTTACTTTTAATCCTTATTTCAGAGGCTCAGGTGAAAAAAACGCGTTACAATTTTGTTAGGTATGGGCTCTAATTTATGCGGATACGGTGCATAATATCTTTTTTGGAAAACCTTCGTAATAATCCGCTTTAGTCCTGATTGCCAGCAAAATTAAACCTGGTCTCATTCCGATTCCTTCGCTTGACAAGTTGAGGAAACGTATAACCTTTCCTATGGAAGGGCTGGGGAAACATGCGCATATATATGGAGTTTGTATATCACGTCCCTTCAAACAGAGTCAGCTGGCAATTACAGAACTTTATGCCGTCAGTTTTTGTTTGAAAGTCCTTGAATAGTCGGACGCTCACTGTCCCACAAATAGTTGAGAGAAGTTTCGCTCTAAATCTGAGCAAGTTAGACTTGTGCTCTGGTCTACGCCCTGCGAAGAAGAGGCGTTCTCACCACTCGATTTTGAGCTAAATCGTTTCTAATAGGCATTAAATAGTTAAAGTACCGTTAGTCTTGAATCATACCGTTACATTCATCGTTCAGCAAACAATTAGGGAGAGGTGCGACTTTGTAGATGCAATTACCTGGAATTCCTTATACTTCTCCTTTATTGCTCCATTAATGAGGTAGTAAAGCCTTTAATTTCTATAAATTAGGCAAATCAGCTAACAATTTAAAATCTCCTAACATGAACCTTGCATATTAATTTATAACATGAAACTGAAACAACTTTTTTATTTATGTATTTTATGTTATATATTATTTTTTTCCTTGAAAGAAAATTATGTTATCATGTAAACTACTGCCTTTATAGGAGCAATTTCTCCTAGGTCAATTAATGTTTTTTCTATTCTATTCTAATTTTATTCTATCTGTCATGGTGCCTATAACTTCCTTACCCTACCAATTCTCTGTCAAATAAATTATGATGAGTGTTAATTAAATTTGTAGCATTTTTCAATTAAGCATGCTGGAATTTACTGGCTCAGAATGATACTTAACTGATAAGAATGTTACAGAATCGTATTTTTCTTTGTGGTTGTAAATTCTGTTGCTGATTGGTCCAATTGCCTGGTTCGAATTACAATAAATTTACCTTAGTGAGAGGAATATGATCAATCATTTCCGTTCATATAATTCTTGGTTTTCGTCATTATGCATAACTGAAAGTGCTAGATTAATTTCCAATGGATGCGCGTTCACGTTCTTTTGTAAATATGTGGTATTGATGGATTGATTGCTTGGGTGCTTGCTTGCTAAAGACTTTGAGCCAAAATAATCGGGGGACGAATATTCAAAGTTGTTATAATTAATCACATTTTAAATGTATAACCTTCGGTTTGGAAAAACTGAATAAATCAACCTTATTTGGTCATATTCATTTAACGAATTAAAGTGGTGTATATCTCCGTGCATCTCTTTTGATTGGTGATGTTCGTCAATCGGCGTGAAATTTCATCAATTACCTATTTATTTCTGTTTATTTGGAATGGTATTGTTTTTGCTCATGAAAATTGTTGGTGATTGCAGCATATGGTCCTTATCTTTGGACGAATGGACATTTGTGTTTTGATAGCGGGTATTACATCTTAGTTTGGTTAATGGGAAAGGAAATATGATAAGTGATGTGTTACGTTAAGTATCTCGGATATTGTTCATTTTTCCGCTGTTTTTAAGGTGTAATTGACATTTTTGAGGAAAAAACCGTAACAGGGAAATACTTTATCGTCTTCGCCCATATACCGTGCGCGGATGTGGGGTAAAAAATCTTGTTATCCGAAACATAGTTTTTACACCTGAGCAATCATTGGAAGTAACGAACCTAAATAATGAAAAAATATGGTGAAGCTGATTTATCGTAGTGATTTTGCGTGTTTTTAACGTTTAAAATACTTATATTATTTCAAGGACATTTTCAATTAGATCGAGTGTAAGTTAAACGACTTGTAATTTTAGATTTTCGTAGTCTATTATATCGAAAACTTAAGGTGAATCACCAGCTGAATATTTATACATGTAAATATAGTTTTATTTTGGCATTTATCCATATTTTATTCTTAATGATCTTTTTTAAGTGAAGACCATATGGAAATTATACAGCATTTATTAGCCAAACAATATTTTCCCTGTGAATATTCATACCTCTCTTCCAATTGAATGAAATACTCATTTGCCGATAATATTACATTGGTGTTTCAGCTGGTGATTAATAATTGGTTCTTCATTTTAAAGCGATCTCCAATGCACTATTTTCATTTGATTTACATTTAGTAGGCATGGATCATCATTGAGAACTATTTTTCTCATGAAATCATAGTCTATTGGAGTAGAAGTAGGTGAGTAATAGTTTTACGCGCTCTCCAGAAAATAAAATAGTCATTAAGTTGCAATAACATGGATTTTGATAATCTCTGATTGTGAATAATATTAATGTTGGTTAGCGCATCTTGGCTTGAATTGGTCTTGTTTTATTCGTGGACATTAGAGCGATGAAATTCCTCCAGTATTACTTTGAAGCATAACGCAAACGTAATCAATTATCTCTTTTGAATGACACATTAGTAGTCAATTTTAGTTTTCATCGGTAATAAATATATTTTATCTAATGAATCGCTATGTCGCATCAAGGATATAAATTATAAGCATTAATCATAAAACTACATATAATCATTAATATAATCATTAATTAATTATAATCATTTATCAAAAACTACATACATCGTACCAATCCATAATTCTGTAAAATAGTTAATTATTTCAATTAAGAAAATCTAATAAAGTCATGTAGCAAAGTCTATCTATCTGTCTAATCTTATTTATTGGGTCAAATCTACGTATAAGGTGTTAATAAAAAGCATATGAGAGTGTAGCATTAATGAACAAAGTGTATTAGCTGGAGTTTAAAATAAAACAGACCTATAGAAAATGTATTTTTCCGTGTTTTCTAAGCTGAAATTTTTATTTTTAAGGTTACCAGGTTTAAGGTTATTGAACTTTTTGATGGAATCACCATTTGTTTTGTAATTGCTTAATAGGCATTCCTCTTATCCCGTGGACTGAGCCGCCTGACATTTCGGGAGCAATTTTACCGTCTAGCTCTTAAGTCACCTGTCCTTGGGTGCTCTAGGATTATAACACCTCAGTCATAAAAGTTTTCATCCATCAACTCCGCTGTTTTTCTATCCCATATGTGTCCGTTGACTCCCTCCACCCATTTCCAAATCCTCTCACACTGTGTTACAGCGTTCCACCTCGCCTTGCCTACCTATCACTCTGCTTTTTCTTTTTTTTTTATCAGAGAAGTGGAAGGTCAGTGTTAGAATGGATACTAGTGGACTTATTTCCTAATACCACTAACATTTTTATTTGTCAAATAATAATAATGCCAAGTAACAACTTAAATAATGAATTAGATGAATGTTACCAAAATAATAAAATCAATCATGCGCTTGTTGAAGAGAAATGAAAATCAAGTATAATTCCAGACTATAGTTTTCTCTACATCTACATCTTCACAATACCCTGCCAGCCACCACGATGGTGAAGATCACCAAACATGCACTATTGAAATTAAACTAGCCTACCAGATGGAAACATGTTAGATAATAAGGTCACAAGCAGCTAGAGGGTTAGTACCTATCTACATAATAATAAAGCGATTCTTGGTTATAATGGTATTTATATAAATATTTTTATAGGTACTTACCTACCGTCCAAGGGTTACTAATGTCGACACATGCACCATGCACGACATACTCGAACAATATATCACATACCTATCCATTAGCTAGTTTTGCTTCCTATATTGCTCTTATTTAGTACGGGAAAAAATGAAATTTTGAATCTATCTGTACGACGATATATCTGCCTGATCTTATTTACCGGGTCAAATCCACGTATAAGGCAGGAGTTTTTAATATATATCGTATACCTTCAGTAGATTTATCCATTTTAAATTTATTAAATTACTGATATTAAAAAAAATATCTGTACTTTAACCTACGATCTAATAATGATTCCCAAGCTAATTCTTGTATTAATAATGGTACACTACTAAAACTTTTATTAATTAACAACTTTTAACAAACCTAGCTACTCTACGCTGCGCACTGTCTAGCTCTCTGATCAAACCTAATTTAATCGGAACCCATACACTGACTACATACTGAAGGTGGGGCCAGACTGGTGAAAGTTAACATCGCTCTTTTGTCTTCTCATCACATTTCCCGAGTACTCTTTTAATAAATCCTAGCTTTCTCTTCGTTCGGCCGCATAATTCCTGGATGTGTCTTCCCCACGATAAATTTTAGTGATTGTTACACCTAAGTACCTTATAGTTTTAACGCTTTCGATTGTCGTGTTACTAATGCTTTAGGTTCTCGCTATCGAATTATTCCTATACCAAAAATTAATAGTTACAAACTTTTTAAGGTTAAGTTCTAACTGCCATTTGTCGCGCCTCTCTTGAATCGTATCTAGATCCTTGCTAAGCGTATCTCTATCTTGCTCTTTTGACACACCCCTGTACACTACGTCATCTGCAAAATGTCTAAGCTTACTATTAAATATTGTATCCAAATCGTTTATGTATAAAAGAAATAGAAGCGGGCCTATTACGCTGCCCCGGGGAACTCCCGATGTGACTTTGATTGTCAGGCATGATACCATCTATAACAACTCTCTGCTCTTGCCCACTAAATAATTCTTTTAACCAACATATAGCGTCTTTATATATGCCAAAATTTTCTAACTTCAAGATTAATTTATTATGAGTAGCTTTATAGAATGCCTTTTTAAAATCTAAAAATATCGCATCAATTTTGTACTAGTTTTGCCGTAGACTAAAATATAATGTACGAATAAAACTAATTGTGTCTCACAAGATCTAACTTTCTGGAACTTATGTTGGATGTTTGTGAGTAATCCCTGACTATCCAAACGCCCCATGATCGAACTGACTCCTGATCGAACTGATGTGCTCAAATACCTTACAAGAGATTGACGTGAGTGAGATGGATCTGTA
Organism: Platycnemis pennipes; assembly: GCA_933228895.1. NCBI lineage: Eukaryota > Metazoa > Arthropoda > Insecta > Odonata > Platycnemididae > Platycnemis > Platycnemis pennipes. Next base: position 58,929,592 of record OW121853.1, read on the forward strand.
GTTACTAGGTTCTTCCCTATCACCGCTTTTAAAAATAGGTGTAATGTTAACTACTTTCCAATCCTTGGGTACTGTGTGATTCTTTACTGTTTTATTTATATTTTTTCTACACAGTGGACTGTTTCAGTAGCTAATGTTTTATATACTCTGGAAGGAATTTGATTAGGACCCGGTGATTTGTTTGTACTGATGCTTTTTAACTTGTTATAAATACCCGAAATTGTTATTTCAGGTATTTATTCACTGAAAGTGTTCGGGGGTGTCTCGAGTGTGTTGTATGAGGATGAATTGTTTACGTTTTGTAATAAGGTGGCTTTTTTCTAAACTGCTAGTTACTCTAATTCTTTTTTGGCTTTTAAGTGTGTACTGTGGACATATTTCCTTGACGCTCTCTCACAGATAACCAAAACGCTTTGGGATTGCTATCTAAATATTCTCCTAACGTCTTGTTTTTGAAATATGATAACGCTTGCCGATATGCTTTCCTTGCTAATGCTCAATGATTTTCTATAGAATTGAACTAACCAATGTCTTTCCTCTACCGAAAGGCCCCATCCTACATTCTTTATCCTAGTGTGGCATACCCTTTGTTGCTGTAATGATTTCATAACCTCCGGGTTATATCACCTTGGCTCAGTATGCTTCTCAATTTACTTGGTACCTATGTATTCTTTAACTACTTTACTGGTAACCTCTGGAAATGCTCTCCATGAGTCATCTGTATATGATTATATGATTCTTTGCTTCGTACGCTACTTGCATTAAACGTTTCCCTTAACTCCTTTTACGTATCGCCGTAATTTGCTCTGCCAAAGAAGTATACACTCCTCCTTGGTTTGTGATTTCTTTCTACTCCTAAGTTAATCTTCGCATGCCCTACTTTATGATTGCTAATTCTAGTGTAGGTATTTATCTTCTTCCATGGTTTTGACACAGTATGTCCTAAAAATCTTTATCATTGTGATTTATTATTGTTGAATATCACTTATCACTTATATTTTTTCAACACACACATTGTGACGAAATTCTACAATATTAGGTCGGAATCAATTTTTTATATATTAAATAAGTGTCAAGGCTATTAAATTAGTACAAATCGAATTTATAACATTAATAATAATTTAAATGGACGTATTTCGAGTAGCCAAAAATTGGGGATGCATATAAGATGAAACGAAATTTCATGGTGGCATATGACTGATGGTTGGGTCAGGATCTGAAATCTCTTCGCTATGCATTTCATATTTTTAATTTCTTGATAGTGGCACGCTTAATCATAGTCTAATATGAGACAAATAATGGAATGAAGCCATTGTTAAGTATTTCGAACTTTTTCTCTGCTAATTACGCATCCAAGTCTGTGAATCAGTCGAGTAATTAATTTTGCTTTTTTGGAGATAGTATTTTATAAACGTATTAGGGTCCGATGCAGCTGTCTAGAAGTGTTTAAAATTGTAGTATGAATGGGAGCTAGAGTGTTTTTATGCCATCAAATGCGGGAGAAGAATAGTTAAAGTCACGAGAGAGTTTTGATGTGATAGAGAGTTAAAGTGATAGAGAGAGTGACGAGAGAGACGAGAAATTTTCTAACAGTTGTGTAAGGAGTTCATTAAATATTCGTGAGTTAATATTAAGTCTTAGATTCAGTTTAAAAACTAGGTTAAATTATTGTAATCTGCAAGTGTGAGTATTTGGGTTGCTCATTTAACCTTTTCTACGTTGAGTCAGAAGTGCGCATATCTGCTTTCAATCGCGCTATTTTTCCTTGAAACTAGTTTAAGTCCCTTCCATCTCATTTCCCACGCATGCTTTTCTATAATTTGTTCCGCCCGCCTTCTTGCAACGTTTTTGTGTCGCACTCCGTCGCAAATTGTACCGTCTTCCACAAGGTTTTGCGGTCTGAATTTATGGCGTCCAACCCATGGTTCCTCTCCGCGTGCATAAGTTAAACCCGATTATGGGTTTCATTATTATTTCGCAGGGCCGTTTTTTTCACTTCAAGCTGTTTCATTATGTCGCCAGAATGATGGAGGTCCTTTTAAAGCGCCTCTCGGATTTAACGGAAGACTTTTTCAAGACGTGAGCGAGGCGTGAGGAGAGGCTGGAATGGGAAATTTATGCGACATAAGAGAAAGTCTTTTTAAGACATTAAGAAACGTCCTCTGCAGGCTTATGGCTCCGTTTCTCTCCGCTTAGCTTAGCGCTACATTTTCTGTGTGCCTGATGCTATCTAAAACTTGCCGAAGCGATCCCTCCGCGCGAGATTATGCCGGTATATGGCGCTCGGAGATAATTTTTGTCGCTTAACTTGAGCTAAACCCGGACTCGGCCGGACTTATAGTGTTGAAATCTTATTTTAGTATTTTAAATTGTCTGGCCTTCTAAGTTTATTTCTGAAACCTTCCTTAGCCCAATGGCTCATAAAAATCCTTTCTCCGGACGTCCTTGATGTATGGAGGGGGTAGCCAAATGATCTTCCTCACGCAAAACTATTCCCTTGTCTTTTTTATCAATTTCCATTAATACCCAGTATTGCTAGAGTCTGATTGGTAAAAAGAAATAGTGTGCAAAGTGAATAGAAGAGCCACTCTGCTACTCTACACGTATATACTATTGAATATTGCAATTTTTACATTTCATGGCTAAAGTCGTATAGTTTTTTTTTTTTAACGTGAGTTTTAGTTTAGATGTCACCATGATCATCTGAATGGTAGTCCTTTGTGCAGTTTCTGCTCACCTATTTATCGTATCCGTCCCATGTCAGGATACCTGTAGATATTTCTGACTATGTTTCCTTATAAGTGCAATACATTGTGTCCTTTTAGACCAATCATACTATTTTCTGCTTCTATCTATTTTGTGTGAAATTGATGTTTTTTCCCTCACGCCTTCGCTTTTATACGGCATTTTCCCCTCCTTTGCATCCCTTAAGACTGCTTTGTCTTCGAGTGCTTCCTAAGCTCTTGTCTCTTCTGAATTTCGCGTACTAACTTACCTAACTCACACACTTTTCAACTGTCCTCTTCTAATACAAGCTTCTCCACCCCACTTGAATACCACAACTCGCAACCCTCCAACCGACGTTCGTCTTCCTTTCTCTAACACCTACTTTTTCACCTATATGTGTAACCACACGTTCCGTATCAAAGACTTGACGAATTTTATCATCTTCCTGTAGCGGTGTGTGGAGAGCTATCAAGTCGTCGTGTCCCCATATCATATATTAATGTGATTTACGACTTCCTGAAAGACACAGATGATCACTTTATTGGCATTATAACACATCAGCTTACTTGGAGTACCTATGTGTATTTATTTCTTTCCCTGAGCACTCTGTTTCTGGTGAGAACGCCAGTTAATAAGAGAAGAACTCCAATTAACCAATGAGGAGCTTACATCACTTACTGGAAATGAAGTCCCTTTCTTATTGCCCAGTTACTATCTTAGACCCAAAAAATCTAATTTTAAGAGGATTGTTACAAGTAAAATTTTAACTGGCCGATAGTTGAAATAAACCCCTTGTATTGCAGGAATATATAGTCATCAAAATTACATTAATTCATTATTCATCGTAATAGATATTCCCATTAACATAATTGTTGCCCCAAAAAGAGGAAAGGTGTCTATTTCACTCATAAGTAGGGGCTTAAATTATAATTTTTAGCGTTCTGTCTACATTCTCTCAGTGGCCGCCTCAATTCAGTCCAATTATGGTCAAATTTGTATACATTTCCTGGTATCTGTAGTGTTTTACTGGATTTTGATTAGGTGTACCAAATTTGTATTAATTTATGACACCTCCCTCACATTTGCAGATGGAATAATTTGATGTTAAGCTCCCCTCTTAAGCAAAATTAAATTTATTTTGACCATCGGTTAACCTAGGAATTACCTTAGTTCAGCGAAAGAGAATGAAGGAGCGCGACCTGGCCGCGAGATCCTTAACGGCGTTACTCGCTGAAATTGCACAATAGAGAAAGCGAAAGAGATTTGCACAATAGAAATAGTGAAAAGAGAATTTTCTTTTCGACATGTATCTTCTCTCACACTCCCCATTTTCTGCCTAGGCAGGCGAGGCTTAGATTTCTTTCGAAACGTCTAAATGGCAATTACTTAACCCTCGTTCAAGATATTTTGGGCCATTTCATTATACATTTTTACACCTCCAAGAGTTCCTTTTTCAGATTGGTTTTACATTTGTGAAACCTTTAGTTTTTTGTTCTCCGTTTTATACTTATACGAAAGGTAATGGCCACATATTTCCTGCCAATAAAATCAATGATTATAAATGATGACAGTTATTTATTATACTATTTGTGTAAGCGTAACTAATATTTTAATATAAAATGTGTTGTCCATGATTTTGACAAACTGCCGCAAAAAGGAATTCCGAGGTTGAATTACTCTCTAAGTTCCAGAAAGTAGCTACGATGATTAGCCACGGTCTACTTAGGTAACCTGTCATGTGTGAATAACTCAGGAAATTGCCCATTTACTCTGAGAAGGGAGGATAGAAAAATCGAAATTATTGGTCTACCAGAACTAATATGCCGTTGTTTATTTTGGCAGAAACTTAACCCTCCCTACCTACCTGGGGTCTTTTTTGACCCCAGCTTATAGAAAAAGTTGAATAACTCATTAATGTTTACAGATTTATGTATCATATTTTAGGAATTCTCCGATTAAACACTTTTGTATCGACTCCATTTTCACTTTTAAAATATTTCTGACAATAAGCCTTAAAAAAAATAATTTCTTGCTTGGGGTCAAGTTTGACCCCAGGTAGGGTATGTGGAACTAAAATATACCCGATCGTATTTTAGTACAAGGAGATGAATTTTCATTTTCCTTTAGAAATAATTGAATAAATAAAAACTTTTGTCATGACTTTGTCATGAAAGGAAAGAATACTAGCAATTTATGTCATAAAATGAGTAATGCACTGAGTGTCATAAAATGAGTAATGCACTGAGTGTTAAAATTATTAGAAGAGAAGAAATTGTTGATCTGTGGATGTATTTCCCTCGCATGTGACACCAAGATAGATATTCCGTAATATACACTGTCGTATCAACGTTACAACTTAGTGAATCAAATAGAGGCTTAGCTATTCAAGTGCAAAATCTATTAAATGTCAACAGTTTCCAAATGGGTGATTTTGGAGACTAACGCATAATAAGTCGATCACATTCACCTCACCCCATCACATAACAGAAGCTGAATACTGCTAAGTGGTTGCTAGCGTACTATGATTTAAACTTGCTCTGCAGCTTCTAATCCAACTATTATCTGCGGACAGCAATTTCGTCGTCAACAGCGCGTTTTCTTTGTAATCAGCAACAGTCAACGTTTTTTGACTTCGTAATTTTTGTCCTCTGTAACGAGCTTAGCTGATATAGAGAGAATTAGTAACTTGTGATTGCTCCTCCGACGATTGTTGAAGCCATCATTGCTCTACAACTTCTTATCTAACTGTTATCCTCGCAGAGCTCATCAACAGAGTCATCAATGCTGTGCTTTCTTTGTAATCAGCAATAAGTCAGAAATAGCAGTCAGTGTTTTCTCCACTTGTATTTTGACTTTGTAGTATTCAACCTCTGATACGAGCTAGGCTTTTACGCTGAGAATCGTCACTCGTGGTCACTCCTCCGACGACTGTAGAAGTCACATCTTTCCTCGCTCAAGCGTACATCCCTCACTGGGGATCCCGATGGGGAATTGTTGGCGGTCACACAAGAACAATAACTGATTATGGCAGCCTTTAGAGTCAAATTTGCTCCTGGATACAGTGAGAATGAAGTCGTTAACAATTTATTAGAATCGACAGATTAACGATGAAGAAAACATTCCAAATGAGAGTGATGGAAGTAAAGCAGAGGCAGGCAACAGGGAGGTGGAAATAAGGGACCAGGAGCAGGACGAGCTTCATGAGGAAATCCTAGGCGTTTGTATCAAAGAAGACGATCCACGAGGAGTGAGGAAGGAAAAATAAAATGGGATGCTATAGAACCAAAGTCGACTGGAAAAAATATTATCCAGGAATATCATCAGGTAGGACGCTGGTTTCCCAGGGCATGTTCAGTGTGTGGAAGAGGCTGAGTTTTTTTAATGGTTTGTTAATGATTTAATGTTAGATAAAATTGTCAATACACAAATCAACTGGCAAATCAATTTAATAATAGAAAAACATTGTAGAAAATAGAATATCCGCGATTCCATTGATTTCGATTGAACATAATAGCTTTTCTTGTCCTGTGCATCATTTAAGGTGTTCAAAAAGGGCGAGGAAAATTTTTGAGCAAACTTTGGTCGGATGTATTTGGATTTCCGATTTTTAAAGCAGCTATATCAAGAAGTCAGTTTGTGAATATTCTGAGCTGTTTAAGACTTGATGATAATAAGTGAAGCGATAAGCACGTAAAAAGGAAACAAAAAACAAGGCAGAAGCTGTGTCGGATATCATGAACTTATTTTCCTGTGGTTGTAAAAGTTCATTTATTCCAGGTCCTAACATCACTGTTGATGAACATCTACGTACTTGTAGATGAAGGTGTGATTTTAAAGTATATATTTCCTTGAAACCATAAAAATACGGCATTAAAATTGGGATAACTGTTGATCTTGAAAATATGTACACTGTAAATTTGCAAGTGTACGCAGGTAAACATTCGTGAAATACAGCAAGGGAAGCGGGTAGCAATGGATTTTGTGAGTCACTTGAGAGGGATTGGTCAGCAATTAAAAAATTAATTGTGCAGATTGGTCATCAGCACAATTACTTTTTTTTACAGCTTTTGATCTTGGCCAAGATTTATTAAAATTATCCCTAACGCTCACGGGTACTACGCGAAAAAAATCGCACGTAATTGCCACCAACAACAGCAAAAACCCGGTAGATTTATCCTCAAATTTTGAATTTTCCAATAACACTCTTTAGACTTCATATGAAGAGTAAAGAGTTGCCCCCAGCAAAGGGAAATCAGTGGTTTTATGGTCTGCTAAACATAAGGCATTTGAAATTTGTTGCCCTGAAAAGAATAAACGGGAAGTGATTCTGTATTACAACTGCAAAATTCGGTGTGCATACTGTAGATCAAATTATTCTGTAAAAAGAGGGACTTGAAGATGGCCATTGGCCATTTTTTCTGATATCGTGGATCTTGCAGGTATAAATGCATACCAAATGTGTTCGAGAAAATACCCCTCTTTCCGCGGAAAAAAAATTCTAGGCGGCAATTCCTTTTAGAATCAGCAAAAGAAATGTTAGCACCTGAAATTCATCCCTGAGTAGGAAAAACCGGATGCCAAAAAAATAGATTTCGGACTGCGATCGAAAATGCTGGGATTGGCGGTATTCTGCTAGTAAATGACAGAGAACTTGTGTCCAGAAAATGGGTGGCAGATGTTCCATTTGCCCTCGTAAGAGAGACAAACAACCAATGATCTTTATAATGTTTGCAACAGATACGTGTAAGGTGTCATGTTCAACAAAGAAGCGTTTGTATGCAATGTGACATTAGTGAGTGTGTAGATGGAATTAGATTTTAAGATTAAAAATTTGGCACAATTCTTTTGAGTCATGAAATTTTGTAATTGGTCATCACGTTTTGGCACTATGTTGCAAATGTTTAAATATTTTAAATATTATATTGTATTCAGATAATTAAATGGCAAAACAATAAAAATACTTAAATACGTATTTAGGTAAATTTAATTCTCATTATTCAAGACTATACTAAGAGTGCCATCTAAAAAATTATAATATATTTTATCTAAATTGTGCAATGTATAATATACTGTGGTATTTTTCTGTTAATTTATCTGAAATGTATTTAAATAAAATACGAATGAATATGAGTCATTGGAATGATATTATCACTTAAAAGAATTCAAATTCACGATGGGGTCAAAAAAGACCCCAGGTAGGGAGGACGTGATTTTTTTAGTAACAGGTAGCGAGGGTTAATGTATCCTCTGATATAGCTTTCTGAGATTCATGCAATAACAGATATAAATTTGGGTGACCTCTTCTTGCCATTTTTGCTAAACTATGTTTATAAATTCGTATGAGTATATATATATGTTTTGTCTATATGGATTTGGTATCATGGATTGGCTTTCAGATGGTGAAGGTGCCTATGGAAGTGAAACTCTCTCGTAGGTTTATGCTTGACGAGTGCGTCGACGACGGAGGTCACGAGCATGAAACACTCTCCTCTTTGTAGGAATAGTATGAAGGTGCTCCAGCTGTCAGCGTTATGCCACTCCACCTGGAAGAGCTTAATCTTAAATCAGATACAGAAATCATTTGTTAGTAGGTATTATAGCCTGCTATTATCTGATTGTGAGGTGGTTGTTTTAGTATCCTGACCATGATGACCGTCAAGAGTCTTCCTACACAGAAACACATCCTCGGACACTGTAATCAACTGTCGTCCACCATATACAAATATTTAAGGCCCTTAGATACCCTACGTGGTTATGTAAGCTATCGTTTCAAACGAAGACAAGATACTCTGCGTATCATTATTGCTGTAGGTGAGTTCTCCGCAGCCACCTACAATGGTCCAGATGGAAATTGATGCAAAATGAAAAACCTTAAGCCATTGCAATATTCAAAATAGCATTATTCAGTTTTTTTTTAATTTTTATGCTTCAAAATCTCAGATTGATTATTATTTAATTGAAAACTATTTTTAACAATTGATTCTACATATATATTGTTATGGTTCACACATACAGATGTCCCACCAAATACAATTATTATTCAATTTATTATATTTTTTGAATGTGTATATTTATGATCACATGTCGCAGTATCATCAAGTCCTTTTGCATTAATTAAGGTTTCTGTTTTTGTTTTAGCCTCTGCCTGAGGGAGTGCCGTGATGGACGTAGTGTGGTCCATATGAAATTGGTAAGCTATAGTTTTTTTTCTAATTTTCTTCAAAGTTTGATCCATTACTCGTTTAACACTAGTGCTTTAAAATTGTAACATTCATGGCTTGAACACTGGAGGATGTGAAAACATATATAGCTTATTTTGTTACTCTACGTATTTTTTCTTCAGCAGATTGTGATTTTTACGTGATATTATAATTTGTGACATATTTAGGGGATTTCTGAGAAGACGATAAATCTTACTATGAATTTACCTGGTGTTAATTTCATCTTGGTATATCCAGAGAAATCATAAAATGGAATTCTTAGAAAATATAGAAATAAAGATATAACGTTTTGAAAGTCTTCCGTGAAGTCAGAGGGGTTTCCAAATTTAGAAAGTGGCAAAGTGGGAAATACAAATGGCTTAAGCAATGATTATGTTCAATTTCTCGAGTATGACGTGTAAAACTCACTTTTTTGGGTTTGATTGTTATTTTCAACCATCTAAAAACTGCATTTGACATTATCACCGTGCTCTTTGATAGCGATGGAATTCATCGTTGTGAAAATCCTTCAAGTACGGGAACATTCATTGATTTTATTTTTATATTCTGTGCTACTCTGTTTTGAGTTTAATACTTTTATGAGAAATTGCGTAAGGTATATACCGCCATTGCCCAATCAGAAAATGTATTGTTTGGTGTGGTTGTATGAACCCTTGTTATTGCATTAAACTCCTCAGGAAATACCGTAAATTCCACTGACGCCGATCGAATAAAACAAAGAATGAATATTTACTCAGTGTCATTTCATGTATTGACTACTATCGTAAATACACCGTAGTTAATGACACATATCGTGTTATTGCAGGTCGTTATTTACTTTTTCTTATCTTACGCTCCATAATTCAAGTACATTACAATTCACTGTTTCACTGTTTGCAATTCAATTTCATCATTATCATAAGTCATCAATCCTCAGATTGGTTTGACGCAGCTCTCCACTGAGTTCTTCTATCGGCTAATCTCTTCATATTTGCGTAATTCTTCTCTTTCTCATTCTTAATCACTTGTTCCACATATCTTGCGCGAGGCCTTCCTTTGCCATTCTTGCCTTCGACTTGTCCCTCGAGGATAGTCTTCATCAGGCCATCGTGTCTCAAGATATGGCCGATTAAGTTTTCCCTTCTTCTTTTTAGAGTTGTCAGCAGACTTCTCTTTTCTCCTACTCTTCTTAGCACTTCCTTATTACTTACTCGGTCGATCCATTTAATCTTCATCATTCTTCTGTAGCACCACATTTCGGATGCTTCCACCATTTTATTTTCCGCTGCTGTCATTGTCCATGCCTCGCTGCCATAAAGAAACACGCTCCAGATGTACGTTCTGATGAATTGTTTCCTTACTTATACGCTTGTATTTCCAGCGGTAAATAGATTCTTCTTTTGATAGAATGCCTTCTTCGCCTGAGCAATTCTGCTGACTATTTCTTTCTTGCTTCGTCCGTCGTTGGTTACTCGGCTTCCAAGGTAACAGAACTCTTTTACCTCTTCCATCTTTTGTTTTCCTAGTTTAACGTTGGTTTTGGCTTCTTCTCTCTTGCCGCACACCAGCATCTTAGTCTTCATCTTATTGATCTTTAGCTGGTATCTGGCCATTGTCCTCTCCATGGTTATCAGCATCTTATTCAGACCCCTCTCTGTCTCAGCTATGAGTGCTATGTCATCAGCGAATCTCAGCATGCTAATTTTTTCTCCAATGGATATTCACCCCAGAAGACTTCTCTTTGATTTCATTGATGGCTCTCTCGATGTAAACATTAAAAATATCTGGAGACAGTGCACAGCCTTGTCTCACTCCTTTCCTTATTCTTGCTTCTTCACAGTTGAGTCACGGCTATCGGAGGCATCGTCACAGATTCTGTGTTATTTAATGGCTCACCTTACCCAGGGGGAGACCATAACCCCCTCGGAATGCCGTCGCTTTTTGTCCATGACTGCTTATTCGACGAGTAAACTCGCGTATCTCGCAGCTAACCTCTATATATAGAGGTCGACCCACCATCCGCAACCCGGTGGACGCATTCGGTGCCTTTAAGCTTAGCCGCGAGGCAATTCAATTTATTTACGCTTAATTTTGTGAAAATTAAAGACTTTTGGTTGAATCCGTGAAACCAGTAATTGAATTTGTTCTCTATTTATGGAATAAATGCGTGGACAGGATGCATACTTTTCCTAAGATAAACATGGCTATTTGATAAGAATTTTCCCTTCCGTTTCTGCTTCAGTCAAATTCGCGTAAGGAGGCTCGTTCAGCAGCATTCCCAGGCAAAAGGTAGTAATTAGGACAGGCAAAACTAAGCATTTGCTCTCGTACAAACCTTCCACCCTTCTCATCCCCTTGATTCTCCGCAATATTTACATGGAGGACCAATACCAAAATATCGTCGATTCTGGGAATCGCTTTCGTGGCGCCAACGCGACGACTGCCGAAGGTTCGCGCTCTCGACTCCTCCCTTCTTTGCCTCGCTGCGAGGCGATAATTTACGCTGGACGTATACTGCGCGTGAGGTGGGGGGGGGGGGGGGGAGTGAAAGGGGCAAGAGTGTGGGGATGGACGAAGATGGAAAAAGAAATGGGGAAGTGTTGGACCCCTTGAGAGCATTTGTTTCTCCTTTGCTCTTACCGTTGCGTGGTCCCTTATCCATAAATAGAACGACCACGCCCTCTTAAGGCAGCCCAACTAAGCCCAACTGACTTCGGCATCGGCCACTCCCGTCCCGGGGAGACATTAGCCTCGCCACATCTCCTCCTTCCCCGCTTCCCTTTCGGAAACCCGACTTCTCCCTGCCCTCCTCACCTGCCCACATCCATCCCGCCTTCTCCCTCCCGTCGAGAGACTCGGATGCAATTATTCTGCCTTGGGCGCCTCTCTCTCTCTTGACGCAACGGCAACAGGCCCCATCTCTCTGCAGGTCCTTTTTAAAAGTCTCGCCCTCTTCGTCTTTGCGACCCTATAATCTCCACCCTCGGGGGTCTTCTTCACGGGAGTGCCGTTACGTTCATCCCGTAAATTTTCCTCAAAAGTCCCTTTTTTTGGTTAAGGGGGAAAATCGTCTCCTTGCCTCGTTGTCAGGGGGAAATATTCCGGGGATATTATTTTGCTTCCCGCGAAAAATCTAATTTTCGGATCTCTCCCTTGTTCCGCGTTTATTTTTCTTCCAGTGGTTTTTCCTCTTTTATCACTTCGGTAACCGACAAATGAAACATGTCCGTTTCTGAAGGTGAATTTGGTTAGTGGTAGATTTTAGGGGACAAACTCTGGTAGTGTGTTCTGGGGATAAAGTCAATTTTGCTATGGAGAACTGACCTTTCGCTTATTAAAATAACTGCCTAAATATTAAGAATTTACCGTAAGTTCGGAATTCTCGAAGGTATCTTGGCTTATTGGATGTATCTGCAAGAAAATAATTAATTTACCCTAAGTACAGTGCTCTCGTAAATTATTCATTCAACAATAACTGTCCCACTTACACAATCTTCATTTAAAGCATGTATGTAATTTAGCTTCCTAGATAGAAAATTACACTTCAAGTCCTTAGGGCAAAAAAAAATCTAAGCCTTTTTAATTTGTTTACACAAATCTGTCTACCGTTTAATTTTGGTCTTCTGGCAAGTAGTTAAGAAAAATTTCATGGAAAATTCTTTTTATCGTTCGTTTATCTTAAAGGAAAAGAGGCAACTGCTACCGGGAAAGGTTGGATAAGAATAAATTCTAGCGAAAAATCGTATTTCCAAAATTGCTGCCTGAAATTTTGTAATTGGAAAGTGACTGATTAATATGCCAGTTTAATGTTACTGACACCTGAGAGGAAAAAATAAAGATTTGAAATATGCAGGGGTGATTCGACATCTACTCGATAATCTGCCGAAGAATGTGTCTTAAAATACTGGAGCTATACAATTCCTGTAAATTTAAACCAAATTTTGATAACCAGTTACCTGACCTATTCCTCGTAAGAGAGTTTTCAGAGACGTTAATCTCTAGTTCCAAGACGTTGAGGCCATGAAAGTAGTATGTGTAGATATGTGTAATCAGAAGCATTATTAGGAATTTAGCTACTATTAATGTTATCGGACTTTTGTGAGTGTCACAGCAAGATTGTGAATGAATTAATTTATCTCCGTAGTCACCAAAGATTTCTTGAGAGAATTTTGTTTTCTTTGTTGGTGTTCCTTAAAGTATGACTGTTTTTGAGTGAATTGTTAACCAACATATGATGATATATTTTTATTGATAAAATCTGCAGTCGTATTGGGAAAGATGCGACAACCTTCTTAACTGTAATTACTTGATAAATATGGGAATGAACACGCCTTAAACTTATTCTCCGGGCAAATAATCTTATAACTTCAATAACTCAAGAACTCCATCTATGGTAGGAGCTATTAAAAGCGTATTCTGCTGAAAATGCTGGCAAAGGTTTAGCGAGAAAATGAGCTTTTTCGGTGGATATTTGAATTTACGGTAACTAAAGCCGGAAGGGAAGAAATCTGATTGCGAATATATCTACATTAAAAAGGCATTTTAAGTATATTGGTACGGCAATCTATTTCCGTAATCTTGTTTACCTGATCAACTTCATGCTGATAAAATCAACTGATTCAGGCGAGATGTAGTGGAAGTTTGACATATTGGAATAAAATATAGGTGCACTTTTCCACAACTAATTTATTACTGCGTACGACGCGTTTCGGCTCACAGAGCCATCATCTGGTACAAGACACCAACATACATGTTCACATCATATTTATACATATTAGAAGGGGTGGGGGGGGGAGTAAGTGGGCATGGAGGGGGGGGCAAAGGTACGGTTGGGGGAAACAATGAGAGACGGAAAAACCAAGGAAGTATGGAAAGGGGGGGGGGAGGGGTTGGTGAATGAAGGGACGCGTGTCAAAAGAAAGGGATACGAGGCGGCAGTTAGCGAGGCAAGGAGGAGGTGTGTGGGAAGTCCCCGAAAGGGAAACTGGGAAAGGAGTAAGGATAAACAGCAGGGGTTGGTGAAGGGATTACTGGCGGAAAAATGGTCAAAATAAGGTGGTGGGGGGAGTGGGTGGGTGGACCGGAAAAAGAAAGAGAAAAACCCCGAGGAGGTGGAGACGGTTGGCTATGGGGGGGGTGAGGTGGGAATTTGGCCGTTGGTTTTCGGGAAGGGGATGTTCAGGAGAGGAGAGTGGTTAACAAACACTTGATCATTCATGAGTATATTCGAATCTAATTGTAGAATTTCAAGTTGCTCTAAAATGTCTAGCCTGGAGCCCTTCTTTTCAAAATGGAGAATTTCTGGATGGAATTGACAAGAGTGAGAAGTCTGTAATAAGTGTTTGGCTAGAAGTGACTTGTCATCACAATTTTTCCAACATCTTTTGTGTTCTTTCATTCTGGTTTCAAAGTTTCTACCGGTCTGGCCTACGTAGCACATGTTGCAAGTATTACAATTAACTTTGTATATGCCGGATTGATGGTGGGGTTCAATTTTGTCTTTATTACGGCAGAGACTTTTTTCGAGAGTACCGGGATTGTAAAGAGAAACATTGATTTTATCTTTGGGGAATTTACGATCGAGTTTGTCTGAAAGATCTCCCACATACAATAGTCGGCACCATTTTTTCGAATTTTCTATATTGGGGGTAAGGGAGCATAGCTGTGAGATAGCTTTCGTTTTTAATTTTCTCTGTAGTATTTTAGTTACCGTGTTTAAGTTGTAGCCATTCGAAACTGCAATACATTTAATGGTGGAAAGTTCACAATTGAAATTAGTCGAGTTTAATGGTAACTTGACAAGTCTATTTAGCATTGAATGAAATGCGGATAGTTTTTGGGAGGTCGGGTGACATGAGTCATTAGGAATAATGGTGTCGCTATAGCAGGGTTTTCTGTATAAGCTAAATTCATGTTTATCCCCAACTATGCGTATGGAAAGATCGAGAAAGTTTAACTGTTTATTAGATTCCATTTCAACTGTGAAGGTAATTTTGGGATGTTGAGTGTTTAAAAGATTGAGAAAATGGTCTAATTGTCTGACACTCCCAGTCCAGCAGCAAATGATGTCATCCACATAGCGATACCAGTAGAATATGTTGGATAAGATGGGATGCGCAGAATCAAATAATTGGCGTTCTAAATTGTCCATAAATATTTCAGCTAATAAAGGTGAGAGGGGGGACCCCATAGCAAGGCCGTCTGTTTGGTGATAGAAATTCTTGTTGAATAGAAAATAACTTTGGTTAGCACAAAGTTCCATGAGTAAATGAAGTTCATTAGCCATGACAGAGTCTAAGTTGGACACTCTCAGTAAGTCTTTGGTAAGTGACAAAGTTTTTTGCACAGGCACAGAAGTAAAAGAAATAAGTGATACCCGTCATGATATCAGTTCAGAAATTACTGTACCGTTGTATTCAAGAGAGAGCGTAATATAGCTGTATAATGCATTCTCTCCCGATTCTTCCTTACATGCCTGCCTCCCTCTATTATGAAAATAACTAAAGCAAGTACTATTCCACACAGTGTGAAATACTATTAAGATGTAGAGGGTATTATCGGCCGTGACGTGGTGGAAACGATTCATTATAATAAGAATGAATAAACTTGATTTTTCCACAAATTTTGAAAAATTTGTGGAAAAATCAAGTTTATTCATTCTTATTATACTATTAAGATGATTCATTCGCATGATGTTTAAGTTCCACCAATTTTAATCGCATCCCATCCTCATTTCATACTCTGAATGGTAGTATCAGTCATTTTCCAGGGTGAAAGTTTTGCGAAAGATAAAATGATTTGATCCCGTGAGCAAATTTCATTTTCGTTTATTTTCCAAGTCGCGCTCCAAGCCTTGGGGAATGCCATGAATAAAAGCGTGTGGAGGAATTGTTCTCCTTTTCCACCTTGTCCTTGAAGTGCTAATAGATACCACCAATGATTTTCTTTTTCTTACCCGAGGGTCTTGAGATCTCGCCTCATACATATTCATCCGAGATGGGAGTCTAGCATTTGTTTAACATGCGCTTAGCGTGATGCGTCCATTTGGTAAGCTCGACAACCAAGCCTTCCGACTTAATGGTACCATTGTCGCCTCGCATAATTCCGTCTCTGAAGCGATATCGTGTGGTTGTTCGTTTTTCCCGTTGTTTAAATAAATTGGTGGGTGTCACTGCGAGAGGCGAACGTAACCTTTTTTTTTTACCTCGGGGACTATCATTAGATGATAAAACGGGGAAAAGGAGTGTCAGGTCCGCTCGGTTTGAAAAATGTTCCGGTTGCATTTTTTTCCAGCCTCACGCGGACGGAGACCATTCCACGGTCATGCATTTCAAAGATTTCCAGACAAATTAGAGGCACGTCACAATTAGAGCGAGCGGTAGGTTACTCTGAATTACTGGCGCACGGATCTCATGGAAATGTTGCAACGACAGGTCCTCCATTTGATTAATACATGGTGGGGGGTGGAAAATATCAAAAAATTTCGTGGTCGCGGTGTTGAATCCATGATTAGATTAAGGAAGCCGGATGATTAATCGGTGGAGTGGGGAAGGGTATATTTTTTAATTGCGTAAATGTTTGCGTTGGCAATCCTGCCTGCATCACTTAGACCGAATATTTTGTGCGTCATTTATATTTGGTATTCATGGAGCGGAAGGTGCACGGAGACTACCTACCTAGTACAATGGGGCCAATGGTGTTTTAACTATTGTTATTGATTTTCCTTTTTCACTCTCTTGTTTACGGATATACCACCCGCCGTAATGCCCATCAAGTGTAGCGACTGTGTCAGTCACTCATTCTGGAGACTCGAATGTCTGCTACAGTGGTAAGGCTGGAGGCGTTACGGGCTTAAAACTCAAAGTCGTGAATTCTTCCTCAGGTATGAATATTTTGTTTACAATATGATTCAGACTCAAGGCTGGACGGTGCGATGTTAACTTAGTCGTCGCCTTAACTTAGTACCCCAAAAACCCAATTTATTTCTATTCTACGAACATTTGCTTAAACCAACGTGATTTCGGTGAACCTGTATCTTGTTGAATCGGACTATAATGTGCTGTGAATTTTTATTCTTCACTTGGAAGTATTTTTGTGAAAAAAATTTGTAGAGTTTCTAAACAACTCTCTTTTCAGGGTATTTCCATTCCAACTAAAGCGTGTCAGCTCATCGATTTTATGCGTTATGAGCCTATCCTTACAGCTATACACGGATTAGGATTCTTGAATGACCACAAATAAGCATTTTTATTTTAGCTTACCATGGAAGGGCCTCGTGAATCATAAAATGGTTTACGTAGTAGCAACTTCACATTCTGGTCGTTGGTTGAACACCTATTAATTTAAGAAATTATTTTAATATTCATCGGCATTCCCCATGACTTACTGATTATTATTCCTCCATTATATAGTTTTTATTAGGTAAGCACGGTTAATTAAGATAGTATGCGTTGTGAATTTTCGTTTTAAATTACTATACATGTGTGAAAACAATTATTATTTCTCCTTTTCAACACATTCAGCTTCATTGCATCTACAGTATACAACAGACCACCTCGAAGATGTGTGACAGGATAAGAATTATTACTGAATAATCACTAAATGCATGCCTTCACATGGTTAAAATTCAAAATAAGGCAACTTTTGTAATATATATTTCTTCACTTTCCCTATAGTAAATAATACAGAAGGCATATGAAGGTGCAGTTACATTAGCTCGTTAAGAGATATCTACAAATATAGTGAAGCAAAAAAAAGTCAGGCTACCTGAAGTCATCCAATTTGTCTGGTTCTTAAAAAACCTGTTCCAATACCATTTTCTTCGTGAAAAGAAAGACATAGTCTAGCCATATAAATCCCACTGCCTCTGTAGACTCATTTTTGTGATTAAATCGATCGTGTTAATCGTTTGAATTCTCAAATATTTCCTCTGCTTTCGGTAAGCAGATTACCTTAGAATATCAGCCTGAATTTTGCCCATATTGTGACTTACTCCCTGACCTGGTGTGACTACACGTGATATGACTCGTTTTTCTTGTGAACCAGCAAGATCTAATTGTTTTGAATGTGCAACGTCTTTTTCTGTCAATTGATACGATGGTTCGCTTATTGCTGCACCTGTAATACGAAGGCAGACAGTTTGAATACGTAGTCACTTCGTGAGAAAAATTGCCTTTTTATAAATGTTCTCTTTCTCTGGTGCATTTCTCTTCGTTTCCTCCCCAAGACTTCAATTTTCTAGCCTCACCTTTAAGAAACTCGGATTCCGTGATGAGAAAAATTATGTAGCACGTGTTAACCTTGGATGTGTAGAAGAAAAAATAAGTTGTGGGTACAAGTGCATGATTATTAGGAGTAGTATGGTTCCTAAAATGTATCTTATTGCCTATTTTACCTCTTTTATTTTTGTTTCAACTTTCACTATCGCATCAGAGTCATAACAGTCCAGTGAAAACGATGATTCACCCCCTGCCACACACTCTTGATGTGCATTGCAGGGTATTATCAAATGTAATGCATGCCCGGTGTTGAGTCACCTCCTGGTACTCACGCTTGTGGTGGCTTGATGGGTATAGTGTGGACGTAGAGGTAGTTCAGCAAATTTGCGAACGCAGTTTGCAGTTAAATCTACTTCTTATCTCGGGTTTTAACGTCTAGGATTTAGATACTTTAACCTTGAAAGTCGAAGCAGTTCGTCATTGTTAAGAGCGCATTTCCGGTTTTGACTTCACATGGGGAACGTGGTGATGAATAGCGTCGGTTTTGTGTTCAGCTTTCCTTACTAGATCCCCTCAGCTGGTACGGGAATGGGAGACGAACGTTGCGTGTGTCGTTCGTCATTCAGTCCCCTCTTTTCCCTGCATATCCTCGCGTGGTGCGCCCTCGACTCTCAAGGACCGGAGACGTCGCCGTTTCAGGCCCACAGTGTGGACTCCACACTCGTAGTGCATCCTCGGGCACTCGGTTCGAACAGTTTTCCGAAGTTTGGAGAGAGCCGTGACCAATGGCTTTCAGTCCGGACCACGTGGTCTACCTTCCTGTGTGCGTGGAGCGCTTAGATTTTGTTTACCCCGCAAAAGGTCCGTCCGTCTGAGTTAGGGAGGGTAAGGGATGCAGTCGTTCCGTTCAAGCTGTCTCAACTTCTCATCGAACTCTTTACATGCTTGCAATTTCATTTCGAGTGAATTTCGATGAAATCGTCATGAAAGGCATTCATGTCAACCAAACTTTATTAGGAATCTATCCATTGCTGTAGTAATTTAATCACTAACCATCAGAGTTAAACCTTTTTCAACTCACCCATAATATAATTCAAGACCTCATTTTACAGAAAAATGCATATTATTTTGTATTGCATCAGGTGGAGGAGGAAACAGTCGTTTGCAGCATCGATAAAAAAATATGAGAAATTTTCTGTAAGTTTTGAATGAAACCCTAGAATAGATAAAGAACCGATTTACATCTTTTTATTTTCGATATTTTTATGCCTTTCATGACGATTTCATCTAAATTCACTCGAAATTAAAGCACTTGAGCAAAGCAATTTGAGTAATTTTAAGTGTTTCCCGAATGCGACTGGGGAACTTTTAGTCAAAAGCTGAGTTGGAAGGAATTCGGACCCAAGCGTCGTTAATGTGGTCCCTAATAATTTTCCCAGGTGATTGCCTTTTTCCCTTTCATCTATGAAAAAATGGGGAACTCACTCAAATTCACGTCGAGCACCCAAGCTACACTTTTGAGCTGCCAAAAAATACATAAACGAGGCCTTAAAAACCTGGCACTGGCGATGAAGGAAAAAAAGCGGAAATTAACAACTTTTAGAAATCGTTTCAAAAGTTTAATTGCGTGGGTTAAGAGTTCCTGACCCATCCAGGAGAAGTCGCTTGGGGGTGGGTAAGGTCTGGGGGCGGAGGCCTTCGAAGGAACGGGAAACGGGTCGGAAACTTGGGCCTCCTCTCCACTCTTCCCTTTCTTCTTCCTCCACCCCCCATCCCACCTCCACCGGCACTGCACACCAACCCCCAAAGCCTACCGACCACCTTGCTTGCTAACCCTCAACTTGTGTTTTCACTCTCTTTTCTGAGCCATCTGCCACTTCTTCCCTTCCCATTGCGCCCTCCTCAAACTTCCCTCCGCTTCGCCCTTTACCTCATCGCCCCCCAGGACCGCCTTTACCCTCGCAGACTCCTAATGTCATCCTTCATCCTCTCCCGTCCCCCTCTCTCCTCCGACCCTGAGTTCAGCCATGCCGCCCTCCCAACCTCTGACACCTCTCCCTTCACCGACATCTCCCCCATCCCACACTCTCCTGCTGGTTAGAGCGTGACCACGCGCCCACTTCAGCACGAAGAACCTACCCTTCCCCCTTTTTGAAGTGGTGAATGTTATATTTTCCTTCCCCCCCCCCTCTCCCGTCCCGCCAAGACCTTTTCTGTCGCCGTCCCTCTTTCCTTTCTCTTCTCGCTCCCTTCCTCCTTCTTACCACCTCCTTTTCTCCTGAAGTCTCTGCGTGTCTTTGAGCTGACTGCCTTTGTTTTTCCCCACATTCATGCGTCCGTTGACCAGCTTGTCGTTTTTATGGATGGCGAGGTGTTCTTTTCCCGTCACATGGGGGTTGGGAAGTGTCGCCTTTGATTCATATTTTACCGCAAATCAATACGAAGTGGTTTCTGCCGCACCGTTAATATTTTTAGGTATTTAATAAGGATTGTTCAGGGAAGTTGAGATTTTTAAATTTTATTTAGCAATCTCGTTTTACGATGTGGCCATTTCTACGATTGGAACTCAATTTCTTTTAAAAATAACTCAGTTTAAGTATTCACTTTGGTTAGATTGACGTTAACCACCAGTTGAGTTGGACGTTATTGAGGAAGGTGTTACCAATGAACTGGTTTAACCATGTTTGTTCCCATTCACTTATCTCGCATTTACGGTGAAAGATATAGTCATATACTTGCTATGCAGCTAAAATGTACAGTAGCCAATACTATCAATAGATATAGGTTTGATGTACTGGAATACATGTACATGTACATACGGATGTACATAGATTGTCGTACCGATAGATTCAAAATGGCATTTTTCCCCGTACTATAAGAGAACAGAATAGGCAGCATAGGAAAGGGATAGGTAGGGGAAATATTTAAGAGTGTTCTGTAGTGCATGATGCATGCATTAACCCCTTAAATACTATAGATACTAACAATCAAGTTGCAAGACCATATAGTTGCTAGTTTGCATGTTAGTAGTGCATGCTTGGTGATCTTCACCCCCTGCCACACACCCTCGCGGTGGCTTGCAGGGTATCGCGTAGATGAAGGTATCCATAAATGAAAAACTTAAAGCATTTACCACTGATTTTATAAACATACTACGCGTTTCAACTCTCAGAGTCATCATTAGGTACAAGAAAATTAATTGTTATTTAAACATTGTCTTGCACCTGATGATGACTCTGTGAATTGAAACGCGTTGTTTGTTTATTAAATCTGTGGAAAAGTGATTAAAGTTTTTCATTTACAGTAGCCAAGTCTGTAACGTGCCGGCTTGGCATAACGGAGTTTGTGTGTTCGAATTCCACCTCTGTTGTGGATGCGTGTTAATCCTATCTTAGGATTTACAGCTTGGCTAGATGGCGTAATATTGCCCTAGTAGTTAGAATACTTTAAATAAAATCCTACTGCAACTTGAACCGGACCCGAGAGTTATTAAATGGATTGTCAGCGGTGGGATGTTATTTCAGTGGGAAGAGCATTGAGCAGCGGGGAGGAGAGTTCATGGTTCAAATTCTCCTGAATTCTCATTGAGCACTCTTATACTACGTAATCAATGGGCAATGTTCAAAGCATTTTAATGTAACAGAAAACACATGGGGGCGTAGTAAATGGAATCTAACGCATGACTTTTGTCTGTTTATCTTAGGTTAAAGAAGGTGTGAGAAATAAAAATAATTATCTATAAAATAAATTTCCTATGTAAAAATGGAGTGCTCAGGAAGTTGTCAAGGTATTTTAACTGATTTCATTGATCAATTTAGGTATAAGCTTATGAAAGTAAATATTTTTTCAGTTGTGTGATGGGCGATTACCGCGGATGGCGATGAGTAGCTATTGGTTCTTAAAGTGCTGCCATCAGTAAAAATTAATGTGAATAGATAGGAAATACTTATCAGCAATATTTTTCCTACTAAGGAAGAATTTAACATTCCTCATCAACTGAATTTTCTTCGCTAGATCGTTCTCGTTTACTTCAATTCGATTTTCTTTAGATACGGTCCCATTTTTCAATTAAAATATATAGGGATGAGTTTTGATACTTCGTATTTGAATACCTTGATCGAGATGTTGATTTTCAGGTCCTCCATCAGGTCGCAGGTCATCAGGAGGTATTGAGGACAAAAATACAAACGCTTACTTTGCGGTGAAAAATTGGTTGTATTTATTGTTGTCTCTATGAGCCTTGTATAACGTGAAGCATACGATTTTTGTAAACGAAATCCTATCATTACGAAGGTAATTTATGTCTCTCACTCATGATTTACAAGAAGAAAAATTAGATATTGCCTTTAAGTCAGAAATTGTATTTTCCTGTTCGAGAATGCTAGAATCTCTTTTCTTTTCCAACGCAGAATTTCCGTTTCCATATGGTTGGCTTCTCAGGTAAAGCACTGCTTCTTTCTTCTCAGTATTCAGCCACCCACCTTTTCCCTCCCACCTGCCAGAACGCTATCACCTTCGCCCCATTCCCTTCTCCACTTTATTTGCTGTGTCAACTTCCGCCCTTCTTTCTCCTTCCTCCATTCCACTCTTGTTTCCCTTACTCCCGAAAACACCAATCCTAACCTCCCCCTTCTCAGCGCTTCTACCTTCTCTCATGAGAGCGCTGACATTCTCGGGTTACAGGATACACACTTCTTCCGGTCGGTGTAAAATGCTCGAACGGAAATTTTTCGAAAAGAAATCCCATATTGACGATAAAATCAAGGGAAAGGAGCTTAGCACTCGATGAGTGGAGTGTCTGGCTACTTATTGGAGGGTTCCAAGTTAAAATCGTCGTAAGCCTCTCTATGTACTCATGTCAAATCTAACACAGATATAATACAACACTCTTGCCTATTACTCAATCACTGTAGGTAATCAGGTGAGTGGCGTACCCGCCTGACAGCTGAAAATTCGGTTATTTGAATTGGCATGTTGGTTCTGCTTACCTTAGTTTTGAGGCTTGGTTAGGCAGTGCAGGATAACATGCGTATAAGCTGGAAAGAGTATAGCTAAATATGTAGTTGGTACTTTAAGTTAACCTTTAGTTGGAACGTCTATTACTGAATCACACTTTTTAGAGCAGTTGGCACTGTACCACTCTCTATTTGGTTTCTCTGCTTTATACGACCAAACAAGCATTTTAAGTGATCCATCTGAAAATTAAGGTGAGGATTACGAATGCTCAAATGAGTAAATTAGTTGGAAGACACTCGGAAACCTCATAGAGCCCTTTCCTCTCTTGGTAAAATCTGTTGAGATACCCATTAGCACTTAATTAGTAGGGGGAGTCGGGAGAAGGAGATTATATTCGTCAAGTTTTACCGGCTTAGAATCATTTGAGATACTCAGCCTTTGGAATCATTAAATGTGGAAAAATAAGGGAATGAATGCTTGTTAGCGTGAATGAAAAATTATGTAATCTACAGAGGATTGGTGTTCTGAGAATAATAAAAAATGGTAGCGAAAAAGTGTTTCGCTCACAATAATTAAAATTAGTAATTAACTTCACGACTATCGTTCGACATTCGCTTTGATGGCTGACCTACCGGTGAGGTACTCAGCCTGCGAGGTACATTCAGGGTGTAGCCTCCGACTACACCCTGAATCAACGATGAGGATATACTTTCTTAGATATGTAATTTTAAATTCTCGACATATATGCTTAAGAACTTAAAGTCACTTAAAATCCTCTTGACGTAGGTGCTGTCTGTATTTTTTAAAAACGGCAAGGTTCGTGCTGCTCATCGGCTTTTGATAGTGGGGATCTCCGCTCCTACATTGAACCAAAACGGGAATGCATTAGAGTAAAATGGTTTCCGATTGTAATGCAGGCTGCATTTTTTTCTCTCCCACTAAATCCAATGCATTCAGCCTTCTGGTTTATACTTCATATTCAACCCGGCGTAGTGCGGAATGCCTTCAAACTAACTCCTCCTCACCCACTTAAAGCTCTCAAATGTTTGAATCGGTTTCCTGCTCAGTGTTTGCCATGTTACTCTTTGCTCCTCCCTTCCGTTCTAACTCTCCAGCCACGTCTATTAGTCATTTTCATCGTTTTGAAAAAATATGCCAATCCTCTTTAATGCCACCACATCTCCTGTTGCTACTCTTTAATCCCATTTTACTGTTCATGTGCGAAGCAAACCTTATAGGCTGCGTTTGCATTTATAAGCGATAAGCAAACAAGAAAAATCAATCGAACTCTCATTTGTTAGGAGAATCAGCCAAATTTCCACTTTCAAATGTACCTATAAGGACGCCTTTTTTCAAGTTTCTTTATGAGTAGATAAGTGGTTAACTACGCACAATTGTATTTACAAATCCATCGTCTATGTATATGTGTTTTGCGTTCCCAATCGAACGGCTGTATTTTATAAAAATATGTAAAACGACATTCATTTCTTCTTTAGTGTTACTTGCACTTAAGATTGAAGATCTGTTGGGATCGTGCTAGAATCTCACCATAATTCACTTGCGGCACTGAAGTGAAATCGACGAATTGCTTGCACATCTCGATGGGCAGCAGGGTTGGTTTTGATACCCCTGCTTATCCCAAAATACCTTAGGCCTCCAGGGTGAGTGTGGCGGGGAAAATGATAGACTGCTCGCAGACCAAATCTACACCAACTGTCGCAGCTGGACTGTTATAGAAAATGACTACCACCGAACCCTCCTTGACACCTATCCTTCGCGCTTGAATTTATCCCTCCAAACCCTGAATCTCCTGGCAAGCTCACCATACCCTTTTATATCCTATCCCTTATCATCATCGATTCGTTGATCGTCCACCTCACAAGCTTTTCAGTCTTTTAGCATGGATTCTTGCTAATTTAAGGTTATTAATTCTTCTAAAAAAGTATGGGAAAAACAAAAATATGTACATCGACGTTTCCTGGACGGGTGAGAAAATCTAGGGAGCTTGTGGTTAAAAGGATGTTCCTCTCATCTTACCTTATCGTTGTTACTGATTACCAGTACTAAGGTTGTTTTACCCTACTAACCACTCGATTTCTTTGTCTGCTAACTCGAGCATCAAAGTACATGCCATTCTTTTTATATCCTCCTTTCTTTACCAAGTATCTCGCCCCACATACTGTCTTCCTCTATATTTCTCTAGTTACTCTCCGTTGGTGACCGTCTTAATGAGACCATTTCCTCAATTATCTGCCTGTAAGGTCTCCTACCTTTGAGATCTTCTATTGAGGTTTCTATTGTAAGACCCTCTCGTTACTTGGTCGAATCATAATCATTGATATCTTTATCATTTTTCTATATCCATATGCTTCCGGTCCCACCTTCTCACGGGCTTTTATTTCTGCATTATTATTATAATTCATGCATTATTTGCATGCATTGGTATAATTATCGAATGTTCTTCTTGTCTGAGCTACTTATCTAATATACTGATATTTTTCTTGTTCGTCTAGCGCTTTCCTGCTTTTCACATAGAAAATTTTAATAATATCTTAAAATCATTATTGCTTCTTAAGTTTAATTAATGTTGATCTTAGTTGAAACATTTCAAGTCTGTAATAAAAAAACTCCAGGACCATATTTAGCTGTTTGAATAATGGTGGATGGAAAAAGCAGAGAAACGAATATAGAATGTATGATTAGGACGGTAGTTTATTCCGTGAGTAGTATCCTAAGACTCATATACTCACGGGTTACACCTACATAATACCCTGCAAGCCACCATAAAGGTGTGTGGCAGGGGGTGAACTCTCACCAAACATGGACTACATATCATGCATAAAAAGAATTAGTATTTATGTGCTGTTCTAAACTTCACTATTTAAAAAAAGAGAAAAATAGCAACGCAAACATGCAGAAACATGCTGTTAATAGGGTTAGCTTCAAGTCCTTATACCAAAATGCAGCTACCTATGATATCCATGGTTACACACTTACTGGATATATTTACCGTTATTAATATCCCTAATTGTATGAGGAAAAAAGGACATTTTGAATCTGCCAGTTCGGCAATCAATTTCTCTAATTTTTTATTATGGTCCAGTCTACCATAGTAAGTTGGGGTTTGCAAAATATTTTTAACATCATCACTGAAAATATGGTCTTGGAATTTGTTTAAGAGATTGTCTACATTTCAACCTGCGATCTGACAATGATTCCCAATTTAATTCATTTAATAGACTGGTTACGCTAATAAGGTTATCGTACCGTCCCTTTACAAATCTTGCCGATCTTCGCTGCACACGTTCAAGTTCATTAATTAGACCGATTTCGCAGGGATCCCATACACTGGCAGCATATTCCAAATGCGGTCTAAAAAGGAAAAAGTAGCTGAATTCTCCTACATGATCGTCACACTTACCAAGTACTCTTTTGATGAATCCCAGTTTACGATTAGCTTGAACCATTATTTCACGTATGTGCTTGCCCCAGTAAAGATCATGTGTTAGTCTTATTTCAAGATATTTAATGGATTCCACGTTTGTTAATTCATTATTACGGATTTTGTAGGTGCTAGGAGGAGAGCTTTTCTTTTTCCAAAAATTCATTACAAGGCACTTATTAAAGTTTAATTTTAAATTCTAACTGCCATGTATCATACCAATTTTCAATTGCTTGTAGATCATCATTTAAATATTCATTATATTAAATTATTAAATACCGGGGTTAAATACCGTCCGTATCATACATTCTATATTCGTTTCCTAAGACTCAAACTTCTCACGGATAAAATGTATAATAAGGAATTCGTTATTATTGGAAAATATTAATATTTTTTGTTGCAGTCGTAAATATGCGAGGACTGTAATATTTTCAGTACAGCTATCGTTTACCTCTCTTAGATTTGTCACTTCTTTCTGTTCCGCTGGTATATTACCTTAGCCGAGCAGGGAAAATTGTTCAAGCCTTTGAAAAATTGAATCCATTTTTAAGAGAAAATATCTCGTGAAGGTAGGTGTCACGGTAAATGTAAACATTCTATTAGAAATGACGGGATGTGGAAGAGTACGTAGTGGAAGGAGGGAACTCAGAGAACGGCATTTAATGGGGAAAAATACCATGTGAAAATACTCTATCCATGCATTTCTGAGATCGGGGTACTAAAAGAAATAAATGATTGATTTCGATACTTATTTGTCCTCGAGGTCGGTCTTCCAGCGGTAATAATTATCAACACATGCTTTGTGGGAAAGAGGAAGGCCTTCTGTCGATCCATCCTAGCACGGCAGAGCTAAATTATTCCTCCCCGGGCCTTTTCAAGTTCGCTCTACATCAGGAAGTCCGCTCCGTGGGATCGAAACCCGATGCCGGGAGCGGATTTGTATTCATACTCCCTCGTCCATCAAGCCCCGGCACTGATTGCGGGATTTTTCGGACGTTGGGCGGCAATCAATTCATCCCCCCGGCGCCTATGCACTCACCCCTTCTTATTTCCCTCGCCCAACCCCCAAAATCCCACCCTATTTCGCTCCTCTGCAAACAACAGCCTCCTCCCACTAACAGCCACCCCACGATCGCCCCCGCTCATTCCACCTCGCCTATCAATCATCCCTTCCCCCCCACACCCCGCCAGTCATTCCATTTAAGCATCGCCTTCCCGGCCCATTCCGTCTTCTTCCTCGTCAGTCTCTACGTTATTCTTTATCCCCTTATCGCGCCCCCCGCATCTCCTCGCCTTCTTACTTTTCTCGCCCTTCCCTCGTTCATTTTCTCTTCCCTCCATCTCTGTGTGCGATCTCCTCGCTCCAAACCACCCTTCCTTCTCCCATCCCTCTCTCTCTCTCTTTTCCGTCCCATATCAATCATTTATCCATTAACGCAAACCACGGAACGCGTTATCTTCGCGGGGTGAAGGGAGTGTGGTGGGGGCCGGTGGACAGGTGCTGTAACCGTTCCGAGACTCTAGGGGGTCCTTGCCGCCTCTCTCTGCGGTGTCGGGATTATTCGTTCGGTGGACACTAAATGGGAGGGGCTCATGGGTTTGGGGGAAACGACGAGACTGCCGGCTTAATTGTGATTCCCGTCCTCCCCCAGCATCCGGTCAAAACAGTCGTTTTTCTTTCTCCCGCGCCGTGGGGGAACGGTGTCCGCGGAAACAAATACTTCCCTCGGAGAATGGACGCCTAAAATGAAATTTCCACGCGATGCTGCCGTAAGAAAAAATTGCGGCTCCTCCCCTTTGCCCTTCCGTTGGGTTAAAAACCTTCCGTGGTTTATTAGTCAGCTCGAGAGGCCCTCGACTAGCACACTGACGTATGCTTATCGTTACTACGAGAATTTTGTGTTAGTGTAATCAAAAGCTCTAAAGCGGGTTTACAAATTACATGAGTTTTTCCACTCCACAATTGTTTTTTAAACTCATTTAAGTAATACACATTTGAAAAATTTGCCTAGAAAGTCAACTTATTACAGTTTAGAAGCAGATAGTTAGTGATATATTAGTGGAAAATACATATAAGAAATATATGGATTAGTTATATTAAACGAGAAACAATCTAAATGTATAAATATTACATATAAATAGCGATGTATAAAAATTATGGAATTGTTTTTTAATCAAGTTTCTATAGTCGAAAAACCATGGGTTTCTGATTTAATATCCAGTGAACCTCTCGGAGGTTTTGTGGTCATTCAAATCATATTATGCTGCTGCCGTTTGACCATAATTTTAGTAACATATGCAGTTTGAGTTTGTGTTCATTTGACTGTAATTTTTACTGTGTTTAGCCCTCGCCTCTCAGCATGTCTAATCAGTAGCAGTAAACCTAATCGCTCCCAATAGTAGCTGGCTCCCTGGTAACCAAGCCAAATTCCTGGGAGTGCTTTTCCGAGGTGGATATTCCTCTATTTTTAGTCACAATGAATGCTTTCCCAAGAGTGACGTGGAATATATTGAGTATTAACTTCCTAGAATTTGTTAAAAATGGCGCATATTATTCTAATTTTTCTCTCCACTGCCATGTTTCAACAGTCATATGTCCCCATGAGTTAAAATATAAAGATACTTCATTTTAATTTGTCGTAATCGCAAATCTCAAAATGTCAAATATAGCAAAATTTGCAAATGCAGCTCTCTACAAATATCTAGCATAATACTAAGTGCATATTTCGGGTAAAAATCTGTATAATTACATTATCTTAGGATTGAATGCTGTGGTTCTTAGTATCCTCAATATTGTTTTTGCCATTGCCCACCGCAATAGGAATCTTCCTTAAGCTGACAATTAAATTGCTTTAAGTAGAGAAATAATCTTTTCTCGCACAATTTTTGCGACCATGTTGTTCCTTTTACGCATTTGATATTTGGTTCATCACCTATTTTATAATGTCGCATTGTGAACAAGCAGGCACGTAGCCAGGGGGGGTCTTCTGGTGCTTCAGCCCCCCTCGAAATTTTTTCCCAATAATTCTGTTGTTCTGATTTTAGCAGTGAACTTTGCCAGTGAGAAGAGATAAGTATGGGCACTGTAAAAGTAAATACCAAGCACTGAAAATTAAGGGAAGAGATTTGTAACATGTCGGCACCGAATAGACAAGGCTGATTTGTTTCAAGTTACGCAAGACTTAGCCCCCCCAAACCAATTTCTGGCTACGTGCCTGTGGACAAGTAATTAATATATTTGACGCCTGGAAAAGAATCCATTGCCTGCAGCACCTCCTTTGCCCAATTTTGCCACATGCTGTAATATAGAAATGGTAACTTAATCCAGTTGAATGAAAGTGATAGCCTCTGAATTTGACCACCATTATCGAATGCATTTTACTACTACTTTGATTAATGCATTTGAATAATATGCATGTAAAATTTCTATTTTCTTATGCTTGTTTGCCTACTCTCAAAATCAATTTCGTATACATTTGTGATGTATGTACCTACTATTTTATGTCGCCATCGTAGAGTACCTGAATCGCTTAATGCATTTTATCTCACTTAATCTCTGTGAGAATAAATTTGTCGGGAATAATTGATGTGTCCATGAGTATTATCTTCCTGTGAGAGTTCATATATTATCATTTTCATGCTTTCCAATCAGTATGATTGCATAATGCAGAATTTTTAATGTGAAAAATTTTTTGTAATGAATGATTCTCTGAATAGCTGCTGGAGCGTACATTTTTTTTGACGACATTGCAGCTTTGGCCCGATACGTTGCTAGTCTTTTCCGAGGTGAGAGAGGATTACTCTTTGCTCCCGGTCATATTTCCTTTCGTTCCATTATGATCTCTCTCTTGACTCAATGGAAGACATGCGGCCGCACTCTCCTGCCCATCCTTCTTTCGTTTAATATACGAATCTTTCGTGCATTGTGCGTTCGCCAAGGCCTGTCCAATTTACCAATTCCTTGTTCCAATTCTTTGCTGCTGTGCATGATTTTGTCTCGTGTGTAGAATGTGCCTTTGGTTCTTACATTTTAAAGCTACCAATTGCTGGAACAAAGAAAATATCTAGAAATATTGGACGTGTGATGCTTTCTCCGGCCCCTAAAATTACCCTCACTAAATTTAATTTCATCATCTTCTCGTGTAATTTATCAAAAGAGAAAAATATTAAGCCATCTAAGTGATGAATGACAACACTGCCCAAAATTAAAAGAAATGCTGAACCCTACCGAAGAAAGTTCTCTTCATGGCCTTCTCTTACATTATTTACAGTCATCATCATCATCACTAGTCATCATTCCTCAGATTGGTTTGACGCAGCTCTCCATTGAGTTCTTCTATCGGCTAATCTCTTCATATTTACGTATTTCTTCTCTTATACATCCTTCATCACTTGCTCCATATGTCTCACTCGAGGCCTTCCTTTGCCATTCTTACCATCCATTTGTCCTTCAACAGTACATAAAAATATTTGATCAGTGGTGAACTGTACATATGAGTTCTTTAATATAAAATCATTTGATCAGTGATGTTAAGTATGCTGGATTTTTTGGAATATTCAATGGCCCCATTTTTGAAAATAGGCCATTCTTTTAGAGTGTGCTTATTCCAAATGACCATTCTGTCGTAAAAAATATGATATATAGAGAAGCCATTATTACCATTCCAGTTCCTTGTTACGTTCTCTCAAAATTTCCAATGGACTTAAGAAGTTAGCAGTAGTAGTAGTAGTAGGTAAGGGAGAATTTAGATCTAATTATTTGCATTTGGGGCTACACTTTCTTCCCATCACATTTCACCACCCTTGTTTCTTTCAGACAAGCTATTATCCAGTGACATTAAAAAGACCTATGTAATATTATCTAACTGGCACGCTCAACGGGCAGCTCGTATCAGAAATAGAAGGAGAGCTTCATTTGTGCAAATGTTGATGCTCTTTAGCAGATGAGGTTCCGTGGTCGCCAGTGATCAGGGAATTTAGATGGTAATAAATGGAAGGTGGAGCGGACAAAGGGTTTAGAAAGAGGCCTGGAAAAATGTTAGGGCGAGGGAGAGAGAAAGAAAATGAGCGAAAACCCTTCCTTTGCCACCTCTCCTCCCTCGATAGGCCTCCGAGGAAATTAGAAAAGGCGGTTGGTAATGAATTGCCGGCTGTCTGTCACGGTGCGGACAAGGAGGTTCCGAGAGGATTGATTTAAAAGCGGTTTCCTGGCACACTTTTCTCGCGCTGTTCTTCTCTTCCGTGCGTGCCGGGTTCTCTCAAGGCCTTCGTTTTTCACAACTGCTGCATCAATACAGTCACAGCGCGTTGTTGCCCCTCGGAAATGCTCAGAAATATATGCGATACTGTTATTGTGCCTATTTTACCACGGCTTCATCCTCTTCGCCGGGAGATTTAAAGGCTAAATATGCAATAGACTGACGCTGCTGCGTTTGCGGGTCAACTGTGGTATAAAATCGAAAGACGCTGTAGCGTCTTTTTCTCTCGAGCTAGTCATTGCCTTCAATAGTAAAAACATATCACAACATTAGCTCTATAACAAAACAGATATCTGTCTTAATATGTTATCTTTCCGTCTCCCGTATATATGTACTTCATTTTCCTTTTTCAATGTTGATGGCTACTATAGCTGCCACATACCACAAGCTTGCATGTTTGCGTGAGTGTGTCGATGGAAGTGAAGAAAGTATGACTTTCAAAAAATTATACATGATGATCAATAGTGTCCATTACTATGGCGGTTACTAATTCAGAAATTGCAATTTCATAAACATTTCATAACACAAAAACTTCCACATTTATGTGGAATCCGGAACGTCACGAGCAGAAATTGGACTTCGTTATGTTTGAATGGGTGTGTTTGCTTAAATATTTTGCAACTAATATTCTTGCATGGTATCCAGAGTAGTACCAAAAACTAGGAATAAAATGGGTAACTGCTGTCATTAGTCGTCTCATGTAGTTAACAGAGTGGTGAAATCAAAAGCCGATGCTCATATGTAACACAAGTATTTTGAAGCCAAAGTATTCGTTCAGCAATTTACTCGATTTTCCGAATGAAGGTAACGGTTGTCCATTGCGGAAGGAATTTTAATTCACGTAGCAAGTTTTATATGCTTTTTACGTGTTTTTAGACTACAATGACTTTCCATGCGGTAATGATGGGGGAACTCATATTGCGGAATCTTTCCATAATAATGAGTGGAACAACTGTGTTATATCCCACTGTATTCGTTTTGCCCCTCCAACCGGTTTCATCCCTCGCAGGTCTCTAGTAAATAATGCTTAAGACGCCAAACCGGTCAGGGTGTTTGAATAAATGACGTGGAAAATTACAAAGTTTCTGCATCTTTTTTTCTGTCTGTGCCGAGCCAGGAAGGAGCAGCTTTAAATATATGATTTCATACGGACGCTTATGCCCAAGCGTCCGTCCAGTGCCCATAAGCTCTTTTGTATCTGTATATGCAGAGTCACCTTGCAGTCCACTAGGAGAGCTTGTGGTGGTAAATGAATCATCAGGTAACTGGGTATAGGCTTATGTTACTAAAAGTTGTTTATACGCATTGAAAATGTATCTTTATTAGATATGCACTCAGTACTTTCTGACAAGTGTACAGAAATCACGAAGGAACATATTTGATAAAGAGATAGAGTATTTTTTTAAATCCTGCGATATTATTAACATTTGACATGTAAAGATATATTTTGCATGCGTTAATAGATTTAAAAAAAACAATTTTTCGGTGCATTACATATATAACTACCTATATAACCTCTGTTTTATCTATTTCTTATGACGCGTATTTTGTGACATATAGTTTGCAGGAAAAATGACATTTTCAATTCAAAGTTGCATCTCTCTCTCTCTCTTTCTTTCTTGATCCTTGATTTTGTGATCTACCATGGCTTGCTGGAGTTGCTGCTCAATATTTAGTATCTACGAAAGAATACATGAGACCAATGGAAAAGGTATTTGATGGATTCTATGCGACATTAATTGCATTGGGAATATGACATTATGGTTATTACACGTTAGTAGTATAAATCCCGGCCAGAAAACACAAGAGCCTTGGGTTCGAATACTGTCTTAGGTGCATAGGTATCATGTTTGTCTTAGTAAAAAGTTAGGTTATAGAGTGCGTTATAACTTAAAAAGTTGAGGAGCATAAACGTTTAATTCTTGTACCGGAGTTATGATCTCTTTTGAGATGCATTGCAAGATCGGCTGCCTATTTGCACAATACACAAATTTATGCAGCCATTATTTTATTATTATTATAAGTATTCTACCGGTGAAGGTAGGTTTAAATGGACATTTAATTCTTCCCACCCCCTAAATTTCACACGATGTCCCTCTTCAGCCCCTCATACCTTCTGCCACCTATCATTCCATCCAAGCTACCCGTTCTTCTTCTCCCTCTTCCCCGCTTACCCAACACTCTTCCCTCAATCACTTCCTTCAAAACACCATCCCCTTTTATTACCTTTTCCATCCACACCTTCTGCCTTCTCCTAATTTCATCTATCAAATTTCTTTCCTCTCCTACCAATTCTAGCACTTCATCGTTCGTCTTCCTTTCGACCCACTTTATTTTCTCCATTCTTCTCCACACCCACATTTCAAAAGCCCTAAGTCTATTTTCATCTTCTTTTCGCAAAGCCCACGTTTCCGCCCCATATAGTGCAACGCTCCATATTAAACTTTTCACTAGTCTTTTCTTCACTTCCCTACTCAAGGCCCCTGTCATTAGCTCACGCCTACGAGTAAAGGCTTCTTTTGCCAATGCAATTCTCCTTCTCACTTCAATGCTGCTATACCCTTTTTCTTCCAGCACACTACCTAGATAGGTAAATTGTTCTACCTGCTCTAGCTTCTGACCTCC
Organism: Platycnemis pennipes; assembly: GCA_933228895.1. Classification (NCBI taxonomy): domain Eukaryota; kingdom Metazoa; phylum Arthropoda; class Insecta; order Odonata; family Platycnemididae; genus Platycnemis; species Platycnemis pennipes. The sequence continues at coordinate 58,964,018 of OW121853.1, forward strand.
CACTTTTATCGTTATGCTGGCTCTTTTTGTTCTTGAAAACCGCATTACTTTCGTTTTCTTCTGGTTTATCTTCATCCCGTATCTTTCGCACTGTCCCTGCAATGCATCCAGCATTTTTTGCAAGCCACGGGCAGACTGGCATATTAGCGCTTGGTCATCCGCAAACCTCACTGATTTTATCAATTTTCCCCTGACCTTCACTCCAGCCTCCAGTTCATCCCAAGCCCTTCTCACCATTTCCTCCGAGTATATGTTGAAAAGTACCGGTGATAAAGGACAGCCCTGCCTAACTCCCCTCCCTATTGTTGCCCAATCCGATTCTCCATCTGCTATTCTCACTTGCGCCTTCTGCGCCATATATAAATTCCGAATCAGTCTCCTGTCTCTCCAGTCTACTCCTATCTTCCGCAATATTTCCATTAACTTGTCCCACCTCACTCTGTCGAACGCCTTTTCGAAATCAACAAAGCACGCGAATACGTCCTGATTGTATTCTAGGTTCCTTTCCACTAGTATTCTCATCACTGCAATCGCATCCCGAGTGGCCCTCCCCTTCCGAAATCCAAACTGATCCTCGCCTAGGAATTCATTTGCTCTCTTTTCCATTCTCCCATTGATGATTATAAGCACTACCTTTGCCGCATGAGAAATCAAACTTATCGTTCTATAGTCTTCACATTCCTTTGTCACCCTCTTTTTCGGTATAGGTATCAGCACGGTTTTTACAAAATCCTCCGGCCAAGCCCCCTCCTCGTATATTTTACGAACAAGTTCATAAAATCTGTCCCTTCCTCCTTTTCCTAGGTTCTTCAGAAGCTCAGCTGGGATGCTATCAACCCCCACCGCTTTTCCTGCCTTCATTTCTCGCAGTGCCTTCTCTATCTCACTATCCAGTATTCCGGGGCCCACGTCATCCTGATCTACGTCCTTTTCCTCTTCTATGTCCAAGTTGCTAGGCCTATTTTCGCTATCATACAGTTCCTCAACATATTCCCTCCAACGACGTTGGATCTCCTCTGGCTCCATTGCTAAATTTCCCTTTCTGTCTTTGATGCACGGGACCGTTTTCCATTTCTTATTTCCCGATAACATTCTAACCTTTGAGTACAGACTGCCTATTTCTCCTTCTCTCTGGAGTCTCTCCAGCTCCTCGCATTGCCGACTCCACCACTTTTCTCTTGCTCTCTTTGTATCTCTCCTAAGCCTGTTGTTAATCTCCTTATAATGCCTTTTGCCTAGCTCTGTATTTACATTTTTCCATTTCCTTCTTTCGTCTATCCTTTCCATCATTTCCGCTGTTACCCATGGTTTCTTGATCCTCCTAGTGTCTACTGTTCCTATTGTTTTCTCCGCTGCTTCTTTTATGCCCGTCTTTATCATTTCCCATCTCATCTATTGTTCCTCTTCCCTCCTCTTCCCTCATGCATCTATCCACAATCTCCTGGTATTCCCTCCTCTTCCCTCCAATCAGTGCTCCTACATCCCACCTTTTTATTTTCCTTCCTACTTTCAACCTCTTTAGTCTCATCTCACATTTCATCACCACCAAGTTATGGTCGGAGTCGGCATCTGCACCTGGGAAACTATGCGAGTTCTTTACACTATTTCTGAATCTTTGCCTAATCATGATGTAGTCTAATTGGTACCTTCCAGTATCCCCCGGCATTTTCCACGTGTACCTACGCCTAGGGTGGTGTTTATACCACGTATTTGTAATCACTAAATTATTCCTCCTACAGAACTCCACTGCTTTCTCGCCCCGGTCATTCCTTACACCCAGACCATACTCCCCTACTTCACTTCCGTCCCTCCCTTCCCCTACTACAGCGTTCCAATCTCCCATAACTATTAGGTTCTTCCTGCCCTTTACTTTCCCCATTACTTCTTCCAACTGGTCATATACTTGGTCAACTTCCTCTTCTCTATGACCCCCTGTCGGCATGTAAACCTGTACTACGACTACATTTTCCGGCTTAGCTTTGATTTCGATGGCTAGTATTCTATCGCTTACCTGTTCCACATTCAACACCCTTTTTCCTAATGTTGCATTCAATACGACTGCTACTCCCCGCTGGCTCTCTTCCCCTCCACTGTATATAACCCTGTACTTTTCACTCCAGAAGTCCCCCTGGTCTCTCCATCTTACTTCGCTTAGTCCCAACAAATCGACCTTTCCCCTCTCCATTTCACGCTTAATGTTCTCTAGTTTTCCTGCCCTTAACATAGTCCTAACGTTCCATGTCCCGATCCTTAGCATTGCTGCTCTCTTCTCTGGTTTATTCTTCGCCGCCGCTGCTGCTGTTGCCGCTGCTGCTGTCATTCTTTTCGTGCAAGGATTTCGTGAGATGACGACCGCAGAGTCCTTGCTTACCCTGCTGCCGGGCACGACACCCGTTCCACTAATTTGGTTCCGGGCCCCGTAGTTGCCAGGATTCAATTCTCTATTGTTCAAGTCCATTGTGATCTTGGGAGAGTTTAATTGAGGTGGTTTCCCGTTGCCTGCCTCAATAGTGTTTTTAACGTGACACCATCACTTGTTAGGCCGCCCCACTGGGGTCAGACGCCTTCTCACAGCCGCCTCACTGAGGAACAGACGCTGCGAGTACGGTACGTGGACTACCTTTCGTCAGGCTCCTACCCTTCGACCTGTCTGGCATGGGTGACCCTACCAGGAGCAATATTAGTTACTCCCGCCAGTGTAGCTCTAGGGGTCACGGGAACACGCAAGCCCCAATCCCACCACGACAAGGCGTAGTCCATGGGGAAGGGGCAGCCATTATAACGTCTGTTTATTCTATAATACTCAAAATTCATTTTTATCCCGTAAGAACATCTTGTCTCTCTTTCTCTCTTTGATAGTTAATTTTGTGATTGAATCATCGAATTCAATGCATTAGAGATCTCAGCATATCGTTATTGAGGAACTTATTGGCTGCAAATAAAGATATATTTGAAGCTGATTTGAAAATAGAGAGGGTGATATTATTTTTTGCTATTTGAATGAGCTTGCGACTCCATTACAATTATCATGATGACCTTTCAGAAATCTCGCCGATTTTTTCTTTCCTCGTTCAACTATGAAGTAAAGTAAATTTATTGATTTCAATAAACATGCAAAAATACTGAATTACAATAACAAAACAAGAAATCTGGGTTGCCTCAAAGGATAACCTGTGCTGAAGCAACCTTCATAGTTTTATATGCATTGTTAATGCTTCAATTTTTTCATACAAAAGTGAAAGAAGTTAAGAATTAACAAAAATGCCATTAACATCTGAATTATTACTCAGAATAACGAGTAATTTTTTTGCAAAAAAAAAACAGCTGATGACATAAAAAAAAAAAGTTTACATTACCCATGAATTGGATAAATTAAAAAAATATTTACAGTTTTTAACATTTTTTAATTTTTAAATTATATACATTCGAGCATGTCTCAAACGCATGTAATATTCAAGATGCGTGCATTAAATTAGAACCGAGAGTAATCTGATGGAGGAGTCGCATCTTTCCTATATTTCATCACATAGGTAGGGTAGACCGGGGCAGGTTTACACAGTTTTTTTATTTCGATTTTTCTTATTTTTTGTATTGCAGTGATTTACATGTCTTCCATACTGAGGTATTACTGGATAATTAACCTCCAATTAGAAACATATCAAGAGCCTCATACTATCATACTTTTTTATGTACTTAAAATATTATTGAGTGAAGTCACCTGTGTAAACTTGCCCCCTAAAGGGGGCAGGTTTACACAGTGCCTGGGGTAAGTTTACACACCTTTTAAAACGAAGAAAGTTAAGGGTGATAGTTAATAAAACATGACAAAAATTATACTAAATAAACGGAGGAAGCAAATGGCGGAAGTAGATGTAGATTGACTGTATTTGTATGCGTATGTATGTATTGTATGTATTGAATGTGGATGTGTATTGACGACGCAATGTAGCCGAGCAAGGCTCACGTAGACTGGCGCCTTGTGACAGATAAATAAGTTTGAATGAACCCCTCCCCATTCTTATCCGTCATAGGCTTTCATGCGACTAATCTTTTTCGGTTTCAATGTATCATTGACGACATGATGTCACCGAGTAAGGCATACGAGCCCTCAAGGACATTGTATTCGCGTGGTTTCGTGTTTTCTCGTCTAAGGATGTTCCTAAAATTTGGTGGTCACTCCCCTCATCCCTGCTTTTGTTTGGATAAATTCATCAAGGCCTATCCATTGCATTCTTGCACAACTACCCTTGCATTCTTAGATACCGTTTTATTTTCCTATTTGTCTATTGGGCAACCTTTGCCCCCAAATTCGGACAGGTCGACATTCGCCAAAAATTAACGAAAAAAATTAACTGAAGATAGTTTTATATCAGTTAATCCATAATTTTAACTATTAAAAGTTAACTCTTCTAAAAAGAAAAGATTAAATGAAATAGTTAACCACATTTTTAACGATTAATTTTGATCGTTAATGTTTTAAATCGTTAATCCCAACTCTATATGTCATATATAGTCATTGGACGCTAGTCATCCATGAATCACAGACAGTGTTGATGAACTTTTTCAATGGGCCGTATACGCTCCAGTAAAAGGTTGACGCTAGTGGCTGCGATGGGGAGGGAAAAACCAATGTGTTACGAAAAACTATGTGTTACGGCAGAAATCTTGCTCTTCAATTGAGAGGTGCCAATTATTGCTATCGAGAAGCAATAGACATGGCCGCTCAGGAGAGCATCGAGCATGATGAACAAAGTGTTTGCCAAATAAAACCATTTTTCTCAACTGTCCAACATGAGGGGTTGGCATCTCCTTCAGAGCCAGCAGGGCCGTCACGAACGAATTTTGGCTGGAAGTTTACCCTGAGAAACACGATGAATGGAGACATGCTGTAACCAGCAGCATTTACAGGTGTTGCCATTGTGACAAGAGTCTCTCCTTCAGCGGATGCGATTCTACCGTTCGGGCGGTATCCTTTCAGTCCAACTATTAGGCTTGTGAACTGCAATCACGCCAGTGTCATCTGCATTCCAAATATCTGATCAGCCGATCTGAAGGTGGTTCATGACAATTGTCAAATTTTTGAAGAAAGCCGCGATATATGTCCAATTGAAACTAGTAGCTCGCGCAAGGCTAGTAGATTGAGTTGCCCTGATTCATAAAGAGTTGTGCCATTTTAAATACCCAGAAACCAATCCACTCCTGTAATTTCTCGTTCAGTCCGAGAGGGTAGACTTTTACGATACGCTTCTGACGTACGCTTTTAGCAATATTATTAGGAATGGGTGGTAAAAAAGAGTGAATAGTTAAGGATATTTCCGTCCCTTCTTTGTGCGGACGACCACAGCAAAAGTCTTGAAAGAATCGGACGGTCCATTATGAAGTGAAAAAATTTTATATTTTTAATATAAATTTTTTAATGTTCCTCTAATTGCCTTGAAAAGAAGCAAAATTAAACTATAATCCCTATGATCTATCAAAGTCAGTACAAATGACCGCGCAGACGTTCTAAGTATACAGGTGAGTTCAGGTGTTCTAGTGTTGGAAAAGCACGGGGCGCCTTTACACGATTTGAAGAATGTGTAAACTTGCCCCATGTGCCTTGTGTAAACTTGCCCCTTCGGCACATTTTCGACAAAATTTAACCTATAAGTTTGTTTCACGACGTAGGTATTCAACTGAATATCTTATATTAACAGCAAAAGAACAGTCTAACAGGATAAACCATAATGAGTTGTGAACATCTAATGGTATAGAAGTTATTAATGCCATCTTAGTGGTGTAAAAGTTTACTCACTAAAAGAAAAATCACAAATACTGCTCTCTACTGATTGTCACTCGTCTCTATGACTGCAGACTTACATAAATGTAAATGGCGGTCCCAATGACTCTCCTGATGTGACAAGTGCTGTGCTCCGATCAACAGTTTGTGAACAATAAGCAGTGTGTAAACTTGCCCCTGTACCAAACCTGCCCCGGTCTACCCTACTTTAACGAGTACCCCCTTTGTGGATTCTCATGCACGGATTGCTTGGCAATGCCATGGGATATATCGTATGCGACACGCGACACGTCGGCGGACTCGGTTACATTCATCGCATCGAAGAAACGCGAGACACCAGCCGCCGGCGTCGGACGCACCCCGTCTGCCGCCCGTACGTTGGGATTGGAGGGGGGCGCTGGGACAGGCACCTGCCCCTAGGATCGTGGAAAGGGCGTCCGTCAATGACGCGTCGACGCGTGCCCAACAGAGAATTAAGGGGAAAGATGAATTTTAACGGATTCAGGCGTGACACGGAGTCCATCTGTTTTCCAATATCGTTTGATTTATGTTGCGAACACCTGCGTATGTACGTTTTGTGCTCGGTTCCATCACATTGACAAGATTAGAAAGATGGACTGAATAGATGGATTTATTTAGAATATCTTTATTCTGTCTAAGAATAAGAGATCATAGGCAGATTTACGATGGCTCAATGGGTAGGTGTAGTGTTCGTTTCCCAATGTATATTGCATTTGAAACAATTTCTCACTCAACTGATTTACTTAGGATGGAAAGGGGGCATTATTCCAAAAATACCATCATTCTACGGCTTTTATTACTTGCTTGTAGGTAAGAAAAAGTTTTAGAACATGCATCTGGAGCATGCTTCTTTAATACAGTGAGCCATGGATGGTTACCGCAGCGGAGTAGTCAAGGAAGGAATCATTCAAATTATGTTGCTACGGAAGAGTGATGGAGATGAAATGGATATGAAAGTACTACAGAAGAATCCTTAAGAAGAGTGGAACAAAATGAAAGTCTGCTGAAAGCTGAAAGTCTTAAAAAGAAGAAAACTGAGCCAATCATATCTTGGGATATGGTGGTTTGATAAAGAACATCGTCGAGGGATAAGTGAATGAGAAAAATGGAAAAGAAAGGCCTCTCATGAGATAAATTGTGCAATTACTAAGGATTGGCACATAAACATGCAAATGTGCAAAATATTTTAGAGAGATTAAACAAGTGTCTCCGTGAACCGAGATTGAAAATGATATTCCCTATAGTTATTAATTTAATTTCGCGTGTCTAGGGTAGTACCATCGACTCTTCTTTCACGTTTCCCCTATCGGTTTCAATAAGGCAAACCTCTGTAAAAATGCACTGCATCATCCGTCCTAACCACTCGCTCCACTGAAATTAATGGCAAGCATTAGGTAAAAGAATGGTGTTCGGTGAACACTGTTCACATTTTGCAGCACAGGGAGAGGCTGAAAGAAGTCGACCACGCGAACGCCCGCGTAACGAAGTCCCGTGATCGAACCTCAGGTGAATGCATGACCACAGCGTTTCTCTTACAGAGTGGCAATACATATATCTATGAGCACGACATGACTGCAGTGCGTGTTTGTTGGTGATGCACGCCCTGCCACAGACCCGCCTGGTGGCTTGTCGAGTACTATGAGAGTGTAGGTGGAGGAGGAAGGTTGAAATGAGGAGGGGGGTGAGTGGGGCGTGCAGCCAAGGAAAAAGACTTCAAGGCCAAGACTCGGGTGGCGAAGAATGGGTTGCCGGGGGAGGAGGCCTTAAGATTGCACACTGGAGAAGACTTCTTGAGAGAGAGAGTAGGAGCTCACCTGTTGGCGTATCCGCCGAAAAAGATCATAAAAGTGGTGGCACAAGTTAAGGCACAAAATGTGAAGGCACACGTCCCTGTTGAGGTGGGGGTAGGTGCACGGAGGGGGTGTTTTAAACATATACATTTTTTTTTCGCCAGTCGCCTCCACCCCTTTTCCCCCACTCGGGATGAAGAAAGGATCCATTTATTCATCATTGCCCTCCTTGCGTAGGTGGGGGGAGAGAGAACCTGAAGCCACTCATTGGCCTATTCGTCGCACGTGTGACGGCGATCATTATGCGCGTGTTTCTGTCTTCCAGAACCTCCCCCTCCTTCTCCGCACTCCTTGCAGAGCGAGAGAAGCCGCCGCCTCGCGCTCTCCTTTTTGCAAAACCTCCCTCTCCAACCCTCCCGGGCCACTTTCCAGACCTCCTCCTTCTCCCATACCCTCATTCTGCCTCGCCCTTCCTCCGCGCTGCTTTCGGCGAACCGCGCCTCTCCCCCACTTTCGTCGCAGTCCACATCCCTTTCTCCGGCTGCCGACGTCGAGAAAAGAGCATCGACGCTGGTTTGCAAAAGCTGGTGCACCGCATTTCGCCGAGCGTTGGCGTCCGAAATTGCCTTCTTTGTAGAGTTCAACTTCCAGGAGAATGCTCGCGTGATACTATAACGTTTAATGTCAACAAATTGCATATCCCAGCTAGAACATATATATTACAGGTATCACATTGTGTTGAGGAAATTTTGGTATTAGTATTTACAAAATACTTCTGAAAATAATTTATTGTCTATCACAATTGGATTTTATAAGGAAAAATTAAAAGCCAAAGCCTGAATTGGTGGAAGCAGCGCTAATACACATTTCGTTCCGTATTGCTTATTGGCTTTATGCTTGTCTCATGGATTGCATGAAATTTGGTGTGATTTATAGGATTATATTTCTGGTTTTTCTTCATTCCCATATCTCTGGTCTTAACAATGAGTTGCACGGATGCAGCAACGTTCCAATCCTAATTTTATTCTAATATTTGACATGGCTCCCAAGAAACTCTTTCATTTGTGCGGGTAATTATTGTTAAGTGACCGGTAAACATTGCTTTGAAGCTTCAATTTTTAGAAGCATCATCATCTCATATCTTTCGGTTAATATTTATGAGTGAATTAATTATTCGAGGTTAAAACGTCTGTATAACAATGAATCAGCCTTAATTTAAATGAATTAATTTAACTTTTCCCGTTTGAAAGGGAAGTGACTCCAAAAATTCATGCATTGTATTTGTACTATATGCTTGTTCTTTCAATTAATCTCGTCAGGTGATCACAACCGATTTAAAACTGTATCGGATTCAATATTTATTGAAGTATATACTTCGCAACGTAATGTACTTATTGTATCTTTTATCTATCCTACCAATTTCACATTTGCACTCGGCTCCATTGCTCCATACATTTTTTCTCTTATTTTATTTTCGTCCATTCAGTGCCACCATATACATTCAGTTCATACACCTACGCGATTCCACTCTCATGCCGCTCTCTCCTCTTCCTTCTCGGCCACATTTTCCGTCCCCCATCCCATCTCCCTGAGTACGTTCCCTCCCCCAAGCTGCTTGCTCCCTTGCCGAGGTGGAGGTTGAGGAAAAGGAACAAAAAAGGACGCCGGAGATTTTGCATCGCCGGGGAAGGAAAAGGAAGGAGGGAAGATGGGGGGAGGGGGCCTTTCAAGCAGTTGCAAGGACCAGTTACCGGTTCGGAGCAACGGGCAGATGTCCAGCTTGGGCGAGCGACCCCTGGAAGGGGGTCGGACACGAGGGAGGAGGTGAAGGGAGCACGGCGTTGGGTTCCTTCGGTCGACCGACCGACTGTCCCAGGACCAGATGGTCGTTCTCTCTCTCTCTCCCTCCCTACCTCCGCCCACGCAAATCTCTCCAACCCCAGCCCCGTCCTCCTCATGTCTGTTTATGCCTTCCCATCCCGCCCTCCACCTCCCTTTCCTACCCCACCGAAGACACAAAAACACACCTGCTCCTTCGAGAGTGTCAAACGTCGCCTCATCTCTTTGAGTTTTCGAAATTCAGTCCACCCCGAACAGTTGCTTTGGCGGTTGCTAAAATGTTCTTCCGCATTGCTTGCCGGATAATTAAGGTGATGGGAGGATGTGGATCTCGCTCTCCAGAGTTTCCTTCGTCCTCGATGCAGATCAGTGGTGTTGAAGGAATAACTCAGGAATGCATCGATCATGTGCCAAGTAATGGCACGTGGTTGCTGAAAGGTTTGGTTCCTCTTGGAAAAACGTGATGAATCGTGAGTGGCTTTTAATCGTGGGGAATAATGCTCATTTCTACTACGTTAGATATGAGAGTCATATATCTCTAGAGCCTAATAAATTCAACTGTATTAGGAATTACGTGGTGGAACAACATTTCAGGCTTAAATTAAACACAAGAGCTGTAGGTACTGTCCGCTTAATTTATTATATTATAATGAACTGTACAATATTATTATAGTACAAATTCTGCTGTAAGATTGGAGAGTACCTACACCTGACGATGACGCCCGAGGCGTTGAAACTCGTGTATTGTGTTATTATATATTAAATTAAGTGGACAGTACAACTCACGAGTTTAATTTAAGTCTAGAACCTTTGTACGTATTTTGACAAGTAGTTCGCTTTCTCTAGCCTTGATGAGTGGCAAATGAAATGAAAAATCTCTTCCATACTAGATGCCAAATAATTCCATTTTAAGGGAAATGATAATTGGCTACAAAAACAGATTTACATTAGATGTCCTCTCGGGAGATCGCAGCAAATTTATTTTTGAGAAAAGTTTGCACTGAGTAGAAAACGAAGTGGTTTATTTCAACTTCCATTTATCGTATTTCTTTCCACCCGACCTACGTAATAAACAGGTTTTGGGGTACATTGGTGATTCTCGTACAAATAAAACTATCTCTAGGGTGAGAATTGTGAAACGTGTACACACAATGGTGAGGAATATTTATTTCTTCTGAACCTGTGGGTTGTATTTAGAGGATGTGCGTGAGGTAGCACGCACGGGGATGCTTTTTCTCCATCTCGTATATTCTTATTCTCCCCATCGAACACTCTAAGGGGGGCTACCATGCCTTGAAAGATACCCCCTTCTTATGGTTGCGGATAGAATCGTACCTTTTATGGAGAGCGTAGTCGTATGCGACTACAGTCTTTTGTTATCGCACGAGCGGCTAAGAAAATGGACGAGTTGAGAGGGTGGCGAAAAGAATATCCCGGCTGTAAAAGAATTCTTTTTTTTTTCTTTTTTGTCTCCGGTAACTCTCCTGGAGCGGTCCGCTTCAAAGGAAGAGAGATAGAGTGAGAGCAGTCCACTTCTTCCTCCTCAAGGATTGACGCAAGACGTTTTACGGCGCCCATATTCCTGCGCACAACGTAATCGCCGGCTCGCACCTGCTCGAAACTCACCTATCTATGCAGGGAACCAGTCTCCGTTTCTTTCAGACGCACTGCATTAATGGAACATTGATTCCCCACCCTCCCTTGTTGGTTTTCGATTGTTCGTTGGGGACCCTCAAGATCCTACAATGGCCCCGCATTTAGCGCTTAAATTGCGCCCTTTATGGTGATCGTCCCTCCGTTCTTCCTCCATTTCTCCTCCCACTCTCTTCCTCCGTCAGCATCTTCTTTCCTCTTGCTTATACCCTAAAGCAGCAAAGGCTAAAATTCAATTTTGAATCTTGAGTATTAGTAAGCTTCAAGCCCCCTACCACACACCTTCGTGGTGGCTCATAGTGTATTACGTAGATGTAGATGTAGATATATGGGATCCTTACGAAAATACACTTAAATAATAGACTTCAACATGTGCAGCGAAGATCCCGAAGATTCGTAAAGAGACGTTATGATAACTATATTAGCGTAACCAGTCTGTTTGATGAACTAAAGTGGGAATCATTGTCAGGCCGTAGGTTGAAATTTTGACTTTATCTCATAAATAATTTCCAAGATATTATATTTACTGATGATGCTAAAAATATTTGCGACCTCCAGCTTACTGAACTGTCTTACCAGCTTACAGACTGAACCATAATCATAAAATTAGATACATTGATTGCGGAACTTACGGATTCAAAATGTCCTTCTCTCCTTGTAAAATTAGGGATATGAATATCTGTAAATATATCTAATTCCTAGTATAGATACTGGTGTATCACACTGTAAAAAGTAGATCTGATTTTAGGGTACAAAAGCGATCTGAATTTCAGATGCAACAATTTTAAGACAGGGTATGTTGAATTTCAGCAGTAATATCTTGTCTAAAAATAAGGCAGGTGAGCGACTGAAAATCAGACCGTCCAGAATCCTGCTTCCTCTGCTTCCTGCTTAACTGCTCCTGTACCAACCATCCATGCTCCTGCCTCTTCCGCCACTTGCATCCGTGTTCCTGCCTTAAACCAGACAGCGCTTAAATTCAGATCGCACTGAAAATCAGATCAACTTTTTACAGTGCATTGGATCCATGGTGGTTGGTGGTTGCATGTCAGTATAAGGAATTTCGGCTAACCCAACAAACAGCATGTTATTGCATGCTTGCCTAGCTATATTTATCTTTTTCAAATTGTGAAGTTTAGACTAGAACATAATTACTAATCCTTTTTATGCATATGTAATGCATATATTGTGTGAATTTGCCCCCTGCCACAACCTTTATGATGGCTTGCGTGGTGTTGTGTAGAGGTAGATGTAAAAGTGTTATGCCGAAAGTATGCATGTCAATATCTGCCTGTCTCTAGAACTCTTCGTAAAAATAATGTAAGGAATTATTCCCAAGAAGCACTCACGACAGATTGATAGCAGTTTGACCAAATAGCATACATATTTCTACTAATTTTTTCGGGATATCCCAGTCTTTTATTGATGGCCAAATCAAATGTAGAATTAAAAGGGTCTAAAGAATAAAGTTAAGGACTAATTTTCTCGAGGAGAACCGCAAACGCGCCCAAAAGTTTCTGATTCTGCTTCGTTTTTTTCCAGAATCAGATAATTTCTCCCGATATTCTTCAATCGTTTCGTTCGACCTTTATTAACCCTTGCAACCTATTCGTCGCTTGCCTTTTAGGCCGTGCCAAAACCCTTTCTTGTCGTCTAATTGAGGTCCGGAAGAGATCGCGACTTTATTTTTAATTTAATCGCCTGCCTTCTTCACAGTTCGGGTCCCACCAGTACCTTTCCCGTCCCGCCTTTTCCCGAGATTACTTCTAGATTCTTCTTTTTTTACGAAATCTAATCTCGTATCTGGCCTCAACGAGGCACTCATTCGGAAGTTAATTGGTTTGTCTCGGCCAATTCTTCTAATTAAAAGCCGGAGGACTGTTTAACTTAGCTCAGTAGCTTCAAAACCTAATGATTTAATGAAAATCCTTTGATCAAAGGCGAATCGGATGATATCTCTATCAGCGGTTCAGATCATTTTCGTGTTTCTTTTTCTGATTAGCCAAAAATATTTTTTGTTTTTACTTTTTCAATTTTAAAACTTATCGAAACATAAATTTGCTGTGTAATTCCGCTAAAGCGTTCAACTGTTAATTGATATATGACTTTATTAAAAAATTACAAGCAATTTAAATGAAGGTGTATTCATTTTAATGCGTTGCAAAATTTTCCCGAGCGATTTTGGGGCAAAGTGTTTTCACCCGTGAAGGTGGGATAAAGAAACATTCGGAATTAATTGGGCGTTTTGAGGTTCATTTTAACCCTTGCTGTTTAATTTTTTTTTTAGTAACCACGGCTTAATGGACATCATTGGTCATCCTTCTCGAAAGAATTTAACAAATGGACTTTCTTCAGGGAATGACTTGACGTATGCTTTGTCATTCGCTATTTCTCGTAGAAGCTTGTACACTTTCCTCGGATGAAGTTTCTTTCCTGGAAAGTGTTCTGTCTTTTCAATGAACTCGGGAACTAATTATCTATCAGAAGCAGTGGTTTACTGACTCTTTGCAGGCACAAATGCGCTCTTCTGTCTTCTGTCATGTGATTCGCAAATGAGTTCATGTGAACTAATCTAGCTCTGTCCTGAAACATTACATTGTCGGCCCTGGTGGCGGCGTGGTTAAGTCCTCGCCTGCTAACCTTAGGGTAGCGGGTTCGAGTCCCGCCTGAGTGGGTTTTTCACCACTCAGGACATGGCTGTGTGTGCTCGTCTGTTGTTACATTGTTAAATACTCCAATGTAAATGTAAACACATGTGCTGTTTTCGGGGGTAGTGGAAAATAAATAAATAAATTACATCTTTCCATGCCCAGATGCGAACGAAAAGGGGAGCATGGATGTCGTGTTTGTCTTTCGAGTAAACTTTGAAAATATGCTAGATGATTCGATACAATCTTAGCGTTAGGTGTATGTGAAAAACTAATTACTCCACCACTTCCTCCAGAAGTTATTATCTATATTTCGTTGCCCTGATACCCTTTGTATTTTCAGGTGAATTATTTTATTTCACTGGATTACTAATTTTTTCAGTCCTTCACTGTGACTGTAATTTTAATGGTTATTTCATGACATCTTAATGAAAAACTTATTCATAACAAATCCATTAATTAATTTTACAAGGTCTTCAACTTATTAATGATTTTATATGTATGAATTGAAAGCTCGAAGCATATGACAAACGCTCGTTGCTCAGTATGCAAGTACATTCGTTTTTTGTAACCCTGCTATACATATTCATTTCCCGTCATACTTCTCTGGTGATCCAACCAAAGATTGATTGGCAGCAATTTGGTTGATACACGTCCATTTTCACCTGTCTCCATTTTCCTTTTCTCTTCATTATAATTCCTTTATTCCTTCATTTTACAATGTGCTCAATGTACTGCAGTCTTGATCCTCCCCTGGGTCTTATTCCATGCGTATGTCTCTCTATATTATTGTTCTTAGGAGTTTTATGTCAATTATTCTATAAGTTAAGTTCTTCTATTTACGTTAGATATGTTTCCTCAAGCTTCTTTTCTCATTTATTCTTCTGGAAATTACTTTTTAGGAATCCGTAACCTGTAGGTCGTTAAAAGTGTAATATAATTTCTAAGCAGAAACAAAACTATTTTTTTTCAATAGAGCCGAATCTCATACTTGACTATTTGTGTTTCTGATGATTGCTCCTTCGCCTGAAATTTTACACTCGTTCTGGTGAATCATCTATGCTACCCGGATGACCGCATTTTAGTCCGTGAAATACTTTAATTGCCCTATTTACCCTCTCTTGTATTCCAGCGGGAAGAAATAAAGCGTGTCTGTTTCTCGTTGTACTATTTTTCAGAATATCTCCCTAGTTTTTTCCATTACTTCCTCCTTTTTGTTCTCTTCAAAAGTCCATACACCCATTTTCCTCTCTATCATAATTCCCATCCTCTCCTTCTTTCTCTCTCTCTTTTATTTTCGTTTTCTTTTCTTCGTCGAAATGATCACATCACTCTGCAGCGCACTCTGTTATTTTTTCTTCTTCTCTCGACCTCCGCTTCCACTCAGGCATCCTCCTCCTTCTTCACCCTCCCTCTTTTAATTCCTTGCCAACGTCCATATAAAGAGAAAAACTCCTCTGGGTGTCTTCTCAGTTTACCGCACTTCCCCGGTCGCCCGTCCCCTCCCGCATGGAGTGCCACCCTTCTCTCTCTCCCCTTTAGCGCAGCGTCTGTTTTTGTTTATTTTTAATTCGTCCCTCTGTTCTCATCTCCGGCCGAGGTTTTCTGTTTTAACTCCTTTTTCTTGTTCATTTTTTCTTTACATTTTTGCTTATGTAATGATTCTTCATTTCTAACATGCATTCATATTATTGTGTTTTAACAATCCTAACCCTGGTATCCTTGTAATATTACCTTTATTATTCTGTTTATCGTTTGAAGTCACTTAATGCGCACAAATTTCCAATTTATCTTGCGCAAAAGTAGGTATACGAATACGCGATGGTATCTCAACGGATTAAGTTATTGCAAGATGAGCGTGAAATACATTTTCCATACTCCTCTATCTCAATGAGTACCATTTTATTAAAAGAGTTTTATTCTGTATTTTCGATTACTTTGTATCATCAAATCTTCATTAAATCTCACTAGCTCAGTATTTTCCATTGTCTTCTACGATATTTATTTTTTTATTAATTAGTTTTTTTTGAACCGGTAATCACTGCAGTTAATGTCTCTTTCATATTAAAATGCGTCAAGTTGTATTGAGTGTACTAATTCTGATGTTACTCTATTTATGTGTGTAATTTTTGCAGTAGAATGATCTCTCATATGTTCAGCTAGCTAAGGAGGAAACATTGGTTATTTCATGACGCCTCGAAGACGGTAGAGAAGAAAATATTTTTTTTTCTCTTTTTATTCCTTACCCATTGAATTTACTTATGCGCCCTCCTCTCTCCTGCCTTTCTCTCAGTCCGTCCACGCGAGGAGTCCCTCCGCCCTCTTGCACCACTCCCATTTCGTCCTACGCCGCCTTTTTCTCTCCTTTTCCTGCGCCTCCTCCTTGTCGCCTCTTTTCTTAGGCAGCTGCCCAGAGGGGAATCCACGAGAAGAGCACGGAATCACGAAGCCTTCGCCCGTCTGAGGGCACACTAAACACACCCATGCACACGCACGCACTCTTTGACAAACGCTCCCTGACAAACACACTCCCTTCCTTCCATTATCCCATTCCAGATATGCCGCGAAAAAAATCGTCGTCCCTTCGGTCCCTTCATTCTCTGTACATTAGAGAAGAGGGTGCTTCTCAACCTTCTGACCCCATCGCCTGTCCTGCTGATTTTCATTACCCTAGACCAAGTTGCTCATCTGATCTGCTCCCACCTCCCTACATCCCCTTTGTCCTCAATATTCTCTCACTCCTAATTACGCCTTCATCCTAACGTTTTGACGGGTGCATTTCGGGTTTGCCCCTAACTGTAGTCAGGACTAAGATAACCATGTGAGTCCTTGGCGTGCAGGCACGTAGCCAGAGGGGTGGCTTCTGGTGCTTCAGCCCCCCCCGAAATTTTTTCCCAATAATTTTGTTGTTCTGATTTTAGCAGTGAACTTTAATAGTGAGAAGAGATAAGTATGGGCACTGTAAAATTAAATACCAAGCGCTGAAAACTAAGGAAAGAGATTTGTTAAATGTAGGCACCGAATGGACAAGGCTGATTTGTTTCAAGTGACGCAAGACTTAGCCCCCCACGAAGCAAATTTCTGGCTACGTGCCTGTTGGCTTGTATTGTCCTTTAAAGAGAAATTGCTTCTTATGTCTGACTTAGTGTAACAGGGGGCTCAATGGTCTTGGTGGTGATAAAATGGGCAATTTTTTAATGTAACTCCTTCAAAACTTACCTTTTATGCTTATCTAGCACCAAATTCCATCTGTCCTTTCATTCTGATTTTACATAATGCGAAGCTAGATCAATGACGATGTTTTTGGTGTATTTCTTGATCTTCATTATTAGAAGTAGACATATACGAAAGGGAAGTAGCGTTCTTCAAGTAATCAACTGAGAGTTTTGGTTGGGAATTTGCTTAAGTAGTCATTCCAAAAAACAGGAAAGTTCAATATCATAACTGTGTATGAATGGGCTTAAACAATATAGGCTCATTTGGCATGTTTAATGTTATAATGAGGGTATCTATATTAACTTTATCTTGTCTTTATTTTAATATATTAGCCCATTTTCAGGGAGGTGCGTGCCCAATTACGGTCTCATCTTAGGCTTTGAATTCAATCCAATTCCACGATTCTCTGGGGGCAAGTGCTTTTTATGAGATATACTTTTTCGTGTAAAGTTTACAAGCAGCACAATGTACCTTGTCTCTCTGCATTATTGAGTCAATATATTTTCTGCAGATGGCTCAGGCTGTTATAAAATGTTTGTCAACGTCAGCTGCCAATTTAACGGGAACGAAGACTGATGCTCACTTCTGAACTCCCAAGTGCGTGCTCCTGATCCCCAGTTTTGTCA
Source organism: Platycnemis pennipes (assembly GCA_933228895.1). NCBI lineage: Eukaryota > Metazoa > Arthropoda > Insecta > Odonata > Platycnemididae > Platycnemis > Platycnemis pennipes. Next base: position 58,981,590 of record OW121853.1, read on the forward strand.
CAAATCATGTTGAAGGATTGGCACGGGTAGTTAATTTACGGTGGCGTCGGTGCGCTGAATTATTTCCATTTTAATCTTTTCAATCATCACGCGTCGCTCTTTCGTGTTCACGAGTGGAAAACATCCACGCTGAAGTGGAGCAGCAACGAGAAGCAACCGCCTTTCCTCATTTGGCTCATGGCCTATTTCCGTCTTCCGGAGAGATGGCGCCTGAGCTCCAATTCATTCCAATCGACGGAAAAACGCATAAATATTTTCTCATCCCTGCTGCAAGCCGTCTGCTCGGGCGTCATTAGACTTGGCCAGCGAACACACTTTCACCAATCCACCGTTACCGCCGACGAGGGTTTAGTCCCCATCGCAATAACCACGTTCCTATTCATCCTTGAGGGGCGCAGTAGTACCTTGTCACGTATTCCCTTTTTCTGATGACAAAAGCAAGGCGATCAATCATTGAAAGTGGAGTTTTATGCTCTGGCCACCCTTAATCTTTCTCAAATACTTGTTTTTTTCGGATTTTCGATTTTTCTAGTCTTCCACCTCGATAGTTCTCTGCGAATTTTCCCCTCTCGACGCTTATTCTGCAATTTGTCTTCTTTTTTTCCTTTTCTCTCTCTCTTTTTCCCTTCGCTTGTGATTCAGGCCGTGCATTCCCTTGTTTCTCCAGCCTCCACCCTTCTCTCCTGCCCACCGCCCTACCTTTTCTCCCGTCCATCTTCCTTAGCCCCTGATTCCGTATTCATTCTCTCTAACTTTCGTCCCCTGCTCAAACCCTGATCCCTCTACGCGACCTCCCTTTTCCTCCCCCCCCCTTCCTCACACGTTTCCCTCTCTTCCTTTCCATCTCCCGAACCATTCCTTTAATCCTTTCACGCTCCCTTACGCCCGTTTCACTCCCGCCCTTTGATTCCGTATTCAAACTATCCCGTCCTTTCTCTCTCCATCCCTCTCTCTCTCTCTCGTCCTCTTCCCTCTTTCTCCTCCTCAAACGTTCCTTTCCGACCTTATCTGTATTCTCTCGTCTTCTCGTCGCATAAACCTTACTCCCCCCTTGCTTCCTCCTGTTTGTTTTCTCTTACCTTTGCCACGTTTACATATATCTCCGTGGAAACGTTGAGGTGCCATTTACCTCTCAGATTGTCCCCCTTTTGGAGTAGTTTTGGATGCTGTCCACAGTCCATGCTCCTTTCACCGTCGTTTTTCTGCTTCATTTATGCGAGAATTCATTAAACTTGGTTACTTAATTTGACTTCGCTGTAGCTTAATCTGCGTTCATGAAGCTAATGTAGGAGGGTATAATTGTTTTGACGTATTCGAAGCAATTCTGGGCAAGTGCTCATTCCTCTGCAGCAGAACTGACGTGGAGGGAAAAGGGATAGGAATATTTTGTTTTTTATTAGAGTCAAAATTGGGAAAACACATTTTAACTACTCTGGTTTAATATGCTCGTTTGGATACCATGGAATTGAAAGATATTAGGGCTAGTAGCGTAGGACAAATTGCAGGCAGTTGATGTTTAGAGGGACGTGATAATGCATAGACATAATAATCAGTACATCATGATGACAGTTTAATATTACTAGCAAAAAGGATAGTAATGAAAAAAAGTTGAATTTTCTAAAATAACGAAGCTAAACTGAAGTATATTTAAAAAACAGAGTAACGGTAAAATTTAAGATAATGATTAGCACGGAGATAAAATTTTACTCCTTATAAAAGGTCTTCTCGTGATAATTTGATTTCACCCTCAGCATCTTAGTGGAAAAGAAAGGAAAGTTGTTTTCTACTAGGTTGGTATGGTGTGGTTTGTGCGAAGCTCACCGAGTTAATTATTAGCCCAAGATATCTTGGTTCGAAGTATGCATGATTTTAATGCATGGAATATTTTGTCATTGAAAGAGTGAAATAAATGACAGTGACAAAGTTGTTGGTCTTGTTGGATGCCCTTCCGGATTAACCCTAAAACACATACCTATGCGCTAATGAGAATATGGGATAAGGGAGAGGTAGGATTTTTATAGAGGAAGGGTCTTGGCGATTGAGAGAATTCCGATGTTGGAGTTGCCCCACTCTAAACAAAAGACTCCATCGAGTTCATTGTTTTACAGCCCATGTGGTAGTGGGAGTACTTGCCTTGAAATGCTCTTCACTCGATTAAGGATCGGTACCCTACCATAGATAGTTTCATTTTAAATGGAATATGCCTAATTATGCCGCAACTAGGATTGAAACTCGAGCCATCGGGATAAAAACACTTTGCATATTGTCTCCATGACAACCCGAATCCGGAAATTAAATATTTCCAGGGGTATCGTAATAAATTGTGAAATTGGGTTTTTGAAAAAGACCATTTAATAAAAGAATTTTATTGTAATTAACGTCTACAATTGATACCGTATCAAGAAAAAAATCTTTTTCGCGATTTTCAGGCAAGTAATGGTTCATGGCAATGGCATCATGGTTCACTAAACAACCTCGCTTCCATTTTCGGTCATCATGACTTATTCTATTCCATATACCTCTATTCATGAATTGCGTTGAGTTTGGGATCGAGAGTGTTTATATTGACAATATGGGAACAAAATTAATTCTTCTTCTACCAAGAAATGCTTGATTAATGCATCTAAATGAGAGGTGGCACAGTGAATGTGAAGAATGGAAATAGAAGATCTCCCATAAGATACATATATGGTTCAGGTGGTGAAGTATCTGTTAGAGAAGAAATATTTTGATGTGAAGAGGTTAGCCGATAGGGGGAATATCGATTGGAGAGCTGCGTCAAACCAATCTTAGAATCGTTGACTGATGACGTTGATGCTTATCTTCATTGAGGAACTACCACGAAAGTGAATGATAATGTCCATATTGCGATATGCGCAAACGTAAAAGTCAGTAATACGAATTCCGTGTTCTATTCCGTTGACTTAGCGATCATTATGAAAAGTGGTTAAAACAGAGGACATGATGTACAACTGAAAATACGAATCAACATTCATATCATCTCAAATACCTCGGTCTACATTTTAAAGGGTAATACACCTACCAAAGGACTTGACATAAAATCATTTTACGTGCGTAAGCGTTCCGCCACACACTCCGATTGATTAATTAAATAGTGCATCCGTGTCCTGGTTTAAAGAAAGACATGTTTTTATAGGTAAACTTAAGAGGCAATCTCAGGTCTTTCGGGCTCAAAATGTTGAATATACTACGGAGCCAACGGCCGCAATTTTCCTAATTCAGGACCTTTCTAGTTACCTTTATTTTTCAAGTCAATATTCCATTCATCCTTCGTTGCACCTGGAAAAAGAGTGCTCCCGTCCCGAACTGCCCACTCTATTTCCTTCATCAGCCAGTACGCCTTTATCCGGAACGCACACCATTCATCCATTACATCCAGCAACATTTAAGCATCAATGATGCAGCATTTTACTCTTGCATGTCGGAACCATTCGTTCAATGTGCTTTCGTGAACATCTTTGCTTTCGAGAGTTTCCACCCAGCCGTTATCTTTCATGCTTTTCCATTCGGACTATGAAAATTTAAGGATTCCTGCGGGGGATTGACCGCAGTTTGGTTGCCGTTTGAGTCTACAGTCGCAAGTTTAGGGCGTAATTTAACGGCTTTTCCTTTTGTAGGCACGGGATCATTTTGTTCGTCTTATTTTGCAATTGCGGTGCCGTTTCTTGTCCCCCATTGATTTGTCTCTTCACTAGGTCATGTTTTTTCATCCACCATGTAATCCCTTGATCGCTGTGCGGTGAGGGGGTATTTTCTAATGCGGAACGATGATCGATAGCCGAGGATGAAGCGAGTGGAAGTTGAATGTAAAAATATGCGTGGAGAGCGGAGACGCTCTTCCGCTATCGATTAAAATGCTCATAACCATCAAGGCAGAAAGAAGCACTCAGTTCTTCACGTCGAAGTGTCGTTGATATTTAATTTCGTTTGTCTGCGGATGTTGACGAGAGGCTGAAAATTTAAGTCTTTTGCCGACCATTCAATGGATCCGGTCGGAAAAATAATGCCGGCTTTCAAGTCCATTTGTAGCGTAACGATCTTTGCAGTCACTAAAATATTTGAAGTCTAGTGATTTTCCGATACTCTTTTATCATATCTTTGAGCGAATCCTTGGATTGTTATGATATCTTCCTTGAGAAGGTTTCTCATAGAATTGGTAAATGGTAACGTTAATTGAATCTTAGCTGCCGTTTTTCAAGCTTATTACAAGTTAAACCAAACTGGGAGTTAGTAGAGCAGGGCGTGCAACAATTTATGAAAAATTTTTATGCTTGAGATTACATAAACGGTACATTACATAAACGGTATTAAGCTTGATAATTGTGTAGCTAACTTAACACGGATGACAATTTTATAAAGATTCTAGGAAACCGGGTTATATTATTAGAAAGGTCAACACATTCTTTAAAATGTTCTCTGACGCGCCACGTGGGTGGGAGGGTGGTTCAGAAATCGAACTTCCGAAAATAGGTTAGGTGTAAGTTTTGAATCAAGTGCAATATTTATCTTAAGACTTACATTAATTAGAAGGTATGTACTTCATTCGGCGACGAAAATGTTGAGTATTTTTTCGGTGGTTCAACTAACTGGTTTTATCTAGGTGGTGTAGCAAGCCATAGAATAGGATTCGTAAAAAGGGTCCTAGGCAAAGGCGATGAGATTGTACAAGTAAGATGCTATTTTACGCTTGTCAGGCATTATTTAGAATGTGCCGCAAGTACATGGGATCCATACGAGGGAGGTATGATAAAGGAATTAAGAGCATGTGCAAAGGAGATCAGCAAGATGTGCTATAGACCGTTATGATAAATGTATTAAGATTATTAGTTAAATAAAAGAACTATGATAGAATTTACGAAGGTTAAAATTTAGGCTTAAACCTTTTAAGTAAATTTCAAGCAGATTTGTTTACAGATGACGTTAGATGCATATGAAGGACCCCTGCGTATTGTGCTGGGTTTGATAGGTTACACAAGATTAGAGAAATAGATTGTCGTACCGATAGATAAAAAATGTTATTTTTCCCGCGTACCACAAGAGAAGACAATAGGAAGCATAACAAAGTGATAAGTAGGGTTAAATATTGTTGGAGTAGTCTATAGTGCATGAATCATGTTTTATCATTACTAACCTATGCAGGCTAGGGAAATGCAGATAAATATATTCAGAGAAAAATTTTCTATCCAGTAATCACTTCGTTACTATGTAAACACTAACCATCTAGTTGCACGTGCCTTTAATGCCTAACATGTTTCCATGTAGCGGTGTCATTGTAGATCTTGTTGCATGTCAGTAGTGTATGTTTTGTGATATTCGCCCCCTGCCACACACCCTCACGGTGGCTTGCAGGGTATTACGTAGATGTTATTGTAGGTATTATAAAATGCTTCAAGTCATGATTTTCCTGGTGATGTGATTGCCAGTGTTTTACTCTCATAGAGTAACATTAATTAGATTTACGTTGTGAATGAAGTGCTATATTTTTCTCAACTTAACATCAATTAGAAGGTACTTCATGCAGTGACGAAAATATAATCCATTTTTTCCGAGGTTCATCCTACTAATAATGTGTTTTGCCCTTGGGTAAGCCATCGTGTGCCTCCCGCTGTCTTAATGCCGTTGCGTTTCGAAGGAGTGGGTCCGCGGGGGTGATTCCACTAACCCACCCATGTCTTACTCCTTCCTCGCTCTTCCTAAGCTCCCTTTTGCCGCACCACACCTTCCTTTTTCTCTCGAACGCTCTCTCCCGGGAGGAGGATAGATTCCGGCGTGGAGGGTGCCGGATGGTTGCATTCGTGTGGTTGGAGGCAGTGGTGGTTGATGGGCGCGTGTCTCGCGGAGGATGGGCGGTCAAGAGGAGGAAGATAGCTCCACATCGCGTGCGTTCTGTTCGTCCGTCAACTCCCGCCCGCTCCTTTCGAAGGGAGCACCTCAAGTCCCATTCCCTCACTCCCCACAGGCAGAGGCAGCCCACCCTTGCGCCCCAGGGCACACAAGGATCGGTCTCCCTGCCCAGGAAGTCTCCCCTTCCCCAGTAGTTCAGAAAACTCTGGTGGCGCCATCTAGGTTTTTTTGTGTGGTCCTATTTCCACCGGTTCCTCTGTCCAGTTGTTGACGATGCCCGCTGTGTACTAAGGATTTATTCTCCTCGTGATGAACTTCTCCGTGTTGAAGTGCCATGTGCTCATTAAGCCGCGTTTAAATTAGTGACGAACTCATTTTTTCCTGTGTTCAATTTTTTTATTTTCATTCTCTGTTGTTAAGAGATTGATTTGGAGCGTCGCACAGTGGGGCAGAATCACTAAAAGTTGGCCAAAAATGAAAAAATTGCACGATTGCTTTGAAAATTTGTATATCAACGTTTATGAAGATGCATACAATAATTCTAATGTTAAATTTGCAAAAAAATATATTTTTATATTTATTGTGCGAAAAAGTGCATTAAAAATTATTAAATTTTGTAACAACATGGACACTCACATGCCAATGTTTTTGACGTCGCTGAAAACAAATTTGAAGTTGTTTGCAAAATAATAATTATTGCAAATTTTTAAGCAACGAAGTAATTGTTTTATTACTGCATTGAAAATAAATAGAAAAGCTCTTTTTTTGGAAATTGCTGCAAGAACTTTTCATTTTGTACATTTCAATAAATGCAAGGTTAAAATTTAAGTTAAACCTTTTAAGTATATTCGAAACCGATTTGTTCACAGATGACGTTAGATATAAATTCAGAACCCCTGCGTATTATGCTAGTTTTAATCAGATCAACAAGATTAGAGAGAGATATTTTCGTACTGGTAGATGTAAAGTTTCATTTTTCCCGCGTACTATAAGAGAGCCCAATAGGCAGTCTAGCAAAGGGATAGGTAAGTTAATTATTATTAGAATAGTCCGTGATGCAAGTAATAGCAACCAATATCCCTTTCTTATTATGTAGATACTAGCCATCTAGCTGCATGTGACCCTATTATCTAGCATGTCTCCAATAAATATCCTAGTTGCATGTCAATGGTGCATGTTTGGTGATCTTCACCCCCTGCCACACACCCTCGTGGTGGCTCGTAGGGTATTACGTACATGTAGATGCATAACATTCATTGAATTATACACAAGTACATAGAATGTACACAACAAAATGCAAAATATGGATGTTATATATATGCACACATTATTCGCCCGCAATCACACACAAGCGCACATACACCGGCACTCACGCACTGATTATTTATCTCCAATCGACGAATCTTCCCCTGATCCAGCAAATGAATCAGAATCACTGCTTTGTTAATCAGTGCTTTCGATCGTCGGACACTCCAGCAAGTTAATGGCTTCGTTATCCATATACCTCAATTTTTTTCCCGGTAGCTTCCTTTGACTTGTTATGATAGGGTCTGACATGATTAAAATGCGCAGAAAAACGTCCTCAATGTACTTAGCCCTCGAGAATTTCCTGGATAACTCCTCACGAAAACGCTTAAAATATTTATTGCATGACTACTGTGCTTCCTCGGATATTTGTCCAATAGGAAGCAGGAGGTGGGAGATAATTTCCTTGCCGTGAAATAATATTTTATGCAATATAGTTGGCATGTAGTACCACGGGTTGCATTGCAACGAATGGCATGAAGAGCCGAGCTGTTTCCAATGCGTACTGCTCAAACATATCCACTTCTATTTGGTGACCACAGGAAATCAATGTGGTTTACGATAAAATTTACGTTTTAAATACAAGAATAGAGATAAATTAATTACATATATAACAAATTATTCATTTTTGAGCGTAAATACAGAAGTTGAATGGGGTCTATTGTACGGTACATTTCATGCCTAGCGTTAAAATTTTTCAGGGTTCATATTTTAAATAATATTATTATAATTTTGTTACGCACTTAAAAGGGAACATAAGATTTTTAAAGCCATTCCGTTGAGTTACATACTTATTATGAAGAATACAAAGCTAGTTAAACCAGAAATGTTTTCTCATGTGCAACACTCCACAGACTCGATATAGAGTATTGTGTATATTAAATATTCAATGAAACATGAGTTAATAATAAATATTTCTAAGTAATTATTGCATAGAAATGTTGAACGATCCTTTCTGTTTAAGGTAGGAATTAAATTAACGCTCTAACCAGTAAATTATTGAGAATAATTTAGTTGAAATGGATCTTTACCTGTCATAGATTTTCTTTTTCCGCCATCTTGTTTGTTATTATAGTTGCCTTGGATACGGCATGCTGCTAGTGGGAAATTAAGGGAAAGGAAGGAAGTCAGGGAGAGTGTAGGCAGTGCCCTAGGTGCACTGCACTAGGCACCAGGCATGTTAGTAGCGGGAGAGATAAAACCAATAAGTTGTCCGTTGACGTGTTGACGCACCTACCGTGTTCACTGAAGCTACTCAGTATTTTTGTTCGAAAAACTCGTATGAGCAGTTATGAGCAGCGGATTTTTTTCAAATTCGTTAGCTCACATCTTCAAGTTTGGCATGTCATAAAAATTTTGGCACGATTTTGCGCGATTCTATTACTTTTCAATCAATTTATGTAATATTTTAGTGAAAATATTAAAGAAATTAGTGTTTGAAGATTTCAAATTTTGCCGAAGTTAACTATGTTAGTTCATTTTAGCAATAAAAATTTAAATTAACCGGACATTCATGCGGTGATTCTATTTTACACATTTTATTTTTGTCCAATAACTAAGTTGCAATGCTAATTTGTATTTGGCATTCTGCATCTGCGGAGCGTCTGAGGGCACTTGAGCGCTGTTCATCATTCACTTTGACAATGCATTGTGGGAAGATGTGCATGCCTACCCTACAGTCGAGTGCATTTTCTAACAGTTCGAACATTAGTCTACCCAATGTACTTTGAAGCATAAGCATTGGAGTAACTTCATTTTTTGAATTTTGGCCAGCTTTTTGGGATTTTGCCCCACTGTGCGTCGCGTCGTATTAAAATAATCTGATGTTGTAACTCTGGGGAAGGTTAACGAAGAAAGAGTTGAACCGTAGAAATGTGTGTTTTGAGGAGAATGGAGAAAGTGCAATGGGCTGAAAGATGGGCGAATCAAGTACATTGAACACGGTGGCGAAAGAAAGATGATGGGGGCAGATGTGGGGGAAAGGTAGAGAAAGAGAATGAAAGAGGTACTTATAGAGAGTGGCATTCTTAAGGTCATTTTAAGAGATAGAATTCTGGGTAAGCGAGGACAAGGAAGACAGAGAAAAGGTATAAAGGTATGGTACGAAGGGAGTAGGATATATGCCCACTTTGAAGAGAGAATTACGCTGGGATGGAGGAAATAGATGAATGGAAATCCAAGAAGAGTAGGGAAACGCCATTAAAACCTACCAAACCCCCTAAAAAACCAACAATCAATCAAATATTTCCATTGGCCAAACGAAGGATGTTTGAGCAAGTCTTCCGTAAATATCATGTTCGGATTTTTTCCTTTCAAAACATGAAATATGTGGAATGTACACAGTAGACTTTTGCCCAATTTTTACCCCAAGGAATGGTATCGAAATTCAATCATTATATTGGATTTTTCAGTAGCAAACCTGTCCCTACTTGAGTGCCTAGTGGAGGGCATTTCAGATTCAGTACTCCGTCCGTTGGATGGGACGTTAAGTCATGGTCCCCTTGGCGCCTGTCGTTGAGAGTAGGCTAACGCTGACGCCGAGTTCCTCTCCACCCTTCCTCCATCGCCTGAAGTTTTCCTACCATTACTCAATTACCCACCTCCCTGGCGAAAATACAAACGGTAATAGAGAGTTTCTAAACATTCAGTTCCACGTTTCTCAACACTGCGTTTCACTGAATTACGCTCTACAAGGGCGTTTCAGAGTGCATTTGTGAACATGTTTGAGGGTTTAGCTACGCTCATTAAGGTGTTGATGAGTGCTCCGAGAGCGTTGAAGGCCATATCGGCCGTGGTGAAGAGAGCTTTCTTTTACACTCCGAAACGCTCAAGGTACAGCGATGAAAGTGTTGTGGGTGTGTGTCTGAGCGCTTATGAACGCTTTCCTGTCCGATGGACAAGTGCTTATAAGCGCTTTAGATACATTCATATGAGCGTGAGCAGGTGCTTTTCCCGCTTTTAGGGTGCTTTGATTGCACTCTTTTGCAATGAATAACGCTTGTTTAATGAATTCTAAAGCGTTTAGAGAGCATGTTGGCGAGGGATCGTCTAGAATTTACGTAGCAGGGGCCGCCTTTAACCCTCATACGGATTCCTGAATTTTGTTACGCAAACGGATTCCCGGCGCCGCTTGGTCACCATCATGGAAAAATTCGGTTTTTGTGATCAAAAAACGTCTATTACTTGTACGATGTATGCATTTAACATTTATTGAAATTAAAAGACATCTTAAGGAGGAATATAGGATAAAAACAAGAAAAGAACAAAGGTAAAATATTAACAAAGATACATACAAAAATATAGATAAAAAGAAGCTATCAATATAATTCATGAAGTACATCCCAGCCGTCTTCACCGTTTAGCTGCAGGTCCGGCACCATTGTAGCCATGGGACCCGAGACCGGGGGGGTAGTACCAAAGACTGTCCCCTGATCCGAGTGCACAGGCTGAGGAAGTGGGTTTGGTGGAGGGGGAGGGAGGTGAAGGTGCTGTGATTGTTTGGGAAGGTGGTGTTACATTTGCTGCTTCCCCTCCCGCTGCCTCTTCTCCTGAGGCTTCTCTCTTCATTTGAAGAAGCAGCTGGGAGGGGGGTCACCACCCGCCTCGGGCAGATCCTTCACCGTCCTCCACTTCCCCCGCGGTCCATTAAGATTTAGGCACCTATCGCCTAAATCTGAAGGGAGCTTCCCCACATTTTCTTCAATATGTGCACTAGAGTAGGTCCCGAGCCGCACGTGCCACTCTCGGTATTCCGCTAGAAAAAAAAGAGACATTAAAATCTCAAAGCTAAACAGAATCAATAATACCAACACAGTCACCATTTATAAGGTGATACATACCTTTAGCGCTAATAAGGAACTGGTGCCCGAACGCCTTGTTCCCGCTGTCCCTTATTACTTTACAGCGCATTATGTGCCCCTCCTCGCCGTAGACCCCCTCTAGGAGTGACATCTGCCACTCCCGGGGGTCCTGCGTCTTTTTCATAGCCCTGTAGTGGCTCTCCCATATTAGGATGGAGCCATCCTGTATTTGAATCTGGGGAGCAAATATATTCCAATGAGTGACAAAATAATAACGAGGACCTAAATGCAATCCTTTTAAAGGAGATATTCTAATCAGCTTACCTTCTTATCAGTCACGGTACAGGAGGCGGAGGACACGCCACTGGTGCTACTCCCTCCCTGGCCGAAACTGCCTTTGCCTGTGGACAGAATATAAACATGTTACGAGGCAAGACAAAAAGAGCTTTGGGACAGTGGTGTGTTTGCAAAAAATCTAATCCCTTAACAATACAGGGGAGACATGAGGTACTTCTGACATTTCAAATTAAAAGCCTCTGAATATGTTGACTCTCAAAATTTTCTTCTCTTGCCATTCTCTATGAAGAGCAACAGCTTCATGGAGAAGAATTTCTTATTATCATTGAGTCAACCTGCTACTTTGACCACTCATGCATCAACTTATTAGAAGTTGGTATGAAAGGAGTCATTTACAAAAATAATAAATCTGTCTCAAGTTGAAATTAAGTACAGAGTTGAAATGGAAAACATAAAATGAATCAATAAGCATTAAATTAAAAACATAATACATAGTGCCAAAATACTGGATCATATCTTTTGACGTTTTGGTATAGCTAAATTGTGGCTGCAGAGTTCATGCACAACAAGTTGAGCGACAGATTATAGCACATCCATGAATGCATTCGAAGCTAAAAGTTTAAATATCATTAACATGAAAAGTTATATCTTTCCTCACCAACATCATAATTCCACCACATCTTCCATTATTCCTAGTTTTACAGAATTGATTATAACCATCAAAATTATACATACAAGCTTCCTGAGATGTAATATCTATCTCAGCCACAACCAAAATATAAACCTTTATTACCTGTAATAAACATTTAAAAAGATAGTCTAAACTATCCCATTGCTTTCTCAATGATCTAACATTCGAGAAAATTATTGTGTCAGAAACTTTAGTTCTACCAGTTTCAACATCTTTTAGGTTTTCAAAAACATTAACAATAACTTTTTCATCCTTAATAATATTGTATACATCCATAGCTTAATCTCTTTCTTGCAAACTACATAGAATATAGTGATGTTACTGTTATTAAAGTCTATCTAATGAATTCTCGTTAATAACTCTTATGGCAGCAGCATTATAGTCTTTTTTACAAATATATTTCCTTCTATAAACCAGACATATTTATAGGTACTGTGGACATTTGTTTTTAGTTTTCCATAAAAGATCCCTAAAAAACCAGGTTGAGTGGTCATTGACAAATTTAGTACTATTCTTATGAACACCACTCAATTCACCAGATCTTAGTATCCTCTTTTTGCTGATCCATTCTTTTTTGAGAGACATGGAATGGAATCGAACAATAACTTTCAGCTTTCTATCTTTTTTCTTTGGATTAATAACATAACAATCGTCAATATCTCTTACAGACATGTCCTTAATATTTAACTCTACTCCTAGGTTAACCACCACTTTCTTAATCTCAGCAATATCTTTGTCTAGAACATTCAACCCCACAATCTCTATATTTTTCTCTAAGATTGAGCAAGTTCACATCGCTCAATATTTAGTGATGAGATCCCAAGTTGCACAAATTAGAGCGATCTGGTATGGACACTAAATTATGAAGCTTGAAATAAGCGACTGTGGGATGTGTGCTGAAGATGTATCAGAATCACTTTATGAAATTTACATGCTTTATAAAATTAATATGCTAGCACTCATGGAATCAAGACTGATAATTGTTTATGTACCTATTTAAATATAGGATAGCACTCTTAATTTTATCATTCTGACCACATCTCTCAATCTTTGGCACAAAGACAAAATAAAATTTGGCACATAAACCTAATTCTGACTTCTTTTCATGCAAACAACTATTTTATGCTTTTAACTTCATTACAGCGAAAGCATTACTGAATAGGTATTTTGATTCACTACTATTCTCGTAATCTAAAGATCATCACTCTTACTTACTCGATCTTTTTTCCTCTTCATCACAACACTCTGCTCATGACTGGATAACTCAGCAGCAGACGGTGGATCCTCCACAGGCGATGGGACATTGGGCCATTTTAGCCTGTTTCCTTTACCCTTTGCCTCTCCGGGTTTTAGTCCTTCTTCAGTTTCTAAACGAGACCAAATTAGTGTTATGTACCCATAATTAACATGAAAGAATCTCGTAAGAGCAGACAGAGACTTGAAATAAGAATAGGTTGAGATAAAAGAAAAACGAAGGCAAAGCTATACTGCTTAACTGTGCAGTGGATACTGTAATGCATCATTAAAGTATGCACTCCGATAAATTTTGAAAGTAAGTGATCAGACTATGAATGATATGCTAACGATCAAATTAACGAATGGGTCACTATGGGTGGAAAATTGGGAAACCTCGACTGAAAATACCTAAGTAAAATTGCAAATTTTAAGATCATAACCTAAGATTTGTATGACTTACCTGCTAGTTTCCCTATTAGGGCATGCCATGTGGTTTCAACGCCATCCATTGTGTCTTGGCTGCTTAATGCTACGTACCATTCATGGGGATTTAAGTCTTCTAGGCTTGAGGGATTAAAAACTTTCAGTCTTTTCTTGCCTTTCTTTACGTGCTGAGTGAAAAGCTTGGTAACTGGCAAGTCTTCCTCGCCTTGATCATTGGCATATTTCACATGGGCCCACCAAGTAGTCAAATCACTATTTTCAGCTTCACTTCCAATCATATTTTCCATTTTATAATAAACAAAAAGTTGAGATTAAAGAATAAATAAATACCGGGTGACGGGAAACGTGTGCGACGCGCTTTTGTTTTCAGAAGTAACAATGAAATGATGCAAACATGCAAACCAAAGCCATATAAGGCGCTTATGGGCGTTTCGTACAGTGTTTAAGCTACGCTCTCTTCGGTGCTGCAAGGCGCAAAAGGGTGTTCACAGAGCGCCCTGCAAAAGGCGCTTATGGGCGTTTCGTACAGCGTTTTCACAACACTCTTTTGAGCGATAAGGGGTGTTTAAATGAGCGCATTGAGAAAAGGCGCACTTCAAACGCTCAGCATACGCGGAAGTACATGTAAGAACGCTCAAAAACACTTATATACGGGATTAATCACCCAGTTACCGTTTGTATTTTCGCCAGGGCTATCATAAATGGCGCAAATCACCTCAGCTGTCGGTCGCCTCCCCTGAATAACTAACTAACCGCTAGCACCGCTAGCGCTCTCGCACTCATAGAGAATCGAACCAGAGCCTTCGTGTTGGACGAACAGATTAACAAGATTAGAGAGATAGATTGTCGTACCGATAGATTTAAAATGCCATTTTTCCCACGTGCCACAAGAGATTACGATAGGCATCGTAGCAAAGGGATAGGTAGGTGAAATATTGTTAGAGTAGTCCGTAGTGCATGATGCATGTAACAACAACCTATAATCCCTTCCTTATTATGTAGCTACTAACAGTCTAGTGACATGCGACCCTATTATCTAGTATGTCTCCATTAAAAATCCTAGTGTTTGTCAATAGTGCTTGTTTGGTGATATTCACCCCCTGCCACACACCGTTGTGGTGGCTCGCATGGTTTTACGTAGATGTAGATGAACGGTGTTCTAACCGCCGGACAAACTCGGTCCTGCGTCCCCTTTAGAAATTATAATCGAAAAATTCGAGAAGTGGGCATAATTTTGCCGTGCAATATATTTGAGTGAATTACTTAGAATGCAACATTTTATTTTAACATTTATACAAAAGCTTTTCTTTATGTTTTAGCCAAAGTAGACCTAGCATTTCCGTGCTTTACCACGCTCCCATTCTAGGCTCAGAGCACTTGGTGTCCCCCCGATGTGTCACACACAGCCTTCTTGCTTATTACGGCTTCTCCATCCCCTCTTCTCCTCCTCATCGCGAGCCTCTTTCCCCAACGACACCACTCAGAGCCGCGCGGATCCCAGAGCCCTGGCTGCGTCTCGCCGGCAGCTCTATTGTCTCTATCCAGTGGAGGAGGAATCCTCTCCTAGATAATCCCATTCCCGCAAATAA
The DNA here is from genome assembly GCA_933228895.1 of Platycnemis pennipes. Lineage (NCBI taxonomy): Eukaryota > Metazoa > Arthropoda > Insecta > Odonata > Platycnemididae > Platycnemis > Platycnemis pennipes. Next base: position 58,996,817 of record OW121853.1, read on the forward strand.
AACAACCTCTCCACGCGTCGATGTTGCGAGGCTACTCTCAAATGCATGCTCTTATGGTCTGATTGAGGAGGATGGAATTCTTTACAAATGCCTCTCATTCAATGTACTACTGCTAAGGGTTCTTATAGGATGAGGAGAGTGGTGGTAATTGGAGGAGTAGTCTACGGTTGGTGGAAATTTCTCGTGCATGATGGGATTTACCTTAGTTCGCTTTGCGGGTCAATGATACAACATTTTTACTGGCGTTTAATTTTTTTTAGTCCCTACCAGGTAAGGGTATACATAAACCGCGACAAAATGGATTTGGCGCAAGCTCCTCTTGGAAGACCGTTCTCCGACTACTTAAGAAGTCACGAGCTAGACAGAATCTGAACAGTCAGCACACTCTGATCTCAACAATATAGGTAAACATCGACGGCTTAGCGATGCACGAAACTGTATAAAGAAATCTAAACTAACAGACTTGATGGTAGAAAATTTCCGAGGACGATGACTAAGTCACTAACCGAACCTTTGGCAGCAAATGACGTAACCAGGTGGCAAACTCGAGAAAATTATACACGTTGCATGCGCCACGAAATACCAAATCTTTCATTTCTTTTATCCTATTCATATTTGGACTTATTTGAGTCCTATAAATTAGTATAGAGCAAACTCCTTTCAACAGTGGAGCTGTCTTTACGTTTGCTGCACATGTATTTGTGACTTGTATATTTGGCTAATACGGACTATAAAATGCCTTTCATGCAGGTCTGACCATGGCCTGAAGGGAATTTTGGTTTACTCCTATTCTTTTGATAGAATTTTTAAAATAAATTCCACACTCCCAATAACCCATACTTACGTAATTATCATTCACTGATAAACGTGATTTGCAGCACTTTGCCTTTTTTAATTTACCGATAATTTTAATACGTGAAACTGAGAAATTTGAACGCAATCGTATGAAAGTATATGAAAAAGTATGAAAATTGTTATCATTCTTTATTTTTCACACTTAGTGGAAAGTTTAATGGGGAAATATTTACAGAAATAATCTATGATCGGTAATATTAGTGTATTACTTTTTTATCCTTTAGAACTAGCGTTATTTTTGTAAGTATTCTTCTATTCTTCGTGCCCACATATTTTTCTTGCCATTCCTCTAAATGTTTTTCCTGTTTGGCCAGCCGTATTTTACGATATTTTTCTAATTGCTGATTTGTCTTGTCATAAAACCGAGATGTAAGTTTACTTTACCGACCTCCTGTATATTTCCCGGCACAACTCTACAACAATATGTTTCTGCCAAATGACGGGGGCATGAAAAAGTATTTCTCTACTGAGGTGGGTATTCAAAATATGACGAATAACCTCAAGTTTTATACCCGTCCAAACGCTAAAAGGCCGGATGTGAGCCAGAGTTTTTCGAATTTTTTTGGGTTATATTCCGAGTTTTTTGTAACCCGAACCCACTTTTATTCATTTTCATTATCATTCATTTTCTTTTCCTCCCTTTCACCTCGAATGCATCCCACTGCCTCCCCATTAGCCCTTAATAATGGCCGCTCCTACCTACTCTTTATTTCCTTCCCTTCCATCCTCGGCGTCTCCCCTATGCGTCCTTGAAGCGGGAGAATAAGAGTGCTTCGCAAGGTGTCCAGCGCCTCTCCTCTCCTCCTCATCCCTTTTCTCCTCTCATCCCTATATATGTCTCACTCCCCTTACCCCCCTCACTACCCTTTTGTCTCTTTTATTTTCCTCCGTCAATTGAAAGAAAAGGCGCGAAAGGTTTCGTGGAAGGCTTCTCTCTCTCTCTTTCTCGTTCTCCTCCTCCCCCCCCCCCCCACGCTCGCCATCATCCCTTCAACTGTTTTCTCAGCTCGAGTTCCACAAGTGCAGGTGGCCGGGCATCGGAGCCCCATCCCACACTCCCATCTCGGTCTTCCAAGATTTATCAGCGTTTATTTTCCGCTGAAGACGAGCGATGTAAAGAGAGGAAGAGTGTCCCCCGGTCGGTTTGTTTTTCTTTTTCCGGATCCTCTCATTTCCCGACGGGCAGGATTTAACCCTGGCATAAAATATTTCCACTTCGAACCCGAGATTACGTCGATTAGGTACTTTGTATGGTTTTTAATCCTTCGCTCGGTTCTACTATACACCCCGCTCGTAAGTAGACGACACAGAAGGAAAATCTTCCTTTCCGTTGGAGCGCGAAAGGGGGCCATTAATCTAAAGATTATGCATTTTTGACTGTCGCCATCAAGTATCCAGAATCATTAGTCCTGTCTTTCTTTGGTATCTTAGCTGACGCATACCATAAAAGATGAATCATGCCGCAATTGCTTTAATTTTTCAGTTTGAATCTCACGCGAGAGATACTAAAATTATGTCACCGCGTCTTCTTTGTATTAATTTGGCTTTCAGCGTGATGTATTTATCTCGACCTTGAGGAGAATGGCGTCGGTCCTTTAGTTCTCCTCATCCAAAATATTCTTGAGTGATATTATTCGTGATTCCTCTTCATAGAGTTGAGAATCGTCGTGGCCTTGACCGAGGAAAAAAGAGCACCTGACGCATGAGAATGTCATGCGTTTCAATTAACTCACTTTTGAGTCGCCCAGTGTCTATTCCACTCAAACTCATGTTATTTTCAATTGACTAATTTTACACATGGTGAATCCGTATTAGGCATGAACTCAATTTTGAGGTACCACTTCCATATTTCAGTTTTAATAGATATTATTTAAAATAGTGCTCCAGAACTGCGGTAATATCTAGTTACATTTTGAGTCGGTGAAACAAATAATTCATAATTGCATGAATGAAAATTTTCCTGTCTCCAATGTCCTCATATTTTGGAATGGAGCACCGCAGCATCCAATCCCTTTTTTTACGATACTTTAAGCCCTTTTCAGAGGGGAAACAGACGTTTTCATCTGTCTCTATTCCTTTTGTTATCTCCCTCCACGTTCACTCGAGGCTCAACCCTCGAAAACAGGAAATACCGCCTCATTTTCCAAGCGCGCAAACACGACCATTAATGTCCGCCCGCAGAATTGGCTCCCCCAAAAATCCTTTCCGCAGCAGCGTGACCATTACTCGCTTCATTAGAGGTATTCCCGTGGGCGGTTGGCACCACTGAGGTGGGTTGCCTCCATCCCCCTCCCTCCCACCCAACCCGAGGAGCGTGGGTCGAGAGCGTGAGTGAGGCGGTGGCCGGAGGAGGCGGAGGCGGCGGCGGCTCGAGCCGGGTTCCCCGCCTCTTCGAGCGTGGGTCGGGGGCATCTGCTGGATCGCCCGAAGGTGGTGGTGGCTGTGGGGTGGGCCGGCAGGTGTTGCCCGGAGAGATGCCCTTCTGGGAGGATGGGGTCTGCCCCGCGGCGGTCGACGCCTCCACCGCCCACAGCACCCCCGCGGAAAAAGGGCCTGCGTCCCCCCTCCTTAACCCCGTTCCCTCCCGACACCTCCGGCCGCTTCTTTTCTCCTCCCCCGAGGCGGAGGCAGGAGCGCGGGTGCAGAGATTTTTGAGGGGGTGGTGAAACTCGAGCACAAACACCTTGAGGGGGGCGAGCCTGGGCGCCTTGATATAGGGGCGAGGGACACGCGCGCCTCTTAACTCGTGTCTACGGAGACGTCGAGACTGCCCCGTCCACGTCCCCCTCCCAGATTCAACCCTCGGGCCTTCAACCCACCCGCCTCCACCCTCCCACTCATCACGAAGATAGGCTCGCGACGGAGTGAGTCGTAGCCCATAAGAAATTTCACTTTGTTGGATAGGTGTGCGGCTAAAATATGCTCCATTCGCTAATAAGGTGACTGAGCATTGTAAGGTGAAAACCAAGCCCTGTGGGTTCATATGTATACGATTATATCTACGTGTTTATGTATTTATGTGCAGTAGTGATGCCCTTCTTATGCTGAGATAGGAGTCTTATAAGAATACTGGACCATCTTAACCCTTTATTGGACAAAACTGCCCTGAACACAGACTGTTCAGGCTCTGACTTTTCTATATCATATCTAGTATCTCCGGTAAAAACAATAGATGTTATTAATTTGCAATCATCCGACGTCTTTGGTCTTCATAAAGGTACTACTTTTTATTAAAAAAAACAGGAACCTTTCGTATGATATCTTTTTATATTTTATATGCCGAGAGTGTCAAAAATGTTAGATATTCAAATTTCTCTACCATAATCACGGTCAAGGCCTTGAAATTTCAAATAAGAGTCATGGAAATAAATAGTACATACATACCGGCACCATGGTGGTGAATATCTGCTGCTGTAAGTAGATTTGATGTACAACGTTAGTGACTTGACACAGATAGATATGTCGTGCTATTTAAACGCAAGCGAGAGGGCACTTTTGTCTTTTATTTGCAAATAAATACCTACGACTACCATGAAGTCAAGCCCGATTAAGTTTTAATTAGATAAGATGCCAATCCTACTAGTTCCTTATTAGCGAAGTTATAAAAAAAAGTTTCTATTTTTGAGATGCTCCTTTCGTAACCTGTCCACTCTTGCAACACGGTGCCTCCTCAACCCCTCGAGACCACCCTTCTCATCCTCGGCTGAGATTCCCGATCGCGTTCTCCCACTTCCTCGCCCCCGCTTGCAGCCTACTGACCAGCGGCATCTGCAGGCGGTTCCGTTGCCACAGCGCGCGCGCATCTGCCGTTTTTTTATCTCCCAGAAAGTACGTCGTGTATATCTGAGGTGGCCGATACGTGGTCTCGAAAAAAAAGTGTCTAGACCGCTTACGTGTATCAGCCATTGATTTGCTGGAAGAGTGGATGTTGAGTTTCCAATCCGAGTGTGGCCTTGATAAGCTTAATCTGGGAACGAGTGTAGCCGAGGAACACTCACGCATCCGACAGCTGCTCTACCCCACTCATCGGTGTCTCATAGGCGAAGGGGGCGGGTTCGTGATAGGGTTTATCTATTCATTCGTTTGTGAGAAGAGTGCACCAGTAACGGCAAGAATTTTCCTCTATTAAAATTTTCCTTTAATTCAATCTTCAGTCATATTCGCAAGTTAGCAAAAGTTGAGCATGTCGGGCAAAATCTATGAGAATCGGGTAGGTGCGGTGGCTAGAATGGTGGCTTTCCATCCTGAGGGCCGGATTCGAATTTCAACAGAGGTAGCTTCTTTTCATTCGAATACGGGTCCCCACTTGGGTGCTTTGTGAAGAGCACTTAAAGTTCAGCACTCTATCCGTCGGATGAAACATTACATCGTGGTCCCCTTGACCCCTTTCGATAAGAGCAGACTAATGCAGGCACCGCGTTTCTCTCATTGGTTGTTTGGTTATTCAGGGGAGGCGACCGACATCTGAGATCATTTGCGCCATTTTAGGATAGTTGGGTAATTGGGTATTGGTAGGAGTTATTTAGGGGACGGAGGGAGGGTGGAGAGAAACCCGGCGTCGGCATTAGCCTACTCTTAACGAAAGCGTTTCTCTCATCCCTTGCCTCCATCCCTTGAAAATAACCACCATCATTCACTATTCCACTTATTCTAAATGGCACAATTGACTTCAATTGTCGGTCACCTACCCCTAATTTAACTAGATAACGAAATGCTTGTGTGGTGCCTCATGTCATTCGATATAGTTGTCAGCTCTTTGTCACAAAATTGTGAGTGTCAGAAGGACCTGGTCGGGTTTAAGTAGCGACCATCGCACGAAAAAGGGAAAGGGAGGAGCGGAACGCAAAAGTCACGATTAGGAAAACGTGATCAGTTTATTTATGTTGATGCTTTGCCAGTGAATTTCAGTAATCAAAAAATGAGTGGAGTTAGCTAGAGACATTCAACTTAGGTCGAACATTATCCTATCAATTGCTATATTGCTAATTGTTAAAAATTTTAAATGAAAATCGTATCTAGATGTTGTCATTAGTATGACAATCAATAAAAGAAGGGAGGAACTTCCGGTAAAACACCTGAATAATATACGTATCTTATAAGCAAACAAGCTAAGACGCTATCACAAAGAGTCTTTATATCAAAGGTGGAAAATTAACATCTTACGTTAACTTGAAAAATCGAAGCATGAGGAGGTGATAAAGGGTTGTTGATTAAGAAAACCGAGTTTCTAGCGATGGACGAATCAATAAGGGAAAGGAAACTACCTTGGTTGATATGTAGCACTGGTGATTGTTCACCCTTTGCTACATACTTTGCGGTTCCTTGTCGGGTAGTAGGTAGGCGTAGATGAAATCGTCAGTAGAATAGCACAGATGAAGAGAGCATTCAACCAAAAAATCTCCTTACGGCTGGAAATACAATTTGGAAGTAAGGAAACACCGATGAAACTTGCATTTGGAGTTTGATTCTCTATGGTATTGAGGCATGGACGATGACGGCAGCATGGAGTTCAATATTGGAAGCGTTCGAAATGTGGTGCTACAGAAAAATGACGAACATCAAATGAGTCCTCTGAATACCAAACGAAGAAGACCCTAGAAGAGTGGGAGAAAAGTGAGAAGTATGCTGAAAACTTTTAAAATGAGACGGGACAACTTATCGGACATATCTTGAGACATGAATGAATGATGAAGACAGTGGTCGAGAGAAAATAAAATGGGAGGAATTGAAAAAGGAGACCTTGAATGAAAAAACGAGAGCAAGTAGTGAAAGATTTGATGGAGGAAAATTACGTTAGAAAGAATAGGTTATCCGATAGAAAAATCAAGTTGAGAGTTTCCTTTCTATAATTTTCCCTTTGAGTGTGGAGGCAAATTCAACTCTGCACAAAGAGGCCCGTTTTCCCTCGACGGGGCCTTGCACGCAGATTATATTTTCCTGCATATTTTCCATCCATCGGCGTTCCTTCACCTTGAAAGATTTCAAAGAACACTTTTCTCCTTATAACTCAGGTTGTTAAAGTTCGGAACTTTTCCATTCATGATAATACTCCTACAAATGTATTGTGTTGTTCCTTTGTTTATTGATGGTATTCGTGCTATCGTCGATGGAATTTTTTATCCTGATTCAACAATGAACTGAGAATTTTGTTCAAAATTCTAATGAAGCATACTATGGTAACCAACTAATCTACTGCGTAATTGGTCTCTGACTTATTGCTGAGTTGGCACTGTGCCTCCTAAATATTTTTTAAAAATTAATTCCTCCTAATATTTTGGCTTTTACAAAAATATAAAACCAGTTTTGTTCCCACCCAAAGTCATATCATGATCGGCTGACTGGCTTAAACGCAACCACAATGAATTTCTTAAAAAAGTTACCAATATGAGATCAATCATCAAGGCTTATCTAGACGTTCAAGGGAATTGCTAATAGCCGACAATGGCGAGTATTGGAATCAGGCTCTCACTGGGATAGGTTTTGGAATTACTTCTTTTGAAAGTAGCGTGGTAACTTGAGTTTCCGTGACTGTAGATATAGGGAGTGACAGGGATGGTAAATATGGGCGCGCCAAGAGAAGAAAGAGAGAGAGGATGAAATGTGCGTTTGCGCTTGGCTCGTACACATACGCTTGAATATGCGTTCGTGCTTGACTGTGTGAGTTCGAGTGGACTGGCTAAGGACACGAGGAAGTTTTGTCTGCCTCGAGGAAAAAGTTATACGAGTTTCAATTTTCCATGTAATAGTGGAGGAGTGGGAGAGAAACATTCCCGAAAGCTAGGATAGTGCCAGACACCTCCATTCTTGTCCCAGAGATACAAGCAAAGACTCTTCTTGACTCGCCGTTATTGGCAAAAAGCCTCGGCGCCAGCCGGGTAAAAAAATTGAACAGCGGAACCCACACCGCACTCTTACAAAGTTCTTCTATGATTTCAATGACGCCGGGCACGAACTCCTTCCACCAAGGTACCATCTGATGGAGGAGTTTCATTCGCAAAAAATATATACTTTCGCTTTCACGAGCAAAAAGACTTGAACATTAATCGAGCAATGTTAACTTGGAAAGTTAGCAGATTTTTTTCCTTTGAATATGCTTATATTTTACTTTTGAATTTATGAGCATCAGTTCGTTGGAATGGAATACCATTGATAAGATAAAAAGACCGTGCAGGCAATGCTACGGGAAAATTCGGAATTTCTGTTAGTGAAGTGTAATTTTTAAAAAGAAAGTCCATGACAAAGTGATGAAATGAGGAAGAAATTATTTGACAACTGCCTTCCCATAAAGTAAGGTTGACTCTGCAGGGCAGGTCTTATAAATCTTTTATTTTGAGCTGCAAGTATTACAAGATAAGCCAATTTATTGGAGGAAAATCAAGAGTCGAGGTCATAAAGAATAAGTCTTTACGTCTGAATATTCATATCTGGACGTGAAAATATAACGAATGTTAATAAGCTCCTTCAACTCGTGTCCAGTTAGAGTTTTGACTTGTTAGAAGCAGTATTTAAATGCATAGTGAACATGTTTGTTGTAAAAGGAATACCCTTTGCTTAATTTTCTCAATGAGCTTCAAACAGTTTTTTAGAAAACTTCAGAAGAGTGTGTCGTCAATTTTCTATAGCTGTTTTACTCGGTTTCCTCTCTTAGATATTTACTTGCCTGCAATTATCTTTTAGACTTTTTATAAGCATTTCAGTTTTGTTGTGACGTATTTGTCAGTGTCCTTGAGTAAAATGGAAGTGATCTAGTATAGTGACGGGTATATAAAGGAACGTCATCCGTTACGTATGCCCTATTTGACGCTAAGTCAAAGTGGTATACGTGATGGGTCGCCCATTCTTGACTATCACATTGAAACCATAAACGTACAGCAAAAAGTGTAACTTTCAGTTATACTTCTTGTTGGAGGTATTTTTTTTTAAGATTACCTTGAAAAATGGGCCGACCCAAAATTCTAGGAACATAGGATGCAGATAATCGGCATTTCCTTTTAGGTATCAACAATCCAATTAATGCCCACGTCAATTTTAGCCAGAAAACACCTCATCCACTGGAGTAAAAAAAGTTCTCATCTTTTCTCCATAAAATTATTTTATTAGCACGAATGCTCGATTTTTTGCCCTGAAGAGGTAAGGGTGCACATCTTTCCTGGTAGAAGAATGTGATAAGTAAACCGTTTACTGGCCCCATTCCTCATTCTCCACCGCCTCCTTCCTTCAACTTCTTACTCGGGGTTAATCGACAAAAGTTTATGACCACCGGAGGCAGAAGGTATCCCTGAGGGGAGCAGGAAGAAGACCCACCAGTCCCCCAAAGGGAGCCAGATGGTGCCCATTCCCCAATCATCAACAACACCACCAACATCGAAGCCAGATTAGATTTTCGCCCTGCTCTCGCCTTTTATAAATCCCGTCCTTTTACAAGCCCTCAATTTTTTTAGCACCCCATCTCTCCTTCCCTCCCACCCTCAGCCGCGTCACACATGCATCAGATTCGCCCCTTCCTGTGGGTAACACCCTGCACCCTCCCAGCCGTCTCACCTCCAAAAACCCACCCTCCTCGAGCTCCACATAGGTATCTCCTCTCTCTCCCTCACTGCAAGTTTCTTATATCCCGCAACCTCATGCTCGATCAGGCGTGCGATTTCTCCAGCAGCTGCGCCCCCGGCGTGCATGCTACGATCCCCGTACTCCTTGACGTCTCGGCTCGTCGTGCATACCTTCCCCCGCCTCCCCGTGTGCGGGCGAAATTCAAACTACCGTGCGTATCGCCGCGATGATGCCCAGGCTCTCTCATTTCCCCGCTCTTTCGCGAGACGAATCCGGAGTGTTTGAGGAGGTGCCTTGGGTCTCTCCTCCGCGCTCGGGCGGAACCAATCGAAGAAAGGGACATCCGCTTCGGCAGCAGCACCGGCCGCAACAGATCCTACGCCTCGCCTACGATGCTGCAAGAGAGTGGACGGCGAGGCGAATCGCGGAATTATGGCCGCCGACAGATTGGGGGAGATGACAAGGCTTCCTACCTCCCTCGGGAGGGATGAATCGGAGGGAAAGAGGGGAGGATAAAGGGATGGGGAGGGATGTCCCGGACGACCCTTAGGGAAGGTGTGTATGTGTGTGTTTGCGTGGAACGACCTCGGTGAACTTTAAAGGTATTCTTCCTTCATTCTGATCCCATCGCCAGGGAAGCGCTTCGTGCCGAGGTTACGTCTGTCCTGAAAGTAATCTCATCCATTTTTCCATCTAATTTTTTCCGTCTCGGCTTCTGGGTTAGCTTATCCTCCTCTCCGTTGCAGTCATAAGGCTTTTCTAAGAGACCCATTTCAGTTCTTTATCCTTGGAAAATGTGCTTGTTCGGAGGCTAATACTATACGTCTACTTTAGGCATTACGGCATTTGTTTAGGCTAAAATTATTTTGATGCTCTAGGACGAATGTTTGAAAACCATCGAAAACTTGGGATAAAATATGAGGATTTTATATATTTCATTCTTACGTCCGTCTTTCATTTTTAAGAAAATATTGATGTTGTCTACTCTTTTAAAAATTACATGTACCTACTTTCTTTCCCATCCAAATTGAATTACAGTGTCTTATTTATTTTTGCATGTGCAAGAAAAGTATAACTTCTTTCAGACACAATCGAGACATTAGTAAAGACGAAAGAAGCCTGAAACAACTACCTTTATTCGTAATGACATTTTTTCCTAACCGTCATTATTTACTTTATACCTGCCTAATCATGTTATCTTTCATAGTTTCCTTATCCAAGACGTTCTTGCTTTCTCCCCCCATTGACAGATAAAAAAAAATGATTTCCTACCGTGATAGCTGAAATGAGTATTGTGATTATAGTATGAGTAGAAATAGAGAAAGTTGAAGAATGGAACAATTTTTGCCGTTGGTAGAATTCCTTGGTGTCATTGCCCTCCGTTTAAATTCAATTTTAGGTTGGTTTAAAACGGAAATATTTTCCAGGTGTATGCGTTTATAACAAATGGTTTTCTTTAAGTTTCTTGCCTCAACTTTCTAGGGAAACGACTGTCGATTACCTTTGATATAGTTATTAATACTTGGAAATACATCGTCTGTGAATACCTCTCACTTGCATGGAACCGAATTATTTACTTGATATTATTTGTGAAATTTTATAAATTGATTTATTTTTGCGTACTAATGTAGTTACCTGTCCAAATTTTCGGAAGTGTTAGTACTTCAGACAAATATGTTTGTGTAACTTTATTAATCAAGGATAATAGATTTTTTGTTTCCAACATTAATTTTTTTAATTGCATTTCTTGTAAAAAATGTGATCACCATTCATTCAGTGGAAACAATATTTTGCCATAAAATTTATATTTTCCAAGGTTATGTAGCTTCCATAGACTATCTATGTAGTATTTATTATTCGGTTTTAATAACGTATTTTAAACCATCTGGTGTCATAAATTTGAACAATTAAAGGTGTAGAAGCCGTTATAGGTATTGACCCGCCGCACTGAGAGAGTTAATTAATAATGGACGTATTCAAAATAGCAGTCCTCAACTTAAGTGGGCGTCCGAATTATTTTAAAACGTATTTTTTTCATGCTCTTTGGTCTTTCAGAGTTTCAAAAAAATAAATTTTTACTTACTTGCTGTTCTCTTGGAGTACAGTAAAACAAAAGAACATCAATACATTTCTGCTGATACTTTTAGGTTCCAAAATCCTTCATAAATTTCTTAATGAACCTAACAATGATTGATTTGGGAAAATCACAGCGGATTCTGTTTGCTGAGACGGAGTAAGGATGTTATCTCCAAATAATATATATTTGTCGAACAGCGGTTACCCAATTCTTCATCTTATATATGAGAATCGTATTCAATGGATTATGGAAAAGCGCAGATTTAACAATCATCATTTTACTGGGATTTTCTCCACCATTAATCTTTTTTTCTTTTCCCCCGCAAGAGGTCTTTTTCCTGCCATAGCAAAACCTGGACTAAAAACAAATGCACAATAAATCAACCGAAGGGTGTTCGATTCGAGAAAAATTGAATCATTCATAACTGGATCAGATCCTTTATTCTCATTCTCCAACCGAGTCGCCCCTTTTGTTTCCACCATTTATTTTGACCCCCCACTCCATACCCACACGAAAACCACGGGGGCTTAACGTCTTCTCCACAGTCTCGAGCGAAAATGTGTGTGTGAGAGAGAGGAGTGGTTGAGTATGCCGCGAGGTATGTTAAACCTTGTGCGACGCCATCGGCGGGTGGAGATATATGCGATAGGGAGACGGGAAGGGGATATTCTTTCATGCGTAAAGTTGACGGAGATGAGACGCACTAATGAAACGCATTGCTCTCCACTTAAAGATGCGATGAGTAATTAAACATGGACCCACCCACTCGCTCCCAACTTCTCCGCCCCCCTTCTTAAGGAGGAAGGCCCCCCTCCTCCCTTTGACTCTGCTGGATTCATTAATGCGTCACCCTCCTTCGGATCCCCTCAGATGTTTCGGATCCTCTCACCCCCTTCGCAATGATGGATATCCAGCTTACGAACTCCCGTGCGTATCCCTGATTCCCTCTCACCCACATCGCACGCGTTCGTTCCTCCCCCTGTCCTCCCTTCCTCCCCCCTCGCCTCCTCCATTCTCCCTTCTCTTCCCGCCGGCGTGTCCTCTCTTATCCGAAACCTTTTGTGGAGGTGAGGGACTTAGAGCTCTTCTTTTCCGCATCAACTTTTTGTCCCGCCGGCGTCGTGGTCGTGCGAGTGCGACAGAGGGATCTCCCCCGCCATGCGCTTACACACCACTCCCACTCTTTCGTAATCCCAAAAAGAGAGAAATCCCTGGGGGGGGGGGGGGGGGGGGGTGCGGGAGATAACTCGGGGCGCAGGCAAGTAGGTTCACCCCAATGGGATAGAATATTTTTTTTTTCGTGCCCCTCCCTTTCATCCCCCGACTTTTACACTCATTGCAGTGTAGATTAAAATTCTTCGCTTTTATCGGCATAAGTCGATCCAATCTGCTACTAATGAGGTTATCTTCTTTTGTAAGAAATGAAGACTATGCATTATTTGACCACGACGTTGCCGTGTGAGTGAACGATTCTGCTTTTGATCGGGAACACGGGTTCAGATATGGATGACGACTCTATTGACACCTTTATGTTTAATCCTCCTTGTTTTCTGGACACGACCATGCCCTAAGAAAAACATGCGGGTCGTAATGTTTCGGATTAATTTCATCCGCCCTTGAGTTTAGGTTTCTGCGTGCTTTACCCTCTCAGATAAAACAAATTTTATGTTGATAAACTTGGTTTTTTCAGGATTAATAGTAGTTTTCGTACGAGATGTTATTGACTCATAATATTTATTCAGTGAAAAATTGCAGTAAACGTTTAGCCAAATAATTTTAAAAAATGTTGTTATACCCGTTAAAAGAATATATTTTATGCTAAGAATAGTTTAGTTAGTGGAATAATTTGCGGAGTCATCATCATCGGTCAACAATCCTAAGATTGGTTTGAAGCAGCCCTCCACTCGATTCTCCTATCGGCCAAACTCTTCATATTAACGATTCTCTTCATATGGAAGCAATTGTCTTCAGATGGTCTTTTATCACTCATTTTCGCATTGACTATGCTAGAGTTGCTTACAATTTCGCACCAAATTTGTGTCGTGTACCACTTACAGTATTGTACTACTTATAGTATAGCCCATTGCATATTTTTTTAATTAGCCTGAGAAATGTTCTAGGAATATTTCTTTGAGCTCACAAATTTTCCAGCGTGCGTTAAGTAACATGGATCCACCCCAGCCTGCCTTTCGATCGCTTTCCCCTTTTCCTTCGGACACCTCCACGCAACTTTTCGCGTTTTCCCTGCTTTGGACGGTAGTTTTACTCACTTCGTCCGTTTCAGGGATTCCAAAATTACCTTCATCCATCTCCCTTCCCCAACATGCCGAACTTGGTGATACCTACTCTTGTTAGTTCTTGCCCCGAATGCTTCATTGTCTCCGGGGCTTTCCTTTTTCTGTTCCCCCCTTCTCTTCCTCCAAGAATCCTGTTCATTCCCAATCTCATTCGTCGCCTAACTTGGACAATTCCTTTGTTTTCCTCCTCTTCTGGTGGTCTTTCACCCGTGGCTCTCCATTTTCTCGGCTCCCCTATTTATTACCGGTAGTTGGATGCCTTTCCCACCTAACCTCGATCCCGTTTATCTGAGAAATAATTAAGTTTGCCGTTTAACCGAGTGATGAATGGGAAAAGGGGTTCCAACGTCTAATATTCACCCTATATTGGGGAATTTATGGTGATCTTTGTACTTCAGCGTCCTTCTTCGCCCCGTGGCTTCTTTGCCCATGACTTAATTTTCTTCCGATTACTTTTTCCTTGCTGTATTTTTTTCTTATTTTGCTTAGTTGCAACCTGTTTCTCCAACGCTTTATTGAGATAGTTATATTACCTTGAGTAGAGATGTGTGCCTATAAGTAATGTAGGGGGATACTCAAGCTCTGAAGAAGTGTGAGTACTAGAACTAACGTTATTGGCAAACCACGGGCTTTTCCAAGATGACTGTTCCACCCTTATTTGCTAATTTCTTGCGCGATAGAGGAATTAGATGATGCATGATCCTTCCAGTTGGAGTGACCTATGACTAGAGCCATGCAGTTTCCTCATGAGACTCATGTAAAACCTCTTCATCATCAATAATTTCTGGATCTGAATTGACTTTATTAGTGTGCCGAGAACAATCCATGGTTTCAGGAGACAGCTTTCCGCATTAGAAATTTTTTTATTCCATGAAACACTTAAATTAAATTATTTCAGTGTTAGTTTGTTTAATACAATATCCTATTTCCATTACATTTCATATCTTCTCGTTTTGATGGTAGAGTCAAAGCGAATCGCCAGTGATCTTCGAAGGGAGTTATTATCTCCGTCGGGGGACAATGCAGAAATGCTCCTATACCCTCTACTCACCAGGAGTTTGGGTAAATTACAACCCTTGTCATGTCCATCTCAACCCTTTCTCTACCCCGCATATCACTTCCTGCCCCCGTGTATCTACTTCAATCCCATCAGGAACATCCCTCCTCCGCATTATTTTTTTCCATTTTCTTCCCTTTTCTTCCCAGGCTCCCCCCGTCTTCACGTCATGATCAACCCTTCTTACCGTCTACCAATCTCCCCTCCTGGTTTCTCTCTCTCGTAGTTATCTCACTCAGGCTTTCCTTTCCCTCCCCGTTCTCCCTTCATAACCAAGTCCACCGTGCTTTGCCCTCCACTTCGACGCAAACCCTCACGCTTCCGAAACCCCCCTTCTCCACCACTGCCATAACAATTCCCGCTCCACCCCCTTATGTACCTCTTTGTGCCAAAGCGTGACTGACACTGAGTGAGAAAGAGGGAGGGTAGCAGTTGGGGAGGGGGAGGTCCTCCTCCTTCCAACGGGTTCTAATCCTTTTGCGATATCCCCACTTCCCGCCTTTCCACACGCCGGATACTTCGACCCTCTCCTCCATTACCCGGCAGCACGCTAATGGACGAATGCGTCGTCGGCGGGCGTCCGAATCCCGCGGTAATCTTCTGGCACCCTTCTTCGCATCCCCGCCTCCGTAACTATTTTCCCTTCATCCCTCCTGCCATACCTCCTCGCTCCTCCCAGATGCAAGCCGCCCACTCCCGGCTTCGCCGTCCATAATACCTTCGGGCGGTAACATTATAGTGTGCAGCTGCGTTTTCTTTTCCATTTAGGCGGATGAAAACGCGTTTCTCCCCCTCTGCACCTCCCACTACTGCGCGACGGGATGTTACAAGGCGCAATCTGTAGTTTCCCTGTCCGCGCTTCGCTCCGGATTTTTACCGGAATGCCCAGGGGCTTCGTGCGAGGTCCTTCGGGGCCGTAGCTGTCCAGCGGAGCCTCACGTCACTTGCTGGATGCTCCAGCGCTGTGTCACCATGGTGGACGGGCTCCCGTCTTTTTTTTGGAAGTTGCGCGTCCCAGAGGAGATTCCTGTGCCCCTTGAGGCTGCAGCGACAATTTTCGTCTCTTCTGTTCTCTTTCTCGCGTCATGCAGCGCTAGTGTCCCTGCATGTGGCGCATAGTGTGCCGACACATTATTGGAAATTATAATTTTCTCCCTTCTCGGTAGTACTGAAGCATAAAAGCGGTCTTGCAAACATTATTATTGTGATACTATAGCATTATGGGCATAATTTTGTGGGTTTGTGAACTTGATTAGCTGTCTTAGGTTATTATTTCTTGGATAATGACTTCTAATTCACTCTAGGACTCATCGCTCTCACTTTTTTACTTTACTTTTTTCAACCTGAGCGTAGGTTGTCTCGTTGAAGACATCCTTTCATTTTTTATCCCTTTCATAATGTATAAATAATTACAACAGATAATTTATTCGGGTGAAGATGCATTAAGTTTTTAATAGTTTGAATTCCTCGGTTCTCTTCTTTCCATTTTTTCACCAAATGCTACTATTCCTCCAGATGTTAGTTTTCACACAACTGCATACCGTCATATTATTTTCTCCACCTCGCTCCTAAACTTTTTATTGGTTTATGTTCGTGTTTCAGAACCAAACCCTGAAGGGACTTCGTCTGTTTCTTGGTTGTAGTCAGCCTACCGCAGCAACCATATCTATAATGCGCCGGCGTAATATCTAAAGGTCATGGGTTGGAATCCTGCGTTTGGTATGGAATTAATATTTATCTAAGGATTAAAGTAGGTTATATGAAGTGATGTTTCCTGAGAAGTTTTAGCGCCTTATCACCTTAATCTAAGACTCCTGATTTATGGCCCACCTAGTTCGTCATTTTGTAGTTACGATGCCCGATGTTACTGAAGGAACTATTTATTCCTTATTCCATTTTTACTTTCGTTTTTCATTCCAAACTCTGTCTGAAGAAGTGTAATTAAGTAATGAGTGTCTTCGTTGAATTCTTTGTTTTATTGCAATTCCTTTCTTTGAAACATGAAGAGCGATTTCTTATTGCCGCACTATCTTCAAAATGACTTTAGATTCGCTTTACCTCCAAGGAAATCGAATCTCTATCCACACATGAGCATAATTGTTCATGGAGTTAGCCAGTTTTGAAATAAACGTAGTCGTAAAGTTATTCTGGCACGTGCAAATCTTTCTTTAAATGTTCTTTTATAACTAATCCTTGTTTTCCTTTATCATAAATTTAATATGTTCTGCTAATAATTCTTTTCTAATGCAAAATATTTTCCCACCAAGAGTTCAATATTGTCGATTTCCTTGGTGTCCCTCCTTATTTTTAAAATTTAGCATTTCACTATCCATTCTTTTAAATTTTATTTTCTCTCTCCATGCGGAAATAATGGAAAAATGATTTTTACGTTGTATATCATACTAAGAACACCGATATCCATTCTGTAACATCTGCATTCTTTCATTAACATGTACTCATGAGAACCCCGCATTCAACGATGTTGGCGGGTATTTATGCTTATTTCCTGCGTATTCATTCCATTTACCTTGATGTGAAGGGAAGATGTAGGGTTCTGCACAATACTATGATAACTCCTCTTAAATCGATTTATCAATCGTTTTAATGTACGCCTCATCAGCTCTCTTCCCATTCTCTGTTACAAGTCAACAAATCATAGTGGCGGCTCATAAGTTTAATCCTGGTTGCAATCTTAATAAGGAGCAAAATCACAGTTCGTCAGATTTCACCAATCAACACTTATGAAGCAGTCCTTAATCCCATTCTATTTGTCAAATACAATTATTGACCTAGGTATTGTATAAGAATGTCTATTATGTTCGTCACTATGGCCAAATCATATTTATGAAACGATCTTACTTAGTGCTCTTAGTAAATATAAAAATACTTGGTTGATTACACAATTTATTTAGATAGACTCTACCGGTTTCAACCTTTACAGGTCATCATCAGGAGTTTCTAGTCGGGTCATCATCATATTCTATCTAAATAAATTGTGGAATCAACCAAGTATTTTTATCTTTACTCTGTCTAAATTCCACCAAGTGAACTTGCCGACCATCGATTTTATTACTGCTCTTACTTTGATTCCTGAATTTGTGCATTTTCTCGCTCTAAGATAATATATATAAGTAATTCCACTTGTGAACTTACATTTATTTCCTACTTTCCAATTTATTTTTTTGCATCCTTTATTGCGTACGCATTATCCCTAATTGTCTCTTTTAGAGTCTAGATGCTAATTTATAGACCTTACCGATAGAATAATAAGTCTATGTTTTTTCCACTGCCAGCGATTTTTTGACGTGTTTTGGGTTGCCATTGAAAAGTTGGCTCCCAAAAATGCTAATCTGCAACCTTCGAAATTGACCGGCGAGAAATGTCTTCTCCAGTTAAGAGCTCATGGGCCTAACAAGTTCCCTCGTTCGCTTTTCCCGTTCTATTCACGCTTCCCTTTAATCTATGCCTGTCTTTGTCACTCGAGGACGTCCTATTCTCCTGTGAAATTAGAAAGGGAGTTTCTCAAATCGCGGTGTGAACAAGCAAGATTTAGACTTTAAGTAAGTTTCAGGGGACCCGACTTTTGATCTGACACTGAGGAGACTATTAGGCCCACTCAAGAAAGGGACGGATTTCCCAACTATATTGCATGCTAACTAATCAGTAGAGCTAAAGGATACAAGTCCTCTTTTTTCGTACTGCGGTACGTCGCGTAAAACATGGCGGTGTAAAAGCCTTGCATCGAAGTTTTAACGGACCAGATTCTATTTTACTTGAACGCTACGTCATTCACCAATTCAATTCTTTTTTTAAATATTTTTACTCCACAGAAAAAATTATCGCTCCATGTACACGTATCTACATCTAGAGATTACTTTGCAAGCATCCGCAAAGGCGTTTTCAACTATTTGAACAAATAGTTCAAATGTGGATGAGCAGGAAGAAAAAACGTTTGAATAGGAGCTGTACTTTCCTGGTTGTATTTCAGAGAGTAACCCGGAATACTCGATGCGTGCTCTTGATGAGGAAACGCAGCGTGTGCTGGACGTATATCCCTGCTTTGCAGTCCTGTTCTTCGGAATAAAAATCATTTCGCCCATCGTGTTATTTCAATTTTACTGTCGAAATCCCTCCGTGGTCCACCGAAGTTTGTTATACGAGGGTTGCTATTTATATTTCTGGCCTAATAATGAAGAAACAAATATTTATGATCGAAATTGGTTTTATTGCTTTTCAAATTATTCTCCATGAAGATTAATACATTTTTGCATGCTGTTGAACCAATTTTCGAAGCACTTTTTCCACCCCGATTGACGTAATTCCAAAACGTGTCTTATGAATTAATCAACCCCTTATTCCAGTGTCGAAAAACGTCGACCACGTAATTTGTTTTTGATGTTCGGGAATGTAAAAAAGTAATTGGGTGCCAAATTAGGGCTGTACAGTGTATGACCCATTAATTCGATGTTTTGGCCGGTCAAAAATTCCTTTGTTTGAGCCGATGTGTGAGCTCGTATCTTCATGATGACGAATGATTCGCTTCTTCTTCGACTTCTTCCGAATTTCTCCGAAGACCTCTGGCAAATAAATGGTCGTGTACCATTCAGAATAGACCGTCTGACGATGCTCGAACGCCACTGTCGCCTCGTGACCGGAAATGCCAAAGAAACAGGCAACCATTTGCTTCGATGTGCTTCTTCTGCGAACAACTTTTGTTGGATTTGGCTCGTCTTGGGAGACCCAAACAGTCGAATGCTGTTTTTTCTCGGGCTCATATGCATAGATCTATGTTTTGTCACCCATGTAGATGTTATACACAGCCTTTGATGCACCTTGAACGTATTTTTCCAACATTTCCTTGCACCAATATACACGAGCCTTCTTTTGAGCGTTTGTCAGATTATGCGGAACCCGACGGGAATGTCTTTTTTACGGCAAAATGATCATGCAATATCTTATTTAATCTTGTCGTACTATTTGCCAAAAATGTCTCAGTCTCACAGTATGTCACATGGCGATCTTGCTTTATCAATTCACGCACAGCATCGATGTTTTCTGTCAAAACAACCGATTTTGGACGACCTTCACGGAATTCGTCCTGGAACGAAAGTCGGACACAATTGAATTCGTTATATCTGTTTTTACGGTGCTGCAGGATGGTGATTTATCACCGTATAAAGAATGAAGTTCATCGATGCACTCCTGCCTTGATAATTCATGTCGAAAGTTATGAAAAATAATCACACAAAAATCTTCGCGAGTAAATTCCATTTTTTGCCCGAGATAAATTTTTCAAGTTACTGCAAATCGCGCTCAAATGACAAAATATTCTGAAGAAGGTTATGTTCAACAATGTTAAGTTCCCAATGTAAACATCAGATAGCGCCTGGCAATACTTACTGTTGCCAAGGCCAGAAATATAAATAGCAACCCTCGTATCCCTGCGTTATAATCGTGGAATAATAATCGTTTCGCCTATCATGTTATTATCATCATATATGTTATTTCAATTTTACTGTCGAAATCTTTCCATGTTCCACCGAAGTTTTTTACACTGTCTATCTATGTAAATATGCATTAATGAGGCAAGACGTAATAATGGATGAAGTTTTCCACTCCCATAAATGAAACGAGGACGATAAATTATAGTTTCAGAGAGTAACCCGGAATGCTCGATGCGTGTTCTTGATGACGAATCGCAGCGTGTGCTGAACGTATATTCCTGCGTTGCAATCCTGTTCGGAGTAATAACCATTTCTCCTATCGTGTTACTTCAATTTTACTATCGAAATCCCTCCTCACTTCGCCGCATTGTAAACGAGCTTACCGACATAAAATATTAATCTCTGTTCGATAAATTTCGCGGAATAGAGAGAATTAGTTGAAAAATTTCTCTGTTATGATCCCTACTGTCTAGCATCAGCATGAGAATATTCATTCCCTCTCCTTTTACTTTTGATTAAAATACCTTTCAGACCGCTCACTCCTCCATTAGATGACTGAGTTTTTCTTACGTGAACCCCCTCTCCTATGAGAGGAAAGAACGTGGACCCTTAAAGAAGGGGAAGGGAGCTTCATGCGTAATTATTTTCTCATCACACCCCTCCATATCCCCACCCTCTTCCCGTTAGCATCTCCAAAAAACCCTCTCTCACTCCTCTTTGACGTCAGCGGCTAATCCGTCTCCATCGGAGTAGAAATGCTTCCTTGAAGTAGGGAAGGGACTGGGTGGATAGTGCGTGAGTAGGGAAGGATACGAGAGAAGGGGCTCCCGTCATAATGTTCTTTGGGGTAAGTCTCCTTGCTCAGCGACCTCCATCTTCCTCCCCGATTAGATACCCTCCTTCGGCTGGACACGCGTCTCTCTAATATGCAAATGATTCCTACCAGAAACTTCTCATCTCCTTCACGTCCCCTCCTTCCCTCTTCCTTCATCCTCCATCACGCAGAACAACTCCTGCCTTTACGTGGAAGGGGATGGTTTTCCTTCTTTCCTCGAGGGCTCCGCGATTCGTTCTGCTCCATTCCGTTCCCCAAACCCCCTCAACCTCGCCCTCCCCCCCCTTCCCGAGGTTCATTTTCATCAGGGCAGACAGATCCCTTCCTCTTGCACGGGTCTGCCTACCGTCCAGACGGTCTAAGAACTCCCGATGAGTGCACACACCATAATAGATGGCCCATCCAGCTTGTTTTGGGATTTAGAACGTGAATGCGATAGCAAATTTTCTTGTGAGGGTGAAAGTCTCATTTGAAATAATTTCATGGAAATAAAGTGTAAAATCCATAACCTCCACATTGACCATTGAAGGTGTTAACAAAATAAATTCAAGGAAATTTAGTTTTGGCCAGTAAAATGTTAAACGTAAATGTGTGATATTGTACGTGTAAGTAATAATGTTTATTATCCAATAATATGTCTTGAACGTCTGGAATAATATTCATTGTAATAAAAAGGCTAATATTTGAGGTGGCCAGGATGATGGTTAATTACATAAAATTTAAAACCATGAGGATGGAATCATTAAATTCCGAAACGTTGCCAAGGAAATTATTTGAACAATTTATCCATCAAAACTCAATATCTTTGAGTTCACTTTAATTTAAATGTTAGTGGTGAAATGTATTTAAGAATTCAATGCTATATACTAGTTTCTTTTTCATATAGCTATTATTTCGAGACTTTCCAGCCACAGGTTCGTTTGTTGCGTCGCAGGGTAGGCGTGACTTGAGCTAGGTATCTGTGAAAGAAACTCTTTTCCTTTTGGTTTTTGCGGCAATGTCACGGTCATTTTCCTCATATCATGTCATAAAGCTTGCCAATTGAAACCAACAAGAATAAGCGCAGGTGGCCTTCAACGTGCGGAACGGGGTAATAAAGTATTTTGTCTCGCACTGTAAAGGGAGTACCATAAAACGCAGAGATTCCCCACCGTTGGAAAATGGGTTCTGAAGAATTGGTCACGTAGTGGCGGCTGTGAAATGTGGTACTGAACAGAGGTAGATTGTCTTTTTTACTTGAGGCAGAATTAATTATATGCAATAAAATTCGCTAATGCTAGGCCTGGCAGGAGCCTCTTGAGATGGAGGAACAACTTGTGAAACGGGCTTAAGGAAAGATACCTTGGCGATTTATTTTAAATGTTTGTTGAGGATGATTGTGTTGGCTATAAGTTTGTGATGGCTACGACTTGTCGATCAACCCACTTGGTCCTTGTTTTGAACTTCATGCAGGCTACACGTGGTTCACATCTACATCTGCACGATACCCTGTCAGCCACCGCGAGGGTGTGTGGTAGGGGGTGAATATCACCAAGCCTGCACTATAAACATGTAAACATGCTACTATAGGGTCTCAGGCAACTATATTGTTAGTATCTACATAGTAATAAGGATTGGTTGTTAATGCATGCATCATGCACTACAGACTACTATAAAATATTTCCCCTACCTATCCCTTTGCTATGCTGCCTATTCTGTTATCTTATAGTAAGGGGGGAAAAATGCCTTTTTTTAATCTATCAGTACCTACAACAATCTATCTCTCTAATCTTATTTATCTAGTCGAATCTAGCATAATACGCTGGTGTTTTTAATATTATATGCCTAACATCTGCAGTAAAGCTATTCGATTTAAATTTCTGCGAGAGATTTAATCTGAACTTTAACCTACGCTCTAAAAATGATTCCCACCGTAATTCTTGTATTAATTCTGATACACTACTCAACCTATCGTAACACCTACGAACCTATCTGCCCTGAGGCCCAGCT
The DNA here is from genome assembly GCA_933228895.1 of Platycnemis pennipes. Lineage (NCBI taxonomy): Eukaryota > Metazoa > Arthropoda > Insecta > Odonata > Platycnemididae > Platycnemis > Platycnemis pennipes. The sequence continues at coordinate 59,019,921 of OW121853.1, forward strand.
AGTGAAAAGTAACATCGCTCTTTAAGCACAATATGATATGATGTAGTCAACAGCGTGTATGTTCTGTGTGGTCTTGCAAACGTCTACTCCTGTACTCAGCGCCGATGCATCATGGTTTGTAAATGCATTCTGAATGTGAGATAAGTATGTCTGCGGGTGAAATGATGGATTACGGTCCTTTTCCACCTCTACTTTACCGCCAAGCCCCGCCACACCCTAAACATCTGGGGCGCAATTTGCCATTGTGAGCGCCCTTTGAAGCAGCAGCATTGGCGTGAATCACGAAGGAGAGGATATCGAAAATTGACGGCGACGTATAAAATTACACGCCTCCTATTCTCCGAACGCTCTTAGGCTTGAGAATTACCAGAGGAGCCCGAAATCCTGTCAGCTGCTCCCCGGCCGTGATTATGACTTCTAGGAGGGGCACTTCGGTGATGGCTCATGTTACAGACGGGACACCGCGTGATGTAACCGGGGTAGTCTGGATGAAATTTAATGGTAAAATCTACGCCAACACTGTAACCCTGCAAAGCAATCCAAAGATCTGTGAAATTGGATATTTCATTCAAGGTATACATGATCAACAAGAAAACGATAATATTGCTCATGACTGTTTTACCAATTTCACTGTCAGAAATTAAATATCAAAAGGACCACGGTGAATTCATATGCAGTGCGTCCTCCTATCTGTTAATAACAAAATGCCTGAAAGTTATTGCTCAAACCATATAAAGGTATTTCTCATGGTATACTCAATATATAAAGATATATCCAAAACAGTTCCACTCATAGTTTGTGTATTTAGAGGTTCACACGTGCATGATAAGATTGCCTAAAATCTAAATTACCGTTTCTAATATCTCTTTATTTCATTTTAGCTTGTTTAACCTATTATTGTCCCATATTGTAGGTGGAAAAAAAGATATATTAACCATCAAATGTAACCTAAAATTAAGGGACACATGCGAGTGGAGGAAAGTACGGAAAGGGAGTGCCCACAAAGAGATCTGATGTGATAAAATGGAGTTTAAATGAGTGTGGCGGAACGGATCAAAAATGTATGAGTAAACATGAAGAACACGATCTTCACGAGCGTATTCGTTAGGGCTGGGGAATGAGTTGAGCTCTTCATAATGATGTGGTACGTACAAATAACAACACCGCGTATTATTTTAACCTTAATGAATTTCGAGTCCGCGAAAACACGTCGCTCATTTCGGTTATAAACCAATATGTTGTATTACGTTTTTTTGTCTTGTTTCTTAGCAGCTGTACTTATCGCTACAAATAAAACAAAAATAAATGAGGCTGTTATCCCATCATAAATAATGCAGTGTTGATGGAGGAGAAGCGTTGTAGCGAAAGGCTTACCGAACTATTCCAGCACCACTAGCTGAAACAATTATGTTCGTATTTTCTCTTGAGTATTATGTGTGAAGGTGATCAATGTGATGTAAAACTAAATTTCTGTTCTCAAGATAAAATGAAACGCATTTACTATGCGCAGAACCTGTCAAGTTATTCGGTCTATTGAAACAAGGTTTCCGTATTCACAATTGGTATTATATTGCAATGGGTAAGTCTTTCTTCCCAAGAGACATTTTTTCGCATATCTTTGGATAATCCATACCCTTTTCTCTCTCAAAAGCTTCTTATTTCTGAAATTAATCCCCTCTTAACACCGTTTTTCCTGCTTTCTTCCCAATTTCGTTTTGAAGTTCCTGTTCATCCTTTTTTCAACCAGGTTTACGCGACATTAACACCTCTTTTGCCGCGTTCGAACGCACGTTTGCTACTCTTACGTATTCCCTTTATTTAATTCTTCTTCTACTTACTTCCATTTATTACTATGTAGATACTAACAATGTAGCTGCATGTAACCCTATTATGTTGCATGTTTCCATGTAGTACCCTAAGTTGCATGTCAATAGTGCATGTTTGGCGATCTACACCCCCAGCCGTTCATCCTCGCGGTAGCTTGCAGATTATCTCGTAGATGCAGATGTAGATTACATCGACATTTATTTGCGTATTTCGTATTCTCCACCGTCAATCTTTCCTTCCTTACCCTCAGTATCAGATTGCGTCCTCCGACCACGGATTAATCCTACGACCAAGTTGAGAAATTTTTACATCTACATCTACATCTGCATAATACCCTGCAAGCCACCACAAGGGTGTGTGGCAGGGGGTGATTGCTCACCAAACATGCACTACATATCATGCATAAAAAAGGAATAGTATTAATATAGTAGTCAGAACTACACTATTTAAAAAAGATAGAAATTGCAAAGCAAACATGCAAAAACATTCTGTTAGTAGGGTTAGCTTTAAGTACTCACACCAACATGCAGCTACCAATGCTATTCATTGCTACTCTCCGATAGGACATATTTACCGTTATTCGTATCTCTAATTGTGCGAGGGAAAAAGGACATTTTGAATCGGTCAGTTCGGCAATCAATTTCTCTAATTTTATGATTATGGTCCAGTCTGCCATAGTAATTTGGGGTTCGTAAAATATTTTTAACATCATCACTGAAAATATTGTCTTGGAACTTGTGTAAGAGATTAAGTCTAAATTTCAACCTGCGATCTGACAATGATTCCCATTTCAATTCATTTAATAGACTGGTTACGCTAATATACAGAACTTTTAGAAGTAATGCTCGGTCTAGTTTACAGTGTAGGAAAATTCTCCACAGTGAATATGCGTCATGGCGTGCTAATGGATATGAACCGGAATCAAAATAGAGAGAAATGGGTGCAGACGAAAGGGACTCTGTGGTATCGGATCGGGAAAGGGGAGAAGTTCGGACCAACAATCCGACAGAGTTGGACGAGGAGTCTGAGGAGGAAGTGGGAGATTTGGAGGGACTGGATGTCATCAGGGGGTTTCGACTCTCTCCCTCTCTCGAGTTTAGGTCCGTGTAGGGGTGACGGGATTGAAAGGGGTGGGAATATGACGCGAGGGAAAGGGAATGACGTGAGGAGAGCAGGAGGCATCAAGAGAGGGAGATGTGCGCGGAATGGTTGCGAGGACTCTCTCGAAATCTGCAACCGTCACGTTCCGGCAGTATATACACCCCAACGGCCTGTGCTTCCCAGCCCTCCCTCCCCTCACGTCGAGTGTTGCCCCACCCTCGCTCCTCCCTTCACCGTGTCCTGCTCATCTTCTTCTGAATCTCAGCCAAACTGAGTTTGACGCAACTTTCAACCCTCCGCTATCCCCTGACGCCGGTTTCTCGGTAGGACGAACCCGGTTCCGTCTTCCGGGAACTTTCGCGAGGACTAATTTAATATTTCGCGGGTTATCTCGCCCAGACGTCAGTGGTGGCGATTTTTACTACGGTTGATTTACATGGCGTGTGAGAAAGAGACTGGTTTAGGTTTAGGGGGATGGTAGCCGTCGCGAGGCTTTATTGTTATGCAGCACGTGGGGTCCTCGTTTTCCACCGAGATTTTTTGCACCATTCTCAATATCAGAGCGTTACATAATGCTATCCTCCTTTTTGTGGCGAGGAATTCGTAATTAGGGAAGTGATGAATTTGGTGAACATTCCTTCCGGGTCATGCGGGTGTTGTTTAAAATGGAAGTGATCGTTAGTTGGAGCCCACAAGTAATGAATGGCCGTAATTGATGACGTGAGGACGATAACGATCTGGATTTTACGTGTTTTTATCCTTTGTGTCAGCGGTCTAAACGTGCCATTTGTATTCAGTAACGTTTTGAGAGCATCTATAACTATTTTTCTTATGCAGTTTTATTTGTCCACGCAGATTATTAGTAAACGAGAGTATATTCGTAGCGTTGAAGTATTTTCTTGGGAAAAGATTTGAAATCAATATTGCTTCCGTGTAATTATGAGTTTTTTCGTAAATCTTGTGCTGACGTATGCTTCGTACTCAATTCTGCATGCTTACATCTACATCTACATAGTACCCTGCAAGCCACCATAAAGGTGTGTGGCAGGGGGTGAACTCTCACCAAACATACACTACATATCATGCATAAAAAAGGATTAGTACTTGTATATGTACTGTTCCAAACTACGCTATTTAAAAAAATAGCAAAGCATACATGCAAAAACATGCTGTTAGTTGGGTTAGCTTTAAAACTTTATACCAACATGCAGCTACCAATGTTATCCATTGCTACTCTCGTACTGGATATATTTACCGTTATTCATATCCCTAAAAGTACGAGGAAAAAAGGATAATTAAGAAAGGCTCCGAAAAAAAGCTTAAACGGCGAGTATTCTGTAACACATGAAGTTTTCTTAAGAATCACTTAGCTCAGTTTTCTGCCAGTGGTGCTGTGTAACAGTTTATTTTTGGTATAAAAGGAACCTTACAATGAATGCTTTCCCATCACAGTAATCACGAATCTTAAATGTAAGATGATCAGTCAACTGAAAGTTGATGGATCTCTTGTCCATTCAATGATTGTTAAATGTGATCGCTTCAGAAAGAACATTTCTACTTTGTCTGTCTCCACGCCATATTATGTGAAGCCTTCTTGGATTTTATTTTAAGCGGATGGCCCAAAAAGTGAAACGTAAAATCGGTACAAAAATGTTTTAAGCTTGAAACATAAATGCCAAAAAAGGTATTTTAAAAATCTGATTTCATTAGTTTAAGTTCTAGCGTCCACATTTGAAAAGTACCCACTGTTATTCAATCTGTGGTTATCTCATGAACGTTAATGAAATATGGTTTTTATCAACTTTCTTATCCTGATTGTTTACTATTATTATTTACATACACAATGAACTAATGCGAGGACTATATCCGGACGCAGACGAATTCAAAATGAAATTTCTATCCACCCTAATAAATTGTACTTAGTAATGTCAAATAATGAAAAAAAATGTCTTCCTTTGCGGTTTTGTGTCTCCGATTGCTATGTCAGCCCTACGTGGGCGTTACGTATTTCGGGAATGATATGAAGTTCCCCTCAGTTAGATGGTTACGAATATATATTCCTCCACAAATCACTCAGGAGCATGTGACTACGTGATTCAGTGACCGTTATTCGGTTGGGGAGATTGTACGATGGCAATGGTCATGGAATCATTTGCACTGTGAAAATTGCAAATCCCAATATTTCGGCACGAACGTGAACGAGGAGGGCAGAGAGAAAGCCCGAGGAAAAAGAAGTTATTTGTTCGCCTCTTTTATTTAAAATATCTCATAAAATATCAGCTGGTGTGTGCCATTAAATTTTATGTGATACGTTTTCTTTCCTGCGTTTTATTGTACCGTTACGTTCTCCGTTATTTATTTCATCTTATAATTGTTCACACCACGTCTTTTGTAAAACTCTCCGTGTTGACTTTTGTTGCTCATGACATACAACCATAGAGAAGTTTGCTCAAGGGATAGGCTGAAGGTAAAGTTATTGCTTTACCGTTTGACTGTCCGCTCTGATTACTCCACAATTTCATTTGTTTAATGGCAAAAATAGTCTTTAAGATGGTAAAAACTAATTTTAAACAGGATATAATCATGTATTAGTTTAAATTTTTTACATAAACGCACTTTTCTCCGAAATGTGCAGCGTAGAGCAGCTAGGTTCGTTAAAAGGTGTTACGATAGGATGAGTAGTGTATCAGAATTAGTGCAAGAATTTGTACAAGAATTAGGGTGGGAATCATTATCAAAGCGTAGGTTAAAGCATAGATTAAATCTATTAGAGAAATTTTAATCGGATAGCTTTACAGAAGATGTTAGGCATATATTAAAAACACCAGCGTATTATGCTATATTCGACTCGATAAATAAGATTAGAGGGATAGATTGTGGTACTGATAGGTTCAAAATGCCATTTTCCCCCGTACTATAAGAGAACAGAATAGGCTGCATAGCAAAGGGATAGGTAGGGGAAATATTTTAGAGTAGTCTGTAGTGCATGATGCATGTATTAACAACCAATCCCTTATTACTATGTAGATATTAACGATATAGTTGTCTGAGACCCTATAGTAGCATGTTTATAGTGCAGGCGTGGTGATCTTCACCCCCTGCCACACACTCTCGCGGTGGTTTGCAGGGTATCGCGTAGATGTAGATGAATAGAGGAAAGTAGACTGGATATATCTTAGTTTTTGAGTTACAGGAGTATTGCTGTCTTTAATGCCGTCAAATACGTTAGTTATTTGGAAATAATAAGGCAGTTGATTCCCGTTGCTGGGAAACTTACCTCCACGTGTGAAAGGATATCGCTATAAACTATTGGCAGAACCAGCTGCGTCTCTTTTTCCTCACTTTCACGAGATATGCCATCGTTGAAAGCAACATTTTTGAAGGACTAAATGTGTGACAGCGGACGGGAGTGGAATGCCCCCTTTATGTTGGCGCCCAAGCAATTGCTATCCAACCTCCTCTCGTGTGGAGCGGGTTCAAAAAAAGCGAACATCACCACGCGCGGTGCTCTGCGTCGGAGGAAATGAACTCGACAAATCCACGAACGTCTCGTCTACCTTGTCGACTTACGTCGTCTGGGGTGGGACGTGGGATTTCGGCGCGGGTAAGATCTAAGGGGGAGCAGAAGCGGATGAGAGGGGTGGGTGAGGACGATGAGGGATGAATGGGTGGGTGGAGGAGAGAGGGGGAGGTTCGGGATACACAGGATATTGGGTGATGAGTTTCAGAGGTTTCGTTGGAAATTCTCGGATTCTGCGAGATGGAGCCATTAAAGGGGAGGGGAAACGGGGAGTTCGGTTGGAGAGGGTGAGCGGATGAGTGGCTTAGAGCCCCTTTACATGTCACTCTTCTCTCTATCCCTCCCAACCCCCTGGATTCGACTACAAACCCCCGAAACCGCCTCAAGAGTGAATGCGCGAGGGGGTTGGAATGTTTCTGGACACAAAAGAAGGGCCCATTACGCGACGGGGAGGGGGATGGAATGGTTGCGTCCCTATGCGACAGGGCACGTAGGATCCCACTGGCAGAGGGACACATTTGGGAACGGGAGGATTGCGGTTTGCAAAGCCGCATTATAGGGTACGTGTCTGTATGTGTGTGTGTGTTGTAGGCATCTAGGGAAGAAGACTTCAGCCGACCCCTGCACACCCATTTGCTGGACTACGCTCCCATGTGAATCCCACCCACTCCCCCTCTTCATGTACCCAGTGCCAACGGCTGATTCAACAACTGCTAGGCTGTTGATTCACCAGAAGCGCGATCGGTTCGGTTAGCAGCGGATCCGCCCCCGTCCGTGTGGTTTCGGCCGCTTAAGTGGTTGATCAGATGAGGGTTTTGGGCAACCGCGCCCGAAGCGCTCGCTATCAGACCTCCATGGAGTCCGTGCCTTCTCGGAGCTGTGGTGTTCCAATTTTGGGTTCCCTTGCGAGCTTGATTTTTCTCCTACGATGGGCTTTTGACTTCGGTCATTAGTCTTCCCCATGCTTTGTCTTTAAAGAGAACACATTTTTTTGTGTTTTGAATTCTGCTTGCAAATGGTCAAAGTTTCTTCTTTGAGATCTACCTGGATCTACCTGGCTTCCAAGTACGATATTTGATTTGTTTTCATTTCAATGGCTGAGATTCTATTACAATGTCACGCGGGAAACTCCATGAAATACCTCCAACTATAATTTGATAAACGAGTCATATTTGTACACTGAAATATGTGCAAAAAATGTTCAAGTTTCCTTCTTAAGTGAAAACAGGAAACGCTCATCTTTTGAGTCAAAATTTCATTCTTATCTCCAAAGGTCATATCGACTCTATAAATTCTGAATATTGGCCCAAGCGGCATATGATTTTAACCCATCCGAATTTGGAGAGTACATTTCTTTCTTTTAAAGTCTCATTTCTCCCATCAATACGAGGTTTCTGAAAAAACCCTCCGTTTGTAACAGGAGCTATTCAAAGAGATTCCACCCAGATTTTCCCCCCACGTTTCATGGTCATTTGCCGAGCGCTCCATCATTTATCTTTCTATGTCACCAGATTAAGTATATGATTAATTAAACTGGCAAGATAATAGTGGTGATCAATTACCCAGTCCAGGGCTGTTATAACGAATACCATAATCGAGAAATGAAATAACCAGGTGTTGAATATGCATGCATGGTAACAGAGGGAAAAAACCTTAGCTTTAATGGCTTAAACGTGGGGTGCGAACCTATTCCGAAACTTGGTTCAAAGTTCTTGCTCCACAATTATCGCGACCATCCGTCTCCCTTACCTGCTCCATCTGATACCGTTCCCTTCTCGGCCAGCCGCTTCCTCCCACCCCTTTACCTCTTCCCAACTGCTCACCTGGCAGCTTCACGCCTTTTCAGCGACTGCATCTTCCGCTCCTATTCTCCCTTCGTCTACGATACCCTGCGAGCAACCGCGAGAGTGTGAGGCGTTGGGTGAAAGGTCACCAAGCATGCACTACTTAAAAATCGATTTATTCACAGTGAGTTTTCAATTTTATTGTGGTTTGTAAAAGTTCTGAATAAATCGATTTTCATGATGGAATTCCACAAAGTTACCAGTGAACTAATTTTATTTATGTACTACTTACATGAAACTAAGAGCTACGTTATGTTAAAGAGTCACGTGCAACTAGATGGTTATTATCTACATGGTAAAGAAAAGTTAACTGGTTCTGGAAAGGCATATCTGTGAATATATTTTATATATAGGTACCTGTATTTCCCTGTGGATTAGCAATGTGAAAACACGCTTCACGCAATGCGCACTACGCTAACAATATTTCACCTACCTATCTCTTTAAAATTCTGCCGATTATCTTCTCGTGTCGTACGCTGGAACTCGCGGGTACTCCATAGCGAGATCGCCAACCCAGCAAAACTCACAATCACCCTCATCTATTCGTCTCCGATCCATTCGGCCGCTTCATCGACATTTTCAAACTTCAAACGTTTGAAAGTCTTATTACCTGGAATAAACAAATCAAAATTTTTCCCGTCATTTCGCGCTCACTGTCTCTTCTTAGTTTTAGTTGATTGATGAAACTTCTGGGAGTGTTCTTGCCGATCGATAAATTTATTGGGTTGTTTTGCTATGTGTTCGGTTTTATGGTTTGGTGGTTAGAGGTTGAAAAAGAAGCGCCTGGATGACCTTACTCACATCCGAAGGCGCCATGTCGGCCAACTGTTTTACCTCGCATCCATATGTTGGAGCATCGCGCGTTGAACGGAATTCAAACTAAGAATATCAGCATAAAGAGTCAGTGCTCATTCCACATCAAACCCAGCGCCTCCCTTCAAGTGGTGATAGCTGTTCGGAGGAGGCGACCGGCATCTAAGGCAATTCGCGCCATTTAGGATAGATTGGTAATTGGATATGGGTTAGAATCTTTTTTAAAATAAAAGGGAAGAATGAAGTGAAACCCGGCGTTGGAATCATACTCTTTACGAAGGTCACCAAAGGGTTCCATAGTCTTCACCGAAGTCCAGAGCGCTGAGCTCGAAATCCTCTCCACAGAGCAGCGGTAATTCACCCACCCTCATAGGCTACTGCCGAAGAGAGCGTTTCTTCAGTGTACTGTATGGAAACGAGTCGCCTTCTTTTTCATTATTTCTCGCCAATATTTCTGGTTTTGTTTCCAGCTCACCCCTCCCCGCAGCCCTCTTCCCATCTGCCCGTTCCGAAAACGAAGCCGCACGCTCCTTATTCGTCTGGCTTGTCTACCGCCCGTCTCCGCATCCAATGCGATCATTTGTTTCCCCCCGAGTCATTATCACGTGGCAGGAGCATTCGGGGTGGGAAGGAGCCCATCGGGCACTGACTGAACCCCCCCTCCCCCCCGACACACACACGCAGGTCCCTCCAGTGTTCTCCTCCCCGCCCTGCTTCATCCCCTTCGTGCTCCCCCGGGGGATCGCGCGGCTGGAAAGGGAGTGTGCCCCGGTGTTCTCTCCGCGCGGCGGAGGAGGCGGTATTTTGAAGTAGCGGGGAGATTGGAAACGACCGAGTGTAAAGAGTGACGGTGCCGAAGGTATGGATGGGCACATGGGTTCGGACGCGGAGGGGTTAGGGGAAAAGAATAGAAGCGGGGGAAGAGGGGGCGGGGAGATACAGTGTTGAGGGGGTTTTTGGCGAATCGGAAGGGGGCTCGAATCTCGTTCAGGGTGGAATAATGGGAGATTGGGACGTCCGCAATATATATGGGACCGGTGCGGGATGGGGTTCGGGGGGTGAGGGGGTGTTGGCGGATGATCGGGAGGGAGCCTTTGATATGTCTCTCTGAAGGAAATATAAGGGAGCTTGAGGGTTTCGTGGAGAGGTGGGAGGAGGAAATTAATTGAATGAGGGAAGAGATGATAAGTCTCCAGGAGAAAGATCTGGATGAAATGGGATTCTCCATTCTTCTTCCACTCTTGTGAGGGATAGGAAGACGGAGCGTTAAGGGTACATTTATTTCGGTGCGATCACTCTTCCTCTTTTCAGTCGCACATGAATAAGACTGGGGAAATCAGAAAGTCCTAGAGCACATTGGAAGGGTTCTCATGCGTTTTGACTCATGCTAAGGCCGGCTTAATTATGTCAGACGAAAAAAGAACATCTACGTATACATAATACCCTGCAAGCTACTGTAAGGGTGTGTGATAGGGAAAGAACCGTTACCAGGAATGCATTATTAATCACAGAGAATAATCGTACTGACATACAGGTATGAAAAACTACATCTCCACTTATACACTACTTGCACGAAAGCAAGAGGCACCCGAAGGCGTTACGGAACACGTAAGAACCACGTTAGACATGCTGTTCATTCGTTTATGTTAACATCAAGATCCCTTCAGTCTAATGAACCTGTCGTAAGTTCCTGTGAGTAGCCCCCATACAATATGGGGGCAACACTACCATGCGAGTGTCATAAGCTAGGCATCATAACATCTAAAGGTTATATTTGTCACTGCATCGTAGTACTTTCATCTCTTTTATTTGGAAAATCTAGCTTAAGCAATTCATCTTTGCTTGATGGGGAAATTTATACGCGAGATATGCTTTTTAAATGCATATACATATATGCAAATATTATTCAAAGTGTAGCGGATACGATTGATTTTTATGAAGTTCTCTCTTACAATGACGTGAAACTCAAACCGTGTACTGAGCTGGAAGGAAAAATATAATTCTAACTTCTCGGAGTACTATCATTCACTTACAAGATTTGTTATTTCACTTGACGTTTGTTGCTAGTGCCATATGAATATAAGAATTTTTTAGCCTCTTCCCTCTAGCATGACTACTGTCATGAAATCTCCTTACAAGGGTGCATGAACATTTTTTGTTAAAGATTTAGTGACTCATGAATATACCTAAATTCGAATTTATTCGTGAAGACCCAAGTTCATTTATTATGTGCCAAGGATAATTTTTCTATCATCACTTTGTAGGCTATGGAAACTCATTATTATATATGAAGAAATTCGCGTTACGTGATCAAATTTCTGCGGAATAGGTGTTTAATGCCTCCGAACATTTTCTCCCCTTTCTCACTTCGGTCCAAGCCTATGCTCTGAACTGTAAAATACGTTTTACTTTTCTCAATAAAATACGTTTCTGCTATACCTGTGTACATAGTTAAATAAACTCCAATGACTAAACAGCAAATAATCATTTACTTGTTGGTTGCTGTAACTATATAATAGACGATATATCTTTTGACAGCATCGACACGCGCTACACCTTTCGCCTTTCAATAGCGGTGACTTTGTAGCGCATACCAATCGTACCGCACAATGGGCATGTTTTACCCAATACTTCCTTCATTTTACCATTCGGCTGTTTTTTATTCTCATATCCCCATCTCAGCCATGTCTCAAGTATCCAGTGTGGCACAATTGACCGGACACAATACTGGCACCCTTGAACTATCTATAGGTATATGACCGGAATGGGCCTTCCATTTGAGGACATGAAGTGATTTTTCATGACAGAAACTCTTTCGATAGAAGCTCATTTTGGGAGTGAGCGTGCAATTTAAGAATGAGTTCCGGCTGGATAGTCAGCCCACATTCACCTTAGCTCTTCCTCTCTCTATGCACTTTGAAAGGTTAGTTTCTCTCGAAATCAATATCCTTATTAGAGTGAAATTATTTCTCCAGATTCGGTGCTCCCCAACTTTATACCACGTAAGCCTCTTCTTGATCTCACTCTTACCATTTCGTAAGGAATCATTACGTGCTGACCCTGGCGAGGGGTTTTGGTCTGAATATAATTCCTTGAGCTTCAGCGACGGCCCTATTTAATTCAACAGTTTTTTTAATATTTATTAAAGTCCGAGGAGCAGCACTTGGCAACTTACCCTTGGGAAATACCTAAGTCATAGTACAATAAAAACATGTATCCGTCCCGGGAAGAGCAAAATATATCCTAGAGTGATCCAATACTGCGACCTTAATTTTGTCTGGCGAGGGATAGCGAGGGCGAGGGAGGGCCGCCAGCACCCAGGCCGTCCAAACGTATGCCAGGGGTTGTTTAGCTGCGGCTTGCGAGCCGAAGCGCGTCTCTTTGGGTGGCTAAACGTTGCCCTGAAATAAAAATAAAACAATCACCATTTCATGTGTTTAATTTTTAAAGGACATAATTCCTTTGTGACTACCTACATTATTTTTTATTGTTCAGGGGTTAGGTGGAAGAAGGTTTGTCTCAATCCCTCTCAAATAAAGACTAAAGAATAGACTAGAGGAAAGAATATTATTTTTTTAGATTTTCCTTGCTCGTAATCATTCCTCGAATTATTTTATAACCACTTGATTTGATTTTCTAGCCTCGAAAGTATGTTCAAACCCTGATGTTATATTTCAAGGGCAACATATTCTTCTTACGTATAATTCAGCCTGAATGATAGCATTCTCGAAAGAAGGATGCCGTAGGAGTTTCTCAGTTAAACAGCAAATTTTTCAACGCCGAGGGGTCGCTCACCAGACGTTTCAATCTCTCACTCCCACATTGAAGATTTCACGCTATAACTCTTCTTGGATAGATGTCGGCCTAGCGAAAAAATCAATCATTCATGCTAGAAACAAATCCCCCAAAACTGGATTACCGTTGATATATTTTCACAATGCGAACCAAACTAGAAATCCACATAACCACTCGGGGATTCCCATGATATATTATGTCATCCTATCATGCAAAATCTTCTCCTTCTTGGGAAAGTTCTTCTGAAAGAAGGATCCCTGGAGAACTTTTAAAAGTAGTGACACTGATGAAACTCTAGGCTGCATCTAGGCACTGGAATATATTACGTCAATCGGTCCCACCTTGCAAATATCATATGCATATTCGGACTAGAATTCTTGCCGAACGACAGTCTTCTGAGATGGAGTCTATTTATTACTTAATTTTTCACTTGTTATAAATGTTTAATTGCTTCATATCATCACGGCATTATAATGTAATGCGTAATGATAAATATTTTATTGCTTTAAATCCCGCCTTTTGTTCCCGTATAGTAACAGCATTATGATCAGTCTCTGAACGGAGAAGTCCTTCTGTGAGATTAGAGTTTAGTAATTTTACGTCGTGTTACTATCAAATAGCGTGATAGGGTACACATATTAAAAGGGAGGTGATATGATACTTTGGTGTGAGTAGGGGATACTAATTAATGGCGAGATATCCGCAAAACTTCCTGTTCCGATTTCCTCCTATCTTTTCCCTTCCCATCTTTTCCTCGTTGCGTGTGAATGTGATGCCTGATGTTGAGGTCTTGCTAATAGCAATATAGGAGCGAGCGTGGCTTTGCTCTCTGACTGTCTCTTTCTCTCTCTCCCCCTCGGGCACTACGAAAACACTTAGTGGAAACACTTCTCTATCTCATCGTTGACTATTGCTCCTTGGTTCACTATGGTATTTCAGCAGAACAGGATCTTGCGCTTAGTCGTATTTTAAACAGGGGCATAAGGTTATTGTACAAGGTGTGGGATGAACATATCACGCCCTACATGCGGGAGCTGGGTTGGATCAGGTGGCAGATCGTAGAAAATATCTCTTAGCCCTTTTTCTGTTCAAACCTTTTAAAACCAACAGGCCCGCCTATCCTTCTGAGTTTTTCAGAGTCAGCAACAGCGCGCGCCCTCGACGAACATGAGCGCATGAGCCGTTAGCTGTCCCTAATTTCAGCACGAAGCCCTTCATCGCCTATTTCATTTTGGTGCATCCTATTTATGAGTTGGAATGAGCTGCCCCCCTGATATTCGTGGAGCCCCATCCATTACAACATTCAAGCGGTTACTTTTCAGTTATTTATTTGAGGGAGATTGCAGTAATAAATAGATTTGTTAAGCAATGTTTTACGTTGTATGTGTGTAATATAATTGTACAACATAATGTACACGAAGAAACATATCTCTTTATCTATCTCGCTCTCTCCTTCCTTTAACCTCACATTCCTGTAAATATTATTTAGCCTTCAGAATTCAACTATTTTATCGCTCAACTTCGATATTTAATTTCACATCTTAATGGAGAATTGTGGGATGTTTATTCTGTCACTCCAACAGTGTCATTCATGCACACGAGCATATATCTCCACGTAAAACACTTTATTAGCCATAAATTTATTTGCCTTTGCAAATATTATGCATTATATTGCATGGACAAATATAACAACATCTACTTTGAGAAAAAATATATCGAGATCGCGAAGTGTGTGTGTATTGAAGTGCCAAATTACGTGTAACATAAATGAAACTATTTATCCTTCTGTGCGGGTAGAGTTGCAAGTCCAATTGCCTGCAATTTCGTACTTTAGAAAGTTTCTTTACTCACCCCTATCCTTCATAAGACCCGCATAATTTCGGGATCCCTACATCTCCAGTCTTTCCTGTTCCTCCCTCGTACTCTTCTGTCCAGCACATATTTTCTGACCTTTGGTATTCCATCGATTTGATTAGTTCCATCCATTTTCTGACTTCTACTAATTACATATATTCACTTTCTTTCTTTCCACTCATACCTTGACAAGTGATTTCTTATTAGTCCTCTTTTCTATTCATTCTTATCCTGGTCAACTTTTGATACCCATCTTAAACTATTATCACAATATTTGCCAGTGTCCATTTTTAGCTCCGTACCATTTACATACATTTTAGTCTACAAAAGGTTTCACTCGGCTATTATAAAGCTTGGTTAGGAAATACTGGAGACAAAGAGGTTGTTTGCCAGTTTAAAGATAAGCTGCAGATATATTTTATCCACCAATTTGTGTCAGCAGTTACGACAGAATTAGGAATAGAAATAATAAAATGATTAGATCAAATTTCGGATCGGGAGGTTCAGGAATTCGTTACTTCTCTCATACTCTCCAGTTATAAAACAAAGAAAGGTATACCTGCGTCTCTTTTCGTTCGTTTTCTTCCATATGTAGTTTCAATCGAAATTTGGGATTTTCTCGGCTAGCGACATGTCACTGTGTGAGGTGGAATACGGGACGTCTCAATCTCGCCTCAAATAAAGACTAAAGAATAGAATATAAGAAAGAATATTATTATTATTACTACTATAGTATTATACCCGTCACATGCCATTACAGATGCTCGGAAGACAGCGTGTTGTTATAAAGGAATCATTATTAATTACGAAAATGGCCTTATTTGTTTGGGGCGCATACCTTCTATCACCTACCGCCCTTGGTTATTGATAGTGATTGTGCTCCTGGATCGAAATGCCAGAAAAAGTTTTTGCTGGCATTCACACCAAGCACTCACTATTCAGCATGGTTTTCCGCTGCAAAAGTGTATCTGGTCTCAAAGCACTTTCAAGCTCACCCATCTGTTGCCCCAGTGCACCGGGCGATGGCTCGTCGAGTGCCTGGTGGGAGAGAGACTTGAACGGCCGAAGCAAAATCGTACGCCGATTCAGCGCCGAACAGCTGTTTGAGTGCACCTTTCCCGGGGATCGGCATTTGCCCGAGAAGGGAGACTGAAAGGAGGGGTCGACGTACGTCACCATCGGGCGTTGGAAGTCGGAATCGGTGTCACCGGAAGGTGCGTTGGCACGGAAAATTATGACAGAGCAGGCTTCGATGCCTTTATCCCACGGGCTCTTGAATTCTGTAGGACCGATTCTCGCCTAGTGGCTCGTGTTTAACGAGGAGGTCGTATCAATTTTTAGTCCCAACGGAGGGTTTAACGAGAATTTTAGTAGTATTTGGTCATGAGTGAACGAGGACGACACTTTTGATTGTTGACTGACTGCCCCCAAAGTCAACTGTTCCCCCAAATTCAATATGTTTGAAATTGGGCCCTTTCCTCCGTTCCTCATGGCTTATTTAGATTTTTGGTATCTTCATTCAAAATTCCGAGTAGAGGAATAGTGGTTTTCAACAAAAAAAAAATGCGTCACTGCTCTTTGAAACTCAGTTACGTTCAAAGTACGTCGTAAATATTTTCTTTCTACGAATATTCGACTGATACCATGGACTTTCGCTTTTTTCTCTTATTGAATTCCAATTATTTAGTTTTCAAGCCCATATTAGCGGTCTAATGTGGTTACGATGCTCCAATAAGACGGGGTTATTGTATAAGTGTTTTAATCCCTACAGGTTAAGGGGACGTATAATATTTATCATTAAAAATACATATTGAAACTGGTCGTGCAGTTCGTGTTCGTGCCACAAATCAGATTCCGAGACGAATTCTTTAAAGGGAAAGGCTATGAATAACTTTTCTCCTTAACGTACTCCTAGGATTGCTGGAAATTTAAATTACGTTGTCAGTTTTATTTTTAGTTGAATTGAGTTATTGGTCATTTCTACCTTTTGGAGATGACGATAATTTGATGAAATATGGAATAGAGACAATTATTGAATGTCTTGGACGAGTAGTTGACTTCAGTTTTGTTAAAAGGTGGGCTGCATGGAGTGCAATATGTAGCAATGCATAAATAACGTGAAGATAATGCGTATCCAGGGATCGGAACTCCTTCAAATAGTCCGTCTCGGTCGGGAACTGAACACAGATAATCGGAAAAGGAAGTCATTACGTAAGCCATCGTACCAATACGGTTCTTCTCCTTGATGCTCTTCCGGGAGTTACTAGCTTTGAGATGGACAGTCTGGAGCGGCGGCCTGTTCGCCGAAAAGTGTTTACCGGACAGATAGAAGAAAGGAACCGAAATTGCGGATTAGGAATAGAAAAGCCTATTTTTCCATGCCACCTCTCCCCACCTTTCACGTCAACCCCTCTCCCCCAACTTTGCATTCTCCTCTTGTGCGTGTGTCCCCATCTCATCTCAGGAACCTCCCACCGAGTCTTTTCGGATCTTTTCAGTTCTTTCGACTCTTAAGGGTGCTGCAGAATGAGTAGGCCGTCTAGGGTCGGCTGACCCCTTGAATGCGGGGTGCGCTATGACCAGGTTGGAAAAGGTGAGCTGAGGAAAAGGGACGTATGGGAGATGAGCTGCTATTCTCGGTCCATCACGCTTCACTGGGCGTCGACTGTGCTCGGCCGATGCACGAGAATGCTCCCGAACACGCTCCGGTGGAGGCTCAGAAATAGACGTCTTCATGAAAGGAACCCCAGTCCTCAAAACCCAAGGGTCCTGTCGATTTTATTTTCCTCCTCGAAGGCACCGCCTTATTCCGCATGCTAACGGTCGCTAAAGGTGCTCTTTGAATTTTTGCCCGTAACTCAAGTTAAATCGCACTGGAAACATGGGGATGGTCAGCGTATGGAAATATTTCATTGAGATGGCAATGCCATAATTATCATTGAACTGCTCCTTTATATTTGAAGACATTGATATTGGAGAAGATGTTGGCAATACATCACCTGAAGATCAACGAAAAATAAAATAAAGCAAATAACTTGCAGTGGAAGAGGCCAATTATGTTCAACTCGGGATATTATGGAAATACAAACGTGGAAGTGAGGAAAGAATTCATCAAAGCATACATCTGGATCATGCTTTTTTATGAGAGAGTAGTATGACGATGATAAAAACACAAAACTCGAGGCTGGAAGCTCACGAAATGTGGTGCTGCAGAAGAATAGTGACGATAAAATGAATCGACCGAGTGTCTAATGAAGAAGTACTAAGAACAGTTGGAGAAAAGAACTTTGAAAACGTTAAAATAGAGAAGAAGGCTTAATTCAATTGGCCACATCCAGGGGCATGACCTGATGAAAACAGTCATTGAGGAAAATTGAGTGGGAAGAATGGTAAGCTTCGTATGAAATTTATGGACCACAGGATGGGTAAAGAGAAATTCTGCGTTGCCAATCGCGTAATCATAACGAAAGGTGCCTAAAGGATCTACGGTGTAACGTCGTATCTGACGAAGGGAGTATTTTCTCCTAATAACACTCAAGTGAAGACTGGTATGCTAATATAGATATCTTCGCCACTGCCGGAATTCGAACCCGGTCCCATGGGATTCTCTGTGCGAATATGCTATGCAGTGGGTGAAGAACTTATTATAGGTCGGAGCAATGCATGAACAAACCTGTGCTCTTGAGCAAGTTACGAGTAATGAGAAAAGGAAATTTTCAAACGTGAGTGCATGAGTAGAATGGAGTAAGTACTTTGGATGATCAAGAAGTTGAATGAAGTTATGATTGGAATGGGAGAAAGGAATCTGGCGGGAATGTGGAATTATTAGTAGGCCGCTGGAAAGGAAAGGACAAGGTAGTCACCATAATTGTGTGTGAAAGCGGGTGAATTCACACCAAACATGTATTATATATGATGCATAAAACAGGATTATAAATGAAATACTAGTCAAAACATGAATTTTAAAAAAGATAGAAATAACAAAGCAAGTATGCAATATAATGCTGTTAGTTTGGATTAGCTCTTTATACCAACATGCAACTATCTATGCTACCCATTGATACACTCGTATTGGATATATTTATCGCTATTCATATCCCGAATTGTACAAGGGAAAAAGGAAATTTTGAATCAATCGACAATCAATTTTTCTAATTTTGTGATACTTCCATAACGGGGTAGGGGTTCGCAAAATATTTTTAGCGTCAACAGTAAAAATATTATCTTGGAATTTATTTAAGAGATTAAGTCTATTTTCAACCAACGATCTGACAGTGATTCCCATTTTAATTCATTTAATGGACTGGTTAGGCTATTATGGGTATCGTACCGTCCCTATACAAACCTAGGGCAATGGAGTACCGAAAGTCTCTATGAAGATGGGTAATGGAGAGGGAGGAAAGTAAAAGACCAAAATGAGTTGAAGGTAATGATAAATATCATGTCCTGAAGCAGAAAGAGTACGGTGAAGGCATAAGAAAATACGAAGAATTTTTGTGATATTTTACCATGAACTTACTTAAACCGCATAAAGCTCTTGCTCAACATTTTCACGCTTCTGCATCGTAGTTAATTTCATCATCAATCTGAAACCATTTAATAAAAGGCTGTAGGATGAAGTCAGTATTTGAAAATCGTGGAATAACCGAAGAAAACCATTGCATTTAAGTTGAAATTATTATTTGTGGTAATTTATTTGCATTAGTCCCCATTCAGCTAGAGATCCCAAATTAATTGAAAATCTTAACTATTCTAACCTAGTAATGGCTAATGAGCATGTTAATTTCAATTATGTATTCAATATAAGGTATTTATTTTTGCTCGTTGTTACGCCCTTCATGAATTAGAAGAAGCAATCACATGTTCTTGTTGAAAATATATGAATATACATTTTGAATAATAATGGTAGGCTGCTGAAATTATCATCGAAAATCTTTAATTAATCATTAAATCAATAATTTTTAATGACTTTCCAGAATTAAAACTTAATAACACTTTGATGGATAGATAGGCCGGGTTAGTTTGTTTCTGCAATTTGGTCTTCAAATATATTTATGGAGCTATGAAAATTCATGTATTCATTTCCGCATTTTCCCCATCCAGGTCTAATTGAACGCTTAATTGTGTGTTGAACGTAAAAACAATTTTCAATTATGCGAGGCAAAATGAGGTTACATGGTCATATTTCGGTAATTGGCATCCATGAGTTTCTTTTTTTTTTCAAATTGTGATTGGTGGAATTTTTCCCGGCCATCGCCTAATAATTTTTTCATTACCTCCCGATGCTCCAGGCGGCGGCTGGTCACGTCCTTTTCCGAATTTCAAAAAACCTAAACCTCGGGTACCAAAAATAAAATAAAATAAAAAAATGAAGACGGGGAACTTTTCCACGACCATAATCCTTGGCCGAGCGGGCGTAAAAAAAATTAAATTCTGCCAGGAGGGCAGGACTTTCTCCTTTTTTAAATCTCTCTCTCTCTCTCTATTTTTCGCCTTTGGGAAGAGTTTCTGAACTCGCGTAGGGTGGAGAAGAATGGTGGAGAAATCCCCTTCGATTGCGTCCTTCACGTCCCTCAGAAACGCCTCGGTTGACCGCTAAAAAAAAAGGTGAGGGATGCGCTGCCGAACGTGGATAGATGGAGGGAGGGAAAGAGAAGGGGAGAGGGTCGTGCTCGCCTAAAAATGACCGCCCCCGCTACAATGGACGTTTCCCTTGAACTCGCTTGGGTGCGACACGTTCTAAACTCCCTCTCCGTCTCCCCCGAGTCCATCAGCGCCCCAAAGCTAGGACCTTGAATACCCGTCGTACTCTTGAAAACCCTTGCTCTAAAGATTTGCCTCCCCCTGTAACTATCCTTCCCTCGGTGTGGAATAGGGCTAATATGGTGACTGATTTGTTGAAAATTGATTTATTTCATCCAAAATCCTGGAATTTAGGGGCTTCAACGGGTAAGGTTATATTGCACCATCTAACCTTAACTCTTAATCCTAGAAAGCACCATATTGCATCCATGTAACATCCATGTCCTGGGAGGGATTTGAGCACTCTACCTTTTGGGTTGCCTGGGCGGTGCATTCCCGATTAGGGTACTACGGCCGGCCGATTGATTTCATCCAGTCCTGTTTAGGCACTATTTTAGCTTTGCTATGCATATATTATTCTTGTAAATTTGGCTTGGTTATTTGTGAAGTAAACGGAATGGCCCCTTTATGGTGCATGAACATCATCATAATTTTTATGGCCAAATGTAGCGTGGCAGACGCGTATAATTGGAATATTTTAATACGTAAAATAAGTATTTATTGCAACTGACATGACAAATAATATATCATTTTCATCCTATGACGCGAAATTTCCAAAAAATGCAATCATTACTTTTCCACATTACATTCCAGTGGCCGCCTTTTAGCCTATCGACGCAACTCTCCTGTTCGCTTTGAACGTGAAAGTTCAAAAGTCGTAACTCTTAATTTTCGCCACTTGTTGGGGTTGGAATCGCCGGAAAATATTTCTCAGCGGTCGTGTAGATCCTTCGGCGTGGCGCAACCGTACGTAACTGAAAACCGCGCCCCCACTGGAGGCGCCCGAAGCTTGAATCGGGTTGAATGTCGGCCGGGAGCGGCGGCGGTGGGAGATGTCGGGCCATTTTGGTGGCGTGGGTTTGGGTGAAAAATTGTATGGGCGAGGCCCACCCCCGCGGTCAAACCCCCCTCACTCGCGGGGCATCATCGGAGGTTACCCAGCGGTCAAGAGGGGATATAGTGTGTGTGTGGGTCGTCCGCTTTCCACAACTGCGACGTCCCATCTGGGACGCATAGAAGAAAAGCTGGTATCCCTTCTCTCTCACCCAGAGAGAGTGGGAGGTCACATACGTGCCCACATGCGAGCGTTTATGACAATGGAAACGTCCATATCCTCTGCAACCGTCGACGGCCCTCTTCTGTCCTTCGTCCACCCCCCGCCCCTCCCCAGCCCCTAGTCACCCCTAGTTACGTTCCTGGCTCCCCGGAGAACGACCGCGTCGCTGAAATCCTGTTCAAATCCTCTCTCTCTTCCTCGCCACTCTCATCCTTTCCCTCGCCCGCAACACATCGCCATTTCACCCCCCCCCCCTTAAATCCTTTAGTGATCGCCTTTGCCGAAGGCCGTGCGTTGGGGAAAGGGTGTTCAGAGCCGCACAGCCGCTCAAAAATTATTCCCTTTAAAGGACCGGCATCCGCTTTCTCTCTTATCTCCGCTCACTTTCTCTCTACTCCGTCTGTTTCCATTTCTAAATATCTATCGACTTCTTGTCTCTCCTCTTCTGTTCCTTTCCATGTCAGTCTCCCTGTTGTTTGTTGTTGCTGCAATGAGTGAGTAGTGGCCGAGAAATGATATCAATAACACCTATAGAAATCAACAGTTTGGTGTTTTCCCGAGATGTGGTTTCCAAACAATAGACATTTAGAGAGAATTATGAAGTTGATATATATGGCTACTCATTGGGAGCGACAAGGATTTAGCAGTTCTGAGCCCTAATATAAGGACGTACAACATCAGGTGTGTGCTACCCTGTTACGTTTTATTTATTATGCTTGATCCCTACGTGCCTTGCGAGCGTACGGGTAAAACTTTAGTCTTGCTACTTGTTCTCTCGAATACGCTACTGGGTTTCACATAATAATTTCCGTCAATATTTGTTTTCGAAGCTGGGTACACTGTTCGAGCTGCCAGTGAGTTAATCACTGGCTCTTCACGATCCCATCAATCCTGTTTGTATCTCATCGTGATTTTTAGCCGACTTCGCATGGCATGCTCAAGCTAGAGCCAAAGCTAGAAATTGAATTAATTGGATTTATTATTTTTTTCTGATGTAATGCTTGTTATAAGCTCATGAATTTATTTTTTCTTTTATATTTCCTGATCATGTGAATTAAGAGGCGCATGTAGTAGTTGATGACTTGGATTTTTCGGTGCACATTGGGTAGGTTAGACAGTAACTTCTAACCAAAAGCTTTAATCCTAAGAAAATCACAATATCCATGTCCTTGGGGGTATTCGAATCCGCGACCTTTGGGTTTGCTCGACACGTTATCGGCCTGGCTACCGTAGCCGGCAAGAGCCGGTAGCCACGGTAGCCGTAGGCCGTATTTATATGATTTTTTTTGTGTTCAGTAACGTCATGAAATTGTTGAATTTGAGTAATAATTTGCCTTTCTTTAACATCAGAGACATGAGTCCTTTAAAATTAGAATGCATGTATCCTCGAGTTAGACGTTGATTAAATGCACTCATATGTTGAACCATCTGGAATATCAAAAATAATCATTGTGCGACACTTTGGCGATAAATGTAATTCAATTGATAGTGTTTTTAAGTTCCCCCATGGTATCCCTCAAAACCTCGTCACCTCCGTCTTTCCTCGCTTCTCCTGTCCTCTTCCGCCAATATTTCTCCCACGCCTTTCATTCCACAGATTGTTTCTCCCCACCTTACTTTTACTCTGCCTGGGCTTGAATGCGTCCGCGACCGTTCTCAACACAGCGGCTGTCATTTCCCATCGATTTCCCTCTCTTGGGCATGAGTGGCTTTTCTTCCATCAATATCTATGTTCACGTTGAACCTAAAGGTCTTATGAATCACCGGCTTTTTCACTATATTCTCATTGGAACGGTCAACCGAAATTAAACCCAGCAATCAGTATTTAATCACCAGCTGAGAGATATATTAGTATTGTATTATTACGTATTCAGTAAAATGTTAGAAGAATGGCAATGGAGGTGCAAATTTTACACTTGCCTCTGATATAAAATCATTAAGCAAGACTTTAAACTGTCTAAATACTTTTCTGGGTACTTCTAAGCCTAATGCTGTGGCTGAAGTCATGCATAATAAAAGGAAAATTTCCGCAAATAAAAATATTACCCACCTTGACCGGGATTTCATGCATTCAACTGGAGATTAATATGAATAGTGACACACATAGTACATCATTTTGCTTTTTATGGAAATGTAAGTCACTTACAGTGGTCTGTTATGAAAATGAGGAGGTGCGTGCATGTTTAATTAACTACATTCTATCTTTTCAAATTAATAGAATTTATGATTAAAATATATGCATATAATGCCGCTTGATAAAATGGTTGAAAGAAGGCATAAAATTATGATCCATATATTGCAATCTAATATTTTTTCTAATACACCTGACCACCGTTCAAACAAATTAAAATAATGTTAATATTTACATAGTTAATATTTCTTTAACAGCAGATTTCACATATCCACCAGTTAGAAGTTGTGCGTTTCTATAGATCTTAGAGCTCAACGATCGGAAGTAGTGGCAGATGCTCCGGGGAAGGCTACCCTTGGCAGATAAGTAGGTAAAGGGTAGTTGATGCTCAAAACGCTCGTTCAGCAGTGGCGGTTGTAAAAAAGCATTTGACTGCAGTTGGTGGGTGCCATTTATGAAGGGCGTTACCGTCAGAACGTTATTGAGGCAAACAACAGAATGGGGAACAAAACATGTGGGATATTTTCATATGTGTTATTTTAAGATGTTCCTCCACAGCTCAAGACAGACACAGCAGAATAGACTTAAGAGCGGTCCTGAAACATATTAAAGGAAAGAAATTGCAATTTTCCACAAGTAAAAGTTTTACTTGTGGAAAATAGCAATTTATTTCCTTTGATATGGAACGTTTCCACCACATCACACCTGAATCTGGTTTGTTTATTCGTCCCGAAACAGTTAAGTTGGTCATATACAACGCTAGGATTATACTGAGAGCAGGGAAGATAGAAAAAAGAAACTTTTTAAGGAAGCAGATGACTGAAGCCTAGGCATGAAAGTCTTTTTCGTGTTATGATAAGAGTGAGTGTAAGTAATGACCTATAAGATGGAGCAATATTGTCCAAAGGAGTTGATAGGTCGGTGGGATATTTTCAGATTTGCAACAGAATTTAGAATGTTATTATTGATAATCTATCATGGATATGCAAGTAATGTGTTAAAGTGATTAGAGCCAAAATGAGTCATGATAATCCAGATGTGCGTTGTATATATTTTCGTCTACGAATAAATGCATTTTATATCGTGATTTATCTTCTTTTGTTCGATCTTCATGGTTGGGTGCATGAATTCATCTTGCCTAATGGAATGCGGTCAGTTGAGCCTCGCCTGTGCTCAAGAACACAAATGCATTGAAATTAGGTGGGCTCTTCATCTCTTTCCATGAATATTAGGAGCGACAGTTGTGAACAGAGGGCGCCGTCCGCATTTTTCGTAGACAAATCTTTCTCGGCACGCCATGATGGCACACCCGCGTGGGGAATGCTATTTTCATCTTCCTCCTCGCTTGCCTTATCTGCAGAAGGCACCGCGGCAAGGTTCGTCCGAAGAATAAAGTTTTTTTTTTTATATTTTGAATGAGTTTTGTTGGTTACCGTTACCTACCAAACCCCATTGGAGTAAAGATGAAGAACATGGCATATGCTAAGCTCTGAAGATGCGCTGTAAGAAATTATTTTCCATTCCTAATGATCTTTTCTTCACTTTTTACACAAACTTTGCACTATACGCTTCATGTATAAATTGTAATGACGTTGCCCACTCACTGAGTTTGAGGGAAACAAACGATAAATTAGTTGGTGAAAAGGGTAATTTATTATTTTTTTCTTTCTTTCTAACTCTTCACTTCCTCTCTAAGGAACTTGAGCGCTACGGCCTCTTCAAGGTACAAATAAAAATTCACTCCCAACTCTCTTTTGCAAGTGATTTCCCTTCAGCCGCCTTGTGGCCGAAATACGCGTATCCGACGCATATCCTCGTCTTGCCCTTACACCTTGACTTCGCTCTATTTGAGCTCGATTCTCCCAGAAGTTAGGCCCATTTGAGTGTGTGTGTTTTCCTGAGTGCTTGTGTGTTTGTGATCATAACCCAGGCATCCTGATCAGGGTCTCATCAGCCCTGTGAATGATCCCAATCGGGTCGAGTGTGAGTGTCTGTGGTTGTGCCACTGACGAGGAAGTAACATTCCCGTAAACCACCACAGAAGTGTTTGTGGTTGAGAGGCTCTGGTTGTTCACTGCTGTGGAATTGACCCTCCCGCAAACCAGCACAGTAATTTGTTGTGTTCCTTAAGAGAGTTGCCAATTTCTACGGCCATTGGAGAGTAAAAAAAAAAATTATTTTTTCCTTCTCTTCCTCTGTTATGAAAATAATTACCGATGGCATGAACATTCTTATCGGTAGCCTCTCAACCCAGCTGCATCTATCGTGCAATAATGCCTCAGGAATATAACAGATAGGCGAGCTTTCGTACACGATTGAGAAACCAGAAAACGCAACACGGCAATTACCTGATGTAAAGTAGAAGTAATGACCGTGTTACCAACGTATAATTTATTCAAGTGGAGATATTAACTGATGCATTAAAAGTGCTATTAATATTTAAGTGTTAGTTTCGGCGACGGGCCCGCAATACCTTGGACATTTCATCTCAATTGCGCCATAAATATTAGCACTTTATGATCAGTGCACCCTTGGCACTGGAATTCTCGCCTGTGCCGCGGCGGAGTGGTGAGTGCTAAAAGTCTACCGCGCTAAGAATGGCAATCTCTCCGATAGGACTAAGGGCGAACGAGCCGGGTTCCTATTAACGGCAAGTGCATACACAATGGGAATAAGTGGTCAAGTAGCACGCGACACGGTCTCAAATAGGATTGGGTGTAACGCTCAAAAGAGGAATCCTCCTCGCCGAGGCTCGGATCACGCGATTTCCATTGAAGAGCGCGGGGATGGGAGCTGATAAAATGTGAAACAAAATGAAGTCCGAGGAGCAACACGCAACTTATGTTTACGGGCCTTAGAGATAGATAAAGGCAGAGGGAGGAGGGAATAAACGTTTTTATGACTGCGCAGCCGCATTGTCCGTGAAGTGCTGGGACGCAATTGCAGCGAAAATTTCGCGTGGATGATAACTGAGCGTCCCAAGGTGTGCCTCGCGCCACTGTAATTTGACTCCAGTGCTGCACTCAAGCACGCGGTCAAGAAAATAAAGAGAGAAAAAATGCCTTTGTTTCACCAAGGGTTCTCTTAATGATACCCTTTCTGTATAGATATGTCTCTGTGTGGAACAAACACATGTGCATTGGGAATGCAAAGTTTCCGCATAATATTTCGTTTTCTACGCGTTATTTCGATGCGGAATATTCATAGGAATTGAGAGTACTAATCGCATAGTAACTGAGATAAGGTTAGACCAAATTTTTATTGATATATACCCTAAATAAAGGTCGGGAAGAAATGAAATGAAATAATAGGCGAGTTCACGCACTGGACGTTCATAGCCACAAAGAAAATAACTTTGTCCTTTTCAAATTTACATATAATCTCTGACAATGATGTAGTGAGCATATGCAAACCAATTTATTGCGGAAAAATACCACGTCATTTTATGTATGTTTACTGCAAGAAATTGTAACTGACGGGCAAAAATTCTCTCGTTGAATTCAGCAAAGAAATGAGGTTTCGACATACAGGATATTATACTTCTGGCTTCATGAATGTTTGAATTCTAAGAGTATCTGGATAGTAAGCTGATTTGAATGCACTGAGCTTATAACGGGCAAGTAAAATAAAGCCTCACAGTTAAATTATATCAAAGATTGAACATTTAAATCAATTCAGGGATATTGCGATGGCAAAAAGTTATG
Source organism: Platycnemis pennipes (assembly GCA_933228895.1). Lineage (NCBI taxonomy): Eukaryota > Metazoa > Arthropoda > Insecta > Odonata > Platycnemididae > Platycnemis > Platycnemis pennipes. The sequence goes on from OW121853.1 coordinate 59,047,369, forward strand.
TTGGTGCGGTTTTACCAAAATGTTATCTCAGTAACTATGCTCAAAAACGCTCAATTTACTCGGTTTTAACTTCGAGCTTAACGATAAATTTTTGCAAAAGGTATAGAAAATATGTAACGATAGAGCTATAAAACTGATGCCTTATGTATCTCTACTATGTACCATACTAAATTATTGCTTCCTGCATTTCTTTGCTGATCTTTAGTTTCCATGTAATAAAAAAATGACCATTACCTTACTGATGAATAATTTTTTTCAATTAACTAATCAAGCGAAACAGGAGAGGCAGCATTAAATAAACCTCAAAGTTCATTAATTTTAAATTATTTTATTTTTTCTCGTATCGTGTATATACGTACATCAGCAGTGGAGCTGAATAGAAAGTTGTAATTATTAAATAAAAAAACATGATACACGATCCTACCTTGTCACGTCCTTGATCGGCACATAGCCTTCTCCCACTAATCACCCGACGGAAAAAAGCGAATAGCCCGAGGATGGGAAAAAAACGAGCGGATCTATTCCACCTTTATAGGATTTGTGGATGTGCTCATTATGGTTCCGCTAATAGAACGTCACACTTTCCCTCTCCCGTGGAATGGAATAGGGCGGCGAGGGCAAGAGGAAGGAGCCGTGATTGATGTAGCTTGCCTGCGGCCCCCGAACCCTTGTTCATTCTACAAACGATCACTCACCGAAAAGATATCCATCCTCGCCCGGCGATTGGGTTCCTGCACCTCTCCTCTCCATTTCCCTTTCCTCCGTCCCTTCTTCCTTCCCTTCACTTCGTTCCTTCCCTCTCCCTTCTCTCCTTCGTTTTATCTCTTTCGAGGCTTCATGCCCCTCCCTGGCAGTCCTCCTGTTTGCCTCTCGTCTCTACTTTTGCGTTTGCTTTACTTCTTCTTCCTCCTCCTTATTCCTTTTCTCTTTCCTTTTTAGTCTTCCTTTCCGCTTCCCCTCCATTAAAAGGTTTTCTCGTGTCCTATCAACACCCCTCTTTCTCTCTCCTTGGTCTCGTTTTCCTCAAGAGTACTAGGAAGGGAAACAACGGTGTGACTGGCCCAAGTGCCTTTCGCACAGGGGCGTAATGGATGGATTTCATTCATTTCCCGGCGAATTATAGCATTAATCACAAGTAAACTTAACTTTTCAATGTCTTAAACCCCAGCAATGCCCGAAATCGTGGAGTCTAATGCTTAATTTTCATCGTCCTCTCGTTGAGCGCGTGGAACGTTGAGCACCTCGAGAAATGTGTACCGTAATGCCGTTTACTTACATCCGGCTTTGTAACATTTATTTTGTACGTTCTCGCTTTATCGTTTTCGGAAATGCCTTTTCTTTCCAACGCCACAGCGTTCTGTCAAACCTAAAGCAATCAGTCGTGGGCGTTTACGAAAACTTAGCAATTCAAGGGTAATGATTTCCTGATGGAAGGAAAACCGATTGGCCCTGCCGTTGAAAATGGAGACAAAGCATACCTGCTCGTTACGATCACACAGCTTCATTCAAATATAATTAACATAAACACGCTACGGCTCTTGTGGTGAAATTGACTTTAAGAAAGTTTCCTTGGCCGATAAGGACACCATCAATTCCAAGCGCCAGATTTTCGTATGATATTCCCTTAAACAGCAGCTGTGGTAAAGAATAATGGAAATGATGAATACTGAATGGAATAACTACATGATTCGAGTTTCCCTGAGCGTATATCAAATATATAGTCTAAACATGCTCCCATTTCATCACATCATCTCAATGCAAACAAGATCTGAAATTTATGTAGGGAGTGTGTCTATAATTTCCGTTCCATTTGCAAAATGCCCGAAGGAGGATGTTGGTTAAAAGTGACTGTTATGAAGCCATTTCACCGGTATTATATTTTATGTGAGGGATCTATTGCGAGGTTTTTGTACGAATACGCCGAAAGTAACTCCCTTCCACGGTGAATCTTACTAACCATTTAATTTCACGTGACTCGGGAATGCTCCTAAAATACGTTTCCGTAAATAAGTGCATAGTATTGTACCTGTTAATTGTATGTAATTAGTGCATGGATGGTAATTATTCACCCCTGCCAAACGCTCTGGTGATGGCTTAAAGGATATTCCATAGATGTAGTTCTAAATGTGATTCGCGATTCATTCATTCAGCTATTCGTTCCCTGTACCCACAAGCGTTGGCTCACTTTCCCTAAAAATATCCTCCACTGCTACACTTTAAGTATCTCCCAAAAATGTCTCTTCAAAATTTGTGTTAAAACTACAGTGATCTGGAAATTTCAACATTTACAAGGCTCCTTTTTGTAAAACTTTCTTTTCCTCTTTTCATACTTTTTGTCTGTCCTTTCTACCTCCCTGTGGAGAAAGCTAACATTCTCTCTACGTCCCTCTATTTCCCATTTACTCATACTTGCCTAATTTCTTCTCCAACAGATTTTCCTCGTTAGTCCCAATTATTTAATTCCACAATCTTACGTTGCCACTCAAATCTTCATCCCTTTACCTGTGTGTGACATTCTTTGCGAAATTCTCTGAACTTCTTCCTCATTCTTCATCCCAGCAAAGGTGGATCAAATTCTCCGTACTCCTTTCATGCGTGCTTGAATTGTTCAGCATCGGTTTTCTGTCAGCCGTGAGCCCAATACTCGTCTCCCCATCTTTACCCCAGCAGAATTCATCTCAGAGTCTTCTTTATCCGCTCGCAAGGCACCTTGTTTATGAATTTCCGCCTAGTTTCTCGGGCAAAACCACGGAGATGAAGAAAACTAGGCTAAACCGAAGCGCGGGATTCCATCGCCACCACAAAAACTTTTGAACCTCCCCTCGAAACCTATTTTCGAGAAACATTAGGTATATTTTGCTCCCAAGTTTGGCTCAAGATTGTTTCCACAAGATTCCTTCCATCAAATGTGGAAACAGAGGGTGGTTGATCATTTGCATTGGATGCGGCTACCGGTAATTTGCCAATACGTAAAGTTCTGATGTTTAAGATGGCCAAGCTTCATTACCACCGCTGTAATGTAGAAACATATTGAAATTGAAGGAACTTGTCATTTTTACTCGCAAGTATTATTCAAATTTTAATTTAGTGGAAGTTTGAATTTTGGTCAAAAAGTTTTCCCTTAGTCAGCACTTTGCGATGTGTATCTTTACTAGATGGAAGAAGTTATTTGTAATTATCGTCTTAAAGTTTTTGATCATCTACATCTGCATAATACCCTGCAAGCAACCATAAAGGTGTGTGGCAGAGGGAAAATCATTGTGTGACAATGGTGACGTTCTTCTCCGCGTGCTGTTTCCTCAATCTTGCTTTTTCCTACCTATTCTATTCTTCTTCCACTCCGAGGAATATAATCATTTAGCTCCTCTTTCTCCTCCCTTGGGTTTCTCTCCTTTAATAGTCTCTTTAATGTTCTCAGTCCCTTTCCAAGATGTTCCATAATTGTATTCTCTCGTTTTTTATTTTCCCCTTAATATTCTCAAACTTTTCCCTCTCTTTCCCTTCGACTCTCTCCCGCTTACTCCCTCCCTCTCTCTCTCTCTCTAAATCTTTCGCCTTTCCTTATCCTTTTCGCCCCAGTGCCTTTCCCAATTTTCGCCCTTAGCTCTCTTGCCCTGCCCCCTCGTCCTCTCTGAAAAACCTTTCTCGAAACTCTTCACGCCGTTTCCCTTCGCTGAGGTCCTTCCTTGTTCCGAGGGCAATACCCCTTTTTTCCACGGCTCTGACCCGCCTTATGAATAACCCCTCCCACTTCTTACGGATTCCTTTCGCCCTAGAAAACTCAACTCCCCTGCCTTCCCCCCTCCCACAGCTCGTCGTTCTCTCCCTTCCATCCCGTTCCAGCGATGGTTTCCAATTCTTCTGCGCCATCCCACCAACGGGAGACTGGGCAAAGTGTAGGTGTGGGGGAGACGGGTGTTTGCGGGCGGATTTTTCGGGAACTATGCCTCGAGTGTGTGCTTTTGGGAATCGTGCTTTGCACCGCAAGAAGGAGTGACTCTTCCAAAACTTCTTATCTATCGTTCACACTCTCCATCCTTATTCCCTTTCGTGTTTTACGTTCACTCCCCCTCAACTCCTCATCGTCAACCCTCAGGAAAAATTTCTTTGTGATTTTTTATTTTAATTTTTTTATTTTAATCTGGCGTCTCCCTGATTGCATTCCGCGTTGCTATAACACATTATCGTTTTCTACTTGCTCCACGATGGAGGCAGCGTCTGAAAAAATGATTTCTACGGCTCTCTTCAACTTTAATTGATAATGCGCGTTGAACCTATAGGGTTACCGCTGCGCGGTGCCCCTGCTTTGGTCTTGGAGGTTTTAGTAAAGCTAATCGAATGGTTTGAGTGTAGGTAGGTTTGTGTAATATTTTTCTGGAATCGTCTGGGTGGTTTAAAAACAGAATACTTAAAACTATTGGAAATATATTTCGTGGGAATATCAGTGAGTGTCGTTTTTGAAACTGATAAAAAACGGAATGGCTTAGGTGTAGAAAATATCATAATGAAGGGTGTGTTTTCAAATTAATGTTCTGATTTAGCAACAAAAATTAATACATTACCGAAAATACATTAATATCTAAATATTTTACATACAAATCAAACAAATTAAATTACAATTGCATTCCGTAAATGAAATATTAACTTTGTTTCCTTCCACAGATTTATTTCCTCGGTACGACATGTTTCGACACATCGGTGTCATCATCAGGTACCTACACCGACACGACATGTTTCGACACCGATGTGTCGAAACATGTCGTGTCAAGGAAATAAATCTGTGGAAGGAAACAGAGTTAATATTTCATTTACGAAATTCAACTTCCACCTAGTTGAGCCTCATACTATGGAACGTACAATTGCATTAATTAAACATTTAAAAATTAAACTTTTAATTGATAATACACGTTGCGTATACTGTCACAAATGTTAGAAAAGTATTTCAAAACGCCTAGCTTCGAAATTCAATTTTCATACTCAGCATCGGAGCCACCGGTACGCAATAATTGTTTTCTTTCACTAATGGCACCACGAAACCTTCATTTAATATTTTGATGCTTACAAAATTGATTTATATAACCAATATATATATATATATATATATATATAATAAATTATAGTTAAAATTATAACCTGGTAGCTTTTTTGATAATAAACATTTTATAACCTTGCCTCAAGTGTTAGAAGAGAATTTCAAAACGCCACTCATAATTTACATAATTTATAAGTAATCGATATGCTTACCAAGTATTATAGCTGTAGCTGTTACTTTCGGGAAATGCTACGTGCCAAGTATTGTTTTTATAATACTGCTTTTAATCTACTATAGTAAAGATGCAAAATGACGTTAATAGGCACAGCACCTTAAGATAATTCACGATGTAGAATAGCTATTGAAAATTTTATAATGATGGGTTTATTTTCGAATTAACGCCCATAAGCTCAAATTAGCTCAAACATTATGAATTACCGAAATTACCGAAAAAGAATTAGTATCTAAATACTTTACAGCAAAGAAAACAAACCACCTTACGATGCACAGTACATACACGTATAACACATTAGAAAATCACATTTTTATTGATAATAAACGTCTTTCAACCTTGTATCAAAGTGAAAAAGGTATATTTCAAAACTTTCAAAATGCCTAGCAATGACATTCTCATTTCATGTGCAAGATCTGCCGCCGGTAGAAGAAAAAAAATTGAAATACACTAAAAATGCACTGTGCATAAAAAACAATAGAAAAATACTTTTTTTATAATAAAAGTTATAACCTGGGAGCTTTTTTGATAGTAAACGTTTTATAACCTTGCCTAAAATATCAGAAGAGTAGGTATTTCCAAACGCCTCGAAATTCAGATTTCATTCACAGCATTGGAACCGTCGGTAGCATAGTATAGTTTAATTTCACTATCTACACATCGAAAACGTCAATTTATATTTTCGTACTCACGTACCTGATTGACGAAACGAATTCCAATGTCGTCAACTTCTTAAATGCACATTTTGTCCCATTACTAAAAAACGTAAACACATTTACTAGGCAACGTAAACAAATTTGCGTAGCAACTGGTTTCCCATGTTAACAGATAAAGAAAACACCATTTTTTCATGCTTAAATTGTCTCATTTTGCGTTCAAACAATGAAAATAAAAATACGCCTAAGCGATGCAACCATCTTTCCTCTTTCGAACGACACCACTCTTACTTCGATCCGACCGGTACCTTCCGAGAACATCTCTAAGTAATGGACCAACCTCGAGCGCTGCAAACAAAGATAGGTACTGGCAGCCTTCCGCGAATTAATATATAGAAGATTACTTGAATTGAAGGTTTTATGTAGTGTATAATATATATCTGTGCTTACGATATGGTATTTGATTTTTTTACTTTGTAATATTCTCTACGTCGCATGGAAACAGCGTTCTTGAATATTGAGTCTTCTTTGCCGTAAGAAAATAACCCCTTTTCCGTATCTGCGTACGTAAATTCACTATAATTTACATTAATGGGATTCGTCAGTTTCTTTCCCTCGTCATTGATCTGTAGCGAGGAACTCATGTAAAAATGCGAGTCATTCCTTTTGTTATTTTATTTTCCGCTCTTATAGATCGGGAATGGTTGCATTGATAGCTTTATAGGCCTGAGTTATGTTTATATTTTAGATGCACTTAATTCAAATCCAGGTAGGTATATTCTTAGGTGTAAAAAAATTCAAAAGGAGAGAGAGCGAGAGCATCAGTAGTCATTTACTTACCTCGATGCCTTTATTACATGGGATAGCAAAAACACAACGGATACGAAGCGTAGTATAGCCCAAGCTAAGGAGGCAATATTGACGAAGAGGCAGCCGCTACACTCAAGGAATAAAAGTTTGGAACCAAGAAAAAGCATATCAAAACATTCGTGTGGGCTGCGGCATTTTACTTATCAGAAGCATGGAACATTGGAAAAGCTGATCAGAAATGAATCCAAAGCCCCCTCCAAAACCAAGTTTCGAAGAAGCCTTCAAAGCCTGCTTTTGGAGGGGGATAATGAAGATCAAATGGACGGACAAAGTTAGAGAAGAGAAGCTTTATAGAAGAGCATAAGAAGGGAAGACGTTCTGGAGAAATATGCATCAAAGAAGAACACGATGGTCTGGACACATTATGAGACATATCTAATGCGTCAAAAACATAATTGAGATAAAAAAGAAAGACATGGGCTACGAGGAAGACAAAGAGATGAGTACTTAGGGCAAGCCAAGAAGGATATTGGGAAGAACTACGAAGACAGGCATGGGATAGGGCTGCAGTAAACCAATCCTAGGGTTGAAACACTAATGATGACTTAAGTACGGTGTTGAGAGCACTTAACGTTCAGTGCTCCCTTCGTCGGAGGGTATGTGCATTAAACTGTGGAGCCCTTTGCCCATTCCGTGAAGAGTAGGCTAATACCGACGCTGAGTTTTACTCCACTCTTCCTCCATTCCCTGAAAAATTCCTACCCAGCTACGCATTAAAAAGTGCGAGTGACCTTAGTTGTCGATCGCCGCCGCTGATTACCAACTTAGTGGCAAAGTATACTGTCAAACAGTGGTTTGAATGTGGTTTCACTGTGGTTTATTAATGTAAACACGGAAACTATATCTTAAACAGAATATTTTATTTGTAGAATTTCATTTTAACTATCGCAACTATTCATACTATCGCAAAAATGCTACAATTACATGGATATGTAACAGAGAACGCATACCGACTGATTACATACATTTAAATAGTGGCATTTTTTGTGCTATATGGCACAATTTTGTCATCACTACTTAACAGGAAACTTTTCGTTCTGCATATGCATTCTCAAAATTAATGTACGTTACCAACAAAATGTGTGCAATCATGGATCCAGTGTTGCTGGAAGGAGTGTTACTTACATCACATCGCAACCAGTCCTGTATTACTCCGGGTTAGGAAATTTCAATGAGGTAATTTGTGCGAGAAAAATTACATTAGATTATTTATTGCGACGGATTAATTAATTCATATCTGCTAGTGAGGTCGAGGACGTCAAAACAACGGTTTCCCACCCCAAATAATTTCTCGCGACGTGCGGAGTCATGCCTGGCCAAAAAATCCCCTCTCTCCGAAATGCTTGACGAGGTTATTCATGGGGGTAGCTTGTATATCTTTTTCCACTCTCAAGTTCTTCCGAGCGTGAAGCTTCCCGGACAGAATCCTAATACGCGGGAGCGTTAGGTGCATTATTCGAGGGGAGGACGGTCTCCACGCCACTCTCTCCAGTCTCCACTCTGTTTCGAAGCTAAGAAGAAGGGGTTCGAGCAGTGAATTAAGAAAAAAAGGAGAATCGCGAGACGGAAAGATAACGGGGGAGGGGGTGGTGGCTATGACGGAATGAGCGGATGGGTTGGGAGTTGGACCACTTCTGGAAATGGATTTCTCCGGAGTTTGTGCACGACGACTTTAATAACTCTTTGAGGCGTGCTCCTTCTTACCGCCGCCGCAGGAGGAGCGCAGCTACCGCTTCACGATTTGGGAGGCATGAATCACACTCACTCCTCCCCCACACGTCTGCGTTGGAAACTTTAAAATATTACGTCGCGAACCGGAGATTTCTGGAGCGTGCTGGCAGTTATTTTGCTCTAATTGGTTTCAGGGTCCCCTGCAAAAATTGTAATTGCGCACAATTGCACCGTGTAGTTGATTAAAGTAAAAAGTAAATAAAAAAAAACAATCGTGATGGTGCAATCAGTCCAATACTTTTATGTTTTCATTGGCCATTTGATTTTGGCAGAAATACGTCGTGTTAGAGGAATTACATAACGAACCGTTATTGTTTTTCTTTTAATTATTTCTTTATAATTTAGATGCAAGAATTTATTTATTTCATATCGTCAGGTTTTACATAAAAGTTGTGAATCTGTAATGAGTGTATTTATTTTCTTGGATTGTTGATGTAGTCTGACATTCAAAATAATATTTTTTCTATGAGAGTCTTAGGTGGCGTAATATTCCTAATAATAAGCTCATAACAAAAGTTATCAACTTTTGTTATGAGGACTAGCAGCGCGTTTTTGCATGCTTGATTTGCTGTTTTAATCTTTTTTAAAATTTCCCGTCTTATAGATTGAAAACACACTTTGGTCTTTAGTGCGCTCAGAATAAAACAGGGTCTATCTTGCCTACTGACGCATATCGTCATCAGTGACACATTGCTGATGGGTGGTTAGAGTACATAGCCCCATTCGATGTCTTTTGTGTAACGTTGGTTTTAGTGACTTCAACTAAAATTCCTTGTCTACATTTGGACGGATATTTGATTTCATGTACCAGCACTGTTTATTTCTTCACATCCCAAACATTAATGATAGGATATTCGCCTATTTCCACATAAAGTCAGCTAGATGGAAGCTAAATCAAATTCTAAATTTTTTTTCGTGAAAAACCTCTACCAATTATTTGATGCGCGCAATATTTATGCATATGGTATAAAAATTCTTCGAATGCATCAAACTAGTATACTATTGTTGAGAAAGCTAATAAAAATAGCATATTTTTAAGGTATAAAATGTTGAGAACAGATCCCAGCCTATGTACGAGCGTGTGCTTTGTTTGTGGATTTATTCAACTATATCGGAAAACCTTTAGCAGGTACCAAGCACCATATAGTTTTTAGTATTTCAAGTAGTTATAGTTATCTATTGTATGTTGTAGAAAATACTGCCCCTAAAGTCGTTCATTAATTTGTATACTTAGCCTCAACTCTTTCACTTGCAACCAGCTTATTGGAAGATTTAAGTGTATGACGTACTTTTCGAAGGGGTACACACAAAATGGTGGATTTTCTCGTTTGTATTGCTATTCGGCTTAGTCACCAGTCAACTTCCTTAAATGCGTCAGTTTGTTGTCATTGTTGAGGCACAATCATGGTGGTGTGGGCGTAATTGGTGAACGCCTCCCAAACGCTTCAGGGAATTGACCATTAACCTTTTCCTCGCTGATTTTTTTCCAGTCGATTCCTCACGTACGGGACGTTACGCTTTGTATTATTTTTTGTGTCGTGATGGGATAAAACGATCGTGAGGGAGAGAGAGAGGAAAAGAAAAAGAGTGCTCGAGTGTGTCCAGGACAGGGCCAACCCCGTTCCACCTGACCATTAATAGGGAGGGTCCACACCACTGCAGGATGAGGGGAGGAATCGCCGCCTCCTCTGTCCCAGTCATTTATTTTTTTTTATTCCCCGCTTTTCTGTCTTGCCCACATTCAGTGGGAGGCCTCTGGGTAAGCCCATCCTTTCCTCCCGCATCCATTTTTATCGAACCACCCGCTCCTCGGCGAAACGTTCCCTCTCCTTCGCTTGGACGGGAGGGGGAGGAGTGACGGGCCGGACAAGGGAGCCCCAAATGAACTTGTCGCCCGGGACGCTGCTATTCAATCAAGGAATGACGGTCGGGGCCGCGGCGGCGGCGGAGCAGTTGCAGGGGTGGGGGAGGACCCGTCCGACGCGGGTCGCGAGGAATTTCGAGGGCCTAAAGTGGGGGAGGGGTTGCTAGGGATGCAAAGAATACGGGATGACAGATGGGGAAAGCGTGTTTGCGTGTATGTGGAGCGATTTAGACGTGTTGTCGGTGAAGAAGGAGATTTTGTGGTACAACGAGGTGAATTGGAGGAAAGAGATGGAATTAGTTCACTAGGGTCATCTTACGGCGAAAACGAAATAAAAATTGTTTTACAACAAATGTGATATGGGTATAGATATTACAATTACTTACGGATACCTATCTAAGAGGAAAACTCATCTAAATTGTATACATTGCACGCCGCCACAGGGTATACAGTTTGTTTTGTAGGGGGTGACTTATTAATTATCTGCTAGGAAGCAATCACATTTTTAGTGACTACGCTACGAAGCAGGTGCTATGTATATCTCAAATTGAACCTTTGGTTCCAGCTTCAGACACCAAGAATTTATGTTTTGTCGAAAGATCCTATTCTTGCATACTTCCTCGTATTTCCTCGTGACTGTAGGTATTCCAATCTCCTCAATAGCAATCGTAAGCATTCCGTTGTCGTATGCATGGATGCCACATACTGGGATCTTGATCCACCAGCGTGGATTAAGGTAGTTTCACATACTCAGGTAGAGGAATGCGTGAATTAATTTGTTCTGTGTCCTCTATACATACATCTTGTCCTACCTACTAAGGTTACGAATTTGGGTGAAATTTTTCTCTTTTCCAGTCGATGCATTGTTGATCGGCTTTTTAAATCGCATTAGTTGCTCAAAAAGTGCAAGGAATTCATCCATAAGACTGAAATTTCCATTGAGAAGTAGTATGAAATCGCTTCTTTTATTTCATAGACAAACTTGGTCCTTCTAAGGCAAATAGCTTGTCAGAAGGTTACACATAACTTATAAAACAAAGCGGCATGTAACAAAATGTAAAATACAATTTGAAAAAGGATAGAACAACGATTTCAATGATTTAGTTACAATACATCTTGCAACATTTAACAAAAATAATCTCTATGAACCTTCTACATAAATGATAAAGCTCTTTCAAGTTACATATTTTGTTCAAATTTTTTGTTTTGAATTCAAAAGCGTACCTACTAGAATCCATTCCCCACACTGTTATTCTATATCTGAAAATACTTTGAACCATGGCATTATGCACCATAAGTTTTATGGGCTGAATTACTAAATCTTTTAGCATAAAGATTTGGTATGTAAAAATTCCCATTTATTAAATTCACTTCATCAATATGATTTTGGAATTTAAAATGGTCGTCTACTATGACGGCAAGATTCCACTTATTTTCTTATATGTATTATTATTATATTATATAACTATATAATGCTATATATTATATATTATTGTAATATATTTAAAGTAATATATATATTTATATATATACTATTTTCTTATATATATTCTTATTATATTTTGCTTATAGGTATTTTTCCACTTGAGCCAAAGTGGGACAAGTGCAACTGTCATCATAACTAATATCATTACAGTGAATACAACTATGAGAATGTAATTGTATCTTTACCTCTTTCCTCTTGTGGCTCATAGAGGATACATGCATAGTTGACGTTTTACCTGTATTTATTATTAAACTATTGTCATGTAACCATAAGTTTAATCTGTTGAAATTATAAATTAATAATGCATAGTGCAGTACTGTTCATGTGACTTAAACTTCATGCTAGGTGTCTTTTAACCGGATGTTTAGATGTGTTTAAGGTTTAGTTAGGCGTGACATTATTGTGTATCTCACTCTCTTACAATATTTCGACACTTTTTCAATATAGCATGATTGTGCCAAAATATTCATGTCCTTGGAATGTACTGCAAGCTCCTAAAATTTTAGTTCCCATGATCGGCGCCTTCAAGTGAGTTTAGATTTGAGGAAAGGTGAGCCTAAGAACATGAAATAACTCATATATCCCACGTAAAGACATAATGCTTTTCCTGAAAATCAGTACTTCTACTGTTATATCTCGAAATAGGGTTGAGATGTTGCAAGAACACTGGGATGAGATAGTGTGAGCAATGAATCTTTGTTTAACGTTAAGTCTTTAAATTTTGAATAATATTCGTTACCCGTATTCCTCTTTACAGACATATTTGTTGCTGAAGTTATTCTTCGAATACTCCATCCCTCCCAAGAGCTCTCAATAAAAACCTTGCATCGGCTTCTCTTCGTAGTTGCCTTTCTCCTATGGTGAACAGTCCATCCGAAGGTAAGTAGACAGGTTATTTACCTGATTACTTACGTAATTGGAAAATTTATACCATTTGCATGAACAAAAACTGTCACAGAAGGAATGAAACTTTTGGGCTCAATAACAAAAAAATGTCCTTTTTCTACTCTGTGTGCAGTATTTTTCTGCTTAAAGGAGCACATTAGTGCCGATCATTACGGTATCGAATATCAAGGGGATCGGGTTGGTGGGGTGAATAGAGCACTGTCCTCCCATCCTGAGGGCCCGGGTTCGATTCCCGGCAGTGGCGGATTTTTCAGTGGAAAACCGGTTCCCACTTGAGTGTTTAGTGGAGGGCATTTCTAGTTCAGTACTCCGTCCGTCGGATGGGACGTTAGGCCGTGGTCTCCATGGCGCCTATCGTTAAGAGTAGGCTAATGCCGACGCCGGGTTTCTCTCCACCCTTCATCCGTTTCCAGACAACTCCTACCATTACCCAATTACCCACCTATCCTAAATGGCGCAAATGACCTCAGCTGTCGGTCGCCTCCCCTGAATGACCAGCCAACCAATCAAATATCAATGTAATGGAATCGGAATGGAACAGCCTCAAGGAGAAACAGGTTATTGAATCGTCTTGTATCCACTTTCTTCCATCAGAACATACGAGTCGACCATAACATTTTCTCCAGAAAAATTACCAAACCAGCACCTAAAATATATGAAGTGTAGCGTAACTATTGCCTGATAAATGAATTTTAATTTTTTTTCTAAGTTACGATGAAATAGCAATTCACCATTGTCCCTCAGAGGGTTCTGGTGTTCACTACATTTTCCTACTCGTTTCCTTGGACTATTACTCGAGTAGCAAGAGTGAAGGATTAATTAACGGAGCATTTTTTGCTAGAATCTGCCATTGAATAGCAAGAATTCGCATAAAAGTATCCACCATAGTGTAATGATTTCAGTAATTCAAATAAAATATCACTATGAGAGCAATTAGTCCCTATTTGCGGGATGTTGTTTCTTTTGATCTTAGGAGGCGCGTACGGTTTTCAAATAGGTAGTTCATGTTTTAACTGGGCTCACTACTGCGTTTTCAAATAGTTTCTTTTGTATTGGATCCTGCTGTGAGTAGCTCGGGGAGACACGAGACGGATGCGTCTTCGGAGGCTCAGATTCGGGTGTAATATAGCGAAGCGAGAGTAGGGGACGGGGGCGGGGCGAAGGACGTGGGAGGGGAAGTACGAGAAGGGCTGAGAGACTGCGGGGCGGTGTAAGATTTCAGCGTGGATGAAGTTGAGGTGTCGCGAAGCGGTCTATTGTTGCCGTCTACAAGGGAAGGTGAATACCTCCCTTCTATCGAGAGCATCAAGGAGTGGGATGAGGATGGGAGTGCAGGGGTGACACGGAATTCGCAACGTGATTTTTCGGCAAAGGAATCCACATTTAGAGGAGAATGGTGTTCGGGTGGCTCAAAATACGCGTGACTAAAAGGCTTTGTACCCCACTTGGACTGTTTTACTCTACCTTCTCTCAGCTTCAACTATCCTGATTTTTCAATACGGAGACTTCTCGCATTTTTGAAGGGGCACATCCCCAATCACAATATATTGAAACGTGATATCTTTAAACTATCAAATTCTCAAATCGTCTTCAATTCAAAGGATGTACAGGAGTGTAAATTCTTCGTCTACGCTATATTCTAATTAGGGATGGGTCGGTTCCACTTTTTTTCGGTTCCGATTCCGGTTCGGTTCTTGACTTCGGTTCTCGGTTCCGAATCTCGGTTCCGGTTCTTAATTTACCACTTACTTTGCATTGCTCAATGGTAAGATAAGGTAATCAATAATCATTTTCAGAGACTGAATTAGAATAATTCGCGACTTTGAAGCATCTAAGTACACTATTTCACCAGGTTTTAATGTGAAGCCTCAACTTTCGGAGTGTGAGTAGGTTTCAAACTGGTTTTCGCGCGAATTATTTCGGTATTCATTATTTTTGGCCTATGTTCCGGTTCCGGTTCTAAGCTCAAGAACCGGTGGAACCGAGAACCGAAGAACCGAACCGACCCATCCCTAATTCTAATTTATATTTTTATTCCTGATTGGCATAAAATCTCACTTTTCTCAATTATAATGAATCAAGTCCTCTCCATGGTGTAACATTCGCTCCTCAATGGATTTTATAGAGCATTTTTAATGTCACATTTCATCTTTCTTTATGATTCGCAATAAGAGTTTTCTCTCTTGAGAGATGGTAAACATGAATGACTGTGGATATTAGATTTCTTTTGACCAACAATGAAATTCTTGTACCATATCGCCGTTCGTACAAACTTTCAAATTATGATATCTACATCTACTGAGCACTGAGCTATTCTTCTCGAGAGTGTGCAACCTGGGTCGGCTAATAATCAAATATTCACTACGTGCACGCTCTATTAGTTACAGTTGTAATCAATTAGAAATTACATTTAATATAATGTGAGTCAAAAAGATAGGATATTGAGATCCAGATCAAAGGCAGTAATTGTTTCTTTCCATAGCCATGGACTTTCACACCGAAAATCCAAATAAAATATTATGATACGCTTCCATAGAATTTCAGGCTCATCTGGGTGAAAATTCATTCCAAATTGCGTGAGACGGTAAAACTTGAAATGGTTCCACTAGGTTTCCTTTGGATGGTAAGACCAGTTTCAACGATTGTCTCATCATCAGGTACCTGGTGGTGATGCATAAGCGTCGAAATTATCCTCAGGTACGTGACATCATCATCAGGGGACTGATGATATTGCAGAAGCGTCGAAACTAGGCGTACCATCCAAATAAAGTCAAGCGGAAACTACTAAGTTTCCCTTCTCATTCTATTTTATTATGATACACCCATAAGCTTGCTTGCTTAAATAAGGAGTGAGTGTCTCCTAATAAAAAGCTACGGTTCATGCATTAGAATGCAATCCGCCAATATCTCCTCGTCTCTTATATTATTATTTTTAGCCCTTCATAGCTTTAGTCCTTGAGTTTTGCCTGTCATTAGAAAAATTAAGTTTATTTATTAATTTACAGACCTTTGTCTCTGTTCCATTGATTCTGTTTTTTTTTGCGCATTTGTCAGCAATATATTATGCTCCCGTACCACATTTGTATCGTACACGTCACAAACATCATTTTTTAAATAGCAAATCTTGCCCATCCTGTTTCTCTGTTTGAGAGCTAGCGCACCCTTTCGGGATACTTCGCAGAAGTGAGGATGAAATGTAAGCGTAATATGCGTAGAAAATTCTTTATTTTCACCATGCCTTTCGTGGATTTCCTCTGCTACAGAAAATTTTTAAGATATTTATTTCCTTGGAATTCTTTGCGAGTCTTTTACCTGCTGCGAGTTATAAAGTGGCATCATTTTTGAGTTTTCGATAAGAGTTGGGAGGGTATTTGACCTTGAGTGTTATGCATCGCGATCAAATGGCAAGCAATCTAGAGGCGCCTTTTAAACGGCTACGGGAAGAAAATTTTGTGTGTGTGTTGTGAGGCAGTAGAGAAAAGCTTTCCATTTTCGTCCCGACTGGGGACGCTCGAGAAAATATCGCCGTTTTTATCTGACAGCTGGAAATGGAGACGGCCGATCGTCTCTTTGACAAGGTCTACGGCTGAGGTGAACAAAAAATCAAAACGCCAAAGCATTGAGCCATCCTCTTATTATTTGGAGATTGGAACGCGTTTGTGAGGACTCGTGCTTAAATTTGTTACTGTTGTGGCTATTAATAGCAAAGACCGACAACTAGGTAGTTTGCGCAATTTGGGATACGTGAGTTCTTGGAAAGACGTAGGAATTTAGAAAGAAGAAATAAAACCCGGCATTGATATTGGCCAACTCATTACGAAATACCCCTAGGGGTGTACACTGTACAGCTTTACGTTTTATGTACGACGTAATGCTCTACTTACATCATTCAAGTAGAGCTCGGTCCCTTCATCATTTTCCAAGCAGGAATGGTAGATTGTTGACCATTTCGTGCGTTCTCTACCTCTTCCTCCTTCCTCTCTACCTTATCCCATCGATATATTTCTAAAGATTCCATAGAACCATTCTTCGTACATTAAAAAACTCTACATTATTTCTTTCTCCCCTATTGATGTTCAGATTCCCTATCCGTTTACTTCCTCCGCCTTTAATCCATCCATTGCCATCCTCGATCGAAGCTTTCAATTGCTTATTGCCTCATTCAAGGTTTTTCATTCATTCAAGAGTTTGTCTTCCTCCGTTCACTTTTTCCACCTCATTTGGATATAGGTACCTGTGTACCTGCGGAGTTTAGGAAGTATTAGTAACAGTTTTTATTTTCGTAACCCTAACTTGGGCCTCCGGGCATACTAGCCATCGCGAAAACCTGGATACTGTTCTTACATTCCCGATCCAACTCCGCCCGATTGTAGAAGATCGGGATGGTGTGGCGGTTGAAGTAGTCTTCCCTCATCGAGGGCTCTGGTTAAAATCTAGGCAGAGATTTTTCAGGGATTAACCCACTTGAGTGTTGTTTGGTGGAGAGATCTTCAAGTTTGATTCTCTGGTCATCGGGTGGGTTAAACCGCAGGCCCATTGGGGCCTTTCATTACCAGCAGGCAAATGACAACGCTGGGTCCATGCTTCCTCTCCGTTCCTTGAAATATACCTACTTCTACCCAAAACCCACCTTTCTCATGTGGCGCAAATTGCCTTAGCTGTTGCTCATCCTTCCTGAACTGTAAGTGAAACACCTCACGCCCTGAAAACGATTGCATAAGTGGCTATGAAAACGTCAACAAGCCGTTCTACTCACCCGATGGCAACCCCGAAAGGACTTCATCAGCAATTACAACTACAACTCACCTTGAGATTACGTGTAAACGGGGAAAACTGTTATGAAGAGGGAGAGGTCGGGAGTGACGGAGAGTGATAAAGAAACCATTTGCCTCTACTGGTTCCTTCAGTTTTGTTCCACGGAAAATCGCCAACAGGTTGGAGGGAAGGGAAGCGACCCAAGGAAGAGAAGAGGGTAAGGGGGAGGGAGCGGAACGAAAGGTGAGAAGTGAGGAAGAATGCGCATTGGATGGGGAGGGCAGCGTTTGAAAGAGGAGGAGAAGGAGGAAGAGAGAGACGGAGAGAACGCTTTTAGCAAGAGATAGGAGAGGGGAAGAGGAAAGGGGGGTCGATGAAGAAGCCGTTTTCGGAGGAATGCGGGAGTCGTCGCCTTCATCAGCCGCGTAGTTGCCGAGAAGCGTGTCGGCGTCCCTGGCTCGTCACGTGACGTGCAAGGGGTGATTTAGTAGGGCGGGGAGAAAAGGTTGAGGTGGTAGGAGAGCGGAAAGCTCTGGGGGGATCACAATACATATCCATCCGCATTCGCGTGATCCTGCTATGGCGCGTATCATGTCCTACAGCGGAGTAATCTGCATGCTATGGTATTCAAGGGGGCAAGTGGCAGAATGACTCCTCATCTGATATATCATACTAAGTAGATGTAGATGTTTCAGCTTCTGTATCTTGAATGTGCTTGAAGCAGGGAGTTAACACGTTCGCTGCGGCGTGACCCACCGGTGGGTCACGCTAATCCTTCTAGCGCCGCGGCCGTAAAATTCTGTGAATTGTCTCAACTTGCGAGGAGTATTGTGAGAGTAGGAATCGAGATCTTCTAGAGTGACTTCACCCAGAGGTTAGTCACAGTTCAAATAACAGACTGCTATGTGTCACTTAGTGTGACCCACCGGTGGGTCACGCCGCCCCTCCTGAAACTTTTTTCACCGTGAGCGGTGTGACCCACCGGTGGGTCACGAACAAATTTACATATTAGCGTATTATATCCAAAATACGTTTATTTTTTGCTTTCTTTTTGTTTTTTTCATGTTTATGCGATTTTTATACATAAGGATGAACAATACTCGATATAGTAAAACATATCAACTTATTAAAAATAATGAAAATGTTTAGGACAATTTTTTCTCCTCAACCTCTTGGCTGTCCGTCAGTTGCTCGAAACTAAACAGTCCGAACTGCACTCGCCCGGCTGTGTGAGAGATTGACTCTCTCTCTCTTCCCTTCACCCCCCCCCCCTCTACGGAAGGGCAATTGGGAAAGAGTCGCGTAGCGTTCTTGAGCCAATCCCTCAGTGGTGGATGAGTGACCATGCCCTTGCCGGGTGAACGTCTTCCGAATTGCAGACACTACTTTTTTCTGAGTGAGACAAACCACTATGTACTCTTTCCAAAGGATCCCACTTCCCTTTTCTCATAGTGTGAGCAGGGCTGAAAAATCGGTACGCACGGATGGGCGTCTACGTCTCACAGACGGGCGCGAACAAGGGCAGGCGCAATAAACAGAGACGGGTGGGAGTCTCCTGGGTTTTCCGAACGTCAGCAAATCTTTACCACGTGCATTGTATTGTTGCCCCTCTCTTCCCCCATCCCACGCCAGGGTCTAGCCGATAGCGTGCCCCACGTGGCCGGGGGAGGGGTGAGCTGGGGGCGAAGCTGGGAGTAGCCTCCCCCAGCTTTCCTCTAATCTCAGGAAACAGCTGAGTGTTGCCGCTTCAACCACCATCCCTCGGCAGTGGCCAGAAGCTCGGAAGGACTGTGACCCACTGGTGGGTCACACCGCCCATGCAAAAGGCTGAGTGTGACCCACCGGTGGGTCACGCCGCGCTGTGAGGAGTAGGGCTTTAAACAGCTCCGCAGTGAACGTGTTAATTATCACAAGATGTGCGCTATTCGAAACGCAAAAAATTGGGAACTTCATAAGAATTCGTTAACCCTTGACAGTTGTACTCCGTTGTTAAAATTCGGACGGATTCTATTGACATTCAATCGAATACATTTTATTACCAGGATGAGATGCCGCCTTATTTACCTCAACCCTGAAAACTTTTAATCAATGGATTACTTAACTTATCCACTTACTAGTCTCTTAAATCACATTTTGTATTGCAAAGATGATATTAAAGAATTTCTACCGATATTCTATGAACTGGCTTATTTTCAAATAGACCTATGGATGCGATCTTTATTAGCCTCTTTTCTGATTTCTGAAGGGGTAATTACTACTTAAGGAATGCTTTTAATTACGGTCGAAAAACCGTTACTCCGACCTGATCACCAAGGGCAAATATAGAAACTGACAACAAACGTGAATTAATGGTAGACCAATTGGTGCAAGAATGCAATGAGGCGTTTAAATTTGAAAAATTACACCATGTAGGTAAAACGTGCTAACAACGATGGCTACCTCAGGAGATTAAGACCAGATATTGCAAATGTTTCTTCACGTCAAAAGAGTTACGTCATTTGGCTAGTTTAAGTTTTTCTCATTTTCTGACTCCCATGGAAGGTAGATATTTCAAGTTTAAACTTTTAATTTCTTTGCTCTTTCAAGCTTTATTTTCTTAAGTCAGCCTTCCGTAGCATGGTGTAGCTCCTAAAGTGTGTTTAGCTCCAGTTATCGAGTTAATAATCAATTAGTCTCACGTATCCGTTTATGACTTTTATGGCAATTGAACGAGGAAACAGCGATGCCCACATGAGTTTTTATCACTTATTTGTGGCACTTTAATGACCAGCATGAAGTCATTTTTCCAGCTCCTTCCGATCTTTCTTGTGCTCACTCTAATTCACGCGTCATCATTAATCCATAATCATAATTTACACTGCGTATTTGATGCTATCTTCATTGACTCAGGATGCTCACTCGAGAATATTATCGGCGAGGAACCTACTTTTGGCCTATTATAGGTTGAACCTACTTTACGCCTGGTTTGCGGTGAGGTTAAAACTCACTGGCGTTGGAAATGCGCAGCAACGGATGTCATCGAGGATCGCGGGAGATTTCATTGGAATCGAGACGCTTGGGAGGTCGGTTGGCGTTTGAGACAGAAAGGGAAGATTTTGCCTCGGGGGTTAGCTTCTCCAACTTTATCACCGTTGTGTTCTGAGCGACACCACTCCCACAGCTATAGTCTTGTGGTGTCGCCTGAGGGGAATCCATGACTAATTGTGATACCGGTTGATGTTACCCTTCGTGTTTGGGGTAGGAAATCTCCATGATTATTAGCGCCCGAATAAAGCCTTTCCTTGCGAGCTTAAAACTTGCGTTTAGAAAATGAGGAAGGGTATACTTAAACTTTGCGCTTTGGATTGAAATCCACCCTTTAATTCTCCGAAATTCCATTATTCTCCGAACCCAGTGATTATTTTTGAACGCTTGATTTTTTTGTATCTCACTTTCAAGTTTCCTATATTCAGAGTATGATTCAACTCGTTTTTAATGTCCTATGGCCTAAAGTCATTAGCACAAATATGCTTTCTCAGCAAACTTGGTACCTAATATATTTAATACAATTTCATGATTTTGGTGAACTTTATAGAGAGCGATGCTCTTACTGCTTGTAAATTTACATACTTAATGTAATAATATGATAAGTAAAAATGTCAAAGCATTATGCATATGTTGTATATCAAAGAGATTTATCAATGTTGAAGAAATTAATCTATTTACTGATAGCTTCCCAATCGCTTAAGCATCAATTAACGTGAAACTGGATACCTTATGAATTTGCTCGTGGCTCCACATAAATCAAAAATGTGGTGATATACGTTATTTTTTATTTTTGCCACCACGACAAAGTAATTATTATCAAGTATCAAAGTTTTATTCCTGGCGATCAAATGGTGTTTGAATGACAATAATTTTATTTTGTAGGTTGATAAGGACAGTCCATTATGGAAAATCTGTCCCAATTTTTCCTGGTGTAATTTTTTATCCTGCAGAGGATTGTCTATAATCTATGCTTACAATAGTAAAGAACATATGCGGCGTTTTTTGATGGGTCGTTGCACAAAAAAGATTGAAAGGTAAATTTAGGAAACGGTGGATTATATTTGTCGTTGAGCATGAGCACATCCGCAATATTTCAATAATTGACCAGCTCCGAAAATCTTTGGAATCCGAACTTCACGTCAGAGGCGTGCGTCAACTCTTCCCACGACAGCTGTAATCATCCATCATCTAAATCCCAAAGGAATGAAAATAAAACATGCACTTGAGAGCAAAATGATAGCTCCATGATTTATTGTCTCCTCTATCGTAACTCATTATTTTTTAATCGGAAAGACGTCATGGGATGCTGGCGGAAGTTTAAAACTTCAACCAACCTAGCAACCGAGATTTATTGCGCGTAACCTCTTGACCCTGTTTTACTGAAAGTTAAGAACTAGGGAGGTTTAATAATTTACAAATTTGGAAGGATTTATGAAAATTTTCCTGGATAAAATCCACCGCAAGGAAAAGCAATTGGGTCGCTGATCCCGAAACTTTGAATTAATTCATGGAGTTTTGTGGCTTTATTTTCCCCAGGCTCTCGGTTAAATCACCGAGTTAAATGAGTACCCATGGTGAAAAATTCAGTGACAGCTACTCGCCTTTGGCAGTTAACCGTTGTTGTTTCCCGTGAAAATTAGCGTCGACCAATTTATCATTTGATTAGTTATAGAAAGCCAATTAATTTTTTTAATATCGTTGACTTTATATGCAGTAAAGCATTCCATTTATTTGTAAACTTAATTAAAATTTCATAATATCTATACGTCCGTTCAAAAACCTTGAGGCGTCATTTCCAACATTCGCAAACTTATTGGCAGGATTTTAGGCGACGAAAGTAAGCATTCTCTTGCTTTGGGTTGATAAGGAGAACTAGGTATAAACGTCTGAAATAAAACAACCCTCCAAATTTTATAAGTGCTGTGCCATACACTAGAAAAATATGTTAATTTTTGTGTTCGAAAAGATCACATATTAATTGCTGGACTAGTCACCTCCACCGCCAAAGAATTGGTAATTCAGTCAAAAAAAAATACGGGTCGTTTCGCTAAATACTTTATTTTGATCTTTTACTCATCGACGATGTAGTAAAATCTTTCCAGCTTGTAAAATCACACATTTTATTACCGGAACTCACTGAAACATCGCCTGTAACACCTTCTTCCCTTTTAGAAAATAAACGACAATGGATCTCTTGGTTTCCCCATCCGCTCCGATTTTTCTGACGAAACTTTCTGCTCGTTTCGGAGCGAAACTTGAGAACATTCCAAAGTTTGGTTCAAAAGAAGTCACCACGGAGCAAAAACTCATTGCACAAAGAAAGAATTTGAGCAGTCCCCAGAATAGGTGGATTCCTCTGCTCGACACTGACTCTATTAACATGACACCTCCTTTTATCCCTACGCGGTTGAAGAAAACAGCATCCGACTGTTCTCTTTTTTTGTTACCCTGAGGAGGCAGAAAGAGAATCCCTTTTCTTTCGCCTCATTCCTTTTCCTTCGCCGTGCATGGATCTTTCTCCCCGTGGGGAAGAAGTCCCTTCCTTCCTGTGTCCCGGTTTCTTTTCATTTGAACGTCGTCGCCAAGCCTCTCTCTCCCGCAGGCATGCATGCATCCCTTTAAAGTCTCTTTCCTTCTTCAAGTGTTACTTTTTTAATGTTTTCTCTTTCCCCTTATTTAGTCTTAATGCTCTTTTCCTTTCGGTGTAAGAGGTGGTAATCCTCCTCCCCTGTTGCTCTTCATCCACTCATTTGACGCTTTTTGATGCCTTATCCGTGTTGTCAATTTTGCCGAATATTCTGGTCCCAGTTGTTAAATTCTTTGATTTCATATTTCAATTAATGACTTTAATATAATAATAGGTCTCTGGACACATATTCCAATAAAGGCATTTTCGTAGAGTTTAAACAAAAAAATTACTTGCTGCGAAAGCAGTTTTGACAGAAAGTATTTTATTTTTAAAATATAAGCATTTGAATCGCCACGAGCTGGTCCCTCGCAAAAACGTAATTCGCATCGCTGCCATCTTGAATGACGTCAGGTCCTGCAACAGCGGTCGCGGTGCGTATATTTCTATGCGAAATTTGAAGCGTTTAAGAGATCACTATTGAGTTGTCTTTCATGAACGCACTTTATTTTAATATGCCAAAGCGTTGTTTTAAATGTTGTCTTGTGCCAAAATATAATGACACCAACGGAAATGCCTCCCAACAAGTATTTTTTTTAATTACCCGAAACAGGATAATATGGGTGAAGAAAGAAGTGCAAGGGAAATGAAACTTTGTCTATGCGATCAAACGTGTGCATTTTTGAACGTTCACTCTGTCTATATTCATTTTACCAATTCTGGAAGCTAAATTAAACTTAATTGTATCTTAATTGTGCAGAAACTAGGTCAAAACAAAGCGCCGCCAGTAGTACTATTGATGCGATTGACATATGGGCTCAATATTATTCGGTAAAGTTTTTTCATTGATTGAAAAACTGCTAGGAAATTTAGTACATGCACAAATCAGTAATCAGAGTACGAGGGAAATGTGCTGGACATATGTCACGAAAAATCTTTTCCATATAAGGCAATATACTATGTTTGAAAAAGTTCGCTAAGCAACTTTCAATTATGATTAAAAGACTGAACCCACTGAACCTATCGCTGCTTACTTTTCAAGATTAGACGTCCTAACTTTTATTAATCGCAAGCAGTAATTTTCACCGGTCAATTTCAATTTTCGAAGGTCAGCGTGAACGATGGATGCGTGAATGGCTACTTGTGCACATAAAAACAATTTATTAAACCATTAAAGTAGTTGTAGACGGGAATATTTATTTCTTTGCATTACCTTCACGATTTAACACATTAGATTCACGTTTCAACATACCGCGTCTGCGTCGAGATCAGCTAATATGCCAAATACACCAATATTACACCACACAACATTAGAATCTAGGATCACGATCGCACTTGCTTGCTGCGACACAGGTTGAATTTTGAAGTTCCTCGGTATATTCGGTAATCAAGGGTTTTTAATCCCCCTTTGTCTCAATAGCCCAGTATATATTTCCCCAAAAGGAAGTTCTTGGAAATCGTATCAAAACTCATAACTGCACCATAAGGTTATGCCACTACAAACAAAAGATTTTCACGTTCATTGTATTTTTTATTTAGGCCTTTAAAGCCTGGTTACACGATACATTAACACGTACGGGTTAATGTACATTTGCGTGAATGGTTTCTGCTCAACTTGTGCGTTAGTGCATGAACCAAATAGAACAGGTTCTATTTTCTGTTCACGCATTTGTACATTTTGGTGTGGTTACAAGGGGCATTTTCGCGTTCATGCATTTACACATTAACTCGTACGGGTTAATGCATCGTGTAACCAGGCCTTAATCCGAATCCTTGAAAACATCCCAAATGATACATTAATGATATAATGTGCCTAAAAATAGAGAGATATCGACACATATTGGAGCAGTAATTCAAAGTAAACAAATGGATAAAGTAGATGCCCATAATACATCTTATTTTTGTGGTCCCGAACTTGACGTACCTACGCAATCCCTGCACGAAATGCTCACTATAGTCTATGGCGAAGGCAAGTAGGTATACCTACTTGTCTTCGCCATCCATCAAAATATGTGCTTCCACGACATATTAGTTTATGCTCGGGGCATACACGAGCACGAACAACATTTTATCGAGCTTAACCTGCACATAGCCGATGGCATCATCGTCGTGTTCCTCACGAACGACCCTAATACCAAAACATTCATCATCGCCATATTATGAATATTACAAAATTCAAATGTGAACATTCATTTTCAAACATTGACATGCTTTTACCTCGCCATCTTAACTCTTTGGATTTCCGTTTGAATCATGTTTTCTTCGAAGATTGAACGAAGTTACATTTAAACACGGTGTTTATACGTATGAAAACATTGCTAATGTTGAGATTTTCGGAAGATTTCTTGCCTCAGCTTTGACAAAGTCAGACTCCATACCTTCTAAAGAAATCATATATGTTCGCAGCCTTCCTTAACCACACCAAAGATACCTAAATCCGACAACAAATGTTGAAAACAACGTCCACAGGTACAGTACGTTCCGCCGTTTTCCTCTCCATCGCAGGAGCTGACGTCACTTTCAGCCGGCCAATCACAATACGTTTTAGAGTGGGAGTGTTTTCTGGGCATTTCTTTTGCTTATTTCTCGAAAAATACATTAAATAAATGCATAGTTTTCATCGCTAAGGTGTTTTAGTATAATTAAGAATTTTTTAAGTAGCATTTCAAGCAGATATAAAAAATTGTCCAGAGGTCTATTCAGTGACCTCTTCCTATTCTATATCGTATTTCCGTGGGAAAAAAATATTTTTACTAGTGTAAAAACCATTATTGGTTTTTCAAATAGATAAATTAATGACAAATTGGGCTTTAGCCTGCCCCCATAGTATTATTTTCTCTTTACTCGAGTATCATGCTAATAAACAATTCAACGGTTACATTGGAGTGCTAATAATAAGTGTCGTGTGAAATGCTCAGTACTTGAAGTTTTTTTTATTACCCTTAAAATACCCTCAAATCACCCGTATTATTAATAAACATAAACGATCAGAATTAATAGCTGTTGGAAGTCATTGTGGCTCCTTGATAGAATTTGAAATGTGCTTAATTTCTTGTAACTGATCCGCTTCTGTTCCACATGAAGAAATTTTACAATTCTCACTTCGGATCATCTCAAATTTTCCTCATCCTGACATCCACTTCTCTTTCATCCGCCCTCTCGCAGCCCACGCCTTAGCGTCCTCATGTCCGTCAAACAGACGCGCTCTATTTTTCCCCTCCCTCGACACATTCCCATCGTGATTTTTTTCTCCGCAATTTCCACCCCACCCGTCTTCCAGCCGTCAATCACTCCGCCTCCAATCTCTCCGCGCAAGCTGCGTCTTCAATTTCCCATTCCCTCCCCCCCCTCCCCTTTCCCCCTTCCCTCCCTCGCCACTTAAGGGATCGTCCCATTTCCATCTAGATCCAGGTCCTCCCCTGCTCCGCCGTCTTCATTTCGCGACGAATTCCCACTCCGCCCCCGCCACTCTTTCATCAGCGCTCGCCGTCCACCCACATCCGGACGAGAGGGAGGGGAGGTTCCCTTTAGCCCTTTCCCCACCACCCCTACCAACTGGTTGCCTACTCCCACCTCCAAGCCGAGCAATTACTCCTTCCTCTCCCCCGAGACACGATTCCCAGACACTCCCCTGCATCCCCTTTCAATTTTTGTCTCCTCCCACGCCTTCCGTCTCCAGCCGCGTTTCCACCACAGTCAAACCTGGAGGCGTAGTAACAAATTAACCCGCAACTCTTTACGTTTCCTTTGTAACTAATTTTATGGTGACTATGGTGCTACAAAATGATGATGAAAATCAAATGGCTCTACCGAGTGACAAACGAAGTCCTATGAACTATGGGAGAAAAGAGAAGCCCGCCGAAAATTTTGAAAAGAAGATGTGACTATATCTTGAGCTATAATGCCAGGATGTCCGTAGAAGACAATCTTCTACGGACAAGTGAATGGCAAGAATGGAGAAGGAAGATCTTTAATGAGATATTTGGAGCAGGTTGCCAAGGTTGTGAATGTGAAGAAGTATGCAAATAATTAAGACCATAGCTGATAATAGAGTCAAGTGAAGAGCTATGCCAAACCAACCATAGGATTGTTGACCCATTACTATGATGATTATGGTAACTCAGACCTGCTCCTCCCAGAAAATTGCACTGAAAAACAAAGGGGAACCACAACTGATTCTCAACCAATATCGCCTCAGACTCGGAAAAGTGCTACGATCGAAACGGAGAGTGAAGTAGAAGGCTATGGAGAAAAGCGGCATCGGCGTAACGGAATCTGTCAACAGGTCATCAGTTTTCCGTTCCATCCGATAGAAAGGTTAATGAACTTAAAACTCCTCACATGATACATGGGCCCCTCATAGTGGGATAAGAAAATAGCTTGAAAAATGTACAGCAGTGATGGGATTTGGACTCCGTGGCCTTGAACTAGGAGGCTAGTTTCACTAGTTTTCTACTTCTCGGCCGAGGTGCTCGTTTCACGACACATCATTAGCAATATTTTCGAAAACCTCTGAGGAGTACGGACGCATTGAAGCGCTGCAGTAGTGTGCAGATAAGTGAGAGGATTCTCTCCTATCTTCAATACATCGCCATTTTTTGAATCAATACTTTTAAGGACACTCGTCACCGCCACATCATCAGTGAAATCGTAATAGTTTTCTCCTCATTTTCTCTCGAATGGATTTTGTTCTGCTTTTTTTTTTTGCGGTGAAGATCGAGTGATACGATGGCTAGAGTTTTGGACTCCTGTATGATAGCGCGGGTTTTATTCATGGGGTTCCATCACATTTTTCTGCGGAAGCCGAGTCCCTAATTGCTTTTCCTGCGGATTCCGCGCTCTGAATTTGAGGTGGACGTTAAACAATGGGCTTTCCTTATTTGGGAGTTGACCAGTGCCGAATTTGGGTTTACTCTACCTTCATTACTGAAATATTTTGTCTATACTTATTCCAAACCTATTCTTTAGGTTGAAAGATAATAATTAATCTTTATCTATTGAACGGAAGTCAGTGAAAATCTGAGCTACAAATTAAAATTGGCACAGTAATGTGTCCACATGGTAACCCTCACCCGTAGTGGTAAGTCAGTGCAATGATATTTGAAACCGGGTATCGTCCTCAGCATCCTGGCTAGAAGTAATTCTGGGTAAGCGGCCTAACTAAAGGTCATTTGCGCTATTTAGGATAGGTGATTGGGATAGGGTTAGGAATTTTCCAAGGAACGAAGGAGAAGAAGTGTGGTGTGGAACCCGGTGACAGCATTAGCCTACTCTTAAGGAGAGGCGCCAAGTGGACCACAGTGTAACGTCCCATCCGACGGACGAAGTTCTGAACTCGGATCGTTCTCCACACTGCACCAAGTGGGAACGGTAGCTATCCTACTGGAAAGTTTGACACTGCCGGGAATGGAACCCGAGTTCACGGAATGGAAAGCCAGCGCTCTAGTCACCACACCAATTCGATCTCCTCAATACTCTTCTCCACCTTCTCCTGAGGTTTACTTCTCTCTCTGGGTATCACCCCACTTCCGTAGCCAGCACGCTCTTTCGCTCTTCTTCTGTTTCTCTGTGACCTGCCCACACTCCTCCGCAGTCCATTTTTCTGCGGCCCTAGCGTAGCCATTACCCCACGGTCGTAAATCGGGATTCACGATTCTGGTCTTCCCGATATTTTCCGTTTTAAGATTTCTTTTTTATTCTCGCTCCCTTCTCCTCGAGACGTGATCCCTTGGTCTGATCGTCGTACACGGGAGGAAAAAAAAAGATATGGGCTCTCTTTCGATTACGTGTAACAGCAGGGTGTCCTTGTTGCCGTAGTGATTCTTTCTTCTTAAAGTAGGATTTGATGGCGGAACGGTTTGGTCCCTGCTGACCGCTGCAAATTTTTGGCCTCCATTTTTGGATCTTTTAAAGAAAGAGTCCCTTAGATCTTTTCCGGATTAACGCTGAAATGCTATTGCGAAAATTCTGTCTTATAATGAACGACAGATAAGGAAACTTCCTTATTAAATAGTTTTTACTTCTTCGCCAACGTTTTAGTTTGGGAAAATTTAGTATAGTCGTCTTCTCTGATGCCTATCGAGGAAAATCATCGAATGTGAGAGAGTGTTTCGATGCATTAGCCACCCTGATAATTAAAAGATCTTTTCCATCTCATAATTAAGAAGGCAATCGGAAATCCTTCGCTAATCTTTTCAACGAAAATTGCTCAACATAGAAGGATGCTTACTATAATTTGGTGCTGTGTGTTAACTAGTAAACTTATTCATAATTAAATCTAGTCTCAAAATAATCTAATCATATAAATTGTTGAGACGACATCAAATAACCATAGGTTACATCTATTTTTGTTACCATCAGAAACCGGAATAAGAACAAAATACCTAGTCGTCATATTGTGACTGTGGACGTGAGGTGGAAAATGGCTTTTCCAGGTATTCGGTAATGACAACTCAAGTTGAAACTTAATTTTTTAGCTCTCATATTGAATAATACACAATTCATATAGAGGGTAGGGCACGCTTTTTAACTGTGTATTCGTATATTTAAAAAAAATTAGTAGAGGTAGTAATATTTTGAACTATTTGTAAAGAAAGTATAGTTGCTATTTGACAGGCAGCGGAAAAAAAGAAGATTGGCTGTAATCTTACGCAGCGGAAGCAAAATCCACTATTTCTTTCACGCCGACGAATTTCAAATATTTGTCCCAAAGACTCTTTCTTCAAATCACCTTTTCGCTCTGCAGAAAAAAAAGAAAATCCGACAAAGAAAGGGCTTTTAATCTTGGCATCTTCGTGCCCATATTTTTTTCTCAGTGTTGTTTAGAAAAAAAAACCTAACCTCGCCACCCCAACTTTTCGCACGAATGCCTTTTTCATGTCTAAAGGGATAGAAAATATTTTCTGGACCGAAAAAATCGGGCCTTGTGAAGAACTCCAATCTCCCTTCCCTATCCTCCAACAGCGCTCCTTCCTCACTGCCTACTCTCACCCTCCCCTTCTATTTCCTATTCATCCCCTTTTGGGTGAATCGCGTGGCATCTTCAGAGAATGTCCCCTACTGCTTTTTCCTTCTCTGTCCCCTCGTGCTGTGACCCTCCTTTATCCCAATCGTGTTTCACCTGTCTTTCCCTCTTCACTCATGTCCTCCTCCCCTCCTTTGGCCCTACCACCCCTCCTGCCTCCGTGTACTTTCACCGATGTTCTGGAAAACATTGCTATTTCTTACCATCTTCTGACCAGTTTTCTTTTTCATATTCCCTCTTCCGTTTCCATTAAGTGTGATCTATTTTATGCGTTTTTTACTATGCTGGGTTCCCCTTGTCTCTGGCGTCCTTTACGACCACACTATGTTTGTTCAATTTCCTGTTTCATCTCAGAGTTCATCTGTTCAGGAAGTCTAACGTGAATTAATATGCGTTAAAGAACAATCGATTCTGCTCTTCTATCACCCAGTGGTGAATTGAAATCTATATTTACGTTTGTCTCTGGGCCATCTTTCATGCATCAGCCTAATTTTTTGTCAATTACGGGCCCACTGCTTAGTACTTGTAGAGGTGTTAGCATGATGAATGTGTAGTCGTTTAAATCGTCACTGATATAGTTTTATTTTCTTAAGTTTACATTATCATAAATTGGGGTGATTCAATTGCAAGTGGGTGATGCTAATCGTTATTAATTATTCATTGCAACTGAAATCGATGTGTTTTGCCAGGAAACATGGTACTGGACAAGAGACAACTGTCCTTCCATAATTGATTCATTGGAAATTCACTGAAGAGTTCATGCACTCGTGTATACGGGTACGTTTTTCTTATATTGTTCAGTCATTCTCTCCAATACATATTCGAAGACTTTATTGATATGACCAACCTTAGATACGAAGTAAGGTAAGGAAGCGATTATTGGTTCATTAAATGGCCAATCGACTGCAATTTACTGGTCATGACGTGGTTTTATCCCTTTGGATATTTTATGGCCCATTTTGAGCTTCCACAAGACCGTTTCTAGCCGTTATCTTAGGAAGGCTAGAATAAGAAAATGAATTGAAATGTGAAATAGTTTCGCTGAAGGCATTAATGATTGATCTTAGATAATTACTACTCTACTAAGTTTGACGGTCTATGAATTCAATCAGGAGAAATCAGGGTAAGATAGTAGCTAGAGTTATGGCCTATCTTCCACAGTACCCAGGTATGTATCCCGGCAGTTTATGACTTTTTTCATTGGTTAACCCCTACTTGAGTACATTGTGGAGAGTATTCGAGTTGAAGTTAAAAGAATGCGATGTGAAGAATGGAATGGCATAATAAGCAGGGTATTATAATAGGAACCGGCAAAAGTTTTCTTTATCAGTTGAATACCGAGAGATGTTGTTTGTTATTCCAGTAATTTTAACGAACTCAACTCGTTAGAATCAGTTTCGCCCCCGATATGTATACAGATCGCGGCTCAATGAATTATTCTCCTTTCAAAGCAATTTTAGTCCGACTGCTGCGTGGTTGTTCTTGTAAAATATACATTGTACATGCTCTGAACCGCTGAATAAAATATATTTGATCGGGTTTGTTAAGTGGTTAGAATACTGTCCTCTCATTACAAGAGCGTGGGTTTGATTCCCTGATATGGCAGAGATTTTTTATTCCTATATTGATCCCTACTCGAGCGATGAGTTGAAAACTATCATTTCCACCCTGCAAGTTCACTATTCCGCCCTGTGATTGGAACCCTAAACTGTGGACCCCTTGGTGATTTTTATTAAAGTGTTGACGCCTCCGGGTCTTTACCCACCTTTATCCCGTTTCTTTAATATTCCTAATCGATCCAAATCCTTACTTGTAATTGATAGTGAACCTTTCTGCACCCTTAAGCTATGAGATAACTAACAAGAAATTGAAAAGGAAGGAATTTGAAATGGTATAAAAATTCTTTTATGAAGTTATTCCACAGATTTATACCGTAAGTTGTAAAAAAAACAGTGTGAAGTTATTGGATCATGGGAGATCTATAAAATATATGAGGTGGACCATCATTTGTGTACTTGTCGATTATCTCCCTAGTCCCGTTGGTTATTTCCCTCCCCCATCCCACTTCGACTCTCATATCTTCCCGACTCTTTGCCCACGAACCCTCCTCATCCGCGACCCTATCCTATTCCTTTTCCACTCTCGGGGACATCACCCCGGACTGGTTGATTGGCAGGTGCGGGACTGAGGGAGCGGGGATGGAGATCTGTGCACACCCCTCTCTCCTCCACATCCAGCCTCCCACCTCCAATTCCTTTCTCTCTCTCTCTCCCTTTTTCTCCTTCTTCTTATTCTCCCTTCGCCCTCCACTCTCGAGTGTCTCCAGCGCAAACACTCGTCCACGGACGGGGGACCCCATTTTTCTCGCCGTCTTGTCATTTGGACCGGTGAGGGCCCCTACCCTCTTCTCTTCCCCCATCCTCCACCCTCCCTCCTCGCCCCCCTAGCGCTAAGAACAGGAGGGATTCGGGAGCGCGCGGGTCGTTGAATGAAGATTGGTGTGGGGTCCTCATGGGAGGCGTGAGGAGAGATGTGTGTGTGTGTGTTAGAGAGAGAGGTAGAAAGGGAAGAATAGGAGGCAAGCGCACACACACACACGAGAATGTAAGGGAGCTCGAGCGCACACACGCACGCACACACACACGTTCTCGAGGGGGACGACGTCGGAAAGGACGCGTGAGTGGGGTTTGCTCTCTTCAACGTTTTTTGAAATGTCCGCGGCGTTGGGGGCTGGGGGAATGGATTTCGGCGGCGGCGGGGGGAGGGAGAGGAAAGAGAAAGGGGGCGTGGTGTTCCGGAGGAAGCCGAAAGATAGTGCTCCTGTCCGTGGCGGCGGAGGAGGGAAAGGGGAAAGTGGAGGTAATGTCTGATGAAGTGGACGAGGGTTTTTGGAAGGAGGCGGTGTAGACTCCCGGTCTCGTCATGACCCGGTTGGCCTCATGGGTAATGAACTCTCCCGCTGACCCATAGGTCGCGGGTTTGAATTCCGTCAAGAGAATGGATGCGGTGGAATGTATCATCCGTTTTATCAACGTGGATTTTGATGATCTTTTATCTTTGGAGGTGGGGAGGAGGGATGTACATCATTTGATGTTTTCAAAGTGACCTCTGGAAGATATTCCAGAGGTCACCTCTGGAAAATATTAGATTCATCAAGCTCATTTTCATTGAGTTTTGCGCCTGTGACATGGATGCTGTGAATATGGTTTAAAAATAATTATGCTTACTTTTACTTCTATAATACATGAAACACCTTGTAGCTTCCACTTGATTACCCTAGTTACATTTCAGCAAAACTTGTGAAGCTTGGCCATAATGAGACTAAATGGTCGTCAAATCTTTTGCATAAATCTCTACAAGTCAAAAGTGTATTTTAAGGATTCTAGAAATTCTGACACCATGTCATCATATCTTCCTTTCGTCCATAACAAGCATCAGGATGACCATGTGGTGAGTGATTAACTTCTTCAAATACGCTATAAAAGTTCGTGTTATTATTACGGAGGCTCTTCTGCGAGAAATTTTCAGAGGCATGGCAGTCGAATAAATATCCATATTCTCTTCTTAGAGAATTTTGGTTATCTATGAAGTTTTGGCTTAATCTGTTGTTATTTGAGCCTCAACAAAGAATAGATACCCTCCCCCCCCCCCCCATTAAGAATTTTCCAAATACTTGACCTAGATGGCTGAATGATTTTGTGCTTATATGATATACTTTAAATTTTTATAATATAATACTAAAAAATCCTTTTGAGTGTATGCAAACAAACGTATCTATATCCTCGGTATATTTATGGCCTAATATTTGTTCCTCACTATCATTGACTCTCTTGACCTTCTGGTAATGTTAGAGGTTGAAGAAAAGACTTTTAATCGCTCTATCTTGAGGGAGGAAATAGGCTCAATGTCTGAAGCATTCCACTTAAAGTAAGAGAGCAGAGAAACCAAAGGGGGATTGGCTATCGTTGTTTGCGGAAGGAAAATGGCTGGGTATATGACGAGGGAAGAGGAGGAGGATCAACGAAGAGAGACGAGCCAGGCAGAGAAGTGATAGAGCGTAAAAAGAAAACGTTAGGTAGAGTGAAAACCAGGGTATTAATAAAGTCCTTTGTAAAACTCGTTGCTTAAATTGAAGTAAAAGGGCGGTACACCTGAGGTATAATCTTGATGCTATTTCACGCCAACGTGTTAATGATGTAAATTTGAAAAGATTGGGTAAGAATGTTTTCACACGTATATGAGAGGGAACAAACACAGGGTATTGATCGAGCCTAATGAATCAAAAAGCAATCTTTCGTGCCTTTTTTCTTTTAAACGTATTAAAGCTGAACCAAATATTACGTACTAAAAGCATTAATTATTATATAAATTAATAAGTTTTCTTAAAAATTATGGTAGAATTTTTTGAGCCCTTGCGTGGACAATAAGAGTTCTTTTAATATGGTAACTAATAGTATATTGAATATTTCGAGTTTTCACCGCAAAGAATTTATAGTGAGAGCGGAGACTTATGACCTTCGTAGAGTGATTAAGAGAGATTAATTATTTTACAGAAAGATGCAAGAATACGATTTTTCGTATACTTGCATCTCTCTTCATAAATCACTACTAAGTCCACAAAGGCCAATTTTTAAATACATAATTAATGAGGTTTTCTAATTTATTTTCCAGTTTTCTTCCTTTATTCAGCAAAAAGCCATTTTCGTGGCTAGTGGCTTACCGCCTCCTACCACATGAACTTTTAACTGCTCATCAGGGAGTCTTGTAGATGTAGATGTTATTTTCCTTTTACTCGTTTCGTCATCCAGTGCGATTTGCTCTTTGATTCTTGACAAAATTCCCCCGCGATTAAATAATTAACATCAAATGTATGCTGTTCCACGAAGCGTGGAGACATTCTCTTATGATATGGTTTCCTATTTAAGATTCCTTCGTCCAGAAATAACTCGCGGGGAAGAAACTTTCCTAGCACGCTGTTTAAAAAGCTAATCGTCCATTCTCCCAAGGAGCTGGAGTATTGCTAAAATGAATGTGGAAAGAAGAGAGTTGATGAAAGATGGGAGAAAGTAAGATAATTACAAGATGAATTCCGCAGGGAAGCAAACTGGTTTGAGTACTCACCGGAGAGTAAAACGCGATGAGAAAATGGACCACTTTTGGGCGGAGACGAAGAGAGAATGAGTCGAAGGACTGGCGGAGTTTGAGGACAGTAGGAAAAGACGCTCCCAGCTTTATCTTCTCCACATTTTCAGGTTGACAAGGGAGGTAAATCACCCTCCAGCAGGATTACCACACTGAGGAGATATTCAAACCATCCTTGGCTCTTCTCAAGGAAGTAGTGGAGAGGGATTGAGACCAGGAGTCACCATAGTAGTGGATAGGGATTGCTGGGCTTGTGTAGTTGTTGAATAAAAAAATGGAAATGTGCATGAATGGAAAATTTTTGCATGGCGTGAACCATTTCGAGTCAAAATGATACGCGAACATAAGTCTAAGAAGGATTTATTTGTTATTATATGTTTAAGAATTGTGGAATAAGATTTTTAATTTAGCGAAGCATAGGTAAATATTTGTAATAAGGTGGTAGTTTTAGTCTGGACTCCAGTGTCTATTTGGCATTTGAATGAAGTTAGTGTAAATAATACGACAAGAGTATTGGGTAAGGTGGAGGGGATGTTGCACGAATTACCTGGATGACGAGAGCCGCTGATGATGCCGCTAAATGCCGGACGAAAGTCCATTTCGTCCTTTCACAAGTTAATATAGGTGTAAGAAAGCCCTCTGAGATTCTTCACGGAGAGGATCATGCAGCGTTGCACTTGCAGAAGAAGAGAGAAGCGTGGGGTGTGGTCTAAGGAAGTTTTCAGCTAGGGGTTTTGGCTAGTAAGGCAGTCTGAGACTGCGCACAATATCAAAGTCAAGTGGGGTCTCTGCAGTTAGGACGGTAAAGAAGCACTTAATGAATAAAGAACTATAGGGGAGACTCACCAAGTAGTCAGTAGCTTCAGATTTTAGGTGTTCCAACGTCTAAGGTTATATCGCGCCGTCTAATATAAGATCTTAATCTTAGGACACACACAACATCACGCCCTGGGCAGGATACGAAACCACTACCTTTGGGTTACGAGGCCAGCGTGTTACCGACCTGGCTACCACGGCTGGCGAGAAAAATCTAATCAGGCTTTCATGTTTTTCAATTTGTTATTTGTTCCCCATTATGAACGCATTCGCATATCCAAGAAAATGTGTAAAATAGAAATGATAGAATGCTATCGGAAGGCTTCTGATCCGCAGGTCTATGAGTACATTGCCTCAATGAAGACTTACGCATGTATCGCATGTATTTTAGTGTGCAATTCTTACTTGAGGTTTAAGATTATACGATAGACCAATATGCACTATTAATCTCGGATCACATCTGAGCACTGCTTTTTTGCTGAAGACTTGTTAGCTAAATTTTTTAATGGGAAAATGTAGCGTAATAAAATTTTATATTATATTCCTTAAAATCAAATTTTATCTTCTTCTTTGGGATTTTTATTAGTGCATTTCCATGTGCCTCGATGTAAATATATATAGAAACATTATTATTGCCTAATACCGTGAAATATTCGGAACTTTGGGCGTGTGCCCTGAAGTGTATCATATGCGATTGGCTGAATTTCTGCCCCGTCATTTAGCAGTAGGTCATTGCGAAGCCATTTGCCAGCCTCAGCGGCGGTGGGGTAAATCCCTCCCTTGTCAGTCCCAGGGTCGCGGGTTCGAATCCCACCCGGGGAGGATTTGCCCGGGGACTGCCCGGGGCATGGTTGTATGTTAATGTAGTTGTTATTAGTTTAAGTACCCGAAATAAAGACCACGTGTGTTGCTGTCAAGTCAATGATAAAATAAATAAATAAAGCAATAAATAAACAGTGCTCCAGTACTAATTCAAATGGGAAATAACCATCCTTTGCCACCATTGAAAATCGCGCGTTAGTATGTCCTACATCTTTACTGGGACTTGCAGGGCACTATGTGATTGAAGATAATGAACAACTCTTTGCAAGAATAAGGAACTATCACGATTGGTTTTTTTAATCAGTGTTAATGACTTTTGAATGTTTTACTGGCCCCAAACGACACCAGACTTAATTTTCATTTTTTTGATGGATTTAACATTGTCAGTAAAAATACTTCGGCTCATCATTATCATCATCATCATAAACTAACAATCCTAAGGTAAATTTGACGCAGCTCTCAACTCCTATCAGCTAAACCCTTCATTCAAACATAAATCATGTCTTTCACATTCTTCACTACTCACTCCAAATATGTTATCCGAGGCCTTCCTTTTCCATTCTTCCAATTCACTTTTCCCTCGACGATTGTCTTCATCAGGCCATTATCTTAAGATATGGCCTGATGAAGATCTAAGATTAAGCTACTTCGTCTTTTTTTTTAAGTTTTCAATGGACTTCTGTTTTCTCGCACCATCAGAAAGATTTATTTGTTGATTACTTGGTCTATTTCATCTTCATTATTCTTCGGTAGCTACACATCTAGAGTGCTTCTAGAGAAATATCTAGTATAGTCTGTTTTCTTTAGTGCTTTACAACCAAAGGAAGCGCGCTCCAAATGTTTGTTCTGATAAATTGTTTCCTTTCTTGCATGCTAGCATTTCCAGAAGTAAATAGATTCTTTCAGTAGAATGCCCTCTTACCCTTAGCAAATCTTCTGACAATCTCATTCCTGCTTCGTCCTTCGCTGGTTACTCGACTTCCCAGCTCTCCTAGGTTTTGTTTTCCTAATTTGGCCTTGGATTCTTTACTTCTACTGCACCCCATTACCTTTGATTTCTTCTTTTTTGTAATTCAGGCGATATTTCGCCAATGTCTTTATCATGTTAAATAGGTAGAATTTCCGTTAAATTTTTGTCTTTTATTAGGAGATACGTTTTATAAACTAACCAGCACACAAAAAAGTGCAAAATCTCACCAAAAACTGAGAACAGCCACCTAAGGTGAAGGAAAATGAAATGTAGAATCAAAAATATAATGAAAAACACGATTATTTTATTAAACTATATATTATACATGTTATTTCACTGTCCTGAAAATACATACACGATGTGTTTACAGTTCTTCTACCTTGTTTTCAAAAATAAATCTTTATATTTTCCACTAAAATATTCGTAGTAGTCGTGAAACTAGATTTTAGATTCTTCACACGAGTTACCTTATTTCACCCCACAGGTTTACCGGAGAGGTAAGATACACATCTGGCTACCGTGACAGGCTAGTTGTGGAAGAAATTGTTAGCCGGCACACTCGTAACGCGAGATATAACTGTATATGAGTAGTTTCTTTATGACTAGTGTGATGAGTAGGTCTATATGACCTGTTTCATTTTGATTCCGTTACTCGGAGAAATGGCAGAAAAGTTTTCTTGTTAATCTAGTGGCTATTATGGACGACCACTCACGATGACGGTTGAAGAATAGGGTTTTCAAAGCAGCATTGATGTCAAAGAGTAATTTTTATACAGTAAAGAGAATATGCGGGATATCAGCTGAAGAAGGGTAGAAGAACGAAGCCTAGTACGAAGGAGAGTAAATTCAAATAAAATTGTAAAATAAGTGGGTGGGAAAGATTTCTAGAAATATCGGCAGTATTATTGCATTGGCTGAGGGAAGATTCAAACGAGTCTGGAAAGAGTAGGAAGAGAATACACGTTTTTGTGGACATCAAAAGTGATATGGGAAATATGTCGAGCTGAAAAAGCACGTATTGCAAAGCCACTGGTGTAAGAAAATAAACCGACTCGGCGCATTAGCTTTTCTGGGCCAATCTCGAAGTCTACCGATTGTCCGTAGACCTTCTCGTAATAATGCTGGATAAGTTATGGCATTTCAGAGACAAGGTATCCCTAGTACGCTTGAATGGGTTTGTTGGCAATGAGAATTTTACGAGGGCATCTGCCTTCCAGGTCTTGTTTACGGTTCCCAAGATGCCGAGCTTGGAAATAATAAGAATGGAAATCATTTGTTGGTTCTCAATATCTCGTCTCATATGAGAGATGGAAGGAGTTTTTTTTTCAATATTTCGTTCCTCTCTCCATCATTCAGTGCGATAGGGCGTGATGCAGACTAGAAGGCTTGCGTGCATGAAATGAGTACCTCCTAGGGAAGTCGCGCGGATCGAAGGGGAGTCAATAGTCTTGAGGGATGGAAGCTTGGGTTAACCCTTGGTGGTAGAGTAGGAAGGTCCGAAAGGAGGATATTTTTTCCGAGTACACGGCATGGAGGGAAATAAAAATAATTTCATTAAATTACTACGCGTACGAAGTACGGAGAACTTGGAGTTCTGGTTGGAGGGTTGGTGCTTGGAGTGTTAATAGAATTGAAAATATAGTAATAATGAACAAATTACGTAAGATATGAAAAGAAAAATTACAGGAAACACTACAAACTGGAATATAGAATTGATACTGCAAAATGAAATAATAACATTTTTCTTTGAAGTTTTGGAGAGTGTTTGAAGTTTTGGAGAGTGTTTGAAGTTTACATGAGTAATTTCAGGTGCTAATTAGTTCCTCAAAACACTGGTTGATTGGAGAACATATGATTTGTTGAAAGTTGTATAACAATGAGCAGGGCGATAGAGTTCGTTTTTCGTTAATTTTATAGTAGGATGTGGGGAAGCCTCCCTCTCTTACTTCCCGTTTCATCAGAATTTTTGGACTGAAGTATTGAAATATTGCCTAGTTTCCCCCAATGACGGCTCCCGCCAAGAAAAAAGAAAGGCAGAGAAGGCCTCCGATCGTCAGGCTTTTGATTTATGGAGGCCGTGCGTCCTGCCGTTAAAATGATGCTCTCCCGGTTTTGATGTCGCGAAGAGTATTTGACGTGCGTATGGATTTGAGCGCCATGGCTTGTGCAATCTGCGCATTCGATATTTATTCGGAAGCGATGCCTTGCTCCCTACCAGCCGAGAGACGCAGCTTTTCCTGACGGGTGCCAAGAATTCCGCTCTGGCGCTCTCTGTGAAAGCACTGAATATTCGAAGACTTGAATGATATCAATTTGAATTTTCTTTCCAGGAAAGATGTTCTATTGTATAAGTCGCTGCCATCTGCCTAATCTGCCTTCACACCTCTTCCGTACTTTTGGGATCTCATCATGCGTAGCCTGAGAATCTGATTACTAAACTTGTTTTCAGCTTACACGGGAAGGGATGATTGCATCGATAAATTTTATGGGCAATTACAGTTGTAAGAATATTTAGAGTTTACGGTGCATAAGTCGAATGTGTTTTTGTTGCTCGCCAACGGATTCACTGCTGAGCACGGCTGGTTTTCCGTCTGTTAGGTAACGTTACATAGTCCCTCGTAGCGAATAATGGCTTCGTTCCGTGGGGGAGAATTTTCGACTTCATGTCGGTAACTAAAAAAGATGGATTCATGAAGCCTTAATAATATTCCTGTTTAACCTCATTCGGAATAATTCCACAAAAGTGAGGCTTTGTTACACGTTCACGATATGAAAGCCATAGAGAGAGAGAAAAAAAAAGTTTTAAAATTACAGTTTGATATACGACTGCATCCATGCCTCAAAAACTGCACCATTAAGCTTTTTCACACGGTCGTGAAATATTGACCTGAAAAAAAATAAATAGAGAAAACCTTTCGTGTTAACGCCTCTTTGGAGGTCGGAATTTCAACCGCACTTTTAGAAATAACGCACACACACTCATAGCGAACGGGAAGAGGAAGTAGGATCTACTCTCCGGCTATAAATCATGCGTTGCGCCCACAAGAAACCGAGTTCCCCCGGTGTCTTTTGCGATGAGAGAGAGGAAAGAAGGGACCACGTGTGTGTCTGTAGTGTACAATGAACAAAGAAATATTCTAAAAGTAGTTTCCTAGAAAGATGCAAAAGGAAACGGGTGTAAAAATAAAATTTTAACGTGGGTTTCCAGTTATCGCCGGAGTAAATCACGCAGACGTTTTTAAAAGTAATACCTTTCACGGGGCACGTGGAGAGAGAGTAGCGGAGTTGCGGTTTGGCGTGAAAAGAATAACCTTAACGGGAAGAAAACGAATTACGGTGTCCATGTTCTCCCTCCCCTCACGGTAATGGCGTATGTCGGGGCAAATGAATGATATGGCTTAGAGTCGTAATGATCCTTGGCATCGGCACGAAAGGGAGACGCAAAGCATGGCGGAGGAGTGTGGAGGAAGAAATTGACTGGTGAACGGGAGGAGGGGAAGTATAAGAACCTTTTCTCAGGGGTCGGAGGAATGTCTCCTGTCTTTCTAAGTCTTTAATCTGCCCGGAGGAGAGGTGCAACGTCGGATAAGTCCCGCCGTAGTTCAAGGAAAGGGGAATGATTGGATGGGAGGGGGATGTTAAGATGGGGTGGCGAGTGACGAGTGGGTGGATAAGGGGTGTAAGATAGATGGGACGCGTGATAGCGGCGGCAGGAGGAGGCAATAGCGACAGTCGGAGTTCGAGATGGGGGAGCATGAAGGGGGAGGGGTAAGGCGGGAAGGGATACCACCCGGAAGATTGATTTGGATTAGAAGTTACGGGCAGGGTGAGAGGGGAGGGATAACGCTATATTTCGTCAGGAATTTAGCTCCACTCGTTCAATTATCATCTCCTCTCCGCCGGCAGGAAGGCTCTTTTAATGAAGCTTTCCCTGTCAAATTGCCGTGAGATACTCCTTATTTCGCTGGTGCTGACGCCCCAAGATTTTACTCATCAGCACCTCTTTAAAATGCAATTGAGGTATAATAGATTTGGCTATGAACCCCCAAAAAAATGATACCGACTTTTGTGTAATTGGGCTTATTTAAGCTCCAAAGCAGACTTTTCTTCAGCTCTTCCGAATTCCGGGAGTTTCGCCTCGTATACTTTTGGAGACCAAATAATAATAGTCTGTCACTTGGAGGCATCTAAAGCTAAGACGGTTCGACCCTTTGTGAGTCCTTTAGAAGTTGCCATTTTTTACCCTCTCTGAGGGAAGATGAAAAACCTTTGATGGGTTATCTACGTCTAATAAGGCTCCTCGTTGTCAGATCGCGATCAAAAATGGAACAAAATCCTCAAAAAGTTTGACGTAGAAGACGTGACTGGTACTAACAAAAAATTAAGTTTTTAAGCCTCTCGTAAGATAGGATGTTACGGAAAGATTATGCCTCGAAAACTCTTCGTTTTAATGAATTTCCTGGAAATTCCTAGAGGGTTAAAGTTCATAGTTATTACTATGCCAATTATAATATCTAAGGATAATAGCTGCAAGCAATTCCGATGAACTCATCGTCCTCCTGAATCGTCTTCCTGTTACTAATTGGGTTCCTGTAGTATTTTTACTACACTAATGTCTGATGTTTCCTGACATTGAAATGAGTTTCTAGAGCAAACGAGATAGGAGAAACAGTATGGGGTTCAGCTTTGCAGGAAATCAAATTCGAGAGTTAATTTGCCGTGCTAATTAACAGTGAGCTATAGTGATCTAAACTACGGCCTAATCGTTTAGAGCAATTCATTTTGAAAACATGGGGCCTGTGCAGTGAGTAACGCCAAAGTAAGTATTGGTAGCCACCAGTGGTAACAGAGAGTAAATCTGGAGAAGAAAAATAGGAAATTAATAACTTAGTGAGGACTTTGGTGAGACGAATAAGTAAAGTGAAGAAAAATGTTTACAATGAATGTCTCTTGTGCTAGGGCCAGGCCGAGACGTTGAGACTTCTTCAGTGAAGAGTGCAAAGTGGAGGAAACATTGGGGATGGAATGGAGAGAGGGTGTGGGGAGGTCGTAGCGACGGAGAGGCTTTAAACAATGGGTGGCGACAGTGCCGACTGAGGGTTAAGGACTCGGAGGGAGGAAGAGGGAGGCGCGGTTGCCAGGGGGTCGTAAAAATTGTTCGACGTCTCCGAGGAAGAGCGACGCGTAATAGCGTCTCGACGCCACTTTTGTCGTCTTCTCTCTCTCCTCGCTCCCTTCTTACCAATTCCATATAAGCGACGCCGGGACCTACAACTTTCAGAGAAAAAAATATGCAAGAAAACTAAGTCCTCCTGTCCCTCCCCTCAGTGACGTGAAGAACCCAAGGAAAAGGTTAGAAGGAATGGCAAGGGGATAGCTGAATATGGCGGGCGTGTGTTCTCCCGGCGAGCATATGATGATGAGGTTGCGAGGAAGTTTCGTTCTTTGGGAGCCGCCGTTGCCGTTGGAGTAGGAATTAATGAAATTGCCGCAGGGAGGATTTAGGGGAGAAAAAAATGGCCCTCTCTCGGAGAAAGTTGCTGCGAGTATTACACTCCTAATTAATTACCTGCTTCCAAATTGCGCGATCCATTGCTGGAATTAGATGGTTCTCCTTACCATAAACGACGCAAGTGAAAAGTTTTTGAGCCCAAAGATGGAGAACCCGAAATCCAGCCTGCAAAAATATGTATTCAGGGAGCTTGCTTCATTCGTCCCCTAGAGCATAGGAGCCAAAATATCTATTTTTATTTGTGTATATATGAAGGAACCTTATTTTGGCAGAGGAGAGATGAATATGTCTTCAAACTGATGTTCTTGTGCAATGACTGTTTTAATTACCCCTAAGGCAATGAACTGTTTTTAAGATTGGATTAGTTTTACCCACTTAAATTATCGGTTATTTAGAGATACTTTGTGATAGTATAAGTATTTTTTGTATAAAAACAAAGTATGAGAGAAGAGGTTGGATTCGTTTTTGAGCTGTGATTTACAATTATAAAATTGTATAAATCGAAAAATGGTAAATTTTAGTGACATGGCTATCAGTTTTCTTGGTTTATTTTAGCAATAGAAAAATATAGTTCTACACTTATTACGTTTAATGTTTAAAAAAATTAATAAGATTCGTACCTATTTAATGCAATCCGAGCTTTGAACTTTTTATAGTAATTTCTAGAA
Organism: Platycnemis pennipes; assembly: GCA_933228895.1. NCBI lineage: Eukaryota > Metazoa > Arthropoda > Insecta > Odonata > Platycnemididae > Platycnemis > Platycnemis pennipes. Next base: position 59,091,508 of record OW121853.1, read on the forward strand.
TATATTTATATATGTTTGATGGCTGTGCCATAGTGATTGAAAAATAACAATTTTAATTAGTCGAGTACATTTTTGTTGTTATGTTTTCCAACAGCTGAATTAGTAAGGTAAAAATCTAACCTGATTAATTACGTAAATCTAAAAAAATCACTGAATCCATGTCCGGGTGTTGGATTCAAATCCGTATGCTACCGCTCTGTCTACCACGGCCGGCTTTTATTGTGAATAATTTTTTTTAGCAATCGATGCAATTTTATGAAAAAAAAGTAATTTGGCGGTTGTCAAAGATGTGGGTTATAAAAGTGATGGGCTATTGGGATATTGATTGGCTAGATAAGAGGGAGAACTCTTGGTACCAGCAGGTCTTATAGGGAGAAAGGAGGAGAGTGCCTTGAATGTTGTGAATGTGGGTATTAACTAAATATAAGAAGTTGATAGGTGAATGAATGAAAGGTTGTCGCTTGTTTAGGTGACGACCGCAATTATAGTCAGACAAAACCGGCCCTAGGTGGTAAAATATCCTTGAAGAAAGGTTTCAACTGAATTTATCTGTGATGAATGCTGCTTTAGGAAATGAAACACTGAATTTAATTGGCTGAAATGATGCGAAGGAAATAAAAGTAACCTAAAATTTATTTTCTTCATCTGTAAAGGATGGATAAAAAAAGATTAGTAGTTCCCATTCTATTATCCCGGGGCATTTATTACCCCTTGCTAAGGGAAACAAATGCCATCGCAATGAAATACAATCGAAGTCAAAAATCAGTGAATCCATTCCGGTGGCATTCTCAGCAGTAGCACAAATATGCAGTGCGCTGGACTCTTTTCCGTTCCAATTAATGACCGACAGCGTAAGACGTCATTACAACGAAGCAATGTTGTTTTTTTATGGACTGGGGTTCGGAGTAAGCATCAATGCATGAAAACTCTTTATACTTGGAGCCGGCTTTCTCTTTGAATTGTGTTTTTCAACTAATGATCATGATACTCCTTCGTGAAAAAGTACTCTTTAATCAATAGTTTACTGCCCAAAGCTCTTCCTTTGAATTCATTTTAATACTAATTTTATCTGAGCTCCAATTACTGTTGGATTTGATGATTTATTTCCTCCTTATAACTATATAATTGATTTTTTGTAATGGCGTAGTGACTCGAGGTATGGTATTAGTATTAACATGCCATTAAGAAAAATAATTTTAATTGATTTTTCTCTTCTACATAGTGAAGTATTAATATAGTAAATTCGTAATTATCGTTCCAAAAATATATTTCCTAAAGGAAAATTGGGCTACTTTCTCTGGCAGCCAAGTGTGAACTACTTAATTCATGCCTTTTAGATTTCACACCTGATTAGAATTTTTTAAATCTTCCTAAAATTCTCCGTCGTCAGTTCTCTTTTAATGATTTAATGTCCTCACGGGGAGATTTATCGAAAAACAGACCTGATTCTGGTTGCTACATTGAAAACTCGCCAGGCTAATGCTGTTTCGCACCTCTTACATCCATATCAGTAAGCATTTTCATTCTAAAACCCGCTAACACGCACCTTGAATAATTCACAGCTTGTAATCGCAATCTTTGCTGCCTCCTAGCGGTATGGGAGGAGTGTCTTAACACCTGCACCGTTGTCTTTATATATATTTCATTTTTGAGAGCACTGACATCATCTCATTCTTGTTTAATCCGAGGCTGTTGATAAGATTCTGTGTGATAATGGTGGGCAGCTGAGCAACCTCTTTTCCAAATAATTGCGCTTTACACTATACTTGGCGTCGATTATTGACTTGGGGCTCTAACGGATCTTTCAGGTCACATTTAAACTTTATAGCTTCTGGCACACTGAAGTCTCTCTCAGAACATTTAACTTGCGAAATGCGACAGAATTTTCCTGCGTGAATAGAATTCTGATTATTAGATGCACGAGGAGAAACAAGAGAATTGTAAAATTTAGGCGCCTAACGTAGCAGCATATTTGAAATTTGGCGCTGAGAAAGACTCGTTATGTGAATAGAAAACTTTCAAATTTTTATGCGTTGTAAGATATTTTTATTCCAGTTGTCCAAAATGAGTTTTCCGGATTACTCCCTCTCTCTCTCCCTCATTGAACTAGCTAAAACGATTAAATATTTCATAAAATATTCTGTATCTCTGGATTATGTTCCTCTTTAATACCCATGTTCTGAGCCGGACTGTGCACTAGGGGATTAAAGAGGGACATCTTAATTCCATATACGCATTTAACTAGCCAACAATGACATTTCAATTCTGCATACGCAACCGCCATCCCCTTTCGTTCCTTTTTGAATTTAATCCCAATTAATTTCCTTTCTTCCATTCATCTGCATTTATAATGAGGGGTTAATTTAATTCAGTCAGTAGTGGTTTAGTGTCTAGTGTGTGGAGAACTATAATAACTTGAATTCGGAGGATTCTGACGATTTCGCGTGAACTACGAGCATAAAGTAGCAAGGGAGATACAAAATTGCAATTTACCACAGTTTAAAAAAACAAAGTTAATACACTAGAATAATTTGCTTTTCCTTTCCATCAGAAAATGTTTACTTCCTTTGTGGTTTATTTGAATCCTAATTACAATTTCATTGCATTCCTTTAGATTATTATGTCCTCAACTAGCAGTATTTACTCTTTATTCTTTTGCTAATCTTTTTTGAGTATTTTTTACACTTAATGAGGCATTCTAGAGAACGGCAAAAATCATTTTTCATTATTCTCTTTTCAATTCTTCATCCTGTCATCTTACAAATCTTTGTGCATGGGTATTGTGCTAACAATCCTATAGAAATGCATTATGTGTATACCCAATTAGTATGTGACAGGTACATTGAACATCAATTAATTTCTCAAATATTTATTTAAAAAAACAAATCATTTGATTTTTAAAAACGGTATATTTTTTGCAAAATATGGAACTAAATTAATTGCAGCTGACACATTTGATGTTTGTTTGTTGTGTTACGGAATTACTCCACATTATCAACTTAATGCCTCTGTTTTAATTGATATTTTAAAAGTTTTCATCGGTATTATCTGTCGTAGGAGAGATTTCAGTGAAGGATTGGGACAAGTTTTGGCAAACACTTAGCACTCACAAACTCTCTTTTTTAAGATTCCGTACAATCGGAATAGTACGTGAAATACAATCCCAAAAGTGACAGACACCTTTCTCTGACAATTGTCGCTCTAGCTCTACTCCTCTGCTGTTAGTTGACGCGAGATCATTATGAAATTTTTGTTTCAAATGACCTTCAGGTGGAAAATTGTGTGATACAATTGTCTGGAATCTAACGCATGTGGTGTATAACGAAAGAAATCATTTGATCAAAGGAGGAAAGTTATTCATCGGAATCACATTGCAAAAATTGGGTATAAAGTCTCAGAAGACGTGCTGTTCCCTGGTTCAAGCTATTACCTTCTTTCCAGCCTCAGCCATCATTTTAGCTCCAGCAGCGTGGTTTGGAAATCTTCAGTAACTTCTGTATCTCATGAAGGAATATGAATATTTGTGGAATTGAACGTATGCGTTTATAATAATAGAATTATGTTTACACGTGCTCCAACGCCTGCGATATCGTTCCTTCTGATCTAACTTATATCTAATCTTAACCCCACGGCAAACGAATCATCCATTCCCTTGGGGGGATTCGAAGCCATGACCTTTGGGTTACCAACCTATCTACCACGGTCTGCACTTGTGCCATAATATCTCAATTTCTGTTTCATCAGCAATCTCAAGTCTCAACCTGAAGATTTTTGAAGCACTGAAGTGATCTCATGTCTGCTCTAGCCACCGCGGCATAACTCACGTATTTTACTTCAACTCGTGACACTGCAGTATTTATTTCATTTGCTCTCTAGGCACGTTTACGTGCAACGACTTATCCCTTTTTTTATCCCTTTATTTATTTTTATCCCTTTTCAAGATTTTCATGGGGGCAATCCAGCCATTCGTAGCGTCAAATTGGGTTTTGTGCGACAGTTCTTCCATCGTAATTTATCTGCGCAAACGACTAACTAATCCTTGTCTTTACTTGCTTGGATTATCTAAGATTTTTCATTCAGTAGCTCTTCGCATGTTTCACGGAACGGGACCAAAAAACGTTCTAGTATCCCTCCCTCCACCCTTCTTTCAAAGGATCAGAAGCATGATTTCATAAAAGGAGCCAAAGCGGCAGTTCAGCGCGTCTATAAAAACTTACATCCTTCTGCTCGGATGTTGGAATAAAATGTATAACTCCCAGATTAAAGTTCCTGAGAATTATTACTGAGTCACAGCGGAAACCTTATGAGATTAAAAACTAATTTAGGCCGAAATGGTTTTCAAGGGGCGTGTGAAAAAATCGCACAGGACGTGCTGGAAGAAACGTGCCGTTCCGATGTAGCTGCGAACTAGACACGTTTACATGGCCGATGCAGCAGCGAGTAGCCGAGGTGAGAAATTCCAGGTCGTCACGTACTATATCTCTGAAGCTGAGGTGCTTCGCAGAATTTTGCTCCGGGACCAGGGGAATTACAGGTTCAAAGAGATACTACTGGACATTTAGGGGGCAGTGGAGGGAGGTGAACAGGTGGAACAAAGCCGGTGCCCCCTCGCAGTTAAATGTTCTCCTAAATGTTTGCCAAATGGATTTTGATCAATATTTTTATAAAAACAATATTATCTCAATATTTGTTCTGAATAAATTGTTATAATACGTGTCCTTTATGTGTTAGATATATTGAAAATTAGGTAATAACGATAAATTAGGTGACGAACACTTGCTTGAAATTATTTGCAAAGTTTGAGAAACTGCGGCTGAATCACCCTCTGAATTAATTCTTGTATACCTTCATTCAAGCTGTACCATCGACGCGTAATTATTAAAATAGTTTGCTGATTATTTCTAGGCATATCTTATTTATAATTGACGAAAATACTATGGCATTATTTTGCATGTTTAACTAAGTAGCGATCATGTCATTCTCATCTCCTTATTCATTGGGAAGTTCTAGAACATACGAAGTGGCGCTAAATGATTCCTAAATTGTGGCCAAAATGGGATTTGTAAACCACAGTCACCCGTTTTTAAATGTATTTTTGAATTCTTCTCGCTGATTATTTACATAAATTATTAGTGTTGCATTTCTTGGCAGTGCTTCATGTGCAAAATGACCAGCGTTTCAGGTAGGACATTCGTGTTGTTGATTAGCCGGAAGACAGTTTTGAACGGCTGATATCATATTTCCTCCTAATTTCAGAGTTTCCTCCTAACAACAGTATCAGGGACTTGTTTGTCCCCAATTTATTTACGCATGACTCGTGTTTCATTGCACTGCAACATTTGATTCTGATTCAGTTGATATTAAGCCACTCTACAATGTAAGTGCCTATAAATTTATTTCGTCCTGTTGTTGAATTCACTGGCTTTATTAGTAGTGCGAGAAAACTATCTGTCTGACAAAAAGTTTCCTCTCCGTCTGAAGAATAGATTTTGATTCTGAAATTTTTTGTCCTTACTTTTCAATTACTTGCGTATGTGAGTTTCCATTCCACTGCTTCTTTTTTTGCCCTCATGGATTTGAAATCTTATCCTTTTCTCCTCTCGGCTGTTAATTACTGTAGGCATGAAATCTTCATCACTCCCTAACTTCTTTACGCGTCACTCTTTCCTTTTCTAGACTTAGTTCTTTTATTTGTCTCTTTCTTTTCCCTGAATATAATGGTGTTTAATATGCTCGATTTTGGTCCCTCTTTTAAAGTTTGATTCCTCCAGCAAATTTAATCTTCCTGATCAATGATTTCTATTATAAGTTTTGTTGTATTTTTTCCCGTAACTTTCCCTAAATGTCGTGGTTTCCACTTTATATATCAATATATTTTTGTTCTTGAATTCTATATCTCGGTTAGAGTGTACACTGTGGTGCTTCTAATTGTAATACGATAGTGTTGTAAATTCGTTTAGTTTTTTTCTAATTACGGCATAATGCCTTCTGTCAGCCAGGCCACCGGTCTACCACCATAATTTGAGTTGAATATGACTTTTGTTATTTACCAAACATAAACATGAACTTGAGTGAAATATTTTCTGAGAAATTAAGTAAATAGGAGAAACTGACGTTTAAGGTATTGATAGGGTATTGCAAGTTATTCTGTAATGATTTCTAAGTTTGGTTTATTTGGCTAGCTTGGAGTCAAGGTGAGTTCTTTTACTACAATATACCATGCTTTGGATATGGAAACAAGGCAAATTTAAGTAATGAAATTAAAAATCTATTCCAAATTGGTTTGTAAAATCGTTATTGAATGTGCTGGAAGCTGTCTATGCCCTTTTTCGTAGGCGTCAGTGTGATTCATTACATTTTGCTTTTGAGTCTGGTGAAATCCCTATAATACATTATTGGTTTTCTACATCATATATAAACAGTACCGTGATGCCTATCATATTCCTGTGGATCCAAAACAATAACTTCTACATTTTATTGTGTAGCTATAGCTAAGAATTCAGTTGATATGTACGATAAGATCCTTATTTATTGACCATATGTATATCATGTATCATGGAGTAAAGTCAGAATGTTACGAAAAAGTCCTGAGCTCGTATAATTGGTAATAAGTTAACCAAATTCTTCAGTGTAGACGGGATACACCTCTTGCTGTAGGACTTCGATGATATCAGCTCTGTAGGAATTTATAATCTCTTAATTCGGTTGCATCATCGAGGAGGAAAATTATGTATATTCAGGCTCACATTTAATGGTCTTTCTGCGCTTTAAAACTATCCTGTGTAGTCATTTCAATCGTCCATGCATCTTAATGCTAACCAGTATGATGACAAAAATTAATCGAAAATTGTTTTTGTATCAAACTCAAACGAGAGTTGTACAATGTATGAAGAGATTTTGAATGACATCAAGACAGATAAGCGATATCCCATTAAATCTGCGGAAATCTGGGCTTTAGACGTTCTTATAATGAGATGATGGATATCACTTCGTAATAAGTCTGAGATTTTTCAGGCATCGAATTATTTGTTGATTAATGGATATTGGTTCCGGCTTCAATAAAACTGGGCCCATAATAGAATTTAAACCTATACAGTAGTAAATGATTACCTATTACTTTAAAAATAGCGGATCCTAATCCCACCTTGGAAATGGGTATCATTTTCGTCTAATTGTAAGCATAGGTTATATGCTGCGTTATAACTTAGGCATAGCAAGCGCTTTAAAACTTAAATCTAATAGGTACTACTGCCGGCCATGGTGGCTGTGTCGGTAACTCGCAAGCATAATAACCCAAAGGGCGAGTCAGTCTCAAGCAAAACTTTGTGGAAGTAAATAATTCTTGGAGTAAAGATTCCAACACTGAAAGCTCCAAATCGTTGATGACGATTTGCATTCCTCACGTCTCCTCCTACAATTTCCGTGCCCTGGCCATTATCCACCCACTGAGACACCCTCTGCCGTGCACCTCTCGTCTCCCTCCCCTCCTTCAACCTATCAACTCCCCCCTCACGCTTACCTTTCTTACACCGTCCCTCTTCTTCCCCCCCCCCCTCCTCCCCTACTCCTTCTCCCCCCCCATTTTTCCCACGATTTTTTATACAATTTATATTGAAAAAAGCTATTGCTATTCACCTGGTGATGTAGCCCTGCTACGAAACCATGGTCGTACCCAATAAACGTCTACGTGAAAACTGCAATGTTGGAACCTTTACTCCCAGAGGGCGAGTGTTCTATATCCATCTTGAGCATAGGTTTCGTGTTTTTCTACGGGTTTACCACAGGCAAAGGATGAAATTCTATTAGACGAAACGTTGTAACCATGTTTTGGAGCACCTCAAAACCTATTTCTACTACTTCTAGCACCACTCTGAGAAAGCAGTTGGGTTTTCCCTTTCATTTCACTGATGCTGATCTTCCTGCCAGCCTCCCTGTTCAGGTTGCCCAGTAATTTGATGCCACGCGAAGAGATCGCTCACAATGAGAGCATCAATCAAGGCACGAATCCTAACGCCACCTGAAGGGGCCGCGCGGCTACTAACTCCGCGTGCCGCGATACGCATTCTTTTGCCTCTTTTCCGTACGATCGCACGCACGCGCGCGAGGTGATTAGGATCTGTTTGAGGTGATAATTTCCTTTTCAATGTCACCGTCTTTCTGAAAAGGAATACCGGGAGATTAAGTATGCTTCCACCGCCCCCACCCCAGACGTCACAAGTGATACACGATCGCTAATATCCCCGCGGTCTTATTCCACTCGCATCTCAGCGTGGAAGGCATCACCACCCATCTCGGAGCCCGTATCTCCGCCTTACCCCTTCATACACACGTACCACCCGCGCCACTCTCCTCCCGTTCTCTGACAGCACCCGGCTCCATTTATCGGGGGAGCGGAGGGCCTCCCCTCCTCTCACCATCAATGCCATCCTCCCTCGTGTTCCCTTATCCGCCTCTTCGTGTACGTCTATCCATCTCTCAGTTGCTCCACCCTTCGTCGCTGCTCCTTCCTTCCCACGTGCTCACGCAGAGCCAATGGCACTTTCAAGTCTAGTGCATCTGGTATGCTCACTTCCCGATCTTGCAATCGTTTTCTCCGCGTCAACGCCCAGCCGCCTTGCTCTCAACCCTGTCGTGCGTGAATGCAGCTGTGCCGTGTTCCTATGCTTCCCATTCACCGCGAACGCGATTCCCTTTTCCCCTGAACGCACTCTACACCTATACCCTTTCAGGCCTCCCGACTAACATCCGCAAAGTCGTCCCAACCCACTTCCTACCTATCTGGGTTTGCGAGTTCTCAAGATGAGAATCAAAAAGAAGCGGGGGAAAACAATGAGCTTTCGATTACCATTAAATTTCTTCCTTCAAGTACGAGATTTTCATCCTCATCGTGAGCTGCGTTCACCCTCCTATTATCTCTTTTTTAGCTTTAATGATCATACCACAATGTTCAAGACAGTGTTACAAAACCAGGGTCGTTTGTTGGAGATAGGTAATGCATGCTATGTGCGTCAACTTCAGTATCGTAGAAGGAATAGTGAGAATGCCAATGGTGAAGTACCTTTGGGATGTAGTCCCTGAAGAGGAATGCAGCAACATGAGTATTAAGAGGGGTCATGGTGGGTCGGCGGTTGCACTGCCTAAATTATGGAATTTGAATGGCTACGGGAGGCAATGCATCATTCAGAGTAAGGGGCATTTGTCACTGTGCCGAGAGCGTCATGAGAGACTGCTTGAAATAGGGAATGAGCTTCAAAATCCATGACCAGGGGTAGACAATGCTTCCTCCCTCTCATCCTTCTTAGCCATCCTTCGTTATGTACTCAAGATTTTTTTCCTAACCTGCTTCTTTTTTTCCTCTTCCATAACTCCTTTATTTTATTCGTTGTACTGCAATGGTCCAGAATCAATGTGAATTTTGTGGAGAATAACATATTTTCGCTGAATGGATTGATGGGTGTCTGGTTAACACTCGCTTCAAACTCCTAAAGCCCAAGCTCGACGTCAACGGGGTCGCATTAATTTACTTCTTTTCTCTTCTCTTTTGATTTATTTCAACCTCACACGTCGATGGTTTTGTTTGAAGCTTGCTATCATGTGGAAAAGATACGCCATCCGTAGCGTCGGTATCTAGTCTGGAAATGTTGATATTTATTGAATTAGAAGTGTCAAAGCTAATGGCAAGCGGCTCATATGGCATTGAAATTATGGTACGGTATAAATGTTTGAGTTGGAAGGATTTTTTCCGAGTTGATATCACATGTTGAAATTTTCGACATCGCATTTATTTAATTGGACTATTGCATACAGTTTTGATAAGCTTTACGAGGAAAAGAAAAAAAATGGTAATGAAAATTGTATTGAGTTATTAAACAGTACCTATCATTTTTGTTGTTTTAGTTCCAATCATCTTGTTTTCCTCACGTTGAAATAATAATTTTCAATCCTTGATGGCTATAATAAATTGAGTAGTTATTTAGGCTTAAAAAAATATTTTTATGAGAAATTGAGACATAATACTCGTCACTATTTTAAAAGTTAAAGTACGCATTAATCCTATTTCACCGATCTCAAATCTAGAATGGCAATAAGAATGCTCTGCTATTTTCTCTGGTGTCAATATAAATGCGTCATTTCTTTTTTAACAATTGGTTACCAGACATTTATGATAACTTGTCACATATTAGTAAATTTATATTCTTGCATTTATTTCCAAATTTTATGTGATGTCTTAATAGTGCTCGTGTATTTTCATTCCAATATTAATTTAAAGCTTCAAATTATAGCTACTTTTTAGTGGCACTCCTTTTTCTCCACACTTACGGTCTCAGAATCATCAACATTTTTCTTGCCATTGTCTTCCTTTTTCCTATTATTATGTATTCTACTTCATAGCCACTAGCCATTACATTTTCACCTACTTCCTTTTTTTCATGCAGCTTTGTCTTTGCTCCTCCCACGTGCACACAACTGAAAGCTTATTGTCTTTCCCTCACTTATGCCCTTTATAAAACCTTCAGACGATACGTCTTCCTACCACCATTCCAAATCTCACTCCTCGTAGTGTGTTTAGCGTTTGAGTGCCTTGCACAAGGTGCTATATATTCGCCTTATACGATCCAATGTATCATCTCACCCCTCGGCATCGCCGCCCTCCACTCGATGTGTTCCCAGAGCACGTACATATCCATTCATCCCCTTGCCGAAATCTGTCCCAACACCTCACCCTTCTTCCTCCCGCCCTCAAAACAAATCGGTTACTCACTCCCTGGACTCCCTCTGTTTTCGTGTCCTCTGCCCCTTATCCCCCTAAATTCCGTCTCCCATCCCTTCCCCCTCTTCCGCCCTCTATCTTTTCCCCCTTTCGCCCCCTCACGGACACCAATTCATTTCGGACTGCAGCATCCGCAGCACCACACATTCCCTCAACAGTTCCCCTTCGTCTCGCGCGTGCACACGAGCCAACTTTCACACGCACGGCCTCAGTCACTCAGTTTGTGACTAATTTCAGGCCGGTCCCGAAAGGCTGATTTGTGCGCATCAACTGTGAAAACGATCAACGTCGCCCCTGTAAACGTTTTGCGGGAGTATTCACCTCTCCACCCTCATGGCTCCCTTGACGCCAAATTTTGGCGATTGGGATGGAGGGATGCGAGTGTGTTGAAATAATGGAAGGAAGAATTGCCTAAGACCTTTCAATTCTCTTAGACTAAAAACATTTTGCTCTTTTCCATAGCTTTTTTCCTTGCCCTCTCACGGCGAGGGCTAAGGAAGTGAAGTGAATCAGTGAATTGGATGAATCTACCCCTATGTCATGTCTGTTGATGAAATGAATGCCTGTAAGGGCTGATTGCTTTTTCAAAATGCATATATTATGTGTCACTGCCTTTTTTCTGCGGTCATGTTCTCCAAACATCCATTTCATGTCTCTTGCCTGGTCACAAATGCTTGCCGTAGGTGAGTTTTCAAAAACACGCTGCTTGGTCATTTATGGTTTAGTACGATTTCTCTCCCCCAGCTACTAGCATGTTTACGACGCTGACAGATTTCCTAAAATCAACAATTTTCGGGCAAATGTTTTTTTAGTTAGTTAGCTCATGTATATAGCTGTTTCTGAGAGTATGAAGGAAGCTGTAGATTGCCGGGGTCAGTGAACCAAACTTCGATTACAAATTACACCAAATTACTTTTTGCAGTTGAATCTGGCAAAACCCAGATACAGTTTAGCTTCTGTCTAAAGCAAATGCCATCGTCTCTCCAGCCCTGGAGCCCTTAGTGAGCACTCCAAAACTGAAAGGATCGCTTTACATCGTGTCAGAGCAGGGGTAGGTATCCATTAATGCACTGGAACGCAATTAGCATCGCTGCACCTGTCTGTGCTCTGGATGATAAAACTAACGATGCAAATGCATGTGTAGCGGAGAGACAGACATGTTGGGAAGGCGGTGGGGAGGGTTGGAGCAGTTTAAGATGTCGACTATTATGGGAGCTATAGAAGCTCCCGTTACCTCCGTTCCGCCTTTCTGTTCCCCTAACTCAGTCTTCCCTTTCGCGCTCCGCAATATATCGCTGGCTGCAGCCGTCGACACACTAGTGCTAACTCGATTATATAAAGCTTTTGAGGGGGTGAGAGAGAGAGAGCAGGCACTCCGTGATTCATTTCAACTTGCTTTCATACAGTACCCCACGCTCCACACTTCCCGCGAAGCACAAGATGCTCTTCCTATCGTCGCTCACCAATGGTGGAGTTCTTTTGAGTGCCAACCGAAGCCCGTCTCACACCGCATGCACACTCGTACTCAGGCGTCTTCGTCGCCGACACTCCCTCATCCACCCACCTTCCTCTCCCTGCGCGAAGTCTTCTCTCATGCTCTCTCCAGGCCTCCGTTTGCCTCACTACTTCATCTTCCCTCTTTCCAGTACAATTGCCGCGTCTACGCTGACGGTAGTCGTCCTCTTAACCAACCCGGAGAGAAATTTTGCCCTTTCCCCCTTTTCACTGTGTGCGGCACAATGCCGTCGCTGCACTCCGCTCCTCCTCACGGCTGACTCCTCCGCACAGGGTTGTTAAAACGATGAGAGGACTGAGTGTGTGTATGCGGGGGAAGGGAGGACGAGGGGAGGGCGGGCTCTGGTAGTGGTGGTGAAAGATTTGCCATTTGTTGAAGGAGTGCCCTTCCTGCTCCTGGGACCTCCGCTTACTTTACGGGATGGAATAAGGATGGGGAAGGGTGCCACTGACGCCGGGATGTTATGTCCCTCAGTTGAGTTCGTCCCCGCTTCTCGCCCTTATTTCTCTTCCCGAAAATCACTCCCTCACTCCCCTTTTGGCAGCGACGCCCATTTTCCCAATTTTCATCCTCGCAAGCCATGGAGCCATCTATCCATTTCACGTCCACTTCTCTATCTCAGAGATTCTCCAAAATCCCCCTTTTTCCGTAGGGTCCTCTCAGCGATTCTTGTCCGCGCACTGTGCGGAAGGGCGAGGTTATGTCATCCAGTTTCCTCCGGTGCGGTCCATCAATTATGGAGGGAATTCTGCCGGCTAGAAATGTTAAAAATTAAGATTTTTCGTCCAAACTAACGATGTACGATGGCATCCAATCAAAACCCAAAACAGTGGGACTAATGGCCACGATAGCGGCATCAGTATTCGCCTGCTTGGCAACCTAACGGTTGTGAGTTTGAATTTCACCTCGCCCTTCGCTGAATCTTTATAAATTTTGTGTCAGTTTCCCGATTAAGATCTTACGCTGGACGAAGCGATGTAACCTAAGAAGCTTGATCAACTCAAACTCAAGATGACTTTAATTCGATTCAGCAAGTCAATTGCTGTTTTTGCTGCGGTTATAAAAGATGGTTACTTAAAGGCAATTATGTGTAATTCAGTAGATTTGTGCATAAAAAATGAATAATTATAGTACAAGTGGGTTATTTGTTTCAAGATATATAGATTCATGGCTACTTTTCAATTTAATTAAATTATAAATTCATCAAAAAATTATGGTTATTACATACTTCAATTCATCAGTTACGCTATGCATTATTAAATAAACAACGATAATACGTGCACTGAGCATTTTATAAACAAGGGAACTGACAGGAAAAAAAATTATTTTCCAAAATGGAAATTCATATTAAATATTATTACAAAATGTTACATGATTATTTATTCTGATTCAACTTTGCGTGAATTGTTGTGAGAATCAGCTCTCGTAACTATTAAAATGTGAATAATATATGATATCCTATGTGTATGCAATTCTAAGATACAAATATCGTCATGATCCTCTCTTATAGGCGTGTTTAACATTTAAGTTATTTAGTAGTTATGGGCTGATAAATTTACATCCACATGATGGTGTTAGTTTAATTCTAATGGTGTACAAACATATCAGTCTAGCCTGTTTAAATTATTGATATATTTGTCCCGTAATAGATATTCCTGGAGCTTGGAGCGATAATGTTACGTGCGCTTATAATCATATGCGATCTTATTGCTGAAATAATCCTCCAACGATGTTAAGCAATTTCCCTTTTTTATATTTAATTTTTAAGAATTTCTTTAATATACCGAGAAAAATTACTTTCTACTTAGGAGTCTTCTTTTAGCCTATATTTATTTTTTGCAAACTCTTAGAAGATAAGGGAATATAAAAAAGTTTTATCACTTTCAGTCGTTCATTTTCATACAAAGGGTCCATTTAAAACTAAGTAGAAGTTGCTCCTTATTTGGTCTGGATATCTGATGTCACCTAAATTACTGTGCTTGATGCGGTTTTTACGTAATGATCTTATTCTGATGTGTGGGTACTGGTTTTACTGGGAGTTTTATTATGTCAAAGGCGTTGTATTCACCATTTAAAAGTTATACGGGCACAGACCCAGTTCTAAAAATGGACATTCTTCACAAAGAGGAGAAAATATGACTGATGGAATTCTGAATAAACGTGTAACTTGCCCGCGGAATTGTGAAAGTCTCCGACACGCATTCAATAAAATTCTTCCTACCTAACAATGTAAGTTACAACAATTAATTTTTTCTTCCAGTAAAAGTTTCGAAAGACGGTTTTTTTATTGCTCTGCTCCCAAACCAATGAATACCTCCTCGCCATCCAATAATACCTTTGGCCCTCAAATCTGAAACTTGCTATCTGCCACCCATCCTTCTGTGTCCTCCCACGTCATTCTATATTTTTAATTCTCTTTTGGACCCGAACTTCTGCACGTTTTCGCGTCATGGGATTTTCTTTCCCCGCACCTCTCTCCTCCCCCCCCTTCTCCCCCTGCTTTACGCGCTTGCTTGGAACTTTTCTCCTCCCCCTCCCTCCCGATGTTCTTCTTCTTTGCCTATCTCCTTATTACCGCATTGCACCCATGCTCCTTTCCACACACGTCAAGCTCTCCCAGCTCCTTCCCCAGCCACCTTTCATTCCCAACTTTCCGGTGGAATATTATTCAGCCACGGCAATATATTTTTTTTCTTTTTCAACCTCCTGCATCCGAGACCGCGGATGCATTAAATTGGGCCCTCGTTCTCGTGGATCGAGTTCTTTTCCTACACCCTCCCAAGACTTTTTCTTTGACGTCCGATTTTCCCAAAAATATGTTTTGCAAAGGGCGATCTTAAAACTTTTTTGCCCGCCTGCTCAATGGATCCTCATTAGGAATTACAAATTACCACTTTCCGCGAGAAGATATGGACTCATTAGTAATTTTTAACTTGTATTCGAGGGGATAGAATTATTATTTTATGTTTTTTAAATCGCCGATTCAGATCATATCGCTCTGTTTACGTCTTTCTCAATTCATCCGATTAATCGGAATTTCTGATACAATTATGAACGTTTTCGATTGCATTTTAACTATCCTGTCAAGGATTTAATAGGAAGTTATCAATTCTGCGGAAAGGGTTCCGCGAATTATATTTTCGTGATGACTAATGCTGTGCCTTTGAAGTCTCGCTATGTATGCACCTTAGGCTGAAGCTCAAATTAGGTCAGTTGAAATTATATTTTGCCCCATCTGGCCTCTACCTTTAAAACCTATTCAAAAGAGTTTCCCTATTATAAACCAGGTAATATGGCTATCATTCTTTTTTAATTGAACTAGGTAATTAAGTGTTGGGTTTATTTTGTAAAATATGATTGGGGTGATTCCCCAAATGATCCCGTTTGAGTGATTCTTTTAGGTTATTAAAGATAAAAATAAATGACCAGTTGAAGTGATCGCCAATGTGCTCTATGTATTATTTATATTCAATATTAATATGTGTTTATTTCGTAAAGGGACAAAGTTGTGAGAGGCAACAAATACCAACGAATATTTTGAATACATATATTGAATTTGAGAATCTTTAATTTCGGCGAATCCGAATATTATGAAGTTAATTTCCTTCTGAGTGGTGTGGATCAAATTGCAACCAGCAATAATATTTCACGTATTACGTTTCCGCGCTGGCTTAAAGGAGCGCCCATTTTGCATAATTTGATCTCTAAATGCCAACAAACCTTCTTCTACCTTGGTGGAGAACCCGAGAAGACTTCACCAGCATTATACGCCAGGGAAACACCAGAGTCTTCTTCTTCCATCATTCCCAAGCAGCCTCTGGCCCAAACTTTGACAAAGCTGACCACCAAATTCGCAATCGGTACGGAGTGCCGTCTTTATGCCTACGTACTTTTACGGATAAATTTGTTCAAATTAGTTGAGGTACTAGATAATTCAAATTAGTTGGGGCACTGGAGCATTAAAGCATACAATGTTTGCTTTCTTGCTCTCTGATGCAAAATGGTGACTCTTTTGTAGCTCATAAATAATTATGCATTGAATTGTTCACCCTAGTATCAGGATCAATATGTTTTTAATTATTATTCTGTTTTTACTTCGAAAAGTTATAATATCCGATACCAATGCAAGTGGCTTGGATTAACGATTAGATTTATGTGCCAAAATTTAAAATATGTATGTTTTTCAGTTTTATTTTAAAAAATTTTAAGTTCCATTCTTTGTTCAAAGAGACATACAAAGTATCAAAAGACTAAAACTTTTCCATTTAAAAAGTTTTGTTTCCTTAATTCGTCAACATTTATGTAAAGGTTTTTGGAAGAGATTATAAACAAAAATCCAAAGCAGGCACTCCCTTGATTAGCAGTGAAATTCATTTAAAGTCTGTGAAATTTTTTAGCCAGCTCAACTTTATCATTTTGAAAAAGTTAACATCGAGGGAAAACTGGAAAACCTGGAAATAGGTGATTCCAAACTGAAATCACCTATTTGTGGACTGGAATAACAGGAAAACTGGAAATAGGTGATTCCACTTGCATTGGAAAAATTCCATTTTACTTTGGCAACAACTAAAGTTGATTGTCACTTAAAGAGAAATATCTTATAGTGCATCAAAAACGTGATTCTTTACGTTGTTGGGCCATCAGTCTCTAAAACATAACTCCAGTTGCCATCCATTACTTAATTCCGGGTGGATGGTTTATCGCTGGTGTTTGAATCATATCAATGGGAAATTCTATCATTTACACTTGTTTTATGTGAATCATGCTGAATTTAATGATGTTTCCAGGCGCCGACTGAGCCTTATTTCTATTCATGAAAAATTGTTGGTATTGAAATTGTATGGCCTTTCATTTCTCCTATATTTCCATACAATTTTTAACATATTTTTCGGTTCATTCATTCATTCTTTAATATTGCTTGACATTTCCTAAATAGCAAAGACGGCTTCGGACTATTATGCAGCGTTTTAATTTTATTTTGGCAAAAAATGCATTGTGTTTCCATATTAGCGCAAAAATTACTTAACGTTTTATGAAAGGGTAGCATTTTTATCGTCTTACCTACTCTTGTCGTTATGCAAGAGCTCTTTTTGCACACATTGCCTTGGAATATATTTTTCAAAGTGCTGCTTATATGTATATGTACGCAAGATTATTGTAGATTTTTTTCAGCATATACAGCAGCTATTAAACATGACTTCATTATGAGGTTCAACTTCCTTACCAATTACCGTAGAATGGAAAGTAATTTACTCGCTTTTCACTCTTTCAATATAATTTGGACTTGGCTTCAACGCCTAGTGAATTGCTGTGTGTCGATTGAAAGTGAGTAAACGGTCTTAGTTATATATTCTTGATAGTAAACTTTTAACTAAGGTCCGATTATATAATCTGCTTTTAGCCTTAATCGTTCGCCTTTAAAAGAAGCTAAGATACTTCGGTGATTGTCAAAACTTAAATTTACAAAAACTGCATCGGTCGAACAAAATTTGGTTTGATTATTGTTCGATTTCGAACTGTTCTCCAAAAATGTAAGTAGGCATTATGAATTGGTCTTAGGAAATGCATTTTTCTGTTGCTGATTACGCCTTGATATACCACCTATGTCTACCTCTCCTACCGCCATCCAGCCATGTTGGAAACGCACTGCCTTGCCAACCGTCGTTTTGAATCCCCCCGGAGTGAAGGGGTGTCGTGTACGTCTTGGGATTTTCAGATTAGGAGGAACGATGCAGCTCCTAATAACCTCAGTCGTTGAAAGCTAATAACACCGAATTCAGCCAGTACTTATCCAATAATGTAATTAAAAATATTTCGTTCTATATCGGCAGTAAATTTACCACTCTCACCATCATCTGTGTTTTCAAGTCTGTTCTTATAAGCACTTTAGACCGGGAGAAAATGAATAAGGCTGTAAACGGAAGAGGTAGGAGGAAGAGGGTCGGCATTAGCCTGCTCTTAACGTAAGGCGCCAAAAGGAAAATGGTATAATGTCGCACCCGACGGACGGGATACTGAACTCAAATGTTCTCCACAAATCACTCAAATAGTGGTCGTTTTGCCAATGAAAATTATCTTCCAACACTTGGATTTGAATCCGAGCCCTTATGTGAGAGTTGAGGACTCTTAGCCTCCACACCAACCCGACCCCTTTTACCGCTCCCGGGCCCAGTGCACCGGGGATGAATTGTGCTGGCTTGCACTCCTGGTTGCGTTCTCACAGGGAGCAGAAAAGCTGCTTGGCGGATTGCTCTTCTCCAGGATGCTAATGCTTATGAATGCCGCTTTGCGGGTTGCCTGACCGCGAGGATGTTCACTCCACCTATTCGTCGAGAGTGAGCGAGGGGTTCTCCGCATATCTCCTCTCGGGGGTCGTCGGCGGCTGCGAATGCGGTTCTCCCCGAATCTCACGGCGATCTGAGCGTAGGGTAGGGGATAGGGAAGGGGAGGTGCCTTTGTGCGCCCGTGTGCGTTCGCGCGCGTCGGCTTGTCGGCGGCAGGAGGAAAGTCGGGTGCGGGGAAACGGCTTTGAATTGATGTGCATCCCTCCCCCTAGACCGTCCGCCCGTCTGTCTATCCAACCGGGGGAGGGTCGGGAATGGAAGGAATTGGCGGATGTGCCACGCGGAGGGCGGGTGGGAGACACGACGTCGGTCCCCCCCTCCCGGAGCCCATCCCTCGCAGACATGTACCACCGCCCCCACATCCCGAGTCACCCCCTGCATAACCTAGGGAAATGGTTTTCTGGGGGAATGTTCGCGGGGGTGAGTGAGGGAAGGAGGAGGGAGTTGTGAGAATCTTGGAGACTTCCCTGTTTTCTGGAGGGTGCGATTCGGACGTCGTGTGTTACCACTGGGAGAGGGAGGGTTCGGTGGGGCGGGGGGTGACATGAGGAGGGGAGATGTCTCCGTGGGAGGATGGTGAGAGAGGGGGTGGGCGAGTGACATGGATTCGCTCCGAGGAGCATGGAGATCCAAAAGCGGGGTGAATTTTGGGAAAGGGGAGTCATGTGGGGATGGGAATGATGGGAGATTGGTGTGGGGGGTGGGATTGTTTGGCCGGGATCCTGGGAGGGGAGGGGGGAGGGTTCCATTTCCCCCGTTGTTAAATGTGACGGAAACGAGAGGAATTTATCTGCTTCCGACTGCAGTGGAGGGAGCTCTCGGGACTTTCAAACCACGTTCCTGTTCCCCAGAAAACCCCTTGGCCTCTCTCTTTCCCGCGCAGACCTTTCTCCACTGCTCATCACTTGACAATCCCGGACCTTCCCTGCCTGCCGTCCGTGATATCTCTTTTCTTCCATCCATTCCCGTCCTCCTCTGGTCCTCATACATTTTCCCACTCCCTTCTCCATCACGTGCCGCTGTTTCCTCTTCCCGCGTCTTATTTACCTACCCGCATCCTTATCGCTCGTGTACTAAATTTTGTGTCTTCTCAGTGATATCTTGCTATGACTTCTTTTTATGGTTTTTATCATCATGATCCTGCATCAATACTATATTTTTTTGCAGTGTCCTCTCATTTCGTTTTTTTTCTTGCCTACGGTCGTTTCATTTATTTTCAACACGTGTCGAATGTGGGTTGGAGCCGTGCATACCGATTCAGCCGATTATCGGCAATGTGCGTAGTTTTTTCCTGCGTGCGCAAAGTTTTTCTTGTTCTCGTGGAGTCATTCTTGCGTGCTTAAATAGTATTAATGAAGAAATACGTAATTGTTTTCAGTGACGGGCTTGTTAGTCTACTATGGATCGCATAATGTATGCTAATTGATGTTGAAAGAGTCGTTTCCTCTTTTGAAAACGGAATTGTCAAAATGGCATAGTTTTATGGCTGAAAGACCCATTTATGGATGTGTGTATTCATTTCATTATGATTTATCCGAGAGGTTTGCGGGATATACATTGTTTGTTATCTGCGTGTTACACGTTAAATATGGTTTTAGTTTTATAATAATTCTGTTAACTTGAGAAAAGAGTGTCTCAGGCAATACCCTGTGGAATTTTTCCATGGTAGAAAATAAAGCCACACACTGCAATTCCTCATGGAATTATATTATTTGTGGAATTGCAGTGTGTCGCTGTATTTTCTATCAGCTACTTTAGCAGTGGTTTTGTTTATATAAAGTGAATGGATGAGTTTCATAACTTTATGCGTTAATATTTATAGTTCCATTGAGCTGGATATGCCAATGCGATTTAAAAAATCACCATAATGAAGTGTACCGCGCAGATTCGTCGTCTTTAGCTTCGGTGTATTCTCAGAATGGCCATCTAACAAAAAAGTAGATTTGTTCTCAATTTGAACCCCTTATGCCTCCTGAAAATGAACTAAAACTGAACTATAACGCTCTGTGCAATAAGTGTATAGCGCGTCCAAATCGAGTGAAAAAATATATCCAGTTTCTTACGCTGGGTTTTTTTATAGGAAAACCAATAGAAATGAGGGGAAAGATCTCTATGTTCTGGTATCGCCAATGACTGTATCATTTAGTTTATTGCTGAAGTTTGCGCAGACAAAATCAAGCTACTTCTCCTCTGTCTTTTAATTTTTACGTGAACTTGGCGTACCATATTCTACACAAATTTTAGTTTTTAATCATGCTGATGAGCATATATCAACTAGTAAGTGTCATGACGGACAATAAATATTCAGATTTTTTCTAAACATTCCCATGCATTTGTTTTTGCGTGTTCATCTTAAGCTTCCCTCTGCCATTTAAATTATCATTTCTTCTTATTATTCTTTTCATTCTCTGTCTTCACAATATTTCTTCAGTCAACCTCCTCTCTTTCCCTACCATTCCTGCTACTTCCTAGTTCGTTTTCCTTCATACTCACCTTACTTTCACCACATTTCTCCATTTCCACTTTTCAAAAACAACTATTATATTTCCATATACTATCCTTAATGTCCGTATTTCCATGTCACACAACGCCAGACTTCATATTATATTTTCCACCTGTCTATGTTTAACATCCTATCATTATCGTCCCATTATTATACATTAATATCGTACCAATGTAATCCATTTGTACTAATGTGATTCATATTTGGACTTCATAGCAGCGATTCGCCGAGAGAGCATAAAATCTGAAGGTGTTATTTTCTTCTCCTTTGATTTCGTGTAATGCTGGAAGTTCTGATTTCGCTGCAATTGAAATTGATAGCACGGAAAATTGTATTGCAGTTTGAATTGATTGGCAATGAATGCATTTGCTAAATGAAATCTCCCGTAGTTTTATTAATGAATGCTCGCCCGGTTATTTTATGAAAATCGATGATGTACGTTCTGGTTAGTGCCCTCTTTTGAATTCATACCTAGTTTTGGGGATGATCTATGACTTTATGAACTATTTTTTCAATGTTTTGTATCTATAGAAAGCATGAGACGCTGTTCGCTCGACTTTAAAATTTAAGTGACCATTGAATAAAGATGAGATTGTGTTTAGTACGAGTGCTGTTCCATTAAGAAATTGGTCACGCTAGTTCCACATCAAGGAGACGATATGTGTGCACATGATCTTATCCATGAATTAAATATTTTATTTTGCTATTTTCTTTAACATGGTCAGCTTTTACTATGCCAGCCTCAATGGAATGAAAGTTTTTTTTGATCCTCCAGAATGTCCCCAGTCTTAATGGTTTTAATGGAAGTTGAGTATTTACAAATCCCTAGGTCCTATCTAGCGCGGTTAAAAAATCACGTTCTTTGGCCGTAGAATCTAACTGCGCCCAGTATCATCTATAAATATAAAAATTAACGCTTAAGAAGATGGAATGATTCGTGAATGGGTCGTGTAACTGAATTTAAAATTAAGTCATCAGTTTAATTTTAAAATCAAAAAAACTTAAAGATGATGGAAAAAAGCAGGAACTGCTAGTATCCATTAAAAATGTTAATGAATTAAAAAGTTACCGGTGAATTAACATAATAATTTCAGCATTGTATGCATATTTTTGTTTGTAGGTATTATCGTGTCAGTTAATTCGCATCTCCTTTTAAATAATTATCTCTTTGCAGTTAAATTGATGTTCCATATTTGATTAGGTAGTCGATCTCATTCCTTGTGCTCTTCGTTTTAGGTTAAGATATGACATCAAAATTACAGAGGGATCATAAAATATGTTACCATTACGTATGATTTGTTACCGTTATATTAATGTGGGCCCAGAAAAAGATACTTTTCCTACTCAAAGTTATTTCAAATGATTGAGAATATTGCTCGGAATAGGTCACTGGAATTAATATGTATTGTATCTCCTCTGTTCGCTCCCTGCGTAATCACAGCATTGAATTCCTGGCCATGTGGAGAAGTAAACTCAACGTTTTTCCTCCCTGCCCTCGCCGTGAACCAGCCTCTTAGTGAAATGCGTAGTAATGCGATTGAAGCGTGTTAATGACGGGGTCTTATTCGTTAGGCACTGCATTAGCGCCAGGCGCGAATAAGGCCGAACTAAAGGGAATGTTTCCTCAATTACGCCAAACCTCACTTCACCTCGTCATTGAGGGTAGAGTCTCATTTTTTCCCCCCTCCTCACTTGTAATTGCTTCATTCCATGGCGCCCTGTATCAACCCATCTCCCTCTCCAACCCCGCTTCCTCACTTTAACCGTCGTGCAACAGCCTTTATCGCCGCGCATCCACTTGCTGACATCCTCACAATTTTTGTCTGGAACACTTCCTCCCTTCTTCATAAATTCCACCCTCTCTCTCTCTCTTGTGTTCCTTCTCCCTGGGCCACTCTCTCCGTATTACACTCACTCCCCAGCTCATTTCCGTCGCCGTTAAAACCAAAACCTCACTCTCTCCCCTCCTTCACCTCCCTTCATCTCGAGATACACTCGTTTACTTTTATATCTCCTTCCTTTTTGCCTCCTCCAGAACTTCCACCACCATCCTACCACCCACTCACCCTCCCCCTTTGCCCTCATATCTCTTTAATCTTCTGCAAGTTCCCTTTTTCCTTCATCCCCCTTAACCGTCTACTAATTCCGAGTGCTTCTTTTTTTCCCAGCCTTCAACCTCAACTCCCTCATATATATTTTTTTTTGTGACCATCATCGTATCCTTGCACACGCCATCCCCCACCCTTCCTTGTCTCTCCTCCCCCCCCCCTTTCCGCCCACACCCCCTCTGCCTTTTCTTCTTTCCCGTCTTCCATCCTATCACTTTCGGTTCTTGAGTTTTTTTCGGTCAGTGTTTTTTCACCAACGTAGATGCATTTGTTTTAGTCACTGCTTTCTCTGCCAGTTCTTAAAAAAAAACCACGCCCTCAGAAAATGTAAAAGGCTTGTGTGGAGTGAGTGTTCTTTTCACTTAAATTATATTCTCTTGTGGTGGATCACAAAATGTGAAGAAAGAACTTCCCAATCTCGTCCCCCTTTCATTTTCTTTTAAAATAGTCACCTACCCTTGGTTCTCCATCATGGTGTCTTTCTCATTTTCTCGTGGTTGCATTACGACCCCTATTTTCATGCCTTCCTCTGTGCTTTTGGGTTTCTTTTATTAATGTGTCCGTGCTTAAGTGCATTTTTTTGATATTCATGTTCCTACGCATTTCTCTCCAATCAAGCTCACGTGGTATTTATTTACCCTGCGTTAACTTGATACACTTTCCTCCAATTAGCTTCTTTTATTTGTCACTCCGATATTTTTTCTTCTCTTCCAAGTTTACGCTGCAAACTTACACAGGTACTTCTGTCTTCTTACACGTAATATTACCTGTGAGTGAAAAATATATTCAATTCGATGAACTTCTTGGTCTTGTGTGTTCCAAATATTCCCAAGACTCGTGGTTTTAAGTTGGTAGTCACTTTTTCTATGACGTTTACCACTACAGAATTATTTCTAAGTAAGTATAGGGAATAGTGAGTCATACGTCTAAACATTCAAGCCTGAGCTTGAGCCAGACTTTTTAAATCATAGTGCACTTTGGTAGAAAAAGCGTGATTTCAGTACCTTGTGCAGTCAATTTCACATATTTTCCGTGACTGGATGAATTAGATTATTTAGTATGGGGCAACAGTTTCCGTGTTATATTAGATACAATGCTTTCTATGCGTTATTAGAAAATATGTATGTATCTCACTAGGCTCGCGATCTTTTATTAACTCATGTGACTATTTTAGAGTCCCTTTCTTTTTTCTCAACGAATATTGAGTTATTTCATTCATAACATTTTGAAAAACATACTCCTGATATATTTTTCAATATTACACATTGGCATTCATATATTTTAAAGCGGGATATTTTTATATGTTTGTATATATTGTTTACCTGTTCAACAGCCATTTATAAATGATTTATGGTACTTTCATGCTCTCGCAAATTGATGGCTATGTCCTCAAGTGATCTTCCTCAATATCCGATCAATATCAAGTGGTATTAATCAAGGTTAAGTTACAAAACCATAACTATTTTGTATTGAATTAAAAATGAGAATAGTGGACTTAGTATTTTCGTGTTACATCCTCCAGTTAAACACGAAAAAAAGTCACCCTCACTATGTACCAAAATCATACGCTCATCTTTGTCGGGGCTCGTTGATTTCGCGGTGTGTCACATTATCTTTACTGATGAACTCGCCAATAATCCTCCACTTCCGTGCAATACGAATGATTTTCAATTAATAAGGCTTCAACCCCTAATAACCCACTCTTTGGGGTTGTTTCAAATTCGACAGTCACTTTTCCGTATGTGACGCCCTCCGCTGTTTGGACTAATTGCAAATAGGACGTGATTTCCTTTTCAATATGCATACCTAAAAGCTAAGTGCATACTGAGAGCAATGAATGATTCTTGGCTCGCATGGTTGAATCATAACTTTAACTCGCTGATAATTGCCATTTTGGATTTGCACCCAACATTCTGCGTCTGACAGCAATACAAGACACTTTGAACTTTCCACAAGGACCTTAGGTTTCACGGGAGTAGTCAAATTTATTGATACAGGTTCGGGTTTCCCTTTCTTCACGGTGCCTCTTCTGAGTTTTTTTTTCATCGGACGGACGGAGTTTTGAACTCAAACACTCTCCACAAGTCACTCAAGTAGGGCCCAGCTTACCAATGAAACATCTCTTCCAGGGTCGGAATTCAAACCCTGGCTCCTAGGGTGAGAGGCCAAACCTAACCACTACTCGAACCCGACCACAGATGGTGTGTGTATTAAGTTCTTTATATTGCCTGGAATGCTATGATACTACTCGAAAACTAACTTATTACACCTATTTTGATGAGAGTCAAGGCTCTTTTTAAATGCCGAAGAAACAACATTTCGCAAGTGGGGTACGCAATCCTATTGTTTCTCCAGTTAGTACATCCCACATTATGTTATCCCAACTTTCATTCGCCATATCAGCTTTGCTGCATTTCTTCCATAGCGCTACTTGGTAGTAGATATTGGGGGAAGTGGATCAGCAGATAAGGTAATTAGCGCTACGTAGGATTGGTGGCCAATTGAAATATTAATAGAATGCCGGTTACAGTTTTTAAGCACTTTTATTGCAGATGTATGCCTTAGTTTTAAAATAAGACAACAGGCCTCAGCAGGATTCGAACCCACGACCTTAGAGTTACCGAGCTGGCGTGTTACCGACTTGGCTGGTAGTGATTGGATAGCGCTAAAAATGTTTGAGATTGGAGTAATGGTGGATGGAAACCTGGCGTTGACATTAACCTACTCTAACCTAAGGGACTGAAGAGGATTTTCATTGTCCATTTCATTTGTCCAATACGACTATCCAGCACTCAAATAGGGACCAGTATACCACTAAAAGTCGGGATTCAAACCTTGGCCTTCGGAGTGTGAAACCAGTGCTTTAGCCCACCACAGGCACTCAATTTCCACGTGTCCTCTCTTTTCATTGATTCGACTTAAGGAGCTCGGGATTCGTCTTAGATTGCATAAACTCAGCCTACTCAGTCATTTTTATTAGATTGATCACGCAAATATTTTTTGAATTTTGAAAATTCTGATGACAGTTACCTAAGGTAGATCCTGCTCGATGAGGAAGTAAGGCTCAATACTTAAACTCTAAAATTTTCTGACTATAACACATTTCATGCTGCATTCAATGTCAAATTTTTGTCTTGAGCCTGTGTTTCTAGTCGTTTTCGTCTCACTAGAACACCACGTTTGAATATCAAAAATTTAAAGAAAAGGCTCCTTTTTTCTTTCTAGTTAAATTTAAACCGTTTGACTGGTTTTTGAGCTGAGTGAAATTTAAACCCTTTGACTATTTGGAAAATTAGTGTTAGTTAAGAGTATTAATATTCACTTTGGCGAAAAACAAAGAAACAATCAAATTAGTATTTTATAGAATTATTATAATTCAATGCGCTCAGTTGCAACTGCAAGGCGTCATCATCTTTACTGATGAATTCACCTTTGCGCAATTTCCAGTAACCCGGTATCACTGAATTGAAATTCCGAGCAATATCACATTTCTTGCGCTTATATATCCAGCTGAACCAATATTTGTAGGTGAGTATCTTGAATAGGAGTAGGTATATCAGCCGTGGAATTATTGTCGGTCGCAAGCATGTAACGTGGAGGAAAAATTTCAAATTTCCATTTATCTACTTGCACCACAGCAATATCCCTACCCTAGATTTTCCTGCATGTCAAAAGCACTCTCTCTCCCTCTATGCTGCTTACCCTCGCCTCCCCCAATGCAAACACCCCTACGACCAACCCCTGCAGTTCCTATCCCGAGTTCCTGTCTCCAAACCACTTGCGGTCTCCTGAAATTAAAGCCGGCAGCGTGTGCGACATCCGCACTGCAAATCTCGGCGCTACCATTCCATCGGGGTCTACCAGCGAGCTCCCTTCAACCGCTCCCATCCCTGTTTCTCCCACCTCCCCTCCTTTCTCCTCCTTCCTTCGCGCGCAAACATCGCCCACCATCGAAGCTCTCTCCCTTTCATCCCCCAATTCTTCTATCCCGCCACCCTCCGACACAGAAAAACCCTGCAGCAACCCCTCTCTCCGACAGAGGGAGCACACACTGTCTTCCATTTCTAAAACGCCCTACTGACATCTCAATCCTTCTCTGTCCCCGTTCATTCACCTACCTTTCCTCCTTCTTACTCTATCCTTGACTCTTTCAGTAGCATATAAAAGGAATCGCGCCCCTCTCTCCACCTTTCTTGTTTCCCTTCCTTTCCCTTCCCTCCCTCGTGTGCCGTGGTCCTTTGAGCACAAGTCTCGAATCTTTACCACTTCATTCTTTGACGCCCTTCCCCCACTTTCCGTTCGCCCAAGCACATTGTGTCTCATTTCAAATTCTCTTCGACCCTTAGATCTTCACTTTACTATGACTTTGCGTGTTTGAATGTGTAACCCAGGATATTAATGAATGGCAACGTGAGAGCAACATTCTTCGTGATAGCAATCGAGGCGTAGGGTGCTGTATAGCTCAGTACGTATGTATATTTTTAAATTTATATTTTTCTTTGCATTCCTTGTTTTCCTGAAAAACTTGAAGCACTGATATATTTACTTAAATTATTTTTAAATTATTGCCCAAAATTTTTTCCTAAATTTTGCCATGAAATATGGCACATTGCAAAATAATTATTGGAGAGAACCAAATTGGTGGATTGATTCATTAACGTCATCCAAATTAACATTCTAACTTGGAAAAACTCCACGAGGTTGTACGGAAACTTGGAAAAACTCCACCCCAGGTGTGTTGACCCCCATAAAAGTTAAATATAGCCGACGAGTGTGGATAAGAGTGTGTATATAATTTTATAGATACCAAATCATGTATTGGTATCCGATTCTCTTATCATCATCTCCTTCTCACACATAATACAACGCCCGCAGCGATGAATAAGAAATGAGTGGACAGGATTTTTTCCGACTTCTGACGTAGTATACACTTTTTACGTGCAAACAGAATGTTTGTTTATAATTTAAGTTGAAAGAAAAACCTTTTAGGCAATAGGGTAACGAAATGACAGCTTCTCCATGGAGGAGCCATGAATAAACAATGAAGAATAAGGATTAATGTCATCAGGAGACAAGTATGTTGCTTTTAATCGTGCAAATCAATAACTACTAAGATATCTTGTAAATGTTCAATATGCTCATATAAATATGCTGCCTTTGCTATTTTGGTTATAAGCTTGCCTTCTGTATTTCAGCAACCCAAAAAATCATTTGTTTCTATAGTGGAGGAGGTTGAAATTGAATGCGCAAAAGTTTGGCACAGGTATATTTTATAATCCTATCTTATGAATGTTGCACTTTTTTATCGTAGAACTTTACTATATACTCACTAACTATTGAGTATATTACATGAAATCGACTGATTTACCGCGGGAATCTGACGCCTTCATGTGCTATGCGGCCACGTACCTTAAAAAAATACAGGATTTTTCATGGTGACATTATAATGTAGGCATACCTAATGATGGCACCACAATTTGCTGAAACAGGTTTATATGGTTGAATAATGAAATGTTGAACGGTGCCTATCCTTTCTTTTCTTACAATCCTCATCCACCAGCCCGGTGCAGTAAAATATATTCCTATCTTAAACGAGCATTATGACATCTCTCGTTGGAGATGCTTATCATCTCGCTGTTTATTCACTGAACTACATGCACGGCTGTCTCTTATCCGCATATCTTCCAACACTTTTACTGCAGTGCATGTTGAGTTTTCATATGTATTAACCACTGATGCGTCTCATTGGCATAACATAATTATTTTCTGGTCTAAAGAATACATTTTCTCTTCGAACGATTCAAATACCAGATGCTCCTGAGCAGTAGGCTATATTGTTCCAACCCGGAAGGGAAAATGCCTCATGAGAATATACGAGTGGATTCTCTTGTCTTGTGTGGAACGTCATCCCAGAGCTTGTTCCCATCCCATCGATTTAAAAAAATAATTAATATTAACTTCATGTTATGAAATACAATTATTAATTCGCTATTATGTTAGTTTTCTAAAAAAAATTATTTTAGTATGCATTGAATGGATAACCTCTCATTTTTTAAAGTTTTGATATTAGGGCTGAATATTTCTAACGAGTTTAAAGATCAATTTCAAGGTTACTTCACAAGTTCCTTCAAGGAATTAAAATTGACGTATTTGGAAATCTTCGTTTTATCGTGGGATCTTGTGTATTGATGATGATGCCGCCCTTAATACTTCGGACCTTGCAGATCTCAACTTGCTCTTCCCTGGGCTACCTTACATCTAATAAAAGCCTTAAAAATTACGATTAAGTTTACCTTTATCTGGTAAAACATTCATCAAGTTCACTCAAAACAATAAACAATAACTTTAGAATTACTAATTCAAGTCTCCTGTCGGTTCCTTCCGTGTCTTTTAAAGTTGCTGCTTAGGGATCCCTCAAAATATAGAATACTGTAGTGAAGCCTTCTTGGAAAACCTAATAACACTGTTTGGGTATGCTTTTGCACACGTTTTGAGTTTATTGATAATGATCTCGTGTTCCTAAAAAGCGCTTTTGCAGATACATATGAATGTCTAACTAACCGTTTCACGTTAACTGATGAAAATTCGCTCGAACCTAAAGCCTGCTGGTTGGAACAATGGGATGTCTCCCTTTGCTATTTTGCTATCTAATATTCAGTTTCATTTAATTCATCTGCGTCATATAGGCGTCTAAAAATAAATAAGTAAATTAAATAATTAACGGTATTTCGTTTTAATTAATAATTTGCATTAGTATTAAGGGATTCATACAATATCAGTTCAAACATGGCTTGAAGTTTAATCGTATCAGAACCTAATAAAAGTAAATCATACGTGCGTAAGTAGATAGAAATGCCTTTAGGTCGCTTATATTTTTGTCTGTTATATTATTTTTATGATTCATTTTTTGGTAGTAGAATCTGTAGGATGTGTGCTCACTAATGCAAAATTAAGAAAAAAACATTTAAAGATGATTTTTATCCTCCAGATAATCGTTGCATCTCTTCGTTGCTTCGGGAGCCGAGATGGGAGAAGTGGTTTAGCCGCCGGCTGTATAGTAAATGGTGAGTTAGAAAATTTCAATTCCTCCGTATGAAACGTTCTCTTTATTGTTTTTTTTATTATTTTAAATTTTACCCAGAGTTCGTGAATGATGGATCATATTTTTTATCACATTTAAGCATCTTTTGGATATTTAATTTATGGTTAAATAATATTTAATTTGTTAGTTAGTTGAGAATGTTCAATAATCTAGCATAAAAATACGCTAAATGTTGCGGCACAAAAGGCTTGTTAAGGGATTTCAAATAAAGCTGTCTCTTATTATCCCTTGGACCCATTATACTTATTGGTCTCATTTACCTTTCAATTTAGTTAATTGGACGGCTGCTTTAAATTCGGCCGTCAAAGGTAAATGCAATCCATTGAAGCATAGTATCTTATTTGGATGTCCCCATTTGCATGCACATTATTAAGGGAGAAACACTGAACGTATGCGTGTAAAAGTCCCAAGCTTCATTTCTATGCCTCCTTTCATGTGCTAGCGTCCTCGTTAGGAGTATTATATCGCTCTCCTTCAATGTATATTTAATTTGTTTTGGTTTAAATTTTATTCGCATCCCTCTTTCTATCTCTCCAATCCCCTAAATCCTTGTGTAATCAGGTATTGTGCCCTTCTGTTCCCACCTCTGCTATTCTTTTTCTCGCCTCCTCTGTTATCCTTACGTTCTTTGCTCTTGCGTCTTTATCTCCATCGCTCCGTTTAAAGTTTAACTCCTCCCCTTCCCCCCCCCTGCTGTCTTTTCCGTATCCTTGTTCTTGTCTTTCCTCCGCCGCCCTATCCTTATCCCGACCCACCCCTTCCTTAGATCGTCTTCCTCCCCTTGCTCCTCAAACACTCTTCTTCCCGCTCTCGGCCCATTGTGTGCCGGGGGTCATAACACTCTTTCCTCCCGAGCTGTCTTCCCCTCTTTTACTGTCTCGACTCCACCGGAGGTTTTTATGTCTCCTCCCTCTACCAACGCCAAAGGGACGAGGGTGCAGAAAGGAACAGCGGTGGCCCGAGCGGAAGAAGGGGGTAGGGAAGAGAAGAGAATCAAGGGACCGGTTGGGTACAGGGGTGGTTTGCCTGGGAGACGACACGGGGATGGAAAAGAAGAAGGAAACTGCGAATTTATTCACCGAAACGGCGGGATCGCTTAAAAGAGTTTTGACAGGAACTTTATGAGGAGATCAATTACTTTTTTCCGACTTCCCGAGGGAATATTGTGCATGTCGTCCGACCTTTTTCCTCGGGAGTGGTTTAATTTTATCCTTGCCGTCTCTCCCAGCTTCTCCACTCCGTGCTGAGATTTGAAAACTTTGGTTATGCCCTGAAGGTGACTGGGAGATAGAGGCATGCGGGGTTTATTTTGGCGATCTCTGCAAAGGATTTCTTGGATTAGTCGGTTCAAGTTAGATTTGGTATTGCTACGTCCGTGAGTTTGTGCCAGTTTACCGATTGGCGTGACCTAACGGTTTGTCTGTGGATTGCGGAAATGACATTCGCGAACGATTGGCAGAAACCGTCGAATACCATCTGCACATGTTCTTGTCACCTGTTACGCATGGTAACTATTAGTGAACTACCGTTAAAATATTTTTATACGGTCTTTTAATCCTTACCCCGACTACCATCTTGATATTCTTCTTTAGTTCGGCATGTTTCCTGCCTCCAATTGATCTATGCCTCTTACCCGTTCTTCATCTTCCTCTACCCCGTTTACCGATTATCTTTCCCTTATTCACGTACTTCAACAAACATTCTACCTTCTCCTAATTTTTCTCAGTTGACTTTCTTTCTTCCCCAACATTATCTAAAACATGCTCGTTTGTCTTCGTTTCCACCAATCTTACCGACTCTGTTCTTATGAACTTCCATATTTCAAACCTTGAACCCTTTTTCCCCTTCTTTTTTTCTATTTGCAGTCCTTTTTATCCTCTAAATCACACAATAGTCCTCTAAGCCCACAAAAGTTCACATAGTACCTTCATATCCTTTATGCAACATACATGCGTACGTTTTCAGAAGCAACTATTTGATTATTGCACAGACTGAATTTCATTTTCCAAGCTAGTGAGACTTCCCTAAAAATACTAGTATAGCCTACGGAATAATATGTGCAATTATATGAGTACCAGATTTTTGCTAAATATTATCGTTACTGGAATTTAGGGTAATTGGTAGCATAGGAAAAAAAGGATAGGGAGAAAACCAATCCAAAGTTGGGGGTTATAGAAAAAAACATAATGTCATATATAAGCTCAATGCAGGAGATAAATTCAATGAATATTTTCGGTTGCAGCACTATGAGCTGAGCTGGAGAATAAAATCGTAATTGCTGTCATGAGTGCTGATGCTGCGGAAAACTAGAGGGAACTTTATCGATTCCTCACTCTTTTCTGTGATTCAGCGTGTGTTAAAATTCGCCGTCTTGTATACGAAACTTGCGAAAAAACTGCAAACTAAAAGACCTAAACTTTTATAGCGCTAGTTGATTGTCCTCGTTTCCTTGACTGTATTTCAGTTAAGAATTGTATTTTTACACGGTGTATTTTTTAGTTTTCTACTATGAAATTTTCGTAATTGAAGGGTTTGGAACTGCGCTATTC
The DNA here is from genome assembly GCA_933228895.1 of Platycnemis pennipes. NCBI lineage: Eukaryota > Metazoa > Arthropoda > Insecta > Odonata > Platycnemididae > Platycnemis > Platycnemis pennipes. The sequence goes on from OW121853.1 coordinate 59,124,401, forward strand.
ATCACTTCTCTGCGGTTTGAGCTTAACGTTCTCCATTTTTGTTAAAAACGTGCGTGTGACAAATCCACTCAGGAGGTTTTTTCATTTTACAGATTTAGAATTCAGACCGAGGTGTTAAAATCCTTTATAGTAATCAAGTTTCAATCCTTTTCATGCGGGGTACAATTCTTTCAAATGTCGGCTCCAGATTTTACCTCCAGTCAGTAAATTTTGCTTTCAAGTTTTCCTCGGAACTAAGATGAGGGACTAAAGCAATTACCCTCAGGGGAAAAATTGGAAACCTTTCTTCCGGGCGTCTTAAACGTGACAAGAACAATGATTTCTCCAGGAATTTCCATCCCGTTAGAGGCACACCAATTACTTTAACGAGACCCTTTCGAATTACCATTTCGGAAACATTATCGGAAAGCAGAAAACATTCTTCGCCACTGACAAACCTTTCTTTTTCTTCTCGTGGTTGCGAAATGAAAGAGAGAACCCTAATGAGAGAAGCGTTTTTTGTGCATGTTTTTCTCCCTCGGGCAACGAACTTTCACGCACATGGATGCACTCATCCGACCCGTCTGGGGTACGGCGAGAAGTCGCAACAAATATGTTGGTTCTCAAAAGCAATGTTGGGTCGCGGATTAGTCGAGTCGCTCGAATTTGCTCTTGAATAATTCTGTTGCATTCCTCGCGTTTTTCACCGCGCTCGTTCCGGGGAATTGAGAGAGGAAGGATTGGCGACGAAAACGGATGGAAGAGGTGTATGGTGGTGGAGGAGATAAGGTTGGCGTTTTACGGTAAGGAACGCGGGGGCTTGGGGGAGGAGGTTAAAACCACCCCCGGAGTACGTGGGCCTCCTCTCTTCCTCCCTCTTTTTCTCTCCTCGAATTTCAGCATTAATTCCCTCTTTGGGAACTCCCGGGACATTCTTCGCCTATCGATTCAACCTGTCGTAATTCATTTCGCAGAAAAAAAGAAGAGAGATTTATACTGTAACCCTCTCATTTTTATCTTTGCAACATTCATTACGCGCTTTTCTCCCTTATCTTGTTTTCCAAAATTTTATTTCCGTTGTTCATATTTTTCTCGGTCTCCCCCTACCCACAACCTTCGCCCTCAGCAGCATATCTTTTTCTATTCCCTCCCTTTTATCTCATTCCGAACGCTTCTCTGCCTGTCCCACCTCTTCTCTCCCTCTCTCAATCCCCTCCCACTATTCCTATTCACGTGACTTCCTCCGTCATTTCCTCCGGCGTTAACCCCCGGGTGCCTATCCGATCAGCTACCCTTGCTATACGCCTAACCGCCGCCCGTTCTCTCCCCTTCCACCCCTATCTGGCTCATTATTTACATCCAACCTTCCCTACAAACGCCCGCCGAAGCTACCCTCCGATACTGCAGTCAATTCGTCATATCCCTCCTCCCTCCCCACACATCGCCCCTTCCCTCCTATTCCTCTCACTCCCTTTGGACCCCTCCCTCGAATGCTCCCCCCCCTAAGCCCCGAGTCTGTGCGACCCTCCCCGACCGCACCCCTGTTCCTCTCGCCCAACGCCGCCTCCTTTAAAAAAATAAATAAAAACCCTTTTGCAACCATTCGTGCTCACATGCATACGTACGTGCGTTCATACCCAGGCGTGGGTGGGGTTTGGTGGGGGAGCCTAAAGGAGGACCTTCCCCTTATTTTCCCCCTTCCGCATCCCTTGTTCCTCTCACCCCCTGCCCACACTCCCCTCAGCGACGGAGTCTTTCATCTCGCCCAACTCTCAACCGTACCTCCCGCGCAATCTACCCTCTCTCCCCTCCCCTCTCCCTTTCCTCGCCCTCCCACGCAGAGAAGAGATCCTCCTTCGTTCGATTCCTTCTGCCTTGTAGGCATCTCTTCTCACCCTCTACCCCTCAACCCCCTTTCCCCCATCCATCTCTCTCTTTTCCACCCCCGTAACTTGTCTGAGACGAGTACTTCCGTTATTGGTTCAAAGTTTCAACCTTTACGGCTTTTGTGAAGAAAGAATGGAAGGGAGAAGTGGGGGAGAGGGAGAAAACATTCCGTAGGACAAATGCACGGTACATCCTGTCCCGAACCCCTTCGTTATAATGAACCTCTTTTTTTTATCTCAGCTATGAACGCGAATGAGGCTGTCTGAAGGAGCTGCAGTAGTTTCCTTGGTAGCGTTCGATGTTCCTCGATGCTTAATTAATATTTTGGCTTTATTTGGTCTCACACGCTCCAATGGTCTCTCTTCGAGGATAATCTCGTGTGGAAATTGAGTTCAGTTATTGCCACGATCGCATTTCCATGCGTTATTTGGCGCCGTGATGATCGAGCTCTTGTAAGCGTACCCTGCTCTCGCCTTCGTCCGAGCGCGGCTTACTGGCTGCCTGATTTTTTTTGATTTGATAGCAGCTGAACGGTAGAGATTTATCATTCTGTTGGTTTCAAATGTTACATCTTGTTTATTTGGAATGCAAAATTTTCATCAATTATGAGACGGGAGAGATTGGAAAAATTCAATTTTCTTTTTAATTTTTCATTCATTGACATTCGACCAAAAATTCAATACTGCCTGTTTCAGCTTATATTTTTATTGAATGTGACTAAATTTGAAACACATCTCTTCCTGCGGGCGGGTCAGCTTTCAATTAAGAGTATGAATAAAATCCATTATTCAATGAAACAGTGGGTAGGTTTGCAGTGAAATATGATTTATTCATGCTCGGTTTTTTAATGAGTAACCAGAGGTTTTTTAATGAGACACAGAGTTTGTAGTAACAACCATAAGACTCTCACTATCTTAGGCTTTTCTCTGACCATAATGAGTTCCTTTGGAAGATATGGTTTGTCAGGCAGTTCCAGAGACATTTCTTACCGGTAGTAAATGTCCAAACTTGAGTATAGTCACCTCCAGGTTAAAATGCACGCATCGCTTGTTTCTTCCGGATTTCTAAAACGAACTGCTTGACCGTAAAAATCAAAGCGGGAGAATGTCAATCGGAATTTTCGAGGGTGAAATAGGATAAAACAGAGAATTATCCGCTACAGGGGTGACCTTTAAAAAAAACTTTTGTCGGCTTTCTTCTAAGTGCCTTTTTCGTTAGTGGAAAATTTGTTGCCCAGAACTTCATGTTTCAGCCGTAAAATGGACCATGGTACTGTCGTTTCAAGTCATAATAAATATTTTTTGGGTAAACGAGGAAAGTAACGTCTAATTAAAATTTGGCAAGATATGAGGTTTAAAGCGCATAATATTCAAGTACCTACTTTTTTTGGGGCATTGATGCTGATTGACCCTGAAAAATGGTATCTTCCCTCATTGCTGTTGGTAAAAAATTCTAGATTATATGCTACAAGGATGTATAGGTACATGTTAGATTTGGGTGCCTGCATGCTTTTAATGAAAATATTTTAAAAAACATGGATTTGGGTGATAATTTATCTCGAAGTTCCGGTTGTGGAATCTAATTCTCTTGGATTATGAACCTTGCTTTTTTATCATATTTCCTACTCCGTAGATAAGGTACGTGGTGGCTGGTGTACCGACTTACCTCATACCTCATCGCCTCCTCTTACCTCATACCTCTCACCACTTAGCTCATCGAATGTCCTGTGATATTTGGAGTTTTAGTTATCGGTCTTCATACGAATGACTTCTGAGCTCTCGAATCCCACCCAGGTCCCACAGATTTCCAAGCTTGCAGTTCCCGCCGCAATATTAATTGAATGAAAGGAGGAAACAGTCTCGTATAGACCACGTAAAACAACTAATGGTTAAAAGCTCCGCATTATTGTGTCAAGGGTAGCGTAAATGGATTCACTCGTCTATATTAAGTCAATCATAGTTGTATCCCCTTCAACCGGACAGAACTCGAATTTTCTACGTAACATTTAGATTCACGTGTAATGCAAATTTCATTTCCATTTCGTTTTCGTCCCTAGAGTTAATGCAGTGGGTTGTTACAAATGCGATGATAATTCCAGTGGCATTGTCTTTCATTAGAACAGTGGCTTGTTGGCCATGCGCACGGTTTGCGACGAAGGTGACAAGTACCGCTTTTGTGTGACTGCATGGTTTTGATGGAAAGCGGCCCCATTATCTCGGTAGACTCTTTGTCGCGAAAAACCCTTTCATCTCTGGGCACACTCATTACAAGGGAAACAGAATGAGCCGTACGCCTCGCCCGTTAGTGAGCCCCCCCCCTTCGTTCCTCCGGGGTGTGGTTCCCGCGGTGCTGCGCGAGGATGAGCCGTCCAGCTCGTCCGTTGGCGAGGCCACCCCCCCCTTCCCTTTCCTCCTTCCTGGGGGAGTCGGGAGCGGTGCTCCTGGGCCGAGGGCTTTCGGTCTTCTGATGGAATATGGCACCCGAGTCCGATGGGACGTCCGGTATTTAAGTGGAAGCGGAGTCCGAGCTCGGGGGAGTCTTGCCGTCGAGTTTATGTTGCCGAGACGCCTGAAGGAGCTCCCCCTCGTCAACGGCACGACGCCTCTGGTCACCGTCATCGGCTGCCCGGTCCTCGGCAGGTATCGCCGCCTCATCTTCTCCCTTCATTCCCCTATTTCCTCTGGTTCTCACCATCTTTACCATCACCCTCCTCTGCTCCGGCCTTAGCGTGCTCCTGTGCTATTTAATTTGATTAAATTTGTTTAGCCTACGCGAGTCTTTTTGTTGGTCCCCTCCCACGGACCCTTGGGCGGTCCAAATTGGTAGCAGAGCGTGGTTAGGACCTATATCCGTAGGCACGTACAGTCATGGCGGATAGATTCCCACCCGGAACCGCTTGGGTAAATCGGCTGCCTAAGGTAGAACTCGCGGATTTGTGCTCCAGGTTCGCTCTCGACTCCGAAGGAACGCTGGACGAATTACGAAAGAGGGTCCGGGAATATATTCGTTCCTTCAACGACGAGGAGGAGGCGACGGAACGAGCTACGGAACCCGATCACCACCAGCAGGGAACCAGTGTAGATAATAACGTTTCGAACGTCAGCTGCGATCTCAAGAGCCTTGAGTCCGTCGTAGTAGCCGCGCGACGTTGGGAGCTGGGATTCGGCGGTGAATCGGGGGAAAGCGTAATGCGATTTCTGGAAAATCTTACGAGGTTCGTCAATCATTTCCAACTAAACCATGAGGTTCAACTCAAACTGCTGCCCGAAATCGTGAGAGGAAAGGCGAGGGATTGGTTTTGGGCCAACCGTTTCCGGGATTTAAAACAATTCCAAACGGAATGTAAGGCAAACTTTGGCGCCGCCAATTATCAATTGCGTCTTAAAAGGGACCTCTATAACAGGACCCAAGGGGGCCGTGAAACCTTGGTCGAATATGTTATCGTGATGAAAAACATGAACGGTAGGCTGGATAAACCTCTCGAGGAAAACGAATTATTAGAAGTCGTCTGTGGCAATTTGAATCCAAAGTATTTGTGGCACCTTGCTCACACACCCCCTAATTTCGATCAACTCGTCCAATGGGGGCGCAATCTAGACGAGAAAAGAGCGATGGCGGAGTGTTATAGGGAACCTCCGTCGAGCGAAGACATGGTCGACCCAGAGTTTGGCGACAGAAATCGACGCTGGCCGGGCCCAAGTCAAACTCAACGTTCGGGTTCGCAACGCGGGTGGCGCCCCCAGGGGCAAAGGTCTAGAGGTCAAAATTCGGCCCAAACTTGGAGGAATAGGGACGATCGTCCTACCGGTGTCCCGAGAGATAATAGTACTCGACCGGGAAACGAGTACCCCGCGGAGCTGTAAAGCCACGAAGGCATCGCGGGTACTTAGTGGCGTTCTCCACCCGCCCCTCCCTCCGTTCTCGTATAAATTTCTCGCCCATGGTACCCATTCGCGTAAACAAGGTAACCGTTTGGGCCCTGTTAGATACGGGAGCCTTCCACTCCTGCGTGTCGGAGCCCTTCTTACGCAATATAAAACTTTCCCCCAGCGAAAGAATTAAGGTAGACACCACATGCCAAGCGATTGATTCCACGCAGTTTACAGTTTCGGAAAAGGTTAAACTCGACATCAAAATCGAAGGGCTGGCGTGGAAACACGAGTTTTTGGTATTACCGAGAAGTCCAGCGGATGTCGTCCTGGGCGCCGATTTTATGTCGCGGTCGGGCATGGGTATTAATTTCTTGGAAAGAACCTTTTCCTTCGCGTTCCGACCGGAGCCGATTGCCGGCATGTTCGGCCAACCCCCTTGTGAAGTTCCAGAGGGTAGAGACGAGGCATATTTTCAGCTAAGTAACGCCCAACGACGCCGACTAGATGACCTATTGGCGAGCTACGGGGACGTCGTTACAGAGGAACTGGGTTGTACCGATATCATGGAATACAATATACTTTTGAGTGATAGCGTACCCGTTCGTTCCCCTCCTTATCAAGTCAACCCCGTTAAAATGATAGAAATGAAAGAGCATGTTAAAAAACTCCTGCAAGACAAGGTCATTACTGAATCCGATTCACCGTACGCCAGCCCGGCCTTTTTGGTCCCCAAAAAGAATTCGAACTCTCGTCTAGTGGTAGATTACAGAGCACTCAACCGAAAGGTGGTCTTTGACGCATTCCCTTTGCCCACCGTAGAAAATGCTCTAATGCACTTCGGAAAGGCAAAATTTTTTAGTGTCCTCGATTTGAACCAGGCCTACCACCAGATTCCTCTTACGCCGGAGAGTAAGCGGTTAACGTCCTTCATCACACCCTTCGGATTATTTGAATATAAGAGATTACCCTTCGGGATATGCACTGGAGGGCAGATTTTGTCGAGATTGATCGATAAAATATTTGGAGACATTAAATATAAGTATGTATTCAATTACCTAGACGACGTCGTTGTATATAGCGAGAATTTTAGCGATCACCTCAAGCACTTAGAGGAGGTCTTAAATAGATTGAGGAAGGCTAAGCTGACGGTAAATCCGAACAAAATATTAGTGGCGGAGAGACAAATTAAGTATTTAGGACATGTCATCACCAACCAAGGCATTAGAATCGATCCGGAAAGGGCGCAAGTGATTCGTGAGTTCCCCACCCCCCGGAACCTGAAGTCGGTAAAGCGTTTTTTGGGAATGTGTAGCTTTTACGCACGTTTCATACCGTCCTTCTCTGAAGTCTCCGCGCCACTTAACCAGTTGAAAAAGAGAAACTGCCCCTTCGTGTGGGGGCGCGCGCAACAAAACGCGTTCGAAAAGCTCAAATCTAAAATGGCCAGACCACCCGTATTGCGGGTCCCGGATTTCAGTAAGGATTTCGTAGTGCATACCGACGCTTCGTCGAATGGTGTAGCCGGGGTATTATCGCAATGGGAGGGTGACAGCCTCGCCCCTGTGGCCTTCGCCAGCCGCACTTTGACCGAGGCCGAAAGGAAATATACCACCTATGAAGCGGAATGCTTAGCGGTGATTTTCGCTGTTGAGAAATTCGACCAGTATTTACGGGGGAGAGAATTTGAACTTCATACTGATAACGAGGCGTTATCGTGGATGCGCAGCCATCCCAAGCAATTGGGGAAAGTCGGACGGTGGATACTTCGTTTATCTCCTTGCAAATTTCGAACCAAACACGTCAGGGGAAGCGACAATGTTGTGGCCGATTGCTTGTCAAGGATATTTGAAGACGAACCCCGAGGAGAAGAATCTGTTTGTCCCCAAATTGGCGTATTATTAAACACGCCGATAGCCTTTACCTCTATTATTGATCATCAGCGTAGGGACCCAGAATGCCGCGAATTAATAGAAAGAATTACTCATGGAGAGAATATGAAGAACTTCAAAATGAATCGAGACGTATTGGTTTTTCGCGGTCTGAGAGGGAAGCGTAATCGTATATATGTTCCGAAAGAAATAAGGCGTATGGTTATATCGTATTTTCACGATACGGAACTGGGCGGCCACCTGGGTTACAGAAAATCCAGAGAAAAGGTCTCGCGAGAGTTCTACTGGCCCAAAATGCACCAAGATATATTAAGTTATGTTAAATCCTGTCCTGGTTGCCAAAGAGCAAAGCCCGCCAGGAACACTCAAGTAGGGTACCATTCTGCCGACGTAGCAACCAAGCCGTGGGATAAAATATATATTGATTTCATGGGTGTTATGACGCGAACGCGCTCAGGTAATACGGCAATTCTCGCCGTTCTTGATGCCTTTAGCAAATTCGTGATGCTTATTCCCATGCGGAACATGACGGCCGCGGCGACAGTAAGGTGTCTAAATGATAGAGTATTCGCAATAGCCGGGTTCCCGAAGATTTTGGTCTCGGACAACGCTACGGTATTCACCTCGAAAGAATTTAAAGACAACTGTTTTAAGTGGGGAATTAAGCATGTCACCACTTCGCCATACTACCCTAACCCTTCGCACGTAGAACGTTTTAATAGGAACTTAAAGGCCGCCTTAACGGTGTATCACCACGATAGCCAAGTTAAGTGGGATGAAGATTTGGGGACGCTGATGATTGCATTTAACTCGGCTCAGCATGAGAGCACCGGATCGACACCCGCCAGCCTATTCTTCGGACGGGAACTCAACCATCCCCTGGCCATTCAATGGGGAATTGACGAAAACCTCACTCAACCTACAGGTGATGAAAATCTAGAGAAAAAATGGGCCGACGCCCTCAGATGTTTAAAACGCGCCAACAAACGTGTGGCGTCGCGCTACAATGCGAATAGGTTGAGCCAGCCCTTTTATGTTGGGCAGACAGTCGCTTACAAAACGCACCCGATAAGTTCAGCGGCCAATAAAATTTCCGCTAAATTACTGCCCAAGTGGTCTGGCCCACGGAAAATAATTAGGTTTACCGGACCGGTAACGGTAGAATTAGGAGACTTGGAAAATGGCATGCTTACGCGACGGTGTCATGTGTCGCAAATCAAACCTTTCTATGAAAGGTAAATTCCTGTCCCATTCCTCCAAACCTCAGACTTCCTAATCCCCTACCTGGCGGGGCACCAGCCTCGGAGCGGGCGGCCGTTGTCAGCGACCAGCAGGGACTGGTTGTTCTTCGCGTTAATTAATTTAGGGAGGTTTTTTGGCCTCCATTTTTTTTCTTCTCTTTTTTCTCCTCCCTTCCCTTAGGTTCTGCTGACTGCTTCGCCTCAACGAGTGATAGTTTTTGCCTTACCGCCCCCTCCTAGTTTTGGGCTAGTTGTGGGAGCCCGGCGGGATTTTCTTTTTCTAGCTTGATGTCGAATTGCCATAGTCGGCTGGTTTATTGTTCTTCGTCTCCGATTTTTGGTATATTTTCTTGTTTATTGTTACCATGTTATAAGTTGCTATTTTGTTCTTTTCTCTGGAGGCAACTTAAGTATGTCGTACGATTGTTAGGACTGTTTGTTAAAAAATCTGTGTATGGCTTGTTACCAAATTTTGGTGCTTTTCGCCCACGGGGCCAGTTCATTTTTTTTTTTTGTTGCAAAAAAAGTGTTTATAAACGTGATGTTATCCTGGTCATTACCATTGGTACCAATTAAGGATGTATGATTGTAAAAGAGAAAAATAATTGCATATACTTGTATTGAGCAGGCTAAGGCAAACATAACCTTCCCCCCCCCCCCCCCCCCCCCCCAACCTACCCCGTCCCATATGAAGAAGAGTGCTGGCGCGTCGCAAGGAGAGTAGCAAAGGTTAATCGACCGGATCACCGTACCAAACCACCCAGTGCTTTGGTTAACCGGCAGGGAGGGAGGATGAGCCGTACGCCTCGCCCGTTAGTGAGCCCCCCCCCTTCGTTCCTCCGGGGTGTGGTTCCCGCGGTGCTGCGCGAGGATGAGCCGTCCAGCTCGTCCGTTGGCGAGGCCACCCCCCCCTTCCCTTTCCTCCTTCCTGGGGGAGTCGGGAGCGGTGCTCCTGGGCCGAGGGCTTTCGGTCTTCTGATGGAATATGGCACCCGAGTCCGATGGGACGTCCGGTATTTAAGTGGAAGCGGAGTCCGAGCTCGGGGGAGTCTTGCCGTCGAGTTTATGTTGCCGAGACGCCTGAAGGAGCTCCCCCTCGTCAACGGCACGACGCCTCTGGTCACCGTCATCGGCTGCCCGGTCCTCGGCAGGTATCGCCGCCTCATCTTCTCCCTTCATTCCCCTATTTCCTCTGGTTCTCGCCATCTTTACCATCACCCTCCTCTGCTCCGGCCTTAGCGTGCTCCTGTGCTATTTAATTTGATTAAATTTGTTTAGCCTACGCGAGTCTTTTTGTTGGTCCCCTCCCACGGACCCTTGGGCGGTCCAAGAATGAGTCGCATCATTAATTTAAAAAATAATTCAAGAGCTCTGATTAAAATTAAGAGGCCTAAAGTAGTGCTAGAAAATCCTTGGGATATGAAGAAGGAATACAAGAAAGTAATTGTCAAGCTTGCAAACATTTGTGGTCAAATATTGGATTCATGCCTCGTAGCCCAGCTCCATGGAAAAGATTATCGAATTCTCCTTCGTTTGACTGGTGGGTTGTTTGACAGATTTTATTGAAGTATTACTTGATAGAAAACACGTTATATATAACCTTACGTGTATGATATGAATGTTTGTATTAATTTTACTCAGCAATAAATGTTTGCTTGAGCAAATGGAGTGTGACGAATGTGAAAGGAATTAAGGGTTAGAAACTGGGCCTCCATTTTTTATCTGTCATTTTTTGAGGGAAGAAAGAAGAGTTTGCATTTATTAGCTACATTCCTTTTCTATGTATTGCAGGTAGTAAAATACGGAGGTACGATTGGTTTTTGAATTTTGTGGAAAAAATGAAGTGACTGATGTATTATGACACTAACTCCTATGGCAATTACGGTATTCATATCTGAGGCGGGTATTGAACCCTCTAACTTCAAATGGGTTCAAATACAGCGTTCGCGCAAGGGATTATGTTGTCATGGCCGAATTTATCATAAACATCCGTCATTCTCGTCATCATTATCTTCAGTCAACAATTCTGATATAGGTTTACGAGGCTCTCCCCTCGATTCTCTTATAGAAGCTATTTGCTTCTTAGTTTCATGATTTGAATTTCCCATATTCCATGTGATAAATTATTTATTTTACATGATATGTTTTTGAGATTAGCCGTAAACTAGCCGATCATTTCTACTAAGCTCCGTGCTTCAAATATCACATTTATGTATGCATAACAATAATTTTAGGAGATAGTTGTGTGAATTTAATTAAAAAATGAAACCATATCTCTTTATTTGGTTTACCAATAGCCTAAAAAAATACGTCCGACGCAGTTTCGGAATCGCTTATCGTTGTGCGAGTGACTAAATGAACACTTACCATGACAGTTAAGGCACGGAAGGCGCGGTGACGCTAGAAGAGTTGCTTTTCGCGGTCCTTGAAACCCTACCAATTTGAGACCTGTCCGTTACCCCTCACTGCCCGACAAAAGCCCATCCTTTGGTTAGAACTAATTTCGTTTCGCGTTAGGGCAAACGCATAGGAGAAAGGTCAATTGAAAACTGATCATCGGTCAGCGGAATGAAGAGGGGAGTTGGAGGGCACTTGGAGGGAGGTTGGGAGTGGTTTGGGTTGGGGTGATTTTGATGGTTGCAAAAGAATAGGAGGTGGTAGGTGTGGAGAGGTAAGGTTTGTGAGTAGGGAGAGGCAATATTGAAATTTTGAACCTTTAATGTGCTCGCCTAACTGAAAATATGTATTCGTGCCAATATCGATGCGGACTTAATGATCCGGTAGAACATAATAGTCAATGTCGCAATATCGCGTCGATTCCTACGAACCGGCAAAACTTAATGGTATCGAATGTCAGTCTCGTGATAGTCCTATAGTCCTATATTTAAATTTAAAGCCTGTTGAACAATCGGAAATTATACTTTGCAAATAGTTTTTCAGTAGCTTCCGTGAAAAGCTTTTTTCCGGAGTTGCGACAAATTTAGAAATTTCTTGGAGCCTTAAAAATTCATAAATGGCTTAACGCTAGGTAACATTCACTTGGTAACGCTTAACGCTAGGTAACATTCACTTGGTAAGGCCTAACACGAAGTTCATGAAATAAACTTTTTCCAAGAAACCCTTATTAATGACCACCTGGTTGATGCATCGTAACTGTTTTCAAATATAAAACTAAAGCAATATTACTTAATTTTCAATTGAGTCATGAATTTTTGGATTCATGCAAAAGAAATATATTTATAAAGAAAGAAAAAGCCTTATTTCAATCATGCATTTCTAGCATATTGGCCATCATGTCACCTAAAATATAAACGTCGAAGACTGTTTGATATACTGTAGGCATAGCGGGATGGTAAACAAAATCGATAGGAGAAAAAACTCCTTGGTATTGGACTTTTTGGGAAGCTCCGCGTCATCTTAGTTTTCCGCCAACGTTTCCCATCGCTGCTGGAGATATCTTCATGGCAGAATGCCTCATGGTAGAGTTCTTAGATTGCGAAATTTTATGTCAATTGGAGATAAAACTCTTTTTAGCAAAGAAATATGATGATCCCTTCATACTTTAAGTCTAATAACCTAACCACCCTCTTCTACTCTTTGTTTTGTCTTACAGATAGTGGGTGAGTTGTCAACACGGTATATAAGGGTAATAGTTAAATTCCTCTAGAAAACCTTTTTTCACAAAATAATGAGCCTCATCAATTGTTAACACACGCCTTGTATAGCGTACGTGTAGAGCAAAAGTCAGTCGCTATCAATGAAGCATATTTCTATCAGTATCCTGTGTTAATATTCGTAGTAAACTTATTATCAACCTCAATGCGAATATCAGCACGATATATGTGCCCTCAGTTGAGTTTGAACTAGCGACCTAAGGGTTTGCAGGACAAAATTGAGTTCACTTACTCCATAAGCTAGCGTTTCCCAACCGATCTACTACGGCACACCAGTGTTCCGCGAAATGACCGAAAGTGTGCCGCAAAAGTAGTTAACCCCCTAGGCCCGGTTGAGTTTTGAATCCTTCACCTCTTATATGCTGAGCGGTTCCCTTTTCGTTCTGCTGCTCTTTCCTTTAAAAATATGTTATAACATTTAATCTCACTACATCGGTTGATATGACAATTTTCTTCATTGTGGCGATACTAAAGCTACCTACCATTGATGCTTGGATTAGATATTTGAATTCCATTTGATATTTGTTTCGTGCTCATAACGGCGTGAGAAAACTTACATGATGAGAGTGTCTACAGAAAAATGCTCCTTCGGAGTATGCTGTGACAATGATTTTGCTTGTAAGGTGTTATCATTATCATCACGGTAAAAAAAATTATCATCATGGTTAAAAAATCCTAAGATTTTTTGACGCCACTCTCCACTCGATTCTTTTATCAGTTAACCTCATCATAATTGCATAACTCTTCTCTGTCACACCTTTGACAACATGAGCCATATTTCTCATACGAGACCTTCTCTCCCATTCTTCGTATTTACTTTTCTCTTGTCGATTGTCTTCATCAGGTTTTTTTATAGGTGTGCGGTGACAAAATATTTACTGCAATGGAAATAAAAGAGCTAACGCTGCAGTTTCCGCATGAATCTGCACGACCGTAGCAGGGCTACATAATGAGGTCAGGGCTGCATTACCACCTAATGATCTAGCCCTGCTACGAAACCATTGTCGTGCAAAACAAGAGCTCATGTGGAAACTGCTGAGTTAGTGCTTTTACTCCCAGGAAGATGGGCTTCCATAAAGTCTACCCTGAGACAAGTATCATTTGCATGGAATGAAAATGACACTGTCTGAGGAGGTCCAAGGTGTGAAATGACTTTCATAAGGTTAGGTAGCACTGTGTTGTGGAATGATGACTTTGTATCGATCGCATTCAACGTGACTACGTTTCCCGCATCTTTATCGATACGCCACCGTATCGCGTGGTACATGCGTGGGAGGATTGCCGAGGATGGCCGGCGGCTATGCAGACGGTGCGTGCTCGCTGAGGTCGAGCGGTATTTACAGCGGCTAGAATGAAAGCAAAAGAGAGGGCACGCATTTCGGTTTCATTGACCGCACGTACACACCTCTCCGGGTGCAGTCAGTGCTCTTGCGTCGGTCCGAGTTTGCGCGGGTGGAAAGTATCCCTTTGTCCGGGCACGGGGTGAGATAAGGGCGGGAACTCCATGGTTACGGGAGCGGACGACGGGGTGGGTTTGCAAGAGGGGAGGGAGTGGGATGAAGAGGTCGGGGGTGTTTTAGGGACAGGGTTGGTTTCGCCGGGAGAGGCGGCACGGACCCGCGCATGGGAACCCTTTTTCGCAATCAACTTCCCCTTTGTAACACTCGAACAGAAAATGGAATTTGCCGTCCCGCGGAGCGCGTCCAATGGACACAGGAGTGGTGGTGCGTCTGCGGGGATGTAGCGGCCGACCCACGCCCCTTCCCCCCCTCACAAAAAAAAATCCCCACAGCCCTTCGCTCTTGAACCCCCTTGTGTCCCATTTTATATCTCCATTCCTCTCTCTCTCCGACTTTCTCCCACTCTTTCTATCCTCCCTCCCTCTCTCTCTCTGAGCAGACAAATGAAAGAGAGAAGGCCCCCGAGGGCCCATTACCCTCCCCACCATCCCTCACTCCCACACCCTCCGTCACCATCCAGCTCTTCATATTCCCTCCACGCCACCCCCCTCCTAATTTCCCTTCCCCTCTACCCATCCGCTCCGCCATTTCAAATTCACCCTTTGTACCCCCCACTCTGCCAACCCTCATTATGCCCCCGTTTCCGCCCGTTATTAAATAATACTTTTGGCGCGAGTCCGTTTCTACCCCTACCCCATTCGCCCTGGTGCACACCCTCCCCCTCCTCTCTCTCTTTTACTCCATGCTGTCCCTCTTTTATGTGTGTTTGTCTCCCGCTCGCGCGATTCCCCCCCCTCCCTCCGACGTCGCTTTCCGAATCCTCTCCGACCACCCTGGAACCGAAAAAAGCAGCATAACCAAATGCGGCGAGCTCACTTAGGAGAGAGAGGAGTCGAGAAAAAAATCCGAATGGGATTATGCGGTGACTATATTAATTTGCGGGGGATTGGATTTGCGAGTCCCAGTGGCGGTGGTTGTTTTTTTTTTAAGTGCAAACAAGTCCTGTTTTCCCCGGTGCAAAAAGACGTTTGATCGCCGTCGGCGCTTGGTTCTCTCCCTCCGTATGCTTAAACCCTCCCCAACCGCGGAGCAATGCGATGGGTGTTGATGCGGTTCCGTCGTGTGCGATGCGCCCTCTCTATCGCGAGTCCACGGCCCAGCTCTTCGCTCAACCAATGCTCAAAAGCGTTCGTCCCGCCTGCTCTCCTCCCTTTTCCCCCTCCAGTTTCGCTGGTGAGGTGTTGATGTCATAACCTGGGCCACTACCTGCCCCGTTCCGTCCTCATCAGTTGATTTCTAGTGAAAAGCGTCGCCTGGGTTTCAGAGGAGTTTCGCGAGAGGATTCCGTGATTAATTCCAATGCAATCGGTGGACGTGTCTCGCCATTTCCCTGTGTCTCTGCCTGTTTACCTTGCTACGGATCCGAGGCAGCGGTGCGTTGCTAAGTTAACAAGTGCCGTGACTGGCAGGATATGGTAAATGCGTTGGAGATCATACCCATTCAGTACCGAGGAGTCTACGACGGGTTTCTTTCCTTTTCTCTTTCGATTGTGAAATTCTCGATCTAGCAAGATTCGTCTCGATCTGAAGTTGTGTAAATGTTCGAAATTCCATGCTCGGACGAGTAAATGTAAACTGGCTTGTTTTATGACTTATTTTAATATTTACTTGCGTGAAATCCAAATATAAGTACACTAGGACCCTCCGAGATTGACTGTTTTGATGAGCAACGTTTTCAAAATTCCTATGTGAGGCACTGCTAGGAAAATTTAATACGCTTCAGTTATGTGAATGAAGAAATACTTCATAAAAAGGAAGGATAAGGGAGTGTATTGCTAAAGCATATTAGCAGAATGCAGTAAAAAGAGCTACAGCGAGCTTACTAAGGTTATAATTATGTCAAAAGTTTTGATATTTTATTCACATGCGAAATATTTTTTAACTCCTAGAGAGTAAGAAGGATTTATGTGTTATTGAAATGAAAATTATTTGCTTGTAATATCAGGAAGTTGGTATATTTACCCCAGCAGACTCTTCACGTGGTTTTAACAATTGATTATAAAACCCTAAGCATCATAATAACTCCATTTTTACACACTTATTGTTAGTAAAATATTGCTCATTGGTCAGCATTATATTTTTTCTAGTTTCTTTTATGAAAATATTACCCATAGTTCTGATGTACCTGGGGTCTTCCTGGAAAGATTTTTTAAAAGTTTCCTTTAGTAATGAGAAATGTAGGGTCCTTTTCAACCCTGAAGATTCACCTTTTTCATGAATGAAGTTTATATTTCAGTGTATTGTGCAATGCGGTTCGTGTTCATTTGAATTGCTACTCTTATCATATTCTTAACCGTAATCGACCTTCACCACATAGCTCACGTTTTCGAAAGGCGTTGCCACATTTTTGTACCCGCCCTCTAGTCCATCTCTTTGCATACCCACGTGTCCAATTGGAGGTGCAAATCCGAAGATGGAAGATTTTCCGGGCGAATAATTCTCCCTTCCTTCTCTCTCCCTTGGCACTTTCTGCTTGCTTGCTTTCCATTTCGTTTCATTCCCCAATGCCGCGCGCACAATCCATTCTTTTCAACCCCTATTTACTCCATCTTACTTCTTCCTCTTTTTCTCCCCATGACCCCGCAAACCCCTCCCCGATCCCTCTCTCTTTCCCTCATGCCGTCTTCCTCGGTGCGTGACGCTGCCCCCTCTCCCTTTCGACCTCGCCGAACCATACATTACGTTTGGGTCATCCTTACGTCGTCCGCCTCGGGCATTCCCTTCGATTTATGCCCCCTCCCTGCCCTCCCGGTGGGTTGAAACCCCGGGGGGAGGCGGGAACGGAGCATAAGAGGGTTGAATAAGGGGGCGAGGCGGGTGAGAATTGGACGGGGGCTGAAAGGGGGAAAAGAGATGAAATAGACGCGGCGGTTTCCTTCGCTAGGGTGGGGTCGAACTCGCGCCCCCTCGAGGGAGTTCGACCTCCGGCGACCTCAACCAGGGTGAGGATGGAGAGGGTGAGTTCGAGTAGGTATTGCACTGGTCCAGGTGGAATTTAGTAGCATATGCTAGCGACTAGTATTCTTCGAATGAGTGTTTGCCCTACCTATTTGTCCTATTTATCACCCATGTTTCTTTCAAATGTCAATAATAATGAGCATTCTACATCAAGCAAGAAAATGACTACCTACGCAAAATGTGGGTAAATTAATGGTGGGATGGCACTCAATTGGATACATTTTATATGGACTTCTTTTTATTTCTTAATTATTTCCACATTGGTCTGAAAAGGTGTAAATGCATGAAATTGTTATTATTTAAATTGATTTAAATAAATACTAGCAATCATATTATATTTCCACGTATTTTGATTAAAACTAACAATTTATATATATTAAATGAGGAAGCGACATAGTTATGTATATGTAATATATATTTGTGATGGAGTTTACCGAAAAGTGTGTTTCTTCATTTTTACCGTACGAAAACATGAAAAACAGTGCACAGCTTCATAGGTGTTTCACTCAGCTTAACTTTACTTGATCTGTTAAAGCAAAATTTTTGACATTTCGATATGTGTTTAGGTTGCTTATGAACTTGAATACAATTTTACCGACTTCAAAACGAATGAACTACAATTTCATGAAGCAATTAGGCTGTAATGGCTGTTTCTTTATATTCGATTGCATTGTCTTTCTTTTAACCTACTCATTACATGTGAACGCAAACTCTAGTTGGGAGGAACAAAGCGCTTTTAATTCACCTCTAATTGTATGAATAGATTTCTTGAAATTATTTTTGAATAGCTCAAAAGAAATAAAATTACGCGTCTTTAAGTTCACCGTAAAGGAAATAATTAGTCATTCAGCGAGAGATTTCGAAAAAAAACAGGAAGACTATGAAGATAAACAAGCAGAGTGTGATGAAATGAATGCAGACTTTCTTGAGGCAGAAGGCTAAGACGGCAGAAAGAAAGAGAAGCTCTTTAAACGGTTGTGTAAGTCTATAGAAGGATCTCGTTAAGAAGAAAATTTCTCAAGAAATCTCGTGGATAATGAAAATCTGCGATTTGTCATGCATGGAAAAGGGGAGATTAATACGCAGACGAGTGGATCAATTCATGTGCTTGGTGCCAGACGGAAAAGTTTTCCCATTGCGCTGGAATGAGTGGCAATTTAGCACAGAATAATTTTTCTACTTATCGGCACGCTGATGCACATAATCTATAATGCTATTAAAATTTTGTCGGTGATTTAATTTGCATGTAATTTTAAATCGTGAAGTGTTTCTCATTTCCTATGCAATGGTATTAATTTATTTTGAATGCATCACTCATTAATGCTTGAGTCCCGTTATCCTTTGTATGCCTAAGGGATTATTTTTTATGCCATTTAAGAGCTTTACTACCTATAGTCCAAGAGAGAGATTAAAATTGACTAGCAGATCTGTGGCCTGGTTTGCGGGCAGTCTTTGTCTGGTGTGCTCTTGAGGTGATCTTTGTGTTCTAGTGTCAAATGAGGTTTTACAATGTGTTTGAAACTACTACAAACTACTGA
Organism: Platycnemis pennipes; assembly: GCA_933228895.1. Classification (NCBI taxonomy): domain Eukaryota; kingdom Metazoa; phylum Arthropoda; class Insecta; order Odonata; family Platycnemididae; genus Platycnemis; species Platycnemis pennipes. The sequence goes on from OW121853.1 coordinate 59,142,959, forward strand.
TTACACATTACCAAGAGGTGGCAGTAGTGCTTGAGGCAGGCAGTTACTGCTTCACTACTAAAGTAGTCTTTGCATTTTTTTACACTTTTGTGCACCAACTTTTCATAAGCATTTCGTATGCAGAGAGAAGGAAATGGCTACTTTATAAATAGAGAAATGTGTCCCACTCTAATTATCCTATATGTTTTTGTACTTTTTTCTACACCATATATTTATTATATGTTGTCTCCCACTCTTAAAAACCACGTTTTATGTATTTTTCTCTGCACTACAAACTGCTGATAATCCAAAACTACTACCGAATCATACAGACAGAGAATCCACACTCAACGCACCAAACCTCACTCTTTTAGCTCAAAACTTGGGAGAGAACGAAACAAAACGGATACAGAATGACGGACTGACTGACTGACACGCTAAAAAATTAATATACCTATATAGATATTTCTAAGATATCAAAATGTGAGAAGAGAAGAAACTATGAGTTTTCTTTTCGATTAATTAGTGATGATGCCATAATATGCATTAATAATGTCATATTAATATACTATTCATTTGGTAACTGTGAGTAGGTATATTAAATCCAACGGGTAAGGTCAAGAAGTATAAAGCCAAAACGTTAGTCTTTCCTTCAAGTAGATAATTATGTTAAAACTACGATAATTAAAATACAATTATTTGATGATGGGCAATCTTTTTTTCTGTATACTAATCAATGCGCCACGCCCACGCAGGAAAAATGTGAATACTAATGATTTAATTCAAGATTTATTTGTTCGTGTCAAAGTTTTTAAAATTATTGACCGATCAATGTCACTGAATCCATCATTACGTTACCAATGCCTTGCAGGCGTGGAAACAACTCGTGTTAAAAATCAGCACTGCAGAAAAAGCCTGTTATCATTTGGCTTCCATAGCGTAGGAGCCGTTTAGCTGAGCATTTTTCAAAGCATACCGTTGGAGTTTTGTTTTATCAATATTGCCTTGTGTACCTACTTAAACCACGAGAGGACGAAGTGTAACAATGTCCATTTAGAGGAAATTGTACGTTTTACACCTCTGGTGGATAACAAGCCGCATGTCTTTCAGTCCGTCTGTGGTGTTTCAAATCGAATTCAATCGAAATTTTTCGGTCCGTCGGATCGATTTGTAAAATAATGGGGATTCGCAAAGATCGAAGCGAATCAACACAAAGACCTCGATTCTTCAAAGTGCCGCGCACGCCCTCACGTCTATCCCCTCAGCTGAAAATATCAGCCTTATTCCGAGCCATATCTCACCCTACACTTCCTCCTCCTCCTTCCTCCACTCATACGATCCCTTTCAAAGGCGTCGTTTATACGGGGATCGCCGTATCGAAGGGGATGGAACCCTGACTGCCCCCAACCCTGCTCCATCTCCGAGTTCCCTCTATCCCGGCCACCCTCTCTCTCTCTCCCGTTCTCTCACCCCCCCCTCCCGAGAGGCGAACGCAGTCGTCTGTTAACCACCGCCGGGGCGGACCGAAAGAGTGCGAGGGAGAGAGACGTCGTCATCTCCAGCGCCGGGGAAAAAATCGAGCAGCGTTATTTATCGCGTCTTCCCTCACCCCTTCCCCCCCCCCCCCCCGCCCTTCTCACCCAGGCTGCATGCTCCGCACCGGAGGCCAGAGGCCAAAACGGTGTAGTTGAGAGGTGGCGAATTTATAGTCCTTAACACGTTCCCTCCTTCGGCAAGTGAACCGGAAACGGAGGAGGAAGGCGTCCGACGCGGTGTGGGTGGGTGGGAGAGTGGGCTGGGTTGATGTGTGGAGGCTGGACGGGGGGGGGGGGGGGTTTGTTGAGAGGGGAGGGTGCGGAGGTGGGGGAGGGGATGGAGTACACTTCTCGCCGCACCGCCTCGGCGGGTGCCGTCGCGAGAGGGAGCCCTTTCATCCCAACCAAATTTGGGACGCGGGAGTCTCGAGGAGGTTGGAATTGGACCACAGAAACGCCTTTTTTAGCCACAGCAATCCCCATTACCCTTTGATTTAAGACTGTCCTGAGATGGGAGTGGGGTAAAAGCTAACACTCGGCCCCTAGGTGGAAAAAATATCCCTCAGGCTACTCTTGAATCCGCGACTTCTGATTAGCAGCAGACGCTGAGATTTAATTTGCCGCTGAATTAGTTTATACCGCGATAGAATGAACGAACGTGGGGGAAAATGAATGGTAAAATTGTGTTTGGACAATATTATCCCTTAGGAAGTAACAAATTACAATGATTTGGTGAATTATCCTGAGTCATTAAAAATTTTATTGGGAGTAATGACATGGAGATAACAAAATAAAGTATAGAACGGTTAGTAGCATCTAATTTGGTTTGCTGAATATAAAGAGTGCGTCTTGCGTTTAGAATAGTTAGGCGCTTTAGAATAGTTAAGCGTGAATAATTAATTCTTCGGGATTCTTCCAGTTAAATCAGTTATGGAAAAACTTCAGAGAAGTTATTTATCAATCATAAAATTGACTATATTATATTTTTTCTGAATAATCCACTCTTCAGATCGGTATAAGCCGTAATATTTCGACTTTAATCCTAACTCCTTTCATGGAAGCTTAGCCTCTCATCCTTTTCTTTCATCTTCCACCCTTTCTTAACCTTCTCTCTTCCTAAAACGATCTTCATTCCCTTTTTGAAGAAGCAGCTTGCATTGGATCGTGCGGAAGTTGTATGGAAAGGAACGTTTTATTGTGTTTTCTGGGATACAGAGATAGGAGCCCATTCATCGACGAAAACAGCTTTCCAGACTTTTTGGAAAGCTCGGAAGACCCGAGCTTCTCGAAAATTTCACTCCTGATCGATGAGAGAGAGAGAGAGCAGTATGTATGATATCAGCAGATGGGTAAACGTGAAAAAGACAGCCTTGGTCGTCGGAAGGAATGGTTTCAAGAGTAACTTGCTTTTACGTCAGCGGGAGGGAAGCTTGCATGATTTTCCCTTATGCAATGTGATCGAGTGTGTCATTTTTGCGATGCTGTCTCCTCGTCATCTGTGCTTTCTTTTGAAGGGCTCTCCCTAAATATGAATCAAATATACCCTAGTTATAGTCACATTATATGCGTTTAGCCACTTCATTGCCATTTAAATTTCATTCTGGAGGAAGTGAATTTCAACATATTTGGAATGTATTTACTAAATATAATATGTGGGCTTATTTTCGTTGTTTTGGTTGGCTGCACTCAAACTCTCTCCCTTCCCAGCTTACAGCCCAACCACTTCCAGTTTATTTTTGTTTTGGCTTGTGTTTCAGGACAAGATATACTGAATTGTTTTAGTAGGGGGATTGCTTATTTGTTTATAAGATACGAAATTCAAAGCTGGTGTTAGTTGATGGCTCAAAAAGATCTAGGAATCTACCTTGTTCATAGTAGGAGCGTGCTCCAAAAAAGGCCGAATGCCCATATATGAAATCTATCTATATGAAATCCACTCTACTTTTGATGGAAAGACATGTATTTTTTCTGCATTTTAAGTAGAAGCTTTTATGATTAAGCGACCTCTGTTTCATTTTCTTGAGATAATTCTTTTCTTCTTCTCACAGAATACAGAACTTCTATAATTCCCTTAATTTCCTTATGCTCATAATTTGAAGAAATATATCATCATGTCTGAAATTAATCCGAGATCTTTCTATTTGTCATCACCCGAAGAACAAATTGATACTTCGACTATGATAACATAGAAAGAAAACGCAAGCCAAATTCTCAAAAGTAATGAAGTTTACTACAATCCGGGTTTCACTGTATCACAGCATCTCTATGTTATCATGTTTCGCTTCCACTCCATGTCGCCAGATTCTTCAGAATTGATATTCCGACCTTGGACGGATCAGTAATTCTTCCTCTTTTCTATGGGTTTTCGGATTTGCTCCTTCTACTTATTAATTGGCCTTTTAGATGAGAAATTGATAGTTAGGAAAAACCTGAACTTTTCTGTCGAGGTAAAATGATACGGCTAAAAACCCAAAGTTATAATCTATCACTATGGCGTTATTGGATTTTTTTAAAACTTTTTTTATACTTCAGGAGAGTTGTGTTAAGAAGTAATGTAATGTAAATCAATGAATTATCTCGCCGGTTGGATAGGTACCATTACTGGCTGTGAGCTTTTTTTCACCAGTTGAGACTTGATATTAAAGTGGGGAACTTTGTCGCTGGGAAACTTGGGTACGTCCTCGGCAAATAAGTATTAATCACGTTTATATGATTTAAATAAATTTACTAATGTCATTAAACATTGTTTTAAACAGTTTCACAACTGTGATTTCCATAAAGCTGAGGTAAAAAAAATTGAGCAATGTATTTTCGCGCGAATCATACCTGGCATCATGGAAGTCTAGAAAAAGGTTCAAGGAATGCTTGCTCAAGCGAAAATAATTATTCGCTCCAATAAAAACGAATGATAAAATAATGGATGAAGCACAACTGCACTTTGAGGTCATCGGAAGAAAAAAGAAGTTAAAATTCAACTTTTAGGTCCCGACAACTTCCTTTCATCTTTCGCTCAAATCTTGAGAAAAATATGTACTTCAATATTTACGCTCCCCACTTTGTACTCCAGTTGTGCTCCACTCTCAACTCTCTATTTTTCGTCGATAACACTCAGTTTATGTTCTATGCTTCCACTTTAGGCGGTTGAGATAATAATTCAGTAAATATACATTTTATGCTCTCCCTATGTCTTAACATGTTGTTATTTACGCTTCCCTTGATATTCTCCTATTCGACGACCACGCGGATATTGCGAAACAACCATTGTGACCGATTCACTGAAGTGGTCTTAATTGGCACCAGGGATCCCCCTTTCATCTCTCGCTGAAATCTTGGAAAAAAAAGGTCCCCTGCTCTTCACCACGGCTATTCAAACACTCTCACGCTTCAGGAACAAAGTAGCTAATTAATTCAAGGGAGGGCCAGGCCCCGCGACAAGTCAGCGTGAAAAACGAAATGGACATCGAATGAGGGAACACAGGCGGAAAACCTGTTGGAGCACATTATGAATTTATATGCTTATTTATTTATTTAATTGTATGTGTGTGTGTGTTTGTGTGTTTATTCCGTTCGTTTTCCGGCTCTCTAAGTGTTTTTCGGCGCTTTGGGAAGAAGGAGGCAATGGTGCCGTGGAGCTAAACGGGGTAGTCATCAACGTGACAGGGAAACGATGCGAGATTCTCGAGTCGAGGGGGAGAGAGAGCTTAAAGGAACGAAATTGGTTTTGTGCCGAGAGGGGATGGATGGTGGGAAGGAGAAAGGTAGAAGCAATTCCGCTCACCGCGCCGCTACTCCCAATTCCCCCGACAAAGCGTTGTGCGAGACGCGACGGTTTGTTAAAGACGATATTGTCTCCCGCATGCGCATCTGAAAGGTGGAAAAGCTCCGACTTTGGTGAAGAGGGGGGGGGTATAAGGTATGGGGTTCGAAGGTGAGATGAAGGCGGGTGGAGGGGGGTTTGTGTAAGAGAGATTGAAGTGGTGCTTACGGTCGCGTGATTCTCAGACAGAAGAGAAGGAAGGGAAGTTGCATTGCATCTGGAAACTAGCGTTGTGCAATATTTGCTATGCTTCAAATACGATATTCATATGCAATTCAAAGCGCTGATGATGAGGCCTTGAGAAACACGCTCTCTTGCTTTTACGTAAGGATCTTTTGTGCGTTATTATACGATATAGAGCGTGTATGCAATACGTACCCACGTTTGATATCCCATTGAATATGATAAGTATTTACTGAGCTACTCCATTGTATGAGTACCATTTTACATATCGCTTTGTATCACACGGTTTTCTAAATGAATGCGGTTTTCATTATGAGTGCTGTATCATACACTTGTAATTGTGATGCCGTCTAATAGCTTGCTCATTCAATACTGCTACATTTTGAAATTGAGTTATTCAGATAGCTCCATTCACAGTGATGAACCGATGGTAACGAAAAATCACTAATCAGGGAGAGAGAGCATTAGTGCTAAATACGAAGGATATGAAGTTCGTGTCATCCTGCCTTTCCTTGTAACTTATAAAATTATGCCCTATCGATGATGACAGGGAATGGATTGATGTAATGACTAGAATGCAGTTTTCCCATTCCTAAGACATTGGTTCGACTTTCTGCAGAGGCAGGGATTTTATAGTGGAACGCCGATCCCTGCTGGAGTGCTTTGTGGTAATTCAAGTTCAGTTCAACTCTCTAAGGAGAGAGGCTGTTCCCTTACCTCCCCCCCGGCTGGCGTCATTTTAATCTCTTTCCCCTCGTTATTATTACTATTAGTTCATAAGTGATAATTTCATGCAAACGCGACATCAGATAGAACGTTGACGCGTGCATACTTGTTGCTTTTCATTTACAGTAAGTAAATGTCAGTGGCGGTTTGGTCCTCCACTCTTTCTCCGTTTCATACGAAATTCTTTCGTCTATCTATCCCGAACTAGCAGATTTTCTCGGCTGCTGGTCATCTTTCCCATAAGACTACTCAATGATGGCATTTTAGTAGTTAAACTGCAGACCGTTATTATACGAGCCCGACCGTATCCGGCGTTATGTTGTGGAACAGCATATAAGGGATTAAATTAAACTGCAAAAGCTGTGCTGTCAACTTATATATAATGTGCACTTATATCCTATTCACAGTAAGGGCTTCAACGTGTAAGGCGTCATTATCAGGGCAACATAGATCATTAGAGCATTTTAATCTATTCCCCCACGTTATTATTACTATTAAGTTATAAGTGACCATTTTCAGGCAAATCAAATCGAATTAAAAGAGCGATAATTGGATCATCCCACATCACACTGTAATGAAGGTGACGTGAGGGGCTTCTTCTGGGTCTTTTAAGTAAACTTATATATGGAATGGGCGAAGCGGAGAATACTTACCCAATCCAATATCCGTGATTTCCCTCCTTCTGCTTCCCCTTTTCAACCCTCTCTTTATATCTCCTTTTTGGCGGTTCCCTTTCCTCCCCCCCCCTCCCCTCCCCCCGCCCCAGGCTTCTCTGAGACTCCCTTAAGTCTTCAACTTGTGTCACGGTCCAGCGGTGGCCAATGGAGGAAGAGAGGGCCACTATTCTGGGAGGGAAGATTTTTCGAGGGTGAAGATGCCGGGGCTCACAAACGCCGAAAAGTGGGAGGGATGGAGAGATGAAAGGGATGCTTTTCGGGGGGGGTGAGAGTTTCGGGTGCAGGGGTGTGGGGGGATGGGTTTTGTAGAAGGGGGATGAATACTCCGCGGGGTGGATGCAAGGAGACCGGAAGTGAGGATGATAAAGGGGGTGGGGCGTCTTGGCCTGGAAGGGGGGCGTTGCGTACGTCTTCCTGAGCCATTCGTGAGGAAAGATAGAGGGGGGGAGGGATTCACACTCTCAATGCTAAGGCGCAGTGTTACTTACATACTCCCAGCTCGTCCCAATGTCTCGTCACTTCGTGAATGTTCACACTCATGGTTCAAGCCTCTAGAGTTGGTGATCGCTTTTGAAATGCTCCCCGTTCATAATCACGGCCGTGGAAATCGAGAAATGTGCTCCTCTCCCCCTGTTTTGTCGCCATTCATTTAACAGATGATGAGTGGGATCGCGTCGTTGTTTAGTAAAATGGGTAGCTCAGAATCAAAACCATTGTCATCAAAGTGCTTAGCTGAATTTTCCCAAAGATCTGCGCTCTGACAAATTTGCGGGATTATGCGTGTCCTGTGCTCGAGTAAGTCAGTGAAATATGTTCAAGCATAGTTTGATTGCAGACTTGAATGTTGAACTTTTGAATTGCAGACTTGAATTCTTGTTTATCTTTCATTTGTTAATCATCATTTATTCTGGATATTATTTCAATTAATTTAGCTATCGATTCCGTTGGTCTTAAAACTGTAACAAAATACTTTAATACTTTAAATATTTTTAACAAGTCTTATGTACAGTGCTCGTGTTCACACACATCATAAAACAAAATAGCTCATTTAACTATCTATTTAAGGAAAAGAAAATGCAAAATTTCAAGTTTCAAAAAGTCACATTAATTGTAGAAAACTTTTTCCTGTGCAACATAATTCAGTTCATGTCTCTTTGGAAGTCACACTATTGCATGAGTATGGAAGGTATAATTCCAGTCCATACTCAATACTGACATCATGCAGTGGGCACTCAAGATGGTTAGACTGCTATGCATTTTGGAGTGATTGTTAAAAGTCTCCAACGGATGTAATGTTTTAATCAAACGATACCTGATGAGTGTATCAATTTTTTAACTCTGAATATAGAGTGGCAACTCCCCCATGTATGTTCCTGATCATTCATGTTTTTGACCAACTAAATCGCTAAACACGACCTTTGAAGATGCCAAAAAAGTTTATGGATACACCAGTGTCAGAGGACCAGAATGTTAACCTGGTTGCGTTATCATTTGTGGAAATCTCCGAGTGAAATCATGACACTTTTTATGAATATTTACTCTGCTACCAAAGTAAACTACTTCTTGCTCGCTAGCGTTAGATTCGTCGAGTTATTGCATAATCAATATTGTTATTCCCAAACCTTTAGGTATATAACGAAGGACGTGGTTTAGATAACTTTGGCGACCGTTTTAATACTTCATAAATTTTTCTGGTAACACCGTTAATATAAGATGGTTTTGCTGAGGAACCTATATCATTAGTTTTCATGAGCTCTTCAAAATCCATGTTTCACGAACTCGTGGTGTGAATTTATTTTCAATAGCAAAATACATTGCATCATTGCAAGCTTAGATTGATATATACCCAAAACCTATCTTCCAGCTACAATGGGAATTAAAAGGTACACCAAACATATAATGCCTTAAAAAGTTGAAAGTGCACCGCGAAGCAAGGATAATGTCAATATGGGTGGCAGGAAGCCAAAATCAATTGGCGAAACTGTTTTTTATCGCTTATCACTCAAGCTTTTTTGTATTTTGTCTAGAGCCTACAGTGAGTTTCCTGGTTGAGTCACGTGCAGAGGTATTATGTCTGCGGCATAGAGAGCATATACGAGTGATGAGATGTGGCGAATGAGCCTCGGGTGAGTTGCTTACACGTGAAGGAACGTTGCTAAGGGTGTTTCTAGACAGGAAGTTTGGGACGCTGGTATTAGGCAGAGGCGAGGAAGGAGGGTGGGGAGAAATGCAAGCGAGGGGTGAGGAGGATGGCGAAAGGGACTCGAGGGGAGGGGAAGAAAATGAGTGAGGAGAACGACTTTACTCGTGCGGGAAATTGGCCGCCATCATGGACCTCCTCCTCGTCTCTCCTTTCTTAAATTTTTTTTCCTTCTGCGAGCGGGCGTGGATATGACCCGGAGACGTTGTGACAGATGAAAGAATAACATGACAGTCTGGCATTTCGCCTGGCTAGAGGCTTTAACCGATTAGGGCGCCGGTTCAGCTACAGTACGATCTTCGGGTGATATAGGGGCGGGGAGTAGCCAGGGAAAGAGTCAGTGCGACCCCCCTAAGCGCGCGCATATGGCGCAGAGAATAAACAAGGTGGGAATGAGATCCTCAAACGAATTTCGGTACGCCAGAGCGGTTCGGAATAGGATGCTTATTTTTTTTAGGTTTGATAGATTCGTAAATCATATTCTACCCCAAGCATACGTACGCAGTTTTCATACCCCTTCGAGGGATGCTATTATTACGTATTGTTAGGGTTTTTAGGAGTTGAAATAACTTTGGGCAAAAACGTATGCCCCATTGGAAATCGAATCCCTAGGCTGGATTTAAAAAGTTGGCATAGTGAGAGGGTGGAAATAAATCAATCGTTCTGGCGCGATATTTTGCTAGGGTGGATTTATTATATATGAGTAATATTCGGAGAGGGATCCTAGCCTTTAGTTTCCAGAATCAGCTTCCGCTGCTTCCCGTATTTAGTCTCCGCGTTTAGGGAGAACTTTGAATGATGTACTATATCCAGTATACAATACCTGTGGTTACATGGTGGCTAAGAGGGAAAATAGTTTTGGAATGCTTTGCGTGTAAGGTAAGATTCTATATTCTGTGCCATAACAAATTATTTATGGCTAAAAAAAATACCGAGTGCTATGAAAAAAAAAGATATTTGAGCATTTGTAATGACTAATGTATTTTTTTGTCCTCGCGATAAAATACAAAAATTGCAATTGATATAGTGATTCAATTGTGAATTACTGGTTACGCTTGATGCATTGTTAGATATTATTTATGTGCATGTCTACAGTTGCATAGTATCAGTTTGATATGGAGATGAACAAATATCTGGATGGCTATTATGCCTAATTAAGTTATCCATGCGAACATGCCATGGCATTTTGAGATGCATGTTCATCGTAGGTGGCCTAATTATCACAATGTCTTGTGTATCTGCTGGGTTAAAATGGTACAATCGTACTCACATGTTTATTTTATTTCTTTTAAATTTACCATTAATCTGATACTCTGATTTTGAACTTAAAATAACATCATAATTGGTACATTTTTGTACACATACTGCAAACGTTACATCCAAGGATATTTTACTCCGCGAGGTAATGATTTTGTTCTCAGTGAAACAAATGGTGATTTAATATTCGTTTCCTCTTTTGTTTGCATTACATTCTTAACGGTACATTTTAAAATCAAGGACATAAAGGTCGAAAATGGAGTTACATATTAGGCTTCTACATACTTGCTGACCGGCACAAAATCAGATCGATCAAGCATTTTCGGACTTTCATGAGGACCTTAAAATTAAAGGTGTTGAATTTTGAAATACAATTATGTAGAAAAACGTAAGGTATTGTTGGTGCAAAGTTTTTTAGTATCTCTTCGTTTTATTAAATTACATGGCACAATCCAATTGAACACAATTTCGTATTTCATAATTTTGTGGTAGTATTTTGAATTTTTAAAAAGATTCAAAAATTTGTGTTGCGTTTTATTTTGTTTTCGGTACTAGAAATTCATCTTAAGGAGAATTGCCTTGTTAAAGTGTATATGAGCACCTTTTTATTTCAAACGAATTTAATTTATTGTAAATAAATTGTGTTAGTGAGACGTTAATATCCTAAAATTTACTTTTTTAAGGTTTGAGGGTTAATAAAGGATATCCTATTATTAGAGGCTCTGTGAAGCGCTTGCCATAAGAGAAGTTTACTCATCCATTCATGGCCTAATATGACGTGTACGTTAGACGCTACCTAAATATCCTATTCTATCTACGTTAGAGAGCCCTGTATTTCGCAATTTTAAATAAATTAGTGTCCGTTCCATAACCGAAGCAGTGGTTCATAATACATTTGCTCCAGATAGCAGACGGGTGAAGTTAAGATTTTTGTCCTACTGTGACGCTTAAGGTAATGCTTATTAGAAAATATTGTCCTTATACTCGTCTTGCTAGCTACAACTATTCTTATATGAGCTGCTTGATAATTTATTATGTTAAATTATAGGAAGAGCGCAAAAGAAATCAGTTTTGGAACTTGATAAATTTATCCATCTTGTAATGCCCTTTTAGCCCCTGAAATATGCTAAAGGTTGTTTCTAGCCGTTCTATTCTATCAACTTTAGGATCATCTGTATTTACAATTTTTAATAACCGTGTATCTGATATTCATTTCCGCCAACGAAGTATGAGTTCATTTTTATACTCCAGAATGAAAATTTTCTTGATAGCTACCGCGTGAAGTAATAATTTGTGACAGTGTGACACACAGAGTGACGCTTGTGGACAAACGTTGTCGTACTCAATCCCTGACCAAATATAATGTAACTATTCTCATTTAAACTACTTCGCAGTTTACGTGAGAAATTTTCACTCTTGGAGAGTAGGACGCGTGGCGTCACGGAGGCGCCACCATGAATGTTTCTAGACTGAATTTTTCTCTCGGAAAGAGGAGGCCGCAAGTGGGTGGGGATAATTCGAATGTCTCCCGAGGAAGGATCACTTCCAAGGAAAGTGGGGGCAAGGGATAAGAAGAGAAGGAAGGATGCGGGTGCAGTAATGTGCACGTAATGTCCTGGGGGAAAAGGGCCGTGTCAGGGATGTGGGTGGGGGAGATAAAGAAAGATATTCGTAGGGGGTCGATGAGAATGCGAGGTGTCAGAGTAATGGAAATGCGGCGGAGGGGAAAGGGATGCCGGTGGAAGGCAGGAAGTGGCGGGGAAGGGTGGGCGGGGCCGTAGATGGGGTTACGGAAGGAGGAGAAATGAATTCTGGGGGTTATGAATCTCGTGGAAGTGAATTTAAAAGTCGGCAAGAAATGGTTTCGTCGCGGAATGCGAAAATACTTCGGGACGCGAGAGTGAAGTTGGGTAGAGCCCGGGAGAAGGGAAGGGTCTGACTCACGGGGAAGAAGGGATGAGTTGAAAAAGTCTGCGTGGAAGAAAAGGTGGGGGAGGTGGCCAAAAAAGACCTTGAGTGATGGTGGCTCGTGAGTCGAAAGGAGCAGGGGAAGGGGGTGGAAGCTAACCCTCCGTCCAATCTATTTGTCGACTCTTGAGCCGAGTAGGAGTGATGTGAAATTGGAGACTAGGAAATGGCTCTTATCTTACCCCTAAGAACGGGGCCATCGAATCTTTTTAAAAACTAGTGGTACTCATTTGAAAGTTTTCCTGAAGCCTATCCACTTCTCCTAAGTGATTACGGGGGTAAAGGTTAGGTTATGCAAGTCGGCTGACCCTTCAACGGTGTTGGTTTTTGGCCTCCACATAGCGAGAGGTCTTTCCTGAAGGTGAAGCTGGTCCTTAGATTGTCTACTATAGCTGAAAAATACCAGAGAATGTTACTCATTGACCCAATAGAAATCCATTTCCTTCATTTCTGCGGAAGTTGAAATATATTTTGTCCGAATTCCGGAATGGACTACAATTATCAAGCACGCAACAGGGACGTTTTTTAAATGCTACATCTTTACATTGTTTTACCCTATTTTTATGCATATTAATGCAGCTTCAATGATATGAAAAAATCTAGCCTGCTGTTTCCTGGAGTGAGAAACATGTCGCTCAAAATTTCGCCAAAAAAACGTGGAAAACAAAACATGGAAATAAGTGAGGTTCCGCACTGTGGCCAGAGTCGGAAAAATGTGTCAAGCACTGCGGGTGAGAAACCACTCACGAATCGCTGGTCGAGCCAATTTTCTCGGCCCTACCAGCGATGTTTTACGAAGATAGCGTGAAAAATACTGTAACGGTTGAGAGGAAAATTTGCTTGGGTACAGTGGAGACTTGTAGTTGACAAATATGGCCATAATTACGGGAGTGAGAAAAACGGAAGCAACAGTCAGTGCATCATAAAATGTCTACGGCATGAAAAGAATCTCAAATTACGGGCGCATTCATTATATTTAGGTACTTTCTTTCCTTCGCGTGCGGCAATTTCACTCACATAGTGCCCATTTTCATCCCGGAGACAATTGAATGCTCGGATTCGAAATTAGTCTAACGAACCCATAAAACTGGCTCGCGCCCAAAACATTTCTCTCCTATGAGGAAAACGGAGGGACAAGTGTTTTGCATCACTATTTTTTTCCAACACTTCCCCTAATTTTACCGTAAGAAAATATTGCTTTAAACCCTTCCTTTATCAAAACATTTATTTCAAGCTACGTAGGTATAGAATGCCGTGATTAATAATCAGATGAAGATGAGAGGGGTTTCGGAAAATGGTTTTGGTGTGGATGAAATCGCGATTTGTTCCTGGAATCAACCGAAGTCTATGGATCATATTCAGAATCTCAACTTCAGGTTCGCGTTTACTATTCACGTTATAAAATCCTTTCAACGAGTCAACTTGGTGTTCAAATTCTAGCTGCAAATATGGTATTACAACTCAGCGTGAAGCTGAGAACTGAGTTGTACTCAGTTTAATACTCAGTTCTCACTTCATCTGCTTACGTCATGAAATCTCTATTGCGAGTTCGAAAGGCCATACAAAATCTCCTCCTTGCGGTTCGAAGCGGTTTGCCACGTGCTAATACCAATTTTGCTACGTGAATCCGCACACTAATTTGACTCGTTGTAGGGATATTAGGGCCCAATCAGTGGAAGTTAAACTGTATTCAAGTTTCTGAGTATGGCACTAAGTGACTATGGTGACGATGAAGTCGGTGTCGAGGTGCACAAATAGTTTTGAAGAGTTGGGCAATTTTCTAATTTCTAATTCAATATTCGTGGTTATAAAGGACCGAGTTTGCTCCATTAGAAGACATGACGATGCAAATTAACAAACCAGATGCAGGTGTGATATGTTGGAAACGTTCCATATTAATAGAAAGATATTGTGGAAAATTGCAATATCTTTCTATTAATATAAAAAAGGCTAGGCTAGTTGATTGTGTGTTTTACCATAAAATCTTTTGTAAACTTTTATGCGCCTTCCAGATTAAAAATCTAGCCACTGGTTGCTTCACGTGTAGAGTTACTGAATTAGTATTTTTTCGAGAATAATTTAAAAATTTCGTCCAAAATCCCTTCCTTTATCAATTTATATACATTGAGTCAGTTTGTCACATGATTTTACTAGCGTATATGCATGACAAACTACTCTTTGAATGCAGTGCATTATAATTTAAATCATGGCAGGTATCAATACTAATCTACCCTTGAGCAAAATGTCTTCATTCCGAGGAGAGAGAATGCAATCTAAATGTGAGGTCGGGAAGTTGCTCCGATAACCCGTGCGCAGCGACGCATTCCTAAGTGATATGCATTTAAGTATTTCCCCCGACTTCTTATCGAAAAACTCGCCGCGGATCGAAGGCGATTTCTTCTGGTTATATTCACATCTAGCACGAGAAGAATTTCCCTCCCAAGTCGACGGGAAGGGAGAGAGCCTTGGGGATGAGGGGCGATTGGTCGGACTACGACGTTACATGTCGAGCAAACATCCCATTGGCTCTGAAGTCATGTAGAACGGACCGGGAGATAAAAGCGTACACCCTCATCGCCCCCCTTCCCACGAGATACACATAAATATCTACGAATATTGCGTGTTGAGCCGCGACTATTAAGGGAAGGGGAGGTAGTGGCTGCGTGGAGGAGGGTTTACAGGCGGAAGGGGCGGATGACTTGGCTCCGCAAGAAGGAAGGGAGGGGAAAATAAGGAGAGAGAGAGTGGGGGTAAGGAGTCAAGGGTGCGGGCACGAAAGCGATGATCGCCCACCAAATACGCGGAAGACATTTACGAGGGGAGGGTAGTGAAGAAAAGGGGCGGGGGTGGTTGGTGGTGGAGTAATCTGAAATGGAAGGGGGGCCGAGTTTGTTCCGTGAGGGGACTAGGGTAGAGGCGAAGTGCACAAGAGGGTGGCCAAAGAAGGAGTTTGAAGAAGGAGAAGCAGCAGCGATAAGAAAAGAGAGAGGGAGAGAGGAGGGAGGAATTTTCCCGAGGAGCATGATGGGAAGGTGAGCGGTAGAAGACGGGGAAAGATTGCGGGGGGTCTGAGGCGAGATAGAGCGTAAGGCAGGCGGGGAGTGAAAAAGGAAAGAGTGTTTCTGGTGCTTATCTTTCAATGTTAAGGCATTGAGGGGGCCGAGGCAAGGTGGAGGAGGATACCTACCCCTAGAAAAGCACAGTGGCTCGGAGTGCTGGGGGAAGAGAGAGGATGAGTCTGCACTCCGGGGAGGTCGGCCGGTAGGAGCGATGCGGGAGAGACAGGAGGTGACTGCGGGCGAAAAGAGCGTGGGGGAGGGCGCATGGCAGGAGGTGCCATAAAGGGGAGGAAGGAAGAGGGTGTGGTTGTGGGTGGGGGGTGGGTGTGTGGAGGATTAGGGGTTTGCGAAGGGGAGGGGTCCTCTGTGGGAGTGGGGGTCGGAGTCTCCTTGGGCAGGGTACGAAGAGCGTGAGTGCCCGAGCCATGAAATCCCTACTGTGTGCGGGGGTGTTTTTGGATGGAATGGCTTCTCCGGGAAGGAGACGAGGGCCCGGAGAGGGATGGGGCATTGGGATGATAGATGCGGCGATTAGGGCGAGGGCAAAACGCGAAGGTGGGGGGGGGGGCAAAGGGGAGAGGGGGGACAGAGGGTGAGGCAGGACTCCCCTCTCTCGGAGACTCCTGTTTTCATCCCTCGGGGGAGCGGGAGGAAGCTCCCGGCTCGCTCGGGAGGGTATTCTGGGAGGGAGGCGGAGATTTTTGGTGGGATGTCTGGTTGAGAGGTTATGTGTGCGGAGGCGAAGGGGGGTGTGGGAATCGTAGTTTTTGGGGGATGGGGAATCGGTGGCAGACAGTTGCAAATTGATGGAAGGGGCCGGGATGGCCAAAGGGAGGACTTGGGGGAGTTCCGGGTTGGCTATAAAAAATGGAACGATCCTAGCGAACGGAATAAGTGATTCCCACCGATTTGAGCCTTTCCCTCCTCTCTTTCTCCCTCCCTGTGTGTCCAACTCTGCCTATTCCTCTCGGACTTGAAAGCTTTGGAATCACGAATTCCCCATTCCATCCGAATAGGAACGTTTTTTCCTCTCTTATCCTCGCTTTATCACGACCTGTTTGACTCCGCCGGACGTCTTGTGGCGCACTGCTCCTCGCCTTCCTTCCCACCGCTTCCCACTGATCTTTTAGGTCTTGTTTCCCTCATCAGAGATGCATCCCCTCTCCTCAATATCTTATCTCTACCTCTTCTTGTCCCTCAGCCTTCTGTCTCCGTACTTACACGACGGACGGGTTTAGTGTTTGTATCGCCAGTTGCTTAGTCTTGTGGCTGATTATGTACGTTTTCAGGACCATTAGACTCCTTGATTGTCAGATAATGTCTCATTATTTATAGTCTTTCTTGTCTTCTAACCAAATAGCTAGATAGTATTTCTACCCACATAACGGTAAAAATGAGGAGGTTAAAGTGCATTATATATGACAATACTAAGGTAGGTAAACAATACTAGCTAAACATTGGGGAACATGCACGATTTTTAATAACTCTTTGAATGGGCAGTTTATTAGCTAAAATGTGCTTGGCGAAAATGTTGATGAAGAATTAAGTTGCGTTACAAAAGCTTCGGCAGCCAAAAAACACGACGTCATCGCATGACGTCGCGGCACGGTATCACTAAGGGCGCTGTTTATC
Source organism: Platycnemis pennipes (assembly GCA_933228895.1). Lineage (NCBI taxonomy): Eukaryota > Metazoa > Arthropoda > Insecta > Odonata > Platycnemididae > Platycnemis > Platycnemis pennipes. Next base: position 59,159,992 of record OW121853.1, read on the forward strand.
TGTTTATGTGTGGAGGTAAGTTGCTAAATGAATACTTGGCGATAACGTACGTATTTATCTCATTTGTTTATTGCAATAAACGATTGTATTCCGATTTTTTATTTAAGTAGTATGGATGGTAACGAGCAAATCGTCCATTAATTATATAATGCCTGTTTAGTGCCCAAGAATTTCCACTACGTCTATGCAAATCGCTAGTTTTTTTAAGAAAAACGCCGCCATAAGGGAGTCAACCAAAGGAAATTTTCGGAATGTGCTTTTTTAAGTATTTTTTCAGTCATCGTTTCTTTCAAGAAACGGCTAAAAACCTCAAAACAATATATTCACTTCGTTTTCTTTTAAATATAAATGTCTATCTCCGTAGTAATATGGAACCTATACCATGCAGTGACGTCAGAAGGCGTTTCAGGTCACGTGACTTTCGTCGATTTTCGGGAAGATTTTAATATCATTGAATAATCTTTGTGGTGGGCGTAGAAAAATTTGGCTTTTATATTTAAATTGGTGAGAAAATTTCGCATCAAGTACATCATTAATCTTCGAGAAACAAAATTCATGCATATTCCCCATTGGTCACTCAGAGAATTGGAAGGATTTTACCAAAGGCCTATTTTATCATTAGTCAAAGAAATGGTTTTTAAGTTTATCAGAAGTTTTCCTCTATCCCATCTATTCCAGAAGTCGTCCTCCTCTGTGTGCCTCTAGAGAATGAGTAGGTAGGGGTTGTAACTTTGGGTATTTAGATGTTACTATTGCTTATATTATATCGCACCGTCTAACATCAGATCTTAGTCCTAGGACAAACATAACACCCATTCCCTTAGGTGGGAATCAAATCCGTGACCTTTCGTGTTTCCAGGCCAGCTAATATCCGACCTCGCTGCTCGTTGAGTGGAATGTCATGGGTTTTTACCTAGAGCGGTCACAATGGCATATTAAACGGCCACGTAAGTTGGAGTAGGAACTCTCCCTTGTCTGAAAGTGAATTCCACTCCCCGAGGTAAATTATTCAACCGCCTCAAGACAGCTAACTCGTTGATGAATTAGATTTATTTTCTTTCGATAAAAATCTTTGCACACAAACGTTTAGAACTTTTACATGCTTTAAATTTACTGAGGCTTGGTTGAATTGAGTGTCGTTTAATTTTGTTTCCTTACAACGCTGAGTGTGGCAGCTTGTATATTTATATTTAAACCACTTACCGTGCGTATAAATTACTATAATAATGTTTTGGACATGAAAGGGGTTGGATTGGAAATGACTAGGAATGAAAAAGCGTGAGAGAAGGTATGCTACCTCAGGTGGTGTCTTATTACATTCAATCACGAGTGGTCCCAGTTTCTTTTGTATTTAAACTACGAAACCTCCGTGCCCATTCCATCTTCTTCGTCAGCTAAGCTTTCTTTATATAAACTCTTTCAAATGCCTCATCTTGCCCTTTAGGTAATGCATAAATAATTATAAAAATAAAGTTACACTTCTTCCAAGAAAGGTCTTGTATTTTTATGTTAACGTCTTACTGGCGCATAAGTATTGGACATCCAAATTTCTCACGAATTTTTTGGAGGAAAATTGTGATACCTATTGGATTGAATTTCCAACTTTTGTGTTAATAGCTTTCTACTACTACTAGAATTAGAAGCAACTAGAAGTGTAGGCCCTCTTGTAAGCAAGGAATGCTTGGAATTTGGATAAAAGTTCATTTTTTTATGCCTCGAGATATGTCAATTCAATCACTCGATTTTTTCTTATTGTTTCTTGAACGTTTATGCTCTGACTGTTTATTAACTCACTGACATTATTTAGGCTCTCGCAGAGATTTTTCCTTTTAAAATTTTCCTCTGAATTTAATCATACCTACTTCTATTTCTCTGGAAATAATCTTTGTACCTTACGTTCTTGCCTGCGCAGAGTAGACGCTTTCTCGATCACTTCATAAATGTTAAAGACTGAAAGGACTTTATTTTCATTGGTAATGCTTCTGAGATCAGGTGGCGTAAGAGTATAATGCTGTAGTTATCTGTCCAAGATCTTGATCCGAATTTGTGTTTGAGCTTTCAAATGTCTTCCCTTCCTAGCATTGTTATCGACCGTAATTACGCTGTTAACAGAGAGATGTGTTTTCTTCCTTCTTATAGACGTGGCGTGCGTAAGTTCCTCGTAATACTGAAGTAGAAGAAACGCCATTTTTTCTCCTGTTTGCACTTTGTGGACCTTTCATTCACCCCCGGGATTCACACAGTTGCATGAGGGGAACGCCATTTTCATGTTCGCTTACCGTGTGGAAGATCTGAAAGAGTTTTGCCGGAAGGAGTTGCGGATTCTCTGTCTCCTCGACTTTGCTGCAAAACGTGTTCGCGCAAACTCATTCAATTTTCCTCGTTATCTCCCCAGCTCACTCCTCTCCTCCTCAACCTCTGCTCACTTGAGTTTCTCGCGTGTAATCCCGTCTTCGCATCTTTAACCAATTCGCATCGCCGCATTTCCTGTCAACAAAAACTTTTTCCGGCCGAGAGAGAATTAACCGCAGCGTCAGGAGTTTACTCCCGATGCATCGAGTCAGGTTGGGGATGAGAAACGTCGGAAGCTCTATTCTCTCTCTTCCGCCAGTTTTGCTTTGCTACGAAGTTTGCATCTATTAAAAGTGACTGGGAAGCGAGCTCTCCGGAGGGAAAGAGGGATCATTTTCACATCCGAATTTCCTCTTAAAATTACACTTTCCACCTCGATTATTTGCCCGAAATGATTGACTCTTTAAGCTTTAACTATCTTCCCTGGCATCGTTCCCTTTCGCTTTGATTATGCGCGGAATAGGTCGTTTATACTTTTCCTTTCATCTTTTTACGCGCTAGCTGAAGCTCTTTTTGAGGATGTGAAGGAGAGAGGGTGATGTTTTTGGAAGAATTTCCGAGGATCCCTTTTCCCGTTCGGCTTGATTGCGGCGAATCTTTTATGCATTAAAATGCAGGATAATCACAAAATCCCGGTTTGAAAAACTGTTTTGTATGTAAATTTAAAGACCCGACTAAATTATAAATTCAAATTGGGAACTTATGAGATGTTATGCACTGGGGTATATTTCGGTAGTGATGCGGTAATTTTTCACTTTGAAATTAAGAAATTAAGCAGAATATTAGGATGATCGTGGCGCCTCCTAGAATTCTCTCACTGAAGAATATTTTTACTCCAACCAACCAAAATTTTAATACATTTATGATCATTTGCCCTTCTGGAACTTTTTTAATGTTTATTGTAATATATTCCTCTTGTCTAATTATTTCACTTACTCCATATTTTGATGATCCATTCGTTTCGGGATTTCTTCCGCGCGTGTCCATTCTGTGAAAGCGGAAGAAATCCCAAAACAAATGGACCCTCAAACCAGATACTCCGCGGAAGCCTCTTTAAGGTATTCCATATATCCTTTCAATATTTTAAGTTTTGTTTATCTGTGCAAAAAGTGCTGTCTGAAAATAAATTCTATTAGGTGTTGATTATATGTAACATAATTTATTGCTGGTAGAATATCCTCATATTACCTGTTTGGCGCATGAAATAAAAAATGAACATGATAAAAGGTTTTAAAGCTACAAATAAGGAATTACTCTGGTAAATTTTCTCATGTATTCACGATGAAATTGAGCACTATGCAGCAAAATTAATTCACGTGGTGTAGCATTGATTGTGCTTTTGGCTAGATCATGTGCTCTAAATCTCCATAGATCTGTTCTAAATTCATGTGAGGACGAGTCGATTACTAACTTGTTAGACGATTAACCTTTGGAAACACTCATTCATATTTTTGATAACTGACCGGAATGGGTAGTTTTAAGGTTTCGTTAAATAATTTACAATTTATCCAACCTCATTCTCCTAATCAGAAACTCTTGTTTATGACTCTTACGCATTTTTTTCAAGGGGAAAAATACCAAAATGATGAATATGCAATTTAAACCGTTTAACGTCCTATCCATTTAAGGTGGCATTTTAATGAATTGATAACTCGGGTCTCCCGGATCTAATTAGGTTTATTTTCCAAAAATTTATTTACGACCCGAAGTAAGTCTCTCAGATGACTGCAACAACTCACGTCGTCGGGGGGCCGCCCGCAGAAAAACCCCCATAACAGCCAAATTAGTCCCAGGGTATTAGTTAAAAAAAACATGGTTGCGTCATTTATCAAAACCCTTAATTGTTTTCGTACTCCTCGGCATTAGTCTCTCAAATGCGCATGAAAACGCAGAGTCGACGACGGCGCGTATGAGGGGGAATTCAAGGGAAAAATAAATGAATGGCGAAAAGAATGAGAGCAGCCGACCGTTGGGGAGAGGGGCTCAATTCCTCTCTCTTTCAAGACCCCGCGTCTTCGTCATCGCCGTCTCCGGCTGTTCCCCCCCCCCCCTTTTCGTCCTTTCGCTCTTTCTCTCCCTCCGACCGACATGAAATTCGTGCCGTGGACTCCCGTCGTCGGTTGCGGGGGACAATTGATGTCTCCACCGTCACGGTCTCCGCTCTCCCACGATCCTTCTGGGGGTCCCCTGACGGTCACGTGGACGAGTTTCGCATGGGAGCCTTGGGAGCCGTCGAGGATATTAATAGAAGCTTCGGCGTCGGAAATGGGGCGGGGAATATTATTCGGTTCGGTTGGAGAATGGGGAAATGGGGGTGGTTTGTGTGGGGGTGGATGGAAATTGAGGCTAGCCTCAGACACCCACGGTCCGTTGATCCCCCATTCCCTCCCCCAGGGTCCGTTCTCGCCTCGCCGCATCCCTCTTGCCGCGCCTGCGGTTCGATCCTAGGCAAAGTCGACCGACTATTCCCAACCCCCTCCTCCATCACCATCTCTCTCGCAGGGTTTGGGAGTCGAGGTTTTGGAATTTGCTCCGGGGTGCGGTTTTTGCCGCGGACATTAAAGGACGAGGGCATTAAGACGGCGGCACGATGGGTGAGGGGTGGAAATAAGGGAGCGGTGCGGATGATGCGGTGTATCTCGAGCGAGGGGAGAGTTCGGCAATCCCCGATCGCAGGAGCAATTTGAAGGCAGTTTTGCGTCCATTTTCCCCCACGGGTGTGTACGCGTTAAGGGCGAGTGAATGGATTTGGAGTCGGGAGGACATGGCGTTGCCTGAGGTGTGTTTTTTTCATAACGGGGGATGATTTCGGATCCGGGGAGAGGAAGGGCATTGGTGTAAGGGGGTTGGTTTTAAAGAGACCCGGTGTATGTGCGGTCTTTGGAAGTAGGGGGCTTAGAAAGGGGTTGCTTTTTCGGCGGCGGAGCACGAGGTTGTGGGTGGGTATTGAAAAGGATGACGAACTCTCTTCTTTCACCTCCTTACTTCCTGCCCCCTTCTCCCCCACCCTACTCCGTCCAATCTGCTCCAACTCGGCGTACTTATGTGTCTTCCGTACCGCGTTATGTACCCTTACCCCTCTTCGGTATTTCACTCTCCCAGTCCCCAGACATCCCGCTGCTTATACCCCAACCGACTTCCCACGCGCCTTAGCCTCTAAACCCCCTGGCACATTGCACACTAACGTCTATCTCGCCCCTTCTTCGCTCTCAGCATCCCCTTCGCTTCACCCCCGTGGCACAGAAGATGATTTTGAGTCATCCGGTTTGCGGTCGACCGGCCGGAGTGCATTCAACGACTGAGCTTCTTTCTTTATCTTCGATTTATGGCCTACGCTGTTAAAGACCGCGCGTGCTGGATGTTTTTTGTGCAATTTTTTACTCCTTGTTCGTCTAGGGAGAAAATGCGGATATTTTGCGCGTTTAATCTTGTTTCATGCCGATCTTCTTAAACACCGTTCATTTTTATTGTCCTCTTATGTTCCTTTCGAGTCTTATCTTAATCTCGATGCTATCGAAGAATTTTACTCCCGTTATTCCTGCATTATATCGATTCTATAGATCTTCCTTGTCCTGTGATGACAAAAACTAAACTAAGTACCGAATGTTGTAGACTCTCGAGAAAAGGTGTTTTGCTAAGCTTGTCTTAAGATTTTCTTCACGCAGTTCTTCTCTGTGTGCATATATTCGCGTTTTGGCCAAATATCTGCGTACGTTTGCCTATCCGGCTATCTTTCAATTTAATAAGTGATGCTAACTAGCCAAGCATTGTACTCGTATTCCAATTCATACTATTCTGAGGAAATGGTGTCATTCTTATTATTGTGGAACATATCCACATGGGATAAAGAAGGAATCAGCCTTTATTATCTATTATCGCCGGAAAGTGACGCAATGTGTTGAAACCCGGGTTGAGCCAATGAAATCTGTTATGGAATTAACATTGTGGTTTCTCTATTAAAATCATTGGAACGATAAGACAAACATGAGCAAGTACGTATCCATGACAATGACGGAATTAAATTAAACACAATATTTGTACTGTCCTTTTCATTAAATATATAATGATGCAGTACACGTGTTTCAATGCCTCGGGCGTCATCATCAGGTAATGATGAAGCTCGAGGCGTTTAAACACGTGTATTGCATTATTATATATGCATTAAATTAAGCGGACAGTACAACTCTAGATTTTAATTTTATTCCGAAAATGCTGTTCCACCACGTAGCGCCAGATACAGTGGAATTCATGACAAGCATGTTATATTCTTCGAAATTGATTGGATTTTTAAATTCCTTGTGAACCGTACAGGTGTGTTTTTTTCAAAAGTAATTTATTCCATTCCATCCAACTTAACTTTTATTAGTTTCAGAAAGTCATAGGGTGTCTTTGAAATATACTAAGAATAATGCTAATAATGTGACTTCAGAGATTGAATAAAAATAACGGTTTGAAATTTATGACATAAGGTCATTCAGGTATCGGCCATAAAAACATTGTTCCCCTATTTTTGTGACAAAGAATGTAATAGATTTCATCTCGACGGCTTTTTATTAAGTCTTGCGCCTCTACTCTGATACTTCTCATATGCGTGTTGGGATCAGTACGAACGTAAATGTAAGACCCTTACTCCAGCATCGAACGAAAGTCTGTGTGCACTGCGTATGTGTCCGTAGCCGGTGGTATACTACTATTTCTACGAGGCCGTAATACCTACATACCCGCCGTGACCGCTACTTTCACCCTGGATCTGTTTCCCCATAAACCCCTGAAGGAAGGAGGGTGAGCCGGTTTAATGTTCCCCCCATCTGACAATGAAATGCCGCCCATATGGTAATAATGGAGCCTAGGGTTTGCCCAAGAGATTGGGAGCTTGATCTCTGACTTTATCTTTCCGATAAGAATTGGGAGACTCAATATAAAAGGGATGGGAGCCGGGCGATATCCAGGGCACCCACCCACACTCCCTAACGAACACAGACGCACACAATGCAACCTCCTTTTCAGCGTAACTTTTCCTCTGGGCCCGGCGTTCACCCTTCGCCCTCTCCACTCCTCCGTCGAATTCCCGGCCACCATCGCCTCCTACCCCCTTTCCTCCCCCATCGCATCCATCTCCTGGAAACAAACGCCACAACCCACCCTCCTCTTCCCCCCCCCCTTTCACTCGCACACAGAAGGGTTCTTTCAAACCACCCCTCCCTTAACCCACCCTCCCACGTACTCCCTTCCATCCCTGCATCCCCCCCCCTCCTAAGGTCTCATTAAAGCCACGCTCCAATCCACTCCGATGTTTTCGTCGCGGGGTCCGCCGAGGGAAACTGAGGGCGCCATGGGTGCCGACAATAGAGTCCCGATAAGGACAACAGCAAACACCCCCGTTGTCAGGGGCGGGGGCTGGAGATTCGGGACGCGTGCGAGTCGGGCCACGCGGCGGCGACGGACGCCCCCAGGGACTCCTTCGCTTCTTCACCCCCGCAGAACATTCGTCCACCCCCCCCCTCCCTCCCTCCCCACCATCATTCGGGAGCAAAGTTACAAATCTCGGGAGGGAGGTTTGCGATCGCTTCTTGTAGCAGTCGTATGCCGCGGTGGGGCGCGTTACTTTCAGAGCGGAAAAGACCTGGGTGCAGAAAAAGGAAGTTTGACAAAGGTATCCACCATCCCCAGCCCCCATAGTGGAATAGGTATCCAAGAAAGCTTTTACTCCCCATTGTTTGAAAGTTTCGTGCATTAATGGTAGAAGTAAAGCGATACCCAAAGGTTCCACAGAGTTGTTACGTTGCGACAGGTAGGAAGGTGATAATATCTTGTGGCCTTTCCATTGGCTAATTGGCTGATTTATGGGTCCCTCCCGCCTGTGCCTCGGGTAAACTTCATGGCAACCTCTAAAATTTATCGGGAATTCCTTTGGTTGATTTAACGCTTCTAATTTAGCGTACAACGATTTATGTGGAAATATTGTTCGTAATGATGACTTTTTCTTTTAAATAATACCAAACTTCCAGCGGATGTTTCCTTAATTCGGACAGTTTCACAGAGAACTAACGTCCGTCGTGATTTGTTGTGAATATGGTAGCATTAGTGATGCCCATTTAGCGATAAGGTGTTATATCTCTTAAGGCCATCTGAGTTAATAATCATGTGAATTTACAATCCCTGAAATATTTTTGGAAGGGTGAAGTGAGTTATCAAATATATTTTAAAACTCTAGGAGTTTTTGCGTCATCTACGTTTGGAAGAAAGGAGTCAGTTATTGATTACGTAATGCAACTTAATAGTACTTTTGGTCCCAAGAACCTAAGGTCTGGTTCTAATAGATTAAGTGTATTAAATATGTTTATTTCAGATAGTTGTAAGTTTTTCCTCTCTACAAAATACTTTATATGCAACCCATATGGTTTCCTCAAATTAATCAATTAAAATAATTAAGTGGTTACCTAAGTGGATGCTAGAGTTGCTAAATTAATGACTAAAGTATTCACGGTGGCTAAAATCAGCTTATTATAATACCATGATATCGAGGAAGGTGTTATACACGTGAAAGGGAAAATCTGTGTATGCATGAGGACGTTAGCTCTTTGGAGAATCGACTGGAGAGCTAGGATGAATCGAGTGAAGCTAGGAAACCAATCTTGTGATTATTCACTCATAATTATGATGATTCAACCTGGCTCTGTTAAACCTTAAGGTACTTGCTGTTCGTTATACTCATATATTATATAAATGATTCAAGAGAAAAATTACTATTTTTTATCATTGGGCAGAATGCTATTAGGTCTGTCCAATTGCTGGGCGTTTTCAAAAGCAGAAACCTAAACCTAAAGACCGAATCCTTTGATGTCTGCTTGTCTCTCCAAGAACGTAGGAATCGCTACGTTTATTAACAAAACTAAATTGCTAGGACTCTATCGTTAGTAATTATCGTTGCACTGTTTGTAAAAATAATTGTATTAACGATCGTCATTATGGCGGTGTTTTTTCAAATAATTTAAAATTATCCTTGGCGTCGGCTGTTTCCTGGCGGTCCTCACGTGTCGTAGATGAAGCTAGCCTTTTGAACGGCTAAAGAAAATAATAAATTTGGACATCAGGGTGCTGAATGAGATGGGGGGAGTGTGCATTTGAATGTTTGCTTTCTAGGGTGGCTGCATACGAGTCCCCATTGATCTTTCAAAGCTCAACATTTTTCGAGAGTCATAGATCCCACAGGATTGATGTCTGCGTCAGTTTCTAGGGAAGAAATGCGGAGAAAGATAAACAAGTGACGATGAATGGTTCGTAGCCTTGTGTGCGTTTGTAGGAGAGAGAGATATCGGAGAGGTGGGGGGGGGGGGGGGGGGAGGGGGGGAAGCAGGAAAACGCATGAATAGCCTAGGAAGATTGGGAAGACAGATCCTCGAGAGAAAGACCCTTTACTTCGGCATTCCTAGCCCGCTCATACTTGCCTCTGTCTCATTCTGGCGGCTGCCATGGCAACGTACGTACATACAAAAGTCCCATTGTGTCCGAACCCTCCCTTCTCTTCCGGTTACCTCAACCGCCCCACGCGTCGGGGCCCGTGCTTGAAGAGGCAAAGGGTTGGGTCCCGATGACCACAGCAGCGCCGCCACGTGGCTGGATTTGGTCCAGTTTCCCCTCCCCTCCCTCCATTCCCCTTCCACTCTACTGCACGGATCCAAAATGCATCCCAGAGTTTCTCTGAGAGTTTTCCTGTAAGGGTCGAGTCTTGTACCTTATCACGGCTTTCTTCCGAGTCTTCCCCTAAGTAGCGTCTTTTGGCATGAGGGCTGGAATATGGTGGAGGCCTATTGATGCTAACACGCCACCCGTCCAAAGGAAAATGGCAACAGTCGGAAAATACTGTAGGTTTCAGGAGTGGAAAGAAATTTTGAATGTGCCCCTAGCGGTAATTTATATGCGCAGGATTAGCTATTAAACTTTCACCTCAATATCTCTCCGGAAATACGTTATTATGAATGTTTATTACCAAGCAGAATAATGGATGTAGCTAACCCCACCATGTGTTACATCATGTGGTCTCACTATGGTAATATTTAACCCCACCCATTAACTGTAGAATGCATTTTTTCCTATTTCAAACCATTTTAATTATTACTTATCACCGTATACCTTATCACCATAGCAGAGTTCCACTTAGAAAATAATTAGCATGACCAGGACTCGACAGCCGTTCGTTTTATTGTTCATATCAGTCGGAAACTGCGTTAAGGTTTTGCGGATAGGTTTTAATTCTTGAATTTGCCTTATCACCTCCCACATAATGTTTTTGGGTTATAGCTGTTTCCTTGCCATACGTGCTCATATTCATACGTAAACTTTTTATTTTCCTGATGGCACTTTTTGTTAACCTAATTGGATTTCCATCAGTGATTAAAGGATTTTCTTGACTACAAATATTCATTTTGATGATTTTATCACAAAATTAGTCTTCGATAATTTTGTTTTCTTACTCAAAGACAAATTATCTTTTACGGTTTGGTGAGAGAAATGACCAACTAGGGATTGAGCCTTTTATGAGATCCTGAATGTAAGGGCCTAGTTAGTTGATTATAATGAGACCACTAAAATATGAGACTAAAATTAAGAGTCGTGAGTCATATTTGAGACTACTCCTAATATTCACTCCTGTTCTGTATCAAGGTTCCCTGTTGTGCTCTGGCTTGAACTGTTTGAGTTATTGGAGTTATAAGAGATGGAATATATCTTTTTATTTAAAGGGGAGTTAAAGTTTTTCTCTAATGAATAAACAATAAAATATCAATGCTTTCTTATCTAGTCCTAAATGTACTCGGGTGAAAATAATATCTCTGGCATTTTTGTGAAAGCTATAAATATGACTATCAGAGCATTTTATATTTCGCTTTCCGTAAACAAACCTTTCGCTTATTCTCGAGTTTTTAGCGAAGGGGAAATGAATGATTTTTTTGAAGCGCTGATCCATCAAAAACTTATATTTGACGAATCAAACGATACACAAAGCTATCAGCGTCACCCCAGCCAGTTAAGTTTTTTGAAGCGTTTTTCTGACAGGTTTTGCGCTTTCCATCTCGATGCAGCCTTGTGAACGCCGACAAATTTAAAAAACCCTTTTCTTTGCCCTGGATCACAAATAACTGCTTTCGTTGCCCTTTAGTTAGAGTGCCAGTTTTGATGATGGTGAGTCATTGAAATAAAACCTAGTGTTCCAGCTTTACTCTATGTCAGTACTGACTTCTAAGTTTCCATGAAAGGCCATGGTGGTTCGGAGATTCACTGTCATAGTTATTAAATAAATTAAAAGTATGTGCAGGGAAGATAAGGTATGCTATATTTCTTAGATTTGTTCACTAAGGATGGCTAAATTTATGTATGATAAAAATTTGGAAATTTTTCTTCAGTTTAAACTCCGCATAAAGGAGTGAGCGGTAAAATTGAGCATTTCTTTTCACGTCACGAGGTGCTTATGTGATGTAAGATTTCAGTTTTCCGGGGTACATGTGGAAGATGTTCACGATACATCTACGAAGTACCCTGCGAACCACCTTGAGGGTGTGAAAAGGCGAGAAGAAGCACCATATATATGAAACTCATAGATGATATGTTAGTTAGAGAAATAGTGTTGCATCCACCAGGTACGTGCAAAAAAATAGTATCTACCTAGGAAAATAGTGTTAATTTATGGATTAGGAATTCGTTAAAATGTATTAAATTAGTGTTCCCGCTAGATATGTCAGGGTGCAGTTTTTATGAGTGTTAAGGATATGTTTAATTAGGTTCAACAGGATTTTGTCTACCTTTACACTCGTTACGTTGCGAAAAATGATCTCCAGCAGCTCACCCGAAGAAAGGTATGTTATGTCTTTTTGTTAGGCAATATATTTCTCTAATCTTATCCTTCAGAGCCACGTGATGCACGGATGTTTTTTTACACAATTCTATCGTCATAAGCACATATATTAAATTCATATTTCATTAAAGATTCAGTGTAATTCCATCCTAAGGTCTGATAAAAATCTGTCTCAGAATTGTCCAAGGGAGCTTATAAGTGGCCTACACAGTTATTATAAGGGCGTTTTAATAATTTTGCAGATCTCTTTTGTAATAGTTCTGATCCCTTTATCAAGCATCCCTCCTATGGAAGCCACATAGATTCATCGATAGATAGTTATCTCTTGGTTAAGATGTTTGTTGGAAATGCTTCGTTCTTGGAATGTCCCTGTACTTCTTTGTATAGCATTCATCCATCAACTCTATCCCTACACTATTTCTCTCTTCAAGACAAATTTTTCCTACCGCCCTTCATGCTATCCATGATGCCAATTCGCTTCCTTCCTCGCCTTTGCTTTCTCAGTAATAAATAGCGATCTTTAGCATTCATTCGCCCTGTAAACCTGTTCTGTCCGCGTACCTTGGCCTATTATAATTTCTGAAGACAACAGTGTTCGCTCCATTTCATCCATGTTCAACAACTGTTCATTTGCCTGCCTCATAGGTCATAGCACTTCCTCCATTCTCATCCACACCTATATTTATTAGGTTGTATTCTATATGCTAGCAGTGTTTAAAAAATTCTCTAAGGCTAGACAGGGGACAATTTCCATAATTCTCTGACATTTGCATCACATTTACCTAAAACCCTTTGAGCCACAATGGACGGTTTTCTAGACCTCTTATTTCCATGATGTATCCCTTCCCCTATGATGCATCTTCTGTGATGGTGAAGCCTTAATATTTAATAGTTTCTACTCTTGATCTTTCATTTTGTTTCATACAAAAAGTTTATTACTTAAATTTATTCAGAAATAAATGGCCTGCATTGTACTATAAAATACCGATAAGATGGAAAATCTAAGTCTACCTCTCCAAATAAGAGATATATTTTTACTCTTGTTCCGGAAGTACTTTATTACATGTATTTGTTTTTCATTTTTTGATAAAAGTATGCATATACTATCCGAAATAATCGAAGATTTTTTGCAATCAACTTATTTTTGATGAGTAATGAACATTGTGATATTGGCGCTTTAATTATACGGCGAGAAAATTATTTTTTGCAACTTGCATTCCACTTAGAAATTCCTGAACTGCGCTACGCCGAGAATCACGCTTCCGCGCCCATCGTTTATATTACAAAAGTACTTGACGAGCACATTGGCGTAACTTTCCAAGGTATAATTAAATTCCAGCCTCTCTGCTCTTCCCCCGTCAGCCAGAGATTCGCCTAGCTAAGCTTTGCTGTCGGAATTCTGGTCAAAAATCATATCCAAAATTTGTGGCATTTCTTGTAGTCATATAATGTGCAGGAACACGGCGTAGCTATTCATTTTCTCTTGATTTCTGATTCTTTCCTGATTTCATACGGCATTTGATTATTTGTGTTCAGGTCTCATTAGATTTAGTTGTTGATATGCCGCGTAAAGTTCTTCATGTATCATCTGTGCTGTCCAGGTTGTATGATTATGCCCAATGGTACCTATAACACATTTGATTTTTTATTCCTTTATGTAGGAAAAGTGCTTGTCAACGGAAACGAGCATCATTTAGTCTCAAATTGAATCTAGTTCGATCGAGCCCGTATTGTGCCAGACTCCTTTCTCAGTACACGTAATTGCTATTTATACAGGAAATATTGTGCTAAAAGATTGATTTCCACTATAGAACAGCAACTATTCTTTGATGCTTAAAGTATGATATATTTTCTAAAATTTGAGGAGCGTTAAAATTCTCATATGATTTGATTGACACATGAGTATATCTTACAGAGTAAAATAGAGAAAAAATAATTAGTGTTAATTGATATTCTGTTAGAACTCGCAGAAATATCATTGCGTACTAATTTAATTCAGTTTCATTTTAATTTCCCCGGGTAATTAGATTAAAGGGCTCAATTATCCTTGACGAACTTATGTAAGTAATTACCCACTCTTTCCCCTTGTAATATAAGAGTAAAAATGTAACTGCCTATATTTTTAGGTAGTTGATGCGTAGCCTGAGGAAGATAAGTATGTCAGATGGTTGTTGCTATTTGATCTATGCAATCCCTTTAAGATATTTTAGCGATGAAAACTGCAAGACTTGGTTAGATACATGACTGCTGTCACTTTGAGAGTAGTGCATCCTGGAGGTGAATGAGTATTTTTTTATGGAAAAGAGAGAAACTTGCAATTTAAAATTAAGTTGAATCTTTATGATAAACATTGGGCTATAGGCCTCTCTTTTGGATTGACAGCCAAATTTTATTGTTAGCTAATATTTTTATTGCTTGATTGCCAATAAATTTATGGCTTTTCTTCGTTTTACAGCTGGCATTTCTTACGGTTCTAAATCCTTCAGGTTTTGTTTAACTTGACAAAGATTCTCATAAAATGCTTGCAATTACATATAATTATTTTCCTTAAGTATTACCTTAGTTTTCCTTCTTTTCTCTTTTCTATATAAATATACATATTTCTGTTCTCTTTTATTCTTATTTTACCAGAAGGGATTCTTCTAGCAGAAATGCCTTGGAAATCTAGAAAATATGTGAAATAAACTTATGTAAGCGCATCATAATTGCTTCCACTCCCTTGAACCCCCCTCGGAGCCTTTTTCACTATATTTTTAGACTTGTTTTATCAGAAAAGTTTACTAATTTAAAGGTAAACCTGACGGCTAATTGCTTGAATTGACTTGAAAGTCAATAAAACCATAAATTTTGATTTCTGGAATGAAGACGAGCAGAATGCAGTTCTCATGATGTTCATTTTTTCTTCAATTTTGCGAACCAGACTATTTTTTTTAATGCAGGTTCAAGTGAATATTTGACTCGATTGGAGCTAGACCCCACATTAACGTTTCCATTATTTGACGCAAAATTCCAGGAGCATTAAAAAGTCCAGGAAAGAGTGCCGTTCCGGTCTGTGGCGACCCCTTCAGTTCATCGAGCACTCGCCGCATTGAAAACGTTGGAGCGACGACAGGGCGGGGGAACGCGGAAAACAAACGCTTAACGATTGCAAGGGAGAGTCGCGTTCGCGCGCGGACGAGGGCTAAATATTTGACCATTCTTCCCTCCGCCGCAGCGCGCGCCCTCGGAAAATGAGGTGCCCCTGGTCCCCGATGTGAACGCTGTTCCGTCGCGCAAAAATTCACGAAGTGAAAAGAAACACACGCCGGGAGATCCGTCTCTTTTCAAATTTTCCCGATGCATGCGGCATGTGCACACATTAACCGCGCGCGGGTGCGAGCGATGATCAGCGCCGGAGACCAACTCCGATCCCTCCCCCTCCTCCAACCCTAAGGGTTCCCGGCGCTTGGGTAAACTCAACTTTACGCCGCCTCTCCCTCCCCTTCCTGTTTCACCTCTCTCTCTCTCTCGCCCCTCTATACTTTCCTGTTTTTCCACCCATTCCAATCCAATTCCGGTTCCCGCCGAGGCAACCAAATAAAAAAGGGTTTGTGGGGGAAATGAGGGATCGAGTCACATTTACGTTTGTTTTTTCTTTTGTTCGGTGTGGATAGTGTAAGGGATGGTTTGCACCGCGCCTGAATTGCTGCAGACGATGGTGGTATGACATGGCTATAGGTTGCCATTTTTCGCTCCTTTCCTGCCCCTGATGCATATCCGTTTCGTCATTGTTCGTCATAATCGTTCTGTGAGATCCTTGATATCTCACAATTATGCTCTGAATTCAGTGCCGTAAGTATTTGGAAGAAATGAACAACATTTGTATCCGCTCTAGTCTCTTGTGTTTGATGAATGGATATCTGCTAATAAGTTTGTCAGTGGAAAGCAAGATGATTACCGCGGTCACGAGTTTATACGCCTTTTTAGTGAATGGTAGCTTCGTTTTTTTGTAAATATGTTTGATAACACTTTTAAAATCGTGCTGCAATAGTGGAAATAGGTATTTGATATCATTTTTTGATTGGTGGGAATGACGATGATTTTTTATGATTGGTAAATCTGCGCCACTTATAGTACAGTATCCTATGTTTATTGAGAGCTTTAAATAATGTGGTTTACAATTATTTTACTACTTGCACTTACTCCTTGCGTGTTCGAAGAGAATTTCGAAGTTTTACATGGATGAATGGGCATATCAAAATTTAAGGGCAGCAGTTAAAAAAAATTAAAAGTGTAAAAAATGATGGAATATGTTGACATATTATAAGTGAAGAAGAAAATAAATCAGCGAATTATTGAATAATTCGAAAATTGTATTCAACAGAAGAAACATTTCCTCTGCCTTAGAACGGCTCTTTTTAAAGCAAGCATCATTGGTTGAACTTTTTCAAATGTATGACTGAATTTTTAAGCTTCTGAAGTGTAGCATAATATTTATCTTCCATAGAACTTGAATTTAATTCATTGTGTACTTAAGGCATTGCTTGGACGAGTTACCTGGTATTTACACAATAGCCATATATTTATTTACCCATGAAATTAAACCTAACGTTTCCAGCTTTAGATGCCCGGTAATTATTTAATTTCAAATTAAGTATAAATGTTATTAAGTACTTTTTTGCAGCTCATATTTCAACCGTTTTTAGAGAAGAGATTAATTTTAAATATATTCATAGGACGAAGTGATCTATTGATGCATCGTTCCAGTTTATTTAATTACCAAATCGAGTTTGCGTGGACAAACTGTATTTATACATCGTCAACCCTGTACGTATGGATGAGTTTCATTATTGGCACAGCAAGTTTTATGAGCTACTGCACTTCAAAGTTTCGCATGATCCCATATTTACCTAATCCATTGGGGTCAATCCAGCATGGATCTTCGATTCCCCCTGAGAGATCCCTCCTTCCGCCCATCCCGTCATCTAGCCGCTCCGAACCATTCCGAGTCCGTCCCGAAACGCTTTATGTCCCATTGGTCGCCCACATCCTCCGCAACTTCCTGTTCAGATGCGCGTCCACGCCGCTCCCTTGTTTTCCCTATGCCCAAACACAGCTTCCACACTTCCCTCCCCTCTTCCTCCTCCGCCCGTCTCCGTGCACCATCGCTCAAGTCCCATTTTACCCCTTCACCGAAAAGGTCGGGACCTTTAAAATCGGAGGAGAGAGAGAGAGGGAGACCCTTGGGGAAGATGGGACGGAGAGAGAAACTGCGAGAAAATGGAAAGGGAGAGCTTAAGGGGTTGTGCGGCAGGATATAAGGGATTACTACGACAGCGGTCGTGAGTGGTGGAAGTTGTCCATCTAGTAGCTACAAGGCCCTCAGGTTTCCTTTTAATTCTCCCCCTCTCTTTCCGCCGCAAATTTCTTTTTTTTCTGACTTCAATTCCACCAATTATCCCACTTGAACGTCACAGGGGTTAGGGGGGGGGGGAGATAAAAACAGAAGGGAAGCCTGGACCATTCCGTTTCCCGAATGGGAGCGGGGAAAAAGAACGAGAGGGTCAAGGCGGATCCCCTTCCCCCGATCCAATATCAACACACACTTTCCATTCAAAACCTCCCCCACAGACTACGTCTCCGATACTTCACCTCTCCTTCCCACCGTCCTATCCTCCGGTTTCCTTCGCCCCCTTCTCCGTATCAACCACTCAAGACCGGGTGGGGCTTAATGGAGTCCCGGAGTGCTACAGGATCAAAGGTGGTCCGGTCTTGCTTGCTTGTGTGTGTGTGCGGTGTAGGGGCGGTCCGAGTAAGCGAGAGAGAGAGAGGGAACCTGGCCTCGGGAGTGCGTATTGGGGTAGTTGGGGAAGCGGGAGCGGTGGGTTGAGAGAGGGCTGGGGAGGCAGGGTGGAGGCGAAATTGGGTGGGTGGTCGGGGTCAATTAAAACCGCCCGAGTGTGGAAGGGCCACTTGCACGCCGGACGGGGCTGACGACCGTCGGGGGACTTCCGCCTGCGTCTGTCCTCTCCTGCGGACGCGTGGATAGACATCCCCCCTCCGCCCCCACCGTCAAACCACCCCCGCTCCGTTCAAACCCTATCTCTCCCGGAAGAGGGTTCCCTCCCCTCACCACGTGACCGGCTCCGGAGCCGATTTCATCCCCGCATGAAGTGGCCTGGGACTGACTTAGTGGGGTCTCCACTCCAAACCCCCTCGGGCCTCTTGTCCCACCTCCGATCGACCCTTCTCCTTGGTCCATTCTCTATTCCGAGGCCTTGTGCAGGACCTTCAAGCAGTTGATGTGTAAGTGAATAGAATATTTTATGCAGGAAAGAGCTCGCCACAAGTATTTGCACTACAGATATCGGTAAGCTTGCAGTGAGTCACGATATTCTGTACACATTTATATGCCTTTACAAAACAATAAGCATTCTCAACTTTAAGTCAGTAAAATATTTCTATTTTAAATTCTTTATCCATCACATTCTCTGTTACCGTGCATTTTGATCATATGTTTGTTTTTTTTATATACCCAACCTTCTTCCTTCTACTATCCTCTATAACCCTATGCATTGCTCCTATAAAAATTCACCCTATCTACTTCCCTTCTCTAAATTTTTCCGACTAGCATTCTTTCCTACACTTTATGACACCGCATTGGGTGTCATAAAGTGTAGGAAAGACACAATTTAATTTCAGGGGAAAGAAGGAAATATATTTTTAAAAATAAACTATAATGTGGTGTCATGTGTGGACGAATATCTATCCAATGAAACGGTTTCCTTGTGGGACCGAAATACCGGAGTGGCATGTATAGATTACTGTGATCATCTTCATCATTTGTCATCAATCCTCAGATTGGTTTGACGCAGCTCTCCACTGAGTTATTCTATCGGCTAATCTCTTCATATTTACGTATTTCTTCTCTTTCACACCCTTCATCACTTGATCCATATATTGGTCGATTAAGTTATCCCGTCTTCTTCTTAGATTTTTCAACAGGCTTCTCTTTTCTCCCACTCTCCTTTATACTTCTTTCTTTGTCACTCGGTCTATCCATTTTATCTTCATCATTCTTCTGTAGCACCGAATTTCGAATGCTTCCACCTTTTTATTCTCCGCTTCTGTTATCGTTCTTGTCTCACTGCCGTAAAGAAAAGTGCTCCAGATGTACGTCCTGATGAATTGTTTCCTTATTTCTACGCTTGTATTTCCAGATGTAAGTAGGTTCTTCTTTTGGTAGAATGCCCTGTTTGCCTGAGCTATTCTACTGACTATTTTTTTCTTGCTTCGTCCATCGTTGGTTACTCGGCTTCCTAGGTAGCAGAACTCTTTCGCCTCTTCCATTTTTATAGAATACTGTAGTCCTTTGAAATATTCAATGACAACAATAAAAGTATTGTTTGTAGACTTGTAGCTTAACTGCGAGTAGATGCGGGTGTCCAGGTAATCCAATGCAACTATTTTAAGTGATACAGGCATGCTGAAATTCCAGCCTTCTCCGACGATGCACCACGGAAGCCTTTGCTCGGATAAAATTGTTGTACCCGTTCATGTTTAATGGTCAGTCACATTATTATTTATCACCTATTTTTCAGCTCAATCACATCACAATTTTATTCTCTTTCAGGAGTAATTTCTTTGCATAGATATTCTTAGCCTCATGTTAACTTAAATCCTATTTTACTTAATATTCATTTCTACCAATAACACTTCTGTAGATCCTTCACATTGCTAGCAACTTCTCATCCCCCCTCATCTCTGTCCTCTGTCTAATTTTACTGTCCAATCTATTTTTGCTATCCTTCTCCAAACAAATATCACGGACTAGGAAAAAGCAGCCATTACCAATTCCAATTAGCAATTAAAGTAATGAAAGGGAGAAAGGATCTAAATCCGAAGAGTTAACGAAGTTTACGAGATGAAATGGATAACAATTATACAAGGCAATCCAAAAATTATATTAAATGTATTTGTCGAGCAACATTGTCAGTTGAATTCCTTTGAGCGTTAAATTTCAGCTCTCGAGAATGATAATATTTATGCCCGCCGTGGTTGCCATTTTGATTTTGCATTGGCTAAGGTAGCGAGCTCAAATCCCGCTAAGGTTATGGATGTAGTATTGTCCTTTGTACGAGACTAAATGTTTTTTCTGCAAATTACTGGTGTAATTTAACCGGGTGTTTGTAGCATGCATATATTTATTACTCATTGAGGTGACCAAGTTTCCGAAAAACTATTACTGTTTTAACCTACGGCGAAGACATGGATTTGGTAAGATGATGCTTGTTTGAGAATGTCCGAATAGCTGACTTAGGGTTAAGATTAAGATGTTGGTGGAGAGACTCTAAGAGTGTCTGGAGCACTTGACCTATTGGTCCATTGTGCCTACCACCACTCAGGAGATCACTCATAGAGACCGATAGCCCGACTAAAAGCCAGGAGGTCCCTTATGAGGATCCCTTTAATTTCATAGGGTTCCAGATAAGTTGAGTCAAAATATCTATTCCGAGTCCTCATTAGGTTACTTTATGACTTAGGGTGAAATGGTACGATATGTCATCAGCCATCGTAGCAAAATATAAAACCCACGGCTAATACCAGGACTAAATTATTATTACTACTACTACTAGGATAATAATATAGCAAATGCTTCACTCTCAATTGCTTCGCCCATGCATATATGGACGTATTTCAAGTATTTATTTAATTGTTATGCACTCATTATTTTAATCGTAATATCCCTAATTTTCCCAACTTTTTCCTCCCTTATCTTGGCCTGCGAGCTACTAGCCAAGATATCTATTCCGAGTCCTCATTAGGTTACTTTATGACTTAGGGTTAAACCGTACGATGTCGTCAGCCATCGTAGAAAAAGATGAAACCCACGGCTACTACCAGAACTAAAATATTACTACTACTACTAGGATAATAATATAGCAAATGTTTCACTCTCTATTGCTTCGCCCATGCATATATGGCTGTATTTCAAGTCATTCTGTAATTGTTATGCACCCATTATTTTAATCGTGATATCCCTAATTTTCCCAACTTTTTCGTCCCTTATCTTGACCCGCGAGCTGCTACTACCCCCCGCTCTTTGCTCTTGCGGTGGCTTGTAGTGTATTATGTAGGCATTCCGATGGATCTCCTTCTCTCTCCAGCCCCAGTCCCTTTCCTTCCTCGCAGACGCCCCCCTTCCACCCTTCCCCAAGCCACTGATCTAGACGTGTCTCTCCACCAAACCCCAAGTTGGAGCCAGCCACTCATCTCCTCTCGACCTCACCCTCGGCCCTCACGAGCGCCGCCGCCCCCGCCACTGGTCGGGTCCTTCGTCCTCAAGGCGCTCGCTCCCTCTCCACTGGCGCAACCGACGACTAATTCCCCGCGCGTCGGAGTCCACTCGACCGGTCCCCACCCTACCCCCGCCGCGCCGTTTGCATTTACGGCCCCTTTCCCGTCTCATCGCCCGTGATCGTGCCGCCCGCAGAGGCCACGGGTGGCTACGCTCTCGAGTAGCTCCCAGCGTGCGAATCGCTTTCCGAAGCCCTTGAAACGTTTCGCGAGCGTCTGAGGAGATCTTATTGAGGTGAATGTTGCTACGGCTGCATGAAATCGTATTAGTCTCGAATTAAAGCTCATATCACTTCATTAATTATTTTTTAATTTTTTTTCACAAAGCCAAAAAAGGGGTAGCGTAAATTGTTGTTTTTTGGGATTGGAATGCCGTCACGTTTCATCCCATGGTATACAACCCTTTCAGATTTCATCTCTATCGCTAAATATCTACATTACTTTACGGCTAAAATTTTTAGGGACTGAACGTTTTGACCCGCAGCACATTTTATCTGCAGTACTTATATTGCCGATATTTAGATTGCTTTATAATTACATTTTCTATGGTTTGATGTGGATGTAGCACAAAACATATGTCCACCAATTACAGTTTATCCTCGTTCTACCTTGGAAACGTTTTGTAATATGTGACCTACGAATTCTGCACGTAACTAAATCGGGTGTTTGATTAATGTATAAATGCATTACACGTTGAGGTGACAACTTTTCCAAAAAGCATTACTGATTAACCATGCGGTGAAGAGATGGATATGGATTTGGTAAGATGATGCGTTCTTGAGAATGTATAAATAGCTGAAGAATGCATTTTAGGTCAGAGAACAAGATATGTGTAAGCAATATTCGGATGAATAGCTTTTAATGCCCCTTGTGATCAAACAGTAATCGTTTGAGCTCCCACACTGCTAATCGACTTTTCTTTCACAACTGAATAGTGGGTAAAATTTGGTTACAGCTTATGAAATATTTTATTACTTTTTGAAAATATTTAAAGTTAAGAATGATGAATATGTGTCAGGAAATGTATTTGAATTCAAGAGATATTTATGAATTTATCTTATAAGCATGCAGGCAAAAGTATTTTCCTCTTCTACGTATGTGATTTCCACCAGGCCTTATAAAATTCACCCACATCTACATCATACCTTGCAAGCCACCGCGAGGGTGTGTGGCAGGGGAAATCTTTTCAGTAAGAAAGAATTCCCAATATTTACAACAGAACACACCGTTCCTACTGAATTTCAAAATTCTTCAATTTTTTTTGCTGATATCTTGGGACATTTTGACTTCATTTACAATCTTACATAATATTTTTTTTCGGTTCAATCATTTTCAGTCAGAGTATCAACGGAAACTCGTGAAATGAAGCCTCTTCACCAAAATTTCCTCATTCACTAATATGAGATATTTTTTATCCACATGTTGTCATTGTTGACGGGAGATTCACTTGCATATCTTATTCTGAAAATTCTACATTCGGTGATTAACGGAGGCATTATAGGAGCGAATGAAAACTATGTTCACCGCTCACACCCCCTTTGGCACTTCAGAATAAAAGTAGTTATCAGGTGATGTGGATGGCTCCGCGGAGAAATTAAGTGAGCGTCGCGAATAATTTAGCCATGATACACAGCGTTATTAGGATTCATGGTAGGCAAGCATGTTCGGGAACGCAATTTAGGATTCCAAATTATGTTCCTCCTCCACCCTCCCCGGAAAAGAGGAAAGGACGTAGGTCGACCGACCGCGGCGGTACACCTGCTTGCGCAAACATGGTATCGTCCCGCGTGCCCGCGCCCAACCCACTGTGCCCGCAGACTCCGTCCCCGGGTGGTAATCTCGCTTGAATTTTAAGTCATCTCATCGGAGGAGGGTTGTGCCCCTGATCCCCCCTCTCCCTTGTCCCACATCCGGTGCTATCTCCCAAAGGGTTTAAAATCCCGCTCCCTTTGAAGAGGAACCGATCGGCCCGTCCATCGGAGTGCCGTGTGGAGGGAACTGGTTCCGCCCCCTGGACAGGTGATCCCCGGCCTTCCCCCGCACAAGATTCACGCGCATTTGTATTCGGTCGACGTCGAGGGACATCTCTTCCTCCTCTCCTTTCTCTTTCCCTTTCTACGACTCCCTCTCTCTCTATATATCTCTTCGTCCGTGGACGAACGGAAGTGGTTATGGGAAGGGAATCCGCCCTGCGTTATTTCCATCGAATCGAAAATGGTTTTCGAATCGTAATTTTTCGAGCTCTGTGCGATGTTGGTTGGTGCTGGGTGAAGGCAACAGCGTGCGTTTTCAAAAAGTCGGGAAAGCGAAGCGCATGAATGTAGATATTTTTGCCGGTCTCATATATTTGTCCTGAATATTATTTTTTTTAATTCTGGCGCCGCGGTGAAACGGAGTTGGAACGAAAATCTACGTTCCCTTTTTTTCTGCGTTTCCGTCCACGCCGCGCTTTTATATGCAAATTCCGATCTTATGTATTTTTTCTATTTCAGGCTGCGAACCGATTTAGGCAGGGCATGTGTTCGCTTTGTCCCTCTTCCCGAATTGAATAGAGGGTTTCAGTTGGTGCATTTTCCTGAATGGAAGGAATGGTTGGAATATGTATATTCATCGTGTGGAATGCGTTCAACTGCCACCATTATGGGTTGTCTCGTAATGAATGAGGCATAAAATTGCGTTAGATATATTTGGAGTTCAAGAAATAATATTCGACCATATCGATTGTGATTCAATGAGTACGATTCGTCACTTCCACCGTACATATATCATCATTCTATTGATGAAATTTCATCAATGAGAATGGTGATGAAGAAATATATTAATGTAAATTTATATGGATCGCATCGTGGCTGGAAGTCTGACACAATTGAACATGCAATAATGTTGATGGGATAAACAATTGCAGTAATCAGATACAGATAAAATGGGCATTTGAGGAGATGTATACATAATCTATCGATTGCTTTTTTGCCTCGAGAAGGAGTGATTGAAGTAGCTTATTTCATATTCTTTTTGTATTCAATTTGGCCTCTTATTATTTCAGTGAGTTTGGCCTCTTATTAATGTCTTATTTTTAAGTTATTCCTACTTATACAGTACTTTTCCCATTGCAATGTGAGGAAGAGCGACTTCATCAGTAAAGCAGTAGTTTTTATAGAATAATTAAACTTTGCACATTTCTTACAAATAGTTTGACACGACCGTTTCATCAAATAGTCGATATTATCCGTTAAAAATATACAAAATACATACTCCGCTTACTCCTAAATAAAACCTTTTTATGACATTCGTTGCTGATCTCGTCAATTGATGAAAAAAATCATTCATGCCATTAATAGTGTTAGACTTCTTTTTCTTTACAAAGGAATAAAATATAAATGAATGTTCTTGAATATTTTGGGATGGAACTATATACCCTTCAAAATTTTTTTCTTGTATTCAAAGCTATATTTATGTCTTGGCCCTAAGCATGGAAGCAAAATTTTGTGCCTCTTTTACTTGAGTGGTTTCCACGAGGCCTTATAATACTCATTTGAGTATGAAGTATTTCCCAATATTTCCACTCGATCACATTCTTTTTACAGAATTTCGAAATTAGTTAAGTAAATGTAGGTATTGCTTGACATAGTTTGACTCTTTTAAAACATTTACTTGATATTCATATCCGTTTAATCATTTTAGGCCAGAGTATTAATGCATACTCGTGAAATGAAGCGAACTTTTAATCAGTTCATAAAATTGTCTTTTGTATTTTAGCTTCTTTCAAAAAGCATTCCGATCCTTTTGTCTGAATAATTGCCAATCGCGACAAAGTAGAATGAGTGTGAGGCACTTAAACTTGCACTTTTCGCTTACACATTTTGAAGACAGAATCATCTTCGTACAGAGTTTTGATTCGCATGTATTTTTATTCGTGTTTGTGTAATATTTCTTTCCTAGCTATACGTCTAATGTACTTTTCGAGGTTGGAAACTTTTTCGGTTACGAATGTCATTCATCATGACTAGTGTTATCGGTTATTTTGTCGTGGAGACTGGACATATTATGGTTCACATTTCATTGTAATTCGTCTTGGAGAGAACTTCGAAACTACCAGAAATATGAAATCTTTGCCCTTATAAAAATATGTTTGCACTCGTTCAAGGTAAGAAGTAAGTAAAATTTTCTCCAATTTCTTGTTCCCGTTGATATAAGCGTTTCTTTCATGACCCTCCAACAGCTGAGGACATATCACACGGTAACGTAACCTCAGGCCAGGGAAATCTATCTCGTTGATAAAACGGTGTGCCGTACGAAAGATTTGAAATGTGAGGCATTTGGATTTGGGAATGGGTTGATTTATTTATTGGAATACTGGCCTCCCGTCCCGAGAGGCCAGCTTCGAACCCCGGCAGTGACAGAGGTTTTTTCATTGGTACGCTGGTCGCTACTTGAGTGTTGTGCGTCATTTCAACGGCAGCATTTCGTCCGTCAGTTAAAGGTTAAACCGTGGACCTCAAGAGGCCCTTCGTTATGAGCAGGCTAATGCCGACGCTGGGTTTCTCTTCACCCTTTCCCAGTTTCCTGAATAACCTAACCCCTACCCTATCACCCACCTATCCTAAAATGTCGTACATGGCGTTAGCTGTCGGCCACCTACTCCGAATAACTATGACTCGGATACAGGAAATATGTTGCATTTTGACACGAAATCGTGGTTCTTTGAGGTTATATAGAGATTTTTTTCACATGTCAGAATTTATATCATCGTGTCGTACCTCACGATGAACTTTGGACTAATTAGGCAAATCTGTCTTTGCCAGCACAAGAAAAAAATGGTTACTTCTCTTGCAATGCTAAGCTATATGAATATAAGAGAGTGCGCGTGGAGACTCATTCTTCCTATCTCAAGTAGGAGACTGTGCCAAAAACCAACCCACATTGAAGACTTTAACACCGGCCTTGGCTTAGTTGACTTGACGATTGATGCAAAATGGCTTCGCCGTTTTTCAAATGTGTTTGTGTAGGAGGGGTGGAGGAATGTTCTACCGTATCGTGGTTGCCATTTTAGCTCCGCTCGCATCATTTCCTCCCGAAACTTAGTGCAGCTCCGCGGTCCCGCCTGCGGTTGTTTTGTTCCCGTCCCGGCCCGACACATTAATTTGTCTTGCCCGGACATACCTGCCGGTGTCGCGGGTGCGAGCGCGAAGGCGGGTGCGGGGCGGCGGCGTCTAAAATGGATCGCTGCCGCGGAGAGGAAAGAAGCGTGGAAGATGTGTTTGCGGGGCGATCGCGCGCCACCCTCTTCTCACCCCCTCCCGCCACCGAAGGGAATGCGGGTGTTTCGGTCGGGAGTCGGAGCGAAGGGAGGCAGTTACGGTATGGTGGGCGGTCGGCCGGGCACTCGGGGGAAAAGAAAAACAATGTGGCGCTCGACCCACATTTCCACCCTGCGTACACCGCAAAAATCTCTCCTCCCTTCGTCGCTTCTCCTCCCCCTTTGTCTTTGCCGGGTGCGGTCACGTCAAAAGGATTAGAGCTGCTAAAATCTTTGCGAAAAAATTTTCATGCATCTTTCACGCTCGGCAACATGAGGAAAAATAATTTTTTCCCTTAATATTTCGTGGTTAGTCCTCCATCCTCTGTCACTATCACCAGTTCTCGTGGGATTGGTTTGAAGCAGCTCTTACCTATGTTTCTCTCTCCGCTAGTCTCTTCATGTAACATATTTCCTCTATTTTTCAACCTTTGCTGTATATTTCTTGTCACTTATTCCGTTTCTTTCCTCGCCATTCATTCCCCCATCCCTTAGCGAATAAAAAGACATGATGGTCTCCAAAATGTCATCAGGTGTCAAAGTGTATTGAATGAAATTTTTTCCAACTTCCCAGAGACGTCAACTTATTTTTTCTTGCTGTTATTAGAACTTCTATTTTTTTATATTCTTACTTCATTATTCTTGATCACCATATTAAGTTTTTTTGTAAGTACGTCTATTCTTGTCTAAATTTCCTCATTATATAATTACCTTTCATGTCTATGTAACTGCGGAATGTGCTGCTTAAGGATCTCTGTAAAATTATGGAATTTAGATTGCTACGTAATTGCAGGGTTTATTGATAGATAGAGCGGTGCTATTTTGCCGATAACCACCATTACCTTGTCAATGAGTCAATACGTTTAATTTATTAATTATAAATTTGCGTTATAAATAATTTGTGTAGAAAATAAGTTACCTTGTTGTTTTTTAAACAATGGATATAATAGCGTCCATTCTTATACCTACCTTAATCACCATAATCTTTCCATCATTCGCTCATGTTCTTTTGGCAACTAATCGTTAGTGAAACATACCTAGGATGAGGAAGTTAACACAAATGCAAATTTAAAACTCTTTTCCATTGTCATCCGGTCTGCTAACGGAAGTTTGCTCGTTTATTTTTCTATACATGGGTGAAACTTGATTATAATGTTAAATATTCATACCGGCTCCCTTCCTTTTCGCGTGGACAAATTGTTCGAGTGAAAGGACTTTTTTCACATGCATTATGGATTGCAAATTTTCTGGTTGAAAATAGTAATCCTGTCACTTTGACCTGTCGTAGATAGTTGTGAAATTTGTCTAAGTGCGCGGTAAAGATCTCCAGGGTAGCTTTTGGTATTCTACCTTTTTGTGAAGCCTTTTACGACCTTCTCTTCAGAACACTATCTCCGTAACCTTAATCCTATCACACCTCAACAAGATGGCAGTCATACGCAATGAACTAAAAATCCGTTGAAAAATGTTTGCAGCTTATTTTGATAATCAAATGATAGAAATAAAGCATTAAATTATTCACAAGGAGATGTGGTAAACTCTAAATACTTTCACGTTTGATTTAGTGAAAAATGATATTTCAGCATGGAATGATTTTGGAATTTGAACTCTTTGATTTAATAAATATTACGGATCTAACTTAACAATGGATTCTCAGCAGCTCGGAATTTATAACTACATATTTCAGTGATACAAAGCATCGTTTAATAGAATAGTCTAATGACATAACGTATTTATATAAGTTAAATTTATTTTTATGGTTTTTACCTATTGAGTTCCTTGATCACAATCTCTTCAGCTACTTATTTTGCTTACGTAATTACGTTTTTTTGCTTTGGTTTTCCTCGGTATTGAATAAGTTTTTTAGTATTTTAACTTCATTCCTGTTATTATTATTCAAATAGTTTTCTCAACACAGGTGCATAAATGGCAAATGCGAGGATATGGTGTAGAACATAATTATTCCTCATAATTTCCTCATAATTCATTTAATGTTTTTCGCTTTATCTGTTTGCTTTCACTTTCGTGTTCCATCTCACGTGCTTATTTGACGTTATTTCACCCCTGTATTTATTTCACTCTGCTTAAACATGCCTTTATTCCATCTTAGAAAAATATCATTTATCGCTTTCTGTAATCGGTGCATTTTTTTAGGCATTCAATGTGATTGTTTCATGGGTGTATAGTCGACATGACTGCTCTCTTCCCTGATTTATTTAGGGCAAACGATTTTCCAGAATAGCTTTATAAATAGACAGTGAGAAATTACATATGCTCTATCCTCTTGCCGCCAATGTATTTGTACTTTCACTGTCGTGGAAATGATTCTCACTTTTGGGAAAAGAACGCCCAAGTGGCTGGGATCCATTTCATTGAAGCCTCGCTTGCTTTACTCGGCCTTTCTCACCCTTCTTTCCTTTCAGCCCCCCTCCTTCCCTTCACAATCCCCTCGCCATCCCTTCCTTGCGAAGCTCCCATCTATCACCTTTCCTTTATCGCGTTTTCCTCAAGGATTAGGCTGTAATCTGTCACCGAACGGACGTTAATTCAAGGTTTCTAGATATCTCTGGATTATTTCCTCGAAATTTTGCCTTTCTTCATCACTTCTCCTCTTTTTTCGGTGGAACGGGAAGAAAAAGAGAGAGATCATGGCCCCTGTTAAGGGAGACCTTTGAGGGAGAGCCTTCTCCTCCTCTTCCTTCCCTCCTCTCCAGCCAGACCTTTCGACCTTCTCTCGCCTGCCTGACTGGCCCCTTTCTCCAGACAGACCCCCCCCCCTGCTTTTCCTCCCCCCTTCTTCTCTCCTTTCCATTCTTAACGCATTCGCTCTCTTCATATATTTTTTGCGTGCGGCCGCCTCGCATTTGTCATTTTGAGGTGGTCTCCCCTTTTTTGTTGTTATTATTTTTCGGGGAGCCGTCTCCCTGTAGGGTTCCTGCTCCTTCTCCATTCCTAGACGGGGTCATTGGGTCAATACACGCTCGCGGTCAATGGAAAATTGCTAGTGGGTTGGTGGAATCATATCGGTGAAATGGCGACGACGTCAGAGGGATTGAGTGAGGATGAGGGGGAAGAGAATCATCAGCACTCACGGGAGTGTGAGTGGGTGTGGTGGTTCGGCGTCATGGCAGCAGAGGGAGTGTGGGTGGAGGAAGGGGGAGGGGCAGCAGTTCACGTCACGCGAAGGGTATATTGCGGTGGAGGACGTGGAAGAGGGAAGACATCAGTCAGTCTGCCTCCGTCTCCGCTCCTTCGGCTTGAGTGGGAGATTTTACAAGGAGGGTCGATGATAGTGTGGGAGGAGTAAAGGACTCTCTCTCTCGTGGTCCCTTTTCTCAAATCGCCTCTCTAGGTGCTCACTATTACTTCGATAATGCCCCTACCGTGGCAGCCAAAATCGTGCAGGGTTTTTGCTGTGTGGCAAAAAAATGAGCTTTTCTTTAAAAGGTACTTCTCCTAGTATTATTGCGGCCCCGGCATAAGCTAGTATCGACTCATTGCTTGCATCTCCATGCTCATATGGAAACAACATTGTTGGTATCCGATAGTTTTGTGGATAAATATCGATATCATTGTTTATAAATTGGTAATCCTTGTATAAAATTGTCTCAGGTTTGCAATATTTGAGCAGCTCCACATCTAATTATAAGTGCAGTCGCGCAGTACAGCCTTGAAAATTTTTTTGGCCTTGCTTTTCTTGATCTTGCTTTGGAAGCCATAGTTGTGTAGTTTTTTTGTGCTGAGTGGTAAATAATCAGGAATTATCATGTTATTATTAGAATGTATTTATCATAAATGAAATATTCTTTTACTAGGGCTACGTGATCCAGCACAAGCCAGTGACAATCCATTGCATCAATATGGCCATAAACGAAGATATCATCAATTATCGATTGAATTGTAGATAAGCGTGAATTTCCTGAATAATAAAGCGTTGATCCTTAAGTAATATTGTTTCAGGCTTGCCAAGTTTAACTTCTCCGTGGTAACTTTAAAAGGCAAAACTTTCAACTGTCATTGCGAGAATTTACTTGCCATTGTTTCCGTTTAATTACTTTATTTACAAGTATGATTATGTAACGCAGCGTAAATTGACAAAAATAAATCAGAAAGAGAAGATAAGTGTATTTATTGGTTACTCTTTGCTCAGAGTTTAGAGGCTAGGGACAGAGGGGGTCATATGGCCTCATCTAGCCCAGGATAAATAATTATAAATAAATTCCTTATTCAAAGTTCCCTGTCCAAGTTCACGATGAAGAGAGGAGGAAAATTAGTGTAGGGAAATATTTATCAGTGTTTTTATAGTTAAAATTAATGTGAAATTGTGAGTGTGTCATATTCAAGTGAGTAGCTCTTCTTGTCTTTTGTATAAAAAAATATGTATACCTTTGGCAATCTCTGCAAAGCCATTATTGCATTATCGGTAGGTGTATTCCGCAGCTATTTGAGTGCAGGTAGATGAGAGGAGCAATCAAGGGTTGCACGGAGGTAAGGAAGATAAATTGAGGGGGCGGCAGGATTGGAGTGGTGTCTGAAGGATTCGAAATATCTTTGTCGAGACGAGAGTTTTCGAAGTGCGTGTCATTTTCGTTCGCTGCCGAGATTCGCTCATACACGTGAGTGGGAGGTGGTAATGTGTTCGACACCGCCAGTGAAATTTATCCGACAATCTAATCAAGTACTCGGCGATGGAGGGTAAAAATTCCCCTCGAAGCAGTCTGCCTCTTATGTTAATTCTCCCGAAAGGTTAATGGATGAAAGCAACAGGCTTGAAAACAACCAACCTTTTTACGGCTTTTAATACCATGGTGCGTAATGTACTGTAACATTGAAGTGCCTCGAGAATTATTCCGTTCACTGTTAGGTAGAGATGAAACTTGAGAAAGTGGTAATATACAGATTAGAGCACGATATCGCTTTAGGGATTTTACTAGTACGTTAAAATGAAACTTACCAATTATATACCAATGTGGTAAGTAAGTACCAATACCTTTAAGAGTATTGTATTCAAAAGAATATTTCTGTTCATACTGGAAGAATCGGAAAGGTTATTCGGTAATTTAGATTCAATTTTTAATCCTTAATTTTGGCTTTGTTTTTATCTTCAATCATAATGTGATAACATTTTTGCCACGCTTTGTTATGCTCACCGGGTTTAAGGTTTATTCTGGTGCTTTTCATATTATTTCTTGGAAACTTAACGACATGATAAAAATGCACCATCAGGTCTCAGGTAGACCTGATGATGACGCTTTAACTGTTGAAACACGTGCTGTGTACAAGTACATATTAACATGAAGTGGACAATACAACTCGTGCATTTTAATTTAATCCTAGTTGATGGAAAATAAAACATCCTTTAAGAGATACTTCAATATTTCAAGGCCACGCAAGTTAATGCAGCCTTTAGCTTCATGTGAAAATTGAAAATGCATTTTTATAAATGATATAATGTGGAACGACATTTTTGTATAGAGGTATACTGTTGAGTATGCTGTAAGCGTGAGCTGTTGGATTCAGCTTATTTAAGCTGAATTGATTACTGATATAGAGTGTTTATTTTAAAAGGACACCCACAGCTCACGCAAGATATTGTTATTATATTACAAGACCGATAAATAAAAGGTTTTCCCGCAGATATTCACTTTCATCTCCTTCAAAGATCATTTTGGTCAAGGTCGCGCGATAAAATCGATTAAAGAAGAATAAGTGGCTGCGGAACTCTATTCAATTGGGATGCTGCAAATAAATTAACCGAATATCAGACAAGGAAATGGCATTCAATCTCAAGTGGGAGAAAAATGGCCCACTTATCTCATCTCGAGATGCTAGTAATGCAATATGGAATTATAATTAGGAAAACTATTATACTTCTTCCTTCTAGATATACCAAAGACTAAACTTGCTAATAGTATGCGCATCAGAACTATCCAGACGTAAAGAAATTAGCATTGAATTGGAAATATTGGAGGACTGTAACCTTCTGGCCACAGTACTATTAAGCTATTATGGGGAGATTAGTCAAATAGTACAAAATAAGCTAATGACATTATAACTCGCATTAACGGTTCAATTTATTTTATTATCTATAATAAAGGCATTATAAATATAGTGAAGGAAAAATATCAGTAGTGTCAAAAGATGTGGATTTAAGGATAGGTTGTTGAGTTACGGGAAGTGTAGTAACATAAAGTAACATTTGAAATCGAGGAAAGTAAAAGAGGGTTGGAGAAAAGGCTATTGTCATGTGAATTTATAAAAAAAAATCTACTTTTGCAATATCATCCGTGTATATAATTGCTACGAAGTCCGGAAAGGGATTTCCGGAACATTATGCATGCATTTTAATACATATACATATCCATACATGTGAATAATGTTTTTATTTGCAAGCAATAATCTCATAATTTTCTTTTTTTAGCATACAATAAGCTATCAGAAAGAAAGTGCATTTGCTTTAGAAAAAGTGATGAGAAGTTCTCTTAGAAAGGTATTTTATTGTGATGAATGAATTTTTGCTGTTTTTTCCTATTTTTCGGTACGCCCAATCTCATTTCGGTTGCATCCTGTGACTTGCAAACATTTAAAAAGGAGAAAACGATGGAAAATAGGATGAGAATGATATACAAAGCGATGAATAATTGTATTCTTTTGTGTGAAAATGCTACGTACGATATCAAAGTGCTCCATCGCTTTGTAGCACATATTCCGTTGGTAACCATGTGCACCGTTGTCCCTTATCGAGTAGCGTGCCAAAGTTTTGGCCTCCCTTACTTCAACGAGCTTCGCGTGCGTCACATTGAGAGAGAATATCGCTCATTAGGGCACATTCTGCTGTCACAAGAGACGTGGAACGATCTTGAAAAGCATTCTAGGCAACATGCGCGTATGAGAGGCAGCGCCTGGACTGACAAAATGTTATGTCTTGCATAGTTGCGTTGAGACAGAATTTTACGTTGAAAAGGAGTTTTTGTGAAAAACTCCATACGCACGCGCACGGGTGTAATTCATGGCCAATATACCCCCTATTGTGCTAATGGAAAGGGCAGCAGACGAGGGTAAAGAAGTTTCCATGTTAGTAGCGAGGAAAATCGTTTCTTTTGATGCTATGGGTCTCTTGATTTCATTTTTTTAGATTTCACAGAAAACTACGTGTTGAGTTTTATCTCTAATTTTATGTTAGTGACGGAGTTTGAATTGAATAACATCATAATAAGGCCTTGGTAAAGACCAATCAGTTCAAAAAGTTGAATCCAAAACTTAAATTATATCAAAAATTGTTTAAAAATAAAATAATATGTTGCATAAGAGCGTTTGTGATTGATAACAAATTTTTGACGTAATTTAATGTGAATACGCAAAGAATCCTGAAATTTTTAAATCATCTTGGCTTTGTCAGAACTTACCAGATAGTAGCAAGCCTCATTGCTTCCGCATTGTCATCCACATCGGTCCATAATCCTGTGTCAATAATTTAGATTCTGTAAGCAAGTAATTGTGGCTCAAATATTTCTTCCGAACAGAAGACTCCGGTGGTGAGAATGCAAATTGGTGAGAATGATGTCGAAATCAATATAGGCAAACGTGGAAGACAAATAAAGAAGAAATATAACTTCACCGAGGAAACCGTCTCATGGAATGAACAAATATTTTTTTTTATTACCGAACTACCATAATTTGAGTGTATTATGACATTTTGGAAACAGATTTCTCCAAAATCTCTTCTGCAATTAGTTTTTCAAGCCACATATGAGCCAAAAATAGTTTTTCGCGGCCACACTTTCAACAGAATCAAAATTCTCTAGTTTTGGCACAACCTTGACCATAGAATTTATTTCAAAAGAATCTATTTTATTTAATTTTTGCCGAAGAGTTGAATGGAAAATATTGGTACCTGTAAGAATTTACGACTTTGGGTTCCACAGGCTTGGTATAGGTTTTTGCTCGACAAGGTGTAGTGACGACAGGATATAAAACTCGAGCCATTGGAAAAGTAATAAAACTTTTTTAGTTCTGTTTGCCATTCCTGACAGTGTTTGTAACTTGAGTCTTATTGCTACATTCAACAGTCAATAAAATCTATTTTATACCTAGTAAGCTATATTTGTGACCCTCATCTTACGATACTATAATTTTTTCCAACGTTGCAGGCTGCATTCTCTCATTTTGCTATACCTCCACCGAACGACACCCCTATTCTCCAAAGTCGAAATTTTTGCCCCTATATCTGTCACTGAGGTAAATGGAAAAATAATTGTTTCTTCTTGTTCCGTAACTGAGCTCTATGGGCTCAGTAGAAAAACTATTGATTTTTTTTGCACAGAACATATTCCCATTCTTGGGAAATTTTTAGCCTATATATCTTTTAAGGTTTCGCGTTTCAAAACTGAAATTAAATATTTGGTTATGTTGGGAGTCAAACCATTGTGAACTTCATTCCCTTAACGCATACATTTCGAGAAACCTCCCCTCATTGGTTACCGCCTGTAATAACCACACTTTTGAAGATTTTTGCCACTTCCAACAGGCCTTAGCTAAAGTATCTTGAATATCTTTTTTAATATTCAAACTAAATAAATTTAAAATTTCGAGCACCTAAAAATGTCACCTCAATGCTTAATATATCATCATTGGAAAATCTATCGTTCAATGATACCGGATATGTGACGTCAGATAAGAGTAACATTATCTCTTCCTCGCATATTTTGTTCACTTAGTGGCTTACTCTGAATCCCTGTTTTGTTGTTGAGGGTTAAATTTTGTTCCGGAAAAATAAGGGTACGCTTCCTCACGATGCGGATTTTATACACTCCCTTCGCATTTTTTTCTTGAGCAAGAAAAGATGAGAGGGTTTCAGAAACCACGACACTTTTGGCGCACGGAGTGAAGTAACACAAAAGGTATATATATTATCTAAATGAAACTAGGAAGCAACTGCCGCGCTAATGGGATTTCATTTTTGCGGCGGGGACGTTGAAGGGATGTGACTGGAGTCCTCGAGTTTCTAGCGCTCGCCTGTCACCCGACACTCGTTCTAATTTCTTTGCGCTCGACAATTGAGGAAGACATCTAGCGGGGTGAAATCGCGTTACCCCACTGGCATGACGAGGTTTCTTCGCTTCGCGGGATGGCTGGAAAACGCGCCGTAGTCTACGAATTTGCAAAGCGAACCCGAAAACACACAAGATGATGGCAAGCTAAATGCGGATAGGAAGGGAGTCTATGCCCCAGCATCACTACTTAACTCTCATAGGGCATTTTTTTCTCCACTCTGGGCTTTAATTAGCGTGTCATAGCTTAGTATCTTATGGTGAGGGGAGGGAAAACTTCATTCTTAGTGCCGACATCAGATTGAATAAATCTTATTCGAGTGGTTGGAAGCAGAGCTTTGATATATAGCCGAAAATAAGCCTCACTAAGGAGGTCAAAATGCGATCGGTGGTGAGTGAGTATTTAATGATGTTACTTAAAAATGTATTAAAATGTCTTAATGTAACAAAATCTGCCCGTGGTTCCATTGCAGCACTTAATGATTTGAACTCGTAGCAATGGCTGGCTATCCTTATTCTTCATTTCTTCTTCATAAATTAATTTAATTAAGCTAGCTAATCATTATATTACCTGAGTCTTTGAAGCATTAAACATGTTAGTGAGGAGGGTAATAGAAAAAAGACCGGTGGACAGAAATGAGGGAGGGAATGATGAAGAAATGAGTGTGACTGGGGAGGAATGAAGGTTGTTGGATCCAGAAAGGGTGATTGGAACAGGTAGTCTGGGACAATGGAATTCAGGAGGTCCTTTATTGATGCTGAATGCTGGGCAAGCGATGACGTGGAAGATTTGGATAGAAATATGAGTAGAATGAAAAGGGCCAATTAATAGGGAGGAATAGCAAAAGGAAAGAGTCGTTATGTGAATGGAATATAAAGGCCAACAGGGACACTCAATCAATAACAATCCTAGCGAATACAAAAATAAGATCAATCGGTCAATGCGTCTTTGCTGTGTTTAAATATGATGGTAAATAAAATACTTGTATATCCCCGTTAAACTGCTGGGTACTCAATGACTTTGATGTTTATCCCATTTATCTCGTTCTGTGATCAAGGGTCGCTATGTTTTCCACCTCGTTTTTGTGACTGAAAACTTGGTACCTATGCAATCATGAACTATTTTGTATCTATTCCTCCGCTGGTTGACGGTTTTTAACAAAATATGCGCCCGAAAATGCCTTATTCGAACGATTTTTCCTTCAATTATATAGTGCTTGAAATTATCTCTAAGGAGGAAAAATCTCAGCTACGTAGAGCTCATGAGATTTGATTGCGGCACGATGCTGGATTTTCTAATTGGAATTCATTAGTTCTGTAAATTTCCTCCTTTTGAATATCCATCTATTCCGGGAACTTACGACCAAGTGAAATGATTTTGTTCGTCGCAGTTTTTCCCAGAATTGTTTCCGTGATGAAATTATAAGATTAGTGAAAATTGCGTTTTCTGAGTCCAAATATGATGGGACTAGAGGAAATTGGAGCAGTAAATGCTAATTTGCTTTCATATGCTTCAAGTACACCGAAAAGGAGGAGTTTAAGGTGCAAATACTTGCAAAGGTTGAAATTTGCTTCCGAATCTCTCTCGGGATGTACACTTGAAGGTCAACTATTGGTTAATTATCGCAAGTGTACATTAGAATCAATTAGTAATCAGCCGCCATGATTGTTCCCAAAAGTGAATATGAGCAAATACCCCAACCCTGTGGACATTCGTTGTGAGAGAAATGAACTTTAACTTTTAATTGTCTCAGCTTTTGCCTCAATGTTTTCATGCAGAAATTTTTATGAATTTCACGGATTGCTTATTGTTTATCTCTTAAATTCTGGGCGAATCAAATTAATTTGTTCGGTTAACATAGAAAGAAAAAATACGAGCCAAATCCACAAAAATACGAAAATTTACTACCTAACCTGAGCCAGGTCACCTGACGATGCTGTAATACAGTGAAAACCGGGTCGTAGTAAAGTTTATTATTTTTGTGGATATGGCTCGTATTTTTTTCTTTCTGTGTTATTATGTTTCGCTTCCACTCCATATCGCCTGAATTTTCAGAATTAATTTGTTTGGAGTTAATCCTCGTAGAACCGGCGTTCACGTGAATAATATCGGAACAGATTGTTTAACTTGGTGGGAGTTATGCCTGCGTTATTTCCATTTGAAGTGCTTTTAATTGTTTAAATATTAATAATTGTTTAATTATATCGGAACAGATTATGTTTAAATTGGTGGGATTTATGCCTGCGTTATTTCCATTTGAAGTGCTTTTAATTGCTTGACTTGGGTGGCCTTAATGAGGGAGGTATCTTCGAGAAGGACGGAACATCACCATGCCTTTGCGCCCAAACTTTAAGTGAACGTCCGTCGCTGCTACTCCCTTGCTTCCCGCATGATCCAATTTCGCGGTTTCTCGCACGCATACACACACTCACGTACGTGGAGACGATTTCAGGCTCTCCTTCATTTCACAAGCAAGAGAGCTGCTCTTTGTACCACAATGGGGAGAAGGGGGGATTTGACTCTTAGCAGGTTAGGTAGCATCCCACGGTGCTCAAGTACACTCACTCATATCTAGTGCTCATGGTTGGTTGCTGTCGTCTCCGAATAGATACATTTTATATGTTTGGTTCTACCTTAATCTAGATCAGTGTTTCTCAACCTGTGGTACGCGTGGCCCTTATGGTACACTCTTCTTGATTATTTAGAGGCATGCAAAGAAAGGGTGAACTGCTGGCATTTAAAGATCGACAAATTAGCTTGACAAAAACGTTATTGCACTTT
Source organism: Platycnemis pennipes (assembly GCA_933228895.1). Taxonomy (NCBI): domain Eukaryota; kingdom Metazoa; phylum Arthropoda; class Insecta; order Odonata; family Platycnemididae; genus Platycnemis; species Platycnemis pennipes. The sequence continues at coordinate 59,198,658 of OW121853.1, forward strand.
TCCACAAATTTTGCTAACTGCATACGTCGCGTTTCGGCTGTTATGCCATTCTCAGGTACAATCCTTTACCTTATACCTGAGGATGGCATAACAGCCGAAACGCGTCGTACGCAGTGAATAAAATTAGTGGAAAAGTGCAATAACGTTTTTATCATGTCAGTTTCTGCCTTCCACAACATCTCGCCAACGTCGGTTCCTTTAATCGACGAATTAGCTATCTTGTTTTAGGATACACCAGGGAATCAACATAAAAATGAATATCAGCTAAGTTACAATCATGACAAAATGGATAGAAGGTATAGAATAGGAAAATTGACCACCGAGGGGTACGCAAGCAAAAAAAGGGGTTGAGAAATGCTGTACTAAATCATTTACATCCTTTTTACCTCTATTCTTCAAATTGTAACGATACCGTTAACGTTCTTCGTGAAGTTGAATTATTTCGGCTGAAAACTGAGAAAAAATAAGTGCACCTGTTGAAATAAGGGGATCTGTGTCGTATGTTAGCTTACCATCCTGATGATCGAGTCCTGGCATTGACAGAGATGTTTTATTTGTGTACCATTCTTTAATTCTGTGAAGAATACGTCAAGTTCCGTTCTCCATCCATGCGATGGGACGTTATACTTTGAATCCCTTGGTGCCATTGATTAGGATCAGGTTAATGTCGATTTTTTGCCCTCTTTCCCTGAAAAATTCCACCTCCACCCAATTACCAGCCTATTTTAAATAGCGAAAATTTCCTTAGATGTCAGTAGCCTTTCCCAAACGGCCATTTACTACAACGTAGGGAAATAAAAGATTATAATTTTAGAAATTCGTGATTGGATTCGGAAAACGGAGGTTTAGCTTCCTGATTGAATACGATAACTCGGCATTTGATTTTGTCATTTATAAATTTGCTACACGACCGTTACAAGAAGGAAAGAGGAATGAATTTTACTCCACTGTGGAAAATTCTCCCTATTTTAGAGACGTTTCTTTTGCATACCTACTATTTTCCTTTATTTTGATGCGAATAAGCTAAGAAATACTGCTATTGAACACGTCAGCTACGTGCACTTTCTCGTGAATCCCTCCTAAAATAATTAATTACCTTTTCGCTTGCTCAATGCTTTTCTATCATGCACAGGCAACATTACCTGTTAATAAGGTGGTAGTAAAGGGTGTTAAGGTGTTAACACCTTTGATTGCGTGTGCGTGTGTGGCTGTGGAGCGCGTCAACATAATGCTATTTGAACTTCACCTTTGAGTCAAAAATGTACGCATTCTACTGCTGGAATAATTCGGTGAGATTCTTCCAACGCTAAGTATCGAGTTGAAACCAAAAGTATTATTTGCGTGTTTCAAGTATCCTGAAATGAATAAAATAGAAATTCAATGATCAAGTGCCATGGGCTTTTTATGTAATACTTCTGATCTTAGAATTACAAAATTGCTAGGTCCGAAGGAAATAGAATCTATATTTTATTGTTAAAATATGGAAATTAATTCACGAAATGTTGATTTGTTTTTCAAATTTTCTCACAAATAAGTTCATGCCATTTAAACAAATTTTGATGAGTTTTCATCCATAAATGAGGAAGAAGAGTGTTTAAACAAGGGCCTTCTCTTCTGAGAATTTCTTTATAAAAAATATCCATATTATATTTAGCAGAAAAATGTATTTAGCGAGCTGTCGTTTATTCAAGCGCTCACTTGAAAGTTATTGCGTTGAAAAAGGTAGTTAATATAATTTATGAGGTGTACCATTTACATTTACATGGTATGGCTTATTTTTACCCTACACTCTTAAATTTACATTGCAAGTTAATTTGTGATCACCGATTAACTTGCAGTCGCTTTAATACTTTGAGCAGTTACAGCTCTTTTGCCTGTTTCTATATGCTTTGTTTGCACTCGTGATAGCGTTTCACGAGCATACATGAATACATTATTTGACCCATTATGATTTATGAGTGAGGATTCTTAAGAAGCTTCTGATAACTTGGTGTGAATTAGACATGCTAACTTTTCGGGCAATGAGCACTCTTTTCTTCTCTCATTTTGAGGTCAGTACCAATGGATAGGTTTCTTACGATCTCCGGTCGGTATATTCCGTATTGTCAATAACATTAAATGAATCTCTCCGACCATCCTGTATACAGAATGCAGCTTACTCCAGCATTCTGGTCTCACTCACCACATTGCAAGTAGGTATGTACCTACAACTTGCGCTATGAAAATGCGCGGAAAAATAGACAATGTCGGTGTTAAGAAACGGTCTAGTGGTTCGTTCGTAGTAATTGCCGTGTGAAGTGAACATTCAAAAACGGCTCCTCCGACTCATGCTCAGAATGAAGGCAGAGGGAAAGAGTGACGACTAGTTCTCAGACACGAGGAAAGAAAATTGGCGCAAAATCTAGTTTTACCGACCTGGAATCCTCGAGGAGGAAAAAAAAACTATTCCCGCATAAGGGGACGGGATGTAGCAGGAAAGTTGGTTGTTCGTCAACTTTCTGTCCGTTGTCATATTTATTCTCGCCGCGTATCATCGGAGCAGGATGCGATGAGTGATGTGCATGTGTAGCATTTTCTCTCGGGCGGAAACTCAAATCTGGAGTAGGGATATTCTGTTGCCCGTGCGAAAAACGTATCGTCCATTTATAGACTTTCGCGCGAAAAATTTCCTCGTGAATGTCTCGGTTGATTCGTATCTTGGAGAAGTTTTTCAGAGTTTTTATTGCTCCCAAGCTCCCGTGATTTAATAGAGTGTGCCAGGCATAGCTCAAAAGAAGTATTAGTACGTTGTAAACCATTTATCATGCTTGTGCCCCTTTTGCGTGACCCGTCACCTCCACCTACACAAGGAGGATAGGCTGAGCAAAATATGCGATATCTATCGTTGTGTTACAACATGCTAAACCAGACTGGTAACCGGCAGAAACATTCATGATCTCGCGATTATTGTAGGAGGTATAAATTAAGCGAGGAAAAAACCAAACATAAAAATGTAACGTTCATACTTGCTCGTAATTTCGCATATTTTGTCAGCAGTAGAATTTGCGTACTTTTTGCTCTTGGAAAATTTTAAATCTTTACTTTGTGCCGACTACAATTTTTTTCCTCTATACTTTTTTTCCATGATTTTCGATGCGTTTCCTGGGTATTTGTTAATATCATATCGTAATGTTATTCTATATCTTTTTCATACCGTAGTGAGTGAAGTTCTGCTCAGAAACCATCCGTGAAACTTCGTCTAATGTTTGGATGGCGTGCGTTGCTCACTTTGCATCTTGATGGTCTCCGAGGATATTTCAAGATATTTAAGAAACGGGAGGCTAAATCCTCTCTCTCGAGTTATTTTTCGCTCCACGAAACGAAGCCTTACAGCGTGAAACCTATTATTTGTGCGGGGGTGACAATAAGCTCTTGTTCTACTTTAAGACAACTTAAGGTTTCGAGATATTTATGATTCTGGAAAATACAATACGTTCTACTCATTATCGTCCGATACACGTGATGTTACTTCACACCTTGGACCAAAATGTTGGCCTAGCGGAAGGACATTTTCATCTTATCCCTTGAAGCACTTGTGGAATAGTTGTATATGTATTTAAATTAGATGAATGGAAAATAAGGGATACATCTGAAATTAATGAACTAGGGAACCGAAGATGTTGCATTTCATCTTTATGCAAAACGAGACATTATTTAGAAGATAAAAGCAGGGTTTTGAGTTTGGCTGAGTGAATTCATTGATAACAAGCTGTCATCCCAGTTGAGAAGCAACTTACATTCTGGGTGAGAGCGAAATTAAGATAACGGACAAAAATAGACCAGTGTGATATGTATGATTTGGCATGTCGGTGTACAACGTGCGTATATAAAGTATATAAGGAAATTTTTATGCTATGAATTATTTTTTCTGATGGTAGAGAAATGACACTTAAATATTAAGTATAGGTATTTATTTTATTAGGTATATTCCGTGACTTTCTCTTTAAGTATTTTACTCTTTAAACACTCTGGAAATAATTGAAACCTCAATTTTATTTCGTCAAGTTCATTGATTACTATACAGTATATTAGGATAGAGTCGGTGAATTAGGAAGATGCTTTCATGGTTAATTTATAATATGCCAGTCAGAGGTATATGACTTTGTATTGACTTTTGAGTGAGGAATTTCAATGGTTTAAATATGAATAAATGAGTTTAAAAGTAGAGTTCGTATTTTAATTTTCGTGTATGTAACTGGAACACACATTTACTCTGTTCAATCAATTTAGGTTGATATTTCAACAATAGGAAATTACTATTTTGGTGTAAAACCACAATCTATCATTATTAGGTAGTGTTTACCCTTGGTAACTATTATCATTGGTTCTTGCAAATTCTTCCTTGAAGAGTATGATAAAATGCCTTGCTCTTTGGGTATTTAGGCATTGGATTGCTGGTATAGAGTTATTCTTCGTGATACGATCATTATCAGGTAAATTAAGTTCCTCTTTTTGGTCGTAGAATAATTGGATACTACAGAAAATTAAATTTCGTTGTGTTTATAGCGAGACACTTGCCAAAATTTATCATTTGACTCTTAAGGTACATTAAGTTCTTCAAAAATTTCAATTCCTGCCTGATAATTGCTACTCCTTTACATTTATTTGACAAGAGGCTAAGGGTGTCGTAACCTCGAGAGCCAACATTATCGTTTTCACGGGGTAGAAATAATAAATTATGAGAAAAATAAAAAGTTTTCAGCAAGTCTTGTAATGAAAATGGAAACATGAATACCTGAGGTGAGATTAAGATCCTTTGAATGTATGAAAGAAGCCTCCCAAAATGAACGATAACCAATTACCATTTTAACACGTTAATGATATTCAAAGCCTTATATCTAAACTGTCATCTTTGTGAATGAATACACCTAATTTTTTTCAAAGCTTCATTTCTTCCTATTTTATGCTTTAAATTATCATTTCATTTTATTTATCCTTCCTTTTGGTATTTTCTATTACATCCTCAATGCTTTTCTCGAATTCTCAGTTTTTCATCTTACCCTCTCTTTCATGCAGATTTATTAGTCTAATGTTATTCCCCGAGGATGGTTGAGTTATACTGTCGTTTTCATTTTCATCAGTCTATCGCTTTCAGTATTATTTTTGCCTGTCATCATGCATTAGTATTACGTCTAATTCTCCTCAATAAAACAAATTTTTGGATCGGTTATTACCTCCACAACATCTTATGTAATTAATTGATTTTCCGTTCTTTTGCATTATAAACGATTGTCATCATCATTAAATGTATATCTATCGAGTGTAACCAGATTTATCGTAACGTATGGGTGTAATTGATTTAAAAATTAATAGAACACTGAAGAGTTTTAACTAACATTATCATTTCTCACATTTTTACTACTCCCTTTTTCCAAAAAACGTTTCACCCATTTGCGGAAAAATTCATCGCCTTTGACTTCCGCTGCGTGCAAGAGACCTATCGATGTTAAGAGTCAATGACGTTCACGCGCACATAAACATTTCTCTGTGAATTCCAAGGTTCTCTATTTCGTTATCTCCTACTCCTTAGATGCTTTTCTCTTCCTCGATATTCATCTCTTCACCTCCCTGCCTTTGTGTCCGCACTCATCCTTCGGTCATCCTTGGAACTACCGTCCACAGACGTCGGGAATAAAACTGGATGAAATCGTGGACGGGTCAGTCAAGAAGTTTATGAGGGGGGAGGGTCGTAAAGAAAATGATTTCGAGACGAATAACCCGTGAGGGTTGGAGACAGATAAGAGTTTTATTCATAATCAACTCCATTCTCGCCGCTGGTCCTCTTTTTCCCATCCCATATTACTGTTTCCAGCGCGAGTCCAGTGAAGCACTACCGATGGTTTACACCTTTCGCCCACGCCATCCCTTAAAGCGCCCATTACACGACTTGTTCCCTCTCTTCATCCCCTCTGCTCTCCCTCTATCTCCTCCCCGTTTTTCCCCACCCCCCTCCCGACCAGCAAACCCGCAGGGAAAAGAAGAAATCACGGGCGCTGATAACGCGGGCTCATCTCACAGAAATCAACTCCGACCACTCTCTCGTCCTCTTGCCCGTTTTTATTTTTATTCAAGCGGCGCGGCGAGTTAGCTTCATTCACTCCAGGGGACGGGACCCCGGCGAAAGGGATGGATGATGTTGCGGGGGGGCGAATGGGTTCATTTGAAAATTTGCGACGCAATAAATTTCGCACCGTCGTGGGGGAGGATGGGAGAAGGGAGGAAGGGGGGGTGTGAGTCGCTGCTTTGTTCCCTCCCCTCCATTTCTCACTCTGTGGAGGGCGAGAGGGAGAGTGAGGGCGAGGGAGGAGACCGGGGAAAGGTTGCAGTGTGTTTGGCCGAGGTCTCGGCGAGAGGGCGGCGGCCGCCGCCGCCGGGGGTTAAAGGCATTACCACGAATGAGGGCTGCCATAAACACTTCAGTGAGACTCGCGCCTCTAATGGGCCTTGGAGAAAAAATATATAAGGGGGAGGTCTCGCACCGGCGGCCGAGAGCGTGACCGACAAAGCGGGGGTGAGCAGCCAACCCACACCCCGTCTTTGCCTTACCTCCTCCAACAACCTCCACACCCCCCTCTCTCCCCTCGTCGTTACTTGCTCTCCCCGCCCAGACCTCCCCAGTCCACCCACGCCAGCGACCGCCTTATCAATCCAAACGAATCGTGCATATCAGAGGCCATGGATCTCTCGCCTCCCTCCCCCAAGGGAGAAAACCCTCCTCATCATCCAGGTCGACGCTCATGCCGAACCACGGACTCCCTCCCAGACGAAGTTGGAAAGGGAGATAGTTGGTCATTCCTGTTTTTTTTTCGTTTCTCGTGCTTTGAGGAAGCTTAGCCGTAAATACAGGAGTTTCCTCGTGGATTACGTCATTTGAGAAACCTCCCTGGCGAAGGAGAGACTTCCGCCTTCCCTCTTCCCCTTTGGCTCCACCCCTCCTAATGTTTTTCCTCCCTTTTTATTTGCACTCTCCCTCTCCGTTCCCTCGTAATTTTCGTCTCTCCCTTGAGTCTTGAATTGGGTCTTGAAGTTAGTGAGCTCCTCTCATGTACACGTTCTGTACTTGCACAATTGATGGGGCAACGGGAGTCTTTTGAAAAAGTGTATCGGTGAAGACTCTAGACGGTTTTTTCTCGCCAAGTGTACTCATGAGGGACAGACACATAGCCAGGGGGGGCTTCTGGCTCCCCCCGAATTTTTTTCCCAATAATTCTATTGTTCCGATTTTAGCAGTGAACTTTACCAGTTAGAAGAGATAAGATGGCACTGAAAAAGTAAATACCAAGAATTAAGAGAAGAGATTTATAACATCGGCACCGAATGAGCAAGGCTGATTTCTTTCAAGTTACGCAAGACTTAGCCCCCCCCAAGCAAATTTCTGGCTATGTGCCCGATGATGGATATCATTGATTCACCGGGATGTTCTATTTCAGAGTTAAAATTACGCTTCCGAAACATGTCACTGCTACAGTGAAAATAGTAATGAATACATGTAAACATGCGTATTTTCAAATGGTTCATTAACTATCATACCCTGAATGCATCAGTTTTATTCTCTCTCAGGTTGTCACGTTTCTATCAAATTACCACGGAGCAGTGCACTTTTATATTCATAAGATAGCAGTTCTAGTTCAGGCAATAACGTGTTCATTCTCTAGTGATTTTTCCACTTTCAGATATATTTACATCAGGGGAAATCATTATTTTTTTACAGATCTCTAGCAAAAGGTTCCGCATTCGATACCAATATGCTATTTGCAATTAATCAGTACAAAATGGCACTGAAATTGATCTGCCACTCTTTCAGCCATGGCGTGTATTCATTTCATGTGCCTTTGTATGATAAATGGGGTATGTCGATAGCGTCAGGCTGTATATATTCAATCAATTTGATCAGTGATGCGCTATCTTGTCATTAGATGGATTGATTAGGTGACTGAATAAAAACTATACCCCGATTGCGTTCAGATGTTCAACTTTTGATTCCTCCTTCAAATGATATTTACGCTAGTGATAGGCGTCACCAGTATGCACTAATATTTATACGACATCCATGAAATATAATTTTATGATTAAAAACTCGTAATGAAGTTGGATTAATCTTCTGTGGGAAAATTACTCTTTTGCCTTCTTTTCCAATACACTCCATTCTTAATGTTCTCTTTCCAATTTAAAAATTAATTTTATCGCGAAAAGAATGAATTTTACTCCTATCTGTAATACATTTCATTGGTTTTGAAGATTGGATGCGTACAGTAAGCTAAGACCATGAGAAATAACAGACAAACTGGCATCGTAATTACTGGGAGCTATATATTATTACTTTTTTATTTTTTTCCAGCATCTCTGTGCTACCATAACAGTCGCCGCTCCCTTCAGTCCATTAGGTGGCTCGCTTCACACTATAAATCTTACTTTATATTGAAGTGAATTTGTCCCAAAATAAAAGATAATTCTTTCCTCGGACGAAATCCGCAGTAAATAAATTGCTGTTCCTAAATAAGAGCCAATTTTGGTCAGTTCATTGCAAATGATAGTCTCCCAAATCTATCTATGGCTTGAGGCCGATCCATTTCATTCGGTCCGATGTAATTGGCCAACGGCAGTAAAACGTGTGATGTAGTGCTATGGCTTTTTATAGATCTTTTCGCAAGATTTTCGGGTATTTCTGAACGTTTGCAATATCCCACACCGGGAAATCGTCATGCATTTTTTTTCCAAAAATTAAAACACTCTGCAGTGGAAAATTGGTTTTCGACTTTCGTCCTGTAATTTTCTTAATTAAAATGACGTTTCGATTGCATAGTTTTCTGTATTGGTTTGTCTCCCCTATAACAAATGGAACAAAATATTATACTTGTTTTGTTAAAGGCAGGGAATTAAAATAATTTGGTTTTGCTTTAGATGTGCAGCAAAACTATTATTGGGTTCACCACTATGATTGCCATAGTTTACTTCTTGTCGTTATTTCTACTAGAGTTCATTGCTTCTCGTTTTCTGTTGCTATATAGTGGGTTTCTTAATGAAAAAGGATGGTAAAATGCTTAAAAATCAATTACACCGACGCAACGTTTTGAGCATTGGTGCCAATAGCACGTTTAAAACTTATTTTATTCTATTCATATTTTAATATTACTAAGGCTGCAAGATACCTTGGACATTAAATTGAAATGCTATAAGTACATTCCGATCATGTATCATTGAATTGTGCTTACAAGACGTTTAACTACTCGCCACAGTTAGATGATATATAGTCTTAATCTTAATAGTAATTGATTTTAAGCAACATTAATATCGGTTAAGGAAAATATAATGGTATAATCCTAATCGAAAAAAGCATATCCAACGTGGCTTGTATAAACTCACTATTCAGCGCTATGTACATTTATCAGGATTTAGTTTGGTATGATATGCATGAGGTAGTATTACATTGCGGTGCTTATCACTGTGGAGCAAAGAAAGGCTCTCGCGTCTTCGTTGGGTTATTTTGGTCCACGACACTATCATAAACGTAAAATAATATACTCTTTTTAAAATAGAAAATTAAACGCAAAATATTTGGCCCAGCAAGTTTTAAATCTAACAGACATGTACGTTAATTAAACTCTATCTAGCATTAACGTTTCCAAAATCCAAATATAATTTTATAAACTTTCTTAAATGGATGATATTCCCCGCCAATTTAATTTCTCATGTGGTAACAATACTTGTCTTTCAGAGGCTGACTTAAATAGCAGTTTACGGATGCCGAATGACTAATTCCTTGTTTGATTCTCCTGGTCTTCTCCAATTCATTGGCAGTACGCATTAACCACTTTGTTTCATAACTATAAGGTAAGGAAGTACACCTACATATTGTTTATTGTATAGTAATCTAGCGGTTAGTGCTCTAATTTATGACATACGGCGTTTTCAATGGGGAAGAACTCCCCTTTTTACAGTTCCTTCTGTTGAGGTATCACTCGAGGGATTTTGTCCAAACATTTTCAATTTTTGTTTTTTTTTGGAACACGTTCATCTAAGATTATTTTTTCCCAAACAAATTAGTCATCAAGGCAATCACGTTTTGTCAAATCTACATCTGATAAAACTAATACCTGCCGATCTTCCAAATAATGCTCCCTAGGGCATTCAGGTGCATACAAAATATCTGGTCGGAATTCTGTTCCCGGCAGTAAGCCAATCCATATAAAAATCAATTTCATCGGGCACGGACCGCGGATTTGATCACATTCCCCAAGAGTGAAACTTTTTAATGAGATAACCACCGCATTTTAAATCTGAGCGAAACTGATGGGGGGAGGGGGGAAGGGAAGGCTTTTTATTGGATTTATGACTTAAAGGTGGGATGTTGATTCATCCAGTCCATCTAAGCAAAAGCTGCATTTCACAATAATGTGCTCGTGATTACGATTTAATTCTTGGGGGATGAAGTAGATCTTACTATTTTTAACGAGACTTTCTTCTTAAAGAGGGTGTTTTAGTTGGCTTGTTGACATGAACCTATTACTGGAGGTCATAGGTTTAAGCCCAGGAGAGGGTTTTGTAAAATTTCAGCTGTACTCTAGGCGTATGATATAATGGGCCCCAGATCATGCTAGGATTCCAAAGGCCACCTGGGCCAAGGAATTATACGTCGAATCTAGTTCTTTTTAACAATTGCGGAGATCCTACAGATATCGATTACGTTAGCGACATTAGTTTAAAACCTCATTACGATCCCACTGTCGCTTTCATCAAGTTGGAATAGCTCTCCTTAAGCAACGATAAACAATAAATCTTATTTCAGTTTGTGTTAGCGATAGCTAATTCTGTATCGGCAAAAGTAGTTTGAGTTTCCTTTAACTTATTTATGTTTTGAGTAACGATTTCTTCACCAACTGCATAGCTTAGATTTCGTGTAGTAGATTCATTTTTTACGCGCTCATTAATTGCCGTCCATTCCATCATTTACCTTTCGCAATTATTTTCTTCTATATGCATTTTTCTTATGCTGTTGGAACCTCCTTTTGATTTTTTGATCTCCTAGCAGCTTTTAACGAGGAATAGGATTGGTTTGGCAGCTATGGAAGAGGCTTTCCATTAAGAGTGGCCATAATTCGAGTCCCCACCATAGTTACTATTTTTCATAGGTACACCGGGCCCCGCTTTAATATTGTTGCGATAGTACTCCATGTTCAGTAATCCATTCATCGGATCGGATGTAAAATCATGGGTCCCTTGGCGCCTTTTTTCAATATTAGGCTTTTCTGTCAACGTTGGGTATCTCCTTATCATTTCTTCAGCCCCCGGACAACTTTATCGGTGATGATTTCAGCTGTCCTCCAAATACCGCCATTTTAAACCATCAATTCTTCCCTCTCCCTCCTTTATGTCCAGATTGTCTCTTTCCATTCTTCCCATACCCATTCTCTGATAAGTCTTCTATCGAAGTCTTTACTTTTCCCAGAACCCTAAATTTATGACCTATATCACTACACAATCCCTGCTTAGATTTTGAATTGAGTTTTATTTGCGTTTTCTGGACGAGTATTTTATGTCAAACCCATCAACTTTGTGAATATCCAACACAATTTCTCGCAAGATGACTCAACCTCTAAATCTATGCTCCTCCATAGTGTGGATTCTCCAGGTATCTACGTGGATTGTTCTTTCACCCCTGGTTTATGCCCTTTCACGCTGATATTTATTTCAGCCGTTCTGCTCTTGGAGAATTCAGTGTTTAATTAAAACCGCGAAATAATTAATTCATAGGAGCCAACTCAATTACATGTGGCCCGTTTGACCGGGAAATTCGTTTTCCCCCTGTGGGACGTGGTCGCCAGGTGAAGGGCGGGAGAATGAGACGTTTGGTAGTCACGTCCGGAGGGTACGAGGTGGGCGGACCGGGAGGGGGGGAGGGTGCACGGGCCATCCCCGCCAGCGATATTGCCGAGGGGGCGGAGGGAAGGGGCCGCGAGCTGACGGGAGAGGGGGAAAAGGATAACTTTCCACCCTTGACACGACCCCAAACACGGTCGTCCCAACTCCTCTCGCCACAGACTAGTTTCGTGTTCCTCCACACCCGTAGCGCCTCTCACAAATCACCTGAGAGATAGATACACCGGAGAGATAGCGGGCGTGTGAAGGGCGCGGGGCTGGGTGCGGCTCGCCCGCCCGCCCCTTGCGATAGGACCTCGATTTATGGAACGGGCGCGGGTTTCACTCTCAGCGATGTCGAGGGGAGGGTGGAAGGGAGAGGAGAGAGGGGGGGGTGGTTTTAGAGGAACAGCCCCCCCTCCAGACACCTCGCAGGACGGTCGATGGCCAAAACCCCCAAAAAAGGCATTGTTTTCAGGATAGCCCCCCACAAGATGTCTTTCCTTCCCAGAGTGGAGGAAGAAGGTGTGGTGGAGAAAAATCGGGGGTGTAATGGGCCTCTTTCTTTTTAAGAGATGTGTGTCTTGATGGAGTGGGGAAGTAGGGTCTACTCCGGAGGGGAGAGCGTTGGGTCTTTGAGGAATCAATCGACTACACCCAGGACCCTATCCCTCTTCTCTCTCTCTCTCTTTCTTCTCCGTGCCGGTCTGTGCCCTATCTTCCCTCAGCCGGGAGAAAACCCAGTTCCGGATTGGTTTATGAAAGGTGTAGATTATATCAGCGGACGTTTTTCAACCCTTTATAGGTCTTGTTGAGATAGCGTTTTTATTAGGTAGTTTGGGCGGTAAAGCCCGGGATTCAAAAAACTTCGGAGGCGAATATTGATTTAAGTGTTACCCCCACCGCGCGGGTTGCTCGTAATTTTGTCCGCCTTCCGTTTGACAATAAAAAATCTTCTTCAACAAGTGGTCAATAATATCCATTTGTCCAATGCCACAGTAAGGTTCGACTGAATTAATTCCTTACGATCCAGACAGTAATATACTGAAATAAAATTATAAATTTCCTAACCGCCAAGGAAATCAGAAATACATTTGACCACATTTTAATAACGAATTCCATATCTATCTCCAACGAGAGGATATCCCGATATGGTGTCAATTATAATTTCAAAAATATCTTAAATATATCGCACATGCCAATAGTTTTTGGTTTTTTTACCTGGAGTGTTAGGAGTAAAAATCACAGAGGTTTGCATCGTTATTTCACCTAGGATGTGCCATCATTAATGTTATCGCCATCCTAGTTGATTGATAGTTTTTTTCTTGTAGACGGAGATTTTTATCATTGTTTCTGGAACTTTTACTTTCTTTTAGGGTAAAACATTAGTGCAGTGTGATAAAATGTTGAAATACTCACATGGTTTCGCTGGTTTTATCGACAACTGCCTTATCTGCTGTTGGCACATTTTTATATAGAAACATATTCGCGTAGTATTAAAGCATGTACTAAAGTGGCTTAGCATATTCATCTCGCAGAATATCACTTTTAAGAAGTTACCCGCTCAATTTTGGTTTTTTTTACTATTTCTTGCGAAAAATTCACACTTGCGTGCTCGGAATAGTCAAAAGAGTTGTCTGCAAAGAAAAGGATGACAGGGAGAGAGGGAGAAGCGGGGAAGACGGTGATAAGGGTGAGGCGAGTGTCAGCATTAACACTTTCCTTATCGCTGTAAGCATCTCAGGTGCGTCGAAACCTTTGGCTTTGTGCCTATAAGACGCTTCTGGCCTTCTTGTCAGCCGCCTTGCTTTGCCTCTCCCTTCTGGGAATCTCCTTGCTTCATTAAATATCGCATTATCCATGCGCTACGCATCCGATAATTGTCTCCCTTGGGCTGCACCTTTCTTTGTAGAGTCGCGGTCTCAGTTTTCTGTGGAGGAGAGAATTGAGAATATATTTTCCAAGTATTTTTTTCATCTGAAATTAATTCACTTGTGCCAAAAATTACCTATCCATTCTGTGGACGGTTCTCTGTGAATATAAATTCTCGTGAAGTATTCCGTTTTCTTCTTTTGTAAATAGTTTTATTATAATAGTGATATAATATTATAGATATATTATTATCAAGAATTTATTTTGCAACTTCATTAGGCTCATAAATAAAACACCTCTTAACCTAAACGCAAACGCTAAATTTTTCTGAAGAATGCATCGATTTGTTTTTGCTTTTCGCTCACGGAAAGGGTTCTCGCGTTGGCTCCTGGGACCTACCCAACCTGAATTTTGTCATACTCATTGTTATGGGTTATGATTGAAACTTTTGAAATAATAAATGAGTTTGGATTGGGTACTGAATTTATTAGGTTTTCGGGCCCAATGAATCATAAAATACGAGTGTAGGGTCAAGTATAGGATTTTTTGTCGCAGTTTCACAAGAAACTGAAGCATACGTTGCGAATAATGTGCTAGGCTTGAAATGTTTCCTAGGTCCTGGTGTGCGGAACATTAATATTCATAATTAGCCCCTGTCAACCGTTTTCCGCAAAAATATTTCACACACGTTTTTATGGATGCTGATAACGGATTACCATAGTGTATCGAATACTATTGTACGTTTTATTGAACAAGAGCATACACAAGTCCCCCTCGGCCTGTAGATTGTCAGATGGTGTTCTACACATCCATTTCCCTGGGTGGTGTAAAGCTCACCTGGACCGGATCAAACCAGCGTCCGTTTCGTTGACTGACGAGGACTATACGATGACGAGGACCACGCTGCCACGCCGCTGTCATCGTTTTGTGCCTTGTTGTCAAGTTCAACTTTATGTTGTCAATTTATCCTATTTTTTCCCACGCCCTGCCACACATACTATGTAATTTAAATCTCATTACATTTGGAGCTCTATGCTTTTGCAATCTCCCCGCGTATTTAATCTCAAAAGAGCATTGTAAACTTCAAAAATCGTTGCTGATAACTGTTCCGTGAGCAGCAGCAGCCGGTTTTACATGGATCCTTTTTCTTGATCCTTAAGGGTCCTTTTGTCAGCATTGTTCTGGCAAACATACTTTTAAGGAGGCATTTTCTTCATAGGTGCTGCCTTAACTTTGTTTAAGAATTTTATTTTTATTATTCTTGTTTTCCTCTGCCTCTGCTGGCGTGTTGATTGTGTGTACTTTCATATGGGATGATGTGTATTCTGTTTGCATTGGTGTTCTTTGTATTTTTCTTGTAATTAATTGATGTTCTTCGTGTTTATTTTTTCTGGATGGAATGTAGTGTTTTTCTTGGATATATTGGGTGTTCTTTTGTATTTATTTGTGATTTGGTGTAGTGTTCTTCTTATTTCTGGTTTCATAGTTTTTTATTGTTGGTAATTGGCTTTGGTTGATTGATTAATCGGGCTCCGGTGGCAAGTAATATGGAGTGTTGATTGCAGGTTCTATTGCACTAGCAGGATGCATGGTTGACGCATTGCTCCTGATTGACAAATTTGGAACGTCAAGGTCAAAGTTGCTGAGGGTCAAGGTGAATGATGGCTGGATGGATTTTGATTGTCTTTGGTTTGGGTTAGGGAAAGATTTCGGCGGCATTAGCAATTATATGAGGTGGTTTGAAATCATAATCAATGTCAAAATTCCAGAAGGGTTTGTACAAAGGGTTTTAGTGGTATTCAAAGGACTTTTTTAGTAGTTTGCTTTTTATGAGCGGCAGCTCGTAGATTTTTAGTACTCCGAGTTCAGTTCTCTTTGTGACTACCCTTGACAAGTTTAGACATGATTTTCACGTTTTTGACCGAAAAAATCTCTTTTTCGCGATATTTATTGCATGCATAGAGCAAAAGAGGTGGTGTGTTTCGGGTTGCCTACCCCACAAAAGTAATATCTGGGACACGATAACAGGTCATTTTCTCAATAATTAAGAGAAATATAGCTAACGTATTTGGTCTAAAATATCAATTAAAGTCCTATGTATATAAAGACAATGTATGGCATAATTAGGGAACCTCC
Source organism: Platycnemis pennipes (assembly GCA_933228895.1). NCBI lineage: Eukaryota > Metazoa > Arthropoda > Insecta > Odonata > Platycnemididae > Platycnemis > Platycnemis pennipes. The sequence continues at coordinate 59,214,561 of OW121853.1, forward strand.
TATCATTGTGACTACATTTGACAATATTAGACATATTTTCACGTTTTGTGACGGAAAAATCTCATCTTCGCGATATTTATTGCATGCATAGAGTAAAAAGAGGTGGTGTGTTTCGGGTTGCCTACTCCACAAAAGTGATTACGGGGACACGATAAACGGTCATTTTCGCGATAATTAAGAGCAATATAGCTAACATATTTGGTATAAAATATCAATTAAAGTCCTAAGTTATACCTCATTGCATAAAAAGAGCGATCCTTCAAACCAAATTTAAATTATTTACAATTTTAACATTTTTAAATGAAAATTTCGAAATTTTAAGGCAATAATGCGAACAGATGATATTAACCAATTTGGAAAAAAAAACATATTTGTAATACCCATCCGGGTACGCAACTTTTGCCGGGTATTACGATTCGCTCCTAGAAAAAAGTGGCAAAACGAGGCACTCTAACCTGCACTATCACTGTGTCCGTCGGCTCTGCTTCTATCTTGATCATTATTATCCTTTCGTTGTAATTGGCCGTAATGTGCATTGTTATAAATTTTGTCGAGTCTTGCGGCTAGATGGCTGGTAAAGTTTTTGGTTTAAAGCCTGCTTGCTGAGGGATTTGGATGGGATGAAGTGTCTTTTTATACTTTTGTTTATTATTCTTTCCAGGATTTTTGAGAAGAAGCCGGTAAGGGATATTGGTTATAGTTCTCGGGATTACTGCGAGGGGTTGAATAGGTCACGTCTTCCTGTCTCTCCACAAAGTGATTGTCCGTTCTTTTGTCCCGGCCCCATTCAACCTGCTCATGACTGCAAATCGAAAGGTGAGTTTTGACCAACCTTTGCTCATAGTAGAATTTGCTCTCGCGAACGCCAAGGGGTAATTGGGTGTATTTCGACCATAGAGATGGGGGACGGAGAGGGATGTTACCTGCGTCATGCTTTCGTTCCACAGTTCTCCGGATGTGGTTTGTCCTCGAGCTCAGGGATAAGGGCGCATTCCTGGTACTCGTTCGTCCCCAAAGAGCTCGCAGCGCTTTGATGACGTTGGATACGAATCGAGGGTCGCTAGGGATTCCAGCTGCTGCGAAGTTGGACTGCGACGCCACCAACGCGCTCCGATAAGGGCGTGCAATGACAGCTGCGCCATCCTCAACATATCCTCCCCTTTTCCGATCCATAAGCACACACTCACACACAAGTTGGCGCTCGTCACCTTTCAGCCGTTACTATCCATCCGTTTCCTTTAGCTAGAACGTCCGAGCAGATATTTAGTCTGCGCAGCGCGCGCCGTGTATAACTTTTTCTTTATTTTTTCTTTGCGACCACCGATTGGAATCGTCGGAAATGTACAGCTGTGCCTCATCATCTATTTGAATGCGTTGATCTCCCTTGAATGTGGTATTGTGTTGTTGTACCGGATCCACACGCGTACTTATCTATAGGTGTATAATACTTGGAATGTAAATATGAGGTGCATCATCCCCCCGAGAATGTTTTCGCTCTGGAGGTTGACAGCCTGGATTGTTCACCGAAAGGCGGCATTGCTTGCTAGACTTGATATCATTCGAAAGGAAATCGACAGCTGAGAAGTTAGGGCATAATAAAATGGAGAGAAATCATGGTTTTATTAAAAATGTGAAGAAAACCAAAATTCGGCAATCTTTTAGGCTATTGTGTTCTGAGAATAATCTCCGAGGGATTGTGTATTTAGCTAAATCTAACCTAGTTTTATTTAAATAAATCTTAGCCTCTTATTTTCATGTCCGCAAACGTTAAGCTAATAGAGGATGTGAGACTACCATAGGGTAGCTCATTGTAATGTTAACAGGGCTTTCGTGGCTACCGGACCAATCAATCCTCACCTCGAATATTATATTTTCCTGTTGGTGGTCAACTAACAAGAAGTATACGTTAGCGTATGTGGATGAAATTTTTCCTCTTTATTCCACGAGGTGTATTTTCTGCATTGATATTTGCCCACCATATAAGTATTTCTGAAACTGGGAAAATGCCAGGGTACTTAATTTTATAGCCTGATATAACTCACTTTCAGCCTTCCCTCGATTCACCTTGGCATCGTGCTCAACTCCAAAATGTCGAACGTATCCCACCCGCGGGGTAAATCCACCCTGTGAAACGTTCTGCATTCCTTTCAGGTGTCTCGTGCTCTAATTACTTTCCGGGCATCACGTGTTCCCCCTACCCTCCAACCAACCCAAACTTCGCGTGAGCCGTTTTTCCTCCCCCTCAGTAATTTGATAATGCCAGGCGCTGGCATTGCGGCCCGGTCAAATTAACTTATGGATTTATAGCCTCACCCCATTTTCCGCGGCTCACGCCAACGTTAGGCGCCTGGCACGCGTTTTTGTGACACCAAATCCATCCACAGAAAGCGGAGAATGTTGTTGAATGTAAACAACATGCGGTCAAAGTTGGGACGCGGAGATATCTTGTATCCCACGCATGGGTGTGTTTGTTGGGCCATATTGGTGGTCCGGTAGGTGTAGAGTGATGCAAGCGCGAAGTTATCCGAATTAATTAATTCAAGCGAATTTTACATGGCCAGATATCAAATTATGCTCTCCAAGTTAATCCTATGCTGTTAGGTCAATGCTTGTGGCCTTAGATACGGAGTGCTTTTGTATTAAAAACAAAAGTTTGTTGGCCCACTCTAATGGAATTGATGAAACGAGAATCCCAATGTGGGGTTAGCTGAATGTGCCTCACATCACTATGGATATAGTTTCATGCAACGAAACATACTTAATTGATGGAGTGCTGAAGTTAGTGCTTGTGCTTTCCGTAATGTGACGCCATTTTGTTCTTGTTTGTAATTATGTCATCTAACATTTCATTTAATAAAATAAAATAAGCCACAACTCTATATTCCGTGGAGCCGTTGTGTGAACTTATTAAGTAAGAAACCGCTCGTAAGAACGAGTTCTAACTTTTCTCTAAATTATTCTCTCTCTGCCAGATTTTAAAACCTCTTTCTTATACAGACAATATTAAAATATTGCAGGAAATATAAGTCTTCAATAATTCAAATGAAGCAAACTCGACATTTGACTGCTAGCTGCAATTGACTCTGTTATCTAACATGTTTCCAGCTAGTTGCATAGTTGCATGTCAATAGAACATGTTTGATGATATTCACCCCCTGCCACACACTCGCGGTGGCTAGCACTATATTGCGTAGATGTCGATGTACTATCTTATTGAACTCTGTTTTCTCTGACTAGAAGACCTATTAAGGAGGATATATACTTATGTTGTATTCTTATATTCTCGCGCACTCTGATTTCTTAGAACATATATCAACCACATACTTCTTTACAGCAGCAGTGAGTCGTGGGCGATGGAAGGGGCTTGAATAGCAAAGAAAAGGCCATGTAAATGGAATAGGCAATAAATCTGGTCGAATTGTGATGATAATAGCAGTCTATTAGTTATTATTGCCATATCATCACGTATTATATCATTCGGTGTAGCATTATTTAGTCGTGATAACGAGTTTAATCGAATGATAGATACCTATTGATAAAGTAAGCTACTGATTATATTCTATGCCAGTGTTTCCCAACCGGTAAGACTCGTTCCACTTTTGGGACAGCGATCATCGGCGGGACTCGAGTGAGCCAAAATCTTCTTCTCATGCTTAGCTCCAGTGGGAATTTTGTTTAATGCATGCGTATTTTGCTTGCAAAAAGCCGTAAAAACTGGACCTGGCTTAGCGCTTTGGTGGGATATGATGCTCCTGAAGATGGAAAGAGGGGCGTCAGATAAAAGTTGAACACCCCTACTCCATCCCCACATTTAAATGGAGATGGCTACAGCATTAAGACCACAGAAAATTTTATATCCACTACGAATACGAAGAATTGTTGATTTTATTTGGGATCTGAACCCTCAAACTCCAGTCGGTCAACTCTGTGCCTACACTCCACTATTCACCTTCAATGCATCACTGCACCTTTTATTCGATCGCAGTAACGCAAGCAATGCAAGCGTTCAGTGATGTGTATCTCACGCTTTGGCGACAGAAGGTCACGTGCGTTCTCGTCAGGAGGTAATCGGCATCACTAGCGGGATACCATTGGTGCACCTTTTTGTGCGAGACCATTTTCGCGAAGCGATTCAGCGTTGCGCGGGGCTGTAGAATGGGGAGGGAGGAGGGGGTGTGATGTGCGACGCCGCCACGGCGCAAATCGCGGGGACATCGCCGTGTGAAGCGTTGCTTCCCGAAACGGCTTGCTCCCTGTCTCCCTCTCTCTCTCCCCCTTTGATTCGCCTCTCTCTTTGACTGAATGGCTCGCGGGGATTCCACATCGATATGCCGGGCGTCGGTGGCGGAAAGGCAGCGGCGGGCGCGTTGACGCTAATGCAAGAGTCACTTTGATGTACTAATGCTTCCCCTTTTGCTGCTGCCGCTGCTCCTTCTGCTGACGCCGCCACCCTACCCGTTCCCAGTCCTTTGTGCCAAGCGCGCTCTACCTCCTCTCGCGGTAGACACTTCATTCTGTCGGGTGATTGATAGACGTCGGGAGGCATGTTAATTTCCCCGTGTAGCGCGCGGTCCCAACATTCTGGGCGGAATATCTGGGTTTCGAGCGCGCAAATTATGGTCCCAGGATCCGCCGCCGTAGTAATCCCGCTCGAGAGTTCGTTCCGCTGAAAAGCGAGCGGACTCGGATCTCACTTCGGTCGCGTTCCGAAATCTGCGAGTGATAGCCTGAGTTGAATCATTTCGTGGGCCCCCGGTGAAGAATTTCTCATCAATCATAACGGTCCAAATCTATTCCCATGGTTTTCAGTTTGTCGATATTCTTGGATTATTTAATGTGGTGCAAGTGAGTGTGGGCGTTGTTGTTTGGGGGAGACGATTGAGATTAATTGCATCTGAGGAGTTAGATAGGTGGCTGGGTAAATGTAGAAATTTTAAGAGAGTGGGGGAAGGATGGAGAGTCTTAACGAAAGGCACCAAGGGGACCACGGGTTAACGTTCCTTCCGGCGGACGAAATACTGGACACGAAGCTCTCTCCACAAGTACTCAAGTAGGGGCCGTTAAGCTAATGCCGGGGTTTGATCCCGGGCCCTCGGGAAAAGAAGCCAGAACTCTAGCCAGCACACCAACCCGATCACCCATTTGTTGTTCAAATAGGGTAGAATATGATTTGAATACATTCAGATTGACGTCGAAATTTGTGATTGATCATAAAATGAAATTAGAATTTGTGTAGCGGGAAGAGATGAGCGTTAGGTTTATTTTATCTGCAGTGAAGTTCTTTAATCAATTTCGAGATTAATGATAACTATGTTCTATGGCGAAGTTTGTGCGTCTATGTCTGATACCCGGCCTCGGTGGCGGCGGGGTTAAGTCCTCGTCTGCCATTCAGAAGGTCGCGGGTTCGAGTCCCGCCTGGGTAAAACTCACCTGTACAGGGCATGGGTGTTTTTAAATGCGTGTCCGTATGCATGTTAAAATGATCGAAATTGGGGGCAATTGTGATAAATAGAGAAATTATTATTTGCTAGATTTTCGGTGGTGAAATTATGTTCCACGAGCAACCCAGGTGATGATAATTCCCATACCCTAGTGCTCGGAACTGATCTGAATCATGAGTATGTATTTTTATAATGTTCGGCATTTTAGTTTAAAATAATTCATAATAATAGATTTTATTTCATTAAAGTATGATAAACTGCCTTGTGAATGTAGGGTTACACCTTCTTTCTTTTTGCCCAGGTATTTTTTCAATAAATTATTTGATATGCCCCATATTCATCCCTCAACTCAACCAACTTGAGAGGCTGCCAAGCGTTAGATAAGCCAAGATTGATCCAATGCATAAATTTACGAGGATACACTTGTGTATGCAGTAGGTTTAAACTATTTTTTAAATGGAATCTTTAATGCCTATTCATTAGCCTCAATTTCCTCAGCACTAGGGGAAATGCAGAATCAAAGTATCCATATTTAAATCCAGTTAGAGAGTTAAGGATCCTTTATCCCTTAATGACCAGATTTTCGAGGCAATGTCGTTTATCTCGTTTCAAACTTTTAGGCCATCATACTTATATGATGAATATAACTTCATAATATCGGGTTTTCTTCCTTAGGGAATCAAAATACAGTAATTCTGTTCTGTCTTTCGTGTTGGCTTCATTGAAATTACCTGGTAATTTTTTTATTTTTTATTTTCACGCAATGCTAAATTGGACTGTGTGGTGACCTAGTCAGTAGAAGATTGTGTGACTGGCCGACAATCACAGGTTCAAATCCGAGAAAGGCCTATTATGATGCGTCTAGATGCGTCTAGCAAAACCTCCTACTCTCATGTTTCAATTTCGCTCTCCACTATATTTAGAATTATTTAGCCAAACCAAAGTCACATAAAAAGCTCCCCATTTATAAATAGAGTGGTGTATTACACTCCACGACTATTCATTTTCATATTACCTACCAAGTATGTTCACTATTTTTACTGACTATTCTCATCAAAGTATTTTGTTTCATTATCTTTGAAATTTCTAAATTATATTTTTAAAGTTTCCTGTTATGCTAGTGTGTTGATTTAAAAAAAATTCTGGATGTCACAAAATATTTTTCAGCCACTGGAGTTAAAATATCCGCTTCTGAAAAGGAATAGTTACTTTTTAATCGTCCAAAGGGATCATCCATTTCACTCAATATACCTCATATCGGTCGTAAAATGTGGTAATGATACTTTACTAAAAGAGTATTATTCTCATTCCTCATCTAATTTTATCATTAAAAAGCTCAACAATAATTAAAGAAATATCCTTATTTTATCTTTCCATTGGCTGTGTATATTATGAATGAAAAATGAAAGTACCTTTTCCTCATTCCTTCAGATCTCCGTATTATCTGATATAAAGTATTATTTCTGGCTAGAATATGTGTATATAAAAATATTTTCCTTCCATCTCCCTGTCGTAATTGATCAAGGTCACTCCTTAATCTCCTCCAAATGTGATGCATGTTCTAAAGCAACCTTATAGTGTGCTAAGGACAAAACAGCCACCTACTTGGCTCGCCTTCAAGGAAATGTCGGCGAGGTCGTTAGCACACCTTAAGTACTAAAAATCACGAACTGGCTTCTACTCCTGAATTTTAATACGGTTTGCTCTAACTTTCACTCAGGAAAACTCATTGTTTCTCCACACAAAAGACCACCCCTGTATGAATGAGAAAGAAGCGTATTATATCAGTATTATGAATACATGACATTTGAGCGATTCTTGCTGACTAAAGATTTATGGTAGCGTTGAGAATGAATATCACGGTGTAGAACAGATTGAATATTATTCGAATCTTGTTAGCACCTGAGATGAAAATTCATGCGCTAGTAAACATATTGGGTGACAAATTGTGTAGGCTAAGGTAGCATTTGCGAAGAGGAAGAATTTAATATGGAGGTCTCTGAGTATGAACGTGAAAATATGAATCGAAACTCAAATGCGGATGATGTAGTTGTTTGACTTTGAAACCTCGTCCCTGTGAAAAGAAGGTAAATGGATGGATAATTAAAGGCTTTTGTGATATGCGTATAGAGAGAGAAGTACAAGGTTAGCTGGGTGGAATTGAAGATGAATGAGGAATATCAAATATGGAAGGGGAGGATCAGAATTCATTTGGAGAAATTTTGGGAAGGCAACAAAAACGTATGGAGAAACTTGAAGAGATTGAGAAATGTATTGAATGAGGAGAGAGCCAGGCGGAAATAGAAGAGGGAAAAATTTATTCCTTCAGAGTAACGACAAGGCTGGCAAGACTAACTAAGCTAACGACAAGAATATGAAGTTATAAGAAGGGAATTTATGCATGATACGTGGATTTGTTTCGTAGGATAAGAGACGACCTATATCGTTAGGTAATGGGTGTTAAGGAGTATTCAGCCACTTATCTGTATTATAATGATAGGTACTTAGATTAATCTAATAGGAACAGTAGGTACTTGTGGGGCTTCATTAGTACCTCTTTGTCAGTACTGTCGGTAAAATATATTTTTTCCAAGGTGGTGAATTATTTTTGCTAATAATATAATCTCGATCTTTGACATCGTTTAATAAGCAATCTACCAACAATGAATGTTATCAAAAATTTAAGCCAACAAAAGCTTTACATAAACTGTTGTTGTGATGGTAATTTCCCTCAAATGAATGGCATTCCGAAGTGATGTAGACCCTATTTAGGTGATGCTCTTCCCTTGGCTACCAGCCTTTTGATCTTCCTTCTAATTTTTGCTTTATCGCCTCTCGAAAATGTATAATCCTTGTCCGTAGGCTGAAGCCGTGAGGGATTACAGTTATTCCTTTGAACGCTCAATTTGGCCACGGCTAATTCTCCAAAAGGAATCGAGTTTCGGGCGTCGGAACTTTCGAAATAGTTCCGTGCTTTAACGAGGAGAACAGCTCCCTTTCCCTAACTCCGTTGGGTGTAGTATTACGTATGATTGCGGATGGATGGTTTGGAATTGGCTGCCTCTATCCCACAGCCCTTCTCTCACTATGGGCACGGATGCAGGATTGGATTCCGCACCGGTGTGAACTTGGCTTCTTCTCTCACTTTGGATGTCCATGCCTACGGCTCGAGCGTGTGTTTCCCTAATTTCGTCTCGGATTGACCCGAAAGTTGGCATGAAACGTTAATGGCCTATGTCGTTGGGGCAAAAAGCTTTTGGAGGAGGTATGTTTGAAGTATAAATTAAATCCGGAGCATAATGAGTAAATATTCTAACGGTGAGGGAAACTACCGCTAGTGTTGTTGGAATTATTCCGTCACCAATGGCTCGAATCATTCCTGTGTAACGGAAATGGCCAGTAATATGCACCGAATCAATTATGCGTGCCGTTAAAGATGCTTCATGATTACTTTGCGTCCCAACCACAATTTAAGGTCAACGCTGCCAGTTCTCAGAATTGCAGAAGGTGTGAATGATAGTTTTTATGGAGACCACATGCAAGTTCTAAGCTGACTTTGTCCTCAACCGTTCAGCTCGACTATCCTAAACCAAATCATTTGGCTTTATTTACCTCGATATGTTTCTTATTCATTATTTTTCCCGCTATTTCCTTCGTATCCTGTCAATTACGGAGTTGTTTATCATGCCAACTGCACTATAGAAAACTGCATTACCTGTAGGGAAGATAGAACCATTCAGTGCAGGAAGCCTAAATGTTTCTAGGCATGCTATGAATGAGTGTTGACGATAAGAAATGATGAAACCACTTCCGTTCCTGACCATATTCGTTTATTTACGACTCGTTAACATTTTCCTATTTTGTTTGGAGCTAAGTTTGTGTGATAGCCAGAGCATTCAGACATCCCGCCTCCGAAAGTATTTGAATCTTGAAGGTTGCGCCTTTTGTATTTTTATAGTACAGGTGCTACTTCATTGTTGTATGGAGAATAGTTTCAGTAATATATCCGGCAGGTGGGACGTTAAACCGTTGAACTCGTGGTACCTTTAAAATATTGCAGATTAATAGCGAGATCGTATGTTAATTATCTGTCTACACATCGTTCTCTGCCTAAAAACACCTTATACTACTTGTGCTACCAGCTGCGTAAAAGTTCTATTCCCTAACATAAAACTTCAATTCAGATTGAGGCACACAATTGAGGAAAATGATATAAATGATATCGTAATCGAAGATGTGTTATTAACTCTTTATCATGGTATGTAATCTTAGGAAGCAATGTTTTGGAAAGGATTCTCGGAGGATAATATGGTCAGAGTGGTCCCGTGATTTTAACGGCCGTGTCTCAAGTTACAGTATGGTGAAAGCAAGACGTGAAATTATGATCTAAATGATATGTTTTTGACGTATATTAACTCCTCTTTTGTGAATGAAGTATATACACTCAAGTGTTTCATACTTCTCTGACTGTGAACATAATTTACATCAAAGAAATAAGAGATCAGCAGAAAACATTTCTTTATTGAATCAGAAACCTTAAATTTGGCAGTCAGTGAAGAACACCATTGAATGCTATTTGGCGAATCAAAATGGCTCACTAAGCAGCGCGTTTGTCTGGCAATGACTGCAAATTTTTGGAAATGCAAAATTTCAAATCTGTTTGCGGACCGAGGTAACCAGGATGGTGTTGGTAACCCAAAGATCGGTGATTCGGATCCCATCTCGACATGGATGTCCTGGATATCTCTTTGGATTAAGATAGGTTAGAATATTTGATATAACCTAAGGATTTAGAGCTCCTAAAAACCTGATAGGTATTACTAGCTACTTAAACTTGTATCCAGAAAAATCACTTGGCTTTGCATATGTCTTGACGTATGTAGGATGAGCTTCTTTCATAGGATTAGCGTTGGTTACCACGTTAGAGGGAACTATCTCTACGCGGGCCCTGAATACATTATACGTTACCGTGTCTCTCGTGTTTAAAAGCAGGAGGGCTGCATTTGGGCCCTTGTTTGTTGTAATTGACCGCAAGGCTGAAATCAATTCAAATTGCTTTTCTCATTGTCATTCATAATTTTAATTGAATGCTGTGCGTGAATGCGTCCTCAGTTTTAACTATCACGAAAGAAATTACTAGTTCTGCGTTCCTCACTATTTTATTACTACCGACCATGGTTTCAATACATATGATATCATTTTCAAGGTTTTGCTGTAAATGTATCATGATATAAAAATTACATAGGCAGTGCCATCATATATGTCGAAACCATGGTCGATAGTAAGAAAATAGAATGGAAAGCACCAACTCGTAATTTCTTTCCTGCAAGTTAGTTCCACAAAGTTAAGCCTGGTACTTTAACTCATATTTAACTATCATAAGAACTCAAATTTCCCACGCAGGCTGTCTCCACGATACTGTAATTGGTGTAGAGGTTAGAGTACTGCTCCCTCACCCCGATGAGCCGGATATGAATCCCATTAGTGGATGTTTTTTATTTTGCAAACCGATCTCTACTTTGTGGAGAGTGTTGAAGCTCTCCATTCGTCTGCTGAAGCATCAAGCCGTAGTGTCCTTGGCATCTTTCTGTGTTTATGCTAATGCCGACGCCCGGTTTCCCTCCACCCTTCCTTCCTACCTCACTATTCCCATCCTTATGTATTTACTCCCGGTCTGAAGCACCTTTAAGTGCGGTTACGGACTTAAAGGTCCTTCAGGGCTAGGTCCACATCTTAAAAACCCTGATATGTAGGTCGTTTTTTCAACTAGAGTTTATGAACTATAATTTACCGCCAACGAGTACAACTAAGCTGTTTTGCAGGATGAAACAGAATAAATTTAGTTTCTGCCAGAGAAAGAAAGTGGTCATGTAATATCACAGAAGGGTGATGAAAATATTAATCCTCGTCAGTAATAACGAAATATTAGGTGTGAGATACATTAAAAAGAAGACGCGACAACTTAATGGGCCACATCTTGAGACACGATGGCCTGATGAAGACAATCGTCGAGGGAAAAGTGAACGGGAAGAATGGAAAAGGCAGGCCTCGAATGAGGTATATGGAGCAAGTTGTGAAGGATGTAAAAGAGAGGAGCTTCGTCAATATGAAGAAGTTGGCCGATAGAAGAATCGAGTGGAGGGCTGCGTTATACCATTCCTAGGATTGATGACCGATGATGATGAGGTGAGAGATCTTACAGATTACTAAAATATACTACCTCTCTTGAGATAAGACAATGCAATCGAAATGTATGGATGAGTTTGCTGGAAGGTGTAAAGTTTAGGAGTGTATATTGGTCCTTTTCTTCTCAGAGGGAGCAAGTAGTCATCAATGAAAATTCTAGCTTAGCGGCATCTTATTTATCCTTACTTGGACGAAATATCAGACAGGTCTTCAATCGTTCTTCTTTCCCCTTCGCCTTCTTGCATAGCAATTTCATTTCCCTTTTACGTAAGGAGCATGTTATCATGGAGGTATAAGTCTTCAACCTTGAACCTGGATGTAGTGCTGTATGGCGGGTGAAGCCTCTCAGGTTCTTCGCCTTATATTCCAAGCGTGACATTTTCTAGTCTCCAGAACTTTCCACGAAACTACTGATGGCATGTTGAAAGGAAGTTGACACTTCAGGGAAGTTATTTATGTTGTCTGCCGTTTGAGTTTACTACTAGGGAAAGGTGGAATTCTGCTTTCTCCTACTAAACCGATATTTGAGTTTCTCATTGAAAGAATGGTCGTTTGCTTAGAGTTGGTTCCTTTGATTAATTGATATTCAGCTATGAGTTAACGAGATTGAAAATATTATGAAATTCTTAATATTCAGACGAGTCCGGTGTTCGAATATCGGTAGTAACAGAGATGCTTTATAGATACACCTGTCCCTACATCACTTCTGTGATGGAGGATACTTAGAGAACTTAAATCCGTCCGTCGGATGGGACAAATTGTGTCCACTTTGGAGTTGTTTCGTTAATAGTGTGTTAATTCCGAGGCCGAGTTTCTGTTCATCCTTTCTCCATGAAAAATTTCCATCGCATCCCGAACGCTCACCTACTCCTAATTGCGTGTTGGACCTAATATTGAGAACAATGTTTAGTTTTGTACCTTCATCCTGCTTTTAAAGAAAATATCGTCACTCTGTTACGTCCTAGGGAAAACGCTAGCATCCTTTGGAGGGTTGGGAGGTGGTAGGGTACGGGGGGAATATTGATTCGTTCTCATTGGCTGGCTGGAGCGGTGGGTCCTTTTCCTCAATTCCCAGAAAAAAATAATCTACCCGAAATGGCTCGGTCTCTATTAGCCGCTACCCCTCCTCCCCCTCGACACGTAAACCCCTCACGGGCGACCATTACAATTTCGGGATTGACACTTTTGGCCTTTTAGACCGACCCTGGCCAGATAAAGGGCGGTTGTGGGGAGGGAGGGGACCGGTGTGAGAAGGGGGGATGAAAAGAATGGGGTGGCAGTCGTGTGCTGGGCAGTTGCCTGAGTTGAGGGAGAAGAAGAGGTATTGGGAGGGAGAAGGGGGAGGGTCAAGGGTCGTGCCTGGGTGGCTTGAGCGGAGTTAGGGGTTTGGGGAGAGGGGAAGTGATCGGTGGTATTGGGCTTATCGCCTCCAAAACGCCCCATTACGTGGATTACGGATCGGGGTCGAAAAGTTGGAAAATCCTCGGATTTCGATGGAGCCGCGGGCTTTCGTCGCGCCACCGAATGCAACGACATTTTGAGTGAGATCCAAAAGAATCCACGAGGGGAGGAAAATATTAAAATTCGGCAGGAGCGCTGTGGGAACCAAGTGCGGTCGAAAGACTTTCAAGTTCCCATTTATTTTGAGTGCGTTGGCGGCTGCTAGTCCTTTAATCTTGAACGATCGGGATTGGTAGCTCGTTCACTCGTCTCGCTTAGTGGTATTTCCTTCTCCATCGTTGCATGCTGTGCCATTATCCTCAATGATGATCAATTTGTGACTGCGGCCAAAGGTGTTCTGTCTCTTTTGTATGAGTGAACAAAACAATTCAGGTAGGTAATTTCACTTTTTTTCAAATGTTGGGCGTATTCTTTATTGTATCAGGTCAGTTTGAAAACAAAATTTATGTCAGAGTTTTCATTGTTGTGGTAATTATTTTTTCTCAACTTGAATGACACCTAAAATACTCAATGATGCGGGAGAGATCTCGGAATGTTACGAAGTGCCCCTCGTGGTCCTCAAGGGAATTTTCCGTTCATGAATCAGAGAATTTGGCCCATCCAAATAGATAGTTCAGGCTCTTTGTAGTGACGTAGGCAGTATATTATGATACATATATGGTTTTTTGTTCTTATCTTGTCGTCAGAGGGATTTTTGTTGCCGTCAATACTATTAAATCACGTTAATATTACTTTATAGATTTTGTCTTTTCAGGCAAAAAGGTTTTACTCAGCTGCTAAATTTCATAATTTAAAATGTCTTGCAAATTATCTGCTTTTCTTTGTTAATAATATAAGAAATTTTCATTTTTATCATTTAAATGTAGCCTAATATGTAACACTCGTTTCATTTTTTTCAGTTTGTGGTTATATTTTCAATTTCTGTTAGGATGTGAAAAAAGAGAATTTCACAGATAAATTCCTATTACCTCTCAAGCGTGTGTACCTCAACAGAGTGTATTCATCATGAACTATGTTCATTAAGTGTGTCCACCTTTTATCTCCTCACCCTTCCCCATTCTTCTCTCCACCCAATTGAGAAAAATCACCTATTCTTCTAAAATTACGATATCGTGCTCTGGAATTTCATGAAATCGACCTCACGCTATCTCGGTTTTTTTCCTTCGGAGATTGCTTTGTTTTTTTCCATCTCGAAAGTTCCGTCAATTTCATTCTTTCTTTAATGGTGACGCAACGGCGGATACATGCATAAATGATTTCTTGGAATGCTTTTTGTCACCCACTTTATTCTCTCTCCCGGGAAAAATCCATCCAGAACTAAATATCTCCGTTTTCTCGGTCGTGGCTGTGAAGGTTGTCGTCTTACCGTGGTGAGTGGTTAAAGAAGGACTTGCTTATCTTTGGGTTTACAGCACTCTTCTAAGCCGTCTTTGGACGTGTATAACATTGGGATCTACATTGATAAGTTATAAAGAAAGCAGGGATGGATCCTTATGGTTTTCAGCAGAATGGTTTTTCATTTAGAATATTCAACAAAACCTGCGAATATTTCAGTGTTTTTAGGGTAAATTTAGAGGAAAATCTGAGACATATCGTCGGTTTGGAAGGAAACGGAATGCCTGTGGGAGCTTCCATATTGTCTCTTGAAGTGACTTTGTTGTTCTTTCTGGACTATGGAAATTTCCTGCTGACGATAGCATCTGCTAACCAATTTACTGTGGATTTGAACCTTCATGAACGTGCCGTGTGGAATTCGTGGCATGCGTCCCCAAAAACGGAAGGCTAAGCGATTGGTGTCCCTTTGAAAAGCTCACCTTGACGTCGGGTTCGGAAATCGGTGTTTTTCAACGCTGCGTGACTGTCTCTTATCTCCTTGGATGTTTCTTGAGATTATTTCTCCAATAAGAGCGGTTATGTTTCAATACGTGATCTAGATGTCAATTTTGAGAAGTTTGCTGGTGGCCTTCTCAATGATGGATGGGTCGAATGAAGTCTAAAAGTATTCCAGGTCTTTTCGTTACTTGAGCGTGTAACAAATGCTCGAGAACGACGTTCTAAGGTCCCTAATGCCCTCTTTTAAGCTCGGATTAAGAATATTGGATTTATTGGTTTGAAGTTACATTTATTTTTTGAAGCTAAGGCGATGAAAATATCCAAGGGAAAATTGTGCTCACGATTTTCTGTGATTTATAAAAATAAATAGATTTGTGAGATAATGTTACTTTAAATCATGATAATTGCTAAAATAATACTTTAAAACATTTTTTTAACTTGTGTAATGCCAAAACGTTGGCAGTCAACCTTTCCGGAAGACTAAAAGAATTTCCGACTACCCACATCACAATGAAGTGGAAGTCAGGAGATCATCCGTTCAACCATATGCTAAAATTAACGTCAATTAAGACTTCATTACTGTCCGCAATCGAGTGTGATGCTTTCTCTTTAACGGCGTGTTTTATAAAGGTTATCCCAGTCAATTTATTAGCAACAAATTATATATCCACCATGAGTGTGCAGAGAAAAAATCAACAAGATTTCCAATCTTTAAAAATTTATCTTCTTGTACATGGTCAAAAATAATGATGGAATATTAATTAGGCTGTGTCACGAAATAGCTGGGGAGTCTAAATTAACGTCGGTGACTGCCATATAGGGCCGAGGGCCATCACTGGAATTCCTGAGCCGATATCTCCATTGACTTTCTGAGCCGTCTCCTCTCAAGAGGGTGCCCTCAACTCCCCTTCCCCCTTTCCACCTGCGCCTTCGGATTTCCCCCCTCCCTCTCTCTTTGGTTTCTATGCCGTCACTGACATTGCCCACTCCCCTCCCCTCTCTCTCCCTTCCCTCCCTCCCCCTCTCCTTTTGTGTTCCAAATGCTCAATGACACTCCAAAGCCCTGGATCCAGCCGAACCAACCTTTTGGGTCCCCTTCGCCTACCCTCCTCCATCCTCATAGGCGTGACCACACAGGCAGACACGCACACATGCGGACGTTCACACACACACACACACACACACATGCAGCCGCACCTCATTCCGTTCGCTCCTCTCTCTCTCTTCTCTCTCTCTCTCCCACTCACCCTCACGTTGCGTGGAACACTGCCAATTGCGTGACTTCAATCCACTCGGGGATTTTTGGCACCCAAAGGGCAGTCCTGGGTGATGTGACACGGCCATCGGCCACGCCCGAGGAGGTAGGCAGGTAGGCGCTCGCGGCGGGGGTGGGTGGGTGTCGAGGGTGAGATTCAAGACTGGAGTAGGATGGACTGCCTCCTCTCATAAGGTCCCCCCCTATCCCGTTCCATTCCACCACGCCGACCGGTGAGTGAGGACAGTGAAGGTTGGTGAAATAGGCGAGTAGATGGGATCGTGCATCAAGATAGCACCCGAGAGTTATGAGGGCAGTAAGAAATATATGTACAGTCGGCCATACTGGTGCATGTTTGATTCTCGGAAATTGGAAACATAATGGAGTGACATTCTGGCTAATTTCTTCAATAATTGAAATTTATATACAGTAATGCTTGTGGCTCCTTAAAATATTCCTCAAATTATTTTTGAAAGTCAGCCATTGTTACTTCTCCATTTGGGGGAGCTTCTTCTTAGGCATGTATTATGGAGAGTTCATGCATCTCTGGAGAGACCATTGACAATGAGGTGGAAGCTTTGTGATCATGGTAAAAATATCATTAGGAAAAAACGCCAGACTCTAGATCCTGCTGAAATATGGTTTATTAAGTCGTTGAAATTTCCGCATGGTGTTTGCAAAAATTAATATTATTTGCAAAAAACCAAGATTTTAGTTTTTCAGGGAACTCGGTAGTTGGCATATATGGAACATTGCTCACAACGTTGTGAAAGATATAGACTGTTCTGTTCTGTGGCGTTATTTTTTTTATAAATTTGGGCTGACTGTACAGGGTCACCCATCAAACCTTTCTTCAGGCAGAACATTGTGATTGTCATTCAGGTTACACTAAAATATATGACCGTAGACATATTACTTTGGCTCCTAGGTGCCAAATAAGGTAACACAATCAAGACACCATCAATTAACCTACTTAATTCTAAAAATATAAAAACAATCAAGGAAAATTTACGTGTATAGTGCATCGCCTTTTCCATCGCTTTCCTACAATCTTCATCTCTTAGCTGTCTGTGCTAGTACAATACCTTTATTCCTTTCAACATTTTTCACCACTCGTACTTGGGAAAATGAGCAACCCAGGGGTGAGAAAGTTCTATAAAAAGGATATTTTATTTATGATTTCAGTGATATTAGCAGCATTCAAGCATTCAATATATATGTAGAATTCAACCTTTATTGTCTAATAAATAAATTGTTTATAAAAATAGGCATGGCGACTCGATAGCTTTCTAGTTATCAGCGAATGACTACTGATGTTGCATAAACATATATTTTGAGATATGTATGGCGTTGATAATACCCGCGATCTATGAACAGAAACATCACGAAAATATGCCTGCTGGTTATTTGCATTACCATGACATTTACGAAGCTTGCCATATTTCCAGTGAATTCTGTACTTTTCAACCGTCCAACGCAGGCATTTCTTATGGCTTTTTTGACTCGCGTTGTCGTAAACTAACCGAATGGGATGGGCCGCCAACTTTTATCCCCTTCTCCCACTTGGGAGTGCGAGGGTGGAATCGAATATTTGCGACGTGCTTCCCAACTACCTGTGCGGGTTGCATAACATCCACCATGACGTCCGTCAAACACTTCAAGCGCTATTTGGGTTGCATAACCCCAGGAGTTCTCGTATCTTTTGACATGTAGTGTTCCCAACCTACTTATTCGCCCGTATCTGTTCTCTCTCTACTACAGATCATTTTCCACTCTTTTATATTTTTGAATTGACCGTATAGGATCAAAATTACAACTTCATTTTTGCCTTCTGGAATTTCCTCTTTTTCCGATACTTCAAACACACGATGTCCTTATCAAAGACGACCATCCAGTATTAGTAGATCTTCAGGAACTACAACCTCGTAAGACTTGAGTTCGGGTCAAGATGGATTTTTTCTCCGTAGAAACTCTGCTTTGATTGATCTCCCATCGACTTGCAGTGCTTCTAAACTTTGTGCTGTACTTCGGAATTTATCGTTTTATCACATTTAGGCCTCCAAGGTACTGAATTGCCCTAGAACCTTCAAGATCTTTACGTTCTTCCTAATCCATGCCGTTGTAGTTTTCTTTATCCTGAGATAATCGAATATCTGTTTGGCTAGTCTGTCTCTGTCAATCCTCACAGGTGTCCAAGAAATATCAGCCTCCAGTCTTTGCTCCATGACCAATATTATTTTTATTTTAGTGCGTAATATTCGGTAATTTTGCCATTGATTTCTAGCCTCGGGTATTTCAGTACCTCATCAATATCCGGTATTGGTCTTTTTGTAACTATTCCGTATGCAGAAACGGCATTCAAGTCTCAAGGAGCCCACAGCTACTGATAGGCCGACGTGAGCGTGCTTTTAAAAATAAAAATGTACCGTGCACATCACTCGTGAAAATGTAACTGTTGATAATTGTTTGTTATACATTCATCATCGTTTGAGATGTGTGGTATAAATATTATAATTATTTATTTTGTGCAGGCGTTCAATTATTTGGAAACCTCTGCAATGTGATGCATTTCAGAAGCATCAATATTTGTTTATATTAACACCAGCATTTCCCAGATATTCCCCTGTAATGGGTTAGAGCAGTGTGCTATTAATTATTTATTATAATTTGTTTTCCTCTAGTTCAGCTATTTTTATAAAATGCCCCCAATGTTCTTTGGATTACGTAAACAGCTCCCTCTCCAGGCTATTTATCTGTTCACTATTATCAGGATACATTCTCTCTTCGTACCATCCAATTTCCCTTTCGTTTTTCCCCCTCCCTCGCTTTCCCAGTATTTTACCCATAATGACAGCCTCCATCGTTCGGAGCTGCATGTCCCCATTTAAGTTCTCAGCCATCTCTATTTACTCTATGTCTCTATATTAACTCTAGAAGATAATTTCTTTCCGCTCTTCCATGTTCAACATTTCATCATTCGTCCATCTTCCCATCCATTGTATTATGTACATTTTTCTCCAAACCAAAATTCTCCAGAGCCTCCAATTTATTCTATTCATCTCACCGCTAAGTTCAGGGTTTATTTATTTAATTTATTATTGAGTAAGTAATAGTCGAAGAAGGTGATGATGAAATTGTAAAGAAAAAGGAGGACTTTGAAATCTGTGTTGATCTATGTATCTATTAATATTTGTTCACTTAGAGCCATGAATGCATCATGACCAGATAGTGATCATCTACCTCACAATGATAGATTATGGATGAAATTACTCCAAGGAATTCCACTAACCGTAATCTTTCGCACTTTTAAGCAGATGAATATTGATTGATATGCCTTCAGTTGCATGCTAGTATGCATGACTGAGTAAACAACAGTTTACGCCGTAGGCACAGATCTTAAAAATACTTTCAAGAGGTTTTAACTCCTTCATGATCACTTCAGATACCTTTCATCACAGCTATTGGAGCAATGTGGTCGTTTACCATATTTTTATTGCCGAATATGATAAGAGTTTGTAAAATAAAAAGACCCGTATTTTTCCGTTTTCTGATCCGTCAATTATTATCGGGTTATAAGCGGCGAAAAACTGATGTTTTTAACCTTTCAGAAAAGAGGGCGTGGTGCAACCTCTGACGTAGCACGACTTCGTCCAATCGCAACTGAGCCCGCGAAGCTACTTTGCTTTATCGCAATGGGGGGGGGGGGGGACAGAGCTGACTCTGCCAATAGGACAGTTGCGACAGCATATGTGCGAGCAGACCTTCCGAGAACCCCCCTCCACTCCCTTCCCTTACACGAAAAGCAGTCAAGGACGGGAGGAAAATGACGTCAATGTTATCACAGCAGCTTTTTTGGTGGGCGTCACCTTTTGCATATTTTAATTTTTGATTTATGAGTGAATGGTTGTGGTTAGAAGATTAATTTTTTCACTAAAATCCTTTTTTCGTTTCCATCTAACGATTTCGTGTACGAAATTGCGATTTCGGTTCCGAGTAAACACCCCCATTATTTGGGGGAATTGAATCTTTTAATAGTGAATTGATTCTTGAAAACCATATCCTATTTGAAAATATCAGTAGAGGTTTTAGTTGTTGTTTCCTTTCCAAAGATCAATATTGGCATATAACGAGGCCGTTTCTAGTTACAAATGCACCGCAAAAGAATAGAAGGAAAAGATATGAGACGCGTACAGGAATGAACTCTGGAGAGGAATAGAGAGACTTTGATAGGTGCAATGGAAGAAAAATGAAAACGCTGTTGGTATGGTTTGGTAGGAATAAAATATGCCGAAGGCAATTTGATGAAGGCTGAGTACATCTGTATGTCATTCTACAGCCCAATATAAGGCGGTAGAGTCATGAAGGTGAAATTCCGCTAAAAAAATATATTTCTTTAAATATTTTGCCAGTGTTTTCTTTATTATTTGTGCACGTGGATAACAAATTCTTGTATTTTTTAACTGTATTTCGGAAGTTAATCTCACTTTATTTGTCGCTTCTGTCTGCCCTGCTGATTTATAGACGGACATGTGTCTGCAGTGTCAGTCCGAACTCGTGGGATTTGAGTTTTTCAAGTAAGTTTAAACCTACGTATAACTATTCAAGCGTTTGCCAATGAAGTCCTTCCAATAACCGGGTAATACCTCCTGTGGGTTCAAAGGAATTTGTTTTAAAAAAGGCGCTGGTTCTCTTTCAAAGTAGTAGGTTGATTTTGACAGATATTATTGGTTTTGGAGTACCTATCGAATGGATTTTTGGTAAGCATAGAGCTAAAATATGAGTGGTAGGGATAAAAAGTTGAATATTTTGAATGGAATATTTTTAAGGTATGAGCCATGCTGAGATGAAAAAATATGTCCTGTTAACGAGAGAGAAGGTGGGTCCAGCTTAGTTCTTAGAATACTGACTTCCCATTTCAAGTATCCTGGTTCTAGTCCCAGAAGTGGTAGATTTTCATAGAAATCTCAGCCCTTAATGGAGAGGACTTACTTGATGAGTACATCAAATTCAATACTCCGTCTGTCGGATGGGACATTCATTAGTGTACTTCATGTTGTCTCATATTATCTATCAGTTCCTTAAAGCGACTACCCTTACTGAGTTATTTTATTTCTCACCCCTTCCCCTAAATTTCCACCCATCCTTAATGGTGCAAATAACCTCTAATAAACTCTAAGTCACCTTCTCAGTTCTCAGTAGCATCTGAAAGGAGCCTAGATACGGTCTTGTAAAAGCCTTTTCGACTGGCAGAACACCAGAATTTATGAAATGATCGATGATTCCCATTCGATTCCCATCCCCAGTGCACACACACCTAAAAATCAACCACGACCTCCGCGATCCACGCGAACCCGTATGTCTCGCACACGTTGCTTGGCGAGAGAATGGAAGAGGGGTTGACCTGCGTCTGCCGGTGCCGGCGAGTGAATGAGAGAGAGAGAGATATACATCGAGAGAGAGAGAGATGAGGGCACATACAAAGGGTCGTTGTATGGCGGGACACCCGGAAGGAAAGCCGGCCGGCACAGGTGGACGGCGTTCGCGACCGGGTTGGAAGTAAAAAGGGAATCATATTGGTGGACGTCATCTGCGTTTCTCTCTCTCCCGGTTAGTGTGCGTCTCTGTGCGCGCGTACCATGCGCCGGATAGCGGAGAGAGGGAGAGGGAATCCTAACGAGCGCGGCGGGTGGCGTCTGGTGGCGGTGGAGGCGCCTGCCTGCCGGCCGGCGGAAGCTGGCGCCCGATCGTTTCTCTCTTTTTATTTCTTTTCGGTGATCAACGTGCGATCGTGGCTTAGCCACACCGATGAAGCGGGTGAGGGAGAGGAGGTCGAGAGTGCGGTGTTTGATCCTCTTTTTTTTTCCGCCTCTATTTTCGAAGCGACAAAGACGTCGACCCGCGCCATTCTGTTTGCCCCGGTCGCTAACTCGTTTTGCGGAAGGGAACGCGAGGTATTTCAATCGATCCCCGCTGTACACGTCTGTTGCGAGATCGGGTGTCCCATATGTACGTATGGTGCTTACATGCGTGCACGTGTATGTATACTTTATAGGCCATTGTTGCTTTTATCCCTAGGAGGGGGTGGGGTTGGTGAATGATGACTCAGTGCCCGTGGGTCTCTTCGAGATTTGTTCATGCTCAATTTTTTTTACTCGTGGGAAAATCCTGGTTGAACCTAAACTAACTAACCGTGGTTGAATGAATGGGACTAAATTGGGTCGTAGGAAGCGTTTATGCTATGCTTTTCGGGGGAAGCGACCCAGAGCAAAGATAATTTGCGCCATTAGATGGGTGCTGGATCAAAGGTAATTTTTGAGCGGATGGTGGAAGGGTGAAGCGCAACCCGCCATTGGCATTATGCTGCTCGGAACGAAAAGTGCCTAGGGTCCACGATTTAGCGTCCCATCTGATGGACGAGAAGTACTGCATTCAAAATGGCATTCACATATCGCTAAAGAGCATAGGCGTATCTAGAAGTGTCCGAAGGGGGGGGGGGGGGGAAGGAGGGGGGGTTCACCACCGGGGAGTATAGAGGGGCATGGAATACCACCCATGCAAACAGGGGGTCCGGGAATATTTACAAATATGCATCTTAAAATGACGTTTTGAAGGTGTTCTGAGCCTTGAATTTCCCTTAAAAATTGAATTTTTTGAGTCAAAGTTTTTAAAAATTGTTTTTAAGTTAATCCACAAAATTGCGAGGTTTAAGGCCTTATGAGGGTAGCTTTTCTTTTTTTATATTCGAGAAAAACCTGCTATAACTTCTCGAGGGGACTCGTCTTTCCGCAAAAATTACTCAGCGAAGTCCTGTGCTGTCCGTCTGTCTACTGTTATAGTTGCGACGTTAAAGCCTATTAAAGTTTATGGAGCGTATAAAATCGAAGTGTAGTGCAGTAGTTTGGTATTTGTTGGTCTGTTGCCTAGCAAAATATATTTTAAAAAACTTAAAGTGTGTGATATAATCATTGCACTATTAGCATGCGTTAAACTCATCATTTTTACGTTTTTTTTACCAATGGTGGGTTACAACCCCCAAAACTCACCCCTGGATACGCCCATGCTCAAGAATAGGGACAAATGAGTCTATGAGTGATCTCTGCCGCTGCCGGGATTCAAAACCGAGCCCTTTTGATTGGAGGTCATGACTCTAGCCTCCACACGAACCCGATTCCCAGGATAATATAGTTACATCCATTGTTGATGCTAGTTTAAGGTCAGAGGGACCGCGTTGCATGTATTCGTATTCCTTTGGGTAAATTAATTTTTAACAGTGAAACCGGCATTCGAGTCACTAGCAATAAGATTGTTTATTCGTAGATAATGCATGAATGGTCGGGAGTTATCACTTGCTGTAAGTTCTTGTTGTGGTAAACAGAGCACAATGCAAAATTCATTGTAACCCTTGATTACTCAGTGCATGAAGTAATTTCGGCCGCGCGTTGACCACACAAGCCTTATCGTCTAGGGGTTATGGTAGTCTTGAAACACAATGTTTATGTAGTTAATGCATTAGGGATAAAAACATAGATTATTGGGCATTGGTATCTCAGTCTTCCGCAGCTGAAAACTCCGGACAATATGAATAATTCATTTATTAGTTGTGCATTTCAGCATTGGTTTCTGAAGTGAAAACATATGAAGTTAAAAAGACGTCCTACTCTTTCTATTACTCCTATGCAAAAATGGTATCTTGGTATCGTCATTTGAAAATCTACGGATGGCCTTTTCAATTTATAGACTTTCGAATAACTATATTGAAGTTTGTGACACCATAGCACATCAGCACACTAGCCTCGACACTGTATGCTGCCGGTTTTCAGCAGGCAGAACTGGATTGCACCGCGCGATCAAAAATCGATTTTACTTTCGTCTCAAATGGTCGCAAACGTTCTAAATGAATTCTAATCCCGAATGCTTTGTAGAATCTCGTGATGTGAATACATTTTTGTATCTTGACCTAAATAGCAACTATTTTTCTGCGTGAACGTCAAAAATTGCCGGAACATACGGTTCACCATATTGTTCTGAATGTTTGATCTTAAATAATCTTAATGTTCTTGTTTAATTATGAAATTTGTAATAAATATCATTTTTAAATCATGAAGCTTACTCATCATTAAAGGCATTAGCTTTTTCAAACATGGTATCGTTATGAATTCCGAAGTCTTACAAGATTCAGCAGCAACTTATTTTCTTTATTCTCCTGGAAAATTAAAGGCGGTTGCTTCATGATAAATTTGATCAGCTTTGACAACATTTAAATTGTCAATGCGTGAGAACCAGGAAAAATGACATTAAATGTACCAATTACGGGAAAATTGCCATGCAAAGTTTCAAAGTCCGGGTTGAAAAACAAACACTGACTTTTTACCAGCTATTTAAGATTTCAGATCACTGTGCACCGAACACATAGCGGCCATGGCTGAGACAGAAACAGATCGTAGTTATAATTGAAAAATTATCAGCCAAAAAGCAGCTGAAGGACGATAAAAATGAAACAAAAGCAATGATATACAGTAGAGGGAAAGAGCCCATGACCAATGTTATTAACTTGGGAAGCAAAAGGTGGAAGAGGAGCGCGAGTATTGCTATCTGCGAAGTAGTATCAGTAGCATTGGTCAAATCGAGAAGGAAATAGTACAGTGTTTCGGGCGAGGACGACATTCTACCAAATGAAAATCTACTTATACCTGGAAATACAAGCTTGAAAGTTAGGAAACATTTCATTAGAATTTACGTCTGGGACATGTTGCATCCATGAGAAGTCTTCTGAGAACCTTAAGAAGAAAAAAAAGAGAGAACGTGATCAGCCATATCACTAGACACGGTAGGAGAATCGAGTGGAGAGTTGTATAAATGTTATGTAGGGATTTCTGAATGATGGTAATGATGAGGAACTGTGGATAATATCTGATTAAAAGTCAAGACTAGTGAAATTTAAAACATTTTGCTACAGAAGAATGATGAAGATAAAATAATTAGACAGAGTAAATGGAGAAGAAATCCTGATAAGCGTGGGGTAAAAGAGCTCTTTTGGAAATTTAAAGAGGAAAGAAAACGGACTTGTCTAATAGGCCAGTTCTGGAGACATGATGGCCTGACGAAGATAATCATCAAGTGAAAAGTGAATGGGAAGAATGGAAAAGAATGGTCCCGTATGATATAGCATCGCAAGTAGTGTGAAAGCGAAGAATTATATGGTATGTACATATGATGAGGTTATCTGATAGGAGAATCGACAGTACCGCTGCATCCAATTCTTCTTAGGATCTTCATGTTTAAATTGATAAAATTTTAATACGAATTGCACTATAACCTATCAGTTATAAATAACCTTGCGTGTTATACAAGAAAACATTTTCAGTTGTTGATGTAATTTTTGAGCCGTAATATGGTCCGTAAGACTAATGGCAATTTATTAAAAGCATGTCCTTGGCACCTGAGTTATAATTCACTCAGACCGGCTTATATTTTATGGAATCAAATGACATTTGGGAAGAAAATAGCTGTTCCCGAAATAATCTAAATGCTTTCCCCTCATGAAACCTTGAGAACTTTAATACCCACTGTAAATTAACCCAGATAAATGATTTTTTAAAAAAAGGCTCTTAAAAAGTAAGTTAACTGTTCCTTTCTCGTACGTATAATGTCAGTAGGCACTGATTGCCTGATTACGTTTTAGACGGGATTTGGAACTATTTTTGTAGTCAACGCTTTGAAAATTTCAATTTCCTATGGTATGAAGTCCTCAATGATTTCTTAATTACTTTCCTTTTCCTTACAGTGCAACGTATCCATTCTTTACATTAAGACTAGCATTTAAAATAAAAATTCAGGTTTATCTCAGATCGCTAAATGTAAATTTAAAGCTTTCTGGTAATAAACGGTTAATTTAAAATCTCTTAAAATGTCTTGCCAGAAAATTTTACAAAATTTATAACGTAAGGGTGTTTAGATGACTATCTATTGACCTCATTATTCCAACATCAACCCATTATTGCAAATACTAGAGTCACGAGTGATATTAGCCATGTCATATTAGACGTAATCCAGCTAAATTAACGTGTGTGCTGCATAGAGAAATTGAGAGTACACCTGGTACTTTGTTAGTGGTACAGAAAACTCGGTGCTGAAAAAAGTGGCATATATTCTACATTATTCGCGAATGGCTGTCAGTGAGTGTCGGTAACGCGCGCAGTTACCATAAGGACTGAATCCGCTTTGTTTAAAAAACAGTACAATGTCGGGGAAGGCAAAAAAATAGGTGGCGTTTTGACGACGAAAAAGCTGTAAATTATTCTTTTCCGTGATTGTGAGGGCATACACTTACACACACGTGCGGGAAACGCAAGGCACGTCGGTGGAGAAACCATAAAATCCTTTTGCACGTCATGCACAACGCTTTCAGATTGCTGGAGAGAGGATATTTTTTTAAACAACTCCGGGGCAAATATCCTCGACCTTTTACCCCAAGAAATCTTGGGATTAAGAAAGTCTGGTAAAGAGGCCCTGCGGTACCATCTCTCTTTTCTTTTTTCACCCGTACAAAATTCGAAACTTTGTTTATTTTTCTTGAAATGACTATTCTTCTGGGCACGAGCAATAAAGCCACCATAGCCGTGAAGGGAAGATTCACTTTGTGCGCGTGCTCAAGTCTCAGGGCATGATAATCAAAGCCTTTGACCCCTCTCCGTCTCGGAATACCTTTCTTTTGGCGTTCTATCTTGCTCCTAGAAAAAAGTGAAAAGAGGTTGGGTTAGCTAGCGAATTACATGGCATTTCTGTAGAGAGAAATAAAATGTACTTGTAAGAGTGTGTATAAGTACAGTGAGTGTGCATGTAATTCATTGTTGGTGCGTGGTTTTGTCAGGTTTTCTTTTTTTATTTTAATGTATCTTCTTACACGCCGGGGTGGTGGTTCTAACTACAACTTCTTGAGGCCCGAAAGTATATCCTCTGTTATTTTCGGTTCAGCTAGAAGCAAGATGGTTTTATATTTATCTTAACCAGCTAATTTTATCAATGACTTTCTTATGATAAATTCGGGGAATAATAATATGCTATGGAAAGCATCACGTTTGTAACTTATTCCTATGAAGATACAGAAAGCGTTACTCGGATATTGGGAGAGCTTGGTAGGAAAACTAAAGGGACTAGAAGGTTGACCGAAAAATTAAAGTTATTTGAAAAATTCAAATCACATGTATCCGAATCTGACGTGACTGAAATATTTCTGCGCCCACTCTACAAGAGCAGAACAGACTGACACGACTAATAAAGAAAGATGAACAGCTGGACCGAGAGACATAAGAATTCTTTTGTTTTGTTTTTCCACGCACAATACACGACTGCAACGCAAAGAAAGCAAAAATGCTTTCAAATACATTGCTCGCCATATATCATGGTTAATTAATAATTTTTTTTTCAGCTAAAACTCAACTTTACGGCTGATGACCCTTCACCCTCTGCCGCATATCCTTCTGGCGTTTCGGTAAGTAAAAGTTTTATTTAGATTTTTATTTCGTTTTCTATTCCATTCATGCGGTGAGTGTCTTAAAAGGTGGTTTCTATTGAATATTTCTAAAAACGCAAGCGTTTTTAATTACTATAAGTCAAAGGTGTGGAGCGTCACATTTCACAGTTTTTTTATCAAAAAGATAATGTGATTTGCTATGGATTTAAAAATATGCATTGCAATACCACCCTTATAACTTTGGGGTCAGTTTTCTTGACATTTCATAACTTTTATGCTGAGTTTCTAGCATTTGCAATAAAGTGTAAAAGTCTCCTCAAGGCCATAAGGCATGTGAAAAAAATGGCCGGGATGGAAAGAATTCGGATGACGAGTATAAAGGGGAAATATCCGTGGAAATGCGCCGAGAAAGATAACGAAATGTAATAAAAGAGAGTATATCGTAAACCAGGAAAATGATTACTCTTAGAATGGTCGTGCCCTAGAAATATCAGCGGGCATTCATCTGCATATGCCTATGACGCAAAATGGTACTTAATTCTGTCGTCTCTCTTCCTTTCCTAATTTCCATCGCCTCCGGAGTTCAAAAAATGTTTTTTTTACGTTATTCTGAAACCAGTGCATGACTCCAAATTTATTGCTTTCTTTTGCACACGAGGAAAGGATTAGAAAGGCGCTAGAATGCCAGGATGTAGTGAGCATAAAAGAAATAAATATGTCATAACTGGTTATATTTCAAAAGCATGCCGGCAAGGTTTTGCTCGTAATATTTCGTATCTTTGTGCACTTGCAACGTAACTTGTGAGTGAAGAAAACATCTTGAGGTTGACAAAAACGGATCCAAATTTGAAATGCAGTGTATTTTCACAATGAAAATCTTGAAAAGCCGCTTCTTATTCTCATTTATATACAAATGTATGAAAAGTTTGTAATCTTCTTGCTTTGATATGCATTTGTAAAGCGTATCTTAACTGACAAACCAATCTATTAGATAAGGTGTCCTCCTCAAAAATAACTTTATTATCCGCATGTTTGAAGATATGGTTAAATTTTGAATTTGTAATACATGAGTCTCATGAGGAATGACCGATAAATTCACTGGCCATGGAGACGGCTGTTTGGACGTTTTACAAATCTAATTTAGAGTGATGCCATTTTACAAAGCTAATTTAGAGTGATTGGTAATGATGAAGGTAGATGCGACCAATTAGACAGATCGTTAATATTACCTCAAAGGATACACTCAGTAACAGTGACAACAGCGCTTGAGAGAATAATGTTCAAAGGAAATTTAATCAGTGATTACCTTATTTTAAGCTCAGAAAAAGTAGCCGCGATTTCAAAATTAAAAAAAAAATATTACAAAAAATTAAGATGTGACCATTTTAGTACGATGTTAACAAGAGGTGTTATAATCAATGTCAAATTGTGAAATTCATGGGTTACATAGGTTTATGCTTTGATATGGAAATTATTTTCGTCAAAATTGCGTATTAAGACCAAAGAGTTTAATATGCGTAAAGTATTGAGGTCATTGGAAAAAAATTATGTATATGTGTGTGTGTGTAGGAAACGGTAAAGACGAAGGGATAGTGACGGATGAAGGGATAGTGACGGAAACTATGCACGATAATGTTGAGAAATGGTTGGAAAGGCGATGTAGAAGGGATTGGGTACTAAACTGGGTATTTCTGAGGGCCATTTACATGCCACCCTGCGAACTGCCGTAAGGCGGTGTGGCGTTGGGTATGAGGGTAGATAACGGACGTTTGAGATGTGAAAGTGGAGAGCGATGGAGGGTATAAATTGGCAAAAGCAGGAAATGCACTTTTTCATTAATCAGATGATGTAAAAATTGAGTAAAAGGAGAAATGTAGTCTGAAAACGTGGGATGACAAAAATTCTGACTCAGGATTCTTTAAGGGAAATTATCGCCACGTACCAACTCCTTGAATTTTATTCCTCTTGACTTAACATACTTAAATTGCACTAAAATCTGTCTTCCGTGCCTATTTTCAGTAAATTTAGTCACATTTCAACGGAAATATCAGTCTTCTTGTTGTCTTGTTATTTTACTTTTCGTAACCTCTTGCCAGTAGCTTAGAATAGTCGAGTAGAGAGTAGGAGAGAGAAAGATTTCTGGATAAAATATAGGAAGGATGATAAGTTGCATCTATATGGTATTATAAGATGATATGATGTGAAAACTCTAAAATAGTGGAGTATTTTAAAGTCTTAAAGTTAGGAACTAGTGACAGTTATAGGGAGGAAGAGGGTACGATTTTTCAATGGATATGGAAAGCCGAACAAATGACGAGATGAAAAATTAAATAGGTGGTGTGGGTGTCTGTCTCAATTGAAGAGAAATAAAACATTAAAAGAAAAAATGCGATCATATGCGATTACAATCATATGAACGTAGGAGCAGAACATGGGGTAAATAGCACATAAAGAGAAGAAACTAAGGTTTTAAGGCATGTTGTTTGCATACCTACTCATAGAGAGATATTTGGCTGAGATGGGAATCAAAACTTGAATATTCAGCTATGCTCCAGCTTTAGCGTCTGTTTTTTCATGAAAAATAATCCTTAGGGTTTGCACGCTTAAGCTTGAGGAACCAAGTGACAGTTTTACGATTTTATAACGAATAACTTATGACTTATGGAAATTTGTGAAGAATTCGAAATGTTTCTCTCCATAAAAGAAAGGGCAGCCTCTGCAGCAACCGTAAATCTTTCGTCCATAAATGTCTTCAGGAAAGTAGCAATCGTGCCCGGCTTAATTTTTGCTCAAAGTTCTTGGGACACATTATAAAATTAGCCTTACTGCGAAAAGGCGCAATTTTTTTATTAATTTGAATCACTTCTTCGTATCAGCAGCGGGCGAAAAAGTTTATCATGCGCTCTGTGTCCCCTCCCCGAGAATGCTTTTTATCTCGGTGCGACGTCAACCGCTTATGCAATTTTTCAATGAGATCGCGAGGGTCTCGTTTAAACCCCACGCACCCCTTCGGCCTCAGCGCATGAATGCGGTGAGCGAATGGGGTGTCTTATCGTTAACGTCACATCTTACGTCGCCAACCTCGAGGGTAAAAAAAATCCCCAACCCCTTTCGTCCAAGGCCTACTCTTCCTCGCTGTTTTTTTTAGCTCACGAATTATATTCTCTTTCCCGGTCACGCGTTTATTATGATTTATGCATCACCTGCCATGCGCTCAAGCACTCACATTCTTAAAGGCCATCGACGTCGCATATTTGAGCGTGTGTGCGTGTGTTTTCTGTTCTCGACAAGCCGATGCGTCTCCATCGTTCACCTTCCCCTCTCTCTCTCTCTATCCTCTCTTCACTCTCTTCATCTCTCTTTCCCTCCCTCTTCCCCAATTCCCTCATCGCTGTGGATGTGATCGCGACAATAGGGACGCCGTGTCACGTGACCTTTCGAAGGTCGGCCCATACTCCATTGCGTTCCTACACGCCCATGGGCGCTGGAGAGCTATGGGTGAATGCGGACCCCTCCCGGAGTTCTCCCCTCCGACTCATCAAATTCGAATGGATTCCCTCTACACTCCTCCGCATGCTGTTATTCCCGTCTCCTGGCTCAAAACCCATGGAGTCTCTTCCGCCCGAGTCGAGGATTTCGCGCCCTGACGCACCACCTCCAGAATTTTTTTTCGTGATTTTAGGGAAATTATTTATTTTTTCCATCGGCATAATGCTTGCAACTAACGAACGCCTGCGTGGTTGTTTTCATTTGGGTGTGTTTGTATGGAGCATACATGTGTTAATAAGTGTAAATAAGCACTCCACGTTAATTATTTAAAAAAATAAGATTTTTGTTCGTGCGTCACAGCATTTGTTACTTTATTTTAATTTTTATCGCCCTCGGTGACGGTTTGCCTCTTTTCAATCGGAAAATATAAATTTCTCAGCTAAAATAAGTGTAAACACTACTTTTCACACCTTTTCCTACTTATCATCATTTTATACCATAATTCATACTTATTACCCTTTTCTCCTTGATACTTTCCAGAAACCTTTGCATTGAAAGGAGAAAGTCATTGTTACTTTCACTTGTTCCTATACCCTTCTCTTTCACTTAATTCTGTGACTTGTCTTTTCTTTATTGATATCAGCTGCCAAAATAATAAATGTAAAAGCCGAAAATTACTAAGTCTCTAATGACCAAGGTGGAATGCAAAAGGCAAGCTCATATTCAAATTGATGCAATGTTATATTATCGTCCACCAATGACGAGAATATCAATAAAATTATATCCCTCTTATCTTTTGATAAAATAACCTGCTTCTTCTCCACTTACCGCTCCATTCTCTTAAACCTAGAAATAAACACGTAGTTGTTTTTATCCGGAATGTCTAGGGACCGCAGTGAGGGTTTCGCTGCCAGAAAGAATTCCATCCAT
Source organism: Platycnemis pennipes (assembly GCA_933228895.1). NCBI lineage: Eukaryota > Metazoa > Arthropoda > Insecta > Odonata > Platycnemididae > Platycnemis > Platycnemis pennipes. The sequence continues at coordinate 59,246,629 of OW121853.1, forward strand.
GTTTATAAGAGCTCACTGGTAGCATATCCTATCAAAAGGTATTACGATATCATTATTTACTCTGTTCTGGTTCAGGATCTAAAGAAGAAAAATATGTAAACATGAAAGGAATAGTAACAGGCTGCGGTAATCAGGCTGTTAACCCGCCTTGTCGATCCAGAAACCACGGGATCGAATCGCGATCGGAGTATGGATGTCAGCTTGTCCTAAAGTTACGTTTATGTTAGGCGGTGCCCTGTAACTTTAGAGGTTTGAGTCCCTTGCAACCTACCTGTACATATAAGACGAGAAAGTTAGTTCATAAATGATATTAATTGAGTCCTGCATTCCATATCTTAGAATTGAACATTGGTGGTATTACCTTAGTTCTCAACTTTAACAGTATGCTCTCTTTCCCGTTAGAATCCTTACCGAAATATAAGGATGATTTCTTTTCCAATATCCAAGCCTTGATCCTAAGAAAGCCAAAGTTTCTTTTTAGTTAGAAATTAGACAGTTGAAATTACAATTGTCGTGTGTAGTGTGCTGTTTTTCGGCAAACTTGGTTTGTTCTCACCAGAAACTGTTTTACTTGCTAGGATACTTATTAAAAGTATTTCTGGGTAAAATACTTCTTAGTTGTGTTTTGGAAATAATTTTATTTGCTGCAATCACTTTTTGATGTGAATCAATCCTGATGATAGAACTTTTTTTTTGGGTTAACGAAAGTTATGCTCACCTGAAAGATTGTTTGGTCTGTGAGGGTAGAGCTCCCTAAAAGGTAATCCTAATGGTCAGTGAAATTCGTACATTTCATTCGCCTTTCCTTTGCCACCTTGCGGTTTCTCAGGAAGATCTGATTCCCAGAATTTTCTCTACTTTAATTTTTCTGTCACACATCCAAAGGCCTCCCCCGACAGTTGAACCCGGGAGCTTGATATTAAATAAAACAAATATTCTCTCCTAAATGTTTGTTTTTTTCACTTTTTCCTTTGGCTTTCAGTTACACTTAATCGTTTCTCTACTAACGGCAGCCAAAACGATAAAAAAAATTAATAGCCTAGATGAAATCCGCGCATTGCTTTAGCAATTATGCGTGAAGTTGCTGTTTTTTCTGCAAAATAATAAAAGTTAGAAAACTAAATGGGAAAGTTGTGAATAATAAGGTTTATCAGGGTGAAACAGAAATCAAAAGTTTAGTTCGTTTCATTTGGGAGCTTACCCTTACTCCTCCATCCGTCTTCCTCTTTCCTTCTGCCCTTCGGGCTTTCCCTTCTAGCACTGCGACCTTCCCTCCGTTTTCGTGCTGGCACAACTCTTCCCGAAACTCCCGCATCCCCCCACACACCACCGACTCCCATCCTTCTCTGTCGTCCCCCAAGGAGTGCGCACAATGGGAATTGAGTCTTCAATCACGCGAAGGGGTGACGAAGACGACGAGGGCAAAGGACGGCGACGACGCAAAGACGTCCCCCCTATCCCCGCTCCTTTAATGTATCGCTAAATGTGTCTCTTGTATGGTGCGATTCTTCCTTCCTTCCTTTTTTGTCTCGGTAATTTTTTTTACCGCCCATTCTTTCAGCTCTACAGCACATCCAACCTCTGTCTTTCTCTCTCTTTCACCTTTCCTCACGGCTTTTCCTTCTGCGATTGGTGCTCCCGCTTTGACATCCTTCGCGCGGGTTCGTGTGCCGCGGGGAAGAATGAGGTGTCGCCCGGTCTCCCCCCGCTCCTCGAGGACCACCCACCATGGCCGATAATGCGTCCGGTGTGTCTCGAGGCGTTTCTATGTTCTAAATTCCGTCCTCGTCGCGTTCTTGGGACGTACTTCTCCTCGCAGTTTGAAGGAAATCTTTCCCTACCTTGGTCGCTTCAGTGTTTTTTTTTTAGGGACCGCGCTCTTTCGAAGGGATGAGTTCATCGATGGAATCGGACAAGAGGGTGTCCCATAACTAGGTCTTAACGTTGACATATTATGAACCGATGACATGCATGGAATTAATGAGTATTTTAATATTGCTGCCGCAATATTTTGGGATTTTTTGCTAATCGAGGACACGTATCAAGTGGGGGTAAGAAATAAAAAGAAATATTATGGGGACGGATGACGTGTTTCTTGCCCATTGAGAGATCGGCTATGCTGAGGTTGTCATTTTATGGCTCAAGGGTAATTTCACGGCCAATTGTGCTGTCATCCACAAGCTGATGACTAACACTATTGTGTTGGATTTAAATGAGAATAAAAATTCCCCCTACTCTATCAAATTTGTTATTTTTGCCACGCTAAAATTTTTATCATGATATAGCCATGATGATGTGGTTTTAATAAAATGGGTTTCCTTGAAATGTAGTTTCTAGTTTTATGTTGGTGAATGTCAGACCGGTATTAGGTTTAATAGGAAAAATTGGAGCTACAGACGGTTCATTAAAGAAATCTAAGTGGCGTTGACAGAATACGTAGAATAACAATAGAATACCAGGGGTGGTTTCTTGTGTGGCTTTCACTCCATCTTCCCTCCTCTCTTGTCTGGGTAATCCGTGGTCATTCCTGTTGTCTAACTGTTCGCAAGGCTCCAGTAATGCCCGCCTTAAGCTTTTCATATTCTCTATCTTCCCCCATGCTTTCCACAATCTATTATTTTCCCCTTTCGACCCCCTTGCCTCTCTTACCTAATACCACCTCCTCTCTACCACCAGAACGCCATGAAGAATATATTTCTCGCCATATATATTCCTGTTTGTGTTTATCCTTCAATTTTCTTCCAATAACTTGGTTATCTACTCCATTTTACCTCTAACGTCTACCAACCCATTTCCCTCTACTGCACTTCTCATTACCATACTTTACAAATCCCATGTTTTGCATTGAGCTCTATATCGAGATTCGGGGAATGAAAGGTGCAGTTGTTTTTTGTTTCCAGACAATTAGATCGATGGAATAACTCTCTCACGCAGTGTTCAATCCCAAGGTGGCTGAGGTGGCTGTCACAAATGTCGCCCTGAAAAACTATTTCCATTCTATCTAGTACCTTTAAAAACTACAACCTAGTAGATAATTTAATGAGCTCCCTGCCTTTTTCTATCCTGAGTCCCGTATCACTTATGCCTCGTATACACTCTGGAATTTCTTGGGCCAAAAATGTACTCACGTTTTTAGAGATTAATTTATATTAGTCCCGTTTTGATGAAAGGACGTGGAACTCGTGCACTTGATCACCCGGCCGTGGGCTAATGACGCTTGCTTAGGTGACTCACGAAAGAAAAATTTGATAAAGTAGGGCTTAACTAGAATTGTATCGTTATCGTAATAATATTTTAAGCCTCGAGGTTTTCTCTGGGCAAGAGTATTTAAAATGGAGTGCAGCTCAGTTCACGGACTCAAGGAAAATGGACGTGATTAAAAATATGACTATCCCAAATTAAATCTCAGTTAACCTCGTTTTTTTTGCTGTGAGTCTACTCGTGCGATGTTAAGGTTGGGATGACAAATCACCACCGGTTGATGTGATCTGGAGGAACAGCTTCTTTAAAGCTATCGTGGTGGAGAAATATGAGCACGTACTTGCTCCCGAATTCGGCCGTCGGCTCTCATTTCCACGCAGGGAGCAACAACGCCTCTCCCACCGTTCCGAATATTACGACCAATAGGGACTCCTCGACAAGTTCAAACTGCCGGGCCTTCGTTCATCTCACTCTCCCGACTCCACCGCGGGGCATTTGTTTATTAATGCGTTCCTGCCCGCCCCTTCCGAGATGACCTCGGTTACTGCCGCCTCACTCACGCAAATGTCTCACTCGACGACCGTGGAAAGGTCTTTCCATCAAGCGACTTATGATATGGCTCGAAAGCATTAATTTAAAATTCCGAAATGTATTTCGCATCAAAGGTACGCACTAACCTTGCTAAATCACATGAGATTTCCGAAGCAAGAAGTTCGTCATAATGCTGTAAACTCTTTGAACCTCTAGCTTAACACCTTAATCAGTGTAAAGTTTCCTGTGATAGTATTTCGTTTTCGAATGCGAGAATGAATGGCAGACTCGGCATATTCTCTTTTCCAAATTTACATTTTTATCTTTCATTTACATTAATATGCATAAAGGGGTGTTTTACGCGATATCCTATCCTGGAGGGATGCGCAGTGTAAATTGGATCGTTTAGGGGTACTAAAGCTTTCGAATTCATAGAAAAACTATGTGAAAAATAGCCCCTGTTTGATTTTCATGCTTTCATTCTCATGAGTACTTCATCTATATCTATACAGTGTCATACGAGCGAGGGTATTTAGTAGGGGGTGAAAGTTGAACGTGCATGCATACTTACATTCAACTCAGAGGTTCACTTTATGAAAACGTGTTATATATGCGTTCGCGAGACAGTTGTGACTAAATGGTTAGTGCCTACGAATTAATGAAATCAAGTAAAGGTAGTAATATGGTTTAACGCTGTTCAAAGCCGTGGCACATATTGCTTCGTGTAAAACCACGATCTGTTGTACTTGGCGAACTAAGATCATTTTGGGAATAAAAAACCTAAAAAGAGGATTCTTTGCTATTCCCAGCGTAATGTACAGGTAAAGAATTGAATTGCTAAGGAGTATACCGCTGTTTTTGCTAGCTTATCTAATATGCTGATGTCTGAGCATAGGTTACCATCTACCAGCAAGCCTCTATGAGAGTACGTGACAGGGAATTCCTCATAAGAAATTTTCGTTATTGATTTCTACTTCATGGCCTGCTACAGTCATGAAAATTTTTTTTTCTGTAGCCATAAACTTATAAAACCTTAGGAACGTAAACATTGAATTCTTTACAGTGTATTTGAGGTTCGCTACTGTTATGAATATCATAACGGGGAACTTCGTATTGTGGTATTAGCTAAGACATTTGCGTAAAAATTTATCTAAACGAGATTCATGATATTTTTTATGATGAATGCACATACTCGGAAAGGGAAATCAAACGTTTTTGTTCCATGTTTTAAGTCTCTAACTTTATACTTGTGATAATTTTTTCCGTTATGTGCGGGATTTCATTATTTTTAACATCGCTGGACCATAGGCCTCGACCTTACTCAAAGAGGTTACTCTCTGTTTGTGATTCCGTTCTACTAATGTGACTGCTCCAATGCAAACATCTGATGTAAAATTTTCATAAAACTATCATAAATTAGGTACGTTAGCGAATGTATGCTATTGTTGCTGTTCTAAATTGATAATTACACCTAAGTAACCAAGTACGCTGTCCATATAATATAAAATTGCTTATACTAGAAATAATGCCATTTTTTTACAATTTTCTATCTTTAACCCAACTCATCATCAGTGAACTTTAATCCTCAATATTTTTATCTAGATTTTAACGAATTGGTTTATAGAAGAAGAATTTTGCAATGAGTAATACGGCGGCGTTTCCATAACCTCATAGCGCCGATTATCTACTTAAAATTTATGAAGTGTATGTGATGAATGATGCCCATATACTGTCTTTTGATATTCCCAGATCTAATTCTCCGCATCTCTATTCTGATTATCATCATCATGACATAGATATCAAAATTTACGACCAAATTGTACAAAGTCACAACTCCCTTCCCAAATTTGCAGACCAGATCATGGCAAAGCCACCACTTCGCTGAGTCATTTCTGACCCTTTTCCCTTGGGGAGTCCGTATTCCTTAGAGTCTGTGCCTTTTGAGGCCTCCACATTCTTGTCGTCTACTCCACCTATTCCAACTCTCTCTCCTTTGCGGTCTGGCCATCATTGTCTCCTCTCATTTTCTCCTCTATTCTTACGTCTAAATTCTTCATCCATCAAAGTTTTTGCCTTCTCCTGATCATCGTTCCTTATTTCGTTTCTGACCGTTTCGACCCTCGATGTGGTATATTTGTGGTTTTCCGTTCACAAGCTACTAAGTTTGTTATCACCACTCTCTCCTGACTTCAACATTAAGGCAAACGCAGCATCCATGTTCTATTCAGGATTCCATTCCGCGACCTTTTGTTTATCAGTACAGCGGGTCAGCACCTGGCAGCCTCGGTGAGCTTGAATATAGTTTAGTTTTTCTTTCTCTAGAGTATTTCTTTCCACACTAATTTTTCTTCCCGTTATTCTCGATTTCGTCTCATTTCCGTTTACCTGAAGTCATCCTCATTCCGAAAAAAAAAGAAATTTGGAGTCATGTAATTTCTATTAACTCTCATCTTCAATGAAAGTCCATTTTATCACTCTCTGCAAAAATACCTACTTCTTTTCTAGCACGAATTTGCAGATACAACTCTGGATACCAAATCTTTTTTCTCAATAAATACATTAAAATGTTTTATGAAAACCCAGGTCCAATGATCAGCATACCAAAATAGGTTGTTTTTTGATTGGAATGTACAGAACTTTCCATTTTGCTGAGTTCAAGACTTTCATACTCCAATCACTACAGTGGAGTAATAGTGAAATTCTGTTTCTGAGACCTCTGATTGGGTGCCCACAACGTTTAACACTATTTCAAATGTGACACAATATTCCTGAGGCAGTAGTTAAACCCGTGATTTGGCTGTGTCTATAATACACTACTGTGTATTATAGACTGTGTAGACTGACAACCACAGCTTGGAATATGCATTAATACGGCCTTCTTTCATTCGTTATCTTTGAATTTGACGGAAATAACTTTTTCTAATCATATCCATGGTTTTATGATACATATTCGCTGATTTTATTTAAATAACAAGTCATCTCTTTATTAATCGGATAATTGATACTCATTGGGCCGCTTTTCCGCAACCGATTGAGTAAATGCAAAAAGTATTTTAAAATATTTATGAACAAAAGTTCAAAGGTTGAAAATTGCACTTCGAATTGATTTTGCTACGACGATAAATACGGCATCAGGACAAGCATGTCTAATCGCTGGACTTCATCTGCAGGGACGATATTGTATTCAAGATATTGTTTTTACGTTGATGATAAAATGTTTTGGCGATATTAAAATTAATAAAAGCCTTTGTCAAACTTGTCGATAGATTTTGAGCATAACATTTTATCATCAATTATAATTATGGTACTCTACACCATTAACACGAATTTGTTTCGATTGAAAATATTCTCTATCACGCGACATTTTAATTTTATATTTTTCTTGTTGTAATTGAATTTTTGTATAATTCGCATATTCTGTTATCCACTCTCGACATCAGAATTGGGGAAGCAGAGTCGAATGGCTGGGAGTGGAATGAATACTACACTATTGTACTTTTCTTTTTCTTTAAGACTTTTTCTTGTCGTTCAAGTCGCCATCATCGTCCATCATTCGTGTAAATGGCAAGGCTGCGGACATCGTCCATTACGTCATTGCGGTAATTGTTATCGTGTGGATATAGCAACTCCTAAAACGGTGTTATTTGGATTCAATATTCACCGCTCTTACACACATCCTTACTTCGCTTTGCAGTGTTTTCTTGTAGTTTGTAGCGTTTAACAATGCCGATTTTAATCAAGTTCACATGAATTTTAAAAACAATTTTTCTATATTTTTACATTTTTTTTCATCAAACCAACGAATAAACAGGATATTTAATGCTCTATGTAACGTCACACTATGAGCCATCTTCAAAGAAACACCAAGGACGAATAATCAACCGCAATCCGAGAAAGTTCATATGCATTTTCCTGCCATTAGCACCCTTGTAAAATTGGGGAGTACCTATGACTCCGAGTGTAATTTGAAACCTGCGAAATTACAATTGCCACATTTTCCTTCAGCTGTCTCCAAAGAGTGGGAACCTTTCCGCACTATTCGAAATGGAGGCTCTGAGTGAAAATAATATGGTCGGATTTCTAACAGGAGATGGAAAAGAGAGCTAATACAAAACCATTCCGCAATCGATCGGACCTATGGGAAACCCGAGGATATTTTTTGATACGTACCGTATTCTTCCAGATCCCATGATTGCAGTCATTGCCATCAGTCACAACCCTTAGATTGAACAACACAGATTCAGGTGTGATGTGGAAGAAACGTTCCATATTGATATGAAGGTATTGCAATTTTCCATAGAAGAAAAAAATTTATTTCAACTAGTTTCAATGTTACTACATCATTTTCAAGACAATGTAGAGTAACATTGTAACTAGTTGATATAAATTTTAACTTCTGGGGAAAATTGCAATATCTTTCTATTAATATAAAATCCTTAGAATGGGTTGATGCAGCCTTCCACTCGATTCATCTATCTAACTAATTGAATGAGTAAAAAACTTTAGCACTTTTCCACAATGTATTTTAAAATAAGAAAATTACACAACACGTGTTTCGGCTTACTAAGCCGTCATCAGGTGTACACTGGCATAGTAAGGATGATGGCTTAGCAAGCCAAAACAAGTGTTGTGTAATATTATTATTTTAAAATACATTGTGGAAAAGTGCATAAGATTTTTACTCATCCAATATGTCTAAATTCCACTACGTGACGCCTGATACTGTGAACTGTAACTAATTGAAATTTAAAAAAAATTCTTTACCTTCACATCTTTCCTCTTTTGTTCAAAATACATATATGATGTGAGGCCTTCCTTCTCAATGATCGACAAATTTCCAAAAAATAAAAAAATTTATACATCTCGAAAATATTCTGGATGTTCGACCAATGAGGACGTACGATCTAACCATGACCCACGTTCGCACCGCGATGGTGAAATTTTATTCGCACCCGGGAAATGGACGGATGGCCTTTAATATTTGGGAATGCGAGTGACATTCACGGTCGCGAAGTTGAGAAAAGTGCTCTTTGACGTGTTCTATATGGAAGCCAGGTGGATCACTTTTACGAGCAAACGTGATTACTCCCTTCCGTCACGGACAATGCCCGTGCGCAAATGGAAGTGTGAGGAAAGAACATGATTTTTTTACTATAAATCTCTAAAATTTTCCAGCCCTTATTATTTATTCTGAATGAAAGCAATTTATGGTGACGAAACGACTAACTATTGTTGTAGTTCTGAATTTTTTTAAGAGTATATAACTTCTAATCTCATAATACGAGGGTCGTTCATTTAGTCCTTAGAAAAAGGTAAGCAAATTATTTTGGGTAGATTTTTTTATATTTTTGACATAGTTTCCTTTTATGTCTATACATTATTCCCAGCGTGTATCCAACTTTTTTAAGCTGTCCAAAAAATAGGATTTCGGAAGGTCCTCACAATATGAATCTGTTTGGGAGATTACCTCCTGGTTCGACGCGAATCGTTTTCCACCTAGCCATTTTTTCAAGTTTGGAAATAAAAAGAAGTCACTACATTTATTCAACTGAATAAATGTAGTGACTTCTTTTTCCCGATTTTTGCCATCGAAACTGCGCACGTGTGCACTCGTGCATTAACTTGATGGAAGAGAATTTTTTCCTTTGCCAAATGAGGACGTTTTTTCTTGATTTCTTCACTCAGTCGGTGCAATAACAACATGTAATACTCTCAATTTATTGTTTGTCCTTATTCCAAGTCATTTATGCAGATAATTCCACGTGAATCCCAAAAAGCCATTCCCATCTCCTTACTGGCCGATTTCTCCGTCTTCGCCTTCTTCGGAGCCAAATTGCTTTTGCAAACCCACTGTTTCCACTAATTTAATGTTAATGTATCCATGTTTCGTCCACAGTTATGTATTGATGCAGAAACATGTCAGGGCTGCGATGAAAAAGCGCCAAACCAGCCTTCGAGTTCATCACACGATTGCGTTTATTCTCCATTTCCCGGCAAGCCCGGCACTCATCTTTTTTCATTCTCCATTTTTCGTGCAAAATTGAATACACTGTGCCTTGTGAAATGCCAGTGGCCTAATTTATTTCGCGCACGTTGATTCGTCGATCACTTAAAATCATATTGTGGATTATTTCAATTGTTTCGGAGGAAGTCACTTCCACTGGACGTCCCGAACGGTGATCATCATTTGTGGATGTGCGGTCATATTTAAACTCATCCCCCCAATAGTAAACAGCTGCAAACACAGGAGAGGATGTTCCACGAACTTCATCCAATTCGGATTCCATATCTTTTGGCATTAAAACTTTTAAATAGAAGTGTTTTACTACCGCACGAAACTCATTTTTCTAAATAAACAAAAGTTTGTTACGATGATAGTAAAAAAAAATGTGTTGCTAGAGAAACCAAATGATGGATGTAGCTGAAAATTTTACAGCAGTCCAATGAGAGATGACCCTTACTAAAAGCATACCATTGCGATTATCTCATCGCCACCGATTGGATTTTCTAAGGACTAATTGAACGACCCTCGTAAATCTCTTTTTTTCTATTCGTGCAAAGTGATATTCACTATTCATCTGCTGACAGCCAATATTTAATGCTAGTGCCAAACACGATTAGGTATTCTATGTTTTACGAGTACATCTAGCTAATATTTTTATGTGATTCTAATTAAAATGTCTAGCCCTTTGATCAACAATCAATAGGGTTCCTACTGTTAGTAAATTTTAAGCACTGAAATGCATTTTATTTGCGTAATTCTTACTTCTGCATTTTGTTGCCTATCAGTAATATTAAAATTCGTAAATTCAGAAAAATAAGTAATTATATTTAAACCTGGAAATAATCCTCTTCAATCATCTATCCAGGTTGAAAGTGCGTAGGTTACGGTACGCAAGTCCCGAAATGATTGATGCATCTATCCGGGTTATTTTTGAAAAATATATCATTTGTATCATTCTATTGGTTAAACGAAATACACTTCAGAATTGGCTAGCGAGGGCAGTTAATGTAGAAGGCGTGCCGAACCCTTAAGGCCGGATTTGGAAACGTTTTGCCTCATCCAGCGGAACAACTTGGCTCGGGGAGGCTAACGTGTCCTTGGCTACGGAGATCCCGCCCTTTAGCATGCAAAACCGTGGTATCAGCTCTGGAACGAAAAAAAGAAAAATTTAGAAAAAGCCAGCTGCGTGTGATGAATGGCATAATCTTTAAAAAAAAATGCCCTCTCCTCTCGTGAAATATGGAATTTGTATTTTTCTCTTCCTCGTGGAAGCACGTCCTCTCCTCTTATCATGCTTCTCCCATTTCCTTTCTCTCTTTCCACTCTTTCATTCTCCTTTTATTTATTTATTTTTTGAAAAATGTAAAGTGCGACCCAAGGCTGAAAAATGCAGCAGTGAAATGAGAGGAACAAAGAGAAGAGAGTACAGAATGGTCGGTTCATCAATATCAATATCATACACTAATGGTGGATGTGTCAAAAATTTGACGCGAATTTGGTAGACGCTATGTGCCGTTAAAGGTGATGAAGTGAGCATGTATCTTGGATGTAGTATTTTCGTCGTGACATTGAATAGGAATACCAAATCTTATCTTTATAATTTAATTGCTTCAGTATGGCTAACCTACAAAGTGCATCATCACCAAGGAGGGGAGATCAAGTCCTGCGAGGGCACCGACTCATAAGGGAAGGATCAACCGAGTGTTCCGTAATCGCAGACTCGAGGATTCCTCCGTTGCCGGCCAGAACCACGCTTTTAAACCATTTTGCGGTTATAAAGAGTGACTGGCTCATAAGAGGGTGGGTTAAAGGATAGGGACACAGTGAAAGCACTCACATTCCCTTACCTTAGGGCCAGTTTCACCTTTCCCTACATCCCCACAAGGGCAGTCAAGCCCTTGGGCAGGAAAAGGTAATGTTCTCTCGGAATTTTGGGATTGTAACTTCCGCGGACCATTTCGTGGAAAAATAGCGAATTTACATAAAATACTCATAAGAGAAAACAAATATGCCAAACAAAGGAAAAAGTTAAAACAGAACTGGTAATATTGGCATGTAAATTAAAGAAGAGCGCATGGGATAGCTCACGGAATGGAAAAATCATCCATACGGAACGACACAAAAATTTAATCCTTACAAGATGCTTTCTCTATCTTAACATTCTGGCACATGAATGATGAAGAGAAAAGAGTATTCATCGGGTTAATCCTGCGCAATAAAGGTATCTTTGAAGTGTTAACAAACAATGTTAATCTATGGTAATCATGTTGACATTTTTTATTTACACAACGCACTTTGGAGATGGCACTGCCCTGCCATGAAGCATTCATTAAGGCAAAAAGCGTATCGCCGAGTGCCAGCAATTGTTTATGTGTCATTTTTCTGGACAAAAGAATACTGCTATTGTAATAATTTTTCATTTAATGTGCTCCGGCGGCTACAGTCATTTCTCATAGTGAGGTCAGCTCCCGAAAATATATTACCTTGCGACGCAGTCAGGTTTCAACTCCTCGACCTCAAAATATGTACGTCATCTGCTGGTCTGAACTTGTCGGAGGAAAGTGTTAAACTTTCACAATGTATATTGCAGAAATTTCAGGCTGTACCGCGTAGAATGGCTTCCAAAATTAACGAATCAATTGGGATTCCTTCATCTATGTTTTTATAATATCATCATCCACTCAATGATGTCATATAACGCCTTCTACTTTAGCTACCCTTGTTGCCAAAATAGTTCAGTACTGTGTAAAAGTATTCTCAGACCACTTTTACAGTGAAAGTAAACTTGACAGTGATTTTTAGGTAATCCTTTCGAATCCAGGGGTTACGGCTGCAACATTATAAGCAACATTGAAATTTGGGCTGATCGAATTTATTACTTTGTCCATTAGGGCTGCTTTACTTTGAGCTTAACAGTACTCTGAATTCGAATTATTAAAGCTTGTTTTGTATTACGCGGTGAAATTTCATGTCATGGATAGTTTGAATTCCATTTTTGAGCCAAAATAGCGGAACAAATACGAGGTGTATTTTCCACTGCATTGTTACAATTGTCTAACGATCACTTTCGGATAGGAGCATTTTCTGTACGAGCACCACAAAAGCCACATTAATTCAATGAAAGACGTAATGGACTTTCATTGTGTTTTTTTTGGTAGAAACTACCCGGAAGGAGTAACGTTATTACATTACATTGCGACCGTTTTCTCGTACAAAAACGTTGACGGACTCTTGTATCACGATCAATGTTGAACATGAATGAGATAAGAGAGGATAGTCCCCATGAAACTCTATTGTAGAGGATTTTTTACATGCGCCAATTAGTATAACATAACAGGCTTACTCAGCGCAAATTTTGCATTCAAATATGCAATGTCTCAATGGTACCAAAGGCTGAAACGATCGTCGAGTGGTCGATAATACTTTGTACCTCTTCAAGCACTGCTCGCAAAGGATGCCTCTTTCTCTGGGTAATATTCAAAATTTTTCCCATCCAACCCTTAAACTTCCAACTTTCGTTTATTGGTTCTATTACACCCCTTACCTCCCCCACTTCGCCTTCGTCTTTCGCTTGGCGTAGCACTAAGGTCCCCCTCCCTCCCTCCAATTCCCCTCCACCCCCTTTCACCCCTTCGACGAACAATGTCTCCAGCCATCCCGTATTCCCTCCTCTCCTTTCCTACCGCCATTATTTCGCTCAATTTCCCCTCAATTTATTGTACCCTTCACCTATTCCATCTAATGCGATCTGCTCTTCGCCACACAATGGGCCGGATCCTCGATTTTTTTCTTGACGCGGTGAACTATGAATTCGCTTAACCATGCACCTTAGAAATGGGTTCCATGGCGTTTCTTTCCTCACAGTAGCGTGAAAGAAATCATTGCTCTCCCGATTTTCACCTCTTCTTTTCGAACCACTGAAGCTTCCAGTCACGCAACGGCTGAGTAAATACTATACGCAAGTTCACCGCTTGTTCTCGGGTTCACTTCGTGATTTATCATTGCGTAGAACAGTCCATTCTGCTCTCCTGAATGATCAATACTGGTATAACCAGCTAGCAATCAAATATATGTTTAAAATTCACTGATCTGAAATCCAATTAATTAAGAAATCAAGGAACTAATTTTAAAAAATGTTGAATCAGGTCTCGGGGGCAATGTCCTAGAAATCAAATAATTCATTTGCGCCAATTTTCATGCATTTGAAAAATATTTCGATAAATATAACAATTCAAGAATTTGGCCTTTTTCTTGGAAAAGGCAATTAATTTCCCTGCGCATGGCAATCAACTTCACGAGTACCTCATACTCTCTTTTCTTGTCTAACTTTTAATCGGCCTTTTGCTTTATTTTTCATGCGTTTTTGTCAAGGGAATATAATTTATCGATGTTGTTCTCATATTTTTCTACTTTTTATGCAGAAGTTGCTCTATAAAAATAATTTGCAAAGAGAAGTATTCCGTCTACCCATTTTCAAGGTAATTTATTCAGACTTGCATCGCCTCTGCTTGAAATTATTCGTAGCAAAGGCATCGCTATCCTAGTGCGTGAATTGCAGATTAGGTTTCAGTCATTCTCAATCTCAGTTGCTACTCATGAATACCCCTCAGTCGTTATATTATGGTTGATTCAGTTCCGCTGCTCTATTCCCCAATTCAAGCTAACAGGACTTTTTTTCTTGTTCTCTTCTCACGGTGCCTCTAGTTATGGCACTGGCCTAGGAGAACTGGTATCATTTTATTTCAAACTCTTTCCATACTCCCCAGAGAGGATGGGGCTAAATAGCTACAGAGATTTCCATTCCCTGTATCAAGTCATTGTATTTTTTCATCGTATCATCCTGCAACTTGAGCGTGGTGTTTTTAATGGGATGAGATATTTTTAACAGACCGTCTTCAAAGAGAGCGAGCATTTTTATATCATTCATCCAAACACCATGACTAACTCAATTTCGCTCATAGCTTTTCTACTCTATATTTTATTCTTATACTTTGAATTATTTTTCTTTCTCCCTTTATTCTCATGTTCCACAATAATGTGTAAATATCTTGTTTTCTTTTTTAAGCGGTAGTTTGGAACACATATTGAGCTTTCATTGATTTGTCACAAATTAGTCACAAAAAAATCTATGAAGGCATTTAATTATTTTTTTAAAACGATATTCTTGAATGAAAGCTGCAAACTTTCGTTCACCAAAGATGAATCTATAGCGGTATTGGGAAAAGTTAATGAAAGATGGGCGAAAAAAATCTCACTAACGTGTCAGGGTAGAGCGTTCTTGAAGTCTGTTCCTCGGCCCCTAATGCTATTAATTCTGCTGTTTTTTAGCGAAATAACGGATTTCATCCTACATTGTTATTCACTATTTTCTTGTAAGATAACATGAGCAAAAGTAGCTGACTGATATGCCCATGACATGCCCATCTACGATATTGATATGGCTTCTCGGCCATGTTTGCAATTCAACAACGCATTTAGCATGTTTAATAATTTCAGTCTTCTGCCATTCGTTCTTCCGATAATTATGTAATAACGTTAATGATGTAGTCAAAAAAAGAGATGAAATCCTTGACACTTTTATTAGGCATTAGAGTGCTTTGGAATGCAGCGGTGAAAAAATAAATGATACTCTGACAAATATGTTATTACTCAATCGGTCCTGTCTTGCGTGGCTGTTTTTGAATGTTTTCTGTTTTTGGAGGCCAGAAAAGGACTTGTATTTGTAAATTATCTATTATTAAAATATTTACTTGAAGGTAACGAGTGTGGTGATCATAATTTGGATACCTGGGACTTTTAGAGAAGAGGATAAGAATAGACATTGGGAACTTGAGACTGGGTTTGCTTGGATAGAGAAAATAGTATTCCAATTAACGTATCTACGGGAAATGAAATTAGAATACAAGGAATTTTCTGTCAGGGAAAAACACTGTAGGAGAAAATCAGGAAACATTGTGGGTCTATGGACGGGTGATAGACTAATTTCCGTTGAAAGCCGCGGCAGATTAGAAATGTTATATTAGGTTGCGAGAAGAAGTAAAAATATAGGCTTTTTTTAAGTTTTGGGATGGAGATAGAAAGAAGAATTAAATAGCATGTGGAGTAAGGTTTTAGCTGGACAAGTGGCACGTTCAGTATGACTTAAAAGTCCATCTCATACTGCCTATAATAGTCGAAACATCAATAATACTCGATGATACATATATTTGTGCGGAAAATTGAATCAAGTTTTCTTGCCCCGACTCCGTTTACTGCCTGTTGTATTCCGCTTATCGCGGATCATGCGTTTAGATCCTGCAACCGTTCACATCTATAAAACCTCCCCGCTACCTTTTGCGGTCCCCCACTCCCTCCATCCCCCCTTTCCCCGCACCGCCAACCCCTCCACACTTTCATCTTCTGTGGTCACTGCCTCCTGAGTCTGTTCGGACGGACGTGCTAAAAGCACTCTTTCCCACGATCCTTCTCCTTGGCGTGCGTCGTATAAGCTCACTGAGAAGGCACCGCTTTAACCCTTCCCCCATCCCCCTCCCCTCCATCTCTCTTCTATCTCCCCCCTGTATCCTTCCTCGCACCTCATCGACCGCCCTTTCCGCCTCTCCCGGCAACTCACAACCCCTTTCTCCCACCTTCCTATATAGCCTTTCTTCTCCTTCCTTGGTCTCCTCACGGCTTTTCCAATTACTTCCTTCCTTTCTCGATCCCCCTCTCTGTTCCTTCCTCTTTGAGTTTCACCAGGAAGAGGGCAAGCTTCGGTTGGACTTGTTTTTTTCCCCAAAAAAAAGTGTTCTCATTTACTTTCTGGTCTTGTTCCCATCCTTCATATCGTTCCTCCCCACATATTGAATTTTTATTGCGTTCGATTTTCCATTTGCCTCCCTACCGGTTGTTTACATTGTGGTCTCGGATTTTTTTCCGTATTTTGGAAGACTTATTGCTTTTATTGAGTCTGCTTAAACCTTGTATGTATGAGGTGTATTGAAACCTGCTCTTTCTCAGCGTTTTCCGTCAACCTACTTTCTTATTCCTCCGAGCCGAGCATATGAATATTTTTTTATTTTATATGCCGATCCACATAATTTCGAGGCCACAATCTTGCTATCATCGATTGAAGTATGTAGATTGAGAAGGATTGAGAACGGAGATTTAGAAGGTTGTCAGGTATCAGTGGTTTTATCAAATAGCTCATCTTCTGAGAGAGAGGTTAGTGTCCAAAGGAAAAGTGAAAATTTTATTCTCCTTTTTTTTATTTCCTAATGTCTTACTTTTAAGAAGTTGACATTAGTTAGCCTCCCTATCAAGATGAAACAAAAATATCACGAAGTGATTTTCACAGCATTTTATCATACTTTCTGACTACTGAACGCTTAGTTATATACTTATAGTTAGTTATTCAGTTTGCATTACCAATGAATTTAAATTTTCGTGAAAATAGCCTCCACTTCCTTTTAATGATATTTTTATTGTCCCTTGATAAAATTTAGCTCATTTATCCACTTTGAAGTTTGCATACTTACCATTTTTGCACTCTCCATATTTTAAGGTGCCATCAATGACTTCAAATCCGTACTCACTCATGAGTGTCTTATTCATTGTCCTATTTAACTTAGTTTTGGTTGTTATGAGGCTCTGACTTAAGGGAATTTTCAATTTATCCTTCCAAAAGTCCATCAGAAATCTCTTCATCAACTTCATGATTTACATTCACTAATAATAAGATTCTCTTCTTTTCTCATCGGTATCCCTTTCTTTATAAACGCTCGTCGTAATTGTGTCGCTTCTGCCTCTGACTCCGAGACAATCCATGGATATGTTCCGAAAATATCCAATATATAAATATGGACATGGATATGAAAATGGCAAACATTATCTACTCCTTAGTACTTTCGGTGACCGTTGTAACGTCCACCGAATGGTTAGGTATCTGTTTTTCCCGCATTCGTTCGAGCTTCTCTCTCTCATCCTTTTCATTCTTGCCCCCAGCGTATCTTATCTCTATCGTATTTCTTTTCCTCTCTCCTCTCCTTCGTCACTGTCCCGAAATCTTCCCCAATTCCTTACCCAATCTTTCGACCCCTTGCCCACCTAGCAACGACGAATGAACCGATCTTTTCCAATCAACCCCCCACACTCATACCCGCATGCAGGGTCGCATTGCCAACTCCGCGCGTAAAACCTTCTATAGCGTCCCCATGAACATGGCGAGCCTTGGCACGTAACGTACAAACCTTGGATGTGCATCCATGTCTAGAATTGTGATCGGAATTTTAGCCATGGAGAAAAGTTTTCATTAGTTTCTCCGTGAGTCCTGTCAAGGATTCCGAATTCGTGTCTGTGAGGATGTTGTAAGATGGGTTTCTCAAAATATATGACAAGATATACGAAAGGAAAGGACAGTTACTTAAAATATTTGATGAAATATATTGCTTCATAAAAATTTGGCATCCTTTTGGCTATAGTATACCCCCTATTTACCTTCGAATTCCTTTATGTGCTTTCCTATTTTATATTGTATGTTTTCATTCCAATTTCCTTCATCTTTCTCTCTCTTTCATGTCTTCCTAAAAAATATCACCGGGAAACTTTAAAAAAAGGCAATGTGTCCATCTATTTTACTGAAAAGCAATATCATCTCTAACTAAAAGCAAAACTGACACTAATGTCCGTAGGATAACATCGATTAACTAAATCCTTCTTTTTCTTTGTTAATCCTCCTTAAATGTGTTTTCGGAGGATCGCATTAATAGGATTATTGGAGTTATAATACTTACTGTGACACTCCTATCCTCCCCTTTCTAGGATCGTCGCGTTACCTATCGTAGATCTAAGGATGATTACCAATGGCAGGATGTTTAACAGTCTTAATATTGTAAGTTTAACACTAAAGAATATCAATAAATTAATCTGTAAGCGTCTAACAACCACACGGTCCAACAGTAATTAAATGAGATGCACGTAAACTATCAGACAACGAGATACAGTGCATTTTCACTTTGTTACGTGTCCTCGGCTGCTTCGTTGCGTTGCTTCGTCTCCACAAAGCGTTGGTTATCCTGATGATTCTCCGTCCACAAGTCACTAACCGCCATTCGTCCAGCTGAAATTTCATCCAGCTCCGTAAGCACCTTGCTGTAGACACTTCGATGTTCACTTGGTAAACCTCCTGGTCGCCCTTACGTGCAGCCGTATGACACTTAAGTAATAATACTTTTCGTCGGGCATCACGCACCAGCGTCGGCTATAAGAATGTCCCCGAAATATTGAACTGGTCGGTTTATATGAGTTTCTTTCGGGAAAACTTATCATTCAACAGTAATTAGTTGTTATTGTTAACACTCCCACTTGCCAAATACATGCGGTGCGATGTTATTGGTCTATTGTCTATACTTTGTACCTATAAGTGAATTAATTTCCTTGTTTGGCGCGGTGTTCTCTTACATTAAGAATCATCTCAGTCAATGATAAAGGAGGGTCTTTGGGTCAAATTTGGCTGATATTCTCTCCTCGTTTTTGTCGAGGTTACTTTTTCCCTAAGAAACTCGCGGCGTTACGCAACCCTGATATTGACAGCCGAGGCCCTTCTCTCTCCCTTCCTCTCTCTCTCTTGCCGTCAGCTTCCCCCTTTTCATCTCCTGCACGCATTCCATATCTCACCTCATCACCCCGTAGCTACTCCTGCCCCAACCCTTTTCCTAACTCCAACACTCCCCGCTAACACGATTCCTTCTTCCCTGTCTGCCTACGTTCCATTTCCACCCAACACCGCCTGCCACAGGTCTCACGTCCCATCGCCCTCTTCATCTCTCTCTTTCCTCCCTTCCCGTTCAGCAGCACTCCTCTATTATCTCCCTCATCTTCGGAGGTCACCGTATCTCTCGCGTCCGGGCGATCCACCTCTTCCTATGGGCGCCGGTGTTATCCGTCCCAATCGACTGGTCCACCAGTGGAAACTGTCCCAGCATAGTGACGTGGCCATATTTCTCTCAGATCTACTCTCTCTCTCTCTCTGATCTACTCTCTAGTTCTTCGTGTCCGCAGGAACAACAGAAAAGTAAAGTAGCCGCAATTGAGCACACGGTCCGATTCATGCATCAACTTGTTGAATTGCCGATAAATGTTATCAAAAAATTACGCTTGAATTTTTTTCCGCATAAGGATAAGTAAAATACTGACATTTACATTGTTTTTATAAACTAGCATGGTCGTCGAAATATTTACCTAGTCGTCAATAAATTTCATAATTGGCATTATGTATCGAATTGCCTGTCGATCAATTGACCACGTGGGGGCTTGAGCGTACCATGCCTTGTGGTATTACACTTATTTGGTTAGATACCATAGGATTGAGGATTCTCAAAATCAATAAAATACGGATTTTAATTGTGATTTCAATATTCTGTGTAAGTATGGCTGAAAGAGGATGCTTTGTTTAGTTATCATCATATAATAATAATAATTTTTATCCCACCTCTGAGAAAAAGTAAAGCATGCAAATACAAAGAATACAAAAGATATCAATTTAGAGGGGAATATAAGTACCCCAGAGGATAACCTGTGTTGGGGTTACCATCATCAAGTATTGAAAGCAGCGGCTGGTGCTAATCTATACAAGTATTAAAGCTAGTGGCTAATAAACGCTTTATATATTCAAATATTATATCTAGGACAAAAGTGAAATGTATTCGACTTGTAAATAGCATACAAAAGTCTCTTCTTTTTTTGTACATGTCTCTTCTTTGCTATCCAAGAGCGCAAATATATATATTTTAAGTTCCTTGTTTCTCAGAATCTGTCTCAATGGGTCGCCTGTTATTTAATGATAATCTCCTCTTTAATTGGAATGTTAAAAATAATCCTACATTTGACGTTAGAAGTGCAATATCTGGACGTTAGATAACATTTAAATTGAGGTTTGAGAAAAGTTATTTGCTCCCACACTCATTCTTTTCATTTTCTTCTTTCCCAGTAATTCCTACAGTTCCTTTCAACCGAACCCCCCCTGTGAACCTTTACTCGCTCACTATTCCAATCCCCCCCTTTTTTTCAGCCACGACCGTATCTCTCGCACCCCTCTCCTCCTCCCCCTCCATCCCCGTATCCTCCTTCATCGCGGCGTTCCGTCACACGGGAGATCGGAGAGGAGGGGGCGGAGAGTGAGGGAAGAGTTGTGGGCGGGGTGAGATAGACGGAGGATTGGAACAGGGTTTTAATGCGGGGGCGTGCGGAAGGGAAGATGGATGGATGGGGAGGGGGGGATGTTAAGAGTTGGGGGTGTGGGGCTTCACTGGCAGAACGCGTGAGACTCAAACTGCGTGCGTATCTGCATTGAGGAATCATATCACGCATTCGGTAGCCGCCCTCTCCCCCTTCCCACCACTAACCCCCTCCCGTCCCTTCCTCCCCCTCTCTTATTCTCGTCAGTCATTCCATTTCTACCATCCCGTTCCTTCTTTCCTCTAACCCTCTCCTCACCGTACTTATCTACTTCCCTGTCCATCCAGCGCATGGCTGCCATTTCGCTACCGAGGTAAGACTAATTCCCTCCCTCTCATACCATCTTTCCCACCCTTCCTTTCTTCCTCCCCTTCTTTGTCTATTCTTCCGTCGGGACTGTGCAAAAGCAATCGCTCCCCACTCCGTCTCGAAGCCCAGACTCCCCTTCCTCCATCTCTCTCCCCCTGTCTCCTCATCCATCCCATGATTCCGTACGCGTATGTGTGTACCTTTTGGCGCGTATACCTCCTTCCTCTCTTCCCCTCTCCTCCTACTCCCTCCCCACCTGCCCGCCTCCCTCACTCCCCAAAGCTGAAGCAACTCTCGGAAAGTTTCCCCGGCGAAAGTTCATGGCGCGGAAACGTATTCATGAGGTGGTGCTGTGAGCAAGTGTATGAATAATATGCATACATATGTATCCGAAATATGGTTCTCGATTCTGATGATGAAAGCTGGAGAGGAAAAAATGAACGAGGCGATATCGGGTGCGGGCTTCGCAAGGTACCAATCTGCCGGTTCAATGGAGGAGTTAGGATAGAAGTGTATTGTTTTCAAAACATTGATTATGTTTCATTGTTCTGTTACTCGAATAGCCGAAAATATAGGATTCTTATTGCCATTTAGTTTAAGCTCCTCAACCTCAAATTGTGGTGGAAAGGTATATTATGAGTAGTAGGATGCTTCTTCGTGTTAGAGAGCCCCGGTGTTTCTTAGTTGTAAAATTCTGTTGCCGAGCCTATAGAGGTTATATTGGAACATTAAACCAAGACTTAAATCTAGGATACTAAGATATATTAAACCTGATCCAAGGAGGGATTAAACCCATCAACCTTTCCGTAGGTATGCCGGCGCGTTACGGGCCTATTTACAGTGTCCAGCATGGGTAATGCCTAAGCATAAGCAATGAGTTGTCACAAACCGAAATCTGAATAAATGTAACTCTTTCTGAGATAACGCGACTTCCCTGGAAACCAAATTGTTAGCATCGAAATGAAATTCCTCCTCATGTTTGAGCCTGAATTTCACATTTCGGTGTGTTTCGTACCAGGTTGTACCTACCCCTGCCAGTCAAAACGACCCGCGGCTCGTGAACAGGGATTTTATCGAATTAACGAGCATGGCTCCCTTTCGATATAGATCATCGCCGTGGGTATGACCAGTAATGAAGTTTCTCCCTGCGACATCGGCTGAAACCAGAGATGATGAGCCAATTTGATGGGTTCTAAACGGCTGTGGTTTCCGTGGTGCAATTCATTACTCTATGAACCCATATAATCGAGGCTAGAGAGATTCATGCGCCTCAGGTTTTAGAGACTTTATGGGTACACTCGATCAATTTTCTCCCCAGATGCTTCTCGTTTACCTATCGTATAAGTGCCTATACAATGCTGTTTCTCCTATGCTGTCTTGCCAGACTAAATTTTCTAGTGTATAATTATTTTATGCAACAAGAATTCTTTAAAATTTCTTGTCATACCTTTTGATTCCACAAAGTATCAAAATTAGTTTTTGATGAAGAAACTTACTAGTTCTTTGTTACGACCAGTGTTGGATTGTTTTTCGGATAAAAATACCAACACACAAGTCTCTTTAGATATGGCTCGTTGCAATATGATTTGAATTGGATTTTTTTCTAAAATGTCTTGAATCTAGCCATCCAGTTAGCTAGCACCTTCGGTTTACAAAGCTATCTTTTAATGTATTTTTAAATTGTAGTATTGTATGAGAATCCACTGAACTATCAGCTTATTTAGAACTATTTCAGTCGTCGAAGTATACATGACACGTTTTCAATAGGGGAATCTTTTGAGTTCATCGTGATATATCAATAGAATTTTATTGCATTTCGATAAAACATTACGCACTTGACGTGACGGCGTGAAAATCCTAAAATGAATGCATGGGATTGAGTAAGATAGCAATATTACACAATATATTGGTCACACACAGAATGCAATGAAAGGAAAGCATATCTTCCATTGAGCTTTGCACTCTCAAATCATGAATATCAATGAATGCAGAAAAGGGCGAACCCTTTCTGTAAATTGATATTCATGTGTAAAAAACAGGTGATTGCCGTAAGCAGTATTATATGTCGCAGATTGATAAGGCTCCAACTAAGATGGAATCGTTATTTTACGCGCTCCTCTACCATTTCATTGCCTTATTCATGGTTTTGATGTTAAAGTAGGCCATAGTGTAAATGGGAATGAAAATATACCGTCATTCCTCTAATATTAGTTCACGATCCAGTCAATTTCATACGATGGCATTAACTTTGTATTTGCTTTAATAGGTTTGGACTGTTTTTCGTACTAGCCTGCGGCTATTCTAGAGATTTGTGTTGGGTGTTTTGTTGCAAAAATTGGTACATATAGAGATAGGTTACTTTCTCTGATCTACAAAAAGTATTCACCTATGGTTCTAGTTAATTTATCGTTATTTCCTTAATTGAAAGAGGTGTGTTGGGAATGCATGATGAAATTGTCTGACGATTTGTAGAACCTGAATAATTTTTAGAGCTTAGAACAAATCTGAGAGCATCTCTTAAGGGATCCCTTTTCTCGCTTATTTCTTCTTATGTTCATAATATTCCTGTTATGTTGCCTCACGTCGCATGAACCAAAGCATACTGTATAATTATTCATTCAAGACATTTTTATCAATAATGTTGCCGGTCGAGGAAGCTAGTAAGTAACGCTCCATTCAGGTACCCAAAGGTTGAGGATTAGAAACACCCTGAGCACAAATAATGTATTTATCTTGAGATTAACTTCTTAGGTTAGATGGTGCGATTTAGCCATATTCGCTGGAGCACTTAAAAACCCAAGACTACTACTGCTTCTACTTCCAATAATATTTACCTTTGTCTACTCTCCTTCAAGTTGATTGCATTGTACGAAGCATAGTTGGCATGCAAGGATGTTGACTAAGAGTCTATCAGGGAAAAGATGAAATTGCGTATCTAAAAATTAAGCGTTCCTATTAGTTTTAGAGACGGGAGTGACAATAATACTGTGCGTGTGATTTGAATGTATCTGGATTGCAATTAATTATATCACAAGAATATGTTTTTCTTATTGTTAAAAGCATTTGCTCGCAGGCCGACATGTAGAACGTGGTTTTCAAAGAGGTAGGTTGTGGTGGCTGGTTTATACTCTCCGCGGCGGAGGGTGGCAATAAGCACTCCACATTCATCACCTTTGCCATTTTTTCCTCATAGCGATAATTTGACGCAGGTTATGCCACAAATGCCGTGGTGAAAGTAATTCTAACTGGATGAAATGCAGTCACAAAAAGGGAGTTGTGGAATCAATGTTGCCGGAGGCATAACTCAGTTTGCTGCCGTTTTGTGTAGATTTAAATTCCAAGAATTTCAAAAACTTTAAAACAATATTGTTGATTTCCCCAAAAAAAGTCATCAAAATGTAATCAAGTGTACCTAACAGTTGAATGATAAATTGAGTCAATTTGAATTGGCTTAATTGTTCAAGCGCTGGTGACAAACCAAGCAATAAATGCCTTGTATCTGTGACGTTAAAGGAGAGCAGAAAAACCAGGTCTATCCTTTACCTCCAAATAATGTGACAAATCTTTTCTGAATATGCAGGTCATAATTAGGCATTTGTTTTTTATCATCCTTGAAAAATTGCTTGGAAATACTCAATTTTTCCTATTTATTACCCCATTCAATAACCGATCATGCCATGAGTGTCATTTTAGTTGAATTAATCATTAAACAAATTATGTAACGTTTGGTTGCTTAATCCCAAGGATGACGAAAGCTTCTATTCGTTCGAACTATATTTTATTACCCCCCGAACTTCTCTTCTCCTCTAACCCCATGTTTCTGGAGCATATGCTTTTAGCCTAATAAGCATCGGTGTTGGTCGTCTGGTGACATAGGCGTGCATGCGAATCAATCAATGGACTTTCGGTCCGACGCGGGCCTTAGTGATTTGAATTGGATTTTTTTCTTAACTCCTGGATCTAGCTAGCACATGGCCTAGCTCTCTATATATCTCTCATGGACTAGCTCTCATGGCCTGGCTCTAGCCCTCTAGCTAACAATTTTGCGTTTGTAATTCTGAATAAATGCTCGTCTTTTTACTCCTGGGATCAAGGATCATGGGTTGGAAACCACGGTTCGCGAGAGACATTATTCTCATATGTGTGCTGAAGCGAGTACCTGCACTTAAAGGCGCTTCAGACCTGGAGGAAATGGATAGGAACGTAAAGATGAGAAAGAGTGGAGAGAAAGGCATCTGTATTGTCCTACTCTTAAAGAAAGGTGCCAAGGGGATCACAGATTAACGTCCCATCGGACGGACGGAGTATTGAACTTGAATGCCCTCCACAACGCATTCAAGTGAGGGCAGGTGTACCAATGAAAAATAGATTCCATCGCCGGAATTCGATCCAGGATCTCACTTTGTGAGGGACACGTACTCTAACCTCCATCCCGATCGTCGCTCATGAGGGAAATTCTCGTTCCCACCCGTGGCTTCTACCCAGTTTCCCGCCTTCCTTCGGCGAGGGTCGAGCGGAGACCGCTGGCGCCCGCGCAGTCGGCGGCCATGGCTGGACGCAGTGAAAAATGACGCGCGCCCGCGACCCCATCTGCCGCGTTCGAACGGTTCGTCTGGCGGCAAGCGACGCGTCCGCCGGTGTCTCGGTGGTGGCCTCGAGGCGGACATCTGCCGGCCATCATCAAATTGCTTGGGGGAGAGTGTGTGTGGGACGTGAAATATCACTGGCGCCTATATCCCGCATCCGCCCTTCGTGGTACAGCGATTTCGGTTGACGCACTGATTCCTTATTCCTGTCGACTCGAAGAGCGACGCCGATATGGTACTCTCTTGCAACCTTCGGAGACCGGGTTCGGGTTGTTTCGGCACGGCGCGGCGGTTTCCGTCCTTTTTTTCACTTGCGTACCCCTTCTCAATCCAACTCCCTGATCGGTTACCCTTATGAATTAGCCATGCTTGTAATTTATCTAGTAGCTGTTCATTTACAGTTTAATCCGTAGTATGGCCACCAACAATAGGAATGTTCATGTATCAATCATTAGATACCGGTTGTTTGCCTGTTACTGATTGTAAATTTTATGATGAAAAAATTTTCAGTGTTACTTCCGCCTCTACTAAATTTATATCTCGCACCCCTTAAATCACCAAGCGCGTACCACAGGCTTGGAATCCTTGCTATAGTATTCACAGCACTGGCCTCATATCACGAGATTTTAATCACGAATGTGGTATACGTTGTTAGTGTCAAACAAGTCTTCATAAGAGTGCTGTGTGGAGATAATTTCATCTGCAGTACTTCGTCTGTCGATCGGTACGTAAAACGTGTATCCCTAATGGACTTGATAATAAGACGTATGCCAACACGGATTTAACTCAAAACTCCCGACATTATCTAAATAATATCTAACTAAATACTACTACCTACCTATTTTTAAAGGCGGTAATTACATCAGGTGTTAGTCTTCTCTTACGAGCAACTAAGCTGTCCCAAAACCTTGAACTCAGTTAAAGTTCGTCGGTACACACCTGCATGTGTATTTTTCAACTGGTTCTTTTCTAATATAAAAGGTTTGGCTTTGCGGCTGGGGTACCAGCATTCCATATAGAGGGTTGTGGGTCCAATTGTTACAGTGATAATTTTAAGATATCTATGTCCCTTGAGTGCTTTGCAGATGCGACTGGGCTACCAGCATTCCATATAGAGGGTCCTGGGTCCAATTTTTGTTGGTTGTACTTGATCTTTGTAGCCCTTAGATTCAATTTATGGTGCAATTTGTATCAGCTGTGATTGCAGACAAGGTAATTCAAAGAAGCTCTTTTTTGGGTAACGATCGCGAAAAATGGACTGAAACATCCAAGACCAAATATCTGGAGCACACTTGCGTATCTATATTAGTCACGAAGTAGGTATTTATTTTGCATAGGCACTCGTGCTATTGATTTTTTTCTCATCGTGTTGATAACAGAGGAAGCGTGATTCCAATTCCTCAAAATTTACGTGATTCAAAACGATAATCATAAACTTCCAATGGGGGAAGTGTTTGCGAACTTGAAGCTGTTAGGGAGGTTCTCGCAATAGTGACAACGTACTGAGAAGATACGTGATCGAGTTCCGCGTTCTATTATCGCATAGAAAGCTTGTAGCATATCGCATAGAAAGCGCCACGCTTGTTAGCTATCGTTAGGATAAGGCTTGGCTATTGATTCCTTTATTCTGTTTTTGCATCTAGAAGCAGGTGCTCCTTTCATCCAATTAGTGCGTACAAAAAAAGCTATCCATACTCCTAGAGGGGACTTAAGACTACGACTTTTGGGTTAGCGAGTTCGGGAGTCACCCATCTTCGTAACCCGGACAGTCAGCGATAGGTTACCGTACCAAATATTCCAGAGCTTATGCTTGCTGATTAGGAAACGGACAAAATTAATGTGACAGGTGAAAAATGTTTTTGCTTTAGTATTGACTACTTTTATGTTCCTCTCTTGTATGTACGGCCCTGCGCTTATTACGTAATTCGATGAATTACGTAATAATCTCAGCACGTGCAGTTTAAAGCGATGTCGTGCAAAGATAACGGGAAGAATGTAAAAGACAGGCCTCGTATGAGGTATATGGAGCAAGATGTGAAGGATGTAAAAGAGAGGAGCTACGTCAATATGAAGAGGTTGGCCGATAGAAGAATCGAGTGGAGGGCTGCGTCAAACCAATCCTAGGATTGTTAACCGATGATGATGAGTGCGAAGTAGCAGGTACCGAAGTAACGGTTAACTAAAACAGGAGATTTAAATATGAGAAATGAATAACAAAACTCTTTGCTTTCCGTTTGAGAATTTTAACTTTTATACTGACGCGAGAGAAAAAAAAACATTTCCATTGAAGTAAACGTCAAGTTGCTAGAACTTTCGCGGTCCATTTATGTAACAGTGTTCTTTTGGGTGATCCCACGTCAGGTTTTTAAAAAATCCAACGTTTCCTCTCCTTTGCCGGAGACTTCGTCAGGGCTAGTGATTTTTGTCTTTATAACGCATCAAACTTATATACTCGAGGATGTGGAGGGGAAGGGGTGGTGGAGGGGGGCTGAGTGTCGAGCATTTCTGGAAATGACTGGTAGCCATGACTCACTGATTCTGTCCGTAGTCCCTGTTAAAGTTATCTTTGTGTTTCCTAATTTCCAATGCCTCCCTATAGATTCTAATCTTGAGGTGTCTTTCTTTGGCGAGGATTTTTAGGGTTGGTGACGACAATTTCGTGCTCCGCGACCGCTGATTTTTCAAAGTACCCCAGTCGGATTGCGGCGCTATGCTCCTTGACTCTCGTCTTAATTGTTCTGCCCGTCTCCCCCAAGTATACATGGTCTCATGTCCGGCATGTTAACTGGTAACCTCCCTCCGTCTCCATTTTATCATTATCCTTGACGTTCCGTATTATGTCCATTATTTTTCTCCGTGGTTTGAAAACTGTCCGTTGAAGGAAACGTTTAAAGAATTTCGCCCAAATAGAAGTATTCACGTACCTTGGAAGCAATATCAGATGGAATGGAAAAACCACGAGGGGCATTAGGCACCGTATGTAAGAAGGTACCCTTGGTGAGGAGATCGTTACTGTACGGAAGAGAATTCTGGAATAATCAATAGAATCAAGGAAGCTGTATGTGAAAATAATCTTATAGGCTGCGATGCTTAATATGTCAGAGATTGAACCATCGATAAAGCTGGCCAGGTAGGATTCAAAGCCTCCGAAGATTGACGCTGTCGTGGGATGTTACAGATAAAATGTAAGGATAAAATTAAATTTAGGAAGTGCGCATAGAAGCCGAGGAAGAAAGATCAGCGTAGAACGTAGTCGAACACGAAATCACTGGCTAAATCCCGAGAACCCGGGTTCGAGTCCTGGATGTGACTGGTATTTTGCAGCGATAGTTTGGATAACTACTTGAGTGCTGAGTGGAGGGGGACTTCGATTCCAGTATTTCTTCCGTTAGACGGGTCGTAAATTTGTCTCTCCCTTGGCGCATTTCGTTAAAAGCTGGCTAAAGATTACGCCAGTATTTATTCCACTCTTCTTACGTTCGTTGAAAAATTTTTACCTCTGCCCCAATTACCTATCTATTATAAATGGCGCAAATGACCTTAACTGCCGGTCGCCTCCCCAGAAACATTACTTAATGGAGTATTGAAAACGATACCCTACTTCAAATACTATCGCCTTGACTCTCCACTGCGGGTGAGAGTTGCCATGGTGCCTCGGAGAGTGCCAAGATACCTCTCGGTCTCAAGCGTCTGTAAGTGCGGGGCATCCTTGAAGCCGCTGGTGTAGATGAAGAGACATTAGGAATTTATCGAGGCAACATGATCGAGGCAAAAAAAATATAATGACTACGTGACGTGTAGTTCGTGATTAACTTGGAAAAAAACACTGATATTCAACATATAAAATGTGTAGTATTGTTATATTTGGAATTTCATTGTCTTTCCACGTATTCCTCATGAAAACCGGTGTAAATGAGCCAAAATAACTTATAAAAGACTATTTTCCTGGAGCGGCGAACAAGAAAAAATGGAGGGCTGCGGCTAGCAAATCGTACTGTAGTCAAACTGTAGTAGTATTAGTATTAAAACAATGATTATAATTAAAACTGCGCTGAAACATCTGCTTGACTATCTTCGAGCCTTCCAAAAACTCGAAATCAGCGATCCCTTGTAGAGATGTGTAAGGAACCGTTACAATTATAACAAATACTGCCATTTTATTTCCAAGGAGTCTTGGCTTCCAATACTAATTACAACTGCGCAAATTCGTAACTGCCCTTGAATTAGAATGAGTTCCTTGGCTGCATGGGAATGGGAGGGGAGTTGATTGGATGTCTTTTAGGTTCGAAAATTAGGGAAGGAAAATAAAAAACGGAAATAGAAGAGACTTTATGGAGTTGTATGGGAAAGATAGGAAATCGTTAAAAAAAATCAATGGAGGGAATTTAAAGCAAGAGGGAAAATTCGCGAAGGAAGCAGCAGGGGTGGGAGCAGTGTCGAAAGGCGTGTTATAAGTTTTGAGAGCTTTTGGGTAAGAAAAGAAAATAAATAAAGAGATAAATAATATTTAGCTTGCTTTCTTTCCAGCACAACTAGCCTTATTAATAAATATATCCAAAGGACATGGTATGACGAGATATGCTAATCCAAACTATTGAAAAATATTATGGAAACGGCGGGTATTCAAAGCGGAAACTTGGAAATTGTGCGTTTTTTGTCATCATAGTTTATTATTCACGTCTTGGGAATCGGATTTTCTGAAACCATAAATCATACGTCTAGACATGGTTTACCGTTGAAGGTGGATTAAAAAAATATTCGTAGACAAACGGCTTGGAATTGGTAACACATTGATTCCATTGCTTATCGTGTTGAGGATTTGATATCATTAATATTAAAAGTGGCTCCAATAAACGACATGGAAGTCATCGAATGAAAATTTCAATTTACTTATTGTTAGTATTTAAGACTACTATACCATGTGCTAAATTTCCAGTACTAAACCACCTGAGTATATAAAAAACAGCGGACGCAATTCAATAAAAGTTGGACAGTGCTTTTTATTGACATAATATCTTATTAAGATATGTATATGCATTGGTTCACACTTTTAATTTTTGTGGGAAAAAAATCTTGGAGTAGGTATATATTCTTCCTATTCTTCGGTACTTCCCAAGCTTATTCCTTGACCTCAAGCGTTGAGAATGAGCAAACATTCTAGACCATCTCTTGGCCCAATTCAAGAAAAATAGGACGAAAAATGAGAGAAAAAATTCCGGCGCTCCGGAATGACTCCATTTGAGCATCCCCCGTTCGGCTTGCAAGATTTGTGGGTTTGGGATGGCAACAGCGAACGGAGTTGCTTTGTTTTTAAAGAGCATGCCCAGTCGCATAGGAAGTAAGCCCGGGGAATACTAATGGGTTTAATGCCTCCTGTTTGTGCGTGATGAGATAATGAAGACGCTTGGTGAATTAACGACGATGGTGCTTTGGAATACGGAGTGAGAAATTTAATAGTCAGTGACCACTCGTTCAGCCAGTTTACAGGCGACGTAATCAATATAGTATGGGGTTGAGCAGAATATAGGGAAGGCGGAATAAATGAGGAAGTTTCATGGTGTAATTCTTGCATTATTGTGTAGACGAAGGATGTTGGTAGCCTAGGATCCTGTGTTTGGAGCAGTTTTGAGTCCTTGAATCGGTTGCGAGGCGCATGCAATTAAAATCGTTTTCGCATAAACGGAGTTCCGTTCTTCATTGTTCAACCTTTACAGAGTGACGGCTGATAGCGTATCAATATTTCCTTTGCGGAATGCTTTCCGCGAATTCAGTTCTGTCATCAAGGCACTCCAAATATGCTAATGGAGTCAGCTTTATTAATGACTTCCATCTGTTGGATTAAAGTGCGGGTGGCGTGTCCCGGGCCGAAATGTTTCCCGCATATTATTTTCGTGGCCTTATTTACTTAAGCTTGCAGAAGAACGTGAGAGAGAGGGTTTTTTAATATACTTCTGTGACGTTTCTGCCACCGCCTCTTCTTTATTATACACTCTGTCTAAGAGATGAGTTATACGAAGTCCTCGCTCACTACAAATACGGAGAAAATGGAAATTATTTCCAGTGTTATTTCTAGAAACATGAATCTCATTCACTGTCTTTTCGTGAATTACTGTTACCTCTTGTACTTGATTGATGTGTTTAAGCAACATTAAATAAAATAATCGATTGCCACTATTTATCGTAGTAATAACAAGAGATCTATGAGCTCAACATTGAATGTCTTATGCAGTCGAGTTTGGATTTAAGTTTACAATGTAAAATTTTTAGCAACAGCATGTTTCAAATTAATATATATTGATGTATGAGTTGACTTCACCAGGTATTCGTCATGTACAGGATACATTAAAATCGTTAATATTTTTCGCCTGGAATTCAAACGATGCAGATTGTTCATGTTTTGGGACGATTAATGCTTTTTGCAATAGAATTTATGGTACCATTTCCCAGTTAATGCGATTTTCGTATTGCTTTCCAAAGTTTTCTCTTATGTTTACTAACTTGTTTAGTCTCTCAGCAGTTAAAATATTGCTTAAATATGTGAAGCAACTCGACTGAAATTTTACCAATTCTTTTTGTATCGTTATTCTAAATGCCGGTAATATAGTGTTCCTTTGAAGTATCCACTCAACTTACACGACGAAATAGAGATTACAAAAATCTGCCTCGGCGACTGATGAAACCGTGACATTAAGATGAAGACGTCCAGTCACCGTTAACTAGGTCGGCGATTTGTTTCCCTCTTACGCAAGTGAAACAGTCAGTTTTTCATTTATTCGTTTGAAAATATTTGGTGCAAAGACCCGACACAATTACGGTCCACCCTTGTGCATCGCGAAGCGGAGTTCGTGGGGAGGAATGGTGGATCTATTCCTTTCCCGGGAGCGAGTCAGGCTTGCTCCCTTTCCCGCCCTATTCCCTCTTCCTCCCCCACACCACCTCCCTTGCAACCTCTCTCTCTCTCTCTGAAGCCACCCATGGTCGCCATGGTTACCTCCCGCATCCCACGACGCGCCTGGGATATCACCCGGTCCTCTCCCCGGAACATGCGGTGGCCTCAGGAACCAACCAACCCCCTAACCTCCGTACGATGGACCCGTGCAAGGAGGAATACTGGGGGAGGGGGGCGGTGGACGAGAGGTATATTTGTAGGAGTGTGGAGAGGCAGTCCTCCCCATGATCCCCCGCGCGAACAGCTCACTCCCTCAATACACCGCCCTTCCCTCCGGCCATCAATATCATTCCCCTACCCCCCCACATGCTACCCGCGCCACCCCCGGCTATAAAAATGATAGCAGCACCATGTCGCGTTTGGCCGGCCCGTGTCACCGGGGTCGAATTATTGCCTCTACTGTTCGATGGATTGGGGAAGGGGGGAAGGAGGGTATGGATTGGGGAAGGGGAGAACAGGGTTCGTGGAAGTGGAGAGGATCCCCTTTCTCCCCCCATCGCCTCTCCAGCGGCCTTGGATCGCCGCGCATTTCAGCGTTCTCTCCTCGCACCCTCCCACGACCTGTCCTCTCTAAAGGAGCACTTACAGGCCCCCAGGGCATACAAGGAGGCACCGAGGTGAGGAGGGAGGTCGCGCTCGGTGAAGGTGCGAGGCATGGTGGTGATATGAGAGGTATGCGCGTCAAGGGCTGAGTCATCTGCTCGACGGAATGTTGTGCGTGGGGTATGGGAAACGGTGTTCTATTTTAAGGCTTGGAAGGAGAATAGAATTCCAATAATTGATTAGAAGATATTGAATGAGAAATTATCTGGTATATCAGGATTTTTAAATTCCTTGATATGAGAGACATGGGGTGGAAAAAGGTTTTTGTGCTGCAAAATAATCTTGTTCTTTAACAAAATAATTCTCTTTACTCCACTGAGAATAGTGTTGGGTTTCTGACCGGAGGTTGCGGGCTCCAGTTGTACCCTTTTTGAATTCCACTAAATAAATCAAGTTGCGTTCAGCTCTCTGATACTGGTGTTATTTGGAAAACGTAGGCTGTAAGTGGGATTAAAACTGCTACCCTGAGGTTTTAATTTTACGTGCTATTGGACCAAGTACTTGCTGATACTTAAAATCCATTATATCAACCATGGGGATGAACAATGTGGCGTTTATTTGCTAGCATAAACATCCGTCTTAACTTTTCATGTGAGAATAATGACATGATTGATTAGTTTCATTATCATGCCATGCGTTGACCTTTGGTCTTCGTGTCCACAGCCTCCCTTACTCTTCAGAAGAAATTGTTTAGATGCTTATTTGTTTTTTTTTCCTTAGAGCACTAAAATAAAATGAGATTGTCTGATAAATGAACACGATTATGCATGAATAGTTAAGAATATAAAAGTAATTCCTTATTTCACGGTATTTTTTTAATTGGACAAGGTACTACAGCTGAGGGCTATCTCTAATTATTTGGTGACTACATCAATAATTCGCAAGACTTAGGCTGCGTGCTTTCAAGTATTACCACATACAACTTAATCTTTGATCTAATCTATCTATCTAAATTTAATTTTGCTGCTAATGAACCATTGTTAAGAAAAATTTCATTTTAACTGCAAATACCTTGAGGTCAAAAAAAAAGTTTTTGTAGATTCCTTGACTGCAAAAATAGCATTATAAAATGCTTAGTGCATTTTAAATACCGATAAAAGGATGCTAGACAAATATGAGCGATATGCATAAGTGTCTTAATAGAATTAGAACTATGCTCAGCGTAGTAGATAAATAATGCCAGCAATGAATAGTAAAAATGTAAGCGGCAGAAGGAAGTATATATAGTTCTGAAAACTTTTAACATTAATGTACAAAAAAGTTGTTATCTGTATAGTGTTCTACAAAAAGATAGTTTAGCCGGTTCAAAACATTGTCATATTTATCTATCAAGTAGAGTAGTTTTTCTAGTGTTAGAACTACACTTTTGATCTCACATTTTTTTCTAAAAGTACCTACAATAATTAATCGGCAGTTACAACAGAAGTGACGTTTCTACACTGATGGGACTTCGGGATAAGGGTCGAGAAAGGGAACGTGCAAAGGAACACGAGTTTAGGGACGGGGTGACAAGCAATTTGGGGACGTTACCTCTATCGAAGGGACTTACATGGAAGCGGAGCATACGAAATAATGGCGAGCGATGGGCTTTATGGAAACCATTTGAATTGAGTTCATCACATCATTCGGGTGTTTCGCCGTGTCTGATCTTAAGGATGAGAAGTACCTACCGATCAGTTTTCTAACAGGGCCGCAAAATATAAGCTATTACAAATATATAACATTTCATGCAAATGCCGTTACTGTAAAGGAAGTGCAAAATTACTGCAACCGTAGAAGAATGGAAATGGACATGGTTATTGGACAAAATGTGAATATCACTAATCGCGAGTGAAACTTAACTACTTTTTCTGGCCTGGCTAATGAAAGTAAAAAGTAAATAGCCAAATTTACAAAACTGACGTCAGCCTTTTCAGACGATACCTATCTTTTCAAAGCCAGAAGGCTTTGATACTCTTTATTTGTTCATATTATGTGATTCATCCTAAGCAATGCAGGTCAGTTACCTAAACCTTAATTGAGTCAAATATTTCATCTTCATTTGCATTTCATGCTTTAAAAAAATGGTGAGCGAAACGCCTCATGTACTCGCGGAGCGGTAAGATTCTGTTTGCATAAATTATTCACATTAAGGCGTATAAGTTCTGTTTTTATTCTTATGGTTTAAGGCGCCTACCACGTTTTAAATTCAGGATCTTATAATTAATAAGCAAATACTATTTTCAATAATAACAGCGTTGACTACCAAGCGTTAGCTTATAACCTTTTATTACTTTACTATTGTTTTGAAATCATTACAGCTGCAGAACCATTTCCATTCCTCATCGAAACCTGGCATTTGGAGAATAAATTGGAAATGACAGAAAACGAGATGACGGAATGCTCAGAAAAAGATTGCAGTCGGAAGTGCTTAGTACGTTGCTCAATCGTATAAATCAGAAATATTTTACTTTCTTGAAATCGATGATAGTATTCTTTGGAGAGAGCTTTAGGAGTATTTTACTTTCTTTGGAGGGAACGAGAAGTAAATCCTTTATTTCTTATCCTATACATTTCTTTGTCTGCGAACAACTAGCAGTTATATATATATTATTATTATATATATATATATTAAAGAAAGTAATAATGGAGAGAAATACGCAAGTGAAAGCTGTGACGTTGAATAGCAATGAAATATAAATTTGCTCCTTTACCATGAAATTGAAAGGGTAGTTATTTATGATTAGTAGGACGAGTTGGTTGATGGTATTTCCTGCTTACTAAGCTTGAATTTCAAGCCGCATTTGAATTGCGTGGTGAAATTCTTTTTTTCAGTGCGCATGAATTATTTTCTTTCGAATCCACTGTATGAATATTATAGTATTTATGCACCTCGGACCATCCCTTTCACTGATCGAATTCTGAGTAATATTATTTAAATGATCACTCAATTGTACGAATTTCGCCTAACAATATTGGCATCTGATTATATAATTAAATAGGTGTCTTCTGGTGCTCACTTGCTTTGTCCGGATGATTTTCTCATAAATTCTGCTGTTCCCAAATTTACAGCTTCTGAAAGCTTCCAATTTAATTGGCATGATAATTAAGTATGTCCACTAATGTGCATTCGAGGTTTTGATGTATTAATGCATTTGACGTTCTGGTGTCAAAAAACATTATCATAAAGATGGCAGTTGCCGCGGATACTGACATAACATTAGCCCCATCTAATTTTAATTTAATATGTAGGCGTACGCAACATCCACAGCCGAGAACCAATCAAATATACGACTGAGGGTTTACTAACAGGCGGTTAGTAAGCATGTCCAGCCAGGGGGCCGATTGTGTAACTAGGCTAACGTTCGATCGTTAGTGATCCGTTCACTCTCGATGGAGCTCACTGTCTCGGACGAGGATGAAAAGTGCGATTGTATAAGGGCGATCATCAGCAGCCAATGAAACGTTACGGTTTCGTCAGATTTACAGCATAATTCGCAGTTGTTTTCACATGCGCAAAGAGCTTTAATTTGAAATGGTTGCATTTGGTTTGAATCATTTTCAATAGAATTAATAATAAACAGTACAATTCCTGCAATTTGAAGATTCCTCATGATTGTTGTACACTGGCCTCAATGTGTTCTCATTTGATAAAGTAATTCATAATTACTTGTCAAACCAAGGCTTTTACGGACAAATAACAAAAATATTTGCTTATATTTCCCCTAATAATGTTTCATTATCACTCAAATCGTGTTCTCCATAGCTGAAGGTGCATGAAAAAATGCTACATCATGTTGAAATTCCATAATATCACACCGGAACTTCTCGTCATCTAATTTAACTTATATTCTACGGTTAAATTTAAATATCATTTACCAAAACTAAGCTTAGACGTATTGGCATATATATGTACTACTTCAGACATAAATTGATTAGGATATTCTTTTACTATTGCCTTCCCCATCACATCGAAGATAAATGCCTATGAAACTCCCTTTTACAAGTCCGATTTCCGTCTGTCTTTCGTGGTATTTCTTGAGGCATACATGATAACCTACCGTGAGACATATAAGGCAGTATCAAATAATTTCCACTATTTATCCATGCACACACAGTGGCACACAAATAAAGGAACAATCCTATAGCTAATGACATCAAAGAGAGTGAATGAAAAGATAATCTTTTGAGGTGACAAAATTTACTGAATAAAGCATAATGAGACAATATCCATTACATAAGTAGAAATCAAACGACTTTTAAAATAAGTACAAATTAAACGACTCTCCAACAACACAATAATCCCTTACGAGGGTAATCCTAATGCCTATCGCTAATTAGACATTAACTGCCTTAAACGTGGAAGGATTAATTATTTCAACACAATCTCATTGGACACCACAATGCAATGAAATAAAAAGATGAAACTTGGGGTTGGAAAATTCACTGAATGAAGAATAATAAAGCACTACTCTGTTTATCCTTTCACTGGGACGTAAAAAGCCACACTTACAGGACAAGAGCAATCCACCTAGTCACCAACTTCACTTCAACTCACACAGATTCCAAATACTAATTTAAGACAATAGTTGAAACCACGAAATAATTTCCGGCAACAATTTTCTCTGACATTCGTAAAGATACCACACACACACATGCAATCATCACAGTTCATTAAAAACATTGTTAATCGCTGAATTGCCACAATGTGTAGTCTCAACACACGCTATCTCTTCATAAAGTTATATTCTCACCGAAAGTGGCATTGTTAGTTCTTGCTCAAGTGAAACTATAATCTATAACTGATTCAGCAATTACGAACTGGCGAAGTTTCAGTAATTTCAACGAAATATTCGAGGGTAACTCTGACACGGTGTTGAGAATAGAATACTAAATACTATATTATGAGATTGGGAATTCACATGCCCACAACTGACAAAGGTAAACATTTAATTGGGAGAATATCTAATACACAGATGTAAAATAACGAGGGAACTTGTTATCATCCCTATTCATGGCTATAACGTGGAAAACATTGACACAGTTAACGTTGCTATAATAATTCTAAATAAACCACTCTGTCACATCATACACAGCTTTTTATGCAATTGGATACTTTAAAATTATATTTTTAATCTCTAATAGTTCAAACAAAGATTTCCACACACGATAATTTTTTCATTATGCGTTAACATGCAAACAAAAACAAACCTTCTAACGATTGAAAATGGCCGTAACGTCAAGTACCTAGCAGTCCACAGGTTTCCTTCGATCGTGGGCCGAAAAACCTTCGAACGTAAAGTTACACAATCGACCCCCAGAACGTTGACTGGTATTCTGTTTCTCGTTAACAAGCTACTTTGGAGGGATTTATACAGTTTAAAATATATGTTCTCTGCATTTTTTCGGGATACGTCCGCGTCGATTGACAGTTGTAACAACAGTTTCGCCAACTTTCCTGTTGGCGTCTTCAGGTCTTCTTCAGGTTTTCGACCTGAAGACGCAAACAGGAAAGTTGGCGAAACTGTTGTCACAACTGTCAAACGACGCGGACGCATCCCGATAAAATGCAGAGAACATCTAACCAACGCCGTGGAAACCTACGAACAAAGAGTTTAAGCTATAGTTATTTTGGTTGAAAGAATCCTAAGAACTGGAATCAATCCTATGATTAATTCCTAATGCTATTCCTTCTTGAATTTTTTATAAAAGGTCACTATTGAGACAAATATTTCTGTAAAACCCGTTACAGATTCACTCGTATTTTAGGAAAGCCTGCTTTTATTTAAGTTCACGACTAATATGGGCGTTCTTGTGCAAAAAAAGGAAATTAAATCACCCCTTGAATTGTTATTTAAAATATAACCTGAATTAGACGAAACGAGTGACTGGACATATTCTGCAATTGTAATGTACTCATCATGTATGCTCATGTTCTTCACAAAATTTCTAATCCACTTCTCGAATCACTTACTGCGACTATATCCTAGGATTACGACAGCAAGTAACTCGGCAACCGCTTAAGCCCACTCCAACTCCCCCCGGGAAATCAATATGAAGGTGAGTTTCGCGCCTAAACTCAGTTTCGTTCTCTCCCTTCGCGAAGTTTTTTTTTTTGCGGCCCCGCGCGTGAAACGCAAATGCACGCGATCATTGCATAAATCAAACTGGATACACACGGAAATTTTTTTCTCTCGACAAAACCTAGGGTCGTAAATTAGGGTGAGCGAACAATAAAGCAAGCAGGTTCTTCACCCGCTCTCTCTCTTTTCCTCCCCCGGAATGACTGTAGGCGGGAGTCGGCCTTTATTTCAGCCCCACTCCGCTTACAGACACCCCCGTCCAACCCCCTCCACCCGCACCCAATGATCTCTTTATATATCTTGGCCATTCCGGCGGTTGCAACTGCGCCGCTCTAAAATACTCATGTTTACCAATTTGCTTTATTTCCCTGTTTGCTCAATTTCCCCAGCAAAGCTCTTCCTAATTCCCGCTCCTCCATTTCCCCACGTCTCGGGAATCGTTTCGCCGCTTTCCCACCATTTCTCCCCCCGCCGACCCCTGCTTCCCCTGACAGCTCCGGCCAAACCTCGTTCCTTGCATGTCTCCGCAACCGTTGCCCAGAATTATATTAATTTTTAATCGCCCGTTGGTTTTTTTAGCAGCAACGCCCCCGTGTTTTTTACGACCTCTGTCAGGAAATAAGCGAAATCCATCAACCAGAGAATTTCCTCTTATTAAGGGCATGTTTATTTTTAATTTTCGGTGAATTTTGATGGCGGTAATTATTAGTTTCCATTTTAGATATTTTTTATGTAAGCCTACATATTGATCGTCGTGTTGTATGGGGTGAGTTTCGGTAGTATATTTTGAACTCTTGCCACTATTAAATACGGAATCGGAGGAACTGTTAGAGGTAGTGAACAAACCAGCCTTTTAAAAGACCTGGTTTTTAAAAGACCCACGAATCACGACAATATTGGAGGTTTCGAAGAGAAAAATTCCATCCTGAGTACAGTTTTTAGAGCACCAGATTAATTAGTTTTGATGGAGAGGACCGACTACTTGGGTCATTTGTGACATTTTGAATTGGAAGGCATTAGGATGGAGAAAGTAACTTTTCAAGTAATGGGGGAAAGACGGAGGGAAACCCGGTGTCGACATTAGCCTACTCTTTACAAAAAGTGCCCAGAGATTCAAAGATTAAATGCCTTCCCCCCCCCCCCTGACGAATGCAGAACTATACCTACTTGAAGTACTCTCCACACAACACTCAAGTAGGGACCAGCATACCACTAGAAAACCCTTGTCCCCTCCGGAATTCGAACCCGGGATAGGCACCCTGCACTCCGGCCGCCTCACCAATCCGACCCTATTCAGATTCAGCACGCCATCTGTCTGATGAGGCCTTTCTTTTAAACCTTGCACCCCTGGTCGCCTTTTGTTAATAGAGTTGTCATATGTCTACGACGAGTTGAAGCCTTCACCCTCCCTACTCTCCCAATAAATCCTAATTATATCCTGCCATCCGCGGTAATTTAATGGAACAAATAGCCACACCTGTCGGTCATCTTCCCCGGATAGTAATTAATCATGGAGTATTGGATCTTTACTTTTATGGACATGTTGAAATTTTTCGTTGAACTTTATATATGTAATGTTTTAAGCATAAAAAAATTTAATATTTGACCAGACTTAGATATTCACAAAAATGACTGTTTTGACAACTCTTATATTAGAGCTGTCATGACAGTCTATTTAAGAGTAGGTAACTATTCTTTCCTCCTTTGCAAATTGACTTACCATTGTTTTAAATACAGGTGTATTTTAAATTATACACCTAATCAAGGTATTTGTGATACAATTTTGTACATTTATAATATTTTACTCCAGTTATTTCCTTCCTATCATTCTATTACTCCATTTTAAACGAGAAGTGCCTCTGTATTCCTTTATTCAGCGGATTTTAGAGTGAAATAAGCTGTGATTTGAATGAATCCGGCTGGTATTGAGATACTGTTGGGTTGTCTTCTGTTGGACCTCGTAGGACTGTAAATGCCGTCTAACCAAAGCTAATGCATAAATTTCAGCTTGGCCCAGTTCACGTATCATGTTTCCCTGTCCAATTTACGTGAGTTCGAATCGCTTTTCCGCAATTCGCACCAGGTACATGCATATTGGTGTACCTTAGTCACTCCATTTCAACTCTGGAGTATGCCTTTGTGAGTACCCGACGGGTGCAGCATGTACTGGACGGCTGAATTACGTCATTAAGTGCGAGAAATTCGTCATTTCTTCACTATGATGGAGTCACTCTGTTTGCTCGCAGTGTTCTGTGTGTCGTAGTACCCATTTGGGGAAGGAGATAGACAACAAGGGTAATTTCCACTGTTTAGCACAGGTGGATTATCTGGGATCAATAGGTTTTTGAGGAAACAGAGGAAGGGTGGAAAGAAACATAGTGTCACATTAACCTGCTCTTGGCGAAAGACGTCAAAAAGTTCATGGTTTAATGTCCCATCCGACGAATAGAGTAGTAATGCACTTGCAAACATTCTCCGCACTCACAAGTAGTGACCAGCACACCAGTGAATACTCTCTGTCCCTATCGTGACATTAACCCTGGCCATCGGGATGGGAAGCCAGTACTCTTGTCACCACAGCAACCAGTGTCGTACTCTCTAAATCTCTTCTGATCGATAGCCTTATAGTATACCTAGCCACATTTCTCCATGAATGGGGTACGCAAGAAACCTGCGGTGATAGCATTTATTTTGAAGAGGTTTCCATTTCAAGCGTTTAGAAAAGGTGAATTTTTATTATATTTTTTAAATTTAATATTATGGCTGGTTTTCCTCACTTTTTCCTATTTTTCATTTCTGAAATGCAACTTTTAGCTTATTTTTAGCATCCTCTGCTGTCAAACTTCTAAAATTTTCACAACAGCCCAGTTCTTTGGATGTACCCCTCAATTTTGGGAATGGTATCTGGTGAAAGCTATAACCCCCAGCATAGTAATTCCACCATTTTTTTAAATTTAAACTTTTATTTAAATTATAATGGAATAAATTCAGTAACGCGACGTTTCCACGAGAAATAATAATAATATGCATGGAGGATTGATAAATTTCAAGTGATAAGCAAGTATGTATATCATTTGAAGTTGCTTATAATTTGTTTTCTTATGTCTACTGAAATATGGAGCAAGAGAGGAATGATGTAAAAGAGATGTATTACGTCAATATGAAGAGTTTGGTCGATAGAAGAATCGAGTGGAGGACTGCGTCAAACCAATCCTAGGATTGTTGACCCATGATGATGATGTCTACTGAAATGGACCATGATTTTGGAGAGAAGATCAAATAAAATGTGATATTATTCGTTCATAAATGAATGGATCTGAAGGCCTGAAGCCTGAAGAATAAGGATTTATTTTTTCTCGATTACACTATTACAAATGTCTGCAGTGATATCAGGAGTCTAATTCTAATATTCTGAAATATTTCCTCTCACAATTTTTTACTTAATTTTGCATCCTTTCGAGATTTATCCTTCGGTAACTCTCCCAAATTTTATCGTGTTTTCGTAGAAATGGAGTCACTTATTTGCGGGAACATCAAACACTCATAAACACTAA
The DNA here is from genome assembly GCA_933228895.1 of Platycnemis pennipes. Taxonomy (NCBI): domain Eukaryota; kingdom Metazoa; phylum Arthropoda; class Insecta; order Odonata; family Platycnemididae; genus Platycnemis; species Platycnemis pennipes. The sequence goes on from OW121853.1 coordinate 59,289,642, forward strand.
TCAACAACCCTTGGGAAGCTGCGTGTACTCGAAGTGAAAAAATTCCACAGCCTTTCCCTCTAAGGCTTGATAGTCATCGGTTTTAATTTTGTTGATACGTGATAGATTGATGATTTGAATTTCATTATATTAGAAACACCAATGGACTTGATGTATGCTGTATATATTTTTCTTTTCGATGTTTTATCGTTGTCAAACTCCTCCTGGATCAGTAATCGACAATGCGTGGCATGTATTCGCATGAGTGTCTAGCGTAAAGGAGAGAACTAGTCGTATCACGTCCATTCCCCTCGCAATGTCATGAGAAGAGTTCGACGGAGAGTGACGCAACCTTTTATTCTCAGGATGCATTCGCTAATGAATTGAAGAAATGACCTAGCACCTCGAAGCCTGCTCGTTCGCTTGCTTGCCGCAAGGGATTAACAGGCATCACCTCCCACACGTCCGCACGCAATATCGATTTTGGTTATGCGCCAGACCCTTAGTAGTAGTAGTAGTGGTAGTAGCACGCGGTGCTCTATGCCTCGAGTTCCTTCCCCATGAGAAGGGAGTGGTTCCGTTTCTGGGAGAACTTAATTATTAGCTTCGGGATGCACAACTCCCAGTACCGCCCATGTTGCCTTCGCCTGTGGCCCTGGGTGATGATTAAATTGAACCAAAAGGGTCTGCCTTATCCCACCTGCCTTATGCTGCGTTTAAGAATTACGAGTTGTTATAGGCATCGTTGCCCTTCCGCAGTCTTTTTTTCTGTTTTCATGATTTTCTGTTAAATTTCATCAGTACGCTGGAAGTTGACGGAAGCCTCATCTTGTCTCTTACTGCCACGAAAGGATATCATGCAAGATTTTTTTTCTGACAATATCTGCTGGCAACATGCTGTCAACTGATATTTGATGTGAACCCAACTATTTACTGCCTGTTTATTAATTCAGAATGTGCAGTGAGTTTTCCGTTTTATATTTTTTTGCGGGAAGCGCGTTTTCCAGCGTAAATTAATCATATTAACATGCCTGTTTTGTGAAGAATATGCATATAGTATTAATTGGCTGCCATGTGAATTGAGATTAATTAATTGATGCATTCAAATTTTAAGGCAAAAAGAATTTGTGAAGTGAACTGATTTAATGCCTTAAATTATGGTTTGTCAAAAACCAATCATTTTTCAGAACTAAACGTGGAAAGCGTATTTTCCGGGTTATGTGTAGGCATGGTGTTGCAATATGACGCTTAATCGCGTTTACATGTATCTTTAGATTCCACATAATTCCCTCTATCTTCCAGGAAGAGCAGTGCGGTGAGGGGGCTGGAGGGAGAGCGGTTTAGAATATTTATTTGCAAGAAATGTGTACGCTCGCATATTTTTACTTCAGAAAAGATTTTTGTACTCAGTTATCTGCCAACAATCATAGATTGTTGGAATGTAGCTGTCTGATTTATCGCCTGCTCTTAGCCACTCTTGTTCCCTAAATCTGTCAAAACACCAAGCTGTGTTAAACTCTTCAAATGTTCTGCCTTCCATCATTACACTTAATTCTCCATCAATTTAATCCTTCATTCAGTCACCAAAATAAGCATTCATCAAGTATTTCTCCATATAATTTTCTGATAGACTCAGCTTAGCTTAATTTGAAGTTCACCAAACAAATTTCTTTCTGTGAGCAAATATACTCAACTTGTGGAATACTTTCTCGCTTGCCTTCATTTATTTTCAGTCTTCCCTCTCCATCGTCTTCGACACGTTTGCTCGAAAATCATACGTAAGTTCATGTTCTTTTCTCAAATATCAAGCTTCTCAATCTTTTCATGCTGTCTCCATTTTTAGGTCTACATAATTATCTTCACTATATATTTTGAATCAATGTAAATATCTCCACTTTTGTTAGATATAATTTAATGCAAATGTTTTCACGCTGAATTCAATGTTTATCCACCCTTCCTAACTAAGAATAATAGAAAAGTATTTTATGTGAAATCTCTCAGGTTTTGTCTTATGGATAGATGTAGCAATCATAGCAATGGTAATTCAAAGTACTCTTTAACAGTTTTTTTTTGCCGTTCGGGGTCTCAGCAAACGTATCATTAGGTACATATTGATGATGGAGTATTTGCAGAAACATGATCGTTTATTAAAAATTAGTGTGAAGTATGATTTTGTACTTAATGAACTTTCCTGCAGTTAAACTTAATCCATAATTCAACATTTATCCTGATGTATGGTAAACAATGATCATTTTCCCATTTTTTAATGCCTGATTAATCATCACCACCCAGAAAGCATAAATAGCTAAAGATCGCTTCCACAACTTATTTTAGTTTTCCTACGTCGAGTGGTTGATGTGAAGATTTGATGCTCATTAATCTAAATGTGCAATGTATTTCATCTTAAGACATGCTATTTTATCCAAATCACCTTACGATTCAGTTTTCTCCTTCAGAAAGAAATGCCAGTCCGAGTCGCAAAAGAAAAAAATTAGTGAATGTCCTAGAGAAACCCTATCGCCCTCAAATGTTCACTCCTGAAAACTTCTCGACAGCAACACGTAGCGTTCGAGAAGCAAATGATAAAAAAAATCATGCCAAATGATTCAAGAGGAATAGGGGATTGGACGGAAATTCAATTTTCCCAATCACCGATAAGTGGCCCTGATCCAAGTTCTCGGAAGTCGATGGTGACGTCCTGGGGGCATTATCTACGGCAGATAAGTGGGCATCGGTGTCTCTCAAGCTTCTCACTTACTCAAACCCACCCACAGCCAGTCACCCTTTCCGATTCCCCGTAACTCGGTAACGGTTTCACTCGAATCGAAACTTTTGAGTCCAAAGGGGTTTTAAGAGGAGGGAATCACGGGAAATCCCCGAAAATCCCTAAAGCTTTCCTGGGCGGGTGAGAGCAACGTCGCCTCCGGTCAGCCAGCATCCCATCCTCCGTCCCCCTTCCCCTTCCTCTCGTTCTTGACCGTCCCACAGAGTCCGACGGACGTCTCTTTCGGCTCCCTGATGAGAGAGAGAGAATCGGAGTAGGGGGGAGGAAAGGTTGCAAAAAAACAAGAAGTTTCCAGCCTCCCCAAAAATAGAGGAATCTCTTTACATGTCACTCGGATGGATTCTCTTCCCTTCATCGGCAAAGGAGAGGGATTGAGGTGACCGTAGTTTCACGCCCTGGGGATGGGTTGGGGGATCGCGGGAGGATATGGTGTTAGAGAGCCCGGAAGAGGAAAGGAAGAAAAAAAACGGAAAAGGCCATGGTCAGTGGAACTTTTTCGGCTTTCCGTTCTGGAGGGGGAGGGCGGGGGTGTGAGTGAAGCTCGCGTGAGAAGAGTGGGCGGGTCCCTCCCCAATCCCTGTGTCCACTCCCCCTTCAGCTCACCCCAGCCGTCATCCCCGACCCTTAACGCCTCTACTCTCACCCCCCGACCCGCACCACCACCGTGCGACGGGCAATAATAAATCAGACGCCCTCACGTGCACTCAGACTTAACCCCAATATCCAGCACCGCCACCAACCCCCTCCCACGCAGAGTGACCCACCCACCCGTCCGATAGCCGAAACTCAATTCCACCCCATGCCACGGTGGTCCCGTCTCTCCCCAACCATCTCCCTCCCTCCTCGGAAAAACACACATGAACCCTTTCTCCCCTCTCCATTTCCTACCCTTCGGATCAAACCGCGCTGTGCGGCGTCCGCCGAGGTTTTTCTAATTGACGCCCGTCTGAGGGAAGCAAGGGGGGGGTTGTGGGTGGAGTTTACTTGGTGGGGAGATAGGGAAAGAGTCTGTTTTCATCCTCGGGATGGGGAGGAATGGAGAGGTAAAAAAGAAGACATATTTTTACCTGCGAAGCGGAGAGGGATTAAGGGATGGGTGAGGGCTAGTGGTTATCTGGAAAGAAGCGTGAGGTGTGGGTTGAGGAAGCGTAGACTTGAAATTAATGATGGGATGAAATCAGACCAAAAGAATAAGATCTCGGCTGAGTGTGCTGGTTTTCTGGGCCGAAGTCGATATAAAGAGTAAATTTGGAAGATAGAGTAATGATTAATTTTGAAATCGACATGGTAAATGCGTCGCAACCCATCATGCCGTCATTATGGAGTATCATGTTGTGATCTCAATTAATTGCAGCAGAGCAGGAATCATTCGTTGATCACGCTTCTCATTGGCTTGCCTTGTCGAAAATTTGGCCAAGGATGTCATCATTTCTTTTATTATTTTAACTAACTACTTATTTGAGAAATTGTGATTGTTCATGAGAATAACGTGGTTCTCCATTTTCGTCATTAGCAAGGAATAGGAATGACAGGAATCTTATAATTCCTCTAACCTGGTTGCAGGTTTCTTGAGTAAGTGTCTCCTTTTCCGATCATCTTTAACCAGTCATCAGTTTTGATTTCCCCCTTTTCGATGTTTGTTGCTAGCTCGCATCATAAATGAGGTGGCATCCATCATCAGTATTTACTTTTGTAGCTTTGGATCACCACAATTTTAGAAGAATCCATAAATGGCATGTCTAATTTATCTTTGTATTTTCAGCATTATTTCAAAAGAAAAATTATTGCGTTTCTGTGTTTACTTCTTATGCCGTATTTCTCAATCTTGGATAAGCATTTGAGTGATATTTTTTTCGTGTAGAGGAGTATATTATGTGACGTGAATAAATTTTACTTCTGTGCTTCCCTCATGCACTTACATAAATGATATTAGAAGAGTGCTCAACTTTACTTTGTATAGGTAGTTAGAAGAAACTTACTTCACCCAGGGGTCAGCAAAATAGAGAGTTAAGGGGTCACTTAAGAATGAAGTAGCTTTTATTCACGCTCACCCAGAAGTTATCTTCAGCTCACAACCTAAAGCTATTTAATCATTTTAAGATATCAATCAGATTTTATAATTCCACTGAGACTTAATTAAGGATGTGTTGAATGTGGAATTAAGCTTTTATTAACCACATAGCTGTGCATGGATACAAGATAAATTCCGGGATTACTTAGAGCAGGACATGAGTTTTTTTGCCAAAAGCATAGTGGATTTTTCAGACATTTTACTTAAAGCAACCTGTTTTGTGTGAAGCAGACATCATCAAGACATCATATCTGATAATGATGACGATTACGGTGTTCAAGCTTGGAAAAAACAACTTCTGTTACATCACAAAGTTTTTTGTTTTAATCAGCATTTATTTCTCTCAAATGGTCTTTAACATAATATGAGTTGCATCTAAATAAGAATCTCTGAAATCCGACATTATTTTTTAATTCCTGCAGCTCGTGTGCATAAAAGTCCGTGGCTTATTCTTTATTATGACAAAAATTTTAACCGTTTTTGTGTTTGCCTTGTTAGTTGGTTGGTTGGTTGGTTATTTAGGGGAGGCGACCGATTGTTAGTTTTGTGTCCGTTGAATCAATTACGAGAACATATTTTAATATATATACATAGAATAAACGTGTTAGGAATGGCCAAGAAAACATTTTTGAAGGATGTTCGGTAGAAGAAGTGAAGGTGGATGGAGCTGCAATAGTGAGGCAATAGAATATTTATATTGATATCCACGGCTTTTGGAATAATATTTCAGGTGTAATGAAGAATAATAAAATAGGAAAGAGGTTGTTATTAGTCGTCTACCAGTGAAGGTGGAACTCAATGGGCATTATATTACTCCCATGACCCCGACATTTCACACGTATTTTTCCTGCCTTCTATTTATCTATCCAAACCACCCGTTATTTTTCTCCTTCCTCCCTGCCTACCGTGGGTATTTTTCCCTCAATGTCATTTCAAAACATATTCACACCACAGTACCTGATCAAGTCTTTTTGTGCATTTGTTGTGCGTACACTGTGCAATCGTTGTGGCTACACTACTTTCCGTGTAACGAAAATTTGTTTCCTCCATATAAATGAACAGAGAGAAGAAGGTTTTATACTGCATAAGGTGCTATTAAAAAAACTGAACGAGGAAACTTGGATTTATTCCTTCATTTCTGTATTATGGCATCGTAGGAAGCTTTATAGTTTATCCAATTGGAGATGTACTCACTAGCTGATTATTTATAATATTTTTCCAATGAATTACCTGCCTAATTATTTTATTATAGTTCCTTCACACCTCCGGGGTTGTTTCTAAATGCCTTTGTATAAATACTGCACTGCATCTGATTGAAATTTAATTGTCCCAAATCCAACGTATGATATCGTAAGTGCTACTCCAATTTTTATCCGATATATTATTGCAGGAATTCAGGAGTTCAGTGTGTATTTTTCACACGACTTTCGACTTTGGCACCTGGTCATGCTTTTCTAGGTAAAACAAATGCCATGTCTTCCTAAGGATCATTTTTTCAAGAGAATAAACGAATTAAAACATCCCCTGGAATAGAAAGATTGCCTCGCGTGTATCACAGCGTCACACGGAGGAGGAGCAAGTTTTTGGAGAGAGAGAGAGGGAAGATTAGAAGGGAGCTAGAGAGGAGGAAAAAAAAGGAACAGAGCGAGTCAGTAGAGTGTAAATGGGAACGTGGATCCCGAGGGTTTTGGTACTAGAGTGTACGGGAAAGGGTACGGGAGGAAGGGGGCTCGGAGATCGAAGTCGTAACGAGAGAGAGAAGGGAAGGGTGAGGAGGTGTGGGGGTAGTCTGGAAAGCGGGCGGGGAGTGTGATGGAGCGAAGTGTATCGAGGAATCGAGATTGGGGTGACTGAGGAGACAATTAGAGGAAAGAGCGAATCGGTGATTGAAACGGAGGGCGCGAGAGTGTGAGCTGCCGTGATTGAGATGGAGCGAGCATCGATCGTCGACGGAGGAGTGGAGGAGGAGGGACGGTGTCGGTGGAGGGGGTAGTCTTGCGGCCTGATGATGCGGGGGGCGAAAACTAGGGAGGAAGTGAAGAAGCGGTTAATAATGACGTGTCTGGAAGGAAAAAAAGCGCAAGATGATGAAATACGGCGGTGGATTCTGTCTAAGTGGCTGCGGCGAAGGATTATCCGCAGACGTGTCTATTTTTATGGATTGTCCTCGAATGCCTTACTGCTAAGAGAGGCAGTCGCATGGCTTCATCATGTACTTAAAATGATGGGGCATCGGGATTTGAGTAAAAATCGTGCCGTGAAATTGGCGCAAAGCTCGTGTACTAGTGACTTACAAATGTTAAAGAATCCAATGATGCACAGAAAACAAAAACGCCTGAGATATTAATGACCTATGCTAATTGAAGATGGAAAGGACTGTGGAATCGGTAATAGGACTTTTTGAATAGAAGCATGGTATGCAAGCCTTTGAGCCGAGTGATCGTTTTTTTTTTAAGATGGTTTCGTGCCTTTGTTTTTGGAAACCAAGATATAGTTTATGGGTTTTTAGCATATAACATCGTTTTTTGCCGTTTTATTAAATACCTATAAGCAATTTTCAACAAAAAGTGGACAATTTAAGTATAAACAAAAGATTTTCTGATACAAGAATCGAAGGAACTTTGTGGAACGGATATTAGGATTCATCTACATCTACGCAATTCCCAGTTAGTCACCACGAGAGTGTGTGGCTGGTGGTGAAGGACCATACATGCACTACTGACATGCAACTAGGCAACTACGTCGAAATATGTTAGAGAAAAGATTAACATGCAGCTAGTTGGTTAGTATATACGTATATAGTAGTAATATACGTAGTATATTACTACTATATAGTAATATACTACGTATATTACTACGTATATACTAATACAAAGGGATTATTGGTTGTAATGGCATATATCTAAAATATTTTAAACATAATTACCTATCATTTATAGGTTGCTAATGTTAATACATGCATCATGTACTAAAGACTACTCTAACAACATTTCACTTACCTCTCCCTTTATTATGCTGCCTATTATGTTCTCTTATAGTACGCGGGTAAAATGAAATTTTAAACTATCGGTACTACAATCTATCTCTGGTCTTACTTATCTCGTCAATTTGAAATTTTTTGATGATAGAAAGGTATTCAAACGCAGTGGAGGTACTAATCAACAACTATTGTTTTCCAGTTCAAAGAGAGTTGAACAGTTATCATTTGTAATCTTTCAAACCTTTTCCTACCAAAAGTCGTCTTTCCACCATTCATATTGGAATTGATTCAAGCAGTTGTTTATCCCTTATTCTTGCAATTCATCTTTTGGCACTTTGCACACAGCTTGGCACTGAATAAGCTGTTTACTCTGAGGAAATAAGCATCACGTAGGTAGTTACTGCTGTTTCCTTGGGTGCACTGTTCTCCTTGGCTTCACCCTGTTCGGATGTGAAAGAAAATAAATCTATTTTCTCAAAAGGATCGCGCACCTGAGACATTTTAGGTGAGATGGGTCGCTTATTTTCTTCGAAAGCGGAGATATAAATCGAACTTTTCGATATTAAATGAAAGCCATCGATACCTTTTCGTTTGTTTTATTTGAAAAATATGAGACCGAAATTATTCCCTCCGTTTTCATTCGGATTCAATTTCAGGGGTTAAAGGATCTTTCCCGCTTTCACCATTTTTCTTCCCGGGGAAACAAATTCACTGTCAGAGACAGACGCAATCAATGCCCCAAAATTTTGATAGAATCCCAGTGATTGAGTTTTGTATTAAATCTTGAAAACAAAAATCTATATCTTTTTTGATATTTTCTACTTCTATACTTTTTCTAGTTAAAATTTTTTGTGACACATTCCTTCCTCAAAGATATCAAAGAATTAATTTATGTAGACTGAAAATGTCTTTGGACTCTCGAATGTGGTTTAATAAAATCAGATTTATTGGCAGTTTATTCTTTTGATATAACATAATTTCTCTTCAAAAAGCATAATTTTGTTTAGTTTATCGAGTTTTCATTTTCAATACTCCTTTTATCCTAAACCCAATTTTATCCTAAACACAAAGACTAAGTCATGAAATATTTTTAAGAAGTTGAGTTTCATGTAAGCAGTGCATGCTTGATGATCTTCACCCCCTGCTAAACACACATCCACGGTGGCTCGCAGGGTATTGCGAAGATCATTTGCGTAGGAATCATTTATTTCTTTTTACATTTATCTCCTTAATTCTTTTAGACTTGATTAAATTTGTTAATTTTTAATTGGAACGATAGTGATTATTAGATCCAGGAACCTTGTAATTGATATTAACTCCTTGGTCACAAAGCATTTGCTCTGAGAAAAGAAGACATATTTTTACCAGACAAAAGTATTACCTAAAAGAAATAGTAGGTAAAACGACAGATGCATTGAAATCAATAATTGACGGTTGTAATAAATATAGCTGATGAGCAAAATAATCTCTCTCTCTCTCTCTCTGGCAGTAACGGTGGTTGAAAATTGTGTTGCATAGAGGATTGGGAGCGAAAACATGTACGAATCGAATAATAAGGCTCATCAGTAAAAAAAATACAAATAACTACCATATTTATCGGCGCATCAGGATATATCGACGATAAAAGTTTGAGGAAAATTAAACTGTGCTGTATATTCAATGGTCAGGGATTCTCCCTCTCCCGGTGAGAAGAAGAATGACCCAGATTAGCGTAAAAGCAGGAAGAGAAAAATCGAAAAATAAATCCTTAATGGGACGAGAGTGAAGCGATTATTACACGTAAAAATGAACTTCTGTGCGAGTCCACCTGAAACTTTGACTTAGACGTGTATGATACACACACATATACGGGTTCTCCATCAATTGCGTCGTACCTGGATACATGAATGAGGTAGCCGCCTTCCTAGAAGCCATTCGAGAATGGTCGATATATGTTTTATTGGTTCAGTACCCCGCAATGCTTTGCCGTACGTAAACATAGGCTACGTCATAACTGTATCAAATATTTATTATCTGCTGAAGCACTAATAGCCTCAAGATAAACTAGAATTTTTTTTACTGATATTTAGTGCGTGCACCATTTTGTAGCTAAGTGCAAAACACATGTTATACGCGATGTGGTAGCTCCTAGCATTAAATGAAGGAGATTTCCACAAGTCGTGAACGAAGATCTCCATATTTCCATGGAGGTGACGTCATAGTCAAAAGAGCTTATGTAGAGGTTTCATCAAGTTTATACGGCACATACCCTCGGAATGTAGCTAATGAACTTTCCACTAAACATTAAGGATACTGAAAATTATATGGAAGCAATATTTAACTACTGAATAGTTATAAAGAAAGTTGGTCGGGCATCATGGAAATGATATGACTTCCGATAATACTTCTAAATATATTAATACGTCTGTGTGAGCACTATTGTCATTAAAACGCAACTGATGCTCAGTGGTATTACAAAATGAATATTTTTTGTGATTAATTGCGAGAAAAGTAGCCCGAACATATTTTAATACCAAACCTTGATGCAAACAATCGCAGATAGCAACCTAATGGCAACCTCACTGACATAGAGGAAAACATTATCCACTCAGGAATATGTTCACTATTTCCCTGCTGTCTCTGGAAATGTAGAGCGATTAAAAGTAATGGTGAAAATAAATCAAAGTTATCTCATAGATATTGCTCAAAATTCGTCGGATATTTGTACGGAAACTTTCAGAGGTAAAATGGTACCCTGCTATATACATTGCATTATCCGCAAAGGATATAATACATTAAAGCAAATTACTTCATCTTCTCGTATGTCTTACTATTTGCTGTTTCCTTTGATGTTATTATATTTTCTTTAATGGCATCTATCTATTAATCATTCCAAGTATTTTACTTCATCATTGATGTACCTATCACACTTTGCTTGCGTTGTGATTTGTTGGGATTTCCGGGTTCCTCTTGAAATTTTCGATTCATCGAAAACTCTGACGATTGTTTGCTTAATGAATTGACTAGCAAGCCTGCTGCCTGTTTTTCAGGCACTTTTCATAAGCTTTTCGTATACAGAGAGAAGAAAATGGCTATTTTATAAAAAGATAAATGTGTCCCACTCTATTACCCTATATGTTTTTGTATTTTTTTCTACACCATATTTTCATTTTATGTTGTCTTCCACTCTCAAAATCAACGTACTTTGCATTTTTCTCTACACTACAAACTGCTAATAATCCAAAACTACTACCAAATCATACAGACAGAGATTCCACACTCAACGCACCAAACCTCACTCTTTTAGCTCAAAAATTAAGAGAGATGAAAAAAAAACGGATATAGAATGACGGATGAGTCTGACGTCACAGATAAAAGTAAGAATAACTGCAGAGGTTGCACGATTTTGCAGATAATTATTATTTGTAAAGACTCTCGGATGTAATATTGTTCACTGGGCGAAAAATTATCGCAGAATGCTTAAGGCTTGCGAAAATACTTGTTTTTATTCCCCTTTGACTTATAGTTGAACTCATCATTTCTGGATTTTTTAACCATGCTTACATGAGAGAAAATGCTTCAATTTCGTATCAAAATAAAAGCAATACCTTCAAGGTGGACAATGAAGCCAAAGAAATGAAATAATCACACATAATAATCATAATATCATCATTATTGCAGAGCGCTAAAATCTCGGCCGCCAAGATAAGGCGCAACTGTCAAACGAAAGCCCCAAGGTTTGACGCTCTCATGATTGGCATTCCCTTGACAAAACGTAGTTTAATTGATATATTATGGTTCCACCGTTATTCTACTTTGATCACCCAATGGCTGAAGACATTCCTTAAAAGTCGACTTTTGAGGTTTTGTCCAGTCAGATTTGAAATCTGGACCACTGTGCGGCGGCTTGCTTTGCAGGCAGTCTGTCTCTTGAGGTGAACTTTGTGTTCTAGTGTCAAATAAGATTTTACAGTGTTTGGAAACTACTGATTACACATTACCAATAGGTGGCAGTAGTTAGTGCTTGTGCTTCAGGCAGGCAGTTGCTGCTTCACTACTCAAAGTAGTCTTTGCTTTTTTTTTACACTTTTGTGCACCAACTTTTCATAAGCATTTCGTATGCAGAGAGAAGGAAATGTTTTCTTGATAAATAGAGAAATGTGTCCCAATCTAATTATCCTATATATTTTTGTACCTTCTTCTACACCATATTTTCATTATATGTTGTCTCCCACTCTCAAAAACCACGTATTTTGCATTTTTCTCTGCACCACAAACAGCTAAAAATCGGAAACTATGTACTACCAAATTATAAAGACAAGGAATCCACACTCAACGCATCAAACCTCACTCTTTTAGCTCAAAGTCTAGGAAAGAAGAAAACAAAACGGATACAGAATGACTGACTCACTCACACGCTACAAAATTAATATATATTCGAATTAACCTGCTGATTTACCAACAAACATTAATACATAATAAACATTTTATAGCCTTCTTTCAACTATTAGAAAAGTACTTCAAAACCCCTAGCTTTGAAATTCACAATTCATACACAAGATCGGGGCCGGTAGGCAAAAAAAAATTTATTTTTTCTCTATCTGCACATCGAAAACGTCAATTAATATTTTCATACTAACAAAATTGATTGATGAAACTAATTCCACTTTATTCAACTGCTTCAAACCAATTTTTTCCCCTTTACCAAAAATCTAAACACATTTACTTAGCAAGGAAAACAAATTTGCATAGCATCTGATATCCCATATTAAAAGATAGGGAAAAAAACATTTTTCTCGCTGGCATTTTTCTCTACACCACAAACTGCTAAAAATCCAAAACTACTATCATATCATGCAGACAGAGAATCCACACTCAACGCACCAAATCTCACTCTTTTAGCGCAAAATTTGGGAGAGAACGACACAAAACGGATACGGAATGACGGACTGACTGACACGCTACAAAATTAATATATAGGCATAGATTTCGCGAGTAGATACAAATTGCCATCCAAATATCGTCGAGCATGTATTCGATTACTTACTCATCGATCGCTTACGAGACAACTTCTGTTTGTATCCAGGCCTTAAGAAAAAAGAGCGGGAGACCTAGGGTAATGGAAGAAAAATACACGCTTGCAGAACGAGTGATAATGAAGACGTGAAGATTAGGCGGTGGGAGGGCCCCGGTGTAAGGTAAGCGGGAGAGAATTTCGAGGGAGGAATAGCGAATTCCGATGAGGGGTCGAGATAACAGGAGGGAGACCCTGGGAGTTTGGGTGCAGAGGTGTTGTTGTCCGAGGTGGTGTGGAAGCAACCGACGTGCGGGAGGACGGATAGCCCGGAGGAAACTTGCGGGGTCGACCTGCCTGCCGTCTGCGGGAGGACCGGGCACGTCGCCTTGGATGGCAGGCAGGAGTCGCGGGCATTCGGTCCGAGCGGGGCGAGCGATGAAGTATTCCCGGGGGGGCAGGGATGGGTTAAAATGGGAAAAAGGAGGAGGGATCGGGTGTGGGGGTGGATGGGGGATGGTTTAGTTGCGGCTACGGCAGCGGTGGTGGGCGGTATGCCGGGCAAGAGGAGGGATTAGCTTTTGCGAGTTCCAGGAGCTTGCGGAGGGAGGAAGGGGGGCGGGGTTTGGATCTGGGGAATTCCACAAGTCGGGCAAGCTGGAAACTTGGCTCTGGGCGGGAGCGGCAGGACCCGATCCCAGCTGAGGAATGCAAAAGGGAATTGCTTCTGTTTATCGAGAGGCACGCACCGGGAGGCGGGACGAGCCCTGGTTGGAATTCCCCACCCCACCCCATGGCCTGAGGAAGAATGCGTTCTATATTTATCGGTTTTTAATTGACGACATTAATTAGCGGTGAATTTCCACGATTTTATCCTCTCTTTTAGTTACATGGTGGCACTGAAAGTAACTATTAATATGAAGAACAATGAATTTCCTTCCCATCTGTGGTGTTCACTTCCTGACTGCATTACGCGTGAAATTGTTTGAAGCCGAAGAATTATTAGTCTTCCGAGAAATTTTGCACGTACGCAGGTTTAGTACACGGACATGGCTCTGAGATACTGAAGGGATGACGTCAAGGAAAAATTCATTTTAGGCGAGAGAAAAGCACATGCTTTCATAAATTTAATTATCGCGTAAGAGCCCACGTGCTTTAGAGAGCAGGTTTTTCATCCGAAAGATAACGTTGAGATGCCGACTCAACATTTATTACGTGATGTGTAGCCGTGATGTGAGATACCATCGGTAAAATTAGATTCGTGATTTGTTGCCCCTTTCAGGCAGTACTGGTAACTTAAGCACTGGCAGTCTCAGCGGTTATTTAAATTAAATTAAATTTTTAATGAGGGATCGCGTTTTTGATAACGCGAATTTCTTAACCCGTTCTGGAAATTGGATTGTGCGCGAGTACGCATATCTGCAGGCGGCTGGATTTTAAGAATCTCACCCGTCGGTGCTAATCTCGCGAAAAAAATGTCCCATTAGGGAAGAATTATCCCAGGTCTGTTACGGTATCGCCTTGCATGTCGCAAATCTCATGAAGTGCCGGGGGCTGGATCTCGGGGTCATATATTCGCAGGGGACGGTGAAATAATCAATTGGGCGTGTACAGAATGAGACGGAAGCTCGGGTTGACCGTGATAAAGATGGTGTGATACAAAAGGGAAGTTATAAATACAGGTAAAACGGTGGAAAGGGTCGAGAATTGAGGGGATGGTGGGTGTAGGTTTACCAGACGTCTGGGTTTTCCTGGACATGTCCTCTTTTCAAAGGAAGTTTGGTAAGGATTTTGATTCTTGTTTTGAATTATCCCAACAACGGAAAACAATGTACAATTCTAATACACTGGAATCCCTAATCTACAGTCCTATCAAAGTCCCCTCTTTACTATTACTATTTAATAAAATTGCTTCTGCTTGGTGCCACCCAGAGATCAATCTTTTCTTTTTATTGGTTATGTTCCATCAAATTAGGGCTGGTCCGCAACTTATTAAAATTCCGGCGTGTCCTTCAATGCATATGATCGATAAAATTTGTCCTGTATTTAAGCTCCCTACGCTATCCCTTAATGACATCCATATTCATCGGCGTAACCAAGGGGGATGGAGAAAAAGCTCAATTTTAGTATCCTGAATTCAAAATTTGATAAATACAAATCAAACGCGCGTAATCGGTTTTGACGTGTTGCAGGTAAAATCTTTATTAAAGATACGTTTTCCCAGGAACAAATGTGGTGATCATCACTGCTAAGGGTCGCCTAGGGGTTTTCTTACAAGCGGCTGAGATTAGTTTCTGGACCGATTATTTCAGTAATATCCGAATTCTCGAGGTACGATTAAGTGACGAATATGATTACCAAAAATAGGCGTGTTCTTGCTGTTTTACTGCGTGAGGAAGAAGATGACGATGACATTGACACGCAAAGTCTTCCTTCCGAGAAGAAATCTGCTCATCAGATATTTAATACTAGGAGTGAAGAGGAACAGTGGCATCGTAATTAGCATAACTCCACATATCTATCGCGATTGGATAAGCGCAGTGGAACGATGGTTTTTGTGGGGGCCAGGTAGTTGTTAGTAAGTAGGTGTGGATGAGAGAGAGTTTTAAGATTGGCTTCGTAAGTTTGAGGGAGGGTATACGGACGGGCGTATATATGTGTATGTGTTAGAGAGGGAAGGGATGGGAAGGAGGAAAGAAGCGTAGCGTATAGAATAGTTTGGCACGAATCGGAGGGAAATATATTGGAATAGGAAGGCATTTGGATGGGTTTCAGAAGGAATTGGAAAGGAGCGTGCGGATTGGAGGAGAAAGGGGCATTTTTGGGGAGGAACGGAGGGAAGTGGAGAACCGGAAGGGGTGGTAGTGACGTAGGAGGCTGAGGGGGAGGGAGGGGAAGGTCCGATGTGTAAAAACGTTGGTTTGCGGTTGTGGGGGTGTGAGAGTGGATAAGGCAGGAGGGTAAGGTGGGTTGGGGATGGAGGGCGATAGAGAGTTAAAGGAAGGGCAGTGAGCAGGAAGAGACAAAGCCATGAGGAGGAAGTTAAGGCCAGCGCGCGATATTGGACTTCGAGCGCCATAGTCCGATGTTCATCACGCATCGTATCTGATTCAGAACATCGATTCATTATTGGACTTTACTGTATCACAAACAATGGAATTTCATTCGCTCTTCGTATTAGAAACATTCAAATGAAATATTTTACACATACCGCACTTGGTATTCATATCGCAGAACATCGAATTGAACTCCATAATTAAATATGCACGCACCGTATTGCGTTAAGGAGAATTTACGCATGCGTAATGGTCATCATATTAAACTCGCTCGCCTATGCTGCGATATATGTAAGGTCCCATCGATTTGCAAATGATCGAAAGTCAGGATCCAGCAATTAGCAATATAGATGCTCTCCTAAGTGCCCTGAGTCGTTGAAGGTCATTATGTAGCAAGCATTCACGGAAAGATCAACTCTCCAAGAATCTGATGAAAGACTTGAAAAAAAGAACGATAAATGCTTAGGTGAATTGAGTAATAAGGGTAATGGAGAGATTTTTTTCAATGTTTAATTTCGAAAGGGGAAAGGCATAGCGTAGTAGTTTTCTATTCATTAATTAATATGAAGTTAAGCTCAATGATTTGTGCACGCCAAAACGTAATCAATGATGTATGTCATCTTGCAGTGGACCGCTATTGAAGTAACAATTCAATTAATGATTCATAACTTAGAACCTATTCCTGCTTGTTTTAAGGGTATACTTTTTTTAAGAAGGCAAATTAAATTTTATGCCTATCTCACTGAAGTATGGTTTGATTCGATGACCTTAGTTTATCTCTGCTAATAAAGGGGAATCTGAATGCTTCAAATATCAGGGAAGAGGTTAGTGATACCATGGAATGCAAAACTTATACTTTGCATCCCTTTAATCTATATTTTAAAATTTGCATAATAATTCAAAGCTCGCGAGCTAGCCACGAAAACTTTAGCGGAGTTACCCGCTGAATTGCACGATAGAAAGATATTCCACAGAAAAAAAATCATTCGCCTTGACCGGGACTCGAACCCAGACCCCCTGATGCATAATAATGTTTAATTATTATCAAGACACCGATTAATAGAATTATCGATTTGGAATTCATAGATATTTTAAGTATTAAAATGAAATTTCTGGTAATGTGAATGATATATGTTATTTTGGTATTTACCGACGATGAGTATTTCATAAGTCACATACTGGTACCTACCGACACTTGGACGTAATGAGTATCGACGAAAGAGAAGTTTCACGATAGTTCTCCAGTCGCGCATGCATATATCAACACTTTATAAAGTAAGGCCGTATACGTGTATAAAATATCATTGAATTTATTTTGCTTACCTCTTGCAGATTATATTTTTCTAATGAGTTACACAGACGAGCGGAATAAAGTGGAAAAATGTAGCAAAATGAATAAGGCTAAATTAAAAATAAATTTAGAGGCAATAAAGTGTCTTAGTGACTTCCACACTTTTATTAAGGATTGTAGACCGGTTTCGGCAGTTACGCCATCATCACGTACAATCATACGCCATACACGTACATCATTGTACGTGATGATAGCGTAACTGCCGAAACCGGTCTACAATCCTTAATAAAAGTGTGGAAGTCAATAAGACATTTTATTGCCGCAATGGTATTCCACAAAATTGAAGCTTCGTCTTTCGACTTTATAAATTTAGAGAATAATTAAGGTTTGTTTCCTTTAGATTTTTAGACCCTGATCTACAAGCGGATTCATTTTATTATACTTGAGGTCACCAATCGATATAATATTTTGAATAAAGCACATATTTAACGTTATGGAGGCCAGCGTATTCCTGGAATGTATATGAATGACATATTACCCCTCTGCTCATCAAATGGCATGTCACTTCTCCGCCTCATGCAGTATCAAAGCAAATCCAATTATATAGTGGTTAAGTGTTCCTATACGATAGTAGGTGAATTTCTCGAATCGAAAACGATACATTTGTATATCGGTTGTGACAAATAACGGTATCGCCATGTGGGAAAGGAATGGGAGCTGAAGTGAGGAACTGAGTGAGAAAGAGAGAGGGAGAGGTTCTACATGGAGAAGGCGATAAATCAGCGAAGGTGGAAGGGGAGGAGGACGTTCCTCTTTGCCCTCCTTCCTATTTCCTCTTCCGCAACTGCCCTTCACGACCCTCCTCTTTTTACCCTCCTCCGCACAATTTCGCCTTCTCTTCCCTCCTGTGTCTCACCCTTATTTTTCCCTTCCACACGTACATACTAAGTCTCACCCGGTGGGAAGATATTTTTTTTTAAGGAGCTAGCGGGGCCAGGAGATAAGCTTCGCGTGCAAAAGGTCCCTCCCCACCCCCGCCCATCGCCACATCCACTGTCAGCCGGGAAGAGGCTATTAATAAAACCACTAGAAGGTGCTCTGCTTTTTGAAATTGAGTCCTATATCTGCGCCCTTGCATCTTGACACCCTCCTTCCGAGTTTCCTGCTTTTTACTCTCAAGCGCGGATGGGGAGGAAGGATGAGGGACGAGAGAGGGTGGTGGGAAAAAGGGAAGGGGGAGGGTAGAAGAAGAGCCGAGCGGGAGAGATGGAGAATGCGATTTTGTTGCCCTGAGGAAACGAGATATCGAATGGCATTCTGGGATAAGCGCACCGCCCAAATATTTTTTTCTTTATCGACTTTCCTTTCGCGGAATTGAGACGTTGTGAACCTTTTCCTATCTGCGATATCGCGCGATCGGCTCAATCGCAAGTTTTCCTGAAGCCTATTGTTTTTACATTTCCCGCGTAAATGAATCAGTCGTGTGCACTAGACGGAAAGTATTGCTTCAAACAGGAAAGTAGAGTAGATCTTACGGGGATAAATCTAGAAATCAGGGCTTTGCAGAATCGTTCACTTGGAAGCTCTTACGTAGTGTGGCTGATGTACCTCTCCTTCGTAGCTCACTCCCCCATACTAGAACTTAGTTTCATGCATTGTAACTCAATCCAATCAAAATGTTCAGAGTAAGTGAAGTATGTAAAATGATCTCATTCATTGTCTCTTCAATCCTATTTTAGAGCGTATATGGCGGGATGTGTATATTCAGCAGGCACTTAATAGATCACATGATAAAATTCGTACTTAGTTGAAAATGCGTGCAATAAATGTTTCACATTGATGTATGTTTCACTACCTGATAATAACTTCGTAATTATGGCGTGAACGGAAGTAGTTTCATTGGCTCATTTAAGTGGAATTTAAACTCTTTTGAAGATGATCTGTAAACTTGCACTAACTGCACATACACCTATTAATTTGGTCTCCATGCCACTGATTCCTTTCCTTTATCCTGAAACTTAAGGCTTAAGAGAGAGATAGATACATATAGAGAGATGGAGAGGGGCTTTGTGTCGATGGCGTTACACTTTAAATCGCTTAATTTTCCGAACACCTTATGTGCTCATAAATGATGCTCCTTTAGCTTCATTAACGATTGCTACACTTGTTATTTATCGGCTTAGTCTGCTTACTAAGGCCAAATATATTCTCTTATATAGCCCATAGATTGCAAAAATATAAGCCGTTAGTCAAATGGAATGGTATCTTTGGAATGTGTTGAGCAAGGATGGAGGCTTTCTATGGGAGGGAATATCCTGTCCATTCAGAATGAAACGATGCGAGGAGGGACGCATTCTCTTCCGTCCTGGACAATAAAGGGAATAAGTGTTTATCGAGAGTTTAGTTTCAGCGCGGGTGGATCAAAATGTTTCAAAACTTTGCTGAAGTTTTAGACACGCGTTCACAGAGGCGGGTTGAAACCGTCGGTTTCTCCAAAAGACGTATGTGTGATTGGGGTACAGTGCCACAAAACCGTAGTTTACGGTTTTCCAGAAAGTCAAGGAGAGGTGATTGCATCCTTGAACGATGTGTTTTGGAGCGCTCGTGGGAATTATTAGGGTAAATCGATCGGAGTACTGAAGGAGAAAAGTTGAAGGCAGACGTTTAGCTATGGAAATCAGTGAGTTGAGATCACCGAGTCTTCAATCAGTGAGTCTCACAAGTGGGATGCTTCAACTTACTTGCGGTCTGCATAGCATGGATGAAAGAAGTTGGACGAGCTCGATTACACAGTCATTGTAGATATTTTTCCTTATTGTTAATTGTCTAAGGGTAATTGCAGATTTTATTTTTGTATTTCCGAACGGCTCTTTCCTTGCGCTATTTCATTCTTCAAATCATAATATTTCCTACCGCTCTTCGTACTACCCAAAATATCTTTCTTCCAGCCACTTGCTCACTCAGCATTCTATCTTCCATATTGGCCTTCGATATACCACTGCCCCTATTTACTTGTTCTTTCCAGTGACTCTCTCTTCTCCAAATTTCAAGCAAAAACTTTCTTTCCAACCCCACCATGCTTTTCTTTCATAATTCTTCCTTTTTCTCGTCCATTCCACATTTTCTATTCTCCTCAGCTTCGTAGTCTTTAGTTCCTCCCCACTGGTGGTGGTAGCTATGTCGATTAAGCGCTGGCCTGGCAAACTGAGGGTCGCGTTTTTGGATCCCGCCCAGCGTATGCACGTCTTATTTATCCTGTGATAAAGATCTGAGGTTAGACGGTGTGATATAATCTTAGTCGTTGAAGAGCCTAAAAGACCCACGACTAATATTACTACTGTAAAAATGTCCATTATAATTGTATCTCCCGCATTATCATCGTATCATCCATGCCATGCCTTGTAACCTTTAAAATCTTATAGAACGTTTTAATATCCTCTATGCAGTTTCTTTCAACCAATCTGACGATGTGATATTTATTTAGAAATGACTTCACAATGATCTTTCATTGTACTTCCTATTTGTTCAATTACTACCTTGACACGATCACTGGAATTGATGCGCCAAATAGTCCAGAAAAATGAAGAGGTGCGCCTAGCCGTAAGGAACATTGAATAGGTGGCTGGAGTAAATACAATAAGTTGAATAAAAAAATGTATGATTCACAGAACGTTCAACAAGAAAGTTTCTACACTGGCCTAGGCTAAAAAATGTGCATATTTGAATGGAAATAGTTGAAATTATCCAGATAAAAAAATTCTACAGTCAGATGGAAAAGGATGTTCAGAAGATCGTACTGGGGATAGTGGTGACTGTGGACGCTGTGGACTATAGCCAAGCTGCCTTCCGATTGAGGGACTGATGGAAAAATATTTTTCGCCGTAGAACCTCATAAATTTTAATTTTTTTCAACACAATTATGCCCTCAAAATCAAACAAAAACACACCCTAGAAACTTTTAACAAGCGAATAACCTAATTTCTCTTAGTGCTTCACGGTTTTTCTCCCTGAAGTGGATTCCCAGAATGATTCACGGAGTTGGAGTATAAACCAAAAACTATCTGACAGAGATATGTTCTCCGGCCACCCTCTATCATAAAGTTTCTCCTACTCGTGTGCAGTTATTGTGTCATCAGTTAAGGCTTCTGAAACATAACGCCACTTACTGTCGCAAGTAACGTTCACCTTTGCCTCTCTAACTTTTTCATTCGATCTGACCTAGGAGGAATTAACTTTCCGACAGTGATGTAGTAACTTTTATATCACCTTTACGCTCTCATTTAGGAGATCTTGCATTTCGATGTTATGCCGTTCCTCCTAGAAAATGTTGTTCTATATTCATGACGAAAATGTACCAGTCGTGTACTTAAATCAGGCATTTTACCTAAATCAAGTACGGTGATTGTAAAGAAGCGCCCTGACCTGCAATGCTTCGGAGGGTAATTAGGTGCGAAAATATTTAGATTCAGCAAATTCCTCCCTGACCGCATCCACACAAAGTTTTGGAATTTCTTTGTTTCATTTCCTCTCAGAATCTGTTCTGGTACAAGTGAAGGATTTGCATTTACAGACCCTACCTCTACTGTTGATTGCCTTTTGTACGTGTTGCCGCATTCATAATCATTGTCATTATTTGAGTAAAACTCTGCAAGATGGCAATATTCTAGGGGTCAAAAGGAATGTATAATAAATTACATCCAGTTTTTTTACCACTTGCTTTCAAAATGCTGAGATTTTTCAAAAAGGGCTTAAAGAGTTTTACTGAAAGAGCGATCCAATGCGCGATTGTTTTGTAAGAGTCCCTTTAACTTTGGTAATTTTACTGAAAAGAAATTTTATTAATTAGTAATTGAGTGAGGCGCATTATATTTTGGAAATAATTGCGTTTTGTTTGCGTCATAGCCTTGTATTTTGCGTGAGAGAAACAAATTCTTCCATCACTCTGTCCTTTCAAATCATGTTTTCGTGATAGATTTCAACGAAATCCACGGGTGCCCTCATCTGCCAAAATACCAGCTGCTAATTTGTATGAATATTTCAGTATAAGTTCTAACCTCCGGTCCGATGGAAACTTTTCCTCTAATTACTTTCACATTCACACTTTCTACCTTCAAAAGTTCTCTCTCGTACCGATACCATATAGCTTTAGAATATTCTAAATAAACTGAACTTATTTGAAATAGAATCAAATGTTTCATCTAATTCAAAGGTTTCTTGCATTCATGAGGAGGAGAATCCATCGTTTGTGTTAATAACCTAGGACTAAAATTGTACGCGGAACAATTTTTTTTAGAACACGAAGCCGGGACGGCGCTGAGGGGAATTCCACTGGACGTTCAGATGAATGGGTCGAAATAACAGTTGAAATTGGTCTGAGTTTCAGTTTGGATACAAATTAGAACACCGAATATATAGTACATACGTAAAACACTAATAATTTTGCATACCAGTGAGTTATAATTTAATAATTTCTTATCATAATGCCCTACGCCTCTTGGAAGCATTAAAGTAATAAATATTCCTAACAAGTTATAGCACCCTACCGTCAAATGGTTCGCCATCCCTGACCTAGGTGTTCGATGCACTCAAAATCCAATACTAACGGATTCAGCGTTTGTAGTAGTTACCTACTTGAATAAGTCTATCCGAAACTACCTTTGAAAGATTGGTAGTCTTGATTTACATTGTTATTTTTTGTGTTATTTAGTTATATATATGTAACACATACATATGTATTACCTCGAATTGGACCGAATACGTATTACCATACACTTCAGCCAATACGACTGGTATTGGTTGAATATTATCACCGAAACACTTCTCGTAGACAGCCTCGGTTCCTCATAACGACCCATTCTTCCTGCTCGACGATATCAGTGCCGCTGTGTGCGAGCGAAGCCTCCGGTCGCAATCTCTCTCTTTCTCTCTCTTTCCCGGAAAATAAGATTGGAGCAAATTAGTGATCTGCGACCGATCCTCTACACCATCTCATCAAGCGGAGGATACCCGTAGACGAAGCATGCGGGCCAATCGGGTTCAATTCATCGCGAGGGAACTCCACCGATGGAAGGGATGAGGACGTACGTGTATACCGCCCATCGTCGGCATAATGGGACGGCCTGGATTGGCGAATGAGAATAAAGCTGATTCGGGTGAAGAACCCAACTTACAGGGTTTTTATTTGGTTGGAGACGAGGGTATGGATTGGATGGTGTGGGAATACAATGCGGCTCTGCAAAACTCGGGAACGGAGATCGGGTCGGCGTGTGTATTGTTTTCACTTCATTGATCGCGATATAAATGAGCGAAGTGGAACTGTATCATTCATTTTCGTATCAAATATTTCATTTATATTTCATATCGCGTATTTCATAATGACGTGTGTGGCTTACATTACAATTACATCTCAAATCGCTTGTCTACCGCATGATCATATTACGCCACTGGTCGCGTGTATGTAATATGACTCTGACATCTCGTCTAGCGTTGCATATTTAATATCGGAAAAAGAGTCAACATCACATTGACGTAGCATATCGTATTATATTGCATATTGATCTATCGCATTGTTTGGCGGAATAGTATCATGGCGCCGTGTAACCAGCACTTTTAACATGTCGCTTGAGAGATATGGAGATATATTTTGCTCCGCAAAAGGGTGAGGACCCAATCAAAGGAAAGAAGAGTCGAAGCTAGTGGGGAGGGAAAGCATTCCGAGTGTCCCCGAGTGGAAGGGGAGAGGTTTGGGACGAATTCGAATTCCAGGGATCGCAGTGGAAAGGAGGTTTGCGAGGAGGGGGTGAGGAGGAAGAGAGTTTAGGGGGTGAGTGACAAGAGGGAGGGAAATGATGGGGTGAGCACGGAGAGGGCCGGTAGGATGCGGGTATACGGGGATCAGATCGAGGGTGATCTAGAAAATGGCGGCGCGTGAAGGGGATGGGGGGCCCTTTCGCTCGGAGAGACGACTACGCTCGAAGCCGTTTCATTGCTCCTAATTGGGCCAAAAATCAAACCTCAGAATCAGGACTTTGAATTCCTTCCCGGGAGCCCTCTCCGGTGCTTCCCACACACCTCCACACTCGGCTCATCTCGTTTGAAACTTTTCCGTTCAGGGAACCCATCTGTCCCACTCCCTTTCGATCTCTCAACAGATATCTCTCTCCCCAGCTCTGCCTTCATCCTACGCAGATTATCGTATGCTTCCTCCGCAGGACTGCTGGTTGTTGCAAACGCTGCCTGCCCAAATGTATACCTACTAGTGGTCGAATGCTATCGATGGCTTCGTCTACAGATAAAACCGATTGTATTCGTGAATATAATTTGATAATATTAGGGATTACCAATGGTTTTTGATGAAAAGCATACTAAATGATAAACTTTAAGCACTTCTCCACAAGTTTAATAAACACATTACACGTTTCAACTCACAGAGTCATAATCAGGTGCAAGACAGATGATGATGACTCTGTGAGTTGAAACGTGTAGTGTGTTTATTAAACCTGTGGAAAAGTGCTTAAAGTTTTTCATTTATAGATACCTTCCACTACATAAAGCCTGTATATGTTGATAAACATACTAGTTTTAATGTAGTTTCTGTTTATTTAACATATATCAATTCATCCCTATTATCTGTTTCCTCCGAATTTTTGCCATTAGCTATATTCTTTCTTCGCAAACACCTCAAACATCTTTCTTTCTGTCCAATACATTTCGTGACCACGAGTTAGTAGGTATCAAATTAAGGGAGGTAGAATTGAGAGTATGCAAAGAAGAGGTAAGAAAATAAAATATATTTATAGTTATGTGTAGAGAAGAGGGAAACATTTCGATGGCAGATAAAATAGGGAAGGAACTCATCGTAGAACTCAATGAAAAGAATAGTCAGGAAACTGTGGAAACCTACCTCAGCCGGTATGAAACTCACATTAATTATTCTGAACATGTTTTGGTCATTTATTCTTGTCATCCATCCGTCCAAAGGAAAACATTTCCGCAATACAAAACTTTAATTTGGATTTTTTTAGCAACGTGAAGGTAATTGAGATATATTTCCATGTGAGAGGTGTCCGTATCAAACCCAAATTCTTGTTACACTGGCTGTCGATAGTCCTGTTTGTATAAAAATACATCACGGTGTAGAGTATTGGCGATAGTCACCAACCCCTATCGTGTGCCACCATTCCCACAGTCTCCACGCCCCCCATTCTTTCCCCCACCCCCAACCCTGGGCTCTCCTAATCTTCACTGAACTTTCTCTTTTTACTGTATACATCTCTCTTTCTCTCGCTGGAGAACAAATCTCGTGCTCCACCTCTCGTTCACTCATGCCGTATCCTATCCATATTTCTCTAGATCCAATCCAGCGCGTAATTTGATTTCTCTCTCGTTGGTGAGATTCTTCCTTTCTCCGTTTTCCCTCAGCTCTTGCCTTAATTTTTACCAAACTTTGTTTTGAACATACGGATATAATTTACACCAAAATTTAAAAATAATTTTCTCCCTAGTATTGTCAGAATTTTGGGAAATATGTAGGGTGAAAACAATGGAATACCCTCACTAGATAACACAACGGGGTAGAGTAAATCTAATGGTGAGTGATGAGAGAAACTTGATATGCTTATATGACCAACAAAGACAAATATGATTTGAAAGTAGGTACACTATGTGAAATATAAACCTATCGTGTCCTAATATGAGTAAAATGTATACCTATTTCGTTGCAATGGGAGTCAATTCTTTGAAGTTTTCAAGGCAATGACTATGGACAGGACGGGTAGCTATAAGTACATTTTTAGTTGCAATTTAGCGTAAATAGTTGTAATTGAAGTTTAAATAAAATTCACTTGAAACACTCAGAATGATTTGACCATGACAGTGGTATTAAAATATAATGATTATATAGGTGAGATAAAGAAGCAATCCAACTAATGTATACCCCTTGAAATTCACCTTTAAAAGCATGTGTTATGCATTTTTTTGTGATTTTGTCAGTTATTGGAATACGCTCATTTTGAGTGGAGCAATTCTTTTTCCAAGAAGCAGGTATCATATTTCATGTTATGCCATGATTTATTTAGATACCCAATGGCTCGTTATGGCTATTAATAACCCTTATTTTATGGCATGGTTTTGCGATTTCTATAATTAAGTTACTACAGCGATAGCGTTTACCCTCACATACCCACAATTGAATATCTATCCGGTTTTCTTTTTTTAAGCAAATTTACCATGCCGTAGGCGATCTGATCGGGAGAATAGCAAAATTATAATGCTTTCATAGTTCCAGCTGCATCATCATGTTAAATTCTTCACAACCACCAACTATTAATCCACTCTTGGCGTCACCCGAGCATTAACCAGTTTTATGAGCGAGGGAGTGGGAGTTTAGTTCCTGAATAGTTTCAGCTGATTCAAAGTTCCACAAACTTTGCCGAAAGTTAATTCTACTTGCCCATTCAAAGTAAATGTATGATTTATCTCAGAGGTATAGACGACTTCAGAGCCCTTAACCCTAATTTTCAGTAAGTTATCATGTCAGAAATAGTTCACCTCCAGCAGTTGGTTGCTGATGGACGTAAAACTTAATGAGATCAGTTGGAGTGCAGTGAACGAGTGATTGATTCCTTCCAGAGTCTTCCCAGAGTCGTCTGAGGATGAATCTGTTATGAGGGGTGGTTTTCCATTTTCAGTCGATTTATTTTGGCTAAAATATTTCTCTGGCAGATGATGTAGGAAGGGAATTAAAAATACCGCCTTGAAACTAGAGTATTAACCCTGTCGTTATTGGATACGCTTGCCGAACTTTTTGCTCAAAATTACCACCATAGCGTACATCATTCGGGTTATTAGCATCAGTACATCTACATAATACCCTGCAAGCCACTATACACTTGTGCAGCTGGGGGTGAATTTTCACCAAAAATTCACTACAAATCATGCATAAAAAGGATTAGTATTAATATGCTAGTCTTAACTTCACTATTAAAAAAAGATGAAAATAGAAAAGTAAGCATGCAAAAACATGCTGTTAGTTGGGTTACCAGCAAGTCCTTATACCAACATGCAGCTAACTATGCTATACATTGATTCACTCGTATTGGACATATTTACCGATATTTATATCCGTAATTGTACGAGGAAAAAAAATGCCATTTTGAATCTGTCAGTTCGGCAATCAATTTCTCTAATTTTGTGATTATGGTCCAGTCTACCACAGTAAGTTGGGGTGCGCAAATTATTTTTAACGTCATCACTGAAAATATTATCTTGGAATTTATATAAGAGATTAAGTCGAAATTTCAACCTGCGATCTGACAATGATTCCCATTTTAATTCATTTAATATACTAATTATGCTAATATAGTTATCGCACCATTTTCGTAGGGATCCCATACACTGGCAGCATATTTCAAATGAGGTCTAACAAGGGAAAAATAGCTGATTTCTCGTACATGATCGTCACATTTATCCAATGCTCTTTTTATGAATCCCAGTTTATGATTAACTTGACCCATTATTTCACGTATGTGTTTACCCCAGGGAAGATCATATGTCAATCTTGTTCCAAAATATTTAATAGATTCCATGTTTGTTAATTCATTATTACTTATGTTGTAAATGCTAGAAATGAAAAATTCTTTTTCCAAAAATAAGCAGTGTCTACATGCCGAGTCGTGCATGAATATTTGATTTATGAAGTACTTACGATTTTTGAAAGTTTAACCGCTTCTACTCATATCTCGGTTATCTCCTATTGGACTTAATTAATGCTGTTATGTAGTTAGCACCTTGGTTTGGTGTACAGTGCCGTGTTGGTGCAATATTTTTCCATCATGCAATCGTTACCGGTTTTTATTCCTCACCTCATTTAGCACTATACGCTGTAAATCCCTAAAGGGCCTTAAAATGCCGGATCATCACCATCGGCCAACGATTCTAGGATTGGTTTGACGCAGCCCTTCACTCGCTTCTTCTATCGGCCAACCTCTTCATATTGACGTAGCTTACTCTTTTACATCCTTCACAACTTGCTCCATGTACCTCATGCGAGGCCTGCCTTTTCCATTCTTCCCATTCACTCTTTCCTCAACGATTATCTTCATCAGGCCATCGTATCTCAAGATGTGGCCCATTAAGTTGTCCCGTCTTCTTTTTAATGTTTTCAGTAGACTTCTCTTCTCTCCCACTCTTCTTAACACTTCTTCGTTTGTCAAAACAAAATAAATGAAACCTTTGTAAAAATGCGCACGGTGGTGAATCATTCTTCCTCATTGCGACTTTGATATATCCGGACTTTTCTGTATTGAATATTATTTTTCGTAATCAATTTGCTATTCATTATTCGATATTTAAATAAAATATTTTGAGCTACACCGTGTACATTTCATAAGTTCATTGACTCCAAAATTCATTGTTACCTTTGTTAAAATACTCGAAAAAATATATTCTTAGTAATTATTTCTACACCTATTTATTTATTCTCCGATTTATTACAAAGGTTTTTTTGATGAATGTTTCCGCCAAAACCTGGTGCATTCATTGTAAGAATGAACGCATATTTATGGTGCTTCCGAACCCTTCTCTTAACTAATGCATAAGCTTTTAGAAAGAGAGCAACTTGCAGGTGAGAAGAGCATCGTAACTGCTGCTGAACTTAGGAGTGTAGGTAGTGAAGGTAAACGAATTCACGCGGGAAAAAATACCAAGCATGCACTGAAATCGCTTTAATCATTTGAATAAATATATATGTGGTACACTGGCAAAAGTACCTGCTTACTACAAGTACGAGTAATTCAATGAATATTAAGATGAGGAATGGTGCAGCACAGCGAGTTTGCCTCCGACTCTGGAGGGACCATTAAAACTTCAAATCGACAGTAAACTGAGTGGAAACAAGTGCGCTGCTAAGGAATCGAGGTGGAGATCTCTTTTTAGAGTGTGTCTAGGAAATGTACTGATTGATGACTGGCACTCGGTCTGAGATTCACCGCCTAAGATTTACAACCCTATGCGCCAAGTTTCACCATGTCGTGAGTCTGATTTTTACTTTTTACCGCTTACACTGATTCCGGAATACCTGTAAATTGAGGCGTAGCTTTGAGAAATGGCCCCTTCCCCTCAGGTTGTTCATTCGACTGGTATATCCCGCCTGGAATATTTGCAAAGCCGACTGAGTCCACCTCGCCTGCTCCAACCGCCCATACTTACATACTCCGCCATATCCCCACCAACTTTTCATCCCGCTCCGACGACGTTTCCGCCGTCGCAGGACCGCTTGCGCCGCTCCGAAACCTCTTAACCATTTAAGAAAAGAGTCATGGGACATGGGGACCATTGGAGCGTGTAAGGGATATGAATGACAGGGAGTCGGCCTCTCTCTCTCTTTGCTTTTCCCTTCCCATCCCTCCCACTCCATACCCGCAATCACTTCACCTTTCCCTATTGGTTCCCTCCTCCAATGCCCCTTATCTCTCTCTCCCTCCACCCCGCCTCTTCAAATGCAAAGCTTATTTCAGGCGGAGCGTTTGATTTCCCCATTTACCGCATTCGAGCACTCTCACGTGAGCGATATGAACGTCGGGGAAGGGTGTGGGGCTGGAAGAGAGGGACGGTTCGTTCGTTTCACAGCAGGCCTCCTCTCCTCCACCTCCCTCCCTCCTAGACCCACTCCATCCATTTTCCTTCCACTCGCGCCACTTCCCTTCTCATTAATTAAATAAGGAGGCATGCCTGGTGGAGGGAAAGAGAGGAGGTGGGGCGGTAGGGAGAGAATTCGCCGGTCTGTTTACCTGAGACCCTCAGTCGAGCAAAAGTCCGAATGAAATTTTTCACCTTTAAGCGTTTTGCTTTTTCCTTTCTTTGTTTATTTTTATTTTATTTTCTTTATAGGCAAAAGGCAAGGGGGAAGGAGATATGGCAATTTATTTTTAAGTCCTTATGATTTCTTCGAGTGTTGGCGAAAATAATTCACCAAAAGTAGTGGAAAAAATAACTCGTTGGAATAAGTTGGAATTATAAAAAAATCGGCGCGCGCGAATTGGAGCCGCTGAATTAAATGTGTGGTGTTTTCCGTTTTCTATTTTCTTATGGCACGAAAGGAATATTGCCTGAATGCGCTTATTATAATGCCTATCCATGAGTTTGAAGTTCTCGTTCAAATTTTGTCTCTTCGAATAGGTTCTTCAAAATATCTTATTTTGCATTTACCGCACCATCGACATTTTATAGGTGTTCTCCTTTTTTATACCCTCTGTGGTTTCAATACTACACTGCTTAGTAATCATTCATTTTCCCTAATTATTGGAAGGTATACTTTACATTCTACGTAATATATTTACATTCACGGAAAGGATCATCTCTATCCTTATTGTTGTTTTAAGGTAAACTGAATTAAAAGGTCAAAACCCATGTTCTTTAATTAATATTTCGCAGCGTATTTAATGCTCCCTTGAATTCAGCATATGTATAGTTTTCGTGATAATATTTTTCTGGAAATTTTTCCAACAATTGTTAATTTCCAAAGATATCAAAATCACGTTGGATTTGGGTGAGCCTCGTAATCTGTAATTATTTTAATCTTCTAAAGTACCTACCTGAATGCAAAAAAATATCTACGATCTACTTCGAAATTTAGTATCAGTTTTCCTTTGAAGGTCTTACCTTTGGTATTTTCCATAGATAGTAAAATTAATCTTCGTGTTCATTCCTGATTTCAGTGATATTTTTGTGCTTGCTTAATACTATCAGGTTTTTTATTCATTTAATGGTTTGAAAATGTTTGATCGAAATAGATTTAGACCTTTTGATAAGGTCTCAAAGGAAAAGTGTAAACGGTTGGGATCAGAAATATGTATCAGCTAATCGAAGGTATTTGGATACAGAGGAGAAATAGCTCCTTTCATATCAAAAACATCGCTCCAATTTCATTGGCTCGCCTTTCCTAGAATCGTAGTTGCCCTCGAAAATTGCTGAAGGATTTTATCCACAAGCATAACATTTGAGGAATAAATTTCGCTAATGCCTCTTGAAGCCATATTTTTAGAGGAAATGCGGAGTTAGTTTTCAAAATCCACCCTCTTACTTTGTCGTAGTCTGACGCACACACACTGCAGGCGTTCTATCTCGAGTGAAATATGAGTTGACGGAAACAGGCAATGTGTTTGCGCTATCAGCTCCGGTTAGAAATCGGGTTAAAATTCTTTCTCACGACACTCCTGTTCATACACTCTCGGTAGGAGCTCAAGTCTGGACGTCATGGGGAAAGAAGTCACGCTAAAAAAAATTGACGGCATGCCCCGCAAAGCGAACCCTAAAACTAGTCTCCAGTGTGTTTAAAGACATGGAGTCTTGCTGTGCGCCCCATTTATTCTCCTCATGCTAAATCCCTTTGAAGCGCACTCAGCGGTAATCATATATGCGACGTTAAATTGTGGCCTTAGCTTGCAGGGAGGTGAGTCTTTGAAACCGAAGAGATCTTACTCTTAGCCTTTGAGCGAGGTGATAAAATATCTAACTCCACCATCACAATACATTTTTATGCTAGAGTTACTTGTGCAGAGTGTGTCCTTCAATGTCCAAATGATATTTCGTGCCCATGACAGTGTGCGCCTCTGAAAACCATTCATCAGAAATACATCACGTGTTTGCAAATTTACAATGCAGAGCATTTAAGGTCCGACAAAGGACTAAATACCGATGACTAACTCTCTAATGAAAATCCATAAAATCAACAAAAAAAATTCTTTTTGAATTTCACATGTATTTGGATTCGATGGTGGCACTGGGTGTAAAAATACTGCTAACACTGTTGCTCATCCAGAGTAATTTGCTCAGTTCTCCTCATTTCGCCGTTGGTGGTGGATATGCATTTAGACTAACGTAGTTTCATTCATTGGTATGTGAATTTTGAGTAGTTCTTCTGTTAATGCATTCTCAAGAGCTTCTCTTTTGATTAAGTTGAAGGCTTAATGTTGTAGCATCATTATCTTAGACAAATCATATTTCTTAACTGTTAATTTACTTTATGCCCGCATAAATTTTTGTTAAAATGGCAACAGATGTCGAAAGGTGTCGAAACGTGTCGTACCTGGAAAATAAATCTGTGGAAGAAAACAAAGTTAGTATTTCATTTACGGAACTGAGGCATGTTTATGGATGTATTTTCATGCAATATTTTCATAACTTTTGCGATTAAGTTTGAATGCCATGTTGAAGCTATTTTACTTAGTCCTATGATTCATAAATATTTGTCTCATTTTGTCTTGATGCTACGACTCTTCGTCTATAGCAAAAAACCCATGTGGGAAGCTGTTAGTCATTTCCAATGATTTCATCCCATGCTGTGATTTAAAGTAGCTGTAGGCTTGGTTTTAGGTGCTCCAATGGCTAAGGACATCCTGCACCAGTAACCAAAGCTAGCTAACTTAATTAAAATCAGTGACGAGATTTTTATAATGACTGGCGTCGTATTTTCTTTGTTATCCGGAAAAACAGCATAGACTACGTAACTGTTATGGGTAAACATTTTCTATACCTACTATTTTCTTCCATGATCATTTCGTGATAACACTTTTATTTCGGAAAACGAGGCCAAAAATCAAATACTATAGGAATTTCTGGAGTGATACACAAAATCCACCTAATTGCGGTGCATCATATGGTCAGGGATTAGAATACCTCTTTGTTCCTAGAGATCGAATTGGTTTTTCTGTGCTCCAACGACTCATGATATTTTGCAACGTTGAATCTAAGTTTATAAACCTAAGAAATACATGGCATGCCCGAGGCGGTATTCAAACTCGTGACTCCTGGATACCGGCCCGGCCGGTACGTTACCGGCCTGGCTACCGCAGCTGGCCTCTTTTCTCCAATTGACACCTGACATACATTGTCATATATCACGAAAGTGAATCCCAACGTTGCTCTCCTTGTCCCAGATCTCATTATAATATTTTCTAACATTGGGAGGAAATAACTCTCTCCCGGGGGCGTTTAAAAAAGAACCGTAGAATCCTAATGATAAGGATCCTCAGCTGTACTCTTCACTTGGAGATTTTATGGTTCTTTGTCTTCAACAAAGGTAGCCTTGTTTCGTTTATGGAAATAGGACACCTATAACCCCAAGGTTTTTGTCTATGCATTGAGTTTACTGATCCTCTCTGCATGGAAAGAGATGGAAAGTTGATTCTAGATAGAAGACTTTACGAGATGAAGAGTCTTTGCATCCTCCTTGGCCGAAGGAACAACAATAGAAAATCCATCGCCGTGAGACATTCACGCCTCTTTTCCTTTCGATATCACCCAAAGGATCTCAGTGGGTCGCGGCTTCTCCATCATGAAACAATCGGATTTTCAGACCTGCTCCATTTCCATATCGAACTCAAGTCTTCTTCCTTCACCGGTAAGGAAGTAGGTACACTCGCGCCTTTGATGGAGTGAAACATGCCCTTTTTATAAAATTGAAAATGTTTTATTACCAATCAAGTTATTACATTTTTCTTCATTTAATATTATGAGCCGTGTACTGTATACTGAAGTTCATATTAGGAAGAGGTTGTACTATTCAATGAACATGGGAAAGTTGGCGGTAAAACCGGCGTTAGCATCAGCCTACTCTTAACTAAATACGCCATGGCTCCCAATTTTTTACGTTTCCTCTGAAAAACTGGGTTATGAACTTAGAAGTAATGAAATAAGATCCGGTGCATCACTCGGGCCCGGGCCCTCTCTCGGGAGTCCAGTATTCCAGTCACCAATACAACCCGATCCCCGCAGGAAAGATATATTTAACTCTATACTTTCAGATACATCTACATAGCACCCTGCAAGCCACCGCAAGGGCGTGTGGCAGGACGTGAAACATCACGAGGCATATTTTTTAAATTTATGTATACTATCAAGTAGGCATGTAATAATACTATTCCATCCTTGAACTACGTACGTACAGCTGAGATGCACCGTGTCTCTTTAAATTGTGATGCCTACATATTTAATTAATTGTAGGTTGTACATCTTTTTTGCTCGATGCTATAAGTATTTCGGTTGCTCGTTTTTAAAAATGTTTGCACCGCGCATTTCTTTAAATTCTATTCAATCATCTAGGCAATGGACTCATCATCAATGGGGGCGTTTACTCGGGACCGAAATCGCAATTTTGTACACGAAATCGTTAGATGGAAACGAAAAACGAATTTTAGTGAAAAAATTAATCTTCTAACCACTACCATTCACTCATAAATCAAAAATTAAAATAAGCAAAAGGTGACGCTCACCGAAAATGCTGCTGTGATAACATTGACGTCATTTTCCTCCCGTCCTTGACTGCTTTCAGGGGAGGGGGAAGGGAGTGGAGGGGGGTTCTCGGAAGGTCAGCTCGCACAGATGCTGTCGAAATCGCTCCCATTGTCCGGGTCAGCTGTGTCCCCCCTTTGCGATAAGGCGAAGTAGCTTCGCGGGCTCAGCTGTGATTGGACGA
Organism: Platycnemis pennipes; assembly: GCA_933228895.1. NCBI lineage: Eukaryota > Metazoa > Arthropoda > Insecta > Odonata > Platycnemididae > Platycnemis > Platycnemis pennipes. Next base: position 59,324,270 of record OW121853.1, read on the forward strand.
AGACGATATACGTCAGAGGTTGTACCACACCCACTTTTCCGAAAGGGTTAAAAACATCAGTTTTTCGCCGCTTATAACTCGGGAAATAATTGTCGGATCAGAAAACGGAAAAATACGGGTCCTTTTATTTTGCAAGCTCTATCAGATTCGGCAATAAAAAAAGATGGTAAACGACCCCACTGATTCTTAAGCCTGTGCTAACGACTGCCTATCATCTGCATTCTTCATTTCCATAAACACTACTGGATTATCGGCAAAAAGGCGGAGCTTATTGCTAACTACAGCATTCAAGTCATTCACATGAAGAAGCAATCATGCGAGCCAGCGCGAGGGTATGTGAAATGGCGTGAAGATAACCAATCATGCACTACTTACGTGCAAATGAGAACTACAAAACTACTCATAAATGGAAACATGTTGTATATAAAAGTCACGTGCAACTAGGTGGTTAGTATCTACGATATCTACATAGTAATGAAGGGATTACTGGTTTTAAAAGCATTCTCTACATGTATTTATCTGTTTTTACCTAGCATCTACATCTACATAATAGCCTGTAATCCACCGCTTTGTGTGGGGCAGGGTTTGAACGCTCACTAAAGAACCAAAATTACACTTACGTCTATCAGGCATGTAAAAATACTGGTCCAAGTGTATGCTACCCACATACTCGTACTTTGCTTACAAGTACGTATTTTTCAGGATTAGTTTACCTTTTGCGTTACCATTCCAGCAGTTCATGAAAGCTATTATTCTTCGTTGTGAACTCAACATGACTTCGATGATGCATAAACGTTTTGAGCAGTTTTTTTTGGTACGTTGACCGTGGAATGAATTATTTCCTTTCTTCTAAGTTCACATTTCCAGCTGATAGTAGATTCCTTAGAAATTAAAATGCACTTCCTTAGCCTAGGCTAGTCATTTATTTCCTTTGTAATTCGTGCCCATTGCAGGCCATTCTTCATGCCAGATATTAGTATTTTACTCAGGTTTTCTTCAAGGTTTTCCTAGAGTTTAATGGTCATCTTGCTCAGTTCCTTAGTTTTATACTAGGTATTATAGATGTTCTTCAGTTGCTTGTATCCAGTTGATTCCTCGTCAGTGTGATCAATAGCTTAACATTCGGATTCATAGCTTTGCTCCCTTCTCTGTCATTCGAATGACACAATCGGTAATATACAACCAGCGTTTCTTTCCTTCATCTACTTGTATATTCAATCCTGAGGATCCCTCTTGGTGTAGTTTAATTTTTTTCTTTACCAACTGTAGTAATTTGTTTTAGTAATAAACGGTTGTAAATAATTAGTTCAAATAAATACCTTAAAAACGGAATAAATATTTTCAAGTGTACCTACCAGTCATTCACCATGTATGCTATTAAGCCATTTGCTATCACAGTGCTCTTAGGTAACTGTTGAAATCTGTCGAACAATTAAAAATGTGTTGCAAACTCTAAGCACGGCGCACCACCGGTTTTGGGGCGCCGTGTGGCCTACTAACTACTCTCGTATGAATATCTAGTCACTCGCGCTGCCCGTTTTCTTTTGAAACACTCCGAAAAATACTCTCTTGCCCCGAAAATCCTTCCTTTTCCCCGCACCGGCCAGACAACCTCCCTCTGCCAATGGCCGAAGATTTGTTTTGGCGATAAGCAGCTTCATCGCAGCTGCGCCCAGACCTCACGCTTATCCCCCTTTTCCCTCGCACTCTTAAAACATCCATCCCCTGAGCCTCTCCGATACACCTTTGGCCCTGTTTACCCTCCTTCCAATCCTTCTTCCCTCCTCTTTCCATCCCTCTCTCTCTTCCTCCTCTCCCCTTTTCCCAATTTCGCGAAACCCGAAGCGCCCTGCCCCCTTTTGGATATCACACACGCCATCCTTTATCTTTCGAGCACGCCCCCCCCGTTCCTCTTGCTCCCGCGTCCATGATACCAGACCAGCACGCACCGTGGAGATACTCCGTGTCACTTGAAGCAGCCCTCAGTGGATACGTTTAAAGCCAACCCACCGCAAGCCGTAACATTTGGAATCGTCCTCTATCTCTCTCACTTTTACTTCGCCCTCTTCAGCACAGGCGCCGTCCCTTGTTCGCACATCCAGCTGGCTTGAATCGTCCGGGAAATAATTTCGACTGCTTTACGAGCGGGAGTGCCTGATACGCTGCGGTCGTACTCTCAGCAACATCTTCCCCGAGTCGATTTCTGGGTATCTTTTCCTTCTCCTTTCATGTTCTCCCGCGCCTTTTATCCGTTCGAATTTTAAAGAGGTCTCTTCACTGGGATATTGAATGAAATTTTGTTCAACATTTTGTTGTCAGCCGCAAGGACTCCGCTGGCGTGTGTACACGTATTACGAATCTTTTTGCTGGTCAATTAGTTGCTAAAACTAACAGCTTCTTATAAAATGGTTAGGTTCTAGTACTTTTCTGATTTTTTTTTCTGAAAGTATTTTCTGAATATATTGAAATTAAAGTTAAATGTGAAATTTTGTTGTTCCTAGCATCTAAGCTTTTGTCTAAATTCGTCGCGTTATCTCTTTAACTATATGAGATTTTAACTGCTCACAAATACAATGGAAGAAGTATCAAAATGCACGTTTGAATGGCCATACATTGTTGGTGCTTCATTAGTTCCGAACGTTTCAATTAGCGTTCGTTTTGGATAAGTATAGTCTATTTTTTATCTGAATAATTATTATAGGTAAATTAATGGGTATAAGTTAATTATCACAGAGTGAATGATGAGTTTTTTTGAGTATGCTTAACGCTTACTCAATTCCTTATAGGTTAGCTCTAATTCGGATTTTATTCATTTTAGTTTCCTTCATCTCTAATTTGAGACCTATATTGGAGAGGGCATGGAATTGAGAAATTATGTTCGCATACAGCTTCAATGGAAAAGTGAAGGGGATATGCTGCATGTGAAATCAAGTTTGAAGAGATTAAAATGAAGAATGTAGTAGAGTAATAATATATAAATCATAGTTTGAAGATGTTAATGGACAGCAACATTCAAGAGCTGCTTCAAGAGCTCAATATTGGAGAGCTGCTTCAGAGCATGTTATGAATTAACATCCAGAGATGATGAACAGTCATCGTCGAAAAATTGATTGGGTGAGTGCATTTTATGTGGCCCTTTACCACGACTAAGTATTTTAAATGGGTTGTATGGTTATGATATCTGATAATGTATTCGTAATAATTTCCATGAGACTGGTTGCATTTATAAATTAGATTTCGAAAGACTGACAAATAATTACTCTGAAAAACTTAGCTTTTTGTGAAAAGTAAGGCACTATGAGAGGATTTTCTATTTTTCAATATCATTGCAGCCCATTTTAATTTAAGTATATCAGAATAATGGAGAACATTGGGAATAAATGTGTTCAATTGCTGCAAAAGAAAATAGAAAGGTTTTAGGTTATTAAGATATTGACAAACTTTGAGCGCAAGTCTGTTTGCCAATATGTTAATCGCTTAACTTCCGGGAAGAGGATGCAGTAGAAATATTATATTTGTGCGGATTATTCCGTTGCATTAGGAGATTTAAAATATCTTCAGTGAACAAAAAAATTGAGGTTAGAGTTTGAGCGCTTTAGAAAAATAAAGGCCAGGAAGATGTAAGTTGAAATCGGTGATTCGGATTGGTGTTAGGCCATTGAACCAACTCCGGCACAGTTTTTAGCGTCCAAGTTCGTTTTCCAAAGTTTGCTCAGCCTAAGTGATCGTCTTGGTTCGGAAGGAAAGTTTCTTCCTCTCTAAGTTTCTTTTGCTTTCCGTTATGGCGGATTGAGCTTCTTAAATCCGGCGTGTTCAATATATCCCATCACTACTCCCTCCTTCGTTGCGGAAGAAATTAAACAAAATCTGGGTCCGTCCCCTAAGGTTCACCCTTTTTAATGGATGGAGCCATTTTCTTGAGCGTGCTCCGAGATAACGTGCGTAGCGCTGACACTAAACCACACACACTCTCTCTCTCTCACCGGTTCTGTATTTTTTTCCTCCCCCTCCTGCTTCGTAATGGGAAGGAAGGGTTGCGTGTCGGCGTGGGAGTGAGCTGTCTCGAGAGGGGCTTTGGGGCAGCACAAAATCTCGCGGTCCAGGAGGCGAGAGTCCTCTCGTAACGTTAGTTAACCCCGTGGGAAATCCTCGCGCCCCTGTCCGGCACGGCGGCGACGACGTCTTAGACGGTGGGCCTCATCATGTTGGGTGTGTGTCCGTCTTCCTCATGCGCTCGTGTCCTTCGATCAGGGTTTCAATCCACACCGGGATTCGACGGTGAGTCACGCAAGGGTTCAAGGTTCCCTGCTTTCTCTCCCCGCGCGACATTACTCTTAATTGGTGTTTACATGCGTTGGCATCGTGCGACCTGACATCGCAATGCGGTCGGAGTCTTGGGTTCTGCGCATCGTAGCTGTCTTACTGCTCCTTCAAAGAAAGGCACGATCATAATTCAATGATCTATTTTTTTTCTATTCATCTAACGTGAGTTAAACGGGAGAGGGGACGCATATCATGTGACTGGTAATTTATGGGTTCCGGAGGTAGTACTTACTGGGAGCTTACGCCAAAAGTTTTCCATCTATTGCGCCTCGCGTGAAGTTTGAACGCACGAAGCGGATCCTTTTCTTTTCGATAAGTCTGCTCGAAAACTAAGATTGTTACTCGACCAAAAACTATTTAATTTGAGAAATTTAGTATTTCACTTACATGGGAAATATTTTAGACCGTGATAGGAGCAGAACTTTATGAACCGAAAGGAAATTTCTGTAAAGGAAAGGAGCCTGTAATCATTAATATGGCATTACTTCAAGGTCAATTCCGGTCAATATCGAGTACTTGATTGATCGAGTGGTCTCGATAATATATGCATTTTTGGTGAAGTCGTGATCTTTACATGGTGTTACATTGTTATTGTGCATAGGTGGTTGTGTAAAGTTATAATGTGTAACTTAATTTTATTCATTATACATATTTCAACAACGACCAAAGTTATCCTTTTACATACATGCATCAAAAACGACCATGACCTCCGACTCATCCCCAACAAACCTTTTCGTTCAGCTCACACAAACCGTCAGCCCACCGAACACCAGTCCACCATCACTCCTCCACCTCACGAGCAACCCGCGCATATTCACAAAAGGTGTACGCATACCCGCGCTGTGGTGCCACTCACCGAGTACACAGGACTTGGCTCCGCCTTCACGGCCACTCCAACATCACCACGCCGCCCTCACGTCCACTCCGTAACTGTCACTGGAGCACACACACAAAACACCCTTTGCTGAATATCAAACTTGAGCACATCAAACTCATGATGTAAACCCGGTTAGCTGATGCGGTGCCCTTTAAAATCATCGGGAGCGATCACTCACACTACTCTCAGGAATGGACTCACTCACTCAATTGTCAGGATCGGACTCTCTATCCAACACTCGCCCCCACAACAATCGCCGTCGGCTATGCATATCCCACTATTGGCTCTCCCTCGCGTGGCTATCATTGTTAGGTATATATTCTCGAGTCAAAACAAGAATGCACAACTCATAACCTGCGCCCCAAGCCAAAATGGCTACCCAATTACATAATTAAACAAATTTTAATTAATTTTAATTAATAATGGTGGTAATCCAAAACGTGGTAAATAGCTGGTGTGGTTTTGATGTAGAGCACCTACTAAGCCAATCATTGCCTTTTTTGTACTTCTCCTGGCTTGAGATAGTTCTTCACACGGGATATTTCTTGGCTGTCTTCGTGCTATTCTTAATAATTCATTAAGAATTCTATTCCTACGTCTTTCTGCATACTCAGCATACTATCATAAATAACTACCTTTAGTACCCTCTTTGTCCCTTATTACTTGCTCCGCCCAACTCCTAATTTCCGCCAACAATTTTTCCACCGCCATCCTGCGATGTTTCAATATCAGTTCTCCTTTCATCGCTTATATCCTTCCTACGATAATGCAATCGAGTTAAATACGAGGCTGCACATTCTCTTCATTACATGTATCTAAACTTATATTTTACCTGTCGTTTGTATCTTGAACGTACACTTTGCGGAGGCAGAATGGCGTCTGATCGTTTCCGCCAGTTTTGACCAATCAATTTTTTCCTTTGTACATGTTTATACAGGGACATGGCAGTTTCCTCCTACTCTGAGTCAATAATACCTAAGACGTATCGTAAGTGAAGTATTCATGTTACCGCATAGCCATTCCTTTTTTTCAGTTTTTCTCCCGTATTTGTAGAGATTAGGACATTTGTTTTTTTATCGACTTACACAATCCCTAATACACTCCCAACCAGGTTATGTTTGATAATGGTTAGAATGCGTAACAGTTAGATATTTTAAACTCCGCCACCGTTTCAGCCGCCACCGCTTTCAACCAGTGTATCGATTTTCTTGTCAGCACAAGGAAACATAGCTGTTAATTTTTGATGCACCAGTTTTATCTTCTTTTTTCGTACTCTGTTGGTATTTGTTGAGAGATTTCCATGTCACGTTTCTTACGATTTTCTGCTGGGATCATAGCACGCTGCACCTACTCTTGCTTGGTATTACCTTTTTTTTGACGTAAGTTGAAAAATGCCGTTCGTTCTTTTGTGTTCATAATTTAGCTCTTTGATTTCCCTAAGTTTCGTCCCCACTGTATGCCTTTTGAGCCATTTCTAGCTAGTGCTCGTCGCAAATGACCCAAATAATAAAATGTTATTAATATATTTTTATGTTATAAGGACTACGGCATACATTTCGCATCATAGCTCAAGATTCGTAAATGGCTAGCCGTCGGTAGTACACTCCTGTTGGATACTGACATTTATTTCCTGCTATTTTTGGGCAGATTTATTAAAAATCAGGTTTATTATCTACTGACAAGTTACCATTAGAGCGTCCCCTGTCAATGTTTGGGTATTAACACGAGGGCTCAATTCAAAGGTGGTTAGTACACTTTTCGTGGGCCTGTCCCGTTTTATGTTCTCAGGGGCTATCTCTCTTGGGTGATCGATCCATGGCCCTTGTACTGAAACCTTGCTCCAATGCTGGAGCCAATCTCTCGAATTGTATCTCATAAACATTTTGCCTTGTAATTTTAAGTCCCTCAACTCCGTCGCAGCGTCTCTCGCCTGCCACCCGTCTCCCAGACTAAAATTTCCCTCTCGTTGAAGTCACCGTCGAAAGCGCCATCATCATATGTCAAAGCCTCCCTTTCCTCGCCCCGCCTAAAGTCCCGGGCCCTCTTAACGATCCCTCCACCACTCCCGTCTCCCCGCCGCCCCTTTAAACATCTTTGACCGGCTCGTATCCTTGCTCGTCGGAGTGAATTGAGTGTTGGAGTGGGAGCTGCCGGGAAGAGAGGATGGGGGGGGGTCCAACAGAGTTTGAAGGGAGCATGGGGAAGAACTAATGAGCCGACCTTACCCATTACACTTCTCTCCCACGGCCGAATGGGTTTCTAGCGTCTAGCCATGGAGGGTCTGTGTGCTTTCGTTTAACGTCAGCCTCGTCCTACTCGAGGGAAATTTCGCCCGCGCGGGAGAGACACGGGAATGGCATTCATCTTATTTAAGTTTTGGACTGGAGCAATCTTGTATTCATTGAAATTCACTCGAGATTTCCCGCCCGAAAGTTTTCCTTATGTTACCTATTACCATTATGTTGTCGGCCCCGGTGGCGGCGGGGTAAAACCCTCGCCTGTCGTTCGCAGGGTCGCGGGTTCGAGTCCCGCCCGGGGAGGATTTTTCACTGTCCGGGGCATGGGTGTTTGTGAATGTATAATCTGTTAATTGTAAGAGAGGACTAGACAGTCCTAAATTCGCAGATCAATAAAGACATGTTTAATTTAATTTTAATTTTAATTACCAGGTAATTGGCTGTGCCCTTCGATCGTTACTTTAACTGACCGGATGAGCATTATAACCTCTTGTTCATAATGCCTTCATGTTTTATACAATGACACAGTTTTATGCTACACGGTAATGTTGAGTAACTATGTATGCACGTGTAAGTATTGAGACAGAGAAAATGATATCGTGATAGAGCGATAAGGAATAGAAGTTACATTTTCAAAGGTTTTTGACCTTTCTCAGAATATTACGTATTCCAGATACCTTAAAAATTAGTTCCCATGGATTTAAGGACGTTAAGGGTGCGTCGACGTCGACACAACCACCATGGATTGGTTGGGTCCTTCCCTCTTATGGTTTAGTGATAAATGGGTACTCTGGCCTGCTGGGAAACTTCTTAGCTGAGATAAGCCTCTGGAGTCCGGTAAGAGTTTATCGCCACTTTAAAAGGTAATTGAAGTACGGCAGTATTAGTTCGGGGGTTCAAAGATTTGATGAGACCACCGTCGAAGAATGAGAAATTTTCCGGGGAAGGATCTTACGTTCCAGACGGGTAAACCTTTGGAGTGAATACTATATATTTTAATCTTTAAAGTTCGGGTTAAAGGAAACTTTTACAAAAAAATGCTAATATATTACGCGTGCATAGGTGAAAATTAATCGTTGTTGTGGATGCAAATGATAATGATTCACTTCACACGTAAACAGTGTGACAATAGTGTCCGTACTTTTTGCGATGAAATATCCCACTTAACCAAAATGTATACCTCTGTTCGCTTTCGAACTAAAATAAGGCGGACAAAGTTTCTTCGAAAGCCTAAGCGACTTGCCGCGCATTATTTGCCTAGGAGACTGGACGGTCGTCGCAATGGACATCGTAACTTGGGAGCCATCAGGAAACTTATTAATGCCATCAAGTCAATATTTAAAGCTACAGTGTTGGCGGGATATTTCTCGGAACACTTTGAGGGGCCGTAAAAATCCCATTCATGTTTGACGCGAGGCTCGAGAGAAAGCATTCGTGCTCGTAGCTTTACGGTGTGGACATAGACATTGTTAAACTCGTCGGCCAATAAAACGCGGGGACGGCTACTGGAAAAGACATTTTGAGGACAAATTGCGGAAAACGCTCCTATGCAAACATTTGTGGAAAATGTGCTCAGTAACTCGTGTTATTGATCATTCAAGTTTGTGTCACCGTTTGCCCTTACTCATTTGCCCTCTTTCCGTGTTTGTCCCTCTCTATATGGGGCGATAGTTTCGGTTGTTCGTTTGCCCTTTTGTTAGTGCTCGAACATATCACGTAATTAGGAGAAAATAACTCATCCTATATTTTCGTAAGTCAGATACTTTTTAATGTTCGAGAAGAGACAGAGAATTTCGGTACTTTCTCCTTATTACGACGCAGTGAAATGTGTCATAATAGTTAGTTTGTTAATTAGTGACTTAGAAGAGACGATGGACAACTAATGCTATTTGGGTCGTTGAGGAAAGATTAGGTAATTAGATAAAAGTAGGAATTTTCCGTAGAACAGAGAAGAGTGAAGAGAAACTCGGCGTAGGCATCATTCCATTCTTATCGATAGCCGCCAAGAGGAACACGGCGTAGCACCCTATTTGACGGACGTATACTAACTCGAGTGCTCTCCACAAAGCACAGAAGACAAAATACTAGTCACTACCTATGTGCGGTCTTAGTCCAATCTATCTTATTTTCTTCGCGCTATTTTCAGGCTGGGAAGGTAGATCAGTGCTCTAGCCTTCACACTATACCGATCCCTTAATGCATAATAGCAATTATCAAGAAAATGTGTAAAAGTAGTTCCAAAAGATTCAAAATTCAACTTTATCACTTGTAATTAGGACATTGTAATGTATTGTAACTAGAACATTGTAATTGTATTGTAATTAGGACATAAAAGCATGTCACAGTTACTTCTTAACTCTGTTGTCAGTGTAATTCATCTCTTACGAGTGAATAATAGAAGGTAAAAAAAATACAGCAATTAAAGCAATAAGATCCGAGCTCAATAAAAGTTTCTTTCAAGAGATTACTGTTTCGTGTGTTGAAAAACTTGAGCTTTAATAATAATATTGTTACATTTTAATTAAGTTCATTAAAATCTGGTCGGTGACTCATTTTCTTTCTTGGAATGAAACATTTCATTTAGAATAAGTTCAATCATATGAGGTGATATTAGGAGCTAAATATATAACTATTAATTGATGGCATTTCTAAATTAATTTTTACCATGAGAATTCTGATTACACCCTGTATTTCATAGTTGTCACTACAACGTGTAATCGGATGCAGCAAATTATTTTCATGTAAAGAATGGTGCAAAGTGCTAGTTATGTGCAATTACTTCAATTCTCTGACGTTACCCTTAGAACGCGTAAGCTTAATTGAGATTAACTCGTAATTTACCTGTCATCTCATAAAAATGAATAAACGCCGAAAAAGTTAAAACAATAAATTTTTGCCGGGTTAATTTGTTTCAAAATATTCGTCTCGTTGAAATAAAATTATTTCCAATGTTAGTCCTTTGTACGAAAATAAAGATGAGCGTCACATAGATACTCGATACTTCTTTAATGATTTTTAAATGAGAATAATGTGCATTGTTCATTGTCCCAGTTTAAATTTTCAAAGAAGATAAGTATAGTGTTAACTTTTTATGTTAACTTTTTGTAATTAGTATTATATCATTTAAACGGAAATATACATCGATATATTGTCATTTGGGGGTTAAAACGGAGTTTTCTAATGGATTCGTGGTTTCTCCTAATGCTAGGATAAAATTATTTTTCTTGGTCTGCGACCAATTGATTCGTATGACTGCGAACGTATTGCGGTTCAAAAGGCAAAAAGAGCTCGTTTTGATGGCATCGGCCGCAAATTCCTTCATCCTCTGATTACGGATTAATATTCCGACGACGGTAGGAATTTTCCTTGTCAACCACGGAACGCGTTCCTTTTTCTTCCGCGCCATTATTTTGTGAGTTGCTACCCCTCTGTCGACCACCAGCTGTTGCCAATCCGACCAAACGCTTTTAGCACATACGCCCGCCGCCAGTCATTTTATTCCCTCTCACTCCCGATGCTTTTTCGCACGGTGCTTCTTTTGCCATCGCCGTATACTCGGGCGACGAAACGGAGAGAGGAGGAATGGGGGTAGAGGAGAAAAAAAAGACTGGAAAAGGTTGAAGGTTACACAGTAGGACTCAGCAAACCGAGGGGGATAGAGAGAGAAAAGGAAATTGAAATGGGTATGATAAAAAAATTATCGAATCCCCAACACGCACGCATCCCTTCGATTTCAGAAAATCGTAGGGGGAGGGAGAAGGAGATAAGCAAGCACTCATTCGCGTATTTCCGCGAATAGTGATGGATTGTGGTGATTCCGCTTGCAGTGACGGATTGTGGTGGAACCTTGATTGGAACGGGACGTTTGTGTGTGTGGGTTAAGGTGATAGGATGGGACAGGGAGAGTGTGAAGTAGGGGAGGTGTGAGAGGATCAGGAGCCAGGGCCGCCACGACGGCGGTGAAGTCCGCGGCAGCCGCCTCTGTTCCCTCACGACGTGACGTCGCCACGTAGAAAGGTGCTATTTGCGAGAGAGGATGGTGTAGCTGGAGACAGGGAGAGTGGAGGGATATGGCTAGGTGGGGCTGGAGGCGCCTGGGATGGATGAACCAATTGGGGGGGTGGAGGGGGGTTGGCAAGCAGGCAGAACGGAGTGGCGGAGAGAATCGGAAATGCGGGGTGGCTACGCGGTGTATGGCAGAGGTGAGAAGGGGGAAACGGGGTAAAGGGTGGGCGGGTGAAAGCTTTGCGGTACCCCGTTTCAAAGTCTTGACCGTCACAGGAGCCATCGTGAGCGGAAAACTTAGTTTGAACGCGAGTATGCACCGTCGAACCTTGTGGTTGGGATCGTCACTAGCCTAACGCCATTCGCCCGAGGTTCCCAGAAATAAGCGAAGCGAGATTATCGACGGATTAAAACTAAACGGATTAGCGTTGCGAGTTTACTCTTGTGTCAAGTTTGTGGGAATTTTTGTTGTACTGATCGATCGAAAAATAATGAATGATATGGTTGTTGAATCTGCTTGTCCATCGTCGAGGACACTTTCTTAGGATGTAAATCGATGTGCCTCCAGGGTAGAGCAATCATTGGTGGAAATTGATGTTAATCTGCTACGTTGGTACGCATGATGGGAGTGGAGGTGAGGGTATTAGGATGGTTGAGAGTGACGACAAGGTGGAGTCGTGAGTTGGTTGGTGGGGAAGGAGGAGGTGAGGGGGGAGTATGTGGGGGCGTTGAGGGGGTGGCCGAGGAGAGGGTGGGGTCGGGGTTGTTTGGGACAGGTTTCACGCCCACGTTACCGCTTCAATCCATCACCAGACGGCGCCAGTCGTCAACCACCTTTTAAAAAAACCACTCTCGAACCCTCCTGACGTAACCTCGCTTTCCCAGAGCCAGCAAACTCACCCCTCCCCCATCCACCCCCATGAACTCCCTCTTAACCACAGTATCCCCCTTGCCCGTTCGTTCCCCTCCACCTCCCTCCCACTCACCGAAATCTCACCCCCCCCCCTCCGCTCAACCCCAACCCTTCTCTTCCACCCCACTCCATTCCGTAGTCCACCCCCAACCTCCCATTTGACGTATTCCACGACCCCGGAGCCAAAACTTTTCCCATCTCCATCCCATCTTCCCACCATTTGCTCTCGTCGCCGCCGCCACGTTCACATATACGTCCTGCGAATTTAAAGTAAAAACCCACGCGGGTGCTGGCTTTGGCGTGTGTGTCTGTGGATTCGTGCTTCCTCCTCCCGTAAGAAGTCGGAGAGGGGCGGAGTGATTCGCAGGGGTAAGGACGAAGTAACGACCCTTCCCCATCTCCCCCTGACTCCACGATGTGAGGGAAAGACTTTCACCGTCGTAACGACGAACCGCGCCCAGTGTTAACGTTCCTCTTGTTCCAAGGAGTAGTCATAATCGCAGGTGTTGTACCAATGAGAAGAAGATTCTTAAGGCAGCCTTTGCCTGGACTCTTGGTAGAACTCCTTATGTCCATCACATTATCTCCCTCTTACAATCTTGTCTTGCAATTCTGTTATTATAATGTCATGACATTATAACCTTCGTCGGTACGCTCTTCCGCCGCTAAGGACGGGGATATTGGGTTAGCGTAGTGGCTGCAGCATCCTGAGTGTAATTTTTTCTCATCCCGAGGGCCTATTTACGCTGCCAGTACATGGGTAAATGTGACGATCATGTACGAGAAATTACCTACTTCTCCCTTTTAGGCACTTTGAATACGCTGTCAGTGTATGGGATCCATACGAAATAGGTCTAAATATGAACTTGAACGTGTGCAGCATAGATCGGCAAGATTTGTGAACGGACTGTGCCATAACTATATTAGCATAACCAGTCTATTAAATGCATTAAAATGGGAATAATTTTCAGATAGTAGGTTGAAATTTAGACTTCACTTCTCAAATAAATTCCAAGATAATATTTTCACTGATGACGTTAAAAATATTTTGAGAACCCCAACGTACTATGGTAGACTAGACCATAATCACAAAATTAGATAAATTGATTGCCGAACTGACAATTCAAAATGAATAGTTGTACTCGTAAACATATCCAATAGCATAAATACGAGCGTATCATTGCAGAGCACAGATAGCTGTATGTTGGTGTAAGGACTTGCAGGTAACCGAACTAACAGCATGTTTTTGCGTGCTTACTTTGCTATTTTCATCTTTTGTAGACTGTGAAGTACTGTGTAATACTACTTATTACTAATACTTTTTTATGCATGATATGTGGTGTATTTTTGGTGTAAGTGCACCCCCTGCCACACTCCTTTAGGGTGGCTTGCAGGGTGTTATGTAGATGTATTTTCGAAACCTGGCAATGATAGAGATTGTTCAGCGGAAAGCCGTTCTCTACTTGAGTATTTCAGGTGAAGAGCACTTCAAGTTCAGTATTTCATCTTCCGGATGGGACGAAAATGACTTTGGCACCCTTTGCGTACTCTAATACTGTTTCGAGGTTTATATTCTCCTTTTCTTAGCTCCCATAAAGCTCATCAGTTAAAATGTATAGATTCCAACCACTGTAATACTGAGGCGCAAATTATCTGTAATCTGATCTTTCGGGTACCTCCCTTATTCCCAGTAAAAGCAACCATTGAGGCATGTGTTGCTTAACGTACGCGTTCATATGCTGCGTCGAAATTCAAGCATGCAATATTAACAAATCTTCGACGTTTTTGTCAATCAGATGCCACAAAACTGGGTTGGAATGCCATTTATTCCTTTCTTATTGCCGTTCAAAACCTTTATTTTCATAACTCTCCCCGTTCTATCTAATACACATTATTTTCCAATCGCCACTCATCCCAAACTACCTATTACATTATCCTCCCTTTTGCTTTTTTCCATTATCACCCTTTCCTTCACCTTAAAATTTAAACCCTTTCCCTCACCCCTATTCATCATCAAACTGCCGATCATATTTTCCTGCGTATCCAAAGTTTCAAATTAAATTATTTAAGGAATAAGGCCTAAGGGGCAATTCATCTGCTGTACCAATCATACCACCTATCACCTTCGAGTAATTTAATTCTAATATATAATGCGAGGAGTTTTTAGTTATGGGGAAAACAGGTAGATGTTCGCTGATTTCCTCGTTATTGGGCACAATTAACGATGATTTTCGAATGCAAAAGAGCTATCTACATTTATAAAAGGGAATTTAATGTGATTGTGTTACCTCGGAGTATTATCTTAGACTATCTTCTCATTGCATTTTATTTCTCAGTGTCGATCACTATCTTTATCTCTTTGTGATTAATTCTTGTATGAAATTTCACTTAATCCTGTTTACAACAAGAAGCTACCCAGTATCCTGCGGTTCTCTCATGCCGAAACACTTTTTCCACTCCCAGTTCCCGCCTGGGCGTTCACTGGTGTTCCAGAGGTTTGCCTCGTGCGTAAAAACATGTCCCGCTCGCTCTTATGGCGTCGAGAATGCGTGTTTTGACAGCTTCCACTTTTTTTCCGTGAGGCCATAGGGAAGGGGTGAACTGCGAGTTGTTTCCTTATCGGTGTTGTCCTCCCCTCAGGCTAGCCCTTTGAAATCCATTAGGCCGACGCCAAAAGGCTGGGATTTTTGTGTTCACCCGGGGCGTAATTTTTCGCACGGGGCAACCTTGAAGCTTCCGGCGGCATACTTGAAGCATTATTTTTTTTCGAACTCCTTTGAATGTCCAGTGTTCGTCTATGGGTTGATGATAGTTACGTATTTGATATTAAGTCGTTGCCGTATTATTTGCTCCGGAAGGATTCAGATTCGTGAGAAAATGGAATTAACTCCTCTGGAACTAGTTTAATTCAGTGATTTTCATTGGGTACCTCATGTACTGTTTGAAGAGGTGTTGCTTTATCTATTGGTGTTCACCCGATTATTGGCTAAGTTTCGAAAAGAATTTACAGTAATAGTTCCAAAGCCTATCGTACCATGTACAGGTAACTGCAGACTAAAGGATTCTATTCTGCAAAATGATTGGCTGGAATGTGCGTTAAGTGATCCAGGGCACGTGTAAGGAAAATATTCTTAAGTAAAGCGATGATAGCATAGCAGTCATGGCAGAAACAGAAAGAGATTTAAAGAAGACACCACGAAATATGGAAAGAACAATGACCAGATAGCATCTGAAGATCAATAAAAAGAAAACTAAGGTTTTGGTATGCAGTAGGAGAAAGGAAGCCAGGACCAATGTTACAGTAGGAAAACAAAAAATCGAGGAGGTGGAAGAGTTCTGTAGCCTGGGAAGCCGAGTAACCAGCGATGTACGAAGTAAAAGAGAAATTGCCAGTAGAATTGCCCAAGCGAAAAGAGCATTTCATCAGGAGAAGATTCTGTTTACAGGTGCAAATACAAGCGTGGAAGTGAGGAAACATTTCATGATAGCATAAATCTGGAGCATTCTACTATATGGCAGTGAAGCATGGACAATAACAGCGGCAGAGAAGTCAAGGCTGGAAGTGTTTGAAATGTGGATTACCGAAGAACGATGAAGATAAAATGGATCGATCGAGTGACGAACGAAGAAGTCTTAAGAAGAGTGGGAGAGAAGAGATGTCTACTTAAAACCTTAAATATAAGACGGGACAACTTAATCGGCCACATCTTAAGGCACGATGGCCTGATGAAGAAAATCATCGAGGGAAAAGTGAACGGGAAGAATGGAAAAGACAGGCCTCACATGAGGTATATGGAGCAAGTTGTGAAGGATGTAAAGGAGAGGAGCTACGCCAATATGAAGAGGTTGGCTGATAGAAGAATTGAGTGGATGGCTGCGACAAACCAAACCTAGGATTGCTGACCGATGATTATGAAAGTGTTGATTCTGCCTTTCGTATTTTTTTCTGGACCCCTCATTCTGACTCTATCACACAAAGTAATTCTCAAATCTCAACTTCCCGATCCGATTATGTTTTGTTTTTGAGTGAGATAGAATTAAGATAATCACAAAAGGAAGTAGATGACCTTTTTCGTGTCAATTTATTCTAATAGTAGGAAAAATTACATTTCTTGAATAATTCTGTGTACCTTGGACTGGTTGCGCCGTTAACTTACAGAAAGTGAAAGTCGTAAACCCTCTCCTTGAAAAAGTCGTGGAGGCCGTAATACACCGTTTACTACTTTCCACGGTACAATTTGGTCCTTGTGCGATGTTTCTGAAAGCGTAAGGAATAATTGGTGTGTTAAAATGAAATGTTCTCGCATTTCTATCTCCGGGTCGAACAAAGTAATAATTTTGGATCGTTTTCTTTGCTGCTTTTGTGATCACCCAAAAGTTCTTTATTGTTTTGATTGGAGAGTTTAAATATCTCTTCATCACACTGTGCTTTTCCATTTTCATTTTGACTTTATGTCGGCATTTTATTTCTCTTGCCTTCTCTCTCTCTCTTTTCATATGCTGCACACTACGCCTGTTTATATCTGTCAATATTAACTTTTCCCTTTCTATGTCATAAACTTCCGGAACTGAATTTCTTCTTTTACACGTCTTCGGTTTTACTATTATGTGCACCCAGATCATAGTAACACTCTTGGGAAGCTTTCCCACAATCGCCGGGAAAAATTGAACGGCAAGCAGTGTATTGGCATCATTACGGAAAGCCAAATTTCCATCTTTCGCTCCCTTAGGCTTTACTCACCTATTGCATCGAACGTTCTGTGTGATAGGGGAGGAGATCTGGAAGACGAAATGGAAAACAAAACTGTGAGTGAGTAACATACTCTAGAAGGGTTGACGGCAGCAAGATGAAAACTGCGAATGTCAATCTCTGAAATGTACACTTTTTGCTGAACCTGATTTTTTACGAATGATATAGTTTTTGGGGATTTCTCCGCGGATACGTGTTTGTCTACCAACGTTTCCCCTCCGCTGCTGGAGGCCTCGTCAGGGTAATAATGACCCTGAAGAGGCCTCCAGCAGCGGAGGGGAAACGTTGGTAGACAACCACTTATTCGCGGAGAAATCCCCAAAAACTGCATCATTCGGAAGACATGGACCTCGAAAGTTTTAATATAATGACTGGTTTCTTACGGTTTGTTTTTAGTGTATCTTTTTTAAAATAAAAGCTCGATTTCGTTGATCTACTATCGAACTCCCCCTTTTACCGGTAAGAATAAATCACAAAATCAGTTTTGCCTGCCGTGAATTATGTATGTATTCACCGCGCTTGTTCTGGGAAACCAATTCACATATTCTTCTTTCGCCAATATATTGCTTTCACCAATCACATGATTGTATACAGTGCTGCAGAAATCTCCGAATATTGTCATCATTTATATTTTAAACAGAACGACAGGCTAAGGGTTTACCTGTCTGGAGTTAAAGTCTGACTAGTGATTCCACTCATAAGTAGGTACTTATAATTCTACGTTTCAATGTATATCACACTATTTGCGTCTACAATCGGCAAAAGTCTTGATCCATAGCAACTCCTGGTTGAATTCCTCTTTATTATATCTACTGCTTTATTGCCACTCGTAATCCTTTATATTTTTTATATTTGCCTTTGTTAGCCTTCGAGCCCGAAAATATGCTGCCATGGGTAAGCACTCCACTGAAAGATACTGCAATGATCATAAAAATTACACTGATTTCGAGCTTCCAAAACCCTAACATTTCAACAAAATTATATATTTTCAGCTTTATATTTGCCTTGGTTTACTTCCTAATTATTAGCCATCACCTAACGAAGAGTACTATTATGTAGATACCTTATTGCTTTTTGATACCCTATCCGGATAATTTGCCTTTCGTTAACGTTCGTGAATATTCTGACGGTCTCCCATTGGAGAAGTGGTCAAATATTCTTTAGTGATCAGAAATGATTCCACTAATTTTTCAAAATGAGCATTTCTGAATGACCTGCTGTAATTGCACATACGCTTTTGGTTTTTGGTGGGTTGAAAAAAAGGATCTTAAAGAAATAGTATTTTACCTTTCGAAGTGGACAGACTATTTTTAGTTGTAAATTAAAAGCGAATTGATGTGGTGGATTTAGAGGACGTTGAGTCCTTCCTTTACGATAGCCACAATGGAGACTCCGGTGGACACTCTCATGAATTATGCACCACAGGATGGGAGAAGACATGTGTTAGCCGCGAATCGAGAGGAAAGTTGTAGGAGGCTCTGGTCGGTGGCTATTAATAGAATTGGTTTTGGTGTCTTGTAAGGCCCAAGGAAGGTGAATGACGCTCTGATGATAAGTCCCTCGTTGAATTTCGCTTAGCACTTAGTGACATCAAAGCATTCTCAATTACCTCTAAATTATACTTGGATGCACTCATTTTGATGGAAGAAAGGAATTTCTTTCCAGCTTGCCTAGTTTTCGAGAGAAAAAACATATACACATTCTCTTATACAACGTGAAACACCAGTTAAATCATAAATATTAGTTTCTTTCTGACTTATCCACTTATAAATGGTACCTGCGTGCAAACTTCTCAATTGGCAATGCTGTCACGGACAGTTTAAAAAAATAATATTACGAAACACGCTGGTGTGCTGGATAGACGGACCTTGCAATTCTTAGTGTCCGGGTTCAAATTTTAGCCATAGCAGAGATTTTTCATTGGTACGTGGGTCATTCATGCAATAATATGTGGAGAGTAGAGTTCAGTACTTGGTCTTTCGAATGCGAAATTGTGAACCCTTTCGTGGCTTAAGTTAACTGCAGGTTCTTGCAGATTCTTGTCTTAATGTTCTTACCTCACAGCTACCTCCCTAAATAACTATGTATCACTACTCCGTTTACCGAATATAAGGTAAATTGAAAATAGCAATACAACATAGTCTATTTGATATGTAATGTTTAGCTACATGATGCTAAACAGCTCTCAGTACGTAGAGGCATAGACGACGGAACTATATAACCGTCCATACCTTGATTCTTGCTGACCTGGAGAAGACAAACGTCGATGAGAAAGTCAACAAGAAAATTAGTAAATGCAGGCCTTCTATGAGATATGTGTGTAGAGTAATTAGTGAAGGATGTGAAAGAGAACGATTATATTCATAAGAGCTGATGGAATACACGGGTAACGAGCTGCGTCAAACCAATCATAGGGTTTTGACCTATGATGATTATGGTGTAAGATATGAATTTTTCAGGAATTGAGTAGTTAAATGAAAGTACCATTTTAATTATGTTGTATGTTCATAAGCGAATGTGGATAAATGAGACCGCTGTAGATAGGAACAGTACCCACTACTACTGTAAAGCGGGACTCGAGTAGACGGATGTAACAGGTAAATCATTTTCGTAATTTTATCTAAGTATTTAGTTTATTATACACTGCACCTACTATCTACAAAAAATGTATTTGAAGATCAATAATGAACGGAGTTTCTTCTTTGCACTGCATAGATGGCGAGGCAAATATTCTTAATGACGCTAAATCCCATCTCAGCGGCTTCTGATATGATTTTAAAATGTATCCCTATTAACCTGTGCTAAAAAAGGTTTAATAAAGCCTAATTTCTAAAAGAAAGCCAAGCTTAATTAAAATATGGTTAAGGGACGGTTAATTTTTATGATTGATGAAATTGCGTGCAGATTTATACTCAAGTAAAAAATATATATTTGTATAGGGATACTCGATCCCTATCCCTTCCATCCCTATCCTTATACCTTTCCTCCCGGTCTGAAGCACCTATTAGCAAAGATTATAATACACAGTATACAAATAATACCGTCTAAAGCTTGGTTAAATCTGCCCATGATACAACCAATATTTACTTATAGTTTTTTGTTTCAATTTGGAGTATCTTATATCATGCCCTCAAAGATTAGTATTATTCCCTTTAAATATCATGCGCTCAAATTTCTATCTGTACTAACAGACATCAATCGAAAATTAGGAGATATTCATTTTTCTCTTTCACGGTGTTGAAAAAGGAATATACTTGGAAAATTTTCTTTAAATATATACCGACAAAGAATAATAGGAGAAATTCCATTCTATAAATTCAGAAAAGCAAAATTCCAATCTATCTTTAGTCAACGATGTAGTACGTAGTTCAAACAGCTCTATGAGATTTGAGGACGTCTCTTTCGTACTTTGATATTCCGTCACATCATGGGATTCTTGGAAAATTGAAATAAAATTTGGAATAAGGAGCATTATTACCTTTGAGTGTCTAAATCTCCTAACTCTCCTATTGTTGGTAAAGAATATGAAGTTTTCAGTGGCATTGAATATCTTCCCTTACCTTCATAATATTTTATAATTTCCTTGTCTTTATGAAAATACTAATGGCTTATGGATCTGATAGTTACTTTTTCCATAATGTGAATTACTTGACTTTTATTGATTCGGGGTGAATTTTTCCATTCAAATCGACAATGGTAATATTTTGACTAGGATAAGTATGTATTTTTATGTATACAATGGATTTTAACAATTTACTTGGACATAAAATACAGGGTGTGTGCCAACCAATTTATTTTTTGAGATATGCTGCAAAAATATTCATTGAAGTAATGTATCATCCATATGGAACCAATGCATTTAAAATCATGAGCACCTTTTGTCTCTATTCAACACGTTTTCCAAGTTACTTTCGGTCTGAGCAGTCATACTTATAATTGCCTTCGAAACAATCCATTGCTCTGATTCTAACTTGACTAATGGACTAGAGCATGTAAGCGCTGTATGTATATGAAAATAGGACCAGTTCACTGTATTTTTTTATTTCTATCCGATAGTCCTCAGTAAGGGTGTCGTTTGCAGTTATTCACTTATTTAAATTGAACAGCCAGGGATCACGCGTTTTGGATTGTTTCTGTTTTCAGGCTCTGCGTTAGATCTTTTCTGCCATGAGTTTTCTGAATCAGCTGAATTATTTTGGATTCTACTTACGGTAATTAAATGAGTTAACAAACTTCCTTAATCATTTACTTATTTGCCTCCCCATTAATAAACGCAGAATGTTCTCTGAATAGATACGAAGACCTATTACGCCAAGTACGCTGAGGAATGCTAGATACGAAGGCATTTTATGCTGCTCAAGGAAAAGCAATATCATTCGTTATTTTTATTCGTGCATGGGGATACCTTCCCCCATGTGCTCTCATTACCAACGTTTACTATCAAATGGACGTCTGTGCATGATGGTTTTGTTCTCACGTCTCACTTTTGCAGCACGCCACCGGTTATTGTCCTTTTTTGTAAAAAGAGATCCAATTTCTTTTCGCTAGTTGTGGGGTGACTTTGTACTTATTCCATGCCCGTCGCAGTCTATGGTAAAAAATTGTCATGGTCTTGACCACATTCTCATCCCTACGCCATTTCGTTCAGACCAAAGAGGATTTGGATGTCTCGAGGAGATTCGTCTCCCTTACGTTCGAGTGAGAGAGAGAAAGAGATAATATATATATAAGGATTGTTGGGCCTGTGGGATGACAAGGGACTTGGAGCAAAGGAAGATTTAGTGACGAGTGAAAAAGGCAATGGTGTAATTTTTAATTAGGGGAACGTCCCTTTTTTGGGAAGAGAGATGCTTTTTTGTTCACTTTCTTTTCGAAATGTGAAACTTGCCGAAGTTACAGTATTTTCAAAACCCATTCACTGCTTTTTGAAAGATAAATGAATTACCTGAGTTTGGAAAACTAATGCTCGTTCATCAACATCGTAACATTTACTGCATTTATTTCTATTGTGCTAATAAGAATATCAATGAATGAAAGTAGACGTCAAATTGGTAATAATTAGCCCAGGAAAAATTAATGACCACCTGCATGAATCATTAGCAAAACCCAATACTTTCCAATTTTAGAAACAAAAAATGACTCAATTACCAAAGTTTTGGTGTGAAAATTTGCCACACATCTTTAAGATACAAAAAACATTGTGTTTCACTCAATAGACGAAATGCTGAAGTCCTGTCAGGAAAGCATAGAGACAAGGACGCATTGGAATGAATTTTCAATATTTAGTGATTGCTCTTTCTGTGTGTTTTAATATAGACCAATTTTCACTCATTGCCACCTTCGGTTGGTTTTAAGCATAAAAAAATTTGTCGATGATTGAATATCCCTATGGATTGTTGCTCCTGTATTTTCTCTTCTGGAAAAATTAATGCACCCAGCATTTCAACCTGGATGATGGGAAACAAAGTCAATGTTTCATGTAAATTTACAATAATTTAAAGGCGTGTACTTAGTTTCGATGTACACAAATGTGGGGTGATATAAAAATCTCCTGCTAAGAACGGAATTCGTAAACCCCACCTTTGAGATCCTGTTGAATCATTTTAATTTCATCAATGAATCCACCTCGAAATAACGAGGCCCGAGGACTTACTTTGTGAATCATCTTTCCCTTGCAGCACATAAGTAATAAGGAAACGAGGTATCGGTTTTACAGTTTGTAGGGAAAACTTCTTTTGAGTCGCCGCTGGGAAATAAAAAAAACAGCCGAGTCACTCCTGAATGTTAATTGATAAACGAGACGCTCGTCCTCTTTTTTTTTTTAAATAAGGAACAGAAAGAGGACTGGTCGTATAAGCCATTCGTGAAAAACACCTCGAACCACCCGCTGCGAAAAAAGAATGAGAATCCCGTTCCCCGGATCGGACGCCCAGAAAAATGGATCGCTGCTGCTCCTCTCTTCGTCCGTCGTTGTTCCAATTTCCGTAAGAGCGCACCGCCGCGCCGTTTGCCTTCGTTGCCGAGAGACCTCGTCCCCACCTCTCCAGCAGCATCCACCGCCGACTGCCACGCAACCCCCTCTCTCTATCACAGGAGCAGCCAAACCTTCCTCATCCTCACATTCATTGTTCCCCACTCATCATCTCATCCAACTCCAGCAGGCAGACAGACACCTCGTTTTACCCACCCACTCAATCCCGCACGGATATTATTAACACGCCCCAAACCCCTCATTGATTCCGTCGAAACGAGCGGTTTATACAGCAAAGTTGGACGCAAAAGGAGAGCGAAAGATTAAAAGAATCAACGGCACCAGTTAGTCCCTCCTCGTCTTGTTTGAGCCCCGGGAACAATGTGCCCTACTCCCATCCGCCCCTTTTTCGGACTTCTCTGAGGGCATTCTGCGTCATATAATACATATGTATACAGCATATACTTACAAGCTCCCACAACTTCGACCCTCCAAACTTGGAAAAAGCGGAGGAAGGAAAGAAACGGGATAGGATGGAGGGTGGACGAAAAATAAAATGAATAAAAAAAAGATCTGAATAACATTCTATCTCATTACATAAGTGGTAGCGGACATAAATGGCGTACCATAACAATGGACAGTTCTAGGAATCCCCGCGAAAACTCTTCACCCGGGGCGCTGCGAGGGAATTCTCGTCCCTTTTTCCCATTCCCCTGTCTCTCTCTTTCTTCTTTCCTTTTTCTACCACCATCGGAGTATTCAGATTTTATTCAAGGGGAAAAAAAGTATTATTATCTATTTTTCGGTCGAAATATATTTAAGTCAGAAGTAATTCTTTAGACTCTGTAGTGTAGGACAAACATATTTTGATTTGAGGGTTGCATAATAATACACCCTGTTGAAATATGGTCGAGGTAAATAGGATCTTTAAATAGGGTCAAGCGCGCCTCACTGACAATTCCTTTATTAAACGTATTTCTGTCCAGTCCGTTCTAAATAAATAAATTGTTGGAACGGAATTTTGTTATGCGTTTAATGCACCCTGAGAATATAGTACCTAATTATAATAAAAATAAACCTGGTGTGAGATTAAGACTAAATAGTTCCTTCGTCCTTGTTACCACTGCAATTATATACAACGCATGGTGAAGTGATTAATGAATACATGTATCCAATAATATCGGCCTGTTTGTATTGAATTAGTCCAAGTGATTATTGGGACTGTAGTTTTGGGAGATACGTGTTCCAACGGTGAAAGTTAGACCGTACCGTCCAGCCACACTAAATAAACTCATCATATACGCCCAGGGCGAAATTCAAATTGCGATCTTTGAGTTGAGAAGTGGGCGCGTTATCAACCAGGCTACAATGACCGTCGTGAACCGATAGTAAATAAAAGTGCTAAAGAGC
This sequence comes from Platycnemis pennipes, assembly GCA_933228895.1. Taxonomy (NCBI): domain Eukaryota; kingdom Metazoa; phylum Arthropoda; class Insecta; order Odonata; family Platycnemididae; genus Platycnemis; species Platycnemis pennipes. The sequence goes on from OW121853.1 coordinate 59,348,756, forward strand.
ATGATAACAGAGAAATTATTGTTTCCCTATTCTCTGAAAAAGTATGAAGGAAAATACGATGGGTAATAAGGAAGAATTGAGATTACCAAAAGGAATGGTAGGTGGTGAGATGGAGATATAAAGTGGAATACTAGGAAAACGTGGCGGATGAAATTAAAAGAAAGGCTGGAAAAAGGTGGGCTGGAACTTGATAAGAAAATATGAAGGATGAAATATGAGAATATGAAGGATTTAGTTGAAGACGTTTTTGCAATTAATTTTCAAAGGAGACGATTAGGAACATCTTGCAGTTAATTCCATTAATTGAGCTAAAAACCAAGGAATCCATTGCGCATAAGCGCATCAAATATCACAGTCCATAAGAAAGGAGAAAGGGGATCAAATTGGTGTGGTGGAAGTGGTACCGGTTCTATAACGGTTCCTATTTGAATGCGTTGTGGAGAGCACTTCGAGTCCAGTACTCCGTTCGTCGGATGGGACATTAAACCGTAGATTCTTTGGCGCGTTTTGTTAAGAGTGCCGACGCTAGGTTTATCTTCATCCTTTCTCTATTTCTTGGAAAATCCTACCTACATTTAATTTCCCACCAATCCTAAATGGCGGAATGGGGTTAGCTGTCGGGTGTCACAAAAAAGTAGCTAGTTATATAGGAAGACGAGTTTTTTCGACGAAATTCGTCTTCGTATCCCACGCCGAAGCGAAAAATTTCAGTTTTCCATTGATTTAAGTTGAGTCAGTCCTCACTGTCCCTTACACCCCTACCTCCGTTTTCTTCCCCGCGTACAATCCTCACCTCTCTTTCCTCACTCGTTCCCATATGTGTTCTTTTACCCTAGACCTCCTCCAATTTTGGAAAACTAAGTATGTACGCATGCGCTACAGTCTCTCCATGAATTCAGGCTTCTCAGACCCATCTGCTCTTGGAGAGCAACCCTCGCTTAACCATCTTATCTCTTCCTTCTATCGCGTCCTCTCGCTCCTTCCCCCTCCCTCCTCGTGGCATAAGGGGAGTGAGGAGACGGTGGGGACAAACGGGGAGGGATGAGGGTGAGGGGGAGGAGAGGAATTGGCCGTCTCTCTCTCTCTTCCTCACTTTTTTTACCCTCAGCTCTCCGGCCTCTATGGAGACGTCTCTGATTTTTAAGGCGAGTCGAGTTTTACAACAATGCGACCTCCAAGCCGTGCCGTCCGTCTGCCGCCTACACACATCCCCTTTTTGCACCCTCCCTCCCTCTCCCGATCCCTGTTTTTCCCTCCCGACAACGCAAGCGCTCACACATACGCACGCACACGACTGGATGGCTATCTGCTAACAATGTCCATATGAATGAGTCCATTTTGGCGTGTGGAGACCATTATTGTCGAACTCGGCGCGCGATTTATGTTTCCATGGCCGCAACAGACCAACTTACATTTTTCGATGGAGTCAGGGTCAGGGGGGTGGCTTGGACCGCGGGAGGGGAGTGGGGACGGAGTTTGGTCGTCGGATAGATTGTAGACGAGTGATACGGGGAAGAGGGGTGTTTTATGCGGGGAAGCGGATAAGAGTTTTGACGTTTCGAAATGTAAATCGTTATCTCTTTTTTCGAGTGAGGTCAGGGTATGGAAAAAAATGTGTGGATGAGTGGTGCCCCATGAGACGTTTTTTGGACTCCACAACTTTGGGAAAATTCACTTCGGGTCGCATGCTGGATCGGGTGAGTCGTTTTATCCTCTGATGATTGGAAATTTACCCTGTAGGAGTCGTTGGAAAAGATAAAAACTCCGCTTTATAAAAGCACTAATGAGTTTTAATTTTTTTGATTTTGAAGCTGTAAGTTTTTTATTTTAACTGTACTGAGTAAAAATTCGTAAAGCGTGCTCTATTTATCCTTACGCAATAGTCCTGGACTCCAAATTTTACAGAAAACACCCGCCGACCGTTGGACCATTAAAATTCGTATTTTGTTTCCGAAGCAAATTCAAACTACAATATTTAGAGTGCATATTACTCACTTAAATATCGATAAAAATGGAAGCCTTGCTAATTCAGATGACAAATAGAAAATAAGCCTAGCTTGAATGCTGAGAACAGAAAGATTGAAAGGCATTTCGATTGATTTATTTTCTGCTAATATACGTTTTAATTAGAATGCTCGAAGTTTCTTTACCGACCGATGAAGCCTAAGTAGTATACCGCATAATTGTCCACACCATGTACTAAACTTAAAACCATTGTGTTTCAGCGCAAAGTGTGACCTGGTTATCACAGGCAGAGGTCACTAAGTGCTGAGTTCAATAGCTTTGAAATAGGCACGTCAGGGTAATGACGCCAGTTCCTTTCCCTGTACCGCTTGTACTAGTCTGTAATTCATAAAGCTTAAGTACTTAGAAAATAATTGAGCTTGGGATTAACTGGACATGTCTAAAGGACTCCTCTGGGTTCTAAAGCCGGAATTCCTGCATGTAGCCCAAATTTCCTTCACACAACTTTATTTAAGCGTGTGCTATATAAATTAATGATTTTCACTAAATACCTTTTGATCAGTGCTGTGCTGTACTCTTTTGAATTCAGTAACTACTTTCTGAGTGGAATATTTCGTGTAATAGAGGGTGGTTGTTTAGTGTCGCTTATTTAGTTTGATGTTTTACAGGAATGTGTATTAGTGAGTGATTATACATATTCATATAGTGAGGATACTATCATTTGTCCAAAGTGCATTATCAAATACCATTCTTCCGGAAACCTTTTTCTTTTTCTATTTATGTTATTGTAAATACAACTCCGTCTGTCTGCATGAAAACGGCATTTCTGAAGTTTAGTCCGAGCCCTTCTAATTTCATCTTTTCAACCGTTTCCAAACTAAATGTTTCACTCTCTACCTTTCCAGGACAACTACCCTTGCATACACTTTTGTTGGTTGTACATACATAATTCTTTTTGTGCACTTCAATTCCACTAGAGGTTTCTTCTGCTTCTATTTGCGCATAGGCATCACCATAAATATATGTACCATTTTTTGTACCATTTTTAAGCCATGACGGTGTATTCTATTCTTAGGAGCGTGGTGGGTAGAGCGCTTGGCTACTGATGGAAGGGTCCCGGGTTCAAATCCGGGTGCTTTGTACGCCCCCGAACGTAAAATCCTCGGAGTGCGAGGTGGTCCAGGGAAAGGAACTGGCCCCCCTACCCTGAATGTGTGAAATTCTTAGGCTCTACTCTGTGGCTTAGTCTGGGGTGAGTTCTACCCTCTCGTATCAAAACCAATCTTGGGGTTGAATCACTGAGTGAGTGATGCACTCTCCATGTTCGTAAACCTTTCTTGCCGCTGCTGGCTGTAGATTCATGGCGTCATGCCGAGATAAATAAATACTCCAGTTATATGTTCATGGCAATTGGTTACTGTTACTGCTTGCTATTATTACTAATAGCCTTCGGTGAAGGAAATATTAGCATTTAAAATCTTTTATGCCATATCTGAACACCAATGTTCGCGTGCTTGAGTCGGGTAACATGTGCGGTACAGTGAGTAGCTAGGGTGAAGATTGGATGCTATTGCCAAAATATGTGTGTCGATATCACGTTGGGTCAAGCTATAATTAATGGGATTCAATGGTGTTTCGTGAAAAGAAATGGTGATGCAAGGTAGAGCCTAGAAATCTCTCTTTATTCCCTTGTTAAATACTGAAAAAATGGTGTCGGAATATTTGCATGAATTTACCCTTTGATCCACTCTTTCTATGATAGCGTTGTCATGCACTAAGCGTTTCGCAAAATAGTGAAAAGCATACATACAAAAATATTAAAATCTACTAAACAGTCCTGGACTTAACTATATGGAAATCTTTCATCGTACTAATAGATAATAATAAAAATGCAAATACTTAATCCTTCTGAATTAAGAGCATAAATATGATTACATACTTTAAGTAAAACTAACTTTTGGAAAAGATACTGTATTTTTGTGCAGAATAATATTACATAAATTTATCTGGTGTATGACAAATACAGAAACATAAAATGATTTTCAAAAAAAATAATACATTTTTGTGATGAATGTATAGAATCAGAGTAACAATATTATAAGTCTAAGAAATAATAGAATACTTTGGATTAAAAGATCTCAATTGAATTTGGGTTATTTGACATAAGATGGTATCAAGCTTCACAACTTAGAAGACGTAAAAACAAATGAATTGCTAAATGAGCTGGTGCGCTGAAATGAAGGGTGACAGAACCGCAAAACACCGCAGTTTCTACGCTTTATTCTTGTAGTGAACTCCTGGTATCATCTTCTCTTTTCTATTTGCCTTCTCGTGAAGGTTTAAAATGGTCTGTACAATTACCGTTGGATCCATTATATGGAGATTTATTCGATGGGTATTGCGAATTTTCAGCGAATCAATATCCGAAAAACAATATCTGTGGGTTAATTCCAGGCTTATGGCACGTGTGTGATGATGCACATAGAGGAACATTGAAATACTGTCTTCCTTTTTCTAACTTCAACCTGCTAATTTTTAATGCTTAGCTAGTATAATTAGATTATGTAAAGGGGAAACTAAATACCTTTCACGCATCGATTGATGCGATGACCTCTGACGGTATCAATTACTCCCGCGGAGAGAAATCACCTCTTTTCCGGTGGAGAGCGAAAACCGATCAAAATTGAAATCCTGGTAAATGTTAAATTATGGAAAGTGCTTGTAGAGCATCTTCTTGATACGCACTCTGCCAAGACGCTCCCTCTCACCATTTTAATCTTCTCCGGCGAAACTTACTTAAGGACCCTTATTCTCGCTTCCTTATCCTCACACCACTTAACCCTTTGCGTCTTCCCATTCAACCCCCAACCCACTCGCGATCCAACTCCTCGGAGCCTCCCTCCTCTATCACAAATCACTCGCTCCTTATTCCCGCGCCCCCTTGCTCGTCCCCTCGCTTCGAGGAATGGATGCTTTTCCCCTCTTAATTTTCGTTTAGCACCCACAATTAAAGCGCAACTCAATTGAGGAGATGGACTCTCTCTCTCTCTCTCTCTCTTCCTCCCACTCTTCACCCTCTCTCCCACGTTTCTCTCTCCATCTTTCGGCAAGCTCTCTTGCCCTCCGAAAAAAGCCAACTTTGCCTTCTTCGCCATTTTCCATCTCTTTTCCCCGCTCCATCGCGGTGGGCGGTAATTAACTTTTTCTTCGGAGAAGCGCCATGGGAAACGAGGGAAAACAAGTAAAGGGTGAGGCGGAACTCGGAAGGGAGGATTTGAAAAGAGCAGGGTTCGGTGAGAGATATTTGGGGAGGGATGAGAACGATGGGGACGAGTTGACAGGGGGTGGATGGAAAGGAGGAATATTTGGAGAGGTAAAAGGTGGTGAGGGATGTTAGAGAAAGGAGAATATGTGTTACACAAATGTTTTCCTATTTTGTTGAAAAAGTTGAACCTAACATACCTTCTTTACTATTAATGGAAGCGAAAATTAGTATCCGAAGAGAATTGTGTTCATACTTACATTACTATCTGTAATGCTTATTTTATCACCATGGTCATTCGTAAATTGTGGATTGATAGCAAATATTTAGATAATTATTTCACGATTATCAAGATCTTGAAACGGCAAGCGCTATTAAGGCGTAATGAAAGAAAAGCAGCGAATAAATCAGCAAATTGCTATTCGTTATCATCTTAATGAAGCGCCGAGCCATAATGTTTTTAACATCTAATATGACCCACCAATATCAGCATTAGCCTTGGGTCAGATGTGGTCAGTCATGCAAAGTCAAATGTTGAGATACTGTATCTGCAGTTTATATCAACATCAGTCACCTACCTACCTCGTATGTTGTTCAATTACTCTTGGATAAAATTAGAGTAGGCCGTGACCACATCCCCGCTACCTGTGGTAGAACAAGATAGTTGACGCATTTGACCATAACTGAGCAACGGTATGAGAAAGAGAATGAGAGTAGTGGACAGAGAGGGTGAGTGGGTAAGAAGGGTGGAAGGGGAGTAAAAGGGAGAGAGAGAGAAGAGGAAGGATGATCTGGTATAGTGGTATAGGAGAAAGGGAGAGAGGTCAATTTTGCGAAGCCACCCCAACCACGGTAGTCGAGACATCGGTGACAGTGGGTGGAAGAGAGAATGGAGAGATGGAAAAAACCAATAGGAGTGGAGAGAAGAAATGAGAGCGAATGCGATCCAACAATTACTCGGCCTTAAAGGCGAAAGGCCCGCAGTATACTCTGTGGTGAAGAGATAAAAAGAATTTCAGGGGTGTAATACTTCAAGGGAAAGTATTGAAGGAGACAAGGAGGGGAGGAGATGTCAGGAATAAAGAGTATGGGTAGTTGGAAGAAATTAAACTCTTTCCCCTTTCTGCTACTGTCTTTTTTTCGGACACCCTCCATACATACCATGTGGAAGGTGTATTTTCGCTGCATTCTGTTACTATATGTCCATTTCAATCCGGCTGATATTCCATCATCCTCAAAACATTTTTGAACAATTATAACTCACAGACTATATATTACTTTGCTTTGGATATTATATTCATTGGAGCATTTTGAAGTCTTCATAATTATATTTCATGAGTTTGAAGGATTCAGGCTTAACCATGTGGAAATCCATAGTTGACAGAGAAAAGTAACAAGGTATATTTCCACTCGTGAAACTTTTCCACTCCACTTTCACCATTCACGAGCGGAAATATCCATTGTTATTTTTCTCTGTCAATTAGTATCATCATTTCCAAGTGAATGACCAGTTTATGAAAATCTGTTTGAATTCTCTTATGTTCAGGGAGAGTTTGAGATAGTTAAGGATGTAAAAAACAGAGATATCTTTGCAGAGAAGATGGCGATGACTGGCTAACAAAATTTGGATGGAGTTTTTATAATAGTGATTTTCTTAGAACTCTTTGGCATAATCCTTTTTCGAGTGAATATCCATTGTTTTTTTATTATATCATTTGATCATGCATCCGAATCTTAACACCCGGTTACTCTACGCACTCCAGGTTGGTCATTGCTTCTCAGGTGGAAGAAAATCAATGATTATCAGGACCTGGATATCATGGAATACAACGAAAACCTCAGCTATGAATGAGATATATCTCTTAATAATCATCTCTTTAATGTCAGTAGGAGCTCTGAAATACTATGGGGTATACCCAGCCTGAGCATTACAAATGTTAGCCTCCTCACATCATTTTCATTTGTAGTATTTGGCTCTCACGGGGAGTGTACTAGCTTCAATGGCCTAAAATGGGTTGTAATAAAATAATAAGGTTATTTCAGTATTTCAAAGTTCTTGCATAGGTAGGTAAACCGGGAACGAGACACTCAAAAATTCATGAAAATCTTGGGGAAATATACTCTACAGATTCTCTCCCCACCATTTCTTCCAGCGAGATGAAGAGTTAAGAGAAGCGGGATGGGGCAGAGCAAATAATAGGGATTTTTGCATTTGAGTGGGGGGGAAGGTTAGGGGTCGAGAGAAGAATTGGGCGGTGGAAATGAGGGAACGGTGTTCTTGTGTGGGGTGGTGGCGGAGAGAAAGGGTAAGGAAGGGGACAGGGTGAGGCCAGAGCCGTGGAAACAATGGAAGATTGAGATTAGGAAGGGGGAAGGTGGCAATAAGGAGTCGCCGAGAGGGTGACGGGTCCAAGGGGTGTGCGGCTCTGAGTTTTGGGGTGAGTTGGCGCCTTCTTCCGCACCCTTGGCGCCCAGCCCTCGGGGCGGAAATTAAAAATGAACGCACCAAAGGGGAAGGAGGTGAGATGAGAAAATGAGGGGGAGGTGGGGGGATGTGGGCTCGATCAACTTTTGTTTTCCATTCCTCCTCGGGTGAGTCTCATTTCGGATGAATGCAGTGCAACTGTTTCGTCGCTTCTGGGTGCGACTCCTTTGTTGATCTCCACTCCTTGAAGTAAGGCGCAGTGGAGAGGAGGGATGGGGTATGAATAATCATCTCACTCGCACAAAAATACGTACTATTCAGTAATTTCAAATTTTCCATTATTTGTACACTGAAAACACCGCGATATTTTCATATTTTAAGAAACTTTATCGGCAAGTAGCTTTTGGATTTGTTATTTTTTACTATCGCCTGCATTCCCTTTCAATACCAAAAAAAAAATAATTAATCGACATTTCCTATGTCTTCCTTTTAAGATCCGCATCAGTGCTTAGTCTGTATTCCAATATATAATTGGATATTAAAGGAAAGATAATGCAATTTTCCACAAGTAAACAATTATTATTCCGACTAGTTTCCGTGTACTAAACAATTTTCAAGACTTGAAAATGGTGTAGTACACTGAAACTAGTCGGAATAAAAATTGTATTACTTGTGGAAAATTGCATTATCTTTCCTTTAATATGGAACGTTTCCTCCAAATCTCGGCTGGATCGGGTTTGTTTATATATAATTGTATGTTTATGAGAATAAGAAAGGGAAATATAAGGTTGAAAGAATTTGTAAAATTCAGCCACATGGTGATCTACAGCAAAAAATATTTAGTTAAAAATTCACTGAAACTGATAAAGAGATAGCTCAGCTTTGGTACACGGATGGCTTGGTATTTCTTAATCCTACACAGCTTCGTGTTTCATTAAATTTCCCGAGAAAAATGTTAACGTCTACGGCAAGTAAGGCGCATTCCATTGCCCACCTCCAATTCCCTGGCCAGAGTCTAATTGTAAGAACTTCTTTTGACGCGAATCGATGATTACATACCCGCAAATGCGGAGGTCGTGAAGAGGGTTTCCGTATCTGGAGCAGAGGCTGCGGCAGTGATTTTATGACTAGGGATTATGATAATGGCGGGGTGGCAGCCATCGTGTGGTCAGAAACGCTTCAGAGTGCCGATGGAGGGCAAAATACCTGTGGAAACACATTTTGCGAGCTCCGAGAGAATGTTTCAATTTCAATTGCTAACGTATTATGTTTCTCGATGTTTCATTAGCTTTTCCTCAATGATGATGGTGACAGAATTAATGGCGATATTATTGTGAAAGGCAAGGTTACGTCGAATTAAAATTGTGGCTGGAAATTACTTCCTGTGGAAAATAGGTGGACTGACAGTGTGAAGGAGGAGAGAATCTTGCTGTCCAACTCAAATATTAATGGAAGTAATTATAAGTTCTTCAAAATGCGGTGTCATTAATTGACAAAAAACTAATGCTGGAAAGGAAAAAATATAATGACTGAAGAAGTTGAATTCCTAAAGAGACGTTAAATGAGGTTAAATGAGGTAATAAGGTACAAAATAATGCTCAAGTCGTACAGAAAGGGAATTTTATTTGGCTGATAATGAAATTCATAACTCAAATTTTTTATTTTAATCACAGTGTTGGCGTGAAATATATTGAAACCTACTCCATTACGCTTTAACCTGCAGCACTATACCTTTACCTCTTCCTTTAATAGTATTTTAATAAAAACAGGAAACAAACTAATTTTTATCGGCTGCAAATCTCTAATTTTTCTCTCTTAAAAAAGCTTTCACAATTGAGTTATAATATTTCCCCGTGCTCAGTCCCGTTTTTTGATTCGAAAAACGAAGGGAGGAAAACGAAAAAAAATTTTGAAAGAGAAATGCTGTTTGGACTAAAACCCCGAACTAGAAAGCAAATATTTAGTCAAAGTGTTGGAAAATGTTGCCATGTAATAGCATTTTAAAATTACGAGTCTGCAAGAATGTCGAATGCCTGAAAGAGAACTCACATCCCACAACTAACCCTCCCTTCATTGTGTTTTACCTACACGTGCCAACGAATATGATATTGACTTGTCCCCTTATGCTGACTTGCAGTTTTTAATAGATAAAAAATGTTGGCTAATTTCACAGAGGATGAATCCAAGTTGATACATTCCGTGGTCTTCAAGATCGCTCTATTATCGTACTTTGCAATTAGTACGAGGCGCCGAAAACAAAGCGGGATCCCAAAAAATTCCATCCCGAGCGCCCTCGAAGAAGATTCGTGGTCGATGAATTAATCCTCTGCGGCTGCAGCGCAATGCAGATGCCTGGCCAGGTGAATCGGCACGATCTGCATATCAAAGGCGCAAGCCGCTTTGTAGTTTAGTGCGTTGGAGCGGCGTGGATCTGCTGGACGTAACGCTGACCCGCAAACCGGGTTATTCCCTCGAACAACTCAATCGCCCAATGGGAAATGGGACCCTTCCTACCTCCCCATCTACTCCTCTCCCCATGCACACCCTCCTTGCCCCCCCCCCTCCTTGTCGCCTTCGTCCCCTCTGACCCTGGAGCAGCAGATGGTGCTCCGAGAACCGCAGAGCGGGGACCCGCGCCCTAGGAGGATGACATAAATGGAATGGTGCGTTTTCTCCCAAGACGATCGTATGTGCTGCTGCAAGCGCTTCCCGCAAGTCTTAAATAAATGACCCGGTTTAAAGGTCGCGTGTGTAGCCGAGCGTCGAAACGGCCGAAATCACCGCATTTCGTGGACGCGGTGTTGGGAAGTTGGAGAAGGAAAAAAATTGGACGCTATGATCCATGCGAGTAATATCTCTCGACTGTTGCTTTTCGATATAAAAAAAGGTCGCCATCGATATTTTGTGGTTACTGTGTGCGGTTAATTCTAAAAATTTGAAAATATTCCCAAAAAATCATTCGTACCTTTGTGTACCACTGTTCGCAGGCTTATTGAAATAAACATCTTAATATTGACATAAGAGGCTGAAATTAGCAGTGTGGAATATATTTCATTTGTTTTATTTACTATCTCTCATGTTGCTTTATTTGTAAAGTTAAAGAGGATTCAGGAAATAAGAGAAAAGTGGAATGGTTTTGTTGATAGATTAAGTTTTGGTTTTAAACCTACCTATGGAAGATTGATAGCTTCACCAATACTTAGTTTACAGCCCCTTAAAAAATAAAATTACCTTCAAAATATGATTTTGTGGTCATCATTTAGACTTACGTTCATTAACAAAATGTATCCTCTACTGCGAGAGATCGGATCTTTCCAATGAATCATTAATATCCCTATATAAAGACTGCAATGTCAATGGAATGAGAAATTTGATTTTGCGTAATTCCCATCGAGGAAGAACGCCGGAAAATTTTTTGGAAAAGGTTGAGTGTAATATCAATCTTCAGAATTATGCACGCTCACCCAGTACCTACTCTTTGAACTCGAGTTTCGCACCGAATTCTCTTGCAAGTAGCATAAAAGGCCCATGACAGTGAAATCGATCTCACTTGCGCCCTGCCGTTCTCTCAAAAGGAAGCGGAACTCAAGCGAGCGTATCTATCCCTCCCCGCCTGTCTTATCTCTTTCCCTCCCTCAGTCCATTGTGTGTCTCGGAGTATCATCCCGATCCCCTGAGTTAACTGATATACGGCTGTCCGAGCATCTAAAGCCTCCTTCGCTCGTGGAGAGGAGGAATGGGTGGGTTATAGCACACGCTATTCTTTCCTCGCGGCGTCCGAACGAGCATCCTGGGTGCATGACGTGCGTGTGTGGATAGAAAATCTATGGCCTCTCGGCTCGGGTCCTTTGTGCCGGATCCCTAAAGGGATGGCTTTCTCCGCGGTCCCGGGCGTGTATAATTGAATTACACAATTGACCGGCGGCGTGCCATTTTCCGATATTTTTATCGCGCGGTCGCGAAGCGAAGGATATTCCGGTTCCGGTGGGAAATGGGCGAGGTAATTTATGGATTTTGAGGGAGGTTTCAAGTCGGCGGACGCCCTTTTCTGGCGTTGTGGGGCGCAGGCGGCCGCGCTCTCTGTCCATTCACTCAGGCTCCATTCGATTCCATTTTCCGGGGGTCCCGGGAGTGGACTCGGACGGCGGCGCCGTGGCGTTGGAGGCCACAACGTTCCAGTCCCATGCCGAGCACATCTGACTCGAGAACCGTGGAGGACGAGTTGCGGCTGGCATTACAGCGACTTCTAGGTCATCGATTCGCAATGGAATCCCTCCCCTTTCAGGGGATTTTTCATTCCGTCGGTATAATTGTTCGACACTTCTGGACTTCGTTCTCCGGACATTCATTTTTCAGCTGCATTTAAAATCGTTTCGTGAAATGGTGTTAGAGGAACGCGATCGACAGTATCAGTACACCGGACAGTAGCCACGGAGGGAATATATGACTAATTTGAGTTAAATCGTGGTAATTAAAACAGGCTAACTATACTGAGTGTCTTGTTCACATCCCAGCAGTGGTAGATTATTCATTTTTGTAACAAAAGAGGTTGGAATGCACACGAGGAAGTATGGTAGCTGATTAGCAAATATCTTGGTACGTACGGGCATGCGGACTAACTACTCGCGGTACTCGTACGATTGAATATGTTTTGCTCGTTATATGACTGATGTAATATGAATGATGAATTGCATTTATCAATTAGTAAAGTGCTAAATCTCGCAAACCAACGCCAAATATATAGTTTGAATAGGCTTAATCTCGGTTTGATACGCTTAATCTCTTTTATTGGTTATAAAATGAAATCCCAAAGGAATCAAAATCATCATGCCTCTTTTAAATTGCCGTATGAAGATTAACTGCCACTGCTACGAAGAAATTTGGTTTCGATTTCATTGCTATTTATGTTTTAGACTCTCTATAAGAGGTCGTATAGAACGCAGTATTGAACGACCTCTTGGGGGGTGGGGCCTAATCGTTCCCAAGCATCCCCATTCTGATTTCATTGTTACCCTTTGGCTAGTATGACAATTCCTTCCACAGTACATTCTAACATCCTTCGTTATTGCGATCCCTAATTGAATGCTGAGTGGAGAGCTATTGGATGCAGTACTCCGTCCGTCCGAAGAAATGTCAAAACATATACCTCTGCTCCATGATACATTTTGTTAAGTGTCGACTAATGTTAATGCCGAGTTTTTCTCTACCCTTTTCCCATCATTCATAAAAACCCTATCTTCCTCTCAATGCACACCTACCATAAATGGCGCAATTGAACTCCGCCATCGCACAAATTTTACTAATTGAGATGAAGAGCTGCAGGAAATCAACACAAATCAGTTATTTGACATCCTTCATCTATCTTGTGGATATTTCATGTCCATCGATGCAAAAACTATTCTCAATTCGCCAATAAATTCTTAGTGCTCTGACAGTATGAAAGGTGAAATATTTTTCGCAAGTGTTTCTTGTCATCTTTGCAGATATTACTTATGACGCATTGTATTCATTATTATCTATCAGAAAATTTGGATAAAATGCGTCTTTAAATTTGGAAACAATCTCCCGTGAATCTAATAATAAGTAACGAATACTGTCCTTATGGTAAAGCTAATTCTTAGACCGTGGGTTCGTTTTATGCCCGGTAGAATATTGTAGTTATCGAGGTATAAGTGTGATGAATGCGTGTGCGTCTTGATTCATAGTGCATTGATATAGCCGTGAGGCAATAGGTAATGGTGGCTGTTATTGTGGATCTAAAGATTCACTAAATACCCTCCATATTTCAATAACCATAAATCTACGGATTCAATTATGTGGGTTTGGAGTAAAGTTTATATCACCACTTGAAAGAATGTTGTTAACTTTCATTTTAAGTAAGCAACAAACATACAAAACACGTAAGGTCTTCCAATCAAGTTTCCTCCCAAGATATGCCATAAGCTCATTAAATAATACAAGTGTTCTTTTGCGGTGCCATTTTTCCTCATCCGTTCTTCCCCGTAGAATTCCCTACCACGGTTTTTTGAAGTAAACTCTGTCGGTCCAAAAAAGCAACTGGCTTCTAGCATACTCATTTCGTTAGCTCATTTCGTTGAAACTTTTTCTCTCATTTCTGTTCAAATATTTTACAGCCTGAATATTTTATTTCCTGTTTATCTTTTCCCGCGTTTTGTAAATGAGGTTTGGTAAATGTTCTCTTTGATTTATGTTAGGTTAGCTTGTGAAAATTATCAATTGGCGTATTGTCGCCTTTGATGACTTAACAAGATATTACGGAACTCAAAGGACTGTATTTAAATATTTGAAGGCATATTCCGATTGGTTTATGAAGCATTACTACAAATCCGAACATTAACAGAATACAAGAAGAATAGATAATGCTGAGTTGGCATACATTATTTGAAGATGGAAGCTCTCGGCATCCACAGTCAACTTGGCTGCATCAGCACTCGATTGGCTAAGCTAAGGCCGTATTCCACCGTCTAGTTTCAACCCTAGGATTTGCAATCCCACCGAATAGGCGTTTACTAGAATTACATGAAAGGAATGGAAACGGATTCGTGCAGATTGGCCGAAACAAGCAGGAAACTTACCAGTTCAATGTGATTGGGGGTATAGAATTCGACGGGTCAATCAGGATTTGGAGCTGGCGGAAAGGCCATGATAAAGCTTCCTACTTAAAAATTATTTTTTTTACCTATTTACTTATATCCTGCATCTCTTTCATTATGAATATTCTTTGATCAAATTATTTTATACATTTAAGGTTCATATCAGGACGCCACAATCGCTCGCTTTATTTTTTGGAGTATTTAAAAATTTTAAACTATCATTAAACCAGTTAAACCTCCCATCCTCTTGATTGCAATTTATTGATGGAATAAAGCAATCATTGCGAGTGTGTGCGTTTTAAATAAACCTAAATGGGTGCGTTTGAAATATTAGGAAACTCGTAATCAATGTACTCTTCAAACTCAAAAGTTGTAATAAATTTACAGCTGTGTATTGAGGAAATATTTTTCTCTTTTTTAAAAAAACTAAGATAAAATGTCGAAATACTGCGTATTATTTAAGGATGAAAGTGTAGCGTCACATGGCACTGCGAGACCTGATTCACTCGTAGTATTTCTTGCTAGCGGTTTAGTGTCTATACGGATTGGCTTTAATGCTTTTACCATGTATGAACCGAGAGATAGGAAACCGGGTAATTTCCTGGGCCCGCATTTAGTATTCTACAAAAGCTTGGGTGCCTATTCAAAGGTCTAGAAAGCCTGCTAGCCGTTACCGGCGGCCTGCCTCTTGAAGATAATGAATGTTACTGACACATAGGGACCCCAGAACAGTATGGAAGGATTCTGAATTCAAATCTGGGCAATGGAAATTATGCATAATATGGAATGTACTAATTAGCCGATTGGACTGCAGTAAATTCTTGAAAATCATGGATAGACGTAGAGCTGGGTTTTGTGCAAAGACTTAATTGGATGGAAATGTGATGAGAACTAATGACGTGATAGTTTTTAAGAAAGTTGGATTATTACTTGGTTTCAACAATTTCCACTAATGGATACCCCTTTTTTATTTACCAAGAAAATCTCTGCTAAACAAAACCTTTCTGAAAACAAAAACTTATTTCAATCTCTTTATTTTTCATTGAGACAATTTTTGCATTTGTTGGGTATATGAAGGATTATTTTAATCTCTAATGATATTTTTAAAGCCCTAGCTGTAATTAGCGTAATAACTTCGTTCATTATAATGAGGAAGTAACTTCGACTGGGAAAATGGAAACGGGCGGAGCGGGCATTTAGCCAACCGCAAGTGCCGAAATACCTTCTGGCTACTCGGTGACACAAATTTCACGATTATTTCACGTTTTTTCCCCTACCAAATGTTTCAATGTTCATCATTTATTTTTCATTTTCCTCTCCAAACGTGGCAGCTTTATTTCAAATCTCAGTCGCCAACGTTTGGAGATAATAAATTTGCACAAGCAAAAGTGCCAAATTATAAACCTACAATTAAAAAAAAACATTTTGGTGACAATTTTTTGATTTAGTACCTAGATTTAGTATTTTTTCGCCCTCCATATGCAAGAGTAGCACAAACCGCGTCTTTTAATTTTCATGTTTTAATCAGCGAACGAAAAAATATCGTTCAATATGTGTGAGAAATAAATATTTGCTAAGCACCGATAACCCAACAATTACCGATAATATGCAGGTTTGAAAAATCTCGCAAATATATTGTCTTTTCATAATCATGTCAGCTAAACAAGTAAATTTTTTATTTTATTTTCATTCCATGACTATTCTGCCCAAAGATGGTGAAGTTGTGATGTGGACCACAATATCTCTTCCATTTAAAGATTCTAAATGCTCCTTGAAATCAGTTTACTTCATTAGTGGAATTGATTGCAAAATATTGGATCAGTAATGGAGATGTCCAAAAGGATAGCTTCCAGAATGGAATTTGGACCCTATATTAATTCAAACCCAGAGGTGAGTGTAAAATGGATTTTTTCCCCAGGCTACATTACTTTATATTTCTCATTTAAGATAAATGTTATCATAGTAGTGTTACTCAAAAGTCAATTCGTAATACAATGCACGGTAAAAATTTTACGGCAGGAGTAATATAAAGTGCAAACACTATATAAATATATAGTGTTTGCAGGAACCTTAGTCTCTGAGTAAAGAGGGTGATCGCAAATTGAAGGATTTGTATTATCGTACGTAGGTAATGAAAAAAATTGAGAAAAAAATACCGATTTAGCAAGAGTTTACGCATTGCCGTCAATATTTGATACATGTTTGACTTTGGACTCTATTTTTCTATCGGTCAACCTAGCTATATCAACATAATTCTTTTCTTTTGTAACCTTTTATACTTTCTCTAAATATCATCTGGAAGGTCTTTCTTTGCTATTCCTCGCATTTGCTTATCCAGTGACGATTGACTTCATGACACCATCACGCCTCAAGATATCACCATTTTTTTATCCTATATTTTAATTAAATAAAAAGATGTGTGAATACTGAGATTGCGAAGGGAACTTGTTAAGTTGCGTTCAACCGGAAGGTTGGTTTTTGATAGGCGAGGGTTGAGCTCACACTGTACTAAGCCATTGGCATAAGAAATTCACACAATCAGGATAGGAGGGGCTAGTTCCTTTCCCTGAGCCACCTGCGATTTCCTGCTAAGTTCTGACCTACAAAAAATGGAATCGCGGGAATTTTAGGCTGGGGTATCCAGAGAGGCTCTTCCCGGAATTTGAATCCGGCACCCTATGGTCAGTACTTCAGCACTCTAGGTTACCTACCAGATTCCAGCGCTATCCACCAGGCCACTACGACCTCCATGGAACTGGTAGATGACGTGAAAAATGCATAAAGGAGCAGGAATAACAAGGTAATTTCGGTTATAATGGAAGAAATAATTCTGGGAATGCTATATGTTGGAAAAGGGCAGAACTTGCTCTTCCGGAGAGAGGTAAAGTGTGTGAAGAGCTTCACGTTTTTTATTGTATAAGAGGTGAATCTCTGGAATCAATATTATAGTGAAAGTAATCGAAGAGGAGAATGGAGAGTATGAGAATGATTTGGGAGCCCCAATCTTAAGATCGGAATTCGATGCAGCTGTAAGAGACCTGCGGTGGCTAAATAAGACCCTTCATATAGATGATATGCCTGCCGAACTAATTAAAATGGCGGGAGAAAAGACATTTACCCAGCTGTAAAAAACCATCTGCGACATGACTCTACAGGAGAGTTACCCACGGACTTTAGAAGAATGTCATCATCCCTAATGTCAAATAGAAGAGGGCCGAGAGCTGTGAAAATGTTAGGACCATAAGCCTGACAACACATGCCTTGAAGATATTGACAGGAGTCATGTTTAGAAGAATAGAACGAAAAGCTGAGGAGTTACAGGATGAGGACCTATGCGGGACCAAGAAAAAACAAGGGCGCAAGAGAAGCGATTTTAACCCTCAGGATACTCATAGAGTAGAGTATAAAATATATTAATTATGGTGTGGGCATACCCTTGAAGAAAAATGCTACAGTGAGCTAAAAATTGGCTCAGCCAAATGGTGGATTACAATATGAGCGCTTAAGAATATAGAGACATGGATACAAAATAATAAGGATACAGACATAAAGTTAAACATGTATGAAAGCAAATAAATTGATGCTATAAATGGATATAGAATATATGGAAACAAAGAAATTAACACCAAATTAAGGGTTGAAGGAATAGATAAAGATACATATTTGCATAAATAGGCTGTCGCTTGGAAATTATATTAAACAAACTAAAATCATTATGCATCAAGTAGAGTCATGTATGATCTGTAATATATGTCTAGGTATCACCATTGGAGCAAAAAACTACAGCAAACTAAAAATTGGCTCAAGAAAATGGTGGATTACAATATGAGCAATTAAGAATACAAATATATAGATACAAATATAAAGTTACCCATATGTGAATGCAAATAAATTTGATACCAATATGTGGATATAAAGTAAAAATAAACAAAGAATTTAACACCAAATTAAGGGTTAAGGGAATAGATAAGAGATAAAATAAGATATAGAGAAGAGAGAAGAATATAGCGACATTTGTTGTGTTTGTAGATTTGGAGAAGTCATTTGACAATGTGGATTGAAACTTGATACTGAGGGTTGTAAAAGAAATTGGAGTATCATACAGTGACCACTGCTTGTATGAAAACCAATCGGCTGTAATCAAATCAGGACACAGCAGTAGAGAAGCAATCATAAAGAAAGGAGACAAGGCTGTGCCATACCAACCGTATTATTCAATGTCGACATCGAGAAAGACACCAAGAAGTAAAAGTTAAATGACTATCCTCGGGGAGAAAATCAGCGTGCTGCGATATGCCGACGACACAGCAGTCATGGCAGAAACAGAAGGTAAAACGATACACCCGGGGTACAAATCACGGATCTTCATAGCTTGCGAAATTGCGTGAACATTATTTTAATAACTCTTGGGAAAGGAAAAATACGACGGCAATTCTTCAAATTTCCTCCAGTGTTTTCAATCAACAGCCTCTGTTGGTAGAGTAAGTTATTAAAACGATTTCTGTGAGCAGTGTGTTCCTAGATGAGTCCGCGTTAGTGGTAACGGTAGATATAACGACAAAGAAGGATCCGTGATCCCACTCCCGTTCACTCTGACAACAGTGGCCAATGTTTCCACCAGAGTGGTGCAAATCTATCTAGGGGCATATGTGCGCGGCAGTGCATTATCCAGAGTGGGATCAAAACGGAGGAAAATGAAGTTTCGTCAAAGATTTTTACCACTCGCCAAGAGAAACCACTTCATTAACATCCGTTTCCATGGTTTATTACTCTATCGAGCGGGTGCCTGTGATGGCCACTTCCCCAAAAATTCATTCTCAATGAGGAAGTTTACGGGGGAAAAAATACGTTGTGAGGGAATTCTGTCGAATCCCTGTTCGCTCCAACCTGTGGGTTATCTCTCGCTCCCATCATTCCTTTGGCCTGTGTTCTCTCGCTTTGGCATTCCACTCGCTTGTTTTTCGTCGTTTGCGGTTTTGCTGCCACCAGGGCTAATCGGTTTCCATCCGGCGGGGTCGGTTAGGCTGTTAAGGCCCATAAAATCCCGTTACCCCCCGCCCTCGTACACTCGTGGTGCTTTCAACGCGCTGTTTTTCCTTTATTTTTGGTCCGGCATTAGCGGCTGTAAGATTATGTGCATTTATGCATGAGGATTTTTAATAAGTCCAAATTTCCTTCCCAACAGCGCTGGAGAAACAATTAAGAGAGGGAAACTGCTACGAGAGTAAATAGGGAGATAGTCATTCATGGCGAATTAGCACGCGATGGAGCTTCTGTTTTGCTACTTTCTTGCAGCAATTTGCTTTTGTATTCCCTTTCCATTCCCTCATTCGAGCACCAAAAAATTAGACTGGTTCATGGAATTCCGAAACATAGTTATAATATTAAATAATATTTCGAACGTGATAATAGCCTGAGAATAACGCAATAACGTACATGGCCACAGTGAGCCTCGCATTCTTCCCGATTATTCTCTCGACGCAGTAATTCCTCTTATCTCATCACTTGTCCACAGTTCTCACGCCCAAATATTATATGAAAAGTGATAAATACCTCAGGGGATTGCAGCTACAAAATTGTTTGCGAACATCCCAAAACGTCATCGCGTTTTCCATGTACGTAATTGTCAAATTATTATCCAACGAAAACAAATTTCACGGGTTTAATTAAGTTTCCGAGTTTTATTTGTTTCATGCTGAGGAAATGTTTATGAGACAAATTGCTGGGCGAGAAAATAATTAGGATACCGGACTTCGTTCCGCGATCCAAATTCGTCCCTAATGATTCCTCCGGTCATTTTCCCATGACCTTCTCGCTGCGGGGAAACAATTTTTGCGCGAGGGGACGAACGTGACCGGGATGACTCGTCGATTTTTTTACTCGTGATTCGTGCCTGCCTTGAAATGCTGTTGTATCAGCGGAAACGTGGGTCTTTTATAGTCTAAACTGGCTCGCGGGAAGGAAACTCTTACTCCGAGTGTGCGAATATTTCTTGGGGTTAAGTGCGGCGTGTATGGAAGAGGGGACGTTTATCCTCCCGTCCCGCCGAAAGGGTTGTGAGAGGGAGGGAAGGAAAATGGTCTGGAGCGAGGTTGGTCTGCCTAGCTCACCTTTCGACTCAAAAACCCTCCTTTTCCGGGAGTCCTGATTCCGGGATTAATTCCTCCCGGAGTCTGCTCCGGACGCATTTGTCGGGTTGTTCGCTCATCTCCGTGCACCCGACCCTGCCCAATTCTCTCCCTCACTGTGTTCCTCCCCCGAGTTTATATCCCTCCGACCGATGCCCTCTCAGTACTCCCTCTCCCTTCCCGTCTCGCAGGCCAGGAGAGAACTTCTGCTCCTTTGACCTCTCGTCGACCGTCCCGAACCTATTCCTCGACCAATCCTTCCTATCTCTTTCCCGCCTGGGCGATATTTCAGTCTGCAGTATTCCCTGAATATCGTGACGCGATAATTACCTAACCAGAGAGGAAAGTAATAGCTATCTTTACTATTTTTTGCAACACTGTGAGATTAAATACGATTTTTTTAAATGATTGCGGCGTGAGATGCGAGGCAATTGTGATATCAGGTGATTTGCGATATCATAAATTATGCGAACATGAAATTATGTATGTACATGTCCCATAATGTGATGAAGAGGGGTTAAATGCAGGGAAAAATTTGAGAGAGAAATTTCATGATTGCAAGCAGTGGATTATGTTCATGTTCATGCAGGCGGAATGAGTAAAGAGAGAGAAACTTTTGAAAAGCAAATGAGAGATGCGGGTCGTGAGGTAATCCATGATATTCCTCTCAATCGTTGCTACAGTCACTATTCTGGCGTCACTACACCCCACTGATTCAACCCTCTAGCTGAGTACAATAAAACTTAAATGCATTTGGCTACTTAAGGCCTTCAATTCTCTGGGGCTCTCTGTGACTCACTAACCACCCCACTCTCTCCTCCCCTCTCCATTCTATTCCTTATCACCCCCCTCTAACCCTACCCTAGGCCTTCACTCTATCCCTAGTAGTTTTCTTTTATCACGCTGAAAAAGGTTGCTGTGGCTGCCTAAGAGTGAAAGCAACCTTTTATATGCTGTTTCCTAATTTGCTACGCGTGTGACCGCGGAGTATATTCCATGGCCATCATCCTCTCTAGTGATCAATCATAAGTTTGTTTTGACGCAACTCTCCACTCGGTTCATTTCTTTATTAGCTAATCTCTTTACGCATGCACAAATCTTGCTTATACTCTACACTATTTGATTCACACGAGGACTTCATTTGCCATTCGGTATTCCACCACACTCATGTATTTTCGAGACCTACATTGACACTGTCAGATCCACCCCTTAATATATTTCGTACGTAATATTTGTAGAAGTAGTGCTGGTTTTTTTAGGAACTCCAGCTGCTATGGTTATAGTGAACTGTCTAATCAAAGTTAGCATTATCCTCAAACCTAGGAAAAATATAACATCCCTACCCATAGCATGATTCAAACCCTCCGGCCGTAATAGCGAGATCGGTAGCCTAGTGACACAATTAACGAACCAGGGGTTCGAACCCCACCCTGGGCGTGAATTCTATGATGATCACTAATTCTAAATCTTGACCTTTTGATTCTCAGACCGGTGTTCCACTTATCGGGCTACAGTGTGCGGCCCCCAAATATGTAAATTAATTGGTGGAATAGCGTTAATGGGTCCCTAAACCCTTGGATCTAGCTTGCATACACTCGTGCCACGCCTTTCCAGTCCGGGTGGCACCGCATATTATCTCACTCTCGCATCCCCCGGACTTCTCACCCTCCCCTTGCTCACTAATTTCTCGCAGCTTCCCTTTATAATGGGACGCCCACGGACGAGAGTTACCGAGCTCCTTTCTGCATCGCTCATGCGTGGTGTCCCGCTTTTGAACTTCTCCCCTCCCCATCTTTGTAAATCCTTAGGAGGCACTTCCGGTCCGGCCTTGGGAACTCGTCTCTTTCGCGAGTTTTCCCCCCTCATTCTTCAGTCATCCCCCCCTTGTTTGCCCAAGTTTTTGAGTCGAGAATGGGGGGATGGAACGCGACGATGTTAGCTCTCCACTCAGTCGGTCCAGTTTTTGGAGGTTCAAGGGGGAGTTAGGTGTTTAAGATTTAGGGTGGGCGTCTCTCCTTCCTCAGGTGGGCAAACATTGGTGGAGGAAGAGAGGAGAAAATAAATCGGAAGGACGCCTGAAAAATGACGTGGCTCCTCGAGTGTCTTTTCGTTTCGAAGGTTTGATGAATTTCGTGCAGAGTAGGCGTGAAATATCACGGTTCAAGAACTCGCTGAGTCTCTCGTCTAAATTATTCATGGAAAAAATGTTCCCATTTGAAGTAAATCAGTAAAATATATCCCTCCATGAAATATTCTGAAAGGATCTTTGATGTTGAAGTGTTCCATCGTTAGACATTTAGCTTTGAAGTTTCTAGATGAATTCAACTCGATGAATTTCCCTAAGAAAGCATAGTTATTGGTACATTTCGTAAATGATCCAGATCAGATCCAGATCGTTTTTGCTTTCAGCAATACTTCACAAATATTGAACTCGTTTCTTTCTTAGGGTGACTATTGATGTTAACACTTAGGAATCAATGAAAGAGTTTATTTTTATGCCCGGGAAGAGCAAAAATCTAACATATCTCTTCGTGAATACATTCTAGCTAGGTTGTTGTCGACCCAATTCGCAAGCCTATCCTTTTGGGTTTTCGATCTAATGTACTACTTTAATTATTATTTCACGGGAATTGCTCCCCCTCTCATAAAATTCCTTTTCCTTTAATATGCCCTCAAAGTCTCTCCGCTCTTTCAATTTCGCAACTCTTTCTCTCTCTCTCTCTCTCTCTTCCTCGTACTTTTTCTTACCTATTCCTTTTCCACTCAACCTCCCCCCGGGCTCCCAACTGCCTTTGCAGATTTTCCCTCTCTTCAGCATGATTTTCCTACTCTTTCTAAGCGTCCTTTAGCCCCACCCTACGCACCAAGCAATGGTCTTCTTGTCCCTCCCTCTTTTCATATCGCGCACCCAACCCAATTACTACTAATGCTTCACCCTTCACCCTCAAGGAACCTCCCTCCATCCACCCAGGCTGTTCTTCGCCCGTCACACCCTGTTTCCTGCCCTCTCCGACCTCTCTTTCGCTCTCCCTTCCTGTCATTCCTTTTTATTTCCACCATTCCCTCACCCTTTCACCTCCGCGAGCCCTTACACGCACAGGCCTCAACCCGCCCGCCTCTCCTTATCGTCATAACCCTTCAATTATTCCCACCCTCCCCCACTCCTCTCGCCTCGTCAACCTTCTCCGTGCCTCTTCCCAGCACACCCCATCGAGGGACCCCCTTCATCATTCAGGCCTTACCCTGCCCTCCCCCCCCTCCTCCCTTCTGTTATTTCTTCCTTCCTACACTCCGAATGGCGCCTACAACCTCTCTCCCCTTCGTTGTCATCTTATCCCTCTACGGCCCCAGCGTTTTATTTTTTCCGCGCCCTCGTTCACTAAGGGGTTTGTTTGTCTCTCGTCCGGATATTGGTAATTGACCTTAGCCCTTGCATAGGAAGCTGGCACCACGCACTTTATGAATATGCTTCCCGAATCTTTACATTTGTGCTTCTTCGAACGAATGAAAGTAAAAAATATCCTAATACATATTATCATGTTTGATATCGAACACACGAGATGCTACCTGAGATAAAGTAGCTTTTATATTATTTTTTTCGGAATATCGTTTTCGTAAATTGAATAGTAAATATAAATTCAATGGTAAATATAAAGGAATATTTATATTACAAACGCCTGCTGGGGTAACTTGGTAGTTTATCCTGAGCATGACGCCGAGACGTTGAAACGCGTCGGAAATACATTCAAAACTGAGGACAGTACAAAGTTGACTTTCATCTTCTTTTTTCATCGTGTTGGTAGCCTCAAAATAAAAGGTATGTCTTTTGGTATTTAGACGTTTTTTATCACTGACGTTATAATGCGTTGTTAAAAGCTGAGTTCTCTACAAGAAACACTGATACAGTGTCACTTGATTGATTAATTATCGCTGTTGTTCCATAATAAACATAATCTGCTGTTTAACTAGAAATTACCTATCCAAGGATATGTAATTGGGTAGCCTTGCTTTCATTACTTGTCATATTTTTTCGATGGAGGTGACTGTCAGCTTAATTCATTTGAACTACCAGGGTAAGGCTTGAGATAGATGCGTAATTGAGTAAAAATAGGAATTTGTAATGGAATGGAAGAGAGGTGATGAGAAACCATTCGTCAGTGTTAGGCTGCTCTTAACGAAATTATACTAGATGTCCACGTTTTAACGTCCCATTCGACGAACGGAGCGCTAAACTCTCCACAAAACACCTTAGTGGGAAAAGGTATACCGATGAAAAACCTCTACCGCTGTCGGGGTTCAAACCCTGACCCTTTGGATTGGAAGCCAGACTGTAGTAATCACAACGCCCCAATCCCCGTTTTCCTTAATATGTAATTGATTGTTATGATACCTTCTTTACATAAATGCATTAACATGCTACGTTCTAGATTAAGAATTTTGATTTGTTCGAGAAATGATTATTGTAATGCTAGAAATTCAATTCTTTTACAATAGAAAAATTGGTGTATTATTTATCGTATCGGCTATAAATCCATCAGGATATATATAAGTACTTGATTGTAAACGTTAGAATATCAAAAACGTTCCTTCGGCAAGTTTTAACTTAACACGAGAACAGAATATATTGGTTGTGGAAACATATGGACCTCAAATATCGCAAAGCTTTGTAGCTTTGTTTGAAGCTATAGTTTGTATTGTAATTAGATCGTCTTCGAGGGAAAATTTGATTCTCCGTAGTTTTGGAAGTATTTCGAGCGTGTGGATTCCATTCGAAGGTTGAAACACTGTTCACCAACCGTCCATGCTCGTGCAGACCAATATGAGCATAGTTTGTTAGTCCTAGTGGCATCCGTATTTGAAGACGAGCTCATGGCGCACTTCTCGCTGCTCTTGATCCATCATCCGTAAGTGTAAAACATGGATGGTGACGATAGCGACTCTTGCCATATTTGGAAACACTTTTGAACCGTACGCCATGGTTTCCTGTAGTAGTTTGCCTCCAGTGGAGCAGTTGCTCCAGCTCTCCTCTCTCTCTCGTTTCCTCCAATGAAATTATTCCGACACCAAAGTGGTGTACTCGATCGCGACCCTCTGTTCTCCCACCGAACGACTGACTGATTGATGCGTTTGGACAACTTCAAATGCACGTAATGCTCTTCACTGAAGTCACGCGCTCCTCAAAATTGATTCATGGTAAAACTTCATTCGCGGCGTGTTCTGTATTTACCACCCGTATTCCGGGAGTCTGAAATGCCTTCATGATGAAACAATTCTCCTTTTACACAAAATTAGTTTCCTTTCATCGATTATTACATCTTGCAAAGCTACAACACTGCATGAAACTTCAACTCTTGCAGGCTCTACTTTGTGGAATGATGGTATAACGGGAAAAATAATGCACTTAGTACTTATTCCACAAATTTATTTTAAACCAAACCGGTTTCGGGAGATTGTACCCTTGAAAATGACGTGCTAACGTCAAAATCGGTCGGGTTTCAAACAAATTTGTGAAATAAGTACCAAGTGCATTATTTCTTCCATTACAACACTAAATATCAACGTCAACATTTTTCTCCGATTCATTAGAAGTAATTATCTTGTTCGTAATAATTAATCATATAATTATTAATAATTATAACTATGTTCGGCTTTCAGCCTCCAATATTAATCCTTCTTGAGATAAGGTCAATGTATGTAGATAACTGGACAATTATGATTCGAGTAAATCCAAAGAAAGCCATAGTTTTAATCCTATCTCATAACCACCGCATTGAATTGTGTGTTGTGTTCAAAAATGTTATTAGATTATTGATTAATTTTATGAATTATGCATTTATTGGCATAAGGTTATCAAAAAACGTCGATGTTTTTGGTTCTCGTATTTTTATCTCGCATTGAGATCTAAATCTGTTGACAAGACATGCACATTTTGGATGAACGTGGCCCTGCTTAAGGGCGTTTCTGTCGAAAAAGTTTTATAAGCGAGAGAAGTCATAATAACATGACTATGATGTGAGAAAAATACCTCATTTGACTCTATAAGGAGTTAAAAAAAGAGAGCATACCTATTTCATTGCTTTACTTGATAGTTTATGTCGGAATTCGTTATTTTGTTCTGTTAAATATAGGAAGAAATAACTGACATTTTCTACGAATTAATAATGCTTGTATCTGTGGATATTTGTGGCATATACTTTAAATTATTATTTTATTTGTTATAAATTGCATTTAATTCTTCCCATATGAGCTTATATGTTCAAAATCCGCATACTATCGTCAGAAGCATCCGATGTTTTCTATTTCGCGTCAGAAAAGGCTGTGAAAATAAACTTTGCCAACCAATTTGATGCCCTGAAAAAGGGTGAACCTATACTTCAGCGATGTTATACGGCAAAGTACTTCGTTGATCGTGGGTTACAGATGTAAAACAGGAAATATCTTCCTCTTGAAAATTTGAAATAAACATTTTGATACATTGCTTTGTTTGATACTAGGTATATCGAGACATTCTTTCGTTCCATTGATTTATGTGAAAAGATACTTCCTAAGGGAATATATAGTCCAGGAGATCTTAAAGGAAATAAAAAAATTGCTAGACAATTTGGCACTAAATGGAGCCTTTTTGGCTAGATGGTACTCTTCACAACACGTTTTACGCAAGGATGATTACCCTCGAAAATGGAAAATTATAATTGTCATTCTATGGTATAATTTGGTCGTAGAAGAAAGATCTTATATGTAGGAAATGGTAGTTGTGCCTCGGAGTATTTTGATACCATAGATATCTGGTTTGAAACCCTCAGCTATGTGAAATGTTTTTGAGCAACATTGGAGTTAAGGTGAAAAAAACCGTATATTTGTAATATACTATTTTTTCAAGTGGTTTTTAATATTTATTTTATGTCCCCGCGCTGCTTTCCATAGTAATTATTTCTTGCCTTCTTTGCTAACTCTGTCAAATAATATGAAGTGTATTGGTAAAAATTGAAAGGTGTTTGTTATGTTTCGTTGCATCTTTAGAGAGAGGAAGACATGCAAATAACGATACAAAAGCGTTAGATACCTCAGTATTCAAGGATCGCTAATTGCTGGTTTCCTTCTGCGACGCTGCTGAAATATTATGTCGTTCAGGGTATTAATTCGTTTACAGCTCGTAGGATAATAATAGGATTCCAGCAATTGAGATGGCTTTAGATAATATTGTTATAGTTAAGGTTTTATTGGTATTTTCTCAAATAACTGTGTTATCATAGAAGGTAAAAGCTCTATATATTATTCGTAAATAATAATATAAAGTAACCATAGTTACTATAATTATTATAATGATTATAATAAAATTTTCAGTACTTGTGGTATTTTGAATAATTATCCGTTTTGGTAAAAATCCTAAACATGGAGGTATGCCTCCTAGATATAATATTCTTATGACTAATGTTATTTTTCTGTATCTTTCTGATTTTAATAGAAACACTTGTGGTATATAAAATAACGAATTTATGTTAAAAATAATGACCACTGCGATATTTAACACAGTATACAGGAGTTAGGGCGAGTGAATGATTCGAGGTTTTTCTGAGTTTTCCCGCACCTCGGGGCGCCCGTCGTCGAGTCGTTCACGCAACGCGCCGTCATCAGTCCTCTTGCGATCCTCTTCATACCCTCCCGAGGACGCATTCCCGCCGTCTCCTTCCGGTCTCTCGCTCCGCCAACACGCAATCTTTTTCCCCATCGACGTCGTACCCCTGGCTTCGCGTTCGCGCCACCCTTCCCCCCTCTCTTTTGTCCCCGACGCCATTCCACCGAGCCCTTTAACCCATCACATCTCGGCACGCTCCAATCGCTCCTTTCTCCGCACTCCCCCCTTAAAAAGAATCCTCCCCTCTCTCTTTACCTCACACTTTCCCGTCCCTACAAACGCACCAGCCTTCCCTTCCCTTACCACTTACTCCCGTCACCCAATCGAGATTTTTTCTCCTTATTATTATTTCCACTCCTCCCTACTTGTTCGATTCGAGCGAAATATCGCCCGCCATTTTTCCCCTGGTTCATTTCCTAATCGTCCTTCAATGTTTCCAATCGACTCCTCTTCTTTTCTATACCCTATTTCACTAAAGCGAAGCCAAATTCGACGTCGGCTCATTACGATAAGCTCTTAGACACGCTCCTTTTTCCTCCGTCCTTTTTGCCTTTAGATAGATATTTTCTACTATCAGGGCTATCTATCTGCTATCGATTCTGAAGGTAATACGTATGTTAATTTTGCCGGCAAAATCCGTATTATTTGGGTTATAGCATTATTTTGCATTTTGGACATGGCGTAATCTATTTTTATGAGTTTAGCCTGATGCTATGATGAAGTGATCGGAATGGATTGATGTTTAATAACATTGGAAATTGCTATATATTTCCGAACGCGAAGACCTTGTACGAAATATGTAACGTAGGTTGTTAAGGATGTAAAGGAGAACATGTTAATGTGAAGAGGTTTGTAGATAGAAGAATCGGGTGGAGGATTACGTCAAACTAATCTTAGGATTCCTTGCAAATAAAATAAAACTTTGTTGTATTCCACGTAAATTATTATTAAACTACGCTTAACCGGTTTAGACTGGTCCTCTTCAGGTAAATTACGAGAGCAGAATAATTGTTGAAATTAATTACTGAATTATTAATGACATGGCCGAAACCGGTCGAGCGGTCCATAGTAATAATTTGTGAGGCATGCAAAAAAGCTTTATTTTATTTGTACATGTCGAAATTCCACTAAGTTATTCTCCCTGCTATTGCTATCAGTCTTAGCGTTGGTGGCCATTGGGGATGATGTTGATTTTCCAACACGGTTTTTTCACTTACTCACGTCTCAATTGCAGCTAATGATTTGGTTCGTTGAGGCATAATTGCAGTTAATTTGTTTAGGTATCCTTTGGGTAAGAAAGTAATCCTACTTGGATGGCAAGTAGCTGGATTTTGGCTATTGTATAAGAGGCCTAAGATGATGAATGATAATTCTAAAAATTGAGCGCAAATGTAGGGCTCTTGCCCAAAAACAGACGTTGTGATTATAAAATAGTGAAACGGTCATAAAGGATAAACATATGACCCCAGGCACCTCACATGAAGAAAAGAGAAATTCAGAAACCTAAAACTCAGGAGCAGAAACATTCTTGATGAACAAAAACGAATATCACGTTAAGTTTTTAATTTTAATTCCATGCGGACAAGCGTGCAGTTGTACTTGAAATATTCATTAATAAAATACGATTTGATAATGAATTTGTCTGAAATGTGAACTTACGGTAATCGTGTCTAGTAAACTCCTCAACCTGTCTCATGCGTGAAAAAAACTTTACCTGTGGCAGTTTATTTTTCCATCCCAATGATTGATAGTAACTCTACTTAACACCTTACTAATGTAAGGAAAAAGAGTGATTTAAGAAGCCTATAGGTAGCAGAACGGTGGTGAGAGTGAGCTAAAGAGCTCCCAGTGAAATGAGTTTACCATGTGGGATGTTTCTAAAAATTGTCATGTACAACATTTTGCTTCGATTGATTATTGAGAAGAAATTAAAATGAGATCATTTCTCTGTACACCTGGCCAGAGGCTTAAAAAAGGAAGGGACTTGCTGACAAAGACACTTTACTAGCCATCTCTCACCATGAATGTATTCGATATGCTGGCCTGCAGGTGATTGCAAGCTATCCTTTTTCATTCTATCAGCTATATAAACCGATTACTCCGTTTGCTAGGAAAATGAGATGCGCTGCGTAAGAGATTGAATTCAATCATATATCAGGTTTACTTGATGCGATGACATTCCTGGGAGAAAAATAAAAAAAATCTAAGACAATCAGTTCTTTGCGGTACAGTTCCTTATTAAATGGTAATATGTTTTCAATCCTACTGCTCTTGTGAGGAACCCTTATGTAGACAGCAATTTTGTTCGGATCATTCATATGCTCTGTAAACAGAGGGATATATGCGATATAGCTTAATTTTTAAACCTCATCCTCCCTTTGTTTCGAGTGACTCAATGTATTCTACGACGACCTCTCCCTCCTTCTCTAATTAATAGAATATGCATGGTGGGTAGTGGTGGGGAACGCAGTTATCATGGCGGAGTACGTTGTCTCTTCTATGGTTTAGCGGTCTAATTCGTGGACGAATCTTTCGTTTTATCTGCGAATGCGTGAGCTTCCCAATCGGACAGAGACCCGTACGTGAGGACGAAAAAAGAAGTCTTCAAATGCCGAGGTTTTGACCGGAGTGAATAATATAAAAGCTGTTCGGTGACCCTCTCGGACTTTCTCTATGCCTATTTATAGCCGTTGCCCAAGTTCGTCCCCCGAACACGAGTGCATTTCTCTCATCCATCTTCCGCTCCTCCCACCTTTCCTCATCCCTCCCTCTCGTCCCCATCTTCCGCCCACGCTCCCTCTCTACTCCCAGTCCTGACACAACAAGGACCCCTTTTACGGTTTTATGTATATATATATACGTACGTTTTCGAAGGGTGCACAATGGGGAATGAAGGGAGGGAGGGATAGATCGGTCTAGTGGGGTGGGAGGCGAGGGTTGAGGGGTTTGAGGGGAGGGCAAAAGAGGGGAGGAAGTGTTAGATGGATGGGGTGGCGACAGAAAGGGGTTAGTAAAGGGATGATGGGTCGGAAAGACCGATGGCAGCGGGTGGGGGAAGGGGTGTGTCGCGAGGGAATAGGGGGGTTGGTGCCCGCGAACCCTTGCTCTCCGAAACTGTACGCAGGGAGCAAGTAGGAAGACGCCTGCTAGAGATGGGAATTGCTGGCGTTGGGGGGAGTACCAACGGGGGGGGGGGGATTTGTTTCGAAGTGGGTAGGGTTGCGGAAAGGGCTGCGGGACCCCCTGTCTACCAATGCCGAGACGCGAGGGGGTGGAATGTGACGCTGGGCGAGGGTGCAGCGCCGGGTAAGGGTCGTGTGGGGGTTCGGAAATCTGTAAGGGGTGGATGGTGGCGCACCGTCGGGGGCTGCGTTAGTTATGGCCCGGGAGTCTGTGGCGGGAGGGGCGTTGCCAAGCAACGGGGGCGATGCTACCAAAGCAAAGCGATGGATAATCAACGGGTAAATGATTTTTTTTTTGCCCCTCTCGCTCGCCTTTCGGTTTGTGAAGGTGGTGGTCGGGAAAGGGTTGTTTTGAGCATTCAAGGGCCCGGGGATGGGTTTTGGCTGAGGCGGGGATGAATGCAGGAAGGGCGGAGAATCAAAACCGGTGACACCTCGTCTTCCTCCCCTCCGATACCCGACTTTTCCCCATTCTTCCACTCCGTGCTCGTCCCCCGTTTTTTTTAATCCGCATCCAGTACCATCCATCCCCCTCGCTTCCCTCTCTCCCTCACATTACCCACTCCTCGATCCTTTTATGCGCAACGGCCTCTGTACACGCTTCGAATGACTTAAATGCAGGTGGGGGAGGGGAAGAGAAAAACCCTTTAATTTGATTATGCCCTGACAGAAGTCTCTGTAGCAAAAAAATTATCAGAGCAGGATAAAATTATGGCAAGGGAAAGAAAAAAATGGTTTTGAAAAAAATGAGTTTTTTTAAGAATATTTCCCTTCCCTGCTCAACACGTGCTAATAATTCATTGCAACTTTTTTTCTGTTCCACCCCTGCTCTCCCTTTTTTGGTTTTCCATTGTCGTGCGCGTAATTTTCTTTTTAGGTATTTTTAATTTCTATTTTATTCAGCGTACTTTTCTGATATGTGAGAGCCGGAGACGGACGCACCGCACGTTCCCCATTCCTGTCCTGGACGGAGAGAAGGGGTTGCGCGAACTGCCGTTGTTCTCCGGGCGGACCTCAAGGCGTCTGGCAATTGTTTACGTCGTTGTCTCCGAGGAAAAAGTTGGAGACGCGAAAAGCAGCGGGGAGGGATGGGAGAGAACAATCAGATTACGCAACGCTTAGTGCCCCACGCGACCGTGGTGGCGGTTTAGAAGTGGGAGGGGAAGGGGGGGACCGTAACGACGTTACGCTTTTGTTTTGGCGACGTCGGAATACCCACGCTCCGTTGAAAATGAACTTGATTCGCGCACTCCTGCAACGAAACTCTTGCGCCGAAATAAATTGGGACACGGAGGGAACAGATTCTCCGAGCGGAGGAAAGAGGAATTGTACTCCGCGATTTGAATGCCGTTTACCCCCCTTGCTCTGCAACTGTGTCTAAAACATTTTTGCCACAAACGACAAGAAAAACGCATAATGCGAGTCCCATTTTCCGGAAGAATCTTTTCAAATTTAATCAAGCAGTGGCGAAATTGCGATCAAAATGCACGAAGTCGTCATGTCAAAAGTAATGCATGTAGCGTTTTTTGGATGAGTTGTCCAGCCTGAGGGGATTGCATTTGTTAATTGCCTACATTTCCCAGAGTTCGAGTGACCAACGTATTTCGTAGTTATAACTCGGAGTTAGTGTGGTTATTAAAGTAGAGACTACAGTGTCCGTTGCCCAGGTTTGAATCTCGGCAGTGGCACAGATTATTCAATGGAATCCCAGTCGCTATTTGAGTGATGTGAGCAGAGAACTTCAAGTAAAGCACTCCGTCCGTCTAATAGGACGTTAAACTGTGGACCCGCAAGGTGCCTTTTGATAAGAGCACAATAATGTCGACGTCTCGCCAGTTTTCTCTCCATCATTCGCTCATTTTATAAATCCCTATAGTTTCCCAAATAAACACAATCGTATCCATTCTTATTTGGTAAAATGACAAGTTGTCGGTCACCTTCCCTAATAATGACAATAGTAAACGCAATTTCCTCGCTCATTCCTTAGAAAGGTTAAAAAAAATTCAAGACCGAAACTAAGGGGATTAAAGGTTGGAAAAAAAGTTTAAAGCTGCAACTTCTGAATGAACTCTCTGAAGGGCCATATCTAACCACGGGACGATACTTCCATTATTAATGGAAAAAATAATTGTCTTAAGGTTTAAAAAATGAGGGGGATATATCGAAGTAATGCCCATTTTTCTCGGCTTAAGATATTGAAAAGTTAAACAGTATATAGTTCCTTCTGAAATACGTTAAAAACACCAAACGTTTGTACACCTTATTAGCGTAAAAATAGAGGATAGGGTTAATGTTTTGGTTAGAGTACTGTTCTCTCATCCCAAGGGCTCGAGTTTGTATCCAGTCAAAGCCAAAGACTGTTCATTGGCACTCCGGTTCCCACTTGATTGCTGTATGCAGAGTACTGCAAGCTCAGTAGTCAGTCCGTCGGATGGGACGCTAAGCCGTGGATACCTTGGCGACTTTTATTAAGAGCTGGCTAATACCGACGCCTGGTTTCTCTCCACCCATCTTCTATTGTCTGAGAAATTTCTACCTCTACCCATTCTATTCCAAATGGTGCAACATTATCTGAGGTGTCAGTCACTTTCACCCGAAGAACTTCTACTAAAAGTAAAACTTAAGTCCACAAAATGGTGTGATCCACTGATCCCCATTAATTTTATTGAATGGTTAGAAATATTTTAAATGTTACACTATTATCTATGGGGAATAGTTTTCAAATTCTGAATGTCATAACAGTTCTTGGTACAGATTTACCACCTAGTAAGTAATTAATACATTACAAACTGATTATAACTGCACTAAATATGCCGTAAAAAGGCGTGAAATTCGTGCCACACGGGTATTTTAGTAATGCACACATCATCATCATCATCACATCCTACGAAGACAGCTGCCCCCTAAGGACCAGGAAGGAAGGGTGTAAATTACCCTGGTGGGGAGCAGAATTAGACGGTCTCCGCAGAGAGACTAGGAAACTCTTTAATAAAGCAAAGAGGACAAGAATGCCTCGGGATTGGGAAAACTTTAAGGTTGCCCAACGGAGGTACAAAGCAGCAATCAAGCGCTGTAAAAGGGACTCATGGAGGAGCTTCTGTGAGAGCGTAGAGACTGTTCCACAGATGGCAAGACTTCATAAGATCCTATCGAAAGACTCAGAAGCGGGAGTGGGTTCTCTGCTGCTTCCCTCGGGAGACTTCACGTCTTCCGACAAGGAAGCACTAAAGCTAATGCTGGAGACCCACTTTCCAGGCTCCAGGGAGTTGAGGGAGATGCATCATGGGAGGAATCCCATCCATCCGGCTCGGACGGAATGGAGACTTTCCTCCAGCATCGTGACGTACACAGTTACAAAATGGGCAATCATGAGTTTTAGCCCCTTTAAGGCTGCTGGGGAGGATGGGGTATTTCCTGCACTCCTTCAGGAAGGGCAGGATCTGCTCCTCCTTCCAATGGTAAGAATATTTCGCTCCTGCCTGGCTTATGGATATGTTCCGAAAGCCTGGAGGGTCACCAAGGTGGTTTTCATACCTAAACCAGGTAAGACTGACTACACAAGAGCAGACTCCTTTCGAGGAATCAGTCTGATGTCTTTTCTACTGAAGACACTAGAAAAGATAGTGGATAGATACATAAGGGATGGGCCATTAAGGGATCACCCCCTGCACCTGTATCAACATGCCTACCAGAAGGGAAAATCTGTGGAGACAGCGCTCCACAATCTTGTTAGCAGGATTGAGGGAGTGCTGGAACACGGAATGTACGGACTGGGGGCATTTCTTGATGTCGAGGGAGCATTTAATAACACGTCCTTCGATCAAATATGCATTGCTGCAGGAAGACATGGTATCCATGCTCACATTGTGAGCTGGATTAGATACATGTTGGAACAAAGAACTGTAAAAGTAGTATTGAGAGACAGTTCAAAGAAGGTAGCTGTGACTCGAGGCTGCCCTCAGGGAGGAGTGTTATCTCCACTCCTCTGGAATATGGTAGTGGACAGTCTTATTTTAGAATTGAATAGGACTGGCGCATACACTCAAGGGTACGCAGATGATGTGGCTATAATCATCACTGGAAAGTACCTTGATACTGTCTCTGGACTCATGCAGAAAGCCCTGGATAAGGCAATGGGGTGGTGTGCAGAAACAGGGCTGACTGTAAATCCGGAGAAAACTAAGCTTGTATTGTTTACCAATAGAAGGAAAATGGAGGGCTTTAGACCTCCCTCTTTGCAGGGAAAGGTTTTATGTCCCTCACCATCGGTCAAGTATCTTGGGGTTATTCTGGACTCCAAGCTTAACTGGGGAGAGCATTTGGAGACCAAGGCAAAGAAAGCTTGTGCCTCCTTATGGATGTGCAGGAGGACCCTTGGTAAAACATGGGGACTTCAGCCAAAAGCCATTAGATGGATTTATACGGCAGTCATTAAACCTAGTTTCTTGTACTGCTCTATAGTTTGGTGGAAGAGAGTCCGGCTGAAAACTGCTGGGAACAAACTGAACCACCTTCAAAGATTGGCCTGTATGGGCATTTCAGGGGCAATGAGAACAACCCCAACTCTGGCGCTGGAAACGCTGCTGAACCTCGCTCCACTCCATGTGGAAGCTGAGGTGCAGGCAAAGACAGCGGCTTATCGTCTCAAATGTATGGGACAGTGGTATGACAAAGGAAGTTCCTATGGTCACAGACAAGTTTGGACAGAGCTCATGAAGTCGAGTCCCATTCTCGGGATGGGCAGTGATGGAATGATAGCCAGGTTCAACCAAACACCCCCCTACTTCAAAACCCACTTCCCGGATAAGGAACAGTGGGCTAGAGGAAAGGGGAAAGAACTTCATTCTGGGGCCGAGGTATGGTATACGGACGGCTCTAGGAAAGAAGGAAGAGCGGGAGCAGGGGTCTACAATTGTAGCACACCAAGGAAGCTCTCAATCCCTTTGGGAAAATATGCTACGGTGTTCCAGGCAGAGGTATATGCACTTCTGACCTGCGCGTATGCTATTAAGGAAATCGGGATGTTTAACAGACCGATACACATATGCACGGATAGTCAGGCAGCTTTAAAGGCACTGACATCACCATGGTGCAAATCACAGCTGCTGCAGGAGTGTCGTGAGGCACTCAATGATATAGGCAGATGCGGCAAGGTGGAACTTTTCTGGGTGCCTGGTCATGCAGGCATATATGGAAATGAGATGGCTGATGAGCTGGCAAGGGCCGGTTCCAACCGAGATCCGATTGGTCCAGAGCCAATCATACCTATTGCCTCGTCGGTAGGGATGGCAGAAATTAGAATGTGGGGGCTAACCCGACATTCTGAGATCTGGCGAGCTGCACCAGGCCTTAGACAGGCCAAACTACACATTGAAGAGCCTAGGCCTGGGCTTGCCAAAAGACTCCTGTCACTAAACAGGGGTCAACTACGAACGGTAGTGGGACTCCTCACGGGGCACTACCAGGTGATGAGGCACCTGCACCTCCTGGGAATCGTAGATTCCCCTAGATGTAGGTGGTGTGAAGAAGAGGATGAAACCACATCCCACATGTTATGCGAGTGCCCGGCGGTGATGAGGACTCGAAACAGGTACCTGGGTTCCCCATTTTTGGAACCGAGGGAGGTAAGGGAAATCCCCATCGGGGACTTGTTGGCCTTTAGCAGGGCGATCGGCCTTTATGGGTGACTTCTTCAAAGGGTGGTTAGCACAATGGACCAATGGGTCTAAGTGCCTCAGGGCCTCCGTTGTGAGGAACTCCACCTCTATTACAATCTATCTATCTAATGCACACATCTGAAGAGTATCACGATCAAAACCGATCACAGTCTTGTTCGGCAACGACCGCGGATCCGATGCTGTCCGTCTGGGCAGGTTGCGTCTGCGATGCTTGGTCGATCGGGTACCACAAATATAGCTTGGTGTACTTGCCTTGCCGGCAGTGTTGGTGGCACGCGATGAAAGTTCACCTCGTGCATTTCAGATCCAGCTATCAAAAACATGATGATTAACATAACACTCCAGCGATGAGACATGATTAAGTCGGCTTGGTAACACTTAACACCCGCTTGGATTCAAGCACAGAACTTAATGATTGCTCAGTGTGATCTTCCTTCCATTTTAAAGAGCATATATGAAGGTTGCGTGACGATGTGAGACAGTAAAGGATGTATATCTGTCGCCAGGGTGACCTGACCTTTTGAACTAAGCCTTGAACTTGGAAATGTGATATCTTGGATGCGTTTCGCGAGATCACATTGTGGATGTTCTTATTGCTAAGTTGCGAGAGGTCGTTTATGTTTCCCTGTGAAAAGTCATTAAAGATATTATTGCTTGGCGGAGGCGGTTCTATGAATTTTATTTTGAAGCTTCCGCATGCGTGCGACATTTATCTTCTCTTCTAATGTCATACAATATTCATGCACACCATCTTTTACTCATTTTTATCGATTTTTATGTGATAAATTTTATCTAAGAAGAATGAATATTTTTTATTTGTCTTTTTAGATCTTTGTTTCTATTTAACTACTTCTAAATCCTTTGCTCCATTTACACTAATATATTTTCCCTATTAAAATAT
The DNA here is from genome assembly GCA_933228895.1 of Platycnemis pennipes. Lineage (NCBI taxonomy): Eukaryota > Metazoa > Arthropoda > Insecta > Odonata > Platycnemididae > Platycnemis > Platycnemis pennipes. The sequence continues at coordinate 59,386,547 of OW121853.1, forward strand.
CTCTTCAACAATTTGGTCTCAAGTATTCGCTATTGGCTGAGTATTTTCCATAAAGAATTATAATCTCCTTTGTATTTTCTCTATAGCTCCTTGCTACAATCTAGCTGATTACTACGATCCTAAACTCAGCACCAGTACTGTCTAAAAGTGGCTTCCTCAGAATAGGCTTAAAGTAAGAGTTGGTGACAGAATTTAACCTCACCTACCACACTCTTATATCTACTCCGCCAACACCGATTATGCTTCTTAACCAAAAATATACAGTTAGAATGAGGTTGAACTAGTATCACAGAAGATCGTTCACTTTCTTGGCTATTTTTTTGCTCTTCGTTCTGTTCGCTTCACTACCTAAGGTGGTCGCTGACATGTGAGAGAGAAGTTGAACCTTAATATGCTGCACAATAAGCAAAACTTGTAAGTCATCTCAGCACTAAAAATAGGGCAACATGATTTTTCGAAACATTAGTTCAACAGTTTCGACGAAACATTAGAAGAAAGAGTTGATAGCTAGCGAATGTTTGCGGCTCGGTGTTGGAGGGCGTGGTCAGTAAACGCCGGCTAAGGAATTGCTGGGGATGCATAAGCATAAGCACTTCTACATGCACGGAGTACCTGACGACCTGCTGGAGAGTGTGTGGCTGGGAGTTAATAATCACCATACACGAAAATAGGTACCATAGGTATTTAAAATTCGCTAAATAGGTAAAAAATAACTACTTACTTCATTAGGGAAAGGCGTAGGATATGAACCACAAAGGCATATGAAACTAAATGATGGCTACCTAGAATGGAATATGATAATCAATGGCAGGCTGAGAATTTGCTACAGCATATTTATTTTTAATTCCCGGATGGGGATGTTTTGACGGGTGCGCGTAAGAGTAATTTGTTGGGCTTGCGGAATAAAATGGTATGGGTGGTTTGGATTGAATAATGGGAGATATACGTGGAACTACTTAAAAAAAACATAAAAAGTTGGAGACCATAAAAATACTGTTTTACATCTAACTTACCTAAACATCGTATGTTATAGAGGTTATAGAGAACTGTTATGTATAACTTGCAAATATAAAGTAATGAGATAGTGAATAGCAAAAGTAAGATAGCAACAATTTTTTTACCTAACGCTTTTGAGTGTCTAGGAGCGTAATGCACATCTCGAAGGAAATCGTTGTACTAATGGGATGCTCCTAAGCCAGAGAAGCTTGTAGGTCGGTTCCCCATTCAACATAATGTGGCCACTCACAATTATAATAATAACAATAATACGATATTCAAGATTGGGTTTTACACGGCCGTATTGTGCTATTAATATATATCCGATGAAAAGGACTACTCTACTTACATTTCACATGCCTATGCGATTGCTACGTTGATTTTTATTATCACTTGTTGTCCGCACACGAATATATGGGTATACTTCCTACGTTGAGTATCGGCAAGGGGCACCCATCAAAGAGAAGGAGGAGCGTCGAAACTCGGTGGGTCATGCTCTTTCTGCTTCTCGGAATCACCCAACCGGCCGGATGCGTGCGCCCGTTTCAAAAATTACCGCGGAGCCTTGGGGAAAGTGTCTGTCGGTGGAGGGATCGCGGAAGATATTAATCAGGAGCGTAATATAATCCCGCGCCGAGCGGAGCGTGAAATAGCGAAAGAAATATATGAACGGTAAACGAGCAATGTTTCCACTCCCCTTCCCTCGCAACCCTTTCAACTTCCGGTTTGTCTGCGTCGGGGAATTCGCTCCATCTCTCCGAATCCTCACGCGCAAGTGCGCAGTCGCGAATGTATGTACCAGGAGAACACATGCACAGGCGGGGGAGCGCGCGCGCCCGAGCGCCAATTTGCGTTCAAACCCCAACCCCATTCCTCCCCCAGGAGGACTCGTCATCTCAAACGTGCTCAGGGGTTAAAACGTTCGCGGGGGAGGGAGAACAGGAGGAGGAGGGGGAGGGAGAGAGAGAGAGTATCCACCGAGGGAACAGGAAGTACGCATGAGTCACACTCACTTGTTCGCGTCGTATATGTACTCGCCGTCCTTTCTGCTGTGCAGCCCCTGTCTCTTTCTCCCCCAGCTTCCCTCTCCCCCTTCCCATTTCCACCGAACGTCCTCACTCTCCATACGGCGCACCTCACCCACAAAACCCCTCTCTTTCCGCGCACCCCTTTTTACACTGCGGACGATCCCCTTCGCCACCCGTCCTCTCGGGAGTCGGTTAAAGGGAGGAGCGTGCGGTGGAAGTGGTGCGGAGCGGCTTGGAGGGTGGTCATCTCCGAGAGGTCACTTGAGGGGGAAGGGCTCTCTCTCCCGGCGCAACATCCTCCTCGGACAAGTCTCTCGGACCCATCCCTTCTCAATCCTCTCCCCCAACATGTCTCCCTCTCGCCCACCCCTTTCCCTTCACTCTCCCTCTTTTCTCTCTCCCTCCACCCTCGAGAATTCTTTTTCTCCTCGGTTTGATCCTCGTTCTTCTCTTGCTGTGCCAGTTCCTCCCCTCGGCTCATTTCACCATGAATTTCGAGAGCATTCATTCCTTGTTCCTTCAATTTCCCTTTCCTATCAAAGACAAGTCGTCGACATTGGTGTGTAATTCTCAACAACGGTCGATCGCATCTTTCCGTTTTCTCAGGCAAATGTTTGCCTGCATGCAACCTGAATTCTCATCTTCCGAACATCCCTTTCTATTTGTTCCGCATATTTGTCTCTCGGTCTCCAAGCATTCCCTTCTATTTTCCTTTCCAGCACGTAATATAAAGAGAGTAATTGTCTCTATGAGTGCGTCCAATCTAACGTTACCTTTTTTCATGCACGGTGGGTAGTCCTCATGAGTACCTACTCCTTTTCTTCCGAATGAGACACTTCTAAATTTTAAACTTTGTCGTTCTTCTTATTACAAATCAACTAAGTGTCATCATTGGAAATGTATTATACTTTGAAATCACGACGGCTGAGTCGGAATTAATTATTTTTCGCAAAATATTGTGAATGTGTATCGTTATCACCGATTCTTATAGGAGAATTTTCACCACCCTAGATTATTCCTTAGATATCCCCAGTCCAAAAGTATGACCCATCATGACCGATTGATCATTTTTCCGTTTTCATCTCATACAGCCAACCAGTCCACATAAATTTCGTCCATTTTAAGTTTTTTTAAGAATTTCTCTTTTTTGCCACGTAGGTATATATCGCCTTTTTATCTTATTCTCCGATCACTTAAAATTAATTCTTTCATTTCTCTCATTAACACCGTTCTCCCTTCCCCCAATACCCTCTGAATATCTTATGTGTAATGTAATAAACGTTATTATTTGTTGCCAGCGTCGTTGTATTATTTGTTTATTTGGTATTATTTGTTCTAGACTGTCCACTAATACTTTGTTTTCCTCTAATATTTACCCAAATCCTTCTTAAGAGTGTAACGCTCTCACAAATAGCGTAAATATTTCTTTCTTCTTTATTTTAATTACCAGTCTGATCCTGGGATACTTTCTTTTATTATCTTCCGGACGTAGTTAACCATCATCCCCATCTTGCAAATAAATCTCTAATTAACGTTAAGCATTGTATTTTATTTCTAACGATAACCACCTATTTGCATTCCAACACGTTAATAATTTTCTAAATATTTAGGTAGTTGGACAACTTTGGAGGATACCCTATCTAGTAAACAGTTACGAATGATTAGGAAACAGACGCATAAGAAGACAATTTCACTTAATAATGAAATGAATATAAACAGATAAAAAGTAACAAATTGACCTTAGTTTCACCTCGAATAGTCCTACCATGTATGCAGTTTATTACACCTCTAAAGGGTATTATCAGTGGCTGAAAGTACCTCATATATAGAATGACCTTCAACCACTCTCAGGTTGGGAAAATGTCGTTTGTGATCAGATGTGATAAAGATTTTTGCCACCAAACGTGTGTAATCGATCATAGCATTCCCTAGACACTTCGCGTATTCCTCCCTCAGTCACCGTGTCAGCCTTAAAAAAAGGAAGAAAGAAAATAGCATCGCTGGTGCGGTCAAAGAGACACAAAAGCCATCGCGGGTGAAGGGTTATTTTGGCGCAAAAGCTACTCCCAAGAAAGAGACGGCCCATCCATCTATCTCTCCGCCATTATCGCCCTCTGCGTGTCTTTCGGCCACTTCTCCCACCCAACTCCATTCTTCCATTCCTCCACCATCATTCATATTCTCAGCTCTCCTACTTCCAATTTCCCTCTCCTCGCTATCTTCCCCGAGCGGACTCCTCATGCCTCCTCTTTTAACCTCTGCGGCCATCGTACCCGCATCTGTCGGTCCCTCTCTCTCGCCAGGCCTCCACTTCGTCGCCTCTGCCCCGCAACCGAAGCGTCGATGACCCTTCCCGGTGAAGGTCGGGAGACAGCAGTGGACCTCTATGGACCTCTATCCTTTCCCTCATTTCCCTCTCTCTTCTCTCCCCTCATGTCCCGCCAAAGCCGCAAGATATTTCTTTCACATTTTTCCATTTATGGAAGTTAGATGGCAACCTTCGAGTCTGGGACGAGAATTTTGCATGTACTCCATTAAAGAAAAATACAATATTCACCGATGAAACATGGAACCTTGGAAAATAAAATGGAACTCATTGGAATATATGATTGATTGACGAACATGTGGTCGATGATTACTAATCAAAGACAAATTAATCAGCACTATAAATCACAATGACCAGACTTAGTTTCTTCCATCCACGTCATATAATAAAACAACTTGGTGCGAAATTACTCAATTTCTTTTATTATAACACATTTCAAAGAAACTAAGTCTAGCCTTTGTGATTCTTAGTCATGCTGTCCCTTCACAAAGACACACTTAAGAATATCAACCTAAGCACCTTCGGCTAAATTCATGCACAAGAAAGAACGTCTTTTCCCTGTGGTAATTGTCACAGATTGCTTACAACGAGAAATATGGAACGATTCACTATATTTATATGTCAAATTCGGATTTTTCGAAACATATACGCGCGCTGTGAAAAGCTAACATATTCATGCAATGGGTTCATTTTCACCCAAGTGAAAGATAAAAATCAGGTGTAATTCGTGGGAAAAGCGGTACACACAAGTTCCTGGATTCCGTTTCCATTAAATAGCCGATGAACACTTTTAATCAACTGCCGTCTCAAAAATAAAAAATAAAAACTCATGGCTTTACCTTTCTTTTGCGGCCCAACATTCTCAAATGGGCGAAAGGGAGAAACGAACGTTTTCACTGATGTGTGGGAGGAATGTGAGGTTGGTGGAGTGGATACGTAGCAAAAAGGGGCATGTTCTAGGATCGCACATCAGGAAAGGGCGTGTCGAGGGACTGGGTAACTTCTTAGCCCGAAAGATTTTGAGGCCGTTTTAAACAGTGTGTCTACCCCTTTCTGGTTCGCATTTTGTATTTTCTCCAAATCTAGGAAATAGCGCTCAAGGTTCAGCTAATGGAAACCTACGACAAAGTACAGAGCGGCAATTAGTGACTGCAAGTGCAGCATACCTGTGTATGTCATTAAGGACCCACTTTTATGTTTGTTTGGGCATTTTTGTATTCAAATTTACTTTTAGAAATGACTTGAATATCTTTCATGGACACTTTAATTTTATTTAGTGTAATTCTTAATCTCCAATTTCTTCATACCTGTGCCACTTGGTACATTGAAGTGCCTTTGTTACAGATACATTCTTGGGGAAAATTGCAATTCCTCTTGATTTTTTTTCAAATTATCCTAGCTTTTCATGTGGGACATTCTGTGAGTATCTAGCCTTCTATTCCCATCTGCAGAGGTAATATATTTTAATAAATATGCTACTATGCAAGTCGTTATCGCCTCTCTGCATTGGCTCAGTTAAGTGTGAATCAAAATCTCCCGAGGCATTTAACCGCCTATGCGGAACTAAAGCAAAGCCAGGAACACTCCAGCTTTAAGCCTTTCATTCTAGCGACGCGGTGGTACAGAGGACATTGGCGTATGAGAGCAGTGAATTATTCAATTTGGTGGTGGTAATCCACGGAAATGTAATCTAGGGTGAAAGATTGAAAGGGGGAGGCACTATGCGTTTTATGCAGAATTGCATGCTCCAGCGAACCTGAGATCCCGTTTCAGACTTAGTGCTGGCTTATTTTTTTTATTAACTTGCATCACTCTATAGCCTTCCACTAGATGCAGCATTATCTACTTGAATGATCACGGACCCGGTGGCCTAAATTAAGGATATGGCGCCGTTCAGTTGGAATGGAAGTCAAGAAATCATCCGCATTCCGAGTAGGAAAAAATCATAACAATCCCATCCAGAATCGCACTTTTTTTCAAGTCTGCAATAACCAGACCCTGAGTGCTTCCCACAAAGTCCGTTCAGTAACTTGCAGTAATCTGGGGGCTCCGAGGGAAGATCCCATCCAGTTCGGGGAGGACAAGATGAAACCGCTTGTTAAGCGCAGCACCCAAATTGCAATTTGTCGAAATCCTTCGCCAGCCAGGTATTTGTTCCCGCGCCCATTTGGCGCGCAATTGCCGTCGAGCAAATCCTAGAGAGGGTTTTAAGGGGGTAGCGAATAACCCGCGGAAATTGACTCACGCCCTGCAGGGTGGGAGGTTCATGGGCGCAGTAGAATGCCGTGGAAATGTGGGAAATGATGTTCACGGATCCTGGAAAACGCCCATCTCTCAACTGCACTCGCTTTAATGCCCGAAGTTCGGTTCAAGGGTCTTAAAACTAGGATTGCAGTTGGCTCTTGTGCCTGCTCCAATCCCTCCCCTCCTCTACAGCCTCATCGTATGTGGGGACGTGCGATTTTTATCACACGGTATGTATTTGTGATTCAAAAGACCTCATCAGGTTATTGAAGAATTATGGACGAAATGACAACTAGCTTTTATTGTGTATTTATTGACCTATATCAATAAAATTTTAATGGTTGTGGTTTTTGTTTCTTTGGCGCGCCAGCAGCTCAAGTTCGTTTTCACCGTTTAACCTACATTCTTAAATCTATGGTATACCCAACATCCATATTCGACGCGTAATTCGAACCCACGACCCTTGGGTTGCTAGGCAAGGACGTAGCAACCTGGTTATCGTGACCGGCTAAATAAAATAGTCTTATTAACTGTAGTAGTTGTAGTTATTCGGAGAAGGTAACGGACAGCGCCGAGGTCATTTAGTATAGGTGGGTAATTGGTCAGAGGTAGGAATTTTCCTGGGGACGGAGGTAGGATGGAGCGAAATTCAGCGTCCGTAAGACCTTACTCTTGGTGAATTTCGCCAAGATGTCGCCAGTTTAACGTCCCATTCGATGGACGGAGCATCGCACTTGAAATGCTATCCACTCTGCACCCAAGCAGGAACTGGTGCCGGTATGGAAAATAACTGCCGATGGTCGGGATTCTTTCCCGGAATTTAGGGATGGTAAGCCTAAATTTAATCTACCTCACTTATCTGATCCCAATTATATGCTTAAATCACTCTCGATGTTTTATTGTCGATGAGTAATTTCGACCACACTGATCGAAATCGAGAAATGGCAGTATCATAATATCGTCAATTACGTCCATATCATCATTTGTATGCTTAATAATACAACGCTAAACGTATAATCTACATCTACGTAATGCCCTGCGAGCCCTCATGAGGGTGTGTGGCATGGGGTGAAGATCACCAAACATGAACTATTGACATATCGTGTCAACTACACTATTTTCGGAATACAATGTATGAAGGATGATCTCTCCCGATTTCAAGGATTCCACTTCGAAGACGAGCACAGCATAGTAGTAATGTCGTCACATTTATGCGAGCGCGGAGCGTTAGTACCGGGGAGCGGGCCGGGCTCTGGGAGGGAAACGGAGGCGCTTAAGGGCGCGAACCGCCGTTTGCAAGCAAGGGATGCGGCGCTGGAATGAGAGAGACGGGAGGGTTGGGAATGGTGCCGTTGAGGCGGGAGGTGGGATACGGAGCAGTCGGAATTGAAGTGAATACGTGTGAGGTAATGGTTTAAAAATTGCGTGTGGGGAGAGCGGGAGAGGAGACATGTTGGCGACGGGGGTGTATTGTGGGGGAGACGCAAAAGGAGGAGGACCCACACAAACAGAGACACGCGCAAATATACACGAAGGAGAAGGAGGCAGGGTGGTGTGGAGGTAGGCTTTGAAGGGGTTGAATCCCTCGGGGATTGGGAGGGAGGTTAAGGAGTGGGGCGGAACGGGTTGGGGTTTTCGGGGGGACGGGAGTTGGGGGCAAGAGGGGCTGGAGCGAGGGTGAGGGCTGCGTAGTTGGAATGGTGGGTGTGTGGTGGTAGGTGGTCGGGAGTCGGGAAGGTGGATGCGGAGCAATTGTTTTGAATGTGCTCCGAGGGATGGAGTGAGGTAGCGGGCTGGTACAAGGACAGGGGTGCGGGGGTGAGGTGGGAGAGAGGCTTTGGATGTGGTGGAGGGGGCTTGCGGAAGGAAATGAATGGAGTGGGTTTGGAGGGCGGGGTGGGAGGAAAAGGCGGCGGGATCGGCGCTGCCAACCGACCTCCTGAGGACGAATTTGGCTGAGCAAAGTACCCGACCATCATCGTTGATTGGATATTAGCATACAAGCCCGAGCCTAGGTGATACCTCTCCCAAAATTATGCCTCTGCGGCGAGTTATTACTTAAATTGTTGTCTTTGCGCTCATGCTGGTTTCATATTTCACTAGCGTCGTGAACATTAGATAATCAAGCATTGGTTAGTGCATCATAAAAAAAACTGCCGGGATAAGCAAGTGAATCGGGGGCTAAGTGGGAATGATCTGGAATGAAGGTGAATTACAGAAATACGAGTTTAGCGAAAATAGTTTCGAAAAAGAGGCAAGAATTAGTATTAAGGTTGGTAAACAACAACTAGAATTGAGCAGTTTAAGAAAGCATTCCCAAAGGAGAGGGAACTCATGAGAGGAGTGTTTTTATTAAGGCGAATAAAATCTTAGTTGAAACTGTAATGCAGAGCGTGGCGTTGTTTGGTTCATAACCTTTGTCGTTGCGGAGGGATAAGTGCAAATTAGTGGCCTTTGATATTTGAGGATGGAGAAGAATTCAGAGGGTTTACTGGATGAAGCGGAAGATGATTGAGGAAGAGTTCAACGTGGTAGGAGTGGATAGAAAGTTGGTCAGAGAAATATAGAGGAGGTAAGAGTAGACAGAGGACGTTTTGAGAGGCAAAGAATGTTGGAGAGAGCAATAAAAGGGAGAATGTTCGGTACTTGCGGAATTAAGGGCAAAAGATGATATGGTTGGCTTCAAAGTGGGCAGAAGACTTAATTATAATTTTAATGTAGGAAATTTGGATTGGTTGATAGGGTGTATAAGTGATATAAAAGGACTATATCTAAACCTATCGATATTGGTAGACTTCTAAGGACTCTAAAAACACATTCGTAAATATGTATATCAATGGGAGTGGTGATCGACTGGTGGAAGAATCATATATTTTGAGCAGAGCTATCTTGTAAATATTTCAGTTAAAACGAGAGGAATTTTGTTGTGACCGACAGTCGCCCACCTTCCGGTCATAATCAAAGGGGATATGAAAACCTTTTTGCAATGACGCTTGATTTTGGGCTGTTGGGTAGAGTACCTATTGGCCTCCCGCCCTAAGGAGCCGAGTTCGAATTCCCGCAGTGATAGATACTTTTCCTTGTTAGACCGGCGCCTACATAAGTGCTTTGTGCATTTAAGTAACAAACAAGGACACTAAAGTAACACGTAAGAGCACTTTAGTTCAGTACTTAGTACGCCTGATGCTACGATAAGCCGTGATCCCCTTGGCGCCTTCCATTACGAGCAGGCTGATTTTGACGCCAAATTTCTCTCCAACCTTCCTTCTTTCCCTTCCGTTCCCATCTTTGAATATTCCTCCCGATATGAGATGCGATTAAGTGTGAGGTGAACTTAAAACCCTAGGTGAGGAAATTCATTCTACCAGGGAGTTGAAGATTTTTCGGTATTGGATAAAATGATACTTCTTGGTGAATTCATACAATTCGTTGAATATGTACTAGTAATAATAATAATGCTGTTTAACCAATTTCAGCACTTACTTACGCATTATTAGTTCATCATCATCAATCATCCATCATCATCATCATTGGTCATCAATCCTCAGATTGGTTTGACGCAGCTCTCCACGTATTGAGTCCTATCGGCTAATCACTTCATATTTACGTATTTTTCCTCTTTCATATCCTTACATTCTGCTCCTTTCAAATCCGTTGCATTATTAGTTATCCATTTTAGTGATTCATTATTAGTTATATGTACATTTGATTGTAGTATTTCATCGTACCTGATGATAACGCAACTGCCTAAAACGGTTGTGCAATCCCAGTATTAAAAAAATTGCATTGAAATTCATCAATACGTGTTCATGAATCCAATCATGGAATTCCACAAAGTAAGATATTCATCATTTTATTACATTATTCAAGGTTTTCGGTGTTTATCACTGTCGTTAAATTATTCATACTTTTATAGCTGTCACAACATTCTTTCCGAAAATAATAGGTATGCTAGGGTACTTTCTTTCACTCTTTTTGTACTATGAATTAACGTAGTAACAGTGTTTTATAAACCAATGTAACCCAACACCATTGATCTAGCCGGAATCTTGTCCTTCCCAGAGCATCACATTTAGCATATCTGATATTCCATTAACGGTAATTTTTTCTATTTACAATTAAAAAATAACCTTAGCCACCAGAAAGCTTGTTGGCAGAAGCATTTGTGTTCGAAACTTTTATCTGTCCGTGAGAATCCACAATTCTTTAGCCAATTCGCCCCAAAAATCACTGAATATTATAAAATAACTTCCTCTTACCGCTGAAGTAGAGGAACGTCAGTGGCGCAAATTCAGAGGATATTAATTTCGCCAATTTTTCCCGAGTGCTTATATTACCAACTTCTTTCGGAGGAAAAGTATCAACCTCATTTCGCAGTATTGGATATTTTGAGGTGAATATTAAAAACGTTTGATTCCCCACTCCGCGAATTTTTCAAGAGGAGGCGGGGAGTGATGTCCGTGGGAGGAAAGTGCGAGACCGCAGCGGAAAAATCTCTCCTGGGACGGGATTAAGCTGCGGCTTTTCTTATGCCCGCGTTGTAATTCAGTCGCAACATCCTCGTGTATTCAGTTTCCGCTTGCATCAACATCCACTGATATCCATGCCAGCTCCCGTATGGATGTATTGTTAGAGAGTAACCAATTATTCACATGAAATATCCTACGCTACTTCCTTGTGGGAAATGAGGAAACAACTTTTTCATCGGAATATGTACCTATAATTACAATTGCGTGATCAACTATACATAGATTCTAGTATTTTAGTCTCGAAGCTTGTTGCAAGTATGAGGGATGTGCGTTATTGCCGTTTATTAAACCAATGTAAGATGATCCTGCAAACTAATTTTATAGCGGTATCTGCCCCATCTGGGTGACATCAATTTTAAAGACTTCTTGTGTGCGTGCCGAAGACTGTATTAAAACAGTCCACCCTATCGTCGCTTATCTGATGCCTATGATAAAATCTATCATTAATCGGTGAAGTTGATGACATATTGTGAACGTTACTGGAAGGTAGGTCTGCTTGACTCTCACCTATAAGACCTAATATGTACTTTGAACTTCTGTTTTTTTTGCGATTCGCCCGTAAGTACCTGTGCTAACATCGAATCAACGTTTTCTAACATAACTCTGTGGAACTTTGGCGTGTTGGAAAGCAATGAATCTAAAAAGTTTGCACTCATCTCATTTTACTCCCGCAGTCCCGCCGGCCCTCTTCCCTGCTCTCTCTTTCCTCAATCAAACTCCGTCCACCAAACCCAAATCCCTCTTTTCCCGTCACCCGAACACGAGTTATACATGAGGGACTTAATATTCTCTTGTCTGTTGTGCCCGATGATGCCCTAACGAGTGTAACCGGTTTTAACGAAAACTTTTACGTGGAATTATATTAATTTTAGTTTCACTGCAATAATTGTGACTTAAACAAGATTGACACAATATCCATCTTCCCTTGATTCATCGGCAGTTCTCTCCAACAATCGTGATTCTGATTCTGTTTTAGAAGACAGATCAAGACATCTTAAGAGCTCAACAGTATTCTGATTGTAAGACCACGCCGCTAAACGCTCAACGCTGGTGTACTCTTGGTTGGCAATGCCGAACGGGAAAAGCCTTAGGGGAAAAAGAGATTGGAGCCTGAAATTGTGTGATACATGGTGAGTGATGCGTTGCTGGAAAGACAATTGGAAAGAGATGGTGTGGGAATAGGGCAAGGTTTGCCAGGGTCGGAGATTCGTTAGGGAAAGAGAGAGAAGCCTGATGTGTTCGGGTGTTTGTGCGCGGAGAGAAGACGGAGTCGGGAAGGAAGGGATGACGAGAGTGAAAAGGGTCGCAGCGAGACACTGAGGAGGGGATTAAAAGCTTTGCAAGAAAGCGAGAGATTCCTCCTCATCCCCAGAGGAGAACAGAAAGGACGGTTTTCCGGCGCAAAGATAGGAAATAGCTGTTATCTTCATGTCTTATCCTTCCTCGGGGAATGAAGTTTGTGAGATTTGAGCTTTGTTGCGTCGAACAAATTACACCAAAAGTGTCTGCCAGATAATATAACCTCTTAACTTGTATTACTTGCCGAAACGTGGTGTTAATTAAAATTTTCTCGGGATCCAAAGGTTGTGTCGCCGGAGGATTGAAACAAATTACAAGAGTTTGATTAACGCCTCGAGAAATTTCAGAGAATAATATCGAAAAATTAAAGGATCAAAAGGTAAACCATGCACCTTTGATGCAACAGAGTAATGAGAAGGAAAAAATTTACACGGTGCCTTGCGTAATATTCTTCAATTACCATTTGTACTTCGATTGGGAGACTTTTCCATTGCCTTTCCAGTCTCACATATCAGCTCCGTCCGTGATAAAGCTCATTAATATTGTAATTAAACAGTCTGACATTAAAAGACACATATCTTTTGAAATAAGCTATGTTCTTCATCAAACAACATTGAAATAAAGGTAGCTATAATAGGTTTAATCATGGGTGTCCTGATTTGTTCGCCAATGTATTGCCTATGTGTTAATGCAGCATTTATTCGAAACAAATAAACAAGCTTCGTACAGATATTATAAATTGCTGCTGGAGTTTGAGCTGTATTTTGGGGTAATTCAGGCAGAGTACTGACAGCATTGCAAGGAAAGTTGGCCTAACAAAGATGATACTCAAGATAAAAACAGCAGGTCAATAAAATAAGTAAAAATATTCCCTTATTTTAACTTGAAGGGGTCATAGGCTTAGTATTTGGATCGAATGTACATATTTCTAAAACTCGGACTTTGAGGTACATATGTATTAAGATTACAAAAATTGGTGCTCCTGATTATTATTGCAAAACCAGGAGGGAAATAAAATTCTAGGAATCAGGAAAATAAATCACTTGACAAGGAGTTGGTGGATGACAGCCATTTACATTGTACATATTTACATTTCCAAGTATAAGTATGGAGATGGAGATGAGAGTTGAAAGGGAAATTGGAACGTTTGGCAATAGAAAAAGAGAGAGAAAAAGAATAGGTATTGCAGACTGTTTGTAGGAAAATAGGAGTCCTGACGATCTGAATATCGAAACGATATACGGTAATAGATACTTATATGCTGTCAAATAGAAGCTTTTAAATGCAGATTTTGGATGAATGTTTAGTAATGCCTTTAATGGCAGGAATTCTCATTACTAAGATTAAAAGTAAGAGGGAAGATACCAACCAAGGAGGTCGGCTCTCTCGAAGAGATTCGAGCGAAACAAGGGAAAGCGAGATACCTCTCTATCGAGTAAGTATAAAGCGACTTTAGTAATCACTTTGGCCAAAGAAGAAGTATCTTTTACGCAAAGCGAATGATTCAGTGCTCTAATTCAACGGCTTACACTAGGTAGTGATCGTACTATGCCAGCAATTGCCAGAGGAAATCATTCCTAGGCGTGGCTATTCAAAAGCTAATTACTGGGCACGATATGCATTCCCTTAATCGTGTTAATATGTCATTCCACGACTGCGAGCAAGAATTATGATTACTACGCAATGATTATTTACTTCAATTGGTATATTAGAATACAATGCATGTGCTGAATATGCATTTAGTAACGCAATGTATTGAATAATAGGTTTCACGATTTAATTGTATGGGGAAGATAGGTGTAGGAGGGGATAGTAATTGGCTCACAGAACTCTTGGTGAATGTTTTTTCCTTCAACCTTCTTTGCTGTGCTTCTTATATATTTCCATGAGAAAGCTCAATTTTTCTGATCAATTACGGTGAAATTCATATGATAAATATTGCTGCAGTATCAACTATGGATGGACCATTTCAAAGTCAAGATCATAGTTCGAGCCGCATCCTTCATGGCTTGCTTTTGATTTAAAATTAAAATACCCTGTGCAATAGGAAACTAGCTTTTGCTCGTGTCCCACTTCTTCCATAGAACAAGTCTAAGCTAACTGCATTATACATCCCTTTGGCTGCAACTGCGGTATGATGTAGCTGCGCTACAGAGTGAACCTCTTTTGCATCTTTACATTGGATTCATTAGGTCCTCACTTTGGCGAGCCTAAAGTTTGAGAATAACAAGGTTCTGATCTAGGTAAGAGCTCAGTGTTTGGTCTGAAGTCGTTTATTGAATGGTATGTTAACGTGATTATTAATCTAGATCATATGCCTCATTATTTGCTTGAAAGAAGAGGTCAGCAATGTTGTATCAGTTTATATGAATCAGTGTTTCCTTGTGTGTTAATATTATATTTGGTTTGCGTAGGTTCTCTCCTTGCTAGTAATTACTATTGCTATTTATTGCTATAGTAATTGCTATTTAATAATTAACATTCGGGCTCCATTGCCTGATTCTGGAGCTGAAACATGGTAGCTTTATCAACTTTATACACCCATAGTGGGAAGCGGATGTTTGGAAAAGTGGTCCTGAATTATGTGAAAATTAAGGAACATCATATCATAAATTATTCTAGTGGATTAGTGCTAAACCCTGGAGTGAGACAAACTATAAAGTAGGGGAAGTCCGTGTAATTTGGACCACCTTAATTCAATTACATATAACTTATTCCATAAATACACTACAAAAGCAGCATATTTACATGACAAATAAGAATTTACCCGATAACAATGGCGCTGATAGGTCTATATTTCACTTTTGTTTTCAGGTATGGCATTAAAAAATGTTTTTAGGAAAGCTTTGGTTCCGTGTAATTTGCACCGAGGTCGTGTAATTTGGTCCAGCTATGCGTGTAATTTGTAACGGAATCCATAGTTACGTTCTGTCATGAGAATTCTTACAAACTAACATGTTTTATTTCTTTTGCTTATTATTTGTAATTCCTTACTTTTCTCACATTACCATTTATCTCATTCCTAAATCTTATGTACCATATATGTCTTTGTTCAGTTTCCACATTTTTATATTTGCTTCCCTCTTCAATCAATTATAAGACTTCTTCTATAATCCATGGCTTCTTCTCGACAGCCTTTCTTCTCCCCAGAACTTCTTTTGCTGCTTCCTATATCCCGATTGTGATCCCGATTCTCACATCACTGTTCCCCTGATATCACAGTCAGATCCTCTTGTATCTTGTTTTCCATTGTCCTCTGAAAGGCCGGACGTTGTTGAGGATCCTTAGTTTCTCTACTTGCCACATGTTCTTAAGCGATTTCTTCAATTTCTTGAATTTTAACTAGCATTTCATTATCACTAAGTGGTCACTATCGATATCTGGACCCGGGTAGCTTTTGCAATTCTTAACCTGGTTCCTGGACTAAACTAAACTACTTTTTAGTTTCGTTCAGTACTAGACTTTACTAAAATGTAGTCAATTGGAAATGCTATATGTCTCCGTAATTTCCCTGGTGTTGTCTCCGTTGGTGATTTTTAAACATTGTGTTTGCTACCACCAACTTGTGGTGAGTGCAGAATTCTATGTCTTTCTCATCTCTCATTTCGATTTCCCAAGCCATTTTCCCGGTAATTCTTCCTTCTTGACCATCGCCGACGGTTCCATTCTACTAAAATAATTAATTTTTCTTCTCCTCGTACCTGCTTTATTACTTTCATGATATCCTAATAGACGTATTCCACTTCTTCATCTTCGTAGTCCGTCGTAGGCATGTAACCCCGCACCACAATTTTATATGTAGGCTTGGTCTCAATCTTCTCCATTACAATCCTTTCACTGTACTACAGGAAATTCTTCACTGGCAGTCCAGCACTCTTCCCCGACATTATGCCTACTTCAGCGTTACCATTCAGTGGGTGAGTGGGAATAGTTCTGTAACTTCCACTTCTTCGAGCAATATCATTTCACAACCATTTAATTAATGTCACCACGCCTGTAGTGCAATGCGTGTCACGGTACCGACCAATATGGTCCTCCCTTCAGTCATAAGAATTAGGCCGTGTCCGAATTTGCCAATCAGCTGCCTAAATGCTCCCTTCGTAGGGAGGAAGCCATCTTGTAGGGTGTCCGAATTCGTAGGCATCAGTTTTAGTAGTCACCGAATTTAGTCATCTAATGTTGCCGTCAGCGAAGTGAGCATGAAGTGTATCCTGTTGCGACGCCATCTTTAAAAACCATCCCATAATTCTTAGCGCCTCTGGAGGGTAGAAGAATGGCTGTTGTCATAACAAAATGTAAACAGTTACTTGTGCGATGTTTATTGCTCATAATGGAGCCGACGAAATACTTCATATGTTAGTTTGATATTATCCCGTTTTTTCCCCTCAGAAATATTGATTCAAATATTAAGAATCTCAAAGACAAAGAGGCAATCCTAATGAATATCGAAAAATAATTCGTATATATCTTGCGAAGGTATTCAGTTCCGAATGGTATATGTTCAAAGATCAGAAACAAGTATTTTTTTAAATAGGTGAGATAAGTTATTTTTCTGCTTTTTTAAATAATAAATATGAGGCATATGGTTGAAGATGCTGACTTGAGTTTTGAAAACTCTAACGGTAGTTTCTCTTCTGCTTATAGGTACATTATTTGCATTAAAGCGCGACCGATATTAACATAATAAATAGCGCCAGCCCCGATTTTATCACCAAACCGAGTATTTTATCAACAGATTTGTTCCTATCTATTTTATTATCTGCACTAACTAGATCTACTTTAGGTACTGCATTATGCCTGGACATACCATGGTTTTAAAATTAACAGTTTCAGGCGTAACTTTATGGAAATTCAACATCACAAGGAAGTAAAACTTTGTATTTCAACACAAACGTATTGCAACGGCACGACCGGTTTCACCCGCTAGGGCATCATCAGGTACATAAAATAGTACATAAAATAGAGACAAGTCAACAACAAGTATATATACCCTCCCCACCCCCCTAATCCAACGTGAGGGTATATATACTTGTTGTTGACTTGTCCCTATTTTACATACCTGATGATGCCCTAGCGGGTGAAACCGGTCGTGCCGTTGAAATACATTTGTGTGGAAATACAAAGTTTTACTTCCTTGTGATACCATGGTATTTGAGCACTTCATAACAAAGTTTGTGTGTTCATTATGGAATATGCATTATATTATTTCAATCAACAAGCGAAATGCGATTGATGTCTGGAATATCTGGATATGTAGGCTTTTTAATGCTAGACGTAGGCGAAAATGGCAAAATGTCTTACCGCATACGTGATCATATAATAATATGATAACTATGCTCGAGCTAAAGCTATCTTGTGGTATTTTCTGGGAAAATATTTCTTAATTCCAAACAGTTTATCTCCGGTCAGCATCCTTTTAACTTCAACAGTTAGTATTAGAACAAAAGTACTTCAAAAATGACCGCTGTTAAAATAATCTCAATTCAGATTATTGCTACTCATTTGTACCATTATTACACCGTAGGTTGCGACACTGTAGTTTTCGTCCGAATTCATGCTCCCTTTAGTCATTGAGAAATTCAGGCACCTTTGATGGCTAATGGAACATGGCTAATCCTTATGGCTAATGAATTCGGACATAGCCTTAGTAATGCTGCCCTCTCTTCTGGGGGATAGAAGGCATAATTTTTCAGATTTTTCTGTTTGATTTAAAGTTTTGTGGCAAACCTGTATATCTATTCATCCCCAGGCTTATCCTACCCCCATCCCTTCCATTCCTATCCTTATACCTTTCCTCCCGGTCTGAAGCGCCTATTAGTGCGGAAACAGACTTGAAAACACCATGTATGTATATCTATATGTGGACCCATCATCCGTAACCCGTTGGACGCACTTGGTTGCGCTCAGCCGCGGGCGCCGCGGGGAAATAGGTAGAGATGGGCCGAGTCGTTCATTTTACTGATTCAATCATTTTGATTCGAGTCACTTGAGAGATTCAATCAATTGATTCAATCATTGAAGAACCACGATTCTTTTTTCATGTGGGATTCACCATTCCCCTTCACGATTCTCGTTCTCGATCCCCCTTCGCGATTCGCGAACTTACTTGAGTTTAAACTGCATACTCGTACTCAGAAAATTTTCGAGAGTAATAGTGAACTGCCCAATGATTTGGCTTCTCCAAGAGTTTTCTCGAATTAAGTCCATTTTTGTCTGTGGCTTAATTTTATCTGCCACTTGAACAGATTCGAAGGATTCGGTGGTCACCACAATCGACGTCACACATATTGAAAATCGTTTACATAACCGATACTTCTTATGCAGGAATCAGGAACTGATACATGATGTCAGTATTGTGGCATTCCATTTCTCGATCAATTCCTGAGTGTTTTCCAAACTTCAAACCCTTCAAAATCCTGCAGACGTCCCGGCACTCATTTCCGGAAGTGGGACTGATTGATGATCGACTTGTTTTCGCGCAATCAATCACGAGTCTTTTGATTCACTTGGTGATTAAATCGTTTTGAACGAATCGATCGCGAACGACCCATCACTAGAAATAGGGTCGTTTACCATATTTTTTTTACTGCCGAATCTGATAGAGTTTGTAAAGTAAAAATACCCGTATTTTTCCGCTTTTTGATATGGCAATTATTTCTCGAGTTATAAGCGGCGAAAAACTGATGTTTTTAACTCATCCGGAATAGTGGGTGTGGTGCAACCTCTGACGCATATAGACTTCGTCCAATCACAACTGTGCCCGCGAAGCTACTTTGCCTTATCGCAAAGGGGAGGACACAGCTGGCTCTCCCAATGGGAGCGATTGCGACAGGATCTGTGCGAGCAGACCTTCCGAGAATCCCCCTCCACTACCTTCCCTTACCATAAAAGCAGTCAAAGACGGGAGGAAAATGACGTCAATGTTATCACAGCAGCTTTTTCGGTGGGCGTCGCCTTTTGCTTATTTTAATCTTTGATTTATGAGTGAATGGTTGTTGTTAGAAGATTTATTTTTTCACTAAAATTCTTTTTTCGCTTCCATCTAACGATTTTGTGTACAAAATTGCTATTTCGGTTCCGAGTAAACGCCCCCGCTACGGTAGTTACGGTAGCCAATTTTCAATTTTAATTTTACGAGCAAAACATAGAGATTGTGTTTCAAATTTCAAGTTAAGGAGGCTCCACCGAATTAGGAAGCAGATGTCATTTTTGTGAAAATTTCAGGAAACATCATTTTTGGCTCTTCTATCGATTGGCAATAAAATAATGAGGCTTTTCCATAATATATTTGAAGAAAAAACACGTATTAGTGGGATTGAGCATGTACTCTCACTTTATAAATTAAACGTGGCAACAACACGTCAGTCAAGTTCCGAAGTCAAAATGATTTAAAAGAGCTTGTAAAAAATAGAATGCATCTACAACGCACTATATAATAGCATACTTATACAATTATTGTGTGTGCGTTATCACGCTATAGAAGGTTTTCCATATACCTAGGTGTTTTTCTGGGTCGGCATTTATTCATTAAATGGCATAGCTCTTTTACGGGATTTTGAATCTCGGAGTCACGATGGAACCTCCTTAAGAAGGATTCATCAGCGGACGACCACCAAGCCAACGCCTGGGCCTGGATTTTAGTAACCTCTTCAGAGGACTGCTTACTTGACGAATTACTGACCTGGCTCTTGCGGCTTGCACAAGACTCATCATCATAAGAATCCTACCAATATTGGTAGGTTTGCAAATGATCCCTGCGCCATAACCCCTGCGCATGTGATTTTTCCTAACCAATCCACATTTCTTGAATTCAATCCGTCTCTAAATCTTAATATTTTTGCCTGCTTCCATGCTATCTGAATCGCCTCTTTTTCTACCACTTCGACTCCTATCAGGCATTCTCCCGTCCATCCCATCTTCTACTTTACGTTTCTATTGAAAACACCCTCCACTTATGTTTCGTGAGGAAAACTAGTTATCTCTTCAGGCACACCGATATAAACCTGTCTTTAGTCATGATGGGTTGTATATCAAGAGTCACTTCAACTTGCTAATATTTCATCACTATAATTCCATTAAAAAGTTTTGCTTAATACTTGTCATAAGCGTAGTAAAATTATTCCAGAAATGCTTGGTTGCAAGCAGTAGCTAATATGATAACAAACATTTAACTGAATTCAAGGTAAATTAAGCATTTTCTTTATTTATATATGCATATTTGAAGCCTGAGGCGTTTTCTGCAAATATCGCTGTTGCTAGATGAACTTAAAGTGTCTTAAATAGTCATCTTGCCGCTGGAAATAAAACAGAAGGAAGAGTCTACGTAAACTTATTGCCTTGCCATCTAAAATATACGCATACATGAGTGTAGGTTTCTCTGTCCTCCTCTGTTTCCATTTCTTGGAATAAGAGAGAGTTGACTTCTTTAGATTCACGGGAATAAAGGCGATCTTGAGAGAAAATATACGAGCTGACGCTGAGAGAGAGAGGGAATAAGGAAGCAGAGCACTCCTCTCCGGCACGCCCCTTTCGTACGACGGAGGAAATTTGGCTTGAAGACGAGTATAGAAAACTTTCCGAAAGATGAGACCTCCGTCTACATAAAGCATATTGTCTCTTAGACATATTGGCGATGTGATTTCTCTTGCTCGCGAGCTCAAAAGGAGAATGCGCCAAAAGTCTGGTACTGGAACATAAAAATGAATTGTTTGCATGGAAACAAAAAGTTATTATTGGACAGATAAGACGCCGTAGATATCAATAAATTGCATAGCGTTGGAGAGGGAGGATGAGCCACTTGTTACGATGTACTACCGACGTGGACAGGGGATGCAACCTTCCGTCAAGTTAAAAATATAATGACGATGTAGCCAATATTAGTAAATGAATGAATGAATAGTAGTGAGAAATAAATGAGCTATTTTTTTAAGATAGCCCATTTTATCATTTACAAAAAAATAGGGTTTTTTTCAGAGTAACGTGAAGTGGGGGAGGGGGTTGTAACAGAATATTACGGAGCGTTATACTGGGGAGGGTTGGTGAACAGGATTGTACGAACCCTCACCTCTTCACGAAATATGTCAGTGGCGCCTTCCTTAAACTCTTGTGCTACGGTATCAATGAATGCTGGTTATGTTCAATTTTAGCTATTCCGTTATCGTTTACAGTCAGCTATTGGAATGCTCTCATTTCCAAAATAATGATATTGAATTAGGCTTAAAATCCGCAATTAATTTTAATGCATAATGTTTACGTTTACTTGCAGCAATGCCGGAATCATTAAATGGTGAGTTCATAGTGTTCTGCCTCTTTACATCCTTATAAATGAAAACAATTCAACGATTAGTGAGTGATTATGTACCAGATCGAAAATTGAGTGGTATTGCTCCAATGTTCCCATGAAATTAACCCTATTAGTGAATAAATTATGAAATTTTCGCAACTTATATCGCTGCTATTGTCACGTGAATAACTCCATGATGAATAAGGTCGATTTTTCTATTTTCCTTACATCGAAACACAAGCACTGTTCTTGGCCTATCCAATGACATGTATAGCCAGCCTTTTTAGTGACTGTACTGTATGATGCAGCTGGTAAATTCAACGGGGAAAGAAGCAAAATAATTAACCACTGTCAGACGTCAAATAAAGTGCCTGAATCAAAAGAGCTAGTGCCGAAATGGGATGAATTTTCTTTAATTAAGTATATAGCCGCGAGAGATCGCTCCCTTTTGATGGAACGCCCTCGTTGTTGAAACTCCGAGACAAAACATTCTAGAAATTTCGAACGGCTATGGCAACTCCTTCTACCTCTTCGCGGGACAATAGGAACGTATGTTCTAACCTTTTAAAAGCGATGAATGCGAAACGAGCGCAATTGTTGCAGGGCGGCTCGCTACTTTGCATTTTTTCTCCAACCTCAGTGTTCTCCCTCAACTCTCCTCCTTTCCCTTCGCGTGGCCTCCACCACCTCCGATCTCTCACCTCCTCTTCACTCCTTCCCCACCGCCTCATTGCTCTTTTAATCTTCACCTCGTTCCCCGATTCATTTCCCTCTCTCCATCTCCCTCGAAACAATAGCAGGGAAGGCGTGGAAATTTTCAGTGAAGGCGTTTCGCAGCGGCGCGATTTTTACGCGAGTGCCCGCTACTATCGAGAAAAAAACGGTGAAACCACTGCGATAAACCGGAGTGGAGTGCTGAAAAAACGTTGAAAAAATCGCTACTGTTCTGTGCATAGCGGCAATCCTAGTGAGTAGTATGTCACGCATTCGGTTTTTAAAAGGAGAATGTTATGTTTTTTTTTCGTGAACTTAAAGAATAATTTTAATATATATTTTTCAATTTATGCGAATGTACTCTCCTTTCTATTTCGTCAACTTTTATCGCAAATTTTCACCATTATAAAAAGTTTTTTTTTCTCTTCTTTGTGGTAGTATGATGAATTGTGAGTTTAAAGTCTATAATTAATGGGTTAACCTCATAGATGTAACGTTTGAGCACAGAACCACTGTTGGTAATACTTTAATATTGTCACTAATTCACCTTGGTTTACGGGGTGTTTATTACCCTTTCGTATTTATTTTTCACTTACCTGCGGTAACGTACATTTGCTCTGTTTATATCTTAAGTAATTAATTAACCATTAAATCCATTAAAATGTTTTCTTTAGTTGTTTCAAACGTAGACTGGTAAGAGGAGTTCTAATATTAGATCTATTTGTACCTTAATCAAGTTCTCTGATGAAAACTGTGGTCGCATAACCAAAAATGGTTTGTTCGATTTTTTATTGCCCTATTTTGTATTGGAAATAACGTCTTGAACTTTCATTTGGACACTAATGCTTATAAAGTGAGATCAAATTTTGAGCGCAGAGCTAAAATCATCTGCCAAAGTGTGTCTGTGTTTACAGCTTCCCAGCTATTTGCAAAGCGGTACAGTCTGACACTATCAAATGGACTGTTTAGACTTTGAAAAGTTGGCTACCAATTTAGCCATTTTCTTATTATCATGTTCTTTTTTAAAACGGGTCTCTTGAATTTCCATCCATCGGGGAGAGTAAATTAAATAGCTCTTCCATGTTTTCTTTTATATTCCTAATCGCCCTTTCCGATTTGCCCGTGTTTTTCCCCAAGTTGCTTCCTCTTGTTGCTTTGAGAAGCAAGCAGCTGCCTCCATTGGTAATTATCGATTTGGGAGTGTTTCCTTTCAATTGACTTCAGTCTTGAACTTATTATTCAGTGCACTTTAGCCAGGAGCTTATTGATCGATATTTCTTATATGCATCAGTTAGTCTAAGTTAGAGTTTAGGAAATTACGGCTAATTTCCGAGAGTGACCAGGAATTATTTTTACATATGATTGCTTATTCCCACTAAACAGTATGATGCAATCTAAATAAGTGCGTTGCAGCAAACCTACAGGATATGTGATCCCATTCCATACGTTTCTTGTAATGTGAATGCTATACTCTTATTTTATCTAAGCTGGATAGATGGTCGTACATATACACACTCACTCGATTCAACTCACTCATCTCACTCGGGTTGAATCACTGTGAGTGATTCAACCTGAAGGTTGGTTTTGATAGATGAGAGTAGAGCTCACCCTGTACTGAGTCAATGGCGTGTGAAAATCACACATTCAAGGTAGGGGGGCCAGTTCCTTTCCCTGGGCCACCTGCGATTTCCTTCGAAGTTCTGACACGCAGAAAATCGAATCGCGAGGATTTTAGATGGGGGTGTTCAGAAAGGCTCTTTCCCGGGATTTGAACCCGGCACCCTCCAGTCAGTAGCCCAGTGCTCTACCAGGCCACCACGATCCCCCGAATATACACAGCAACGATGTCATTACACCTTGGAAAGAACCTTAGAGATGGGTGGAAATGAAAACCCTTGCAATTATACTAAACCCCTTGAAGATACCTGTGAGGTAACTTAAGAGATAGGGATTATATAATTACGGGAAAAGTGCAGTATGAAGCCACTAATGATACAAACATGATAATGATTGGCATTAAGTTATAACCACTATGCTCTTTTCTGCCATATTTTCCCACATTGAAAACATTGAAAACAAAAACCCAAATCCTCGGAAGTTTAATTAAGTCTAGTAGCGCATATTCTTTTTGACTGAAATCTTGATGCTATCTAAAGATTTTGTCTATCGCCTATGCTATGGTTCAGTCTGATTTTAAAAGAAGAGTCCTTGGTAAAGGCAAAATTCGCTCGTAGCCTTGCAGGTAAAGCTCGCCATTTAATCTAAAGTCTACCTTTCGGGTGGCTGTCCTTAACTACAGGGTGTTTGCAGTACTTTCCCGAGTTAAATATAAGTGAACGGAACTGTGTAAATGCAAGTATTATACCACACGAACCGTGTAATAAATGGAACGAATCCATGTGGTTATCGGCGGAGATAGTTGAAATTTGATTTTCTTCTCCAAGGAAGTGCTCGAAAGAGTTGCAGTTGGAGATCATTCGCCCGGTTGTCTTTATCCACAGGGTGTTTTCAGGATCCACCCGCAACTTTACGTTAAATCAACGTCAGTGAGCAAACATGAACCGTTAACATAAATGCAATGATTCCAGGTGGTTCCAGGTTGGCGCGGATAGTCGAAATTGAATTTTTTCGTGAATCTTAGCACTTCACCAAGGAAGTGCTCGAAGTATTTGCAGTCGGAAATCATTAAGTTTTCTGGTAAATAAGTAATCCCTGTAAACTTAGGAGGTCCATAGGTGTTAAAAGTATTGCGGGGGTGCTTGAATTTTCACAGCATGGTAAATACGTTGAAATACGACCTAGGTTTCAGCTGGAAGCGGGTCCTCGAATGGTGCGTTTGCGTGGAGTTATGGAAATTTTATGACGCTGACCTCTGAATATAAGGTAGCGGGATAAATTGGAGAGCATGATCCTTCCTGACGCCGTCATTTCCTGCGAGTCGCAGGGTGATGAAATGTTTCCCAACGCCTTTGTTTGCAGTTCCGTGGACTTTCCTGATATTGATGCGTGCGCCATTTTCTCTCTTCACTTTTTCATCCGCATCTCCGTGCTTCCTCATCTTCCGAGCCATGCCTATCCATCCTCCCTCCGTTCACGTCCATCGTCGGGGGTTTTTCCTCTTCCTCCCTTCCATTCTCCTTTCTCCAGTCCCTCCCAGGTGGGGCGAAATCGGTTTTCGGGAAGCAGAGAGGAGCATCGGAAATTTCGGGAGGTGGTTCGCAAAATCCGACCTGGTTGAACACGGGAGCAGCAAATAGAATAAAAAAAAACGATCCCTTAACTCTTCCGCCCGGCCTCGTCTCCTCCTCAGCGGGATGTTTGTCAAACTCTTGTTTCGAGTGACGCGCGCTGAGGGCGTTCTTTTTTTCGTCTCCTCTTTTGCTCTTTCCTTCCCATCCCCACTTCATTCTTCCCATTCCATCCGCTTCTGACTTCTCCACCTTTTTGTCGCCTCTTGTCCCTGCTCGCGCTCTATCCCTTAGCTTATTCTGCTAATCGCTCTTATCTTTCCCTCCTCATTCCCGCCACCAACCAATCCCTTCCTCCATGATTGTATCGGGATTCACCGTAGCATGCTGCGGAATTGAATTTCCGAGAATATTAAACTTTCAGTTAAATGTCAGCGGGGTAAATGACGTGGGCAATACCCTTAGGCACTGTAGCATTGGTTCAAAAAATAATTATCGGTTTCGTCAATGTTAATTAATCATTGCTCGTGAATACTAATAGGTCACTGCATTGGAGTGAAAAGTATCACAGCTGCCATTAGTGTAATTTCATTTGTAAATAATGAATGCTGTGATAGATTGCGAAGTTCACATAACCCATTGGAAGGAATGACAAATAATATAGAAGTTGAGCATCATGGAAACTTCATTGAAATAATATCAAATCATTTTCAAAATATCCAATAACGAAGAGCAAAGCATCGGTGTATAATGCAGTTTTTTTTTCATTTTTTACCTTCGAGTGAAGTAAACCTGAAATACACGTGAAAATTTTTCATTTCGTCAGGAAGCTTTAATATCCAAGGAATTGAAAAATTCTGTTTACAAATTAATTAGCACATTCAGAGGGTAGATTTTTTGGTTGTTGGATTAGTTGTTGGTTGCATTAGTTGTTGGATTAGTGGTTGGTTGTTAGATTAGTTTAGATTATTCTCAGAGGAGATGCGTTGGCGAGAGAGCTTATCATTAATCGGAGGAACTTGCAGTTGTCAACCAGTACGCGGAATAACTGCAAAAACTAATTCATCGTTATGACTGCTTGTGTAGTCTATATTATAGGCCATTGGTTTCTAGCCTCCCATTATATTGTAATACTTATTCTTTCTGATCACTTTTTGAAGTGCGTAAGGCAATTTTTTTTCATAAAATTCATTAACTGTTTAATCATTTAATGGTGTACCATCTTTTTCTAATAATTCAATCCTGGATTAAGTCATCGACGCCCGATGTTACCAGTACCCATGTATGGTGTGGAAATGGTACTTGAAGCGTGGATTAAGTTAGATGCAAAGAGCTGAAGAACAATGGATGAAATAGGTTAGGTTTAGCTAGAAAGTTTATACTAAAGAGACTAAAATTCCGGTTACCTTCGTTCCTTCCTTTGGTGTAGGAGGTATGGAGAAATATTATCCAAAGTAAACTAAATTTATGAGCAAAGAAGTAGGAAGGTATGAATTGAAACTGCTTTAGCGTTTTAGCTCCATGTATTATAATTTTAGACGAAATGGACCAAAGATATTCTCAGAGGAGATGCGTTGGCGAGAGAGCTTATCATTAATCGGAGGAACTTGCAGTTGTCAACCAGACTACGAACGTGGAGGAAAACACCCGAAATCTAAAATTCATCAAAAGAAGATGGTATATTGACGTCCGGTTTAGAATTTCGGTTGCTAGAAAGGAGAAGAATAATCTTTTTAGGTGACATGAAGAGAGCAATGCACTGTAGAAAAGAGGGAGAGAGCATAGGACAAGAATCGTTCAGAAATAGTCTTTTTCGATACCTATGCAGTTACAGATTAGACATAGCTAACAGTTTTGGAGACTTGTCACTTGTCTTGTTTGGAGAATTGTTATCTTTTTTATCATGCCAATTGTAGACTATTGGCTGTAAAAAAATGCTTTCCTGATCTTTACTGAAACTCCCATTTAATTAACAAGACAGATTTCTCTTTAACATTAATTTTTTGTGTTATGTTGCATAAACCTGCAATAATGCTTGCATCTTAATAGCTATGCCCACCGAAATCAGGCCTTCCCCTATCCGAGCTCGTAATGAGCTGTGGTATGCAGTCATTTATGCTTGGTCCTTGTAATCTCCTAATTAGGATTTTAATTTTCATGTAAAAGCTTAAGATTTTACTATTGCTGGAGGCAATATACCCCGAAAATCATTCGAAAATAATAGGGACCTTATATTTTCATTTTATTTTATGCAAAATTCTTTTCTCACGTCCCTCACTCACTTTCAGCGCTCGTAATATTTAGGTTGTGGTTTCCTCTCGTCCAATTTTTGCTTGGAGCGTTGAATTTCAGTTTCTCTTCCCCCAGACGTTTCTTTCAATCTCTGCGAGCGTTTCCACGAGTCCTCTCACTTTTACAACCTCACGCTTCTTCTTCCCTCTCTGCATCCTCCTCCCCGAGAATCTATCGGCCTTCGCGCCCACCATGTCACTTGGCGTCTCCTCCGCTTACGACGCCATCTTCGTTCTCGGAGGAGTGAAATGAAGAAAAAAAACTGTAGAGAAAGAGTGGCAGAGATGAAGGATTGGCTTGTGTATTGTCCCATTTTGCAGAGAGAAAAAGAACAACGCCATAACTGCCTTCTCCCCATTCTTTCTCTCCCTCCCTCTCTCTCTCTCGTCTTCCATTTCTCACGTCATTTCTCTCTCTTTTTCTACCAAAGCCTCGCCTTGTTTCCATTCTCAATCTCTTTTCTTCCCCATCAAGTGTCTTGTTTGCCTCCCACGAATCCACTCTCGCCCACGTCTCCAGCTTCCATCCCTCCCTCCCTCTACCCTCCTCCCTGTTCACCCTTTTCTCATAATTTGCGAGGTAAAGAGGATGTTGCGTAGGGGAGGGAAGTCAGGGAGGAGGGGGATGAGAGGGCGGGGATTAAGGCAGCGGGTTGATCCAGCTCCGGCTTGAAGGAGCAGGGAGAGCGTGGGTGGGAATTGGGAGTCTCGAGGAGGGATGCGGAGGATTGGGAGAATTTTTAAAGCGGTGGAAGAGAAGTGTCGACGCAAGTTTACATGTTGATACCATTAAGGCCGGGACATAATCAACGTAGACGGGTGACGTGAAACGTGTACCATAAAAGGTGAAGAGACGGTGAATGGGTGGGAGAACGGAAACGGACACAATCAGCGCATAACGTGAGACGTGTACATGAGAGGTGGTCATCTCCCATCTCTCACGTGCACGGAAAACTAATGAAAACTGTTCCAGGAGTTGGTGATTAGTAGCTACCTGTGGGGATTTATAGAAGTTACAAGTGGATGCATGCCTCTTCTAAACTAAAATTTTGGCATCAGATATCGTAAAACCTGTTTCTGTCTTTTATTTTGCGACGTTTCGCAGTATTACACTTACTCACCCGGTGCAGAGCCCGAGAAGAGTTCATCGATGAAAAAGCTTTTTTGCCATGGTTGACATTAGAGAAACTGAACATTTCGTAAGGAAGGATTGCACACGATTTTCACGAATTAATTTATGTGAATTATAAGATACTTAAGCGATCTGGTAACTTCATCAACGGCATGGAATACGTAAACGCCTTTATAGTCTTGTAAATTAATTGCTAGCTCCTTTTTACATTCGCTACGGATTTCCTTTGCGTCAGATTTCGTCAGTCAATTGTTCCATACTCGCGAGTCGCGTACGTTGATTGTGTCCAGTAGGGAAAAAGTTCCCGTCTCACGTTTCACGTAAGCGACTCACGTCAGCCGTTTACTTTGATTGTGTTCCAGCCTTAATCATCTGCACCGATTCGATGTAATTAGGATGAAACGGAGGGCGTTTGGCTAGAATAGGTTGAAGAAGTGCTAGGAGGAGAATAGACATTACAGGCAGCTAAAAGATTTTGGGGATCGGATTGGTGTGGGGACAAGAGTGCAGGCTTCACATCCAGAGAGTCTAGGTTCAAATCCCAGCAATGTCATTGATTGTTTTATCCATATGCCGGTTCCCAATTAAGTCTTTGTGGAGACGGCTTCAAGTACAGTACTCCGTCCGTCGGATTGGGCTGGGGACCTCTTGGCGCTTTCCGTAAAGAGCAGGCTAATGCCGACTCCAAGTTTCTTTCAACCCCTTTCAGCTGACCCTCCCTGAACACTCCTCCCTACCCACCCATAACCCCCTACTTTATATGGCGCCAATTACCTTAGCTGTGGTTCGCTTCCTCGTAATTGGAAGCTATATTATGGATTAATAATTTATGAAATTTTGACGAGGGAACAATTATCGGCAACAGCGGCATGTAAAGTATATGCATATTGGTTCCAATTGATAGATTGTATATCATTTTCCAGGCTGGGGCTCTTCGTAGATCTTGCCCCCTTAGTAGAACGACCGATACTTATAATGATAGATTTTCACTTTTTCAAACACCATTTAATATTTTTCCCTATGCTACTTCCTTCGCTATTTCTTCCTTTAACTACTTTGTCCTACATTGTGCTGTTTAAGTGCATGCTCTATCCCTAAATTGTTTTTTTCCGCTGACTTTTTCGGGTAACGAACTGTCTACCCACTCAAACATCAACTTTTTACATACCAATTCCTCGTATTAATTCAGCTGCCTTTTTCGGTATCTTGTGATTTTTTCTCTGGCAACTATGATGTCTGGTCCTTAGATGTTTTCATTATTTCTCGCGAGTTCTTTCTAAACATCTCTGAACCCATATCTGCCAGGAAATTCATCAATATTCATCCTGTTTCCTTATTTTGTACTGAAATCTCTGTGAGTTTAAATTCAGTGCAGTAGGTGAAACTTCTTGTGCAAGGATGGCAAAAAAAACTAAGAAAAATTTCACGGCATTATTTCTCTCGTGCTGCACGTAAATCATTTATTTTCATGAAATACACAGTATACCGCGGTGTCAAATTTCGCATGTCATTAATCACTCAAGCGACCTTTAGACTCACTTTGAGGATGAGAATCTATCCCCGGGTCATCCCTGTGGCAGAAGCTTTTACCCGCATATATTTTGCAATGCACTTTTCTGTCCTTTCAAATGAATCATATTTCGCTTAAAGCATTTGGCCGCTTCAAAATAGTTGCTTGCTTACCCATTCTTTGTTTCTGACCAAAAAAAAAAAAGTACCAGTTCAGATACTCTGGTGCATATGAGCACGGCGATCCTTTTTTACACTCCCTTCCGGTTTAATTTTTTTAAAATTTTAATGCCAAATTTTAATGAGTGGACAGAGTTTCTCCAAATTAAAGTCTTACAATTAGATTGTTGAATGCCCTTCTTAGAAAAAATTTCACTTGCTACGCGAAGAAATACCCTCAGGCGTTACTTTGTGGAATGGAAGCATCATGAGAATAATAATGACATGGTATATTCCACACCTTTTATTGCAATAACCGACCGCGGTTTCAACTATTTGGTTGCCTTGATAATGACGTCGAAACCGCGGTCGATTGTCACAATAAAATATGTGGAATATACCAAGTCATTCTTATTCTAATGATCACTTGGCACTTACTCTCACGGACAAGTGAAATTCTATGAATTTTGATACTCTGGAATTTCCGCTGCAATGTCACGCCCTAGAAGCAATTTATCTTGCACGTTTGTATTAGGACGCTAAGCCAATCCGGTATCCTTCGAATACTCTGCCAGCTTGGTTGCGGGCCAACCAACTGATTAACCCGTATAAATCCTTGAGATTAACTGGGATTAGGAAACCGAGAGGTAACCTTTTCCTCGCCCTGTGGAGAAAACGGCACCATGTTGTGATCATAGTGGGGATTAACGATTTAAAAAAAATTGGAGATTGAAATTAATCGCTAAAAATATGGTTAACTATTTAATATAATCGTTACTTTTTAGAGGAGTTAACTTTTAATCGATAAAAATATGCATTAACGGATACAAATCTAACTTCAGTTAATTATCTTCATTAATTTTTGGCTAATGTCGACCTGTCTGAATTTGGGCGCAAGGGATCCACAACAGACAAATCGGAAAATAAAACGGTATCTAATAATGCAAGGGTAGTTGTGAAAGATGCAATAAAGAGCCCCAGACGAATACATCCAAACAAAAGCGCGCTGAGGAGAGTGACCGCCAAAGTTTAGGAACAGAATTTAGAATAAGACGAGAAAACACGAGACCACCAGAAGACAATGTCCTGGATGGCCCGTATGCCTCGTATGCTCGGTGACATCACGTCGTCAATACTACATAGTTGAATCCGAGAGAGAAGGGGCGCCTAAAAACCAATGACGGATTACGAGGGGGAGGGGTTCATTCAAATTAACTTTCTGTTACAATCTGTCAGTCTACGTATGCCTACTCCCTTAGAGCAACTTTTGACCCCTCGGAACAATCTTTTACGGCAAATTACAGAATCACCATGGTTCGTCAGAAACTCTTACATTCACGACAACTTAAAAAATCCCGGAATTGGAGCCCCTCTCGAAAAACTCGTCGAATCCTTTCAGCAAACACTAGGAAACCTGACCAACACTATGGTGTACTAACCTATGGACACTAAATTGAATTACAACGAAAATCCCCACTTCAAATACTTTTAAACAGATGGATACGGATGGAAGAAACCACATGCACAGATTTCATTGTTTGCTTTGCTTGTCAAAACGAAAAACCATCAAGGCCTCTATTACCACTGCATCAAATTTTCCAAAGTAACTAAAAAAGTAAGTGTTAACGTAAAAGATACTCTTTTTCAACTTTAATTTAATCAGTTACTTTTTCAGAAACTTTAAACTTTAACTAGTAACTTTTTACAGAGGTTAACTTTAACTTTAATCAGTTAATTTTTTTCTGTAACTTTCCCAACTATAGTTGTGAAACACTATGAAATCCACCTCTTAGTTCTCTCTTTCACACTGTTCTATCATTCGGTAAATGTTATTACAGATCTCAAAGGCAATTTGCGTATTGATAGTAGTAAGTACGGTAGGTACGCCTCTTTTGGAGTATTTTACGGTAAATTAAACGAGATTTGACCTTACCTTTTGAAACGTAAAATCCATGGCAAAGGTGCAAGAATCCACCGGAATAATAACATGAGGAAAGAGAGGGAGAGGAGACATAAGTGAATTTGTTAAATGGATATTTGGTTAGAATAAGCGCTGGGAGTTTACTTTCGTCCGAAACAACCTTTCTCTCCGTATTTACGCTTTCAAAAATTTAGTCACATTAGGACCTGCCAGGTAGTCGAAAGTTGAATGTATTTAAGGTAATTGTGCAGAAAAATCCACTAGTATTAAAATATTTGCTCTGACATCAAGTTTATCTCCCCTCGACGCATAAAAAGTCCTATAATGACGCGCGAAAATGTGAGACACTCTAAAATACTCAAGTTTGAAATAGACGAGAGACCGTGGACCGTTATTTAGTTTTATTAAGTAGTCGCGCGAGTACTCGGTGGACCTGCCATCTTATTGTTAGCTTCACCAAGTCACCACTAAGTTCACATTGCAAATAAAATACTAAAACGATTCATGGCAAATCTCACTTCCGTTCTATTGTTGGTGTTTAGGACACCTAGCCGTCTTTATTATCTCTGAATTAGATTTTATTACGTAGTCACATCATAGCCTCTTTGTGACTTAAAATTTTTTGTCCCTAAATACATATTCAAAGCTAATTTTTCTTTACCAACCAATATTTAACCTGATTTGAGTCAGAGGATCAGGATATCTGAGATACTTGATTCCCATTGTGTTTTATTCCACATTTCCTAGATAGCTGATGTCCTCACTGATAGTATAATCACCCTTTTAACTCATACCCTGTCCACTAGTCATTTCTATTTAGTCTTTTGCCATATGTTACCTTTCGCGTGAGCCGTTAAGTTACACGTCCTGATAATTGCGATTATTCTAGCTTTTCAGCGCTGATTGTGAGGGTTATTTGGTGTATCGGATGTACTTTCCGACTCTGAAACCTGTTATATGTAGTTTTTCTTCAATTTCCAAGCCAGTTCGTAAGTGATCACTCATTTTTCCTTATATGTTGCCACCATATTTCTCGACGATCGTTCATTTTTAATCTACCTACTATTACATTGCGCTTAAAATTAAAAAAATAACTAGCCGTTAACATTGGTCAAAAATGGTATTTCAAAGTGCCTTAACTTCTAAGTCTGTATCACACTACAGACTGTCTCATTGAGCGTGTGTCATTGATTTAGAGATCTTAATTAGCGCCATGGTGTTGAAATTTGGCAGAAGCATAGAATAAGGTTGAACGTTTTTCTGAGTGCAAAAAAATTAATAAATAATCATTTTGACCCCGAAATGGGTCCAAACCAAGCTCCAAATTTCACCTCATGGGATTTCAACATAAAATAAATCGAGGTACGAAATGTTTGGAATTTTATTTAGAAAGGTTATGTCCAGTTAAGGCCACAATGGTGATACAAGCAAATCGGGGAAAGAACGTGTCGAATTATAGGTTTAACTATGGTTTACAAATTATGGGTTTACAAAGTCTACATATATAACGTACGCGAATATTTATGTAACCAAATTTAACCGAACGCGTATATCCCATGGGATTTTCTGGCTGACGCGATGCTGATCTGACTACTTCGGTTTTAGTGGTTGAAAATTTCATGTTATATTCGAATTCATAAGAATCTGTAAGAAAACGCTCGTAAATATGAGTGTCATATTTCTACACGTTCGGAAAATGCCGTTCGTCTTGGATGTGCTTGCGCACGACAGTGGGGCATCAGCATGTTATCAGGAGGTGGTAGAAGAGAAGCACACTGAATAGGAAGTTGAAGGGAATGGGAAGAGATGAGGATTATGTGGGAAGAAGATGTTGAAACGGATGACGAGGAAAGGGACAAGAAAAGAAGGGTGAGAGAGAAGGCGGTGGTCCCCGGCAAGAAGGAAGGATGGGGCGGAGAGGACGAAGTATGTTCGCGGGAAGGTGTGGCGTGTGTGCTGCGGCTGCTTGAAAAGAAATGGGAAGGTCGCTGGGGGAGGCAGAAGGGGGTGTGCGTCTGTCCCCTCCAATCTCACCCGCCCCTCCCTCTCACCCCGGTTTTTCATCCGCAACATTCCAGTCGAGGAAACAGCCAGGGATTCCGAGGGGCGGAAACGATGGGGAGAGAGAGAGGAGGAGGAAAAAATATAATAATAAAAGATATGAGCTCGAAGGGGCTGGGTACGGGGGTGGTGGAATGAATTTGGCGCGGGGTGGAGCGGGATGTGCAGGGAGAAAGGGTGGGGGAGAGGACGGAATATGGGGTTTGGGGGGTGGTGGAGAGAAGGAGATGAAATGGATTGCCACTCCTCGGACTCTCTCTTTTGCAGCTTAGGCACCCGTCCCACGCAAAACCTTGCCATTTACCACCGCCTTCCATGCAAGACTTCTCTCTCTCTCCCACCCAAAGCTTCTTTTAAACTTATTCGAATCTCCAGGCCTACCGTTTCGCCCTTTTTCGCTCTTTCTCTCTCTCTCTAAATCATTCCACCGTTTTGCTTCTCCCCTTTCGCCCTCCATCTCCTCTCTGAAGTTGTTTGATTTTGCGATGCGTCGACTGCTCGTTCTGAAGTGAATCGGGCGTAGACATGCCATTCAACGCATGGCATCATGAAGCGAAGTGAAGTCTCGGCGAGTGATAAATTAACAGTAGAAAAACAATTCCGGTGTTTCTAAAGGATAGGAAACACGGCCGGACTCCATCAAAAGGTATCATAACCTGTAGAATGCCTAATAATAATGAATAATACGTAGCCACTGACGTGGCAAGATATGTCAACTAAAGGCACATAATTTCAGGTACTCCCCGATGTTTCCTTGGCATGATCACATTTCCCGTGAAAATCGACTTTAAAGAAGAAAAAATTTGTACCATGTTTTCTGCGTCTTTTCTTCATTCTTCAGCTACACTTCGGCTAATTTTAATTTTAAATACGCGTAATTTAATTTGAAGTGCATTATCACACATTAGCAAATGGAAAGAAATGAAAAACCTAAATGTGATATGATGCGATGTACTACACATTGTATCCATATCCAGACCACTTCCCAGCTCAGAGCACATATTTCACCCATCATCACCAGCCAACAATGCTTAGATTAGTTTAACGCAGCTCTCCATTCCATTCACCTATCAGCTAAATTTTGAGACCCTGGGGGCTGAAATGAATGTTTTTGCGGCTGTATAAGATATATCGGAGGGATGTTGCGACGAAGCAAAATGTTATGCAATGTGCGGAATTGTTTTATCTTGGACTTCATTTTATCTCGTGGCTGGTGGTATTTTGCTATAAGCGTTTAAATTCTATTTACGAGATGTGAGGCATCGGAAAAGCAATGTGCTTCATAATGCAATGAGGAAGCAGGTGTGGCGAACGGATTAGAAGGCCCATTTAATTCCAAGTTGCACGAAACAATCCATACGCGGTAGGCTTGAATACCGAATTTGAGAAAGTGCAGTTAAGATGGCCGAGATAAGCAGTGGCGTACTGACGGGGGTTTTTAGGGTTTCAATCACCATAAAGAATTCCCGTAATTTACTATATTTTGTATATTTTGCACTACCGTCTGGAATTTTCCTTATTGGGCTTAAAAATATGGTTTGATTGTCTTCACGATAAGAGGATGTTTATTTAATTATTTTTATAGTGAATAATAATCTAAATATCATTTTATGATGATGCACATAAATATTAATGAAACCCCTCCTCAGAGGGAAATCCTGGGTACGCCACTGGAGATAAGAACAGTTTGATGATACCTATAGTTTCGCTAGCTTCTTGAAATAACTGAGAAGTGAGCCAGACTAAGACGGCTCGTGGCTTGATATGTAGACTTAAATTCTTATGGTATCCGAAATATCGGATGAGCTGGAGATATCAGATGGCCAGGCTATCTGTACAATGGTTTTAATTTTGCTTAGCGGACTAACTGCTTCCGTTGCGTCCTGAGAGTACAGCATCTTTGTTCTGTATGGAATTAATAGCGCAACCCATTCACTCTTTTTTGAATGTTGTTGCTTACAACCTATTGGTCACACTTACGTAAATCATGTTTAGGTGTGATGGGTGTGATTCAATCCGTGCCACACACTCTCGACGTGGCTTACGGTGTGCATGCTGATGAAATAAATATATCGGATATTCAATTTGAATTTCCTATCGCATTTCCCTACTCCCCATCTTCCTCATCTGTCTCATCCCTATCCCTCCTTTCTCTTCTCTTCCGCCCCTCTTTCCTTACTCTCTTTCTCTCCCTTCCACATTTCCATCCCATTCCTAAGGAACACTTTTTTTAGCAGAATTCTCCCGTTATCCCCCCTCCTCCACCATTCCTCTCCCCCCACCTCCATCTCGTTCTCCTCGGGTGTATCCCTGCACAATATAATGCGCTGGGATGACCGTGGCTGATGTTTTCTTGGTGTTCTTCCTCCTCAACTTCGTCCTCATTCTTTCCCCCGTTTTTGTCATCCCCAAATGTTTGTAACTAATTTCGCTCGGACAGTTCTTTTCCCCGCGGCGGCGGTCCCAGACCGTAGGGCGGGGGAGGAGGAGAAGAACCTCTGGCGTCGAAGTTCCTGCTATCGTGTTTTTTTCTTCTCCAGGGAGGACGGACAAAGACGCGTGCTCAAGCCCCGGGGCTCATGATAATGGAGTGAGTCGGGTAGTGCTGCCCGTCACTGCTCTCCGTCCGTCTCTTCCGCTCCACGATATCTTTCCTCTCGGAGTTCTGAATATCCAGCGCCGCGAAAGTGGAGTTAATTCGTCGTACTGATTAGCTTACGCCATTAATAAGGGAAAGATGAACACGCCTTGGTTTCTCTGGAGAAAACTTAGTGGAGAGTCTGAAAAGAATCATCACATTTGTCTCCGAGTACTGTCACTAACAATTGTCAGATTCCAACTATAAATTGATGAATAATCTGGATGCTGTATGAATTTCCTTCCAGAGAACATAATTGTACGAAAAGCATCACATCAGATAGCCAAACCAAACCAAACCAAAGCCAGGAGGTTACTGTAGCGGTTTTAGCTTCTGACAGATAAATATGTTGCTCTTTATTTCATTTACGACGTCACCCTCAGGAAATAAGTCGCTCATAAAAGCGTAATAAATTTCTCAGGATGTTACTTATATTTATCTATAACTACTAGCTATTGTGAAATCTATAACTACAAGCTATTATGACGCACTAACACTAACGTTTTTTGATATGCAGAGGAGTAGAATTTTCTCAGTGAAAATAATCATTCTACTTGACTGCGACTTGAAAACGGAAATCCCAAATTTCCGGTCAGGAGCTTTAACAAGTTAATCTACCAATGCCTCATTCTTTCCTGTCGATTTCAATAATTTCAAGGAGTAAGGTACTGAATTTACATACACTGCTTGTGTGCATTATACCGAACACTCACTGCGTTTTCCCTATATCAATCCACCATGCAAGGAACCATTTGAGTAGTTCTAGAAACATGCATTATATAACTGATAACTTCAGGCTTAACTATGTGAAACCGTTCCATTATGGAAAATAAAAGAATAAAACTTTTATAGGTTCACTTTACATTTAAATAGGCCCGGCCCGAGTTTCATAAGGTAGTTACATCTTCAGATGACTGATCATGCATGCATTTCCTTTTATAACAAGTCGGGCGCGACAATAAGGACATCTATCTGTTGGAAAGGAGAGGGCTGATTTGGGCGTGAAGGGTTAGAGGGGGAAGGAGCGGCATTTGGTTGGGCAGAGGGATTTCCTTGCGTTGATGGGACTTCGACCAGCGGGGGGTAGAGTGGATGAGGGGACGAGGGGCTAAGGAGGGTTGAGGTAAGGTAAGTGCAGGGGGAGAAAAGAAAGATTAGCGGGGGCGCATTATTTTTTACAAGCTACAATAGTCAATGGCAGTTCATGGGTCCGGCCGTTGATGATGCGGGCACTGGGATAATGATCTCCCGGAAATGTAATGGCACATTGGTCACTGGGGGAATTTTTTACGAGTAGCACTGACAATTGTGAGTGGTACAATTTCCAGGAATATGTTAATTGCACACAGGTGGATGATCACTGAGGAATTTTTAATGGTTGTCACTGTAGAAGTTCGTTTATAGGGATCGAAAAGAGTGGGAGGGAAGGTTTTGCTCATTGGCCAGGGGGATGCTGTTCTTGAAATGTTGGATCATCTCCAGCATCTCTAGGGCGCCGATTCTCCTCCTGTTTCCCTCCGAGTGGACGATGTCCAGCGTGAAATCGCTCTGATGGTTGCTGTCTATTAAGTGGTTGGAGAAGTTTGACTGCTCTTTCTTCTTCTTTTTATAACAATTATGATGCTCGCTCACTCTAATGTTGCCACTTCTTTCCGTTCTTCCTATGTATCTCATGTCACAATCTTTGCACTTAAGGCAGTATATGCCACTTATCTCTTCGGGTGGGAAACGATCTTATCTCTAATTCTTTTGCTCAATCCGTATCTAAGACATGTCACTGCATGTTCATGCTAGAAGTTATTTATTTTATGAAGGCGTGAGAAGTCTTAATATTTTTGGTTTATTATTCACACGGGACGATTATTTAACATAGTTGAGAATGAAGCTGTTTTCTTACATAGAGCTTACCACCGTGTTATATTTTTGCAACCCCCTGATTATTGCCTAAGCATATATATCTTCGTAGTTTGCTGTCCAAATATTGGATATTCATAATAGCATGACTTCTCATTAAATGCTCCTAAGAATAACGCAACATTGGATCTTCTTTCCCAGTGTCTTTGCGTTCTCACTTTGCTGTCGCCAGAATTTGTGTGTGCAGCTTTCCTCTTCCCGTCGGCAAGAGGATCTCTCTGTTTCCCGTCCCTTTCTCAGTCCCTCCATCTAGCCGACTTTCTCTCACGGACTCAAAGGGTTTATTTGTATTTGAATGGCGCCCATTGTTTCATCATATTATTCCCATTTCGTTGCATTGACGCAGAATTTCATGCAAGATGGCACGGGGCGGTCTCAATTTGGCCCCGCGTTTCCCTATTTGACGCTCGGTTGCCTATCCACTCTATTCCGTTTTCTGCCATGCGAATTTTTTTATCGCTCTCTCCCTCCTTTTACTCCCTCTTCCCCGCATTCGCTCTCCTCAATATGTCCCCTTCGCTCTCCCTTAATGCCATCCTTCCTGACCCTATATATCTTTTCTCCTTCATTCCACCCCCGCCTGTCCCGTGTACCCAGAGTCCCTCCCCTTTTTTTCCTCCTACTCGTTCAACTTTCCTCATTTTTCCTCCCCCATTTTGATTCAATATGTCTTCTCCCTGCCCTCTAGCGGCTGTAAAATGGCCGACCGTCTTCTTTTCCCAGCTTGCATTCCCTGTCCCCGGCTTCCCCTTCTCTTTCGAGCTTCTCTTCTTGTCCTTCCCTCCTCCATCCTCCCTCACTCGCCATATCCTACCCCATTCCTACACTCCATTTCCTCCGTTCAGAGGTGAGCCGTTCTCTCCTTTCTGCGAAATCCTCCGCTCGTTTTCTCCAAAGCGCGAATTGAATATTTTAATAATTTATATGGCGCATTTATCCTCAGTGCAATTGTGCGATGCGTGTTCGAATGGGAGGGAATGCGTGATTTCCGACGGCGATGGAGGACGCTGCGGTTATCGTGAGTCATTTGGGTAGGTACTGTTAACCGAAACTTTTCCTCTTTCCGCACCAGAAAATATGACGACATCTCTCTTGTATACCATCTCATCGACGCGAATGAAAGAAATTTCGGCGTACGTGATGATTTATACTGATCGTGTATCATAGATAATTTTTTCTTTAGTGCACGTGAAAAGCAGTTTTCGCTCCGATGAGTTCGCGTAAACATTGAAAGCTAAAGAAATTTGTCACAAGGTGACGCGAAATATGGACTTGCTGATATGGATTTATTCTAATCGCCTCATCAGAATAAGAAAAATATCTGGAAATACTCCCATATGGTTGTCAGATATGAAATAGAAGAGGGTGTAATCTTGTGAAGAACAATATAACCGAAAATGATGAAGACTGAATGGGTTGATCAAGTTGTTAACAAAGGAGATATAAGTAGAATTGGAGAATTCTGATGTAAACTAAAAATAAGACCGAGCGACCTTATCTGAGGTGCCTCGAGACATTATGTCATGTTGAACAATGCCCCGTTGAAGTAAAAGTGAATGGAAATAATTGTAAAGTTACTTACTACGAATGTCTAATGGGAGATGTGTAATGCAAAAAGTGAATGATGTTGAAAATATGAATCACACCATTATGAAGATTAGTGAATAGAGTAACGGAGTGGAGTGCTGATAGCTTA
This sequence comes from Platycnemis pennipes, assembly GCA_933228895.1. NCBI lineage: Eukaryota > Metazoa > Arthropoda > Insecta > Odonata > Platycnemididae > Platycnemis > Platycnemis pennipes. The sequence goes on from OW121853.1 coordinate 59,427,475, forward strand.
GGATTAATGGCTAGTGATGATGATGTTATAATTGTGCCCATCACTTTTAACAGTTGATTGTTCGTTCGCTTCCATGGTGGTGAAAATCTTCCTCGTGTCAACGTACTGGAGAAACTTTAGCGCAAAAACATGGCGCAGAAGGTGAACGTCTTATTTCATGATCGCTTTACAATGGCTGCAAGTTTCAATAGTGTTCTTAATTTACCTAAAAATTATCTCGTCCATTTTCATTTCAATATCTCTTACTTGGTGGAGTATTTTTTTGAGCCTGTATGTTAGGTTTTAGTTAAATTAGTCTTGTGTCCCAAAATTATTCGTAGTTCCCGTTTTATTTCCGCACTCAGGCGGTATTGTCACTGAGACTGAATATTTAGTTTCTCTCGTACACTAAATACATGTTTTTCCTAGTATGTGGGAAACAAATACAGACCTCTTCGTCGCTCTTTTCCTTATTTGCTTCCATAGCAAAATTTGTTGGAATTTAATGAGGACTTCATGCTCGTCACACCATCTTCATTATTTTTCCCCTCTACATTTTTAACTCATATTTTCGAGGTCATTCTTGCATTAGTAAAAATACCGAATGACTGCCTTGGAATACGAGTTGAATAGAGCATGGTTTTTACAAAACAAAATAGGTGTTTTTTCAGCAAATTCTATTGGTTGTCATTCCTCCAATTCTCTCCTTTTCATCGCTGAATCGGGAACGATACGGCGAGGGATCAAATTAATCCAACGGCGCGTGTGAACATACTCTTGGGCGTTTGCTCTCGTGGAGTACCGCTTCCTTGTGCTGCATATTTCCTTCTCAGAATAGTGTGTGTGCAGTGGTAGAAATTTCTAATTTGGTAAAAACGAAACAACGTCATGATGATGTGAAGTTTACACCCTATTTTAACACTTCTGCACCCCTTGCCCAAGAACTTTTTGACATTTCGTAGATCGTAATCCCGTTTTACAGCAAATACCAATAAAAAGTAAGAGTACAGTGAACTCCCGATTTTCCGTGCCTGGTAAAGGGTGCACGGATAATCAGGAAAACGGATAATCCTCTGTTTAGTTTTTTCCGGATTCATTTTTCCACGGTGCGCCGCCAAAATAAATAAACTCCCTAAGAAAATAACACAATCTGACAATGAAAGATACTCTCTGTACTTAATAGCATTTTATCACAACAAAGAATCCAGTAGAGCTGTCCCGGCCGGAATTAATTGTTCGACAGCCTTCGCCACCCAGCCCCGGGTGGCGAAGGTAAAACATCGGACCATTCGGTAGGGCCGTAGTAAAAGTTACGATTGGATGAAAATAAAAAAAAGTTTACTTGGCTTTGAGACCACTGTTGATAATGCTAAATAGATTGGCGATGCAATAATTCCCAGCTCGGACAACGCGCGCACGGCTAATCGGAAGTTTACTGTAATAATAGTATACTGTAATCTTTAATATGCTCCTATAGCATTGAGTCACTATTATTACGCAAATTTATTTTATTTTCCACTACCACCGAAAACAGCACCCATGGCCTTTTACATCGGGGTATTTAACAATTAACAACGGACGAGCACACACATCCATGTCCTGAGTGGCGAAAAAACCCACTCACGCGGGATACGAACCCGCGAACCTCAGGTTAGCCAACGAGGACTTAACCACGCCACCACCGGGGCCGACGAAATCAGTTTTATTTACTTCTGTGTTTTATGTACCGACGGATGGACCTTCCTATGCCGTCTTCCGTTGGCAAGGGCTCTCATTGATCCTTGATTCTTGCTGATTTACTGCCCGTCTTGAATATATGCAATCGCTGGGTGTAGACGCCTGTCAGTTAACTCCATTCATATTAACGAATTCCTTCGTTACGGATTAAGGAGTATAATTTTCCCCTTATCTGAGGATGGTAGAAATGTCGCAGAGAAGTTTTCCTCCAAAATGATATTTTTCAAGGCCATCCCGAACTGCGCTGTTACGGGTAAACTAAGGGCCGTCAAACTATAAATCAAGAAAGGATCCAAATTCATAGCCAGCACTCTTGAATGTCATTTCGTGAGAATTGCCAAAAGTTGAGTTACTGGTGAGTTTAAGTGACCTTCCGACGACGCGTCAGCAATCCTAGCTCACGAGTCTTCGGGGAAAAGATTTCAGGCGGTAATTGTAAATCATTTAAGCAATCTCTGCCAGAGGAAGAGCATTAAGTCGTCCCACACGCAAGTAAAATTCATCTTGGGTAAATGGTTTTCCGCAAGACCGCGGGATTGGGCCTAATCCCAAAGCGATTCCGTGGTGAAAGTGGTCCGTCACCGAGTAAATGGATATCGCCGCGCTAAACTATTAAACGGCCGACGAAAAAAAATGACCTCTGCCGTCACCAAGGGACGCTCGTCGAGATGGAGTCCGTCCAAATGACATGGCACAAACAGCTCCACTTCCCCGGGACAAAGAAGAGGGGGTATCGGACGCCATCAGAGGGCATTAAGCATTAGTGACGCGCGTCGCAAATCGCAATTTGAAGGCTTCTTCGCCTCAGTTCCATCCTCCCGGGGATGACGCGTGAAATACTTCTCGAATCCTAATGCTTCCTGCAGCCAAAGGTTGGAATTTGAGAAGAGGAGCGGCGTGTGAAATAATGAAAATCGAGCGGAAAGAATGGCTGGTGTCTTTGATCCCGGCTGAAGGCGCCTTGAGACTTCCCTTCTCTCCATCAGTCGCGCGGGTTTTTTTCATCTCTCTGTTACCTCCTTAGACTCGCTTAGTAAAAATAAATGAAGTGATGAATTAAATGCTTCCTCCTTGATGGAGTTCGCTCCGCAAATATTTTCCCATCGTAATCTTATCAACCCCCTCCATGTTGCCCCTTTCCTTCAGACCCCAACCTTGACGATTCCGTTGCTGGCAAACCCCTGCTTTTCTTCCACTTCATATCACATCGCCCCTCCTTACAATGCGCCGTTCTTTGCCAACCCCTATTCTTCGTGCCTTTCCTTCGCCATCCCGATGTCCTCTCCTATTACATCCTCCAGAGTTACCCACCTACCCTTTCTTTTCATCCTCTGCCTACTCCGTTTCTAATTCAATATCCCTCCTTCCATATTTTCATGTACTCGCTTTTCAGTCTGGAATATCTGCGCTGTCCTCACCGCTTCCATGGTCATATCTTTAGACGTTCCCTCGTTCAATTCAGCTTCCAGATCCCCCTTTCATACCAGTCAGTCTCCCTACAGTATGTGAAGGCATTTGCGTTTATCCGCATACTGACTCCACCTCTGGAATATATGTCCTGCGAATTCTCTCCATGCTTTGCATATGCCTCTCTTTCTTCAAGTGTAAGGATCATTTCTTTTTCTCAATCATTTTCCTATGAGGTATCGCCTTCGCACCTTGCCCTTTACTCTTGGCTACGCCCTCTAATGTTTCCATAATTTTGTCCCTTCCCTAACGTGACACAAGATTGCCTCGGTCTGGCCGCTTTTGTGGATTATCCATTCTACCCTCACCTCTCAGATGAATTCATTCAAGGAAATGTGTTAGCCGACTGCGAATATCGCCGGCAGTGTTTGCACTATGCGCAAAAGAGTTGATTTGCATCGTCACTACGATCGTAGTTACACCGCAAATCGCGTACACGTGGCAGGTTATCTCGTTCGCATTGCATGTCATCCCACGTCGCCTAATATTGCATATCGTTACGTAAAGGCGCATATCATGGAAAGTGAAGAGCTCTGGAGGTTCCATTACGCCGCTTATCGAATCCTGTTCCAGTATTGCTTGTATTATCGTGTTGTGACATTGCATAAATTCTTGGAGATGATGAGCGGGGTCAAGTTAAACTCTATGATCAATTATATTTAAATGCGGTCCATATAATACCTAATTTTCAGATTTTTGGGAGAATAAGTTGTGACAGAAAGAAAAGAATGGCCTGATCTGAGTTTTTTGAAAGTTCTTCATTGTGCAAAGAGAAAGCTAAAACACCGTTTCCTTTTGTTCCACATCTTCTAGTTTACTTTCATATCAATATCAAGAAATATTCCAAATCGCTTTAACATTATAAGGCACGATATCATGTATTCCAAGAGTGCATCCTTGCAGTATACAGGATTGGTTCAACACCCGTGCCAATTTTTATTCGCAGAGCAATGCATCACATTTCATCGAAGGTCAACATGGCGTTCAGACGTTATGTGCACATCGTTGGGTATAAATTACAACATCATACATTCCTGAGTGTTTATTCGTCGAAAAATATGGAGGAATTTAAAACCTAGTCAAATCCACTTAGCTACCAGTCTTTGCCCTCGTTTAATAACGGATGAGGCATAAGCTTGAATTTTGGCTTCCTGATTCAAAATTTAATTCCTTGTAGCGATCACGCTCAGAAAAATGCACGTGCTATGTAACAGCTTTAAGTGAGATACGTGAATCTCTTACCAATAGTCCTCACTCCTTTTTGTGCTTCTCTGTCTCTATACTCTCTTTCTCCGGCTTATAGCTTCAAATAATGACGTCAATCTCTCTCCGAGCATTTGTTTCACGTTTGATTCTCTCTCTCTTTCCAAACATCATCAACTTCGAAATGTATCCCCTACCCTTTGCTTCCCATTCTTTCTTGCGATCTCTTATATCCCTTCGCTACTCTCCAAGCAGTCACATATCCATTTAATTTCCTCTGTCAATAAATACTTCACAAACTCATACCCTTACCGCTATTTTGTCTAGTCCTTGGCATCCCTTACATGGCTCTCACAAGTAGCCCTTGGTAAAGATATACTCTCTGCCCATATCTATTCAATCTCACTGTATTCTCACTTAAATAGTTGGTGATGAAATTTCGGAAACGAATCTAACTATTCTGTCACTGCTCAAAAATGGAGCGGTTAACAAAAAGATGTCCATTTAACAGTTTTAAAGAAGGCATCTGGTACTCTTGGGTCAAATCACTTCGAAAATTTATGTATTTTTTAGAGTTTCTTCTCTTTTAATAAAAGAGTTGAAATTGCGTTTAACTCACCCTTTATCAAGATAGTTATGTGCTTATCAATAGCATAAATCGACGTGTTTTGTGCAAATAAATTCCAAATCGCAATGAGAAAAATAAAATAGTTAACTATAGCAGGAAGCAATGTAACGCTTTAACATTACACTACTAGACCTTTGAATTTTGAATAATGGCTCAGCTTGTTCATAAATTTTTACCAAATAAATTCTCTTACAATCAAAACATTTACTTTGAAAAGAACTTCAACAACATTTCGCGTAAATTGAATGGTATCGATTTATAAAAAATAATGGACAATAAATATTACTCATGACTGAAGCGAGATGAAATCTAGTCAAACAAATGGGTATTTTCAATTAATATCAATGATATTACGTCAATATGGCGTTATAAATTTCTCCATTTTGATGTGAATTTCTAAACTTTGTGTATTTGAATCGCGGTTACATTTCGAGGCTAGAGTTTTCCCGTCCTCTGTAAAGAAGAAATTCATTGCTCGTTCCGCACATTACAATCAATTATGACCTCTTTTTTTTTGCAATAAACAGAACGTCGGCAAAAACTGAACGTGATACATCGTGATTTTTTTGCCTGGAGGTAAATGTGAGAGAAAGTTGTGCTTTTGTTCCCAATCTGCAAACATTTTTGCTGCAAACTTTGTGAGGTCAGTTTCCATTTCTTCGTGATCCCCATAGAAATTTTTTGTTTTCCAAACTTCACAGAATGAGGCACCAGTGAAAGGCCCACGGAATGGGACATCAGCGGACGGCGTAGAGAAGAAAAGTGGATGACGCATAAAAAAGTTCTGGCCTAAACGCGTTCTGAGGGAAGGTTAGAGGCGATTTCTGTCACACTCGCCAATGATATGCGCAGTCCTTTTCCGTACGCAAGGACGGTACTTCACTTTAGGTGACATATAGAAATGACGCACTATGAAGGGCACGGTTTTTTGTGGTGGGTGCAGTAATAGATTCTTATCCTAGGGGCCCAGTTTTTATTTCCGACCCTGGTGGTCATTGTTATACCGGTCCCGGAGTACCGGAGTACAATTAAAACAGCATTTAACTCTGATGCATCACCTATTCCTTTGCGAAGGCTGTATTGTGATTGAATGCATTTTATTGTGGTCAGATTAAAGGTACTAAAATAATTTGTAACTTGAGTCTGAGGCAAAAATTAGAGACCGGTATGCAAAAGCCCCTGTTGATGCAACTCTCAGGCAATTCTGTTACACAGTTTCAATTCTGAAGAAATATTTTGCTAAACTATTTGCGAAACAGCAACAACATGGCAAAAGAAGAAACCGAAACAGAGCTTCCGCGGAGGAATAACGATTTGATATTTGGTATGACAAATACATTATCTTGTTGTGAATTACGATAAGAGAACACGAAAATGCATGGGATTTTTGTACAACTATTCATCAAACATCATGCCAAAAATGGGGAGCTTGATTGGGTATTTATTGCTTTGGAATATACCATGTGATTGCAAAAGGTTCTTAAAATATTCATAATTTTTATACGCTTGCATTATCCCTTGTATTTTCTGAGGTTGATACTATAAAACTTGGAAAAATTGAGTTTTTTTTACAAATTCTGACAATTCTTCCTTTAATATTTAATACCGTAATCATTAAGCTAATATTATCAACACTAAGCAAACACTAGAAAATATGGGGAGGACATTGCTGTTTAAACTTCAATCAGATCATTCTAGCTTTTTTCCGGGTAAGAGACATGGGAAACGCCCACGGTTGCGTATACACAACCGTCGTTTATAGCAAGACATTGTAATTGCAAAGTAAATATTGTAGCTATTCCGGTCTTTTTGGGTCATAAATATTTGATTGAAGACAAAATAACTAAATTCCTCGGAAAAAAAGTCTTTGGGCGTTCAAGGGTTAAGCTTCAAATGCAAATATACCTATTTCGGATGCAATAGTATCTTAATGCTATAGTTTCTGCCGTTACCTACAGTGGGAATGATGCGAGTTAAAACCATATGCATTAAACTTTAAAACAATATAAGCAACCTGGGACAAAAATCAAGGAATACAATCCAACCGGTTTATCGTGGAAACATCGATTGTGAAGAATTTTCATTCCCATTGATTGGGGTTTTGTATTTTTATAAAAATCGACATGAAGTTTGCGCCATAATTAATTAAAAGTTGTTTAATAAATACGATTTTTGGGATGGGCTTGTGTGCTCGGAAGGAACACCATAATTTTGTGGTGATAACGGAATCCGTGGATGGATTTCGTTGGTCTAAATGCTCACCAAAATGAGAGCAACGTGATAAATGGGCAGCGTCTGGGACTGATGAATGAGATTTCTTCGATCCCGCGCACACCCCGCTGTTTCCGCAATTCTGTCCACGTCGGGGGAACGCCCACCCTACGACCAACTCCCGCAGAGTCCGTAATTTATCCCCTTTAGTTAAAAATTCAATTCTGTTTGTTCATTCCCATGGTAATAAAGTTAAAATCAATAGCACGCACAAATAACGTGATGACGACCCCAGGAAGGTAAAAGGAAAATTTTCCTTTCAGCAACGTCCAGGTCGAAGCCCAATTTTAGGCTCACCCCAGAGTCTCCGTGCTCTGCAGTTATATAAGCCGAAGCTTACGCGGATGATTGAACACATGGCAAATATTTAATGGTTATTGACCAGCGAATTTTATGGAGTCAAAAAGCTGTTTCTATGCCTTATACTGAGTGAGAGATATGTATTTTGCAGAACTATACATATAGCCTTGAATAAAAGATTCGCGTGTAAAATATTTCTCCTTTCTGATTTTAAGCGTTCGGGGATTTTGCAAATAATATCTATATATATTAATTTTGTAGCGTGTCAGTCAGTCCGTCATTTTTTATCCGTTTCGTTTCGTTCTCTCTTAATTTTTGAGCTAAAAGAGTGAGGTTTGGTGCGTTGAGTGCGGATTTTCTGTCTGCATGATTCGGTAGTAGTTTTGGATTTTTAGCAGTTTGTGGTGTCGAGAAAAGTGCAAGAGAATAATGTTTTTTTCCCTATCTTTTAGCATGGGAAATCTGTTGCTATGCAAATTTGTTTTCGTTTCTAAGTAAATGTGTTTGCGTTTTTGGTAAAGGGGCAAAATATGGATTGAAGAATTTGAAGAAAGTGGAATTAGGTTCATCAATCGATTTTTTAAGCATGAAAATATTAATTGACATTTACGATGTGCAGATAGTGAAATAAAACAATATTTGCCTACTGGCCCCGATCTTGTGAATTTCAAAGCTAGGCGTTTTGAAGTACTTTTCTAATAGTTGAAAGAAGGTTATGAAACGTTTATTACGTATTAACGTATGTTGCTAAATCAGCAGGTTAATTCGAATACATATCTATTAATTTTTTAGCGTGTGAATCAGTCAGTCAGTCATTCTGTACCCGTTTTTTTTTTCTCTCTCCCAAGTTTTGAGCTAAAAGAGTGAGGTTTGGTGCGTTGAGTGTGGATTATCTGTCTGTATGATTTGGTAGTAGTTTTGGATATTTAGTAGTTTGTGGTGCAGAGAAAAAGGCAAAAAACGTTGTTTTTGAGAGTGGGAGACATCATGTAATGAAAATATGGTGCAGAAAAAAGTACAAAAACATAGGATAATTAGAATGGGACTCATTTCTCTATTTATGAAATAACCATTTCCTTCTCTCTGCATACGAAACGTTTATGAAAAGTGCCTGCAAAGCAGGCAGCAGGTTTGCTAGTGAATTCTTCCCGAATAATGAAGATTAATTTTGGATTGTGATATTATTACTGAGTGACTTCTGTATCTTCTAATATGTACTTTAACATCATAATGAATTCGTGCTTAATGGGTAGCTTTAACCCTTTAACGCCGAGCGTGACCATATGGTTACGGTAAGAAGTTAATTTTTTATCCCGAAACAATAAAATGTCGCAGGGTCGCCGTCTTGCGTACACGCTTTTACATCATCGCGAAGAGAATTTGGAAGCATGACAGGCAGTTTTCAGACCACTATCATAACTTTTGGTGCTGTCAAGCTCGTGAGATCTTTCTCGTGCCGTCGAAGCTCCTCCTAAGGGATTTTCGTCTTGTGTAAGTATGGTCTTACTGAAATACTATGGTAAATGTATGTATTTTATTTAACAATATTAGCATGTTTAGGTTCATTTGAATGTATTTATATATTATTTTATTTGTGTTTGCTATAGCAGATATTTTATAAGTAGTTTTTCACAGGTGTGACCATATGGTCACGCTAGGCGCATATGGGGTCAATTGTTTTGAAATTCGGGGGTCACTATTTTCTTATGTTTTTCTGCATATGAAAATATAATCTGTCCTAATTTGAATGTATCTATATACTTGTGCAATTATCAACCTTATTTTTAATTAATTAAGTTTATATTTTTGTACAGACTTGATATTGCTAGTAGTTCTTGACATTTTGGAGCATGAGAATGTTGATAAATATACATCGAGCCTCCAGATGTAAATGAGCTCACGGACGAAGACTTTGCCGATGAGGATGATGGTAGTTTGTTTGATAATCTAAGCGGCCGACAGCTCCGGTGCCCTGTGGAAATTGTACTGTGCAAAGCATCAACGACGGAAGCTATCCCAGATTACAAGGTGGTCACAAAAATATTTTCATGGCGAAGAAGAGAAAGAAAACATTGGTGCATAGGGAATGGAATACAGCGGGACTGCAGAAAACTATCCCTTTTTTCCTCATCCAGAGTACACCAAAGAATGCAATTTGATTCTAGTAGAATTATTTGAATCAATCTTTGACGATAATATGGTTCATTTTCTTTGTGCCGCATCAAATAAGTACGCCCATCAAAAAAATGTCCACACCCAAATATAAGCATAGAAGAGATGAAAACTTTCATCACTATATTGCCCTTGTTTGGATACAACAACGCTCCTTCTAAAAGATCATTTTGGGAAGCAAAAAGAGAAACTCACTATGACCTAATTTGCTATGCGCAGAGATATATTTCTCAAAATGTGCTGTTTTGCTCACTGCCAAGGCAGTACGATATCGGATCCAAATGATGAAATGTAATTTGAGGCCCTTCTTCGATATTTTGCCGGACAAATTGATGTCTAAGTTTAGAAGTGAACAGCATTTAAGTCATGGTGCCGTAATTTGACCGTCATGTATGTAACTAATTCATCCGAGGATCCGATTTGGCTATAAGATTTGGTGCATAAAACCTCCAGATGGTTATCTAATGTCATATGATTTTTACCACGGAAAGTACCTATTCTAATCCTTACACTTAGCATAAGAGTGATTTTGGTAAGGCTGCCACACCCATGCTCAAGATTTTTGATAAGTTTCCTGAACAAATGAAATTACTGCCATTTCAGCTATGCTTTGACATTTTTTTACTGGATTTACTCTCCTCACTCGCCTGAAAGAGCTAGGATATGGTGGTACAGGAACGATTAGCGAAAACCGAATGCCTAGTGATGTCCCAATTACTCCGGTAAAAACTATGAAGGAGATGAAAAGGGGTCTCTTCATAATATTACAAACAGCGACAAAATCTCAATGGTATGCTGGGTTGACAACTCAGTTGTTGCAATCACATCGACGCCGTATGGATAATTTTTGCGGTTGAAGTGAAACGATATTCAAAGGAACAGAGAAAAAGGATTCTTATTCCCCGTCATCGCACATTTGCAGAGTACAACAAATTTACGCGAGGTAATGATCGAATGGATCAGAACATAAATTACTGCAGGATTGGCATTAGGAGAAAAAAGTGGCGGTGGCCTCTCTTTACGTAGACGATCGATGCTACCGCACGCACTGAATGGATCCTCGCCATAAAAGCTGGAAATATAAATGTCTCAGCTAGAATTGAGAAGAGAAATTGTTGAGTCATGCCATATAAGGTACCAAAATGCTCCTAAGAGTAGAGGAAGGAAGCCAGTTACTAACAGTTCAATCCAAGCCAAGTTGAAGACAGTGTGCGATTGGATGGTCGGTCCGTCGTATAGTCCATCCGTCCGCTCCTTTAGTCTGTCGATGCGGGAGTGGAAAAAGATGATTGTGTGTGTTATGTGAATCCTCGATGTGCTCAGAATGTTTTAAATGCAGCGTTGGATTATGCAATGAGTGCTTTACTGAATTTCACACAAAATAAATCCACGATAAGAACTAAGTCATTCAGTAATTTAGAAGGTTTTTCAATGAATTTCCTATGCTATTTTTAAACTTGTATTTTGCTTAATTGTTTTCATAATTTCATTTGTCCGTAGTTTTTTTCATATTCAGTGACTTCGTAATACGCACCTATATTTATTGGGTATATTTTTGCATTTCGAAATGTTGGAATTGAATTAAAAATGAAAATAATTGTGCATTTGTTTAAAAACTAGTATGTAATTATTTATAAATCACTAATGATTTAAAATTATATTGTTTCTCGGTGTTTTTGTGTAAGATGAATAAACCTCAATATAATAAAATTAATCGTTTTCATTTGGAAAAAAATTGACCTCACAAGCGCCTAGCGTGACCATATGGTCACACCCCATAACTCAGCCATTTTGAATCCTATTTAGCTAAAACTTAGTGATATTTATATATAGGTGCTCTAAATAGTTATATGTAAAAATCAAGAAAATCGGACAAAAAAAATTTCCTCGGCGTTAAAGGGTTAATCCGTTCTAGCTATGTAAATTCACTTTTTAAGTCACCGTGTAAGATTTTAAGTACTCTCTTTGTGGTTAGCAAACGTTTTAATGAAGTTCCAATTCTTTGCCATTCGTTTTTCCCACCGAGTTTTATCAGCTGTCGTTGTAAATATAGCAGTGAATCATTTTCGAAACTATATTGTGATTAAAAATGATTTTCTACTCGTCTCTTTGCTCCTTTTGTCTTTTCCCTAATTATATTGCGTCCCTTACAAATACAAAAGAAGATTATCATTCGTTGCCATCCCAAATATTGGCTTGGAATACATTTCCTGGGCAAGCAGTCTCCTTGTATCTTCAGTTCTACGTAGGATTGCCGAAGACCATTCGCTATGTGTCTGATACAAGCTAATACTTCCACTCTTGTTGTGCCCTTGCACAACACCCTCTAATATGGTGCCCAGACATCTTAATATCATCCTACATTTTGGTTTCCGTTTCCTCTACCTCTTGCCTCTGCCACAGCCTAAAGCCGGCAAGATACGGTAACGATTCTCCCTGATTTTTACTCTGCTGAACCATGCGTGCTCACTGAGGGTCTCCTAAGCTTAGATCATGATAAAGACATGCGTTTTTCTAAGGTTAAGCCGGCTGTGCTTCTCGTAGACTACAATGGGCTGGGTTTTTTAGGTGCTCCAACGGCAAAGGATATATCGTACCATCTAAGCTAAGATTTTAATCCTAGGACATTCATAACATACATGCCCTGGGAGGTACTTGAACCCGTGACCCTTGGGTTTCCAGGTCAACACGTTACCGCTATGCTCACAGCGGCCAGCTTGTAAGTAAGACCGCGATAGTTAAATAGAGACGAAATAAAAAAATATCAGAAAAGTAGCGGTAGGTCTCAATAAAAGAATCTTCAATCGGCGCAAGGTTGTATTTTTAGTAATGCTACGTAAGACTTATCCTTCCCATTTACGAGGGTACGGTGAAAAGTTCTCGGCCTGACAGTGAAAGACTGCGATTTTTATTTTAAAAATGATTTTATTTTTCTACGTAATCTCCCTTGACCTCAACACACTTGGTCCATTGTTTCTCCAACATCAGTACTCCTTCCCGGAAGTGAGAGTCTGGAAGGCCGTGAAAATATACATCTACGGCGTTCTCAACGTCTTCATTGGACGCGAAGCGCTCCCCAGAAACAAATTTTTTCAAGTTTGGGAAAGGATGGAAGTCTGAGGGTGCTATATCAGGAGAATAGGGGGGATGGCCGAGCTAATCGTACCCCAAATCCCGTAGATTTCCCATCGCCAACGCACTTGTGAGCAGGTGCGTTGTCCTGGTGAAAGATGATTTTTTTCTTCTTCAACCCAGGCCTTTTCTGGCATCCAGCTGATCAAGAAGGTTGAAGTAATATTCGCCTGTAATTGTTCTGCCTTTTTCAAGGTAATCAATTAACAGGATCCCTATCGCATCCCAAAACACACTGGCCATGACCTTTCCTGCAGATGCGATAGACTTTGCTTTTTTTGGTGCTGAATCACCAGCTTCCACCCATTGATTTTTCTGCTGTTTGGTTTTTGGTGTGTAGTGGTGGTCCCATGTCTCATACATGGTGACAAATCGCCACACAAAATCGGTCGGATACATCTTTAATCGGTCCAAACATTGCTCTGAAAGTCGTTTGTGCATTTGTTTTTGATCGGCATTCAGCAACTGCGGCACCCACATTGCGCAGAGCTTTCGCAACCCTAATTCTTCGTGCAAGATGTTTCGCACCCTTTCTTCCGATATCCGCACGGCCTCAGCTATCTCACTCACCTTCACACGCCTATCGTCCAACATGATATGGTTCACTTTTTTAATGATTTCCGGTGTGGTTACGGTTTTTGGCCGTTCTTCACGTGGGTCATCTTTCAGGGATGTGTGACCACGTTTAAATTCAGCTGCCTACTTTTTAAAGGTCGATATTGAAGGAGCAGAGTCCCCGTGTACTTTTGTTAACTTCGGATGTAATTCCTTAGGGGTAAATCCATCCACAACGATGAATTTTATGACCGCACGATATTCAATTTTAACTATAAACAATAAAGGCAACAACAAAACAATACTGCAACAATACGTGTAAACACACTACTTGAGAGAACAAGTTGAAACTTGTCTCACGAACTAATGACACATGCACCCATGCAGGAATCATAAATTTTCACTGATTGTAACATCATCTCTGTGTCAGGCTGAGAACTTTTCTCCTTACCCTCGTATTCTCATTCAATGGAAAAAGAATCGAGGAAACGAATAAAAATCTCCCGCAGGTTAACTTACAGCAATGTGAACCATTTCTTTTCTATTGCCTAAGGAACCAAGGCGGAGGGAAGAAACATATTTGGCAGCATTAAAGTTATTAAAAATCCATTTATATCTTAAAAATTAAATTCGGTTTCAGGGAAAGAAAAAGTAAGGGCACAATAGAAACAATATTGCCCATTAGGCGGCTTATAGCGAAGAGAATAGAGAAGAACAAACCGACGTTCATTGTATTTGTGGATTTTGAGAAGGCTTTTAACAAAGCGGATTGTAATTCAATGCTTGGAACTCTGAAAGGAATTAAAGCGTACTACAATGACCGAAGAATTGTCCACAGTTGTATAAAAACCAAGTAGCTGTGATTAAATCTCGACCCGGCTGTGAAGAAGGAAGAGTAAGGAAAGGAGTGAGACAAGGCTGTGAACTGTCTCCCGTATTTTTTGAATGTTTACAGCGAGAGCCATCAATGAAATCATAAAGAAGTCTTCTGGAGTGAATATCCACGGAGAAAAAATTAACATACTGCGATTCGCCGATTACATAGCACTCGCAGCAGAGACAGATCTTTGTTTCCTTGTGGCAGTGTGGGTTTGACGAAGGCAGCAGCGGAGAAGAAAAGGTTGGAAGCATTGGAAATATGGTGCTACAGAAGAATGATGAAGATTAAATGGATCGGTCGAGTAAGTAACGAGGAAGACGTCAGAATAGTTGGAGAAAAGAGAAGTCTTCTGAATACCCTGAGAGGAAGACCACATCATGAGACATGATGACATGTCAATAGTTGTAGGAGAAGTATATGGTAAGAACGGTAAAGGAAGGTCATTTATGTATATATAGAACAAGTGATGAATGATGTGAAAGAGAAGAAATACGTAAATATGATGAGGTTAGCCGATAGATGAATTCAGTGGCGAGGTGCGTTAAACCAATCTCAGGATTACTGACTAATAATGATGATGATCTAGAGAATTTATTGTACTACCAGAATACCAGAAAAATTATATTAACTGTTACATCTACTTCTACGCAATACCGTGCAAGCCACCGCGAGGGTGTGTGGCATGGGTGGGGTGTGGTATGTAGTATACACGAGATATGTGCAGAATTTTTGATGGCTCATCGTTATTAGTAGTAGAAAATTTCGGTGTCAGGTGCTATCGTGCCACATAACCTAAGATATTATTCCTAGGGCACGTATAATATAAATGGCCTAGTGGGATTTGAAACCCGCTTGGCGCGGTTCTGAACCTGAACGTGGGATTTTGCCTCAAGATGTGGCCGATTACGTTGCCCTGTCTTTTTTTCAAAGTTTTCTGCAGACTTAATTTTTCTGAGAACTTCTTCGTTTGTCACTCGATAGATCCATTTTATCTTCATTGTTCTGCTCACTCTTCTTCAGCAGCACGTCTCATATGCTTCCAGCCTGGACTTCTCGACTGCCGCCTAACGTCCATGCCTACTGCCATAAAGAAGCATGCTTCACAAGTATATTCTAGTGAAGTGTTTCCTGAATTCCACGCTTGTATTTACTGTTCCAAATATGAATTTCTTTTGGTAGAATGCCCTCTTTGCCTGTGCTATTCTACTGGCCATTTCTTTCTTGCTTCGTCCATCGCTGGTTACTCGACTTCCCAGAAAGCAACGGTTGAAAAACGTCTGGTATTTGACGAAAGAGAATTCTTGCCTCTGCAAAGGAGGAGTGTGTGCCCTCTGACGGTGATCACCCTCAGTGGAACGCACCAGATTGACACAAAGCAAGGTGAAATACGAGAAATACCGCCGGAAAACAATCGCCCGTGTTTCTCCTTATCCTTATTCGTGCTTTGGAGTCTGCACCCCACCTTTCCTTTCGTCCTAGTGCCACCGCATCTCGTGAGATAACCCCAACTGCTAGAAACGGAGTCTCCGGGCCCCCTTAACAACCCTCCTCTCCCACAACGCTTGCACTCACTGCAGGCATGGCCTGTGCCCTCCCGACCCCGACCCCTGCGTCATATCCGCCATCCCCCTCCATTCCGCGTCCCCATCTACAGCTAAGTATCAATCTCCCTCCTACCACGCCGGCTCGCCGCGGGGGAGAAATATTCTCTCAACCCCTTCCTCCCTCGTCGACTGGCTCCTTCCCCTTCAATCTCCACGCTTATACATTTTTCTAACCCCTGGGAGTCGGTCAGAACAGTGCGACCCGGTATTAAACCACTTTCTCCCCCTACCTCACACTCCCACATCCTCCGCGTAGGACGTAGGATCTCCTCCCCCTTCCCCGGCAATGGCTGCGCTTGCTGATTGCTACGTTCCACTTAACGAACACGGGGTCTCCATTAATGAATCATGGAGCGCTGGGGAAAGCCTTGTTTATTTCATCCGCCCCGGTCGAGAGGTAAGTTTGACAAACGCTCTTGCAAATTGGTGGACGTTTTCTCTCTCTCTCTCTCCCCAGAGCGGGAAGTGTGGTGTGGGTGTTCGCCGAGGAGGTTATGGGGAAATTACGAACGAAAGCAGCGATTGAATTAAAGAAGCCAAAAGAGGGAAGGTTGGAGGAGGAGTGATCTTCCGCCTGCCGTCGCGTCCGTCGACCCGCGAGCTC
Organism: Platycnemis pennipes; assembly: GCA_933228895.1. Taxonomy (NCBI): domain Eukaryota; kingdom Metazoa; phylum Arthropoda; class Insecta; order Odonata; family Platycnemididae; genus Platycnemis; species Platycnemis pennipes. Next base: position 59,444,007 of record OW121853.1, read on the forward strand.
TGACCGGGATGTGGTCAAGTGAGCCTAGGCAATCGAGGGGAGAGATGGGTTGGGTCCCTAGAGGTGAAGAGACGTGAAATGGGTCGGAAGATATCCCTCCCGGGGACCTAAATCTACGGAGTACCCTGTTGGCCACATCGAGGATGCATGGGAGGGGTAGAATAATGAACAAAAACTCACTACATAGTAGGTATTCATACATGCAGCTAATAGGTACAATACTATTTCATTACAAAAACGGAGTATTTGTCGCCAGGCACATGCAAATAAATGATTAATGGGATATAAATAATTAAAAGGATGAAATAATAATTACTTGGCTTGGTATTTGTTAAAAAGCATTCATTTATAGAATTTCATTATCCGATAATGTCTACATAAGGATGAAATAATAATTACCTTGCTTAGTATTTGTTAAAAAGCATTCATTTATAGAATTTCATTCTTCGATAGGCACACTAAGTCTCAATTAACATTAGTTAGAGAGGATTGGATTGATGTGGTGGCTAGAATACTACCTACCCACTTAAGAGCTCGGGTTCGAATCCGGGGTATGGTTAGACGTTTTCAGTTATTCACACATTCTTACTTGATTTGAGTGAAAGGGAGAGCAAGTTCAATGCTTCGTCCGTGGTTTGGTACGTTAAACCGAGAATACGCGTCCTGAAACAAGGGAGAAACTGTCGTCACTCAAGGTTCACCCACGCGGGAGTACCGGAAGAATGGAAGAATGTGACTGTCCTGTCGCGTGACATACCAACATTTAGTTTGACGCTTTCGTTGATTGAGATGTAAACCCTTTGACATGCCATTTCTCTCTGTACTGTGTTCTTCTGTATAACATAATCCATTTTGCATTTATATTTAACAAATGTTGTTAGATTCCCGTATATATGTTTCGAAACCCCATTCTACATTGTCTTGTTCTTCTATAGTATATGCCAAGTCTCATGCCTTATACGATAGTCTCTATTCCTCCGTCTAGAATATTAAGTGTGAAATACCTTCCGTTTCCTAGTTCCGCATGTCCGCAAAACGGGAAACGAGGCAGGGGAAGCGATTAAATTTATAATGTAGAAAAGATAGGTTCTGATGTCATCCGTTCATGTACACCAGGAGACCATTACTATTTTCAGCTCCGTGAGTTACTCTGCAAGTGCTCCTGTTGCCATGGCAAGCTCCTTGATTAGCAATAAATGAGTGATTTGCGATTATTGATAAAAGATTAATTGTTACCCGTAAATACATTGTTAAAATTCATTAGTGTGATGTATGTACGTATATGTCACTTAATAACAACTCTAAATATTTAAATAGCTCACGGATGAGCTTAAAGTGCGTAATAATCCATTCAATCACCGAGTGCGTCCATCGTATTGTGGATAGTCCTTGAACTTTGGCTGTTTGTTACCCAAATTTAATAAAAATCAAACTTTTACAAAAATACCACACAGCTGTTTATAGGTTGGCCGGTAGAAGAATCGAGTGGAAAGCTGCGTCAAACCAATCCTAGGATTGTTGACCAATCATGATGGTGATGACACTTTCACGACCCGGGTTTCGACAGAATAATCATTGACAAAAGAGGACATAAAGTGTTTAAACATTTTTTGCAGTATTTTTGTAAAAGTTTGGTTTTTATTACATTTATAGACTATAATGGAATACCACCAGGTTACAGAAGGTAGATTTTATTTATTTGTCCCTAACACATCATGTTAATATTATTATCTACGATGATTTTCCAACTTATGGCAGGATGTTAGAATTTCTTGGAAAATATCGCACATTTGGGGTACATAGGCTGTATGGTGTTTGTAAAATTATTTAACGTTAAATGTTTGTTTGCGTTTCCCTTGTTACTTTATGCTTGCCTTTCATTCATATGCACCAAATACTCTGGTAGTTTACTGCCAGTTTGGGTGTGTTTTATTTAGTGTTCCTATTTTATTTGCCTTTCTATTATGTAACGACTCCAGCCATACAATTTTTCTCACTTCAGACCTAGTTTATTTCTTACCTTTCTTCATACTAAGCATAATATCCAAATCTTTATTATTTGAAGTCCTGATTCCATGACATGATGCATTAAAAATTAATTATCTAGATTTCTGTGCCGTTATTAGAGCTCTGCGTCCATGTCACTCATTCTGGGGGTTAGTTTGTTGGACGCAGATGGAAATTAATGTTCCTGTCTCCTTTTGGAAAAAAATGCTGCGTATGGAATAATAAGTCTTTATATTCTCAGCTCTTACTTATGTTTTCGTGTCGTGGTTTCTTTTTGGCAGAGAGCTGGAGTTTGGCTGGAAGATTGTGGGCGCAAACGCAGAAGAAGCTTGAAAACCATTCCTTTGATTTCATTTGGTTCAGATATTCCGAGTGCCTCAACGGCGTACGAAGCAGCGGGTGGCTCTGGAAGAAGATCTGGTGGCTAAAGTAAGTATTGAATTTAAAATGCTTCAGAGTTAAAGGCAAGACAAACTTTCTCATGTTATGACAGGTCATTATGTCCTAACTTTCCTCATTAACTTCGAGTTCATATCAAGAGGATTTTTCTATGACGCGATTAAACCAGCTTTTATCACTTGTTTATTTCACGTGATTTTCAATAAAAACGTCTACTGCGTTCATAATGCTTCACTTTCTTGAATTAATTTTAATAGTTCTCTTCGTTCATGAAAGCATTATCACCCGTCAAACACATTTTTCTGTCCGTCTTTTTTCATATACATGAAAAAGCATAGCGTTGCATGCCTTGTCTTTATTTAGCCATGGTTAATTCGAGCATAAATTCTTGAAGAGACCAAATTAAATCATTCATTAAAGTATTTTGTTGAAATACCTTACGATAATTTCATAAATTATTAAACCATGATTTCCTGCTCTTTCATTGGCAGTTAACTAGCGGAAATGATTCAATAATCGTTACTTGAAAATTATTTTACCACATTCTGATTCAGATTTAATCGTTAGGTTATAAAACTGGTTTGGTAGTTACTAGCACAATGATTTTTGTGCAAGTCTGTCATAAAATCACCCCCTACCTACCTTAAAAGGCACTCGATAGCTTTCAGATGGTAAAATAGATTATATCCTTGAATTTTAGAGTAAACTCCGTGGCACCTTGAAAATGACGAATCAGTAGTCTTGGACTTCAGGTTTTTTCATCGGCTAAAAATATTTATGTCATCCTACTTATAGCCTTAATCCTATGACAGTCACAACATTCATGCCCCTGGAGGGATTTGAACCCGCAACCTTTGGGTTGCCAGGGTAACACTCGACAACCGTGGTCAGTGAATTTCATCTACTTAGTCAAAAAACCTTCAATCTCCAGCTTTAACTGGATCATCGTTTTCATATTTGAGGTGAAAGCCTTCCTGGGTTACTGCTTGCAACGTTCGCTCAACTATTCGGTCGGGTGGGTCCGGGTGCTTCCTTTACTGGTGCCTCGGGCGGTGTTCCAGGAAGATCAAATGCTCACAATGTTACATAATTTAGGTGTGCTTGGGGGTGTACATGGACATCCTCCGAGCAGGAACCCCTGACCCTCCGATCAGCGGTCCAACCGTCAAAACCCATGGGATAACCGAGTCGCTTCGAGGAAGACGATATGGGATAATCAAGCCATGGTAGCTGAAATTGTGGCGTGAGGTGCTTATAAGGGGAATTGGTTCCGCGTATAAGTGGGCAATTTGGGAAAGGTAGGTTGATTAAGTGGGGCAAGGGAGAGAGCGAAGGCATGGGAAAATGTCCGGCGACAGCATCATGCGATAGGGACGAGGGGCAATAAAGGGATCCGCGATAGGGTGTGCACTATCGAGCGGGAAAATCCTTTCCATATCGATACTAATTTTAAATCGGCCCTTTTTTTCTAAACTGGTAACGCTGGTGTTTTATCCTCGCAGAGCGGGTATTAAACTCAACTGAACCATTACATTTGTAATCGCTATCGTTTAAATTAAATCCAAGTGTGCGATTCAACGATTTTGAAATTTGAATCAATACTACCGTATGCATGATACTAAAGCACTTCAGGCAGAACGTTTTTCGACATCAAACGAATCAAACATTGAAGTTCAACCACATGCATTAGTAGTTCACTGAGTTAGTTTGAGTGAGCTCTTGTGACCACATTTACGGATATGCGCATTCCTAGTGCGCGGCATGTATTTGATGAAAACGTCATCTGCTGAAATTCTCGTAGTGCCAAATTATATTCATCTGTACTCTCGACATGCACGACATTTACTTTTTATGTTAATTTTTATTCAATAAAATTAATTTCATCTTCTCTCACCTCACTGTCCCAAGTATGCGTAAACTAATCTCTCTTCGATCGTGGAAGGGTGTTTATCCGAAATCAGATTATGTAAATATCAGTATTAGTTTTCACAAGAACTCAAAGACATTTTATTCCTCGACCCTAATTGAAATAATGATATTAATTCCTGAAGGTATTAGAAAAAAAATAAATTCTTAACTGCCATCTTCGAAAGTACGCAGTCAATATGAAACTTCGTACCTGTCTCTGAGATGTTTTGTTGTTTACATTTCATTTAATTTTCTCGGTGTAATTGTTTGCATCAACCTTTTATGATTCGCAGAGTTTCATTTATTCAAACAGTTTTATGCCTCGCCATCAAGTTTAATGATTCTTTACCTACTTTTAACTGCTGACTTTACGTACTTTTAACTGCAACCTTCATGTTCATTTTGCGGAGCCTTTGTTGCAACGAGCTAAAATTTCTCAGCAAGATCACGAAGGAAGTAGTTTACTCGGTAAATGCATATTGGCGAGCCGACTAATAAGCCTCGGACGCCCTAAATGCGAAAGTCTCCTCGTGGAAACATAAAACTCTGTAGCAGCAACGTCTCTTCAATAAGCAAGACGTTGAATAAAATATACACACTCTCACAGCCTGTCCTCGGGGATTCATAACGAGCCACACGGTTAAGGAACTGCGAATTTGAACGACGTGAGAATAATGAACCATAACTTCCCACGTGATGACAGTGGTGGTTCAGGAAAGTCCACTGCGTTTGAGGGTGAAGGATTGGTGAGAGGGAAGTGATAAAGGCGAGACAGTTGACCTAAAGTTTGTGTCATCATAGGGGTTTGTCTCTACCGAGGGGGTGGGTTTTCTTGTCGCTCCCACTCTACTTCATCCTCTCAAACCAGACCGGGAAGAATCAATTGCCATTTTGTAGGTGGTAATCGCAATTTCGCGCAATAAATGGGTTCGGAAGGACAAGATTTCATCAATGTTGTTAGTTCATTTCAGGGGCCTAAACTTAGTCCAAATGAGCTCCTTAATCTTGTGATTCATGATATATTTTGGAAACTTTAAGTTTATATCCATTTGAACAGCCATATCTCAGACGCCTCCAGTGATAATGCGTCAATAAGATCGAAGAATGTATTTTTAAATTATCATGGAGGGCATCGTCAAATAAACACTGAAATTAAGTTGTCCCTTTAAAAAAAGCGGCAGTGGCACAATCGCTGTTAGTGAGGTATATTGTGGGAGCCTGGTTCGCGAGAAATGTTAAGGAGATGATTTTATAGGGAAATTGTCACAATAGTGGATATAACAGCTTTAAATGTGTGCTGTTCGAGGTTGCTTGTATTTTTCTGCTAACGTTAGTCTACGAAAATCTGGAACAGGATGTTATCGATATCTAGAAGCACCTCAAATCCTCGATACACCAAAAATAGTATGCGATTTGTCTTCCAAAATATCAATAGGGGTGGATTTGGCGTTGCGACTCGAGTAGTGGTTCCCTATTCCGAGGAGCATAGTTAGTATCCGAGCAGTTTACATTGAAATACTGATTCCTACCTCAATCCAAAGTACTTCAAGGTAGGTACTACGTCCGTCGCCTGGGAGGTCAAGCCGTGAACCGATATAATTTTCGTTCAGAGAAGGCTATTCCAACGCTAGGATTCTCTCCGCCCTATTTCAATTCCCTGGATAATTTATGCTAAACCAACTACTCTCTTATGCGTGATGGAGCAAATGAGTTGGCTCCTAGTTTCCTCCCATTCGAGCAACTTCTCTCTTGCCACCTCTGCCTCCAGTTACAAGTATTATTTGATTATTGTCACATCATCCTGTGTCAAGTCGGAGGTATATAAGACGGGTAAAAAGAAAGGCTGAACAGAAATGTTAGACTTAGCAGTAAGAGGAAAAAGTAGCAAAAAAAATAACTGTGGATTAGACAAAAGATCGGCAGATATAGTGAGAGGGATTTAGCTTTCGACGACCGCGATAGGCAGGTGAGGCTGCTATGAGAGAGGAAATGAGGGTAGAATAAATTAAAATGGAATGAAGAAAAGATATAGAATAAATTGTTGCTCATTCGTAAATCGACATTACTCGTCTTACCTATATTCAATCGATGATGTACCAGCTCAAAAAAAATCCGACTGAAGGTATATTTTTTCTATGCGGAACTGGTTTTAAAAAAACTTACTTTATTTCACAAAGCGTCTTCTGTAGATGTCGAATCCAAGATAAAGACTGGATGTATGTAATAAAAACAAGAACATTATGCAAAAATTTTCATCTTCATCAGGACGAAGTTTCCGGCTCTTGAGCAAACGATAATCCTTTAATTTCATTTAGCAAGCTTAAGAAGACGTTTCATTTAATTAGTTCACTGAATCCCCAACTTCACAATACTTCCCTCCACGCTTCACGTGTGATCTTTGATGGCGTTAACGAGTCGGAATTGACGAAGCAAGCGTGCATTACGCTGAGGGCGGCCGCATGATGCGGCACAGGACGCGGAAAGGGTCAGTGACGCCTTCAGAAGCGTGAGGAAGTCACGCCGTTTACCTTTCGACTCTTCTCCTCCAAATTCACGCCTCTTCTAAATGGGCGACACGTTCCTGCACCCCCCTACCCCCTTCAGTGTTTCACACCACCCTCAGTATTCACCCTCACCCTTCCCGTCGTTCCCTCGCATGTCCTCTATCAAGCCTTCACTGTGGTGACGTGTGGGTCAGGGAAAAAAATGAGGGGGAAAAGGAGGCGACGAATTCATTTGCATCGTACTCACGGCGCTACCAAACCGCGAATGTGACTATCCCGGCGTACCTATTTGAAAAAGTGTCGTGAGGGAGTGAGGGGTTATCTGAGGGGAGTGGGTTGAATGCAGAATGCATAGGCAGGAAGGGGTGTGTGCGGGGGAATAAATATAGAAGTATATTTTTTTCTCACAGAATGACACTTAGAAATGAAGTTGAAAATCTTGGCTTTCCAATATGAGGGTGTAGCTCCAACTAATGAGATCAAGAGCTGTTTCTCAGAAAATATTAATGACGTTTCGTTGGCTGTGTCCGTACCTGTGTCCCTTTGGACGAGGGTACTCCCTTCTTTGCTCCAATTATTATCTCTCTGAAAGAGAGTTGTTCCAAGCATCTTCTTTGCTAAATAATTGTTTATTTGCTACCATTAAATGGGATCTCCGGATATCTTAGATAATTTAGTTAAGTAAATAATAAGTTTTGAATGTTCATGAAAGATTCGGTTATGTTGTTAAATACGTAAGTACATAAATAAACAATGAGTGACGCTTTTGAAATTGATTGCTCTTGAATGGTGAAAAAAGTCACAAAGGGGGCTGTGAAATGATGATTTTAGAGGAAACTGAGTGCGACGATCCAGTTGAGTGCCTAGCAAAGCCCTTTGCAATGTAATTGACTTAAGAGTATTGCGCGGAGTAAAATATTTTTTTATCCGAGGCAATTGATGATATGTTTTTTTTACGGGTGACAAATTAAATATTTTTGAAAATAAAATGTGAAACGCCATGGATAAAAATATACAAGTGTGTCATTTCACATTTTTATCCATTGCATATCCAATTGCATTTTCGCTAGATACTCTAATGCACACACATCATCCGTGGCGGAACGGTGTACTCTGCCATAAATTATGTGAAAATCGATAAGTTTTGGTCCATTATGCTTAAATCAGTGGCAACAAATTCTAACTTTCCGTAAGAGGCAAGTTAGCTTGCACGGATGGTTTAGTACAGGAATTCAATTAACTTGCTGAAATAATCCATTCAATCACTGCTTCTGTTCCTTATCTCAGCATAGTATAGTTATGGTGCAAATGGCTGCTCAAATTAAATTAGCATCTATAGCACTGGGCTGTAGGGCTAAAAATGTAAAACTTTCGCAGTTTCTGCTATTCAAATCTGGAGCTAGTTGAAATCAAATATGTACGTGATTGTTAAGTGTATTGCGGAATGAAAAATGAGATAATGGATCCAGGCTCTCCACTTTTGCGATAAAATCCCATTCCTCTCGATGTTTTCATTAATATGTCCCTGATTATCCTTTTACTCTTGAAACAAGTCCAAAAGTCCCCATGTGCAAAGTGATGACATTTTTTCAGAATTTTAACAGGACCAACTGCACTGCCGTCAGCGGAAGCTCTCATTGTACTTTTGAGTCGAGTAACTCGTGAACCCTTTCAAAATTGCCTCATGAAAAATTTAGTATCTTTAGAAGTGGTTCTTTCCGGGCTCGATCCATCAAGCTAGTTTATTCAATATTACTGTCCTAGGTTGAATGACGATAACGCCAAACAAATCCTGCACATAGTTGCATCATTCCGACCGAGGGGATTTTAGAGTTTTTGGGGCAACCTATGTGCATCTACAAATAATTTATTCACAAACTCAATCGATTCTCTGAATAAAATAAACATTTTTTCCACGTTGATTTTGAATGGTTGCGAATTCAACTCCTGTAAGTAACATTGGTTTTGCCTACCGCGGCGACCAGTTCGTTAATGTGCTTAGTTGGCGTGGAGGTTGTTGGATCGTATTCCGCCTTCGATATTGGTATTGTGTGCTCACCTCATGATTAAGCGTAGTATTTAGTTATGTTGGATGGCATAACATGTACATATATTATGCATGCTTACCTTAGCAGTTTAGGCATCTTTAAATTTAATGCTAAGTTTGTAGAAATTAACGATGCCTAACCTCTAAGGTAAATACATAATTATATTTACCTATCGGTATATAAGTATATAGCCTAAAACCTAACTATATAGTATGTATACATAAGTAAATACACCTTGAAATTAAACCTGGTAAACTTTTATTCGTAGGTGTGCCTAGTAAATTTCCAAATCACAAAAGAAGAGACAAGTTTGTCAATGATTTGTGCATCATAGTTATTACATGATCCATAGATTCCGACGTTGGCATTGGTATTGTGTGTTTGCTTCATGATTAAGCGTAGTATTAAGTTAAGTTGTTCGGTAAATCATGTAAATCATCATCGGTACACATACTTATGCATAAGTATATGTTAGCCTTAGCAGTTAAGGCACCATATTGATCTGAAAGATCAGTATTAATTGTCCACCTTCGCTCCAGTACTTAATCGTACTTAATTTTTTTTTGCTTTAGTTGAAGTAGCTATTCATCACTTCATATCAGTCCCTTCCTATTCTAGTCGTATATGTTGTTTTATTTCCTTTTTAGGCTCCCTGCTTCCGCTGCCATGGATAATTAGCGATATATTTTAAACTGTTTTGGTTTATTGTACATACATTTTAATGTCAATGAATAAGTGGGGTGTCATATTATGAGGCGCTGAATTCCCCTAAGGTTGCCTATTATTCTGGAAATTCGTCTCCCTCATTCTTTGCTCTTTTAATTCCTGCAGCCGCTCCCATTCCTCAGAGTGTGAGAAATTTTGACTCTTGAAGCCTCAAGTATTCCCTCGGGTTTCCTTGGAGGGAGGAGAAATCAGGCTCGTCAACCTCAGGGCCAAACTCTCTCCCTTCAGATTCGTGTCCGTTGACATAATTTCTGCTACGTCTCAGCGGAAAGGGTCCTTGTGCATGAACTTATCTTCCGCTCCAAAATGTGACCAGCGAAGGATGAATGGGAGTTCTCACTGTTTCCATGGCAACGTGCCAGATCATATAAAACGTTTGGAAAGATATGGAACCCTGGAGTTTGCTTTTGACTGGAAAGGGAATTTTAGGAGTCCTCTCACTTTTTCGGTTTATTTTATCACTTATCTTCATCATCGTCGAAGGTAAACAAATACATTAGATGATTTCTGTAATTTTATTTACTTAGTCCCTCTGGCTAGCTGATTTTCCGCATAGCTCTTCATGTTGATGCTTTATCCCCTCTCCCACGAGTTATACCGTTCAGCCGCTGTTTGTCTATTCTTGGCTGTCTAACATTCCTATTTCAAAATGTTTTACCCCACTTTGATATTCTTAATTCCTTACTGCAGGAATAAATAAATTCAAGAATTAATGCTTACGCATTGTCTAATTATTCCAGAGCCTCCAGAGTCTTAATTTTAATTTTATACAACGGCCTCTATTTCGAATTAATTTCTGCATCCTATTCTTAGTTATGTTACCATGTCAATGACCGCAATATCATACGTCTTTTCTATTTTACAACGCTTAATTAATAAATTACAATGCATTAAATGTGTGGAATGTGTGAACTGCGTGGAATAATGATGCATGGCTTATAATTAATTCTTGCTCACACAGTCTTTGGTAACCAAGGACTTTATTGTACGCTTTGGTATTAAACACTGAAATCTTGATTTTTTTTTTCCTCCCAATGATTAGTTATTCCCTTATTTTGCATGCAGTGATGTAATAAATCTAGCTAAAATTCATAATGCCTGCGTTATGCGTATCATACGTCATCATCATTGGTCCTCAATCCTCACTATTATAAGTAATATTTTTAAATAATAGCAGATGTAAAAGCTTTCCTGCTTTTAGTGAAGTACCTTCTTTTTTCACTAAGACTCATTATTTGGCGGACGTATTACTCAATGAGAGCCGATTGTATGCGATGCATGTTGATATTCTTTACCCAACCAAAACCGGATTGTAATAGAATAACAGCATTGGTACTTATTGGTTACTTTATTTAATTGCAAGAAATGCAAATTTGATAACTATCCCCGAAAAAACAAAACGGACTTATTCGCTGATATGCACAATACCAAGATTTCCTCATAGAAAAAATTATGCCCCGCTAAAGCTAGGTGATTTTTCTCCGTAAAATTCATGCTACTGGTGTTTTGGTTTTGAACTATAGTAACATTAATTATTTTTCTACTCAGGAAAATTCCAGATTAGGGGACCTAAAAAAGGATACAAATGCCTTCATTAAAAAAATTCACTAAATGTGTGTGTATGGCTGATGAATGTATGGGTTTGATGGCATGAAGAATGTATGGGTTTAATTGCATAAAAAGAAGTTGTTTCCAATATTTTATTTCCATATTTTAGGAAAAATAGTGCGTGGAGAAAGTGAAAAAGAAACTATAAAATATCTCAAATATCTCAATTTGTGAAGAACCATGATCGCTAAAACTAGATTTTTTTCTTTTAATAATGTTTGATTTTCTTCAAGTTCCATTTACTTTCAGAAATAATTACTTCATTATTACACATTTCACTGATAAAAACAATTTATTATTCTTTCTTGGTATATCAACATCGTTTTTAAATTGTGATGTATTTCCTTGCTGAAAGCTTCATTAACCCACACAGCTCAAAAATTGCAGCTAGGGTATGTGCAGTCAAGCCATGTCGTTTGTAAATATGTTGTTGGTGGATCCATACTGATTAGCATGCTGCATTAATGAAAGAGTACTTGGTTTATTCCACAAAATTAGGTTTCGACTCAACCAGTTTCAATCTTTGCAGGTCATCATCCCTCCTGTTGATGACCTGTAAAGGTTGACACTGGTTGAGTCAAAACATAATTTTGTGGATTAAACCAAGTACTTTTTCATTACTATGTGTAAATTATAGGAAGTAAACTTGCCGACCATCGATTTTAGTACGCTGTAATACCAAATACTTTTGGAGTGAAAGAGACGGCGTTGAGCATGGTACGAGCATCTTACCCGTATGAAGAAATAGCCTCTTACTGGATGGAGTCGGAAGGAAACAGTTAAAGACCTGGCCATGCGGGCAGAAGGCCCTTGGTTCCTTCAAGTTTAGATGTTCGTACATAGCTGCTTTAGTCTCAGGTCCTAAACATCTTACCAGTCTGGAGAAATAGCGTCTTACTGGATGGAGTCGGAAGGAAACAGTTAAAGACCTGGCCATGCGGGCAGAAGGCCCTTGGTTCCTTCAAGTTTAGATGTTCTTACATAGCCGCTCTAGTCTCAGACGAAGGGCCTAACCCGGCAGCCACACCGATCCCATCCGCCTACTCAGTCGTGCGTCCTCCGATTTTTCACCCGTCGCGTTCCTCCTCCAGACCCCTTACCACCCTTCGCCCGCGTCCCCTTACGTCTCGCGCTGAGTCCATCCAACCACCCCCGATCCTCATTCGGAATCACTCATTTGAATTTGACGACGGCGTGAAGAAGAAGGGATTGGGGGCGGAGGAGGAAATTGGGACCGGAGGAGGGGTGGTTGTTGTGATCGTCGGGGAAAAGTAATCCCCTCCGGCTCCCCTCCCCCCGAAAAAAATCCTCCCTAAAACCCCAACCGACCCCCGAGGACGAATTCGCCTCAACACGTGTGCATCTGTCGTCGCGACACGGCCCGGTGGTTCCGCAAGGGGAGATCCCAGAGCCGCTCCATTTCAAATGAGAATCTGAGGACCCATTGATGTCACGTGGACACCCTCCCCCTTTTTGCCTCTCCCAACGGAGACGCGAACCATTCCGCCTGGTTTGTCGCGAAAACGGGATTGCCGGGAGAACTCCTTGCCCCTGTGGGGGATCCCGATCAGGGGGGGCGGGTACCCCAATACCCTCCGAGCGTCTCCTCCTTCAAACTTCACGCCTCAACTGTGATAAAAAAAACCCCGACCTCGTCTCTCTTTTCCCTTTGAGACGTCTCGAGGATTAAAGTTTCCGCTGCTTGAGAGTGGAGAGTGGCCATCTCTGGCGCGCAACCACCTCTGATTCCCTCCCACCCCCTTTCCCTCCCTCTCCGGAAACTACGGTCTCTCGTTTGGACTCCCTCTCGTGCAGTTCTTCTGAGCCACCGATCCGCCCACCGTGCGGAGACCGATGATACGGCAAAAGACTCAGATTTCGATTTCCCCTCGCTCCCGGATCGCCTCATTCCAATTTCTTTCAGGGAGACGTAAGTAAGCAGGTGTTGGCCCCCCGAAGAGCATCTCACTCGCCTTCTCCAAAAATTCCATTTGATACCCTTCTAATGCCCAATTTGATCCGGATCGTGAATTATTTCGCTTCCAACCCCCTCGGATTAAAAATATGGGATAGAGGAAGTATCTCTCTCTCTCTCTCTTCAAGGGTCCATGAAAGGCCCCCAATATCTCTCTTATTTTCCTACTGGATGCACCAGGTATCTTTGATCCTTCACGGGATTTCTCCCAACTTGGATGAGGGTCTTCCCGGAAAGGGATCTCTTATATTCATTCATACTGGCTTAAAATAAAAATAAATGTAGGTAGTTAACTTTAAGAGAAAATATTTTAATTTACTATTTAAAGATAATTATTTAAATTGATTAATCAACTACGTTCCATGCTGGGAAGGACTTAACCATCAAACATTTTTATAAACAACATAATAATACGATAGTTACCGGGAACATCGCATAACATCTACATCTACATCTACACGATACCCTGCAAGCCACCATGAGGGTGTGTGGCAGGGGGTGAAAATTACCAAGCATGCACTACTGACATGCAAACAACCAACTATAGGGTCTCATGCAACTAGATTATTAGTATCTATAGTATTTAAAGGATTAATACAGGCATCATTCACTACATAGTACTCTAAAATATTTCCCCTACCTATTCCTTTGCTATGTAATGCTATGTAGGTATAAGTTGGACTGGATTTTGAAACTATTAGTGCCGATGGAAATGTGTGGTAAATCCCATTTTATCGCTATGAACGATAGTCTGCCGGTTTCTCTAACTTACTTTTACGGGAATATGTTTGTAAATGACAAATACCACTGCAACACGAAAAAGGGAATTATTTTCCTTGAAAGAACATTTCCTTAAGCATACGATTCAACTCAATGCTCTTAAATTTTTGGTTAAGGGGGTTCTATACCTCCGCAGAAAACGGCTCTGCAGACCCTTGCGAGATCGAAGATAACGAGTTTAATATAAGTCGCAGAGCTGATCGGGTTTCACTGATCGTTAGATTAAGGATCAATGTGAGCGGCTATTTGAACAGAATTTTCATTAGCAGTACTCATTAAAGAGCTTCAGGCACTGAAAATCGTAAAAATAGCCTGATTTCAACTTTTTTTCCTTTGACATTGAAACCGTAATGGAAACATGTGTTCAATTATCCGCTGGGATTCATCCTTCTGTTCTACTATTATATCAAACTCAAAGACCTTAGGTGCATACTAAAGTTGCTATTTATTATTTTCCGAACCATGTTTTCACTATTTTACGTGCTAAAAATCTTTCGTTCCGTGGCGCTGCTCTAGTCCCCCCCCACTCCCGCTAACGTCACCCTCCACCTCCTGGCTCCTTATCTCTCTCTCTCTCTCGAACCATTCCAAGGCCACGTCCGAGCCACTTCGCCTCCCTCCGGCCCCTTGTCGAAAGCCAGAGCTCTCAGACCGAGCGAGCTCAGCAAGGATATTTTTTTCATTAGCAGGCAGGCACGTAGCCAGAAATTTGCTTCGGGGGGGGGCTAAGTTTAGCACGTTTAGCCTAACTTCAATTCAGCCTTGCCCGTCGGTACCGACATGAAACAAATGTCTTCCTTCATTTTCAGTGCTCGGTATTTGCTTTCACAGTGCCCATTCCTATCTGTTTTCTCTGGTTAAGCTCACTGTTTATCCTGTCATGAAGCAGTTAATTTAACCGGCCCCAGAAAAGAAGTTCAAATCATGCATACATATCAGATTACTACAGATACATACATATCAGATTGGTCGATTAAATAGTGGGTCGATAAAATAATTATCGGGGAAAATTCTAGCTGAAAAAGAGCACCAGGAGAGAAATAGATTGGGAGAAATAATTTCAGTCATAGTAGTGAATTGTCGTAGTTTAAGAAATAAAGTAGCCGAATTTCACCACCTCATAAAAAGTACTGATGCTGATATAATCGTACGCACAGAAAGATGGCTTTCGAAGGACATATCAGATATGAAGTATTCCCTAAGTGTTTTACCGTATACAGAAAGGATAGAGTAAGCAGAAACGAAGGAGTATTATTTATAGCTGTGAAGGACCCGTATGTTAGTAGAAGAAAACTTATTTCAGAGCGAAGTGTAGTAAGTATTTGGTGTTCCGTTAAAAGTAAAAGTAGTGACGCAAAAAAAAGATATATGTAGGTGCATATTACAGGCCACCGGATGCAGACATCAATTCTATAATGGAACTAGAGTCAGAGATAGGAACATTGATTTCTCGGAACAAATACAGAGGAATAATAGTAGGCGGAGACTTCAATCTCCCTTCGATAGACTGGAATACGTGTAGTTTTATAACAGGAGGTAAGGATAAGTAACTCTGCGAATCACTGTTGAACACCTTTACGTCACATTTTTTACATCTACTTCTACATAATACTCTGCAAGCCAACATAAAGGTGTGTGGTAAGTGGTGAATTCTCACCAAACATGCACTACATATCATGCATAAAAAAAGGAATAGTACTCGTATAGGTACTGTTCAAAACTACGCTATTTAAAAAAAGATAAAAATAGCGAAGCATACATTCAAAAACATGCCGTTAGTTGGGTTAGCTATAAGTCCTTATACCAACATGCAGGTACCAATGTTATCCATTGCTACACTCGTACTGGATATATTTACCGTTATTCATATCCCTCAATGTACGTAGAAAAAAGGGCATTTTGAATCTGTCAGTTTGACTATCATTTTCTCTAATTTCGTGATTATGGTCCAGTCTACCATAGTAAGTTGGGGTTCACAAAATATTTTTAACATCATCACTGAAAATATGGTCTTGGAATTTGTTTTAAGAGATTATGTCTAAATTTCAATCTGCTACGATCTTCTTCAATTCAAGTGCTAAGAGGAGAGCTATTCATTTTCCAAAAATTCATCAAGAGACAATTATTAAATTTTAATTCTAAGTGCCATGTATCACACCAATCTTCAATTGCTTGTAGGTCATCATTTAAATATTCTTTATCGTTTGGGCATAGAATTCCCCTGTACACTACAGTGTCATCGGCAAATAGACGAAGCTTACTTATGACAACCTTATTGATATCATTTATGTACAGGAGGAACAGGAGTGGACCTATCACACTACCTGATGGGACACTCAAAGTGACTTTAATTGCCGGTGAGGTAACACCGTCCAAAACAACCCTTTGCACCCGATCATGCAGGAAATCATTTATCCATGATTTAATGTTACTGTCTATGCCATAATATTTTAATTTCAAGATTAGTTTGCTATGAGACACCTTCTCGAAAGCTTTTTTGAAATCGAGAAATATAGCATCCACTGGAATATAATTTTCGCCAGAAACTAAAATATTGTGAGAAAAGAGAGCAAGTTGAGTTTCACATGATTTGCTCTTCCGGAACCCATGCTGAACATCGGCCAATAAATTCTGGCTATATAGTTGTTCCATGACTGAACTAATAATTATATGTTCCAGGACCTTGCATGAAATGGATGTGAGGGATATAGGTCTGTAGTTAGATGGCTGCTCCCTATCACCACTTTTAAAAATGGGTGTTACATCGGCTGCTTTTCAGTCCATCGGTACGACGAAACTTTAAAACAACTAGTAAAAGAACCGACCAGGGGAGACAACATACTAGACTTATTCGCAACAAATATACCCGAATAAGTTCTAAATGTAGCTACAGACAGGAATTAGTGATCATAAAATAGTTCATGCGATATTGAATGTAGGCGTTGAAAAACATTATAAACCAAGGAGGAGGGTATACTTATTTGGCAAGGCTAATTAACGACGGTATGAAAGAGGAATTAAGGGAATCGTTTAATGTATTTAGCGAACAAAGCAAAGGATTAGATATAGAGGATTCGGGGAGAGAAATTCTTGAGGTCACCCGTAAAGCAGTTAATAACTATATACCAAGTAAATTGATAATACAGAGCATAGGTGGTATGACGCGGAGGTTAGGAAATCACTAAAGCGACGAAGGGTATGCCACGCTGAGATGAAAAATGAAGGACAGGGTCTATCGGTAGAGGAAAAAAACTTACAATGACGTTGTGTTTTAGTTTTTTCTCGATCCCATTTAATTTCTGGACAAACTTTAGACGGAGTTACACTCGTATTTGAAAAATCTTGCAATAAAGAAATTAGGTTTTAGAGAAGCATTTTACTTCTGTACTGAAAATAAATAGCCCCGAATATTTTACCTGGTAGCGAGAGTGGACTAAATCAAATCCCACTTATAGACAAGTTACGTTCGTGTTAGGTGAGTAGCAAAGATAAGCGGATAGCTAAGATGAGGAAGACGAATGAATCACTCGTAAACAAAGATTCCCTCGGCCTTCGTCCAAAGGGTCGAGTGACGACGTGTGACGCAATAGGCGATAAGGAACATTTGGACCGGTGGTCACTCATTGGTGACTGAATAAATAAGCCACTCCCCAAACACCCCTCAAAGATGACCCCCTCCTTCCAGTAAAGTTACCCATCCCACTGAAACTGAAGCGGCGGCTCTCGGAACTAACCCCCGTGGCGGTTACTCAAGAGATATTGGTTTGGTATAGAACAGCCTTAAGAGCCAAAAAAGACAACCTGATTTTTTTAGTTTTGGTATGGAAAAATTGTGAATGCGGCTTTATCCTAATGTGAATGCGCAAAAAGTTAAATACAACAAAAGGAAAAAATTGAATTGCTTTTCGAACACCTAATTGCCATTGAAATATAATTAGGTCTTTATAAGCACTTTACACTATTCAGAGGCTAAATAGTAGTTCCTAATTAAACGTTTGATATGCGATTCACGCAACGATGGGTTAATCACTTTTTAATGAATGTTTCTTCTCCTTGAAACAAAACAAATTCCTGTTACATTCATTAGGCCTTCATCATTGTTGTAATATTTTGTTATAGGAAGGATTCCATAGCGAAAAATGACTTGTAATTTAACGTACGAAGATGTATACAACTCTGAGAAATGGTGTACGCTTGTGGAGAAATGGTGGAGAAATGGTCGCGAAATGGAACAAATGCCAATAAATGGCTGGAAATGGCCAGAATGGGTTAGACATGGTTGAAATGGTCAGAAATGGAAGAAATTACTCGAAATGGTGAGAAATGACCAGGAATTGCTAAAAATGGTCAGATATGGGTTAGAAATGGTTTCAATAGATATAAATAGTCAGGAATGGAAGAAATGGTCGAAAATTGGCAAATAGACAGAAAAGGCTGGAATGTGCTGGGGTTGGTTGAAATAGTAAAACGTGAGAAATAGTATAAAAACTGCTAAATGAGTGGAAATGGGCGGAAGTTTAAATGAATTGGCAGAAATGGATAAAATGTATGAAAATTTTAGTGTGGTCACTTTCGATATCTGTCCCTGGTAGCTTTTGCAGGTCTTCACCTGCTTCCTGAACCTCTGCTTCAGTAAAATGTAGTCAATTTGAAATCTTCATCTGTCTCCGGGCATATTCCAGGTATAAATTCGCCGTTGGTGGTTTTTAACAATGTTTGCCACCTTCAATTTTGTTGTTTGCAGAACTGTATAAGTCTTTCTCCTCTCTCATTTCTACTTACGAAGCCATATTTTCCAGTTATTCTTCCATCTTGACCTTTCCAGCGACAGCGTTCCAATCTCCTAAAACAATTAAGTTTTCTTCTCCTTTTACATGCTTTATTACTTTCGTGATATCCTCATAGCCGTCTTTCAGTTCTTCACCTTCCTGGTTCAACGTTGGCATGTAAGCTTGCACAGTGATGGTATCTCTAGGCTTGGTATCAATCTTCATCATGAAAATCCTTTCACTGTACTGCAGGAAGCTTTTCACGCGCAGTCCTGCACTCTTCCTTAGCATTATACCTACTCCAGCGTTACCTTTCAGTAATCCGGCGTGAATAATTCTATAACTTCCACTCCAAATGTCTCATTTCACTGATTCCTAATGTCGAGGTCCATTCTTCGCATTTCCAACTTCAGGTTCTCCAGTCTTCCGCAGGTCCGAAGTGATCTAACGTTCCACGTTCCTATTCTAAAATGTATATCACACTTGACTGGTGTACTCTCTCGGGTAGTCTCCGCCCGAATGGGCTTCTATTATACCACCAGAATATTTTACTCGAGAGGGCTCCATCACGCGTCTTGATTAGAAGAAAAGAGTGGAGTAGCTGCGACTCCTCGGGATAATATTGTAGTTTCCCCTTGCCTTCCACATCGCAGTACTGCAGCCATTAAAGTAAATATTACCACGCCCGTAGTTAAGTGTCGCTGTACCGTCCATGTGGTCTCCACCTTCACTCATAAGAAGAAGAGCTGCTGCCCTCTCCTCCGGGTGACAGGAAGCATAATTGTTGGCGGCCTTCCGTTGCCGAGTCACGGCATCTTCACAGGTTTCTGTATCATTTAAAGCCCTATCTTATCCAATGATAGACCAATATCACCTCAGAGAGCCGTCGCTTTTTGTCCACGACTGCTTATCCGCCGAGTAAACTCGCTTATTTCGCAGCAAGCCTCTATATGTAAAGGTCGACTCACCATCCGCAACCCGGTGGACGCACTCGGTGGCTTTAAGCTCAGTTCCGAGATGGACATCATATATGAACATAAAAATTTACTGGTAAAATAAAAGTCAGTTTGCCAAAGTATCAGTCTGTTTGCGGCTTTCTTGTAGGATTCCTCCCCGTGCTTGTAGGATTCCTCCCCTCTCATTTTAATCAGGTACTTCATGTTAGATTTCCTTTTCGTGGGGGCCAAAACTGTGAACCATCGGGGTTGTTTTTCAATAACCTTAATAAGATATATATTCAATGACTTAAAAACAATATAATTTTCACTTTTTTAATTCCATTATTATGTCAGGAAAAATTGCGATTCAGAAACATCGGCCAATTTTTTAAATGATACAGATTTTAATCTGCAGCGCGGCCAAACGCTGGGATTTAAATCCGCCCCGTGCACGGGGACAACTAGCGCCGCGAGTGGCCACTTTCTACATATTTGTGAGAAGTTGTATCCTAAGACCGGTAAGGTAATGCGAAATATTGAAAATAAAAAGTGATATCTGCATTTTTGGCTATGGGCTAAGCCGGGCTTGAAGCGTACCGTCCGGCGAGACGTGCAGCGTAAGGATATGTCCTTCACCACTTGAAGCCTGGTATGACTATATGAGAACTCGAATGCCCTTCACCACAAACGGAAGTGAGTCTCCTAGCAGCTGAAATGAATAATACCGCTGGCTGCTCCATTCTACTCATTGACGCAGGTCAAAGGTGGATGTTTTCCAGTGAGGTAGCCCATTTTTCAGAATTAAAAGGGCAGAAATGGAGAAAATAGTCTAAAATGCATGAAAACAGTTGGCAATGCACTGAATTAGTGGAGGAGTGACGGAAACTATGCGCAAAAAACATTCAAATGGAAAAAATGGATATAAATGGACAGAAATGGACAGATAAGGATATAAATGGACATAAATGGATAGAAATGGATAGAAATGGACAGAAATGGATAGAAATGGCCAGAAATGGACAGAAATGGATAGAAATGGACAGAAATGGATAGAAATGGACAGATATGGATAGAAATGGACATAAATGAATAGAAATGGATAGAAATGGACAGAAATGGATAGAAATGGCCAGAAATGGACAGAAATGGATAGAAATGGACAGAAATGGATAGAATTGGACAGAAATGGATAGAAATGGCCAGAAATGGATAGAAATGGATGAAATGAAAATGTGGTGTACACTTGTTTACGAAGTTGCGTACCCCTCGTCGCTATATTACTCCGAATAGATATCCAAGTGAGATAAGCATCCTCATTGTCTGCTGAGACTTTAAAGGAGCTAGATGGTAACGAAATTCTATTCCTACCCTAATCAGTGGCTCTTATGAGAAGAGTCTCTTCTTCTTCAGGCTATCGCGATAAAAAAATTAGACAACACTCTCATGTTATGGTTTACATCATCGATGCTGATTCGGAACCAAAGTTCAATAAACCTTGGTTGATGACCTTTCCGCAAGTTTTATTAATGCCAACAATTTCCACTGGGCACTATCCGATTTGGATCAACTTTCATCTTTTTGTACGCCAGCAACAACAAATTAATAGACAAAAACACCAATTATGTGTCCTAGTCCATGCAATTACGTGCATGGCTTCATCATAATATTTTAATGATTATTTTTTGGGTACAAATTAAAAAAAGTACAAAGGCTTAACGGGAAGTGAAATTCAATTAACAGGTGAACGCATTCAATTTACAAAGCGTAAGCTCATTATTGCATTTCCTCCTTAATTGGTCGCCTATGTTTAGTGAAAATTTAACAGTCTACCTTAAATTGTGTACATTTTCGCAGTCGCATGAATCTCCCCGTAATAGTGTCGTAGTTTTCAATTTGCTATTGAGGCATGTTCAACTGGGATAACTGATGTATGGATATAATGATGATCCTATTTGTATCGTATGCATAATACTAGAATTCGGCTATAAACTACTGTCGGTACGTTGGATGAATTACAGAATGCTTAATACCTCTCTTGATTTATTTCGTCCTCTACTCTAACCTCTTTTCGGAGGTTCCCTTATGTCCCCAGTCACTCCATTCGCCACGCCATCTTGCGACGGCTCGTCTACATCACTATAATTAAAGTATAATTTAACCCATTACTGCCCAGCGTATGATATATCATACTCAAAACAATGTCACGATTATTGTCCTCTCTACGTTTTGGGATGCACAAAATTCGTTTGTCAATGTTTATTTTGGGTTCCAGACAGTTGAGGGAATAAGGGAAGGGGAACTTTTGTTTCATTTTGATAGCCCTTCTGACTCCCAGCCGCCACGGAAGTCAGTGCATGTTTTCAGAGCAGAGGAAATGGAACGGAGGTAAGTTCATCCGAATGGTTTTACCTGTTTTTCTACACTAACAGTTCATTCCTTGTTTTTCATTAGTACTGAATATCTAAACTATGATATTCACTACACGTCATTTGATATCGTGTCAAGTTTTGGCCACGATGGATGAATATTGATTGACGTATGAAATATCATACGCTGGGCATTCGTAGGTCTGAAATCGCTATTTATCAGTTCAACCCAGGTACGGACGGGGAGGCAATTCTGAGCATTTTAGAGACTTTAGAGGACGGTGAGTGCCTCACAACATGCATTGAATCAGCAGATGAGCTGGACTTGGTTATACCTGCTGTTCCAGATGGTGTTGACAGTGACCAAGATGACGTAGGAAGTGACTGCGTAGGCAATTTAGCTACCAGCAGAGACCTACACTGTAAAAAGTTGATCTGATTTTCAGTGCGATCTGAATTTAAGCGCTGTCTGGTTTAAGGCAGGAACACGGATGCAAGGTGCGGAAGAGGACGGAACATGGATGGTTGGTACAGGAGCAGTTAAGCAGGAAGCAGAGGAAGCAGGATTCTGGATGGTCTGATTTTCAGTCGTTCACCTGCCTTATTTTTAGACAAGATATTACTGCTGAAATTCAACATAGCCTGTCTTAAAATTGTTGCATCTGAAATTCAGATCGCTTTTGTACCTTAAAATCAGATCTACTTTTTACAGTGTAGGAAAGGGAGTTCTTTGACAAGCCCTAGAGGTGAGAACTGTTAAAAATAAGTATAATGTACGGGAGCGGAACAGCCTAGATGTCATGCAAGAAACCGCTGATGACTCTGTTACTGATATTCCATCAAATACTGCTTCGAGACCTTGCAAGCGCCCAAAAATGGAAAATTCAGTGGCTAACAAGAAAAAAGTGAACATGGAGAAACAAAACTTTAGGCAAAGCACTTAAATTCCGTCAGAGATAGATTAGAGAGCCCAACTGCATCGAAGAGTGGCGTAATAAAATCTATAGCCCTATTTATATCTTTCGGCTAATATTTCATGACGAAATAATTTCAAAAATATGCAAAGGAACAATGGCTTATGCCATGCAGAAGGGCCACAAAATACACTTCCCCTTACGACACTGAAAAATATTTTGGCAATTTGTTGCTCTCTGGGTACAGCCCCAACCCGCACAGGCGCATGTTCTGAGAAATGCGAGCTGATACGATTCCATCGTTTCTTCTTGTATGCCAAGAAATAGATTTGAGCAGATTCACACATTTTTTCACCTAAATGACAACTCAAGTTATGACTGTAGTGACAAACTACAAAGTACGCCCCATTATAGAGCACCTAAACAAATAGTTTCAAGAACTTGCTACTCCATTTGGCGATAAGTTTTCCCTTGATGAAGTCATGGAGTCCTATTGTGGTCATCACTTGGCAAAGCAGTTCATACGCGGGAAGTCCATACGTTATGGGTTCAAGATTTGGTGCCTCAACACGTCGAAGGGATATCTCATAAAATTTAAACCGTATCTGGGAGCTACTGGATTGAAAGTTGGGCACAACACAAGGCTCGTCGGTGGAGAAGAGAAAGTGCAATAGATTTCGCCCAGATCAAAGCACAGTCTTCGTAGACAATTACTTCATCTCTTTGAAACTACTAGAATCCTTGTCCAGTAAAGATTTCAAATGTGTTGGAACCATTAGATCAGACCGCATAGAAAAAGCTCCACTATGAAATTTAAAGAAATAAACTAGGGGGTCCTTTCATGCCATACAAGATGAGGCAAATCAACTAACGTTACTCAGATGGAGCGACAATAATCAAGTCACTACTGTGGCGATGAATATAATGTGCCAGGAAGTTCTAGAAGGACAGAGGTGTCTGTGTGACAGAAAAGGGAAAAATTTCAAATCAGTGCCTCAACCTACTTTGATATAGGAGTACAATAGACATGGGAGGAGCACGCATAAGCTGAGAGCAGCACATCGAATAAGAATAAGAAGCAAAAAATGGTACTGGGCTCTCATCAGATTCTGCCTGAATGCTGCCGTCGTGAATGGATGGTTTCTCTATCGTATGGAGGAGAATAATGTAACATCTTTAAAATTTATGAGGCGCATCGTCCTGGTGCTACTTACAGGTTCTGAGGCTGACATACCCAAAAGAATACGACAAAAACAAACATGTTTAGTTAGTACAAAATTTCCTATATTTCGGCAATACTTAAAGCATTTACTACATTTTTCTCTGGAAGTGTGGCGCCTAGTTTTCAAGTTTTTTTATATTTCAAGTTGCCAATGAAATACGATATGATGGTCGTGACCACCTAGTCGACGAAGAATCAACTCAACGCCGCTGTGAACTACGTGGAAAATGCGCCAAATTAAAGTGCATAAAGTGTAATGTCGGTGTAAATGCGAAGAAGCGCTTCGCACAATTTCATTTGAGACGGTAGTTTATTGTGGACAAATTGATGTAGAACGTCATAGAAATAAATATGCCCCTTTATGAGTATTTTTCACTGGAAAATTATTATGAATTTTTGTGGAAATGATTATTTCAATTTTTTTTGCAACAAACAACAGGTCAAACATTTATGATACTGATATCAATTATTATTATAAATGAATTATTTGAGGGTAATCTGCCTTTCTAAGAAATTAAACACATCTGGTAAGAATATGAATTTTTTACCCCTTAGTGCCCAGCGTATGATTTATCATACGGTCGAAAAAAATGTCAAAACGTTTACTAAAGTGGAAAAAAAATTATCCCAAGCTAACATGGGTCAGAAAGGCGCCCACAAACGAAATTTGAACGCAAAAATTGGAAATTTTTTCTTTTGGGCAGTAATGGGTTAATCATAGTGATAATAATTGAAATAAAATTTTTACTATAGTGATATCTACAAAGACCTCCCTACATGCTTGCTCTAATTTTACCTTGAAATTTCCGTCCATCATAGCCTATTTAAGGCGCTAAGCAGTTGAGTATTTATCACTGAAAAGTGTCTTTAACTTTTAAACGCTTAAATCGTCTATCGCAAGTTGCATTCCGATTAAAAGCATTGATTATTCCTCTGAGTTTCTAGATCATCTGCTTCGGCAGGTCCACTTGCTATTTACAAGTGTGGATGGCTCATATCTCCGTAGTCCACAATCTACAGCCTGTAGAAATAAGAAAAAAATTCACATTTGGCATCTTGAGTTGAAACGTTTTTTCCCATGTGTCCCATCCAACAGAAATCCGGACGGTCATTCGAAATTCTTATGAAAATACTGAAACAAAGACCAGTCTGAACTACTGGATACGCTCTGAATAAAATGTGGTGGGTTGGTGTAGGAAATATAGGACTAGCCTCTCAATAGGAGGGCCCGGGTTGGAATCCTTACAGTGGCAGATATATTTTATTGGTAAACTACTCTACTACTTTATGGGAAGCCTTAGAGTTCGTCCTAGCCGTCCTAGTCCGTCGGATAGGACGTTAAGCCGTGGGCCCCTTGGCGCCTTTTATTAAGAGAAGACCTGGTTTCTTTTCACTCTTCCACCTTACCCTTCCAATTCCATCCATATCCTTAACCTACCGGTCAGGAGCGACTAAAACTGCCGGTATAGACTAAAAAACACAGATGAGAGACGCTCTGGACAAAGTTTGGTGTGGAGACCATCATTGAGGAAAAAGCCAATTGGACGGAATTCACAGGAAAACCAAGCATGAGCAAGTGTAGAAGTTTCCACAGGAGGTTTTGTTAAGATGAAGAGGACAGCTGGTGCATAGTATAATAAAGACCTGCAACGAGCCTTTCGTAGGAACGACCTCCGTTGACGATGAATATCAATAAAACCGTGAAATACGTGCCATGGAATTATCCACAGTCTAAAGATAATTGCATGGTAATTTTTTATGTTCCTTCCACTTAATTCTCTCATCGAAAGCCATTTGTGAGCGACACGTATCGCTCTCCATCCGAGTAGGTACCCTTCGTGTCACGTTTTAATAAACTAGGCAGTTAAATAAAATTCGAGTCGGTTCACTTCCTCGCCTCATTACCCTTAATTTGTTACCCTGGGTATTCCCTCTCTCTCTCCATAAAACGCTTGAAAACAACTCCATTAAGGTGCAACACCCTTACGATTATGACGTCATCGAAATGAAAGCCCCGAGCACCTCGGCCCGCATAAAAGAAGGGCTTCCACTTTCTTCTCGTCCGTCCGTTATTCTCGTATCCTTCCCAACTTCACACCGGGATCCTCCTTCTCAAAGCTTCCCCTTTAGCTCGCATCCCGTTTAATGCTTTTCCTCTTCATAAGTTCTGCCAGCCGGGCGAAAAACATCTCCCGGCACGTGATATGCTTCGCCTCTGCCGCACCAGGGCGAGGTAATGCTTTTCTAAATGTTGTCTTCGTTGCTATTAGTGGTGTGGAGTGGCAATTAAGGTGACTTGCGCCATTAATGATAGCTAGTGGGTATTTTTAAAGAGTTAGGAATTTTTAGGGAGTGAAAAAAGGGTGGAGAGAAACCCGGGGTCGGTATTAGACAGATCACATAGAGAGCCAACACAGGGTCCAATGCTTTACGCCCCACCCGATGGGCGGAGTATTGAACTTCAAGTGCCCCTTGCACTGTTGAAAAACCTGCAAGGGCTAGAATTCCAACCCGGACCCTAGGAAACGCCTATCACTCTTACCTGCCCCGTCAATCCTGTCGACACTTATCGTTCATCGACCGCTTTACGTGAAGCCACGAACTACAATTTTTCAAACGGCGTCAAATCGCGAAAATAACATGAATGAATGCATGATAAAAGAATGAGGGCCATTTTTTTCACCATCATTGTGCATCTGATGAGTTTTAATACAGTTCGATTGAATTTTCATTTGGTATTGAATGTAATTGTTCGAATATGAATAAAAACTTTGAATAGAAAAAAGAATAACTTAATCGGCCGTATCATGAAACGTGGTGGCGTGATGAAAATAATCTTCGGAAAAAAATTGAATGGGATGAATGGAAAAGAAAAACCTCTTATGAGACATATGGAGCTACTGTCTGTAAAAAAAAGCAAGACACCCGAGTTTGAGGAGCTCTATCGTCTAAACGAAGCGATCAATTTCAATGCAACAAAAAGCATACGAGAGAGAGTTTATTTCTACGTTGGATCATTTACTTCAAAAAACTCTTCGGCTCCGTAGTATTCCCTGTACTTAATTTTTTCTCAAAAAAGTACCCGTTTTTTGCGCGTAAAATCAAGTTACCCAACTTTGAGCGCTTGGTATTCCCGTAGTTTTTGTTTCAATAACTTGCGATTTTGATATAAGGAAGCCAGATCTATTAGTAACAGTTTACAGAAAACAAATTGTTTATACCACTAAAATTGATGGATATGTTGTAAACAACGCAAACATCTGATAACTTCGTAACCAATCGGTCAATTGAAAATTGATTGGTACTGTTGTATGCCGTAGAGTGAAAGTAGTAGTACGTGGAAGAGAAGAATTAGGAAGATTTGAATAGATCGGCTGGCAGGAGAATCGGGTAAAGAAAATTGTCTATCCAACCTTAGGAATCTTAAAAATCGGATTATCTTTGTATCAAAAATCCACAGGGAAGAAGGGTGCCTTAGTAGTTTAACGGGTTTAATCATCTTACAGTAAATTCAGAGATCGTGTCCCGGCAGAGGTGAATGATTTTTTTCTGTGAAAATTCTAAAACCATAAGATATTTGACTTGTGGTGATGATGATGTTGACGCATTTGTTCATTTTCTCGGTGTAACTCCCCGTGCCTCGAGCCACCATGATAAGCCTCGTGTAAAACTGCCCAAAGCTGCCCAAGTGGCGTAGGTGTAGGTCGATTTTAGATGAACGATAGAAAGGGATCACTTGAATTTTTTGGGTTAAGGGATAGAGGCGTGGGTGGTTGGCCCGAGTCCCTCAGGGTGTAATAATTCAGCGTCCTCCCCATCTCATTCACCCGTATCTGTGATCCCTTTTCTCCACACAGCATCCCTCTCCTTCTCAACCTTGACAAGGGATTGGCGCCCGTGTCGCTACGAATGAATGCGTGGTGAACGAATCGGAAAGGGTATACTTTTCTTGGAAGAATGATAAGGGTAGTTGAAATTCAGGGAAGGGATTGTGACGTCTCGGTTGGGGTGGGGAGAGGTGAAAGGTTTAGGCCCTAGGAAAGCAAGGGTGCCCAAACAATTTGTATCGTCGTGGCAACATTCGCTCTGTGACTGAAGGGTTTCACATTGACTTGGAATGGGAGGTCGTATTTATAAACCTATTGCGTTAACACGTACATGCCGCAGCCTAATCGGATATTCGTTTCGTCACCAGTATTTGTTAATTCTCACAGGAAAAAACCAGTCACAAAGCAAATACATTTTCAGAATTAACGAGTCGGTATAATATTTTCTTGAAAATATCATTATAAGGAGGATAAGATCGCATTCAGGATTAACGATTGGAATTTAGTGAAGTATTGAATCATTATACGGGTACTAGAGCATACCTATATTTTTATTCATATTTAATTAATTTCAATCTGTTGATGTATTTCATAAGTTTAAGAAAAAATGTTGTAAAGTTCTCTCATCGGCGGACTTCATGAAATGAGAAAAACTCATCTAATGCTCACTTCCGATTAAATTCAATGCTTGCAACAGTACTCTGCTGCACGTTGCTGTCACCTCCGGGGCTTTTCTTTTGAGCAATCAGATTTTGAGGTAATTAAACACATATCCACTATCCTAGTAGGTACGATGAAATATATTTTATCTCATTTGTTTACCGCAGGTAACTCTATTTTGGAAAGCTCTTAACACAAACTAAAAGTATTACTTTGATCTTCATTCCTTTCACATCAATGTTTCAATATTGCTTGGTACACGTCCTTTGTCATTTTCTTTTTCCTTTGTGTTGATATCAGATAACTTAATCTGGGTAGTAAAATTATTTACCGAAAATCACAATTCATGACGTCACAATCGCATGAATCGAATATAATCGTGGGAAATAGCTTTTTGAAAAGGACGTAATTATTGGATTCGATGTGTTTCATATCGGCTAAAAGCGTATGATTTGCAGTTAATTAGTTTATACTCTCATTTTTGCACAACCCCGTTAAGGTGATGTCACATTACTTCTTGAATGGTGAAATGAGACGAATACAAAAGCAGCTTTAACACAGGGGTCACAGCAGCTTTTTACTTTATGTCTTTTTTTATGTATCCAAGTAAAGTATTACGCATATTTTGGAGTTACTGTTACCGTTTACTCGCGACATCTGTTAACTGAGGAGTCTGAACTGTTAAGATATTGTTTTATGTAAACCGATTCCCCTTCTATAGGTTTTATTCTGACGCTATCCGTTGCCAGTTGGTTACATGTTGAAACCGTGATGGCGGCCTGAGTGTCTCGAATCCTGTTTCCCTTCTCAGTTTCAAATCCGAAACACTCATCCACAAGCTCACCCATTCAGTCTTGGATGCTCTTCTTGGGTCTTGAGAGTGCCGAAGCACACACATCGCACGAGTCGAAAGATTCAAGTGTAAGGTAAACAACCCGTCCCGAGACTCCTCGGCAGTAGCGTCCTCCGCCTTGATATTACGGGATGTTTACGGAAAAGGGAAGCAGTTTTCTAAGACTGATATCCCCCGCAGTCGAGCAAATTTGAATCGTCAATTAAGCAACTTTGTGTGTGAGTTTACGTGGGTCTGTCGTCGTAGCGCAAAGTGTGTAAGCCACTTCTCTTGACCAGATGTTCCCCATAGTCGGTCTCGGGACCTTTAGTCGGAATACTTGGGAGGATTTCGGGAGAAGGGAGCGTCTCGGAATTCCGTAACTTTTGCGCGGTATCCGGACAACCACTCACTTGAATTTGAGTGAATAATTTATGCTTCACGGAGACTCGAGAGGGCGTGGCTTTCGTCCCATGACCTCCCGCGGGCAAGTTTCTGGCCAATGTCTGGGAAAACTATCTCGAATGTTTCGGGTGGAATGCGTTTCCTGAGACCTCAGTACGTTTGGCCTTCATAGAAGAGGCAGGATTTCGTGAAGTGAAAGCGCATAGTCGAATAATTGCCTATTATCTATAGTTTAACTAGTCTCTCAATGCTCCGCAAAGGGCAGACGTGAAAAGAGACTATCTATGGACCGCAAAACTTATATTTGGCAGGCCTTCACTCACTCATGAACAAGCCAAGTGAATATGGTGGCAACAAATTTTCGCAGATTGCTTCAAGTTAGATTTAAGTTCAAATCCACTGCTAAAATGGAGTACTACTAAGTTTTGACGCCTTATACTATTGATTTTATCAGTGGCTCTATCATATTTTTGGCGAATAAATATGTAGGGAAACCAACTGAGAAATGGTGGGTCGTTTCAACGGTGGAGTAACTGAAAAGTTAAGAATAACTCAAAGAGTTTTAATGCCAGATACACCGCGAGAAAGTGTGGGGATATTGCAAAAATTATAATTCGATAACAGATTTTGTCTTTAGTGAAACTTTGAGTTTGCAGCAGAAAGGTCAAGTAACTATTTAGTGATGGAACATGAGGCGAACTCTTTTTATTGCCTCCATTGGCATTAATGTCACGGTTACATTTATTGGTTTTGCAAGAATTAGGGAAATACAGTGTATAACTGATTCATTAAAATCACAGTATTTAGAGTCTCAAAAAGATGAATGAATCTACCTGTTATTAGATATATTATATTGGCTATTTTCAGGAGATTTGATGACTAAGCGACGATAATTTGCGATAACAAAGCGCCCGCTCGAAATCTGGAACGAGGCGTTCGCGACTGAGGTGATCTATTCCCCTGAGACGTGATGACCAAGACCTGCGCAACCACAGCTTTTCTTGACGGCTACCTGATGACAACAGTAGAGAACAAGGCTGCTGGTCCTCGCCAAACTCTTGTGAGTAACTTAGTTCTCACAGGATGCACTTTAGAGACTTCCCTACACCGCAGAAATCCATGTAATATTCTCCATTGGAAATCTTTCCTCTGAAAAGCACCGATAAGAGAGAGTTTCAATAGTTATTTTAAGTGTATGTTGCTCTTAAAGGCGTGTCAGATCTGAAGAAGAAGAGTAAGGAAGGGATTAACTTTCATAGGGAACGGTGGAAGGGTGTAGAAAAACCAGATGTCAATTTGCCCTAAAGGAAAGGCACAAATGGGTCCACACTTTTGCGTCCTTTCCCATGGGGACAGGGTGCTGAACTTAAATTGCTTTGCACCCTATATCTATGTGGTGATCAGAATGAAGCCTTTACCGGGTAGGATACTCAGTGCTAAGAAGCCATGTGTAGCCTGAACTCATGATAACCTTCCCTTACGAGAGAATAGGAGAGGTCATCCTTTAAGTCAAGACAAAATCTTTTATTCCTGTTAATTGAATAACAGTCACATATTCATTTATAAAATACTATAACATACAACTCAAAAGGTTTATTTCAGACGCATTTTCTGGCATTTGGGTAATCAGGAGTATTGTCTTCTAGAACTTCTTTTATTTGGGAGGCATTTAACTGGCATTTTTCCGTGAGTGAGAGGAAACTCGATTAAATCTCATCCAACTGCCGTTGCAATGAGTTAATAGTAATAAAATAAATATACACTTGTGTATCCAGAATTATTTATTTATTAGATATTAGCCTGGTAGAATCGCGATTATTGTGAATAGCATTGAGATGGGGACTCCTATTGTGTGGAGGTCGATACGAACGAAGCCCGTATGAACGGATACAAGTGTTAGCGTATGAAGTTGCTATGACAGATGTAACCGAAGGCCAAGGTCTCCGTCATTGTACCCTTGTCCCCATTTCACCCAACCTCACCAGGGATATTTGGCACACTCGCGCTTTATGGATTGATCCTGTCCGCGACGTCCCTCGCTGTTTCAGGTCACGTGGAGCTGATTGCGTTGCTGTGTTCCTCGCCGTAATGTACACGTGTGCCTCAATCTACTTCAAGCACGAGTCTTGAATAACAATTGAATGCGTGTTTGGATCCGAGACGTGGATTGCGAGGGGGGGAGCGTAAAATACTGACCAGGTTTTTATTTCAGAAAACAGACCGGTGCAACCATATTTATCTCTCGCCTTTATTTGTTAGGAGCCATGATTAGGAGCAAAACTCCCATGCGCTGCCCTCACTTAAGATTTTTACGGTCAAATTTGTTATCTAAGATACAAGTAAGATGTGACGGTGTTTTTTGATGCGTTGCACGCGCAGCGCAATTCTTCAAACCCCACCGGTGAACACGTTCACCCGAAAATCTGTGGAAATGCTTACCCTGACATTCCATATTATATGAAACAACAAATAATATGATGAAGCATTTGCATATGGAATTCCTAGAGATTCGTAATGGGCTCCGTAATTGACGAAGATTTGAATAGCTTGGCGTGTGATTTCACAGTTTGTCGGAGGGAAAAAACAGTTTTGGCATGACAAAGCTTCTCATTTCGCTTAAGGTTCGCGTGACCTTCCATTACTCATAGACGGAAATGCGGGACAATCGCTCAAATTTCGTTGGTAAGTTGAAACCGTTACTTTATCAGTTAGCCGTTATCCATTTTCTGCAGAAAATGGTTACCAACGTAGTATTTTTTCGAAAAAGGACACCCACTCATGATTTTTTATTCTACCCTTTCAATCTCTCGTATTTTCTACTCTTAGCCTTAGATTTTAAATCCAGCCCACAAGTGTTTACTTTAGGGGTTAACGTGGCAATCTATAGATCCAAGAAAAATAATTTCCTAATATTCGCTAAGATTGGGTCAGTTATGTTTTATAGAGCTATGATCGCATTAAAGGGTGTCATTCCTCTATTGATACTACGTATTGTATAAAGATTAAAGTAATTCAATTTATTTTGGCGTTGCAATCCATAAAATGACCTAATTTGTGCCTTTACTTCCTTTCCGTCTCGTACTTTTGGAAATAAAAAGCTGAGAGGGGGATTAAACGAACCGTTTTGTTATTTTGTACGCCATGAGCATTGCTCATGCAAGTTTTTGCTTAAAACCTCAACGTCAAGCAAAATGCCAATTATTTCTCGTTAGTAAATTTAATTTGAATCTTTTCATAATTTTTCCTTGATTATTTGTCTTTTTCAACCCCGCGCTATTAAATGAGTGTATGGAAATGGCATTGTGGTGCCCACAAAATTTTATTTCTATATAAACGCTTACTTGTCGAAGAATGCACCACATAGGAGTGTAACTTGCAATAAAACATTATCATGCAGTTTCCATCGCACTTGTCGATTGATACTTATTGTTTGGGGATGGTTGTGAATTATTGTCCACCATAATACGTAATTGAGTGTGCAGAGAAGTATGTTATGGGGTATCTAATAATCAAGAGTACATGGCACCGTCTACCACAAGTACAATCAAGGGACAAACACAACAGCCACGCTCAACACATGGCTTGAACCTATTTCCTTTAGCGGTATGACAGAGTCACGGAATTATTTGTATGTGAAGGCCATGTGAAGCTATATGTTACTGACAAATGTGAAAAGTGATCTTAATTTCTCCTGTTTCTGAACAACTTAGTGCATGAGTTGTTAGCTGTCTGGGAACTAAATATGGAAACGTGGCAAAACTTTTTTAAATGCTCTGTGTAATTGCACATTACGTGTATATATTCTGCTGTTTATTATATTTTAATTTTATTTTTTATCATATATTTTAATTTTCTTATAATTTAATTTCTAATATTTTACATTCATAGGGTGAATTTCATTTTATTAAATTCATCCTCTCCATAATCACCGTTTGTTTTAATATTTCCCTCTTTTTCAATATCATCCCTAATCGCGATCTTCAATATTTCATGTATTCTAATCAGCCTTTATCAACCTATTTGTTTACTACCTTCAACATCCATTCCGTCCCCTTTTCCCTCTGGTGTATCTTCCTTTCCGTCTCATTCTCTCAATCCTTCACAGCAACTTCTCTAATTATTTATTACACCGTCTCATCTTTAGGTTTTGGTTATCTTATTCTGTAATACACCATCGATAGACAGAGCTTCGATTGGAATCCTAAAAACGAAGATTTGCAAGGGAGCTGAATTTATATAGAGAACCAGATGATTCTCCATGCAAATCCAGATCAAAGAGTGAGCCAGGATATATGGCAACTTGAGAAGTAGATGGAGATTGGAACAGCGTGATTTTACAGACGCTCCCAAAGGCGCCCGACGTAGTCCTAACTGCTAGAATGTCAAGGTCGGGTGATAGGGTGGCGATATATGACGGCGGCTCATACCTAGCCCTTCTGTTCGTCTATGTAGGTAGGAAATAACTTTTTATTTATGCATATGTTTTTAGAATTATTTTATTAACGTGACTTATACATCAGGGGGAGGTGATTTTTTTTTTTTTTTTTCTCGACCCATTACACCGGAATCGGTGAAACGTGTCTCACGCTACTGAAGTAATTCTCTTTGCTTTTCAGTATAAATACTAATTGTGGACCTTTTCCCCTCAGAGGAGAACTTTTGGAACTACAGCTGACTCAATAAAATGTACTTCATACCCGAGCATTCATATTTATGATCAGAAAACAAATACTCCCCACATAGTCAAAATTCAGATAACTCGTGCTGTCCACATTTAAACACCTCTTTTACACTATTTTCTCCTGTCCTGGATCGTAATCTTGGAAAAAAATCAAACCTGAGGAAAAACGCAATGTTAATGACGATACCAAAATTTTTTATCCCTCTATACAGGTATATTGATGCTAAGTATAAAATACAGAAAACCACGTAATAAGTCTTACGGAGTCTTCCGTCACTGCTGAAATGGGGTGTCTTGCTACAGAGATTGTATGAGGGTAAAATTATCCACCTGTCAACTCCATCGGGACGATTGCACATACAAAGGGATGTATCGAGGTTAATTGTGAGAATGTCTGTTTGAGAGGACTATTGTCAGTTCTGAATACATCCTCGGAGGTAGGCATCACTGTGATGCATGGACGCTCT
This sequence comes from Platycnemis pennipes, assembly GCA_933228895.1. Classification (NCBI taxonomy): domain Eukaryota; kingdom Metazoa; phylum Arthropoda; class Insecta; order Odonata; family Platycnemididae; genus Platycnemis; species Platycnemis pennipes. The sequence goes on from OW121853.1 coordinate 59,479,043, forward strand.
ACCTATACTCTACGCTACGTTACATGTACCTTCAAATGTTCGCCTATTTACTTATTTTGATAAATAACTAACTGAAGTTCTGTTCTTACAAACTGTCATTAGCTAGGGAATCATTCTTCAGAATTAGTTACTTTCGACATCCAATGAGACGAAACGTAGACGAAGGAGTCTGTATTAAATTCTAAGGATTTAATTACGGTGTGACAAAAAGGTTATAAGTAAACTGATGTATGTATTGGGTAAATTAAATGCACGAAAATATCTCATGTATTCGGAGTTTTATAGAAACGTATAGAGAGATTAAAAATATGCAGGAAAGATGATTAAATATCGATCCTTGGTCGTACAAGGCATAATACTGGCTAGGAATGTAACGATTATAATATGTAGGAGTATCATGGTGGACCACTGGAACCTGTCGGAAGTCTGATACATATCACGCAAAAAATATCCTCGTAAGGTAACTAAATTAAGAATAAATAAATAAATGATCACCACCAAGTATACGTGATTTAATGTCATAGTATAAGAATGATATTAAAGTGACCCCAAAATAAAATTATGTGACAATAACGTTTACTTACCCTCAGCTTTGCAAGGAAAATCACTGTTCCGGAACGGGTAGACCTTTTTTTCTTCTTCTCCACCAATATCTTGCTCAATCGACGGTTTCTCACGAATCTTAATGTGTACGCAGCATACATGCCACAGAAGGCAAGGAGCCCACGCCTCCCACCCCCCTTCCGCCTCGCCTCCTCCTTCCCAGAAACATCCCCTTCGACCTTTCATATAACCTCCCCCTTGTGTACCTCTCCCAACCAACCCCCTTTTCCCCTCGCCCTCGTTTTAATCCCCTCGATAACCTCACCGGCACACTCCCACCCTCTAGCATTCGGGTGCCCGTTCTCGCTTCATTACTCACCCCCTCATTCTCAAACCACCCCTTCTTCCTTCCTTCCTTCCACTCGACTCTTCCCTTTCCATCCCTCTTATCTTTTCATTTCCCCCTTCTTCCCTCTCAAGAGAGAGAGGGAGGGAGGATGCGCGCAAGACCACCCTCCCAACCCCCCCTTTTAATACATTCCCTCGTTTTCACGGTTGTTTCCTTTCCTTCCTCCCCGCCTCCCTTCGTTTTGAGCCCCTGGCGTCGGTGGAGTCCAGGGCGGATTTAGTAATGCATGAAACGGCCCGGGAATGTCTCTCAAGGCGTCGGTTGGTCCCCCTCTCGGGCCTGTGCCCTATCACTCTCCCCATACCCATCCCGCGAGAAGCTTCGGAACTTGGGCAGGGAAAAAAGAAAATTTCTAAACTAATTTCTTTGTGTTGACTGAATCCAAATTGGAATCTCGAGATATTTATTTTTTTTGCCATGTTTGTTTTAAGAAATTTCGTCCGAGTAGATTTTACTGATTCATGCCGGTCTGAACGCATCGACCCGTTCTAATCCATAAATATTGCATCCTTTGTATCTTGCCTTTCTCCTTGAGCTTTGGTGTCTCAGAATATTATTTGAAACACACGAATTCCATCTTCTCCTGCGGTTCTATTGGTTACTTACACTTGGCAACGTGGTACGAATTCGATCTGACAGAACAGAAGCTTCAAAAACTACTTTCATATAATACTGCCTGATAGATATCACGATACTATTTGATTGATGTGAATAATAAATTACCCTCACATAATGCGAAGTTCACTGTGCCTCCTCGTACTGCATCGTTTTCGTGAGCCCGAAAAATGGCTATTTGCATAATAAATGCACTTGAATCGTAGCTCTTTCATACTCTGTCAAACTTCCTGTTACTTTAGCATTTTCTAATCACCTCTGAACGCTGTTCTTTTTAAACTAAAGCAGTGATCATGTGGTTTTCTGACACATCAGTGATATCATGTTATATGTTGAGATGAAACCTTCATGTGAATTTCGCAGGAAGAAATTTTTGCACCATAAACAAACCAAACACACCAATGTGGTCGTACTAGCTAATTTCATTTGTGTTTTCATGGAAATTAATAAAAACTGATGTATGAGTCCCTGATAATTTGACTCGTGCGTTCAAGTACGTGGGAGGGTCGGGAAGCTTTTTAGGGATTATTGAAAGAGAATAGATATTAGGAATTCAGTACCTTAGGTTTTCCTTTCTCAGTTTCCATTTACGAATGCTGTTTGCAGAATTTCAACCCAACAAGTATGGAATGGTTTCAAACCGATATTTGGATTCCGCTCTCATATAATTCGTAGAATTGGTGCCTTTTAACCTAAAAACATGGGATTTTAGAGCCATTTTTTGGAAGCGACTTTCACTAGCTGTCGAAGTATATGGTATTGAGTGTAAGCCAAGAACGTGCGAAGAGCTTTCGTTATCTCTTCTTTCAGCCGTTCTTCCTCCCAGAAATACTTAATCCATTATGGAGTTTTCGTTGCGATTGGAATGACAGTAGAACCCGAGATGGAGGCCTTTGTCAACAGACGAAGATACAAGATAATGAACATAACTTCAAGATCGCAAGATTAAATTGGTTGCTGACCTCTGCGAGTAAAAACTCCCTATAATAGCATTGAAAAAAAATCACTTTCTGCCCGGATTTCATTTGTAATCTCCAAACGTATTCCACCATCCCATGGTGGAAAGGAAGGTTAACATTTCTTCCTCTACATCATCATCTATCTTAACAAAGTCTCTGCCTTCATTCTTCAAGATTTTATTTCACATCTAAACATTTTTAAACTTCTAATTTATTTGTTCTACTTTGAGTTTTGCATCTTTATAGGCAAAATTAATTGAATATCATCCCAGTCTGTAATCCCCAGTTATAACGTTTTTCGCTGAAGGCCTTTTGTCATGGATATTATTCCAATTGAAGTCAGGTTTGGTGGACTATCATTGTGTTATCGCATGGTCCACTAAGCTCTTCCTAAGTGCTATTATTTTCTCCACTTCGTTACTATTCATGATTTCCTTGCCTTACGCACATCCCAAGCCCCTGAATATCTTTCCTTCTTCTCACGATAAGGCCGGTAATTAAGTTTAGCTCAGCAGTAAGCACCTTTTTAAACAGTTCACCATTTTTTTTGTTCACCCCTCAATTCGATCCCCTACCATCGCCTCTCTCTAGCTAGCAAACGATTCTAAGGCTGAGATTATCCTGGGAAACACAAGATATCCCAATTATCGTATTTCTTATTTTCTCGCTGATTGTGCCCGAGGATAGTGGAAATATGCTATATGAGATCCATCCTACGGCTGCAAACAAGGAAGCATTTCATCCCAACATTCGTATGAAGCGTGGCATTCTATGGATCAGAGACATGGAACATCGGGAAAGCAGACCAACGAAGAATTGAAACCTTCGAAACATGGTGCTGGAGGAGAATGTTGAAGATTAAATGGACAGATAAAGTGAGGAACGAAGAGGTGTACGGAAGAGCAGATGAAGAAAGGACAATATGGAAAACCCTACGGCAAGGAAGAACCGGAGGGATTGGACAAACCTTGAGGCACAATGAATTAGTTAGAAATATAATAGAAGAGAAGATTGAAGGGAAGGTCCCGCGAGGGACAAATATATAGGGAAAATAAATAAGGGCTTGAAAGAAAAAACATATCAGGGCGTGAGGGAATCAACACTGAATAGGGCAGAATGCAGTAAACCAATCATAGGATTGAAATATTGATGATGATGAACCCTCCTTCTCACGTGTCCCTCTTTCATTATTTACTTCAAACTTTCTTACGCTTACGCTTTCTTACGCTTCTTAATAATTTCGCCAAGATCTCGAGCCATTCCCTACCTTACGCTACTCCCCCTCCCGTAAGTCCTTCTTCACCCTGTTCCAAGGTGCCGCCTACCGCAAGCCTTTTCCTCCGCGCATCCCCCTCCCTTTTCAGGCAATAAAAACGCTTGGCTGGATCCAACATAATCGCTCTGATCTTCTTTCACTCCGATTGCTTCTCTCTCCCTCATGATCCACTCCTCTCTCCCTACTCAGCTCTAGGCGTATTTTCCGGGATTGAACGCGGAATGTAGCAAAGGGTGGGAAAATCCACTTTTTCCGCCTCCTGTGTATAAATTTATTTCGAGCACGTTACCCTCCCTCTCCTTTTCTCCCTTTCCTTCCCTCCCTCTCTTTCTCACTCTCTCTTTCTCCCACTACCTCCGTGCCTCGTGATCGAGTTCCCATTTTGCCCCTTCCTCGTCTCATTCTTTTCACTCCCTCACTCACTCACCTCGGGCCGTCGAAATTTTTAACGGAGTGCGCGGATTTTCTTCCCGTTTCGTCAAGAGTCCGTGGAAGGATGAAAGGGTTCTCTAATGAAAGCCACCTCCGCGTCGAGACAGGATTGCATCACGAGAGGCCGCCGTCTCGAAGACTTCAAAGCTGGGAGCCTTAGTCGCTTTTGTGACTTTTCTTGGAATGAAGAAAAAAAAAGATTAAATTTCATTGCTTGGGAATTTTCATTAGCGTTTTCCTTTGGACTTATTAAAGAGAAATCGGTCTCGATATAAATGTTAAACACCTACCGTTGATTTTATGATGAAGAGCTTTTCTTCTCATTTCATGAGAGGTATATTCGTTTTAACTGTGTTTTCCTGGAGTGCCAATCGCACTCAAATCGTGAATCTGCCGTTCCCCTTCGCAACGGTGTCGCTAATCAATTTTAACTCAGACATATTAACCAAATGAGTTTAGACATGGTATGCGTATAATACTGCGTTATGGTGGGCTATTAGCGCAACAACGGCTAGGCCATATCGTATTAACTTTCACTCTCACTGATAGGAAAAACACAACCTCTATGCCTGAGATAGGATATTAACCCATGACCAATCGGTTGCCAAGTCGCTAAATGAGCCAAGATGTTGAACCTATATTGTAGTGGTTCGCAAATGAGTCATATTTCATTAACCTGCCAATTTTTGCGCTGGGTAGACTTTCATCAAATGCGTCGAAAAAGCGCGCGAGCAGTAAATGAGATCAAATAGTCATTGTGTAGAACAACTTGACTCTGCATTTTCGTGCGCAACTGGTGAAGGCTGAATGCATCATTTTCCTTGAAAATATTCTATTCTTTTGGTCAAAAATTGCCTTCTTCGATGAAGTCTTGTCCTCGTCGAGTGTCGCCCAAAACCTTCCCACTCTTGCTGAGGGACCATATAGAAGTTCTCTCGAACTTTCCTCCGACCAAAGTGATTGTTTGTGTTTGGGATGTTTTCCAGAAACAGGCGAAAAGAAGCGCCCATATCATCCCTCCACCGCTGAATACCCCAAGCGCCTTTGGAGTGACGAGGGAGGAGAGAAAATCCCTCTTTCTTATTCAAACTATTTCGCTTTCCATTCTTCTTCCTTCCCACCCCTCTCTGACAAGCGTTTTTTCCCCTCTTCGCGCAAAAATTGCCTTCTTCCCCCTCTTGGACCGCCGGGTGACGCACGAGGAATCCATGATCAGGGAATCCATGATCAGGGAATCCATGAATGGGAGGTATGAATAGGAATGCGTGAAGCGGGCAATATTCTGACATTAAGATAATGAAATTTCCCGCGAAACATATACATGGTAGGACTAATGCTTATGGAAGTTTGTCCTGTGCGGGGAAAACGAGAGAATTTAAAAGTTAGTGCTTGGAAAATGATAGCGGCGTAGACTGTAACAATTATCATCACTATTCATCTGTCAAAAGATTGATTTGACGTAGCTCTGCCCCCGATTCTTCTAAAGACTGATATCTCGATGATTACATAGTTCTTACCTTTCACATTCTACCCTGCTTGCTCCATATTTCTCATGTGATGCCTTCTTTTGTCATATTTTTCCTCTGACGGCTGTCATTATCGGACAAACATCTCTCAAGTCGTGTCCGATAATTTTGTCACGTTTTGTTGGCAGATTTTCCAGCAGACCACTCTCTTTCATTCCAGTCTTCCATCCAAAACTATCTCATTATTCACGGTTTATATATATTTGTGGTGTTACAGACTTATTTGTGCGTTTTAAGGATATTTAATGAAATCAGGCATGCATCGATTACGAAGAAAAGCACGTTGTGAGTACAAATTATCAATTTTCTCATTTTGAACTGTGGGATATTTTATACTGTATTTTCTGCCAATAGCGCCATGAAGCAAGGGGCGTGAAATGTTTTTTTTTGTGGACCGATGCCTTTACGCGTAAAAAGATTCGGGTTTGCTGAAGAATGGAGGTTGGAAGGGATAAGGGAAAGAAGGAGTATATTACCCAGAAGCCTCCCGTTTCACTGCCACATACTTTCGTGCCGTTCTGTAGCTTTGGTTTCCTCCCACTTTCTTCCTTCTCTTTCTTCCTTCTCTGTCTATCATCTCCTCTCTTCGTCCTCTCCTCTTTCTCCCTCACTTCCATCTCTCGCCCTGGCGCGCGCTCAGGTGATGGAAGAGGGAATTTTTTCGTGAAGATCGCGAAACCGTTCCAACTTATTCAAAGTGATTCCTCAGCGGCGAGAGTCTACGGCGAGGTAGGGAGAGGCGGGAGGTTGATGCTCACTCGCAGGGAAACGGTAAGCAGGCATTTCGAGATTACGCTCAAGTTTCCGTCAAAAGCGTCCTCGTCCGGGAAATATTCCTTCCTTCTCCTTCAGCCGCCAGATGCATCCCCGTGGCTGCTTCTCCGATGCCATATATCTCTCTCTCTCTCCCCTCCACTCTTTTAAATCCTCGCGAATAACCGCGAATGCCTTTCCATCAACTCCCGCGCGCGTATACCCTTCGTTTTTTTTCTCTTCTCCATTCCTCCGCCACGCGGCGCCTCCTCTTCAGCCGTTCCGCCACCAGTTTGGAGGCCTGACGAGTGGAATGATCCAATTATCTTTGTTGCAAACAGTAATTCGCAAACCGACGGGAAATTTGCATAATTTTGACGGAGGTGGGTTGCTCTGGATGCGACAATTACGTCGACGCCAATGTGACCCGGAGAAGATGTATTAAGTTAATTTAATTAAATTTATGCGACAAAAACTTTACTCTGTTTTGATTCATAATTTGCGGCATTTAATGAGCTTCGACGGTGAAGCGAATCTTTTTCTCTCTTCCCTCCCCCCCCCCCCCCCTCCCAAAAGACAAAAAAATTAGGGAATATTTTGGGGAAAAATGTCGGATTTTATAATAAATTATTCATTTCATCAAGTGATGGAAACAAATCGCATCAGTTTATTTTGATTTGCGCGTCACTACCCTTTTCCCGAATTCATTTCACGAATTCATTTCACCCTCAAAATTTATTTAACCCATGGTATTTTACGTGAATTTAAAACTATTTTCTTATAAGGGATATAATGTTAGCTTATGAATGAATATTAAAATTTATACTGAAGCCATGTGCTATTGCTTGAAGTTTTTTTTGTGCCCAAGAAAAGATGACAGAAGTCGAATGTTCCGTATGAACTGAATTGCGAAAATAAGGATATAATTCCTCCCAAAACATCAAAGCTGTCAGTTGCCTTTATTATTTTCTTCCATTCTCGTTCCTTCATGGCCTTTCCCTCGAAGTAGCTGAGGAAGATGCGCTGAAGTATCAAACCTGAGAGATGAAAATCTTGGCCTCATTTTCTGACCCATTTCTCCTCTCAGTGAAAAAAATGCCTTGGTCTGATTCATCTTCTCCGAGGGGACTTTTTCTTAAAAAGAGGGATCCAGATTCAATTTTAAAAAGCTTGCGCACTGGAAATATTCTTTTTTTTAAATAATGCAAGTAACAGTGTGCATTATGCCCTGCCTAAAAGTAATCACAGTCAGTAATGACGAATCAGAGGTTTTAGGCCAGAAGAATTAGCTCAAGTTGCATTGCTTCCCTTTCGTGGACTTCGAGAATTCATTGCCTCGAGCGTCTTCCATCGCAGCCAAATAGTAATCTCAATGTTAAAGATGTAGATTCGGTTGCGATGTCTCGAATTTCAATGCCTTATTATTTCATAATGAGGCGTATCAAGATGCCACAAATACAAAATATTAGGAGGATTCGGCTTCTTCACAGAAATTAGCGTGCCCTCTGGCGCGTGAGTTGGAAATATGCACGACGAACGGAGGCCGTGGGAAGAATCAACCGCGGAGTCCTATCCCAAAAAACTCCATCGTTCCAAAGTATTTCCTTGCAGCGCACCCGTCGTGCCCAATTTGCTTTGGATGGCTACCTGAATTGTTATTCCCTCCGAGAGCGCCCTCTTCCCTTTTTTCACTCCCTATTCTTCCGCCGCTTCCTTCATTCTTCCCCGCCGGTAGATACCCCAAGTCCCTCTCTCGCATCGGTACACCTCAAAGCATTATCCTGGGACCCACGGAGTTTTCGTTTGAGGCCGGCGCTCCCCGTCCGACGGCTTGGTGGCGATTCGTGCCCGCCTCTCGGGCCACTCACTCGCTGCCCACACCTTTCCCGCCTCAAGCCAGGCAGGCCGTCAGGCCCATCCCCGGGAGATCCAACCCTTACTACCTGTCCACGCTTAAAAGGCTGAGGAGAGAAGGCGAGCCAGGCAGGCCGCGCGCACGGGGGAATTGTTGCGTGGGCGGAATCTATGTTCTTTCACGCTCCGCCTCTCACAGATTCCCGTAGGCGGCCCGCTTGCTCTTTTAAGAAAGATCCGAATGGATGGTTTTTCTCGTCCCCGCGGACCCCTTATCTCTCGGCACCCTCGACCGTGCTGAGGGGGTGAGTTCTTTCTTTGTCCGTGGACTGCCACATTTTCACCCACGCACTCACTCATGCGCGCTTCCAGTGTCTCCCACCTCATGTTCCCCAATAGGGAAGCCGCCGGCCGAGCATCCCGGGCTCCACAGCCGGTATCCAATGTGGGCGCCTGGAGATATTCCCGAGTAGCCGGAATTCCGAAATTGCTCGCTTCATCGCCGTTCGGACCCGCATCGTCTAACGATCGGAAATCGTTGGAGACAGATTCCATGCCTGGGGGTCGTCCTCTGTAACCTCTCGAAATTTAGTGTTTAAATGTATTTTTTGTATGGACTCGCCGTTTGATATTAACTGACATTGATTGATTTTGCCGCCATGTTTCCCAACTCAGAAAAATAACGCTTGAATAACCTATCTAAAATTTTTAAATGCATGAGGTAAGTGTTAGTCAATAGATACGCTCTCAGTGCATTTTTAAGTGTCTTTACTGAAGAGAGGCAGTCAATTTTAAAATAACGCTTTTAATGACCTAGGTCAGAGTCGGAAAGAAAAACAAATTATGGCGATAAATAGTATATATTATTTCTTAATGCTATTTTCGTGAATGTTTTCTCTGACCTAATATGTGATCAGTAATTTAAATCCAATTTTTATATTTATTCTACATATCCGGGTAGGTTTTTTTTATAATAATCTAGTAGTATAGAGTAGTATTATTAATCAAATATCTGTAAGTTGACATCCTTATTATAGGAGCTTTCTGATTTTATAAAGGCTAAGGGAAATATAAGGGGTGTAAACTAAATCTATTTTTGTATTGATAACATTTTTTCATTCAACCATCCCCGATAATTAACGCAGAGAGCATTGTTGACAGTTTTAAAATACATAAATGAAAAGAAGCATAGCGTATTTTGTAAAAGGCAACGCATTGTAGAGTTAAAGCTGTAATTAAAAATTAACCCAATATTGTACCTGTAACCCGCTTGTGACTGTATTTAACTCTCTCCCGTGAAAACTATTAATATTGAGAATAATATCATGTTGTTAAATGTGGCACTTTTCTCTTTATAACTATACCATCACGAGGTGAAATAATTATTATTCGGACATATATTAGCAGGGGGTTGGTAATTACTTTTCCTTAAGACATTTAGCAAGTTCCCTGAAATGAATACCTGTCTTAATCGCTTGGATGCAGCTCTCGTCTTCAAACTTTGAGAGCTCTTTTGGTTGCTGGAAGCAAATTAAGCGGAGAACCAGCAACGGACTCATCGCTTCCCCGAGAGACGCGCCGTAATACCGAGCCAATCCTACTTAAGGCTCAAATTACTATGAAGGAGGAACCAGCGGCGGTTTGAGTGTGGCATCAGGAGGGAGGCAAGCTGAGCTCCGAACGTGAGAATATTGAATTTTCAGGCGCGGATTGCCGACTGGATTGTGCCTCCGAGCTGCCGAGAAATAACCTCCCGCCTGCCACGGTGGAGTAGCTTAACACCGGAGCCAGCGGAATGCTTCGTCACGGGCGCGCACTTCCATACGTGTGATTACGTACGCTAGGCATCGGCGAAATATATTTGATTCGTGCAACCCAATCGATGTTTCTCGATTCATGGCTATATTCTTACATTTTCGTCACATTTCATTTGAGTTTCGAGTTACCCGTTAACGTATTTACGATATTCCATTTATTGCTCTAATTATCGATTTCTTCACACAATGAGCATCTTTTGATTTAGCAATTTGCGGACCGATATAGCAGCTAGTGATTGTGGAGAGGTCTTTATTTTTCTGCAGGTTTAAATAACAGCGCATTTAACAGCTTAATTACCTTAGAGCACATTTCAGGACCGTCATGTCGACATTTCGTAAAACGAAAGGGGGTTTTGATTACGAGAAAGGTTATTCAATCAGAATACTACAATGTTTAACCATCAGCATTTACTTACTTCATGTTGATCGGGTTATTGTGGAGACTACATATAATCCGACTAACTAATTCACATTAACCCGGCTTTTATAATATCGTGATTTTCATTTTAGGGTTATGGTTCAAATTCCGGTAATGGTTAACCTTCATGGGTGTTTTCAATTCTGTTTCCGCACTAATAGGCCCTTCAGACCGGCAGGAAAGATATAAGATTGGGAAATCATGGGTGTTTTCAAGTGTGTTTACGCACTATTAAGGCGCTTCAGACGGGGAGGAAAGGTATAGGAATGGAAGAGATGGGGGACCTCTCGTACCATTTTAGTGGTTATTGCCGTTTTAGAAGTTTAGTCCTCCGTCTCTCAGATGGGACGCTGAACTCTGGACCTCTTGAGGTCGTTCGCTAAGGGTCGACGAGTACCGAAGTTGGATCTGATTTCACCATTCCTTCCTTCCCTACTTATTAATTATCCCCCCTTCACCTCATCACCCTACTAAACAAATGTCTCGGGTATTTAAGATGTATATTGATAAAAACTATTTTACTCCACCTATATTCTATGCAGTGAAGCATGAGATTTGGTGCACATATTTGTGCGTCATTTTTCTTGTCATTGGTTTTAAATCCTGTCCCCCACATAAAGCGACGCGAGAAGAAAAGAATGGATATGAATGCTCAATGGAATGAAAAAGTCCACGAAAATCTGGAGTCCACTTTTAGTTCCCTCTTAACGTAAGGCTCCGAGGGATTCACAACTTTACCTCCCATTTAACGTACGGTACGATGAGCATGAAATAATCTGCATATGGCACCCACGCAGTTGAAAACTATGCGACTACTCTAACCCGTTTATTAAGGGTAAGCATTCCATTCATACATATCCCACTTCTTGCTACCTACCCCGCAGGGCTACCATATACTTCTTTGGAACGTAGGTTTTCGTTTAACTTCATTTTTCATCGCAGGTCCAAGGTTCGTCGCAAATAAACATTGCCTTTCTGTCCATTTCTACCTGAATAACCTCCCGAATTTGCGCAACCTCTAAATCAGAAACACCCTGCATTGATACAGTTGTTCCGGTAATTTAGCTTTGATCGCCCATCCTTAACACATGTGTTCTCTCCCGAAAGCGTGCGGTTATAACGACCCTTCCTCTCCCCTAAGCGACATCTGGCGCCGGCGTCCGTGCCCAACCCGATGGCTGTGTCGTCCGCGGGTCGTGACTACCGACCGCGGCCTCTCGCGGTCATTACCGAAGGGGGTTGATTATGATGGAGGTAGCGGGGGTCCTTTTTCGGGCGCTCTGGCCCCGACAGATCCGAACACGGTGGGGCCCCGAGCGACGGGACCGCGAAAATGTTGACCTTACGGAGAATTCCTTTCTCCTCCCTCATACCTCTTTAGGCGCCTGTGGAAATAATTGATAATCCGTCCGCATATCCCGTGGCGGCGTATTGGATTCGAGACGCGCGCGTGAAACAGGGCCGCCTCCGTCGCGTCGCCGCCTCCCCTGGTGTCGTCCCCCCCCCTCCCCCCGACGCTCTCCTTTTCATATGCGTCTACGTAATTCACTGTTACCTGCCGCCTTGCCGGGGCATGAGATAACGGACGCTGTGCCACCCTTGGAAACGAAGAATCTATAATAATAATTGCCGCAAATTGCATCTTGCCCGAGCATCCGTCCATCTGTTCGTCCATCCGTACCCCCCGCCCCCGCACCCCCATCCACTTTATCTCGGAAACTTTGCGTCCGCGATAGATGCCGTAAAGAAAAGCTATTCCTATTTTCGCAAGGTCCAAGTTCTATTCCTGGTGTCAATTAGGTTTTTAATTTTTTTATATAAGGTTTTTCAATTTGAGACAATGCAAGACTTTTTTCTTTCGCTCAGGAAAATCTTAGCTGTTAATCGATTACTTCCTTTCTTTTCTTTGTTTGACGGAACAAGCTTTAAATGCTCTTAAAATTGCCGTTGTACTACGTTTTTCTGTCAAACGTTCATCTAAATGTGATTTATGTCGAAATTTACTGGTTTTTCTGTTATTTTTGGATCGTTGCTAAGGCCATGCAATAGTTTTGTACAAAATTAAAAAAAAACTACTCCTGTTTTTGCAAAGGCCCGAATTTAAGTAGTTATGTATTTCCATTGGCATATATTTGGGTTTAGGATTCCGAAATAGTATTTGAGCCAATTGTAGCTGCATAGCACGAGATCGGCTTCGCCCCTCTCTGCAAAATTTCAAATATACTTATCCTCGTGTGTAGGTAATTATAATTTTTCTCCATACCATTGGGTTTCAACGAACGCCTTGAGGTAGTAATTAAATAATTGCTGATATGGTAGAGTTCACTTTTGGCTAATGCTGAAACCCTGTTGTTCATAGAGTATGGGTAACGTGGATGAGAATCGTGTGCTCGTACATAGTTGATCTCGAATAAGAATATCTTCCTATTTTTTCACCACTAGCTATATATAGGTATATTTAATCCCATGAAAATCCTCCCAAATTTGTTTGCGTATTGTTATGTCACTAATTGCTTAAGGAACTCATTGATATCCGTAGGAGTGACAAAAATTATGATTGGATTATAATTTTCGTCACTCCTACGGATTCTGTCAAACCTTCCACTCCCAAAAAATGATTGTGCATGCTGATGTCTATGTCTAGATTATAATATCTAGACTATTATGTAGAGTCTTCGGTTGCCATTACTATTAATTTCCGAAAGGTTAGTGTATGCTTTAAGGATACATACTCCTATCAAAATGGCTTCTTAGCTAATCCATTTATTTGAAAATTGAGGACACGGCTTGATTGTACGAACAATTTTCCGGCTAGCCAAATGAAATCATTTTTAAGACAAAGTAAAATAAGCGTGTAAACATAAGGAGAAGAATGGAAAGCGCTAGAATATCATAGTCGTGGCATTCTCAGGACGTGGGAAGCCGATGCTAAACTGAGAGCAGAAGAGGAGAAATTAGAGTGGGTGAAACAGTTCTCACATTCGAGAAGTAATCTGGAAGGAAATAAAGGCCTAGTGCTAAAGACGGGAGGAGAATAATTAGCTCCGAAGGGCAATCATTCATTAGTAGGAGACGACTCATGACAGGTACTCTTCAAGTTGGCACATTAAGAAAATATTAGGTTGTGAAATATCTAATATGAAGAGTAACGAGTTATTTTTTCCAGATTTAGATCGAAATTAAGAAGATAGGCTTAGATTACAGTATTCCGGTATGCGTGCATTAAGTAATTAGATGGATGGAGAGGTTGATGAAGCCATAATTGTAGCGACGGCAGCCGAGGAAAGGAAGTTGTGGAGCGAAGTGGATGAGAAAGTGAGAGGGGAAGAAGTTTAGGGAAACGCAGAAGTTTTTTTGGAAGGCAGGAAGCTTGGTAAGTTGAAGGGAGGAAAAGAAATTTGGACAGCAGGAAGAGACTTGCAAAACATTAAGATCCCTGGAAAGAAAATTCCTTGTTGTAAAGAGGTATTGTGGGAACTCGCTTTTGTATTCTCCGAAAAATCTGCAATATTTTTGTGGAGTCATCCAAAAAAAGGATGCTCTAAGTAAAATGAATGCGCACGGCGACGTTTTCACTCGAAATCCCTGGAAAATCCTGCGAGCAACATCGTCTTTCTCGTCAAGTGCTTCCAGGTATTTCAAAGATCCAATAGACGTGGACTTTTACTCTAGTAAACAGGACTGCTTCACATTATACTGATATGCGGAAAGGTATATTTTGTTTTCGCGCATGCATTCGTTACGTTACCCAATTAGACATTTCCCTCATTAACATTCATACCCTGCCAAAAGTGAGTAAGCAAATGCATGGTGACATTTTCGAATGAACAATAGTGGAGTTGGATTTGGTAATAATGCTGGTGGGATGTTCCCACTAGGTGAAAATTGTATTTGAAAGTTACCAGTGACATGTTTTCTGGGCATACAGGCCAACTATTCAAAACTGTGTTTATAGTCGTACGTCATTATGGGCGCTAGAGAAAATAAATCAGCATTTTAATTTTTCAGCCTAATTTATGGAGGCGGTTTATCAGTGAAACATTCTTTTTCCGGTTGAAAACTCTCTTAATTGAAGGCCAGGATTTCATTTTTTGTCAGGATATTCAAACAGGCTACTTTATTTTACTTCTGGATTTTTGTTGAGCATGTTTCTTATAAGAGAGTGTAGTGATGGCTCTGAACTCCAGTTAAATAAAAAAATACGCTGCCGTTCGTACTAAGTTCCAATTTTGTTCGTAATAATCAAAACAATAACCTTGACTCAAGGACACTGTGGTAAGAACCAAGGCTTATCTTCTACAGATATTATTGTATGCGCATGTGAATTGTAGTTAATTATTTTAGTGATTGCACTTGTGTTGAATCGCAATATGTTAATTCTCAGGTAAAATTATAAGCTAGAGAAACTTTCGAGTTATTCAGGTCACTGCTTCACTCAAAAGGTTAATTAGAAATAGTGTTTCCTCCCGAAAATTCCTCCCCACTATATTACCCAATTAGACATTTCCCTCAATAACATTCACACGCCACCAAAAGTGAGTAAGAAAATGCATGGTGACATTTTCGAATGAATATGGTCGGATTTGGTTTTGATAATAATGCTGGTGGGATGTTCCCACTAGGTTTATATACCTGGAGAAACCTGAGCATAACAGAAATCTAGCAAAAATAATGTTACAGTATTCATGCCTTCTTTTGCAATCTGGTTATTAGATGCTCTGTTCATGAAATTACAATAGGCTTCTATGTAGTACATTATATTTACTCAAGATTTCCACGGCCTTTCACATAGAGAAACTCCTGTTCGACAGGGCTGGTGCCACGAACTCAGATTTTCTCTCCTTATTTACGAAATTTGTTTTCATAAATATTTGATGCTACGGCCATTATCACAGCTACGCTGAAAAGGCACTGGAGGAGGCATATGCATGCTACACAATGGGTGACAATTAAGCCAGAATGGAATTGCCTGGGAAGGATTAAGCCCTATCTACTCCGTTCAAAGCATTGCATTTTATACGACTTGTTTTGGAGACTACATGTGTATAAATAACGGTGAAATCGAACCCAAATTTCATTCCAGTGGGATCAGTCAACGCTTTAAGAAAATTGGGTAAATTAATTAAAGATGAATATTTCGGAATCTATAGAGAGCTCTCCGGAAGTACGATTACCCGGCCTCGATTCCCAAAGGATCCAAAATGCTGGGAAACTGTAAACCCTAGTTAGTAACAAAGAGATTGATTGACATCTAAAGTTCGTAGAAAACCTTTGTGTTAAGCGTAATGAATTGTTGGTCAGAGCTGTGAACGATCGAAAAACTGCAACATGGCGGACTTGGATTGAATTCCGATGGAGGACAACCTTTGTTTCCGTTTTAGGATTAAATTAGGTCAGATGGAAACGGATATATCCTGAGAAAATAGATGATCTAATAAACGAATCAACTACTGCCATCGGAAATTCTGGTCATCAGAAAGAAGTAAAATACTTCTAGACCTGATGCTTTGGTAGGACGAATGACAGGCAAAATGAATAAGTAGATATTCAGAATAGCTGAGGAAAAAGTCGCTTCTGTAACAGTGATCGACAGAAAAGAACCAGATGGATGGCATGAAGGGTACAATATTATGAATTAGTCAAAAGCACGAACAAGGAAAAATAAAAGAAAAGGCTCCACAAGTGAATGAGCAAAGTAAATAGTGATTCAAGAAAAAAGTACGAGCATGCAAGTAAGCTAGCTAGGGAAGAATAGAGGCTTGAAACTAGCTCATCTCACGATAGAAAAATATTGAATGAATATAAATTTGACATGGCTACAATCAAGCAGTGAACAATTCAAAAACACATATTTAAACGTTTGAAAAAAAAATTCGTTTTTGCTGAACCTAATTTTACCACTGCAAATATTTTATTTGTTGGTTTTACGTTCAACGCCTTTGAGGAAAATACAGGATATCAGCCTGATAGTCACGATTCTGATTTACCTTCTCTAATGCCTTACTACCCACACCATTAGTACGGAAAAAGAAATGTTTCTTAAAAACTCAGCTACCAAAAACGATTCACATCTTCTTTTATCAACTAATTCTTATCCTTGTGTCCCTGATTCCATTGCTCCTTGAGAAAAGCTTTTCTCGATGGATTAAACCCAATCTTGATGATGCTTCTTGCAGATTTATAGAAGTAATCATAATATGACGTGGAAAAATATTTATTTGAAGTTATGCGTGCTGTGCACGTAAATAAATCAAAGGGAGGATTAACCCATTTCATTTGCAGGACAATGGTTTAAAGCGGGTAATTGGTTATGAGCTGATGAATGGCGGCAGTCACTCCAGCGGGAACATTTCGAGTGGAGCTAATTCCGATTGATCTCATATCCGCTCCGCATCGAATCTTTGAAGGCCTTAACTCTTGGGAAGCGGAGCATACCGGAAATTGGTTCCCGATAATGGGGCGGAGAAAAAATTCACTCTCTATCGGAGAAAGAGCCTGAAGTTTCAGCATCCGCGCAATTACTCACTCGTTGCCGCAGCCGTGCTTACCAAATTGGAGAGTTCACATTTAACTGAGAATTTTGAATGAACGGAATGTTGGTATAGGCAAGCAAAATTCTCGTTAAAAATTGATCAGCGTTGCCCCCCATACCA
Source organism: Platycnemis pennipes (assembly GCA_933228895.1). Lineage (NCBI taxonomy): Eukaryota > Metazoa > Arthropoda > Insecta > Odonata > Platycnemididae > Platycnemis > Platycnemis pennipes. The sequence continues at coordinate 59,496,298 of OW121853.1, forward strand.
TGAAAACGTATCGCGTTACCCCAGTTTCGCGAGACCCGGATTCTTCCGTGACGTTATAATTACACAGAATAATTTCACACCGACGTTAACAGCATAAATGCCGGAACTGTGAATAGGAGTCAAAATAAACTGAATGTAAAAACGAGACTCTTAGATATATTTCGTATATTTTTAATGATACTTGGCCTTTTACAAAATCCCCAACGCATTGATGCATTGGTGTAAGTGCCTCATTTTCTTAGCGATATATTGATTTAAGTTGTTTCACAAATATATGAATCTTCATTATAAATTAACTTGTATTATTTTTTTTCAATGTGTTCTATAGCAATTTTCTCTTTAAATTTTATTTCTCTCTTTAAATATCTTTTAATTTTTTACCATGATAAGTATTCTTCTATGCTATTTCATGTTTCATTCATGAATTTTCCAACATTCTAGAGTTAATAATGAGTGACTTGCACATATTCCATACACTTTTCAGTTTTATGACCGCGCTTTGCTACGTAAGGAAATGATTTTTCTAATGGGCTGAGAATTGACTTGAGAAGTTGTCAATCGTCATTTGAACATTTTATGACATTTTTCCTAAATACACATTTTCATCATTTGTCCCTACATTTGGTGAATTGCATTACCACAAAGGAAAAATAATATGTGTTATGTGACGTGAATTTCATCTGTGTGTTTAAATTTTTTGGGAACTACTGATGCTTGGATCGTTGTAATCGCTCGTAAAATGTTTGAATTAAAACGCTTATTGAGATCTTAAATGAGCTAATGCATGTTTTACGAATGCAAAATATCTAATGAAATTAGATCTTTCGTATTTATCTTTGGTCAGAAGGTATAAACTCCTGCTAAAAAATTCTAAACGTCAGAGAAAATGGAAGCTTCGTTTGCATAGTAATAACATGTTTTAAATGTGTTAAAAACAGTTTGAATCATCATTGTTTATGGCCTTCAATTCATACAGTTTACAACAATCATCGGACTTAGATCATTCTTTCCACAAACGACTTTAGTATCTAATACACTTTTTTCGTATTAATTTTTACATTTCTGCTCATTAATTTGCCTACAATCTTCATTTATATATTGCACTTATATTTTTGTGTGCACGTTTAAGTCTGTAACATGAATTAATTTTATTTGCTGTCCTTTTTTGCATCATTAATCGCAGTAGACGTCCAAAAAATGTTCTCCTATTTTGACGATAATAACCTACTCCAGGACTTATCATCTGCTGCGACTATCAGCTATTTTAGGAATTCTGTGATGTAAGATAATCTTAAGCTCTCATTGAGGCGTGATCTTATCTTTAAGCCTATTATTTAGCATTAGGATCAGAAATCCTCGAATGCTGTCCCCCAGCTTCAATTCACGTTCTTTGCTGACTGAGGTGATTATCTGCTTGAACGCGGAGCCGTAAAATTACGCCTTACTTGTCCTAGTTCTGTGACCACATCGCCCTTGAGGGTGAATGAAATTACTGACCCTCAAATTTGCTTCTCAAGTTACCTACCCCACGAAAAAAAATTCGCTGGATATTTCGCACTGCATAAAACTCCACGGAGCCTTTTTTTTCAACGAGAAGAAAGTCGGCTCGTGATAAAATTGAAAGAGGATACATTCCGCCCGCCGCGCGTTGCGTGCCCCACGGATGGGCTGATGTCCGGATTGGCGGAGGAGAGAGAAGGGAAGCAGGTAAAGTCCTCGATTCGGTTTATTTCCCCCTTTATTCCGAACTGTTGTTCGCGAGCTTCGATAGAGAGGTTTTACCAAACAGGGAGGGAAACGGGAGCGATCCGGCTCACTTCCCATGACTCTCCTAAGCGGTGTAATTGCCGGCCACGTTTAGGAGGCCCTCAACTGCAAAGTGCAAACACAAGCCTCAATTGCCCTATCGCTTGCCTCCCAAGAAAAGGAAAAAAAAGAAAGGAAAAGCGGTCCCCTTCTCCCTCCCGCCGCGCTTTTTATCTCCACGTACCCACTCCTCTTTCGAGGCGGTTTTAACGCCCTCAAGGCCCTTGTCCTGTCTCCCCACCCTCGCTTCGTTCCCTGGCGCCTAGCAAACAGCCCGCGCGGACCCGCAGGTCATCCTGGGCGCCTGAGAGAGGTCGGACTCCCTCTCCCCCGCCAGCCCGTCTCCTCTCCACTTCTTCTTGAACTCTATTCTTTCCCTTCCACAGCCACACCCACCTCCTTTTTACGATCTCTTAATAACCGCCGAAGTCCCACGGCGGCGTCCCCCCCCCACCCCCAATCCCACACCATCCCCCTCTCCGAGCGCACCCTTTTAAAAGGCAAGAAGGATGCGGTGAGCGGTTTATGGCCCACCCCCCCTCCCCTCGCCTTGTCGTCTTACCTCTTAAAGAGGGCAGGTCTGGTAAGGAAAATAAGGGAAGATATCAGGGGAGTGGGATCGACCCCGACATTTTTAAGTGCTCAAAGTCTCTTGCTGGTAAGTCCTCCCGACTGAGAGGGTGGGTGGGTCCTGTCAGTACATGTCCTATTCAATTTGGTTCCGTTTTCAGTCGCGAAGAGCAATGAACTGAATGAAATATTGCCGCTGAGGTGTCGCCTTTCACAATAAAATTTCTGTAATGCTGTATTCCTGTACCTATTCATGTAGATGAGACAAATTAGTAAATGCATCCATGAACTGCAGTTTGTATAGCTATGTGTTATTTCTTTTCTTATCGGAACAACCATGTGACGCATTAGAACCTCTTTATAAATGAGACCATGCATGTGGCCAGTTTCATATTCTTAATGAGTTGACCCATTGCTGAGGAATTTTGCAAATATTTCACATATTCTATATTCATCGTTTTTTCTGCTGTTATTTTACATGACAGTAGGGGAAATATAATCATTATAACCTCCATTTTACTTCATGAATTTAATAGTAAATAATTTAATAAACTACTACTTTTTTAAATGTAGCTCATAGTCAACAGTCAATGAATCAACAGTCGTAAGATTGGTTCAGCTCGTTTTTCCTGTCAGCGAATCATTTATACTTACTCTAACCATACATACTTTCCTCTCCTTCATGTCCCTCATATCTTGCTCCATACATCTTATATGGGGACCTTATGACTCGCCACCTGGGTCAATGTGCTTTGGGAGGCCAGCCTTTACTTGTACATTTCTGCATAAAACATTGTTCGATGCGAACCTTTTCTCCTCCCACACCACTCCTTTACTGTTACGGTAAACACAGAACTCTAGCCAGAGCTCTTAGATTATCTTTTCAATCTACCGAATGAATTTCACTTACTTAAATAGAAACATTAACTTTGTAACTCCACAATGTTTCGGCATATTGTATGACCTAGGTTTCGACTTTGTGCATATTATCAGGTGAAATATTACAGTAGATATACAAGTATATATAGTCACGAAAGCGGGGTTGGAATGGAACGGAGGTTAATATTCCAGGGTTCGGGAAATGTATCAATAGACATGGGAGAGATAGAGAAGGAGGAGGTTAAATAGAGGGAACCATACCTTGAAATAAATTCTCCAGAGCTTGATGCATAATTAGGTGAGGGAGTGAGATCTATGAGAGAGGAGTGGAAAGTTGATTCTTTTAAAAATATCCAATTTATTCAGCACATATAATCTGAACCCTTTCTTTTCTGTGTAGGAACTCTGGTACTAAGTCACTTTTATCATGCAATTCGATGATGTATTTTGCAAGTATTATCTTGGAGGTCACATGGGTGTAGAGGTTCCAGTACTGGCCTCTCACCCAGAGAACCCGTATTAGAATCCCGGTAGTGGAAGATATTTTTCATGTAGAAACCGATCCCTAGTTGAGTGCTTTGAGGAGGGAAGTCGAATTCAGTACTCCGTCCGTTGGATGGGACGTTAAGCCGTTGTCACCTTAGTGCCTTTCGTTAAGAACTATTTTCAGCTAATGCTGACGCCGGGTTTCTCTCCACCCTTCCTCCTAACACTTACATTACCATCCTCGAACCTTTTTCTTCCGGTCTGAAGGGCCTACTAGTGTGGTCACGGACTTGAAAAATCACAGATACCTAAGTGTTTTGCAAAGAAAGAAGTCATTCTCTTTTTTTTGGCACAAATTTGATGTTCGTGCTTTCTCTCTCTTTAAATACCACACCTATTGCATCGCCCATCACCTTAATTTTTCCCTCTTCGTGGACATTTCGACTGCTAAGCGGGGTGAAGACAAAGCTAAGTCATCGCGCAATGCACCTGCACAAAGTTTCCGGCCGCCAATGCATTTAGTATGCTTGTGCATTCTTCCCAAGGGGTCCCTGTTTACAGGCCAACCTTATTCTCTGGCTTCAACGCGGATGGAACTCCCCGTGACGGCGACGCCAGCCGTCTCCGAGGTGCCACGACGCTCCTCGCACATTTTCTTGCGGACGTCGTCGCTGTTATTGTTCCGACGCATCCATTGTTCCTGTTTTTCCAGCGCTCGGGAGAACTTCTTTCAAGGGGACCGTGGGAACGAGGAGGAGATCACGGAAGCGACTAATTATCCTCCCAGCTATCGTTGTCATAATCATCATGCGCGCTCCGTCCGGTCCCCCCTGCCCCCTTTCGACGGCTCCCGAAGAAACGGTTCGTATTATTTTCACCATCATTACGGTTATTCTATTCATGGCACGGAGGGGGAGTTAGGGAAGCAGGAGCGTTTTCAAATTTAAAAGAGGCTCCTAGATATCTCGATCTCCTCCCACCGTGCGTGCATTTAAGCAGAGTGAGAAAAGGGAAGATGAAGCGATTGTTATTCCGTGAGAATCGCCGAGCGTCGCTGGGGGCGAAGTAGAAAATCTAACCTTGGAAATAAATATTAGGTATATGCACACTTAGAACGCTGTTCACGTGTATTATCGAGTGTGAGGTCGTTTGATTCGAAACGAATCTCAATTCAGTTCAAGGTTTCAATATATTTGAGTCCAAAAATGACTTCTAGCGAAAATAAATTTCTTCGGCGACCATGCATTTTGCTAGCAAATGGCACCCAAGACGACTATTAATCACTGTTTTTAAAATATACATTAACTAGCTCACATCTCCCTCTAGATGGAGAATGTGTTTAGATGCCATCGTTATGTGCCTAAAAAAAACGTGGCCTGAGATTTATGAGCGAAAAAAAAAGGTAAATGTTTTTTAAAATTCTCATAAAGGCGGTAATGAAGAATTTATAGAACCTGGTAACATAAAGAGAAAATGTCACCACCAGCCGTTAATTAGCCAAATAAACGGAAACCCCGGCCAAAAGGTATTCTAATTCAATGATTCTAGTTGATAGACAGCACCGGAAAAGGATTTAAGGATCTTCCCGGCCTCCCTGTGAGATGACTTAATGAACGGCTTATTCAAATTTGAGTTCTGCCATAACATCTCAAAATGGCAGACTAAAGGAATTTAATTTGGTTGCGATCAATACGTGTATTTTTTGGAAGAGGAGAGCTTTCGTGTAATTTTTGCGAGATCTTTAGGTATTATAGTGAATTCAAGTTAAGAAAAGACGATATAATTGGCCAATGTTGTTGTTCAATTTATTTTTAACCACACTCAATCATGCGTTATATTGAAATGCCTGATGCTACAAATATATATTGGCGGAATATACTGAAAGAGCAGATTAATAGACGTTGGTTTTGGTAAATCTTGAGCTACGGAAATAGCTGATATTATTCATTCCTATTACGGCAGTCATAATCAGAATACAAGAAGCTCGAACATTCTGGTTTTTCCTGCACTGATGAGAATGTAAAAGCCACACTTGTGGTTACTCTAAAATCGGGGTGGCATCGACTCACTGTTATATCAAAAGATGTATGTAAATTGAGAGTAGGTACTCTAATCAAGGGGAGGGATTCTGCCACCCCGGCTGTCAATGCAATTAGAACGGCTTTTCACCCACTCGAACCCCTTTGTATTTTTCACCTTTCGCGCGTTCACCTCAGTACTTGCTCTCGCGTGCAGAATTCACCTCAATCGACTCGAATTGCCGGCACCAATCCACTAGCATGCCCACCAGACAGCTTAAAGCAATTTACTGCATTTGACCTGGTCCCCAAGCTCCTTAACTGCCAGGGTACACATTCCACGGAAAAGATAGTATCGGTGTGGCCGCCTGGGGTATATTCCCTCGATGCGAGAGACTTGAGTTTTATTTTTATTTTAAGCACTCCGGCTAAAAGTTTAGGAGGTTATCACAGAAGTTTTCGGTGTGAGAACCATATTTCATATTACACTCCGCTTAGCCAAAAGTATTAAGACCGTTTTAATTACCACGACCTGGTTCCAAATAGTGTACTCGGACCATTAAGTGACTCTAGCAAATTTAGAGGACGATATTAATGAAAATAGTTACCATGGCGCTCAATATGAAATGAGGGGAAATGTACATTTATTTCATCTATTTGTATGAAGCATCTTCACATAACTGACCCGGGGACTATCGAAATTGTTTTGTCACAAAAATAAATGTTAAATAATAAAAAATGAATTCCTAATGTTCCATCGAATTACCTATTTTAAGCACAAAAATGATAAATTAATTAACAAAAACTTTTCAAGTACTACTGAGCCTATGAATTTTCAGGAGTTGCATATTACTTTAATTTTTTATAAGTATATGCTGAATTTTATTAGGAGCTGAAGGGGATACTGATGGGAGTTTTGATTTAATTTCACCATTTTATCGATTATGCTACTACTTATAAAGTATGTAATTATTACTAAATAACCGTAACTTTTAGCCACATCTATTTCCGGCATGTTTAGGGTTTAGTTGCCGTCATGGTGGTAGGAGACTCAATTTACTAAATATTATTATGACATGTTGTTTATCAGTTTTTTTATTAGTTATGTCTTTATATTTTAGTATAACATATAATAATTTCCGCATAATTGTATATCATTAGTTTATATATTTCAATCGTAAATGGTAGTATTTTTAATTCGTGGTAAATATTAATTGTGCCTAGAATTTGATCACTGGTATTAGCTTGTATTAATTAATTAAGATATTTTTTTAACTGCAAAACTTTGCGAATTTGCTATAAAAGATTTTTAAGCAAAATTTTTGTTCTAAAAGTATTACCAATATTTTTACATCCATTTATTTTTTTTTCAAATAAGGCCCAATACCTAAACATTGAGTAGGTTGCCAAAAGTAATACATTAGTGAATATGATAACCTGATTCTTGTTTTTAGTTTATTACTTGTTTACTTAAGTGCTCATCGACTTGGAATGTACAGTCAGAATTATCGCAAAATAATTATAATTTTTTACATGGATTACTCTGTTACATCCAAGTGTTCGCCTATGCAGTCTAATCTATTATGCATTCGCGTATGACGATCACTCATTACCTATATTAACTTTTTATACACAATATATTAAATGAAAATATTAGTGTTAATTTGCACGTATCTCTAACGGGTAACTAAAATTTTTACGATCGACTGTTTTTCCGAATGTTTTTCAACTGAAATTTTTAACAGTAAGTAATTTGTTAGATAATTATTTTAAACCATATCAGTAAAAATCTTTAAAATTAATTGGACTTATTCAGCTCATTTTGTGTATAGATTTAATTTTTTTTTTTGCACTGTGTACAATTCATTAAACTATCAAAGCCTAGATAAATAAACAAGACAATTGAGCCCTGCATACATGTGTTGTCAGATAGTTTATCACTATATTTTCAGCAATGCATTAGTTGCGGAAATTTTACATTTGTGCAACGGCCAAAATAAAATGGAAACAAATGAAGTGCAATTGCGTTCTACAATTAACTTTTTTCTCAGATTTTGTTTTAGCAACAAAATTGTGGCATTCTTCTCATTTAATTTCAAGCAAACTAGACAAAACGTTTGGTGTAGACGAGAACTATGTAACGCACTCGAGTATCGAAGTAATTTTACTAACCATAACTTCTATGATTTTATAATAGGTACTGATTTCATCTTGATTGCCGCATTACTGAATATTTTCAATCCACCAACTCGCCAAAGTCTATCACCTTCTTCGTAAATTAGCGGAATGTAGCACTGAAAATGCACACAGCTTAACCGATGAGTGAGGAACCGGGCTGACGGTTTCCCGGCTGCCTTGAAATAAACATCTAAACCGCGGATAGGATATTTACGAGTCGCCTGCAATGGCTTAACCTTGCGCATATTGCGTGTGTGTGTGTGTGTGGACGTATATTAGCAGGAGCAAAGAAAACCGATGAACCGCTATACGCCCCGCCCCCTATGCACCCGTTCATAAAACGAAAGAATTTTGCGGCGCTAACGGACGTGCACCAAGTGGAATGCTTTCCTTATGCTTCCTCCGCTCGTATAGATACCCACTTGCGTAATTTGCATATTTCCGCGAGTAATTTCATATGGCCCACCGGATATTTCTCCCTCCCACTACTCAATGGATAGTTTTGAAGAGGAATGCTTCCGAGTTTTATTCTTCGTCTGCCGTTTAAACGTTTCGTTTTACAATAAAGGTAGCCTTCTTTTTCCCTTAAATTAAATTTTTACATCGGACGATATGTAAGCGTCGGTATTCAAATGTTTGCGTTCCAAATACAGTAGTGGTAAAATATTTCTATCATGATTATTAAATTTTTTGTGCGGTTTTCGTAGTTACGTCGAGTTCATTGTTATTGAAGAAAAATGACGCATTAATTCTCAAAATGTTTTTTCACGTTTAGTTCTTGTGCAATTGGCGATATTTATAGGATGGCTAAATTAATTTTTATCTTGCCATAGTCTCTCGTGAAATGTACATTATACTGTATTTAAGCTGAATAACCAATTAAAATTAAGGAGGGTTTTATTTTGTAATCAGGATTCACTAATGTCCAGGCTGTTAAACTTTCATCTTCTCATAAAGAAAGCAGTTATGTCTCACGATTGACGAATTATGACGGTTTTCCATCCCGGTTATTATTTGTAAGGATTGAGAAATTTCTATATTCATTCAAGTTTTTGCGCATGAAAGAAATGCAAATATTATTATTGCAAATATCCTTGTTATTACTTCCTATTTTCTAAAACCAGAATGAGTACCTGCCTTTGAATAACGCATATTTCCTGGTTTATGGCAGTCGCCATTCATTACGTCCTTTATTATTCACGTAGTGAGATTACTAATATCTATAATTCCATCCATTTCAACTCTTTGTGCCTCTTACATTAGTCACAGTCATGCCTTATTAAATCTCTAAATATTATTAAATCTTGAACTGCGTATTGCCAACATTTTTTCATCCCCCTATTTAGAAGCCCATTCTTTCTCGATACGCATCCACTTTCGCTGATTAAGGTCTGGAAGCTATATTTGAGTTTTGGACGTTAGAATATGAATTTATAGTGAAATTACAATAAATACCCAGGTAAAGTCACCAATAAAATACCAGAAGAAAAGTATAGTTTTTTTAATAATAAAATATGAAACTTCCCGCTCCCCCAAATTGATAAGCGTGAAGCCTAAACTCTAAATTTTACATTAGTAAAAATAATCGATACCAAAGATATAAGATAAAATGAATTATAATTTAGGTGAAAATGAATCGAGTTGTCTTGAAGTACAAATGTGACTTTAAATGTAATTGACACTTCTGAATGTCTACGTTGTTGGTATTTTTTCTCACTGATTTCGATCAGCGCTCGGGGCAACTTTGTTTTGCTTTTCCTCAAAATTTTTAATGTAGGAGCTGTAATCTTAAATGCTCTTGAAAATTCTTTCGTCCCATTCTGTTAACTTTGTTTCACTTTACCTTTTTTGTCCTAAACCCTTACGAAAATACATAACTGCATTTGTTACCCAATGAAAAATCATCGAATGAAAATCAGTGATCGCGGATGGATTTAAGAGTCCGCCATAATATCTCCAGTATTGTGATTTATCGATTGAAACCCATTATTAATCGATTTTTTTTGTCTTTGAGATAAGCTTGATTATATTTGAGACAGAGTACCTCAGTCCCGACCCATTATTGGGCATACGCAGAATGACATGAGTTCGCTAATCTCACAAAAAAAAGGCTTATTACTCGGGTAATAAAGGAAGTATAAGCCAATCATTCTTAATCCTTACAAATTAAGCTGCATATTTTCTAGAGGATGATTTCTTTCTTTTCGGAGAAAATATTTTCATTTCATCAAGTTGGTAGCGCCGTGAAGGAGCCGAAGGTAACACGTGATGGCTTGGAGCAGTAAGGTCACGGGGAAGGATTGAAGGGAACTGTGGTTTCTGAGGATGAAGTGGAAGGGGTTGGCGTCTCATCCATAGATTCATAGACTAAGTATCTGTAATAATAGAGAAATAGATAGAAGAAATAGAACGGGGCGAAGGATGTAAGTTCACAACTTTAAATGGCGTCATTCTAAATCGTGGGTCGTCATTTCATCATGAAATGGAAAATAAACATTCTCTTCTCCTCTTTGATTCTTTTTTTCCTGCTTTGAGCTACTGCAACTTTAATGCTCTGCACTAATATTTTCCTCGTGCGAATGTATTGAATCATGGATTGTTAACTTAGAATGCTAATTAAATTCAGAAGTATAAGGATTCATTTGTTCGTGATATTTCCAAAAATTAATTTAATTAAAATTAATAAATGCTCATATTTGTTCTGTTAGTTTACCTCTAAAATTTCGACGAGACAACTTTTACGCAAAAAATGAAAATCTATGGATTATTATCATCGTTATCCCAACTCAAACCGGTATTCAATCATCACTTTTGGTTCTTTTCTTTCAAATTTTGTTTGCGAAAAAACACTGAAGGTAATTTGAAAAGCATCAATCGCCAGTTGAACATTAAAATCCGTGCATCAACAGTACACGAAACCTCTCCTTAGATATATTTAAGCTGATTGTCGTTTCGTTTTCTTGCACCGAAACTTATGTAATTATCTTAGTCGTGCAAGATCGTTATTTTCCTTCAGGGATGCACACACTAGTGCTTCAATTACGCAAGCCTCCCGGGAACGCCACTTTCAGATGGTAAACTTCGCACAAATTATCAACTTTGGAACGGAGACCACAACCAAACCAACTCATTCCCGAGACTAGACATTGTAATTTGTGCCAGTGCAGCCAAGTCTCGGATAGCACGCGAAACAAATCGCCTTTCCTTGAATCTTCCTCCCTTTAGGAACCCACGAATGCCAAGCCGCTCCAAAAACCCATCGCATCACCCAGCCATTCTTGAGCCGCCCGCAAGACCTGCAGAAACTCAATCCTTTATCAGGTCCCTAATTCCTCTTCCAAGAAAAGCAGTCGTAACTCTATAAAGGCTTGTCTAAATTCCCGGCCTCCCGAATTTCTTTTCATCGCTCGCGTTCAATTAGAAATGCCAAGGTTAGAAAAAAAAAACTGTGGGTAGAATCCAACGCAGGCTACAGGAATGTAGGAAATTTGAATCGATTCCAGTATCAAGTTTCGCGCTGGACCACAGGGAGGTCCCTTCAGGCAGGCGTTTGAAAATTCTAAGACGGGTTTATTTAAATGGCGCGGAAGCGGTCACGTTTCAGTCGGGATAACCTAACACCCGCTTGTGACCTCATCGATTTCCTGGAAGTGCGCATTGCAATGCGAACGGGCGCGCAATGCAACTTTTTGTCAGAATTTTTGTTTTCTCCGCAGATTTGCGAGTAAATTTACTCCCGAAGTATAGGCATTTTGGCAAAGCGGTCGAATAAAATTTAGTGTGCATAATGATCATCAAATTGCCATGGAAATTGAGATATTAAGACATTCCACTGCCGTAACTGGGTACAAGAGCAGGCGGATGTTGTACAAGAGAAAAAAATTTCCATTCTTCGGGATGCATAGCCTTTATTCTTATCCATATAGATTAGCAGGATAAAATTTCTGAATGTATAATGAAAATGCTGGGCTCATATAATTACTCATATCTCATGAGTTTTGTTAATAAGCTCCTTCGCAAACCATATTTACCCAGAAACTATAATTATGTATTGTAGTGATAAACGTCGGAAAAATATCAGTCATTACTTTCACGTTTGTTTTATATATTCTTGCTCTTTTTGTCTGTACAATTAGTTGATGGTAAACCTCCGTTGTTAGTATTCTAATGTTTTAGCAATTATTATAGGTAACGAGCAATTTCTTTTTTCTCTCTTGATCTTTCTCTCCAAACGTTGCTGGAGAAGTGATCACAAAAAAGGTAGTGAGATAAACTATGCAATAGTGAGACAAATTGAGTACAAAACTGAAATTTCCAATTCACTTTGCTGCATTCGCAATGCCGCAATCTTGCCAGATTACCATCTAATATAGCTTAATTTCTCACCACAAATCTAAGGTACTGGTAATAACCCCTCCTCCATGCCAATTGTATCTTCCTCCATATTTTCCCTCACGTAAAAGCAGTTTGATTGCCTAATGTTTGAAGGTGTTGTAAAACTTTTTCACGCTTCCTTTCTTCTCTTCCACGATCACGATCTCCTTTTTCTTGAATTTTTACGTAATAATATGATAATGAACCATTATTATTCACAGCATAAGATCGAGGGTGAAATGCTGTTGCTTTCTCCTTCTCTGAGCGTCAAAGCATGAAGATAAAAGAAAATTTGACATGATTTCCCCCAAACAAAATGGTGTCGCCTGCGACGAGGACGAGAGACCTTTAAATGAGAACAAGCGGGGGCAATTCGCAATATTGAGACATTGGCAGCACTGTTGCTATTCCCCTTTCTCTCCCTTCAAAGCCCCTGACCCAGAGCCTTTACAAGTGCCTCCTCCCCGATGCACCCCTCCCCACTCCTTTGTCTCAATCCCCTTTACACCCCCCTCCCTCCCCATCCTCCTCCCGCCCCACACCTCCTCCTTCCAATTTTTCCGTGTCCTTCGACTCAGCCTCGTCAAATTTTCATCCTCTCTCGCTGAGCTCAACCGGATCCCCAGCAGAGTGGCAGAGGAAAGTCGAGGGAGAGAGGGAAAGAGGGGTACGGATGCTAAAGGGAAGAGATGCGAAGGAAACGGAGTAAAACACGAAACAGACTCGTAATAAAGGAGGATTTAATTCAGCCGAAGGGAAGGCAGGTATTAACGCAGCAGCGTCAATTTAAATGCCTTCCCATTTATGAGAATTCCCTTTTTTTGGTCGCATTCGTGTTTACCCGTGAAAGGATACCGGTTGTTCTTTCTCATTCAAAGGCCGAGTCAATTGCTCATTATTTGAAGTCAGGTCACGGCGGTAATTAAAGTGACTTCTCTTGTGTAATGTAATTATTTTCAAAACATCTTATTTACTTTGCTTGCTCTTGTCCTTGTCGTTGGGAATTCATTTTTCAGCAGTACAATTTAAGCATAAAGCGTGTTAGGCCATCAATGCCTTTTGTTATTTGTCCTGTCGATTCATTGATAACGTTCCTAGCCCCTCTATTCGTGCAGAAAATATGGTCGTTGAAGCAAAAATTTAAATAACAAACGAAACAAGGACTGTGTAAATCGCTAAAAAAATTCCCCTTAAATGCAATTTCTTTTTACAGTGCTTGCACCCATGTGTAATAAATGTGGTTGTCTATTACCATGCGACTTCGTTCATGATGAAGCATTACTTCTTCAATAATATCAACTGACTTTCTAAAGCCTTATATCAACAATGGAGAGAAAGAATGGTAACATAGTGAGGTTAAAGAATATATACCACCACTACGAGTGAGAGTACTGTACGAGTAGAGTACATTCACCAGTACGAGTAGAGTACATTCATTAGGCACGAAGGAATGACACATTTGGCATTGTTATCCATAATATTTAGGGTTCCGCTGAAAAATTCTATACTTTTGGCCCGAAACAAAAAGGCAAAAGCAGTACGCTCCGGCTTTAAGATCGTGCGAATCGTGTGCGCGGGAAAATTAATCACACGGACTTGAATCGATTCACCCGACCGGCTTAAAGAAAAAGAATGGGCAAGCGTTTGCGGTTCACGGGTGCAGAAGAGTGTGGTCCTCTGCGCGCACACACACACGCAAAAAAGGAGTAAAACCCTTAGCCCTCTCCCGAGTCTGTTTCGGTGGGCCTTTTCCTCTTTTTGTATGGGCTTGGAGGGGGTGGGGAATAGGGCAAGAGATTAAATGATTGAGGAGGAAAGGGCGCATTAAAGGGCGAGGGTGGTGGAGAAAGGGAATGGGAGGAGGAGGAGGTGGTCGAGGAGTGAGGCAGGAGGGTGTGACCCAGGCCATTGCGGTGGTCGACCACCGCCGCCGCCGACCCCGCTTTCGCCTGGTGACCTCGCTCGGCGCTTACGCCGGCCGCGCCCCCTCCCAGGAAAAAATCTCTTGTAGCAGTCCGGAGAGGGAACCTTTTTTTATGTAAGTGTCACTGCACTTTCTCCCCCCCTCCCGAGTTCTCTACGGAGAATTTCGTACGAGTCGGTTTTTCATTAAAGATTGCCGCTCACTCACTCTCCCGAAGAAGTCTTAAGAGAGTCCGCCGGGTCTCATGAAATATTCGCGTAAATTCTGAGCGGTGCCGTATTCTTTTCTCTCGGAAGCCCGCGTGGCATTCGTGTCGCGCGGCGCATGGGAAGAAGTCGTAATTCGAATTGTTCCCAATTATATGTGGCGAAGTTTGGAGATTGTGGCCTTTAGGGATTAATTGTGGCATGATATTCGAATACACCCAGCAACAAGAAACATGAGAACGAAAATTTGTACTCATATGTTTCTTGAAATACTTTGTTAAATCAAATTAGATAATTGTAATAATATATTTAGTCAAAGATATTATTTTTTGTTAAAGTTGGTACATGTCCTTTTTCCACTATTTATAAACCTATGTATGGAAGATTATTATTATATATAAGGTGGTAACTTAAACACAGGTCCGCCTTCTAGGTTACCTAAAGCTCCTTATATTTTGTCTTTGTTTTGTATATAATATGGAGTAATAAACATTATTATATTATATTATTATATATTTTTGATGGCCTACAAGGAGAAATTTTATTGTCTGAAAAAATACTTATTTTTTTAATTTTAGGCTGGGTACGCCATCAAAAGAATTTGATAACGCCTGCATTTTATGATTTTTATATAATTCCCTCGAATAGAATAGGATCAAACGAGTCGTATTTTGAACATGTGGTGAATGGTTCGTTGACGAAACGGCATTTGTACATAAGTATTTACTCCTTTTAGTAGATTTTACCTCAACCTTACACTTAGAGTTAACCTGCTTCCCTTTTGCGATCTATCATTTTTATTCTTACTTTCAGAGTCTCCAAGAAGGTGAATATGTGTCCATGAGGTGTTAAAAACTCTTGTCAAGCGAGTCACAGCAACGCTTCTCGGTAAAAATTCTACACCACTACCTCTGAAAATCTGAGTCGAATTTTGAAGCACTGAGCGTCTTCGGTAAGTCTACTCTTTGTGTCTGTTTCTGGGAACTGGGTCAGTCAAAGGTCACCAGTTACATACACCACTTCCATGCAGTGGTGGTGAATGCACATAAGGTGGGGCATATTTCTCCGCCTCGGCCCAGAAAGCCAAAGGTCCGTGTTTCTATTCCACGTTCTTAGAGGCTTGTCTACCGTATCAATTCTCGACGCAATCGTTAACCGTTCCAATAGATTGGAGAATAATATTATATTGGGTTCTTTATCGCAATTTACAACCGATTATTACTTGCATACTTGTGAACAGCAATTGCTAGGAAGTGCGATAACGTCTTGAAGTTAAATTAATGGATGAAGGCGATACTTTGTGGACATTTGTGGCCCCTTGAAAATGACACTTTGTCGTCGAAATCGATCGGGGAATGAAAAAAGCTGTGTGGAATGTACAAAGTTTGTTTCATGTTTAATGTCTTGAAGTTAATTTCGTTGAAAATATGATTTCCAGTCCCTCCTTCTTTGTTAGAATGAAAAGATATTGGCGATGCTATTGAAACGGATGGGCAAAGTTAATTTTTCGAAGTTCGAAGTATTCAGGATTAACTACGTGGAAATCCATGGTGACAGAGAAAAATAACAAAGTATAAGTTGATGACGCAGAAGTACTGAAACTAGCCGTACCGTCAATAAATTCACGAGTGGAAATATAGAATGTTATTTTTCTTAATTTTTGGCGTTGAAAGCAATTATTTTTTTGGATATAAAAAATACTCTTCGAAAGGTCCACAAAACACATTACAACATAATATCATCTTCAGGTATCTCCAATATCACTATCAAATCTTCAGTATCATTGATGTATTGAAGCATTAAATGTGTTTTGTGGACCTTACTGTATTCTTTATGTCCGATATGGAGAGGTTCCAAATAGTAGAGCCTAACATCATTATTCATAATAGTTTTTCGTTAGCTTTCGGATTACAGTTAGGGTAATATAGGCATTCCGTTTCGATGAAAGCTTTTGTGAAGAACTTGATGATACTTTCTTCTGTAAGTCTTTATTGAAAAAAGTGCTAATTATGTGAAATAGTGCGAAAAATATTCAAATTCGTTTATCTTTATTTCAAGCGATAATATTATTGTACACAAACCAAGTAAACAAGCATTTGAAGATATGCATTACTCATAGAATATTCCTGTTCTTAATTTCCTCGGATCTTTTTAGTTAAGTGCCGTATTCCTTAGACGGTAATATTTTTCTTCTTTGGAAATTATTCTTAATAGGCGAGTTTCATCGTGCGTGACATACTTTTTATCCTAGAACATTGCAATTGACTTGCTTATTCGTGACTGAATAGGTAATTCTTCCACTAACCTAGTAATTCATTTAATAATAGGTTTATATGTACGCGTTTTTTTATTTTTGCGCTTCGGATCAAATTCTTGCTCTTGCCTCAATTTATAAACCATTTGCTTAAAAACATAATGTGTTTCAACATTGCTGCAATAGATTTTAAGGGATCCGATTATATAGATTGCTGTATAGAACAGCCTCCTGCGTCAATCATCCAGGTTCAAATCCTAGTTGTGGTTGTTCTCATTGGATCATTGCTTTAACTATCCCTAACCGTGAACTATTTTGCCCTTTCGTTAAGAGTAGGCTAATACGGATGCCGGGTTTGTCTCCACCTTTCCTCTACTCCTTGAATAATGCCCATCCCTACCGAAATAATTACACACCATTCCTAGATTGTGCAAATGAACTCGGCTATTGTTTCTCACCTTCCAATTAACTACCATTACCTTATTTTGATCTAATTCACTGTGACCTCAAGTCGGCTACCTTTGTTCTTCAAAATGATCCCAATCCCTATGACCTTCCGATTTCTTTCAACGCTGGGCTTCAATGTTGCTGGAAAAAGAAACTGTTTTGAGCTACTGGACTGAATGTAGCTGAGGGAAATTCAAGATAATTAACGGGTTTGTGATTGTACCTAATATAATGTCTATAATGCTCATCAGCATTATCATCATTAGTCATCAATCCTCATATTAGTTTGACGCAGCTCTCCAATGATCTTTTCTAACGGCTATGTCTTCATATTTAAGTATTTCTTCTCTTTAACATCCTTCATCACTTGTTCCATATATCTCACTCAAGGTCTTCCTTTGCCATTCTTCCCATCCATTTGTCCTTGAACGATTGTCTTCATCGAACCATCGTGTCTTAAGATTTGGCCGATTAAGTTATCCCGTATTCTTCTTAGAGTTTTCAGCAGGCTTCTCTTTTCTTCCACTCTTCATAAGATTTCATCGATTGTCACTCGGTCGATCCATTTTATCTTCATCATTCTTGTGTAGCACCACATTTCAAATGCTTCCACCCTATTCTTCTCCGCTGTAGAGTTCTCCGCTCCGCCTCCGGTGGAGACAAGGGGAAGAAATTCCCGGTTATAATGCTCGTTTAGGTTTTTCGACATTAAATTTCATTAAATTTTGGAATTTCTCTGCGGTATATGTGTCACAATATGAGTAAAATCATGTGTCAATATAATTGTAATGAACCCGAGTCATGAGTGTGGTTTACATTTTCACTAGCACCATGACCAATGGGAAAGATTATTATCTATCATTAATTATTCATTGAATGCGTTCCCATTCCTCTGTGACTGAAGTTTGCGTTAGCGGACACCGCCAAATTTGATTAACATATCGACTTAATGAGAAATATTCATGTCACATCAAATCCGTGAAATACAATAGTGATGACTTTACGTTTTACAGTAGTGCGGTAAAATTTATTCCTGTTTTTTTTCAGCTCATTTCCGCATATACGCCTTTTGAAAGTTTCAGTGCATGGTGATATGTCAAAATCACCCCCTTAACACGAAAGGTCAGGGTTATAAGGCTGAATTCAGGCATCGTGGCCTCATTATCAAAATTTCTGAGCTTGCTTCGGTACCGCTCTTTGCCTTAGACTTTTTTATGCCAGCGACACACACTTTGAATGTTCTAAAGCGGAGCTAATTAATAATGCATCGTGAGCTGCCGTAAAAGTCGTCATAACTGCTTTGGCTCGCACTGAAAAGGTTTGAGGGTGTTAACGGAGATCCTAATGAATTAATAATATCTACTCGTGCGCCAACGGGAGAAATTTTAGGTAAATTATGCCGAAACGTAATTAAAGCGAAGAATTAGGACAATGAGAAAGAGTTGGTAAATTTGAAAGCATAGAAATGCATGCATTCGCCGCGCATTTAGGTGATGATGGTATTATTTTGGATTTGTGGTCAAACTCGGTGATATTAATGCAATTTTGGAAGGGAAGGCATTTCGCATGGGCGAATTATTCCCACAAACGTAGAACCTTTCCGTAGATGGGAGAATGTGTTGGAGTGACTGACCAATGAATATTTATTTTCGCACTTCCAACGGAATCCACGGCATCTCCTTTTCGAGGTATGCAAAAGAACGGAGTTGGACAAAAAAAAGAAAACTAAACTAATATAGTCAGTGGCATGCTAATACCCTTCACGAGTCCCATTTCTTTTTTTTTTCTCGCTCCCCGTTTCAACAATTACACAGTTTCTACTTTAAAAACCGAGGTATTCAGTCGGTATCGTGCGACAAATTTGACAATCTTTGTCTAGTTGTCTCTTCTTTTTACTTCTGTACCCCTCTCTACCTTTATTCACCCCCCCCCCCCTTCCCCCTGCCTAAAATAAAACGCAGATTCAAACGCCTCACGTGAAATATTCGAGTTCAGCCGGCAGTAAAAAAAAAGTGAGCGTCTTTTTTTCCTTCAAGCTCACATCTTTATCATGCGGATGTCTGAGTGTGTTCATATTTTTTCCCTCTCTCTTTTTTTTATCTCTCCCACCGCCTCACCTAGTTCTCGCTCGTTCTCCTGAAAATTGTCAGGGAGAGACGAAACATTTAACCGAGATATTGACTAACGACTACCCGGATTCCATTCGCTCATTCATACATGATGTGTGTGAGTGTGTTTAGCGTGTATGTCCGCTGGCGGGTGCAAGTATTCCTGTGTGGGAAAACCCTTTTTTTATGCAGTGCATAATTCGATTCCGTCCTTATAGAATTCCTCCGTGAAAAGGTGCCATGCTTTGAAATCCCTCGCCGTTTTTTTTTTTTATTTTCTTCTACGCGCTCAATGAAAAAAAAGGAGCCGGAAGAACTCTTTACAGCTTTTGGTAAGTTCGTGCGAGGGCCTTCTAACCCTTTTCTTCCCCTCTCTCTTCCCCTGACGGAATGTTTTATCCACCGACCCCGCGCGGTAAAAAAAAGTAAGTCTGCTAAATGATAAGCATTTGGGAGGATCCTCACATCGTCTTATCTCGTTTCTTCTCGTGAAAGTTGAGCGAAGATGAGAGACCGGGGGAAGGAGGTAATTCTTTTCGCTATGTGCACGCTCTCCTACTCCTTCTCGTCTGCTCTCGAGGGGATGGGGTGGCGGTGCAGAGGGTAAACCGAGCATTGAATTGTAGGATGTTTAATACCAAGAAATAATAGGGGCGATTGGGGCATCTATTATGTGAAGCAAAACGTTGTTAATATTAAACTCGATGTGAAACCATCACGGTTAAAGCGAGGTGTAACCTAACAGATAATAGCTACGCAGTTACTTTCCCCGATGGGGGATCTCGTAAGCGAAAATCTTTTTGAAAACTCTTCTCCTCTCTTGGACATGCGAATTTTTGATATTATACCGCTTCCAAGCCATTCAAGGGATTTTTTGAGTTACCCTTTCCCTTCTCTCCGTCACCCATATATCCCCGCCTGAGATCTAACTCGCCCAAAGTTCTCCACACCCTTAAACTCTTTCTTTCCCTTTTCAAGCACCCTTTCTTCGCCCCCTGAACCTTTGGAAAAAAGCCTTGGATCTTTTCCGAACACCCTCCTCCGCCTCCCTCTGTTTTTCTTCTTCCCTTCAATCACCGTCAACCCTCACATTCTAGGGTATGTATGCCATTTTGAAAATTAACTGTGCTACATGCTCTCACTGTAGTGACGAAACAGGTCGTGGAATAATAAATATATGTGATGAATACAGTTTTTTTCTTAATCTGTATCTCTCTTTACACTTATCACTAAAAGAAACCACTATTAAAAATAGCTCCGCACTTCTGACTGGTCCAAATCTGCATTGGTATGTGGTCCCCTTTTCATTTAAGGTGAATCGTGGAAAGTAGATGGTGTATTCTATCCAAATAATTAGATGCTCGCAGACCATCGGGATTGGCGAAGTTTTGTAATCCGAAAATTCCCTGTGAGGGGATCGGTATTTCATATTTGGTTGCCCTTCTTGATGTTCTTAAATTGACGAATTACTACCGACAACTCGCACGATTCATTTGCGGTTTTGAATAATCCTTGGCAATGCATTTCACACTGCTTTTCCCTATTTTTTTTATTAATTTGCCATTGTTCCAAGATGGAGAAAACTGTATTAAGGCAATTATTATGTTGATTTCCAGAGTGCTGTTAAGTGTATATAACTGGCCGCTGATGCCTTTATGTCAGTCGTTCGCTCACTGAAGGTTCTCTGTTGAATTTCATTGATCCGTGCTTATTACGTAACCGTAAGGGTTCTTTAGGCTCGTTTTTTCGGATTTGTTGTTCGGATTCCAGATATGTTTTGTATTTCAGGAACTCATTAGAGACGGGGAATAAATGAGAGGTTCCAATTTCAGAAGGGGTGCACTTTTCCTCCGATACTCGTTTAAGGATTCGGTTCTGATGTTTTGTTTTTCAATGGGCCAGGTCTTCTCTTGCCGCTATCTGTTTCGCGTCAAACTCAGGAACCTTACTCAGGGATTTTGAGCCAACAGAACTTGAGACGATGGTCGAGTAAATAAGGAAACGCCAGCAGCAAGAAGATGTCTGAAATTCAGCTACCTTTAGAGTTGGAAAATGATTCAGGAATTTACCAGAACAGCCTAAAAGCCTGATCGTGTAAAGCAAATTCACCTCGTAATGTTGGAAACAGCTGAATCTTAATTTGGTCTCGTGACTTTTCGCGTCAATTGCAGATAAAATTGCTCTACTTAATGATTAGGAGCACTCACTATATTCTCAATGGCTTAATGTCCTTTAGTGTAAGTAAATTATTTTTTCTTATGGTAGCATGGGAAGCCTCATATTCAATAGATTTGCACATCTTCTCCCGTGAATCCAACCTCACCTTAACAATTATTTTCCAGGCTGTGCCTTTTCGATATCATGGGAGTACTTAGTTATTCCTTTAAATCGCTCCCACTTGAAGCTCTAAGTTCATTGAGAGCTAAGTTTTGTTTTAGTTCTATCCACACGCTCCAGTACTATTTACTTGGATGTTGGCGTATGACTTTCCACTTTCGTGTATGACAATTTCCCATGGTGCCCATTGAAGTTCGGTTCCTGCTGAATGTAGAGCATGAATTCAAACTTGAGAAATTCAGAGTTGAGAGTTTGCGCTGAGCTGAAAGCGGTCAAGCGGTATGTATGTCTTAACGGCATAACTCAACCCAGATGATAGCCCATGTTTATATTTCATATTAAGTGGTGAAATTTATCGATTATAAAAAGTGCGAGTTTATTAGTTACACAATTATAATCGATAAATTGTTGTGCTCTGGTGATACTTAAGGTGACTTAAGCAGTTGGGTCAATAAGGGAATAGGAACGAGTAGGTTAAGAAGTTTTTATATTATCAATCTTCTCACCTTTCTCTGTAGATGGGTTTTATTCTTTCACTTCGTTAATTCATGATAATGACCCCTCTTTTATTCTTTATTTATTTTCCATGTGTCCGAAAACAACACAAATGGTCACAAACTACTCCCTGTAATTGACAGGCGAGGACTTTACCCCGGCGCCACCGGGACCGATGTAATTTTCTCTTGGTAATTCAATAGTCATTACAGAGATATTCATTCAAATTTCCTCTCCCTATTTGCAATTTCACTAAGTTTGTTTCTAATATCAACCCAAATCGTTCGTTATTTCATCCCGCTTTGCAAAATGTGGTGGCGCCTGACATTTTTCGTTGGCAGACGTACGAAACGAAAGGAGTCTCCTTACTAGTTAAGCTCCGTCGACCGGCTTTGTCGTGAGTGATCTTGAGTCCCGTACTGTGTCCCTATGTTCTTACATTCAATGTGATCCAGTCATGAGCGTGGGGGGGAAGAAAACGCGAGTGATGCGCTTGCTTGAGGATTGAACAAGACCGAAAGCTACTGACTGCCGCAGTGCCGGTGGGGAAAGCGCACACAATCTCACGGGGACACACGAGGGAAAGTTCTTTTTTTTACATATGGGCAAAACCAGCACACACACACACAGACACTTCGACGTCACATTACATACCCTTCGCCTTCACAAAGTCGACAGTGTTTTTTCAACGGCCTCAACACTTCCTCCTCACTCTTCCTTTCCACTCCCTCCGGCCCCTAGCTTTTTCACGGACCATGTTCCCGTACCAAAAGGGAGTCCCGACGTACACACATCGCCAGGGTGGCCCCGTAGTTCTATTTTTTTATTGCGACGACCGCCTTTGGGAAGAGGAGAACGAATAGAGAGGGAAGGGGGGAGAGAGACATAGAAAGAGTGAGAGGAGGAGGTAGGAGGAGTAGGGATGGAAGGTGGGCGTGGAGAAAAATTGAGCCAGGGAGGGGAATGGGTGTGGAGAAGTAAGGGAGTCGAGAAAGGACACTCTCTCCGTCTCCGATTTCGACCCCCGCGAACGCCGCACTCTTCTCCCTCCCGTCTCCCTGTCCGGCAGGTTCTCCATGTAACCCTTTCCTTTCCCTTAACTCTGGTTCTCATGTCTCCCTTTGAGTTGATCTTTTCCTCGTCGGACGCACTCTCCTCTTACCTACTCTGCCATTCGCCCTTTGCCATCTCCCAAGATATTCTCTCCTCTTTTCTCGTCCTTCAACATCTTCTCCATCGTCCTCCATCCCCTTTACGTTGTATTTCCCCTTCTCCGGCACCAACCCTTTCTCTCTCCCTTCTTCTCACCCTTCTTCTTTCTCTCTCTTTCCTCTAATTTTTTGTCCTCTTCGTTTTTGAAGGCAAGCGTGGAGCCCTCCGGGAATGACTGAATTATCTCAATTTCTCCGGTACGTTATTTATTTTTTCGGTCCCTCCCCCCAGTCCCTTTCTCTCTCTCTCTCTCCTACTCTCATTTGTTTTTTATCCCTCTCGTGTCAGCCCTTTCTTTTCCACCGCCTGTCGCCGTAAGGTGGAGAGGTCAAAGTGAACACAGTAGGGAAAAACGAGAGATCAGCAAGTAATTAACTATCGGCTCGTCCCCTTCTTTACCTCCATATGGTTTTCTTCGTGTATTCCCTTCTTTGCCTTCGGGGTAATTTATACATCTACGTCTACATAATACCCTGCAAGCCACCATAAAGGTGTGTGGCATGGGTTAATTACCTTCCTACCCGTGGTGGGTAGAACTGAGGTTCTTAAGTCCAAAGGGATGTGCATATAAATTACATGGCAATATTTTTTTAATTTGAAGATTCGTTTATATCTGAACTAGCTCATATTTTTGTAATTATTTGTTTCAGGAGTCTGTGCCATATATGTTGTATTCGACTAAGTATCATTTAGCCTTTTGAAAAGTAGTGTCGATCCTTATATGCAATTCTTTGAGTAAATAGTTCGTAATAGCAGAATTTCCACAAGGAAAAAAACTGCATGCCTCTGCTAAGGCATTCGTGATTAGTCTGCAATCCTCGAACAACAAAAATTCTATGCACTCTTCGAACCGATTTTACTATTAAGTACGGATTACGAATTGGATATTCGTTGCTATTAATATGAATTCATCTCTTTTGATGGATTTATAGGGTACAAATATATAAATAAGTTCAAGAAAAGCGTTGAATGAATTTTTAATGTAAACTCATGGCGCAAATGGACATCCACTTTTTTTTACCACGATATCATCATTTTGTAATTTCCCAATAAGTATTTCTTATTTTTCAGCTTATTTGAGTTCATAATTTGTGCCTTGTCGACGAAAAGACCACGTTAAAAAGATACTAGGATATTTTGAACCTCAGCTAATTTTATTAATTTGGTTCCCTTTCAGTCGGTTGATCACCACCAATTTCTCCTATTTTCGTACAACCTCCTCCCTCGCCCGGGATTGCGTGTAATTACGAAACCCTCCTCTCTAACTTCCCGGAGGATCACTTATGATTGGGACCCTAATGATCCCAGTTTCGCCGAAGTGTATCCATTTTTTGCCTCATTCCGTCTCCTCGTGATGTTTCAACTTTTGCTTCTCCCGTCTCCGTTTCTTCGTCCTTGGATCAATATTTCTCATTCGTTTTTCTCCATTTATTACAGTAAATTGGGGAAATAATAGAGATGTGTCAATGCTGTAAATCTCCTACAAGGGCCAAGCGCTTTTATATAAATAAGTATATAAATTTCCTCACTAGCTGATAACATTTTTCCACAACGAATCTGACGTTTAATTGCACGACCTTGTCTCCATCTTCATATTACGTAACGTTGATTTACCACTTCTTTTACCCTCCCCTCGTATAACTCTCCGTAACTCTCTCGAAGACACCCACCCAAAGTTATGCAACGATTCCAATAAAGAGATAAAATATACATATATTATAAATACCTTCGTTATTTTTCAGTACTATTATTAGTCAAATTATAATGGTATTAATTATGATTTCATCGAGGAATGAATTTAAAATGCATCTATCTCCCAACGTAACGCCTCCACCTATTCCTGCCGGTAGTGCATCGCAACAGTTACTCCCTTAGCGTTACTTAATTCATGGATGTCTTACGCAAAATGAGTTATATTAAATTCATCTACCCACTCCGCTAGCCGGTATAAGATAGCATGCATATTTCCCATTCCCATTTTGCGAACGGTAAAATTACCTTCTTTAATACATATAGCCTTTCAAAATCGAGGTATGTGTTTCTTGGGATGTCATTAGTGTGCAGGCTGGTTTCAGTGGACAGCTAGATCGACTAAATTGAGGAATTAACTTTGATATTGATGGAATAAAAGTAAAATCTAGCAAACAACAAAGAAATATTTATCAAAAACTAAGTCAACATTTCAATCAACCACAATTTTAAAAACCATTTATTGCACGACCTAGGTTTCAATGACACTGTATCATCTTCAGAATCTGAATTGAAGCTTAGGTCTCGTAATAAAAGTTTTTTTTTAGTGCGGTAAATTTCAATTTTTTTCTCCTTTTTTTTCAAAGAAGTTCCAATACTACACGTAATCGTGAGAAGCCTCCAAATAAATCAGAAAAATATGCGAACGCCAAAGAACGTGATAAATGGGGCTAATTTAATTTTAATATAATTTGTTTGATACTAGGTATGGTAGGGAAAACAAATCTCGACTTCATTGTCGGTTAATTTGAGATAAGTATTTTTTACTCCCTGTGCCTTAAGTACATATATTTTTCCTTCACTTTTCCCAAAAAATCCTGATGTTTACTTCTTTCAGATGCCCAAAATCTCCTTTTATTTCCTCCCAGACAACCACCTTAACGCTTTTCATCCATCACTCGCCACACAATACCTCATTATGCGTTCTCCATCAGTGCAATAACTGCTACCCTATAATTTCCCTCTTAATTTTCCCTTTTTTCCCCACAAAGATAACCGCTTATTCGTTAGCCTTTCTATCCTAATTATTTTTTCACTTCGGCGAAACGAAAAAGACCCGTTTGTCACAAGTGTTATCTGTTGGAAAAATTTAATGCGCTTTGTATTCATTTCACAACTTATTTTGACGTTTTTCGCTTTTGCTTTCCATGCGTTTGTGATGGAATTTGCCTTTCAGTCGTTACACCCCAGAGCGTAACGATTCATGCAAAGGTAAAACAAACCTTTTTAGTCCACGCAATCGGATTTCCCATGCATCGTACGTACTTCAACTTTCCCATTCTTCATGTGAATGCTTTCATACATGGATTTCGATTTGCTTCCCCAAATTTTGCTTTCATCAAATTCCCAAGTTTTTCCCCTTCACTCCTTTCATATATGTACATACTTTATATCCCTTATTTTTCGTAATATAATATCTCTCTTTCCACCATCATGATTAGGGAATGTTTTCAATATTTTTACATCTTAAAATCTTTGTATCTATAACCATAAATTTTGTAGTTTAGATGAACGAGCCCAAAACCCTCAGCTTCTTCAAAATAAAGGCAGCTATCTACTAACATCTATCACACTCTTCCCTTGTCTTTGTTATCCGCAGCTTTTGACCTTTTCCTCCACCTTCTTCTCTCCCACAGTTTACTGCCGTCAATTCGTTCGTGATTCGTTCATTCTTTTTACACCTTTAAAGGGCTGTCATCTTATTTGTGAAGGGACAAATATTATTGTTAAATAGCTTCAGCAGACATTTTCCACTAATTTTCCATTCCTGTCCAATTTCAAAAGTATATTTTATTCTGGCATATTTTTTAGCCTTAGTTTTTCATATCAAGTTTGATTTCAGCCGGTTCTGAAGTGCTATTTATTTACCCAGAACATGAAAGTTCCTGTGAATCCTGATAATTTTTCCTTTCTCACTCTGGTATAACATTCTACCCCCGTTTTCGCTTTGGAAATATTTTCCCGCGTAAGATGGCTCCTGCAAATGCAACCGAGTTGCCAGTCCACATCAATTATTATCTGCTGGGTTTCTCCCACCACGGTCCCTTCTTCCTCAACCTCCTCTCACAACCCCTCCTGTTTCCTTTCTCGCTCCGTATTTCCTTCTCTCCTTATGCCCGTGGGTCGGGCTTGTCGCGGCCGGTAGCCCCTTGTAGCTGGAGCGAGGGAGAAATGCTCCCGCAATGTCCAAAGCAGTCTCCCCCCCCCCTGCGTCCACTCCCATTTGAACCCCTTCCTTCCTACTCCGCAGTTGTCACCTCAAACCTCGACGCAACACCTCCTCTAACCCTCTCTCTCTGTCTGCTTCCCTCTCCCGGCACACAAGACTCGAGGTGGCCCGGACAACACCTTCCTCTCTCTCGTGAGAGCCCTCACTCGGTCCAGGAGAGACCGCTTCCTGCTCCTCCTCCTTTCCTCCCTCCGCTAACTCCTTCCTATGCCGCACACATACGCACAATCAAACCCCTCCCTCCTCCTCCTCGCCCCCTCCTCCCACCACTCCACACGCTCTAAACTCCCCTCGTGTTTTCACTCCACTTGATTCTGAGAAGGCGCCCTCTCGTCTTCATCCCCTTTCCAGCCGCACCCCACCAATGCTCCCTCTCCTCCTTCACCCTTTTACTTTCACCCAAAAGTTGTCTCTTCCGGCACGTCGTTCGTTCGTTCACCTCCAACTGACCCCTTCTATTCGTTCAGGGTCCTTTCAAGTTGGAGCTCGGAGGGGAGGGGAGAGAGGTCCGCAGTATCAGACTTAAGTCGAACGAGGGTGAGGATGGGAATTTAAGTTCTCTGGAAGTCAAAAAGGTTACGCATAGAAATGCTAAAAAAAGATTCATCAGTCTTGATGATCAGAGGTAGACTTTAATACACTATATATGTATACCCACCCCGCTAAAGTTTCATTCTCTTGCTAAATAATTCTGACCTAACCAAAACTCCCTTGATCTGATTCTAAATGCCTTCCCGAAGTACTTTCCCCGCTTGTCTAATCATCCTTTCTATTATGGTCCCCTATCTTTTTATTGCGTCCTTCAGTCATCCTCCGTGCTTTCTGTCTTTATTTTCGTAAATTAATAATTAATTTTTTCTGTAAAATAATCGCATCTTCTCATTTATTCTTCCTTTTCGCATCTTAAAGCTTTCGAGTTTTCCTCATTATTATCTTCCCCTAAAGAGAAGGCTTTGGAATAAATCATAAATACTTAAGTTAGCTTAACTGAGTCCTGACTTAGGTTCCTGTGATGGATAGAGTTTTTCTTTTATGTATTTCCAAAACATCTGGAGGAGATCTCACGCAGCGAATTTAATCACAGCTGGAGATTGTGTGACTTTGTCACAGGCTATTAATAGATTTTATCCTGACTTATAGCGTCTAATATTTTTGTTCGATAAAATTCTGTTAAATTCTTCTTATTCTGGAGAATACTCTGTTAATGTTTTTTTTCGATGGCATATATTTGTGATTTAGTGATTTGTTTTGGGTTTATCAATGTGGCCTTTCTGAAAGAGAGGAAAGGTGTAGGATTTTTGACTAGTCCGGAAAGGAAAATGACCTGACTTGTTGACTCCGTTGTCTTTTCTTGATTCCCGTTTTCTTCATATTTCTGAGGTAAATTAAAACATTGAATTAATTTATCCGTGTACAATAGAGGAAATAAAAGGGTAAAGATAGATTTTTCGATGATGTCGAGGGCCACCCGGAAACTAAAAGGATAAATAGCGTGGGATAAGGCACTTTATAATGTGGCGAAAGAGAGAATAGATGGCCCATGGCCACTTGCCTTAGCCAGTAAATCACTGTTAAAACTAAAATTCCATCCTAAATTTTTTTCCGAATTTAAAATTCTTTACAGTGAAAATACATTAAATTGTTCTTTATAATTTCAATATAACTTTGTAAAATATGTCCGTAAACTACGGCTTATAAAAAGCAGTGCTCACTTCGAATATTTTTTTTCCATGCATTACTCCTGATATCCTCTTCATTTGCATTTACATAAACATGCTGTTTTACGTATTTAGTTCTCAATCATTCTCTCTTTACGCGTTATCCCCTTAATGCCCCGAATTCTGTGCCTAACTTTTCAGGGTGCCATTGTAAGCGAATGCATATAGTTATTACACTGTTTATGAGGTATTATGGCTCTGTCATGAAAACAGATCAGCTGCTACTCAGGTCCTCTTTGTACACGTAATATTCCCCGCAGTAATCTCATCAGCAGAATTAAAACAGGAAACCTGTTTAGGGAAAACGGATTTCGTTCAATATGAATTTGGCATAGTTTCTTGAGAGTGAAAACACGATAGCAAGAGTGAACGGGGAAAGGTTTCCTGCGTGAATTTTTTTTCCCGAGTGACACCCTGATCTGCATTCTGAGGTACATGTACACTTTTACCTCCACGTCAGCCCAAACCTCGTTTTTGTTTTCCTTTAGACGCGTTAGTATCATTAATATTATCTTCCTATGTTTTCCTTAAAACGTCCACGGGTCAGATCTATTGATCTGACACCTGGGCGTTTTAACCCTGGGTCGGCTCTTGATAAAAATGGTATTTCTCAAGACATTGCTTTATAAAAGCAACAAAAAGTAAAATTGACTCATGAAATTTTTTTAAATATGGTAAAAGATGTTCATAATATGTATTTAAAATTTCAAACGTCTAGGTTACTTGTTAGGCTTGCAAAAAAAATGCTCAAACAAAGAGATAACCTCTTCAAGATTTAGCTGTCACCTTTCTGGGAAGGGAAATCAAATGCCGTGAGAGCGAAAGGGTTTATCTTGTCTCTCTATTAACCTATGAATTAATCTCACTTATCGAGCTGCTCTCGTGATAGCGGTTAATGCTGGGCCGAGACATACCGTTGGTCAAGCACGATATGCCCTGTCGTTATTTTCTTGGGAAGATACAATATTATTGCTCGTTGTCATGTTCAGTGTTTATAGTATATATACGGTATCCACGCTTCTCTCGGAATCAATCATTATTCATTTGATTTATGGTCGCTATCTGCATTTTTTTTATTTTGGCTTGACCTTGAGAAAAATTTTAATTATGAGGTTGGTTGGATTATTTATTTGCATTGGCCGCCAACGCATGTAAAGATGTTTTCATTTTTTCTCTCATTTTTGAGAATCACTCTAACTCTTATAAATAATGTACTTGTAATAAAAAAATCATAATAAACCCAAATGTCTGGATCGCTTTACATATCCGTTAACTTGACAACAAGGAGTCTCAATTTTTAAAACACCATTTTCACTTAAATGTTCAAATAATACATCCCTTGTTATTATTTTAATACATTGCATATTGAAAGATGGAGATAGCAGCTGGGAGGGGCTCTCAACGTTCCCACGTGCTGAATGTGAACCCGTAGTCTTTTCTTGTGTCAATATAGAGTTATTTAAAGAGAACTCTTTGTTGATCTTGTGCTCTGGGAACAATAGTAGAAGAGTACAAAATTCAAACTATCCTAACACTAGTAAAAGTGAAAAAAAAGTTGTGGCAGTTCGCTTTCCTTTTCGATACATTAATATAAGAGTATTCAATGAATACCTCGCCTTACATCGCTGACTGAAGTCGCATGTTGTCTTCCAAGTGCGATATGGATGCATAGCTGACTACTACAGTTTATTAGCATCCTT
Organism: Platycnemis pennipes; assembly: GCA_933228895.1. Classification (NCBI taxonomy): domain Eukaryota; kingdom Metazoa; phylum Arthropoda; class Insecta; order Odonata; family Platycnemididae; genus Platycnemis; species Platycnemis pennipes. The sequence goes on from OW121853.1 coordinate 59,526,989, forward strand.
ACGGAACGCTGGTTGTACTTCTATTCCTTTACTGCTTCAACCTTTCTTTGCGTTTCTCATATTTCTCCTTTTCTTGACATTTCCTCGCTTCATGGGCTGGGCCCACATCCCCTCTCCGCAGTTGTTTCACGTTTTATTCCCTCATTGTTTACGACTCGATCCCCATGCCTTCTGTTCTCTTCTCCAGCCTGCCTACCTATTCATGTATATATAAATATATTTTTTATTCTCAGCAAGAATTTGTTTGCGTTTTACTCCATCCCAAGTAAATTCTTCTCCTCGCTCAACCTTTCCCTCCTCTTCCAACCCTCTCCGCAGTCGCTCCGAATCACCCCGTCGCACGTCAGTCTGCTTTCATGCACCCCTCCCGCTTTTTATTTCGGAGCCTATTTTTCCCGTTGTCACTCGCAAGCTTCATGCCCTCTCTCTCTCTCCCTTTGAAGTTTTGTTGACTTTGCAGATTCCCTTTACATTTTTCGTTCGGAGTCGCCGAAATCAAATATGTTATTCATACCGGTATTTTATTTTCGCAGGATTTGTTTTTTGTGCTTGAAATAATTTCACTCGTGGCTTGAGATTCAAAAATTCGCAAAAACATTAAATACTAAATAAATTAAGCAAACGAAAGCCGCGAACAATGGAGGAAAAATATGCATGAGGTGTGTCCTAGTCCTGGGAATGCGCCAAATAGCATTTCTCTCGAAGAGAATTTCTCGCAACTGTGTCTTCACCATCCATTTGGGTGTCCCAACCACTGGAGTCGACTTACGGAATCACTCGACGCCGCCGCGTCGAGTTTCATCTCTGACAAGGTTCAGAAGTTCCTTCTGGTCTCTCCTGAAGACGTATTTTTTCTAGATATCTCCTTAAAAATGGCATTATATACGCGTACCGGGCGGTTTTCCAACTAGGTGTTTACCTTTATTTAGTGCTTGAATTAGAGCAAGACTTGCACGATCAAATGCGGTCATAATGCTTGTATAACGGACAGTCTATCTGATTGAGCTCTATTAATGCGGCCTGATTCGTGTTTGTGCTTGGTAAGATTTTTGATATTATGCGCTTGAGAACTGCTAATTTTCTTTCTGGTATCTATATAAATTGCGTCAATAGTATCAGTGGTACTCCACTGGTCAAAATGTTACTTTAGTAGGACAAAACATTTCCTAAACAATGTCATAGCGCAGGGTCGTCCTACTTTATACATTTCGCTCTTCTTTGTCTCCACTTACTTTCTAATAAGCTACCTATTCTTCTCTTACGTCTTTTCCTTCACCCAAGATTCTCCCTTCTACTACATCCTTGAAAAAACTCTTCTCTCATTACCAACCCATTCACTCATAATCAGTCCTAATTTCCTCTGCTATCCTGCAATTTTCAGCCCCTTTTTACCTCCTCCATCTTTCTACTCGCTCAATTCTCAATAGCAGTCTGTCTATTTGCTTCGTTTTCTTCCTATAAAAATTTCAAATAGTTTAAGAGAGACTATTTTTCCTAAATAATAGTATTAAGTTATTTAATGACGTACACTGCATGAGATAGGTATCTGGTTGTTTATATGTGAGTATATTTAATAATTTAAGAGTTTCTCCCACATAACGGTAGAACTGTTTTTTCGTAGTAATTAATTAACTTAGAGGGCAGAGTGCAGCATTTCTCAATATGTTCCCTTGCCGCATATTTTCGATCCACAGTAACAGGCGCAAAGAGAAAATAATTTTTTTCGAATTTTCGAGCGAATTTATGCATGTGAATACCTTCGTTGCAGACATACCTATTTACAATATCCTCGTCGAAGTTAAGGGTAGAGGGCGTATTCATCCGGGTACAGTACCACGATATTAGTTTTGAAGTCCTACTAATAAGGCGTGTCTCACCGGATGGGAAGGGAAGTCTTATAATGTATATTAAACTATCAGTGTGTTTGAGAAAAGGTCAAAGTGACTGGAAAAATATCTATTTCTTTAAATGGTGAAAGGCAAATATTTTTCCGATCCTACGTGATATACGTTCTACAAGATACACCTGAGAGTACTTGGAATCAATTGCATTTTATCATTGGGTTTATGGCATTCATTGATGCCAAAAATATCGCCCATGTTACTTCTCTTTGTTACATTAAAGGTAATTGGGTGAAATATAATGATTTATGAAGAATTTGAGTATTTGTTCGATTTTCCACTAGCATGTCCTCAAACTTTACCAAGTTTTCAAAAAATCTCTGTTAGTCGAAATTGAAGACTTTTTAAAATTTCATTTGGCATTTCTCTTCAAAAGGATAAGCTCTTACAATACTCTGGCAAAAACTTACGGATCCTCAACTTTCAAGGAGGGGGATAATGCGTCTGCATGGTTCATATTATAAGTTGTGCTTAGGTACGCACTCGGAGAGAAGAGTTCAAGTAATGAGTTGCATCATTAGCTGTTCGTTTTCTCGGAAACTATCAAAATCATTTCCTTAAAAAACGGATTTTTTTTGTTGGAAACCTGGTGAATTTGTTGACAAGTTGCAATCGATGTGATTTCGAAAACTTTCGAGTCCTAACACTCGATCAGGTCTTCCATGCACTGCAGCGACTTCTTTATTGGGCTCGCCCAACGTTGAGTAATAGCGCGCAAAGCGTAATTCGCGGAATCGGTTTAGGCTTCTGCTCCTCCAAATTTCCAAGCTCGTCTCCGAACCTCGCTCACCTCGCAGTCCCCCCCATCCGTTTTTTTCATGCACTACTTCTTCCTCCTCCTCCTCCTTATTTACCCTCTTTCACCCACCCACCCTCCTCCCTATTTCGCCTTTATCTTCCCCGGCCAAATGTTTACTCCCTCCTCTTTTCCTCATTTTCCCTCTCTCGCAACTCGAAAATCCTCGTGTTTACACACGGGCGCCATTTTAAGCCCCGCCTCACTTTTGGTCCTCCTCTTCTTCGTCCTTTACATCCCTTTTCCCGCTCGCCCTTTCTCCCTCTCCCCTTCACTCCCGCCCTTTCATGCCCACTCCTCGTGACTGGGTTAAGAAAAGAGGAGGCGGAGGAGGGCAGAGGTTCTCCCCTCTCCCAGCTCTTTTCTACCTTCTTATTCCAAAGGAATGCCTCCTCTTAAGACTTTGAGTGAGTTCAGCGACGGAGAGGACGGGCAGGATTGAGTGGAGGGGAATGGAGAAGATATTCGCAGGGCAGGGATTAAAAGTGCAAAAATATAGGATAAACGTTTCGAAAATTCATCCATAATCCGTTAAAAATGATTAATTTGTTAATATCAACGTTTGTTGACTCATGTGTGCGTATATTCATAGTACCTAAAGGATAGGTAATGTATTATTACTTTTAAAACTCCTCATTCTTACCTTTCTTCGTTTACGCTCATCAAAATCCGATCAAATCGTTTGAATTCCAAACGCAGCCTTTATAATTAGAGTATACTCGCCTGAAAATAGATTGGTCGTGATTCATAGTGTATTTAGAAATTAAGCATACAAGAACGAGTATCCAACGTAGTTTATAATAGCTCTTTTGGGTCATTGAAAATGGGAGTGAGGCCTCCTCATACAATCACAAGTGAATTTTTCGTTCTATCTTAATTCATCCTCCATTTCATAAATGAATGCCTATGAACATCCATAGTGAAGTAAATTTTTAACACCAGTTACCAATACTCCGCGGCTGTTGGGAAGCACCATCTCTTTTTAGACTTTAAATTTGCATAAACCAACAGTGTAGAGATGTCATTACATTCTTACTTTAACAGTTGAAGTAACAAATGACCCTCAGATCAATAAATTCACCCAAAAAATTAAATTCTAATCAGGAAGGTAATATGAGGAACTGTGTAATTATAACTCAAGCTGGTCCGCCGTGATAAGAACTCGTAACCACTCAATTTATTAGATTTATCCAATCGTTCTTAATAGTACCAGTCATTCTATACAGTTTCCTCTGATTTTAGGTCAATCCCTATTCGCAATTACCTGGAACCAATCGTAAATATTGCGTCCCAGTTTCGGCGCTGCGATTGTTAGTGACTTAGTCGCGGTTATAGTACACTACCCGTATTCGTGAATTGAGAAAAGGTTGCGGAAAGAGTTTGAGTGTTGCCCCCACAAATCATAAGAATCGAGTATTTTCGGGCAATATTTCAGGCTGGCCATGGGCAGGTCATTAAATTTTATGGAAACTAAAAATAGAAATTATAGCTGCCACGGCTTCAGGGCAATATCTCTGGCCGTTGACCGGCATCGAATGCTAGTATGGTGAAAAACACCCTTGAGGCATAGTTAATAAGCGGTAACGTTACCATCTGCGGCTAAGTATAAAATGTCAGCCCTTAAATCAGCCCGATCGATGATGCGTTGAGACCATTTACCAGGACCAATTTACGTGTAATTATTGATCCGTTAGTGTTTTCCTCCTTTAAAACCTTGAACCTAATGTCCTGGCAATTTTGCCTCATACTTACTACCTAATTATACCAACACTCAGTATTAAAATTAATCAATTCGAAAATTATTAGATGTAATCGAATGAGATGAGTTATTATCGGGCATTGACCGCGATAGCTGGGTCGGGTATTTTTCCAGCAACTCTGAATCCGAGGGCTCGCACCTTAAGCATGAATATTTTGTAATTAATATGAGTGGTATTGTGCTAGATGGTGTGATATATCCTCATCAGTTAGAGTGCAAGAAATAATACGTCATAAAAATGGTGGGATTCTTACTCCTTCATACTCCTTGCACCTATGGAGAGATGGCCCCTCATATATACTTGGAATGCAGAAAACCTCAGGAGAAATTAAATTGACAAGTAGGAGAAAAAGTGAACATACCGAATACGCAATAGCTTGATTTTTTAACGGTCGGGTTACTTCATTGCGTATGTAATCCCGAGGTGCTCCCATTCATTAGCGATCCTTTGGGAAGGCGAAAAAGATTATTCAAAATGGATGATTGAAATACACAACTCCCTTGTCATGAGAGTGGATACAATTTAATTTTTTCAGCCTGTTTTCGTACGCTGATAATTTGGCAAATCTTTGGCTTCACTTGACAAGGCTTTTATAATCAAGGCGTGATCTGATGTGTCTGTGCTTACCAAACATTCATGATTGACGTATCTCTCTTAGCTATTAAAAAATAATGTGCCTCTCCCTGCGAGATATTCAGTGAAAAACAGGCTATAGGAGATGAATATATGAGTAATTTTAATTGTTCGAAGAAAAAATATAAATATTCTGAGAAATTTCCTTGCAGAGGAGTTCAAGCGAGATCATGGAAAAAAGTTAGTGAGAGTAGTTTACATGAGTGAGCATCAGTGGAATTCTCCCAGCATGTATCGTCGAAAAATACGTTCCTGTAGCAGGTATTTTTTTATTTACGAAACTTTATTTTATAGAAAGTAAGTGTAAAAAATTACCTTCTCATATGAGATTGTCATCATCATCACCATCGGTCAAAAATCCTAGGATTGTTTTTGCGCCCTCCTCTCGATTCTTCTATCGGGCAACCTCTTCATATTGACGTAACTCTTATCTTTAATATCCTTCACAACCTGTTTTATATATCTCATACGAGGCCTGCCTTTTCGTTCTTCCCGTTCACTTTTCTTTCGAAGGCTTCCACCCTTTTCTTCTCTGCAACTGTCATCTTTCATGCCTCACTGTAAAGATACTCCAGATATATGTTCTTATGAATTGTTTCCTTATTTCTACGTTTGTATTTCCAGCTGTATGTAGATTCTTCTTTTGATAGAATGCCCTATTTTCCTGGGCTACTCCACTACTTTTTCTTTCTATGAGATCGTAGATGTCGTTATTAGAATGCAATGGAAATGATGGAGCACCGGAAACTTATCCGTCTCAAGTTAAGTTGTGCTTATTCACAAGTTTTAGGAATAGAGTCACCACGTTAGCTTCCCTTGTACAGATTCAGACCGTCATTACCACCCCCTACAAATGAATTGCATGGTTGAATCATGAGGTATAAAATTAAAAAAATGTTTGGAAATGGCATGTATGTACGTACTAGGAGATAAGTAGCAACGTTTTAGGTGAGGATGATATAGTTGAAACCCTTGAGAAAAGGACGGGAAAACTAATATTACAGGAACACTATTAAAACGGGAAGAAGAGTATGAATGGTGTATGAGAGGGAGATCTAGAGTTCTTGGATAACGGAGGAAATAATGGGAAGGGAGTCGGAAATTTTAAATGTGGAGTTATGTGAGAGAATGTACCAGTAATAGAGAAACACTTGATAAACTCGAGCGTAAAAACCGTTGAAATGGGAAAAGCGAGGAATAAAAAAATGAGATAAAAGCTAAAGTGCTAAATGAGGAGGAGTAGTAAAAGTAATATGAAAGAGAAAATGAAAACAAGAATAGTTTTTATTTTAAAACCAGAGGAAATAAAGACTAGTTGGAGAGAGTGTGATGAAGAATGTCGTGATAAGTACAGTAAGCCTCTGTTCTTAAATAAGTACATGAGAAATAACACAGTGTTACATGTTCCGCTAAGAATAAAAGGGAAAAGTACGTAGGGAAAAAGGAAAACGATGAGAAATGAAGGTGTGTTAGGCATGGTAACGGAGAAGAAATTATAACTGAAGATAATGTAGAGAAGTCAGAGCGGACATATACTTATAGATGATGAGATACTGAATAACGTATTGAAAAGGTTATTGCCAGAAAGGGGAAGAATGAGGAAGGAAAAGAGCCGGAGAGGTTGATAGGATAAATATTAAAGAGAAATAGTATTATTGGGGAAGAATAGAACAGACGGGCAAGGAAACAGAAGAATTAATGCTCTACATAGAGGACAAACAATTCTATACATGCCTATCGTACGTATTTCTTTTTCTCAGTAAATGATTTTTCTTTAGCCCAGCACACATTTTGGCCTACACATAAATGCCATAGGTAAATGTATATTTCTCCTTATGAGGTTAACAAGGCAATCATTTGTACGTGACGCCTATGTTATGATGCAATTTGAGTATACTGAAGAAGTCGGGAACCGCCGCTCGGGAGCCAGTGAGAGGAGCTGTTTAAAGCACCGGATACGACTAGGTCTAATGAAACCAGTACATCCTCATCGATGTCGGGAGGATTTGCTTTTGTAGGCGTGGCGTCGTTGAGGAAGAAGGTAAAAAGTCGGCTGTGGAAGGGTGAAAGTGCAGCTCAGCGTTCCCTCCGGTTGAATTGGGAGGGACGGTAATGGGGAAGACGATTTTTCACCCCAAACCTCCCTAATTTTTCCTCGATTCTCATCCCCACCCTCCTCCTCGCCGCGCCGAACAGATACAGCTAGCTTCGAAGGAGAAAAATATCCACAACGCGACGTATCGCAATGGGGTTTTCTCTCCGCGCCTGCTTTCGAAGAAAGGGAGCAGGGAAAGCTCTCATCCGCCTCTCCCGCTACATACTTATTCGGAGTGTACCGCGCTACTGCATGCGTAATGTACGGGAAATCTCCCTCTTTCTCTCGCATTTCTGTCCGCAGCCGCTTCCCGAGTCGAGCGAGGCTGCAGGGCGGAAACCGGAGGACTTTCCCGGAAGAGCGGAGATATCTCAGAGGCTGGGAAAGAAAAGGGCGGGGGGGGGGGGCGGTGAGGGGGCGGGTTTAGCGAAGCATGGAGGAAGTCGCTTATTACCGTCAGGCTTCCCGAGTCGAGCCCTGCTGTGCCTGTCGGCGAAGGGAATGGCGCTTCCCCAAGGGCCCAGACGCATACGGGCAGGAGAGCGGCTCATCCCTGGGGAAGAGGGAACTAAGGAACTCCGTCCATATTCCCTCCGGATTGCGACCCATTTCTCAAGACTTTGGAGCCGATTTTTCGAGTAATGGGCGCTGTCGGAGGAGAGCGCTTTCGGAAGGCGACGGATCCTGACGCGCATCATGTGGACAGGCCGGTATTAAATCGCTCCAGGAATTTTTCGAGGAAATCACGGCGAGCGAAAAATCACCCGAAAGATGACTCCGGGGACAAATTATGAGGGGAGCGATTCTTCTCCGGGGTTCTTTCACGGCTAGTTATTTTCAAAAGAATGCGGTTTGGAGACAGTTTCATCAATTAAATGGTCCAGTTGCCTGAAAACTTCATCGTGAGCCAGGTCCTAAGATTAATGCCCAACATCAAAAACATGTCTGGTGAAAAATTGCATTGTAATTTAGCATTGGTTTGCGAAAATTATGTATCAGCTAAAAGCCACATAACTTCCGTGCTGCCTCTAAACGGTTATAGTAGGAAGCTTCATAGACACTGATTGCAGTTAACCTAAGTGATGCTTCATCCTATTAAAGAACTCACATGATAAAAATATTTCCATTGTACTGAATGGATTATATACGCAATATTTATTATGATAAAAATTATATTATTAGCTGTTGAATTTCAACGTGAGGGAAAAAAATATAAATACAGACGGTATTGAGTATTTTTTAAATTGCAATTAAAGGGACGAAGCCGATCTTGTACTTACCAGCTATCGTCTGCGTAAATTATATCCAGAATTCTAAATCTAATTTATGCCAGTGTAAGCTAGTGCAAGTAATGGAAACCAAGTCGTTAGAAATCCGGGAATAGTTTTTCTGGCTATTCAGGCAGCGGGACACTAAGTAGGTTAAAAAGTACAGGATGGGGCATACGCTTGCTAGTATATTGAGGTGGAATTTTCGGTTCCTTTAATAAACATGCAATCTATGCACATTTAGATGGATAGGTATCGTTGTTCCTTCTTTTTCAGAAATTCAGTGCTAGCTATAAACCCAAAAACTGCCGAAAAACCACCTTTTTAGTGAAGCACTTGTATCGAAATAAGACAGCAAGTTATTTTCTGTGAGAAGTGAAAAAAATATTGAGATGTAAGGTTGTCTCTTTTACTACTTAACTTAAATTATAATTTATTGAAAATGTATTTTTAAATGGTAAAACTCTTACTGTGACGAAGAAACATGCTAATTGCATTATTTACCCAGAGAAATACACATCATCACTGGGGGTAAAGTACCTATATAAGACCGAAAATACCACTGGTGTTTTCATTTTTATCCCTGAAACTGCCAGCCGCCTAGCGTCATAATTGCAGTTTTCCAAAATGTATAAAATATAGTTGGTATTTTGCAATTAACCAGTGGGCTTCATCGACAGGAGCACCGGAGATTGATCCACGGGTCCCCAGGCATCCGGGACACCTTCCAACTCCAGTGATCTGGACATTTTAGTCCATTTTCTGTCAGCATTCACCTCCATTTTGAAAAAAAAACTTATCCTGGGCGGATATTGACCACCCTTCCTTTGTGTTTCGCTCCGCAACCCCTCAAAGGGAACAAAATAAGATGAGAAAAGGGTTAGGGAGAAAAAATAAATTGCCCAAGGAGGGAAATGAGGGGATGGACAGAGGTGAAAATGTAAAATAGCTTCCGGGGATGTTTTTATAAAAGTGTGTGCTTTTGAAATGTTAAGTTTTTTCATTTGGGCGGGAGAAAGTGGACGAATCGCTGCCGGAAAGATGTAGCGAGTGGGGAATCGAAAGGAGGGGAGAATTTAGCGTGTGGAGATGGAAAAATAAAAACCTGCCGTGCGCGTGTGCAAATGCTTTTAGGTGTGCATGCGGTGTTTAAAAAAATGGCACGAGTCAAAGGGGAGAGTTAAAAAAAAAAGAATGAGCGGCCAGCGGAGCGTCCTCTGTCTGGTCGTGAGCTTCAAGCGAAGTGTTAACTGTGATTTCATGAGGCACATTGTCAGAGGAGTGAGGGTGTTTCAAGAAAATTTCCCTTTCACGGGCGACAGGGTGTAGGGGAAGATAAATAGCATCGATGCGCGCTATTTAATTACCCTGTCTGCTCAACCTCAAATCGTCGTTCCTGTCAAATCGAACATTTTCGCGATGCTGTTGACATAACGGCCAATCCGTCGAGAGTGGTTTGAATTTAATCTGCTTACTTTATTTGTGAGACATCTGACCCTGATACTTGAAACTTAAGCGAACGAAACCCTTTATCTAATTGCTATCACCAACGTGTATTATTTATATAAGTCTTTTTACCAGCATATAGTAGGTTTTTGGATTGTTGTCGGCCGCATTAGCCAGCCCAGTAGCGCACTAAACCTTGCAACCCAAATACCGTAGCTTCACATCCCACCACAGGTATTAATGTCCCGGCTGTACTACTATTAAGTTTCGGACACACCATTCAATATACCCTCAGCAGTTGAAAACATTAAAACCTCGAATCTACTTTTTCGATAGATCCTGACAGTTATTACAATAAGTATCCAAAGCTGTAAGTAATCTCTGTCTTTTCTAATCAGTTTATGCTTCGTCCAATACTTTTCTCTTTTAAAACTTCACAATATTCGGCCTGCCGTACTGATATCAAAATACTGATAATTGTGCGGACTCCAATTCTTAATCAAATTCCAACATTTTCTCCTCTGTGGTATTGAATTCTCCTCAGTAGCAATTACCTTCTTCGACATTCCGTAATTCCTTAACCAGCTTCAGAAGGGAAGTGGGGTAGATCGCTGGACGAATTTGCCTCTTATTTCCCTCAAAATGTATTAGAGCCGTGACTGTCGTGAATGGCAGAGAAACCCGGGAACACAACAGAGCAATAAGATGTACTTTTTATCATCTTCTTGTTCCTTATCATATGGCTTCACCTGCAAAATATAACGACCAAGCATCTCTTCATGGTTCAATCAGTTCGATCAGTTGAGGTAAGTTTTCACGCACAGGGAAACCTCTAGATAATTATAATATTTCCCATTTAGCCATTTTCTGTTCCCTATTTCCCTTTTTCCCATTCAAACCGCCCATTCTCCTTCTATCCTTTCCCCGCTTGCCCAATATTCTCCCATTTCCGCGTCCTTCAGAACGCCCCTATTATACACGATTCCCCTTCTCATCCTGTTTCCCAAATTTTTCAATTAGGGTGTCAAAATAGTTCTTATTTAGACGTAAGTTCTTTTCAGTCGCAGCCTTCTATGTGCTGCAGTTTTAAGAATCTGACCGATTGCGTCCCCAGCAGTTTGGGTGACATAAATGATTTTTGGATACTGGAAATGTCGAATGTTTCCGCTCACTGATACATATCGCTCCCTCTTCCCTCTCTTCCCCCTTCCCCTTTCTCCTCCATCCCCTCCCTCCCCCCACCTCCACTTGCGGCTTGCGCATCCTTTCCGAGGCACTCATTTCGACCTCCCCACACGTCCCTTCTCTCGTTTTTTATGTGCCATGCAGGTGCCCACGAAGGATTCGGTGAAAATTAACAAAGCCCTCGGCAACACATTCTGACGATAAAGCTAAAGTTAAAAACTCCACGTTTATGCCTGGCTCAAGCGGCTGTTTTTATTTTTACTCGAGCCGAAAAACCAACCCTAACACTTTTGTTGTTTATTGCCCCGGGATGAATTAGCTTCGAACCGCAGCAGTTCAAAAGTAGACGTGTGTTTTTGTTCATAATTTCAGTATTCAATGCTTTGATGATCGTGTGGCCTTTTGTAAAGGCTCGATATCCGCGGTATTTTGATTTTCCAACTCAAAACGGACATATCTCCAAGATAGTCTTGGAAATTATTTCCTTTCCCGATGAAATTCAGTAATTGCTAATTTTACTTATTCAATGATGCGAAGAACGTAAACCCTTTGTCTAATACGGCTGCTACGGTGTTATTTAGGTTCATGGTTTTAAGTTAGTTTCTATCCCTTATTCCCTATTTATTAAAGTCCAGTTGCTTAATTAAGTTACAAATGCAAAATAAAATCAGGTTCAAACATCCTCGAATTTCATTTATTTTGCGGATCTTTGCAAGTTACTTGCAGGAATTTCATTAAAGCGAAAAGGGATACTCTGAATGGTGTGAAAAAAATAAAAAGAGCCGCGTCTCGCTTGGTTACTTATGTTATATCAACCGCGTCAAAATTTCGACTACGGTTAAATTTGTTCAGAGAAATGTATTGATCATTCAATTTAATGCTGGTGGTAAAAATTATCCTTTCATCGTTGATAAACATACTTCCGCGCCGGTACCCTGAGTTCATATCTGGATTTTCGACTACAGTCTTGCGTGCCAACAGACACGGGTGAGTATTCAATCGGCAACAGGAATCCTTTGATCTTTTCCTGAAAGGATCATAGGCTGGCTTTATCCCGCGCAAATTAAATTCATGCGATCTAAATTCAGACAAGTCCTCAAAATAAATTAAAACAGCGGTGAATTATACGACGCTTCCCCTATTTGCTTTGACGCCAAAGTGCGAGCCTAGTTGTATTTATTTGTCCCCACCCGAATAAGTCCTGTGCTCAGAATAACCGGATCGTTTCTTTGAGGGAACTACGTTGATACATCTCGTGTAGATTTCTTTGGCAATATCAGTAGAAAATTTTCAGTAACTGGGTCGCTAGGCGACCAAAAGCGAAGCATATTTTTACGTACCCTTACGATGGAAAATTTTTTTGCGCCAAATTTGTTCCAGCGATACAGATTACTCATTCTCAAACGATAGTAATGGAAGTAACGGTGCTAAGGGAGTGTAAAAAGTAGGGATGTCTTTTGCTGTAGTAACGGGCTTAATCTTCTGATGACCTTGCATTGGAAATTTCCATTTTGGGGCCGTGAATGGGCCAGGCAGGAACCTTTGCTCGCAGTGGCACCATACCCCTTTTACCTCTATAAGGTCAGCGATCCGCATGTTAATGCAACGCAGAAAAGAACGATATTTCCTTGGAACAGAGGCTTAGAGTTGTCCAATGCAATAGGAGTGGATCTTTGTATTTTTTCGCGAGGAAGTAACTCGCTCCGTCAATTTCTCTGGCAGAAAACGATTGTAGGACATTCCGAACCCTCTTGTCATCACTTGGCTTACGCTTAATTCCTCGTACGCCTCGTAATGTTTTCCCCCATCTAACGATGGAGGTTGGGGGGGATAAAATATCAGTGGTACACTGTAGAGATAATTATATTGAGAATGTAAATATTCGATGGTCACTCTGAGGGGTAGAGATTCCAATCAACGCAAACTCACCGGCATCCTTTTCTAGAGAGCGAGTGTATCTACAAACCGAAAAATAGTTAAACGTTTTATTGATATGAAGTGACGTCGGTGATGGATGGTCTTGTACGATGTGGATAAATGGTATTCTTTGAATGTCGTATCATGTGGAGTAAGGATCAAAACGCTTTATCTCTTTGAAAGTAATGAGTAGAATTCTTCGTAATTATTTGCTGTTATTTACCTTGCTGGTGCTATTATTCAAAAATAAAAGGAATTGGCCCGCATTAGCCCCCATCCAAAATTTTGGTGGTTAAAGAGGGTATCGTAGGACCAATTCTCAGCAAATGTCCTCAAGTAATATAACTTAGTTGTGAAATACCACATTAATTTTTTAGTTGCAAACGGAAAATTGCGATCGAGGTTAATGGATGTTAGATAAGCTGAAATTTATACGAATTATCTTTTCTTTAGTTAGGTATGAAATATCTTTGCGTTGAATTGTGTCACATTTTATTTGACGGTAGACGAGTACGATTATACTTTCAAGTCTACAGTTATATTTGGTAACCTAGTGGACTTCAAATAAAATAAACTAAACTCGAAATAAGTATGGGAGATATTTCCCTGTTTGTAGTTGAAAACGTATTTCCAGAAACCCCAAAGAGTTTCCCACGCTGTTCTCCGTCATTCCGTTCTCAGATCGCAGCGATGACGACCATGCCAGAGGGTGCCTTGCCGAGGATTTTTACTTATTCAGTCAAAACCCAATTTTGTGGAAAAAGAAGCGAGCCATATCTGCCAATTTTTTCAGTGCAATGGAGCCACTGTAATGAGAGAAAGATATAGGACTGAAAATATATTCAATTTCAAAGAGGCTTGAAATTATGTTGATTTCCCATAACGTCAGATCTTGGATTCAGACTGAGTTCAAAATTAAGTTTTTAGTTAGGTTAGGCATTTTTTCGTCCGCTTAACTAGCATGATAGGGTACAAAGAGCATTAGTAAGTAATGAACTTTTTTCGAATGCAATACACCATGCAAAGTTCATAACACATACTTATCCTGCTAGTATTTTGCCTGATTACAATTGCTTGTGGTAAAAAAGGTATTTTAGATGCATCCGAATACTATCTCATAGACCAGTTTTCGTGATCGAAGTGAGCATTTTATGCGTGTTTCTAACTTATGATCGACGAGAGATGGCTGTATGTTTACTCTAAACTTTCAGTCTAAATGTGAGACTTTTCAATGAGGTTTGAGGTAAACTAAATTAATACATCTATTTTTTTTAAGAATCTTGTGATCTTTTCTACACACGTTTCATATTCCATAGCCAAACCTTTCTAGTGCGGGTCCAATATACATGCGGCGAATCCAAGGCCACAAAATAAGACCACAACTTCGCGGTTAAGGGAATCTCGGCGTCTCTGCCAGCGTGCTCTCTCAGGGATTTTTAAACCCCATGCCTACACATCGATGGTCACCCTCAACAATGCCCCCAAAACAATTGACGTAAAAAATAAAACAGGAAGGAATCCCGTTCGCCTCTTTAATTCCAGCACCCATATTTGCGAATTAAATCTAACATGTTTAGAGAGAAAGACGATTCAGTTTTTCCACTCCTATCTGGCCATCTCTCCTAACCTCAGCCAACACTCACGAAGTGAGCCCGACCGAATCTGTGAATGGAACACCAAGTTTTGATCCAATGAGGTTTTGTTAAGGATGTCGTATTTACTTCGGTAAAGGTGGCTGGTTCGGTAATCGTGAGTCGTTGAGAACTAGTGCTCACATAATATCAATGGCGCTAAAAAAATTGCTTGGACATGATTAAATTACACAATATTTTAACCGGATGCCTCAAATTCTCAAGTCATATTGAAACATTGCCCTTTTGAATTTAAATATTAACATTAAACATAACAAAACATGACTTGATTCTGTTTATAGGCAACGTGAACGTTGTCACTCTGTGCATATCCTTTGACCTTGGAGATGTTGGTTTTCATATATGGATTGAAAAAGTATGTAATGTTGTGCTATGGGTATTCGCATATTTTGTAGTGACAAAATAATTGTGATGAGACGCTTAAACATTTTTAACATTTGTTTAAACCATTTTTTAATCTCTCTTTTTTACTCAGCAACATTGCACATCCTGAAATTCGGCACTGCTGTTGTGTAGGCAATTGTTTCCGTGTTTCAGCGGTCGTAAAAGCAGGTGTCGTATTCGTCTATTCTCAAGAACTTTGTCAAGGGGACTACATTGTAATATTCGTGGACTTTATGGTGTGCTTTGTTGGGGTTTCTCGCGCGTGCCTATCCCTCGTCTGATTCGACGTTGCCAAATGCACCTCAAAACTTCGCGCGCGATATTTGAAAATTTAAGGATTAATTTTATTTCTTTCGGATGTGTGGAGGAAATAAGTCGATGACACTGGTTGATTTTCTTAGAATAAAAATTGTTGGCCACATTATTTCAGTTTTTGGTAAAAATCTGTATGGTAGAAACGTAAGGAAACTAGATACCTTGCTCTTGATGACGCCTTCGAAACCTGAACTAGGCGGAGGAAAATATGAGATTACACTGAATGCGTTTTTCGGAGGCGATTGACGTAATTTAAAAGGGCCAAAGAAATACGAGCGAAGAAGTGTCGTGCTTGGAATTACAACGAGAGAAAGGAAATATTTGACGGATATTCGATGACGGCAGAGAAGGTGGATGATGTTAAATGTTGTTTGGGCTGCTAAAGGCCGTGATTGAAGGAAGAATGTAGGATGAGAAGAGAACCAAGAGGGAATGTTGGTATTTCAGGCATCATGAAAATATGCAGTTGGAAAATGGGAAAGAGAAATTCGAATAATTCGATGAATTTGACTGTAGTTAAACTCTTTGCTGGTAAATAGTTTCTGTATTCTCTATCAATAATTACTTAGTGGTTAGATTTTCATCATAGTTAAAATCTAGATGCGACACAATGCAAAGGCTACAATGATTTTTTTAACGTTTCTTTTTTGGTATGTAGCTCCATACCTGGCTTTCATCGCTTAAGTTGTTTGTAAATCGTGCTTCGATTTAAATGAATTTGTTGTGTTCATCAAATGAGAGTATACCTCAATTTCTGACGAGTAAATGGCAGTTTAGTAGGAACTATTTTGTAGTGTATAATAGTGCGGTAAAACCCGGCGCTACTGCCGGTAACCAATAACAATTAAATTGCATACAACCGTACTCGTTTGTGGCGTTTTGGATAAAATAGTGGTAGGGAAAATAGGATATCGCGTAAGAGAATCTATTTCCGGATTTCTAGTACAGAAAATCAGATATATCCAATTTATCAAATATCACTCAGCATTCAGGAGACAATATTGACATGAATTCTCATTACAGTGCTGAGCAGTGTTATAGTCATCATGTTTAATGATTTTTTAGTCTCAGACTTCACCCCTCCGCATCCATATGGACAGATCTCGTGGGAGGGTGGGTGTAGACGAACGGAGCTTCGAGATTAGATGGATGATGGAGAGAGGAGGGCGATCGGGGAACCGTAGCGATAAGTGGTGGGGTTTTCGGGATGAACCGGAAGGGGGAGGGGATGAAGAGAGAGGGATCCGAGGAAAAGCCAAGAGGTCACCGATTCCGGGGGTGGGAATGGTATGAGGTCAGAGCGGACTTTGAGGTTGGGGGGGAGAACAAGAAGCGTGACATCTTCAATTGCCTTCGGGAGCCCAAGATTTCGAAAGAAGCCGATAAGTTTTATCTTTGTGAGACAGGGAAGCGAAATATTTCAGTCTGTGAAAAAAAGGAAAGATGAAAGAAACCAAGGGGAATAAAAGAGAGCTTTCAGAGAGGATCTATGTTCAATGCCGCCGCTGCTGCATTCCGGAGGGGAGCTCGAAAAGGAAGATGTGTGAGTGTGTTTTTGGATCTGAGAAGTGGAGGGAACAGCGGCTTTTTCATGTTTGAGCGCTTAGCGCGGACGTAGCCATCGAACGCGAGACGACTCCATTTGCATGCGTATCCCGTTTGCTCGAGAGATGTCTCGAAGCGGAGTGAGCCCGGGAAAAAATTCTATTAACCTTTGTACTGCAACACTTCTCGTTCGGTAGGTCTCATTTGCGTATCATTGTGAAGTACACCGCCGTTTGGCTCAATGGAATGTGTCGGTATTCCATTACAGGGATCGCCTCTTTTGCCCAGTCCGGAGAAACTCACCTATACTTCCGTTGGCGATGGCACGATGAACACACGCAGATATTTAGAGCAATTTTTAGTTTCGATCTTAAGTGATCTCGGAGAAACAAGTACCGATGTAATACTTTATTTTCTTGTAAGTTCTTATGTTTCCTTTGAGACCAATTGTCTCTCATATCCAGTGAATCATATCGGAAAAAATCAACGAGTTATCAATTTCAAAAATTTATCCTCAAAGTTTTTATTTGCCAGCCCAGATTTCACTCGTATTTTTGACGCAATTTCAGTGTTGATTAATCGCATTAATTGCATTTTAACGATTGTTGACCCATAAAATAATAATGATCGCAGAATATTTATGCATCAGTGTTTTACGATGCTGTTAAACTTAAATCCCCACCGAATTCAATCATCACGAATAACAAATTAACAGCTAGACGTACAGAAAAACTTATCACACCGTAATTTTTCTTATTTCATTCTCCATTATTGAATAGCAGACCTACATCTTTAAAACGCATTGTCATCTTTTTTACAACAGTTGTAACGTAAAAAGTGCCGGTTTTTGACGGTGTTCGAGCAAAGCGCCTACTTTGATGACTCGTAAATATTGGCGTTTAATTGCAGCCAATTTTTGAAGAATGATAGATACATATGTTTTCTATGCACTCTATAAGTTTTCAGTGTATAACTTTATTAGAAGAAAAGTTGTTATCAATTTTATAAAAGGTTAACATTTCAAAACTGGGGGTCGTAGAATGGGGGCGTTTACTCGGAACCGAAATCGCAATTTTGTACACAAAATCGTTAGATGGAAACGAAAAACGAATTTTAGAGAAAAAATTAATCTTTTAACCACAACCATTCACTCATAAATCAAAAATTAAAATAAGCAAAAGGTGACGCCCACCGAAAATGCTGCTGTGATAACATTGACGTCATTTTCCTCCCGTCCTTGACTGCTTTCAGGGGAGGGGGAAGGGAGTGAAGGGGGGTTCTCGGAAGGTCTGTTCGCACAGATGCTGTCGAAATCGCTCCCATTGGCTGAGTCAGCTGTGTCCCCCCCTTTGCGATAAGGCGAAGTAGCTTCGCGGGCTCAGTTGTGATTGGACGAAGTAGATATACGTCAGAGGTTGCACCACACCCACTTTTCCGAAAGGGTTAAAAACATCAGTTTTTCGCCGCTTATAACTCGGGAAATAATTGTCGGATCAGAAAACGGAAAAATACGGGTCCTTTTATTTTACAAACTCTATCGGATTCGGCAATAAAAAAAAGATGGTAAACGACCCCATTTGAATAACGTAGAACACTGCACGGCTTAAAATATGCCGGTCGCTTGCCGAGGGAGATCGCTTTCGCCAGTATATATACCAATCGATTTAAGTTAAACGCATGTGTTTAAATATTAGGCAATTACATATTGGATACGTTTAGGACATCTGGATTATAACGCGACCAAGAACGAAATTCTACGACACCCCAGTTTTGAAATGCTAACCTTTTATAACATTGATAACAACTTTTCTTCTAATAAAGTTATACACTGGAAACTTATAGAGTGCATAGAAAACATATGTATCTATCATTCTTCAAAAATTGGCTGCAATTAAACGCCAATATTTACGAGTCATCAAAGTAGGCGCTTTGCTCGAACACCGTCAAAAACCGGCACTTTTTACGTTACAACTGTTGTAAAAAATATGACAATGCGTTTTAAAGATGTAGGTATGCTATTCAATAACGGAAAATGAAATAAGAAAAATTAAGGTGTGATTAGTTTTTCTGTAGATCTAGCTGTTAATTTGTTATTCGTATTCAAACTCGAATGCACATAATTTCTGCGCCGACAGTAGTTCACTGTCCCGTTTTATTTTTTTCCCATGAAATATTCCGCAAATTTTTTACCGCATAGATTATACTAACAAGATATTCAAGTAACCGTGGCGATGATAGATTTCAAAATTCAAATGCTGGATATTATCTCACTGCAGCATCACTCAAGTAACTCTACAAAAGTGTCTGGTTGGCAAAGGGTAGGTGAGAACATGTGGTTTCCTAAAATGTAGACTGACATTTTTCCAGGAAATTTGGTTATTCGGATATAGTTATTGGATATTATTTGTATATATTTAAAGGGCAATTTGCAAAGCTAGCTTCGAATAACAGTATCCCCTTTTTTTTAGAGAAATTTCTTTATTAATACGTGAGTGGATTTCAATTTTCCGAACTTGACAAATACATATAGCCGGTCAAAGGAGACAAAAATTGTTGATATCACCATGCAAAAAAACAACAAAAAAGCATTTGAGAATAGGTTCAGAAATAAATAATAACTCCCTTTTAGAGTACATGCAGAATCCTTTATTCATTGCTCATAGCACTGATAAATGCGACCTTTAACAGTGTAAATTATTCTCATTTGATACTGACGAGATAAAATCTTACGGGGAACGTGATATATGGAGCTTTTAGAATTTCATGTGACTTCTAAGAACATATCATGGTATTGACTACTTTACAATTGGTCAAAGAGATATACCCAAATCCGTATCAAGGTTAAATTTATATTATCAGAGCCAAAAAAGTCTTGTATATTTAAGAATCATTTAGGTGTAAAGAAGTCATTTCTGATATTAAATCCTCTTGCTCCGGTTAAAGTTTTAAAAGTACCTTGAAGATATAGTGACAGAAATATTCAAGCAAGAAAAGTTCTGCAAATGCTTAGAATTTTGCTGTTTGCATGTCTCCATCATTTCAATACTGACTGGATGCACGGGTATATAGAGTGACCAGAAAGAAAACGAAATCGGAAAAAATGAAATGCTCTTGGCTTTATTGGTGCACTTTATTTACTAAAATAGAATCACTGCCTTCAACGGCTCAAGCTTGCCGTCTGTCTTAATCAAAGGATGAGTCAACCTAAATGCGTGAAGGGACGGAGTCGAAGAAGAGGAATGAGAACGAAGATACGATGACAAAAGGGAAAACGCTTGCGGTGGAATAGGAAAGAAGGAACTATTTGTGAAGAAGGATAGAAGGGGAGACGGGGTGCGATCCGATGAAGGGTTTGAAATGGTTCCTTGTTATGCGTCGGGACCGCTCTTCAACTCTCGGCCGCTTTTTTTCGTGACTACCGCTCTTGGAGAAGTGGGAAGGGAGAGAAATAGATAGAGAGAGAGAGAGAGAGGAGGAGAAAGGAATCGCATTGGCTTTTATTTTTTCGGTTTTCAATGACACCACGTGCGCCACTGTCGATCTCCATAAAGAGGAGTCGTAAAAAAACAGCCGTTGCGGTTACCGGAGCAAGCCAGGGGCTGGCTGTCTTGCTCCTTTCTCTCGTTTCTTCTTTCTTTTTCTTCTCGCCTCCTCTCCGTCCCAGTCGGAGCGCCCCTAGTTGGAACATCGGACGGAGATAAGGACCGTGGATGCTACAAGGCCGGCAGTTTATGAAATCTCCCCTGATTTGTTGTGGAGGATAAACGTCAGAAATGGAGGAGTCGTAAAAATTTCGTCGACGTCACCTGTTTCCATGGAGTCATTTATTTCTTTAAATATACGACTCGTGGGAAACCGAACGGATGTAGAAGATAGCATGATCCATCCCTTTTCATTCAATCCTCCTCATTCATCTAAGCAGACCGAAATACACGAATCCTTTGTTAATGTGTTGAAAGTTACTTTCAGGTAATAAGAAAAAAACGGAGAAAGGAGTTCTGGTAAACTTATCTTATCGATGTCTCCTAAAAGACTTCAAGGTCAAATTATACGGAACGCCTTATCAAGAGACAGTAATTTATAAAATAACGTCGCTCTCAGGAAATATAGATGATTAAAAAACAATAACGATCTGAGATAGACACTCCCTCTCTCTCTCACTCTCTCTTAATAGAACGTCTTATGATTAATAATGAAAGCGGTTTAGCAACGACTGGATGTTGAAAAGTAAATTGAGTGACCTATCATTATGAGCCTTTCACTTCCTATCCCAAAAAAATCTTATTGTTTGACGGAATCGGTGTCTCCAAATCATTTGGGATTAAATAATATTTAGTCAAAACGTAAAGAATTCTTGTATGGCTAGAGAAGCAGAGTCATCGCGTTTACTTCACCATGACATAGTGAAGCACTTCTTACAAACTTGAGATGAATGTAAGCTTATAGAAAGCTTCGATGAAGAATTGTATCTGCCCCCTTTTGTTACAGTAGGTATGAAGTAGATGTTACGTGCATACTCTATACATATGAATATTGCTGAATAAGTATGCTGTACCAAATAGATACACGATGCACAAATGAGAGATATGGTCGCGCACGACATGACAAGCTTTGTTAAACAGTGGTATAATATGATTTTGGGGAAGAAGAAAATAGCAACCATCCTAGAGAAATAAGTAATGTTAAATCAAGCCCCAGATGACAGTTTAGTCGAAGTTGTCGTGAAATGAATTCCTTTGTTATTTCTTTTGCCATTTCATCGCAAGTCTTGAGCTCTCCCAACTTCTATTCATTGAGGAAGTACCTTACGCAAACGATAAGTACCATCGCGTTCGTTATCACTTGACGCATATATTTCGGGGAAGGTTAATTTTAAATTAACTTCAAAATTGGATTTATGGGCAATAGAAGACTTGATGGGCTATATCATGAGACATCATGGTCTGATGAAGACAATTTTTAAAGGACGAGTGAGCGGGAAGAATGGCACAGGAAGGCCATGCATGAAAGATATAGGATAAGTGATGAAGGATGTGAAAGAGAAAAATGCGAAACTATCAAGAGATTAGCTGATTGGATAATTGAGTTGAGAGCTTCGTCAAACCAGTCTCAGGATTGCTAAGTGATGATGATAATAAAATAACCGGAGGGCTAATTTCCTTTCCTCTTATTACCGATCGAAAGACTTTCTTCACTTAAACTTTGGATGTTTCACCATTTGTGGTCAACGAATCGTTTGTAATGGATGGACACTTAGAAAACTAATGCTGTTTACGAGTTTAGCGAAGTCAGAATAAAGTCTGAAACCTCTCTCGTAGGAAGGAGCAGAGAAAGAATAAGAGTCGTGGGCAAGGAATTGAGTCATAAATCATTGTGGTGTAAGTCTCATTGGGATAGTTATCGCTAACGTGCTCCCCTACTCCAGAGGTTAAAGCTGAGCAACGCTCCTAATTTGAAACATATGTTCACGTGTTCCTTGCTCGCTGGGAGCGCTTCTCGTCTTTACTTTCACCCGTTCGGGACCTCTTTTCCCCGTCTTTGGGCCCCACTGCGGAGTAATGGGGCCATAAATTACGTTTATTTTTACCGCAACTCGTAAAAAAAAGCGTACCTTTGATGCTTCAAATATAACCGCAACGACTGTGCCTTTCTCTGAACGAAATGCTCTTTTTAAACTCTTCGTTCCTATTGACATAAAGGAATTTTCTAGGCGTTCTCGTACTTATGCTTACTACGACCCGAAACGGAAAAAAGCTTCTGTGTACCTGTCTTTTGTCGCAAAAATTAGGGCAGATGGGATGCCTCACCACGGAACCGAGAATAGCCGCTCAAAACGCTAAGAGAAGTGTCGAATGATGAATGCATAGTCGGCCGCTTAAATTTAGCCCTCGTTTATTTTTACTTTTATTTGTCTAATGCATTTCAGATCTTTTCTTTTCATAATTTTGGTTAAATGCCACATTGTTAAGATCTCGGAGAACGACTCGTACGTCGAAGCGTCGGCAGCGATGGAAGAAATGACCCGGTGGAGCACCCGAACAGCCTTCACTACCAGCATACGCCGGGAAAACTTGCTAACTTTTTTCTTTTCAAGATCTCTTGACGCAACTTCAACTATGTTCAATATTATGCTAGCACGTCGACGTAAAAGATTAAATTGATTCTTTCTATGCCAACCCCTCTATGTTAAAATCCTCATTCCTCAATTTCCCATTAATATTTTAAGGGATAATCCAATTAATTGAATACCTTATACATTCCGAGCCTTGAATATCATCTTATATTTCAATTTTTGGGGAAGCAAAATTGAAGCAAGGACTAATATGGAAACCTTATGAAATACCTCACCGCTTTCGTGATCCGCTCATCTTATAATCGGTTGGTAATTGAGGCTAATAAGGAATTTAGACAAGAAATGAGGCAAAGGAGAAATCCTTCTCTGCATTAAACTCCTCTCAACGAAGAAGCCTAGAGAACAGTAAATTAAATTCTCCTCTCCTTCGCTCCGAGTACAGAACAGAAAGTGCTCGCTTAATGCCATCCGCCACACTTGGGAAACATATCGATACTATTCAGGGAGTTTATATAAAAACCAAGTAGCTGTGATAAAATCTGGACCCAGCTGTGAAGAAGCAAGAATAAAGAAAGGGGTGAGACAAGGCTGTGTACTTTCTCCAGTAATTCTCAATGTTCACATCGAGAGAGCCATCAACTAAATCAAAGAGAAGTCTTCTGGAGTGCACATCCATGGAGAAAAAATTAGCATGCTGCGATTCGCTAGTGGCATAGCACTTGTAGCAGAGACAGAAGTATCTGAATAAGACTCTAATAACCATGTAAAGGACAATGGCCAGATATCATCTGAAGATCAGTAAGAATAAAACTAAAATATTGGTTATCAGCAAAAGAGAAGAGGCCAAAACCAACATTAAATTAGGGAAGCAAATACTGGAATAGGTGAAAGAGTTCTGCTACCTAGGAAACTGGGTAACCAACGATGGACGAAGCAAGAAAGAAATAGTCAGTAGAATATCTCAGGCAAAGAGAACATTTGACCACAAAAAGAGCCTCCTAACATCTGAAAATACAAGCGTAGAAATAAGGAAACAATTCATCAGGACTTACATCTGGAGTACGTTTCTTTACGGCAGTGAGGCATGGACGATGACAGAATCGGAGAAGAAAAGGGTGGAAGCATTCGAAATGTGGTGCTACAGAAGAATGATGAAGATAAAATGGATAGACCGAGTGACAAAGGAAGAAGTATTAAGGAGAGTGGGAGAAAAGAGAAGCCTGCTGAAAACTCTAAGAAGAAGACGGGATAATTTAATGGGCCATATCTTAAGACACGATGGCCTGATGAAGACAATCGTTGAAGAACAAGAGGATGGGAAGAATGGCAAAGGAATGCCTCGAGTGAGATATATGGATCAAGTGATGAAGGGTGTGAAAGAGAAGAAATACGTAAATATGAAGAGATTAGCCGATAGAATAACTCAGTGGAGAGTTGCGTCAAACCAATCTGAGGATTGATGACTAATGATGCTGACTATTCAGGGAACGAACCTGGATCACCTAGATGGAAATCCTGTGAGCAAGACGCCTCAGAATTCCAGTGCCATAGCAACGGAGGAGCTTGAATCGCGAAATTTAAAATAGGTATGTATTTTTTCCATCTCTTGCGTACTTGTAAAAAAAACGTATCCTGTCATTATTCGTCAATAGAAACGGCTCATGCGGTGCAGTTATTCTATAAATCGCAGCTGAAATTGCATAAACTTAATGGGGAGTGGGCTTAACCGAGGAAAAATCTGTTTTCATATCGCAAACGTCATTTTTCAAATAACTGATATTTGATGGGCTATCCAGAAAAATAATACTGGAACATTATTAAACTACAATTTCGTAATAGTTTTAAACTATTAACAAATTATTCCAGACAATAATCGTTGGTGAGAGTGAAATACAATGCAGTTGGCGTTTACGATTACTTAAAAAATGAACAAAATATTTTAAAGTAGATTAAAGGGGATCTTCTACTTTAACTTTTATTTTTAATATTTAGATAATAACTAATGATGTAAGCATATAGAAATGTATTTTTATCTTAAGCATTGTTTCTATTTACTCCCCGTTTCAAGTCTCAGGAATGTACAGACCTATACTCGTTTCTTTGACAACTCTATAAATTTCACGCTTTACTTTTTGTTATTCGTTTACTTAGGCATTCTGCAAGAGAGGAGTATTTTTTAAAGCGTAAAGGGCATATTCAAAGAAGGGGGATTTATATGTGGTTTTGACTCACACGGTCGCAAGCCAACCTCCTAAAACTTCTTTTTGATTCATCATTATCATGATAATGCTTCAGCACTCAACAAAGCCGAGATTGGTTGGACGCAGCTCTCCACTCAGTTCTCCTGCCAGATAATTTCTTCGTATTAACGCATTTCTTCTCCTTCACATTCGTCAATACTTCTTCTCAAGTATTTCATACAAAGCCATCATGTCTCATGATGTGGCCAAAAGTTGTCCCGTCTTCTTATAAGGGTTTTCATAGGACCTTTTTTTCCCTCTTCTTAATATTTCTTCGTTTGTCACTCGGTCAATCCATTTAATCTTCATCATTATTCTGTACACAACATATCGAATTCTTCCACTCTTAACTTCACAGCTGCTGTCACCGTCATTACCTCATGAATATAAAGAAAGATACTCCAGATGTAAGTTCTGATGAAGCGTTTCATAAATTCTACGCTTGTATTTCCTGCTGTAAGTCGATAATTCTTTTGATAGAATGCAAACTTCGCCAGGGATATTCTACTGTCTATTTCTTTCTTGCTTCGTCCAGCGCTGGGTACTCGGCTTCCCATGGAGTAATTACTCTTTCACCTCCTCAAGTTATCGTTCGCCTATTTTTAATTCTGCCATTACTTCTTTCCTTGTGCTATATTCCATTACCTTAGTTATCGTTTTATTGAGATTCAGGTGATATCTACTCATAGTCCTTTCCATGGTTGTCTTTAAATTCCTTTCTATATCTGCTAGGACTGCTATATCGGTGACTTTCAGCATACTAATTTTTTGCCCGTGAATATTCGCTCCTAAAGCCTTCTCTTTGATTTTATTGATGGCTTTCTCGATGTGAACTTTGAAAATTACGGGAGACAGTGCGCAACCTTATCCCACTTCATTCTTTATTATTACTTCTACACATCTTTGCACTGGTCTAATCACAGCTTTTTTATATAACTGTGGATATCTCTTCGGTTGTTGTAGGGCACTTTAATTCCTTTCAGTATTCCTAACATTTAGTTCCAATCCACGTTGTCTAAAGCCTTCTCCAAACACAAGCACATCCACAAACACAAGAAACGTCAATTTGTTCCTCTCCATTCTCTTCTCTATGAGCAGCCTAATTGGCAATATTGCTTCTCTTGTACTCATGCTTTTCATAGATCCGAATTAGTCAGTCTTCATCTACAAACTTCTCTCTTGTAGATGATCTTCGTCAGTCATTTCGATGCATGTGTTGTCAGACTTATGGTCCCGAGCTAATTAAAATAAAGGTAGAAGACCCTGCATTTAATATCCCTAATTTAGCTCGGCGGGGATATCGTCAATTCCAGAAGCCGTATTCATCCGCAGTTCCCTAGCGGCTGCGTAAAAGACGCTCCCATAGACCGCTCAGAGACTCCCATATCATTCTTTTCGACTTCGCTTTCCTCTTCGATTACTTTCGTTTTGAGATTGTTTCCGTTGTATAACTCTTCTACATATTCTTTCTATCTCTTCACTTTGTCTTCATTTTCATTCAAACGTTCTCCATTTTTATTCCTTATGGCATTGCATCTTGCCCTCCGTTCCTTGAAGTGGTTCCTCACTATCCTATAGGCAACTTCCACCTTTCCAATTGCAAGGTTGTTTTGCACATCTTCACATCGGTTCTTCATCCAAATTTCACTAGCTTTCCTGGCCTTGCGACTTATTTCTTTCCTTATTCTTTTGTAAAAAAGCTGTCCTTCTTCTGTTTTCATATTTTTGTAATTTTTTCTTTCTTCAATCAGGTCTATGACTTCCTCCGTGATCCATGGTTTCTTCTTGGCAAATTTTCTTCTTCCAAGAGCTTCCTTCGCGGCCTCCTGTAGTCCACGTTCAATGTTTCCCCATCTCGTTCCGCTGATTTCTCAGTCAGATCCACTCCTATGTTTTCCACAGCTTTTTGAAATGACAGCTGATGTTGAGCTTCCTTCAATTTTTCTATTTTCCATATGTATTTCATTGTTTTATTCAGTTTCTTGAATTTTAGATGGAATTTCATTAATACTAAATGGTGGTCCCGGTCGATATCTGCCACAGGGTAGCTTTTGCAGTCATTGACCTGCATCCTAAATCACTACTTCACTAAAATTTTGTCTGTTTAAAATCATATTCTGTCTCCTGACATTTTCCACGTGTATATCCTTTGGTTGTGATTTTTAGTGATGTGTTGGCAACCAATACCTTGTGTTGTGTGCCAAATTATAGCACTTATTTTCCTCTTTCAAATCAAATTCCCAATCCATATTTTCCAGTAGTTCTTCCCTCATGTTCTTAGCCGTGGACAGCGTTCCTATCTCCTAAAATAATTACGTTTTCTCCTCCTCTTACCTACTTTATCATTTCCGTGATATCTTGATAGATGTCTTCCACTTCTTCATCTTCGTAGCCGGTCGTGAGCATCATTTCCCACTCCAGGCTCCCCAGTCTTCCGCAGGTCCGAAGTGATCTCACATTCTATGTCCCTACCCTAAAATGTGTATCACACTTGACTGATGATTTCCCTTTGCCGTCCACGTCTCACTACTACAGCCGTTGAACTAATTTTTACTGAACCAGCAGTGAAATGAGTGTCACTTTACCGACCACTGTGGCCTCTACCTTCACTCTCGTAAAGAAGAGCTGCTGCCTTCACTTCCAGGTGATGGAATGCTTATATAATTGTTGGCGGCCTTCTTCGCAGGTTACTGTATCATTTGAAAGATCTACTTCAAACAGTTTGACCAAGAGGATTGATCATTATCACCTCGGAATACCTTCGTGTTTTGTCTAGGACATCTAAAGCGACGAGTAAACTCGCTTATGTCGCAGAAAATCTCTATATCTAGCGATCGACTCACTATATGCAACGCGGTGGACACACTCGATAGCTTTAAGCTCAGCCTCGAGTCTTTTTGATTAATATGTGCATTATCGGGAATGTGCAAACCCTTCTCCCAATTGTTTTGTCATCACTTCTTTGATGACAATTCGATTGGTAGTTGGGAGTAAATATTTGATGGGTACCTAGTCTTAACCGGGCAATTAAGCTTCCTTTCAAAGATTCTGCAGTGATCGTATGCAGAAGATTTTGGAAGTAACTTCTAGAGGAATACATTATCGAAAAGTCTCAAAGCTAAAAGAGTGAGTTTTTCTTAAATTATTTTTAAAAAATAAATTAATATTTTTAGCATAGGCACCCTAGTATCAGATTCGAAGTTTTGTTTTTGAATGTAACATTTTTATTTTTGTAAGCTATAAAAAGAAGAAACATAGAGGAAGGGGGAAAAAAAATATTGACCTTTGATGAAGAGATAGAAATTTCTTCTCGTTTTTTGATGATAACTGTCTGCTTTGAGGTGATTAAAACTTCACTGTACGCGAACTAGATCCAAAACTGCTCTTACGATGGGGGCGTTTACTCTGAACCGAAATCGCAATTTTTTGCACGAAATCGTTAGATGGAAACCAAAAATTAATTTTAGTGAAAAAATTAATCTTCTAACCGGAGCCATTCACTCATAAATCAAAAATTAAAATAAGCAAAAGGTGACGCCCAAAGAAGAAGTTGCTTTGAGACCATTGATGTCATTTACCTCCCGTCCTTGACTGCTTTTAGGGAAAGGGTAGGGAGTGGAGGGGGGTGTCAGAAGGTCTGCTTGCACAGATCCTGTCGCAACCGCTCCCATTGGCAGAGTCTGCTGTGTGTTCCCCATTGCGATAAGGCGAAGTAGCTTCGCGGGCTCAGTTGTGATTGGACGAAGTGGATTACTTTCGAGATCGCATGCACCCCCACTTTTCCGAAAGGGTTAAAAACATCAGTTTTTCGCCGCTATAACTCGAGGACTAATGGACGGATCGAAAATTGGGAAAATACTTGTCTTTATATTTTACAATGTCTATCAGATTCGGTAATTTAAAAAATATGGTAAACGACCCCATTAGAAGCAGAAGAAATGGAAGACTGGATAAAATCTCTTGCTGTTGCATTTTTTTCGCATGCTCTTTAGACATTTAACGCATTTAAGGGGAAATAATGATGGAAATGGTGTCCTGAAAAGCTATCCATCATAATGCTGTTTTAAAGCGAAGCCAGAATCCACAGTTCACGGTGTAGTGAGTACATAAATTTTGCCCATGGTAATTAACCCCGATGAAAAAGTCAATGAGCCTCTCGCTTACCTCACTGCACCGCCGTCACTGAATAAAAGGGTAGTGCCCGAACCCCTCTCTCTATGGAAACGGTGGGATTTTATTAAAAAAAAGAAAGGTCTTTGTGTGTATAGACTCCTGGATGAAAAGGACGAGGGAGTTCAGTATAATGCTTGTAAACTTCTGATTTCGGGATCTGGAAGAAGAGAGTGACTAGGAAATCTCTATAAATGAGAAAAGGCCATTAGATGGAATAGGAAAGGTTTTGGATAGGGAGGGCAAGATGAAATACGCTGACCACTGGGCTGGGAAAATGAGTTCTATGAAGCTTTCATTGAGGAACGATGCAATGTTACATAAAGGTGGAACAGAGAGCTTTAACAATTCATAGAAAACTGAGCGCGAACGAATGCTCAGCGAAAGATTAGTACCTCTAGACAATGAAATGAGTATTTAATGAGTCGATTCGTATATTCAAGTAACGCGGAACCACTGGAGGAAAATTTGTTAGAATTAAAAACTACGAAACACAAAAGCTTTTAATGAGTTATTTGCGTCTAAGAACAAATTTTATCACCGTTCTCTACGGGAACACAAAGAATCCCAAGCAATAAAGCACAACGGAAATGCCTGGAAGTGAATCAAATTAGATGGAGGCACGGAAGAAAAGGCTCGTTCTTACAGGACGACAAGTGGACGACAGCTCTAGCATCTTCATCTAACATTGTTGAAAACGGATAATTCAACTTTTTCAAAGTAGTGGTCCTCTGTATTTTAATTTCTACGCTGAATCATGAGAGTCATTCGCCTATACGAACAAGAACTTCGTGTCTCATTTTCAGACGCCATTAACAGACCAATTAAAATAATGAAATCGTATCTTTCTTCGGATTCACAATGAATCAGAAGTTTTGTTAGTGGCCCTGTCAGTCGCCGCTTGGGAATGAACGTATTTCAATATATCCAGGTGCCAAATGATTCTTATTTATTTTTGTGAATTCTTTTGACTTTTTGTCAGATATGTTCCTTTTATCTCGGCAGAAACTGTTCATTTTATTTCTCTTATTAAGTTTATTTCTGTTAATCAATCATATTTTACATGTCCTCTCAATGATCTCCCCGCGAGGAAGTTTCTTTTTTTACAATACGTCTGTTGGTGATCAAATTTGGCCCAGGATTTACAAAAATATCTCTAAACGATGATGATGATTTACGGGTGAGTGACTTTGTTGAGTTTTTGCCCCCTCCAAATCAAAGAAAATGAATTCATATTCATGATTTGATGCCTCATTCCCTAATGATTTGTTGGCGTAAATGGTACCAATTCCAAGCGCGCCCGACGCGAGCAGCATGGAGAAAAGGAGTTATAAAAATGGTCGGACAAGCGAAGACAAGTCATAACCAGTTGATATAAATATGCTCCAAAGACGCGCAACATGCCCGTCTTCAATCACGACCTTTGTCCGCCGATATTTTACTGAATCTCTCTCCGCTGCCATTCGCTGGAGAAACCGGAGAAGGAGAGGGGAGAGGGATGGAGAGGCAGAAGGGAGAGAAGTCCTTTGCTTTGGGCATCGGCATGGCCGTGTCAAGGGTGAGAATATCTCGTGGACAGACCCGGAGGAGTCGAAAAAGGGATCTCGGAAGGAAGGATGGACTCCCTCTCTCTCTCCAACGGAAGAGGAGGACGGGAAATGAGGAGGCATGAGATAGGGGACGTGTAGTATGGTCCAGGGGAAGGGAGAGGCGGGGAAGGCCTGAGCGGTCCTTTAGGATAAAGAAGGGCCTTCAGAAGAGGGCGAAACAGAGGGCTCCTCTGTCCCGCGAGCCTTTCCCAGCTTCACTTTTCCTCCCGCTCATTCTTATTCATCCGGGAAGTCTTCCAGAGAGAGAGAGAGGGATGGCAGAGAGTGAGGTTCCGGCCAAGGGGCCATAAAGGGGTTGGGTTGGGGTGGGCTGCCCCCCCCCCCTCGCTTCTCTCCCCTCCCCTAAAACATTCCTGGGGGATGAGGCTGCGAGGGAAGAATTGGGCGCTTGTAATACTAAAGGGGGTTGCTTGTGCTCTCTGGACTCCTTTGGAATTCCTTTGCTGCAGCGCGACTGGGATGCTGATTTTTCTCTCTCCTCGCTCGTTGGGCGTCAAGCTTCTATTTCCCGGTTGATTTCTTCCCTTTCCACGCCGCGCCTGTTCTCCCTTCTCTCCCCTCACCTAACCTCTCGAGACCTCCCACTAGGTTGCAATCTGCTTCGTCCGTTTTTAAGTCCCCGTCTTTGTTTTCGGTGCAGAAGTGCACGTCCCCATGGGAAAGCACCTGGAGAGAAC
The DNA here is from genome assembly GCA_933228895.1 of Platycnemis pennipes. Classification (NCBI taxonomy): domain Eukaryota; kingdom Metazoa; phylum Arthropoda; class Insecta; order Odonata; family Platycnemididae; genus Platycnemis; species Platycnemis pennipes. The sequence continues at coordinate 59,558,656 of OW121853.1, forward strand.
TTTCTATAGGCATCATTACGCATATTGTAGACTACAGCGGAAGCGGTCTCAATTCAGCCTGAATAGGCACTATCCATCGTGGGAGAGGGAATAAAAAAAGCAAGATTTAAGACTCGTTAAAAGATTCATGAATGCTTGAGCAAGGCAATGATAAAATAGAATCTTTAATGTGTTGCTGACAAGAACTGTTCCTAAAATTAGAAGTTTAAAGAAAGCAGAAGAAATTAAATATGTAGTTTACGACGGAAAAATCAGGACGCTTTGGAATAGTGCAGATAAAATGAGACCGACAGACGAATATAATTACGAAAATAGGTTGATCATAGAGAATGAATTCAGAATTGGTGTGGGGTATTTGGATAAGGTGATAATGCTACGAAAGGCTGTAACGCTAATAGTAGGAAAAAAAAGGACAGATGTCTGAGACCAGATGAAAGAGATAATGAGAGGTTCATAGTGTACAATGTAACAGAGTTAAATTATGAGTTTTCCCAGCTAAGCGAAAGCGTTTGCAAATATTTTGACTGCCCCACCAAACTTTTAGCAGCATTAGGCCTCTGAAAGTGATAAAAATTATCCTTAGACTCTCCAGTGCCTTCTAAAAAATAGAATACAGGCTTGACATTAAAGTATCTGCCTTGCAAAACCTCGTTCTATAATTAAAAACAATGTTGTTAGACTACGCTGGCAGGACTATACCACAGTAATATCGTGAAAATAGAATCGTATGCAATAGTATAAATTAATGAAATTTAAGGCAGGTAACATTTAGTTGATTGCCAATATTTCTTAATGCATAATAACAAATTCTATATGCATTAATCTCTATTTTATTTTAATTTTTGACCTCAACTTCTTTTACTTCCGGTCACTCGATATCATCCATGCATTATCAAAATGCTAGTTATTTGGTAAATTTCTGTGATTACTTTTTTCGCTATATGTGGAAGGTAATTTAAAAACTTCAACTAGGCCAAACAATGATTTAAAAACAAAAATTGCTCCCATGCGCTTAAACGATTCATAAATATAAAAGACTTTGTGCACATAAAACTTCCGTTATTTTAATACCTCAAGATATACCTGGGTATACCTTGGATTTTCCGATCATTCGCTCCTCCAACTAGTTGTTCTATTTTGTAGTGACCAGAATAAAAGAAGAAGCTTTATTAAATGATAGCTTTAGGTAAGACCAGGTGGTGACTTGAAAAATGAACACTAACATAACATAAATGACTATTTCCCGGCGCTGATATTTCGCTCTATAATTGACCATTAATCAAATATCAGAAACTCATCGTAAGAGAGAATTTTGGTGCAAATTTTGCATTTAATGTACATTTATTGTCGACATATCCCTAGTTACTTACTACTTACTTACTAGCTTAGAGGGCCATCGGTCGCTGATAGCATGTAAATCAGGAAAACATATATGTTCGCAGCACGTGTGTCCAAAATTCGAGAATATCCCCAGTTTTGGGAAATTCCAAAGATCCTTTCCGATTCCTCCCTTATTGCTTGTTTTACGTTGAATTATTAGTGTCAATAATCGGAAAAGTCAACAAGTAATCCATTCGGCACAGTTATAAAGAGTTACAGGTGTATTGTCCAGCCGTAACATTCAAGTCTGGACATGTGTTCCCGGGCAAATAAACGTGTGCCATTCTGCGGGCCAAGGGAGCATACGGTCACTCTCAGACGATTAAATCGAGCTTGAAACTGGCGCTGGGCGATAAAGCGATACGTCGTGCGGATGTGAAGTTTATGTCAACTCGGTTCACAAAGATTCTGAAGGTACTACCGTGCCTAGGAACTATCAGTTTCCTCACATCTGCCGTATTATACACATTGGATGCCTTGTTGTACCCACGCACAAGAGATGCAAAATATCAAATCATAAAGCCGTTCACTGTTAAAAGAAGTTCTTTTAACTTAGTCGCTCTGTTTGAATCTACTGCTAGCAAAGTAAGGTTGTTCTTATTTTTTCCTTCTCTACGCTGAGATTATTATTGCAATCGCTTTTCAAATCACTTAAGTATGATGAATCATCACTTCCGTAAAACGATTATCCATTTTTTTCAAAGAAATGAAATCTGTAATAAATTCCAGAAAACATGCCCCAGGAAATATTATCGCCATTCGAACCCGGGCTCTCGAGATGGGAAGCCAATACTCTTAGTCAGCACATCAACCTGGGACGTAATGTTTCAATTTGAATGGAATATTTGAAAAAAATATATTTTCCTAGAAGTCGTTATGTTATGAGGGGAGGCTTTGCTAGGGTCTTTGCGACAAGAAGTCTAGGTTGTACATCGCGAAGAGGAAGAAATAAAATGGAGGATGGTTGGGGCCAAGTGGTCCTCGAGTTAACGTCCTATTAGACGGACTGAATTTGAAGCGATATCCGCACGCTCCAATTAATTAGGGACCGGCAAATCATTGGCAAATATGTCACTGCCAATAATTTGAACCCGGGCTCTCCGAATGGGAGGTCAGTACTCTTATCCAGCAAATCAACCTTGTTCCCTAATATCCCAGTAGACACTTCGCAGATCCAGGGTGTTACGCCTCACCATGACTACTTGGACAGTGGTGGTTCAAAATTAGCCACATGTGTAAGACGATCGAGGGCAGCATCTGGTTTAATAGTAATTTAAGAAGTCTTATTGAAACGTGTGATATGATAGCACCAGGGGAGGACCGTTCAAAGTTTCCTATTATTCTTACCTATGTAAATAATATTTTGGTTCAGGAAAACACACCTAGCAAGAAATATGTATTACCATATAATTTTCCCAATGATAGGTAATCCATTTTCCTTCTAGTCTAAAAGTGTTTGACTTCGCGTATCGTACATCTACATCTACGCGATACCCTGCAAGCCGCCGCGAGGGTGTGTGGCAGGGGGTGAAGATAACCAAGCGTGCACAATAGACATGCAAACATGCTACTATAGGGTCTCAGGAAACTAGATTGTTAGTATCTACATAGTAATTAAGGTACTGGTTGTTAATACATGCATCATGTACTACAGACTACTCTAAAATACCTATCCCTTTGCTATGCTGCCTCTTATGTTCTCTTATAATACGGGGGAAAAATGTCATTTTGAATCTATCAGTACGACAATCTATCTCTCTAATCTTATTTATCTGGTCGAATCTAGCATAATACGCTGGTGTTTTTAATACATGCCTAACATATTCAGTAAAGCTATCAAATTTAAATTTCGTAAATAAATTTAATCTGCACTTTAACCCACGCTCTGATAATAACTCCCACCCTAATTCTTTTATTAATTCTGATACATTACTTAACCTATCGTAACACCTTTTAACGAACCTAGCTGCTCTACGCTGGGCACTGTCTAGTTCTATGATCAAACCTAATTCATTCGTATCCCATACACTGGCTACATACTCAAGGTGGGGCCTAACTAGTGCTCGTATGTATCATTTGCTCCCTATTTATCCATCGTTTTTGCTCTGGAAAATGGGGTGTCAAGCAACGGTATAGCTAAAATCAGGTTCTTATCTTAAGGAAAATTTCAAGACGAAAAAATGCCGTTCTTGCCAAGCGTAGGGTGATTAGATCCAACTGATTGACGATTCTCTTAGTCACTCATCGTTTCATGCCCTACTCTGTAAGACGATAGCTGCATAATTGAGATTCGAGATCCCCTCTACTGCCTAGGTCATTTCGTACCGACTTGAATCTAATCCTATGACAGAAGTGACGTCCATCCACGACACGAGATTCAAACCAGCATGGGAATGGAGGATTGCCAAGTTGGAGCCATATATGTATATTGACTCTGAAGGATACTACGGATCAGTATGTACTCGCTTTCTGATTGCATGAAGACCTCTCTAAGAGGGCTATTTTCATAAATGTTACTCTAATGATTCGTTCTCCCAGTTGAAACAAAGGATTTGAATACGAGACGAAATGTCAAGTACGTTGAATCGCGTTTGTGCTTTTCCTTGGCCGAAGAAAAATTAACGGTAGCCCCAGGTAAACGGTAAATTAGCCCCAGGTTAAAGCGGTCAGTTTATAGTGCTTGTCCCGGTAATTAATTTATTCGGTTATCCAATTTGAGCGATATTTTACCCATTTTTAATTTCGCATACAAAACACCTCATTGCTAATTTCACACAGCCGAGGAGTTACTTGAATTCAGCACCTTCTGTTTTTGCATTTACTTTCAATTTTGGAGTACAAGGATAAAAGATTCATAGGATCTCGACTCCTGCTTTTATGCGATTGACATTCAAAACTGGACGTTATTCCCATCAAGCGATGTCCTACATTGCCTAATATCCTTCAAGCAGGGAACATAATACTCATGAAAGATCCTCTCAATCCTCTTAAATGCGGCAACGATGAGTCTAAATATGGAGTGCAGTTTTAAATTTTTGGTCGTCGTTCGCCAAAGGTTTAACTCAGAATGCAGTTATAATTTATTAATTGTATTCCGAGAACGAAGAGACTAGATTTTCGCAGTATTCGGTTAAAATTCATTAATGCTCCCCTCAGGGGTTCTATTCACGTCGTTCCAGACAACAGTTTGCGTAATTGAAGCGAGTACTGAAGACGTATTTAACTCGCATCAGTATTTGCCTCTTTTGGGTAGGGGTTGGGGAAAACTTGCCAAGGCCGGTAATGCTTTTAACGAAATTCTCATTCAAAAGAATAATTTTCCGCTGTCATTTAATGCTTCTAGATGAGATAAAAAAAACTGGAGCTAAACCTAGAGACTATGAAGATTGTCATTTTTTTTTCATCCTTGAGTAATGAAAATATTTTAATACCTCGACTTTCAGCCGGAATCCTCGCAAGCTCTTTCTCAAGCCCAGTTTAATGCGTTGCCATTTTATTCGTCCTCTAAGGCTAGCACTCTGCTGCCTTTGGAAGCAGTGTAGGGTGCCTGCTTGGAGTGTAAGGTCGCTAGCAACGCAGTTGCGCCAACCAACTTTTATGAATGTCACGTTTGCTTGGTCTTGTTGAGCATTATTCCTTCCTCCCGGTCGTTCATGAGAATTAACCGTTTACGTGTCTCGTAGCTTGAAAGTTGAGAAAGCCCAATGCTTAAATTTTACTTTAATGCTTCTTCTCCGCATGTCCCTGAGCGAGGACGGAATTAGGGATCCTATGGCGCACTGTAATTAAAGAAAATAGTCCTAAAGCAGCTAATTCAATCGGAAGTTGGAAATAAAATGCTCTTAGTTGAGAATATTTAGTCTTCGACGCATTACTTATGCATAAAGGCCTCCTCTTTACCTCGTTCAGACTAATTGCTTTCAATTGGTAATGATTTAATGGCCAGCTATGAAACGTAGCTCGAATACACTGGTTCTAGTAAAGCATATTGCTTTTAATGCTAGTTTACTGATCGCTGAATACGTATTTCAGTGGTATATTATCCACTATAATTAATCTGAGTTCGCATTTATAATAGCGATTCGCAAGGCAGGGTTTAATGTGACGATTGGTGGGTACCTAATCATTGCGTATGAGCGGCTAACTCTTTTGAACTTTTCGCGACTAGTTCACATCGTTGAACGTATTTGTAACTGCTTTCTTGAATGTAGTCATGTCGAGCTTTGTACGGGGTTAGGATTTCTATGGCCAATGTTTCAGTGAAAAACCGACAAGACTACATCCAATTGATCCATACGATCCTTAAAGTAGGTTTTGGGGTGTTCCCAGGGGTGTGATCATAATAACCATTCTTTCGACACATGGATTAAAAAGACGGGGAAATCAAAAAATGTAATTTCCAGAGACGCAAAGTTTTTTCTTCTGTGATTCAACAAGAGCATCCCTTCTATATGAAGGTGAATTGATGCTTGCTCCATTTAATAATTTGCTGAATAACCGTTGAATGCCACCAATTACGCTAATTAAAATAGTCTCAGAGCAAATAAGAAAATTATTCTTTCATCACTGATAAGGATATATTTTATAAAGTGGAAATCCTCCTTACACAAAGAGGCTCGTAATGCGTTCTGTTCACAATGATGTTCGCTACTTGGGTTCCTTTATGCTTTTATCCACCGACCTATGACTTGGTAGTTCACGGACTGCTGCTCAAATGGCGAGGTTTTCCAAATTTGTATTCAAAGCGCCTAACTTACTAATTGCATCCAATGGCTTCCATTTTAAGCCCACTTAAAGTGCTGCGCAACGACATCAGCAAGTAATTTTATTCAATTTCTCCGATTTTTTAAAGGAATTTCGTCCCTCTTCTTGCTATTTGTGTTTCCTTCAAGTTCTCGCTTCATTAAAATGCTGTAAAACTAAGAGATGTACGGTAAGAAATCATAAGAGATGTGCTCTAGTCCATCGGCACACAAATTTGAAGAGGGGGAAACTCGTAAGGAGTCGAAACTGATGGGTGAAAAATATGGCTTCGGGAAGAAAGAAGTCCTTCTGTCGTACAGGAACTCCTGTGCCCTTCGCAACCACTTCAATTGATTGGACAAACTTTGAAGAACTAACTGTTGTCATTTTATAATTTTAATCCAATGAATGCCATTTCAGAGACTTAATATCAAAAGTACACACCAGATGTCTGGCCTAAGCTCTACTCATAATTTACTCGAGCTGACGCTATTATAAACAAAATAAATGTAGCGAAGGGTTGCGCACGGTGAAACAAGAGGACCGTTTTGGGTTTGATTACATAAACTGACTTTGTGCCAAAGTTTTTTTGTCCCATCCGACTCTTCATTGCTCTAAAATTTCTATGTTGAGGATAGTCCTTTATCTCTTTGGACAGACTTAGCTCTCGTTCCATGAGTTTTATGTAAGTTAGTTTTTTAATTTTTTTGTGGTCCGTGAGGCTTGTCTAGCTTTTCTTCAAGTACTGCTCAATGGGATTGCAAAATTGGTGCTATTCATTTGGAATCCATATGAGATCACGCCTTTTAATATCTCACGTTTTTGAAGGACAAATGAATCTATTCTCCAGAAAAAGCTTATTTAAAAATCAGAGTGTTTCACTGTCGGGCCAAATGTTTACAAGTTTAATGTTAAAACTCATGAATTTCATCTCGGGTACGGCTCGTTGAAGACTCGGGAATATTTCCTTCATACCCAAGATTGATTTGTCACTGATCCTCACTATATTCTCTTGTCATAGGCTAGCTTCTTCACATTTCCATCTCTCTTCTCTTTCACATTATTCATTCCTTGCTTCATAAATTTCTACGCATCAAAATCGTAGCTAAAGGAAATTATCTTAAGTTGAATCGTATTTTGATGCATTATTTAAGTATGTAAATGAATTCTATCAGAGATTTTGTTCCTAATCGAATCTATCAACTCTCATTCTCATAATTTGGTTTTAAAGTATACCTAAAGGTAATAAATGGTGTAATATTTTCCTCTCACTCAAGTACTAAGACAAAATATTTATGCCATGGATATATAGATAGTACGGACTTAGCCTTAGAATGAAGAGAATAAATTTTCCGTCTGTATATTGGGAATAATGTGCTTATCAAATTACGGGATGGCAGTTAATTTGTTCCTTGTATCAAAGGGCGGTATAGGAGACATTTTTTATAGATCTCACCTGCAAATATATAAATATACAAGAGTGAACAGGAAAAAGTCTCCATTTGTTTCTGTGCCCTTAAATGCACGTGCGCTATTCTTTGTTCGTCCTTTTCGTGACGAGTACTCTTCACCTGTAAGTCTCGATTTTCCCATCAAGTTCCTTTTGATCTTGAGCTGACTCCCTAATCGCATTCCCTTATCCATATGCCTCTTTACCTGTTCCCTCATTCTGTCTCATTTTATTAATTCCTTTTCTCATTCCTCGTCACTTTTCCCTTTGTCTTCCCCATTTCCATTGTCATTTTCTTAGTTTTCTGCCTTCGTGTACCCCATTAATTCAGCCATTATTGCACTCGTCCTCCGACTAACCCGCACTTCACTCCACAAGACTTAAAGCTATTTCTTCTCCAATTTTCCTGGGTCGTCCCCTTAATCCTTTTGTGCTCTTAATGTCTCTCTTTCTCTCCTCCTCTCATTCATCTTTTCGCAACCTCACGTGCCAGGCTTTCACTCTCCTCTCCTCTTTCCACCTCCCATTTTCTCCATTACCCAAGTTCCAAACGCTTTTGAGAGCTAGTTGTTCGCTTAAATTCGGGAAAACCTCTTTCCTGGGTCCTACCTCTTCATCATTTACCTTATGCGCTATGGCGTTTTCGCTCACTTCGTGGCATAGTCTTCAACACCTTGATTTTTTTCGATTTGGGAGCCATGCTGATTGGGATGGAAGAGGTTCATCCTCACCTAATTAGGTATATTCATTCAGGGAGCCACCGAATGGCGTATAGCAGGGAGTGTTAGTTCACCAACCCTAGCGGGAGTGGAGTTTCGCCAGCTGTGATTGTCAGGGCCTTAATGCGCTGACCTGAAGAGCATAGGTTGTGCGTTTGAATCCACGGAGATGGGTGATGAGTTTATGGTAGAATTAAGTTAAGTGAGACTGTGAGATATTGTCTTATCAGTTGGAGGATCATCAAAACTCATTCTGCTACTGCTGAAGGAGGTTCTTACTGTTTCTCCGTTGGTACAATTGTCATTTATCATGGACACGACTAGAAAGAAGTGGGTGAAGATCTTTCTGGAATGCAAAAGCGACAACTTCTACGTTCGTGGTCTCCTTTCCTCTGCCCATTACTCCCCCTTGACCTATTCAGGCTATTACATTAGTCTTCGCGCGCCTTGGCAAACCGTTTTGGTCGCGTCTTTTCCACATTTGTGAAATAAATGTGCTCCGCCATTGTCGAGCCATGTATCTCCAGAGAGCTCGTAAGGTGGCTGGTCTTTCTCTGCGCGGGGGTGAAATTTTTCGACATTGGGGTTGAGGTGAGATATTGGGGGGGGGGACGGGAGGGTTGCACACGAGTTTCCACCGCTCTCTTGCCACCCGTATTAATGCGACCAGCGTTTCGTTATATGCGTCCCTTCCCTTTCCCATGTTCTCCCGTCGCGAACATCGTCCACCAAGGGAATTCCTGCCGCACGCGCCTCTCCGTGCGGCGTAAGCGGAATATGTATGCATACAGTTTGATGGAAGGCGATCCGGGAAATGGGTTCGACGTCACGGGAGAGTGTGTCAACGTCCTCATTTTTTTTCCCCCTCCCCCGTGGCCTCTGGAGCTCGGTCGAATTCTCCCTCTCTCCCTCAGCGCTCAGATAAATCTCCGCGCGAATATTCATACGTTACTCCCCCGCGCCTTCTTAGCATTCGGATCTCATATCTGCCCCGAGCGACGCTGCAATAATGTTAAGCTCGTTAGCCCGTATCGTTGAAGGTCTGCATTTGTGACACTTGACGTCCCGTGGGAGGGGGGGGGGGGATGAGCAGAGGGAGGGGGGAATGAGCATCCCCGGCAACAACGGCTCGTTTGGAAAATTAGGCTATCGTGCCAAGGGAATCGTGTCCGTCCGATATTTTTGTTTGCCGCTCCGCAGGGGATAATTGCCTTGCTAATGCCCGTTTACGATGCCTTGACGGGCGAGAGGCGACTCGAATTCGCATGCAAATTCAAGTTTTGTCCGTGTGCAGTTTTTTTTAATTTTCTCCTTGGCATACTTTCAACTCCACTGCAATGTCATTTGACAGATGTAGCATAACCTTTCCCAGTCACCTTTTGCATCTCCCCTCGTCACACTCGGTTGGTCGACATTAAAAAAAAATAATGCCATGGATTTGATTTGGTGTCCATAATGAACATGCTGACAAACAAGGCATTTGGAATGAGAACAAATTGGCTCCTCACTTGGTGGTGGTTAAATCGTAATTCACTTCCTGTGTTATCTCCGGAAGCAGCAAATCTGTAGTCTCTAATTTAAAAACAATTCCTATTCGTCATGCATACAATAATCGGTATTGGGAGAGCAACGAATGCTCTTCCTTCCCTGGACAACACTAACAACATCCTGCCGTTGATACTAACATTATTATGGATACTCTACCGCCATTGCGATAAAACAGAGGGTGGAATATCCCGGTGTCACGAAGTCTTAGATTATTTCGTCGAATCACCACGTTTCTCCCATTTCCGCCATCGGTACCTCCGAATCGCTGTGATTGAAAATTGTCCATCAAACTTTCGTCATTGGGAAGATGGATGTCAATGTCCTTATCGGAGTTGTTAATATTATTCGCGAGATTAGTTTATTTGTTGATTTCAATAGCAACAGCAATGACTGGTCAGTCAGAAAAATCTGAGATGGTGGATTCTATTCCAATCTAGAGGACCTAGAGTAAAGATATTCTACGTGCCCGGATATAAGTTTCTCCATTTCATTCGGCATTTAAGTGTTTTTTTTTGGGAGTCACCCGAAAATAAAATATGCCAGTAAAAATGAATTAATGTTAGTATATCAGAAACCCAACACCAATATAAATTGATTAGATTTGGGAGTCGGGCCCTTTGGACCGAGCAAGTGAGGCATCTGCCCCCTCAGGTTTTATCAAAGAAGTAAGGATACGAAGTAAAGTATAAAATAATACTGTCTTAATAATAATTGATTTATAAATCTTAATACAATTGATTTTATAATTCAAGGCCTAAATGGCCTTATTTTTTCGGACACAAAACCCATAATTGCCCAGGGCTCCGCAATTACGGTCCTGGGTGTGGAGTACGAATTTCGGCCCAGCACAAAGTCTTATTATAGTCAGAGAAATCTTTTCGCAGACATTTCTAATTATTCACTGTAACTTAAATGAAAACTCAACTCCAACAAATTCTTTCATCTTTGTCACATTCAAAGTGGAAAACTTTGATGCAGTTCGGTTTCTTAATTTAAAACAACTTACCTGTTCATTTCCTTGAGAGATATTCATGATGTTTCATAGCAGAGCGTATTGAAAACTATTAGCAGTGAAAAATGGCGAAAATTTTTCGAATTGAGATCGTTTCACAGGATGTAAAAACTAGAAGACCAGGTCTTTACGGTGAAATGATTGCAATCCTACGGAGACACATCTCGAGGACTGGTTACTTCTTTTTTTTTACCGCCTGATCCATTCCGCTTTTCAGCGCCGCCGAGCCGGCAAGGAGACAAAGGGAACGTTTGAGTGAGCGCCTTCATTTTTGCATGGAGGCCCGAAAAATAAAAACGTTGCGAGGGCGTGTAATCTCCTTTTTCTTCTCCCCTTTCTCCGATGAGAGCTTTCTCGCCGCCGCCCCCGCCTCCCAATGCTTGTTCAACCTGCGCCTGTCTCCTCTCTTCCTAGAGCACGGCCTCTTCACTCCCCCCTCTCTCCTCAGTGCGATAAGTCGCCCCCGTCGCAATTGTACACAACTCCCGGACTAACCCTTTTTTTCTCCTGAAAACTCCCCCGCGCCGAGTCGGACCGGGTAGGCCCGCGAGGCTCGCCGGCACGGACCCCCTCAAGGCCGTGCAGAGTCCCCTCAAGGGTGCAGAGCACAACAATCGTGGAACCCCCTCCCCTCCCCCGTCTTCGCGCCCCCCTTTCCACTTCATCCCCCGCCCCTCTTCACTTCCTGCCTCTCCGCTCTCACCACTTTTCAACCCCCTTTTCTCCCGTCTCGACAGTTCTCCCCGCGCCACTTTGGCAAACACTCTCCTCGCCTCAAGACTTTGGGAACCGTTTTCTTCCCTTATCGTCGTTTCCGGTCTGCTCGGAGGGAAATAAAACGGAGCAAAAGGGATCGCTTTTTCGTCTCCTGTACGGAATCGCTCAGACACCTGACATCGACGGGCGAGGGAAGTCCTTTTTTTTTCAATACAAGTCGCATTTCCCTTCGGCGAATTATTCCGACTTTTCTCCCACCTCCCCAGAATGATTCTTTAATAATAGCTTGGGTGAATGAAAAAGTTTTTCCTTGAGGTACCCAACTTTTTTCTGCGAGCCTTTCTCGATAATAAAGCATGACTACCTGAAAGTGCAAAACGAAAAAGAATACAGGTATCAGAGAGTAAGAGAGGTTCATATTGAGTTCCTAGATAAAGCAGGGAGATTGAAGAAATTGGATGACAATATACGACAGAAGACAGAATATAATACAAGAAGATTATACAAGAATAATCTAATAGCATGTAGGATAAATGATAAACAGATATTTGTACTGAAATTTTTCGGGTTCTTCCAATTATGCTCATCTAAACGTGTAACAGTTTCGCCAGGAATGTGTAGGGAATGGTATATTGCATAAACAACACGAAACAATTCACTTCGGACACGAAAAATCCGATAAATTCCGTCAAAATAAAATAAATTTTGGACCGTAAAAGCCTTCATAACAAATGCTTGCGCTACCCAACACTTTTATGTAAATTACAACTCCTATGTGTTCATTTCTTTGCCCCAAAATGATGCCTAATGTATTCGAATGCCTAATGTAATTCGAATTTGAGAGAACATTTTTGAATGCATAAAAACAAAATGAAAGTTTAAAAGAGAGGGAAGCGAAGCAAGTCAGCCTTAGAGGGATTAAAAAACTACTATGAGTTTGTATCATTTTAGAGTAGCGGTACCAACCCGTGTTACTCGTGTTCTTAAGTGGTAATCGGAGGAAGTTTTATGATGGCGGAAGTAACCATAAGCACAATCGATAGTTGAAATTTTACATTCACCTTTGAGCGAACAGCCGACATTGCATTACAGGCGTGGGAACATTAAAATCGTTAGTGACTGTACTACAGATTCAGCTGTAAATATAAAACATCTACTTAAATTAATAGCATTTAATGAGAAGGAGTGGCTCGTGTATTAATGAGAACAGATTAATGAAATAGATGCCGAGGGGTACTCAAGTGAAAACACGTTGGAAACCGCTGCTCTAGAAATCGGCAAAACTTCGTTGGATCTTCAAGTGCTCACGTATTCAAAAGTAATACCTCGGATCCCTTGACCTAAAATGGTCAACTTTCCTAGGAAGCGCATAATTTGAAACGCAGCGGCACGCGTCCACATTCAGTCCAAAGGAAAAAACATGCGCGCATTAATTACCACTCGATGGGATGCATCCGTCCTTCACCGCTTGAAGCGCAAGAGTTGAGAGTTGGAAATACGCTGGCCACTCGAAAGAAGTCGTTTGTATTTCGCGTGATGGCAACTTCTCTACGTTGGCGCTGGGGCCTCCGAAAAACCCTCCAGGCCATCATTGCAAAATTCATCGACGGGCCGCATAGACTCGCAAAACATGCAACGGGAACGCGGGAGTCCATCACGGAGCTGGATGGGACGGAGTTGTCCTCTCCCTCACCGGTCTCGGAAGTTTATTTGAACACGGTGGTTGGTATGAGCTGGACTCTCTTGTGAAGTTCGTCCATTCCGCTACAAAGCGCGTCGCTGGAATGGTGAAGCGAATGACCGCGAAGTCGGGAAAAGCCGCTGCTTCAATATTAGACCGTTTTCTAGTGGCATCCGAAGAAATTTTAAAAAAATTTGGAACTAGAGTGGACGATATTAATGCGGAGCATCCCCCGGCAGCAGTTTGCATGAGATAAGCCTCTCCCTCCAAACATAGCCTGGAGATGACTTTCATATCTTGCAGTGTCTTTTAATCTGGATGAATAATCCGCGCTTCGGGTGCATCCATGACTTAATGTTTTCTTTTGGATTTTCAGTGAGAGAAAAAATATTTTAAGTTGTCAGTATAAAGAGGAACAATTGAATTATTTCTGATGAATTTTGGACGAAGGTGGATATAATAAGGTATTTACAAGCAAGAGAAACCTTACGTTGGGAGCCTTGGAAACAAAGAGAAGTAAAGGAAAAGTGAGAATTCAGTTTGAAATAGTGACGGAAGCCGTTTATTTCCATAACCATGAAGAGGGAAAGAAAATGGAAAAAAAGCTCTATAGATGTTAGAGATGTAGTGTTAGAAGGACGACAAACCCTGAAGGAATGAAAAGATATACTTGGGATGGTAGTAATAGAAAGGAGTTGCTTGTGGAAACGATAAAGCAATGATGATTGAAAGCTCAAGTAATGGAGAACAATTCCAAATGGTGATGTGACAGGGGAAGCGTACTGGAAACAATAAAGAGGGAGAATTGAAATAGGAATTTAAATGAAATGATGAACGGTCAAATTATGCTTAAGGTTGCCTCATTAGCATCATATAAATTTAGTCATAACGGCGAGAATTCCACAGGAGTGCTATGGAAAACATTAACCTTCTATGATAAAAAAAATTCTTAAGAGTTCATTGTGTAGATGTCAATTTGTAATTTCCCCCTTTAATATTATTTCTTACTTTACTTCAGTTGCGGTAAAAAAATTATTTTGTTAACTCATAAATATTTGAGTTTTTGTCTACGCTAGAGCCGATATATCGGCTCGGGGCACATTTAACGAGAGGAACATAAGCCAATGTCCGGCTGACGGTTCTAAGAGACTTAAGGAAGATTTGGGGGCAGGAAGCGTTCAAAGGAAGAGGAAAAAGAGTGGAATCGAATCATTCTATCCCAACACACCTTCACGGTTAGAATACCAGATGATGGTAATAGGCTGTCAGGCTTTAGGATCCGATCCATTCCTGTTGTAACAGACTAATCTCCTATCTATCAGCAATATCGTCACAAAGGTAAATCACACCATGTTTACCTCCAACACCCTCAGAGAAACACGGTTCAAAGGGACACCTATTACGTCTATCCGTGTGCGCTCATGTTTATCAGTTAATCCATGACCGTATCTGCCTGCAGTGGACTTCATTTTTTCCTTCACGTCGATACCTTTTGCCATTCACATCATTTCTCAAAGTAGGACATCGTAAGTTACCCTGTTTTTCCAGGTGGAATCGTATGTACCGTGATTGTCGAGTGATTGAATGTCACCATTTAGGTACAAAAGAGGTACAGTACAGCACAGCACATAGTCTGCTTTCAACGGGCATAGTTGTCGATCGAGGAAATTTGTCCATTGGAGGTGCAGCTTGTGGCATCAGAATCGCCTCCGCATGATAAAGCCATCCAAGAGGTCAAAAAGGTCTCCGGGAATTCTTAACCATGGGGAGAGAATCATTATGCTGTGATTCGCCGACGACATAGCAGTCATGGCAGAACAGAAGGAGATATAAAAAGGAAACTAGGAAATATGGTAAGTACAATTGCCAGGTATCACCTGAAGGTCCATAAAAAGAAAACTAAGTTATTCGTATGCAGTAGGAGAAAAGAAGCCAGGAACAATGTTAGTTAAACTAGGAAAACAAAAACCGAGGAGGTGGAAGAGTTATATTACCTAGGAAGCGGGTAACCAGCGATGGACGAAGTAAAAGAGAAATTGCCAGCAGAATTGCCCAAGCGAAAAGGGCAATTTACCAAAACAAGACCCTGCTTACAGCTGCAAGTACAAGCGTGGAAGAAAGGAAACATTTCATTAGAAAATAAATCAGAAGCATTCTACAATATGGCTGCGAAGCGTGGACGATAACAGTAGCAGAGAAGTCAAGGCTGGAAGCATTTGAAATGTGGTACTACCAAAGAATGATGAAGATAAAATGCATCGACCGAGTGCCAAACGAAGTCTTAAGAAGAGCGGGAGAAAAAATATGCCTACTGAATACCCTAAAAAGAAGACGGAACAACTTAATCGGCCACATATTAAGACACGATGGCCTGATGAAGACAATCGTCTAGGGAAAAGTGAACGAGAGGAATGGAAAAGACAGACCTCGTATGAGATCTATGGAACAGGTAGTGAAGGATGTGAAAGAGGAATTACATTAATATGAAGAGGTTGGTCAACAGAAGAATCGAGTGGAGGGCTGCGTCATACCAATCCTAGGATTGTTGACCAATGATGTTGAGAATGAACAAATAAGATGGAGCATTGCTCTGCAATCTACCAACGCTAGTATATCTTTGTCATTATCTCCTGACAAGTGTATCATAGCACTAAATTTCCCGTGGACTCATACATAAACGCAAAAAGTTTGAATTGAGGTTCGAGTCGTTCAGAGCGCTGAAGGAACAAAGCTTTTAAAAGGACGGATCGCCTACCCATTACGGCCTCCCTCACGGATCTCTCTGTTCGTTATCTTCTTCCTCAGGAGGAAACCCCCGCCCTCCCGTACATTGTTCCCTTATTTGCACCTCTCTTCCTGAAAACCCCGAGCGCAACCTGTCCGCCGACAGAGGGGAGGAGTAGAGAGAGGCTCTCCTCTTCCCCCTCTCTTCCTCCTCATGCTCGTGGAACCCCTTGGCTCGCCCGACACTGCCTTTCAACTTCCGGCTCCTTCCTCCCGTCTTCCTCTTATAACGCACACTCGCCAACGTTCCGGCGTTGAAAAACCTCACGACGCACCAGCGTGTTTTAACTCTCTTCACGCGTCTCACCCCACTCCATGCCCGCTTCAACTCCTTCCTTCCTGCAGAAGTGCTATTCCTGATTTACGAACTGGGGAGAACGTGCTAAAACTATCACGCCACCCTCCTTTCCCCCTTATCAGACGAGAGACGATTTGCGATCACCCTTTTGAATGAATGGTACGGTATCCCAAGAAGTACATATTTTTTCCTGGTTCGCTATAATGAACTAAATTGATAAATTGCCGTTCTTTCATTTCTAGAAGCTGCACAGCGGATAATAAGATTCAGTTCTATACAGTGGAGTTAAACCCTTGTTGTTTACTTGCTCATATTAGCTACAAACCTAACATAACAAACTGTTAGCAATACAATTGTAAAAGCTTTAACGCTAAAAGACACGATTAGCTTCATGAGATACTTTGATCTTACGTTATGGTCTTACTTTATAAAAGTGAAGTAGTTCTTACTTCTTTGATTCTGACACGTCATTATGAGAATTAACACCAATGAAATTATAGACGAATATTTGAGACACTTTGATCTTACGTTATGGTCTTACTTTATAAAAGTGAAGTAGTTCTTACTTCTTTGATTCTGACACGTCATTATGAGAATTAACACCAATGAAATTATAGACGAATATTTAAGACACTTTGATCTTACGTTATGGTCTTACTTTATAAAAGTGAAGTAGTTCTTACTTCTTTGATTCTGACACGTCATTATGAGAATTAACACCAATGAAATTATAGACGAATATTTGAGCGATATTATTGTAAAACAAAATACCTACTCAATACCAGATTTTTCCTTTTCGGAAAACCAGTTAGTTTCTATTTCTCGATTAGCATGCGCATCGAAACAATGACTTCATGTTTCCTCTTCCGTAATATTATTCATTTTTTTGTCTGGAGGACATAGACACCGAAGAGTTGTAGTTGGATCTATTGGAAAGAGTGCCAATTGTGTGGAGTTTCACATTTTTAAAGTGCCTACTGTGCTAGCAAAAATTATCGTACCTCAGCTTTATGATAAACGAGCCAAATTTGATCTTACCACGACTGTAGGAAAATCATTATGACCAAACTCAAAACAAAAACCACGTGGAATAAATCACTTAATATTTACAACTAATGCGTTATTTTATTTCTTTAAATTATTGTTGAAATATGGACCGATCAAGTTAATCATTCCTTGCTTTTGCTAGAGATGCTATTGTTGGTCGGCTTCAAAAATCCTCTTATTTACGCTGAAGAGGACGCACAAAGATTGAATTGAAGCCTGACGCACAATTGCTGCGACCGAATTTTGATAAAAAAATTTAACATTTGATTACAACTAGAATTAATAAATACAGCAATAAAATACAATAAATTCATAGAATTTCAAAATCATAAATATTGATATGGATATAAAATACCTTTTCCACGGAAAAGTTTAGAATATTAGTGCACGACAAATACGTGAATAACCGACGAGTCAGCGTAGAAGGGCAGAGAAAGGAAAAATAATACAATGATTGCATTCTGGAAGTCTACATCATCACGGAGGTTGAAGCAGTAAAGAGATACGGTATGCAATGTTACGAAATTGGTGCAGTAATAAATATCGTAACTTTGTACCGTACGGTAGGTACCCAAAACATCGTACCGTAAATTTCGTGCAATTATTGGAACAAAAATATAATGTTTTACCATACCGTGCTCCAACCTTTGTTAGTGGGTATTTTTTTAAGCAGACTCCAAATAGTAGTACTCATGGTTCATGATGGTAAAGCTGTGTATTTCCCATTCATTTGTTTCGCTAAACATTTTGTCCCATTAGCAGAATTTGTAGTCTCTAGAGGCGAGGGCTTCGGTGTTCCTGTTGATGCATACAGAGGTTCTCCCGGGAGTCTTTTTATTTTTTCATTTTTGAAAAAAATCTCTGGATTGAATCAATGGCTGCAAGAAACGCGGAGCCTCATAGAATTCATGGAGTTCGCGGCGCGCTATTCATGTCAACCGATCTTTCCTTCATGAGAATCGGTGCGTTCACCCCACAAATAAAAACAGTAAGATAAAAATGTGTTTGAGGGCTTTTGGATAAGAGCAAAAGTTGACCAATTACGCCTAGCGAAATTGGGGATAGCGAACGTATCATGGAATAAAAGGGCTTGTGCAACTCTGTGAAGTCCACTTTTATAACATATTCACAAGTTTCAATGCGGAATTTTGCATCATTTTCCTTCCAAGGGGAAGCCATAGCATTGCTTCGCTTTGCCTCTCTTTTATTTAGCAAAAAGAGCGAAAGAAAAATTTGCTGGGTGAATAGCAAATCTTAGATATTGAATAGTAAGTTTTCTCTAAATGTTGGAATAGGTGGGTCGTTCGTTGAATTTTGAAATTCCTGACGGGCAGAATATTTACTCATTCCGTTGTTTGGTTAGTTAAAATATCCTTTATTTGCTTAAATGAAATTCATATGTTTATGATGGCTTCTCATATCATGTTGCAGGATTTTCAATATGCTTCACTCATTGGAGAAGTTTTCGATGAATCTTAACAAAGTTTTGAAGTGAACCTATACATAAATACTCATGACTTACCAAGTAATTCTTCAGTCTATTTGCTATTTAACTACTTTATTATGATGCCAATCTTTCCCCTTTTTAAGCCCCTTTTTTTCCTTCTGTCACTCCCTTCGCTATCCGCGCAACTCTTTTCCTCCATCCCCAACTTACAACCCCTTTCTATTCCCTATTACGTCTATACACGTGATAGGAAAACGTGTCTAAAAATAAGGGGAAATCTATAATTTTTCCCTTATTTTTATTTCTGCTCACTTCTAATATGTAACTATTACATTCATATGTTTATTTCCTTTCAAAACCATATTCTTTCTATATCTAGTGCAGTACATTTTCAATCTCCTCCTTTCACACCTGGTAGTTGTACATCCTGACACCTTTTAAAATTAGTTTCAAGCCCGATTTTGAAATATGTTGCAAAAATTTTCATGACGTAAAAAACCCTCTTAAATATACCATAATTAAATTGTTGTCCACATTGGCAAAATAATGTTCTTAATCGCCAAAAGTGCATACCAAAACCGGAATAATTATTGACCACGACATTAACTTAACTGCCAGATAACGCTCACGTGATGCAAAATGGAAATTCTTATCGCGAGCAGCAGGTAGTCTCCAACATAACCTGATGGGCGAACAACATGCCGTGTTAATATTGGATGTAGTCCCACTTTGTAGCTTCCACGAACATATTTTGTAGGAGTTATCGCGTCTTAAATCGCTGCCATCGATCAATTTGTAGCTTATTTATGGAATATTCTCACTGTCACATAGTGGAAGCATTGCATATCGAGTAAAATAAATAACAGTTACTTAAAAAGGTCCCTCAAAAGAGCATCAAACTATTTGTGCGTGGTATTGTTGACTGGCAACGTAGGAGCCGTGCGTGGTGAAATAGGTGGTACAACATTCAATAAATTATGTAAGTTTACAAAATAACTGCTTTTCATTTTGTCCGGTAAAGCTTAGAGTTAATTAATGTTTCTCTCAAGGAACGGAGAGCATTTGTCTTTTTCGCCCAAAATTTTGACGCACTTTTGCTCCAACATCACGCTCCATGTTACGCATTCCTGTTCCAATATGCGTCATGTCCCTACCCTAGATGCACCCACCCACAGGCCAGGGGACTCGGATCAATCTAACCCAGTTCCGAATCACTCGCCCTCCAAATCCAGGGGTTGCTTTCTCCTCTTAATCCAGACTTGGCGGAATGAAATAATATTTTCTCGTGAGGGCGTCTACGATGTGGAAAATGAGTGTTCCCGCGGAGATTGAGAGTGAGAAAGCGAAAGAGAAAATGGAGTAACGCAGATAATTGCGCTCGACATGATGTGTTTCATCACTTTTTTGCTACACGCGTGGTCGCTCTCAAGTCAGCCCTCTGTCTATTTCTCTCCCTTACCACTTTCCGCAATCATCAGTCCTTCCCTTTTCTTTCCCCCCTTTTCGTCACCTCTCCCCACTCTTCCCTTACACATGTCCTCTCCCCCCCACCCACCTGCACTCTCTCCGACATGATCCCACCGCGACAAGTGCACGGGAGGCGAGGAAGCGTGAAGCTTTTGTTGGCAGGTGTATGTTGTGCGGTGTGGAAAGGGAAGAGAGGGTGGAGGTTTACTCCCAGTCTGTTGGGGGATTGTCCACCTGTTATTGTGAGCGACGACGCTTTTAAAAAGAAGTAAAGGGAGGGTGGTGTTGTCTGTTTAAGGGTGGCGAGGTCTGAAGGGGAGGGAATCGGACTCGGATGGCGGAGTGAGGAGACTGCGAATATCCACCCCCGCGCTCCCATCCCTCTCTCCACCGCCAGCCACCCTCTCCCCCCCCCCCCCCATTCCCCTTCTCGCGCATTGAAAAAGGTGCGTAGAAATAGCTCAGAGCGTTTTTTTTAATTTCAACATCATTATTATTTTTTCCCGCGAGGATACTCCACAAGTGTCAAACAATGGGTGCGGAAACACTTCGGTTAGTCGCGAACGAATGCACATAACGTCGTCCATGAAACAAGTCCCGGCCGTACAAAATTTCGCGGAGATTCAAAGTTTTCGAGTAACTGTCCTGTTGCGAATAGCTACCCGCTAGCGAAGTGAGTGTGAGGATGACTCAATAGAGTCGAAAGAGGTGGCACTGAAAAATTCAAGTAGATCTCAATTCGCGAATTATTAAAAAAAAGCGAGCGTCGTACAGATGAAGCACAACGTTGAATCCTCAGCTTCTGTGGCGGGTAAATAGTGCTAAATGCGGAAACATGGCATGCAAGCGCTACATCGGATACAGAACAAGTAACGATCGAAGCGCTGCAGTTTTGCACGCTTCAATTGCATATACTCCAATAGTAATACGACCCATGACAAATAATTACCATGGTGCATTACATTTATGGCATGTCCGTAGCTAAGCCATTAAAGTTTCACCCACCCTAAAAAGACAGCATGGACAGTGATTGGAGTAAAGTGGAAAGCTTAATTTGACTCCCTCCGTAAATGCACCCCGCGTTATTCATCGAAATTAATTATATTCATAATAACATAATTGAGAGGCTATTAATGTATGCAAGTAACGAAGAAATAACGTTTTCATCGGGATCAATTTTTTGCTTTTGCGACTAATGCCTTAATATGCCGGGGAATTAAGCAGATATTCTTTGAGTAATATTGAATTATCTCGCTGACTTTCATGGCCACAGCCTACTTAATTTGCTTTTCTTTTTTTCAAAATAGGAGTCATCCATTTAGATTTATTAAAAAACATTTCCTCAGTTTCTAAAGGTACGTTCAGAAGCGTTCCAATCTAAAAATAAGTTGGTGGTTTCAGGCGTAACTTGGTGGAATCTCATCGTTGATTAAAACACAGTGACTTCGTGGATCCACAATATTTAAAAACTTTATTGACGTCGAAACCTGGGTCGTCAATAAAGTTTTTAAATATTGTGGATCCACGAAGTCACTGTGTTTTAATCAACTAAAAATAAGTACAAATTATTTTTTCCAAAAATATTTGCAATAATGAATTGCATTGAATGTCATTATTTGGACTGAGAAACCTTATGCTAAATCTTTAATTTTGGATCAACCATTCTAAAATCTCCAAAATATTGAACTCCTCATCTACTGGGCCACGAATAATCATACTATTTGATTAAATATTAGGTTACATTTCAAAACTCTTCCTTGATGTTGGCCCTGTGAGGATTAACTCCATCTATCAACTCCACTGCTGGTCACCCGTCCTAATATTTATTTGACGCAGCTCTCCCCAACTCATGACTCGTCAACGTTTTCACGATAAAGTATCCTTCCCTGTCATGTACTTCGTCCAATAATCTTCAAAATAGTAATCGGCAGAATATATCTTTTTAATGGCTTGGATAAGCAAATTATAGGGTGAAATTTGTTTTTATATCGTGACCTTGACTCAAAGAGGTGTGTCCCCAACCCATTGCGCTGAAATCAATCGATGACGTTTCATCTTCCATGATATTTGAAAAATCAAACCTTTCTACCAAAATTCAGTCATCATTCATTGACTAAATTATTTGGAAGAGCAATTTTACGTTGCCGATAAAATTATTGTGACCTTCTGGTTTCGGCATTCAAAATACTTGTCAGGGCTCTTAGCTATTTGTAACTAGGTTTTGACTAGTAGGTGGACCTATTGGGGACCTGGAAAATATTTTTGATTGACGAACTGTGCAACGGTGCACGGTTTGACTTACTCGTCTGATATAGACGAGTAAATCAAACCGTGTTAATTCAATCCGTACTTATTTTGACGTCGTTGACGTCAACGTATTTGACGAATCTATTTGACGAATGTATTTAACGTCAAAAGATCCAAATCTGAGCGTAATCTTGGATATCTATAAATAAGTAAATACCTAAGTAGTCTGACATATGACTACCTTGATGCAAGTAATAATCCGTTTGTGATAAGTATTTAAAATGCGTATTTATTTCTTCCTTCACCCTAAATTACTTTTATCTGTAGCCATTGTTAACATCGACGACTTTCAGTTGGCAGAACAAATGGACTAATGGGAACTTAAGGGCTTTACTTTGGGTAATTCCAGTTCTGTCTATTTTTCTGCTCACTTACTGGGGCAGTATTGTGCTGCCTTCGAAGTCCTTTCGAATCCAGATGGGTACGTGGTTGGTGGTAGATGGGAATCAATTTAAACGTAATAACACGTGATTTGGTATCTTTTGAAATTTCAAATTCAGCATGATGAATGAATCAAGGGAAAAAACGGAAGCATTTTAAGGGATGTAACCGTTTCCTGCGTTCGACCGTTACACGGTAATAAATTCATGTTCCTACCTATTTGGAGAAAAAAAAATACCCAGACGGCGTCTCAGAAGACTAACAGGTGTGTGTCAGAAGCAAATGGGCCTGCCTTTATTTTGGGGAAGGAAGACAAGACTATAAGACAGAGGAGAGTCAAAACAAAAAAGACCACGGGGCGGGAATACCAGGCGTTCTCTTATAAGAATTCCGTATTCATGGAATTCGTCCGTATTCATGGAATACCGCTATACAAGCGCGTAGCTAGCTCGGCCGTCTACGAAAGACACTGACTTGCATATTAAGAAGTGTCATTCGTGGATTATTTTCACTAAGAAAATAACGGTTCTGTACTCGTATATTCTTCCGTCGTGATGAAAATAAGTAAGTAGGCTTTGCAGCAATGTACCTGATATGACATTCGCTGGATGCAGCACAATCAGATTTGCGTATGTGGCTTTTTTAACTATTGTAAGCCCTAACAATTTTTTCCAGAGAATAATATTCCTTCAACAGGAAATCAGGATAATGCAGGGTATTCACGGACTGCTAGCCATATTATGTCACAAAGCAGCCGAAGTCGTGCGCATGGCGCCACCCTCCACGAGTTGTCGACGTTGAAACACTAAGGTACTTGTAACGACAATCGAAGAACACGTACTAGCCGTGAAAACTTTAACGGCGTTACCCGCAGGGTAGGCGGGTAGAAAATGCACTGAGAACCAATGAAATTCGAACGTCACTATGGTCGGTAGAATGCTGGGTAAGAAAGATGGAGGAAGGCAGGAAAAAGATATTCTGGATAGTAAAACAGAAATCTGATGAAAAATACCTTTTACTATGGGCAATTTGAGGGATCGCAAATAACACATGGACATCTCATGTGATGCGGTAAGTTTGTCTCCGTCTGACTCATTACTATGCCACTAAACCTGTACACGCATTAATGGTTCCATATCGCTCATTAATGGCTTATCAAATTATTTTATCAAATTAATCAGGCGAATGTAGACGACCCGCGCGACGTTCTGCTTTATTTTTTTCTCACGCATCCGGGTCTGTGGAGGAAAAAGTCACGTCAAGTTGATTTTGTTTATTATTTAATATTCTATATTTTATTATTCTTGGCATGTGATGCACTCGGAATTATTTTCTATTGCTGCATTCAAACCTTTGCCGATAAAGGGTGATACAATATGGCATCAATAGAGTCTTATATTTTGGAAAATAATTCAAATATTAATGAAAATTAACCTCATAATGTTTCTTTTAGCTGCACTCTAAAGATTAGTTGTACAGGTTTAAAAATGTATTGTTGAATGATTATAATATAAGGAAAGTAAACTTTATATGAGGAGTAATAACACATATTGCATCTGCAAATCTTTTTCCAGGGAAATATTATCAACGCATAATAGGAAGTAGATTTTTTTCTACGATAAACTTACTTGCTTTTGTAGAAATGCTATTGTGGCTGATTATCTGTATATATTAAAAATCTAAGATTAGAAAAGAAAAGAAATTCAAAATCCAGTATCTAAAATCGAGACAAAGATCCGAAACCTAGGCAAGGATCCGGGTCCAAAAAAAATCTGGATCCATCCATCACCGTACCGAAAAGAGATCCATTACGCTTCATTCTTTGAAGTATTCATAACACGTGTTATAATGAGACGCGAAAATACCAAATTTTAAGTCAATGGTGTTTATTTTATTTTTCGACACTGGTCGTTTTTGGTAAGGGATGCCGCTGAGTTAGCGTTGTGAGCACTGGGAAATGGAACTGAGGTTTACTGGTTCAAATCCAAGGCACGGTAATTTTCAAAAGTAAGACACTTGAAAAATATAAATTAGAAAATATATAAGTGGATGTCTGCGGGTGAGATGTGTGTTTGAAGAACACCGGGGAAAGAACTGAGTTTACGAGGAACTATCTAAGAAACGCACAAGACTTGAAAAAACTGTAAATGTTTTATTTACCTCGTTAAAGTTCAAATATATTGAATGTTTGTTTCTAGGCAAACATCACTTTGGGTTGACAGCGGCTATTAAGTCACTGAGAGTGCACAACAGATAGTTAACAACATAGTGCACATGAGAGTGGAAAACAACATGGAATATAATTGAAATGCAACTCATATGTATTATGTTTTTCGAAAAATGGAAATTTGGAATTCTGAGATCCGACATTGGATTGCGCTGATGTCAAAGTAAAGTTTTCAAATCACACCACCCACTGGATTATATAACAACGTCATTATAAAGTTCAAATTCTATATTTCGAATATTTTTTATTTTTCTTTATTACCTTTTACGTTTACCCAGCATATAAATGTAACGATAGGGTGTAAAATGAACGATCAAACAAGAATATATTAATCTTTTTAACATTTTTCATTTATACACAAATGGTTAAACACTTGCATAAATTATTTATTCTACACATCAACAACATTACCTCGATGCGATTAGTTTTGAAATTAGCTCTCTTAAAAATTTATTTCTATCTTGATACAAATTCAGTTCGTTACAATATTTGTTACATGTAATACACAATCTGTTATTAGGAGAATTTTATCAGTAATCACTATTTAAATTCATGATATAAAATGTCATCATATTTCTCACTTTTTTCGATGGAACGAAGAAATTTCATCAATTTAACAGCGTGCTATATTTCCCTTTATATATTACATCATGTAAAGATAGAAGATCATTCAACATTCTCCGATCAAATAATCATATAAATGAAACATTTACACTAAGTCATCGTATTTTATATGATTCAGCATGATGGGATGAACCATGGCCGACTTCATAACAGGCCATGACATGCAATGTGGCAACATCGTTTCACGTGACGATAGGGGTCCTACGGGGTCCGGCGATCGTCTGCTGCGGCCGAGGGGCGTGAGGAAGAGAGAGCTGCCGAATTCCTACCCTTTGAAACAAAATAAAGCTGAAGCCTTTCATTTAGCCCTTAGTCTTTTGAACAAAATTGATGATAGTTCTTTTAGATACAGAGACCTGAAAAAAATACCGTAGCGAAGGAAACCGCAGAAATGCTTTGAAGAATTATCACCACACAGTCCCGGCCGGTAAATCCCCAACTTAAAAGACCATTTGGGGGCGTTTACCCGAATAACTTAAAGGGTGCGATATGAATAACCGCAGTGCTCGTCATTTGGCCTCACCGGTGAATTTGAGTATCGCGACTCCCAAAAGCAAGAAAAAAAATGCACATTTCATGTCTTATTATTCCTGGAAACATCGTGCATAAGGCTGAATACAGTATAATCATTGTAAGATAATTTACTTACGTTGTAGAAAATTGTACGCTGTGAAAAAGCGAAAAACCAACCCTTGAAACACCTTTTCCAAGTAAGATATCTTTCCTATCCCCTGGTGAAAAAGTTAACCGCGATTACATCAAAGGAAATATCAACCTGCACTACAGTACCTTAATGCCAACTAAGAAAATACATTTCTATACCTAGGATTTGTTCCACTTTTAATAATAAAACGTTTGAGTAAATATTTTTTATTGTTACAGTCAATGTACATAAGGTTATATAGGTTTTTGTGAGATGATATCCCATCAACATGTACTTTTCTTTACAAACATAGCTTATTTTGACCTCATGGGTAAAAGTGTTCTGTAGGCATTAGTCCATTGTATCCTTTACTTGTTGCTGTTTCCTCTAGTATGGTCAGCGCAAATGGCCATATTCCTAGGAAAAAAGAAAGAAAACTTAGTATGACCTCACAACTTGAATAAGGATAATGTGTCAGATTTTCGTGGTTGGATTCTTGGTCAGCATTAACTCATGCCAAGTATCTAAACAGACGTAAATCAGGTGTCATATTTTAATACCTTCAATTCACTGTATTTTCTATACCACACATGATGTATCAAGTAAAATCAATAACATGAATTAAAATTGTAAAAATTGGGAGGTATTTACATTCAACTATGCCCGAAGACATTAAAAAGGTGGAGTGATTAAAATTCATACTTCAAAATTCATATAAAATTCAAAAAAAATAACCTCTCCACATTCACAGAAATGTTTAATTATATATACAAGAATTTTGAACTCAAACTTTTTACCTATATTTGAGTGTAAACTGTGTATTCATAAAATGTGAATTTTTATCTTCAATTAAGTGACATGCCTCATCTTCAACATATCCAATGTAACATGATCAATACATGATTCTTATTATTAAACTACATGTGCACTTTAGTATATATCCACACATTCAAAGGTTCAGTGTCCTCACTAAATAAATCACAGAAAATGTGATCTCCCCAGGGTAGGAACTCACTTTAAAATTTCTTTAGTAAATAAAATTTGTGACATCACATTGACAATTAAAACCCAACCAATAAATTATAGGCAGGTTAAAGAATCATCATTTAAAAGGATAAATTATTAGTACAAATCTTCACCTAAAACTTGAATTAAAAAACTGATTTGTAATAGCATCACTTATATCAAATTAACATCACATGATATGAATTTTCAGTTGTGGTCAAACATCTCAATGACCTGCATTCCAGGTGGATTTAATTGGAAGACTGGTCGACACAAGTTACAATTCCCGGAAGAAAAGGAAAGAGAATAAGTTATTTATTACAACATGGGCCTACTGGTCATTTTTCATTTCCTACAGTTTTGCATGCTATTGTCTCTCAACGGCAATCATATAAGTAGACATTAGCTGGACTGGGAACGTACATTTTCGGTCACAGAGTACTTCACTTAATCCCCACAAGGATGCTTAATCACAGCACAGGAAAGAAAAGCCTCTTCATATTTGACTGGGATAAGGCACTGCATGATTGCATGCATATGCCGCACTACGTCAATTACAATAGATGCCGGTATTGTCAAGCCACCTCTATTAATGTCATCATGTAATAATAATAATAAAGTATGCATTGGTCGCCCCATCACAGTTGCTTAAGGTACTCGAGCACAAATCACAACCAAACCTCTGCTATGTGCATAATGATATCCATGTCCACCTCGATATGTCTATCATGTTTACAAACAATTTCATGGAATTGTGTGAAATCAGAGCACTCACCACCACGATTTTGTTACACATCCTCCTCCAATACATTGCTGTGCAAATTAATTTGTACATACCTGGCGGAACGAAGTCCAAGCAGTCTTTTCACCCTAATCTTCTTCTCTGCCTCAAGGACTTGCACAACGGAGACATTATAATTCCCCCCTGAACAGCCACAAATTCCTACGACACTCCTCTCCAGGAAAATAAAACACGGTGACGTATCCCTCTTCCTTCTGCGAAGTGTAATTGCATTTGCAAACCGTGACACAACATCGGCGGGGCATCTTGAAATAAAGAATAATACGCAGCCATTATTTTCGTGTTTGATAATGCACGTGATGCTAAATTTGAACAATAAAGAATAACAAAATTTGCTAATCAGGGCCCAGGTTAAAAACCTAGTCACGATAAACACGAACGTGTATCACAAAATGCGAAAGCTCAGGCTAATTTACTAATCTACAAGCTAAATTACTAATCCACAAAACGCACAATCTAAGTACCTAGAGCTTGAGAATTCATAGTCGCGGAATTAAACACATATACGAGAACGCTAACCATATAACAAAACTAATAACTATAAAACAAATGATATGAACAACTGTCTTGAGAAAATAGGCAAATGTAATAAACTTATGTTCTAATAAAGTTGTCTCCGGGCAGATGTGGTGGAATTCATTTACAATTCATTGCGTAAAACACAGCTTACGTAAGAAAATAGTCCACTTTTAACTATTCCCTGGGCCCAGTGTTCAAGATTTAATCACCTTCACTTTCAACTCACAGCGTGAGCACATGGTCGAGCAATTTTACAGATTGATAAATATAAAGCATTTTTCAATTTCTACTGATAATAATCATACCAAATTTTTCTACATACCTTTAGTCACGTCTGAGTATCACAGTTATGACGGCTTGTTCACAGAAAACTATTTAAAAATTAGTTTTCGGTCACCACGATCAACTCCACACGTACTGACGTCAAGCATTCACGAAGAAGCAATAGGACCCCCATGCGATGTTGCCACATTTGCATGTCATGGCCTGTTATGAAGTCGGCCATGGATGAACGTGATACCGAATATGACACACATACCTTAAAAACCTTTTTTTTAATTCTCTCAACTGTACTTTTTGCATAATAATATTACAGATTAGTATTCTAATTTACTCCTTACAAGAGAATAATACAATAGTTTTAACACATATTCATTCCTAAAGTACCTTTCCATACGGTATAGAAAACCCTGCATCTTACGAGCAGACATGGTAATGTATGAACTATGCATGAATAATTTTACTGAATCCCTTTGCGATTATTAGACGCAGCACTACATTTTCGTTTCCGAGCAAATAGCAAGAGCTTTAGGTTGACAGCGGCTTAATACTACAGAGAGCAAATGGGGGTGGAGTTGAACGACGCTTCTTTTCACCGAAACAAAGTACAGTCATCATCATCATGGAAACATATAATTCAAGGTGACGGTTTTTCCTAATTGGAAAATATGATTAAATATTATCGACAACAATATTCCAATAAGAGTATAATTATTTCACAAATTGTACGCAATTGATATTGAAACCAAAACTATTTCGCTTTAAGAACAAAAACCATTTTAACATTTCCTTTCTTGTGGCGTTTGCAGTTTAACATCCATGACATTTATTTTTCTATGTCAAAGCTGTTACGATTTTCTTCAAGTATTGAGATATTGTAGGTTTTTGCGAATGAAGGAAAAAATAACTAGCAACTGAAATGCAACTCAGATGTAGTACAAAAGTAGCATATGTTGTTCATAAAAACATTTACTGACAAAAATAATAATTTATTTAATTATTATTTACGTCGTAATTGCGACTCAAATTACAAAATTAGGAGAAAAATATGCTCATGAATCTTTTATTTGTATTTGTATTACTAATAATTGCAATTTCATAAAAAATCATATCACATCAGGATTGTGAAAATCCTATCAATACACTAGCTTAAATCAAAAAATACTTGCTATTTGCTATAAATATCCATCAATTAACAGAAATAG
Organism: Platycnemis pennipes; assembly: GCA_933228895.1. NCBI lineage: Eukaryota > Metazoa > Arthropoda > Insecta > Odonata > Platycnemididae > Platycnemis > Platycnemis pennipes. Next base: position 59,588,941 of record OW121853.1, read on the forward strand.
TATTAGTTAAAATATTTGCACGGGTGAATTACTAAGTAAAGCAAGAATTTTAAATATCGTAAAGTAATTGTTATATTTCTCGAATATATCTCTATTCTTCGTACATCCAGGAAAAAGTTGCGAATTGCTTTCAATTTTCCTATAAAGTCATTGCAATCTCAATGCACGTTAATAAAGCAAACTAACTTAAACTACAACTTCCCCTAATTGAGGTAAAAACTCACCTGGCCTCCCGTCACTGCGTCCCAACAAAAACTGAAGACCGAATGTCTAATCACGGGTATCGCAGCTACGGTCTGGCGTGACGTCAACTTGACTGGACCAATCACCAAAGTGCAAAGCAAAGTTCAATTCGTCGTGAATAATAATTTCGGAAACGTTAAAGATATCGCGGATGTGAATATCCTCTTGCTATTTCTACTTCTGAATATACATTTTAGATAGTAATATTCCCCTATAATTTCAGCATGGATGTTTTCGAACGTAGTTTATTATAAAATTTAGTGTGCCATCTGCTATTACCTCCGTTAACTACTCGTTTTGGCGGGAAAAAGTGACTAAACACGCAGTAGACTGTTGTAATTTAAAACTCCCTGAAATATGTCCTAAAATGAAAAATTTAGAAGAGAAATTGTTTTCAAACGACTACATATCATAACACTGTGCGCTGAGCTGAGAGTTTATTTCGGGTGTACCCTTAAATTTGAACGACATCTGATACCCTATTTCAGTTAACGGTGCGAGAATTATTGCGTTTTTGGAATAGTTGCATAACAAATAATTTCAGATTTACATGGCCATCGACATTCAAATGGGAATTCCATTATCCTCTACCATGGTTAGAAAATTAGATTAAATAAATTATTCAATAGAACCACTGTTCGCCCCTGCCAAACACCCTTCTGGTTGCTTACTGGCTGTAATGGGAAGTATCGAGTATATCATATCTATGTTGAATACCAAACAAAGATTAGTACTTGCTAATATAAATCTTCCTACTGCAACATCAACGAACTTCGTAGGTATCACGCAGAATTACTCAGCAACGTAAATTACATTTCAACGTGGATAGCTACATAAACATGGGGAATGGAAGTAAACCAAGTGATTACTTAGCTTTACGGTGACTCTTGAAAAATACCAATATGCTCTGATTACAGCAAGGGTAGCTTCACTGCAACAATTTACGGTTAATTCTTCTTGGCAAGGTACTTACAATATAACCTGTATAACCGCGAAGCACACAAACACGTCACGATATAACTTCCTCAGTTATCACGTATTTCACAAAACTATACCACAACTATTCATATCTCACTTTCGAGGTTATGTTGGCAAATGAAACACTGCTCGGTTCTAATTAAACTCTCTCACAAATTCCGCTGGATAACGCATTGAGATGTATTAACAACTTGAGGACTATCGATTTGCAAACAGGCTTCTCTGGGGGCAGGATATGTTGAGTAACATAATCTTCTCGGGGACAGGTTACCTTTACGATACATGTCACCATTATACATCGCCAATCTTAGACTTCTTCACTCAATGAAACTCAAGTGGTAACTTCTTGTAAAAGACTTAATACGAAAACCAATTTCTTGCTACATGACGGAAACGCCTCCAAGCATTCTCGCTTGGGTTTCACGTCAATGATCAGCTGTTCGGGATTGAGCTCTTTTCTCATACAAAGAAGATAAGGAACTAAAGGAATTGCTTCGTTTTTTAACTTGGAAGGCCGTGGGTTTCACAAACACTGAAATGACTTCTTCTCACTTTCGCTCTCAGGGTCGAGAACGAAGCACTTCCGAAAAAGCTGTAGGTAATTGAATGCCATTAAAGGCGGACCTCGTCGGAAATATTTCAGGCTCCGTCAATGAAACCGATGAATTGAGTGAAATATAATGAGCACGTAATGAATGTATTGACTGAAAAGTAATGAGTGTATTGGGTGAAACGTAATAACTGTATTGAATGAATGTAATGACTGATATGTAATAAGTGTATGGAGTGAAATTTAATGAGTTTGAAATGAGTGTATTGAGTGAACTACCATTAGATGACATTAAAAAAAGAAAGGTCATTCGAATTAAATTACGTTCCCTAACCCTCGATGTACTTGCGGCTCTACATTAGGCAATATTCACGCAGCCCGAAGATTATTATCAACCAGCGCTCTGAGTCAACTAGATTAATTCAATAAGGTTATCTGCATCCTGATTTCAGCAATGAAATATCGCTGTAATAAACTAGACACAAGGTCACAACTGCAATAAATTCCCCTCTAATTAAAAGAAGAGTATTTAAGTTTAAGTAAGAATATTTCAGTTTTAGTAATAATATTTAAATTTTAGTAAGAATATTTATGTTTAAGTAAGGTAATGCTGTTTTTGTAGTTCGTGGAGGCGGCCGAAAACCAAGACCATTTTTACCACTTATCGTAGGTCAGGGAAAGGGGTTGTAATCGGGGAAGGGGTTTGAATAGTGGAGGTAAGCTTAAGATAAGGAGCAAGACTAAATGTAGGAAACCATTACTTATGCTCCGTTAATGCTTTGTCAATAAAACCAACCCATTGATGAAAGAGACCTAGTTGGTGGAGCCTGAACCTACCAGCATTGGTATAATACTTAGCATCTACATCTTCATAACCCCTGCAAACAACCACAAGAGTGTGTGGCAGGGCTTGAACCATCACCAGGACCCTCCAAGAACATATACTGCCAATTATTTACTGCAAAGAAACAAATGATAAGAGTCGCACATTTTCTACGTTATTTACAATTTTGTACCATTATCAAAGGTGCATGATTTTCAGAGACTCTAAGACGGGCTTGACTGGAATATTTCGCGAATGATACTCTTTTTAAGGTACTTTTTACACACATAACACACATGTTGAGGTTATTTAAATTGGAATTTAAGATATAACGACCATCACGATTCAGCAAAAGCATAAACACATTTTTAAGCAAGTGACGTAAAAACGAAAGACTATACGTCATCTCCCATAGCACAGGGGATTCACAAACGAGCTAGCTGGGACTTATCACGAGGCAGCTTCCAAGAAGAAGATTGCTGAAGAAATCGTGACTTTTAGAGGAGTTGCTTACGATGTCATAAGCTTCTACAACCATAAGAGCTGTCAAGCATAAAGGCGGGTTCAAATTCTACATTTTGGTGACGGAGTTTGATGGCAAGGAGAAAGATTGAATGGAGAGCAGAGCTGACCGAGGTCTTAGTCATTAAGAAACGGCATTGTCGAGCCTCGAGGTGGAGTATTTCGAGGTGAAAACAGACCAGATTTTGACGCGCAATGAATAGGAGTTTTAAGAGGCCGCTGCGATGACTTTGTGTGAATTTGCCACAGGGCTCATCAAGTAATAAGTTTTTCCAGTCATTATAATATGCTGTCTCCAACTCCTCGATCGGTCATAAATGCAATTGCCCCAGCATTCCTCTACTTAATACACATAACACCCCGCAAGCCACCGCTAGGGAGTGTAGCAGGGGGGACCATCACTTAAATTCAAAGGTTATTTAAATTTACACTTACTTGTCATACAAGTATGCTAGCATATCAGTTCACGCATGCACTACTTGCATGCAACCGATGCTATTACTCTGCTTTGCTATAATGTATAATAACTTAGCGGAAAATGTAAGGTAATCATTTACGAGTACCGTAAAACTAATATTCCTAATGCATACAAAGCAATGTATTAATAATTGATAATTCAAGAATGTATATAACTGCAGTAATTATTTTATTATTAGTATCTGGAACATGCATGAAAAAGTAATGTTGAAACTTGAACATGTTAAAATGATTACTACCCCCAATTATTTTGCATCAAAAAATACAACACATATTCTAATTTTCCCCATGCATCTTCGCTGTAATTTATTACTGTACCAAATGTTATTTGGTTGTTCATAGTTGCAATTGTACATTTGGTTGTTGTGGCTGGTTGGATTAAACATTTCAACTGGAGCTATAACGGTAGCGTACAGGATGACTCTGGAGCTATCGTATTCCATTTATCATATTGGTACTTCATAGCCTCCGTGGTGTTGGGATTCAAGCATTATCAATATATACTGAGCAATGCACCTCGAATCGATAGGGAAAAATGGTGATCACCAGCCCCCAAGGGAAGGAAGAGATTCTGAGTCAAGACCCAAGGTCCGAATTCTAAAGCGAGGTAACTGAGACACCAACGTCTTTTGACCACTCTTTCTGTGAAGAAATGCCATAATTATGGCTGGCGTTGAATGGACTCAAATTATCACTCATCAAAGTTAAGTGTGCGGAGCTGCATTTAACTAGTAGGCCTAGTTTTAGTACTTTTGTACAAATATGGGTCGGTTGTTGAACAAGCGGAGGGGGGTGAGTAAGCGCGGCATTGTGAGTCGGCCCTTGAAATCTCCTGCCCACCAAAGCAACGGTGGGATGCACCCTTTGATCTACTTGACTCCTAGGCTTCATTGACGTCACAATCAGTACGTTACTCAGCGACCGATGAGCCAAATAATCCTACCGGTAAAGGGAAATCATTCATCCACAACGGAGTGGAAGTTTAAAAATTGATTAATTGTCATATATGAAAGTCAAACAGGGATAGAGGGGTTTTACAGTACAGCCAAAAGCAAGAGCATGCCTACATTAATCATAAGAACATGCTCCACTCAAGTTTATTTTTGACATTTTAGCTTTAAAATCTCGTAAATATACTTATATGCCCGGACTCGAAACATATCATATAGTTATACAATGCTTTGTTTTAGAAGACTATTCTCCTTTAGCATACATGTAGGCACTAATCCCAATATTTACACCGTTTTGGTGTAAATATTGGGATAGGGTAGCATCATCACGGCTATTCAGCTTTTAAATTAATATCACTAAAATCATGCGAGGTGCAGTTTACATTAGTAATTAGAGTTTTTTGCTGGAATTAATAGTCATTTCTTAATTTTAACTAGATTTGGAGGTTATTTTTTAGATGAACTCCAGGCTACGGTACCTACCTAAAAATGCACCGAAGTTTATGCCCGCGGCCGTGAAATTCGAATTGAACCGCAAAGTCACTGCTGACCTGTGATAACTGAGGCTCGGATTGTGATAACCATTTCAACGTGATATCCCTCCCTATACGTCAGTTGATTTCAGTCAGACGTCTCTTCCATAATATGCCTAAATTTAGAACCTCTGTTCCTACCAGTTACCTATTCATTTAGAGGGTGTATGTTCGAAGGTGGAAATACCGAAGCGAGTTCAGATTATTTGCTGATGAAAGAAAGAATATTTCGGCGGGAGGTATTTTGTACAGGTGAAAAGGGATGGGTGTAATGTTCAGGAAATCGCTCACCAGAAATTTCGAGAAAGACAAGCCCGACTCTTCTGTCCGACTCAAATTTTATCTCCACGTTGCGTGGTCAAGTCAAAGGAATAGTTCGCACGGAAGAGTTAACATTTCGGTCGAGCGCGGGGTGCACAGTCAAAACGAACTAAGGGCGAAGAGGACTTTTTTAGTGAGAGATCCCAGCTCCCATCTGTGAAGGAAAGAAGGGAGGAGTGGAAGGGGAAAAGTATTAACGAAACGCTGAAATCTTTCGCTCATTACGGGGCGAAAATTTTCTCTTTAAACCTCCCTCACCCGTTTTCCACATAAGGAAGTGGAACTCACTTGGCTCGACGAACATAACCCGGATGCGGAAGGTAGATCTGGAGAGATACGACGGGAAACCGTCCTTTTGAACTGTCTCCACCCCTTCCCCTCGCTCAACTGTCTTAGCGACCATTTTTAAACGGTCAACCGTCTTCTTGAATTTTCAAATCATCCCATTTTCTCCTCCCACGTAACACCGGTCGGCCAGCTTTCAAACTCCTTTTTCACCCATGACTTCGTAAAACATCGGTGATAGCCTTAAGGTGAACCGCAGTATTTGTACGATTGCGAATACGTCGTTATCGGAATGAGGATTTGCATGAAAGTGAGGCAGGGGATTGGAGGAAGGTGAAAATGTTGAGCTACATGGAAATAAAAGAAAGAATTGTTAAATGAAGTACATCTACCGAGTACCTTTCAAGCCACCTCGAACTTTTGTGGCAGAGAGGGGTTCACGAAGCTCTATAGGGTACATGCGATAATAGGTGCACTACTACTTAATCCGAGAAGCATATTTGTTTTTCATACGACAGACACGTGCAACCAAATTACTATTATCTGTGGAGGACATGTTCTTTAATAGGCTAGTCATTTACTTGAATACATTTCACAGTCATATTTATAATAACGGTGTGGAGTCATAATTTGTAACACTACGCTGTTTTAATGTCTTTTAATTAATTTATTGTTACAATTTTTAATTAATATCACTTAAAGTATGCAAGGTGCAGTTTACATTAGTAATTAGAGTTTTTTTATAAGCATTACTAGTTATTTCTTATTTTTAACTAGATTTGGAGGTTATTTTTTCAGATGAACTTCAGGCCTTCAGATGAACTTCAGTACCTGCCTAAAAAATAGTTTTGATGTTGCCTTCTATGATCTCTTATTGTTCACAGGAAAAATTTTAAACCTTGATTTTAACGGCATTCTATCTCTCTAATCTGGTTTGTTAATCAGATTGAGCAAAATACGCGGGTGGTATGCATACATATATCTAACGTCCTCAGAATACTGATAAGAAAACAATTTCTGCTAAGAAGTAAAACGAAAGTTGAAAATAGACTCTCTAAGAAATTTTTTTAAAGAGGCAGAAAGGAAAGATATACGAATAGAGAAACGATGCTAACATGGAAGTGGCGATAGAAGACAAATTAATGATAGAGAAGGCGAGGGTGTGTGAGGGAATCTCTGTGATAATGGACGTCATGAAGGGTCACGGAAATGTGAAGGTCTGAAAAAGAGAATAATGTTTGACTCCAATTGAGTCGCCACGAGATAAGCTGTCGATGCTACCGATATTTTCAGTAATTTGCACCATAGGATCTGACCAGTAATTCGATATCGCCTATGTTTTTCGATGACACTCTGCTCTTAATAGTGCATTAATATTGTATAATTTCGCGTAAGAAATTCACACAGCTAGTTGACTTATCCCCCCCGTCCCAAAACAGTGGAGGATGCATTTGGTGTAACAACCACGGACTTAGAATAGTCAGGACTGGACACTTCTCGCTATCCTAGTCGCCGCTATTGTCGCCGAGAAGAAGCTGTCCGAGTAGATGGCAGCACTGTAGCTCGCCCTAAAATACTTTGTCGTTGCATGGTGAGGACACATATGCTTTCTGTGTTTTTTATAATATTGTCAGAATCAGCTTTGTAGTACTCATTTTATTTAAAGTACTCACGGAATTATTTCGCGAAGATTGTATATAAGGGCCATCGTTGTATTGAACCAGGACCTTCGGGTTAAGATAGTAACCCGGAGATGGTCCGATTTTTTTGTGCCCAAGAAACTGGTAATTTTGAGAAAATGGGCAAATGCCATTCTTAGGAGAGATTTTGCTACCAATCCTGAGCAAAGGGTCCGCCAGAAACATTTTTCGCCGGAAGAAATCACATGGAAGGAGCTGCTAAACGACCGTAATGGAAACGTGATACATATAGATCTACATAATACCCTGCACAAACGTGCTTTTAGTTGTAATACCTTAAATTTCTCATTCCAACATGCAACTACCTATGGTATCAGTACTTGTATTTATAAAATTGGAAATAATGTTTACACCTATTCATATCCCAAATTGTACAAAGAAATAAGGACATTTAGAATCTGACAGTTCGGCAATCAATTTCTCTAATTTTATGACAATGGTCCAGTCTACCAAAGTAAGTTGGAGTTCGCAAAATATTTTTTACGTAATCAGTGAAAATTATGTCTTGGAATTTATTAAAGTCTATAATTCATCCTACGGTCCCAATTAAAATAACTTCCATTTTAATTCATTTAACAGACTGGTTACGCTACTATAGTTATCGTACCGTCCCTATACAAATCTTGCCGATCTTCGCCGTACACGTTCCAGTTCGTTATTTAAAGCCCTTTTCATAAGGATTTTATATATTGGCGGCGTATTCCTAATGATTTCTAACAAGGGATACCTGTGGTTCGTACCATTAGTGTTGTTTTATAGCAGTTGGTAAGCTAAAAATCGATCAGTCTTCTTGTTAGGACGTAATTAGTTACTGGTATTAAAATTATTCAATGCTTAATATTTAAAACTTTAGCTCGGATTCCATTAAATGCTTGAAAATCGTATAACCTATTTTGTTTAATCGCATGTGAACCTAACCAAGGCATGACATATAACTTCACCACAGTCGCATAAACAACTATACCTTTTGTTGAAAATTGTGTGCATCAGCCTTCGTTAACAAAGCTTTTCTGGATTGATAAGAGTTTGTGCCTTAACTATGCCATTTACGGCATTAGCTTTCACTTTTTAACTTGAAAGGGATTCATGTCTTATATGATACTCAAGAGAACATCCATATTAAATTGGGGAAAAAATATTATGATGCAATTGGATTGCACGTGGTGCTAATGACCTTAGTCGTCGACGCACCCGTAATCCCAAACCTACTAGAGAACAGCGGGGAATTGGAAATTGTCAGAAAATTTGATCAAGCAATTGCTTGTGTGGGATTTGCTAAATAGGGTAAAAATGGAGAGAGAAGTAATAAATTCCACCTTCTGATTGAAGAGGCTGTTTTGTTGACAATGTGCGCCGGAGAGAAGAAGGCTTGGATCAGGAAAATGCATACATACAACAAATGTGGTCCCAAAAAGCGGTTTCGTTTTTATGAAGGGTGCTTTTGATCAGCTACTAATGGGAAAGTACAGTCTTAAAAAGGTGTTACAAGGGCACTTTGCTGAAGAAGAAGTGGACAATCACAACAATGACAATCTAGAAAGAAAAGCTTCATAAATGTTAACATTAAATTGCAACTTCACGGGAGAGTTCCATTACTGGGCAGCTGCGAATTTGCGAAATACCTGTCAAATTGAAGATAACCCTTCTGCAAATAGTCGGGTCTGCTAAGGCAAACGACTGAATATTGATGCGATAATACATATAGAAACAAATTATGCCCATGATGCTTCGTTTTTTCAATTGATTGAAAAAATCTTGATTATAAGGAAGGATCATATTTGATACGGTTTGATATAAATTGTAGAAATGGTCATACGTGAAAATGTTAGCGCAAAATTCAGAGACCATAACTTATAAGTGACAATAGATTTTGGGGAAGATGGGGCTGGGCTTAGTTTACAACTATGAAAACATTGTCACTGGCCGTTGGAATACTTTATCAACATTTTTTCGTTTTTGTATTCCGTGTGTTTTTCACTTCAACTTTATCGCTGCTTAATCGACTGAAGGCCTAGCAGACGATATATGTTAAGACTGTTGAGGAGAAATTCGGACGTCGTCACTTAGTTTTCCACGCATTCCTGTCACAGAACAGATATAGAAAATTGTATCCACATAATGCTTCAGAGCTTGATTCTATATTTTAAAGCGAAAACATCCATTGAAAACCTCTTCCATCTATCTCACCCATATAAACTACTAAGGGAGCAAGGGCGAGCGTTAGTGCTGCCACCTACGCAGTGAAACTCTCGCAGGGCGACAGTAACGGCGACACTGGTTTGCATGGCTGGGATAGGGGAGTTGCACTGGGCTGGTAACAACGCATTTGGTTACATCACTAAATGGCATCATCATCATATTTCTTACACAATGAATATCATGGCGCAACGCTAGATTATCCTCGCGTTCGAAATATTGTGCCAGTCACGATTTCTGTGTCGATAACGCGCCGGTCTGGCTATCCAAAGGTCGAGGGTTTGAATCCTGTCCTGGACATGAATGTTGCGTTCGTCTTAGAATTAGGATACTTGATTCGAATGTGAGATATAATCTTAGCCATTGGAGCGTTTGAAAATCCAAGTCAATAACCACTACTTGGATTATCTGTAACCTACGCAGCCCCCACCCTTTACTTACAGAAAAACGCTCTGACTGCGGCTTCCTGATCTCGCATCGACAACTCCGAGAGAGGTGGACGTTGATGGCGATGATTATTCTAAACTTGAATAAATATTTGCGCGCATGAGAGTAACAGGGTGCGAAGGAAGAAACATTTTCAAAGAATATGAGAATTGGAGGAGGGTACGAAAATTAATTGTATCTAAATTTTCCAAAGCTCATTACCATAGCGAGGGAGTCGAAATTGAAAATGATATGAAGTGGAAACATTATATGTGATCCATTTCCCTCATTTGCCTTTTATGGAGTCCCTTTCACCTTTATATTACAATGAAATTCATTTTCGGAAGTGTAAACCTCGTCCATATTTTTTTAGCGTCATCAATATTCTATAGTAACTGCTACTTTGAAAATAGATGCCTTTAAAATGAGGAATAACGGTTAGGGAGAAGTTTAATGTAGGGATGGAGGTGGATGAGCAGTTAATTAAATCAACACTGAGGATATCTCAGCTTAATTTACCTATTTTATAAGCAGCAAATGGGGTAACTGTTACACTACAGGAAGTTATAACGAGGAATTTGGAATGTAGAAAACATAGGAAAGCGAAAGGTAAATTTTTAAGGGTGAGAAATGCTTGACATAGTTATCAGATGAGGAGGATGTAAAAAGATAAGATAAGACACTAATTATTTTAGCGGAATTTTATATGAAAAGGGACAGGGCTTATGGGGAGTTGTACACAGTTATTTGGAGAGGAAATCCTCCTTAAAATCAAATGTTCACACTCGGAAGAAATTAAAAATTCCTCATCCGAAGCAGTACAAGAAGATTAGACGGTGAAAACTGTGGAGAGTTGCGCTAAATGTTACCTAATCCTAGAATTTGAGGAAATGAGATAGGAGTGGAAGCCATTAAGATGAAGCCTTAGAAAGAGGGAGGACGTTAAATTGGTGGAAAGTAAAACGAATGCAGATATGTTCGTTATGACGCAGAAAGTAATATTTGCATGTATAAATTGGGTAAAATATGCTGGTTATGGAAATATTTCAAGGAAATGTGATTAGAAAACCAAGATACAAAGGAGAATGTGTTAACAATCGGAGGGAAGGTGGATTAAGCTTCAGGGCTCAAGGGAATATGTTAGACATTTGAAGCTAGATTCAGGACTGTATGAAAAAATGCCTTGTCGCAGGTTTAAATCAATCCAATTGATTGGCGTTTTTGAGTGAAATATAGTGTTTACTCACGAAGACCTGCATAATACTAGGAACTTGTTTATCCTGTTGAATTACTCTGTAACGTAGTAGCTTAAAAAGTGAGGGAAAATAGGACTATGGCATTTGGAAAAGGTCAGGTTTCTGAAATCAACTGTCAAAAAAGGCCATCGGTTTCAGTACCAAATCATCTACAAGAGAAGGAATGAATTACTGATTGAGTAAGACGAACCTGCTCTAAATATTGAGCAGGAATGGACGTTAGCGACACATGTGTTGGCACTAAAAATGTTGAAGAGAATTTAAATGATAAGTAACAGTGAAATTAATACATTAGCGATAAAATTATGAGTAAAAAATAAGTACAGGCGTTCTATCCTTAAGATGAAGAGGACTTTTTTCAAGGATAAAAAGAAAATGGGCATGGCACGTTATTGAAAGCCCGCATAATCAGCGGAAAAAATATTACCTTTAGGTGACAGGGAAACAATTTTCTTCACAGCTTCCCAATACATGTATATATATTTTCTCCTAAAAACGCATAAATGTCCGTTAATATTTAACGAAACTCATTCCAGCGAAAAGTTTCATCTCATCCCAGAAATTTAATAATTAATGCGGTGATTTTCACACGTGCTGATGGGATGGAGGGAGGAAAAGCTTTTTTATTTCGACGATGAAATTATACACTCGGTCAGAAACGGATTATTGCTGGTGAGGCATTATGCGAGGAATGGTATGGTAGATGGCGGGGAGGGGAGCATATCGCAAAGCCGTCGACATTTCACGGTCGATATCGGGGGCAAGGCGAGAAAAGTGGGGAGTCTGACCTTAGGAAGGAGGCGTAAGGAAAATAAAAGGAGCCGTATCGAGTCAATGAATTATGAAGGCTTCGATGAAAGGGAAGAAACGCGAACAAATGAAACGCGAGTCGCGGGGAGTCGGAAGTTTCTCATCGTAAATCCTCCCGAAACCGTTTCCATTTTGAGGAGAATGACCAACGGTTCCCATGTCCCGTGACAATGGAGAAAGAGAGAGGGAACGACCGTAAGTTCCAAAGGAATCGATAATGCCACATTGTTGCAGTTTTATGAATTTTCTTATCGTTTTCCCTCAGGAAAAACTTTCCTTGCGACCCTTTTAAATCATTCGGCGAGTTATATGGGCCACACTTGTTCCTAAACGAATGAACCAATGCTGTATTAAATCATGTCTCAAGACTAGGCCTCCGACGGCTTGAAGTCGCTGGTTACTTTCCAGAAGGAACCGAAAACTTTTGGTGTCCATGGATGTCGCCATGAATTACGGCCATATTAAATGTTTTTTTTTTTTATCGTTCCAATACGATGTAGGTAATACGTATCTAGTTAAGGGAGCTAGGGATGACACTTCAAATCGTACCCTTATTAAAAATAGCAAAAGGGAACTCTGCATCGTATCGGCAGTAAGTACCTAATTGTGTCAATGCATTTTTTCTCCCGATGACGCTGCACTTCAACGAACCTAGATCGTGCTAATAATTTTTTTAAATGTGGAAAAGCTGAATCTTTTCCTTTGTGAAGGTGAATTTCAACCCAAGTAAGCCATAAACAATTACCTACATACATATTGGCAGTGTTTCTTATCACTAACACTGCGAAAATAAACATTATTTTCTTCGTCAAATTAATAAAGTTCGCAAATGTCTATCATTCTGATGAGGACCACCGACAGGTTTCAATGAGAAGATTCGGAAAGCTATACAATAGTCAAAGCAATACCAAATAATATTTAGCTTGATAAAATCCAGATACACTTGAATCTTGACGGCTTCTTTTACTGCTCTGTGACCGAAATAATCAAAGGATAGTTTGTCCTTAGCAATCGTGTAAATACCCTCGTCTATTGCATTATACCGGATCCACAATAAAACCTTCAATTAATGCATATTCCATCCATCAATAAATAATGAGTATTTCCCACAACTCGCCGCGATCAAAAAATTCCCTGAAATAACTGTTATTATTTTATGACTCAATAATACGATTGAGAACAACTTATTCCCGTTATGGCTGTAATTTCCAAACCTGTTCCAGTTTCCATTCATTATCAACGTTTTTTCACATCCTAATTTGGTTAGGAGAATCGTCTTCTCAGTAATTTTCCTATGGACTTTTGAATCAATTAAAGAACAGTGTTTTATAAGGAACTTTAGAAGTTCAGCTGAAATTCCCTTTCGTACAACAGAGATAACCAAGAGACAATATCAGGAAGTAAGGACTGTTACGGGTGCTTCACGGGTACGAATATTTTTCGAGTATTACGTTTCGCATTGCTTGGCGATCTGAGACCTGCGATCCCGTTCCAAATGTTTGGAAAAGAAGAAGAATAAACGGCAAAAGTAGTAGGGCTGAAAAGAATACGTTCAGTTTGGGATCTTTTGGAGCCCAGGGGAAAATATGCTAAAAGGGCATTATTCACACCTGCTCCGATTCGCAACTGCCGTCCCTCTTATAAAACGTGCTTCAGTGGTCTTCAATCCCCACCCAGGGAAACGCTTAAGTTAGAGATTCTTGGCATATTTTCACTCATCTATTTTGCGGTAGGATTTCAAGTCACTTCCAGATACTAGCTTTCCTTTCTTCTTTCGCCTCTCAAGGATGTTTCGCCGCCTTTCCACTCACCAACTTTCTCAACCGATACGGTTGGGAAAGTAAGGAAGCCGTTTACATCACGCGGGAATAGGTGGCGGTAAAAAAAACTTCTCGGCTTAGGAGCACATTCAACTTTTCTCAAATAATGCAGGGCTGGTCACTCCAGCTTTAATCCGAATATGTTTTTACTCAGAAATCACTAATGAGCACCGTACGCTCATTCCGATTTTCTTCCACTCCATCGTACTAATATTTTCTAGTATTCCAACACTTAAAGACTTGTTTGACATGCGTTGCTTCTCCAACCAGTCTGAAATATGTAAGGATGAGATTGTAAAGAAATGAAGGATGGTGGAGAAAATCTCGGCGGTGTTATCATACAATTGGTAACGAGGAGCTCTACAGGATCCACAGTTCGACGTCCCATTCGGAGTAATGAACTGGGAAGGTCGTCCACACAGCACTCAAGTAAGAGATACCAAGGAAACATCCGTCAAGCAGTCGAACCCGGTATTATGGATGGGAAATCAGCACTCCTTTCGCCCAAGAAAACGGTTACCATATCCAGGTTTTCCGACGCATACAGGCACCAGTCACAAATCTCTCATCTTTTTACATTTTTTTTCATTCCACGACATTATTATTTTTTGATCATGCTTCATAGATGGCAATAAAACTTTAAAGAAGGAATATGTCTGAGCTTTGCTATTATTAAAGATTTTTGGCGGTTGATTGTGTACTAGATAAATGACAGCCTAAATGCCTGGCCATCATTCTTCTAATGGAGAGCCTTACGTTGACATTTTTGGTTAAAGTCCGAAGAACAGAATATTCCTGTTCATTGGGTTTACTCGGAAGGCGACGTCATGTCCGTTCACACCTACATTTCAACCCCGACAGCCACCACAACGGCGTGTGGCAGATGATGACTCCACTCCTGGCATGTGTTCTTGACGATATTAAATAACCATATCGTTAGTGACTACACTCTCTCTTTCATAGCTAAAATTGAATTTTACAGAGGAAGCACGGCCATTCACAATACAGCACAATACAGCCTCTTCAACCTCCAAATAACATCACTCCGGACATGTACTACTCAAAGGCCATTCAAATGTTCCAGATTACGCGCCGAAAATTCAAGGAGCTTAACTACTTGAGTGAAACAATTTCATTCGATTAGTAACAGTTAGAGGTTCATATAAGGATATGAAAAAGCTTTAAGCCTACTTTGTACATTATAACTATGGGGTCATTTCCCCCCCCCCCCCCCCCCTACATTGCAATTGCAATCCAACCCCCCTCGCTTTGCTCGCTCCGCCATTAATGTACAGTGCTTTGTGGTTTGTGGGCATTTTTTCTCATTCATTTCTTTAAAGTCCTTCTCTTTACCGTGAGAATCTACTTTAATGATGCTTTTGGTCGTCCAAGTGAAGGTGTTTCAAATCAGCCAAGTTTTATTAAATATCGGTATATTTGATCAGATTTTTCGTGATTTGGAACAAGAAACTTCATCATGGTTGAATTATATTTTTACGATATTCCCTGTCTTTTGGTTCATGCCATTTGCCATTTGTAGGGCAATATTCAATTATTTAACTTTCGAAAAAAAATAATGCCGCTCAGAAATAATCATTTTTGCATGCATTATTGAGGGAAAGTTGAAAAGTGCGTTAAGACAAATACAGACTATGAAGAGAATAAACATTAGCTCATATTATGCGTATGGAAGGCATTTCATGAATTGGATATTTCACCGAATAACAGCATGAAAGAATGTTTCACATAAAGGTGACGAATTTTGGTCTTATCTTTTTGTATTATAGAAAAGGTAGATAGGGTATCCTTCCTAAACTTCAATTCCTACTGCCCCCTTATTGTACGAGGAAAGAATGGCATTATGGGTAGTTATTCAAAATGCCTTCGGTAATTGCTTTGTGCTGCAGCAATTTCTGTGCATCTTGAGAGACAGATGAGTCTGGCGTTCGCGTTGGAAAGATTGAATAAAGAATAACCCACGAACTCCCAAGTTTTCACCTCGTTTTTTTCTCCGCAAAAGCATTTATATTGCATGGTTTTGCTTTCAGTAATGTGCTGCCTAAGAACTTTTGATGTATTTACCACCGGCTTCCTTCATACTGCAGATAATGTTCCCTTTTCTCATGCGGTTATCTTAACACTTCCAATTCAAGCTATTGGGAACGATGATCATTCCATTCCAGATTTCCGGTAACCGTGGGTGTGGTCATTTTGAAATACCCACCGACAACAAAAAAGATCAATAAGTATTTTTTTTCCAGGAGCAGTCATCGAAACGCTAACCTTTACGCGAAAATGATTTTCAGAGCCTCTAAGAATCGGTTGTAATTACTTATATTAGCGTCGAGTGAAAGGAGAGCTCGTGCGATAGCGAGAGTTCTGTCCGTAGCGCTGTTTGCTGGAGCGTGGTGACAGGGCGAAAGAGAAATGTGTGGTGGGCGGAAGACGTCAATTTCTTACGCTTTGTTTACAATTGGTTTTTATCTCCGCCAATTGGTTTCCCGAAAAAAATACCCTGGTGTTTGTATTTTGTATTCACTGAATCGTAGAATTTGCCCTTAATTCCATAGTGGGATTGACAAAAGGGCATTTGGAAAGATAAGCGGATATCTTTTCATTTAATTTTTGAGGCGCGTGCATTACAATAGAACTGCGTTGCGATAAAATTATTTCCTTCCTGCTTTCAGCACAGTTGTAATATTTTTTTTTAATTTAATGTACAATCGAGGGTAATTTTCATCGCGTATTCTAGGATTTTGAAGCCTCCACATTTTTTTGCATGACGAGTGAATAAAACTGTTACGTGATCATAAAGTAATGATATTTTATTTAACATCATGATTCTATTCATTTCTACAATGCAGTGCTCCCTCAGATCATGGGTATCCCCGGTATATGAAGAAAAAAATTCTCTCGCACTACCTGCCATATGATATTTTTCGATTTGTTTTTCTTTCATTGGAATCACGCTGGAGGATCGACGGGTGGATTTTATTTACAGATCGGTGATCCACCTTTTATAAATTGCCAATGACCACGATGCATTGAGTTTGGCATGCATGACTTGCTTTTAATTATCCGCTTTCATATTCCGGCACAGTATAATCCACCTCCAGCCTGATTCCATCATCAAGCTCTCGCATATATTATTTTTTGATTTAATTGCGGCAAAAGACATGATTTTCACCACATGTGAAAATTGCTTTATTTAATTCAAGTGCGCATTGGTATATGGACGTAGTCCCATGAAAGTAACGTGAGCAAAGGGAAACTAATTTACTTCGTCCTTTCTGCTCCCGTGGCCGCAGGTTATTATAATTTCTCTCGACTTAAAATCTCGTCAGCCTTCCCTCCTATGATGTTCAAGTGACATTCATTGCATTTGCATTTCATCGGTAGGCACTTTTTCAAAAGTCGCAAAATATGAGTATAAACTCACACCGTATGCATAATTATCTTTTCCTTGTTGCAGTGGCCTTTGGGAAAAAATCTTCTGAGACAGGGCAAAGTTGTCCCAATCAGACACTATCGAAGTCCAAAAATAACTTCAGATCTCGCACATGGTGATTTCGGCTATCTTAGTTGATGGGTAAAACGAAAACGATCCTGAAAATTATTGGTTAGCCATAGGCTTCCACCTAAAACGATGAATTTCTACCGATCGAACATCGCAAAATCGTATTCGCATCTGTTTTGTCGCAGGAAAGTATAATTTTCGAGCGATCAGTCCCCACTGAATTTTAGTCAAAACTGTTTTGTGGCAAATGTAGCGAGAAAATAAATTACGAGTAAAAATCTCTTTTTTTCATGTGATTGTGTCGCTCAAAAATGATCACGAGCTTTACATCCGACAACGTTTTACCCTCGAATATTAGGGCCTTTGTCTTGCAGCGAGCGCGAAGACTGCGGTCAACTGAGGCAAAAAATCGATTTCGCAACGGTGAAACGTCTATTTTCGAGATTGTGATCAAACCCGCGAACTAAGTATTACCTTGTATGCACATTTCCCACCCGGCTAGCAAAATCCCCACTCCGTTTTCGATTTTAGGCCAAACTATCCACCTATCTTACCTTTCCAGCAGAACATTTGGCTTCCGAACTTTCTCAATTTTTCTTCGTGTAGTTGTTCAATGAAGGTTTTTCAGATTTGCACATCGCGCGAGTTCATGCGTTTCGCTTTGAAATGCCAGAAAGAACAAAGAAAAAAATAGTTCTATCATCATTGAGTCTCATGTTAGAGGAGCGTGATTCGTTATAATTTATCTGCTCTATTCCGCTTGAGCATATGAATTGTTGATTATGGTTATTACTATGTCTTCCATGTTGATTCATCAGCTGCAAATAAACCACATTCGTGAAGCTTGCGGTTGAAAATGTGGCTCTGTTCGGGGTAGGTGTCTGTGTACGCAACTCTCAGTTGCAATATTCATTACGGACATTGATGAACATTTTTCAGATACTCAGCCTACCGTTTGGAAAAACATTTTTTAGGGTTAAATCATCGTTGTTTTGTCACAGGGAAAATTTCCCTTTACTTCATATTCATTAATATTCATAAATGTATCCAGATCTTTGTTATTTATTTGGTCATTTGGTAGTGCATTTCGGTTAGAATAATTTTGGTAATCACTGATTTGCAACGTATATTTCATAGATGTTGAAGCTGCTTTCATTCTTAACGCTGATCACTTCGTCTACTATGGATTCATTTTGTTGACAAATATTAACTGGGAAAAAACATAAGTGAATCATCGTTAAAAAAAACAGAAGCCCCAGTGATTTTAATGTTTGCTAAGCTAACTATCCCTCAGGCTACAGATTATTCATTGAATCAACAACATATAATTTCACTCCACTGCTAGATTCAAAATATGATAGGTACATGAGTACTCGAGTTAGCATCGTTCTTCATTCCGTAGCTATGTTCGTTGTTCATCAGATTAAAAACTTAGACAATTTGATCTACACACATAGCCATTTTTCTTTGAATTCTTGTCATGTTTTTGCCCTCATTGATTTTCTGGCAGTCGTATTCAAATTCCAATCCCCTGGCATAGATTTTATTGACTTTTAGTCATTACCGGTGAAAGCTAGATGCTGTATTAATTTTTGAAGTGTTATGGAAAGAGTAAAGAAATTTTGGGCTGCTATTATGTGGATATCCTCGAAAATTTGCGAATGATGGGAGATTGAAGTACCGTTATATTATTATTGCATCAATTTAAAGAGTATTTTGGGTGATATAGCTGAAGGGTACAATTATATATTGAAGAAGAGAATGCTGCAAATTCGTATTGCGCAACTTGACATATAGTAGATACCATTTCACCAAGAGAATGACGGGAAATAAAGATGAAATATTCCGCTCAGAAAAATTTAATACCTGCCGTGTTCGTAGAAGAAAAGATCAGGAAAGAGAATTCATGTTCGTAAAAGATAATATCAGGATATATTTACTCTACGGCAGCATTGTATTGGAGAGACCATGCTCTGAAGTTCTCGCGTGATCAGTATTACTTTTTATCCGGATAGTGGAAAATAAGATATTGAAGGTTCTATAGTTTCCCACACACAAACAATTATTGGATTCGACAGAAACATTTTGAGGAGGAGAGCTGAGATCGTCCTGAGCTTGTAAAGCGGAGGAAAATCTTTGAAGGCATTACGGTCATGGGAGTAGTATTAAATATCCAGCATTATTAGAGTTACAGGTTCCTGAAACCCTGATAAGCTTTTGTGCAATAGAGTGAAGGAAGTAAGTGATCCAATCCTTCATAAGACAAGAATAGATTACTGAGAATATTGCTTCCAGTTTTCTACGCTTCCCTTCAATCGGAATATGCGTGAATCATCAACCTGTACTTACAGTGGAAGAAAATAAATTAAATTGATTTTTTTAAATAGCAGAATGATACTGTGATGGGCTGAGGATAAATCATTGGAATATTGATTAAATATTTGTTGAGAAGAAAGAGTGCTATTTTACGCGTTGGAAAATGAGAAAATTCTTAGCGCTGGAAGACATATTCATGACTTTTGTAAATGGGCTACTTTCAATGGGCAATGGGGGAGAATTGCGAGACAAAACTCTGGGAAAAGATTCCCACATTTACAAATTTACAAAACATGACCAGTGTCTTCTCCATTCATTCTAAAATTACTATTATTCAGAATAATTACGAAGTGACTCCTGCGACTTTATCATACGTTTGGATAAAGCGTTTGTTAATTGTTAAAAATATATGTATGAGAAGACCATAAGAAAGGATATCAAGGAACAACTAGCGCAGATTGGCAAGTAGATTGTCTTGAAACCATGATATGCATTAAACGAGGTCAGTGTGACTCAGAGATTTTCTTAATTCCGATATGGAGAACTGTTGGAAATATGGACCGCGAGAAAGGTTAAACAAAAGGTGTTACTGCCCACTGCCCTGTAGGACAGAGAAGACAACTTCTTATAATGGGTGTTTTCAAGTCTGTTTCCGCACTAAAAGGCGCTTCAGACCGGGAGGAAAGGTATAAGGATAGAAATGGAAGGGATGGGGCAATAGGCTACAACTTCTTAGAATTAAGAAGCAGCAAGATTAGAAAGCAGGAATAATATAGTAAGAATAGAAATCAGGATGTTATACGAGAGGGGTTAGGTAGGATGGGGATATTTCTAATCTTTTTAATATTAGATCTGATCGATATTTCCATAATAGTCCTAAATGAAAACAATTGTAACGGTTTTTTTTGTTTAAAAATGGGACAGATCAATAATTTTCCATTCTTTATTGTTTTCTTTCCTCTATGGCTCCATCTATCATTCTAGAATGATATGACTCGTGTCATCCAAGAACAGCAGTTAAATGCAAAGGAAGATGTGCGTTAGTTTACGGTAGTGAAAAATTCTTGCCAAATAATTCATGTTTACACTGACAAACATTGAAAATATAGATATTTTATATTTAAGTTGGCTCCACTGATGCTGCCTTTATTGATTAGCATCAGGCAGTTAATATTAAATTTTGCCACGGTGACTTCACGAACGTCGGCGGTGATATTCGCGTGAAAGTAAATTCGAACCATTACCTATTGAATATTTCCATTTAAATTATTTTAAAGGGGACGTTTCAGATGCTTGGGCGCGGTAAAGGCATCCTCCGGTCAGCATTTAAATTTCAGGTCGACGTTCAGTTAATTATATGTAACAGTTGTAGTCTCCGTTGACGATATTAATTTTACATTCTGAGTGCTCCGACGGCACAAGTCAGTACGAGCAAATGTTCCTGGAACTGAAAGCATCATGTGGTAGCAATTGAGCTGTGTATTTGAAACAGTGACCTTTGAGGACAAAAGGTAAAAATTTGCCAGCACACGACTTCATGAAATGCTCACTTTAATTACTGTAGAGTATTATCGTCAAAGTGATTTACCTTGGGCAGGTTTTACATACTTTTAGTTTTTAAATATTGCTGACATAACGCTTGCTATTTAAGCCCTTCCAAGTATTTGGGTGTGTGGGATTGGTTTCATTCCCTGTATGAGAAGATCAGGAATGTGCTTCTTAAAGCCAGCAGTCATTGCTGATGTGAGTACTATCATATTCATAATATAACAGTGCATGGTGCAGTGTATGTTTTAAGCATCCACTGACCAGCTGACTGTTTATGTACATGTTTTAATTTTTTTCATCCTGACGATTCTATTGGTTCATATACCTACCCCTGGGATCCCAATAGGCATTGCCCTGACATCAAGTTTCCCAGAGGCTGAACCAACAGAGTTTGGCAAACGTCCATGCCCTCGGTGGAAAAAAAATCCACCCTGCCGGGTCTCGAACCCGCGACACCGGGATTAGCTCGCGAGGACTTTACCTCGCCTGCTAATCCTAGTAAATGTTTATTTTTAATTTCTGCCGAACTCTGGATGAAAATTGAGTACTATCAGTCAGGATTTGACCATTAGCTTTGGGTAAATGAATTCATGACATTTAGAAAATCAATGCAGTTAGAATTTGTATTCGGGGTCCCGAGACAGCGGCTGGATTGGAGCCTGGGGAGTTGGGAGCGAAATCGCTTCAGATTGCGGTAGAAATTTTTTCACGCCGACTTATGGAATGTGGTAGCTCTCAGCGGTCCCTTGACTGTCATGTACAATCATTTCATTAGATGACAGGGCCCGGCAAGGACAAAGAGGGTACAGGGTTGATAAAAAATAAAGAAGAATTCTTCTTGTGCCATAGATGAATGTTTTTAGAGGAAATCTGAATCATAAATTTACAACAATGTGTTGGGAAATTATTTTTATAATTTCATCTTTCAAAATTTCCAGGCCAAAGGAAAAACGTCCAATGAAGAATTACGCCTGGTAAAGAGCTTTATGTTGAGTTTCAATTAGCTCCACCACTCTTATTCCAGAAAGAATTATGTTCTTTAGGCCGGTAATCAGCGATTCTTCGCACGAGCGAAATATGTCCCAAATAAAAATAAATCGCAGTTATATCGTCTCGTAAAAATGAACTCAACAAATAAAGACAGATACATATCTCGAAAATTATGTAATTTTCTTCATTTCGCAATCTATTTGTCGATGTAAATGGAAGTGTAGTAGTTTTAAAAATAAAGATGAGATCGAACAAATACGTATGACAGAGCATCAAACGAAAAAATGTCAATATTACAAAGAGTCGCAAGTTTAAACTTGCCATTATTTACCACATAAAAATTCGTATTTGCATTTAGCCCCTGTTCTCTCCCGTTCCACCTGCAGAATAATCACTGGCATTAGGTGAACAGCGCGGCTGGACGCTAGCCTAGCTGAATGCAAGCCGCGAGTCGTTATGATTTCATAACTGAGTTAGCTTGGGTACTATTGTCGGTCTTTGAGCATAATGTTTGCAACTATGCACCGCTGTGTGCACGTGAATTAAACAAACCAGCTCGTTTGTTGGGCCAAAAGGACAAATTTGATTCCCACTCACGAGTAAATTAAGAAGTTGATTGGTTGCGGTCCGATATCACACGTCGGCGAATGTGATTACGGGTCACCCAGAAATGAAATGACCTACCATTCGAGAGTCACCATACCACCGAGCAATCCCAGCTATCCCTCACTGACCAAAATAGGTCCCACTCTCACAATTCACTGATTGCGGAGTTACATTATACCCAAATAATATTATGTACTTCCAGGAAAAACCTTGAACTTCCTTTCTCCGTGAAAAATGAGGAAGATCATTTCTTTTTTTGCCGAATACATATTTCCTGGTTCTGCGTTGCGCTCCGTGCAATTCCCGTGAACGATTGCAAACATTTTTTCCTCCTTCAGCAGTCGCATCCATGAGGATATTTTTTTCCTCTCTGGAATTGGAACATTGATTATGACGACGAGGCGCTTTCCGCCGCATTAGCTTCGATCGCTCCAACATGACAAATGACTGGAGTTTTGAACGCGCGCCTATATCCACTATAGTTCTCATGAATAGACCATATTCTTTATATAGGGCCAAAGTCATTTCATATGCTACCGAGTAATGTTAAGAATGCAAAGAGTATATCCTTAAGATGTGTAAAACCATGGCTACTGAGCATAGTAAATGCAAATGTTTTTTATCCTAAAATAGGATCTTGTTTCTATCCCAAATGCTATTTTTGTACTAAGTTATATTGAAAACCTATCCTAAAGTTATATCTTTGTATGTATGGTGCTATGTGCAATTCTATGTGATATGTATAAGGCCATTGTAAGTTGGGTCAGAAGTATTGCATTTTTCTTTTTTGAAAGTGTCCCAATCTTCAAGCCGATTGCCTTGGGTGACACTTAACTCCAAACTAACTTCAATATGTGAGTTTGTTATAAAAATATTTCTTTGTTCCGGAGCAATAAATTTCTATTTTTACTCTGTAGTTGACGAGAAAATAATGATCAAATTTATTGATTCACGAGACAATGAAGGTATTTTATATATAATTGTGGTCAAATGGAGTCCCGAAAAACTGAAAATCAAGTATTTTTTGTGTTTTATTCGGAAACGGAAGGAGTGAGTGCGAAAATGTACCGTTCTCTCTTTCGTCGCAATGGTTATCCTTCATTATTTTGTCAAGCTTCACGCGATATAAAACTTCCTCAATTTTTTATCACGGAGTCATTTAATTTCATGATCTATGCGTCGTCGCTGCATCAAAGAGTCACGACAATCTTGGGATTTTTCGAAAAGTTCAATTTTGTTTTGGGCTTCGCCACGGTTTGCATCGGTTGCAACGAGAGAAAATTGTACCCCTCCATCTAAACATCCACGAGCCATGGCGTTTTATACACGTCCTATGTAATCAGGTTAATGGCTTAAATATACACGTATATAAATAACGGTCCTGGGGCAAGAGTAGGGAGATATATTGAATTGATCGGCTCAATTTAGTGAAAGTTTACAAATGGAAAAGCAGTTCATGCTAATGCGAGCTTTTGAAAGGCTGCATCGAGTGACATTTCATGGCAGGCTTTTGAGAAAAAGGAAACCAATAGGTACGTAAGGGCAGCTACAAGGAAGCAGCTCTTCTACTTGCATTGAGGACAGTGGCTGCCCATCGTTATAATTTAGGATCAGTGTACCTGTATTTTCAGCTGTTGAACTTGTTAACTAAGCATCCTTAGAACTTACACCCAAATAATATTTTTCCTACCTATCAGAATAGGTTTTTAGGGTATTTTATGCAATAAGTTTTCTCCTATAAGTCTTAGTCGATTTCTGTCTACAGGTACGTGTGATTCCTTCCCTTTCCATTTCGTCAATCCTCTTAAATTTCCTCCATCTATCTTGATTGATTGATATTCTTAATTCTTTTGAACTTTAGCACGCACGAACAGCTGACGAAATTAACAACCCCTCTAAAATCAAAGCAACCTGAAATTTCCTGAGATCTATTTTTAAAAGCTTGACTATGATGTAGGTTTTGATGAATACGAAGCTATTATTATAATATAGTAGGCAATGGAGAGGTCTCACGAAACCCATCCCACACGTAAGTCAGGGAATCATATTTTCCCCAACTATTCGCGGCATCACTGAGCAGAGGTGCGGAAAACTGCATCACCCGTTTCGAACAAAGGATTTATGATGACCTGCTTGACTCCCACCACCGCTGCGGCAGAGGCATGTACTCAGACCATATGTTCTACCAGACTGGAGGCGGCGTGAAGAGAAGTAAAAATACGCTGAGTCAGACTAAAGTGCCTGGATGAAATTGTCGATTCGGTGAATGCCTGATAGCGCATGTCGGCTGAGTGACCTGGATCAAACATGTGACATTTATTGGAAGAGGCGGCACGCTCCGACTTTACGGGTGTGGGGAACGTAGGTTCTGGTGTGCGTGCTTGTATTATTTATTGTGTCGACCAGAGGCGAATGAACCCAAGTTCTCGCGAGCCGTACATGTGAAGTGGCTAACTCAAGTCTTAAAGAAAGATGAACGAAGGCTAAGATAAGATTGGAGAACGAGGAATGTTCATCATATCAGTTTTCCACCAATAGTGATCGCATATTTGACAGTTCGAGCTTTGTTTTATCCTCTTCCTACCCAATAGTCTTTTGAAATACGCCAATATATATGCTAATATTCTAATTTCAAATATGCTAATATCCTAAACTACATTTCATATCTTCTATCTTCCCTCATTCTGTTCAGTACCTCTATTTGTTTCCTTTCTCTTCATCTCTTACTCTGCAGTTGCTTCTCAACCTGTAAATCTCTTGTAAATTCTTTCACACCCCATAATTTCTCTTATACCAAATATTGGTATGTAGTGTGTATTTTTTCACACGTATTTTTTTACCTTGAATCTTTTTTTTGCGTATTTCTGCTTCTAACTGTAACTGTGTGTGTCATAGCAACAATTATATGTGTGTTAATATTGTGACGAGGGGTGAGATGGCAAACGGGACAATTTTGTCTCAAATTCGCCCCAAAGTAAACATTCTACTATTATTATTGATCTCAACTTTTGGAGTCCATTACCATTAACCTCCTCCTCTCTCTCTCTATCCATCACCTTCACACTCCTCCCAACAGCTTCCTTTTCTCGCACAACATATCTAATACTTCTTTGATCGTTTTCCTCTCTATCACAGGTCATTTTCTCCATTTTCCTTCAAATCCAATTCTCGAAAACCTCCTACCTACGTTCATACCCCATTATCTGCCCAGGAGACACAACCGCATAATGCCATTCTCAGCATAAAAATGCGAGAAAATATTATTCTCGAGTAGATTAGAAGCAGATCAAAGGCAAGCAGACAATAATAGATGCGTTGAAGGTGTGAGTTGAATTAGAATTTTATGCAAGAACGGATGCAAGAGTATTGATAACGCGGGAATTTACGAAGTGTAGGCTGCTTGCATCAACGAGAATGATTGACAGAGGATGTTTCCTCACGGACCACGCAGTAGTTATCATTCTGAAGAGGAAACGGGGAGGGGGACGACCTAAAAAAAGGAAATAGATAGAGGTGAATAGATATTTGATAGTAAAGCTCTGTACTTATGTTTATGCTTATGCACTGTAAAAAGTTGATCTGATTTTCAGTGCGATCTGAATTTAAGCGCTGTCTGGTTGTAAGGCAGGAACACGGATTTAAGGTACGGAAGAGGCAGGAACATGGATGGTTGGTACAGGAGCAGTTGAGCAGGAAGCAGAGGAAGCAGGATTCTGGATGGTCTGATTTTCAGCCGTTCACCTGCCTTATTTTTAGACAAGATATTACTGCTGAATTTCAACATACCCTGTCTTAAAATTGTTGCATCTGAAATTCAGATCGCTTTTGTACCTTAAAATCAGATCTACTTTTTACAGTGTGATGTTCTTTGATCCTTCCAAGGCCGATTTTACATAGTGGACTACCTCCACTCTGTCATCTCTGGGGGAGAAGAGGGACCACCACACATTCACGCATTACTATTCGATGCTTAATGGTTAAGGTGGTATTAATTCTCACCCACAATAATATGGAAATTTCCTGCTTTTTCATCAAAAGTTAAAAGCCTCTGGAGTACGTATTTTAAGCCATTCGATTTTAAAACGACGTCAATTATTTTTCATCATTAATTAAAAAGTGAAAAATTTCAACAGCAACAAAGAAACCCATCGAGCTTCCTACCTTAACTAAATAACCTTTTTCCCCCACCGTATATTTTCCTTTCGATCTTCCCTACCACGACCATAGAGGGCAAACGCCCGGGATGGCGATACAGGTATCCTGAACAAGCGTCAGCAGCCGAAAGCACGACGGCACACTATTCCATACCGGTCTATTGTGCGTGTAACGTCAAAGGTACGAACACTCTTTCCTCTTCCTGCTACTAGGTGGTACTACGAACGCTTCTAAGCAGACGGTGTACTCGATTAAAGATTATTAACAAGTATCTAAGGAAATTTGATTCAGTTAATTTATGAGTAAAACAAGACTTGGTTCTGTTCCACACAAGTCAGCTCTTGTTAATGACCTGAAAAGGTCGAAACAGTTCCAGCGGTATTTAATTATATTTGTGTGGAATAGGACAAAGTTTTATTCGTCGAAATTCCACCAAGTTTACTGGTCCGCCATCTCAATGGTCCTGATAATCTATCATGATTTATTTTTATTTACTTTGTTTAAAATTATTCATGCAGTTCATACATTTAAAAACTGTTTTCATTTAACTAAGTTGAAATGAACTTGGCCCGTTTTCTTGCCTGGTTCATGGACAAAGCAATTTTACCCTCGGGGTAGCAGAGGACCCCACGAGCAGGAAGTGAACGAGCCTATAAAACGGCTAGTAAAACCGTGTTTAACGGAGGAGACTTTCAGAGCTATAATAATTTTTATTGGTGATAGGCTAATGAATGTTTAAAATAGCTAAGGGCTCCTGAAATACAATGGTAAGTTCAGGAGATGAGTCTACCCTATGCTTCGCAACGTAAACCATGCACCTGTTACGTCAGCAACAAGGTTGCACAGTCCCACCATTTCAGAGCTTTTTCAAATCGGTTTAAAATTAACATATCATTTTATAGTAAACTGGATTTCTCAATCCAAGTTTTTTGCGTAAAATGAATACATTTATGGTTGGGCACGAATCGCTATTAAAATATTCTGATTACTTTGATGAAGGAAACGGTCCTGTTGGTGAGGAGACTAACAATAAGAGAAAGGTCACTAGGGCGACCTGAGAGTTACCAAACCAGATGTAAGTAGCAATAGATTCATAATTATGAGCTTGCAAACTGGGTGTTAGTCTGAGATCCTCCATTGTGTATTTTTTCCCTCCAGCTGAATGGTGAGAATGGGTTTCGTAGGTGACAACTTCTCGTTCGCGGTCCTTCAATACGATTTATTTTATCTTCATTAATGTTATTTATCTTAAAGTTCTGTATTCACCCCAAATATTAAAATGCTCTCTGCTGAACCACCAATCGTCAGGGCAGGCACGTAGCCAGAAATTTGCTTCGGGGGAGGGGGGGGAGGAGAAATGGGGGGGGGGCGCACTCTAGTGTATCCCGTGTAGCCTAACTTTTAAAATCAGCCTTGCCCGTCGGTACCGACATATTACTAATCTCTTCCTTAATTTTTAGTGTTGAGTATTTGCTTTCACAATGCCCATTCCCTATCTCTTTTCGCTGGTAAGCTCACTGTTTACCTTGTCATGAAGCAGTCAATTTGACCGGCCTCAGAACAGAAGTTCAACGCATGCATACACATCAGATTGAAAAGAACAATTATTAACCACACACATGCATCAAACTAGTGATAACGTTTCAAGACACTTAGCACTTGAATTGTACGCAGTTTAATCCGGATTATCATGCTCAGTTAAAATCAGAACGATAAAATTTCTTGGAAAAAGTTTCGGGGGGGGGCTGAAGCCCCAGAAGTCCCCCCTGGCTACGTGCTTGCGTCAGGGTGACATTCTTCCCTCCTATTCTCAACCATTTTTATTTGCATTTCACGCGATAAAGATATCGGAAGTCGCACAACTCGTTGATCAAACATCTTGAAAAGAATCAAACGTATCGCGTCGTTGGATATGTTAAATGATAGTGATATGTCACCCAACCGAGAAACAGTTCCACATGTTCCTTACCGTCTATCTAAGCTCTTTTAACAGTTTCCCCGTGCATTCTCTCGTGAAACATTTGAGAATAATGATAAGGAAAAAGTCCATCCGGTAATACACCTTCTAGTCGCCTCTACCGCTCTTATCATTGCCGCACCATCCCCGCCCACAGCTCCGCCAATCAATGTGACGAGGAAAATCAAAAACAGGCTGATGACCTCCTCCAGCACGATGGACGAGGGCAAACAAGGAAGCAATAGGATCAGAAAATAAACTCGTCTATTTATTTCCTCTTTCGCTTGTTCTCATGGGGTCCCCTCCTCGACCGAGCCGAATGAGGTTTTATATCACTACCACTTCAAACACAGTGTTTGGATGAGTATCATACACACTCACGTTCACATATATACGCGGATTTAATCTATTCGTGAATGACGTTTTAAGTGCCTGTCGAGCTACGTGGACAGATCGCCGTTAATTAATGGAGCCCCGTGTTCGGGAGAGGAGCGATTGATTGATTTTAATCCGAAGCCTCCATCGCTTTCGTTTGCACTGGGTCTTTCGCACTATAATCTTTTTCATGCGACAGTTAATTTTCTGCTTGCGGAGTTGTTATACCAAGTGATTCATTTTAAAGTAGCGGGATCGGCGTAGTTTGTCATTTACCATCGATAGTACAGGAAATCTATCCCCTGGGTCAATTATTAACGTGATATTGATAAGTTGATCCTCAATGTCATCGAACACAGGACTACTGTGATGTAATTTGAAGCGTTTCGGATCAAAA
Organism: Platycnemis pennipes; assembly: GCA_933228895.1. Taxonomy (NCBI): domain Eukaryota; kingdom Metazoa; phylum Arthropoda; class Insecta; order Odonata; family Platycnemididae; genus Platycnemis; species Platycnemis pennipes. The sequence goes on from OW121853.1 coordinate 59,618,692, forward strand.
TGTTTCACCACGGTCCCTTGACGGTGACAGAAGGAGAGGTCCCACGAAGAAGAAGAGGGTTAAGTACATCGGTCAATTAAAGAGCCATTTGAGCTCCCAACGTAAGAGGAGATAATTAGCGTGGCTTTGTAATTTACCAGCTATTCGCTTGGTATCTCTTGCGTTCATGTGGGATAAATAATGTTAATTTACAGATAACACAAATGCTAGAGTTTAAACTTACGTCGATGAAATGAATGTTTTGCTAAGTGTGGTTAAATTCAGCAAACATTTAGGATAAGCCGTGCAGGGGATGTAGGAATACATATTATAGTTTAATCCTTACGGTTACTCTGTTTCATTAGCGACTGTTTTTTTCTGGTATCTCTTTCATGGTAAATTTAGTATCCCATCCCACAGTATGACATCTAAACTTAGTACAAGCAGTAAAATCACTAGGTTAATACCTTTTGGAAAATGATTGCAAAACATTAGAAGCAATACCAGCCTAAAACAAAGGAATACTTCTTCTGTAACGTACAGCACACTCGCAGCAAACCGTGTTTACTGAAAAATTATAGCGGGTCTATCCCACCACAAGCACGGTCTGTTAATATCACGTGAACTCGTGACGTATTACGTCTACTCTTCCATTGATAGAGAAGTATGGAGGGCTGAAATCAACTAATCTTCATGTATATATACCTACCTCTATATTGTACCCTACTAGCCACCACAAGAATATGTGGCAAGGGGTCACTCCCCACATTATTGCCGAATAAAGAATCACATTTTCTATGAGTATGCAACATATTTCACTTTAAACAACTAAATTGCCATACAAACCCGGAAGCTGCAGTTATAATACAGGTCCTACCTCAAACTACTAATACCATGTCGTATAGATACAGAACTGATCTTATACTAATGTCTCTTTGCGTGCCAAATATACAAAGAAAATTATTTAAATTATAATAGCCATGGTTTGTGCGTTTTGAGTTCCATGCATGGAGGCAAAAAGAGCCCAGAATCCACATGAACTATTTTCTATTTCGTCTGTGGCTTCGATTTCATCTACGATTGCGTGTTAATGTACGCTAAAAGAATGACCTTTTAAACTTGTGTATTTACATCTGTCTCTCGAATTTCATCCTCGCGATCAAATCTAATATGTTACATAGGGGCTTCAATATATTTGATATTATCAGAAAAGGTATCAATGTTATACCACCTTTAATGTTTACAATAGATTTAAACTGTAATTCATTTCTCAATCGAGTACGGTTATTCCCAGGCTAACTCTTATCTAAATTTGAACGCTGCACCCCAACTTCTCGTAACACCTTTTTTTTGGAAACCTAGCTCCTCTTTTCTGCTCGCAATCCAATATCAGCATTATAAAAAAAAACAAATGAGAAACAGTGCCAAGTTTAATTTATTTCATAGTGTCTGGTGCGGTAGTGCTGGAAACAAGGCCGGGGTTAACTTGTATGCGAAACTTGGAGGAAGCGAGTCAACGACGCAAGCAAGTCACGATAAGGAAGGAAGACAGTATACTCTCGGTGCATGCTCGTAACTCTTCGTGAGAGATATCTGAAAATAAGCCCTGTGGGATATCTGGCAGACTATCTTAAGATTATTTTCTCATTCCCCCTTCCCAGCATTTCCTTCCTTCCTCCGGAGCTAAATGTTATAAAAGCCAACGGCTCTTTTTTTTTTAGGGCTCCCATCCCATCATCTCGTTGGCCTTATTGGTATTCGGTCGGGGGCCATGTGGTCCGCGCACTTCTGGATTGGCGTGGGAGAGCCATGTGGTCCATCGAGTAAGAGGAGACGAGGCTGGTGTGAAAGGCACTAGGCTCCATGATATACCCTCGCTGCAAGACTCGTCGAACCCTCGGTACATCTTTCGGGAGCTCAATACATTTCCCGAAGAACTTCGTATTGATGGCACTAAAGTGCAGTTGGCGACCACCCTACTTCCCTCACTCTCTCTGCTTACAAACCCTCATCCTTTTCTTCACCTTCTTGCTGAAAGGGTGAATTGGTCAGAGAGGAAAAGGAAATGAATTTGAGTGCTAACAAAATGGATGGACCCATGCTCGATACTTTATTTTTTCTTTGAGTGCACGGTGTCTTGAACGTCAGACGGAAGAGTTTACTTTCAGCACTGATCTTTTTTTTCCCCTTCGGTTCGCCTTCCACGTTGCCTCCGAACAGCCCAATGAACTATCTTCGATATCGGGAAGGCTCTCGGCGTTCATTATTGACGCATCTAAAGACCCATTTGAAATTTTCAGTCAATCACACGAATGTTCGTTACTTCTTTCACAAATTATTGACGCTTTTAAAGCAGAGAGAATCTGACAGGAGTTTGTGAAAGGCAGTTTAGGTAGTGCTTTTAAAGTTCTAGAATATATTTCGAGCCATAATAGGTTATACTGTGATAAAATTTTACGGTTTTGTGCTTGAATTATGGAAACTATTTGTAAACTTTCCCTTTTTCTGAAGTGGAAAAATCTTTTAGTATTAATGGACTACGAAACCAGGAAAGTGAGGGTATACGATATACCATTTAAGCAAAATTCTACATGCATTATCGCTACTGGCACAGTTCTGCATATCTTAAAAGGGATGCAGATGTATGTTTCAAGTTATTAACTTTTTATATACGTTCATTTAAAACTCTCAATCATTTTGCTACCATACTGCTCTATTCTTGAGCCTATTTTTGCCAGAATCTTTGTAATACGTCGTATATGTTCTATTCTTCCGAAGACTCATCATTACCTTTGGTAAATTTGAAAAATTTTAGAGTGTATTATTGCTTTTGAAGGTTTGTTCAGTATCTGCCTCGCCGGGTGATAGTTTGCCATTAACAGATATCTTGCATATGAAGTTATATTTTGGTTTTGTCAATTCCATTTATTTAAACTAACATTAAAACCGGCGATGTATTTACTAAAAATAGGATTGTTTGCTTGATAAAAATGCATGTCTGGAATCAACCCCCGCCACATACTTTTTACGGTGTCTTGCTGGGTAGTGTGTACATGTGTTCCTCCCCGGAAGTGTTTCATTCACTACCCTCACCATGGTTCCATCCTTCCTCGCCCTTTTCTTTGTAACGATAAAAAATAGGAAATTATATAACGCTGAGTGAGCAGATCCATTAGGTCCTTCTTGACAAGCAAATGAATCGATCAAAGTAGCCACCGATAATTCATTCATATTCCAATTGGTAGAAGAAAAAGATTTTAAAGCGGGCAGGTCTGTAAAACGGTCTTAATTTTGACATCCTACACAAACGGCACCCACTGCATTTTTATCGCTAAATCAGAACCTCAATATTGTTGCAAGTGATTATTATTAGTATATATTATATAGTATTTTAGATTCAATATTTTTAATAGTATTAATGTGCATACTAGTATTTTATTAGTATGTGCCGGTAACGTTGAGTCTCCTAATAGAAATTCACCCATTGACTCTCGATGATGGCCTTTTTGGTACGACGCAGATGTAGATCTGTTCGGTGACTCGATTTTCATCTGCTAACTCCGAATGACGTAGTCAATATTCTACAATTCTTTCGTCTTTTTTCACAACCGGAGCAGAAAATGCAATTGCATTCATCAGGTTTCCGGGTTTGAGGTTACCACAGAATATGTAATACTGTGAAAGCCGAGCCCACTCTGATACATTGTGGTTGTACTTAAAGAGGCATCTCTCTTTTACCTTCGGAAAAATACTATTTAAAACGAAGTTCATTTCTTAAAGTATGAACCAATCCTATTTTTTTCATTTTAAGACGTAACTTTTTCCTGCATGATAAATATTTTAAATTCAAGATTGCAAACTAGCCGCAGGAAAATCTACCATGCTATCATCGATATCTCATTGGCTCATTTATTTGGGCTAACGGATGTCTCTATAAATCAAACATTTGTCGCATCGCGATATGTTGATCATATCTGGAAAACAATCTGATCCCTTGCTGAAACCTTTGAAGAATGAGATGGTTAGTTAGATGGAACTTCCTTAACTTAATGATAAATGTTAATCGTGGCCATCATTGAATGAAAAGAACAAGAGGAAAAGGTTGCGTGTCGTACATGTCAGTAACTAATTTTTACAGTGAGATTTTCATATTGGAGCTTGAATGCGTCCGGCAGCCGTGACTTTTCACTCGATTTTCCAGGATAACTGGGGCGTCCATTTGTTCTACGTACACTCTCCTCTGGAACTCACGCAGACGTTCCGCGGGGTGACTCTGCACAGCGAGACCTGCACGTCAGACTTTCCGATGACACTCCTCCTCACTTAAACGCGGCCGTGAGCCATGAACAGCTTAATCCGACGCCGGCGAAGGATTGACGCGGGTTAGCGGGGATGCGGAGGAATATGTTGGCGAGGGGGACTCGCCGTCACACCCAGTCGGCAAGGACGGCTCGGCGACGTGTGAAAAGAGAGAGAGCCCCGATACGACGAACGGACACCTGTCATAGCTTAAGGTTAGCTCAGCCGGAGAACTGTGTACAAGCCGTAGTCCAACATAGCCGTATGCTCTCGATATGTGGGCACGGAGGGAATTGACTGAAATTAACAGCAAGGATTGTGCATACTTACTCGATCTAGCGTCTCGGTCTTCATGAGTTAGGAAAGCTTGCTATATCTATCACCAAGGTTAAAATACCTGAAAAAATATACCCACTGCGGTTTCAAGTTTAAAATTTGATCGTTCTTTGGTGAGGGATGTTGCGAGAATAAATCAGAAAAACTACAGAGGATGAAACGGGGGGTGAAGTGGCATGACTCGAATTAATTTAGATCGTTGTCTCGTGATTTAAACGCTACACACTATTATGTCAGTTAAACTCCATGATTATTTATTCAAAGGAGAACATAAATTATGCCTACACCCCTTTTTTCTAAAACATTTTACCCTCAAATGCCTAAAAACAAATATAATGAAGAAATACAATCATTGACCACAGTGTCTGTTGATTTATGGGATTTATAATTTCCATGTCCCTTCGTGAATTTAGGTACAGAAGAGACATTTTTATCGTACTCATATGATTAAATTACAGATTTAGGGATTTTTATCTTCATATTTAAACAATTTATCTTATTTTTTTACGAGAACTGCCTCGTACTTAATTATTTTCAAATTATTTAAATCAGTTCCCTAAGTAAGCACTCTTACCACATGTTCTGTAGAAGTATACTTGCAAAGTGATATGTCAAATTGTTTATTGAAACCACACCTGTATCCTCGAGAATAACAGTAATTATTGCTGTCCAAGCAAAGACGCTCAACATAGTATACTGAATGCAACACATTAAAGAAAAAATAGCTTTTAATACACTGACGTTAGACAAATTAGGAACGAAAACACGTGAAAATCATATTACAGTTGCTGTAAATGAATAAATTCCCTTCGCGTAAATAGAGTATGACACCTTCTATTTTCATTCCTCGGGAAACTATTCGGGAAAGAGGATATTTATACGCAAAACTATGTAATAGAGAGTACGAAAAAAGCGTCGGGGAAGAAAATTATATGAATATCGACGATCATCATTGTCTTTGGTCCACCAGTAATAAGGGAAACCTTTTTCTTATTTTATTCTTTCGGAAAATATTCTTGCGATCAGTCTCTCAAGGAACCATGCCGGAAATAGTGTTAAAAAGTTCTGGTCATAAGTGACCTTACCTGCGTGGTAGTGGACCTTTTAAGGACTCGGGTGTGGCTAACCTAACGGTTTCACGGTTGACAGCGCACTTTTTAAATCTCTAAATTCGAAATGGCCTTTTCTAAGATTTGATGAAACTTTGAAATGTTCTCCTTTGAAGTTTCCGGGATGTTATACTAATCTTAATCGTCTCCATAATTTATTCCTCCCATACCTTTAGACCTCTGTCCTTCTTCCAGGTCTTTTCCTAACTTTCCATTTCCGCGTCTCAACTTTAGGCCCACCGTTATCCCAAAATTTTCTATCGCTCTCTTTCACGCGTCCTACATATCTGCGGATCCCTATTCATCCTTCCGACTCGAGATACCCGTTTGCACTACCACTTCAGGGTGTATCCATTGATTCCTGTTCAGAGCCAACCTATTGGCGATCTTCAAACATCTCCCGTCCACGAGCCGTCGAGCTACTAACACAAAGCGAACGACGGTTTCCGTAAAAGGCTCTGGCCATCGCTTTTCGAGTTCAGCCCCAGTCACGAGCATTACGAACCCCCTCGGAAATTAACGAGAGTGCATTACGCGTGTAGAGACGTAGTCGAGATAAGGAAAGAAAGTTCAGATCGATGGATTGGTATAGTCTTCTAAAACTTTGGGAGAGGTTTTGAGCCCCGCATAGCTGAGACCCAGCCGTTTTTTTCCGGCAAACGACCGAGGAAAATTGTTTAAAGAGGAAGTCTTGTTTGAAGAAAGAATTTGGATTCACCCTGAGGAAGGCATACGACTTCGCCCACTAAACGAGGTCCATCGTGAGATTTACCATCTCCGAGGAATCCGAAGAATCGATTTTAGGCGACTAGAGGTCTAGAAATTAGGTTTTCCACCTGGATTACGTCGGGGTGCGTTCAACCAAATGATTTATCCTTTTCAAGTGGATGACGTTTCCAAGATACAAGAGCCAAATTGATTGAGGTATGAATCCCAATTTTCGTGCGAAAGGAAACTTGAGGCGAATATCGTGAAAAGAATTATAGACTAATGTACTCTAATATGTCCGTTATTCACGAGACAACTTGCATTGATACTTAATACCATAGTTTTATGCCTGTTAACATTTTTTAGGCATTTTTCCACTTAGAGTAGTTAATAATAGTCTAATCAGAGATTTCGGGTTGGCGTGGTGGCTAGAGTAGAGGAGTATAGTGACTGAATTTCAGTGGAAAACCGGTCCCTACTTCCCGGTCCCGAGTGTCTGGTGGAGGCCACTCCAGGCCGATGCCGGGTTTCTCTCCACCCTTCCTCCATTACGTGAAATGTTCCTACCATTACCAATTACCCACCTATCCTAAATAGCGCAAATAACCTCAGCTGTCGGTCGCCTTCGCTGAATAACTAACTAACTAATCAGAGACTACTAATCAGATGAGATAACAATAAAAATCTGTTATCATTGAAGAAGACAGAATACTCAAGACTAAGTCAATAATCTGTCCTTACATCGCGAAAATTAAAAGGACGTTTAGAAGCTTGCGTGAAAGACAAATGTATTTGAAATCATTATTGTGTGGTAATTCACCAGCTAGGGTACGTTTTTATGGAATGATTCTCTAATGCTATACTTTTCTTCCATTTTTTTAACGCTCTCTTCCTTAAGCTCTCTCCCATGAGTTAAACACAATTTCTACCACATGTCATCCGATTCACAGTGCCCAAAATCTTCACTCTTTTTTCTTACATTCTCCCAAGATAAACCTTCAATTTTCCATCTCAGTAATTACTTGTTTAGTACATCCAATCTTCCTCTTCATTTCCCCCAGTTACCTCTTGTACTCCTTATCACTGCCTTTTTTGTTTCCCATTCTATCCATCTCCATCCTTCGCCAAAGCCTCTTCTCATAGTGTTACATCTTTCCTTTCCATTTTTTCCTGTTACTGTTTCCTTTGAGTATTATGACATGTTTCAAGTCAAAATTTCACGGACATTTTCTTCACATCTATGTTAAAGTTTGATGACACAAGTCTCTAGAGAAGCGCTTCGTTTCTTGACGTAATTCTGACGGAAGTGTGGTTATTACTTCATCCACATACACCCAAGATGCTGCCTAAGTGACTAAACTGTTCTCATTGTTTTATCTTCTGTCTGTCTGTCTACTTTGGTATTTAGCTTTGTGGATTTGTTTCCTGTGCAAATTAACTACGCTCGTATTCTAATGAACATTGGTTGTGGTATCTGATTAAAAACTGGGTTTAAAAAATTTGACATGCTTTCCGAGTCATGGTTTTAGAAGGGCATCTCATCGTCTCCTCTCCAATGCCCGAGACTTCTCTAAGAAAGTAATGTTGGATATCTAGAGTGAAGAGTTAGATATTCGTATCCAGAGAGAAGAATTCTCGATGTAACTATGCTGGCATGGAAGGATTGGGGGGAATGGGAGGCGTATTTTAATTTGCTATCTTTGGATTTAGTATCAAGATGCTCCAGCTGCTGAAATTACATCTAGGAATCTAGTGTGACCAATACCAAGACAAATGCAACGTCCATTCCCGTGGCCAGATTAAAACCTACTTCATTTTTTTCCAGGCAAGCGCGTAACGGACCTGATTTACAAAACTAGTTTCTTTTCATTAGAGATATGCAAATTCGTGTAAGTGGCTTGCATTTTTTTGTGACCACAAAATTATGCATTAATATTATTAGGGTGCAAAATATTAATTTTTTTCCTCTACTTGCCGTTAAAAATATTTCATTTTTAAAATATCAAGACACTGCTACTCACGATGCCGTATTAACAGATAGAGAAATAGAATTGCGATGGATATCACATGTGTTAAGGGCAAGGGGTAGGAGACATGTATTGTTAACTTCAAGTGGGACCATGACTTTCAAAATACTCATCGTATGCCTCGGCGTGCAAATGAGTAGTACATTTTGGATTTCATGCGCTGCAACTAGTTTGTCTGGATTTGGCGCTATGCATCCTTATGCAAACGAGGCGAGCAAAGCTGTTTGTCATATTTAGTCGAGTCTAGAAGGCGGGCCTGGAGTCGGCATAGGGGAGTGGAGGCTTAAGTGTCCGACTGGACTGACAAAATTTAAGACCTCACCTACTTACTCATTTCACATCTATTCCTCACATGCTGACAGCCCTGCTAGTTTTTATCCCTAGCCCTATCGAAAGAAACCCGTGTGACGAAACCTTCCCTGAGCTCAAATTTAACCAAAAGGTTATAAATCCTCATGTGTTTTTTTTAATACCTTCGAGTATAGTACGAATTGAACTCGTGCCAAAAGATAAAAGATACGTTAATATTGTATCATATTATAAAGATACTTTTCTCAGTGATATCGTTCACCTATATCAATGTAGTGCCTTTCAAGTCATACGAAGTGTACCTGGTCAAACATTAAACAAATTTTCGTTGCTGCTCATGCATAATTATGGATCTGGACTGAAATATCCCAAATATTAATTGATGATAGCCGTGAATTTGCAAATTTCTTCCAAGTTATAAAGAACAAAATTGTAAAAAGTGCTTACTTGAATGTAAATTTATACTATTCTTTCGTCTATACCACGTTGAAAACACCGGTTCTCGTCTGATCACCGGACTAAGCAACGTTGGGTCCGGATAGTACTTGAATGGGTGAGATAACATGCTCTGGTTTTTGTTAAACTTAACTCCTTGTTCCAAATTTGATTTTCTTGCTCTCTAGGCCGTGGTTAGTTCAGAGCTTACGCAAATAACCCTCAAATTTCAGAATGCCTTATTCTGTTTGTTTATTTTCATAATAAAAATAAATTAATTTGTTTTCCAACTCGAGCGGAAATATATTTGAAATTTTTTTTCTTTTCTGAGTGCCTACAACTTCTCGCGACCCAAGAAGGTAAGAAAACATAGCTTTTCAATCCTCTTTATCAATTCTCATATGTTAATTCAATTCCTCTGGTGAGCTGAAAAGGAGTATACCTCAATTTCTACGATGAAATGGGAACACAATTTACACATTTAAAATACTCAGCGAGCATTATGTGGAGGATACTAATGCTTTCACGAATAATCTGTATTTGGCTAAGTGTAATTATAATTAATTAATTTAAAGACAGAGCCTTGTCGCCGCAGCCACGACCTCCAACCGTCCCTGTTTTGAGCCAGTTCCCTCCATTTCAGTATACGCGCTGTATCCCATTTCCGTCGCCATTACTTTTAAATACGAAGTTCTTGGTCACCCTCTCAGTTTTTTCCCAATAATTTTGCCATCCAAAATATTTTGCATGAAGGTGTCATGCCGGAGTAGGTATTCGATGAGCTTAACTTTCCTTTCCTTGGTAGTTTTCAATAGCTCTTATTCCGTATGAACTTGATTTAGCACTTGCTCATTTGTTTTTCTAATGGTCCTCCTAGTTCATGATGCTCTCCTCCAAATCCACATTTCTGCAGCTTCAAGTTTGGTGGTTTCACTCGTTCTTAGTGTCCATGTCTCACATCCATATGTTAGCACGCTCCATACAAAACTTTTCAAAAATTTCTTCTTAGCCTGAATATTAATTTGGCTAAGTTGGATTGTTCAAATATTCGAGAGCAAAAAAGCAAACTCATTAATCCTTTTCAAATATTAATGGAACAAATGATATTCCTCCCGGAAGTTGGAGCAAAAATGAACTGTAGAATCGGCGTATCTGGGTGACATCGTAATTCAGCACGCTTTATCAATACAGTCTCGACCACCTGGAGGGGGTTAGCCCAAACATTTGCTCAGCTCGTGTCCGAGGCTATCTCCAGCTATCGGGGTCGCCTGGAGGATTGCCTCGGGTTCCCCATCGTCCGCGCTCCTTACCTTGAATCCCCAAGCAGGCGGACGTAGGCTAGATCCAACCGCTTTCACAGCCCCGTGCATTGCCGTGTGCAATCGCCGAATCGACCCCGAGGATGAGAACGCGCAACGCTGTTAACGAGTGAGAACATCCCTCGCTCGCGGGCAACCCCGATTGAATAAGTCCCGACGATATCGAGGATATTATTCGGGCGGAGGGGGGAATTTTCTCCGGGTCTTCACGCTGCACCAGTTCGCAGCCAGGCGCCCGCGGAGAGAATTTCGAGGATGTGTAATCGGAAGAGTTGTCGGTTTTGCCGTGCAGGCGTGGGCAGGTGTTCCAGGGAGACGGTCAACACGGAGCCGGGCCTGGAGAGGTGGGCAGAGTCACAACACCGTTAGATCGGATATTTTCCACTCCACACTTCCGAGAGTTCTATCTTCGGAGAGTTATAATGGACGGGCCCACGTGGGGGAATAAACGCATTAGCCGCCCGCGGTGTGAGCGCAAATAAGGAAATATGAAGTTCGGCAGTAAATTTTCAAGTTGACCGTTATCGCTTTTAGCGGATGTGAAGTGAGTATGAATTCCCTCGATCCGCCGGGGGAGAAGCGCATACGTATAACGTGCAGGGAATCGTGTTTGCGATCGAGTTCGCTGTACCTGCCGCAATATTTCACGGCTTATGTAGGTGAACTTAGGGTAGCGGGGGGGAGGAGGACTCGGTGTTACATTTTGGAGCCCTCTTTGGTGTCAAAATACGAATAGATTCCTCCCGGAGTACATTAAATAGACTTTACTCTCATTCCTCAAGGATTCAATGTTATACTGCGTCTATTCCTCTCAGGAAACGGTGCGAAATTCTGGTTCATTGCTAGTACACACGTGCAAGAACATCTTTATAATCGTGTTATTTGGAATGAATACCTAACGTTGAATTTGACCAGGGAGTAATGAATCCACCAAAACTCCATCCAGCATAGATAATATATGGCATGTATCAGTTTTTTTTTAAGTAGACTGACAGGTATTTGTAGGTATTCTCTTACTATTTATATTCTGGCACGCTCCTTAAGAAATTCAATATTGGGTTTTCCATCTTTACTTCGATCAACCATATTTTTATGTATTTACTGAGTAGGTATGAAATGTATGGCAATCTAAAATAATCACTCCGAATACCTATTCAGGCCACTGCTGCGTTAGCCACTCCTCACCAAAGTATGCTGATATGTCTTACATTAGAGAAACATGAACCTCTTAGTGGATTTCTTATGTTTGTACGTAATTTTTAAGTCGAATAGGTTTGCATAGCTTTCGGTAACTGACATTCAGAAACTGGATTTAAAATAGTAAAATTCCCATAGAAAGAAGCAAAAATGAACCTTTATTCCCCAACAGCGCCGGGGTAGTTTGCCCAGTAAGTTACCGCGGCGTTTTTACTGCCCGTGTATTTCTACTCGCGTAAAAGGAAAAAGATGTTAGACCTAGCATCTTGTTGGCATCCTTTAGTTAATCTAAAATTCTTTAGAATTCATGATTTTAGAAAGGGATCAATAACTTGATGACAATCAATTACAATACTCTATAGTAATTATTCTTAAACCTAGAATTATTTCTTCCCTGTTCAAAAACTTTGTTACACTGTGCTAATTCAATTTTTTCAACACTATCACACGAATGTCGAAATTTGACTGAATTCTCAAACGCCCTGAACTATCCACTTAAAAACCTCTTTGATTTAGACTTGCAAATTGAAGTATAGCTTTTGAATGAAACGCCGTTTTGTTGTAGCTCATAAGTTGATAACAGTTCTAATTTCATAGTTTCTCACGTCATGACGCGTCATTGGGCTGAGTGACGCATATACTCATGGCGGTATAGATATTTTTTGAGGAATTTTGTCACATACCAGCTAAAGGGATTATCTACCCCTCACAAATGTTCCAAACGGAGATTTCTTAAGAGATGTCATTTTCTTCTTCAATGCCTAAGAGCTTGTATTTTAAACTGTATTTTTAAGATAATTTAGTCTTTCCTGGGTTGGTGAATGGCCATCCAAAAGCGCAGTTCTTTATCCTTGGCCCTGTATGTGAAGATCACTTCACTGGCTGCAATGGCTGATTTCATCTCGTGAAGTAAACATGACTCCAGCCAAATTCAAGGCTGGATTCAAGTTTGCACAGCTCATATCGCCAGCCGAAACAACGCCTTCTATTTGTAAGAGACGCCAATCCGTTCGTGTCTCCTACTAAAGGTGGGATTCCATATCCTTCCTTTTTCTAATTTATTAGCAACCGTAAATATCCGAATCTTTTTGGAGACGCAAACAACGTAAGCGTCTTAATAATCTACGATACTGAGATAAAACTCATCCATACATTCACGAAAAAGAGCATTTTAGCATTATTAGCATTTTGCCTCGATTATTTTTTCGATTAAATGTTTAAATGTATCACCAAAATTACTATCGAGATTTGAGCAGCGAATGTCATATTCATTTATACAGTAACCAAAGACGAAAAAGATGTCTTCCTCTATAGTTATGAAAAACACACTATTTAACGCCATATTAGCCTTCCATGAACATACATGACTGTGCCCAAGGGTTATTTTCTTAATTCTTTGTTACCAGATTGGTAATACATACTTTCAAGCCACCCCTTGGTATTTACATCAACCATTGTAGCATTTAGATTTAGCTTTATTTAAGAATTTTTTAGATTCGGAAGGGCACAATGTTGTTACTGACTTATTTTTATCGCTCACATTAAATCATTAATTAATAGTAACATATGCAGCTCAAAATATGTACCGTTTTATGATGTGAGTAATTGAGATAGTCCGCAGGATCTCAAATACATGCTCCATATGAATTAGTGTAATTAAATAACCGATACGTAGGATTTTTCTGGCTGTATCTCCAAGCATAAAAGTAAAATAAAATATTAAGTATATTCCACACTATTTTTAATTCACCGACTCGGGTTTCGTCTACTCCGTAGACATGGGTTGACCCAGAAAATGTCTGCTTAGTACTCAAAAGTATAATAATATACTTAGTATTCTATTTTACTTTTACGTAAACATGCAGTTCCACCAAGTTTCCCCTGAAACTATGCAGTTTATCTCCAAGGTAAAAGTGGTTACAGATTCTGATAGACGTTGGTTCTATATTAATTTGGTGCCTTACCTTATCAGGGTATATATGAATTAAAGATGCAATAGTAGATTGGATAATAGAACAATAGATGAAGATTCAATATCATTGCATTGGAATATTTTGTTTTTACATGATCGATTTTGTGCTGCGACTAGTATTGTCCCTCCGTACACAGGAGGCCCGGGTTCGACTCCCAATAGTGGCAGAGAATTATCATCGTACTAATTTGTTCTTGAGTTCTATGTAGAAGCCTTTAAAGGTCAGCGCTGAGCCCGTCGAGCAGGACTTTGATCATTGGATTCTATATGCATTTCTATAGCAAAAGGATAATGCGAGCGCCGAGATTGTCCCCACCCTGCCAACGGTCGCTGAAAATCCCTACTCTTATCCAATGACCGCTCATATCCTTGTTTGGTTTAACGAGCTGAGCTGTCGGTCTCTTCTCCTGTATGAGTAAAACTAGTCCTCAGTTTTTGATAGCATTTCTTGTGGTAGAGAAACTGAACCCGGTAGCAGGAGGTTGAGTGCTCTAGTTTCTTCTCCACGAAAGAAATCCGGATGAGAATGGTGAAGCACCAACTGGCCTAACTCTTGAGCTTTGAAAATACGTTTTCGATCCAGAGCCCAGTTTGATCCCCAGAAGGCCGGAAGGAAAATTTCTGCCTGTCCCGAAATTCGAAGAAAAAGTATCCTCTCAAGCACATCTTCGTTCAGTGTCTCTCCCCTGCATAACCCCTCTCAGATTTTGTCAAAAATCCATATCGTAAGGGTGTCGACAGCTTGAGCCCTTCAGCTCAAAGCTCAAAATAGGTCGCTCTTTCCGCGGCTTTATGATAGAATATTCTTGGTGGCAACGTTCCTTCGTGTGTATTTTTTTTTTTTACTTTTAGGACGTTACTGAAATTCACTATGCCGGCGACTATATGCTCCAAATATTGAATGACGAAAAGTGTTCGAAGCCTGTGACAAAACAGTTTGGTACCAGAATCAAATGCAGACGGAATTTTTGGGCAATCTTTGAACGATGGCTAACTTCCTCTTTCTTCCATACCCGGCCTTTTGAGGCGGAAGCGTCGTAGCTCGCCGTATATGCTGGGGGATATGATTTTCTCGAATGCATCCGGAGCATCTCCTATGAGGTGGGATCCAAAAATGTAGTCGTTCCCCAGTCGGGTAAAATCTTTACCCATGCTGTCTGAATACCGATTGTATTACAGCCTTTTCATCTATTTTTTTGAGCTAATGGTTTCTACCACCATACTTCTTCATATTTTCGTTCTTTTCTTTGTGGATGGGAGAGAGCTTGTGCATTCCAAAGATGCGTTTGACTATACGATACGAATAGGATTGCCACCTCGGCAGTGGTCAATCACGGCAGATTAATAATTTTTCCGTAGAAAATTCCGGGAGGAAATGGTTAGAAATGAACCACTGATATGGTTGTTATTAGCTTAAAAAATTAAATAAAAGCGGCAACATTTGATTGAAATCACTTTACTATGGGACATTTTTCCTGGCTTAAAGTATGAAACAAGATTAATGAGAATCTTTGATTACCATTTAAAGCAGAGTAAACTTGACGCATAAACTGATTCCTAAATTTCGAAAACTTCCTGCTTCCCACATAGAGAGCGAGTCAAAAGCCGTGAGACACCCGGAGGAAGTACAGGAAAAGGTGGCAGCCTTCGGTACGTGATAAAAGGCAAGTATTCAACGTAGCATTTTCATAATAGTTGCATTTTTCATCGAGCCCTATGAGAATCTGTGCCAAAATGGTTCACTGAAACCGAGGCTATTCAATTTCAGCTGAAAGCAAAGAATGTTTGCTTTGGCTTGCTCTCGGATTTCCTTGTTCCCTTATAGCCTCATGTTTCACTTAAAGTGGGGAGAGAATATTCTCCCAAGTAGCTTAATTAGTTTTCTCACTTCAAGGAATCAGTATTCTGTATATGAAATCCCACTGTTTTCCCCAAATTTCATAAATTATGTTGTCTGAATTAATATCTGATTTGATCACACATAGATACAAGCCAACTCGTACGCTTGAAGCGGTAATTTAGTGAGCACAGAACTGCTAAATGGAGAGCCCCGGGCGGCGAGGGTTTCCGTCAGTCGAAGGAGGTGCTGGAAAATTCTAGGAAAGCAGTCGTCTTGAGCCCGAGTAGGAAATTGAACTTGCTCTCTTTGGGAAATGACCGGAATTAGAAATGGAGGTAATCCATAATGTAAAAAGTAGTTTTATTGCAGGAACGAAAGAGAATTGCTAGTTCTCGCACTGCCCAGAAATAGAATTATTTCAACCTCGACGCGTTTCGACGCCTTGTGTCATTATCAATTGAACGAAAAATTTAATCAATCTTGTGTGTGTATTCTTAGAAGATGGAGTGGTATGGAAAGAGATTGGGGGTGGGGGATGGTATCCTTTGTGGCAGAGGACGGTCCAGAGGAATTGCAGGGGGATTGGGAAGGGGCTGCCCCCCTTTTGTAGTACTTCCTCAGCTAAGGGTATAAGTTCAAGACTGGTTCGTTTTTGGCATAATAACGAAAGGTATATAAACACGTCGTGGCTAAAATATAGGTATTTGTGGATAGCATTAGCATTAGTAATTTTATTTCGTCCATAAAATAATTTATCTCTCCAAAATGGGGTCGTTTACCATATTATTTTTATTGCCGAATCTGATAGAGTTTGTAAAATAAAAAGACCAGCATTTTTCCGTTTTTTGATCCGTCAACTATTTCCCGAGTTATAAGAGGCGAAAAACTAATGTTTTTAACCCTTTCGGAAAAGTGGGCGTGGTGCAACCTCTGACGTGTATCGACTTCGTCCAATCACTACCGTCACACATCTTGACGTGGCTATTTACATACTCAGAAGTTAATCTGAATTTGAATTTAGCTAAGTGTGTACATATGCATACTGAATTTTTCCTGTAACCGGGCTAACTATAAGCGTCAAGTAGCTACAATCGCCGGTTACTTAATGTTGATCAAATTTTATTTGCTACAAGTGTAATCATTTCGGAATTTTTTTAGAAAAGACTGCTCCTTTCCCGGGAAACGTTCCTCCTGGTTTTTCATCCTTTTCCGTTTAATAGATATGTGCAAAGAATAGTATTTAGGATGTTCCCCGGAAAAAATAACATCGCATTCATTTTTAGTTAACAGTCAATTTTAACTGATTTTCGGAGAAGCCGCTCATAGGGTAAAGTATCAAATGCAGTATTCCAGGTTTTGACGATGAATAATTAGTTGCCTCACGTTTCATTGAGGCGTTAATAAAGAATTTTATTAATTATTTAAGATTTTTTGTATGGTAGCTAATTAGTTAGCCATGGTAGAAAGCGGTGCTCACCTTAAATGGTGAAAAATTGGTGGAAACATTATGAATTAATTTAATGATGAAAACATAAAATGCTACCGTCAATTGTTTAGCGATGAAAAATTTAGTTGCACGCTCGCCCTATCTTCCGTAGAGTTAAGTCCCTCATAAATGCTGGTTTTATTCAGAGAACACGAACTCATTATTTAATTGGCTCATATTGCTCCTCTAGGTAAGATATCGGATTATTAGGCAAATATGTTTGGATTTGATGAAATTCTGTGCGAAATTGAGGTTAATTTACATTTTTGTGCCAAGCGTACTGATTTACAACTCATATTTTATATTAAATACGTTGTAATCCGTTGAATGGACGCGATTCTATATTGAACCAAAACCAATAAAAATGGTAAACGTAGAATTCTACCATCAATTTGCAAAACTTCATTGTATGTTAATTTCCATATCAACAGTGATGTTGTTTCCTAATAACCATGGTAAGGTATCCTTAGCGAGAGAAACTTTCTTAAAGATCCCACGGCTCGGAATCCGCTCGCAATGATGACGAAATAGGATGATAATGAGGAAATTGCCACATGCCTCTTAGTATTGCTTTTAAAAAAATTTATTCCGAGTCAACAAAGTTTCTCAATTCTATAAGCATTATTCGTGGAGAAACTTATGATTTTCACGCGCTTAAAAAACGATGGGAGTTTTGGCAGCTTAAAAACTGGGCCCTATCTAACGAATCAAAATTAAACGGAAATGCAAATTACACAATTTTTCCTCAGCTGCGAACAGTAACTATTTTCACTCTTCTATTAAGAGCGAAATGACTCGTTTCTCCATTCGGCCTTATTTCTTCCTCGGGACTAGGATCGGAGCACGTTCTAGTAAAGGGCGGATTCCAATGCTCACCGTTCAACCCAAACCGCTCCGTCCCAAGATCCGAACAAATGTGAATCACCTTCAGTCTAAGGAAACGTTGAAAATCCTAGTTTCTTGCTTTCATGCTGTGCCTTCTTATATATGTACATCTTGGGGATGAGACAGCAAGAGTGAAGGAAGCAATGATTCTTCCATTTTCCTAATTGCCAGTGATCAACTTACTAGCGCTTGCGGATCGGAAACCATCACAAGGGCTAGGGGGCTATTTCCCAACGATTGCTAGTAGTTCCGAAGAAGGGTGTTTGGTGCACGTAGGAGCATTGCTAACTTGTGTTAACTACTCAATCCCCGTCAGGATCTTCCCCTTTGAGGAAGGGAGGCCCGCTGGTGGAGGGGTCTCCAATGATACATCTACCACCGGTTGAAGACCTTAAAGGGTTACTCGGTGAAGGGTTCTCGAAAGGCTCGTCTCGCTTTAAAGAGTTTTCCCCTTTCCCCCTTTGGAAGAACCCTAAAACTCTTCGTCCGAACGTGACCCTCCCCAGCCAGAACCTGTAATCGTTGTGAAGCCCGCAAACAGCTGCCTCCTTACGTCTTTCTGCCCGGCCGTGCCTCACCCTTCTCCCGCCCCTCCTCCTCCCACCCCACCCTGCACTCGTCTCCTCCAATGGGGATACCTCTTCCCCTCCGCCTCCTTCCCCTACGTGCGCGCGCATCTCGGCGGGTTCCGAGGGCGAACTTCGAGTTCGAACACACAGCCTGACGGGAATGCGAGGGAGCGAGTCTTCTTGCGCGGATGAGAGAGAGCTGAATTTTTTTAACGGTTATCCCGACGACACCGCGGAAGGCAGTTAAACATCCGATAAGGACGAGTGAGCGGGTTGTGACATCCCTCAAGGTTCGAGGGGCCGTCACCAGCCCTCCTCCCGTCTGATTTCGCATTCCGAGGCGCCCCCCGACCATGGGAAGTGTCCTCTAAACAAAGTTTGAAGTCACCTGCCGAAGATATTCCAGACACATCTGTCCAGTGGAAATTCTTTTTTTTTAATTGTTTAAGTGACTCCATCCATCCTTGGGGACTCGTCGAGGACTGTTGTTCCCTTTGCAAGGCTACCAGAAATCAGTGCTCCGGGGAGGACGGTGGTTGAGGATTTTTCCAGTGTCTTAAAAGTGAATTTGTGCTCCGCGGAGGAGGTCTCTCTGGTCTGGTCCGAAGTGTGGTCGCTATCCAAACTGTGCCGAGGGAGGAAGACGCTGCCGTACCTTTGTTATCGCGCTCCGCTCGACCCTCCGAAAAGGATATAACCACACGCGCACACGCTTACTGGAATAAGTTCCCTCAATGTTGGATGTGAAGTGACGTTCTTCATCAACATCAGCTCGGAAACAAAAATCGGTTGATCTGTTGCGGGAATCAGTGTGAACTGGGGTCGAGAACAGTAGGCATCATGTTGGCGTTGGGGTGAGACCTCTCGATATTTTCAAAGAATAGAAGCAGAGGTCTTCCGTGAGAGGGATCTATATATTTCCCCAAACCGATCAACCGTAGTTTTCGTTGGTTGTGGGTGGAGCCCGGGAGAACCGAGGCAGGATTCCTCTTAGTGAGAGGTTTTTATTTTGTTTGTTAGCGCCGAAAAGAGTGCTTCTAGAGGGTGGTGAAGGTAACGAAGATGGATTCACCGAGACCGGCAAGGAGGTCCCGGGCGTCGACGAAGGCGACCTGGAGGCTCCTCTTCATCGTAGTCGGTGAGTTCAGGCCCTCATCGCCCCAGGGGCCACGGCCCGCCTCGACCGCAACCTCCCTGCCCGCCTTCCGAGGCTCCCTCCATCTGCTTAGCTCCATCCTCATCGACGCCACGAGATGGGAACTCCGGGAAAAGCTCCATTTTTCCCTCACGGATGATGGACTTCCCTCCTCGCCGGCGGAAGCCGAGCGGTCCTTCCACCTTGTCGCTCGCTTTTTCTGCCGTCTTATTTCTTAATGAGTTTTTAACCGTCTTTTAGACTCTTCTGCCCGAAACTTTCCGAGAACTCTGAAGAGACTTTCCTCCAACATTTTCATTTCCCCCGAAGCCTGTCCTTTTCCCTCGGCAAGAATTTCTAGCGGCCAAGTTGTCATTTTGTTCCCTTACATGTCCCGACCCTCCCTTCCCTCCGGCATGTCGGGGATTTGTTGCCTGCTCGTAGAACATTATCCCTCCCCATCTACCCTCAAACATTGGTCACTACGTCGGTGGTCGTGTATTTGTAAAAACAAAGCGGTTTCATTCGTAGTAATATTCTATGCTCCCTTTGTTACCCTCCTTTCTCGGTACTGGAAGTCGTTTAGTTCGGTTTCCCTGTCTGCGCTACTGTAAAATGTATGTAAGTAGTGAAGTTTCCGTTGGTTTGTTTTTCCATTGATGTTCTGAGCTAGGTTCACTATGAGTCCCACTTCTCCTAACCATAAGGGATCACTTCATGTATAGTAGCAAATAAAAATTCGGATTTTGAGATCTAAAATGCAATAGTTCTACACGTCCTTCAACATAAATCGCGTTAAAGCTTCGGCCCGCTAGAGCCTAGCAACGGTTTTCCCTCTGGATAGCGGTCGTGTCCTACCATTTCTCACATGAAATATTCTTTTATCTTGGATATACCGTGGACATTGCTTGATCTTATTCGGTAGCTCGTATAATCATCGACATATAATGAAGTTTACGTGTGGATTGTACACACGTAAGATTACACCTTATTTCGGTAGATGAACGCAAAAATAAATTGGACGAGAGTTTGTGAAGCCAAATGTCTAGAATTCACTTTATAGGTATTACGTATATTTCGAATATAAATTAAGAATTTAAGCAGATTTTAAGAGACTCTGGCCAAAGAACGCAATGATATGGCGTTCTCGCAAAGTCTGTCCATATACGGCATATCATGGTCTTGGAGAGTATAGGATGCCCTAATTGCCCAAGGAGCCTGCAATTCCCGCTACCTTTCTTAATAGAATGTTTATATACTACGAGATGAAAAATATCACCTCCTGCAACAAGTATTAGAAAAGACATTTTATGAACGGTCCCAACGATAAAAGCGACGTAGGCCGTCTTTAACGAAATAGATTTTTGAGTAAATTTCTCAGATCTCGACTCAAAATTTTGTGGACATTAGTTTCAGAATAGTCTGGGAATCAACATGTGAAAGTTCATGAAGAATTAATGCGCACCATTCATGACATTAACGACCACCCTTAATTAACTTATTTGAAATATCTCAACTGAACTATTTTAAAGAGACTTTTATCTCCATCGAAAGGCCACAAGACCTTCGTTGGAAAAACTTCGAGAATTTATTACTCACAAGATGTTGAGCGATATATCTCAGAGATATTTTCGCATTATTATCGTGAGTCAGTTGAAGTATTTTTTTATTTGGTCATCAAATAGTGTTTCTTAGAGAACCAAACTTCTTCAGTCTAGGCATCTACTTAGGTCTTTAGGGTACGCATTTTGGATTAATTTTGTTCCGGATTGAAAATTTACATTGTCTCGTCGAAGTTGGTCTCCCGGTTTCAGGAGCGTAGTCCAGAGTAAGGTTTTTCAGCGTTTAGTTTGATGTGCGTGGAAGTGGGAGTCAGTCTCAGGAGAGGCGACAGTCGCCTATCGTGGTTCAGCCACCGCATTAGTGTCATCTTCAATCCAACACTTCCTTGATTCGCCGGCTCTTGGGACTCCCTCGCGCTGGAGTTCACCCCGGCACCAGCGCGACTGAGAATAGATTTAAGGGAGGGCGGCAAGGAGGGGAGGATTTCGTATCAATCAGATGGCTTGCGGTCATGTTCCTCCAACTCCTGCACCGCGACGGAACTTGTAAATTTTTCTTCCCCCCCTTCCCTTCCGTCTCACTCAAGCACTCGATCCAGGTAGTAAACTGCTGTTGCAGAGATATATTAACCTGTCTCCGAAGCGAGCCCGTGGGGTGGTTTAGCGTGAAATAATTTCTAATCGTCCGTGCCATCCGCGCCGATTAGTCTCCCGGAGGAATAAATTACGCGCCTTGCTTCGACGAAGAGGGGATATAGCGACGGAGATTTGCGAACTACACTTTGGAAACCTCGGAGACGATAAATTATAGCGCATCTTTCCACCAACACCACATGAAGGAGTAGAGGGAGAGAGAGAGGACCCTTTTATCGGAGACTTGAGCAATAGATCCAACTTGTCGTCACCACGCCGTGTTCCCGCTGCGAGGGCCCCCGACCCCCGGCGCCCTCTCGGGAAGGCCCGCCGCCTCCGCGGGACCTTCCACGGCCGCCCGCCCGCCCCAAGAAACCCCATCAACCGCCGCCGCCCACCGGTCCTCATCCTTCATACACACCCCCTGGTCTTTCTCTCTGCTCCCCCCCACATGCTCTCATTCTCCACACACCCCTTTATCTTTTCTCTTCGCTCCCTCTCCGCTCATCCGTTTAATTGCACCTCCCCCAATCCCTTTTACGCTTAATCACGGCGCTTTTTTATGCGCGAGCCGACTCCTTGGCAAGAGCCGGAGACATTTTGATGGAGACGGGCGATTTTTCAATCGCGTGGGGCGATATCAGATACGCACGTCTTCCCCACACTCTCTCAATCTCTTCGCGAGAGCTAATCCTCGCCTCCGGTGAGGTTTACCTGCGAGTTCTTGTATTGTCATTTTTTTCCCTCCCGTCTCGCCGTGAAGCGTGTCTTTGCATTATTCAGTGTTCTTCTCGTTTGACGCCTTGTCTACTTTGTCCTTGTAATCCCCGGAAATATTCAAATTTAACACGCGTGTGCCCTCTCATCGCAATACATTTTGCATCAGCTCCGTACCTTTTTGTGTGCTCTTATCAATCTTGGGTGTATTAAGTTCGGTCACATCGCCGGAGTTCCCTAGGGTTGCGACATCCCTTGAAAGCAAATTTATCCACTTAGGGGAGATTGGGAACTCATTTATCCATTACGCCTAGTTTGACGTCTAAAGTAGCGGAAACAGTAGGTAATCTCTTATTTCCTTGCCGCCTGATTTCCCTTATTTCTTCACTAACAATTGATATGTTAGTTTTATTAAGAGGAAAAACGTGGTTCACTCAGTTGATATTTTTCTAAGACAGTACAAGCCACCTTTTTACCTCATAATTCATACGCCAACGAAAAGAGTATAATAGACTTTTATTTGGATGATTTTTTTCGGGGCTACGGCAGGAAAAGCAGTCGAAAATCCTCGCTCCAACAGACGAAGTTTTAGGCGTGGATGAAGGTGATACTCTAGTTAACTTTTGCGTGGGTGATCCTCTGTTTATTTTTAGTTTTGCGCGCGTGTATTCGCGAAAGCCATTTGGTAAACACTGCAGACATTTTATCGAAGGAAGTTAAAAACTTGGGCGTGCTCGGTCGTTCCCCGTCGGGAAGATTTAAATCCAGGTTCGCCCCCTGTCGAATCGTGAAGGGCGAAAGAATTCGTTGTGCGAAGAAAAGCCATGTTTTTTTTTCTCTTATTTCTCGTTCCCTTCCGTTCCCGCCCAGCCGATAAACATTAGCCTCTTGACGGGTGGCACAGTGTTCGGAGGGGAATACGGATTTTCATGAGGACATCACAGCCGTCCAAACCTCCTCGTCCCTGCCCTTAACCCTCTCTCTCCCTCACCCCTTCCTCCCCATCCCCCGAAACACGTTAGGCCTTACTACGGGGAATGAAAAATGTCAACTTCTTCGGTGCGATAGGAGAGATGTGGGGGAAGGGATGTAAATGGAATGGCTTGTGTTCCACTCCTCGGCCTGGAGCTCCTCCGGCCGGGTCGGTGCGTCGTCGAGTTGGTCGGTCAGAGGAGGAACTGGTTCGGCAAGTTCCCTTCCCACCTCGGCTTCCCTTCGCCGGCCCTTCCGACGTCGAGCGACGCAACGGGGTGTAGTAGTGGGGGGGGATCTTGAAGGTGGTGAGGGGGGTGGAAGATGAAGGGGGAACGCACACTAACCTCCTCATTACGTATCCTCATCGATCGGCCGCTCGTCTCCTCAAAAACTTCCAAGTGTCCTCCCTTTATCCGTCCACCTCCATCTCTCTCCCCTCCCCAACATGTTCCTCTTAATCTTTTCGCCCTCCTCCTCCTCAGCTTCATCCTTCTCTCCATCTCCGACCCGTATGAGGAGGGACGGTTTTTCTTTTTTTTTTTAATTCCATCTCTCGCTCGCAACCAATTGGGTCGTATCATTTCGGCTCGAAGACGCAAAAAAGGGGGTCTTAACGCGTATCTCTTTGCATCGGAATCTCCCAATTCCTCTCCCCCTTTCCCGGGAGCGTAATTTGTATCTTTTCCTGGTGAAGTCGAGGCGGGTGTGGAAGGGGGGGAGGGAGAAGTGTGTCCCGAGTTTGCGTTTAGGGTTTTGGACTTCTTTTCCCTTGATTATCTAGAGCGGGTCTGGCGCCTTTTGCGTCTCGGGGAGTTGTCGAATGGTCCAGGCAGAGTCGGGATAGATTTAGAGGATTCTCCGGATTTAAACGTTCATGGCACCACCCAAAAGAAGCCTTGTTTTTAAATGTCTGACGTTATCTTCCAGCAATCTGAATTTTAAAAATTGACGAATATAAGAAGGGAGGAGACTAGAAATAATAGTTCGCTGCTGGAAGTCATAGTGTTTTAAAAAACTGTCTCGCTAAGTGTGAAATGGCTGTTGAACACCACATTATTTTATTGATAATGGAGAAAAATCTGCGGTGATGAGGTGTTTAGCTTGGTATCATCGACTTTGCTCTAACAAAATCTCCCTAAAGCTAACTTTCGCTCAACATCTCCTTCTTTGCTCCGTAATCGTGCCCTGAGTACCCTACTCGTATTTTACTTCTTCCTGAACTTGGCCTCTAAGTAAGTTTCGGCTAGTCCCTTCGCTGCGTTGCTGGATTGAATCTTCTCGCGAGATCTTCGTCTTCGATGGCAAGGAAGAGATAGAAGGGGGACGATTGGTCTTCACCAAACTCGATCCAAGTAACTACTTCTCCTCACGTCGAGGCAGTAATTAGAGCGTAAGGATTTCGATCTTGGGGATGTGCTTTTGAAGTCTGTCGTGCGTGGACGCCAATCAAGCGTCCCGATATTCTCTGATCTCTGGTGATACCTGCGTATCCCATCCAACCGGCCTATTGTAAAACATTTAAGTATCAAGATTTTGCTTCTTTTTTCTTCTTATTTTTGAAGTTTCATTTATATTGTATTGCTCGCATTATTGGGAATTACTCTCGAGTATTTTGAAGGACATTTTATCAAGTTTGCGTTATATTATTGAAGCTAGAAATTAGTGAGTTGATTTGATAACTTTCAGTTTGGCTCCCCCCAAGAGACAAGGGAAAACATGTAAAAAGAGATTATTTTATCCTCTACCGAAGATAGGTAACCAATATAAGACTGGTTAAACTATGACTTCCCTCAGGTAGCTGCTTCTGAGAATTTACCGAGACGGGAAACTTGACTAACAAGATCAAGTGTCCAATATTAACTCTCTGATCTTGGAAAATTTTTACGGGGCGCAAAACTGAGTCGTTCTGGCTAAATTCACAATGTAGGTCAAATTGACTGATGGAAGTGAGACAGTTGTGACGGAGCGGATTTTGTGACATGTTCGCCGCTTATGCTTTTGCGGGCAATACGCTGTTTTCTTCGTTTTGCTTTCTACATATGCCTAGCGGTTGGGGGGAGGGGTTCCGGACGCGTCCCGTCAGGAGCAGTGTCCCTGAAAGGGTGTGGTCTACGCCCACTCTCCTTTCCCCCCCCCCCCCCCCCCCCCCCCTTCCCACCTCCCGCTCTAAATAATTCAAGCGAAAATGTGCTCGTTCCATATCGATTCACGTATCAAGGCCCATTTTTCCGCAGCCCCGGTCGTGTTTTGTGGCGTTATGAGTTCCGCCTCACACAGAGAGAGAGATGGGGGAGGGCAGCAGCTACGTATTCCGTATATGTACGGGTGTGTGTGGTGAACGATGTGCGCGATCTCAATGAAAAGCTTCCACGCTCCCCTTCTGAACGACCCACTCTCGATCCCAAATCAAAAATGCAGCCAGGACAGGAGTGGGCGTTTACGCCTTCTAACTTCTTTCCCCCCCTACTCTTCTCCTCCCCCCCCCCCCATCCTCATCGTCGTCCGATCGCGGAGGCGGGAAGAGATAAATGAAAACTGCATCGCAACAAGTTATTTCGGAGAGTGAGGCGGAACGGGTGACTCCGGTCCTCGAGCTCATTAAAATCCTTGAGGCCCAATGCCATTGACCGTCGTTAAATAATGTGAGCGGACGAAGTCGCCCGACTTCAGTCCCCAGCCTCCACCGGAGAATGTTTCCCTCCTGTACCCATCCACTCTTTTCTCTCTCCACAACTCGCTCCTTAAAATATTCAAATGAAATTCCAACGGAAATGAAAAGAAAGGAAATCAGCGTCGTTCCCGATAGCTTGCCGCAAACGGCTCAGGTCGGTCGACTCCGTTTCGACAGTGATAAGTTGCGGATTTAATGGCGATGACAGGCTGCTCCTCCTTGTGTGTGGGTGACTTTGTAATTTTCCCTCCCGTTCACCACGGAGTCAGCCGTTTCTTGCATCCGATCTAGTCGCGGGCCGGCCGCTTCGAACCCATTCCTTTCCTTCACCCTCCCGCACCAGCGAGTCAGCTCCTTCATCTGCCACCGCCGAACCACTACCCGTTCGGGCTCCAAATGAAAGTGCACCAGACCCCTGTTCCTTTGGCAGACAGGCGACTTCATACCCATGGTCCCTCTTTTAAAACTGTTCTCTCTCACACACCGTTCCTCCCGCCTGCGTCTGTGTGCTTGTCTGTATCTCCACTCTCGGTCTCTACCCGGGCAAACAATCCCTCATTTCCATCTGACCCCACGCATAATCGCATTACGACTTTGAGCGACGGTCCCCGATATCTCGAGCGACACTTTTCGCCTCTCTCCGACCGCCCCCGGCCCCCTTTTCACATCACCGCCCCCGAGCGCCACCCCCGAGGGTTTCAGAGAGAAACGCGAGTGGTATGGGATGAACCCCTGCCACACCCCCACGCTGTATCCTCCTATATCTCCCTCTTTCTCGCCCCGCACTGAAACGCGATGGTGATCAATCCCAATGCGAAGAGGACTCTGCTCCTTTTCCTGTCCTTTTGTTCCTATCGCTAACGAGAGCCGATCATTTGGAAGGGGATACAGGAGATCCTCGCTACCGCAGAGAGGGGGGACAGGGATATGGGAAACGGGAGGGAAGGGAGGAGGTTCCGGGAACGGGTCTTGTGACGGACAGCGATGGAACGTTGGTCCGGCCATATGTCTCTCTCTCTCTCTCTCTCTCGCCCCTATCGGCCCACCTCACCCCTCCCCGTGGTCCGTAACTTAGCAGAGACAGCGGATTATCGGGGTTAATTGAAGGATTTCTGTCCCATAATGGATCGGGTTCGACTCCCCCGGTTGCTCCTGTTCCCCAACCGCGTGCCGCCTTCGTGATGTATCGGCCGTCAGGTTTCGGGGCGTTCCCCGCGGGAGTAGACCAGTGCATTTGCACGTGAGTCTAGTTTTGGCCCCTTCAAGTCATCATCAATCTCGTACTGGTTGAATATCCTCGTGTTTCGTTCGAATTTATCCTTTATTCCGTCCACAGAGGAATCATAAATGTTCACTAAGTCTGGGATTTTAGTGTTTCACCCTGCAACATGGGTGGTTTTATAATTCCTTACACTCTAATGAATAAAGTTCAATTGCTCGGCGAGTTTCGTGCGGGATGAATAGAAATAAAATATTCGCGTAAGTCGTTCTTTTCCGAGAATGGATTTCAAGAAAAGCGTTAAATGGCCAAGGTTTTGTCCTATTCGCAAATTCGGCGAAATCGCATTCAAAGTAAAACATCGAATGTTGATTCGAGATGGATTTATAAAAAACGTGCACGACCTTCGCCATAGGCGAGTCAATGGAAACTCCCATTGAAGCGTCGCCCTTTCGGGGCGATCGTCACTTGAGCGATCATCGGCTCCTCCCGCTCAGCCGTTGCCCGCTATCAATCCCGATTTTTTTTAAATACCGCGACGCAAAGCCCGGGGTTCCCGAGTGGTATCCCGGTCGCAGATTATGGAGGCATCGCCGGTCCGTGATGCACACACGCGACTCCGCAAAGCGAAGTGGGCGGTCGTTGTAGGCGGTGGCGGTGACTCGAAAAGGGATCTCTGCTGGTAGGAGAGCAGAGATTGCAAAATGCCGCTTTAACCCGAATATCCCCCGTCCTCTGCAGTGTCTCGGCGTCCTCTCCGGTCCAGCAATTTTTCCCCTTTACCTATATACCCCTTCCGGGCTATCTAGTGTCGCCATCTATCGAACCACACGTGCGATCCTTTGCGCTCCTCCCACCCTAGACTCCTTTCCAACTACTCCTATCTCTATACCACCCCTCTCTCTCTATTTCTATCCCCTCCCACCCTTATACCCTTTCCCCGAAACCATCAAACTCTCCCTCCACCATTACAATCCTCGTGCGTTCGCCGGACCGTAAGGGATGCGATGAGACGTTTTTGAAAATTCCTGCTCCGCCCTATAACTCCTTCCATCGGTCCCATTCCTGTCTCCTCTCTCCTCCTCAGGATGCTCGGTCGAGAATATGACAGAGGTGAAGAGAGAGAGAGAGGAGGCGGGAGAGAAAAATCGTTCCTTAAAAAAAATAAAATACGTTTTTGTGCCGCGACGGTTGGATAGATGGGAAACCTAAGGTGTGATTTATATTATTCTTTCCTCTCTCTCTCTCTCGCCACTAAGTATTCATGGGTTCCCGCAGCTCTGTTGCCTGGTGGAGGGGACGGGCGTAAGGGGCCTTCTTCCATCTGTCTACCTTTCCCACTTTCCCTCCATCGCGCCTCCCGACGGGGCATTTTTTCATTATCGTTCCTGACGCTTGGAAACCGGGATGGAGGCAGAAATATTCGGCGCGTCATCTTGCCGTCAGCTTCCGGGAGGATCAGGAGAAATATCGCCCGGAAAATCTTTCGCGGGGGAGGATTTGGTTAGTGCTAGATCAGAACAGATAGAGATTTGCTTCCCGCGCTGAAATGCTAGGGTCGATCATGGAAGGGAAAGCGATTTTCGGAGGAGTAAGGGCCTCTGTTTCAGTGTCTTGAAAAGGGAACTATTATGTAAGTATCTTGCCTATAGAAAGGGGTTTTTCTCTGGTTATTTCTTGACATCTCTCGGCATGCAAAGATGCGTGTTTGCGTAAAAATTCGACTGCGGTATCCAGGACTGTAATGCACCTGTCTGGCAGATCAGAAGCCATGAATTTAAAAACTACCTTACGAATGATACTCTTTGTCTCTGGGATAAAAGATTAGGTTAGACGGTGTGATAAAATCTTAATGGGCATTACACAAAAACCTAGTCTGCTTACTGCTGTTTATGTAAAAATAATTCGCAAGTAAAATGTGATATAAGTGGGAAAATGTTATAATTTTCGTATTGTTTACATAATGCATCATCTTATCTGTAGCTTCAAGTCCGGCTCGCTCTTGAAGGTGCTTGGAAGGAAAAGTTTACATAAGTGGAAATGAAAGGCTATGCAGGCAGGGTGGAGAGAAATCCGGCGCCGGCATTAGCTCTTAACGAAATATGCCAAGGGATCCGCGGTTTAACGTCCCATCAGACGGACAGAGTAGTGACTTCGAATCGCTCTCCACTCAAGGAGGGAGCGGTATGTCAATGAAAAATCTCTACCATTGCCGAGATCCGAACCCGCTCCTTTGTCTTCCAAAGGGTATAATCGACCAGACAACGCTTTCTTGTCAGAAAGACCCTCGGAAAAGCCCAACTTTCCAAGTGGCAGGACCTTTGCCTGCAATTCCTGGCGATCCTGAACCCCCCTCCCCTAAAACAATCACCGCTTCGGACGAAAACGTAATTTCTCTCGTCCCTCTCAGAATAAACACATCCGCGCGTTGTTTACTTTTGATATTTTGATGGAGATCCTATCCTCCACGGCCGTGAAATTTACGACGAATTTCACCCATGTTTTCTGAAGTGTGCTACGCAGATCTTCCCAACCACCCACCGTCCAAACTCATTCGTTCCGTTAAATTACAGTTATTCAGATTTCTGTCGGAGAGACTTGTGAATGTTTGCTCGAGTGTATGTGTGTGCTCTCGAGCCGGAACAAACAAGCGTATCGTGGGCTCCGTGTGCGATTAAAATCGTGTACAAAAAATATATCCATGAGTAGCGAGGCAAATATGTGTGAACACTCATGTGGATGATGGTTAGCAATCCTGGCATAAACCGTTTTTATTCATTCTTCGGAAATCTTGGCAACTTTGTTTATCGAAATTCCCCAAACTTCGGTCAAGTCGCAAGGTAATGTGCTGTCGCGTATTGTTCGAGAACTTCATTTTGGAGCTGGTTTCCCGAGGCGAGCGTCCCATAACGGGTGGATTTAATGGTATCATTCATTACGACTGTTGATAACGCATCCCCTTCCGCTCGAAATGGCTCGCTCCGTGAGGAGTCGGCATAATTTGAATCATCCGCGGATTCTCCTCTAAGATTTCCTTGATACACTCGCGAATCGCGTCTCGAGATTTTCCGCGCTGTTGCGGAAGGCAATTTACCTCCGCCTCGTTGTCCCCTTATTGGTTAATTTCGAGACGACGAAGATGCCGGCTGATGTGCACGGAGAAGCTGCTTTGCCGGAGCAATGATATTCGTGGAGCATCCAGTCTTTCTTTGGGGAAAAAAATTAATGCAACAGTCGGTAGTCGGAGTTTAGATTGAATATATACTATCGTCGCAATTCGTCAAGGCTAGCTCTGAGAATCCTCTCGCGGCGTTCTTTAATCGGATTACTTTTTTAAAGCTGCGGGCGCCATTTGTTAACAACGAGTCCTGAGACTTCTTCCTCGTCTTTGTTAGGATTGGTTCACCTCTTTACCCGTATTTCCGTGCCTCCGCTACCCATTCGCAAGCTCTTTTTCTAATTCATATGAAACATTTCCCTCTCAATCGCAGTCTTTTGCCGCCCAGGGTCGCGCACGAATCTGGACGCTCGCTCCTCACCTTCCGAGGGAAATCCAATGCCTCGGTAGGGAGGGGGCGAGATTGGTGTTGCGAGCTTCCGCCGCGGCGCGTCGCTAGCGGACGGCCTAGGGGCAGGAAGGCGGCCTTCGCAGGGTTTTGCTCGATCGTCCTCCTCTCGTCCGTCCGTCGCCGGGCAACGCCGACTCGAGTGCTGCCCGTCTACGTCTTTTGTTCCGACAGATGGTCAGCAGACTGACGCGATGTCTGACGAGCTGTCGAGAGGGTGGGGGACGTGATTTTATTTTTGTCCCCAGGGAGGGCGGACATCTCGCGCCCGCTCTGCGTCGCTAATGACACCCGCGGACCCTATTAACGAGGCACACGGCGAGGCCCGTAACGAGTGACGAAGGCGTGGTCTCTTACACTAGAAAAAAAGAGAAAGAGGATGGACTTACTTATCCCCCTACCTCGCATTGTGGGGGAGAGACTTATTTTTAACGTCATTTTTGGGTCATTGCATGTCTTCGGGTTATGTCGTCGACTTTAAGGGCGTGAGGGCGCTTACCCCGCATTGTCTCTACCTAGCGCACGCCAATATATATTTCCATACTCGTGTTATGCTCCATAGGGAGCAGGAAAAACAAACTCGCCATCGCAGAATACAATATTAATGAATTGGTAAAGCGAGGCATCTCATTTTTATATTATTGCTGAATTTATATTGATTGGGGAAATCGGTGACATTTCCCCTCGAGCGTGGGAAAATTTTGATTTGTGCGTGAACAGTATTAAATATTACTCTTTATTGGAATTTCGGAATATGTGCGTGGATTTGAAAGCGTTTCGCCGCAGGAACATTATTTATTCGATGCATTTTTCATCGTTTTGGCAGTTATCAATTTGTGAGTGGCGTGTTTAAAATTGAAAGTGATTTGAAAGATGTTACATGATTTGTGAAATGCATAAATATTTACCTCCTTTTAATATATATAAACCACGGGTAATCATTTATTATGATTTAAAAGCGTAATACGATAATGCTTTCATAAATTTTGACTCGAATCACGACTTAGCCCCTTCAAATTACAAAAAAATTGATCGGCTTCATCGTCTCGTCAGTGCAATAAGTATCAATTGTAATTTTTTTTGAGGATTTGCCTATTTTCTTCCGTGAGTTTCCTCTAGGTATTTCAGTGTTCCCATGGGAAATATTATTTTTTTTTTTTAATTTTGTGGCAACCAATCCATCATTCTGAAAAAGGAATCACTGCCTCACGAGCAACATCTCATTTCTTTTAATGACAACATATCAAAAGCTCGTCGCGGAGCGGGCAAAAATTCAATAAGGATATTGATATTCGAAATCGAGTTCTTCCACCGCAGCTTCCTTATGCCCCGACCGTCATTTTCAATGGAAGAACAGTCACAAAGAAAGGAGGATCCCAGCATCGATCGACCGAGTTGAGTCGAGGAAAAAAAAAGCGAATCGATTTTTCGCTGAGGAATCCTGCCCTCTTCGTCTTGTGCATACCTCGCCCGGTATTTATTCGTCCTCCTCGCAATGCGCTCCTAGCACCGTCGCTTGTTTTAAAGTCCCATCTTCCCTCGCGTTGCTCACAGTGCGCCCACCCCATCACATCACTCCTGTCCCTTCCTCTCCTCCCCTCCTCCTTAATCGCATCAGACCAGATCCCTATCTCCTTCGCGCTGTCTCTTTACTCACGGCACCAATCTCTTTCCTCCTGCGGGTACCTGTTAACGCAAACGACGCCAACATCAGGGAGGTCATCCGATAGCCCGGATGTTTAAGAGCTTGCTATCGCCCGCCTTCCAATTCTCATTTCCTCCTGACACACTCACACATCGCCATATCCTTCTCTCACCTTGCCCCCGGAACTCATCTCCGCAACCTACTCCCCCGCCTTTAGCACCCATCGCGGTGTGCACCAACGCTTGTGTTCAGCGTTCCTCGTTGATGCCCCGCACACATACACAGAGAGCATTACTCTCTCCCCACTCGCTTCGTAGCGTCCTCGCTAAAGCCCGAGGGAGAGTGAGTGTGTCGCGTGCTTCGCTGCTCGCCGACCGTGTAGAGCACGCCGTGATGCATGGGCGTGGTCACAGGGTAGGACGCGTGCATACATATATTCATCGACGATGTGCGTCCAACAGGCCATCGCCGATGTGATCCTTCTTTTTATTTCCTCGCCTGCAAAAAAAATAAGTAAACAAATAATCGTATTGTCAACACAAATTATTTTCGTTCCTTGCGTTGTTACATTTTTCTCCTTCCGGGAGGGGATGTGTATTATCCTGAGGGAAGCGATGCTTGAATAAGTTGATTCCGGCACTCAAAATGTCCTCCCTGCTCATTAATCCTCTTCGCTGATCTTTGCTTCATTGCTGTGCCTCATGATGGTGTTGTTCTATCGCTCTCCGTATAAAATGTCCTTGCTTCCTCTTTCTGTTTGTAAACATACGCCATTGTTTCGCTCTTAGCTTTGTCTCCCAGCAACGTGATTGTGATTTTAACGACGTATCTTCCGAATGTATCGACGAAAGCGGTAATGTTCTGACATTCTATTCATATTAAGTTGTTCCGCTCCAACCAAACCTAATACGATTACTGCAAGAAGTACGGGAAAGATAATTCAGCACTGAAAATGCGAGTGGAATGACGATCTTATGGCATTTGTTGGTTTAGCTTGTTTTAGTGGAAAGCTCCTTCAGATTAGATAAACATCGCCGTGTTCATTTTATTGCTGTTCACTCTTATTTCAACATTTTTAACCTTGCGCTATTTCTTGCCCCTGTAAAATCATTTCCGGCATTAAATTGCAAACAATAGATCGGATGTCAGTGGTGGCTTTAGAGATTCTTCTTTATTTTCCGAAGTTCCTTATCCTTTCCGCTTATGACATACGTTTTAATATAAAAACAGTCCCGATTTGAGTGCTTTATGGAGAGAAATTAAAGTCTAGTACTTTACGTAAATTCCTTCTGCTGGAACTTTAAATCAAGGATCGATTGGCGCCTTTCGTTAAAGAGGCGAATAACATATTGTTCCTCTCCACTAATCCTCCATAGCCGCTTAATCCTACCTATATCAATTGATTTAAGCTTTCGATCTCCTTCCTAGAACAGCTACAGCTACCTTAGGTAGTATGTACCAATCCTATTCCCGCAGATCTTGGCATTGTCAAACCCTTGGAAACCCTATCCATATACACCCCTAAATGTAACAAAGGCCTCCTCCCCCAGCCTCTCCATCAAAGACCCCGCGAATGGAATGACGTCTCCCATTCTCTGAGCCCTCCCACAAGTCCGTATCCTTTTTTTTTTACTTCCGACGGGGTTTGCAGATGAAGAAGTGGGGGAGGGGAGGCTGAGAGAGAGAGATGATTTGTGTTTGTTGGTTTTTCATTCCATACCAACGCTCCGACCCTACAACCCCCTCTCTTGTCCTCGCCGATGAAAGACCGGAGGAAAAAGTCGCGAGGGAGGTATAGGGTTATGTCCCATCTGCTCTGATGCACTTGTTTAATTTCATCCTTCCCTTCCAATTTTTTGTTGTTGTTCCATTCAGTTGTTTTTTATTCTTTCAAGGAGTAGCAAACCGTTCGGAATCGCTTTCATCGCCCTGTCCCTCTTTCCCGCCCAATAATCCGGACGAATTTGCATGTCGGCGGCCTTATATATCATCCACTCGCTCGTGAAATTCCCCCACGACCACTCCCGTTGGATCACTTTTCGGGAATTCCGATCGCTTTTATCCGCGCGCCGCTACGAAAGGGGGAAGGTGACGTCACGCGGGATCACTTCCTTCCTCTTTCCGTTTCGTGGCGAGAGTACACCAAACGCTCCATCGTGCTTGCTCGGCGGCACACACGGCGAAGGCGAAAGGTTACCCACTTACTTTTACTTACTCCTTCGTTCGCCGGGGACTGGGAGCCAGCCACTCTGATCTCTACTCACCTCTTAAGCCATTAAAGTGGCGCGTCGTGTGTCCAGAACCTTACCGCGTCGACGGAATACGCGAGTGAACGCTCTAGAATGGACCAAGGTCGGGAGGTTAGGGTTCCTGTGTCAATGCTGGCGCCGGGGACGGCCTACTTCGCGTTTTCGGACGAAAACTTGGGACTCGGTCCAAGAGCGACGCGCAGGAACGATATATTTTAGGCGGGCGACGGAAGGCAAACGGGGCGCGGAGGAAAATATTTCCCGCAATCCGGACGGAACGATGGGGCGGAATGCTATTGCGGATTTAAAATATCCTCCCGAGCAGCAGTTTTAGTGAGTCGTGTTTGCAGCCGTGATATTTCAGTTGATGGCGAGGGAAGTAGTGATGATAGGCGTTGTGTAGCTGTGATGGAATGAGAAGGGGTGATTTGAATAGATAACAAATTTGGAGCTGACTCTGCAACTCTTCGTTCTGCATTAACAAGAGAAAATCCTAAGACGCCAAATCTTTACCATTGATTTACGCGTTATGACTTCTCTGCTTGGAGCTTAATTTCAGCAATACATCCTCTGCTATACCCAGGGGCGTAGATAAGGGGGGCTCGAGGGTGTCTGAACCTCCCCAAACAAGAATAACTTATATAAAATAATAATGTAAATGGATAACTAGTAAGTCTGTAAATCTTTATTATCCGCTAGTTCCATATTTTGTGTCACAAATGCACCATACGATAATTGAAATAAAATTAAGAATAGAGATTCAATTATACTAAAAGATATATTTATACTTCATTGAGGACTGAACACCCCCCCCCCCCCCCCAGATAAAAAACGCCCCTGGTTTTACCCCACAAACTAGTTTCTTCGCATCTTTCAGGAGGAGCCAAGAAGTTGTCTTATCTTAAATCATTAAAAAATACTGCGCTTTTAATGGGCAATTTCAAATAACAGTTTAATGATTTTTGGCTTCCGGGTAGACAGTGTACTGAGCAATCTTTCGACACAATACAAACCAGATATCTTTAACGGTCATTTTTCACCCGCTTATCCCCTCCACGAGACAGAGCTGGAGTTTCCAAGAGGTCAGGCCTTCATTTCATCTCAGAAACCTTCAGGCTCGGCGACTCCTATGAATAGAACAGTAACCCTCCTCACAACTGAAGCTGTCATTAGTCGCTTCGGAACCTGACGTTCGACTCGAGGTTCGAAACAAAAAACTGAAGTTTGTGTTATCATTGATCCTCCACTCCAAAGCATCATCCGTAATGTTTTTGCCATCATCATCATGGTCGCCTACCTCGCTCGCACGACAGAGGGATCGTGTATTTGGCACAATTCGCCTCAAGCGTTGGTCATCGACACATCCCCACACACGTCTGACCTGAGTATTCCGGTGCAATGTGTGGATCGCCCGATATCTGCTTCCGTGATCGTCACTGCGGCGATCAGCGCGGAAACTCGAGCGTGACACCCGTGCGTCCCTTCCAAGATGCATTTCCGTTTATCGGTAGTAGGGGACGCAGTGGCGGGGTGAGGACTGCCCAAATCCTTTTCGCTTCCTCACATCTCCGTGGATCGCTCCCGACCCTGGCGCTGATCGCCAGAGATGATGGGAAAGGAGACGTCGAGGTCTTGTGAGGGAAAAAAAATTAAGAAATCCCCTCTCAGGGCGAAGGAAATTACCTAATTTTTTTCTCTCTTCCCCTCCCAGTCCGGTAGTATTCGGGTCAGGATAATGTGGTCACCGGGATGGATGGGGCAAGGTTCTCGAGGGTTATGGGAGGCTCATTCGTTCATTATTCAGGGTTGACTGCTCCACGAAGCGAATATTTTCCGCATTAATATTTCAAATCGGGTCGTGCAAGTGAAGGAAAGAGGAAGAGGTGAGACATTAATGCCCTGGATTCGCGAGATCTCTAGCCGAGTAGTGAAGAGGAGCAATCTTTGGAGATTTCCACGAGAGGGGAAAATATCACCGTCGGCCCATCCCGTGAATAGGAAGAGTTGACAGGGTCGGAGGAAGGGTTAGTCGGCGGCGAAGTCAAAATTGGGATTCTATCTCCCTTCTCCTCCCAGACCCCCTTCCATTTTTCTCCGTAGCTCCCCCTCAAAGCCGCCCCCCCCCCCCACTTCATCCCCCACCACGGACGTCTCTCAAAAATTCCAGTGTCCAGGCGGTCCGATGCGTCGACGGTTTTTCGAAAAAATCTCATTGTCCGAGAGATGGAGCCGAGCTCTCATTTATGAATCATATCTCTCCCTCCCTTTCTCACAGACTTTCCCTCCTTTTCCTGTCCACGCTTGTAGCATCCAGGGTGAGTAACTGGCTGGAAGGGTGGAAATTTCCCTCTTCCACCACCATCGCCTCCTCCCACGCTTCCGCATCCTCCTCCTCGTTCACCCTTTGTCATCCTCCCTCTCGTCCCAGAGCGCTCAAACCCTTAGCCATTATACCTCGCTTCCCCTCTTGCTCTCCTCCTTTCACGCTCATGAGTGAGTTTGGTGGGTGGGTTGGACGGATGGGAGAGGGAGGGAGAGAGATAGGGAGGGAAAGAGAGTGCGGAAAAAAATGTTCGAACACAATCACCCCGAAAACGCGAGCTCATGACGGCATGAATTTTTCAATCCCCAGAGTGCCCACTTTCCTCTTTACCTCCTCGCGACCCCCAAATCTGGGCACTTTTTTTAAATTATTAAATGGCCTGACCTCTGGCGTGAGGTGTGGGGGGTCGAAAATCCATCGTGGTTCGTCCTTCCCTGCGTCCACCCCTCCACCTGCCTGGCGTCCTGCAAGTTCACATTCCACTCCTACCCCTCGATAGCTCCCTCACTTTACACCTGCCGGCCGAATCGTTTCATCGTAATAACTCCGGTATTTTCCCCGCATTTTTTTAATCCCTGGCCGGGTACGAGGCAGTTTCTCTTCCCGTTTTTAAGACTGCTTTTTAAGGCGATATCCGAGAATTAGGGAACGGATTTCACGCTAGCGGGAGAGATTTCGCAGGTTCCCCATAATTTTTAATGCTCTCTGTCTCTTCTCTTCTCCTCCCCGCCCCCCTCCCCAAATCCCTTCGATTATTTCGGTTCGGAAATCGCGCCAAAACCTGCCCCCGCCCTCATATTTTGCACCGTTATCGCCGGGCCTGCCCCGTCCCAAGTTTAGCTTTCGCAAATCCGACTAAATGGATAATGGCCGACTCATACCGATTTGTTTCCGTTACTTTTAAAAGTGAGGTCTCTTCCCCTCGTTCGATCTCGCATTTGTAATTTTATCGTCATTGCTTTTTGCTTACCGCAATCAATTCTGGCAACGCTGCGCTACGTTGGATTTGCTGTCTCCTGTGATTCGGTCGTGTCGAGAAATGTGTCCACCGTTGACCGAGTAGTGAGTTTAAATTATTTTCCGCGCACTGAATGAAAATGCCATCTCCTCCCGATCGTGTAACTTTTGCTGCGTATTGTTTTATAATGGCAGGGAAGCAGGGAAGTGATGTTTAAATTACTATTTTACGACCGGCGTCCTATCGACCTGCTAGAATGTACGTCATGCAGAATATTTGTGTTGTTGCCTCCATCCGTTATCGAGTCAATTAAATGGCAGTTTCAAATTCGGTGTATCTCGCCGAGAGAGAGAGAAAAAAAACACTCATCTCAGGATCAGGGTCGATATTTTTTTTCTCTCTCGAATGGGTACCGTTTACGCGCCGACCAGATAAGTGTATTTGTTTCACCGCTCGTTGCGCCGTGAGCGTGGAAATGAAAAACGGGGGCAGTCAGTGATTATCTCGGAAGATCTCGCAATGGCCCCATCGTCATCTCGAACGCTTGTCGGCAGCAGACCGTACCGACCGCCGCGACACCCCCAGAGATTTATTCAATGTGGAGCAAACACGGTTAAATGCTGCATATCAGAGCGCTGGGAGGAAGGGAATCTGGGGACGCACACGGAGTTGCCTGTGGAAATGCACGTGTACCCCCCTCTTGTTTGAGCGTGCGTCGGAATCCCCGCGGGCAAATGGTCGCCTCTCCTCGGCGACTGGTCGCGGCCGTGGAAGGAAAGGTATCTGGGAGCTAGCTTTAGCAGTCGCCAGAGTAAGACAATGCGGAGCAGATGAAGGACAGAGAAGGTGAGAGGGGTAGAAGGGTTGGGGGCGTTCGGCGAAATGGCTTTTGAGCCTAGCCCCAACGTGAACAATGCTCCAGGTATGATTGTTGCCATTGTTTGGGGAACTAGCCCCCCTCCCCACACCCCCTCACATCCATCTCCACCCCTTCCCTCCTTAGCCGTCCACATGCTTTTGCATGCATCCCCTAGCAGGTACTGCAAGCGCTTGCATTCGCGTGTATGTGCGCGTGTGAATATGCAGAGTGGGTCTGGAGGAGGGGGGGCACGGTGCCCTGGAATCCGATAGAGTGGAGAGTTGCGTGGGACCCATTTGATTGAGGGGACGATTCGCTTGAGTAGGTGCCGCGTTAGCCTCATCCCAAATGTCATCCCTTTTAGCCCTTACCACCCCTCCCCAACCCTCGTGGAAGCGCAAGAGGGGAGGATACTGGAGTCTCCTCACGGACCTCCTTCCAATTCTTATTTTTTTTCTTTGTCCCTCGAATTCGCTCGCTCGCCTCTCCCGAGTCCATTTAGCGTCTAATGCAATGCAAGCCGAAGTCCGTGAAAATCTCTTCTGCCTCCTCCTTCGACCTCTCTCAACGCCTCCCGGTCGACTCTAAATTCTTCCATTTTCTCTCCGGTCGATCCAATGCGGTTTGGGAGCGTTTATTCCTCGGCACGTTTCCCTATTCTCCCGTTACCCTCTCTCTCCTTAGCAGAGATTACCGAAGGCTGCAGTTGGGAGGACGACGATCATTAAGCACCCATGACATTGGGTGTACACTTTTGCGCACGGCTTGTCTATTTAATTTTGTTTTCTATCTATCGTCGTGTGCCCCAGTTATGTGCGAGTGGGGATTGCCGCGAGGGATGAATTAAGGATTTATATTTTTTTTGTAATCTTACTGGGAGGGAGAGCCTTCCCGTCCTCTGAAGAGGTGTTGGAGAAATTTTAATTTTCAAATAAAATCTCTCGCCTCCGCACTCCGGCATTAAGAGGTACACTCGCTTAAATTTGGGTGAAAATAAAAGAGATCACGAAAATCCTTTCTCCACTCGAAGGATTCCCTTTTCCCCTTATTCTTTTCTCAAAATTGCTTTGTCCCGGTGGGCCTAATACTCAGACCTGCGAAAGGGGTGTTTCAAGGGGAGGGGAAAGGGTGTTCCAGACACCGCAAATAATCCCCGACAAAATTACGGGAGGAGCTTTGAAAACGAGGCGTGAAGTGCGAGGAGCAATCGGGTTCCACTTTCCATATTGCTCCCTCACGCACCCCCGGCTCGTGTCTCTCCTTCTCCCGCACGAAGGCCTTCTTTTGTTTTCCCGCAGCGCGGATAGTGATGCGACAATAGGCCTCGAGAGTCGAGGGAGAGATTTTTATTATTTCCATCCCTTCCCCCCTCCCGTGAGACGCTCGTCCTCCTCAACGTTCTCTATCAAAATAAAATGTGCATCCCAGCGAGACTGGATGTGACCGCGCGCTCGATGGAAATCCCCTCGGAATACGTTTCCTCCTCATCCTCCATCTTCCGTGGCCATTTTCCGCGGACGTCGCGGCACAATCCTCCCCCTTCCCCCCGATGCATCGACGTTTTCCATCCCTCGCCATTCCCGTTTCTCCCGGGTCGCTTCTCCGCTGGCATCAACTCCGCTCTCATCCATCCGTTGGCATTCGGGCCCGTTCGTAGCGGCGCCGCTCTATTCTCTCTCGGCCCTGAAGTTCGCCATCTATAACGGGGCTCGCGAAAGTAACCGGGAATGCTGCAAAGAGGAATCCGCGGCGTGTGTGTCGCAATGAAACGTACCCGGCTAGAAATCGCCTCGAAGAGTGGGAATCAACGTTTTAAAAAGCTGCAGCGAGGTGAGAGCTCCCTTGGGAAACGGCGCAAAGCAGCGACGCGACATCTCAGTTCGACTTTCTTGTCTCTCTCCGGGCTTAGTGAACACGTAACTTTTTTTCCCTGAATGATCGCTTCCCTTCGGTTTTTCTTTTGATTTTTTTGACGCCGCCTTGTAGCCGGGCTAGGGGACAAGGGGGATCGTGTACGGAGGAAAATTAATTGACCTTACTTTCCGGGGATCGTCGAACTCTTGACCCGAATTCCCCGTTAGTCAACTGGGAAACGGTGCTGGCCAACCCAGGGATTTTTTTTATTCCTTCAGTGAGGCGGGTGATCTCACATGGGAAGGGAAAAATATTCGGTGGTCTATTCTTTCGTACGAATTTTCTCGCCAATGAATCTTTTCTTATTTAGCGAGGCGAGCGAGAACGTCTCGGAACGATTCCCCGACATTCCCAATGGATGCGTACAGTGGCGATGCTGGTAATTGGGCCCTTGCGTCATAAACAGTGTCGTTTTTTTGCCCCTGCACTCCTTTTTCACGGTCGAGATACGGATTGGGTTAAAAACAGCAGCGTTGGTACACTCTGTCGTGACCTCTATTCAGGCAAAACTTTCTGCCCCAGCCCCAGCGGGGTTTATCGATGCCCCTCTTTGTAGCTTGACCCTCTCATCTCTCTCTCTCTTATCTCTCCCTCCGCCCCGTCGCCAATTATACCACGTAGATGACGCTGTCGCGTTATGTAAAGCGTCGAGGAGAAAAAAGTAAAAACGGTACGCCAATCATTACGCTGGGTTGGCGTAGTGAGTGAGCGAGTGCATCGGGGCGAATCATTCCGCCGCGCGGCAGCCTTTTGTTTTAAATCTTCCCATTTTTCGGAAGCCTCTCGGCGTAATCGCATTACTGGAAAAAAATCAGCTCTCCTCCTTGGAAGCGCCGCGGTGGCGGAGGTAGCAGCCGCTCCAATAACGAACTGCCTACGCAGAATGGGATCGGATTTTCTCTCTAAACATCTTGTGCTCCTCCGCCGCGAGTAATTTTGCTCCGAAAAAATCGTTTCTTGGCCCGAACCGCTTCTGGTAAAAAAATATGCGCGTAATCCCTACTTGTTCCACTTTTCTCTTGCCGCGGCGGAAGAAACGCGGTCGAAGACACGCTCCCCGAAGGAGTGAATCCCTCGGCAGCGGCCGCTCAAGGTATGACTTGACGGTTGGGAAGCCTCTCGGAAGGACAGGTGGAGATAATGATTGGAGCCCTCGAAGGAGGCAGGAAGTGGCGGTGGAAGGACGATTTATAGAACGCCCGATATTCTCGCTGAGATAAGGGAAGACCCTTAATCCATCCATCCACCCTCCCGGGCAGTTGTGGAGTCAACCGCCTTACACAAAACGCACACCCGCGAGCTAGGGGGCCCTGTCATTTCCGCTCCCCCGCCCGCAAGACGGCTGGTATCGTCGCGGCGAGACAACCGGCGGGCTCGCCTTCGACTTCCTCGCCCGGACACAAAAAGTCATTCAGACAAGCAACCTTTCCCGCCTCTTTATAAATGCCATCACTCCAAGACGGCATCCAGCCTGTCAAGAACGTTTTCCAATGACTGGAGCGAGAGGGAGGGAAGGTGGGCGGCGATTCTGAAATGAAGTACGGGGGAAAGAAGTTGCACAAGGCAAGACTCGTAGGGGGCTGGTGAAATAAAAAAGGAGAGATGGGCGGGCAACTTCTCGCGGACGTAACGCCCCCGACGAGTGTCAGCGGGCGGAAGCGCGTGTTCGTTGAAGTCGGGGCGCGTGAGCGACCTCTTGTACTCTCCCTTTCTCTCTGTACAAGACCCAGATGGATTGCAGCGGTATACTTACCTATTGCAACCCTCCACGCGTCGCTTGGCTCCTTTATGCTCGAACGATACGGGCGTAGCCCTCCTTATGTTTGCTTGCCGTGTTTGTGAGGGTTAAGAGGGCGGTGAAGGTAGACAAGAAGTCGGACTTGATGTGGAGGAGGAGGTGGTGCTAGTGGTGGGGGTATATAATAAGGGTATTTTTAATAATAAGGGGGATTGAGGTTCGGTGTGTCCCTCTCCACTACCGGTCCTCCTTCCTCTCTCTTTATGACTTCCCCCTTCCCCTCAAACCGCATTCGGTCCCTTTCAAAAGCAGACCCAACCGTCAGAAAGGGAGCGGAGTCTCCACCGCCTCTCGTCGCGGGTGGGGGGGGGATCGTGCCCATCGGGATATGGTGTGAGGGGAGGGAAGTGGGCGTGTACACGAGGGGCGAGGGGTCGAAGGAAAGAAGCCAACGGCCGCCGCTGCTGCCGTACCGAGAATTTGAATTCTACCCGTGCGCGATCTCGTGTACCTCGAGTTTGTATTTGTACGGCTCGGGTATAGA
Source organism: Platycnemis pennipes (assembly GCA_933228895.1). Lineage (NCBI taxonomy): Eukaryota > Metazoa > Arthropoda > Insecta > Odonata > Platycnemididae > Platycnemis > Platycnemis pennipes. The sequence goes on from OW121853.1 coordinate 59,661,870, forward strand.
GGGGGGACTTAGGAGCACGTAGGAGTGCATTTATGTGTAAACGAACATCTTCTTCTCACAACCTTAGATTCTCCGAAGAAACTTCACCTCCTTCAGATAATACACCTCGCCCCGTTCTCGCTTTTAAACTTTCCATCGATGCTCAGGATCAAAACGAAACAAAAATTCACCTAAAAATATTTCATGCCTAAATTTGTTTCACCAAAGCATGTATTTTTTTGTGCTGAAACCACCATCATTGCTGACGATAAGAAATTGAGAGGATATTATGTCATGTTACCGTCACAGCATTATTGTAGCGAAAATCTTTAAATTAAAGCTTCCCTAACTTCTCTACTCGTACGCGCTCATGTTTATTTCCATTAGCTGATTCTAGGCCGAATATCAGTGAAGGGTGATTATTTTGTCCGCAATATTTTGCTTCCCGTGATATAAAATTTACAGAAAGTGAAACCATAGGTGCATACAAAAAGTCAGATGCTAAGTCGTAACTAGGGATCTAAGAAGACGAAGGCGATCCTAGCGACGACGTAACTTTTTAGTGAGGATAAAGCACGCTCACGTACGCTCTGCTCTTTCGCGGGCATTCAGTCGAGTTTCTTCAGCCGACGGAGGGCGCTTGCATTGAATGCAAAGGGGTCTTGCGCTCTTTGTGGCGACGATTTGCTCGGTTCCCCGCCGCCCTGCGGGAGGCGTGCGGAAGGATGAAGCCCTCCCGATCGGAGAATGGTTGGTCATCACCGGTGGGGATCGCTCGCGCCGACGACGGCAGCTGCACCCTCCCTGGGAGGGCGGAGGCGGCGGCGTGGCGGGTGTGGAGGGAGGTACTTCCGAGTGGGACGGGGGGAGGGAAGATCGCAACGGTCGCGGGGTTTAAAAAACCCAACGCGAGAATGATGAGAGCGGATGGGAGTTTTAAAAAAGGAGCGAGCGGAGGAAGAGCTTAGGGCTAAGTCGGCGGCGGTGGTCAACCTTGAGTGGCCGGCGAGTTGTAGTAGGGAGGAAGAGGGTGGGAGAGAGGAGTGGGGCCGGTTCGCAAGATGGCGCTGACGCGTAATTTTTTTCAACTTTTTTTTCAACGGACCTCTTCGCTATATAAGTCCCGGGTTGCGAGTTTCCCCCTCTCCCCGGCGGAATCGTTTTCGTTTTCGCATGAGTGATGACTTTGCTAATTGACCAGCAGTATTAGGAAAACATCCTGCTCTTCCTTTTTTCCGTCCTTTCGGCTTCAAATTTATCACTCCCGTCTGGGGAAATCACTTCATCGGCCTTTGAATTTACAAGCGGTCGCCTACAGTTGGAAATTCAACGTGAAAATTGTATTTTTTGTGGAAAAATAATATTGGTGCTGCTTTCCAGCTAGGAGGAGAATTTACGTAGGTAAATCAATTAATTTTGGGCGCAGCATACTGTTAGACTTAGCTCCTGGTTGTTTTGGGCGTCATTCTTCTTTCAACGTGGTTATAATCGTTTGCGCTTGTCGACTCCCTCCTTCTCTCTCCTAGCGGCTTATGGAAAACTTTCAGCGCTCCCTTGCTTCTATATTGGGATGGGAAGCAATCATCGCACACGTGAGTGTTGGTAATTTAATTACGAAAGGAGGGACGGGAGAAAAAAATCACCGATGGAAAGAAATCGAAAAAAGAACGTAATTTTAGGTCTACTTTTACCTTATCGAGACACTTTTTTCTAAAAAAAAGCTCTACTCTTCTCTTTTCGCGAAAACCACTTGGAACGTTGTGGAAAAGAGGAGATTGCTCGGAGTATCGACCTCAATGGAGAAGGTGGGTAGGAACTATTACTTTTTCCTCTCCGGGTAGAAACAAATGATTATATAAAATAAAAATCTCAATTGAAAGATGCGCCAGTTTCGATTTAGCTATGTTATTTTCCTTTCGGGTCGCGTCGAGCCGGTTTTGGGATATGGCTCGTGAGGATGCTGGAGGAAGAAGCCGGCTTTGCCTACGTTTACCGTCGACGCGGAATACGTGCGTGCCTTGGGGCTTAAGCTTAACCGAAGAGAGCTTTCACCCCTCTAAGGCTCGTATCGAGTGTGTGGGACAATTAAAAAGACCGTGGCGGCGATTGTGTGTGAGTGAGAGAGAGAGAGACAGACAGACTCGAATGTTTTGCGTCACTGGAGCGCGGTTGAATGGGAGGAATGAGGAGACAGAACAACAGAATCGCGAAACGCCAAAGTGGGGAAAAGATTGGGGAGGATCGGGGAAAGGGGGTCGGGTTCGCGCTCTTGGATGGCCTGGATGGCGGAATGGGAAGCCCGCGGGTGGTATGAGAATTATAAACGAAGCGAGACCTTGTTGCCCGTCGAAATGAAGCATAAATCTCCCATCCCGAGCGGAGCGTTTTAGGCGGCGGTAGTGATTTAACCTTCCGCCGTTGGGAACATCCGAGTGTGTCGTTGAAATGGTGGCGGTTTTCAGGCTCCCTTCCTCCGTTTGGATCAAGGCGTAGGACTCTTCTTTAATAATCTCTTATCGGGTCGATGATGTTAGCGGGGAATTCGGGTAAATCTCCGGGAATATTTTAATTAGGAAACTCAGGCAATTCTCTAAGAAATTTGTAAACATTTGCGCTTCTTCCTCACCTGTCTTGCTTTTTCCATCTGTTTGTCTTCTTCCTCTTCAATGACCTTATTTCTAAGACTAGGTAGACTAAGAAACGATGGGAAATCTTTTGGAATTTCACCACGGATAAAAATCCATTGGAGACTGAAGGCATTAGTTAAGATTCACTTCAAAATGATAAATTACTTTAAATGTGATTCTTCTACAGCTCAGTCGGGACATCTGGTTGTTTATTTTTGCCATCAGAAGGGGTTCTGGAATATATGACGTTCAATCGTAAAATTTAAGTACCATAGCTAGTTATAGAGTTTAAAACTATTCCAAGAAATAAAATAATGCTGGAATTTATGGGACGAGAGAAGTTTGGTACAAAACTAGCAAACCGGGAAGTGTTGGAATGTGGATTCTAGTCTCTTTTTGCCACAATGCTTCGACATATTCGCTTCTCTCGCTGTTGGAGAGGGATCCGAAAAAATGTTCGTTAGAATCGTCCAGATAGTCATAAATGTCGACTCTAACGCTTCCTGTCCTCGCCGAAGCAAGCCTCTCGTTTGAAGGTACCGCAGCCACGATAAAGCCGGGTACCTCGGGGCAATTGCACTTTTGAGGACCTCGCCATGACCCCAATAATGCACAACGAGTCAGTGGGTCGTTCGTTCGCGGTGTGCAGTCTCATTTTTACCCCCGTCTGGGGGGAGATTAAAAATGCGGAGAGCGATCCGCCAGGTCGCCGCGATATTCTTCCCCGTCTCCCTTGTAAAAAATTGAAGCAATTCCCGATTTTCGTCGGGAGGAGAGGGAGCACCTGAGTTGGCGAAGAGGAGGTGGACGATTTTTTTTTTGCCTCCACTCGAATCTTTTTTTTTTTTAATTCTCAGCCGATGGAATAATGTTTGCGAAACGGTCGCTCCACCTCGCCACCGCCGCCCGCGTGTTTGTCCCAGAATGAATGGGTCCGCAACCGAGGGCGAGATGGATTTGGCGCGGTATTCGGGAAGTCACTTAGGCAACGGACTACCTGCAGATCTGCACAAGAGAGGTCGCCGTTTAATTCATTATAGCTCTTCCCCCAATTTACCTCCCCCTTCTCTCGATCTGATCCTTATTCCCTTCTCTACTCCCCTCCATTTCCTGCCGTATCACTTTCCTCCCTGACCCCATGGGGGTAATAGATATCTGCAGCCAACCAAACATCACTCCGCCAGCTGGGGAAAGTATGGACGTGCGAGATGAAGGGACTGGATGAGGTTATAATTTCTCTCCCAAACCCGTGCGGCATCATACATATATGTATCTCCATAGCGTTAGCTGACTTCCTCCTTAAGGCAAGACCCACACCGATCTCTTCGCATAATAAAAAATATATAAACTGATCCATCCCATCCCCTCTTTTATCGGAAGGCTTTCCGGCACGCCACTTAAACATTATGCCCCCTCCTCGTAACATCATCCTTTCCCCCCTCCATCTCCGTCGAATTCCACGAGTCATCTGTGTGTGCAGGGATGGTCCTGGCCGTAAAAAAGCATATTTTCACTTTCATCTAGAATCGAATTAAAACGCCCCCATTAAAATTTACGCGACCATTAGGTGGGGCTGTTTCGAAGGTATATATGTACGACCAAACCCGAACCGTCCTCCCCAAAATGCATTATCCCGATTCATGGCTGTGTAGTTGCGGCCAACTCTAACGGCCCTCCGTGAAATACGTCCGAAATACGATGTTTGTCCCTCAAGCCGGCTCCCAATTTTATTACAAGGAGGTGAATGGCCAATTAATTCCCGGACTCGCTAAACTGATAAATTTTTGTGATGGATGCGTCATTACTCCGTCATGGTGTAGACTAGAAATTGCCGGATAGGTTTTGCACGTTGATTCGTTTATATGCAATTTATTCCGGGTCACTGATGCGAATTGTCGGCGGAACTTGGAAATAAGGGAGAGGAGGATATTTTAATCACTGGAAATCTCAGGCGTGCTTGCGAAAATTCGTCTCGAATCGGAGAATCCCCCGGAAAGGTCGCAGTCACCCAAAATTACCAACATTGCTAATCGTAATCAATCTGCAGTTGCCAATGTATCCATTGTTGATTATTACGGGCTCCTTTGTAAACTGATACCTTCGCCGATTTGGTGTAAATACCCTAATGTCATTTAGAATGCTAGAGAAGATTAATATTATGGGAGTTGTGCCTTCAGCCTTCTCCCGGAAAGGAATGGATTGAAACCTCCCTCTCGGCGCGCGTCACCGAATTCGGCGATTCGCTTTTGCATCCGTTTCGGCCCGAGACGTTTCGGCGTTCCGCGGACGACCTGCACTTGGATGGCCGCACCCTCCATGATTTCCATCTCTTCCGTCCTAACTCACCGCGCCAATCCTTTCACCCCCTAATGCGTCGCTCTATCCCCCACCAGGGTCCTTTCACCAACCCCTTTTTTTCCAGCGTCTCCTTAGCCTCCAAAACCCCCGCCGACTCGTGAGCACTCTGGCCTGGTTTGTGCGCCTCTGTGTTTTTGTTATTCCCATTCCACTCGGCTGCCTCACGGCATGGCCTTTTATCTCACCCCCAGCATCGGGGAACCCACTCCCTTTCCTCCCGTCCCACCTCGGCATTTCCCTCCCTCTCGGTTTCCGTAGATGTGTGTGTGTTTGTGTGTCTGCACGGAGAGTCTGGTCAGATCGTGCTCGCTGCTTTTGCTTTCCCTTCGCGCTCCCGCCTCTCCTGTCCGTTGCCCACCTCTCTCTACGGCCTCTCGCGCCAACCCTACCCCTTCCCGGGGACCCTCGGAGATGCAGACGCGGAGATAGGTGCGCAGGGGGAGGAGAGAGATTGCGGGAGTCCGCGCGAGAGAGTGATGGAGAGAGAGGAGGTGGGCCTTAAAAGCGATTACGCTTTCCGTTTTGTCCGACGTCTGCTCTCGATTCGAGCCGATTCGGGACGGCCCGTGTTTGTCTTCGGGGTGAAACTTATCTGCATGGTGCATTAGTGGGCCCGCCGCCTCGTTTTCACCCACCCCTTCCTCCTTCTATGGGACTTAAGCAATCTGTCACCGGACGAGGGGTAGAGAGTGGAGGATGAGGATGACAAATGGAAAAGCGCAAAAGTGGGGAGAGGTAAGGTGGTAAAAGATTAGTGCATATGAGGACCTTTTTGAGACATGCAGGTTCTACCCTCTTTTTTAACCTAAGTCGTAGTGAATCACAATGTAGATACTCACAGTACATTATTGAACATAACGAGCTCTATCGATCATGACTCGCATGGATTGTTCATGGGTTTAGAATAAGATGAGGATAAAGCAGGATGACGACGACTATCTTAAAACCACGCTTTTAGGAGGCTTCTCACAGAGATTTTTCGTCTCTCCGCCGTCCGTGGAGTACTTAAAATTGCTGCCCCCTGATCGCAATTACCTTCCTGAGTCCCCCTTCTCCCGTCCGAAGAAGGCACGTGCCCGCTGAGTTACGGAGAAATTTTGGGTTAGAAAGGAAACTCATATTGCGGGCACGTCCGTGGAAAAATCTCCTCGGAAACTTGACGTTGACCGCAGCGGGAGAAAGATGGTAGTTAGGGCGTGCTTTCCCCTTCTGCCCGTAATAGTGAATGCAAGGACACGGCTCGCTCACTGTTTCCTGTCTCATTGTCGATTATGCACGATCGACCCAGTGACTCCGCCGTTCTATGATAGGTATACAAAACGAAACTGAAGTCGTTTCGAGATTTCACCACGCTGCGGTTTCTGGAAATGAGCAAAGAGCATTTCTAATCTTTCAATCCTTACTGTCTATAATCCAAAGATAAAGCACTTCATTCGTCGGGGATCAATTATTCATTAAATATGAACACAAACATTGTTAAATGAACACAAACATGGCTGCACATGATTTTAATTGAATTGTAATCGGGTTGAGGTAATAATCGCAACCACTGAAATCGAATTCTTCAAAGATGACGCGCTAGGACAAAATAGAAAAATTCACGACTCTCGTATGGATAACTTTATGAGCGAGTCCGTCTTTGATATCTGCACGAAAGGTCAGGCAGATCATGCCGTGACCTCTAATTTGTGATTGTGCCATTAGCTCTGTGGTCGGGCAGAGTTCAAAAAACTCGAGCTATCAAAAGAAAAGCGACATTTAGTGGACCGTCGTTTCTGAGAGTTAAAAAACTCCAGATTACCGTGAATTGATGCGATTGCTGCTCCAAGCACGGAAGTTTCTTAAATGGTGACGTTGGTGCAATCTGTTGCTGATAACCCGCGATGGAATAACTCGAGAATGAATGTCCCCTTTTTTTCTCCTCCCTACACTATAGACTCGACCGTCCGGTCGCTTTGTCTCGCTCGTCGTTACCTTTATGTCTTTCTCTTCCTCCCACTTCCTTTCCTTCTTGCGCCAGGTAATGCGGGGGGAAGCAATACAAAGATCCATTCGGCCACATCGCGTGCACTCCCGTCTCGTGTCTCTCGGGCACTTGTCCTCAATAATTATTCGGAAATTTCTGGGACAACATCCAAGTGTGCAAAGGCGTTGATTTAATGGCTTTAAAATGCGGCCGAGGCGGCTTTAAACTGCAGATTTGTGCTTCCGACGGGATGGGAGAGGGGGGAGTGTTCCCGACCCCCCTCCCGTCTTCGCCCTCCTCCCACACAACGTCCGCTACGTACGGTAAGACCGCGGCGCGGAAACGGCTCGGAAGGGCTAAAAGGGTTGGGTGTGTGTGTGTGTGTAGTGGGAGCAGATAGCCCATCCAACGCAATCACCTAAACTTGCCAACTGCTCCCGTGAGGCATGGCGAAACTAGTTGAAAAGGAAACCTCGAGGACGTCCGCAGCTCTCCCTGCATTATGCATCAGTAATCCGTCCTTCCAACTTCCTCCAAGGAGCTTCTTCTTCATCCTCGTCCTCCGCCTCATTCCTTCCCCTAATCGACCCGGGGTCTAAGCCCCTCGCAGACTCTGGATTTTAAAGGTGGATATCTTTATCGACAGCATAAGCGCCGCCTGTATCCGAACAAAAGCAGTGTCGGTCATAACGAGACTTATTGGTGCTATTAATGCAACCGAAGAAAGATTTAAATCGGTTACTACCGGTTTCTCCACTAGTGAAGGATATTTATTATCCTTTTCTAGTGGAGAATCGGATGTCTTTGAAGGATAGTTGACGGCTACGGTGACCATTCGTTAAACAAAATAAAATCTGAAACTGAGTTGAAAATCGGAAAGCGCTTATTTCCCAAGAAGTTGGATTCCGGCCCTCACTCTTCGCCAATCGGATTCTGACGATCAGAAAGCCTCGATCGAAGGATAGGCTTATGCTCTGTCATTGAACGTAAATCCAGAATACTGTGCCATTCATGTTTGTAGCTTATAGCTAACGCACCTGTCGCTTTAGATGAGTAAAGATGTGTGAAAACCCACGGAGGAAGAATACCTCGAGAATAGCCTCCCGAGCATGCGATATCAATCCGTCGGGATGGAGAATAAATATCCGAATATTCGGAACTGTAAGAATTAATTGTATCGTATAGCCCTCCCCCTAATCCCTTCTCCAGTGTACTTGCACGCCTGAATTACACCTTCAGAACTTATCTTCAATTCCTCCCTCGGCCGAGCGGTGAGTGATCACCACGGCCGACTAGATCTCCCTGCGTGGCGATAAGAGTACCCTTTTTGCACGCCTTTTTTCTATGCTTCCCTGCGCGTAGGTCATCCAACCACACTGTTCCAACGTCCTCCCCACACTCCCCTTCGGCTCTTCCTCCGCAATGCGTTTTTCCACCCCGGTGACGAGCCCACAAGACAGCTCGACCCGGGAACGATCGTAGATGTAGAAAACGTAATAAAATTTAAAAAAAAGTCACCCCTCCGAGTGACGTAGCGTGCGTCGAGTGAGCAATTTTTTTAGTCGCTCAACTATGTGCGGAAGAAAAAAAAGAAGTCTCCGACTAGAGGGAAAGAAACTGTACCTGCCTAATCCCTCTTTTCCCAACCAACAAACGAGATAAATGCTCCCGGGAATGAAAATCGCCAGCGTTTCCTCAATTACGGAACACGCATATCCTTTCGAACGGTCAAGTGGGACTTTGCGCGCAATCTTTTGAGCCTTGGAAAGATTGCGAGACGAAAAATTAAATTCACGGAACTTGTTACGTCATCCCCAACCGAGAGCACAAATTGGTTTCCGTCACTCTCACTTACTAGCGATCCCGCGCTTCTTCAAAGTTGATAGGGAGTCTTGCGTATAAATATACAGGAATATCTCATTGTAATGCATTTATGTTGAACTAACAACGAATAGAACAATTAGTAATTCTTGCTATACGAGACCTTATATTATTTCAGTAGATATATAAAAAGGTTAAAAGCATGGATAAATAACCAAGCATTAACCCTTCACATAAGAGACCAAGAGAGAAGGAAGACCGTTCACCAATGTGGAAAAGAAAAAAAGTCGCCAAAACGTGATAGTGCTAGAAATAAATGAGGGAGGAAGGCAGCAGTTCATCAATTTCGGGGTGGATACGCTCACGATAACCCCCTTGTATCAGTCCGTGGTCAACGTCTTCCCGTCTGCAGAATGAGAGGCTTACGTCCAAACTCCCGCGTCGCTCGGATCCCGCTGCGGTTCCTCGCGAATCCGGCCGTCTTCTCTCGAGGCCCTTAAAGCCTCCGAAGGGAAAGAATGTCCCGCCGTCGCTCCGAAAATTTCTGCTAATTAGCATTAAGCCTTCCTTCCCTGCCGGCTTCTCCTCCTCCCACTCCTTCACCGAACGCGGAGCATAATAAATCTTTCCTCGGGATATATTTCGGTAGCGCGAGAGAGAGAGAGAGAAAGAGAGAGAGAGAGAGCTCCTCAGCTTCCATTATTCCGCTGGACGTTATTCTTACGTCCCCCGTAATGCGAGGGCGCTACGCTCTTCTTTTCTTCTCCTTTCCAACCCATCTGTTGCAATTAGTGTCTATCGGGAACAGCGGTCTCGTGTATGCAGGCGCGGCCGTGGGATTTTGAATTTTTGTCGGTTTTGGTGAGAGCTATACTTTGGCGCGGAGAGTGAAGCCAAAGGAATTTAACGAGTCGACTTAAATGAAATATTTCGAAAGCGGGGACATGAGTCAGTGTACCTGTTGGTTGCCTTGATAGGTTTTCTCCATTCCCATGGAGCTAACGATCGGCATAGTGGCAAAGAAAGGAATTCGCTTTTATTTCGAGCTTCGCAGCGCGTTAATTATTCCTCACCGCTTTAAATTGCTGCATACAATTCATCATCCTGCTTCGTGGCATATTAAGGCCTTAGTCCTAAAATAAAGCTTGAATCACGAAAAATGCAAATGGAAGTATATATTTTCAGTACGTAAAGCGTTGCTATCCTCCAATTCATTATAATTTATTAGCTTAGGCGTAACAGTTTTTCTTCATGCATTGCCGATAAACAGCAAAAATGGATAGTGATCTGTATAAAACTTGCTAAACGCCCTTTTAATGTGAATGCCAGTTTTCAGAGAAAGTGTCTGATGAAATGGCTTCAAAATTCGCCTACTTGTCTCAAGATGCATGCCCGTTACTCATAAAAAAAATCACCCGAGTTGAGAACAAGCAAGACAAGCAAAGATTATTTTTTAAAAGCAATCGTATGTATCTGAGTCGCGATTCATGTTGAATTTAATTCAGCAGCAATTTTATCTAAATGTTGCGGGTCGCAAGAGGCGGGAAAAAGCGTGCGTTTCCCTCAAGACTCCTCCCTACACCGGAAGCGACCCTTTCACCACATCTTCGCCCGGTTCCACCATCACCACACCCCCCACTCCATACTCCGGCGCAACACCTTCTCTCCCTCATTTCTCCTCCCCTCTCTCGGTGCACCGCCCCCCCGCTGCAGCGGCGATCGCCTCGGATTTCACATTTCCGCGACGCAATCTCCGGACCGAGACGTAGACACGCACACACAGTCCGAGGAAGGAGCGGACGCCTTGACCCGTCCGTGGGACCGCGTCCATCTCCCCCACTCCCCACCACTCCCCCTCTTCACCCCCGTGGGTGTTGAGGGTGGTGGCAGCCCTCTCCTCCTCCTCCCACGTCCCAAAAACCTCGTCCCGAACTCTCCCGGCCGCAACTCCCAGAGCTCTCTCTCCCTCCCTCCTTCCGCGAGTTCTCCTCATTTTCGCTCCTTTGTTTTCGATATCCGTGGCGGTGGCGCACAGTGGGACCGATTGGAAAAAACCTGGCCAAAATTAATTACTCTGTCGTTCTCGAATTTAACTGCGTTTTCTTGGGCGTTCTTAGTGTAATTTGAGCTGCTAAACTTGATTTCGTCATTATTTTTGCGGTATCTCTTATGTATTTTGTGTTAAAAAGGAAATATAATAACTTAAAACCTGTAAAAAAAAGCATTATTCGTTCAACAGTTCAGAATCCCGTAAGAGCACTTCCTTGAATATATAGAGTGAATTATAAGCGTAGCAACTAGAGTACTTCTACAAAATACCCTGCAAGCCACCAAAAAAGTGTGTGGCAGGGGGTGAATTCTCACCAAACATGCACTACATATCATGCATAAAAAATGATCATTAATAATATAGTAGTCTAAACCTCACTATTAAAAAAATATCAAATTAGCAAAGCAGAGAGTAGAATAAGATTTTTCGTTTATAAGATACAATTAAAGATTTAATTTTTATATTCGACGCAAAATAATTCATTTTTAATTCATAAATTAATGCACGGAATGGGTAGAATTGAAAACAACTGCACCATCAAATCATATGACGATATCTTGTTACGTCAAATATTTCCACCCTTGTGTTAACCGAAATATATTTAAAAAATTATATATTTATATCATATAATACATGTTTACCATTAAAAAATTTGTTTAAAAAAATTTTCTACACTTATGTACATTCGCTAAAATCACGGCACATCTAAGGTATCAGAAACTAGAAAATAAATGTAACTCGTGGTTAATAAAATATAATTAGCCATTAGTTAACATTTATTGTTGAAAAACTTTTTTCTAAGAAATGAAGATTAAATTACACATAGGGCTCATTTTGAACACTTACAATGCGTATATCAAATTTAATGTCACTCATTTAAATCATCCTCCGATGACACGTCATCACTCTCCGAGCTTCCTTTTCCTTCATCCTCATAGACTAGTAATCTAGATACCTCTGGGTTAAAATCTTCCTTCAGTTTCCTTCTTTTGAATGAAATGGAGGATATCAAGGGACCGGTAGTAAGGAGCAACCTCCGAAATAAATCTCCATTTGTTGCTTCCCTCGAAGTTTTTCGAGTGTGATGCTCCCGGAATTTTCTAATGTCCTTATTTCTTGTTTCTAGGGCCTCTTCCGAAAGCTGTCCGATAGGAAGTATCACTTCCTTCGCGATATCTGCGCCATGAATTAGTAGCTTGTGCACAGTGGGTGGCATGTAATACCAAGGGTTATTTTAGGGAAAAGGCGAGTCTTTTTCCAAAAACCTTCCGTGTTGCACAGCTTGGATCACTTTCAGTAGATGTTCTCTGGACACACTCGCAAAGACAACTGAATACAACACGCGAACAGAACCAGAAACTCCCCCAACGAAGTACAGGGAAGGGTTCCGTTAGTGAGTGCAAGCGGCAACAAGGGTGGCCAAAAGGAGGCAAGAGAGTTGTAAAAGAGAACCGTGGAGAGTTACCAGAGGATTAGAGTAAGAAGAATGGACTGTAAAACCCAGAAGGGTGGGCAAGTTGACACATCTAGGAGAGCAGATGATTGCCCACGTGGCGCCTGCCGCTGCACGTGCACGACAACGCCCTCTTCCCTGCCCACCCCCACTCCCCTCCAGCCATGGCACGCCTTGTGCCTATGGGCGATCGTCAGATCAAAAGAACACTTTGTAGGGAAGGCTGATCACACAGAAATTTCGTCTCATTTGTCTCAAATGCATGTACACCGTATGGCCAAATGGTCAACGGGGTGAAAATATGTGACCACAGTCTTCTGGAATTTTTGCCAATTCAGTACCCTGTTTCAATAGGTCTGGGTGATATACGCGTACGACATGCATATTACTTACTGAAGATGCTAAACTGAAATTCCTCTCCGTGAATATTTGGAAATTTCACCATTTCCCCACATAGTGGCAAATGGCGGCCCCCGCGGCAGCGACGAAGCGACCGGGGCACTTTCGAAGAAATATAGATGGTAAAATTAAAACTGCAAAAATCTGCAAGAATTATCTTATAAAAACTGTTATTTATACTCCACTCTATCACGCAGTATAGATAACTCCGTGTCGGCAGATGTCGATGAAAACGATAATTGCCATTTAAAATTAAATTTAACCTAAAAACAGTACTTTCTAAATAAAAATCTAAAAACGTTAAAACAAAGGTTAAACTAAACTACTCTAAACTCATTTTGTACCTAAAGGTAGTGTTATTTTGTATAAAATTTAAAAAATCCAAAATATTGCATAGAAAATTTTCCATGAAGATAAGAACATTCATGTTTTTGACGCGAAAGTTACGGCAGCCAGAATCACACCGACATGCTATACTTTGACAGGTCGTAGACATTATCCTGACATTTTATGTGCTCCAAGTAGTATCCTATCTTGAAGAGCACATAATCAATAATATTTATCATCTATTTTTTGCCACTTTACGCGAACTTCATTTTTCGACTTTTGGCCAGCTTTTGGAGATTTGGTCCCACTGTGTGGCGGGTCTAGCGGGTGTGTTGGGCGCGGGTATCGCTTCGGCCCAGCTCCGAAACGGGCGTAAAGGAGAGAGAGGTTTATGCATAGGAGTGAAAGAAGAGAAACGGAGGAGTGAGAGAGAATGAGGGACAGGCGGGAGGGGAAGAAGAAAGGGTAACGTGCGGAGCTCTCCGGCGAAGAATTGCGTTAATTATATTCTGTGGCCCATGTGAACAGAGTACTTTATTTAGAGATTTTTGGAAACCGTTTCCTCATAGCCTCTCACTCCGCTTTTGCATACCCACGTTGGCTCGGCAAACGCATTAGTGTTTTTAGTAATTAGCGCCGGCACATTCCACATGTTCCGAAGGAGAAACGTCTCTTTGTTGCGCATTTTTTCTCTCTCCGAGCGAGAGGGGAAAAAAATAAGAAATGGGAAATAACGCAACAGAAGTTTTGCCTCGTTTTATCATTTTTTCACAAGTTCGCACTCTTTCGCGTCCGGGCCTTCGTCCAATTGACGTTCGTCTCTTTGGTTTCCTTATTTAGACGAACGGGAGCGCTTATTTGGGAGGCAACAAAAACGAAAGGGAGCACATAACCGCTCCTTTGTGAGCAGCCGTTCTTTAGGAATTCTTCCCTCCCCGCAACCCCCCCCCCTCCTCCCCCCCGTCCCCTCACACCTCCGGCGACTGTTGCTGAAATGCCGGGTTGCTTACCGTTACCAGTTTACCTTTCCGTAAACGTCATGGTAGCAACGTGTTATTAGCGTCTTGAGAACGGCAAACAAGTGTTTTTACTTCGTCCGACGGGACAGATTTCTCTAAATGTTAGCATTCTATACCTATCGACCCTTGAGTCCTAAAGGAGAGCTTCAGTTTACAGAAATTCCAAAGTTTTGGCAGTGAGATGCGAGTTTTCATCTTCCATTTGCGTTCACTTGAATACTCGTAATTAAAATCGCAAATACTGCATCGAGGAAAATTTACTTCATTATTATATAGCAAGTAGGTATTATAAAATGGCTAACTTTGCATAATTGTATTTCCTAGTGATGTCGTTGTATTTCATTTGATGCTTGCGAGTAAATTACGCTTCCTCCGAGCAACGCCTTATTAGATTCATTCCGTGCGCAGACCACACGGGTCCAGGATAGAGGCAAAAGGAGCCAATTAATGTAGGAAGGCCTTTGATTCGTCAGGTCACGCATATACTGCCGGTAATCGAGTGTCTGTAAGCAGTGTATCGTCATCGGTGGATTTAATTGGATACGAACCGCATGCTTGGGAAGCTTCGTCATATTTACGATCGGTCTTCTATTTTATTTACCCTGTGGAGGCCAGTTAATAATTTCCGGCAGGAATCAGACCAGTGTTTACCCAAGAGGCGGGCATTAACTCAATTCCTGCTCTTAATGTGTTTGATGTCCAATGCTTATTAAAAGCTGGTGGTATCTTTTGGTCTCTGAATGCTCAGTTCTATTTATCCGTTGGCCTGGGAATCCCTAACGCATATCTTCTCGTTAGATCTAAACGGTGGAAATTCGACTGGTCAAAAATTATAATTATATTTCCTAGTTCTCAGGCGTTATGTCTCCCTGACCAAGATCTAGGCGTACAGTCAGCTTCTTTTCTTGTGTTCCAATTCTGAAAGAGGGACTGTCCCTCAAGCTTGCACGGAACAACAAATGTTGTCTAGCGTTTTAAAGCCGTAAAGTGCCTTGTGCTGATGTTGTCTTGGAGTAGCAAACCCAAAAAATGTTCCTTAGGAAGACGAAGAAAAAATCCAGAAATACGATAGTGTCGTTTACAGTTGTAGAGATTACTTTTGGAATACTGACATAGGTATTTAATTTGCTAAGTTTTTATCCCACAAAATAACCTTATCTAATTCTGGGTCAACTTTGAAGAATAACTTAAAAACCATACCTTAGGAGGAATACGAACACGCGACCTTACAGTCATCAGACTTGCGCATGACCGACCCAAGCGTCGTGGACGGTAGCTTATCTCTTCAGTGATGTCCGCGGAACGATGTTCTTGCTTTATCGCGGGAAAAGGAAACCGGTACGCCTGTATTCCAAGTATGATTTCATGTTTTCTCAGCATTTTTCATTCGCCTCTCTTAAATTCTTCCATTTATTCCGGAGACTTCACAAGTCGACTGCTTTGGACCTCATTTCGCACAAAAAAAGTGTTTTTTAAGAAAAGAACTTGGACGCGACTCTTCATGATCGCATTTTATAGAATTATATGATTTTTTTCTTTTGTCTTGTTGGTACACGGCACCGCATTTATTTTCCCATTTAACCCCACGAAAGGAAAAGAGGATAATAAATCAATAGTTTTATGCCTCGATAGGACTTTTCCGACAGGTTGAAAAGAAGAAAAGGTTTTGCGAGAAAAGTGGGAGAGTAGCGTTTTTGAAAATTGCGGCGCGGAGGCGGATGGAAGTGTGATAGGAGTTCATAACGGGAGGATTTGAGCGTGGTGTGAGCCGTCCATCTCTCAAGGGTGTAGGGAAAGAGTGAGTTTGTGTGCTTGAGACTGTAGATAATTGAGGAGTTGGCCGGTTAGGGATTGCATTTATACCTCCTCCAAGTTTCCGCAGATCGGGGCTCTGCGGCTTTTCCGCGTTTATACAGGAATGAGGCATACATATGTATGGTATGGTTGTATATACTTGCCGCTACGTCCGTGCAACCTCTTATATCACCATCTCCCGACCACGCACACCCCTGGAATAGAAAGTACCCGAGGCGGCGGACATTGAGCGATTGTATTTGGTCGCGCGAGGGCCCACGACGGGCCGACGTGTTGGGGGGGCGGGGAAGGGAAGTGAGTTTGAGGGATAGGTCGATCCTATTGAGTCATCGCCCTACCTACAGACCCTCTCGCCTCTACTCTCCCACTCAAACCGAAATCCCCGAATACGAGGCGCCCCCTGGGGAGTTGAGGGCCCTTCCCCTTTCTCCCCTCACGGGGAAAAGTTGAAGGAATAAAAAAAGCGGAGAGTTCGCGGAGAAATTTCGGAAAGAGATCCATTTCAGCCGATAAGTTTCCCTCCCCGGGCGAATTGAAATTCCGGAACGCTGCACCCGACCCGTCAAAAATGTGTATCTATGCGCGCTGCTCCTTTCCGCGCTCTCTCTTTCTCGACCCTTCCCTCTAAAAACGTTAACCCACATGTTATCTGAAGGCCTCTTCAGGTCGTCCCCCTCGCGCCACGATAAAACTTCGCTGCCGCCGCCGCCCGCCGGCGTTGCCCGGGGACTATGGGAAGTTTTACACGTTTTATTATATTTGAGGGTTTTGATTAAAATATCGGTGGGGAAATCTGGAGTCAGGACGCCGTGATTGCGGTGCTGGTAATGAAATATGCGGGGACGGAAACGAGTTCAAATTTACCGGTGCAGTTGATGTCAATGCACATGGCCGCGGGATTCCGAATTCACGAAAGAGGGCGTGGAGGTCGGGAGGCGGATCCTTGTTAGCGGTGACAAATGTTTCTATTTTGTCTACCGCAATCATTTGGGAAGACTACGGCTCCTTCCGCATCTTTTAATGGACCTCATTTCTCATAATACTCAAAATATTTCGGTCCATGTGGACTTTTAACGAGGGACGTAGTAAGGTACATGCATGCATCAAAACTATTAAGTACGTAACCCGTTGGCACGTAGCGTATTTTTATATCGTGTCACGGAGAGCCATGACCTAGCGCGCGTCGTCTTTTTTTTACGACTCTCGGATATCTAACTCACTCTTCCCTTTACATCACGGCTGCGGGCAACATGGCTCGGATATGCTCCTAGAGGCTGTAGTTTGATAAATAAATTACCATTCCTTATTATTCGGAAGAGATAGCATTAAGGGATTTACTTCCTCAACCGGCTCGCTTCAAGTTACAATCTCCCACGAACGTGTTCACAGGGAGCGACGAATCAGCTTGTTGGTGTTGACGCCCCCTAAGCCGCCGGAGACCGTCGCCATTTTATCTCGATACGCTCGTTTCGCGACCCGAGGAAAAATCGATTCTTAGCTTTTATCATCACGGCATTTCTCTCCGGCGCCCCTTTATCTTTCGGAGCGCTTTTCCTCGCTCTTTTTTTTTGTTTTTACAACTTAACACCGGGTTACCAGGTGCAATTTTTATCGTAACGACCGATTTCGCGAACTATCTCTTGACTTGGATATTTTGAGATGGAAGGGGCTGGGTGTTGGATAAAACTCTATCGAATGTTCCCTTCTCTCAGGCTCCGAGTCCTTTTTATTCAGCACTTCGACACCGGAGTCGATTTACATTTCCCACTCCACGTCCCTTAAGTGTGTCGGACGAAGAACATCAGTCACCCCCATCTCTTTTATGATAGTCTCGCCTCTCTAAACCCCCTGTCCCCACACTTATACCTCTTCCCTTCACGCTTTAAAAAAATCTCTCCTTTTTCTCGACCCTTCCCTCCAATGAATACGTCCAGACCTACTCTTGTTCCCTCTCTCTCTTGCGGCAAGGGATAGATGCGAGGAGGGAAAATAAAAAAATGATCTCCCAGGACCTCCTCTCCTTCACTTCTTTTCACCACATCAATCTCTTCAATCCGCCTTTTAAAACAAAAAGAGTCGCTAGGGGAATCACCGCCGTGAAACGCCTCCATCTGGTCGGTAATTCGATTAGTACGATAAAGGTTTTCGGGGCCTAAAGCCTTGATCGTTTACGCAGGTATTTCGTCCTTCACTCCCCACCCTTCAATCCTCTCCTGAGATCCTTACCTCGAAATTCCTGGCCTGTCCTCAAACTCGCCGTTACACTAATATTGGGCGGAGTTTACGGGAGCTGGCTCGAAATTTTTCTCAGCGATTTTCCTAGCGTTTTCTCCCAGCCATGACTTGGCGTGAACTCTCTATGACATTTCCAGCCTCTAACGCTCCCACAACCTCAATCGAAAATGGAACGGCATTGTTGTCGGCACAGTGGCGCCCTGCACGTGAAGGGACGTTGTTCAATTTGTAGCTACGACGTGGCTCCTTTGTGCTTGTCCTCTCTGGTACGTGGAGGAGAAGGCGGAGAGTTCTTTCAAAGTATGAGATAGAGAAAGACGTTAGACAGTCCGGGCGCTATAGAAGCGGTCGTCATATTTTGGTTTTATTTATCGTTCTGTCCTCCGTCGTCCCGTCCCTACCATTTTCGCTGACGATTTTCGATGCTTGGTCACGGTGACTTTCACTGTGCAAACCTCCCCCCGTCCTCTATTCATCTCCGTATACCTGTCCGAGTCGGCAAATTGCCTCGCGGCCGTCGGATTCCGTGCGATCTCATTAGAGGTCATTTCGAACCATTCCCGCTATGTTGGATAAAAAAATCAGGAATGGTGGAGAAATTTATTTGGCGGACGTTTTGAAAATTTTGATTAATTCCAAGTCTGAGTTGATAAATTTCAGAAAATTGGAGTCACAAACCAGGAAAACTAACAAGTTTGGTGGAGGAGATCTAGGAGGAGTCGCCTTTTGGTATTATTTTGGCCCAATGGTGACCACGTATAGTGGAATAATATTTATATTTACGTGGAAAATACGCCATCTTTAAGATGATGTTTTTATGTGAATAAAAATTGGTGAACAAATCCGAACAATGGAATGAGTTTTTGATCATTTAGCACACACCACTACTACTACGCGTCCTACATTAAAGATTACGAAATTAATACTAATCAAATATTTGTTTCCCTGAAACAAGTGGTTCTAACTTAATTAACGGGTATCGAAGTTTCCCCTTTGCAAACTCAAAAATTAACTTTTATGTGATACGCACCAGAAATATCTTCAGTTAAATCATCACTTACGCTTGCGATAATCTAGACATTGTCTGCTTCATGTCATTCTCCCGTGTTTCGCAGCCCAATTTTTTTCATTCTCACCCTTCATAGACTGGAACACCCTTTCTCTCATCCACCGTTACACTCCCTTCTCATACCGTTTGCGTGTCAATCTCCTCTCGACGGCATTTTTTTACCCGCCCTCACCCACGTCACTTCCCGTGCTCGATTTCCCGCGATCCCTCGCTGTTGCGCCTCCCGACTTTCAATCTTTTTTGCCTAACGTCCTCCTCCACCTCTATCTAATCCGCCGTTCCCAACATTCATTTCGCTCGTCTCTTACCCCTCTTCCCCTTTTGAGCTTCTTTAAAACCTTCTTCTTTAAAAAAAAACCACTTGTACCCTTTCCTTTGTAAGAAAACAAAATTTCTCGACTGTTTGGCACCCTCCCTTCCCTTCTCCCCCTTTTTTCCTCATCGGCCGAGCCGTTTAGCGAGGGTGATACCGTAACTCTAAAAGTTTTCCCTTCTTCATGCTCGAATTCGCAGTGGAGTCACGTACTCGATGATTTCCCAAGGAGAGTCCGTGCTCTTGGCCGCACTAAGTACTTAGTTATCTTAGACACTTTCGATTACCTAAAGTATAGATGTTTACTCTTCCTTTTATGTAATGGAATTTTTTGACCCCTAAAGGGCCAATTGAGTTTCATTAATTAAAAGAGATCGAGTGATGAATCCATGAAATGATTAAATTGGCATTAATCATTGTGAGCCTGATATTCCCGTTTCATCATTTTTAGAAAAGAAATAGCTAAGAACAGTATTCTGAAATCTCAGTTTTAAAGTCATATTCATTTCCATCAAGATGTAGCCAATCTCCCTCTGAACCATTTTAAGGCTCATGGTATCTTAAAGATAGCTTGTTTCAAAGATGAAAAAAGATGTCAAGATTTAAAAAGATGTGAAATTTCAATGCATATAATTCCAATCATTATTTTTGCGTGTAAGCTCGGCAGACACCGAAGGAATCATGTCGTACAATTTTCTGCACCTTTCCTTTCATGTAAGCGTATCTAAACGTAGGGATAGTTTAGTTTTCAATATTTATGCTAGTTTCAATTGAGAGAAGAAATGGTTGAAAAATCTTGCTGTAAATCTTGTATGAAAGCCTTGATGTGTAAAGTTTTTAATGTTCTAATGGACCTGTGGAACTGGCTTTTAAATCTGTTAGTGGTGATGTTTCATCAAGTTGGGGGAGCTTTACTTTCTCTCAGCTGTGGATAATCGGTATCATCCAAAAGATGTAGTATAGAAACCTTTCCATCTCTCCGTTCAAATTCCGCCGTAAACTCATCAAATCCGAGTCTGTATTTCGGTATTTACGGGATCCTGAACAAATTATTGGCTTGGAGAGTGCTCTCTGATTCCTGTTTAGGTTTCGTGTTGGTGGAGCTGTTCGCCGCTTAAGCTGCTAAATTAAGTGAACATTTTACTAGAGAAGTTATCAACCTCATTGCAGTACCTCTCCTCACGAGAGCTTCTCAAGAACACTTGCCAAGTTTAGCATTCCATCATTGGCTGGAAGCTCCACGTAATGTAATTCCTGCGAGTATTTTGGATGAGCTAATTTCGATGCGCAAGATCCTTCAACCTTAACTGCTTGATGAAATATTGCTCCTTTACGTGAAGAGGTTCAAACCACCAGTCTGCCATCAAATTTGATTTCACCGCACTCGGCGTTGAAATTATCGCTCCTGAGGGTAACCATTAACGCGGAGATTCTTTTACATTCTCCAGAGTATATTTATCGCGCATGAAATCTCGCATTGATTCGCAGTTTATGGACGGACGAAGTGCGTTTTCCCCCCCGCCACGCTGTGTCATTCTAGAGGAAAGAAGGAAAGTGCTGACGAGGGATGATCCGCGCTTCCCAGTTAGTATTTGCTTCCCCCAGACGTGACTATGTCCCGATCCAGGTGCTGAAGGAATTAGACGCGGTTTTATCGCTAATTCCCCCGGACCCACTCTTCTTTTGAGGGGAAATATTTGTACTCCCACCATCTCGATTTTTTTCCTTCAGTATTCGAGCTGTGGCGTCGCGACATCGAGAAGCCACGGGTAGAACGGTGGGCTGGATGCAGAAATAGCCGAAACCGGTGGCTTTTCCTCTCCGATCCCCATTGCACCACGGAACGTAACGCCGAAAAGGAATTCCGTAACTTAGGCAAAGATCTATTTATACGCGTTATCTCCTTGTCGGAGGTAGTGAGGCAAGTGGGCTTGGGTGTGAGCGAACGTGAACGTGTGCACCATCTCCTCTTGCCCTCGAGCCATCTCAGTCTCTATCTCTCTACCCTTCTCCCTCGCTGCTATGTTCTCACTCTCTCTCCCATCGCGTACCTCCTCCTACCGGGCAGGTATATCTCACTCACACGGTCCCCAACGTGGCTTCCCGTGCCCGACATCCGTCGCCTCACTAATGAGCTTTCCCTGGCTCGCCATGTGTTGCCTTTTCCCTTCGCCAAAGGGACGCAGCATCGGCCTCGGAACGCGGAGGAGAAGTTTCCGTCACTTTGGCTTTCCTCGACTCGATGGGAGTGGTGCGGGGGGAGGGAGTGGGGGGAGAGGGGGTTTGGGGAGTGGTGTGGCGTCCTTGCCGCTCGGTTTGTGTGCAGCCCACGGAACGGCTGAGCGATGGAAATACCTGCCTTACAGAGAGAGAGAGGAGGAGGGGTTGGGAGGAAATTCGAAGAAGTTGGGGAATGGAGATGGAGCCTCCCGTATTGAGAGTTAAAGGGAAGATGAAGGCCGTGTGATAGGACGGAGAATGTTTGATTAGCGGGATGGAGGGAGGTAAATGGATGGCATTTTGGATGGCACGAAAGGCGGATAATTAAGAGGAGAGCCACGAAAATGAGTAAACCACGGCAGAGAGCGTAGAGGCAAATCGTGCATCTAATGGCTGTGCCTCGCTTCCTAATTTCAGGCGGGTGGGCCAGTGTTTAGCCTATCTGCGTTGGCAAGCCACCCACCTCAGCCTCCAGTGGGAAATTATTATCAGCAGATATTTGGAAAAGGATTTATGTTCGCGAAGATAAAGTCGACCCGTGAAAAGCAAAATTCAAGTAAACATTTAGTCAGCGTGGCCTACAAACCATTAATTTTGGTCTGTGCCACCTCGACACGTATGCCCTCATTTGTATTCGAGAAAAACCTTTTATGGAGCTTTTCTAAAATACCCTTGCAGTAGGTAAATATTTTTTTATCCAAATAAATTCAGATTTAACTCATTGCATAAATGAACGACGTCAAATTTTACGCAACTATTAAAAAAATGTTGCGGTGGCTTTTAAGTATTTTTTTACGCATCGTGGAAACAAAGTAATTTTGTTTTCCGTTCGATATATACACCTCTTTCGCATCAATATCCTTACAGATATACTAGTCATCTTGATGTGACATACAAAAAGGTCTGGATGAACACGAGACCAGTGCGTCCGTTCAATTTCACCAACGTTGCACATTTATCTGGGGGCAAAGCGAGTGGGCTTTAAGGGGAGCCGGTTGGTTTGGAGCAGCTGACGGGTGGTATCTGCTGGCTGCAAAGCAGGAATAGAGCAGTAATGGTGAGATTAAGGTGAGGGCAGAGACGGAAGATGAGTCCCGCAGGGCTGAAGTCGAGACGTGGGATGAAATGGGGATCGCATGGTTTGATGTTCTGGTCTGAGGAGGTCCAACGGATCCCGCAGCTTCAAACCCACCGCGCTCCGCCCATCCTCTTGGATCTGCGGCAGGGTCCTCGTGACGCGTTGACCCCACCCTCTCCAAGAGCTCCTGTCATCCATTAAAATCCACAACCCTCCCCCAGTCTCCCTCAACCAGTTGAAACCCTCCCTTCTCCGACAATCCTCTCATCTCTCGTTTCGTTCAGCGCTGGGGCCGTAGAACAATCGGGAGGGCCTCTCCATTCTCCTTCTTCGCCTCCCCTTCCCTCCATTTCGAGCTGAACCCCTTGCTCGTGCACACCCATCCAGTTTGGGCTCCCCCGCCACCCCACGGGCGTATACTTGCGCACCCGCCGTGCATCCATCTCCCCGCTTGTCTCGCCACCAAACCTTCCTCTTCCCCTCTGAAAGCTTTGTCGTCCGCCCTTTGTGAAACGGTACTTCACACAAGCATTCGCGGCCGAGTCCTAGGGCATCCCTGCTCCTGCCTAACCCCAGCACTGCAGAGAAGGATCCACTCTTCCCTTTCCCCCATTGCCCTCGCTTTGCCATGCCCCATTCACGTCTAGCCCGTTTTGGCGGCAGGCGAAGCGGAGGAGCCACCCATGTCCGTAGCCACGCTGCTCTTCCCCCGTTGCCATTAGCGACGCGTCAAGAACACCGCACGTATCAACGCCAGCAACAAAAGCCGTGGGAACGAACATTCGTGAATTTTAGCTCCGGACTTGCCCAACTTAACATGGTATTCTCAACTAATACCTTGTAGTAACTTGGAGAATACCGGGAGGTTAAATAGCTTTTCCGCAGCAGACGCAAAAAAATAATCAGGGAGAACGCTACTGATTAGTAGGAAAATAGAAATAGTTATTTCTACTGAAATGCGATTAAAATTATGAAATATAATATAGCAGGCACATAGCCAGAAAGTGCCTAACTTGGAACAAATCAGCCTTGCCCGTTCAGTGCCGACATGTTAAAAGTCTCTTTCCTTAATTTTCAGTTCTTTGTATTTACTTTCACAGTACCCATTCCTATCTCTCCTCACTGGTAAAGTTCACTGCTTACCTCACCATGAGGAAGTTAATTTGACCGACTCCAGAACAGAAGTTGAACGCATACATACACATCAGATTGAAAAGAACAATTATTAACCACAATCGTGCATCAAACTAGTGATCACGTTTCATGACACTTAACACTTGAATTATACGCAGCGTAATCCGGATTATCATGCCCAGTTAAAATCAGAACGACAAAATTATTGGGAAAAAATTTCGGTGGGCTGAAGCCCCAGAAGCCCCCCTCCCCCTGGCTACTTGCCTGCAATGTAGAGATGACGTTGCAACTTACAACCGCGATTATTCCCGTATGTGTCACATTTTCTGAGCTTCTTCAATGGAAGGATGGTGCGGAGCTGGGGTGGTAAAGCAAGAAAGTGGAGTGAATGCGCGCCAATCGGGTACGTACACCAAATCGAGTTAATACTGTGGAAAGGGGGACGGGGTATCTCGGGGAATCTCGGGGAAAGGCAGATCAATCCCCTCGTCCAATCTCGAACCCGGGCCTCGTGAATGTTTTGCAAACCCCTCACAGACATCCGCCCCGTCGACAAAACCGTCAACCGCTCTGCAGATGGTGCAGGTGAGGCGAGGAAATATGAATCGGGCTGGCTCCCTGGAGGAGAGAGAGATTTTTGTGGGCCGGTCTCCCATCGGTGAGGCGGTGAATGGGGCACGGGGTATTCCACTTCGTGCGGAGCGTTCGCGGCGTGAATAGCTGAGTGGGAAGGGGATGGTTGTTGGTTATTGGCTCGCCTGGCGGAGGCGGCGCGACGTAAGGTTTTGCGTACATCGTGGCGGATCATTGTTTGAGTCCTTCGACCGAGAAAATCATACCTCCCCCCCCCCCTTCTCCCAAATGTGGACCGTCGACCCACCATCGTCACCCCCTGTCACACCCGCCACCTCCCCGCTACCCTCCCCTTGTCCGATCGCTCACCCGGACTTTGATGAAGTGGATCGGCAGGCGACGAAAAGAGAGGAGGGGGGAGAGTATAAAAAATAAATAATCGAACCTCCCTCTCAATGCAGCGGAATGGTCTTTGTTTGCGAGTTCCACTTCCGTTTCGGAGCGGTACCGTAGTCGATGCGGCGGGACAATGGAGTGATTTTTTTGACATTCCCGGGGACGCCTTTTTGCTTCCCGCGCGGAGAAAGGGAGGGGCCCCGGAGATGAAAGGGGACTTATAGTCCGCGCGTCGGGAATCGAAAATATACTTAGTATGACGTTCGAGGTGGTTTGTTAGCCGCGCAAAAGCGGCCTGCAGGGACTCGTTAATCCTCCCGTGCTTTGATACGCGCCGTGGATTAAACGACAAACATGAGCGTAATCACCTCGCTGGGCCTGGAGCGTTAGTGATGAATGTATCGCTCGGATGTCCCCAAAAGGTGTTTGGCGCCCAAGAGGTCGTGATTAAATTTTCATCGAAGTTTGTGGGCTCGTTATTAAATTATTTCCCTCCCTTTAGATGACGCATAGGTACTCGTTCATCCGTGCCCATTATATAACAGATCCATGTTAATCCCTTATTAATTTAACAACGATTGATGTTATTGAACTATTCAGCGTTTTAGAGCGTATACCGTTCCTGTTTATGAATTTGTGATATTGTCGTTGGATTATCTTTGGATGTTTTTATGCAAAACTATTACTGAATCCATTCGACGGGACTGCCACTAAGAGGTTGTGTATATTATCAGCGGGTGCTTGATGTTAACATCCGGAATCTGAAGCAGTAGACCCGAGTTCTTCGTATCGAAGGGACGCTTGAATTGTCCGAGAGTGGAGTTCGTTTGCTTGCGAGGCACATGCTCCCGCATGAGGTCGCGTAACGAAGACTCCCTCAATTGCTTCTCCTCCCGATGCGGACGTGCGTATCCTTCCCCTCGAAGCCTTCATTGCGTGCCGAACGAGTCTGCGGCATTCCACAGGGTCCTCTACTGGGTCCCACTTCCCGTCCCCCGCCTCGCATTTGAAGGAATTCCGGGTCCGACCCTCTCTCTCTGTAGAGACTGAGTGGGACCAGAGGCCATCACCGGCGCACAGCCAATCCCGCAACCGCACCGGATTCCCTTCTTGTCAATGCGTTCCCCTCAGAAAATCCCTTCGCAGAGCTTTTTTTTATATCTTCTCTCGTTCCTTTTCCCCTTCCTTTTCCGTATCATAATACTGTCGATCCGCCGATCGGAGGGAGGTTTTAACGGACTGCGCTGCTTCATTTCTTTCTTCTTTATACACGTTATCCTCTACTCGGCAATATTGCTTTCTTTCTTGATCCCATCTCCCTTATTCCGATTTACCATGTTCTGATTTTCTCACTCTTCCCGTTATTTCTTTATCCTCCCCTTAAACAGTCTTAAATTCTTAATGGTTTCATAGCGTAGATACATCTTCACCTGTAGACGTAACTACGTTATGAAATCCGGGTCGTGCCTATTTAAATATAAAGTGAACCTAACAAAGTTTCATTCTTTTATTTTCCATTATGGAAAGGTATCACATAGTTAACCCTGAAGTTATCAGCTATATTAAATTCTTAAAATATTCTATTGTCCTTAAGTATAAAGTGTTAAAATATTCTATTGTACATAACAATTATCCTTGTTCAGCTTCTGTCTCATGTCATTATCCTACTGCAAATGTCTATTCTTTAACAAATGCTAATCATGAAGTCATTCTCTTGGTTCGCCTCATTTTCTCGACCCTTCCCCTAAAGAGCTTTTAAAGCTTCCTGAGAATACAAATCTCTCCCCAGTTTCCACGTTTCGGACTCCAATACTCTCGCGGCGATTGAAAAAAAAATGGGACGACGACTGTATTCGCTACTGATGCGTTCCCCTACCGGAATCGAAACGAGGAAGGAAAAGTATCTCGAATGGCGTGAAAATTGTGGGAGCGATCTCTTTCGCTCGCACGATGCGGGTATATTGAATGAGGAGGAGGCAGGAGGTACGGGAGGCCGCGGAATCTCCGCCAAACGCCGCCGACGGCTTCGTCGCTGCCGCTTGATTTGACAAACCTCTCACATCTGGGTCGACACCGCGGGGAATCTCCCTCCCGGCCGTCAATTACGGCCGGGGCAATCGAATTCCTGCGACAACGGCGTCGCAACCCGCCGCGCCGTGGGGAATCGGCTACGCCTGAAAATCCCAACCGTCCCGTCCACATATCTCCATCTCTCTCCCTCTCGTCGCTTCATGGAGTGGCACGGGGACAAAACCACACCCGTGATCGCGCGCGAGGGTTCAGCGGTCCATATATCTTCTTATGGGCGCATTACGCTCCCCGTGCCGCATAGGCGCGTTTGTCTTGTCGCGAGGGAGCCCTTCCGCCTCGCCCTCTCCACCCGTTCTCGGATTCCATCGCGTCTGTTGCCGCAAATTCTTTCTTCCTCGTCACTCCCCTCGCCACGTGCATAACCTCTCTCTCTCTCCCATCCCATTCCTATTTTCCTCCTCTCTCTCATTCCATCTGCACTCTATTCCCCTTTCTCGTTCCCCCTATTCCGCTGCTTATTTTCGTATTCCTGCGCCCGCCTCGTTCCCCCGGGTCATATACTCTCTCGTTCTCCTCTACCAAAACCCCCGGAACGAACGCAACCCTACGCGGATGGACGTGACGTTCCCGAAGGAAAGGAGTGAGGCGGGACAAGAGCGCAATCATTTCGCTGTTCATATTTCTTCCACATCTTCCCCTTACCCGTCCTCCTCCTTCCTTTCCTCACGGGAAGAGAGAGTGTGAGCGAGTGTATTTTGCCTGATGTGCGAAGGGAGACGAAATTATTTTTTCTTCTTCGTCTTCTTTCCGAGAGATTCCTCCCCTGCTTCGCATCCCATTTCCTTCCCTACGCGCCTCGCACACTCAATTGTTTTTTCGTTGGGAGGGCATTAACTCCGTTCTCCTCGTCCTAGACTTCATCTTAGCTCTAATCCCCGGTCCTTGGCAATACCCTCTCTCCCCCCTCCCCCCCCCTCCCTCAGGTGAGCTCACCCTACTTCCTCCCAGTCTGCTGAAGTCCAATTAAAATTTTCAAGAGTCGAAGGGTCCTATTCTTACGCCCGCTCCCGTGAATTTTCCTCATTTCTACGAATAAGCACTCGAGAAACTTCCCGGCCGATTTGGGCTCCAACATTGAGACAGATTTTTCCCTCTTTCTCTCGTTCCTCGGAGTAAATCCATTTCGCTGGTTTAGGAGTCTCCATTTCTCGTTACATTCTCTTTAACTCGAATTACTGTAAATCAAGGGACGGATTCTTTTTTGCTTCAACTTCCAAAGGCTCGAAGAAGTTTCGACGTGTTCTTCCTCCCTCCCACCTCCATTTACTCTCCAACTCCCCACGTCCTTTCTCTCTTTTTTCAATCAGTTTGGTCAAAACTGGAGCAAAAAATAAAGGCAGAATTGGCGGTTGTTTTAACCTTTTAAAAACTTTTTCCGGTCACCTCCCTCCCCTCTGCTATTCACGTCGCCTAAAATGCACTGGTTTTTTCCCTCTCCCTATACATATAAACGCGTGAATCAGCGTTCCCGAGCACGGGAGCGCAACAACCTTTCTGCTTCGCGCTTCACGGACTTCACTCCACTAAGGGGGGATGAGATGGTAGGGAGAGGGGAAAAAACCGAATGGTGGTTTTGTTGATTGGAGTAAAGTACGTAAAACGTTTCCTTCGGGGAGATGAAGGCAAGGAATTAACCTCGCGCCTTCCTCTTATCTCCTTTTGCATTATCGTCCCCCGAACTTTGCTCCTGTGCCTTTATGATGATGCTAAAACCGACTAAATCGAGGATGATTTCACAGATTTTCAATTGTCAGCAATTAATTTCCCCGAGTAATGAAAAAATAATTTTGGGTAGGTGTATCATGGCGGACGGGCCTTAATTCAAATTTTATGCACCACTTTATTCATCCGGTTACGGGTTATAATGTTCGCTTTCGTTTTGAAAAAAAATGCGGAGGTTCCCGACAGAGAGGTCATTGTTTTTCATTCCCGACTCCATGACTGGTCTTGTTTTTAATTTCCACGAAGGCGGGATCAAAACCAGAGCAGAGAAAAGATGAGAGACGTAACACGAAGACGGTCGTCGGTGAATACTGTGGCGGTTGGGTTAACGTGGTTTTCGACGGATAAAAAAATCTTTCGCGCGGTCTTTATCGCGACGAGTCACCTTAAAAGAGTGGGTAATGCCAGAGATCACGTGACGCAGAAACGGTTTTTTGCCGAATACATTGAATACCGACAGCGAAGATAATAAGGTCTTCGAGATTACATTTATTTTAATAAGTGAAAGGGATGAGGAAATTTTTAATATCGTGCTTTTTGAGGGAAAAAATTGTCTCGCCTCATTCTCGCCCCTCCCTACACCCCACCCTCATCCACCGCCTTCACCTCTGGGGCTCATTCACATTCAACGGGTTGCCAACCCCTCAATTTGGGAATAATGGGAAGCGATGAACAAAAGGAGGAGATGGACTTCCTTAGCTAAGGAGAACCGGACTACCTCCTCTTTCCCCTCTTTCCCTTCTCCTTTCTCCACTCTCTTCCCCCGGCTTCCGTCTTCTGGAAACTATCCTCTTTATTTTATTCCTTGTCTCTCCCTTCCAATTTTTTGTGCTTTTTCCAAAGATTTTTTTTCCATCCATCCTTCTTCTCACTCCCGGAATCCGCCTTCTGTTTCCTTCTTTTCCAACATTCCCTCCTCATAATCCCCCTCCCTCTCTCTCTTTCCCCCTTCTCAGCGTCTGAACGAGAGCGCGCCTGTGATGTGGAGGGAGGAGGTGTTGAGGATGGAAAATTAGAAAACCGTGTTTGACTACTTGTCCCTACGACGGGCAATCCGAGGTCGTCGTGAGGATGGGAGGATATTGTGAGGGGATGGAAATGCGAAAGGGGAAGCACCTCCACACCGATCGGGTCGAAAAAAAAATACCTTTACGTACACAAGCAAGAAAAGCGGAGACCGGCTCAGACGAAGCGTGTAGATATGCGCACTGCCTCTAACTCTCTCTCTCTTTCCCCATTTTCGCTGCAGAGACATTGGTGGGAAGAAAAAAATAAGGCTTGAGCTAACACAAAAGAAAATCTTTGATCACCCGACAAGACACGGCGGCTCAACCAAGTTTTTACCCCTTTGCCCGTGTTTGCACTCCCCTTGGCTCTCCGACCCGAGCGGAAAGTGAGGAGGAAAAAAAAGAAGACTTGATACGAAGCAAAAGAGAGTGAGAGGGTAAGAGTGAGGGAGAGATGGAAATTGGTGGCGAGAGAGAGAGAGGAGGGGGAGAAGGTGAGGTGTATCAAGATGGTCGAAGGTCCTCAGAGGAAGGTAGGGGGTGGAAAAAACTAGAAGGGACGAGATGGAGAGAGTAAGAGGGGAAAAAATGAAAAATAAGGGCCTTTGACGAATTTCCCAGCGTGACGGAAGAGTCGGGAGGAAAGACGTCTGGCCAGGAAGCTCAAGGATAGGAGGAGGAAAATGAGAGGAGTTGGGGGTCTAGGGGTTGGGGAAATGAGAGTTGGTGGGATGGGGTATGAAGCGGTTGGTCTGGGAGGTATGCGATAGAAGTCTCAGAGTGTGAGGAAGGGGGGTAGGAGAGGGTTGGAGGCTGTCGGAAGGGAAGCTGGGGGCAACAACGGAGGCTAGAGATGTCGATGGTTGAAGGATGGAGCGTCATTATCGAATTGAGGTTTCGAGGAGTTGCGAGGAGGCGGGGTGGAGGGAACCGGGGGAAGGAAGGGGAGGAAAGGGCTCCCAATCTTTTGTTCCCGCACCCGTCCCCCCTTTCGCCTCCTTACCCCCTTTTTCCCTTCCATTCAATCCTTTTTCGCCCATTTCTTCCCCCACCGCAACACTCTTCCCTTTTATTTTCCACCCTTTTCCACCTTAACGACGAGATTTCGTCATTTCTTTCTTCTCTCTCTCTCTCTTTCCTTCTCTTCTTGGCTCCACGGCCGCACTAATTGGACGGTGTAATCGAGGTTTACATTTGCATATTTTCTCAAGGATACGCGCTAATCCCCACTCGCGGTGCCGCCGGGCGCCTTTGAGAAACAGGGTCGGGTAAGGTCCGCGCCTTTGCCCAAGAGGTCGTGGTGGAAGTCTTGGAGGAAAAGTGAGCGAATGCGTAATGCGTTACGCGTACTCCCATCATCTTTTCATGGACGCGCCGTATTCCTGTTGGTGCTTGCCTAACGCATCACCCTCGTAAACATCCACCCCTCACCCACGCCCCGTCGAGATTTTTGCGCCGGTTTTTCCGCGAGTTGATTTTTCTTTCCTTTCGCTGCTTTCTCGTCCATCCCAAGCCATAGGAAGCACGGGGCGCAGATCTGAGGGAGTGGGAACGCTCTGCATCGTCATTTCGAAGAATTGGGCAATAATCGCAGATGGGAGCGAGGAAAAGAAGGAGGAATGTTTCTTTCGAGAAATGCTTAATATCTCGCTTTCGTCGAGGATCGTGATTGCTTCTGCTCCGCTTTCGACGAGAGAATCTTTCTTTGCTTCCTGCCTCGTGGAAAAGGGACATCATTTTTTGGAGATTTTTCTGAATTTCTGAGACCAATTCAGCAGTTTTGAAGCTGGGAAAATTCCGAACGCATCCACTTAATGCTTTAAAGCTCTTACGTTAAGCTTCGCTGATCCTTTGGAGATGGGGATGTTTTTAAGGACGAAAAACCGAGAGCGTATCATTCAAAATCACCTCGATGAGCACTTAGATGTGTCAATTAGACACCCTCCAGGGCATAAAATGCAAGCAATGGCTTGGAGAAAGATTTTTATCGTCACGAGGCAGTCCTATTCATATAGGCTCTGTAGCAGAGGCCTTTATTTCAGTTGCGAGCATGTTTCAACGATGCTAGATTAACCCCTTAAAATATCATTACCTCTCGTGCTTGAATTATTATTAGCTCACTCCTCGTCCGAGAACAAGCGGCTTGAGTGGCACTGCTTGCGCCCGTGGAACTAATTCAAACTCGTGCTCCCAGAGCATTTTCCCTCCCAGCCTCTTTATCCCTGGAGCTAATTTAATTTCACTTTTCCCCCGTCCTTTTTCCCGATCTCTCCATAAATCTCGATTTAATTCTACCCGTTGTCGGCGTAAAAATGTGCACGTTCCTCTCAGGAACCCGGGAGCCCGTCTCCGTTTTCCTTATTTTTTTATTCCCGGGCGTCACTCTCTGGAAGTTTTTCAAGCAATTGGCTGCTCAAGCCTGCCTCTAACCAAGGACAGCGGTGACAGGAGAGCTTTTGCTCCTGGCGTGGCGCGTTAAAGGGAAGGGAATTTATCTTCTAGTCCTCTCTTTCTCTCCCTCCATCCTCTTGCAAGAAATTCTTCTGGGAAAGGGAGGAGTAAGCAATCAACCGCCGCGTGTGAGAGTGCCTGTTGTGATGCCCCTCCGAGCGTCAATTATGTTTAGTACGCTCGAATCGAAGGGCGTTTGTTGTAGGTGTTTGATATCTGATGCGCTGAAACGTAGCTCAAGTGAACTTCAGCCCACAATCGATATAACATTTTTCACTTTCCCGTCTGCGAGTCACCAGGCAGTCATGAAGTAATGAATATGTATTTTAGCCGTATGACAGCTGTTGCCCATGGAATATTTTGAGTCCTTATCTTTTCACGTCATGTCATGTTTTTCGATACAAAACTTAATATTCATGTGCAATACATTAGGGATTGATTTCCTATTGCAGTGTAATCTAGTTTTTAAGACTTCCATTGCACATTTGTGCAATATTTTTCCTCCAAAACATAGGAGTTTACGTTCGTTGATGAAATAAATGTAATATATCAGAATATTTCAAGTATGCAGTAACTCAGCAATTTGCGAATCTTGATTCTCTTCGTGCGTATTGGTTTTATTAGAGGTACACTTTTAGTTGAGATCTTCTCAATGTTTTGCCTACGAAACTGAAGACCATCTTTAATATTTCTCTTATGTTTTCTTTCTTACTCTTTTTTATTTCCTCTTTCGGCAAAATGTAATAGCAGCAGCCACCAATTCGTATTGATATCTCAAGTTCAGTGACAATAGAAATGGAAATAAGAAAAATAGTACTTAAGTTATTTTATCCGCATAAAAATGAATGATGCTTGAAAATATCCTGTAAGAATTCATAGTATAAATAATGTTGCGAGTGATTTCAACTGAATATTTAAAGTACTTGTTATTTTTAGCTATATTTACCTCATATGATTATCTGAATCTTATCTAACAGACTGTTTTTTTTTCTCTTTACAGGTAAGTGCTTCCTGACGTGTCTAAATAAGGTGATGAAATGGGTAATCGTGAGGGTTGCCTTGAAAGTTATGAGGAGAAATCTTCAAATTGGTATAGAATACCAAATGGAAATGGTCCTTAGTTCTGTAGTATGTGGCAAGGTAAGTGAGACTGTGATCGGAATGTCTAAGGTTTGTATTCATTTCAAAATTCCTTTTCAAATGATTTCCCAACACGATATAAACGTGGAATTTTCGTTTATGTAATAAGCGAATCCAATTATCTATTTCCGACTCGAGTCTTCATCAATTTATGATGAACCTTTCTGGTAGTAAATTGCTAATATAGATATGTAAATGTTTGCTATTAGAGCCAAAAATGTAAGCAAAGAGACCCATCACTTTTCTGTCTAGGAAAGTGAAGTATGTCTTTACAATTTCCATTAGATTTTTCTTTTATTATTTTTTTGGGCGAAATGCACTAGCGACAGCGACTGAAAATGCCTATCGCCATCAGGCTATTCGGAGGCAATTCAGCCACTTTTTTCAGGATTAAGTGCTTCAGTGGCTCCAAAAGAATGTTGCGATTGCGTTCATTCGTTGCCTTTTGATTACACTCTCTGGGGGAGAGTGAGCTTCAGATGGGACCCTCAGGGTCCGACGCGACCTCGTTATGAGTCGGGACCTACACCCCCCTCCCCTTCCGTATTTACTGCACGTAGTCACCATCACCCTTCCACCACCAACTCCGCGCACCCTTTTGCAGCGGCGGCGGTGGCACCAACAATCGCATCTGCCCCAATTTCCGCGAATGGCGGGGTCCGTAATTGTCCACCGCCGGCGCTCGACTCGACGCGCGAGAGGGGGTCGCATCGTAAGGGGCGGCCCCAGCACACAATCGCGCCGACCCTGTCCCAGAGAGAGAGGAAGGAGACCAAGACGGCAACGCTGTAGGTCGCTCATCAGCATCCACGTATTATCCCTGCAAGGGTGTGCGAAGAAGTACGGCAGGGAACGGTGGTAGGTAGGTGACCAGGCGTTTTTAAAGGAGGAGAAAGAAGGGAGTCGAGAAAGGAAGAAGGTTGACTTGGAGATGCGTATTTTGTTTCGTCAAAATCACATGGTCTTACGAATAATGAGGAAGCGAGGGAAAGGTCGCTCACGCCATTGTGAATCGTTGGATAACAGAGTCTTAGGTCAGGATTTTAGGAAACGGAGGAATGTGGGTGATAGACCAGGCGTCAGCGGGAACCTACTTATAAATTCAACAGATTCAGGCGAGATATCGTGGAAGTTCTTCATAATGTAAGAGAAACAATTGCACTATTCCACAAATTCCTTTAATGCGTACAACGCGTTTCGGCTCACAGAGCCATCATCAGGTACAAGACAAGGAATTTGTGGAATAGTGCATTTATTTCTCTTACATTAGGAACCTACTTATACCCGGGTTCCATTTTTGGCACCCGTAATGAAATCTTCACACAAACAGTGACCGAAATACCGCTTAAATCTTCGAAAATGCTCTGAATTGAACCAAAGCGTGAACTGTTATGATTCAGCAATCTCTCCACTACGCTAACCCTTGTTTGATCCCCTCGCGCCGTCATCCAGAATGGGACAAACTCTCTCCGCTCGCCATTCTGTTTTGACCGGCGCCACCGAGGTTCGCTCGCGACGCAATCCCAGCCGGAGGTCGTTCCACCCGCACCTTCCCATCCTGGAAGGGGTCGCGGAAGGGGAAGGGGGGTCCTGGGGGAGGAGGAGGAACAGTGTCCCGGCGCGGTTGGTGGATGCGTGGGAGGTGAATCGCCTTTTTTGCATTTAAGCCTCCTCCCCTCCCGTAAGCACCGGGCGCCACCGTGGCACCCACAGCACCCTCGACACCACCGCCCACTCCCGGAATGTCGTAATCGAAGCCTTTGGCAAATGAGGAGGTGGAGGAGGCTGGCTGGCGTGCAGGTAAAGGGCTTCTCCGGCCTGCCTCGACGCGAGAGTGGAATGGAGTGTTCGTAGGGCGGGGCGGGTCCGCGCAATACGGCGCGTGGGTGAAAGGCGGTCGGTCGGAACAGCGAGCGATCAGACCGGTGGATCTCCTCGCACTGAGCATAAGTGCTCAGACACCCTCAAGACTCCATCCCACGCTCCGGACTGCGCGAGAGAAATAAAGACATGGATGGGGCGGGGGCGGTCGCCTTCGCTCAGTTGGTTCTTTTTTCCGGCCCCGAGAAATGAGTGGAAAAAATAGCGAGGGAAGTGGGCGATACGGTGACGAAGAGAGAAAACAAGGTGGGGAAAGTGAGGAAAAAGAAAGAGAGCGAAATTCGTTCAACGAGAATGAGGTGAAGTGAGAGGTGGAAAGATATAATGAGGGTTTGGAGAAATGAAATTGGCCGCGGAGGTAAGAGTCGCTCGCTTTCCAAGAGGTTGAGAGAGGAGAGAGAGATAAAAACAAGGGAAGGTATTCTTCTATTGGTGCCCCTACGAGACCATCCGGAACCCTCCCGAGATGGTCCATTGTTCAGGGAAAATAATCATCTCTAAACAGGGAAACCGTTATCATTCCGGGCCAAATAACAGGCGGAAAACTTTCTATGCGCGTGGAAGAATATAAAATGGCTGTCAAAAGTTTTTAATGGCCCCGTTTTATTCATTTCTCGATGGGATCGCTAATCAAAAGTCGGGAGGTTTAGCCCGATTATTGGAAGATGGATTCGGTCCTCCGACTGGTCCAAAAAAAATAAGGGCTGCGAATGGTCAAATTTAATTCTCGAACATATAGTGAAATGACGATGGTGGTGAAAATAATGAAAACCCTATTAAAAAAGTAATAAAAAAATGAGACGGAAAGAGTGGGAAATTTGATAAGAGCGATCGATGACTCTAAGCTCAATCGTCCTCACTTGAGTCCGTGCGATTTAAAGATAAGCTTCATTAATTACCTCATGTCCTTGCCTTTGCATTTTTATTTATCTTCAAAAATCATCAAGAAACAAAAACACGTAGGGGCCTAACCCATCTAGGTGTTACGGAATAACCAGAATATTTTGACGGTGACGTGACATAATGTAGCATTCCATGATTATCAGTAGCCGAGTGCTGCTTCTGTTGTTGGAATCCGATTGCCATGTACCACAGCGTAGCAAACCAGGTTAACGGAAACGGAAAAATCTCGAGGCCACCACCCAACCAGCGCAATGGAGTGAAAACTGGACGGCTAAGAATTAAAATTCCTCCTTTGATTCTAGTCTCCCTTTATCCGGAAACGGTAAAAAAGGAGAAGAAACTTAAAGAGAGTTCTGAGGCGGTGACAAACGACTGGAGTAAAAAGTTAAGCCTTTTTGTTGTCAAGTACCCAGGCCGCTCGGGACAAATAGGGGAAGGGTCGGGGAGGAGAACTCGGGAGTACCGAGATTAAAAGATTCCTCCGCTAGTAGTAGAGGAGGCACTTGGTCTGAGAGGTAGAGGGGGTGACGCCCTGTGTCCCTTGTTAAACCCCTTCCTAAGGTGGCATTTTCTTCTTCCCCGGCACGCGTGTGTTTTGCTTGTGAGCATCGATGGCGCGCGACGGGGGAAGAAGCCCTTCTTCCGAGATCCGTTGGGGGTGAGCTGATATAGTTAGGCAAAGGGCGGAGGCCGGGAAGGACTCTCGTCTGCAACGAACTGGTCTCTCTCTCCTTCCTTCCGAGCTGTTGTCTCTGGCGGGAAGTTTCCACCCCCCTCGTTCTTCTACAGGTCCGCCTCCCCGTAAACAGCATATAGAGAAGGAGAAAGGCATTGGCCTCGAGTGGGGTCGGGGATCCTTTATTGTCAAACGTGACTCATTCGATCGTCGTGAAGTGTATCGCCTTCTCCTCCTGCGGTCGGCCGGCAAAAGGATTAGAAAGGATATTTCTTGCTCCTCGTCCGCAAATAAAGTAAAACTCGCGAGTTGACCTTTTCCGTTCCTGCGCCGGAGTGGTGGGAAAGTGCTTTTTACGTAATTGTTTTTCTTCGAGCCACGTCGTACTTGGGATTGTCCCGGTTTACCTGGCTACAAGGGACGTGTGGCTGGGAAGGAATCGTGATTATCCAGGGATGTCCAAAAGCATAAATTTGGGTTATAATTTTTAATGGGTGCTTTGACGGCAAAGGTCATTCGCACTGAACTAGTCATGACTCAGGAGTGTCTATAAATTTTTTGCAAGCACTTCTTTATTAAATAAGAATATCGTATTCTTCCTAATTTATTGCTCGGTGAATCTTGAGAAAACATTTTTGCGGATTATTAAAGAAAACATCTCATCTACGCGTCTACATTCACGTGTTATCCTGAAAGCCACCGCGAAGGTGAGTGGCAGAGGGTGAAGATCGCCAAAACATGCACCTTTGACATGCAACTAGGGTACTACAGGGAAACGTGCTAATAATATGATGATGTGAGCAAGACTGAAAGAGCATTTGTGTAACGAATTTAGCCTTAAAGTAGTTAATTTAAACTCATTTGGTTGAACATTCTGTGTTCAGACATTGTATTGATTAGAAAAATTATCAAAAGTAAAAATGATCTCCCATATTATAATTGCACTAATTTTATTAATGCCAAGGGCAGGTAATTGGAAAATTATATCTCCAACGAGATATTTTTATTCACTTTAATTACATCTTAACATACATATAATATTAATATAATTCTCTACCGCGTGTGTTGTTCATGCTGTATATTTATACTCCTATTCTTATAATTCGATATATTTTGAATTCTCTTTTGTGGACTTATTGTAATGGCGTGAGAGGGATTAGGGGTTTCCAGGAACCCTTATCGGACAGAACGACTTCCTGCTGTCACCTAAGTGACAGGCGCTATCTTTTCAATCAATACGCCTTCGTGTTGTTCCTTCAGTGCCTTAGTTCATTATTTCTTCGGTAGTTCCGCGTAATGGGAACGAAAAAACTCACCATTAGCTTTGAGGGAAAAATATTTTTGATTTGACCTTAACTCTGCGTTGAGTTCATTAATACATCCTCAGCGATCACTTATAGACTAATCGGCTCGCCTTCATGACGCAAAACTTGCATGTCCTGGCAGATACATGATGAGGTTCTTATGGACTCACTGAATATTAGAGATTAGTATATAAGCAGGTATTTGATGATAAGTTTTATATAATATCCTCTCAAAGAGTCCCAATAGTTTTACCGTATTACAAGTGCCACATGCACGGAAAATATAAGGGAAGGCATTGGTAGATAAGTCCCCACTAAATCCTCTCAGACTAGAGTATTTACCACATTTCGATTGCGTATGCATCAGGGATCCCGGTCGATAAATCTCCTTCAATCACCGCAGAGTTCTAAAAGGAATGAAAGTAATTACCCGACCACTTTCGGTCTCGTGCTTCGTTATACTCCATTATCGGAGGAGCAAACAAATCCGGGATACGCCTATGGTGCGTGACTGGATTACCGATGCGAGCAGGTATCCGTTCCCAGATGATTCCCCGGTCCAAAAATCCGGTCCCGTGCACACAGTGATTTGATAGTCGCGAATTGAAATTTCGGTCGTGCTCGGATTCGTTTTCCTGCCGGAGAGCTCGGCTCTTCGAGTAACTGCCATTGATTGCGGCATTAATCTTATACGGCTCTTTATCCAGCGCCCGCCCACGCCGAGGTCTTTATTCCAAACCTACCCAGCACACCCTCAAATCCCTCCGCAACCCTTCCTCCTCTCCCCATGGGGTCCTTCGTTTCCTGGATTTCGCATCGCATATGTTGAACTCTCTCTCTCTCCACCTTCTTTTCCCCTTCCGAAGATTCCCCATGAATTATTCATCCGCCTCCTCCTTTTCATACCTCCTTCTTTTCTCTCCCGTCGCCATCTCGATGATTCTCGCTTCCTCCTCTTTCTCATCCTCTGTCGACGGGGAGAGACCCGGCTGAGGGAGTCGGGGGATGGTGCCGGGGGTGGGAACGCGGGGGTGGAACAGCCGCCACGCCCCTCCTTCCGCCCTCAGGACCGCTACTCTTCTCCTCCCTCAAGACCGAGCCCTCCCTCCACCCCATCGCCCACCCCTCCCGCTCCTCACGCCCGCACAGAACGAGAAACTCACGATCACTTTCTCCCACTCCTCACCTCTTGTTTTCTCTTTCTTCCCCCCCCCCTCCATTCGACTCCCTCCCCGCTGTGGGTTAGCACTCTTTTGGAATCGTTTTGTGGGAGCCACGAACCGTGTCGTTCGCGTGACTCGTATCACCCAATGCGATCCCCTTTTTCCCTCATTTTCGTGGTGCCACACTTACAATGCCCCTCGCCGATGACCACCACCGCTCGGCTGACCGTTTCCCTTTTTATAAAACCACCCCACCGACCGCGCTTTTTACTTCGCCGCGCTTTCCCCTCTGACTCTCACGAATCGTCTCCTCGCGTTCTTTCTCCGATTCTCATACGTGATATCTCCCTTCTCATGAGGCAATATTGAGCGGAAACCTTATCGTGAGCCTTCCACAGAGTGGTCATTGCGTGGACTGAGAACTCATGCGATGAGGTGGTGAATATTGGGTGAGAAGAAGTGTTGGTCCTATCGATGCTTATTTGATATACTGATCGGGAAGAGGAAGTACGGAAAATAAAATAAAATTCAATGCTCTTCAGACTAATTGTACCCAGAAGACGAAAGATCTTGTTCATGTGAATAACATTGTAAGTAGATATTAGTTCATGTTCGGTGTTCATTCACCCTCTGCTACACTCTCTAAAGGTGACTGAAGGTTACTGAGCAGGTGTAGATGTCGGCATCAAGAGTACGGCTTAAGCAGCATACGGTTAACAGCCAAAAGCTAATGCTATCTTAGATAGAGATACAGGACTTTCATCACTTTTAATCCATATTTTACTAGAAGACTTTTATGAATGTGGGCTTTGGAGCGCACACATTTGGCGGATCTTTAAGGGAGGAATAAAGGATTTAATTTGCAAACGGTTTAATGCTTTGCTGAGCATATCCGACGCGCTGAACAAAATGGTTTTCTTCCCTTCGTAAAGAAAGGAGAGTTTGGATAAAATTGCGAGGTAAGGGGTGCCGAGACATGAAATATTGGGTTAAAGTCGGTGTTAGAATTTTATACCCGTCTAAACCAAAATTTAAACAGCAGATCATCAAATAATAAGGAATGGAAAACGTGAGACTCGGAGAGATTTAATACATCCTATGCCATTGAATGTGTTAATTTCATGTGGCTCATAATTTCCGCTGAGGAGAACTTAACCCCGTTTTTATTCGACCATGCTTCGGGCGGGGGAGAAAATCGCTTCCTTTCCCACGAGGAGAAGTCAGAGGATCGCGTATAGTAAATAAGCCCGCTCGTCATCTTCAACGGGATGTTCTGATTTCACTTGGGACGGTACGCTCGCCCGTAGGATCCGTAGCGGCGTTGGTGTCGACTTTTCGTCTCGTCGGCCGGATGTCCGCTAATTCTCCGTCCGTGAGAGGAGCGGCGTCGGAATGCGGTCGACGGATCCGATCCGTCGGTGAAACTCCATTTGAAAAGGGAGAGTTGGTAGGAAAAGGACCTCCGCAAACGTCTTCCGTGTCACTTTCCGTCGTGAAATCTCCCTTTTTGCCGAAAACGTCCAAAAGGGGCCGACCCGATTCAATCGCGCAGCATAATTGAATTGTCGGGGACTACTCGGAAAAGAGAGGGCGCTCGGCAGGCAAGCGGATCGAATTTTAGTCCCTCTCTCTCTGTTTCTCGCGTAGAATTCGGACTCCTCACCATCGAGTTCGTGCGATAAAGCATTTATGAGGAATTCCTTTTAATTTCCTCGCCTTTATTTTGGCATTAAGTTAGGGGGAAAGAGAGGAAAACCTCGAGCGGTAGACGCCGGCGAGTTGAGAAAAGGCTCCCCTTCTTACATCCCTTGTCCCGCTAATTTGATCCCGCGATAAGATATGTTCTGCTTCTCTCGTGCGGCCGCTGTATTGAGTGAAAAATCGCGGCCGAGACTCGGGGAAAACTCTAGCTGAATGCCTCGTTTGCAGTAAAAAAAAAAGAGCTACTCCATCGGCCGGAATCAACAGAGAGCCTAGCTCGATTAGTGCGGGGGTGGCTTCGATCCCCGCCCCCGCACTCGAGATGAGAACGACTCACATTGCCCGGGTTGAATGCACTGCTCATTGCCCACTTCTTGGGGTGGATTGCGTGGGAGAAGAGTGGGCCCCTCACACTGCAGCCTACCGTTGTTTGTCCCCTCTCGCTCCCACCTCGCCGCGCCCCTCTTTGTGCTCGGCGAGGCCCTCAAAGGGCTTGGCCCTGGCCCAAAGCGTTGTCCTCTTCATTAGGGCCCTCTTCATCTTCTCCCCTCTGCACTTTGCAGGTGCCCACCTCGTCCCCTCTCCTTCTTATCCTTTCGCCTCCTCTCCCTCTACCCTTACCAATCCCTTCCCCGATGGCGTCCCTCTTCTTCCAGCTAAGCCAAAGAAATTCACTCTCTTCCCTCCCTTTCTTCTTCTCCACCCTATCTCCTTCACCCCACCCTTCTTTCCCCAAGTACTTATCCCAGCCTATTGATCCTCACCCTCTTCGTCTTCCCTCATCCCCCGGGGGACCATCTTCTTTATCGGGAGGGGTCTCGGATGTAGAGGTTGTTGGTTCTTTTGGGACTCGGGGGATCCATCCTAGGTGGGAAGTGGGGTGGCGAGGAAGGAATGGGTGGCGTAGGCACTGGAGGCAGGGTGCAGGGGGTTTCTTCGGGGGCCAAACTGCCTCATCCTCTTGTCCTTTCCAATTAGCGCCACTTGTGCGGGCGATACGCGCTCCCTAAAGCTACCGAAACCGTGGACATCACCGCCAATTACACTTCCTTCCCCCGGCACTCAGCCTCCTCTTTCTCCCTCCTTCCTTCCCGTCATGTTTTCCTACATACTTTGGATTCCCTCGGCTTTATTCTGCCTCCAGAGTCGAGATCGGTTGGAGGGTGGACGGCACGCGGCGCGCAAACCACCCGAAAAAGTCAGTGGTAGACTTCTACCGACGCCCGAACCGAGCACGTTCGATGTATATTTTCCCTCCCAAAAATTTGAGCTACTAACAAGGGTATCGGATTACGTGGCTCCGTGAAGAGGGAATAGGGCGGGGGAGAGGGAGGATGGGGTAAATAAATGTTTTCCCTCATTGTTTATTTTCTGGATCCGCTTT
The DNA here is from genome assembly GCA_933228895.1 of Platycnemis pennipes. Lineage (NCBI taxonomy): Eukaryota > Metazoa > Arthropoda > Insecta > Odonata > Platycnemididae > Platycnemis > Platycnemis pennipes. Next base: position 59,704,125 of record OW121853.1, read on the forward strand.
GGAAGTACCTCGCAAAATAATGCGACCCTGGATTAATTTAATCCGGGAAATTTATCGCTTCGTCGTCATGGTGGTTAATTTCCTGGAAGTGTGCTGTATTTTTTTTACGTCGCCGGGGGATTTTTTCATGCTCAACGAGTTAGTTTGGCTAGTGAGCTCAGTAGTTATGAATTACTATGTTAACGACGAGGTCATGCTAAACACGCGAATAAAATTGGGCTCACTTGATGTAATATATTTTTCGTTATGAGGAGGCGCCTTTGTATCCAGCAAACAAGATTTTCGGATGAAAAGTTGTTTCATCCACATCACAATGCTTCGTTATTTTACCGTAATATGAATCGTAGTAAAAACACAAGAGCTCCCTAATAAGTGTAAACCGAATGAAATCTAATTTTCACGGACCAGTGAAGGAGATCTGTCTCTGGGCGCTTTTGTTCCCAGAAAGATTTGTTGCTCGTGAAAATCACACGGCTAGTGTTAATCTGGGTGGTGTTTCAAAGGATAGGATTTGGACCTACGAGGCAGAGGTCGGTGGTAGTCGAGCGCTTAACACACTTGGGTGATACGCCGGGGAAGTGGAATTACCGCTTCAAAATTACTTGTGATTAAAATTCAAGAGCGGGCGCGAATTTCTCTCGCTCCGACAGTCCGTAGCTTCGGACCGTTTCGTAATACCGCGGAACATGCGTCGATGTTACCTTCGTGAACGGCTAGTGGAATTCAATGTTTTGGAAACACTCCATTCGGAACGGCTCCTCCGAAAGGACTGCCCACATTCACCCGAATTACTGTCGCTATTCATTTCGAACCGTCCCCAGCATCGTGTGTGTTCCACTGTTGCACTGTTCAGGGATAAAGGGAGCGCTTTCCCAAAACGCGTTTGTCAACCTCTTTTTTTTTTATCCCCAACCAAGGTCGGCGCAACGAGCGTCGTCTGACCTTCAAGCAAACATTTTGAAACTATACACCGCTGGAAACTGAAACTTGGTCTTCTTATTCTTGCGCAAGGAAAGCGCTCCGGGGAAAAGTACCCCGGCGGGATTCTTTTCTCTCCATCTTTTTCTCTCACTCGGCTTAAGCGACATGCTTCCTAGCAGTTACTTCCCCTAGGAAGAGGTGTTCGTACACATTTATGAGCATGTATCAAGAGTCGTGCACTTGCCTTATTGCCCTACAAATCTGATATCGCTTGGCAGAACCGAAGTGGCCGAGTTGTCTCCTCTCCTCCCTCCACCGACTTCCCCATTCCAAACCGGCAAAGCTCTTTCACACTTTTCTCTTTTCCTCCCATTTCGAAATCCTCTTATTTTCCACCTGATATTCTTAAAATCCGGCTCCCCGGATTTCCCTTTTTCTCATCTCCCTCTTGTGTTCAGTCGTCTTATATCGCAAACATTTCTGGTTCTTTCGACGATAAATCTCGCGATCAAAACACCGTGGTGCAACACTGCGTTAGTAAACATTAGAGGAAATGAGGAACTAATCACTACCAAAACTAGATGTTCCATTTGCTAAAATAAATGCGCATTTACTGATATTTTCAACAAGCTCCTGTGTTTATTTAATTTTCCTAACTCAATTTTAACCGATTTCATGCATGGCCTTCACAATGCATTTAATTTTCGATGGTGCAAATCATGTTTATTGTCATGTGAAGTATTTCAGTGACTTCCTGTCTGTCAACCCATTGTGTGAATCGTACATTCTCTTTTCGTATCACGTAGTTGTGTAATGGAATACGCGAATTGATGGGAGCTCTTTGTGATAGAAATCATTTGTCCTCTGAAAATACCGCTTTTAATTCTTAGTCGCGTATGTAGTAAAATTACAAAAACATACAAGGTAATGAGTGTGAGTTTTCTCATCTTCAGGTGGAATGGTTTACTATTTTTTGAGGCTGAATATCACTTATTGACATCTCAGGTGTTCCCCATCCTCCTTCCTCCGGTCTCACCCCTTCAACCTATCCCTCTTCCCTCCCATCAGCACTTACCTCCTCGCTCTGCCTTATCCCCCCACTTCGCTCTCGAGAGATAAAAGGGACAGAGACAGATGTTGGATTTATGTTCGAGCGCCCGTTTCCGTGGATCCTCGAAAAACTTTCCTCATCCTCTCCCTCCTTTCCACAATGCCGGGAAACTCCGCCTTCCGAAGCGTGGCCTTCTTTCTCTTTCCCCTCACTCCGGGCCCCACCAAACCGCCGAAGAGAGATGGATAAGGAAGGGAGGGGAATAAGAAAGAGAGAGAGAATGAATGACGAAGGGAAAAGAATTGGGAGAGATGCGGGAGGGGAGGGAGTTTTGATTCCGTCGTCTGAGTGTGGGTGGGGTGGTTTTCTGGACTGTCCTCTGTCCGCACCAACCGAACTCTGTCCCGTTCCCCGTCGAACTCCACCTAACCCTCAACCTCCTCCATCCACTGCCAGGTCTCCGGGAAGCGTCTCTCATCGGATGGAAGGAGGCGCGGGGAAGGGGTTTTTCCGTTGTAGGACTGGAAGGGGTGGGAACTCCTCGGGCGCCTTTCCATTTTGACGCCTCTTTATCCAAGCCTCTCCTCGGCCCTTTTCGCCCCTGCGCCCCGAGAGGAAAAGCACTCCACCTCAACGCCTGCGCCGCTTACGTTCCTCGTCCATCGCCACCCCTCATCCTCCTCGAACTAAAACAGCCAGGTTCCCTTTTTTTATACACATATGTATATGTACACCCGTCCACAATAAAATGTTACCACCTTGGAGGCCGAATTTTTCAAAGTCCCGAGTTGAAGGAGATTTGACAACAGTGCAGCTCTGTCCCTTTAAATGCCCCGAGCAGCACCAACACCGAGGCACGGCCCTCCTCCTTCCCTTGCCATGGTTTGTGGTGAGACCCTTCCTCAATGACCTGGAGAGGGATTTTTGCGTTGGAGAGGGAGGGCCGCAAGGGTGCCTTGTGACAATTAGTCGGCCCCAAGGAGTGAGGCCTCCCGAAAAATGCCTTCTTTTAGATTGCTGCTCGGAGTTACTCCCTTGAAGATGGGTCGCTTAGGTTTCCGCGACTACAGCTCTTGAGAGAGTGACTACCCAAATGTGAATGCAGCTCGAAGTAAGAGTTGTCATTAACACCGTCGATATATGTCATTTCCGAAACGTTCCAAAATACTCAATTTTTGCCTTTATTTCGTTGTAGAAACTGTTGATTTTATAACATGAATAACATAGATGAATATTGTTATCAGCATTTATATATCTGTTAACGATCGGTGTTATCTTTTAAATTATCGGTGAATTTTATTTGACTGAGCGATGAGCTCGAAAACTGCGCTTGTATAGTAAATGGCAAAAATACTTACGCTACAACTGACACATACAGATTTCAACAAGAAAAGAGAAGACTTATTGGACGTCTTTACGGAATATAAGAGTTAAGTTCCAAGCTTAATTGCGTAATAAATGAGGAAAAATTATCGCGGATATTTTTAGAATTTATTTCAAATTACACACAATCCTCGCACTCTCGCATACTCGTCTGGTTATTTCTTAGAATGAATACTCATCGGCAATTCATATCGTAGTATATGCTATTTCAAAAATTAAAAAAACTCACTTAATAAATAAAAGTATTAACAAGATTATTAGGAACAGATTGAGCGTCTCTTAGATGCATTGGTCAAAACTGTAAGTGTTTTCGTATTCGAAGGTCCCTGTTCGAAACCCAGTATTTGAGTACTGCGTGTACTGGAGTACTACTACCTCTACTCAAAGGTTTTAACGTTTTCTCGTATTGTTAAACGGAAATGTGTATTAAGGACAGGACGGGTAATTTTACAACGTAACCAGAACACATTCAACGTAATTAGAAGGAATACGTGGAATTACTGAACGACTGTGCAAAAAGGCCTAGAAGATTTTTATGGACTCACCCGTGGGATATGCGAGGAGAATATATTGTCGGAGGATTTCGTAGAAACTGTACTGACATCTAAAACGGAAACGAGAGTAACAAGGAAATGTGATGGCAACTGAATCTCTCATACTGCTAAGCTTACGCTTAAAATCATCAACCAAGGTATGGAAAAGAGAGTAATAAATGAATGAGGCCGCCTTGTCCGCGATATCTGCTAGAGGACGAGTCATTCAAGCCTGTCATTTATCCCCCTCTGTGACGAAACGTCTCTCAACGTAATTCTCCTTCGGACTTAAATTTTGGCAGAATACTCCTTTTCAATACTAACCGGGTTACTACATTACTCTCCCTGCTCCATGATCTAACCCCTCTCTTCTAAATAAATTAAAATCACCCTCCATGCATGCAAAATTTCATTACTTGAGTCTTCTTATGATTTAAGGGGTGACTAGTTGACCAGGGCTTGATCACCCGCAAACCTTATCAACTTTCCCCTACCTATACACCTGTATCGAGCCCTCCCACCATTCCCTCCGAATATGAATTAAAAAGTGCCGGTGCCTACGCACAGCCTTACGCAACCCATCTCTGTAATACCACCTCATCTCATTCCCCGTCCGCTTCTCTCACCAGCACTTTCTCGGTAATGCATGAACTTTGGCTCAGTCTTCTGTTCTTCCAATTAATTCCTGTTTTACGCAATAGTTCCATTAACCCTTTCCTCTTCACTCTGTCGAAAATATTTTTGAAATTAACATTACACGCAGATATATTCTGATTATATTCTAATCCTTTCCACTCATTCAAATGATTTTGATTGAAAAATTGCTTTCCGATGACAAAATATAAATTTACCTGCAGAAAAAATGTCTCCTTCCCCTCTCTCCCTCTCCAAGAAAACTAAATGCCCAGATATGGGCGATAAGTGACCACGGACCGCTTCGCTGAGGCCCTATTCTTAAATAATGCCGAGACGGGTATGGAGACGGATGCGTAGATTTTTTCACCTTAAGAATCATCTCCGACACGTTTTATGACACCCACCACTCCATCCAGGACACCTCGGGTCTTCTTCCTACCGGTTCAAGTCTCTTTCAGGGCCCAAGCACAATGGGTATTTAAGGAGCAGGTAAAGCATGGCGGGTTTTTCCTCTCTTAGGACTGACAAAGGTGGACAGGGATTTTTGCAGTGGGGGGGTGGACCGCAAGGGTGCCCTGCGACAATCGGCTGCGAGGAGTGAGGCCTCCCGAAACGCAGCCTTTTTTTCGATTGCTGCTCCGAGGGCCTCCCTCGAAGATGATCGTGTAGGTTTCGCGACTGCTGAGAGAGTGACGACCCAAATATGATTGCAGCTGAAGCAAGAGTTGTCATTAACACCGTCGATATGTCTTAGTCAAAAGCGTTCCCAAAATATTCACAAATACTCCGTTTTTGCCTTCATTTCGTCATAGGAAATAATGAGATCATAAAATATTCGAGATAAGAGCTTGAAAAATGCGCTTGTATAGGAAATGGTAAAAATAATAATGCTATAACTGTTACAGGCAGATTTCGATAACAATAGATAAGACGTACTGAACGTCTTTACGGCATATAAGTATTAAGTTCCAAGCTTAATTGGGTAATATATTAGGAAAAATTATCGCGGATATATTTAGAATTTCTTTCAAATTACATACAATCCTCGCACTCTCGCATACTCGCCTGGTTATTTCTTAGAATGAATACTCATCGGCAATTCATATCGCAGTATATGCTACTTGAAATATAAAAAAATGACTGGACGTGTAATTCTGCAATATGATCAGAACACATTCAACGTAATTATAAGGAATACTTGGAATTACTGAACTACTGAGCAGAGAGGTCGGAGGATTTTTATGGGCTCGCTTGTAGGATATGCAAGGAGAATATACTGTCGGAGTATTCGAAGAAACTGTATTGCCATCTAAAACGAAAATGAGAGTAACAAGGGAATGCGAAGACTACTGAATCTCTCATGCTGCTACGTTGGTGCTTATAAACATCAATCGATGTATGGAAAAGAGAGCAATGAATTTCTAGGTGAGGATCAATTCATATTTTCCAAGGGAATTAAACACGTGATGTGATTGCAGTGATGAGAATCATTATTATCATTATTTTTGGTTCCACACACTGTCCCTCTTCAGCCCCCTATACCTCCCATCATTTTATCCCAGGTACCCGTTCTTCGCCTCACTCTACCCCGTTTAACCAATATTCTTCACTTAATCACATATTTCAATTCACCCTAGCCCTTTTCGTCTTCTCTATTGATCAATCAAAATTCTTTCCTCTCCTACCATTTCTAATACTTCATCATTTGTTCTCCTTTTGACCCACTTCAATTTCTCCATCCTTCTCCATACTCACATCTTAAAAGCTCTGAGTATATTTCCATCTTCGTTCCACGAAGCCTATGTTCGAGCGTCATATAGTGCCACGCTCCATATCAAACTTTTCGCTAGTATTTTCTACTTCCCTACTTAACACCCCTGTCAACAGCTCACGTCTACGACTAAAAGCTTATCTTGCTAATACAATCTTCTTTCTCCTCCTGTCCTCCTTCTGTCATCAATGCTGCTATACCCCTTTTTCTCCAATACACTACTTAAATAGCGGAAGGTGGAAATGTGAAGAAATGGAGAGCCTGTCCAAATTCAAACCTTGCTTGGAATAGCGCGTATAACAGCGCATTTGTAGATCTGTAGTTCATTTCTCGGATGAGTTTTTTTTTTTGTTGTGATCTGTCTTGATTCTATTTTCACCACCTGCTTACTGTTTGGGGTTGTGGGTATCATAAAACATGCCGGGAATGTTTCTGAAGGTGAAAAAATATAGACCGACTTCTGAACGTATCGGAATTATTTCCGAAGGTAGGGTATATCGGCTAAGCGCTCAAAGGCTTCTCTGATTAAGCCGTTTTATGCAAATGTCTTTTAGAGAGAATTAGGTAATGAGGCTGGAAAAACTTCTACTTTGTAAGAATCTCGGCCCACGTAAGCCGATAGCTATTGATTTTCAGAAATTAATGGCTTTTGAATAAAGTTCCAGGAGTTCAAGCGTTACAAAAATACTGAAGATCGTATTAGCAACTGATCTAATTTCATATAGACGTAATACATGAGCAGTTGAAGTAGTGATCAATTGAAAAAAACTACGGAATAATAAACCTAAGACTTTCTGTTTACACCTTCCTAAGACTTTCTTCACACCTACGTTTTGCGACATGAACGTTGGATGAACCTGAGTTAATTGGTGACTTAGTGATGAATAAATGTAGGCGTTTGAAGTGTTAAGTTTAGAGGACATAAAATTTCAACCAGAACATTGCATATATTACGGTCTTATAATACCCGTGGAAGCGCAACGACCATTTAGCACGTTAATCATTACCCTCGGAAAATCGTCCGGTTGTCATAGGACTCCAAAGTGGTCTCGGAATAAATGTTAGGTATTTTCGAAAGAGGTTATAAAGCGAGTGTCATTTTCTATTATTTTTCTAGTAGAAATGTGGAGAGAAGTGATTGGAACTCATATCGTGCCCCTTCTCCCGTTCTGTGACCACGGGTACGTATGTGTCTCGGGCGACTCGTCTTCTAGCAGATATCCTGGACAAGCATGACCACTGAGAAGAGTGGTCTTGAGTCAAGGCGGTCTGCCCTGGTTGTTCACTTGAAAAAGTGTGAAAAGGGAATTGTTCTCGGGGGAAGGGTACCCCCAATAAATGGCGAGAGCAGCGAGAGCTCTGGGCATTTAAACTCTGCGCCAAGGGACAGTGTTGTCAAATCTCCTTCAACTCGGGACTTAGAAAAATTCGGCCTCCGAGGTGGTAACATTTTATTGTGGACGGGTGTACTATCTTATCCCCGCCTCCTTTTTCCCTTCTTTCCATGACAGTGCGACCAAAAAAGTCTTCGCCCAAGTCCTAAACTGTCTCCTAGATAGGGATCTCCCGTAGCTTATTCTCGTCTTCTCTCTCTTCCGTCCTCGCTGGTATTTCATCCTCAGCTACCTGCCCTCTTGTCTTTTTCTCCTGTGGCTTGAAAAAAAAAATCCCCATCGAGTTCCACTTAATCCATCTCTTCAACTTGCCCGTACTCTCATAACGCCTATCTCTCCGTCTGCCGATCCATTTAGCGCTCCTTTTCCACGAAGCGCTCGAACCCCTCTGTCTCTCCTCTCACGGCCTTTTTGACGGCCGCCCCAGCGTCCCACGCTTTAATTCTCCTCTCCCCAAAAATATTTTCTCTTCCCCTGGAAAATTTGGATTGGGGGAAATCTAGCTACCGTTGCCGCTTGTGCTCCTCCCTCCATTTCTTTCTTTTTTCGTAAAAAAATGTTTGTGACGCCTACCGCAGCGTCGTCGCTCGGGTGCTATTTCCTCGGCGGTGCGATCACGTGCGGTAGGGCACTTCCCCTCCCCCACCATCCACCCGGAGAGCGTTCAGTGTGGGTCGTAAAGTCATAATTTAGTCGTATAACCCGGGAAAAAAATTCAAGGGAGAATGCGCCAAATTCCTGTGTGGTCTCGCCGCGTCACCTTCGCGTACGTCGGGGGAAAATTCCACCCACCCTCTCATCTCCACTCCAAATTTCCTCAATAAAGATACCGCGCGATCCGGAAATCGAACCACGAGCCTTTGTTTCTATGTGCCGATAAGTCAGCCTTTAAAATTGCTCGGACTTACCGATTACTACACAAATTTATGATTGACGTAAAGGTGAAAACGTAACGAATAAAATTTTCAATTGATCTTTCTCTAAGGTATCCGCTATCAAGCATTGCGATCGTGATTGAAAATTAACCTTGTTATCATGTTTTAGTTGAAGTCAAAAGCCGAATGGACCTGTCCTCTGAGTCCTGAAGATGAGCCCTGCAATGGCCGCGAAGGCTAGACCACGGACGAAGCGTCACACGTAGCCGATTCTGAAAAAAATCATATTAACGACAGTACTCGCTGCAAAAATCTCCGATCTAAAAGTCGAATGGACTTTCCTCGTGATAAAACGAAATTTTTCTATTAATATTCTATGAAATATAATTTTAAACTGCCAAGTAAACCAGATTATAGATTATAAATGGCCTGAAGATTGATCTGACAAAGAAAATTATATTGCTGATTACGAGTTACAAGCGATACTCTACTTGAGGCTATTATTAATGCATTTCCTTTTTCTATCGTAAACAATTTTCCGACACATCTAACCGCATTGGGAATACTCACTCAGCGGACGTTCACTGTGTGTGTGGCTTTGCATGCGGTAGGGAGAGAGTGAACGTCCGGGGACCACACGCCGTGTGATGCGATTAAGGAAGGGACGGAAATTCCGGCCATAACGGAGAATCGAACCCAGTCTCCCACTCACTCCTCAGCCCTTGAGTCACCACCGTTCTCAATCCTCTTGGGGTCCCGTCGATTGCACGACCGGCAGTTGGCCATTACGTTTTCCGGGTAAGCGAGATAGTTAACCTCCCATCCCCTTCTTTTCAAGGTCTGCCCTCCCAACCCTCTGAAAGCCACCGCCTCGCTCTCTCTCTCTCTCTACGCTCAAAGTAAAGTTTCCGAGAAATACGTTCCGGGTCCCGCCCGTCGGCTCGGTTATTGGTAATGGATGCCCTTTTCAAGCGTCCGGCTGTGATCACGACCGCCTCCTCAAACTGTGCTCTTCAATACCATCCCCCACCCGCGCTTCCAAGTAAGAGTGAACGCTCCGGGAGTAATAAGCCTTCAATCCCCATTTCCGGCCAAATACCTTTCCCTTGATTAATATCCTATCGGTCGGTTTTCCTGTTGCTAATTTACTTGGCGTTTTCCTTATGCTTTTCCACATGAATGAATATGGTTTTGTCCCATGAGCCGTCCATAACTGTCGTTTTTTTGCCTCGTGAACTAGAGAAATGCCTTTGCTGTGACATAACAGTGCGTTCCATATACGGAAACGCTTCCCTCCTAAAGTACCTGTCCTTCCAAAAGAGAGGCAGGTATGTACATGAAAAGTAAACACTATGTATCGTAAGTCCAAACTATAAAACACAAAAACGAATGTAACGTTACGTTCCTCACCAACAGAATTATTTTTAAGATACTTTGCCATTTGCATTATGATCTAAGTACATAAATATCTACGTACTGAATTTGTTATTGTTTGCTATTTGGCAATACAGATGGAAATAGTAGCACATATATTTGAGTCATTTTTACCATTTAAACAATAAAGTACGCTATTTGTCTCGTAAAACTTCGTTGCAATTAAATGTTGAAAGTGATTTTAACAACATATGTACAGAGCTTATTTGTTATTTTTAGCTCTACTTAACTCAAGCGATTTTCTGAACTTGTCTAATAAACAATTATATTCTCTTTACAGGTAAGTGCTTCCCCAAGGGTCTAAATAAGGTGATAGCAATGGGTACCCGTGGCGGCTGTGGTTAACCTTAAGCGGAGAAACTTTCAAAATGTGTTTGAAGACCGAAAGGAAATCGTCTTCAATTCCTTGGTAGTGACAAGGTAAATGAAACTCGCCTCTGACTGAAATAACTAATTTTCGTCTTCATTCCGGAGTTCCAATGTGAATGCTTTCCTGAACTTTCATATACGTAATTAGCGTTTCCACTCACCTATTTCCGACTTGAGCCTTTGAAATTCACGATGAGCAATAACTACTCAGTAGTTATCGCCACAAGGGATGAGTGCTCGGTCTTTGACCCCAAAATGTATATTTTCCGTCAATATAGCCCTTTTCGGCAGAAAATAAAAAGTACTTCTATCGTGCACCGAGCGAATTACTTCTCACGTCCAACCGTTCTTTTTTTCGTATCCATCCATGAAAAAATAAAAGTACCATTACAAAGTTGAATCGAAAAAGTAAATTGCTTCCTTACCACCACTGAAACTATCATTTCGTTGAATTAAAAGAGAACTTTAATCGGAAAGGGGAAAAGTAGTATCCACGTCGCACTGCTCACGACTCAATCAGAGGGAGTTCTGGCGACCAATTTCTCTCCTCTCCTCCCATTTCGCTGAATGGAAGCTGAATTCTGAGAAGGGTCGCGTCTCTCTTGAATGCGCCCAATCGACCGATGCTCGTTAATATATCTTGAAGAAATAAAAAAATGAAGATTTTTTTAAATCTCCACTCTCCCGAGCAGTCTCCTTAATCGGTTATTTATGATTCGATATTTCGCGTCGATAACATCCGTCCAATCCTCCCAGCGCACGTACGCCTGGGGGATGGAGGAGGGGGATTTTTTGCCTCCCCCGCCCCCAACCTCCCCTTAACCTCCTGTGCCTCCTCCTCATCCTCAATCTCTCCTCACGGCCCTCAGCCCCTACGGATCAATTAATCCTTTAGATCCCCATCGGGGAAAGAATGTCCTCGAGTATTTACTTTATTTTATTTTTCGACTTTTTCTGAAAGCGTATCTCTTCCCCCTGCACCCCCATCAACTTCTCCTCCCGCTCCGACTCCACCGAACAGCTACCCCCTCTTTTTCCCCCACTTCACTTCCCTCTTCCTTCAACCAACTCCTTTCTACCTCTCCCGTAGCGTCATCTTGGAGCCGCTCCAGACCGCGGGGTCTTCCAAAATTGGGAGCAAAAGGAAGGGTCGAGGGGTCGGACGCTGGAAAGGGGGTGGTAAGGAGGCGGTGGTGGTGGTGGTTTGCGGCGGTTTGGCGATGGAATCGGTCGACGAGACCCCCGCGAAGGAAAGGTGCCAGGGTCGGTTAGAGGCGCTGGATGCATCGGGGGATAGAGAGAAAGAGGGGGGGGGGGATGAGGGGCTAATACGGAGATGGGAGGAAATCAGGAAGGGATCGTGTGAGAGGGAGGGTGGAGCACTGGGGTTGGGGGGATAGAATGGATGGAGTGATGCGTTAAGAGCAGAGAGACCGGAAATAAGCCCCCGGGGGGGGGGAGGGGGAGGATGGAGGGGCGGTGGATTGAGAGAGTGGGGAAACGGTGAGGAGTTTGGGCAGCGTTGGGATGAGGGAGAAAACCGAAGAGAGAATGGCTGTGAGTAATTAAGGGATTGGATGCTTTTTGGGAATTATAAGCGGGAGAGGAGAGAAGAAATGTGTGATTCAGTGGCGAGAGAACGGTGGTAGGAGGAGAAATGACGAAATCACGGCGGCCGGTGACGCATTCCGTGGTCTCTCTCACCTCTTTCTCTCTCCTTTCGCCCCAAATTTTTATAGCCTCCTGAAATAATGGCACTTCCTTTTATTATTTTCGGGCCATGGATTGAAATTTTCTCCTTCCTTATCCCCACCATTAACTTCTCGGCCTTCTCCTCTTTTTTATAAGTGCCCATTATTTATTCATTGGCCCGAGAAATCGTAGAAATTTTGTCTCGCGTGATAAAAACAAAATGTTAACGGATAAAACTTTTCACGGGCTGTCATTAAAAGGGTGAAGCTCTGATGGGTTTTATGATGGATTCGGTCGTATTAAGGCCACTTCAATTATGATTCTTGACTATGCATAGGGTGCTTCATCTTACTTCCCTCGAGGATTCTTGATCGTAAAATTAAGAATTCATTTATAACGCCCGTGGTGAATCCTTGCCACTTAGACGAATAAATACGTCCCCTGCTCTGTTCCCCTCATGAATCAGGAGTTTTTCTTGAAGGGAATCTATCAGTGAGCTCTCCAATTCGAGTGCTTTTTGAAAAGTAATGGAAATCCACTCAGTTTTCTCGATCGGGAAAAAAATATCGAGAATATACCCTTGAACAACAATCTAATATCAGGCACAAAAATGTAAAGATATTAAAAACTCTTCGTTTGCTTATGTGATAGGATCAAATCAGGCATAGTATGCTGATTTCAATTTGTTATTTTGTTTTTCAATCAACATAGCTCTTCTACACACCTATCTTGCCAATTAGAATTATCAGTTGAAGCCTAAAATTAGATAGCATTTTATAGCAATTAGACACTCGCCCAGAAATTACCGCTTCTTATTTGTTTTTGAATGACTGTGCCCATGCATACAAATAAATCTGCCGCTTTTCATTTACTTCCTGTGCTTCTGGGTTGACACCGGTTGCACTGTGTAGGCGGTATTATTGACGTTAATGCGAGACCTCTCGAAACTGGAGGCCTTTAGACCTCCAGTTTCTTTTAGCGGTTGAGTGCAGAAAATATTTTCCAAAATGCTGATGCGGTCGCCGACTAAAAATCCCTTATTCCATATTTAGATAAAGACGAGGGAGCCCCTCCGAGTCATGGAATGAAGAGGTTTACTATACACTTTGCTTCGCATAAACCAGCTTCGGCGAGTGAGTACAAGGAAGCCAGACGGAAAGTGAACGACCCGTGGGGTGCGAATCCTAAGGGCGCCGTTGCATGAAAAGGATAAGGGAAGGCCCTAATGCGATAGAGAGAGGAAAGAAAGGAGCGGAGGAAGGAAAAGGGGAGGAGAGAAGGGAGAATGAGGCGGGGTGGGAGGCAGGTGCTTTGAATTTCCCGTACCACGGAGGGTAGAAGGGTGAATGGCGGATGAGTCAAGATAGGGATGGGGAGATTGGCAGGAGCGCCTCCAGAGCTGTAGCCGATTACTTGCCCCGCTCTTTGTGCCGTTCCGGACGACCGGAGGAATCATCTCTTCCCGGAAGATCCCTCCCACCTCGTTGTTCCATCAAGGGGGGAGGGGAAGCGCTGGAGGAAGGAAATATTGCACCGCTTAGGAACAGGGGAAGAAGTAAGGCGTCGAGGTTGGGGGGAGGAATGGAGGAGAGATGAGAGCGAGGAGATAAGAGAAGGGTTCGCGGGAGGAGAAGGAAGCCAGAAACATTTTGCCAAGGATTTCGAGACGGAGAAGGGGTCAAAACGCTTACTTCTTTTTTTCTCTTTCTCCCTCCCCCCGCTCGCTTCTTCGCGTCGCTCCAGGGATCCAACGAGGTCATGAAGAAAAAATGGGGCGTCGACGGAGAAGACGTCGGGAATCTGCGTTATTTTCCCTGGGGAGGTCACCTTCTAGGAGGACGAGCGGTGAAAAAAATAAACAAATAGGGGGACGGACGGGAAATGCATTTGTTCCGGGAATCGTGCGGGTTTATTTGCGGGGCGCGGAATGCGTTCCTCCCGAGACGCGGCCGAAGGGGTGGCGGAAGGGATTGGCAAAGAATAATAACAAGCGAGGAAGCGAGCGGGGGATGTTGGAGGGCTAGGCTGCGGTGAGCAACGAAAAGGGTGGAGTGCGGTAGATGCACAGGGGGGGGGGGGGGGGGAATTTCGAACAAAGCGCGCGGAACACTAATTCTGAATAATGAGTCCCGAATTGCTCCGCACTCTCGTTCGCGCGTCTTTGGAAGGGCTCCAAATCGCGTGGATCTCTCCGGCAACTTCCCGTTCCGAGAGCTTTCTTTCCCTTCTTTCCAGCCCCCTCCCTCTCTCCCCGTCTATGACAGGGCGGTCGGAGGTGGGGAAAAATCAAGGTGGTCTTGGAGGGGTTGGTGAGATGAGAAGAGGCTGGAAAAAAAGGGTAGAAGAGTTCTGAAACGGATTACACGCCGAAAATCCCTCTTTGATTCCCCTCTTATCCCTCTTCCATCCCAGGAGCGATTCCCAAATCTCTTCTCCGCCGCAAAGTCGTGCCCTCCCCCAATCCCGTCCACACCCCTTCCCGCTTTAAAACTTTAAGCCAACTTCGGTTGGCCCCGGTCCAAGAAGTCGATGTGATCCTGCTCCTTCTTCTCCGCCAACTATCGCCTCCATAACGTTCCCGCACTTTCCTATCCCTCCCCCCACGCCTTACCACACCCCCTCCAGAAGAAATACCAACCCTTAAAACACACTTCCCTCTCTCCTGCCTGGCCAACTCCTCCACATCGCTCGCCCATGTCCGAGGGAAGAAGTGTGAAGGAGCTTATCTCACGTGTACCGAGGCGGGAATATTTTAGGAGATGGGGGTTGGGCGGAGTTTTCTCCCGCGTCCCAGGGGAGTCAACGTCTCCGCCCCGAAGCGGAAGCCAAACACGAAGGGGAGAGGGGGGCTCATTTTGTTGTCAGCGAAGAAATGCCCGAATACGTAATGTGGAAGAGGATCAAGGGAACGGAAGCAAACGCTTGCGCGAGTGATTCATGAGGTCGCGACCTCCTAGCATGACTTGACGCCACCTCCGGACCAAAACGTTGTGAATACGTGTTAGTAATGCACGATGTGTCGGCTGCGCTTAAGGTCGTGTTTCTCTGGGTAGGCCACCGTCCGTATCCACTCGCCACCAGCTATCGATGGTATTTACGTCTGGATTCAGCTGACGCGACGGCCAAGGAAACCACAGCCTTGTATTCACGTATTAAGTGTCTTTGGTGGCGTGCATTGGATGCTTGGGCGACATTAGACCTATACGCCGTGGTTAAACCATGTCACGGTACAACCGATTCTGGTGCTGTCGCCATCGACGAGGCGATTGATTAGAGTCCGACCATATTTAGATACAAAATTTTGTAGAGTGAGTGCTAATAAATCTATGGCAATTTTACATTACGCAATGCATATTGTTTCCGCCAAACTTTTTTTTGGATACTCGTTTTCTGTAAAATAATAAGCTAACGGAGATTTGATCACCTTTGGGAAATAAACTAATAAATAAATAAATAAAACTAATAAATAAATCAGGAAGATAAAGAATATTACTTATACCAGTGAGTTTGAGCTTCCATTGTAACACTACTTTAATGCATGTTTGGGGTGAATCTACACAATACCCTGCCGCACACCTTTTTGGTGGCTCGCAGGGTATTGTGTAGATTTAGATGTAACCGACAAATAGGTACCTAGCGAACGAGGAACATGTTTTGAAACGCGTGTATTTTCCGTCTGGTGGCCCCCTACACCATTCCCCTTTATCCCTCAGGGTATACATAGTGACTAAGGAGGAGGAACATTTTAGTTGTCTGCGTTCCTTCCCGGTTGGTGGCGTGAAAAAATGTTGATGGGGCTAACGGCTCGGGTGTCGGGCTAGACGCGCGCCTCGGTCCGGCCCGTAAGTTTTGTGTGTCGCGGTGCTAGCTATTCCGATGGGATCCATCGATAAAGGAGGGAGTAACGTTGATGCCAAGACCTGATGGGGCGGATAGTTTTTTTTATTTTTTTTAGTGCCCCAGGTGAAAACGGAGAGGGTATGAGAATGCTTTAGGGGGAGGCGGGAGGAGGAATGGGAAGGTACCGGGATGTTTGAGGGACAGAGGAATCCCCGGACATAATTCTTCCCTCGATACCCAGGGTGTAATCTCCCAGCTTGTTAACGACCGAGTGAGAAAACGCTCCATAAAACGTACCTATCCCACTATCGTTATTTTCCCCGGGTCGAAGGACAAACAATGGAAATGTCAGCGGTCCGTTATTCCCCCGCAGCCTCTTGTTATCTCGCGTGGGTCAAAAATTTAAAACTCGGTGATGTCGAGCCAAAAATCACTTGCGACCGCCTAATGAGATGAAAGAGTTTGATCAGAACTTAAAAAGAAGGGAAGTCCCAGCGCCAACACCTTACCGCTGATGGATGGCGTTGGACGAGAGTGCGTAAATTGTCTTTATTGAATCAGCGAATTTAAGACTCTCAAGTCCGCTCTTACAATTAACAGATTGGACGCTACAAACATCCATGCCCCGGACAGTGAAAATCCTCCCCGTGCGGGATTCGAACCGCGACCTTTGGTTAGACAGGCGAGGGATTTACCCCGCCGCCAACAGGACCGGTTTTTTGTGTACCATACGCCAGTCCTCTCGTAATTTATGGACGCGGACTGGATTAGTGTATTGGGGGTGGCATGGGTACTTTAAACAAGTTCATTTGGTGTGAGGAAATATGGGGTGAAATAATAAATTGGTTGAGAGCACGTGAATTCGGACTGGGCTATTCGCTATCCTGGAAAGTAACTGG
Organism: Platycnemis pennipes; assembly: GCA_933228895.1. Lineage (NCBI taxonomy): Eukaryota > Metazoa > Arthropoda > Insecta > Odonata > Platycnemididae > Platycnemis > Platycnemis pennipes. Next base: position 59,720,923 of record OW121853.1, read on the forward strand.
GATATTTATCCCCGAACTGAAACGATATTAAAGCTGCTTTAATGGGAGTTCATTTGGTGACGTGAGAGGGCATAGTAAACAGGCTAATGGGAATGCAGAGCCTTTCATTGGCGCCGTAGCCATCAAAGCATAATCCCACCGACAATATCCCCTCTCCGACTCATTCACTCGATGCATCTCCCACGGCCGTTCCATCACTGTTTCAACTCCCCTCTCTCTCTCTCTCCATGTCTATCTCCCTCTCTCTCTCCTTTCTCTCTCTCCCCACCGACTGCTGATTCGCCTCCTCTTTCTTCACAGCACTTTCAATCGAAAGGCAAAGAGACTTTAGGGAGATATTCAAGCCCATTACAAACGCTCAACCATCTCTTTCGGGATACCCCTTTCTCTCTTCAAATGGGTTTTAAAGGTAGCTATGGGAGCCATTCTCGTTCCGTAATTACGTAAAGGGAGACGGGGGAGTGGCGGGAGCGCGCTTTTCCTCAACCGGGTAATCCTCAGCCTCTCACCCCTCCTAGCCCTATTCCCCATCCCCCTAGGCCCACCCACCCACCTTGTCTTCCATCGCCATATCCCACTTCACTCAAACCTGATTGCTTTTTCCACTCCGCCATATCTCTGTCTTTCACTCAATCTTTTTTTTCCTCTCTCTCTATCTATCTCCCATTCTCCAACCCGTAAGACGTGATCTCCCAACAGCATTACAGCAGCCACTAAAAACCCACGAAGCTGCGAGTGGGCCGCCGGATTGATTCCTGTGCGGCTTTGTCCGTTTGTGACCGTGAGGAGGGGTCGGTTGTAGAGGATGTTAAGGGGGTTTGGATGGCGCCATTCGTGGCCTGTCTTATTCTCCCTTGATGATAACACCCCTTGACGACTGTATAAGCCATTCCCTCTCCCCCGCTCGACTCAAGTGCGCGCCTTTTAAGCCTGAAAGGTCGGAATCATTAAGCCATAAATCCCTTGAAACGTTTGCGCTATGCCGTAAAATATTTTCAGTTGTACGGGCTGGAAAATGTTTATTGACTGCAGATGCAGTATCGTAAATGGCTCATATGTTTACATTCGGCTCGCAAATATCAGTCCTTACTCCCTAGTTGCAAAAGGGTTTTTACCATTACTCTAAAAGCGAGGCGAGACGCTGTACTTGAAGAATGAGTGCTCTAGAACCCGCTTCTTTGCCCTTAACCAGTGGCAGACAAACTAGGAGTGACAATGGATAACCTTTGCATAGGCTCGTGAGAGATAGAGAGAGACTTGAATGCATGCATTCGCTTTCCAAATAAGTACCGACTCGAAATAACCTTTCCGAGGATTTCGAAGTAAGGCCAACCCTCGCCTTGATTCACTCCCATATTTTGAAATCGAGATCAAGAGTCTCTGTTCCCCGTATTCCCCCAAGGTGACTTGACATATTCACTGCCTTTCCACGCCAGTGACACGCTTTCTTCTTGAGGGTGCCGCAAATTTTCGCGGCACTTATGGGCGCCGGTTTTGCCCGCCGTGACCCGCTTAACATTTACCTTTCCTCGGCTAGGAATGAGCCATTTGTTTTCCGACTGAATGACCAAACACGGAGCTTTGACTTTGACACACTTTGCTCAGCGGGGCACGTAATTAGTTCGTCACACGCCGTTCCAGCTCCACGTCGTGTTATTTTCGAGCGTCCCCACCAACGTCTTGTATCACGACTCCGGAACTCTCTTTTGCTCTCTGCATCCCTAATTATGCTTGTAAGCTTCGTGTGACCCCCAACCCTGCTAAGCTTTTCCCGTATGCGTGCGATCTCCCCTATTTTTTTTAACGCGGGATCTAAGTTCTAAGGGTGGTGAAGCTTTCGCACCGAATAAGCTATGTGTGTCGACGACGCGTTTCCACGCGTGCAGACACAGTGCCCGAGGCGAAAATTCAGCTAGCTCAACAGGTGGAGACGGGGAAAGTTGCTTTCCTAGCCTCGTTCTCCTCCCCTCATTGTTTCATTCTCGCTGGATTACGAAAGATTTCCCAAAATTGTTTCTCGGCTGTCATTTACACCCCATTACCATAAATATGTGTGACGCCGAAGAGGCAGGCACCTGCAAAGTACGGGTGAACCGTTACGGTAGCTTGGGCAACGAGCGCACTCACCCTTGTCGGCGTATGCTCAACTCAGATCTGTTGGATTAGAAATTGTACTTTATTTCATTAGAAAATTGCATCATTTCTTTAAGTAGCCATTATTTGGGAAGCACATAAACGACCTTTTGCTGTCGCACTGCACTGTAGTTTAGTTTGAGCTCTAACGGCAATGATCGGAGATATAAAAGAATATATATAATTAGATGTCCATGTTTTTCCATTAACGCGCCGTTTCAAAACCGAAGAGAGCGTATTTTGTCGGTGGCACCTGTAAATCACGGCTACGGGAAACTTATTGAGATTGAAGATATTTTGCCACTACTATCTAGATGAGAATCCATTAACCGAAAAGTGGGTGAGTATTTAGGACAAGGTTCCTACCAAGAAACACGTCACTCTGGGCGTTTATGCGGTGACTATGCGGAATTATTATTTTAGGAATGTGAAATCGTCACGCCTCGAACACATCCGGAGACTCGAGTGACTTTCACTGTATTTTCAGAGAAGCTATTCACATACTTCAGAGAGTTATTGTATATTCCCCGAAATGAGTCTACATCAATCGGGTTTTAGTGAGAACAACGGGAAGATCCCACCCACAACCGAGAATTCCGAGGTCCTGATGATGAATATGCCAGAGAAGGTTAACTTTCTGTTCACCGTTCGACTGACCTTTTCGACACCCAGAGCATTTGCGGGTAGTAGAAGTCTATACGCTTAGGGACGAAAGAAAAGCCCAAGGCACCATCATTCTCTTCCGGAGATTAGAATTTCTTGAAGGGAATTTAACCGTTAACCATTTTGGCGTGGGGAAACCGCGATCTTATTCACCAGCTGCAGCAAGTTTGCCCGCCTCCTGAAGCCAAATTTGGATAAATCCATATTCGTCCTCAAAGTGCTGAGGTGAACGGCACCATTGCATAATGACTCCAAAACTTTAAAATTATAGTTATGAAACAGTTACGACTCCTCTGTTTCCATTTTGCAAAGGGCCTTCGGAAAACCATTATCTTGGTTCATGAATGAGGGGTCTGTCACCAGCCATTAGGCACTGAAAATAATACGTTCTCCGCAACTCTTATCTTCGAAGCCCTGCCCATAATTCGGTGTTTGTATAGAATACTGCTCGAATCCGAAATATCTGGTACAACAAATTACGTTTGGCAAACATTGTCGCCCTATCAAGCTACCTTGTCCCATTTGATAACAGCGTCGGTTTCTGACCAGCATTTCACAGATTGATTGTAACTGGTGTTTATTTTGTAATTCAATTGATTCATCATTACATTTCGGCAGCGCAGTGAAAATGGCGACGTAAAGGACTACTATTTATTTTATCTACGTCTCAACGAAGGGTCAAACCTCTTTCTTACACAGTCCTTAATTTTCCGATTCTAAGTAAGCTGAGCGAAAATAGCTGTCGCATTGCAATCTCTCCCGCTTCTCTTTAATTCCGTTAGAAGCATTTCAATGATAGCGGGTAGCTTGTCCGAACAAAACACAATTATGCAACTGCTTTTATGGGCAGACGGGAAGAAAAATGCGGGAAGAGACGAGGGCAAGTCCTATTTAGGGTTTAATAGGCTCTTTGGAAAATGGTACACAAACTATTTTGATAGACTGCGGATAAGGAGCTGCTAATTAGATTGAATGGCTTTCAAGGCGATTTGTTTTGACATGATGCAGAGAAGATACATTGTACGCTTTTGTGAGGAGTCCAGGTAGAAAAAAGTCTTTCTAAACGACAACAAGTATTACACACTTCTGATCGAAATGCAGTAGGTTAATTATCTATATATTCCGCTTTAGATTTTATTGTTACGGATTTATCTATTATTTAGGGTTCTCTGCAATTTTAAAAACATTTGCCTCGCAGGAATTTATTAATATTTGATTCATTTACGGAATAAAATTTCGATGCGTGTATTTCTACCAATTTATAATACCCGATATCTCGGTTACATGTGTTCAGAGTCGATTTTATCCATCCCTGTCACTCGGGATAATTGAATCAAATTTCTAACTAAAAGAGAAAATCTCGCTCTTCCAATTAGGTTGGCGGAAAACATTTTCGCAATTTCAAATGACGCCGGCGGTCTTAGTGGCACAGGATAAGATCCAGACTTCATTTTCTCTAAGGATTCCTAGGCGGCGGTCGGCATTCATTCCACCCCCACATACGTCCCGTCGTTGACGTCTCTTTGCATATTGATCGGCGGGCCCGGCCTCAGTCGATCACTCTCCCGGATCCCCTCAATATATTTCCGCCCTTAATTCCGGAGGAAATTCTTGCGACGACCGACCCATTATAATGTAAAGCAGGGGGCGAGATATTGAGGTGACGCAGTGGTTTGTTTACCATTCCCGACGACTCCGGGGCCGGAGAGCCATGGAAACCATTCTGGGGAGATTGGAGCGGAACGTAATCACACTTCTTCCCCGGATCCATACACACATCCGACCCCCAGAGATGACCCATTTTCTGAGTTCCCGTGTGCGACTCTCTGCGCAGTGCAAACGCCCGAGCCATTAAACGACGCGGCTTATGGGCGGCGTTAAAAGGAGCCAGCCTCGGCATCAACCGCAACGCTCAGGTTAAGGAGAGAAAGCTTCCGAGGCGCCTCGATTCCAGGCTTCCGTGGAAATGCCACTCCAAAATTGGACTGTTCTAAATTACAGCCGCCATTACGCTCGTCGCCGGCGGTATCTCTCCATCCCACGGGGGCGACGTGGAAGAATAAAAGGGGACGTTCCTTGAGACTCTCTTTGTTCCCTCTCCCTCTGTTATTTTTTTAATTCCCCACAGTAATTGCTACCCTCTTTCCCACTCTCCCGCGTCTCACACGAAACCGATGGCTACCAACACTGCCACGCAGTATGATTGCTCCCGAGAAACGGCCCCAAAAACGGCCACGAATAAATTAGAAATAAAACGTGGCTGCCACCCAGCCTTCGGGACGGGTCTCGGAAATTTCTCCCCTCCCCATAAGTGGTCTCCTAACATCCACCCCGGGTGACTCTGGATGGGGTTGGGGGGACAGGGGTTTTATAATGAAATGGGACCAAAAACAAAAGGAGAGGAGAGTCTTCCTCATTTACCTCTTAAAGATAATCTTTATTGCGTCTTCGCACCACTAATAATAACCGAGGGGAATGAACGGCCCATTATTATATTGGTTCGATCGAAAAATGTGCTCGCGCGCATTAAGAATTCACGTCGCAGCCCTGGCGTTTACCTGCAGTTCCGAGCGTTGAAGTTACCGCCCCTTTCAGCGTCCAGAACGCCGGGTCCATGTTAATATCCCAGCGTCCCTCCCCGCACGCTCGCCGCGGAGTCCACTGGCCGGGCTCTGGATGGAAGGGCGAAGAAGACCCGGCCATATTATTTTTTTTATCCGGCCTGTTTTGTTTGAGGGGATAGGGAGGGAGGTTGGGACTTGCCCCATGACCACCTCTGGGCGTCCATCTTATGGAATGGGTTATGGGATGGAGGCCGAAGACCTCTCGTCTCCTCCTCCTGCTTCTTCCTCCTCCTTCCACGGCTTCTTCCCCGGCGCTGGTTCGAGCCGACGGCGAGCGACTCCCGCAAAAAGAACACGTTTCGCCAACGCTCTCGCGAACATCTGCGTCGCCCGGAGCGTCGCAAATCTATCCTCGGAGGTCCACCGAGGAAGTGTAGGGCGCATGCGCGAGCCGGACGCATGAATGATCGGTTACCGCGATTGATTTAGAGCCCAGGCCGCGTTTAGTGCCATAAAAACGCCCTCGCGTCGTATCACGCGGCCGCCGCTAGTGAATGAATCCCGTCCTCGTATGACTTGACGTTGTTACGCATCCCTCTCCGCTTGGGCCCGAGACGCCGGATGAGAGTGGACGGCACAATTGGGATTTATGGTTCCAGGTCGGCTCTTTGGACGAGGTGGGCATGGTTTTTCGTTCGGGACTCGTAAACGCCACCCGATGATCAACATATCCCCGAGTAAATAAACTCAGTTTCCTGTTCGGTGGCGTGCCACCGAATGATTAGAAGTGATTTATTCACATTCAGCCAAAGGCGACTCGGAAACGATCTTGCACGGGGGAATGTGGATATTTTCAGTAGCAACGCAGATAGCTTTTCCATCGCTCATGAGTGCCTCTCGGCTTTCATACAGGAATCCGAAGCGAACCGTGTATCGGGAAATAATTGTCGGCTGTGGAGGGGGTTAAAATCCTTGGGACTTGCTCTCCTTGAAATAGCTGCCGCTCAAATGGCCGCTATGAATCTGCGAGTGAAACGAGGCTTTTCCTTCCCCTTGATCACTCCACGGGCCGCAGGAAGAGTCGACCGACTCAGGAAGGCGCTCGACAACGGCTTTCGCAATACACCGATGTCTATCCTCCCTTTTCGGCGAATTTCAGCATGATGTATACCCTGCCTCTCGACTCACCGTTTTAAAGAGCGGAATATGACGCGCATTAACAAGGTAGGTCTCCTGAGAACGAATTTTTCATCCGCTCCGACACGCGTGTGGGGACGTCCGTCCCATCCCGAGATGATTCCCGTTTCCTTTCCCGGAAAAAGAGAAAAAAAAAAGATGTGCATGAAATATGAGTAATGACGATAATGATGAAGATGTGGGAGGAGATGTCGCTACAAGAGCGAGCGAAAGGGAGAGAGGAGAGACGGGTGGTTCGAGACGCGTGGGCAGGTCGCCGGAGTGACGCCGTCCTGGTAAGACGTCATCGCCCAGCACGGGGCACCCGTTGTCTTGCATATAACTCTCTCCCCATCTCCCCCCCTTAAACCTGCTATGCTTCTCCCTTATAACCCTCCTCCTGCCCCCCCCCCCTCCCCCACTACCCTCCCACCGACAACTCCCCCCCCCCCCCCCGCTGTTTTGCGCGTGGAGCCCCGCGGCGATGCCTCGTCCATCCCGCCTCCTCCCCGCGAATGAGAATAGGGAAGGGGAAGGTTACGTTTGCATTTATTAACGTGCTAATGTGTACCCGACCAACTGGAGAGAAAAAATTGTCCAACGGCACGGATAGTTTGCCGAAAATTATGAAGGAAAACACGGGAAAACAAGCTCGCAAAACTGTTACTTTTATGTATCAATTTTCTTAAATCCAGAACGTGCGGAGTTAAGCTATTTACTGTTGAGCCAAACTCGCATATAATAATTGAAGAAATGACGCATACATATTTGAACTTACGAACATGTTCGCTGTTTGAAAATCTAGTAGATAGCTGCGTCAACCCATTCTTACGATGATTGATGAATATGATTAGCGCCCCTATATTTTATGTGCACGCATATTCACACCGTTCATGCATTTGCTCAGGCATCTCAAGTGGCATAGGTGATCTTATACATAAGTAATACCCTGCCACTGCATGGGTATGTGAATCATTCCAAGGTTGCATTTGAAATCATAAGATAATTGAAATCACACTTACTATCATGCAGCCATGCAAAACTACTAGTCATAGTATGCACTACTTACATGCAACTCAGAGATACCTTATTTAGAATTGAAAATCTCTAGTACTTGAGGTATACTACAGTATTCTTTTAAGCACAGGTACGTGCAACGCCCCCCCCCCCCCCCCCTCCTTTCAGAACCCTGCTCCTTCATGAGCCGTGCGTGAGGTCTGTAGGCAAGAGCCAGTTGAGGTCGGGAGTTGTGCGTGGAATAAATTGGTGTGAGGTGAGAAAGGGCAAGGGGATGGGGATAGATGGCGCGGATACGGTTGGAAGGGGGTAGCCGGGCTATAGGAAAGGGAAGGGGATGTTTAAGGGTGAAAGGAGAGATGGGATGGGGAGATTACCCGGCATGGAGGAGAAGGAGGTGGAGTGGTGGTTTTGTGAGGAGGAGGGAGCGTTGGAGGAGGAGGAAGCATATGTGGCTTGGGCCGTGTTCCTCTGCGTTTATACCACGGAGGAACCCGTCAAGGTGGACCGGAGTAGAGTGAGGGCTTGTCTGTTCCGCGGAAGGTTTATTCCTGCGTCCAAGTGGCGGGAGGGTCTGCGTACGTGTACGTGTATACGGGCGTGTTTTGTTTTGCTCTCGAGAGGCGAATGGACTGAGGCGCGGCTCAGTGCCCCGCGTCCTTTGTTGTTCCTTAACTGTTGCTTTTTTCTCTCTTTGGCCGAATTTCCTTTAATTTATGCCTTTCCCTCTCTCCTCTTTATCCCTTCATTATAATCCCCCTCCCGATAGCCTTCCTCTCCGTCTCTCTTTTCTTTTCTCTTTCCACCGTCCCTTTTATCGCACGGAGCGGGGAGGCAGAGCTGGGCCAAGAACCGCCGGCCCCACCTGTGTTTGATGTGCCCAATGTGCTCGGTGCGTGTTTTTTAGGAATAATTCAGATGTATATGAGATTTTAATTGAAACCCTTTTTTTCACGGCCCAAGGGCCCTCGCCTTTTTACCATAAACGGCTGCTCTTTCGTGCCTTATTCTTATTGACGAAAATTTATCCTTTTTAATTATTCCGCGAGGGAAAAGGAATGAATAAAATCGTTTCCTTTATTCAGTTAACTCTTCAAGTTCCACCCCAGAACGAGTGTTTCCATGCTCCCACCAGCATCAATTCAATCTAGTCGATGCTATTTTACATTTTCTCCGTCTCGGAATACGATATGCCTCTTTTTCTTACGTTATCGTGGAATCAACTACGATGCATCACGCTAAATAGCAGCGAGGTTTAGTTTATTTTTCTTTTTTGCGGGACGTGTAACCGAAATGATCCATCATCCGTCCGAATACAGCGATCGCGTGGCATCTTGATAGGAGACACGGCCGGTGGGATTCGTTACAGCAGACCACGAGATATATAAATATATATATTGCCGCTTACCCAAAGAACTTTGTCTTAGTTCCAACAGAAACCTCACACGGTTTGTCTATTCCAATCTCTTGCGACCTGCCACTGATAGGAAGGAGGAAAGCACGCGAGTGTGGCAAACAAGCCGCTGCTTTCCGGCCGAACGAAGGTCTTTTTTTTTTTGTCTCCCGATTTTCATTCGAACGGTGGAAGGTCATCGATCTGCTCATCGGGTGCAGTCGATTTAGAAAAAAATTTCACCCTGCCGAAGAAAAACTGTCGCTGAAGCCGCCGCGAGCGGGAAGACCTTCTGAAACACCAACAACAGCCTCGTGTGATTGGAAGCATGCGTTTTCCTCTTCGTTTTTCCATTTCGCGCCGTCAAAACATATCAATCAGCCAAGAGAAAAATCTGTAGAGCCGTACTCTTGGCAACAAAGTAAAACCGTTGAACATAAACTATCAACTTTCCGCAAAACAATACTGTTCACCGCGATGATTCAGTATATTATGTTTGAAAGTACGAATAGCCGCTTAAAACTCGGTTCCTGCGAACTATCAACTTTTGCTGGTCATTCCGTTTATTTTATTTCTTATTCCGTTTAGCGTCCTCGTCTGCGCAATACCGGGCAGAATTTATATTTTAATACGTCCGCAACATTTCTCTACATTTTCCACTCACGAATCACTATCTTCCGGGTAATCATAATCTTCAATCAACCAATTGTATAGGAATTTGCAAAAAGATAAACTGAGGTTTTGTTTTGGTTTAAGCGTCAAATTGTTTTCTTTTCCCTACATTCCGCGCCTGACCTAGCTTATACCTATGGTATGGGATGAAACGGGACGTTCCATAAAATCTATAAACAAGTAGATACACTGTGATAACGGACTCGTGATGGTCTGTCACAATTGTGATGATTGGCTCTTCACAGTATAAAGAAACGGTGTGGATGGAAGGTGGGGAAGGAGATCCTTAGAGACGTCATGCGGGATCGAACGGACAACACCTTAGTAAGAAGCTTTCGAGGCATAAATTCATGGGGAACGGGACGCAAGCGGAATTTTGACGCCCCTTCCCGCCTCCCCTTTTGTTGTTGCCACGCGACGAAGTGAACGAACCAGTGCCTGCCCTTATTAACACTTAATTAAGCACGAACACCCTTTAAAATTACCCCCCTCCATAAACCCTAGCGTAGAAGTCTGGGGGGATTAAAGTCGGGGAGACATCCGCAAATGCGATTTGGGATTTTGTAAGAATAGGGACGAGAGAGCGAGAGAAGGGCTTTCGGGGCGTCGCGGCGGTGGGCTTGGTTGCGTTGGGTCGGGACGCACGGGTGCGGGGCTGTCGTACGGCTTCCTGCCCCAATGAATAAAGCCCTCCTCGCGTGCCGTCCCGGGAACGCGGGGCGCAAATTCCATTTGCCAGATTTGGAGTCGAACCGGGGTCCCGGGAGTCGTCGACGCCTTTCGACGTGGCTCGCGTAACTACGTAGCGTGCAATTAGTCCTTAAGGGTGGTTTGCATGGAGGGGAGAGGGAGGTGATGTGGTTCGACGGCTTCGCGAGGAATATCGCCGGGTAAAACGGGCAGTAGCGGATGATGTGCGCCGTGAGAAGGGCGTAAAGGCAGTCGTGTATTCGGGCGTTTGCTGCGCCTTCCGCCTCCGTTACAAATATAGCCAGGCGTGACAGCTTTCTAAATTGTGCTGCTCAGATGGAGAACTTGCGAGCAGTCATTCGAGAAAACGGACGTCAGTAAACACCCGTCAATCGAGAAGTCGCTAAGGTGGCACTGTGATGCCGCAAATAGAAAACAGAAAAATAACGGAGAAAACTTTGGAAATCGTATGAATGCATTTAAATAAATGTCGGGGACTTCTAAGGTGACTCACGTAAAAGTGTGAGTAATCGCTGACTAATAATTTAAAGAAATGAGTGCTGCCCCCCTCATATTTTTCAAGTCAAAAGAGCAGTCTCATAAGTCAAATCTCATGAGTCAAAAGAGCAGTCTCTGATGACCCTCGTCAAAGTCAGTGGTTTGGATAATGCTCGTGAGATGGTGGGTTAACTAATTTATTGACTCGATAACACTGGCGAGATGCTCTTCATTTGATAATGCAGATAAAAATTTTGGTCACCTGCAACTCAATATCAACGCACCTCAGGCTGCCGTCTCATTGATTCGATTCGTTTCCTTTTCCACTTCACATTTCTCCCGCTTTTATGAGTGCTTCGATACAAAGACTCAATTTTCGCCCGGGCCGAGTGGGGGAGGAGGCATGATTCGTTTTCTCTCGCACGAATCGCCAACTACCGCCGTTGCGTGCACACGTTCCGATGTGCCAAATGGTTAAACCGTTTGGAAATCAATAATGGCAACTGGCATTTTCAACACCTCTTTCTCAATTCACCTCTCCCTTGTTCCTCACACGGGATTTTCTCCCCCAAAAATGTTTCCCCCACTGCCAACTCTGGTCCGGGTGTGTTTTCTTTTTTTTTTCTCTCTCCCCCTTCAACCTTTGATTTCCCAATCCCCCTCCTCGTTCTTTTGTGGAGCTTGTTATACGTGCCTCTTTTTATAAAGCCCTTCTCCCCACCCTTCCGTCCGCCCTCGCTGGACTTTCGCATCGGACGTGTGAAAATGGCGGAAGAGCTCTGGGAAGACCGCGGGAGAGTCCTGGTTGCGTTTCCCCACCGGACGGATTCATTGGCTTTTCCGCACCAATTTTACACCCGTGCCGCCGTCTCATCCTCTTCACATGGAGCATACCCCTTACAACCCGGTGCATTCATATCCCCAATACGATTCGTCCTTTTTTTTCGTTTTATATCACTCGAGCCGCCCAACTCCGGAGAATCCTTCTCCCCCGTGACCGTTTGACGGCCGTTGGCGCCGGAATGAAATCCAGGTATCCGGCTTGTCGCATTTGAATTAAAGAATCATTAACCCCCGCCGAGATTAGCTATTAAATTCGTCCAATCGCAAAATGTTCGCCTCACGGATGACGTGACTTATGTGAAAGCTTTTGTGGGATACATTTTATTGGCCACGGAGGGGAATGGTGTGTACTTTTTATATCCGGGGAGAAAAATTATGATTTCGCAAAAGTTTTGGAATAACTACAAAAATTGATTGGGATGAGAGGATTTACGACCTCATTTTGATTCAAAAATATTTATTTAATCACGGGACGTGAAGATCACTCACTCAGTAATTCAACCCGAAGGTTGGTTTTTTGATAGGTGAGTTCACCCCGTACTAAGTCAATCGCGTGTGAAAGTCACACATTCAGGGTATGGGGGCCATTTCCTTTCCCTGGGCCACTTGCGATTTCCTACTGATACTCAGATAATCGAATCGCGAAGATTTTTAGATGTTGGTGTCAAGAAAAGCTCTTGCCCGGGATTTGAACCCGGGACCCTCCGGTCTGTTGCTCAGTGCTCTACCCACTAGGCCACCACGACCCTGACCTGACATGACGATAAATGGTTTAAAAATTAATGCCCTTGACTTTTCTATCCAGGCTTGACAATTCAAAATGTTAAGCAAGAGTCAACCTGTATCTGTCAAAATCGCTATGCTAGCACTTAGCACAAAGTCGAAACATTAAAGTCTTCTCGGACACAAGGTCGAAACATTAACGTCTTCTCTGATCTTCCTCCTGGAAATATTTCAGTGCGTTCCTACTCGAAGACGATCAAATTTTTACACCAGCCAATGGAAAGCGTCGTAAATAAAAAGTGCCTCTCGAGAGATCCGTGCGGTGCTAAGTGTAGCGCGAACGTACTTTTCTTGCAATAACTTCTTTCCTGCGCATCCACCCATTCCTCCTCCCGTTACGTTCGCCGCATCATCAACCGCACGCCCCTTCACCCTCGTCTGATAGTGCTCCAATCTCGTCCTGCACTCCGGCAACCTGTTAGATAACTCCCCCCCCGCGTATTGCCCCCGCGCGAGCCCGTCCAAAGGGTGCACAGGTGCCAATGACACCGGTTGGTCGAAGGGCCCCGGCTGAGGAAGACCGAGGTTGAACTACCTCCTGTTTGTCCGCCCGGAGCTGTTTCAATCTCCCATCTCCCTCCACTCGACTATGCTCCCCGCGAATGCATTAAGACGGGAGTGGGGACACTTGGGGGTGGGGAGGGCAAGAATCACGCCGAGTGCATGCATGCACAGGAGGAGGAGGTGGAAGAAGAGAGGAAAGGAGGAGTCGGTAACAGCGAGCCAAGAACTACTTCTCCTCGGTCGTAGCCAAGTCTCCCCGCGAGAGAAGACCGCCCATGGGTGTCGTTATAGAGATCCGGCAACAGCGGGAAACCGGCAGCGAAACCTGCTGCCTCCGCTCAGTTTGTTGAACCTTTCCTCCCTCCTTCCTCCCTCTCTTACCCTTTCTTCCTCTCAGAGCTGTTCTTCTGCCTCCATCTCTTCCTCCCTCCCCTTTATATAATTCCCCCTGTCTTTTGCCCCTCTCACTCCGCCATTTTTGCCCCTCCCCTTCATCTCCCTTCCATTTTAATTCGGCTTCTGTTTTCGAGCCACTCGGCCCCTACCTCTCTCTCGGAATTTTGTTTCTTCATCCGGGCGACCGTTCCCATTTCTCTTACCCCCTGTCTAGCTTTGCAACAAACCCCGTCTCTCCTACCTTCGAAATTGTCTCCTTTTACATCCAATGCCCCTCGACCTGGTCCCTCCAATCAAATTTACTCCTAATTGTATTCGCCGTTGCTTTCACTAACTCACACGAGTCTGCTTTCATCTTCTCTCTGCGTTGCTCTACACGATCTCCGTTCCCTCTCCTTTCCCTCAATATTTCTAACGCGTGGTGTTATTTTATTAAATTACGAGCATTTTTGAAAATTTGTTATCATCCATTCCCCCATTTCGCCCATCCATATTCATTGATGCCCTGAAGTGTTGGAATATCGCGGGCTTAGGTGGCTCCGGGAACGAAAAATTCTGCTTCCATCGGTGTGGCGTTCTTTTTTACGGATTTCTTTCCAGGTGCAACGCGGAACATGCCCGTTTGTGTGTATTTTTTTATTCGCTTCGTCGTCACGCAACCCGTTCGCAGTGCCCGAGCTCTGGCTGGTCATCCGGGCCATCCTTCTTCCGAAAATTCTGGGGATTTGGTGTAAGAGACCGAGGAAGGGATTGATGGATGTTTTCGTTGATATTTCCCTAAAACCTTTAAGCCCCTAATCCAACGGCAAAATTTGTGGATGCGTGAAAGTCGGTGTACCCCCGGGATCAGCATTCTTCGATAAACGCTGCATGATTTAAGGCCATTCTTGAGTGGATATTCAGGTTTTGGAGATCTCTGCAAGCGGTCGAAACTACGCAGCGATTTCTTAATTCCCTCGGCCTTATCCAATTGTTCTCATCAGGCCATCGCCTTAAGGAACCTCGGCGCTGTTTCGATAGTGAGCCATGCGGGTAAAAGGTGGTGTAACCTCAATTCCGTCGGTTTTAGCACCGGCCACTTCTCGCTCTCTCCTACACATTGTTCTCATCCGTTGACTGTATGCGCTGATTTGAAATAACTCGCAATCCGTCTCCTCATTTCTCACTCGTAGTCAGTTTTTTTCCCGCCAGCGAAAATTTTTATTTCCCTTTCCCTTTCAGTGTTCCACTGTCACCTTTCTCTTTCCTCCCTCTCTCTATCTCTTCGGCACTCTCTTTACTTCTCTCACACCCTCGCCAGACTTCCAATTCCCAACCGGCAGGAAATTCCCAAACACACGCACGAAGGAGCCACACAAACACGCGCGCGAGCTTCGGAATTTCATTTCCAGATTTGATTTTTTTCCCTCTCCCTCTCTCCCCACGCTTCCATGCTTTGCCATCATCCTCCTCCCTTTTCCCTTCTTCCTTCCCCGCGTAACATCTGCCTCCCGATCGGCCCACTCCCTGGCCCTCTTCCTCCCCCTTCTCAATTTCTCCCTCTCCTTCCCTTCCGCGCTCCGCATCCCCCTCCTCTTCACTATCTCCTCCACTCTCTTTCTTCTTGTAGTTATCACCCCTTGGACGTAGAACTCCGATAATCACTTGTCAAGGTATGTCTCGTTTCCATCCTGAATCGTAACATCAGGCACACCCTCAGTCTCCTGAATATTTCACCCTTTCAACTCTTCTCCTTGCTATCCTCTCCCCTATTTTCCTGTCGTTAAAGATGAACACTTCATAATGACACTTCGCCTCTGTCAAACCATGTTATTGGCATATTTCATCCATAACTCCGCTCCTAAGAAACATCCATTCTCTTTCCTTCTTTCCCTTTTCCTGCGGGTTTCCTCGTCCACCTAAATGCGACGCTTTGGGCAGAATGTTTTAACATGCTAAAGTTTTTTATTTATTTTCAATTTTTTAAAGTTCTTTTACTCACGTATAATGTGTGGGTTATACACAAAACTGTGAATGTCCCTTAAAAAGCGTGAATTAAAACGCTGCAAAGAACAAAGGGAACTTCGTGAAAATTAGCTCAATAACAGAAGGTTCAAAGGAAATAACTCAAATCATCCATAAAAGTTAAGTTGGAGCGCTGGCCTGGATAAACAACATTTGCCAGGTACTTCTTGTTTGAAAATGCTATGGAAAGTTCTTTACTCGCGCGTCAACCGGCATCCACATCGATACTCGGAAAAACTTTTAATGGCACGTGGAAGGAATGAGAGGAAAAAGAGATAATGCTGTGAGCATTGAGGATTTTAAAACTGAGGGAAAAGTTTGGATGAAAACAAACTCGAAAATATTGAAACTTCAGACATTTCTTTTACCATTTTTTTGTCGTCATCAAGCTCTGCTCTTCGCACTCTCTCACCCTCTGTTTCTCTCTCTTTCTCCCAAAAGCCGCGAATAAGAATAACAGTGTGCAGCGTAGAGCAGCTAGGTTTGTTAAAAGGTGTTACGATAGGTTTAGTAGCGTATCGGAATCAATACAAGAATAAGGTTGGGAATCGTTATCAGACCGTAGTTAAAAATACAAATAAAAACTATTAGGTACAGAAATTCAAAACAGATAGCTTTACTGAAGATGTTAGATGCATATTAAAAACACCAGCGTATTGTTCTAGATTCGATAAGATTCATAAGATAAGGGAGAGAGATTGTCGTAACAATAGATTAAAAATGTCATTTTCCCCCCGTACTACTAGAGAACACAATAGGCAGCATAGCAAAGGGATAGGTAGGCGAAATTTTCTAGAGTAGCCTATAGCGCATGATGCATGTATTAACTACCAATCCCTTTATTACTATGAAGATACTAATCATGTAGCTGCATGTGACCCAAATAAATTACATGTTTCCATATAGTACCCTAGTTGCATGTCAATAGTACCTGTTTTGGTGATCTTCACCCCCTGCCACACACCCTCGCGGTGGCTTACAGGGTTTCGCGTAGATGTAGATGTTAAGGGGGGTAGAGAGGAGGATAAAGGGCGAGAGGCTGAGTGGGTGGTAAAGGACGGGGGCGCCTATCGGATTGAACGATGGCGAAGCGTCGTCCACCAGGGAACCCAGGCACCTGCTCTCAATTCTCGCCTTCCTCTTTCCGCTTTCTTTCAACCCTTACCCTTTTTGCACGCCGCTCCTTCCAAGCACTCCTTCGCTTTTCTTTCTCGGTCCTCGCGGCCGTCCTACTCCTCTCCAATCCCTCCTCCTCCCCCCTTTGTCCACCGCCTCCGATATTCCCTCCCCCCCGTCCCCCACGAAAAGCTTCTTACATCGAAACACACTTAGGCGTCATTGCCGGGAGCCTTCTTCCGAACCTCTGCGAGCCGACACGGTCCATGCACCCGCTCGCCCGAATTAATATTGCAATGGGAAATGCGGCGGGAGGGGAGTTAGGGAGGGGGGGGGAGGGGAGTCACATGAAAATGGGTCCTCCGAAGACGAAGAATCCGCTGTTGTGATCGCCGGCACGGCTGCACTAGTTGGGATTGCGCTTTAGATCGACTGGGTGGCGTACATTTTCTTCGTGCGCCCGTGACGAATTCATTTTTTTGCTGGCTTTAGCGTGGTAAAATGTTCCTTTTATGTATTTTCTCTTTTATTTGGGCACGCGCTGGGGTCCTAAGCGGCGTGAAGCAGAATTCCCGGGGAAAGTATCACTTTTTTACCGAATTCGAAGAAACTTCGGCCCATTTACCCCTCAAATTTATTGATGGAGAAATTCTGACACAAAATTGAAACTACTTCAGGAAAATATCACTCCAATTATTTCTGCATAAAAACGGATGATCCATACCATAGGTACATATTGATTCCATAATATTAGTTTCACTCCAAGGAAACACCTGAACATAAGAATAAAATCTTTCTCAACTGGAATTCGGATCCAGGAAATAATTTCTCATCATTTGGATTGTTAAATGGTGAAATTTAGGATAAAAATTTGTACGTTGTATTATGTTCTTGAATAAATTATTTTCTAACATTTTGCTTTGCGATCACTTTTAAAAGAAATCTAGCTGTTTAACTGCCTTTTATCACAACGAAAGTCACATAATATTTTCTTTTGGGCTCCTGCTAAAGGTAATATTTTGGTTACTTTAAGGTAGTGAATTTTGTATAACATATTTGGAGGTATTTCAGTCGACGTCAAATATCTGTCTGTGGATTGTAAAGTGTTGGAAAATTTCGACGGTCTCAAAATGGCCTTGCCATAAATGTGCGTATAATTTTGTTGGCCGAGATCCTATTCAAAATTTCATGGGAGTATGTTATCTTCCTGTTCCTGGTAACAAACTTTAATTTGCAATAGAAATAAATCCTGTGCTAGTTTTATCTTCATCATATTTGTATTCTCCCTCATCTCTTATTCATTTTTTATTTGAATTTTAATTCCGCAGACGTCGGAATACTTATTAATGTATGGGCCAGCGGGCTTCCCTGTCTCTTTCAGTTTTGCGAGAGTTGTTGTCTCCACCTTTCACCTTTGTCTCATCAACATTTCATGCGGTATTCTGTATTTTTTCTCCAAATGTTTCATCCTGTTTCCACGACTTTTTCGTCGACTCTCCGCTCTTTTCGTGTTTTAGAAAGGAAGTTGTTTAATTGACGTGTCAGGACCGTTTCGTCATCATAAAGGTAGGGAGGTTCACCCCGAAAAATTTAAATGAATGATTATATTTATTTTTTAAGTATATTATATGTTTGTTGGTGCTTATGCTCACGTCACGCATTACCCTCGAACAATACTTCTTTCTGCTCTCCATGCGGTCTCGAAAGGTCACTTGAGGACGTCAATTTTGTTTGCGGTCTCCCTCAACGCGAATGTCCCGGCTTTCGAACTTTAAGACGACGAACTCGGGGAGGTGCCAGGTGGTCTGAATTTCGCCAGATTAAAGGGTCCTTCCTCCACCCCCTTGACAGTCCGTCCCGTCCCTCCTCTCCCGTCTACCTTTCTCGATCGTGTTTCATTCCTCTCCTGTGAACAAAATCCCTTCGTCCCATACACATCCATTCCACTCCCGTTTCTCACTTTTTTTCTTCTCCCTTCCGATTCCTTTCTTCTTGTGCTTTTCCTTCTTTCTCCCAAACCCATTCACTCCCTTGGCCAACTCCGAAAAGCCTTCCCAGCTGTGTCCCCGTTTTTTTTCCTCTCTCTCTCTCTTTCTCCGATTCCATCTCCGACCGAAGGTACTCCCCCGATTTTCCACGATCGATCTCCGCAAGCATTGTGTCTAACCCACCCGTCCTCCCCGTATCGCATCAATATTCATTTCCTACCGCTGTATGTGTTCGTCTATGTGTGTGGGCACTGTCCTCAAACTTTCTCCTCTCCTTCCTCCTCTTCTCTTTCCTCCCCTCTTCATCTTCGTCTCCTCACTCTCTATTCCCCCTCTCGCCGCTAATTTCCATATTCATGGAAAGCCCAAGTCGAGTGTGGCGACTTTTACGCATACATTTGTCGGAAAAATCTGTTTAATTATTTCGCTATATTTATCTTGTAATCCCGGGATGGAATTGAAATGAGGGTTTCTACCACCGAGCGCGGGGCATTACCTTAATTTTCTCCGCAGGAATAATTTATAATCATCGTGTGGGGGTAAGGAAGGGATTTATTTCTACTTACCTGACTTCGGATTGTCCGAGGACAGATAAGTTGATGTCAATTGGAATAGATTGGCTTCTCCGAAAAAGAGGAATTCTCATTGCGTCAGCGCGGAATCCAAACTTTGGGAATTACCTGGTGGAGTAAATACTAGCAGACACAGATTCTGTCAATTTATTCATGCATTATATTTTCACATGCCTTCTTGAATCAAATAAGGGGATTCCATTCTGAGCTACGACGGTTGAAAGCCATCCGTTTCCTCTTTTATGAAATTCAAACGTATTTATGTCAGAGTAGTAAATTTTATTTAAGTTTGTACTAACGCTCGCATTGAAGAAACCCCTCTATATTTTTATTGTTCCGTCGTTTTCCTCTTTTTTTCTGATACAGAAATATCATCATGGGCGTAATATACTCTCGATATTCAAAAAGATAGTTAATCAGCTAATATTCCTTCCGTTATGCATGAGCAAATGGTGGACATGAGAGCGCATTCATTTCCTACCCAGACCCCTTGATCCTATGGTCATTGTCACGCCACCGTAAACGAACTGCTTTGTCACTCCTGGCGACGGCGAGTTGACCGCCCGCTCCTTCCGATTGGCCTCCTTTGTCCCCGCATGCCCCTAGCAACCCCCTCTTTCCTTCTTATGCTTCTAATTCCACCCCATTCCTCAACAGTGCCCTCATGTACCCTGACCTCGAGGCATATTGCTGGACCCATCAAACCCTCCCTGCCGTATTTATTAGCCACTCTCCACTCATTCACCTCCCGCCTTGTGAATGGCGGAGACATGATGAACTGCAGTATACGTTGATGCGATTATACCCTCGAGTTTAGTAGTATATAGGGATTTTCAGAAGGGAAGAAGTGTCGCTGGTGGTTTTTTGTGCTTTTTTGTACCCCAACGCTATCCCAAAACAATCTTCTACCTTTTTTAGTGCGTGAATCAGTTTGTAGTTGCTCTTCCGGCTGGCCCATCTCATCTGTAACTCTTTAATTGGTCATATTTTCGAGACTGATTGATGTCTGCTGTCAGACACAAGTAATAATCTGAAGTACCTTTCTCAATTTTAGTGCTACATTTATGGAAACTATGCCTCAGATTTTTTATGCTTTCCCTAGTGAATGGAATATTTTTTGACCACTCTTCTTTAATCCATTTTTTCGTTCTTTAGTAAAGTGACAATTACAATTTTTTATTATTTCTGTGTTGAATGTTGTTTATTGGACACAAATTTGTGAGTCGGACACTAAAGTAATTATTTACAGCTTTCATTTCGTTAGAACACTAAGTCATGACTGTTGCATAGATATAACGTCGCTTCAATGTGGCTCTAGAGACTATAAAGGGAAAATTCCTTGCCATGTGGATTATAATGCATATTCCGGGAAAGCTTAGTGCTCTCCCGCTACACATTTGATCCGGTTAGTAAATCCTCAGGTACCAAAATGTTCCCTTGTGTCTCACTTGGCACACAAACGGCGACGATTAGCGTAGGTTATACTCCCCTCATGCGACGTGTAATGCGCAGTGCCTGTGACCCAAAACGTGACGTTTTTATCCGGGACATTTTCCACTAGGAACCTTTTGCACCTAAAGTCATGATAAACAATTTTCTCATGTGCCCAACGAATACAAACTGCAAGTCTCACGGTTTTCACTAAAAAGACGTGCACACTGTTTTCGCAGTTATTTTATGGAGAACTAAATTTGTGGAGTGAGCATAAAATCCGTTATTAGAATTAGTTAACAATATTTCGAAGGTCCTTAATCGATCGACTATTTTTCCCCATGAAAGAGGTCAAGAGCATAATTTTCACTCACTTCACAAGCTAGTGTTATTTCTCGTCATACACGTATGCAGTTGGATTTTAAAGCCGATTACTTCATACTTTCATTCCAATGCCATAAAAAAGATATAGGTTTGGGAGGGAATTACAGTTAGAATAAGTAGTTTGTGCTTTGGGGAATAAAAGAAATAGTATTCAGGTATTAAAATTTTATATTTTTATAGTTGAACTTATTGATAAGATAGTGGAAGTGATGAAACAACCTTGACCTTAACGGTGGCTCTATTAAAGAAAAGTTCTCCTTGTCGCAGATAAAAGAAACGTGCCACATATCACGGCCTTCATGTATTTTCCGCATTTTATCGGCAGCTTTAGTAGATAAATATTTAGCGACCGTGTAGTACGGTGTCAGTATCCATTAAGAAAACTGATGTTTTCTTCGCCGAGTCCTTCGTAATTTGCATGCGATGCTGAATGTGAATGGGGGCAATCGTTCCTTCGGTCCCTTTCCCGAACTAGGTCATTGGATGCGGAATACTTTTGTTGGGGCGGGATTGGGGATTTTGTTTGGTTGGGACCATGGATTCAAATCCTGACGCAATGCATTTTGAGTGGAACAGATTGAGATTTCAATAGGACTGCGATCAAAGAGATGCACTTTATTCGCCGTGCACTCGCCATCTGTCGGTGACGCGACTCAAATTGAATTTTCCGAACCTTGCAATAATAACAACTCAAAAACCAAGACCGCCGTCGATATCTTGCCATGCCACCTCACGAGTGCGCGGATGTCTCGGGGATCAAGTGCATTCTCTTCTACTCTTCATTCCCTGTTTGCTTCCGAGGGCGCTATTGACTCCGGCGTATGAGACACCCGCCCCCAGCTTCACCTTCCACTGCAGGAAATCGGGTTGCTCCGACCAATTCTATCCCCACCCACCCTCACGTTCACTTCATGCCTCTCAAGGTTTGAACCCACTTCTATCCTGATTTCTCCGCGAATATCTCTCTTGCACTCCAGTCTTTCCTCTCCGCCTTCGTCATCCGGTCAGCAGAGGAAGAACGTCTTCTCGTCGTCGTCTGTCCCTTGAAAGAGAGTGGGGGAGGAAAAAAAAGGTAGCAGGCCGGCAAGCATACGCCCGCCATCTGTGCCACCTGTCAACTGTTTTATGTATCAGCTTCCTCGCTGTGTACGTGAGTCTGTGTTCTTCCCAGGGCTCTTCGCTCGGCCATTGATAAAAGAGTCGCGTACCCTTCTACAGACATATTCCCTCCGCCCTCATTTTAATGATCAATTGCGTCCGTGCCTTATCTCACAAAGGATCGTGCCCCAGCTTGATTCTTTGTTATCGTCATGTATTTTCCCCTTCTTCTTCTTCCAACCGTCGCAAGTGAGTCTCCATTGCCTCGATCTCCTCCTCCGCAGCTGTCGCTCAACCTTCCGACGACGATCTCGGAGATTCATCCATTGTTCTCCGGCTGCCAACAAACAACAATGGCGCCGAGCAGGAAAAAAATGAAAGTTTAAGTAGCGAGGAAAAATGGTATTGAGTGGGATATCCTTGAAATTTTGATACCGCTCGAAGTGAATTGGTTTGCTGTCCGAGTTCAGCGTCTGTAGATGTCAGAATGGCGCTTGAGATTTTTTTGAGGAATTATACTGGAGCAGGTGTTGGATGACGATAAAGGTCTCCTTACACCTCTTGCTCACTATATTTGTTAGTTTTCAGCTGTAGCACGTGCTGCATTCTTTGCAACCAACCTACTCCATGATAATTCACATAAACACTTCAACCAGAGCATCCTCTCTCCCTAATGTATCTTTAAGGATGTTCTCTCGACTTCTGAAAGATTTCCCTTCGTTTCAATCAAATTTACATACCATCATGCTGCTACGAATCCATCTAGCTTTCTAGTTTTCCCAACCTGATTACCTTTTCCTTAAGTCTAATTTGCTAAGTTTCCTCTCTTAGTACCACTAGCAATCCCAATTCTTCAAGTTGATTAAATTTTAGAGGATTTATTTAATATTTTTCTATCTTATGCAAATGTGACGCTCGTAGGCAAATTCCTCCTGTGCCCTATATCTCTCCGTAATGCGGCAATAATTCTGTCCTCTCTTCTGGCAGGGTCTTCTCTTCCCCAACCGGTGAATATAATGTAGCTGATTAGTGCCATTATTTTTGTTGTCAGCAAGTGCCAATCAAGGTGAAAAGTAAAATGTGTAACCATCAAAAGATTACGTGTTGAGTAATCCCAGTATTTTTTATCTGCCATTTCGCTTGTTGTCGTCTCTCCTTTTCGTACTTTCCTCACTGAAGAGTGCTCGTGTGACCCGCACGCACTTCCTTGATATCCAAGCCAAGCGGGGCACCCTCCCGAGCTCGAGAGCAAGACCCCTTCGGATGGCGGCCAAGGTCCGCGCACTTGAAACGAGAAACATTATCGGATCTCTTCCGGCTTTCGGACCCGCCGCCTATCTCCTTCCCCGGGGTGGGGGGATGACGAGATCTTAGAAGACTAAAAAAAAAAGAACGAGATGACCCTTCAAGTAGTAATCCGCCCCCATGACCCTCAACGCAACAATCCATCTCCTCCTCGCGCGCACACTCGGGGTGGTAACGCAAAGGGGATGGCCGAGGATGGCGGTCGTTGAAGGAAGGGGGTGGTGCGGGAGGGCGTGGGTGGTTGAATGAATGGTTTGGCGATGCGGGGGGAAGGAGGCTGGGGCAGCCGCCGCCGACGGTGTCCCCTGCGGTGGCGCGGTCGAGCGAGGAAGGCAGGCTGCCTTGACACCCGAGATTTCAGTGTCCCACGATGCGAGAGCCATGCGGGCAGCGGGCCCCGCTCCGGCCGGGCCGTCACGATCACCCCCAGCCCCCTCCCGGCCGCCTCATTGAGACCATCCCCCCGCCTCCCCACTCTGCTTCATACACTGCCTCTCCATCAGGCGAGAGACCATCTTCCCATGGCGAGCTCAACACTTTCCTTCCTCCTCCTCCTCCTCTTGTTTCCATCTCCCACATGTGGGAATCACATCATCCTTGACAGTTGCTCAGCCCCGTCTCTGCCTCCTTCCCCTCCCTCCCCCTTGAACAGAATCTCACCCTCACTCTCCACACCCCAATGGTGGTGGTGGTGATGGTGGCGCGGTTGAAAGGGATGCTGGGATACCCTCACATACGCAGACACGCCTGCTCCCCGCCCACACGCCTCGGACCAGCGGGGCGGGTCGGAGAAAGGCGTGGGTATATATCGCCTTGGGAGCGAGTGGACGCGAAAGTGGCCGTGTGTAGTGTGACCTTACTGCTGTTGAGTTGCGAACAAAATGCTTCGGTCATACTTTCAAGGAGCTAGGTTATATCTACAGTATTGGATGCCTGCGCTACACAAGATGCCCACAACTTTTCTGTCAGTTCGTGATTATCAATGATACGAGAGGATCATATTTTCTTCCCAATGTTCGCATAATATCCCTTACGCAATTTCAACTTCAAAATCTATTTTAATCATGGCACCACTTCTTGCTTTCTCGAATTCCATTAGCTTTTTTTTTTTTAGAGTAAGGGCTAATTTGAAGAACTGAGGTCAACCCTACTATATAATTATCAATAATTTCATAATAACACTAAATTAACTCACCAATACTGCATAAAACACCATACTTTGCACACCAAAAGCTCATAAAGATACCAGGGCAGTTAAGGTCTTAAACCTTGCGCATGTATTCCACCGTAGAGACATACTCAGCATACTATCCGCGTTTTTAACGGCATTATGGTAACTGAACAGCGAATGTAATTCCACTTTATGCAAGCGTACCGGGACGGTGCCATTGGCTCCCCCACAACCTTATCGAAAACCGGTGTTCCAGCGTCTCGCTCAATCCGTCTCGCCTGCATTTTAAGTCGAGGTCGAGATTTTGTTTCAGCTTCGTTTTTTGTAACTTCGCCCTTATAGAGGGCGAACGCTGAGACGAAAATTCATGATATATATTCCTCCCTCTCTGTTTTTCAACGAGTTCACTCGAATAATCAAAGTGCTTCCTGATTTTTTTCCGAATCACGACGCGTACTTTGGCGAGTGATTACGGTTCCTGTGTGGCCTTAAAAGAATTGTTAATGTTACCACGTCGTAGAGCAAATTCGCACAAGAAAATGATGAGATGATGGTAAATGTTAATGAGATCGTGGCGGCACGGCTATGCCACAGATAAGTAAATACGCCGAGAACATCTTTCGGGGAAAGAAGTTTCCAGGAAATTAATTTCGAATCTAAATAGAATTCTCATCACTTATATATTTCATTTATGTTTTGGTGGAACGAGTTTCGTGAGACCAGGGAAAAGGTCATTTGCCGGGCTCGGGTGAGTTAGAAAAGAAAATGAGCACTTCCAGCCGCTATCGTCGAAATGACCCGCCCCCTTCTTCTGTCATGAAAATATCTCGGATCGTTGTTTACAGAAGTTAAATTGTCGTCCGTCGGCCTTTTTCCTTCACTTTTTTTCGGCCTAGAATTTTTCATCTCTACTTTAGAGGTCGAGAAACCCTCTTTTTAACTCCCGTGGAGTCCTTTCTCACTGAGAAGCGTCTCTCCGGAACAGTTTTTAACTGCCCCTTTCACTCGGGACACCAAAGGGGTAAGGGGTAAGCCTGAATCCTTTTGTTTAAATTATTGCTTCTCTCTCACCCCAGAAGCAATTCCCTCGTGAGGATGGATAGTCTCTGGCTCCTTTCGGATCACACGGCTCCTGCGTTTCAGTTGATATATTTTTTTTCTGGTTGTCCCTTGGGTCTACGCGGCCACTCTGGATTTTTTGGGAGTAACGAAATCATCTATTAGAAAAAGGAAGAAAACAAACTCGAAACCGGAGAGAGAAATTGTACGGCCTCTCACGAGCATAATCACAAGCTGGACCTGACAGGCAGGCGGTGTCGGAGGGAAGGACGAGGTTGGGAGGAGGGGAGAGGGGGGTGGAAGAAGGAAAGACGTATATTTAAAGGCAAAAAGAAGCGAGATGGGGGAAGGGAAAAAAGATGAAACACGGGCTTGGATACGGGAGGCTGGGTAAGGAGTGGGGGGACCTCCGGCGTAATCTGTATACCTATCCCCATCTCCCGCCCAATAAAAGAGAGCTACACAGCCACTGGATGGTTGGCGGATTCCGGAGTAATGATGATTCCTACTCGGCGGGTGTGTCCGTCCGCGGTGATGCTAACGCGAGGAGGAGGAGAGACGAAGGGAATGTTTTGGTGGAAGGGGAGGCCTTCGGGGGGTGTTGGAGCGGTAGGGAAGGGTGTGGGGTGAGAGAGATGGGAGGTTCCCCGTGGGGTGGGTATGATGTCGGGAGGCGCTGCCCCCTCCCATCCCCTCTCCCTGCCGCGAGCACCTTTTCCAATGGGAGCGGTTGCGAGAGAGGCTGGTGTGGGGAGGAGGTTGGAGGAGGAGGGCGTGGAGGAGGAGGGTGAGGGCGAGGAGAGGACGGTCGGGGTGTGGCGAAAGGCACGCCCATCCTGCAGCCCGTCGTTGCCAAGTCGTCCCGCAACCGGTTTGTCGGTGATCTCCTCTCTCTCCCTGCCCACGCCCTGGAGTATCAGTGTCTGCCTCTCCCCCCTTCTTACCTACCCTCTTTTCTTTTTCCTCTCGCAGGAAAAAGTTGTTGTCGGTGGGCAACAACAATACTCTCCCCCTTCCGCTCCAGGAAAAGGGGAGGGCAGAACGTGCCCGGATCACGACGTGCACATCTCGGTTCCCATGTTCTCGGAGCGAGTCATGATTTCGGAGCCCCACTGTGTGTAACACGCGCAGCACTTTCCCCTTTCTTCACGAATGGGTCGTGACTCTTACCCCATCCTCCCCTCCCTCCACGATTGGGAGCGATGCTGAGGGGGGGGGGCGTGGAGTTGAGGTACTCGAGCAGGAGAGAGAGGATTTTTACGGTGCGTGTGTGTTTGTGTGGGTCAAAACGTAGGCAATGCGTCTCCTCCAAACCTCACTCCCTCCCACACTCCTCGTACGGAATCGAGCCAGTAACTATGATTCTGAATTGAGATGATGGATTATTATATTCCCAACCTTTATTTTTCACTTTTTATTTCGAAAAAGTTTCGATGAAAAATGTGTCTCGGATGTTTGCTCCGCCGCGTCGATCGTATCAAAAGAAACCGCGAGCGCGCAAGGGCTTCCGAGGCGCATGTCTCCTTGGCGCCGCTTTGGGTTTCTTTTGATGAATTCCTTTCCTCCCGCGCGCGCACGGCAGATTGAATCTCTTCTCCGCGGAAGTTGATGCCAAAGCGCTGATATGATTTTGCACAGTGAAGAACCAACGTTTTTTCACTATAGGTTTTTTTGTTGGAGTCTAAACACTCCGGCGAAATAGGAACGCGAAAAGGGACATTTTTCCTCCCAAAGGGCGGACGCTGCGTGCATATGGGGTGGAAAAAAACACGCATTGGAGCGGGAAACATGTGTCATAAATCAACGTAAATACTCGGAGAGTTTGTGTGGCGTTTTGCTCTTTATGTTTTGTATGGCATGTAATTTCCCCCATGGCTGGATATTATCCGGTGGGGCAATTTGTGTCAGCTCTTACGGGGAAAGATGATGTTTTTTTACGGCGTGTGCGGTGCATCCAGGATTTTAATTCTCTCTCAGGAAATATTTTTTCCGGAACACGATGCGCCTTAAATTTCACGTTATACTTCTCCTTTTCCGTTTGCTATAAAAAATCGCATTATCCAAGCACTGCATTCACCTTTTGCGGGAGGAGCGTTGAGAACATTGCCATCCAAGTTATGAGCATGCTTTTTAGAGTAGTATTAACCAATGATTACTCGTAAAGAGTTGACTTGATTTCAATTGCTTTTTCTTCATTTTTTCAGGTAAGTGTGCACATTCTGGACGACTTAGATGGCAGTAATATCTGCTAGCTGTGCTAGTAAGTAAATCCTTATCCCAGCATTATTGAATAAGGAAGCATTTGCTTCTTTAAATGGACCCAAAAGTGCTTCCATCTAGTGGCAAAATTCATCCCAATAAATGTCACTTATGACGAAGAGGCCCTTTCAGAAGAGAGTAACTCCCATAACTTCCCGTAACTTTCCGAAGGCTTAACGAGAAGTGGCAAGCGATGAACATAAAATACGATATTTTTGATAGTGTAGCAGCTGGGGTTTAACAATGAAATCAAACTTTTAAATCTTAAATATAACTTTGGCATTATTTTGCAAGAAAATTTACCGCTGTTTTCCTTTCCGCTATAATGGAACAGGTAGGATATGGATCTTAATCACTCACTGTGATAAGAGAAAGCTGTCCATGATTGGCCCTTATCATCTCGCTTTTTCCTAATAATGTGACGAAGTCGATTTTGTTGAGGTAATTGTAATGAGCGGCATCCAATGGTTTAAAAAAAAATATTAATTTACTTCATTGACTGCGTGAAACTAGCTTTTCCAGTGGTCTCTAATTTCATTGCATAAGGCTTCAATTTAAACATTTAAAGGCGTCGAATGTGCATTTTGTAGGCGTCCTATCGATAGCAATCCGTAGGCATTGGTTCCCTAGAGTGCCAAACGAAGAATAATCAGTTTTATTTAATGTGACCCATGCATTGAGCAGAATATTTATTCCATTGCGTTTAGCATTTGTACTGAGATGACAGGAATGTTTAAGGGGAAAGGTGATCAAGTAGGATCATTCCGAGCATTTTGGTATAGTTTGGGAATAAATATTTTGATAATTTTAATGCCAGTTCACCGATTATCATATTTTTACCTACTTTATTCGCTTATACTTAGTGTACTGGAAATGTATCCAGGTATATTAGACTTTTCCCGTGGGAACAGATTCATTAAAGTACAATTTTTAATCGAAGAGACCATGAAATCACTATGATTCCTACAGTGTGAATGTAGGATCATCCTTTTCTTCATAATTGTGGGTAATATGTTGAGTTTCTTTAATAAAGGCATCCACCATTGCGCCATAAATGAGATCATTTATTAGAAAATGCCACCTCACCGTTGCCGTGAATTCAGTGAGTCACTCCAGAAAGGTTTCCCTCGAGACGATTCGAGGAAAAGTCTCCCTCAAGGAGAGCGTGATCTTTAAGAGCTCACGATGAACATTCTGATCCCACAACAATGCACTAATGCATCATCACCGTCACACCCGACTTCCCGCGTCGTTTCGGCGGTCACATATATATTTTCCCCCCCTAATGCTCTGTATCGACACTTTCATCTCGCTTAACCTTCAAATCCTCCCTAACCGACTGCCCTCCTCGGCCACCGCCCCTCTTGGTCTCTCTCTCACCATTTCCTTCCCGATACACTTACGGCATCAATATAAAACCTCCTCCCCCCCAGCCCGCCTTTTCACCTCCATCGTGTCTTCGTGACTCCGTCCTCCTCCTCCGCCACCCTCCCATCCCGGTGCACAATGCGGCGCGGGCCGGAATAAGGAGAGGGGATGGAGGAAAGGTAGCGAAAAAGGGAGCCCATTGATAGAATCGCCGGATCACGTTTTGAGCTCTTTCTCGCTCAAGACCTCGGCATCCCCCTCCCTCCCTCCGCCTGACTTCACCCAGTCGCCCGCCCGCATTGTGCGCCCTGCGACCGGTCTCCCTACCTCCCCCTCTTCCCCCCCCTCTCTCTCCATCCGCTCTTTCGAAGTCTGCCAGCGGAGCGGACACCTCGCCCTCCGCGCAGCATCGCGAGGACTCCACCCTCGCCTCTGCGGACCACGCCCTTTAGCGATGCTCCTTTGTTTGGCTCGCGTTCCCGTCCCCTTCTCGATTTCCTCACCTTTGGGACGGTGGGGCGCCAACCCGGCGCGGCGCGTGGGTGTAGGCGCTGCCCTGCCGCTTCCGACTTCTTTTTAGTAGCGTTCGATCCGTGATTGGTGTTGTCACAACCGCTCACGACTCGCACCCGAGGCGTGTTCGTGCCGTGGTCAGTTCGTTAAAAGGGTCGCCTCTCGAGTCCTGGCCTCCTTAATTATTTCATTAGCGATGCCGGAAGAGGGATCATTCGAATCATTTGTCGTGCGCGAGATTAGGAGTTAAAGTAGTGCGGTTATCTGTCCCCACTCCGTAACTTTACGCGCGTCGGAAAAGTGGCGTACCCTGAATATCCAGCCTCTAACTAGGTTCCACATCAGATGGGCTTTCCACTTATGTGTGACATGAGACTTTCGTTTCTGGTGCGCCTAACCTACTTTCTACGGGATCTGTTTCTTTTTTCCTCTCCTTCCTGCCTCCGAGTTAGCACGTATGCTCGAAATTCCCCGCAAGAGCGTAAAAATACCGCGGCTCAGACGGAATACGAAAGTTATCGATTCTACGTTGATATTTTTCTGCGCGTCACCACCATTGTCTGTGGTCATCGGCAAGTCTGAGCTGAGGGAATTTCGTGGCTTTCCGGAGAAATCTCCCACGAACGTGTGAAGAGAACTTTCTTAATCGAACCCCGTAGGGAATGGGTTCGTAGGGAGCACAAAGGAGACCACTCGCAGTGGTGGCGGTAGGGAATCGTAAGCGCACCAGAAAAAAAATGCGCAGTCATTTTGTGTTCCGACTGCAGAGCCGTAGAAAAACGTTTTCTCCCCCACCTGATATCCCCATTCTGACAATGGGGTGTTCGCGACACAAAAAGTATTTTCTCACGCGTTTCCCGAGTTGGTCACTGTTACATCGAGTTACTCGGGCGGCGTCAATTCCCGAGGCTATGGCATTTTTACAACTTTTTTCCACGAGCAGCGGTAAACTCCCATAAAGGTCCCTCGAATTCGATAACACTTTCGATATCGAGTGGGTTAAGCAAGATGTTTCAAAATGTAATCATTCTGGATTATTATTGCCTCATTGTATGAATTATATGGGTATCAACGAACGACTTCCCACAATCCTGATGTGAGAATTTCTCAAGACATCGAGCTAAGCTCTCGGGGACCTCTATCCTCACCTGCCAGGATAAGCTTCGTGTTGAAAAGTGTCGTATGTATACTGCTCCAATACGATCCAATGCTAGTTATCTGATTCCGAGTCGTAGATGATTAAAATTGCCAGCCTTTTTTGCACTCCCGACGAGACTAAGCGCTTTTCGATCGATGGAACAGCAGTAGAGATAAAATAAAAGTACTCTTGAAACTTGCAAGAGCGAAACCTTGACTTTTTTTCGCCACTAATGAGTATCCGCCCGGAGATTTTTTCCATTCAGTCATCGAAGTCTCCTCGACTGAATGACTCAACCGCAGGTCTGAATCAAGCCGGTTGACTCTCAGCAGCGGCAGCTGGTCGGGCTATCGGCATCACGGTCCACTTACTTCCGAGAGGCTATCAAGTGTAACCGGGGCGTCACGTCAGCACTGTCTTGGCTTATCCCCGTCGCGGGGACTGCGATCAGAGTGAAGGAAACCCGTGGAGACCTTAGGTTCGATCAATGCGCAGCAATCAAGGAGTGTGCCTTCTGTGAAGGACGTTGAACCGTCAGTCAATTGTCTTCTTCGGCAGCCAATCAAGCGCTGAAATGATAAGGCGCGATGGCGATAAGGAGCGTTTCAAAACGACGCAACCATTAGGATACCCACTTATATCGGCACACAATGTGTTTGTGTGGTTTTTGAAATTGAGAACACGTTCCTCGGGTAGATAACCATCTTAAACTGCGTTTTTTTTTCGTCGACACGCCGCGAAAAAATAGGCTACAGAGTGTGCCTGCCTCGTCGTGGTTTTCCACGCCTTGCGACGACGGGTGGACGAGGTCGCGCCGTTGCCGTTTGGGAATGCTGGGGCGATATTTTCGCTCGAATCCGTCGCCGTGTTTCGGATACGGGGGAGCGATGACTCGCCGGAGCGGAAAAAAATATCGGGAAGCAACTCGTTCTTCAATCAATCTCTGGAGCGAAAATTCTCATTCCGATCTAGATCGTACTCTCCTCCGCTCCAATGAGCGTCGCAAAATTTAGCAGAGGCTGTAAAAGTTGTTTACACCATGCCGATCATTGTGCAATTTGATGAAAATTGCATCGTGTAAAGCAGCTAGTGGCATAGAAAACTTACGGAAAGTGCAGGCGAGTGTGAGGTAAATAAAACTTACGCCTTTTTTGCGCTTTTACAAGTAGTGCAGTGAAATGCTTCGTATAAGTCGGCCCTTCCGTATCTATCGTAACGGAAAGGAATATATCTAATTGCAAATTGCAACTTTCGCAGTTCGATTGTTATATATTCTCGTGGCCACTGACTACTTCGAAGTCCAATTCTGCCTTTTGAGTGACACCCAATACGGGCTGTTCTGGCGACTGAAAATTAGCTCCCATAAATTATCCTAAAAATTGCCATTGATATGAGGATTATATCTATATCTACTGACCACCCAGCAAGTCACGTGGAGGGGGTGTGGCAGGGGGTGAGTTATCATCAAGCAAAAACTGTACATGCTCCTAAGTTGACACATACTATCTACCTAATGAGAGATTATTATGGATATCATGCGGGATACACACTTCAAAGTAGACTTTTCACCCAACATGCAAGTAAACACCTGAGAAATACTACAAGCATGCATTATGTGTATTGCAGTTAATGCAGACTTTCTTAGACTAAAAAATATACAACCACAACTTTTTATGTTTCATTACTTGATCTGTATTTATCTAATATGTGCGATTGCTTGCATATGTAAATAGATATTTTTTTATGACGGGATCAGGTTGTGAGACGTTTTAACGATCTTATAATTCGAAGATGGCGAGCAAGCCAAAAGGTCAGTGGTTCGATTTATCTTTTTAAATGCACAAAACCTTTTTTCCTCGAGCAATTTTCACCTCTTACGGAGAGACACCGGGCACCTTGGCTGTAGGAAACGTGGATAAGAAGGGAAGGAGGATGTTTAATGCACAATGCCCAGGGTGTGAAATCGCGACTGGTCCTAATTTCAGCCAGTCACGCCGCCACCCCAATCGATTTCCGTGGCGTCCCAACGACTCATGCGGAGGACAATTCTGTGAGAGGGATAAAAAAAGAGAGATAACCGTACGAGGAGTGCTCGTGGGTGCGTGAAAAGGAGCATTAAGAAAAAAATTCAAATGGGCGTCGGTATGCGAGTAGATACGCTTCCATCCCCTTTCCGATTTGTCAGGTCGAGGAGGGCAGGGGAGCGTGAACTGCCCTCCCCGCCCCCCTCCCTTAACGGCGACGGACGCCTTCGTTTGTTTTGCATGTTGATAGTTCATCTGAATCGCTTTACATTGGAGAGAGAGAGAGGGACGGGGGAACACTTCTTTTTTGTGTCTCTGCGAGCGTTTGTGTGTGCGTGCAACCCCGCCCCTTGCAACGCTCAGGCGAGTGGCGCGTCCTTTCGGAGTGATCTCGGAGCTACGCCCTTCCCCGCGCATGCACAATGCATTGCTCACCCTTTCGGGGAACGGGTAGGAAATGGCGGGGCGGAGAAGGGAAAGTCGGCTCGGGTCTGCAGCGGAGCGGAGAGTGAGACACGGCGGTTTCGTGAAGGAGAAATAGAAGGGGAGGGAGGGGCTGTGGGGGAACTCGCTCCAGTGCGGGGATAAGGGCGGATTTTCTCAACTCCCGCTCCATACGTCAAAGCATTCGTAAATTTCCGTTAACAAAAGCTTGCAAAAGAAATATGACTGTGACTCAAGCGCTACCGTGTATCACTTGAAGTAGCATCTAAGGCTCTACTCGAACATAGTAATCATAGATATATCAATATAAATAATTATTATTAAATATTAGGTTTCAAGGCCCTAGAGCTGAAAAATTATGCATCATGGTCCAACCTAACTAGAAACTAAGAAAAATAACTTCCATGCCTTAGGCGGGATTTGAATCCGAGACCTTTTCATTTTCATGAACATCCGTTCCCTGAAATGTCATCTGTCAGTCCAGTCCCTTTTCGCGGAGTCAAGTTTAAGTACGTGTAACGTCACGCGCGTCGATGCTCAATTTATTTTTTAATGCATAAATATGCAGTTTTGGATAATATTGCTAAATAACATCTAATATGCATCGTAAATATAGGATAGATATAGTATTAATAGAACAGTATTTGGTTAATTTCATTTCGGATGCAGTTTTACTATTTCCGCTCCTAAATGCAAAACCCCTTTGCCCTCCGCTCCATCGCCTTGCATATTGGCAAGTCGTCCATCATCATTCATTCCGCGAGTCGTTTCTCTTGTTATGTATAATCCTTGCGCATTTGAAATCCTCGTCGATGGTGTGGTTGAAGCCCTGTAGATGAATCACTGAAAGCCCGAGATTGTCCTCGAAACTTCTTTTCAAATATTCTCCGCCAAAGTGGGTCCTGCAGCAGTTTCGTGAGGGCTCAAAAAGTTTTTGAGGCGAGGGTTAGAGGGGATTGTTTCATTCATTTTTTGTCGTCGGGGGAAATCGAGGGAAGGAAGAGTTTTTCGGGGAGTTGGCAAGTGGTGTGGGAAGAATAAACAGAGGCAATCGCTTCGATGAAGAGGCACCTTAACCGTGTCTAATCCCACTCATCGCCTCCTACCTCTACCGGTGTGGATCAAAGGGGTGTCGCCCGGCTCACGTATACCCGCGCCCAACTCTTCTCCTTCACTATTCTTTGTTCCCTCGGAAAGGTGGGAGGGATCCGCTTGACGAAGAAGGAGGGAAGGAGGAGGTTCCTTCGAAAAGAGATTTGAGGAACCGGGGAGGGCTTTAGAGTGCTTTGTCGCCGTACAAGTTCACGTGACCTGAGGTGACGCCCATACCTCCCTCTTCCCTCCCTTTTTTACGTAATTTTTTTTGTAAAGAGCTCGCGACCTATCGTTCCCACATGCGCAAGCAGTGTTGAGTTTTTTTTCACGTAGGGTGAGGCAACGCTGCGTCCCCGTACACAGGCAAAAGAGCACAAGACCTTGGGGAGGGAACAGTGTGTCGAGTTCCAGCTCTCGCTACTTCTCCTCCCTCACATCCCGACTTGGTCGCACAACTCCCGGGGAAATAGGTAAGTTCAATCGGCGACCCGCCTCCCACTTCCATCCCGGGGCAAATTGATTTGTGGAGGAGGAGGTGGGTCGGTCGGCTCTGCTGTGTGTTCTTGGCACGCACCGCGCGCCCCGTTGCGTGGGCACTGTGAGAATAATGCGACCATGTAACCGATAACCGTTTGCCAAACAGTAAATTTTCCCACGTGCAAAGCTGCCCGCGTGCGATGGCGATGGTTGGGGGTATGGATACCCTTGAAAAGTGAATGCATCGCGTGTGTGGAATGGAGCCGCGGCGAGAATGTTCCTGGGATAGGCCAGACGTGGGCGTTAAAAATAGGGAACGAGGCGCTAAGGGAGGTTCAGATGTTCTCCCCACCCTTTACGGCCCGATGTGAATGAAAAATTTAATCGAAGGATTGAATGTCAGCGTCCAGCCAGGAATAGGAAAGTTTTTTTATTAATAAAAATCGTGGCGGGCCACGTGAGTAAAGTCACGAGCACGTAGCGTTCTCAACGAGCCAATTCCCTCATACGCGGCACGATTATTTCTGAGGTATTCTTAGGTGTAGTATACCTTGGTCACTTCAAATGCTAAGGTTATATCGCACTATCTAGCCAATGTTGTCAATCCTACGGCAAATGGTACGGCGAAAATTCAAAGATGATAATGAGAATACTAGATTCTTTTCCCTAATCTACAAAATCAGGCAGAAAAAGTGACTCTTATTATGGGTAACGTATTAAGTTTCAATTTTTTTTATAACTATTCAGCTTGCTTTTACTTACACATAAAATTCGTAATTGGTGTGCATCAAATTATCGGATAACCACCCTCCCAATTGTTAAGTTTTGCTCCAGTTCGTTTTTAGTCTAATCCTATTATGATTTAATATTCGGAGGGAGGAAAAAGTATGAAGAGCTTAACGTGATTCTGATTCGAATTTAAGACCTCATCTTCGACAAATTTATGATCCACTTCCATCCCTCCCATCGACGATCAGAACCACCCTATTCCATAAACTATCCAGCTACATCTCGGCTATTTTTCCTTCGAACCGCAACTCTCCCGGGTGGGAGAGAATAATCATCCCCTTTGAGCTTGGGCACATCGACACCCATTCTTAATGAACGGCAGGGAGTGAGTCAGGGAGGAAGAAAATGAAGATGGTGCAAGAATCGTAGGGGTAGTGAGGGAACGAGGGGAGGTCGGGATTCCGTTTCCAATCTCTTTTTCCGACTGGGGACACCCCTTGCGAGAGAGAGAGAAGGGAGAGGGAGAAAAAAGGAGCGGGTGCCGAAATAAAATTCCAGCCTGCCGATGCATTGACGGACGCGGGCTCGACGCGATTGGCCGAAACGGATCCGGAGGACAGACTATCGCACGAATTTACAGCCCCAATGCGGTGGATGGGTGATTCGGGGGCAGAGGTACGCTCTTTTCCTCCGCAATGCGAGATTGTGAGCGGGAGGAGGGAGGGAGTGTCTGCGTGCGGAGTGGGAGGG
Source organism: Platycnemis pennipes (assembly GCA_933228895.1). Lineage (NCBI taxonomy): Eukaryota > Metazoa > Arthropoda > Insecta > Odonata > Platycnemididae > Platycnemis > Platycnemis pennipes. The sequence continues at coordinate 59,757,180 of OW121853.1, forward strand.
GGGAGATTAAAGAAGGGTGGCCAGCCAGATCGGGGAGATGGGAGACGGCGCGGGGTGCTATTGTCTGGGGGGGAAAGGGGGACAGGATTTGTGCGTTACGTGCTGGTGCCGACCGCGTTGTCAGACGTGAGCTATAAGAGAGGGGGGGAAAGGTGTAGGGGGTCAGGCGTACGCGGATTGGGGTGGGGGAAGGGGTCAGCGAGAGGGACAGAGGCCATGCGATGGGTTTATATGGTGTTAACAATGGTGACAGCGCGGAAAATGAAGTAGCATGAAAGGGAATGGGAGACAGGATCGGAATAGTGATGAGGGACTTCGAGGAGGCCCTTTCGGGAAGGGTGGGGGTCGGTGGTGGGGTAGAATATAGGGAAAAAGGGGGAAGAGATAGGAGGGGACAAGGGTCGAGGTAGTTCAGGGGGGTTTGGGAGGTAGGCATCGGTGGAAGTGCGTATTGCATAGGGAAGGGGATGGCGTGGAGAGGAAATCAAAGTGCTAATAGTCGGCCGAAGCGAGTGATTGAGTGGGGAGCGCGAGCGATTGCAAAATGGAGAGGCGGCGGGACCATTCGTGTGGCGCGGGGCCCTTTGTGTCGCGGCGCCCGCTGCGCGACCCGCTCGTTCAATTGTCTCCCCTCGGGCTCGTCCGTCCTCCCGACCATCCGACGGCGAAATAAAAAGTAGGGAACGCGACGCCTCTATGGCCATGCCGACGCCACCACCGACTCAACGCCGAAGCGGCGTCCGCGACCGTACGTAGGCGCCCCATTGTTGATTCTCGTGCAGGTTCGTTAACGCCCCCTCTCGCCGAAATTTCATACTTCCTCCCCGAGGTACGCATTCTTCTCCGCTCCGCAGAAAGAAGGAGGGGAGAGGGGAGCGGAGGCGATTGCGTTATTGTGTCACGTGTTGCCGCTCTCCATGAATTCATTTGTGAGGATCGGGCCGCGCGTGTCCTGTTAGTCCGCGCACGGACTCCCGAGGACCGTGTTCCGGGCCTACTCGCGGACTCTTCGTTCCGCTCCGTTCCGTTCCGCCAATCGATTCCGGAGGGGTGGGACTGCGTTTTTATTCCCGCTGTACCTACATGTGCGCGCGCCCGCAAATTTTTGCTTATTAAATTTTCGTAATTGAATCCGAAGGGAAGGGGATTTGGGGTATGGGGGAGGGCGTGCGGAGATCGCCTCATGAATTTTTCAGCGATGCAAATTAAAAACATTACGGGTTCGTGGATTTCAAAGGGGAGTCGCATATTTATTTTATTTTCGGACGAGGAAAAAGAGAGGATTGATCGAGTTAGGGAGAGAGAGGTTGGTGCTTGCCTGCCGATTTGGCGAACTGGCGGGGAGCTAGGTCAGCCGTGATTATTACGGAGAACTAAAATACGGGGAAGATGGTAGGGTGGTTTTTCGTGCGGCCAGCTCGCGGGTGCGGGATGCAGAAAAAAAATTATGTAATCCAAAGACGAAGGGGAAGCGAAGTAATTGCACCGAGGATTAATGGACCGGATCAATTTCGGCGTAATTGTTTCTGGACGGGGAAAAAAGTGAAGTGGGAAAAAAACGGAGATGTAAGGTGAGTTAGCCTCGTGCTGAGCAGAGCGGAAGCTTGCGAGGGCCAAGGACGACTTCCGTCCCGAAAGTTTTAATCGAATCTTTCGCGAAAGGAGAGCCCGGGTCGTGCGTAGCGTTTTTGTGTTCCTAGTACGTTGGTGCGCTCCTTGCATTCAATATCGGCGTCTCTCGCGAATCACTTCGTTCCGCTCTTGTTTTTTTCGTTGTTGCGAAAGACAAGAGGGGGGAGATGGGGAGGATTGGAAGGTGGTGGGGGGGGGGTGGGCCTGTGGACGAGCTGTGGGTGGAAGGATTGATGGTAAAACAGGAAGACAGCGAGAGATATGGCAGAGGGATGGGAAATTTACGTACCGTTTTCGTGCAATGTAGCCCAGATTTGAATGCGTTCAAAATCTCCCTGGTACGGTGACACATCATTCGATGCATGCAATTTTAATTTAGGAATCAATCCGAAGTTTAATATGATTAGATTACAATTTGCGGCAAAAAATATTTTATGAATTTGCTTGAGAAAAGCAAACATTTTCTCTCCCTATTTTATTCTTCAGATCAGCATATACCTTTAGTTATCTTGCTTCAGTGCATTTTAAATTCCAACTCTTTTGTTAAATCACCAATCACTCTTCCCTCCTATGCGAATTTTAACATCCCATTCCTTCAGATTATCGCAAAATTTTGACTTCCTAGTATTACCTCCCATCATCTCACTTTCATCATTTTGCCTGTCGCTATGCTTAGCGTACCGATATTCTTACCGGCGAGGGTTCTTATCATTAGGGGGTCCATGCTTAAAATCGAACGTCGCCCAACGCTTGAAATTGATCTCCGTCACCTTCCTCCCGACCCTCCCGCCACTGCGAACTGCTCTGTCGCCCCGGCATGCAATGCGTCCTGCGGGGGTTTTCCGTCTGGCGGAGAAAAAAGCGTGGCGCTCGGGTGACGGCACCGGTCCATCGGGGCGCAGACAGACAACGCGGCTCGGAGCAGCAGATGCTCAATGGAGCGAGCAGAAACGAGAACGAGAGAGAGGGAGTTAGGGGGTGGGATGGCAACAACAACGGTGGCTTTCATTTGGGAGGTTCTGGGCCTTAGTCGGGGGAAGGGCTTAAGGATGGAACATGAGGCGTTGTTGTGGGGGGAGGGGAGGGATAGTGGTGGTGATGGGTGGAGGGAATTCCTGGGGTGGTGGGGAGAGCGAACCGCGTTGGTTAGGGAGTGGTCGGGGGAGAGAGATAGAAGAAGAAAAAAGGAGGGGTTTTGGGGCATTGTGGAGAGAGGGAGTGGTTGGAGTGGAAGAATGCGGGCTCGCTCTGTGGTCTTCCCTCGTCGGCGGTTTTCGGGCGGAGGAGAGAGAGAGATTTCTGCCCATGATGTGAGGGGATCGGAGAGTTCGTTGGAGGAGAAGTCAGGGAGATTTTGCGCAGGGATGGCAGGGTCTGTCTTCAACATTTCGTACGCAAGGGTGGGGAAGACTCAGAGAGGAGCCGGGCAGAAGTCTTCGGGAGGGTAGGATGGGAGTGGTAATCAGGTCCCTCGCGCACAAGGTGATGCCGGAGCCAGGAATTTCGCCAGGGGAGGGGGAGAGGAGAGTTTTCGGGTGGGGGAGGGCTTCGAAGTGGCGGAGATTATAGCCGTGTGGTGGCGACGGGGAGGGGGTGAGGGGAAGAGAAGCATCCAGTGTTTTTTGCCGGGCTCCAGTCCGCTCCCCCTCGCCTCCCTGCCTCTCCCCGCTGCCCTTCATCCCTCCTCTCCCCCCCCCCCCCCCCCCCCCCCCCCCCCCCCCGCCTCCTCTCCTCGACCGTAAGGTCATTTGCATACCCGCAAAGCCCCTTAAGGAGGACGCGTTGCGCGGATGAGAAGGAGGGACCCGCCCACCGAGCCCAAGACGCTCGCGCACGTATAGTAAGTAACATGTGCGGGAGGAAAGGCGGAGGAGTTGGTGTGTGGGGCTGTTTGGGGGCGGGGACGAAAGGTCTCTTACTCTTCCCCCTCCTCCCTCCCACTGAGGGTTGGAGGAGGCGTTTTAAGGGTTAAAGGTGGTACATAGGATGGGAGTGGGAGGTAAGGATGGAGGCACGCCAATCACCGGCGGGGATTTAAATTTATTTCCTTCATTTTTAACCCCCCTCTTCCTTTTAGTCATTTCATTCTCCTTGGCTTTCTGACTCCAGTTCTCTCTCCTCTCCCTTCTATTAGTGTTTTATTTTATTTTGTTTTTTTTTAACGACTTGAGTAATAATGAATCCCCTTCGCGCTAAAAAAAATGGTAATATTACTTTACTGAGAGATGCAACCTGAAAACAAAGAGGCACGGAGAGAGCAAACTGAAAAAAGAATGTCTTGCACAGGGGTGGAGGGAAAGGGGATTCGCACATAATGTTATTCCTATTTTTCCTCCTCCTCGTCCATTACAACTTCCCAAGCGAGCCATCGTCGCAGATTCGTCGTGCACGTGCACCAAATGGCAGGAGTATTATCCTTCGCATGCTACCCTCCCTTCCCCCGCAACCTCTCTCCCTTTCGTCTTCTCAGCCTCTTTCTTCCACTCATTACCTCCCCATCCAGACTCCCATTCTCTCCCTCTCCCCCTTTCTCCCCATTTCGACGACGTCTCCTTTCTCCCTCCCTCTTAATTGCCCCACCATCATCATCATCATCGTCTCCTCCGCACTCCCCAAGGAGATTTTGTTCTTTTCCCGGCTCATTGTTCCTCCGCGGGACAATTTAATGTCATCTTAAAAGATAATCGAGGTGATGAAACGGCGCGGTAATTAATTGCGAAAGTCTTTTCCCTTATTATTTTTCTTTTGTCTTATTTTCTCGTGGTGGAAGAGGGAAGGACCTCGGGAAGAGTTAAAAATCTAGGATGCAGCCGTCGGATTAATTTCCTCCCTAGGTTTTGTGGATGATTATTCCTTCCCCCACCCATTCCACACGTCATGAATTTTCATGGGGACGTTTGATCTCGTTTTCATCAACCCCGACCGAGATAATGTCGCTGACGAAGGCCCTCAAAGTAATCCAGCACTGTTTTTTAAGATGGCGGAACAGAGTAACGGTCGTGAAATCGCTGGATATCTTATTCCCCATTAACCGTGAAAAGAAAAAAGTATTCAGTTCAGTGAAGCGGAGGCTGGGTGCCTGCCCTTTTATCGCCGGAAACATTCCTCTCTTCCAACCCCCAATATGACTCACTCTTTGTTGCGTTATAGCATCGCTATATTTTTTAGCTTTCGCTGTGAACTTGGTGGAGTTAAAATGGCCAGTCTCGTCGAGCAAACTCGGTTAAACATGCACCAAATTAAGACGTAAAAGAGGATTAACGGCGCGTCGGTAGATTCTAGTGGATTTAAAAATTAAAAGGGGCTTTTACTTTCCCACTGCTCGAGCGATTTTCCACGGCGCGTAACATAATAATTAATGTCAGTGAAAGTAAGAGGGTGAGCTTGTGAGTTTTGGGCGGATAGGTCCGACGCGGCCGTGGAAAAATGGGTGGCGAGCCAGTGAAAGTGATGCAAAAAATTTTCAAAATATATGACTGTGAGAAATTCTTTAGATATTTATGCATGGATATAAAGCTATCTTGAGGGGACAAGTTATAGATACAAATATGAAGGTATACAATTGTGTATACTCGGCTAACGGTTTGGTGCGGCTTTAATTTTCCATATTCTCCCGCAGAGGTCATTGTCAGATGACTTAACGGTGAGCATAAATTAACCTTTTGCAGAAAATAATGTAGTTGGTGGATTAATGAATTATTCAGGCAACGTGAATACCTTTGCATCATAGACTGAACATTGAGCCACATGTGTCTCGTGGTTTAGTATTTTTTTGTTAATATATCTTCTTCTAATTCCTACATTTACAAGAGCCTGTTCCTACGTAGTGTCTCAATTTAAACGTTTACTGCATTATTCGTAACTTACTTCCAACGTACCGACCACACCTTTACACCCCACCTATATTCCTGATGTAACGCGAATGCCTCACATCTCTCAGAGCTTCCATCATCCAGTTACCTCTTTTGATAATATCTTTCATTCCGATGCTATTTTTAAAGCGAATTTAATGCCAGTGAATTCTCTTAGGAGGGAGTCACACTCACCACTATATTAGCATAACATTTTAATTTTCGATGCTGGAAAAGCTTAACTGTCCATGATTCAGTAGGAGAGGCAAAGGCGTATACAAAAAAAAAGCCTTCTGAGAATCCCTCCTAATTCCAACCGTTCTTCCCGCCCCTCTTCTTCTCGCCACACCTTGGTCTCCTTCCACTCCCTAGCTCGTTCATTTGCCCCTTCCTTCCTCCGCGTTCCATCTTCAGGGCGTCGTGTGTTTATACACTCACATCTCAACTATATTGCCACTCCCGCCCTTCCTCCCTCTCTCCCCTTCTCACCACCTCCATCCGCCGTGTCTTCGGCGTACAAAACCAATCCGACCCTTCTGCACCTCCTCCGATACCTTCCCCGCCCACCTCGAACCCCGTGCGAGCGAGGGGAAGGGTTCCGTCGGTCCCAAATCCTTGAAAACACACCGCCACGCCCTCCCTCATTGTCTCCGTGGAGATGGAGCGGGCGTAATCACGGGGCTGGTGCGGTCGGGCGGACTGGAGGGTGCTTGGCTTTTGCGGGTGGCGCTGATGTAAACCGAGAGGGTGGGTGAATTGGCGTAGATTTGCGTTTGTGTGTGCATGTGCGCTTGAGTGGTTCACGTCTGAATTTTTTTTTCCAAGGGTGGAGGGACGTTGGAGAGATGATAGCGGGGGTTGGATATGATTCGGAGGATCCGCAGCTTCTCAAAAGGGATGATTGCCACAGCGGCCGTTTGTTTTTGTCGCGGGTTCGCGGAATATACCTAAGTGGGGGGCGGAGCAGGAGTCCCGGGTAGGGTACCACCGCACCAACGCTGTCGTTCCACGGAACGTGCCCGGTCCCTCTTCTTTCGACAAAAAATTGGTCGCTCACTTCCTCCTCCTCCAGCTCACAGTCAGAGTGTGGAAGTGTTCTCAAAAGGTGAGAAACATATGTATTCAATTCATGTCCTGTTAACTATTTAGATTTCGGTTATCATTTGCGATAGTATGTATAGGATACTTCCTTTCGCTCAAATGCATCGATTACTGCTGTTCGAAGTTTAATTTGATTAGAAAATATCGAGGGCATTGATAGCCGTCTCCATTTTTGCCTCGCCGTAATACGACACTCATTGTCGTCTACTCATTTCCCAAGATTCTTGGACCTGAACGCGTATTGCTTAGCGGTAATGTTAATGTCACTCATATTGCTGTATGTTTCAATAATGGCTGAATTTGCTATTTTATCCATTAAAGACTTAGAGCCACGTACCTATATCCCTCTCACCAGTCCATTGAGTGACAATTAGAAAGCTTCAGAATTTAAATAGGTATTATTTGTTCTGAAGTGATACTACACTCTGCCATACCTATAATTTTGTTTAATGTAGATCAGCATAGTAGCAACACTTACCCAATACATTTTTTACTGTGGCGTCGATTAGTTTCATCTCGCTGCACATTCCTAAGCTGCTCCTCCGCCTGAGGAGTGCAGGGTAAGAAGGTAGCACGGAAAATGTTGGCGAATGCGTTATCTCGCCTGCTCCCTCGTTCATCTCTCCTTAAGTTGGTAAAAAGGGGAGGGAGTTAATGGGGGGTGGTGCTCAAGAGCGGGAAGGGGACCATGAGGGATTTCTCGGGTATTATTCACCAAAAGGGTGGCGGGGAGCCTTCTCCTTCGTCTTGTCTTCCAGCCACCCTCGCCCACTTCCATAAGTAAGGCCCTTTCCGACCCCGTCTCCTCCCCTCCTCTTCCCTAAGCCATCCGTCTTCATACTTCACCCTTATCTCCCGTTGTCTACCTCTCTTTCATCTCCACTCTTCTCCCCATTCTGTTTCCTCCTCCCTCCCGACTTATTCGCAAGTTCTCCTCTCTTTGGCCCATTTCCCTTCCGTCCCCCATTCTCTCCCGCTCGCCGACCGCCAAACTCTCTTGTTCCCCGCGCGAGGATTGCTCTTATCTTCGCCAAAAACTCCACCTCCCCACATCCCTCCCCAAACTCTCCACCGTGCCCTGTCTTTGTAATGTTTGCGCTTAAAAGTCGTAGGGGAAGTTCACGCGGAGTCGCTAGGGGGTCTTAAAATTCACTCCCTTCCCGGAGAGTTTCAGTGTGTCTCCTCATACTTGCATGTAGGTATGTCCGAGCGTGTGTTTGGGCGTGAACACGCATACGGCCCATTGCGAGCTGTTGCTTCCGCCGCTCTCCGTTGACTGCTTGTGAAAGTGGGGACGCTTGCGTTTATGTATATTTTTTCTCTTTTCCGAACAGCCTTCTCCAAGCTAATATCCGAGCGACAATCTCCAACGTTGCTATTGTTATGACCCCGGGTTTTTTTTCTTTTATCTCTTCACTGCCGGTCGTAATCATATTTCTCACGTGCGTTCATTCGTCGTTTTTGTCGCCATTTGCGGTTGGATTGAGTAAGTTGAGGCGCGCTGTTTTAAGAACGTGCGAAATCACGCTATATGCAATGTGTTTATAGCATATGTGCTTCGGCAGTGATTTCACATTGATAAACGTCACATTGCATTTCCGGAGACGTCCATTGCTGTCGGATTCTTCTATTTACATATCATGTTGTAATCGGCAGATACTAAAGGTTCTCGCGTAGTGAATAGAACGGTCATGCATGGATACCAATATCTTTCCTGCTGTACTCGAGAAGAGTTGATAATTTTGCAGGTGCTGAGGCATTTCATCTCCCAAGCCGTTTCGTCTCGGGGTTTTTTTTGTACACTTCCAACGGTATGAGGGAGATAATACAATTCATCTCCTCAGTTGATGGCCATTCATCCGCTTACCGTGGAGATTATCTCGACCCCCTCACGGAGAGTCATTGGCCTCCGAGTCTCCCTCCCTACCTCTATGAAACGGATGACGAGGAAGATGAGCTTGGCGTAAAAAGATATGGAGTTGCGTAAAAAAAAGGCAAACTAACACCAGCCTCTGGAAAAAGGGTGGGTTGTGAGGTTAAGAAAGGGTATAGATGAGAGAGAGAGAGACAGAGGAGGGTGGAGAAAAAGAGAAAGGATCCTTTCATAAGCCTTCTCCCCTCCTTATTCTTCGAGTCTTTGTTCCGAGATTTCTACAATGAAGGAGAAAAATGAGAGCATGGGTTAAAGTATTCGGGCGGCCCAAAAACGAGCCCGGTCCTTCGGGCATTTGTTGCTTGTCTCGCGGAAGAGAGAGAGAAGAGGGACGGAACGAGAAAAGGAGGAGGACGCGCCGAGAGTATCAGACGATTCCCAAAAAACCGCAGCGGTGAGGAGAAAAAGAAAAAAAAAGGAAACTCGTCATGCTCGGGGTTAAGCTTGTTTATATGTCGACTTGAGAGACAGAATTCCCTAGCAGAGAGAAAGAAGGTGAGAACTGAATGGTGTGCTTGAGCTGAACATGAAGAAAACCGCCTTCCTGAAAAGAGTTTCCGTTCAATGTACGATGAAATTCCACAATTCAAGTCTCTCCCTTAGTTTTAATCATCACCCACCTGGAAAATATGAGTGATAAAACAGATTTATGCTTCGCATTTGGAAGTATTTTACATTTCCATCGCAAAGAGCTAACATAAAAGCTTCACAAATGCCGCGAACGCAGCATCTTTTTAAATATCGCAGTTTATACTAATATATTAATACTAATTCTTTTAACTGCATGATATGCAGTGCATGCTTGGTGAGAATACACCCCCTGCCACACACCTTTGAGGTGGCTTGCAGGGTATTATGTAGATGTAGATTAACAACATGACGCGCCCCTGAAATGTTTGGAGAAATCGATTTCAAGTGTTCCACTCTCGAGGGCCCAATTCATGAACGACTTCCTAGAGCATCGGCTATGACGAAATTTTGACGTCACAGCCCCGGCATATGCCGATTGCGGCATTTAAAAATCGTGATTGCTGCGGCCGTGACGTCCTCGGCTTCACTTCTCGGGACCCGACGAATACAAAGTCTACCTTAATCATGAACCACGCCATAATCACACGTATGGTTTCCGGACATTCCTATGAGATTCATTTATCGAATCGCGAGATGCCCACGCGTTCCAAGAAAAACCTCTGTGTGTGCCCTTCCCCCACTCGGCGGACGTGGCAGTTAGTAAACAGCAGAAGGCAACGGTGTGGAGGGAGCAGGTTTTCCTTCGTCGCCTGCCCGCTTGGAGGCTCTGCCGTAGACGCTTCTATCCCTCCTCCTCTCTCGTTCCTCGAGCCCGAGGCCAAGGAATGGCCGCCAAGACGCCGGCCGGGAAGCGGTAGGATGGGGAAGTGCGTTAGCAGTTGCGTCGGAGGGGATGGGAAGGGAGATATCGCCGAGAAAGAAGGATGGGGGAAGGAGAAAAAGAAGAAGATGGTGGATGAGGAAAAGACGGAAGAGGTAGAGAGAGGAGTGAGTTTGGGTGGTGGGCGAAGGGGTTCCGTGGATGGAAGGCGAGTGTCTGGAGAGTGAGTGGGGAGAAAAAGAGTTGGATAGAGCCAAAAAAATGAAAGGAGAACCTTTGAGGGACATCTGGAAGTAACACGGAGTGGATTTAGACGAAAGGCAAGTGCTGCGGGGGATGTTCTCTACGGCACATGTGGGAGGTCTGATTCGTGAGGAGGTCGGTGAAGTAGATATTTACCCTTCTAGAATTTCACGACGTTAGAAGAAAATCTCCACGTAATCCCCTTTCTTCATGTTGAGGTGCTGATTTGATTCTTGTAAATGTGCTTTTTCAATAATGAATCTATAATGACTGGAAGCATCAGTAGTAACCGCAGTGGAAATATTCGTTACTCCAGGGTGTTTACGCTGTGCGAAAAGGACACAGTCGCCGTTAAAATGAAAAATTTTCGTTTTTCCCTCCCGAAATTCGAGACCACAACAGAAATAAAGCAATACAAATACGTATCCAGATGGCACAACATAAGTGCATCCATATCGTACACTGTCTTCCTCGTTGGTTGTAAAAAGCTGGTATCTTTATCTCACTGCCGCAAGTGCATATGTGCGGATCGCAGGTTAAAATAACTTTCATGATCGATGTGAATAAATTATGCCACGAGATCCCGACATCTCCTTCCCCTTGATAGAACCCTGCACACGACCATGCTCCATGTGGACTGGAAGAAGGCGACAGCTCCAGCCTATCGATGAGGGTCCCGACTCCCCGCCCCCCTATCTAACATACAGATTAGGAATCGAAATGATGTAAAGGAAGGTCTACCCCATTCTCTTCGCCAACCTCTGATGTATATTGTGTTGCGCGCGGCAAATCAGCCGTCATTACTCGGGCGGTGATCTCATTCGGACGCGGAAGGAAAGGCCCCTCGTAATATTTCTATTCCGAAATAGGCTGGTGCGAACTCCCAATTACCCGAACATAGTGGCGTTTGACGGTCTCTAGAAGACGTCACCGGCATTAACCCCGCGAAGACGTTGCCTGAGGAGGATGCGAGATTGCAATGCATGCATTACGCTCGCTACCCCCCGACGAAGGCACGCCCGTCTCGAATCGAATGATGGAGAGAGGATAGGTGAAGGTAATGATGATGATGAGACCACCCGCCCCTGTTCCATCCCCGAACCCCCTGTTTTCCCTCACACGTCACCGCCACACCCTTGAGCACGTCCACGAGAATATCAGGGCCCATCAATTGTTAATGCACCGAGGAGAATCCGAATAGGTACCCGTCGGAGAGACGCGTTCGAGTCTCATTGTCTCGTCGGGCTCCCGAGGCGACCGCGGTTGTTTGAGAGAAGCCTCAGGTTTTTTGACGCGGGCCAGAGGCGGGAGTATTATAACAGTAGGCTGGCTGCTTGTGGGCAGATCGCGGTGCGGCTCGGGGAAAGAGGCATTGGTAGGCGTTGAAGTGGATTGCGACGCCGCGGGGTGTGAGGTGAGAGAGAAGATGGCTGGGCACTTATATGTTTGGGAGGAGGGGATCGCGGGCATCTGGGAGGTGGAATGGGCATTACGATGACAGGGAGTCGTTAAGGGAAGCGCTATGCAGAGGTAGGCCGGGTGGACTGGCGTGAGGTGCGGCAGAGGATGTGGAGTGGGTTGAGGAGTGGAGAACACGGGGAGAGGTGCGGGGAAGGCCGTGGTGTGAGGTGCCGTAGGAAGGGTTAAAGTGGGGAGGAGGTGGAGAGGCAAGAGGGTATTCCCCACGTGGAGTGGGGAACGTGGGCAGCGGGAATGGGTGGAGGGGGTGGGGGAAGAGGTTTCCGACGCTTATAGTCGGAGAGCGCTCCCCCGGGGCCACCCCTACTACCCGGGGTCAAAGAACGGTGCCTCCTCACACTCTGCCAACACACGCTCAAGAGCCCGGCATCTCCACGCGAGGCATAAGAAGATGAGCGAGCTCGTGTGTGTACACGTATGCCGGCCGAGAGTGTACCGTCCCTCCCACCGAATCCGTCCGATACAGCCGAATCGTCGATGGCCGTTCAATCGCTCCCTCCCTCGCGAATGCTGTCTCTCCCGCGGAGATATTCGCGTGGGGTGCGTCTATCTTCCATCCTCCTTCCATTTCCCCCTCGGCTAACGATAGAGAGAGCACAAGAGTGCGTCGTTCGGGAAATAAGGCGAAGGAAAGCCACGGAATCGTAGCCGGGTGTTTGGTTGATGGTGGGATGAATTGGTTTCGACGCGGGAGAATGGATTGTCGGCTAGATACCTTCCGCGAAGATTTGTGTGTGTGGGAACCTAGTGTTGATGTGAAGGCCCACTAGACCGAATCTCCGCGGTATAAGTGGCCGGCAACTTGCTTAGAAGAGTCGCTTGTTGGGAAGTCTTAAAAAAGTATTTTTTTTGTAATTGGCGATGAAAAAACTTTCTCGCGTACGCAGTAACGCAATTTTTTAAAATCATTTATTTTAAAATAATCTACATCTACACGATACCCTGCAAGCCACCGCGAGGGTGTGTGGCAGGGGAATAATCGGAGTAAGCTAACAATATAACACTACACATAAGACCACCCTCGGAACGCTTTCCATACTTGCAAACAAAATTCTTCCCTGAAAAGAACTCCGAAATTCGAGCAATGATGTTCATCTCACCATAGTATGTAATGGTAAAAGTATGAAATAGATATGGAAATCTCAAGTCCTCGACATTGTATAGCATTCGAAAGAAGGTTCTCGCACATAATAATCACCAGCCTCGTTTCCGTTTGCACGACCTCATTGTGTAGAGGTATCTTTCAATTTTTCTCCAAGGACAAAGAAACAATCCCGATACTAACTCATCCCAATGCCAAAATAGTATCAGCCTTCGTCATTCTCTTTTGCAGCCACTTCAATCCGTGTTCGTTTCATTTTAACTCGGAAATGTGTTTATTTCGTCAGAGCGCCAGCTCTCTTTCAGTGAACGCGAGGTGAAACTCCATGAATCGAGGTTAAGGTTGATATTTTCGTTAATTTCCGTTCGAAAAAGCCAGGAAACAGAATCGCCTCATTAATATTCGCCCCACTGGCGTAAGTTCTGCGCCAGAATCACTCTCTTGCGGGCCACCGGCAAACGAATGTCGGTAATCTACCGGTACGACCGTTCTGGCGTGAGAGTTATGCAATGGTCGAAATTCATGAGGAATTCGAGCATGGTCTTTTGCATTACGATGTTGTGCCGTAAATACGGCGGGGCCAAATATTGTGCGGTCACTTGATCCACTCGAGGACTCTCTCTCTTTTCTCCAGTTTTGCCCCTTGTTAGTTTCGGATTCGTCCGGCGTGACTTGGATGCTCGACTCGGTGGTCACTGACCACGTTTCCGGGAAAGCTTTCGGCGTTTTTTAAATTTTTTCCTACAAGATGGATGGCCCGCTGCGGTAGCGGTGCTACTCAACGCGGTAGGAAAACATCCGGACTTTTTGAAAGACATCTGCCATGGAGTCTGCGATGGAAAACGGTGGTTCCACCATCCCATGATATTTTCATGCTTCATTGAACCACTTTCCTCCTTTGGACATCACTTGATGGCTTGTCGAGGGCTCTAAATATCCTTCAATTTAACCTCTTCGGCCTGTTTTGGGGAAGTGAAATGCAGTTTTCAAGCTTCATCACATGCGATTTAGCAAGCGCGTGAGTCGGCTGTAACGGGTAAATATTATGAAAAAACGGGTTTCGTCCACTCTCCGACCAATCCTAGGAAATATATCCGTCGCCATTTTTATTTTCACCCCGACTTCGAGCTAACATTCAGCGCAATAATATAACGAACTCGCTAGGATGTAATGTGCTTGCAAAACACTTGACGGAAATGTAGTCATTACTCGTGTATTTTCTTGTTTTTGTATGCCTCGGCGTGTTTCCGAACAGAATCATCCCCCGAAGGACATTGGAAACGACAACATGCATCACTCAACATTTCAAAGGCGGTCAGAAGTAACGAGGAAGTCGATCGTCTCCGTACTGACTGCTCCCCGTTGGGAGGTGTCTTTTTTCCTTTTCTTTTTTTTTTCTTCTTTTGACATCTCGGCTTTGGATTCCTCGTCGTGTCATTATTGTAACCGATTCCCCCTTATCTCGCCTTAGGAAACTGAGGAAACCTTTCGTAATTGCTTGAAGCACGTATTCCTCGGTTTTATAAATTGTTACCTTTCTCGGAACGAGAGATTTCTTGGATTTCCGTGCTTATGAGCATACCAGCACGCCATCACAGGGAACTGTCGGAATGCAGGGAGCTTCGGGTGCTCATTATAAGGTGGCCGGAGCGATTTGTTTTTTTTTGAACATCGTCCCGATTCACCGAACATCAGTAGAAATGTTCCGTGTATATTCTGATTTACCCAAATCGAATGTAAACGAAAAACACGAAAGCCGAGGCGATTTTCCTTCTCTTGGGGTTTTCAACGCGTAAATGTTAATTTTTATATATATATTAATATATCAACAACCCGAAAACAACACTGGGGTCTTTTGCATCGTGCTTTTTAACAAATAACAAGCACAGACATCCATGCCCCAGTAAGTGAAAATGCTCCCCGGGCGGGGTTCGAACCCGCGACCCTGGGATTGACAGGCGAGCAATTTACCGCCGCCACCGGGGTCGGCAAAAATGATGAAGTTGCGTTGAACTTTTGGATGACTCTCGGATTAACGACGCTAGTCTTTGCAAGTGAAGTGCCTTTAAAACATTACAAGCATAGCCTTTGGATAGCAAGAGACATTTCTTCCTTCTTGCTTTGTCCATTGCGTGATAAAGACTTGCAATGAGGTGACGTCAAATTCTAATACAAACGATTATATTCATTTCTGAATAAGCTTGTGTTAAATCCCTTGATTTTCGCTGAGGTAATTGAAAATTACAAACGTTTAGTGCGTTGAAAGTCGTCGGAGATGAAGATGTCGTAGTGAAGATGGCTTTCGATTGTTGAAAATTCAAATTATAGTGTCTCGACGTTTTTTTTTACGTAGCCTACCAAACGTTGTACCATTCTTATTTATGTAAAGGAGGATAGGCTGGAGAAGTTTTTAGATATCTTTGCGCTGGATGAAAAACCAGTGATGCGACTACAATCAATGAACCACGATTACCGCTGCATTCACCTAAAGTTGATGATGAAAAACAACCGCGGAGCGCACTCGAGCCGCAAGAAAACTCTGCCCGGAGCGCAGTCACAAAGAGAAAAACGAATTGCACATTCGGCGAGGCGAAAAATCATGTCGGTGATGCTGCATCCCCTGCATTGTTTATTTTTTTGCTGCCCTCCTCGCCTCAATTAGCACGGGTGGGTAGTAGCGTTAGCGCAAACCGGATTTCTTAGGGAAAACACGGAGAGACGCGCAAAGGTCTTACGGCCACTTGCCTGTGGGAGTGAACCCGCGAATCGTGTGTACGCACAAAATGGGGTGGGGAGGGTGTCGGCGGTGGAAGGGGAACGGCGATGGTGGAGGCGGGGAAAGGAAGATTTTAACGACCTCATGAGTCGCTTCGTACGAAAACTCTCGTCTTGTGTTCCTGCCTCGGTCTCTCGTCTTTTCCCAAGGAAAGTAAATGACCCCAACTGGCGCTCACGAGCGCAGGAAGTGCCGACGAATGAGAGAAAGAGGGAGAGATGTCCGCGCTTTCTAGCTCGCACGCTGCTTCGAGTACCTTATCTCGCGTAATCACTTCTTTGCCGCCTTCTCGTCTCATTTTCCCTCTCAAAATCTTCGCTCTATCCCCTCTCCCACCCCCGCCTACATCTTAAGTCTTGTCACACTCCGTCGGGCAACGTTTCGCCTTCCGGTGGGCGAAGCCGGTGAGAATGACTCCTCTTCCAGCATTTCCCTCGAGCGGTCGCCGGCGCCTCGGTGCGCTGGGCTACCCCCGAGTTCCGCAGAAGGTGCGAATCAGACTAAATCAGAGTAAAGATGCGGGCCTCATTCTTCTGTTTGCCTCGCCCCCATGGCTCGCGATATATCGGAATTTGAATCACAACTCCCGACGAAGCAAGCGTGTCGCTAAAATTTCTATATATCTCCGTTAAGACGCTAAAAATATTTCAAGGTGCCATCGCACATAATGGCGTAATAATCCAGTGGTTAGATTATTGGTCTATCGAACGGAGTAGCCGTGTTCTCCTTCGGAAGACACCTTTGATTATGTTTACTGAGAGAACTGAATGATTTTCTGGGTACAAGATCTTTCTGGATAAATTTATGCGGCATAGTGCAGTAACTGCTCCCCTACCATGTTGTGCAAGTTCACATGCCTTTGGGCTTAGTATGCACATGGCTGCCTTCGCCTTGGTATGCACTCTGCCCTCGCCAAACATAACTTCGGATAGAGTACTCTTGAGTTATCGCTTACTTCTTATCGGATTCATATATTTTACTGTGCCAGGGAAATCCGTCTCTTTTCGCGGACCTTCAGTTCACGTAAATATCGCCATATTTTCCATGAATATCTCAAGTGGCAATCGATGCCGCACATTAGCGCGCGGCCTTACCCAACACGCCCCAGACTCCCTTTTGTTTTCTTCCGTCCTTTCGGCCCCTCTGCGTCTCCACCGGTCGATCGCCCCAAACCGAGGGCAGGTGGGTGGAAAGGTGGACCTTCTTTTGGGGAGGAGGAGCGAATCCCAGCCGCTCGCCCGGAGTATCGGATGTGAACAGAAAATGGAAATATACGTGCGCGCCGTAGCGTTCAGCTGGTTTGGCGGCGGGCGCTGGGGGTCGGGTGGGTGGGTGAGGGGGAGGGGGGGAAGATGGGTTCGGGGCGAGTGGGAGAAAGATATCGCTTCAAACGCGGTCCGCCGAGCAATGATACAGCAAATTAGCGGAAGTACCTCCGGCGCCTCGGGGGGGTGTCCGTGTGAGTGAGTGGGGAAATTGGCGGCGATCCATTTCTCAGTCCCCGCATATCGGGGGAGGAAGAGGCAATGGTAGGCTGTATCTTTTTTTATTCGCGAGGAGCCAGTTACGTTCCGTTCGATTTGTCGTATCGAGCGGGAAAGGTCCTTCTCAAATAAAAAAAGAAAGGTCGGATTGAATGGCTAAAGTAATCAGAGCACGGTCTAATTAAATTCTTCCGTATTTGGTGTGTGACTTAAGAGGTTAATCCGAGCTTTGGCCAGGGTTTCTTTCGTAGGATTTAACACATCGATTGATTGCCTAACAAGGGTGGAAAGAAATTTATTGGCTGTTAAGTTGGGATTAAACTTACGGTCATTAACAAAGATGGGATTTAATTCTCTTCTTTCCCACCCATTTTGAATTTGATTTTGGGATTATTTTTTATCTAAGTTTGAAAACATTTTATCCCGATTTTGAGTAAATCCTAGGAACCTGCTATGCCTAATCAAGTTATTGTAAGGTATATTTCCATTAAAAGTAATACAAGTTCTGTGCTATTTCGTGAAAATGTATTTAGCCCTTGGCTACACGGCGTTTTCCACGGTGCGGTCTTGTTCTTTTTGGAGAGTTTTCGCCCAAAATGTTTGACGTTTCTAGTGACAAAAGCCATAATAAGGTCTATCCAAACAAAAGCTTGGGTTCCCCAAGTTCCATGCCCTCCAGAAGGTGTGAGAGGAAAGGCTAAAGTTGATTCATTTCCATCAACGCCGATAGGGTCACCCCAAGTCGTTAATTACCGGTTCGTTCTCATTGTGCGATGATTATCTTTTTCCCCAGGAGTTAGAGCGGAGGTGGGAACAATCTTCGTATACTTTTTTTCGAAATTAGATTTCGAACTCCTCGAAAAGGATTTTCTCACAATGGAAAACGAGCTGAACACGACTCTTTTAAATGTCCCCCTCCACGAGTATTTTTTTCCCTCCTCGTCTCATGCCGGAGGAGAGCTATTTAAATCCTCGTCATAATTAGAAGGCACAGTGAGAGGAAAAGAAATGGATAAAGAGTAGAACTTTTGCTTTTTTAAAGGAGAAACGCAATCCTTTTTTGCGTGCGGTTGAAGTCTTGCACTCCCCTCCATGTCTCCCCAAATATACCAACCGCGTCTTCCCCCTATCCAACTTTTCTTCCTTTGTCCCTCACGGCGTTTATCTACCTCGATCTCTTTCCTCCACTTCCTACTCCCATTCCTCCCCTCCCCCACCCTGTCACCCTCTTCTCCTCCTCCACCACCACCACCTTCCGCCCTATCGGCCTCTTCCTCCTCCTCCTCCCGCCCTACAAGCCTCTATTCTTTGTCCTCTTCCGCGCCAAGTGCTTAGCAACACTGCTCTTTTCCCACGATTCCCACCCCCTCATCCCACTCCATAGCCTTCCCCTTTCGTTCCGCGGCACAACACTCCCTCTCCTCCTCCCCCACTCCCTCCCACGGAGGCATCGGATTTAATTGCAACCTCCCAACCACCTCCGCGATTCCCTTCTTAAGACACCATCCCCCGCATATCCCTCGGACGAATCTGTTTTCCAACTTCATTAAGATAGTAGTGCTCATTGGAATATTTGCCATTTTTTTCGGTGATTTTCGTTATTTTTTTAAGTATTCCTAAATAATACGTAATAAAGTGTCTCATTTGGATGATTCAGGACAAACTGTTTCCGATAGCTCGCTAATACAACGCTCTTGGAATAAGGATTCCATTTCCAAATCTCTCTTGGTAGGTAGGGCTTATTTTTCGTACTCGCTAATAAGAAATACATCTACATCTACGCGATACCCTGCAAGCCATCGCGAGGGTGTGTGGCAGGGGCAAATAAGGTTCCTCTTTCGTGTATTTTTCATGTTTTCTGTGGTGACGGCGGACAAGATATCCAAGACATGAGTGATGACCTTCTAGAAAAGCATTTTAAGCGTATTACTTCCTCTAAAAAAATACTAACCTTTGTAAATGCTAACTATTGTACTTCCTATCAGTGCTTTATATCCTTTCACTTCGAGAAAGATAAATGTTTACAAGTCCTACGAGGTATTAATAGGTTCAATCTCACGTATATGTACACTGCGTTGTTTTACAATCCCCCACGGCAGGGTCAAAGGTTATTCCTTTCGTGGAAATTCCGGTGAAAGGGAACACAGCTCCAGCCCGAATAGGGAAGTGAAGCATCGATGGAATTAAAGGGAAGAGACGGGGAGTTTTCCATTCATAGAGGACAGTTATTTTGGTAGAGAAGTCGTTTTCTCTCCGTGAAGGGAGGAGACAATTGTTTTTTTTTGTACTCCTTCCGTCTCTGAACTCTTATCCGCCCGTTACGCATTCATGGTGGAGATGGAGAGGGGTAGAACTTGGCTCAGCGCACTATTTATAGCCGATGTGTGTGACAGCTGAATTTCTGAGCCCCAATTGACAATGAAGGAAGAGACAGAACGATGACTCCCTGACTTTTTTAACAATACTATTTCGTCTGTCTCCTAGTGAACAGCCCCTTTCTTTCCGACGTCCGGAGTAAATCATTTCTTTGATTTGAAGATGAAACTTCCTCAGGACTTAAAGATACTCTCGCCACTAACGAAAACTAGGAAATTGTAAAAGTATTCCTTTAGGTAATAACATTTTGGCTGATGTATGGGTTTAAGTACTTATCTTATTATTCTCGTGTTTTTCTAACTCGATAATGGTTTTTCCTCTGTGCAGGAGTAGCCTTAGTCACACCAGGAGAAGTAAGATTACAAGGAAATGAGTTTATAGCAAAGTTGTTCTACCTTTCAATAACTAAAACTTGTAACTTAAATCTGTACTTCTCTATTTAATACGTGTTAATTTCTATTGTGAGATGTCGAGGTAACAAAGATATAGGGTCCAGAGTACCTACTACCTTAAGTTGACAATGGCCATATATGTCACGGCCTTAGTTGTCTTAAAAATTATGATAAAGGACTCCAATTTACGGCCTCTAAATAGGTAGGCGAGTGCGTTAATCTGCCACTAACCAATGCTAGCAAGAATCACTGAATTCTCTGGATAAAGGCGTAAAAAATCAATTACGTTTGGATTTGTTTTCACTTTATCCTTATGGTAGTAAGGACGGCTATAATAGCCACCGAACAAAACACGGGTTTTTAAACTCCCCACGCTCTTGTTCCCTTCTTACCTCCTCACCTTCTTCCCCCGCGGAGTTTTCAATCCCTTGGGGGAAGATGGGACCACGCCCCCTTCCGCTCCCGAGACCCGAGGCGTGGGATACTCCGGCGCGGCGCTGCAAAATAGCCTCTCGTACCTCCCGTTCTCTCCTTCGCCTCTTCCTCCGTTTTGAAATTTCACTCCATCTCTCCTTTCCTTTTCCTCAATCTAATCCTCCCTACGCCTCTCCCTCCTCTTCCCACCTTATCCCCCCCCACCTACAGACCACTTGGGCTTTTCGTTGATGAGTCCCAATGAGGTCACGCTGAGTTGGCATCACTTCACACACACCCGTTTACACACGGGCAAACGTACGCACACCCTCTCTCCTCCCACCCCTCCCTCGCCCCTACTTTTGTTCCTCCTCGCTCTCTCCCCCTCCCCACCCCGCCCCTTTCGAGTGAAACCACTCCTACGCATCCATTACATACCCTTCCCCCCTCGCAATTTCATCCTATCTCGTTCCTTTAATCTCGAATCCATGGGCGTCCATTAAGACAGGTTAATAGATTTTTGAATAATATATACGAAAATCCAAGAAGGGAAATCGTTTAGGAGCGGGGATTAAAGTCACGGCGCTGATTCCGGAGCAGCAGTTGCGGAGGTGAGCGTAATTAGTTAGTTAACGTGGGATCGCCCGCGGTTATCTTCGAGCGGATTAGTGAGGTGCAGAAGTAGCCAGAGCCACAAGGATGGGGTAAATGTTCTAAAAGCATTCGTTCCGTGGACTGTTTCGGACATTTCCTCGGGAAAAGTTTGCCGAGTGAAGACTTACGAATAGGAATAGTTGTATCTGTTATACTTCGACGAATACTGGTTGCATCGGATCCAGAAATTGAATGAAGCTGATTCTTATTCGAAAATCGAGTCTGTATGGACCAGAGTGGATGTTAGTTCTTCAGCATTCCACGAAAGAAAATCAGTCAGTTATGTTTGGATCTTGAGCTTATATAGCTCAAGGAGCTGTAGGTAATTTTAGTGCTGGTTGATCATTTTCAATTTTGAAATTGTTTTAATATTGATTGGATTATGTAAATTATTTGTACATTTTCCCTATTCGTGCCAAAATTCTGCTATTAGAGATGGAAAAGGTGGGGAATCCCGAACTGGGTCATTTGCCAATAGTTCACTCTGTCGACTAGAATCTTCCTAGACCAAAAAAAAAACGTTTTCAATAGTAGGGCAGACGGTGACATAGATCCGTACAATTTTCCAGCACTCGCCATTTTTGCACCAAATGTCTTCGCGGTGGTTGTAAAAGAGTTTGACAACCGAAGAACGTTAAAGTTGGAAAGGCAATAAAAGAGAGTTTAATAGAACGCAATTCATCCAATGCATTCGATCACAAAACTGGAAAAATTTTCTGTGCTCTTTTCCGGTCTTGGTCTCTTTGGTTTACTTGTCTCCTCTTCCTATCCAGCCGATTCAAGACTATTCCAATCAGAGTCAAATGTACGACGTGTTCGAAAAATCTTAACTAAAGAAGCACAGCGTTCTCAGTTGCGAAAGATTCACGTTCGTCCCTGACTCTCTCGTCTTTGCCATGGCAGGGGGAAAAAGAATTGCTCTTTCTTCGCTGACTGGGCCTCCTCGCCGTGACGCAAGACACCGTTGTACCACTGGAAAGATTTTACATACCAAAGGGAGAGGGGGACGGTCGGCGTCGGAAAGGATTTAAAATTCATATTCAGCGCGATTATAATCGTTGGAAGTCTTTCGAGGTTTCCGGAGCTTTACTTTGTGTCTTCATAACGGTGCCATATGCATATTTTTGTGTGCAGATTATAATACGCGAAACTCTCATTCTATAGCTATTACATCAGCAAAGCGTTTTATTTTCGAATGGTTTTCGGACCAACACCAAAAATGGGTTTGAGTCAAATAAAAACATTTCATTCTTCCTTAATCTGATGGAAATAAGGAACCATGAACTAATCATAGAACCGGAATCTAAACCGTGAGACAAGAAGCGATATGCAAAATTCTGCTATAAGTAATGTTTAATTTGCAAGAGAAACGGAATGATATTACCTATCTCATTCATGGGAAAACTATCCATCTGCTAATATTTCATTGACGATGCAATTTATTATTATGTCCATTTCTTCGACAATTCCATCGCTTATTGTCGCATTTCAGGCAAGTTGAAATTTGCATGCAGCAATGATATTATTGCTATAGACCAATTATCTATCCAGCTTGTCAAAAATTTTCATGTACCATGAAAGGAGTCTAATCAGATTAGCGACTTCGGGCAGAAGTATCGCTGGCGTTGTTAAGTTTTTTATTCGTTGATAAGAAACATCCAAGAAGTTGTTTAGGATTAAGAAACTTCTATATCGATGAAATAGTAATACTTAAAAAGCTATGTGTGGATTGGGAAGTGTTGGATCTTGTTGTCCGAGTGACGCTCAATCATTGGAAGGGCACGGGTGATTTACAGGGAATGAGGAACTTGACAACGTTCGCTCGAGTGGGCAAGCGAAATGGCATCTCTATGTCGCGAGCGACACGAATCAAGCGAGTAAGACGAGGCCTGCGTTTCCAAGCATATTCATTCCGGTGACTTCCCACTCGGAAAACGCCGGGTGCTGTAGGAAATTCCCGCACCCACCCCGTTCCGTACTCGCTCGCCTTATCCAAGCTCAATCCTTTCACTCGCCAAATCCGAAGCGGCAACAGACAACTGAATCTTGCGGGGCACCTCTACCCCTTCCGCGTCCAAAGAATGCACCTGCCCTCCGACACGTCCACCGTCCAGTCCCACTCCTCCCTCCCATCAAATCTCTCTGCCGCAGCTGCATCAGCCCTTCCCTCGACTCCTCTCCCTTCCTACCAAACACCGTAACACCCCACACTCTCCCACGTCCGAAGCCATTCTTTCTTTCCCCACGGCCTAACCCAAAATCTCCAGCTATATAACAAGCTCTCACGTTGGACCTACCCATTCCATACTTGCCTTCCCCCTACTCCACTCCCTTGCTTCCGTTTCTCTACGAGAAGGAAGGGCTTCGCGTCTCGGTGCGCGTGTGATTGTCTGGTCGTTTGTTCCTTCCCACATATGTACGTGTGAGTGTATGTGTACGTACATCGTGTACATATGCGCCGTGTTTCTTCTCGAGGGCGCGTGCTGTGAATGGTTTTTGATGCGATCCGTGCGGGGACGCGGTCTCTGCCCCTCGGCTCCGGATTTGGTCGACGCGGCGACGACGGCCCCGTGGACGAAAGGAGGAGGATAGAATCTTTCCCCCTCTCTTTTTATTCACTTGGAGTATTTTTTCTCTCTCCCTCCAAATGGAAGCGGGTCGCTCCCTGCCCGGGGCATCCTTCGAGACCGAGTTTTTTTCGAGGGTGACTGAGGGAGAGTAAGGGGGGAAAGGGGGAAGTATATATAAGGAGAGAAGTTTTCGGAGGAACGAAGAGGAGAGGGGTTAAGGAGGATGGGAATAGAAGGAGGCGAAGGAGGGAGAAGACATTTACACAATGGAAAGGGGCGGGGAATGCCTCCCAATGGCAACGGTAGTAATAATAATAGCCGAAGACGAGTAAATGGATTCCCCTTGGCTGGAAAACCACGGCTGAGAATACCCCTCCCCCACTTGATTGGTCAGCCATCTCGTCCCACATGATTCAGCTCCAATCCGGTTTTGTTTACAGGTGTACGACCCATCGATCAACATCTACGTGGATACTTTTTATGGCTATTATACAAGGAATGGAATCTTCCACTCCGATCGTCCCTCCCTTGAGTACGAAATGATCTAAGGGGAATGTTTACGCCGGGTCCATTCTCCTCTCTCTCTCTCTCCTTCTGTCTCTCTTCTCCTGAGTTCAGAAACATCGCGCTTGGATTTCCTAAAGCAATGGGGAAGCTTCACTCACAACAATCCTCCTCCCTGATATCGTTTATTTGGATATCATTTGGCTCGTCTCTTATCTCCCAGAAAAATACAGCTGTCTGAAAGAAAACATTTACAGTAATAAAATAGCCTGGAGAGGGGGCCCAAGTAACGTAATCTTACCTTGCGTTTTGGGGAGAAGATAAAAGTAGGGTAGACTTCGTTTTTAACAATGTTTCCTTAGAGGTCGGGTGCCTACGGCTAGCCTGGGCCCTCGAAAAGCAGCGGCATATAATTCCTAGAAATCGAGGCAAATAACAGATGAGCTGGAAAAAACTGGAGCTTCTTTTGTGCGACAAAATGCTATTCTTTTCCCTAAATGCATGACCTTCTGTGATCACCGCAGTGACTTCAGGGCTTTATAGGCACTCCACATGATAGCATGAATACAAGCTTTCTACCGTAAGTGTAATCTTGCCCTCCTGCAAATCAATGAATTCCCAGCTGTTCGATGGAAAATTAAGGAGAAGAAAATAGTCTGTGATACACTTTACGATAAAAATCAAACTTTAAATTACTTATAAGTTGAAAACTTGGAAAACAGGAGAATATAAGAAGCTATGATACAGACTGAATATGATCGACGTTAAATAGGAGCTCAAATTATGGAAATTTATAATATTTATGCTTCCTAATCAGTGGAAAAATGCCTTCTATCCGTGATGTAATCCGGAAGCAACGGTATGAAATAAAGTAGTGTTTTACTAACCAGTGCTGTTTGTTACATAGTTACAACAATTATAAATGCAGCATGGACGGAGAGTTAGAAACAAGAAAATACAACTTTCCAAAATTTTGATGAATCTATCGGATCAAAGAAGATCTAATGCTCCCGGATTACGTCCTAGATATTCCACCTATGGGGATTTTCCTCTTCTTCGCAGTCAGATCTCGTGCCTGCGCGATTATTGAAGATAAATATTTTTCGTCTCCCTCCACACCGTTCAATGCTAGAAACAATTATTTCTTACCGACACCTACTTTTTATCAGCGCTTTCAACTCGCGCTTCGGAAATGGGTTCCGCAGCTCGAAAAAAGAATTTCTGGCAAGTGGAGAGCCCCATCCAATTAGCCTCGGGGAGGGAGGAAGCGGAGTTGAACTTGCGAGAAAAGCTGAGCATCGGCAGCTTCTCTGTGACATGGACTCTCGCAAAAACAACCCCCTCCCCCTCCCTACTCCGCCACCCACGCCATTCGATATCATCTTAGCTTCGCGCGAGAGCATGCCTTGCAGAAAAAAAATATATATCGTCCGAACCACCCCCCATCCCTCCCCCGAACTTTCGGCGTAATAGGAAAAAGATGAGGGGGGACCGGGAGGGATCATCCGCGCCATGCTCTCTCGAAAGAAAGAAATCTCAGAGGCTCGAGGAAGATGGAATCGTGGAGTGGGGAAGGGAGTGGTCTATTCGGAAAATAATAGCACCCTCCGTCTCGAGTTTCCTTTTTTTAAACAAGAAGAGGACCCGGCAAAAGTCTGTGCGGTTGCAGTGTTGGAGGGTAATGGTCGTCATATCACATGGTGCCAGAGTTTGGAGGGGTAAGCTGACCAACGAGAAGAAGCAAGAGCGGAAAAAATCTTTCCGGTTCCTAGCTGGGATCATCCCCTTAACGCTCCATTCCCTAGATTCCTCAACCGAAGAGAAGAAATTTCTTTTCTCAAGAAAGAAAACTAGGACTATGTTCCTGACCATCAACGTTATCTTAGGTTTGCACCACATTTCTTCTCTCCACAGCATCCATTTGTACGTAAGAGATGATTTATAATTTTCTTCGATAAAATGCTCCTCATAAACATGGCCGACTGTGACCCTCGTTCCATGATAGCAGACACTATCTGTTTGGGAGAGCAGCTACTGACATGAAATAGTGAAATGATTTTTTAATGGTAAATAGATAGGAAACACTGAAAATTAAGAATATTCTCGCCCTTATGAGTGGCTAGAGAATTGGTGATTCTCTTGCATTATCGTAAAATTTAATTTGTTTCCATCCCTGGCGATTATGATATCATTCGCAACCCCGCCGACATGTAAGTCTCTCTTCCATCCCGGCTCCATTTTCACTTCCCTCTTGTTAACACGTGAAAGAATAAGCCATCACGGTAATGAATGATCGGGACGCTCCCATCTGTCCGAGCGCGATGGCCAAGAATCCTCGGGAGGTTTAGCTGAGCAACAGGCCCCGCTCCCCCTCCTGGAGGCCACTCCCATATCATTCTTCAGACCCCTCCCCCCCCCCAAAAAAAAAACTCGCCCGGGATAACCGCAAGCCTTGGTCCATCTCCCCATGATCTCGGAATCTCTCCCCCACCGTCTACACTCCATCTCTCCCTCATTCCCCGGAATTGTGCGCGCGTAAAAAAGTGGAAATATCTTCCGTAAAAGAGATCGCTTCCAGTTCATAGTTGGCCCCGGGCCTAGAGTAACAGGAAGATGGTGTTGGGGGCGGGGAGGGGGGTGTGGAAGTAGGTAGGTGCGTGCCTGGCCTGTTACGACGAGGGGGAACATGGGAAGTGGGTGAAGCGATCCACCTATTCCCCCGCACATCCTCCTTTCAACGCTTTCTGGATGGCTGGACCGCGCCTTTCAACTCTCCCCCGCCCCTTCCTTGATCCCCTGGCCTACCATCTCCTCGCCTCTTTCGCCCTTTGTCCATTCCACTCTGCAGCCCACTCCCCTTCTTAATACACTTCAAATCCCCTCCAACGCCCTCACCTTCTATTCTCGTACGTACTAGAATCGGGGACGGTGGATGGAGAAAGAGAGAGAGAGAACTTTCTCGGAGGAGGAGAGGGAAAAAAGATGTCTGTAAGCAAACAGTCGATGGAGAAGATTGGGGAGTGATGTGGAAAAAAATTGTCGGAGAGGTCCGAACTACGGATTTTTTTTTAGTCCCCGAAGGAAAATCACGTGTATTTCTCTCCCATTTCCCATTTAGTGCGTGCGACGCCGATTGGAGTGGTGTCCTCGCGTTCAGTGGCCGGGAGAGGAGGAAGTGCTCCTTTACGCATCGAGCTCGCGACGCGTTCTGCCGTGGAAGGTCGTGGAAGATGTGGGACTGATGTTTCCTCCCACCGCGTCGGAGAGATTCCCTTCACCGGGTCGTCGGAGCGTCATCCGTCTCTCTTTTTCTTCTTTAATTCTTTTTAAGTTGTCGCACGGGGCCACTCTAAGTGATTGAAAACGGTGCGCTTATGGTTCGCGTCCCACGGAGTTGTCACCGTGGCGGTGGAGGAGGAATCGGGGGAAAGGATGTCGGAAGAGGGAGGAAAAAGGAAGAGACGCATTTTTTTCCCTCCAGAAGTGGGTTTGGAGGGTAGGGTATGGGGGAAAGTGTGGGAAAAAGTGCGCTTTTATGAAGAATGAAGTGGCGGGCGGACAGGCCCGCACTCGTCAAGATTGGAAAGTTATGTATTGTAGCCGGGGAAAGATTGTCATCCCCGGAAACTAACCTTCTCATAGTATGTATTCCTCCCACACCCCTTAAGGAACCTTCTCGAGAATCTTTCCTCGCCCTCTTATCCATTTCTCTCGCAAGTACACACGGGCGGCCTTCTGCCCCACCCCCTCCTCCTGTGTAGATTCTCGATTTTTTCCTTTCATCCCATCAGTTTGACAGCATGTCTTGGTGTCGGTCAAGCGTATGCCTGCAGGGGAGGGAGCAAGAAGGGGAGAGGATCACTGAAGAAATATATGGCCAAGTGAGCGATAGATAAAGAAGGGCGAATCAGAAGGAAACACATTTCTGTGAGAAACACATTTCATAAGAAAACACATTTCCTTTTGTCATCGGCTCATACCTTTTCTATTGCCTCCCATCAGTTTTTTGTTGTCTTTTGTATTCTACCGACTACTGAAATCTGATATTCTTTAATCTGGCCTACTCTCTCTGACTAGTAAACGACCCTTCATATTATATCGTAGCATTACCTCACTCACTATCCTGTACTATTTTCCTCTATTGTGGTTTGCTCAACTCTGCGTGGCTTCTCTCCACTTCAAGATATTTAAATCACCTATCATCCGTATCCCAATGTTTTAACCTAACCTTTTCCTATCCTTTGGAGCCTTTATAGAATCTTTCTCTTTCAATATAAGGCTATCTTTCGTTTTTCATAGGTTTTTACTCATGATGTCCCAGATGTATTCATTCTGCTCTGCGAAGCATGCTCCGAACAAATAATTTCCTTCTAAATTTCATTCTTCAGAGGAGCATACTTAATACCTGTCCAGATGTAATCCAATTTTTTTTCTTTATATCTTTCTCACTTATACAGCTCTTTACCGTTAATAATGGTGTATTGTTCTCATTACATATTCCACCCACTCACTCTACCTTTTAGTCTCTGCCGTCAACTTTCTTTTCTCCCCCACCAGGGTCAACACTTCATCATTCGTCCTTTTTGGTGACATTTCCTTTTTATTCTCATTCGAAGCAATATCTATAAACTCTCCAATCAATTCACGTCATCTCAACCTTGAGTACATGTCTCAAATCCACACAACGCCACGACCCATTTTTACGTATGAAAATAAAACGAGCTCTATTCCTCTCCTGCTTCCTGTGTGTTTGCTTTTTGTCCACAAGGAAGTCCCTTGGATTGCGGAGAGGAAGACCTCCCTGCAACCTTTTCGAATATCTCCCGTTCAGTTCTCCCTCCACCGCCTCTTCGCCCCTTCGGAGGCGAATCAATTCACCCAATGCGGCCGAACAATCATTCCTGGCGCTGGAAGCACGCGACCCACGTGATTGGCGTGCAAAATTTTGCTCGGGCAGAAGCCGATGAGGATGCCGATCGCGCATACCAAACGCCGCGCCGACGCCGGTCCCCCTAAAATAATGTGCCTCCATCGGAATCTTCGCCCGGCAAGTGACAGAGCTGGGCTCGTTGCCTCTGGGATTAGTGGCTCGGGTCGAGGGAGGTGGTGAATTAGTGATAACGGGCGTCCGATTCTGTTTAGCGAAGGTCCCGCCTCCGATTATCTTGATCGATTGATTTCCGGCTCACTGTGAGGAGGGAAACAGAGGGGAGCAGACAGGCTGTTACGTACCCGGTGGTTACGGTACGTGGTAGAATAGGTGGGATAAAGGGCCGCCTTGCTAACCGAGCTTGCAAATCCTCCCCCGCACTCTCACCGGTGATTAATGGAAGGGTATGATGCCGATCAACTTTGACAGGAAGGAGTTAAATTTGTTTGTAAACGGGCCTGGTGCAGGTACGTATCCGGATTATTTTTCAATGGAGATGCCTATCCCTAGGCTGCTGCGGAAACTCCCGTGATAGGGCTAAGGACTATAACCGAAGTCCCTACGACCCATGAACTCCTATATATTTGTCAATGAAGTCCATGCTATGCATAGAGAATGAGTTGGTGAAGTGGAACTGTAAAGGTTATAGGTATTGGAAACACCGACTTCTTTCCTTCCCCTTTTCCTTCACGTCTTTCCTTTAAACTCCTCACATTATACGCTATTAACAAAAACATCGCCACGAGAAGGGGGATGGATTTGGGGAGGAACGCGTCATTCTGCATCCCTGTATATTTTTCAAATTTTCCTTACTTTAGATTGTATCCTTCTTCACTCCATTCCACCGCCCTTCGTCTCCCTTCCACAAACAATATGTTAGGATGGTCCCTCTGAGAAGTGCGCTTCTATAGGAGTTTGGGTTATTGAAGGCCATAGACACCACGCGAAAGCGGGATCCATTATCCCACCCTTGGTAACTTGATTCATCCACCAACTCCTCCTTCCTGCCTCCAGCAATCTCTTTTTCTCCCCCCTCCCCATGCAGTTTCCAGCTCTTCCTCCTTTCGACTTCCCCCGAGATATTGCACAAAAATTCACTGAAAGTACATCCTCTTTGGTGGCGAGTCGATGGTCGGTTTTTTCTACCGTTCCGAGCATTAAACCACCGTGGACTCGCGGCATACCGCGATGGCGATGCCCGGATTCCGTAGATTGAAGGCACAAGGGCTGATGTTGGTTCCATGTAGCGCGGAGGATTTGCGGGAGCGTTCTTTTTTCCTTATATCTCTTTGGCATCTCTACAATTCCCTGCGGTCTCGTAGGAAGGAGCGAAATCTCTCCGCATTCCCCTTCTGAAAGACTTATTTTTCCGAACTCTTGTGTGGTCAGCGCATCCCCGCAAGATCCACTATCTCCCTCCCTCGTTTTCCTACGATCAAAGGGCAAGTCATTTTATTTTATCCTTCAGGCAGTGAGTGGTATCTGCTCGCAGTAACTAAGAAAAACAGAGGTGACTGAGTATGTATGAGATCGGGATGAAAATGCCAAATAGAGTGTCTCCAAGAACATTTTTCAAGATTTTCCACCTGAAGATTTGATTTTGTAATCGAATCCATTGGGATCAAGTCTCGTGACCCTATTTAAATTGGAGATTCAGCCGCCTTTAAGTTGTAGTTTCAGTTTTGAACGTGAATTTCAGGTATAGAAAAAGCATTCGTCGTGTTTCACTATTTCAGTATGATCTACATTTTTGCTGGTATTTTCACGATGGAAGATTTTTCCGCGAGTATATTGATGGAGTACCAGCATCGAACGATGCAGAAGCATTCTTCACCGCAAAATTGAATTACACCTCTAGCATTTTGGCTCCATTCCTTTGGAAAAACTTAAAAATGGTCTTTTATGCCTCTGCTCCCTTTTTTAAGTATTATTAATAACTGGAATGGTCTTTTCTCTGTGGTCCACTCCGAAATTACTATTAATTTACCAAGAGGTGTAACAGCTGATTGAAATTCGGTGCGTGTTAAAATCGTTAATAGCATGTCAACTAGGAACTTTTTCTCTTAGTCATTATGCATCACGATCCAAAATTGCCTAAGCATTCTGATAGGCTCAGCTTCTACCTCCGTAGAGATTGCCTTAGCATAAAATAGTATAAAGTATTATTGTATAAATTGCACGTACCGACAATCTTCAGTCGCCACTACGAAATACACATTTTCTGGAGAGTTGATTCGGTAGGCTATACTGCAACATATTGCCAGGGAAAAGAAATCTCTTAAGTATCATGATATGCTTCCATTCATTATGCCACTGATCCTTCCATCGCAAGGGAATACTGGGGTATTTTTCCCTTGGAGGGCCCTTGCAGTTGGGCTGCAATAACAAACCCGCGAAAGTTTAATAAAAATATTAATAAAGCATGTCATCATTTCCCACTAAATCATAATTTAATGACCACATTATGCAGAGGAAAGGGGCGAGAAAGGGGATGATATACGAGAAATTAGAGAGGGAGGGGGTGGAAAAACAAGGAGCTGTTTTTATTACAGAGTGTTTTTGAGACGAGAGAGGGAGAATAAGAGAAAGAAAGGAAGGTGGGTTAGAGAAAAGGGGAAGGAGTGGGAGGAGGGACCTTAAGTGGTAGGATAACGAGAAGCAAGGAACGAATTAAGGAAGGAGACGCGGGTGGGGAAAGAGAGAGGCCTAAGGAAGGAGGAAAAGAGATGGGGAGACGGGGAATGGGCGACCCTTGACGAGATGAGTCCGACCTCCGGAGAGAAAATGAGCAACGTATGAGATGGAAAGAGGGGTGACTTAACACGCATATATATATAATATGTATATGTAATATATATGGAAGACGTGCCTTCCTTGGCTGACAGGCTAGCCATCTGCAGTAGTTGACGGGTGTTGGAGGGTTGAATATTTTGAGGGTTGAGAAGGGAGGGATAGGATGATTCTCTGAGCACCCGAGTCCCCTTGCGGATTAACGAACCCGCCTCTCTCTTTCCGCACTCCTTTCTCCTCTTTCTGCCTCTCTCCCTTCCTTTCTCTAGACTGGGGGAGACAATGGGTTGGAAAGGGTGTGTGTGTGATTTACAGCGAGTTGAGGAGACCCGAATCCCTCGACCACCCCCCAGACCTCTGGCGCGGGACCGACCCCTTCCCTCATTTTTCCCGCCACATCCTGACGCCTTTCTTCTTATTATCCTCCTCCTCTACCTTCCACTCCTTTTTTCTCATTCTCCCCGAAGGGAGGCGCAGAAGGGTTGAAGTGGAGGGGATTCTCTCCTGAGCGCCCTCTCTCCATCACCCCAACAATCCCTCAAGCCATCTCTCTTCCTCGCGAGGGCGTAAACTAAAGGAAATCCCGGAGCTGCATAATTCCACTCATCTCTCACTCCGCCGCTGGTCCACCTCCTTACCCCCCACCCATTCAACCCCGTCTTCCCTTCACCCCCACTTCTCACCTGTTCCCCTCCTCATCTCCCGTGCGAAATTGAAGATTCTCCCGTCTCCCTTTGTT
Organism: Platycnemis pennipes; assembly: GCA_933228895.1. NCBI lineage: Eukaryota > Metazoa > Arthropoda > Insecta > Odonata > Platycnemididae > Platycnemis > Platycnemis pennipes. Next base: position 59,789,501 of record OW121853.1, read on the forward strand.
CCCAGCCCTTCAAAACGCTACCCGAAATTAGAGTTTGCGATTGTTTATGAGATTCAATTAAATGTTCCGGATCTGTTACGTGATCAGTTCCAAGGCCGGGTGTCTCTCCGTGACGATTGTGTTCCGAGGGAATCGCAAGCCTTTTCGCAGTCCCCACCCCCTCCCTCCCAAGGGATCTCAGAGGTTTTACGCAACTCCACAGTTGAGAGTGACACACTGTTAACACGCGCTACGGATGGCCGTAATGAGCTTCGTTCGCGGTCTTAAGCGTTGATTCTACGAATTCAATTCTTTCCAAGGTGAAAATATTATCAGTTTGTGAATATTAAAAGCTGATATTAACGCTATAGGTACTTGATTTTTTCCCAATGGACTCTAAGTCAGTGTCAGTGAATATCGCCTACTAGCTTCCATTCGTTGTTATCTTTTTACTCCTATAAATTATTTGTGAGAAGAATGGCATAATCTATTTTAATAATTATGTCATCAGGCACATTTTTTCCTTCACTCCAACGTATTTATATGCCTAAAATGCTCGCGATCTCTCACATAATCTTTGGTATTTATTCCTACTCAATATGCTGCTGATTAGCACTTTACATATGCTCAGTATTCTCAAAATATATGTTTCCCCACGACTCGTTTAATGGCAAACGTGAATACAGCTATGATGAATCAGAAGTTCAAATGTTAATCAGTTTGTCAGCTTAGATCGCTGTTGGGCACAACGTCTTACACGGAATTCATTGCATGAAGGGTACCGAAACCATCTCTCCAGAAACACACCGTCTATGGTAATATTATTAACAATTTTACCACGTTCCAGTGATACTTATTGGTTGTGTAGTATTATTACGTGAAAAGCAATTATTTTACTCTATTTAAAGTAATTTATATGTATTGGCATGTTCAAAACGTAATGCTATTTTAAATTTATATTTTCTCTTTCCAGGTAAGTGTAACTTCTGCTACGGCTTCCCTGCTGAGAACTGGAGAAAGTGGAGATTGGTGAGCTTACGTGCTTCAAAGGGTCATAATGTTATTATTGTAATTGTGGAGATTCTCCGATTAGGGTAGGTGTTCTTACAGTATCTAAACTGTAATTTTCATAGCAATTTCTGAAGAGCTGCTTCTCTACATTATTCCTTCGGACCGTCATGCCTCTTATACTCTCTCCATACTGTACAAAAACCCTTTTCTTATTCCCCCCTCGCCCTCGCTTATCAAGCATTCACCCTTCAAAAATGCCCTCATTATCCAGTTGTCCCTAATTACGCGTTTCATCCACCCATTCTTCATATTCCTAATTTCCACCGTATGTCGATGGTCTTCTCTAAGTATCAGTTACAGAAGTTTGCATTAAATGGATAAATGTCAAAACAATAGCTATCTAATGTAACTTCTCAACCTTGCCTTAAAGGGATGTTTTCGGAGGTGTCATTTTGGCTCCATTAAGGCGTGAATAAAATAAAGCCCAATTGACTTTGAAGCCTTTTGTTGCTAACGAACCATTGTCCTCAGTTCATATTACCCGCCGCCCTTGGGGTGATCCTCCTCGTGTCATCTTTGATAAAATAGCCATTGTTACAGGTTGAAGTTCTTCAACCTACCCTCCTTTGTGACCTCTCCCCGTCGCTATTGTCATTTTAAATTCATTGGGCGCCAAGACCTGTCCCCCTTTTACAATCCATGTCTACATGCCCTCTTCAAGTTTCACACCCCATACCGTTCATTTTCCTTGCGCTCTTGCCCTTCGAGGAAAAAAACATTTTCCCGTGTGAGAGATGAGAATTCCCGAAGCGAGATTGACTCTTTTCCCCGGGAATCCCACCCGTTTTTCTCTTCTCCTTCTTCCATATATCCCTCCCTCTCTCTGCCTCTCCCTCCTTTACTTTTATTAAAAACCTTCTCATCTTAATTGCACCTCATTTTTTCTCGCCCATTAACCGAGTTACCATCGAGGAGAAAGGGACGGATGGTGATCATTTGCAGAAAATGAGTTTACCCCTTCGTCTTTCCACCCCTCTCCTCAATCTCTTTCTTCCCCACTTCCTCCACCCTTCTTCCACACCCTTCCCGCTTCCCATTCCTTTTCCGTGCACTCTCCTCCTCACTCACAAACACACTCTTTCTCGACTCCACCAAATCCTCTAGAGATGCAGGAGGATGGAGAGGTGCGGGATAGTAGTGAAAAGACCCTTTGGGATGCCCCTAACCTGCGAAACCACCCCCGGGTCGAAACCCCCTGGGGGTTTGGCAAGGTTTAATTGCGGCCACATCAGATGTTACCTTCTCTTTGCATCTAATCATCGGTTTTTTGTGTCATTTTTTTATTAATCGCTGAAGGAGACTCGCAAAGTGGCAATTTTCATTCCGATCTCGCGTCAATTATTCCGAATATTTTCGAGGGTTTCCTCCAACCTCCCTCCCTCCCCTCTGTCCTGCTCTCGAGTTTTGGGTTCCCTCAGACTCCGTGCGAAAGTGAGGTAGTAGTTTTATTGGCATCGAGAGAGAGAGAAAATTGAACCTTCATCGTCCCAGACCCTCCCATTCCCCTTCAGGAATTAACTTATGGATATAGAGCGTTTCGCCCCAACAAGATTACAAATCTCGCCCTTGTTCTCAAATATTTGGTTAGCGTTATGAGAATAATGCGATACTGATTGCTCGCGTCTAGGGTTACAGAGTCAGTAGTCCTTTTAGTCCACCGCCGGCGTTCAAGGAATTCGGCGGTGACGTAAAATATGAAGGAATTTCAAATTGGTTTCCGCTCCCGATCCCGGAGGCATTTTCGCGGACTATTTTTTTAATAAACGTCCCCAAATTCAAGGGAGATCATCCTTGTATTGAAATCTTCCAGCAAACCTATGAATTTTTCTGTAATTAACGTGTCAGACTTACGAGTTGAAGCAATTGCTGCTCTGAACTAATGAAAGGCTCGTCTGTCTTTCCAATATGATGATACACGGAAATAGACTGGCAGTATAAGTTCACAAGGCAATCTCTATCAGAAAGCGCATCAGTTGACTGTAGCTTTGACTCGGGAATATTCGAGCATTAATCCCACGCAATCGCACTTTTTCCGATTCCTTATGATGATTTGTATTCTCGATAGAGATGTTTATGGCATTCATCAGGAAAGCGGAAATAAGAAGGCGGAATTAAATTTGTTTTACAAGTAGGTAACTTCCATATCTCTCAGGCCCCGTTTCCACTACTGACATTTCTACGACGGTAACTCTCTACCCGCGCAATGCTAGTAATGGAAACGCTCGAAAACGCCTACCATGGTTGATAGTCCTACTAGCATTGAGTTACCCTTGTTAGATCAGGGAATAGTGGTTACCGTCGCGTCTCTTTTGTAATTGGAACGCAAGTTAGTCAAAATCCTGGTAAGAATTATGGGAAAACAGTTGAATCACGGATAGCGGTGAAGGATCGCGGAGTGTGCATCTAGGAAAACGTAGTTGGTGTGGTGTCTTTGTTTGGCTTAATACTTGATTTTTGTCTATGCTCAATGATGCTCCAGAGTTGTTATTACCTATGGTTTACATAATTTTATTTTATTTTCCCTGCAATGACCGAACAAAAGAATTGCAAAAACTTTGATCACGAGGAGACGGACTTGCTCCTTAGGCGTACGCGATAATCCCGACGACATTTTATTATAACAATCAATATAGATTCTTGAATAAAACTTCAAGTGCTTACACACTTCAATGTGCTACCATCTTTGCGCATTTCTATAACGATCGTCGATTTTTTTTGAACTGGAATACTGGTAACCGCTATTTGACGAAAGCAGTGATTACAAGGGTAACTTTGTAGCTAACTGGAACGCAGGTAGGTTATGAGGGCTGAAATAACCGTGGTAGAATGTCAGTAGTGGAAACGGGGCCTCAGGGTAGATAGTGACGTGCGTGAGTCTATATTTCATGCCAACGTTCCAGCGTTCACCATTGGGTCCGAAACTGAAGTCATAGACCTGAATTCCGAATGGTGAAAACACATCAAATGTGCGTATTTACGGGTCGTATCGTGGACTGCTAAGCCTCTTGTTCATGATTTCCGAGTTCGCCAGCGACTTCTAAGTTGAAATAGAGCGTCGGAACTCCTCGTCGAGAGAACTTCGTTGGAAAATTCAAGTACGTGAGGAACATCCAGAGCTGGGGATTGGCGATTTGTGCGCCCCTCATTTACTTAACAGCTTTTCCCAAAGCAACTCCCAGTTCCGGATTGGTTTATTGACGTCGCGGTGGTGAAGCTAAGCGGCGTGGAATGCAAAAGGGATCCCTGGCAGCCATGACACGACTAAATCCGCGGCCGCGCGTGGTGTTCCCATACCCTCTCTCTCTCTCTCTCCATCTCCCTTCAATATCCGCGCATTTTTATGTCCCTTCTATCCCCACGGCGAGAGGAAGAGACAGTCCGAGCATGCCCGCGCACATACTCAGCCGTCCCTTTTCCCAATGCCTCCCGAAGGACGAGAATTTATAATGCGCTTCGGGGAAGCGATTTGGACGGGTGGCGTTCGCTCGAGTGGTCAGGAAGGGAGGGGGGGGGGAGTGGTGCGGGGATAATGGGAGTAAGGGCGAGGTCAACGGGCGGTGGCAGGGATTGGAAAGTAAAACTCCCTGAAAACCCCCTCATTACCAGTGTCCTTTCCTCCGATTCCCCGTAGTTTTGATGGTCTTTGAGCTTTGAGTGATACCGATTTACTTTATTTTCCTTTATGCATCGTTAAACTTCTCCGCATCAATCGCGTTCGGTAACCAATTTCAATCATTAATAAATCATGGAGGAAATACGACTGAGGCACTCGGAGGTTGCTGGGTAATTTTCATTAAATGCTCTGAGTATATGGAAAAGTTTTGCAAAAATCACGGAGATTTCACTATTTGCGTTTTTGACAGTTTCGGCATTCTCTTAGAATGCCAGGATTCCGTGAGTATTTGCCACCCTTAGTGAGCGAGTAGGTATCTCGAGGGTTCGGCCATATGCGTCTCATTCTCCCAGCAAGCGCCTTCACCAGAATGCGGGCGTGACTGTATTAAAGGGGTTATGTGGGGATGGCTGAGGGGTCCCTGGGTGGGTCGTCCTTACTCCCCAACATCCTTTTCCCCTCGGAAGCGTCATGACTGATTTTTACGACATCCATCCTATTCCCCATCGTCTTCCCTCCACCCTCCGCACTTAACGCTTTTCGAGCGAAAAAAATAAGCCGGGACTGTGAGGGTCGTGCACGAACCGTTTATTGACACCAGGACTTCAACCTCGCCCACTTTCATCCCCTCAGTTCTCTTTCTCGGTATCCTTCACACCAAGAATTTTTCAGAAGTGGCGGCCCTATTGCGATGACTTTCGCCTACGCAGCGTTGATTGCTCAAAATTAAAACCTGCACGGTTATTGCATGAATGTCGATCGATGTTGGAAACTATTCCAACCACTGAATGCACCCTGAAATAAGAATGTTTACTATTTTTTTATATTTTTTCTCACTCTCTCTCATTTGTACGGTTTTTCTTCGTACCTATATTTGATCAATATCTCGCAAGAAGTAAAACAGGTACTGCTCATGTGCAGTTCAACTATCAAAACAGTCCACTATTACTGCAAAATTTTCGTCGGTATTTAAAGAATAATTTTTAGTTTGTAAATCAAAGAAGCAGAAGCGTTAACCATTAGTTTTTTTATTGATCCAGTGGAAGCAACCAACGGATTTATCTGCTTTGATGAGAAATTTTATCTTAAAAGTCTAATTTGATCTCAGTGACTTAATGGAATCCATTTGGTAGGTAAGTGCACTTGCAAATTAATTGGTCGCTTCTGGATATTTTGCCAGAAAAGCCAGAAACCCGTAATTAATTATTGGCCTATTGGTATCAGTCCTTCTCCATTATAAATAATGAAATAATTCCTTTCTGTACATTGGGAAACCTCTTATGACTTGAGGGAAATGGGTCGTTAGGGCATATTTTAGCAGGAGAGTGGCCTCATGGTCTCTCTACGCCCCAGCTACAAAGTCGGAAGTCCCCGACTCGCAAATATTTCTCCTGCTTCCTCCTCCCCATCCCTACCGATCTCGTTCCTCAGGAGAGACGTCCAGCACGGGCGTTTCCGCCTCGTACGATACACAACCTCTCCCGACCGCGAACCAAACCCGACTTTGGCGGCCAATTTTCTCGTCAATCCTTCCGAAAGGGTGGTGGATGTTAGGTGGGAGGCGGTGGAGGACGGATGGGGAGTGTGTTGCGAGGGACGGTGAGGGGAGTAGAGGGAGAGATATAGAGGAGGGAGACGATCGAGTTCTTCCTTCCGCCGTGTTCGGTACGTTCATCAAATGGACGAATTTACGAGACGCGTGATAAATTCCCGGCGTTCGAGCCTTCCCTATTCCGCTCCCGCCGTTTTCAGGAGGTCGAATTTTAAGCGCTTGTTACGTGTTCATTTCTCAAATGGGATCTTCAGAGATGTACCGCTCGGCTCTGCGTAATTGCCTCCAATCCTCAAGTTGTTACCCCCCGCAAAATTTACTATCGAAGGAAGTGGGAGAGATTATAACGTAGCAATTCCCCCTTTTTCACCCCGATGCTTAGGTTATCGCTTCCGCGTCCCTCTCTCCTTTTTTTCTCATTGCTATACGCTCCCTCTCAGGTTTTTACGCTTGACGCAGAGGGACATGTGTACATCGCCAGTTGATTTCCTGCATTCAAAGCCGAAAAAAAATAATGCCGTCGAGAGGGTGTGACCACCCTTGGCACATCTCTATCGCGCGGCCTTGTGTGATAAAATATCGCACAGGAATGAATACGGAATGAAGTTTGGCGCAAGCTGTTCTCGACAGGTCTGCGAGATGCGCAAGGAAATCGATTGCTTGATCGAAGAAACTGAATGGGGTCACGCCCTGCGCTATCACTCTTTTCCCCTTCAGCTATAGCTTCTCCATTTTAATTTTTTCTCCGTCCTATTTCGTTTGATCGGGCGAAACGCGTTTTGGTCCATGTATGTGAAGTCCGAATCCTTCGTTCGCCTCAGATGTAAGTGGGCCTTGTACTGTGCCTAATGGATAACACTTAACAAAATTGCTATGCGTAGTTGCATCTGCTGTTTGTGCGTCCGTTCCTCCGTTTATTGCCGCTATTTAATAATTCTTCTCTACCGTGAAGGAAAGACCAAGTGACCAATGCCTTCCGCCAGAAAAACCTAATAATGCATTAATGCGTACAATTAAAACAATCAACTCTCATTGATACATTAATACGTTAAGTATATTAATTTTCATAAAAGGGAGACATTCTCGTCTGATGTTTTAGCTAGCTCAAACCTGCCTCTACTATCAAATACCCATTGAGGTATCACAGTATCATTTTGCTTCGCCGTAACTGTCAATTTTTATCCCAATTCAAATTGTGGATGGTGTGACATTCACAGAGGTATAATCAAAGAATATGCACTTTGCATTTGTGCATGACTAGTTGTTAGTGAATCATATCTACGACGCCAAAACTTATTTAACTTCCGGTCAAAGTTATTAAATTGTGTGCACAAAAAGTTCATGAAAATCATTTTGAATCGGCTATGCTAGTAAAAGTTGAATTATTTATAAGTGCAATGAGCATAGACTTATCAGTAGGTATCATGTAAATGTCCGTCTACCTGACCTCCCGCGCATTTCGGGTAATTCAAAATGTACCGAATGGGAGCGATCATCCATGTCTATTCACGCGCAGTAACGTTATCGAATAGGCGTGTGGAACGTGCATAAATTATTCCTTTCTCGCGTCACGCAATCTCCCTCGCCTCGCAACTATCAATATTTGTGCATCTACATTAGTTGCACCACGGTTGGTTGGTTGCTTCGATCGTTCCTCTAGTCACGACACATGCAGTAAGTGATGCATTGGCCAGCGTTTCTCTCGGGTGAAATTGTCATTGGTGTGCGATAATTACATATTTAAATAAGTATATTGTCACAATTTAATCACTAAATACCTCGTGTAATGCATCATTTACATTTGACCGAAATCAAAAACACTTGGAATAGAATTTGGTTGGTATGACTAAAAGTATTTCTGTCTGGCTCTCTTGAATTTCTGATAAATCGAAAAAATATAATTCATTTGTATAGAGTGAGAATATTTGATATGCTAAATTTTTCGTTATTTTTCTATTCATTTCCACGAAGCTTAAATGACGTAACAAATAGTTTTATCCGGCCTCGACATTTCTCAAAACTGAAGCAAAAACCGGCAAATATCTGACATTAGAGTTAATGCCCCAAAGGAATAAAATCCCCACGAGAATTCAAGATTAATCTTGACCATTGATTACGAAAATTATTGACTGTACCTGTCAAATTTCGGTGTTCTCGCCGGCTAAAAATTTTCGAAATCCCCGATCAACGTCTTGAGGCTTGACGCCCGGATCTTGTGATTTCGCGCGTGAATTCATGCAATCGTGAGCGATCAATGATCTTGTTATTCGTGCTTTCACCAGAAAGCATTCACTTTTTAACGATGCCTAATCTCGAAACTTTCCGTCGTCGAAAAAAAAACAAGTCCGAATTTTTTTTCCATTTCGGAACCAGTATCGACTTTCTGAGGGCTTTTGCATGAGTTCGGAGACGAGTTTCTTTTTTATTCCCTTTCGGATGCAGCACAAACCCATCGGATCGTCGCCTCTCCCCGCCCGCCTTGCCACCCTTGCAGCCGACAGTGATTTCCTTCTTCCAACAACCCCTCTGCCCCCTCTCTGCGAGATCCCTGAGGAATTCCGGTGTGGTGGAAGAGAGAGAGAGAGTTCGATGCGATAGGGAAGGGAAGAAGGAAAAAAAAAACATCTCTTGAATAAAAGAGAGCGCGTACACACACGGTCGGGAGAGTTGAGCCCCGGACAATTGCAAGTTTAAGCCCCCGCACCGAAGCGGAATATTGTTTTCCTCCTTCCCAGAGAAAACCGACCCCTCGAACCCAATTCGTTTCTCCCATCACCCCTCCCCCGACCTTCCCGACAAAATCATTCCGTCATTTCGAGGGGAGAGGGGAAGGCGTGGATGAATGGATCCATCCAAGAGAATGGAGGGCGATTCGGGGATCTGTGAGACGATTTTACATGATTGAATATTTAATGGTGCATCAATGATAAAAAAGATGCGACGATGGAGAGTAAATATGCCAGTGATGAAGTATCTATGCATATAATTCAAATAATTCCTCAATTTAAAGAGTTAATATATCGTGAGGCTTCATGGCGTGTTTATATTCATATCAGAGACCAATTCAGACTTAAATTTTTCTCAGACGGAGGATATTTATAACAACATGCGCTTCGACTCACTGAACCATCATCTATCTCATAATGGCTTTCCTCTAGGAAATACAAAGTGCAGTAAGTTTTCTCAGGTTATGGAAAAGTGTAGTATTTATCTGTTCTCTCATACGATGCAAGGAAGAAAAAAACAAGTATTTTCCCGTGTCAGGGAATTTTAGACTGCAATTGCTCCCTTAAAACCATACTTAGGGGAGGCGGGCTCCCCTCACTTCCAGTACAGCGAGCGCGTGCTGCTAAGATAGTCTCTCTCCCGTATATTTGCCTTTCGCCGTAGCCTCGATTTCCCCTCCCACCCGGCATTAAACGGTCGGAACTTGCCCCGCTTTCTGTCGCCAAATACAAGGTTATATATCTGCACGATGTTCCTCTCCGAGTAGACGGGGGAAATGGTTGGGAGCTGTTTGGACGGGGTGTGGGGTGGAATGAGAAAAACCCTGCCTTACCCCCTCCACTACGCTCTTCTCTCCGGGAAAAAAAACCTAATTGCACATATGAAAAAATAATATTTATACATCTCCGGCGGGATTAAAAAGTGGGAGTAATGAATCAGGGCCGTCCCGGCGCGGGGAAAGAAAGTTGTTTTTTTATTGCTCTTTCTAAAAATATTACATAGACGCGCGCTCTTGTGAATAAATATATGTATCCCTGGGGAGGATGGGATGGAAGAATCGAGGTTCGGTTGCGCTTGGGTCCCGACAACGATGGATGTGTCTCCGGGAAAATTGGGTTCGAATGAGTTCCGCCGGAGATGGCAAGAGAAGGTTTTTGCACAAAAGCCGGTGCACATGGCAGAAGCAATTAAGGGTGGTTCCCTCCTCCTCCGTCCGCCTTTCCAACCCTCGCACTCTCCTCCAAGTCCGTCCACCCTTTTCACTTTTTTCGTCTCCCTCCCGGTCCGCCGAAGACGAAAGCCGTCTGTTTACGCCTCCGCGGTTTTAACTGCTTAGAGAGAGAGGCGGTTAACCGTATCTTTCCCCCATGGTGTGTGTACATGTGTGTGTGAGTCGCGAGGCAGCGCGTGTCCCGGGAACATGCCTGGTGGGATGGTGGAAGTTGTAGCAGTAGTCTCGTAGCGTGGATGTCGACATGGCTCTAGAGGACTCCCTTAAAGGGTTTTCGTCGGGATCTGCGACGTTTGTGCGCAAGGGTTAACGATGCCTCCGGGGTGAAAAGATCTCCTTGACGGCGCTCTCCTGCGTTTGCTGTTTTTATTCCCTCTGGAGAAGGCCTCATCTCTTGCCGCCTCGCATCCGTGGAAGCGCGATAGGCTAAGCAGAGTAGTCATCCGTTCCGGAGAGGTCCCCGGGATAGCGTATGGAAGTGGAGCGTGTCTCCTTGTTCTCGCATCCGCACGCTCGTGTCTTCAGTCCCTCCAGACTCTGGCAGTTGACTCCCGTTTCTTCAGAGAGGTGTTCACTCCCAGAGTAATTTCTCGTCGTTCTTAATTTGTCCCTAACTCATCTCTTCCTCGCGGACTTGCTTGTTAACTGTGACGGATTGGCGCGGCTTTGACGATGATGTTTGTGGACCATCCCGCTCCCCCGAGCGAAACGAGCCAGCTTTTCCTCTCGTCTTGCTCCCATCTCGGCTCTCATTCACATCGTCTTTTCCGAGCGTCTTCTGCAAATACCTACTCCCGTTTTTTTTTACCGGAGTGCCGAATCTTAAAAGCCTTAATTCCCGACTCGATCAAACATAATTTCTCCCTCGCGGTTTCTCTCTCACATCCCATTTTCCTCGCCGTGTTCTCCCCCCCCCCTGGGCCTCGCCCGTCGTCGTTTCGATGAGGTGACGTTCCGTACGTGGGAATTAACTCGTTGATTAAAGCGAGGGAGGCTCGGGATCAGTCGCAGAATTTTCTCGAATGAGCTCGTACTTTATGTGTGATTGCGGTAATCTTTGGAGGAGATGAGTGAAGAGGTATGCTCATCGGTTGTGCCATAATCCATTGGCACCTCACATTCTCTTTCCCCGTCGGATCCCATCGAGGTCCTTGCCTCTCGTGGTTCGTCCCAGTCCCCTTAGCCTTCTTTCATAGAGGCATGGGAATCTCCTTGTCTTCGGAGACAGTACGTGCTTCATTCAAGTGACAGCGTTAATACTCGGTCGTTCCCACGGCCCCTTTCAACATCGGTAATTCTCTCACACACACACATAGAGAGCAGCCGCAAGTGTGGACGCGACCGAATCCCCGGGGTTAATGAAATTCTTTCCGGCGTCGTAAAAATATACTGCCGCGCTGCTGGTCGTTACCCTTTACTGTCCCCCGCTTCCAGCACCCCCTTGTTCCCCCGTACCACTTTTGTCGTGAAAGTCTGGAAACGAGAATCTATTTCGCGAGTGAAAACATTTTGTCCCGCAGGCGCGGGGAAATAATGCGGTGCCTCTTGTTTGCGTAACAATAATTTTGAGGTTTTAAGGTAATGGAGCAATAAGTGAGTCCTCACGAAACAGTTTCCCGAGAGCATTAGGGTGTGCCTCGCGTTTGAATTTCATTAAAATCGAAATTATGCCCTCAAAACTTCGCCCTCCCAAGAAAGTCACTTAATCTTAGGAGACGAGTTGTAATAAAGAAAAAAAAATAACCTTCGGAGTGGGGCGTAATTAAAACTCCTCCGTTAGGAATTCGAAAACACCACCACCCATCACTCCTTTTAATTTTCCAGTTTCGATGTTATGTCTCTCGGGAGAGGATTAAGAAAAATTTCCAACTCTTAAATTCGTTCTCAAATGTGGACCACTGAAATTTTGAAGAGCTGGTAATATCGGTTCCGACCCGGTCATTTTCCGAAAACATAACACTCGGACACGTCGGAAATGGCTTTTAGAAATTTTTTTCGTCCCAGAGTCATTTTTCTGCTCCCCGACCGACCACCTCCCAAGGTCTCCTTGTCAGTTCTATAAGCGGCTCTTGGTGTATTGCCAAGGGAGTCAGTTTTTTCCTCTTAAAAAAAGAGCGGAAGGAAGGAGACTGAAATCGTCCCGCCCAACGCCTTTATAACCCTTCACTCTACCCACAACTTTTTCTCTATCCCCCCTACCCGTCCTCCTCCTCTGCAGGATACGTCATTCATTTCCCCAGTCCCTCTGGTGTCTCAACCCCTGAGCCACCCCACCTCTACTCCTAGCGAATTCTCGCATAAAAGGCCTCTTCTTTCCCGACCGACCTTTCTCTTAATCCTGAACTCTGCTTTCCTTCTCGCCATATATTTCAAACCCCACGCCTTGCAGGCGACAGGATTAGTGAATCGAGAAAGCAACCGAACGGCATGCATAGAATTGAAAAGTATTACTTATTTTACCTCAAGGAGACATGAGAAAATTCGCGAAAAAACCGAAAATCTGGACATTCAGAGACTAAGTATCGAACCAGTGTTGAGTGTTCTACGCTTTAGCGCCTGAATCTCCGCCTGGTACCCCGTGACTCCACGCTCTTTTTTAAAATGTTTTTTGTCCGTAAAAAATTGGCACCGACGCTAGCAGGAAGACGATGGCTTAATGACGTGTGGAAGAAAGGGAAAGGGAGTGAATAGCGAGAAGTATGGTACTAGACTCTCCAGAAAATTTGTGAAAAAAAGACGCTATCGAAAGGCAGGGGCTCTGGCTACGTTTACTCTCCGGTTTCTATCGCCACCATGTTGGCTTTTTCACCGTTTATCCTTCACCCTCTTCCAAGTAACAGCTCCTCCCTCATCCCTTTATTCTTTCAGCGCTTCATCCCCCATCCCACCGCGGAATCTCGACAACGCAAACGCACACAACAAACTCGCTCCCACTCGGTGGGAGACCCTTCCTTCCTTCCCACTCTCACACGCCCTCCCACCTCTCCCTTTTGACCCATTGTTTTCCCGTTGCCCATCCCGCCGCCGCAGTCACCGCACCTGCCTCACGTGAGGAGCGAGAGAGGCGCTGAGTGCAGAGTTTGGTAAACACGGCCTCCTTTCGGGAGGACTGGCGCTCATGCACACTCCGGCTCCCTTCCCGCCCTTGTTTTTCGGGCCCGCGACACGCACTGCATCCGCCACTTAGGAGGGAATATAAAAAGACCAAGTTTATAGTGACGAAGTACATACAAAATCCCCTCGTTTTTTCCCCTCTCTTTTCAGTCATTTCCCTCCCCCTGCACTCTCGTCGAGCCTCTCTCTATCTCCATTTTCTCTTCCCGTCTGTTTTGGGCTTTTTTTCTTTCGCGAGATTTCTCCCGCTCGTTTGCCCCTTCTCCCCCGTTCGTTTTATCCGCTCTCTCGGTACCGGGTGTTCCTTTCCGCCGCACCACACGCCCTCTTTCCGCAGCGGTGAACGAGCGGGCTTGCATTTCCGTGCGTATCTCCTCGCCGCATGGGAACCGACCCCTTTTGCCGGGCGAGCGACTCGAAAACTGCGCGGCGGCGCAAAGGGAAAGGAGAGTCGTCTTTCTTTTATTTTTCTCTACGTTTTTTTTTTTTTGAGTTCGCGTTCGCGTTCGTCTTTGCGGGAGCAATCGAGTGAACGTGCGTGTGTGTGCTTTCGGCTTTTGTGGTGAGCATTCGGCATAGGGAAAGAGCGGGAGGGAAAACGTATGAAAAGACAAGTGACGAACACCTAGCGTCTCTTTATAACTCCGTGCTAATCGCGAGCAACAGATTTTCCCCCGGGGACGACGGATGGAAAGTGGAATTTACTCGGGCGGAAGCTTCGCGTAAAGTCTTGCCGCCTCCTAGTTCCTCCTCCCGCGCGAGGAGACGTCGCCTTGGCGGCCAATTATCCGCGTCGTTCCCACCTTTATCTCACGGATCAAATACAATTCCTCCTCCCGCCGTGCGCCAGTCAGGGATTAATCGAATCTCGTCGGAAACATTCTTCGCCGGAGCCAATCGAGGACGTCGGAACCGTCGCATTATCCCGAAAAGCTCGTCGGGATCATTCGGAATTTCAAGATCCGCTCCCTGTCAATTTAATTGAACGAATGTGACGCATTGGATTTGTCGTCTCCAGCTCCTGAGGATTGATTCGTGCGTGCCGCCTTGCCACGGGATCCCCGATCCGCATAATTCTATTGCCGCCAAGACGGCATCAAACCCACCATTACGCGTCAGCGATACACCATGAAGGTGGCTGGTACGGAGGAAATTTCTATGGAGTGGAGTGACGGTACCTGTGGGCGGATCACATCGGGGGAAAGGACCGCCACAAATAAATTCTTAATTTAGCCCGGCGGGTCGAAAGGAGTTCCACCGCCCACCCGAAGAAGGGGAGCTCGACCATCATTTCCTCAAGGGTCGTAAACCTGTAAAATACGATATCTTCAAGCTCTCATCACATCCTTAACGGTGTATCCGCATTCGTCAATCAGTCAGCCTAAATGTCTTGTCCGAAGAGAAGCAATCCATTTTGAATGTCTAGTTTCATTAGGTCTCAATTTGGTCGCCGAGCTTAGTCATCTGAAGCTACCGCCAATGAGGGGATGAAAGTGTATAACTCATGTTTTATACTGTAACTAAATCTAAATAATACCATACAAGCCACCGCAAGGGTTTCGGACAGGGGGTGAAACATCTATTGGCATGCATTTTAAATCAAAAGAAAATTAATTTACACCTACTATCACGCAGACAAGCAAAAATACTAGTCTGTACATGTACTACATACACGCAAATGAAAAGCATCATTACCTAATTACGAATTTAAAGATAATAAGTATAGTTCATTTTGTGAGGTCAAGGCCTCAGTATATACGTGGCGTGCAATCAAGAGTCACAATGCAATAACACAAGGGAACATAGCTCAGATAACAATCATGACCGACTTAAATAGATTTCGTTCTCCGTTTTTGTTGAAGTTGGTTTAATCGCATGAGTTGGTGCCGTAAATCTCACTGAAGACCGCGAGGGTCGTGTACCTTCCGCAGCTTATGGAGCGTGATTGTTTTATTCATTAAGTATCAATGAATTCGGGCTCGGTTTTCTTCATAAAGATGAGGGAGAAATGAGATAACCCCTGGGTTTACATAATCCGTACGAAAAGTGTCTGAATTGTTCATGACCTATTAGCCGAAATCCGAGCCTCGTTCCATTGAAGAAGTTTAGTCTTGGGGAGAGGAGAACTATCACTCCCGGATCTAGCGATAAGAGGAGATGCCCAGGGTCGCGGTAAAACCCCAGTCCCCAATTTGAATCCATCCCCGATATCTTCAGACAGAAATGCAAACTACCCCTTGCGTGATCCTTTCTCTAATTTGCGCGCAAATCCCCCTCTCTTTCCTCGGCGGGTCTCCGCGAGTTTGATGCGATTACCGCGGGGATTCGAATCCGATTTGCAAACGAACTCGGTCGCCTCTCTCTTCCTCTGTTTCTTTCTCTCACCCCTCCCACACGCTCTTTGCGGAGCCCTTTGTCCTCCGCCACCTCCCTCCCTTTTTTACTTCCTCCTATTCATCACCTACACTCCCCCCTCCAACCGTCTCCGTTGAGTCACTACTTCTTAAGGAAGGCGGCCGATCGTGAAGCCAAAAGAGGTTCAGGAGAGAGAGAGATAGGGGAGAGGAACTGAGGATTCAGGACGGCGGGGATCGCGTCGATGACCGCCGATATTTTCTAGCTGCGGGGTCGGTATGCCTGTACTTTTTGGTCGTCGCCTTGGCTGTAGCGAGTGGACAAAAGGTTTCGGAAGAGGTTCCGTGGGTGGAAGAGTCAGGTCGGTTATAGTTTGGGCGTTCTTGCTACTACCATTTTTAAGCACTTCTCTTCCAGCGAAGACTTGGGTGGATATTAACGACCACGGAGAGTTTCGGACGGGTTCGGGAGGGGGGGCGTGGATGTTTTTTCTGTTGTTGAGAGCGAGCGCCCATGCGTGGAGTAGTCTTATTGTCTCTTCCACCCTCGTCCAGACCAACCTTATTTCTCCTCCCCGCCCAATCCAAATCAACCCCCATAACCTGTTCCGCCCCCGCAACGATATACCTATTCTCCTTACACCCCCGGCAGCCACTCCCCCACCCCCGAGATAGGAGTCTATTCCCACCGCCCCATCGCCCGACACTCTCTCTCTCTCTCCTCGGATTGAGTCGTTTTCGGCATCCGCTTCTCGTTCCAACCCCGCCATTTGTACGCGTCCGGCCTCCTCTCCGCCCAGTCCAATTCCGGAGGTCGGTCGCCTTGTTTCCCTCCCGGAGAGGGCGGAAACGGGAGGGAAGAGAGATCGTCGATGAGGGCGAGTGAGGGTGGAAGTAGGGGGAGGGCAACGAGGGTTCGTTTAGCATGCTGGCGTGACATTTTTATCCGTGGCTCGCCGTCCGTTTCCGTGGTCGCGTGTTTGAACCCCATTTTGGGGCAATTTGAAGGTTGTCCCTCCTCCCCTTCCTCTCGTAAAAACCTCCCTTGCCCTTGCCGTAGCGAACGCGGTTTTGATTACACGTTGCGTCGCTAATAATTGACTCCCGTATCACTTTCCATACCCTCTCCTTCGGTTGGCTCAATTTTTTCCGAAGAAAATTGGGCCTTATTAGCTTGGTCGCGCAGTTTGATTTGTTTTGTTTTTTTTTAAAAGAAGACTACGAGTGCATATCTCCTCGTGCGTCGGCCTTGTCTTCCGCCCTATTTCCATTTATCTAAGTTTTCTAGCCGTTTGTTTGTTTTGAAATAAGCTGCCGTTTAAGTTACGCCTTATCTTTACGCTCCCCGCCCTACTGCGAGAGCTGAAATTACGGTTTTTTTAGCGTCTCGGCTCGACCGATTCAAGTCCTTTTCTTCGATCCGCCAAATGTTTGCGCTCCCCGGAGGCAAATGGGATTTTACTTGCCGCCAGTATCACGGAGGTGAACTAAATTAAAGCCATGTTACCCACTTCTTGTTTGGTATGAATGTGGGCGTTGAGCGCCGTAATGCTCCCCAGGTTGAGATTACGAGACTTCTCGGCCCGCGCCTATCTTATCCATAATCACATCGGCCCAGTAGTTGTGGGGAAAAATGGGCGAGCTCCCCCCTTCGTAATTTATTTTTATCGTCTCTCCACTGACTCTGTTCTCCATCACACGTCGCTCCAATGGCAATCGAAGCTATTGGGAATACTAATCCTGGCCGCCCGTATACGCTTTTTATATTTTTCCTTGTAAGCATCCCCACTGAGCACCGTGTGAGTTATATATACATTCTGCATTATTTAATGTCGACCATTCCCTTTTATTACCCTCAGCGAGTATATCCCACCAATCATGGCCCTCGTAGCAAAACTCCCCAAACCCCTTTTGCTTTCTTGCATCCACAGTCTGTTTTCCTCGCCCACGTCAACCGTCACGGTTTAACTGCCTTCATTTGTTTTGGCGAAGGCGATCGACTCCCACCTCGGCGAGCGGAACGCATTCAACATAATGTTTGCCGGCGTTCCCCCCCAAAGATGGAGTGAGGTGTTTGGATTCCCTGTCTATCGGATGACGAGGAAGAAGAAGCGACTCCATTGTCCGTCGGGGAGGGAAGATGGGAGAATGTTCAGGGAGTCATTCATCCACCCACCCACGGGGGTGTCAGCAACGCGAGCTCTTGGCCGTGTTTTTTTTTGTTAGTTCACCCTTTTCCGCGGCCACCTTCGCGAGCATCAGGACGCTGAGCACGCGTGCTTGGTGGCTTGATAGATTCGTCAGCAGTATATCCCAACTCCCAACCCTCTCCCCCTAAATCCTTTCCTCCCCTCCCGTCCCATCCATTAAGCCTATTCCTAGTCGGCGCTTCTAAACACAAGCTTCCTGTTTTGGTTTCCGCGGCGCAGGCATCGGATCAGCAGCTCAAAACAGCTTTCGCGGTGATGAGATGGGGGGAGAGGAGGGGATCTCCTGAATTTCCTGCGGGAAATGGCGGAGGGAGTGTGAGGAGGGATAGGAAGTCGCGACTATCTTCCATTCCCGCATTGCTCTAACTTTGCCGCCTTCCACCCTCTCCCATCCGTCTCCCTTCTTCCTATCCCCGTCGACAGAGAGAGAGAGAGAGGAAGCATCCTTTCGTGCAGAAGAGGTCACAACACCATCACCACCCACCACCCGCACCCTCTCTCTGGTCGTGCCATGAGATTTTTTGGCTTTATTCATTCCCTCCGCTCGAATAAATAAATGAATGCGTATATGGCCGTATACTTTTATGTATTTTCGCCTCTTCCCTTTGCGCTGGGAGGGAGGCGGGGGAAGGGAATGAATGGATGCGTGGGACGAGGCGAGGGTTCCAGTGGGAAAAAATCCGTTTCGGAAAGTGGCCGTCAACCTTGTTGATGATACTGCCTGATCGAGAAACGAATCTCTTTTCTGTGCGAGGTGTCGGAATCGATGTTTCCGTCCCTTCCTTTTTTTTTTGATTGAGAGGTGGAAAATAAATAAACATGACGTCTATCCGAAAAAGAGAGGTACAGAGGCATCTGCTATATTTTCGTGTCGCCCTTTTTTCTCCCCTCCCTCCCCTTCCCATCATCTGACGTCTGCCTCTCTCGGAAAATTTCCAATCCTCCCCCAACTTCCCTCTTTTTCTTCCTCCCCATCCCCTCGAAAAGAGGATCCCTTGTCGTTATCGCTAACGAGAGCAGGGTTCCACTCCCCTGCGCCGTTTGCATTCCCCCCCCCCTCACGGTTTATTCTTCCTCTGCTACCTCGACCGCATACGCCTCCTCCACGTTCAGAAAACGTGAAATCCCTCCACTCTTAGAAAGCATCACTGCTCGTACAATGGGCGACGATAACGCGAGGATTGAAGAAGAGCAGACGAACCCCTGAATGGAACGAATCGAAAACTTTGCCCTCTCGTGTATTTTCCTTCAGCGTTGGTGGAACCGTGTGTTGCGGGGAGTGAAAAAAAACGTCTTACGATCTCCTTCGTTCGAAAATATTGAAAGAACAAAACTGATTTGAAAAATTATGGGGTGGAAGTAGGTAAAAATTAAAACCCCCGCGAAAGAAAAAGAAGCTGTCCCATTGCAAAACCACATTCTCTGTCGGCTGCCGGTGTTGCGTCCGATCACGGTTAAAAAAAGCGATCTCAATTCCGGGCGACGCCTTTTCCGGTGAGTCGGATTCTGTGGTATTATCTCCTCGCGTCCATCCGCTGTGCTTCGCTCAATCTCCCGTCCGAGAGTAATCCCGCGACGCTTGTGCTGCATCCTCGGCATTCCTCCCTCGGAGAACGACGAAAAAAGAAACAAGACTCCCCCGTTGTGGTTACTTTATCACTCAATTTTACCCGTCCTTGGAGGCCAATTTTATTTCAGTTTCGCGTCTCCAAAACCATCCAATCCTTCCTCCCCGCCCCACGACCTCCCTCGTTCCCTTTCTCATCCGCCGACCGCGCCCGCCGAGTGCGGTGTACGGAGTCTAAAATGGAGAAAAAAAGGAATATATTTCCCCTCCTTCCCAGTGTTCCCACGAGTCACATGATTTCGACGCGAAGGAGACGGCGCGCGTACCTCTATATAGGTGTTTATTTTCCATCCCCCCTCCACCAGGAAGGAGGGGGGAGGAGGTATAGGGGAGTGGAGATGGGCGAAATGAAATTGCTTCCACTGGAATAAAAACGGCGGGATATGAAGGGAGGAAAAAAATCGCACCACTCTCACTGCACAGCGGTCTTTTGCGGTCTCGAAAACTTCAATTGGAGAGATTTCCTCCAACCCTTTCTCTCCCGCTCGACCCCAATGGATATGGAGAGGGTGGCCAGGAGCTAAAGTCCTTATAGCGAAAAATGAAACCCTCATTGGCGACCCCTCTCTTGTGTTCTCACGCCTCCTTCCCTTCTCCGTATTCCCCCGGCACGTGAACACTTGTCGTCCACTCTCCACCACCCTCGGCCACAGAAATCCCCCTATCTCCCTCCCCCCGCTGAGGAGGGGATCGTCCATCGTATTTAATAACGAGGGGACGTCCCCTTCCCCTTTTACACAGGCCACTGCCATTCCTGGGTTCGCAACGATGGAATTTCGCTCCATCTCTTTATTTTTTTACGGCCGGGATACGGACGGCATAAAAATGAAACGAGCTTGCGTAGGGAGATGGTTTGGAAGGAAAGGGAGAAGAGGTTTTGCTGGCCAGCAAGCTGGATGCGGGAAGTTAAAAGAAGTGGTCAGATCTTTGGCATACGGGAATCGGGGGGGGATGTTAAAAAACCGTAGTTGGCCTCCGAGGAGGGGAGGGATTAGGAGAGAGAAGAGAGAGCCCTCTCTCCTTCGCTTGTCTACGAGAATAAGGAAGCCCTTTTGGAACCCACCGACAGCCAGCATTGGTGGTTGTTGCGCCTTCCCATTAAGGCCTTCTCTTCCATCTTCAGCCGGACGGTTTCTGTCGGAACCGGTGGGGGGAAGCTGGTTAGGAGGGGAAGACGTGTGAGGATGGGGTTTGAATCAGGGGAGAGGTGGGGGGGAAGGCGAAGGAGAGAAGACTAGTATCTGGGACGCAGCCGCATGTTACCGTTACTCGCGACCCGACGAGAAGAGATGAGTAGACGGACGGATGGAGGAGAGGAGGGTTAGTTTAGGAATCTCCCGGCAGACCGCTCCCACATGGAATACTCAGCCCGTGGCGACGACTTGACTCTTTGGCCTCATTATTCCCCTCCTCGACCCGCACACAAGCCCACCTCCCCCCCTCTCCATCCCAACCCACTTCTACCCTAATCCCTCCCCCCCCCTGCAAGCATCAGCCGGTCTCACACCCCAACCCCCCTAGTCCTGACAAAGAATCCTTCTCTCGCGAAGAAGTCTCCGCCACCTTCCCCCCATCCTCTCCAACCTCGCGAGTTCATTTCTTTCGTGCCATAATCATTTCTTTTGCTCTCTCCTTCCGCCCTTCATTCGAGCCCCAGTCGTCGTCCTCGTCATTATCGTCCTACCCTTTCATCTCCCCCCTTCCCCTCTACTTGCCTACGACGCCTACACTCTCGTTCCCCCCAGAATAAGCCCCCTTCTCGTCAGGGGCACCCATCTCCCTCACGCAAGCCTCCGCTATGAGTTATTATTTCTCTCCGTGCTCGTTCTCTCTGCCATTCCCGTGTGCCGTGACTCCCCTTCCCTTTGTTGTGCTCTCCTTGTGTCGTAGTCACGGTGTCGGCGTGGGTTTTTGCCGGGGACGTGCGCGAGGCGTTTGTTTTCCTCGTATTTTTCGGCTCCCCTCCCACTTCCCCGCCAGTCCGGAGCATTTTCTGAGACGGGGGGAGGAAGAGAGTAAGGTGTGCGCGGTAGGCGGTGTGTGTACGGATGCCGTGCTTCACGGCGTCTCATTCTCAGCACCAGTCGCAGTCTTCTGTCACGTGTTTTTTTTTTAACTTCACCCTTCGCAATGCCTATCTCCCCGAGTCAACCATTTTCGAGAATCCGGTCGCCTTAGTCTGCCTCCCGTGTGTCCCTCTACACGCGGCGGGAGAGTCCCGCTCCATTTTCCGAGTATTCCGCTGAGGCGTTGGGAGGAGGCGGATGCGAGGGACGTGAGAGAACCTCTTCCTCTCTTTCTTCGTAGATGTGGGTGCCTGTGCGTGCAAGGAGCTCCCGTCTACTAGGTCTTCCCTTTCCGTGATCCAAGGGGAGTAGGGGTTTCTTCTCCGTCGGAAAAAAAACATAAAAGCAAGGTTCCGAAGGCGGGTGGACGGATAGCCTCCGACGAAACGGTGCAGAAATACCGGGGAGTTGGATTGTCCTCCGCAGTTCACATTTTCATGGCTTTGCTTTTTCAGTGGATACGTGACATCGTATCTTGCAGCAGAGCGGTTGGGGATGGGCCGAGGTGATCGGAGATTTTTTAAAAATGTTATGCGATTTCTGATTTTTAATCATCGCAGCTGTTGGTGAAGTAATAAGGTAATCTGCGTAGTTGTACGTGTCGCCGAATTTTAATTATAATATAATAGTGCTTAAATTGTGCTTTGTGCCAAGGTGGCTTGCTGACTTTATACTGTAACAATCGTTCGCAATTCAATACATAGTCTCTTCTATGCATAACAAATTTTGTAGAAGCTTTGTTTCACCACCACTAAGTTGTCTTATTAAAAATTCTTGCTCGCAGTTGATATTGGATTAAGCCGATGAAAAATGCATTGTCAGAATTATAATGATTTTTCGACAAGACAGAGGCAAAAGGGAGTGACGCGCTCTTTATCACACTTTGGAAAGCATGGAAGCTGCACGGAGGAAGTGTTCAAGCTAATGAGGTGACGCTTCGCGAAGAATCGGCCAACTTCGAAGTTTTATGAGATTTGGGTTCACAGTCGTACGGAATCACGACTAGTGAGTGAAAAGAGGACAAATGCTTCGCGTGAAAACTAAATTGTACCAAACCCTAGAGAGTCTGAGCAGCATTGTTAATTCGTTGACTCGTAAGCTCCGAGTTGGAATAGGATAGAGAAATTAGAACGAAAGATTCGGTTCAGTGGAGAAACCATTTAGAGTTGGGCATTCATGTCTTCAATGCCTGAAACCACTTGCTCTCCAATACAATAGGTATGTATTCCACCGTGTGTACTTTGGTCTATTTTCTGCCTCAATAACGATTTGTCAGGAGCAGCACCTTCCATTATAAATTACCTCCACGCAGCTCTTAGGATTATTTATTCCTCCGATTCTATATATTTCATATTCCCTTGGATTACGTTCAAGCCCCTTTTCTTTCCTGCATACCTTCATTTCATAGCAAATTCTTTCATCACATCCTTGAGCGCCCCACTGCCTGTTAATATGCTTCCCAGCTTCTCTACTGCCTCGGACTCTTTCCCACCTATATCCTCTCTTCTTCAACCTTTTCAATGAGTCCTTTATAACCATCTTAATAAAATGGCCGCTCTTATCGGATTCGCACAATCTCGGTTTTTCCCAAAAGCTGGATTTACCGAAAGAGAACATTTGTATTGGAAAAGAAATACGTGGCACAAACTGAAAGGGTGTGGACTTCCTTCGGACTTAACCGAGAGTTCTATTTAAAAAGACATCTCTCCCGGGATCTCCTTTCGATCTCACACGAGATCCGAGCGTCTTGGATTCGGTCCGGTTCCCCCCCTAGATCCCCACCCCCTTACTCCTTCGATCGCCGACTTTTATGGGACGCTTTGCGAGCGGAAGAGAAAAACTGGCGTCCCACCCGAAGAAAAGAATGAGCAGCACCCGGGAGATTGGCGAGCGGGTCGAGGTGACGTGCGAAAGGAGCTGAAGAGAGAATGTAGGGGCGTTGGTTGGGACCGTTTGGGGGAGATTCGAAGTCAAATCGGTGTGAAAAAGGCAGGAGCGACCTGTAATTCCCAGCCTACGCTAGGAGCGGAGAAGGGATGGAGCGGAGCAAAAACTTTTAATCGGCAAACTTACGTCCCGTAGCATTCCTCCCCTATCTGAGCCATCCCTCTCCACGATTCTTCCCCGTCATGCGTCTAAGAGATGGGAGGGGGTGGTCGAGGGAGGGAATACTCGGATGGGACGTGATGCTCGAGTCCTACGTTGAAGTCTCTCTTCTTCCCTCCCTCACTCCCCACCCCGAATGCTTCACCCCTCTCATTCATTAAGCACACCTCCACCGCGTGACCTCTTCCTCACCCCCTCCTCATCTCCACCCCCCTCCCCCACCCAACCCGCCCTTAATCCTTCCATTTCCGCTCTCATTTCGACCCATCGGCGAACCGGAGGAATTTTCTCTCCCGCCAGGGGGAAGAGGCGTCATCCTGTCCTCACCTACTACTGCCGATGACCGTGCGAACGTCTCTCGAGGGGGTAGGGGGGCTGAAAAAACAAGTGGGGGAGCCGCGGCGGCAGGGGAGGATGAAAGTTTCAAAGCTCCCCCGAGTTCCACTAACCTTTTGGAGAGTTTGAATGATTCCACGAGTTGCAGCGCTCAAGCGTATGCGCACGTGTGTTCCATGAGCCGAGTGGTGCCCGCCATTTAGTGCTGGGGATTGGTGGCTCTTATCTAGCCAACCTTGTTCTAATATTTTAGGTCTAGTCTAACCGGTGATAATGGGAGCTCGGGCGTCAATCAATACCTACTTTGGCCGCCGTATGCGTCCCTCGTAAGAAAAAAGACGTGCTTGAAATTCTGAGCTTCGATCAAGCAGGCAATTTCACGGTCAGCGGAATGCTATTCAAATTGAGGGCGAGTGAATCTTGAATAATTGGTTTTGAATCAACGTTAATAATGGATTCTTTCATCATGGATATTTTTTCGGAATATACTGGTATCTACAAACCTTGGCACAATCATGAGATTATCATGAGATTATCCAAAACGAAAGCACGATTGAAATACCATCTGTATTATCGTTTTACAGATCATGCATATCGCTCTTCACGTCCCCAAAAATATTTGATTTCTCTTATCGCTAAGCAACTTAGCAATGATCACTACCAACAGTGTGATTAGAATGAGCGAATTATTGTTATCCGCAATCGAATGGGTCAGACGAATGATTTTTATTGACCATTCTTGAGTTTTCAATTTCTCAATACGTGTTTTACCGTAATTTTGCTGGATCGCTGCGTTTGTACTGAATGTGAGAGTGATCTTTTCGCCTGAAGATAAAAATGAATGGCTGTAGACTGCAAATCGTTATTTTATTTACCGATGGCAGTTTTCCGAACAATTGATTTCACGGGCATATCTATGTGGTCATTTTTTTTGTGGCCGTATAGCTTATTTTAGTCCCTCCTCTTCCATTATACCATTTTATGCGCCATTAAAATCGCCCTAGATTTATTGTGCTACGATAGTATCCCGCAATTGTTCTCCTTGTTAATGCTCCGTTGCAGTGATAACGTAATTGAACATAACCGCCTGAATAATCTATTTCCCGTAAAAAGACACGTATTACCCAATTGCTCTAAGTTGCATGAATGTCGTTGGAAGAAATTATCACCCGTTTCATTTGAAATAGATTGGCGATTTGTTGCAAATACCAGCGGAAAAGCTAGTACCCGTTGATCTACATAAAATCCTTTTTCCGTCTACTCGCGCTGGAGAGAAAAAGAACCTTTCTTTCCTTGCGGATTTGTCGTGGGAACTCTAGGCAGCAGCTTACCCACGAAGCTGAGTCCTTTCTGGGGCATATCTTTCTCTCGGAGGAGGATGTAAAGATGTTTTTAAGGGTCCTTCGAGATTTTTGTGCGGCTCTTTCTTTTTGGAACAGATGTTTTTCAACTCCTAGCTACGTAATGAGCTCTAAAACACAAGTCTTGAGTAACGAGATGAGATTTTTAACATGCTACGTTTTGTCTTTCGAGTTAAGCGTTTGTGTAAGTTGACAGTCTTCAGAGATTATGAAGCTGGTCGGGATGAGTTAATTGGTTTCTAATTGACGTAAAATGAGTTTTTAAGACTCGTGAAGAATAACAGCAAGACATTACCCTCGGACTTAATGTGTTCTCGCGAGGTCGATAATTAGTCGGTCGCTAAAGGAGAGTAAAAACTATTTCTGTCACACACACGTACACTAGCTAGTTCCATGGTGTTCGTGTGAGTGGGAAATGTCCCTGCTCCTGCAATTTTCCCGCTCAATCCCCGAGTTGCATTTTCCAGACTTCGCGGAAACTCAGCGTGGGATATTCCTTAAGGAAGTAGTGGCGCTTTTTGCCCTGAGCAAGAATCCACCGCAATATTGAATATCCCGAGACGTTTAGACGTCTGACTCGCAGTTTTGCGGCCGTTCCCGGGCAGAAAATTTTCGGAGCGCATTGTCGACGTCGTAACGAGTGTTTTCCGGCACCTCACTCGGAGCGACGAAACCCCTTGGAGCGCCCCCCCACTTTAACCCTCACCCCTCGCCAGGGGTGCTTAATGCTTATCCCAGTCACCCCAACCCTTGCCGCCAAGAACGCATCTTTCTCACTCTCCGGCTGCGAGGACTTAGTCACGTTCCCGCTACGTTTACCCGCTGCTTCAGCAGAATCATTTCGTTCGCACTCCTAATTTTCGTCCGTGTATTTTTTCCCTCCTTGCGGTTCACCCTCCCACCCGACCGTCGTCTTCCCCTCTGTAGAGAGGGGGTGAAGATCTTCACCCCCCTCAGTCCCACCCCTCGCCAATCTCCTTTTCTTCCTCCTCTGGAAGCGTTCGCCCTCCGAGTGCCAGCTTCTTCACCGTTTCCACATTCCCTAGCTCTCCCGAGAAATCTCGTTTGCTTTGCTATTTCCCCAGGAGCGTTTCAGGGCTCCGATGTCCCGTTTTAGTTATCATCACTGCGTACCGATGTAACTGATTAACATGTATTCTCACTATTTCGTATTTTCTTGCCAAAACTAATTGCTGCCCTTCCTATGAACTTGTAAAAATAACTAATGCCAAGAATGTTGCTAATATCGGGCGTCGGGTGTAATCGCCCGAGTATTTCACAGTTTGTAACGTTTTGAAACCATTAAAAATTCAATTTCGCTCCTCTCTTTCTGTAAACACCCTATCCTTGTTTATTTAGTTTGCTCAGTCGCATATCGTGCTTCACTTTTTCCTGGTATCATCCGCGCTCCAAGCACTCTCCGTTTTGATTAGTCGACGCCGTTGTAAATAGCGAGCCATAACTGTACGAACTCGCGTCCTCTCCGGGCAATCCGCCCTCGTCGCCTCGCGCAATTGTCGGTGCGACCGTGTTTTGGGAATGTGATTGCGCATTCTCTTGCCCCCTCTTCCCTTCCTTGCATCTCTCCTCACCGTCTCCGTTCCCCGCTGCATCCATTCGGGCTCTTCCAGCGTTCATAACGGGCGACCGACTCACATAATCTTTCGGGATTGGGGTTTGTGTGCGCCCCCGCCGCCGCGGCGGTGGGATCCGAAAGGGGTCGAAGCTGCGTTGCCTCCTCCTCCTCCGCCTCCTCTCCTCCCAGATTCCTCCTCCCGCTTCTCCATCTTCTCCGGTCCAGGCGAACGACTCTCCAGCCCCGTACCTGCCCCTCCTCCTCCTACCTCCTGCTCACACTCCCCCGACGACATGCAACGGGACACTGGCCGGCCAGAAAGACGAAAGGGGGGGGGGAGGGATGCCGCGAGGGGAGCACGAAGGTGTGTCTGCGTGCCTAATGGGGGAGAGAAGAGGGAGACGGGACCGAGGAAAACCGGAAGGAACGTGTTTGGACCGCGAGACTAGATAATTATTTTCAAGAATCAAATATTCTACTCACACTCTCCCTGAAACTTACAGTTATTCTTTTCTTCCCTCAGTTTATTCTCTCTCTGAAATGGCAGTTGAATGGAGGAGCAATGAATCTTTTATGTCCTCGCTTGGAGCCATTTCTCAAAGCTACGAGTCAATCCACTAGGCTCAAGGAATGAGTCCTGTACGTGATATGCGGCTTGGATTTGAATAAATCCATACCACCATGCGATCTACCCTAGTAAACAGCAATCTTGTCTTTTAAGAATTGCCATTAGATTCCTGACGTAAGTATGTAAAATAAGGTGTCATAAATTAAATAAAAGGTTTGAGACACGGGTCTTCCGGGAAGTGAAGAGTTGCTTGCCCTTCGTAAGCTTCAGCGAATACCGCTGCTTTAATCGAGGAAATGTGAGTTTCCCTTTCCGAGTATTTTTTTCAATTTTCGAAATTTCCCACCCAATTAATATGATTTCCAGCGCTCATTGGGGATGAACTTTACTCTTCCTGCCAGACTCAGAGGCGGACCCAAACGAATCCAAAGAAAAAATAAATTTGACGAACCATGAACTCGTCAGCGCCATCAAAGGGCCCATTACGCCTTTCAGGGACAATTAGGGACAGGAACAATTTCAGGGACAAGCTAAACGAATATCACTGTTATTCTGCTTCCCCCTGCCCGCGGGCGAAAAATATGTCGCGGACAGAGGCAGGAAGCGAGAGGGAGAGAGAGAGAGGTGGGGTGGATTTCGCGGAAAAGGCAAATCTCGTTGCGACTATCTGCGCCTCGACCTTTCCGTTCGGCATTCCTTGTTTTCCTTCTCTCACCAAGCGAGATAACTGAACGCGTTCCTTCTCCTCCCTTCTTCTTTTTCCTCATTTCGACTCGTCATTTATTTCATTCCCTTCCCATCTCCGCGGGCGTTTTAATTCGCCGCGTACGTGATCACGTGCTCTTCCACCCGCTGTGGGAGCTCTGGCTGAAAGATGATGATGGTGGCGGGCAAACGGGAGGAATGCGCGGGGACGCGAAAAAAATGAGACTCGGAAAAAAATGAAGCGCGAAAAATAGAGAGCGCATAAAAATTTATCCCGGGAGCGCCCCGAACGCGGCATTCTTGCAAGCGCAGCGCTACCGCGGTGGAGATCATGAGGGGTTTGAATACAGGGTGTTCGCTCTCCCGCTCCCGTCATTATGGGAGCGGAGGCACGCCCACCCAACCGCCCCATTTCCCTCCTCAACCCTCTCCCTCGGAAGTCTCAGGGACCGAACCCTTTTTACCTCGACGCCTTCACCCTCGCTCTTCCCCCGCCTCTTCCTCCTCGATTCGCGGCAGCCACGTCACCCAGGTCGCCCTCCGCTACGCGGCCTAGCGATCCCTTTGGGACCTCTTCCTTGACCTCCCATTTACCCTCTTCCCCCTCGCGGAATCGTGGCAGGGGGCGAGCGACGGCGTGTCCCGACTCCGCTCTGAGCGCGTGATTGGTGGAATCCATCTTCGAGGCCGGAAGCGTACCGAGATCACGCCCGGACCAAAAGATTTATCGTTTCTCTCGGTCCGGATTTCGCGTGTCGCTCTCCGTCTGGTTCCGAACGAAATTGCATATCACCTTTCCCTCATATTTGTTTCAATTCGGTCTTCCTGGAGACATGATGCTAGGCACTGACAGAAACTGGAAAAGGATTTTCCCTAAGATTTCACAGATTTTAATACTGCACCAAATCCATAAATTTTTATGCCATGGGGCTTTCGACCATCATTTCGATATTTTGTGATGCCCCCAATGTCTGAAATTCAACAGATGTCGCCGTCCGAATTCAATTACAAGTCAATAAATGATGGTACAATAGTGAAGAGCTTTAATTATGAATAAGAAATGAGATATCGAGTTGAAAATTATTACCAGGTGAGCGTCACCATAACCGTCAATGGTGGCTGTGACATTTTCGGCTCAACGACAAACCTTAGGATTAACTTTAATAAACCCTATGTCTCTCTGTTTCCCAGAATTTTCGGGGTGTTGTCTCCATTATGTCTTGGACCAACCTCTCCTGTCACGTTCCTGCTTCTTATAGACCTTATAGACCGGGAAGGCCGATTCTGCTTTGGAGTACCGCCACTTTAATTTCTCTCTCTCTCTCTTGAAATCTATGCCTTTCGCATTAAGTATTTTTGTTCGAATGAGACAAAATAAATAAATATTACGTTCTATGCGAGGTTTAATTTCACGAGGGAGAAAATGTAGTGTTGATTCTTTTCCGTCTCCTAGGGTGCGAAAGCTCGTCGGTGCTGTGAAAAAACTTCCATTCCCCAGTGCCCATCTTCCGTTGACGTCGACCTCGAACGCTCCCTGCTCTTTCCCTGCCTTCGTCGCACTCTTTTCGCCCATCTTTCCCCCCACCATTCGGCTTTTTCTCCCGATCCATTCTTCCCTCCACCACCCCCTAACCCGGTCACCTCCTCCCGCCTTTCCTCTCGCCTCCTTGCTCCACGCCGTCATTTCTCGTTACTTTCACCTCTCATCCCCGCCTCCCTCCCTCCGTCCTAATGCACCCTTCCCAAATTGTAATGTCTTTGCATCCGACCCCCTCACGACTTCCCATTATTCCCTTCTTTCCTTCTCCGCTCCCATCGTTTCGTCCTTCCGCCGACTTCCTCGAAGCGAACTCCTTTGTTTTTTTTCTTTACCTCCTTTAATTCATGACCCACTCTCTCGGCACCATTGTACATGTGCGCGGTACGCACTGTGAACGTACTTTTGGAGATTTTACCCGTACGAAATTACGACCGACATCACCGTTTTTTCACATCTCTTCGTCCGTCCCAAACTTTCCCTGTTTGTTTCATCCTCCCACTCGGTGAATCCTCCCGTTATTTCTTTTCATCACCCCCGGATTCAATTGTTCCCGTTTCCATTTTAACCCCGGGTGTTTTATTTGTTTTTAGTTCGCCGACATAAGGGTTCCTTTGGAATCGATCTAGTGCGGTCTTAATTGGCTTCCGGAATTCGATGTTCATCGCCTGCTTTTGTTTCGCGTTCCATTGTCTTGCCGATTCGCGTATATCTTCATTCCCTCTTTCGAAATGCCGATCTAATGCAGGGTACACGCGGGATGTCCCCTGAAAATTTCAATCACTTTTTCTGTATAAAAGTTTCCATCGATTTTCGCAGTTCTCGTTCAGATGTTGTTTAACATTCATTCAATTAGATTTTTTCATTGGAAATGTTCGACTTCCCGTATGTAGTAACACTTTTAGTCGTCCCAATAAAAATCGGGGAAAATCTGTGATGTTCGACAAAAACAGCAAACTTTTTTATGTTAGAAACGCTAGGTTACTCATGTAATTCAGCGGCAACTAACAATCTTTGTCTTCATATACTACCATTTTCGTCAGACTAATATTCTATCCGCCTTCTTTTCTTTGGTTTTCCACGCCTCCTTCTCTCCCTAATGACCTTTCTTACTTTTCTCTTTTTCCTTTCATCTTAAATGCCTCTCTCACTCATCTCCGTGTTCTCAACGCTCGCTCAAAAACCGCCTTCAAGCAAAGAGTGCTCACGTATTTGTTCATAACACTTCATTAAAACAATGTGCGCCCGACTTTTCGAGGAGGTATCATTCATCTGTCAAATTCGTACGATCCGCGACACGCCATCCCACGCGCATTACGCGGATTTCACGGCGAGGTCGTTGGAACTCTTCCTTTCCGTCGTTCCGAGAGGGATTCCTTCTTCCGTTTCCATGATGTTTCCTAATTTTACTCGACTTTCTTCTCCTCCATTTCTACCCCTACCTCCTCTCTCTCTCTCTCACGTGGTCTCTTTTACATTTTAAACCCTTTCTCCACCTACTCCCACAAACACCCTCACACTCAACCTTTCCTCCTCGGCCCTCGCCTTTGTTTCAGGGGCGAACTCTGTGCGTGCGTGTGTTCGCCTAAATGTGTCGGAATTTATCACGAAAGTGCCCTCACGAAAGCGCGATGACAACGGGGAAGGGAAGGGGTTGGGGGAAACGACAGAGAGAGAGAGAGACATTTTTGCGCTAATGGCCGCTGGCGCGGAAAATTTCGGTCGCTGCGGATTGTGTGTGCCGGGGGATTCTAAAACATGTGTAGGCGTCGCTCCGTTTGCTTCCATTAGGCAACTTTATAAATCTCCCTCCGTGTATCCGCGGAAAGAGGGGTTTAGAGAAGTGAAGTGGGAGGAGGGGTGCATCGACCCGGGACGGGCGTATAAACACTCGTGAAGTGCACGGACAAGTTGCTCCCGGGGGAATGGGACGTGCGAATATGAGCGCCTCCTCTATTGAACCATCGCCGTTCGCGGAAAAGTTAAGCGGGGAACGTGAAGGGAACGCTCCCTTTCTAGAAACGGTGTGAGGCCGCATTTCGACTCATTGCGGGGAGAATTCAGAGGCGCCGAGCAGCGAATCCAACTTTGAAGCTAGGGTCGTCTCTACGGAAATGACGAAATCCCCTCCCCCCCGCCCCTCCTCACTCGACTCCAACATCTTTTTCCTCCACACTCACTCACCTACTTAACATGCCATTGTGCCAAGCGAATGTTCTACGGCCCCATCCTACGGAGGGCAACTTGAGACTCATCGATCCGCGCGACACAAAAGTCACCGTATTCCGCTCGGTAGAGAG
Organism: Platycnemis pennipes; assembly: GCA_933228895.1. Classification (NCBI taxonomy): domain Eukaryota; kingdom Metazoa; phylum Arthropoda; class Insecta; order Odonata; family Platycnemididae; genus Platycnemis; species Platycnemis pennipes. The sequence continues at coordinate 59,821,534 of OW121853.1, forward strand.
ATAATGGAACGGTCCGGGCTTTTTTTTCCCTCCTTCCTCCTCGCCCCTGCTCATTACCTGACCCCAATGAACCCCATCTGACCGCTCCCGATATTTTTCATCCCTCTCTCACGGACTGAAAAAGAGAGAGAGAGATGTTACAGCAGGTTTTAGGGCCGGAGAGCAGTCGTATCCACGGAATCGTTTTTATGGAATATTTTCGCGATCGCTCGCGTTCCCGAATAGGTCTCTCTCTTTCACTCCTCTCATCTCCATCAAAAAACGGTCGCATTTTCCCGTGCATCCACGCCGGTTGGGATGAAGGCGGCGTCTGTGTGTGAGTCTGTGTGAGGTTAATAGCACCGCAGACAGACCGAAGGAGAGAAAGGAACGAACGAAGGCGGGCGGAGAGCGAGAGGGTATCAAATTTTCTACTAAAACGCGTGACCCATTACGGCGATATTGAGCCAAGCGTTCCCAGAATGGGAGTTATATTTTTTCCTCTTCTTTCCCCGGGGTCCAGGGCTAGCCTCCCTTGCACCCCTCGCTTATGGGTTCCCCCACGGGACGGCGCGAAAACGTGTAATAAAAGACCTAAAAATTAAAGAAAAAGAAAATCATCCCCGTTCCTCATGCAGCAGTGCTTAATCCGAGAATCCGTTATCCCCAGAGCCTTTTAAGGGGGATGGGGGTCGGATCGAAAGGAGGGGAGGGAGAAGGAGGGAGGGTGGGCGGAGAGGGGGGGAACGGACAGGTCAGACGGAAGAGTATGAGTGAATGGCACGGTTTAAGTTTTCGCAGGGCCTCTTATTAAATGTCTCCTTACCTCCCCCCTCCCCGGTATAAAGTTTTTAAGGACATTTTATCGTCGGTTTCTCTCATCATCTTCCCCCAGCTTCACCGTGCCGGCTCCGGGCGCAGGACTCGGAGAAAGATGCATCAAGAATGTTGGCGCTCATTTCCTTTGCATGGCACCTCGCGGTAAAAGCAGTGAGCTACCCGATCATTTATTATTAGTCTCCGCGCTGGGAGTCTGTCCGTGAAAATTGCTCCTCGTTCGTACTTCGGTATTACGATCAAGGTGCTCAGGAGCTGAAGTCAGTTAGTTGAGTCCTGGGGATTTAATTCGCGAGGGAATGCTCCACTGGCGAAATTTTCCGTCGTTTCCTCCGCTGCAAAGGATCGCGATAAGGTTTTCTCGCTAATGAGTTGGATTTATGGCACCGAGTGGGTATTGTGGAAGTGCACTCGATATGAAGCCGTTCCTTTCGCGGGGTATGGTGTCCTCCTCTAATGTGGAATTGTGTAATCCGGCTTCTCTTAACTACCGAACTGCGTTTTTATTGCGAGAGAGGGAGCTCTTAACACCATCGCTCGCACTGGGAGGGAGTTTACAACCCTCACCATCCTACAGAGCAGAAGAGGTCGTATGATCGCAACCCGGTTAATAGATACGTCCACGGTATTCAAAATTCGCGTCAAAAACGTTTCTGCGATGCGAAGGAAAACATAGGCGATGCCGGTAACTTATTTATGCGATGAGCAGCCAACCATTTTGGAAAAGCGTGAACATCGTGGCATTTTCAGCCGAGGCTGATTGAACAACACATCTCGGCTGCAACCGTAGGGGCGGAGGGAAGACAATGTGTTGGACACGATGGTTCCAAATAATGTTGACTCCTCACGTAGGGATTTTGACCTCGCGACGACGTATTATTTACGGAACCACCCGTTTGAATAACCGCCGTCGGAAAACTTTTCGCTTCGCATTGTTTGGGGAGGCGTTTCGGAACACACCGGCTGAAAAATGCGCCATCACTCGACTGATTTACACCCATTTGTCTCCTTCCCCACCGTTATCTCTCTCTCTCCTTCGTTCCCTCCCACCACCTTAGCCGCCCTCCATTACCAGCTGATGGCCGAGGAATAAAGACCCCTAATGGCCGGTTGGTAGTGCTCCAGTGGGTAGGCGATGAGGGGAGGGGGACGAAGAGAGAGAGAAGGGGGCAGTTGTTCTTGGGGGATGTCATGGACGGACTCGCTCAGTCTTCGACGTTCATTCCCTTTCGAAGAAGAAGCGAGCTCATCTCCCCGGGCACGCCCACCTCTTAACCCCAGGGGATGCCCCACCGCCAGCATCACCGCCGAACCCTCCCTCCATCCCACTTCTAAACCCCTCACAGCACCTAAACCCCGAGGGGGGAGGGCAATCGGAACCACCCACTCATCCATCCATCGAAACGGACATCGCGGGTCACGTCGCTCATGCTTTTGCAACCCTTTAGAGGGATAGAGGGGAAAAATAGTAGGGAAAAAATTATGGGGAGAAGGAAAAATAAACCCCCCCAAATAAAGGAAGGGGAAAGAGAGGGGAAAAAAAGGATGCGAGATCAAGCGATCCGTGACTCCCATCCTCCGACGCGCACCTCTCGTCTTCATCCAAGATGCAATCCTCTCTCTTCATCGTTCGTCTTGAGATCAAGACCCTCAACCGGGGGAGGAGAAGCGTCGTGGTTTCCCTCCCTTGAAAGCCCCTTCCCGTTTATCTTCAGTTGATGGTGAGATGGGGGGGGGGGGTCAATGTCGCAGGCGGCGTCTTATAATATGGAGTGCATTCACCTGAGCGATTCCACTCACGAAGCGAAGTCTCTATATTTTCCCTTCTTCTTTCCGAAATGTTTTGAGGGGGCTCCTTGTTCCCCAGTCGACAACTACACCGCTCGGACTAGAAGCTAGTAAACATTTGAACATAACATAGCCTATAGGTGCTTGACTCAATGAGCCAAGAACCATATACAGCATCACCCCATAATTTTTTTACGCATCATAGTCTGGAATTCTGTGGCTCCCTAGTAAGGACTCCTATGGTTTTTCATCAGAATTGCAGACTCTATCTTTTTTAAAGTTTCTGTCCCGTTGTGCGGAAGGACTAAAAATTTTATGATGAGGGAATCATCCAACGGGAAGAGTTAATAGGAAACTTAAACTCAAATCTACGTGACTTGCCTCCAAGGATGCTAATGATCTCTGAAGCCATTTTCCGTGAATTTTCCTTCAGAAATTCCTGGATAACTTTATGGTTTCTGAGAAGGAAAAGAATGGATCTCTTAATGAGGTTTCTATGTGATTCAGACATTTTACTCAAATTAACGGGACTGAAGCTGAATTACCTCTGAGGAAAGCTGCCCTTTAACCTTCCCATGACAACTTCCAGTTGCGTTTCGCCGTGGAGAGATTTATTGGAAGAAAACATGAATCGTCTCCCTCGAACTAGAGAACATATCAATTGAATACGTAATGTGCTTTACCATTCTCATTGGTCACATTTTTACAACTCTCGTGGGGAAAGCATCGTCTATGAATTCTTCGAAAAAGTCGATATAAATTTAAGTCATTTGTGTCGGTGTAACGCAACCTTCCGTACGCCGAGTACCAAATAAATGTACACGTTCGATTTCCGAGAAGCTGGGAATATTAAAATACATATATCGAATACTTGAGGTATTTCTCACTATCCTGCGTGTAACCACGTGAAAGCGTGGCCACACTTGGATGCTAGGAAGAAACTCGATCATTCTCGATCATTTTCCGTCGATCTATCGCTGTGAAACTGGGTCGCGATAATTAAAAAGCAATCATCCTCGCGACGGCATTTATTCATTTTTCCCAATACATCGTGCGGCCGATAGTGAAATCGTGAAGACGAAGCATTAAGGAAATCCTTTTCCAATTTTTTTCCGCGTCACAGTGTAAGCAAAACGTCTGCCTGCTCCGATAACATTGTTGTATTTTTGCCAGTCGATAGGACGGAGTAATGGCATTTTTTTTAACGGCTGGTTTATTCCCTGTTCCAAGCAGGAGCCCCGAGCAAAAACATCGGAGACTCGAGGAACGCACAGTTGTTTTTTCGTCGAATCTTTGATGACTTTCCCTCGAAGTGGACTATTACCCTCCGAACATTAAAACTCCCTCTCGAAGATGCTGAGTTTACGTAGTCTCATTACGCTCTCTCCTAAGGAAATTCCTTCTAAGGGTACCAAATAAGGAAGGAATAAGCGGTGAAAGAAGTCTGCGGCATGCTTCTTTTTTTCCCTATGCCGGGAGACTCGAAAATATTTCCACGGAACTCGAGGCTTAAGTTAAAAAAAAAAGTTAACCGAGCGATTTTTTCCGCATACCTGTCGTTATATGGGGATTATAAGAAGGCGAAAAATGTTTCCCGGTTGATGCATTACTTTTTTTTACTCCCATAAAAAAAGGATTAAAAGGAATCCTTCATCTTCACGGGTGATTTGCATACACTTGCGTGGCACATAATGCCTCCGAGCACTATGCTAATTTGTCGGGCGGAGGAAATATGGAGGTGGGGATGGAGAGAGGGAGAGAGGAGGGCTCTCGAAGGGCCCCTGAACTTACGTAGCAGAAGGAATCGCTGAGTTAGGGAAATAACGCGATTGGTGGATTGGCTGGAATTAGATTGGCCCGCGTAGCCGAACGGTTGTTACATTTTTTTGCCTTCTCTTCCCGGTGAGGAGTTGGGAGGCCTATTACTATCTCCCCTTGTGCTCCCGTTTTTTTTTCGTCAGCTACCTCTGGAGCCTATTTCTTCGCACGTGAATGGCCAAACGACCCCCTTGCAATAATTCCCCTTTAGTTCGTCCCGTAAAGGCTGTTTTTTTTTCAAAGAAACTTCCATGATGCCCCGGCATAAACTCGCTTCGTGTCTCATCGGATGCTCTCCTTGAAAAACCAAGTTATTTATGTCCTTTGAAAGCAAAATATTTGTGCAGTTGATTAGCTCTAGCAATTAAGGTGCCTGGTAGAGTTCATTCCATTCGTTAATGTTTTCGATGATTTCTGATTCAATTTGGTGAAACTTAGCGTTTAACAGAAGAACAAAACTGTAAATTTAATGAGTTTATTAAAACACGACCAAATTCGTTGTAAAACCTGTGGATGTCGACTTTTCGACGGAAACCGGTCGTTTTTTTATATCGTAAAATTTACAAAATGTTTGATATTTTAAAACATGTTTTATTAATCTGGATTTCTATTGCAATAGCCGGTTAATGTCGAATTGCTTCTCGATGATAAAACAATAGTTTTTAAAACTGACGAATGATTTTCATGGCGTATGGAAAAATATGATGAGCAAATTTTTTTTGCATATCTTAACATTAGAAAACCGTTGAACACTCGATATTTGAGGGACTTTCAAGCTTCATTTCCTTCCTGGAAAAGCATTGAAAAGTTAGCTTTGAGTACTCTACGGGCTCGATCCGAATTGCTTTTATATTTTCGTTATTTGAAGAATTTAATTTTTTGCTAAAAAAGTAAATATCATTAACCAGCATACTGCTTCTTGCTTTGCTTTCTTTTCATGCTACCAGGGACAAAATTCCTCTCAGTAATATTTGTCGACTTCGCCGGTTAAGGTTGAGAGGCCAAAAACCATTCTTTTATTGCGTTCTCCATCCACGCATTCCCACGAAGTTAAAATACGTAATGTTATGAAGCGGTCTCCCGCTACGTAATTTAAGAAAAAAATTATAAAAATTACTCGGATCCTAACGGTGGCCTTTGTTGGCTCAGCGAGTGGAGATGCTTGTGTTAGAGTGTAGGCATAGAGCTCGTCTCCGGTTGGCACTCGCAGTATAACTCTGACGGCGGCGTATAATTCATTGTCTGATGATTTCCGTGGTGACCTCTCTCGCAACCCCCATGCACCGTTCCTCCCTCGCGCCCCCCAACCTCCTCCCCCCTACCTTCCTCGTGCCCTCAGTCACCGTCCCAGAATGCCACGTCTTCTCTCTCCTCCTTCCGGTCCCCTCGAAAGTGGTGGTGGGGGTCACAAAATCCCATCCCGCCCGCAGTACTTCCCCTCCCCCCATCCCCTCTCCCTTCTCCTCCCTCCCCTCAACACATGGGTGCGCGACATATCGTGGCTGGATAATACCGCTCTTTAATGAGAGCCGGGGCTTCCTTCAAGACGGCGACAATGATGATGACGGCGATAATGGTGCGACGCGCCCAAATGCCCGGTCGCGGAGTCTCCGTTGCCTGTTTCCGTTATGTCTTTCTCCACCGTCTCTCCCTCCCTCCCTCCTTCATCTCCCCTTCCCCGCTTTTCAAATCTCAAGTCCTGCCTGCTGAGGTAGGGGGATGGGGCACATCTCCGTGACCTTTTTTCCTCTCTCCCTCTCTTTCCCCCTTCGTCCTCATCTCTTCGGGGAGTTCTTATGCCATATACGCGTCAGGCTACCCCGCAACTGAGAGACGAGTCTTCCATTTGCCTAATCACCGTCGTTTCGAGAGTTTGCGAAGCTTAGGATGGGATGTGGGTGTGTGTATGAATGTTTGCTCTTTCCAAGAGCAAACACAACCGCACTCGTTCCCGTAGTGTTTTTATTGCTGAGCGAAATTCTACAAATATCTCTCTCCCGGCTCGTTGATTCCCACAATTTAGTTTTTACGGGTGCATTTTCGCTCGGGATCGGCTTTCTTCGAGATGCCCCCCATTGAATCTCGACCGAGTATTTCATATTTTCGGAGCTGAATGTATATTTTCTAAATCCGTACGTATTTCCTCCGTCTAAGAAAATCGCGCCCCCCACGCGTGGGCTTAAAGGCATCTTTACGCGAGTTCGGTAGTGATCCACCGTCGACTTACGCTTCTCAGGAAGATCGATGGCGTCATCGGCGAAGGGGACGATCTTGAATCGATTTCATCCCAGCGGAATCCAGATTTCATATTGTCTCCCGAACGCTTAATGGAAACACCGAAACTTTTCCCAGTCGAGTTTCGCTCCGCGACCCGGAAACATCCCCCCCAATGCCTTTCGCATTCCTTTATGAGAGAGAGAGAGAAGGGCCTTCCGTTCCGATTCTCAATATTCTCCGCTCCTTCCATCCTCTTTCTCCCGGGCGCCTCAGCTCCTTCATTTCGGAGGAATTCGTCCCGGGGAGCAGTTCACGAGACGGTGAGACACGCTCCGGAATGAGAGTGGTTCCGACAGGGGAGGTGTGGGAGGAGGGAAAAAAACCACGCGATCCATCCGGGTTATGAAAGAAACATTTGGTTTATTCGGAGAAAGGAGCGGCGGGGAGTCGGGCCTTTCGCGACTAAATGTCTTTTGAGAGAACGCTGGCGCAAAAAGGAGGGGAGGCGGAGAACAACTCAGGGTTCGAGAGAGAGAGAGAAAGAGTGCATTTGTGCGGGGGAAGAAAAATTGAAAGTGGTCTCCAGTGGTGAAGGGAAGGAGGCTGGAGGGCGAAGGAATATTGGCTCCGGTGGCGACGGACGGACCTCTATTCTGCTCTGGCTGCATCGACTCCCACGCACCTTCCTGCTCTCCCAGCTGGGTCCCCCCCCCTCTCTTCGCTCACCTTTCGCCTCCTGAGAGAGAGAAGGAGGAGGGGAGGGATGGACTGAAGGGAGGAAATGACGTTTCTCGGAACGGCAGAGCTGTGTTGGTGGAAGCGAGCAGTGGTAGGTCTCCCTCCCTCCCACGCATCTAATATATCTAGATCTACGCTCATGCCTTGCGAGACTCCGAATGGGGCTTGTCAAGAGGAGCAGAAGATTCTTTAGTATACAGCGATGGTAATTAGGCAGTGAGTCATTGTAGATGTTAAACTTTTTTCATGCAAGTTTCCGCGGTGGAAAAAGGCGGATTGCAAGCATGACCATAAGTTAAGAGCGCGCATCTGGTCTTCCTTTTTAATCGAGGAATGGATATAGAAGGGAAAATCGAGTGATTTAAATACTCACTACTTGGTCATCTATTTCTCGCATCTCATGCAATTGTTCCAAAATACAGCATGAAGTTCCTTATGATTCATACGTAGCCAGAAGTTAGACTCGAGTATTCGATAACTTTATAAAACTCGTAGACAAGCTCGCCCTCTTTCAGGACGAGAGCTTCCAATTCTATTGCCACGGAAAAAAACTCGTAAGGCTTACTTCTCTCATTGATTTCCAGAAATCCGCGGAAGTTCGCCCAGAAATTCGCCCAGTACTTCAATTTCAACTGTTCAACCAAATACTTCCCTCTCCCAATATGTTCTGACTAATGTTTAGTGAGTCTCCACATCTTTATTGCGTTCGCCACGCACCCCACCCGTCTTAATAAAACTTAGGTCGCCACTTCTTTGCGTTCCTCGTATAAAATAGAGGTGGGGAAAAAAAGACCCGAATAGTTGTCTTAAAGATGAAACGGACGTTTGGAATGAGAAAACGAGCTGGAAGGTAGAAGCGCAAGGCTCGATGGGAGCGGTGCCTGTAGATATAATAGAAGGGAAGTCACGCCCACCCACAATGCCTCTCGCGTCGAGGCCTTGATAATCAAGGGGCCTCTGTCGGTAATCTTATGGCTTCGCGCACACACGCGCAAGCACGCACTAATTCCAGCCTCTCCCTCGGAAGTGAAGGGGTGTTCGCGAGGATGGATTTGCGAGGGGGAATTCCTCTTTTTTGGCGGGAATTAACGCCGAGGAGAGTTGTGTGAGGCGCCAAGTGAGCAATTTGTAGTCGATGCCTTCGCGTGGAATGGGAGATGAAGTTTACTGCCGTAATAGATTGAATTTCTAGATACCAGAATGTGACCCACGTGACAAATTATGAGGGAGAATTTGAACCATTCCTCTATTGCATTCTAGGGAAGTGCGAGACTAAATAATTTCCTCGTTGGCTAGAGAAATTTCATTTATCCGCGAGTTAGATGACTGCTAACCATAGAAAAACTACATGGTAAATCTTGCATTATAAGAAAATGGGTATATCTCGGTACATCTCGGCTTCACACGCGACTGCTGCAATTAAAATCATTGGGGGCCAAAAATATTTAACATTTTCGTTAATTACTATCAACCAAAAATTGAGTTTAGCAATAAAAATCCTCAAGATTTGTCATAAGAGTCTTCATTGTATTGAGTATATATTGTATATAAGCCTATTCGTCTTTGTCTTCTCACAAATAGGGTCATGTTTTGAACAGTGTGAAAATACTTCCGTCCTTTTCCTCACGGAGACAACACCCATTCCACCCTTAGTGACTCGAAATGAAAAGCAGACTGCAGTTCGTAAAAATCTCTTTTCTCAAACTTTGGTCACTCTTGATGACACTTTTGACAGCGTGAAATCATGTGCAAGGGGTGGTCTGGCAACCTTGCAAAATATATAGCGTAGTTAAGTAAATAAAGTAGCGACTCTCTGTCCTTGCATTAGCTCGGCCAAATGGAGAACTCGAGATTATTCCGCACTGCCCACACTATACCCGCCTCCCAACGCTCGCATCTGACCCCAGAGTGAGGAGAATACATCACCCTTCCCTTAACCCTTCAAGTTTTCGAATGGAGGTACGTAGGCGATATGGTTGAGCATGGGAAGGAGAAGGATGGATGGGGAAGCATGACTTTGATGCAGGCAGAGGGTGGAAAGGAGAATGATTCTGGGGTAACTTCTTCTTTCCCCCGAAAGACCACACCGAGCATATTTTTTCTTCTTATTTCTCACCACGGATGGAAGAAATTCTTTCCGATCCCAAAAAAAAACTTCCCCATCCATCCCATCCGCGCCTCTCGACCACGATGGTTAGTCGGAGGGGTGGTGCTGGCAACCGCAAGGACGCACACACACGTATATGGAGCGAGGGCGGGAGAAGGGAAGTTTTGGGGTGCTGTCGGAATCGTGGTGTTTTTTCCTGAGGGCGACGGAAGAAGGGATGAGGACAGTCTGGAGGTAGGGTCGGAAAAGGTGTGAGGACGCGTGTATATTCGGACCCAGTCCTGGGACGACGCTATGAATAATGTTACCAGTTGCGGGTGAGGAAGACCCGTCTTTCATTCGTTTGTGCGTTTGAGGGAGGGAAAACATAGGTGACGGAGAAACTGGTAACAAAAATCAAGCCAGGAAAGAGAACAGGGAGTGATAGCGTAAGGAGAGGTACCATAGGAGAACGTGGATAGGGTAGGAGAAAATAACGACGGAGAAAGAGAGAAAGAAAACAAAAGAGCGGTAGTAGAGAGAGAAACACATGAGAGAAGGAGAACTAGAATAGAGAGAAAAGAAGGAAGAAGTTTAGAGGAAAGAAAAGTGAAGGGGAAATAGAACACTTAGAGAGAATTTGGAGAGAGAAGAACGAAGATAGGGAAGAGAATAAGAGGCAATCAGGGAAGAAGGAGTGAGGCCAGAGATAATTGCGGGGAAGAGGCAGAAGAGGGTTACACATAGAAAATACAGAGGGAGGTAAAGGGGGAGAGAGGGATAAGGAAGGAGAGATAAGGGAGAGAGGGGCGGAGTTGCCTTCCTTGCTCCCTTCCTAATGCACACCCTACCCAGCGCAACTCTCCGTTTGCCCCCAGGGGGACAGGTGGAAGACGCGCTTGTGGCTGGCGAGGGGAGGAGGGAGTGGGCACGATACACAAGAGAAGGGGCGCTGTGGGTGGAAGGCGACTTCTCGCCTTAGTCTGTATACCTGGCCGGCCCTCGCAGCTTGGCAGCGGCGGCTCGGTGGGTGTTTTTCTGGCTGGGAGTCGAAGGGACGGGTGGGGTGGGTGGCATTGAATGGCATCGAAGGGGGTGTTTTCTGGCCGGGGGGATGCGGGATGGGTCCTCTCCTCTCTGGACTCCCTCTCCCGCTCTCTTTCTCCACCCCCGCTGAGCTCTCCGAATTTTCTTCCCTGTTTGCCCCACTCCTTTCCAACTACGCGCCCTTTTTCCACTCCCTGCCTCCTCGGCCGCTTTCGTCCCTCTTTCTTTGTGAATCTCGTCTTCAACCTCCTATTCTTACTACTTCTCTCAGGCCTCTTCAAAACCTTCGCCTCTCTCTCTCCAGTCTCGTCCCTTCTGCCTCGGCATAGGGATCCAACGGGGCACAAAAGATGGCGTCCCGCAGGTTTTACGGCCGACTGCCTGCCATTACACAGGGCTCTGCCAAGATGCCTGCTCCGTCTATGCCTCTTTTTCTCTCTCTCTCCCCTACCCCTCTTGTCTTTTTCACTCCGTGGAAGAAAGAATAAACTCCCCGCGTGCCCACCTCCCTCGGCTTTCCATCCAAACGGCTGTTATAATTCTTCAAAAGGGTTCGTAAATATCTGCGCGCGGCTGTGCTCTCGTCTGTCCCCTCTGAGTGGTCTCTGTGCGTATTTGCTGTCTGCTTTACGAACCCTCGCCCCCTTCTTACCTTTGCCCCTCCGAAGTTTCGTCCAGGGAGGGTTTTTCCACCTTTGTCCTCTCCTCCCAATCCGCGTTCCACGGCACAAAACCATTTTCACATTCCGTCGAGTGACTAGCGTAGGGATTTTCCTGTCGAGTGGTCGTCTTTGGTCATGCGCTCGATAATCCCGGTCGGTCAAGAATTGAGACGTTCATCTGCTAGTCGGTGTGGTCCCGCGAATGCCATCCGAACTGGCATTCGCATGCGCTCGACTGAAAGGGAATGTGCCAACCACATCCTCGACAAATATCTTCCTCTACTCATCAGCACCAGCAAGCGGTGGATCTCTAATATTTCTTTTAGAGTAGCGTCGCAGAAGAAAAAAATGTTCCGTAAGTTGATTTTTTCAATAAGTTATTAGTCGAAAACTTGCAAAGTGATATGTAGTTATTCCATTCTTAAATCATCGCATCTAGAAGATGGTCAGGTCTAAAAGTAATCATTGTTCACCTCCCAATTCCATATCTCTCATCAGTCATGTTTCAGCTAAATATAGTTGAACGATTCCACAAAAACATGAGCTGATTGCGTCGAGTCGTCTAGAAAATGGATGCATCTTTTCTAATTCGACCGTGATTTTCCTCATGATCGCATTTCCAATGATGAACCGTCATGTCGGCGATTCAGCATTAACTCGGTAACTATCTCTCATCTTCCATGAAATTTATTATTGTGTTAGGGTTGGTTCACGGTTTATTTCATCTTTTACTAAAATATTTACGTCCATTCTAATATTCATTTACGCTTACACTCAATGATCACCAGAAATCCATGTCGGGGAAACTTGTGAACGCACGCGCGAGTAGTTTGGCCGAACGCCCGAGTTTTTTTTCCAGCCGCGAACTGAAATATCTTGCTCTATGCGTCTGTCGAGATCATAGATCCAAAGGGAAACGCGGAGCGAACGCATTTCCGCGTGTACTTTCGAATGAAGAGAGCTGTTTTTCCGCCATCGGGTATTGCGAGGTCTTGAGCCGGATACCTATGGGTCAATATTTTTTGCCGGGACAAAATTGGAACTCATTTCAACCACGGTGAAATGAGCCGGAAAAAAACGCAGTCTAGTCGGTGTTGGAAGCCAGCCCAGTCCGTAACAGTTCAAGATCTAATTTGGTCGATCGGGGAAAGACGATAAATCACATTAGCTCAAAATTTTACCTTCGAATGAAACGGTTCTTTGCCTCACAATTCACTGCATGGCCTATGCAGGAATGAATTCATGAGTGCAGCGATGGAGTGGGGAAATAACGGATACTTGTACATTAATTGCAACCAACCATTGAACTAAATTATCGAGAAAGGTGGAAACACTAGTGCTTTGAAATAATGAACCATCAAGAGACGCGACCTGATTTTTTCAGAGATATATATGCGTATTTATTTTCGATCCGCCTCATGAAGCAAACAAAGGCTTGCCGCTCGATTGTTTGTCATTGTTTCTCTTCTCCTAACACTCATGACCCGTTCATGATATCACTCTTTCCGTACCCACCGCTCCATTTACAATGGGGATAATAATAAGGACGCGGGTGGGAGGAAAAAAAAGTAAATGAAAAGCTGTTGCAGCAAATCTCAGGCCGTAATCTCGTGCGAAGCGTCGACCAATTAGGGGTAATTTTTTCCACACACGCATGCAAGCAAATAAGACGCTACAAGAGTCTCCTCGATGCGTCACCTCAAACCGCGTCTCCCTCCAGCTCACACACCAGAACACCTCCCACTCCTGCTCAAACTCCCATCCTTATTCCTCCTCCCGCCCTACACCCACCTTGCCTCCCCTCCGTGAGCGTCAGAGGGTGAAGCGGTGGGGAGAAAGAATAATAATAAGAGAGCCGGCTGGTTATATCGCGTGGGAGAGTCAAGCCCCCTGAAGGCGAGTCGCTGGTTAAGGAGAGGAAGCGGCACTGTCTTGAAAATTCACCGGAAATGTGCAATAGATGCGTCAGGGTCTGGAGGAGAAGGTGGTGGATGTGGAGTAGGAGGAGGAGTGGGAAGGAAGGAAGGTAAGGAGGGCGGAAGGAAGGGGAGAGGTGAGCGTGGAGGAAGTCGGAAGGAAAGAAAGAGAGTGAGTCGAAGACTGGCGTGGAAGTGGAAAAAGGAAAACTTTGTCTGACAGCACCTCACATTCGAAAGATGGAGTGCCTTTGGTGGGTTGTTCCGTGTTCCTTTTTTTTATATTTTTCAAGACTCGCAGCAAAAAGTGCTCTTCCCACTTTCGCGTGGGGTAAAAAAACTCAACTCTCTGCACCTAATGCATTCTTAATAATTACAGCTAAAGTGAGGAAGAAAATTTTCCTTCCACTTCGCGGGAAATATTTTTTTTTTCCTGTACGAAAATTTCATGGCATCACTTTCGTTTCTGCTCTTAATTTCTTGGAAACGCAAGCTTCCGAGCTGCTTTTCCTTGGGTCGAGGTCACAATTTCGGGGAATGTGGGTAAAAAGTTTCTTGCCGTCGTAAAAGGTCAGGTATTGAGGAGGAAAGAGAGGGTTTCTGATGCATTTGTGCCAGTGGGGGCAGGAAGTCGTCTTAATGTGACAAGGAATAGATGATGTTTTTCATTTTTTCTCCAGGGCGATCACGACGTTACTCTCCTGCTCGCACGCGTACGAATTTTTCCTCATGACGGTTTTGGCAGTACTGAGTCAAAATCGCCTTTTCTTCCAAAATTTCTCAAGCCATATTTGGTCGTAGGCCGTGCACTTTAAAAAAAAGGCAAAATTCTCATTGAATTCGACCGGAAGGGAGGGTCGGGTCAATCCTACGTGACAAATTAGGCTCGTCAAACCCTTGGAAGCGTCGTTTCAAACATGCTGGTCGTCGCATCGCCATTTCCATAAATTATCCGAGCGCTTGGCGCGGGACATTAAAATTGAACAAAATAATGGGAGTCAAATTTATTCCGTGAAATTTTTATGGCTCGCCCCGGCGGTGGAGAAGAGGATTGAAAATTCGAGGCAACTGGCGGAGGTGGATGAGTGCAAGGTTAGGTGTGTGAAATAAGGGCTCCGTTTTAATAATAGATAAAATATAATTCATCGTTAGCGGGCGGTTGAGAATTATGGTCGCTTCCCATGGTGCTCTCTCGTACGGCGGCAGGTGACCACAAGGGTGATGTCACGGAGAAGGCAGGGGAGGGTATCGCCCGGAAGCGAAAGACGGAAGCCAACCCTCCTCGCTTCCAATCCTATTCCCTCTGTCTCCTTCATCCACCCTTTTTCGATTTCCCTCCGTCCACCTCCCGGAGGACCTTACACCTCCTCCTCCCATCCAACATCCCCCTCTCGTTCCGACCCGGACGACCAACCCTCCCGCCTACAGCATTCGAATTGAGAAACCCAAACCCACCTGCGGTTTCTTCGTCCTCGTAGCCAACCCCCTTTTACCTTCCTCCTCCAGCGTTATACCCATTGCCTCCCGAGTCCCGTCAACGAGCCCCTGAGGTCATGACGTCGCCCGATACCTTCGACCAACCCTCACCCCCTGTCTCCAACATCCACCGATCCTCTCACCCTCGCAAACCGCCGTCAGAGCCCCTGGGAAGGCAACCACAGTCCTCACCTTGAGCAAAACCTTCTCCTCCCATTCCTCCTATCCTTTTCTACCCTCCCCCCTCCCTGACCCCACGTGCGACCCGGCGTTTTAAATTGTCCAGCAAATCGATCGGGCCAATCTTCCCCTCGTCCGTCTTTTTTCTACCGTTCGTACCGATTTCTGTAAAATGAGGCAGGAGTTCCGGCACCTGGCTTTGATGGAGGATTTATGGGCTCTCAAAGTTTGGCTTTTCCTCCTCAGGGTACGCTCTGAGCACAGGGGCGCTGGAGAATAAAGGACATTTTTTACGCATCGCTGAAGAAATATTGATTTCCTCACGTCAAAGTTCAAATGTCTACCACAAAAAAATATATACGAGTTAAAATACATATTTTCATGGCGTAGAACTTTTAGTTAATGTACACGAGTATAGTCGAAAGCGTAGTTTAAATTAAGCATTTAATAAAATGCCTTCTCAGTGACAATAATTAGCCCGTGGGTATAAATTTAGTTGATAGATGATGGTAGGACTCACCTTGCTCACAACAGCCGGTGAAATTCTCACATTCAGGGCACTGGGTTGACCTTTCTTTCGCTGTGCCACCTGCGAATTCCTAGTAAATCATGGTATCCTGCAAATAACAATGATGGGGTTGAGTCTGGTGTGCCCGCCGGCTTACTTAGATACAGAACAG
The DNA here is from genome assembly GCA_933228895.1 of Platycnemis pennipes. NCBI lineage: Eukaryota > Metazoa > Arthropoda > Insecta > Odonata > Platycnemididae > Platycnemis > Platycnemis pennipes. The sequence continues at coordinate 59,836,958 of OW121853.1, forward strand.
TTACCCTACGGTAAAGAAAGGAACTTATAACCCTCATTCTTCAATTCTACTTTATACTTATTTCATCAGCAACCGCCATGAATTATTATCTTAAAATAATGTAATAATTGAGTTTTCGTCACCAAAATAATGCTGGTATTATTCATAGCGTCACAAGTTAGGACAGTAGGCAGGGAAGCGATATAAATATTCCGGTATGATTTCTTTTAATCTGAATTATCGCTACGATTCAAGCATATGCGCCCGGAATCTTAAAAATGCCCCCTAACCAATTTAGAGTCCCCGCAGCTGCCTTTAGCAGCCACGCTCCGACATTTTAGCGACCCTTATTATTTTGGTCACGTATATGCATAGCCTCTTTATGGAATTTCCCCATCCTTATTACCTCCTCGTGAACTGAATTATTTTCATTTTTATCGCCAAAACGGTTGTCTCCGGAAACTAATGGGCCTTTATCTCCCGCCTGAAATCAGTGCGCGGGGACCATCCGTTCCAAAGGCCCATCCCATCTCCCCTCGTCCTTCATCCTTTACCTCTCTCCCTCACGCTCCCTCCATCCCTTCTCTCGCCGGTAGACGTGCGCCCTACTCACGGGCTCGTGTCAGTTTTGCCCGTCACTCCTTCTACCCTTGGAAGGTTTCCCTGGGACGCCATCTGCATCCACTAGCGGGGGGGGGGGGGGGGGGGGGGGGGGGGAGGGTGGGAGATGGGAGTGAGTAGGGTTGGTAATGGCGCCTTGGTAGAAGGGAAGGAAACAAGGGTCTTCGGCGAGGTCGACGGGAGGAGTCACAGTGGGTGCGGCATGATATTTCTTTCGCATCTCGGGCTCTTTAAAATGCTCGTGACATAATTAGAAGCAGTTCACCACACCGTGCAAGAGCTGAAATAAATATATGCAGAGCCGTGATTTCGTGCCGCAAATTCAGTTGCACCATTTACCGAAAGAAATGATTCCTGAGCGATGGAATATACAAGTCACAAATATATCAAACAAGCATTTTAGGATGCTGCCTGATGTAAACGTGGGTTAGAGAGGTGAAACATTGATTATTTCGAAGTTTCGCAACTTGCATTTCAAAGGGGTGTAAAAAAGAAATACGTTAATACCGTTATTAAAGGGGGAATATCACATCCCTTTTTGGGATTGAAAGAGAAAACCAATGGAGAATCAGTAGCAATACTAATATGAAAACAGGTACGAAATAATGTATCTACCTTTCACCGTACTGAATGTACTACTCCTTAACTTATAACAAATTTATTTTGGAGATTACTGTTTCGAGAATAATCTCAAAAGCCTATTTAGCGTTTTTATGAAAAATGTTTCCACAATTCATATCAGACTGAGATCATACATAAATAAGAAGAAAAATAAATGAATTTTTTGAAAACTGTGGATGGAAATTGAATAATTTGTAGCATTTATCTTAATCCAAGTCTGGAGAACTTACACCACCTGCCATTCACCCTTGACGTGGCTTGCTGAGTACTCATTAAGCATAGGTTCACGAGCACGATATTGGCACCCTTGACGGGTTGACGGTTCAAAGGAAAGCGAGCGTCTGGCTGGGAAGACTACCTCTCGATCGGGTATGGATCCCAATAATGGACGCCGTCTCTCTCCAGTCCATCGTTAAGTCTGGACACTTCCCTTCCCCTTCCCTCACTTCGAATGCCTTAGTGGAAAACTTTGGGATAGGGTCGTGACCGCGGGGTGGTGGAAACAAAAAGCCTTGGCGTTTTTTTTTAAGCACTCGAACATCCTCGCGCGTCGTCTCTCCTTTGTTTTTAAAGGAGGTCAGTGTTTCGCCGAGCTCCGCGCGGAGCGGTTACGTGCCCGGAGGATGCGTGGGCGCTAATAATCGATATGCTGATATCGTAATAAATCACCGCCCGTTTGGCTCCGGTTCCCCCGTGGCGTTTTTCGGACTCGCCCCAGCCGTGCCTCGCTTTGCAACGTGCACGGGCCGCCATGAATCGTGCCAGAACTACCCCCTTGTGCACGATTTTCCGTGCACCAAACCCTCCTCCCCCACACATTTCCGGTCGGGAAAATAAAAATTGAATGAGAGTCCGGCCTTCGATGAATGAATGAGTGAATTTTCGAGGGAGCTGACGTCTATGGACCCGTAATTGCCCTGAATGGAGCATGGAGTTCTTCTTCCGAATCCTCCTAGATGTTTTATCCGGGAGGAAATTAACGTTCTGTGATTTGCTAAGCTTGCATGAATCACGCTGCCCCGTAGTCTAGATTTACACACCACGACCAGACACGAAAGTCGCTAAGAACCTAATAATGGCAATTTCCAACGCTCTCTCCAGTGCAATAACACAGTCGTCGTACCCTAAAACGAGAACGCTCGTACAATGCATCGAAATGCAAGTGCAATCGCAAAGGGGAGGCGGGGGAGTTAATTCGGTGACATTATCATCCGTAAGGATGTTGTTTTCATGGGTACTAAAATGGCGAACGGCGAACCGTGACACGTTGCAATGCACGAAAATGCACCGAGCATATGTGCAGGAAGTGTTGGTGTGTGTATTTTATCGCTTGCGGAGCGAGAGCAGCGGACGACATGATTGAGTGGACGCAATAATCGGAGCTCACGCAGCCGAAACGTTCCTTCGCGGCGATGTTAACGTCGCGACAGGGAAGGAGGTTGATGTGTGAGGGAAGGAACGAGACATGGTGTCGCCCTTCTCACTGCCTCCCAAGTGAATCCATCTCCACCTTATTAACGTAACGCAACGAAGGTTCTCGGAAAACATTATATTCATGAAGTCGCCTTCGTGGCTCTGGGGATACTGTTAGATACTTCCTTGAGGCCTTTGCGCAACGCTGAATCGTCCGTGAAGGAAACGGACTCCTTACGTTCCTCGCGAACGGAGTTCTCGAGCTCGGAACGGCCTCAAGAGAGGTTCGAACCCGTGTCGTCCGCCGTTGCCAAGTTTCTTCTTCCCTCGCGCCTCTGGCTGGGATATGATTGCGCCATTAAAGCGTCGCTGTTTATTTGTTTTTCCGTAATCATTTTTTCCCGTCTCTCTCTCTTTCTCCTTATCTACCTCCCTCCCTTCCCATTGCTGGCGGCCTGGCTGGGTCGTGAATTTCGTGAAAAAATGGGAGGACCGTTGGAAGGTTCCTCCACCTCTCTCGGCAGTTAAAAAGAAAAAGCGATGGTTAATTCGCTGGAAAAGCTGGATGAAAATGGCTTCTTTATAATGATGCGGAATATCTTACGACACTTCTCCCGCCTCTGCTGCTCCACGCCTCGGCTCCCTGCTGGAATATTAACGGAGAATAAGCCGGGTCACAGAAAAGCGTTTAATTTTTGAATGGTTTCTGAAGGCGAGGAATTATCACTTCCCCAGAAGAGGGTAGATTTTTTTCCTGCTAAGTTTTATCCGGCTACAAGCTAATTTTAGCCACTCGAGTCGTGAATACATTTGCGTCCAAAATAATGATGGCCCTCGTCGCCAGTCTGCGGTCATTGTTCTGTTTTCATAGTCATTTTTTGTTTTATGCTTTTAAAGAGAACCTCGGGATACGATAAGAATTTAAGTCGCTGACTCTCACAGTACCATCCAACTCTAAGCATAAACGTGAGCGATATACTATGAAAAATTGACACTGCATCATACGCATCAGGTGAAGTGGGTTTGGGTGACTGTGCATCCATCATGTTACTGCGTGGCTTTCAGCCTAAACCTGTTTTTTCCAAGAAAAGTGATGAAAGGTTTCGAGGGATTAATCCAGCTGTAACATTTACACCCGGAATTGGGAAAGGATTACCCGAAAAAGGGTGATTGTGAATGCAAATTTAATTAGTGATCCCTTACACCGAATTACCATAAAATATCAATGAAATCAATATGACCCTTAATTCCCCATTTATTTGTGGATTTCAAAAGCTTTTTTTTTGTTTTATTGCTCGCCTGCTACCATGATCCCTATCATTAGATTGATAAAAATGATTTTTGCTTCACGATTTTAATCCTTATTTTTATAATTTTTTTTTATTATTTCCGCAGTTTACCTGACAACAAGCACGATAGCAACAGAAGAAGCGAAAGACACTCGCGAGGGTGAAGATGTGACCTTAGAGTGCCGGTTCCGCCCGCAGATAGCAGCACAAGCGGAGGTTACCTTCTTCTGGCTCCGCATCAACCGACGCAACCATGACAATGTTGCCATCCAAAAGACACCATTGAACAGTAACTACAAGTAAGTACTTTTTTTCAATTATCCCAACATTTTCATTCCCCTTAAATTAAAATGGATTTTTAAATATAGGTTTTCAATGCATCGTTCCAACCGGGGTTAGAATACTCCTTATACTGTTTCATTATTTATCACACATTCAGAATAATTGGTAGGGTGTCCGAAACATTGATGGAAACATTCTCCGAAGAAAAAGAGGGCTAAGAAATACTGTGATTTTCTGCCAAGAGAATATATTTATGTTATGCCCATTCCCGATAAGAACATATTTCTCTTTAAGACATTTTATGATGCTTATCAATTGTGCACAAAGAAAAGCAAGACAAAAAATTGAGTTATGGTACTTAACACTCGAAAAGAAACGCCGTATTCGACAGGGTAATTCCCTTAAAATTTATCATGGGATGGTTAGAGTTTGCTGTCCTTTAGAGGGTCTTGCGTTCAGAATCCTACATAAATTTGGCTGATGCTGCCTCAAAAATAGCTTGCCTCAACTTTATTTTGGCCGGTTGCAGTCAATGGAAGCTAAATCACTGTCATATTGTCCACATGTGTTCGGGTAGGCAACATGCGACCCCGAGGGGCTTATCTGAACATCGAGGGCATTTTATGCGGAGCGCGAGGGGCAGCCATCCTGAACCCTGGGGGAGCGTTCAGCGAGATTTATCCGCCGGAACATTTCATATAATCGTTTTTAGTAAGCCAACACAATCATACTTCATGCCGCATTTGCAGATTTGTCGGCCTCCAGCAGTTGAAATTAAAGTATGGCTATCCGGCAATACGCCAACAGATGATTGATTGTTGCGCACGGACTAAACGTGGGATTTCTTTTAGCCTAAGATTATGGCCGAAAATGAACGCGTGCATCAATGTGTTATGGTGTCGGCACAGAATAGTTTCATGCACGTAAATGTTTTCCCGGGTTTATATAATGGAGTGGAATTTAGGCTGCTGAAATTCCTGGAAGGACTCCAAGTCCAAGCGTTCCCGAATCAAATCCCTTATCGTCAGCATGCATCGGCCTTCCAACGGAGAATATTAGAATTTTGGCGTTTCAATAGTCCGCCTCCCGGAATTCTTCATTGGCTACCCAAATATAGTTCGCTCTCGGTTCCCTGATACACGTTCTCGGACTAATGGGAGGAAGAATGGACGACTGCCCGCGAGCGGACACACAAATAAACACAACCATACGTGATGAAATCAGCATCAACCTCAATGAGTTCCCTCCCTCGTACTCCTAACAACTTCCTTTTCAGGTGCTAATGTCTTCACCGTTTTGTCCTCTCGCTCCTTCTCTCTCTCTCCCCTCACTCCCTCGACCTTCTCTTCATCCTCCGGCCCAGAACTATGCATACAATGGGTGCAGTGCAATACAATGCAAGTCCATTGCGACACTACCTCAGGTCCCGCGACAGGTCCCTCTCGTCTCTCCCCCTGCGCACAGTGTTCACCCCGCAACTCAATCAGCCACTAACCTACGCCTCCCCCTACTACTCTCTCACGACTTCCAGAAGTTAGTTGAACAATGGGGGGTCGGTTTGGCGTAGTGGTTAGAGTACTTGTCGCTCACTGAAGAGCCCCGGGTTCAAATCCCAGCGGCGGAAGATATTTTTCATTGGTAAGCCGGCCTTCTACTTGAAGATGCTTGTCTTTCGGGATTCCCTCCGCGTTGGTCCATAGTTCCTCGGACTAATGACGAATCCGGGTTACTCTCCTTATTTCCTTCATTCCCAAAATCCGACATCTCCCCAAATACCCGCTTACCCTTAATGGTGCTAGTAATCATAATTTTAGGTCGACGCTCATAACAATAATTAAAATGGCAGCGAGTTGTTCATAGTTCCTCGGTCCGAGGAACTATGGACCAACGCGGAGGGAATCCCGAAAGACAAGCATCTTCAAGTAAGACAACCCGCGGAAGCCTACACAAGGATTCCGGCCTTCTACTTGATTGCTTTGCGGAGAGAATTGGAGTTCGGTACTCTGTCGGTCGGATTGGACTCTAAGCCGTGGTCTTCTTGGCGCCTTTCTTTAAGAGCTAATGCCGACGCCGTGTTTATCTCTCCACCCTTCCTTCCTACCCCGCTATTCCTATCGTTGTATCTTTCCTACCGGTCTGAATCGCATTCAAGTGCGGGTAAAGACCTAAAAGCCACGTATAGACGTGCAGTTACCGCATTTTGAAGTTGAAGCTACCCGGGCGGAAATTAATTACGGTATTTACTGTAGAATTTTAGGATACTTTTGCATGTCTACACGTCCCGATTCAGGATGAACAACTCGTTGTCATTTTAATTATTGTTATGAGCATCGACCTAAAATTATGATTCCTAGCACCATTAAGGGTAAGCGGATATATGGGGAGACGTCAGATTTTGGGAATGAAGGAAATAAGGAGAGTAACCCGGATTCGTCATTAGCCTACTCCTAGCGGAAAGCGCCACGAGGTTCATTATTTTACGTCTCACACGGCGGATGGGGTATTGAACTTGGTCTCCGCATAGCACTAAAGTAGGGACCACTACTGACATGCAACTAAGAGCTACAATGCTACCACTACATGGAAACGCGTTGCATAATGGAGTCACGTGCAACTAGATGGTCATTAGTAATAGTGATAACTGTTCATAAAGACATTTCCCTATATATAGCTCTGTATTTCCCTAGCGTGAATGGTTTAGTACTCTTCAAATAAACATCATGCACTACAGTCTACTCTGACAATATTTCACGTAGGTACATATCTTTTGCTATGCTGCCGATTATGTTCTCTACTGGTACACAGGAAAATTGACATCTTAAATCTATCGGTGTGACAATTTATCTCTTTAATCTCATTTATCTGGTCAACTCTAGCATGATACGTAAGGGTTCTTAATATATATCCAAATTTTTCAGTAAAGCTATCCGTTGTTAATTTCTTCAGGGGATTTAATCGTTATTTAAACCTACCATCTGATAATGATTCCCAAGCTAATTCTTCTATTAATTTTTATACAATGCTAAACCTAACGTAACACCTTTCAACGAGCCTAGCTGCTCTACGCTACCCACTCTCTAGTTCTCTTATCACACCTACTCCATTGGATCCCATACACAGGCTGCATATTCTAGGTGAGGCCTAGCTAGCGAAAAATAACATCGCTCTTTTTTCTTCTCGTTACATTTCCCTCGTACTCTTTTAATAATGCCTAGCTTTCTCTTGGCGTGGCCGCATATATCACAGTTGCTGACAATTGGATTGCTTGCTAGGCGGCATAAACGCATACTTGGTGTGGAGGCATCCACTGCCGCACTCCATTGCCGTGACTCGCAGGGTGCCGTACGGCTGTAGATGCGTGTGCCCTTGCCCCACACTCGGTCCCTCGCGCCCCGGGGCCAAGATGCGAAACTAAGCTGCTCACCCCGGAGAAATCGAGAGGATGGCGGCGGTGGTGGTCACGCAAATGACTCGGGCGCCCCCGGCGTGTTTATCGCCCCATCTCATCCGCAGCGGCGATGGGAACCTTTAGGGGGAATCATTAAAAGGCAGATGTCATACAGGCGGGGAGGGAGATTTCGAAGGTCAACCCGCGTTGCTCGCTTCGGGAACTAAATTACTTTCGATCGACTATTAAGATATTTTGGCTCATAGAAGCTTGAGCGCGGAGGCAATTTGAGGGGGATCTTGATTACGGGTGTATTTTCTTCCCACACACCCTCCCCTTCCCTTCCTAAGCCACTGAGAGGGGTTTCGTTCGTGTATGCGCCTCTGCCTCCACCTTAGAACAATGAGGGAAAGCCTAATTGTTGCGTAATGGTGCCGCTATTTCACGAGCAGCGCGCTGACGAGTCGGTGTGCATGTGCGAGATCTGAATGTTTCGTTAGCTCCCACGTAAATCCACGATCCGAGGGGAAATTTCAAGGCAAGCACAGAGACACTATCTTTTTCCTGTTCTTAAATGCGCCCACGACTATTGATGCAAGATCCGACGTGGCAGAGATAAAAATTTTAATGAAATGTGTGTGGCTAGTTGCTCTTTCATTTCCCGTACATTCACGCGATTACGGATTTCGAAATTCACGTATACCGGCGCACGACAAATCTAAAAAATTACTTACGTAATTGCGAATAAGTTTTTTGTGAAGTGGTGAGCTAAATGAGAAAAGTGGGTAGGTATTGGAGGATATCCGTGACAAATTTATACATTCACTTTTATTTAAGGTAGAGTGAATAACTAGGAATTAGGATATATCCATGCTTTGTGTTTCTCTATAGGCATTCCTTGCCAGTTTAAAGTCCAGTGATAGACCCCATGCCACACAGCTTTATGGTGGCTAGCAGGGTATTATGTAGATGAAGTGCATTATTTGGATAATTGAAAAACCTACGTTTTTCTGTTGTTTTCAGATAATGATAGAATTTATATCAAGGTCATAATAATTGTGATGTGATGACTTCACACGCGATGTAATACAATGGCGTTTCTAACTTATCTTCTAAAATTGAAAAGCCTCAGTGTAAAAAACTGAACAAAATCCCCTTACTGAAGCACATACCTAAACCATGTAATTTTTATGCAAAATGCTTCCTCTCTCCGATCACGAAGGGAGTAAGCGAGCTTTCTGAAAGGTGCTGGAAATGCGAGTTTAAAGATTATAAGGCTCCCATTCGATCGGCAGATTTTACCACTAAGATGAAACAAGGGAAGTTGAAAAAAGCACTGATGGATTTATAAATCCATTTTTCTTCCACGGCCATTGTATAGCCAAGGCTTTAGGCCCATACAATTTACCTTGAGCTTAAGTGCAGCCACGCCATGTATGATTTTACTCGCATATATCCAGCAGAAAGGAGGGGGTCCCCAGACTCCACGCCGTAAGACATTTTGGTGATTCATATTTTGTATGGCAGAGGTAGAAACTATCACATGTGGTGTTGTTAATTACTGTACGGGAATATTAATAGAAACTGTGCATTTTAAACGCGTCGAAATTGTACAGGAGATAATATTCATAAACACAATGCTTTATCATTCCGTGGCAGAAAAGGTGAGAGTGTCTCTTTATCTCCACGAAGAGAGAAGTCTTATCTCAAAAAATAACTAGCCACTGTATTCATGTAGGGACGCGGCTAATGCCTTACACCTACCTATCTTAATCGCACATGTCGTCGGATGGGGAACATGCGGGTGCGCACTTAGTGTCACATCAGGACGACAAGAGGACATATATTCAACACACAGTCGATTTTGCCCTTATCGCAAACCTCCGCACAATTCTAACGCGTACGCTCACTGCCATTCTTTTTTTTCCTCTCCTCTCTCGCAGGTTGGACTTCAGGCCAGAGCTCGGCCGTTACGACCTCCTTATCTCGAACGCGAGCTACGAACGAGACAACGGCCGCTTCGAGTGCAGGGTCAAAGCCGCGGGCAGCGGGACGGACATCCACTCGCAGGCGTTCCGACTGACCGTCCTCACGAGGCCCTCGCCCCCGCGGGCCGCGCCAGCCGCACCCATCGCCACGGAGGGGAAGCCCTTGTCTCTCACGTGCTCCAGCACCGGAGGCAGCCCAGACCCTGAGATAAGGTAAGTGGGGCCCGACAGCCCCAAATCCCCTCCTCCCGTCATCCATCTTCATTTACGTCCAGGCTCCCCTCCGTCCATCGGGAACGTGGCCTCCCGTTGTTCTCTCTCCCCCCTCCCTCCGAAGAGCACGTGAAATCTTCTTCGCCTCCCCCCCCCCACAGAATTGTCTTTCTGGGCTTCACCCCCACACTGCTATCAACCCACCCTAATGCAGTTTGAGTCTAATCCTGTCACAACAGTGGTCAAACAGTGAGTTTAGGATTTCCTTCTCTCACTCGTCTCGACGGCTTCGCAAACAGCAACAGAGATTCCATCAGCGCGTTTTGAGATTAATAAAAAAAGAATAAAACTATAACTGTGGAATTATGAAATGTCATATCGCTATCGTCAGAAACTGTATAACAAGAGCGCGAACAGTGTCGTCTTAAATAAATGGTTCATTTACCTCTTTAAAGAAGGCAGATTAATCACAACGAAATATATCCTTGCCGTTGTCGTCTCGCGAATTTGAAACCTTTCAAAGAAAAAAGGAAGAAAAAATATTCCATAATAACTTCCACTCTTAGTTTTCATTGCCAACCAGTTTTGAATTAAACGTAATCATGCGAAAATGGCGTTGACGTCGAAACCGGTTGGTCAATTGAAGCTAAGTTTGGGATATTATTGCGTGTTCTCAGTTTTTATCCAGATAATTACGCCTTTTTCATGAATAACTACCCTCACCAACCTTGCTTTGAAACCAATCTGTACATAGACAGATGCGATTTGAATTATAGCGGCGACGCCTCCCGGAAAAATCTGAAATATATTTCTGGCGATCTAATTCGACTGCCGTAGGGTGAGAGCTGGTCGTTCGGGACCACGCCTTCGTTCGGTCGATGGACGCCTTAATATTTCAGCGAGCCGCAGTATGGAGACAATGAAAAGTTAGCTCGTTTTTTTCCCCAAGTGTGACTTATCACATTTTCATGCCCGTCTCAAGAACTAATGGTGTAGAAATTTTCGCCTATTTCAGTCCGCGATGAAGAAACCTTAAACAGAATATCCAGACCACAGTCTTACACGAATAAGCGATGGATGGATGAATTTATACAAAGGATGCATTCATCATGCATCTCCTAATTTATTTCAGTCTCTTCATGAATAAAAGAAACGCAACCGCGATTTTATCGTCACAAATCAATCAAAATGAAGAGAATGTAATGAGCACAGTAACGCGCAAATTGTTGTGAATTCTTGCTGGATATAATATTTACGATACATGTAAGATAATGCACATCTCATTGCTTGGGGCTGCCGGGTTGATCTCACCGGATATATAAAAGATAATGTGCACCTCCTAATTTATTTCTGTCTTGTATGACTAATACAAGTACCTCAGTAGTATCCACACACATTAACAGAAGTGAATGAGCATAGTAACTGTCAAATTTTATTGAAATCCTACCAGATGCTCTGGTCTTCCTGTGTCTGCATATAACAGGGTAGCGTGATGTAAATATGTAATAGAATCATCACATTATTTGCGTGACTATTGCTAAGAAATATTTCATCATCCATTCATTTGTTGATCTTTGTTTATTTATTTTCCACCAAAGACAGCAACTATAGGGACTTATATGTAGTGAAGCTCTAATTTTATCGACAGTTAAACATCACCAGTGCCTCACTGACGTGCATTTTGCTTACCTCTCTCTCCACTCTAGATGGTATAAAGACAGTGTTTCCCAGCCCCTCGATGCTACCGTGAAGGCCGGAGGATCGCGGGACGCCCCCACCACCGCTATCCTCTCGCTGACGCCTCAAAAGGGTGACGACGGAGCCGTCTACCGGTGCGTGGTGTGGAACCGAGCAATGGGTGAGGGAGAGAAGATGGAAGCAACGGTCACCCTCAACGTCAACTGTGAGTATGGGTATAACACGAAGCGGCAACGCGAATTTGCACTGATGTTTACATGACTTCAAAAACCTTTCCTGTCCCATTCATTTCCTACGTATCGTGGATTTCAAGCTGGAATCGGCGTGTGCAAACCAAATTACATTTCCATCTCGATCTAAAAAAAACTTAGGCACAAAGCACATACGGCCGCTTTTCGTCTATGTTTTCGTTTGAGATGGGCTAACTAATATTTTTTTTCGCAAGAGCTCAATTCCCTTGAGCACCAGAGTCAATTTTGTAATGGTTTCCGAAATAATATCCATCCTGATATGCGCGAGCATGAAAAATGTTCTCCAAAAAGGAGGAACAGGATGCATTAAAAAAACCCAGAGCCCTTTTCTGAAGTGGCTATCGAGGAGAAATAAGAGTGCTTGATATTATGTGTCACTCCCCTAACTAAAAATCAGTTTCGCCAGCCTGAAAAAAAGAAAACCTTAACAAAGAGTGTCCTTCGGAGTCTCGGTCACTTTTAAATGTCGAGGAAAACAAATATAGCTGGATATTTACGTAGTTTATTTTCATGGGGCAATGAAGAGGATGTTTGGCGTCCGGCGGAACTGTTGTGGAACGAAAACACGTTAAAAAAACTATCTATTTACTATCGAAGTAAATTAAAGCGGAAAGGGATGGTGATGCCACTCGGGGGTCGGCAGTATAACGAACTATATAGAGCCGGGCGGTATCCCTCGAAGCTGTGTGGAAGCAAACTCATTTGCCTCTAATGTAATCTTTCCCTCACAGTCTGCAGTCATTTGTTTGCTTTTTTTTGCGTTCGAACCCATTCTCCAACCCACCCACATTCCCTACCCACTCCCTCTCCCACTTCAACGCCGTTCAAACCGTCAACATTTGCTCGGAAATCGCCCCTTTCCCCCCCGCAAACGCCGACCAAACGAAAGAAGGGAGTTTATTTTAGGGTCCACACGCGCTCCCAACCCCCCCGACCCCTCTCCCCTGAAATTTCTCCCATCCCTCTCTCTCCGTTACTCTTTCGACCTCCTCCCTTTCCATTCCATCCATCATCCACGCGAGCGGGCCGTGCCTGATGCAAATTTCCAGCAACGGGCGGGTTTCCACGGGGGGAGGGGAAAAAAATCATTTTCCGCCGATATCTTTCTTTCTCCCTAACAGTTTCGCTTCCCGGGGCGCGTGCTATGGAAGCCGCGGCGCAAGAATCACCCCACACGCTTCGATAATCGTTTCAATCGACCGTCGACTTGAGCCACGCATCACGTGAAGAAGAGCTTCAAATGTGTCCGGGAATCTAGCTACATCTACATCTACATGTACATAATACCCTGCAAGCCACCACGAGGGTGTGTGGCAGGGGGTGATTTCTCACCAAACATGCACTACATATCATGCATTAAGAAGGAATAGTATTAATATAGTAGTCAGAACAACACTATTTAAAAAAGATACAAATTGCTAAGCAAACATGCAAAAACATTCTGTTAGTAGGGTTAGCTTTAAGTACTCATACCAACATGCAGCTACCAATGCTATTCATTGCTACTCTCTGATAGGACATATTTACCGTTATTCGTATCTCTAATTGTTCGAGGGAAAAAGGACATTTTGAATCTATCAGTTCGGCAATCAATTTCTCTAATTTTATGAATATGGTCCAGTCTGCCATAGTAAGTTGGGGTTCGTAAAATATTTTTAACTTCATCACTGAAAATATTGCCTTGGAATTTGTTTAAGAGATTAAGTCTAAATTTCAACCTACGATCTGACAATGATTCCCATTTCAATTCATTTAATAGACTGGTTACGCTAACATAATTATCGTATCGTCCCTTTACAAATCTTGCCGATCTTCGCTGCACACGTTCAAGTTCATTACTTAGACCGATTTCGTAGGGATCCCATACACTGGCAGCATATTCCAAATGAGGTCTAACAAGGGAAAAGTAGCTGATTTCTCGTACATGATCGTCACATTTACCCAATACTCTTTTGATGAAACCCAGTTTACGATTAGCTTGACCCATTATTTCACGTATATGTTTACCCCAGGAAAGATCATGTGTCGGAAATGGGAGGGAGGAGGAAGTCCCATGTTTTCGTCTGGGCGCGGATCTCTCATTCGTGCTCTCGCGAACCCGCGACCGCAGTGGCGGCGCCTTTGAAAGGGTTAACCCTTAATCCCGCTGGTGTTCATGACACCCTCGCGCTTTATCCCCGCAACAAGATGGTGACCTTTTCTCCTCGAAAAAAGCACGAGAGAATGAGGAGGAAAGTCTGGAGCGTTAACAGAAAACTGTGCAGGCCTCGTGGAAAACCGGGGAAAGAAGGAAACCACTTCTTTCACCATTTTACTCTGCCTCTCTCTTCTGTCCCGAAAGGACTGCTGGAGAAAGGAGAGAAGTGTCGAGGGGGAGGAGGAAAGCGAGGGATGGAAGCCTTTTCTGCTTTTCATCCCAGGGTCGACCGCAGAAAAAAAGGGGTTGAGACTCGAGGGAGGGGGGCGGGGTGCTTCAACGACGACTGCTGCAGCCCGCACGAAGCAACGCTCCCACCCCCATGTCCCTGACCCCCCACCGCTGAGGGACGGCGGCGGCGACCAGGGTACCGTCGCGCCGTTACCCCTCTCGAACCCTACAACCCACCCCATCCCCACAGAATTTTTTTCTCCGCGCGCTCTGGAGAACTAACAGACGAAGAGGATGGAGGGAAGGTTTAGGAAGGGATAGGACACAGTGGTGACACTGCGGGGGAAATAATAATGCCCTGAGATTTCTATACTTGATTCAAAGTGTCATTTTTTTCATTTTTCCGAGTTTTGCTGAGCGCAGTAATTACAACATGTTCGGTTTAGCACATGACTGTTGAAGTATTTTCTCTCGATCGGCCAGTTCAAATTTTTCACTAGCATATATTTTCATTCATGAATAGAACATCACGAACCCGCAGACAGGGATGAGCAGGTCGACATTTATTCGCAATTTCTATTTTTCGCATTTCCCTAACACTAGGAAAATGTTGATTATTTTTATTGGAGCCTCCCTTTGCATCTTTTTTGAAGGTCCCTAAAATAATCCTGATTTCTCAATCCGTATCCATCCTAATGGAGGAAGGAGCGGAGACCACAGCATTCCCTGATTTCAGATCGATTTTCTCAAAGCTCTCCGAGTGCCCTGATATCCCCGCTCCTCCGAAAATCAGCTGAAAAGAGACCCGGATGAGACAGGCACAGATGTGGAGAGGCCAGATGTAGGGATGGTGGCCGACGAAAAAATACATCAAGTGCTAAATTTTCAGCTGTCCACTACCGCTTTCTAACTGCTTCCCGCCCTGGGTCGCCCAACTGCATGACTCTCGCCTTTAATTACAACAGCCTTACCGTCTCTCTCTCTCTCCCAGGGATGATGGTGCAGGAAGAGTGGGTGGGTGGCTCCGCGGCAATAGGGGGGGAAAGGAGCAGCTAGCGAGACGGAGAAATTCGGGTTCTGCTTCATATCTCCAGCCAGTAAACCCTAATCTTTTCCGACCAATAGGAGCCACGCCCCCTCCCACACGCACCCCCTTCATGTCTCACTACCTTTCCCCCTCCCTCTCTCCTATCCACCCTCTCCTCTCAGCCAATTGCCAATTTTCACAACGGGGTCGCGCAGGAGAAGGATCATCCTCGAACCATAGCGAAAGAGAAGACAAAAAAAAATGTGGAAGAGGAACAGAAAAATGAAAAGGAATGCGAGTTAGTGGCGCCCACCCACCCCGTCTCACTCTCTCTCCCCACCCCCACGCATACGGCATGGCGGGCGTTTTTAAAAGGTCATTATCATAACGAAGGTATTTTAAGGGATGCGGTATTTCATCCGGAGAGGGTTATTATTTCCCTGCCCCTCCCCCACCCCTCTCCCAAACCATTTTTTTCTCTCTCTACCCCCACCCTCTCTCTCTTACCTCCGCCTTTTTTTTTAATACGCTCGTAAATTATGGGTTTTGTTTCGCCTGAGCAGATAAAAACGTTTTGCGCGAATCTCGTGAGTCAGCAAGAGGTGGGAATTAAGGAAATACGCGTAATTGATTGATTCCCGCGGAGATAAACGGGCGCTGTGTAGCGTCTTCTTGGGTGGAGAGGGGGAGGGCTCGTTCCGCGCGGGTCCCTGGCTCCACCTCGTTGATAATGTATGCAGCGTCCGTTAAGCTTGTTGTTATTTCGCGAAAGCAATTTCGGATTAGTCGGGGAACAAATCATCGCTGTTCGGTTGAACGTGCCAGCTCTGAAATATTAACGCCCTCGTCATGCGACGAGCCCTTCGTCGCCCTTTCATCCTCGGGTGCGTTCGACCCGCGGCAGTCCCAAATATCATGCACTCCTGGGGAGCCGTGGATCTGCAGGGGACCTAAAGCGATTCACTTTCGATCACGCTGAGCTGGCTGACGCGACTCTAGAGGCCTAAAGTGTAAAATCAGTGACCGACGTGACAAGTCGTGTGTACAAATTAATTAAGAGCAAGCAGATTTCACGTTTCTTTTATGACATTGCCTTAATACCAGAGGATGAGGAATCCAGGTTTTTTTAAAATTAAATGGCAATCAAGGATCATTTAATTCTAAATATGCTTCGAGGGAACGTACTTTTAATTACACGTCGAAAGGACATCTCATAAAACAAAAGAAAGAGTAAAAAGTGTATAAGTTGAATTCCGTGCTATTTTTTGCCCCCTGAATAGGTACTGTCGGATATAAACCTTAAACATAATTAATTTGAAGTTGATTGATGTATATTTTATATTGACTTAATTACAGGCGTTTTCTTTTCAATTAAGTTTGTTTTCATCCTTTTCACTGCCCCTCCCCCCTTTGCCTCCGGCTTCGCAGCGGCTCAGAGCCTTTCCCGATCCTGGAACAAAATACTATTCCTGTGGGGTTTTACTCTCGGCGCCGCAACGTTTTCAGCGAGTAAGCCTCCATTCGCACGCAGGCCGGCAAAGCATCATTCCGAACGATTTCCCTCGTCTACTTTCACCCGAACCCCAATTAACATGGTTTAATCAATTTGACATCACGCGGCCGCTATGGAATGCAATTCCCTATCTCCGCACTCCACGCAGGGAGCCTCGTTTAAATTTCATGACGCCATATTGTCAGAAAGGAAGCATTGGGAAACACCCTTCCCGAACTCGTAAGCATGCTATTCTCTCTTCTGGTCTAGGTTTGGGTAGGGGCACCAATATTTGAGAAAGTAAGCGGTTATCTGTAACGTCATCCGCCAGATGAATTAATAATCATGTGTCTTGAGCTTCAGAAGTTGTCAATAAATGAATAATTCTCTAGGGGTTTCACTGACCATCGCGCAAAGAGCTCAAAACATTTCGAAAACCTTCTCCCATTCGCATTACGCGACGCATTTTTGCTGTCGCTGCGTTCAACAAATTTTGACGGAACAACCGAACGAATACCGTCGCATGTAATGAGATCCGATGACAGCGTGGCAACTTAGGGACATACGTTCGTTTAATATTCAATCAAGCGCTTTTGCCGGCTGTGATTACGATTTTTTTCGCTCGGAAACATAGCGTGTAATCGGTGATTTAATTTTGTCTGCCATCAATAACATTCACTGCTGCTGGGAAACTTCTCGCTAACGGTTTTCCCTGCGTGCGTGATTGTCCCTCGATATTGACACTAAAGCTGAGATTCATTACTTATTCAAGTCCGAACGTCGAGAATATAAAAAAAATCCAAAAATTTGTTACCGGTCAGTCACGGATTAACGGAAAGTTTCTTTGATTTAGCATTGTGGAATTTTCAATGCGCATTGTTCGAAATAGAGTTGTTTCGCTATGCTATACAATGGAATGGAATCAAGTTTACAAACTTTCAGCGAACATGACAATGAGTTACTTTGCAATCGGAATTCCTATTTCAAAACCAAAAACAATGCAATGATTTAGCCTCGAGATTATGCACTCAGCATGAAAAGGAATTTAATGAGAGATCCTTCTAAATTTCAATGCAAATATGAAAATTGACGGCGTGATAATGTTTACTTTCAATAATGATATAGATATGACGATATGTTTGGAACGTATTACGTATGCAACTCAGACGTATATGTTGTTTAGAATGATACCATTAGTTCCCAAATTAAACAACAGAACTACTTCATTACCCGATTCAATTTAGTAGGATAGGTGATGGATTAGGTGACTATAATTCCCAGTCATTTTGTCCGTAGCAATTAAAGGAACATGGTGCAAACTGTTACACTTCTTTCCCTTCAAAAGGAAAGAATTCCACGCAATCAAGCCTCAAGAAATTTCTTTTTAAATTGTTGTTTACGTGATAGTTTCAATGCCAAAGACTGATTGCTTGTCGTCAAATGTTCGTGACTCCATACGTCGCAAGTGAAAATTCTTCCACGCGTGCATGTGTTTTTAATATATACATATTTAAGGTATTCAGTAAAGGTATTTTCCGTAATTATCTGCTTAAGAGGTTTGTTTGCTTCTGTTTACGGTCTGATAATTATTCCAAACCTATGCTGTTATACAAATCGTATTCCTGCAGGTATCAGTATCTAGCTATATCTACTTACCACCCTGAAATCCACCTAGGTGTATGGCAGGGGGTGAGTTATCCGTTGCATGAACTACATGCATGCACTAAAGTTTATAATACCCCACTAATGAGGTAGTTCTAAAAATATTATGCAGGACAGAAACTTCATTTTCCACTTTTCACCGAACATGCAAGAAGACATCTGAAATATAATACAAACATGCATTACAAATGCTTAGTCTTCATGCTTAGACCCTCAAAAATCCACCTCCCATATCTTATCTCTATTTGTTTTCTTGGTCTGTATTAATGTAATATGTGCGATTTCATGTTCATGCTAATGGAAATTTATTTTTATGAAGGCATCATGTTGTGAGATGTCTAAATGCTATTATGATCACGAATTGTTTGAGGGAAGAACGAATGAATATTTGACTCTATCTGTGATGCACCTCGTTTCTTATATCTTACTTGAGTGGTCCTGTCTACCTATGCAGTGTGAAACCTGAATAATTCTCTCGGTGTAGGAGGTAAACTCATCTGCCCTGTGCCTATGCAAAAGCCTTATTCCCTATACCTGTCTTCGCGTTTGATGGGTCTCCTATCCCATAGCTAACGAAATTACACTTTCGACTTTGTCATGACAATTGTTCACAAATGTGGCCGATATTCTCTGAATTTTATCCGATTCCCGTAAATATGTTGTCATGAATACCGTGTTCACGACAATGGTCACCTCCGCTCTTTCCGCAGACTATCCTCGGGTCGAAGTCGGACCGGAGAACCCGCTCCGAGTGGAGGTGGACAGCACGGCCGTCCTGCAGTGCTCCGTGGACGCCAAACCGCCCGCCAACGGCATCCGCTGGTCCCGCAACGGCCGCTACGTCTCCTCCTCCCCCACCCACACCCTCCGGAGAGTATCGCTCACCGAAGCCGGCGCTTACACGTGCTCGGCCGACAACGGCCTCGGTCGCCAGGGAGACGCCACCCTGTCCCTGGACGTCCTGCACGGTCCCACCGTGACGGTGGAGCAGTCCAGGGAGGCTGAGGAGGGCGACGCCGTGACCGCCCGGTGCGAGGTCTCCGCCAACCCGCCCCCGGTCTCGGTGGAATGGTTCCGCGAGGGCAGTCCCGAGTTCAGGCAATCCGGATCGACTTTGAGGCTCACGAGGGTGTCCGCCCTGGAAGCCGGACGTTACGTCTGCAAGGCGGTCAACGTGCTGTCGACGGGCGCATCGGGGAGACGCACGGGCAACGCGACCTTGACCCTGAGGGTCCGGCATCGTCCGGGCAAGGCTAGGGTCACGCCTGACCGTCCGGTGGCCGTCGAGGGTGGCGGGGTCACGCTGACCTGTTCCGCGAATCCTCCCGGTTGGCCGGCGCCGCAGTTTCGGTGGTGGAGGGAGGGTTCGGAGACGGCCGTCGCGACTGGAGCGCAGTACACCATCACCACGGCGCACCTCACCAACGAGGGAACTTACCACTGCCAGCCCTCCAACGATGTGGGAGTGGGAACCATCGCGTCAGTCTTGCTGAGAGTCCACCAACCGCCTCGATTCATGTCGAAGTTGCAACCCCACGTGACCAGGAAGTAAGTGTATTTTTTTATTGATTTGGTGTTTCTGAAAGAGAGAATCAGAAGGTTAATTTTACCACAATATCCAGGCTAAAAATAAAAAATCGAGCGAAGATGTTTTGATATGAAGTACATAGGAATTTATGAACATCCGTTACAGGGGATAGCAAAGATCATGATAGCGAATATATATTTCGCTCTAGTCATTCAATAGTGTGGTTATGAACACCATAATCATTACCAAGTGTTCATTGCCTATATATCTTCTTCTGTAATTTGCAGTGAGATTATGTTGTCCTACTTACTGGAAATTATTAATAAAAACCTCGGACCTTTTACATATTTTAGCAGTATAAATTGATTTCAAATTATAAAATATTTGAAAATTCCAAGAAAACAGACATAGAAATCGAATCCCTATGATTGCTAAGCTCGTAAAAATTTATCACAATTGAAAATATGAGAAATTACATCTGTGTGACGCGTAAATATTCAGCTAAAATTATATCCATCTTTGTGACAGGTGAATTAATTCACTCACTGATTTTGTGTCTAGGGCCGGAGATACCAATCTGAGTGTGACATGTGCTGCCCAAGGAAAACCCAGGCCATTAGTTCGCTGGCTGAAAGATTCAGAGGAGATTGCAGTCGCAGGCTCGACTCTTGGAGAAGGAATCGAGAGTGAGATGGGAGCTGTGGAACTGTACAAGACCACTCAGGAGGAATCAGAAGGCAGGGCTGGAATCGTGACAGTTCAGAGCACGCTGTATTTCACCGGACCTGGACGCCCACAGGGAGATAGGCTGCTTCCTTCTGACAGGGGCCGATACTCGTGCGTGTTTGAGAACGAGGTGAAACGGGCCGAGTCGATCATGCAGCTGAGAATTGAGCGTGAGTACCCCTTGATTAATAACATTTAATATCATAAGCACAAGTGCACCACTTCATTTGCTATTTATATTGAATATTATACCTTGGTTATTGATTTCTTAGTGCATTTATATCTCAACGCCCAGAGTTCACGTTTCTTTTTAATTTTCCATTTCAGATCCACCTATCGCCCTACACCAATACAACAAGGTTGCTTACGACATCCGTGAATCTGGTTACATCGTCTGCGAGGTGCAAGCATACCCGAAGCCTGAGTTCCAGTGGAGCTTTGCCGGAATGTCCCTGGATCCGAAATCTAACAATCACTACTCCGTGAACACAACCGCCTTGCCGGGCGACATCCACCGCAGCGTCCTCCACGTTTCCGGAGTCTGGGAGTCTGATTACGGAGAGTACTCTTGCCGCGCCGCCAATGGGATGGGTGCCCTCAAGGCCTCCCTTCGACTCCAGCCCAAGGGACCACCGGAGCGACCGGGTGTCCCCTCGGCCACCCCTCTTGGTCCCGGCACCATCTCCCTCCGCTGGACCCCTGGCTTCGACGGAGGCATCCACAACACCAAATACTTCATCGCGTACCGCAAGGTGGGAGCCAATGACGAGTCGCCCGATTGCCAGCCTCAGTTCGGATACAACGGCCGATCCTACAACTCGATCGGAGCCAATGCGGTCCCCAGTACTGACGGGAGGGATGTCATCCTGGGAGGATGGGAGGAATATGATTGCCAAAGGAACAATCCATGCAACGTGACCTCTTTGCAACAGCATCACACCTATGTTTTCAAGGTAAGTGTGAAATTAATCACGTTAATCCAGCATATGGCTGACTCTAAGACAGGTTTCATGTTGCCCAACAATAATTAACAACTTAATGTTGTTGTTGTTGTTATTGATTTTTCCCTTCGTCGTGAGCACTAAGATTTGTTGAATTGAGCATTAATTATGAAGTGCATTTTTGTGACGGTTCTTGTGCCGTAAAAGCATATAACAAAACATTACAAAACTGGGATATATTTCGACATATTTAAGCATTTCCTGTCTGTCGTGTTTACCATATCTCTTACGAAAAATGGACCGAAGTAACACTCACACAATTATTTTTGTACCATAGGTCAAGGCCTACAATACCAAAGGAAACAGTAATTACTCGGATGAAGTCACCGCGACCACCAAGGTTGACAGATTGCCCGAGCCTCAAAGAGTAACATATGACCCCAAATCTCGTGTTGTCACAATCAACGTTGCCAGCAGCTGCCTGCAGTTCGTGGGTCTCATTGAAGCGACTGATGAACGAACTGGCGAATGGCATCATGTTGAGACAGTGGCCATCACCGGAACAACTCACCGGGAGGTGCAGTTGCCTGACAGGGACATTGAGGACATTTCTGCAGGCTTAGGATCCATCATGGTGCACACCACTCCTCCCTCAAGTGTTGAACGCCAAGTTCGCGTTCGACTCTGCCTGCAGTCGAACCAAGATGTCTGTGGAGAATATGTTGAGGCTGATAGTGAGTAGTGCTATAATTCTCATCTTCCATGAAAACATTTGCATTTTGTTGTAATATATTACTATTCTTAGAACAAAGTTCTACACTCCCATCATCAGTGCAGATGAATCTTATTTGCATGCCAAATGTACATACATGTATTATATTTCTAGTTTAATTACTATTTTTGCACTGTTTTTGACATCAAGTCACGATCATTAATCAATATTTTCAATTATATTTGCAGTTGGACCATCTTATATCAAGGAGGCATCTATTCTACCAACTCCAACCCTGATAGCAATTATAGTTTCATGTGTTGTATTTGTACTATTTGTTGGCTTATTGCTAATTTTCTGCCGCTGCAAACGAAACCAGAAGAAAGTAAAGAAGGAATATGAGATGGAATCATCTAGGTGAGTCACTGAATGAATTTTGCAATGACTTTTTTGGTACTAGTCATTATTCTATAGATGATCTTGGGCCTGTATCACACTTTCACCATTTGGTGGCATTGAAATTAAAAAGTGGTCCAGTTTTTCTCAGAGGAAATATTGCTACCAACTAGGACCTTATGAATTAATAGAGATTCCTTATCTCCTTAGGTTAGGAACCAGGTCATTCTTTTCTTATCAAATGACTCTTAATTGATGAAGTGAACATATTTTCATGCAGGGATAGAAAGTGGGACATTTAATTTTGAAATTTAATTTTTAATTTAATACAATGCACTACTTTTTGAGGAGCAATATTTTTGGTGAGGATGGTATGAAGGCAGGAGATGCATGATTCAGATCTTTTATAAGTATTTGCATTTGCAAAATACTTCCATGCTGTTTGCCATCATGCTCATCCGAGCCAACTTTCTATTTTATACAACTGCTAACACCAGCTGCGTAAAGAGTGGGAACATAGATTGTCTTCTTGGATATAGAGTTCATAGATCATGAAAATGTGGAATAGCCTTATTTTGGTGTGCATTTATGCTTATACTGAAAATTTGACTTAAATGATGAGTCCATCTCAGTCCATCAATCAAAACATTCCACTTCAAAAATACATGATAATATCAGTGTCATGCATTTCACATGTGAGTAATGAGAACATTTTATTTCCAGTGTGAGGCCCAACATTGTGACGCAACAACCTCCTCCACCATACTATCCCAGTGGCATGGAGAATAAGGGATTAGAGCAGTCGATGGATTTGGTGGGAGATGACACCTCCAAAAATCCAGTCTACAATGGTGGGAGTGGGCAAAATGGCTATGGCTACCACGGAAATCCACCTGCAGGCAACAACATTAATGGGGGAGAATGTAAGAACAAAATCTGAAAGTATTTGTCTGAACGAAGTTTTGTTTCTCTTGCTATGTTTTGCTACTCAATGCATTTTCTCTATTTATTTCATTTTCTCATATTTTTCTGAAAAAAAAACTGATTGAAATGAATGCCTTGCTAGTAAAGTTTTGTTTTCATAGCATGACAAAGCTATGCACAGCCCTTGCAAAAATGTCAACTTATTTTGCATGCTAAGACATAAATCTTTGAATCACTCATGAGTCCTATTTGTCAAATTCATGATCTCACCACTCCCAAAATGTGTGCATTTTAGGGGTCAACATGGGATACATGGATAACAGCTACTCCAATTCGAACAACGGTGGTTCAGTGAACTCGCAGGATTCGCTCTGGCAAGTTAAAAATGGTGGTGGAGGAAGCAGCATTGGAGGTGGACCCAATGGAGATATTCAACACGGTCACCACATCCAAGCAGCGCAGCCAATGATTGGACAGCAACAAGGACTGCCGATGCACCACCACCCAGAGCGACCATACGCTTACGATCCCCTCGGCCCACCCCCCAATCACATTGGCAGCTACGGAGGTGATGACTATGGCCACTATCCTCCCCCTCCACCTTCCTCCGCCACCCCATCTTCCGGAGCCATGCAGCCAATGTCACAAGGAGAGGACTACTTGAACCAGCGCAACCGAGACTACATGGGACCAAACGGTGGAGGGCCAAATGATGCTTACGCACCGATTCACAAGCAGAAAAAGAGGATGGACCACATAGGTATGTAGAAATGACTATCTTTCCGATTATGTAGCATACACACTTTTTACAAAAAAATGTTCATCTATGTTCTATTCTAATAATGCTAGCCGAAACTGAGGAAGGACAGCAGGTATGAACCAAAAACTATTTTTCTCATTATGTAGATTATGTTTTGCTGTAAATATTGTTCGTGGTATGTTTTTGTGTGAATAGTTGTGTAAATACATGGATACTAGTCATTTCCAAAGCTTTCACAAAAGTCTGATTGATTTGTGTCAAAACCTTTTCACTGAGTTTTTATTTTCATTTATCACTGTTGTCTTGAAATGTACAAATGATGAATAGCTGATAGAATGCAAGAAAAGATATGAAAGTAGTTGACAGATCACGAATAAAGTATTAATTTCTTGAATCACGTGCATTATGTGAGATAGTTACCATCACTGGCACAATATAAATTTAAATGCATGTTATGTGAAAACGACCACAATGCTTGATTTTTTGTTGTCTCTTTGTCTAGAATTGCATGTAGGCTAAATAATATGTTTTTTTTCACAGATTCCCCATACCATGATGTGAGCGGTCTTCCTGATCCATACTTGGACCAGGATAGTGATGAAAACAAGACCCAACATGTGTCTCTTTCTTTCGATGAGAGCCTAGAAAGTGGTTACTCTACCCCCAATTCACGCAACAGGAGAGTCATACGAGAAATAATTGTCTGAGTAATGTTGAACAAGGATCAATTCCTTTGATCTACAATCATGGATGAGCATGGAGAGTTGTCATTCTAGCTGTGGCTTTGTCCATTGAATAGTCTGCAAATTGGAAGCTCCGACCATGTTCATCCCTAAACTTCTACGCACATGTGCTGTGTGCTTGCAAGTGCAAATGGAATCAAGAGGCGGCAAGCATATTGTTCCAGTCAGCGCTTACTTTCGAGTGGCGAGTGTCTTTTCTGTGATGAATCAGGGAAGATAATTGTTAACAGACAATTGTAGGCTTGCGTTTTAGCAAGCTTGATTTATTCTGACCTATCAAAAAGTGCTGAAGGCCACATTCCACGCAGTAGTGAATGGTTAAGGCCCTGCACCACTCCCGTGAGCAAACTAGGGTCTGCATTAAAATGGACCATAGGTATAACAACCAGCTTAAGTCTTTGGATGGTGTTCATTCCCCAAATTTTTGTCTTATCTATGGTCTGTCGTTGATGTTTTCCAATGCCAGGATTACCTACCACTAAGATTATAACCGATCAAAAATCTAAATTACTGCCACATTTTAAATTTCCTCACAGATGATGTTTTTTGATGTTTATGACCTTATTGCAGAAATAATCCAGTTTACATTGTCTTTGCCAGCTTTTATCAATCTTTTATGAATTCCTTGGCCACATGTACGTAGACAACCAAAATTATCTAGGTGTATTGGCTAGTATCTGTGCTGTGGTAACTGTGCAAAGGCTTGTTGTCACTAGTGAGTGTTTACATAGTGTACACAAAAAAAGTTTGCCTCACCCAAAGAGAGTGCCATGGTGCACTGTGCAATATAAGTGTGTGTATATGTGTCACGTGACTGAGAGACCTCTCTGTTTTTGCCACTGCTCGCGCGCAGCGGCGAGTTGAACTGGTCGATGACTAGATAAAAACATGGAAAGAGGAATAGAAACATTATAAGAGGAAGCTAAAGTTGCGAGGAGACTGGTTTTATACTTTTATAGATTTATTGAGAATGTGCTCAAAGAATGGTATTTGGATGAGGGTGAAGAAGAAGAAGATGAAGATAAGATGCCGCCTTCTTACTGTGGTGCATCCAATGTGTTTGTGCTTCTATTATTTTTTTGTACATATATTCAGTGTGATATGTTCTATGTGGGATTTTACTCGGAATGGTGAACCCTTAAAAAATATTATACGTGCATTAAATTATGCTTGAAATTTTACTGCCAGGGTGCAATTCGCAGTTGGGATTTTGAGGTACTCCCACCGTCCAGTCATATTTGTTGACTTTGTTTTATTTTTTATTGTATAGGACTCAGTTTTTATTTTATTGAAAGAGATTTCTTTCTGAAACAGCAGATACACTTTCGTCAACTGATCTCAAATGTTTCATTTTGGTTGTTTTTATAAAACCAATAAAATCTCATTGTGTCAGAGGAGAAAAAATAGATAAATAGATTGTATGCACTGAGTTAGTAGCCACTGATAAATTCATGAATATGTAGCCTTCTTCTTATAGAAATATAAATATTAATATATAAATGTGTGTACTTAACAGTGCATTCCTAATCCAGCTGTACTCAAAAAATATTTCATCATTGGTGCTGTAAAAATGATATTGTATATCTAATTTGATTTTTTATGTAGACTGCAGCTGGATGTCAACTTTTCTTCAACAGTTATACAAGCCTGTATTAACACTGTGTTTCAGTGATGCCCAACAAACATTGTAAAGAAATCTTGTGTCCTGGAAATACTCCAAGATCTCACTTTCAGTGTATATAATTGTTTCTGTTCCTGTAAAGTCTGTGAAAGTGTTGTAGTTCTTGGATTACCATCATGTATATTAAAGACTCCTGTCATCGACATATAACTACTAGTCTTCTTATTTGATTACCTATCTTACATTTTTATATCCATTAATAAGCCCTAAAATTAGGTATAAGTTTAATGACTACAATATTTCTTCTCATCAGATAAGAAGAAATTTCATATAGCAGAACAAATGTAATGAGCAGCTTGCTGTTTGTTTCAATGATGTTTTACCATTACCTATAGGGTAGGTACAGTTAGGTAATTAATTGTTCTCCAGGAATACATTTTAGCTAGGAATGCAATTACATTTCCATACATCCAAATGAAAGTCCTTAGGAACCAGTCTTACAGAGTAAAGCATTGAAGATAATTCAAATAGGTTAATTCAAAAATGGCGTATGTTCAATATGGGTTTAGGGATTCCATTAAGGGTCAACTATAAATGACTAATGAAAATACTCATGGCTGAAGAAAGAACATTGAGACTGATACGTAACCACAGCCTTTTTGCTATAAGGTACATACCTATTTAGTATTCCTACTCCTTAAATTAGAATTATTCCTACTCTGGCAATAAGAATTCTGTTGCCAAAAATACTTATTATTTTGTAAATTACAGTTAATTTCTAATTGATGCCTACAAACTAAATTTCCTAGCATAATTTTATTTTCTAAAGTGCTACATTTGATAAAATCTCTGTGGCCCTTCTCACCAATGTAGCTAAAATTTGGTGGAGGCTTTATAAGGTTTAGTGACCACAGTCTGAGATATGAGATGCAATGGCATTCAGTGTCATGAACTGCAGACTAAAGGAGGTCTTATGAGGACCAAAGAGCTTGAAACTAAGCGGTTATCTCTAGTTCATAAATAAGTATGCCTAGGTATAAGTAAATATACGAGCTGAAAATCAAGGAAAAGGAGTTTTGGTACATAAACTACCTATGAAAGAGCTTTCATCAAATTCTGAGAGTAAAAATAAAGAAAAACCTTTAAAGAGAAAATAGGGCAGAAGTTAATAAATGCAGAGGAAGAAGATCCCGTTTCATGCCTGGAGAATATAACATTATAAGAGGTAATTTTGCAATCTGTGGTTGATGGGAGGCTTTTGAGTTCATAATCAAGTGAAGTCTCTTTTAACCAACCGAAACAAGACTCAAGAGGTCCAGTTATCTGAACCAGAGGAGGAGGACCAGAGAGTGCACTAAAATACTGGTGGCTCAAGGGAAGAAACTGACCCACCAACCAGGACTATATGAAAACCATAAACCTTTTTTCATACAGCATACTTGAAGGAAAGTTCCACCTTTGCATGATAGACAAACCATTTGGCTGATAATTATTTGTGTGACCAAAGGTAAGTGCTCAGTTTTATGGAACAAGAAAATTCATCCATGGAGCAGAATAGTTATCAAGCTATGGTGAGGATGCCATTGGTATATGGTCTTTATTTATAATGTTAGTATTATGTACAAACTTTATCAGAGACCAAATAGTATGCCATAAATAAGATTAATTATTAAAGAGGCATAGCAAGTAAATCCATTTGATATTTTTACTGTTCACAATAGACTTTAAACTATGACTGAAAATTAACAGTAAAGTGACCTAAGGAAACATGGGGCAAATGAAATTCATGGTAGAATTCAAATAAGTATCATAACGTAGATCTTGGAATTTTTTTACTTTGTAACACCATCTTAGAAATGTGTGGACTAAGAGTGAATTCAAAACATGAATGTCATGATCAAAATATTTAGAGAAGGGAGAGTAGGTTGTGCCCAGAAGAAAAGTCTTATCACGGTTGATGCTTTGTTGCCTCGTGAAATGAATTTTTAAACAAAAAAATTGAATGCCATTATATTGGAGCAGTGGTGTTTAATTTGTGCAAAAGCATCATCTATCTGCACCATGACCCTGTTTTTGAGTCATCAATGGCCTTTCATTTCTCTACATGCATTTCCTGTATTACACTGCATTCCAGGAATATTATTTCCATGCTAAAAGCTGAGCAACTAAAGTCTTTGAAGTTCACCTAGGCTGATTCATCAACTGAATAATAAAGATATGATCTTGAATAAATGAAAAAAAGGTTTAGTGGTTTTCCTCTAATAAGCTTTCAATAAAATCCACTTTATTAAGAGGTTTTATAAAGGTGAAAAATTGTTTAACTAAAAAACTTGCCAGTGGAAAAGTACAAAAAACTTTCTTTATTTATTTTATAGTGTGCTTCAATAAAGTTATACCAAGGAGTAGAAACAAATGTGGCCTATTAGATGAAATACTTTTAAACACAGCTTATGAACTGCTTCTGCCCTGTATGGCCCTTAGAGAAAGAGGCCTTGGCCCCAGTGTGCCTATCCCTGGTTCCACCAGCAAAATCTAGGAGACGTCTGATAGGGTGAGATATATGTATAGCAGGGTTGCTAGACTCTCTGGCTCTCTTTCCCATATGTGCAAAAGACATAATAAGTTGCCGGCCCTGGTGACAGGCGGTAAATCCCTTGCCTGTCAATTCCAGGATCACGGGTTCGAATACCACCCAGGGAGCATTTTCACTTCCTGGACCATGGTTGCCTGTGCTTGTTTAATTGTCAGTAGTTAACGATCCCGATATAAAGACCATCCATATTGTTTTCAGATTAATGAAAAATAAATAAGTAATAATAAAAATAGATGAAAAGCTGATTAAAGAACCTAAATGTACAGACATATAAGCTCTGGTTTCCCAGGGCACTCTAGAAATCTACTAATTTTCAGATGGTTACAAAGACAGGGCAAGGAATTCATGATAAAGACAAATCACACAAAAGCAATGCAGTGAAATGTTCAGGTGTAGGAAGGATGATGAAGCATTTGACCATACACTTACGAGTTCCTTCCAATGAAAATTCTGAGGAATTCTCATAACCAAGCTATTTGCCATTAAGAGTAGATAACCTGAAGTTAAGGATGACAAATGAGATAAAAAATTACTTGCTTCTCCACAATCAGCAAGTCATAAATTCGAGTCATATTCTACTTCTCTTTAAAGATGATGGCACTTAAAACATTCTACAATCACCTCATCTTTTGGATGAGTGATAGATAAGCAAGAGGCACTGAAAGAGCTTGAATAAGCATAGGCCATTAAATTAGTCTCGACTCCTGTAGAGCTGCAACCATTACGTCAAATGGAACAACATGCGTTTGCACTTATTATTGCCAATCATGAACATGATACTAGCTCGAGATCTGTAGAGTCATATGTTGAAGAGGTGAATTTAAATTAATCCCGCGTATTAAGTCATGAGTCTTTTGTAAAAGGACAAATGAGTGTTGAAAATAAATCCTGCACTTTTGGCATGAGTAGGCAACGTGCGATATGTTGTGTTGTTATTACCTTTTGACGAATCAATTCCGATCTCTCTGTGAAATGACCGTAATCAATATAGGTTATACGCCTCGTGTATTCATTTTGTGCTTGGCACTGTGACATATAAGTCAGAATTATTACGACTGAGAATATCACGGAACTCGTGAAAATCGTGACTACTAAATATAGACATGAAACCGGTAGCTGTAATAGGCATGAACATCGAGTGTTGGGATGATCTTTATGATTGTGTGTTGGCGGAGCCGTCCGAGGAAGAGCAACATAACTCCCGAAACGAGGATTCATTCGTGCAAGATTTAAAGTCTAATCGATAGTCCATGCAAGAACAGAGAAAACAGCATATGAAGCATAGAAAAACTTGTGCGACGCCTTAAACATTTGTGCGAGTTCCTACGAAGAGGGCTGATGGATCAACTCCTTGGCACCTAATATGTAAACTTCAGCTTTCTGAACGAATATATGGGGCCATCCTGATATTGCGTAAGATTTTTTTTACTTCTTTTAACACTCAGGGGTCGTGGTGGCTTTGTGGGTAGAGCGCTGAGCTACCGACCGGAGGGTTCAGGGTTCAAATCCCGGGTAGAAGCCTTTCTGGACACCCTCACCTCGAAAACTGAATCGAAAGGACACGATTCAATTTTCTGCGTGTCATATTTCCATAGGAAATCGCAGGTGGCCCAGGGAAAGGAACTGGCCCTCCTACCATACCCTCATTAACACTTCGTAACTTCCTTTACACCCCCCCCCTAGTCCGTAGTAATAAACTCTCTTTGTTTAGTTAGTGATAAAATGAACATTATATGCAAATATCTAATTTATTTCTTTAAGATATTATTTATTCACTAATTATAACTGTATCATCATTATAATTTGAACGAGGAATGAATTAATAAAATCTCTTTCTCCCAAGGCTTGGGAAGACTGACCACTCTTCCCTGTTGATACTGAATCTTAACAACACGGGTTCTCCGGTAACTGTGACCTGACCCCTCCCCTCTTTAGCGTTATGGGCCGTCCATAAATTAAATAACGCTAAAAGAGCGGAGGGGTCGGGCCAACCGTTACAATACATTTTCGAAAGGGACGGAGAGGGGGGGGGGGGGGGTATTTAGCCTTCCGTTACGTTGAGAGATAGAAGCATTACAAATATATTTACTGTTCGACAAAAATGATGCTTCAAGTAATTAGGAATTAATAATAGTATTGAGAAATAAATAAGGTGCTTATTATTAATTACCGTTCATTATTCACCAAATGAGAGGGTTCATTGGCATCGTTACTTAATTTATAAGGGGGCTTAGAGATGGTATAGGAGGTAAAAAAAAAGTGGAAAATCAGTGTTTCGCGATGCATAGATGGATCTTACGTAATACATGGACGGCCCTTAATATTTACGGGGAAAGTATTCAAACAAATAGCCGAAACTAAGAAGCCTGTAGATGCGAAATTTCTCCCTTTTTAATTCCCTGTAATTTGAAGCCAGGATATAAATGACTTCGGAAACTGACATAGATGAGCGAGAAATTAGAAGATCCTTCACCGGTACCAGTGCCAAATGAGCTTCTTCTCGGGTAACGAAAGGAAGCCGCGGAGGAAGGTGGTACAAATAGTGCGTCGCGATGCTTTCTTGGCCGATGGAAAACACTACGTATAGATGAGGTGGAGGCTGTCCCAGATCCTTCAAGAGAGACCAAAGGGCAGCCAGAGACCGAGTGTGACGGGACTAGAAAGGAAAAGCAGAAGACTCGGCACCATCAACAACAGCAGCGGGAGTGGCTGAACCGAGGTCTGCTGCAGCAAGATCAACAGTTTACGGTAGGTAAATGTTGTTTGTTATAATTGCAAAAGGCCTAGAATTATCGGTTCAAGAATTAAATTTAAGTGAATAGGACTTAGGAAAACTAAAATTAGTACGATTATAATACTTTTAACTTGATCACTGATTATCAAAATTCCGGAACTGGAGGGGATCGTGTTGGTGTAGTGGATAGAGTACCGGCCTCCCATCCCGAGGACCCAGGTTCGAATCTCAACAATAGCAAAGATATTACCCAAGGGCCCAGATTCGAATCTTGACTATAGCAAAGATATTTCCTTGGTATGTTGCTCCCACTTCAGTGCCGTGCGGGGTGCAATACTCTGTCCGTTGGATAAGACCGTGAACCGTGGACCTATTGGCGCCTTCCATTCCGTGAAAAAATCCTACCTGTACCTAATGACCAAACAATCCAGAATCGCCCAAATGGACTTAGCAGCCAGCTGTCCTACCTGAATAACTATACAACTACTGCTAGCTGCCTGGAATCACTTCACTGCCGTAACTGCCGTAAACAATAAGGACACTTGGTATGTAGACTTAAGGATTCCGACTCATATATAAGTGACATTGAAGGGCTGAATAACAATAGGTTCAGGATAAAGGATTGTATAGGGATCAAAAATTAAATAATACCCAATTAAAAAGCTCCCCATGGCTGTTTCAACCCAGAAATACACAAACGGTCATATTCTAAGGGTTCTAATGTTCTCGGAGAGTCTCTTAGTTCCAGGAAGGAACCTCTATATTCAGGGGGGACATCGACTAAAAATGGATCCTAGATTCTATGGGGAACATTCATATTCCAGGGAGAGCATTAATAGTGCATGGGGAACCTCGCTTAAACAATTATCCCTAGGGAATGGTGCCCCTCCCAAAATTACCACCGGTCCCATGAGGAACCTTCCAAGAGGATGTAGGGAGACATTGAAGGTCTGAATAACAATAGGTTCAGGATAAGGGATTGTACATGGATCAAAAATTAAATACTGCCTATTAAAAAGTTCCCCATAGCTGTTTCAACTCAGAAATACACAGAGACCACAGGCACAGAATGCAAAGCAATGGAGTCCAAGAATGGTATTGTGAATGCAAAACTGGTTGTGCAGCAGAAAAAAATTAAACTCATGCACCAAATCTACAAATTCAATCTTAATAACTAATTAACTAATATGTCAAAGTTTTGATAGATCACAATATATATTGTATACTATTAAAAGCAAAGGGTATACTGCTATTTAAAAAATAGAAAATGTTGTAATAACTTCATAAATCCCATGATTACACCTGTAAAGCAGGTGAGATTTATATTTATATCTAAAAATAAAACATCCATTACCGATGGAAACTGGGAGTGTTTGAAAACATAACTTACTAAAAAAACTCATTCAAGTCCTACATATTTAAGTGACATGGTCTTGTATTGAATATGTTTGCATACATATGTTTGGTTATGATAGCAATTTTCAAATGATGAATGTGAACATTAAGCATACAAAAAGATCATTCCTAAACCTTAATTCAATATGGGCTCTTGAAACCATAGATTTAATACAATCAGCTTTGCCTGGATCCATGAATGAATTACCTATCTGCTGATGGACAAGAGTAATTTTGTCATTTTTATTGATGATAAAATCAGGTACACATTGGGAGTAATTAGATAACTGAAGCATTCTCAGTGTGAAGATAATCAGATAGGAAAATGAAATCAAAAAGGATGATTTGTGAGACTCAAATTTGAGATCAGAATATGATACATCATTAAAGGACTGGATAAATAAAGGCTGCGGATAAATAAGGCTTCTGGAATGCACAATATTCCTGCCAAGCTAATATAAAATGCTGGAAAGAAGACATTAACCAGCTATATGAAAGTATCTGTGACATATATACTTAACAGGAGAGATACCCACAGACTTCAAGAGCATCATAATCCCTATTCCCAAAAAGAAGAAGCCTGAGAAGTGTTAACATTGTGGGAGTATAAAACTGACTACACATGCCTCGAAGGTAGGATAACGACAAAAATCATGTACAGAAGAATAAGGCAAAATGTAGAAGAGTTCCTGGAGGATCACAACTTTGGATTCAGGAAAAGCAAAGACACAAGAGAAGAACAGACTGACCTTCATTGTTTTTGTGGATTTAGAGAATGTAAGAAAAGCAATATTAGCTCTAAGAATATTCATAGAGATGAGAAATTAAATTTATTATTAAATTAAATTTATTTCTTTCAACAAACATGCAAAAATATTGAATCAGTTACTATAAGAATAACAAGAAAGTTGGGCAGCCTCAAAGGAAAACCTAGGCTGAAGCAACCTTCATGATTTTATATGCATTGCTAATGCTTCAATATTTTTCTTTACAAAAGTGAAAGAAGTTACAATAAACAAAAATGCCATTAACATCTGAATTATTACTGATATAAAAGGAGAAGAACAAACTGACCTTCATTGTTTTTGTGGATTTAGAGAAGGATTTTGATAATGTGGAAACAGAATTCTATGCTCGGAATTCCAATCTAATTCCAATGACTGAAGAGTTATCCACAGCTTGTATAAAAACCAGGAGGCCGAGATTAAATCTGGGCCCAGCAGTGAAGAAGCAAGAATTAAGATCGGAGTGAAACAAGGCTCTTCACTGTCTCCCATAATGCTTAATGAATACATACAAAAAGCCATCAAGGAAGTCAAAGATAAGGCTTCCAGACTAAATATCAATGGGGAAAAAATCATAATGCTGCCATTCACCAATGACTTAGCAGTCATGGCAGAGACATAGAGACATTTAAAGAAGACTCTGGATAACATGGAAATGACATTGACCAGATATCATCTGAAGATAAATAAAAATAAAACAATGGTAATGGAAGAGCAGAAGAGAGCAGGGAAGAGGAGAAGAGAGCTATAGCAGAAAGAGGAGGCAAAGACAAATATTAAACTTGAGAAGCAAAAAGCAGAGGAAATTAAAGAAGCCGAGTGACCAGAGTTGGACGAAGCAAGAAGGCAAATCAGTAGAATAGCTAAGGCAAAGAGGACATTCTGCCAAAAGAAGTATCTACTTACAGCTGGAAATACAATCACGGAAGTAAAGAAAGAATTAATTAGAACATACATGTGGTTAATGTTTCTTTATAGCAATGAGGCATGGACAATGACATCAGCAGAGAGGACAAGGTTGGAGGCATCAACATGTGATGCTGCAGAAGAATGATGAATGGATTGACTGGTTTCTAATGAAGAGATCCTAAGAATAGTGGGATAAAAGAGAAGTCAGCTGAAAAACTTAAAAAGAAGAAAGGACAACTTAATAGACCATATCCTGAGACATGTTGGCATGATGAAGATGAACATGAAGGAAAAAGTGAATGAAAAAGGAAGGCCTTACATTAAATATAGTGCTCAAGTTTTTAAGGATGTGAAAAAGAAGAGTTATATTGGTATGAAGAGGTTAGCTGATAGGAGAATCAAGTAGCGAGCACATTAAATCAACCCTAGGATTGTTGACCAATGATGATGAAATATATGTAGCTCTATCAAAACTAAATAATTGGCTTTTGAAAATTTTAAGCTTAGCAAAGAATGCATAGAGAAGCAGGTGGGTTAGCAAATTAAAGTCCTGAGGTATGAAGTGGTAGTGAATTATACTCTAAAACATTTACACAATTCTTGAAAAGTGGAGCGATACTGTGCCATTTAAATAATTGTACACGGAAATCCTGAGCAAAATACAGTAGTAGAGAAATCAAATAGGATACTCTCATAGAAGGGTAATGCTAAGTGATGCAGGCTTAAATGCCAGGTACAGGGCGCAAGCAGTACACACAACTGTGTCCAAAATATATCACCACCATTTGAGTGAAAGGAAAGGTGCCGTATGAAGCATGGTCAGGTAGGAGGGTGCGTGTTGGACATTTATAAGTTTTTGGTCGTAAAGCATATATTTATGCCCCTGAGGGTAAGAAAAGAAATGGGAGGATAGGGGTAGAGAAAAAAATCAAAAGGCATTGGCCAGAAATTGATTTTAACTTTGTATTGTAATCATAATTTCCGCTTTCCTTTCACACAATTTAGCTTTCTCAAAAAGAAGTAAAAATAAGAATATTGCATATCATATGGTATTTACAAGTATGGAAGTGAGGATAAAAGTTATTGGAACATGCATCTGGAGCATCCTTCTTTATGGCACTCGGGCATGGAAAATGACAGCAGCAGAGAAGACCAGGTTGAAAGCATCAAAATGAAGTGGTGCTACAGAAGAATGATGAAGAAGAAATTGGATCAACTGAGTGACTAATGAAGAAGTTCTAAGAAGAGTGGGAGATAAAAGAAGTCTGACGAAAAATTTTAAAAGAAGACAGGACTACCTAATCGGTCATCTTCAGACACAATGATCTGATGAAGAAAATCATCAAGGGAAAAGTGAACAGGAAGAATGGAAAAGAAAAGGCTTGCATGAAATATATGGTAGAAGCTGTTACAGATTCAAAAGAAAAGAATTATGCAAATATGAAGAGGATTAGTGGATAGGAGTATTGAGTGGAGAGCTGCATCCAACCAATCATAGGATTGTTGACTTATGGTGATCACTACCTTCTGTCACTTGTCTTTGTGTTAGCCTACAGGATAAAATAGGTGTAGACATTTGTATTCTTTTTCACAAAAATTTACTTTTTATACATTCTACCATTTAGTATGATGTATGTGCTTACTCTATGATTCTTCATATTTTCATTGGGTCCAAATTGGGTAGGGCATGCATATCTCACTGTGCAGATTCCTGCTAGCATTACCCAACCTCTCCAACTCAACATCTCTTGCCTCCAAGTGGTGGACCCTAGACCCTTGAGCAACCTTGTTAAAGAACAGGTAGCATTCCTGGTGGGAAGCAAGACCAGGAGCAATTAGAGTGGGAGCAAGGTTTTATTTTAAAAAAAAGATGGAAATCCAGAATGAAAAGCTTCACGTCATAAATTAAGCAAGCTTACATACAACCAGCTCTTCAAAAATATTTACTCAATATTCCAAGCAAATTTAAATGTAAATGTGGAGCATGAAGCATTTATGAGTTGTATTTAAATTGAGGCAGAGCCCATGAGAAGTATTAACTCATGTTAACCTATTTATTAATAGTTTCACCTAAAAGAAATTCTGTGCATCCTAAAAGCAAATGGCATTCTGGATAAATTAATTCATCCACACCATTCTACTTAGTGAAAATAGTGAGAAGTGATTACCCATTATAGGGTCATATTTAGAGATATGGCATGAAGTATGAATAAACCAATTCACAGGCTAAGTCTCTAATGATGAACCAAGAAACGGTGATATCCCATTTTAACAAGCCTTGGTGTGATTGAAAATATCCAAGCATTTTGATTTTTCACCAAAGACACACAAAATCTGATAAAGCCTGATAAGTAGAAGTTAATGTCGGCAGTGATTTCCAATACTCATTCTTAGATTTATGAAGAAAATTGGATTAAAGATACTGATATAAAAGGTATATAAATTTGTATTTCTGTCTGATTTAACAAAGTTACGGATCAGTACATTTACATTACTGCCATGATATTTATAAAAAGAAATAATATTAGCAATGTTGAGGAGGCTTAGTAATATATGCCATACCTAATTGATTTTTTAATCAATGATAGAAATGGAGATGAAATTAAATTAATTCATGATTATGGTATTATGAAAATCATCTATGCCTGAATAAATTTTGGATCAAAGCTAGTGAATGATTAGAGGTTTAATTTCCGACCCCCTACCCAGTAAACACGAAATGTTGCAGCAACGTTGCAGACAGGTTGTGCGAGGTTGCAGAGGTTGCAGCGTTATTCAGGTCGCTTTGCAACGTCGCTGCAACGTAATAATTACGTCTCCAATAGTTTCGAGAACAAAATTTTTATAAGTTCGAAATAGCTGAGGCAGAAAGTGACTTAGAAAATGTTGTTTTATACGCGCTTCGTTGTCATATGAAGTGAATTAACAATTGCCAGAAGGATATATTTTTAACTCCCTATATGAGAAGACTTAGGGCATTGAAAATATTCTCGCGGGGATATCAATAGAGCGTTCCGCTGTAAGCCTAATTTATTGTTGCATGAGAAACCCAGGGACAAGTATTTTCCACTTAAGTCGTTCATTTAATCTTGCATGAGAAACCTAGCATCGTAATTTCCCCACTCGAAGCGCTATTCAGGTCGCATTGCAACGTTCCTGCTACGTAGTAATTACGTCTCCAATAGTGTTGAGGACTCAGAAAAAATTTAAGTTTGAAATTTTTGAGCCAGAAAGTAACTTGGAAAAAGTTTATTATACGCACTTCATTATCATCTGGAGTGAGAAAACGATTATCAGAAGGATATAATTTTTGAAATGGCACAATTATGAGAATTATTTAAAGGTTGCAGGAAGGTTGCAATTATGTTGTGTGTCAGGTTGCAATAACGTTATGAAGACGTTGCCAGAACGTAGTAGGGAGGACATTTGGAGGCTTTTACGACGTTGTCATAACGTTGCAGCAACTCCCAGTAGTTTGCAGTGAGACGTTGCTGCAGCGTTGTGGCAACATACATGGTTTAAAGGGTACATTACAAGAAAAAAAAACAAATTACCCTGATCAATCAAGCAAGGTAAGGGATAGATAGTGCATGATTTTAATGGCTGAAGAAAAATTTACTGAAGCAAGTAGCAGCTTGAAGTGGACCTTAGGTTGTGCTTTCTGCAGGATAATGAGGATGTATGCATGGAAGTCAGGGTTGCCAGATTCCTGAAAACAAAATAAGGGACAGGTGTTCTGTCGAGGAAATCAATGTGTGACATAATCGACTTCTAGTGAACTCCCTGTAAGAATGATTTTACGGATGTTATATCGACATCCCAGGGCAGTTTATTAATAAATAATAAATACCTTTACCAGTATTACATATACTGAAAATAGCACTTTCTTTCCTTGCGTGGGACGCAGGACATTTAGCATGAATACGGGTCTGTCCCGTAAAATCCGGGACGTCTGGCAACCCTGATGGAAGTTGATGCCCATAATGAAAAAAATAAGGTAAGCTAAGGAATGTGCCAGGGGGCAAGACAGTGAAGAAATGCATGCAAAAAGTTGTGGGAAGTAGCTTGAAAGAAACCCAAGATAAATAGGTGAAGTGCTTGGAATTATGCAAATAAAATACTCTCTGTGGGGACTGGGAGAGCAGCCACAGGGTAGAGAGGGCCAAAAATTTCTGTATTTAGCAGCATAGAAGATGTACTTTTTTCCAAAATTATGGTTTAGATAATCATTCATATGTGTGAATGTTTTGTCTCAGAAACTTTCTCAGCAGAAATGGGGATTTGTCATATATGCCATCAAATATGGCAATGGATATTGGCACATCAGGGAAAGATCGTAAGTTTAGCATTTATTTATTTTAACATGTATTTCCACATTGTCATGCCACAAAGTATTGAGTTTTATTTCTAGACTTGAGCCTAAAGTTGTAATATTAATTTTCTTATGGAACAATATGTCACTTGTTTAGAGGTTTCTACATCTTAAAGCATCTACTGCTGGCTTCCTATAAGGATGTTATGCATGTTGAAGGACTGAGAGATAGAAAGATAAATTTACAGACTTTGGTGTCACTAGCCTAGTTTTATAATCACTTAGAATGACCAATTAAAGACATAACTTATTATTTCAGCTTGCTCTCATACATTGATAAGTGAAGTCAAGGTATCCTCAGAATAGATGCCTTTATTTTCAGTAAGGGTACTTCAATATATTTCAGGGGATCTTTATGTGGTGGAGATCACAATTGAACAGTACGTCAAAATCATCTCTCCAAGTTGACTCCCTGAAAATGTGGGTGCAAAATGGATTTGGAGGGTTCAAGATCCCCCCAAGGTAAGGAATTTGAGCTCATACTGAAACTAATTCCTCGCCATCACTGCTTAATCGCTTGTGTAGAATAAACTCCAATTCTAGTAGGTTCTAATTTTCAGTAATCTAGTATATAAAAGGTGAAACTTGGAAAATTATTTTTTGCATTACAAATTTAGGGAATTACATACAGTCAGTTATACAGAAGATATGGAAGAAAATGCAGGAGGAAGGGCAATGGGGAAAATAGCCATTGCATTTTTCAGTTACTTTTGGTCTGTAACAAGTTATGTACCAAGGATTTAATATACAACGGTACCAACTTTTCAGTACCTTTCACTTTCAAAATTCTATGGCTTTGGTTCTCTATAGTTTCTAGTTTTGGTGCACATTTAGTTTTAAAAAGATACCATAGTTCTGAGTACAACATCACATGCTTACTGACAATGTTTTACACTAATTAGGATCCATTCTAGGACTACTATCAAAGCAGGTATGCTCTCACCCTTTTGACTGCCTGGCCTGCCTTGTAGGTTGAAATACTATGTTGAAAATGAGGTCAATGAAGTTATCGTTGTCATTCAGACACCATTCACTAAGTCAAAAATTGGCCGTTTTGTGTTAGGTACAAAACTATACTAACGAAATGATGCTCTATCGGCAGGTAGAACTCACTAAGTCGTATTGAGAAGCATTCCATTGCAAACTGCACTCGCTAATTTCACTAAGTGCATTTTTCCAGTTTATTAGTTAGGCAGAAGTTTTTTAGTCCACTTAGTGACTTCTGCTTGGTACAAGTTCTTCCTTTTATTATTGTTCAGCAGAATTCACATCGATATTATGCAGCTGTTATAAAAATAACTCTGTCCATTGTTGGCCATAATAATTACAGTGTCGCTGTGTCATTTTTGCAATAGTGTCTTTTCAGTCGCCAGAAAGCTGCTATTTGTATTAGGAGCTGGTTGATATCTGTGAGTTTGCAATAATGTTGAAATGTAAAATATGTGATTTATCTTTAGAAAGCAAAGTCAACTTATAATACATTATACTAAACACCAAGAACCCTAGGAATCCTCTCTAAATGCAGAATTTGAAGCTATTCTTATAGATGCAAGTACAGTAGATCCATTCCAAGAGTGGTCATTGTCTTCTACATTCTCATTTACATTCATTAATAAATCCGATTCTCCAGAGGATTTTTAGTCCAAAAATTCACTAAGCAGTCAATTTTTCTGCTGGTAGCCTAATGAAGCTCAGCTTTATTAGCCCTGACATAAAAATTTTCAGTTAATTTATTCCACTATTAAAAACAAACTGGAATTAATAAATTAGGAATCTTAACATTTTTGGCAGAGCTGGGAGCAACTGAGGAGAGTGGACTTGGCTCAAAGAAATTAGATGCCAATAAAAGCACCATCATAGTGGAATCGACTGCTGATGAATATAGTGATGTAAGTTCGAGTAGAATTTTTTATTTATGAAAATTAAATCATAAAGATTTCACAGCTTTTCTAATTCTTCAATCTTCATTATCAGGATAGTGAATCTGATACCTTTGGATATGCTTGTCTAGTTGATAGTGACAATGATCCTAATTGGCTACCTTGAGGTGAAGGTTGTAGTGAAATAACCAGATGTCTAGGTCTAAAAAGCCTACAACAACCCACATAAATATTCCACCAGAGTCATGTATGCCTCCTGGCAACAATAGTTCTAATAATGGGCATTTGACAGGTACTTCTATTATACAAAGTTTACTTACTGACCCTTAATTTAAAGTTTCAAAATGAATGTA
This sequence comes from Platycnemis pennipes, assembly GCA_933228895.1. NCBI lineage: Eukaryota > Metazoa > Arthropoda > Insecta > Odonata > Platycnemididae > Platycnemis > Platycnemis pennipes. The sequence goes on from OW121853.1 coordinate 59,878,622, forward strand.
ATAATATTGCAGTTTCAAATTTTTTTCATTTCAACTCTTGAAAAACCTAATGTAAAGAATAGAAGCAGATGTAATAGAGCCAATCAATCTACATGGACTCACAATATTGTAAAAAAATTGAGGTAAACTGGACAGGCATATGAATCAATATATGGGAAATTTTAAGGTAGGAAACCTAAACCAGTAAACTGTAAGTGCAAATTCAAGTGCTGTGAATCATTTACGGAAGAAGATAGGGCCATAATATGTTCAGAAATATTGGGGATTAGGAGATTAAATTAGGAAAAAAAATATTTTCTACTAAAACATAGCCGGTCTACTATACCTAAGTGTCCAAGATTCAGGAAGGGCGGTAAAGAAAGGAAATTGCAAAACAATTTTTTCTCATGAATAATAGGATGCAGAAAGGAGTGTGTTCTTCTTAAATACTCTATGTATCAACAATGGACCACTAAATGTAGCCTATCAGAAAGCTACAGCATTAGGTTCAATCACTTCAGTTTTCATGCAAGGAAAACATCAACCTGCAAATAAACTTACTTCTGAGGAAATAGAAAAAATAGAACAACACATTGAGAAATTCCCAGTACTAGAATCTCACTATGTAAGGACATTTTCTCAGAGTAAATATTTGGACAGGAATCTGTTAATTTCAAAAATGTATACTCTCTATCAAGAGCAGTGTAAAATGAAAAATGAAGAAGTCCCAAGTTTGACTACACATAAAAGAATTTTCTATCATGAATACAACTACTCATTTTTCAAGCCCAAGAAGGACCAATGCTCTATTTGTACTAGGTTTGAGGCAACACAAGGAACGGAGAAGGCGGCATTACAAAGTGAATATCTAGAGCATAAGCGAAGAGAAAAAGAAGCCAATGAAAGTAAGGCAGTTGACAAAGCTAAAGCTTCAGAGGATCCAAACTTTGTTACCGTGACTTTTTATTTACAGAGAGTTTTGCAGATCCCAAGTAGTGACGAATCCCCCCTGTACTACAGTCGCAAGCTATGCACTTATAATTTGACTGTGTATAAGGGAGCCCCTCCAAATAATGCTCATTGTTACACATGGCATGAGATTAATGGTAAACGTGGTACCATAGAAATAGGAACTTGTGTACATATATCAGTTCCTCACCAGTCTGCCTAAAACTGTCACTGCGGTGTCCTTATTTTCAGACACTTGTGGTGGACAAAATAGGAACCAGAATGTAGTTGCTCTCTTGATGTTTATAGTTCAGACAACTAACATTTCTGTAATAGAAGAAAAATTTCTTGAATCCAGGCACTCCATGATGGAGTGTGATAGTATGCACAGTGCTATTGAGCACCAGAAGAAATTTATTTGTATCCTTGTTTACAATGCATGGCTGGTTAAATATCTTCAGTTCTGCCCGTTCTGCAAGGATGAGGAAAAACGCCATGATCCTTACACTGTCAAGCAGCTTCAGTTAGGAAATTTTATCGACCTAACCTCACTGTCCAGTAGTATTATGTGTAACAAAACCAAGGACAGGGATGGAAATAAGGTAAACTGGTTGAAAGTAAAGTGCTTTAGATTTGAAAAGGATGCACCGGGTATTCTCAAATATCGATATGGTCATGCTGGAAGATACTCTGCGATAAATACTTTTCGCCGAGGTCACCCAAAAAAGATGACCACCCTTCAGAAGGCTAATAAAACTTCTTTCCCTACAGCAGAACCAAAGTACAAGGATCTCTGCAATAAAGGAGTTATTCCAACAGAATTTCAAGCAAGGTACAGCTCCTTACCGCATTCAGGTGGAGTGAAGGATCAAAATCTAGAACCAAGTGTGGACAGTGAAAGTGAATGTGAAGCTAATGATAATGAGTAAAACACGAAAAATGATAACAGTGAGGACAGTTTACTGATTTAGTGACATGAGTGTTTTAAATTTTCTTATACTGTCACACTTTCGTTCTCTGAATCATACTGTGTAGTTATTAGAAATAGTTCAGAGAAATAATAAATTTCATGCACCTACACATTTATTAATAGCCAGTATTTGTTATTTTTGCCGTTATAACAACCTACCAAGAGGTTCTTTCCTTTCCCGGCAGAAGTCACTAGTCAAAAAATATTAGATTTCTTTTAAATTTGGTACTTCGAATTTGCAAAAATAGTGAAATTATGGAAGTAGGAGAAAGTAATAGTAGCAACAACACCATAAAATATGTTAATATTAAATAATAATGCAAAACTGATTTTAGGAGTTGTTTCAAACATTAAAACCACTATAAGTCAGAAGTACAATTTTTGACTTAGTGAATTGAATTGAGTAATGAGCGACGACAATATAATTCTTTACTCTTCATCTTTTTTGGGAAGATTTTAATAGTAGGAAGTTGGTGATGAAATAAAAATTAGGACCCAAGATACATTTTCCCTCCTCGTGTATGCACTAGTAAATAAGTTATCATTAATCTTATGTTCTGCCACCCATGTACAGCCTAGACCGCTTTCATTAAAGAAAATTGCAAGGAGAGGAATATTATAACTAGGTACCATCATGGTTGTAGATGATTATCTTAACAGGTGTTGGATTTTTATGGAGATATGGCTTGCACCCTATGAGGGATCTGTGAAATGGAACTACGCATTTCTCATCTCCACAACCTGAAATGGTGACCTACCAAAAAGAGATTGCATTGCATAACATGGTAGTCAAAAGAAATGATTAAATATAATTCAGTCTCCTACAGCATCACTTCACATTTATTCTCCTCCTCCTACCAACAGCTTCAATAGATGATCTTTCTCTCCAACTCCAACAACCTGGATTGACAAAGAAATCATTCTTCACTGCTATGTCACATTAAGTGTATAAATGCATACATTTTTGGGCCCATACTTGTTCACCTCACATGCTACCAAAGCAGTGAATGTCCTTAAATTGCTCAAATAGGTATGGTATTTCTTCGTATATTTGCAAAAAACTTCCTTCTCCTTCCAAACCATATCTCATTCATTGTTTTTATTTTCCCATTATAAAACCCCATCCACTCCAATTTTCACTTTTCCACAAATAGCCAAGCTAACTTACCCAATAGTGTTTCATTATTACTGCTACACACTTTATCACTTACAAGTACCCTGTCAATCAATGAGAATAAGATCCTGAATGAGGCAACAACTGATTATGAAAGCTAAAAATATGCAGGGCTGATTTTAGCCCCTTCAGACACTCAAGTCTGCAATATTATAAGTATATAGTATGAATAGTGGCTGCCAGGCAAATCAATCCTTGATCAGTTAGCCTAATCATATCAACATGATCCTCATCTTTTACATCCATCACTCCTTGTCCCATTTGCCCTTTCCATTGCATTCCTGCTACATTCTACTCATTGACAACTCTCTCCACAAAGCCAACATGTCTCAAGATGTACTTTATTAGGTTTTCCTATTTCTCAATCTCTTCTTAGTCTTAGTAACTTCTTCATTAGTTACCCTGCCAATTTATTAGATATAGTATTGTGTCCGTGTTCATGACTGATGGCACAAAATATGTTTGTAATCGTTTATACCACTTGATACATTACATGAAGGGGTTATGGTGGCCTAGTGGATAGAGCACTGAGCTACTGACCGGAGGGTCCCGGGTTCAAGTCCTGGGCAAGAGCCTTTCTGGACACACCATCTAAAATCCTTGTGATTCGATTTTCTGCATGTCAGAACTTCGTAGGAAATCGCAGGTAGACCAGGGAAAGGAATGGCCCCCCTACCCTGAATGTGTGAATTTCACACACCATTGGCTTAGTACAGGGTGACCTCTACTCTCACCTATCAAAGACCAACCTTCAGGTTGAATCACTGAGTGAGTGACATTACATGAGATATGAAAGTGAGCTAAAGTCCAGCTCCATAAGCCCAAAGGTGAGGTGTTGTGCTCCAGTGCTGGCTCCGTACATTGTGTGTTCCATAGGGCACTGTAAGTGGTGATGAAGTGGGGGAGCCTGAACTCTCCACCTCACCACCAGGAGGTGCATGGGTGCCTAGTGGGAATGGTTTAAATGATGATACTGCATGGATTGGCCGTATACGGCACATAGTTACGTAAACTTTAGATATGTAATTTTACATTTATAAGGTTTATAGTCTTGCTTTTTCTACTGTTATTCTCAACACCTTGGCACCATGCATGGGCACTCTTATGGCCCCTTCACCAAAATTTAGCTATACTTGCAAGAAATGCTATGTTTTTTCATCATCGTTGCTGAACAATCCAAGGATTGATTACACGCAGCCCTCCACTTGATTTTTCTATCGGCCAACCTATTCACATTAACGAAATTCCTCTCTTTTGCATCCTTCACGACCTATTCCATATATCTCATATGAGGCCTTCCTTTGCCATTCTTCCCATTCACTTTTCTCTCGACAATTGTCTTCATCAGGTCAGAAGTTTTAGCCAAAGTGTAAAACTTCAGAAAAGAAAATACTCTTAGCAAATTGAATTATGTAGATATCAATTTGGAATTTCATGTAATTTACAAATACAAATATTACTTGCCCGAAATTTTTTTATTCAATTAAAGCCTAAAATGTGCATTTTACTCACTTATAAATATTTTATTTTTGCTCTACATGAGGACCAATATACTGATCCATGATACTTCTCACCCATGTAGCAAAAGCTGATATATTGGCCGAGAGCACTAAGAGGGATAAAATATTGTCTTACAAATTAATTCCTTCCATGCATTTACAGCTGTTGGTAAATTTTTCTTTTCAAAGAACACCTTCTAATGTCTAGGCTATTTTAGTATTTTCTTATTGTTTCATCCATTTCTGGTTGTCCTGCTTTCTATATGTCTACCAACCCTCTTCTACCTATTCAAGTGTCTGCTTCTTGAGTTTAATATTAGTTGTACCATCTGCTCTTCCTCTGCATCCTATAATCTCTGTATGGGTCTTGCTTGTATGAAGTTGATGCCTTGCCTTATCATCCATAGCATTTTTTTAGACTTCTGTATCAGTTGCTGCTTCTATGTCATCAGTGAGACAATATACAATTTTTTTCTGCATGAATATCCATTTCTGAAACCTTCTCTTTGCCTTCCTTAACTGCTCCATCTATGAGAGCAATAAAATGATGGCATCTGATAAAAATACATTGGGAAAGACACTATGAAACCACTATTCCTTTTCTATAATGAATATTGTTCTCAAACAATAAATGAATTCAAGCAACTATGGAACTCAGCACATCAAAGTTGATTTGATTTATAGTTGGTAGTTATTCAGGGTAAGTTACTGACAACTCAGGCCATTTGTGCCAAAGAGGATAGTTAGGTAGCTGGGTAAAGGTAGTAGTTTTCAGGGAATGGAGGAAGGGTGGAGAGAAACCCAGCATCAGTATTAGCTTGCTTTTAGCGAATGGTGCGATGGGATCATGGTTTAACATCGCATCCGACAGATGGAGCACTAAACACAAAGTGCTCTTCACAAGGCACTCAAGTAGGGACCAGTACCATACCATTGAAAAATCTGCCAGTGCCGGGATTCAATCCCAGGCCCTCAGGATGAGAGGCTAGTGCTCTAGCACCACACCAACCTGGTACCTGTGGCTTTTGCACTTGGCAGAGAGTGAGGTAGAACCTACATGGCTATCATCTCACAAAATCTTTTGTTTGGGTGGCAGCAAAAAAAAATAAAAAGAAGGCTAAATGAATTTGAGATGTGTTGTCATCGATGGATGTTGAAAATATCCAGGGGAGGCAGAGTAACCAAAGAATATATCCTTCAAAGAGTAAAGAAAGAACACCATTAGGAAATAATAAGAATCCTGAATGAGAATTATGCTGAGGCATTAGGAACTTAAATTGACCATACCTGAAGGCTCTGTGGAAAGTAACAAGGTAAGGGGAAGACCTAGGATGAAGGGCATTTTTCAGGTCACAGAGGATTTAAGGCCATAATTTCTACAAAGAGCTAAAGAAATTGGCAGAAGACGAGATGGCATGGGAAATAGCATCAAACAAACCCTTGGGCTGAAAAAAAAAGAAGAAATCTGCATTCTTCCTTCCTGTTTCCTATTCATAGGCAAGTGATTTCTTGACCACCTGATCTTTCAGGGAAATCACAGCACAGGGAAAGGAAACTGCCCCATGCTGATGTGTGCATTTCACATGTTACTTGGCTTAATATGACCGTAGTGAACCCTTAGCAACCAAACTGACCTTAGATTAAGGTTTGATTCATCTAATAAGGTTACATTTCACCAAGTACGTTATAGAGTGCTCCTCTGCCAGTGGGGGTTTTGACGGGCATACTGAGGGTGGAAAATAGGATGCTTGATTGGACAAATAAACGATTTCCTCTAACCAGAAGCCCCTTCTCTTCTTTAATTCTGTTTCTTGAGAACAAGACAGTCTGAGGGTGTAATCATGATACTATCACTGCGATGAATTCTTAGGTATAGACTACAAAGAATAGAAACAACTCCAAAAGCTGAAAAAAATGGAGCAATATAACAGTTGCCTAAGAGCCAAAGTATATCACGTATTACTGAGGCAACACTAGAAGTTTGGACACATTACTGTAAATCAATACTTCAGTCAATCGAAAAAATAAGGTTTCAGATAGGAACAGAAGATTTTCATGGAAGATGAAATTGTAGGTGGCTTACAATTCAGTTTGTGAATAAGAAGCTATAGTTATCCAGATAAGAGACAGTTAAATCCATGATGAACACATAATAGGAGCAATGTTAAGGTTGGGGAGAATAAACCAAAAGAAAATGAAAGTGATGTCATTCTCAAAAAGAAACTAAATGTTTAGTATCAAGGCAATATTTTGTATGATTTTGTAAATGAAAAGAGTGACTTTGTACTTCCACATACAATATATTATAACAAGAGCTAACTAACCCCATTTCAACTAAGTTTCAACTAAGCCATTCACCTGATGATGACTGATAATGATGGGCCTCCTGACCACCACCTGATGAAGATAGGCTCCATCAAAACCTAGGTCATATTATAATAAATTATATGTGGAATTAGGAAGTCAATTCTTTTCATTTACTGTGTCAAGCAAATTCCATGAAGTCATGCCTGAGACTACAGAATTTTGAATGACAACTAGCTCTGATAAAGAAGAAGAAGCACAATGGCTAGGTGAGAATCAAATAAGATTTGGGAATCAGAATGAAACTTCTGGATAAAGGCAAAAAAAATGTTGGACAGAATCTTAATTTGAAGTGATATGTTGTTTGCTTCAGATGTTTGATCTCCATGGGAAGGATTTTATATTGGAGGATTTAGAAAAAAAAAAGGTATGGAGAATGATGGTGGTGGTAATCCTGGTAGAGAGGTGGACCATCACCCAGTGAGAAATGGGTTGTGGAATCAACGTGGAACCCACGTGGAAATTACAGTGGAGATTAGGTGGAAATATAACGTGGATACCATGTGATTTTGGTCGTGGGATCAACGTGGCACCCACGTGGAAATTTGGTGGATAAATTAAATCAGCAGTAGGTACTGCCCTAAAACTAACAAACCCTAGACCTAGGGGCACGGAACTTAGAACAACTACGGGAGATTAATTAATCAATATTAGAAATATTAATTACTCTTTCAAATGCTACTGTGGCCACTGAATGGAAATGATTGTTGAATCATCAGTAGACAGGTTGAGTCCAGCCGTAGTCTGCAGTTTCGGACAAAGCGCGCTGATAGTAACTCTGATTTTACTATGGAGAAGGATATTAAAAATCTTAATAAAATAGATTTGTAAAATGAATGAATAATTTTATGGTGAATTTCCAGAAGGAGTGTAGTGGATATACAAATAAATTCTGCCTTTTATGCAAATGTTTAAAACCGCTGATTCTATTTTACATAAATCTAATCCTGCAGTTCCATGAATAACGTAATTTAGAAATACAATTTCCGATGCGTTTTCACATAACTAGTGTGGTTTCAGGATGATAAATGATGCAATGTCACCAGAGAGTTATTTTCCACAAAGTAGAAATTCCGTTAAATATTTAATATTAATCACCATGGATCCACTTAAAGTCAACGTGGATCCCACGTTGGTTCAGCCATTCAATATCCACCACCACCATATATCCACAAAACAACGTGGGTTCCACATTGATGCCACCACCCATTTCTCACTGGGCACTGAATTAATAGATGTGGTAGAATAAGAAAGGAGATGAGTTGAGAATAGACAGAGACTAAAGGGAGTACTAATGATGGATGCTGGGTTATCACCATTGAAATTGAGAAGAACCGTGATATAGGACATCATTAATGCAGTGGGCAAAAAATAGTATGAATAGCAAATGAAGTGTTGTGTGCTAGAAAAAAATACTGATAACTCACCTAAGAGAAATAGAAGAGGATTTTGATTGAACCTGTCAGAAACCAGTTATATCATTAACACACCTACTATGATTATTGGATTGTTGGACTATAGCTAATAAAAAGGTCAAATTTTATTGTGTCCTAAAATATCAAATATGTACTGTTCATTGCTCACTATTCGGATAATAATGTCTATGAAGTCTCTTTAAATCTTTAAAACATATCGTACATTTGTCATTTTTCTGAAGATAGCATGAACATAAGGCACATTTTGTGACAATCACCAGTAGTATGCCAATTAAATATAAATTGAAAACAATGAAAAATTCAGAGTACATAAAAAAATTTAGATCAATACATTAGAGGATTCATTGCATTAGAAATGACAGTTTGTACTTGAGAAGTAATGCATAATAATTGGAGTCTATGCTCTAAAAACGACAGTGATTCTGGAGAAGAAATTTAATTATGGACAGCACACAGGGGTGTAATAGAGGCTATTCCAGTAACAAGGGAGATAATTTTAATAGCTGCTATGAATGGAAGGGTAGAAAAAGAAAGAAATACCCAGTCATAGAAGCATTTGGTGAACAAGTAGTCAATGAAAGTGGCAAAGAAGAGAATTTTCAGACAATTTACATCTACATTTACATAATACCCAGCGAGCCACCACGAGGGTGAGTGGCAAGGGGAATTTAAATTGATGCTAATGAATATCTTATTACAGCATAAGGATATTCAAATATACACATGGTTCAAGACTCTAGATGGTGAACCTATATCACCATCAGAAAAGTAAGCTCAATTAAGTTACATATGGTATTAGACAAAGAGGGGAGTACAGAGTGGCTTTTATCACTTGAAATTAAAAATGAAATGTGCTCGGCTTAGCGAGCACAAAGTGCACAAAAAATAGATAATAGAATAATTAAACACAAATATCATAATATTAATATAAGCTTACTTCAAGATATTTAATTAGGTCCTTTTAAGCAAAATGGCTGAACAATAATAATTGAAGATTTTGAAGGAATATCCATCGAAAGCAATGAAGATATCGTGAATACATATAATCAAGAAAGTGGATGTAGAAGCTCTCAGAGTGATAGAAAGGACTAACTACCTGAAACTGACAGAAGAAATTTTGCAAAAAAGAGGACAAAAAATGTGCATGCAAATAATGGACTAACTAACGAACAAGGTGCTTAGGAAGGATGTATGCATAGGAAAAAAGGGAGGGAGAAATGAGTGATGAGATGGGTGTAGCATTTCAAGAAATTACTCACAGATTAAGAAAATTCAAAGGGAACTCTGAATGGGAATATGAAGGCAAAGGATTGAAAGTAAACAAGAATTATATACCGTAAAAGAAGGAAAGAAAGGTAAAGCTTACATGAACAGGGTAGAGGGAGGTGGGGCAATATGGAACTGATAAAATATGGAGACTCCATAACTATTATAGTAATAACTAAATTTATGAACAAATTTTCAAATAAAATATTTCTGATGAAATCAAGTTAGAATGCAACATAACGGCATATAGGATTCACTGGCATATAAAATGCATCCTCATCTCAGTGGGGCACACACAAAAAACGAGTATTTACATTCCACACAAAGGTCGGCACCCCAACATTAAAAAATACATTGTAACGTAAATTGAATATTTACCAATGGTATTTGAAACTTTACATCTAGGATGTGGGTGCTTTTTTTGAGCCATAATTTTGGAAAAAAGGTACACTTAATATGCCATAAAATGTGTTGTATTTATAGTGTACAGCATGAACAGTACACGGCACCAAAACATATAACAAAGGTAATGTAGAAGATACTAACCATTATGGAGGGATTTGGGTAACAAGTCTATGGATGAATTAATTAAATAAGATTGGCTATTTTCTACAAAGAATTCTTTACTCCAACCGGTTTCGAGGGTGAGGGGAAGTATTCTTGTGTCACTCTAAGTGAAAATAAGGGGAGGAACCAGGGGTAGTACCCTTTAACGGCTAGGGTTTCCCAGTCCGTTTTATGTTTGGTTTTCCCAACACCCACCAGGTACCTTGAACCTCCTCTCCTCCACCCCTTTTCATTTTCACCCTTGTTTTAGACCCCCTTCCCCTCTTCTTCCCACCCCCCCAAGTTTCTTCCCTGGTTCCTCCCCTCAGTTCGTATATATATCTACTGGACCTTGGAGAGATTTTGTCACCTGATGATGATGGATCACATCAAAACCAGTTGGAGTAAATAAAGAAATCTTTGTGGAAAATTGCCAATCTTATTTAATTATTTTATTCCACCACATCACGCCTGAAACAACTCTTTTTAATATGGTTGAAGATATTAGGAAGGATAATTGAAAGGCAACTGGATCAGAAATATGTATCATCAGAAATACAATGTGAATTACCAATTGGAAATGACCATAATTTTACTGTACGAAAAATTCTTGAAAAATGCAAGACTTAAAATAAAGGAGTCATACGGATTTTTATCAACCTTGAGAAATCTTATGATATTGTTCCCACAGCAATGTGGAATTTTAGAAAGCTCTTGAAATAGCAGGCATAAAAACCAAGGAGAAAGGTACTACAAGGAGGAAGTGTGTGACAACCACAAATGTTCCTTTAAAATTTAGTCAAATAGGTAGGTATTTCACATTTTTTAGTCATAGCCAAAAGAGCTAATGATGCTGCCTTCTGTCACAATTGTTTAAGATTCAGATGTACATCAGTGGAAAATAGTGGAAGAGGAAAACCAGACAGATGGGGTTACCTCTGAATAAAAACATTATAATTTCAAAAATTTTTTTGTTGAACTTCATCAAGGGTCAACAATCCTAGGATTGGTTTGATGCAGTCCTCCACTTGATTTGTCTATCGGCCAACTTCTTCACATTAAAGTAGTTCCTCTCTTTCATGTCCTTTACGACCTGTTCTATGTAACCAATACAAGGCCTGCCTTTTCCATTCTTCCCATTCACTTTACCTTCGACGATTGTCTTCATCAGGCTATCGTGTTTTAAGATGTGGCCGATTAAGTTGTCCTGCCTTCTTTTTATAATTTTCAGCAGACTTCTCTTTTCCCCCACTCTTCTTAGGACTTCTTCATTTGTCACTCAGTCAATCCATTTTATCTTCATCATTCTTCGATAGTACGATATTTCGAATGCTTCCACCCGTTTCTTCTCTGCTGCTGTCATCATCCATGCCTCACTGCCGTAAAGAAACATGCTCCATATATACTTTTTGATGAATTTATTCCTTACTTTCAAGCTTGTATTTCCAGCTGTAAGTAAGTAGATTCTTCTTTTGATAGAATGCCCTCTTTGCCTGGGCTATTCTACTCACTATTTCTTTCTTGCTTCGTCCATCGTTGGTTACTCTGCTTCCCAGGTAACAGAACTCTTTCACCTCTTCCAGTTTCTGTTTTCCTAGTATAACATTGGTTTTGGCCTCCTCTCTCTTGCTGCACACAAAATCTTAGTTTTCTTCTTATTGATCTTCAGCTGATGTCTGGCCATTGTCCTTTCTATGATTGTTATCATCTTATTCAGCTCCTTCTCTGTCTCTGCTATGAGAGCTATGTCATCAGTGAATCGTAGCATACTGATTGTTTCTCCATCGATGTTCACTCCAGAACACTAATCCTTGACTTCATTGATGGCTCAATCAATGTAAACAGTAAAAATTATGGGAGACAGTGCACAGCCTTGTCTCACTCCTTTCCTTATACTTGCTTCTTCACAGCTGGGTCCAGATTTAATCACAGCTACTTGGTTTTTATACAAACTGTGGATAATTCTTTGGTCATTGTACGACACTCCAATTCCTTTCAGAATTCCAAGCATTAAATTCCAATCCACATTGTCAAAACCCTTCTCTAAATCCACAAATGCAATGAAGGTCGGTTTGTTCTTCTCCATTCTCTTCTCTATAAGCAGCCTAAGGGCCAATATTGCTTCTTTTGTCCTTACCTTTCCTGAATCCGAAGTGATCTTCATCCAGGAACTCCTCTGCTTTTCGTTCTATTCTTCTGTAGATTATCCTTGTCAATATCTTTGATGCATGTGTTGTCAGGCTTATAGTCCTAAAATTTTCGCATTTCTCTGCTCTCTTCTTTTTGGGAATAAGAATGATGATGTTTTTCTCGAAGTCCCTGGGTATTTCTCCTGTTGAGTACATGTCGCAGATGACATTATAAAGTTGGGCCAATGTCCTCTCTCCCGCATTCCTTATCAGTTCTGCGGGTATATCATCAATTCCAGAAGCCTTATTCATCCGAAGGTCCCTTACTGTTGCGTCGAATTCCGATCTCAATATTGATGCTCCCATATCATCCTTCTCGACTTCGCTTTCCTATTCAATCACTTTCATGCTGAGGTCGTTCCCGTTGTATAACTCTTCCAGATATTCTTTCCATCTCTTCACTTAGTCTTGATTTTCAATCAAAATTCTCCATTCTTGTCTCTTATAGCATTGCATCTTGCACTCCATTCCTTGAAGGGGTTCCTAACTAACCTATAGGCAGCTTCCAACTTTCCAAGGGAAAGGTTGTTTTGTACATCTTTGCATAGATTGTTCATCCACATTTCTCTAGCTTTCCTGGCTTTGCGACTTACTTCGTTCCTTATTCTTTTGTAGCAAAGCTGCCCTTCTTCAGTTTCTGCATTCTTGTACTTTCTTCTTTCTTCAATCTGTGATCCATGGCTTCTTCTTAACAACTTTTCTTCTTCCAAGAACTTCTTTTGTGGCTTCCTGTAGTCCACATTTAATGTTTTCCCAATGCTCTTCTACTGGTTTCTCAGTCACGTCCTACCCTATGTTGTTTTATACTGCTTTCTGAAATTCCAGCTGATGTTGAGTCTCCTTTAGTTTTTCTACTTGCCAAATGTTCTTTACTGTTTTCTTCAATCTCTTGAATTTTAGATGGCATTTCATCATCACTAAATTATGGTCACTGTCGATGTCTACCCGGGTAGCTTTTGCAGTCCTTCACCTGATTCCTGAACCTCTGCTTCACTACAATGTAGTCTATTTGAAATCTTCCTCTGTCTTCTGGTATCTTCCACGTGTATCTTCTTCGGTTGTGATAATTAAACAATGTGTTAGTAACCACTAACTTATGTTGTGTGCAGAACTCTAGCAGTCTTTCTCCTCTTTCATTTCAGTTTCCCAATCCATATTTTCCAGTTATTCTTCCATCTTGACCTTCGCCAACGACAGCGTTCCAGTCTTTTAAAATAATTAGGTTTTCTTCTCCTGTTACCTGTTTTATTACTTCAGTGATATCTTCGCAGAAGTCTTCCACTTCTTCATCTTCGTAGTCCGTCATAGGCATGTAAACTTGCACCACAATTGTATCTGTAGGCTTAGTTTCAATTTTAACCATTATAATCCTATCACTGTACTGCAGGAAGCTCTTCACATGCAGTCCTGCACTCTTCCTGAGATTTATGCCTACTCCAGCATTACCATTCAGTGATCGTGTGTGAATAATTCATTAACTTCCACTCCAAAAGTCTCCTTCTTTGGGCCATCTCATTTCACTGATTCGTAATACATCGAGGTCCATTCTCTGCATTTCCACCTTCAGGTTCTCCAGTCTTCCGCAGGTCCGAAGTGATCGCACGTTCCACGTTCCTACCCTAAAATGACTATCGCACTTGACTGATGTACTCTCTTGGGTAGTCCCCGCCCGGAGATCTGAATTGGGGACCATTTTACCTCCGTAATATTTTACTCGAGAGGGTGCCAGCACGTCTTGATAATAAAGGAAAAAGTGGAGTAGCTGCGACTCCTCGGGATAATAATGAGGTGGTTTCCCCTTCCCTTCCACATTTTTTTTTTGACAATCAGATTATAATAGCCAAAGATTGTGAATATGCCAACTAAATTTTCAGTAAACTATTGGACAATACAAATAAATGGGAAGAAGTCAGAACTTTAAACTTGCAGCAATCAGGATGTAAGCATAGATGGGAGTAAGGTTTTTAAGAAGTTACTATTTCATGTATTTTGGATCAGTAGTGCAAACCAAAGGATCATCTAAATTAGATATTGAGATCATAAATACCAGGGTAGATGACAATTTGCATATTGAACCATTAATTATGAAATAATGTTATTATTAAAAGAACAGAAACAAACATAAGCATATGAATCACAATTAGAAAGTAAAATGCCTTATGGATAGGAAGTGAGGGTTTTAAATGAGACACATAAAGATAAAAAGAACAAAGATTATGAAGGTTTGGTCATGTTCAGAAGATGAGTGATGAAAGGATCTCAAATGCCACTCTAAAATGGGAACCAGATGGTAGAAGAAGAAAAGAGAGACCAGAGGAATCTTGATTGGATATAGGGGAGAAAAAAAGGATTAGAGATGAGTAAAGGTAGAAGATGCATTGAGTAGAGACAAATGGAGAGTGATGATTAAGTGATGAACTCATGGTGTCAATGTTAAGGACTGGTGAGTTTGGGTGATGGATTTGTGATGTTAGAGGTGGGAAACTTTTTTAAATGGAAATCCCTGATAAAAAATATGCATATGGTTCACAGCAGTGGCAGATCTATGGGGGGCCCCCCACCCCATAGGGGACTATAGACCCCCCACAATGGGGAGGGGGGTCTATAGCCCCCTTAGTCTATAGACCCCCCTCCCCATTGTGTTGAAAGTTACATTAAATAAAATTGAAAGTTTTGGGGGGTAGCACTTTGTACAAGTAGGAACTTAGTTATATTTTCCAGCAAATTTAATTACTATAGCAAATTAAAATACAAATTAGTTTTAAACATAGGGCCTATTTTACAAGCTTTTGGTACATTACAATTGTTACTCTATGTATTCCCCCCAGATCCCTGGTTTGCCCCCCACCCCCCCTCTTGGTCCAAACCTAGATCTGCCACTTGTTTGCAGCCCCATGATCTACCCCCTGGGCTACCACACTGTCAATGTAGGATATCAGTAGCTTGAATATCACTTTAAAATTAAGACTATTCTTGTAAAATGGAGATAAGGGATTAATGAAAATGCATACTACACTCCATGGCTCTACATCTCTTTTAGGGCTCTGGCAACCAGAACAATCTACCTCCACTCATCTCCATCTTCCACAACTTGCCTCCATCTCCTGACCCCCAGTCTTTTTTTAAGGCAGCCTCCCTCTCATAAATCCACTGCTTTTGTGACCTTCTTCTACTTCTCCTCCCTCCTGTAGTGTAACTAAAAACTTTTTTGAATGCTCTGTTCTCCACCATGTGTTGTATGTGTCCAGCTCAATTAAGTCTTCCTTGTTAAATTACTGATACAATGTCTGGTTCTCCATAGAGTTGATAGATTTCCGCATTTGTCCATGTTCTTCATAATCCTGCATATCTTCTCTATCTGAGCATATTCTTATAAAAATATTTCTTTCCCATCTTCTCATTACCAATTTCTTAATGAAAATGCATCCTACTCTTTTACCTTTGAATAATAATAGCGACACTCAGCTACTTTGATGAAGGGTTTCAGTGGTTCTTTAGTGAAATATTATCAATGGTGTCTGTAATACCTAATTACTACCCATTATTCATTCTGCCTCAGAATAGAAGAGGGAAACAGTTATGTTACATACTTCGTTTTGGAAATGTTGGTCTTTATTCTCGAAGCTGGTCTCTATTCTCTTCACGAAGGAAAAAATTAGAAACCTCATGCTATTTAATATTGAGACTATGGTGAAGTACATTTTAAAAAATGCTGGTGAAAGCCTGCTAAAAATGGGTAGATAAAACCACTTTTCTTGTGGAAAGAGTTGGGAAACCACATGTGGCAATGCAGGTTGTACCCAGCACAGAGGTTCCTCATCAAATGGAGCACTATGTAGACTGAAATGTATATGTTTATTTACTCTTAGGCTTCTGTGATACAAAATTTATCATCTCATATTTCTTCTGGGAATCTCCGTTGCATTGGTTATTTTTAGGACAACAGTTTCACACCACATGTGTCCTGGGGGCATCTTTGAGTCAAATTAACACTGGTTACTATTTATTGGGGTAGATATAAAACTCGGTTGATATCTGCCTTTCACCAGTCTGTTTGGCTTCACTGCACTCTCATTCACTTTATGCTGCAACTAACCTCTTCTTGCTGGAGTCAAATCACTCTTTCCCAATAAATAGCAACCAACATGTCAATTAAACTTGAATACACCTCCAGAATACGAGGTAAATCTATTATTTTCAAAACAAATAATATGATGGAGATTCCCACTAGCAGAATCAAGCCAAAAATTTATTCTTGTTGCCAAACTTTATTTCATAAGATTGGGGGTGCAGGAATTCAATTTGCATAAAGGCATCACCAATCTACACTGTGGCCCTGTTGGTGAATATTGATGACTCTGATAGTTTATATCAGTTATCCAACTTTAACAAATTCCAGGCATTAAATAATGTAAAAAACTGCGAACTTAGTGGAAAATGGTATGAATATTCACTATTAAAAGTTGTGAAAAATACACAATGATTAAGATATGACCAACCATTACTTGGTAGGAAGACCATATCCTCATAAAATTGCAGTGAGCTAATTAGCCCTTAAGGGAAAGGTGTGAGCTGGATAATGGAACAGAATTAATGAAGCAAGTATTTTTAAGATAGGTAAAAGGTTTTCAAAGTTTTGCCTAAAAAATCCCACTCCCCATGTGGAATATAGTTTTCATCAGGCACAAATACCAAGAAGAGAAGGAATATTTACTATTTTATATGTTGTCAAAAGTAAGGCTGCAGCCTTGGTTTAGGAAAAATCTTAGGAAAAAATCATTTGTGTGACAGCCATTTGTGTACATTCCTGATATTCATAGAACCTTCCAGGGGCACTCAGAAATAGACACACATGATATCGTTTCACCTTCTAGCTTGGTATAGATGCTAACATGATATGGCCACAAGTGCACATAGAGTGATGCTTATAATGCAGTACAATACCACTATTTTCAAAAGATTCATGTGAATTTCTGTCGCTTAAATTCAGAAATTTATGTTATATCAACGTTTACTTGTACTTAATATGTTGTCAATGAATACTTTTATCTCATTCACAACATCATTAACAGGAGCAATCTTTCACTCAAATATTTTGTATTTTTTCAGTGTCTTTCTTCTTATGACCAATATTATTGTAGCTACACTCCCTGTAGTGCCCCTGCACTTATTGTCCTGAGCTTTTTAAGTGAAGAAGTTTTTTCCATTAGTTTATTTTTTTGGGAGCGAACGACAGCTTAAATCAATTGCGCCATTTAGGATAGGTGGGTATTTGGGTAGAGGTAGGAATATATCAGGGAATGGAGTAAGTCTGGAGAGAAACCTGGTGTCAGCATTAGCCTTCTATAAACGAAAGGTGCCAAGAGATCAATGGATTTACGTCCCATCCGACGAATGGTGCATTGAACTTGATAGGCACTCAAGTAGGGACCCGTTAACCACCGAAAAATCAGTCACTGACGGAAATGGAACCCAGGTATTCAGGGTGCGAAGGCAGCATTCTAATGAACACAAACCCGATCTCCCTTTTTCGCCGTTAATGTGAAACGAACACCGATCATTTGCACCTGATGGTGACGTGGAATTTCAATATCGGCACTTTATAAAAACTTTGACCTAGAAATACGTGCGTGTGACTTCAGTTCACTGTAAATTATCCGCATGAATTAGCGACAGAGACAATCTCGTATTGAGTAAGGGTAAGAAAAGACATTAGAGCTTTAGAAAAGGAGTAATTGGAGATATAAAAAGAGAGTAAAACAGTACGTGCAATGAGTAACGACCGAAAAGCTGTCATGCCGCAAATACTTCACCGCGGTAGCATAGGAAGGAGGATTACAAGGGCCGAACGTATATACCCGGCCCTTCTGGGTCGATATATGTTCGATTGCTTCTTTGAAATCTTGGAGGGGGAAGGGATTGATGGGATGACTAAATATTGAAAGACGATGCAGATGAAGTCTTCTCGAGCTTGGCATCTAGATCTACATCTACGCGATACCCTGCAAGCCACCGCGAGGGTGTGTGGCAGGGGATGAAGATCACCAAACATTCACTATTGACATGCAGCTTGGATACTACATGGAAACATGCTAACAATAGAGTCACATGCAGCTGCATGGTTAGCATCTACATATTGATAAAGGGATTGGTTGTTAATACGTCCATCATGCACTACAGACTACTCTACAATATTTCCCTAACTATATCCTTTACCTTTCCTGCCTATTGTGTTCTCTAATAGTAAGGGGAAAAAATTACATTTTAATTCTATCGGTACGACAATCTATCTCTCTAATCTTATGTATCTGATCGAATCTAGCATAATACCCTGGCGTTTAATATACTTATATCTTACATCTTTAGGAACACTATCCGTTTTAAATTTCTGTAATAGATTTAATCTGTATTTTAACCTACGCTCTGATAATGATTCCCACCCTAATTCTTGTATTAATCCTGATACACTACTAAACCTATTGTAAGGCCTTTTAACAAACCTAACTGCACTGCGCTGCACACTGTCTAGCTCTCTGATCAAAACTAAATCATTCGGGTCCCATACACAGCTACGTATTCAAGGTGGGGCGTAATAAGTGTAAAGTAACGTCGCTCTTTGGTCTTCTCATTACATTTCCCAAGTACTCCTGTAATAAATCCTAGCTTTCTTTGGCTCGGCCTCATTTCCCGGATGTGTCTTCCCCACGATAAATCTTTAATGATTGTTACACCTAAGTACCTTATGGTATCAACGCTTTCGATTTTCGGGCCACTAATGCTGTAGGTTTGCTCTATCAAAATATTCCTCTTCCAATAATTAATAGCTACACACTTTATAAGGTTAAGGTCTAACTGCCATAACCGACATCAGATAAGTAGAACGGCTACTGCCGGCGTTTCGATAGAAGACTCTGCTCTCATATTCAGGGCGTTAAGTAAGAGAAGATAACAGAGACAGCTAACGAAACGTCGGCAACGACCATAGTATTGACCCGGTACCAAGCCCGAGATGACTTCATTAACATCAGTTGCCGGGAAAGCTTGAAATCCTTCATCGCAAGACCATACAGTTTGAGAATTTTCAAACCCACATTTGGGTGACGCTGAATAGAAAGTTTCTTTCACCGAAACTCAGTTGAAGGCTGCAAGGATGATTCTCTTGACCGGTACCAATGCCTTTGCCATTCACTCCCTCATTGCGCCCTATATTATGCATGCTCCTCATCGCTGTAAAACTGTGAGCAGGGTTACAAGAGATCCAGACATTGGGACCCCATCTACACCAGAACGCTCTGAGACCGCATTCGCTTAAGGAAATTGTCGGCAAAGCTTTGGCGGTGGTAATAGGTACGTGACCGAAAGTATGCGTCTAAGACCTCTGGAACGGTAAATGGAGTGTTCCCGATTATATTTACGTCACCAAATAAAGGCATATGATTGCTCCAAACGGATTGTTCTCACGCGTCACTTAAAGATTTTGGGTCATTTGGAAAGGTACTATTAACCCACTGGATAGAATGAAAGGAAATCATTAAAATCAGCCCAAATTTTTCTCTAAACCCTACCAAAATCCGTTAAAAAAACGAGGTGAATCGGCAGAAAATAATCGTATAAGGTCATGAAAAATGAAATCCACGCCTATGAATAAATCAAAAAACGAATTACTGATGATTTACAGCGTCCGACATTAATACTTCAAAACCACTTAATCGAGGATCTATCCAGTACAACACTGCCATCGGAGCCATCAAGCTTATTTCCATGGAGAGCAGTATTACTTACAATCGCGGCCCCAGCGACTTTCTCTTTAATAGAGAGTAAAAGATAGGTAATAGTAAAAGATACATTTTTAAGAACGCCGATCGTGTTTACGTCAACTTTCGCGGAAAGCTTATAGCATGCATTATGGATTCAATGGCAAACCGATGAAATAAAATGATTGCCCTTCCCTCTAACCACGACCTATATACATCTATTCGGCAGGTTCCAGGTAATAGCGAGTGCCATTTTAATTTAGCTATCATCCCATAGCTCTTACATCGGCGTATTTTTACCTTATCTGATCACAGCTAGCACAATATTTCGTACATTATCCGGAATCCGTCAGCAGTGAGTGTAAGGTGGTGGGTAAGAGAGGTGTCACCATAAGGGCTTTTCCTCAATTCCAGAAAAAAATCGAATAAATCATCCAACCTATCACCGCACACCCCATTTTGAATTAGTGCAAAAGACGTCTCTACGCGAAGGAGGTTTGTAGAGGGAAGTTGGAGGGTTAAGTTCAAGTGTTCTGTGAGGTGCGTTACGTGATTTTCTGAGACAACCTGGATTTCGTTAAACCTATATCCTTCGTTAAAGTGCGCACTCGTTTACACCAACGTACGAGTTACCTTCCGACTGGGGCTTCACACCATCCCTGGAAGGAATTGATCGCTGCGTTGTTGATTTTACTGCGCTTCGTTCGTACGGCTTCTGGCGTCGGCTAAGAGTAGGATAGACTGACCGATTACTATAGGGTTACTCTGGAAATATACGTATATTCCTCCTGCACCATGAGTGCGAGCGACAGTCATGTACGCGAGAAATAATATTTGTGGTATTTTTTTCAAAGATACTGTTGTTTTAAGGTCCGTTTAGAACAAAAAGGCACGCACTCAGTACGACTTCCAAGTAAGCGAGGCAATTGTGACCCTGAACGGCACTCATATACGGGGGAGAGGGTCGGTAAAGTTATGGCTTCCCTTAAAAAAGTTCAGATTCGAATATCGCCGGACGCTTTTCTGCGGGCAACCCGGCTTAACTGCCCTGCGGAGAGCACATCAAGTGCAGTATTCCGTCCGTTGGATGGGATTGTAAAGCTACTGAACCCTTTGGCACCTATCTTTTAGATTAGGATGACGTTGACACCCGGTTTCTTCCCACCCTTTTTACACCACAGAACATCAAACCTACACAAAACTATCTATCTACTCTTGATGGCGCAAGTGACCTCAACTCTTGGGTTTTCCCCCGTAAAGCTATAACAACGTAAGGAAATTATATCAAGATTGCTCGTCTATATTCCTATTCTCAAGTTGCTGACTTGAGATTCCCGGGGATATGTCTTCGTATTAAGTACCTAGGAAGCTTTTCCCTGAAAAAATAATCAAGTACTACCATATTTATACCTTGGTTGTTACATAAAAATGGAACGTCACAAAAAAAATACCGTCGCCAATGTGTACTTGGCCAAAACTTACTATGTTTAAATTTTGTTAATGTTAAAACACAGTATCAATTTTTATTCAAAATTAAAACGAAAGCACCTCAAAAAATTTCCTATAAATTGGAGGCAGAATATTTTGGATAGCAAATCCACTTAAAATTGTGTGATGAGGTATGAAGTACCGAAATTTCAAGCTTCCATTCGTCTAAAATTTTTGAACACGGAAGCACTGATGAAGTTCTGGCGAGGCCTGCAAATAAGTATAATGATGAGAATAGAAGTCGTGCCCATGACAACGCCTATTTGGTCACCAGCTCTGGCCTCTAGTTTGTGAACCCGGTGTTTTTCGTTCCTATCCTTTTTTGGCCCGTCAAATCTAACTAATCCAACGGTAAATATAAGGCGAACGCTAAACCAAATTTTTCTTGATATTTTGAAGGAAAGAGAGAGAAAATTTCTAGGTAGTAGTCCTGGTAATAGTCTGTTATCGTTATTTTCTTGGCATAGCTTTCATTACTATGGTTTATTTATGGAATAGAAATTTTACTAGTGGTACCTGGATGCACATTGCCTTTAATATCTCTAAAAATCTTCTCTGTGAATAGAAATGGACTCTTCAGTGTCTTCATGTTCAGAAAGAAGGACATATAGCGCCGGCGCTAGCTAGAATGCATTATATGAGCCATGGTTAAACAAGTATGTGAAGTCTAAGTGGGGACATATTACGTCACTAGCACGCATTTTTATAGAATTTACCGTATGAGAATAATTTTTATCAAAAGAAAATAATTTTAAATAGGTTTAACGATGGCTAATTGGGGGGACGAGGCAGAGGACGACAGGAGGAGAGAAATTCTTGGGTCAGCATGCCTGATGTTAACGAAAGACGTCAAGAGATACAAGGTTAAACGTCTTACCCGACGGACGGTGTACTGAACTTGAAGTGCTCTTCACTGCGTACTCGAGAGGGGACCGGTATGCCTGAGGAAAATCTACCACTTCCGAGATTCGAACCCAGGCAACCCGAGAGGCCACTACCGCGACTACCATTCGAACCCTATCTCCATTTACTGTACATGAAGTGACGGAGGAGAGATCCATTTAAATAATTGGTAGCACTAAATGTACTAACAATAAGTAATGATTTAATTTCAGTTGTGTGAGGTTAAATCCATTCACTGCAACCGGCCAAGTTCTCTCGTGTGATATACAGTCGACGAGAGGCTAGTCGTTAATGATGCAAATATTCAGATCAGCACCGTCGCGACCAAAGGCATGGCCTTGTAAAAACAAGATTCGTTTTAAAACGAGAGATGGACCTATGTTAACAAAATTGTTCTAAACAGCAGTAAGCAGCGCTCCTATTATTGAATTTTCATTCACTCTGTTGTAACTTTGATAGTTGTCATATTAATCAATGACATTCTATCTAAGTTGGTGGGTCTTAAGTCAGTTTCTGTCTTACATACCGTTCGTCTCACATAATTTTTCTCGTTCACCCTCCCGACGTCTTTCTTTCTTTTAATGCGTTTTCCATCCAATTTTATCACTTCCTTTAATTTACATTTCAATTTCCTCATGACACCTATTATGAAAATTGCGGAAGGGAATTTGTTACAACTTTTTTGAGTATCTTCCGAAATATTTTAGTTTGAGGACCAAGTAATTGTAATGCTCCTTCCTTGATTCTTACTTCATAATCAATGCAATATTGTCCGCCGCCATTTCATCAAGATGTTCCAACTCAGAAACGCAACTACTTTTAGAGGATGCGGTGCACCTCATTCCTCAAGGTCCTCTGGAGGTTACATTTCACGAGAAATTACGTGAAAAATACAAATCACGCTAGTTCGTGGCAAAGAAAGAAGTTATAATTCAAGCTTCTCATTACATTAGTAGACTATACCACAGCGAGAAATCAAAGAGAACTGCAGGTAACTATGGCATAAAGAATATTTTTCCGCGCTTCATTCCGGATAAGGGCACAGAAACCCTAGAAATTTAGTTTCTTCAGGCATGTCATGAAACGCAGAAATTCATTGGAAAATATTCTTAGCACTGCTAACTCACGGTATTTCCACATATGTTTGTCAATTGTAAAAAAAAACACATTTTCAGTGCATAAAAACAAATGCCAAACATAGAGATGAATATCATATTCTTCGGAGTTACTAATAATTTAGTTCCACGCGCACATAATATGCATAAATAAAACGCTTTTTGAACTGCGAGCATTGTATCTAACATTTCATGTACGTAAAGAATGTTTGGTGATGACTCAGCACCTGCCACACACCCTCGAGGGGGATTTTAGGGTACTCTGTATGTGCCACTGAATTCCATGCATGTACGAGCACTTCACTTCCTATGCCTTGAGAGCTGCTTCTGTGATATGCCGCACATTGAGAAGAGAACCCAAGCGGAATGATCATAGGTGTGTAATTAATAAGTTTCCACATCAAATACCTACCAGAGCTGGCATATTAGTAACCAGTGATTGTTTCTTTCATTTTAATTACTTTAAACATGTAATTGAACAAGTAAGGAAGATAAAGGTTTTTCCATTCAGAGAAACTCTCTTGAAACTTTCATTCGCGCTATTGCCATGGTGTTTCCTTAATGAAAGGTTTCTCCGATGTAAAAATATTTAGATGACCAGATGAATAGAAATTGATACATTTAAATAAATGCCTTTTTAATGAATAATTGCTTAATTACTACGTATACACCAACAATTTAGTTGCACGTTACTCGTATATAATGTTTCCACAAAGTAGTAGCATTGTACCTCTAAGTTACGCATAAGTAGTGCATCTAAGATGATCTTTCACTCCATGCCATGCACCTTTGCGGTGGCTCGCAGGGCATTACGTAGATGTAGATGCCTAAATTTTCACCTCCTCACACACACCCTTTTGGTGGCTCGCAAGGGATTATGCAGATGTAGATACCGAGGGAGGAAAGTAACGTATCCCCGAAGTAACCGGAAGACTAAGGGCGAGAATATTCCCGGACCCGCAAGAAGCGAATGGAGGATGAGAGGTCCTTCACCCTTTCGCGGGCCACAACATGGAGGACGGGCGCATTTTGAGGGGAACGCGTGACGGGAGGCTGGGAACCTGTTCCTGTTTATAATCTCTCCCTCCGTCGCGGGGAGGCAGGTAGGCAACAAAGGACCCTCCCCTCCCTCCTTCTTCGCCCTCATCCCTGATTCTCTCCCTCCCCGCCTCACCTCCCAACCGGAAACGCCCCCTCGATATCTCTCCCCGTTACGTGCGATATCGTGTCGCGTTTATCACGACAAATCCAGGGTTGAGGGGGAGAGAGAGAGGAAAAAACGTTCACCAGGTCAACTCCACAGCCCTTTCGGATCACTTCGAATCTCACGAAAATTTGACGGCGAATGAGGGAACGCCGGTCTCAAAAACGGATCGACGGAATGGACGTGAGGGAGTGGGCCGGGAGGGGGGGGGGGAATTAAAGGAATCCGCCAATACTATGGAGAACAAATTTGAGTCCGATATAGGGACAGAGTTTTATGTTTGAGAATATGTTACCTCATTTGGAATATGCTGCCAGTGTATGGGATCGATGGGATCCCTATGAAATCGGTCTAAATAACGAACTTGAACGTGTGCAGTGAAGATCGGCAAGATTTGTAAAGGGAAGGTACGATAACTATATTAGCGTAACCAGTCTATTAAATGAATTAAAATGGGAATCATTGTCAGATCGCAGGTTGAAATTTAGACTTAATCTCCCAAATAAATTCCAAGACCATATTTTCAGTGATGAAGTTAAAAATATTTTGCGAAACCCAACTTACTATGGTAGACTGGACCATAATAACAAAATTAGAGAAATTGATTGCCGAACTGACAGATTCAAAATGTCCTTTTTTCTCTTACAATTAGGGACATTAAAAGCGGTAAATATGTCCAGTACGAGTGAATCAATCCATAGCATAGATAGTTGCATGTTGGCATAAGGACTTCAAGGTAACACAACTAACAGCATGTTTTTGTTTCAGGCGAATAAGACAAAATAAGTAAGAGTAAAATACTAAGTAAGAATAAAAGACAACAATAAGTTATTAGCTCATTCAGAGCCGTCACATCAGTTTTTGTTTCGGGCGGCATCTCGTTTACATCTACATGGTACCCAACAAGGCACCGCAAGGGTGTGAGGCAGTAGGTGGACCATCACCGGGCATACATTCTAAATTAGAGAAAACACTTTCTGCCATGTAGTCATGCAATAAAAATCTACTATGTTTATACACTAATTACATGGAACTAAGAGTCACAATGCTACCACCCCAAGGGAAATATTAAGCTAGCAGTTACAAGACATTTGAAATGTTAACTATAAATTACACTAAATATTAGTTGATACGAAGTACTGTTAACATACGATGGCAATTCAGCCAGCCATCCATTCCTAAAAAGGCATTCTTTCTTTACATGATGCTGGACCAATTTTTGATTCCAATGTTACCAGCACCTTATTCCGAAGCATGGCTGAGATAATGCAAAGCTAAGGAACAGACAAGAGTGTGTGCACGGTACGGGTAATGAGAGACGAGGTAGTTTTAAAAACCCTATTAGAGGGTTGAATGTTGGGTAGGGAGAAAGAGGCCAGGTATATTGTAAAGCATGATGAAAGGTAGGAAGAACGCGGAACTGAAGAACGTCATGTGAAAGAAGGGAGTGCCTCACCATATCGGAACATTTAGATGAATTTCACATTAATCTAAGCCTACCTTAACAATAATAATAATGATCACATGATGCCAATATTAATGATCCACCTGGAAGGAGGCTGATTTGTTGATTGACGCACAAAATAGAGACTGTATGCTTGGGGTGATGCCACTTTCATTGTTGATGAGAAAGACAGAAATGCACTGAATGGACAGGTTTGTGTGTAGATAAAATTCTTCTTAGCAGAATCAAGCCCCAAGATTCCGTACTATAATCATCGCAGACCATCACTTCAATTCATATCGTTTCAATTTCATATATATTTGAGACATGTACGCATGCCGAAGGAGTTTCAAAACTTGAGGTTTCGTATCTCAGCCGTGTTTCCAAAGCCAGAGATTACAAGAATTTCATGTTCACTGATAACTATGTGGTCATGTTCCATTTATATTTTCAATAATTATAAATACAGTATTATTATTTAAAAAATGTTATTCAACCTCATTCTCTCAAGTGTTAATCTATTGCATCGCAAAAAGAAGTCTCAAGTCATCACAGTATAAATGAGTTTTTTTAGTCAAACGGACCAAATAGAAGGTATTGCAATCGGTTAATGATAATTTCTACCTCAATGTTAACTACAGAGGCAATTATTCTATTAAAAGAAAATAAAACAATGTTATATCTCTGCTATTGTATGAAATGAATGGATTTATATTTTTTAAATTGTGAAGTTCAAACTATTATAATATTACTAATCCTTTTTTGTGCATGATATGTTCTGCCCCCTGCCACACACCCTCGTGGCGGCTCGCAGGGTATTACGTAAATGTAGATGTGTAATGCATGTTTGGTGTGAATTCACGCCCTGCCACACACCTTTATAGCGGCTAGTAGGGTATTATGTAGATGTAGATGAAATAAATACAGCACCACGGGTAAAACTAGGATACGGAGAAAGCATAGAAATAATTTATAAGATAATGATCCGCAAAGTAGAACAATAACAGGTTGAAATTGTCCCAATTGTTTGCATTTGAATCGGCGACTTTAATTTTTATGCAGACCAAAATGAAGCTGAGGTTGTCATGGCACCGCAAGAAAAGCATGCGCATTGTCACGGAGGAAGGGTGAATGAAAGCAAACAATTCACCCAATGGCTGTGTCACTCATTATCACATTAATTTTGTAGCGGGGTAAGGAGACTGATAAATAGCCACTCTACGTTGCTCAGCACGTAACCGGGCCGTTCCTGATAGCTGAGACTCAAGGTTCGCCTCCTTCGCCCATTCCCTAATCTCAGACGGGCACTCCAAACATTCAAAACAACTCGCATGCATTCCACAACGGCGATCGGGAATACGAGGCTCGGAAGGACCAAAGACTCAGTTCAAACGCTCGGCGACTCACCTCCCTGTCACCTCTCTCTATGGCGAATCTCGGCATTCGACTCCGGAAAAATTTTTTTGCGTGACCTCCCAGGCTACGATACCTCGAAACACTCCTCCCTATTTCTCAGTGCAGTTCAAGTCAGCTCCAGTGCGTGAGTGGAGTGAGTTTTAGTGGTGAGTTTGTGTGTCGGTGGTGCATGCCGTCTGAAAAAGTTATTTTTTCAACATCAGTTGGCGTGTTGTGCTTACTCCGATAGTTGCCATGAGGATACGGTGATATGTGGATTTCGACCGAGGAGAAGTTCGTCTCGAGTCATGTATGGTGAGTAGGAGGGGATCTTAGCATCTCCACTCGTGAGCGACTACGTTCCAAACACTAATTCTCCCAGTGATATACATCACTTACCGATACCCTTAAGACAGGATATGTGCAGAATTTAGAGTGATGGCTTCCTACGCTGGGCAGCAAGACTCGATTCCCTGACGTGACGGAGGATTTTGTAGTGGTAATCTACTCTTGTTCCGGGCATAAAGCATAGCAAGTATCAACATCTCCCCATCGGATGTAAAGTCCCACTACGTCCGTCGGGCCGTCCGTCTCTTGATGGCTATAATGCTGGTATGGGTTACTGTTCGTCATTACCGGTAACCCTAGGTTAACCTCCAACTTTCCCCCGTTCCTTAATTTTTTTTTGTTTGATCAAATCACCTCCGTATGGTCAAGACGATATCTAAGACGAAGCTTAGAGGACTTTGCTTCCGGTCACTTCTCACACTGCCCAACATGATTCAAAATATCTTCTAAATTAAGCTTGTTGGAGACTAAGCGAGCAGTGAATTGTACTTAGAAGGCGTTTATTTACCCACCCACCCAAGATTTACCTACTTTTTCCTCATGCCAATGATTTTCCATAGGAAATCATGTCAATAGCAAATAGCTTGCGAACATTGATAATTTACAAAGTCTAGTTTGAGTTTTCCTTTTTCCATCCATTGAATCTGGGCGTCTAGATGTGCGATTGCCGATACGACTGCGAGCTCAAGGGCCTCGAAGACAAACCCCTCAGTTGGTGTGAGGTCATTAGGTACCATTAGTCATCGATCCTCAGATTGGTTTGACGCAGCTCTTCACTGAGTTCTTTTATCGTCTAATCCCTTCATATTTACGTATTTCTTCTCTTTCACATCCTTCATCACTAGTTCCATATATCTCGCTCGAGGCCTTCCTTTGCCATTCTTCCCATCCACTTGTCCTTCAACGATTGTCTTCATCAGGCCATCGTGTCTTAAGATATGGCCGATTGAGTTAACCCGTCTTCTTTTTATAGTTTTCAGCAGACTTCTCTTTTCTCCCACTCTTCTTAATACTTCTTCGTTTGTCACTCGGCCTATCTATTTAATCTTCATCATTCTTCTGTAGCACCACATTTCGAATGCTTCCACCCTTTTCTTCTCCGCTTCTGTTATCGTCCATGCCTCACTGCCATCAAGAAACATGTTCCAGATGTACGTCCTGATAAATTGTTTCCTTACTTCTACGCTTTTATTTCCAGATGTAAGTAGGTTCTTCTTTTGGTAGAATGCCCTCTTTGCCTGAGCTATTCTACTGAAGTTCATTCGTAGTTTTATCATTACACTCAATCTTCATTAATTCCACGGTAGTCACCGAAGCGGCTGAATAACCCAATTGCTCCTGGTATTAGGCTCGAGGGAATTAAGGAGCTTGGGGTTCGAGTTGAAATAGTGATTGAAGTACTAGCTTTCAATCTCAAAGGTCCGGGTTCGAATCCCGGCAGTGATAGTACTTTATATGGAGTATAATCAGTCCCTACTTGTGTGCTTTGAGGAGAGAATTTCATATGCCGTACTTACATCTTCTGTCGGATGGGAGGTTGAAATTTACGACTCTATGCACCTTCCGTTAAAGAGTACGATATTGTCGATATCGAGTTTCTCACTGCCCTTCCTCCGCTTCTAAAATATTCCATCTATACCATAATGCCCAAATTCTGTGGCGCAAGTGCCCTCAGTCGGCATTCACCTCCCCAAATAAAAAGTAATAACTAAAAAATTTGATCCGGCAGTTGGAAGAGATATATTGAAAAAATGTGTGTTTTTAAATCAATATTGCTTACACCTACGTAATACCCTGTGAGCCACCACGAGGGTGTGAGGCAGGAGGGCTTACTCCCAGGACGCGCTCATTATTTAAGATCCGTCTAAAGAAACTAACGTCGTTAGATTTCCTTCGAAAGTGGCCCACTAAATGGTGAAAATGTTGTTAGGCATGAGAGGGAGGCGGGAAGGAAACTTTGAATCCTTGAGAGTGCCAGACGAATGCGAGACAATTAGACATCTTAAGGTCATTTGAGGGTTTTTTTGACATGGGGTGGAGGGCTTTGAGCTCAAATCCACAGACATTTAGGCGGATTGAGCAACCGGAAAAAAACGGTGAAATAGATCGACAACCTAATAGTCTTATGCACTAGTTCCCCATTTAAATTGAAGTCGAGAGAAAATACAAGTAAAAGCACCCAATATTACCGAAGGTTCCGACTTTCATTTTGCGAACATTAATGAACAAAGTAATAGTAAATTTAATTAACTATTGGAGGTTTATCGCTATTTTCACAGTTAATACCGATCTTATTTGCACACAGACGAGGCATACGCTATGAGAGATTGAATTAGCCTGTAGTGGTTGCTCTAAGTTGCATGGTGGATCTTAGTAGCATTCTTGGTGGCATAGCTGCATGGAAGTTGCTTACAAGTAGCTCTTAATTGCATGTGAATGATGTATGCACGGTCCCGTGACCGTGATGTATGTTTGGTAATCTTCACCCCCATGCCACGCACCCTCACGGTGGCTCGCAGGGTATTACGTAGATGCAGATGTAGAATTAAGGGGTCCAGTTGGTGTTGTGGTTGGAGTACTGGCCTCTCCTCTACAGGGTCCGGGTTTGGATCTCGGTAGTGGAAGATTTTGTTTGAGTCTCTTCTGTGTACAATTAGACCGGCTCAAAAATAGCCTGTCTATTTTATGCACATATGAATACAGATGTATTCAGACGAAGGAATCGCTGAGAGAGATAGAACTAAAGGGGTCGGGTTGGTGTAGTGGGTAGAGTACCTGCCTCTCATCTAGAGGGTTCGGGTTCGAATCCCGGCAGTGGAAGATATTGTCATTGATTGATTGAGTGCTTTATGGAGAGCATTCGAGTTCAGAACTCCATCCGTCGGACGGGACATTTAGCCATGTTCCCCTTGGTGCCTTTCGTTAAGAGCCGGATAATGCCGACGCCGGGTTTCTCTCCACTCTTCCTGCTTTCCTTCATTTCTCATCCTTGTACCTTTTCTCCCTGTATGAAGTGCCTATAAATGCGAGTACTAACTTGTTAACACAGATTTAGATGTCACTCACCCGTTCTCACTCCCTTAACCACGGCCATTTACACATTCGGTTTCATCCTAAATTTTTGAACTCCGAGATGGAGAGAAAGAAATGGCCCTTCCGTTGCCTTTGACGCACACTCGCACAACTTCGGTTAGGGGTGACCATGAACCAAAAATACGCAGGATGAAAAGGTAGAATCATTTGTGAGATGAACGCCGAATATAATTGCACAACTACGTGCACATTATTCTGCGCTGTCAACAATTTGCGTTGCCCTGAGCCATGCATTTGCCCGACGCAGCCTCCGCAATATACACGATAGGATAGACACAATACTATGAGAACTCTTTGACATCAAGGGATAAGATTTTCTTAAAAGATGTTGAGATTGAACAAAAAGGTTTATTTTCCCTAATTGTTTCCTCTTCTCGTTAGAACACGATGATTTTAAAAAGAGATGTGATCAAATCGTAAAGAATACATCGAAAGGAGAAAGTGGGGAAACAAACAAGACGAAAACCGTGCGATACACTATGCCTGAAAAATTAAAGCAAGTTAAAATTAGTTGGTAATCAGTATGAACAAATTGATAGTGTATTAATACAATAGAATTTGCACGGATAGCTAACTAACCTACCAAAAAATTTTAAAGCCTTAGATTTCAGTACTCATTTTCGACCGCGTATATATTGATAGGGTCAGTAATGAAAACGACCTTTAGACAACACGATGTAAATTAGTTGGCGCTCAATAGTAGATTATTCTAGCGCTTGGCACAAATACTGTTCGAAAAGTCTGTTTTTGTGTCGAAATGACTTCGGGCAGCGAAGTGCCCTGAATTTTCCTCATTACACAACTGTAGCCCCAGGTTTTGAGATACGGGAGCAACTTAGAATAGATAGAACAAGCACTAAAAATCAGTGGTTTCGTTTCATACCTCATTTTCAGAACGATAACTTGAATAATTTTCGTGATAGAGTCAAACATCTTTCTGGCGTTGTAGAGCAAGAGGTAATGATGAATACTAAGAGAGGCTTTTATTGCAATAAAAATAATTTGTGATGACTAGATTAAAGTTAAAAGTCACTTCAACCTTTCCCATCTCCTTAGACATTAAACATACTTCACGTAGAATTTACGTTCCACAAGCCTAGAGCCAGCCGCGGAAGTTATGTGGGTCGTTTAGGCGCTGGTCAGGTGACCCCAATGTTGCGGGTTCGAATCCCGCTACGAGCATAGGCGTTGTGATTGACCTGGTATTAGGCTTAGGATTATTTAGGTTCAATGGTACGACACAACTTAAGTTGCTGGGTCACTCTAAAACCTTACTCCTCACGGAATGATAGACATGCTAGAAAACGTATCATTGCACTAAAAGGAATCTTGACTCGAAAATTAGAACCATCTATAAAGTATATTAATGTAGTTACTCTGGCCTGCTGTCACCTCGTTAGACCTGTATGGGTGTTGTGCTTACGTTCCAATCTGATTTAAATTGAAAGCTTTATGAGTCAAACACAAGGGTACATTAATATTTCCAATCTCTTCTTATAATTTAAGACGAAGTTTCGAATATGCTTCAACTGAAGAACGGATTTTTAACTCAACTTACGGAGATATAAGAAAAGTAAGATGGAGAGTTCAATGATTTATTTTTTCAGCGTTCAATTAGAGAGAGAAAAATATTATATCAAAACTACCAGTAGAGGATAGGATAGGTAGTGTAGATTTCGTCTGTTTATGCATGTCTACATGGTACTACATGAAAAAAAATTTTTTTAAGGCAGTCAATAAAATGAAAATATTTGTATTTTTTTGGTATCCATCCCAGAGGGTGACGGCTTTTCATTAGAAGCAGTAGTACATTTGAAATTACTTGATTTCTTTGAAGAATTCTATTTATTATATAATTCGAACGTAACATAAGTTTCATTTTAGTAGTAATTAAAAAAGGTGTAGAATTCATGAAATTATTGCCAGTGTGGTAATGCTTGACCTTCTGTCACTTAACTTTCTGGTGACTTGCAGGGTATTCTGTACATTTTAATGTGTTGTTCCTGATAAAAAAGCAACGAAAAAAACTGGAAGAGGATAGACCAATTCGGGAAGCATGTAAAACTAGTTTACCTGTTGATATGACTAACTAAGATATATCAGCTCCCATAATCATGGTTTCCTTTCAGTTAGGTAAACCACGAGTAGTAACCTACTAACCACCAACATTATTCATTCGTGATGCTATATTAAATTTTGCAATAATTTCCTCCCATTTTTTCTTCCGTAGAATCCGAGTCCAAGGGGAAGTAAATGCTCTCAAGGCATGTCGAGAGGTGTCGAGTGTTCCATTTCCATTCCTTGACGTGAAATTTTGATTTACTCGGGATGTGGTGTTATGGTGATGCATATCCTCGCTGAGCTTATTAAACCATTAGTTAATTAGTTTTTGTAAGCTCTAGATGAAGATTAGAGAGCTCTCGTTCAATATAATGAAACTACTTTTTAGAAATTCACGACCCGCGTAAGATCACGAAAAATAAATTGAAGTGCTTGTCCATCAGACTTCCGACTGAATCCACGGCCTTCGAGAAACTATTGGGATTACTATTTATCTTCTCTCCTGCATTTACACTATTCACTCTCCTCCTTTTTGACAGCTGCCGTCCAGTGGCAGGCAATGACTATGACTTGATTAAATACGTTTTAAACGCGAAGCTCTGCTTCACTTCCGAGGGAAGGTCATACCAAGCATAACGAAAAGAATGAAACGCACATGTGACAGTCGACTACTCTGACATAACTACTATGAGACAGGAAAATCAGCTTTTAAGCTAGTGTATTCATTTCCATTTCGCACGTTCACGGTAATATCTTGTGTCAATGAATAAGTAAGTAGATAAGATTACGTGATTAGACTTAAGGAATGAACGACGGGTAACGTTAACATATTCATGAATTCCAGAGATCTCATATGAATACCATAACAAAAAATGCAGTAAAAGCGTGATCATTAATACTATGTGTATAAAAAAAGGCGTGTGGATGGAGATTGAGTGAAAACGTCGTCAGGTAATTAAGCGGATAAGAATATGTAGAACTATTATTTCAATTCACGATTCCTCGCCGTCAGTTCACGATACCTCGAGTGCTTGTTTACGCAATGCGCATGACGCACAATGAACTTTGCTCTTAAAGAGATATACTCGCACTTTGGAATACACATTGGGATCTCTACGAAAAGTGGAGGAGGAATTTGGCGTAAAAGTTTTAGACATTCAATTTAAATTCACCCTAGATATTGGGTAACAAAACTTAGCGCTCCTGTCTTACCATGGACCTAAATTAATCTCTTCCAGACCTTGAGAATGGCTTGGGACAATAATAAAATTAAAAGTGAGTCCCATAATATGCTAGAATATAATCAGTGATTTCTGATGCTTCGATGTTATCGGCAAGATACCATCAATTGAATAGTGCGAATGCAAGAATTTTCAACAGGATTGCGTTTTTATTGCTCAAACCAACCTCATTAAGGATGTGAAGATTCCCTATTCCATCGGAATGGAGTAAGAGCGGATTGTCACGGGATGCACGCGTTATTGAATAACTGTCTGAACAACCATTTTTTATGTTACCACTGACTTTATCCCCTGACATTCCCTTGTCATCATTTTAAAGGGATGTTCATTTGCCTAATCGAGCGTACAAGAATTAGTTTTAGTACTCCAACTGCTAAAGTTATATCGCACCATCAATACCAACATTGTCTTAAGCCTTCTCCTAAGACAAGTAATCTATTCAAGTCCAAGGCGAGACTCAATCCCGCAAGCCTGTATGCCATTACACGTAATGCATTCATTAGCTAAAAATATTGCTAAGACTGCTAAAATCCGCGTTTGAGTCATTTGAAATAAGCCGGGTACTCTTTCCATTTACAGAGATGGAAAAGATACGTATTTAAGACGCCAGATAGAGGCATTTCCGTGCGATAAGACTTTATAACGATATATGCTCGAATCGATTAGGTAGTTTGACTTTGGAGACATGGACCCTTAATGGCCATTGTAATTCATGTCACAGGTGTTCTTGCCTTGTGACGCAATCATTATGTGAATGACGAGGATTTTACGACAAGGTTGAGATAAATGGGCAGTAAAAATCAAAAGCCTCCCAAACTCATAATTGTCATCCAAACTCATAAATGTTATCGAGCGTAAATGTAATAGCTGTAATTAGGGAAGGCGACTGACAACTAAGGCCCAGCGCATTTGAGAATAGGTGGTATTTGAGGAAAGGATGGAACGTATGGAGTGAGGGAAGGATTAATGGAAACCCAGCGCCGGTTTGCTCTTTAGAAAAGGAGTAATTTTCCATTGCCTTCGGACACAATTCTTCTCTCCCTCAGGTTCTCTTCCATTTTAACATAAAACTCACACCTTGGTTAATTAATGAAATAAAATAATTTTACAGTATTTAAGCCACAAAAAATGCTTCATATCATAATCCCACCAGCTACTAAAGAATAGCGACTTTTTAAACAATGTCAAGCATGAATAATTTCATTCTCGTTTATTTATAATATTCAACGAAGGATATATTTTATTGTTTTAAGCTAAACGTGGTGTGTTCTCTTCTTTAAGTAAAAAAATCAAGAAAAACAAAAGAAAGAGATAGTCGGTAATGAAATAGAACAGCATATATAATGACGATATTGAATGTTCCAATAATATGTTGACGAATTAATATCTCGTTTTATTTTTTGACGATTTCATTCCTTCCAAAGGATGCTTGCGGTGATATGAAAAGGAGATGAATTTTCTACGAGAGATAGAATAAGGAAGAAAATGAGAAATAGAAGTGGTACCCTATGGGTGGTCGAACGGATGTAGCGGAGTAAGAAGGTTTAACGTGGGTGGATCAGGATGACTTTGCCATGATGGTATTAGCTACGGAATAAATAAAAGATGCATATTTTCGATGGTTGGTGTATTGCAAATTGCAAGGTTTTCAGGAAACTTTCGAGGCTGACGCAAATCCTGTTTCCAAACAGCAGATGATTCCTTGTTCACTCATCATCATTTTTTATTTGCGTGCGTCATATATTGATAACAGATGATTATGTCGCTAACAGCAATTATGTCATTAAATGTTGCTTGCCAGTGTTAGGTCATTCTGGCTAAAATGTCTATTTTTTGCGTTCACTGATTTAAGATCCTTTAACTAATCGTAGGGAATATCTCCCCGGTATGTAGGTCCAGCACTTGAGATTTCAGGACATTTCGTAGTCCAGTATTACGGCGAGCATGCGTTGACAACTCAATAACCCTGGTCAATTTCTTGCTACACGTAATCGCTTTTATTAGGGCGGGGTAGGACTAAATTATCACATAAAACATATCATCATCCAGGTCTTTAGAAATCTTGATATTTTTAAAAGCCCAAAAGCCCAATACTACTTGGAACGTGCATTGGTGAGTCACTGAACCAGGTGCGATTTTATCATCTCCGTTTATTGACAGCGGGGCGGGATCTTTATCACAATAAACGTTTTAAAGCCGATATCTCCGACTTGCATGCTTGGTGACTCGCGTGCATAGAATCGTACTCCCTAGGATCACTTTCTCTTTCATCGCCATGGTTACCTTGGCATTGCTTATATAGGCGCGGGATTTGGGGGAATACTCCCACCTCAAACGTCATGCTTGGTACTTCAGCAGAGTTTGGAGTTGAGGTAAAAATATTCGACCACTCTTTAGAGTAGTCCTAGCAATTTTTTTCTCCAATGCGTAAGACTCGTGCAGACGTGACACGCGTTTCATCTCTTTTTTTTTCGAGGCACCCCACGCCCCTTCACGTTGCACGTCCATGCTCTCACCACCCTCCGTTCGCTAATATCGATCCGGTGTTCCCTTACTCCTGCAGACGAACCCAGGCGCGCATGCTCAGACGTCGTTCCCACCGGAGCCGTAGACTATGGACCGACGGCGGGCGCCACCTCCCCGACCCACAATGCACCGGGCCTGTTTCCAGAGCGTCGCGACGGTCGGGGGCGAGGCGGAGGTCACCCCGGGCCCCGAAACCCCTGCGACTACGCCCGATACAACGTGGTCGAGGACGACGAGGGACACCTCTGGCTCGCGAGGGAGGCACGCTCGGACCAGCTCCTCTTAGTGGCGGTGTCGCACCCCAGCCCAGAGCGGATCGAGGACGACGTCTTCTTCCCTGAACCCTCCAAACCGGAGGAGCGGTCGTCTTCCAGGAAGGTCAAGAGGAAGAGCTCAGGTCGCGTGTGGAGCACCCCGAGGAAGCCCGCTTCAAGGACCCGTCGATTTCGCTCCCACTCCCCCAGGTTCCCCTCTGGAACCTCGAACCGGGTTTCCCCCGCTTGGAGTCCCCCGTCAGCGGGACGGCACCCACCCCGCGACGGCCACTCCGCCAACCCCCGGATCCGCAAGAGGGCCAAGGGTCACCAGGACGTCCGCTCCGTGAAGAGCCCTCAGATCCGGCGCCTCTTGGAGGAAGAGGACAGCACCTGCGAATGGGCCATCGCCGGGTATCTCAGGGCCAAGGTCGAGGACTGTGCTGCAGGGGTGGGAGCCGCGTCCTACGGGGCAGGGACAAGAGTGTCCACACCCAAGCCGGACACCCAGGGGCGCATCGGACCTAGGGTCCTGAACGGTCTGAGGGCCAATCCGTTCCCCTTGGCGACGCCGCTTCGATGCTCACCCGAGGAGTACGAGGTAAGGTCTTTCCTCACACCGGGATGTGTCGTTGCCAAGAGTCCCGCCGTCTCTGAGTCGAGCAATGCCGTGGCAGACGGCAGCTGGTTGGCCATCCCGTCACCGGTTCTGCAGAAGCCGCACACACGGGTGAACTCTGACGGCGACACCCCGAGCATCCCCTACCACCCCAACGAGAAGAGCGGGTCCATCCCCTCTGGTGGGTTCTTCAAACGCCTCCTGAGGTCCATCCCGAGCTTCCGAAGGGTGTCACCTTCCGTCGACGAAGACGAGGTGTTCTTGGGTTATCCAAAATTCTGGATCAACGGAAGCAGGAGGTTTAGGAAAGGCAGCAACAACACCGCCGTCATGGGTAACCTACAGGGGGGCGAGGGCAAGAGGGGGAAGGAGGGCAAGGGTGCGGCGGGCGCGGAAGGGAAGGGCACGAAGGAGAGTCCCAAGAGCAGGAGCGGGAAGCTGCACCTCGGGAGGAAGTCTCCGGCGAAGGAGCAGCAGAAGGCAGGGAAGGGAGCCGCCGGTGTGAAAGGACAGGCACCGCCACCTCCCGCCCAGACCGCCCCGATCGTGACTGACTCGTGGAGGCAGGTGAACCGCCTCGAGGCCGCCGCCTCCCGCAACAATCAGCCTCCCTCCCTCCACCACCTCCACTCGCCCTCCTCAGCCCTCCCCCCATCCGCCCTCTCCCCCGTCAGCAGGGAGTCCAGCTCCGAGTCGGTCTTCACGGATCCCTTGACTTTCCCGCGGAGCGGCGCTGGCAGCGGGGATAGCATACTTGCGGTGGTGGCGGGAGGGGGGGGAAGAGGAGGTGGGCTGGGGGGAGCTTCGGGGGCCGGCAACAACGCGGGCGGCGGAGGAAGCATAACCAGCAGTTACTACTCGGACGCGGGGACGCTGTCGAAGGAACCCACCGAGGAGGCCGGCCTCGACCGAGCGAATGGGACGGAGGCGCTCCTCGGCACGTCCCTTGAGGAAGAGATGGTCCGGTGCGGGGAGGCCCTGCTGCAGGCAGAGGGCCACCACTCTTACTCCCAACAGGCTGGTGTGAGGGACGCGGGTCGCGAGGAGCAGTTCGACATGGTGCCGGACGGCTCCGAGGCGCGCCTGCCTTCGGCGACGGGAGTCATGTCGGCATCCGCAGACTCCGGGGCGCTCTCCCGCATCCTCGGCTCCCAGGGGCAGCAGTTGCCTCAGGGCCAGAAGGCGGCGGACGCCGGCGAGCCGCAGTGGAAGACGCACAGCCTAGACGCGCTCGACGAGGAGGATGACGGCGCGCAGAAGAGCAAGTCCAAGAGTGCGGACGCCCTGGAGGAGACGAACGCTAATGGTGGTGGTGCGGCGAGGATGGCTGGCATGGGTGGTGTAGGTGGTGTGTCTCGGACGCTTTCGAGCGGTGGTGCTGCGTTCACCCTCAGCAGGCACCGGAAGGTCGAACTCCCTCCGGTGAAGGTGCCTGAGGGCGTGACGAAGGACATGCTGACGATGAGCGAACTCTCTCTGCTGTCAGGTAAGAAACTCTTTTCCCCTCATCTCCCGTCACTCTTGATTTCAGGCGCCGGCCTCACAAGACGTGGGAGGTCAATCCGTCTGTGGCATGATAATTGCTCAACTCTTTTCAAGGGTTATGGAGTCAGCAATGCAGCAAACATTACCTGATACTATCCTTGATTCGAAGTATTGGGCGATTCGAATTGATATCTTCCTATTCTTTCTATGTTGTCACATTCTGGTA
The DNA here is from genome assembly GCA_933228895.1 of Platycnemis pennipes. Classification (NCBI taxonomy): domain Eukaryota; kingdom Metazoa; phylum Arthropoda; class Insecta; order Odonata; family Platycnemididae; genus Platycnemis; species Platycnemis pennipes. The sequence goes on from OW121853.1 coordinate 59,918,149, forward strand.
AAGTTGTTACCGCATATCAAAATTAACCCTTTCACCCTTGTTTACACATGAAGATAAATTTTTGTCTCATATTTTACCTTTGCAGATATTAGATTTGATTGTTTCATCACATTTTAATCTAATGCCTTAGTTTGGTGATTTCACTGCTTGATCAAAGCCACTTTATGCCATGAAAATTGTATTTGAGAGTATTATTGATGATAGAAAGTGAATTTTATTTGTATTTACATTCCTGCAAGTGTGTATTCACAAGAAGTCTGTACCATCTAGTCATTCAGCCGCAAAATATTTTTCCCCTTTTCCAGAAATACTAAATGGTGATCGCAATATTACGCCAATTGGCCTGATGGCTCCAATCGGCTGGTATGCTTCCCATTTTTTCATACACCACCTCTGTTGAAACTATTTTATTGCTATATTATTTTAGTATAAAAACTATTTTACTGCATTTAGAGTCCAAAAAAACAGCAAGAGTTTTCATGAACTTTGCACACTGATGAAAAGTTCATGCTTCTACATTAATATCCACAAAAACAGATTTGAACTATAAAATCGTATTTTGTGGGAGAAAGCACAATGCATATCTTCACAACTGACGTCATATTGTTTTTAGATAAGATTATGTCCTATGTACATTTCCATACCAGTCACTGTAAGGCGGATACTATTGAGACAGACCCACCCCAAGTCTATACAGACGTCATACCTCACCATAGCAACCATTTATTAATCTTGAAAGGTTCCCTTGATACCAATTCAGTTAGCCAATAGCGCATGGCCTAGGCCATGGTATGAATGTAAACAATACACTATTTTCATAATATACGCATCAGTAGAAAATAAAAAAGAAATTAAAGTCAATGTTGCTGACCAAACGAATTTCTCTTTACCAGAATTACATATTCTTTTAACGAAGTTCTGAAACAGCAGCAAGTTTTCGTTCCGTGTTAAAAATGGGCTGCTCATATTCAGATGTTTCATTGAGGTATTAATAAAAGTATCTGTATCTGATTATTATGGCTCGGATTTCAACTTTTTTTTGACTTCGTGCCTAAGTTCTGCCATCACCTTTTGCAGTTAAAAATTTGCTACGCAAACTGCAGTCTTATACCTTCAAAAACCTAAGTTGTAAATCTAATATTTGTTGATCAAAATTCACTAAGCTCTTCACCAAGATAAGATCCAACATAGTCATTCCTTACTTAACAATTCAATGAAAGCACGGGCTCGATTGGTTTTGGATACTAAAGAGGTACACTTATTAGCCGCAGAAAAGAAATTTTGATTACATTGTAGCCCATTTCAATCAAATGAATACACCATTAACCAAATATTCATCTGGGTATACGATTTGAGTATTTATCTTGACTTCTTGCAATACTGATTATAACACTTTTGAATCGCACGGCAGTCTTTGATTAAGCTTTTTTAAGGCATCCTAATGCCATAAAGTAAAGTTAATTTAACATTACCGCAGAAATGGTCTTCTCTAATGCCATTTTTTATCTGAAGCTTTATTGTAATAGCATTGAAGAATAAACGAGAAAAATCACTGAAGCCAATCGATCCACTATTTCCTTAAAGGTGAAAACTCGAATCTGTTTTGCTCAGGTCCTATTTCTATCTTGATGACATTTCCTATTTTACCTACCGCCTTTAAAACCTCCCTCGTTGATCCACCCTCTTCTTCATCTCGGGGCTAAAATCTCTTTCTGAAGGTGCGGCTGGAACACTCAGGATCATGTTGTCCAAATTCCTTGGGTGGGGATGGTTGCGAGCCAATGAAGCCTTCATTTCCAAGAAGCAAATCTAAAATCAAGAGGAATTAATTTTATTTTACAACCTCAAAACGTCCAATTTTTTAGAGGAATTAATTAATCTCTCCAAAGAAAAATCTTAATTCTGCCATTACTTTTTCCTTTGATTGATTCACCATGCTCCATGTTGATTGAAGGATGGCAAAATATTCAATCATCTAATTCTGCACTATTATTTCCCAAACTAACCTTTGCATGTGGCTTTATCAAATTAGTTAATGAAGTTATCTACTACTTTTACAGGCTGTTGTAAATATGATAAAGACGTTTGGCGACTTATATTGAAGTATTGAGTTTTAATAGACCTTAGAAGAAAATAACATGCATGAAAATTCTGTGATTGATAAAAAGCTAATAAACTTCTTGTATGTCATGACATTACACCTAAAAAAAACTTATCGTTTAGTCACCAGTAAATTCAAGGAATGCAAACACATACGGCATAAATTAATGATATCTCATCACAATTTCTTGGCACAGAATGTAGCTTTTTTCACGTAGGTAGTAACGTATGTTATCAGCTCTTAATATCTACCACAGGTCTTAGTGTGATATTTGTCGTTCTTTGCCATTACTTTTTGAGAGTTTAAGTAATGCTTGGAATATAAAAAAATATAAATATTTAAGTTGAGAAAAAATTACATTGTGTATAAGAAATATAAATCTTCGCCTCGCATTCGATAACTTTAAAAATAACATTAGGAAGATAATTACAATATTATGTTGCTCTATTTCCTCAAATCAAATTTGCTTCACTGGATTCAAATCACATTCTTCCTTTAAATTTTTGTGGAATGCAGGAATAGGGTTCATTCAAACTAATTTACTACATTAACATTAGTATCAATCAAAAATTTGAGATAAAATAGCTACTTAAAAACTTGTCATTCGTCATTTGTCCCTTAGGTTAGTCTCGTTAGCGATGCGTAAATCACTGGAGTTGTTAGTTTAAAAAATGCTTCACACCATTAAAAGGTCATTCGAGTCATTGGTCTTTGCAACATAGCCATGAGAATTCTTTCAGTTTCCCTCATTCTTGCATGAATTTACTATGATGATACATTTAAAGGACTATAACATAGGATTTTAAATGAATTTTAAATGGCTTTGACCAAGGACATTATGGTATGACTCAGAAGAAGACTAAAAGAAATGTATTTCATCATACAGGCTGTCCTATTGAAATCGGTTTAAAATTTGAACTAGGTTTTTAATATTTTAAGTGACTGGAATGTTGCAGAATTATCTAAAATTAAGTTCCTAGTTCCTACCCTGTATTAAATGGTGTCCTTCAGGAATTGACTTGTGTCATCAATGTAGATAATTATCTGCCAATGTTCTAATTTCCAACAAACGAGGACGTACACAACGTAAACCGAAGGTACACGTAGCATCACTGCTAGAGAAAGAAAGCTTTAATACTTAAATGTATCGGTAGCATTTAACAATCACTTAAACGATTTAGACTTCCTATAACCAATTATTAAACTTCCAGCTACACATTCAAGATGAAAATGCTTTTCTAAACAAGAAAAGGCATCACGACATCAGGAAATAGGGCAAAAGGGGAACATACTGTTGGCGATGAAATGCAGATGTCCATTATTAACATAAATTGGCCAAAACTCTAAATGGATGTTATTATTTCTGCGATACAACATAGGGACAATGATCACTAACTAAGAACAAATAGGTTTTTCTAAGTCCCCATATCGTCAAATCTCGAAAATTCCTCGCCGTCAATATGGCTTATATGTTTCAATTCACAACTTTTCACCATTATCGTGCGCTCTTAACACCTAATTCTTTCAAACGCAATGGACGCATGTACCGGGCGCAAAATGAGAGTATATCCCTTTCTATTTTTTTTCTTCCTGCAATTTTTCGACCAATTCCGTTCGCGAAGCAGTCGTAAAGCTCCAACGAGGAGGGAGAGAGGACCTCGACTCTCAAATTGGCTTCCAGCGGTGTGCGTTTGTTACACCATGCACGCCATGTAGTCTGGTCTCGAACCGCCCCCAAACCCACTCCCACCTCCCCTCTCCACACACAGACCGCGGCAGGTACAAATTCTCTTTTCCCACCGCCTCCTCCCGGGACAATGGGGGCGAACCGCGAGCTATTATCGGGGACGCGGAAAATTGAGTTAAGACGTGGAAACAGCTGAGGCACGGAAGGTTTTTGAGCGCCGGCGGCTACTGTACCTGTTCTGCCTCGTCTACAGAAGATTCTGTAGTGCATCTTTAAATATGATCCGTACGTAACTAATACCGCGTATAGGCCGAACATGTCGTTAGAGGTGGGTAGTACATTTTACACGAAGGTTTCTACGGAGAAATTCTTGCGTGATATATCTTCTTTTGGGCGTTTGTTCAATTTAACGACCATATTTCTTCTACTGGCCTCCTTACGTCTGCTGTAGTTTCGATGCCTGGTTCATATCTGTCTAATATAGGTTTCTCTGTATTGCTCTCCGAATTTTCAAATTTAAAAAATCCGTTTCACATTGCTGTTGAGAATATAACCGTCGTACGGTTGATGTTATTTGATCTTCTTTTCAATTACTATAGCCTTCCTTTTCATTCTTTGGAAATGGGGAGCCTCTTTCGGAATTGTTTTTGCCCCTTCAATGTCTTTGTTCCAAGTTAGACCCGTTCAAAAGTTTTCTGTTGTAGAAGACGTGGTAATTTTGATTTTCAATGATCCTCTAATATTGACGGAGGAATACTTCTAAAGGTCTCAAGAAATGACCGATGTCGGTGTGACTACAATTGCTATTCATATAATTCCTCCGTAAACATTTAATGGAAGTAGATCCCTCAACTTCAGGAAGATGTGCGCTGTCTTGGTGGCATACGTTGACTTAATCCTGTACTTAGCACTAAGACCAACGTTAAACTCGGGAAATAAAAGCTATAAGATAGAGCGAGTATTGCTATATGGGTAGCCAAGTAACCAGCGATGGAGGAAGTAAGACAGAAGTGGTTAGTTCAATAACTCAGGTGAAGAGGGTATTCTACTATAGATAGAAGATTCTACTTACAGCTGGTAATAACAAGCGAGAGAGTAAGGGAGTAATTCATCATGACATAAATCTGGAGCACGCTTCTTCATGGCAGTGGGGCATAAACGATACAACGTTAGATAATTCAAGGCTGGAAGCATTTAAAATGTGGTTCTATTAGGAAAAATGATGAAGATAAATTGGATCAACCGATTGTCCTACGAAGTCTTGAGGAGAGTGAGAGAAAAAGTAGTCTTCTGGAAACTTTGAAATGTAGACAACTTAATCGGCCATAAATTAGACATAATGTCCTGCTGAAGGGAATCGTCGAGGGACAAGTGAACGGGAAGACTGGCAAGTGAAGTCCTCGCATGAGATATAGAGTAAGAGGCGAAAGATGTTAAAGAGAAGAACTGCGCGAATATGAAGAGGTTATAGTTAGAGAATCGAGTGGAGAGCTGCGTAAAACCAATCTTAGGATTGACCGATGATGAGTCAAGTTAACAACATATTAAATTACGGTGGTGTGCAGAGGATGCATTAGAGGAAGGAAGGAGTGATTAGCTAGGTAAGAGAGGTGGTGAGGTGGGGGGAGGGGGGTTGGGGTAATCGGAGCCGCTATGTAGTTACATACCGGGTCGGGGGTGGTTGAAACTCAGGGATCGGCCTCACGAACCCTAGAAGGGGAAAGGGATCGAAAGGGTAGACGGCGGACCGAGTTCCGTACCAAGGTCACGGGGTCACGGTCTCCACTGCGCGAGCCTGTTCCCTCATCACTTGTTGTGGTTTCAGAGCTCCGGGGCCTTGCTTATGTCGCGCCATCGTTACGTAACGCGGGGCAGAGTTTTTTGAGGTCCGCCTGCGGTTTATAACTCAGAGGAATTCCACGTCGCGAATCACGTTCAGCCAATACGAGACCTCAATTCCAACACCCGAGAGAGAGAGAGGAATACGAGTGAAAGCAGCATTATTAAGGCCTCGCAGGCACGAAACTGCGACGATTCACCTCGTATTGATGTAGAAGAAGTTGCAGTATCTGTATTCCACAGTTGCGCATTGATAAAAGATATGAGTTCCAGAGGGGATTTTGCCGTTCCGCTGGGCAATCATGCTCTTAAGCCATCTCCACTTAATTGTAACTATTAGTACGTATGATTGATGTGTATTTGCGAACTGTCCATCTTTCTCTTGCATATTTAGCATTGATATGCATTTAGGACGAAATTTCCGCTATTAGTTCCCGAATAATCAAAAGTACTCGAACACTTTCGTGGTTTCTGATTGAATTCTACCATTAAATCAAAATCGACCACAGAAGCCGACGGGTAAAACATTCATCAAGGCAAATACTGCAGTTATGATAAAAACATTTTCCATTCTCGGGAAAACGGGTGGACAAGACTTTTAATCTGTTAGTGCGAAAAAGCCAGCTATACCGTTCCTAGACTGCATGTTATCAACGTGGTGGATAAAATGGAGTTTTATCAACACCTTTGTCTGGCTGAAGGTCTCTCAGGATCTCCCCCGGGTCAGTTCTTCAACGACCGACGCGTCGGTCGTTGAAGACGTTCTGATGAACCACTCCTCACTCCTAGGGCGTCGCCGAGAAAGCACAAATTCTCTTTTTCAAACACATTTGAATTACAAGAAAATCTTGAGCGACATTCCAGGAAAACGTTTAGGCCATTGGTAAAATTGACTCCACCCACGTGACTGAAATTTCTATCTATCTAGATGTATTTCATAACAAAGGATCTATAATATTCACAAGTGAGGATTTTAGAACCACCTATAATAAGACGCGAATAAGTAGAAATCAATATAAAATGTATTTACCTTATTACCTTAGGTAAGCCAAACTCTTGTAAGTGATGAAATCGATCATGCGCACTGGTAGTCTTTATTTTTAGTATACACCCTTTGAATGCTGCAAAGACCATCTCGGAGTTTCCAGTATATTGGATGCGTCTCACAGATTCCCTTTCTATATGATCCTAATAAACCTTAATGAATCAAGACGAAGGTGGACGTCGTGTAGGAGGAATTGGAATCACCTCTCTAACGATTCTGGAGGAGGCATTGGGGTTCCATGGCCTTGAGTTGCATTTCCAGCGCACAGCTCCTGGGGCTATGCCCATGTGATGAGCCGCCAAAATTGATGCCAAAGTGGGAGGGGGCCAATTGATTATCCCAAGGTCTTCTCCTCTTCGTGACGGAATTCAGTAATTCACTAGGAGGAAGTGGGCGGATTAAAAATATACCAATCGGAATATTAGTTATTGCTCAAGAATGTGGAGGATGACATAAGCATCACAATAGGAGATCATGACTGGGTTTTAAACGCACGCAAAACTCCCATCATGCCTGCATAGAATAACTTGGTTCAAGACCTGCAGGATACGAAACGGCAATGCTTCACTACTGCAAGGGTTAAAATGGACGTTTACGAATAGGTGAACCATATTACTTCCTTATAGTAAATACCTTTCCCTATCATTATCCGTAGAATGGAACATTCCATTACATAGAAAAACGAAGCTAGGATGATAGCAATGTTGAAAGAATTTCTTCGATCCTGCTTAAGAAACAGAAATCCTTTTAGTTGAGTATCTGAAATTTCCTCTTTTCGTGCACACTTTGCGAGAAGGGCAAAGTGAATATGACAAACTATGACCGCGTGCAGCAATAGTGACAAGTGTGAGGTAAAAAAGAAGTACAAATACGTTAAAACTTGATTCCATATATATATATTCCAAATATAAAGCAACAGAGATTTTAGTAAGCATAATGTAGAGAAAAACAACCCTGTCGTAATCATCGTAAGCTATTTTTAATTACTGCCTTTCATTCTCAACTTTTTTATAATTACAATATATTTGTATTATAATCGGAACTTGTCGCGAACCCTACATTGTATGTACAAGCTCTTATGGTTACAATTCTGTCATTGTAATTTATTTTCAAGACGAATCCGATATTCATCGGAGACGCATGCAAATTTCTGTCTTTATATCTAGCGGCTGTTTCATTTTTTACTCGTAATTATTCATTATGCGAGCAAGCGAACTGTATTTCGAAATGGACTGAAATAAAAAAGGAAACCTTCGCCAATGATATGTTTGAACATTTCTCTCTAGCAAACTTTAACTTTTTAGCTGTTATTATTTAGCTTGTATTACATTAGGGCAAAGATAAATATTTATTTACCGGTTTTTCATATTCATGCGACCTTCGCTCATTATATATTCTTATTACGGTATCTATTTTGGAACTTGTGTGGGGTTACATCTCTCCCAGGAGAAAAAAAGCCCCAGACCGTTGCTCATGAATTTAGATGCGCTTCGTTTTCTGAAAGATTCGGAAACTGCACACCCAACGTGTTTATTTAATTCGCCATCGTGGCTCTCGATCGTAATGGTATAACCGCATGCACTGGATCCCATGGTATTATCGGTTTTACCAATAACGGCGAAAATCACTTTGACCGCGGTAAAATGACATGCCACATTTAGATAAAACTCTCTTTAACTGATCTTTTGTGGTAGTCGTGGCATCAAATCCATTTCTCACGATGTTCAAACTCGACGAATTCAGTGAAAATGTGTGGTGGATAGATAAATTTTCCTACGACTAAGTCGTGCAATATATATTGACTGACTAATGATAGATAAATGAAAATTACCCTGGTAATATGTCAATGCATTACAATTTATATTGAGTACAACTATAAAGCAATCTATGTCAGTAACACAACCGAGAGCAGTACCGAGCATCGTACAGTGCATTGTGCATTGCTTTTCTATACTTCATAGATTAGAACTTCACCGAGACGTAGATTAAACAACACTTGCCCAAGACCGGAATTCAATAATCCTGATTAATTGGATTCTGAATAATAATCCATCGATGTACTGTAGTAGTAAGGGAGATAATGTAAATTCGTTCTTATTAAGCCATTCCGTTATATCGGGCCAACCTCACACTGAAATAATCGAAAGATCATTTCTCGAAAAACGATTCAATCCTCTAGAATGAACTCGTTCGTCATCTTATCCCAGAAATTGACTTAACTTAAACACGAATGACCTGCTTTTTAGTTTGGTGAGTACATGAGTACAAATCTTCCCGCCACTTAGGACAACACGTCTCTTAACTCCTAAGACTTTTCAGTTTGTATTAATAACTTTCCAAACTGTCACTGTTATCCTTTCCTCGGTCATAGCATTGGATGTGAAGTTTGGTGAACGAGATTACTGATATAAATCTGCATCTTAAATATTTTTGGGAGAAAAATGATAACAGGAAAGTATTGTTGAGAAGCACAAAATTCCATTCTCAGAAAAACATTTCGCATTATCAGTCATATATTCTAATTATTTTGAAAAATGCTAAGTTTTACCTAGGCTAATGCTACAGTCGTGTTACCCGGATAGATCGCTATCATACAGAATTTAAATACAAAGTTTGTAAAATTTTTGAAGAAAATGAACGAATAAATTGAGAATCGAATGTTTTTAAGTACATTGCAATGAATAAAATGCTCCTGACGCATGCCTAAGTAAAGCTGGGGTTATTTCCAAGCTATTTCAAGTCATTTATTGAATTATAGTCATGCAATACCATGAAAGACGATATTTTATTTTATTTATCTTATTCGACTCACATGAATTGCATCTATAATTTGAGCACACTTTTGTAGTCCCAAGTGTGGTTTTCTGTTCCGTCTAAACACTTAATGTCATGTTTACTTTAGTACTTTAAAGGTGATATATATCTTTTACGTTCATTTTATAAATTGGCATTAGATATGCGTAAAAATAATTTTTTCGATGTATTCTAGTAACGAAAATATAACAACCATTGCAAAATAACTATTTTATTAGCTCTGAAATCAATTCAGCTAATAAATAACCTCGAGTACTTTAGGTTGAACTTTGTGAAAGTAGATAGTATTTAATAAATAACTTCGTGATTTTCTACAGAAATAAGCATAAAATTTCCACAGAAAGTAATAAAATTGGTGTGGAAAATTGAAAAGTTATTTATTGCAGTGAAAAAATGCCAGGAAATCTTATAATTATTCCTCATATTACTGTTTATTACTTCAATTAGGTTGGCTTTAATTTGCTTGACTTTTTCAAAGCATCAAATAATGAGAAATAGCTGAAGCGCTTGGTACGTTGACATAACTGTTTTGTGAAACAGTGCTATCTTGTTGAGTGCTTGAATTTGTGAAAATGAATCGGATTAAAACCTATTTGTAATAATTTTGAGTCAACAGAAATCAACCCAGGTTTTATGACGTGAGGACTGGTTAGGCTTATTTCAAATCGTGAACATAATTTTTCCTAAAAATGAAGATGATCCTTTTTTCCCATTTCGCAGGAATTCCAATTGCTTGATTTAGGGCGCCAAACACGAACGTCAGACTTTGAAGTCTTTACGTCAACCTGAAGTCGTTCCTCACGTTGTATGGGCGAACAAATTACGAACCATGCTTACTCTCCCGGCTCAAAACATTTCCATCCATCGCTGCCCGCGAATTGGCACCCGGCTCTTTTTGATATCCCTCGCTCCAGTCCTCGGCAAAGAGCGAGCCTTTTCATTTCCCGTCCGTTCCGGCGTGCCGCAGCTCCACGGCGGGCTTCATTAGCGGCGTGTTTTCGACGTGGTCTGAGAGAAAAGCACGGCCCGCTCTTAAAGAGGAGGGCGCCTAGGCAGTGGAGGGTGACCCATTTTGCACGCGGGCGAGTCCACCCCGAAGACGTCGCCGGGGTGTCAGCGTCGCTCAAGTGCCGACCCACCGCGCGCCGTCATCTGGTGACAGTCATCTGCCGTCATTAAACGCGAAATCCGTGTTCCATCCCGAAACAAAAAAAAAGAAGTTGGAGTCGCGGAAGAAATCACAGCGGAGAAAACCGTGTGCATATGTACGGTCTACTTCTCCTCTTCGGCTCTTGACGCGCATCTCAGTCCTTGCTTAAATGTTTTTGCTTGGCGTTAACCGAAAGAGTATAGAGTAAGAGAACACGATAAAACAACTCGACGGTTTTTTAATCGGGTCTGTGCATGGAATACTCATTGTGTTGAAAATATTCCACTTTCGTTTAAAATGATCGTAGATCGTGGATCTGGTGTTTTTTTATAGTTGAAAAATGTTTTTTTTTACTTAAAAAATGAATTTATTTTACTTGGCACGAAGCAAAATTTGTACCATAGCTTATTTCCTTCCATACTCACTGGCGAGATACCAGAACAATGACGTTAAAGTTCTTTTATTATCGATATGGCAACCGTGTTCTATTTTTAGTCGAAATTTTTTCTTTATAACTGTTCTTGGGACATTATTTGTGCATCTTTTTAATAAATATTTTTCAGCGGGCTATCAGATGGAAAAATAAAAAAAGACTTAGGCGCGGACCCTATAATCAAGAACACATTTCGCCTGATTTGCATGGTAACATTAGATGCTTAATTCCTACCCTGGTTTCCACTTTTCCAAACGGCTGCAATGTTTTCTTCAGTTAACCATACGTATTAACCTTCTTCCTTAATGCTATTGAATATGCCTTTTCTTTTCTTCCACCTTCATAGCTTAGCAAACATTTTGACGTGATGACAGTCTCCAGAAACCCATTGGCCTTTAGAACTTTTTCAACCCACCTATTTTGATTCCGCTTCATTTTTACCATCTGATTACCTTCCTCCCCCACCATGCTTATCACATCATTATTCGTTAACATTTCTATACTTTTCCATTACACTCCACAACCACATCTCCAAATCTTAATAATTCAAATCTAATTTATTCTCGTTATCGTTATCACTCCATAGAAACGTTTCGAATCCATCAATTACCATCCATCATATCAAGTTCTACAGAAAAAATATTCTTGTGATCTTTGTCGATGATTCTCGACTTAATTCTCCTTCTGCTGCTAAATAGCTTTTGATCAAGCTAGCGATAGATATGTAGATATCTATATTTTACGCAACTAGCCCACGCAAGGAAGTCAGGCAAGGGGTATTTTCAAACCACATCAAACATTTGGATAGCGCAACTCAATCACCTGATACTTGGTTTTTACTAATCTTAAATTGAATAGAACGTTCATTTAATGTACTGGCTACTGACAGTTCGGGGTCTTTAAGGTTCGTCACACTACAGAATAAAAGACGAGAGCTTTAAGACGGAGGAGGAGTGTGCTCAATGATGATTCTCAAATCACGATAATATTTAAAAAAGAGTTATAAAATCGGACCTTACATTTTCCTCATTTGTCTTTTGAAAGTTCATTCTTGCGGTGGGGTTAGGTTCTAATGGTCACCATCATCTGTCGTCTAAAGTGCCTACTCATTAAGGAACAAGAAAAATAGGATAAACTCTAATGGTTAGCTTAATGTGCCAATTAGTGTCGGGATTTTCCAAACCAAGGCCATCATTAGCTTGACACACAGTCAAAACTTGAGAATTGAAATACACTCAAGACACTAATGCGCATTCATCAAAACAAGCATACCATTAACCTACATACTTCAATACAATGGAAGACACAGAGGAAACGTATTTGGCATAAATAGATAAAACAACGTAAGGAAAAGTTTATAGATGTTTTTTTTTAAATTCGTAACGACAAATTTTCTTTATAAGACGATCTAACCGAAGAATTTTATTATATCTGACAATCGATTAAGCTTGATTAAGTAAAAACATTTATTTGGTCATCAAAATGATCCTTAACTTCATCCTAATCATATTTTACGTGGTTATTAAAATTATTTGATTATAAGATAAACTAAACTATCAAAATTGTCGGCAATACCTTGATACTTTCCTGAAACATTTACGAATCAAATACATGAGTTTCACTCGTGCAAAAGTTCAATTATTACATAACAGCAAAAAAATGACAGCACTTAACACCTACATTGCATTCATCCAAAGGTATTTGGAAAGCGGTGACTTCAATTCACGCTTGCGTTTACTTCACTCCTAAAATCCTATTGTTGGTAACTTCATCACTAGTAGCAGTACTGTTGAGTAATCCAAATTCACTTAAGAAACAAGGAAGCTTCATGTAACTTATAAATTCTACATTCTTAAGCACCATCATGAGAAGCTGGCACTACACTAATCCCATGCACATGTATAAGTTTACATGCCAAATGTGCAAGTAAATGCCTAGAACACTTTTCTAGCAGACGTGGAAAAAAACTAAAATCCACATTAACCATCAAAACTAATTATTTTCCTGGTAACATCGACTTACCTATTCTTTTCTCCTTGTTGTACACGAGAAAAATGATGCTTTAAACACCCTTGTATCATTATTGATCTAGTTTATCGAGAAATGATTGATTACCGAATTTCTGCATCACTCTTCCTTATTATCCCCCCGATTACTTCGATCTAATCTATAATTGCCCCCAAATTATACACGGGAAAAACGGCATTTTAAAACGCTCGTCTTACCCTATATCTTTTTAATTACCACCTTCATGATCAAACCCACCATAGTACGCTGTAGCCTTTGATGAATTTTCATTATCTTCAGAAAAACAATCTGCCCTAAATATCAGCAGTAGATTGCCAGTTCTCCAACCTATGATCTGATAGTGAATCTCAAATCAATTCTTCTGTCAATTTGGACGCACTGCTTAACTTGATGTAGCATGTACTCATATGGTGCGGGTACGGTGGCTGGCCTCCTATCTAGAAGTACTGGGTTCAAGTCCTGGCGATGGTAGATATTTTTCGTCGGTATATCGCTCCCTAGTTTTGTTCTGCATGGATGGAACTCTACCCAAATGCCCATTCGAATTGTTTACTCTTTTGACTGGAGGAGTTAGGGTTGGTGAGACGGCTAGGGTGTTGGCTTCCCATCCTGAGGCCCCAGGTCGAATTCCGGTAGCGGCAGAGACTTTTTCCTTTCCATAACAGTTCTTGCTTGTGTGTTGTGTGGAGAGCCTTTCAAGCACAGTACTCCGCCCGTCGGATTAAACAGATAATCCTCGCATATTCAATATATTTTTTCAATCATGTAAAGGAATATTTAAATTTACACTTACTACCAAACAGCAAATCAAACCTACCAGTTAAAAATATTCAATGCCTATTCTAATTTCCCCTTTGGCTAGTTACAGTAACTGAGGAACCAATAGGGGGATCGGGTTGGTGTGGTAGCTATAGTACTTGCTTCCTATCCAATGGCCAACTTCAGGTTCAGTATTCGGACCGTCAGATAGGACGTTAAACTAATGTCTGCTTAGCGCCTTTCGTTTAGAATAGCCCAATGCCGACGCCGAGTTTCTCTCCACCTTCCTCCATTCCCTATAAAATCCCCAACTCTATCCCATTGTATGGCACAAATGACCTCAACTGTCGGTCGCCTACCAAGAATAACTGTGGCACGTAGCCGATGGGGGAGAGGGAGGGGGTGTTAAGGGAGGCTTTCGGGGCTTCAGCCACCCAACCCCCGATATTTTGTCCCAAGAATTTTGTTGTTCTGATTTTAACTGGGCATCGTAATCCGGATTGCACTTCATATAGTTCAAGTGTTGAGTGTCTTGAAACGCGGTAACTATTTTGATGTATGTGTGTGGTCAATAGGTTATTCGTTTCGATCAGATATTTATGTGTTGAACTTCTATTCTGGTGCCGGTCAAATTAATAGCTTCATAATAACGCGGTGACTATTTTGATGCATGTGTGTGGTCAATAGGTTATTCGTTTCGATCTGATATGTATGTGTATGTGTTGAACTTCTATTCTGGTGCCGGTCAAATTAATAGCTTCATAATAAGGTAAGCAGTGCATTTAAACCAGTGAGAAGATACAGGAATGGGCACTGTAAAAGTAAATACCAAGCACTGAAAATGAAGGGAAGAGATTTGTAACATGTCGGCACCGAACGGGCTAGGCTGATTTATTTCAAGTTAAGCTACACTAGTTTTAACCCCCCCGTCCCCCCGAAGCAAATTTCTGGCTACGTGCCTGGTACTAAAGGGTAATACTCTCTATTCCGGCGTCTGCATTATTTTTTCATCACGCGTCGTAACCATCGGTGGCGAATCAACACATCCCGCGAATCCGATTACCGAAGGAGTGTTAAGGTGCCGCTGCATCCTGGATGCTGGCATTCGATCGCCCATCGCGGTGGTGTAAGGGGGCGGCCGCCGGCGCACCTGTTCACTCCCCCTTTGAACGCTCCTCGCCTCCAACCAACCCGCCCAGGAAGCATAGCGGCGCCCGGAATTGCATCCCGCTTCGTCGAACAGATAAGATAAATGGGCGCGGACCGGCGAGGGACGCCGAGGAACGGCACGGAGGATAATAAAACGAAAAAAAAAAAAAACAACCGGAGACTGTTTTCCCGCTACCTGGATGCGGGCTTGCGCACACATTCACCCTTTTCCCCTCGTTCTGACTCGGCAATCCTCAAGCTTGCTCCAGCGGCCTTCCTCCTCCTCGAGTTTAGCGATTCTCGGTCCCCATATCTCGAAAAAAAGAGCTGCAGCGCCATGAAGGGAAATGGCAACGCGTGGGGATGGCTAGAAACATATGGAGAGTCCTTAACTCTGGAAAATGGACGGAGAAATTCGGCAGTGGTAACAAATACTGCGTGGGCAAGCGTAAATTTAATAACATATGAGTTCATCTCATAGTATACGTAGTACTTTGTGGTTGGTTAGATCACAAAGATAAAGCTACAACTATAATATAAAAAAAGGGGCGATTTCCACAATTTCCTAGTAAAATTAGTTGCTATAATAGATATTATGGAAGCTAGGAGAAAGGATCGTTAATGCCATTTATTGGATTTTGCTTTGGAGGTTTTCTGATCAAGTCGCAAGTGCGATTGTTTTTAGACATTCCCTAGCATTTTGTACGTAAATACATGTTTTATATAATATTTGCTAAATGTACGTTATCTAAATGGAAAACTGGCACTGACATTACTAGTAACGGGTATGTTTACTTGACAGAAATGCATACTTGATGTGGAGTCACCCCGTGCCATACACATTTGCTGAAACTGACATGTGCAAATGTACGATATATACATAATATGCTCTGCGTCCCTGTGCAGATCGTGGCAGTCAGGTCGGCAATGCACTGGCCAGGCTGGCTGTATTAAGAGCATCTACACCTACTCAATGCCGGGGGTGTGTTGTAGGGGGTAATTAATTACCAAACATGCATCTTATACTTGCACTGTTTAATCGTCAATAAAAATCGCATACGAAGTACCCGGCAGGTATGATACAACAAGGAAGAATGTAAAGGGGTGTCTCAACATCAAACGTACAACATCATCCAGTAAAATAAAAACCATTGGCAGTAACTACTTTGGCAGTTTCACCGTTCAGTCAACTAATTTCACCAAGGTCGCTATTTCGAACATCACCTTGGGTAAGAATATCATGTTTATCTTACGGTTAATTTTTGATTAAGAGCCGCGTTAGTACACGGCGCTATGTGATATTCGTTCTCCAGCACCGTAAAACCCGATTCTACCACAGATTATTCCCTTCCTGAACTCACCATTTCAAATGAACATCCGTTGACTCTTATTGTCACCTACCGCAAAATACATTCGTCACTGTGCCCCTATTTAACTTATCATTATATGATTCATAACTTAAGATATGGTGGATGTTTAAAGTTTTTCACGAACGTAATGTCTTTAATTTCCCAACAGCGAAGTTCGACCGCAATGCATGCTATACTTCAGACAGTTCACGACGCGTTACGCAGATACGAATGCAATAGCAATTTACACGTGTACCTTTCCGCTCCATGTTCTGGACCTTCCTATACATTAATTGGCGTGTTATTAGTGTTATTAACCGGCTACATTTCCTGAAACAGTCTGGGGATTAGAGAATCGACCCGCGATATAGGATGAGTGAAATATCCTCTTCATGTAAACCTCATACGCGTGACGCAGAATTAATGTCCGTAGGAAAAATAATGACGCTCAAAGATTTCATCCGTGTTCGAAGAGCGACGTTCGTTTTTATGAACTCTGAATATAAACACTGAAACAAACATCAAAGAATCATTGCAAGGAATCGAATAATATTAGCGAGAGAAGAGGCAGCTTCTCTCTGTTACTATTTTTACTTAATACGTAGAAACGAATCATTTAATCGAAGGAAACATACACTAGGTACTTGAAAAAAGTTCACATGAGGAATGCACAATCATACATTATGAAGAGAAAACGAAAGAGATACATAGTAACTAATTGACAAGCTAATTATCAGCAAAAATAGATCTATAGAAGATAGATATAAAAATTTAATGATGAGGTGGGGATGGATCACTTCGGAAACGTGCCCTTCGCCTGAATGAGGGAATTAATATTTATTATGCTCTGGGCTTCCTTATGAGAAGGACAAACATCTTCTAAATTGTTCTTCTTTCGAATAAAAAACATAGCTGACAATCGTATTATCAACAAACAAAATGATAGCAGCAATAAGAATATGACACAGCCAAGGTAAAAGGGGAAACGTAAGAAACACTCAATATGTAGGTAAGTACAGTAAATATTATAAAGAAGATACCAGAGGACAAAAAAACAGTATTAGTAAGTTGAAAATAACTCTGCTGTAGCCAACATAATGGTGAAATCAATACTTTTCGGCGAAACAATGTGAAAATTCATGGTCAAATGAAACAAACAAAGTATATTTCCACTTAGAATTTATTAGGTATGTCTTGTTCAACGCACAGGCGTAATCTTCAGGTACAAGTTATGATCCAATTTCATAACTTGTGCCTGAAGATGAAACTAGTCGTGCCTAATAAATTCTAAGTGGAAATACATTTATTTGGTTTCTTTCTTTACTTAAAAATAATGGCTTTACAGCACAAATGCTTACCTAGAATGAGGTTACAGGCATTTGTATTCTTTATAGTAATAATAATATAGTTTCTCCGAAAACATTGGCAGAGGTTCGGAGTTTTTTTTTCAGGCAGAGAGGGGGAGTGGGGAGGGGTAGGGATGAAGGCGAGGAAAGACGAAGGTGGATCGGACGAGACGGAAAGGATGGGAAGGTCGCAGTGGGAAAGAGGATTCTAGCGAGGGGTGAGTTCTCGAAGGGCTCTCCTCCTATTCGCTCGCAATTTTTTTCGTGCCGCAGACTCTCGCACCATCCACTCCCCCGACGACCAGCTCTGGATGCTTCGAGAACGCGTGTCCTGTTTCCAACGCCACGGCGATCCGTAAATTGTGTTTTCCTCCTTACCCTCCCCCTCGGAGGAGTCGAGTGTTGGAAGGCTCTTGCCCGCGCCGATGCTCTCCATCGGACGCGAAACATGTCGTTTGCCATTTTTTCTCCTCCCCTTCCCTACATCGGAATCGAAGGCTACTCCTCTCCACTTTCTTTCACAAAAATGATAACGGACGGTCGGGTAGGATGGGAATTGGAGCGGTTAGTGAACCGGTCTTCCACGACCCAAGTTCTCGGCACGGTGAAGGGAGTTCTGTCGGATTGAAATCACTCGCCGTTCCCAGGAGAACGAGACGAGGGCTGTAATTGCGCGTGTTGTCTCTCTACGTCTCCTAGGGCGGGGTGTTGAGTCGAAAGCAGCTGTTCGGTGTTCCAAGTACTCTCTTCACCTCCTTCCGTCACGTTTCCAGCAGGAAGAAGTGGCGTTCGCGTGCGTCTACTGTTTTTTCACTTGAAACAATGGAGCAGCAGCATATCTGTTGTCTTACGAGGAAATAGTCATTTTACTTTTCACTTCCTAAATTGCATCAATCTCTCCCAGAAATGTAGCTGGGAACATTGGGCACGTGAGTTACAGGGTATGGATGATTATTTTGTCCGGCAATCCATGACGTAATTGTGAGAAACGAGAAAGTTGGATCCGGCCTGTAATACCAGGGAATACCAAACAATGGGTCTCGACACCATTGGGTATCGCGAAAGAAGTTTTAGGTGTCAAAAGGGAGTAGGATGTACTATCTTCATATTTTAATTACACACGACGTCGGCTCCTATGTATATCCTTCGTAGGGATCACGAATGATTTTCATCTTTAATATAAGGGTAGCAAAAAAAAAGAAAGTCAGTAATCAATGCCCTATATATTGGAAAAAATAGATCCTAAGTTCTGATCATTTGTGCTGACATATAAGCAAGGCAGATAAGAGCATTTTTAGCTTTTGCGAGAGGAAATATAAAATTATGGGTTAATGGTAGTTTTCTGGGGGGCAGACCAGGTAGACTGTCATTAGTGAGGGTCTCTGCTCGCGATCGGCCTAATCCGTCCCTCGCTCGGCTTCGACCCTCATCAGCGACCGGACTCTCGCGGCAAGGGGCCGCGCGGACAAAACTGACCGCGTGCAATACGATGTTAAAAGTTATGAAGTTTATATCAAATTGTGATTAGTTACGGTAGATACGTAAGATTCTGGCCAAGACTATTTGCATCCGCACATGAATATATACACCGGACATCTCAGGTTGCAATTACTGTTATCTCTTCCTTAAGGAAATAAATAATACTGCGAAAGTTCATGGTTGTATTTTATTGTACCCAAATTGACGGGCAAGAAGTAGTGCAGCATTAGTGTTCCTATTTGAATGCTGTAAGAAAAGCACAGTTCAGAACCCGTCCGTCAGATAGGACGTAAAATCATCGAATCCTTCTCTGTCGCCTCCCAAAATAACAACATGAGTGGAATGATAGATTGGCATCAGAAGCTGAATCGATTGATAATGTGCGGTTTACTCTGTGAATTCACTTAACCTAACGGTATAACTATTTATGTAGTTACATAAGTGATTTTTTTGGGAGACCGAAGTGCATTCTCGGATTGCTGTCACCACCTGCCAGTGGTGGCTTTATGGGCACTATGTAAATGTATATACCTAACTCCCTCCCTCTCTTGTCCAACTACATTCCTTTACCTTTCCCCAAATAGAACTTACCACTGCATTCGTCTCTTACCGCCTACCTTCTTCTAAGTCTCCTCTCTCTGCGTCTCGTGCGTACCATTCCATCAATTAACCTTATGAGACTTCTCTCCCCTTTCCCATCCTCCCAATTAACCTTCCTTCTCTTCTCATCTGCATCAACATATTAACTGGCGAGGCATCACAAAGGCAAGGATAGAGGTCATCACAATGACACTTCTTTTGACTGCGTAGGATATGGAATATTTATTAAATATGTGAAAAATAAATACTTTTCCTTCACGTAAAATCCAAGAGAAAAATGTACGATCTTCCACTCTTTGTTTGTGAGCTGCGGAATATCACAGATTACTCATATAGTGCTGCTCGGTAAGATTTTAAGTTCAGTTTGAGTACAAATGCACAGCGGGAATGTTAATAATCGTATTTTGACGATGATGGAATCATTTCTTTGCTTTTACAGAGTACGGGTATCGAGAAATCAATGATACTTCATGCATCATTGCATTCTGCCTCCTGTTGCTCTTAAAGCATAATTGTAGCATAAGGCAGAGGCTTTGAATAACTTAAAGGTGAATTTTTTCCCTCGTGAATGCTTGGTGTGCATTTTAATGTTACATTAGCGTCTGGAGCAAGTCGCCTTATTTTCTTTATTATATCAGGCCTTCGGAAAAACCACAAAATCCGGCAGGGAAATCGTTTTGTTTAGCTAAATGAGTATATTCAGATTAACGATGCATTCATTTCCATGAAATGATCAAGGGACGACCGTTAAGCAAATGCAGGTGTCACCGTCATTCATTCTATTCGTGATTGGAAGAAAAACAGAACCATAGGAAAACAACGAGTTTTTTTCCGTAAGTTTTTTTTTTGAGAGACTTGGAGTTAAAGTGAATGAGCTCTAATCGATTCCCCATGCGCCCCTCTTCTCCGGTGACCTCTTGAATCTACACGCAAGCGCCCCCGAGATTTGCTCCAGCGGCCACCTGTCGCCTACCCTACCCTTCCCGCATTCGAGCCAGCTGTTGTCACTCGTTACGCTGAACACCCTCTCTATTTCACCCTCGAATCCCACGCACCCAAACACACAAAACTTTTCCCGATGGAGGAACGAGGTCATGACCACTGATTTATCGCGGAAAATATCAGGGTATAAAATATTCAGGGTCACGCGGATGACTGAGTGGATTTGTGTCGACTTTATGATTCCCAACAACGGCAAGGGTCGTCCGCATTATGTGACACGTTAACGGAGTGTAATGTTGAGCATAATGGAAACATGGACCTGGTAAAAAAGGGGAGGGAAGGTATCTTGAAAGCTTTGAGGTGTTGTTATGGAAGAAAATTGGGAGTGAGATGGACGTATAGAGTGAGGAATAAATAAGTGCTTGAAAAAAGGTCAATAATGAGCATCATAGAGAATTTCGCCTCGCAGTATCACAGCGCAGATCATTACGCAACTCAGGGTTTATGATTCAAAAGGCAACTTTTCCAGGAGTATCCAAAGTTACAATTTCCCATGCGCTATTAAGGCACTCGAAAGGCGGAAGCAGGCTTCAAAGAAGCCGCCATCCACGAGGATAGGTCCTATAAACTAACGCAAAGCGCGATAAGCGACTCACAAACAACCTTCAGGTTGATTACAGGCGGTCTGACAAAGTCCAGGGGAATCCTCGGTATCTTTCGTATTTTCTGGAGTCCCTTTAGATGTAAATCTATGGACTTCTGCTGAAATGCCCTCCATATCCACATTGATATTCCAATATAAAATCTGAATTTCACCTTAATGTTCCCTGTAGCAAAAGGTTAACGATGTGATGACTTTATGGAGTATTGTTACTATAAGTTTCTTTTCGCATTTTTCCACGCCAGTTACCGTAAACAAAGGTTTAGGTTACCCAGAAACCCAACACCAAACTCTGAAAGACTGTTTGTCTACTGCTACCGAGTACCGTGCAAGTTTTTTCGAAGGTGTGTAGCATGAGTAGTGGGGCTTTCGTTTTTGTTTTCAAAATACCAAACAAAAGTGTTGAAAAAGTTGAAGAAGTGCACAGTTGCTGCAGCACTTATCCAAAACTCACGTTAATTTCGCACAGGGAGCAAATTTCCTCAATCCGAAACTTCTCAAGTATCAATTCAATAACAAATAACTAAGTAATACATTCCCACCGAAATGTTAAGGAAAAATGTCTAAAAGCATTACTGCTTAAAGTGGGAAGCGTAATCGATTTAATGGTGAGTGATTCAAAGAAGCAAGTTTAGGTAGAGTTAAAAAAGAAATATTGTTTGGGGTAATGACATTACCATAAAAGACGCTAGTTCTGCGATGATTCATCTCCTGCCACTCACCTTCGTGGTGACTTGCAGGGCGCTCAGTACATTTAGATAAATCCACACAAAGCCGAGGACAGTTTCCTTGCTGAAACAACAGGTCTTGAGGAAAGACTTTCTAAGGAGATACTCCATCAGTGTGCTATTTCACCATCTTTTCATGTATGCATAAAAGATATAGGTATACTTAATCGAGTTAGAGCATTTTTCGGCATTATCTGATGCTAGATCCGTCTCGTTTAATTCTCCCTATTAATCAAGTCTCATGTTGCAGTGGCTCGTAGATTTCATAATTCCTTCATTGCAATTTTTCTTCGGTCTTGTGGATGCCATTACATGATTTATTTTAGACTCTTTCTTGGTTAAAACTAATTGTTAGTACGTGACAATATCAGATATGCTGATTCCTTTCTTCACCCCATATATTGATCTCTCTAGATGAATAAGAATGAAGATGGAAATAATAAGTGATGGATCACATAAATCTTCATACGGAGACGTTTGCCGATATATCATAAGGAATTTACAGTGAAAGTCGGGCACACTGATTCCACTTCATTGTCGATGGCTACAGAGAGAACAAGAGACAAAGAGACCAAGGCGTTCAGAACAACTCCTGCATTCCTTTAGAAAGGGCCTAACGTGATTATATTACAGCAAAAAATTAAAATACTGCAAAAAGCTTCATATATTTGAATAATCAAGAGTGCTTTTGTTACTCCCAAGTCTGTGGTTTTTAGACCAACTATTGTGATACCCTAATAAGAAAGTTAGTGGATTAAAATTCATTATTTTTAATTTCGCATTTTTATACGCCTGTCGACTGCGCCCTTTGGAACGCAGAAATTGCTACATTTCGTGCTTAGGGCGTTAGTTAACCGTGCAATCTTCTGAAAAGATAGGACAAAATATTCTTCTATATTTTAAGAGCAACGAGCACCGTAAGCAGCTTGAGCTGATTGCGTAATTTTAGAAAACTATTTTAAGGGTGATTACTTTCTATATTCACAGCTTGAAGACACTTACTGTTCTACATCTATGCATTACCCTGCAAGCCACCGCGAGGGTGTGTGGTAGGGGGTGACGATAACCAAACATGCAACTAGGCTACTACATTGAAACAGGTTAGATAACAGGGTCAAATGCAGCTAGATTGTTAGCATCTACATAGTAATAAAGGGATTATTGGTTATAATAGTATTTATCTAAATATTTTAATCTATATTTATCTACCATGTATGGTATAGTAATGTTAATACATGCATCATGCACTAAAGACTACTATAACAATATTTCTCTTACCTATCCCTTCGCTAAGTGTTCTCTTATAGTACCTACGCAGGAAAATGGCATTTTGAATCATCAGTACGACAATCTATCTCTCTACTAAAAAAGTCTTATATACCTGGTCAATATAGCATAATATGGAGTTTTAATACATATCTATGGAGTTTTAATACATATCTAACATCTTCAGTAAAGCTATCCGTTTTTAATTTCTGCAGGAGATTTAATCTGTACTTTCGCATACTATCTGATAATGATTCCCAGCCTAATTCTTCTATTAATTCTGATACGCTACTAAACCTATCGTAACTCCTTTCAATAAACCTAGCTGATCTACGATGCACACTATCTAGCTCTCTGATCAAACCTAATTCATTAAGATCCCATGCACTGGCTTCAAGGTGGGGCATAAATAGTGAAAAGTAACATCGCTCTTTTGTCTTCTCGTCACATTTCCCGAGTACTCTTCTAGTTAATACTAGCTTTCTCTTGGATCGGCCGCATATTTCCCAGATGTGTCTCCCCCGCGATAAATCTTTAATTAAGGTTTACACCTAAGTACCTTATGTATTCAACACTTTCAATCGTCATGTTATTAATGCTATAGGATCGCACTATCTCCCTTGTTTATCACTTTTTAATTTAAATAATTTTATTAAATGATTTTCGGTGGCTCAAGGCTTTTTGGTATGTTCCGGATGTACATTAAGGAAATGTGAGTGGTTTAATGCGGCAAACAACATAATAAAAACTTATTGATAAAAAAGTCAATTCTAAGAGGCGATTTTACATCATCACCATCATGGATTACTTTTCAGAAAGGTAATTGACCAATATGCCTCTAAATTAAATTTTTTGTCAAGTCAAAGATCACGGAATACTCCTTGTATCTTGAAAGTAAATACCTTTATGGAGCTGATGAAGGAAGTTTTCTGTTTGAAATAGATTTGCTCCAAGCAGAAACCCATGTCTAAAACGCCACTCTAATAGTTTGACTATTATTGCGAAATCAGCTGATGAAATTGCTGTTTGGACATTTCTACTAGGTAAATATTAGAAGCTACTAATATTTGTGGATATATTTAGCTCGTCGTAATGAGGCGTAGAAATGTATCATTCGCAAATAATAGTCTCTATTCAGGCAGGGCCTCATGTAATTTCAAATCCATAATTATTACACAATATATTTTTATGCAGTTCACCCCATGGAACACTAAAATTCCAGTAGATGAATGGAGAGGGCGTTTCCCAACATTATCAATTCATTTCGCATCTCCTCCTCAAACCACTCGTACAATTTAAAACTTAAATTTCACGAGGAATCAGATTTCAATTATTGATTACATATGATGCCTTCAGTTGTTTTATCTATTTCCCAAGGTAAATAGCATAATAAGCACAGAAAATTTACAAGCCTTGACTCGAGTTAGTTTGCATTCTTCCGTATGATATAATGTGATAGTTGTACAACTCTAGCATTTAAATGAAAATTGTATTGTTAAATTGCACGCAATCAATTACGTGAAGTCGCTGGAATCCAGAATTATGGTTTATGGACGTGGGATCTAGTTGACATTCGATTGACAACTGAATAATCACTATGAACGTACACGATGTGAGAATCATCATCGGTCAACGATCCTAGGATTGGTTTGACGATCTCTCCATATTAACGTAGTTCCTCTCTTTCACGTCCTTTACGACCTGTTCCATATATCTCATACGAGGTCTGCCTTTCCCATTCTTCCCGTCCACTTTTCCTTCGACGATTGTCTTCATCAGGCCTTCGTGTCTTATGATATGGGTGATTAAGTTGCCCCGTCTTCTTCTTAGGGTTTAGGGTTCCCCCACTACTCTTAAGACTTTTTCGTATGTAACTCGGTCGATCCATTGTATCTTAATTATTCTTCGGTAGCACCATATTTCAAATACTTATAGCCTCGACTTCTCCACTGCTTTTATCGTCCGTGCTTTATCGCTGCCATAAAGAAGCATGCTCAATATGTATGCTGTAATGAAATGCTTCCTTACATCTATGCTTGAATTTTCAGCTGTAAGCAGAATCTTCTTTTGGTAAAATGTCCTTTTCGCTTGGGCTATTCTATTGGCAATTTCTCTTTTGCTCCATCCATCGCTGATTACTCGGCTTCCCCGAGAACTATGCTCTTTCACCTCATCAAGTTTTTGTTTTCCTAGTTTAACGTTGGTCCTGGATTATATTCTGCTACTGCATACCTGTATAGTGAAACCGTAGTTTTCTTATATTGACCTTCAAATGATATCTGGCCATTATCCTTTCTATGTATCCTAGTGCCTTCTTTAAATCTCTTTATGTTTCTGGTGTTATTTATGTTGGTGAATCGCAGCATGCTGTTTTTCTCCCTGTGGATATTCTCTCCAGTAGACTTTTCTCTGACTTGGTAGACCTTAAAAATAACCATAGCAAAGTTTGTGACACGATAGCCCATAAGCATACTAGCCTCAACGATGTATTCCCGATAGCTGGCGGGCTACGCCGCACGATAGAAAAATGGATTTTACTCTCAGCGTCACAAAATATCACAAAAGTTATCTAAGGATTACGAATTAGGATATTTTTTCGAACGTCGTGATATAAGTAATTTTGTTGTTCGAAGTATCTTTCAATTATTTTCCTGCATGAAGAGAAAATATTGACTGAAAATGGGGCCCACCACTTCGTTCTTTATCTATGGTATGTATTCCAATCCACGTTCCAATTCTAATAGTCATATTATTTACACGTAATGAAAAACAAAGAACTTCTGCATTATGGTATCATATTTTACCCCAAGGTCATATCTGTCATATCATCAAAGTGCGGCATCAGCTTGATTTTCTAGACATTCCGAGAAAATTGAAGGAGGCCGATTTTGGCCAAAGTTGGTCAAATTCGACCCCAATAAAACTTTTAATGCGTGAGTCTCAGGACAAATGGCATAAAAAAATAAAATGCACCAATCAATGGAGAACCACTGAGGGAAATGTCAAAGTATGGGCTGAAAATACTACTAATTTTGATTCCATCACTTTGTGCTACGGTCTTATAATGATTCCTATTTAAGTTATTATAACGGGATAGTTTCGCTAAAATAATTACCATGTCGTTCCTGTGCAAAAATATGGTTTCCTCCTGCCACATACCTTTATGGTGGCTTACAGGGCATTATGTAGATGAATTACCTGTACCTCAGTCCCAATACTCCTAATATCAAATTCAATTGATTATAAGTGCTTAAACGGTTATTTGGAAAGAAGTGTATCCACCAGATACGCGCGTTTACATCTACATCTACATAATATTCTGCAAGCCACCATAAAATTGTGTGTCAGGGGGGGAAATCACACCAAACATGCATTGCAAATCATGCATAAAAAAGAATTAGTAATAATATACTAGCCCAAACTTCACAATTTAAAAAAAGATAAAATAGCAAAGCAAGCCTGCAATATAATGCTGTTAGTTGGATCAGTTAAAAGTCCGTAAAATAGCATGCAACTACCTATGGTATCCATTGATACACTCGTATTGGATATATTTACCGTTATTCATATCCCTAATTGTACGAGGAGAAAAGGACATTTTGAATCTGTCAGTTCGGCAATCAATTTCTCTAATTTTGTGATTATGGTCCATTCTACCATAGTAAGTTTGAACGGTTACTTGGTCGTTTGGGTTTCGCAAGATCCACCTCCCGAAGGACGCCATTTTACATACTACTCTCACCAACAAAGCAATTTAAGCTGCAAGGCGAATGACCTCCGTTTCGATGCGTTTAACCGCATGCACACTCCTCCTCAGCCTCGACCTTCCACCTCCTTGCGGGTGGCCAAGAATCTACCCTATCTCTTCCGCATTATCCTCCCCCCGCCCTAATGTCTTTCTACCTTTTGCATTCCCATTCCGCATGGGATCACGAGTCGCATGAGAGGATCGGGGGTGGATGGACGACGTGCAACTCGCTCGAGTCACGGCCCAAGAGAAGACGTTCAGAATGTTCAAGCGAGCCGTCGCGGAGGAACCCGGAGATGAACTCAGGAGGAAATTTTGATAGGTCTTCTCGCGCAGAAATACGGGGGCAGACATCAACATGATACCCTATCTACATGATCTAAAATATATGTAGAACAATACATTTAAAACCAATATCCCTCTACTATGGGATCCCTAAGAAATCGGTCTAAATAACGAAATTGAACGTGTGCAGCGAAGATCAGCAAGATTTGTAAAGGGACGGTATGATAACCTTATTAGCGTAACCAGTCTATTAAATGAGTTAAATTGAGAATAATTGTCAAATCGCAGGTAAGACCATATTTTCAGTGATGAAGTTAAAAATATTTTGCGAAACCCAACTTACTATCGTAAACTTGACCATAATCACAAAATTAGAGAAATAGATTGCCGAACTGACAGATTCAAAATGTCCTTTTTTCCTCGTACTATTAGGGATATGAATAACGGTAAATATATCCAGTACGAGTGTAGCAATGGATAACATTGGTAGCTGCATGTTGGTATAAGGACTTATAGCTAACCCAACTAACGGCATGTTTTTGCATGTATGTTTTGCTATTTTTATTTTTTTTAAATAGCGTAGTTTTGAACAGTACCTATAAAAGTACTGATCCTTTTTTTATGCATGATATGTGGTGCATGTTTGGTGAGAGTTCACCCCCTGCCACACACCTTTATGGTGGCTTGCAGGGTATTATGTAGATGTAGATGTACCACTACATAGATACTAACCATATACGTGACTGCAATGTCTAACATGTTTCCATGTGGTAGTAGCATTGTAGCCCTTAATTGCAAGCCAGTACTTCTACATCTACATAATACCCTGCAAGCCACCATATAGGTTTGTGGCAGGGGGTGAATTCTCACCAAACATGCACTACAATTCATGCATTTAAAAGGATTAGTGTTTATATAGTCTAAACTGCACTATTTAAAAAGATGAAAATAGAAAATTAATGATGCAAAAACGTGCTGTTAGTTGGGATACCTAAGTCCTTATGCCAACATGCAACTACCTATGCTATACATTGATTCATTGTATTGGAGATATTTAACGCTATTCATATCCCTAATTGTACGAGGAAAAAAGGACATTTTGAATCTGTCAGTTCGGCAATCAATTTCTCTAATTTTGTAATTATGGTCCAGTCTACCCTAGTAAGTTAGGGTTCGAAAAATATTTTTAACGTCATCACTGAAAGTATAATCGTGGAATTTATTTAGGAGATTTTTTAAATTGTAATAAAATGCATGTTTGGTGATCTTCCCCCGTCACTTACCACAATACCCTGCAAGTCACCATAAAGATGTGTGGCAGGGGAAGTGGGTAGGTAGCTCTTAGACGTTGCGAAGAAACTGGTTTCTAGAAAACGTTTTAACCACTTGGGCATTTAAGTCTCTTCAGAGTGTAATTGCATCATTCTTATGTTCTGCTGTCTAACAGCGCAGAAAAGGTTCTGATTCAACATTGGCCCCTTTTTACAATGTTCTCTAACAGGATTAAAACGATATATGATAGGGTTTCATGATATAGTTAGTGGAACTACTTTATGACGTTTCACAATACCCGAATACGACCCCTCTTCACACTCCCTAGACCTAATTTACAAACAAGCAATACCAATATAGGATCTACATCTACATCTACATAATACCCTGCAAGCCACCACAAGGGTGTGTGGCAGGGGGTGATTGCTCACCAAACATGCACTACATATCATGCATAAAAAAGGAATAGTATTAATATAGTAGTCAGAACTACACTATTTAAAAAGATAGAAATTGCAAAGAAAACATGCAAAAACATTCTGTTAGTAGGGTTAGCTTTAAGTACTCATACCAACATGCAGCTACCAATGCTATTCATTGCTACTCTCCGATAGGACATATTTACCGTTATTCGTATCTCTTATTGTGCGAGGGAAAAAGGACATTTTGAATCGGTCAGTTCGGCAATCAATTTCTCTAACTTTATGATTATGGTCCAGTCTGCCATAGTAAGTTGGGGTTCGTAAAATATTTTTAACATCATCACTGAAAATATTTCCTTGGAATTTGTTTAACAGATTAAGTCTAAATTTCAGCCTGCGATCTGACAATGGTTCCCATTTCAATTCATTTAATAGACTGGTTACGCTAATATAATTATCGTATCGTCCCTTTACAAATCTTGCCGATCTTCGCTGCACACGTTCAAGTTCATTACTTAGACCGATTTCGTAGGGATCCCATACACTGGCAGCATATTCCAAAGGATCGTTCCGTTATAGGGTTAAAAACTCAATTAACACGAGATCATCAAATGTAGGTGCGATCTGCAGCAGGATATTTTCATAATACAGCTTGTTCGACAATTTGATTACAGAACTAAGTTTACACCAATAATGCGCCACATTAACATAATAGGTACTTTTTCTGCTCCCTTAATTTCCACCTCCCACACATCCTCGAGGTAGTTTTCAGGGTTCTCAGTAGACGTAGATGTAATTATCTCCTCTCCGCCCCAACTGCACGAACTCTAAGACTTAGACCGACTAACAATTGCGGTCGTATGTGCTCTTAACTTAAATGTGTTAGAGTTAAGGTGGAGATCAAAATTTGGGGAGTAAGTTAAGGATAAAGAGGAACCCGAAGTCGGCATTAGCCTGATCGTAAAGAAATACGCAAAGGGTCTTCGGTTCAACGTCCCATTCGACGGTAGGAGCATGGAAATTTAAGTGTTCTCCACAAAGCAATCAAGTGGGCTTTTATACTACTAAAACTTCGGCCGGGATTCAAAACCGGCGCCGTAGTTCGGTCGCCTCTACTCCAGCCATCACGCCTAAGAGATTCATTTCTGTTTTACTACCCGTCTCTCCAATTATATCCATTTGACATAACTTACTGTAGAGCAACGGAGTATGGGCCATTGGTGTTGGACCATCACGTCATGTGAATCTCATAAAACTCACAAAAATTTGATTTCATACAGCTCTCGGTTTTGGAAGCTCTCCGAGTAAGTTAACTATTCCGAATTGAGATTTTTAACGGCTGTATATCCTCACTTGACGTCATTTTATGTTTACTCAAGGAATGTTGAAGGACATATTGATGGGTGCGGTAGGTACCAGATGGCCGATAAAAAGTTTCACTCCACCCAAGAGGTCTTAGTGATTAAAATGACTTCCTCAAAGAATGTGATTGCCGTTTAAAAAAGTTTTTCAGCATAGCTGCTACCATCTGGCTAGTGCTCTTTCCTTTCCTTACTTGTTTGCATTGGTGGCTGACGCAGGTTTAACGCAACACGAACAAGTCACCGCTATTCTTTTATGATGACGGTTAAGGTGACTAATACAAGATAGCGGAAGAGTTTAGGTTGTGAGTGAGTAGTTTATTTCCACAGAAATATCTAAGAGAAGGATAACAAATGAAGTGGAGTTCGTGCGTGCCTGAGAAATGAATGCCGTTTCCCATCGTGAGTTTTCGATGCGCGAACATCAACCGAATTTGATCGTGAACCTCTCATAAGTTGTGATTAACGATTTGAATTCATTTATTGTCAAATGACTCATGAACATCTACATTCATATCATACCTTGCATGACGGTCATATATTTTATGGCAGAGGGTTTTTGTATTGTATTTTTTGTATTCAGTAGTGAAAAGGTTTTAATTCTTTAAATCAATGCATGACTGGTGTTAATTAATTCACCATCTGTCACACACCCTTGTGGTAGCTTGCAGGTGAATAGATGTAGATAAGTATGTTTGGATGAAATGCGTTCAATTGTATCACCATATGAAGAGAAGATCTTTATATAATATGATGGCATGGATCGAGAATTTCAAGCTAAGCCATTTCCATCAATCCGTGAAACGAGAATTATTTCGCTGAAATAATTTAAGACTCCAACAATGGACTTCCATCGATTGAAATAATTTCGATCCGCCATTTAAAATCGGGAGTAACAAAATGAAAAATTGAATTAAATAAAATGAAAATGTTTAAGTTCTTTTAATTATGACAAATCTCGTAGCATTGATCTCTTGACCAACAAAACCTCCTCGGAATTGTTTTTACGGGGTAGCCTCAGAGAGACTTATTTCTTCCAGATGAAAAATAACAACTTAATCAGAACTGTGAGAACATGCCGTGCTAATTTAAATCACACACATAAAACGAAAACCTTGTTTCAAAGCTGCGAGACGGATGGAGCCTTGGGAGCCTTGGGACCTACCACTGGTGTTTCTCCTCTCCAGAGTAAACAGCAGTGCTGTAACCTCAAGGCGTTCACGATCAAAACCATGCCTCTTATTTCCGTTGACCACAGTCGTCAGGCCAGTACTGTGCCACCCTGCCAAAGCAAAGGTCACAGGACGACCTTTTCAGTTGCAGCTTCTAGAAGCGAAGTCTATTACTACTCTAGCCATTACCTCAGTTTCTCTCCAGCATTTTCCGTCCAGTTCTCGCCGTAACTTCCTCTCCTCTGCCTAGATAATTCACTTCAATCGCCTTCTCTCACACATTCCGCTTCCCTCCCCATCCTCCCCATCCTCCTGACCCTCCTCCCCAGACTGTTCCACGGTCTGCTGACCAAGCGTGTATCCTCCCCATCGCCTCCCTCCTGCCCCCTTATCTCCCCCCACGCTCGCAATGGCCGGACCCTCAGGGTTTTAGCCACGTAGTCTGCGTGCATGGGGCTTCATGCAAAGGTACGGCCGCGACGATCGACAGTTTCGCGACACAGAACTGCGATACTGACCCCATCGAAGATGCCGAGAGTCGCTATGTGGTGTAGTACTCGAGCAGACGATAACGTTCAATGCAAAAGACATCGGAATGAAGAATTTTTACTGATTGACATCTGATTCACCTACATCTCCAGAGCCATGATAGCTTCCTTGAGGGTGTATGGCAGGGATGAGCCATTATTAAACATATGCTAACAGGCATTAAGACCGGCAAAATTCCCGTATATTCCCCATGAATTCAAAATATTATCCCTTCAGAGCTTCTACCTTGCGTTGTGTGCAAAAATGCAACTTACATCATCTACATGTACGCAGTAACCTGCAGACCACTGCAAGAGTTTTTTGTACGGAGTGAATCATCACCAGGCTTGTAAAGCATTAAAACTTGTAAATACTACATATAAATTATACCTTAAATGGAATAACCTAAAAATAAAGTATTTTCTATGATTTACGTGAAAAAAAGCATTAGGTATAATGTTGGCGTACAAAAAATAATTAAAAATTCACAATACCAATTCAATTTTCCCCCTGGTAGCTTCACCGTAGTTGAATGCAGCTTGAATTTTAGCGTTTTTACTCTTGACAAGAGTGAAAATTATCATACTTATATAAATATAAAAGGTCTCAGTTGATGAAATTTGAAAAGCAGAATAAGGAGACACTATGTATCGAACTGTGCCTATCAGATTGAAGTAAAAGGGAAGTTTTCAGTAGAAATTAATGATATGTATCTTAAGTGAAGGTGTTAAAGATACATTGACTAGCTCAGTGTACTATGGCAGCTAGTTGATATAGGTAGTACCTGTTAGGACATAAAAGTTTAAAATGCCATATTTCCGCGTACAATAAGGGATGGTAATAGAATGAGCCGAAGTTATGCGGGTGGTAATTAGGAACCGGCAGCGGTAACCGAGTCGGCAACGTGCTAGCCTGACAACTCAAAGGATATGGGTTCGAATACCACCTCGGGCACGAATTTGATTGTCTTAGTTCCAAAACTTAGATTAGATGGTGGGATATAACCTTAGCCTTTTGTAGCACCTATAAACCAAAGTCTTCTTTAACTAGCTAATTAGGCTAAGTTATGAAAAAACATCGTACTTTCCCGGTAGCGAAGTTTACGGCATGGTGTTCATCCTCGTGATGGCCAGTCTTTCCCGGCAAGATTTTCATGGCGCTTGTGACTTTAAACCGATAACTCGAAGTCATCACATGGTAGCTTTCCCTGCTCAGGAAAATTTCCACGAAGTTGCTTTGGATCAATTTCACTCACTCATATCGCTCGCGATTGTTATTATCCTCCGCAATATCTTCATAAATCGAGGTTAAAAAAAGATTCCGAGCTCAGACGACTCTAAATGCTTCCCATGATGATTCTCCCATAGCGTTCATTTTTCCAGGGGAAAAAATTGCTCGCAAGAGCCAACGAGAGTGTGCCGTCGTGCGAGTTTCATCGATATATTTTCCCTAGATTTCGACGCATTAGACTCCGCCGTCTGGGGTGGGATAAGAAAGCGTGCGCTACCAGAATGCAATTTAAATCATATATGGTTTCGCATTCCCACGTAAATGCGCCACTTTTACTCACAGCCATTTTTCATGGTGATGACAGAAATTGGGATTTAAAATTCCCTTTGAGTGCCCCGATTTCGTATTGTTTTGCCTTCAATTATTTTTTTCCGAGTTCTCCATGAACTTTCGACAACGGGTATTTTATGGGATGCATGCGCACTGATCAAGTTGGCATTTCGTCGCAACCTTCGAGGGTGGTCGGTGCTTTCCAAAGAAACACGTGATGGGAGGTTAATTTTTTCTCAGATGATCCAGAGGTTTTCTCAATTTTCCCAAGGTTAAAATTTCCCGGACACTCATTTATTTCACTATAAGTGAAAATTTCTATGAACCATCTAAATCAAGCTTCCCTGTAAGAATTGCGCCGATGAAACAATTTATGCATTACCAAACCGTCACTCAGTCAGTGATTCAACCCGAAGGTTGGTTTTGATAGGTGAGAGTAGAGCTCACCCGTATTAAGCCAATGGCGTGTGAACTTCACACATTCAGGGTAGGGGGGCCAGTTCCTTTCGGATGAATAAAAACCATACTGTTGTAACTAAAATAAGATTTAACTTAACGGTTTGAATGCATTCTGGTGATGGTTCACCTCTGCCCCACACAACCTTGCGGTGGCATACAGGGGATTATGTAGAAGTATGAATGATAGGAGAGGTGACGTATGAATTGTGGTGGATGGGGGGCTTAGATGAAAACATTACGACGACAGACGTTTTTGAAACAAATATTTTTGCTATTATTTTTTTCTGATAACACGGTTACAAAATTTCTAAATAAAATGCACAACTAATTTTCCAAGAACGTTTAGGCATAAAATATTCGGACTGAATAATATCATACTTTCAATTCCTAGCAAATTCCGCCATATCGATAGAACGAGAACTGACATCAGTGTTCTGGAATCTAGTCAGTGAATATGGATGGAAATAAGTTGGAAAAATGGAAATGGTACAAATTTTGCTTCAATTTTTTTTTTCGTGCCGAGATGAACACAGGTTTTAGAACACCCGAAATGTTGTTTTTCAACATACGCTGTATTTCAATATACCAAATGAGTCTGAAAGGAGGAATATCGATTCAAATCTATCGATATAATTATATCGTTTGTCAATGGTTTTCGGAAGATTGCCTGAAAGTTGATTTTTTATGTAAAAATATGATTTTGCAATGATTTTTCAATTGAATAAATAATCGATCCGTGATCTACGATCATTTTTACACGAAGGTGGAATATATTCATAAAATAAAAATGTTACGCACGGTCCCTATTCTTCTACTACTACCCTTAGCGAGAGAGATGATTTGCAGGGTCATCCCCACAAATGAGCCAGTCCGAAACGACTTCTCGTCATCATCTCTCACTCTCATCTTCGATACTTCGGTCCGTTTCCCCCATTCCCACGACCGCTGACCTCGAGAGAGCGAGGGGGGGACGTGGGAAAACGCACCGAACGCTCCCAGCCCCCCTTCCGTTCCCTGCCCCCCGCCGCCATTCGCCTCCTCCACTGTCTCCACCTCAACGTCGCACCCTATCCCCGCCAACCTTCAGAACACAATCCGCAGATTGTTCCATCTTTTACCTTTTGAGATCGTGATCCGCTTCGGCGTGCCTCCTACGAAACATGAAAAGGGTTTACCTGCAACTTTTTCGTCCCTCTAGGGGAGAAAAGATGAAGATCGGCACGCTCCCACTTGGATTCCTCTTGAGTAATGAGCGTCCTCCATTCTTTTGAGACCACAAATGTTTTATTTGCTGCGAGAATCCCAATCGTGAAAACATGTCACGCAGCAGCAAAGATCAGCATTATGCTAACTCAATTTTTAAGTATTTTAGCGGAAAGAATTAGCGGAAACTTGATACGTAGCAAATGCATTTCTGAAATAATATAGGTACTGGGCGTTTCTCCACAGGTTTAAAAATCAACCTGTGGAGGGCTACTAAGGCTATTTTTTCATCGATCAACATAGACAACTTTCACCAAATTAAGTTAGATGTAGTGCATTTTAGGATACATACATTTTGTAATGTCATTTCATTACAGTAAATGTGCACAGTGCGCGTCGGAGAGATTTGCAATAGATATTTACGATGGCTGTGTTATTTTCACAAATTTACTTAAAGAACTATGGAAGGAATCGCAATCGAACCACAATTTACTCAGGCCTAATCTTCCAACTAAATCCGTAGCGTATCTTTTTTCCGACAGTGTATAAATATTTTGAAAATTATCGCATGTTACGATAGAGTAGATCAAAAAACCATGATGAATGGGCACACGACCGTATAGACTAAGTTGAAACATCTTTCTTCCCGCAAACTATACGATATTAAAATTGATACCATTATGAAAAAATAGGTAGGTAGTTCTTATGTTGGTGGACAATCTTTAAAACGTTATCATAATCATGGGTAGACAACGTAAAGAACTTCTATAGCACCGCTGACCGTCTTAAATTTTTGACCATGTTAACTTTTAGTCTGTGTGTACTGAAATATATCGTAGTGTTGTCAAATAAATCTTAAACCACCTATAAAAATATATTCCTTCTCATTTTATAAATACTTGTTTGAATATGAAATATAATTTTTTTTCTATACGCAGGAACATAACTATCGGTCGCTAGTGAATGTTCGATGTGCTTTGACTCGTGACACTGACCCTTGAGGTGGTATCCAAGATGCAGATGACTGAATGACTAGATTCTATTTCTAGCTTTGAATCAACCCACCAACGAGAATTCCATCGCGGTTTTATTACTTGCGACCTCAATCACTCGCAGGACTGAAAGACATAATCTTTATATGACCAGGATAAATATCCCATCAAGCGGTAATGTCCGTCATTCAAAAGTCGAATATCAAACAGCACATTCCAGAGATGACGTCGTTGATCACGTCGCTGATTACTGATTTCGAAAGATGGAATCATGCATTTGCGTACCACCATTCGCTGTTCGTGACTTAGCGGAAAGTATGATCGATTACGCCACCATAATGAGGAGGAAGGCAGACCGGTAATGGATGAAATTCTTTTAGTTTAATTGAATCGATTTTGTTGATCAAATGACCATGTCCCTGCTGCCTTTTAAGAGCATGTCTTCCTCTCCATCCCTATTTCCTTTCCCACAGAAGATCGCATATTCCATTCGTTGTATAAGCAGATGCAATTAGAGGGATCGGGTTGGCGTGGTGGCCTGAGTACTGACTTCCCATTCCAAGGGTCCGGGCTCTAATCCCGTCTGCGATAGAGATTTTTCAGTGTAATACCGACCCACATTTGAGTGCTAGTTGGAGAGCACATCAAGTCCAATACTAAATCCGCAGGATATGACTTTAAACCGTGAGCCTTTGTTGAGCCTTTTATGATAAGCAGGATAATGCCACTCGTATAGCATAAGCCACTCCCAGTGGGAGGCAAAAATCTTCCGGCATTTAGGAATATGCCGATCCATAAATATTCCTTTAATTTCAGTGGTAGTTGAAATGAATATAATATCAGTTTTACTTCCAGGTATATATAACCACAATAATATAGTTTCTTGGGGTAATGACCGAGTCTGAAACTCATCTCCAACATTTTTCTCCCGGAATGTACCACTTACAACACCTATTTGAAATGGCTCACAGGATCTTAGCTGTCCGTCGTCTCTCCTGAATAAATTTATGTAAGACGGAGTGCGTGGTGCCCTAGTGGGTAGAGCGTTGAGCTACTGATCGAAGCGTCCCGGGTTCTAATCCGGATAAAGCCTTTGGACGCCCCCAAACGAAAAATCCTCAGAGTGCGAGGTGGCCCAGGGAAAGGAACTGTCCCCCTACCCTGAATGTGTGAAATTCACACGCCTGAGGCTTAGTTCGGGGTGAGCTCTACCCTCACCTATTCAAACCAACCTTCGGGTTGAATCACTGAGTGAGTGAACATGTAAGACGTGATATGAACCTTATTAGCGTAAGCAGTCTATTAAATGAATTAAATTGGGAATCATTGTCAGATCGCAAGTTGAAATTTAGACTTAATCTCTTAAACAAATTCCAAGGCCATATTTTCAGTGATGATGTTAAAAATATTTTGCGGACCCCAACTTACTATGGTAGACCTGACCATAATCAC
The DNA here is from genome assembly GCA_933228895.1 of Platycnemis pennipes. Classification (NCBI taxonomy): domain Eukaryota; kingdom Metazoa; phylum Arthropoda; class Insecta; order Odonata; family Platycnemididae; genus Platycnemis; species Platycnemis pennipes. The sequence continues at coordinate 59,955,979 of OW121853.1, forward strand.
AAAATTAGAGAAATTGATTGCCGAACTGACAGATAAAAAATGTCCTTTTTTTCTCGTACTATTAGGGATATGAATAACGGTAAATATATCCAGTACGAGTGTAGCAATGGTAGCAGCATGTTGGTATAAGAACTTAAAGCTAACCCAATTAACAGCATGTTTTTGCATGTATGCTTGGCTATTTTTATCTTTTTTACATAGCGTAGTTTTAAACAGTACCTATACAAGTACTAATCCTTTTTTATGCATAATATGTAGTGCATGTTTGGTGAGAGTTCACCCCCTGCCACACACCTTTATGGTGGCTTGCAGGGTATTATGTAGATGTAGATAAAATTGAATTACACCCCGTAGATTTCAATTGTTAGAGTTGATTCCAATTAAGAATTGTCGCTGCTGATATTTGATGCTTCGCTTAAGAAATTTCTGGTCCTCAAAAAGGTCTGGTTTTAAACCTTTTTTCACGCGGTGATCGTGGGCTATTTTATCTCATCCCTAAGGAATTGATGTTGATGGCTATATCGGTATTCATTCCCAAAAATGACGTTAAATCAAAGCTCGCATATGGGTCGTATCTAACATATGCTTTACACAATTTCGATTCCAAGCCAAGAGATTAAAATAAAAAAATCACCTACGTTACTGATTGACATAGAATTGATTTGGATGGGAACATTTATCGACAAATTTGTGAAATGTTTTTGAGTAATGTTTGGCAATAAATATTAAGGGTTCCACCGAGTACGGTCCAAAATATCAGAGTAAGTTCATACAGGAATCATTTCGAAAACGAATGAACACTTTTTGATATTATTTCCATAGACATATGGATTTGTTTAACGTGAAATTTATGTACTCACCACTCCGAGCCTGAAATACTTTTTGAACTAAAAACTAAAAATGCTAGCGGTATGGGCTTAGAATTTTAGCTACATTCCACGCGCATTCAATTTAATCGTCATACAATAAAAATAATGTCCCACATAGTATAGGTACTGAAGTCCTTAAACTTATGTTGTACGGTTGATGATTTTTTCCAGATTCATTAAACGTTCTTTGTGAAAAAACACCCAGTAATAAGAATGAGTTTGTGTTGAATATGCTCTAAAATACCTTCCATTTGGTGAGGCGGTGTGAAGCTGTCTTCTTAATTAAGCGCTAATGGGTGGTTCTCTCTTGGCCAACGGGATTCCATCCAGAGGCGAACGACACGCGTAAGACGAAGGTCCACTTCTCACGTGACCGCTTGGAGATTAAGTTTGATTAAGCTCATCTTCGAATACTTGCACCAGTGTATCGCGTCTGCTTTAACACTTACTCACTGGGAGTAAAGCGCAAAAGAAACAGTTCCTTAAAATGGCATCGACTTAAAAATGGCATAAAATGGTGAGAGAAAATCCAATACACTTCATCGAAATAGCGGCCATTAGCCTCCTAATTCCGTTTATACAGTATACATAAGAGAAGCTTAATAAAAAGGTAAATCTAACAAAATAAGCGCTAAACATTCTCTATACAGAATTGAGCAGCACGAACATCATCATCATAGGTCAACAATCCCAAGTCCATGGTTTGACACAACTCTCCTCTCAATTCTCCTCTTCATACTGAAAGCATTCTTCTCTTTCAGATTCTTCACTACATACTTGCTCCATATATCTCATGCGTGGCCTTACTTTTCCATTCTCCCCATTCAACTTTCCCTCGAAGATTGCCTTCATTAGGCCATGTTGTGGCCGATTAATTTGGGCCGTCTTCTTTTCAAAATTTCCACCACTTTTCTTTTTACCAATTCTTTTCTGAATTTCTTCGTTAGCCACTTGGTCGATTCATTTCATGTTCATCACTGATCTACAGCACTACATTTCGAATACTTACAGCCAGACTCTACTGCTGTTCTCGTCCATGCCTCAATGCCATAAAGAAACATGCTACAAATGATATGCGTCCTGATAAAGTGCTTTCTTACTTTCAAGCCTGTATTTCCAGCCATAAGTGGATTTGATGGAGTTACCTCTTCGCCTGGGCTATTATACTGATTATTTTTCTCTTCGCCCATCGATAGTCACTCGATATTTCAGATAGCATACTCACCTGTTCTAGTTGTTTCACAAGTTTAACAATGGTCCTGTTATCTGATCTTCTGCAATTACCTTTGTTTTACTGTAACCATGGTTTACGTGACAAATTAATTTTCAACGTTCATATTTCTAATTTTCGCTGACAATTTATTACTGCTCGAATTGCCACACAACACATACGGCTCAATTTTCAGGTAAAAATTTTTATAAGCCAAATCGGAAGTTTGAGTGTCTCTACGAAAGGTGGGAAAAGGTTTGGGAGGTTTGGGTGGGGGAAGATGAATTGTGACAGTAAAAGGTATCGGAGATATCAAGTTAGGACTATCAAAGGGCTATTTCATCACGTATTCCGTTCTTTCCCGCATTTAATCTATACTATCCCCTACCCCTTCAACAGAGAGGCCCATACAATTCTAAATCGTGTTTTGGAAATTTGCATCCTAGTATCGACGCCTAAAATATTTAAACTTGCTTATGCCAGACACATTTGCTTGGAATTCACAACACTTTCTCCGTTTCTTGGCAGTAAATTATAGCGATGTTGAGGCTGAAATTACGGAGCTCATCGAAGTCACACGCCTGAGAATACCGAATGAAATCCTCCCCCACTTTCATTGTCATCTATCGATCCAGTCCAACTCAGAGCAGGAGACAGCTCTCTTCCCCACATTTCATCCCAACCCTTCCTCGCTCCAATCCGTCTCTTGGAAACTAGTCCCAACCACTCTCGCCGTCTTCGATGTGGGCAGAAGAAGAAGAAAAAAAAACAGTTCCTTCGTCCTACTGTTAACCTCGCGCGGCTCTTCAATTTTTCGTTTTCCATTTTCTCCCCATCCCTCGACTAACCATTTCCAGGTCGCTCTGGGATGTGCGGTGTGGAACTCCGCGAAGAAGAAAAAGACTTCCTTGAAACCCAAGGCTAAGTTGCGGGTGTTCGGAGACACATCCTTCATTCGTGAATGACCTGAATGCGACATAATTTAGAGGCGTGACACTGTGTTCATTCAAATTATCTCATGCGGCCATGTTTTGGATAGGATATGAATAATCGATGGTATCGGCCGTTAAGTGATGGAAACACATTATAATTCAACAGTTTTTCCACGGCAGGAATGATAATAAGTCCTAGGCAAGGTCTTTGGGAGGAAAGAATAGTGCTGTTGAATGTTATGTGGTATAGGTCGTAGGTTGTCACTATGGAGTTTGAGGATGTAGAGGGTCATGATAGAAGGATAATGACGCGTTTGCAGTTGGGTAAAAGAGGGGAGGGGATGAGACTTTTGCAATTGGGTAAGAGAGGGGAGGGGATGAGACTTATACACTGGCAAAATTAGAATTAAAACATATTCCGAGGTATAAAACGTAATGTCGTCTGTACAGCTGCAGGTATTTGTCTACAGCTGCAACTATTTGTAAATGACTACTCTGTAAAGCGCAGACCTTGAAATTTTTAAGGCTTAGCATTCGATCTCCCTTCGGACGGTGTCTTGTTTAGTACAGGTTTAAGCCTAGGTTGCTGGTTTAAGCCTAGGTCGGTGCCATAGAACATAGACAGTTGGAGAACCTAAAACCTGACATTAATATACGTAAAATGTTTTGGGATGAATTGTGGAGAATATGAGCACTAAATGTCTATTTGAAACTACTCTTTATCGGTTGAACATCACAGTAATATAGATTCATAAAAATATTAGATAATAAGATACATATATTGGGGATCTGATTGGTGTGGCGGCTGGAGCACTCTCCTACTTTCTCAAGGTTCTTACTCCTACTTTCTAATTCCGGTTTTGGCAGATTTTCAAAGGTATACCGATCGCTATATATTCGATAGAGCGATCCTATAAATTAGTAACACGATGATCGAAAGCGTTGAAACCCTAAGGTATTTAGGAGTAACAATCACTAAAGATTTATCGTGGGGAAGACACATCTGGGAAATATGCGGCCAAGCGAAGAGAAAGCAAGGATTTATAAAAATAGTATTTGGGAAATGTGATGAGAAGACAAAAGAGCGATGCTACTTTTCACTAGTTAGGCCCCACCTCGAGTATGTAGCCAATGTATGGGATCCTAATGAATTAGGTTTGATCAGAGAACTAGACAGTGTGCAGCGTAGAGCAGCTAGGTTCGTTAAAAGGTGTTACGATAGCTTGAGTAGTGTATCAGAATTAATACATGTATTAGGGTGGGAATCATTATCATAGCATATGTTGAAGTACAGATTAAATTTTTCACAGAAATTTAAATCGGATAGCTTCACTGAAGATGTTAGGCATATATTAAAAACACCAGCGTATTATGCTAGATTCGACCAGATAAATAAGATTAGAGAGATAGATTGTCGTACTGATTGATTCAAAATGTCACATTTCCCCCGTACTATAAGAGAACACAATGGACAGCATAGCAAAGGGATAGGTAGGGGAAACATTTTAGAGTAGTCTATAGTGCATGATGCATGTATTAACAACCAATCCCTTATTACTATGTAGATGCCCATAGTCTAGTTGCCTGAGACCCTATAGTAGCATGTTTGCATGTTTATAGTGCATGCTTGGTGGTCTTCACCCCCTACCACACACCCTCGCGGTGGCTTGCAGGGTATCGTGTTGTCACTACTCGTGAGCTATATGGAGAGCACTTAGAATGCAGTACTCCTCCGTCGAATTGGACGTTAAACCGTGGAACTTTAGGCGGCTAGCGTCGACGCAGGTTTTTCTCCACTCTCCCGCCACTTCTTAAGATCTCCTTCTTCTAGCCAAATACCCACCTTTTCGTATAGCGAATATGACATAATTTGTCCATAAATTACCCTTACTACAACAATAACAAGCTTTCTCCTAATAATCGACTCCGACTCCTAGAAATCGGAGTCGGAGTGAAGCTGGCAGGAAAGCTGCATAGGACGAGTTTGCCGCATGTTACGTAGGCATGTCGAGGCTGAAGGACGCCGGGAACGTCAAGCGATTCGAACTGGGCATGGAGCGAATAGCTAAGGACGTTTCCCAGGCAAGCGAGGACGAGACCACGAAAAAAAATGACCGAATCCAAAGAAGCGCCATCCGCTTTTGTTCTCAATGCCCACCCCTTATTCAGAGACGCCGCTTCCTTTGGAGATTTGAGGAAGGCTGCTCGTGTACCCCCGGACAGTCAGGTTAACGGGACAGCAACGTCTCCCCGAAAACGACGGAACAATGTCTTTCAAATCGCCGAGGACCCCAGAGCGTAACAATGGGAGATTTGTATCGCCGACGGGAGATGGATGACCGCTGCCTTAAGGTGTTCGGTCGGGCGAACAAATGCGGTCCTTGGGAGGAAACACGAGTACCTGGATCGTCGCGAAGACACACATTAGGGGAGAGCGCGTCCCTTATTTGAAGATTATAAAGAGGCGGTCCGGCGGCGTCGAGCGGGTTATAAGTCTGACCCCGCAATTGTAATGGCTACATGAGGGTGAGCCTTGCCACGCTCCTCGTAAGAGAGAGGATAGCGGTTCCTAGCGGTTCATTCAACCTTGCCGCGGACGAAATAATAACGTACATTGCCGAAGATTGAACCTCTTCCTTGTGAGGAGTCAGCTCTTACTGGGCAGATGATTCCATACGGGGGACAAAATGTGACGACCCGTAGCGTCTTCGACCGTGTCGAATGAAGCTGCCATCCACCCTATCTCTTCTCTATCTGGTTAGGTTGATCTTTGAAAAGTTAATCGCAGGTGTCCTAATATAAATTTATCACAAATACGCGCTAAAAATAAGTACCTACAAAAATATTTTCTTTCTCTAAAAATTGCCTATCATGCATTAGTAGAATAACGATAAAATTTTAGTAATAATTAATAAATTAATTACTTATCTACACATATGAGATGTGAATTAGTTCCTTACTTTAAAGTTCTATTGAGAGTCAAGGGAAGGATCATTATGGGTGTACAGAACGAACGATATACTTCGTGCTTCTAATCCTCTTTGGTACCATTTCTCCAGTTATATCTTTGCCATAGTGTTGTATAGATTGAACGTCAATCAAATTAGAAAATAAGTGTTTCGAGTGGAGATAACAAAACCATTTCTTTGTATCGCGGCTGGATTTTTGAAAGTATAATGGTAATTGTACCGAATAGTTGCTTTTTTATGTAGATACAACTGAAGTGCAATTTCAGCACCAGAAAAATTAATACCAAGAGGAACAAGTAAATATGTGAAATGTGTTTCTGAATCTACTAATTAAATACTTCAGTTCAACCTTATCCTTCAAGCCACTCCACAAAATGATTGTGACAGCCTGCGATAAAAAAATGAGTCATTCATTCAGTGTAGTTGGCATTAATGCAATTCAGAATGCAAAATTACTGCAATATAACAAAAATCCTGGTCATATAGAGTTGAAATATTTCCATTTGAGAGAAACACATAATTACATAATGTTGGCTGAATGTATTTATATCAACATTCAAGCGCTACCTATAAGTGTTGAATCGTTATTTATTTCGATTCTCCCCTCAAGCGAAACGGTATATACCCTCGACATTATCTTCCTTCGCATGACCTCAAAGCCGATAAGATAAATCGGGATGTTTGCGGAAGAGAAATGGTGAGAGGGAAGAAAGAAGGGGGGGGAAGGAAAGTGAACGCGAAAAGTATTCTTATGAGTGGACTCTCCTGATGCCACTCGAGCACGCAAGCTTTTTCTATTGATTTGTCGAAAATTAGACTTCGATGAAGGCCCTTTTGGTTTTGTCACTTGTATGACAACAAATATTCTTATGAACCGTTTTAGAATGCCTGTATGTACTACAATAAGGAAACTACTGCGTAGGAAAATGATACTTTGTTCAAATGCCGATGATTTTCATTTTTATTCACTATAATTTTCAAAATATTTCTTGCGTTGGTGTGTTTCCAATGAATGTAGCGAGTTGGACTGTGGATTGGTTAATCGATGAAAATGAGAGTTGCAGGTAGAGGCGGTAGGAGACAAAGTGCAGGATTACAAACTTGACAATATCCCCTCTAATTTGTAAGGCATAAATGTGGTGAAGATTCTAACTTTTAGCACTGAAATAAATTACCACTATCGATCTTCTCATTAGTTTGGAAAATTTCACCCGTTGCAGAGTTCCACGCCTGGAACAACGTGCCGCGGAATATGGTAATGGTTTAACGCAAAGGTTGTCAGTATTTTATTGAGAGCACTCCCGGATTCATTGAGGAGGAGCAGCAATTTTGAAGGATTTCTCTGGACCAATTTTTCCACTTTGACCTTGAAATAACCCAGGGTCAATCCTCTACAGTATTAAGGTCCTGAGAAGAGAATTGTAACTTCGAATGCATTAGATCTTACTTTTTGGTATTCTGCGATGTCGAAAATGAAAGGGTTTGTGAAATAAACCTCACGTCGTGGGAGAGAAAAGTTTTCATTTCTCGATAGGCCTTCATCCCGAGAAACACTCCGGAGCCAAACGCTTCGGAATAGCTTGAGCGATATTTCTTTGTTGGGAAGGAACAATCAATATGACCATTCTTCCCCGAGCACGCAACGGAACTCGCCTTCGGCGACACATTCACGTCACGTACGCCGTCGTGGGATCCAAAAAACGTAAACGAGAATATACGAATCGAAGAGGAGGATAAACATGTCGCTGGAGCACCGCGACGAATTTTATTTTCCACAGGAAATCGAGTCACTTATTGCATTTAATTTAGAACTGGATCCCCATAGTTACATTATTCGATATTTGTGGGAGAAAAAAAACTAAGAAGAGTTACCTATATGATGGTGGATGAATCGCCGCACCAATGAGTGAAACGTATTTTCACAGAATCTCAAAGAAACATTAGCATTGATTATCTTTAGTTTAGTTGCTCAAACAGCTAAGGTTATATATTACGGTCTTCATCCTAAGAGAAGCACAGCATTCATGCCCAGGGTGGGATTCGAATCCAAGGCCTTTGAGTTACTATACCAGCTCGTTGCCAACCTGACTACCACGGTCGGATAAAAAAAAACATGGATTGAGAGTGATACGGTAGAGAAGGATGGTGTAACAAAATAATCCTACAAATTCTAGGGTGGGTGGCAGGAGGTGTATTATTAACTAACGTGAACGAAATAAATCAGTTCTCCAATCAAAATTGATAGAATAAAGAAAATATGATCGGGAACCTTGAAACTCACTCTTGCTAGACATTGTCCTGATATGTAAGAATGTTTGGAACAAATACAATACCTACAACTGAATACTTGCATCAATTAAAACTGCTATACTGTCATCGAATATGAAAAATAAATTTATTTTGAAACATCAACACTGATAAACTTGGGAACATGATTAATTGCAATAAGGAGAATATTTACTTTTTAACATTCTAGGTAAGAGAGTTTTTCTTTCCCGAAAGTAACCCTGTATAGTTTCTTTCCCGAAGGAATACGGGTTGATATGATCCGTGGAGTGAGCAATAATAACACGAGATAACGAGTTGATGGATTTTAACTAAGTAATTAAGTATGGAATCTTTATCAGGGTCGTAGTTTAACGCCGGCAAACTAATACGGCTTTCCTGTACATTTCTCTGATGCTAACACGATGATTTCTGCTTGATCTGATAGCTTTTAATAATAAGCAACAATCACGACTAAAACTCGGCAGTGAAGTGGTCATGACTTTCAAGATTAATTTCCACAAACTTTTGTGCTCCCCATTTACCTAACGAATGCAATCAATGCTTACGCATTACTGAAACTGATAGCTCTCAAACACCATTCATCACCGAAGTATTCCACGTCAAAGAAAAAAAATCCACCACGCTCTCATTGCTTCATAGAATTCGCCACAGACAAGGGCATTAACAAAATAAACATAACCGCATTCAGTCAGCCTTCATCCGTAACCTTAGGTTGATTTCAAATTTAATTAAACTGCCTGAGTCGCTCGGAAAATTGAGTGCTCAGCGATGCTTGAAGTAAAATTAAATCAAATTGCATAAAGATGGACCTAAATGTACTGGAAAACCATTAATTACTTCCCATGTAATCGTTCCTTTGAAAATAACACAGATTAATTTAACTGAAAACATTTAAACACTAGAAGCTTTCTTTCACAATACAAGCTATATCTTTTAAATCTTCCTTCAATTTGGCGCCACAAAAAGTATTCACATACAGTAACCCTCCCCATCTGCACCCCTACTCGCTCCAGGCATGAAACCCTGTCCGACGGCGGACTGTGTTAATTGAAACGGAGGGATTAATTAACAAACAGCCGGCCGGCTAATCTTCCGCGGTTGGTTTCGTAAGCGAATATATATTTTCTCGCGCTCTTGATTTCCTTGCTCTGCTTGCCGCATCCGGAAAGGGATGGTGCGAACAGGTTACGTCGCCGTTTGCCTCCCCTCCCCCTCTTCCAAGCGCCGGGCCCCGGCCGCCGTCTTCTAACCACGTCGGTAAAATAGCCGGCGTCGTCCAAGCTGACCCGAGAGAGCGTCAAGGAGTCAAGTTCGATCGAGCTTGCGAAATGAGATTTGGGATGACTCGGAGACGTCAAGTGGAGAGATTTTATTGAACGCATTTCACATTGACGTCCGGCAACCCTCAGGCCGTCGCCCTTCTCGCTTCCGCATCCGCGTACTTCATTTGTGTGGGCTCCGCACGAGGGCAATATTTCCGCGATTACCTCTCGCATTTTTGCTTACTTACTCTTCAATTGATTCAGGGGAGTCGGATTGGTGTGGTGGTTAGAGTAATGAACTCAGAACCCGAGGACTCTGGTTCGAATCTCAGCTGTGGAAAATATTTCCCATATTCAAACCAGTCCCTTCTTGAATACTGCGTGGAGATGACTTCAAGTCTGATACTTCGTCCGTCGAATGAGACTTTTAAGTCGAGGGATCCTTGCCGCCTTACGTTAAAAGCAATGTCCTTTTTTCCTCGTACAATTAGGGATATGAATAGCGGTAAATATGTCCAATACGAGTGAATCAATGTATATCATAGGTCGATGCATGTTGGTATAAGGACTTGAAGGTAACCCAATTAACAGCATGTTTTTGCCTGCTTAATTTTCTATTTTTCTATTTTTTAAATTGTGAAGTTTAGACTAGTATATTATTACTAATCCTTGTTTATGCATGACATGTAGTGCATGTTTGGCGAGAATTCACCCCCTGCCACACACCTTTGTGGTGGCTTGCAGGATATTATGTAGATGTAGATGATAATTGTATTAGTGATACGAGCTTGATAGAAGAACTAGGATGGGTATTACGACCAGTAAGCAGAATGAAATTTATACTAAACCTTTTAAGTGAATTCGAAGCAAATTTTTTTACAGATGACATCAGATAATATATTATGCTAGATTTGATCAGATAAACTTGTTGAGAGAAATAAACTGTCGTGCCGATATCTTTAAATGCCATTTTTTCCGCGTATTATAAGGGGACATCCTGGGCAGCATAGCAAAGGGATAGGTAGGTGAAATATTGTTTGGGTAGTCTGTAATGCACTAAGCATTTTTTATCGTTACTAACCCACGCATGCTAGGTAAATACTCGTAAACATTTTTAGAGAAATGCCATTCCAGTACCAATAATCACTTCGTTACTATGTAGACACTAACCGTTTAGTGGCAAGTGACTCTTATATCTAACTTATTTCCATGCAGTAGTGGAATTGTAGCTCTTACAATTAGTCGTATTGCATTGCATTGCATTGCATTTTTGGTGATCTTCACTCCCTGTCACGCACCCTCACGGTGGCTCGTAGGGTATTATGCAGATGTAGACGTAGAGAAGCAGGCTAATATTGACGCCGGGTTTATTTTCATTCTTCCGTTACCATCCTTGGGTCTTTCCTCCCGGTCTGAAGCCGCTTCAAGTAGGCACAGAGCAAACTTAGAATCACAGATTAGACCGGTCAATTGAACACGGTTTACCGTAAAGGAAAAATCAATGGCAGCGATGTCAAAGTAGTGATCACAGTATCAAGATGAAATGTTACACTCCCGAAAGATATTAGTTAGTTTAACCGTGGAATATTAAATGCTAAGTCTGCATTACACGGCTATAAAGACCACCTCATCAAGCTCTCCGGGAAATTATTAAATTTAAAATTGGCAATAACGTAGATACCTTTCCCATCACCAAAAATATGAAGAAAATTTAAAGAGTACTTATAAAAGAACTTAATATTAAACTAGAAGGCATACTAAAACGTTCGCCGTTTAGGGACAAGCTACATAAAAGGCAAAAGTTACCACGAAGATCTCAAGAAGAAGACTGGTGCATTTTAAGCTCGGAAAATAAACGGTAAACATTTGGGAAGAGTTGAAGGACAAATTCACTAATTATGTAATGGGTACGTTAAAAAGTACTATCATTCAGAAATTCCATAGGTTTCTCCACCCGCTTATATCAATAAATTACAAAACAGGACGGTGGTGGTTAGAAATTTATAATCTGAGATAAATTCCTTCCTTTCAGGCAGTATTTGTATCAAATTTATGATAACAATTTTTAAAAATCATACTTATGCTCTTGTAGTAGTTGCACTGATAGTAAAGACAGGATTAGAATATTAGCTGCTGCAATTGCTTAAGTTACATGCATCGCCAAGCCCAATGTAACCCAAAGGACAATCATTACATCCGTCCCCCCCAGGTGATTCTAACGCATGATCTTTGGGTTGCCAGGTTTGAGCGATACCGACCCGCTATCACTGTTGGCTCTTATCCTTTGAATGGGTGCCACGGTTTCTATACCATTTAAATTAACGTAAATGAGAACTAATTCAGCAAATGACAAGATTTTAACATTCACATCTAAGTAATACCCTGAGAGCCACCGCGAGGGTCTCTGGCAGGGAGTTAAGATCACCAAACGTGCACTACTTTCGTGCAACTAAGAGCCACAATGCTACGACATAGGTACTTCATGGAGACATGTTAGATAGATGCCTCTTCCACACACCATCGAGGTGGATCGCAGGGTATTACGTAGATCTACATATAAAGGTTACCCGGAACTAGATGGTGAGTATCTACCTAGTAATGAAGTTATTACTGGTTCTGGAAAGGCATTGTCTAAACATATTTGTCTGTATTTCTAGCATGCATGAGTTATTGATGCTAAAATATGCTTCGTGCACTACAGACGACTCCAGCAATATTTCACCTACCTTTCCCTTTGCTTTGCTGCCTATTATGTTCTCTTATGGTACGCGGACAATCTATCCCTCTAGTTTTCTTAATCTAATTAAATATGCTACCATAATATGCAGGGGTTCTTAATATATTTTTAACGTCATCTAAAACATATCTGGATGTCGACACCTTTAATCCCGTAACTAGCATTGTAGATGATCACGCTAAAGAGCACCATAATCCATGCACCACACCGTAATCCAACTGTCGTCTAAAAGTGCAATTCGCTAGTCTTATTCCGACCCATATTCCTCTTGGCTCCAGCACCTCCCCTTTTCTCATCATCTTCCTCTGCCTTTGAAGTCGGCCTTGCTTTTCGGTCAAACGTTACGGTCCGCGAGGCGCCGTGCCGCTGTGTGCGTGCGAGAGGAGATCTCAGGTCATTCCCTTCTCCGGAGAGCGTATCCGGATGTGAGAGGAGGTGGAATGGAGCCCAGGCCGGCCGCTCGAGACGAAGGAAAGGGAGGGATGTTTTTCGAGCGAGGGGAGTGGCTGCTTTAAACTTTGCACTTGTGAGGCGATGAGGTGGTGTGTGCGGTTGTTGGGTTGGGGGGGGGGGGAGAGAAAGGTTCAAGGAAGTGGGTGGGGGAGGTATTGCGTCTTACGCTCAAGGCTGTCGAAGCATGTTTTCAAACGATCGGCGACATGGCGCGAGTGTAAGCGCGAACAGATGAGCGTTCAATAGGCTTGTGGCTGGAAATGTCGAGAGGTAATGTGCTAGGTTAGATCGGATACCATTAGCAAGGCTTATATGTTCCTGTAAAATTTTTCAAGGTGTTACAAACGCTAAGGTTTTGCCGCAACTTCGACGTCTTAAACTTAGCTCAAAGCTTATTTCCATTCTACAGACACGTACGGCTAAAACTAGCCGTTATAGTTTTATGCATATGAAAAGCGTAGTCAACTTGGCTTTACATCTATATCTACGTAATACCCTGCGAGTTACCACCAGGGTGTGTGGTAGGGGGCTTGCCTACGATTGCGATAGGCTGATAATCGACTCTTTGGCTATCTATATTCATTGGGTATATGGTTGTAAATGTCAAGAGCTAATGTACTAGAATATATCGGGAACTATTAACAGGAAATGTAATATTCCTCCATTCTTAGGATAGCCAGAATTTGGTTTCAAATTGTTCCAATCGCTACTTCTATGACACATCTTCTAACGTCTTAAACGTATTCCAAAACTTACTCCTGAAGCGGATACAATAGACACGACCAGCTGAACCTTTGCATTGTAGTTTTACGTATATGATAGGGGTGCCAGATATGCCTTCGGCTGCGATCAATCTTGAGATCAAATGCTGAAAAAAATGAAATTGTCGAATATGATTCAGATGAAGCCAAATAATGATGAACTGTTCAATTGAGACTAGTCCCTGCACCAATAGAAAATCCCAGAAATCTTTCCGACAGCCCGATCTGAATTGACCTGTTAGTCACCTCTGGCATATCATATCTTGCTGGGAAATAATGGGTGGCTCAGGTAACATAATTACATACCCAGGTAAACTTATTACCTCAACCCTGACACGCGAATTTTGTAAGCCGTTGGGTATAGTAATTGTAGTGACCTACCCTTGCTATCCTGACCAACCACTGCACGGTTTTAGCACGATGGTTTAGTTACACGCAAGTAACATATCATTTGACTGCATGCGCCGCGTGCAGGCTTGGTGATGATTCACTCCCTGTCACGCACTCTGGAAGTGGAGAGCACGTTAACTATGAAGGAAGTGTAGATGTAAAATTTGAGTCTCCACAGTCTCCCAATGACATTGCTATTAGAGCATCCCGCTACAACTCAAGGATAAATGGCAAGGGGTGAATATTAATAACAAGCACTAATACTAAAATACTTGGATTACTTATTAGCATTACACGGTATTTGTTTAAAACTGTACGGTATTATTAACGTTATACGGTACCTACTTATTCACTCGCGATACGATACTTATTAAAATTGTCCTGTATCAACACTATAGGGTATTACGTAGATAGATAGATTATGCGGAACCGATTCTACGAGGTTCATTTTGTGGAATACGTACAAGGAGTGACTAGAGCAAATTACTTAAACACGAGTAATACATGTGTTCAAGCAAATAAAACTTAAAGTGTGTTAATAATTCTAATTATCTCCCGATAACTCTGTTTTAATCTATTAACGTCGCATTGTGAATGCGGAAAATGAACGGCAATTCATACATATTAACATTTCTACCATCTACTATCTATCTAGCTTTTTTTTATTTATCATCTAGCCTACCATAGTAACTGGGGCTTTTAATCAAGTAAACGTATCCATCTTAAAAATGGACCGCCATAACAAGCCTCATGTAAATAGGCCTCCATCAGAACTGGGCTGCGAATAACGACGAGTCCGTTGTTAAAATGGCGTTTTGAACTTGTATACAAAATAGCAGAATCTCCGTCTGGAAAAAATATTCACTCTGATCGGAGAAAAAAAGCATTCACTTGTCTAGGTGAATTGTTTTTTCTTCGCGAAAATTCTGCAATAGAGCATGTCAACTCTCATCGCCCTGTTTCCATTCTAGTCCCTCCAACAGTAAGTAGCATTCTTCTTTCGCGGTAGTATTTTTTGACTCACAGATTCCCTTTGTGCTTTACCAGATTAAAAATAAAACTTAAAATTTTTTTTAACAAATACTAAAAAAGTTTATTTTTCCCCGTGAATGGCGTTTTACCCGATTAGTGAGTTAAATTCTGCAGTCCAATATTTCAATTCTGGTCTAGCCGTGGCTCTTTAACCGAGGGTGTGAATAATGGGAGAGGCCGACGTGAACCTATGTGCGAGAGGAAATGGGTTAAGGGAAAGGGACACGCCCACCTGGGGGATCCACGGGAGCCGGAAGTGAGTCAGACCTCGAAGCGGAACGGGACGAGAATTTCGTGTCACCACAGACGCGATCGATACGCATCCCCGTCTCGAGAGCTTCACTCGATTCGGTCGGAAACGCGCGGCAAATTGACGCCCGCCTGCGTCGGCGTCATAACCCGCGAGCGGCCAAAATGGTACGCGCCAGGGGGTGCCAAGGTGCCACCCTTTTAAGAGGGGGGAGTCCATAAATTACGTAACACTAAAAGGGGGGAGGCGGGGCCGGGCCAAATGCTGCGATGCACCATCTACGGGTAGAGGGGTGGGCCGAGCCTTCCGCTCCGTTGGGAGAAAATGCATCGTAAATTCATTCCTTGCTCAAATGATTATGACGATGCATACGATAATTAGGTAGCTAATAAATAACAGAATTGGAAAATAAATTGATGCTTTTTTTAAATTTCTTTTTTATCTTTCACAAAAAAGTGTGTTCAATTGAAGAAGTGTTACGTAACGTAGGGGGTCTTAGCACTGGGTACCTAGAGAATACTACGGAGCCTCTACTCTTCCTTATTTGATACCTCATATTTCCTAAAGTCCTCGGTATTCTTAGACGATTTTGATTATCCCTTGGTCTTCCACATGGGGTCTCTTTTCTTCTCTTTTTCGCAGTATTATGCTATTGAAAAATCAATTATGTTACTATTGACTATAAATACTTTTTCATTCCACATTTAAATATTTTTTATGTGGAAAGAGAAAATATTTATTTCATTCTATAATGGAACGTTTCCACAAAGTAATGCCTGAAACAGTTTCTTCTATTATGTCACTAATATATGTACCGCGTATTACGCAAATCATGCATATCCGTAGATTCTAATTACTAGTACATTTAAGGTTCATCCTTTTTCAGCTGGAGGAATGGGGTCGAAGCAGGGTTGAGGAAGATGGGTGAGAGATAGGAGGATGCGATGGACGAGAATATTTTCTAGAAGCTTAGAGTATTAGACGTAGGCAGTTGAACCTGAATGCCAATATCAGTATTTAATCGTTAGGACCTTGAAAGAAAAGAATGATAGGTTTCCTCAACCATACATTGCAAGTCATAAAAAGCAGCCGCCGTTTTTTGTGATTATGCTCGGAGCCTTCCCTTTTTATTTCCAGGATATCCAAAGAACTTGAATATTTCATTTATTCGTCGCTTACTCCTTTCTATTGGCGATCTGAATGCTCTTAGTTCCGCTCCATATATTTGAAATAACTGCCGTGAGTGAAGTGAAATGTTGACGTTTCATTTTGCCTCACTAATTCACAGAGATTTCTTTGAAGGGAGTGATAGCATGATATATCAGACACCTTTGGTGGATTTTTCTACAGTTAACTGCAATACAAGGCTAATTCAGATAGAATAGTATACGCCAAGTTTTTAAGCATCAACATAATTTTGGCATAACCTACATCTACATAAGGCTATGCATATGTATTTGTTAAAGAAACTAGTCACTACCACTAGTCGTTCATCCTAAGATTGGTTTGACACCGCTCTTTACTCAATTTCTGTATTGACTAACCTCTTTATAAAGGCAAAATTCTTTTCTTTCACATCCTTCACTACGCGCTCCATACATCTCATCAGAGGTTTTCCTGGCCATTTTATCCGTTTACTTTTCCCCCGACGACTATTATCATCAGTCCTGCATTAAGTTATGGCCAATTAGATTGACCGTCATCTTTTTAAGAGTGTCATACCTCTATTCTCTCCCAATCTTCTTAGAGATACTTCGTAAATTACTTGACCTATACATTATACGGCACATACATGATATTGCATGCATGGTGATTATTAAATCCCTGGTACACATTCTCAGAGGTGTAGCTTTCAGGGTAATCCGTAGAAGTAAATGTTTATGCAGCTGATGCCTGCAAAAGCTTCACTGTTCAGCGGCAAGGCCAAAGTTCACCGTAACACAGTGAATACTGTTCATCTACATCTACATAATACCTTGCAAGCCACCACACGGGTGTGTGGCAGGGGGTGATTGCTCACCAAACATGCACTACATATCATGCATAAAAAAGGAATAGTATTAATATAGTAGTCAGAACTACACTATTTAAAAAAGATAGAAATTGCAAAGCAAACATGCAAAAACATTCTGTTAGTAGGGTTAGCTTTAAGTACTCATACCAACATACAGCTACCAATGCTATTCATTGCTACTCTCCGATTGGACATATTTACCGTTATTCGTATCTCTAATTGTGCGAGGGAAAAAGGACATTTTGAATCGGCCAGTTCGGCTGTTGAGTAGGTACGTTTCGTTGCATTCGGGTGGCTAATTTTATTTAGCTACAACCATAAACGCAGCTTAAATAATTGGATAATTAAATCTCAGGTGTTCCACTGAGTAAGATTCTCAATTTTTTCTAACAGTTGGGTGGAAATTTTATTTATCTGCTGAGACGGTACCAAATATTACATAATTGATGCAAAATTGACAAATTTCAGGCTATAACTTTAAATTTGATGCAGATATTACTCAAATTCTCGTAATTAATTTGAAGCTTTACTGGGTATAGGTCAAGGTCCGATTAATTAGCAGTCTCCACGTTAGTGGTAGATACATGCTTCACTCGGCAAAACGTATAGGTACCACTAGGTGGCGCATGTGGAACACCAAGGCCTTCAATACATACTTGTGAGAAATTTGCCAAGCTGGAAAATAATTTATGACCTGACAACTATCGTGCTGGAAAGCTTGGTAAACTTTGAGAGCCATAGAGTATTAAACGACTGAGAATGAATGATTACGTTAAGAACGAGGCCAATAAAATAATTCTTACGAAACGATCTAATTCGCCCTTCTCACTCAATTAACTTCGCATTCATGATAAATTGCGTATAAAGAGGGAAAAGAGATCATCTACTTCTTATCTTTATGAAGAGTAATGGCAGCAATCATTGAGCACAAAAAGAAATCAATAAAATACCCCCAGCCATATATTAAATGAACCTTTAATTTTAGAATATTACTCCACTCTTCTGTGGCTAATCATGACAGATTGTGAGTCATGAAAGTTGGTAATAGAGAGAAAATTGACTCAAACCTTCTATTCAGTCATTTAAGTCATCCGTATGTCGGTTGCAACAAAATTCTAAGATTTAATATTAACAAGTAATAGAGAAAAGGGAATGTTACTGACGGATCGAATTCTATCGGTTCATTCAAACTTTCCAACTAAATCTTATTATTTACGAAAAACAATCAGAATCTCGTAATCAACTCAGGGGTTAGGTCGTTGATACGTATCAAATGAACTTCTGATCGTAAATGTCTTTTGGTGGCATTTACGTGTTTTCACTAAGCATTCTTCGGTTATCATAAACTGGTTTTTTCGTACATATTTTCGAACAACTGCCGAAACGGCCTCATCTATTTTCAAGTCTGTAACTGCTGGTTTCCGACCGAAGGAAAGGTAAAAGTATGGAAATGGAAGGATAAGGAGGAAGGGTGGAATAAAACCCGGCGTCTGGATTAGTACTAAAAGGCGCCTTGGAGACCACGTCTTAACGTCCGATTCGACGGACGGAGTACTGAACTCGAAGTGCTCGCAACACAGCACTCAAGTAGGGGCCAGTTTGCCAATTCTAAATATTTGTAAGTGCCGGGATTCGAACCCAGGGTCTCGTAGTAGTAGTCCAGTATTTTAACCATTACACCAAATCCTACCCCCTAAACGAAACGGTTCGGTATCCATGAAACGACCCTATTTATCCAGAGTCGAATCGTAAAGGAGCGGCTTCCCTGAGAGCGAGAGCGCTTTTTAGGGTCAGCTCTATCCGCAATATCATCCTATCCTTCCTCTTTTCAATAATTTTTCAGCGCCGAGATTTCTCAGGCTTTTTTTCGTTTCATCCGCCTAGTATCGAAAACCGCATTCACCGCAATCATATCTGTTGTGTTTTTCTTTGCGAGACGCAATTCTTTTTTTCATTGCTATGTCTCGCTTTTCATCACTTATTCGAGAAGACTTCGTAGTTCCGCATTTGCTAAAGTTGAGATAAGCGATGACGCAGTCTCATTTGAGTTAAATAAGAAGTAGGTACCTACTTATCTCGGTATTTTTCACTTTTTTTACTAGAAAGTAATAATGATGGATAGGAACAAAGCCCTCACAAACCGTCATGATCAAGAGATGGATTGATTAAGCTAAAAATGAAGCGTCGCTAAAATAACCTCCCAGAATAACTTTTACCACGGAAATTACGGCTGGATTTCACGATTATATGTATTAATTACAAGGTTATTCTGTCTGGTATTGGAGCCCCCTCCCCAGATTAAATTGACTCGATAAATCCACATCGCAAGAGCTTGAGGCCGAGCAGGCCGCGAGGTAGCCAGGTTGGTAACGTACTGGACAAATACTCGCTGCCTCTGCAAATTAACCGTACGCACGGTAACATGCATAGGTAAATTTTCCCATTTTTCCGAAATACTTTCATCATTTTCAACATAAATCATTCACAGATCGGTAGGTTCCACAGTAGCAGAGGCAGACTAATTAATATGAAAAATGTAAAGTGATCAGCATCGAATGTATTGCATTCACATTTGTAGGTAGAGAACTTAATGAAATCACTCTTTCCCAGGGCTGTTTAATACGAAATACAGCAACTGTAACTCCCGACCTCTCCCGGCCAACAGGCTGAAAAATGGCTGAAAAAATTTTATGACCATAATACGGCCAATTACCCGGCAACAAGGTATATCTACATCTACATCTACATAATACCCTGCAAGCCACCACAAGGGTGTGTGGCAGGGGGTGATTGCTCACCAAACATGCACTACATATCATGCATAAAAAAGGTATAGTTGCTTTCATTAAATTATCTAGGTATCTTGCAATTTCTATTTCCTGGCAGCCGTAAAAGCTTTATCTTTGATTTTTTCCTGACTTCGCCGTTTTACAAGTTTAGGACTTAGTGCAGAAATAAAAAATTCTAGTCCATTTCATAGAAGTTAAGGTTTGTTGTAGGTGCAGCGATGTTGTTCCAGGTGCTACTTGCGACTGGTCGCACAACTGCAAAACCTAATCCTTAGACACCTTACACGCGAACCTATTAAACCCTCCCTACACTCGTCTAAGTATGATGTGAAAGTGCCTTTAAATTTTTGCCATAAAGAAAAATTTCTCCAGTGTTTTATTCACGGGTAGTCATGAGGAGCGTAACTAAAGTGTACTGCATAAGTAGCCAACTTTTTGCATAATATCCTAATGGCCAGTTACCAAGTAATCAGAATTTTTGCAACGTGACCATAGAACTCTAATAATATTGGTAGACGTTAAAATGTTTCTGTTAGGATGCCAATACATTTACTACACGTAGTACTTACAATCTAGTATTCGCATGGCTCCATCATATTTAATCATTCACCGGATGTCCTTCAGCAAGTGATTGTCGTCTTTGGCATGGGTCTTTCAGGAATTTTCACGTACGTGGACATTTTCACGAATTATCAAAATTCTGCTTCAAGGTATTCATGAGCGTTGAATGAAGATCCTGGAAAGAATTAATTAAGAGTAATATTATTTGTTCCTTATTTCATGGGATGGGCAGCGCTCAGAGGGATTAATTGGGGAAACAATAAAATTTTTTGCCTTTCTAAACATACTTGACACAAATGCGAAACGAAGAAAGGCTAAACTTGGGATTTTTTTCTTGACATGGAGTACATTTTAGTGCATGGAATCCTTTAGGTGACACAACTCTCACCCTTCTCCAATGATTAATCTACAGCTAGATCTATGTAATAACCTGCGGGCTTCAGTAACATCGCTTTTTTGTCTTCTCGTAACATTTACCGAGTACTTCTTTTTAGTACTTTTAATAAATAGAAATAGTAATAGTAACCGAGTACTTGTAATAAATCCTCACTTTCTCTCGGCTCCGCGCACATTTCCCGGATGTCTTCCCCACGATAAATTTTTCGCGATAGTTACACGAACCTACCTTAAAGTACCTTATGGATTCATCGATTTCATTTGTCGTTTTACTTACAGTATAAAATCATTCTAACGTATTATTCCTCTTCCAAAAATGAATAGCTACACACTTTTTTAAGTTTAGTTCTAACTGCCATTTGTGCACCACTCTTAAATTGCATCTAAATCCTTGCCAAGTGTTTCCCTATCTTCTTCATTTGATATACCCCTGTACACTACCGCGTTGTTTGCAAAAAGTCTTAGTTGACTACAAACTACGGTACCCAAAGCGTAGATGAATAAAAGAAATAGCAGCGGTCCTATTACGCTATTAGATTCCACTCCTCTGACATGAAATGAAGCAGGGATGTGACCCGAAAAGGCACTTTACGTTTCTTGCCGTACCTGGGAGGCACCCGAACCCGAGTCCGAGTCTCGGCGTTGAGAGAGACCCAACCCTTCACCACGGGTGGTTTATAGCACCAACTGACCAGTCACACTATAGTTTATAACTTCTTAAAGTTAAACAAATCACAAAGCTATGTTCGTCTTTGTGCTGCACTAGTCACGTTGATGAAAATGGTTTTTTCATCGGAGTCATATGATAGATATTAACCAATTTACATGCTTTAGTCATTAAATGTACATTAAACTGGCTTGGTTTACTAATTCACATAAAATGGTTAAAATATATCGTACAACTGTGTTCAAAAAACCATTTTCATCAACATGAATAGTAAAACACAAAGATGAACATAATTGTGCGATTTATGCTTAACTTTAAGAAGTTATAAACTATAGTGTGACAGGTCAGTTGGTGCTATAAACCACCCGTGGTGAAGGGTTGGGTCTCCTTCAACGCCGAGGCTTGGACTCGGGTTCGGGTGCCTCCCAGGTACGGCACGAAACGTAAAGTGCCTTTTCGGGTCACATCCCTGAAATGAAGAGCTCAATGCGACCGTGGTTGCATTACTTAGTTGGACTGTGTGCTTTTTGGTCACCGATCAATCCAACCTTCGAGCTGAAAGGATGGGATGGTGATAAAAATACGAATTTTAAGGTAATGTTGCGAAGAACGATAGCTAAAAACTCGTGAAAGAGAATCAGAAGAAGGAATGATAATTTTAATTTCGGATAACGAGTGCACAAGTACACAGTTAATGGTTTGTACTCTAACAAACACAAAGTGTTAGAGCACTAACAAACCAAGCCGCGTAGAGTATAACTCAGACGGAGTGCACCTCGCTAGACGGAATAGAATCACTGCCAACTCTAGGCTAACGTCTTTGATTTACGGTCTCGCAGTATCTACATCTACACGATACCCTGCAAGCCACCGAGAGGGTGTGTGGCAGGAGGTGAAGATCACCAAGCATGCACTATAAACATGCAAACATGCAACTATAATGTCTCATGCAACTTGATTGTTAGTATCTATAGTATTTAAGGGGTTAATACATGCATCATGCACTACAGACTACTCTAAAATATTTCCCCTACCTATCCCTTTGCTATGCTGCCTATTCTGTTCTCTTATAGTACGGGGGGAAAATGCCATTTTGAATCTATCGGTACGACAATCTATCTCTCCAATCTTATTTATCTGGTCGAATCTAGCATAATACGCTGGTTTTTTTAATATGTGCCTAACATCCTCAGTAAAGCTATCCGATAGAAATTTCTCTAATAGATTCAATCTGTACTTTAACCTACGCTCTGATAATGATTCCCACCCTAATTCTTTTATTAATTCTGAAACGCAACTCAACCTATCGTAACACCTTTTAACGAACATAGCTGCTCTACGCTGCACTGTCTGGTCAACCCTAATTCATTAGGATCCCATACACTGGCTACATTCTCAAGGTGGGGCCCAACTAGTGAAAAATAACATCGCTCTTTTCTCTTCTCATCACATTTCCCAAGTACTCTTTTTATAAATCCTAGCTTTCTCTTCGCTCGGCCGTGTATCGAGCGACGAGGACCCTCTTTCCCTCCTCATCAGCGCCGCCAAGCCGTCGTCTTCGGGGACGAGGAGTCAGCCAGCCACTCAGCAGCCCCCTTAGTTAAGCGTGAAATGTTCCGCTTGCCCTCCTCCGTAATTTCCACACAATAAGACGAGCAAGAGGAAAGGTGAGGGCGGCGGGGGACAAGGGGATTGGGATACCACTGGACGGGTAACCGTGGGAGCGTATTTTGAAAGGGAGAAAGAAAGAGGGGCACATATATATAAGGTGCCCAGGTAGTCTTCTGGGTCGGTCTGGAGGTCGGAAGTGTTTCCGCGTGAAGGACCCATGTTCAAATCCTGCCATTGGAGGACTTATAATTTGTTTAATTATATTTTTGGGTGAAAGAGTATTGCTACTAAGGAAGCGAGTAACGAGCGATGGAAGGAGCAAGAATGTAGTAATAGAAATAGCCAGTAGAATAGCCTCGGGGAAGTGGACATTCAACCAAAAGAACCATATACTTACGACTGAAAGACAAGCTTGGAAGTAAGTTGATATACAATTCATCAGAACTTAATTAGGAACACTCTTCTTTGTGACAGTGAGGCATGGACGAGAACAGAAGCATATAAGTCAAGGCTGGTAGTATTCTAAATGTGGTGCTGCAGAAGAATGAATTAGATAAAATGGAATGAGCGAATGGTCAACGAAGACGTCCTAAGAAGGGTGAGAAAAAGAGAAGTCTGTTGAAAACTTCGAAAAGAAGGTGAGACTGGAAATGAAACGTCGCATTGTGTATTCCATAAAGGCACACACTTGATTAGTATCGACCATGGTTTCGACAAGTAAATGTCACTATCAAGGATAATGAAATTTGATAGTGACATATACATGTAAAAACCATGGTCGGTAATAATAAAGTGTGTGCGTGTGTGTGTGTGGAATTTACAACGCGACGTTTCATTTCCAATCTCGTGGTTCCACAAACATAAACCTCAAACGTTAAACTGCGTTAGAAGTCGAGGTAATTTACTCGGCCTTATCTTGAGATTTAATCACCTGATGAAGGCAAACCTCAAGAGAAAAATGAATGGAAAGAATGGAGAAGGTAGACCTCGCATGAGATACAGGAAATTAGTGAAGAATATGAAAGCGAAGAATTATGCTAAAACGTAGGGTGGTAGAGAATGGAGTGGAGAACTGTACCTATCAAACGAATCTTAGGAGTGTGGACTTGTGATGAAGATGATATTTTTGTAAACAATATATCTTATGTGTTAACGGTATCACACTTTTTAAGCTATTAGCGAACTTGGGGCGCAATCAACGATCTACATAACACGCTTGCTCTGTTGTCGACATCTTTTCACGTAGCTAAGAGGAAAGATTACGTGATGCCTGTTCTTCAAAGATTTTGCGATAATCCAAAGCTACCTGATTAATTTGTTGAGAAAAAGGTTAGAATAGTGATCGCAAAAAATACCCTTCTTGGAATGCTTGCATTATATAGTCAGTGTTGGAGGCAAGGCACCGGAGGCAACCATGATACTGTTCCAGGATCTGGGGACAAAAACCAAAGTATAATATGTAATGAGAATAGAACGGCAGACGGAAAATATTAGCTTAACATTAAACTCGTCTGTCGGAGGAATGCGTCAGCAAAAGAGAGGTGCATGAAAAGAAGGGAAGTTGAGGCCGGAACCTAAAGCAAATATGACAAGATAAGGGCAGTAAAGAGACCTTGGCGTTTCATGGTCCCGTGGAATACGATAGTGGAAATTATAGAGAAAGGGGGCGAAAAAGGTTGCCGAAGGAAATTGTGAAGTGCTGGAGGAGTGGGTGAATGGAAAAGAAATTGCATACGATTGGATTTTCTCGGTGGCTATTAAAGGAAGGGCAGTGGAAAAGGTGGAAGAAAGAAAGCAAGAATGAACATTTGTGGTGAAATGTGAAGAAAGTTTACTAATAGGGAAAGAAAAATTGTGTTGGAAAGGGAGAATTCAATAAATGAGGGGAAAAGTAAAGTAGGGTAGGAGCACTCCATCAAAACTTGCACTTTTGTATTCTACCAACCGGTAGAATACGAAATGATAATAATTTATTTTCTTAAGTCACTAGGGAGTCTTCCTCAACTTACGATTCCTTTCTAAATTTGACACCCCAGATGATTTCCCGGCCTCGTTTCAAGACAGTCTCTGAGGGGGCCAATGGACCCAAACTCATCTCCTCGCATGCCTACGTTTATGTGTTACGAAACTGACAGGGCAGCAATTACTTCTGGCCATCTTTATGCCTACATGGCGTTTGATTAGTGGTGCCATACATTTTAAAAGTCTATTCTGTGGCATTATCAATGGTTCTGGGAATCACGCTGGAAGAATGTCCTACGGGATATACGACTGCCCTTCGCATGAGACGTCGGATTGTGGACGCCACGGTATCTTTCTTCAGAAGCAGGCCAATCAATCCAGCGCAGCTTTGGTGTTCTCAACATCCCTCGTCATCATCTTCACCACACGTTATCTCCCATGCTTGAGGCAACGATTCGCGCAGGGAAGATTTGAGCGAGATGAGAACTCTTCTTTGCACCGTGGTATTCTTTGGCTTCTCGAGGAACGAGAGGCACAGGTGGTGGGGTGGAAATCGAGAGAAAATGGGGGGAGGAAGGTTCTTTAATTTTTTCCACGGTCGGGAGGAGGCGTGTGGAGGGGAAAGTGGGGACAGCGAGGGTGGCCGGGGGTGGGTATGTGCGAACGAAGGGGGGGCCGGAAGGGAGTGAGAGAAGGCAAACCCTCCCCTTGCCCAAGCAGGCAGCCCTCCTGATTGGAGGCTCCGATGACTTGACTTGATTTGCGCCTGGCGAAAAAAAACGCGATCCCTCATATCTCCCACGCCGCGGCTCTCACGCTGGAGCGTCAATTAGTTCTTCATTTGCATTAGCATAATGCCAAGAACTCTGTGGGATGGGGGAGTGCAATGGTTTTTCAAATATTTTCACATCTGAAGAGTCAACCGGAAAGCCACAATGAGGGTGTGTGGCAGGGCATCCTCAACCATCCCCAAGAAAGCAACAAGCACTTGAAAACAAATGATACACCAATAGGTAACCAAATGATACACCTAGAAAACAGCTGGTCTTGATTAGGCATAGACTACACTATTTATCAATTTACGTTAAAATTTCATATGGGTAGATAAATTTGGTAGCCCGGTGGGTAGAGCATTAGGCCGCTAACTGGAAGTTACTGGTTCTAATCCCAGAGGTGACCTTTGGGCGCATTCCAGGAAAAAAACCTAATTGGGGTTATTTTTCCTTGGAACCAGAATTTTCTGGGAAACCACAAGCGGCTCAGGGAAAGGACCTGTCCCAACCTACCCTGATATGTGATTTCACTCACCGTTGCGCATAGTTAGTATTTGATGAGCTCTACGCTCAATGAACAGAAAAAAACCTTTTAGGTGAACACAACTTACTTTTTAGACAATTTGTGAAATATCGAAATAATGGTTTAAGTTATTGTGGCGGCTAGAGTACTTACTGGCCTCCCATTTCGAGAGCCCGGGTTCAAATTCCAGTGGTGTCTGAGATTATTCTGTAGCACACCAATATTCACTCAAGGGAGTAGAACGCCGGGAGAATCCTTCAAGTGCAGTACTCTGTTTTTCGGATAGTATCCCTTTAAGCCTTTCGAAAAGAGTTGTCTGGTTTCTTCCCACCCTTCCCTTACTATCTACAAATGCATTCCACAACCCGCCATCCACCCATTCTAGCAGGCGCAAATATCCTAAGCTGCTGTACGCCTTCCACAATAGAAACAGCATATCAAATGAATGAATTGTTTTATAATGTAGCAAACATCGCTGTATTAGAGTGTGCATATGTCCACATTGTTAGAAATAAAAATGGATTGACATGAACCGATTCCGGCTTGGAGAAACTTGATTTAATTACTGGCCAAAGGCTTCGAAATTTCTTACTACTTACTAAAACGAGGTTCTTAAAAAAAACCCAGAGAAACTTAGAACTTTTTTTCCCTAACCTGTTAAAATTTGCCCGCCATTTTTTTGCAATGTACACCACGCCCATCAAATTACCTAATGCTGATTAATTTTACTTAGTTTCTTAAAGTAAAACTCTATGAATGTCCTCCACATTGGAAAAAGTTATCGGTTAGTGAAATGTTTTCGAAAATCAAACACTAGCCATCTTATTTTTCAAGGGACATCCACAACAAGGGACAACAGACTACCAGCACTTTGGTAAGGACGTAGTGAAGTATAAAAAATGAACGTGGAAAGTTATACTTAAATTAGTATATTTGATGTGTCCTTATGTACGTTCAATGTGATTTATTACACACAACACCTCCATTCACGCTTGTTGTACTTGAGGTTCCACGTAAACAAGTGCTCAACGTGAATGCATGGTACGTGAATATGCCAAGAAACATGGGCTATCTCCTCAGAGATGGATACGAATATGTAGTGAGAGGGTGAAAACATCCACTTGATGGTTGATGTTCTTGTTTGCGTACAAATCTGCGAGGCAGGAACGATCAGTACGTATTTAAACGATTAACTGATGCAGATAACTCCGCTGATGAGTATTCATTTGCAAAAATGCTGCCGAGACGCCAAGGGTGAAAGGGAGGATTAACAAAAAAAATGATCAAGAGCATGATAAAAATCGCGGGGGGAAGGGATGGCTTCGTTAATTTTTTGTAATTCTTCAGAAGGCCGGCAAGAGCTCACGTCTCAAGAAAAAAAACAAAAGATACCGCTATTATCTTGAACGACCAATTTACCTATGAAGCTTTGAAAAAAATTATCCTTCACTGCCGTTTCACGCTATCGAACTTCGAGATCTCAATTACCACGGTGCACTCCAACCGGCGTTCAGAGATTATAAAATGTTTTCTGGTGTTGCCGAGACCGTTCTTGCACTCGTGCAAGAATGTATGTACATACGTATGTGTGAATAATATTTCGATCACCTCATGTCCTGTCCTACCAAATGAGGATAGCTTAATTAATTTAATTCAGAATTAAAGAGGGAGTCACACCTACATGCGGGAATTACTACAGATAAGGAAATTACGGTAAAATAATATTTCCAGTTCCAACAAATCGATTCAGAATTTACACAAAAACATTTATAATCACGCTATCATAATAATTCCAACACAACACAGCACATTTGAGAAGAGATGGTACTTTATTCCATCATAGTACGTCATTAAATTATCTAGAGTGTCTAGTCGCATCTATACTTAATCCATGTTAATTTCAGCAAATCTCGATGCGCCCCATTTTATCGATTTATAGGCGTAAATTGTTTTTCATCATAGCATATTGTTGCAAAAAATGTTTTCTTTTCGAAGACAAACGAAAAAGGTGTCTTTCGTCTGTATGTAAATATTTAATGGTTCATGTAGTCAAGGCTATTACGGCGTAACCGCTTTGGGTCAGAAAACTATCATTACCGGTCTCCCTAGATATAGATATCCAGAAAAGTTGAGCGGCAATTAAACAAGGAGTTGCATATTTACTGAAAAATGGGATTTTCCTCAGAAATTTACGAGCAATTTTGCAAATCAGCTTCGACGACTCAATGCGGTGATTGGCGCCGTATTTGCCGATACACTTGTGTAATTCCAGCAGGGCCCCAAAGAAAGAATCCTACTATTCTGTACTTTGCATTTCGGGTAAATCCATATCCAGAAGCTGTTGAGGCTGATACAGACAATAACAGGAATTTTTGTGTAACAAGGGTACATTTTCAAGGATTTTATGCGCTCTTATCGGGGCGTTTGTGAATTATGTGAGAAAACGATAAGTCAGGAGATAAACTTTAACAATTGGTGTTCTTAAGACCATGCTTCAGAATAGATGTTTATTTATCTTGTGAAGCAAGGAGTACTCCCATAAACCTAATTGGATAAAATGAAACTTCCTTACGACAGGGAAAGTTTTCTTAGCAGCTGAATTGCGATGGCATTACTTAGAATACTTAGATTAGGAGTACTCAAGAAATGATCTCAGGAAAATGGATAAATACGACGAGGAATCATTAATTCGCGAAAATTAGAATTTCATGGTAAAGTAAAGAGTACAAAAGGTGAGTGCTTCGTTGAAATGACCCCATAAACAGGATCAAATATAGTCAATCCGCGATGGAAGAGTAAAGTGCTTGAGAGGAGATGGTAGGCCAAATAATTCGTCTTTGTGAGCCGAAAGAGAAATCAGTACCTACGTACATATCTATTAGGATTAAAAAAATAATAATTGGCATGCATACAGATAAGCTATGCTGTAAAGTGAAAGAAGCGAAAGAAATGTGCATGGTAGGTAGTACGTGAATAAAGCAAAAGTGCGGAAGTATGGAGGAACTCTGTACATTTGAGTCAGATTCTCATTCCTAGAATAAGCAACTAGCTTTCTTTTCGATAGTGGAGTGGCATGAAGGCTGAATGTTTTCCAAACTCTTAAATGCCCCGTCAAGTTGTTAAAATTTTCGCGGTCCATTAATATGACTAATAACTGTTTTTTGGGGTTATCCGCGTTTTGGGTTAAAAAGTGCCTAAAAAAAAGTCAGCCCACATTAGCCCTGAGGAGGTCTCCGGCAAAGGAGAAGAAACGTCGGCTACTTTTTAACTTAAAACGCACATAACCCCAAAAAACAGTTATCAGTCTTAAATGCCCCGTAATTACTTACTCCTAAGTAATTATCAATTAAGGGGCGAGGAGCCAGGGACCAGAAGGGGGATTTTTTTCGCAGTCGTACGACGAGACAATTAATATATCTTCTAACTACTTATCTGAACTTAAGATTGCCACCATTTCCACAGACTTATTTGAAGGTCGCAATTTTTACGGGTGTAGGCACTTAAGAAAAAAAACTGTAACTATTTCCAGACGTAGTTTCCATGCTGCCTAAGAATAAATTAATACGATTATGGAGCAAGAAGCCGTACAACCCCTCCGAAACGAAATGCCAGTAGTCAAGTTTGGTGACTAGAGAGAACACACTACTTTTTACAACCTCCACAACTGTTACTCATACATAGTTTTATTTCTGGCGCTGGCACCGATATAACGGCTGTACTTGAGTTAAGTTTGAGATAGTTGGAGATACGATGGGAGATCAATTCCTAACTGTTATTGACCCTGACCCGTGTTATCACACGGTTAATTTTGCCATATTAGTGATCTAGCTTCCTGGTACACTTTATTAAAACGCCGCCGATTTGACATAATGAAATATAGTTTTGCGTCACATTAAAAAACTTTTTTGGCCATAGTGATAAATTGGTATCTAAGAAAAAGAGGATATTTAGAGTAGAAAATACAGGTATGCTCTCTCAACCAGGTGAAAATGGTCATCTACAGCTACATAATACATGGGTATTATGTAGATTATGTAGATGTGAGTTCACGCCAAACATGCATTACATATCATGCATAAAAAGGATTAGAAATTATATTATAGTCTAAACTTCACTATTAAAAAAAGGTAAAAATAGCAAATCAAGCATACAAAAACATACCGTTAGTGGGACTAGCTTAAAGTCCTTATACCAACATGCAAATACCTATGGTATCCGTTGATACACTTCCATTTATACTAATTGATATATTTACAGCGGTTCATATGTTCAGTTGTACGAGGAAAGAATAAAATTTTGCATCTGTCAGTTCGGCAATCAATTTCTCTAATTTTATGATTATGGTCCAGTTTACCATGATAAGTTGGAGGTCGTAAAATATTTTTAACGTCATCAGTGAAAATATTGTCTTGGAATTTAGTGAATAGATTAAGTATAAATTTCAACCCACTGTCTGATAATGATTCCCATGTTAGATCATCTAATTGACTGGTAATCTTTCCATTGAGAAAAAAATACCACGAGAGGTACCAAAGCATAACTTTGCTTCTTTGGCCATAATCAATTGGAGGAGATGATTAATGTGGTGCAGAGAGTACTGACTGTCCATCTAGAGGTTCTGGGTTCGAATTCCGGAAGTGACGGAATTTTTCACTGAATAGTAGGCCCCATTGGAGAGGATATATGGGGCCCTTTAAGTTCAGTACTATTTCATACGGATGGGACGTAAAACTGTGCCTTCGCCTAGTTTCACTCCACCCCCTCTCTGTTCTCTGAAAGATTCCTGCTTCTCTTCAATTCTTAATGGTGCAAATTACCTCATATCTTGGTCGTCTCCCCAAAAGCAGTTATTTTCTTGCCAACGATTTGGACTTGAACCCTATTGAATATCCAAGAAAGATGAGAGTACGTGTTTTCGGACATGAAAAAGACATAGGATAAATTGAGTTTTGCAAAAATATAGCAGATGCTTTCGATGAGACAGTGAAAGTTGACCATCATCGCAAAAGTCTTCATGGAGTAAGCATTCACGTAATCTAATAAGGGACTCACTCAAA
Organism: Platycnemis pennipes; assembly: GCA_933228895.1. Classification (NCBI taxonomy): domain Eukaryota; kingdom Metazoa; phylum Arthropoda; class Insecta; order Odonata; family Platycnemididae; genus Platycnemis; species Platycnemis pennipes. Next base: position 59,987,486 of record OW121853.1, read on the forward strand.
TACTCAACATTCCTGACCACCACTGTGAAGCTTTACTTTAGAAAATGGATACAATAATTTCTGTGGCTTGGGCAGGCTATACCTTGGCATCTTCTCAGCTAAGCAAAAAATACACGGAATATAAAAGGAGAACCGAGTCGTTAGAAGAAAATTCAGACTTAGCACAATAGCAAAGGCACTAGCCTTAGCAGAAGGTAAATAATGTTAATTCTGGCCTCGAATTTCTTAGTGCGGTGGCTGAAGGTGGATACCAGAATCGTTTCAAAGTTAAAGTCATTACTCGCTCTGGAGATGACCATTTTTTTAAGACAGCTCGTGGAATTCGAAAGGGGGAATAGGGGGCGCACACCATTGGTACGTCAAGCCGGCAAAAATTTTATTATTTTAAATCGTTACGTAAAATCAATTTTCAGATGCTTAAAATATTTTAAGTTACGTAAGAAATAAAGCCGAGAGAGAAATTTAGTCCTCACAGGTATCACTTATTATTATATTTAAGAGACGGATGTTAACTAATATGGAAACATATTGATTCCTCGGAATACTTCAGGGATGAGGCAGTCGCGAAGTGGGTAAACACATTCTCCTGCAGTTTAAAAAAAACTTAAAATAATAAAAAATACTATAACTCTATAGGGACCGATACTGCTTCATGCTGATGAACTGTGAGCACTCATGTAACTTCAGTTTTTTTTAACTCATTGAATTGCGGTCCGGAGATGCAACACTGCTGCCTTTCAGCTGGCTATTCGCAGTTCCCTTACTTGACGCCACTCTCGCGCCTTGTTTCAGCACGGTGGCGGCATCCAGTAGCTAAACTCAACACTCGATGTGTGAGCAAAGCGTGGAGCATATGAGCACCTTGCCAATTGCATCGCCGTTCAAAGTTTACTAATTACCGATTTCGTCATCCTCCGTGATCACTCACTCAAACCGTTGTGTTGATAACTTATCAGACATAATTCCCTATAACCCTGGCGGATAAGTTGTCACATACGTGACGGATGAGAAGAAAGACAGTGTAGCACTTGATGATTACGTAACAAATTAAATTTTTAACCGAAGCAAAAATCTCTTCCCTTTCAATGACGCATGAGGATGCGGATACATATTACTGCCAATACAGTAACTGCTATATATGTTGTAATTCTTAAATTTGAATCTGTCCCTTTAACAATGAATGTTCTGGATGTAAAGAGTCCATTATTGACGAGGAAAAATGAAAAATTTTCTTAATAGGTACCTACTATTCCATACTCGCGGTAAAAATTCGACATAAATGGAGGAAAAGTGAAAGTTGCTGAGCCAAATTTACTTTTTTTCTTGCATAACAAAGTGAAGAATTTGATCCTCTCATAATCACGTCTTTATATTGCATTATAACCCTTGAAGAGTTACAGCATGTAAACTAGGCGTTCATTTTGCATCTCAAATGAAATATTTACGGTCATATTACTTAAAAGCAAATAATATACCACTCTTGATCAAATTGTAAGGTGAAGGTTGGAAAAGAAAATGCTTTGGGGAATGTAATGATCTTGACGCTAATATCGCATCATGTTGAGACAACATCGTAATGACTGAAGGTTGTAGGTATCCTTATTAGCCATACTTCTTTAGAAAACCATAGCTATTGATTTACTGACTACACTGGAAGTCACCTCAAGGGTGTGTGGCAGTGGGTGAGCTGCAACCGAAGGTGCACTAAGTACATGCAATATATTTTATTTCATAAAAATATGTAAATTATATTTCCGGATACCGCATTATCAACTGATTATCAATACCCATGAATGTTTTGTCCAAGAATAAGCAATTTGCTAGGTATATCGAAAGGAGAGGAATGATGTTGCCATACCACACGAATCTGTGGGGAAGCATAGCAAATTCAAATAACTTAAAGAGAGTTAGAGGAATGATCCTCAAAGGTAGCAAACTTTAGTTACATGTTGCTTTCCCATCTAAATTGTTTACATTGAGATTTTTGTGTATTTTAATTCGATACCTACACAAACAGAAAAATTGGATAAGGATAAAATAGATACTATGTTTGAAAAATTTTAACTTCATTCCACATGCATTCAAGCATTCGTCCATCAATGGAGAAGTATTTCATATTTATCTCCCATTATTCAAAGTGTGAAATATAATGGAAAATCGAAAGAAAAAGGAGATTTGATGAGCAAGGTTAGAATAAATTTTATGAGATGTCAGGAGTGGAATAGAAAAGATACGAGCGAACCATATATTTTAGTGGTTAACATTAAGTTTGGTTGTAACAGCACGATGCAAAGAATTGCGCTTCCCGAGGAAGCCACGACGTGTAAGAAAGAATGAATGAGCAGAATCTAAGCGAAGATTACTTTACATTCTATGTATTCTGGAGAAAGATGATGAGCCTGATTGATGACGTTTAAGATGCGGTTTTGGAGAAGATTACAGATGGTTGCTAGATGGCGGAAAATGGATGAAAAAAAAATTAAATATAAAATGAGAATGGAAACATAATGATGAAAATGAAGCGGAGGGCTTAATACGCCAAAACATAGGGGCAAATAAGAGATTGAGGAATTCTAGTCGAAAATTAGATGAAGGAATGAAGATCCTGAGAGATGATTACCATTAAAGAGATTGAATTGGTCAAGTGGGGGAGGATTGTAGATGTCATAATTATTTGAAGGCAGGGATAATTCAAATAAATAGGTAGAATTCCTATGATGATGGCGATATCTCATCCTAAACCATTCTAATATCGTGAACTTTTCATTTTATGCCAGTATATTTCACTCACTTGCTGGACTTGGAAAAGTCTTCAATACGATTGACCGCCGAAACGGTAGCACTAAAAGACGCCTCCAAATGTGCTACACTAGAATGATTCAAACACTCGGTTTGAGGGCAGAATCCGAGACTATTCAAGACAACCTGTTTCTCACGGTAAACCGTGAAGCCTTGTAGTGGACTTTACCTCACTATTTCATCGTTGTGGTTTTAGTCGAGTGTATAAAATGAAAAAAAATGTAAGGGAAACAAAAATTTTCTTTTCGCACCTCAAGACCGCAAACTCCTCTCGTGTGGACGCGATTGCGGTAACCCTCGATCTGACTGGCAAAACGTATAGGGATAATTTTATCCCTATCAGTTCCTTATGAAAGCGACGAGAAATAGATATTTTCGTCTCGAGGGGAGAGTCACATTCATTGGCAGGGTATAACTTTTCAGATTGCAGTGAACGCATTCACTACCCCGTTTATATCTCTCTCATTCACACTTCTCCCTCTCACTTCATTCAGGTACGTCACTTTTTTCAGTATTTGCTGTCTATAGGACTACATATCCGATTGGTGAACTCTTTCAACACATTTTTTTTTAAAGAGTTGGTGATAATTTGGAGGACTTGTGTGAGAAGGAAGAATTTAGTTTTACATAAAAACGCAAAGGAAAAAGTTTCGAAAAGATCTCCGATGAGATAGTGTCCTAATGATCAGAATCACAGCCAACAGTTTCGTATTCCTTCAATAGTTCCCGCAGAATTTAATCAGCGAGGCGCCAAAGCATAGTTTCATTACCCGAGATCCTACATATTGAGCGGATTAAATTCTCACAAGTCACAGTATATAAAAATGTGGTGAAATTAAGTGGTTTATGGCGTCTTAAAATGCGGAACATTTCTCTCGATGATAACCACCCCATAAAATCACCTCACGATTACTTAAGAAAAATCAGCGGCTGGAATGCAGAACTATGCCTGAGGAGCCATTACGCTTGAGGCTAGACCTCGCATTGCTATATTCCCTAAGACGTATAAGCTTCATTTAGTAATAAAAAACTATTAGCTCTTCTAGTCTGCCAAGAATGTTTAAGCGTAAGAATGCGTCACCGAGGAAAATAGATAAGAAGGAAGGAAATCCATTTGCTGATGGTCCAATCTGATCGTTGGCGAAGTTCTAACATATCCTCCTACGGCACTTTTTTAAATTGAACATTCCGCCAGTCCGGTCCATAATTTCGGATTCAGGACACTCGTAGATAATTCTACATGCAGACGTACAGCCATGAGGTTTGCTATTCCTCTACACTACAATAATAATGCACTGTGTCGCCCACAAACCGTGCCACGCTTGCCCTTTACCCGTTACGTCCGCACACCGCCTTTCATCTTTCCCATTATCTATCTTGTTAGTTACGTCATTAAAGCGCACATTAAAGATCAGCGATCTTTCAGGAGTGGCAATCGTCTCTGTGAAAAAGTTGGACGAATGTCGAAGTATGATAGAATGCTGAGCGAATTCACCCACGATTATTTATTTGAAATTAAAGTGCATGTGAGCAGCAATAATTTGGTAGCATGGGATAGGTACTTATATACCACTAATAAGAGAAAAAAACCTTTCCATACGTGGGCATGTAAGTTATGAGAGAACTCGTTTCAAGAAAAAAGAGACATTTCGTTATTTGAAGTTAAATATTCTCAATGCGAAAAATTATTGCACGAAATATTTTACGGGGTATGATGCCATTAAAATTGCGCTATATCGTATGCAATTTTTTCTACATTTTCGCTGGCCATTCTCTCACCATTCTCCTGACCGCAATCTATACACGCGACAAACTTTTCCGATTTTACTATATTTCCCCTTTCGAAATGTGACGCTTTCACGAAAAAGGTATCGTACGGGGGTACGGAGCACTAATTTCGCCTGACAGATAGGAGCGGGGTAGGAGGACTCAATAAAATAATAGCTAACAAGAATAAAAACGCTGGACCAGGTACACACCACTACGCGATGCCCCACAAATTGTTTTTGCCATTACAAAGAATGCATGTAATACCTACACCTCCTCGCCCTCATGTTGGACTGAGTTGGATATCGAAAAGCTGCTACCACTTTATGCTTATATGAGGTAAACGATAACCTAATAACTAAGTTGGTAGTATATTAACTAAACGAAAATGGTAATGTTCACAATTTCCGTAAGTTGCTCTGAGCCTCCCCGATGAATATATTGTGGTTTGTAAAAGTTTGAAATGAATCTATTGTCATGGATTTCCATAAAGTTACGACTGAAAGTATCTCACTCATTCACTCAGATCACTCAAACCAAAGGGAAGAGAAACATGGAGATAGATTTTAAAGGCTCGTAAAATTTGCCTTTCTTCTAACTCGTGAATGTCGTCAATTGAGCCTTATATTGCCCCCGTCTCTCCCTGAATTATTCAGTAGTTATATCTGATCGACAGAAATGACATTGAGAACACAATCTGTCCCACGTTATTGATCAGAAAATGATCCTTACACTTAAATATTATAGTGAACCTTTAATGCAAATTCAAACTTCAATTCCACGAGTAATCGAGTCAATATTAATGTACATACTTATCAAATACGTCTTGTTGCACCAACTACCGAATGGCTCTTATGGGGGTGGGCAATTTTAATGATTTTACGTTTTAGCAATAAGACCAAATGTCAATCATTCACCTGCGCACGACATGCTCGCCGCACCGCATGAAAATTTTACCGCTAACATACGTACAAGGCGGCATCGGCAAATCATGCATACTGACTGTGTTCACTATCAAAAAGTTAGAAAGAAAATAACTGGCATTTCTGAAGTTCTGAGAGAACTGGGGCGGAGGTTCACTCGATAAAGCGTTGACTGATGCCGTGTGCGCGTTAACGCCGAGAAAAAGAGTTAAAGAAGCACATCCTTTCCTATACTTTCAGAGCTATATCAATAATAATTAAACTCTTCAACTGATTCGTTCCCATACAGCTTATCATTCTAGAATACAGGGCAATATTACAATCATATCGTGGGTAGCCAAGGTTAATTGAGAATTTAAGCAAATATAATGATTTCTTTCGTAAAATAACTTTCATTATTCGGCGCCAAGATAAAAGTTGGCTTCAATATAACACCATGCATTGCAAATTATCTACGAGCAATACGAGAATATTCAAATGTTTTCTGCATCAATTTCCTTCTACAAGCAATGATTACAGCCTACACTAATATGCAAGTATTTAAGAATTATATACAACATTCCTACTTGTGACACATTTCCTTGTTAAAAATGAGAAAATGAAGTATAAACATACCTTATTCGCACAGAACCGGATAATATTTTAAAAGACTCGTTAAAGAAATCGCTGGTTCAAATTGAGTCACACAAGCCAAACCAGCCAATTGGGAGTGGTCTTAGCATTATGTATTAATCCGTGTACTGTACATACCCATATCCATGCTCATATCATATCTTATAGATCTAGAGCCATTGCGCCGCGGAACGAATTAGTCCACAAATGTTTGCATCACGTCGCTCATTTCAAAGACTACACGACATGTTGGTATGCGGAAATGAAATTCTCAGGCTCATACAAATATTTTAAGCGTTAAAATGAGCATCATTCCCTTCCAAGCGACATCCACTAAAAGCATTATGAAAGTGGCAAGTGAAAAGAAAATACAGGTAAGAGAATTCGTGTGGCGTAATGTATGGTTTCTATGGCAACGCTCAATTGACGAAGGGCTAATGAACGAGAACAAAGTTAATGAATAATCCCAATCGAACACTGATTATCACCACAAATAATCGTTGCCTTCGACAGAATGTATCGTGTTCATATCACTTGTCTCGCTTGTAAAAATAAATCTGTCACTGATCTGAAGCCGATTACGCATAAATTAAAACCAATGCAAATGTCCACAGCAGTCAAACCGTTTCATTCGTAGCCAAGAACACATGACACGGGAATTGTGTCGGAGGACACTCGTTCGATAACCTGGGCCCTTATTCTCTTTCTGAAACTCTAGTGGTATCCAAGGGATACCATAGGTTTTCGGGACTCGCGTTAACTTTTTGTAAACATTCAAATGAGGAAATCAATGAAACGCAACCTCGGTTTCGTTGCTGGGGAGATAACCGAGGTTGCGTTTCAAACGAGAATACGGGCCCTGGTTATTTAGAAGTTGATCTGAGCAATGCAGATAATAATAATAATGTTCGGTGATACATATTAACAGATTCCCCTTCGCCACTACCACATTGCGAAAGGTACGAAGGATTTTAGGGCATGGATAATGAGTATAGAACAGCACCAAATAAATGAAGAAAACTATAGGGTGAAGTACAAGAAAAATAAACTTGGATGATTACCGTCAATAAAGATATCCATCTTGTAAATGAAACCAACTTTTAACTTAATTAGGTTGAACCGTGGACTCTACTCCGTTATTACTACCGACGCACTTATTCAAATCGGCTGAGTAGTGAAACCTGCCCTATGAGGACAGTAAACAAAAATATAATCTTCGGTAAACAACCACCACCTTACAATTTCCGCCAAGCGGAATGGGCGCTTCCGATTGTCATTTGCCTTGACTAGTTTTCCACACCCCTGTGTCCCCCTGTCCAAGGTTGGATAGTGTATTAGCGTTCGCCGACAGATGTCATTTGCAGTATCTTTGGATCAGAGTCCTCTGGATTGCCAAATAATAACTATGAAGTGGTGGACCTGGTGAGGAAGTAGTGGTGAGAATGCCATCCAGAGGACTCTGCTTTGGATGAAATCCGGCAGTTCGCGCTCAGTTGGGGAACCATGGCATGAGTTCCGAAATGTTTTGTGTGTGTGGTGTGATATTTGTCATGTTAAACACGTTTTCTAATTGCGTTCGTGAAGTGAAAACCGTCGGTGAATCATTTGTGTCCTCCTCTCAGAATCTAGTGAACAACTTCCCGATCAAGTCTGGCCACTTGAATGATATCTGTGTAAATGCGTTGGGGCAGGGTGATTAGGAGGACCTATGATGAGGTCGTTACCGAACGTTGATGACAATGACGCCAGTATTAACCAGGAGATGTGACGACTATTTATAGTGCCCTTGTATCTTATGGATAATTATTGGCCGTAGTAACTCTTGTGACTATGATATTTCTCTGGGTTGTCCTAAATGAGGCAGAAGATGGTTCCATTCTTTGTCTGTTTGAAGGACGACGCAGTCGGGAAAGGCTTACTTCACAAGTTAGCTCATCGATTTGTATGTCATCAATCTGTACTTCGCATGCTGTACATCAAATAATGGATACAATGTAAACAACATGTCAGTGATGATTTGAGTCCCTTCCCCACCAGGCCACCAACAACTGCAGCTGCTCCAGCATTCTCATGGTTCGACCGCGGCCTCGCAACAGCAGCAGGACGCCTTGCTGAGGCGACATTCCTCGGTGAGCGACGTACCCCTGCCGCTCGACTCGGCACACGCGGCGGCCACCGCGGCTGCGATCGCCGCCTCCTGTACGTCCCCCGGGGGCGGCGGCAACGTACTCCGGAAGGTGGCCAGCCTCACCCTCGACAGAGCGACGATCGACCAGAGGATAGCCAAGCCCAAGTTCGTGCCCGAGAAGTTGGACTTCCAAATCTACGAGAAGTTCGAGGGTAAGTGTACATATTTTGTTTTTGAGTTGTCTGATACCGTCCGGCATTTTTATTTCCCAGAAAAAAATGCGTATGGAATCTACATCTACGTAATACCCTGCGAGCCACCGCGAGGGTGTGCGGCAGGGGGTGAGGATCTCCAAACATGAACCATTTACACGCAACTAAGAGCTACCATTCAACTAATTGTAAGAGCTACCGCTACATAACAATATTTCACCCTCCTATCCATTTGCGGGAAAAATGCCACTTTAAATCTATCGGTATGACAATCTGTATCTCTATTGTTATTGACCTTGTCAAATCTAGCACAATACACAGGATTTCTTAATATATACGTAACATCTTCTGTAAACATATCCGCTTTAAATTACATTCGTGTGACCTGAAATGTTGAATACCATCTTACGTTGCTGGGAATGCAAAGGGTAGTGGCCTCGTCTTATTTTTGATGGTTCTGGTCGTAGAATTCTCGCATACCTCGCGTCTCACTGTGTGAGGATAAATTCTCATGTCGAGAAATATAAGATCACTGGGCAGGTAACGATAAACTCTTTCTGAGTGATTTGAGGGAGCGTACCCTCTTTTGGAGTTGCTTGAAGGAGCCAGTAAAATTCCTTATTTTTTCCCTTACCTGCTTCCGGTAACTTTCAGTGTATTTTTTTCTGATGATAGGTCGAGGTTATGGCTTTTAAAAATGGTCATAAATGTTCAGGGTGTATAAAGGCTTGTGTCCAATGTCCCACAATAGGATGCCGATGAAGTTAAGTAATTGAAAATGTTGGGAACGTAAAATTACCCATTTCCTATATTTGGTGGGACAATTTTGTAATTGTAGCTATATTTAGATGAATTGCATTTTAATGTCAATGGCTCATCTTGTTATTAGAAACCTTAGAAAATAATCCGTTCAATTAAAGTTTTATGGCTTAAAGTTATTCTCACCTACATTACGGCATTGTTACTAACTAGTGAATGCCGTATCGTTTCAGCGGACTAGTTCATGTACTTAAGTTCCTGCGATCGAAAATGAAGCTGTCTTACCTAGTTCATCTCTTTGGAAAAAAATGCTGTAGCCGATGAAACTTTTTCTGGTGGTAAATGTGTATGAATTTAATTCGTGAAGTAATTATGCTCAATTAGTTGGAGTCGTGTCGATAATACTTTCCCTTAGAAATATTGTGATAAATGCACACAAATCTGTAACCTTGCTAATGATTCCAAACGCATGACCTGAAATGTTTGAATGCCTTCTTACATTGCTTGAAATGCTAGCGGCCAGGAATGCAATGGAATCGCTGCGTACCGTGTCATAATGTCTTACTTAAATTAAAATGTGATACCAGATTCATCTTTTTCATTTAATCTTTTTCTTTCATCTTGTTGACGCGAGAGGAAGTGGGCTCCGGAATTAATCATTAGGTTAGAAATGCCTCGTCCATCATACGTTGGAGGAGAATCATTTTCAGCATGCTGAGGCATTTTATATGTATCTCGCTCTTTATGATGCGATCCTTAAATCCATTTACTGATCAGTGTTGATATTATCAATATCTCACAATCAGTGGGCTGTATCGTGTAAAACGCATGTAAAACGCAGATCAGTTATTTTCACCGTGGAAATTGGTATGGGAAACTTTGACAGTGGTTTCGATGCAAACCAAGTCCTTGCGCGACAAATTGAGTACCATTCCGTGGTATCAGTTCGATCCTTCGTATTGTACCAGTTTCATGAACCCCGGAAGTACTTAGTGGAGGGCATTGGCCTTTTAATGAGGCCCATCGTCACCCTTCGCGGATGGAGCTAATGAGAAATAATCTATCCCATTTTCACGGCCGCCTGATCGCTAAAGGCATCGCTCGGGTTCAGCGGTGCTCTTAATTGCGCGGTAAGATGCTTTAGACTGAGCGAGTGAAGGAGGCGTGGCCTTTTCCTCCGAGGTACTTAGCGGATAAGTTGTCTTCCGCGGCCACTTTGAACCATAAGGTCTCCCCACGAAACATCTTCCGCTCGAAAAACGCTGGAAAATCCGTCTCGAACTAACGTCCGCCATAGACTGCAAGCTGCAAAATGCTAACCGAATATTTGTTGATTTATGGAAACTTCGTGATATTCCGATCTTAATTCCAATGCATTTCCTAACGGTTTTCATGGTTTGTACTACCTCAGGAAGGTTATGTAAGGAACAAGTCTATTTAGAACCGTTTTAATTCACAGTTGTTCTCGTAACTCAGATGGCTCCCATTGCTAAGTTTTTACTCCTCCATTTAACATATTTTTGCAATTATGTAAAACATAGTTATCATTATTATTCTACCGGTTATGCAAATTTAGGTGGACAACTAATCCCAATGATTACTTAAACCTCGACTCATCATTCACATTCTGCAATAATTGATTTGTTCACATTCCTTTTGAGTCTTGGGATTCTGGATCAGCATCGCTATCAAGCGCTAATTGCGTGTAAGTGCTATATGGCAACACTTGTGGTGAATTTGCATGGTATTGGATGAGGCGGCAGCAAGAAATATGATGTGAAAGCACAACGATTCTAATGAATCATTGCAATTATTGTTTGCTCTGTTTAAATCTCGATCTTTCGTGCATCTACAGAGTATTCTGCAGGTCCCTTCAAGGGTGGGTGGCAACAGGTGACTCCTCAGTAAAGACGCAATCATTATAGATACAATAACTCAATTAATGAAAGTGTGCGCCAGTTACGTCCAGTCATTAGTTTCTACGAAGGAATATAATTTTAAATGCCAGGAATTTGGTGGAATTCACTTAGGTATAAATCCCATTAGGCATGCTAAGGCAGCTAACATGAGTTACAGAACTCTTTTTTTTTCAAATGTATGTATTACAGACTAGGTTACCTATAGCCTAGCTGTCCGGTTTGTATGTAGCTTGTCATGAACTCTGATTGTTCGCGGGAGGAAAGACATTTTAAATTTATCTATTTTGGAGTACCTCTCCCTTATCCTAGTTCCGTGATCGAATCGTGACTTACGTGGTTGTTTTCTCCAGATAGTTTTTACTTCACCGGAAAACGGATTGGCCACAATTTTAAACCAAGAAGTCAGTCTATATTTTAAGATGCGGTACGACATCGATTTCATCACAGTTCTTCTGGCAAACCTGAGACGCCGAAACCGTTGTCATAACGAACATTCTAGAATCTTGTCATACGGTAGTCGGATACTGGGAAAGATGCGTCGTGCAAAGCTACGAAAATGTCTCAGATGCATGGGTGACTGCACGGAGAAGAGACTCCGTTTAATTTCCATTCAATTCCACGAAATTGTGCTGCTTCAAAAGGGGTGCTATTTTTTGCTTAGTGTAACACACGGCCTTCGTTAATCTCGCTGATTCTTTGAAAGCGTCGCAGTGTGTCCATGCAGATGTTAGATTTGCCGCTGGTGACAGGAAAAAGGACGATTTTCTCTGCACCACGTGTAACCCATGAAAATCAACCCTTTTCCCGTAATAAATCTGCGCCCGCATCAATTATACCAAGGCTGAGTTCAGGCACGTATATAGTCCTCCAAGGACACGGGGAAAGTAATTACAGCGAAAGTGTCTGTTACGATAAGAAATTAAATGAAGAGTAACTCTCGTATCTAGCTGCAGTGAAATTATGAGTGAGGACGAGGCAGAGAAATTCTTGCATATATTTTACAAAAAATCTTCTTTTTTGGGAGGAGAAGGACTTATTGTGTGTTGGTTATGTGGTTAGTGTATCACCAAGACTGAATCGTTATTATGGGGAAAGCGTTTTGGTGCTTAGCAGTTTAATTTCAATTTTATTATGAATACAGGTTTAAATTCTGTAGATTCCGGCGATGTTGAGTGGTATCCAAACATATCGAAAGGAAGACAAAATTTGCAATTTAACACAGATTAAAAAACTTTATTCCGAACACTGCAACATCATCAGATGTTGCATCAACGAAACCCGGGTCGGAATAAAGTTTTTTAATATGGTAAATTGAAATTTTGTCTTCTTTTCGAATACAGGTTTATTTCTTTTTAAGTTTCGTCAATGTTTAGTGGCTTGTATAATTGTAATGCATGCCTGGTTCACCCCTTCTACAAAAGCTCTTGGTGTCTTTCGTGTTATTCAGAAGTTGAGAATGAGGGGGGAGAGTATAGTTCCTTAGTGTACGGAGGCCAAGGAGAAGTATTAGATATGATATAGAGGGAAAGAAACCAGGTGAAGGTTAATAGAAGAAGGCGCTAAACTTGATTAAGACAATAAGGAAAGGCAGAGTGATCTAAAAAGTTAAAGAGAGAGAGAGGAGAAAAAAGGTTTTGGGATTTGGCCAATGTTAGGTGGAATAAAAATGAAATTGACATAGGGATAAGGTGAGAAACAGTGAAAATATTTGACTTTTATAAATTTCGAAGGCATCAGAATTATTAACTTATAAACTGATCATCGAAGGTGTGAATGTTTGTTTCCTAACTGACGGAAAGTTGAGAGTTTTTCTAGTGATTGTTTCCCAGCGTTTGGGAACCGGAAGGTGGCATATTATTATAATCTTCGTAAAGTTTTACATTCCATAAAATTGAATTAAAGGCCACCAAGCCAGGGATGGAGCTATCTATCACTTGGAACGCTGAGGTTGGGAGCTTGAATCCGTTAAATACCGTGAGTGAGGAACAAGTATTCGGTATGAAAAACTCGTGTTCAAGCGATTGAATTGTGGCCCTTCGTGTATCATATATCAAATTTATCTTTGCATTTCACGCGTATCTTTGAGGATTAAGCAGTCGATTAAGTCGACAATACGCGTTTTGCACGCAGCCGGTGTCGCGTATGCATGCTTCTGCACTCAAGGTCGCGAAGTGAATGCCTTCGTATGTCCCCGACGTGCACATGGGACTGTCGGCCACAAATAGATGCGTCCATCCTTGCTCTCGTTCGCATTTACTTTGTGGGTAGTGCAGTCGCAGATGAGCCAACAAAAAAGTTGAACGTTTAAACAGTATTATTCAAATTGCGCAGATATCCAGACTGAATGCGTCATTTAAACTTAAGCTCTCATCCATTGGACTTACAAGACCACAACCGTCAATTTAAGGGACTCAACCTTCAATTTGAAGAGTAAGTTTAAATCATGGCCCCGCGCACATTCTCAATATGGCTTTAAAATGCGCACCTATTCAGAATTACGTAGTATCCCACAAGCTATCGCAAGGGTTTGTGGCAGGGAGTGACTTATCATCGGACATGCACTACCTTCAAATAAAAAAAAATCGTAGTAGTTGTTGTGGTTATTCAGTGGGGGAGGGGCGACAGCTGAAGGTGGTTTGCTCCATTTAGGACAGGTCGGTGATTGGGTAAAGGTCAGAATTTTTCAGGGAAGGATGGAGAGAAACCCGGCGTCGGCATTTCCCTACTCTTAAGGAAAGGTCCCAAGGGGTCCACAGTTTAACAACCCATCAGACGGACGGAGTACTTACTTGAAGTTCTCTCCATGCAGCAATCAAGTGGGGACTGTTGTACCAATGAACCGCAACCAGTGAACTTCTACCGCTTCTGGGATTTGAACACGGTCACTCGGGATGTAAAGCCAGTGCTCTAGCCATCACACCAACCCGATCCCTTGCGGAGAATCCTATCATTAGTGACTATATCATCAATTTTAAGGTATAGTTAACCAAATTCAGGTCAGCCAGGGAAACCGTTGTCTTTAGGAAGGAAACCGGAAAGTAATGCGGACATCATCAAGCTTGGAAAGGGTAGAATCAGACCAACGTATCAATGAAAAGCTTCGATTATTTGGTAAATTTGGCCGATTTGTTTTGGATTTCATTGCTTCCCGAGGGGGGAGGAGTCTGAACTTTTTTTGGGACCTTAGTTTTCGCCCAAGCCGAACCCATCCGCACGCATTGTCATGAATTTCCGTTCCATCTCGCTATGTTCTTCCACCCAGGTCGAAGCGTGTCATTGAACGGGTGCGTGATTCATGGCCGCGCGACGCATCACGACCGTCAGGTGTCACCGCGAATGTGGTGTATGTGGGAGGAGGGGGGGAGGGGGCAGTGGATGGGCGCGTGAAAAACAAAAGACGCTGACGAGTCCCACCCCCTTAATGCCCAATTTCTCGCCCATCTTCTTTTGCCCGTGTTTCGATTCGGGGCAAATCGGCGGGCGTAGCTCGCAATTTCGCGGTCGTAATGTGAGGAACAATGGAATTTCTGCGAAGGCTCAATCTTCCGAGATGAGCGAGGATCGTCCCGGTCCCCCCCCCCCCCCCCCTACCCAAATTTCAGCATCTTGGATCTGCGTCTTAGACGCTGCCGGTTTAAATAGCAAATTACGCAAAGTAATATCCTCTCGAATGCGGTAAACCTCACTGCCGTCATAACTTATTTACTTCAACAATGATTTTTATGGCTGTCCATCTAAGTATCTAAGTGAAACCCTATCGAATTGTAAATATGAAGCATTAATCTCTTTGAATACCCATGAAACGCTATGACTATGCTTCGAAGAGAGACTGGTGTAACTACTTATTAGTGGTGAAATGCTTTTGGATCATATTTAAGATCTCTCTTCCCTCTTCATTATAGTTAAATTAAAAAAATAGGTGAAAAATTTGCTCGCTTCTTCCTATTGCAATATTTTTTGTAAACGATTTTTTTATTGCCTAACATCGCAATCACCGTTTACGTTCAGATGTCATGCGAAATTGTTTTTGCAATAAAATTTTTGACCTCAAATGTATGCAATTTTGGTTTCATTATAATGAAAGCGAGCTGCCGTAATAACTTGCCATCGGTACCAGTACCTGCATCTGAATCTATAAATAAATAATCCTATCTGAATAAATAAAGGGTCTTGTGAAGCAGGGTTATGATTATTACTCAATGCTGTCTCTTTTAACCTGAACCAAAATTTTACCCGGCGAGCCACCGCAAAGGCGTGTGGTAGGTCACCAGCCGTGAAGTTAAGTGGAGCTGAAAAAAAACTTAGTTGATTAATAATGAAGTATAGTGTGTAATGTTTTTGAAATAATTATACTCTGTTTGCGTTTTTGTCGTGTAATGTACGTCGTAAAAATGAATTATAGTATCGCTGAATCCGGCAGGTAATCTTGTTTAATTTGTCACTGCTCTCTGTCATACTGATGTGGTTTGGGAGTAGAAATATGTCTGTAGTATCAAATTCGAATTTGAGTGATTTGCATTTTTTCTATTACTTTACTCTTGCGAACACCTTGTTAGTTTTTCCAACCAAGCACTTCCAATAACCGGGTGACACTTTCTGTGCGTTCATAGGAATTTGTTACAAAACCCGGTGCTTTCTTTTGTATCTTATTTAGTTCCCGAATGAATTCTTTATTCATTGGATCGCAAATGCTTAATACATACTCCAGGTATGGCCTTACTAAAGCAAAACAACATATTTCTTTTAAATTCAAAACTCGCGAGCTTTGAATTTGTTACAAGTAAGCACGTTAATGTTGAATTGTGTGCTTTAACCTCGTGGACGGTGGCGCCGTGCGCACGACTTCGGCTGCTTTGTGACATAATATGTCCAGCTGTCCGGAAACATCTTGTTCCTTTAAAACCTCTAAAATTTCCACAGAGAAAGACGTCTTGGTACCTCAACTGTTAGAGTACCTGGCCGGAAATCAGGGGGTCCGGGTTCGAATTCCAGTCAAGGCGAATGATTTTTCCTCTGTGGAATATCTTGCTGTCTTTTACTTTTCCACTCCAACACTTACCCACGAGCTATTGAAAATTCTTCGTTTTTTTAAACCCGGAGAATATTTCTTGTTGCAGAGCCCATACATATTAAAAAATGTATTCAATTTATTCACTATAATTGCCTCGTAATTTTTAAGACTCCTATTCATTTAATTTCAATTACATTAAGGAAACGTTACGTAAAAATAAGATTGTGATAGAAACTCGCCTTTGTGTGTCCTATTCTAAGTTTTATTTCCTCTCGTCCACACTCCTATCAAGGACGAGCTGAACATTCGAGCTCTTATCTTCTGTCCAAAATATTGTAGTTAGCCATAGGATTTCTATACCGAAATTGACGATGCTTACATAAATGCTTGTACTCTATAGCCCCAGCTGTGTATTAGTTTTACAGTGGAAAAATAAAAAAAAAAGATCAAGGAAAGGACAATGCTTTCATCATTGTGAGCGTTTTAGATTGCTTAGATGGAATACGAAATTGAACCTCGTATTTATTTGTTTTCTTATTGAATCTAAAGAGATGCCAGATGTTGCGGGGACTGTATATTCTTAGAAAGCAAATTCCTCTGTGGCAACCTTTCTAAGAGAAAAGTTATTGGCTTTTTTCAATTTCATGTTGTGCATACAATCATCATGTATCAAAAGCGGTTAAGCCAACCCAAGTGAAACGTAGCCTGGAGGGTTTTTGTAAATTATCTCTGCGGTCTTATTCACCTCAGTATTTGTTCTTCCTCTAATTTATGGCCATAGGCCTCGGTGATTTCTTCCATCGCTTTTGAAAGCGCAGCGAAACAGTTTTCCTGAGGGCCTTGGGCACTTCTCCGAGGAGGATAACCTCTCATGCGTAACAAATGTTTCTCTGCGGGCGTATTTTCGGAAAACATGCGAAATTAAAATGATCCTTTGATTTTTTGCAATCAATAACAATATTTTCTGTGTGAATTAATAAAAGAGGGAACTGACCATATTTCATGAGTACTCGCGTTTTCATTTTAGCTCTAGGAAGATAGTACATGCGTGTAAAATATTTCTGGATAAATGACATTAATCCCCGACGCAAAGGATAATCTTGCCCATTTAATCTTTTGTCCTGAAGCTGTTGTGAAGACGTTAATTGCGGGAAGAAGTCGATTGTTATACTTGCATTAGAAGAAGTTTAGTTAAAATATTTTAACCACGTCTTCTAAATTTCATCCTGCCAGTTCTTCAACTAGACTCAGACCGCTTATATTATTTTCGTTACTATTCTAATTAAGGGTTCGTCACCTTCACAGCTAAACAATGATGTAATAAAATGGTGGCAATATTCTATGGAGAGTAATTTTTATGAGGGCGTTCATCACAGTAATGTAAATAAAAAGGATTTCACTTTGGAGGTGGAGATGTGCTCCTGTGCTTTACGAGAAAAATAAAATGTTGTTTGCATGAAGAAAATCGTGAAGAAATATCAAATCAAAACTTTCACTGCTAAAAATGATTCATTTAGATCCTTTTATATGCATAGGGAGAGAGAGAAAGATAGATATAAGTTTTAAGAAATAATAAGGTTTTTATTGTATTACTATTTCATATTATTCAAGCGTTTTACATGTGGTGGAACCGTGAGTTCTCAGTTTTGCTGATTTAATATATTTATCTTGGATATATATGTACAAATAGATATAAATACTATATTCATTAGTTTTGATTTATGCCTAAATGTTTTGGATAGTATAATACCTTGTATAATTGTAATTATGCAAGGTATTATACTATCCAAAACCGATAATTTCTAAAATTTATAATTACATTTAGGCATAAATCAAAACTTATTAATATAGTATTTATATTTATACGTATATATTTAATCAGCAAAACTGAGAACTCACGTTTCCACCACATGTAAAACGCTTGAATAACGCCTTTGCCTTGGTATAATTCTATTTCACGGGTAGTATTCATATTGCATTTTTGTCAGTTTATTTGTTAATACCGGTATGCGTTATTCTCGTGATGAATCATTCTTCGTTTCAAAAATGTTGTTGGTTTTTCCATTAATATCATCATTATCTGATACCTTAGATTAAAAAGATTACCCACCAGTGTACCGCTTCCTCACTTTTTCAAAGAAAGGACGTTGAGAGTTTCCGTAGGGTTTCCCTTTCGAGACGTCCTAATCTTCCGTGACGTGAATCATGAACGGCGTCAACCGCAGACGTGCCCGCGCCGAGTTTCTAATACCGGGGTCGGTATCCGGATGGGAGAACACCGGAAACTAGTCCGTTCCCATTTCCCGACGAAATTACCTTTTGACGAACCTACGGGCCTAATCAGAAGCGACCTTCTCGTCAACTTTAATTCCCCCGATATTTTTCCACAGGGCCAATTATATGCCCGCCCCATCCGTTTAGGGGAGTCCCATTACCTTTAAAGGGCAAGCAGGCGAGCTCATCGGGGAAATGATGGTGCCGACAGCGTCCTAGTCGGTCCCTTCTTCCTTCTTACCCGTCCCAGGATTTCCCACCACACCCAGAAAACCCCGTCTCCCCTGTCGCTTGTCTCTCCCCTTCCCCATAACCCCGGAACTCTCTCATCCCACCTATTCCAGAAAAACCCCGCCTACCTCAACGACAGCAACGACGCCCCCCCTGGTCGTTTTCGTGGATGGGGGAGATAATTGTGACCGCCTACGCATCATCGGCCAGTTATGTACGGTTATCCTTTCTAACAGGAGTAATAATAATAAAAACCTGCCCTTGATATGGGCAGTTTTTATTCAGTATTTATAACGTGAATGTTGTCTATGTCGGGATATGTCTTAAGTGTTTTAACCCCGTATTGTCGTCGATGTAGTATTCCTATGCTGTTTAATGCTGAGCCCAAGTTTACAATGTTAAAATTCAAATAATTTCTTCCTTCTCGCTGAACGACACTTTTTAGTCTCTTGCTTCACAATATTGTCTTCGTTTCTTCTTCACAACACTTTTATCCATTAGTTTTTAAGTTCTGCTTGTTCTTTATATCGTCCGTAGGAGATACCGATTTTCAGCTACAATATCAGAAAATAATAGGGTGAAACACGTTTTAAAACACACATTTGTCACACGTTAGCTATTTTCCTGCAGTGCATTCTTTTTGTTTTAAGAGTGCAGTATGACCCTGCAGAACAGCATCATAGTATTAAATTAAACGCGGTCTTATCTTCCAATAAGGGCACTTATTGCGCAGTTGCATTGCATATCATACATTGTTTTTGGGCCTACCTTCTCGTCGGGGAGTCCCATTATTTACACACAGAAAATCAGTGTGAGCGTTCTGTGTTCCCATTAACAACGTTTACTTACCTAACAGGTAAAATTGTTATCTCTGATAGTGTATGCATAATGCTTTTGTTTATTATGAAGTAGTGTCATTTTGTGCTCTGTTCGCTGCGGGACGCGCCCTCGACCTCGAGGGAAGGTGGTTGTTGTGTTGGCAGCAGGGATATAGAGAGATGGGTGACGAGCGGGACTGCCACAATGGCACAGACCTTGGCACAAGGACTGTTTCTTTTTGAGTTTGGGCGTGAGCTACGATCCGAACGGATTACGCACACAAAAACAGCCTGAGGGAGAAAAATGTGTAGACGACCTTGGAGGTCACGTAACTCGATTTCCATCATCCAATCTTCATATCGGCCCATTCCGCCCACGCATTGTACCCTCGTCTCGTTTTCCGATCATTTCCCTCCCTTCCTCCCTGCCAGTTTAGGCGAAAGTAATCTCCCTTAGCTTCCCTCGATGTGATTTCCGTCATCGGAAGAAGGTTCTTTCTTCATTTTCCCCATTTATCCCCTATTGTGAATGCCTCCGGCTCGTTTCTGATGACGCGAGTCGGAGTTGCAGATTGGTATCCGAGAGTTTTTATCGGTAAGCTTCTCCGATCGTCGTTCCGATAGAATCGGATCTGGAGCGACGATCAATATCACTAAGCGAGTCGAGTTTTTTTCTCTTGTTCTCCTGATTTTTTCCGCGGAATCATGCGCCAGGCGTTAGCTTATGTCTAGAGGTGTTCAAGGATAACAAGCTTTAGAAGGTCGGGGCTCACAAATTAGTTTTGTTATGAAAAATGCATGATCATCCCACCGTAGGTATGTACCATACTTTGTATACGGCGGCAGCAAAGGAAATAAATGAAACGCCCTAACTTCCCACTCAACTATCATCATCCTTTGCTTAAAATATGAGTCAGAAATAGCTACCATGTTACCTCCAAGGTCCTTGGTTACTTCAGGAACATGAAGCGTAAAAGCAATCTGTGATTTTTTTTCGAATCTAAGGGTTAGGATTTTTCTGCTCTGTGAGTGATCTGTCTGCCTTGAAAACATTTCTCCCCCATTGTGATTCTGTGAGGAGATTGCGAGTTGAAAACATATATCTTTATAAAATGACAATATGTAACACAAAAAAATCAAAATTCAGTTCAATCAAGTATTTTATTGGTTAATTTTAAAACAAATATCGTCCTATTAAGCTCACAATTTGGCCTTGTCAACAGTTGCTAACAGTTCAGTGTTTTGTTATTTGATACCAATATTCATTTATAATCTCTCTACTAAATCCTCTACTGTCCATATGCCGTTAGATTAGTCGCAAGTAACTTACTAAATTTTCTTCTGAAAGCTAGAAATATGGATTCCTGAGGAAAATGTATGCCTGCATAATTCATAGGAAGTGGTAACTAATGAAATACTAGGTGAAATTGGATTAGTAGCGACGAGCTGACTCGTCGAGCAAGTGTTATCTTATACCTCGAAAACTAAAGCATGATGACCCCAAATTTGGCCATGAATTATCATTGTGCAGCATATTTGAAGGTGAGAACGAATGAAAATTGGCTAGAAATATGGTTAAAGTTGGCGATTAAGGATATTCTGGTTTTCCTCCTCGCTTTGTGCTCCGTTCATGCCGATGTTTCGATGCACGAGTCCTCAGGGCCGAGTGAAATGAGCTGGCGATAAAACTAATCGTGCGAGAAGCGTCGGCAGAAATGGGGCACTTAACCAGATGGATAACCCGAGTAACCTTCACCGACTGCATTCACCGCAAAAGTATTAGGAGTTACTTCAATATTGTTTCTTTTCACATTTTGTTTACATTTATTTTCGGGTGCGTCGGGCATGAAAGGATGAAGTTTGCATGACTTGGTAGAATTTGCAATAGTTTTCAGATGCACTACTGGCATAACTACCCACATTACACGTACATCCCGGGAAATATGCGGCCGAGCGAAGAAAAAGCTAGGATTTATAAAAAGAGTATTATGGGAAATGTGATGAGAAGACAATAGAGCGATGCTACTTTTCATTAGTTCGGCCCCACCTCGAGTGTGTGGCCAGTGTATGGGATCCGAATGAATTAGGTTTGATCAGAGAAATAGACAGTGTGCAGCGTAGAGCAGCTAATTTCGTTAAAAGGTATTAACATAGGTTGAGTAGCGTTTCAGAATTAATAAAAGAATTAGGGTGGGAATCATTATCAGAGCGTAGGTTAAAGTACAGATTAAATCTATTAGAGAATTTTCAATCGGATAGCTTTACTGAAGATGTTAGACACATATTTAAAAAAACCAGCATAATATGCTAGATTCGACCAGATAAATAAGATTAGAGAGATAGATTGTCGTACTGAAAGATTCAAAATGGCATTTTCCCCCCGTACTATAAGAGAACAGAATAGGCAGCATAGCAAAGGGATATGTAGGGGAAATATTTTAGAGTAGTCTGTAGTGCAAGGTGCATGTATTTATCCCTTAAATACTATAGATACTTACTAACAATCTAGTTGCATGAGACCCTATAGTTGCTTGTTTGCATGTCCGTAGTGCGTGCTTGGTGATCATCACCTTCTACCACACATCCTCGCGGTGGCTTGCAGGGTATCGTGTAATGTAGATGCACGTAGCCGGCTCTTAGATTGCCTATAATGATGTATCTTTCTTGGTAGGGACTAAATGATGAATATAGCCTCTGTCCTCGCTGTTCCTGTTCTTCTGATGGCTTGGAGTGCAATATATGGGTATTATTTATATATTCCAACCACATTGGGAAACAGTTTGTTTCAAATATACTTTATCCATTGTAAATTTTACTCTTCAGTACAATGGCGGTTCTTCAAGCCTCGTGGCGCTATCGTGTACGCGATTGTATGCTAGCCTTGTGACGCTAGCACATTTATCACGACGGCCTTTCACAAAACTCAACGATTTTCTCTGTACGCGTTCTAATTCCATAATCAAACTTACCCTCTAATCACCCGGTGTTAGTTTTTTCGTTCTTACTCTCCTTCGAGCATCACTCTCCCCGACGCAAAAAGATGGCATTCATCTTCGCGAATGGATCCAAACTGTTGTCGCGTAAACGTCCGGCATTAGCATAATGTGTTCCTGGTTCCGTCGTGCCTTCATCTCGTCTCCGCGATGGGTGAACCTCGTTGAAGCCTCGCTTTCATGTCACGACGTGCCTTTCGTCCTCATGAGACGGGAAGTCGGAAGCCAGCGTCATCATCCGTTCGACCACTGATCAAGCCATTTAATCCACTTCAATTATGGATCGAGAGGGAGATTATCGAAGGATTAATGCACAGTTGTAGCTTCTAGACCCTTGAATATTTTTGAGCTGCGAAAAACAGTTGGTCTAAAAGACGTTTTAAATCACCTACCATGTTAATTTAGTATAAAAGTGGGTTTCGCCACCGAGAGGTGAGGGTCTGAATATGCGGGAAAAATATATTAAGACGTATCTACCTAAAAATGTTTAAACGCATAGAAAAACTTACGAGGCGAGCCTCATTCGCTTAGAATAAAGATTAATGTAGCTTAGACTTTCACGTTATATTTATAGAGTGTAAGTGGGGCAGGGAAGTAAACTGAAGCACAAGTGTTTAATGTGGTGGGAGGAATGGAAGTTAGCGGCGGAAAGATTGAGAAGGCAGAAAGTGGATCGTCTGATTGAGACTCTACCACTAAGGGGTGCCGACCAATAGCTAAGGTAATTCGTTCTATTTAGGATAGGTGATTGCCGTGGCATAGAAGGAGTATGTTTTGGGGCGGAGATCGGTCGGAGGAGAAGCATTGCTTCAGTATCAAACTACTTTTTGCGTAAAGCGCCAAGCAGTCTGCAGGTTAAGCCGGTGTCTCACGGTCTAATTTCATTTATATCATTTCATTTATCATATCATTTATTCTTCACCACATTGTCATCAAAATAAAGTTACAAAAGTTAAGTACATTATGATTTAAAAATAAATAAATTAAAGTTTAGAAAAGATTATCATCATTGGTCAACAATCCTAGGATTGGTTTGACGCAGCTTTCCACTCCATTCTTCTATCGGCCAACCTTTTCATTGTGACGTAATTCCTCTCTTTTACATCCTTTACAACCTGTTCCATGTATCTCATACGAGGCCTGCCTTTTCCAATCTTCCCGTTCACTTTTCCCTCGACGATAGTCTTCATCAGGCCATCATGTCTCAAGACATGGCCGATTAAGTTTTCCCTTCTTCTTTTTATAGTTTTCAGCAGACTTCTCTTTTCTCCTACTCTTCTAAGACTTCTTCATTTGTCACTCGGTCGATCCATTTTATCTTCAGCATTCTTCTGTAGCACCACATTTCGAATGCTTCCACCCTTTTCTTCTCCGCTACTCTCATCGTCCATGATTCACTGCCGTAAAGAAACATGCTCCAGATGTATGTTCTGATGAACTGTTTCCTTACTTCTACGCTTGTATTTCCAGCTGTAAGTAGATTCTTCTTTTGATAGAATGCCCTCTTTGCCTGGGCTATTCTACTATTTCTTTCTTGCTTCGTCCGTCGTTAGTTACTCTGCTTCCAACGACGGAGCTTTGAAAAGATTGGTGAAGGAAAGGCACCTCCACTAGCAAACAACTTGCTAAAACCCACAATTCTGAATTGATGCAATTTTTATATGCTAATTGGATACAAGTGATTTAGTGCATGTGACATGGCGGAATTGTATCCAAATGGCTTTTATTCCAAAATAGCCTAAACATCTTTTTGGCCCTATCAGAACTCGCTCTAAATTTCCACCCAGATATTTGAAACCAACCACTCACAGCTTTTCAAAATGAAGTGAGCAATCGGCTATTTTTTAGAGTGATTTGATTGGAGTTCGTTGGATTGGGGTGTTACGATCACGGCACAGATCCAACTATGATGCCCTGAGGCACTTATACCTGCAATCCGCTTTGAGAGTGTGACAGGGGGTGAGTTTTCACCAAAAATAAATGCACTCAAGTTTACATTAACTATTTACCTAAGGAGATGTTTCTATGATTATCATGGGGGACCCCCATTAAAAGTTTCAATTTTCATCCAACACGTGAAGAAATGTTTGAGAAGTACAACAACATGCATTATACGCATTATTATTTCATGTTGGCATGCTTAAATAATTATAAAAAAATTAAAAATATAAAAATCCCACATTATATTTTAATCTTACTTACACTTATTGAGTGAATGCATAAGATGAATTCATATACCATATGTAATGCTTGATTTGTTTATATAAACTTAATTCAATTTATGCTCGATTTCCATAGCTTATACTAAACTTCCTCTGGACCTTCACATTCGGTTGTGGTAGCCATTTTAATTATTTACTATCTATTTCCTCGTATTTCATTGCTTAGTCTATTTCGGACCGAAACACTGCACCGTGGGACACGCCGCTTCTGTTTCATCCAAAATTTGGATGAAATGCTTTTGGACACAAAAATCGGATGAAAATTGTACCGTCGAACATGGGATTTACATTTCATCCGGCGGCCGTATAATAAACCTGAAGTACTTTCCGCATAAACCCGTGAACTGACGTCATCCAGATTCTCCGTAAGGGAATCTTGAAGGTTGCAATGGAGAGAACTTTGAATAATATCTAAGAGCTTGGGAAAGGGGATTTTGGATTGAGTAGTAATAAAAACTTCGAGTGAGAGACATTGTACGGTACCTGAAGTAAAGAGGAATGCCATTCAAGTAGACCGAAAGTGGATTAGGAGGGAATGTGCCATTTTTTATTAGAACCCCTCCGTTGATTTTAAGTTGTGAAGATTCCGTGCCCAAAATTATTCCTCTTAGATAATAGAGTAATTTCTACTTCTAGAAGTAAGTCCTGAAATCCCTGGAAAGCAAAAATGGATTCTTATGATGGATACCAAAAATAGATAATATTTATAAATTATTAAATTAGTAGTTGTAACTCTTAACAGTAGCTCATGCATGGTACTAAGAATACATGCTAACGGTGGTGTTGGTAAAGTGTAGCACCCTAGGGCTTCGCACAGTTATGCTACCCGTATCAACGCCTATCTATCCGTAATAAATAGTATTTATTGAGATTCCTTATCGTTCGCAGAAAACATTCTATATCTTCACGATCTTCATCTTTTTAATCTCATACTCGTCACAAAATCGACCTCAATATGAAGGAGTTTCAAAATGATTTTGCGACTTCGGAAAACAGCTCTGGATCGAATTTACTTCAAAGATTCAATATGTGAGTTTTCCAGAGTTTGTTACTTATTCACGGCAAGTTCTTTAAATGGTGGTAAAAATATTTTCCGCTGGGTTCTTTTGCAAACCTTGCCGATATTCGCTGGACACACGTCTAATCGGTCATCGTACCTACTTCAAGCGGATCCCATGTATTGGCAGTACGTTCTAAATGAGGCCTAACAAGGGAGAAGTGATATAGCGTATCACCCTCTTAATGAACCCCAATCTATCGTCTACTTGGCCATTGCCGTGCCTGGCGTGTTTTCTGCACGATGTATTGTCGGTGATACTTACTCGAAAGGCATTTAAGTGATTTTGCATCTTCCTTTTGAATTTGATCGACAGGTTACGAATTTGAGGAAGATTTTCATTTGAATCACCGAGATACTTTTCAATTTAATTTTGATATCATCTTTTTGCTGCAGGTTTGGATTCCTTTGTCAAAGCACTCTCACTAGTATAGTTCTTTATTTCTTTTTACGCTATTAGATTGTCCGTGAAAAAGAGAAGATGCCCGTTAACACCGCAGTGAAGTTATTCCTTATACATACCTTCTTTTTCATTGTTATTATTCGCTAAATTTTGCATCTTTGTGAAATTTTGCCTCGTTGTTTATGTTGAAAAGACAGCAGTGTCGCCGGAATTCCATTTGACGTTTTCAGGTCAGAGTAAAAAATAACGGTTCTCGCTCATTTTACATACGCTGCGTCCTTCTGTTGTTCCGCTGTGATTGGCCGTTTTGTCCACAATCTCTTCCATAAATTGTAGATTTTTTATCCATCTTCACGATTGAAATTGTGTTTTTATAATTTCAATCGATTCTCTCATGAGCCTGGGGTAATGGAGTTGTTCTTTTACTATTATCTTCACCTCGTCAAAATTAATTTCATGTCTAGGCACACTACACTACTGCTCCACTCCCAATTTTTCATCCTGACCAGAAGATGCGGAATGAAATTCCGGCGAAACCGTTGTCCTTTCAACATAAATAACGCGATGAAAACCCGTGATGGTGCAGCATTTAGCATATAAACCTCCGTATCCTTGCGAAACCTATGTATGAACATAATAATATTGTTTATTCACTAATTATCTTGTATCACCATTAGTTTTTAACAAGGTATGGATTTATAGAGTATTTTTTTCCCAACGTGTAATGGTGGCTGGACGCCCCCCCCCCCTCCCAGTCGATAGTGCATCGTGAAAGTTGTTCGGACCCCTCTCCCCTTTTTACGTTGCCTACTTAATTTATGGACGGACCCGAAGTAGAGACGAAGTTATGTTAGTAAAAAGATGGATTAATTCGTGGATGTTGCCTCGTAGCGTACGGCTAGGAATAATGTTAAGGGGATGGTTAACGTTGGACATACACTGTGACAAGTGATACGGGGCTACGGATGACAAGAGGTACGACTTAGTTCAGCTTGGGTCTGTTCAAGTGCCTAACATCTTCATTCTAACATTTGAGAAGGCTAGCTGTTTTCGTTGGGCTACCGCTTTCATTCCACTTGTAGTGGACGAACCAGAAACTGTACGAAACATCAGTACCGGGAGAGAGGACCTCGCAACGACCTTAGCATATCTGAGATCCGTATCCTTGCGAAGTGAGGCAACGGTTGATAGTGGATGGTGAGATAAGAAGCTGAGATAAGGAAGAATCAAGTGGGGAACTTGGAAAATATAAGCGGGGATGAGGATGAGTTGACGGAAATTATATTTAGTAGAAAACTAGTTTTTTTTATCCCAGGGAACGCCCATTCTAATCCGCTGCTTTAAGTGACCTGCAGAACTCCTTGTGTTTACTTTTTCCTCTCGCCTGCTTGTAACCAAGACCGCCTCACCCGTCAGGATTTTTTTAATGAGCTGGAGACTCTGCAGTTAGCAGATGACTGTGGATTCGAGAAGAGCCGGCGACGCTGAGAGGTTGGGGAAAGTGGAAATGCGTGAGCAGTAGTAGTTGCCACGGGGCAAGTCGTGTTAAGGGACATTAAGTGAACAGTAGATGGATAATGTTCATGAACCATGTTGACATCTTCAGGGGACATCCATATATTACGTAAACCTGATATTCAACCTCTTGTTATTCCCCCCTAAATTTACGTAAAGCTGCCAATGAACCCTCTCTTTTTTTGAATAATTAAAAAAATTTCATAGATACCTCATATATTATCTCGATATTGTTTCAAAATCTCTAACATTACTAAATTCACTGAGCATGGAATGAAGAGCAAAAAATGTATAATCTTTCTTCCAACTCAACGAAATGTTGGACTCTCCACCCCTCCCTGCCGACGGTGCATTGTAACACCTGACCTTACCCCTACCCCTCTTTTGCTTCACGTAACGTATGGACGGTTCTTTATATTTGAATGAAAGTGAGGTAAAGAAAGCCGTCAAAGGTTCACAAATGAAAATATTGAGATGAGGGGCGTGTGTTTATTTTATTGTGGCCCAAGTAATTGATCGAAATCGGCTGGATCAAAAGTCTAACACGAAGGGAATTAGAAACAAAAGTAAGTAGTTATCCTTATTGAGGCTTCCGCGGAGTGTCTGGTTTGAGGATCCATTCGTTTCGAGATTTCTTCCGCGTCCACTTCCGCTCTCAGAATGGACACACGTGGAAGAAATCCCGAAACGAATGGATAAGTAGTTATCGTTGTATGCGGAGGTGACTTGCGGCCAAGGTCATTTGCGTCATTTGGGGTAGGTGGATAGTTGAGTAAGGTGTGAATTTTCCAGGGAACGGAGGAAGGGTGGAGTGAAACCCGGCGTTGGAATTATCGTAAATGTCCACAGTTTAAAGTACCATCCGATAACAGAGTAATAAATTTACCCTCTCCATAGAACTCAAGAAGTACCACGGCGCTACTGTAAAACGTGTCACTGTCAGGACTCAATCTCTGGCCTACGATATAGAAAGCCTAGCTACCTAACCAACCCGATCACAGAACAAGAATTAGATTAAATAACTTAGTATAGGGAGAAAGTTAATGGCCTCAGCGATCATCAACTCCTCCAACATAATCAATGACGGGCAACAGATTTGATTTCGCTGGCAGTTGTTTTTTTCCATCGAAAATTTGAATGTGATTTAGCGTCAGGGCGAAGGAAAAAGTCAAGGATGGAAGTATGAAAGAAGTTGGTTCCTCATATTTTCTCTTTGGCCCACAGCAGATTATAATATTTTTACCGTGACTACTCCGTGTGGGAACTGCATGAGGGTATGTATCAATGCCTCTTACCGAATTTACGGAGAAATTCATCGTAGATCCCCAGGTCCCCGTTCCCTCCTCCGAAATCTTGAGAGATAATGAGTGCTCTTGGCTCGCTGAAAGCTCGTTGCTCCGATTTGCCTCGGGCTCTGGCGTTGCGCTTCGATGCAACGACTGACGCCGGTTGATCTCAACTACCGGAGGACCTTTTCCTACGAAAACTACCGAAAGGAGAAGTTATGGTCTGGTGTTTTTCCGGCGTAAGAACTGAACGAAATCTTCTCGGGCCTCCCATTCATTTTACCCCCTGAGGATATTTCCTGGGTTGTGAATCGAAACGTTGCGACGTTTTCGGGGTGGCAATTTTCTTAAACGAAAGATATTGTCTACTTTATGCCAAATTTTGACCGGAAAAAGGGTCCGCCGTTTTGCGACGTAATACCGCACTAATATAAACCATAATCTTCGAAACTAATGGATAATATAGATAAAGTACCATATTACCAGAATATAATGTTTATTACTTAATGAAAATCCTTCCAAAACTCCACCAGCAGCTTTACTGTAAATATTTCTGAAGAAAAACGTGATCGGGCGTGTTTGGATCTATGCACGCTGGGGAAAATTATGATATTTCCGAAAAACCTTCCTGCACCACGCTTTGGTGGTACCGCGGATTCTACCCGACGTAACTGATACGTATTGGCTTATTTTATGAAGGTAACGCCTACCGAACGCCGAGGGAAGAAAGTAAGATGGGAATTTGGTTGGTGAGGTGACTAGAGTGCTGGCCTCTCATCTCAAAGAGCCCTGATTCCTTCCCCTGCGTTGGCGGATTTTTTCGTGTTGCGGGATTAGAACATTCGAGTTCAGTACTCCGTCCGTCGTAAGGGACATAAAATTGTGGAATTCTTGGCGCCTTGAGCGAAGTGCGAGCTAATGCCACGCGTGGTTTTACTCCACCCTTATTCCACTCCCTGAACTCCTGCCTCTCCCCAAATGCAGACCCATCTTTAATGGCACAAGTGATCTTATAGTCGGTCGCCTCCCCAATAAAAATTACAGTACAAAAATGAATTAAATTGAGAAAATTTCCTCTCGCTATCAACAAAGCCTGTTGCTGATTGATGTCTAGCTGGGTTTTCAAGCGACAGTTTGCACGTGTGAGGAAATCTTCGCCGAGTTGGCATCTTTTGATCAGAAATCGGTGTGCGGTGAGCCTCCTCGTCAGCCGTGCATCTGACACGAAAACCCATCTTGAGCAAGGCCCCCATCGCCGTGTGTGTCCGTGTCTTGCGAATAATAAAAGGCGTAGGAACAGCGGGTAACTGAGGCTGGAGGGAGATAAGAGAGAAGGGGGAGGGGAGGAGGGTTTGTAGAAGTGTGGGAGGGGTTTGTGGGGGATGTGGGCGGGAGACCACGCGCGATATAGGGAGCGGGAAGTGCGGGGGGGAGGGAAAGAAGGGTGCGGGGGGTGAGTGCGTTGTTGCCCAACGTGTGGGAGTCCAGTGGGGGAGGGGAGGGTTGGGCTGTCTCCCTCCTGGCCCAATCACCCGGCGAAGAACGGGCGGGGGAAGACTCCTCCCTTAGGAAGGTTCTCCTGCGCTTCCACACACTACTTTTAAGACCCTGTCCACCGACCGCGTATCTTCTCTTCGCGTATCCAATTCCCACCGCCTTTTACGTTCCCGACTTCGGCGGGGTGAGTCGCGTGTTTCCGTTATCGTCTCCCTCTACGGTTCGCGACACCCTCGATCACCACTCGGTTCTCCCGGGAGTCGTGATTCCGCTTCCCGCGGGAGCTTTCCGTGCCTTGTCCAGCCGCCGCGTAATGCCGCGAGGATGTCCTCCGCCGCCTTCGCCGCTCAATACCGTCTCCAGGACCGTGGGGGACGGGCGAAATTCGGAGCGTTGTTGACGGGCGGTGCGATGGGGAAGGTCCGCTCTTTCCCCTGGCCCTGGCTGGCTTCCCCGGTGGCCGTCAGGTGCTGGGGTGCTGGGAGCTCGGTGGCGGCCGAGTCGGACTGGCTGCAGACTTATGCGACGGAGGAGGCCTTCCCGGTGGCGGATCGGGGGATTGCCGACCAGCTTGCGGTGTTGGCGGCGGCGCTTGTCCCGCGGCGCGAGATGGTGGTGGATTTATGGAGCGGCGGAAGGTCGTCGCCGACGGAGAAGGCCTCGCGCTGGGTCTGCGAATCGTCAGAGGTGTCGGATGCATGCGGGCGGATGGCGGTCATGGTCGACGATAGTACGTGTTCGCTTTGAGATTTTTCGTATTAATAGGAACGGCGTTGCAGACCAGTGGGCAGTGTTAAGATCAAGGAGGTTAGAATGTATGCACATACTGGAGGAGACATTGTTATCCTAGTGTATGGTCGACAATGAAGCCAGAATGGGGGTGTTTGGGAAGGCTTGGGCCCCTTGTACGAAACATTTCGTTTTATACGGGCTAATGGAGACTGCATGTGTATTAAAACATAAATAACAAAATCGTAACCTAATTTCATCACAGTATCGTCAGTTACTTTTCCTAAGGGTATCTATAGATTGGAGCTATTAATGTATTTGATTCCCCCGGGAGTTTTAATTACTAATACTGGTTAGAATTTCACCAAATTTAAACTACATATTTGGCGCTTATTTGCGCAGTTTCCTCTGTTTCTTTGATGAATTACAAAATTATGCATCCAATTATTCATCTTAATACTTGATATTATACCACGTACAAAAACAACTTCATCCGTTCAAGTATCTCGAGTAGGAAGCCCACATGTCGTGCCTACTATGATGGCCGCTTGCTTCACGAATCAGCTGCGATGCCTCCTCCAGTACATTCTAGCCTCCTGGTTTGGGATTCGAACCCGGATATACCAGTTTCAAATACGACAATGGTTTTCTTCCGGCGCATTTCGTGCTGAGCACCAGATATTTCTGGGGCGCGAGGGGCACTACTGGGAAAGGAACGCCTCCCCCCCTTACCCTGGTGTGTGAACGCTATGAGCAGTTGGGTCTTATTATGGTTATCCGTATCCATTTTAACAATGTGGAACTGCTTCATATTGGAAACAAACCGTAATTTAGTTTCTTCCACCTTAAAAGTATTTATTGTAATCCGGATTGCTTCGTGGTTTGGCATCTTCAAGTGTCGACCCCTTCAGGTCAAGACCACTCAGGTCTCACGAGTATTAACGTCTGACACCAAATAAAACGATCAGCTCCTCTTTCAGAAACAATTATTGTGTATTTGATTCATATTTGCCTATTTTGTCGTGAATTACTTGGTGTTACCTATTTGTTATTGAGCAGTTTTACATCGAAACTTCACACAACTTTCAATTTTCTTTACCTGCGTAATGATATAAGAGAAAGATAACGATTTTGCTCATTATATTTTCGTTGTTCAACAGTAATATCGGAAGTTTTATCACCTTGTCATCATCCAACCATCCTTCCCGCCAATCTCCCTATGTTACTGGATATCACAAACCTCTACTTAATGGGTTGGGAGATCACGGTGAATTTGTAGCATTATTCTGGTTAAGAAGTGGCCACTTCTGTCATGGTCAGTTCATCCGAAGAGCAAATCAAGTCCGGTCATGATGAAAAGACTTTTATTATGAGGTTTGTATTTTTACTGTGACGTTAATGGGAGGCGCCTCGGTGTACTACTGTCCGTTTACCGAAAGCAAGGGATAAGATGTCGGTTAAGAACTCGCTCTGTCGTATGATGTGAAGCCAGTTCATAAAGTATGTCTTACTAGTGTGTCGCAGAGGGAGGTCGTTAGGATTCTTTTTCAAAAATATGTATCAGTTATCCACGTGATGTCACGTCCAAAGTATGAAATGCCTTTCAGAGACCGAAGTGTTGGCTGGTGTATCTGGGCGGAAAACTTTCGTGCGAGACGTATAATTCAAATGGTTGATTTTAGGCATCCCGGCAAATATTGTGGTCGGATGTCGGGTCAAAAAGTGCCATGTATTCATTTGTGGACCACCCTTGACGCGCAAGGCCTCGCCAAGGCCCCTTCCTTTCTCTTGAGAGTGCACTGCTACCCTTTGGTTTTGGGATTAAAGTGTGTGTGTGTAGCCATAGATTCCAGTGGGCAGGGGGGTAATTAGAATGGCTACTAGTAGTGTAGTTTGGTCAAAATTTGTATATTTTCTGGAGTTTACTTTATTTTACAGAGCCTAACTCTATTTTTCAGACTTTTTTCGGATTATTGATGGGTGACCACGACTGTGTGTTTGAAGTTAATAGCGTCTGCCTCTCATCATGATAGTCTCCTAAGCTTTAGGCTGCTAAGAGCGTTAAGTCTGTCGAAATTTGCATAAAATATTTAGTGGTGCATCCAGTTTGCATGAAAAATTAAGTTGCAAATCATTACCAGATCGTAAGTTGAAATACTGCATAGAACTACTTGGAAATTAAAAGTAGACAAAATCTTTCAGAAAAATAAGGTAGATAACATTTTCTAAGGTGTTAAAAATGTATTACAACTTCATCGTACTATGGTGGGTTTCATCATGACTGTAAAATTAATATGCATGATTATTAAAGAGATTAATTAATACATATGATACATAACATTAAATATGAACCTTTAATTTTTCTTGATTGACCGTAACGAAATGTCATATATTTGTACAAGTTCGGTGATCGTTTCAGAGGGTATTGACTTTTCATAGTAGCTCTTTTCATGTTACAATAATTTAATTGATAATTTCGATTTACTTTGGAATCAAGAACTAGCAATAGAACCCGTAATGTAAAAACGAACATAAATTTCGAATTCTTGATATTATTCGTGCCTGTTTTTGGCTCAACCCCTGCACACAAACCGGCTCACACCCTGCAGGGTATTGTGTAGATTTAATACGTTAAATTAATTTTTTCCTATACAATAAGGGACAATAATTGATAACATGTAAGTTACCTAGGAGGAAATAATAGGGACGAGTAATGGCGGGGGAGTTATCATCATCAGATGTCCATTAATGTCAAGAATGAATAACTTACTTTAATGCTACAATACTTATTATTTGTATCATTAGGTATATCTTTCGCAATGATATTTGGAAAGAATCTGTAGGCTGTATTGCAACTGAAGTTGCTGTGTATATTGGGTGTATTTTGTTGACTTAGGAATAAAGCGGTATTTTAATTACTAAGAATAGTGTTATGTGCGCGGAGACAACACAATGCAATCCTGGTTGGAATTGCCCTCTTCCGCGTAAGTGCAGTGGATTTTCCTGCTATCCATTATGCACATTAATCCAATTTTATGGGTGGCGCTTAAGATGTTGCCGAGAGATCTAATAACATCTTTAAAAAAATTATTTATAACGTGATGCCCGAGAGAGAGAAAGTAGTAGAAAGTAAAACACTTAGTTTTTCCTTGACATTTTTCTCGTCTAGTTTATACTCTATTGAAAATATTATTTTCACGACTTTTTGGTAATGTGTTTTCATTGTCTGATATCTCTGACTACCCTGAATCCCACTAAATAATGAGCGGACGAACGCACGATACATGATACACGATAAAAACTGTTTATCATTTTTCTCTTCCCTGAAGCATACATCTTTAAATCACTCTTAGGTGACATAAGGTGCTTTCTCAATCGAATTTATCGAATCTCCTGTGATTCCTCAATGATCTTACATTTTCATTCACCAGTAACGGCCTGAATCATATTCTCCCCTTTTTTGTAAATATGTTTGATCCCTTTCGTAGGGCCTTGAAACTGGAGCTGGTAGTCCATCTGTTAAATTAATATTGAGTTTGGAGCAAGGGTCAATTTCGTAATACTAATAATATTTTTTTTCCCGTTGGCAAGAAAGTTGGGAATAGGATAAAGTTCTTGTGCTTTCCCGACCTATCGTATGAATGAATTCTTCGCTGGTCTCCATCCGGGTCAGGCTGTCGGGCTCTCCATCTCAGCCGACGTATTGATGACGGACATACCTATCATCTTCAGGGCATGCGAAGTGATAGCGTGTAGTTCTACGAAACTTCGGCTCGAATGGAGAACCAAGGCTGGATGAAGACTCTTGAAGAATTCACTCATTGCGAATAATGTATTGAAAACCACGATCGATGAAATATGTATTTGTGGACAGGAATGGATTAGTGACATTGTGTGGCATGTTTGACAGAATTAGGGTTGCAGAATATCTGCTAGGCTAAAGAGGGGAATAACCTGACAAGATGTCAGAAAAGTTTAATAGATTGCTCAAATCGTCTTCGAAGATGAGAAGATGTTTTCAGCGACAGAAATGATATCTGGTTATATACCTGGGAGGAGTTATGTTCATTGTGTGATGATAGAGTTAACAGTGCAAATTATTAGAAGAATAGGTTGGGGATCATTACCAGAGATGTTAAAAAAATATTAATAACTCTAGCGTGCTGTGGTAGGTGAAAACATAAAAAAAAACAAATAAGAATGATGATAGTAAGAAAGATTCAAAAAGTTATTTTTTCACGGACAATTGGGGACAGTAACTGATTGGATCGAAGCAGTCAGAAGTAAAATTGGGATAGCCAGTTTAGGTGAATATTTCTCTGGACTGAAACAATAGCTGCAATGGGAGCTAAACATATTCAGTTGAAAATTACAGAAAAGAGATTGGGACCTGTTGGTTGTCAGTTAGATTCAGGCTTTCCTCACAATTAACCTCTTCTGTTGTTTACGAACTGAGTGTTGGAGCGAAGTGAGGCTCTCGTGGAATAACAAATTTAGGTGATTTGGGATATCAGTCAAATCTTTCCTGAGCCGTGCAAAAAATAAGGCCTCGTGTCAAAACTTTTATCTGCCAGTGCGAAAACACAGTAGCCGGCATTGATCAGTTTGGCAGCCGGTGCAAAGGTCTCTTTATTTTTAGGCCTCTTTTTGTTGTGGTGGGAATTAGAATTACGAATCTTTCACTCTAAATCAAAGTGTCCTGAGTAAAGTGGGGTCAATCAAAGTTCTGAGTAAACTTTGTGGAAACAGCTTTTAATAATGAAATTAGTTGCTACGTTTTTCCGCACGGAATGCAAAAAAACTTCTCATTTTTCTGTTAGGATAAATATCCATTTATAGTATGGACGTGCTTATGTACGTGCTTCACATATATAA
Source organism: Platycnemis pennipes (assembly GCA_933228895.1). Taxonomy (NCBI): domain Eukaryota; kingdom Metazoa; phylum Arthropoda; class Insecta; order Odonata; family Platycnemididae; genus Platycnemis; species Platycnemis pennipes. Next base: position 60,023,516 of record OW121853.1, read on the forward strand.
GCACGTATAAGAGTTACCACTCTTAACGCATACCCTAATCTATTAAAAATAACTATTACTATCATCCGGGACAGATACAACAAAATTCACTATTTTCGCAAAATGCGAAGAAATTCAAGAAAAACTTGAAGTGAATTGTTACTTCATGCATATATGCAAAACATGCCCTAAATTTACATTATATATCCTATTGCATCCCTGGTATCTCATTGTCCCTCGTTGTTCCTTAAATAATGTTATTTTTGACAGTATGGCAAATTTAATATGTTCTATTCGAAATGTTTGCGTTTTTAAGTGTGTCTGATGATTCTTTATCTTATTACCTATCTCAATTTGTTAGCGCGGTGTAGTTTCTTCTGAAATTCCTCTCAGTATCCAGCCTCTTCTTCTACAATTTGCTAATATCTTTTCGAGAATATTATCTCGTTGTGCTGCGATGACGATTGCCTTTCGCAGTAAGATTGCGGGGCACAAATCGAGTCTTGATTAGGATCATCGATGACTATCGTGGCTTACATTTTCCATTAGGGTTTCTAGTGACAAGGTTTTCGTACTTAATGGTCTTAAGTGATGGATTTATCTCACAAAGTTAACCATCTCCGCCATTGAAGTCGATAAGGATGGACTCCGATCTTAAGGTCATGGTCCAAGAAAAAATTAATATCTCCGATTAGAGCTTTTTCTTTGGTGTAACTGTGAAGTCATTAAATGTAAATATGTGTGTTACTTATTTCAATTTAGTTATATTTTACGTATTTAGTGATTTCCAGGCGTTTGTAAAATTATTAGCTACAGGCAATGCTTGTAATCCCCAACTTGTGTATATTCCTTTTCTTGGATTTGAACTAATTAGTAAATTTCATTGAAAATATTCAATTTATTCTGAATTCTCAGTCGTTAACTCACCAGAAGGTTTGCGAGTTTGGTTAAAATGGTTTGTTGGTAGATTGGTAGATTTGGTTAAAAATACATAAAAAATTATCAATTAATAAGTATTTAAGTTTTCTCTCAAAATTTTGTTTTCATAAATGGAGATAAATCTTGTCATAATTATTTCGTAGGGAAATTTTAAGACGTAATTCATTTCAACCTAACCAAGAAATCAGCATTACCAGTTACCCTACATTTTTTTCAGCTCTGTAAATTATGCCTTTCACGAAATTTTCATTGATTTATAAATTTTTAGTTGAAAAATTTTAATATTAATCGGAAGGAAGACACTAAATCTATCAGTCGTAATACTTGGGCTGTAAAGACATCCTTAATTCTAATTACTCAGCATTATCGAGAGGATACCGAGATTTATGCGTAGTGAAAATGGTACTCCAGTGATCCGAAGGGGATTGAAAAGTCTGACAAAGAGTGTCTGTGCTTGGCCTCGAATTACTCTCAAAGTGCTGTGGGGAATTGAAGAGATAGTACACCATTTAGAAGATTGATGAAGGATCATAGAGAAAATAAGGTGAGCGGTGTGGAAGACAGAGGAGAACATACTAGCCTCAGTATGGGAAAATGATGAATGAAATTCGATCAAGGCTGTAAAAGTGAATGTGTTACGTATTGAGAAGTGAATTAGCAAGTTGCGGCGTGAATTTTAGGTTAGTATGAAAGATAGTTGAAAATAATTAGGTCAACTGATAGTGTGGAACGGTGATCTAATGCCGATCTGAAGACTGGAGTATAGTTAAACAATAGGGGAACAACTGTATTTTGCTTTGGTTATTGTGGTCTATCGAAAATTTACTATAGATGGGTTGATGCCGCAACCATCCGTCATCACTACGAGCGTTACTATGGTCATGGTGTCACAAAGACCATCAGAATTCAGAGCATTTGAGCTGTTATTTTCTCGTTTCCTAGCTCGATAAGACGTATTACCTACGTACGATTCTGCGCTCAAGGCACAATTGAGCCCTTTCCTCTTTTTATTATTTCTAATTTTATTTATGAGCTTCATCCTTTCCATGTTCGGGAAACTACGATGGATATCACACACTGCCGTCAAGTTTATTTTTCACATCCTTTGTTTTGTACCAAAATTCTTTTAAAGTAATTTACGATCTTTGTTTCATATAAAGCTACATCATTTCTTGGGGCTAATAGTTGAACAAGAAACATAGGTGCTAGCATAGGACTCCTTGTGCAACGGCAATGCTTGCCTGGTGTATAGTCTATCCCAGTCTTACACACATGTGGTGGCTTGCATTGGATGGTGGATGTTCATGAATGGATGGAGGCCCTGGAATAATGAATTCAAGCCTTAATCTGAGAATCTGCTGCGTTCCGTGCCGTTAGCCTGCACAGGTGAGGTCCACGCCCCAACGAGATTAGTCGTCACCTTGGCATCCCACAGATCCAAGCGACTCTCGCTTTCTCCGTCGCGCGCGTCCGTGTTTCTCATCCACCTTTTCGGACGCGGGTCCGCGGGGCGTTTCCGCCTCCGCGGGCCGCTCCGGAGGAACAATCGCGGAAGGTCGGTCGGTACGATGTCGGGGACCCTGTGCGGAGAGGAAAGAGAGAGAGAGACAATAGGCGTGGGTGAATTAGCGAGTGCCTCGATGTCGGTCGCGTCCTCGCCAGGTGCTGAATCGACGCGGGGTGGTCGTCGCCTCGAACCCAGGCTTCACAGGGGGCCGCCAGACACTTCAGTCGCCGCCGCGTGGCTGGAGACGACAGATATCCTATATTCGGCACGTGTGCGAGGTGAAAGGGTGCCGGAGTTGCCTTACCAAGTGGCGTTACATCCTTTGCTATTTAGGCTCCGCCTAGAATATTTCACTAGTAAATTGGATACAGATGAGATAAAACCAATGCTTTCCGGGGTCACTAGGTGGAACCACTGCATAATTAAATAATAAAAATAACTTGGTACGTTCCACAGTATAATTTATTGTTTGTAAGATTCCAACTAGCCGACGACCACACGTTTTCATCCCATTCTCCTCTTATAGAGAAAAAACTCTCCCCGCTTTGCCCCCCGCCTACCGTCTAAAATTTAGGTCCAGTCCTGTTCCTTCTGTACATAAATAATATCAGTAAGGTGGTCAAAAGTAAGCATCGTCTATTTGCCAATGACGCAGTAGTGTACAGGGAAATTCTATGCCCAAATGATAGAGAATATTTAAATGATGACCTACAAGCAATTGAAAAATAGTGTGATACATGGCAGTTGGAATTAAATTTTTAAAAATGTGTAATAATGAATTTTTGGAAAAAGAATTGTTCTCCTCCTATCACTTACAAAATAAGTAATAATGAATTAACAAACGTGGAATCCATTAAATATCTTGGAATAAGACTGGCACATGATCTTTCTTGGGGTAAACACATACGTGAAATAATGGGTCAAGCTAATCGTAGACTGGTATTCATCAAAAGAGTATTTGGTAAATGTGACGATCATGTATGAGAAATAAGCTACTTTTCCCTTGTCAAACCTCATTTTTAATACGCTGCCAGTATATGGAATCCTTACGAAATCGGTCTAAATAATGAACTTGAACGTGTAAAGCGAGATCGGCAAGATTTGTAAAGGGACGGTACGATAACCATATAGCGTAACCAGTCTATTAATTGAGTGAAATTGAGAATAAATGTCAGGTCGCAGTTTGAAATTTAGACTTAATTTCTTAAGTAATTTTCAAGATAATATTTTCAGTGATGACGCTAAAAATATTTTGCGAACCCCAACTTACCATGTTGGACTGGACCATGATTACAAAATTAGAGAAATAGATTGCCGAACTGACAGATTCAAAATGTCCTTTTTTCCTCGTACAATTAGGAATATGAAAAGCGGTAAATATGTCCAATACGAGTGAATCTATGTATAGCATGATTTCACCCGCTGTTAGTCTTAGTATGTGATGAACTCTACCGTAACTAACCAAAGTAAATATGGATGAACACTACTTATATTATGTACGTAATATAAACATTATTCCTGTGAAAGATGCTCGTATTACTTTTACTAGTATGTTACGTCTGATAATATTCAGGTTTCGGAAGTATTCTCTTCACTCTCGTTAAAATGTCTGATGGTGAAATCGGATTCATGGCCTTGTTATTTTTCGTCAAGGATGACCTCTGCAGTCGACATGCACTTTGATATATTATCAGCCAGCCTAATTTAGGATTACTTTTACACGCCGCAAGTCAGCTCAATTTTCCAGTTTCTCAGGTCGTTGGAAACTTTTTTCTTTGTGCATGCGCGTGTTAGAAGTGAAATTGCCTCGGAACGAGCGAGTGAATTCGCCCTTCGATATGTCAGAAAGCTTTGACAGGATAGGTAATTCTCCTTAGTCACACTTTCGTGATCGTCCGACCCTTTTGTTTGACTGCCCACACCAGAGTCTTGACCTGACCATGCATCAGAATCCTCAGTCTTCTTTCTCTTAGCAATATGTTATCAAGTGTTTCTTTAATATTTTATTCATGGTTTTCCCTGGAGCTTAGCGGCTCGTTTTCTGCTGAATTTTATCTTGCTTGCCAACCTGACTAAAAAATGCTGCCTATCCCTTGTCTCATTTTCTGCTTTTACGTTTCTCTTTACCCTGTTGCCTATTGGGCTGGTAAGATGTGCTCTTTATATCACATCTACATCTACGTGATACCCTGTAAGCCACCGCGAGGGTGTGTGTCAGGGGCTGAAGATCACCAAGAATCTTCATCAAGCATATCCTTCACGCGTTTCCTTTTTACAGGAGTAACGTAGCTAGGCCTAAGTATTACTTTTAGTCCGAAGAAACTAGACTGTGATTAACTTCTTCATATTTCCTCACTCAATTCTGTCTTCCTTGTATAAGAAACTGATTTAATGATTGCCGTGTGGGTATCCTGAAAAATCAGCTCTCATACCTTCTGACGTAACACTTCCTGTCACAACTCCCGCGCGCACGTTGACTTTGCCGTGACTCCTCTCCCTCTTCTGCTATTGCGCAATGATGCACAGCTCTTTGATTGGGGAAAAATGCAGTGAAAGCTGTACGTGATGGAGATGTGGGGGTGAAGTTTGGTCGGATGAACTGGGCTTTGTCCCCGTGGTGAAATGCATGATGAGAATCGTGGACGATGTGGGCGCAGGAAACGGAGTTGCTCTAATGTTCGCGTGTCACCTGGATGCTGTGACAACCCACGACCCTGGGTTGCCAAATCTCCCAGATTCGCCGGAGACACCCGAAATTCGACTAATTTTTTTTAATATCCCGCCTCCCGAGATGATTAGTTTTCCTCCAACTTTTTCGCTAAACATCACGATCAGGTTCTGGGAGGTTCCTTAAATTAACTTGTAAAAGTGTTGTTGCAAAAAGGTACATTGCTACGGGAGCGATACACGGGGAAGTTTTTAGAACGACCTTCCGATTGCCAAATTAACTTCTCCCACAAACCGCGAGTTTTGAAGAGGGTTACGATTGTAGAAATGAGTTAGGTACGTAAAATATTACACTTATTAGCGCACTGATGAACTTGAACATAAAGCTTTGATGATCTTATTTAGTAGCATGAACCAGGGGCTTTTAAATAACAAAAAATTGGTACAATTTAGATACATTACAACTTTTGACAGCATACAGCTTGCGTGTTTTCTCATGGTTGCTTGGCACTCCCCAATTGTAGAAATTACCGAAATCACTTATCTCGCTATATTTACTCTTTACCCCACTTTTCCCGTAATCTTTCCTAGCCGAAAGCCGGGAAGTACTGAGGGGAGAGTCTCTCCCCTCAGTACTTCAACCTACACAAGTTTTAAACGTCATCAACTTGGGAGAAAGTGAGTACAATTCTGAGATTACAGCTAAGACAGAAAGGAAGGCAGCGTGTTTTGTATCAAATTCCCTTCTACATCTACATTATACCCTGCAAGCCACCATAAAGGTGTGTGGCAGTGGGTGAATTCTCACCAAACATGCACTACATATCATGCATAGAAAAGGATTAGCATTTATATAGGTACTGTTCAAAACTACACTATTTAAAAAATGATAAAAATAGCAAAGCATACATGCAAAAACATGCTGTTAGTTGGGTTAGCTTTAAGTCCTTATACCAGCATGCAGCTACCAACGTTATCCATTGCTACACTCATACTGGATATATTTACCGTTATTCATATCCCTAATAGTACGAGGAAAAAATGACATTTTGAATCTGTCAGCTCGGCAATCAATTTCTCTAATGTTGCAATCATGATTCAGTCTACCATAGTAAGTTGGGGTTCGCAAAATATTTTTAACGTCATCACTGAAAATATTATCTTGGAATTTGTTTAAGAGATTAAATCTAAATTTCAAACTTCGATCTGACAATGTTTCCCAATTTAATTCATTTAATAGACTGGTTACGCTAGTAAGGTTATCATACCGTCCCTTTACAAATCAGGCCGATCTTCGCTGCACACGTTCGAGTTCGTTATTTAGACCGATTTCGTAGGGATCCCATACACTGGCAGCATATTCCAAATGAGTTCTTACAAGGAAAAAGTAGCTCATTTCTCGTACATGATCGTCATATTTACCCAGTAATCTTTTGACGAATCCCAGTTTACGATTCGCTTGACACATTATTTCACGTAGGTATGTGTTTACCCCAGAAAAGATCATGTCAGTCTTATTCCAAGATATTTAATGGATTCCACGTTTGTTAATTCATTACTACTATTATGTAAGTGCTAGGAGGAGAGCTATTGAGAACAACCTATAAAGATCAGAAAGTGCCACCCGGCTGTTTGAAGAGCTTGACTGGTTTCTAGGGGCTAGAAGTTTACTGTTCGCAAGATATTTGAAAAGAGTCAAATCACACGATTTTAAATCCGAAACTGCTGGTGTATTTCCACACCACACTACATCTGCAGGACAGACAGAAGCGATAAACTAATAGGAATCAACTGTCTGGCAGCGTTACAAGATTTCGTTTTTGCCACGCACAGTACACGGCTACAACGTAAAGTATTAAACTCTTACTAACACGTAATACACTATACTTCATTATTGATTCTGAAATAAAAATTTTCTTCAGCTAAAAGTCAACTTCACGGCAGGTGATCTATCACCCCCAACCACAGGACCCTTTAGTGCTCAAAGGGTAAAATGTTGATTTATATGTGTATGCGAACTATTCTGGAGTTGGCGGAGGAGTTAGTCCATTGCGGAAGAAAGTAGTGGAACGGGTTCGGGGAGGACAAAGTTCATGTTGATGGGAGAATGACGAAGATTTACTAAGCAGATAAAATCATTAGGTCATGCAGTTTGTTCCCTTTTTCTTTCTTAAGGAGTCGTCGCAACTCGGTTTATCTCTTCCCCACTAATGATAGTTCCCTGAGTCTCCCGTTTGGGTGCTTCCCCATGGAGAAAGGCTGGATTAGTGGGTACCAAGTGGAGGGATTTAAGCGAGAGGGGAAGGAACTTCATTCGGACAACTACTACATATACAGCTACCTCTACACGATAGGTACCCTGCAGGCAACCGCAAGGGTGTGACAGGGGGTGAATCATCACCAAACATCCACTACTTGAACTGATAGAAATGCTACTATGGTAACGGCTTTCGGACGTTCCTCCGCGTCAGGGTGTCTCACGAGAAGGAACACCCGAAAGCCGTTAATATTGTGGATAAACGGCGCGTGAACCTCAGATCCAGATATGCTACTACCTTATAATGAAAGCTTTCGTTATTTAATCATTCACCAAGAACGTGCGAGTAAATGCTTCATAGTATGGAGGTACAGACACTATTATATCGTTTATTAAATGAATTAAAATGGGAATAATTGTCAGATTGTAGGTTGAAATGTGGACTTAATCTCTTAAATAAAGTACAAGTTAATATTTTCACTGATGACGTTAAAAATATTTTGCGAACTCCCACTTACTATAGTAGACTGGACCATAATCACAAAATTAGAGAAATTGATTGCCGCACTGACAGATTCAAAATGTCCTTTTTCCTCGTACAATTAGGGATATGAATAGGGGAAAAATATATCCAATACGAGTGTATCAATGAATAGCATAGGTAGCTGCATGTTGGTAGCGAACCCAACTAACAGCATGTTTTTGCATGTTTGCTTTGGTATTCCTATCTTTTTTAAATACTGAAGGTTAGACTAGTATATAAATATTAATTATTTTTTATGCATGATATGTAGTGCATGTTTGGTGAGAATTCACCTTCTGCCACACACCTTTATGGTGGCTTGCAGGGTATTATGTATATGTAGATGTACAGTGCACTCCAGATTTTCTGTGCTAATGAATAGCAAAGGGTGTACAGATTTTCGGGAAATGCTGATAATCTGCTGTTTGGTTATTTCCGCATTCATTTCTCTAGAGTGTGCCGCCAAAATACATAAACTCCCTAAGAAAATAACACAATCTGACGATGAAAAGATCCACGCTGTACGTAATAGCATAATGCACGGATAATCCGCCGCCCAGGTAACGCGAGCAGGGATAATCGGGAATTTGCATATCAGTGCAGACAGTGTTGGCATGGCGGTTAGGGAACTGGATTCACATCCCGAGGGCCCGGGATCGAATCTCAGTATCGGCAGGTTATACGGCGGTATACCGAATCCTAGCAGACTGCGGTGTTCAGAACATTTATGTTAAGTACTCCACCCGTCGAATCGGACGTTAAAACATGAATCCCTATAATCATTTTCGTGAGCAAGCTACTGCTAGTGACAGCTTTCTTTCCACCCTTCCTCCGTTCCCTGAAAAATTCCTACCTATTCACAAACGACCTCAGCTGTTGATCTCCTCCAGTAATAATAACAAGGAAGGATAATAATTTGTATTCCTGAAAGAATACAGTAATAGTATTTTAAAATAATTATACGTAACCTTTAAAATTTCCAAATTAGAATGTGTTTTACTAGATAATTTAATTTTTAATTTGATAAAACTTGATTTTGAAAAAGTGTTCATCGTACTTTCCCGAGCGCCGTGCATCATATTTATTAGAATTCACGATGTAATGTAGGTATTTCTTTTATTCGGAATCAGCTTAATATCCTGCGAGCCACTGTGGGTGTGTGTGTGTGTGTGGTAGGGGAGGGAGCATTTTTGTAGTGATGCAATGATTTTCATTCATTTGCGTCAGCAAGGATGCAGTTAGTATGTGTTAGTAGGTCTACGATCATACATCTGCATATACGTAATACCCTGTAAGCCACCATAAAGGTGTATGGCAGGGGACAATTTACACCAAACTACGCTACCTACACCATCACCTTCACACTATACCCTTCTGACTACGCTACCTAAATTTTTCGCGGGAAGCAAGACATCTGTACGGCAATTTTTCTTCCTTATTTAGCTTTAGTGGAAATATCTAGCGTAATACGCGGGTGTCCTCAATATATTTCTAACGTCGTCGGCAAAAAATCAGCTCCAAATTGGAGGGAAAAAAAGTGGACGAAGACGTTGGAATAGTTCTTTTTCTTTCGCTGCAATCCGTGATATATGTTCGGTATTCTTTCCTCGCCGTCGCATAGAACCCTCGTTCACGGCTGCGCCACCCAGGTGCACACGTGACCGGAGCCTACGCAAAATGACGTCATCAGGTATTTATTGCCTAATGCGCGACACCTCCATCAATACATTTCCCGTCGTAAAAGACTACGGACATTAGGAATGGCAACAGACGATCGGCATCCGCAATTGGACTCGACCCTCGTTTTCTCCAGAGCCATTCGCATTTTTTCATTTTTTGTAGATTAAATGTGATAATCATCAGTCAGCAATCCTAAGACTGGTTTGACGCAGCTCTCCACTCTATGCTCCTATCTGCCAACCTTTTCAAATCCACCTTCTTATTAAGGCTTTCAGTAGACTTCTCCTTTCTTTCCCCACTTCTTAGGACTTCAATTGCTACGCGATGAATCCGTCCGATCTTCAACAGTCTTCTGTAAGATAATGAGTGTATGATATGAATATGACTGGGAACTGCCCTCAAAATCTCACCGAAAATTTAAAATTCCTCCCCCTCCCCTCTTCAAGGTGATCGTTAAAAAAGGAAATAATTTTCCTTCATGTGATAAGGCAATGGGGGCGTTTATTTGGAACCAAAATTGCAGTTTTGTGCACAAAATCGCCAGATGCAAACGACAAATAAGTTTTAGTGAAAAAATTAATCTTCTACCCAGAGCCATTCACTCATAAATCAAAAATTAAAATAAGCAAAAGATGACGCCCTTCGAAGAAGCTGCTTTCATCTACATCTTCATAATACCCTGCAAGCCACCATAAAGGTGAGTGGCAGGGGGTGAATTCTCACCGAACATGAACTACATATCATGCATAAAAATAAGTAATAATATATTAGTCTAAACTTCACTATTTAAAAGAGATAAAAATATCAATGCAAGCATGCAAAAACATGCTGTTACTTGGGTAAGCTTAAAGTCCTTATGCCAACATGCAACTACCTATGTAGCAACCATTGGTACAATCGTTTTGGATATATTTACCGCTAATCATATCCCTAATTGTACGAGGAAAAAAGGACATTTTGAAACTGTCAGTTCGGCAATAAATGTCTCTAATGTTGTGATTATGGTCCAGTCTACCATAGTAAGTTGGAATTCGCAAAATATTTTTAACGTCATCACTGAAAATATTGCCTTGGAATTTATTTAAGAGATTAAGTCTAAATGTCAACCGACAATCTGACAATGATTCCCATTTTAATTCATTTAATAGACTGGTTAAAACCGTCGATGAATGAGGAACGAGGGCCGGCTGACGAGAGCATAATGGTCAACTGTCCAGGTCGCTTACTTACGAGAGAGCCGGCTCCATCAAAGGAGACTATTTCCTCGTGCACTAAATAAAGGTTATATAAAATTTCAATCATTAGCGGTGTGGACGTGTTGGCAAACTGGTTTATGGGGATGGGGGAAAGGAGGACTTGATTTTTGTCTATTTTTTGTTTGGTAATTTGGGTTGTTTCTGATTACGTCATTTATTTGACGGCCCCCAGTGGGTGTTGATCTCGGCCACTGACCGGCGCTGGCATCTGTGTCGTTCTTGGGACCCGTTCAGCTTCACTGGGGGCGTAAGATTTTCTCGGGGCCAAATATTCCTGGGGAATCCAGAAGCGGCAGTCGGAAACACGTCAGCCACATAACCTGATATACGAGTTCTTGGAAGGTTGGACTCTGTATCCATTTATTTTTCAGTTTTCTATTCATCGACAAAATATCCTGCAGTCCCCCGAAAGGGTGTGTGGCAGGGGGAACCATCACTATAATGCTTACTTACTAGTTATGCTATGCAGGCATACAAAATAGTAGTTCTCGCGTTCGCTACTTGCATATAAATGGGAGGTGTAATGTTATTGTTTTGCGGAAAGTGTTAGTTATTAATTCTTGAGGCACGTGAAATGTAAGATATAAATGACACTAAAATGTTTAGCGTACACAAAGAAATATGATAATTATTGATTAGTCAAGTATTTATAAAAACATCATTTAATTATCTAATTTGCATGATTGTCATGCATAATGCATGATTATCCGCAGCTCGGATAATTGACATGATATGTCCAATCGGAGAGTAGCAATGGATAGCATTGGTAGCTGCATGTTGGTATGAGTACTTAAAGCTAACCCTACTAACAGAATGTTTTTGCATCTTTGCTTTGCAATTTCTATCTTTCTTAAATAGTGAAGTGCTGACTAGTATATTAATACTATTCCTTTTTTAGGCATGATATGTAGTGCATGTTTAGTGAGAAATCACCCCGTGCCACACACCTTTGTGGTGGCTTGCAGGGTATTATATAGATGTAGATGTACATTAATAGGCAGGATAGCAAAGGGATAGGCAGGGGAAATATTTTAGAATAGTCTGTAGTGCATTATGCATGTATTAATCCCTTAATTACTATGTAGATACTAACAAATTAGTTGCATGAGACCCTATAGTAGCTTGTTTGCATGTCTGTAATGCTTGCTTGGTGATCTACACCCCCTGCCACGCACCCTAGAGGTGGCTTGCAGGGCAATCAATAGATTTTAGACACCATTCTTCGCACGTGCCATAACTTGAGCGGCCGTGATGTATGTTCTCGGGGAGAAAGACGGCGAAGAAAATCAATTTCATGCGTGGGAGGGGGACAAGAGTCGAATCAACAATCCCAAGGACTTCTTTGAGCAAGAAAAAGCCGTGCGAACCCGGGGGTCAAATGAACTGCCCGTCCTTTGACTTAGAGTCACATCGGGAGTTCCCCAGGGTTGCGTAGTAGGTCCGCTTCTATTTCTTTTATACATAAACGATTTGGGTACCGTAGTTAGTAGTAAGCTTAGACTGTTGCAGACGATGCGGTAGTGTACAGGGGTATATCAAAATAATAGGACAGGAAATCGCTTAGCAAGGATTTAGATGCAATTCAAGAGTGCTGCGACAAATGGCAGTTAAAACTTAACCTAAAAAAGTGTGTAGCTATCAATTTTTGGAGGAGGATAATTCGATGGAGTGTACCTGTAATATTAGTAACACGTAGATCGAAAACGAAGAAACAATAAGATATTTAGGTGTAACAATGACTAAAGATTTATCGTGGGGAAGACTCATTCGGGAAATATGCGGCCGAGCGAAGAGAAAGCTAGGATTTATAAAAAGAGTACTTGGGAAATGTGATGAGAAGACAAAAGAGAGATGTTACTTTTCACTAGTTAGGCCCCACCTTGAGTATGCAACCAGTGTTTGAGATCCTAATGAATTAGGTTTGTTCAGAGAACTAGATAGTGTGCAGCGTAGAGCAGCTAATTTTGTTAAAAGGTGTTACGATAGGTTGAGTAGCGTTTCAGAATTAATAAAAGCATTAGGGTGGGAATCATTATTAGAGCGTTGGTTAAAGTACAGATTAAATCTATTAGAGAAATCTCAATCGGATAGCTTTACTGAAGATGTTAGGCACATATTAAAAAAACCAGCATAATATGCTAGATTCGACCAGATAAATAAGATTAGAGAGAAAGATTGTCGTACTGATAGATTCAAAATGGCATTTTCCCCCCATACTATAAGATAACAGAATAGGCAGCATAGCAATGGGATATGTAGGGGAAATATTTTAGAGTAGTCTGTAGTGCATGATGCATGTATTAACCCCTCAAATACTATAGATACTAACAATGTAGTTGCATGAGACCCTATAGTTGCTTGTTAGCATGTTAGTAGTGCATGCTTCGTGATCTTCACCCCCTGCCACACACCCTCGCGGTGGCTTGCAGGTTATCGTGTAGATGTAGACCTACTAACACATACTAACTGCATCCTTGCAAACGCAAATGAATGAAAATCATTGCATCACAACAAAAATGCTCCCTCCCCTACCACACACACACGCACACACTTAAAGTGGTTCGCAGGATATTAAGCAGATTCCGAATAAAAGAAATGCATTACATCGTGAATTATAATGAATATGTTGTACGGGTCACGAGCATGTTACACGAACACTTTTCATAATCAAATTTTATCAAATTAAAAATTAAATTATTTGGTAACACACATTCTAATTTAGATATTTAAAAGGTTAAGCTTTATTATTTTGAAGTATTATTACTGTATACCTTCAGGAATATAAATTATTATCCTTTGTTGTTATTAATAGCGGAGGTAACCAATAGCTGAGGTCGTTTGTGAATAGGTAGGAATTTTTCAGGGAACGGAAGAAGGGTGAAAAAAAGTCGTCACTAGCATTAGCTTACTCACGAAAATGATAGGGATTCATGTTTTAACGTCCGATTCGACGGGTGGAGTACTGAACTTAAGTGTTCTGAACACCGCAGTCTGCTAGGATTCGGTATACCGGCGTATAACCTGCCGATACTGAGATTCGATCCCGGGCCCTTGGTATGTGAAGCCAGTAACCGCCATGCCAACCCTGTCTGCACTTCTATGCAACAAATTCCCGATTATCCGTGCGCGCGTTACCTCGGCGAAGGATTATCCGATCATTATGCTATTACGTACAGCGAGGATCTATACATTGGCAGATAGTGTTATTTTCTTAGGGAGTTTATTTATTTTGGCGGCGCACCTTAGAGAAATGAATCCGGAAAGAACCAAACAGCGGATTATGCGTGTTTCCCCATTATCTGTTCATCCTTTGCTTGTCGTTAGCACAGAAAATCGGGAGTTTACTGTACATGTACATATACATAATACCCTGCAAGCCACCATAAAGGTGTGTGGCAGAGGGTGAATTCTCAACAAATATACTCTACATATCATGCATAAAAAATTAGAAATAATATACTAGTCTAAACTTCACAATTTAAAAAGGAAAAAAATAGCAAAGCAAGCATGTAAAAACATGCTGGTAGTTGGGTTCGCTTACAGTCCTTATACCAACATGCAACAAACTATGCTATCCTTTGATACACTCGTATTGGATATAGTTTTCCGCTATTCATATCCCTAATTGTACGAGGAAAAATGACGTTTTGAATCTGTCAGTGCGGCAATCATTTTCTCTAATTTTGTGATTATGGTCCAGTCTACCATAGTAAGTGTAAGTTCGCGAAATATTTTTAATGTCATTAGTGAAAATATTATCTTGGAATTTATTTAAGAGATAAAGTCCACATTCAACCTACGATCTGACAATGATTCCCATTTTAATTCATTTAATAGACGATATAATAGTTACTGTAACTCCATAGACATGAATCATTTACTCGGACGTTCCTGGTGTATCATTAAATAACGAAAGCCTTCATTATTAGGTAGTAGTATATCTGGATCTGAGGTTCACACGGCGTTTATCCACAATGGTAAGGGCTTTCGGGTGTTCCTTCTCGTGAGACACCCTGACGCGGAGGAACGCCCGAAAGCCGTTACCATAGTAGCACTTCATCAGTTCTAGTAGTGGATGTTTGGTTATGTTTCACCCTCTGCCACACCCTTGCGGTGGCCTGCAGGGTATTGTGTAGAGGTAGAAGTAACTTGGTAACCACTAATCCAGCCTTTCTCCATGGGGAAGTACCCAAACGGGAGACTCAGGGAACTATCATTAGTGGGGAAGAGATAAACCGTGTTGCGACTACTTAAGAAAGAAAAAGGGAACAAACTGCATGACCTAATGATTTTATCTGCTTAGAAAATCTTCGTCATCCTCCCATCAACATGAACCTTGTCCTCCCAGAACCCGTTCTTGTACTTTCTTCCGCAATGGACTAACTCCACCGCCAACTCCAGAATAGTTCGCATGCACATATACATCAACATTTTACCCTTTGAGCACGGAAAGGGCGTGTGGTTGGGGGTGATAGGTCACCTGCCGTGAAGCTGACTTTTAGCTGAAGAAAATTTTTATTTCAGAATCAATAATGAAGTATGGTGTGTTACGTGTTAGTAAGAGTTAAATACTTGTGTACTGCGCATGACAAAAACGAATTCTTGTAACGCTGTCTGACAGATGATTCCTCTTAGTTTTTTGCTTCTGTCTATCCTGCAGTTGTAGTGTGGGGGTGGAAATAAGCCTGCAGTTTCAGATTTAAATTCGTGTGATCTGACTTTTTTCAAGTATCTTGCAAACAGTAAAATCAAGCCCCTAGAAACCAGTCAAGCTCTTCAAACAGCCGGGTGGCACTTTCTGTATCTTTATAGGAATTTGATACAAAACACGCTGCCTTCCTTTCTGTCTTAGCTGTAATCTCAGAACTGTACTCACTTTCTCCCAAGATAATGACGTATAAAACTTTTATAGGTTGAAGTACTGAGGGGAGAGACTCTCCCCTCAGTACTTCCCGGCTTTCGGCTAGGAAAGATTACCGGCAAAAGTGGGGTACGGAGTAAACATAGCGAGATAAGTGATTTCGGTAATTCCTACAATTGGGGAGTGCCAAGCAACCATCAGAAAACACGAAAGTCAAATGCTGTCAAAAGTTGTATTGTATCTAAATTGTACCAATTGTTTGTTATTTAGAAGCCTATGGTTCATGCTGCTAAATAAGATCATCAAAGCTTTATGTTCAAGTTCATCAGTGCGCTAATAAGTGTAATATTTTACGTACCTAACTTATTTCTACAAAGGTGACCCTCCTCAAAACTCGCGGCTTGTTTGAGAAGTGAATTTGACAATCGGACGGTTGTTCTTAAAACTTGTCCGTGTATCGCTGCCGTAGCAATGTACCTTTTTGCAATAACACTTTTACAAGTAAATTTAAGGAACCTCCCGGAACTTGATCGTGATGTTTAGCGAAAAAGTTGGAGGAAAACTCCTCATCTCGCTGTCTTTTAAAATAACAGACGCCCATGAATATTTTAGTTTTAACTGCGATCTATTGCTATGTCTCGCTTGTCAACATCGTAATCAGTGCTGATTTTTCAGGTGAAGTAATGTTTACTTGACACATCAACCTTCGGCTCAGTTGTTTCACCGTCTGATGGAATTTGCACTTTAGAATTTTCATGAGGCAGTGGATATTTCTTAAGGTGGCTGAATTTTCATAAGATCGTTTCATACAAAGTGATACATCGTAAACTTAGAGCAGCGTCAAAACTTGAAAATTACGTAGAAACAATGTTTTTTCGTGCAATTTTTCATGTATTCTTGAAGTTTTTATTGTAATTTTTTGTTCTACTCGATGCAATTTTCATTTTGAATCTCCCCAAGCATCTAATAAATCTTTTTTGCGTACCCTTACATAGTATTCAATCTTTGTTTCTATGCATCATATCGTAAATTCGATATATTTTAAAATATAGGACTTAACAAAAGAACCTTTAATTAACTCTCCACCATAGGATTTGCATGCTTGATTTAATGTGTGCCTGGTGATTTTACACACCCTTTCAGATCATTGCGGTGGCTTGTGGATGTAGGTTTTATGAATGAATGGCGTATGCGATGATTATCTGTCGCTGCAGTACGTAATAATCATATCTTTGTGTAGTTATTATGAGGCCAATCTTCGGAATCGGTGCGGCATAAGTTACATAAGTTATCCTCTTTCGCACGCTATTTCCTTCTGGTCAGAATGCGCAGAAAAAAATGTGTCCGTGAGTCACTCGCCTATTCTGGGGAGAGGTGGGCGTCCGCGGTGTTAATTACGACCTTCGTCGTCATCCATCCTTATCTCACCACTCCCCTCTGATGCATATGTACAATACTTTTTGTTTGCATAGGCCTCTCGTTCGGGAAAGGCGAGGAATGCCTCCATGAGCCCTCTCCGCCCGTTTCTTCCTTCGTCACACCATGGAGGAGCTTGAATAGCGCCACCTCGCCGTACCGTCTCGGGTGGTGTTATTCAAACTCATCTCGCTTGCCGCAACGGATTAAGGCTTCCTCGATGCTTCGGATTATCGCCCGAGCCCACCTAGAAAGCCAAGGCGTTTTAATGGCTCAGACCGTGAACCCATCCATCCGTTAATGATGGCGCACTTTGTCGGGTCTCGTGCGTCCTTGATGAATTAACCAAGCCTCTCGTTGACGCACGACCAATGGCACTGTTGAGTCGAGCGACACACCCTCGCGGTGGCTTGCAGGGTATCGCGTAGATGTAGATGTAACATGAACTTGCTCTTGCGTAGCTAACTTTTATATTTTATGCCTGTTCTTAGAAGTAACTCAACGTCACCGAAATTTTAAAAAATGACTGTAGAGCAGGGGTCGGAAAACCACAGCCTCCGAGCCACTTGCTGTTATTTGGGTACCAACCTGTAGCCTTGAAGTAAAATAAAATATGAACATAAGCCATCATAATATCACTTGAAAGGCATACATTGGCATAGTTCCTTAAAAACATGTTTTAAAAAACATGTTTCTAACCGGACAAAAAGATTTTTCAGGAGATATTCTTAGAGATATTTTTCTTTGTTCAAGAATGTGTAATTACTGGTTAATTTGAACCAACTGTTTTTCTTTTTGGCGTTCTGGAGGATTTCGACACTTCTGGCTGTAACGTACATCAGGAAGACAGTTCATAAAAATTTTAACTGTAGAGAAGAGTATCCCATTATAGAATATTTTACCAAATATTTAAAAAAAACTTCCGTAAATATATACATAATGTAAAGTGTAATTATTTTACAACATCTTCCCAGAATTAAAAACGGCTTTGGATGTGAATCTGCTGTTCCCTCTGCCAGTTAATGACTTAATTACTGGTAATATCGTTCACTGGTATTACTTAATCACTGGTAATTTTCCGTGCATAGTGCAATTAAATGATCGGTGATTTAAGGGCCTTAAAATGATCAAGGAAACAGAAGCGAGGACGCTTAGAAGAACGTATTGTGGCGGTAATAGTCATGCGGGAAGGCAGAAAAAGTGCTTAGTCGCGACAGTAATAGATAAAAGGATGAGAAGTTGAGATTCGTTGGAATGTATGGAGTCAAAAGTGCTTGTCATGAAAGGTAATTTTGGGATATAGTAATAGTGACGAACAAAATACGACCTCGTGTATGTAAAATAAATAGTGAAAGAAACTTTGCAACCCCTGCATGCATATTTCTATCTTTTTTAAATAGTGTAGTTGTGACTACTATATTAATACTATTCCTTTTTTATGCATGATATGTAGTGCATGTTTGGTGAGCAATCACCCCCTGCCACACACCCTTGTGGTGGCTTGCAGGGTATTATGTAGATGTAGATGCATATGTTAAACTAGGATATCTCGTGATATGTAGGTATGCACAGTTCTACATATATCTACGTCTACACGATACCCTGCAAGCCACCGCGAGGGTGTGTGACGGGGTGAAGATCATCAACCATGCACTATTGACATGCAAACAAGCAACTATAGGGTCTCATGCTACTAGATTAAATAGTGTAGTTCTGACTACTATATTAATACTATTCCTTTTTTATGCATGATATGTAGTGCATGTTTGGTGAGCAATCACCCCCTGCCACACACCCTTGTGGTGGCTTGCAGGGTATTATGTAGATGTAGATGTAGATTGTTAGTATCTATAGTATTTAAGGGGTTAATCCTTGCATCACGCACTACAGAATACTCTTAAAATATTTCCCCTACATATCCCTTTCCTATGCTGCCTATTGTGTTCTCATATAGTACGGTGGAAAAATGACATTTTGAATCTATCAGTACGACAATACATCTCTCTAATCTTATTCATCTGATCGAATCTAGCGTAATACGCTGGTGTTGTAATACATGCCTAACATCTTCAGTGAAGCTATCCGATTTAAATTTCGTCAATAGATTTAATCTGTACTTTAACCTACGCTCTCATAATGATTCCCACCCTAATGCTTGTATTAATTCTGATACCCTACTCAACCTTTCGTAACACCTTTTAACGAACCTAGCTGCTATACGCTGCGCACTGTACTCGGTGTAGACTATTCGCACTGTCTAATTTATTCGGATCCCATATACTGGCTGCATATTCAAGATGGGGCCTAACTAATGAAAAGTAACATCTCCCTTTTGTGTTCTCATCACATGTCCCAAGTACTCTTTTTATAAATCCTAGCTTTCTCTTCGCTCGGCCGCATATTTCCCGGATGTGTCTTCCAAGTCGTTTCACTGCGCTGGACATCATCTACAATAAATGACATGTTAAATTCTGGCAACGATATTAAGTTATAATCATACCAGTGAAACTTATTTTTACGTAGATTCACACTGGTTACTTAAGGGTAGCACGTGAAGAAGGAAATCTTAAATATATGATGCCGTATATCTGTGGGGATGCGAACGGGGCCTAGGAGTGGGAGACCACTACCCTTGTAACATCTACGCCTACACAATACCCTGAAAGCCACATCAAGGGTGTGTGGCAGAGGGTATAGCGTCTCCTAACATCAATAGTCATTTCCTTTTTTACTTAATAGGATAAGAGTTCTAATATTAATTTTAAATTACATGATAAATAAAATTCTTATGATAAATAATGTCCTGGTGGCTCACCAGCCCTGGGGCAGGGGTAGAGGGGGCCATGAGGCCTCATCTGCCCCAGGATAAATAAAACAGTAGTCAAGTCAATGTTTCTTCACATCCATTACTGTCTCTAATGAGAAGCCAGCAAGGGTAGCCAGGTCGGTAACCTGCTGGCCTTGCCGCCTATAGCTTGCGGGTTAGAATCTCGCCTAGGACATGTATGTTGTCTACGTCCTAGGATTAAGATCTTAAGTTTGACAATATAATCTTAGTCTTTGGAGAACCTAAAAACCCAAGAGTATTACGAGAAGCCATTAACTTCCGGGATGGACAACGCACATACAGAAATATTTGACATTTCTTGATGTTCATACCCGAAAATTAACTTTTTACATTTATCCATCTGCAGGAATGCAAAAAACAGGCAAAATTCTACAATATCTACTAAACCATCGTACCTTTAACAAGTCTAGCTGCTCTTCGCTGTTCACGAACTAATTCTGAAATCAAACTTATTTCATCCGGATCTCTTAAATAACCTCTTAACTACTCAACTGTGTGATTTTACAATGCTATTTCTAAATTATCAATTTCCTTAATTAAATATAAATTATGCCTTTAACTTATTTGGGGTAAATTAATATACATATTTCGATCCTTAATCGCGTTCACGACATCAAGTGTGTTAGTTCAAGGAAGCGGTTCATTGTCTTCTCTGAAGATGTGCAGGAGAGGCATTTTCCTATTTGAAAGGCTCTTCGAAAAGAGACGTAGCCTTGCAGAAATTAGAGCACGCTATCTCTAGGAGATAAAAATAATAGGGCGAGGTCGAGAAACTACACCTGCCAAGATGTTTAGCTTTCTCCAGCAAATATAATCGACCGAATTTTCTTCGGAAAGGGAATAGTACTTGAGCAATGGAAACTGAGGTGAGGCTCGTTCAATGATTTAATCAGCTGCAGGCGTGTCTGAAACTAAACTACAGCGTCCGCTGTATGCAACAGCGTTCGCTCACGTGAGACTAAGGAGAGGACAGCCGAGCGTATTTAGGGAAAGATTGGTTCAGTTCTCGGCCGTGCGGAAAATGCTTAGAGAATGTGTTGCGCAACCTAGGATACGAACTTTGAGTTGCCTTCCTTATTTATTTGGGTCGAATGGAACTGGAGAAAATAAGTTAACGAGGATTGATGTGAGCTGTCATCCCACTCATCCGAGTGTATACTAATGTCGATGTTGCTTCGCTATTTTTCTGGTCATTGGTATAAACATGTATCGCGGCATCAACTTAGTACCCTGAAAGGGAACTCGAAGGTGTATGGCATGGGTTATCAAGCATGCATTTTGTACATGCTCTGATAGTTTCAATACTACTCGATTGATATCACACGGAGCACACCACAGAGTTCACTCTTCACTCAACATGTTGGAAAATTGTCATAATAAATTACACTTATGACTTGCACATTTATTAGTTTATGCAGATATCCAAAAAAGCCTGAAAATTCACTCATCTACCCTAATTATCTCCGAGGTAAAAGCTGTTTAATATTGTCCCGAATCGTACGCAGAGAAGAGAAAATTTGTGACCTACCTGTCCAATTATCTCTCTTTGATTTTGTCTTTAGGGTAAAACCTACCATCGTAGACTAGAGAATTTTATTAATTTTTCACATCTTCAATGCAGATTCGCCTTAAATATTTTCAGGAGATATAGCCCGTAAACAACGCATATTAGGGCCGGTTTTGTAATGTACGATTATATTTTTTTAGATGATTAAAAACAAAAGAGGTTACCTTCTTATGCAGCTTTGTACTTGTCAACTAATCGTTTGTTTGGTGCACTTTTTGTGGCCAGAAGTTTCGACAACCGCCAAAGTAGCAACATCTACATGAACCGATGTTTTACGTTAACCAAACATAAATCTCAGCCTTGGTGTGCGATAGCTTTGATCGGGTCGGAGGGGAGTCTTTAAATCCCTTCTGGCTCCGCTTCCCACGCTGTTGACGCTGTGCTCTTGTTCTTGCTCGCGGAACATTTCTCCAAAGGCCCCTCGAGGCGAGGAAGGAGACCAAGCTGAACCGTGACTCACGACCATGTGCGCTCTTTATCTCCCTCGATTGCGTAAACTCGGTCATTTTTTTTTCTTCCTATTTCCCAAAATTGGCGAATTACTGCGAGGTCAGGATGTCGGGGTGGAAGAAAGTCAATGTGCTCTCAATCACCAAGTATCGACGTGAAACTCACGAGAGCTGGTTCGAGATGATCGAAAGATGTAATTGATAGTTTAAATGCATCTACATCTACACGATACCCTGTAAGCCACCGCGAGGGTGTGTGGCGGGGGGTGAAGATCACCAAGCATGCACTATTGACATGCAAACAAGCAAACATTTTATATACATCTACGGGATACCCTGAAACCTCGTGATGGTGTGTGGCTGGGAATGAAGATCACCAAAACATGCACTATTGACATGCAACTAGGGTACTACATGGAAACATCGCAATAATGATGTCACATTCAGTTACATGGTTATTATCTACATAGTAATAGAGGGATTGGTTGTAAATACACATGCATCATGCACTACAGACTACTCTACAATATTTCGCGCTCCCATCCCTCTGCCATGGTGCCTATTGTGTTCCCTAATAGTACGGGGTAAAAAATAACATTCGAATTCTATCGGTGCGACAATCTATCTCTCTAATCTTATGTATCTGATCGAATCTAGCATAATACGCTGCTGTTTTTAATATATATCTAACGTCTTCAGTAAAGCTATCCGTTTTAAATTTCTGTAATAGATTTAATCTGTATTTTAACGTACGATCTGATAATGATTCCCAACCTAATTCTCGTATTAATTCAGATACACTACTAAACCTATCGTAACACCTTTTAACAAACCTGGCTGCTCTACGCTGCACACTGTCTAGTTCTATGATCAATCTTCCATCGGCCAACCTCTACATATTAATGTAATTCCTCTCAGCAACGTATATTTTTACAAATGACGAGTGAGAAGTTGAAAAAAAAACTGAACTTCTCCCTGTCCCTTTGTGGGACTTGGTTTTCCTTAGGAGTAAAAGGTTTGGACCTTAGGCCCTCCGAAATGTTTCAACGGATGCTGCCGTTGGGCAAAAATCTGACGCCTGATATCTCTGGCGTCGCCTCTCAAGCGTATTTGTGGTTACCATTGGTGCGGAAACTTTTTCATTCGGGGAGAGGGTTGTGAAGAGCCGAGACGGTAGTAGATACCTCCAAGAAATGCATAGAAAGAAAGCGATATAATTTCGCGCTGCTATTATTTATTAGTGGCATACACGCTAGCTGGAGTTTTAGTATCTATACCTATAGGTCAGCTGCGCCTTACCTGGCGTACTTGAAAGTTTTATCCCTTTTTACCACCATTTTTTATTTACATCTACATCTACATAATACCCTGCAAGCGACCACAAGGGTGTGTGGCAGGGGGTGAATGCTCACCAAACATGCACTACATATCATGCATAAAAAGGAATAGTATTACTATAGTAGTCAGAACTACACTATTTAAAAAAGATAGAAATTGCAAAGCAAACATGCAAAAACATTCTGTTAGTAGGGTTAGCTTTAAGTGCTCATACCAACATGCAGCTACCAATGCTATTCATTGCTACTCTCCGATAGGACATATTTACCGTTATTCGTATCTCTAATTGTGCGAGGGAAAAAGGACATTTTGAATCGGTCAGTTCGGCAATCAATTTCTCTAACTTTATGATTATGGTCCAGTCTGCCATTGTAAGTTGGGGTTCGTAAAATATTTTTAACATCATCACTGAAAATATTGCCTTGGAATTTGTGGAAGAGATTAAGTCTAAATTTCAACCTGCGATCTGACAATGATTCCCATTTCAATTCATTTAATAGACTGGTTACGCTAATATAATTATCGTATCGTCCCTTTACAAATCTTGCCGATCTTCGCTGCACACGTTCAAGTTCATTACTTAGACCGATTTCGTAGGGATCCCATACACTGGCAGCATATTCCAAATGAGGTCTTACAAGGGAAAAGTAGCCGATTTCTCGTACATGATCGTCACATTTACCCAGTAATCTTTTGACGAATCCCAGTTTACGATTCGCTTGCCCCATTATTTCACGAATGTGTTTACCCCAGGAAAGATCATTTGTCAATCTTATTCCAAGATATTTAATGGATTCCACGTTTGTTAATTCATTATTACTTATTTTGTAAGTGCTAGGAGGAGAGCTATTCTTTTTCCAAAAATTCATTACGAGACATTTTTTAAAGTTTAGTTCTAACTGCCATGTATCACACCAAGTTTCAATTGCTTGTAGGTCAATATTTAAATATTCCTTATGGTTTGGGCATAGAATTTCCCTGTATACTACTGCGTCATTGGCAAATAGACGAAGCTTACTTTTTACCACCTTATGGCACATCCCGAGCTGCCCTTAGCTGGCGCGTTACTCATTTGTCGGCGCCGGGAGCTGAAGTTCCACGCGACCATTCCAATGAAGGGTCGGTGCGTGTAGATGGACGGCACTCCCGCCCCTCGATATGCGTGGCCTCGCGTTACATAAACCTCACGGCCGCACCTCATTGGACCAGTCCGCCCGTGGCGTCCGCTAGACTCTGTTCTCAGTGGTCTTCGTCCTTTCAATTCCTCGTGCGTCCCAAGTCCTGAACGAAATGAAACGATGTGTTCTATTTTTATCAGATAGGGTTATGCGTGGAATACATTATTGAGTGTTGATTGCCCTACTCTCCCGTTCTGTAATCTTTCGTACGTCGGAAAATGTTGAAGGTGGGAAATTTCTTAATAGTCGTAGTTGAAGATTTTGGTTTTAGGTGCTTCAACGGCTAAGGTTTATCGCAACTTCTTACCAAAAATTTTAATTCTAAGATAAACACAACATCCACGCCCCATGAGGGATTAAAAATTAAAACCCGCGAATTAATGGCTGCCAGTTCCCGACCTAGCTACCGCGGCCAGATAAATTCGTATCTGGTTTATGTCATTTTTGTGTTAGGACGAGTTTTATAACGCGTGGTTTACGTTACCCGTTAGTTAACGCAGGAGTTAAGGTATTTTGGCGATTGTTTAAAGTTAAGAATAGAAAAAGTTCATCGGACGAACAATTAAATTATGTGATTTAGCTGGTGTGCCTATTTTCAAGTTATATCGTTTTGCCGCCATGTTCGTCCGTCAATTCCGTCCTTCTCTGCCTTCGTCCGTCCTTGGTAGATGAATGTGGATTGATGAAATTAAGATAATAGATTTTTCAGGCTAAGCATGTCTGCATGAAATACTAATCTAAATCTACATAATACCCTGCAAGCCACCATAAAGGTGTGTGGCAGGGGGTGAACTCTCACCAAACATGCACTACATATCATACATTAAAAAAAGCATCAGTACTTTTATATGTACTGTTCAAAACTACGCTATTCAAAAAAAGATAAAAATAGCAAAACATACATGCAAAAACATGCCGTTAGTTGGGTTAGCTATAAGTCCTTATACCAACATGCAGCTACCAATGTTATCCATTGCTACACTCGTACTGGATATATTTACCGTTATTCATATCCCTAATAGTACGAGGAGAAAAGGACATTTTGAATCTGTCAGTTCGGCAATCTATTTCTCTAATTTTATGATTATGGTCCAGTCTACCATATTAAGTTGGGGTCCGCAAAATATTTTTAACATCATCACTGAAAATATGGTCTTGGAATTTATTTAAGAGATTAAGTCTAAATTTCAACCTGCGATCTGACAATGATTCCCAATTTAATTCATTTAATAGACTGGTTACGCTAATAAGGTTATCATACCGGCCGTTTACAAATCTTGCCGATCTTCGCTGCACACGTTCAAGTTCGTTATTTAGACCGATTTCGTAGGCATCCCATACACTGGCAGCATATTCTAAATGCAAATATATGAAATATGTTTAGATAGGTAGTGTAAGTCAACTTTAGTGCATTGTTACGTACGTCGTGATTGTTTGGTGATGACTCACTCCCTACCGCACAGCCTCAAGGTGGCTTGCAGTTTAGTCGGTAGATATAGATATAGTTTTTTTTCAGAGGCCCAGGTCGTGGTGATTCATTGGTATCCCCCCGGTTGAATATCTTGTGTTTTCAACTTCCTTTTCCTCCCTTTGGTTGGGCAAAGGAGTGGCCGGCGTCCCTCATCTGCCTTCCGTTCAAGACCAACCACGCACGTGATTGTTAACTCGTCTCCCGCCTGCAAAGTCACCCACGAGGACTTCATTGTTTGTTTCAGGCATTCTTCTTTCGTGCCAAATGTGACCTCTGCGTGGATAACCAGTTGTGGGGCTGTGTCATGTCGACTGAATTACGTAAAAGGCTCGGGGAATCGGAATCATCCCCTTAACCCGTTTTACCCGACTCAGTATAATGCGCAGTTTTAAACCGAGTCAAACAATGGAAAGTGCATGGATCTACACATCTACATCTGCACGATACCCTGCAAGCCACCGCGAGGGTGTGTGGCAGGGGGCATGCATTTAAGTAGCATCGGAGCTATTTCCCTCGCAGTCGTTCGTGAATTAGGGTATTTTCCCATGCAGTGTGTTGGTTTTGACAATGCAGTTTTCGCTCCGCTTGGTGCCTCTGTGAAAGAACCGGACTGCAAATTGGCAAGGCGAGTGTAGAGCAGCATTTCGGAAATGGGCGGCAATGAATTTCGCATTTTACCTTGCTATCAGTCCTGCGTCATATGTGTAGACGAAAATTTACGATGCGTTTGATTCGCATTCCCTTCATCTTCTCGACATCTTAATTTACGTTATCCTTGTCACATGATATCTCTTACAAGACTCTTGAATCGATGCTCTGCCATTTTACTTCCTACATGGCAGTCTGTGGCACCGAAGGTTAATCTTTTCGTAGGGAGAATGGGAGAACGGCATCACTCGCTGTGAAGCAGATGCGATATTCCATGTGTTCATGCAATGCACATCATCCTGTTATCTACATCTACATAATACCCTGCAAGTCACCATAAAGCTGTTTTGCAGGGGGTAAATTCTCACCAGACCTGCACCACATATCATGCACAAAAAATTTGAAATAATATACTAGTTTAAACTTTTTATTTTTTTAAAAAAGATAAAAATAGCAAAGCAAGCATGCATTGGGATTGCAGTTATGTAACGGGAATCGGGTTGGGGTAGCTATAGTATTGGCTTCCAAGCTTTGAGGGTACGTGTTCGACCACCATTTGTGTTGGCGATTTTTTCAGTAGTTTACCGTTCCCCATTTGAGTTGTATGAGGTGAGCGATTCGAATTCAGTACTCCGTCCGTCGGATGGGTCGTTAAACCGTGGATCCTTTGGTGCCTTACGTTAAGGGCAGCCTAATGCCGACGCCGGGTTTCACTCCACCCTTCCTCCATTCCTTTAAAAATTCCTTTCCGTGTTCAATTCCTATCCAGAGGAAAAATTCTTGTGGCCTATCTTGAATGTCCCAATGACATTAGTTGCTGGTCAACGAATAATTTGAGTGTTAGGGGAAGAGCACTTCAAGTGAAGTACATACTTCGTCCGCCGAATGGGACGCTGAAATGTGCACCCTTTATCGCATTTCCCTGAGAGTAGACTAATGCCGACGCCGGGTTTCTCTCCTCAATCTCCTTCTGTTCCCAAAAAAAATTCCACGTCTGTCCGGTTTCCCGCCTGGCCTAAATGGCGCAAGTGACCTCAGCTGTACGTCGCCTTCCCCGAATAACAACTGTTATGCAATCGGAGACCAAAGCTGATCGGGGTGTGTCGGGAAATTCATTTTCAGCAGAAAATCCCCCCGTGTCATGTATATTCGACAATATGGTATTATTTAGTATATTTTTTTATAAGAAAGTGCTTTATTCATGCTATTCTTTGATAGGAAATGCAATCGATCCAGAAGGCTTCGGAACAGAGCAAGCACGCATAAGTGTGCTATTAGTTGGGTTAGCCAAAAGTCTTTATATCGACTTGTAACTATTTAGGCTATCTATTGATTAACTTGGGTATATATAATTGAATATAATCACGGCTATCGGATCCCTAATAATGTGAGAAAACAAGACTTCAATCTGCTGGTTGGCAATCGATTTCCCTAATTTGATGTTCATGGTCCAGTCTACTATAGTTAGTGGGAGTTCACAAAATGCGTTTAACGTCATCAGTAAAATTATCGTTTAGGAATTGGAACAAGAGATTAAGACTATTTAAAGGCTATTTTTTTGCCGTGCGTCGTAGTAGTCTCGAAATGCGGGGAAGTTCTTTGATTTCGATATTCGGCTGCTGGTCTCCAGTGATCAAAATGCTTGAACCACGACACCCGATGCTGCACCCCCCCCCCCCCCCCCCCCCTCCGCTTCGACCTTCCCCCCCTCGCCTTTGGTCATCGTGTGCGTCGGCAATTCCCCCGCCTCCATCCCACGACTCTTTATACCTCCCTCTTCCCTCCACGCATACCGGCCGCGGGACTTCACACCCAAGAAAGAGACACCGGCTGAGAAAGGCGACCAAGTCTCTCCCCACCTTTCCTCACCCTCCCAACCTTTCCTCACCATTTTCGCCGCTCACGCAGTCGTAGGCCTCTCTCTCTCTCTGGGTGGCTCGTGTGTGAACCCTCCTTGAACCTTCTCCTGGTTCGAGGAGGGATGCTTTGTAGTGTCTCGCTGTCGGTCGGGAAGTGAGCGTGGGTGGTTTGCTAGCCCGAGACCCAACCCTTCGACTTCGTACCTCGCGGAGACTTTTAAAGCCTTGGTGACTGGGCGGGAAGGCGGGGGCCTGTCCTCCCGGGGAATCCGTTAAATGGTTTGGTGGGGTGGAAGCGTAGTTGTGGTCGGTGGGAGGACCGGGCGGGCAGTCTCGCGGACCCATGCGCTTAGGATCTTGAAAGGAAAACACCTGCGTCGGCGAGAGCCCGGGATTTTGGCGGTTTCCGTGCTGGTGGTACTCCGGTAGCATCGACGGACGAAGAAATGTGTTTGTGCGCATACTTGAAGAAAATGCACAGGAATGAGGGATTCTCAGGTACTTAGTTGCGGGTGCATGCTTATTTGGGCGTTCGTGCTTGAAAGCTTAGAGATGAAGTCTTTGGGTTTGTGTTTTTGAGATGACCTGTACGGGTCATTCGCCTCAATGCTTGGTTGTTCACACTGGAGGTCGTCTCTTCGTCGTTGAATACGAATTTCAGGAAAATGTATTGCTTTTTTCAACCAAACTTGTTGTGTAAATGATAGAAGTGAAATGTGGTGCATGTTTTTCAGCAGTAGAACTTATTTTAAGAACTTAGTCGGAGCTGAAAGATCTCTGTGGTGAAGGTAGAGTGTTGTTAACGTTGGTGAATGATAATTTTAGAGCGTTTAAACTTCCAATACTATCGTAAGCTCTGGTTAATTAAGTTTTCAAGTTGTGCTCCTCGTAACGGCGGGAAATTTGTATTTTCAAAATTGCCTCTCGGATGTAGACACCGGCGTTTTGTAGGACTGAATGAATGGTCATTGTTTACTTGTTGCGGTGCCGCCTTCTTGCTATGAGTACATGCCAGTCTGAGCAGGGCCGTATTTACCATTGGCGTACCCGGCAGGCGCCGCCAGGGACCTCGCGAGAGAGAAAATATAAATATAGTTGTAAGTAACCTGGCGCCCACTATCAGAGTATTAATAGTGATAGATATTTTACTCATTATGTATTGTCTTAATATTAGGAAAATTCTATATCAAGCTGCTAGGTTGCAAGACTGTAACATTGGGGGCCTCATTCTGATTCCGCCGGGGGCCTCAGGGGTCATAAATACGTCCCTGAGTCTGAGGATATATAATGCAGTCGACTTATATCGCGTATGTCGGGCCCAAGATCGTTGAGAAATACTGAATCAAGTTCCTAGATGTTCTTATGAAAGTGGTACCACTAGCCTCCCCTCTTTGAAGCCAATAAGATGTCACACTTGATTGAGGAAAGTACGTTCTGGAAGGAAATTGGCGAAGGCTTTAATAGCCAACTGTCCGGGTTCTTCTGTTGTAAGAGAGTGGTGGGAAGCCAACCTTTTATAACGGTATTGAACTGTCTAAATGGTTACTGTCAAACTTGAATCAGAGATTTTGCCAGTGGATAAACAATGGCCGTGCATCTTACATTAGCCTACTTATTGTTTTCTGCATGCTGGTAGAAGCGTAAAAGCATATGGAGTAGATGTGACTGTGCCGTGTCTTATATTTCCTCGAAAGTGGACCGTATAGTGTGGTGTTTATCCAAATATAATCTGGCATTTGTATGTTGTTGTTTTACTTACTCATCATCATGCAACGTCTAGATTTTTTTAAATATAGGCAACCTTTCGTACAATTTCATTCGTCAACCTTGTCGTACCCGGCGAGGTAAAAAATAGTGTCTGTGGAAAATAATAATAGTTTCAGTGGAAAAGAGTGATATTACTCAGTTGTCTTCAAAAGTATGATATCTCCCCATAATTTTTCTGAATTTTAATGTGCACAAAACTTTTTTATCAAAGTGTCAATTTCAGCCAATTGATAAGTTATGTTATCAGTCCAGGAAGTCATTTGTCAGAAGTTGAGTGGAAATTTTATCTAGGAAAATATTCCATACTCAAGTTATATTTAATAGCCTAAGAGCATGGGCGTAGCTAGGGGGGTCCCTGGGGGGGCCCGGCCCCCCCCCAGAAGGCTCGTGGCCCCCCCCAGAAAAATTTGACAAATCGAAATTGTGTTGGCCACGCTTCACACAGCGCTGGCAACCGCGCGCCTGCGGCCGAGCCACAGCACGGCGCGCGGCGGTGCGGTCCCTTTGGCCCCGTTCACACTACTAGGTTGGAAAGCCAGTAACCCGTGCCTATATGCTAGTAACTTACGTATCAAGTTCGTCCTATGAACGCAGGTTGGAGAAACGCTGGTAAACTGATTTTACCACCCTTGAGTTGCTAGGTTTGGCGCAGGTTACCTGAATTTGTGGCTTTCGAATTTCTGGAAAAATCAGGGAATCCTCGTATCAGTCAGGGAGAAACTGGGATAGGAAATTTTCCTTATTTTTCTACTATTACGTTTATCGGCCAGTCTTTCCCGCCCTTTATTTCACCATGTAAAACTAATGTCCGTCGCTGACGTGCATGGAATAAGCTCCATGGCCGTAAGCCGTAGTAATTCGTGGAGCATTCAGTAGTGAATCTTAGAGTTATTTAGTTGTGAATCAGATGTAGGTACAATCCCTTTTGTATATCCGTGTTGCGACATTTGCCTAGTTGTGTCAAAATTCATGATCGCAATGTATTTCGCTCATCACAAGGAATCCGAAGCTATGTTGTCCTGAACATTTTACCTCTTTTTTTTAACTTCCGAGACTCAGGCCGAGAGGTAGCGGGAGCACACTAGCTCGTAGTAAATACATTCTTGCAGTTCTAAAAACACGATTATTATTAAAATGGTAATACAAGTATGATCTCATATGTAAACATAAACTTACGCAAGATCATCTTCGATTCCCATACTCCCCTTCGTGAGACAAGAAGAGCCCTCCTCCCCTCCCCACCTTTCACGCTCATTGAATAGTCCCCTTACCTCCCTCTCGAAATAATTTAGTCAAGTCACAAAACACCTCAAATATGATATATGATGCTGCCGTTGCTAATTGCCTCCTTCTTCACTTACAGACTGAGCAAACATCGCGTCTCGACGGCGCCGTAATAATTTTTCTTAAGATAAAAACGTTGTAACTCCCTTCACGATTGAGATAAAGAAATGATTTTTTCACTAAGTTAGCAGGCGACTACTTTTTACCTTACAAAAATTCAAATTTTTGTCCTTAAGATATTTACATCAGTATAACAACCTTTTAGCTCAATTAACCACAAAAAACATGTGCACTGTTACGAAGAAAATAGTATGAGAAACCTTTATGTACAAGTTTTAATCCAGCATGAGGAACGGTTTGCCGACAATCGAGTGAAAAAAATAAAGTGAAAAGAACCGCGTTTCTAGGGGAAGTTTAAGGAAATATTTTTTATAAAATTTTTTTATAAACTGTGTCGAAAAACTATTGACACCACCAAATAAAGCGTCTCTTTATGCATTATGGCACATTTTTATACAGTGCATAGTGCAATATTAATTTTAATGCTGTATTTGGCAACAGCGCACCTCCGCCCTTGTGGAGATTAACATGGGAAACGAATCTCCATGAGAGCCCATACTGTTAATTAAATGCGGAAAGCACTATAAGTGTTGTGAAGTTGATTAGGTTTCGCGAAATCTTGTGATTTTTCCCTTCTATTTTGTTTTTCTTTAAGTGCAAGATGAAGAAAGTTTCATATATATTCGATCATTTTTCAAGAAAACTGTCTCTCCCCCTCCAAGAAATGATCAACGTGAAGATGATGATCCTCCTAGAGACGACCGCACATTCCCCTCTGCACCATCAACGTTTGAAACTTCAACTAAACCCACAGATGAAAAAATGGAAGTAACCGAGGAAAGAGCATCTGAACCGATGGATCTTGATACTTTGGAAACTGGACCGAAACAACTGAACATTAATTCCCGAAAACACTATATGGAGACAGAAGCCGATCATTTGCCGATGCTTACTATGTAAACACCAGTGGTTGGAGTACAGTGTGGAAAAAGATCGAGCATACTGCTTTGTGTGTAGACTTTTCTTTACCGGGGTTGTGCGAGACCAAAAAGAAAAGTTTATTAAAACGTGGTTTTGCAAATATTAAAAGATGCGATCGAAAAACGCGAAAAATCAGGATCTCATTCGGATTGTCATCAAAAGTATCTGGGGTACCAAATAGCTAACGCATCTGGTACTGTACACGAGAGAGTCGTAAATCAGTGTAAAGAAGAGATTGAAGAGAAAAAACGTTACTTGACAGAACTAGCTGACATTATTTCCTATCTCAGTTGTCAAGGCATGCCACTGAGAGGACATGATGAAAGCTCTGAATCTCAGAATAGGGGAAACTTTGTTGAATTGTGTAAGCTTTTTGCGAAGTATGATGACTTTTTTGCAAAACATTTTGAGCAATGCCTTAACTACTGCAACCCAACGGTTCAGAACGAAATAATAGAAGTTGCAGCCGGTCTAACTCTTCAAGAAATTGTAAAGGAAGTGCGGGAGTGTGGGCTTTATTCATTGATGGTTGATGAAGCCAAATGTTACAAAGAAGAACAGTTGTCAGCAGTTTTGAGGGACATACGTAAGAGGATTGGAGCCCATCGAAAGGTTTCTGGGTTTCTTAAATTGTTCCACAGCAAGAGATTACGAGTCTCTAAGCCAAATGATTCAAGATTTTTTAACTAAATACAGCTTGGACGATATACCAATGATTGGACAATCATAATACTGCCAACGTAATGTCAGGCAAGAATGCAGGTCTCCAGGTGAAAATGAAAGAACTACACCCACAGGCAATTTATATCCACTGCTTAGCTCACAAAGTAAATTTGGCCGTTGTCTATTCCTGCAACGATATCCAGTCAGCTTACATTTTCTTCAATACTCTTGAAGCCCTCCATATGCACTATTCACAACCTGGTAATCATGCCATCTCAGCAGAGATTCAAAAGAAGCTAGGCAGGCTAGAAGGCTAGGCTAACTCGTTATCTTCGATTACGCAAGGGTCTGCAGAGCCGTTTTCTGCGGGGAAAGAAATGGGGAACTTAAGTAGTACAAGATGGTGCTGCCGTTACAGAAATTGTAACGTTGTAATAAATAACTTAAACGCAATTAAAGAAGCCCTTGAGGAGGAAATCAACGCTGCACGAGATGGGTATGGTGGAGGCCATCGGTTTGTTGAGATCTATCGCACAACCTGAATTCGTAGTTAATCTTTTCGTAATCCATTCAGTTTTATCGGAGACCAACGTGCTGAGTAAGTATTTGCAAGGCCCAGATGCGACGCTCGGGAGAGCAAGTTCAGTTGTTGCCAGCATTCCAACTACTTTCGCAGAGAGCAGAAATAATTTTGATGGTTTATGGGAGTAGAATTTGCGAACAATAACGACAATTTGCCAGAGCCTGTGTCTGTCTCAAAGAAAAGAAGGCAGCAGTCGTCCGCAAAAATGGGCGATTACTATGTTGAAACTACCGAAGGAAAAAGCTAGCTGACCGACCTACCATCTGACCAACCCCAACACTTGAGATTACTGGAAAATCAAGGTGTACAACAGGGTTTTGGATAACGTTATTTCACATTTTCAGCACAGGTTTGAGTCCGTTCCCGTGGCAAAGGCAGCGGATGCCTTTACACAGTTGAACTTGACTGAAGCTGAAGATTTCATTAATAATTAAAAGAAATTTTGAATATTGATACCCATTCCTTAAATGCCGAGGCAACACTATTGAAAAAATATATTGAAAAACAAGGAACTAGAGGTCAAACTTAAAAATGTCTGAGCAGAAATAAATGAAGATATCATGCCGAATATTTACAGACTTCTCCAAGTAGCAATCGGCCTGCTTGTCAGCTCGGGTGGATGTGAAAGAAGTTTCTCAGTCATGCGAAGAATCAAGTCGTGGGTTCGGTCTACAACGGCCAATCAAGATTTTCAAATCCATCCATTCTCCAAATCGAAAAAAAAATTGTTAAAGAAAGGGTTCCCATCACTACCATCATTGAAAATTTTTGTCCAAAAAACAAAAATTCCTTTAAACCAAATTTTTTGTTTCTTTTCTTTGTTTTCACTTTAATATTGAAGTTGTATTTAATTTATTAGCAGATAACCATCCCAAAGTTTACTATGATCCCTCTGAAAATGTGTGAATCCTCATTGAAAATAAAAGCTATTTTATTTTCCAACTCGGTGTGATCATTTTCTAGTCTACGACAATCCCGTGCAGTAATTTACAAAAATGTCATCACCAATTAGGCTTAATTTCAGTTCTGAGAAGGTTAAATAAAAAAACATTTCCGCGGGAGAAACACCCCCTCTTGAGGTGGGGGTACCCCCCAGAGGTGGTCCCATGGGTGGAGGGTGGGTGGTCCCATGGCCCCCCCCAGCCAAATTCCCTGGCTACGCCCATGCCTAAGAGTCACACATTTTGTCCTCAGTAACTGTCCGCTGTTGATATATTTCTTAATGAGGATGAAGTTGAACTTCCTAGATATCCTATTGCTGCAGTATCATATTATAAAGTTCTCTTTAGATTAATTTTTTTCTGGAACACCTACCATTTACATCATTTTTGCTCTTGGGTATGTGAAATTTATCATTTCTACCTTATTAAAGTTGCTAAAAGGGGGTGGTAAATACATCAACCATTTTTTTTTGTTACCATGAAAGACAGGGGCAGGATACAACTTGTAAGTCCAGCTTGATCGCTAGTCCTGGATTCTCTTCTTGTGATAAAATATTGCTTATAAGCCAATTTAGTTCACAATTCTTTCATATTAGATGTTGGTAGTCCATATATTAATATTATTAATTTTATATTTGTGCAGTTGGACTTGTAAATACATGATGATTTCCAACAGGAGAATTAGCGCTAAAATAAACATATACAGAGTGTGCACTACTGTATTAATTTTCCTTTGTATATTTATTTAATATGTTTGTTTTCTTTCCAGGACAAATGCTCATCAATTGGTTTGTCTCGGCATTTGGAGAGGATCATTACCTTCGTTTACTCCTGACCCCTCAAGATCTTCGAATCCTAGCTGTTCAGTTCTGCACTCACATGTTGGCTGCGGGTGTCATCCGACAGATTCCTGACAAAGATGTCCCCTTAGAAGCTCTCTTCCGGGTAAGAAATCGAGCCATAGTGGAGAAAAAAATCATTTCTCCAGTTAAACCTCCATTATCATGAAGGAACTCTGTGCTCCCATAATCATGTGACTTTAAATTAAATATAGGCCATAGTCATATAAAACTCTAGTTGTAAATGGTAGTTGAATTCCTAAATTCCTATTTGTGGTGTAGTTGTTTATAAATGTTTCAAGTGTCTTCCCATTAGAATGGGAAATTTTTCCCCACTCCCATAATTCATAAACATGGATGCTTGGTATCATTACACATTCATTCTGGATCTAGTGAGAAGGTTGAATCATAAAGTACTCCCAAAATATCAATGCACAGTTCCTTCCTTGAGATAGGAATCGAATTTCAATCCTGGTTACTTCTTATCATTGAAATTCAACTTTCTTTTCCCTTGTGTATATAAATAATCTTTATTGTTGTTCTTAAAACTAGGCATACTTTCTTATTCAGGAGGCAGATTTGGAGATGCACAATATGTGTCATTTTCTGTATATACATCTGCAATAAGTGGTTGTGACTTGTTCACTGAGCATAAATATTTGACATCATGCTTATTCCTCAAAACTGTCCTGCTATCTTCTGTCCTATGGAACATGCAGTTCCTTTAAACAAAGCCATTTTGTCAGTTTGCAAAAGAAAACTGTTACATTGAGCTGATGTCCGATGGTCAAATTCGCATGTAACTTTTGTTTGAAATTTTCATCCAAATGCATTTATGATGAATTTTAGATTAAACAAAATGGTGTTTCCTACTGTGCAATACATTGCTGGTATTTCTTACTGTGTAATGTATAGTTCCATAATAAATGAGTCAATAAAAATGATAAAATAGTCAACAGTGGATTTGGCTACCACAATGGAGTGTAAAAAAGTTTTGGTGATAGTAATTTTAGCTATGGAAATTGTTCATAATATTAATCAAGTTTAAATAAGCAAATCAGCCTTTTGATGTTGAACATACATTAATTCTTTCCTTGCACTTGATAAGTGCAGTAACTGCCTCAGGGAACTATCATTTCTATTGTGAATATAATTAATATAATTGTGAATATTAATAAGTTCATTAAGGGAAAGTCGACCACCACTGCAGCCTTTCAGCTGATTGATAAAATTATTCGGGGCCTTTCCAATCAAAAAGGCTTAATTGGAATTTTCTTTGATTTGTCAAAAGCTTTTGATTTAGTTGATCATGATATACTTTATTCTAAATTGCAAAGTCTTGGAATTAACGGTGTTGCCTTGTCTTGGGTCAAGTCATACCTATCTAACCGTAAGCAAACGGTTCAAATTAATGTTCAACATAAATCAGGTAATAACACATTTAAGTCCAAATTTGTTGAAACCAACTGTGGAGTTCCACAGGGTTCTATATTGGGCCCACTTCTGTTTATCATTTTTATTAATGACCTTCCTACTCACTTACCTAACTGGGAAGTAATTTTGTATGCTGACGATACTTCTACACTTAGTGCAGGTGACAACTTCGCAGATGCTTGTAATTCTGCTCACCAAACTGTAATCAAAATGTCTAATTGGTGTAGGTTGAACAGCTTGAAAATAAATGATAACAAAACTAATTTTTTATAGTTTTACAATAAAATTAATCCACCAATATTGTCCCCTCTCCTTAGAGTGGATTCAGGTAAATCTATTAAGAAGTCTAGCTCCATAAAATTCTTGGGAATATCTCTGACTGAAAACCTTGATTGGTATCCTCACATTAATGATATAATTAATAAAATGGCCACTGGGATATTCATGATCAGGAAACTTGTCCCTACCACTTCATTGGAAACTCTGAAACTAGTGTACTATGCCAAAGTTCACTCTCACTTGACCTATGGAGTTGTCTTCTGGGGTAATTCAAGCATAGCAATGAAGGCATTTTCGATGCAAAAAAGGTCTATAAAGGCTATGATGGATGTACCCATCAGGACTCCTGGAAGGCCGCTGTTTAGGCAACTGAAAATCATGATGTTACCCAGCATGTATATCTTTCACTCATGCTTATTTATAAAAAAGAATCCATCTATGTTTGTCCCCAACTCTATGGTTCATAGTCATTTGACTCATGGAAGGGAGAATGTTCACTTGAGAGTACAACCAAGTGCTGTATGTAAAAAAGGCCCTTATCACTCTGCGTCACTCTTGTACAATAAGTTACCAACAAATTTTATATGTAATTCCTCTGTGTCTTCTTTTAAATTAAAACTCAAAGAACTATTGCTTGATAAATGTTATTATAGTACTGATGAATTTTTCTCAGACAATATTGGACATTTATTGTGACAGGATGCTATGATATACTTATGTTTGTAGATCATCTGATTATGGTATGTTTTAACATGTTTCTGACCATGTTCTATGTCAACACGTGACCAACAGAGCAATAAAGTTATTATTATTATCAATTATAAACACTTTTCACACTAATATCAATCTTGTATTTAATGATTGACATGGCTGTGATGAATATTGTATTTACGTCTGTACTGCGATTGCAACACTAAAGTCCAAGTAGCTCCAATCCAATTGCTTTCACAAAGCAGATAGCAATGTGAACATATTTTGGAAGCCTCTGATTGTTTGCTGGGTCATACTTTTGGATGGAAATGTTGAGTAAGTTCTATATGTTTGGTTCAAAAGATTTTGTGTACAAATTTTTGGGCCTTAAGATACTTGGATACAATTCCATCGGGTCACACGGTCTGCATATGTTGTTTACAATTTGTATCCAAAAACTATTTAAATTTGACAGTAGGTTATAAACTTTGAGGAAAAATTTGATTTCCCTTGTATTGCAGCCCGACCTAATGTATTACTGGGCCCATTCGGAGGCTCCGATTGCCCCTCCCCCCACCCCTGGCAAGCTGCCTCCAGTGTCATGGCCTCCGAGTCTTCCTGATCTGGCCACAGCCGTTCCACGACCTGGAGCCAGGTACACTGAGGCTGGTAAGTAATATTTTTCTCTTAAAGCTTAAAAGCACCTTCAGTATATTCAATGGTTTTGTATTTGTGGATGTGATATTGGAAGGAATTCAAACCAACCTGTATCACTACAAGTTGGCCGTATCGAGAAGATTTTCTACTGCTTCAATGAAATGACAATTGGTAGAAATATTTTATTAAATTTATCCGTGGTTTGGATTACATACACCCTTTTCTTAAGGACTGAAATGAATTTTTACGGAATATTCTACTCCTATAATTATTTTAATCAAAGCATAGCTATTATCACTTTCAGTAGGTTGTCATCTTTCTCAAATATCAATATTAAACATTGATGTGAAACATGACATTTATATCTAGATAACATGAAATTGTATGTACATTGGCTGAATTCCTCTGCTGACTCTTTATTTCCTGTTATCCTTCAGCATATCATTCTCAGCTACAATATAAATCTCTCTCATATGCTGAATCACATCCATAAAATTAACTATTTTCATCTGCTAATTCATCGCTCCAAATTAAGGTATCACATAGTATGAGTTATATAATTTACCATATATTCATTGGTATATAATGTGTGTTCGAATTTTATGCATCATAATATTAAAAAGAAGTGTGATTAAAAACTTATCATTTGAAATGATAGAATTATGGAATTTCTTCATTAATTTATAAGAAATTACAAAAATTTCTTATGAATTAATGGGAATTAAAATTACGTTGGCTAACATAATTTCTTATCAATTAAATTTTGTTAATATTTATTGTTTTTTTTAACAAATACCCAGTAAATTCCTTATAAAAGATCTGAAAAAGAGGTTTCAAACTGAATCAATGATGAATATCCCCAATGTAAATCAGTTTTATGTGTTAAAAATAATATAAAAGATATATCTTGGGTTATCGCAGCATTAGTGGTAAGATAGTCCCAACGTTCCCTGACAGTTGCTGGTCAGATTTTCAAGGGTAATGCACCCTTCAGGCCCAAAGGGTTCAATGTACCCCTTAAAAAAGGGACCAGCATTGGTCGGGAAATGTTGGAGTCATCTTACCACTGACTTGGTGATAGCCCAAGATAAATTTTTATTCTATTTTAATTTTTATGGCTCACGATAGATTTAGCAACATTGTATACATGTATAACATGGGTAGCATTTCATCCTTAAATTTGAAGGGAAAAGTTGAATGTTATATGCTGATCGTACATAGTAAACATATGATTTTGTTTTGATCATCTGTTATGCTCTGAAATTATTTCATCACTGGCAAAAGGTAATGAAATGATGGGTTATCTGAACCCAGAGGGAATAAGTAAAAGCGGGTAGAACTGCAATTATGGCTTCAGTATTTCCCAGGTCCAGAAACAAAACAGAATATTAGATTGAATATGTTCTGCAATTATATTGCATCAATAACTATCATTATGTTAGAATTTAATGCCCTGATTATGAGCCAGTGTTACCATTGTCTGCCTTAGAAATGTACAGGGTGGTAGAAATATGTATATCCTACATCTCTATGTTATTAAATGTCATGGTTTTCAGTGAAGATGTTGCATCATATCATGCCTCCAGTGCCTCAGCATTTTCCATCTCCCTTGATATTTTCTGCCTCTTTAACCTTGGCACTAACTCTGATTCAGGCATTGTGTTTTGTGTATCCAACTAAAACAAATATTCCTAAAAACCTGTGTATATATTGTTACTGGTATTTTTATGTTCGACAGAAAATCAGTTATGCATCACTTACTTTACTGTGAAAATTTATAAAGTTGGGTGGTGTGGAGTTTCAATGATACGTTGCATGCACTCTGGGGTTCCCAGGATGATATTGATCACACTAATAACTTTAAAAAAACTTGATTTCCACCTGTCATAACTACTGTTACTTACTCATCTGGGATGTGTGTGTTGACTAATAAGAATCTTGTGGTCGAGACAATAACTCTGGTAAGATTGTTGTGTTCCCATTTGTGAGAAGGGATCGTCAGGCATCTAATATTTCACCTGATTACAATTAAGCTTTGCCCAAACCCAACATTTCAATGTGTCCTAAAGGAAAGTCTCCAGAGGCAGTGAATGGGACCCATAGGGCAGCCTCATTACCAGTTACACCTGCTGCGGAGGATTCTTCTGCAAAGACCGAGGAAGAGAGATCAGGAGGTGAAAATGGCCAAGGTGGGAGGGTGGGATTGCCCACCCCATTGTAGAAGCAACCACTCACCTCTCTCTTGCGCACACTACTGTATTTGTTTTTTGCTTCATTTCTGTGGCAATGCACAAAAAAGCTACCTGACCATTTTGTGCATTAGGTCATTGCATGATTCAGCAAATTTGCTCATGTGCTGTCTTCTTAATGTTTCCATTAATATGCAGGCATCAGATATGCATAGCTAACTTATTTTTTCAGTAGGTATTCACTTCATCAGTTGATCCTGTTTGTTGCATGTAATAACCATTTATACTTTACTTTGACCTTAATGGTGAAATGCCATCGAGTTTGAAGTTTTCTGTAGTGGAATGGATGGTTTTTTTCTGAAATTCTCTTATAGAGAATTTAGTAGTATGTTATTATGAATTATGTTTTTTACTATTTTGTATTGAGAATATAATTGTACTAATAACCAAATCTGCTTTTTGCTTTATTAATATCAATTTTGCCCAGCACTCTCTGTGTAGTATTCTGGAGGTTTTACAAATGAAATATGCTGCCCTTCTCCTGGTGAAATTTTAGCATCAGAATGATTAATTCATGTCTGTTTATGTAATTATTAGTAAATAAAATATCACTTGTGAAATGAAAATAAAGATGTCATAAGCTTTTTAATTAAGGCTAAAGTATTAATTACAAGTGGTTTGTATTTAAGCTCTTAAAACCTCCCATCAATCAAAATAAACTTTTTTAGCAACGAAATGTATTTAAGCAATTCAAAAGAAGGTTAGCCTTTAAGCAAGAGATTTTCAAATAAAGGTTGATAATTAAGGCTGTACATTGAAAATTCATTTTTTATATTCAGAATTTAATGCACTTAATATATAATTTATGTTGTTATTATCTATTTCTTTATACAGAATATTTTTCATTCCTCATTTTTAATTTTTATTGAATAATAGTCCAATTCAATATAAGTACACTTCTGTTTAATTTTGGATTATCATAAAGATATTTATTTTTAAGGTAAACTGTCATTTTATCGTGCATATTTACCTACTCTTGCTTCTATTATACTGCAATAAATAGGGGTCTTTCTGATATGTAGATTTAAATATTCATTGTGTAATTGTGGACCTGTATTTTATTTTTATGAAGTTTTACCAAAGTATTATTAAGCTGATTGTATTCAATCCATTTCATTGCACAAATGTTTTTTGGAGTGTATAATGTTATTGTCATAGGGTAAGATTCCAAAATGTGCACAGTCTTTTAGTTCACCAATAGTATTTACTGCATGGCACTTGATACACTTGGGATTGAATTCATCCGTTTCTGTTGTATGCATTGTTGTAGCTCCCTTATGCCAGTTCATGTTGCTTCAAAAGGCCATAATTTTATTTTTGCAGAGTTCCAGCAAGTGGTCATGGGGCTAAAACGTGAGCATCAGGATAACATGAACCGCATGTCTAAAAATCAGGAAGTGGCTTTGTTTTCCTTGCGGGGTGAGCAGGCTGAAAAACTCTGTGAATACGAGGAGCGTATATTACAGTTAGAAGAAACAGTGGTAAAACTTCAACAGGAGTTGGAAAAATGTCAAACATTAGCCAGTATAGAGGTTGGTGACAATTTCATAACATTTTTCTGCTATTTTACATTCATTATAGATTTACATTTTATAATCTAGCATAAATGTCTTCATTGAATAGTTATTCATAAGGCTTTTTGGCAGAAAACTACAAAATAACTATTTATGACACGATAGCATTGAAATAAAACACGAGCCAAAAACACAAAAATAATAAACTTTATTATGATTTACCAGGTTTCACTTTTTTCAGTTTCATCTCAATTTTTCTATTATCATGTTTTGCTTCCACTCCATATCGCCGCAATCTTTAGAGTTATTTATGACATCTCAGGGGGATATGAAAACTCGAGTAATTAAAAAAAACTCGAGCAGTCAGCAGGGATATCTCGGGAAACTAACGGACTTCAAAATTTTTTGCTGCAAATGTTATGAATTTTTAGCAAATATTTTACTGCCTCAGCATTATGCATTAATGTCTGTCATTGATTCAGAGAATTTAATGTGACACA
Organism: Platycnemis pennipes; assembly: GCA_933228895.1. Taxonomy (NCBI): domain Eukaryota; kingdom Metazoa; phylum Arthropoda; class Insecta; order Odonata; family Platycnemididae; genus Platycnemis; species Platycnemis pennipes. The sequence goes on from OW121853.1 coordinate 60,066,400, forward strand.
TTCAAGTACCATTGCATATTATATCCAATTGATATAATTATTTATTTCCAGAGGCTAACCCAGAAGGCTCAGGCTGACTTTGGCTCTCCCACTGAAGAAGAAGTATCAATACTGACCAGCAAGGAAGCCGAGCTTGAGAAGCTGCAAAAACAACCAAAGATACCCACTCCGACCTCGTTAGCTCTTAGTTCACCTGCTCAGAGGGAAGAGAAGGAAAAAGTAGAGAAGAAGGCAACCTCCCCTGCTGAAAAAAAGTCTGTTGATGCTGAGAGTGAAACAGTCAAAGTGGATGAAGAGCCAAAAGTGGATGAAGTGAAATCCAGTGCTCTATCATCGCCCCCTGTGTCAGTGTCGTCACCTGCCAAACAAAAGACGCTTATGGCCCAGAGTCTTGCTTCGCCTGTTCCTTCACCCACCTCCCAGCTATCACCCCAGCTCTCTCCTGAGAAGCAACCAGTGCCCCCATCATCCCCCAAGGTGCTCCCTGAATCCCCAGTGAAGGTCTGCACTGTTCCGTCACCAATTCCAGAGGTTGTTGCTCCACCACCACCACCCCTGCCCACGGCAGAACTCGTCCCACCCCCTCCCCCACCCTTACCCACCGAGAGCGGGCCACCCCCTCCGCCTCCCCCCCCAATGCCTGGTTTATCTGTCCCTCCACCCCCTCCAATGCCCGGTATGAGTGGACCACCCCCTCCTCCTCCGATGCCCGGCATGGGTGGACCACCACCACCCCCTCCCATGCCCGGTATGGGTGGACCACCCCTACCCCCTCCCATGCCCGGTATGGGTGGGCCACCCCCACCCCCTCCCATGCCCGGTATGGGTGGACCACCCCCTCCTCCTCCGATGCCCGGCATGGGTGGACCACCACCACCCCCTCCCATGCCCGGTATGGGTGGACCGCCCCCACCCCCTCCTATGCCCGGCATGGGTGGACCTCCCCCTCCTCCCCCCCTGCCTGGTATGGGCCCACCACCTCCTCCACCAGCACCCGGCACTTCGACATCGCCGCTGCCCTTCCCGGCACCACCTCCTGGAGGATGGAATGCAAACAGAACAAGTGAGCCTTGTTTTCTTATTTCAGCTCTTAGAGATCTTTTTGAGTCATGCCAATCACTCTTGCAACTCACAAAGTGTGCATATCCGTGCAGGCAGATCACACAGCAAGTTTTCCTCACGTACACCCTTTGCATCGAATGGAAACTTAGCATTAGATCAGTTAATGATTTAAGTATAAGTTGCCACTACCATGTCTCAAGTTTGTGCCGCTGTAGAGTGGAACTATAAGAGCCACCAAAATGCTCTTCTACAAGGTATGGATGAGTGACTTGAACTGGCTGTTGGGGTGTTTCGTTCACAGTTAATTTATTTCTGATAAAAAACTTAAAATCCTTCATTCAAGGTAGTATTCTAGTATTCCAATTATTAGATTCACAAATGCTGAAACAATATGATCAGTAATAACTTGAAAAATGAATTACCTATGACATTGAGTATTAGATAGTTAGGTTTTTGCTGCTATACCAGAGAATGTCTTTCAGTGCTTAAGAATTAAAATAGAAGCATATAAGCATGTTTTGTTGAGCAAAATTCAGAGCAAATTTCCACAAACTCATTTGATAGTTTTAACTGCGAGTTAAGTACATTTGACTGCTATTGTACAAAATTATCACACTCCTGTAAAGTTTTGACACTAAGAACATGGAATAAGGTAATGTTCTATTTTGTAAACAAGGAAGGGTAAAGTGAGGATAATAAGCTCTCTTAGTTTCTCTGACATAACGTTTACTTCAAGCCCCTCTATGAAAATGAAGGATGAGATTCTATGAACCATTTTTAGTTCATAGAATCTCATCCTTCTGTTCTGTCCTAGCATTTAAGTTGAATGACATATTGTGTTTTGTGATGGGATGATATATACCTGTTTTATCTTGGGGTACAGAGAGAATTGTGATGTAGCAGCAAGTTAATGGGCAATTAAAGACTATATTTATAACTTATCAAAAGTTTATTAATGCATTGTAAAATCTAGAAAATCTAGTACCTCAGCTAACCGTATATGTATAAAGTAGGTACATGGGTGTAGAATAATACCTGTCAATATAAATAATTTGAAGGCAAAACCATATTATTTTTTAAACTGGGATTTGTTTGGGTTTCTTTATTACAAAATAAGAACTATTCCTGTGGTCTGCAGTATTAGGAAAGAGGAATAACAACCAGCATTGTGAATAAAGAATATTAACTACAATTTTGTGAAAATACTACCTTGAGGAGGATTGGTGAATTGATTACTTTATTTAATATTCTAGGCTGCTTTCTTAGTTACTATGTTAAGTATTATCAAAGAACCACATTTGAATCCTACTTTTAACATTTCCCTTAATGATGATTGAAAGGAATTGAACAAAGTATTTGGGCACTGGCTCTCCTTTTCATTTTCTAGATAATGGAGGATTTGTATATACACCATGAACTAACTCTTGGTGTGCTGGCGCAATAACATTCTAATAATATGGGTCTCCTTTCTTCTTCATTTATACTTACATGTATAAAAAATTACCCTGGGTTCTGGAAGAAGGTTTGGTGAAAATGTTTAAATTGGTTGCATTTTTATGTTTTAAACTTTACATTTGGCATTATGTGTAGTCAAAAATGGGCAAAACTCAGTCATAAATTTCATGAGAACATCCCTTATGTAAGACTAGAAAACTGATTTCTGGGGTTGATGTATATGGATCAAGTGATATCACTCCAGTGCTTGTGAAGTTCAGAGGCTCCTAAAATAACGTGTCTTTGATGCGTTAGCTTTGTAACAAAGCAGCTTTACGGAGATTTGTTCCCTGTAAAATAGTTTTGGATAGTTAATATCCAGTAATGTATCATTGTTTAAAATTCCTTGTTTAAAACTCTATGCTAGCAGTTAATAATTTATAAGGAAAAGGTCCTTATTTTAGCATCAAAGTAAAATGCTCTACACCTGAATTGCTCCTAATTGTGTGATATGAATTTTTTTAGAGAGCTTTAAAAATATGATGAGATCCTCTGGTATGTTCTGTTTCCAGTCCTGATGGGCTCTTTATTAGGTATTTGAGATCATAAGGGAGCTAATTAGAGAATTTATTTTGTTTAGAGATTGAAATTAGTGTATATGAAATGAAGGAGCCAATATGAACCATTTTTTGCCAGCTGAAAATTGTGATGAATGAGTTGATTCCTTGCATATGTTGCTGTTTTAAATTATTGTTACTATTTTAGTATACACCTCAGATGCTAAGAAAAATATAGTAATTTAGTGAACCAGATAACTCATGTGAATCAGTCACAGAGTGATTTTTGCTATTTTCTATATGGTGCAGGAATGGATAAGGCTACTTCTAGTGAATTCAATTTTAAGTTTGCTCATATATTTTTGCGTAGAGTGGGGACTCTCCATATAATCCCACCTTAATGAGTAGGAGGCTCCCAATCAAAATCATATTTTTTAAGTAGGTACCCTATTAAAGTACAAATCATCACTTAACGACATATGAGAATGACTATTTCATAATATACTAGATCATTTAAAATGTTTTGTATCTTTCAAAATATTGCACAATTCAATGCAAACTTTTCAACATTTACAATTCTTAACAGTGCAACTTCACTGCCATCATTACACACTTTGACCAATTTAAATATTCTATTCTTCTATTGATCCTGATCCTGAGCTCCATCTTCAATGGCACTTTAAAAAATAATTTCTAATGCTGCCAGTTAATCCCTCAGGCTGTTACCCCTTCATTAATGTCACATTAGAGAAAGCAATACTAAATAATTTGAATGGAAGAAAATCGAATAAATGTCTTTTATACATGGTCCTTTGTTGATACGCTCCATTTTCCTGCTCTAGGTAGCCTTTGCTGCTGGGGAATAAGAGAACAGCATGATAGATTTTATAAAATTATTTTTTTTAATTTAATTGTATCTGGAGTTATATGCATCCCATTGATAAACACTATGCCCCCCTTACACTTTTGCTTACAAAGAAAGTTACCAACAAACATAAAAAAGTGCATTAAGCATGGAATGCAAGTAACCAACTCAATCATTTTTTATTTGGAAGGAATTATGCACATATTAGAAACATTTCTAATCCACGTGGAGGACTTCAGAAAAATTTTTAATTATTGACCTATACAGCCGAACTTGTACTAGATATTGTTGTTTCTGAGAAGAGAAAGGCATTTGCAAGACATAAGTTAAAGCCACACAAATATGTACTCTCTTTCATCAAATCTCTTTAAATTAATTAATCTGCTTTGTATGTCATAGGAACCAAATTATTGGATCTAGGTCTCCTTTCATGTCAACTGATGCTATTGTTTGTATTCACGTGAAGTGATTTCCACTACAATTCCTACTTTTTCTTCATTCTTTAATGTTAGGCTGAGAGGAATTAGTTTTGCGTGAATCTTTGTATGGACATTGCCAACTGCATAGTCTTGAAGTGAATTTGTCTGAATTCAAAGATCACGTACTAGCCGGCTATATAATTTCCACAGAGAAAGAAAATGCCTTGGTAGCTCAACTGGTAGAGCACCTGGCCGGAAATCAGGGGGTCCAGGTTCGAGTCCCGGTCAAGGCGAATGATTGTTTCTCTGTGGAATATTTGCTATTGAATTTGTCTGCTGTAATTTCATTCACCAACCCCCTCCTCTGTAAATTCAAATGCGTTATCACGAAGTCATCTGATAGCTGTTGGCTTAATGGGAGGACTGCAGTAGTGTGTTGTCTGCTACCCACCATTTCTTCCTTTGAATCATTTGCCCTAAGGGTTCGTATGCCCAACCCTTATTTATCACTTGTCAGGTCTTTTTATAATTCTTGTGCTTGTGGTCTAGTCTCTTCATTCAAAACTGTCTAATGCCATTTTGAAGTCTTTCATTATCATAATACGTGAGGTTAACAGTGTTCAGGATCTCAAACTAGGTATCTTGCATATTCACCCCATGTTTCTATGCAATATAAAGGCATTACCTGATAAAATAATTTTGATGAACAAATTAAGTATCCAGCAGGCCTTTTCATTCAGAAGGAATCTGCCATTTTATGTCTCTTGCATTCTTGCAATTTCTTAAAAATTACATGTGAGTCATTTATTTGGAATTTATTTACCTGTGCACAGTATATTTAACAATATCCAGCTGAAATCCAAGATGGAACTTTTTGAACCATGCATAAATCCAGATAAATAATTCAGGATTGAGGAAATATTATATAAACAGTTACAGTGATCATATCATCTCATGTGACTCAGCAAATCATTTGATACCATTCTTTTTTTTGCTAGATAGTTGTTATTAGCATGTTATCATCATGCATTCCTTTTAACTCATGAATCCATTCATATATCTTTTGCTGTAGTGCATCATTTGATTGTACGTATTTTTCAAAGATTGAGAAAAAGAATGGATTTTTATTCATTTGCAAAATATCTATTTATGCAAAGATCTATTTTAGTTAACCTACTTCTTGGGTGTATTGGGGTCATAAACTTATCCATTTCCCTTCATCATAAGGTCTTGGTTACAGTCAGCAAACAGTATGTGAAATTGATCCTATTTGAGACATTATTTTTTAAAGGCTACATTACACCTTCTTTGGTTTTTGGTGATTGGTAAAATTACATATATGCGAAGAAATGCTGCAAAATATATTAATATATAAAATATTACCTATTTAGCTTGTTTAAGTGAATTTACTGGTGGAATATTGTAGGAAGGCAACATATAATGAATTTCATGTGGGGAAAACATTGTTCTATTTTTAGATTATTATGGGTGTGATTTATTTCAATATGACTAGTTAACAACTAGTAGTTATACATAGTATTTTGGCACTCATTGAGGCTAAGGTTTACATCCAGTCATGAGAGTGAAAGGGAATGTGGAATCCTTTTTTTTTATTACTTTTCCTGCATCATAACCCATGAGTTCATTTATGCCATACACCCCTTCCAGTTTCAATATTTGTGCTGATCACAATCACAAGAACCTCATTGAAATAATTGTTTCACTGTGTGTTTGCATTTTTTTAAATGATTAAATAACTTATTTTTTTCGTTTGCATGCCCCTAACCCCTAATTAACAATTTTTTAATCTGCCCCTAACTCCAGGATCTAAGACAACCAACCCCCTACTAATTTGAATTATTTGCTTTCTAGTCAGTTGAACATTTAGATCTTGGTTCTGATGCTTGGTTTCTCTTCTCATGTTTCTTCCATTATCCCTTGGTAGTGACTCCAGGATTCATCCCAGGTAAGGGAAATAATGCTTATGCTAGCAAGCAAATAATGAGAAGAAATGTAATCTGTATGGATCTCTTAATTAATCTCTCTTGGTTATATTTTTCTGCCTCCTATCCAGCCAGGTGTTGAGAGCTTGCAGTCCTCCCCCCTCATTAATATCTGTCTGCATATGAAGTAATTCTTGAGTTTTATTGTACCTGCTTTTTTAATCCCTATGCTTTTTAATTTGCTATTCTCTTGGCTTATATCTTTGCCTCAAATCAGCTTCTTTAATGTATACACTAATGATCATTTCCACTGAAGTACTTGGCCTGCTGCATCTTCATTATTTGCTATTGTGATTATCCTAAGCATGATTCACTCGCCATTCATTTCATACTTACTGATATTACAGTCATTTTTACAGAACTTCAGTCTTAAGATTGTGAATGAGGAAGAGGTAGTTAAATAATAATGGTGTGGTTTTGGTTAATTGGTCAGGAAGGATAAATTATGAAATTTACATCAGTATTCTTGCAATGAAGTAATACCCATCCATCTTGTAATAAGGATATGGTGAAATTTATCACCATATTTATGTTGCCACAATTTTGAATGGCATACTGATTATTTTTTGAAATTGAATACTCAATTTGCAGTTTAATTTTTATTTGTTGTTTCATTTGTCTCATTTCTTGGCCTTACTTTCAAGTCAAGATGAATTGGGTATGTTGTATTATTTAGAGGTGAAAACATCTTCACGTGGTAAATGTAGTTGGTTAGTCATGTAAGAAACCACAGCTGTCAAAGAAGTTTATGTATAGTGGGAAAATGGAGAATTTGATAATGTAATTTTTAACATAATTCTGAACCTAGGTATATCTTCAACAATTTAATGCATGCTGAGGCACACTAAGCACGTGTGATTTTTCTACTAAGCATGTATGACAATTTTATTGGTAGATGATAATCATGTAATTTAGCTGAATATAGGAACACGTATTGTGCTTTTCTGGTGAAAACACAGAAAAACACAATCTTGGGTGTTGTTGAAATTTTAACCTGTATTGCCTCTTTAATTGAAATAAACTATAAATCAACCTTCTGCTGCCTATAAATAAAAGGTTATGCATTCCTTTCTTCCTACTTTCCAATGATAATAGAGTAGTGAGTGGAAAACTGTGAATGTATACTGTATAGCTCCATTATTTTATTTTAAGTTTTTAATTTCATTTTTGAAAATGTGATAAATGGATTAATATTTTCAGTGATGAGAAAGCAGCCCGTGAACCCAGCAGTTCCAATGAGACCATTGTACTGGACAAGGATATTAATCACCCCCCCTGTTCCTGATAGGTAATGAAATAATTTAAGCTCCAAAAGAGTCATGCAGAAACACTAATTAACATATGGAAGGGAACTCTGTTGCGATTCAGGGGTTATCGAGTGGGAAAAGAAAAAGTCGAGGTTACTCAGAGCACATGGTTCAACCGTGCATTTCAAACAAGATACATCCGGGTACTACAGTCAAAGCGTGAAAAGCTCCCATACTCCTATGCGCATGCACATTCACTCCGCGACAGTACTACCAACATACAATAATACATACAAGCAGATTACTTAATAAATACAACAACAGATTACTTTACACAATGCAACAAACTCATGTAAATGTAGCATATAATTGTAGAGAGTACTGCATTAAATATTTCATAAAATCTGTGCATTATGATAGAAATTTAAGCAATGCTACTGCAATATACTGGTAGTATTAAGTTTTGTTTAATTCTTTCACATAGCTCAGTGCCAGATGCCAGTGAATCTTCAGCTCTTTGGAACAAGCTTGAAGAGGCAAGCATTGAAAACTTAAATGAATTTACAGATTTATTTTCAAGACAGATAGTGGAAAGAAAGCCTCCCAAAAAGAAGGCAGAACAAACTTCCAAACTTCAGGTATGATTTCCAGTTTTCTATCAATATTAATTGAAATTGGGAAAGAATGTAGGGGTACTAATTAGCTACTGTAGCCAGATAAAAGAAAAGGCTCACTTTGTTTCTCTTTCTTGATTTTATTGACTTGTCTTATTTTTCACATTGATAGCTGTGAAACATCAGTTACATTAATCATTAATGCTTCCATGCAAATCATCAGCCTTGAAGTGATGTATTTTGTTATAAAACTAATTGTTTGGTAACCTTGAAAATTTTATCCAATATTTTTATTATGTTATGGTATTTTAGCATAGGCTACTGGTTTCACTTAACAATGGTTAAATAAAAACTTTACATCTGGGTATCCTATGCAAGCGGTAGCTTATGCTGGGTATCTGGTCTTCTTATGCAAGAGTTGCCAGTACCCTCAGGTTTGATATTTTGCCAGATTTTTGTTATTTTTGTACCGGATACATTTTTTCATCCAATGCCATTTTATTAAAAATATCTTGAATTCTTCACTTGTCTCCCATATTAATAATTCCATTCACTACATATTTTCTATGCATGGGATTTAAAGAAATCAGGGTATAATTTGCATGCCTATGTCGGAGATAGGGGTTAAATTTAAAGCTGCTCTTTCACTGCATTTCATTTTCTCAATAGGCCATGAAGATTTTGGACAGTAAAAGGTCTCAGAATGTGGGAATATTATCTTCTAGTCTCCATGTTGATTTTTCTGAAATAGAAAATGGTGAGTTGTCAATTTTACTGTTATTTTCTCTATCATTGCAAACTATACAAACTCTGAATGTTTCAATACTCCTCTGGAGAATGACATCCTCTTAAAAATAACTTTAAAAAAGTCTCATTGTGATGTTAGTGCAGCCACCATTTTCTCCCCCCCGTCTCCCCTCTTAGAAAAAAAATTCAAATTTATGTTGTTTCAATACCATCATTCCTTTAGGTAATTTCTTCTTTTGCACTTAAATGTAGAAACTACAAGGGATACTTAATTTTATTTTATCTGTCTTTATCCATCTCTGCTAGACCAGTTTTCAGGAGAAGTTGTGTCTTGTACCCATGTCAACATTTTACCTCAAAAAGATATTGGATCACATTTTTGGTCAAGTCATAGAAGAGTTAGATATGCAACCACTCAGGCAAAAATTACAGTAGAGTGCCGATTATCCAACGTTCGATTAACTGACCTTCGGATTATCCATTTATCGGTCCCTCAACAAGTCTCCCCACTCCTGCCCCTACTCGACCTTTCCTACCCTCTCCTCCCCTCTTCTGTTTGCTCTCGTAGACAGAGGCCAGCCATCTACAAAATTGCTAACTTTTGCCCACACAAAAGGTTTTCCTGCAGCAGGGAATCCAATTACGTGCACGACAATGCTGTATTATTGTGAGTCTTTTGCACGGTCATGAGATACTAGGTATCTAATGACCGTGGCTTTTGAATCACTGCTAGCTATTTGCGTGCCCCGGACGAGTGAGGTTATATTACTTCTGCTGCCATTTTATATTCAATGAGTTTCTGTCGTCGATGTAAATGGTTCAAAATTCCTAATTATTCCCTAAATATCAGGGCTTGTAGTGAAAGTGAACGAACATTAGTCTCAAAATTTTTGTCTTGTCCTGTAAATTTTTACGTCCCATCATTTTTGTCTCACCTTGTCCTGAAATTTTTTTTTCTAGTCCTGTACCCAAAACGTTTTCCACCTCCAGTATTACTTGTTCCTAAACGTCTAGCACAATTTTTTCATTTTGAAATTATTGTCTTAATTTCGGTACTTATCAAGTTTTTTTTTACCGTGATTGATTTTTTTAAATTTTACAGTAAAAACACTAATACATTCATCTTTACTTCAAGTTAGTTGTTATTTAGGGGAGGCGACCGACAGCTGAGGTCATTTGCGCCATATAGGATAGGTGGATAATTGGGTAATGGTAGGAGTCTTCAGAGAACGGAGGAAGGGTGGAGAGAAACCCGGCATCGGCATTAGCCTACTCTTAACGAAAGGCGCCAAGGGGACCACGGCTTAACGTCCCATCCAACGGACGGAGTACTGAACTTGAAATGCCCTCCACTAGGCACTCAAGTGGGGACTGGTTTTCCACTGAAAAATCCACCACTGCCAGGAATCGAACCCGGGCCCTCGGGATGGGAGGCCAGTACTCTAGCCACCACACCAACCCGATCCCCATCTTTACTTCAAATGGCATTGATGTTTCCTCTGTTTATCTAAAGCTGCCCCAATGAGTTATTCTCTTTTCCTCATTATTTGTTTCTTCCTCCAGAAATTTTCATCTTCTCTCATTCCTCAACATATTTCTTCCCGTTATTCTCATCTCCTCCCATCCTGCACAACTCATTCCAGGATTTTCATCCAGTCTCATCCCAAAAGTTTCTTCATTCTGAAAAATCTCATCCCAACATTTCTCTCCATCCCGTTCCATCCCAGCAAAATCTTCGTCTCTGGGATGATTTTTTAATCTTGTCCCACATCGTTCCAAGCCCTACTAAATATATGAGAATGTTGTATTAGATATTTTCGAGAAGTTAAGTTATGATGCCACATGCTGCCACGCTTAATCATCTGATGCTCACATTCTTTTGTGTCTGTGGCATCATGTATGGGATTTGGGGTGGTCTGCAACCTTGACTTGTTTACTTGGAGAGCGGGCTGAGTAAGCACTAAGGGTTAGGGAACTCATAATTCCCAAATAAACGACCTCTTATCGCCATTGAAGAGACATATGCTTAGGTCAGCTGTAGCTTGGGGTGGAGGCATTGGACTCACAATGAGGCCGCAGAAACAAACGGTAGTCGTGCATCAGATTCCTTGATATGAGACTCGGAAGTTAAAAAATATGACACAAATTTTTCTGATCAACATAGCCTCAGGTTACTCACGATGAACGGTATGGTTTGCGATCATGATATAAAACATTTACTGCTGGGCAAATATCATAAGTGGGTGTATAAAAAAGGGATGCATTGCATGTCTGAGATTGAGATTAATGATCCGTGAATTGATGGAGCATATTCAATGTATGTAATCAACAGACATTATCATGATATAAATAGTTGTTGAAATGTTTTGGAGAAATAAATTCGACAAATTATTGGCCAATAAACGTAATTGTATCACTGGAGTAACCACAAAAGACACGGAGAAAGTATGGCACTGAAACCAAGGCCAAAAATACTTGCAAAATGGTCATGAATTGATTATCTGTCTCTTTCAATTATCCAATTGGGCTTCCCCCTCCGTTAGAACGGATAATTAGCTCTTTAATGTAGTTTGGATTTAATAAGTGGAATTCTGTCAGGAAAACCAGTCATTATAATTTTGTCCATAAATCATAACAACCTGATTTGGATAAGAAAAGTTAAAATGAAAAAACCAAGTGAGCTATTTGCCTACTGAAATGCTCATGATCAGGAGAAAATTCAAGCATCTATTATACTTCATTTTTAACTTTCACTGTGAATAAAACAAAATAGAAACTAAATGTTGATAAAAATCAATTATACAAATAAGTACTAGGTACATTTATGTCAAACTAATGGTTGTTAACAAGGTGTACTTGTAATGCTACTTATAACAGTCTGTTACGTTAGTAGAAAGTAGGGATGAGACATTTCAATCTTTAAATCCTCAAATCCCTTGTATAATACCTCTTTCATTGAATCCTCGAATCTATTGAGTTTCACCTCAGATCCAAATCCATAAAAATCAGAGTCGTTTACATACTCAGCAGACACAAGTAGTTGTGTTCCTTTCAATTCAACTTTACTTCTACCCCCTATTCTTCTGATTTAGCACCCTTAGACTTCAATCTGTTCCCAAACTTGAAAAAATTTATTTCTGGGAAGCGCTTCACGTCCAATGAAGAAGTTGAGAGGGCCATAGATGGATATTTTCATGGCATTCCAAACTCTCACTTCCGGGAAGGAATACTGATGTTGGAGAAACGATGAACTAAGTGTGTTGAGGTCAAGGGAGGTTACGTAGAAAAATAAAATAATTTTTTAAATGAAAATCACAGTATTTCATTGTCAGGCCAAGAACTTTTCACCTTACCCTCATAAATGCAATCAATAAGCGACATCTCCTAAAGAACTGGAAATAAAGTTTGTTCAAGCACCAAATGGGCACAGGGATTTGAGGATGTTTTAATGGTAAAGTTTTTTTTATCATTGTAAGAAGGGCTTCAAACTTGTCTTCTTAGGGTATTTAAAAATGTTGTAGTCAAGCACCCACATAATACTATTAAATTATTTGAGTAATTTTAGCTCTTCACTTGGATATTTTAAATTTTCACTTGAATTATGTAATTAAAAATTCGTGAAAGTAAAAACTAGAGCTCTTCTCTAATGTGCCCATTGCTAGGGTTCTTGGTTGGGCCACAAAAAAAGTCCTTTTATATAGACTGATCCTCATATACAGTGGAAGCTCGGTATAATGAGTGCTCCCAGTGGCTGAGAAATCACTCACTAAAGTGAGCACTCATTATATCCAAAGGTGCTGGATTAAGCCTCTCAATTCTCACAGTTGTTGTTACTTTCCATTTTTCTTTCGTTACCGTGCTATTAGAAACGGGTAGAAGAGACGTTTTTGTGCACAATTGCTTATTCATCGATCATTTTGTGAATTAAATCTTCTAAAACAATAATTTATGCTTTGCTGAAGTCTTCTAGTGTTAACCAGTAGTATTGGTTAGGAAAGTTGTAATGTTCCATACTTATGGAGAAAACCCGGTTTCGTAAATTGACTGGATAAACTTTAACGAATATAAGAAAATACTTGAAACTTAAAAGACATAATGGAAGAAGTACGATTCTTACGATATTCGATATTCTATCAAAATTTCCTTTCATTTGTGCTTTTCATAGTGTTATGACAATCTCCAAAGTGACACTGGCATCTGCTACTCTAAAGGCTGCTTTACACGATACAATTTTTTGCACAATTTCTTGTACAAACTCTTGTATAGACTGGACGAAATTGTATGTTTGTCTGAATGGAATTAGAACACTTTCTATTTCCCGTTCAGTCATTCAGACAATCGCACAAGTTTTCGTACAATTTGCCGCTTTACACGGTACAATTTCCTCATGCAAGAGTTTGTACAAGAAATTGTACAAAAAATTGTGTCGTGTAAAGCGGCCTTAAGAAATATGCCATTTTTCATCCTAAGTGTAAAAACATGCCTCAATAGTAATTATTAAAAAATTAAAAAAAGCCTGGTACCTGCATTAAATGAAAGGCTAAATTATCTACATGCTGATATGCTCTCTATGAACTTTGCTTCTTCCTTTTTTTGGGATATCAAACCTCAAAGTAACTTTTTGAGTGAATAGTATACACAAAATATGCTATTTGGTCATATAGTCATCATAAATTATTAAGTGTGCATCAACGCAAGGTTTCGTACGTATTTTTTTGGGAGGCGTATTTTTTTCGGGTCCCTACAAAAACGTGCTAACAGGAGTCCTGTGTATTTGGGTGTACCTGCAGGTTTGGAGTTTCCTGAGTAAATGTTTTCAGAAACTAGTGCTGCGGTCCTGATAGAAGAAACCTCTTAACTGCTGAACATGTTCAATGTCGTGTCAGTAATATGTCAATGAGAAATACATTCAAATATGAGCTGCTGAGCATATTCTCAGCAGCTCTTATTTCTTAATAAGATTTTTCAGTGTTTACAAATGCAAAAGGGCTTAGTCTGAAATATAATTCCAGTGATAATTGTAAGAGTTGCAAAGTAAAAGAGTTGTCACAATGTCATTTCTCTCAGTAATTAGGAACTCTTTTAGAGCACTTTTTATTACAGAGTTGACTTCACGAGAAGGAAAGCACTTATCAGATTTATAAATTTTTTTAGAAAAATAGGTAAGGTATCGGCAAATAATACTATCGGGATTGGCTGCTGGTATCGAGGTATCAGTTTGGTATCGGAAAAAGTGGTATCACTACAAGTCTAAATATTATATTATCTACTGATTACAAGTACCTAATTATAATGTTTGAAGAAGCCATTTCAGGCAATTTATTGTACCGTAGTAGCACAAAAAGGATAATGCTGCATATTTACCAGAACAAAGTATTTATGGGAAATCCAGATTTGTAAATACAGAAATAATTTTTACGTAATACATAAGTAATAAGAGAAATATAGCATTCTCAGTATGCAGTAACATTATGTCTGACGAAAGGACATCGATAAAGCCAGAGAATATGGAGACACTAATGAAACTCTATTTTTGTGATTGAAGTCACTTTTACTTATTGGCAGAAATGTGGTTAAGAACCAATAGTTTATTTTCCTTTCTATGTTTTGCTACTCAAACAAGCCTTGATGACCTTTTTATGTAATATTACATAAAAATTTGCATAAATATCTCTTCCTATGAACGTTTTATTGTGTTTTAAAATAGGTATTTCCGAATAAACATTTTTTCACCGAAATTTCAATTATTTACCGCTTTTTTGTGATGGAATCCACTATTATATTTGCCAAAATTCAGGAATTTTATTCAGCATTTTTTACCCGCTCTAAGAATCATATTGAAAATAGCTTGTTATCAACACCTGTTGAACTTGTTATACTGCCTAATAAGTGCAGAAATTATGGAATTTCCATAGTATATACTAATACTATGATGCATTTTCCTTTTTTCAGCAATCTATAACTTTGATACCTCAGTAATATCTTTGGAAGCCTTACAGCAAATTTATGAAGTGGTAAGCAATTTTCTGTCATTTATTTATTGGACTTTATTTAAATACTCAGGCAGTTCTTATATTTCCAAGTAAATATTTTCTCTTATTTGTAATTTAGCGTGCAACCTCAGAGGAATTACAAAAAATTAGAAGCCATGTAGAGTCCAAACCAGAAGTGCCTTTGGACAAGCCAGAACAGTAAGTATTGCTTTAATTTTTTTGTACAGATTTATCCTATAAGTGTATGTATTTGATATTCTCTTAAACAAAATGATAATATATTTCACACCTCTCTTCTGCAGTAATGTTTTGTTTTTTATTTAAGGTTCCTGTATGAGTTAGCAGAAATACCAAATTTTGCTGATCGAATAGCTTGCTTTATGTTCCAGTCAGATTTTGAGGATGGAATTAGCACCATTGATAGTAAACTAAATAATATGAGGCTAACCTGTGAGGTAACTTATTTTTGTTTTGCTCTTCATTTTGGTTTTTGGGCAATTTTTACATTCCATCCTATCAGCCCTAGGCTGATTCTCATTATTTCCTAGGTTTCCCAGATTCTTATGAATTGAGAAAGATAGATCTTTGAGTGAGTGCATGATTGTGAACTTCTCTATACCATCATCCAATCCTTTCTGTTATGTGCTATTTAAGTACCCTCTCCTCATCCTGACACTTATTGTGCCATTCTAAATTGTTGTTGTTTGAATTATTGGTATTGTTCTGTAAATAATGTATGATTGGTAACTTGTATGAGTGATTAGTGATTTTCAAGTTGAAAGCACCAATCATTCACATTTTATCCATTGTGAAGTAAATCCTTTTAATGTTGCTAAAAACTCTCATATCTAATGATATTATAACCAAGGCTAAATGTGCCTCTACTGCTAGTGAAAATTAAATCTTGAATCTTTTTTGTATCACTCATAAATCACTGAGTATACAGGAGTGCTTAGTGTCAACTCACTTTCCATTTTTTCGCTGATGTGGCACATGAAATATGACACCAGCGATCCGCCAACACCAGTCCCCATGCTCTTTTCATCCGATACGTTGTTATTTTACAACTATGATATTCAATAAAATTAGAATGGTATTAATAATAGGTACAATTTATTTTCTGTCCACTGATCATATATATGATATAAGACAAGTCAAAGAATAAAAGACTACATGCATGAACAAATTATAATCACAATGGGGAAAAGAAAGAAAAGACAAATATAATATGAATGAGATAATATACCATTACTTAAGTCTTATAATGCTCTTTCCTCAAAAACATTCATTAACACTATAATAACATTTATTTAACAACAAAATGTTGAATTTTTTTGGAATAATAAAGGAAAAGGAATTTTTTCAGTTGAGCAGGCAATTAGTTGAAAATTTTTGAGGCCAATGTATATGGTGCATTAAGATTGGAGGTGTACGAGCTATGATCTAGTTTTTTTTGGGTGTGGACTGTAGCATTAGTAAAGAAGTTTTCTGGATTATTTTTTTTACAAAAGTTGCATGTGTAAGTATATAGGTCGAGGGAAGAATAAGTATATTCGTTGTGGTGAAAAGGGACCTACCAGGTTTACGTATAGATAACTGAAATTGGTATGAATGAATGAATGCTTATTTCAATTATTTGAAATGCCATTTTGAGATAGTTTGAATGGAAATGGAATGTTGTAGAAGGGCCTGGAGTTAAGAATGCTGGGATATTGTGGGAGAAAAACAACTGGGATTTTAGATGGTATTAGGTTAGATCAATAATTGGGATGCACTTAGAAGTACCTAAAACATGGATTGAAGATTTTGCAGAAAGAAAAAAAGTATTATGAGGAGGAACAGCAGAAAGACCTACCAGTATTTGGATGAATCTTTATAATGTCGGTCTGTAAATGGATTAACTGTTGAAGTTAAACTGGGGAAATAAGTATCATTGTATGGCACTTTCTGTGTCTGAATTGTCACTGTTGGTTTCATTATTTTCCATTTCACATTAATAGTAGGTAGATCAAATAGCCTAATTTTTGAAATAAGTAATATGTGCACATTTTGCTATGCTAGTTGTATCAGATTTTTAAATTAGTATTTTCTCTTCTTTTAGTTTTTAATGACGTCTGAAAGCCTTAAAAAAGTGTTGGCTATAATTTTGGCCCTGGGGAACTACATGAATGGAGGGAACAGAACGAGAGGTCAAGCTGATGGTTTTGGTTTAGAGATATTACCAAAGCTGAGAGATGTAAAAAGCAAAGATAGCTCCATGACTCTTCTTCATTTTATAATTAGGACATACATGAAGGTAAGATTTTAAATAATTCACCATTTTAAAATCTTTTAAAAGCCTACATCATCATTGAGAAATTCCTCAAATGGGGTTTGAGTTCTCACGGCAATTTTAATAGGTACTGAGAAATCTACTTCATCGTATTTA
The DNA here is from genome assembly GCA_933228895.1 of Platycnemis pennipes. Lineage (NCBI taxonomy): Eukaryota > Metazoa > Arthropoda > Insecta > Odonata > Platycnemididae > Platycnemis > Platycnemis pennipes. The sequence continues at coordinate 60,083,769 of OW121853.1, forward strand.
AGACAGAGATGTAAGCCTTTAAAAATTATATGCTCTCGAGAAACGTTACCTTGCACAATTGTTAAAACTTTTACTGCCAGCCCCTTTCAGGTAGACTGTGAAAAACCTGCCACATATTTTTCCATGAATTTAGTACGATTGTTGATTTTACATTATTTTAAGTGCCTAATTTAAATTAATGAAGTTCATATTTATCTCAATGTTGACAATATATTTGTGAATTAGAAGGTTGATAAAATCATTCTTGCTGTCCCTATAATTCGAAGGAAATAAAAAATTACAAATGTATATTTTATGTCGTCCAATAGATCAATCTGTTTTTGTACAACCAGAAAGAGCCCATGGAATGGCTAACTGGCAGTAAAAGGGCTGAATTATATATTGCTTCAAAATTGATTTTGGCAGCATAGGTCATAAATTGCTATAGACATCTCTGGTGAAAATATTGTATGCATATATGATGTTTGCAGAAAATAATCAAATAGTACTCACATTTTTTGTTCCCAGTTCTGTCTACTTTTAGTTGGCAGCATCAACCACTTAGTTTTCTTTTCACTATTGACATGGCAAATCTCAGGTTGTATCATTGATCCTTTTGCATTATCACTTTCACAACTTATAATGCAAACCCCTCAAAAAGCACTCGGCTCACAGTAATTGCTCCTACCACTTTTTTCACCAACTTGAATTTGTTATGTGAAGAACCAGAGAATATTTGAAGGAAAACAACTATATTTTCTCATTACTTAGTATTCATTTTTATTATTCTGAGTAATGACCCACATATTGTTTAGCTTGGTATGTATTTCATGGTTGCACATGTAAATCTTTAGGTTTAAAGTACCATATGGTGCATTTTCTTTGTTATTGTTTATGCTTTAAACTTGTAATTTTAAACTGTATGGCTGTTCTCAGATAAAGAAGTTGTTAATGTTGAAGCATGAATTCGATGTATCTCACGGGTGAAAAGCACAGAAGCAAAAAAGAACCCTGACAATTTAAAAGTAATTTATGCTTTCTTCCATGTGTGTGATTTTGTGTGCAATACACTGTGTTGTAGCTCTATTGAGACTTTATCTATTAATAATAGAAATTAATATGTATCTAATGATTTCCACGTCCTACATATAATAGTAGGCAATGAAAGTCTTGAAATTAACTATTGTGATTGAAGTATTTGTTCATGTAAGTAATTGTGCTCTCTTCTCATTAGGGCCTTCCTGATCCACTAGCTACAGATGTACCTTTACCAGTACCTGAGCCAGGTGACATTGATAGAGCATCAGCAGTGGAATTTGAAGACATTGAATCAGATCTGAAACAGCTACAAAAGGATTTTTCTAGTATGTATTAATAATATCCTTGCCTATGTTTGGATTAGTTTGCCAATCTTATTTTTTGCATATTTTTGTTTTTTGAAAAAAATAACTCAATCTATTGGCATCAAAATTTTTACTGGGGGTAATGGTAGCGTATAGAATGTGTCTTCTGTTATATGTTGACAACATAGAAAGCCCTTGTAAAGAAGAATAGTTTAGTGGTGGTGTTTATGTGATAAATATATCTGGACATTTTATCTTGAACCTGCTGTAGGCAATTTCATTTAAGGTTTTAGGGCTAAAACCTCCTATGTAGTTGCATTATATAGTTATTGGCATGATTGGGAGATACGAGAGTATGAGAAGAATTTTCATAGTGTTAGAATAAATTGTCTCGATTAAGGGTTAAACTGGTCCTGCTCTTTGATGCTTTTACATTTTGTACCAATATTCATAATGAAAATAAAGAATTGCAGTTTTTCATGCATAATTTATTGGTGTCATAAGAGGTGTACAGATAGGGGAGGGGGGTATTAAGGGTTTAAACCCCCCCAAAAACATTTACCTGAATTCATAAGTTATCACTTTTATCACTTGGTGTATGTTTAATGCTCTACCCACACTTTACCTCTGAGCATGTTTAAAATATGATCACGTTCATCACTTGGCAAAATGTCCTATGCTCTACCTGCAAGGAGGCTCTTTTCTCCTGTATGGTTAGATTATTAGGCCCTCCACATAGGACTTGACTATACAATGATGCGAGTTGATCAACTGTTTTGAAACTCAATTGATTGGCACCATTGTTCGACTGAACTTAAGACTGCTGCATCCTATATTTCATAATATTTTTTGAAGATGTACATAAATATTAATGAAACCCTGCCTGAAGGAAATCCTGCCTACACCACTGGGTGTGATGGATTTCACCATTTTAATGTATCTTCAGGTACAATGTTACACATAAAATACAAAGGTGTATATAAAGGAATGAGCAGACAGAGGAAGAGGGAATGGATAATGCCTAGGGTATCATTATAAATCACAAAAAGGTTAGCCAATTATAGATAATTATGAAGAACCTATGGTAGTGGGAACTCACATCTCCGACTGTAAAGTGGAGAAAGATATCATACCAATAAATTATCTGTTTAAAACTACAATTTTTTACTATTAACTTGAATATTCATCTCCTCCATGAATTGAAGCCTAAAACTATAGAGTATATTGGTATTAGCATTTCCCACATGAGTACTTATTCCATAGAACTTGGTTTAATTGTGGAAGGGTCTGCCAAATTACCATAGAATCAAGAGCAGCTAACCTACATCATCTTATTGGAATATATAACAAATTGCTAGGCTTGACTTCGTGGAACCACATATTGATCACGTAAATGAATTCACTTTGTAAAATTCCACAGATTGTTATTAAAACCGACCTAGGTTTCGACTTACACAAGGCTTTGATAATGGCTGTTATCTTACTTACATTTACGTTATCTTACTGGAAGTTGAAAAAATGTTTGTTTCCTTATTTACCAACATAGTTGATTTTTGTATCATTATATTGTTAATATCAAGTGCTAAATTTAAATAAAATTGTCACTCAAGATTTAACTTCAAACATTGCTATTTACTATTTTCATTTCAAATCATGAAGAAGTCATGACTACTGCAGCCATTTGTTAATGTACTATGACGTTGGAGACTCAATTTCTCAACACTATTATGGTAGTTGGTGTGTTGCTCTTAATTTTTATTCAAAATGATTTCATCCCATCCACATCATTAAGATGTGTTTGATATGAAAGTAATGAAGAAAAAATGGAGTGTGGTCTGTGAAAAATAGGATGTTTGAGGTTGTATTGAAAATAAATTACTAATTAGTTGGTTTTTTGATAGCAATATAGTTTTAGCATTACTTTATGAACTGATTTTTTAATCTAGTTTGCCAGAAGAAGACAGATAAAGTAATAGCATCATCAACAGAAGAGCACCTTCAACCATTCAAAGAGAAAATGGAGAAGTTTTTGACCCAAGGTCAGTGTTTTCAATTTCAGTCATAAATTTTCACCACAAATTATGCATACCTAACTCCTATGCATCAATGTTTGCTAAACTGATATTTTTTTTCTATATAGGTCAAAAACAACTTACTGATGAATTTGAAAATCTCCAGGAGTGTAAACAAAAGTAAGTTTTTAAATATTGCATTTAGATCTTACTGTATGTGGCCTGAGTAAAAATTATATTTTAAATTATTGGTTGTACACTTGCTAATGAAATTTATTTTTGTATTGCTATCATGCAGGTTCCTTGCTGTGATGAAATTCTATCAGTATGTCCCCAAAGGATCTAAGATGGAAGAAGTTGCCCCTAAAGATTTTTTTGTTCTCTGGTCTCCATTCTGCAAAGAATTCAAGGATATATGGAAAAAAGAACAGCAGAGAGTAATGAAAGAGAAGTATGTCTGAAGTAATTCATAATAATGAGTATGCTATTGTGTTTTGATGTCATCCAAGTTCTATTATTAAGAAAAATAATATGGTAATAATGGTCATTTGCCAGAAAAAAAATTTTTACAAATAGTACAGGCACCCTGTGTGATATTTAAGGTCAATTACTTCACCATACTCATGAAAACAATTAGAAAGGCAATCGGGATAGAATTGTATGCAAGTATTTAATTCATAGATAGCTGGGTAGTATTTATTTACAGCAAAATAAGAATATGTTATAGGTTGAATTCTGGTAGTGGTGACTGATATCATTCAACTATTCCCAGATGTTGGATGAATTTACTAATGATCATATTGTACCAGTTATGGTTCATTCATTATCGGCGATAGCTGTGATTTCCAATGTTTTCTTTCATTTTATACATCAGAATACTGACTTAAGCATTTATTAGCCAAAAGTTGACCCTGAGTTTAGGGCTGACATTTGAATACACGTTGGCTGGCTGGTACCTAAAGTACCTTAAGATGCCACCAAAGTTGCATGTATCATGATTGCAATCCTGAAAGAGCGTTTATATGTAGTAGATACTATAATAACTTTTTTGTTATAAAAACCTAAATATTTCCTTTTATATATTTCCAGTTCCATTCAATTTTGAAGTCAAGTTGTTAATGCTGATAATATGTAGTCTGAAATAAAGGAATTTGAATGTAATAGGCTGACTCAAACTGTTACCTATTAGAGTATTTTTAAGTCCTTTAAACGAACCTTCAATTATTGGGTTCCTAAATAAGTTGTGATAAAAGAAGGTGGTCAATGATAACATGTGACAATTTACTGGGTTTGTATGATTCATCATAAGTGTAATATCAGGATAGAGATTGTGTAATCAGATGTTAAGATTGTGCATTTAAGAAGTGTATAATATGGCTATACTTAGAAAATATGTAAACGTTTTCTTATGGACCTGAAATATTCCTGTTTTATACCTTTTGTAGCATATATTGCAAACTCAGCACTTGCAAACCAGTTATAGATTCCTTTGTTATACGTGGAGGTGTTATAGATAATTGCCTCCACTTGTAGCAAGGATCAAGTAGCAGGTTGAAGTAGGGACCTATACTTAATCAATCAGTATACTAACATTCTTCCAAACTGTAGGTTCATGTCAGAGAGTTACAAGTTCAGGACTTCTATGTGAGGTTGTTTTACATTTTTTTTCCAATCGTTGCATGAAGTTTAATGACCTAAGGATCAGCATCAAATTTTTATCGGTATTAACAAACCTCAATTAATCCAAGGAATGATGAACAGAATGAATGAGTTAAAGGAGATTATGCAATTAACTGAATTGAGACTTCTTCTCCTGTCCTATATGCATGAAAGTAGATGATCATTAGTTAGTAATGATGAGTGTTCTTGAAGATCAATTTCTGGTATGACTCAGAAATTACCCGGAAAATTAATGACAATTTATCCTCAAGCCTTTTAAATATGTGACAAATTCACTGAGGTGTCAAAGTTGCTTTGGGTTAAATCCTATCTGTCTAATATTCCATGAAATGCAGTGATCAATAATTACTTCCATGCATTTCTTTTCAGATATTCATGGTGATAATACAGTAAACTCTCATTAATACTAAGTCTAAGGGACCGGAAAATCGTTTGAACTTTGTAATTTCGAACATTTTCAATTAATTGTGAAAACGATTTTATCTTTGTTTTCTCTATCTTTTGTTGTCGTTGGCTAAATTGTATAACTTTTTTGGTTGTTGTGCTTTGTTGAACGTTTCTTTCTATTCTTCTGGCCAACCCTGGGGGGTCACGTGCAGGTGGTTGATTGGAACTGCTTCGGGTGCTGAGTGGGATGGGGAGGGTCAGGGATGCTGCATCGTTTGCTATGGGTGGGTCTTCGAGGGATGTTGTGGGGGAAGGGAAGGGGATAGTCTAGAGGTGTCAGAGTGCGAGAGGAGGGTTTGAAGATCCACCAATAAACAAAGATGATGTATCAGTGATCCTCCCAATACCACTCAGCACCCGAAGTTGTTCCAATCAGCCACTGGCACATGCCTACCATGGTTGCCCAGAAGAAGAGGAAGGAACGTCACACACCCTCCATGATGCCATCCAGCCACCACCTCCCAACTTTTCCCCTCCCCCCCTTCAAGCTCAGCAAGACAAAGATAACAGCAAGACAACTGGGACCTTCCCTCTCCACAACGGGACCATTTTCCCCTCACGCACCATAAACTCCCTAGCCGTCATAATCCTACCACCACCATCACAACTCGCACAAATTACCTAATGGCATCACCCACCCTCACTCACCCCGTCCATACTACAAAATATTGGTACGGACAGCCCCTTTGTGGAGAGCTGAGCTAGGAGTGCTTGCCTTAAAGGGCGAGATAGGGTTCATGGAGAAGTTGAACTGCCATAATTCCAGACACAAGGCAGCGAGCATAGTATGTGCTGTCACATGTAACTTTATTCAAAAGAGGACAGTGAACATTATGGAAATATTGGTAGCAGTTAAAACAAAAAATGACCCACTGTATAGGATAAATAATGGCATTAACTATGACTTTGTTATTACTCAAGGTCTCTATGATATGCAGGGTTACATGCGGAAAATGATGGGGAGAGACTGGCATTTGTGGGACGCATTTCACCTTTTATGCACCATAATCGGCAACACTGCTGAAGCAGTTTTTTGCCAAGGTTTGTAAAAACGAATTTCATTTGTTCCTGGGGTCCAGGCTCGGAGTTTGTGATTTCGAAAAATTCTTATTTTCGAAACTTCGTATTTTCGAACATTGCCATGTGTTTATTTACCATAGTCTTTTCGTTGGGACCGGCAGTTTTTATATAATTGAAACTTCGTATCATCGTGCTTCGTATTATCGAGAGTCTACTGTATTAGATGCTATGGTTTGATGGAAAGAACCACCATATGGATGCTTTGAACTGAGTGATTGTATACATAAAAGGATTCTGTATTATCTTTAATTCCTGTTTTCCATATTTATCTTTAAAGCTATTAGAATAATGAATTACAGGAAATGTGCCTTGTCAATGTTGTGGAAATGAGTGGAACTGACTGTTACCCTTTTGTTTTTCATCAGGGTTCAAGAAGCTAAGAAAAAGCAGGAGGAGAAAAAGAAGTCATTGTGTGTTAAGACATCAAAAAAAGAGGAAGGTGGACTTGTAAGTGCCCTTTTAACTTTTCATCCTTTTTTAAATGGGCTTATGTATTTTTGTAGTGTAAAAAGTGATAAAAATTCATTCAGTTGAATATATTCAGTGCATTGGCAATACTTTAATGACTTTTTTTCTATTTCAGAAATCCAAATTACAAAAGAAGATCCTGAAGTTAGATGAACGGTCAAATTCATTGACCTGACAGGAGTAGGAATTATTAGAAGACTGTTGCTTACCAGAGTGATATTTTTGTTATGGTGCACTATGCAGCCACTTTGAGCAATCAAGTTTTTATTGATATTTGTATTATTCTGAAACTTGCGGTGCTGTGAACGAGTGCGTTCACCCAGAAGAAAGATTTCTACAAGCTTTGTGGTCAGTGCTGGAGGATTAAGTTGGGAGAGGAGGGGAAACTCATGAAATTGGATGATATGCATGGCAGTAGATCTAATGTTTTATCATTCGGTATCGATTCCCCATTGAATTAAAAAAGAAAACAGCCTGGACAATAAATGTACATATGCTGCCCTGAGTCTTACAGCTGTTTGCCATTTTGCTTTTGTGGTCTAAAGGGCATTTTCAACGTTTTTTATAATTGCAAATCACATGAAGGAGTATACCTGCTTAAAATAACTTGAAGTTAATACATACATAGAGAAAGCTCTTTCAAATTCAATTCATTAGGATAAAATTTCTCTAGAGCAATTAAAAGGCATTGAAGAGAAATTTCAAAAATGCATGTCAAACCTAGTGAATTTGTAAATGTAAAACTGTTAACTGTCCACTAAACATGTCTGTTAAGTAATCATTATTTTTAATGGTCACCCAATCAATGACATCTGATCCCCATTTTTTATTGAAATAATATTGTTGAATATTTTTATACAATCAAAGAATATACCCTCATAGAATTAAATATTAAAAAGAAGCTCAAACTACTAAGGCATTTAATGAATATAATTCCAAAGGTATTGGAAAAGTGAGTTCAGCTCTAATTATTTAGTCATGAATATGAAAATCTTGGATATAAAAGATGCTGAATCATGTTTTATCTTTGCTAAACTTAAGTGTCATAATTACCATTTAAGTATAGCCTAAATCATTTTGTCATTATTTGTGTTAAGTTTGAAAATGCTTTGCCTCAGTGATGTTGTTGTTTGGATACAATTGGCAGGAAACATGGAAGGAATTAGCTAAAGGAAGAATTTTGGATGAATGATTAGAAAAGCATATGAAAATATATTCCTACTTAAATATTTAAACAGTGAGATCCTAAGTGCATATGCACTACAGGTGAAAGTGCTGTTTCATACATATTTTAAACACCCTTCAGAGGCACAGGAGAATTAAAATTGCACAATTAATAAATGGGAATGTTTTGAACTTTACTTTTATTGCACAAAGTATTTCCTGTTTATCATTCCTTTATGGCATATCGTTGAGAAATTATTTATGTGAATATATATTGTAAAATTACCTAATTTTATATGTTGTATGCATCAGCGATGTTGCTGGAAATTTTCAACGATGCAAATTGACCTTTTGTTGTGAGCAAGGGTACTCTTCCCCTAAGCATCGAAAAACTAGTCTGGAAATAATTTTTAGAAACTGTAAATAGTTATTTATACTAATTTTGTAATAATTTGAGAAATGCATATGACTACGCAAATAAATTTATTTTCAGTGACCTTTTGTTCTTGATTGGAACCCTGGAAGCACATTTTCCTCCTATGACATTTTGTTCTTCGGAACAAAATGTCTTAGGAGTTCTGCGTCAGAACTATTTTTGCTGGAGGGGGCCAACCTTGAAAAGGGCCCGGCACCTAAGAAAAGGGACTGCATATTTTGTGGATAGGAGGGGGTGGAGACTATAATTTCTCTAAAAGAACATATGTAGGTGTGAGAATATGTGGCACAAGGAAAATAGCAAGTTGGAAACAAATGAAATTTAATTTTTATTAATGAAGACTACTCAAATCTCAAGGGCATGGAGCAAATTCTGGCAAGGCCCATTGTCCCCTTCTGCCCCCCACTGCCACCAGATATGTTTATAATCATTTTGGTATTTATTTATTAGACATGAAAAAACAATATCATGGAAGATCATGAGCAATCACATGACTAGTAAGCTTGTCTCTTAACGATATTGTATGGACCATGGGGATATTATGTATTAGATGGATCTCTGCACATTGCCATCCTTTCTCTCCAGGGGAGGCTTTGTCTTAAAATAATCACAGAACTTTTTTATATTCAGTCATTTAAATTACATTCCATTCATTGTTTTAGTATGCATGCAGTTTTAATCAATTCAAAAACAAGAACTTCTTTCCATATCTTTGCATATTCAAGTACATAATAGTTTCTTGAAGTTTATGTATGATTTTCCCTGTTTTTCAATTGGAAATCCTGAAAATAATTATTTATATTACAATTCTATAGTGAGGCAGTTATGTACATTGCAAAAGCAGGTGCCTATAAACTATATTTTGTTCTACAGCTAAAATAAAGGTATTTCAACATATCATTCCTTGTATCTTTTTTGGCAGCCTATACCCCTTGATTGTAAATGTAGCCATTTTTTAAATGTTTTGTTAGCTCTTATCAAAGAATGGTGGCACAGTAATTGAAGTGACCTCATTGGTTTTGTATGCTATGTCCTCGTCCATGTGGATAAAATTACCTTATTCTACATTGCATTGCCAATTTTTTAAACAATTTTTACACACATAATTGTCATGGTTTTCTATCTTAAGCATTGAATCAGTTATCACCCCAAGGTGTTTTACTTGTGTGGTAATCTAATATTTTATTTTAAGTTTCTATCTTTTGATAGTTATTTTATAGTCCCTAACTCTTTCTTCTTGAAATCTTAATTAACATTGCAGTAGATTATTTATAATGTAATTTTTGTGTATTTCTTTGAAACCATTTAGTCGGACACAAGTTCGGTGGCAGCATGATAATCTCTTGCCTGTCAAACTCAATGTTGTGGGTTAGAGTTCTGATTGGAGAAGAAATTTTCACTCTGGAGTTTGGGTGCTTATTTTCTTTATGCAGTTAATTGTAAGAGAGGACTTTATAATCTTAAATCCACTTTTGAAATATAGACATGTTGACTTTAATTTTAAAGTAATTAATTACATATTTAGTCTGTCACACACAAGTTGACAACTTTTACTGATTACGCATAAATAAATGCATCATCTGTAACTATTTTAAACAAGTATCTTCACAGCACATGTTAATTTCATTCATATGTATTGTAAATAACTGTGGTGCTAAAATACTTCCTTGGGGGCACCAATATCATTTCTTATTTCTTTTGTTTTTTATTAATTTTTGCTACTTGATAAGTTAACTAATCTTTAAACTATTTACTCCATAACAATTTCTCATATTTTATATTACTGAATTGTTTCACCAAAATTATTCAGTTTCAAATACCCCTTTCATGACCAACATCACACTACATAACTACAATTAACCAGCAGTTAGTCCCGTTCACCATCAAAAATTAATTTGATTGCACTTTCAGTGTTTATTTCTTTTCTAAACTCAGACTAATTGACATAGAAAGAATTTTACCCTCGATAAACTTTTATATTTGCTTATGAATACAGATTGCTATGGCTCCGAAGTAGGGGATAGCACAAGGGTGATAATTTGCTCCTGTATTTACAAGCTTCTTCAACCTCTTAAAAGTTATGTCATTTTCACTTGGCAAATTTTGGGTTAAATTTGCCAAGTCTCTTTGTGCCACAGGCCAATATATCGGCTTTTGCTCCATGGGTGAAAAATGCCTCAAGCTGATTTTTCAGCTCGAGCAGCAAATTAATGTTTAAACTGTTTTTATTGTAATAATTACATTTATTTGTGAAATGTATCAGGATACCATAGACAACAATTAATCCATTTTTAGTCAAATAAAAAAAACATTACATTCATATCTAAAGAGTAACTTCATATTGTTTATATTTATCACAAGCAGTTACAAAACTCAAATTCATGCTGGCACTTTTTGAAAGGTGAAGAGGGTTAGTAACGTTCATTCATAACATCAGTCTTAACTCCTCTCCCCTATATCATCTTTCTCATCCCAACCATCTCCTAAATTTTTTCCTTCTTCTACATGTGCTGAAGAGGAGAAGAGTAGAGAAGTGAGGAGAGTAAGGAGAATTGGATTTGCTTTATATTTTATGCTTGGTTAAAGCATGCATACCAGTATAACACAGCTAGTACCTAATCTGTGATTAACTATTTTGAAAAGTGCTGTGTTCTTCATATTATGTCCCGTACATTCCAGTCAATGAAAATATTTACTTTCAATGCTATTGAGGCTATCAGTATTCAGATGTAAGACTTTGTGTTAAGAATAGTGGATTATAGACCATTGTCAAAATGTCTCAGCTGGAGGGAAATATACAATGTGGAACAAACAGTAAACTGACTACAGTTTCATTGCATCCTTTTCATGATTGTTCTACATTTTTTCATTCTGCTCATAATCTTTATCCTGCTTTTTATCATTTCTACATTTGAAATGTGGTGCTACCGAAGAATGATGAAGATAAAATGGATTGATCGAGTGACAAACGAAGAAGTCTTAAGAAGAGTGGGAGAGAAGAGATGTCTGCTGAAAACCTTAAAAAGAAGACGGAACAACTTAATAGGCCACATCTTAAGACACGATGGCCTGACGAAGATAATCGTCGAGGGAAAAGTGAACGGGAAGAATGGAAAAGGCAGGCCTCATATGAGGTATATGGAGCAAGTTGTGAAGCATGTAAAAGAGAGGAGCTACGTCAATATGAAGAGGTTGGCTGATAGAAGAATGGAGTGAAGGGCTGCATAAAACCAATCCTAGGATTGTTGACCGATGATGATGATATCCATTTCTAATATAGCTAAATTTTCTAAGCTGTGTGTATCCCAGGTGAAAATAAAGTGATAAGAAAGTTTGCAAAAAATATGCGCACATTTCTTTGCACACTCTTCCACTCTTGGCACACTTATTTGCATACTTTCTGCACATTCCTCTCACATTTTTGCCAAATCACACTTTGGCCCACTTTTCTCACTCTTATGTCACACTCTTTCACACTATAGGTGTTCCAAATTACACTTTTGTCACTCTTTCACATTTTGTGCACATTCTTTTCATGCTTTATTGCACACTTTATTTATATCAGGGATGTGCTGGAGAAAACTGATATAATGGGCCAAAATGATGTTAATTAATGACCAGATATACTTTCACATGGATTTTTACTGAAGCTTTCCTGTTTTTTTAGTACACAAGTGCCATTTTCAAGCTGACAGCATCGGCACAGGTTTCGTATGCATACTTACAGAGAAGAAGTACATACAGAGAGTTCACTAGGAGATAAAGAAATTTCAATAAGAATTGTGACATTTTTGCTAAGAAATCCTGTCGTTTGTTAAGAAACTACCCGTCGCTCCGTTAATTTTAATTGCTTTTATAATACCAGGTGATATTCCGGCAGCATATACTGAAAATGCACAAACAATTCGGAATACAAATTTATAAGAACAGCTCCTATTTTATACGCTGACGACACTACATTAATCACATCCAACAAAGATTATAATATTGCATGGCAAACGGCCAATAATATGTTAAGCAGGGCTAGTGAATGATTCAAAGGTAATGAACTATTCTTAAATGAGAGTAAGACCTTAAAATTCACTTTCGCACTAAAAGAAACATATAACAAAATAGATTCAGTCAATGTTCTGGGTTTTCACCTAGACCAGAGGCTGTCATGGGATACCCACATAGATAAAATATGTAATAAAATTAGTAGAGTTCTGTATCTTCTCAGAAAACTAAAGCCCATTGTATCAAAGACAGTATTGACGAATGTGTATTATGCATTTTTTCAAAGTCACATCTGTTACGGGATTATATTGTAGGGTAATGCTCCCAAGGCAAGTAAGGTGCTCTTCTTACAAAAGAAAGCTATAAGGACACTATTCAATTTAAAGCGTATGGATCACTGCAAGCCTTTCTTTCTTCAGTCAGGAATTATGACTGTGTATTCTCTCTATATATATGAGTTACTAAAATTTGCCAAAGACAACCTTACAACATTGACGTGTAGGTCTGATGTACACACACACCACACCAGGCATAAAGAAGACCTGGATACACCATTCTATAGACTGTCAAAGACCAAAAATAATTTTAAAAACATGGCTATTAAGGCATACAACATACTTCCTAGTGAGATGAAATTAAAAGACGCAAATAATTTTAAAAATATGGCCCAGAAATGGTTGTGCAGGAAACCCCTGTATTCAATTGAAGAATACATGTCCGGGGATTTCAAAGGTCTTTGTGACTAAAGGGTCAATTATTATTATTGTAATATATTGTAATACCTGACTTATACAAAGTTTTTTGTATTAATTTGTTTCATATTTCATATTGTTTTTCCTTTTCATTTCTGTATGTAAATGTATATTTTTTGACAATGTCTATTGTGATTTACATCATTTAACGACAAATAAACTGATTGATTGATTGATTATAAACCGTGTGGCAAAACTGGAAACACGTTTGACATGAAAGTATGCTTCGGGAAGGATCGACTGACTGCTACACGAGAAATGTCAGCAGTGCTCGGGACAGTGAGGGCGTTGACAGGGAGAGTGGAAGGGGTTGGCCGTAAATTGTAGATGGACAACTTTTTTCCTATCTAGCCCATTAAAACGACTTGAAGATAAAAGAAATTTTCTGTTGTGATAAGTTAGGACTAAACCGCAGAGGCATGCCTCGACATTTCAACTGTCAAGAGAGCTAAAGTGAAGCGAGGAGATTTGCGGATGAGCGTGAGAAATGACTTGACAGCCATAGTATAGAATGGTGTAAGGGAGGTATTGATTCTGACAAACGTACACTGTCCACCTGGAGAGGGTAATTTTTACAATGAACAAGTTAAAACTCTGAAGCTGGTCCTGCCGGACATCGGGCAACGTAGACAAAGGGGATAGGATGGTAACGAGCTCTGATACTATATGTTGTAGCTGAAATTGGACAAAAAAGCTCTTTGCAGACCTATTGTAAACCGCTCTTAACAGCTACGTGTTGGTAAGTCTTGCGGGGGCCGGAAGACACATCGGCAGATTCGGGTTCCTCTGATACAGCACATGGTAGAGGCAGGGGCCTCTGATCTTCCCCCTCACAGTTCAAGGATGTGGAGGTCCAGTAGCACGGTTGGAAGTTATCTGCGTCGCTTGGAGGCGAAAGGAAAGAGACACTGGCGGGTGAAAGAGAACCGCCTGGTAAATTATTTACCTCAACTTCATTCCCCAAAAAAATATTTACATTTTTTGTAATTGGATGACGGCTAAGAAATGATAAGTGTATTTACATAGAACACTTAGCGAAATAATATTTTTTGTTTGAAAAATTAATCTTTAATAGTTGTTTACATATTAACGTTTTTCGTGTACGGAAGGAGAAAAAAATTAGAGCCGGAATTAAATCCGGTAGTAAAGGTTGACTATTGAACATTCTAATCCAGCTCATAAACCTGTTATTCCTGGGTGGGTGGGTGGTAACCCGGCTGATACCGCCCACAGCACGAAGCAAGGAAGTGCCAACCATAAAGAATGGATGTCCATATGGATCCTTAGAGCTTCAATCCCCCCTCTCCCGGCTTAAAATTATTCATTAATAATTATTATCCTCATCACTCCCCCTTCTCTTATCTCTCACCCCATCTCTCCTTTCTCTTACGCTTTCTCTCATCAACCCTCTCTCATCCGTCCAACAAACCTTAGTCGGTGATAAGATAGTGTCGAGTGAGGAATCCGATTACCCAAGCATCCCCAGACCTTTCTCCCACATCTACCCCATCCCACTCTCCCCCACTACCCGGATCCGACTTACATTGCGTATACATAATGTGTCTTGAAACGTGATCACTGGTTTTATGCATGCGTGTGGTTAATAATTGTTCATTACAATCTGATATGTATGTATGCATTGAAATTCTGCTCCGGGACCGGTCAAGTTAACTGTTTCATGACAAGGAAGCAGTGAAATTTACGAGTGAGAAGAGATAGGGAAAGTAAATACCAAACACTGAAATCTTAAGGAAGAGTTTTGTGACATGTCGGCACCGAACGGTGAAGGCTGATTTGTTTCAAGTAACGCTACGATAGACTTAGCCCCCCCCACCCCAAATTATTTCTGGCTACGCGCCTGTTAGTCGTAGTATTTGTGTAGGTTGGTAGGATTTTATTTCCAGGTGCTTCGACTGCAAAGATCATATCGCACCACGCACATTTCAGTCTTACTCCAATAACAAATATTGTGATGAAATGATAACACATTATTTGCAGTATTTTGCAGAATAAGTAGTATTCAGGGGAGGTGACCAACAACTGAGGTCAAACCGGAGAGGTAGTTGGGTCGGAGTTCTTAGGGAACAGAAGAAGGGTGGATAGGAGCCCGGAATTGGCGTTAGCCTGCTCTCAACGAAAGTGGCCAAGGGGATAAGGGCTTAACGTCCCATCGGATGGACACAGTACTGGAATCTAAGTGCTCTCCACGAGGCACTCAAGAAGGGAGAGGTATGCCAATCCAAAGATCCGCCAGTGTCGGGGTCGAACCCGGTCCCTCGGGTTGGGAGGCTAGGAGTCTAGCCACAACACCATCCCTATCCGTTTTTCATTGCTTCCGCCAGTGTAGTTCCAGGGGTCGTGCGCAAACCCTTCCTATTAGGCTAGTCGTTAATAAAAATGGACGTACTCGACTAATAATTAGGTAATTATCCATCCTTGAGACACCAAAAAAGCACGAGATAGTTTTGCTTGTTAAAAATCTCTAGCTTCCAATTGCCGTGATATTTGAAAACGATGTGATGCTTTGAGCATGGAGGGTAATAATTGCATTTCATTTTATTGCTAGATATAGAAAGAAATGAATGAGTACATGAGATATGAGGCGCGCGAGATGAAAACAGACGTAGGTTTTCTTGGCGTAGAGTGCAATTTATACTTCTACATTCCCTGGCATTTGAGGCCGTGAAGTCTATTTTACATAGCGAGTAAAACGTCTGCCGGCCTTGGTGCGATTTGATCAAGGGTAGTCTAAAGCAAACCCGCCTCTCACTTCCACTTGCAAGGATAGGTGGGGGGGGGGGGGGGGGGGGGGGGGGGATAACGCTTTATTCTCGAAGGGCAATAGTTGAGAGAATCCTTTCTCCGACTCCCTTCCTTTCTCCTCTATTCCTCCTTCCTTTCTCACTTCCCCTGCTTCCCCTCAAGTCATCCGACCCCCCCTCCTCCGGGCCTCCTGCGACGTCACGTTCTCCCTTCGCCCCTTCAGCGCAGCTGGTTCTTTATCGTTCCTGACTTCGGCGGCGGTGGACGCTCTCGGCTCCGGAGATGGTTCATCGGTGCTGTGCTGACTTCACCTCTACGTGCGATTCACGACAGCGTGGCCACAGGAATGAACACTCACGAGCGAGGACTGTATTCCAATGGTAATCACGTAAGCTAATGAAATACGTTTTCTTGGATTTTTCTTGTTATTACGTGATTAATCCTCGGAATTTTTGTTTATTTCGGATATCTTGACGTGAGCCAAACCTCGTGCCTAACTCTTCACTTCGCTTTTGCATCGAAAATTATCAGAAAACAATTGTCCTTCCTGAAAGGTGAGGTGATTTGAAAACAATCGTATTCGTCGAAAATGTATAATGATTAGGGTAGATGATTTCGCGGTGTATGTGATGTTTATTCACTTCCTTGAACAATTAATTTTCAGTGTATACCAAATTTGTGTGATTGACATAATTTTTACTACGTGTACCCCATTATCTATTCCCTGTAATTGAATGCCTGAAGTTTAATGTGTGCCATAAGCGGCGCGTTGCATGGATACTTGTTTAAAGACTGCGTGGTTACTCAGTAAGAATGGCGTGAGTTAAATAGGGGTTGGAATTTTGGAACCCGTTAAAGTAAAGATAAAAAATGGGTCACCATTAATGTTAAGCCCGATTTATACGTTAACATTATCTTATGCGGATTTAATCACGGCGGCTGACCGAAGAAATCGGACTAATTCTCTACGCATTGTAATTGAAAACCAAAGACAACCTCGAGCTTCAAATTCAATTAACATTTACGCGTTTTGGGATGTAGGCTCGTTGTTGGGATGTTCGTTTTAGCCAGTAATTGATCGGGAAATATTTCGCGTCCGATCTAATTTAAGTAAAAAGATAAACCAAATGTTAGTTGGTTCTTTGAATGACCAAGATCAATTTTTTCAGAGCCGAGCCGTTTAAAGCTACGGCCACGCGTGCGTTTTCCACACCAACCCACAGCGTGAAATCACGCTCAAAATATGAGCAGCATGAAATATAATGGGGTATGCCACAAGGAGCGTGTTGACCGCAGCTTGGGGCTTTAGTCGCCCGCCGGAGAATAGACGCTGGCAATTTGCTTTCACGCTCATTCCCTGGCCTCATGAGCTGGAAAACACGCCGCGGCGTTAACATTGCTGTGGAGGACAGCTAAGCTGCTCGTTTTGTGCACCCTTGATCAAGGGCGGACCCAGGATTTTTTTCTGAGGGGGGGCACAAGGGTCTGACGGGCAAACGGTCTTCTCATATTTGGGATTAAAAAACAACATACAACAATTATCTACTGTACGAAATATACTCTTTATTTTAATATAAAGGTTATTAATATGAAAATATCATTAAGTTACATACATAATAACAACAGTTTTCTTTTATGTTTCCTGCTGAAGGTGTCCAGTTCTACTTAATTAACGTTCATTTTTGATACAATGTCTTGATGGATATGCATTAAAGCCAGTCCATTCAAATGATCTTCTGTCATTCTGCTGCGAAGATATGTTTTTAATCGGCGTAAGGTGGAGAAAGATCGCTCGGCAGTGCAAGTAGTCACAGGAAACGTGCACAACAATTGACATAGAGTTCTAATATTTGGCAGCGCCGTTGCTGTTTTGTAGGCATCTGCTGGAGACTTTGACATAATATTTTCTCTCATCTCTTGCCAAATTTTTAGCTCTCCCTTCAAAGCTAAAAAAAAACAAGGAAGGTCCTCTTTATATACTTCAGCACCTTGC
This sequence comes from Platycnemis pennipes, assembly GCA_933228895.1. Lineage (NCBI taxonomy): Eukaryota > Metazoa > Arthropoda > Insecta > Odonata > Platycnemididae > Platycnemis > Platycnemis pennipes. The sequence goes on from OW121853.1 coordinate 60,101,882, forward strand.
AAAACATCCTCAATATCTTCGTTACTGAAGTTATGTGACAGCAGCTTTTGCAACTGTCCGATTTTTTGCAGCTGAGCGTTAGGGAACCTGGATGATATTTCCTTTAAAAAATAATTTAGAAAAGGAATATATATTGTAATGCGGTAATAGTAAAGAAATACGCACTTAAGTTATGTTGTCTTTTTCTATCTTTTTCACTCATTAAAGATAATATCACTACGTTACGCACTAAATTATGTAACTTATGTAAGTATGGCAATCAATTACTGAATTGGTTAATAAGATAAAAGATAAAAATCTAAAACCTTACTTCAAAAATTATAGCTGCTATGTAAATTGAATTTTTCCAATTAATATCATCATTATTTGTTTAGTTGTCTATTTATTATACACTCTTGTGATCAAGACAAATCTAACGACAGCTCAAAATAAGTTTTACCAACAAAATATCAAAATCGTCCCAACAGGGGCACACATCGCGATACCTGTGTCACGTTACTGCAGCTTGTAACTAGCGGTGGCTGACGCTGTCGATGGGTGTGTTCCATGTGTTGAAATTGACGTAGTTGCCATAAGCGAGGATGGATGCACATGAGAACCATCATATTCAATCCCTTTACCAGTCTCCGTAACTGCATCGGCCGTTTTTTTGTATAGAAATACGCACTTAAGTTATTTTGTCTTTTTCTATCTTTATCACTCATTTATAGGTAATATCACTCGTTACGCACTAAATAATGTAATCGTAACAATAACAAACACTAGATACTAGCCTGGCCGGACGTTCGTGACTGACTGCGTAGAAGTCGAACCCTCTGCCCTCCCCTCGTCCCGTCGGTCGTCTCACACGCGCGCCTACGCTCATTCTTCTATCGTAATTTTTTTTATACATTGACATCGCCGTCCTTATATACTGCGTCCCTAAAAACATTGTCTTCGTCCTCCTCATAGTCAACGCATCATCCTTAACATCATATGGTACCCGGAAAAATGCGCCAAAATATCGTGTTTAAGCACACACTGATGTTAATGTAAACCGCGAAGAATTTTGTATGCCATCACTAAACGCAAAAAAAGGTTTAATTTGGTGTTCTTCATTTTAAAATCCATTTAGCCGTCTTTGAGATATTAGTCTTAAAACTCGAGTGACGGAATTTTGCTATGGACAGTAGGTGTTAAATTGTAATGGATGGTATTTACACACAACTGGGGCAAATCGCACTATAACTTCGTCATAAAATCGGTTTGAAATGATCTTCAAGGGTTAGGTTTTTTTAAAATCATAGTTGTATGTTTTCACATTTTTACAGCAAAGTAATTAATTTTTTTTGCACAGGTTACATCATGGCAGTGGTTACATCACGGGCACCCTTTGACTTAGGCTTCCAAAATCCACATCATGCAGTAATTCGCTTTCTGGGAATTTTTCTAGTTCATCATATCGATGATGACCTGTAATCCACCATGGAACAATGTGAATAATAGGTGGACCAGGAGAACCACAGGTTTGAGGTTGGACAAATGATCCTGAAGTGGGTTTGTTTTGGTATATTTCACATGCTCTTGGGGAATCCATTATTATTTGTGCTAACCCTCTTAGTGTGGTGGGCCGATATAACAGATTTTGCATCTTAGATGAAAAGTTCGGCGGGGTGATATATTGGCCCAATATCAATATATTGCTCAACTTTATGACACTAAAATAATAATTGATTTTCAGTCAATGTAAAAAAATTGTGTTATTATAATTTAGTTTGACTTAAGTAATGTAAAAAAACTGTATTTTTATATTTATAACAATAGCTTCCCATTCTTCAGGAAGTGATTGCTATTGTAAATTTGATTTTCATTTCAATTTTAGTTCGTAACTAAGGTGCCTGAGTAGTAGATTGATTCTTGAAACCACATCCTATTTCTGTCTCTTCCATACAAGTCTTAATGTTTTAGATTTATGAACTTTTTATCCTATGTCTCTCATTGTTGGGTTTAACCAGGGCATGGGTGCTTAGGGGCCCGAACTGCTGTATATCCAGAGGGGCTCTGTTTTTGTGGCCCTCCCCCTCCCCCCTTCTGAAAAAATATGTTAAAAATGCATTTCAGGTTGTTAAGGGCAAAAACTTGGCAAATAATATATTAAGTAATGACATAAAAACTTTTGCTGAGGCATGTCTTATTTTAGACGTAAAAGGGCCCGGCTGGGAATGCCCACCTTGCCGCCATGGCCATGCTGCCCCTGGGTGTAACCAAGGAGGCTGATGTGCTGGATTGGCATGCTAGCCTATGGGTAACAATGAAGCCAGTAAAAAAAAAGGGGTGCTTGGGAACCATTAGGCCATTTTCTACTCTTTACACAACAGTGCATTTTCTATGGCCTCTTAAGGAGATACAGTATTAAAACATTAGGTATTAATTGTGAAATTGTATCCAAATTTCATCCATGTGGCATCAGATTCTTTCCAAGTCAAATTAGTGAGGTATAAATGTATTTAATTGCAGTGGGAGACAATTTTAGTACTATGTAAAACTGTTTCGAATGTAAACTATGTAAACAACATATTTGGCACGTTTTCACACTTATGCCATTTCCTTTGTTTATTTGGCTAATTAAAAAAATGCATTCCATCATTCATCTTACTACTTATATTTGGCCACGCGGAAAACCTTCATCCTCACAAGAAGCTAGGTCATACCCCTTGATAGTATGTACCCACCAAATTGGATTACTACGTTCTCAAATCAGCTGTGATGCCACATCAAGTGCATTCTAATCTCCTTGGCCATAACTGGTGTTACTAAAATTGATTTTAAACATCATCCTTTCATTAGTTATGGTCATCTAAAAAGAAAACACAAACGTCGATCAACAATCCTAGGATTGGTTTGACGCAGCTCTCCACTTGATTCTTCTATCAGCCAACCTCTTCATGTTCACGTAGCTCCTCTTTTTTACATACTTCACAACTTGCTCCATATACCTCATATGAGGCCTGCCTTTTCCATTCTTTCCATTCACTTTTCCCTCGACGATTGTCTTTATCAGGCCATCGTGTCTCAAGATGTCACCCATTCAGTTGTCCCCTCTTCGTTTTGATGTTTTCAGATCTCTTCTCTCTTGCTGTTCTTAACACTTCTTCGTTTGTCACTTGATCGATCCATTTTATCTTCATCATTCTTCGGTAGCACCACATTTCAAATGCTTCCAGCCTGGACCTCTCTGCTGCTGTTATTGTCCATGCTTTGCTGCCATTAGGTAGAATGCTCCAGATGTATTTTCTTATAATGTGCTACAGATGTATGTTCTAATAATATGCTTTTAGTAACCCTATTTGTTCTTCATTGCTATAAAAAGATTTGGTGTAATGAAATATTAGGCAATTTTCTAGTATAAATTAACATTACTGCTTTTGTTTACTTATACACCCCAACATTAGTGGTGGTGGGCAGAAAATCAGTGATGTATCAGGGACTTGGATTATTATTAGCATTACCAATAAAGGAAAGTTTTGATAGGCATAAAAAACTTGTAGCAGCAAAGTACCCATATCACTCAGCATACATCCTGCCTATCATAATTCCACCCAAGAAAATTTTCCTCCACGGGTTTTTGTGCCTAACTAACTTTCTTCCCTGCCATATCCATAATCCAACACTCCTTATTATTTGTCTTTCAGTTAACTTCCTTTCCTTCCCTACCATACCAAGTGCTCAAGTCTTTTCTTTCCTGCCACCTTAACTTCCCACCCTTTCTCCACTCTCATAGCTCAAGTAGCCTATCTTTTTGCATCTTTTCCTGATAAGCTCTTGAATAGATACCCGAGGAGTGGTTAATGTTCAACCGAATCTTTAGATATGTTTCATTGACATTAATTTCAATATAATTTTTGCAGCACTCAGTTTTTTTCCTAAGTAAACATGAAATTCTCCGGAGATACTTTGTGCATTTACATATTCATAGAAATACATAAATAAAAAAACTTCACACACACACACTTCAGGGGACAAGTCTGTTACTGTATTGCAAAGTTATTAGAAACAGTTGTGTATTCCTCAGTTACCAAGAGACTTTGAGCATTTTTGCTTAAAATAAATGTAATTGAGGCTTCTATTAGACCTTTGTAAGTAACACGTATCCAGACATCAGTTGACTCAAGTTATAGGGCATGTAATACTAACCAGCACTAATTACGAAACATGCAAATTATATTTTACAGATATGTGATATTTTTGCATAGGACAACAACGACAAGGTGATATTGTAGATAATGGGGAATATCAAGTGATAATTCTTTTGTTTGACCCTTGAAAACTAAGTAATTTCACCATTAAACCAGTTTTAAATTTAAATTTGTATTTCTCACCAGAAACTCATTCCTTAACAGAAACTTTTTTAAGTGGAAAGTTTATTATAGAGGAGATCCTAACCTAGGAAATGCATTTGTGTTATGGGTTACAAGACATTGAAGTGGTTAATATGAAATGCATACCAGTGTTAAAATTTGTATATTGAATAAGGGAAACTTGTGTACAACTGCTTGCTGAGTCTACATCGTATAATCACTTAATAATTTTTTTTTGAATCGGCTAAAAAATTTAGAATCTGGCCAAAATCACGGCAAAACTCCAAAACCATGGTTCTTCTTCCATAATTTGTTTAATCACATAGGGCAGCCTTATCAGAACACTTATGTATATATACCACCTCATGCGATCAGAAAGTTGGAGGGTGTTTTAATCAAACTGTTTCATGAAAGGGGTTTTAGGCAAGGTGTTTGTTTTAAATGGTTTAAATCTGATTTATAAATTTGATTGATCCAACATATTTTAATTGGACTCTTTTAGTAGTTAACAACGGAAGTGTTTTAAACATTGCTGTAGCTAAATTTAATAACCATGGAATTGAGAAAAATAAACCTTGAACTCACTGCCGATAAAAACACCAAGGCGACATTTGCAGTTGTCAATGGGTGATGAAAGTTACTGACATGACCGAGCAGAATGACATTTTCTCCAAACCTGTTACAGAAGTACTTTAAAATAGGCACACCGTGCAGTATATCAGAAACTTTCAAAGTTGTCATGAGTTAGGCAACTCAGCAATGCATTTATGATGAAATTTATGCATTGTGGGATGCCTATAATCAAGGAAAGAATTTTATTAGCAGTGGAAATTAAGGATTGAAAATACCACATCAGTTTGATATTAATTTTCTGACAGTTAAGGAAGATTTTGGTGGCCAATAAATTCTGCATATGATTCCTTTCTCCCAAAGGATGACCTTTGATTCTGCATACTTCCTACCTACTTCATTTCAGTATACTGTGTGTATATTGTTTTATTTTATTATTTTACTCTCTTGAATCTTATATTTTTTTATTTTTCTGCTTCTTATTGAGGTTGTGCATGTGTATGTTTGTGTAAATATTTTGGCAAGGGTTTATTTGGCAGAAGGGACAGTTTTATCTCAATGTCACCCAATAAAGATGTTTGAGTAATAATGTTTGGTATGGTTACCTGTCATTCTTATATTCAAACTAAATGTTCTTCTCCCTGTACCTTGAATACCCAGGATTCTCCCCTCTGTCATGTCCTTAAAAATACCCGCGCCTTTTGGAGCATGCTTCTCCCACTCCCGCTGTCTTCTGCTTATCTCCTCAATCAACTTTCTTTCCTTCCAACCATCTCCAGCACTTTCTTGTTCATTATCCTTCCAGCTGACGTACCTTTCCACAATCTTATACATCAACATCTAAAATTGTTTAGTCTATTTTCACTCTTTCCTCAAAGCACTTTTCAGTACTATGCAGGGCCAAGCCCCAAATGAGAATTTTCACTACTATATTCCTTACGTCCCAAGTCAATGACACTATCATCAGTTCTCTTCAAAAACTAAAAACTAAATGTCTCTTTTGCCAATGGAATTTTTCTTAGAGCCTCAATGCTGCTTTACTTTTTAACGTCCAACATACTCTACCTAATGACCTAATAAATGTAATATCACCCTTTTTGATCTGGAAAATCCTAATTATCTAGTTTTATTACGATTTACCTTCATTCCTTTTATCTCAGACTTGTTTTATACCACCTCTAATAATTTCTGTATGCCCTTGCTGCCTAGTCGACTCGCATGTGATCGTCTGTATTACCTACTAACGTTATCAGCTTTTCTCCTGCATTTGCACTGGCACTAAGGCTTATTTTTGTTAATATATTTTATAGAGTAATGCCTGTAAGTGCATTGTTTAAATATGCCTTTCTTAGTGTTCACTCTGAATAGATGTTAAGCAGTGCTAGTGATGGACAACCTGGTCTAACACCTCTTCTGACTGCCTTATCCTTTTCTCCATCACTTCTCCATCACTTCTACTCTCACTTCATACACTGCTATTTATAAATCTGATATCAGTCTTTTGTCTCTCCAATTTGCAACTATTTTCTACATTATTCACATTAACCTTTCTCACCCCACTCTGAACATCTTTTCGAAAAAAATTTAATGCATCCTGATGATATTCTGAATTCCAGTTTACTAGTTTCTCATGGATGCAATCTCTTCCCAAGTTGACATCCTTTTCTAAGTTCAACCTGATCCCTGTGAAGGGATTTCTTTCTTTTCTATTCTTCTGTTGAGGACTGATTACAATCATGTATGAGAAAAAAAAGTAAATAGGTATTAGGATAAAGTGGCTTATTTTTGTTAATTTATGTGGAGCTACGGTGCACAATGTTTTAAACATTCTTTGTACATGGTGTGTAGAATATAAGGGAATTGATTACTTTCTTAGTGCATTTGTCTGTATTCAAGCAAAGCTATTTGTAGAACAGATGGAGGGCATAGAGAAATTTGAAGTTCTGTATGGTGAGAAAGTGATCTGGAAATGACAAATGAGTTTACATGGCCTGAAATAAATTTACTTCTTTTGTACACTGTATTCTTGTAGCCTTTCATGTACCAGTCACAATGTATATTCCAGTCATATCTTGAAAAATTCCTTATTACTGATTGAACAACTGAATAATTTAAGTTGGAAAAAATCTAACCGTGCACTTAAGTTTTCTGCAACTTTCGGGAGACCTGTAGGTTTATAACTTGTCAATAATTCTTTCTTTTTTATAATTACAGGTTTCTGAGCGATTACTAGTGCCACACTCAATGCAGAACCACCGGAAACAAGCCCAAATTAGTCTGGGGAAGAGAGAAGAAAGATTCCCTAATGGTGGCACCACCTCGAAGTTTTTTTTGTTTTGAAATTTTATTGCAATATATTAATCTTGAAATATTTTTATGATGAATAAAGAAGTGTAAAATTATTCCCTTGTTCTAATTTTAGCCTAAGATTCCTTGTATTCACAAGTCAACTGAGGAATTGCACTAGAATGGTTATTTTTAAGGCAACAATCCATTTTTCCCATTTCATTTTACATCTGTAAATTGAAATTTGCCCAATTATTGCGAAAAAAATCGAAAAATTAGTTAAAGAATATATGCCCAAGTAATAATGTTAACTGCCGCGCAAAGTGTATCATTCTAATGGATTTGGATGTGAATCTAGCTGAGTGTATCTAAATGTAATGTTAGCAAAAAGTACTGAAGTCGGCAACTAAAATACTTAATTTAATTATTGCTGAATATCTTGAAATGAATTTTCAAATAAACATCTCTTAATACATAAGTAATCACAAAAATGGCAATGTCCTTTCTAAGAGTTAATTGCTATGGTGATCGCAACGGGGAAAAAATGAAAATGCATCCTTCCATTATTATGTTAAATCGACAGTAAAACCTTATAAATTGTCACTAACCTGTAATTGGCGTCATAATTAGCAACTGTCAGAATGATACATCTGGAAAGTGCTTCTCTCCCAAATAATAATACAAAATTGGGAAATATCAATAAAATGCTCCGCATATAGAGCCCCATTTTCTCTCCGCACGTTAAGACATTCGATTACTAAGTCACGTGACTAATTAAACAACATGAAGTTTACATTGAAGATGGCGACCTCTTATGTAACACCTCGTGAGAACGAAGCCATTAAAATCCTACTCACTGACAAGCTTACAAGTCCCAGGACATATCACGAACCAGTCTAATTCTCCACGACTCATGTAGTGTGCAAGGAGCTACTACGGGCCGAGGCCCAAAGGTGAGCAGGGTGATGGGTCGGAACAAATCCAGACTCAAAAAAAATCTAAGTCCAAGTCCACCCCTCGAGAAATATTCTAAGTCCAGAGACCCTTGCTAGCGAGAGAGGCGTTCAGCCAGGCCAATGCCTTGGATCACCCGAGCCAGAGCCTTGCCGACGCTGGTCCGAGAAAATTTTGAGAAAAATGACAAAGTCCCTACTTTACGATCTCAAATATGAGTTTTGAACCTCATTTTCATAAGAACCTGGTTAGCCCGGGGGGTAAAGAGGACTGATCCAGTGGGTGAGAGTATAGGTGGTCTTACCACGAATCCTTTTGCCGGCAATATTTTTTTTATTTTGCAAAATTTTTTTTTTAGCCCCCTTCTCAGAAAAATGTTTTCAGAGATTGTTGCAGGAGGTTCAGGACGACGCGGGACGTCCAGAAAACAATAAATTATTAACAACTTTTGTCGGATTAGCCGGATTTTTTTCCAGCCGGGCGGCCGGCCGGCCGAAAAAAAATTCGGCAAACCGACAAAAATTGTTGATAATTTATTGTTTTCTGGATGTCCCGCGTCGTCCTGAACCTCCTGCAACAATCTCTGAAAACATTTTTCATTATTTTACGAGAAAAATTAAAGATTAGTTCATTTTTAGTCAATAGATGGCGTACGTCTTCAGTAAAGAAAAGAACCTGGTCTTCCAAGGAGTTATTAGGACCACCTAGTAATTTTCTGCCACCAGAGGCACTGCCTACTTCGATTCTCGCTTTTTAAGCGCGGAAAACAAACGATATCAGTATTCATTAGGCAAGGACCGTACTTTCAGGGCTTTCATTTGTTTGAATCGATATTCCTCGTACGGGTTCTTTATTTTAATAAAGGGTGCGTACGTTCTTTGATCAATTCTTTTATTCTCGGACAAAGAAGCTTTAATATTTTTTTTAACTCTAGCAACTAACCCTTATTATGTAGCCGAACTACATCAATACCCCGACTATATATAACATTATGGGATTCAAACCATTTCATTGTGCCTATTTCCTTTATCATCGAGATGCCTTTATAACGAATAAAATCATCCAATACCTCGGGTTCCTCTTTTAACTTCTCTTAGGAAACGGACTTCAATCTCTGAAGACACTCCCGTGCGTCCATCTTCTCATCTACATACTCTGATAATAATAACAAATCATAGGTCTGCTCCATATTTTGTTTTATTGCTTCTAATTAAAAAATACATTAATATTCATTTTTTCAGATGAATTTGCCTATTAAAATATATTCCATGAGACAACACAGCAACGATCCAAATACAGCGCAGTTAGGTTGAAACAAGTTGTTTTTGAATGAATACCTAGAGTACGATAAAATCTAAATGGGTGGGAAACTCGGAACTTCCTCTTTCCATTGCAATTAAAGAAAAATTTCAGTCCCATTTCAAGGGTTTTATAATTCAAAACTTCAGAGAATGCTTAGAAGTGAGTTGAAGATATTTATTGAAATAATTGCTCAAATATAGCATTTCTGCCAATTTACGATGATGCAGTATCACACATGACATAAACACTTATGCAATCAATAAAAAAAGGTACTGGGTAAAAGAGAATCCAGAACCAAAGTACAAGATAGGTGGAAAAGGGAGAAAGTTTATTTATTCATAGGAGAATGGCACACGGCGAGATTGATAAGGGAGTTCAAATACAGAAAAAACGGATCAATTTAATCCGGCGAAGAATTCAGTAGGGAGGAAAGGCGATGGTGGAGTGAACGCTTGACAAGGGATAGTTTAGGGATAGGCATATGGAGTAAGGGATGCGTACGTTTCATAAATCATAGGAATTGAACGAGAACAGTATGTATTAATGCCTGAAATAGTGTAACTGTGAGTAGTGGGTTCTTCTTTGCCGCAACTTACAAGTTGTGTTTACGAATAGTACTCATGGGGGACAGTAGTACTTTAAAAGAAATAAGAGATACGCTACATATTAGAGCTACAAGAGATGGTCTGACTACCACTGACCGTAATCTGTGAAATGACAACGATAGAAATTATTTAAAGAAAATGAAAAATTGAGTAATTAATAAAGAAGTTTGCCGATAGGTTTTAAGAGATTTTTCTTTCATTTCTATAAAATAAAAAAAAGATTAGGTAAATATTTAAACAAGTAACTGGCATGGAGAAATATGTATTTATAACGGGAGGGATACCTTAGATGAATGAAGATTCAAGATGTAGCAGGGCTTATTACCGTGAAGTTTATCCTCCGTGAATGAAATGGTGAATTAATTTACAAACTCTATGCCTCTTACTGACACAACCTGGGCTTCGATCTGTGATAATTAGGTCAATCATGTAATCTAAAGATGCTCGATGATGTCAAAACCAAGGTCATCTCAATAAAAACTGTCAAGTTTGCAGCAATTTCCATTCTCTCCGAATAGTTGACGATGATGAAAGGGAGAATTTTCGCCGAAGGCCGACAGAAAGTACGCGAATCAGAAGATGAATGCATGGCTATCCTTAATTAGAAGGAAGACAATATTTGTGCGGACCACATACTGATCAGTTTGATTTCGCACACAAAAAAATTAAAATAATAAACGGCAGGATGCAGGAGAGGGCAAATAAGTTCTTATGGGGAGATAATTTAGTTTCATTGAAGGCAGATCAACTCTGCAATGCGATAGAAATTGTAATGACGCTGGTGAAAAGGAATATAGATTACTATCAGGTTCTTTTCCTTATTTCGCACACTGAAAATATTTTTTTTTTGATAGAAAAGATCTGGAAGCTAATGAATACGCTGAGAAATCGAGGAGTACACCGGGGGGATGAACGTCTTATTGGATTTAGTTAAATGTATCCAATTTAATTTCGCGGAACATATTCATTATAGAAATAAAGCATATCTTTAATAACAAAGCATATATTTATTTTTATAACAAAGCATAGATTCGTCAACAATATTTCATATATAAATTATTTTATGTGGTCTTATTGGAAAAATTTACAACGAGCAGAGTGCTTAGGTTAAGGATAGCAGATTGAGAAACTGGAGAGACAATAATAAGACGGTAGTATAGCAGGGTTACCCGGTGTCCATATTAATGAAAATATATGCGGCGGAAATGGTGAAAGAGGCGTGGAAGGAACATGATGTAGGCGTAGCAATGAGAATGATACACAAAACTAGTGTGATTAATTTGGGACGAAAATGAATCACAAAATAAACTAAAATTATGAAAGTCTGTGAGAAATATAAGGTAGTACTTAGACGAATTGCTTTGGTTAGGAAGACGTTTACCAACGGAAGGGAACTCAATACGAGAAACTTGAATAGGAAAGTAAAAAGAAAATTGGAGAGGACCCTGATATTGAGTGTAGCTTTCTATGCATGTGAGATCTGGACACTAGGAAAGGATGATGAGAGGTTGAAAGCTTAAAAAATGTGGGTGTGGAGGAGGAGAATGGAGAAAGAACGATGGACGACAAGGCTGACAAATGCAGAAGTGTTGAACATGGTAGTGGAGGAAATAAGATTGCTGTAGAAAATAAGGAGACGGCGGAGTAGGTGGATGGAACAAGTACTTAGAGGCAATGGAATACTGACGGTTGATATCAAAGGTAGAAGCTGGATAAGTAGGGGCGGAGAAGGAAGAGAAAAGGTTATTTTATTTGGTACGAAGAAGGGTAAACATATGCAGAGTCAAATAGAGAGTTACGTACCTGAGGAGGGTACCGATAGATGAATGTAATGCAAAGAGTAGGAACACTACATCAAAGCCTACTCAAACCGGTCAAGAACTATCAATCAATCAACTTTTTTAGTAATCTGAATTTATCAATGGCATGAGAGAAGGATAAAAATTAACGTTATTATGAATATGCATCAATTTAGCAATCAGGAACACTTACCGTTACGTTGCAACGATGTTTCCTCTGGCAATCAGAAGGCTCCAAAATAAAACGTAGGCAATATTTTTCAAAATTATTTATAACAAAAGCACTTTTATTCATTTACAAGGTGATATTTCCAATACAAAAATCAAGAATCACATTTTATATCGGAGAGTTGTCTGGCACATACAGGAAAAGCTAAAAGAAAAACGTGCTGTATGATATTACATCAAATTACCTGGTTTAGTGGAAAATATTTTCAAAATTAATGTTTGAGCCTCACGTGGAAAAAATGAGTGAAGTATAATGGATTTTATAATAATCATCGAGTTAATTACAAAATATTTTCCCCAGTATTAAGTCAAATCAATTCATACCAATGTAAACACTTACATCTGCACACGGCCAGATGAAAATGACACAATCAGAAAACTATTGGTAACCCTCAAACGATATCAAAATAAGTTCAGACTCTCAGTATCTGGTCCTTTTGAAAGGTAAAAAAATGTTTTGCTACAGAGAACAGCATGACTGACATAGTACTAGTTTGATTAAATACTCTTGAGAAATTCCATTACCACTAAAAAAATACAATTTTTTGAATTTGCGGCTCAAATGTGCGCGAAAGTAAACCATTTCTTGCAGTTTCATGTTAACAGTTCCTCCTCGTTATCTAGTCTCAAATAAAATGTGTTATGATGGGATGCCCTTCCCCATGGACTACGCCTTGTCGTGGTGGGATTGGGGCTTGCGTGTTCCCGTGACCCCTAGAGCGACACTGGCGGGAGTAACTAATATTGCTCCTGGTAGGGTCACCCATGCCAGACAGGTCGAAGGGTAGGAGCCTGACGAAAGGTAGTCCACGTACCGTACTCGCAGCGTCTGTTCCTCAATGAGGCGGCTGTGAGAAGGCGTCTGACCCCAGTGGGGCGGCCTAAAAAGTGATGGTGTCACGTTAAAAACACTATTGAGACAGGCAACGGGAAACCACCTCAATTAAACTCTCCCAAGATCACAATGGACTTTAACAATAGAGAAATGAATCCTGGCAACTACGGGGCCCGGGACCAAATTATTGGAACGGGTGTCGTGCCCGGCAGCAGGGTAAGCAAGGACTCTGCGGTCGTCACCTCACGAAATCCTTGCACGAAAAGAATGACAGCAGCAGCGGCAACAGCAGCGGCGCCGAAGAATAAACCAGAGAAGAGAGCAGCAATGCTAAGAATCGGGACATGGAACGTTAGGACTATGTTAAGGGCAGGAAAACTAGAGAATATTAAGCGTGAAATGGAGAGGGGAAAGATCGATTTGTTGGGATTAAGCGAAGTAAGATGGAGAGACCAGGGGGACTTCTGGAGTGAAAAGTACAGAGTTATATACAGTGGAGGAGAAGAGAGCCAGCGGGGAGTGGCAGTTGTATTGAATGCAACATTAGGAAAAAGGGTGTTGAATGTGGAACAGGTAAGCAATAGAATACTAGCTATCGAAATCAGAGCGAAGTCGGCAAATGTAGTCGTAGTACAGGTGTACATGCCAACAGGGGGGCATAGAGAAGAGGAAGTGGACGAAGTATATGACCAGTTGGAAGAATTAATCGGGAAAGTAAAGGGCAGGAAGAACCTAATAATTATGGGAGATTGGAACGCTGTAGTAGGGGAAGGGAGGGACGGAAGTGAAGTAGGGGAGTGTGGTCTGGGTGTAAGGAATGACCGGGGCGAGAAAGTAGTGGAGTTCTGTAGAAGGAATAATTTAGTGATTACAAACACGTGGTTTAAACACCACCCTAGGCGTAGGTACACGTGGAAAATGCCGGGGGATACTGGAAGATACCAACTAGACTACATCATGATTAGGCAACGATTCAGGAACAGCGTAAAGAATTCGCATAGTTTCCCAGGTGCAGATGCCGACTCCGACCATAACTTGGTGGTGATGAAATGTGAGATGAGACTAAAAAGGTTGAAAGTAGGAAGGAAAATAAAAAAGTGGGATGTAGGAGCACTGATTGGAGGGAAGAGGAGGGAATACCAGGAGATTGTGGATAGATGCATGACGGAAGAGGAAGGAAGAGGAACAATAGATGAAGGATGGGAGATGATTAAGACGGGCATAAAAGAAGCAGCTGAGAAAACAATAGGAACAGTAGACGCTAGGAGGATCAAGAAATCATGGGTAACAGCAGAAATGATGGAAAGGATCGAGGAAAGAAGGAAATGGAGAAATGTACATACAGAGCTAGGCAAAAGGCGTTATAAGGAGATTAACAAAAGGCTTAGGAGAGAAACAAAGAGAGCAAGAGAAAAGAGGTGGAGCCGGCAATGCGAGGAGCTGGAGAGACTCCAGAAAGAAGGAGAAATAGGCAGTCTGTACTCAAAGGTTAGAATGCTATCGGGAATCAAGAAATGGAAAACGGTCCCGTGCATCAAAGACAGAAGGGGAAATTTAGCAATGGAGCCAGAGGAGATCCAGCGTCGTTGGAGGGAATATGTTGAGGAACTATATGATAGCAGAAATAGGCCTAGAAACCTGGACATAGGAGAGGAAAAGGACGTAGATCAGGATGACGTGGGCCCCGGAATACTGGATAGTGAGATAGAGAAGGCACTGCAAGAAATGAAGGCAGGTAAAGCGGTGGGGATAGATAACATCCCAGCCGAGCTTCTGAAAAACCTAGGAAGAGGGGGAAGGGACAGATTGTATGAACTTGTTCGTAGAATATACGAGGAGGGGGCTTGGCCGGAGGATTTTGTAAAAACCGTGCTAATACTTATACCGAAAAAGAGAGTGACAAAAGAATGTGAAGACTATAGAACGATAAGTTTGATTTCTCATGCGGCAAAGGTAGTGCTCAGAATCATCAATAGGAGAATGGAAAAGAGAGCAAACGAATTCCTAGGCGAGGATCAGTTTGGATTTCGGAAGGGGAGGGCCACTCGGGATGCGATTGCAGTGATGAGAATACTAGTGGAAAGGAATCTAGAATACAATCAGGACGTATTCGCGTGCTTTGTTGATTTAGAAAAGGCGTTCGACAGAGTGAGGTGGGACAAGTTAATGGAAATATTGCGATAGATAGGAGTAGACTGGAGAGACAGGAGACTTATCCGGAATTCATACATGGCGCAAAAGGCGCAAGTGAGAGTAGCCGATGGAGAATCGGATTGGGCTACGTTAGGGGAGTTAGGCAGGGCTGTCCGTTATCGCCAGTACTTTTCAACATCTATTCGGAGGAAATGGTGAGAGAGGCTTGGGATGAGCAGGAGGCTGGAGTAAAGGTCGGGGGGAAATTGATAAAATCAGTGAGGTTTGCGGAAGACCAAGCGCTAGTCAGCCAGTCAGCCCGTGGCTTGCAAAAAATGCTGGATGCGTTTCAGGGACAGTGCGAATGATACGGGATGAAGATAAACCAGAAGAAAACGAAAGTAATGCGGTTTTCAAGAACAAAAAGGGCCAGTATAACGATAAAAGTGGGAGGTCAGAAGCTAGAGCAGGTAAAGCAATTTAGCTATCTGGGTAGTGTGTTGGAAGAAAAAGGGTATAGCAGTATTGAAGTAAGAAGGAGAATTGCATTGGCAAAAGAAGCTTTTACTCGTAGGCGTGAACTAATGACAGGGACGTTGAGTAGGGAAGTGAAGAAAAGACTAGTGAAAAGTTTAATATGGAGCGTTGCACTGTATGGGGCGGAAACGTGGGCTTTGCGAAAAGAAGATGAAAATAGACTTAGGGCTTTTGAAATGTGGGTGTGGAGAAGAATGGAGAAAATAAAGTGGGTCGAAAGGAAGACGAACGATGAAGTGCTAGAATTGGTAGGAGAGGAAAGAAATTTGATAGATGAAATTAGGAGAAGGCAGAAGGTGTGGATGGAAAAGGTAATAAAAGGGGATGGTGTTTTGAAGGAGGTGATTGAGGGAAGAGCGTTGGGTAAGCGGGGAAGAGGGAGAAGAAGAACGGGTAGCTTGGATGGAATGATAGGTGGCAGGAGGTATGTGGGGCTGAAGAGGGACATCGTGTGAAATTTAGGGGGTGGGAAGAATTAAATGTCCATTTAAACCTACCTTCACCGGTAGAATACTTATAATAATAATGATGGGATGCTTTGACCATAATCCCGAAAATAGCAATATAAAAAATTCATGTGATTATCAATAAGAGTTTCACCTCCCAACTGCCTTAGGGATTTCATGGAAATAGGAAGAGGAATCTTATGAAAAGTGAAAATACTATAAAATGGATAATAATATTGATCATCTCAGAGAATTTAAAAAATAGAGATGAAGAATGAAAATTTCGGCGAATGTGGGGGATGACGCTTTCAAAACATCACCAATTGTGAAAAAACTTGATACATTCTAACCAAAATAATTCCATCAATCTATTGTGACTTTAACATCGCTATCTTTAAAGCCCTTTAATGACGTTGAAAATGATAATGTTAACGTCGGAAATTACTGAAGGGATAATTTGCGAGCCGAATAGTATTTAGTGCTTCATTTGTCATTATGGTCAACGTCATCAACTTCCAAAAATCACGCCCAAATCTATCAGGTATAAAAAAATAAATTATCACCGTCATTCCTCACGAAATTGAGAAATGTTCACGAAAATCGAATCACAGGATTTTAGGTGTGGGTGTCCAGAAAGGCTGGACGGTATTTGAACCCGAGAACCTCCGGTCGGTTGCTCAGAGCTCTGCCCATGAAGGTGGCTTGAGCGATTTTTGTCTATGCACAAATTTCAGAAGGCAGTGGAAAATAGATGGGAGAATATCGAAATTGGGCTACATGAAGCATCAAAAGAAGTTCTGGGGAAAATAAAAGTTGTCAAAAAGAAGCTATGGATTATAGAAGAAGTCTTAGAAATTGATTAGAGAGAGAGAAACATATACAAATGTGGAAACTGGAGAAGGGCAAAAGAATTAGGAATGAAATAAACCGTAAAGCAAGGAAAGCAACGGAAATGTGGATGAAAGATCTATGCTAAGATGTACAAAGCAACATAGCAAGGTGGAAGTTGCCTACAGGATGGAATTGAGAACTCTTAATTGAACATAAGGGTAAAGTGAAAATATGGAAGGAATTATTAGAACGATTGTACAATGGAAGCAATCATAAAGCGAAAGCTATCGAAAACGAAAATGAAGTCGATAAGGATGATTTAGAAGGTCAAATCTTAAGATCAGAATTTGACGCAGCTGCAGGGGACTTGAGGATAAATAAGGCTTCTGGAATGGATAATATTTTAGCCGAACTAATTAAAAACGCGGGGGACATTTTTCCAGCTATACAAAACCATGCGCGACTACCCTACAGGAGAGATACCTCCCTATGGACTTTGAGAAGAACTTCATCATCCAGAATTCAGAACTTCATCATAAAAAAATATATTTCCACAGAGATATAGGGCGTCGTGGTAGAGACGGTGGTAGAGGCACCTGGCCGAATATCAGGGTTTGAGTCCCGGAGAAGGCCAAAGATTTTTTTCTCTGTGGAATATCGTGTGGAATATCATCCCTATTGCCGAAAAATAGGGCTGAGAACTGAGAACATTTTAGGATCATAAGCCTGACGACACTTGCCTCAAAGATTAAAATGAAAAGCTTAGTAGTTCCTGCACGAGGACCAATTTGGGTCTAGAAAAAACAAGGGCACAAGAGAAGCGATATTGGCTCTCAGGCTACTTATAGAGAAGAATCTATCAACGTTTGTTGCGTTTGTAGATTTGGAGGAAGCGTTTGACGACGTGGATTAGGACTTAATGGTAAGGATTCTGAAGAAATTGGAGTGTCCTAAAACGGCAGAAGAATTATCTACAGTTTATATAAAAACCAAGTAGCTATAATTAAATCTGGAGCCAGCTGTGAAGAAGCAAGAATAAGGAAAGGAGTGAGACAAGACTGTCCACTGTCTCTTACAATTTTTAATGTCTACATTGAGAGAGCTTTCAATGAAATCAAAGAGAAATCTTCGGGAGTGAACATCCACGGAGAAAAAATTAGCATGCTGTGATTCGCCGACGACATGGCAGTCATGGCAGATGAAAGGGGATTTAAAGAAGACACTATGTATTATGGAAAGGACATTAGCTTGATATCAACTATCTCAATAAAAAGAAAACTTAGGTTTCTGCAGCAGGAGATAAGAAGCCAGGACCGATGTTTAACTACGAAAACAAAAATCGAGAAAGTGGAAGAGTTCCCTTTACTAGGACGCCGAGTAACCAGCGATGGACGAAGTAAAGGTGAAATTGCCACCTTGTCTATACGAAAGGTCATTTTACCAAAAGAAGATCCTGCTCACAGCTGCAAATACAAGCGTATTAGTAAGGAAACAATTCATGAAGACGTACGTATCTAGATGTACATCTGGAGCATATCTCTTTTCGGCAGTGGGGCTTGGACGATGACGGAAAAGAAAAGGGTGGAAGCATTCGAAATGTGGTGCTACAGAAGAATGATGAAAGTAAAATGGATCGACCGAGTGACTAACGAAAAAGTCTTTAAAAGAGTGGCAGAAAAGAGACGTCCACTGAAACCCCTAAAAAGAAAACGGGACAACATAAGCGGTCATATCTTAAGATGGCGTAATGAAGTCAATCGTCGAGGGTAAAGTGAAGGGAAAGAATAGAAAAGGCAGGCCTCATATGAGAAATACGGAGCAAGTTGTGAAGGATGCAAAAGAGAAAAATCACGTTGATATGTTGAGGTTGGCCGATTGAAGAATTGAGTGGAGGGCCTCGTCAAACCTATCCTAGGACTGTTGACCGTGTTGACGCAACCATTCTATAACATCTAAAACTGACTTTTAGATCATTGAAGCGATGCAATCGAGGAAGGCAAACTACCAGCTTTAATGTACATGAAAGTTACCAGATTTAATTTATCAACTCTTATTTGGAAGTAATTGAAACGGAACCGAGTAAACGGGACAATGTGTAGCCATGCCTCTCGTTACGCCCCGCTAAAAGCCTTGAGTTATTAAGAGTGGCGACATACTGTTGGGGTAGGAAGAGAAGGATCTTTTAAAATAAGGGCGGATAGGAATTAACAGGGGATCTATTAGGGATCCACGGTTTTGCAACCTGCCCGACAGATTGAGCAACGAGTTTAAGTTATCTTCAGTAAACATACCTTTAGGAGAAAGTATAACTAATGAACGAGCGCAATGTCCAACTGGAAGCAATGTAAAAGATGCAATTAAACTTATGAACCTAACAATACTATAAAAACGAGAACTTAGAAGAAATCAACTAGATATTAGATTAAAATGTAGTTAAGCTAACATAATAGCTAACATAATAAGCTGACACTATTACTTAATCAATTAGTCAACAACTCTAAAATCATCTTGAAAAAACATCACCATCCAGCATATTTCGTCACTGGTGTAAGTAATGTTATGGATCTTAGGCAAAAAGAAATAAAAAGTTTCTTCACACATGGTAGGTAAGCAAAAGATCTATCATAAAGTTCTTCCAATTGATAATTATTTAGCAAGCCTGGTAAGCACAGGGCCGTATTTACCATACGGCGTAGGTACCCAGCGACCGCCGAGTGAGTGAGGAAGCATGCTTATAATGTAAATATAGTTCTAGCAGAATATATATAGTGATAGATATTTGTATTCATGTATTTATTGTCTTTTTAAGCAAGGAAAAGTCTATGTCATGCTGTACGTCTATCTGGGGACTAAAAGTGACGCTGGAATAGCAATCGCAATTTAAAACTGTAAAACACTGTGTCGCCAGCTGGAAACAAGTAGCTTAGAATGTGCCTACTGGAGGCGGCATAGCGGTTAATTTGAGAAGCAATGTCGACCATATTGGCAGGCACAGACATTGGGGATTGCTACTCTGGATACACGTGGATAAGATCGTTTCTGTTCGAGGTTACACTTAAAAAAGTAAAATGAATAATGGAATTAAATTTTAAAAATTAGGCAAATGATCGGCTGAAAGTTAGCTAAGACGCAAAAAACACAAAATATGTAATGGAGAAGAGAAAAACTGACAATTCAATTCCACCAAACTTTTATTTTGACACGACCATGGTTTCGCCGCGGCGCAGCGTCTTCAGGTATCTTCAACTATCTTCAAGGCCCTGTCATGATGTTGAAAATGATAACGTTAACGTCGGAAATTACTGAAGTAATAATTTGTGAGCGGAATAGTATTTAGTGCTTCATTTGTCATTATCGTCAACGTCATCAAGTTCCATGAACTCACGCCCGAATCTATCAGGTATAAGAAAATACTTTATCACCGTCATTGTTCACTAAATTCCGAAATGTTCACGAAAATGAATCGCAGGATTTTAGGTGGGGGTGTCCAGAAAGGCTGGCCGGTATTTGAACCCGAGAACCTCCGGTCGGTTGCTCAGCGCTCTGCCCATTAAGGTGGCTTGAGCTATTTTTGTCTATGTACAAATTTCAGAAGGCAGTGGAAGAGAGATGTGAGAATATCAAAATAGGGCTACAGGAAGCATCAAAAGAGGTTCTGGGGAAAATTAAAGTTGCCAAAAAGAGGCTATGAATTACAGAAGAAATCTTAGAATTGATTAAAGAGAGAGAAACATATAAAAATGTGGAAACTGGAGAAGGGCAACTTCGCTACAAAAGAATTAGGAATGAAATAAACCGTAAAGCTAGGAAAGCAACGGAAATGTGGATGAAAGATCTATGTGAAGATGTACAAAGCAACATCGCAAGGTGGAAGTTGCCTACAGGATGGTGAGGAATCACTTCAAGGAATGGACTGCATGATGCAATGCCATTAGGGACAAGAATGGAGAACTCTTAGTTGAACATGAGGGTAAAGTGAAAATATGGAAGGAATTATTAGAAAAATTGTACAATGGAAGCAATCAAAGTGAAAGTTATTGAAAACGAAAATGAAGTCGATAAGAATGATTTGGAAGGTCCAATCTTAAGATCAGAATTTGACACAGCTGCAGTGGACTTGAGGATAAATAAAGCTTCTGGAATAGATAATATTTTAGCCGAACTAATTAAAAATGCGGGAGACAAAGATCCAGCTATGCATTACCATGTGCGACGTACTCTACAGGAGAGATACCTCCCTACGGACTTTGAGAAGAACTTCATCATCCAGAATTCAGAACTTCGTCATAAAAAAGATAATATATTTCCACAGAGATATAGGGCCTTGGTAGAGACTGTGGTAGAGGCACCTGGCCGGAAATCAGGGTTTGAGTCCCGGAGAAGGCCAAAGATTTTTTTCTCTGTGGAATATCTTGCTATTGTAGAATATCGTGTGGAATATCATCCCTATTGCCAAAAAATAGAGGGTTGAGAACTGTGAACATTTTAGGATCATAAGCCTGACGACACTTGCCTCAAAGATTAAATTGAAAAGCCTAGTAGTACCTGCATGAGGACCAATTTGGGTTTAGAAAAAACAAGGGCACAAGAGAAGCGATATTGGCTCTCAGGCTACTTATAGAGAAGAATCTATCAATGTTTGTTGCGCTGGTAGATTTGGAGGAAGCGTTTGACAACGTGGATAGGAACTTAATGGCAAGGATTCTGAAGAAATCGGAGTGTCCTAAAATGACAGAAGAATTATCAACAGTTTATATAAAAACCAAGTAGGTATGATTAAATCGGAGCCAACTGTGAAGAAGCAAGAATGAGTAAAGGAGTGAGACAAGGCTGTCCACTGTCTCCTTCAATTTTTAATGTCTTTATCGAGAGAGCTACCAATGAAATCAAAGAGAAATCTTCTGGAATGAACATCCACGGAGAAAAAATTAGCATGCTGCGATTCGCCGACGACATAGCAGTCATGGCAGACGGAAGGAGATTTAGAAAGACAATATGTATCGATGAAACAACTTCGGCCGTCACATTGTGGAATTTATCCATGGTTGAAAATATGTATTATGTATTATGGACATTAGCTAGATATCACCTATCTCAATAAAATGAAAACTAAGGTTTCTGCAGTAGGAGAAAAGAAGCTAGGACCAATGTATAACTAGGAAAACAAAAATCGAGATAATGGAAGAGTTCCCTTTTTTAGGAAGCCGAGAAACCAGCGATGGACGAAGTAAAGGAGAGCTTGCCGCTTTGTCTATGCGAAAGGTCATTTCAGCAAAAGAAAATCCCGCTCACAGCTGCAAATACAAGCGTATTAGTAAGGAAACAATTCATGAGGACGTACTTATATCTAGATGTAAATCTGGAGCATGTCTCTTTTCGGCAGTGAGGCTTGGACGATAACAGCAGCGGAAAAGAAAAGGGTGGAAGCATTCGAAATGTGGTGCTACAGAAGAATGATGAAGTTACAATGGATCGACCGAGTGACTAACGAAAAAAGTCTTTAAAAGAGTGGGAGAAAAGAGACGTCCACTAAAACCCATAAAAAGAAAACGGGACAACATAATCGGCCATAGCTTAAGATGGCGTAATGAAGTCAATCGTCGAGGGTAAAGTGAAGGGAAAGAATAGAAAAGGCAGGCCTCATATGAGAAATACGGAGCAAGTTGTGAAGGATGCAAAAGAGAAAAATCACGTTGATATGTTGAGGTTGGCAGATAGATGAATTGAGTGGAGGGCTGCGTCAAACCAATCCTAGGATTGTAGACCCTGTTGATGCAACCACTTCTATAACATCTAAAACTGACTTTTAGATAATTGAAGCGATCTGAGAAGCAATGCAATTGAGGAAGGGAAACTATCAGCTTTAATGTACATCACAGTTACCAGATTTAATTTATCATCTCTTATTTAGAGGTAATTAAACGGAACTAAGTAAACGGGGCACGTATAGCCATGCTTCTCCCTCGTTAGGCTCCGCTAAGAATCTTTAGTTATTAAGAGTGGCGACATGCTGTTGGGGTAGGAGGAGAAGGATCTTTTAAAATAAGGGCGGATAGGAATTAACAGGGGATCTATTAGGGATCCACGGTTTTGCAACCTGCCCGACAGATTGAGCAACGAGTTTAAATTATCTTCAGTAAACACACCTTTAGGAGAAAGTGTAACTAATGAACGAGCGCAATGTCCAAATGGAAGCAATGTAAAAGATGCAATTAAACTAATGAACCTAACAATGCTATGAAAACGAGAACTTAGAAGAAATCAACTAGATATTAGATTAAAGTATAGTTTAGCTAACATAATAAGCTGACACAATTACTTAATCAATTTGTCGACAACTCTATAATCATATTGAAAAAACATCACCATCCAGCATATTTCATCACTAGTATAAGTAATGTTATGGATCTTGGGCAAAAAGAAATAAAAAGTTTTTTCACACACGGTAGGGAAGCAAAAGATCTATCATAAAGTTCTTCTAATTGATAATTATTTAGCAAGCCTGGTAAGCACAGGGCCGGATTTACAATACGGCGTAGGTACCCAGCGACCGCCGTGGACTCCGCGAGAGTGAGGAGGCATGTTTATAATGTAAATATAGTTGTAAGCAGGCCCGGTGACAGGATTTTCGGGCCCCTGAGGTTCCGGGACTGAGGGGTTCCGGGCCCCCTAAATCCCTGCAAACCCCCTCACTCAATTTAGACCAGAACTGCGAACTTTCAGGTTATTTTATAACCAAGACTTACTTGATTATCAGCTTTTTCTGCAGAAGAAACTTGCACACTGTCATACATTATCTTATGATTTATTACAAATTGTCCTTTTTTTTAAATTAAACACATGTCAGTGGAATGGGATGGGAAAACAATTTCAAAATGAAAAATTTTTGACGGTGTAACACACTTTACACTTTCATTTTACAGTAATCATAACTAGGACTTACTTGAAATTGAAAATTTTATAAAAAGTCATAATAAAACGTACTTGTCTTTTTTTTCAAAATTAGCATATCCACAAGAACTCCCATCTTTTCGGAGACACGGAGATAATTATATCACCACCAAATTAAAATGCAGATTATGCGCTTCTACTAAGCTTTGCTTTCACTACAACTCTCTCAATGAAACATAACAGCAGGGAATGGGTAAAAATAATGTAAGTTTAGGGTTTTGACGAACAGAATATATTCTTTTGTGCCTCAATATTAAGCTATTTTTGATAACTTGTTTCCTTCCTGTGTGCATAATTCAAGTAAAGTAGAAACTAAAGTTTTATTAGATGAATAAAGTCTAACGTGACGTATAAATCAGGGAGATGAATATTGTAACGCAGGGAAAATGAAAGATTTGAGTAGATTTTCTCGATGAACAACCAAAAGCTCCGCGGTGTCCAAAATTTACCTTTCTGCATGAACCTCCTAGTAGGGTCAAAGGCTTGGACTGCTGGGGCGAAGGGGCAAATAAACGGAAAGAAGTCCTTAATAGTGTCCCTCTGGAACGTAAAATAATGTTTCGTGCGAAAAATAACAGGAATTTTAAGGCTTTGAGGGTGTGAATAAGAAGTTTACTTTTAATAGGAGAAACCTTGAACGCGATTTCGCGTACACTTTAAGACCTTAATATTTCTTTATCCCCATGATTTTATACGTGTAGAGCTGGTGGAGATCGATAGCAAAGTACACATTAAAAAAGGCGAATATTAAGCGTTATTAGAAAAAACTTACTCGCATCATGGCATTTCCAGCTCCCGGCACGAGTCTCAAGCTCCGCACGCGCGTACGAAAAATCAAATGTAATTATAGCCACGCAAACGAATTTTCAATTTTTTTTCAGACCTACCGTTAAAAAGCATCAAAAATTGATAAAATGAGTCCATTGACAGGCACTTAATATGCCAGATATTTGCTACTTAAAATGAATTTTTGTGTGAAATAGTGTGTCATTTTGTTACGTAATATCACCTACGTTTAGGAAAAAACCCAAAGTTAAGCATAGTCAAGTAAAAGAGTGGTTTTAACAGACCCACTAGTTTTTTACCCGATCAAATTCCTCCCACAGCGTCACCTTCAACTTAAATAGGAAGATTTTCATAGAAAACTGAAGTCGGGTGTAATTTTGGCTATGTTTGAGCCCCTGCATCTCGGTAACGGCGACAGAACATGACCAATGATTTTCCATTCCATGGTTGTCAATCAATTATGAGTATTTGTAGCAATTTTCATGATTCTATCTCCAAAAAAGCCATTTTGGAATTTTGTCAATTGTTTTTCGATTTCATCCTACTGTGCATCGGTTCAAATTTTCCTTCCTCTCCTTTCTATTAACAAAAACCACACAAAATCATGACAGTCGGCGCATGAGCCTTTAACGTATTTAAGTAAAACATGGAAACAAATTTAGAAAAATTTCAGAAGGATAAATTATACATCGTGTTTAAGAATTAATAACTTTCTGAAATTGGTATATATTCACAAAATTTTAAATAGAAAATATTTTTTTGCTCCCTTTTTTATTTTACCCGGGAGGTAAGGATTGCAATCCCGGAATCCCAGATGAAATGACTATCCCGAAATATCGGGATTTATTATAAACGAATCCCGGAATCCCGGGATTGACGTACAACTTTTCGCTAACAGGCAGCGCTGATAGGTAAGTTTTCTTGGACATGAATGCAACACGTTAGACGTCTGAGTCCATTGACTAATACATTTTATTGGAATAAGTAATTTGTCATCATTTGTAATACATAAGAAAAATAGAAACGAGCTTACGATGCGCGTGTTAAAGACATAGTGGTCGCCAGCATTAAACAAGATGGACTAAATTCCAGAAAATGTTGTCTAACTTTTGATGATGATCCCGTAATCCCGGGATTGAAAAATCTCACTGGGATTGCAATCCTTACCGGGAGGATAGGTTGGGGGGCCGCGGTCCCCCCCTTTCCCGTGTATGGGCGCTCATGTATACAAAACCAATGACACAACACTAGAATGTGTAGCTTGCTACTGATAATCTGTAACTTTGACTAGAGAATAAACGATTATTTACCGTCCACTAACAAGTAAACAATAGACTTTATGCGGGGGGAATGGGTTTCTTTTCGTTCCGGTTATAACATGTCGCTGAGTGGCGAATTTTCGCGGCAAAGGGAGGGGAGGTGAGTGTCTCTGCACCCGCGCTTCTCGCTCTATCGTCCCCATCACCCCAAAACCCTCGATGACCACAACAACAATGCTAACGTCATTCTTCTCTATTGCACACTGATACACGCTCTACCTTCATTTGTTTTTTTCACCTTTTAAAGAACAAAATTTTGTATTCTTTTTGGAAATTATATTTATTCATACTTTAAATTTTTGTTTTCAATTGATTTATTTTGGCCGGGGCCCCCTGATGACCGGGGCCCCTGGGCATTTGCCCCCCCCTGTCGCCGGCCCTGGTTATAAGTAACCTACTAGCAGAGTATTAATAGTGATAGATATTTTTATTCATGTATTTATTGTCTTTATAAGCAAGAAAAAGTATGTCAAGTTGCCAGGTTGCATGACTATAACATTGGGGGCCTCATTCATGATTCCGCCGGGGGACTAATTCCGTAATTAATATGAAAAGAATACCACAGAAACATAGAATAATTTGACGAATTATTATGCCTTGATGCGAATGCAGTTAGAAGCATCCCACACGTTTATTCATTACTCCTTCCCGTCATTTAAGCGGTAAAGCGATAATTTTTTCTAAGGTTACGTCTATCTGGCGACTAAAAGTGACGCTGGAATAGCAATCGCAATTTAAAACTGTAAAACACTGTGTCGCCAGCTGGAAACAAGTAGCTTAGAATGTGCCTACTGGAGGCGGCATAGCGGTTAATTTGAGAAGCAATGTCGACCATATTGGCAGGCACAGACATTGGGGATTGCTACTCTGGATACACGTGGATAAGATCGTTTCTGTTCGAGGTTACACTTAAAAAAGTAAAATGAATAATGGAATTAAATTTTTAAAATTAGTCAAATGAACGGTTGAAAGTGCGCTAACACGCAAAAAATACAAAATATGCAATGGAGAAAAGAAAAACTGACAATTCAATTCCAAAAAAAACTTTTATTTTGAAACGACCATGGTTTCGCTGCGGCGCAGCATCTTCAGGTGTGCCACAGCGAAACCATAGTCGTGTCAAAATAAAATTTTTGTGGAATTGCATTGTTAGTTTTACTCTTCTCCATTACGGAAAAATTCCACTACGTTACTCCGGAAACAGTTTCTTTTAAAAAATATGTAGTTTAAATGGGTTAAATTCGAACCAGTTGTAAATAATGGCATATTACTCCCAGGGGAATTAGATTGATTAACATCTCACGTAATTAACCCCCCCTTATCCTATTCCTCCCTCCTTAATACCCACTTAAATAGCCTAAGGAAGTTTAATCAACACCGTTACTATGAAATTTGGGTACCATTTCATTGTTATTTATTCTTTAACAATGAGAGACTGGGGAGGAGCAAGTACATTGTCTATTCTATTCACTTTGAGGGAAGCGTGCTAATCACCAAAGGCGGCCAACGGTCAATTGACGGAAAGTGTTTTCTTTATTTCTAAGCAATTGCCCTTCGGCCCACACTTTTAAACCCAATTGAAACTATTCAAATTTTTGAGCATGTTTTCAATCCTAATATTACTCGTGAATTGAGGTAAAGGACATTGCATTTTTAAAGGTATTGATTGTCGCTACACCGTGATGGTCTGAGAGGGTATACAACGCGCAATACAATTTTCGGTGATATTATTCCACATTTCAGAAGCAAGGCAAACTTTACTCATTTGATGATAGTGGAATATAAACCATTTGAGCTGATGAAGGTCACCTGTGAGTGGATGTCACAATTTGATTCGTCGTCTGCAATAAAATACTCCGCTTACGAGATAAAGCATTTTCAAAGGTATTGATTGTCGCTACACCGTGATGGTCTGAGGGGGTGTACAACGCGCAATACAATTTTCGGTGATATTATTCCACATTTCAGAAGCAAGGCAAACTTTACTCATTTGATGATCGTGGAATATAAACCATTTGAGCAGTAAAAGGTCATCTGTGAGTGGATGTCACCCAATTTGATTGACGGATCTCCATCGTGGAAGAATTCCCTGATAGGCGCAAAGCAACTTGACCAAAAAAAGAAGAAAAATATTACATATACAATATTACGCGAAGTCACGGAAATGTAAAAAAAATCACGATCATATTCTATGAATGTTCATTGTTATTGATCACTAAGAATCTAAAACCGTCAAATGACCGTCGTCCTAGTGTTAATACACATGCAGTCTCCATAAGAGGCCGTGTAAAATGTTTGCACCGAGGAGGTGGGGTCGAATCCTTCCCAAGAACCACTATTCTGGCTCCCTTGTTACTCGTAGGGATGTATGTGCCGCCTCCAGCACGACTATAACATCCTTTGCTAGAAAGACCTATACCCGTCAACCAACCCACCGTAATTGTACATATTCTAAATGATAAAGTGGTCGGGAATCCTATTTTACATTGGTATCGCCGTTTTCAAATGCTAACTAGAGCTAAAAGGTGCAGCTTTGTTACCCAAATAACGAGAAAAATTTTATCCATATAAGGTTTATCACTTGCCATTAACACTTTGGTGGAATATATTTGTGAGCTTGTGTTCGGAGAAGAGTCATTTCTAATCACAGCTACGTACTAAGTGAGTATGGATAGCAGGAACACAAACCTACGAAAAGATACAATGCCAAGCTGCACCTATGTTTTCAATCACCAGACGGGAGCATAAAAAATACAAGGGTCCAAAATATTCGATTACTGTAGAAAAATTCCTGAGAGGACTAACTCATACCAAAGCGTAAAAGATTTTATCCTTGGCGTAAGGCATGGGGTAAGATGATGTCAAACAATGTTCATTACCACCGAAATTCGAACCCTAGCTCTCAGAGAGAAAGAGAGAGGGGGATTTGATTCACCCTTCTATGTTACCTTTAAAGCCCCGATTCTTTTTTTCCAAGTTTAAACCGATGCTAAGGTGAGACTAGGCTTCATGCAACTCTGTCGTTCTCCTCCCAGGACCTTGGCCAGGAGTGAAAGGCTTAACAATCAGTCAAACGTTGACTCACGAAACTTGTAGAGGCTGGAATCAGTGTCGTCTTCATCCACCATACAGTGTCCTCATCAAATACTTGAGGTTTGGAGTCACTCATAAAATACAAAAAGAGAGGAAAAAATAACTCATTAAATAAACACTACTCTTTGAAGTAGAAAACTTAGTAATGTTAAAACTGACTGAATTAAATTTACTGAAGTTAAAACTGTACTGATTTCAATGAAGTTACAATACTCACTGATTTCCTCAGGAAAATTTTTACTAGAGGAACTACAGTATTAAATTCATCATTGACAGTAAATCGCAAGTTTGAAGAAGTGGAATTATAGCAGCATAATGTTTAAATTATCCTTACATCACACTACCGAGCATCTAAAGAAAAAATAGGATTCAGATTTAAATTATTTTCAAGTACACTCTAAAGCGAGAACATTCAAAACTTACAAACTAAAAGCGCAAATCGATTTTTTGGAGAAACTGTAAGTAAACTCACCCATTTTAGTTAACTACACACAAACACACACATGACGAGCGTTGACAAGTTGCTAAGTACACCTGAGCCCAAGGCACCCTGGAAATTCGAGAAAATTACTTCAGTGCAATACATAATGACATTTTCTGCACACTGAGTAGAATAATGCAGGAACTTGGTTTTAAAGGGAAGGACCCATCCGCTCCCTATTGATTCATAGAATAGCATTACCTGTAAAGACTAGAAAATCAAACCTAGCGGTGTTCACTCGTCGCGTTTGATTTCATTGTACCAATTACCATTCACAAGGTCAAGCGAACGACACGTACATAGATTGGCTCTAAACATAAAAATACACACGGATCGTAAACTATCACACAGAATTCAACAATAACGTGTTTCCAGGAGGAAAGAACATACTTCGTCGATTTCTCTTCGGCCTTGTCTTCGTCAATCACCACCGCCGATTCAGCCCCTAGCACACTCCGAGCTCAACTGACGCATGAAAAAAATGAATCGCGATTCGCAGGCAAAAGCTTGAGGGGTCGCTGTCTGTGCTCGCCGAATGGCAGGTGGGAGAGTTGGGGGTTGAAGGGAGGGGGGTGGAGGGGGTTAAGCTGGAAGGGAGGCGGGCGGAAAGGAAAGCGGAAGACTGGGAGGGTTGGTTACTTAAGGGGAAAATAGTAGAACTGGCAAGGAATTCTCGGATAGAATAAATCAAATGGAGAGACCGCATACAAAACTCATCGTTGAAAGCAACTCAACACCATTCTAAAATTCAGCCGTCGTCGGCAGACTGCAATTACGGCTTCCGTTCACGTACGTGAAAGTTTTTAGTGGTCGCGGGGCGATTGTATGGTGCTCAAGGAGGCTTGCCGCAATACATGAAAACATTTCATCTACATCTACGCGATACCCTGCAAGCCACCGCGAGGGTGTGTGGCAGTGGGTGAAATTCACCAAGCATCCACCATTGACATGCAAAATAGCTATTATAGGGTCTCATGCAACTAGAGTATTAGTATCTACATAGTAATTTAGGGAGTGGTTATTAATACATGCATAATGCACTGCAGATTACGCTAAAATATTTCCCCTTCGCTCCCTTCCCCGTGGACTACGCCTTGTCGTGGTGGGATTGGGGCTTGCGTGTTCCCGTGACCCCTAGAGCTGCACTGGCGGGAGCAACTAATATTGCTCCTGGTAGGGTCACCCATGCCAGACAGATCGAAGGGTAGGAGCCTGACGAAAGGTAGTCCACGTACCGTACTCGCAGCGTCTGTTCCTCAGTGAGGCGGCTGAGAGAAGGCGTCTGACCCCAGTGGGGCGGCCTAACAAGTGATGGTGTCACGTTAAAAACACTAATGAGGCAGGCAACGGGAAACCACCTCAATTATACTCTACCAAGAGCACAATTGACTTGAACAATAGAGAATTGAATCCTGGCAACCACGGGGCCCGGGACCAAATTAGTGGGGCATGTGTCGTGCCCGGCAGCAGGGTAAGCAAGGACTCTGCGGTTGTCATCTCACGAAATACTCGGACGAAAAGAAAGACAGCAGCAGCGGCGGCGAAGAAGAAACCAGAGAAGAGAGAAGCAATGCTAAGGATCGGGACATGGGACGTTAGGATGATGTTAAGGGCAGGAAAACTAGAAAACATTAAGCGTGAAATGGAGAGGGGAGAGATAGATTTGCTGGGATAAAGCGAAGTAAGATGGAGAGACCAGGGGTGCTTCTGAAGTGAAAATTACAGGGTTATATACAGTGGAGGGGAAGAGAGCCAGCGGGGAGTATCAGTTGTATTGAATGCAACATTAGGAAAAAGGGTATTGAATGTGGAACAGGTAAGCGATAGAATACTGGCAATCGAAATCAAATCGAAGCCGGCGAATGTAGTCGTAGTACAGGTTTACATGCCGACAAGGGACATAGAGAAGAGGAATTAGACGAAGTATATGGCCAGTTGGAAGAATTAATCGGGAAAGTAAAGGGCAGGAAGAACCTAATAGTTATGGGGGATTGGAACGCTGTAGTAGGGGAAGGGAGGGACGGAAGTGAAGTAGGGGTGTATGGGCTGTGTGTAGGAAATGACCGGGGCGAGAAAGCAGTAGAGTTCTGTAGGAGGAATAATTTAGTGATTACAAACACATGGTTTAAACACCACCCTAGGCGTAGGTACAGATGGAAAATGCCGGGGGATACTGGAAGGTACCAACTAGACTATAACATGATTAGGCAAAGATTCAGGAACAGCGTAAAGAATTCGCTTAGTTTCCCAGGGGAAGATAAGGGCTCCGACCATAGCTTGGTGGTGGTGAAATGTGAGATGAGACTAAAAAGGTTGAAAGTAGGAAGGAAAATAAAAAAGATGGATGTAGGAGCACTGATTGGAGGGAATATCAGGAGATTGTGGATATATGCATGAGGGAAGAGGAACAATAGATAAAGGGTGGGAAATGATAAAGACGAGCATAAAAGAAGCTGCTGAGAAAACTAGGAACCACTATGAGGATCAAGAGACCATGGTTAACATCAGAAGTGATGGAAAGGATCGAGGAAAGAAGGAAATGGAAAAATGTAAATACAGGACTAGGCAAAAGGCGTTAGGTGGAGATTAACAACAGGCTTAGGAGAGAAACAAAGAGAGCAAGAGAAAAGTGGTGGAGTCGGCAATGCGAGGACATGGAGAGACTCCAGAGAGAAGGAGAAATAGACAGTCTGTACTCAAAGGTTAGAAAGTTATCGGGAATCAAGAAATGGAAAACGGTCCCGTGCATCAAAGACAGAAGGGGAAATTTATTAATAGAACCAAAGGAGATCCAGCGTCGTTGGAGGGAATATGTTGAGGAACTGTATGATAGCGAAAATAGGCCTAGAAACTTGGACATAGAAGAGGAAAAGGACGTAGATCAGGATGACGTGGGCCCCGGAATACTGGATACTGAGATAGAGAAGGAACTGCGAGAAATGAAGGCAGGTAAAGCGGTGGGGGTAGGTAACATCCCAGCTGAGCTTCTGAAAAACCTAGGAAGAGGGGAAGGAAGAGATTTTATGAACTTTTTTGTAGAATATACGAGGAGAGAGATTGGCTGGAGGATTTTTTAAAAACCGTGCTGATACCTATTCCGAAAGAGAGGGCGACAAAAGAATGTGAAAACTATAGAACGATAAGTTTGATTTCTCATGCGGCAAAGGTAGTGCTTAGAATCATCAATAGGAGAAAGGAAAAGAGAGCAAACGAATTTCTAGGCGAGGATCAGTTTGGATTTCGGAAGGTGAGGGCCACTCGGGATGCGATTGCAGTGATGATAATACTAGTGGAAAGGAATCTAGAATACAATCAGGATGTATTCGCGTGCTTTTTTGATTTCGAAAAGGCGTTCGAAAAGGTGGGACAAGTTAATGGACGTTTTGCGGAAGATAGGAGTAGACTGATCCGGAATTTATGCATGGCGCAGAAGGCGTAAGTGAGAGTAGCCGAAGGAGAATCGGATTGGACCATAATAGAGAGGGGAGTTAGACAGAGCTGTCCGTTATCACCGGTACTTTTCAACATATACTCGGAGGAAATGGTTAGAGAGGCTTGGGATGAGCTGGAGACTGGAGTAAAGGTCGGGGGGAAATGTATGAAATAAGTGAGGTTTGCGGATGACCAAGCGCTAGTCAGCCAGTCAGCCCGTGGCTTGCAAAAAATGCTTGATGTGTTTCAGGGACAGTGCGGAAGATACAGGATGATGATACACCAGAAGAAAACGAAAGTAAAATGATTTTCAAGAACAAAAAGGGCCAGTATAACGATAAAAGTAGGAGGTCAGAAGCTAGAGCAGGTAAAGCAATTTAGCTATCTAGGTAGTGCATTGGACGAAAAGGGGTATAGCAGCATTGAAGTGAGAAGGAGAATTGC
The DNA here is from genome assembly GCA_933228895.1 of Platycnemis pennipes. Classification (NCBI taxonomy): domain Eukaryota; kingdom Metazoa; phylum Arthropoda; class Insecta; order Odonata; family Platycnemididae; genus Platycnemis; species Platycnemis pennipes. The sequence continues at coordinate 60,135,251 of OW121853.1, forward strand.
ATTGGAAAAAGAAGCTTTTACTCGTAGGCGTGAACTAATGACAGGGGCGTTGATTAGGGAAGTGAAGAAAAGACTGGTGAAAAGTTTAATACGGAGCGTTTCACTATATGGGGCGGAAACGTGGGCTTTGCGAAAAGAAGTTGAAAATTGACTTAGGCCTTTTGAGATGTAGGTGTGGACAAGGATGGCGAAAGTAAAGTGGGTCGAAAGGAAGACGAACGATGAAGTGCTAGAATTGGTAGGAGAGGAAAGAAATTTGATAGATGAAATTAGAAGGCAGAAGGTGTGGATGAAAAAGGTAATACAAGGGGATGGTGTTTTGAAGGAGGTTATTGAGGGAAGAGCGTTCGGTAAGCGGGGAAGAGGGAGGTGAAGGACGGGTAGCTTGGATGGAATGATGGGTGGCAGGAGGTATGAGGGGCTGAAGAGGGACATCGTGTGAAATTTAGGCGGTGGGAAGAATTATGTCCATTTAAACCTACCTTCACCGGTAGAATACAAATAATAATAATCCTAGGATTGGTTTGACACAGCTTTCCACTCGATTCTTCTATCGGCCAACCTTTTCATTGTGACGTAATTCTTCTCTTTTACATTCTTCACAACCTGTTCCATGTATCTCATACGGGGCCTGCCTTTTCCAATCTTCCCGTTCACTTTTCCCTCGACGATAGTCTTCATCAGGCCATCGTGTCTCAAGATATGGCCGATTAAGTTTCCCTTCTTCTTTTTATAGTTTTCAGCAGACTTCTCTTTTCTCCCACTCTTCTAAGGACTCCTTCATTTGTCAATCGGTCGAACCAATTAATCTTCAGCATTCTTCTGTAGCACCACATTTCAAATGCTTCTACCCTTTTCTTCTCCGCTGCTGTCATCGTCCATAATTCACTGCCGTAAAGAAACATGCTCCGGATGTATCTTCTGATGAACTGTTTCCTTACTTCTATGCTTGTATTTCCTGCTGTAAGCAGATTCTTTTTTGAAAGAATGCCCTCTTTGCCTGGGCTATTCTACTCACTATATCTTTCTTACTTCGTCCATCGTTGGTTACTCGGCTTCCTAGATAACATAACTCTTAAGCTCTTCAAGTTTTTGTTTTCCTAGTTTGACATTGGTTTTCGCCTCTTCTTTCTTGCTGCACACCAATATCTTAGTCTTCTTCTTGTTTGTCTTCAGCTGATATCTGGCCATAGTCCTTTCCATGGTTGTTAGCATCTTATTCAGCTCCTTCTCTGTAACCTATCGCAACATCTTTTAACGAACCTAGCTGCTCTACGCTGCACACTGTCTAGTTCTCTGATCAAACCTAATTCATTCCGATCCCATACACTGGCTACATACTCAAGCTGGGGCCTAAGTGAACTAGTGGGGACTAGTGAAAAGTAACATCGCTTTCTTGGATTGTGTACGCGATATATGCAAATAGAGGGACAGTTGAGCGTAAGTTTTCGCAGCGTAGATAATTCCCAGTTGTCTCTTTCGGGAGCCGCCGTGTTTAGAGCTTTGTCGTCCTAGGTTTCGCGTTCATTGCAGGACGCATCATCAGGGTGAAATACAGGTATTTCACCCTAATAGATGTAGGGTATTTCACCCTAATGATGCGGCCTGCAATGGACGCGAAAGCTCGGACGTCAAAGCTCCAAACGCGGCGGCTCCCGAAAGAGACAACCGGAAATGGAGGGATACTTAGGCACCGTAGGGTAGCAATTGTATTAATCAATAGTATTCTGTAAAGACTAAGAGTCTAGATATTAATTCAAGTTCCATTGATGACAGATACAAAAGTAGAGTCTGACAATGGATTCAGCGATTTTTGAACCAGAATTATCTCCTGAAGTGCCAGCACAAGAATTATGTTTTAAGACACTCCATAACTAATGAGTCCACATCGCACCATGTAACCTAAAATTAGAACAACATCAAGTTCTGAGTTGGATGTAGAATATTTTCTAGCATAGTAGATATATCTTGGAAGCTGAGTAACCAACAATGGAGGAAGTGAGAAAGAAATAGTCATCAGAATAGTCCAGGCAAAGAAGGCATTCTATGAAAAGAGGAATCTACTTACCGCTGGAAATACAAGCGTAGAAATAAGGAAACAATTCATCAGAAAGTAAAATTTGGAGCGTGTTTCTTTATGGCAGTGGCAGAGGTATGGACAGTGACAGTAGCGGAAAAGAATAGGTTAGAAGCATTCGAAATGTGGTGCTACAGAAGAATGATGAAGATATAATGGATCGACCGAGGAAGTAACGAGGATGTCCTAGGAAGAGTGGGAGGAAATAGAAGTCTTCTGAGTACCCTAAGAAGAAGACGGGACAACCTAATCGACCACATCATGAGACATTATGGCCTGATGAAAACAATCGTTGAAGGACAAGTGAACGGGAAGAATAGCAAGGGAAGGCCTCGTGTGAGGTATATGGAACAAGTGATGATGGATTTGAAAAAGAAGAATACGTAAATATGAAGAGATTAGCCGATAGAAGATCTCAGTGGAGAGCTGCGACAAACCAATATGAGGATTGACGACCAATGATGATGAGTAGATTTATGTCCTCAGGTACTCCGACAATCGATGTTGTAATGCACCATATGACTTACATACATATCTGTTATCGGTCGTCCATTTCATATGGGCCTATCGGAGGGAAGTGAGAACAAATACAAGAATTTTCAATTGCTCTCACCTTCGTCATAACTGGTAGAAGTGGAATAAGGTTCGAGGTTCCCCAATAGCTGATATTAATTGTACCAGGTAATCTAAATTCAATGCTAACGCCAAAGCCATGCTCTTATTTACGGTGTCATCCCGTTTGGCGACAGTGAAAATGTAGGAAAGTGTGTCATTTATGTTTCACCTTGGAGAAAGCGAAAATATGTTGTAGCTGTTAAATTGCCAACGGATAAAGGTTCTTAGGACCGGAAATCGAAACACGGAACTTTGGTTTGCAGAGCCAATGCGCATGCCTCCACGCTACCTAAGATGGCAGTCCGAAAGGTAATTTTTAGTTGGATCTATAGGAGCTAGGTCTGATTCTTCTTTAATTACGGTCCATAAAGGATGGCACGCCAAAGGCAGAATAGTACTTCAAGAAATCCACAGCCTACGGGGATGGAGCCCATAAATTTCTCCGAGGGCGATAAGCCACCGCCTATGCGGCGTTGAGGAAAACCATTCTTGAAGGCAAAGTATTTATTTTCAAGTAAACTGTCGATGTCACTTTGAAACGCAATATCGTCGAATGTACGTATTTTACGCGAGTGCCAGCACAAGAATTATATTTTAAGACACTCCATAACTGATGAGTCCACATCGCACCATGTAACCTAAAATTAGAACAACATCGAGTTCCGAGGTGGATGTAGAATATTTTCTAGCATAGGAGATATATCTTGGAAGCCGAGTAACCAACAATGGACGAAGTAAGAAAGAAATAAGTCATCAGAATAGTCCAGGCAAAAAAGACATTCTATGCAAAGAGAATCTACTTACCGCTGGAAATACAAGCGTAGAAATAAGAAAAAAATTCTTCAGAAAGTACATCTGGAGTGTGTTTCTTTATGGCAATGAGGCATGGATAATAACAATACCGGAAAAGAAAAGGTTGGAAGCATTCGAAATGTGGTGCTACAGAAGAATGATGAAGATATAATGGATCGACCGAGGGAGTAACGAGGAAGTCCTAAGAAGAGTGGGAGGAAAGAGAAGTCTTCTGAGTACCCTAAGAAGACGGGACAACGTAATTGACCATATCATGAGCCATGATGTGGTCGATGAAAACAATCGCTGAAGGACAAGTGAACGGGAAGAATAGCAAGGGAAGGCCTCGAGTGAGATATATGGAACAAGTGATAAAGAATGTGAAAGAGAAGAATTACGTAAATATGAAGAGATTAGCCGATAAAAGAACTCAGTGTCAAACCAATCTGAGGATTGATGACCAATGATGTTGAGTAGATTTGTGTCCTCAGGTACTCCAACAACTGATGTTGTAATGCACCATATGACTATCATGCAGATATGTTATCGGTCGTCCATTTAATGTAGGCCTATCGGAGGGAAGTGAGAACAAAAACAAGGATGTTTAATTGCTTTCACCTTCATCATAACTGGTAGAAATGGAATTAGGTTCAAGGTTCCCCAATAGCTGATATTTATTGTACCAGGTAGTCTAAAATCAATACTAACGCCAAAGCCATGCTCTTATTTAAGGTGTCATTCCGTTTGGCGGTAGTGCAAACGCAGGAAGGAGTGTCATTTTCGTTTCACCTTGGAGAAAGCCAAAAGAAATTGTTGCTGCTACATTGCCAACGGATAAAGGTTCCCTGGACCGGAAATCGAGACACGGAACTTTAGGTTGCAGAGCCAATGCGCATACCGCCACGCTACCCAAGATGGCAGTTCGAAAGGCAATTTTTAGTTGGATCTATAGGAGCTAGGTCTGATTCTTCTTTAATTAGGGTCCATCAAGGATGGCACGCCAGAGGCAGAATAGTGCTTCAAGAAAGCCACAGCCTACGCGGATGGAGCCCATAAATTTCTCCGAGGGTGATAAGCGATACGCGGCATTGAAGAAAACTATTCTTGAAGGCAAAGTATTTATTTTCAAGTGAACTCTCGATGTCACTTTGAAACGCAACATCGTCGAATGTACGTATTTTACGCGATTTTATGAGATGTTTGAAGGTTGTGCACTACAGCTTCAGGATTTTCTGGGTTTCTGGATGCTCCAACTGCTAAGTATATATTGCGCCACCTACATAAATCTTTTAATTTTAGGCGAACACAATATCCATACCCTTGGAATATAATTCAAACTCTCAATTCGACCTCATTTGTAATCAAATGAAATTGTCAATCAATTTTCATCAAATTGTAACTCAAACTCGCGCCTATTTGAATTGAATGCGGAATAAAACAACGGTCTTCTCATTTTATCTTGAGCAATAAATTAATAATTACATTTCGACATGCCTGAAACTCAAAGGAAGCTAATCGTCACTACCTACCCCAAATAATGTCTCTGGTATGGACAATCGAGCAATCTAAATTTAAGTGGTTCGTCATTTGAATATCATACACGAATCCTTCATTTTTTCAAGGCGAGAGACACTCTACACAAGAGGATGAGATGTGAGCGCTGTTCCCGCAGAGTTTTTTCAGCCCCAACTCGTGGCGATGGTAGGGAGGTCGGTGGCGAAGGTGAGGAGTGAAGAGAAGTGAGGAGTGTGTTACGCTCTTTGCCAGAGCTTGAGGTCTCATGTCAATGGCCCCACTTCATTAGAATTTCCAAAATTTAGAAAGGAAATTCTTTAAGTAACGGTCTAAATTCTTAAAACATAAAGAATTAACGGAAGTGGGTAACGAAAGAGACGACTACTAGTGTCGGCACGTATTCCCAGGTAATCATAAATTACGTGGTCAGTATAAAAATGAGGATGAGATTAAATTACTGTTTCACAGTCTATTTTTTATTTTGTCACTAACTTTACACCGCTGAAAAGGGCATAAATTTGATTGAATTCTCATTTTACACAAATTTCCTTGCTTTCTGACAACTTGGCAATGAACGACAGTGGAGCTTTTATTTTTTAATCATATGAAGGTTACAATGTTGAGCTACCGTCAAAATCAATCACAGTAATTTAAAATAAATAATGATAAACTCCGAAACGGCTCCAAGAAAACTACGGAGTATAGTACCTACATACGACGGATTACAGTAGCGAAGGAAATTTACCTTACCGGAAGTCGTGTCCTATGTTGATAGATTTCTATAGCATAGTTTCAACCTATTCTTAAAATGTTGTTTCAATTTAATTAAGTGCCAATGCTTTATTTGAATGCCTATTTCTAATCTTTTCAGTCTCACTTGACGTTTCATCAGCACTAAATTACGGTATCAGTCTTCGTATGCGCCCGGGAATCTGCGCGGGGTCTTCACGCAAATCTTTCCAAAAGATGATGTTTTAGTGCTCTGATTGGCGCGAAAGAGTCTTTTGCGATTTCGTGGACAGATGGAAGAAGAGGAAGAAGGAAAAGTTGAGGAAAGTTGGATAAAAACGAAGACAATGATAAGAAGAGCAGGAAAAAAAACAACAGTATTAGTAGTATAAGCTAGAAGGATCAAGAATCAATGAGTTACAGCAAAGATATGGAGAAAATGAGGAAAGAAGGAAATGGAGGAATTTGTACATGAAAGTGTGCAGAAGACGACGTAAGGAAATGAGTAATAAACTTAGGATAGACACCAAGAGAGGAAGAGAATATTGATGGAAAGGAGAAATTGAGATGATGGAGACGTTACTAAGAGGAGAATTCGAGGCCCTCTAATCGAAGGTCGTTTAATCTAGGTAATCTAGAAGGCCCACTAATCGAGGTAAAGCACTCATTAGTACATTCATTCATGAATGAACAAATTAATGCAACAATGGAAAATATAACTTCCATGCCACAGTGAGAACACTTAGTGAGGGAGGAAAAAGAATGTCAGTTAAGAAGTGGACAGCGGAGGAGCCGTGAGGTAAACGACTTCATGGACGCATGCCGGGGGAAGGATATTTCTCGTGCGAACACTTTCGTGCCATTATCAAGGGACAATATAAAACTTGCTAGTGGCGTATTCATATTTATATTGTTTCCATGGGGGGTTGGGTGGAAATCATATGAGGGGTTCACAATGGGGGGAAGGACGACTAAGGTAAGGAAGCTAAGGATAAGGCATCGGACTAAAGGACGACGAAACTGAACCTTGTCTGGGAGGAGGGACAGGAACTATGCAGAGAATAGAATTGTGCAATCGTACCACCTCAATAAGTGAACGCTTCACAATGATTGGCATATGTCACATTTCAAAGTTCTACTTGAAATCCATTGATGATATTCTGCCACTGGCCTTGTTCCTCACTCCTATCGCCAGAAACGACTTCACAAAGTTAAAGGGAAATTTCGAGCGGCTTGCAGGGAGAGGAGACCGTTGGCTCCTCTCGCGTCTCTATACCCACACCTTGTCTCGCGCGCACACACAGCTCGAATACTTCACTCGCATTTGACTCGCGGTTCACGAAAGATTCCCTCGGTCTTCACAAAATCCGTCTGACTCCCAGTAGCGGCCGTGATCCGATTCCGGGGCACTAGCACCCGACCACATACTGCCTTATCGCTCTTCCCCTCACCAGGGGGCCGATTGTATAACTTTACGTTCGAACGTAAAGAGCCGTATTCCGTGGTGTTGTGGGTAATTCTTCGAAAACAATTGAAGGCGCGATTGTGTAACTTTACGTTCGAAGGTTTTTCGGCTCACGATCGAAGGAAACCCGTCGACTGCTATATACTTGACGTTACGGCCATTTTCAATCGTTGGAAGGTTTGTTTTTGTTTGCATTTTCATGTATAAGTGATAAATTATCGTTGTGAGGAACGTTGTTTGAACTATTACGGAATAAGAATGTAATTTGAAGTATCAAATTGCTTAAAAAGCTGTGTATGATGTGACAGAGTGAATTAATTAGAATAATTATAGCAACGTTAGGTGGGTGAATGTAATGAATAGCAATTTAAAACAAGCTATCGGACTGTTACATATAATTTCAACTTTTAATTTCAGCATTGGCATCAACAGTTTCACTTGAGCAATGCCACTTACGGTGAGAATAATACATATATGTGTTCACTATAGTGAAGATATAGCGTGTGTTGTGACTACACATTGTGGCAATTCAGCGATTGACAATGTTTTTAGTGAACTGTGATGGATTGCATGTATTATAGTATCTATACAGATGTCAGAGAAAATTGTTGTCGGCAATTATTTCGTCGTTTCACCTATTGCCTTAAATTAAGATTTGCAATCTATGTGAATTGAAGTGAGGGGGATTTCTCTTGTCTTGTAAGTGTGATTGTTTACGTCCCAGTGAAAGTGGTGAAAGGATAAACAGTGTAGTGCTTTGTTATTCTTCATTCAGTAAAATTTCCCACCCCAAGTGACATATTTTTATTTCATTGCATAGTGGTGTCCAATGTTATTGTGTTGAAATAATTATTCCGTCTACGTTTAAGGCAGGTAATGTCTAATTATCAATAAGCATTACGATTTTCCCTCGTAAGGGATTACTGTGTTGTTTGAGAGTGTTTTACATTATTATTATTATTATGACTGTTGTTGTTTACGTCCAAGTGAAAGGGTGATGATTTTTGTCGACTTATGCAACACATGCTGTCTCATTATGCTTTATTCATTAAATTTTGCCTTCTCAAAAGATAATCTTTTCATTCACTCGCCTTGATGTCATTAGCCATAGGATTGTGCCTTTATTTGTGTGCCGCTGTGTGTGCCTGGAGAAATTGTGGAAATTATTTAATGCTGCCTTATATATCTCACGGTAGGTTATCGGTTACCTACGTACAAGAAATATGGTTATGGGAAAATAGGTATGCTACAAGAGAGACAGGCGGCACGGAATTTTAAAAGTGAGTTTCATAGGTATTTATCTTTGATGTGGAGAACGCTGTGAAAGTGTTTCAATAGTAATAAAGGTTGACTATTGCTTTAATGCTGGGGACTAGATTGAGGATAGTATTTAATTGTGTATCTATAAATAACCTAATCAATTTCTGTCTGAAGATGCATATATATGTGCCAATACGTTGAGCGTAGTTTTGCTAAATGATATTTACAGTGAACCGTAGAACATTAGTTAAATTAGATGACGAGAATATCCGGAGTGATAATATAGAATTTCAACATGACGTACCATTTTTTATGCATTATCAGAAATAGAGAACACAATTTGAGTGATAATGAAATATTATGAGTTGCGAATTAAGCAGGCGTTTTTGATAATTATCTGTGAAAGTCAGGGTATAACAAGTAATTATGAATTAATTTATCTATTGGGAACGCATTGAGGCCACTGTATAATACTCGTGAGGAAGTTATCTCAAATTTTCAGGCATTGTAATGTTTATTGTTAATTCTTGATATTCAAAACAAATGCAACTACTTCAAAATAAGCTCTTTGCGCATGCGTACAAGAGAAACAAGTGCGAAATATGCTGTAAATCTGACAACACCGTAACTTTCGATTGCCTCCTGACGATCGAGCTTATACAATCGCACTTTCCATCCTCGTTCGAAGACGGTGAGCTCGATCGAGAGTGAACGGGTCTCTAACGATCGAACGTTAGCCGAGTTACACAATCGGCCCCCAGACGTTTACGCATGACTCGGTGCTGGCCGCGGACTTAAATTCCGCTATTGATGGACTGACAGAAAACGAGCGATGATCCGTAACCGGCGAATGGTGATCTAATTCACTATATGGGTGCATACCCCTCAGTATAGAAATATGACTCCAAGGAAGAAATTTTCTCTCGAATAGCAGGATATTTTTTGAGCTCTATTGAAAATCATTGAAATTTAATTGTATTGGCGATAGGGTTGGCTTGGTATTCCTATTGTGAGGTCTGAGGCTGAAACCATTTCTAATTACTCCAGTCATTAAAAACATTTTTGTCTCTCATAGGCTTTGCAGGAATATTTCAAGTGAATCTCCTCCCAGAGTGAAAATACGCCGAGAAAGACAAGGCCGACATTTCATTCCCCCAGTCTTGGAGCTTACAGGGGAACGTGGTAGCACAGTTGGCAGGGCATTAGGCCGCTAACTGGAGATACTTGGTTTGAATCCAGGGGCCTTTTAACGCATTGTAGATATGTCGAAGAGTATAGGCACTATCTTTGTCGGTTACGTGCCAGAGTCACAGCGTTAAAAACATTACTCGCAGAATAATTATGCGCTACTGTTTTTCTAAAATTTCTCATCCATAGCAAACCCGTGATGGTGAAAACATGATGCCATGCCGAAGCGGAGATTATGGGTAGCGAGTAGTGGATGGCGAATAAAAGTTAATGGGCAGATTGTAAAAGAACATCAAAGAACAAACTGACGAGAATGAAAAGCGAGACACTTTATTAGAAAATAAAAACAATGCATTTTGTAAGATTTCAGGTGTATTTATTGGCCTCAACCGGTTGCAACGTTATCCATCACTTTTGTGGTAATGGTGCATGAATACATAAAACCCTTCGGTGTAGGAGTGAGTTGGTCCACCTTCAGGGTGATAGTTTGATAGTCCTATCATTGTAATTAAATATAATAATGTGTTAATCATTCTCGTAGTCAACTCATAACATTAAAATTTTTTAGCAAGGAGGAATGAAGATGAGGAGTAATATAAAACATCCGAGTTGAAAATTTTTACGAATATTTAACACACCTTATCATTCATTTTGGATGATGGCATTTTAGTATTCTCCGTAATTACCATCATTTTCGATGAATATACTTAGACTTGAGAACATTACTGCTTCAATTGCGAGATATGTGACCGAATATCGTGAAGATCAATATTTAACTCTCAAATTCTCTGTGCGCGATAGATTGAGGGAACCAACCAAAACACGCCTCACTTTCCTAACAATTTGCCAGATTGCGGCAATTATATTCCCCCTGAATTCTAAAAACTTGTATTTCGAAATAACAATCGATACGCATCAATTAGAGGAATGAACTACTATGCCATAGCCAATAAATAATACTCCATTATTATTTCACCTCTTGAATATTTATATCGCTTATATAGGACACGACGGTGTGATGTAGACAGTAACTGAGGAAAAAGTGAACGAGAAAAATGGGAAAGGAAGTGCTGTATGAAATATGGGGCATGAGTGAACATTGGGAAAGGCAAAGATAATGTAGATTTTATGAGGTTATTCGAAAGGAGAATTAAGTCAAGAGAAGCGTCGAAACAACCTCATCATTGACTGGCTATTATGATGAAATTTTGACTCGCCATCGTAAGGTATGTAAATACTCATTTGTACTTTGGAAATTGTTATTCTCTATGCACTGAGGAGTTGAAGAAACTTGAGCTTGAGGAAACCAAAGGAGGTGACTCTGGGTGAACTGGCAATCAAATATCGTAGAGTAAAAAAAGTGTGCTTTCGTTCACTTTTTCAAGATAAAAATTGCCATTGCATAAACTCATTCACCGATGCAATTTAAATGCTGAAGGTTTTGCACCCTCATAATTCCGTGAAGGAGACCAGAGTATGGGATCACAGTGAAAAAGAACGTAGAGCTAGGAATATATTATTCAACCGAACTGTACGCTTTTTGAAGGTGAGAGGGAGGAGTCTGAGATAGTGCAAGGGGGACCCATGTAGTTATTTGCAGTGTAAAGCCCGTATCACGCGACACTTGATCCAGCACAAGGTCGAGGATACTCGCTAGTATGTTAGCTGGGATGCATAATAGTTTTGAATATTATGTATGAATGAATGTCATGTATATATCCCAGATACGTTGATACATGTGAGACTACTCTCTTCGATGAAAAAATCAATTTGAGATCTGTGTCAAAGAAAATATTTTCTTCTGGAACCTGAACAAGAACATTTCAAACAAAGTTAAAATAGACCTCTGGACAATTTTTTAAATCTCCTTGAAATGCTACTTAAAAAAATGTTAATTATACTAAAACACCTTAGCGATGAAAACTATGCATTTATTTAATGTATTTTTCGAGAAATAAGCAAAAGAAATGCCCAGAAAACACGCCCACTCTAAAACGTATTGTGATTGGCCGGCTGAAAGTGACGTCAGCTCCTGCAATGGAGAGGAAAACGGCGGAACGTACTGTACCTGTGGACGTTGTTTTCAACATTTGTTGTCGGATTTAGATATCTTTGGTGTGGTTAAGGAAGGCTGCGAACATACACGATTTCTTTAGAAGGTATGGAGTCTGAGTTTGTCACAGCTGAGGCAAGAAATCTTCCGAAAATCTCAACATTAGCAATGTTTTCATACGTGTCAACACCGTGTTTAAATGTAACTTCGTTCAATCTTCAGAGAAAACCTGATTCAAACGGAAATCCAAAGAGTTAAGATGGCGAGGTAAAAGCATGTCAATGTTTGAAAATGAATGTTCACATTTGAATTTTGTAATATTCATAATATGGCGGTGATGAATGTTTTGGTGTTAGGGTCGTTCGTGAGGAACACGACGATGATGCCATCGGCTATGGGCAGGTTAAGCTCGATAAAATGTTGTTCGTGCTCGTGTATGCCCCGAGCATAAACTAATGTGTCGTGGAAGCACATATTTTGATGGATGGCGAAGACAAGTAGGTATACCTACTTGTCTTCGCTATAGACTTTAGTGAGCATTTCGTGCAGGGATTGCGTAGGTACGTCAAGTTCGGGACCACAAAAATAAGATGTATAATGGGCATCTACTTTATCCATTTGTTTACTTTGAATTACTGCTCCAATATGTGTCGACATCTCTATATTTTCAGGCACATTATATCATTAATGTATCATTTGGGATGTTTTCAAGGATTCGGACTAAGGCCTGGTTACACGATACATTAACCCGTACGAGTTAATGTGTAAATGCATGAACGCGAAAATGCACCGTGTAACCTCACCAAAATGTACAAATGAATGAATGCGTGAACAGAAAATAGAACCTGTTCTATTTGGTTCATGCACTAACGTACAAGTTGAGCAGAAACTACTCAAACAAATGTACATTAACCCGTACGTGTTAATGTATCGTGCAACCAGGCCTTAAAGGCCTAAATAAAAAATACAATGAACGTGAAAATCTTTTGTTTGTAGTGGCATAACCTTATGGTGCAGTTATGAGTTTTGATACGATTTCCAAGAACTTCCTTTTGGGGAAATATATATTGGGCTATTGAGACAAAGGGGGATTAAAAAACCCTTGATTACCGAATATACCGAGGAACTTGAAAATTTAACCTGTTGCGCAGGAAGAAGTGCGATCGTGATCCTAGATTCTAATGTTGTGTTGTGTAATATTGGTGTATTTGGCATATTAGCTGATCTAGACGCAGACGCGGTATGTTGAAACGTGAATCTAATGTGTTAAATCGTGAAGGTAATGCAAAGAAATAAATATTCCCGTCTACAACTACTTTGGTTTAATAAATTGTTTTTATGCGCACAAGTAGCCATTCACGCATCCATCGTTCACGCTGACCTTCGAAAATTGAAATTGACCGGTGAAAATTACTGCTTGCGATTAATAAAAGTTAGGACATCTAATCTTGAAAAGTAAGCAGCGATAGGTTCAGTGGGTTCAGTCTTTTAATCATAATTGAAAGTTGCTTAGCGAACTTTTTCAAACATGGCATATTGCCTGATATGGAAAAGATTTTTCGTGACATATGTCCAGCACATTTCCCTCGTACTCTGATTACTGATTTGTGCATGTATTAAATTTCCTAGCAGTTTTTCTATCAATGAAAAAACTTTACCGAATAATATTGAGCCTATATGTCAATCGCATCAATAGTACTACTGGCGGCGCTTTGTTTTGACCTAGTTTCTGCACAATTAAGATACAATTAAGTTTAATTTAGCTTCCAGAATTGGTAAAATGAATATAGACAGAGTGAACGTTCAAAAATGCACACGTTTGATCGCATAGACAAAGTTTCATTTCGCTTGCACTTCTTTCTTCACCCATATTATCCTGTTTCGGGTAATTAAAAAAAAATACTTGTTGGGAGGCATTTCCGTTGGTGTCATTATATTTTGGCACAAGACAACATTTAAAACAACGCTTTGGCATGTTAAAATAAAGTGCGTTCATGAAAGACATTTCAATAGTGATCTCCTAAACGCTTCAAACTTCGCATAGAAATATACGCACCGCGACCGCTGTTGCAGGACCTGACGTCATTCAAGATGGCAGCGATGCGAATTACGTTTTTGCGAGGGACCAGCTGGTGGCGATTCAAATGCTTATATTTTAAAAATAAAATACTTTCTGTCAAAACTGCTTTCACAGCAAGTAATTTTTTTGTTTAAACTCTACGAAAATGCCTTTATTGGAATATGTGTCCAGAGACCTAGTGCAAACACTTGATAGCGTTTTTGTGTTCTCTTGTTTGTTGTACCTACACAACCCACTTAATTAACCCTCCAGCGGGCGCGCTGTGGCACAAAGTTCAACATTGTGCCGTTTCGTTCTCACGTTATTAATAGTGGAAGGTCAGTGAACCAAACGCACTAATTATTCCTTCTTTGTATCACTATGAAAATTTCTGTTTGTAATTCAAGCGCAAGGCTTCTCGTATTTCGTAATAAAACGAATAAGTAGCCGAACTTGTCGTCTTTGTTGCACTCAGTGCAACGCGCGCCTGGTGATGAAATTGGATCCCATAGTGGCACTTATTGATCAACATTGTTTCTTTCTGTACGATGTAGTGTGAGGTGAGTAGGTAGGAACACAAGAGTTTTCAACATTCCTTCTCTGAATCAGGTTGAGCTAACAGCTAAACGTATGGTGTGAAGAAGCAGCTGTATGTGGAGAGAAAAAGTTTTGGAAATTGACCTGTGGCATTCTCTCCAACGAGAGCCCTATGATGTGAGTATATTTTTAGGAATAATTTCCATTGCATATTTTGTTGCCCTTTTAATGGGTTTTCAATGATCTAGAAAAATTCAGAAGCAAATTATCATACGGCTTAGGGCACGAAGATTCATTACCGAAGAAGACTATCTGAGGGTACTACAAGAGCTATCAGACGAGGAACAGGAAGTCGGCGTTGAGGAAAGTGATGATACAGATGAGGAGGAAAATATTTCCCTTGGTGAACACGGCAGAGACTCTGATGAAACTACGTCTCATGGTGACATGGAAGAACCTACTACTTACTGCTGAAGATAGTGATATTGATGGTGAGAACAATTATTTTTTTGGAAAAGTTGATAAATCTTGCAAGTGGAAAAAAACTTCTTTTTCCGGTACTACAAAGATCAAGCACAAAAACATTATAAAATCACTCCCAGGGACAAAACTCCGTGCAAGAAATACACCTGATGAGGCTGCGGCTTTCCTAAAATGTATAGATATAGAGATGATTGATGAAATTGTGATGCATTCAAACTAAAATTGCTGATGTCCACTATTCAAGGGATAGGGATTGTAAGGAAATAACAAGAACAGAATTTTTGGCTGTGCTGGGTATAATTTTTCTAATTGGCATAAAAAAATTCATCATGCAAATGCTTTACAACTGTGGAGTGCAGATGGATCAGGAATGCAAATTCTAAGGGCTGCTATGAGTTACAAGCGATTTTTGTTTATTTTGCGATCAGTAAGATTTGATGATAGGGCAAGTAGGGATTTCCGAAAATAAACAGAAATTAGCTGCAATCCGAAAAATAATAGCCTCTTTCATAGGAAATTGTCAAAAAACATATTATGAGTGCATTTGTGACAATTGAAGAAATGTTGCAACCATTTAGAGGCCGTTGCAGTTTCATTCAATACATACAGAGCAAACCCGCGAAATACGAGATAAAGTTATATGCTATGCGTGATGCCAAAACATTCTTCACCAGTAATCTCGAAGTGTATTGCGGGAAGCAGATGAATGGTCCATTTTTAGTGTCGAACTCACCAGTAGACGTTGTCAAGAGGCTTGTAAGATCAATAGAGGCATCTAATCGTAATCTAACCACAGATAACTGGTATACTAGTTATTCGCTTGCCAAATACCTCCTTACAAAAAACATTACAACCATTGGCACGCTGAAAAAAAATAAAAGAGAGATTCCCCCTAAACTTTTGCCAAACAAGACGCGCGCTGTAGGGTCATCTCTCTACGGTTTTCAGAAAGACATTACCCTCCTTTCATATGTTACAAAGAGGAACAAGGCGGTGTTGTTGCTTTCAACAATGCATGATGAGGGTATTACAGATGAAGGTTCAAATAAACCGTGTATTATATTAGATTACAATGCAACGAAAACAGGTCGACACAGTTGACCAAATGTGTAGTTTGTATTCTGTGTCTAGAATTGGTTGCGTGATTTTGTCCCACGAAAATTTTCCCATGGACTCGAAGTCACTGGAAATGGGCAAGGCTACCAACAGTAATGTGTTCTATCCCATTTATCAGTTCCCTGTCACTGTTCCATCAACTACTTCACGCTTTCTCTTACCAAGCATTATTCAAACACATCAAATGTTTATCGTTACACCATGTAGGTATGGGTAATAGAGTTATATAAAAGATATACTCGGACTTCACACAGATATCTCGGTAGATTACACCATTTACGTATCTGCCGTTGTTGTAACAGTGACGGAAAACTGCATATCGGTTACTTCAGAAAACCATTAATATCTCAATATATCCCCAGAGGAAATTGCTCATATTTATGCATTGTACACGAGAGTGTATGTTTTTTCATAAACAATATTAAAA
Organism: Platycnemis pennipes; assembly: GCA_933228895.1. Taxonomy (NCBI): domain Eukaryota; kingdom Metazoa; phylum Arthropoda; class Insecta; order Odonata; family Platycnemididae; genus Platycnemis; species Platycnemis pennipes. The sequence goes on from OW121853.1 coordinate 60,151,567, forward strand.
CCAAACGGACATGCCCCATAAATCCCGGTAGGATACATCTTTTACGCCCCAGCCGTTGACGAAATAGGGACAAACTACTGCATATCGGTTACTTAACAAAAGCATTATTATCTCCATTATTCGCTCAAGGAAATTGTTTATATTTATGCATTGTACACAAGAGTGTATGTTCTTTCATAATACACATTCAAACCAAACGGACATGCCCCAGATTTCCCTGTAGGATACGTCAATTACGCCCCTGCCGTTGATGAAATAGGGACTGACGACTGCATATCGGTTACTTAACAAAATCATTAATATCTCCATTATTCGCTCGAGGAAATTGTTTATATTTATTCATGGTACACAAGAGTGTATGTTCTTTCATAATACACATTCAAACCAAACGGACATGCCCCAGATTTCCCTGTAGGATACGTCAATTACGCCCCTGCCGTTGATGAAATAGGGACTGACGACTGCATATCGGTTACTTAACAAAATCATTAATATCTCCATTATTCGCTCGAGGAAATTGTTTATATTTATTCATGGTACACAAGAGTGTATGTTATTTCATAATACACATTCAAACCAAACGGACATGCCCCAGATTTCCCTGTAGGATACGTCATTTACGCCCCTACCATTCATGTAATGGGGATTGACTACTGCATAACGGTTACTTCAGAAAACCCTAATATCTCCATTATTTGCTCGAGGAAATTGTTTATATTTATTCATGGTACACAAGAGTGTATGTTCTTTCATAATACACATTCAAACCAAACGGACATGCCCCGGAATTCCCTGTAGGATACATTCATTTACGCCCCTACCATTCATGTAATGGGGATTGACTACTGCATAACGGTTACTTCAGAAAACCATTAATATCTCCATTATTCGCTCGAGGAAATTGTTTATATTTATGCATTGTACACAAGAGTGCATGTTATTTCATAAAACATAGTCAAACCAAACGGACATGCCCCAGAATTCTCTGTTGGAAGCGTATTTTTTAATCTTCCATGGAAGTGATTGACATGTAATGCTGCTGGTGGTTATTTAAAAATCCTAACAATGTCTCTTTATATTAGTGAAGAAAACCTTTTAAATTATGGGTGATACATGCAGTAATGAAAAGACTTGAGCACATTGAAACGCTTAGTCACTGGTACAATACCAACGTATTTTAATACGCCGAACTGTGAGATGAAAGCGCGAAGTTTTACTTTGTAGCAGACTGCCAATGCAAAATTAAGGACACCTTGAACGCTTCCCTTCTGTTTTTAGAAGGTTGTCTAATCTAAGGCCCTCTACACACGGAGCTACTAGTTGGTAACTCGAGTTCCTAACCAGTTACAGACTGATTGGTGATTAGGCTCCGCACACGAGGCTACTCATCACTAACCAAAATCTCTGATGTTCAGTACGATCATGGGTATCGTAGGTGACATGTCGGACAGTTCAAGTGGTGACGAAACCATAATATTGTATAATTACATAAGAAGGAGGAGAAGAAGAATAATCAGAAGTAGTTGGATACACCCATACCTTGAGAAGAGTTTTCAAAATAGGTTATTTGTCGCTTCAAAAGAGATAAACTTATGTGATGCATAATTTTGTACTTGAACATACCTGTCAATTTTACGACGTTCCCGACTTCTGCCCACGCCTTCTCCGTTTCATGTTTCCTTGAATAACCAGGAAGGTTGAAATTATACAAAATTGGGTATTTTTCAACTTCTTCCACTAGCAACAGGTTGATCTGTTGGTCACCCATCGCTCGAGTTTGCAACTGGAATCACAGGTGACTGGACATGCGAGTCACCAGGGAACTAGTTACTAACTGGTTTCTGTAAATCACATTTCAGTCACCAACCAGTAGCGCCGTGTGCGGCGTCCCATTGAATTACATAGAAAGTGACTCAAAGTAAACTGGTTAGTAATTCGCGTCACTGATCAGTTACTTTTCAGTAGCTTCGTGTGTAGACGGCCTAAGAGTGTACGGTGATCTCCCGCCTCGACATAGTTGCACCAGTTTGTGCGCTCCAATTCCCTACAGCGGTGTACACTGTTGCGCGGTAAAATAGAAAGCCTAGTTACTTTGTGGTAGCCGTGGCGTCGCGCCTCCTTTCCTTGATAAATTGTTTTCATTAACCGAGTCAGTGGATCACGTGTACAAAACTTTATTCAAATTACAAAGGAGTGGAGGTGGTGCACCTCTACAAACATAGTTACAAAACAAAAACTATTCATGGTAAAATCGTTCGATTAAACTGACGATATTATGTTACGTGATGCTAGGGTTCCAACACTCCATGCCAATTCACCGGGCCACCCCATGTTAGGAATTGTTGGAAACCTAAAAGAATACGTTAAGGAGTTTTTAAATAATTCATAAACATAAGGAAATCTAAATCCCTCTGTATTGGCCAGGCACATGTTACACGTATTGACGTACAAAATTATGTAACTTAGAAGGAAACTGTTGCAACAGAAAAGTCGCATTTGCACCTAAATTAACCGTTATCCTATTAAAAATTTCCAGTTTTATTTGAAATATTTATCATCACAAGTTGTAATTCTCGCTAATAAAAAAATTGCAAAGAATTCATAGGTAAATTTGAAAATTACCATCATGATAAAGAGAAACATAATACATATTGGTCCACATGTGCCTGTTACACCCCCTCGCCACGTTGAGGCCACAGATGGGTTTTGAGGGGGTCATGCAACATGCACTACATACTACCAGGCAAAAACAAAAAAATAAAAAGGAAAACATATAAACGATAAAATATTAATAATGGTGCGCACATTTGTCATAAAATAAGTTATGAATTTAAGGACGGCTGTCGTTTTATCATCAAATTTTTCTGCAAATTTCATTCTATAAATTTTTGTAATGCTTTCATGATTTTGGTGTAACCCAAATCATTTGGGGGGACCCAGTCCTCCCTTGGTCCCCTTCCTAGGAACCTGTGAAGAAAGGAATTTTGTGTTACCTTTTTAATGCAAGTTCTATTTCTAAAATTACAATTCCAACTATAGCTTGTCCAGTATTTATGCTCTTACCTTTCGTAATTTTTTTTGTCGGCCATTGCCTCACCTCCACGATTGTAATTTTTTCTGTAAAAATGGAAATATTTCATGAAAACTATTGGAAAAATTAAATCAAATCCCCACTTTTCTTGGTCGTGAGTTGAGTTGAACATGAAGCGAACTAATGTTCCCGTTATCATTTAAGTTCAATGCAGTGTCTGTTGTTAGGTGTTTAGTTTTACAGCTTTGAGTTTACATCGTACATGGAAGACCAAACTTACCCTTTTTCCAATTGCGCAGCCAACGCAAAATGCTTTTCAATTTCTGCTGCCCCTCCTCAGCCGCTAGCTGCAGAGGGTTTGGCTGTGGAGGTAGCACATAAATGGTACACTCCCGCTGCAGCAGCAGCCTGAGGAGGGCGTAGAAATTCGCCTTCATCATACGAATGTTTCTTCCCTAGGAAGAAAAAATGAGCAGCAATTAATGTTCTGTTTGCAGTACCATAAGAAACATTCTATTTTAACAAATGAAATATCGTTGCATACTCACTTTCTTGAGGTCACTAGTCCCGACCATCAGGAGGACCTTTATTTTTTTGATGGCAGGTGTAGCCTCCACTATGGCCCTGAGGTCCTGCAGGGTTGACCCGGATCTGCACAGGCCTATGCGGTCAGGTCGCACTGCGAAGAGGAGAACACAATAATAAATATACCACTCAGAATTGTAAGATCATATTAAGACTACTACTTAGCATTACCCTATTAATACATGATAATTATGTTAACTATTTTTTATATGTTACTGCGACGCTTCAGTCCCTCAATTAATTCTGAGTTGAACAGGGATGTGCATGAAAAAGAGGATAAGAGTTATAGATGGAGGAATATGTAATGAAAGCATTATTCTACATCAACTAACAAAGCCCCACGTCCACCATCTCATATTTGCATCATCTTTCCTCTGCATCTATTTTCAGCATACCAAAATATTGCAGTCCTAAGGCGAACACTTTATAACATACGAGTACCATATTTACCCGCGTCCTCATGCATATCATGAACCCCCATTTTATGGATAAGCTAAAGAGAAAAAAATTATTTTTGTCCCTAAATTACATTGCTTGCCTTTGAGGCCACCACTTTTAGTTGTGCCCTGAAAGCACGACTGCAATGAAAATCATGTGCCTCACCTAAACATTGTAAGAAGTTCTTATGTAACTAATGAAAGAAGGTCTTGGTAGCTCCTTATTGCTAGTAAATGTTGCATGTATTGTTGTGAATACACCCCCTTTCATACACCTTTATGGTGGCTTGCATGGCATTACATTCATGTACATGAACTTTTACTGTACTTCATAACGTTCCGAGGAATGCCAGTATGTACTGCATAAATGCACCTCTACAAATAGGTACATAATACCTTGCAAATCATGAATGGCAGGGGGTGTATTCATACCAAACATGCTTCTCCTCCTCGTTACAATCCGTCATAACATGTATTCCAGCCTATTTAGGGAATATTGAACTTCACTTCACACCTATTGCAGGGTGGCTACTGATAACCAATTTACAAATTCCATGATTTTTCCCTGATGGTTTTACCAATTTCCCTGACCGATCGCCAAAAGGTCTCCTATTATCGGAATATTTTATTTCTGCTGAATTAAATCTTAGTCAAAACTCAGAAAATGTTTAAAGCTTAATATCATTAAAAGCTATAAAATGAAAAAAATATATTGAACCTCCGCCCTAATGAAAATTATATTACACTTTCACAAGTTAAACCCTCGCACAAATTGTACACATTTTAAATACATTTTTCGCGGCCGCGGATATGCGGGCGTGTATGTTTCCTTCGGTAGAATTACAAATTGACAATGTCTAATTCTTCAAGAAAGAGGTGGCGTGTCGTGGTAGTTCTTGGAAGTTAAAGATTACTGAAAAGGCATCGAAGGGAAAGTTAATGGCTAATTTACTGGCGGACTCCGGCACAGGTATCACTAAGCTGCGCGAAAAATACCAACCAAAGCCAAGTTCTTGGACTGGATCGAAATCGGATGGCACGAGTGACTTTTAGAAGGGAATAACAATTTGATTAACGTGGTCATTACCTCTTGATTACAAGAGGGAACCAAAAATGTAAAAATATTTGTATATACAAACAAAACGTAATCGCGCCATTGCAAGCGAAAACAGGAGGCAATTAGCAACGGCAGCGTCATATTTAGGAATATCATATTTGAGGTGGTTTGTGACCTAACTAAATTGGTTCGAGAGGGAGCTAAGGGGGCCACTCAATAATTACGTAGAGCGAGAAGGGTGGGAAGGGGAGGAGGACTCTTCTTATGGTCTCGCGAAGGGGGGTATGGTAATCGAGGATGATCTTACGTAAGATTTTGTTTACACGCGTGATCGTACTTGTATTCCGTCTTAATAATCATCGACTGGTATTTTTCGAACTGCAAGAACTTATTTACTAAAAGCTAGTGTGCTCCAACTACCTCTCGACCTGAGTCTCGGAAGTTAAAAAGAACACGAGGTTAAATCTTCCGAACAACCTAGCCATGGATTCCTTGTGGTTAGGAGAATGCACGGTGATCATGAATTTTGACACTACTAGGCAAATATTGCATTAAGGAAATACAAAAGGGATACATTGTACGACTGATTCACAACTGAATGTTCAACGAATTGACGGGGTTTATTCTATGCAATTCGGCGACGGACATTAGTTTAAGTTGGTGAAATAAAGGGCGGGAAAGACTGCTCGGTAAACGTAATGGCAGAAAAATAACGAAAATTTCCTATCCCAGTTTCTCCCTGACTGTTACGAGAATTCCCTGACTTTTCCAGGTTTACAAAATTCCCTGACAATTCCAGGTTTTCCCTTACGATCGCCACCCTGTATTGATGTTTTCCTATCATTGTAGCGAGAAATCAGCATTCCTATCTCTGACTCAAGTACCACTAATGAAATGGCGTCGGAGTCAGGTGGTCTAAAATACGCACCTACTTTCGGAATAAAAATAATGGACCCCCGAGTGTGCAGATTCATAGCAAATCAACATATGGAGTTTCTACAGTAAAAATAATATCAAATTTTAGCTTATTTAATTCTGTTTTTACGCATGCAAACAAAGTTATCGGAACATAGCTTATATTTTCAATGGCATTGAGAATATAAAAGGACCGGTTTTGTTACGCTTTTCAGCCAAGCCACTATTTTAAACATTTCTAGGTCTTGCCGTCCGAACGAGGCCAAACTTAAATACAACTTTAATTTTTGAAATTTTTGATACGCCAGTATCTCCCGTAATCAAACCACTATGTCATCGAGTGACTCTCATAACCACCAGCTTTACACTTGTATGCCCCTCCTCAGCACGGGTGAGTAATTAGCGGTTCCCCGTAAACCATCCCACCCCGGCGTGACGTTACTACACCAAAATAGGTGAAATCCTGGGGCGACGGGACGTGGAGCGAGAACTGTGGAGGTCACTACACTTAGCGGTTAGAGAAGGGGAAGATGTGTCAAAGTTCCTTCGATCACGACATCTCAAGAGTACGCTCCACTTTAACGGGAAATAGGAATATAAAATAAATTACCGATGCTAGAGTTGACATAGTAAGTATACGCATGCTTCCCAAACGAGCAATCAGTAACTACTCTAGTCCGTGACGTGACCGGTAATGTACTGCCGCTTTAATAAATACAAAATACATAATACTTTTGCTAAGGATCTTCGCAACACTTACCTCCGTCCAACCTATAGCCCCACCTCCGGGCCAGCCTAACGCCAAGGGAGTCCCCCAGGACCACACATCCTCGTACAACAGGTCGCTGAAAAATGAAGTGACTTAAATTAATGACCCGGTCGCGCAATGCAAATTCTCTATTATGGCAACTTAAATTACCAAATGAAACGTGCTACAGTAAGAAACATGTATTTCAATGAAGACTACACTCACCAAGCGTCTACTCTCCATGGCTGCTTTACGAAGAATGATTTCGCAAGGTCCGCAGTACCCGGGGGCTCCGCCGGGGGATCAGACATTTACACGCCAAACGTTTCCATGCGAGACAATGTAGCTGGGCCGTTACAATGTTCCTCCTTGGCGGAGAACATTTTAGCGGGAGAGATTGCCCCTCACAGCAATTTCAAAGTAATCGAGAGCCATACAACACACACAAAAGAGGTTGACTTTACGACCTTTAGTAACATTGTCCATTCAGGGGACAGTATTTGCCGCCACGGAACAAGTTACATTTGTTTCAGTCCTGCTGAAAGTGTCGTAGTGACATCATCCTCTTTCAGCGTCCCATAGCCTGCAGAGATAATCTTCTTCAGATAAGTTTCCTTTTCCTATCTCTTCATTTGCTTGTGATATCTGTACTGTAACCCTGTTCATATTCCTACCATTGGTCATAAACGTTATTGCATGCGTAGTTAGAGTAAAGGTTTGAGCATCTTATTTATATCTCTAGTAAAGCAAAACTCATAATTATCCAAATGCCACCCCGCGTTCGTCTTAGCCCCCTTTCCGTAGGCCAATTTTTTATATCCAAGGGCTATAGTTACTACGGAATTTATTACGGCGGATATTCAGAGAATTCGGCATTCAGCGAAGCGGCAGTAGAATTTTTAGGAACAAATGAGGAAAGACATAGGAGGATCATTTACCAATTTTGGAGAAGGAATAAGCAGGTACGGGATTATGTTAAGAGGCATGACTCCATTCCTCCTATAGAAAGTTCTTCAGTGAAGAGGCCAGGAAAAACTTCCCTGAAATGGAAGAACTATAAAAGACATAGAGCGATGGCTATCAGATGCGTATGGAAGTCCTTACCAGACTGTAAACCCCCTCCCAATGAAAGCTATGCTGTAAAAGATTCCGTGGATGTAGTGGAAGTGCCTGGCAATATGGCAATTGTGGAGAACTCGGGTATGTGTTGGGAACCGAAGGGCGAACGGGAATGTGAATTCCGGTTACACAGTGGGGAGTGGAGTGAAATATTCTCAAGCGGGAGATTCGTCCCAAGAAAGTGGACACATGTCATAAGTGACAAATTTTCAACCGTTAGCCCTTTATGCGTACTCATAATCAAAGATTATAGATTTGCGGTGACCCAGGGGAGCATATGCATCCGAGCGTACTGCAAACACCGTGCTTGCAAGAAGTTTACTTTGGTGGTCACGAATCCCATGCCGTTAGGGGGAGAGGACGTAGTCGTCCGCATTTATGGTTTCGGGAATTTCCATCATGGGAATGAAAAGCTGAATAGGCCCCTCAGTGGCATTAAGAGGCAGGAGGCTAGGGTTGCGCTGGCCAGGAGCAACGCATATCGGTTTAGGAAAGAAGCTATTGCTCGGTCAGATGACGACGCTGTGTTACATGGAAATTTGCAGGAGATTCATTCATTAAACGTCTTGCGGAGGGCGAAAATGGAAGGAAAAGCGGGCGAGGATTTCAGCTGCAATCCTGTTGATGACGTGATAAAAATGTATCTTAATGAGAATGATGAAGACAGATATATTCAGTATGTTGGTTTGCCCATGATAATTCACAGCTACTCCCGTGAGCAGGTGGAACTCGTCGCATGTTTGCCACGAAGTGAAAGGCCTATTTTATATTTTGATGCAACAGGGTCTGTGGTAAAACCGTATCCGCCAACGAACAAGAAAGTACTTTACTACGCAGGTGTGGTTAACATTAAGAATCAAATTATCCCAATTTTGGAAATGGTTAGTGCACGGCATAACGCTTCAATAGTAGCTAATTTCCTGATGCAATTCAACTACTATGTAACGACTGAAATGAAAACATCAAGGTTGATTTTTAAATATTGGATGAGTAAAAAACTTTAGCAATTTTCCACAATGTATTTTAAAATAATAAAATTACACAACACGTGTTTCGGCTTACTAAGCCATCATCAGGTGTACACTTATAAACTTCCGTGACAGCAGCGCAATATATAGGAAACGGGAAGGGGATGGGGATAGGGGAATTGGTTGGGGGGGGGGAGGAGAGGATGAAGCACTCTAAGGAGTTTGTCCTTGGGACTGTATTAGGTAAGTGGTGGGTTATTTGATGGTGGGTGATTTTTAAAGCAGTAGTTTGCGATTTCAGTTTTGCACTCATTCATGCAATAATACTCGCTTTCTCGAGGTGCACCTTAATACAGTATTTGGAGAACACCTACAAATTAGTATGTGGGGTAGGGGAAGTGGATGCCTTTGTGCCCGTTTATATTTGCTGCGCGCATTTCATGCATATCATTGCGAAGGGCCTTGGCAAGTCATTTTCTAAAAAAAAAAGGACAGGAAACTTTTGAGAGACATAATCGCGCTTGTTGTTCGCGCTAATTCATTGAGTGTGGTCGATGAGATAATGAATAATCTAATCACCATCTTATTAAGTAAAAATGCTGAAAGTGGGGTTCGTGAAGCCGTGTGGAACCTGACAGAATTACTGCAACATAACCCATCTGTGGAGTATAAGAATAGAAGCGGCGGAAAAGAGAAAACACTTCCTTGTGAAAAAAAAGACCGACTGTACAAGAGAAGTCCATTTTACCACCGATATAAAGATATGGCCGCAAATTTCCTTGACAAATCCACGGGAGAGAGTAACCGACTCCACAATCCCAAGTTTTTGAGTTGGTTGATCAGGCGGTTTCATATCCTTTCTTCCTCTATGGTCGAACATCGTTGTAGGTGAAAGTAAAACATCTTTAGGAGATTGCTACAGCAATGCGTGCGTGGAGAGATGGTTCGGGTTGGTGAAGAAATCAATTTTGCAGTCCGAGTTGCGTTTGACCTGCGGTCGATTTCTTAGGGCAGTAAAACCTATCGTGCTGAGCACGTTGAAGGAAATTAAATTAGACATTCCTGCAGTAAAAACGAGGAGGAAAATTGTGGACTCGATAGAAAAGGATCCTTTGGCGGAGGAGGAAAGATGGGGGAAAAGACAAAAAAAATCCCGAAAACTTAAAACCACATCATTCCTTGGAACGGCGTTGAAGACATTCGAGATGAAATGTGACGCGGAATCTTGTGACATTAAATTAGGCGAGAGAGGAGAAATTGCCTGAATCGGTTAACCATGACGTCGAAGAGGGTGATACCGATAAGGTATGGAGAATTCGGGGAAAGAGATCGGAGGTCGATCATCCGACACCAGCATTTGCAGACAACGGAATAGTGACCGATACTGACTATTACCAATGTTGTGAAAATCTTAGTAAAAGCTATGTATTAGGGTACATAGGTACCAAAGAACGAGTATATTTAAACGACTTCCTTACGCTGCTTGACAAAAATTGGTTGTGTAATTTTATAATCGACGCCTACGCTGCTATTCTTACTGAGAAGCGAAAGGATTTTCTATATGTTAACTGTGAAATATCCACTTCTACAATTAATGGTGATATGATTGCTAGGAATTTTTTACCCAAGACCGATTTCACGAAAAAAAAAATGCCAATAAACATCAATAACAATCATTGGTGTTTAATATATTCCAATTTCGATACATGTTCATTCACCTACATGAATCCTCTGGGTCATTCTGTGTCGGAAACCTCCGCCTATTTTGAAAAATTTATTACCCTAATTAAGGGAAGGGATTCTGTAATAAGTGAGACTTTAGGTGACAGAAAATGGTCGAAGAAAGTCATCGCTTATGATACACAGAAGGATAACTATAACTGTGGGGTCCACGTATGCTTTTTCATGGATGAAACCATTAAACAGACAGAAGTAACAGATAAAATAAATGCAGACGAGTACCGAGAGACAATTAGACAGAAAATTCTGGCAAACCTTAAAAACGTTGACAACATATGCCCATTATGCGACTACAGAGGAATGGCAGAAAACAATCCATGGGTTTCATACGATATTTGCACCAGGTGGTTTCACATTAAGTGCGTCGACAAAACAATTGACGCGAAGGAAATGGAAGAAATGACTTGGATATGCATGCTCTGCAGTAGTTGGTTAAAAATACAGGATATTTTCAGTCCTTAGAGCATAAAATTGAGCTCCATTAACTTTAAATAGGAATTGCAGGAACGCTGACGCTAAAACGACAGCCGTCCTTAACTTGTTTAGGAATTGCAGGAACGCTGACGCTAAAACGACAGCCGTCCTTAACTTGTTTAGGAATTGCAGGAACGCTGACGCTAAAACGACAGCCGTCCTTAACTTGTTTAGGAATTGCAGGAACGCTGACGCTAAAACGACAGCCGTCCTTAACTTGCTTTAGGAATTGCAGGAACGCTGACGCTAAAACGACAGCCGTCCTTAAATTGTTTAGGAATTGCAGGAACGCTGACGCTAAAACGACAGCCGTCCTTAACTTGTTTAGGAATTGCAGGAACGCTGACGCTAAAACGACAGCCGTCCTTAACTTGCTTTAGGAATTGCAAAAACGCTGACGCTAAAACGACAGCCGTCCTTAACTTGCTTTAGGAATTGCAGGAACGCTGACGCTAAAACGACAGCCGTCCTTAACTTGCTTTAGGAATTGCAGGAACGCTGACGCTAAAACGACAGCGGTCCTTAACTTGCTTTAGGAATTGCAGGAACGCTGACGCTAAAACGACAGTCGTCCTTAACTTGCTTTAGGAATTGCAGGAACGCTGACGCTAAAACGACAGCCGTCCTTAAATTCATAACTTATTTTATGACAAATGTGCGCACCATTATTAATATTTTATCGTTTATATGTTTTCCTTTTTATTTTTTTGTTTTTGCCTGGTAGTATGTAGTGCATGTTGCATGACCCCCTCAAAACCCATCTGTGGCCTCAACGTGGCGAGGGGGTGTAACAGGCACATGTGGACCAATATGTATTATGTTTCTCTTTATCATGATGGTAATTTTCAAATTTACCTATGAATGCTTTGCAATTTTTTTATTAGCGAGAATTACAACTTGTGATGATAAATATTTCAAATTAAACTGGAAATTTTTAATAGGACAACGGTTAATTTAGGTGCAAATGCGACTTTTCTGTTGCAACAGTTTCCTTCTAAGTTACATAATTTTGTACGTCAATACGTGTAACATGTGCCTGGCCAACACAGAGGGATTTAGATTTCCTTATGTTTATGAATTATTTAAAAACTCCTTAACGTATTCTTTTAGGTTTCCAACAATTCCTAACATGGGGTGGCCCGGTGGATTGGCATGGAGTGTTGGAACCCTAGCATCACGTAACATAATATCGTCAGTTTAATCGAACGATTTTACCATGAATAGTTTTTGTTTTGTAACTATGTTTGTAGAGGTGCACCTACAGGGAATGCTGGGGCAAGTCCGTTTGGTTTGAATGTGTATTATGAAAGGACATACACTCTTGTGTACAATGCATAAATATAAACAATTTTCTCGAGCGAATAATGGAGATATTAATGATTTTGTTAAGTAACCGATATGCAGTAGTCAGACACTATTTCATCAACGGCTGGGGCGTAAATGACGTATCCTACAGGGAAATCTGGGGTATGTCCGTTTGGTTTGAATGTGTATTATGAAAGAATATACACTCTTGTGTAAAATGCATAAATATGAACAATTTCCTCGCGCGAATAATCGAGATATTAATGGTTTTCTGAAGTAACCGATATGCAGTCGTCAGTCCCTATTTCATCAACGGCTGGGGCGTAAATGACGTATCCTACAGGGAAATCTGGGGTATGTCCGTTTGGTTTGACTGTGTTTTATGAAAGAACATGCACTCTTGTGTACAATGCACAAATATAAACAATTTCCTCGAGCGAATTATGGAGATATTAATGGTTTTCTGAAGTAACCGTTATGCAGTAGTCAATCCCCATTACATGAATGGTAGGGGCGTAAATGAATGTATCCTACAGGGAATTCTGGGGCATGTCCGTTTGGTTTGAATGTGTATTATGAAAGAACATACACTCTTGTGTACCATGAATAAATATAAACAATTTCCTCGAGCGACTAATGGAGATATTAATGATTTTGTTAAGTAACCGATATGCAGTCGTCAGTCCCTATTTCATCAACGGCTGGGGCGTAAATGACGTATCCTACAGGGAAATCTGGGGTATATCCGTTTGGTTTGACTGTGTTTTATGAAAGAACATGCACTCTTGTGTACAATGCACAAATATAAACAATTTCCTCGGGCGAATTATGGAGATATCAATGATTTTGTTAAGTAACCGATATGCAGTCGTCAGTCCCTATTTCATCAACGGCAGGGGCGTAATTGACGTATCCTACAGGGAAATCTGGGGCATGTCCGTTTGGTTTGAATGTGTATTATGAAAGAACATACACTCTAGTGTACAATGCATAAATATAAACAATTTCCTCGAGCGAATAATCGAGATATTAATGCTTTTGTTAAGTAACCGATATGCAGTCGTCAGTCCCTATTTCATCAACGGCTGGGGGGTAATTGACGTATCCTACAGGGAAATCTGGGGCATGTCCGTTTGGTTTGAATGTGTATTATAAATGATTATACACTATTGTGTACAATGCATAAATATAAACAATTTCCTCGAGGGAATAATTGAGATATTACTGGTTTTGTTAAGTAACCGATATGCAGTAGTCAATCGCCATTACTTTAACGGCTGGGGCGTAAATGACGTATCCTACCGGGAATTCCGGGGCATGTCCGTTTGGTTTGACTGTGTTTTATGAAAGAACATGCACTCTTGTGTACAATGCATAAATATAAACAATTTCCTCGGGCGAATAATGGAGATATTAATGGTTTTCTGAAGTAACCGTTATGCAGTAGTCAATCCCCATTACATGAATGGTAGGGGCGTAAATGAATGTATCCTACAGGGAATTCTGGGGCATGTCCGTTTGGTTTGAATGTGTTTTATGGAAGAACATACACTCTTGTGTACAATGCATAAATATAAACAATTTCCTCGAGCGAATAATGGAGATATTAATGATTTTGTTAAGTAACCGATATGCAGTAGTCAGACCCTATTTCATCAACGGCTGGGGCGTAAATGACGTATCCTACCGGGAAATCTGGGGCATGTCCGTTTGGTTTGAATGTGTATTATGAAATAACATGCACTCTTGTGTACAATGCATAAATATAAACAATTTCCTCGAGCGATAAATGGAGATATTAATGATTTTGTTAAGTAACCGATATGCAGTAGTCAGACCCTATTTCATCAACGGCTGGGGCGAAAATGTAGTTTCCCACCGGAAATTCTGGGTCATGTCCGTTTGGTTTGAAGGTACCGGATGAAAGGACATAAACTTTTGTGTAAAATGCATAAATATGAACAATATCCTCGAGCGAATAATGGAGATAATAATCCTTTTGTTAAGTAACCGATATGCAGTCGTCGCAGTACCTGTTACATCAAGGACAGAGACGTAAAAAGGAGTATACCACCGGTAATGCTGGGTCAAGGCCATATGCATTTGTCAGCACCTATTACATAAGCGTCAGATATATTCTGTAACTTCCCCTGTAGTTATCAGTTACTTTAGTACCAGTGACATAATTAAATCTATATATTGCGGCTGTTGGTAGTGCTGGGAATATCAGTGACTTTCTGGTCCTTGGGAAATTTTGCTTGGGACAAGGTAACAGAAGTTCTAGAATTACGAAAAGGTGGCCATTAGTTTTATTTTATAGATTTTTGGACATCGCAGGAATCAATGCTCACATATTATATAGGTCAAACAATCCTACAGATAAACATTGCAGGGGAACATTCCTGAAAACCTTATCGTACACATTGATGAACGCACACTTGAAAAACAGGTCAAACATATTATCTCTACCAGCTGACATCAAAATATTCTTGCTAAGTTATCAAAATGAAGACTTGCAAGTTGAGGAGGTGAGCGAGACAGCAAGTAAGAAACGCGAAAAGTGCGTATTGTGTGGCCGTGCAAAGAACATATCAACGACAATCAAATATCCGAGGTGCAATAACTTTTCTTGCCGAAAGCACTGTGAAACAGTTACTACCTGCAAAAAGTGTACATAAATGACGTGACAAAACCTTAAGAGATACAAACTGTCTAATATTTTAATTGAGTTTTTGGCATTGCTTTAAAAAAATGTAATAACAAATGTTTGAATTCTAAAAGCGTTTGAAAAATCTTTTTTGTATGTCTTAACTATTTAAAGGTCTATTAATAAAACAAGGAAAGGAATGTATGCTTCTTAATTTGAGTTTTTGTTATTATAATCAGCGGAAAACCAAGTGTTGCACTGAGTGCCACGCGCGCCCGCTAGTGTCAGAGAACAGGGCGCGCCTGCTGGAGGGTAAAAGAATATATTCTATTTCACCTTGAGGAATAATGCCCTTTGTTAGAAGTGACGCTTATACCTGTATGAATACTACACTATTGTTACCTTCTCGCTTGGATTTTTTTTACTAACATATGGCAAATAGCGCAAAGGAATTAAGTTTCACTAGCGCAAGCTTTATTACAGAATAAATCCATTAAATTTTATCAGTTGCGTTACTCGCTTCAGTGATTAAAGCGTAAAACTTAATACAAAGTGGTAACCACGAATGTCAAAATACAGCCTTGAATTGAAACTCCGAAATTTATCAGCTCGTGCCTTACGTGCTGGAAGTGTGCGCCAACTCTGATTATCCAAGGGTGCAGAGGATACGTGTAATCCGTCATATATTAAGATTAGCTGCAAGTTTTAGATTTTTCTCTACGGATGAGACGTACCTATATGTACCCGGGCTACAACAATTTCACTGTATTAATGGACTTTCTATACAAACTTTTATTTAACGAAAAGTAATAGTTTAAATGACCAATATTATTCAATATCATACGCTTTGAGTAAGTGCAAATATTGCGCTGTTGACTGCACATGTCCAACAGACCTTCAAAAATCCATTTTTTAAATTTACTTGAAATTTCAAATTAAAAATTATTCACACCTAAGCTATCAGAAACGGAACGCAAAGTACTTTCATACTTTCACTTTTAACCATTCGTACAGGAGAACTTAGTGGAAAACAGAGGCTGACAGCGGTCGTTAACCCACGAGTGGTAACCGAGGAACGGCGCTGTTCTCTTTCCCTCCGACTTAACGGGGAGTCATCACAGCACTCTGATGTTTCTGAGTCGATCGCCCTGCCAGCCCCACTACTATAGAGTAGATATTTAGGCGATTATATTCACACATTGAAATGAAAAGTGATGCACGAATATTTATACAGTTGAAAAAACGCATCACCTTAAATGCCATCATAGTATATGTTAGACTTGCGAAATACGAGGTGAATTACCTCATTTATTTTCCTAAATAAATTGTTCACTTCTTACTCGTCTATAAATGAGAAATAAATTATTTTGCGAAAATATTTTGATTGATATTTTTATAATTGCTAGAATATTATCTATTACATTTTATTCATCAATTTCGCCCTAATTATTCTGGGAAATTTTTAATAGTTGTCATAAATAATTCTGTGAACTTTCTCCATCCCTATAGCAACGTCATTCCACCATAGCGGGTGCTTTCCAATCATCGACGCAAGTGGACACAAGTCAACTTGTGTCGCGTGTAGTGCTTTCCAATCAGTGTGTGTCGCTAGTGTGTCAAACGCGAGTCGACACACGGTGACACACAGGTAATGGTGAGTTACTGAAAAAAGAAAGAAGGACGGCGCAAGCTCTAAATCACAATACGTCTGCAAGAGGCATATTGAAAATAACCGATAAATCAGAACAAATGTTTAAGTTAAGTATTTTCTTAATTAATCATCCTACAACTCATTTTTCTGTTCATTGGTAACGATCTTGCTATAGCAAGATTTGCACTGCTAACAATAAGTTAAATAGAAGGAAGCTCCTGATTTCCTTCCCACAAAAACGCACCAATCACGAGTCCCCACGAAAGTCCTTAGCGCATTAGCTAATGCGCATCTGAAACTTGCTTTCCATTCGTGAAGACACAAGTCGACTTGAGTTTCCGCGAGTTAACTCAAGACGACGCATGAGTCGCTTGAATGGAAAGCACCCAGCACTAACCTAGCATGCATAAAGTGGTTGCTATGACGATGTTCATATTATTGCCCATCGCAACTCAAGATGATTGGCATATGTGGTAATGGTGCCTCAAATGATTAACCCTCTCGTGAAGGAGCGAGATAATCCACCTTCAGTGTGATAGTTTGATAGGTATATTTCCTTTTGATATCGCGAAGAAGTCAATCATTTTGTGGTTAAACCAAGTAAACTACCTATACTAATGCATACCCAATAGTCGAACTCTATTCCTTATTTTTTATATATTCCTTTTATTTCCTGAATTTATATTACACATTGCGATACTGGTCATTGAAAGTGCATGGCTGACATCATAGGCAAAAAGTGGTAGTGGTTAAAAATAAACTGATTAGCCGCCTAACAAAGGACAATTTCGATTCTTTTCAAAGATGGCCGAGTCGATAATTGTAGGAATTTTTGTCATACTCTAGATTAAATGCAACCTATCCCAAACTTTCTGAAATATTGAAATATTTGTTTTACTGGTAGCAATACATATATAATACGTGTACACTATTAATTACACTTCAGATATTAAATGAACTGTTAAATATTTTAAGGTAATTATCTTTCTTGTGGACTAAATGAATTAGTCCTATCCTTGTCATTAAAAAAATAATTTTTAATCCAACTCTTCGTCAACACATTAATTTAAAAACTTTGAGAAAAGGGTGTGATGATGAAAAGTAATACAAAACAACAGTGTTGGAAATCTTTATGAATATTTAACACACCGAACCTTTCGTTTTTGATGAAGACAATGTACTAGTATCATCGGCATCCACCATCATTCCCATTCAACATACTTAGACGTGAGAACATTACAGCTTCAACTGCGGGATTTATGACCGTTTCTCGTGAAAATCACTATTTAAGTCTTATATTCTCTGTGCGCGACAGACTGAAGGAACCGAGGGACTACCTGGGAACATGTTATAACGTAGTCATGAATGTTAGTCAGGTTCGTATCTAACAAGGGAAGGTTCCCAGCTGTAACCGGCGGATCGAGATCAAACTTCGTAGGGTGGTATAAAACGAAAATTAATTAGATACGTGTCTTCGGAAATGCGTCCAATAGGCCTTAGTTTTCGAGATATTTGCATTCGAAAATCGTTAAAAAAAACCATAAAAATACGCGCGACGCAACCCGTCACACACCACGTGGCGCTTTATTATAGTTATATGTTATATTATAGTTTAAATTACCAGAACCTGAAAGAAGTTGTGGCTGGGTGGTAACGTCTTCGGATACTTCTAATTTTCCTCCGGTTCGAGGCTCCCGAAAGGCAAATTGTTTTTCTCCTCCGTAAGTTGCATTTATTTCGTCGCGCCCACAATTCATCGCAGTAAAATCGTGCGATTAAAATTCGAGTTACGTCACGAAAATGTTTATAAAGGATAACGTTACATAAATGTTTATAAAGGAGAACGTATTGTGGCTTCCTATGTACAAATATCGTAGCGTCTAGCAGTAGGTCTTTTTGAGACTTAGGCTTCAGCCATAAGTGCTAGGAGAAAAGCGAGGATACGTGTGTTCACTCCCGCTGAGCACAGTTAGAACAACCCTAGGGTTATTGTGACGAAGGTTTCCACGGCTTTCAAGGGTTGCCATTTGCCAGTGACATTTTGCATTATGTACACTGAAAAAAGATTGGGTGCAGCAACCAAGAATCATCGGCAACCAACTTTGTTGGATACTGGGGCGCCGTCCAATTATTTGGATGAGGGAGCCATTTTAAAATGCTACATCGGACTTGGCTGCACCAACCAACTTCCTCGGATCCACAGATTGCGAGTAGTGGGCTCTCACATCCAACTGTAGTGGATTCATCAAGTGATTCATCAAGTGTTGTCTTGACTACGTATTCATTCTTTCTCTTGGATGCCCATTATTGAATATGAAATAGTTTTATTATCGTACAGAAATTGCAAGTTAACCAAGTCATTATGTTCGCATATTTCAATTAATGAATCACGGATGTATTCGTTTCCATAGGACACACAGATTCATATATTATCCGGTAGTACGCTATCAAACTGCAAGTCTGAAGGCCACACACGAATTATTCTTCAGCATTCTCACAAAGATGACCGGCTGGAAAGTTTGTAAGTTACGACTATTTAGACAGATCGTCTTCCCAATTGACAATGATTCATTTCTAAACACAATATATACAACTCTTCACAATCAAAACACGCATTACTACTTCCATTGCAAATCATTCTATCAATATCACCATTGTATTTGACTTCTCGCTGCTAATACACCGCCACCGTATTATATTCTCCATTAATATATTTAATTCATTCTAAAGCAATCAACTACAATATTAAAAAAAAACCTTCATCACCGCAGTCGTTGAAATTTAAATAACATTTTATATCTCCATCGTCTCAGGCTCAACTTTGTGGAAGTTCATTTTATCGTAAATAAAAAGTAAAACTTTGTTTTATTCCACCAATTTTGGAAATTGGTGGAATAACCAACAATGGTGGTGCGAACATAATGACTTGGTTAACTTGCAATTTCTGTATGATAATAAAACTATTTCATATTCAATAATGGGTATCCAAGAGAAAGAATGAATACGTAGTTTTGGTGGAATAAAACAGTTTTACTTTTTATTTACGATAACATTTTATACTTTTATCTTTAGTGCTATTTCCGCTAACATAACCTTAAACTTCTCTAAAACTGTTTGCAATGTTACGTAATAAACATTATAATAATCGTTTAAACCGTAAACAATAATCATTTACGGTGTATAAATGAAAGCAAAATATTGCACGCGGAAACTCCTTTCTCTCTAGTACAATGTTATATTTTCACGCAGTTGACAGCTGTAAGCATCATAAGCAACTGCATTATCGCACTTTTTACGGAAATGTGTCTATGTTGCATTGATTATAGAAACAACAATGCACTTTGAAAATATTGCTCAGCAGAATGTGTCTATTGTTGCGTTGATTGTAGAAACAACAAAGCACTTTGAAACTATTGCTCAGCAGATCGGGGTAACAATTGCAGTGATTGTCCAATCCAACTAGTTGGAGCTAGACTCTTTGCGAGAGCATTAAATTAAATTGTTTGCTATGCTTGGTACGCCTCAAAAGTTGACCGAAGATCTTGAAGTGTTCGTTAACATAAATGACGTTTCATTTCCTGAAGATCTGGTAAAAAATTATGTGACTGTGGCAATGGAGCATTTATTTAGTGTTCTTGGTGTAAAAAGTATTTTTGTTTTTCTAGTTTTTATGATAATTATCACCCAAGTGACTGTTCTTGGGAATGAAATACCGAAATGTTTATGCATAATTTCTTACAGTGAACATTTATACATTCACAAAATAAAGTGAATCTTTAAAGATTTTTAATTTGCTTACGTAAAATATTGTGTGCTAAGTTTAAATGAGTAAGATATATATTTTTTCCGGTCGCATTTTTTAGGAAATGTGAATATTTACCTAGAATTTATCCTTGAAATTCAAGCTGCGCATTCCAAGACAACTATTTGATAATGGTGTATGGAAAATAGAGGTAAAGTTGCTGAGGTTTACTTAAAAAATTAGGGGTTAGGACGACAAAAAAATGCTTGGTACGCCTCAAAAGTTGACCGAAGATCTTGAAGTGTTCGTTAACATAAATGACGTTTCATTTCCTGAACATCCGGTAAAAAAATATGTGACTGTGGCAATGGAGCATTTATTAAGTGTTCTTGGTGTAAAAAGTATTTTTGTTTTTCTAGTTTTTATGATAATTATCACCCAAGTGACTGTTCTTGGGAATGAAATACCGAAATGTTTATGCATAATTTCTTACAGTGAACATTTTTACATTCACAAAATAAAGTGAATCTTTAAAGATTTTTAATTTGCTTACATAAAATATTGTGTGCTAAGTTTAAATGAGTAAGATATATTTTTTTCCGGTCGCATTTTTTTAGACAATGTGAATATTTACCAAGAATTTATCCTTGAAATTCAAGCTGCGCATTCCAAGACAACTATTTGATAATGGTGTATGGAAAATAGAGGTAAAGTTGTTGAGGTTTACTTAAAAAATTAGGAGTTAGGACGACAAAAAAATGCTTGGTACGCCTCAAAAGTTGACCGAAGATCTTGAAGTGTTCGTTAACATAAATGACGTTTCATTTCCTGAAGATCCGGTAAAAAAATATGTGACTGTGGCAATGGAGCATTTATTAAGTGTTCTTGGTGTAAAAAGTATTTTTGTTTTTCTAGTTTTTATGATAATTATCACCCAAGTGACTGTTCTTGGGAATGAAATACCGAAATGTTTATGCATAATTTCTTACAGTGAACATTTATACATTCACAAAATAAAGTGAATCTTTAAAGATTTTTAATTTGCTTACATAAAATATTGTGTGCCAAGTTTAAATGTGTAAGATATATTTTTTTTCCGGTCGCATTTTTTTAGACAATGTGAATATTTACCAAGAATTTATCCTTGAAATTCAAGCTGCGCATTCCAAGACAACTATTTGATAATTGTGTATGGAAAATAGAGGTAAAGTTGCTGAGGTTTACTTAAAAAATTAGGAAAATTAATGAACGAAATTCGGGGGCTATAAATTTTTCAAGAAGGTCTTTTACCAATTCAGGAAAAAAGTGAAGAACCGTATCCATCTAACGTCGATGGATACCCATTTCATGCAATAATTATATTACAGATTTTATTCAACGAGCTCCGTCTGCAACTGAAAGCATCAAGGCAAATGGTCATTCAGCATACGAACGCGTCTACCGGTACTAAAGTCGTGGAAAATGTTCTGACGAGTGGTGAATACAGGTATTGCTGCACACAAAGCATTAGTTTGCATATGAGTCACACAGAGAATCCCATCCACTTCATCGCTGGCCTTGAAGATTGCCCCGAAAAAGGAGCAGGGACTGGCGTTTGTGTATTGCAGGTTGCGTCATGAATACTTTTAGGGGTTTTTAAACGATTTTCGAATGCAAATATCTCGAAAACTAAGGCCTATTGGACGCATTTCCTAAGACACATATCCAATTAATTTTCGTTTTCTACCACCCTACGAAGTTTGATCGCGATCCGCCGGTTACAGTTGGGAACCTTCCCTTTAAGAGAAGAACCATTCATATGCGAAGACCAGAGGACAATCTATTATCTGAACACTAATCGTGTCACCCTTTACTTTCGTAGGTTATGAAACATTCGGCATACATACCGTGAGGATGTCGATTGAGAAATCCGGGCTCATAACGTGAAAACTAAATAACAATAAGAAATTTAATAATTTCACCACCGTAACATATGCAGAGGGAATTTTCTCTGTACTTTACCTGTGCTGCACTAGTCAATTGTCGAGTGCTAAATTCATATGATAGTTTTCAACATATGACAGAAAACTGATTTTAGACCCAATCTGTTGAATGAATTTCAAGATAATATTTTCACAGATGGCGTTAAAAATATTTTTGCGAACTCCATCTTACGATGCTACTCTGGACCTTAATCACAAAATGAGAAGAATCGTTTGCCGAACTGACAGAATCTGATAGCCATTTTTTTTCGTAGTAAAATTAGTGATGCGAATAGCGGTAAATATATTCAATAGCATAAATAGGATTGTATCAATGGATAATACAGTTAGTTGCATGATGGTATAAGGACTATAAGCAAATCCAACATACAGCATGATATTGAACAATAATACTTACCTTTTTTAAAAAATTGAAGTTTCCACCACCATACTTTACTAGTCCATTTGTGTATGTTTGGTTAGGATTCACCCCCTGCGGCATACCTTTATGGTGGCTTGTGGAATATTATGTCAATGTAGATGGATGGTTATCAATTTAGGTTACGGCATAGTTGAATACGCCTTTCATCAAGGTATTTAAAATGATCGTGTATTCTGAGTCAAGTGCGCTTTTTCGCTGCTTTTACTAAATCTTAGCGGTAGAGTGTTATCTCAGAAATTGCCAAGTGCAATTATGATGTGCATATGGATTTTCTTCAATTATTTGCTAATGCAACAAAGGTGGCTATATAAATATTTCATACTTTCGCTTTTAACCATTCGTACAGGAGAACTATAAGTGGAAAAAAGAGGCTGACAGCGGATCGTAAACCCACAATGGGAACCGAGGAACCCTCTTTCCCTCCGACTTAACGGAGAGTCATCACAGCACTCTGGTGTTTCTGAGTCGATCGCCCTGCCAGCCCCACTACTATAGAGTAGATATTTAGGCGATTATATTCACACATTGAAATGAAAAGTGATGCACGAATATTTTTACAGTTGAATAAATTTATCCCCTTAAATGCCATCATAGTATATGTTAGACTTGCGAAATACGAGGTGAATTACCTTATTTATTTTCCTAAATAAATTATTCATTTCCTACGCGTCCATAAATGAGAAATAAATTATTTTGTGAAAATATTTTAATTGATATTTTTATAATTGCTAGAATAATATCTATTACATTTTATTCATCAATTTCGCCCTAATGATTCTGGGCAATTTGGAATAGTTGTCATAAATAATTCTGTGAACGTTCTCCATCCCTATAGCAACGTCATTCCGCCATAGCACTAACCTAGCATGCAGAAAGTGGTTGTTATGACAATGTTCATATTATTACCTGTCGTAACTCAAGATGATTGGCATTTGTGGTAATGGTGCCTCAAATGATGAAGGAGTGAGATAATCCACCCTCAGTGTGATAGTGTGATAGGTCTATTTCCATTTGGTATTGCGAAGAAGTCAACCGTTTTGTGGTTAAACCAAGTAAACTACCTTTACTAATGCATACCCAATACTCGAACTAAGGATGGGCAAAAATAACCGGTTATATCCATAATTTCATTAGTGCATCTTTATTCTTCATTATGACACTGAATTATCAAAAAAAAACTCATGAACTGATGCCTACTTTACATACCATATTGCTTTTCCCTGGAATAGTGTACTCATTGTAGCTCATATCACCTTAGAGTACTGTATTCTTTATTTCATAGATAATCAGGTTGCTGTCACAAAAATCTGAGGCACTGCGGAATGTTGTGTGCAGGAAGTTAAATTCACTCAGAAGAATTTCCTTCACAACTGATGCTGCCACTGTGATGAATGCCACCAAACGTTTTCTTGTTTTGACAGGACATTTTATCGGTAAGTAGCTGATTTAATTATAATTCATTAGTATTGAATAGAAACCACTATTTTGTTGCAGTGATGAAAGCAGACTTGAATGATCAGTACATAGGGTGGAGCATTTACATACGCTGTACTTAAAAAGTGTGGATTTTTTATTGGAAAAAATTTA
Organism: Platycnemis pennipes; assembly: GCA_933228895.1. NCBI lineage: Eukaryota > Metazoa > Arthropoda > Insecta > Odonata > Platycnemididae > Platycnemis > Platycnemis pennipes. Next base: position 60,175,976 of record OW121853.1, read on the forward strand.
AATCAGATTTAGCTCAGAATTCTATTATGCTCAAGGTAATTACTTGTAGTGTATCTAGAATGGAGAGAAATTTTTTAACATATTATTCTCCTATACTCCTCCTTATCAACACCAGAGGAATTAATCAATGATTCACATAGTATGAATGTACATACCTGAATGATGAAATAACCATAATATCCACCTATTCTGAATTAAGGTTTATGAATTGAAAAAATTGGGATAAGGAGTCAGGAATAAGGGGTAAGGATTAATTAGGATAAGGAGTCAGTCAGTGGTAAGGAAATGAGGTGGTGCATGAAAAGGGGGAAATTCCTTCAGGTTAAGCTAGAATAGGTTACAAATTATTTCAGAATTTATTAAAATTCTAGTAAACATCAGGGTAACTACTGAGAAATCTACCTAAAAATCTTGCTTAAAAGCAAATGGCCAATGCAAAGTCGTTTTTCACTCCTTGGCATATTTGTTTTCAAAGGGAAAAATATGGGTTTCTTTATTCTCTAGTATCTAACCATTTTGCTGAAAAATATTTAATTTAACTTCTATTTATTTATTATGGATGTTTTCACTTGTTTGCACATCAATGTATTATTTTTTGCATCTCTTGGGCCTTAGCAATACTACAATGAATTCTTAACAATTAACTAAATCAAATTATTTCAATATGCCCTTGATCATTTACTGTGTCGGCCTAAATGTGTTGAGATTCATCCAATGTGCTTCATCAAGAAATTCAAAGCAATTAACATTTGGCTCAATTCCTTCTATGCAGTATATTCCCCTGTTGCCTTCCGATATTATTTCCATTGCTCTCAATAAAAGCTACCGTAATACCTATTAATGACTTGGCATTCATATTTTTATTGAAAAACATTACTACAGTGTTTTATGTGCCATATACCTATAATGAGTATATACCAATGTATGTACTTGGCATCCACCTATTATCTGGGGACTCCATATCTTGTCAATGTAGTTTACATTGTCTTTAAAAACAGAGGTTGCCTTATCATCACCCCTTGAGATTTTAAAACATGTGGAGATGCCTCTCCCCAGATTTCAAACAAGCCATACACTCCCCTTTTTTAAATATTCTCCCTCTTCCTGGAGACCTTCCTATCAGCATACATGCATGTGTATTACTCTGTGCATATCTAACTTTCATGTATTTACTGTGAGCCATATCATTGCATATATTTTTAATTTGTAATCACCTCCTCAGATCATTATTTCACCTTTTTGCCAGCCAAAAGAGTAGAAAACTGGTCAAAATATGCACACTTAAAGTGCAAGGATAAACTATTGATGTAGATCTGAAGAAATAATAATCCCAGCAAACTTCCCTGAAGAACTTCAGTAATGCATTTATTTCCCTTTGCTACATTCATTTATTTTCACCCTTTTTGTTGACATTCTGCTATTTTTTGTCCATTTCCAATTTAACCCTTTATTTCAAGTATGTGCAGCTTCCTAATCAGCAACTTAATTTAATTTCTCATACAAAGACTTTAATAAGAATATTTAACTTTCAATCGGTTCAGTGGCCATAAGTGGTGAATTCAGGAGAGGTATTTTGGGGTGCTTTGGCTATGAAGGTTTAAAATTTTCAAAATAAATTGTGAAAGATATCAAATAAATGTAGATTAATTATTTCAGCAATATCAATTAATCAACTAGTGAAAAACTAAATGTGACGACTTCACTGCTAATATATTCTGTAAATCCTTAGGGTAGAATGGAGAAAATATTTGTGGAGTACATTTTACTTGGATTAAGTAAATTATTTAGGAATGGTTACTGAGAAGAATGAGTAGCTACATATGTCAGCTCCATGTCTTTAACACAAAATACTCAACTACTAGAGCTTCAGATTTGCATTATATTTCTAATCCAAATGCATTTTGAAATCTTTACAGATGAGGAAACCTCAAACATCGAATCCATTGTTTTAGGGGTGAAGCAGATTACCCCTCATCACACATGTGATCATATGTATCAGGATTTAAAATTAATGTCTACGCCCCCTCATGGAATATTGAAGATGATTACATTGTGTCAGTTACCACAGACAATGCTGCAAATATTGTAGGAGCAGTGAAGCTGCTGCTACCAGGTCTCGTAGCTCATGTTTCATGCTTTGCTCACAAAATTAATTTAGTCGTGTCAAAGGCACTTGGAGGAAATGACGAAGTTGTCAGGGTTATTACAAAGATAAAGAGGATTGTGGCCAATTTTAAGCACAGCGACATTGCCCAGGACAAACTTCGTGAGGAACAGAAAAAAGAAGGAAAGTCTGAAGGTACATATTTATATTTACTTCATGAAGTACCTACTCGGTGGAATTCCACTTTCTATTGTGTCGAGAGGTTTGTAATTTTATCACCCATTGTTGGTAAGATCCTCCTCTCACCTTCCCATAAGGATGCTCCCGAAATGGTGACAGCAGTGGAAATAAATTGAATGAGTGAGGTTTTAACCATCCTCAAACCATATGAGGCTTCCACTGCAGAAATATCAGGGGACAGTTATGTAAGTGGAAGCCTGGTTATTCCCTTGATCAATTGCCTCAGACTATCCGTTTCCAAAATTAGGGTAACCAATGCAAAGGCGAATGAATTACTGCAGAGTTTGCAGGTTGGAATAGAGAAGAGGCTTGACCCCCTTGAATTAAATTCCCTTTTGGCAGTAGCCACTGTGTTGGACCCTAGGTTCAAAAGGATTCATTTTTCATCCCCCCTCAATTCAGCTAATGCAATAAACACTATCAGAGTGGAATTGAAGGCAACATTGAAGAGCCAAGATTCAGATAGTCCACCAGTGTAAATCTCGGGAGCAACAGAAAATGACCTGTGGTCTATTCATGAAAGAATTGCAGCGGAGAACTCTCCAGGAGTCCCTGATATCAGAGACGGAGTGCCAGTAGAATTGAAGCTATATCTAAATCAACCCCTATTAGGCAGGTCAGCAAATCCTATTAAATACTGGACCGACAGCAAAAGTGCCTTCCCAGGGATACATGAGGTTGCTATGATGTGTTTTACTGTTTTAGGTGCATCAGTGGCTTCTGAGAGGGTGGTATCTCTGCTTAATTTTGTCAGTAGTGACCACAGAAGCCGTTTGACTGCAACTCATTTGAACGAGCTTGTCTTTTTAGGGTCATTGGACGATAAGTTTTGGGACCTGTAAGTGAAAGGCCATTAGTAGGTATGAATAAATTATTAAATTAATGTATGAAGGCATTACTTTGTGGAAATTACGAATGTTAAACATGGTAAATACCCTCACCACTAATTGTGCCCCCACTGCAGTCCATGATGGAACCCAACTCCCTCCCTCCCTCACCTCTTCCCCACACACCACCACCCCCCTCGCTCCCCTCCTAAACTCTCCCTCCCTCTCGGTTTGAGTCCTTCCCCCACTGTTCACAGATGTATATATAAAGCCTTGTGGTGTAATGTTTCGTCAGTTGAAAATGACACATTAGTTATTGAAATTTATCAGGGAATATATAATGCTGTGTGAAATGTACGAAGTTTGTTTCATTTACCATGTTTAACATTCGTAATTTCCACAAAGTAATGCCTTCATACATTAATTTAATAATTTATTATACCTACTAATGGCCTGAAATCGATCGGTGAATAAATAAAGCTGTGCGGAATGTACAAGTTTGATTTATTTACCATGTTCAATAAATTGTAGTTATACTACTAGTTCTGCTAGCTTATATTAGTACCATCATATAGCTACCACTAAGATGGCTATACTTTTAACAAAATAACTTATTTAACAAAATGTTGGTAATTTTTAAATCATGAATATTTATGATGTTAATTTTTTGGACATGAATGTAAATAATATTTATATTTACCTTATATTTATTGTGATATTTGAATTTTTGTCATCTAACTGCGAATAAATTCACTTAAAAAAGGCAATTATTTTTTTATGCTTTTCAAAGTTAATTTTGGTGTAGTTAGCAAAGTTAACTAACAGTTTCTAATTAGAACTGAAATGGCAGTTATGGGCAAAGGCAAAAGCTCACCAATTAAATGTGCCTGCAGCATTCCATTTCCCATACTCAGCGGTTAATATACATGCCCTTAATTTAATTAGTGGAGTAAAGGTTGGTACTATATATAACTATATAACTATATATATAACTATAGTTGCAATATGGTAATTACCTGTAATTATCTCACAAAAGTAGTTATCTTAAAAGGTAGGGAGGTAATTGAAATGAGAAACCAGCAAGATGGAGGCAATCCCAAGGGATTATAAGGCACTTCATTCTAAACGTTCTTCCAGACCAATATATTTTTCTCTTTACCCGAGCCCATCAATTAAAAGTTCTTCTGTAATGATAGATAAGCACAGAAGTACCATACTTTGTGGTTTCAATACTTGCATGCAGACACATTTAGTTCCAATTTACTTACAAGCAGGACTGTGCAGTCAGCAGCCAAGGCTCCCTCTTCCATTTTTTATGCTTAATAATCAATTGGTACTCTAATTATTAGTTTCGGCACTAACGTGATGCGCGAAAAATGCACTGGTATCCATCGCAACTGCATCCGATTTATTTTCTTTGGTTCCGCGGTAATTCTGCCTTTAAATAAAAGGTATTATTTGCGAGCGTTATAAATCACGAAACTGCTTGCGTGTTTCGGTTATGCTACAGGTTATAAAACCTACAAATAAGCGGTTATTTTTCACAGGTTTTAATACTCAAGCACTCATTCTGTTTAAAATAACCGGTTAACCTAAAACAGGTTTTTTTCTCATAACCGCCCATCCCTAACTCGAACTCCCTTCCTTATTCCTCCGCAGCTCAGGTAGAGTACAGAGTACATTCCCTCTGCATATGTTACGGTGGTGAAATTATTAAATTTCTTATTGTTATTTAGTTTTCACGCTATGAGCCCGAATTTCTCAATCGGCATCCTCACGGTATGTATGCCGAATGTTTCATAACCTACGAAAGTAAAGGGTGACACGATTAGTGTTCAGATAATAGATCCTCTGGTCTTCGCGTATGAATGGTTCTTCTCTTAGATATGAACCTGACTAACATTCATGAATACGTTATAACATGTTCCCAGGTAGTCCCTCGGTTCCTTCAGTCTGTCGCGCACAGAGAATATGATACTTAAATAGGGATTTTCACGAGAAACGGTCATAAATCTCGCAGTTGAAGTTGTAATGTTCTCACGTCTATGTATGCTGAATGGAAATGATGGTATTTGCCGATGATAAAACATTTTCTTCATCAAAAACGAAAGGTTGGGTGTTTTAAATATTCATAAAGATTTCCAACACTGTTGTTTTATATTAATTTTCATCAACATACCCTTTTCTCAAAGTTTTTAAATTAATGTGTTGACGAAGAGTTGGATTAAAAATTATTTTTTTAATGACAAGGATAGGACTAATTCATAAAGTCGACAAGAAAGATTCAGTCCACCTTAATGACTCGCGGCATATGGAAATCTGTTGCAAATTACTCGACCATTTTTTAACCTCAGCTATAACACAATTCCATTATCAACAACTGCATTCCTTCGGTGTTTTTTTTTAGGGGGGGAGGGGTGGAATCCGGTTCTTGTGGTCGCTACAGTAATGGCTTCCCATCTGGAGGGCCCAGGTTTGATTCCCGGAAGTGGCGAAATTTTCAGTGAAAAAACGGTCCCAACTTAAGTGTTTAGTGGAGGGCGTTTTAAGTTCTGCGGGCCTATTCTGTAAAGACGAAAAAATTTCGGCTCATATGGAGAGTCGTGGGTCACGACGAACGATTCGCGAACATCGTTCACCGCCGACGTATAACAATTGACTGATGTCTACCCAGCGCGCTCTTATTATGATGGAGGGAACGAGCAGAGGTGAGTAATAATAATTAATCAACATGAATTACCTTTATTCTTGAAGTATACAATCAATCTATTCGATTTGAAATGTTTCAAAATATGTTTTTATGAAATATTGGCGGATTTATTCTGGAGAAAGATTCGTTTGAAAATTGAAAATTATTACATCTTTGGAAATAAATGACGTTTTTTTGGTTTAATCATTTGGATTGTGTTGACAGCTTCTGTAATGATATTGTTTCCTCGACTGAATCATTATATTTACGTGCATATATTCGATTGTCCGCCTATGTTTATATGTAAATAATACTTTGATTTGGAATAGGTGATACCACAGTGGCCGATAATAAATATGCAACAACCATACTATATATTCTGCGATAATGTCCGTAGGCATATGGACGTCCATGCAATGTCAGAATTTGTCACTATAACACAACCATATCATGTGTTACATAAGATATTTACCGAGATTGGATTCCTTGTGTATCCTCCCTGGTGAAAATAAACCGTGACAGACAGTGTGACAACAATGTGTATCACACTGTGCAAGTGTATAAGTCACAGTGTATGTACACTGTGTGCACAGTGTGCTCCCTTCAAAGCGTGATAGACAGTGTGACCACAATGTGCTGCACACTGTACAAGGCTATTAGTCACAGTGTACGCACACTGTGCTCCCTTCAAAGCATGATGGGCAGTGTGACCACAATGTGCGGCACACTGTACGTGGGTATTAGTCGCAGTGTCCTCACAATGTGTGCACGGTGTCCTCACACTGTGTGCACGGTGTCCTCACACTGTACCGTCACAGTGTCTATCACGCTTTCTGCACGCTTTTGAGTCTCAATTTACGCTTTTGTCACGGTGTATGCACACTGTAATCACACTCTTGACACATTCTAAGCACACTGTGTTCACGCTTCTGTCACATTGTCTGTCACACTGTCTGTCACGGTTTATTTTCACCAGGGCTCTCAATTTCTTTTTTATAAGATACCGTGCTTTTCAGACATAGACTGCGAGGCTTTTCGGATATTGTATATATATTATTTGCTATTATAGATGACTTGAGTGATAACAATGCAAATGAGTTACATTCATAACATAGAAACCAGCCTTCAACTTCATTGGAAATCAGTAATATTTAGCATGTAACATATTATTCTTCAATTGTGAATCAGTAATTGATGTCCCAAATGACATATTTTGTTTTGTAGATACCTCTTACACCAAGTACGTGTCCTTGAGGCAAAGGGAGGCGATGTTGGCTTTTTTTGAGAGTCATAGGGAGATGGCCCTTGGGAAAGTCAAAGGGTCCCAAGGATCGGCAAGTAAGAGGAAAGGGTCGGAGGAATTGGCCCGGGTGCTAAATGCCTTCCCAAATTGAGCAGTTAAACCTTGGGATAGGTGGTTGAAAGTAAGTTAACAATTCACAATCATTACTTCCTTCTTGCAATCATCATAGGAAATGGTTTTCAATAAATATTATTATATTTATGGTGGTGGAAGACAGTGTCTGATGTATGCTCTGTTTCATAAGTGGTAGGATAGGGTGGGATTGAAAACATTCAATCATTATTACGGTACAAATATGTAGTTAGTAAATATTCACCATAAAGTGATTTATAATTCCAGTTCACTTAATTATATATCTCATGTAATTCATTCTAAGAGTTTGGTCTTCTTATTAATCATACATATATTGGATGGCTAGTTCCACTTAGATTAGTGTACTTTTGCAAATTTTGGGATACTTATAATGTAATTTGCCATTTTACTTTAGTCATGGCAGGACTGGAGGAGTGATGTCAAGGAGAAGGCAGCACTGCGGAGTCGCCATGCTGCGGGGACAGGTGGTGGGCCCACTCTTCCACCCCTGACCCAACTGGAGGAAAAAGTTCTCTCTTTCTTTGGGGGAAAGAACTTGTTTCCTCCGGTGTGACTAACTAACATGACTAACGTTGTTGACAACCTAGAGGTATGCATTAAAGACTTGTCTTGAAATTTAGATTTTGATGATATACTGAATTATAATATTACTACCTACCATGGTAATTCCTGAGTGTTATTTTAATTTTCATCAATTTTTAACAGGTTCATCATTCATAACCCGGCCTACCCCAGGCCAGATTCCTTCCTCAGTCCCAGTTCCTTCCCCATTATATGTTGTGGTCCATTCCACCTCCCCCAAACCAGCTTCCACCTATCCCCTGGCCATACAACCCACTAAAAATTATCCTCAGCTGCCACTCCTTGCAGACCCCAGAAGCCATGCCGTTATCCATCCCCTCCAGTCCATCTCCACTTCCTGGGGGTAATAAGAGGAAGAGAAAACGAGAAGGGGATGATGGCAAGTCATATCACATTGTCACTGAAATGCCACCTAAGGATATAAAATAAGATGATATACTGAGAGACTTATAATTTTTATATCCAATTTATTGATAAGCTTCCTTACAATTCAGATATGTTGGACACATTTAATGAACTTTGTACTTTACTTATGAAGAAATGTAGATGCCTTTATAAGTAGGCTATTTTTATTAAACGATTATTATTAACAGTTGCATACGAAGAAGAGCTGCTGGCACTGCGGAGGTTGGAGGTGGAGCAGCAGAGGCAGGCCCTAGAATGTGCCCAACAGACTGCCGAGTACACTCGGCAGCTGGCAGTTATTGCCAGGGAGAAGTTGGCCGCCACCCAACAGCTGGCCTCAGCCATCAACCAAATGAATAATACTAATGAAGCCATTCTAGGAGTATTGATGACGTAAGCAAGTTTAGTTGACATCTATGTATGACAAGAGTGAGAGTATACACTGTGACCTAGGTTATATCGAAATTGATAGGTACTGAATTTTTTCATAATCTCACATGTTTTTTATGTATTTCAAGATCGCAGAGAAGTTGTAGTGTTTATTTACATTGTTTCCTTTTTACTTAGTATTTCTGTTTTCAATTATATACAGTGGGTTATCATTTATTATATTTTCAGTTTATTTTACTTTGGCTAAAAGAAGTGCCATAATCCAGATCCAATGAAATCAGATTTGTAAATACAGATTTAATTTTTATCATATTGAGATCAGCAGTAGCCCGTAATAGTAATAAGAGAAATAGAGCATTCTCAGTATGCAGTAACATTATGTCTGACAAAAGGACATCGATAAAGCCAGAGAAAATGGAGACACTAATGGAACTCTATTTTTGTGAATAAAGTCACAATGGCAGAAATGTGGTTAAGAACCAATAGTTTATTTTCCTTTCTAAGTTTTATTACTCAAACAAGCCTTGATGACCTTTTTATGTAATATTACATACAATTTGCATAAATATCCCTTCCTATGAACGTTTTATTGTGTTTTAAAATAGGTATTCCGAATGAACATTTTTTCACCGAAATTTCAATTATTTACTGCTTTTTTGTGATGTAATCCACTATTATATTTGCCAAAACTCAGGAATTTTATTCAACATTTTTTACCCGCTCTAAGAATCATATTGAAAATAGCTAGTGTTATCAACACCTGTTGAACTTGTTATACTGCCTAATAAGTGCAGAAATTATGGAATTTCCATAGTATATACTAATACTATGATGAATTTTCCTTTTTTCAGCAATCTATAACTTTGATACCTCAGTAATATATTTGGAAGCCTTACAGAAAATTTATGAAGTGGTAAGCAAAGTACTGTCATTTATTTATTGGACTTCATTTAAATACTCAGGCAGTTCTTATATTTCCAAGTAAATATTTTCTCTTATTTGTAATTTAGCGTGCAACCTCAGAGGAATTACAAAAAATTAGAAGCCACGTAGAGTCCAAACCAGAAGTGCCTTTGGACAAGCCAGAACAGCAAGTATTGATTTAATTTTTTTGTATAGATTTATCTTTTAATTGTATGTATTTCATATTCTCTGAACAAAATGATAATATTTCACAACTCTCTTCGGCAGTAATGTTTGGTTTTTTATTTAAGGTTCCTGTATGAGTTAGCAGAAATACCAAATTTTGCTGATTGAATAGCTTGCTTTATGTTCCAGTCTGATTTTGAGGATGGAATTAGCACCATTGATAGTAAACTAAATAATATGAGGCTAACCTGTGAGGTAACTTATTTTTGGTTTGCTCTTCATTTTGGTTTTTGTGCAATTTTTACATTCCATCCTCTCAGCCCTAGGCTGTTTCTCATTATTTCCTCGGTTTCCCAGGTTCTTATGAATTGAGAAAGATAGAAGGTTGAGTGAGTGTGTGATTGTGAACTTTTCTATACCATCATCCAGTCCTTTCTGTTGTATGCATTAGAAGTACCCTCTCCTCATCCAGCCACTCACTGTGGCATTATAAATTGTTGTTGTTTGAATTATTGGTATTGGTCTGTAAATAATGTATGATTGGTAACCTGTATGAGTGATTAGTGATTTTAAAGGTGAAAGCACCAATAATTCACATTTTATCCATTGTGAAGTAAATCCTTTTAATGTTGCTAAAAACTCTCATATCTAATAAAATTGTAACCAAGGCTAACTGTGCCTCTACTGCTAGTGAAAATTAAATCTTGAATCTTTTTTGTATCACTCGTACATCACTGAGTATACAGGAGTGCTTAGTGTGAACTCGCTTTCCATTTTTTTGCTGATGTGGCACATGAAATATGACACCAGCATTCCACCAACACCAGGGTCCCCATCCACTTTACATCTGATACATTGTTATTTTACAACTATGATATTCAATAAACAATGTATAATAAATTAGAATGGTAGTAATAATGGGTACAATTTATTTTCTTTCCTCTGATCATATACATTATATAAGACAAGTCAAAGAATAAAAGACTACATGCATGAGCAAATTATAATCACAATGGGGGAAAGAAAGAAAAGCAAAATATAATATGAATGAGATAAAGTACCATTACTCAAGTCTTATAATACTCTTTCCTCAAAAAAATTCGTTAACACTATAATAACATTTATTTAACAACAAAATCATGAATTTTTTTGGAATAATGAAGGAGATAGAATTTTTTCAGTTGAGCACGCAGTTTGTTGAAAATATTTGAGGCCAATGTGTATCGTGCATTAAGATTGGAGGTGTAATAGCTATGATCGGATTGTACATCTAATTTGTTTTGGGTGTGATGGGTATGGACCGTAGCATTAGTAAAGAATTTTTCTGGGTTATTTTTTCACAAAACTTGCACATGTAAGTACATATCGGGAAGAGGTCGAGGGAAGAGTAAGTATATTCGTTGTGGTGAAAAGGGACCTACTTACCAGGTTTACGTATAGATAACTGAAATTGGTATGAATGAATGAATGCTTATTTCAATTATTTGAAATGCCATTTTGAGATATTTTGAATGGAAATGGAATGTTGTAGAAGGGCCTGGAGTTAAGAATGCTGGGATATTGTGGGAGAAAAACAACTGGGATCTTAGATGACATTAGGTTAGATCAATAATTGGGATGCACTTAGAAGTACCTAAAACTTGGATTGAAGATTTTGCAGAAAGAAAAAAAGTATTATGAGGAGGAACAGCAGAAAGACCTACCAGTATTTAGATGAATCTTTATAATGTTGGACTGTAAATGGAGAACTGTTGAAGCTAAACTGTGAAATAAGTTTCATTGTATGGCACTTTCTGTGTTTGAATTGTCACTCTTGGTTTCATTATTTTCCATTTCACATTAATAGTAGGTAGATCAAATAGCCTAATTTTTGAAATAAGTAATATGTGCACATTTTGCTATGCTAGTTGTATCAGATTTTTAAATATATATTTTCTCTTCTTTTAGTTTTTAATGACATCTAAAAGCCTGAAAAAAGTGTTGTCTATAATTTTGGCCCTGGGGAACTACATGAATGGAGGGAACAGAACGCGAGGTCAAGCTGATGGTTTTGGTTTAGAGATATTACCAAAGCTGAGAGATGTAAAAAGCAAAGATAGCTCCATGACTCTTCTTCATTTTACAATTAGGACATACATGAAGGTAAGATTTTAAATAATTCTCCATTTTAAAATGTTTTAGAAAAGCCTACATCATCATTGAGAAATTCTTCAAATGGGGTTTGAGTTCTCACGGCAGTTTTAATAGGTACTGAGAAGCCTACTTCATTGAATTTAAGACAGAGATATAAGCCTTTAAAAATTATATATTCTCGAGAAATGTTACCTTGCACAATTGTTAACACTTTTACTGCCAGCCCCTTTCAGGTAGACTGTGAAAAACCTGCCCCACACATTTCCATGAATTTAGTACGATTATTGATTTTACATTATTTTAAGTGCCTAATTTAAATTAATGAAGTTCATATTTGTCTCAATGTTGACAATTATATATTTGTGCATTAGGAAGTTGATAAAATCATTCTTGCTGCCCCTATAATTTGAAGGAAATAATAAATAAAAAATAAATATTTTATGTCGGTCAATAGATCAATCTGTTTTTGCACAACCAGAAAGAGCCCATGGAATGACTAACCGGTGGTAAAAGGCTTGAATTATATATTACTTCAAACATTGATTTTGGCAGCCTATGTCATAAATTCCTTTTGGCATCCCTGTTGAAAATATTGTATGCATGTATGATGTTTGCAGAAAATGTTCAAATAGCACTCACATTTTTTGTTCCCACTTCCATATACTTTTATTCGGCAACATCAACCACTTGATGTTTTCTTTTCACTATTGGCATGGCAAATCTCAGGTTGTATCATTGATCCTTCTTTTGCATTATCACTTTCACAACTTATAATGCAAACCCCTCAAAAAACACTCTGCTCGTAGTAATTGCCCCTAGCTTGCTGCAAGTTTGCAGTGCAACCTTGCAGCTAGCTAACAGCAGGTGCAGTAGTCAGATTGCAGCAAGCTTGCTGCAAGCTTTAACCTTGCCGATGCAAGCTTGCTGGAAGCTTTAACCTTGCCGATGCAAGCTTGCTATCTTGCAATGACAAGCTTGCTGCAATGCAGCAAGCTTGCTTTGCTATGTGGGTAACTGATCGAATGTCGTCGAATGGATGCCTTCAGCGTCACGTGCCCTTTGTTCTCATTCATTGCGCATCGGACTAAGCCAAGGACATGATACGCAAACGCCAAACATGATATTGAACCAATACATGTACCCAATATTTTTGGGCCTGTGTGATTTTTAATTCTCCCAGTGTCTTGTAACAGTTTTAAAATATCGGTTACAAATACAGTAGAGTGCTGATTATCCATGCTAATGAAGGGGGAAGCCCAAACAGATAATCCGATCACATTCAACTGTGTTGTAGTTATGGCCTTGGTTTCAGCGCCATGCTTTCTTACACACTTTTTGTGGCGAAATCAGGCATTCTTTCATTCCATTTAGTTCTCATAAACATTTCGCCTCCTAAAATTAATGACTGTTTCTTGTATGCAATAAATATGTTCTATCACTTTGTGGAACCATATTTCGAGACGGTGAACCATATTTCGTGACGTGCAATGTGTTTCGTTCTATACATTCTCGTAACTATTATTATACCTTCTTGTGGTAATTGCCCGTAATTTCTGTTCAGTTGCCATCAATAAGCATATAAATTCAAGATCATAGCATATTATACCGTGTTTACTCGATGCACATCCCGCACGAGTAGATGCGTGAATACATTCACCATCAAAATTAGCATCGTGAAAATATACATATTTGCGGAAATGCTTGAACGCGTGGCCATAAAATAAAATTTGGAACATCTGTTCACTCATCCAGCCACGTAATTCCATGCATCGTGTAAACACGCCTTACACTCATTGTGAGGAATACAACCATGCAGATTGGCAAAATTTGCCTCACTTGTTTTCAACTTCCGAGACTCATCAAGATAGTTGATGCGCAATAGCACGGCAACAACTGAGTCGGATTCCTTCATTCGAAACTATAGTAACCCAGGCACACATCTCTTCTGCAGTAATTAGTGCTCTCGCCTCTCAAGAGTTCCGAGTCCCTCATCTTTGTGCTTACTCATCCGGCTGTGAAGTAAACAAGGTCACCGACCACCCCAATTCAGTGGAGCGCTTACTATACTCAGTGATTCAGGAGACTCAAAGTAATGCAACACTGTCATCTGTGTAATTGGATAGGCTATTGCACGAAACCTGTGAGTGAGAGCAAAGTGTAGCAATTTTGTCAACTTGAACACGGCTGCTGGCTGAGTGTTCAAACAACAGCGGTAGTAGGAAGGGGATGGGGATGAATAGGAAGAGTAAGGGAGGGGGTTGTTGTGGGATGATAGACGAATAGTTGGCCGATACCGGCCGTATGGCATTCTGCATTCTTGCCAAATTTAAATACCCGGTATCCCCAGCTATTCTTTTAGGTAGGCCGGCCTACATAGGGAAAAATAGGGTAGACCGAGGCTAAGCGGATGACTCCACCTTATAATTCTTATTTCGAAAAAAATATGGTGATAAGATTTCTCTAAACTTGTTTAAATTACAGGTCAACTCTTCCTAGTACAAATGAGGAAGGTTGTAACTGTATTACTGGATGTTCACACAAAATGTAGTTAACAATCAACCGTCCAATATCCGTTTAGCCCCCATTAAGGGGGTTAAACGGATCATGGTGCATGTGTGTCAAAAACGGGATATATGTGAGTGTATATAAATGAGTGATTGATAAAATATAAACATATTTTTGTGATTTATTAATAAAAAGCTATGACATTTTAATTGGCATCCCTATGTGGCTTACAAACTGTACAGATTTTAAATTTGCAAGGTTCTCCAGTGCCGTTATGTGAAATATCAGTTTTTAGGTTCACGTGGTTTTGGTGTAGTTTTGCCAGCATATTTTCAGGTGAAGGGAGAATATCTTTGAGAACCTCATCACTGGTAGCACTAGTAGAAGCTGTTGTGGCTTTTGACTCCTGCAATAGCTGATCAGATCAGAGCTGCACTCTTGAGAATCCCAGCAAACACAACCTTAGATATCCCAACGTTGGGATGACTATGTTACCAACTAGTGGCTTATTGGTTGTAAAAAGTCTTCAGGGGTTTGAAAACACAATACGTCCAGTGGTTGAAGAACTTGAACGGCATGAGGAGGTAGTAGAACCAGTTCTATATCATAAGTTTTCGCATGGGTCAGCACAAACCAGGGTCGATCAGTGACTACCATAGCCATCTAATATCCAAACAACCTTCCCTGGTGTTTAGGACATGAATTAATAATAATTTGCACTATTCCACATAAAATTCATGTCCTACAATGGATTTCCACAAAGTATCAGCATCCACCATTCATTTCTTCCCTGGTGTTTATATAAATTATGCACCCATTCTAGGAAAGCTTCTTCAGTTACCCATCCTTTTTCTATCATCATGACCTGCGTCTCAGGAGGCATACTGATCATGAAATCATTCCTCTTGCGCACTCACTTAAAAAGCACGAACGGTGAAATGTATGAGCCGGTTGCATTCAGATACACCATTACTGAAACTTTTCACCACGCTCTACACTGATCATACTTACGACTTCACAATAATGAAATGCATATTTCCTTACCGTTTTTGGTGTCAGCCCAAATTCTCGTTTTGACAGATGTAATATTCTCTCTGCAAATCTTTTTTTTAGAATCTAGGATTTTAGGACTATACCAGTCAGAGAATGAACCTAATATTTAGCGTACTTTACTGTAAGTACATTGTAGGTAGGCTTACTGGTAGGCTATGCAATATATTTTTTACAAACTTTTCTATGATTGTTTGAGAAATCTAATCACTGATGTTTGTTAGATATATTCAGGATGAGCTCACTTGAATTAGGATTTTTATTACATAAATTTTTGTTAGAAAAAAGATGATGTGGGATACTAAAGACTCATCATTTTACTTTTTTCTATCTAGTCTACCGATACAAAAATGTTACATTCTGATTCCGAGTGAATAGAAAATTGAGGCTTTGAGTCTTAAAATAGAAAAGAATGGCTAAAAAATATTAACGTGGAAAATCATCATTCCAAAAACAGTGGCTGAATGATGAAGACTTTAGCCACTGGGTTCTTTTAGTTCCTCTAGTAGATGAATGTGTAATTTCTCATGGAAATACTAATTTAGAAAGAGGATTTTCAATCAACAAGTAGTTTATCTCTCCAAACCAACAAAGAGAATCTCTTACTACCAACAAAACTACATATTTAATTACTTTAATTTATCAATTATTTATTATTTAATTACTTTATCTAAATTGTGCTATGGCTTAAACTAGAAAAAATCCATATTGTACATAGAACTTGAAACACATCACTTTAACTTGTACAAAAACCACAATGTATTAGCCTGGAAATTTTTATAAATTTAGCCTGATGAGCTACCAAACACCTTCTTTCTCTGCAGAAATTATAGAGGCTTAAAAGGAGCAAGAAGTTCACTTCAAAGTCTATTTTATTTCTGCAGAGAAAGAGGACACTTGGTAGCTCAACTGGTAGAGCACCTGGCTGGAAATCAGGGGGTCAGGTTTCGAGTCCTGGTCAACGCGAATGATTTTTTCCTCTGTGGAATATCCGCTATTAAAATACCTGTTGACCTCTGACCTTCCCTTTGATAACCCTCCATTCTTCCTCTCCTCTTGCATTTTTTTCGAAACTCCTTTTTCACTTTACTCAGCATAGCCTCGACTCCTCCATCTCGAACGTTGCGATTCTCGCTTCAACTAACCTTCTGTAATAATACTCAATCCTCCCACGTTTAGATTACCATTAAATAAACTTCATCTCCTTCCCCTTATTTTTCTGTTTTACTCTTCAGTATGCATACGAAATCTGTGCCGATGCTGTCAGCTTGAAAATGGCACTTGTGTACCAAAAAAACAGGAAAGCTTCAGTAAAAATCTATGTGAAAGTATAACTGGTCATTAATTAATATCATTTTGGCCCATCATATCAGTTTTCTCCAGCACATCCGTAATGTAAAGAAAGTGCGCAATAAAACATGAAAAGAATGTGCACAAAATGTGAAAGAGTGACAAAAGTGTAATATGGAACCCCTATCGTGTGAAAGAGTGTGACATAAGAGTGAGAAAAGTGGGCCAAAGTATGATTTGGCAAAAATGTGAGAGGAATGTGCAGAAAGTATGCAAATAAGTGTGCCAAGAGTGGAAGAGTGTGCAAAGAAATGTGCGCACTTTTTTTGCACACTTTCTTAACACTTTATTTTCACCTTGGATACACACAACTTAGAAAATTTAGCTATATTAGAAATGGATATCATCATCATTCGTCAACAATCCTAGGATTGGTTTGATTCAGCCTTCCACTCCATTCTTCTATCGGCCAACCTCTTCATATTGACGTAGCTCCTCTCTTTTACATCCTTCACAACTTACATGCTTCATATACCTCATACGCAGCCTGCCTTTTCCATACTTCCCATTCACTTTTCCCTCAACGATTGTCTTCATCAGGCCATCGTGAATTAAGATGTGGCCTATTAAGTTGTCCTGTCTTCTTTTTAAGGTTTTCAGCTGACATCTCTTCTCTCCCACTCTTCTTAAGACTTCTTCGTTTGTCACTCGATCGAACCATTTATTCTTCATCATTCTTCGGTAGCACCACATTTCAAATGTAGAAATGTATTTAAGGCAGGATAAAGATTATGAGCAGAATGAAAAAATGTAGAACAGCCAAGCAAAGGATGTAATGAAACTGTGGTCAGTTTACTGTTTGTTCCATATGTTATATTTCCCTCCAGCTGAGACATTTTGGCAATGGTCTATAATCCACTATTATTAACACACAGTCTTACATCTGAAACATGATAGCTTCAATAGCATTGAAAGTTAATATTTTCATTTACTGGAATACAAGGGTCATAATATGAAGAACAGAGCACTTTTCAAAATAGTTAATCACAGATTAGGTACTAGCTGTGTTACACTGGTTTGCATGCTTTAACCAAGCATAAAATATAAAGCAAATCCAATTCTCCTTATGCCTGCACATGCAGAAGAAGTTATAAAGTTCAGGAGATGGAAGGGATGAGAAAGGTGATACAGAGGAGAGGATTTAAGACTGATGTTATGAATGAACCTTATTAACCCTCTTATGGCCGGTTGCACGAACGATACATATGTATTCAATAAAGTTATGAGACTCATAACCCCTAGCAACCATTCAATAAGTGTTGCATGAACGTTCAATAAGTTTATGAGTTTCATAAACTGTCAGATAACTTATCGAACCAAATTGGTGGGGTTAAAAGCTTATGAGTTCCATAATAACACAATATGGCGGATTTGTAATCAAATGTCTGGAAGTGTCATTGCTTGAGGATTGATTTTATTGAAAGAAAAAGTTCGTTTTTTTCAAGTTATTCGACATTTACTTCCACCTAACAAGCTTATAAGTCATATTTGACAACCAGGTATGCATATAATAACTAAATATCCCATATTTTCCTTTATATGAATTGTCATGGATTGCCGATTTACTGTGAATTGCTTTTGCACGGTTTGAAAGGTTCATATTTTGCCGCGGTACGAAAAAATTCTAAACGTAAATACGCAAGCCGCAAATACAAATATGCAAGAGTGCAGTGATCGTCTGTGGCAATCTGTTTACTTGAGTTACGGTGTTCATATTCAATTATATTAAGGTTTTAACGTGTGTAATAACTGCAACGAACTTGTTAATGTGAAGATCATTTCTTTCGGTTGTAGTGTGCAATTGCATTCTTTTAATAAGTACGTAGATAAACTCGTTGTTTCCTTTGATTATCTCGTTGATGTGTTTCTGCTACGTTGATGTGGTTCGCCCTACTCCCACACGTGTTTTCTCATATTCCTTTCAAACGTAAAAACTCACAACCATTACAATAGCGAGATATTATACCGTGCACAATAATACGGATGCATAAATACATAGCCCTTGGTATTAAAAAGGCAAAATCTGGCTGAAGTCTTTCCTAACTCAATATTATAATGAATTGGAGATTTGAGGCGGATGTTTTCGGATAGTCTTTCCTTAACTCAATATTATAATCAATTGGAGAATTGAGGCGGATGTTTTCCCCTTTCTGTTATTCCTATGGTTAATATTTGTTAAGTAGGTACAGTGAAATAATTGGATCAGAAAAAGGGAAGTTTGTTTTTTTCCAGTTGAATGGCCACATAATTTAAATTAGATTTTATCGCAGTGAATGTTTGTGACCACAAAACAGTATAACTAGTATATTTGGTTAGTTAGAGTATTAACCGTTTCTTAATTACAAAAGTGCTCATAAATGTTGAGTTGCTTAAAAGGCCAAAGTAATAGAGCTTAGTTTAAAGTCTACGGTAGTTTCAAGGTGGTGAAAGGTACATATTATCTCGACCTATATATTGAACCAAAATCTAAGAGCGTTGAGGGGTAGAGAATATTTTATATTACTATGACTTGAGCTTGGAAAAAGGGATTCTTACTTGATTTTAATGGAATGATCTGCATTAGAATTATGAAAGCATTGTTTTGGGCCTGCAAACCAGTAATGGTGCAGTTGGTGAAGATTTATAGGTGCTACCTACTAGGTATAGGTACTAGGAATGTCTACTGTTCACTAGAATTTCTCTCCTAGTGGTATACAGGACCAACTAAAATAATCACTGTTTAATTAGTTTTTTATTTCATAGGATGGATCTGAGTGAAGCATCATCCACTTCTTCAGTTGAAGAAATAATGAATGTATTAAGAACTGTTCCAAGAATGAGCATTTTCCGAGAGCGATTAGATCCTTTCAATATTTATGATGAATCAGAATTCAAGGAACGATTCAGATTACCCAAGCAGCTTGTTATGGATCTTCTACAGAAATTTGAAAACAATTTGAAGCCAATCTCCAAAAGGAGCAAGCCTATTACTGCTATTTCTTTACTGCTGCATTGTACTTTGCTGTAATTTCCTCCCATGCTTTCACTTTTTCTTTTGAGGAAACGGCATCCGTCCTTTTATTTTCCACTATTTGTCGTTTTTCTCCCACCAATTCTACAATGATGTTTCTCTCGAATTCATTGAAAATTTTCTCCGCTTTGCCATTATGCACCTCTTCTTACTGTATTTTGAACTGTTTTGAATTTTCGCTCGTCAAGTTTGTTTACTATCTCCAACGGTTCGACTGTAGTGTCATCTTGTGGCAGTTTATTGTACTCCGTGCTCTAAGCAATAGCTATCGAGAAATTGTTTATTAGCCCGATTGTTTCTTGCAACCTGAAAAACGCTATGAGCTCCATAAGTTTATGGAACTCATAGCTATCGAATACATAGCGGAAGTTTAGTGCAACCGGCCATGAACCTCTCAAAAAGTGCCAGCATGAATTTGAGAGTTTTGTAACGGCTTGTGAAAAATATAAACAATATGAATTTACATTTTATATACGAATGTAATGTTTTTTATTTAAATAAAAATGGATTAATTGTTGTTTATGGTATCCTGATACATTGCGTGAAGGATAAATGTAATTATTACAACAAAAATAGTTAAAACATTAATTTTCTCCTGGAGCCGATATATCAGCTCATGGCATTTTTTGCCCATGGAGCAAAAGCCGATATTGGCCTGTGGCATTAATGGCCGGTTGCACGAACGATACATATTTATTCAATAAAGTTATGAGACTCATAACCCCTAGCAACCATTCATTAAGTGTTGCATGAACGTTCAATAAGTTTATGAGTTCCATAAACTGTCAGATAACTTATCGAACCAAATTGGTGGGGTTAAAAGCTTATGAGTTCCATAATAACACAATATGGCGGATTTGTAATCAGATGTTTGGAAGTGTCATTGCTTGAGGATTGATTTTATTGAAAGAAAAAGTTCGTTTTTTCAAGTTATTCGACATTTACTTCCACCTAACAAGCTTATAAGTCATATTTGACAACCAGGTATGCATATAATAACTAAACATTCCATATTTTCCTTTATTTGAATTGTCATGGATTGCCGATTTACTGTGGATTGCTTTTGCACGGTTTTAAAGGTTCATATTTTGCGGTACGAAAAAATTCTAAACGTAAATACGCAAGCCGCAAATACAAATATGCAAGAGTGCAGTGATCATCTGTGGCAATCTGTTTATTTGAGTTGCGGTGTTCGTATTCAATTATATTTAGGTTTTAACGTGTGTAATAACTGCAACGAACTTGTTAATGTGAAGGTCATTTCTTTCGGTTGTAGTGTGCAATTGCATTCTTTTAATAAGTACGTAGATAAACTCGTTGTTTCCTTTAATTATCTCGTTGATGTGTTTCTGCTACGTTGATATGGTTCGCCCTACTCCCACACGTGTTTTCTCATATTCCTTTCAAACGTTAAAACTCACAACCATTACAATAGCGAGTTATTATACCATGCACAATAATACTGATGCATACATACATAGCCCTTGGTATTAAAAAGGCAAAATCTGGCGGAAGTCTTTCCTAACTCAATATTATAATGAATTGGAGAATTGAGCAGTTGTTTTCGGATAGTCTTTCCTAACTCAATATTATAATCAATTGGAGAATTGAGGCGGATGTTTTCCCCTTTCTGTTATTCCTATGGTTAATATTTGTTAAGTAGGTATAGTGAAATAACTGGATCAGAAAAAGGGAAGTTTGTGTTTTTCCAGTTGAATGGCCACATAATTTAAATTAGATTTTATCACAGTGAATGTTTGTGACCACAAAACAGTATAACTGGTATATTTAGTTAATTAGAGTATTAACCGTTTCTTAATTACGAACGTGCTCATAAACATTGAGTTGCTTAAAAGGCCAAAGTAATAGAGCTTAGTTTAAAGTCTACGGTAGTTTCAAGGTGGTGAAAGGTACATATTATCTCGACCTATATATTGAACCAAAATCTAAGAGCGTTGAGGGGTAGAGAATATTTTATATTACTATGATTTGAGCTTGGAAAAAGGATTCTTACTTGATTTTAATGGAATGATCTGCATTAGAATTCTGAAAGCATTGTTTTGGGCCTGCAAACCAGTAATGGTGCAGTTGGTGAAGATTTATAGGTGCTACCTACTAGGTATAGGTACTAGGAATGTCTACTGTTCGCTAGAATTTCTCTCCTAGTGATATACAGGACCAACTAAAATAATCACTGTTTAATTAGTTTTTTACTTCATAGGATGGATCTGAGTGAAGCATCATCCACTTCTTCAGATGAAGAAATAATGAATGTATTAAGAAATGTTCCAAGAATGAGCATTTTCCGAGAGCGATTAGATCCTTTCAATATTTATAATGAATCAGAATTCAAGGAACTATTCAGATTACCCAAGCAGCATGTTATGGATCTTCTATAGAAATTTGAAAACAATTTGAAGCCAATCTCCAAAAGGAGCAAGCCTATTACTGCTGCATTGTACTTCGCTGTAATTTCCTCCCATGCTGCCACTTTTTCTTTTGAGAAAACGGCATCCGTCCTTTTATTTTCCACTATTAGTCGTTTTTCTCCCACCAATTCTACAATGATGTTTCTCTCGAATTCATTGAAATTTTTCGCCGCTTTGCCATTATGCACCTCTTCTTACCGTATTTTGAACTGTTTTGAACTTTCGCTCGTCAAGTTTGTTTACTATCTCCAACGGTGCGACTGTAGTGTCATCTTGTGACAGTTTATTGTACTTCGTGCTCTAAGCAATAGCTATCGAGAGATTGTTTATTAGCCCGATTGTTTCTTGCAACCCGAAAAACGCTATGAGCTCCATACGTTTATGGAACTCATAGCTATCGAATACATAGCGGAAGTTTAGTGCAACCGGCCATAAGAGGGTTAATGTAACCCAAAATTTGCCAAGTGAAAATGACATAACTTTTAAGATGTTGAAGAAACTTGGAAATATAGCTCACGTGCTCACCTGGCTGGTAGAGCACCTGGCTGGAAATCAGGGAGTCAGGTTTCGAGTCCTGGTGAAGGTGAATAATTTTTTTTCTCTGTGGAATATCTGCCTTTGCGCAATTACAGCGGGTAATGCCAATAATGTTTTCACGGCTAGTTCATGAACTTTGAACAGGTATCTTAATGAGCAGGGAGTGGAATGGGAGCTAATTGCCATTTCTATGGGAGCTAATAGTGGTTATTATAATGTATGATTATTATGAGTTTTATGATTATTCCGGTTCTACTGATGTATTGTGCTCCACATATATGGACACCAGTTATCCACAGTTATGGACTGCGTTGAAAGATTCCACCTCTCGAGATCCACTCCATGTCTATCAAGACTCCTAATCACGATTTTCTATCACATTGTCGTCTTCCCCGTGCTATTTAAAATCCTGAATTCTTTACTCCGTCACCTTGTACTCATCTTCAGGGTGAATGGGCTGTTCTTACATACAGGCACAGAGTATATACTCTGTGATACAGGTAAAAATCCGATCCGGAAAACATCATTATCCATGTTGTTATGGTAAGCGGCCAACAACTAAGTCATTTGCAAAGATACAAGTAGTTGTTTTTGGAAGAGGCATTTAGGGAAAAAAAGAAGGGTGGGGAGAGACTCGGCGTCAGTATTAGTCTGTTCCTAGCGGAAGGCGCCGAGGGGTCCACGGTTTAACGTCCCATCTGACGGATGGAGTACTGAACTTTAAGCGAGCTCCACATAGCAGTCAAGTGGGGACCGATATACTATTGAAAAGTCTCTTCTTTAGCCAGGATTCGAAATAGGGCCCTCTAGATGGAAGGCCAGGGTATCTGATTTTCATTGGCATACCAGTCTCTACTCGAGTACCTACTGTGCGTACAGAACTCAAAAATGAGAACTCCGTCGATCGGATGGTCCCACGTACATTACCGTGGACCCCTTGGCTCCTTCCGCTAAAGGCATGCTAATGCCGACATCGGGTTTCTCTCCAGGATTCCACAATTCCCTGAAAAATTCCGAACTCTTCCCAGTTACCCACCTATTCTGGAAGAAGAAATGACATTAGCTATCGGTCGCCTCCCTAGAAGGACTAACTAGCCAGCGCCCTAAAATTCCGAGAGAAACAGGTTGGTGCCCTATGTTTAGATTCCAGCTTTTAAAAAACAAATGCAGCGCCAACACGCACATCGCAGTTTGCAAAGCAAAAATCACCGGCTATTCGTCTTCTCTTAATGTCTTCAATAAACATCCTTAGGTACTTACTCTACAGTTCATCCTCTTTCGCCGAAAGACAATTTTTCGGCGTTACACAAGTTCTTGCGGCGTATTAAATTTTGACCCGTCTCATCTCTGTCTCTTCTCTACATCCCGATCATTAGTTTTTTCTTACGAGTAAGCGGGTATTCAGTCCAGGCGATTCATCACCGCACTTATTTACCGCTACACCCCCTTTTCCTCCAACATACCACCTATAGGTAAGGGGTCTGAATATATTCGCTTGAGACCTCTTATTTATAAATTTATCCTGGTCCTCTTTCTTCGCGGAAATCTCATTAGCCTGAGTTTCCTTATTACTGCTTATCTTAGGACTGATACGCCACTCGAATAAATTCCATTCCGGATAAAAATCATGTAATGCGTTACGCACATTAACTCGCGTGTAATCTAAATTTTTTTACCAAGTAGCGACGCATCTTCAGAGGATTGGGTCGATGTGGAGGCAGGAGTTGTGTCTTCTGATTCCGAAATCCTAGGTTTGACATGCGACATTAAAAAAAGATTTTTCAGCGAATTCCCGATCCCCACCCTTATCTCTGTGTGCGGTGCTAAACACAATATTGCGTCAAGTCACTTTCGGGTCCGCCCACAATTTGCTATTTACCTTGCATATTTCAATTATTAGTTCCGATTTTTATTTTCCACGTAGACAGTCAATGTGAAAATAATATTTTACGTCTTGTTTTTGGTGTAGTTCGGTCAAGCCTTTATAAACATTGGCGGTGGCGAAAGTATTGACGGCTACTGAGACCTTATTTTCTTTCTACGAAAACGACTTCTTACTGGGGCAGTAATGCTGTTATGTGTCCAGATGCTGGGAAAGGGCCTGGCTTTTGGGAGGGGAACAGGGCCTTCGAAGGCGAAAGCCTCAATCCCAGGCCAGAGGGGATTTGGGAAAACCAAGAACCTTCTTGTTCTCTCGGCTGCGGGGCGCCACCTTCACATGTGCAGTAGAGGAAGGGACTAGAAGATTCACCCCTTCTTAGTCCCTTTCTATTCCCCTATCGTATTTCTGCTGCACTCAAGCTAAACGTCCATCTCAGCTTTCTGGTTAGTGCGCTGTCTTCTCTGCTTGTCTGCTCTGTTCACTAGGAGATATAGAATCTTCGAGTAGAATTGTGACATTTTTGCTAAGAAATCATTCACCCGTCGCTCCGTTCATTTTAATCGCTTTTACAAAGCCAGGTGATATTCCGGCAGTACATATATGCTGAAAATGCATAAACAATTCGGAATAAAAATGTATAAACCGTGTGGCAAAACTGGATACACGTATGATATGAAAGTATGCTTCGGGAAGGATCGACTGACTTCTACACAAGAAATGTCAGCAATGCTCGCGACAGTGAGGGCGTTGACAGGGAGAGTGGAAGGGGTTGGCCATAAATTGTAGATGGACAACTCTTTTCCTATCTAGCCCTTTATAATCGCCTGAAGACAAAAGAAATTTTCTGTTGTGGTACGTTAAGAACAAACCGCAAAGGCATGCTTCGAAATTTTAACTGTCAAGAGAGCTAAGTGAAGCGAGGAGATTTGCGGATGAGCGTGAGAATTGACTTGACAGCCATAGTATACAATGGTGCAAGGGAGGTATTGATTCTGACAAATGTACACTGCCCACCAGTAGAGGGTAATTTTTACAATGAACAAGTTAAGACTTTGAAGCCAGTCATGCCGGACATCGTTGAGGACTACAATGCACACATGGGCTACATAGACAAAGGGGATAAGATAGTAACGAGCTCCGATGCTAGATTTCGTGACTGAAAGTTGAAAAAAAGCTCTTCGCGCACCTATTGGAAACCGCCCTCGAACCCTACGTGTTGTTTACGTCTTGCGGGGGTCGGAAGACACATCGGCAGATTCGGGTTCCTCTGATACAGCACATGGTAGAGGAAGGAGCCTCTGATTTTCCCCTCACAGTTCACGGATGGGGAGGTCCAGTAGCACGGTTGGAAGTTATCTGCGTCGCTTGGAGGCGAAAGGAAAGAGACACTGGCCGGTGAAAGGGAACCGCCTGGTAAATTGTTTACCTCAACTTCATTCCCGAAAAAAAATTATTTACATTTTTGTAATTGGATGACGGCTAAGAAATTATAAGTGTATTTACATAGAACACTTAGCGAAATAATATTTTTTGTTTGAAAAATTAATCTTTAATAGTTGTTTACATATTAACGTTTTTCGTGTACAGAAGGAGAAAAAATTAGAGACGGAATTAAATCCGGTAGTGAAGGTTGACTATTGGACATTTTAAACCGCCATATAAACCTGTTATTCCTGGGTGGGTGGGTGGCAACCCGGCTGTTACCACCCACAGTACAAAGAAAGGAAGCGCCAACCATAAAGAATGGATATCCATATGGATCCTGAGAGTCTTCATTCCCCCTCTCCCGGCTTAAAATTGTTTATTAATAATAATTTGCATCATCACTCCCTCACCCATTTCCCCCCTTTCTCTTACGCTTTCTCTCATCAATCCTCTACCAACCGTCCCACAAACCTTGGTCGGTGATAAGATAGTGTCGAGTGAGGAATCCGATTACCCAAGCATCTCCAGACCTTTCTCCCACCACTTCCCTATCCCCCTCTCCCCCACTCCCGGATCCGGATTACATTGCGTATAAATAGGGACACCGAAAAATGGTGAATAAAAATCATCAAAAGCGGTGTTTAAAAATGAATACGGTAAATAAAATCGTTTTAAAAAGGTGAAAGCTCTGTTTAATGTTGGGAAAAAGGAGTCTTAAAGGAAGGGTTTTTCAAATATTATTAACAAAGACTTCATACCAATGTGAACAAACAGTTAATAGTACATACATTTGAGATCCAATACAGAAGTTATGGCTACCCTACACAACATAAAAAACACAGTAGGCAAAGTTCCAATCATTTCCTTTCGCCAAATTTAATTATTTTTTTGACTTCTAATTTGGCATGAAATTTCTGATAATCTACTTTTTTTAACTGCCTACTAGCATTACCCTAGGAACACAGCACGGCTGTATTCTTAGGTAGTGTTAAGGATCGAACTCGAGACTGGCAGGACACTAGCCCTCATTTTTAACAACTACACTCTCATAGGTTCACGGGAATCTGGCGAATGTAGGCGACCCGCATGACATTCGGCTTAATTTTTTTTCTCGCACCTCCGAGCCTGTGGAGAAAAAGTCGAGACGAGTATTTTTTATTTTGTTTTCCTCGTTTGTGGCACGGAAAAAATCTTCTTCTCATTTCGTGACCCGAGTTACTTATCCTCTCCTTGTTGGTATCTACCATACGTACAATGTATGTACGTCGTACATTCCATTCGCGGGGCGCATCGATCACGAGGCCGCAAGATGTTAAAATCTCCGATCCGGATCTGAAGTTTTACTGTCCTCGGATATGATTTCAGTAGCGAATGAAATGAAAGACCCGTGGATCTTTGGATCCGACCCGACCATCCTTAATCGATGAGTGGTACATTTGTAAATCTAATTTAAACAACAAAAGTATAATAAAGTGAGTATTCAGATGTAATGTTTTGAAATTGAGTATGATAATTTTCGATGCAGTGACTGAAAGAAAAAATTATACTGCGATTGGGATCGAACTTCGCACAGTACACTAGCTCTCGTTGTACGCCTGATCCCGGCGAATGTAGGCTACCTGCATGGCATCCTACATATTTTTTCCCGCGTTACCGGGGTAATGGGGGAAAAAGTCGTATTTCCTTATTTAGCTTCTAGTTGTACAGGAATATTTTCATCTAATTACGTGACCTTGTTACACATCTTCTTGTCAATATCTACCGCACCTACATTCCATTCACGGGGCACTTCGATCGCTAAGCCGCGAAAATTTAACATCTACGATCCGGATCCGATTTTACTCCGTGTCTTTGGATCCGAATCCGGAACCGAGAAAAATGAAAGATCCGGCCATCACTAAAGAAAATATTTCATGATAGAAAAATTCGGCATTTGCAAAATATCTCAAATTTCGTTAAAAAACTCGCGTTTCAAAGAAGACACGGTTAATTTCGTGATTAAACCCTAAAGTCGCTTATTTCGTGAATCCTGTCCCAAAAAACGTTTATCGAAAATGTCATGTCCCTACGTATAAATAATGTGTCTTGAAACGTGATCACTGGTTTTATGCATGCGTGAGGTTAATAATTGTTCATTTTAATCTGATATGCATGTATGCATTGAACTTCTGCTCTGGGACCGGTCAAATTAACTGTTTCATGACAAGGTAAGCAGTGAAATTTACGAGTGAGAAGAGATAGGGATGGGCACTGTGAAAGTAAATACCAAACACTGAAATTTTAAGGAAGAGCTTTGTGACATCTCGGCACCGAACGGTCAAGGCTGATTTGTTTCAAGTAACGCTACGATAGACTTAGCCCCCCCCCCCTCCCGCCCCGAATCAAATTATTTCTGGCTACGTGCCTGGTAGTCGTAGTATTTGTGTAGGTTGGTAGGATTTTATTTCCAGGTATTTCCATTTATTTCGACTGCGAAGATCATATCGCACCACGCACATTTCAGTCTTACTGCAATATCAAATATTGTCTGTGATGAAATGAGAACACATTATTAGCAGTAATTTGTAGAATAAGTAGTATTCGGGGGAGGTGACCGACAACTGAGGTCATTTGCCCCGGAGAGGTAGTTAGGTCGGAGTTCTCAGGGAACAGAAGAAGGGTGGATATGAGCCCGGCACTGGCGTTGGCCTGCTGTCAACGAAAGTGGCCAAGGGGATAACGGCCTAACGTCCCATCGGATGGACACAGTACTGGAATCCTAGTGCTCTCCACAAGGCACTCAATAAGGGAGAGGTATGTCAATCAAAAGATCCGCCAGTGTCGGGGTCGAACCCGGTTCATCGGGATGGGTGGCTAGGAGTCTAGCCACAACACCAACCCCATCCGTTTTTCATTGCCTCCGCCAGTATAGTTCCAGGGTTCATAGGCAAACCCTTCCTATTAGGCTAGTCCTAGGCTAGGCTAAAGGGGGACATCCTCGAGTAATAATTAGGTATTTATCCATTCGTGAGACACTAAAAAAGTCGAGATAGTTTTGCTAGTTCATTTTCTCTAGCTTCCAATTGCCGTGATATTTGAACAAAACGATATGTGATGATTTGAGCATGGAGGGTAATAATTGCATTTTATTTTATTGCTAGATTTAGAGAGAAATGAATGAGTGCATGAAATTGGAGGCGCGCAAGAAGTTGATGAAAACAGACATGGGTTTTCTTGGCGTAGAGTGCAATTTATACTTCTCCAACATTCCCTGACATTTGAGGCCGTGAAGTCTATTTTACACACCGAGTAAAACGTCTGCCGGCCTCGGTGTGATTTGATCAAGGGTAGTCTAAGGCAAACCCGCCTCTCACTTCCACTTGTAAGGATAGGAGTGGGGGGATAACGCCTTATTCTCGAAGGGCAATAGTTGAGAGAATCCTTCCTCCGACTCCCTTTCTTTCTCCTCTTTCCTTCCTCACTTCCCCTCCATCCCCTCAAGTCAACCGACAACCCCCCTCCGCCGGGCCACCTGCGACGTCACGAGCGGTTTCCTTCTCCCTTCTCCCCTTAGCGAAGTTGGTTCTTTATCGTTCCTGACTCCGTCGGCGGTAGACGATCTCGACCCCGGAGATGGTTCATCGGTGCTGTGCTGACTTCACCTCTACGTACGATTCACGACAGCGTGGCCACAGGAACGAACACTCAAGAGCGAGGACTGTATTCCAATGTAATTCCAATTCACGTAAGCTAATGAAATAAGTTTTCTTGGATTTTTCGCGTTATTACTTGATTAATCCTCGGAATTTTTGTATATTTCGAAAGTCTTGACGTGAGCCAAACCTCGTGCCTAACTCTTCACTTCGCTTTTGCATCGAAAATTATCCGAAAACAATTGTCCTTCCTGAAAGGTGAGGTGATTTGAGAACAATCGTATTCGTCCAAAATGTATAATGATCAGGGTAGATGATTTCGCGGTGTATGTGATGTTTATTTACTTTCTTGAACAACTTATTTTCAGTGTATACCAAATTTGGGTGATTGACTTAATTTTTGCTACGTGTACCCCATTATCTATTCCCTGATATTGAATGCCTGAAGTTTAATTTGTGCCATAAGCGGCGCGTTGCAGGGATACTTGTTTGAAGACAGCTTGGTTACTCAGTAAAAATGGCGTGAGTTAAATGGGGGTTGGAATTTTGGAAACCCGTAAAGTAAAGATAAAAAATGGGTCACCGTTAATGTGAAGCCCGATTTACGTTAACAATATCTTATGCGGATTTAATCTCGGCGGCTAACCGAAGAAATCGGACTAATTCTCTACGGATTGTAAATGTAAACCAAAGACAACCTCTAG
Organism: Platycnemis pennipes; assembly: GCA_933228895.1. Lineage (NCBI taxonomy): Eukaryota > Metazoa > Arthropoda > Insecta > Odonata > Platycnemididae > Platycnemis > Platycnemis pennipes. Next base: position 60,206,355 of record OW121853.1, read on the forward strand.
CTTCAAATTCAATTAACATTTACGCGTTTTGGGTTGTAGGCTCGTTGTTGGGATGTTCGTTCGTATGTTTGTTCTAACCAGTAATTGTTGGTCGGGAAGTATTTCGCGTCCGATGTAATTTAAGTAAAAAGATAAATCAAATGTTAGTTGGTTCTTTGAATGACCTAGATCAATTTTTTTCAGAGCCGAGCCGTTTAAAGTTTCGGCCACACATGCGTTTTCAACACCGACACGCAGCGTGAAATCACGTTCAAAATATGAGCAGCATGAAATATAATGGGGTATGCCACACGGAGCGTGTGTTTACCGCAGCTTGGGGCTTTAGTCGACCGCCGGAGAATAGACGCTAGCTATAATTGCAGTTTGCTTTCACGCTTATTCCCTGCCCTCATGAGCTGTAAAATACTCCGCGGCGTTGACATTGCTGTGTAGGACAGCTAAGCTGCTCGTTTTGTGCACTCTTGATAGTACTCTGTTGGATGTTATGGATCACCTAGATTGTGAACAAATTCTTGTCTAGATACTTCTTGAGGGTATCATGTAAAAGCAAAACTTTCCCCTCCGTTAACCTGTCACTGCAATAGGAACTGGCGTCGACGAAGAAAAACTAACAACGCGCAAATAGCTTTTACTGCATTTTCATTGGAACTTAAATGGAACGGGTTCATGCTTGCTTCATGTGTTCACTAGCAATGATCAGGAAGACAGCGGTTTTTCACGCGCCGTGTGGCCGTCATAGTAGGATTTCATGCAGCGGGAAAACAAGCTACCTTTACCGCGAGAAAAAACGCTCGTGACCCTAGCTTAAATTTGTTGTATGTTAGTTTGCAATAATTTTGTTTCCAAAGGGAGAATCAGTAGCGAATATTTGACTTGAAATGTCGTTTACATTGTGCTAGGGACCCACGACTTACTATTCAGATGTTTTTGGCCACTTATTTTAGATGAGTATATTTAAATTCCGCTTGTTGATAATTAGCAGACTGGGCATAGTATGAACGCATATTGAATCACATCCGAATCTCTAGCTGCCGAGTAAGGAATCCACTGTGAGGGGTCACGTAATTTCGTTAGTTATGGCTTGCAAATACTTTAGGGTCGTGGATTAATTTATGATAATTACACAATATACGCATCATCCTTAATATCGTATGGTACCCGGAAAAATGCGCTAAAATATCGTTTATAAGCACACACTGATGTTAATAGAAACGGCGAAGAATTTTGTATGCCATCACTAAACTCAGAAATAAAGAAGCTTTAAAATGATGTACTTCAGTTTAAAATCAGGGTGTCTACCAGTCGGGAAAAGTCGGGAATCCGGGAAAAAGTCGGGGATTTACTAGCGTCGGGAAAAAATCTGGAAAAGGTCGGGAATTCGCTGAAAAATAATCAAAAATCGGGAAAAATGGTTGCTTGCAAATCGTCAGGATAAAAATTGGAATGGCAGACATAGCATTACGAAATGAGATATTGTTTCCCTTTTTCTTTATTTGTCATTATCAAAGAGGTGTTATTTTAAACCTCTGGTCAGCATTTGTGAGTTCGTGACTTTCGTCGTTCGATTGCACTAGGCATGGGCACCGTTTCCTGCATGCCGCCGAGTGACAAATCGGCTTGGTCGGTTGCAGGTTGAAGATCGTATACTTCCCTCCTGCCCATGAATGATATTTCGAAAGAATGACCTTGACCGTGGTTATTACAACGCTCCCAAAGATTCAGGCGATCCATAGATCGTACTCTAGTACGATTGTGACATTTTGCGTTTTGCCATGCCTCTGACGGTGTAAGTCGATTAAATTCCTTTGACCCGGTGGAAGACCCGAGAAACTTTCACTCATATTACGTTGCCGCCGACGACGCCATACGTGCCCTCGCCGACGAATATGTCATTGGCTCCTGGATGATATACTGGAGAACTCGCCATTTGCCAGCTAATACGGTGGAATGCCTTTGTTATTCATCTGATGGCGAACTCGCTAGCTCGAAAGCCGCCGGAAAGTCTAGTTCATCTGTCGGCATGTGCGAGTTTCCTACAAATCGTTCGTTTTTACTGGAGAACTCTGCATTCGCCAGCTGGAGTTGAGTTGGTTCGTCAGTCTTCGAGTTGGTGTGTGCTCAATAGGTGCCTTTGGTTGGACTGGCGACGGACATCATTTCATTTAAAGGCTCCTTTCACACGGGACGGCGCGAACCCGACCGCCGTGTACGGCGCACAGTCGTGCAGGATCCCTAATACTTGGTATTTATGAGTCTAGAAAAACTTTCTTTGTAGAGTTTTTGTGCATATACTTTGGATGCACTGATTGACGACTTCAAAGCCATCTTAAGTAAGGATATATCGCTGTTGCTACTCCTCTAGCAGATAAGATAAAATGTTGCACTGGTAACAAGTGCATCATTTGAAAAGGAGAAGGCACAGCCTCACCTTCAATTCTCTCTAATATAACGTGTATTGCCCCGATTCTTGTTCTGAAAAATGTATTTTGTAACTGAAGGTGAGTGCTCTTTAACTGTTCATTAATATATTGCAAATATAATTTGCAAAATTATTTTTTTAGATTTATTGTTAAAAAATAAAGAATATTTTTGAAAATTCACTTATATATTTTTGCAAAATAATAAATTTGTGAAAATATTAACATCGAATTCGTATTCAGCGATGGCGAAAACCTTTGTGCTATAATTTTTAATGAAACGAGAAATTTGAGTTTGTGTAAATCCAAGTAAATAAAATATTGCAAATACTTTTGTGAAAAAAGTAATTAGCGAAAATAGGAATATATAATTAGCATTCAGTGACTGAGAAAACGTAATTTGTTCACATTAATCTTGATGTTTTAAATACGAGTTAATTTAAGTAAAAAAATTGCAAAACTTTTTGCGAAAAAATTAGTTTACAAAAGTTTTGAATCTAAATTCATATTCAGCGACCTCGAAAACGTATATAGACCAAATTTCATATAAATTGAGCATTTTTTAATCCAAAATACCAATTTCTACGGATCCTGCACCGCTGTGCGGCGTGCCGCCATGCATTTCTCAAAAACAGCTGTGAATGTCACGATAGAGTCCATTTCGAGCATACGGCGTTTTAATTCGTAGTAGGAGTTTAATCATGAATGAAGTAGATAAAGTGCTGTACTTTTTATAATGTGGATATAATAAGATGGCCAATTCCTAGTGAAAAATTGGACAGGACTGGGTATTGAACTATTGACCGTCACGATGACACATCAAGAAGTTAGCCTTTTTGGTCTGGAATTTTAAAATTTTTGTCTTGAAAAGTCTTGAAAATGTCTTGAATTTCTTTTTCATATATTAGTAGACACCATGAAAATCCATTGAGCCGTCTTAGAGATATGTCTTAAAACTCGAGTGACGGAATTTTTCCATGGGCAGTAGGTGTTAAATTGTAATGGATGGTATTCACACAAAACTGGGGCAAATTGCACTATAATTTTGTCACAAAATCTGTTTGAAATGATCTTTAAGGGTTGGGTTTTTTTAAATCATTGTTGTACGTTTTTACATTTTTACAGCAAAGTCATACATTTTTTTTGCACAGGTTACATCATGGCAAGAGTTTACACCATGGGCACAGTTTGACTTAGGCTTCCAAAATCCACCTGTTGCAGTAATTAGCTTTCTGAGAATTTTTCCAGTTCATCATATCGATGATGACCTGTAATCCACGATGGAACAATGTGAATAATAAGTGGACCAGGAGAACCACAGGTTTGGAGGTTGGACGAAAACCGCGAGGTTGGACTGATGATCCTGCAGTGGGTTTGTTTTGGTATTTTTCACATGCTCTTGGGAAATCCATTATTATTTGTGCTAACCCTCTTAGTGTGGCGGGCCGATATAACAGCTTTTGCATATCAGGTGAAAAGTGCGGCGGGGTGATATATTAGTCTAATATCAATTTATTGCTTAACTTTATCACACTAAAATAGTAACACTTATTTTTCACTCAATGTAAAAAAGTGTAGTTATTATTTAGTTGGACATAAGTAATGTAAAAAAACTGCATTTTTATCTTTATAACAATAGCTTCCCATTCTTCAGGAAGTCATTTTTATTGTAAATTTGATTGTCATTTCAATTTTAGTTCGTAACTAAGCCAAGGTGCCTGAGAAGTAGATTGATTCTTGAAACCACATCCTATTTCTGTTTCTTTCATATCAGTCTTAATGTTTTAGATTTATGCATTTTTTTATCCTATGTCTCTCATTGTTGGGTGTAACCAGGGGTGGCATGGGTGCTTAGGGGCCCGAACTGCTGCACATCCAGAGAAGTTCTGTTTTGTGGCACTCCCCTCCCCTCCGCCCTTCTGAAAAAAACGTTAAAAATGCATTTCAGGTCGTTAAGGGCAAAAAGTTTGCAAATAATATATTAATGACATAAAAACTTTCATTGTGATATGTCTTATTTTAGATGTAAAGGGGCCCGGCCGGGAATGCCCACCTTGCCACCATGTCAATGCTACTCCTGGGTGTAACCAAGGAGGCTGATGTGCTGGATTGGCATGCTAGCCTATGGATAACTATGAAGCCAAAATAGGGGTGCATGGGAACGATTAGGCCCCTTCTACTCAATACACAACAGTGCATTTTGTATGGCCTCTTATGGAGAATGAGTATTAAAACATTAGGTAGCAATAGTGAAATAGTATCCAAATGTCATCCCTGTGGCATCGGATTCTTTACTTGTCAAATTAGTGAGGTATTAATGCATTTAATTGCAGAGGGAGACAACTTAGGTACTGTGTAAAACTGTTTCGAATTTAAAGTATGTAAACAACATATTTGGCACATTTTCATGTTTATGCCATTTCCTTTGTTTATTTGACTCGTTAAAAAAAATGCATTCCATCATTCATCTTACTACTATATTTGGCCACGTGGAAAAACTTCATCCACACAAGAAGCTAGGTCGTACCACTTGATAGTATGTACCCACCAAATTGGATACTACCTTCTCAAATCAGCTGCGATGCCACCTCAAGTGCATTATAATCCCCTTGGCCATAACATGTATTACTAAAATTGATTTTTAACATCTTCCTTTCATCAGTTATGACCATCGAAAAAAAAACCAATTGTGATTGTGATGTATTTCATGGTGTCTCTACCTATTCTCCATCCATCCTATATGCTTTTCATCATCATCATCATCATCGGTCAACAATCCTAGGATAGGTTTGACGCAGCCCTCCACTCGATTTTTCTATCGGCCAACATCATCACATTGACGTAGCTCCTCTCTTTTACACCCTTCACAACTTGCTCCATATACCTCATACGCGGCCTGCCTTTTTCATACTTCCCGTTCACTTTTCCCTGAACGATTGTTTTCATCGGGCCATCGTGTCTTAAGATGTGGCCCATTAAGTTATCCCGTCTTCTTTTTAATGTTTTCAGTAGACATTTCTTCTTTTCCACTCTCCTAAACGCATCTTCATTTGTCACTCGATCGATCCATTTTATCTTCATCATTCTTCGGTAGTACCACATTTCAAATGCTTCCAGCCTAGACTTCTTTGCTGCTGTAATTGTCCATGCTTCGCTGCCATGAGGTAAAATGCTCCAGATGTATGTTCTAATATTGTGCTTCAGATGTATGTTCTAATAATATGCTGTTAGTAACCCTATTTGTTCCTCATTGCTCTAAAGAAATATTAGGCAATTTTTGATATGGAGAATAAATTAACATTACTGCTTTTGTTTACTTCTGCACCCCAACATTAGTGGTAGTGGGCAGCAAATCAGTGATGGATCAGGGACTTGGATATTATTAGCATTACCAATAAAAGAAAGTTTTGATAGGCATAAAAAACTTATATAGCTGCAAAGTACCTATATCACTTCTAATGTTCTTTTTTATTTCCGTATACATCCTGCTCATCATAATTCCACCGAAGCAAATTTTCCTTCATGTGTTTTTGTGCCTAACTTCCTTTCTCCCCTCCCATATGCATAATCCAACACTCCTTATTACATTTTCTTTCAGTTCACTTCCTTTCCTTCCCTACCATACCAAGTGCTCAAGTCTTTTCTTTCCTGCCACCTTAACTTCCCACCCTCTCTCCACTCTCATACCTCAAGTAGCCAGTCTTTTTGCATCCTATCCTGATAAGGTCTTGTATAAGATACCCAAGGTGTGGTTAATGTTCAACCGAATCTATAGATATGTTTCATCGACATTAATTTCAAGAGAATTTTTGCAGCAATTAATATTTTTCCTAGGTAAACATGAAATTCTCCGGAGTTACTTTGTGTTATTACATGTTCATAGCAATACATAAATAAAATAACTTCACACACACTTCAGGGGATAAGTCTAACTTTATCACAAAGTTTTGTTGAAAAATTATACAACCATTCTTGTTGACACTTAGTCGGTAACCAAAATATCTCTCATTTCTCTCTTTCTAATCACATCCTGCAGCAATGCATTTTATGGTGGAAGTAACATCTGAAAATCAATACGTGAAGGAAACAGTTGTGTATTCCTCAGTTACCAAGAGTATTTGAGCATTTTTATTGTTAAAAATAAATGTAATTCAGGCTTCTATTAGACCTTCGTAAGTAACACGCATCCAGACATGAGTTGACTCAAGTTATAGGGCATGTAATACTAACCAGCACTAGTTACGAAATATGCAAATTATATTTTATAGAAATGTGATATTTTTGCATAGGACAACAATGATAAGGTGATATTGTAGATAATGGGGAATATCAAGTGATAACTCTTTTAAGTTTGACCCTTGAAAACTAAATAATTTCACCATTAAACCAGTTTTAAATTTCTATTTGTATTTCTCACCAGAAATTCAATTATTAGCCGAAACATTTTTAAGTAGAAAGTTTATTATATAGGAGTTCCTAACCTAGGGAATGCATTTGTGTCATGGGTTACAAGACATTGAAGTGGTTAATATGGAATGCAGGCCAGTGTTAAAATGTATATATTGAATAGGGGAAACTTGTGTACAACTGCTTGCTGAGTCTACATCGTATAATCACTTGATAAATTTGTTTTTGATACTGCTGGAAAATCGTTAGAATCTGGCCAAAATCACCACAAAACTCCAAAATTACTGTTTTTCATCCATAATTTGTCTAATCACATAGGGCAGCCTTATCAGAACAGTTATTTATACCACCTCATGCGATCATGTCCCACAACATGCCAATAGAAATCAGTATAATAAGAAATAAGCAAATTTTAGGGTGCTATATATGTAATAATGGGTAAAAAAACAAAGTTGGAGGGTTTTTTATTAGTGATGGCCGGATCGGATCCGTCGGATCCAAAGATCCGCGGATCTTTCATTTTTTCGGTTCCGGATCCGGATCCAAAGACACGGAGCAAAATCGGATCCGGATCCTAGATTTTAAATTTTCGCGGCTTAGCGATCGAAGCGCCCCGTGAATGGAAGGTAGGTGCGGTAGATATTGACAAGAAGAGGATGAGTAACTCAGGTCACGAAATTGGATGAAAATGTTCCCGTGCAACTAGAAGCAAAATAAAGAAAATTGACTTTTTTCCCCATTAGCCTGGTATCGCGAGAAAAAAAAATACGTAGGATGTCACGCGGGTAGCCTACATTCGCCGGGATCAGGCGGACAACGAGAGCCAGTGTACTGTGCGAAGTTCGATCCCTTTCGCAGTTAAATTTTTTCTTTCAGTCATTGCATCGAAAATGCTATCATATTCACTTTCAAACCATTAAATCTGAATACTCACTTTATTATACTTTTGTTGTTTAAATTAGATTTACAAATGTACCATTGATAAATTAAGGATGGTCGGGTCGGATCCACGGGTCTTTCATTTCATTCGCAACTGAAATCATATCCGAAGACGGTAAAAATTCAGATTCGGATCGGAGATTTTAAAATTTCACGGCTTGGTGATCGATGAGCCCCGCGAATGGAATGTAAGTATGGTAGAAACTGACAAGGAGAATGTGTGTAACTCGGTCGCGAAATGAGAAGAAGATTTTTTCGTACCAAAAAAAGAAAAAAATACTCGTCGTGATTTTTTTCCCCATACGCCCGGATGCGCGAGAAAAAAATAAAACCGAATGTCACGCGGGTTGCCTACATTCGCCAGATTCCCGTGAACCTATGATAGCGTAGTTGTTAAAAATGAAGGCTAGTGTACTGCCGGTCACGAGTTCGATCCTTAACACTGCCTAGGAATATAGGCTATGCTGTATTCCTAGGGTGATGCAAGGAAGCAGTTAAAAAGAGTGGATTAACAGAAATTTCATGTCAATTTATAAGTAAAAAAAAAAAAATTGGAGTTAGTGAAATGATTGGAAAAATTTTTTATTGCAGAATTAAATCGTGGAATCATTACGTTAACTTTCCCATGTATTTTTAGCAACGCATTTATAAATCTAGTTTAAACGATAGAAGTACAAAAAAGTCTGTATCCACACAGAAATGTTGGAAATGAAGGATGATAAATTTTTTGATTCAATGGCTGAAAGAAAAATTTTAAACAGCGATAAGAATCGAACTGCTATTGTCGGCTTACCTGATTTTGGAGAATACATGCTCCCCACATGTCATTCTACTTTTTTCTTGCAAACCCGAGCCAATGGAGAAAAAATCCGAGACTTTTTTAATTTTTCTTCTAGTAGCATGAAAAACGGCTAATCTCATTTCAAGATCAGAGTTACACAACCTCTCCTTAGGAGTATAAAATTCTCAAATTTCATTTTAAAGGTTATTATTAATGAGAATTGCAAAATTACTAGTTTAGCAGCTTGAAATATTCTATAATAATATTTTCGTCTTGAAAATGGAATCCCCGGATATTCTATAAATGGAATCTCTTGGTCGCATTAAAATATTGTGTTTCTAAAATAGAATTAGAAGCATTCAAGGATTTGATTACTAATTAGAAAATAATTCCTTTATTAATGAAAATAAATTTACAATGTTTCTTTCAACTGCACTCTAGAGAATAGTTGTACAGGTTTCAAAAATGTATTGCATGATGAGTATGTGATAAGGAAGTTGATCTTTATATTAGAAGTAATAAGATATAGTTATTGCATCCGTAAATCTTAATCTAGGTAAATATTATCCACAAGGATGATTGGAAGTTGATTTTTTCGACAATAAATTCACTTTTTTTGGCAATTCTATTGTTGCTGTATTTATATATTTAAAAAAATCTAGGTTTTGAAAATCTGAATCGAGTATGTGAAACTAAGGATCCGAAACCGAGATAAAGATCCGAAACCCAGGCAAGGATCCGGATCCGGATCCGACAAAAAACCTGGATCCGTCCATCACTATTTTTTATGCAAACTGTTTCATGAAAGGGGTTTTAGGCAAGGTGTGTTTGTGTTAAATGGTTCAAATCTGATTTATAAATTTGATTGATCCCTCATATTTTAATTGGACTTGTTGAGTAGTTAACAACGGAAGTGTTTTAAACATTGCTGTAGCTAAATTTAATAACCATCGAATTGAGAAAAATAAACCTTGAACTCACTATCGATAAAACACAAATTTGCATTTGTCGATGGGTGACAAAAGTTACTGACATGACAGAGCAGAATCCCATTTTCTCCAAACCTGTTGCAGAATTACTTTAAAGTAGGCACACCGTGCAGTTTTGCAGCAACTTTCAAGGTCGTCATGAGTTAGGCAACTCAGCAATGCATATATGATGCCATTTATGCATTGTGGGATGCCTATCATCAAAGAAAGAAATTTTATTAGCAGTGGAAATGAAGGATTGAAAATACCACATCCGTTTGACGTTAATTTTCTGACAGTTAAGGAAGATTATGGTGGCCAATAATTTCTGCATATTATTCCTTTCTCCCAAAGGATGACCTTTGATTCTGCATACTTCCTACCTACTTCATATCAGTATACTGTTTGTATATTGATTTATTTTATTTTTTTTACTTTCTTGAATCTTGTATTTTTGTTTCTGCTTCAAATTGAGATTGTGCTCGTGTATATTTGCATAAATAATTTTGGCAAGGGTTTATATGGCAGAAGCGACAGTTTTATCTCAATCTCACCCCAATAAAGATGTTTGAGTAATAATGTGTGGTATTGTTACCTGTCATTCTTCTATTCAAACTAAATGTTCTTCTCCCTATACCTTGAATACCCAGGATTCTCCCCTCAGTCACGTCCTTAAAAATACCCACGCCCTTTGGAGCATGCTTCTCCCACTCCCGCTGTCTTCTGCTTATTTCCTCAATAAACTTTCTTTCCTTCCAACCATCTCCAGCACTTTCTTGTTCATTATCCTTCCAGCTGACATACCTTTCCACAATCTTATACATCAACATCTAAAATTGTTTAGTCTATTTTCACTCTTTCCTCAAAGCACTTTTCAGTACTATGCAGGGCCAAGCCCCAAATGAGAATTTTCACTACTATATTCCTTACGTCCCAAGTCAATGACACTATCATTAGTTCTCTTCAAAAACTAAATGTCTCTTTTGCCAATGCAATTTTTCTAATGCAATTTTTCTTAGAGCCTCAATGCTGCTTTACTTTTTTACGTCCAACATACTCTACCGAATGACCTAATAAATGTAATATCACCCTTTTTGATCTGGAAAATCCTACTTCACTAGTTACATTATGATTTACCTTCATTCCTTGCATCCCACACTTGTTTTGTACCACCTCTTATAATTTCTATAAGCCCTTGCTGTCTAGTAGACTGGCACGATATCGTCTGTATTACTTACCAGCATTATCAGCTTTTATCCTGCCATTGCACTGGCATAAGGCTTATTTTTGTTAATATATTTTATAGAAATAGTAATGCCTGTAAGTGCATTGTTTAAATATGCCTTTCTTATGCCTCTTCTACATATCCGCCTGCGCTCAGCATACTTGGCTCAGCCTGAACGTTGAGCCACCTTCCTTTCTACACGAAGCATTTAAATTGACGCTTCACCATCTGGTGCCGAAGTTTAAAAATGACATTGTAAACACTCAACATGACTGGCATAGAAAATTATTGAGAGAGTGAGATAATTCTACTGGGATATTATCACTTTCTATTACCTTCTGTACTTTCCGGAACTTTTTCCCCGTTTCCTTCCATTGGATTGAGAATCTTATTTATCCAAGTTTTAAATAGCAACCACGTTTTCGCGCCACACGAGTTGTTTAATCCGAACAAAAACAAAGTGTATTACTTAAGCTGGGGTCCCGAGGCTTGAGGCTGAGCACTGGTGGTGCCTCTCCGGGCCGCTATCCTAGCGTGTAGAGAGCCAGCATTAGTGTTCACTCTGAATAGATGTTAAACAGTGCTAGTGAATGACAACCTGGTCTAACACCTCTTATGACTGCCTAATCCTTTTCTCCATCACTTCTACTCTCACTTCATACACTGCTATTTATAAATCTGATATCAGTCTTTTCTCTCTCCAATTTGCAACTATTTTCTACATTATTCCCATTAACCTTTCTCACCCCACTCTGAACATCTTTTCGAAAAAAATTGGAATGCATCCTGATAATAGTCTGAATTCCAGTTTACTAGTTTCTCATGGATGCAATCTCTTCCCAAGTTGACATCCTTTTCTAAGTTCAACCTGATCCTTGTGAAGGGATTTCTTTCTTTTCTATTCTTCTGTTGAGGACTGATTACAATCATGTATGAGAAAAAAAAGTAAATAGGTATTAAGATAAAGTGGCTTATTTTTGTTAATTTATGTGGAGCTACGGTGCACAATGTTTTAAAAATTCTTTGTACATGGTGTGTAGAATATAAGGGAATTGATTACTTTCTTAGTGCATTTGTCTGTATTCAAGCAAAGCTATTTGTAGAACAGATGGAGGGCATAGAGAAATTTGAAGTTCTGTATGGTGAGAAAGTGATCTGGAAATGAGAAATGAGTTGACATGGCCTGAAATAATTTTACTTCTTTTGTACACTGTATTCTTTCGGCCATTCAAGTACCAGTCATATCTTGAAAAATTCCTTTTTACTGATTGAACAACTGAATAATTTTTGATAGAAAAAATGTGAAAGTTTTGGGAGACATATAAGTTTATAACTTGTCAATAATTATCTTTCTTTTTTATAATTACTACAGGTTTCTGAAGTGATAACTAGTGCCACACTTGATGCAGAACTACCGGAAACAAGCCCAACGTCTGGGGAAGAGAGAAGAAAGATACAGTAATGGTGGCACCACCTCGAAGATTTTATTTTTCAAATTTTATTGAAATATATTAATCTTGAAATTTGTTTAGAATGAATAAAGATGTGTAAAATTATTCCCTTGTTCTAATTTTAGCCTAAGATTCCTTGTTTTCGTAAGTCAACAGAGGAATTGCAATGGAATTGTTTTTTTAACGCAATTATCCATTAATGCAATTTCCTTAATCACCTGGTAATTAAAATTTGCCCAATTTTTATGAAAAAATTGAAAAATTAGTATGAAAATTTATGCCCAAGTAATAACGGTCAATACCGTGCCAAACTTATCACTAATGGAATTGGATGTAAATCGAGGCGACTATCAAAATGTAATGCTAGCAAAAATTACTGAACTCTGCAACTAAAATACATTTCATTGTTGCTGAATATCTTAAAATGACTTTTTATTTAAACATCTCGTGATACATAAATAATCACATAAATGGCGATGTCCTTACTAAGAGTTAATTGCGACGGTGATCGCAACGGGAAATTTTGAAAATGCACCCTCTAATTATTATATTAAAAAGGACAGTTAAACGTTATAAGTTGTCACTAACCTGTAATTGACGTCATAATTGGCAACTGTATCCAGAAAGATACATCTGGAAAGTGCTTCTCTCCTAGTTAATAATAATAATACAAAATTGGGAAATATCAATAAAATGCTCCGCATAAAGAGCCCCATTTTCTCATCGCATGTTAAAACATTCTGATTACTAAGTCACGTGAATAGTTAAACAACATGAAGTTTACATTGAAGATGGCGTGCTCTTATGTAACACCTCGTGAGAGCGAAGCCATTAAAATCCTACTAAATGACAAGCTTACAAGTCCCAGGACATATCACGAACCAGTCTAATTCTCCACGACTCATGTAGTGTGCAAGGAGCTACTACGGGCCGAGGCCCAAAGGTGAGCAGGGTAATGGGTCGGAACAAATCCAGACTCAAATAAAATCTAAGTCCAAGTCCACCCTTCGAAAAATATTCTAAGTCCAGAGACCCTTGCTAGCGAGAGAGGCGTTCAGCCAGGCCAATGCCTTGGATCACCCGAGCCAGAGCCTTGCCGACGCTGATCCGAGAAAATTTTGAGAAAAACGACCAAGTCCCTACTTTACGATCTCAAATATGAGTTTTGAACCTCATTTTCATAAGAACCTGGTTAGCCCGGGGGGTAAAGAGGACTGATCCAGTGGGTGAGAGTATAGGTGGTCTTACCACGAATCCTTTTGCCGGCAATATTTTTTTTATTTTGCAAAAATTTTTTTTTAGCCCCCTTCTCAGAAAAATGTTTTCAGAGATTGTTGCAGGAGGTTCAGGACGACGCGGGACGTCCAGAAAACAATAAATTATTAACAATTTTTGTCGGGTCGGCCGGATTTTTTTCCAGCCGGGCGGCCGGCCGGCCGAAAAAAAATTCGGCAAACCGACAAAAATTGTTAATAATTTATTGTTTTCTGGACGTCCCGCGTCGTCCTGAACCTCCTGCAACAATCTCTGAAAACAATTTTTATTAATTAACAAGAAAAATTAAAGCTTAGTTCATTTTTTAGTCAATAGATGGCGTACGTCTTCAGTATTGAAAAGTACTCGGTCGTCCAAGGAGTTATTAGTACCACATAGTAATTTTCTGCCACCAGAGGCACTGCCTACTACGATTCTCGCTTTTTAACGCGGAAAACAAACGAAATCAGTATTCATTTGGCAAGGACCGTACTTTCAGGGCTTTTCATTTGTTTGAATCGATATTCCGCCAACGGGCTCTTTGTTTTAAAAAAGGGTGCGTACGTATTTTGATCACTTGATCCATAGAATTCACTGATCCCCTTTCCTTTCATCCCTATCCTTATACCTTTCCTCCCGGTCTGAAGCGCCTATTAGTGCGAAACAGACTTGAAAACACCCATGAAATATCAATTCTTTGATTCTCTTTCAAAGAAGCTTTAATATTTTTTGAACTCGAGCAACTAACCCTTATTATATAGCCGAACTCCATCAATACTCCGACTACATGTAACATTATGAGATTCAAACCATTTCATTGTGCTTGTATTCTTTATCACGGAGACTGCCTTTATAACGAATAAAATAACCCAATATCTAGGGTTCCACTGTGAACTTCTTATCTGAGAAGGCCGCCTCCAATCTCTGAAGAGACTCCCGTGCGTACATCTTCTCATCTACATATTCTTAGAATAATAACAATTCATAAGGTCTGCTGCATATATTTTTTAATTGGTTCGAATTCAATAATACATTAATAGTTAAGCATTTCCACAGTGAAAATACACCTCCTTAAAAAAATAATATTCCATGAGACAACTCTTACATCAACGATCCAAATACAGCGCACTTCGGATGACACAAGTTAGATAGGTCTTTGAATGAATACCTCTAGTATGATAATATCTAAATGAGTGTGAAGCTCTAAACTTCCTCTTTCCATTGCAATCAAAGAAAAATATCAGTCCCATTTCAATGATTTTATAATTCAAAACTTCAGAGAATGCTTAGGAGTAGGTTGAAGAAATTTATTTATTGAAATATTTGCTCAAATACAGCATTTATGCTAATTTACAATGATGCAGTAACTCACATGAAATAAAAACTTATGCAATCAATAAAAAAAGATACTGGGTAAAAAAGAATAATGAACAAAAATACAAGATAGGTGGAAAGGAGAGAAATTTTATTTATTCATAGCAGAATGGCACATGGCGAGATTGATAAGAAATAATAACAGAAAAACTGATCAATATTATCCGGCGAAGAATTCAGTAGGGAGGAAAGACGTTGATGGAGTGAACGCTTGACAAGGAAAAGGCATATGGAGTAAGGGATGCGTACGTTTCATAAATCATAGGTATTGAACGAGAACAGTGAGCATTAATGCCTGAAATAGTGTAACTGTGAGTAGTGGGTTCTTCTTTGCCGCAACTTACGAGTGGTGTTTACGAATAGTACTCATGGTACACAGTTATACTATAATAGAAATAATAGATACGTTACATGTTAGAGGTGAAAGAGATTGACTATTCCGATGACCGTAATCTGTGTAATGAAAAAGATAGAAATTATTTAAATAAAATGAAAAATTGAGTAATTAATAAAGTAGGAGTTTAACGATAGATATTTAGAGTTATTTCATTTCTACGAAATAATAAGTAAAATTAAAAAAAGGATTAGGTAAATATTTAAGCCAGATTGGCATGGAGAAATAAGTATTTATAACGGAAGGGATATCTTAGATGAATGAAGATTCAAGATGTAGCAGGGCTTATTACCGTGAAGTTTATCCACCGCGAATGAAATGGTGAATAAATTTACAAACTCTTATGCTCTTGTTGAAACAACCTGGGCTTCGACCTGTCATATTTGGGTCAATCATGTGATCCGAAGATGCTCGATGATGTCGAAACCAAGGTCATCTCAATAAAAACTGTCAATTTTGCAGCAATTTCCATTCTCTCCGAATAGTTGACGATGATGAAAGGGAGAATTTTCGCCGAAGGCCGACAGAAAGTATGAGAATCAGAAGATGAATGCATGCCTATCCCTAATTAGAAGACAAAATTTGTGAGGACCACATACTGATCAGTTTGATTTCGCACACAGAAAAATTATAATAATAAACGGGACGAAAATGAATCAGAAAATAAACTACAATTATGAAAGTCAGTGGGAAATATAATGTAGAACTTAATGTTTGAGTACGAAGACATCAGGTGGAACAGGCTACTTTGGTAGATTATTGGACGAAGATGGATGCAGTGGTTACGATATGTAATAGCAGAAGAATTGCTTTGGCTAAGAAGACGTTTACAAACGGAAGGGAACTCAATACAAGAATCTTGAATGGGGAAGTAAAAAGAATATTAGAGAGGACCCTGATATGGAGTGTAGCTTTGTATGCATCTGAAATCTAGACACTAGGAAAGGATGACAAGAGGTTGGAAGCTTAAAAAATGTGGGTGTGGAGGAGGAGAATGGAGAAAGAACGATGGACGACAAGGCTGACAAATGAAGAAGTGTTGAACATGGTTGTGGAGGAAAAAAGAAGGAAATAAGGAGACGGCGGAGTAGGTGAATTGAACAAGTACTATATTGGCAATGGAATACTGACGGTCGATATCAAAGGTAGAAGCTGGATAAGTAGGGGCGGAGAAGGAAGACAAAAGGTTGTTTTATTCAGTATGAAAAGGGGTAAACATAAGCAGAGCCGAATAGAAAGTTACGTTACCTAAGGAGGGCCCGAGAGATGAATGAAATGCAAAGAGTAGGGACACTACATCAAAGCCTACCCTAACCGGGCGATAACTGTCAATCAATCAACTTTTTAGTAACCTAAATGTATCAATGGCATGAGAGAAGGATAAAAATTAACGTTCTTATGAAAATGCATCCATTTAGCAATCAGAAACACTTACATACTTATGAAAATGCATCACTTACGTAGGCACTTATGAAAAAATTAACGTACTTATGAAAATGCATCCATTTAGCAATCGGGAACACTTACCGTTACGTTGTAACGAAGTTTTCTCTGGCAACCAGAAGACTCCAAAATAAAAAGTAGGCAATATTTTTCAAAATAATTTATAACATAAGCACTTATATTCATTTACAAGGTTATATTTCCAATATAAAAATCAAGGATCACATTTTATATCGGAGAGTTGACTGGTACACATAGGAAAAGCTAAAGGAAAAACGTCCTGTATGATATTACATCAAATTACCTGGTTTGGTGATAAATATTTTCAAAGTTAATAGTTGAGCCTCACGTGGAATGATCTAAGTATCATGGATTTTATAATAATCATCGAGTTATTTACAAAATATTTTACCCAGTATTAAGTCAAATCAAATACATATTCACACGGCAAGATGAAAATAATACATTCAGAAAACTATTGCTAACCCTCAAACGATATCAAAAGAAGTCCAGACTCTTAGTATCTGGTCCTTGGGAGAGGTTTTAAAAAACTTTGGTTACATAGAACAGCATGACCGACATACTAGTTCTATTAGACTTTTTTGAGAAATTTCATTACCTCTAAACAAATAGAATTTTTTCAATTTACGATGCAAATGTGCGCGAAAGTAAACCATTTCTGGCAGTTTCATATTATCAGCTCTTCCTCATAATGTAGCCTCAATTTAAATGTGTTATAATAGGATGCTTTGGCCATAATCCCGAAAAAAACAATATAAAAATTTCCGGTGATTGTCAATAAGATTTTCACCTATCTACTGCCTTAGGGATTTCATGGAAATAGCAAGAAAGAATGCAGGAAGGAGGAAGATGGAAGGAGGAGGAACAGGAATCCTATGAAAAGTGAAAATACTCTGAAACTGCTAATAATGTTGATCATCTCAGAGGATTAAAAAAAAGAGATGAAAACGAAAAATCTTGGCTAATGTGGGGGATGAGGCTCTCAAAACATAACCAGCAGTGAAAAAACTTATTTATTTAGTGCTTCATTTGTCATTATTGTCAACGTCATCAACTTCCAAGAACTGACGCCCGAATCTATTAGGTATAAGAAAATAAATCATCTCAGTCATTGTTCATGAAATTTGGAAATGTTCACGAAAATCGAATCGCAGGATTTTAGGTGGGGGTATCCAGAAAGGCTGGCCGGTATTTGAAGCCGGGAACCCATTACCCAAACCGATGGGAAACCCATTAAGGTGGTTGGAGCAATTTCTGTCTATGTACAGATTTCAGAAGGCAGTGGAAAAGAAGAAGAGGATCTGACTGTGAAATCAGTGGAAAAGAGATTGGAGAACATGAAATTCGGGCTACAGGAAGCAGCAAAATAAGTTCTGGGGAAAATAAAAGTTGTCAAAAGGAAGCCAAAGATTACAGAAGAAGTCTTAGAATTTATTAAAGAGAGAGGAACATATAAAAATATGGAAACTGGTGAAGGGCAACTTCTCTACAAAATAATTAGGAATGAAATAAACCGTAGAGCGAGGAAAGCAACGGAAATGTGGATGAAAGATCTATGCGAAGATGTAAGTACAAAGAAACCTCGCAAGGTGGAAGTTGCCTACAGGATGATGAGGAATCACTTCAAGGAACGGACTGCAAGATACAATGCCATTAGGGACAAGAATGGAGAATTCTTAATTGAACATGAGGGTAAATAAAAAGATGGAAGGAATAATTAGAACAATTGTACAATGGAATAATTATTAGAGCGAAAGTTATCGAAGACGAAAATGAATTCCATAAGGATGATTTGGAAGGTCCAATCTAAAGATCAGAATTTGACGCAGCTGTAGGGGACTTGAGGATAAATAAGGCTTCTGGAAAAAATGATATTTTAGCCGAACTATTTAAAACGCGGGAGATATTTACCCAGCTATACAAAACCATGTGCGACATGTACTCTACAGGAGAGATATCTACCCACGGACTTTGAGAAGAACTTAATCATCCTTAAAAAAAAAATAATACGTTTCCACAGAGAAAGAGGACGTCTTGGTAGAGCACCTGGCCGGAAATCAGGTTTGGGTCCCGGAGAAGGCCAAAGATTTTTTTCTCTGTGGAATATCATGCTATTCATCATCCCTATTGGCAAAAATTAGAGCGCTGAGAACTGTGAACAATTTAGGACAATTAGTCTGACCACACTTGCCTCAAAGATTGATAAGAAGCATCTACAGAAGATTAGAACGAAAAACTGTGTAGTTCCTGTACGAGGACCAATTTGGGTTTAGAAACTACAAGGGCACAAGAGAAGCGATATTGGCTCTCAGGCTACTTATAGAGAAGAATCTATCAATGCTTGTTGATTTGTGGATTTAGAGAAGGCTTTTCACAACGTGGATTGGAATTCAATGCTTTGAATTCTGAAAGGAATTGGAGTTTCCTACAATCGAAGAATTAAACACAGTTTGTATAAAAACCAAGTAGCTGTGATTTAAGCTGGACCCAGCTGTGAAGAAGCAAGAATAAGGAAAGGAGTGAGACAAGGCTGTCCACTTTCTCCTGCAATTTTTAATGTTTACATCGAGAGAGCTATCCATGAAATCAAAGAGAAATCTTCTGGAGTGAACATCCACGGAGAAAAAAATTTGCATGCTGCGATTCGCCGACGACATAGCTGTCATGGCAGAAGCGGAAGGGGATTTAAAGAAGACACTAGGTAATATGGAAAGGACATTGGCCAAATATCACCTAAATCCATAAAAAGAAAACTAAGGTATTGGTATGCTGTAGGAGAAAAGAAGCCAGGACCAATGTTTAACTACGAAAACAAAAATCGAGAAAGTGGAAGAGTTTCCTTTCCGGGGAAGCCGAGTAACCAACGATGGACGAAGTAAAGGAGAAATTGCCGCTATAGGTAATTGTGCATGCGAAAAGGTCATTTTACCTAAAGAAGGTCCTGCTTACAGCTACAAATACAAGCGTATGAGTAAGGAAACAATTCATGAGGAGGTACGTACATCTAGATGGTACGTACATCTAGATGAGGAGGTACGTACATCTGGAGCATATTTCTTTACGGCAGTGAGGCATGGATGATGACAGCAGCGGAAAAGAAAAGGGTGGAAGCATTCGAAATGTGGTGCTACAGAAGAATTATGAAGATAAAATGGATCGACCGAGTGTCTGACGAAAAAGTCTTTAGATGAGTGGGAGAAAAGAGATGTCTACTGAAAATCCTAAAAAGAAGACGGGAAAACATTATCGGCCATATCTTAAGATGGTGTAATGAAGACAATCGTCGAGGGTAAAAGTGAAGGGAAAGAAAAGAAAAGGCAGGCCTCATATGAGATATACGGAGCAAGTTGTGAAGGATGTAAAAGAGAAATATGACGTTGATATGTTGAGGTTGGCCGATAGAAGAATTGAGTGGAGTGCTACGTCAAACCAATCCTAGAACTGTTGACCTTGTTGACGCAACCACTTCTATAACATCTAAAACTGACTTTTAGATAATTGAAGCGATCTGAGAAGCGATGCAATTGAGGAAGGCAAACTACCAGCTTTAATGTACATGACCGTTACCAGATTTAATTTATCTCTTTTTTCGAAGTAATTGAAACGGAACTGAGTAAACGGGACAATGTATAGACATGCTTCTCTCTCGTTAGGCCCCGCTAAGAATCTTTTGTTATGAGTGGTGACATGCTGTTGAGGGAGGAGAAGGATCTTTTAAAATAAGGGCAGGTAGGAATTAACAGGGGATCTATTAGGGATCCACGGTTTTGCAACCTGCCCGACAGATTGAGCAACGAGTTTAAGTTATCTTCAGTAAACACACCTTTAGGAGATCGTGTAACTAATGAACGAGCGCAATGTCCAACTGGAAGCAGTGTAAAAGATGCAACAAAACTTATGAACCTAACAATGATATAAAACGAGAACTTAGAAGAAATCAACTAGATATTAGATTAAATTGTAGTTAAGCTAACATAATAAGATAATAAGCTAACACGATTACTTAAAATGTCGAAAACCCTTAAATCATTTTGACACAAAATCACCATCCAGTATATTTCGTCACTAGTATAAGTAATGTCATGGATCGTAGGCAAAAAGAAGAAAAAGTTTCTTCACACACGGTAGGGAAGCAAAAGATCTATCATAAAGTTCTTCTAATTGATAATTATGTGCCAAGCCTGGTAAGCACAGGGACGTATTTACAATACGGTGTAGGTACCCAGAAACCGCAGGGGGCTCCGCGAGATTCACGAGGAGGCATGTGTATAATGTAAATATAGTTGTAAAGAACCTACTAGCAGAGTATTAATTGTGATAGGTATTTGCATTCATGTATTAATTGTCTTTATAAGAAATTAAAAGTCTATGTCAAGCTGCCAGGTTGCAAGACTATAGCATTGGGGGCCTCATTCAAGATTCCGCCGGGGGTCTCAGAGGACATGAATACGTCCCTGAGTAAGCAGCACCTATGCATGGAGCATTATTTAATGTCACAGAAACATAGACTACTTTAACGAATAATTATGCCTTGGTGCGAATGCAGTTAGAAACATCCCACACGTTTATTCATTACTCCTTCCTGTCATTCAAGCGGTAAAGCGATAATTTTTTTCTAAGGTAACGTCTATCTGGGGACGAAAAGTGACGTCGGAATAGCAATTGCAATTTAAGACTGTAAAACACCGAGTCGCCACCTAGAAACAAGTAGCTTAGAATGTACTTGAGGCGGCATAACGGTTAATTTGAGAAGCAAGGTCGACCATATTGGCAGGCACAGACATTGGGGATTGCCACTCGGGATACTCGTGGATGAGATCGTTTCTTTTCGAGGCAAAACTTAGAAAAGTAAAATGAATGATGGAATTCAATTTTTAAAATTAGTGAAATGAACGGTGGAAAGTGCGCAAACACGCAATAAACGCAAAATACGTAGTTTAAATGGGTTAAATTCGAACCAGTTTTAAATAATAGCATTTAACTCCCAGCGGAATCAGATGGATTAACCTCTCCCTTAATTACCCCCCCCCCCGTTATCCTATTCCCCCCTCCTTAAATGGCCTGAGGAGGATTAATCAACACCGTTAAGATGAAATTTGGGTACCATTTCATTGATATTTATGCTTTAACACTAGAGAGACTGGGGAAGAGCAAGTCCATTATCTATTCTATTCACCTTGAGGGAAGCGTGCTAACCACCAAAGGCGGCCAACGGTCAATGGCGGATAGTGTTTTATTTATTTCTAAGCAATTGCCCTTCGGCCCACACTTTTAAACCCAATTGAAACTATCCAAATGTTTGAGGATGTTTTTAATATTACCCGTGTATTGAGGGAAAGGACAACTGCATTTTGAAGGGTATTGACTGTCGTTACACCGTGATGGTCTGAGAGGGTATGCAACACGCAATACAATTTTCGATGATGATATTCCACATTTTAGAAGCAAGGCAAACTTTACTCATTTGATGATAGTGGAATATAAACCATTTGAGCAGTAAAAGGTCATCTGTGAGTGGATGTCACCCAATTTGATTCGTCGTCTGCAATAAAAAACTCCGCTTACGAGATAAAGTACTTGAAGCAAAAACCCGTCAATTGACGGGTCGCCGCGCCGTCGTGGAAGGAGAATTCCCTCATAGGCACAAAGCAACTTGACCAAAAAGGAATAAAACTATTGCATATACAATGGTAAGCGAAGTCACGGAAAAGTAAAAAAAATTACGATCATACTCTATGAATGTTCATTGTTATCGATCACTAAGAATCTAAAACCGTCAAATGACCGTCGTCCTAGTGTTAATACACATGCAGTCTCCATAAGAGGCCGTATAACATGTTTGTACCAAGGTGGTGAGGCCTAATCCTTCCCAAGAACCAGTATTCTGGCTTCCTTGTCACTCGTAGGGATGAATATGCCGCCTCCAGCACAACTATAACATACTGTGCTAGAAAGACCTATACCAACCAACGCACCGTAATTGTGCATATTCTAAATTGCCCAATGGGTCGGAATTGTCCAATCGGAAAGCCTATTTTACATTGGTACCGCCCTTTTTAAATGCTAAATAGAACTAAAACCATTAATCTAAGTAAAGCTTTCTCACCCAAATAACGAGAAACATTCTATCCATACAAAGTTTATCACTTGCTATTAACACTTTGGTGGAATGTATTTGGAAGCTTGTGTCCGGAGAGGCCAAAACCAACGTTAAACTAGGAAAACAGAAACTGGAAGAGGTGAAAGAGTTCTGTTACCTGGGAAGCAGAGTAACCAACGATGGACGAAGCAAGAAAGAAATAGGGAGTAGAATAGCCCAGGCAAAAGAGGGCATTCTTTCAGAAGAAGAATCTACTTACAGCAGGAAATACAAGCATAGAAGTAAGGAAACAGTTCATCAGAACATACATCTGGAGCATTTTTCTTTACGGCAGTGAATCATGGACGATAACAGCAGCGGAGAAGAAAAGGGTAGAAGCATTTGAAATGTGGTGTTACAGAAGAATGCTGAAGATTAAATGGATCGACCGAGTAAGTAACGAGGAAGTGCTAAGAAGAGTAGGAGAAAAGAGAAGTCTGCTGACAACTCTAAAAAGAAGAAGGGAAAACTTAATCGGTCATCTCTTGAGACACGATGGCCTGATGAAGACTATCGTCGAGGGAAAAGTGAACGGGAAGATTGGAAAAGGCAGGCCTCGTATGAGATACATGGAACAGGTCGTGAAGAATGTAAAAGAGAAGAATTACGTCACAATGAAAAGGTTGGCCGATAGAAGAAACGAGTGGAAAGCTGCGTCAAACCAATCCTAGGATTGTTGACCAATGATGATGATGTGTCCGGAGAAGAGTCATTTCCAATCACAGCAACGTACTAAGTGAGTATGGATAGCAGGAACACAAACAATCGAAAAGATACAATGCCAAGCTGCACCTATGTTTTCAATCACCAGAAGGAAGGGAGCATAAACAAGACAAGGGTCCAAAATATTCGATTACTCTAGAAAAATTCCTGAGAGGACTAATTCATACCAAAGCGTAAAATATTTTTTCCTTGGTGTAAGGCATGAAGTAAGATGATGTCAAACAATGTTCATTACCACCGAAATTCGAACCCCAAGTCTCAGAGAGAAAGAGAGAGGACGGATTTGATTCACTTTTCTATGTTACCTTTAAGGCCCCGATACTATTTTTCCGAGTGAAAATCGCTGCTAACGTAAGACACTCAATTTCGTGCTCTTCCCAGGTCCTTGGCCAGGAGTGAAGGTCTTGACAATCAGTCCACCGTTGACTCACGAAATATGAAGATTCTTTAATCACGGTCGTCTTACTCCCCCACAAAGGGTCCTCATCAGATACTTGAAGTATGGAGTCAATCATAAAATGCAAAAAGAGAGGAAAAAATATATCATTGAATAAACACTACTTACTAAAGTAGAAAATTGACTGAATTGTATTTACTCAAGTTAAAACAACTGAATTTCATTAAAGTTAAAATAAACACTACTCACTAGCTTCCTTAAAAAATTTACTTGGGGAACTACAACACTAAATTTATCAACGATAGTAAATCGCAGGTTTGAACAGGTGGAATCATTCTCTGCTTCTCTCTAAAATATCCTTACATCACCCTACCGAACATCTAAAGAAAATATAGGAATCAGCTTTATATTATTTCCAGCCACGAACTCTAAAGCGAGAAAATTGAAAAACTTGGAAAAACTGTTGGTAAACTCACCCATTGTGACTACACAGAAGCACACACATATGATGAGCGTTGACAAGTCCAGCCGAGCCCGATCAACCCTGGAAATTTGTGAAAATACTTCAGTTAAATTCATTTCATCATTTTCTGCGCACTGAGAAGAATAATTGCAGATATTAAGCTTTAAGGAGTATGACCCATCCGCTCCCCATCACTTCATAGAATAGTATTACCTGTAAAGACTGGAAAATCAAACCTAACGGTGTTCACTCGTCGCGTTTGATTTCATTAAACCAATTACCATCCCCTTGGTCAAGCAAACGACACGTAAATAAATTGGCTGTTAACATAAAAATACACACGGATCGTAAACTATCACACAGAATAATAATTCAATACTCAAGTGTATCCAGGAAGAAAGAACATACTTCGTCGATTTCTCTTCGGCCTTGTCTTCGTCAACCATCACGTCCGATGCAGTCCCTAGCACACTCCGAGCTCAACTGACGCACGAAAAAAAAATGAATCGCGATTCGCAGGCAAAAGCTTGAGGGGTCGCTGTCTGTGCTCGCCGAATGGCAGGTGGGAGAGTTGGGGGTTGCACGGAGGGAGGGTGGAGGGGGTAAGCTGGAAGGGAGGCGGGTGGAAAGGAAAGCTGAAGATTGGGAGGGTTGGTTACTTAAGGGGAAAAAAGTAGACCTGGCAAAGAATTCTCGGATAAAATAAATCAAATGGAGGGACCGCTTCAAAAACTCATCGTTGAAAGCAACTCAACACCATTCTAAAATTCAGCCGTCGTCGGCGGACTGCAAGTACGGCTTCCGTATTCGATAGTGAAAGTTTTTAGTGGTCGCGGGACGATTGTATGGTGCCCAAGGAAGCTTGCCGCAATACATGAAAATCTTTCATCTACGAGATATCCTGCAAGCCACCGTTAGGATGTGTGTGTGACAGGGGGGTGAATTCCACCAAGCATCCACTATTGACATGCAAACAAGCTACTATAGGGTCTCATGAAACTAGATTATTAGTATCTACATAGTAATTAAGGGAGCGGTTGTTAATACACGAATCATGCACTACAGACTACTCTAAAATATTGCCCGTACCTATCCCTTTGCTATGCTGCCTATGTGTTCTCTTATAGTAGGTATGGGGGAAAAATGACATTTTGAATCTATCAGTACGACAATCTATCTCTCTAATCTTATTGGTTGGTTGGTTATTCAGGGGAGGCGACTGACAGCTGAGGTCATTTGCGCCATTTAGGATAGGTGGGTAATTGGGTAATGGTAGGAGTTTTCAGGGAACTGAAGAAGGGTGGAGAGAAACCCGGCGTCGGCATTAGCCTACTCTTAACGAAAGGCGCCAAGGGGACCACGGCTTAACGTCCCATCCGACGGACGGAGTACTGAACTTGAAATTTCCTTCACTAGGCACACAAGTGGGGACTGGTTTTCTACTGAAAAATCCGCCACTTCCGGGAATCGAACCCGGGCCCTCGGGATGGGAGGCCAGTAGGTGCTGGGGAAAAATGACATTTTGAATTTATCAGTACGACAATCCATCTCTCTAATCTTATTTATCTGGTCGAATATATAATATGCTGGTATTTTTAATGTATGCCTAATATATTCACTGAAGCTATCCGATTCAAATTTCTGTAATAGAGATAATCTGTACCCCAATTCTTGTATTAATTCTGATACGCTACTAAACCTATCGTAACACCTTAATACGAACCTAGCTGCCCTACACTGCACACTGCCTAGTTCTCTGATCAAACCTAATTCATTCGGATCCCATACACTGGCTACATACACAAGGTGGGGCCTAAGTGAACTAGTGAAACTAGTGGGGACTAGTGAAAAGTAACATCGCTTTCTTGGATTGTATACGCGATGGTTGGTAATAGAGGGATAGTTGAGCGTAAGTTTTCGCAACGTAGATAATTCCCAGTTGTCTCTTTCGGGAGCCGCCGCGTTTGGAGCATCTACATCTACATAATACCCTGCAAGCCACCATAAAGGTGTGTGGCAGGGGGTGAATTCTCACCAAACATGCACTACATATCATGCATAAAAAAGGATTAGTATTAATATACTAGTCTAAACTGGAGCTTTGTCGTCCGAACTTTAGCGTCCATTACAGGCCGCATCATCAAGGTGAAATACCCTTATTGCTACCGTAGAGTAGCAATTGTATTAATCAATAGTATTCTGGAAAGACTAAGAATTTGGGAATTATTTCATGTTCCATTGACGGCAAATGTAGATTCTGACAATGGATTCAGCGATTTTTGAACCAGAATTATCTCCTGGAGTGCCAGCATTAGAAATTTGTTTTAAGGCAGCCCATAACTGATGAGTCCACATCGCACCATGTAAGCTAAAATTAGAACAACATCAAATTCCGAGGTGGATATAGAATATTGTCTATCATAGTAGAGTTATCTTGGAAGCCGTGTAACCAACGATGGACGAAGTAAGAAAGAAATACTCATCAGAATAGCCCAGGAAAAGAAGGCATTCTATGAAAAGAGGAATCTACGTACCGCTGGAAATACAAGCGTAGAAATAAGGAAACAATTCATCAGAAAGTAACAATTGGAGTATGCTTCTTTATGGCAATGAGGCATGGACAATGACAGTAGCGGAAAAGAATAGGTTGGATGCCTTCGAAATATGGTGCTACAGAAGAATGATGAAGATATAATGGATCGACCGAGGAAGAAACGAGGATGTCCTAGGAAGAGTGGGAGAAAAGAGAAGTCTTCTGAGTACCCTAAGAAGAAGACGGGACAACCTAATCGACCACATCATGAGATATGACGTCCTGATGAAGACAATCGTTGAAGGACAAGTGAACGGGAAGATTGGCAAGGGAAGGCCTCTTGTGAGGTATATGGAACAAGTGATGACGGATTTGAAAAAGAAGAAATACGTAAATATGAAGAGATTAGCCGATAGAAGAACTCAATGGAGGGCTTCGACAAACCAATCTGAGGATTGATGACCAATGATGGTGAGTAGATTTATGTCCTCAGGAACTCCAACAACTGAAATTGTAATGCACCATATGACTATCATGCAGATATGTTATCGGTCGTCCATTTAATGTAGGCCTATCGGAGGGAAGTGAGAAAAAAACAAGGATTTTCAATTGCTCTCACCTTATTCATAACCGGAAGAATAGCCTAAGGTTCGAGGTTCCCCAATAGCTGACATTTTATTCTACCAGATAATCTAAAATCAATGCTAACGCAAAAAGCCATGCTCTTATTTACGGTGTCTTTCCATTTGGCAGCAGTGCAAACGCAGGAAAGAGTGTCATTTTAGTTTCACCTTGGAAAAAGCTTAATGATTTTGTTGGTTAAATTGCCAAAGGATAAAGGTTCCCTGTACCACCGGGAATCGAACCACGGAACTTTAGTTTGCAGAGCCAATGCGCAGACCTCCACGCTACCATAGATGGCAGTCCGAAAGGCAATTTTTAGTTGGATCTATAGGTCTGATTCTTCTTTCATTACGGTCCATCAAGGATGTAACGCCTAAGGCAGAATGGTGCTTCAAGAAAGCCACAGCATACGGGGATAGAGCCCATAAATTTCTCCGAGGGTGATATCCAACCGCCTACGCGGCATTGAAGAAAAATATTGTTGAAGGCAAAGTATTTATTTTCAGGTAACCTCTCGATGGTATTTTGAAACGCAACATCGTCGAAAAAAATTACTTTACGCGATTTTATGATATGTTTGAAGGTTGTGGACTACAGCTTCGGAATTTTCTGGGTTTCTGGATGCTCCAACTAATAAGTATATCCTATCGCGCCGCCTTGCGCCGCCTACATAAATCTTTTAATTTTAGACGAACACAATATCCATACCCTTGGATTACAATTCAAACTCTCAATTCTACCTCAAATTGTAATTCAAACTCTCGATCTTTTGAATTGCTGACCTGACCACCGTGGCTGGTCATGGAATACGCGGAATAAAACAACGTTCCTCTCTTTTTCTCTTGAACAATAAATTAATAATTACTTTTCGACATGCCTGAAACTTAACGGAAGTCACAACCCACCTCAAATAATGTCTCTGGCAATAGAGCATCCTAAATTTAAGTGGTTCGTCATTTGAATATCATACACGAATCGTGTCATTTTTTCAAGGCGAGAGACACTCAACACAATAGGATGAGATGGGAGCGTTGTTCCTGCAGATTTTTTTTCAGCCCCAACCCGTGGCGTTGGTAGGGAGGTCGGTGGCGAAGGTGAGGAGTGAAGAGGAGTGAGGAGTGTGTTACGCTCTTTCCCAGAGCTTGGGGTCTCATGGCTATGGCCCCACTTCATTAGAATTCCCAAAATTTAGAAAGGAAATTCTTTAAGTAACAGTCTAAATTTTTAATACATAAAGAATTAATGGAAGTGGGTAACGATAGAGACGACTACTAGTGTCGGCACGTATTCCCAGGTAATCATAAATTACGTGGTCGGTAGAAAAATAAGGACGAGATTAAATTACTGTTTCACAGTCTATTTTTGATTTTGTCACTTTTTTTACGCCGCTGAAAAGCGCATAATTTTGTTTGAATTCTCATTTAACACACATTTCCTTGCTTTCGCACTACTTGGAAATGAACGCTAGCGGAGATTTTATTTATTATTCATATGAAGGTAGCAATGTTGAGGTGCCGTTAAAATCAATCTCAGTCATTTAAAATAAACAATGATAAACTCCGAAACGGCTCCAAGAAAACTACGGATGATACATAGGACGTATTACAGTAGTGAAGGAAATTTACCTTACCGGAAGTCGTGTCCTATGTTGATAGATTGCTATAGCATAGTTTCAACCCATTGTGAGAATGTTGTTAGAATATAATTAAGTGCCAATGCTTTATTTGAATGCCTATTTCTAATATTTTCAGTCTCACTTCACGTTTCATTTGCACTAAATTACGGTATCAGTCTTCGTATACACCCGGGAATCTGCGCGGGATCTTCACGCAAATCTTTCCAAAAGATGATGTTTTAGTGCTCTGATTGGCGCGAAATAGTCTTTTGCGAGTTCGTGGACAGATGGATGAAGAAGAGGAGGAAGGAAAAGTTGAGGAAAGTTGAATAAAAATGAAGACAATGATAAGAAGAGCAGCAAAAAAAACAACAGTAGTAGTAGTAGTATACGCTAGAAGGATCAAGAATCAATGAGTTACAACAAAGATATGGAGAAATTGAGGAAAGAAAAAAATGGACGAATTTGTACATGGCAGTGCGCAGAAGACGACGTAAGGAAATGAGTAATAGACTTGGGATAGACACAAATAGAGCAAGAGAATATTTATGGAGAGGGGAAATTGAGATGATGGAGAGGTTACTAAGAGAAGGAGAAATCGAAGCCCTCTAATCCAAGGTTCGTATGCTATGAAGTCAAGAAACGGAAACTGGCACCGCGTATCAAGGACAGAAATGGAAATTTACGTATGAAAGCTGAAGATATTCAGCGTTAGTGGAAGATATACGTGGAATGACGGTATGGCTTCGGACGTGATGGCACTCATGAATGTATTCATACATTTTGATTCATTCGTTCATTCATTCATGAATGAACAAATTAATGCAACAATGGAAAAAGTAACTTCCATGCCACAGCGAGAACTCTTAGTGAGGGAGGAAAAAGAATGTTAGTTAAGAAGAGGAGAACGGAGGAGCCTTGAGGTAAAGGACTTCACGGACGCAAACCGGGGGAAGGATATTTATAGTGCGAACACTACCGTGCCATTATCAAGGGACAATGCAAAACTTTCCGGTAGCGGATTCATATTTATATTGTTTCCATGGTGGTTAGGGTGGAAATGATATGAGGGGTTCACGAGAGGGGGGAAGGACGACTAAGGTAAGGAAGCTAAGGATAAAGCATCGGACTGAAGGACAGCTTAACTGAACCTTGTCTGGGAGGATGGACAGAAAGTATGCAGAGAATAGAGTTGTGCAATCGTACCACCTCAATAAGTGAACGCTTACCACAATGATTGGCATATGTCACATTTCAATGTTATACTTGAAATACAATGATGATATTCTGCCATGGGCCTTGTTCCTCACTCCTATCATCAGAAACGACTTCACAAAGTTAAAGCGCAATTTTCGAGCGGTTTGAAGGTAGAGGAGACCTTTGGCTCCTCTCGCGTCTCCGTACCCACACCTTGTCTCTCGCGCACAAACAGCTCGAATACTTCACTCGCATTTGACTCGCGGTTCACGAAAGATTCCCTTGGTCTTCACAAAATCCGTCTGCCTCCCAGTGTCGGCCGTGGCCCGATTCCGGGGCACTAGCACCCGACCACATACTGCCTTATCGCTCTTCCACTCACCCAACCTTTACGCATGACTCGGTGCTGGCCGCGGACTTTAATTCCGCTATTGGTGGACTGACAGAAAACAAGCGATGATCCGTAACCGGCGAATGGTGATCTGATTCACTATACGGGTGTATACCCCTCAGTATAGAACTATGACTCGAAGGAAGAAATTTTCTCTCGAATAGCAGGATGTTAATAGAGCTCTATTAAAAATCATTGAAATTTAATTGTATTGGCGATCGGGTTGGCCTGGTATTCCGATGGTGAGGTCCGAGACTGAATCCATTTTACCTACTCCAGGCATTAAAAACATTATTTGTCCCTCATAGGCTTATCAGAAATATTTCAAGTGAATCTCCTCCCAGAGTGAATACACTCCGAGATAGGCAATGCCCACGTTTCATTCCCCCAGTCTTGCAACTTACAGGGGAACGTGGTAGCCCATTTGGTAAGGCATTGGGCCGTTAATTGGAGATCCTTGGTTCAGTTCTAGGGGCCTTTTAACGCATTCTAGATACATCGGAGAGTATAGGCACTCTCTTTGTTGGTTACGAGCCAAAATCGCTGCGTTATAAACATTACGTGGCCCTTTGTTCACGTATGTAAAATACTCTACTCTCCATTGGGGTTATTTATGGGTACCAGATCTATCTGAGAAACTGCAGGCGGGACAGGGAAAGGAACTGCCCCCCCCCCTACCCTGAGGTGTAAATTTACTCGCTGTTGGGAATAGTCAGAATTCGGTGATCTCTACCGTCACCGACCATACCAAACTTCAGGTTGAACAGGACTTTACGTTTTACTAGATACAGGCAAAACGCACCTCACTCTCCTAACAATTTGCCAGATTGCGGCAATTATATTCCCCCTGAATTCTAAAAACTTGTGTTTCGAAATAACTATCGATACACATCAATGAGAGGAATTAACTATTATGCCATAGCCAATAAATAGTACTCCATTATTATTTTACCTCTTGAATATTTATATCGCTTATATAGGACACGACGGTGTGATGTAGACAGTAACTGAGGAAAAAGTGAACGAGAAAAATGGGAAAGGAAGTGCTGCATGAACTATGGGGCATAAGTGAACATTGGGAAAGACAAAGATAATGTAGATTTGATGAGGTTATTCGAAAGGAGAATTAAGTCGAGAGAAGCGTCGAACCAACCTCATGATCGACAGGCAATTATGATGAAACTTTGGCTCGCCAACGTAAGGTATGTAAATACTCATTTGTACTTTCGAAATTGTTATTCTCTATGCACTGAGGAGTTGACGAAACTTGAGCTTGAGGAAACCAAAGGAGGTGACTCTGGATGAACCGGCAATCAAATATGGTAGAGTAACAAAATATGCTTTTGTTCAGTTTTTTAAAATGTATAAATAACATTTCATAAACTCCATAACCAAAGCACTACGTATGTTGCAGGTCTCGCACCATCATAATTCCGTGAAGGAGACCAGCGAATGGGATCACAGTGAAAATAAACGTATCTCAACGAACATATTAATTCACCGAACCATACGATTTTTGAAGGTGAGAGGGAGAAGTTTCCCTCCGACTTAACGGAGAGTCATCACAGCACTCTAGTTTTATCTCGGTCGAGCCACTGCCAGCCCCGCTAGAGCAGATATTTCGGCGATTATATTCTACGCATTCAAATGAAAAGTGACACACGAATATATTTACATTTGAACAAACGCCATCAAATGCCATCATAGTATATAGTATAAGACTTTCGAAATAAGTGAATTACCTCATTTATTTGATCAATTGAATTGTACATATCCCAGTGTCCATAAATGATAAATAATTTTTTTATAAAAATATTTTAATTGAGCTTTTTATATTTGCTGGCATAATATCCATTATATTTTAATCAAAAAGGTGCTACATTTATTCTGGGGGTCTTTGAATAGTTTTAATAAAGATTTTTTTTACCGTTCTCCATCCTTATAGTAACGTCATTCCGCCATAGCACTAACCTAGCATGCAGAAAGTGGTTGCTATGGCGAGGTTATATTATTGCCCCTCGCAACACAAGATGATTCGCATTCGTAGTAATGGTGCATCAAATCATTAACCCTTCGGTGAAGAAGTGAGATGGTCCACCTTCAGTGTGATAGTTTGATTGTCCTATCCTTGTATTTAAAAATATAATAATTTTACACACCTTATCATTCATTTTGGATGAAGGAATTGTTGTATTATCGGTAATCACCATCATTTCCGATGAATAGGATTGTTATCAACGGATGACAGAAAACAGATCTTAAGACTCTTGAATAAAATCCAATATTATATTTCCATATATGACATTAAAATTAATTTTTGAACTCCAAATTACTATGTTACTCTGGACCATAATAACAAAATGAGGGAAATTGGTTGCCGAACTGGCAGATTCAGATAGTCCTTTTTTACTCGTAAAATTAGAGATACAAATAGCGGTAATTATATCCAATAGCACAAATAAGAGTGTATCTACGGATAGCACATTTATGTGCATGATGGCATAAGCACTTTAGGCTAACCCAACATACAGCATGATATTGAATTGTTATACTTATCTTTTATAAAAATTGAAGTTTCGACAAGTATATTTTACTAGTATATTTATGCATGTTTGGTGTGTATTCAGCCCCTGCGGCACACCTTTATGGTGGCTTCTAGGGTATTATGTCGATGTAGATGCATCCACGTCCACTTAGGTTACGGAATATTTAAATACGCCTTTCACCAAGGTATTTAAAATGATCGTGTTATCTGAGTCAAGTGCGCTTTTTCACTGCTTTTGTTAAACCTGAACGGTAGAGTGTTATCTCAGTGATTGCCAACCGCAATTATGATGCGCATATGGATTTTCTGCAATAATTTGTTCAGTATCATCACATTGAAAATCGAAGAATAGTCCGTAAAGCTTAAAAATGTGTGTTGGTACAGAGTGACAAAGTACAGGTCTGCGAAGAGAAATCTTAATGCGTCTGCAGTAACTTAGTACCTGAAAAACCCGATGTTAAAGATGAAGTTGGAAACACTGTAACTTGTATTCTTGATAGAGCAACAACTAAAGCTTTCGCAGAGCTTAGCTAAAAACTTCATTTATTTAGTTATAATGTTACCATCGTTAGTAGCTGAAGTAGTGTGAATGAAATTATCACGCCTTCGCCGCTGAAGCGCGTGGCTTGTATAATCTACTTTTGAAAGGAGGTAAACTAAGCTGAACTCCTTCTTAAGCTCTCTTTCAAAGCCTTCGTCTCGGAGATAACCACGCAAAGTTAAGCTGAATCAGGTGAGAATTACGGTTGCTCATCATCATCACGTGTCAACAATCCTAGGATTGGTTTGACGCTGCCCTCCACTCGATTCTTCTATCGGCCAACCTCTTTATATTAATTACGGTTGCTATTTCATGAAATCTAATATTACTGACGCGGAGCACATTATTTTCTTCTAACGGAATTTTATTCCTCTGAATTCTGAGTCGGAGCAGCATCTAGTTGCAAATGATCGTGCAAATCGCCCACTTCCAAAGTGTATGCAAACATACCTTCAATACAGTGGCGTATCCAGGATATTCTCCGGGGGGGGGGGGGGGCAAAAATAAGTTAATGTGTTTTTATTAAAACATTGCTTCATTTGAATATTTGAAAATGCTGAAATTAATATGTTGAAATGCTATTCCAAACCTATCTAAATATTTCTTCAGTGCACTAGCCTACGAGAGTTCTGGCTAAATCTTGACAGAATTTCTTTCTTATATTTATTTTTAGCTACCCTCTTCTTATGCACACTCATCATACAAAGACCGAAAAGCCGATATTCTGTCATTGCTGACCATAACCAAGTTTTTACCCTGGGTAAGGTGCTGAAGGATCTTTCGATAGTGCACATGGTGCAGGGCTGTGCAAGTGAGATAAGTAGCGCCCGTTTTATTAATGCGTAGAACAAGTGGGCTTCTTTATCTAGCGTAGCTAGTTCTATCACCTTCAGTTCCGAATTTGGCACATTTTGTCCTTTCCATTGGTTGTACCAAACTTCTGCTTCACCGAAGAAATCATTCAAATTGTAGTGACCACAAAATTATGTAGTTTTTCCAAAAAAATCCTCATACATCATATCAACCATTATGTGAGGGTGCAACGTAAGCAATGAGGATGTGGGCAAGTTCTCCCAAAACAAATGCCGTTCCAGATACATTACTAATGAATCTATGTACGGAACAATATAGTGATATTCTCAAAAAATCGCTAGGAGTCCGTGCTGGTGGATTCGCAAGATGTTTCTGCTGATTAATGACTCGCGGAATATGGAAATCTGTTCCAAGATACTCGACCATTTTTTTAATCTCAACTATAACACTTCCATTCCCAACAACCTCATTTCCTCGGTGTTTTTTTTGGGGGGGATCCGGTTGGTATGGTCGCTAGAGTATTGGCCTCCCATCTCGAGGGCCCGGGTTCGATTCCCGGCGGATTTTTCAGTGGAAAACCTGTCCCCACTTGAGTGCTTAGTGGAGGGCATTTCAAGTTCAGAACTCCGTCCGTCGGATGGGACGTTAAGTCGTGATCCCCTTGGCGTATTTCGTTAAGAGTAGGCTAATGCCGACGCCGGGTTTCTCTCCACCCTTCCTCCGTTCCCGGAAAACTCCTACCAATACCCAATTACTCACCTATCCTAAATGGCGCAAATGACCTCAGCTGTCGGTCGCCTCCCCTGAATAACCAACCAACAATCGGTGTTTTTTCATGTGTGTGATTTTTTTAATGTGATTTGCACACTGAAATAAGTCCACACTTTTAGACTATAATGCACTCACCACCGGTTGCAGGAGTGCCGAATATTTTGCTATGAGGCAAATAATAACAAAAAATTCTGATTTTTTTTAGCAGCGCAATGTATTTGAAAAGCAGCTTTTCTCGTTGCAATGGTACTGTTGTTGATAGTTAAACAAGCGCCATAACAATTTCCTCAAAATGTTCCTTGAATGTGGCGACACTTTTATATTTTTGAGACCAACGGGTTTCACAGATCAATGGCATCTTTGTTATGGATTTTCGACGAAGGGCCAATTCTTTGAAGTATATTATAATATCTTTTATTGTGGAGACGTTATTTCGTATCACTGCTATTTCGTTTAAGTCATTTACAACTTCGGGATTGCGGTGACTAGCTCAAATGCGTCAACTCACTTAACTGATTCACTCGCACGGATTGCAGCGCTTGATTGCAGGCTTTCCTGCTAACTCCAACCTCAAACGCACTATAATCTTCGCGTTTTACCATATACCATCTTTACCTTGCACCTGCTAGTACTGCCCACGTCAGTTACCCACTCATTCACCAGAGAGCACTCCCGTCATCGACCAACAAGCTGGCGTCCTCCCGCCGCGATGAACGTGCTTTCTTGCCGGGCAACATTATTATTACCTATTGATATTATCATACTAACATATAAACATTCTGTGGTGTCTGTCTGCCTGTATGTTTTATGTTCGTTACGCATCTCCTCAAAAACTACTTAACCGATTGAGCTGAAATTTTGTAGGATTCTAGCGTATTCACTGGAAGGTGTAATAGGCTGTACAAAAAAGACTCAGGGCTCCATAGATCCCTATACTCCATTATTTTAAGATCCGGGTTCGATTCCTGGTGACAATTACGTGATTACATTGGTTTGAATTGAGTTTCTTAATTTATGGAAGCGCAATAGTAAAATAACTAAATGTTAATCGATTTCTTTCATTTTTTTCTGTATTTGACGGGAAATTGTTTAAAATTCCTTATTCTCTTAACCGATTTACAGTTTTCCAAGAGGTGTCTGGGAAATATGTAATGTCCTTCCACACGAAGTTGGAAAAACTATACGCAGTAGATTTTGGGATTCTAATGCCAAAGCTTCATTAATAATTTCAGGTGAAAGATGTTGTTTGTATTGTAAGCTGGATCTTTAACGGTATCTAGATATCCGTTGAAAGGGAAGGCTTGTTCATTTTTTCCACTTCACTTTCTAGAATGGGGCCTTCTTCTGGTGGTAGGTCAGTCAGGTGGATAAATGGTTTTCGACTAAGGGGCAGTGGGGGTAAAAATCACCGTAAAAAGTAACGTGCAGTGTATGCACGATAAGTAAGTCTAAAGGCCGTTTTGCACGGTCATTGATACCGCGCAGGCTGTTGCAAGAACACCTGAGAAATATTGCGCCGTGTAAAGCGACGACTTGCGAGGACAGGCCGCCCCACTGCGCGAACGCTTGCGAGCAAATTAGAACATGTTCTAATCTGATACATGCGTCCGCGCAAGTTTGAAGTTTATTTCTCTCACTAGATGATGCAGATGTAGCGTCAACGAACTGACTGGGGAATTCTAGCAATTAAACAGGTTGTTGGCGATTGAGTTGGGTGTTTTTGTTTGCACTCAACTCCTTAGGTAGTGAATAAAGTGCAAAAACGATGAGCTGGGAGATTAATCACATGGAAGCTTAAATTTCGTTGGTAAAGGTAGAGCTGTTACCATGGCCCAAATCCGTTCGTTCGTGGTGCAAATTTTGGGCTAAGTATACGGGACTAGGGTCTCCACTATTATGTTTAGACTATGGCTTAAAACATATTTTAAAGTGGTGGTAATCTATCGTATCATTCACGTCCAATTAATTTCTTCTTAACAGATCTTGACGTTATGCGATATATTGACGGCATTACCGCTACTGAATGGTATATTGTCACTGACATAATGCACCGACGATTGCACCGTGTATAGCTGTCAAGCAAGCGTCCTCGCAATTTTGTACTTCACGGACTTTCGCAGACGACTGCTCAAACGGAATCAACATCAACTTGCGCAGTTTCAATGACCGTGTAAAACGGCCTTAAGCCTTTCGACTGTACTGTAGGCAGATGTTGGGAGGAGGGGGCGGGACTAAGACTGGGGGGATGCTGGGTCAGTTATGCTACCGGGTGGTGTTTAGGGATATTATGGTGGCCTTGACGAGGACATGCGGCAGCCAAGGAAGAGTATTGAGAGACGAGACCGAAATAAAAGGTTTCGGCTGGCTGAATGATGCTCTATAACTTCACGATGTTTTACTAAACTACACTTAACGGTTAACATTCATTTATCGTTATAAACCTTTCGATACGTACATAACTTACTGTAAACGGGTAAAATGTAAAAATATTTACATTTAGTTAAGTTCTTTATGCATTTTAAAAATTCCCCCCAAAATTTTTCATTCCCACCCAAAATTTATTTCTATGGCGCAACTTGCGCCATACATCCCCCCTGTGGGCGGCCCTGCATGAAAGATAACCTCGGAACGCAAGTTCACGTTCCAAATACAGCTAATTTTATATATGATAATGATAAAGACGAGGAAAAATCACGGGATTTATTGTCTACTTACTTGGCAAAAAAACCTGGCTCAACCTCTTCAGGATCCATCAACTACGGAAACACTAGCGACTTCACTTTCTCTTCGGAGTTGGCACTGTTGATCCCGACAGGGCGTCTCCACGTCTCGGGATGAGACTGAAAAGACTTCTTACATGCTTCGCATTGAAAAAGCAGCAACTTGCAGGAGGAGAAGTTGGAGGGGGTCTGGAGCGGGGGAGAGGGGGCAAAGGGTAAGAGCAGCAGTACAATGGCGAGGGGGATCACAAAGGCGTATAGAGGAGGAGGGTTTTGGAAGGGGAGGGGGTGGACGCAAGAAAGAAAGGGGCTTCGAAAGAGAAAGTGCGGCGACCGATGTCGAATGGAGGCTGCTGCCGCTTCTGCCGGCACCCTCCCCACCTGTCGTAAGGTACGGATATCAAGACTTTTTGTCGAGGAACCGGGCAGGACGCGAGACAAGTGTGCATTAGACGAGAGTTGTTCAGAGACGTAACACACTGACTTCGGCTGATTATCGGGTTATTTCGACCCGTCTTCTAGATCGCTGAGATGAGACTGCCCAGCAAGCGCGCCTTGGAGGTAAGTTTGCACGGGCAGTGAAGGAGATGGGGATGGGGGAGTGGTGGGAGAAAGGTGTGGGGATGCTTGGGTAATCGGATTCCACACTCGACACTATCTTATCACCGACCAAGATTTATGGGACGGGTGCTGGAGGGTTAGGAGAGAAAGCGTAAGAGAATCTAAGATTAAATTTATATCTTTGTATGGTATATTTGAGGTTAAGTGGGCGTCGATGGCAAAGGGAAGGGTCTTATTGAAGGAAATCTTCGGTGGAATTGGAGATGAGGATTTCGGAGGACTATTTAAGGCTACTGTTCAGTTTTTTAATGTATATAGGCTCACTGTGTTTCGGATTTTTCTATTTTACCGGGTGGGATATTGATTGAGGAGAGCAGAAGGCGTTTTCTGAGGAGAGAATCCGGATGGTCTCTTTTGGAGAGAGGGAGTGTGTGGAGATTGATTAAATAGCTATCTAGTTTTTTTTGTTGCTGCAGATTCAATGACCACGAATGGAGAGAGAGAGAGTAGCGTATGGAACGCTTGGTCTGGGTCGAGTGGCAGCTTCCATAGCGAAGATGTAGCTGCTTGTTGGTTTGTTTTATATGAACGGAGATGTCTACTGTATTGCTGCTGTTGAGTGACGATTTTAATGTCGAGGAATGTGATGTGCGTGTCAGAAATGGTGTGTAAAAAGAGGATGGAGGAGGAGTTGAGGGCGTCGAAGAAGATTTTAAACGAATTATTGGCGTGAGTCCAAATAACGAAGATGTCGTCATTGAACCGTATCCGTAGGTCGGATGCTGTTGGCAGGGAGGCGAGGAACTCATGTTCGACTTTATGAACAGGTTTACGAGCCATTCTGTTCTCCCTGGCTGTGCTTTTGGTTTGTAAATAAATTTTGTCATAGAAGCAAAAGGCAGTGTGGGTTAAAGTGAAGCAGGAGAGTTTCGATAGAAATTCGGTGGAAAGTACCTGTGAGTGTGGCCGTTTGTGAAGGGATGAAAGAGAACTTCAATGACTGATTCGTGGACGGTGGTCGTGTAAACTGAAGTAACGTCAACTGTTGCCAAGAGAATGTTGGAGGTGGGGGGATTTTTGTAGTTTCTTACGATCTCAAGGAAGCGGCTGCAATCGCGGATGATAGAGGATACCAGGGGCCGTAGGTTGAAACTTGGAGTCTATGTAGGCATGAGGCAGGTATGCGTTCCGCGAGGGAGTTGCGGTATTCATGGGAGTCCAGGTAATCCAGTTATGTGGATTTTCGGGAGAAGATAAAATTTAGGGGCGCAGGGGTTGGGTAAGGAGAGATTGTAAATTTATGGTCAAGATTTAACAAGCAAATGCGGGGTTCAAAAGTTGAATATTTTATGAATTCATACCATATTCCAAAGTGGACTACTTTAAATATGTTGCCTTTTGAGACCCAAGAACGTGATAAGATACGTAAATGAAATCTAATCAAAAATAAGAGAAGCAAGATGAAAAAAATTGTGATATAGTTATACATCAAATATACAGTAGAAGGTGTGAATATGCGCAACCGAGCGACGTGTGCCTGGTTTAAGTAGACTAAATCTGTACTATGTAATAAGAATAGAGTTTACTCTAATTGGAATCAAATGCATTAATACGTATCCGTAGGAAGTTCATTGACTGTCATGAAGTTGGAGAATTGAGACAAATATAACATACACAAAAGGCGAGAAAAATTTTTTTTGCAGAAGAGGTGGGTGTTACCATTCCCAAAAAACCGTATCTGGCCTCATTGTCAACAATAGACAGACTTTCGTATGCACCCCCACTTCTAACCTCCTTTGTGTCTTCTGGCCTGAAAGTTTCTAAATAAAATGCTTATTTTTGTAAAGCCCCAAGTTTGAGTCCAGGCAGTAATCAGATGCTTACATTGGTATAAATTACATTTATGGTTCCGATAGTGACTTGGAGTCATAGCTAGCTCGATAACACAAGTTTATTTTTGCCCCTTCATGAAAAATGTTCAAGTTTAAAAGATATTTAGAAGTATAGATTCATTATGTCAGTTTTTCTCCTACAATAAGATAGAATGGTCAAGCATGTTATAGAAGCTGTCTTTGAGAAAAAAACTCCAAACCATATTTGAGGGTGTTAAAATGTGAAAATCAAGAAAAATGCTTAACTTGATGAAAAATTACCAGTTTATGCCATCATTTTCCACTACACGATTCTATATCCATAAGAAATTTGGGGCAACAATAGCACTCATTTGAATTGTTTTTCCATTTGCCTCTTGAAATGAAAATCTCACGATTTATTTGCAATCACATGGATCGAAAGCCCAGCAGGTAGAGTGTAGTGTTTCCCTAAGTACCCATTGAAAATCTAGAAAAAGCCTCTGAAAAAATCCAGTTAAACCCAAGCAGAGTTCTTTTTCTGTGTATCACATCTTTCTGGCAAACCAAAGGAGGTTAAGGGGAAGGAATTTCCCTTTCTTTCAATTCTGATTAGTGAATTAAACTCTCAACTTGGGTCGATTCGAGGTGAGCCATACCCTCACTAACCTTCCAGACCAAACTTCAAATTCAAAAAAGTGGTTTATGTTTACATGTTATCATATATGATCTGTGGAAATCAGAGGTGGGTTCTTGGTACTTGATACTTGATAAGATACGACAAAGATCAGTATGTCCCTTGTTGATTGGCAATACACATGCCTCCCAAGTATAAAGGGACCAGTAGTCTCAAGGAAAAGTATTTGTTGGAGATCAGGTGTGGAATCCTGGATGCATCTTTAGTGTTATCGCAATCTTTTCGATAACGCTTACCCCTAAAGTAGCACAGGATTAACAATAACCGTCAATAAAATTCGCTTCACTGATTGTGTAAAGCAATTTGAAGTGCTGTGCAAAAAATGAAGAATGGAGATCACGTTCTCTCTGAAATAAGTTAAGTCAAAAAATAACGATAATGCTAGTGCACGCCTTATGAAGATCCATGATCAAGGCCCATATTGGTATATTGGCTAGAGTTTGGCCTTAATCTCGAGGGCCTGGGTTTGAATCCTGACACTGGCAGTTTATTCACTGGCATACTAAAATACTTGAATGTCTTTGGGCTGCAATTTTTTAATTTTGGTGCATTGAATGGAACGTTAAAGGCTAATGAGAATATTAGGATTTGCTCCACCCTTCCATTATTCATTAAGAAATCTTCATCTCCACCCAATCATCAACCTATCCTATGAGAAAATAATGGTAGGTATTGGCTGCCTCTCTTAGTAACTGTCTAGCTAAAATATTTGTTATCTCAAATGCCTCCAGTGTAGTGGTGAGATTTCATTCTTGGTTACATCATCCATTAACGCCATTTGCGTTACTTCTCATTGAGAGATTTTGCAAAGAAAATTGGAATAGGATCATCTACATTATTTTACCCAATATCTATCTATCCATATACTGAATGATGTGCTCATTAATACACTTTATTTGTTTATAAATTAGCTGTAGCTGATTGGTAGTAATATTATGGGGCAGTCAAGGGGGTTTAGGGTTCCAATTTGCGTGTAGTCTTTCGAAACACTCATTCAAATATACAAGTGCATTTGAGACACATGTGGAATGTTGAGTGGCAATACATTTCAAATATTCTCGATGAATGAACTGGATTTGTAGGACTTAGTAAGGAATGAGTTATATATCCTTACCAATCAAAACTAACCCTGAGGATGAATGTTATTTAAACTTAATATTATTAAGCTGTTTTCATTGATTAAACAGATTAACACATTTAATTTTGGGTTATAATTTAAGAGACTCCCATAAGTTTGGGTCAATTCTAGCTCCATACCCAACTGGAATTACAACCACATTGATTGACATGGTCCTTAGCTCAGCTCATCGTGGTCCACACTGAATGTGTTAAGCTTTAATTTACATCCTGAAGAATCACATGCATGGGATGGAAGGAAAATGGCTGACAATAAAGAGGAATTTTGGTAATTAATCCATAATATCATTTAAAGGGAAAAGAATATTACCACGAGACAAAAGTTTGTCATAGACTTTCTTGATATGTGAAATAATGAAATCCAGTGATAAAAGATGAACACTTTTAATTAGCATCTTACATCCCATTCAATTAACACTTCCTATTGTAATATATTTTATACACACTGATTCGATATTATGACACATTGTTAGCAGCTACAAGTTTCTACGTGTTAACATTATTAAGACTAAGAATACTAAAGAGGATATTATCACAGAGGAATATTCATAATACTGAAATTTTTTTTAACCTGATCAATAAAGAAAGCCATCCAATTAGTAACAGGTATAAGTGATCACATGTCAAAACAACATACATATATTATTTTGAAAAAAACATCAACAGTGTGAAACTTTGATTTTACGATTGATAACAATTGTTTTAAAAAGTCACCAGAAGAAAAATGATGGTAACTAGAAATGACTTTAAGCATCATCTTTCATTTATCAGCTAATAGTTCATATTGTGAAAATCTCGTCTTTTTTATTTTCTTTGGAAATATATTTATTGAAGCCTTTTCACTTAGTTAATAGCCAATGGGCCAATTATACTACTTTACCCAGTGGACATTTAGTGTAAGTTGTTAATAAGTAAAAAAAATCAAATTAGGCAACCAGAAAATGTTTCTTATTTGTTTCATTTTTTAA
This sequence comes from Platycnemis pennipes, assembly GCA_933228895.1. Taxonomy (NCBI): domain Eukaryota; kingdom Metazoa; phylum Arthropoda; class Insecta; order Odonata; family Platycnemididae; genus Platycnemis; species Platycnemis pennipes. The sequence continues at coordinate 60,249,714 of OW121853.1, forward strand.
TTAAACAAATATTTGTATTAGTTAGGTAGGTACCTAGTAAAAAAGTATTGTGAAATTGATGAAGGGAAGCTTTTTGGCATGAAGACACAACCCTTGAATAACTTTTAAGATCCCTCAATATCAAATAATCTTCCAAGTGTAATGGTATGCTTGTGGTTACTTATTTATAGCTGTGAAAGTGAGCTGAAAAGTTGTATTTCATGAAATGAAAAACAAATTGTAAATGAAGGATTAAATTGGATTTTCTCTGCAATAACAGCTGTAAAGTCAAAGTTTCACTGCACAAATTGGGTTAAAGTTACAAATGCCCAAATTTTGAAATATATATTCACATTATTGCTGAGATACAGCAACTACAATGAGTTTGTTTTCTTTTATTGCATAATGACAGATAATGAATTTTTGGGACATATTATAACAGTAAAATTTTTGTACATGTTCATACCAAGAACATCACTACTGACATGTACCCAATTACCCAAGCACGTATCCAACACTCTAGTAACACCTTTAGAGTACACTTAACAAATTGCGTACACAGGATAGGATTATTGCTTTAATGGTGCTTTACACAAAGACTTTGAGTTTGAATTAAGTTAAATGTTGCCCATAAACACCATATATAATGTAAAAGTATAACAGTGAGCATTCTAAATTTTGAATCACTGGAAATAGCCATAAAAAGGAATGTTTATGATATGGAAATGTCATAATTGAAAAAGGAAAGTTTACCCCTAGTGTTTCATGACTTTTTGTACCTCAAAGGATGTCATACGACATTTGGGTATGAAAGAATTAGGGTTGTAAATCATTTTGGTACATTTGATGATTTAGTCCAGTGAAAAAGTAAAAATGAAACTTTTTGGGTGCATAATTCACATTTCAAATCAGACTTCTTTTAATGTTTAAATATCAGAGGAAATTAACAGAAACTACTACCCCTTTCTGAACCATTCTCAGCATTGAAAGGTTCTTTGTTTTTTCATTGACCAAAACTCTAAATTGATGGCATAGCAATCAACTGGAATTGCATTTCATGTATACATAGATGAAATTCTCATTCAACCTCCTGAAGATCACAAATCCAGAAATGAGCAGAAATTTTTTTGTTAAAATTGTTTATATATCCAATGGCAATTGATCCAATTTCAAAGGCTCAGTTTTCGACTATTTCATCTAAGATTTTCAATTCATCTAATTTTATGAATGTCAAGGTTATTAATTCTATACATGTAAGTTTTCCTGCATTAGGATCCTCTTAGGATTTTTGGTGCATATTGGTAAGTTTTTCATCAATGTATTTTCATATGGGAATGAAACTATTTTAGCAAGTGGAAGTATTACAATAGGAGGTAAGTGAAAGCAATTATGGAGAATTGTAGTGTTTGCATAATGTTTAATCGCCTTTCTTATCATTAATACCTGAAGAGACAAATTTTTGAAATCCTGTTTTGTTGTCCTAAATCAGTTTGATATTATATGATATTATATAAAACTGTCCTTGTTTATTAAACATTCACCATCATACTCATTCATTCTATATGTGCCTTCTCAATGTTTCCTCTTACTTTCTCTCATTCTTCGTTAAATGATTCTGGAGGACATTTTAAATGAAAATCAAGATTCAATAAAACATTTTTACCACAGTTAACTAATGTACTAGTTGAATTTTGGAATACCATAGTTAACCCATATTTGCGACCCAAATCTGTTTAAAAAAAATATTTTCTCACATATCATTTAATAGTTAATGAATCCAATTGATGGTGTAAACCCCCAATGCATATAAATCCAACATAATTAGGTGAACATTATCATTGTCAACAGAAATACTACTTCACATATGAACAACTCCTAATCCAATGCAAATATAAATATAAATATCACTCCAATTCTAAAACATGATATTGAATAATGCAGCAAGCAAACATCATATAGATTTACAATATACTTACACCCACGCACTCGACATTAACAATTCTGCTTAAACTTTAAAACCTGTATAAACATATCTCTCAATCACACCTAAATATGAGTAACATGAATCCCATTCATTATAATTACTCTTGAATCTCAAATCTATCATCTAACGGAACCATTATTGTCAACACAGCCCTTGAGTATGTTTTTAAACATCTCAATCGATAAAATTATTTTATTATTCTTGGTTTATATAGCTTGCTCTGATAAACCAGAATATTGATTTTCACTTTAATCAAAATATAAGTATTTACACATATACATTGTTTTACTTTATATTTTCACAGGGACACTACTAAAAACAAATGTCTATCATGAAATATTTCTACATAGATGGGTTTTAAGTGAGGTCCCTTCCAGGAGAACATTAGCAACATTAAATGCCATTTCCAATGGAAATAATACCTTTTATGAAATTATTACAAAAATCCCAATTCTTGCTTTAAATTAAAAATATTTCAATTTCTCTAAGCATCTCAAGAAATATTCATCTCATGTGTGAGCATTTCATTGGTGGTGCTAATATTTAACAAGTGTACATATTTTGCTATAAAATCCACTCTGTTTTTCATGACTGTACAGGAAGAGATCAATTCCTAAAGTGATGGAACCCTTCAATACTATGGGAGTATTATTAAAATTAGGAGAGGCCATCATTTATTTTTTATTTATTTTTTTGAGGACATAACTTATAGGTACATAACCTTAACTACAATTAGTTGCTCTCATTCCACATTCACTGTAATTGTTCATCTTAAGTTAGATTTGCATGTCATTAAATGTTTTTAATTGATTACATCCGTCTCTCTTGCTGGATATTGATTATATAATCTTTTTCAAAAGTTCTTATTGCCAACTTTGGATTTTTGTCAGAATTCTCTAAGCTCTATCAAACTACCTTTTTAGCGTAAATTTTTTTTAGACATGGGGGAAATTAAATTTTGACATGGCTTAGCTCCTACATTTTGCTGTGGCAGTTTTGATAAAATTTTGATTCAATACTTGAACTCCAAATATTTATTTCGATGAAAAAATAAAAAGATTCATCTTAAAAACCTTGGCTCAGGTCTTCAGTAAATAATGTTCATCTTATTTTCATCTCATGTCAAAGAAAACAATCTTTAAATTTGGATTCAATTTACCAAACAAATATTTTGTGAACATTATTAGACCATGAGGAATGAAGCACTTAAATTTTTTCTCTAATTATTTATTTCCCAAATAGGTACTGTTGAAATAAGGAATTAAATTAATAGTTTTGCTTTGTAAAACTGCTCCCCATTGTTCAAAGAAATTCAGCCACTTTATTTCTAGTTGAATTTATTTACTGACTACAACTGTGAAATGTTTCAAGACATTTATCTGTCCTTTGTTTAAATGAATATCATCACATTTGCAATGGCAAATATTGGCATATTGCAACTGATGAGTAAACATATTATAGCACTTATATCTTAAAATAATAAGCTGTGCATATTTGTGTTAATTTTTGTATTGCACCCCAGTTTGTTTCTTGATGCATCCCAAATCTTGCCCAATTTTTAAATTTATTACAATTCTATCAGTAGATAGTTGTCAGCATATTTATAACATAGAAAAATCAGCAAACAGCATTTTCACCATGCTTACTATCACATCTTCCGGAGAAAAAAAACTATTCACTCTTTTACTGATACACATACATTTTCCATACCTGAAAATTATTTCAGATGCATTACAATTGATTATGGCCATTAGAGATTTCAACATTGATTCAAGGTATAATCTAACATGAATGATGAGGATATTAATGAACTGATAATGAAGTACTGAAAGGACATTTCATATGCATCTTCCATTTAAGAATGGCAAAATGTAAGTCAAATACTGATTGACTTTGCAAAGCAAAGATACAACTTGCAAAATGCTGGGACATTTTGCAATATGCTCATGGGATGGATATATTAATTGCAATCACATTCATCCCAAATTCATTTTTTCTCTAAAAACCTTTTCCTACTTAAAAATATGAGCAGATAAAAGTGTACCCATTATATACAATCCAAGTTCTGGAGAGCAAAATAAAAGATTTTGATTGGCATATGTGTTTTTCTTCTAGTTACACACCAGGAAAATTGAGAGAATCATAGTAGTAAAACAAACTTACTGATACTGTAAGTTAATAATAAATTAAATTAACTCACTTATTATCTGTACTTAAAGTGAGCTAATCAAAATGTATTTAAGTATCCCTGATCGAATCTAAAATATAATAACAATAGTTATAAGCTCTTACGAAATTCAACTCTTAGGAAAATAGGCATTTATGGGTTTTGCTGCTAATTTTAAAAGTACATTAGGAAACCATTGTGGAATGACATAACTAAAACAATACAAACATGTTATCACTAGCACCCATCTTAAAAGGCTGCTGAAACAATATCTCATGTGCCAACGATTATGATATTACATCTGCAAAGTAAAGTTTTGACCATGGCAATTGATACAGTCATGTACATACATACATTGCTATAAAAATGAAACTATAACTAAAATGCAACCTTTCACTTTGATGATTAATTGTTATTAGTATATTACAAGTTTGAGACCATCAACATTCATAGCATGATGACCTGATTTCGAAAAATAACTTATTGACTACTTGCTGTTCAGTAAGTCCGGTCACTTATTGTTCCATGCATGTATTGGTCATGTGCTCCTGGCTGAATCGGTTCCACATGATTTGAATATGGTATTGGTGGAACAGGTCTTGGTGGGGGAGGAGGTCTATCTTCAAGAGAGCCGTAACTTGTCATCCTGCTGTTCAAAGATGTTTGCTGACCATATGCTGTGTTGGCCTGCAAGTAAATAAATGGCACAAGTTTCCTAGTCAGCATACCTACATAAATCATAATAAATCATAATGAAGCACTCTAATGTAGGATAAGAGGGAACAACACTGAAAGTCTGAGCATGCAACATTACAGTTTCAGGTTGCAAATTCCGGTTGAACCTACAGTTAACAAATAAATTTTGTACTATGCAGAAAGTGAGTGATGTTATGTTACAAGTAGCTCACTACTGTGGCAGCTACTTTTCTCTGTAGCTGTAGCTCGCAGCAATTTTTTTTAAGTAGCCATAAATGTAGCAGCTACAGGCATTTCAGTAGCTTGTACATATTCTCAAAAATATTTTTACTCAATTTTACCAATTCACCCACACAATAAAATCAAGTATAACTGAACCAGCAGATAAAGTTGCTTCTGGCTCAACAGCAGCCTTTCTTCCATATTACTTTAAAATATTTTTCCACATCCTTTACCTGCTTATCTTTCTTTCTTCAAGAGATTTTATACTTTTGTTGAGCGTGTCCTATGGAAAATCTATTTTAACGCTTTTACTGCCAGTGGGCTGATATATCGGCCCTCTATGGTTGTGCGAAAACTGCCAAGGGCCGATATATCAGCCCACCTATATTACATCATCACGTCTTTGTAATGGTTACAATTCCTTCAAATCAGAGACAGCATGAATAATTTTTACATCCTCTTAAAAAGTGAAATATATGATCAAAATCGAGAAAAATAAAAATTCATATATTAAAATTAAGTGCTTCAAATATATCTTAATGAGCGTGCCCATTGGCTGGGCATAATGGGCTTGGCAATTTTCGCACAGTCTACTTTAAAGGGGCTGGCAGTAAAAGGGTTAACCTCGTTCTTCAGTTCCTGAACACTCATTTCCTTCTCAAATATTCTCAGTTTTTCCTTAAGTTGGTACATACATAGTGGTCCTTTCCTCTGAGGAATGGAATCCTTAACCTCATGCTGTGTGCATCCACCTTTAGTAGAAAGTGAATTGCACAAATAACAAAGATTAATGCCTCTGTTCATTCATAAGGTGTCGAGATTTTAATTAGTTTTGATGAGCATTAGATATTGCTCTCATGCAATCATTAGATTAAATAAAAATAAATTGTTAATCTAATGGAGATGCTTCACATTCCAGGTTTTTAGAAATACTCTGGGATGAGGAGCTGGTAGTGTTAGTAGTCATTCGCCCATTTTTCAAGCTAACATCGGTTCTTTTAGGAAAAAATGGAAGGGGCAAAAACGTTGTGCTAACAACTTGATGTACAATTAAGTTAAATGGTAGCAACTCAGTACTATTCAAGGAATTGATTTCATATTTAAATTACTTTGTATTAAATACTTGGTTAGATAAGTTCTTGGAAGCCCAGAGTGTCCCCTGGTTTTACAACTCATCCTCATTAAAGAATTTGGCCAACTTAAAATGACACTGGAAATACTTTTCATCAAACAGTGATACTATCACTTTACATAGGCATCATTACTTAAATGATATTTCCACCAAAAATTACAGAATGTTTGGATTTGATATTTTACCCAGAGACTTGCTTGGATTCAGCAGATGTTTTAGTGTGTTGGTTCACTTACTTCAAGTACATTGGGATTACATACCATAGATACTGTTGCTCAGATAACATCAGGTCTGAGGAAGTCTATTCACCCACCATAAATATTTGAGATAGAAAACTAGGGGTAGAAAGCTACAATAATTATTATGTGATTGGCTCTATAACACATAGATTAAATTAGTTTTCTTGAGCTCAAAAAGTATTTAGCTAAACTTCAACCCATCAAAGAAAGATCTGGTGCTTTCCCGGCATATCTGCTATGGATATGCTAGTCTAGCTATGCTAAATGCTAGACTAACTATGCTATGCTAAATAGCTAGTTATGCTATGCTAGCTATGCTAAAGCCAGTCCATTCAAGCGGTCTTCTGTCATTCTGCTGAAAAGATATGTTTATAATCAGCGTAAGGTGGAGAAAGATCGCTCGGCAGTGCAAGTAGTCACTGGAAACGTGCACAACAATTGACACAGAGTTCTAATATTGGCAGAGCTGCTGCTGTGTTGTAGGCATCTGCAGGAGACTTTGGCATAATATTTTCTCTCATCTCTTATTAGCTTTTCCTTCAAAGCTAAAAAACAAGGAAGGTCCTCTTTATATACTTCAGCACCTTGCAAAAGATCCTCAATATCTTCATTACTAAAGTTATGGGAAAGTAGCTTTTGCAACTGTCCGATTTTTTGCAGCTGAGTGTTAGGAAACCTGGACGACATTCCCTTTAACTAATAATCTAGAAAATGAATATATATTGTAAGTCATTGATACTCTTCAATAGACTGTCTGAATATTCAACCTATTTGTTTGACAACCGGTATTTCTGCGGACCGTGATTTCTGTACCCATTTCATTTGCAAGGGCCTCAGCCATATTGAAATGTTTTTGAATGCATCCGTGCTAGTTTCATGTTGCCTCTGTGGACTGGCTGTGGTCGTATTGATAAGCTGACCTGAAGAAATTAAATCAATTTCAATGCCTTGTAATGATCGAGATAACGGCAGTGTGATTCCTAAAATATCAGCGAGGATTACCAAGCTTACATGAAATTCCGACGACATGATAGCCTGGAGCAGCGAAAATGCAGGTTTAGCACTTCTGACCCCTTCTTCAGCCATATTTTGCAAAATTCCAGGAAGACATGGCAAGATGTCCAAAACGTAGTGCACAAAACAAAACGAACGTAATTATAACGGGACCGTATTCTAATTCTAATAAAAAATCTTGTCTATTTTTTAAGCATCTGAGGGGGCACATGCCCCCATGCCCCCCCCCCCCCCCCCCTAAATCTGCATATGTGATGTGGTGTAGTTGAATTATCAATTGCTTTGAATCATCATTCAGTTCCAAACAGAGATTTTTAAGCCCCTTGCATCGATTGAGCCTTATTCAAAAGATAAAGAAGAGTCAACAATTTAGCAATATGTTAAATAGGGTATTCAACACAGCTAATCAGAGTCAATACTAGACTTATTAGTATCAACTGTTTTCAAAACAAGTGACACTAATGTGAATAATGGTATATTTTTAGCATTGGTCTCATTAATACTGGCTAAAAACAATTCTGATGGGATAAATGCTTTTTAAATTAAACGCCTTTTTTGCGGAAATAAACATTTTTTTGAGGATTCTCTCTGCTCTTACCATTAACTACTGCATACGCTCACAACCTTTCAAGTATCTAATCCATGACAATGAAGACCTGAATTGCAACAGTGGACTTTCTCATTCATTATAGCTGCTGCTGTGCATCATACAGAATCATCATTTTATTTACTAATTACAAACACGTTCTCATAAGTTGCCCCACATTCAGGGCACAAGGGCTAAAACTACCAAACCATATTTGAAGAATAATGATTTCATTTTACCATCCTTCACCTTATAATGACAATGTGAGGGAGCACATAATGATTCATTAATGTGATCCCTAAAATGGCTAATCAAGAAGGTGTGCTTACCGCAGGTGGATCATCCCAACCCGTCGCTGTTGTGGGTTCATCGGGCCACGTAGCAAATTCTTGGACCGCATTGGTGTTCACTCCCCCTGGGTCTCCTTCACCACCTGGTGGGCCCAATGGCTGATGCTCAGTACCTGCTGCACTCTTAGCTGAATCAATTGGATTCCAACTTGCCACTTCATCATCTGTTGGCTCAGCCCATGATTGCAATTCCCCGGATGCAAAAATTGCATAGAATACAACACCAAAAAAGTGCACGCATGCCGCCATTATGAAAACAGTTTTCCAACTCTCTCTGGTCTGAAAGGTAAAGAAAATATCAAAGCACATGAAGTGCATACATAGTTTTATAATTCATAGCATGCATACTAGTGTATAGGTTGACCCCACAAATTTTTACATAAAATTTCCATTTTTAGATATCCCACATAAACAGAAAGAAGTAGGCTGTAGAATTAGTGTTTGGAGTAAGGAAAATCATAATTGTGTTGCTATTATTACATGGCATTATTGGTATTAAATTTTGGGATGCATCCTTGTATATACTTCATTCATACCCCAGTAATATATTTTTAAAAATTTTACTATAAATGCCTCTTTTGCATATAGGCCAACCCTTTATTTTTTTCATTGAAATTTTGTATTTGAAATTCAAACTATGAATGAGTATGTAAGTAATTTCATTCATTATAAAATATTAATTGATAGTGATTAGATACCTAAGTATGAGAATGATTTAATAGTATTGGATTTCATAGAATATCATATTTTTTCCTGACTAGTGGCTCACCATTTATTTAGACAAAGAAGATGTGCAATAAAGAAGTATTGATGTCTGGCTTGATAAAAATACCAAGATGCTGCTTAATCAAAGTAAGCCCTTCAATATAAGAATGCTAAGAATTTTAAAATATGCAGGGATTTAATTGATGAGAAAGAAAACAGCCTGTCACATGGGAATGAGAAACTGAGTTGATTCAAAAAAGGCCTTGACACCTTCAACTCTTTCTTCTCTTTTGTGTGCATTTTCTGGTTTGCTAAAATTGAATGCACATACATGTACTGTGATGCTGTCAAATAAATGAATGATGAATACTAAAGATCTAATAATTTTCTTCTAGCCTTAATGAGTATTTTATTCATGGAATCCATTTTGAGATTTTGATTATGAATGATGCAGTTATCGTCATTTAGTACACAAAATGAGCAGTAATCACCTTTCATCACATGGATTTTGAAGTCAAGTGATAGCAACATATTACCCAAGTAAATCCTTTGACTCTCATATTACCACAAAAATTGGTGCTCTCGGGCATATGTGTTAAAGAGGTAGAGGTACGATGCATGATTGAGCATAAATAATGGTAAAGTACTTGAAAATAATTTTAAATAATATTGATAACAAATATCATAGTAGAATCAAACATCATTGATTCTCCAAGAGGATTCAAAATTAATTTTATTGAATAAAAGAGAATCACCTCCATGCTCATATCAAGATTTTCAAATTACTATCTGGTTTACTAATTATCATTTATCCATTCAGTTTGCTGCATCATCCATCCTTCATATCCTCCATATCCTTTGCATACTTGACTTATACTACCAATAATATAAAAAAATTGCCCTCAACTGCTAAACATGCATTTGAATATCATTAGAGAGTTAAGAGAGAAATACAGGAGATATTTTTTATCTTCATTGCAAATAATGACCATTCCATACCTTTGTATAACAGGAAAAGAATAGGGAAGAATGCTATGTGAGAGTGATCAATGGAATCATAAAAGTGGGGCAAGGAAGAGGAAAAAAATATTAGCAACTGCAGGGGAAAGCCTGAGAAGGGGCAAGTAGTAGCACCTTGTTAATAATAATCATTGTTTTCAATCATTATTGTTTTTAATCATTACCATTTTATTAATTAAACAAAATTTATTGATATTAACATTGAATTATCATTGAAAATACCTACATGGTCTCTGGTAATGTTGTCAATGGCGATGGGGCAAATGAGTCCAGCAATTGTTCCAATGCCATTAGACATTCCCATCAAAATGGAGGCATAGCGAGGGGCTATATCCAAATGGTTGACATTGAAACCTGTAAAGGAATAGATTTTCAAAGGTTACTTTGAATCTTCATATAGATTTCGAAGCAATGTGTACACCATACATTTTTGAGAAATGCAATATTTTTTTTAAGGCTTAAAATTAAATTTACTTAAGCTGGGTTATGAATTAAATGCCATAAAAATTAATCCACATCCCACAGTAACTGGCACTCAAATGGCTTTGTGGCATCACCTTTGCTTAAACCCTTCTACTGCCAGCTTAGGTAGGTTTTAGGTAGACTGTGTGAAAACTGCCCAGCCCATTTCCATGAAATTCGTAATATTATGAATTTTACATAAATTGAAGCATTTATTTTAAACTTATGAATTTATTATGTATTTATGTAGATGTTGACGATATAGTTCAGGTTTTTATGAGGACGAAAAAATCATTCATACTGTCCCTGATTACCAGAAAATATAATACATATCACAAATATGTAATGACGTTATGTGTGGCACATTATCGCCAGTCATCGCTCAGGGAGTTTCAAGCACCTCCGCAGAGGTGCCACGAAGGGAGTGAGGACGGAAGCAATTCAGTTGGACGATTCACTGTGGTTACTTGACGTGCCAACTATGGCGATCCGTGAGGAAACCCCAAGACTTCCGGAATGTGGTTCCAATTCCTCCTTACTGTGCATCGTATACTTGCGATTAACCCGAACAAACTTACTGCATTCGTTTGACTCAACACGTGTGTTTCAATTTCCCTAAATTATGCAAGCAGGCTGATATATTGGTCCACTGGCAGTAAAAGAGTAAAATAGTCTGAAAAGGCATGGTCTTAAAGTAATTTAAAAGCATGTTTCCAACTCGTATTCTCTTAAAAAGTATACAATTCTACTAGTTTGGAACGATTCTGTGTAGTCTTAATATTTCAAATGAAGCAAGATAATTTGAGTTCAGGATAATGCATTTCTTTGTATATTTTTTCATCTTGAAACAAAATGAGTGAAGTCAGATACACAAACACATCTATTTCAGATTCAACCTTAACCTGTTGACTTTACATATTTCAATGAGAGGCAATGATTTTTTAAAGGTGTAAATCAACGACATTCATTCAATGTGCACATCATATCTGAATATTTATAGATTGTGCTTCGCTTTTGCATGCTTTTGTTGGTACTTATCTAACAACATTATGTAAACTAAAAAATGTTTCTCTTTTTTGTTATTTATATTTGTAGTATGTTTTTTGTCATAAGTGTACCTACTGCATGGGTATTTATTTGCTTCTGGGACTTGCATTTTACACTTGTGACTATATTGGCATCTCATCAAATGTGTTCCTTTTATATCTGGATTTTATTTGCTGATCCAATCAAAACCTCAACAGTTTTAGCTGAAATGAATGAGGTGAAACTGGTCCAACTAATGGTCAGAATGAATATATTTTAAACTGGCTTTGATTGAGAATGATATCACCACTCCATGTTTGAGGAATATGACCCAACATCAGATTTCTCATGGACAGATTATGAAATGAAGATAACACATACCTGAAATGGCAAATCCACTGAAAGCAACTCCAAAAGTGAGAGCTATAGTTGCTGCTGTTGCTGTTTTGGCATATGCAACCACTAGGAAGAATATTGCTTCCATTCCAAAGCCTCCACAATTGAATATCTTTCTTACATTGGTTGTTGTAAGTAAACCTGTTTTACGAACATGATCAGCTAATAAACCACCACATGGAACTATGACAGTCATCAGTAGATGAGGTAGGGCACCTAGCAATCCAGTCTGCAAAGAAAAAAACATTATGTTATTGCAGATTTGTGGAGAGAAAATAATTGAAATGCCGTTAACAACATTCAATTTAAAAATAAGATACAGCATTCTTCAATGTTGGGATGAATTTTCACTGTCTTTGAGTATTTATAGAATAAGAAAATCTTTTTTCTTCCATGGGTTTGAATTCACAAAAATTGATTCAATGATTAATCAACCATTATAAATCTGACTGCATTTTTCACAGGTATTGTGAAAATAATGGTGATGAGCACTCAATGATGGATGAATGCAGAGATTACTATGCATTACTAAGCCAAACACTGTATAGAGAGGGACCAAGTATCTTACACTACACTGTTAATTTAGTATTTTCAGATAAAACTTTAAATTTTTTCACTGTTATTTTTTTCATCTCGTCAACAGACTACATATTTTAACAGAGGAGCTAATTTTTTTGTGATAGTTTTTACACATGATCCTTGGGGTATTTCAGAGTGAGAGAAGTGCTGAAAGATTCTGGAGGAGAGAGTCTGGGATTATGAGATTCCTCTGTAAGTAGTTTAATTTAATATAAATAATTAGTTGCACGCATGAGTATTTCAATTTATTAAAAGTTTCCTAACACTATAATTTATTTTTGTTTGAAACTGAGAGGTATCAATCTTAATAATTTAATAATCACCGATAATTACTCCAGAAAGTTAATACTGTGAACCTTCCATGGTTTTGCCAAGAGTTTAAATATAAATCAGATTATGAGAGAATTTAATAAATAATTAGAGCTAGAAATTGTATGGAGCTAAGATGGTATGATGGGCATCTCTTGGTATCTGTTGGCTCACTAATTTATTTTTTGGCTTTATTATCCTCTTTGGTGAACAATTCTTTCAGATGCAATTAACATGAAATATTCGAGGATCACTCACAAAAAAACCATTAAGATGAAATCGTTAGCATTTTATGCTTACATACCTCTTCTATTCTAAAGTGGAAGGTCTGAAGATAGGATGCCTGGAAGAGGACCAGAAGGTAGAAGTTCCAAGAGCGACAGAAGTTGGCTACTATTATGGCATAGACAGGCATTGAGGAGAAGAATTTCTTCCATGGTGTGGTGGCTACTGTAGGCATTGCAATTTGAGAAACAGATCCTAGTGACTGCTCTATGTACATGAGCTCTTTAGCACTGATTGTGGGATGTCTCGAAGGCCTCTCAAATGACAACCAAAGCCAGACGATGTACCATATCAAACCAACGACGCCTGCAAAATATGTTGAGATGTGTTAGTAAGCATCAAGTATCTGAACAAGTAGTTGAGTGAATTACAAACCTATTGCACACACATTAATTATATCTAGTTTCCCATATACATGCATGGATTATACTAATGTACACATAATGATAATAAAACTGTTATAATAATAGAAATATTTGAAATTGATGCACTAATTTCATAAAATATTGTCTAAACACAACTTGTAAAATTGAAATAGATACACACCATTGAATTTGAAAACAGGTATAAAATTCACATTAATGGAATGATTATTTTCTGAGATTAAAAATTTTCAAAAGCAAATTTTGGATGAAATGAATTACTACTCATGGTGACGAGATTTCCCTGGCAAAATTAACCTCCTTCGCGGTGGGTGGGCAGGGTGTACAGGGATAGCAGTGCATGCCGTGGAATGTAGCTACATGACCTTTACCCACCCCTTATAGTTCATGGAAGGTAGAGGAGTGGTAACGAGCACCCGCCCAACAATCCGTGGTGATCACACGGCTACCCCCAGCTTACCTCCGCCCTACCCGCCCTAGAGTGTAGGGGAGGTGTAGCGTCACGCCCGCTGTACCCTTGCTTGACCGCGCACGGCTTACACGCCGATTACCTTCCCTTTACCCACCCTGAAGGGTAAATGGAGGGTGGGCGTACCTCTTATCTGTACCTTTCTGACGCTTACCCTCGCTCAAAGAAGGGAATAGTGGTACGATGCCATTCATCGGGTGTAATGAAGGGGTAGTGCGGAAATAGCAGCGGACGCCTTAAGTAGGAAGGGTCCGAGCGACCTCCCCATGAAAACCCCGTACAGATTTAACAGTCATTCCAAGCGAGCAATTTTGGTTGCTGTTTATGTAGTATCGGTTATTACTGTAGACATATACGGGACGCTTTAGGAAGAAATAATGGAAAAGGAGTGTAGCATAGAATACAAAAAGTGGTCCGCGAAGGTTAGGCTTCGCAGTGAGCAGATGGTGAGAAATTGTGAGGTGACTCTGTCAAAGAAATTGAAACTAGCCGGAACAAATATTTCAAGCTAGTGTTGCTGCAAGATTTAAACAATAAGGGCACTATTCTGCGAAAAGAAGCAAATTTGACCCTGATAATGGGCAAAGGCGATACTTAGCCCAAAGGCCACATGGCAGGTACGATTTCGTCATTAATTCACGATTGTCTGTGCGCTTGTTTTGGGCGCACTACTCAGCATAGTTTTTTATTCGAGGATTATATAGTACACGTTTTTTTGCTTTTCTTGCTGTCCGATGATGAATTTCCGCATCAAATTATAACGCACTAATGAATGAATATATTCAGCGAAAGCTGGACCAGAATTTTCGTCAGTTATGACTTATATGGTAAAGAATTATGCATCATTTTTCATCGAAAACATGTCCTCTTACTTGTCCTAAAGATGAGGATCCATCTAATACTTTGCAAGAGGAAGAAGCTTGAGCTTCATCTCATGCGCTTCCAAAAATGAATTTAAATACATTTCTTGAAAAGAGCTTTCGTGTTATATTAAAATTGTCTCCGTTTTATTCATGACTTAACTGAGAATGTTATATCAATATGCTGAACATCATGTAAGTATACTAGAGAGATTTCAAGGCATATCGCCGCCCTCTTCTTCCCCTACACTTCACGGGTGCGAGTGCTACCTTCCACTACCCACGCCCTAAAGCCCAGGGAGACGTGGGTGGGACGTCGCGAGGGGTTTCCCTAAAGCTGCTCAACCAGTCCCCTGCCCTTGGATGTTCTAAATTAACATCCCACTACCACCGCTCGCCTGTAAGCCGTGGGTACCACTACCATTCGCCTACAGTCTGTCGTGTCGTTTCCCTACCCTCGGCTTACCCTTTATTTTTGCCAGGGCTCATCGGGTTTACCAAAAGGTGCTCAGAAAATAATACATAAAAGACAAACCAGAATACCATTCACTATCAGTGGTTTTCGATAAAACTGTTGAGATAAATGCGAAATAGGTTTGAAGAAACAAGAAAGAGAAGGAGATACATCACATGGAATTTGGATTCCGTGAATAATATGAGGCATGAATAAGATTGGAGAGGTTGACAAGTTGTAGAGGAAAAAAATAGCACAGTCCTGTGCACTCACCGTAGAAGTAAAATGGTGCCTGCCAGCTGATTCCGCCCGTCAGGATTCCAGAGAGAGGCATTCCCAGCACGACTCCAGCGTACGAGCCGCAAAACGCTAGGGTGGCCAGGCGTGAGCGCTCCAGCGGTGGAGCCCAGAACCTCCAAATGCCGTGACATGCCGGATATGTGACGCCCTGCGAGAGGCAGATGGACGAATGTCATATGCACAGTGGAAATTTTACCACAACACTGAAAATGGCGAATACACAGAAGGATAGGAACATGCAAGAGTATCGACTTAACCGTATCTGACAGCATATAAGACCGTTACATAAGACGCGCCCCCATTTTCACAGGGTTAGTTTCTGAGGCTGAAGTTCAAATATATGACCCGTGGGTGATTTTTGAGCCATAATTTGGAAATGAATGTGCGTCTTAATTGCCGTCAAATACGATGCAAGAAATTGAATTACTCGCCTAAAGCCCTTAATGATAAAGCACGGGAAGTTCTCGACCATGCCAAATCCAAAAATGCTCATTTTAAGGGTTGAAGGGGCACCATCGTGAATGATTAAAGCAAAATTTGTGAGTTCTTCTGTTTACTAACGTAGTTTTTGTTGGTTTTGACCAAGGAGGTTTGAATGTACTGTAGGAGACCTTGGCATGCTAGCCTATGGGTGACAATGAAGCCGGAATGGGGATGCATGGGAAAGATAAGCCCCATCCTACTACGTTCTAAACATTGCGTTTTATATTTGCGTTTAATGCACATAGCATTATGGAAACACTATGTGCATTAAAACATTAGTAAAAAATAAATCGTACCTAAATTTCATCGCAGAGGAATCAGGCAATATTTCTAAAGGCCGCTTTACACGATAAAATCTTTTGTACAATTTCTTGTGCAAACGCTTTTATAAACTGAACGAAATTGTATGTTTGTCTGAATGGAATTAGAACAGGTTCTATTTCCCGTTCAGTCATTCAGACAATCGCACAAGCGTTCGTACAATTTGCCGCTTTACACGGTACAATTTCCTCATACAAGGGTTTGTATAAAAAATTGTACAAAAATTGAATCGTCTAAAGCGGCCTTAACGCTATTAAAGAGATATATTATTGAATTTGATTCTACAAGAATTTATTTTCAAATGTTAAAAATGGTTCGAATTAAATCTAATTAAACTACATATTTGGTAATAACAAACTTTGTAAAAATTTCACTAGGTGTATTTAAAATAACGACGGGTTTCATTCAACAGTGGACGTCATCAGGTGCCGATGAACGTTGGACGAAACCGGTCTTTTTTTAAATACACGTAGTGAAATGTTTACAGTTTTTATTTTTATTACGATGTGATTTCACAAAGTTGAGCCTGATACTATAGAATACATATTTGGTACTTATTTGCATGTTTACGCCCTTAACTCTGTTCATTTGGCGGTTTAAAAAATACGTTCTACTATTCATTTTGCTGCTTTAAGATTTCCGCGTGAAAAAAAAACTTCATCCGTACGAGTATCGCGAGTAGCAAGCCCGTGTATCCGCTATCAACATGGCCGCAGGCTTTTCAAATCAAATAAAGCGGGGACCTCTTGTGTTTCTGCCGCCACCACAAAATTGGTGCCTCAACATAAGTGACCCTCTGTTCCTGCTAGTCCTAATATCCTCATTTTACCTTTTTACTTACGTATTTCAATCTTTAAAAGATTCTCTCTCAAAACAATGCGATCATTTTCCTCTCTTTCATCAACTTTCTAAGTACATTTCTCTTTCTCCAACATGGCTAATCCAAAGAAGCAAACTCATACCATAACTGTCCCCAACCAAGGTATTCTAAATTCCACAAACAATAATTGACAGCAAATAAGTAGCAAACAACTGAGCCCATCAAACCATTTTAGATGGGGAATGATGCAGGTGAGGTAACCAACTGTAAGCTGGATAATATCATAACGTGATAAGTTAATTCCATCCATCAAGTCAAACCTTAACGACGGTGTATTCATATAACTTTACTTTACTAATAATGAAATTAAGCGCTGCTCCGATTGCTTACGGTAGTTCTCCCTGACTGAAAACCCACAAAATTTTATTCTGTACTCAGAAGGAAAAAATGCCGTGCTTGGGAGACTTTAACGCTCTGCCAAATATTCAAACAAATATGTTTTGATCAGACTCGAGGAAGGAAAAATGAGGGTACTAACTTTCTAACTATGAGATACACGTCAGAAGTAATTTAAGGAGAGTGTTAAAAAGAACACAAACAATTCCAACCCAATCCATTGAAATTTGTGGCTTATATTTATTTCTAGTTTTCCATTTCCTCCCCAAATTGCTGCGTCTCATTATATCTTAGAAAAGTATTGAGAAAAATGATTTGTGATTGGTTAGAATTTTAAATTTCCATAATATGAAGGAAGATAAATGATTTAATTAATGTTTAAAAAAATCCCGATAACAGATTACATAATCTAACCGTTGGTTTAAGTGAAAAATAACGCTAACAAATCTTCAAGCCTCTCACGTTTGGCAAATTAGATGGAGTCTGTGGTAATGGTTCTACAGAAGTTTTTAATGAATAATTGGCCTTTCTTCGGCCTACAGCCCCAATCAGAATTACAGATAAACCAATGAAAATACGTCATAAACACCTTTTATTGCATAAATATATCAATATTCCATGTACTATGATGAAACTATCAAAAGAAAAACCATTGATTCATCAATTCCAAGCTTCAAGAACTGATTTAAGATAATTAATATTAATTAAAAATGAATCCGACTGGTTACGATGTTCCCAACACATTCCATTAACTTAAAAATAATGGTATAGTGTGTCTAGCTTTAGTTTCACGTTCTTTGGTTGTTTAAAAATACCGATACTAGATTACTTCAGCTAACCGGTGGTTAAAGTGAAAAGCAACACTAAGAAATCTTCAAGCCGTTCACTCATGGCAACTTATATGGAGTCTATGGTAATCTGTGGAGAGGGTATATCCGGAGCTTAGCGTTAAATATTCTGTTTCGCCCCAGCACAGCTACATTCCATTTATTTAACGTAGCGATGCTTGTGAACGGTACTATCAGGATTGCTATTTTGTTGCCCGAGTAAATATAAAGAAAATTCTGGAGACTATTTTTTAATAGAAGTCTCAGAGTCTCAAATCCTATATTCAGTGGTTTTTCGTTCAATATTGTGGACATTTTTCTGAACAATAGGAGAAAAATCTCAATAATGAATCTAAATTTTCATTTATACACAATTTTGTAAACAATGATCACTCGGGAGACCAGTGTTTAATGCTATGCTCAGCAAATAGTTGAAACTCAACATTCAAGTGCTTTTATATATAAAAATTTTCATTCTCAAGGAAAAGGTTGCTAACTTCTGATGATGAAGAAACAATAGCCATCGATTAGTCGGTAACCATACTTGATTGAATAGACCTTGGTTATGTCCGAGTATAGCTAGAAATGGTCCGAGCGTTAAGTCGATGATGGGATTGCGGCTCGAGCGTCAGCCGGTGAGATAAGTCGATCCACACTTACAGACGAAGTCGACGCGGAGGTGGCTTTGGGAATCAGATCAATGACTTCTCCTGCGCACGTACCCTGCTCCCTCCCACACCCCCTCCCTCACCCCACCTCTCCTCTTTTCGGTCAATAATAGGACCGTTTGCGCCCCGGCCCGACTACAATGGAAATGCGTCCCAGCGGTAGTCAAACGGGATCCATTCGTGTAACCCTCCCCTCCCTATCATGCTCCCCTGCCCATCCCAATACCCCCCTCGCTCTCTTTCTCCGTCCTTATCAAGCGTGCACCCTTAGTCGAGCCCTGGGCACTTTCGTAGAGCCAATAAACACCTGGGATCTTAGGGTACATATGCATGAATTTACACTTTTTTTCAACCCCCCTTTCCCACTTTAATGCTATGCAACATCCTCTAAGATCCTCCCCATAAACTAAATAACGCTGCCAATGAACTCGTTCTTTTTTGTGAGTGATGAAACAGACATTATTTATAAATTCCTATTTTATTTCTTAATACTATCACTTATTCACTATTTATAATGGTTATCATCGAGGAATGAATTTACAAGTTGTCCCTCTCCCAACGTTACTTAAGGCCGAATCCCCCTCCCTATGAATAGTGGCCCAACCTGTTCCTCTCCTGTTAGTGCTACGTAATTTATTAACGGTCCCTACCTTTCGTCTATTTACGCAGCTCTAGCGAATGTACTCAATCTCTACGTCCTTGGTAACTAGAACACGTGCGCTAACTTTTGGCATTAAACGCGAATTCATTAACTGAACAAAATCCTAGAGAAGCTTGCCAGATTACGGACGTAAACGGTCTTCCCAATACCTAAAATTGTCAATCATTTCCTTGGAATTCAAGAATTGGAACGCCAACAACAAAGCAACGTGAATTAAATCCAGCTTCCCACAGAGATGCTAATCTTGCAATTACGTCGTATACCCAGAGAATGCGATCCTAGCCCTAAATTACATTCATGGCAATGACATCATTAAAAGAGTTGTATATATTTAAGAATTAGTTTTACCTCGATACGTTCATGCATAAGCAACGAACCGGTCAAAATACAAACGCACCAAAACATACCTTCTATATTCTCTCCTTATTTCTCCTTCCTCTATATTTGGTGACATACCTTGCCCTACCACACATTATTAAGGTGTTTTTAAGAATAAGGCTGTGGATGGAGCTGAAAATATTGACATAAATTGGAAATTTCCCCTATTTTCTACATGGCGGATATAAGGTTTATTCATAATGACCTAGTCAAGACGGATGAAAAATGTCCACCATGAAAAATTAGTTCGAAAAACACATATCAGTTGGCTAGAAGAAAACTGTTTCAGGTCATAATGGATGACAGATTATGAGGTTCCCAATTAATCTTAGAAAGTTACTTCTAATTTACATATATGGAACGATTTAAACTTTATCCCAAAACCTAATGAAATTTGGCGATTGCTTTCAATAGTAACTTTAGAATCACTGATTATCGAATATCTCTTCTCTAGCCACTGACTTATACGAAACATTTTCCTCTACTTCAGCACAAGAGGAGCTGATGTTGGACTAAGGCATATGAATGGTCTTAAAGAAATGGCATTGATTAGATAGGTATGAAATTCCCTGAGATGTAAGAAACTGCTGAAACCGCTGATCAGCCCAAAAGCATGAAGATGGGATATTGGTAGTTCAGATCTAAGCCTTGGGTGGAGGACACGAGCATGGTTTTGAAAGTGAGGACAGTGAATGAAAAGAGGATGACAATATTTGCGATTGACGCCTGGCTTAAAACATTTTTTACTCAACTTAGTTTTCATAAACACCCTTATAAAGGCCCTGGAATAACATTTAAGTTATGCTTTAACACAGTATTCCACTAAAGGCTCTCATTTTGATGTTTCTTTTTCTATTATCATATGTATGTACGTACCTACGTAAATAACATACAGCACGGGAAAAAGTAAAGAATGCGACAGCTTAGTGTCTTACTCTGACACTCTGCTGAGCTTCTGATTCTGAAGAGCTTTTCAGTTTCACATATCAGGCCTCGAAAGGCTTTCAAGGTAAAAGTAAAAATATTACTGATTTACATTTGTGGAAAATTTCAGGCTGCGAGATAAATTTTAATCATCGAAACACCATGAAGAAGGAACATTAAATATCATTTTTTTTTGCAAAGTTTAAGACTGCCATATTATATTTCTTGCTGAGGACAATGATTACTTTATCTATAAAAAAATTATTTTGTATGAGATGAAAAATATCCTTCTCACTGATTCAACCTTTTATAACGCAAATATTGATTTTCACTAACCACCATGTCATATTAAAAGTGCACCAGAGTCCTCTATATAGCAGCTGCTTAACTACAAGTATTGAATCAGATTTGAGTCAGGGTTTCCCGATGTTGAGAACTCTGTTGTATGTACATAAATTTACTGGCTTGGAATAAGATATGATGTATTCATTTTTTAATACTTCATCACAATTTATTAGTTCACTTGAAGTGAAAAAAATAATTACCATAGAGCGTAAAATTATCTTTGAATAAAAGACTTAAATGAGCAGTGTTTTCTTACCTCAACCAATCCTTGCATTATCCTA
Source organism: Platycnemis pennipes (assembly GCA_933228895.1). Lineage (NCBI taxonomy): Eukaryota > Metazoa > Arthropoda > Insecta > Odonata > Platycnemididae > Platycnemis > Platycnemis pennipes. Next base: position 60,271,435 of record OW121853.1, read on the forward strand.
ACTATAATCACAAATGTCGGGTGGAGCATCGTTGCACCGGGGACAAGAAGATTTAGAAATGAAGATGTTGCAATTGCTGTGCCGAATATTCTGCAAGGAATGCAAGAAGGTATTCACATTTTATGTCAAAGATTGAATTGTTCAAAATATCAAAAGCAATAGCTATGTATGGTCTCGCTAGTTTAAAATTATCTCTTGCAGAATAAAAAAAGTAAAAAAAATTAACATAGCCATTATACATTCACCTAGCTATTTCGAACTCAGTCATTTACCTGTTAGCTGGGTATTTGGAAGCCAAAAAACCGCCAGGGACTTGAGTTACGAGGTATCCCCAAAAGAACGAGGAGTCCACAGCACTCTCCATCCCCACCGTCCAATTGAATTTCACCTCCTGTGGAAGGAAATGCGCTTGCTCCATTAACACGTTGCGTACGGATCACGAGAATCTTCGTTTTTCCCGAGCCATGCGTTAAGGACGGGTAACGAGAATTCTCGTTTTCACGGTAGGCTTTGTTCTAAAAGGTTATCAAAATGCATTTTGTTTGTGTCTAAAGTTCGTTTATCGTCAATGGTTTAATTTTGCGTTGCTTGTATACTTTTTTTTGAGTGCCTATTACATTTTTTCTTAAAAAAAATAATTTAAGATATCTTTGAATTTTTGCACACAAGAGCCATTAGCAGCAGTTGATTCGCATAACTGTATGGACAAGTAAACTGACTTTAAAGAAGGAAAATGATTTGTTCCTAATCTATTTACCCTTACAGTTTCTTAGGAAATGTAAATAATGTTATTTTATAAAAATTACCCAAATATAATATGTATTTAGGTCAGGTGATACATATTGTGACACTGAGAATGAAACAAACATGAACCACGAGACAAAGCAGTGTCTTTCATGTCACATAGACAAAACGTTCCAGTAACATGAGCATAGTTCATTGTTTAAAACTTTAATACTCGACATTTACGAGTTTTTTTATTCATTGCGATTGATTTTTACATTATTAGTTCATTGTCCATTTACATTAATTTTTAAGAGGTGTACCAAGACTTGCCAAAGTTAGATATGGTTATGATTACCTGCTAGCATATTCATCTATTCTCTCCCAATAACCCCTCTAATATTCAATAAAACCAATATCGAGTATGTAATTCCACGGAAGCCTAATAGTAAGAAGAGTAATATAGTTATGAAGAAAAATACAATTATGAATTAACGTGCGTGAGTGGCACGACTTCTTGTTTCAGTAATCATTATTATAGCCATGAGGAATTTCTTGCCATGCAAGGGTATATTTTAAATAAATTTATTAAAGAATTGTAAGAATCTTCTGAATATTGAAGTATTGTTTGTCGATTGCTTCGAAATTTAGAGGGAGATATGTTCATAAAAATTATGCATTACTCACCTTATGCTCGAATTGTAATTTTGCCATCCCCATGTTGCAACGCATACCGAATGATATGATAAAACCTGTAAAAGAAAAGAGAGACTTTTATTGCACTGAATGCAGGATACTCAAAAATATCAAATCGTAAATAGATGACATGGATCAGCAACAAGTTTAATAAGAGCCCACGATTTAAAAAAGAAATTTGGCTTTATTGCACCGTAAATCTCAGGGTGAGTTTGGTCAGAGATGATAGGGGTAGTTTTCATTCGAATAATTAAAATTGTATTAAATAAATATAATGTATATTATAAAATAAGAAAGTAGAGTGAGACATCATGAAGAAATATAGTTAAACTTTTTAAAAGGAATTTATATGCTATTCGTTTCTCGAAAGTCACAATAACTGTTTTAATACTAAATCAGTGCAATACACTACGAAGGAAATATTTTCCCCTCAAGCCTTTAAGCTTGCTTCAAGCTAGAAATAACTTCTATGGATAGGTCTTCAGCTCATTTGAATTACATTACGCGTTACTTAATAAATACATAATATGAAAATACATTTCATCATATGATTAAAGTTTTTCATGTCATAAGCATGAAGACATTTTTTATGAAAGATGAGATGTAGTTAGATTTAAATCAGGCCCCTTTAAAATTAAGGCTTGAGTAATGGAGCACCGAAAGCAAGACAACGAGGCAGGCAGTCGTTATGGGTTAGTTACTGCTTTCCCTCAGGAACAAGTCATAAAATTTAGAACAATGGCGTACGGAGCAGCAGAGAACGGATTTTTTCCCAATCGAGTAATATATCCGATACAAAATTTCAGAACTCACTCATAAAGTCAAAGATTTTTATCAACGCTCCTTTTCATCCGAAAAAGCCGAGTTCTTTTTACGTTTGGTCCCCAATTTCACATGCTTCCCACCTCGCTATATTTCATTTGAAATACTTTTTCGTTTCTCTCTTTTTCTCATTCAACTGCCATCATGTTGCTTCCATTATGCTATATCATGAGATATTCAACATCCCATTGCCATATCTCAGGGTTCACATACTGCGGTTCTTTGTATACGTGCATACATGCACGCATCCACTGAATAATTGTATCAAAAGTGCAATACGATTTTGGATACGTGCACGTATCCAAAATCGCATTAAAACCGAAAATTAAACTACCATTGTTTCATCTTATCATCAGTAACCAGTGATCAAAAACTTAGATTGTTTTGACACATCTATCGACTCAGTAATCTTTATCAAAGCATTTTCTAACATTGCTAATGCATTCTTAGTATTGAGTTGTTAACTAAAAACCAGGTAGAAGCTAAATATAGAGACATATTCTCGGGAAATAGAAACTCATTTCTAACACTGATAAAAACAAAATTCGATAAATTTTAGAGCCCATTTTTTATTTTAATACAGATATATTGAATGCCATCCATTTTAATAATACACTATTTAGACCTTAAAATTACCTTTGCATGTAAAAATATATTTACGGACTTAGAAAAATTTTTACTTTTGCTGAATGACGTATTTGGCTCTTCTGTCACAAAAGTTTGCCGGCCCTTACCCTAAACTACCCACTTACTTGCCAAGTTTATAATTTCCCACATCTTGTTTATTTCCTCACTCACCATGCACACGCCCTTTGTACGTTTATCTCAGTATAATTTATATTTTCTCCATTCTTCTCCGAGTGGAGCCTATTTCATGCGTCAACGATTTACGTGCTTTCCTAGTAGGGTTCATTTTTCCTCATGAATCAACGCTTCACTCTAGTTCATACTTATTACTAACCTTTTCTCAAAAATGATTTAGTATCATATCCATTCATAAGTTCTCACATGATGAATCCAATCTTTTGGTAATGACTTAGATTTTTCCCCGAAAGCTTTTCGTTCCTACGCTCAAATTTAACGAAAACATCTCTTGAAGGACAAAGCAATTCAACATTTTCCATTTTCACGTCTCCCATTATAATAATAGACAAAGAATTATTAGCCCAGGAGATTCTTATTCTTTTGACTACGTCATGTTTAATTTTGATTCATAGAAAATGAATAAAACTTTTAAATTTCACACGAGTATATTGACTCAAACGGTTTCGTCGAGTGGTCAACACAGTCTTCTGGGCCATATGTTGAACAAACCTATTATTCGAGAAGGCCGTCCGTAATGGAAAATTTGGTAACCTGCTGGCATAGAAATCTATTGGTCGCCTGTTCGAATCCCGCCCTGGGCATGGATGCCGAGTTTGTCCTAGGATTAAAATCGTAAGTTAGATTGTGTGATATGATCTTTACCGTTGGATCACCTGAAAGTCACAACAACTACTAGTACTATTTTCCGGAAATTGGACGAAACAGGTCATGTCATACACGTATATACTTGTTTCATGGCTTCATATTATTCGTGGGAATTTCCGTCGTGTGCGTTGTTTTTTTACGGCAGTTTCATTCTTCATCCTGAAGGCTTTTTCAGGTAGAAATAAAAATGTCAACTGTAGTTAAAAAATACGAACGCGACGGAGAAGACTGAGAATAATATGAAGCTATTAACTGTAAGTCGTGGAAGTCTCAAAAGTAATACTTGTGTAACATTAACAAAGTAAAGTTATCTCCTATTAAAAGAACTTGATGTTTTATCAAATTGAGCCCAAAACCAACGAATTAATAATCTTGATTCCCTACTTACCATACCGCATTCAATATACCGATGGATTTTCTCATCATCTTGAATATCCTGATGGAAAGTGTTTGCGAACATACTCGATTTGGAGGAGGGAGTTCACTTTAATGCGGGGTGGGTGTTGGGTTCGAGATCGACAAACCTATGCAGGTGAGCACGGCAATGGTGTACCGCTTGGATAGGCACGGGCACTCCGGCCGGATGTACTTGTCTATGTGGCGCAGGGGAGGCCTCTCCGGTTCCGGCAGCGAGTCCGGTGTTCCGGCTCCTTCTCCGTGGTATGGTATGCCATCCTTCGACTCCCCCAAGCTGGTGGATAGAGAGGAAATTTTTTGTGATTTTTAGACTAAGGAAAGCAACGTTTGGAGCCGAATCTACGAGGTTGGATGCACATTGCTGTTATGTTCGGGAGGCGACCGATAATAGAGGTTATTTGTGTGCCACTTTAGCTAGTTAGGTAATTGGGGAGAAGTAGGAAATTTTCGGGAAAAGAATGATGCCAAACTGGACGGCAAAGTTTTTTCTAAGGTGCATCGGCTTTAAGGCATTTGAAATTAATTGATTCCAAATTTTAAGAGATTAGTACTATTATGGATACTATTATGTAAAATAAGGCATTTGAAATTAAATGATTCCAAATTTTAAGAGATTAGTACTATTATGGATACTATTATGTAAAATTTTCGCAATGGAATGACGCTAAAACCTTTGCAGATAAAATGAAATATAGACCATCCAATGGATATATGCGCAGAACTTCATTTTGATTTAAAATTTATTGATTTTAATCAAAGATTTTATTTTTCACTCAATCAAAACAATAGAATCCATCATAAATAGAAGAATTAAAGAAATAGTTAATGATGAAAATATTCTTTTACAATAGTCATGCTGTGAAGAAGTGTATTCCGTTTAGTCATTGAGTAATTGTATATGTGGACTATCAATTTAATTACACAGCAATGTTTGTTACAGAAGACTTAAGGTTTTTTCTGCTTGCACAAAAAGAGATTCCCATTCACGGAAAATTTTGATTACGTAACTAACTAATGAGTGGCTACCAAGTATATAGTGAATTTACTTACCCTCCGAGGCTAGGCCTCTGCTTGGTTGGCATCTCAAACTCCTCATAGCGGACCCCGCTGCAAAAAAGAAGGATAAATGTAAATATCGTGAACTAAAGTATAATTATCACATTAAATTAATACAGCTATGATGAATAGTGAATTAAATATAATGAAACTTTCTAAAGTAGTTAAAATAGTATTTTATATTTCTTGAAAATAATATCGAAATGAATGAGAAATATAACGTGGTAAAAGTGACAGAGAATTTAACTCCAACAAACTATTTGCATTACATTTTTATTTCCATAGAAATAGGGGAGTGTTAAAAACCTTTCATTTAAATATGAACATTACCTCAAAGTCAATTATAATATCGTTTGAAAAATTCTGACGTACCCTCGACCCCCACTTTCGGGGTAAGAGTGGCAGTAATTCAGGGAAGAAGGGTGACAGCTGAAGAAATTAGCACCATTAAGGACTGATGTGAAATTAGATAGAATCGGGGATCTTTTGGGGAACGGGCAGGAAAGGGCGGAGAAATACCCGCTGTTGGAATAATTCCGCTTATCACGAGTAAAAAATTAGTTCTTTTTAATTACCACTTAATTCGTATCCCAAACAATGAGTATGCACATCTGAACACTACGTTGATTAAAACGAATGCAAATCAGTCGTTAAAAGTATGACTGTGAACTTGCCATGCTTAGGTGCGCGATGTTAATTTCGAGGCGAACTAACGTTTTACAAACACTCTCGCGGTAATGAGGTACAGTTTTAATTTTTACGGAGTCGAAAAATGAACATTTCCGATGGGAAAGAGTACAGAAATGCCTCCACCAAAGGGGGTGTAAAGGTAAGTAATAGGTGCGTGGGGCAGGAGAGAAGTGTACGACCTCGCGGATTATTGGATTACTTGGAGGCATTTGTCAACCCCCGGCCACAAACATGGCGGGGGCGTATCATAAAGGGATTGTCGGGGTCACGGCGTTCAAATCGTATGAATAAATTATTCACGGCGGAGGTCGCAACATTGTTGCCACCCCCCTTCTGCCACCCCCAGGGGAGCCGTAAAGTGGGGGAGGCTGGCTTCCCACCCCTGCGGTGCCGTGCGAAGGCAACGCAGTTGGCGGCGTTTTATGAGGCGTCACAAAGCCCTGAGATCAGGGTGACGGAGCTCGGGGAGGGGGTTGAAAAATGGGGCAGAAGGCTGGAGGGAGCAAATGCAGGGAAAGAAGGGACACTGCTATGCGATGGAAAGGCGGGAATCCCCCGAAACGAGGGCGAAGAACTAGATATCTCGCCCCAACGTTAAAAGTCCTCCGTCCTACCTCAAGGCAATGAGCCTTGTCAACACGTTTACCAGCATCTCAAGGAGATCCATTATGGGACTAATTACTCCAGTCAGAGTTAAAACCATTCGTCAAACTGTATGGCAAATCAGATGAATTTGCAATGCTCCAAAATTAAACGACATTAATTATTTTGCCATAAATGAAAGTTATAACTCCATGTATTCATAGAGTATGGCTCTTAAAATAAAACAATGAATTGTTATGAAATCATAATGCATAATATACACATAAAATATACGTACACTTACTGTCGTAGTGTCATCTAAATGTTTTATCATCCGAGGGCATAGCCCAAGCAACATGCTAAAGCACAACGAAATTTAATATCAATGCTCGTGAAGATCAATCAATGATACAAAAATCCTCTAGGTAATATAGGGATGCTAAATAGGGGTTGAAGATATATCAGGTTTCATTGAAATTTTACACTATTTAATTCTGCGCTAAATATATCTGTAAGAATGTAACTTCCTGACTGCTTGGTTTCATACCCAGTCTGTAAAACATAAGAAAGCACCTTATCTCTACTTTTATGTTTCCAAATCTTGACTACTGCTCCCTGGTATTTTCAGACCTTACGGTTGAACATAATGTAACATTATAGAGATCACTAAATTCATGTGTAAGATTTATATTCAATCTTCGGCGTGATGAACATATCTCCCTGTATCTCCGGCAACTCGGATGGCTTTCAACAAAATCACGTCGAATGTACATTAGACTCTGGTTACATTCCTCTACTCCCTTTTCCATAACAAGCAACCTGAATACCTCCTAAACCTCTTCCCGGTCACACCATTTTCTCTAACAGTCATTACAAGATCCTTATCCCAATATCTGTACTTCCCAGGACACCACATTTCAACATTCCGTAATTCATTTGGATATGCCGGAGCAAAATTTGAGAACTCCCTACCCGACGACTTAAAGAAATTACAGTCTCTAGAACAATTTAAAACCTTACTTCATAATATTTTATTAGGCCGATTAGTTTACTTTCCTTTTTATGTATGTGTAGCACTTAAATTCTTATTTATCCATTATTATGTTTTTTGATTTATATAACTATTGTTGTAAATTATTGTATTGGTGCTAATACTAGATTTTTATTTTCGTTAAAGATTGGTATCTGTTGGAATTTCGACATCATATTGATTTTGTAATGATTTACTTAAGAGACGATGTCCCAGCACAAATAAATTGTATACCTATCCAATTGGGGTAAAAAAGTACCAGAAAAAAACCCTAGATCAAAGTATATACCCTCGACCAATCAACCACACTGTAGTGAATTTAGTTGCAAACATTTAATGTTGTAATAAATTTCATCTTTAATGTCGTAGTAAATTTAAAATAATCACGCACGTAGGCGCATCCTTGGCTAGCAACTTCTGCTCTTGCACGTTGTTTCAAGATAGTAGAGTGCCTCCAGTAGTATTATCACAGAAACGAAGAAGAATCTTCTTCATTACCGTCTCCGAGAACCACCAAAGCCTTCGGTTTGTACGAATGTGAGTGGGGAAGGAGGATGGCTCCACTTTCGAGATGACCTTTCCGGGTTAGAAGGCTCGAACAACATTGTGGGGTTCAGGTACTGGTGTTTAAAACTGATGGGATAGAGGGTCCAGGACGTCTTCCACTCGGACTCTCGAGGAAAGAGAGTTTCGACGGTCGCCAGCGTTTTGTACGCAGCCACAGATTCCACATAAAGGATGAAGGAAAAGTGGAGTGAGGGAAGAGTTAGTCTCGATTTTTACCTTTCGTCATTTGAGACGCGGTCGCTTTGATCGTATTCCCCGAGATTCGTTTAATCTGGAGCTCCCTTCTCGATACGGAACGGTCAAAATCGTTCCCCACATTGGTCAACGAGTCAATCTCACGCTCGTACGGAAACAGGAAACTTTGGAATCCTTTGAAACAGGATTGCATGGTTGAGGGCGAATTCCGTTCCCAAGCCACATACTAAATCTAAGGATTCATCTTAAATAAACAGTGAGAGGGTGGGTATATTGGGGACATTATTTAGATTGGGGGAACGTGGGTTAATTTCAAGCAACTTACTTTTGTACACAGTAAAAGGCCTTTTTGGGAGGTCATATTACAGGAATACGCCCAACATTTGCATTTTAATTTCTCGTAGGGATATTAGTTGTGTTGTTATGTGCCCAGAAGAGGTGAAAATTATGATGATAGATGAATATAATGTACACTAAAATTTGATGACTGGCAATTTGAGAAATACTTGCCTAATTTTATTATTAAAATGTATATGACTTATCGCATAAAAATATCTAGTGCTTCACTTGGCAAAACCTTCTTAATAGCCACCGGATAAAAGGGTGGAATTATTATAATACTCACTTTTCAATCGATTAAGGTAGGCGTTGCTGAATAACTACGAATCTGCTTTGCGTTTTCTGAAAAATCATCCCTTTTTATCTTCAGATAAACATATTTCTCACCTATCTAGATAATATATAAAACGTCTTTTCTTACATTTCTCTCTCATCCCTGCTTACCCAGTGTTTTTCCTTCAACTACTGTCTTCAGGATCGCTCCGAATGATATATCCATCCAGCTAGTATAATGCTGTGGTTACAGCATTTCCACCAACAACCCTATTTCCTTGTCCACCATTACCAACTTTTCACTCATCATTCGTTGTCCACTCCACTCATTATGTGTAATTCACCTCCATTCACCATCTCCATTCACCTCCACCCACAAATTTTAAACAACCAGTCTGGTAATTATTGATAATATTGTTTTACTAGTCATGGTTTGGTTTTGATATAATAAATTTACAATATCATTATAATTCTCTCCTTATGACACCTGACCCTCTGGCCCATTATCTTCTCTCCTATGATGATATTCAACCGACGATTTCCGCTCCGTTTATACAACAGTCCATTCTATTTTATCCAATCTTCGTCAAACCTGCTCGCCGGTTTTGGAGATGGAAGTATATTAGAGGAAGAGTCAAATGCCTCTAAGTAATTCTCATTCTCTCTTCAAAGCTCAGGTTTTAAATTTGAGCTCCATAGCAATCTCTTTACAAATCTTAAAATATCTATTCAGTATGGAAAAACTGGAAACTACTGTAAGCAGTGGCTTGGTGATAAACCAATGATTTCATAATTGGTGAGTGATGCCTTCCTCTTACTTATCAAGGGTAACATGGAGAAGGAAATGTGATAGTAGGTAGAAATGGGATTGCATTGTCATAGAAAGCCGCTGACCCTTAGCCGGCGCCAAGTGCTGGCGGCCCGGATAGGGTGAACGCCACAAAACTGCACCGCAAGGACACGCTGTTCGCTTTCCGGCTGAGCTCCCTTTCATCAGTTGAAATACCGATCAATATTAATTAAACGCATTTAGTGAAAGTTTGAACAATTGCGTATTAGAAACGGCAGGACGTGCGGATTACAACGCCATCAAGAGCGATATTCTCCAAAGAGCTAAATTTTTATATAATTGATAATAACAACTTTTTTCTATTATAGATAAAAACTTGAAACTTATAACATGTATGAAAACAATATTTATCTAACATTTAATGAACTTTGGTTAAATTTCAATAAGTTGTTGCTTGGTTACTAATCATCAAAGTCGGCGCTTTGCTCGAACACCGTCAAAAACAGGTACTTTTTACGTAACATCCGTCATACAAATATTAAAATGCAACTTAAAAATTTAATTTTTTGTCAAAATAAGGCATATTTAAATAAGAAAAATAATGGTGTGATTTTTTTATTCTGTAGGTCTTCCTGTCATTTTGTTATTTGTATACAACCTCGAGTGAACAATTTCTGTGTCGACAGTACGCTAAAGTAACGTTATGTCTTTTTCTCCGTCAATACCCAAAAATAAGGTTGCCAAGTCATCATGAAATTGTTGATAGAGTTTGCTGTCTTTGGCTAAGGCAACTGACAACTAAGATCATTTACGCCATAAAAGACGGGTGCGTATTTTGATAGAGGGAGGAATATTACAGGGAAAGAAGGAAGGTTGGAGAGAAACTCGACGTTGAAATTAGCCTGATCTTAACGCAAGACACCAAGGGATCCACGGTTTATATATCCATCCAATGGAATTTTAAAATTGTAGTAATCTCGAGAAAACACTTAAGTAGGACTGGTATGCCATTGAAAAATCTGACACAGTTGGGATTCTAACCCAGACCCTCTGGATGACAAGCCAGTACTGTAGCAACTACACCAACCCGTTGTAAAAATAATCCAAAAACTAAGCAAGAAGAATGGTTCAAAGTTTTGCATTGGGCTTGCCCAACAAGGCTCTTATTTTGAAACAATGAACTAGGGGTAAAGGATACCTTCGCGGATGGAACAATGAGGGGTCCTCTCGCGATCTCGATCGACTAATTGCATCGATCTTAGTTACGGAGGTTGATCCGAAAAGTGAAAGTCATGTCAATTTTTTTATATTTTCAGCACTTATAGAACTAAAGTTCCTCTGTCTAATAAAGTAAAGATTATTATACCAACCCATACTCCATTTAGCACAAACTGTATTTGAAATTACATACGATTAACGGTGAGAATGGCCATCACATGGGAATATAACTTTTATAAATACCATAGTGAAGGGTCATTTTTGCAAAAAAAACTGATATTTTATGCGTAATTTCACAAGGAATAAAATGACACGAAAACAAAGGCATCAACCTACCGTATTTTTCGCTAAATCTACCAATTTCTGCGCATATAGCAGACGAAATGCGTTAGTTGACTTCAAGTGGCGCTGCGGTCGCTCTAGCCAATGTGTATGGCGTAAGAATAATATAATGACTGATGAGATATTAAAGAATATTTCAGAAAAATATTATAACATAACCTTTGGTGGTAATATTCTGGTGTTATACGTTAGTAAATTCATTGAGTACATGAATTTATTTCTGTAACGTAAATGCTGAATTGACCCCATCGTCGAGCTGATTAAAATTATCATAAAAAAGAAATCCTTCGATTTTCCATCGTATTTCTGGTGATATTTATGACTTTCAATAGCTTAGGTAATTTTCTTTGTGAAGTAAGGATCACTTAGCAGGCATATACTCGTACTTAAATCAATAAGATTCCTTAAACAATTTGACTCAAGCAGCCGCAAGCCAACCTGGGTGACTAATTCAGGCCACTTCCTCGGTCCGTCCTTTGTGTCACTCCCCATCCACAGCGCCTGAATCATCGAGCAATATTCCCACGCATCAGCGGAGCACCGCCACATCACAGCGTTGACTCAATCACGGAAAAATACTGCGGAGAGGCGTTCCTTCGAACGGCTTCTCCGTTCTCGAACCTTACTCTCCCCTCCTTCCGCGCCAGACGAAGCGAAAGCACTTGACTCACGCTTCTTTCCCCCTCCCAGAGTCCCAATCGAAAACCATCCCCCTCATTTCTTCTCCTCTCGACTCTCCCCTGTCACCCAGTCTCCTGCGCCTTCCACGGTGCTCGACGTCCCTCATTCCCTTCCCTTCCAAGGCATGAAAGAGGTAGTATGCAATTATCCAATCATCTATCTGATTAGCATACCGTGCAGCTATCGAACTGAACATTTTTCTTTCCGCACCGTTCACACTCAGCAGATATTAGCGTTCATTAATTTATCGGTCGTTGCTCTAATTATTTGTACCATTATGTTTTGGAATATTTTATACCATTTTCTCAGGCTTTTTAATCAAGATATTTTCCTTCTTCCACAACCCCTGGCCTGTCTTTGATATGGGCTTCTGAGATGATGGTGAAGATGTTGTATTTCTCTAGGTGTTTCATAATATGAGAAAATTGCTTCTAGCCTGCATTGTTTTATGTAATTCGCCATTCATTTTGGTTGCCTCATGCGCTACAACACAGCAGGAATATGTGAGCAGGAATATATGATTGTAGTACTTGAGTATTTCTCACTCAAAGCAGGCGTCCATAAACCCCCATCTCAAATGCTTCAAGTTTCTTTTAATGTACGCCTGTGAGGGGACAACTCCCTGCTCTATAAAGCTAGGTGAAATAGGTGCAGAATCTAATATGTTAACCTGATAGGCAGCTTTAGTGTAAGAAGAGTAGTCCATGGCGCGTCTGAAAAGTTCTCGAATCCACTATCTGTTTTTCAATGGAAAATTGTTTTCTGACATGAGAACAAATTGCCATTTTGTGGAAAACTAATATGAAGTGGCCATTTTTTCCAGAAAATAGAATGATAATATTGCATAGGTAATAATTTTACTTAGGTCCTAGAATAATTAGGAAACTGCCGTTAATGAGAGCAAATATTTTGGTTCGATGACGCTGCTTACAACTCACTGGGCTAGGAAAAGTAAGGAATAAAAAGGTACATTCGTCAACTTATCTAAATATCCAGGAACTTAGTTGTAGTACTTATTGGGAACTTGGGAATGCCATCAGTGGTAGCCAAAAGTGTTTAACAGTGTACATGGTGGAATTTCTCATTTCTTTTGGCCTACGAATCAACGATGGATTTTATGTGCAGAATAAAAGGCAATGTATTTAAATCGAACTTTCTTCCACCGTTGCAGCACACATACTCCTTCGCTTCAAATGGCTTCCTACTCTTGTTTTCCTTCGCTTTCACTACTTTCCCTTCCTCCACATCCGTCCTCCCCGCTCGATTCTTTCGGGGCGGCTATCAGCATTGCCCTTCAAGAATGAAGGGCGGGGGTGGGGGAGGACGGCCACTAAGTGCCTTTGGGGGCAAACAATGCGGCAGCGGCGGCCCTATTCAGGCGAGGGAGTGTGTGTGGAGGCCTCTGGGATTGCGAAGTGTGTGAGAGAAGGTGAGGGAAGAAGCATAAAAAAGGGAAGCAGGCGAAAGGACGAGAGGGCTTGGAGACCCTCAGGAAGGAAGGGGAAACATCGGTTAGGACACTGGAGGACACCAATCTACCTCCACAGAATGATTTGAAAGCCACCGCACGAGTTTGTGGCAGGTAATGACCAACGTCAGCCATACACTACTAAATATTTAACAGATATAACAGCAATATCAGTCTCGCTGTTACACTAAATAAATTTACTAAGGAAACAAATACACAGGTAACAATTGGAACAGGTAAGGAAACAATTGTACATGTTCTAATTTCCAGACCTTATCATGCAGAAAGGTGCCCTAATTGTATGGTTTTATGTAAAATCACAGTTATGCCAGGTAGATCATCATGTAGAAATCAAACATCAAGCATCATGTAGAATTTCAAACAAATATTAATTTATCCATCCAGACTGAATATATCCCTGGCCTTATCCCTGGCATAATCCAATGATGTTCCTTGTTAACAGGGAAAATGACAATTTAGATACCAATCTAAACGTCTAAGACTTCCTTTACTCCTTTAGTCGTACTATCTTTATGATTTTATTTTTATGATTAAACCTAACATAGCACCTTATAGTTTAATGTACTCAACCCATATTAAGAAAAGCAATTGACCCTTAATTTCGGCTGGAGATTAACCCGTAATGGATCTATTTTAGGTTCCTGAAGATCTTATCTCAATTTCTTGCGTTGTGGAATGGAACTGCCAAAAGGCTCAATATGAATACACAAACTAATGCTCACGAAGCATTTTCAAATATTTACACTGTCAAGAAACTAGTACTTGCTGTGCCTTTAAAGTCATAGGAATACCTCAAAAATTGATCATAATTGGTCTTAAAACATTTGGTGGTGTTACATTTTTCAGCTTTCTCAATTTCATCATTTGTCGGTGCGAGCTTACACATAATAATATTACGGATATTCAATTTATAACCCCGTTTAACGGGACAAAAATGAAAACCATTCGCTCGCACTCGGAGTTCGACTAGTGTCTATGATTCCATGGGGAAACGTTTTTAGCCCTTCGTGGATGCGAGTACATCTGGTCAATCACGGAGCGACTTCCCATGAGCCTCAACTCACTCGTCCAGGGCAAGAGCTCATTTTCCTTGGGATGCCGACTTCATTTCTCCTTCAATTTCCATTTTATTTTCAACATACCCCACTTCTTTCTCACTCTCCGTTGATTGGATGCGCGGGGCAAACGCGTCCTCCAGAACTCATTCTCTATCCTCTCGCCAACATGTTTGCAGCCGCAGAGGAATCGAGGCACCAACTACTCCCCCTTCAGCAGCATAATAACCCCTTTCGCTGCGTCACCCAGCAACCCATTCTCCTTCCAGCCACTTTTCTACCTAGTTCTTCCTCCCTTGCACCAACCCCTACTCCCAACCTCCGTGTCCCCCTTCTCAGCCTTCCCCTTCGATGTTTTCTTCCTCTCACCCCCTCGGGCGCCTGAAAGGGTGTCTTCCGGGGTCCGCGGATCCACTCGACGTCAGGACCTGATGCCCCGCCGTTAGATTGCCGAAAGAGTGGGGTACTTGCGTTCGGGGTTGATGAGCCATAAGGGTAGCAAATTTCACCCGAGAAGACGCTCTGGGACTACGGAACGAAGCAGGAGGAGATTTGTGGGGCGAGAGCGTCTTTAGATGAGCTTTCCATGTAATATCACTGCCTGTACTTTGTATAATGGTAATGGGGAATGAGAATTGAAAAGTATATTTCAACTATTAACGGTAAAATTATTTGTTGGCAAACTAACTTTGTGGAATTAATCCGTAATGAAATCCACTTCCCCCTTCCTACACTTCCCCAACATCTATTTTGAAACCTTGACCTTGTTCCCTCTTCTTGATTTTATAATCACGAAGTAGTGCTTCCTTTCTTACCCTAAATCCTCCGTACTTATGTTGCTCTGTATAAATAAGAGATAGCCTGCTCTCTAGGTAAAAAGTCTCTAAAAATGACGTAGATTCTGTGAAACAGGTTTGGGTTTCAATCAAAAGCGTGTAAATTACAATTAAGTGTTTATTTCTCAGTCTTAACGGTAGATTCTCAAAATAATGTCGCTAGTTGCCTGTTTCAACGACTCCCTCTGTCTTCTCCTTATTTCTACCTAGAATATTACCTCCCCTCCTAGCCGTGTTGTACTTATCCCATTTTCCTTTACACTCGTATATCTTACGCTCACAATAAATCCTCACTTCTAGATGGGATCATTAATCATCGTATGTAAACAATCCTAAGGTTTGACGTAGTTCTTTACGTGATTCCTCTTTCAGTTAACCTCTTAGTTTTTACTTAATTGGGGTTAGTATAGTAATTCGCGGAATTCCACGAAGATGTACTAATGTTCTCAATTAATTTTCCCTCTTACAAGTTGGATGTTTAAGTAAACATTAAAGAAATACGTAATCAACTATCTAAGTCTGGCGCGTCTAACTAAGGTGCGTCTTGGCGCCATCTTGTTATTTTTCCGTGCTTCATAGAGAGCAGTACCGATTAAAACTTCGAGCTAAATGCTCATTAAAAGCTACGACACTCGCGAAAAAAAACTGGAACACACTAAAGTAACCCAATTATACCTATCGCAGTTGGGCTGAAGACTAGTTCTAGTGTAACGAGTGCGTAAAAGACGAAGAATGAATAGAAGAAGAAGTGGGAAAACAAGTTGTTGAAGAAGAAGGAAAGCCGAGCACTTACAGCGAGGAGGCAAGACTCACAGTCGTAAGGGGTCAAACGGAAGTCGCAGGCGATAAGTGGCTTTGTATCAGCAGTGCACGATCGCATGCTACCGAAAGGACCGACTTTCCTCTCTCTTACCGACCCAGTTCCTAGTCTTCCATTCAAACATTGAAGGAACAATAGGCCATAAGTATCGTTATCACGGGCCATTTGTGTTTTTACACGGAGGGAGTACTACTTCAATATCAGATTATTTGCAATACGCTGAGAGCAGCATAAGTGTACTTTGTTAAAACATTTAAAGGTACTGATTATACAAAAATTGATGCCTAACAGTTGAGACATTCCAAATGATACATCGCTCATTTATTGGACTAATGGCATAATTATCACTCCTTTTGATCTCAACAGATATATTAACTGAAATAAACATTATATAATTATAATTATAAGCTAATGTAATTAGATAATGCTATGCATGTAAATTTGCGGTGCATATATCAGTGAAAAAACCCATATTCAATCAATAGGATCATCGATTGCAAAATCAAAACAATGTTCTGGACCTTTAAACAGTCTAATAAGGCTATATACAATATTTATTCAAATCACTACCTTCAAGAAACTCTATGAACTTTATCAAGATGCCGAGGTTTACTATATTCTACTTTTATTATTTAGTAGTATAAGATAGTAAAGACCTAATAACATAGCAAAGGAAATCCGCAGACAGAGGCCAAATTTACACGTCCCCACTTTTGATAATAAATGCTTATTCATTGTCCTCAGAGATTATTTTATGTACTGGTATCAGGGGTAATTGCATGAGTTGTTCTCAGAGGTGAGGAGAGTCTTGTTGATCCTATTGTCCTTATGGGAGGTGACCAAAATCTGTTATTTACTCCAGAGGGGACAGGGGGATTTGGGAGGGTTGGGAAGAGTGAGGGATTTTTTTGAAGTTTAGTAGGACGCTTTAAGAGAGGCCCAGTTTAAGAAACGTCCTACTCTTCACGAAATGTGCCAAGGGTTCCACAATTTAACATTCCATCCGACCGACATCGTGCGCACGACTTCGGCTGCTTTGTGACACAATTCCTGCAGTCTGGCAAAATCTTGGTCCTTTAAAGCCTCTAGCATTTCCACAGAGAAAGAGAACGTCTTGGTAGCTCAACTGGTGGAGCACCTAGCCGAATCAGGGGATCTGGGTTCAAGTCTCGGTCAAGGTGAATGATGTTTTTGTCTGTGGAATATCTTTCTGACTGAGTACTGACATTGAAGTTATGTACGCATGACACTGAAGAAGAGACCGGTAATCTTTTGAAAAATTTAAATAGCGACCCTCGAGATGGGAAGGCAGGATTCCAGTCATCATAACAATCAAACCTATAACTGAATTCTCCAAAAGTTAAAGAATTAAAGTTAGGGAAAGTTGAATTCATAACTGCGCAATATCAGAATTTTCAGAGAGAAAGTACCATAGACCTTAATCGGTATTCAAACCGGGTTCGCCATAATTCAAGCCAGATCCATTTGCCAGTTAAGCTACCATTGTCTTTCCTTCTTACTGATTTCCAAAGGCTTTAAAGAAGTGAGATGTTAGTTGAAGCACCTGGCGTAAATTCGAGGGGTTCGAGTTTGAATACCGGTCAGGTGAATGATTTTTTTCTACGTGGATATTATGCTATTGTGCATATAAACTGGTCACTCCGCTAAGGTTTTTTTCTTGCTGCTAGTTCAAAATTCGAGGGATTCGGGTTTGAATACCGGTCAGGTGAATGATTTTTTTCTACGTGGATATTATGCTATTGTGCATATAAACTGGTCACTCCGATAAGGTTTTTTTCTTGCAGCTAGTTCAAAATTCTTAAATTCGAAACCGTTATTGTTCAACTTTCCCTGGAAATCTTGGACTTTTTTTTAGCGTAAACCCTCGAGAATTTGATCTAGAGAAGAACGGAGAGTGGTTTTCTTCTCGAAATGTTCTCGAAATGTTTGTTCCGTTGTTGTACCCGCAGTCACAAGGGGTGGGGTAATGGCATTTGAAGCAGCCGAGACGAGTGAAGATGACGAGCGGGTAGTCCACCCAAGAGTCCGCTCACTCGTGGCCGAAGGGAAGAGGATGCGCCCAAAGCAGACGAAGGAAGGAAGCGTGGAGCAGGATGCGGGCGCCGCGCCTGCCACGTGGGGAGACGAGAGAGGGACAGAGGGGGAGAAAGAGGGAGCGGGGAACGTGCGACGACATGCAGGGGAGGATGAAAGGGGTGCGCAGAGGCGGGGAGGGGGATGGTCCCCCGGTCGTCCGCGGCAGCCTCTGGTCGTGAGACGTGGGCAAAGGGGAAGGTTGGCTGGGTTCGAGACGGGAGGGTGGTGGACGGGGAAGGAAATGGAGAAAAGAAGAGGGAGGAAGAGGAGGCCTCCGGCAAAGACCACCTCACCCTCCTACCTTTACAGCTCACGTGCTCATCATGCGTGCTCGTGAGTTAGACGGAAATTGAGTGAGCGCCTTATGGAACTCACTGTGCAAACGGTACAATTCCAGAGATAGGAAGAATGAAGACATTTCGATTTGGAGGTGAAAAATTCCGTATGGATTCAAGCACGAGTTTTCGAGAATCCCTGTATGCTACTATTTTTATATATTATGCTACCATGCCCTTTATTTTTCATTTTGACTAATGCATATTCGCCATACGGATACATTACGGATTGGTGTCTTGTTAGTGCTAAAATTTCGGTCCTTTCAGCTCATTTAATAAAGAATTTACTCCACGTTGATACACTATTTAATGATCGAAGATTAATGGCAGCGTCCGAATAATACTTTGTCATCAGATTTCCAAATTTAATGGATGAAGTGTTACAAACTAAGTTCATACTATAGCTCTAACTGTAGTAGTGCTAAGGATATAGTGTACTGTAGTAGTGCTAAGGCTACACTATAGCCACATGTGATCATTATAAGGCGTATTCCAACATTATAGAAAAAAGCAGGCGGCAGAGGCAATGGAACTTGCCTCCTTGCTGAAGAGCACATTTAGCACGCCACAGTAATTATTTCTTGGTGAGCTCTATCCTCACCAGCAAGACTATACTCCGGATTAAGCATCTTTGTGACAGACATTTATTTTTTACTAGAGACTACTAACGCACCTTAATAATCAATTTCGAGAACGTAAATTCTCGCAATTTCAATCAATTATTTCATGAACATCAGAGAAAAAAGATAATTTAAATGCTACTGAAAGACTAGAATTGGTTTACAAGTAATTTCAATTTCATCAAAATGTTGCTCAGATACTGAAACCAAAGAGTGGTTTCGCATTCGGATCCACACAGGTTTCCTTTGCCACACGAATATACCATGAGCCCCTGGGGACTATGTGGCTTGAGAGTTCGACGTAAACATCCTCTCTCATAACCGTCCCCGTCTGCTCTGGTAGTCACGTGGATACGAAGGATATCCAACCTCCCGATGCCAAGTACAGAAAGGGAACAGATGGTAGGCAAAGAGGCAGGGATAAATGGACTTGGAAACGGGGTCTAGAACGAAGGAGAGAAATTGAAGACACGACGGATGTGGAGAGAACAGATGCTTAGAAAGGGTTATTTAGGCTCAAGCAATCATAGGCGCGTGGAGACGAATTCATTCAATTCCATTTGAACGTAAGAAGCCACATCATCTATAAAATGAGACAAAAAGAGGCAAAGAGAATGAATCAGTACATTATGTGATGATTAAATCGGTCATTCAGAGGAGGTGATCGACAGCTAGGATCATTTTCCCCATTAAGGGTATGGGTAAGGGTAGAAATTTGTTCCCCAAGACGGGGTGATGGGGGTGGAAATAAACTTAGTGTCACCATTAGCCTGCATAGAATGATAGGCACCAAGGTCTACGTCTTTACATCTAATCCAACGGACGGAGTGCTGAAGTATTTTCCGCGCAGTCCTCAAGTACGGACACTGGGAAACTTACTCACCTGGAGGCAATCCCATCATTAATTAGTTGCTGCAACTCTCAAAGTAGGTCCATTTTGTAATCAATTCGTATGAGTCAAATTTCATTGAGAAAGTAAGTTGGGAAGATATTAAAAAAAATATTTTTATGTTTATCTTGCGTGTATGACGGGTTAGTGGCGTTGGATAAATCCTCGTAAACCCTGCTTGTGTGTGTGATTGAACTCACGAAGGCAACTGTATTTAGTATACAAACGTGAGTGAGTGAGTGATTGTGTGAGTCACTGTTCGCTTTTATTTTTATCTTGATTCCCTTAATTTTGAGTGTGACGATTGTTTGTAACAATATGAGTGAGTGTGCGAGTGTGCCAAATACTTCCATTTAAATTTCTATGCATGCTTGAGTTTGTGCGAGTGACTGAGAGCTCCCTTACTTTGTATATACTCCTTCCTTCCCCCTCTCCCACTTTGTATTCCTATATCCCTTAAGATTACGGCTTTGGGGATATGTACTTTGGAATAATGCCATTGTTGCCAGCTCTGGTATCAGTTTATACAAAATGCCATTAGTTTTCCAATTCGACGTAAGGTCTATACCCAGGGGAAATTTATCAAAGATCTTCTGCTTTCATTACAAAATGCACCATTGTTATCTTAATACGTCGTATTTGGAAGGGTCTGCATTACATTTGATCCATATTATAGTGATATACAGGCTCCAAACTAATAGATGAAGATTTATCAAGAACCAAACTAAACCTTGAAAAGTGTGAAGGGATAATAAATTCACAATACATTAACAGTTTAGCAGTTAGGCCCACAGGACTTTGTATGAGCTATAAAAGAAAAGTCTTTAATAAAGAGGTTAATTGAATAAATAGAAACTCTCTCTGAGATAAAAAAATTATTTACGAAATTTAAACCGTAAAAGGAAGCTCTCTTCCTGTGCCATCCTGGCTCCTAAGAAAGATCTTGCACCCAGAGACCTCGGAGTTGGGATTGTTGAGTGTATCTGAATTCACTGCAACATAAAAAGTTACCCTCACTAATTTTCATATCCAGTCAAGTGCCGTTCAAGAATTTACCGAAGAAGTGTACCTTCTACCCTCCTTCGTATGTTTTCACCGACTCAACAATAGCAAATACAATATCAAAGTTTCTCAATTCCATTGCAATCAATAGTTCATAATTTATCATATTTCATGCAATCAAACACGATGATTATAACAGTTCTAATATTACATATTCTAAATCTTTGTCACTAGTAAAAATGATTCAATTGGGAAGGTATTTTTGAGAGTTTTTAATGAAAATTAATTAAGCGGCATGAAATTTAACAAGAATAAAAAATGAAAAGAAATTTGAAAGGGAAAAAAGCATAATGATAAGTAGGAAAAAATCTTTACCCAGAAGTTAATAATGCTTGGCCTTCATCATGAGTATTACATGCTAAAGCTATATTTCTTCTTTCTTTCCTCTTTCTATTCATAAAAATGGACCTTTATTATAGTTTTAATATTAAAATTTGAATTTATGAAAAATAAAAAATGCAAATAAAGTAGGAGGCCTGCTAAATTTTTACTGTGTAAGCATTTTAATTTATTTTGTTTTTTAACTCATAAGTTCCATATCATTAAAATACAGTTTTACGCATGGGACGTCATGATTTTTAGATAGCGAGTGAATAAGTGTAAAGAAATTACTTAATGACAAAGAGATTCTATTACTTTTCTACGGTTCAATGAAGCTCAGTGCAATGACTCTTTATAATTAATTGTTGACGATATAATCCTTTGAGCCTCATCCGTGCCTAACTGTTATTATATCTTTGAATCGAATTGAATACTTTCCAAAACGTGATGCAAGATTAAACATTTTTAAAGGATCGAATGGAAATATTTCATAATGGCTCGCCTATTCTCGGGCTAATTAAACTTTTTCACGGGTCTGAGACGCTCTATATTGGATTCCCCGACTCATCTCCCGATTTCCCCCCCCCTCCTTGGGTCCTTGGCCCTCCACCCCTCGACCGCACCCCATTCCCTCCTACCCCCCTCCGTCAGACCCGTTCCGTTTATATCCCCTCCGCCCGACATCACTACCACCACCACAGATGGCACCCCTCTCTTTCCCTTGCAGCCCCTTCGCTCATTAACACGTGGGCACTCCCCTCGCCCTTTTTCGATTGCCTTAAGGAGGGGGGAGTGTAAAGTGCGGGACGGCGATGCATGAGAGAAGGGATGGAGATGGGGGTGCGGGGGAGGAGACGTAGTCTCTGCACGAGACATCTCTCCACGGATCCTCCACCTTCCCACCTCCACCCGCTCCTCTTGAGATCAAATAGAAAGTCATGGCGGAGGTCGGTTGAGTGGTGGGCAAGATGGGGAAGGGTGTTGGGGCGACTAAAGGAGAGGGTCTATTCGTCTCTTTAAGAAGGAATGGGGTTCAGGGGGGTGGAAATAAGGGTTGGTTGGGGGTGGAGGGGTTATGCCTGAAGGAGGAGAGCAAGAGGTTGACAGACGTACGGAAAGGGAGAGGCTGATCTCTCTCTCTCTCCCAATCCCTCTCCCCTTTGAGCTCGGATATGAGACGAAGGCGGACTCATCTTCCACCCAAGCCATCGCCCACAGAGACGTGAGATTTCGCGCCGAGATGTGGAGCAATTCAGGGAGATTTGCACAGAGGAAGAACCTGGTCGGGGAGATGGTCGGTGCGCTAACTTCCCGAGCCGAGCGACCGGATTCAAAAGTCGATAGGGACGGAAATATTTCAATATAATCCAAATAGTTTCGTGAGTGAGAAATTGGAAGGAAACGCTTTGCTGGCGGATGAGACAATTGAATAGCTGAACTATTGAAGACTTCGAAATATTTTAGCTTCCTCGGTAGAGGAGTTGCTGCCCAAAGCGAGGATCCATGTTATCAGCCCAGCAGTGGTGGATATTTAATAGCAGATTGTGATAAATTCTTACGTGTTAACTGAAGAGTTCTTAAAGAAATAGTTTTCCCAAAAAGGGGCACGTAAAATGAGTCTTTGGGTAAAAGTCGGCTGTAAAATTCCACTTGTTTCTACCCTTCACTTCTAGTAGATGTTCAGGAAAAGCGACCGACGGCTGAGTTCTTATTCACCGTTTAGGATAGGTGTGTCATTGGGTGGAGGTATTGTATGAGAGTCTCTCACTGCATGGAGGAAGGGGACTGCGAAGCCTGCCGCAGCATTACCTTGCTCTTAACGAAAGAAATCTACACTGTTTAACATCCTGTCCAATGCACAGAGTACTGAACTTCAAGTACTTTACATAATGCATCAATATAAGAGCCGGTATATTAATGAAAAATCACTTAAATTTTCGAGTTTCAAACTTGGGAACTTTTGTGTGTGTGGATTGAGAAATGTTTTATAAAAAAGAATACGATGTATTTATGGTGATGAATTTCATTGGACAGAATGAGATTTCCCATTTCTTACGTACCCTACGCTAATCGAAGAGAGAGAGAGAGAGAGATTAAATAAATCTCCATCTCTCAACCATGAAATATCGGCTGACTCTAAATTCTCCCAAATCGGAAGCCAGTGAGTAAAATTAGAAGAATCAGGAATTGGGAGGAATGAAGAGGCGATGCCAAAGCTTATGCATGTACTACGCAATTAAACAAGTTATCAGACAAGGTTACATTTCAACAAGCTTTTCTTGATGGACTCAATGGTATCAGGCTTAACTTTATGAAAATTCATGATAAACCATTTAGAACAACTTTTTCACAAATGCATATACAATGTGATATAAATATGTGAACCACAAGTAATCATTTGATATATTCATATACAACATAAATACGTATGAAAAATACAGTATTTTCCGGTGAAGCTTTTCTTGTGAAGTGAAATCTGATATAGAGACGGCGCAAGCTCTTTGATTTGGAACTTGGTGCAGTGAAATAAATGGGTTCTAGAATGAAATATCAACGGTAAATATCAGTAAAAGTATTTTTGAATATGTCCCATTTAAATATTATGCCTAATTCTCTGGCAGCAGAGAACGAAGAGGATCGTATCATTCAATAGCAGCAACATTATGATTCTCATTGCGAATTCGGTATATCGATTCAAATCGTCGCCACATTTTACATTGGGATATAGGTTTGTATTTGGAAACAAATATGATAAGTGGTGTCAGTCTCGATTCTAATATTTTTAAAACAAATTCGCGAATACACAGAACCAACATTCTAGGAAAAGTGCCTCAATAAAAATAACGAGGAGTTTTATTATTTTGGAACTGAATACGACTACGGATAAAACACAACGATTCGTACTTGGCGTGATATGCCTCGAATAAGTAACTCATCATATACAATTATTTCAATGTTATCAAAAATTATCACATCAATTTTTGTCCAGGGAATGTAATATATTCTACTAATATTGATCAAATGTAAATTAACAAATTAAATATTTGCTAGAGAGAAAACTTGGGGCATACCCATTGCAGAAAAACAATCATGGATTAAAACATGGATATATTATGATTATGCTGTATGTATTGTAATTTTAAGCTAAAGTTAACTAAAATATCACTGAAACAAAAAGAAGGTAACATAACATAGTTATGAAAAAGAAAAAATATTTAACGAGAAATTATATTCAAGATAAAAAGTAGGAAGAAGCAGATGACTCTGAAACGCTATTCAAAATATTCATGGAATAGCATAGAAATTGTTTGGACTTTATCATGGAGAAGATCCTATAATATTTCGTGAAGATTATATTTTTCGACAACCCAATGAGAATGAAGATAGGAGGAGTATTTGATGACCACCCTGTTACACTATGTAATTTATAATGCAATTGCAATAAATGACGTCATTCAGGACATAAATTCAACGAAAACGCGATTAAATGAGCAACAGGGGCCTTGAAAATGGCAGGGGCAGGAGGAGGCGGGGGAAAAGAAATGAGGTGACACCTAGGGGCGTGTTAAAGGACCAAATTCCCTCACTTATAGAGAGTTCCGCAAGGATACGGTCTTGGCCCCCTCAAACTCAGACGCTCGTCCGCTTTGCTCCCGAGGGACTACTCCATTCTCCCAAATGCGACTCACTCGCTGGAAACGGTGTGTGTGAGAGAGAGTAGGTGAGGGAAGAAGAGTCGGAAGGGGAGGCACAGGAAAGCATAAGGAGGGCCTAGAGTCCCTCCGAGGGTACGGAGGGAGTGCGTGGGAGGGTTGCGGAGGGAAAGGGGATGACGGAAGGTGTTTTTCCAAAAGCCGTTTGCCAGTTCTTGTTACGCGGGAATTGATCACGCGTGGGGTCTTGTGCGATTCCCCCTTTTCCTCGCGGAAAGGAGTCTCCTGGGGCAGGGGTCAGCGCGTGTGTGTATGTGAGGGTGAGAGATTGCCTCACTCATTTCCACGCTCCCACCCTTCTCACCGCTGACTTTTGAAATGGTCCTAGAGGTCTTGAGGTTCGGGAATCATTACTGCGAGTGGTGCCTCATGTATTACACGGTTGGATTGTTTGCGTACGTCTCCTGACCCAGACATAACACTCGTCAACTATTCGATTATAATAGTTGTTTTAACTTCAAGAGGCGGTAATGTGTCGATATTTGAGAAGTTATGAGAACACGAAAATGCCTCAATTGAAAGATAAAGATCGTCGGGAGCACTTTCAAGGTGAACTCATTTCGGGAAGTAAGTACATTTTACATTTTAAGGCCTACATTGTCAAAACTACATTATTTCAATTTCAATTTTTAATAGAATGAAAATATCCAAAACCATAATATCTCAAAGATTCTTTATTATTATGACGGTATATTTCTTTGAAAAGCCTCTATGATGAACATATAAGAAATAACTTGTCTGGTAACCCATAGATATAGGTGCCAGTGAAAATTAAAACAAAAAGTGCGAAGTCTCTATTAACATTAACTTTAAATTAAAACTTAACATTACTATGATTAGAACCATAATTAGTTGACCGAAAGTATACTGCACCACCAATTGAAACAATGTTGCAAAAGTCGGTAGGTATGCTATGGTGAAAATTATAATGATGATAATATAAAGTTATTCAATGATATACGTTTAAGTCTTAATTATTCTAGTCTAAGATTAAAAAAATCGCGTAGGTAAAGCTAAGAAGAAGGTAATAATTTAGACTTGTTACATGGATATTGAAAGACACAGACAAGAAATATTGGCACTAAGTCTAAGATTGAAAAGGCTGGTCGAGAATAGGACACGCTTTTCACAGAAATAAGGTTCAAACTAGTCCTGCATTCAAAGATGATATCAATACATCCAAATCTTACTTTAGCACATAAGACAATTCAAGCGTACAGGACCTATCAACATGAAGATAATAATAACAACTTAATTATGACTATATCTTATATTCTACTGAAGATGGACGATTTTCATCATAGCACAGTATCATTACTTACATTTGATAATATTGCATATATAGATGATACCTAGTTATTTGGAAATGGATATGAAAATATTTTGTAACAATTATTAACACTAAATCATTGGAAGACATTTAATATTATAGCTTTGTGACATTTTTATCAATTTATATACAACAAAAGCGTAAAAAAGGGCTCTTGGTACTCATTTTTTAATCTATAAATAGTATTTGAATTGAAATCACTAAGTTAATTTATTTAATTTGGTGATATACTATGCAAAGTAAATATAAATTAAAACAAACTAAACTAACGGTAAAAACTGTCATTTACCATTGTATCACAATAACTATCGTGGAGAGTTGTACCTGAACAGGGAAAAGGCATACAACTGTGCTGGCGTTATGAATCCACGCAAAATAAACTCAAAATAATGAGAAGAACCACAGAAAAATCTATAATCAAACTATCATTACCAATTTAATTGGAATGAGCCCAACTTTGTGAGTGATATATTGATGAAATATCATTTGAAATTTCTCAGAAGGCATTGAAAAATACATTTCAACACCTTTATCTGATCCACGATGATACGCTCGCGGGGAGATACTTTTCAGGAATAGTATTACGCAGTGGGTCTCCTTCCAACCTTTACACGGCGATCTCATATATTTCCGCCCCAAGGTGAGAAAGGGGAGACGCTGGCCGAAGGGACCGGTCAGACGGCGGCCTCATGTGCGCAATCAATTTCGTTCATGTGTCTCGGGAAATGGGGGAGAGAGAATGGGCAAGGGGTGATAGAAATGCAGACGTGGGAGGGATGGGCGTCTGGAGAGGGAATGAGGGAGCCTCGAAGGGACAAGGGTGAGGGAGAGAGATGGCGGAGGAGAGGAATGAAACGGGAAGAAGGCGAGTTAAGATTTTGCGGAAGGGAACGGCATTAAATTGGATTCCGCGAGGGACGAAATTTCTCTCGCTTGGTGTCGGAAGTGAGAAAAAAACATCACTCTAATAAATGAGAAGTTATTAGATGGACGCAGCTAAACTTTCCATAATGTGTAGAAGCATACAAAAAAAACAGCAGTGGGTCGATATAGTGGAAACGCTAAGTTTTTAGCGGACGTTGAGGCGTTTTGTTTCTTTATCCTAAATTTACAAATAGATCGTTGTAAGAAAAGAATGATTAAATTCAGTGGGAAATAATTTCAGGTTTTTCAAGCTCCAATCAGAAATTAATCATTTTCTGCTGTGAAAATTATTGGAGGAAAAGCATTTTCTGGATCGGGTCTCGAATTTCAGTCCTTCGGATCGCTGTGTAATGGTGCAGAACTCTACGTTACGCAGGATTCTTGATCCCTGAGAACAGTTAGCAGGATCTGTATCAACCAGTTCTCAGTCGTTATTAAGATCAATCAAGGTTTATATTCGTAAAGTGGAATCAGCCCTCAAAGTAGCCACTCTCCATGGAGATAGGTCCTATTCTCCTATAGGTACTACTCACCTTAAGCAGGTCAAATTAAGATATTTTCTTTGCCGTTCCTTGCTCAATCTCAAATCTTATTTCGGTTAGGAATGCTTAGATTTTTGAACTTATTTTATAGGAAAATGCATATGGACTGTTTCAAAGACGAGAGAATTAATATATCTACGCAGAAAGAGGAAAACATATCACTCAAGCCGTGATTTTTTTGTTACATCAATATTTACCACAGCCTTTATCCAGCATATGTTTCTTGATTATCTCCCAAACATTAGCACAAATTAATAAAGAAGAACTTTGTAGAATGAATAGCGAAGAGAAGTTGTGAGAAATTGAAGATTGGATAAAACGAATCAGGGAGATGCTATAAGATAAAACGCGGGTGGACGTTGAAATACGAAATTTCAGATTTATGGCGATCGTAGAAAGTAGTGAAATAAGTACTGGCGGCAATGAGGGAAGGAGCTTCTCAAGATGGAGACTAAGAAAGGGAACACAAAGGATACTGATAAAATACTATGCATTTAAACTACCGAAAACCAGTACTCAAAATTGAACGTTAAAAACCCATAACGATAAAAATTGAATGTTTTTGTGTGTATCACTGATTCTCATTTAAAATATTTAGGGCTCAAAATAGGTCTCCTTAGAATGGCAAATTATTTCCCTACCCTGATTCTGGTCACCTAAGACTTTCTCGACACCAAGTACCCTTTTAAGTTTCTCAAGCTATCTTGGAGTCACGTTTCGATTCACGACCACGTCATTGAGGGATCCAGTTGCATATTTAAACAAGGTATCATCCCTTCCGTTTGAGCGGTCTCTTTTCTTTTGCATGGTCCCATTAACTGCCCTCTCGTTTTTCGAAAAAAAAGGAACTGGATGAAGGACACCAGGATAACGGGTGGGAGGAGGGAGTCCTTTTACCCCACCCGTGACTGGGAAGGTGGGTGGTGGGATGGGGGGAGTCGTTAACCCAGATTTCCCTGAGAAGTGGGAGGATGGTGGTTCAGTTCGGGAGTTGCGTTCGCGATCGCCGCAGTCTACGATGGCGCAGCAGACTGGAAGGAGGTAGGGAGTGGTGGGGGAAAGGCGAGAAACTTTATGCCCTCCCCTCTTGAATTAATCGTCGATACGAAGAGTTCCCTCCACCCCCGCCACAGTAAGAGAGGATCCTCAGGTGTCGTTATAGAAGGAGTTCGGATGCGGGAGCAACACGCTCCGTTTCGTGAGATCCAGCCTTCGGGATTAGAAATTTCGGCCTTTCAGTTACGTGTCAGATTGGCTCTTCGATCTAGACATGGTGTTAAGGCGTCTCGAAGTTTTGTCCATCCTCTTAATTGGCACTATATGCTTCACGGTCCACTAGAGCCTAACTACCTTTATCTCTCTCTCACTGGAGAAAAGGAGAAATTTTTTGATGATATTTTTCAACGTCTGCAGCTCTTTTTTAGTGCCTGAGTGCGTCCAAATTTTTATTTTCTTATCCTCGACGTGGATCGAATTTTCTGGAAAATATTTATCTCGGCAGAAAGTTTAATTGGCACCGTTATGGAATAATAATCTTCTAATGGATGAAACAATATATATATTATTTAATGTCAACATTATTATATGCATTAAAAATTTACCATCAAATATACACTAACAAACTTAGGTAAAAACGTCTTTGAAATAAAAAAAAAACGTGCCGAACGAGCTTCGATTACTAATTGTAACTCGTGTCGTCGGGAG
Organism: Platycnemis pennipes; assembly: GCA_933228895.1. NCBI lineage: Eukaryota > Metazoa > Arthropoda > Insecta > Odonata > Platycnemididae > Platycnemis > Platycnemis pennipes. Next base: position 60,301,063 of record OW121853.1, read on the forward strand.
GAAATCGGAAGAAAGAATCGGGAAAAATATCTTTGTGCGAGAGGAGTATTTTTCTCTGATGTGTGATGTACTTGAGAATTTTTCACCCGTGGTTTGAATTATCTTAAAAGTTTTTCTCAAGTTAGCCACTTGTTGCGCTTTGACGGTAGGGAACCATGGAGAAAGTTCCCAATTAAAATAAAAAGCTACATGAACATAAGACGGTTTCCGTATTGGTTTGAACGTGTATTTCAAATTAATTTCCCTTAATCATTCACTGCACGTTTCAGTTAAAATAATTTTCCGCTGAATACAGCATTAAACCATAATCGGTTATCACGTTTCTTTGACTTGGCAGATAAGTATACTCTAAGAACTCACACACTGAGAATATCTTAACAGGTTAGGGAAAACGTTATTGAATTTTTTTTGAGGTGGAGATATTGTGCGAGTGAGTGGTAATTTTCTCCAAATATGTACGAATACACTGCACTTTTTTCCTTAAATTATCATCGAATAAAATTCAAGTACAAACCTATTCTATCTCAACAACACGTACTTAGAGGTGAACTACTGTCTCCTATGGGTTACCACCAGCGGCATTTACCCAATCCGAAAAATGGAGAGATGAACGTTTAGTCTTAAAGCCGTTTAGTTTTGAAAAACAAAACATGCAGTCCCCTCTCCAAAAGAGAATGAAAAATTAAACCGTCTCCGATTTACTATTCAACACTTCCATCGACATCAGCCGAACGGAAGGACATCCTCAGACGTCGCCCCTCCTCTCCCCTTTTTCGGGTTTTCCCTCCCGGCCGCTCACGCCGTGATTTAATTTCAAATTAATCGAATATCCGCACGGCATCCGAGAGTTCCCTCCCCTCCTGCCTGCGTACTCTTCCGCCAGCTCACTCTCCGAGTCTTTCATTCCGCTATTTATTTCCACAAAGTGTGCCCAATAAAAAGGGGGAAGTTCCCCTCTCCTTCCACCCCAGTTTCCCCACCTTCCCTCCCCAACGATCTTTCTCACCCGCCTCCAACCCTCAACTCCCTTTACCTCGGCTCCGCCTCCTCTCGCTCCCGATCACCTGGGAAGCGATCAAATACCAGTTACCATGGGAACGGCAGAAAATCCATACGCACCCCCACGTGCGTAGCCGTCATCATCCGCGCATTATTAAGCACTAAAGATTCATCAGGAGTGAAAATAAAATAAAGTAGAGAGAGGGAGAGGAAAAGGAAGAAGAAGAAGAAGATAAAATGCGAGCGATAAAGAGGGGAAGAGGGATGGATTTCACCAATCTTGGGCGTGATCGCCCCATCGTTTTAGAAGACTCTTCGTGAAATAGGTCTCATATTCCATCTCTTAAATGACAGTACTTTTCTTTTTCCTCACTTCACTTATTCCTCCCCCAGTAAAGGCTAATAAACACTGAAAACTAACTTATACATTCAGGTCACTGATCTTATTATCAATTTGTATTCAAATGCAATAAAGGAGATATAAAACATGGGTCGTTACGAATGGAATGGTTAGGATTCATCATCAAAGAATTAATTTGAGTTAAATGTTGTGTTAAATATTTGTATTTATTTAGTTTGAATTCACACATACATAGGTTGAGGTTTAACTCACATTTATTTCTACTCACCGAAGTGTTATTTATCGTACTGCAACATTTTAGAGTACTGCAATGTTTTACAGTGATTTCATCCTTACTTTTGTTATCAAACCAGTTTACATAAATCATCAAACACTACATCCATTATACTACATCGAGCCCAAAACAGAATTTTCTGACTACCTGAGGATTTAACCATATTTTGCGAGAGCTTTAAGAAAAACCCTATTTGATAAATAGTGAAGAATAACTTATAACAGTAAACATAAATCAATTACACCACAATGATGAATGCAGTCAGTGTTGCATCGTCTTTCTCAGGTTAAATTATGGTTACATTAGAGAAGCAAATATAAAAATGAAGCTAATATTGTAAGCTATTATTTATTTCATAAATACGCTTATGGTTAATATTCATTCATGGTCATGATGCATATAAGCATATAGTAAGTATACTCTATGATATAAGCTATTTTAATTGAAGGTGTCTTCGTTGATGCTAACAAAGGTATTTCTGAAAATAAGGCCCTTCGTTATTCTTAATTATGAATTATGATTACAGGTATAAACTTTTATTACTTCGATTGGAAGGAGCTAACAAAAACGTTTCCTAGATTAAGGTTTTAAAACTTGAAGAAACTATTTTTCTTCCGGAATAAGTCAGTTTCCTGCACTTAAGTAGGGTATTTATGCTAGTACTTGTTTCAGTTTATAATTTTTTGTATGTTTGCAGTGTTGAATTTATATCCGCAATTATCTTAAAATTCATTATGTACATGAAGATTTAATTCGATTTACTCATTGGAAAAAGCAGTAGCCTCCTATGCCGTTCCCTCTTTCCGCCGGCTTCTACCCAGTAAGTTTTCGGACGTGCGTATAAGGGTGGATCCAACTACGCCCATCATTCTCGCCCCTTTGCTGTACTGCTTTCCTCCCCTTGCCACTTGTTAGCGTCCATTCCCAAGGGTCATTCGAAAATCCTTCCTCCGATCCAATTCTCCCCTTCACTCTCTCTCTCCCCCCTTTTCTTCACCCCCTACACCCTGCCTCCATTCAATCGTCACCCACCTTGTCTCACACCCTCCCTTCCCATCATACTCTTCTTTCGTAGGGCAGTTAAACACCACCCTTATTGCGTGGGTGGGTAACATCACTCTAATTTTTGTAAACTTTGATGTGATAATAATCCTGAGAGTAATGTAGTAGTCGAGGCATTATTAATTAAGTCTACACAGCAATAATAATAATCAGCACCTTTTACGTACAATAGAACCCACCTATGAACACGGTTTATTTACATTACTCCGAAATTAAATATTATTCTTCTACGTGCTTTGTAATTTTATATATCCCACGCCTATTTATGTGATTCTGACCCTCGTTTTCACTATAAATGTCTTTCTTTCTCTATTCTCTTGTGCGCATTGCCTCAAGGAACTCTCATATACGTTAAATAATGCAAAAATATTTGATGGGGAATTAAAAGACAGGAGGGAGAGTGCTAACCTCAATTTTTTAAAATGAAATTTCTTAAATGAATAATGTAAGGAGAAATTACAATGATTAAAGGCTTTTTGTCGTCATTTATCCTCTCATTTTTCCACCCTTTCTCTTCATCACCACCTTCTCTCTACCCTCATTCTCCCTTTGCCCCTTCCAGCAGGCCTTTCACCCTTTTCACCCTTCGCACCGCACGCGTGGGCCAAGGGATCTTAAGAAGTTCCCGCGTTCATGACTTCGCGTCTTTTTAACGCCCTCAGATACCTATACTCCTTCCTCCCCTCCCCTTTTGCAGCACCACCTCCTTCTCCTGCCATCCGTCTCTCTTTCTCCGCCGGCTCCCTTCAAGGAGGCGTACCCGAATCGAATTCAGCACGGGGAGCCAATGAGAGTTGACCCAAGTCTCACGCTGTGGAAGCTAAAGCTTTGTCCTTTTAAAGGTGAACGAGTCGATGAATTCAATCCAATGGTTTCGGGGGAGTGGTGGCCGACGCCCCAACTCGCGTTGTGCGAAGAGTTATATTAAACGAAGGGAGAAAGAAGATACAACGGGTTCCCACAGCACAGCCGCTCACTGATGCTGTGAGCATGGGTTTTTGTCTCTCCTCACACCTCTTCGCATCGATAACATTACCCTTTGCCAATGCAACGAGCGTCAAAATTAATTTAGCGTTCATTAATCCTTCAATAAAAGGTTAAATCTTGTTACGGACGAAACCATCATGCTTTTATTTCCACGTGAACTTCCGTGAAATTGAGGAGGTACACTAGGGAGTGCTTTTAGCGAAAGAGGGAATGAACTAATTCAACTACACGATAAAGTAAATCAAATTAGTGTCTGGCGGCGATAAAAATTTTCTTCTTATGCGTAGATTCAATGTTGTCCACCGAATACATGTTTCCATGGATATGCTTTGGGCATTCAACTAGCTATCAAAATTTAATCCGATGCCTCAAGCACGTGGATTTGATTTGAAACCCTCGTTTAAACCCTTTGCGATTTGAAACCCTCGCTCCCATTCTCTACTAATAGGACGCTATTCACTTCAATTATCTTATTAAAAATATAACTTTAGCGTTGAGACGGTATGAGTTATCACTGTGCAAGGAAATTTTTTTTCATTGTTTTATTTTGTCTACTGTCACTGTCATGTGGTAAAAACCTAAAAAAAAATCAGTCGTATGTTTAAATAAACCTATTTATGCTCCACTCACTTAAGGCTTGTCGATCAAAAGAATCTTCTCACTACTAGATGGAAAAAACCTCAAACAATTTAATCATGCTATTATACGCAAAATCTGGTATGAAAAATAAATTAAGATCTCACGAAGGACAACACTAAATAGGAGCAAAATGCTAACAGTTATAAATAATGTTTCCTGCATATAAGTTGCACACTACAAATAAACAAGGGAAAATAGTTGATAGAAATCCGGGAAAATGGGTAGCCATGACGTGTATGATGCTGTTGAAAAACTAAAACCGGGAAAATAATAGTCTTCACTCTCCTAATAAAGAGCGGAAAAATATTTTTCTTAATTAATATGCAGTATATACCCAACGAATGAGGCCATGACCAATTAGCACCATGAAGCATTGAGTCCTTCATGTAGATTCGGGTTTATTTATTCCGATCCCGTCTATTCCCGTCCCGTTCCGTTCTACCGTCATATGCTGAAGCAACGCAAGTGATGCAACGGAGTTTTCCCTTTTAAAACTAGCTCTTCTCTCAATCACCTAATCTCTGTTTAACTTGTGGTCTTTCAAATATCCAATTGATTGCAAAAAGTTAATTTTCAGTAAACATGATTACTACTGCAAATATTTGTGTTGCACGAGGTGAAGATCCGAAAAAAAACTTCCATTTGAATGGTCATAAAAACGATAGAATTAAAGCTTAATGTTAAATATTTTGAGAATCACTTTATGGAATTTAAAGGACAGGTAGATGGAAATTATTTTGAGTATTTTACACAAAGACACAAGAGAACCCTTCCTTATAATCGAAACCTCTAAAATTCTGAAAAAAGTCAGTTAATACAGATGGAGATTAATCTACTCATTGCGGTATGTAAATAGGTAGGGAACACATATATTACAGCACGCAAATATGGAAATATGCTGCTAGAACTCATCAAGAGGCGAACGAACAGGTAAAAAGGACGCAGGGAAGCAACTTCTCGCTCCTAACACATAGACAACAAGCACACACAACTGTATGTGGACGTAGTCTACTCAACAGGATAGACGGGAGAAAATGTTGTGTACCTAAATTTCTCTCTCATTTTGAGGACGCTGCTTCACTTATAAAGTAAGCCAAGAATTTGCGAGAAACATTTATCGATTGTTAGAGAGTCCATATTCTAAATCTTTATTTAATTCTGCGAGTATCAGATCTACGGTTTTTATTCAGCCTATTAACAAAGACACCCATATCTATTTCAATTGACCAATACGCTGAAACATTTGGATCAAAGTTGCCTAAGATTTTGCTGGATACTGGTGAAGTGAAGAGCCCTTTCTTTCAACCGATACAGCTGAATATCAAATTGATGATTGTTGAATGATGTTGGACTTATGAGTGGATTAAAACGATGAGAGGGGAGAAGTATCATCTGAGAAGTTTCATGCTAATTTTGCGCCACGGTGGAAGTCTTGAATGAATAAGAGTAATTGGAGGGATCTTCATCGGGGTAGTGAAGTTGGTGGAGAAAATGTTCATTGGGAACTCTACCATTTAAGATGATTAAATCAACATTTTTATTTCCTGAAGAAAACGTTACACACGACCTATGTGGCTGTTAAATACATTATTTTCAGTTTGTAGAGACATAATTATGCTTCATTTTTAAAAACCATTTGGAATATGAGTGAAATCAAGGCAATTATAACGTCGTATGAACTTTGAGTTTTTATCTCAAGACCATATGTTACAGCAAGTGCAAACGCTAAAATGAACAATTATAGTGTCAATAATTTTTTTAACATAAAAAATAGTTTAGGAATATTTGGAAAGGTCAAAATATAATTCTGGAATATTCCAGCATCTATCATCTGGTATACTGCTTGATCTATCCACCAAGATAATGACTCATTATGACCATGATTAATTATGAACAAAAGGAAGAAATGATACCTGGGTCTTTGGGGTCTTAACATTGTATATTCGAAAATTCAGGGACGCAATTAGTTTTACTCCTTTACAAATAGAGTAGAGGTTATAATATTCAGTTTTTCAGTCGTGGAACAGATAAATGCCTTTAATGTCACGAAGTTTTGATCCAATCAAGTTACAACACTAATACCCACGCATGATTTAAAATTTACCAATAAATGAAGACAAATACGTGAACATGTTCATTCCCAACAAAGGAGAATAAATACATTTTTATTCTAGTTTGAGACTTATTTAGTGCCAACAAATGTACCTCAGTTAATTTTATATCAAGAATTTTGGGCCTAATGCACGGTCATACACATATGACCGAGACCAGCACTCATAAATTGAATTTCCACTAATTTTTCCTGCCTAGAGTAAGTATGGTATAAATAAATCATGCATATACTTTATTTATAAATAAAAACAAAATGCACGTCATTTAATATGATAGTTGTATGAAAAGAGTTAATTATCATTTTGAGTTACATCGATTTTGTTTTTAAATCCTGTTTTCTTTGGATTGGATTATGTAGATAAAATATTCTAAATCGCGGAAATCAATCAAATTAGTGGCAATACATTTTAAAAACACATTTTCTGAGTTTCTAAAAGTCAGTTGCTTATATGTGACTCTCATAAAGAAAAATTGAGGTAGCAATAACAGAGGCTGAATTTTTTGACGGAAATATGGCCGGCAGTTCCTATATTGAGGGGACACATGAATACCTCGCCGTTCTCCGACGTCGGATGCAGAAGTTGAGACCATCGAAGGGGAAACTCTACGAAAGAAGGGAAAACTCACGCACAGATGTGGAGTTCCCTTGAGCTGGGCATTGAACACTGTCCTTGCAACGGACAAGTAAGCGTTTGCAACAATTGTATACCTTCGCTCGTAAAAGATGAACCGAATGAATGGCAAAAACCTCTGTTCAAGGACAAGTAAAACGAATGAAAGAATTAGCAATCTTCCATCACCAGAATGCATTTATGTTTTAATGGTGAATCAGAATTTTTTTATAGTTTTTTTTCACAAAAAATGGATTTTTGTGGTTGACGAAGATAGTTCAACAGATCCAAAACCCTGTTCGATGGCCACTGGCTTTTCTCATGTTCATTCTTATTTTACTAAAGAAATGATTATGCAAGACAGTAACACATTAAATAATTTATTACCCTATTCATTACATTGGAATGGGTCTTACGGGGCATGATACATAGCCTGACAGATAAGGTCTCTTCCTGAAAAAATGCATATGTTCCTCTTGACCAACATACATTCCCCATTAAGACGAGATTCATAGCATTTTTTATGAATATTTACAATAAAATGATAGCATGCAATGATGATGTATTCGCCTATATTATCTTATTGAATAGATTAACAGATTCAAAAGTTCGTCCTGGGAATACTGCCTTACTGGACACTACCAATATTTTCTTCCAGAAACGACTTAACCTTTATGACGTACATGCTTAGAAATAGTATTGTACGTGGAGAGTTAGAGCGACTAACTAAACAAAAAAGCCTGCTCAGTGAACTGCATCTTGTTCTCTTTTCCATGGGAGTGCCCATTTGAGATTGTAGCTCACTGATATCCAATGCCAAGCACACACCTCCTATGTTTGAAAGCAAATACCCTCGCACGGCGGAGGCGAAAGGGCTTCCTCCTCTTGGTTAGCCCATCTTATGCGAATGGATTCGGCGATACAAAACAGGAACAAGCACCTTTCCTTGTCATAGGATGATTTAATTTCGGATGCAAGGGAATACCATTGATGTGACATAATATTGGGGGTCCAACTTTGAGTAGGTTGAAACAAAATTATTTGTGATGCAACATATATGGACCATCTTACTTAGTATCGCCGTGAAAAGACTTTTGGAAATCAATTTTTCTCTTTAAACGGAAACATTTATTTTAGTTTATGCATTAGTTTTATTTGAAGTATAATAAAATGCATCAATGCTTACGTAAAAGAGAATATATGACTACGTATATATTCGCAAAATATATGGGAGAATATATCCTCGCACGGGAAATAAGGGACACCCAAATAGTCATTTGGATGTCCCTTATTTTCCGACTTCCAACCTTTGAACTCTCACCTCCAATCCACCAAATTTGGTTACAATGACTCTAAAACATGTGTACACGAAATTTCAATGAGATCAAAACATTATAACTCGAGCCGAATTGAACGCAAACTCGCGCAAAAAACGCTGACACTCATCGCGCTAAGTCGCGCTCGGGGATATAGACTACGGTTACTCTTATTTTCCGACTTTTAAACTTTTGGACTCTTACCCCCACCCAACAAATTTGTTTACAATGACTCTAAAACATCTGTACATGAAATTTTATTGAGATAGAAGCATTTTAAACTCTGCCGTAAAGCAAAAACCTGTCGGTACATACATACTGCAAAGTCGTCAGTTCCTCACTGGCTCTCAATCGTTCCGCATGTGTTTTATTGTCGCCTGTCTAACATAATACCGCATGATTTTTGTGAAGAAACATGTGTTTTTAATAGGCGATATAAGGTATCAAATAACTGGACACAAATTTCCACCAAAAAGACAAGTGCTGGCAGTTTCATTTCACAACATACGGGAGATAAAACTAACTCATTCAAATAATTTGTATAATTTTTATCCAGATTGCAAGAAGGAAACATTGAAAAGCAAGCATCCACAAGTAAACTGAAAACAATAATACACATTAAAGAGAATAAATACATTCAATTTTAACATTAATTTTGATACTACCTACTAACCAGTGGCGCACTCTAGGGGGGGGGGGGGGGGGGGGGCAAAGGGGCCCTGCCCCTCCCCACTTAGCTGTCTACGAGACTCAAATTAATCTTTAATTGACAAGTCACTGTTACATGGTAGCTGCAATTGGAAAAATAGGAAAAACTCGTTACATCATTTTACTAGGTTATGACATGACTAAGATGGCTATATTTTTTGGATACTTCTAAATACAAGAAAATACACTAATATATACAACTATAACATTCAAAATATTCTGATTAAAATACCATATTGATTACACGATGGCGACCCTTCCCCCCCATTAAAAAAATTTTCTCGGTTGTCCACCTTTAGCAACAATAAATTTTACACCAACTTAATCCTAAAAAACCTTATCATTCCGTACATTTAAATTTAACGTTGAATTCGGCGCGTCGGGGGTCATTATTTTGAGATGAAATCTTGTTTTTGAGTAAACATGTCCAAAAGAAAGATATTGAGGGTCTAGCGAGATCATTTTCATAGAATACTTTTTATTGCCCAAGTAAAGGACACCTTAATGACTATATTTTTCTTTTATGAATTGATTTTAGCTTAAAGTGAATTGATAAAAGTTTCGACGCAAATTTATGGGAGCAATAGGAGAAAAATTATAATTAAGAAAAAAAAACAGCCGGAAATACTGCTTAAAGATATATATGGTTCATTTAAGAATTAGTCTATTTTCACACAACTTTCAAATAGTAAACTAATATTTAGAATAAAGATATTCTTATAATTTTACCCTTATTTTTATGACAGATATCATTATCACGAGCCAGCTTATTAAAATAAAACCATGAAATATATGTTTCATATTATTAAAAATAATTTTTTTCATAAAACTAGTCTAATATCCATATGATACATTAATATTCATAGGCCTAAAATAGAATATTTGAATTTGAATTAACATTCATTGAACATCGTATACTATGCACGCATGGCATCCTTATTTTTGTCATACAAGTTGGACGCTTCATATTCTTTTAATTTTCACCTGGAAAAATATGACCTGTTCGAATTTCAAAGTAGCTAGTATTTTTTCTCTAACTCATTTACGTTTCCCAAATCTAATTTATTTCCGCATTCAAATCATTTCAACGTATCTCTTCCGACTGCTCCTCTTTTCCCGTGAACTCACATTAATTTTCATGGAAAGGCCATTTGTCGCACACCATAACTAAAAATTGACACTCGAATAATAAAATAACAACTCGAGGTTACGCATGGAGGAAATTTCATTTATGTTGCTATGGAAGCACATACAAAGCAGTAACTCTGAGGGCCTTCATATCTACGAAGTGAAATGCTAGGGAATGAAGATAAAAGCCAGGTTCACGTAGTCGGGAAAAGAGAAACGAAGAAGAGAGCAGAAGGAGAGATTTTAAGGACGGATACAGAACAGACACTCGGAATAAGTCCACCGGCCAGGAAATGGGATTGGGATTCATTAAATATCTCGAATGAGGACGCCGGTGAAGACAAAAATACAAGAAAATAAGTGAGACCAGGCTGATTACTCCCGTAATTTATAATGTTTACATCGAGAGAGCTATCAGTGAAATCAAAGAGAAGTCTTCTGGAGTGAATATCCACGGGGAAAAAATTCGGATTCTGCGATTTTCTGATGACATAGCACTGATATCAGAGACAGAGAGGATCTACATATGGTTCTAATAACCATAGAAAGGACAATGACCATGTATCAGCTGAAGATAAATAAGAAGATGATTAAGATATTTGTGTGCAGCCAGAGAGAAGAAGCCAAAGCCAACGTTAAACTAAGAAAACAAAAACTTGAAGAGGTGAAAGAGTTCTGTTGCCTGGGAAGCCGAGTAATCAACGATGGACGAAGCCAGAAAGAAATGGTCAGTAGAATAGCCCAGGCAAAGATAGCATTCTATCAAAAGAAGAATCTACTAACAGCTGGAAATACAAGCTTAGAATTAAGGAAAAGAAACATCAAAACGTATATCTGGAGCGTATTTCTTTATGGCAGTGAGGCATGGAAAATTATATCAGCGGAAAAGAAAAGGGTGGAAGCATTCAAAATGAGGTGTTACAGAAGAATGATGAAGATTAAATGTATGTAAGTAACGAGGAAGTCCTAAGGAGAGTAGTAGTAAAGATCTGAAAATTCTAAAAAGAAGACGGGATAACCTAATTGGCCACATCTTAAGACACGATGGCTTGATATAGACAATATTTGAGGAAAAGTAAATGGGAAAAACAAGAAAAAATGACTCGTATGAGATATGTAGAACAAGTAGTGAAGGATATGAAAGAGAAATATACTACTATGAAAAGATTAGCCGATAGGAGAATCGAGTCGAGAGCTGAATCAAACCATTCTTATAATTGTTGCCTTGAGAGTAGCGAAATGATGAAGAAAAAGGGTTAACCGAGGAATTAAAGTGAAGAACTTATACAATATCTGTTCCAGAAATACTAAATATTTTCGTTAGTTCGTTTGGGTAAAAACTGTTTGGAATGAAACAAAATTCCAGCTTTTTAGTACACCGATGATGCTATGATAAAATAATATAGTGAACAATAGAAATAGTGAACTGTGAATATAGCATCTATATATCCTAGACGCAACATTCATCTCTGATGAAAAATTTACATTTAATTTGGTCACAAGATAAGACCCGGAAGAAAAAAAGACCTTTCATGAATCTGTAACGTCTGGAAAATTGAGAGATAGAATTGGCACATGCTGATCTAATCGTCTTTGCCCTCGAGAGCCACACGACCCCCAACTAACAATTTTCTCTTTTAAGTGATAATCACCGAAAAAATGTGCATGCAATATTCCACCTCCCATTACTGATAGGGAAAAAATTACGGACATTATAAACCAAGAATCAGCCCGGACTGTCCAGTGAATCGCATAAAAAAACTGAGGATTCAATTACAGAAAGAGAGGGAGACGCCGTTACGCAAGGTTTTGCGTCCTGAATAATGCACGAGGAGCGCGGTGTACTCTTAAGGAAATCAGAATGCGTCAGCGGTCGGTATGGAGTTATAAATGGAGAGACGAAATACCGACGGTGCGGGGCGGAGGGTTGGTCGGGGGAGTGAGGCTGCGGCATCGGCAGTAGCTGTTCGATTGGTTTTGATTTGAGAGGCACTCAAGAGAAAGAGGAGGAGGGTGGCGGGGGGAGGCGGGAGGGACGGATTGGAAGGTGGTGGGGAGGGGGTGAGGGATAGTGGTGTGGGGGGGAAGGGAAGAGGGGGAGGAGGGAACACAATCCATTGAGCGAGCGAGTGCGATAGATGGAGGGAGAGGAGAAGGAGCCGGCTTCATCGGCGACGGCATTAGAGACAGCTGGCGAAGGGATTGGAGCAAGAGAGGGAATAAGAGAGGGTTTGGAGAAGGGAGAGATAGGCGGCTTCACGCTAAAGGAGAGAGGCAAGAGAAAGGAAGAGAGAGAGACGGGGAGAAAAAAATAATGTCGACCGGGAACACTTACTTGTTGCTTTTCCTCTCCTCCTTCCACCTCCGGTCCATTTCGAAGGGGGGTTGTGTCGAGGGGGCAGGGCAAAAGAGGTGCAGAGGGTTGGCCGGACGGGGTTGGGAAAAGGTTGTTCGGAGGGTGTGCGGAGTGGCCGGGTTGGAAGAAGCGAAATAAACGGACGGACTCGAGGGAGAGGGGGTGAGAAAGGTGGATTTGAGAGAAAGTGAGGAATGGGGGCGTGAGGGATGTGGGATGGACAGGCGGAGGAGGCGCTAAATGTCTTCCGAGAGGGCGAAGAAAAGGGGATGCAATGCAGGGTCTTCCTCGATGAGGGAGCACCTTCCGCCGAGAGAGCTTGGCAAGAATTTCTTCTCCCTTTTGTTGTTGCTCGGGGGCGACGAGGAAGCACTTATAATAGGCGGGACTGGGACGGAGAATGTCTCAGTGGAGTGAATAGCTCCTCTCTCCCGTCTTCTTCCTCCTTTCTCTCCGCCACCCTTCGTCAAAAGCCTCAGCTATTCCGCCGGGATTATTATTTTATCAATTTCTTTAGTTCCTAAATAGCACCACGTCTTTGGACGTAGCCACTTACTCTTCTGGCTCTTCCGCGATCTTTTGTGGTCGAAAAAGAAAAAAATGCTCCCCTCCCAACCTGACCTCTTCTCACGCCACAACCTTTATTTAATGATCCATCTCACCTTCACATTTATCGGGGATGAGAACAGGATTCGATCAAGAAATAGAAGTGGGAAATCAGGGATAGATAATGGGTAAATCACAGAAAGGGATTCGTAGAGAGGGGTTCTCTCTTGTTCTCGGTGAAATATCGCAACGTTAATATGTTACGACCCCTTGAACTAAGAGTGCACTTCGCGCTATCACTGTAGAATTATTTCAAATTTGATGGGTGGGAGGGTAAAAATCAAGTTATTTTTTCAGCGTGTAAGGAGGGGAATATATCGTAATCTTTTGGGAATCGTGATCTTTTTCTTAAGTCTTTACGCTTTCACATGTTCTTCCAATCACTCATTCACCTCTAAGCCTCCTCTGTGGTACTCCTTGATATATCGTCCTCAGAAGAACGCCCACCAAGCACTCCCTTCTCCCTATATCATCATCCTCCACACTGTAGTCTCCTCTCACCCTAGCGTTCACCCCACCAGGCAAGAGGCACACACCGGGAAGGAACACCTGTTGCGGGATCTCCCCAATTACGGGCCCCTAACCACCGCCGTGTGACACACCCACCTTTCCGCCGATACCTACCTTCCTCCTCCCCTCTCGTCCAAAGCCTGCTTTGTCTTTATCTTTATCTACTCTCTCACTCTCTCTCCTACACGGCCCCCTGTGGCCCGTGTGCGCGTCTAGATACTCTGCTCACTAACAACTAGCGGAGCACACTCAAATCTTCTCACACACCCTCGGCAGGCGGACCTTCCTTCTTCATGTCACGCGTGAAAACGCGTGGTCGTTCATCGCAACGTGATACGGAATGAAATAACTGGTGAACGCGTTCCGCAAGATTGAAAATTAGTCCCACTGGGATTTCCTAAGCATACACGCGCACGGATGGCGCTGGGACTCGGGACGAGAACCACGATGCCCAAGTCGTGAATCGGTTTACCAATTGGAAAAGTGAAGAGATGTGATTTGGGATCACACCTCTCCTTCGTCGTATCCCTTACACCTTTCAGCACACAAACACTCACACACGTGCGAACACTCGTATTAGCACAGTCGCGCGCGCTCAACAGTCACTCCCCCGAGGGGTTTGGAAAACGACTACCACGGACCGAGCGACTCTGTAGACAGCCAGTCTCCACCCCGCCCCCGTAGGCGATATAACGGCGTGGAGAGAGAGAGAGAGGGGGAGGAAAAGGAGGGAGAGCGGTGGGTGGGGGTGAAGGAGGAGGGAGGTGGGACGTGGTGGTGGAGAGATTGGGAGAGCAGGGAGTTAGGGGTTGGAGCGCCTCCCGCGGGGGATGGACGGGATGGGAAAGGTGGGGGTGGAAGGAAGGGGATGAAAAAAGGGAGCGAATGGAGGTGGCTGAGGGATGTAGAGAGAGGAGAAAGAGGGACCAAGGTGAGCGGGGATCGCAGCGAGGAATTGGGGAAATGGGGAACAGGACGATGAAATGAGAGGAGGATAAATTGAAAGGAAAACGAGAGGAAGAGAATCCAAATTAGGGATAAGACGCTTGGGCTAAAAACAAAGAACATTATGAGGGAAATCGAGATTCTTAATCACTACATGGTCATATCTATTTAGAATATAATATCTACATATATATAAAACAACAATAAAACAATTTAGAAAATAGTTACATGGGAAAAACTAAGACCTACCAGCAGGATTATTTTCACTCAGATCACCCATGCCATTTATGGAACTTTTAAGTGTGCCATCCTTTGCCAAGCACTGTGCTTATCAACTTATTGCAGCATTCTACGTGGGATTTGCTATTAGTACTCCATTATAAGTGTTTCGCTATTACTGGCACCATTAACTCAGACCCATTTTCCTTAAATTACTAACCAAATATGGTAAAATCTTACTTTTGTTTGCTACATGTTGACGTCTTCAAACTTTGGCGCTTAAACTTGAAATAAGTTTAGTTGAAAATTGAATTTAATAATAGTTTTAATTTGAAAAATATGTCTATAGCCCAAAGCCTATCACAAAAGTAAACGGCATATATGGAAAGTTCTGTGTATTTAGGTGCTCAATTAGCTACCTTTTATGAATGTAATTAGGAATAAAATTTACACAAATTTTGTAATTAAGTTTTATAATATGAAATCTATCCGCGAAAGGAACTTTAACGTAAATGGAATGTGAATCGTATTTGACCGAGTGGTACTTCCCACATAAATTTTTAATGCTGCCAGGTCACGCAAAGAATTTTCATCAATAAAATATTCGGAGTAGCGACCTCAAAAGAAAACAAATAAAACTCGCACAAAAATAGCAAAACACAAATGATGAGGTCAGTAAAATAAGTAATCATCTTATACACAATATTATGACACAGTTCGTACGAAGGAAGTACCATTTTCAGTTCAACGGGGCAGTAAACGAGTTCCCGATGAATATAGAAAATTCTACCCTGGTATTCACTTATTAAATGCCTTTTTTTGCTGTAACTTTTATAGAGAATATTTTAAAATTACTACTGAATTAAAACATCTTTGTTATTAGGTATACGAGCAATGCAATTCATTTTCTTGAACGCAATAAAATACCCTGAGAACCAAAGAGGGTATCCTCTCACGGATCAAAATAACTGGGACGTTAAAACTGGCTTTTAAAAGTACACATTTTAAGAAAATTAATAAACCAACTGCAATTTTTTTGTTATTACAAATATCGGACAAAATACGAATGAAATAAAATGTATAAAGTCTTAATTTTCGTGCATACCTCACGTAGTATTCAACCTAATATTTATCTCAACTTTCGTGACTAACGTGAGTAATTTATATACGAGTGCAAAAGATTTGGCTTCCTATTTTCCAGAATTATCTGGTACTCTTTTCAAAAGCAAGACAGGTCTATTTCGACTTCAATAGCTATTGTATGATGGCTTTTTTTCTGGATACCGGGTCTTTCTAGGAAACCTCAGATTCTACAAGCGTTATGAGATAATACCTCTGCGAGATAATACCATCCTCCGCTAGGCTAGAGCTTTGTAAGCTCTAACCATTCTAATAAAAAGGACTTCAAAGTTGAAGTCAATCCACATAAGGGAAATGACTTTGTAAAGCCACCTTTCTCCTTAGAGCTCATCAAGTATTGAGGAAAAAAGTTTCTGAAATTTATGAAACCATAATTCGATTACTAAGATAAGTCAAATTGGGTTTTGAAGTGCTACAAATGATAAATCCACAAAAATTGGTTTTTTAAGTGTTGCAGGTGTACGCGCCTGCCTCTCGCACTCGTTGGCTCAAATTAGCATTGGCCCACCGTGAGCATTAATGTTGTGATTGCATTATGATTTAACGCAACGTAATACGGGTTCAAGAATAGGAGTTTAAAGAGTAATACGAGTTTAAAGTTAGGTAAGAAGATGTAATAGATTGGACGAACACTTCGGTGTTCTTCACAAAACAAGGGAGAGTTTAAGAGTGGGGGGTCAGCTATGAATTAGAATTCCACACAACTATCTTCTAAAATAGACAAAAGCCAAATGCTTAGCACGACATCCACGCTTAATATGGAGTTCAAAACAACGTCTTTTGGTTTGATCTGCAGAGGTGCTTTGACTTACCTGTACCTGTACCTGTGGTGGAAATGAAATTACAATTATTTAACTGGTCTCGAGAGAGTTAATGGATGGGAAGAACACTTCGGCAAGGGGGAGGTGAAGAGCGGGGGTGAGGTCGACGGAGACGAAAAACAATTGAAGAGGAGAAGTGCGAAAGGGAGGGAGGTTGGGCATAAAACGGGAGTGATAAAAGGACGGACCTTTAAACACGCGTATGGGGGAGTGAGGGTCGTTTTCAAGGGGAGCGACTTCCGTGAGAGGGTGGGGCGGCCTGTAAAGGGTGGATGATACGCTGAGCATGCGTGTAAGCTCTTGTGAGTGAGTGTGCGCTTGTCTGTTCGCTTGTTTGTGCTTGCGTGCGTGCGCTGGCGTGGAGGAGAAAATAAAACGTTGAGAGGAGGATAAGATTTTTCGTCTCGGTTGGATTCCGCGGGGGAGAGATTTTTTTTAGGCGGGTGAGGAAATGACGATAGCATGGAGATGAGAGGCGTTTTTAGTTTGGTGAATTGTGGAAAAGGAAGCTCGAGAGAGGCTAAGGAGGAGTCTGTGTTAACTTTGACCGTTAATAAGTGAATACGGATTCGTATTTTGGCCATTGAGATTCATCGAAGTCCATTTATTCTTCAACCTTTATTGGAACTACCACCTTAAAATGTAACCATCTCTTTCTCTCGAGGCTTATTTTACTTAACGTTCATGAAAATGTCCTTCATATTTCCATTCCGCTTAAGAAAATTTTAAATACGCTATCAGTGACTCATCAGACTTTTTCTTACGTAACCTTTATGCAAAGGCCCTCCATATCTAAGGTTATTATCAGCGACGTATTTCTGTAACTAAATACTGTCAGGTACATGTGCTTTTCCTTTCGATATGTAAGGAAACGTCCATAAATTGCGCAAAGCTATATGTTGGGGAGTGTCTGGCCAACTGTTACGATGAACATCAAATCAAATCTTCCGTAATATTGTAAAAAATATAGATATTTATAAATTCCATCTTTGTGCTAATAGTAATGAGGATACAGAGCAAGTTATAAGATAAATGTTCCGAGAAATAAATTTGGTATTTATAGTAACATCTCTTTTATGATTCACGAAAAGAGAGAGCTCAATGGCAGCGTTACGTAATTAAAGGAGGGTCTTAAAGAATGTCACGCATTATAAGGATGTTTCACGATTTAAATAGAAAAAGATACATTAATACAAAGGGTTCATACGGTTATAAATAATTCATGACGGTGACCATTCGAATGACGAAAGCATTACCGTGGGTCAATATGGTTATCTCAGTAGGTACTAGTAATCAGGTCTCTTCCTTTCGGTAGGTCGTTTTCAAGGTAGGGTAATCGAGGAGGAAGGGATGTGGACAGAGGAGCACCGTCCTATGGTATCGCAGCATTGACAGGAAAACTAGTGCACTATTGGGTCCGTTTCACCCTCTAGTTCGATGTTAAGTGAATTGAACTCGGCGTCTACACTCGTGGGAGGACACATTAATGTGCAAATAGAACGAGTCTACATCTACATGACTTCTTTAGAGTAAAATAGTTCTTAAAAAAAACAAAGTTATGAAAATTAAAAAAAAAAGTTGGAAAAGAAAGGATGAAATTCATGATGATAAATTTGCCATCCACTCTTAGACATTAATGTTACGTACTACATAAAAAGCGAAGATTGAACCAAGATTGAACACTCTATTTACCTGTAAAAGGCATAACCACATGCTATTTTGTAATATAGGTTCGTTAACGCCTTGCCACATTACACTTCGTCCGATTTATAAACTATAATTTCTTTTTAATAATTTCTGAACATATTTGCCCTCAATCTTTTCCAAAATTTTGGGCAAATGTTTGTTTGATTTATCCTAAATACGTATCTCCAAACCACTTTCGTAAATGCCAATGAGCTCTTTATTTTCTTTTCTAATCTCTAAGCTTTCATCCACACCTGATACGTGTTTTACTATCTGCTTTCGACTTGTCAGAATATCTATATACTCCACAGAAAATCTCAGAGGGTGTCAAGAATATGTATATTAGTTCGGTACTGAGATATATAATTTACTTCTTAATTATTCCCTTCACCTAATTCCTCCATTTTGAAAATTTGCGACCTAGCTATATTCAATTAAATTCAGCGTGTGACGGATGTGAAGGTAAAAAAAGACCTCACATTATGCGCCGACAATATTGCATTGATTCGTGGTTATACACTTGTAGAAAGTCCATATTGCTGTGTCTTGTAAATGTATTCCAGTGAAGTGAATGCTGAAATCCATGCACTCGATAAATGTCAAAATTCATTCCAGCCAATGAAAAATTATTTCACTCTAAATTTGATATATGAATTTCAGTCCCTTAATCTGAACATTATTATAAACCTGATCACTCTTAAACTCATTAATTGTTGTAAAGAAAATTCGTTAAAATATTTAGGAAAGTACAAACCATAGAGGAGAGATGGGTCAAATGGACATGGTAAGAGTGGGAAAAGTGAAGAGCATGGAAAGGGAAACGAAGAAGAAGAGAATGAGAGGGAAAGAGAAAATGGTAAACTCTGATAAAGAGAGAGGAAGGGGTACTGGCCGCCGCTGTAAAAGTAGCTCGGGAGATTCTGGATCCGTGAAAGAGAGGTTAATGGACGGTGAAGGGAGGATAGGGGAGATGTAGAGAGACAGGTATAAAAAGGGTTGATTGGTAATTAGTGGAGAGGGCTGGATCGAGTGGGCAGAGAAGAAGGATGTGTAAGGGAAGATGGGGAGCGGGAGGAAAGGGCAAAGAGCGGAATATAGGATAGGGTAACAAAGCAAGGGAAACATAAAGCGTATGTGAGGAATAACTAGATTAAGCTTTCTCGGTACTGTCCAAACGGAGACGAGAAAACATGGAAATGTTTCACGGAATGCAAGGATGATACACGAGAATGACACATATACATGAAGAGTAATAGGTCGTGGAGAGTGGCAAATACCAGGCAAATATGGAAAAACGATAATGATCACACAAATATGGAAAAAAGGGATGGAGAAAGTTGAAGACGAGAAATGTTGGAAGATGATAAGGTGGAACTGTAATGTAGGTGAAACCTTATTGTTTTCTTTATACGTTAAGATGATGGAACATGAAAATAACTTGGTGAACTCCACTAGAATTTTATCCAGACGACCCGGGTTTCCAAACTTTGTGTCACCTTCACCTCTCTGTCATCTTCACCTACAGATGGCACAAAGCATCGAAATCCGGGTCGACCGAATATAATTCTTGTGGAGTTGACCAACTTACTTTAATTTTCAATTATGGATAACATCCATTATATCACGCCTGAAAACATTTCCTCGCACCAAGATGATTTCATAGTAAAACCGGCACTATAAATTAGAATTATCTACTCAACGCGAAGGCACTGAATGCTTTTGTATGGAGCCACCCCTGCCGCCTACTCTCATGGTAGCTTTCTCGGACTGTCCAAACGGAGACGAGAAAACATGGAAAAGGTTCACGGAATGCGTGAATGATACACGAGAATGACACATATACATGAAGAGTAATAGATCGAACGTTAACGAAGCCAATAATGGATGCTTGATCGACAATGAGTTTAAACGAGTGCTGTTGATGCATCAAAAATAAGGATGCTGCGTTAGAAAAGAAGTGATGCAGTGAAAATACATCAGTCACCATGAAAAACTGAAATAACTTTGGACGAAAACCTTATGATGGTACAGCACTATTTTTTATTAAGTGGATAAAGCACTATTTTTATTAAGTGGATAAAGCACTATTTTTTATTAAGTGGATAAAGCACTATTTTTTATTAAGTGGATAAATATTTATTCGATAAAAGATCATCACATCATTTGCATATCATGAGAAAGATTGTTATATCCATTCCTCTAGTAAAAAAGTTTCGTTTCCCGCGACGGAACTGCGTGACTTGACACACGATACCTACGTCCTATGGAGGGAATATCTTGAATTACTTCTCCACGCCATGCTACTGTGACATATGGCTTCCGCATCTCTCATTTAACTGTGCTTCTTTCACTTAAGCGTACTATTCGCCTCGAGGAATAGGATGGAGTGAGGACTTGTGTGGAATGCCATTGGAGGGAAGAGAGGGGAGGGAATGAGTGAGAGAAAATGCGGTGGGAGAATGAAATGGGAAGAGGACAGCTTCGTTAGTCGGGCGAGCAGAGTGGAGGGGTTGGAGTGGAGGGAGAAAGGGAGGCGTGGCAGGTACACGTCAGATTAAGGCCGGGCGAGAAGAATGTGGGTAACTCATGATGGGATGCTTCGATAGGGTCCTACCACTCCTAATTGTATCCTCCAATCGCTCCCGCTCGACATCCCCATGACAGAGGAAAGGGAAAGAGAGAGGGAAAGGAACGAGAGGATGTGCACATATCCCCCGCCGGCAGCTAATGAAATTATAAAGGCAATCGAATCCAGTGGTGAGAGAAGATACGGAAAATTTGCCGACATACATGTTTATTCGGTTAATTCAATGGAATCACCAAAAGAGTCCTTATGGTTTTAACGCCCCTTTGAACTGTGATTGAAAACTCAATGGGGTACTTGCAACCAAAAATCAGACCTGTATTAAGTAAAGTGGAAATATATAGTGATGGATTTGAAAGAGGCTCAAGGGGTTTATTTGGTACATTTCTGGCAGCTCCCAATGTTTATTACACGGCACTAAACCGGCTGCGATAACTAGCTTGAAATAAAATATCCGAGATATACCACCAGTGCAAAACAAACTTTAAACTCATGCCTCGTCTCGGGCAAAATCCTGGGACATTTTGGTCAAGAACTAATCATTTATGACCGCAAGCAATAACCCGTCTTAATCTGAGAAAAAAATACGTAGGTGAGTAGAATTTTTCAAATTTGCATCACTCAATAATGTCGTGGACGTAATAAATTTGAATAAATTCTTGCTTTTTTGCTAGCTGAAAAAAATATATATTATCTGACACTACTCATATAATTATGAGATACTTTCCTTAACAACCATTCTAACGGTAAAAAAATTGAGATCAAGGTCAGTTTGGTAATGCTCAACCAGGAGATTTATGTTAACCATATGAGCAAGGGATGGAGTTTTGCCCTCTTGGGATAGAAACATGACTGATGCCGAAAAGATGCCGGTTGAAGAAATAATGTCACCGGTTTAAATGTCGCTCATTGCACACATGTTGTATTTATCTAAGGGTATAGCTTTGGAGAAAGTAAGACTAGGTAGTGCAATACAAAATTAGTAATTAGGACAACTGTATATCTAATTAGTTTAATTAGTTTATTCCATCAATTTTTGTAAAATCAATGCAAAAAATCAGATTAATTTAATAATAACCTTACCATAGATTTAGAATATAAAACCCTCACCAAAAGCCTATTTTTTCCTAACATCGGCATACTTCCTTACTTTTACATTACCTATATCAAAAAGGCCAGTTCAATTCCCCATTCTCGTCTACGAATCTTTCTACCTTCTGCTACTGCCTCTTTTTACACTATTCTCATACTGACGCCATCACTGATTTATTTTGTGTAATGCCCATCTTTTTAAGCCTAAAATTTATCGTCAAATTCACTCTTCTGCTACTTTCCTCGGTGTTGTATTTCCACAATCATAAAAGGACATCTGCCCCACGCAGATTTCAATTAAAATCCTCATTACTTTCCACATTTTCGTCCAAAATACTGCTTACGAAGCTGACTAAAGCCTGTCCTAATATATATAACCCTGAGGAAGGGTTTAAACATGAACGTCTATTAATTTGCCAGTTCACAAAAGGGGTTCAATGAGGGGACGACGAAATAAGAAGGAAACTGAGAAAGGATCGGGGGAGGGATTCGTCAATCGGGGGTCGGAGGGAGGAAGATTTAGAAGGAAACCCAAGTCTGGCCGATAGAAATAAGCGCTTCCTTTCCCGCCCTTCCCCCTCCATTTCTTACGAGGAAGGAATCATGGGAAAAGGGAAAGAGGAGAATTCGGTCTGGAAGAACGAGTGAGAGGGTGGGGGGGAGGAGACGGGATGAGAAAAGGGGTGGATCCGACTCATTGGCTTAAGGAGGAAGGAACTGGAGCGTAAAAGGAGAGATGGAAGTCGGGAAATGGGGGGGGGGGGTGGGTGGGTAAGAGGCAGAATTTCTCCCTCCTCCCACCCCCTCCCCGATCCAAAGAGCAATAGAGTGGAGGAGGATACCTGAATGGGTTGACGAGATTTTCAGGGCCGGCGGAGAGAGATCTGAAGAACTTTAAAGTTGTATCGATTGCATTCCGACGAGTTTGATCGGGCTGCGACCGCGGAATGGCAGCGGGGATAAAACTCAAAGGAGTGGGGGAGGGGGCGATCAAGTGAAGAAAATACCGAGGTGGCGTCAGGGCACTTAGATGCTCAGGAGCAGATGGTGCTTCCTCATTCACGGGGATAGCTTCATTTTCAAATTCACACGCCGATTGCAGAGCATTGCACTGAGGATTACTCAAGTTTTGGGGTAAATAAGACTCATTTAATCTCGAGACATGATAATCTGTTGAAGGCAATCGTCGATGGAAAAGTTAATGGAAAGAATAGCAATGGAAAGCCTCGTATCAAACATACGTAGCAAGTACTGAACGATGTGAAAGAGAAGAATTATGTAAACATGATGAGGCTAGCTGATCAGATAATCGTGTAGAAAGCTGCGTCAAAACTGTCGATTGACGAAGAAGGTGATGAATATGACGCATTTACTTTATATGCGTGAGGTCCCAAGTTCTTAGAGCAGCCCCAAAATGAACACGTAAAAGTTGAAAATATTTCCCTAAAAGAAATAATGGCTTTGCAGTTGGTGCAAGGTTACTTCTGTTTCAAAAAGTGGAATTCTTTTCAATTAATAATAATTATGGTGATGAACAGGCATTATGTTTGTAAAGTACTAAATAAGCGGTGTAATAAAAAAAAAGTTTATCCTTTGATACCTTATTCTCCCTCTATTTTATTTGTTTTGTATTTGTTGAGAAAAAGTGATACATACAATATTAAGACATTTTAACATTCATTGTTAAGGGACGATTCCCAACATGTACTATAGCGCTATCTTTCGATCCATATCGAAATTAGAGCCGCAAATCTACTATAAACAATCGTCAATACATCAATACTGTCACTAATCGAACTTTTACAAAAATGGTTATAGTATTCCGAACCTTTCAGGATGGAATGGGCTATTTTAGAAGGCCAGAATCGGTGTATTTTTGAAGAAGAGAACCCATCTTCTTGGACAAAAATTATAATTTTTCTCTGGCTTTTTACGTAAATTATTCGAGTATTAATTACCAGACATTATTACAATGGCATCAACGAACTTCCTACGGATACGTATAATGCAACTTGTTCGATTTGCATTGGAACTCTATTCGTAAAAGCTGGCACAAACTTTACCTATTTCACTACATACCTGTCGTTTCTCTACGATTATTCGAATTCCCTTTTTGACCCATATTTTTATAGATTTTTAACTTTCAACTTACTATTTTTATATTTGATTATACTTTCGGGTTTATCGCCACGTTTATTAATTTCAAATTACGACCCTTTCAGCCGCATGACGTCTGTTTTCCGCTTGTCATAGGTAGGTTCAAATAGACAAACTTGGAAAGAAGTGTAAAAAACATTTAAAAACTAAATGCCACTGACTTTTTCATTTGAATACTCTTTCTTTGAACGACTGCAAACCTACATAATCCGTAAGTACCTTTAGCAGTGATCTCGTATGCTTGTGAAGAAAAATATTGACCTTGCTCCGCAAATTGGTTAGAATGCTTTCAGTATCCTCCTTTATCCTCACGAAAAGAACCAAGACAGTTTACGGCATCTCATTTGAATGAACTATTTTAGAGTCATGGCGTTAGCGTCAATGATCATCCCACAGATTCGTAAAAATGCATTTTGTTCCATTGGGATTGGAATTTATTCGAAAAATCTGGTACAAAATTAACCTATTTAAAGTACAAACTTGTCGTACCTTTACGCACATTTAAAATCCCTATTTACGCGTGCCTATAATAATTTTTTTTAAATCCAACTGCTCATGTCTTCATTAAAGTATTTCAAATCTCATACTACAACTAAGTTTTCGAAAGAGAATCATATTTGTCCTTCATGTCTCAGGTCTGTGGAAATGCACAAACCCGTAGGGAAATCAGAAACACTATTTAAATACTCCTCATTTTACCCAATTCAAGCCTACTAAATCCCCGAGTAGTGCTAGCAATCAGCACGTATGTCTGTACTGGAAGAAATGGCCGACCATACCTCAAGTCAGCGGCAAAAACCTCCTTTAACATCTTCTATTACATCGTGAAAATCATAATGCAGTTCACGTCTACGACGAACTGTATAAGCACCAACGAAATCGGAGACGACAATGGCAAAGGCCTCAGCAACGCACGGAAAAGGACAGAAAAAAACAGTAACTTTGAACGTAAATTACAGAATTTACATAAACCTCGACAACAAAGTGTAAATCGGTCGAAATATATAAGAAAGTTGATAATTTTTTCCTTTAAATACAGAAAAAATGGAAGAAATCGAATTTTATTTAGTAATTTTACTGAGCGAAAGAAAAAAATGTTGCGCTTTCATAAATTAGGCGCCAGGAATCGAACCCGGGACTTGGCAAAAACGGGAAGATTTTTTTCCGGGCCTTTCAGAGGGCCAGAAACACAATGCAGTTTACGGCATCTCTCTAGGACGAACCGTTTGCGAGATAGAGGGGGGGACGGACGGACAGACGGACGGACAGACGGACACTTTGCAAATTATATATAATATAGATATAGTATATAGATAGTTATTTTTCTTCAAACCTATTTAATTCCGTTAGAAATTGATCGTTTCCGCCGCATTTCTTTGAAGTAACCATTTAAAAACTAGCGGAAAGTGGAAATATTACCTCTTGGTCTAAAATTGCGACTAAAAGTCTTATGAACTAATTAAGCTGAAATACTGTGTTTTCAGAGAAGTAGAGAAAGTATCTTTGTAACGGTAACATTGCTGCACGATATCAAACATTTAATTATAGGAACGATTTTCACATCGCAGGATAACCATATAAAACTGGAAAATTTGACTATGGAACAATTGGCATTTCGAACCATAAATAAAAACTCCTTTTCTATAAATAACACCGATTGATGGGGAAAATTTTTTTCTCCGTTTGACTTTCGTTCACTAACTTCAGTTGACAAAGCTTCCGTGAACATTACTGACTACGTAAAAACTTAGCTAGGTGCAAATATGAGTGAAAATAAAGCCATTGATTGAAACGACTTGGATTCAATGTGGCAAAGTTGACGCATAGTATATACCTTTTTCCCAACTTGACCAAAATCAAAGATATGTAAAACTATCTTATATATCGCTAAAACACAGTTTATGAATATTATAATAATTTATTACAGAGTATTAAGCTTATAGAGTATAGAGGTGAATAAAATGGAAAAAAATATCGAGATTTTTATGGCTAAATAGGTAGTATTTAGCAGCGGGGTCGGAAGTGGGGGGCAGGGGGAGCATTCGGCCCCCCCTCCCATAATTTGCCCCGGGCCCTTGAGAAATGAGTCTTCATTAATAAAAATTAAATTTTACTTGTATCCAGCTTGCCTATTCCCATCTGACGCATATTGTATCACCTTCATATGCACTTTCAGCGGAATTCTAGTCTCTGCCCCCTCCAATCCGCGAAAAAATGCGGGCCCTTTTCATAGGAGCCGGGCCCTTTTCTTAAGAGGCGGGCCCTTTTCAAGGTTGGCCCCTCCCAGCGAAAATAGTTCCGACGCCCCTGGTATTTAGCATTGCAATCACAATATTGGAGACGGGAGCGAATGAAATTCTGAATAATGAAGAAATTGGAATTTGGATGAAGAGACTGGGACGGGACGCTGAAAATAACGGCAAGGAATCATAATTACAATCAGTCTAATTAGCAACTGATTATTTTATGACCTTCGAGAATGAAATTGAAAAGAGCGGGACGAAATCAATGAACATAGAAATAATAGTAGGAATGGACTGGAGATGAATTGGAGATGCGGCTGAGGGACTGTGTGGGAGAATAGCCGATGGAGACTAGGGGTGGGTACCGTTAAGCTGTGGAGTGAAGCATAACAGCCCTTTATTGTCAATGCTCTTCAGCGTTTACCCCGAATAAATGAAGAACTTCAAGAAGCGTGGTCTGGGGAAAAAGTAGGCGAGTAATTAATGGAACCAGCCAGATTTGCGTATGACTAAATGCTAATCAACCAGTTGACCAGGGAGCTGCAGTCATTTTAAGACGCATTGAAGATTATGTGCATGAGACATAATGTTTAGGATAAAATTTCACAGAGATTTCATGCACCTAATCATCAGCATCATATGAAAATATAAGTAGTGAAATTTTGTTGTAAAATGAACCTAAGCCCAACTCAACGCGAGTGGCATAGAATAAATGTATGAGACAAGTGACCTGTGCTACAACTTAAACTTACTGAAGGCAAACGCCGGAAAATAGCGTTAGTAAAAAAGACATTCACTAAAGAAGTAAACTTATGATCGCAAACTTAAGTAGAGGTTATAGCTTATTAAAGAATATGATATAATGTGGTGTTACGTACATTCGATGCATGGACCCAGGGAAAAGTGGATTACTAAGATTCCAAGTTTTTGACCGGTGAGTTTCAACAAGGGCGGAGGAGGTGCGACACATAGAACGAGGAAGTTTATTGCATGGTGAGGAATAAAAGGAAAAAATTGGGCTGGTGAGATTTTTAAGGTGGCTGTAAAAGAAAGAATGTTTAGAAAGGAATGAGAGGACTCATTTAAGAATGAAAATGCATGGAAACCGTGCTTTATCTGAAGAGTGTTATAATATAGGGAAATGGAAATTTGCCTGAAGTAGGAGGAAGCAAAGGTTACTTTACGTTACGTTATCAAAGCCTATCATAACTAGTAGAAATAAAAGTATTAATACATGGAAAAAGGTAAAGACTGCTGTCTTAAGTGTCTATCATGGCAAAAATGCTCCAGGGGAACAACGTATATACTCATTAAATATAGTATGTAACTTGCTAGGAAAGGAATAAAACGCTTTCAAATTCTGAAAAACTACATAGTTGTGATTTTTTGAATTAGTAAATTATACTAAGCAAGAGATATCATTTGAATAAGTGGTAAAATCACTGTTGTGATTGTGATAGATTGTGACAATCGAAGCACATGAGTGATGCTAACAAACTTAAAATAGTACACAATGATTCAAAGAATATTAGGATACGATATTCATTTTAGAAAAATGACTTCATTAATTACTTCAAATCATCTGATAAGCAATTTGTTGGCGCAACAAATATCTGTATTTGGCTCCTTGTAGAAAATTATCCCCAAATAAAATCATAAAATGCGACATTGATCATAAAAACTTTCTAGAATTTCATTCGATCGTTCATGGCCTCTAAACCTCTTTAACAATTCGACGGCTTCTTCTTGATCCCGTTCAAATCGATCGAAACGACACATGCTGACTACTTCACCACTAGCAATTTGACGATATATGGGATAGACTACGTCGAAAATGACACGGGCAAAAAGAGAACGACCAAGGCGTCGCTGCAAAACTGGAGCCGGGAGTAGGGAGGAAATCTCAGGCAGGCATTTCGTGGAGCGGATCAGGGAACGACGATACAAATAATGGGGCAGAGGGACTTTCAGGCTTTTCCCGTGGACGGCAAGAAAATAAAAACCTGCCTAAACACTTCGTTTTCCGAAATCTCTACCCTCTTTCCCTTCGGACTCTCACGTTCCTTCTTCTACTCTTCTACACCGACCATATTCTTTTGTACATGTAGTGTTTGTGTAAATATATACATAAGCAATATATATATTATATATAATATAAACATATATCTTCTTGGCAGTCCTTATTTTTATCCTGTCTTCCTCCTTCTTTCTCACGGACAAGGATCCACCCAACAACCTCCCACGACTCGCCATCCTCCCTTGGTAGCGTCTTCTCTTCTTCTCTTCCTGCCTTTCACCCTTTTTGGACCTTTTAAGGATGGGCAGAGTCGGATTCCGCGGGAGCAAGCGGAGAGATATCCAATAAGGTCTTTATATGGGTGCAGATGGGGGAGGGATTCAGTTGTCGAAAAAGGAGGATCCGGGAGGATGAAGGATCAGGAATAGCGCGTGGGGTGGTGGTGCGTGGATTGAAGAGGTTGGCGATAATAGTGCAAATTATTGTTTTGGTTGTTCTGCCGATTAAAGAAATAGACATCGTCCCGGCTGGTTAGAAGGAGGCGAGAGGAAGGGAACATGTCTAACAATTCTTTCGTAGAAAAACCTAAAAATGTTCTTAAGGACCAGCTTACTAACTTCGAAACCAAATGCGGTCAACGTCTGTCAACATGTCGATATATCCTGTATTCTCACTAGATTGACCAGTCACTCATAAATAACTGCTATATTGAAACGCGTAACCATCATCGAAGAAACGAAGAATTGCTGATGAAAAATGAAACATGGAGCATAGAACAAATGAGCGATAAAATTCAAAGAGAATTGTATACTTTCCGGTGGACACAATTATTAGTAAATGGTGTGCATGTGTAAATGATAAAAAGATTTAATTAAGTACCAATGAATACCAATCAATAAAACACAGTAGTAAGGGAAGTTAGTTTGTCAAGTGTGTTCTACTCATTTATATCAGGAAAATTAATGACAGCTCTTATAGTACTTATAATACGTACAATACACTTCTCTCCTGTTTTCAAATTACCATTTCACCAAAGTCATTTTCCTTGTCGGCTCATTTTCGGCCAAGTGTGAAGGATTGCAAGTGGAAATAATCTATGGCTGCAATGCAGATTAATCACATAGCATTGGATTACCTTGCCAAAAAAGTAGCTTGTGTGCTAAAGATATTATCATCAGCAGTCAAGATTGGTGTGACGAAGCTCTCCACTGGATTCTCCTATCGGTAACCTCTTCAGGTTTGCATAGTTCTTCTCTATATCATCCTTCACTACTTGTGCTATATATCTCATGCGAAGCCTTCCTTTTCTATTATTTCCATTCATTTTCCCTTCGACGACTTTGTCTTCATCAGGACATCATATCTTATGATATAGCCGATTAAATTGCCCTATTTCTTTTTAAGGTTTTCAGGAGACTTGTCACATATCCCGTCTTTCTTGAGACTTCTTCGTTTGTCACTCGGCCGATTCATTTTATCCTAATAATTCTTCTGTAGAACAACATTTCAAGTGCTTCCAACCTTGAATTTTCTACTACTACCATATTCCATGCTTCAGTGTGATCAAGAAGCATGCTCCAGATGTAGTACTTAAGATAGAGGCAAAATTGAACCAAAAATAGGACAAAATTAGGTAGGTTAAATTAAATGATTTTCGCCAAACATCCCTTTGAACAGTAAATCCATATTTAATTAATTCTTTCTCAATAATTACGCTTAGTAACATCGTTTTGTTAAGATAAAAAAGACTAACATTTAAGGGTGGAATACATTGTACTAAAGGGCATAAGACAGGAGTGGAAACTTATTAACCCTGAATTATACCCACTTTACTAAGCCGCCTTAAATGAATGGAATACAATTGGAGTATCATGTGATACATTTTCAGGAGGAGATAACTCGCCTATAATTGAATGTTATGGACAATATGCTGATGTCCTCGTCGTGAATAAAATAAGGTCGGAGAGACGATTTCTGGTCCAAGTCTGGTCTGGCTGGAGGTTGTGCAGAGAATAAGAATAGGGAGCGGTTCGAGGGAGGTGGGTGAGGAGTAGCGGAGAAGCGGGGTCATTGAACTAAATGGTTAGGGGGCATGGAAGGTGTTTCTCGTTTAAATTAACAGTGATTTAATTAGCTAACCATATAACGCGGTAGAATTCAACCAAGTAACGTGAGCAAATAAAGCATAAAAAATAAGGATATTAAGATACTCATCAAAAGGATTCCTAAGTATTTCAATTGTTCTTAGCAGAATTACATCTATATCTACATGCTATTCCGAGAGCAGTAAAGGAAGATGGTTGGCCACCAGTCGTAAAATTGGCTACAATTAATCAGGTAGAAATTGATGAAAGGGCAATTTAAATATTGCAAAAAAAGAGTAGCTTTGTTTGCACTGTGTTAGTGCATGGTACATTACTTGATTTTAAATTAAATAATTCAAATAAAGTCATATTATTATTTAGCATCAAACTATAAGTGACCATTTGCATAATCCTCTGCTCTAACTTAAGAGTTAAAAATCTTTGCAGTGCATGATATTTGCTGGAAGAATGATGCAGTAAGAGGGAATCGAGGCGAGAAAAATCCTGTCATATCTTGTAATGGATGGAAATCTTAGCAGGTTTATGTTGGACCTTTATCTTGTGATTAAACAACAGGCCACTTAAGGATGCTATCATGCACCGAAAATTCAAAGATGAAGTGCATAAAAAATTGAGTAAAATTATAGAATAGCAAATAAATTACCTGATCCTGCACCTCATTTCTCAAAGGTGTTCATGACTATTCAGCCTTCTACTTATAATTCTAAGTACACACAATACTCTACAATCCACCATAAAGGTGTTTGGCAGGTGGCGAATCTTCACCATACATGAACCTATTGATAAACTTGGGCATATATCATTAAATATAACCATAGCTATTCAGATACCTTATAATATGAGGAAAGAAAGACATCTCTAAACTGTCGGTTCGGCATTTAGTTTACCTGCTTTTATATTCATGATCCAGTCTACCATAGCAAGCCAGAGTTCAATTTCAATTAATTAATTGAAATTGAACTCTGGCTTGGTCTAATGATTCCCAATTAGTTTCTCTCTGGACACTGGTCACGATTTGATGATTACCGCATCGTCCCGTTACAAATCTTTCCGATCTTAGCTACACCTGCTTCAGCTCGTTATTTAGTCCTACCACGTTCAAACTACTCCTCAAGAATTGTCAGCGTCAAACATAGCCCGCTGGCTGTTGCGGGAATGCTTGCGTGTACGCGAGATTTAATGTGAATTTAAGCTCGACGTGCACACGGATTTGAGCACAATTTCTGGTGTGATGAATTTGATGTGACTTATCAAGGGTAAATAAAACGATTATTTTCACTGTAACACACATACACACCGTGACGGCGCTGTACCTGAATAGCCCCACATCTCATGAGCCGGATAAATTGAGTGATAATAAGAGATGAGATTAAAGAAACGTATTCAGAGCTGCGAGAGGTGGAAGCAAATCCTTTTAGTCTTAAAGCTGGGAGACATGAATGAAGTGCGTATCCACCTGCTTGTGTGCGTTTAGAGCCAGTCGGTCGGGCACGAAATGAGATTCTCCAAGAAAAAAAGGCTGGCTGGCAGGGGATGGAAGAAAGCTAAGTTTTTCTACTGTGTATGAGATAAAGAGGTAATATCTGTAAGATCACTCTGGATGCTTCTTGCTAAAAAAAAACAAATCAGTTTCACTCAAGGTAGCATCTCAATGATAATGCTACTAAAAACCCTCGAGATTTTCCTCTAATTGATTCTAAAATCAAACTCCTTTACAGTTGAAGAGTGCGGTATACAATTGTTTTATTTGGAGAATTGATATCCAATCATGCCGCAAGGTTAAGTATTTAACACCAAATGTTTTCGCAAAATTTAATATACTCAAATGTTTTTATTCTTCTAGGAGGATGATGAAGTGATATTTCTATAATTTTCAGAGCAAAATAATGGAGTCCTAGCGTACAAAGAAGTCTTACTCTGGAATCAAAATTTCTTATTCTCACGATGAGAAAAATACCACAATCTAGTTCGGAATTAGTAGAAGTGTTGGTCCCAAGGGGTGTGTCGTTCATATTTATTAAGACAACATCACATCAGATACAAACCTACGGGAATATATCAGATCAAACGAAAAAACCTCTAATTCAATATAATAGATTTGTTTCAACGAGAAATTGATCTGCCTTTAGTTTAAAGAAACACCATTGCTGTAAAAGAAAACATTCCCCGTTGGGCCTTTTAAAATCTCAGCACGCACAAAAAAATCGTTTTCACCCCCCCTCAATCGCCAGCTCGGATAGATACGGGAGGGAAAGGAAAGATAGGGAAAAGGAGGAGTGGAAGGAGGATGGATAAAGGGTGGAATGAAAGGGAATATTCTTAAGAAGGAAGTAAGGTGGGGGAGAAGGGAAAAAAGAGGAGTATATCGCGGGTAAGGAGCGAGGAAGGGGAAAGGGGGAAGGGTATTGGAATGAATGGACCAAAACAGGATGGCACGCAATTCGATCCCGAATTCATTCTATTGGGGTGCGGGAGGGGGCGGTTTATAGAGACGAGAAGGAAGGGAGGAATGGGAAGAGGATGGGGAACTCCTCAGTGTTTGGAGCGATGAGATGGGAAGGATAGGACAGCGTGGGGTGGGAAGGTGAGTTCGGTTGGGGCGGATAGGCTCGCGGAATCTCAGAAGGTTAGGGCGAAGGCGATATAGTGAGGAAGGAGGTGGAGTAGATCAATAAAATGGGGACGTTCACTCCACCATACCACCCACCACCCCTCACTCATACCCCTGCCAATATCCCTTTCGAAAAGGGGGAGGACAGGGATTGAGATGGAACGAGGGAACCGTAAACACATGAGCCGACGGGTGGGGCGGGGTTGGGGATGACGAGCGCTCAAAGGAGCGGGAGTATCAACTAGGGGAGGGGGGAGGAGCGGGACGTCTTGTCTCTCTCTCTCTTTCTCTGCTGCCCCTGGGAATGTCTCCCCTGCCCCTCGACTCTGCAGATGCGAGCTGAGATGGCCACGCAACGGTCGGCCGGCCCCTATTTTCAAATGCACGCAATAACAATATGCGGACTGAAGAGGTCAAGACCAAATTTAAACTCGGGAAACAAAAGCTAGGAGATTTTATATCGCCGCTATGCACAAAAAACAAGTTTGCTGAGCATTTCAAGAGGAAAAACTTTCCAGGACCGTGAGTCAAACCACGGAGCTTCGGTGTGCCGGGATAATGTGCAGAACTCCACGCTACCTAGGATTACAGCCCCAAAGGTCCGTGAGTTTCTGGAGCGGAGCGTGTTGCTATATCGAAGTGAGGCATGGGAAATGACAGCGGTGGAGAAGAAAAGGATGGAAGCATTTGAAATATGATTCAGCGGAAGAATGATGAAGATCAAATGGTTCGACCTCATTATTTATAAGGATTCCTGATAAGATTGGAAGAAAATAGGTGTTCTGAATGCCTTAAAAAGAAGATGGGACAACTTAATCGATATATCCTGAGACATAATGGCCCGATGAAGATAATTGTCGAGAGAAAAGTGATTGGGGAGTATTACAGGCGTAGGCCTCGCTTTGTGTGTCATTCATAGTCATTGTTTCAATCAGAGCTTTCTTGATAAACAATAAAGTTGTAATGTAAATACAACGCTAAGGACTGAGTTTTGAGTAGCCACTACAATTTGGAAGAAGATAATCAGGCACTCGCATTACAAACGTAAAACGCTGCGGCGAACGGTTACATGGGAGTGGCTATCTTTAAGTTAACTCCGAATCCAGGGCTGGATTTATGTATCACATATCAGAGCATTCTGGCCATTCAGAGTTCAGCTGAGAGCCGGAGACATATCAACCAGAACCCCTTGATCTCTTTCATGGATCTTTCGGCTAGGTAAACACAGATTGTATCAGCTTCTACGGCTGCAGAGAATTGACTGGATCCCGGTTACATGCCTTGTTGACCCTGATTTATTCTTCAGTATTTTCGCCACCCAATGAAGTTGCATTGTGTAGACAGAAGCAGTATTTTCTATTCTCTTGCCAACCCCGACGATTTAACTAAGTTTAACAAGAAGTAACTTGACTATTTCAACTTTTCTTTTGAACAAAATGTAGCTATTTTGAAACTCAAAGCATCGATTATGTTCACTACTGATGCACCGCATTCTGTTGCAAATATCAACAACAACAACTATATAAGTTGGTACTTTTGAGTTTCATATTTGAGCTGGATTGATTTTAAAACGATTTAGAATATATGTGAGGGAACTAGTTTTTACTTGATTACCCAATGAAATATCAGAGCGAGTTTTTATTAAAATCTTCACCTCTGCTAAATTTTTAAAATCAATTACCTATTAGTCATTTCCACCTTTAAAATGATCACGTTGACTACGATCATTATTTCTTCATCTAATTATTTTGACATTTAAGCGATTTAAAACTTAGCGGAAGAGAGCAGTAAGACGCAATAATTTCTGGGAATAGCGGTGGGGTATTATGGCTATACCAATCTTATTTGGGAATAGATTGGATTTGACGAAGCAGTCGCTCTTAATTCCCGTTGATGTCAGTAATTTATTTATATTATTTTTTTAATTGTGAACATTTTGAGTGAGCAGCACCCATAGAACTGTTTTCGATATGACATTTGTGGGGAACTTCTTTCAGGCCCGAGATAACCGATGTCGCTCAAGAATGTTCTCAGGTGGCATTTGAACCTATATTATCTCTGAGTTTATCTAACGCTAGTGATTCGTATGAAATGGCTATTGTTAATATCATAAGAAGCCTAATGCCAGTTTGCCCACTGCCCATACATACCATGCCACTTGAAGGTGAAACTACACAAAGGTACGGAGAAGAGAGAGGGAAAATTCTCATCTTCTTTCCCCATTGCAGAGTCTCTCACCATGGTACTGGTACAACTTCATTTTCCAAGCAAGGTTTTTCTTACCTGAAAAAAAAAATATTTTTTCAGAGATAAGGTAAGCAGGCGCATATTTTTCTATAGAACAAGTAGATTAGTTAGTCATTAATCAAAATTATTAGTAATTAATTAGACATTTATCCAAAAGTTATTATATAAGTCCTGTCACCAAAATAAATATACACCAGAGACAAGGACACATTAGGATGATCTCTGAAAATGGTCCCTCGTCTAAGGAGATTTTTCAAGCTTGTTTCCCATTCTTTTGTTTTCAAATATTCAGTTCACTTTATTATCCTCGTTACCGCCTTTCAACTCAGGTCGCTGTATTTTTTCCCACTCTCCCGATGGCTCAACCTTCTTCCAACCACTGCCCACAACGCAACCCAGCTTCCAAATCCTCCTCTATAATCATAACTATTCATTTTCACATTTCCCATACTTTGATTATCCACACAATCTTATTAAATCTTAAATTAATATTTATCGTATCTTTCTTTCCAAATGTATTCGATGTTATTCATATTTAATTTCGAAAGTTTTGGTAATGTTGAAGGGTTTTGTTGCTCTTCCTTTGTAAATAATTATTGTCGTTTCTGTGAGCACATTTAGGAAGACTGTTTTGGATTATCTGTATTGCGGAATTCTTAGGGCCAAAAATATTGAACAGGCCTGAATACTAATGTAAACTGAATGATATTACTGTATTGACACCCGGGTGGTAGTAATTAATGTCACCACTGGAATAAACCAAGTTCTTTCTTCTTCCTGTCATGGCTAAGTTAAAAAAACTCAAGCTTGAATCTATAGAAAAAGCACTGATATATTTTGTCTTGAAGATGTTATAGCACGTTTGACAAATTGTTAGGGAAACTGCCATATCGATTGGATTTGGTTAACAGTTGCTACAACTGCGGAAGTCACTTCGCGCCGTCTAAAATAACTTCAGCCTAAGGTAAACACAACATCAGAACACAAAG
Source organism: Platycnemis pennipes (assembly GCA_933228895.1). Lineage (NCBI taxonomy): Eukaryota > Metazoa > Arthropoda > Insecta > Odonata > Platycnemididae > Platycnemis > Platycnemis pennipes. The sequence continues at coordinate 60,337,588 of OW121853.1, forward strand.
AGGGATATAAATTCGTGAACTTTAGGTTGCCAGGTCAGCAAGTTCTGACCTTGCTTCAAAGAGCGTTATTCTGGAAAGAAACGAAAGCTCCAAGTATTCAGACAGGATTCAATTCGTGGACGGACGGGGAAAATTAACAATTTAACTTCCTATACCTTGGTCTCATTTCTTGAAATTATTTATGTATTTGGTTAATCATATAAACGATTATGGAGAACAAAAGTTTATATTTTGGTTCTAGAAGATAACACTTATACGCTCAAAAACAGCTTGTATAAAATGAATTGTACTACATAAATTTGAACAGTTTTAATATTTTCCTGGAAATTACTTAAATAATAAATAAAGATCGAAATATTAGTGGTACACCGCTGAGGAGAGGTATTATTGAAAAATTATCGGAAAATGTTCAAATGTAAAAGAAAGATTCAATTGTAAGACCTTAACTGGAGTATATATCAAGCGTTTGGGATGCAATGGATGAAGTATTTATTCGGTAACTGAATTAGACACAGAGGAAAGTAGCGCGTTTTGCGAAAACCTCCTACAAATGCACAGAAGTGTCCGTAGGAAGAGCTTGGATGGGAAACCCTGGAGAATAGAAGGTTGCTTGCAAGATTTAAGTGACTTCTGATGTTCATATCACATTAATTAAAATCTGACACTTCGGACATATTTGTGCTCACACACCACATCAACAGTACAGGTAGAAGCGATAAATTAAGAGAGATCGACTATCGACCGTACTCTATGCAAGAATTCATTTTTTTCCACGTACACCACACAACGGCAATGCAAGCAAAGTACAATTCTTTCAAACAACCACACATACGCTTTTTTTAATTTGTAAAGTTTTTTTCAGCTAAACTCACCTTCACGCTGGTGACTTATTACACCCTGCCACACGCCCATGCGGCAAATAGCAGGGTAAAATGTATATATATACAGCTGAGTATTCGAAACGAAATTTGCCCTCATCAGGTTCGGGCCGTACTTTATGCAAGAATTCGTTTTTCGCACGCGCAATCACGACTACAAGGCAACGCAAAGTATAATTATTTCAAAAAATCCACACATCTACTTTTTTAATTTATAAAGTATAATAATAATTAAAGTAATTTATAAAATATACACGATTACAACGCATGCAAAGTATAATTATTTCAAATCTACTTTTTTAATTTATAAAGTGTTTTCAGCTAAACTCACCTTCACGCTGGTGACTTATTACCCCCTGCCACACGCCCATTGGGAAGATCGCAGAGTAAATATGTATATAAAAATGCATATACGAAACGAAGTTCGTCCTCATTAGGACCGGGCCTCCACCAAACTTTTTACACGGTCCGCAACAAACCTACCGTCTTACTGCAAGTTTCCCCTTCATGAATTCTTCCCCTTCTTCTCCATTGCGTCCCACTTCTCTCACCTCCTTACCCTCTTTCTCGGCTCTCATCAATCCAGTGCCCGCCGCTCCCCCCCTCCACACCGTGCTAAACCCACCCACACCCGGCCGCACCCGATCCTTCTTCCCCCTTCGATTTATTGATCCCTTCTCCCATCCTCATGAATCCCGAGACCACAGGCACTCTCTCTCTCTCCCTCCCTCATTACGACCCTCCCCACCCCTTCCCATCCTCCCCTCTCCCCCCCCGTCACTTCAGACGAGCCGTCGACCCTCTTTCTCATGGCATGTATCCATCTCACCTCTCCACTCATCCCTCGACCCCACGTCATGGTTCCGATAACCACATAGTCACGCCGATCGAAACTGACTAATTTTACCAAAACGTCGTCATGATAACGAAAGGCCATCATGATATTGTGCCAATGTCTCAAGATTACTGGAACACCTCGTACGGATAATCACAATCACTCAGTAGGCAGCCTGAATATTTAGACTGAAGTACTTAAATAAATCTGAAGCAGGTCTGTTTACCGATGTTGCTATAACAACTTCGTCAAACCGTCAAATTGTCAAGCGATGTTGTTTTATCAAATAATCCTCGTCGGCCTAAATTTAGGTCCTGACTGACTGACATTGTTCGGTGAATGTGGATTTTCTGTGCAAGATTAAGGATCTCTGGGCCAGCAGCCGCAGAATATATGAAAATAGAGTAAGGGTACTGCCCTCTGGTTTATCTTCATAGAAAAAATATCTTTCAGCCAAGGAGATTGCAATGTACTACATTCACCATCTCGGCTGATTTGAAAAGCAAGATCGGCCATGTTGATAGGCGTGGGCATACGGATTTACTGATCGCGATACTAATGATGAAGTTGCTTTTTAACTCAGTAAATTTGGAGTAATAAGATGAATAATGGAATACACTTCAGAAATTCGTCAAATAAACGGTTGAATGTACGCAAATAAGTAAACAAACGTCGAGTATGTGGTTTAAATAGGTAAATTTTGATCAGTTTTTATAAATAGATTCAACTCCCAATGCAATAAAATAAATATCTTCTCTTCCTAAATAGCCGTAGGAATACTTATGCCACTGAGGTGTAATTCTGGTACGACTTCAGTGTTATTTATGTTTTAATACAAATACAGTCTCATTAGGACGCTGTATAAAACGTAGAAATTTGTACGAAGGAGGTGGTGCGTAATCTTTCCCAAGCACCCCTATTCTGGCTTCATCGTCACCCGCAGTCTAGTATGCGTGTACCGCATCCAGTAAATTTTAACCTTCTTGATTTCAACACATTACTGTGTCATAATCTGTGTCATATTGTGAACGATCTTCAAACCTCATTGACACATATAGTACCCTTATACTACCCTTAGTACTACCCTTAGTAGGGCTTAGCCTTAGCACTACCCTTAGCACTACCCTTGGCAGGGCAGGGTAGATTCATTTAAAAATAGGTAGGTGGTGTGGTGGGATGGAGGTTGTGGGGGTTATCAGTTTGAGAGAAATAGGCTGGTGCAGTGGCGTTCTAATTTAATATAATCTGAAACATTTACATTTATCTTCCTCTTTTTATGATTTCATACTTTTTAGGCGTGCAGCAACGTCCTTAATCTTCGTGGTGGAGGACTTCAAGTTGGAGTAACAGGATTCCTCAATCAGGCATTGGCCAAATTGAATTAGTAATTTTTCCATGGAGCTCATACATCTATTATTCCTCCACTCTCGTAGCAAAATTCCTCTCTGTTTCACCTACGTTTTCTCCACCATACGAGTCATACTTTACCTCATGCCCTTGAATGTATTGGTATCTTCTTGAGGGTGGTGCTCTTTTGCACAGAATCGTAACTCCTAACGGGACGCATGTAGCATATCCACAGACATTTATGTGGTTTTCTTTTGGTCGTTCATAATAGTATTCTCAGGTGCCAATGCTTCATCATTATCATAATTATAGGTCAACAACACTAGGATTGAATTGGCACGGAAGCTTTCGCAGTGATTTTCTGGCTTTTGGTTATTCGGTTTTATTCCACATGTATTGATTTTGAGGACTACAATTTTACCAGCGTTCCAGCTAGCGTTTTCAGGTCCCAAATGAGCCAATACGTTTACCAATTCTAGGAATGGTTAGACATATTTCTCCACTCGATTCTTCTGTCAGCTAAACTCTACGTATCTGCATTAGTCCTTTCCTTTACATCCTTAAAAATCTGCGCTTTATATTTTATTCGAGACATTTCTTCTTCATCCTTAACATCCAGTTTTTACTCGATGATTTTCCACATTAGTCCATTATGTCTCAAGATATAGCCAATAAAGTTGCTACGCCTAAAGTTTTCAAATGACATTTACTTTATCTTCTTAGAATCTCTTTGCTAGTCACCTCTCATTGAGACCCTAGAAACCTGCTCCTATCATACAAAACTCGTTATAAAATCGCAAGGTTTCCATGCTCACTCGCGATTAGTTGACACCAACCAGGAACGCGCTCGGCGAGAGTGATTTGTCACACACGCCAGGACCCTGGGCCGCGGGGCATAAGAGAATCATGAAGACTGCTCTGGTGGTGGGGGATAGCCGCGGATAGGGGAGAAATAATGAGGGCGAGTGGGAAGGGAGAATGAGGGAAGGAGTGCATTAAAAAGGGACACCCGAGGGCAGATGGGACTCCCGACTCCGGGTGTTTGGGGGTTGGAAACGAGGGTGTGAGAGAGGCATGGGAGGGAGCGAGAGAGGGATTCAACCGGAAACAGGCACGGAGGTGGTGTGAGGAAAGGGAGGGAAATGTGCGAATGAGAATCCTGGAACTGCTACGAAAGGGGAGGGCAAGGGAAGTGCAAAGGGTCATGACTGGGTGCCGGGTGATAATCGGCGGAGCGGGGAATAAGTGACGGAGGACAATAAAAGGTTAAGTTCCGGGGCCGGTTGGGGTGGCGATGGGAGCCGTGGGTGAGAAGCAGGGAGGGAAGGATGGCTTGCGACGGGAATGATGCCGTTAAAGGGAAAGGACGTGATCCCCGGAGGTCGCAAGGGGAGGGGGGAGGGGAGACGACGGAGGGGAATGGAATTAAGAGGGAGATCAGATAAAACGGGGAAATGAACAGTTGATCAAGCGGAGAGGTGGGAGGTTTTATCTCGATCGTGCCGTGAAACAAACGCAGGGTGGGTACCGTCGCTCTCCTTCGGACCACTAGAGCCCGCTTAGCGTCTGCAATAAAGTCCAGCGCGAAGGAGACAGTTTGATTAAAAAATACTGGAGATTCTGCCGTCTGGTTAGAGCGAAAGAAAAGTCCCTTGAAGAGATGTCAAGATTGCCAATAAATATCATCCCGAATATTATAAAAACCAACGATAGATTCCCTCCAAGCTTAATAAACAACCCATAAGGTTTTGCACTTCATCGCTTTTGAAACTTAAAAACATGGAAAAGGAGTGTCGTTTTTTTGTTAAAGTACTAGCCACCCTTACCGAGGAACCGGGTTTGAACCTTGGTTATGGCAAATATTTTTCATTGGTATATTGGCCACTACTTGAGTGCTGTGAGAAGTGCAATCGAGGTAAGTATCTACTTCGTCCGTTAGTTAGAACGTTAAGATGGTGTCCTTGGCATCTTTCGCTAACCATTCGAAACCATATATGAAGGACGTGATATAAGAAGTATCGTCAGCATTATATGGGACTCTGAAAGATTCGTATCAACCCTGAAAATTGTCCTACTCCCTCGTCAGACCTTATATCCCGACTAAGATAATATGTGTATGCCTTTTCCTTTATTAAAAGTATCGACCTTTACGTATCCTAAAAAATGTAATTAGCAATCTCGTAAGCAAGTAACCTATAATTCTAAAAAAATTGCTTACATGCCAAAGATATTAAAGAAAATCAATCAATCAAAAAGCGGAGGTAGAAGTCATGGTATTATCTATACTTGATATTAAGTGTGCTATAACTTCGTTACAATGCGCTCGAACATAAAATGTAATGATATTTTAGAGATTAAGTATTGTGTGTTCTTAAGATTTCATTTCTTCTTGATTTATGAGAGCACTAACATGAATATAAGGTTAATTTAGCAATGTATGAATACTGATAGTGAAGAAATCCGGTACCACCGTCAAGTTTACAAACTAAGCTATTTACCACCTCAATACATCGAGACATTTCTACAAGGTCCATATAGATGAAACAACTTCGGCCGTCACCTTGTGGAATTTTTCCATGATTGAAAATAAGAATGAACTTTGTAATTTTCCACACGTTTTTTTTATTAACCAACCGGTTTCAACACTCACGTGTCATCATCAGGGACTAAAATTTTTGAGCAAGGGAAGGCCTTAAATAGTGCACTGGTGGGGGGGTGGAGGTTAACATGGAAAGGGAGTGAGGCATGGGGCTCCATCACAGGGGTAAGAAGAATATATTGGGGGTTATGTCAAATGTTCACATTGTGGTGAATAATGGGGTTTACCAGAGCAAGTAGTCAACGGGGAACATTTAAAATCCGTCAAATCGTTTAAAAGTAAAATATCGGGTGAGCACCGTCGTTCTACAATTTCATATTTCTCTAAAAAGTCAAGTTTAATTTGAAGTTTTAACTTAGACTAGTAGTAAACTTGACTTTTTAGAGAAATATGAAATTGTAGAACGACGGTGCTCACCCGATATTTTACTTTTAAACGATTTGACGGATTTTAAATGTTCCCCGTTGACCACTTGCTCTGGTAAACCCCATTATTCACCACAATGTGAACATTTGACATAACCCCCAATATATTCTTCTTACCCCTGTGATGGAGCCCCATGCCTCACTCCCTTTCCATGTTAACCTCCACCCCCCCACCAGTGCACTATTTAAGGCCTTCCCTTGCTCAAAAATTTTAGTCCCTGATGATGACACGTGAGTGTTGAAACCGGTTGGTTAATAAAAAAAACGTGTGGAAAATTACAAAGTTCATTCTTATTTTCAATCAAGGTCCATATAATTCATAGCTTACCGATGAAGAGATGTTATTTGGTCAGATAATAATTATTATAGAGTAATTAAGAATTTACTATCCTAATTACTCATTCAAACCCGGGAGGATCAAAGAAGTTAAAAGATAGCTGAAATCTTAGTCGTTTAAAACGAGTAATTGTTTTGTAAATAATTGAGATTACTTGATGAACGCTATGATTATGCGTCAAACCAAAATGAAGAATATTGCAACGGCTACAACGAACGTTATGAAATAGACCAATGCCACGCGTAACATCCTGATCTACTGAGTACCCTACAAACCACCTCGATGGCCTGTGGCAGGAAGTGAATCATCACCAAACCACACTAATAACACATTTAATTACATTTATATTACAACATAATATTTCGCACATTGAGATTTCAGTTTAGAGTATGTTGGATAGCCACAACGTCATATATGTTGCCGTAGAGGCACAACTACTGTCGTCACAAGCGTAAAAAAAACCAAAACGTGCCCACGATGCGTAGCTCATGAATGACGAAATATGTCCCCAGTAATTTGAAGATGATTCCCTCGGTTGGAATCCTATCACCTCAGCAGGGGGTGGCATCCACTTCATTTCCACCCCGCGATCACCGTTACCATGGGATGTTTTTAAAATGACGTGCTCATTGTTGCCCAGAGAGTACCACCCTTTTGGAAAATCCTCCCCCTCCTCCTCCATTCTCTCTTCCAGCCTCCCTTTCTTTCCCCTCTCTCCGTTCCTTTCTCAAGGCTCGCGCGGGGACGTCTTCCCCTCCGCCGTGCCTTTCGTCTCCACTCTGCACCCTTCTCCCTCCTGGGGCGTCGCTCGCCCCCACACGAAGGGGTCCCAGCCGCAGTCGAACTGCTCACCACAATGCCGCAAATCCAGTGAGGAAGGAGAGGAGGGGAGAGGGGTGAAGCGTCCCCCCTTCCTCTTCGAACCCCCCTTTGGCGTCTCCGTCACGGGACAACAGCCGCCGAGACGTAGCAAGCAGATAAAGACAGATCAAGCGACGGGGGTGGAGAGAGGGAGAGACTCCATCCTTCCCCCAAACTTTCCCATTCATCCCTCCCGCATCTACCCCCTCTACACCCCCCTTTCGCTATTTTCCTTCTCTTCCCCCTTCCAAAACCAGTCCCTTTCATCCCCCACCTCATATCTCTTTCCCATCTGCTCCTTTTATATTTCCCTTACCTCCTCCTTCAACCCCCTCTCTCAGCCATTACTCTTCCCTCCTAGTATCACTCCCTTTCCCAACCCTCCTGCCTCTCTCCTTCTTTCTCGATCTCTTTCTCAATACCCCATTTCCGTCTTCCTCAGCTCTTCGCCACGGTAATGTCTCCTACAACTTATCTACTCACCCTGTCTTTAATGAGTTTCTTCGATTATTTTTCACCTGACTGATTAAACCGATTACTCTGAAGAGTTTTGAGCCTTGTGGTGACCGTTTGGATATCTTTTATTCGTCATCATCACCGAAAAATCATTTACTATTAAATATGCAATGAGCACACATACTATGCACATTTCATGATAAACTCGAAAACACGGTTTAACCTTAATAATGACATGTAAATTGTCAAAACCATGGTCGAAGCCAATAAAATGTGTGTGTGTGGAATGTGCAAAGCAACGTTTCTTTTCCAACTCGATCAAGGTAAAGACTTCTGTAATGAAATGCTGCTTTCTCCATGTATTGCATTAGTAATAATGGTGCCGTCTTAGCAACATTGGTGTTAAGGTATGACGGGCTGAAAATTCACATTCCGATTTTCAATCCTCAGCAATTTCATCCAAGGTTGTAGACGAAATACACATATGTAGCGTAACTAATATTTCACAATATTTTCACGATGCGCGTATCTGAAAAACTGGAAAATAATAATTACATATGTACCTAACTCATGAATCTAGAATTTTAGCTGAAACTCGTTTTTGTCTGGCGTTCCATTCTATTGTATGTATGTACATATATCTTTTAGCTACCATTAAAATCTTTAAATATTTTCTTACCTGAAACCAACTTTATGGTTTCCCACGATGCGTCATTGAATGCGATAAATTAGACGACAGATATCATTGAATGTTCAATTGTGTTCAAAGATTAGTGAAGGATGAAAATAAACTATCGTTTTCACCCTCAAGATCTAATTTCCATCAAAAGAGTTACTAACCCTATAGGTACTAAATACATCATTTATTTTTTGGATTGATGTATTTTTCCGGCTCCTTACGCTTCAGTGATGCATGAACTGATTCATTCCTGCTAAAAATTGACCTGCATATGATGGAACGCTTGGAATGTTCACTCCGTCCTTAATGTACTCTGCCGAAGGTATTTGTTCCCTCTCTTTCGTCAAGATATTTGGCATGAAGAGACCAGCATATAACTGGCAATTTGAAACACATGGCGGTAACAGTGTTTGATATTCTTGCATATTTAACATTAAAAATAATTATGTGAGATTTATATATATCTGAGATTATGTGAGATGTCACAAATGACAGAAGTACAAAATCAGTTTCATTTTGTTCCTATATCTATATATACCTATATATTATCTATAACGTTGCTCGGCTGAGTTGGACTGAATAAACCGTAAACCCGATAATGTAATATTGGAATATATTTCCTTACACCTTGTTAATGTGTGCTAAGTGTGAAGTCAATTCTTGCTACGCATCCTTTTCAGTGTCTTTCAGGGTGATATGTAGATGTCGCCGTTTGCCAATCACGTGTCTCCAGCGAACACCTTCACCCTCTCCCTTGTCACGGCACCTCGTCTCTGTTTAAGATGCGCGAACCAAGTCCGTTCTTCCTCATCGCCAAACCCTTCTCCTACCCAACCTCCCGTCATCCCCCTTACAATCTCCACCCTCTCGCCCCCTCCCCACTCCTCCCCGCCCACAGATGCGTCCATTAACATGATTAAATTGACTCCGGCTTCCTTTTCGCTCTCTCCCATTGTCTCCGCCCGACTTTTTTTTTCCACCCCGTACCCCCTGCGCGATCCTCAGGGTTCCCAAGTCCCACCGCACGCTCGCACAAAGAGATCACCCTCTCCATTCCATCCCCTGCCGGTCCTCAAGCAATTCGACTATTCTGTTCGCCGCGACAATGGTGTCGTTCCCCGAGTCGAACCGTTAACTCTCTCGAGACTCGAATCCTCCTCCCACGCCCTCTTCCCGCGGCAACGCTTCGGGTTAACACTGTCCTCTCTTCTGCGCTCCCTTTCCCTCGAAGGCACCATATCCAGGGTACTTCCTTGCGGTCGGACCACTGACTATTCGCGAATCAAGGCGTCCCTGTTTGCGATCCCATGGGAGCGATGTAAAGGGAAGGGTTTGGCCGGAAAACTTACGTTAAAATATGCTCTCCTATTCAGTAAACTTAATCGTGACATTATGAGTTAGCCAGTGTACAATTATTTTTTCACCTTCTCATTGGGCATTAACTGTAAACGTAGTCCTACCCTACGCGTTGTTCTATTCCAACATCTATCAATTACCCTGCAAGCCATGTGGATAGCGCGTGGAAAGAGGTGGTTAATCACCAAGTATGCAATACGTGATAATGATGAAATACTACCTAATAAGGGACACGTGTTAGTCATTTATCGGCCGCGCATTTACATCTAAAAGATGCAACTAAGAAAGAATATAATGCGTATTTTGGGGATATGCATTGAAAAAATATATTAAATAATAATTTAAACCAGACATGTAGGTAGCTTAGTGGACAAAGCGGAAGGTTTCTAACCGGAGGTCCCCGATTCCAATCTCGGGTAGACCATTGGATGTGTCAGAAAAAATAAGTGGGATGATTTTCAGGGAACCTGAGATTTCCAGGGAACCGCAGAAGGTACAAGGCTAGAAACTGTCCCACCCTCGATGTGTGAATTTCACACGCCTTTGATCTGAGCTAATAGTTGGTGAGCTCTGCCCTCACCGACCAGACCAACCCTCGGATTGAGCACAACTTGAAATGCGGAGGTATAATCAACATCGGTTACTGTTGTTAAGAAATTTTTCAGATTACCACTTTTCCTGAATTACGCCTACCTATCTCATTATTATGGTGCATATATGATCTCCTAGTATCACTCGGTAGTACTAGTATCGAAGAGCTCGGTTAGGAAATTATAAATACCAGAAGGTTATTTGCAAGGCTAAAGATACTTGAAATTTTTAAATAACACGGATTCGAAACTGACATTTAAGATTAATTTATACCACAACACTACGTATTCAAGGCAAGCAAAACTAACAATTTAGAGGGATGAACTGTCAAATCGAGTGACACAAGAATATCCTTTTTCTACGTTCAAAACACGACTGTAACGCAAACAAAGAATTACTATTTCAAACATATTACAAACCTCACTACATTATTAATTAACACATTTTTTTCACCTTAATATCATATCCACTACTGGTAATCTACCACACCATACGACACGCCCTTGCAACGGCTTGTTGGACATAATGTAGACATAGATTAGTGGAAATAATGACATTCTAAATCTACCTATTTGACAGTCCATCCCTCTATCTGTGGACATTCTTTATACATTTTAAATGCCATAAGCAAACATCCAACCAGCACCAAATTTACATAAAATATTAAGTTACATTTCAACCCACCTGAGATAGATTTCAACCAGGTTCTTGTCAAAAACTTGCGAGACTAACACAAATATCTTAAATATTACCTTGGAAGACGTCAAATTAGTAAAAGTAAACGTTTATTGTTATAAGTCGACATCGGTCCCTTAGATTTAGAGTAATTCACTACTTTCGAGGATTAAGACTAGTTTCTGCAGAAATGGGTAATGAATTTGAAGTAAAAAATGCAAAACACTCGTATTAAGCATTCTTCGTTGGTACATTTGAATGAAAAAAGTGGACACTTAAATTTAATGAAAAGATTGTACGAAAAAATTTGCTTATTAGCACTTCTACCGCTTTGCTTTTTTACATAAATATGACTTTTCTATTTTCATTATATTTACGGGTTTACAAATGCCGACTATAGTGAAAAATGTGAGAATAACTATTAGTACTAGTGGACCTACACTATCAAAGTTGCAAATACTGTCCTGAGTGCTTTAAATGAATGAATTTTATGCTTGGAGGGAAATAGTTTGTTCGAAATAGCATAAAACAAGTACTTGTAACCATTTAGGTAATAAAGGATACTTATTTTTATCCATAGGGAAATTAAATCATCACTTCACACCACAAATGCCAATTTAACACGAGAGACGGACTACAGAGTTATCGTAAAAAAAGAAATTAAAATACTGAAGATATATGTTGAGAACAGAGTGGGTGATCAGAAATTATTGGCTGACCACGCCATTACGAGCCAAAAATGACAAAAAGTCGCTATTTGGTAATGTACTGAGCATGCCAAACAGTCAATACGAAGCTGTGATAGAACTTTTAGTGAACAGAGAATTATCTGTATCTGCTCTGGAATGAAAAAAAGTCCTCATTACCTAAATATGTAAGAAACTGGCTGAGGTGGTTTCCTACTGAGGTGAAAGCCTTTGAAAGTAATTTTCTACAGTTTCATCTGAAACTCTGAAATATCTTTCAATTAAATGCGGCACCATACGACCACACATCTGATTAATGCCACGTGACATGGTAAAGCCCGCTATATTCCTTTGAAAAAAAAACACATTTTAAATAAAAATCTTATAGCACACACATGTATATATTTTGTTATATTGTGTAAATTATGTACATGAATAAGCATGTACTTCTCAAATTTAATCATCGCAATTTCTAGTCATAACTTAATGTGAGAAAAAATCTCCAGTAATGTCCAGCGTGGAATTTGAAATCACGACTTCAGGGTAAGCAGGCCACCGCGTTTTAAGCACTACGCTACCACGGTCTGTAGCATAAATATGCATTTTGATACATCAATTATTTACTGGGATTGAGAGAAGACCTTAAAAATTTGCCACATGTAGTGCTTTCCCTCTTTATTTTCTCTCCTAACTTCCCGTCTGATGGACGGGAGAGCACTTGGTGCCTTGTCCAAACATTCCCAATTCCTCCCGTAGCCTTCCTTGCCCGCAGACGTCCTTCCCGTCCGCCCCTCTGGACTCCCGACTCCTCCCCCATCCTGGATGGAGCCCACGTAGGTGAGTCAAAGAAGGGGGTGGAATGTAGAAATGGGTTGAGCGGCTCGTTTGGAGCGAGAACTCCGAGAGGATTCATTTCGTCGCCGAACGGGAGTGGAGGCCACAAAGCCTTTTTACGATTCCGACGCCGTGGCGCTCGAAAGCAAATGCCCACCGACCTCCGTCGTTGGTCAGCCGTAGTAAAAGGAAACCGACCCGCCCCTTTCACCAGCGACGAAAAATTCGCTCGGATTCTTCCCCGTCTTCACCAACACAGTCTAATGCATTGCGACCCTCCGTAAGAGAGGACGCGTCGTCATCCTCATCTCCACAATCCTGTTACCTTCTCCCTCCATCAAACCCTATTAACATCGCCAAACGAGACTGCTGTCACGACCCCATTTTGTTGGGGCGCCAATGGTTTCCCCACCGTCTCTTACTCCGTCCCCCACTTAGGACTTCTTCCACGGAAACCCTGGTATTGTCGGTATGGCTGTTTGTAAAGTTAGATCCGCCTTAAATGGGCTCAATCCAGGGGGTAGGAATATTCTGGAGGAGTCAAAGCAGCTAAACTAAAAAGCCAAAGGCTATTTTGGTAAGTACGGACTTGTTAATCACAACATGTAATGGATGAAGTTATTTCTGCTCGTGGTAAAACCCTAAGTCTTACGATGAATAATGGAATGCGTTTTTGAAATTCATCAACAAACCGAGGAAAGTGGAAATAGATAGGGATTGGGATAGTTTAGTTTCCGGCTGGTGGCAGCTGGCTGACCGAATATTTGTCCTTATACCTCTCCTCACTAACCAATCTCCACCTATTTAACGAATGAAAAGAATATGTATCCAACTTAATTGAATTAATACTCCGGCATTAAACACTTACTCACCCACTCGGTTAAAATTAAAGTTAAAGGACCAGATAATGACCACTTTTTGCGAAAATGAGATTTCCACATACACATTAAGCCCTTCCTGCCCTTTACCAGTAGACATAGTCATTTTCGTTGGTAAGTTCTAAATAAGTTCAGCAGACATTGTTGGAATAATTGACGCGCTGCTCTCTGAGTGCAAGAACCAGATAATAGCCGGAGTTTTCTCGAAACTTCACTTTTGGTTATTATCTTCAGGTCTTCAATTGATGTTCGTTTTCCACGAATATTCCGCGGAGTGCCAACAGATCATTCCCAACAATTTCTTACACACTTCTGCGTGCCATCACGACAAGCATGTACGAAATATTATATGAAGATGTAGGAGAATAAACTCGATTGGAGACATGAATCCATAACAAGATTAAAAATATACGTCTTCATACCGGTTTTTGGAACGAGGCAAGTAAAATAGGATGCGAGAGGACATCATATGACATTCGTGAGAGAATGCGCCTTTATATCCCTAAAACAAGAGTATAAATGCGGTGATATTGTATAGGGGTGACCCTATACCTCAGTTGCTTGGCCAAACCGGATGGCGAACTAAAATACAGTATAAATCCTTTTCAAATTCCGACATGGGCATGTTTAGAACTTGCGTGAGAGATATCTTCATATTTGGAGATAACATTTACTGATTTTGACAGAGGATGCAGTTCCAAGTAATTGAATGCCAGACAATGAAAATCCTCTATTTAAATGCGGGATTAAATGGCTGTTTTGTGATAATAGCCCTTTATAATTCATATTTTTCATTTAAGATTCTCGAGAATATGGTCGACAGTTCAATTATAAGTCCTCTTTATAGCTAGTATTTATTCATAGAGAAATATTGGCAATAGTAGCAGAAAGTCTTGCAAAATTCAATTTGTTCTATTTACACTATCCTGTCTCCAGATGAAGATAATATTAAAGGCGACTAGCCGTTCTCTGGTTTTAACAACAATTTTACAGTTTCTTTCAAAACGAATTAATTTCGAAGCTTAAATAGTTTGGAATAATACTTATCGTAGGTTATAAGCAATCGCTGGCACAAGTTAGCTATTATGAGTGTGTTTCCCTATCCCAGTGGTGTCCCTAAATGAAGCGTAATAGCCTCAATAAATATGCCGTAATTATCAACCAGGTATTAGAATTAAGTCAAGGTTTGGGCTCTGAGGAAAGATAAAATACCTTGCTTAAGTATGAAACTTAATATTGATCCTATAGTGAAACATTTAAAATTTGTGGTTGCACAAGGTTTGGAAACCTTGAAAACCTTGGAAACCTTGTGTAATCACCAATTTGACGTGTTTCATTTTAGGCATGAACTGGTTCCACCAGGTCACGCATGAGTCCACAAATGTCTATTGATCCATGTCTATTAATGTCTATTGATCACGTGCCTATTAATCACATGTCTATTAATCCATGAACAGGATGATCTTGATTTGTTTGAGCACCTTTTCTTCACCCACTGAAAACCGCCTCTGAAAACGGTTAAGATATATACACCTATAAATATAAGTGGCTTTACAATCTCAATTGCGAGAACCGCAGACAAAAAGAAAAAAAAACTGAACACGTTACTTCTTTCTTTGCAATCACTCACAAATAAGTAACCCAACTTTGGAGGCACCTCAGAAAGGTAGTCTTTGAACACTCAAAATTGGAGAAAAATTTGATGCTGCATTGAAGGACCCTCGGCCCATTGGTGCCCGCGTGACGTTCACATGTGGGAGAAAAAGAGAACGGGAGACAGCAAGGGGTAGGGGGAGCGGTGTTTGTTTAGGTTCAGGAAAGGAGGGAGAGCGAGGGAAGGGGATTTTGGAGAGGAGTGGGAAGGGAGGGTGGGGTTTCGAGTGGATGGATAATGGTTGAGGGGAAGTGGGGTGGGTCGGCGGTGGGAGGAGAAGTCAGTCTTCTCGAAACCGTAGGAATGGGAAGAAGAGGGTTAAGAAGGACACCGAGAGAGAGAGAGAGAAAAGAATGGGGGACGTTGGATAGAACCAATCTGGGTGGAGTGGTGCCCACCATTTTTCCCTTTGAACCACGACTGTTCAGAGAGCGGCCTGCAAAAACAGACCTTTTCCTATTCTGGAGACGGAACATTAGGTACAAAAGAAACAACCACACAGTAACGTTTCTGTAATTTTATGCCATTAGGAGTATTTTAAATTCTTTTATTGTCTTAAAAGCCTTAAGGGACTGCGTAACGACTGATTTTTAACGCGCAAACGTGAAAAACCTGTAGGTAAATGCGAAGGAAAGGTTCTTGAGAAGAGGAATGCTTTGAAAATCACCCACTGAAAACCGCCTCTGAAAACGGTTAAGATATATACACTTTGTGACACTTTGTGTCACAAGTAAAACATGAGCGAGAACTTAGCAATTGAAGAACGTAAGAGAAGTAAGAAAGGCATGATAAGTTGAACCAGGACGCATCTACATTTGCAAGTACATAAGGGTGAGCAGCAGATGGTGTAAGGTTACAGGCATGAAAAAAGAACTTTCAGGCCAAATATAGGCAGGAAAAAGGCAGGCAGGCAAGAAAATTACTTGAATGAGACCGCAGCAGTATTTTTGTTGAATAATAATGTAAGTAGAGGTATAAAGAATCGACCGAGTAGCAAAAAAGAAGTCGTAAGAAAAATGGAAGGAAAGACGTATCTTTCGGAAACTTAAATAAGAAGATCTAATCGGCCTTAAATAAAATTTATTTAAATTTTATTTAAGGCCGATTAATATTATATTATGTTATGTTATGCTATGCTATATTATATGCATATAATACTATATTATATTTTAAATTATTCATAAAATTTAAATAAAACTTAAATAAAAAGACCGAATCGGTTATATCTCGAGCCATGATGGTCGGACGAAGGCAATCGTTGAGAAAAAGTTAAATGTGAAGAATGGGAAGGGAATGTCTATTTTGAAAAAAAAATTGGGCTATATACATGTAAATGAAAAACTATTTTTTGATATAAAATGATAAGTCAAAAACCGTCATGCGAAAGTGAAACGTTCGATTATTTTAAGAACCATAGGTTGCACGAACATGGAACTTGGTAGAACATGAAGAGTTCACTCGCAGAGTATGAGAAACTTTCTTTTCGCATCAGCTCCGGGTTTCACAAACTTTTTTCATCGTCCCTTAATAATAAGAGTTAAAATCAGTTTTCCGCATATATTAATATCATATTTTCCAAATTTAAACTATTATTTACTACTTTGCAGATATCAGATATGAACGAATATGAAAGAATGTATAATAAAGAATTTAATTTGTGTAATGAAATATCGATTTCCATTTCAAATCATGAATTATTCCAAAAAAATATATGTCGATGTTCAGTCAAATTTTGTGATCATGAGAAACCTTAACGTTGAGGTCCAAAAACTTTAATAAGTTGACTCTCATAAAAATTCATGAAGAAGCTAGATCTATAAAAGGAGGTTATAAGGCACTGAAGGTTATACTTTCAGTGCCTTCGCAGGGTCAAGCACAATTGGTCACATTGTTAGGCAGGGACGCAAGGAGGTTAAAAGGTACTGGGGGCGGCGTCGTAGCTTATTCTTGAGAAAAATTTTACCACTATCGGTAGGGTAGGTAAAAAGGGTGAAGAGAAACCCGGCGAATGTGGTTAGGTTAGATTTTAACGTAAGGCGCCAAGGGGTCAATGGTTTACCGTCCCAAGCAACGGACGGAGTACGCACCTTGAAAATCTCTCCATACAGCACCAAGTAGACACTAGTCAACAACTGAAAACTCTCTGTTATTCTCTAGATTTGAACCAGGGTGTTTGGGGAGGAGCCCAGTACTCTTTCTGCTACGCCAGACCCGATTCAAATATTATTAATTTTTAATACAAATAAAATCTCCATATGAGACATAGAAAACACAGTATTGTGCAGAAGACGTTGGGATTAATCTTTTCTACGTACTCCCTTTCTGATTTATTTGCCATCCGCAGGCTAGGATGGCATACATATGCCCCTTCCTAAACCTCCTTGGGCCTGAAAGAAATGAATGGGAAAAACATATCGACAAACCACCAAAAGTAGGTTTATGCTTATCGTTGAAAAATGACTGCAAAGCGGCTGAAAGGAGGAGGGGGGCCACCATAGGTGGACAGGGAAGCAGATCCGACGTGCGATTGTGCGATGTAAAAATGTATTACAAATGCATGCGACTATAAAGATGTTAGCCAATAGGAGAATTAAGTGGAGATGTACAGCAAACCAATCTTAGCATTGATGATTGATGACGATGATTAATCAATCAAAGAACTAAATCAATCTTGTTGCCGTAGATTGTAGTAAGAAAAACGCAAAACATTCGCCAATCCTTCTGTTCTGCATTTACTTCTCATATTTCTCTCTACCCAGATAAATCATTCTAGGGATAAAAATGTATCCAATGGGCTAACTTTGATCTCGGAAAGTCTTGCATTTACTTTAATCCGGCGAGCAAACTTCTACCCTTAATTTTTGTAATAAGTCTTTTAATTATAATAAGGACGCTCCCTATGCGTCCTATAAATTTATTTTAGCAAACTCTTCGCTCTCCTTTTCATCCTATTAATTTCTCAAATGCATATAAATTAATTAAATATCATAAAAAACATGTTCGCGGTAAATTTATGGAATTTTGCTATGGATTAAGAAAAAAATGTGACTTCCTCAGTTAAATGCCCCTTTCCTCTGATGAAAGGTATTTTTTAAATAAAATAAAACAGAACTGGTTTCTACTTAAAATGAGATTGGCTGGGGTTTATCTTTTTCCTTTGAATACGTCAGAAGGAAAAAACAACTGGTTTCGCTCATATTCTCTTTCGAGAAGCGGCTTGAATTACTTACATGTAAATGTGAGTGTTTTACCTTTGATTCCAATTGTCCAATACCACCCTAGGGTATCGCAAATGATGCTCAATCTTTTAGGTAAGCCATATAATGGGAAGATAAATTTACATACGAATATTCAACAAAATTCCGAGTCTGCCTGACCGCGCCGTAGGCTGTTACACGAATAAAGCTATACGCTCACTGCTTCAAAATCTAAATTCACGTCATAGAAAGGGTTTTGACTCCAATACTGTTGCATGGATAGGAAACCCATTAAAATGTAGCATATAAAGGACAAGTGCAGTGAAATCGTTGTGGGTTGGACGCCAAGGTAAAACTGTAATGAGAGGGATTCAGCACGCCCAAGAAAAAACTCTCTTTCTCTCTTTCGATTTGTGGGAGCTTTATTGTCCTTCATTAAAGGATGTTTAGATGGTCAGAATGGCTTACTTATACTATTTCCAATGCTTTTAATCATGCAATTTGCAGTCTGCCATTTGCTATCACTCCAGTGTTTGATAAATTTAACATCTGACCAAATGCTACTCATTCAGCAGACTGAAAAGAAATTCTTTTGGGTGATCGTGATTTTATAGATTTCAATTTTTCGAATTTACAATAAGGAAATTATGAAAAATTATAGGTATTTGTTGTTCATGAGGTCTTAAAAACCTTTCTCAAAGAGTCTAGAATTCTATACAGGACCTAACAACCTATTTTCATTGATGAATTAGAGAATAAGTCACTAAATTATGGAATAACTAATAAAAACTCAGTCACAACACTTAATATATATGTCTCGCATACATCAACTCAGTTAAAAGTATTATTGACACATTTAATAGTCGTTTGAAAGATTTATTGAGTGAGGCATGAATAAATATTAGTGAGTGGAATCACTCAACCACTGTTCCTTTCATAACTAAGCAATTCCTCAGCCTGACATAATTAACTTTAAGTGACAAAAGTTTATTTCTCACCCCCACACTCGCAATACCACCAGGCGTCGAACAAATGTGGGAATTGATGAATTGAAATAAATTGAAGACCTAATCTTCTGTAGGGAGAGGAGAACCGTGAAAACCTCTCAGATAAAGGACGGGATAATGGGGCAGTTGAACACGATTAATTTTCCAGCCTCGAATCTATGGCCAGCCGACAGCTCCGCCCAGGGTTGGAGGGGATGGGAAACATTTTTCCTCCATCGCTGAGAGACGAGGGAGTGCGGGACTAAGATTTCCCGTCCGCCGTGCGCATTAAATCTGACCAAACGCTCATCCACCTTTTAGTCCCCGAACGATTTATCCTTGGAAAAAGAGACCTGGGGGTTGGATCGTGGGCAAGGGGGTGGTGGCCGTGGACCTGGGCAGCGGGAAATCTGGAGCCGAGAAGGTTTAGGCGTCCAAGTCTGCTCGTGGACTGATAAACCCACCCTTCTCCACTCGCCACCCCTCCGTTGCCACCGTCTTTCTCTCACTCTCCTTCTCCTCTCCCCCCATTTTCCGTATCCGACGGGGTGGAATTAGTCTTTGTTTGCAGCCGGACTCCGTAGGGGAGCAGGATGGGGGGAAGAGGGGGCGGGGGGAGGGGAAAGAGTGGACCGAACGTAAGGGGGAGTAGGAGAAGAAACGAAACGATTTTTTACCCCCGATTGATTGACAGGCTGAAACCACTGCGGTTCGCCGATAATACGTCTTTTCGGCAGGAACGGAAGGTTAAAGAGAGCGGGAGAGATGGCTGCGGGAACGGTTGTCTTGGAAGGAAATGGTGGGCACGAGAGGGGAGAAGAATTGTTGGGGTAGTCGTACAGGCATCAGTACGAACCCTGTAACTCCTACAGTCCATGACTGTTAGTGATAAGGGAGGAAAAAATGCTGAAAAGGATTTGACCGATTCGCAGAAAGGTGACTGGATATAGCAATGGCATTATTAGTATCCAGTTCTTAAGGGCTATTTCTAATGACTGGAAAATAGCCTCAAGCATTGCTTGGTCCTTTCACCATTTCCCAAACTTTATCTAAAATTCACCATCTTAATTCATGAAACTGGCAGAAAGTTAACTCGGCCTAAGCTATGACCATAGTACTATACTAAACACGATACAAGCAATTGATTCCCAAAAATATTACTGATTTTTCTCCTAATCGGTGTAGATACTTACGGTAATATGCACCGAATAAAATGACCGTTTAAATAAATAATGTTAAATAATATCTGACAGAATTCCGTTTTATGTATGACTAATACTAATATACAAACCATACACCTAAAATTTTAAGTATGGAAAAGTTAAGAAATATATATCCAATTAAATGGGAGACCACTTTACTGAATTAGACTAACTTCTACGTTGTCTAAATTAGGTGAATGGTTGCGGGAAGAGCGTTGTGCTACTGACCGGTTCTAATTTGAAGAGACCTTTTGGGCACAAATATCGAATCCTTTGATGCGTGATTTTTGGGTATTGAATCTCTCTGGAAAAATGCAAGAAGCAGGGAGCGAGAAACACGTCCACTGTACTACTTGGTAAGATTTTCTCTCACGAATCAAATCTTTTTTCGGGTTGAATACTATTGACCGTACAGTAATTACTCTTTACATTAGAATTGAAATTCCAATGTTCCTAAATCTTTGTGTGTGTCCTGCGATTTTTTTGTTTAACATCCATGCACTTTTTTACCTTCATCAAACCTCAGCACCAAACCAATTGTTTTTAAGTCAAATTTTCTCTACCATTGGCCACGTCATTATCCTTTCTTATCGAGGTATTGTTGAAATTTTTCGAACCCATTGTGAGTGTTGTTGTGTGCAATCTAGGACAAATCCTAGGAAATGACCCCAAAATGATCGACCGTTTACTTTCCTTCTTGAAAGATACCTCTATATTTAAAAAAATTTAACTTTAACATTTTAGTATTCTCACCTTTTTACATTCTCACCTTTTTACACTCTCACTTTTTAATGAGCATATGTACTCGTTTATAACATATTTTGACAAGGTGCAAAATGACCTTTGCCGTCGACGCACCTTAAAAACTAAAACTACTACTACCCATTGTGAGTGGCTTATTATGAAAGGGAGAGTGGGTGAGAGGGCTGAAGAGAGTTCATGGTATGAGAATTGTTCTGCCACCCACGCCGAGCATTGCAACTTCAGCACCCCCGCATTTGGGCCCATACTCATCGCCTTTCTTCTCGCCCACCTTTCTCAAGCATCCATCAGATGTCATAAGAGGATGATGGTGGGCTGAGCTGCGGTGAATGGACGAAATGAACCGGAAGGATGGGAGGGGTGGGCATGGGCGTGTTTGGTTTCCGAGGATGGAGCGATGACTGCGTGGGAGGGAAAAGCGATGATGGGGCGGCAGAAAATGCTATGGCAACGCGTAAGAAGAGCATAATCTTCTGTGGACGTTTATTCCTGGGAGATGAAAACTATTCTGTCGGGATCGAAAAGTTTTACGCGAAGATGGATAAGGTTGTGCTGGTCCTCACCTTCAATTTGTCGAGTGATATTACATGCTTATATTACACTAATTGCCTTGTGAAAAAATTCACCTGGACCGGGAATCGAACCACGGACCTTTGGCTAATGGTCCGTTGTTCGATTCCCGGCCCAGGTGAATATACTATAGATGCTTATATTAGATAATTGAAACCACCCATTAGCCAACTTCACCAAATGTCGAGCCAAAGGTCCGTGGTTCGATTCCCGGTCCAGGTGAATATACTGCACATACTTATATTAGATAATTGAAACCACTCATCAGCTAACGTCGCCAAAAACTATGTCTTTGGTTGATTAAAATTCCCTTCCAACTAGCAAAGTATGTGAGCAGTCAGTTATTTTTCACGGTCATAAAAACATTTTCAAATAGCAAAATCACGGAAATGGAATGCTCTAATAAGGTGATTTACAAACTTTTACTTTGGCGGCACCCTTCAGTCTTTATCAATCTTTGGGCACCCTATTGAATTTTATTAAACGTATCTTATAGGTGTTCCCTCTCCATTAACAAGGATAGTCGGTAAAACCAACGTTATGCAAGGAAAACAGAAACTGGAAGAGGTGAAAGAGTTCTGTTATATCTAAAGACACGATGGCCTGATGAAATCAATAGTCGAAGAAAATGTGAACGGGAAGAATGAAAAAGGTAGGCCTCATATGAGTTACGTAGAACAGGTCGTAAAGGACGTGAAAGAGAGAAACTACGTTAATATGAAGAGGTTGACCGATAGAAGAATGGAGTGGAGGGCTGCGTCAAACCAATCCTAGGATTGTTGACCCATGATGATGGTGATGATGGGCGCCATTGCGTTAATAGACATTACTAAGTGGTTTTATCAGAATATTTGGTAATTTAATTAGTACGGGGCTAATTCTTTTCCTAGTACCACCTGCGATTTCCAAGAACGTCCAAGTCCCAGAAAACGAATCGTCTCGGGCTTAGCTAGACATTCAAAGAAGAATCACTGAGTGTTGTCCACTCGGCTACCATGCTTGCCTAAAGGAAATACCCATCTCTACATGTGCAGAGTACCTTGTAAGTTACCTCAGAATGTGTGTAAAGTGGTAAATAAGCACCAATCATGAACTATGCCCATGAAACAACAGATATATTACAACTTAATAAGATAAATATTAGAAATTCATGCATCAGGCAGGTGGTAATTACTGAGGAATTTCAATTGATGAAAAATAACAAAAGAAGATATACTATGAAATATTTGGATGCAATAGTGAAGAATGTAAAAAGAGGCAATAGACAAAAAAAGCCGATGTGATAGTTAAGTGGAGAGCTGCGTCAAATCAATCTTGGAGTTTTTGACTCGAGATGATAATGATTTTTATTAATAGGTTAGACATTTTTAACTCAATATGTTTTTTTACTTTAGGGAGCGGTTAGAATAAGGAATGGCAGGTAAAAGTGCTCAGAAGCACGAATTAGTGAACTATCTTCTCTCCATAATCAATGACCTCTCATGCTTCATGAGGAGAACGAAATCTATCAATTTGAAATCTAGCGCAACGACATTATATCCTTATAATCTTCTGCTCCTGATAAAGTTTGAGTAATGCGGCTTTTTTTAGTGTTTAATATTTTGTAATGGCATATTTGGAATCTAAAATAAACCCGAGTGGGATCACGGAAATATTTTATGCCGAAACATTGGATGGTCGGCTTGCATCGTGAACAGATTTTCACTCGGAGCAATACTGGTGAAATTGACTGAGGCACGCGAGATGTAGTGAAAGTATGCATGTTTTTAATAAAAAAAGATAGCACTTTCTCCAAAATTTTTATGTCGGTACGACGCATTTCAACCGTTAGGTCATCATCAGGTATGTACCAGATACCTAGGTCATCATCAGGTATGTACAGGTCATCATCAACCTGATGCGCCTGATCAACATGATGATCAAGCGGTTGAAACGCGTCGTACCGATAGAACTCTACAGAATAGGAGTCTACCTTTATATTCTTTTCTTATAAGGGAAATGCATTGATCTGAGTTTCCAAATGAAATTAAAGTTACATGGGGAATATTTAGGGTCGGATATAAGATAGAAAAGAGACATTAAGTACGTAAGGTCCGATTGTGAGAGTCGTCAAGGGAAAAGTGATCCATAAGAGTGGGGAAAAAAGGCTCAGTTTATAATATATTGAGCAAATAGATAAGGATATTGCAGAAAAGACTAGAGTAAGGATGAAGAGAAGAGCCGGTATAAGAAATGAGTAGGGAGCTACGTCAAAGTAACCTCATGATTGATGATTGGTAATTATTATTTGGGTTCAAACTGTAGCAATAGACAGACGCTAATAACGTTGATGTCGGTGTTCCTCAAAACATACAGTTCAGGTCAACGTACGTTTAAAGGAAATTTGCTAAAAAAACTGCGGGTGCTCCTAATTTCAGGGGTCAAATATACAATATTTGAAGTGCTTTCCATACTGTCCTATAGTAGGGACCGGTATACCAATGAAACCTTTCTACCACTTTGGAGACCTTAACCCGATCCCTCACTATTAAAAGACAGTTAACTAGCCACCATAAGAACTCGATCCCCTTTTTGCTACAAACGTCGTCGAAAGATACGAGAATAAAGGGAGAGAGTGTGACGGAGGGAAGAAGAGTAGATCGAGGGCAGCCGAAACGGAGGCAAAGAGACGTCAATCAAGATATGACGTCCCCCGAAAACTGGACCGCCTTCCCATGACTCGAGTAATGGAAGACGGAGAGAGGGAAAGGGAGAGAGGGTTGACAGGGAGAGAGGAGTCTTGATCCGCGCGTCCTGCCACTCTGGAGCGAGTGAGTGAGTGATGCAGGCTCCGCACGTCACCGTCGCCTCCGGGCCGCTTCCCTCCTGTCCCCCGGAGCTCGCTAATGGCCGAAGGGGGGGAGGGAGAGCGATGAGGGATTGAGAGGGACTTGTTAGCGGGACGTCATCTGCGTAATTGGAGCTAAGAGACTCCCAAAGTTTCCAAAATGGGCGCGCGGCACGGAAAAACCTCCTCCCCTCCCCACCCTTTCTCCCTCTTCTCCCTCCTGTCTGTAAACCCCTCGCCGTGCTCACAATGGGGAGGGGGTTGGTTGGAGTGGTGTTGGGAGGGATGAAGCGTAGATTTTTAGCGAGGGTTGAAAGTCGCCCGCGGCCGTGGTGGGGCCCTAAATCGGGGACGTAGGGGATTGTTAGTCGATGAGGAGGGAAAGAGCAAGCGCTCCATGCTTCATAAATTTCTGACCGGTAACAAGTGTCGTGACCATCAACGCTGTAGTGGACCATCTTTGACGCAATCTTGGTCTCGAACCTTGATCACTTAAACTGTGGCCAATTTCTTTTTAAACAAAACGATTTTTAACGAACATATTTCAGTTATGGTAGGCTTGCTTCGTTTAGAAATACTCAAGGGTATGGCTCGGTCTAAAATATTCATACACGAAAACAATAAACTTTGCAATGACCACATTTTTTGAGAATATTGAGTTCTGCAAATATAAAATTATTTCTAATTTTAGTTGATAATTTTTACAAATTTTGCGTTCTCATCTTCTACAATTCAATAATTTGAACCCTAATACTCCCATTCCTCGCCAGTTGAAAAGACACCAGCCGCGTTTCTCCACCCTTGCCACTCTCAATTTTCTCAATACACCATATCTTATTTTCTTTATATTACCTGTATAAAAGAATACCTATCACTGATTTTCTATTTTTCACCCGACGCTTTGCAGCTAACACTGTCGTGCAGTTTAAAAATATCCGTAAACGTTTCAGTGGTATAGCTGCCTCAAAGTTGATGAGCTACCTTATTCATTCTAGTTTCCATGTTCATTTTAAGCATTTTATGTATTTTAATAACCAGAGAGTGCAAAAAATATTAATATTTCTCTTATCCCACGGCTCCAGAATTATTACCATGAACGAAGCACCATTTCGTATTTAATATCAACACCGCCTATGATGACGAAAAACGTTGAACCATTCTCCAGCCGTCTATTTTTTTCCTCACAGGATTATACCATGATCCGATTGTAGAGACCGCAAAACAACGCTGACATGGGCTCACGGCTTTGATTCCGCAAAGAATTTTTTTCAAGACTTCCAGATAGAGGCGTAGTTTTATATAATGCGATTATCGTGCCCTTAGTTTCCTGGGAAAAAAACATGAAAAGGGGATAGAGAAATTGAAAGGTCTGCATTCTAATGAAAAAGAATTATCTTAGTAAGTAAGGTAATATACAGAAACAAATTTTGACCTGAAGTAGCAATAGGGAATAATTTATCTACAACTAATAAAAAATAATTAACTTTTGCTTGCTAATCATATCAGTCTTCTTGACTATTTCCACTCATCGTTTATCCTCTCCTTTTCAATTGTCTAACAAGGTAGTGAGTATGCTAGGGCCTGGGTAAAAACTTTGACTGGATTAGGGTGAAAAAAATCTCAAAAATAGGTCCTAGTAGAAGGAGGGTTGTATATATTCTCTTGATCAATACGAGCCGTGCTGATATCACGGATATGAAAGCATAAAGTTTATTATTGGTAGTATTACCTCAAACGACGTTGATGAAAAAAGAAAGTATGCTATTAAAACTTTGGCAATAGGTAATTATGTATGCATGTATGTACTTGATAATTTTAGTAAATATTAATTTAATAAGCAGAGGAATGGTCAAGTACAGTCCTGGCCAAAAAATTCGCAACACCCACGGGCGCTGTTCGAAGCAACTTCCTCGCGAATTTTGAAAGTCCTTCTCATTCGACGATCTGGCAACCCCTGCGGTGGGCTGAGGAGGAGGCCCAAGTGGAAGGGGGCAGGAGCGATTGCGTTTTCGGGTTGTGGGTTCAAATTCCAGGGTTGGCGGCGATACCTACTCTCTTGTTACGTCCGCTCACTTCGTATACTGCAATTATGCTTTCGAATGCTCTCGGCAGGTCGGTGTGGGTCTGTTTTTTTAGTCGACGAGGATTTCACATGCTTAGAATATGCGATGATCTTTCTGGACATTGGGAATGCGATGCGTAAGTTTTCATCTTCCGAGGTTCAGATGCGTTCTTTATAACACTTGCCGAGTCACGAGCCTGCTTCATTTGATTATTCCGGAATATATCACTTGTATTATTAGTGAGCTCTTCAATTAAAATATGTGGATCAAATTCTTTGACTAGCTTTCGTGCCGCAAATCGCATACAAGTTAAGTATACCTTGTGGTCTTTTAGTGGTTTTACTAGTGGTCATGCCAATTGTCATATATTTTCGCCAGGTTTTCACCCGAAGAGTAGGCCTGTGGGAAATATCGATTTGTAATTATTATCACTTAAGTAATTATACGCAAACTATTGAAAATTTAGGGAGTACCTATTATCCAATTCAAGCTCGGTGTGTATTTAAGAATACTAATATAATAATTTCTATGATATTTGTTGCAGTCGACACTTCAATGAGTTATTGCGCATTAGTTATTTCCTTTACATTAGAGACTATTTGTAATTTCCTTACCGATGAAGGCGTACCGTTTAGACTAAATTTGTCGTGGGTTTATAGATACGAGGAGCAAGTGGAGAAAGGACCCAAAACATCGTGGATTGTCGGTTCAAGTTTTAGGGTTGCGCCATCCGCTGTAAGACAATATTTGCAAGGGGCCCTTTTTACTGAACACAATTTAATAACAGCGCCTTCGTCAGTTTCGGAGCCCGTTTTCCACATAGCTTGCCGAGCATTGAACCAGTCGTCACCGCTCTATTGCTTGCGTGAATGTGGTAGAAGTATACTGTTTTATTTCTACCCACTCCAATATTCCAACATCTATAGTACTCGAAGTTCGTTTCGTTCGAAATGGCACCCCTCACTCCGAGAAGAAGGAATCAGGTGGTTGGCTTATTGGAAGCAAATTTATCGTGCAGAGAGATTGCCCGAAGAATGGATGTTGCTCCTTCAACAATATCCAGACTAAAGGCAAGGTGGGAGGAGGAGCACTCAGTTCAAAGAAAAGAGGGTTCTGGCAGACGAAGGATCACCATGGTTGAAGATGACGAGCGGCTTGTGCACTACGTGAGGGATAACCCGTTCACGACATCGAATGAGGCTCGAATTGCAACGGATTACCCGACGAGTTCGAGAACGGTTCGGCGGAGGATCTCGACGACTGATTTGCGAAGCAGAAGAGCGGCCATAAAGGAAATTTTGACTCCAGCTCATCGCGCTGCGCGGCTCCAATTTGCGCACGATCTGAGGCAAAAAGACGAGGAGTTCTGGAGTAAAATAATATTTACGGACGAAAAGACATTTTCTTCCGCAACATCTGGTCCAGTACTGGTTTATCGTCCACCTAATACCAGATTTGAGACCAGATATATCCACGAAAGGGCAAGGTCGGGAAGATTTTCGGTCCATACCTGGGCGTGGATATCTTTAGATGGTCCAGGGGTATGCTGGAGAGTGGATGGTAACCTAAATGGGGAGAAATACGTCGAAATATTGGATAGTGTGATGTTACCATCCGTCAGTATAATGTTAGTTAGTGTAGTTAATGTCAGTATACGACCAAGATTTCACGTATCAACAGGTAAGTAAGCTTGGAAATTATCTGAATTTATGCAAAAACTTTAGCGATTTTTATAATTTCAAAACATGGACGCAACAGCATTTCTAAATTTGAGCCGACCTCTAATTGGATAATATCATGCACATTTTTACTAAGTTGTGCATCTTTATAATAATAACCTATAATCGACATTATTCTTAACATAGGACAACTCTCGGGTGCACACCTGCAGGCTGGCGAAAAAATGGTTCGAGGAAAATCGTGTGCGACAATTGGCATGGACAGCCAGAAGTCCAGACCTGAACCCAATCGAAAATATTTGGGCTTGCATGGCCAAAGAAGTGCAAAGAAAAAATGTGAGACCTGTCAATGCCGATGAACTCTGGCATCAAATAGAAGAGGAATGGGATAATATAGGGGTTTCGCTTTGCAGAAACGTGATTCAGTCTATGCCTCGACGGATGCAATTGGTGATTGAATGTGAAGGAGGATGGATAAAATATTAAATATATTACAGCCATTTGATGAATTTATCTTCTCGTTATTATTAAATACATTTCTTTGCTTCAATTATACCATCAACGTGTGCGAGTAGGAAGCTCATATGTGGAATGTAAGAAAAATAACAGCACGCTTTACATCTCCTCTTCGCTGGTGGACAGTTGGATCGTATTTTGTAAAACCCTATCAAAAGCAAGGTTACATTACCAGCAGAAGAATACTGTAACCAAACCTGAACTGATTCGCGATAATAAATCGTATAAGTTTCTTATTTTGTTCGACAAAAAAATTTTAAATCTACGAGGTAAAAATCTGTTCAGAGAATACAAAGAACGATTCCCATTACTTTTAAGAGATGCAGTGTACGCAAATCCATAAATAGGTAATTGGAAAGCAATACCTATGTACCGGTTATCAAAAAATGAAAGTTGTTAACAAATTCGTAAATATCTAACTTGTATGCGATTTGCTGCACGAAAGCTAGTCAAAGAATTTGATCCACATATTTTAATTGAAGAGCTCACTAATAATACAAGTGATATATTCCGGAATAATCAAATGAAGCAGGCTCGTGACTCGGCAAGTGTTATAAAGAACGCATCTGAACCTCGGAAGATGAAAACTTACGCATCGCATTCCCAATGTCCAGAAAGATCATCGCATATTCTAAGCATGTGAAATCCTCGTCGACTAAAAAAACAGACCCACACCGACCTGCCGAGAGCATTCGAAAGCATAATTGCAGTATACGAAGTGAGCGGACGTAACAAGAGAGTAGGTATCGCCGCCAACCCTGGAATTTGAACCCACAACCCGAAAACGCAATCGCTCCTGCCCCCTTCCACTTGGGCCTCCTCCTCAACCCACCGCAGGGGTTGCCAGATCGTCGAATGAGAAGGACTTTCAAAATTCGCGAGGAAGTTGCTTCGAACAGCGCCCGTGGGTGTTGCGAATTTTTTGGCCAGGACTGTACAAGTACTAGGGAATTAATTAAATATACTGGCTACCTCATTAAAAAAAGGGATCGAAGCCCAGTAGAAATTTCATTGGAATCCTGTATTGGATACAGTGTGAAGAGTATTCAGAGTTCAAAACTTCGTCCTCCGGATGGGACGCACAACACTGGACCCCTAAGCGTCTTTCGTTGCGAGCAGACTAATGTCCACTTCGGTTTTCTCGGTTCTTTATGTGCGGGGCACACCGAACACCACTGATGTGGATGCGAGGATAGGATTGTTATGGTAGCTACAGTACTGGCTTCCCATCCTAATTAGGGATAGGTATTCGAAGAATGGACACAAACTCAGTACTGGTTTCGGGTTCGAGTCTTGGCAGTGATCCTGGTCCCCGTAGAACTTCGGTTGAGGAGATTTTTCAGTGGAATACCGATCCGTACTAGTCTGTTGAGAGGATAGTATTTCAAGTTATGTACTCGGTCCGCCGAATTGGACGTTGAACGGTGGACACTTTGGCGCCTTGAATGCAAGCTGACGCTGAGGTTGGGTTTAGTGCACTCTTTATGAAGTAAGGTCTGGTGTTTTTCCGACCAATCGTATGAAGGAAATCTTCTCAGATCTTACACCCTTTCTGGCTTGAAAGCACCGCTGAAGAGAGAAGTATTTAAAGGTTGAAGACAAATGTCTGCGTCCATACTATAATGGCAAATTATCAAAAATTCGTACACTCATCAGAAGAGGCCAGAATACTTCATATCAAAAAGAAAAAAGTATGAGATTCCTGGGGAAGGTTTGGAGAAGCAAGAGTGTCAGGCAGAGGAAAGCGCCTGCTAGGGAGTTATTCTCCGTACAGAAGGCACCGTGGTTTCTGATAGGCCCGTCCGTTAGGTTCCGTCTCCCCTCGCCTTTTATTCCAATATCATAAATCCTCCCGCACCCTATGGCGACCTCTGACTCCGTCCTTCCAACCCCTTCCGATCCCCTTTCCCTCCCCTTGCAAACAGACACGATCCCGCAGGAAGCTATTATGAAGAGGCGGTGTTTGGTAAAGGCTCGCCACCCGTCACAACGTTGCCATGGACTCTCGACTGAGAAAATTTCAATGGAGGCAACAGCAGAGTTGAGGAGGAAGTGAAGAGAGAAATCCAGCACCGGAATCGCCCTACTCTGAACGGAATGGGGCTAGGGGTTCACAGCTCAACGCCACGAACTGACAGATTCAAAATGCCCTTTTTTCCGCGTACAATTAGGGATATGAATAGCGGTAAATTTATCCAATACGAGTGTATCAATGGATAGCATAGATAGTTGCATGTTGGTATAAGGACTTGAAGCTAACCTAATTAACATCATTATATTGCATGTTTGCTTTGCTATTTTTATATTTCTTAAATAGTGAAGTTTAGACTTATATATTATTACTAATTCTTTTTTATGCATGATATATAGTGCATGTTTGGTGAGAATTCACCCCCTGCCACATACCTTTATGGTGGCTTGTAGGGTATTATGTAGATGTAGATATGTAGATGTCCCTGACAACGGACGGGGCACTGAGAATTAAGGCTCTACCCACATTAGTGATACGAGCAAGATTCAATGTAGCTCCCATCCCGCTCCACTATCAATAAGGCCGCAACCTGATCACGTATGCACTAACGTTCTTGTTAAGATATTTTCCTGCGCGCTGCAATACAGATGGTCAGAAAATTTGACTAAGACTTTTGAAAACATGTTAAAGAATTGCGACGTAGCCGCGAACATCTTGGCGGAGTCAACCGCTGAAAATGCACAGTTGTTGAATTTCAAAAGGAAAAATGTGATTTTCCAATTGTGTGAATATAACCCCTGCCATACACCCTATAGACGGCTTTCATGGTGAATCTATTCACCATACAATCAACTCACCTATCTAACACTGTTAGTCTGCGTAAGTTCTAATGGCACGATTGCATATTTGAAGTTGACCAAAGTGGTAATAGATTTTGAATTTCCAATTCTTTCCTTGTGGAAATTCAACTGTTTGAAAATAGGGTGAAAGCTTTCCACCGTTGATTTGACAGCTTTCTTTATACATATATGAAAAGGATGAAGAACAGGAGAGACACGGAATTGAAAAAGTATGGACTAGGATTTAAGTGAAAAACCTCGTTCCGGAACTCAACCCTAAATCTTGGGGAACTAAACTGAAAACTACCACAAAAAAACGATTCGCAGGATATAAATATCCCTAACGCGTTCGTGGTCTCGATCAAATCTATTTCTAGCATTTTCGTCAACGTCAAATTTGCAATCGTACCATTGGGACTTACGACACACAATAATAGAATGGTGAATTACTTGCATGGTGAAAAGATTCAGGGTTATGTGCACACAATACTCTATGCCTACCCCTTCCTTTCTTGGATCACCTCCCCTTCCTTCAACGAAGTTTCTTCCCTCTCTCCTTTTCCTCCCGGAATCCTCTCCTTGCCATTCCTTGTTAGCCATTCTCCTTCCTCCCCCACCACTCAGCGTACGACTTCCTTTCCAACAATCTCATTCCAAAGATTTTCCCCCTCCATCGGGGAGAAAGAATATGCACATATCCGCTCGCCAAACAAATAACCGAGAAACTCGCTGAAATAAAACTCCTCCCCGGTTGATTTTGTATACGTGTGTGGAGGAGTCTGCTTTCTTATTTTTTTCTGGTCCTTTTTTTTGTACCTCGATCCCCCTCTATACTCTCCCACGAATAGAGGAAGGGAAAGCCCGGAAGTGTGTGTGACTGCGGGTGGGGGGAACGGATTCGAGGGTAAGGAGGGATGCCCCAGGGCGGATACTGGAGCCGAAAGATCTCGAAGGACTCGGTATGAAGATGCTGAGTTGTGATGGGTGAAAACCAAGAAGCGTTTCCCTCGATCGATGCCCACGAGCGAAGTTCGTGCCATTCGTGAATTTTGAGTCTGGACATTCAAAAAATAAAAAGAAAAGAATAAGCAACTACTAAACTTGGGAAGGCCAAATTCGAAAATAGCATCGAAGCTTCCACGCTCGGTAAAGTTTTATCTCGGTCAAAATACGGGCCATTATTAGATTAAAACATTAAAAATGCACTATTGATAGGATATAATATATGTATATTAATGGCAATTTTTGACTCTTATGATTTGTTAGCGGAAATAATACGCATGGTATTAATTAATCAATTAAAACCTTATATAAGAATATGTATCCGGCGTAATTTTGCGGAACTTCGTCACAATGCCCATTTTGAAGGAAAATGGCACTCAAGTTATTAGGATCAATTTTTCCACATTGTGATTTTTAATTCACCTACCATAGCTTGGACACCATTTTTAATACTAGATCCCTTAATAAAGGCACAAATAATATTAAAAATATCAAATAGTATTATCACGACAAAGAACTGTTCTTAGGGCTTTGATGCTGAAAACAAGTCGTTTAATAAATAGAAATATACAGGGACGACATCCAACCGAAAATTGCATCTTCCAATATTACAACAGTTAACATATGTTTTTAGTTTCTCTTATCACTGTTAGAGCTTCTCACAGTTAAGAGGGAACCGTGAACGCATCATATACTAAACGTTTCAATGAGAATATCAACTAAATGAGGTGGGAAAATAGAACAAAGTTTTGCGAAACAATTTACTCAAGGTATGATGAATATATCACAAAATAAGCTTCGCTAACGATGTATATATAATTATAAAAAGTAAGGACTCAACTTCCATATTTTTGTATCAAGATGAACTGAAACTAAGCACTCCATTATATATATTTAGCGGTAAAAAATCTCGCCATAAGTAAAAAAAATATTTTCGAATAGCGATGGTAATTGTAACTAACAGATAAGGGGTCTATGAAAATCATTAAAAATTATTCATTTAACCATTTTTGTTTGTTACTACTTACTTCCTACTTCATAGGAGGGCTGGTAATTGTGATCTACTGCAAATACACACCTGAAATAAAAAGAAAAAAATCACATAAGAAATGAGAGGAAATATAATTAACCATTGCATACCTTATGACACGTAATGTCTAATATAAAATATTATAATAAAAATAGAAGACTAATAATTTATATAAGTTTTACAGAGGTTTATTTTGATATCTTTGGAATTACTAATTTTGGTAAAAAACGGTGAGTGAGGTTCGGTTGTGCGGTGAAATGGGATTTAAAAAATGCAAATGGTGGGTGGTCATAGGTCAGCTACGGGTACATCTTATATAAACTGTTTGGAGTATTGCCATTGGGAGATTTTGATCATTTTATATGCAGACAACAACACCAGTTAAAATATATTCAATTCCGAAGTTTCCATTAAGAACTGCAAAATTAATGAATGATTGAAACCAAATGTGATTGAAGGCATGTGGAATAAATGCAAATCTGCTAGATATCTGGAGGTAAATACTTCCAAACTATAAATTGAGTGAAGGTTAAGTAACAAAGCAAGAAAATATTCGTTCGTAGCATAGAATTTGGATATTTTCTAATGCAGCTGAAATTCACTGCATTATATTGAAAATCACAAGTTACAGTCACTTACAGTGGACCTTGGAATTCCAATGGACGATTACGGCTCGAGACAAATCATTTCAATAACTCAAATTGCTACCTTACCTTTGTCTCAACCAGAGATTACCAAAATGTGCGTATTCGCGTTGGTGTATTTTTAATTTCTCCTGTGGTGAAAATGTGATTGTCATTCTTCAAATACAGTTCGGTAATTCAGGTAACCAAACTCAAATGTTAAAAAGAATCATCATCACTACTAATATGAGTAGTGCGCTTATAAATAGGTTAAATGTATTATTACGTGAGCAACAGCGCGGAAGAAGGTTTACGTGATTAAAATACGTTTAAACTTTGTAATGTCCATATTTTTATAAGTTTATTAGTTTTAACTTATTTTAATTATGACAACTTTCCACCGATTGAAAGTTTCGCTTTTTGATTTCGAGTGTATATGAACTAGCCCATGGAGGGTTTTGTTTGAAACCGTCGCGATTATCTCGAATAGGTAACCAAGGAGTCACGTGGTACATGCTGGTTCGCAAATTTTACCTTAATTAATCGCTCGTTACAGTATCATTGTTGTATATACTTGTATTTTATCTCATCTGGGGGCTCTGTAGACGAGACATGAGAAAAACTCCAGTGAATACAATTAATGATATTGTAACGAGCTATTCAGACACACATAACTTTGCGAACCAAACATGTGTAATAAGTCAATCCTTGGTTACCTATTCGAGATTATCCCGATGGTTTCAAACACAACATCCCTGGTCTAATAAATCAGCCTCAGTGGCGAATTAACAGATAATATGGGATCAATAATCCTCGTAGGTACATTGTTTTTGAGAGCTATATAAATCCCTGCCTTCGGAAACGCTTTTAAACTTATTAATTAACCGAAAACAGAAATTACGTCCGACCGACAAAAATTGAACTTTATCAGCTCCCTATCGATGTGACCGTCATCCGGGTATGGGTGCCCATGGCCTTGAAGCGTGCCGGAGAAGAATGCTATGAAGGGTGAAGACGTGGCAGATGGGTAAGATGGGGGTCCAAGGAGTCTCGGGAGGAGGAGGAACATAATAGGGAAGGGAGCCAAGGGAAGGAGAGTTACCGGGGATGAGCGCCAGGAAGGGAGGGGAGGGAGATGCGACCTTTTCAGGAATATCCTCGTCTTCTTGATTTCCCGCGGGAACTCCCGAGCCGTGTGACGTGCGTACCGCGGGCCTCTCCCTCTCCTCCCTCATCCGCCAAATTCACCCTCTTCGCCGAAACCCACCCCTTCCCCTCCTCCATTCGGCTGCATCTGAGAGCGGCCCCCTCTTCTTCCTCCATTCCGAAATCACACCCTACCCCTGCCACAAGGTTCTCCATCACCATTATGTAAGTGCACATCATATTACATGCACAGGAACACATATTCAGGGTAAAATTTTTTTCTCCTTGTGTAGCGAGGAACATGTTCACGTTTGTGGGCTTGGAAAATGATTGCAGAGAGAGAGAGTGAAATTTAAGAAACTAGAATTGAAATTAATTTCAAGACCAATTGAGTTTGACTGGTTTGAATATTCATTTCCAAAACACACGATACATTGCCACAACTCTATTTTACTTAAATATAAATACGCAGCTTAATGAAAATATTTTTTTTGCGAACCGAAATAGATAATCTGTGAGGCGATGGTAATAAAAATACAGAAAATAAATTTGCTTTAATGAGTAATTACTTTCTCTGCTGGTAAGTAAATAAATGAGTTATGTACGACATTCAATTATAATGCACCAAAACAGAATGTTGACTACAGAAGAAAATGTACAGTTTTGTTAACTCTACGTATTGCAATAAAAAGAATGCACCCCTCTCCTCTCAAAATTAATGAGAGCCCGAATGTCTTCGGCAAACAATCAAGAGTCCCATCTACATACTCTTGTATACAATATTCATGAGTAAAAGTAAATGATACATGTCAATAATCTTATAGATTTTATCAATGAGAAACTGGAAAATGGTTATGTACTCCCTTATTTGCTAACACTTCCCCTTTAGTGAGCTTTGTCTCGTGGGCGTGCATGTGATCAAAATATGCGAACATAGGGATATGAAAAGCTAATTGCATCATTATCATAGTTTTATTACACCCCCTGCCTTCTTCTCACTGATTTTATAACTCTTATCCTCTTCCACCCGCAGACTATCCAGACATCCACCGCAACGATGTGGAACGGAGCCGCGGCTTCTTTATATCCACGCGCATTCAGGCGGCAAACATTGAAGAGGGACAGTTGGAAAGAGGGAGGAATGGCAAGTCGGGAGTTTTCAGACGAGTTCATTTGCGGCTCGGGACCATTAAGAGGGGGAGTGGCGGAGGTTTGGCTGGCGGGGATGGACGGAATGGGGAACTCCAACTAGCGGGTGACGGTCGGGGTTGAGAGAGTGGCGGAGACGCGGAGAGGGAGTCGTGATGCAGATCGCACGACTGTGGCGTTTGAGGGAGACCATCAAGTAATGGTAGGGTTGATGGGAAACGGGCCGAAATGTGGGGAAATCAAGGACGTAGTGCTGGAGGAGACAAGAAGTCCATTGAATACTCATCTTCATCAAGGTTTGCTTCCCCGGGCGTCAACCCAATGTAACCGAGAGACACCGGGCTGAACTATATTACCCTTGCGCATTATTTGGTTCGCGAAAGAATGATTATTATAATTATTAGAATTAAAATCAAAGAAAAACTATCACACCATTGGTCGCACTGATTACATGAACCTCCCACAGAAAGGAAGCGTGTGCAGATTAGTAGTGAAGAAGCTCACTCACCATTGAATACAACGCCCAAGATAAAATAATATCATGCACACAAACAAAGCAATCAGATGATGAGTGCGTTATTTTTCGGGACAATCTGTTCCACAAGTTTCTTCAACACTAATCATCACACCTTTTTTTTTCATTCACACTGTTTTTTTTTAAATTTTACACTGTATAAACTCAGAACGATCTCTTGAGTGTTTTGTTTGATTAATTTTTAATATTCGAGTTCGTAGTGCTCAATTTTTTCGTTTGACTGGGCAAAAAAAGGGAGTGAGAAAAATCCGGCAAAAATAGGAAAAAATGGACCGTAGGAACGAATATAATTTCCATACGGCTGTAAAAGCTTTAAAGTTAATATTTAGGTATTTCTTCTTCCAGACGTCTTCCTATTGAATCATTACCACCGGAAAAATCTAGTGCCAGTAGCTAAATGCCTGTACATAGACCGAAACCAACTCTTTTCCGGTAGGCATTCTTACGAACATAACGTATTTTTTTGTAACATACTGGTGTTCAGCACAATAGTAGCAACCCCTACGAAGTGTACACTCCACAAAAAAGTCATTAAGAAAAAAGTGAGAATCACTTAGAAATTATAAATTTGAAAAGAAATACGTGAGATGTTATTTACCGTGTAGTTGAGAAATAAATCCTTACTAATAAACTAGCTTCAAATACTAAATTCAACTATAAAGTAACATAACTTGTACATGATAAAAAAGGCAAGGAAAGACTTCTGCATGACATGGAATAAATAAATAAGAACAAGCTCTATTTTAAAATGACAAATACTTAATATGCACGAAATTTAAAGATATGTTCCGTAAGCTGCACATGAAATAACTAGGTTTATACTCCTGGGTATAGGACTTCAAGACCTCTTGCTAAATTCTCATTCGTAGGTCAGTAATACTGGTAAACATATAGCGCTTGAAAAGGGATAGAAAATGCATTTGTGTAAAAAACTCTTGAGGTGATAAAAGGTAGATGGACAACAACAAGAATACAAAAATCATGCAGAATGCTAATTCTAAGTTATAATTGATGATATCCCCTTAGAAGAGAGGGAGAAAAGAATAGTCAGTTGAAACACCTCATCAAAAGACAAGACTATCTTATCAGCTATGTGATTAAACTGATGAAGACATTCATCAAGGAAAATCGTAATGGGAGAGATGACAAAACATGGCGTCGCATGCGATATTTGAAGCAAAAGGTAAAGGACATAAAAAGGAAACACAATAATTTAAAGAAGCTAGCTGATAGGAGAATCGATTGGAGACCTGCATGACCAATCT
Source organism: Platycnemis pennipes (assembly GCA_933228895.1). Classification (NCBI taxonomy): domain Eukaryota; kingdom Metazoa; phylum Arthropoda; class Insecta; order Odonata; family Platycnemididae; genus Platycnemis; species Platycnemis pennipes. The sequence continues at coordinate 60,376,042 of OW121853.1, forward strand.
TAGGATTGATGACTGGTGATGCGTTTGACGGCATGTGAAACAAATTGAGTTATCACACCAGAGCATAGCCTTCATGGGGATGTAACAGGTTGCATATGCCCAACACTAAGGAAAGCAAACCATGCCCATTTTGAACGCCAAGAGTAATTTTATACTATTAGAGAAAAGGATCTTGATCATAAGCACAAGATTAAGTTGCAGGAATATTATGACAAAGTTGATTTAATTATGAGACACGATATTGCTGAATGGCTCAATGGCTGGACTGACAATCTCAAGACATCCACCAATATGCTGCACCTTAAAGACCTATTGCCTTGCCTCATCAGCGATCGACTATAATATTTTAAGAAACAAGGGTTTACACATGCAACGCTAATCGTTCAAAGTGGTTACCGCTGACTCAATCCTTTCATATTTTTATTTCTCGGAATAGAAATGAAAAATGAAACAATTTGGTGATGATATTTTCAAACATGCGTGCCTTCTTAGCATTTGGCTAAGCAAGATGGGTTGAACTTTAGTTAACTGCACCATCACAGCTCAAAATGGAACAATTGGGGAGGCACCTCATACTGTTAAGCTAAATATGGCTACAGGCCTTGAAATCAAAGGTCGGTTCGGTGGAGAGTTACGTAAGCGAACTTTAGTGCCCCCGTAACCTCGTCCATTGGCAAGGAGGAAAGGGTATACCATACGCCGTCTAAGAATGAAGCTCTTGATTGAGTTTTGAGTGAAAATTACTCGGGAGGAGGTCAGATCTATTTTCGCCGAGTGCCCGTGACTCGCCACTTGCCGCACATCCCGTCCGCAGTTCCCTTTTCTGTGGCCTCGAGACCCACAGCTTCCGTCCACCGCGTTAATCCCACGTTCCCCGTCCTCCCTTGTGAGAGAGATACCCCTTCTCACTCTTCACCCTCTCGACCCAACCGAGAGGAACCGCCCCTTTGAAGTCACTTCCTTCCTCCAACCATCGCCCCCCTCCCATCTTTCTCTCTCTCTCTTTCCTCCCCTCCGCGATCCCGCCGGTGAAATTGAATTTCCGGTCTTTTTCCTCCCTTTTTCTTCCCTCCCTTCGCGTCGTTTCTCCTTCCCCTCTCCCTCATTCAAGCTTTCCTCGCTCTAACCGGGGGCAAAGGAGGCAAGGTGTGCCTCCATATGTTAAGAAATTGCATTAAATCCTAAACTCTGATGTGAGGAATATAAAGTGAAATGCTTTACACATGCACCTTCATGAAAACACGGACGTGACTAGTAAATGGCTGCCCAAGAATGTTTTCATTTTCCGTAATATTCTCACCGTTTCTCGTCCATTCGTAAACGCGCGAAATTTACAATATAATGAAATAAAAGCTTCAGAGAGTCACACTCCTGTAGTATATTTCCACTTTAGCTATGAATGGGTTGAAACTTGCCAGAAGAAAAAATGTCTCCAGGATTTAGAAGCAAAGCATGATTCTTGTGCTTATCGGCCACTACGTTCCCAAGGATTCCCATACTAAGGGCCGGTTTATCAATGTCTGGGTATATCTCCAGGTAGCAACCCGGAAGATAGCCCTAACCGCCGGGTAACTCGTGCGTACCGTTTATCCAATCCACTCGCAACTGCCGGGTAGCTACCCGAAGGACAGACCTGGCAACGTGGTTTTGAAAGGCTGATTGCAGGCCAGGAGCGACCGCGAATTTCAAAGTCTATGCTGCGATTGGCTAAGGCTATAATAAGAAAACAAGATAACATCGATATTCTGTTCCAGCTTATGTTGTGGAATTCATGCGACCAGTTGATCGGAAGGTAAAATTTTATTCTTTCTGTTTCGTTTCACCGTAATTGTTTTCCAGCGATGGACAAAATATTAAAAAATCGTGGAAATAACTTCTCTAGTAGTGAAACACAGTTGCTGCTGGAGGTAGCTCTAAAATACAAGAGCATTTTAGAGAATAAAACCACGAATGCTGCAACATGGAGGGAGAAAGATGAAACGTGGGATCGTATTTCCAGGGAATACTGTGCTTCCACCACCGGGCAAGCACACGTCATTTATTTCTAATCATTTTATGTTAATGGAACGGTAATAGCTAATGCGATTCGCACGTTTTTTTCTTGTAATAAAATGCTATTCAATATTTTTTAAAGTTCCGAGACGCCAAAAGTTTAAGGGGAAAATACAAAACGTGGGATAAAGAAGGCACTCTTTCTGACGGGTGGAGGGCCTCCTGTAACGACCAAGCCAGTCTTACTCATAAACGGATAATCATTTCATAATATCAGAAATTATTAAAGAAAGATTGGCACCTCTCCTTTGATATATTTATGAGCGAACTCATCTTCTTATTGAGAGTTAAAGTAAGGTATGAATACACCTAAAGATATTCATTGACCTGGTGCCTGAATTTTCACATGGGTACAATCTATTGCAACCAAAATCCTGGGGAATCTCGCAATCTCATAAAATTGCAGCTGGGCCCTCCTTATCTCATCCTCCCCCGTTGGCATTTTAAAAGAATGGCTGGCAATTGCACAGGCCACTCTTTTGATAATGAGGGTAGCAGAGGGTTTACTGGCATCAATAAAGTCCCCTGCGGCGATCAGCATTGTTCCAGTGGCATAGAATCGCAACGTCAGTAGGATTTTGATCCAAGGCCGACACAGAATTATTTCAAAAGAAATATAGGCAGCGATATTTTAAGTAATCGGAAAGATTTTAACTTGCGTTAATATCAAATGTACTTTACTACAGTTGGTCAGAGACACGTTCAATGGCAAAACAAACAACGCAGTAAGAATATACCTATTTGTTGGATGTGACATCTCCGGCTCTATAATGTCATGAATGTCTTGCACAGTCCTTTTGTTGAGGCGGAATCTCGATTTAAAATCCACTTCGTCCCACAAATGGAAGTGCTTGACTCTATCTCTCACCAAATATGGCCTTCTCTCGATGTTGAAGAACTCAACCTCGTCATCACTATCATCTTCCAGCATATTTTGTAAAACATAATTATTTTCCATCCTGCTGACAACGGAATTAACCGGTGGAATAGGTTTTGCTACTTGAATATTAGGTGCGGTGCACGTAATATGTACTAATACGAACTGCCGTTGCTCGCTATAAAAAGCTTGAAAAAGATGGAATAAAAAATACTATATAATGATACCTAATGGTTAATAACTATACCTAAATAACTAATGATATGATGTTGGTGTTCACTGCGATGAAACTTCGGCAATAAGCAATAACTCAGATAGATTATTGATAATATTGACTACGGCAACAAAATCAAACATTTTTGTTTAACGATGTTTGTCAGTGACGTGCTATTTCTTATCTACATATATAATAATAAATATGCAATGTATAAGTATTGAGAAAACGATAAGACTTACTTGTTTACTGGCAAACGTAAGGTAAGTACGCAATATAAGTTGTCCTAACCGCCGCTTGGATGCGCTGATGGTAGTTTATCTGACGGGTAAGAATTTACGCGCTGGATGGAGCTCTAGGCAAATCTATCCGGCGGGTAATGCTTAACCGATGGTGGATAAACGCATTTCTGAGATTTGACTGCCGGGTAAGCTATCCGCCGGGTAAAACCGGCCTACCCAGAGGTGGATAAACCGGCCCTAAGTAGTCCATGGTTAGATTACATGTCCAAGAAACTTTTGTCGAATATTTAGTTTCTTCTCCTACAATTTACCCTGACGCATTATTATTTCCACTTCTATTCTTTCAAAGTTTAAATATTGTGGCAGATGATTAAGGTCTCGCGCAGGAATCGAGCTTTCCCACTTTTCATTCTTTGATCCTACTTTTACCAGAATTCGGGAAAGTAGCGGGAGAGGGAGTAGAAATATTCCGATTGTAAAACTTTTTTTTATTTAATACCATTCCCAAGAAATTCAAATCTTAATTTGAATTCGGTGGGCTGCAGAGAACGCTGTTTCTACAAGCTAGATTCTGAACTGTGTTTGTAAACCTATGCTTGGAAATTCTGCGAATCAATATACATATACCATTTAAACTTGATGTGAATCAAAGTCTCATGTTGGCAAAAAAAATAATTTTTTTAAAAACCATTAACTAGTGTTATCGTATCTTCTACCTCCTAACATCTCCTTCCGAGCATTTTATTTCTAATGAATCTTTTACTACTTAAGCTACATATGCCATCCATGGATTTCGTCTGTATTCCTTCCCATTCACTTCTCTTTTTGACGTCTATCTTCACGAGACTATCAAATCTCAAGCTGTGCAGGATGAGGTTGCTTATATTCCATTCAGAATTTTCATCAGGATTATTTTAATTTTTTCTCTTCATAAAACCACTTCATTCGATAATCACTTAAACCATTTGATTGCTAAGGTTCTGGTACAAAATTTAATTCCAAAAATGACGATTGATTTTGGATGCGTGAAGTTTGCAAAATGCACTTTTTGTATTACTAGACTTTACTGGGAATACTGATTGTTACTCAAATGATGCCTCTAATTTTTTTCTTAACCTATCTTTGGTCAGGGAACCTATTTAATCGGAGGGCCTAAAATTATTACAAAGGGACTATGTCAAGCCGTAATTTGCAAACACACAAGAGAATAATTTACTGCATTTTAAGGTTCATTTTCGGTCCTTATACACCAGCCCAAGTCTGCATAAAAATATTGAGGAAAAAAGATCTCACTTGATTGCAAATTTCACCGCCTTATGTGTACTAAAGGTCCTGTGGGTCAATGCTCCACCAGTAAAGAATAACTATAGGATTTTGGTCCCTTGATAATGACAATAATGTGTTGAAACCGGTAGGGTCATTAAAAGTTGAGTGGAAAATTACATTGTTTCATTCTTATTCTAACTATAGGTACCGTAAAAGGTCACTCGCGAGACCAAAATAGGCCACAGCTTCTCCAGCCCTTTCTTAGTGGTAACTAACCACTAACTGCCCGTGGGTTTATCTGGTTGTGAATTCGCTAGCTTTGCTCTTCAATGAGACGAAATATTTAAAGTATAACCTCCTAAAAAGCTGCCATAGTTTATACCTGAGAAATGATTTACATCAATTTCCTCAGTAAAATATTTATGAGCGAGTAGAACACGAATTGTTGAGGAGTGAATGGTGGGATCTAGAAGATGCTGGTTGTCTGCATGCTCCCTCAGAGCATCAGGATCAGGAGGGGGAAAATTTCTTCGAGAGACCCGTCCAAGGGTGTACTACGGATATGCCCTCTCTTCAGTTCCCACGTTTCCCTCTCCTTATCTCAGGCCCGGATGGATGCACGGACGGCGAACTCTTCTCGCGCTCTGTTCCCGTCCGATTCCTCCAGACTTCATTTCCCGCCCTTTTCCTGCCGTCCGATTCGGTTTACCGGCGTCTCCGAGAGGTGGAGACACTGAGCTGAAAGCGTCTCGTCCTCTCTCTGTTATGGGAGATACAAAATGGACGTACGGCGGGTCTTAACACATTAATACCACTCGTAGTATATTTATTTGTCCATCCATCCTTGGAGCTTACGCTATAAACTACAACTAACTCCCCTCCCAAAACAAACTTTTACGGAAATATCTTCTTCATTTCCATGCCACTTCAGCGAATTCTTAAGTTGATATCGGTGAATCGTTTCGGAATAATTGGAGGAGGCTTCGAACCTTATCCTATCCCCATTCCTTCCATTCCTATCCTTATACCTTTCCTCCCGGTCTGAAGCGCCTATTAGTGCGGAAACAGACTTGAAAACACCCATGATGGTTTCGGAATATTAATCTGTAGCTCTTCTCGCTTAGAAATGGAGATTATGGCTGACGCTGTATTACTCTCCAACCTTCGTCCTAAGCATAATAAATCCAAGCTAGTGTTGGCATGAACTGTGACTTCCTTGACATCTCATTTAATGTGACTGTTCCGTTACAATAACTGTGATTATAAAATGTGATTGCGATCGCATATTAGGAGACTGGTCGTACGTCGTTACGTCAGTGTTACAAAGCACTCTGTGAGCAGTGATTGGTTTGTTATTATATTGTGATTGTTTCAACTTCCAAAGTTCACCATGGAAAAAAGGATGTAAACCAGATAATGGTTTTTAATTATTCCATTTCCAGTTGCCATTTAAGGAGAATAATGTTCGTATTTCTCAGCCTTATATATTTATTTTCAATAGATACCTTCAAAAGTTTATGACGTCTCTTCGAATAAGTAATTAAATTAATTAAACGTAAAAGATTTTTATCATGAACTTGTGAAGATGTTTCTTCAAAAAAATATATATGGCTGAGAAAAGTGACAACTTACCTCCTTGACGGTAACTTTAAATAAATAATAAAAAATATTTAACTCTTATTCCTCCTTTTGACCACTATGAACGTTGGCAATTGAAACAGTCACAATACAATCACAGGCTAATCAGTGATCATAGTGTTGTTTATCTCAATCACATCCGGAACAAGTGACAGTTGTCAGTAACAACGAGTGATCACAGGTCACTCCTAATCGCAATTCATAGGTTTCCCCGGAACGGAGTCACAGGTTGTGACTGTTACTTTTATATATCTGTGACTTAATCACAGTTTGCGATACAACGCTAATCACTAATCCTTTACCTTTAAAATAGTACCTTTTCTCCCGGAATGATGCGGGACGGTGCGGGTAGAGACTTGTAGCAACAGAAAGATAGAATTCTTCTCGATAAGTAACGGGCCATGCATAAACTATGTGAGAAGAGAGGTGGCGGTCGGGCCACCTGTCAACTGGGAGAACTTTCTGCCTTCCACGTTGGAAGATAGATACATATCTAGCTGCGACACCTGAGGATAATGTGGAGGTTTCACCTTTCGTTCCATATCGGAGTACTAAAGCCGTTAAAGTAAATTTCACAACGCCTCTAGTGAATTTAGTGCTGCTGTACCAACAACTATGGTCTCCACCTTTACTCATATGAAGAGAAGCTGCTGCCCTCTCTTCCGGGATTGCATTATTCTTGGCGACCGAGCGTCACCAAGTCAAGTTCAATTCAAAGTTATTTCTTATTATAATAAGCATGTACCAGATGATTGACGAGAGAACAAACGAATGATTTACTAAAAGCTTAAGGGATACGGGTCTAAAAATATTGAGAATCTTTGGTGCATTAAGAAACTGAGAGATAAATGTGAAGAAAAATAAAGAAAATGTCTTATATTGAATTTTAAAAAAATTGTTTTCTTATTAAAGTGGGTCCGAAAAGCCATAAGAGGGGTCAGAAATTAATTTTGAACGGCAAAAGCAGAAGGTTTGAGTAGAGAAAACATAAAATATCCAAATAGAGACCGGATCTCTGTTATAATCAGTTATTCCCGGAACTAGAACCTGAGACCCCTACACCGCAAATCGGAGACACGAGACACGAGATTGATCCCATCCTGAAAGAAATACTTTATTTACTTTTAAAAGGTTACAGAATGCTACGGGTCTATTTCAAAGGGAAAAGGTTTCATTCAAGAGTGAGTGGAAGTGTAGAAAAAGCGTTTCTTACAACAGAAAGAGAGATTATAAGCTGACTGAAAAATCGCACCACAGGCGGCATATTGTCGTCATTCATTAAAAAATTTTATCACTTTTCATTTTCAGTAGATATGACACGTAAAGCTGAAGAATGCATATGCAGTGAATTTACGTCAAAACTTTTCCTGAAGCAACACCCCCGATATCTTTAGTTTCTTATCATTGAAGGGCACTCACTGAAGAGACTCATTAACACTCACACATTAACTACACGAAGAAAATTATTCCCTTTTGCTACAGAAAACAGCTGCCCCGGTTAACAACTGATGTCCGAGGAATCTTCAGAGAAATTTATTTTTTCTCTTGCCAAATTTTTATCCCTCCACATTTATCCTTACCTTTTTAAACATTGGGAAGATGACGGAGGAACTTTGAAAATATGGCCACTGCAGAACTAGATTTTAATTTTACATGGTACGTTTAATATAAGCAGTCTTTGGTATTCTAACTTTTTTAAATATTATTTAAGTAATAACATAAATTAAAAGTGAACATTAATTACAGGTATATTATATTTATTGTGTAATTTTCTATCTCACATTTAATACCTTACTAAATTCGCCCAATCAAAGCTGGGTGGCGACACGCTTTGTTAAAAAATGTGTTTATCCTGGGTTTAGAAGAGAAAATATGGAATAAAGGAAATGAAAAACCAGAAATGGTCTTCATTCCGCAAAGCAAACAAAAGAGACATTTAAGAGGTTTACATAAGATTAGGATGGAGATCCATGATCGAACTTTTTCCTCATTTCTTCAAATTTCAGCCTTATAGCGAGTCGTAAGGCTAAATACAGTGAGCTGTTCGACTGAATAGGAAGTTTACATTATTATTAGCGATAGCGTGAAAGAAGGAACTATGATTTCGTCCCTAGCGCGTGACCAACCTGTCTACTTCGATCATGTTTTCGCTCTCTTGAGCTCAATTGAAAATTGCGTTAATGCGAGCGAGCGATATAATAAAATCGCTGATCGAACAATTGGTAACCAATAGGATTGTGGGTTCAATTCAGACTCAGTCATGGACATCTAAATTTTATTATTTCGTTATCTGATGCACAATTACGTAAGAAATCCTACAAATAGGTACTATCACCACTCCAAGATAAGGTCAAAGGTAAGAGCTTGGATTTAGTTGGCCGCGCGCTCGCAGTAATTACCTATAAAATGGCAAAACACTAATAATATTGCAGTTCTAAGATAATATCTTCACTTGTTTGTTCACTTGTATGTTGGTTAGTCATCCGAGGGAAGCCATCGAAAACTTAGATTATTTATGCCAAATAGCATAGGTGGAAAATGGGGCAGCATTAGAAATTTTCGTGGGAACGGAGGAAGGGTTTTCATAGTTAGCCGTTATCAGACCTTAGTCCTGCACCTCTCATATCACCAGTGACTTAAAATCTGTCCCACACTTAATCTCTATAAAGTTATGTAATAACCTCTCTGTCTCACTTTACAGACTGCGAAAAAAGTTAGAGGGGAAGGAGGAAGAACGGTGGGAAATCCAGCCTCGACATTAGACTGCTGTTAACGAAAGGCGCCAAGCGGCAACGCTTACGCCCTTTAACCTTTAACACGAGTACTGGACTCAAAGTCCTTTTCAAAGAGCACTTTAGTGGGACTGGTGTACCTATGTAAAACCTTTTTCACCACCTGGATTCGACCCGAAGTTCAAGGTAACAACCCGATTCCGTGCTTTGGGCGTCTCGTACGTACCTTGTTACATCTCATTGTCAGTGCACAATTTCCATTCATATCCCTCAACATATGAGGACATCCTCCTTCATTGCCGAATGAAGAAATACTACCTCCTATGTTCCCCTCCCGCGTGATTTTTTCAACAGCTTCCCCATCGAACCCGAGCCGCCTTCATTCGTGCCTTCTCTCCTCTCATACACTCTACCTCCCCTTCTTCAAACATTTTATCCCCACCCCTATCTTCCCCATCCCTCCCACAACCCCCTCCGTAACGAGATGGATATGGATGCTGCGCTCCCTGAAAGATTCCTCCCTCCGCCCTACTACACCATAAGAGTTAATTTCCTCCCCGCGCGGGTCCCCCATTCTCCGCTCCCCTTCACCTCCCCCACCAAAACTCTCAACCCCTCCCCCCCTCTGGCCCTCTCCTCACCCTCCGACACCCTCACTACAAAACGGCTCCCGCCACCCTTCACTCATCCTCCCCCCATCATTTATTCCGCCCCTCAAAGCAACCCTCTAAGCACCGCACGCGATGCGTCAATGCGTCGAAGGCGATTTTCGATACTGAGCCGACTGCGATGCATCGAAAGATATTCGATTCTCTGCCACCAGCACAGCCAAAAAGTTATATAGTTGTGAAACATTTTTCCCCATGATAGCGTGGTTTTAAATTCTCTAATTTATCTCAAATACTTCAGAATCAACCTCGTAGAATTTGATTCATTGAATGAAATAACTGAGTATAATTTATCCAAATTATGCATTAGAATCGAACTGGTTTTTAAACCATGGTGGTTATCCTTAGGCATAGTTTGACATAACTCTCAGGTATATATGCGTCCTGGCGCGGAAAAGAGGTTTTAAAAAGACTTCTTGGGGGTTGGGGTAAGAGAAGAAGCTAGAAGCTGCTGTAGGAAAATAATAGTAGGAAATGTTACATATTTTGATTGATTTTGGAGGAGGATATGGCTGATACCTTCCTCTGTATCTACGTTTTACTATCCTTCAGCACTCCCGCTTACGACCTCCACTTTTCGCTATGATATCAATATACCAGGAGCCATGAGACTTTATCCTATCATGATATTGCACCATATGGTTCGATGCGATATATGATTTGAATGTATTCTACGGTGCAGTAACGTGACAGGTGATGTAGCTGCCATACGGAATGTAATAGATCACATTTGAGTCACTTTGTTAGACACAGTTATGTTCCATAGTATTTTTATCATTCTGAGAAATTTAAATTGAAGCTCTAACGCTGACACTTTTCTTCTGTATCTAAATGAGGGATGAATGACTTTGAGAATCAAGGTGGAAACTTGAAGGAAAGTCATCAATACGCATTTATTATGCTCTAATTAGACGACTTTGTTTGCAGAGTACATTCATTTTAAAGATGCATATACCTCATTTTCAGCCACGGCAATATTAATCATGTAATCATACTCCATCAAATGCAACGCTATCCTATTGATACGCTACGCGATCTAAGCGCAAAAAACCTATTTATGTCAACTCACGGCCTTTGGAGTCGCCAATACGAGTGCTACCACCCCAGAGAGTTTTGTATGCTGATTTGTAGCTACCCGTCGATTTCATTTCCACAAAATTGATGACACTGCAAGAAACGTCATCATCATCAGTATTTCAATCCTAGAATTGGTTTACTGTAGCCCTCCATTCTGCCCTTTTCAGTGTTAATTCCCTCACGCCCAGGTATGCTTTCTCTTTCACGTCCTTCTTTATTTGCCCTATAAATTTGTCCCTTGGTATTCCTCGCGGGACCTTCCCTTAAAGCTTCCCTTCTATCATATTTCCAACTGATTCATTGTGTCTCAAGGTATGTCCAATCCATCTGGTTCTTCTTTGCCGTAGGGTTTTCCATATTGTCCTCTCTTCATCTGCTCTTCTGTAGGTACACCTCTTCGTACCTCACTTTATCTATCCATTTCATCTTCAACATTCTCCTCCAGCACCATGTTTCGAAGGCTTCAATTCTTCGTTGGTCTACTTTCTCGATGTTCCATGACTCTGATTCATAGAGTGCCACGCTCCATACGAATGTTTTGATGAAGTGGGTCCTTGTTTGCAGCCATAGTTGTCTCTTCTTCATAAACCCCTCCTTTGCTTGTACTATTCTTTGCTTGATGTCCGTCGAGCAAAAAAATTATGACATAAAAATTGCTTAAATAAGGTAACTTATCATTTGCTTATTTGCACACTTTGGCAAGGAAGCATTGGAATGCACATTTTTGGATGCCTAAATAACATTTATACTTGAATACTATACATCAAATGGTAGGCAAATCAAAGAAGGAAAAAACATGCATTGTCTTTCTTTGATTTGTGCAAAAAGGTTCAATTCATGAAATTAATTTCACATTCTCCAAGAACTTATGATGTCTTCCTAATATCATGTGATAGCGACAATTTCAAATTAACAAGACCTGGTCTCTGACCATTCTATCTGTGCTGTTTGACGCGACCCTAGAATTCAATTGGCATCTAAGACAATGTACATGACTGCTATTTTTATTAAAACGATTGGATAGTACAAGCATTGCTACCCTTTCTTTTACATTATACGATGACCCACAAAATAACGCCAGATACTGCCAAATTTGATCAGATGTTGTGGTCAATCGATATCGCCATCCACCTTTCTCTACATACCTATTCGCTCATTTATCGCTCAGCCATTGGAAGATTCATATCGAATTCCGATGCTAAATATCATTTTTGATATATCGAAAGTGTTGTACTTCCCGTACCTCCCAAGGCACCGCGCCCTGTCCTCCCCACCCCAAACGAAAATACCAGAACCCTCATACTTCCACGTTCCCTTTCTTCTCCAGGGTTTCACGCCACCCATTCCAACCTCCCACGAAACACCAGCACCCTTCGGCCTCTCCCTGGGACCCACCCCCTTTGCCCCATCCTCCTGCTCCTCCACACCCTCCCCCAGAACAGAGTGAGTGGAGGGTCTCCCTTTCGCCTCTCCGCTGGAGCGGAAGCAATCGAAAGCGATATGAATTTCCTTCAAAACTGCGGAGTGTGGGGGAGTGGGGTTGGGAGAGGGGGTGCAAGAGAGGTGGAATGGGGTGGAGGAACGAGGAGAGGGCGAGAGGGGTGGGAGACGATGGAAGCATTGTTGGTGCGGGGGGGTGGCGTAGCGAGGAAATGGGACGGGGGGGGGGGGGGTAAGAGCGCGGGTGATGGATCGGGGGACGTATGCTAGCGGGAGATGGAAAATATGGGCCCTCCACGACTCCGGTTGGAACGTGACGTTCCAACTGCCGACTGGATCTCTGGCGAAAGAGGGAGCGGTGGCGGAAATTTATATTTCCCGCCCTCCCCCAATGGGAGTGCCGTGTGATTCCGTCCGAGTGATCCCACTCACTCAACCTTCGCTCCACTTTGAAGGCAGCGGTCCCACTCTTCGGCCAGGCGCCTCTCAGCGAAGCTTCCGTATTTGCATTTCCAGTTCGACGCATAATATCGAGAATAAACGAGAACGTTCAGGGATCACTTTTTCCTCGTTCTTCTCCACGGTTCAGTCTCGCCGTTTGAAATCCCGTACTTCGGAACTTATTTTTAAACAACTTGGTCCTCTTTTTATTTTTTAATCGCGATTTGACTCCTTAAAAATCTCGTGATGAACGGAACAGCACAAGCTAAATCTCCTTGATTTTGTCGAATACCTGCTGTAAAATTTGCTTATAATTGGGAATTTAAACAAAAAGTCAGATCCTTTTCACGAGGAATACATAGCACATTTTGCCTCCTTGAAGTTCAATCAGTACTCTTTTAAAACTGGTGTATTGCCTAAAAAGAAATTTTCTCACTGCTTATGATGTAAGGGCTCAATTCATGAAATTAATTTCATATTCTCAGATAACTCATTATGCCTTCCTAATATCATATGATAGCGGCAATTTCAAGTTAACAAGACCTGGTATCTGAACTTTATATCCATTATATCTGACGCAACATTGGAGATTACGTTGGCATCTAACATAATATACAGTTGGTATCTGCGATAAAATATCTTTTACAAAATATTGCTGCAATATTTTGAAATACCATCGTTTTCATATTTATCGATGATTCAAATTCTGACGGAATTAAGCTCCACGAAAGTCAAGTAACTCGAATTGATAGTTATCACATTTTACTAGGTTTCAATATGTTAATATCAGATAATATGATAAATCTTGGCCCAAACATTAGAGACCTAATAGGATCTAAATTTTAACTATCCTTTTAAAAGTTTTGGCATTCTACAAAAGTTAGCATAATATTTTAAATTTCAGAAAGGTCGACAATATGACGTGGAAACCGGTATTCGGGTATACGCTGCGTTTATGTGTCCGAAAAGAGTAATAAAAAGTTCTGAAATAAACCTCTCTGCACTATACTGTGGTGTGCTTTTGTAATAGTTGCCCCAAGTTATTCTTCCGAATCTAGAAATACCCAAACGAATAAAAAAATTATTGATACTTTACCGCGCCATAGATCTTTGTGATCAGTTATCTGCCTCCCTAGAAAAATGTCTCGACACTAAATGTTACGTAACTACGGTTCTCAACACTCAACAACTCTAAGCATTTTTAATGATGCCTCCATGTTATTACATGTCAGAACCTCCTTCCACTTCCGGGTTATTGTGCTGCTACCTAATTGAATTAACTTTAAGTTTGACAAAGCACTTTACCTTCCACCTCCCTCCACCGCAGGAGTATTGAGGTCCAGAAATGTAATAAGTTCCACAACTCTTTTTTTTACGCTTCCTTTGGCTCTAAGAACAAATGATTTTCCTCGTACCGTTGAATCAGTACGATATTAAACTTGAACTAAATTGGATAAATTTTTTTGCTTGATTCGTCGTTTAACTACATTACATTAAAACGGGAGCTAAATTAATCAAGATTGAGGAAACTTTTCAGTTCCGCATATTATATCAGCTAATCTGGAAAGAGGTAGAATTGCTCTGCAAAACTTTCCCTTATAGCCTAAATATATCAGAACATGCAGACTGAAGTGATGATTAAATGGTTTAATATAACAGTAATTCACCTTTATTAATTATATTATATATTGATATGAATCTTATTTCGCACAAAAAACTATAGGATTTGGCCAGCAGTAGGAAGTATTGATGAAAATAAACTTATGATGTATAAAAGAAAAGCGATGCTCATGCAAATAAAGCAGTAATTTTAGGACAAAAGAGTCATATACTACTCTTTCCTGTTAATATGAGTATCCTTCTTTTATTTTTGCTACCGAAAGTACATTATTTAAATCATAAACGTAGGAGATAAAAATGTGAAAAATCACTCGTTAAGTGCTCATCAGACCCTAAAACTAGGCACTTAAATAGGAATCTGCGAGAAAAATAGAGGGAAAACATCACTAAAAGGAAGAGATTATGGATTGGTGAAGGGTGGGCATGAGAAGGAAGAGGAGATCTTGAGGCTGAGAGGCATCGTGGGCCGGTGAAAGAAGAGTGAGGTGAAGGGAGGTCCAGAGAGGGGAGGGTGGGGAGGGAGGGAGACTAAAGTAGGATACGCTATAATATAAGGGCGCACCCAAATGGAGTTATGTCCTAATCGAATCCACTTTCATTCGATTGTTCCCTCCCCACCTCCTCGCCTCGCCCATATCGCTCTCTCAACCCTCCGTCGTGCCCAACAGACCATCAACACACGGCCCACTCCACGGAAAATGTATCAACCTCCTCCCCCATCCCCACCCCGCTGACGCCCCTAAACCATTCCAACCCCCGCAGCGATTTTACAGCATCCATATTTTATGGGCGAAACCCTCAAACAGCTCCTTAACGTAAAAAAATCTCTTCTACTCCCTCTTTCTCTACTTTCTATTCTTCATTACATCTCTTTCATCATCTCTCTTTCCCCTTTAATATACATATATTTTTTCTTTGATTTTCTCACCCATATCTATTTATCACTGCTGCTACTATTACTAATACCACGGAACAAAATATAAAACACCACGGGTAGACCGAGGGGCAAATCCTAGGGAAGGTAAAACGGGATATGAAGCATAATAGAGCAGGGGAGACAGTAGAATGGAGGGCAACACTCGACCAATATTATAATTTCATGACTGTCTTATTTTTAACTGTTATATTGCGGTTTATTTTCACTAATTAATGCAACAACAATTTTCAAGAACCATTGGCGTATTTGCAGTCATTGCGGAATTCTTTTATTATGAAACACATAATGCTACTACTCGTCTCCCCTAATCAACTTGATTGTCATTTATGAACGTAATCTGAGGTAAAAACTGTAATTACCTTCAAGTGTCAGCAAGCCATTTTCGTGAAAATAGTGTGTTAAACCGTACAGAGAAACTTTCTTCAGTGCAAATTTCGATTTTTTTAATCAGGAAAGTGAAAATATAATCGATTTCAACACCAATCAGTATTAATTTTTTATTGTAAAAGAGAAGGGTTTGATTAAGGAACACGACGAGGTGCATGGAACATTTTCTAGAATGGAAAGTTGGAATGGAAAGAAATGATGCGGTGAAACATAAACATCATAAAACTCTGCAATGTTCGCTTGTTAAGATTTATTGAATTATTTATGGCACGATATCATATGAATAACTTGTTCTCATGATGTGTTTGGCCATCATGGCAGAGTCTTCACGTTTCCCTAGGATACTCCTACAATTCTCCCTCACCCCCTTTATGGTTCCAGCCTGAGGGGATGATAGGAGGCACCACAGGAGGCCCACTTCGGGAAGACTGTACCTCAGCCGTACTCTCATCATCATCATCATCATAATCAATAAGCAATCCATGCAATCCTATATATATTTGTCATGATATTCGATGCCTTTCTAGTACAGCTATAATTTCACTCAATCATTTCGAAAATAACCAGTTAAAGTTATTTGTAATGCCCCTTTATACTCCGATGGGTGAGTAAGACTTAAGACCTACTATCAACATAATCATCACGGATCAACAGTCTTAAGATTGGTTTAACGCAGCTCTAAACTCTATTCTATCGGAAGTTAAACTCTTTATGTTTGCATAATTCTTTTCTTTCTCATCCTTTACAACTTTCTTAGTATATTTATCCGTCAACTATTGCCTCCATCAGGTCATCATGTCTCAATATATGGTCGATTAAGTTGTTCCGTCTTCTTTTTTAAAAATTCAGCAGACTTGAGTTTTCTCCTATTCTTTAGTTATTTACTTACTCTATCCATTTGATATTCATCGTTCTTCTGCACAAAAAAACCTTAAGAATGGACAACTTCAAACTGTTTTCTTTTTCACAACAAGATTGAAGGCTAGTGCCAAAGTCATCCTCATATGGAGGAATGGGTAGGTGGAATAGATGGATAGGTGAGGATGTATCTTATTCCTTCAATTTTTTCACTCTGCCCTGGCCAATTTTTCCTATCCTTCTGTCACTCCAGGGCAAGCTCCACGAACTCTCAGGCCTCCGAATAGATGCCTGCGAAACGGGGTGGAATGTCAGAGAAACTGAAATGCAGAAATTGGGCGTGTCGATAACCAAAGGATATATGATCCACTTTCCGGAAGACTTACGAAGGCGCATTCAAAGAAAGATTAGCAATTAGTTCGGAGAGTGGGGAGGGGTACAAGGTGGAGTGGGGAGGATGATTGGGCGAACAAGGGCTGCCAATCGCTCGGCGCAATGCCCTCGGGAAATGGAATCCGTTGTAAAGTAGAACGAGAGGTTGGTTGAGGGGCAAGTCAGTGATGCTAGGGGCCGTAAGTGGAAGTGGGGAAACAAGAGAGGAAGCCCAACTATAGAGAGGAACAAGAAAAGAAAGTGAAGAAAGCGATTGGACGTTTGAAGCATGGACGAAGCCACGAAAACAATGCTGTAGGGTAATTTTCTCATTTCGCTAAATATAGGTGCCGTTAACAACGAGAGAGAGCATAAGCTCTTTTTTTCAAAGGGCTCAATATTATTGTAGTCTCATAACTGGAAATAATATAAATTAATATTAATAAGTAGTAAAATAAACGAATGCGCAATTTATGAATTTTACTACAAAAAATAAAAAACAATATCGTGTCAGGGTCAATGAGGTGGAAGTTAAAACATCAGGAAAAGAAAACTTGTAAGTTAACACCTAACTATTTGTTGCACGATCAGTTTACACGTTTTAAAACATAGTTAAGGGCTTAATAATTAAATAAAGTGTGGTTTTATCCACCTGATCCGTGCACCAAATAAAATTGTTATTAATCCAGAAGAGAAAATTGACTCTTTTGCAGCTTCATTTAACATTTTATCTACTTGATTTCAAAGTCCAAATTTACTTATTCACAGTGACTACTCCAAAGAGTGTTACAACTCGACGTGCTGCCTAAAATAATCTACGAAAGCTCTAGGTTGGGTATTTTAGTATTTGTTTATACAATTAAACGAAGACAAAATGCTGAAAATAATAAGGATCACGTGACGAGAATTTTTTCCCTTCAGTTTTAAGTAAATGCTATCGAAAATTATGTTGATATGACGTGTTGGTAATCATAATTTCTTACGTCTGGCAAAACTATGGAGGCTATTTTTATCACACTATATCCTCAAAGGTTAATGACCAACATTTCTAGTAAAATAAATTCTTACTACAAGATCCTTGTTGTCTATCTTTTTGACTTGTACAGAAAAAGTAGGATATCGATTTTTTGGAGAAATTATTTAAATTTTTTGTGTATGATTACTGTCTAGCTCCCTCTACTGAAAAATTGCATCTCAAAAACTAAAATTATGTTTTCAATACTGAATCTTCACTTATTTCACAGAGGGGAATCATAAACGATTATCATTTAAGTAGCGCAATTTTTTAATTATTGTTATATGTCCTTCGAGAAGAGGTCAAATAAAATGTAATTCAACACCACTTTTCTAAAAGAATAACGACCAGTGTCACCAGTCGACCATTATTCTGCAAAACATTATCTAGTTTTGGATTAGAACACCAATATTCTCTCTTCTAAAACAAGCATTTCTTCCACGTAGTATTTATGGTCAACATCAAACTCATTTGTAGCCTCGTATTAGCGCTACCATGTAGTGCCTTCTTAATCATTCAACCATTTCGTTTCATGCACATTTTTTTTAAAAAGAAACCAACCAATTATTGGATCACCACGTTAATCGAGTACTTCAATACGCATAGCACAACTTAAGTAATTAATCACAGCAATAACAGCCGTTTAGGCCTAATTTCACTAGTTAACAAGGTACAATTTTCATCGACGTGATCGATTTCAAATCAAACGCGTCGGGTTGGACTTGTCTCAATTGGCCCATTCAAGTGTAGATAGAGCTCCAAGGTCAGGGAGAGGAAGGCCGGAGCTTTTGATCTCCTCTTCCGTGTTGTTGCAGTCACCTGGCAAAAAACCCTCCCGCACCCTGGTCGAACAACACCCATGGGTCTTGACCGAAACACCCATGGGTGTACACTGTACACCCATATGGGTTTTGTTCGATCAGGGCAGTTATATAACAACAGAAATGAATGACAAGCGCTAACAGGCCGAGTTCGGAGAAATGATCAGATCACGGGCGGCGCGTAGCCAAAGTTCAATGCCCCAGCGCCTCGAGATGCAATGGGGCTGGAAAATAAATAGTGGAAGCAACGGAGCCTTTTTAAGAAGACGTCCTTCAAGTTCTCAGTACCCCGACGCCGATTCTTCAAGCGTTGACTGCTCAGGGGGCTTGGAGCCACCGGATGACGTGGTTTCTCCCCTGTACCTATCCTCGTTAATACCCTTCCCTCTTTAGCCTCTACCCTCCAACCCTCTTGATTTCTCTCTGCTGAGATTTGGTTTCCAAATGATAAATCTAACTTTTAAAACTGATATTCTGAACCCTTTCATAAATCCCACTATATTTGGATTTAATTTGAAGCAAAAATGAAATAAACACTGCAAATGTAAATTAAATGCCATGGTTTTGCTGCATGGGAAGGTCTTCAAAGACTGGGGTGGACATAATAGTCTGAAACATACATGCTTAAAGTTTACAGAAAGCAGCCATTATACATTCACCATCGGGAATCAGAATCGTCTATCGTAAGACTGGATGGGAACTAGGAACAAAAATAGAATGATAAATGACAAAATCGTGGTACAACCCCATGAATAAATGAATGAAGCTACTGCGTTCGAGCACCATTGTTGCCACCTTTTATTCTAGTTGCCCACTCCAAATTAGCCAACAGTGGTATCCAGGTTGGTAATATTTCGGCTTGGCAACACAAAAATTCATCATCAAGGGTCAACAATCCTAGGATTGGTTTGACGCAGCCCTCCACTCGATTCTTCTATCGGCCAACCTCTTCATACGAACGTAGTTCCTCTCTTTCACGTCCTTTACGACCTGCTCCATGTAACTCACACGAGGCCTGCCTCTTCCATTTTTCCCGTTCACTTTTCCCTCGACGATTGTCTTCATCAGGCCATCGTGTCTTAAGATATGGCCGATTAGGTTGTCCCGTCTTCTTTTTATAGTTTTATCCCACTCTTCTTAGGACTTCTTCATTTGTCACTCGTTCGATCCATTTTATCTTCATCATCCTTCGATAGCACCATATTTCGAATGCTACACAAAAATTGTGGATTTGAATCCCACCAAGGATAGTGAAGTTTTGTTTTTTCTTCGTAGTTAAATTTATATTGGATGTTACGAAATTTTCTTAATATTTGGAGTACCCAAAAACCGAGCATTGCAACTGAGAACCCCTTCTCTCAATATCGGCGACGCAATTTATGTTAGCCTCACACCAGAATTCCATCCGACGTAGCCACCCTCCCTTTTTCTCCTCAACCCTCCTGCCACACCCCCCTCCTCTCCCCTACCACCCACAAAGCCCACCCCCTAATGGGGTATTCCTAACCGTCGGTTACTTCAAACACGCACCCCCAAATGTTGCCTCGATACACTCTCGCTCTCCCCCCCCACACGGAGACTGGAGATCGGGGAGGGGTTGGGATTTTTCCCTTTTAAATGGCTCCAGATTCTCCGACCACTCCGTCGACAGGGGCCCAACACACACCCCCCCCCTTCATTCCCCCCTCCGTCTTTCCGGAAGGGCCTCCAGAGAGTTGATTTCCAGCCCCTCCAACCCTTGGGGGCCCACCACCACCACCTTTGTTCCTCCGGGGTGCAATATCTCGGCTCCCCACACCCGCTCACCACAGCCCGCTCCCAGGCACCACCCGCACACACGAATAGCTCCCCCCCCCCCTCCTCCAGGTCCGCGTGTTGAATCAACAGGAGTTTCAGGTCGGAGTGGGAGCGAGTGAGTGCGTATGCCGGAACAGCCTCGGGCCGACCGGCGCAATTAATTCGTGCGACCGGAAAGGATGCACCATTTTGCCGTGAGAAAAGTACGTGACTTGGTTCATTTAGCGTCTGACACTTTGGTACGAGCCTCGCGTAAGAAATTGAGAACGATGCGCAACCGCTGCATATAATTCATATTTCGAGGATACCCTGAAAAAATAAATACAGAGCTTGAAGTGGCGAATTAATTCAAGGATTATTTTTTTTAAGCTTGGGAGAAGAGTTAGAAGGGATCTTATACATTAATAAAGTACCATCCAATCATTTGGAATTATTTTAATTCGAAAACGGAAACGTCATAGACCGCAAAGGTTTGATTCGAAACCGCCCCCCTGCCAGTAGCAGTCCAACTATCCGGAATAGTCTAAAAAATTGAGTCCACGGTAGCCTACTATGTCAGTAACATTTTAACAGCAAAATCTTATTCTATCAATTTTTCAAGCTTTAACTCACCATACTATCGTCTCTCAAGATTGCTAAAATAAAGAGAAAAGAAATTTCATCTTTATCAGTCAACAATCCTGAGATTGGTTTGATGGAGCTCTCCACTCGTATTTCCTTTCTGCTAATACATATCTTCATATTTACATATTTCTTCCCTATCACATCCTGTATCACTTGTTCTATACTTGTGACGGGAGGAACTCCTTTGCCATTATTCCCATTCTCTGGCCCTTCAAAGATTGTGTTCATCAGACCATCGTGCCTCATGATATAGATGATATAGTTGTCCCGTTAACTTCTTATGGTTTTCATAAAGCATTTATTTTCTCCCACTCTTCTTATAAAAAATAGCAGATAAGAAATCTAAAATGCATATAATGAAACATTCATTCTCCTTCATACTAATTCAATTTTCTTTTTCTTTTTTTTTCAAATCTTTTATTCACTACTTCCGATACCTTAGTTCATCAAATCCTTCAGCCACTTTTTTCTCTTGGCTCAGTAATTGCGCCAGTAGATTTTTTCTACAAAGTGCTCATGTTTGTCTATTATTTTCCAACAAAATTTACGTTTTTCACTAATATCCATATCCACTATTGGATTTCTGAGCAAACCATTCCTTACTTGCCCGACGGTACGGTAACCATTCCCAAAAATCGGAGGGATTGATGATGATGGGAGTGGATGAGTTACGCTTCGTCAAAAAAAAAACAAATCTGCTATCAGGCTATCACTCAGACACTCTTCTTGTTTTAATGCTAGCTATCCATCGACAATTTGTGAAAGAAAAAAACTAATATTTTGGTGCAATTTATCCGTAGATCATGCCCTACAGTAGAGAGTAATCAACGTGCCAATGACGAAATTATATTTCCAACTTTTTCCTCCATCTAAAAATACCCTTTTTTCTCTCCCCCTCCTCACGCACTCGGCATCTTGTTTTCCCCATTTTCATCAACAACCAGTATCAAAAGCTTCAAGATTAAAATCATCACGTCCCTCAATAGTTTTCTTTTCCGTCCATCGTACTTTCCCGATTTTCACAAACAATTGTTTGGATGCTTCATCACTACTTCCCATATCTAAGGTCTCCAATTCATAGACCCTTATATTACCTCATGGAAAATTCTTTTTAAATCATAAAATTGCTCCACACATTGTATATGACGTAATAATTCTTTTTGAGCATTAGTTTTGTGCTATTTTTCGTTGAGAATCCTATTGTTTTAGTTTTTTCATGATTGTAACTTATCCCAAAGCTCTCAAAAGAGCTTTGTTATGATTATAACAGTGATCCCTTTTCATAACGAAAATACATTTGTCCTTCCACCAACAGTGAGCATTCAGCACCTCCATTAATGATGTCAGGCGAACAGCATAATCCTCGGAAGCGATTAGCGACAGAGAAATCAATTTTTTAAGGTGCTCCACGATATGGCTCCGTTTACATGTCTTATGCAGAGTGCTACGCAGCAGTGCCTAGACGAGGACGTAGCCCTTAGCCTGCACGTTACCGTTCAGGCCTACACGTTACCGTTCAGTCTCTGAGGTAAACAACCCAGCTCACATGGGGTGGCGCGAAGTGGGGATAACGGGGGAAGGAGGGGGTTGATCGGAAGCTGCTGAGCAAGCAGAACCGAAATTACAATCCTCGGATCGAAAGGGGAGAGGTAGGAAGGGTGGTGTGCCCCATCAACGGAATCGCTTTGGTGATCATAATGCGCCGGGACATGCGCGGGGTAATCCACGGCAGGCGGATGAGTGCAGAGTCAACGGAGGTGCCCTCTCTGCGTCAACACGCGAGGGCGCCGATTAAGAAGACAACAGCATTGAGGGACGCGTACCCCTGACGCAACGCTGGTGCTCCGCCTGATTTACATGTCTGATCAGTATTCAACATTCGTATGCATGCCCCGGAAGCATCGAGATTAGTGTTCGGCGAGTGTTTATTCTATATTTTACCAATGTCAGCGTTGTACCGATCACCATGCGGATAATTCTTGAGAACTCATTGAATCCATTGCAAAAAACTTGTAGAAATCAGAAAATTCAACGTTTAAGACCAGCAGAAATGTCTAAGGAAATGAATTGGTATCATATGATAACGCTATAATGATTTCCAGGTTAATGGTGACAAAAAGCTGTATAAGGATTCCCGTTTAGAAAAACTCCACTATCAATGTGAATCAGATTTTATAGTTTATTCAATTATTGATTTAGTTTTGGGGAAATTTTAAAACTAAATTTGAATATGTTGGTTAAAACTTTGATACAAAGATTTTTAACAGAGGTAATATTTCAAGTTTACTACATGGCATATTAGTGTGACGGACAATGCCCTCCCTATTTAAAAAAGTGGTGAATTTTTTATTTAGAAGAAAGAGATGGAATAAGCTGTGAGCTTAAAAGTCCCCTCCATAAAACATTCAAAAAGACTTAATAGTGCTACCAAAATATTCTGCATTCTGAACTTGAAGCTGAGTTCCAGGATGGGAAGTCATTACTCTAGTCCCTCTAGTCACAACACCAACCGAATTCCTCGGTCTGTCCACGAGATCGTTACATGAAAGCCGAGTGTCCACGTTATAACGTCTCATCTTACGGACGGAGTACTGAAGTTGAAGTGCCCTCCACACAACATTCAAGAACTATACCATTTAAAAATCTGCCTGTGATCCTTGGGGCTGGAATAATCACGACGTAGCTTTTTGTTGTACCCGTCACTCTGGTGATGTGGTTTCATGAAAAACCTGAGCGCCTACTAGGACATCCCCAATAAATGAAAGCCTATGAGACCCTAGGGTCGGGTTCGTGAGGCATTTTGAGAATTGATTCTCCATCACAAGCAGCAGGGTTGGAAACCTGGCAAGAGTATTTTTCTTAAGTGAATCGTGGCCCCTTCTCAATAACTACAAGAAGAATGCTTCAACAACAGCCCACCCGTAGGGTGGACCCATTGATTCTTTTGGTCGAGGTCGTCTTATGCCGTCCCTGAGTCTCTCTCCACCCTTCTTCCAAAAGATCAAACTTTATCTAAATAACTATCGATCCGTATTGATGAGAATGGTCACAGGTCAAAACTGCGGCAGCCAGATCAGTAGCGTGCCGTATTGGGAATTCAAAAGTTGCGGATTCGATTCCAACATTGAACACGGCTAGCCAGGCTTAAATTTATGTTTCATGGTGGAATATGATCTTATATTTTGGTGCAGTGAAAAGTGAAATCTAATACTCAACTAAAGTGATGTTTATAGCATAACATACCGCGAGTCTGTATACTACAAAGGTAGGAATCAATACATCAATTCCATTCCTAGCCGTCAGTGCAAATCTGAAGAATAGAGGCGAACACTCCCCCGCAGCTGACGTTTTTGACTAAGGGCATGGAGGAAAACAGCTCCAAAAAACGTTTTGGATTGATAGGGGAGGGAGAAGAATTCGAACCTAAAGCAAATGGAGTCGGCGCTGTTTAATTTAGTCTGAACAGATCGCGGGTTAGCGTCAATTGATCGAGTCAGATGCCGTTCATGGAGCGGGACATCGAACGAAACGGATAGCTCGGGGAGGATGACGAGTTCAGGAGAGAGGAAGAGAGAGGATGTCTCGGGATGGAGGGGTTGGGGGGATGAAAAGCCATAAAAGCGATGACATACCTCTTTGTTGGGTATGGGGCGAGTCAGAGGGGGGGGAGGCGAAGAGTGGGGGAAACGCACTACAGAGGGAAGCACGGTGGAGTGATGTCGAGGGAAGAGGGACGAAGAATGTGTCCATCGAAGCTTGGTCGCGTGTAACGACATTTCGATGCGGGGGCGAGCTGGCGGAAGGAATCCGACAATGACTAACACGGGATTTCGGATCCGGGGCAAGCAGCGCGCGTTGACGCGGCAATAAGGGAATGTCTTGAATTGTCGGGATGGATATAAGTCCGGCGGATGAAGTGATAATAGGACATCTGCTTCACTTATCCACTGTATAACTCCCATAAGAGTACGTACTAAAGTTACAATAGGTGTCATGTAATGAAATAAATATACCGTTACACCTGATTATGACCTGTTAGGACGAAACCGGCAATGTCAAATAGTAAAGATTGTGAAAACGCCAAGTGTATACTAATTTACACACAATAAGATGATTACCAGGACAATGCTTAAACCACGGACAAAATCTGTCAAAAACGTGTTTCAGGCTGACAAGACTCCGATTTTAGTCGGGTCACACCGTTCTTTGGAATCCATTCAAAATGTGAGGCTGCTGGGTTTCACTAACAGTGCCATGGAGGCTCAGTGTCAGCAAAAAAAGACTACAAATACCGTTTTAACATGGTAAGTAAGATGGTCCGTGGTTTTAGAATACAGTGAAGGCAGGATGCTAACTCACAACCTTAGAACAGATCGGAAAAGTTTTTTAATTCACCTCTACTTTTCTTAGTCCCAAAAAAATTATCTTGTGTTTCAAAGAAAATTTTGAAGGAAGAGAAAATGCCAATGAAGTGCATATAAAGTTGTGATAACAATAAATAAGGTAACTCAAGGTCTAGAATTCTTCACTAGGGAATTATTACAACCTGTTCATTTTCAATAATAGAAGTAGCATTTATTTCAATGATTAAGATTATCTCCATTCGCCTGAATATTGTGAACTTTCCAAACTTTTGTCCACTCTATCGGATATAACCCTGCATCGCTAAACCTAAATGATCAAGTACGCCTCAAGCAAAATGATCGATGATTTTAGATGCCTTAAGTATTGTTATGCCGTAGAAGGTAAACTGATTTTTTATTCATGAATTTCATGAATGCCACAGCTGGATTAACTATTAAGTAGCTGACTACCAACATTCACTGACATTGGCATTTAGAGGACCGGACAATATCATTCAACTCTACGAGCCTCTTGAGCATCACTGAAACCCTGACGGAGTTGCAAAGGTGAGTGATTATTTGACAAAGCATAATGACTCGTTCGGACCCTGTGATGAAGAGTTGAGGGGGTAGCGTTGCAAGGAATAGGGCTTTTTGCTCACCCTCGGGGTCTAAAAGAGAGACCGGTGGAGTAGGAAGGAATATGACAGTAGTGATGAAATTGAATGAGGAAGAGGGATACACTAGTATAATGAACGAGGAAGGGTAAAGGTCAGCCAGGGGAAACAGTACCCTTTTCCCAGCGGCAGGCACCCTATTTCGGGGTCATCGGTACCCCCCCTCATTGAAAAGTCCGTGACCCAGAGACGTTGGCCCGATCCCCGCCCTTCCGATGTTTAGGGGGTGATTGACGCTCGTGCGGTCCTCCATGGGTGGATCTTATTGAGATTCCTCCCACCCCACGACCCTCTCCTCTCCTGCGACCCTCACCAGCTCAAAAGACTTCCAATGAAGTCCGCTGGGTCGCCGCAGGAGCTATCGTGGTTGCTGATCTTCGGGGGGAGATCGCTCTGCGTCCCCGACGGCCGAGATTAAAGGGTGCCGAATCGTATGGGGCACTCGGTAGACTCTTCCCAGTTCCACTCTTCCTTTGCACGCAAAACCCTGCTTTGAAAGTCAGCATTGCGTTCGCGATGAATTTCTCACCGTAATTTTCTGATCAAAAATGGCGTTTTCATCGCTGCCCCAAAGACGAGAATTATTCACGTTCCTATCAAGGAGACTCGTCATCCTAACCACCTGATTATTCATCTGATCATCCTAAAAGTTCATCCTTATTGTGGAAGCAAAATATCCCGATGTAACTCTAAACTGACCAAACATTGATTGGAGCAGAAACTACAGAAAGGACACTATTTGCCAAAGTTTTATGTACAATACATTACACGTGGAAACTTGAGAGAATTAACTCCAAATCAGTCATGCTTTTTCCGAGAAAAAAGTAATACAGCTGACAAGAATTCATTTTCTTTTCACCATTTTGGTAGCGGATGTGAGAACACTCGCTGACCAAGTTATATGATGGATAGGCGTTAGAAAAGCGAACCAACACGCCTTTATATTATTCTTAGGCGAATACTGGTGCATTTCATGATTCAACGAGCGAATATAAATACCTGGACTTATACACCGATTCTATATGAAATTTTAAAAGTTCACGTACGCAACTTATGAGCAACTTATCTTTTGAATGGGAAATAATTAGGAGAAATATTACATATATTTTATAAATAATATTTTAGGAGAATTACTGCCCAGCCACGTCAATTTTACGGACACGATTCGGAATAATGTTGAATATTAATGTTCGGTACCTTAAATGTGCTGAAGGAAATAATGTAAATTAGACGCTTCGAATGAACGTAACTGTGTCCGACGAGGCGTAGTGGAATGATATCATAATGAAAAACACAAGAGACAGAACTTATTCCACATATTTAATGGTAGTACCTCCCTCCACTCGCCCAGCACCTCCTTCCCCCACCCCCTCCTAGTTGTGTATATATACCGCTCTCTTGACCGAATAATTTTGTACCTGATGATGGCTTAACGGCTGAAACGCGTAATACCACCATTAAATCTGTGGAATAAGTGCTATCCCTTGTGTTTTTCTTTAGACGCTTTGGTTTAAGGGATGGTTGACGTTGGGAAGGCAAAGAGAGGGGGAAGAGGGTAGCTGAAAATCGTAACCGAATCCCATTCTGAACTCCATTCACTGCCAACACGTACCGACTTCGAAGCGCAAGTGAACTCTACACGTAGACATATATCCTCCGGAAACCCTGTCACACCCTTGCAGCTACCGTACACCCTCACTCACTGAGACCCCGACTCCCAGCAAAACCTCCCGAGTCCACCAAACCCTATCACTAACCCCTCCATCGCCCCATCCCTTCCCAACAGAGCTCAAAAACCAACCCCCGTTGCGCGAGCGATCCCAGCACCAACCGAGCAGAAACTCATCGGGCGGGAAAGAAGACAAGAGGGAGGGGGAATCGGAAGGGATGGAAAGAGATGTGTTTGCGCGCGAGTAGGGGAATGAAGAGGGCACTAGCGCGTGCGAGATAGGACCGCCACCCTTGCCGGGGCGTGGGGGAAAAGGGTGCGGTGGGACTATGTGACGCGAGAGGGAAGGGGATAAATTACAAATGTAATAATGAGAGTTATGAGGGTGGACGACGGGGACGTCCGAATTAGGCGGTCCGGTCCAGTGAAAATACGCGAAGAGGAAGAGGAGGGTGGGGGGAGGAGAGGGAGAGGGTGTGGACGAAGCTCTATCCATTATAAAAATCACGTTTTGATAAAATTGATGGGGCCCACAAAAACTAAAGGCAGCTGCAATCATTTTGATTGCTCCATATCGCTCGGTCTTACGCAATTAGCCATCGCAGAATCACATTTTCTGTGCGTGGAGCGGAAATTTTGGAACGAGTACCACAAAGCAAGCCTAATCTGATAGTAGTGATAGTTTGGGTAGGGAAGAAAAATACGAGGACACTCTCCGAAAATAACCTCTTAATCCTTTTTGGATCAATACGCCCAATATAGTTTCATATTCGCTTGTAGATTCGTATGGCCAAAAAATGTATAGAAAACATTAATTGAATGCTTAGCACGTGAATACTTTCTAAAATGAATGTGAGAAAATAGAAGTTCGCTGAAAACATTAAAAAGAAGGCGAGTTAACCTTACTGGTCACATCTTGAGGCATTATGGTCTAATGAAGACCATAGGAGGTCTTTGAGGAAAAAGTGAGCAGGATTGATTGTGGAACGTCAAAAACTATAGAGAAACAAGGAAACGTAAAAAATAGAAGAATTTTACGAATATGGAAAGGATAGCAAATAGGATAACATAGTAAAGAGCTACGCCAAACGAATCTTAACATCGCTTTCTTATGGTCTTCTTCTTACGGTAGGTAAGACTGGCAAGCTTTCACACGTTCACCGATTACAACTTTATGCTTTATGATGGCTGAGATAATTTCAATTTAGTTTACCAACTGCATGGAAAAATACATGTAGAACCCTTAGTAATCATTTATCTGACAGCCAGAATAAAAGCATCCGGGACTGTTATTGAAGCATTAGCAAGATTATCGTGGGCAGGTATCCCTGATCGTGACTATCGGATTCGACGGCCATTATTGAAAAAGGGAACTCGTGCAAAAAGAAAGAAAATGGCAACACGAGCGTAGAAGTAAGGAAACATTTCATCAGGGCGTACATCTGAAGCATGTTTCTTTACGGCAGTGAGGCATGAACGATGACAACAGCGGAGAAGAAAAGGGTGGAATCATTCGAAATGTGGTGCTACCGAAGAATGATGAAGACAAAATGGATCGATCGAGTGGCAAGAAAGAAAGAGAAAGGTATTATGGATGGTATGAAGACGGAAAAGTGACCTCTTTTAAAACCATCTTACCAACTGGAAGAGAAAAACAGCGTAGGGATTAAGCATTTTTTTGTCACCCGGACTATCCCGTTGGTCCATATACCCCTGGGATCCCAACTAGCATTTGCCTGTCATCAGGTTTCCTAGGGGCTGAACCGATAGAGCTTGACAAATATCCATGCCCTGGAGAAAAACCTACCTAGGCGGGACTCGAACCCGCGACCCTAGGATTAGCAGTCGAGGACTTCGCCGCCACCTGGGCCGGCGATTGATGAATCTAATGCAAGGAATAGTAGGATCACTCTATAAAAATCTACGTTAACCGGTAGAAAACTAACATTAATAAAAGAAATGATTGGCGAGTTTACATTTTGGAATTAGTTTTCATTTTAAAAATGAAAATACTTAGTTCTTTTCTACCAATATTACACTGTAATCTTCAGAATGGCCTAGGAAGGCCGAAACCGGTAGATTTGTTTAAATTTATTGGTGGAAAATAACTAAGTTTTTTCATTTTTAAAATAACATTAATAGTCAACTCTTCTTCCTCCTATTCCATTTCTTCCAATCGCCCCTTTTCTGTTCATCAACTATCGTTCCTTTTCTCTCTCCCCTCCTTTACTCTCACATTTTCCCTTCTCTCTCCCTACTTCTCCATTCTATCCGACTCTCCAGCCTACCTATTTCCCCCGCCTTCCTCCCACTGCCCTCCATCTCCCCCTTTCATCCTCCCCACGCACTTTATCACTCCTTCCACTCCCATAAACTCTTCATCTTTCATTCCTTCGACTCTTGTGCGTGCGGTAGTGCGAGCGTACGTTCACGGGCCCGTGTGCGTGCGTTCGAGCGGACGCTACCCCCCTCCCCGCCCCCACCCGCTGCCGACGACAACCCCTCCCCTCAACCACTCACCCCCCTTCCACCCCTCTCCCGGCCATTCGATTGGGGTTTCGGGGCTAGCGGTCCAATACTCACCCCATTTCTCCCCCCACACCCTGTGGTGCATACGCACCTCTTCCGCCCTCTCGTCTCCCCCTCGGCACACCAATACACCACCCTCCCACCCGACCGACAGAGGAGAGAGGAACTTTGCAATAAAGTCCGCTTCATTTACGGCTGACTGATGACACAGGAGGGGTGCCCCACTCCAGTCTCGCTTCCGACCGACACCCCCACAGCCTCCCTCCTTCCTCCCCGAACCACCCCCTATCGTGGCTCCCTTTTCCTCGCCCTTTACACTCCACCACCCAGCTTTCCTCCCCGTCGTTGCCCCCCCCCCCTCACAGACGTAGGCAAAAGAGGTGATGTAGGAATGATGAGGGATCTTTCGTACAACTCTTGGCTGTAGAAGTTGCAGTTATTTTGGGAAAACGACCGACAACTGAAGCCATTTGTGACAGAGAGGCTAGGTGGGTAACTGGGTGAAGGTAGGAGTTATCAGGGAGTGGAGGAAGGGTGGACAGAAGCCCGGAGTCGGTATTAGCCTGCTCTTAACGAAAATCGCCAAGGGGACCATGGTGTAATGTCCCATTCGACGGACGAAGTACTCTTCGAAGTACACTCAAAGTGCTCTTCACAAAGCTCTTCAAGTCCTCTCCAAGTGGGAACCGGTACACTAATGTAAAATTGGTCTTTTCCGGGATTCGAACCCTGGTGCTCGATATAACAGGTCAATACTCTAACCATTATACTCTACTCCAATCCCCGGAACTCTCGGTTACCACTCGTGGAGAAGATGGGGAAATGGGAGGGGTCAGAGCCGGATGAAAATAAAGTTCTTGACTCTTTGTTGTTTAACCGTCAATGAAGCAAATGAGATTTGGAAATCAGTTTTAAAACTATTGAGTTACAAATTACTAAGATTATACTGGTGAAAAACGATGAAGAAACTGAAATGTTCATTCATAAGTGCCATATGTCTTGTTTACACTACTAGCTTTTCTCGCTGTTTAGGCTTTCCATGGTATGAAGTTGACCGTGTGAACTCAAGTCGGCTGTAAGCATTTTTAAGGTTTCTTACTCTGGTATGCTTTTCTACCACGGCTGACTAACTGCCTGACCTAAGCCTTTGCCCCGCACCCACCCCTCCTCCGCCACCACCACCCGCCCCGGTCGGAGATAGGGTTAGGGAGAGATCAATGATGCTTGCGTCGTGGTCCAAGGAGGTTCTCTTTCAGTCCCTTCGCGTCACAAGCCTACCGACAGGTTTGTGCCCGTTACACGAGGCCTATATGTTTATAAAGACCGTGATCAAATATGCTGCTAACATTAAGGGGGAATGCGTAAACATCTTATGCATTGAGCCGAAATAAGTCCAGTGACTTGAAGCTTAGATGAGCGTTAAAATTAGGGAAAGTGCGCAAGAAATCACCAAGTACCAGAAAAGATTTATTGTAAACGTACAGAGATACCTAGACTTAAACTACAATAAAATATCGAATATAAAATCTTGTAATGTTACTTTCAACGCTGAGGGTATAGTCCCGGCCCCAGACTATATTTGTTGGTTGAGATAAGGTACCTAAACAAGAGATTTGACGAAAATTAGTTGAAGGAACGGGATTTTTGCTTACATTTATCATTTTGTTTTAATTGTTCCTCATTTCTTCTCCCATTAGTGTTTTACTTTTGGGCTAACATACTATATAAGGGCGAAGGCCTTCGGTGCAATATCGATGATGCAAACTAATAATGGACGAGGAATCACGTCTTATGATTTTTCCATTTCATCTCCTCGACCGAATGCTACGAATCCCTGAGGAACCCATAGCCATGGTGATTTAAATTATTAATTATAGGAGAAAATACTCAATTTTTCGGTGTAATCATGCTGGTAAAACTTATGGATCCAAGGTCTACTTTTGGAGGAGAACTTAATGGCTGAAACAAATTTGTCTGATTTTCTTGATATCATACTGTTATGAAAAACCAGAAAAGCCATGTCAAGGGCATTAACTGGAAGTCGGTCAACACTTTCTAAATACTAGGGTTTCATACGCTGTTGGGCTTAACATTACGAGGTCCTCACCTCACTGATCTCAGTTATCACTGTCACTGAGTGTCTCAGTGATCACTGAGTTTCCTCACTGATCAATTTGACCATATAAATGAAAACCTTAACAGGTTCATAGGGTAAATGACTGCAAGTGAAAGAGGCATGTAATTTTGGAATGTAACAAATAAATTCTCTTCCAGCAAAGTGGGTATTAGTGCTTTCACACTTTTCAGGATACCTTAATATCGCTCCAATGTGCCAATTAATATGGAAAAATCATACTGATACAATAAGTAGAATCTTCCATATACCTTAGTAATTTTCATATTAATTTAAGCTAAATAAGTTGCTGTATCAAGGTCGTTATATCGTCGGCCTGGTAATTCAATGGTTGCGTATTCGAATCCGGCATGCACGTTTTTGTAAGCTTATGTTTAAGTTTAGATTATATGGTATAGTATATTACCAGCAGTTGGAGCAGGTTTGCTTCAAGTTTGGCGCGTATTTTAAGTAAAAATCATTTAGTAAAACGTTGTGGGATAAAAATATTGGTCAGATTCTTAAAATGTATTTACAAATTTCAAAATTTTCCATTCCAGTCGTATTCTCTTCCATATATTTTTTTTAATTTTCCATTAAAAGTAGCATTAAATGCTAATAATCTCTCCCTCACGCATCAAAATAAATCTGGAAACACCGTGGAGCGCATCGACGCGTTTTTCCCCATTAATCGGACGATAAAAGGGGAGGGACGATAAAAGGGGTTTCGCCACCTCGAAAAGGAATCACCCACGGCGATAATCAACGCTTTGTCGCACTGATCGTCACTCTTGCTTAAGAGCCGTGGGAGATGATCACCACACTGCACTTAACCAATTACTAAACCCCTCGCCGCATCGTCCCTCCCCACCTCACCCAACACAGATCCCGCACACACACATACACATCCACAACCTCCTCATAAATCCATTTCCAAGTGCGCCCACGGGACTGGTTATTAATGCACACCCTGTGGGGGAGCGGGAATGAATTTTGCAGCAAGCAGGCGAATGCCCGCCCGCGTCTACCGGCACCACTCTCCCAATTTGACTCCCATCTCCCCTCCCTTTAAAATCCCCAGTCTGTTCCGTCAAGGCCTCCCCCGCGGTTACCTCTCCCTCCCCTCTCTCAAGTACCTCACCCATTCCCCCTAACGTGATCGCGGTGACCATTTGTTTGATGGCGACTCAAAGAGCATTCTACTCCCTCCCTCTCGGCACCCTGTCCTCCTTCACCATTCGTCCCTTTCTCTCGACTGGTCGGCTCCCTAGTATTGGTGGGGCGCGCGGTGGAGGGTTGGCCGAAAAGATCTCGAAGCGTCTCAGTCTTGGACAATAACATTTCCTGGGGCCATATTCAGAATACCAACTACAGTCTCACTTCTCCTGCATACGTCCTAAAATATTTATTGAGATTTAAAAATGATGCACATATTCTCCTCCATATGGTTCGAAGAGGTATACAGATACTCCTCAGCGCGAGAAGTAGATAATACCACCTTTGAAGGCAGAATCTGTACTCCAGTTCAACTTGTAATAAAGATTTATTGACGTAAACAGAAGAAGCGAGACTGTGAGACCCTGAATATGGACCCCAGTGTTCTATTGATCATATCCAAATGCTTGAGAAAAACAATGCATCACATTTACTGCACGTGAGTATTTTTGGCCTAAATGCGTCTTATAATTCGGCCCTGGCGTCAAGAGACTTGCGTAGGGTTCATCGGCGGAAACTAAATCGACAGGAACTCAAAAATCCATACCTCCGGGGAGAATCAGCCCATGGAAATAAATAGCCTCATATCTTGTTAATGAAAGTTGGCCACGTCAACTAGGCTGGCCTCTAACTCTATTCCCCACCTCTATTATTTGTAAGGGTCATTGGTAAGGGTTAACGCTCTTCCAGACATTATTTGTTGTGACGCATATGTTACGCAATTTTCTTCTTGTATAATGCCATATGCAGCACCCATAATAAAAAAAATTACAAACAACTGAAGTAGAATCGTATTAACAACACTGTAAAAAGTAGATCTGATTTTAAGGTACAAAAGCGATCTGAATTTCAGATGCAACAATTTTAAGACAGGGTATGTTGAATTTCAGCAGTAATATCTTGTCTAAAAATAAGGCAGGTGAACGACTGAAAATCAGACCATCCAGAATCCTGCTCCCTCTGCTTCCTGCTTAACTGCTCCTGTACCAACCATCCATGTTCCTGCCTCTTCCGTACCTTAAATCCGTGTTCCTGCCTTACAACCAGACAGCGCTTAAATTCAGATCGCACTGAAAATCAGATCAACTTTTTACAGTGAAGTAAAAATGTAAGTAATAACTGGATGCTTGCATTGGCTACAAGAAAGTAGCTACTCATAGGAAAAGCATCTAGAAACAGAGCAAGCGGAGCAAATGGAACGAAGAAGATTAAGAACTCAAATTATGGTTCTTTGCCATTTATATGGATTCTAAAAACGTAAGGTTTGAAATGGGGCTTGAATGCCTTCGTCAAACAACATTATATAATTGCCTATTAATGAACTACTAATTATTTTTCGCTAAAAAAATCCTGCCATTCATTATTGCTTTCTCATTTTTCTTAAGCAAGTGCTGGTACCTATTCATTCTTTTCTAGAATATTTTCCGAAACTTCCTTTTTCTCACCCACCATGATGACCAATTCTTCTTTTATCCTCCTTTCCCTCAACCCTCACATTTATATTGCGGCGACGCCTTAATTTTCTCTCATAACTGAGGACAAAAAGCTTATTTTAGACATTCTCATCCAGGAAAAATTGATCGACTCCATAATCGCGGGAGGCTTAAAAGTGTCAGCGCCTAAATAAGGAGCAAATGATGATCGTAGGGGAGGAGGGAAGGGGGGTAGATCCCTCCAGGTGTCGCCACCAAACGGAATCTATTTCCGCCCGGAGAGAGAGAGAGAAAATCCACCGGGGCGAGAAGATGGCGAGAAAGTCCTTTTCTGAGCGATCGGAGCGAGGAAGATGGATGTCGAGGGTAGGTGAGCGGGGGCGGGTGGTTATTCCGCAAAGGCGATCAGCGGGGAAATGGAGGATTTACGCTAACAGCCCCGCTCTTTCATGCCGCCCGGCCAAAAATCCTCTTTTGAGGAGCTCCAAGATTTCCCTCGCCTCCCTCTTCTCTCTTAGCTCTCACATGGACCGAGACGCACTCCGCCCCCCACCCCACAAGTCATCCCCCTCTCCCCCCAACCACAATCTCTTCCCATCCTTTTTTCTCCTCCTGCCTTCCCACGACCGAAAGCCACGGATAATATCGCGCATTCACCTCCTCAATCGTATCTCTGATGTGTCTCAGCCCCGGCATTCATGTCCCTTCCCTCTTTCTACTTAGACCCTCTTCCCGTCATCCCAACCCCACCCAGGGTTCATATAATGTTTTTTCATTCCCACCAAAATGGTGAAGGTTATCGGAAGGGGAGAGGACTCGTCATCGTACCAGACAGATCTAGGTCCAGCATGGCCGTAGCCACGGTGGGGCAGGATGGGGTGCTTGCCCCCCCCCCCCCCCTGGCTCATTAGTCAAATGAAAAATTACAGGTCAACTAGCTGACAGTGCCCGTTGAAATTCAACGAGAGGGAGAAATATAATAAATACAAATTGTATTAAGAAATCTTTACATTTTTCATGAAGGGGCAAAAACAAACTTGAGTTATGGAACGTTAAATTATTTTTGTCCCCCTGGAGAACATCCTGGCTACGCCACTGGGTCCAAGTACTGAACTTGGGCGCGGGGGCGGAATTCCGGATCATAATAATTTACAAACTTGCACGCTGTAGTTGTCATTCAGGGTTGCAAAGAGAGTTCATATATTTTGTAACGATGTTTTTTCACTTTTGGCGTCACCTCTCCCCTTTAAATTACCGTGACACTCTCTAGGAACCCTCATAATTTACGTTACACTGATAATGAACCCTATCTTTTTGTGAATGATAAAACAGGCATGCTTTGTAAATACCTTATTTGTCTATCGACTCTATTATTCGTTTAATGATCAATATTTGGGTCATTCCTATCATGTGAGCCAAGAATAAATGTATGATGAATTCTTCTTCCAGTGTAGCATAAGGCTAAAACTCCCGTCCCTGTCAGTACATGTAGCATTTGAATGCAGTCTGCAGTATTTCGCGTGACGAATAGCGACAGTGAAAACACTCATGAAAGATCCGTTGCCAAAGGTTTCTTTCGGGATTTCTTCAGCGTACAACCTTACAACTAGGACAAGAGTCTCGCCGACATTAAAATTGGCATCTTCAGGTCAGAGGTCTGACCTACTTGGTGTGGTTAAGGAAGCTACTTTTGAACTGAATTCGCAGACTCCTTCAATACCACCACCTTGAGAAGCCCATCGTATCCTTCACGATGGAAAGAACCGTATTTCCGCCTTAGAATCATTACTGTGACTCAAGAGCTCTACATTCCACCGATCTAAATTTTCAAAGTTCCAAATTTCCGGAAAACAAACTCAAATCTATTAATTACGCAAATATATTTCACTCGAGAAATGAAATAAAGAGTATATCTGAATATGGTGCACGGTTATCCAGAACCAACTCTCTTGCAAACCGTAGTCGCGCGATTTGCGCTTCTTAAGTCTCCTCTCATGGGTAAAAGAACATAATTTAGGGATGAATAGCGCCGTTTGATTGGCCAGTCGATCCATACCGAATGTAATGAACACGTTGGCACTGTACACAGATATTGGTAAACGTTGGTAGCACAGCATTTGGAGAAAAGTTTGAGGTGGGAAAAATTTACGACGACACCTCACAGGAGACTGAGTTGCCTTCGGAGAACAAATGGTGAGAGACTGTAAAAACGTTTTATTGGAGATGTACGTCTTAGCATAATCTATCTCTGTGTTTTGGGAAAGTGTATTCCACCGAAAGTATTTGTTAGACGTAACTACCGATTAATGGTTAACCGAAAATTATTAGTACTGACCTCATCGGTATGCCATGCCTTCGGAATAATTCTCACAATTAGGTTTTTTTTAAATGAGATGGATTTGATAGCTCACTTTTATCCTGCAGATCCATCTTATAAACCTGATTCGTCACTCTATCTCACCTTTCACCCATTCTAATTCTTCCTTTCATCCTTGTCTCACCTCTAAATCGACTACCTACCTGATCTTTTTCCTTCTGCTACTGTTTCTATCATTCGAGTGCCCGCTAAAACTTTGTACCTCCGGCTTACAATGAATTCTCAAAATCCATACTCAACGCTTTTCCTTCATGTGTAATTCGTCTTTTTTCTATTCTGCCCAACGAGCTTACGAGGCGAAGAAAAGAATCGTTCCCAGACCGTCCGTGACGGTGAATGGTATATCGAATCCCTGTTATTGAGCAGTTTTCCCTCCTCTCCGTTTTTGTCGTTGAATTGTGAAGACGTCATCTCGTAATCTTTCCATGACGACGTGTTTTTCATCACCCCCTTACTGGTGTTAGCATTCGAATGACGCCGCCGAAGCGTGGGTTGTCTTTGTCAATGGAGAAGGGCATGAGACTACGACCGTGACCAAGCGAATAATAAAATGAATACTGGAGCCGACAGGATGACGGAAATGGACCTGAAGGCAAATGGACATCGCCTGGAGCGTAGATAGTTGATTGGTAGTTTTTAGTACGTGCGTGTTATTCAGGGATACGCGAAGAAAGAGACAATATAGAAAAAACATGTAACCATTGGTTAATTTAAAAAGGTGGATAGGTTTACGAGAATGAAATATGTTCCAATGTATTTTTCCCTCTTGATGACTGGTGATCTAAAGGCTAAATAGCATCTCAATAGATAAAAATGAAGTTTTAATTTGAATGCTGAATTTAATTAACTTAAATTAGTAAATTAATTGGCCTGACAGGAATAATATGTGTGAATCGTATAATTTTTATTCGCCACTCATCATATCTGGTGTCTTGGCTACAGTTTATCTCACCTAAGAATCCAGAGTGCGTTGTAGGTATATTGTAAAATTATGATTTGTTATTGAAGGCATATTGTAAAATTATAATTGTAAAATTATGATGAAAGTCAATCACTTAGAATAAAGATATACACATTAGAAGATCGCTATCACAAAATAGAAATAGGCAGCGCAGATGGATAGAGCTGGGATTTAGAAATAATGAAAGGCTGAGAGTAGTTATAGAGGGAAGAATGTTGGGTGAGAATAAGAAAAAATGATGGTAAGGCAGTATGCATGGAGAGGAACAGAACATACGCAGTTTCGAAGAGAGAAAAGGAGAAGGAATGGAGCCGATAGATGGATGAAATGCTAAGTTGAGTAGGGAAACTCCATTATAACCTACCCTAGTCAGTGGAAACTATCATTCAATCTATACGTATCCAATTTCACCAACCTTCGCCAAGTTGATTTGTATCGTGTGTATTTTGCTATAATTTCCACATGTTAATTCTGTTATCAAGGACATGGGAATAATAATGCGACTAAAAAGTTGCATAATTATTTATTTGATTTAAGGAAAATATTAAATGCTGAGTGACTCAATATAGAATGACGTTTGTGGGTCTTCTGAATTTCAACCCTCAACAACGGAGACACGCAAATGCATGCCAGCTAGCAACAGCCGTCCCGCGTACGTTATTTCCTCCCTCATCCTCCCCCTTGCCAACGTATGACTCAATTCATTACCAGCCTTTTGACGACATATTTATAATCCAGATTACATCTAAGCTTCCGTGAAGTGGGAGCGGCAATCCCCGCTCAGCCGCTTCGCGGCAAAAGAGCGGAACACGCTCATTGTTGAGGACGCATCCTTCCTTTCCCCCTCTACCGCACCCATCCCACACCCTCAACCCCTTACCTCCCCCCTATTGTCGTATATTCAACCACCCCTCATCCAACCCTCCCCTATTCCCTCCCCACCACCTTTACCGGAAGCTAAAGACTCGGTCCCTTTACGCATTTTCACCCTCTACCCCTTCAAACCAAAAAGCCTATTCTCCCCCCACTCATACACCACGCTTCGCAACCCTCAGCTCCCGGGATCTTTATGCCACGCCAAAAAGCCTTTTTAAGTTATTCGCTATCAGCTTACACGCAACGGTAGCGCCAGGTCGGTCGGCACGTGCGCGAGGCGGGGGTGTTTAGAGGCATCGAGAGTGTCGGTTCCCGGATAGGGATGGGGGGCATACATTGTGTGGTGTCGAAGGATGGTGACGAGGATAAGGCGAACCTTGAGGCAAAGGTGAACGGGTGGATAAACGGGAAGGATGCGGCGTTGAGCGCCAGCGGTGCAGTCGGAAATTTGCGACGAGTTTCCTGTTGTCCCCGCTGGTTAGTATCCTCACAGTGGAAGATGGCGAAGTCTGAGCTCCTCTGTGGGCCAATAAACATGCACCGGACATGGTGCAAATGCATTCGACATGGTGGACATGCACATTGAAGTTTGGTTGCCAAATCCTGAAGAGTTGATTCCGGGAGTTGCCCTATCCGTGAGCAATGAACTCCGGGATATTCAAAGGAGCGCCGTAATTGAAACTCTTAGAGAATATCTATTCTTTATAAATGAATGTCATGTATGTGCAATTTCATCACAATGGCTACTTCAAAACACAGATTTAAGTTTGAAAATTTAGCTAAACAGACGAGGCGAGGGCGCCTCGTAAACAGGCGAGGACTTAACCCCGCCGGCCTCGGTGGCGGCGGGGTTAAGTCCTCGCCTGCCATTCCGAAGGTCGCGGGTTCGAGTCCCTCCTGGGTAAAACTCAACTTTCCAGGGCATGGATGTTTTTAAATGTGTTGTCCATATATATTATAATGATCGTAATTGGGGGCACCTGTGATCATTACAGAAATTATTATTAATATTATTAAATAATAAAGTCATGGATATAGACGAGTGAGAGGGATTAATCGAATTTTGCTAGGATCTTTCGGGATACCACCAAAGTACTACCGCGGCGTTGTGCTTCCTGTTCAAGGACAGTAATTTCTCATGCAAAATTTCTGATAGAAACTCGTTAGATGATTGTGTTGCTGAGGGAAGTGAGAGGAAAATGCATTAGTCCGGGAGGGGAGAGATTTAAAAATTATTTTTCTATTCTGGAAGACTCCAGGCGCAACCGTGAGGTGACGGAAAAATTGGGAAATATGTACCGACCGTCGATACCGGTCGTCAAATGGAAAGTTGGGTTTAAGTAGTACGATACTTGCTTCTGTTCTCCACTTTCTTTTCTTTTTAATCCTCAGTAAGATGAGCACCCCATTTCGTACATTGCAGTTGTTGAAAGTACTAAATTCGTGTTCGTCCTCGTCTATTTCTTCCTTTATGACGCTTTCGGTGATTGTCATAATTTTGTGATTCTGTCATCAAATTTGTTTGTCTAGAATGTTGCGTCTCATTTGGATGTTTTGCCACAAGGACCTTCCCTCGTTCATAAAAGGTGAATTAACATATGTTTAATGGTGAGGTATAAATAATTTGCGTAGCATGCAGCTGAGATTTTTTCCACAAAAGTGTTATTTTAGGTCAGTCAAATAAAAACAACTATTGATAGAATTACACTTTCAATATTAGAATGCAGGCCAAATGCAGGCTTTACTACTAGCTCAATGATTTCGCACGCCCGTTTTTCTGAAGTTAATTGTGAAATTAATTTCCCACACGTAGGAAAATTATTGAATACGCCAAGGTTGATTTTTTTATCATTATACCGGTTACCAGTTATAATTAACGGCAAACATTAAGCTCAGTCGGCAGAGATATTTTCCTTTTAAAAGCGAACTTTTACTTGAATTGTGAGGTTGACACGGCATAAACAAATCGTTCGCTATTTCATTCCAATCGTCACGAATACGAATCTCCAAGTCTCTCCTCCGCTCCAGTTCCTTTGCTGTCTGTCCATCCCCTTTGCTGTCTCTCCTTCCACTTTCTCCCGTTCGTCACCCTTGAAAAAAATGATAAATCCTCCGAATAATCCGCACTTTTCCCTCCACTCCACACCGCCGCACACTCCAAGTCCTCCCTCCCTCCCGTGCGGACCTCGTAATACCTTCCAAATTGGCGCTCGAAGTTTCGTAGCCTCTTCCTAAAGGGCGGGAGTGGGAAGAACGTCCTTTCGGAAAAAGAGGGCTTTCGGGTGAGGGAGGAGCGGTTGACTCCTCATCCCATTCCCTCTCTCCCTTTTTCACCCATCCTCCTCCTCCCCACATTAGGCGTTCCACTCGCGTACTTCCTCATAAAGAGCGCCCTAGACTGTGCGGAAAAAATACAGACACGGAAAAAAATAATGCGTTACCCTCTCTTCCCTGTTTGAAGGGGGGGAGGATCATGCCCGACTTACTTACTGAGATTTTTAATATCATGCCGGGAATTCCGAGCGCCAGTCGATTATGCGAAAGAAGAGGCTCTGTTACCATGGAGATGGGAGCATATTAGTATTCCTCGCCGCTTCCGCTACGTCCACGACAGGAAATGAAAATTAATGGAACTGTGTTTTCCACAAACGTCTTCGGACCCAGCGAGAATTTTATTTTTGAATTATTTTTTTCTTGAGGGGACTTTTCCAGGGGTCTCTATGGTGAGCTACTCCGTTTGAATATCACATTTATGCCCCATAGTTGATTACGACTAATGGACGGAAGTTACGTAAAAATGTATTATAGTATATGAAATTTCAAACGTGTATGAAAGGCCCTACTATTAAATCAGGTGATCATACTTCAAGGGGAAAAAATTGATATGATCAACTCTCAATGTAATAATTTAGCATCTGAGAATGAATTTGCTCTAGAGTTCATGATTAAAATTTCAACGGAAAATTTAAGTTCTTTTAATTGAAATACCTGCTACAATTTTTTATTTCACGAAGTAATTACAATCATATATCATCTGAAGATTAAAAAAAACAGCCCAGTCCATAGTTATGCCTAAATAATTTGTGAGGTTATTTTACAGTTTATTTTCCCTTTTAATTTTAAATACATATTTGTTTGCCTCTTCAGTAATATATTTTAGGCAACAGTCATAGCTTCAGTCTATTCAACCAAATGGTAAAAAAAAATTAGGCACGGAAAGTCTACTATCTAAATAAGATATCCTCGGCTATAATAGGCACACTAATTTTTACAGGAAGATAGATGGAAGAAGACAAGCACATATACGTAACAACAGGCATGTACATACAATCCACAAATCTTCGTCACTAGTATTTCTTGGTGAACTAGAATTTCTCTATGGCGTATTCATTTCGATAATTTGCTAGGTCTAAGTACAGTCAGACGGTGCGATTCAACCTTAGGTGTTGGATCTCCTGAGCATTATTTGACTACGGCGACCTTTTCCCAGACCATGTGCAGAGCGTGATATATTCAGGACAGAAGATTTCAACAATGTTCGAGATTTGAAGACTAACAATTCCACATTGTCCCGCGATCCAAAGCTGTCGTCCCAAATCCAAATGCAGACGAAAACGGCATGAAATATTTGACGGCGGAACAGCAGCAACACCCTTCAACTCCACCGAAACGTCTTCCTCCTCCCCCTTGTTCTTCTCCTCTCTCCACGTAAATCTCTGCATCTCCGCGCTCCGTCGAGTCCTTCCGTCACGTCTCCACGAGCAACAAGACGGATTAAGGCCGTCTCGAGCGCCGCTGCCGTGGAGGAGAGGGATCCGTGGAAGAGGGTGGGCCCCGTATCTGCCGAAACACCCCCAATCCCCGCCCCTCGCCCCCGTCCGCCTCTTTGTAATCCTCCCCTCCCGTCATATTCGCCACACTCCACGGCTTTGGGGTTCATCATCATCCGGCGGCGGCTGCCCCCTTCGTCTGCCTCCTCTCCCTCGCCCCTCACCTACCCCTACCTACCCTCCCCACCTCCCCGTC
Source organism: Platycnemis pennipes (assembly GCA_933228895.1). Lineage (NCBI taxonomy): Eukaryota > Metazoa > Arthropoda > Insecta > Odonata > Platycnemididae > Platycnemis > Platycnemis pennipes. The sequence goes on from OW121853.1 coordinate 60,419,339, forward strand.
CCAAATCCCTACTCATGCCTTCCCATTATTAGCGGTACTCTGGACCCACTCCGTGGGTGATGGCGCCTTTATCCCCTTCCCCACTCCCCCAAAGCGCTCTACGACTTTATCCTCCTCGCTCCGATCTCGCCACCCCTCTTACCCTAGTAGTAGTTTTTTGATGCATCGGCAACTGTCCACACATCGGACGACACCCTGTCGATCTCATCACAGTACGCTTTCACACACAATGCATGCCACGATACAAAATCCTAATCATTTGGCTTAAAATCAATTGCGGTACTCCTACACACACACCATGAAAAATACACTGCAATTCACATATTTAACATCATGATAAAATTATCAGGTGCATCACCATCACCTAATGATGTTATATCGTAGTGAATCGGTCGTATCCAATAAATGTATCTATGGAATTGTAATACATATTTTCTGGGGCTCAATGAAGCTGTTCCACCAAGTAGATACAGAAAAAGTCTCTTGTAAACTGAGTCTTTAGTGTACAATTTAATAAAAAAAATCAACCCGGAAATAGCAATTTGAGCAATGCATAATGTACAATTATTCAAGTGTACAGCTATTTCAATATGCTTCAACCACGAAAAAGTACTAAAAGTTTATGAGGCAGTTTTATAAATAAAAAATTAAATTGCAGGAAAGCTGTGTTTTATTTATTCTTAAAATACGAAATTTTGCGCAGAGTGAATCCACATGCAAACTGATGACAAAATGTCTAGAATATCCGGATGCCTACACAATAAACTACAACGTAAAGGTGCAATTATAATAAGTGTGCAGTCATATCAAGTGTTTTGACAAAATAAAAATCAAAAATGATAATCATGATTTAGACAAAACATGGACAAATTTTTGGAGAAGAGTATACTGAAAGGTATATTGAACAAAGAAAAACGTGAAAGAACACTGAAGATTAAAACTATAAAAGCTTTTTTTCCGGATAAGTGTCCAGAAATGGAATAAAGTATACTAAGGAAACATGTAAACTGGGAAGAAAGGAAGCTGTCAAAAACTATAGTAAGGAAACCTGCTAACCTAAGTGTGCATGAAGAAGAACACAGAAATAAATTGAAATAATTCTGGATAACTGAATAGAGTGTAAGGACGATTAGTACAGTGGAGAAACGCATAGTGTGGATGAGAAGTAGGAGCATTTAGTCAGATCATCCGATGGAATTGTCAATTGGTCGTATTATTATTGCTAAAAACTGTCCCTAGCACCGCAGTAAATCGTCCGAGGAGCAATTTATTGGGTCCGAAATACGCAAAACAGTACTATATCTATCCATTAACTGTGTGGTGGAATATAAATAGCATATCAAGTTAACATTTTTTTTGCGCAGAGCCGCATAGTGTGATCTTAATCATTTGTCTTCTCTCAGAAATGGGTAGGTGATGCATAGATTTTGGCAGCTGATCAAATATTGGAATGTTTTAAACTTCTGAAATAAAATGTGTTAATACGCATACGCAAACTAAGAATCTAAATAGGAATCCACGCCATCACTAGTAAAAAAAATAGGATTTCTATAGTTAATACCTTGCACACATGGCTTTTTAGTTTCCTACATTCTAACTGGAAAGTTCACATAATTTTAGATTCTCCTTCATAACTTTAAATTCTGCAACCTTCATCCGTTTCCCTGAAATATAATCAGGTGAACAACGACCACTTAATCCTAGATTCCAAGATATAAAGCTCATTATTATTATCATCATCATCGGTTGGCAATCCTAAGATTGGTTTGACGCAACCTTTCACTTGATTCTTTTATCGACAAACCTCTTCCTATTGACGTAACTCCTCTCTTTTACATCCATCACAACCTGTTCCATATATCTCATAGGAGGCCGTAGATTATAGGCTGACTATAGGACTATAACACTATAGGTTAATTTAGCTAGCCAGAGGAAACTGATGCATGTAAACAGTTTATTTTAGGCAATTTGATGCACGTCACGAATCAATATTATGTAAAGAACTGCATGTATTCTATGCTACAACACCTAATTTCTTCAAATCTCAACTGGACCATTAATATAATATTTTTCTGTTGTGCTCATTTTCCGTCAATTTTCTGTTACCTTTCTCATTTTATCATCTTATATATCACATTTTTTTATTCACTGCAGTGAAATACTACCTATACTAGTATTTTTCCGCATGTTTTCTCACCCCCTTTTGCGTACGTTTATAGCTCCAGTACATTTGTGAATGTAATTTGAGGATATACATAATATTATTATAATAAACATCATACAAGGGAATAAATTATAATTATCCTCAATTGTAACCAAAATTTTGCATACCTTTTAACAAAATGTAATTATATTATTTTAATAAATCATTTACCCCTATTTTTATTTAATTGACACGTGACCCATGCCTATTTCCTCTACTCTGTGTATCGTTGGAAATATTTATTTTTATTCTTTATTCTCTAATAGGTTATACCCTCTAAGATGACGATATGCATAAGTATGCATTTTTGATGGAAGTTGGAGAAGGGGCAGTATTTTTCTTAACTTCGACCTAGTAAATACTTTTTATTATTATCATAATTATACTTAAGACTCATTTAATCACCACCACTGCAACTACTCTCCTCAAACCATGTCCTTCTCTCCAGTAAACCTCTCCCAACCTATCCCACTCCCACTGTGAAACATCAGAGTTCCCCCCTCTCCCGCACGAGCAGGGGCACTATTTTTCTTTCCCCTGCCTCTCCCCTCCTCGCGTTCGCCACTAATGAGGATGCCACTGGTGCTCCAAGGTCTTCATCCGGGGAATTAATTTGCATACTCCGCTCCCCGGCATTACGACGGCGCTCGCTTGAAAATGAGAGCCAAGAGGATTAATTTCATTCCTCTTTGTGGACTCGCACGGTTCGCTCCCGACTTTTGTTTTCCCCGACGGAGTACAGGCAGTATTTTTGAAATTGGGTCGCTCCACGTTTCTGTTTTGACAAAATGCATTTGATTCCGTTCAACCAATTAGCGCGCTGAGGACCATTTTGATCCAGAACGGTCCTCCGGCAATAGCATTGGGAGGGCAGTAAAAATGATTTTTAACCATGCGGCGCCTACACGAGAAATATTTGTTCATTCATTCTGCTCAGTTTTTTCCAATCAAATCTAATAAAGGATAGAATGCACGTTGCTGACGATGAGTTAAAAGTTCTCAGAAAACGTCGTTGCAGCGAGCTATATTCTCGCCGTAAGTCTTTGACGTCAAACGAAAAATACGCCATAACTTCATTCTATTATGTAAAAGTTGAAGGAGTTATATTCTTAACCGTTTGTCATATTTCTTAAGCCACATTATTCAGTCCAGAATAATTCACGAACAGAACACCTTATTAAGTTAATTAAACACCCGTGAGCCATTCGTGCACCACGATCATCCTTCGCCATGCCGGTCCCCTATCAACCCCCGATGACAGCTCCCCTTGTCGACTGCAAATCGCCCGATACACCCCCTCACCGGAACTACTATCGCGAACCACCCCCATCCACCCTCCCCCCTCTTAATGAGGACACAAAGGAGCAGTGGGGAAGGGGAGAAGGGTGGTCAGAAGGGATGGGGCATGAGGGATGGGAGGGTGGAGAGGAGTACCCGGATGTGGGATGGGTAGATGGAGAAGAAGGGTTGGGAGCCGGGGTGGAGAGTTTCATAAAAAAATGGGAAGTTGAGGAGGAAGGGAGGCGTAAGGAACCTCGTTTTTATCGTCCGAGATCATCGTGCGGAGAAGAAAAGAGCGGTCTTGGAGCGGGGAAAAAATGCATGAACAAAGAGCGATCGCTAATCTTCCCCACTTCCGGTCGAGTAGGAAAAAGTACATGGGAGGGGTACGGGAAAACAAGTTAACGGCGGGTGCTCAACGCGGGTTGATGAATGTGAAGTATTACAGCTGAAATTAATTCATGACAAAATTTTGGATCAACAAGGCATACTCGAAAAAAATAAGTTATTAATGATGAACCCGCGAACAAAACCAGTGAACACTTCATTACTTGTTTCCAAAAAGAATTCCAACACTTCTACTTATGAATTATATCTTTATCCGTTAATATTCAAATACTATCGTGAAACTATACAACTGATATTAAATTACGATTATCACAGTAACAATTCAAATAAGTTACCTCAATGATTTCTGTCACCAGGGATAATTTATTTACTTAGCTATTTCATTTATAGATTGATAGATGAAACTCCCCGTGCGAGATTAAATCATAAATGATAAACACATATGATTGAGAATATAGGGGCAAAACCGCCATTTTTTTAAGTTTGTAGAATAAAGATTTCCCGATCATGTGCCCGGAACAAAATGGCCTTCTGAACATATTATTCAATAAAAATACATAATAATTCAATATTCGTCCTATTACTCTTCGCGGATTCTAATCGAAAGCAAGTAATAATGATGAAATTTTTGACGTTAATCATTAAAATGGACAGATTCGCTCGTAAGAAATCGTGAAGGCATGAGTAGGATAAATATAACTTCAAAATTCTCATTCACTACAGTAATATTCAATCATACGACAATCTGAACGGTCTGAATATAGCAATATCACACATAGAGATGTTTTTTGTAATCTAACATGACATTGAAGTTTGCAATCAGAAGAAAAACAAATGATTTGCCATAGTGCACTATCTTTATTTGGAACTTTCTTGCAATTGTGACAAAACCTGTGGATAGAGTGCCTAATGTGAACATAATTTGTGCAACAAATGGTCGTCAAAGTCTCCACAGATCATTTCGATTGGCCACGAAACCTCGAGAATCACTACCTCATGCCCTCTCTTCGTGCAATAACCACTGTCGATGATGGTGAGCGAAACAATAAAGAAACGACAAGCAAGCACTTAACGCTGACGTGACAACGGTCATCTAGAGGATTTATAACCCTTATGGCGGCTTTTACACCTCTCTGACCGATCTGGAATAGTACCAATTTGCCACACCATGTCCGGAATAACATCCCATTCAACGAGCGTCGTTGTGAGGGAGTTACAACGAGAGCGCATTTCACCGCCCAATCAGCACGTCTAAGGGCCGAGGTCACGCCCGAGGTCAACTATCCATCTTCACAACCCTCGCCACGGGCAGCGCACACTCGTAAATTATTACGAAAGACTTGGTGTCTTCATCAAAGAATTATGCCTTACTATCATAATCTCCCTGCAATGGTTGTCCCTTTACGTTTTGTATCAGTTAAAAGGAAAAAAAGTGCATAATATAAGCCGATGTTCATGAATGGATAATGATGAGGTCGATCGAGTTCTACGTTTTCGTAACCGAGTGAATACTATGCAAAGAATAATTAATATAACATTTTTGCTCTCATCAACTCGTGTAAAATTGGACATAAATACAAAATGCAAAGAGGACTAATATGGTGCCTTATTTCTTGGTTAACATTGAACGTTAATTTTTGGCTAAACGTTCAATGATTCATAGACGTATTAAATTATATTTTGTAAATCTCTTCGCCTACTATTGCAAAAAGTGGAAAGCACTAAAATTGTAATTCTGCGTGCGAGCAAGTTGCCCAGAAAATAAAAAATTGAATACGAAAGACTAGATGAGAATAAAAACCACGAGAATAAGCAATTTCTTCGATATAAAAGACTACAGTTTATTTCCCTACATAAATCTTCTATTTACCATGTCTGGCAAAAAAAGCATGTGAGGAGCGCCACGCTCAAATAGTTACTTTGTTTAAAGTAATAAATACTTTCTTTTACTCCCTTAAGTAATATTTATTGATCATTCAAGGGACTTAAAAGGGTAATAGCGCACAAGAATAGCATACGTTTAGTCTTAATATATCAATAGTATGTAGATTTAACCTAAAATAGTATGCTGGGATTTTTGATGTTACTTTGGCGTACTTAGAAAAGGTATTCTCCTTAAATTCCGCTATATATTTAGTTTGTAGAGTTGGTAAGAATGTTAATATGATTATAATTGTTCCGCACTGAAACTTTAAGCAAATATTATGTAAGACTATCGATACTTTACACAATTCATGTATGCATTTATTCATATACGACTCCGACCATTGTGGGGGCTGTGCCTAAGAATTTTTCTTGTCGATACACGTTCCTCAATGAGTGTGTGGATTCCATGCAAACCTCTGACCTAAATGCCCTCGTGCGTTGGTGAATGAAAAAAGCGAGATCCCTGGAACAGCAAATATTTACGCGGATCTCGTGTGGTATCGATTTGGAACAATCAAGGAGAGGGATGCTTTACAAAGAATGTGGGGGGGGGGGGTAATGTAGGAGGAATAGGGAGCTTTGTGGACCGCGTTGTATCGCATAGCAAAGCGTCCCTTCGCACGGATTACGTGGCCGGATTGGATTATGCAGATTGGGTCGTCTCGAAAAGATGAAGGAGAAGCGTGGTGGAGGGAGAAACAGGGGAAAGACGGTGACTTCGTCAAGAAGAAGACGCCTGAACGGTCCACAAAGAAAGAGTAATCCATTCTCCCTCATCGAAAAGAGCGATCAGAATTTTGAGCACTCGAAACGACATGAAATTCCGTTGGCAATTCGGTTGGAGACGAATAGAAAAAAAGAAATCACCCCTCTACCAATACGTCCTCATCCCACGGCTGTGCTCACTATTAGCTGTCGTTGTTTCTTAGAGCGCACAAAAGCTATTTTTCAGCTGTTTATTCTCCTTAATTTCAATTATATTCACACATCATCAACATCATATAAAAAGTATATAGAAATATTTCCAATTTTCTCTTCCAGGAGAAAGGTTATTGAGCCACAAAAAAAGGAATACATTTTGACAAATGCATGAGTCAGGTTGTGAAGGGTGTAAAAGAGAGGAGTTAATGTCAATATGAAGAGTTTGGCCGATAGAAGAATCGAGTGGAGGGCTGCGTCAAGCCAATCCTAGGATTGTTGACCGATGATGGTGAAATGCATGAGTATTTTTAAATTTGCATTTTATACGAAATTGTCAGATTCTTATGATGCTACCGATAAATTTAAAATATCCGTGCCAAGTAAAAGTTTCCTATAGCCTTAAACTCGAGGCTTCAATGCGCAGTATTTGAATACAACCCACTAAATTAATGAAAGCCCTAGTTTTATAACGACGGCAGGCATTTTGAAGTGATTTGAACTTTTAATGTGGTTTTGTGTCAATGAGAGTATGGTTATGTCACCGTTTATTAAAATTTTTTGGGGAAATGGGGCCATGAATGTGGGTGATTAAGTAGAATCGAATGAGGAAAGGGTTCCGGTGGCCTCATTTCCCTGACTGAAAATTATATTTTTTGCAAGCTGCGAAGTTTTCCCATCACCGCTATTAAATAACTGGTTCATGAGTACATAACCGATAGCCTGAAGCTAAATATAAATGAATATGTAACGGATATAGTTTTTCTCTTGATGGGCCACAATATAAGAGGCACAGCATTTGTATTTCAATGAAAATTATAAATAAAACCAGAGCTAATTATGAATACTTTAGTCCTTTCCTCCTTTTCTTTATTTTACCCCTAAACTCGGCAGGTTTTTATACTTATCCTGAAATGATAGATACATAATTTCATTTCATGTCATAGTTTAAACTCGTCATCCCCGCCGAGAAAGGTAATGTAAAGCTAATTAAATACTTCCCCTGTCTGTGACACAGTCGAAATATTTGAATTTTATTGATTATTAAGCTAAGTTCGTAAACTTAAAATTATAGAAGTTTTAAGTTTTAGATGCTTCAGCACCTGAGGTGATAATGTACTCTCTGATCAACGATCTTAATTCTAGGGCTCCGGCAACATTAATGCACTGGGCGAGATTCGAACACATATACTTTTGATTCTCCTAGCCTGCGCGCTAGTAACCTCACCATCACGGTCGGATTACACTTTGCAATTACGCAATACAATTATCAACTTACGGTTAACACACAGGCCCCGAATCTAGTCCCTTCAATATTTATGAGCCAAATTTGGTCTTATAGATACAGTTTCAAACAAAATCCTTTCATTTTTCTCAGCAATTATCCGTTTAAAAAATTTATTAAGACTAACACATGATATTTCGTGGGGTAAACAGAACCGTGAAATAATGGGTAAAGCTAATCGTAAACTGGGAATCATCAAAAGTACTGTGTAAATGCGGCGATCATATACGAGAAATTAGCTACTTTTTCCTTATTAGACCTCATTTGGAATACACTGCCATTATATGGGATCCGTACGAAATAGGCCTAAATAATTAACTTGAACGTGCAGCAAAGCTCGGCAAGATTTGTAAAGGGACGGTACGATAACTATATTAGCGTAACCAGTCTATTAAATTAATTAAAATGGGAATCATCATTGTCAGATCACAGGTTGAAATTTAGACTCAATCTCTTAAATAAATTCCAAGATAATATTTTCAATGTTGACGTTGAAGATATTTTGCGAACACCAACTTACTATGGTAGACTGGACCATGATTACAAAATTAGAGAAATTGATTCCCGAATTGACAGATTCAAAATCTTCTTTTTTCCTCGTACAATTCGGGATGTGAATAGCGGTAAATATGTCCAATACCAGTAAATCAATCCATAGCATGGGTAGTTGCATGCAGGTATAAGGACTCTAAGCAAACCCAACTAACATTATCATGTTGCATGCTAGCTTAGCTATTTTTCTCATTTTTAAATTGTGAAGTTTAGACTAGTGTATTATTACTAATCCGTTTTATGAATGATATGTAGTGCATGTTTAGTGAAATTTCACCCCGTGCAGCACACCTTTATGGTGGCTTGCAGGATATTATGTAGATGTAGATGAAATATTCCCTCCTATGAAGAATATGGTGCCAACGGACCTTGAAAATATTTGAAGACGTTGGAAGAACCATTCACTGCTTCAATATCGATCATCTCTCAACACTTCAACCACCCGAAACAAGCAGATCCATCCCGAGAGAGTGCATTCAGCAAAGAAGTCTCCCACCACTCCTCGACTATTCCACGAGTTGTCCCTTCGGCCGCGGCGCTGGGGTTGAGAGACTGATCGGGAAAGTTGTGTGTGCGGAGAGAGAGAGAGGGAGAGAAAAAAATAAAGGGGACGGGAGCATCAACCCCCGTCGAAGCCGCGGCGAGGGAGGAACGGGAAGGCGGGGATGGGTATGGGCGCCTCTGTGGCGCCGGGACGGAGGGCGTCGGAGTGGGAAGAGGCAAGGGAGAAATGTTTCGGTGGGGTCGGAGTGGGGAGGGGATGCGAGCCTGGGCCGCCGGGATGAATGGACGGATTCGGGATGTGCGGATAGAATGAATGAGAGAGGGAGAGACGGTTCTTCTCCGTGCGAGGGAGAGGCATTCCGCTGGCTCAGAGCCAAATTTGGTGAAGAGTGGGGTGTTGAGCAGTGCTGCCAACTGCTTAGCATTCGAAAAAGAGCACCCGTCGATTTTATTATATATTCGCAGTACGATTAAATGAGAATATTTGCTGTATCGCCATCAATCGTAATGCAACATCTGAGGAATAAGAGATATTGATCCTTCTAAAAATTACATTTTTAATGCGTATTCCTGGGTAGCGTAGTGGTACGCACATTTTTTCAGCATCCCTTAGGCCAGCGGTTTGACTGAATCCTTGTTGCTATGGTAATCTTTCGCACATTTTACTAATTTAGAAGACAAGCGTTTGTGGTGCTGGACGAAAGATGGTAACGATTCACACATTTGCAATTAAAGCTTGCTAGTTTGTAAATAATACTATGAGTAGAAATGTCAACACATTTTGTCTACATTTATAACAAATAAATGCTGAATAGGAGAGAGAGATTTATGTTAATTTCATAGGCGGCTAATGTTCTCCATATTAATTATCAGCACGTTAATGTCCTACATTTCCCCTTTTACCATATTTCCTCGCACCGAAAAATACATGTATCGTAACTACCTATATATTACAAGTGATAACTTAAAAGTATCTCAAAGTTTGTGCTTCTTTTTAAGAAGCTATAATTTATCAAATTTTTCCTTTCTCATATCTGTAAGAATTTGAAAACAACTGGTAGGCAGCGAGAGAAATGAGACCATCTATGTAGACAGGTATAAAAGGTCTCCAATTCGTTTTATGGTTTTCGTAAAATTCGTCCTCGTAGAAATGAGCAATGAGGTTTGTCTCTCACTGTTTTTTTTGGGTTGTGAGAGACAAAGTAAAGTAAACAAAAGGCTATATTTATTCCGATTTTTTTTCCTCGAACACCACAAAATATGATAAGTATTAGTTTCCCTGACAGCTTTTATGAAGCATCTCCTTGACCCAGTTCTCAGAGCTATCATCAGATCTCGAAACTCAATAATCATTTTGTGTGGGTGCTATTTCTCAGAGTTGGAAGACAAGTTGAAGATGTATATGATTGACCCGTAGTGTAGGCCTTAATTTGGAGAAAAGGAGTGCAGTAGTCTAGGGCTATAAGCTGCTGCCCTAACGGCTGAGGCTCATACCGTCTAACCTAATATCTTAATCCTAAGGCAAACAGAACAACAACGTCGTGGGCACGAGTTGAACCCTTCCTTTTGCGTTGCTAGACAAGCACATTGCTAAACTGGCTACCACAGCCAGCTCATGGGAAAATAAATGATTTTAAATATAAGTTCAGAAACGGCAAACTTTAACGCAAATTCAAGCAAATATTTTACATAATAAGGAAAGAACTCTACTAAATGAATATTCCTACAGCAATAATAGGCTTGTAGACCTTTTCAAGACTTCATCAGCAGTCGAATAAAATATCGTGTTCCACGTATTCTCTTGTGTGCGATACCCTAAGAACATCCCACGGATGATGGGTTGGCCGAATTGGGACTAACAAAAGGAGGACTTTCATGATCAGCGTAAGCAAACTAGTGTACGTGAGTCCCATTCCGAGTGCAGTGCACTCCAACTTATCAGGGATGCAAATATTCTTGATATGACTACCCTAAGGCAGGTACCCTATGATAAAAACAAATCTTGAAAAAATGTTAAAAATAAATCTTGAAAACCCCTTGCTCGATTGCCTGTTATTTGTGAACTCTGATTTTTCCAGCCTAAGGGTATAATACATGGACTAGTATTAAACCATCTGCAGACTCTCTTGTACGACGTCGCCGGCTAGACTTCAAACTACTTCCACTACGTCAGAGGTTCGTGAGAACGCATGGTTGGCAACTGTGCTGTTGCAAGAGAGGGATTAGGTGGGGGGAAAACATTTTCATGGCGATGTTTTGGCTAAGGGGACCGCATCAGAGGGGAGGGGGTGGGTGGAGATAGAGATAGAGGGGCCCACCGAAAAGTGGAACGCAGGAAGATGAGAGGGGGGGATGGGGAGACTGTGTGTGGCGCCTTGGAGTCCAGACAACGGGATACAGCCCCACTCTACCCATCAAGGTACCCCTACTCGGGACCCCTGTTCCCTTTCCCATCCCCTCCTCCTGTGTGGCTCCTGCACACATCCCTAGCGGACCCCGAAAGGACCAGGGGATGGGGGGCGAGGAGATATGAAAGCGGGGGTGCAGGAAGAGGGGAGACTTGGATACCGAGGGTTTCTGGGGAAACTACGGGGGCATTACGATGAAGATGGGGACAGAGAGAGAGAGAGGGGGGGGGGGGCAGGGATAAGGTTCGCGGGCTTTTTGGAGAGTAGGAGAGGGGATGGGGGCATTGGCTGTGTTCCTCACTGTTTTTCTTTTGCTACGCTACCAAACCTCCCCCACGCATTGTCCCTTTTAACTACTATTACCCAAAAACCTCCCGATTCAAATTCAAACTTTCCTACCCTTCCGACTTGGAGGACGGACACACAATTACAATCTACTCACTTCCTGGTCAAAACCTCCTTGCTCCCAAAAAGTAAAACTCTCTTTCTGATATTGAAATTCAAGTTCTCGTACGTTTACCATATTTTCGTGGACCTTATTGGGTAGCATTTCTTTCGAGAAGATGTTGAAATTGGAAAGAAATTAAACTGGCGTGTTCCTATACAAAAACTTTAAAGACCAAGAGGCAAACAAATAGTAGAGGACTGGGTTCAGAGTAGTGTCAACCCCATCTTTGTGTTATTCCTAGTGAATATCTATACCTTTATTGCCTTCAACGTTTTACTCAATTTATAATAAGTGGTGAAGAAAAAAGGCATCCAAGAAGTAAGAAAACTCCTGCCCTAACGAGTAGGTGGGTACCTGATAATGAGTGTTTAGTAGCAAGTGTTCATACTGAGCAATAATGCAACATTTAGGGAATCAAACAAGGAAGTGTAGATATTAAGTAAAATGATTACTTAGTCTTATCCAGTGATGCGGAAGTTTTACCATAGGGGACACGTTAAAATGATCTCCATGTAGTGCTCCGGTTTAGACAGATCCCCACAAAAATTCAATACCAATTTGTACCACAAATTGCGTCTGGCCAAACCGGTTATGAAAACAAATCAATTCAAATAAACCACTCAGACAATATAATTCAAAACCAAAACTAGATGTTTTTAAAATAACATGCGCAGCAAGGATAACCGTCACCAGCAAAAAAATCCTAAGCCTATTGACTTAAAAACCCTATCGGTACCGATTTCCCCTTTAATGGCAATGATGGGAATGAGTAGACGAGAAGAGGATCAAGGAGAAAAGGCGCCGAGTTGATGCCAAGACTTCAGGATCGAGGGCACGTGTACCCCAGTTGCGGTGGGGACGATCCAGACCGGCGGTTAAGGGTAATGACAGCAGCCGGCATCAATGTGAGGTGCCACTAGATATCGTGGGTATATATTTTATATAGATCAATAAAGAGGGTAATTATATTGCGCTGTTGACCATCACGACCATAATCATCAATTACACGCTTAAAGAATGAGATTCTAATGGATAGGTTTATGGATAGAAGAGATGGAGATAATTATTTAGGAGAAAACATATATCTCGGTCGACTTCTCCTCCAAGGAAGCAAGGAATCAAACTATTTTTTATAACACGTAGAAAACGACATTACCTTTAGGGATGCTGGAAAATATCACTACGTTTCGTTGAATTTACGTGTGGCGTAAAGCAAAGAATGCCAATAGTGACAAAATTTTCCTCTCATTATTGTGGGAACGATTTACGAAGTTATTTTGTCTAAGATAACTTTTCGTATCTTTTCTTGGCTATTTAGTAAGTACTGAGAAATTATTGAATACGAGTAACGACAAGCGTTGAGCGTAGTGTATTTTGCGGGTGTGGAGGAATTTAGTGGAATGGGACCTGGGTTTCATCTACAGTTTTAAGATATAATCCCAATAATTAATTTGTTCATTAAATTCTTGATATGTGACCCGTTATTAACCTCTGCACAATTGGATCTGAGGTTCAGCGTGTTTATCATCAATGAAGAGGTCTTTTGGGTGATCCTCCTCACTGCCTGGACTCTGTGCGACGACAGTTTCTCCAGCAGTTCTGGAGGAACTCCCAAAGCCTTCTTCATCCTCTGCATAATTGCGTCAATTTTCAAAAGGATTGAAAAGTTCATTAATTGGTTATTAAAGGCAATGAAAAAGTGTTGCTGGTGGAAGGTAAAGATGAAATAATACAGTATTTCGTGAAAAAGGTAGTAGTATTAATCAGTATCGTGATTTTGGTTATATTAGACTCCGACAGCAGTTATAGCAACTACGCAAAATGTAAGAAATTTAATTACGCCCAATAAGGATTCCTCCTGGTTATGCCTTCATAATGAAATTATTTTCAAAAATCCACTACAGCTCATTGTTATTGACAGGGAGCTTGATTCTGAAAACATAACTTGAGATTGATCGCTATCGGAAAGCACTCTTGGTAGGTTGAATTAAGTCATAAAAAGTACAGGTTATGGCTTGTTATCTGTATGGTCAACGAGTTTTAAATGTTAATTGATTTAGATCGCGGAAAAACTACGAGCTTTAATACTTACAAACTCCGGAATGGATTAGTAGAATGCCTGAATTCATTGGTACGTACCTGAAAATAAAGGGAAGATAATTAAAACCGATATTAGTGCATCTTTAATCAGAGCCCTCCTATGATATTTGAAATTCAAGAAACTTAATCACCTAATTAAACCTATGTATTTAATATCTTAGAGGATGGTTACGTATTCCGTAACCCACAACTCATCAATTTGGATTTTAATAATGACGTAAGCTATCAGATAAAATAATATTATAGTTAATGTCTAGACATAACTCAAAGGTGCAAAACAATTTTAAAACTTCACAATAAGAGGAAAAGAGATTAATTAGAGGGAATCACTCAGTTCATTTCCATACTTTTATAACCTTGAGTTACATCAGAGTCAGTACCATGGGAGGGAAGAGTAGATGGATACCGAAAGTTTTTGAAGGTATTATTCAGGGTAATAATAACACTCATGCAAGGAAAGGGTTTCATTTATTTTATCGTTAAGAACTCAAGGAGGTAGCAACAATTTTCACTAAAAAAATTTTCTTCCTTTTAGAAAACGTATTTATCTACTTTTTTGCCAGTATTGTGGGTTTTTCACTGCCGTTATTTACTGTGTGACGGATTGCGGAGGAATCATGCGAACTTATAAGATCACATAGCATAAGCACCATTTATTGCATAAGCACCAAATTGCATCCACATTGAATCCATTGAATCCATAGAATCCACATTGCATAAGCACCAAAGCACCATTTTTCCTTTCTTTATATGAATTTTGGTCCTGTCAGTAGCGCAAAATTTTGTCATGTGATTCAAATATTTTATACCCAGGAATGTGTACGATTTCTTTGTTTATCACAATTTTTGAGTGATAGAGCACATTTAAAGGTCTGAAGTAAACAGCATATTATTCTGATAAAGAGTTCTTGGATATTCTACCGAATTATTTCGATAGATGAATCTGCCACCGTCTACAAGATTCATCTACAATCCAACAAATTCTTCAACGAAAATTGAAAGTAACTCATTCGAAATAGATACCTGTAGGTTATGGGCATAGGATAAAGGTATGATAAATATACTGTGGGAGAGTTTCTGTTGTGGATATATGCGTAATGCTTAGTTGCAAAGGAACGCATATTTTTACTGAGGAAAACAATTCTCCATCGGACAATATATGAGAATAAATGAACGCATCTCGTACTTGGTTACCACAACCTAGGGTAACAGGTTGTGCATATAGGGTTGTGTATACTGTAAAAGAGGCACCGTTTAACATAGGAAGGACTATTCTGATCAATTCTGTTTCGAAGTAGGAAAATAACGCTGAATATCTCTCACCGGAAAAAAGCACTGATAAATATTTCATGAAAAAATACGAGTGACGTACCATAGTCTACTCTCTCGAGGTACTCACCCAGTAAAGAGTCTCCATGAATTTAATACGACTGCCCCTCGAGTACTTGATAGCCTTTCGCTGTCACCACAGTGATATCCGGTCTCATCCCGCCCTACATGCCATCTCCATTTCATAGACTTTTCTTTCGGTCGTCTGAGAACAGGAAATCCTCACGATTATATGAAAAAATATTCCCGGACATGAAGGGACCGGAGAGCGTGAAATATATACAGGCGGACACTCGGAACTGCTGGAGGAGAATATCCCCGGATTTACCCGGAAGGAGGAAGTGGGAAAATATCTCGAAATCCTCCCCTTCCTACTGCTTCCCCCTGCCCTCGCTTCACCCTTATGCCACTTACACCGGGTTCCTTCCACCCTCGCAACATTGTTACCTCCCAGTCATGACGTGGGTTAAAGGCAAGTTGACCTTTCTTGCCAACCACGACTGCTTGGGAGC
Organism: Platycnemis pennipes; assembly: GCA_933228895.1. Taxonomy (NCBI): domain Eukaryota; kingdom Metazoa; phylum Arthropoda; class Insecta; order Odonata; family Platycnemididae; genus Platycnemis; species Platycnemis pennipes. Next base: position 60,435,153 of record OW121853.1, read on the forward strand.
CATAAAATCAAGTATTCGCATTAAACTACTGTAATACTGATTGCTTAAAGCGGTTGAAGTCCGGACGAATTATAAATCCTCAGTATTTATTCATACTACTTAAATGATGATTTCCTTGACAGATTACTTGAAGCGAAAGAAATGTACTGCTAAACATTTGGAGCTAATAAAAAAATATGCACTTTAACAGGTATTACTTCATCGTTTTCAAATTATGCATATAAACTGCGCAACCTGAAGTAGTTAGAGGTATCAAGTGTGTGTAGTAGTGAGAGTACTGGCTTCCCACCACGAGGTTCCGGATTTGAATCCCGGAAGTGTTTCATATTTTTCACTGGTCTACTGGCCCTTACATGACTGCTGTGTGAAAATGATTTCAAGTTCAGTCGTCCGTCCGCGGGATGAACGTTAAACTGTGGCCCTTTGACGACTTTCATTAAGAGCAGGTTAATGTTGAAGGCATGCATCATTCCACGATTGCTCCCATCTCTGAAATATTCCTACCTCTACCTAATTATCTTTCTATCCTTAATGGCAAAATTGACTTCAGGTATCGGTCGCCTCCCGGGAATAACTACTACTGGATCTGACGTGGCGGTTATTTGTGAAGATAATAGGAGCTATTTTCCGCGCAATAGCTCATGCATTTGGTAAGATTTCTATGCAATTCTAGTAGCTTTGCACGATTCAATTTTCACCGCAAATATTCCATGCATCACGCTGCACAGTGAGAAACCTCGCGTAAATCAGCCTGAAGGGATGGAACACCTATCCCTTATGGGGGAAGCATTCCGCTAGGAAAGTGGATCTTAAGGTCCTCCATCCCAGTCAACCTCTCTCTCGCCCTTCTGAGATCTTCCGCACACTCGATCGTCTTCACCCTCCGCCACTCGGCACCCCATCAGCCGCAAATCCCTTGAGGATGTCGAGGGAGGGATAAAAAATCGCAACCCACCCGACAGCCTTCCAGAACATCCGAGGCGTTTCACGCACCACAAGCCGAAGCAAGAAAATAAAATCTCGAAAATTTGGAATCAAATTCAAATGGCATCGCTGAGACTGAAATTTACGGTCCACGCTGATTGGAGTCATATCCCTGGTTAGACATGAATTACTCTAATAAGCTAATAATGGATTTTATATGAAGACACACTTCGGGAAATGTCGATTTAAACCTTCGATCTGTTATTTTCGGTGATTCGGTGCAGTGGATTCCCCTCAATTATGGCCCTGTTTTGACCTAGTGGCAGAAATGTTTCACTGAGTACCTAGTCCCCACTTCAGTTCTGTCCGAAGAGTACTTCGAACTGAAGAAGATTTCGTTCGTCGGATGAAATGCTACATCGTTACGGTAGCTTCTATCGTCTGTTATTTCCATTCTATGCTTACCGGAAATAAATATATTACTATATATTCTAATATTTACAGGTTTGTCCCAAAAGTAATGCGTCCCATTTTTTTCTGACGCGACCGGATCGGTTGGGGTAGGTGGTGGGGGGTCTAAGCCTTGCAGCGATGTGCGTGCCAGTCGCCTCCCAGCTCTTGGGGTGTGTACACGCGTGATTTTGTGAACCCCTGTAGTGAGACCTCGACGAGGTCAAAATGGAGCGATCTCTCGATCAACGAGCATCAATCAAGTTTTGCGTTAAACTTAAAAAGACGCGGCTGGAAACTTTTCAAAAGCTTCAGCAAGCTTTCGGGGAAGATTGCCTCTCCCGATCCCAGTCGAATCAATGGCACTTGATGTTCCTGGAGGGCCAAGAGGACGTCATCGCCGTGCCCAAAGAAGGCTCGAACAGCGGCGTCGGAAGTGGGGGGCAGGGGGGGCATTCGCCACCCGCCAGAATATACCCCGGGCCCTTAAGAAATGAGTCTTCATTAATAAAAATTTAATTTTACTTGTTTCCAGCTTGCCTTTACCCTTCTGACGCGTATTCTACCACCTTTATATGCACTTTTAGCGGAATTCTAGACTCTACCCCCTCCTATCCGCAAAAAAATGCGGGTCTTTTTCATAGGAGCCGGGCCCTTTTCAAGGTTGGTCCCTCCCAGAGAAAATAGTCCCGAAGCCCCTGGGCTCGAATGAGGAAATCGAAGGGGAAGAGCATGCTCATTGTCTTTTTTGACGCCAAAGGGAGTGTGCATTGTGAGTACGTGTCTCCTGGAGAGACCGTAAACGCTCAGTTTTACAAGTCAGTGCTCATGTGATTGACCCACAGAGTAGTCCACGTCCGACCCGATCTCAGGAATTCGTGGAAACTCCACCATGGCAATGCGCCGGCACACTCCGCCTTCGGTGTCACCCGCTATCTGACCGGCCAGCGTACGAAACGCTGCCGCAGCCGTCGTACAGTCCAGACTTGTCACCGCCAGACTTTTTTTGTTTCTGCACCTCAAAAGGGAGTTGAAAGGTGCGCATTTGGACACCGTAGACAACATCAAGGCTACCTCGACGAGGACTCTCAAGGGGATTTCCCCAGACGAGTTCCAGGGTGCCTTCCGGGCGTGGAAGAACCACTGGCAGAGGTGTATCGACGCGGAAGGAGAAAAATTTGAAGAATTTTAGGTTATTGGATCAATACATTTTTTTTAATGCGACGCATTGCTTTTGGGACAAACCCTGTATTGATATATTATTATGTTGTATTGATGTCAATCCCCTCATTCAAATTAATCCACTACAGTTTTATTGTAGTCTTTTCCTCCAATGTTTTTCCTTTCACGAAAGTGCAATACAACTCATAGAAACTACATCGGCCTTTACTTAGTGGATTTTTTCCATATTCTAGAATAATAACTAAACCCGTTTCAACACATATGTGTCATCCTCAAGGGACTATAGTTCCCTGCGAGTGAAAACACCAATTGGGAGATATTAAAGGCTTTGTGGAACATTACAAAGTATGTACTATACTTATTATTTTCGATTATGGAATTCAAATGTTAAGTATTTAACTTTCTTGATCTCATTCGTGCAAGAAAAAAATGTATCCCACATTCCAGCCCCTTCCGTGTGTACCTTTGATTAATCATCTATTTAACAATTTAGAAACGAGCCAAAAAACAAAAAATGCACAAGTTAAGCCATAACGAGTGGAATTTTATCATTCTCAGCAGGACAAAAATATGGCCAGAGCAGGTTTTTGCAGTATCATTACATTCCATAAAAAGTGATAAAATGATTGTACTGTCTTCCAAAACTATACATTCTCCAGGAGGTGTTTATTATCAAAAATATATATATTGCTTAAATAAGACTAGGTAGAATATATTTCTAAAACAGCATTGCTGTTTTAGACAAGCAGTATGTTATATTTCCGGAATAGTTAAGTTTTTGTCTGTTAACTCCAAAACAAAATTTTGGCGTCTCACGATAGTTTCCTTTACATTTTTTTCCCCAATATTACCTCAGGCAACATTCACATGGAGCAGGTGAATTAACACCTCTGTAGTTTGAACGTTAGGATCCGTTTCCTTGAGGTAAATAGTGAAATAGAGTTGAAAAGGGAACTTTAAGAAATGTTGACTTGGATTAGAATTGGTCTCTAAATGGTAGAACAACAGCAATCTAATCTGCTTTGCTACGCTCCTCCCTAACAAGGTATTCCATAAATTGAAAACCTTCTTGAATCTTTATTGACCCTTCGCTGAACGGCCTGAAATTTCTACCGGTCCTTCGATGACAGAGTCCAATTTGAGGACTGCCTAAAAAGGAAGAAATGCCATTATGACGTGGTGGTACAGCCACACACACGTCGAAGAGGAATATTGCGCACAATGCCTAGATATCCTCTTGAAACAAGCCAGCCAAAGCAAGCGGAGGAAGTGGGGAGTTAAGACAGGAAGCGAGAGAAGATATGAGAGGGAAAGTAAGCGAGAGGTGAAGAGCGAATCCATTTTTTCGCCCCTTTAAAACTTCCTCCGTCCTTCCCCACTTTGCATTCCTCCCGAGCGCCGCTCCTCCCAAGGCGTGAGACACTAAGACACCCACCCCTCCCCCACACCCAAACCAAGCCCTCACGACGACCCACAGTCACTCACACACACACCCTTCACCCCTCCCCCTGGCCTGACCATCATCACGTCCACCCACTAACTCACCCCCGGGCGACGCTCTCCCCACCCTGACCACGGACCGGCACCTCACCCTTCATCCCACCCTCCGCTCCCGCCCCGAGTATACTCGGCAGAGCCACGCCATCCTCCCCTTCCTTCCGATCTCCACCCTTCACGCCCCCTCCTTCTTCCCCTATTGGGAACCGTCCCCCCCCCCCCCCCCCTCCTTCCCCCTGAGCGAGAGCTCTTAGGAGCTGGCCCCGTCGGAGGAGCAAAGCCTTCGGTACAATTTCCGGGATTACGACGGTGTCAAGTTTAATTTCTCGGAAGAGAAAAAGATAGAGGGTGCTACTGGGGGTGGCGGTCTGGCACTGGAGGTGTCGTGGATGGGAAGAAGCGGTCGGGTAGGAGCTTCCAGCGGGAGAAGAAAGACTACCACGGAAGGAGAGTAAAAGGTAAGAAATAACAATTCTTCGTTGAAAATCAATGAACTGATAGTCGTGCACTGTCAAAATTTCTACACAGAAAATATTATACCACTTGACCAGGAGTCAAACCCGGAGTACCCTGATTTCCACCCAAATTTCATTTAGCCACCATGATGTCCTTCCTGGTGGATTTATAAGTCTTGCTTTTGCGCAAATCGGCGGGTACCTTCACTAAGTTTTGACATATCTTTTCTAAGACTTTTGCTGCCAGTTGGCAACTTTGAATTTTTCATGCCAATGAGTAGACAGAAAAAAAATTGCCTCCAGAACTAGGAATCAAACCTCAAGCCGTTCGTGTTAGTCAGGTTGGTATCGCGCAGGCCTGACAACCCAAATGCCGTAGGTTCGTATTCCGTTCGGGCGTTTGTTCTGCATTTATTTATGAGATAATATTGAAGTTAGTTTAGACGGATGAGATTTAGCCTTGGCAGTTGAAGAATTCTGGTATTGTAAAGGTGGTATTGTTTAATTGATATTACTATCACTCAAGGATAGCATATATATATTGTGTGATCTTATCTTAAAACTTAACTTTCTTACTCGACATTTAGGTTTCCAAGCCAATGAGTAGATCCAAGGTTCTTGATCAAAAATACAAAGTTAATAGGTTTTATAGGTGATATTGTATAATTTATATTGCTATCACTCCAGGGTAGTACTTATATGGTGTGATTGGGCTTCATAGCAACTAACAAATTGAAGGACCGCGAACTGGCCGCGAGAACCTTAACGGCGTTACCCGCTGAAGTTGCACAATAGCTGAAATTCCACAGAGAAAAAATCATTCCGGTCAAGGTGAATGATTTTTTCTCTGTGGAATTTCTGCTGTTCATAGCAACTATCGTCAGCGAGGATAAAGCCTTCGTAAAATTCGATTTTAAATCCATTGCGCGATTATAATAATCCTTCCACTATCTACGTCTAAGGAGTGCGTCAATATTTACCGAAGGATTTAAGTTCCCCGTTCTTGGAATCGAACTAAGGTCACTGAGCATCGAGGAATATTTATTCACAGCATACTGAAAGGTGCGGAAATTTCACCAATCCGCCTAAGATTGGATTAAAATGTAAGACTGGATTGCCCATGGCTGGATTAAAAAGTAAATCCCTTGATACAGCAATGTTAACTGAATCTCTAGCTAAAAATCTTCACGTAAATTTATGTATGACCTACAATAAGAATCATTTGGGATTTTTATTTGTACCTACTCTACAGATATACCAATCACTTTTTCATTTACAAGGTAATTCACGCCATATTTTCTTTGAATGTAATTGGTTAAAGACCTTTATAATAAATATTCTAAGATGCTGATTGTCAAAACTAAAGAGATATTTTTAGGAACATATAAACCAATTCGAGAATATTTTACCAATATTTAGATGATTTGATTGGCGGACTTTGGAGCATAAATTATTTTGTTTTGTTATCATTTACGTCGTGACGCCAAAGCGAAGATTGTAAATATCAGATGGGAATTAGTGCTTCTAAGTGCAAAAATAATGCATCTCGCTAAAAACTTGCATTATAACTACAGTTTCAATAATACTTTATACCATTACACTTCCGATGTGGTATTCTGTTAACATAACCTTTAATTAACATTTGATCCAAAAATTCTGTCAAGACTAAAATCATTTTTCAATTAATGTGGCCGAATTGTTCCAGATATTCCCATCAGCCTCCGCACTCTTTTAGTTCATCATCGGTGCGTTACTTGAATTCACTCAGTTACGCGTTCACTCCAAGAATAATTGAAAATCGTTAATCGGAATTCAAACCGGGGACGGTCAAATGCTGTGCCAATCCCCAACTCCAAATGCGTTTGACCAAATTTGACCTGAGTTCTAGGCCATATAAATCATTTACGTGATGCCCACTTGGTGTGTGTGAGAGTGAAGAAATTGTAAGAGGGCAGCATGGTCGATCTAGGACAAATATAACGACATAAAAAATAAAAATAACTAGGATAACGGCTTGTACCCGAGGAACGCTTTCTTCGTGCTAGCAAAAAAAAAGAAAAGCGAACACCATTAAAGACTTTGGAAAGAGGAAGTCGCGGTGGAACACGAGCTCGAGAGACTTTACTCCTGGGTCATGCTAGTGGGGTCCCCAGGAGTTGAAAAAAAAGAAAGAAAATGAATAACTAACGTACGAAAAGACGCAGTTAACGAGTCTAGTGCAAGTAATCACCTCTCGGATGTGAGCTGGAGAGGAAAAAGAAAAGGTTCTGATAATGAGGTGGTCGAGGGAAAGAGAGATGACGTGCCTGGGGAAAAAATCCCAAGGAATGGAGTGGGTGCGGGAGGAGAGGAGGAAGAGGATTAGGGCGATGCAGTTGGGTCAAAGTAGGAAGGATTAAGTCAGCAAAGAGCCGTGCTCCCCAGAATTGGATCAGAACCCGACGTTATCCACGCGAGTCCCCCATTGAGATCCTTTGAAAGTAGTCTCCACCCTTTCTTCACTTTCGGATTGGCGAGAATTCCGAGCATAAGCAGCTGGAGAGAGTTAAACATTTGCATTCTGCCCACGCATGCACTCGATGTTCATGGAAAAAGGAGAGTTTTTGGGAAGAAAATAGTCGTTTTTTTGTAACCAAAATGCTTGGTGCTCATTAAAGCACTTTGCAGTTTTCAATTTCCACACCAAAACCAAGCTGTATACCCCAAGTTACCTCAAAAGACTAGGTTAGTCACGTGATTATAGCTTGGCCAAAATCCCTCCATTACGAACCTTTTCGGTGAAAAACAGCATGTTCTGTTTTTTTTCCTTTCTTTCGCAGAAAAGTAAAAGAAATATATGAACCATACTTACAGAATAAAACCACACAAGGCTTTCAAACCATTGGGAATAATAAGGAAGGCTTTGAGGAACGGCGCAAACAATGGAACTTGTGAGTCAGCACCTTCTAAATAATTATTCACGTATAGCTTCATAAAGTAACATACCAGGTAATAACATTAGATTTCTGAGGGATATCAACGTATTTTGTATCCTAAAAACTCTTCATCAGGCCTGAAATTAATTGGAAAATTACTGGAAACACCGAAAAGGACGAGAAAGGATGTATTTTTTACTTGAATCGAGTGATTACAATGAAATTCTCTTACGATGACTCAATTTTTCTTTAACTCATAATTAGGCAAATGCAGGAAGAACTATGAACTACTCTTAACTAAAGCAAAGTATATTAAATAGTCTAGAGTCTGGAAACGTCCCAATTAACAATACTTAACAAAACCAAACAACTAATGCATTAATTATTATGAATCCAATTTCCATTGAAAATGATATTCTATTTCTAGCAAACTACAACATGATTAATTGATAAATGATTGCAGAAATGGTATTGTCATGTTATTCATTTCATCTTAGGAAGAAGCAAATCAGATTTTAAATTAAATAGCTGGCATATGTTTCGCAGTTTTACTCCAATCGTTCGGAAGAGTTGGTCGGTTCATGATTGAGTAAACATCTCAGTACGTTACCCTTGCTTTTAACATTATGATGCTTAAAACAAATAATTAAACAAATACCGTTGAATATTATAATACTTCACTGAGAAATAACTGAAAACTATTTCTTTTAAAGAATTTGAAGAGACGTATTCAGATTTCAACTCCAGCATCGAGGAAATCCCACAAAGCGACGATTAGACGGACAATACATTCCTATCCCCCTCCACCCCCGTGAACCAGGGCGGTCGGTCCGCCTTTGTGGTAGCCGTAATGAGATATACCGGTGTCGGATTTGGAAGAGGGGGATGGAGGAGAGATTGGGAAACCCGGCGAAAGGGGATGGGAGGAAGTGAGGGCGGGAGGGATCTCCGTCGGAATCGGAGAGGAGGCGGAGAGCGAGCGCGGGATTAAATTGCGTGGGCCGACAGCGTATTCGTCGGGAATCCGGGAAATTAATTAGCTTCGGGGGTTTGAGACGGTAAAGGGGTTGTCAACGAGATGAGAAGAAGGGGTGAGGGGTGGGACAGGGGTGGGTGAGAAGAGGAGCGAGAGGAAAGGGAAGAAATTTGAGCGGAGACGAGGAAAGGGATGCAGGAAACGAAGCGAAAGGATGGGGAGTAGGTTCGACTCCACTGAATTGGATCTGACACGATTTTCGCCCGCGGTAACTATGAAACGAGTGCCGTAGAAATGAGGGAATGAATACCTCAAAGTGTGCACAGCAAAAGTGACTTTTGCTATGCACACTTAGGATAATTAATCAAATATTCACTCGCTGCTAAAAGAAATGTTGCCAGCGTGTTACGGTTTAAAATGGAGGAATAATATTCTCACAAAATGAATCGGAAAATTTGTATCTTCCACTGACCATACAGCTCATGCAAATACATTGCCTTATTGTGTATGTTGAAGTTTGGTTTTACTCGCAGAATTGGACTGCTATATTAAGTGTACAGTAAATGTGCTTGATTCCGGTGTGCGAACTCAGACCGTTGCATGCATTAATCAAGGCAAGATTCGGTTGAACGTAGTTGATTTCGGTTCCAAACATCGACGGTATAATGGTAACAGCTGAAGGAGCGTGTAGAATTGTACACTTATAAAACTTTAGAGCGTATTCTGACCTAACGTAACGCAAATGTGGGTAATAGAGAGGAGAATAGGGGTAAGTGCTGTAGAGGACGGGGGAAAATTTACACCAGTTACCCTGCAAGCGTCATCAAGGACGTGTGGGACAGGGTGGTAAGTCACCAGGTCAAGATCTAATCAACGATATGTAGTTAATTCGGAAATGAGAAGTACTATTGCAGGTAGCATAAAAAAGAACGACCCAATGGATACATAACAGCTTTGAGTTAATTTTTTTATTATAACTAAAATTCAAGCAATTATACCCATAATGCCCAGTTTACCCTAAATCCAACGGTGGCGCGATCCTTAAGAATAGCTCTAGCTTCGATCACTTCACTGCTAATAAAAATAGATAAATAAATAACATTAGGATGTATCTTACAAGTGTCGATTGCTATACGCAAATTTGCCTTAAGGCTAGTATCGTAAATGGTGTTGGTAAACGCGTCTCGACAATCCCTTCATGCAGTTCACTATCGCAGTCTCTCTCTCGGCAGGGAAGAGGACGAGGAAGAAAAGGAAAGCAGAAAGGGGGCGAAGGGGAGAAACAAAACGGTGGAGCGCAGATTTGGCTGCGATAACACTCTCCCATTACCGCCTCTCCGTTGGGGATCGGAACATCAAAGAGAAATATCCGTAGCCCTCAAATAGGGGATTTTTCGTGGTGGGAGGATGGGAATCGAAGGGATATTGAAAACCTTTTGAAGGCAAGGGGTTGAATGGCAGATCCGAGGAGCCCCAGGTGGGTTGTCTTTCAGGTGGGACGGAGAAACCTAAGTCGCATTCGAGCCAGGAGGGTGGGGGGCAGCACACACTTTTCAAATCCTTTACCCTCGTAAAGAATAGGGGAAAGGGGCAGGGAGTATTTTGAGCCATACCCGTTTCGCGAGCGAAGGCAAAGGGGGACGAAAAACAATGAGAGGGAATTAGAAGAAGACTTATTAATGCCGGGATCGATTCCTTTCTCCATTTAAATCGAAGGCGGTGAGCCGAATCGAAGAAGGCGGCCATAGGAGCAACTCCCTCTCTCGGAAATGGGAAGAATGTGGCGAATGAGCCCTCCCACATTAACCCTTTTCATCGAAATACACTTTGCCACCACTACTCATTTACATACCCTTTGGCTAATCCCTCATTTTAATGAGACGTTCTCTTCTGTACTTTCATATAAATAATCTCCCTTGACTATCTCACCAACGTTCAGGGTCCTTGAATTACCATATAAAAATGTAGGTAAAAGTGCTGTGCCCCAACTTTTTTCGCAAAATTGAGTATTCTAAAGGTAGGTAGGCTTTGCATTTAGATTGCATCATTAGTAAAGGTTATATTACACCACGCATACCTCTCGTTATTTGAAATTATTACTAAATAACTAAATAATTAAGCGTTCTCTAAATGTTCGGGGGCATAAAATTGATAGAGCTTACTAATAAGACCTATATCACGAAAAAACATAAATCATATTTATTAAAATATTAATTATTATAAAAAATCGTATTTATTTCCTCTTTGTTTTCACTTTGGACTTCTTCTAAATGCCTTCGGCCATTACATTTCTGGAGTTGAGTCTGGTGACAGTAGAAAGGAGATGTCCTACAGTAATCGCAGTGTCGAGAGAATGTCGAGAGGTGGTTGAAATTTCTCTGAAGAAAAGAGGTACAAATGCGAAGAGGCAATGTGCCCTATTCTCAGCCAAGTAACGATGAATTCTCTGTGACCAATCTTACGGAGGTGGGCCATGCCGAAACCATAGGCTTTAGACTGTAGTATCTTCGATAATAATTTTCCAACTTCCAATGCTATAACCAAAACAGCTGAAATTTCACGGCAGAGTTCTATCAGGTGTCCACAATTTATAAAAAAAATAACCGAAACGATATATTAAAACATGAATAATTGATGATCATGATAAAAAACCAGATTCATGAAAATGATCAGTCATAGCAATAAAAATCCGATACGTTTTGATAAAATAGATTATTGACCACTGTTATTCTGTCGGTGGCAGCTCAAATATTACGACAAAAAGAAATGACTGTTAATTTATCCTTCCAATATTCCAGACAAATTCTATTACTGTAAAAAAAAAATTATATTTCCTATACATTTTTGATGCATTAAGGATATTGCGGATTGCAGCGGTTAATGCAGGAAGGGATAAAAATCTGTAAAAATTGTAGAGCCAGCAATGCAATACATACATCTCTCTATTAACCAGCAGTAAATATATTTGGCCTAATAATAATATTTTAAGTCGTATTGCTCGCGGCTGAGCTTAAAGCCACCGAGTGCGTCCACCGGGTTGCGGATGGTGGGTCGACCTCTAGATATAGAGGTTAGCTGCGAGATAAGCGAGTTTACTCGTCGAATAAGCAGTCGTGGACAAAAAGCGACGGCATTCCGAGGGGGTATTGGTCTATCCCTGGGTAAGATAGGCCTCTAAGTAATACAGAACCTGTGAAGATGCCGTGACTTGGCGGCGGAAGGCCGCCAAAAATTACGCTTCTCATCACCCGGAGGAGAGGGCAGCAGCTCTTCTTCACATGAGTGAAGGTGGAGACCACAGTGGTCGGTACAGCGACACTCATTTCACTACAGGCGTGGTAACATTTACTTTAACGGCTGTAGTACTGCGATGTGGAAGGCAAGGGGAAACCACCACATTAATATCCCGAGGAGTCGCAGCTACTCCACTCTTTCCTTTATTATCAAGACGTGATGGCACCCTCTCGAGTAAAATATTCCGGAGGTAAAATAGTCCCCCATTCGGATCTCCGGGCGGGGACTACCCGAGAGAGTACATCAGTCAAATGTGATACACTTTTTAGGGTAGGAACATGGAACGTAAGATCGCTTCGGACCTGTGGAAGACTGGAGAACCTGAAGGTAGAAATGCGAAGAATGGACCTCGACGTATTAGGAATCAGCGAAATGAAGTGGCCCGAAGAAGGAGACTTTTGGAGTGGAAGCAACAGGATTATACATACAGGATCATTAAATGGTAATGCTGGAGTAGGGATCATACTCAGAAAGAGTGCCGGAATGCGTGTGAAGAGCTTCCTGCAGTACAATGAAAGGATAATAATGGTGAATATCGAGACCAAACCTGTAGATACTGTGGTGGTGCAGGTTTACATGCCTACGACTGACTATGAAGATGAAGAAGTGGAAGACGTCTACGAAGATATCACGGAAGTTATAAAACAGGTAAGAGGAGAAGAAAACCTAATTATTTTAGGAGACTGGAACGCTATCGTCGGCGAAGGTCAAGATGGAAGAATAACTGGAAAATACGGATTGGGAAACCGAAACGAAAGAGGAGAAAGGCTGCTAGAATTCTGCACTCAACATAAGTTAGTGGTTGCCAACACATTGTTTAAAAATCACAACCGCAGAAGATACACATGGAAAATGCCAGGAGACAGAAGAAGATGCCAAATAGACTACATTTTAGTGAAGCAGAGATTTAGAAACCAAGTGAAGGACTGCAAAAGCTACCCTGGGGCAGATATCGACAGTGACCATAATTTAGTGATGATGAAATGTCATCTAAAATTCAAGAAATTGAAGAAAACAAAGAAGAATATATGGCAAGTAGAAAAACTAAAGGAGGCTCAACATCAGCTGGCATTTCAAAAAGCAGTGGGAAACAACATAGGAGAGAACCTGAATGAGAAATCAGTGGAAGAGCGTTGGGAAAACATTAAATGTGGACTACAGGAAGCCGCAAAAGAAGTTCTTGGAAGAAGAAAAGTTGCCAAGAAGAAGCCATGGATCACGGAGGAAGTCTTAGAATTGATTGAAGAAAGAAGAAAGTACAAGAATGCGAAAACTGAAGAAGGGCAACTCTGCTACAAAAGAATAAGGAACGAAATAAGTCGCAAAGCAAGGAAAGCTAGAGAGCTGTGGTTGAAAAATCTTTGCGAAGATGTACAAAGCAACCTTGCACTTGGAAAGGTGGAAGCGGCCTACAGCATAGTGAGGAACCACTTCAAGGAACGGAGCGCAAGATGCAATGCCATAAGGGACAAGAATGGAGAAATTTTGATTGAAAACGAGGACAAAGTGAAGAGATGGAAAGAATATCTGGAAGAGCTATACAATGGAAAAAATCTCAGCACAAAAGCTATTGAAGAGGAAAGCGAAGTGGAAATAGATGATATGGGGGCATCAATATTAAGATCGGAATTCGACGCTGCAGTAAGGGATCTTCGGATGAATAAGGCCTCAGGTATTGATGATGTCCCTGCAGAACTAATTAAAAATGCAGGAGAGAAGACATTAAGTCATCTCTACAAAACCATCTGCGACATGTATTCAACAGGGGAAATTCCAAGGGACTTCGAGAAAAACATCATCATTCCTATTCCCAAGAAGAAGAGAGCGGAGAAATGCGAAAATTTTAGGACTATAAGCCTGACGACACATGCATCGAAGATACTGACCAGGATCATCTACAGAAGAATAGAACGAAAAGCAGAGGAGTTCCTGGATGAAGATCAATTCGGATTCAGAAAAAGTAAGGGTACAAGGGAAGCAATATTGGCCCTTAGGCTACTTATAGAGAAGAGAATGGAGAAGAACAAACCGACGTTCATTGCATTTGTGGATTTAGAGAAGGCTTTTGACAACGTGGATTGGGATTCAATGCTTGGAATTCTGAAGGGAATTGGAGTGTCCTACAATGACCGAAGAATTATACACAGTCTGTACAAAAACCAAGTTGCTGTGATTAAATCTGGACCCAGCTGTGAAGAGGCAAGAATAAGGAAAGGAGTGAGACAAGGCTGAGCACTGTCTCCCGTAATTTTTAATGTTTACATCGAGAGAGCAATAAATGAAGTCAAGGAGAAGTGTTCTGGAGTGAAAATCCACGGAGAAACAATCAGTATGCTACGATTCGCTGATGACATTGCTCTCATAGCAGAGACAGAGAAGGAGCTGAAAAAGATGCTAACAACCATATAAAGGACTATGGCCAGATATCAGCTGAAGATCAATAAGAAGAAGACTATGATATTGGTGTGCAGCAAAAGAGAAGAGGCGAAAACCAACGTTAAACTAGGAAAACAGAAACTGGAAGAGGTGAAAGAGTTCTGTTACCTGGGAAGCAGAGTAACCAACGATGGACGAAGCAAGAAAGAAATAGTGAGTAGAATAGCCCAGGCAAACAGGGCATTCTTTCAAAAGAAGAATCTACTTACAGCAGGAAATACAAGCATAGAAGTAAGGAAACAGTTCATCAGAACATACATCTGGAGCATTTTTCTTTACGGCAGTGAATCATGGACGATGACAGCAGCGGAGAAGAAAAGGGTAGAAGCATTTGAAATGTGGTGTTACAGAAGAATGCTGAAGATTAAATGGATCGACCGAGTAAGTAACGAGGAAGTCCTAAGAAGAGTAGGAGAAAAAAGAAGTCTGCTGACAACTCTAAAAAGAAGAAGGGAAAACTTAATCGGCCATATCTTGAGACACGACGGCCTGATGAAGACTATCGTCGAGGGAAAAGTGAACGGGAAGATTGGAAAAGGCAGGCCTCGTATGAGATATATGGAACAAGTTGTGAAGAGTGTAAAAGAGAAGAATTACGTCACAATGAAAAGGTTGGCCGATAGAAGAATCGAGTGGAAAGCTGCGTCAAACCAATCCTAGGATTGTTGACCAATGATGATGATGATGATGAAGTCGTATTGAGCTAGATCTATGAGGCTGTAAGCATTAAAATTTCATAATGAATGAGAGAATGACTTTATCGTTTCTAATACTATTTATTAGTAAACCTCAACTCATTCATCACAGAATTGTGTATTGGGTCAATTAAAATTACCAATCAGTATATGTAACGACTCACATTGTGGCTATTTTTGCCAGATTTGTACAGGCAAATATGATTTCCTGTGGAGCTATGGCAATAATTTGCGAATTATGGCTGTTATAGTCTATATCTATTTAAATACAGATGCTTAGATATAAGCATGGCGTGGAAAGCCATACAAATACTGATAATTTTTTTGAAGAGAGAATAATTCGATGCTGAAAGAAATATATACCTAGCTTATAAAAAACTATCCTATGATGCGTAATGTTTTCAATATGGGTACAATAGCCACACTGCGATGAATGATACATTTTAATACTAAACACCAAAATTTCTGAATATAGTTAAATTCTAAAACAGGTGTTGACGGTTTGATATCAACATAACTCCCAACTTTTGGATTCTAAAGCCAAAGCCATTAGTAATCCCTCTTCACGATTATTTTCAATCTTTGTCGAACTAACAGTTGGAAGAGAACCATTGCAGAAAGCGAGCCAACGCTCGCTAAATTGCTGACATCATCTTGCGGAGTATCGAACATACATAATGCACATATTCACCTCCCTGAAAACACTAGATTCGGAGAAGACTACGAGGACGGGCGGACGTAAGTGCCTCCGATTGACGGGAAAGAGGCGGTAAGATCCGGCAGCAACGAGCTGGGGATTTTGAGGAGAAGGGAGAGGGAGAGAGGATCGAACTTGAGGGGAAGAGGAACACAGGAGAGGAAGGTAGCAAAACGCTGAAGGAGAATACGGAAGAGGATTTGATACCATCTGGAGAGCGCGCTCCCCAGGAAGAAAAGGAGAGAAAGAATGGACCCTGAAGCAGGGGGGGTAAGAATGAAAAGGTAGCAGGGTAAGGGGCTTTAATGCCAGGGGTTCGTTAAATGTCGAAAATCCTCTCTTTTCGAGTCTTTTCCAAATCGCCAAACTCTCCCCGCTCCGGATTCTACAGCTAGGCCTTTAAGCTTCTCGATCCAATCCCATCGCATCCCACCCACACGCGCTCCCACCTCCCTTCTTCACCACTCCTCCCACATCTGCGTTCCTTCTCCCCGATGTCTTACGTTCAGCCCCTCAGACGGTTGTCGACGGCTTCAGTGCTCAACAGTGTCCGCCGGGGTAAGCGTCCTTCCCTAAATTACGCGCCCCTCGTCTCGACGCATCAAAGGGTGGCGACTATCCGTGGGCGGTCTACGGGAGACATGGCAAAGTCCCGTTCGACGGAATGGCAAATGAGTTGGTGGAGCTGCACGGCGAAGGCTGAAAGCTTCTTGACAGACGAGAACCGCTGCATCTACCTCAGGGGAAAGTGACCGCAAGGGATAGCAGCACGGGTATTTGGACTTTAGCCTATACTTCCGTCCCATCGGACTTCGGACTTAACTTTGTGAAAGTGTTCGTATGTAAAATGAAATCAAGTTGCACAATAGTAGACTTATCCTTTTCACAGTAATACTTGAGCTGCCATCGATCTAATAATATCAGTGATAAAGTAAGTCAGTTTTATTTTCTTCATTTAATACGCACAATCTAGGGAAGTGCAAATAAATATTACCTATTACTCGTAATTTCAAAAAATTATATCTCCACTTTTTTTCGTATGTTCCCTTAGAATTAAGTGGTAGACTACTTATTCTTTTTCACGGGTGGTTTCCTACGAGGTGCCTAATCCGGAGTATGCACATTAACATCTACACGTAACGAGAGGCAATATAATAAAAATATACGTGGGTGTAATGCGGTTAGGTGTTTGTGAATCTGAAATAAAAGTCCTTTGCATTAACTCATGCTATCTGCAGCCTTACGTGCCTCATTGGCATGCGAAATTACAACAATTTGTATTTACATTAATGTTAACCGCCTAACCCATAAATAAACATATCCTTGCGTAGGTACTAACAAATTACACGTGCCTTGTGGATATGTAGCTAACATGTTTCTCTGTCAAGTAGTAATGATTCTAAGAATGTATATATTTTCAAAACCCCTTTTGACGGTTTTAAAGGTATGTAGGAAATGTAGATGAGACGTCATATGCGAATTAAACTGTGGGCATTTATGCAAAATAGATGCACGATTTGGAGCTGAACGTGCTTTCGAATGAAGCAGATACAAGACACTTGGGGGAGAAAAATGTCCATCTTCTGGCACGGCTTTCAAGTGTGTGTGGATCGACTTTTATGGAGACAAAGGAGAGGCCTTTGGCGCCTCGCAGAGCACGATTTTTCAACCTCCCTGCCAGTGGCGAGCCTCTCACTCTCTCCCAAATGCTTCACACCCTCCTCTCGCCTCCCATCACGGCCCAGCCATTTGCGCCAACCTCCCTCCCTACCCATCCCCTTTCTCCCATCTCATCCACGGGACTCGTCCATTACCCGCTCGCTCAATCTCTTAATCAAGGCCATTAAAGACTTTCTCTGCACACAAACGCTCCCAATCCCATTGTCCGCTCCAAACTCTCTCCCCCCCCCCTCTCTCTCTCCTCGCTCCAATCCGCCCCCACCTCTCCCCCAACCCTCAATCTTCCTCCCCTCTCTCTCTCTCGCCTGTTTCCGACCATTATGCCCCCTTACTACACCCACAAAACCTCTCCCCGCACCCTGCCCTTGAATTTAACTCCTCATTCCCTTTCTTATCGCTTAGTAACCACCTCGGGGACTTGGTTACGGTGGCGCCTTCAGGCGCCTAGGTAAGGGAACTATGCGGCTGTCGTATTATGCATTTCATACATATTTTTCTTTCGTATATATAATTTGTAAGATTATTGTAGGAAACTGTTAGTGCCAAATGTGTATTTTTGTTCACTACTACATATTTTTCTTGTTCATATCTACCTGCCGGTCCATCATGTTAATATAAATTGAAGGAATTCTTCATATAGGAAATATGTTGAAGGACTACCTAAAGTTTTCAATCTTATTTGTTTCATCAGCATTAGGTGAATGTATTTGCTAGAAGTAATAGATATCGTCATCCTTTCCGGAGGAATGTTTGCGTACACGTAGAGCACATTTAAGAAGATACACTCATACGCCGCAGATATAGTGATGGAATTAATGCAAGTCATGCCCCGGACACAAAAATGCAGTTCGAAATGGTGCCCTACATTTTACTTAGTCGTACAACGTAAGATACTCATGGGGACCGTGTCGGTGTCGTTGCTAGAGTGGCTTCCTATCTCTATGACCCAGGTTCGAATCCCCGCAGTGGCAGATTCTTTCCAGTGGCATTCCAGGCCTCTCTTGAGATTTGTGAGAAGAGCAATTGAAACACAGTAGGATTGGTCATTAAACTGTAGACTTCTGGCCGCCTTTAGTTAAGAGAAGGCTAGTGTAGACACCACGTTTTCTCAATCCTTCCTTCGCTTCCTGGAAAGTCCCTACCTCTAGTCCACTACCCACCTGTTCTAAATGACGTAAATGACGTAGTTGCAGGTCTCCTCCCCTGAAAAAAACTAAGCAAGATACTCATGCATGTTGATGTCGGAAACAACATTGAAAGTCACATTTTCGTGCTACTACATGCGTAAACCGAGATACCTTATTGAACGAAACCTGAAATGAAGCTAGAGATTTCTCTACATTCACAACATCTCGTTAGAAGATCAAATAACATAGATGAGGATCAGAACTGAAAGATATGATATAGAGCAGTAATGTATTGCAATTATAAGTAATGAACTTTCGATCTGGCTCAATAAACAGTTAAACGTATTTGTATCAAAACTTTGATGCCGTTCAGTGAATGGCCAGATAAGTTAAGTACTCCATCTGTGAGATGGAAAGTTGAAGCTGTGGTCTCCTCGACGCCTTTTCGTAAGAGCAGGCTGATGCCGTCGCGTTGCAGGGATTTTTCGCCACCCCTTCTCCTTTCCCTACCACTCCTATCCTTACAGCTTTCCTCACGGTCTGAGCAGCTTTTAAGGGCAAGACGTAAATGAGTACACTAATGACTGAATGAGTGGTGTTGAGATTTTTCATTCAACGGAGACTTTTCAATGCTAATCGTCTTCTTTTGTCGAATTGCATAGCTTTTAACTCATTTCATGCATATTTATTTCGTCATTTTTGGTCAAAAATCCTAAAGACCGCTTTACAGATACAATTTTTTGTACAATTTCTTGTGTAAACGCTTGTATAAACTGAACAAAATTGTATGTGTGTCTGAATGGAATTAGAACAGGTTCTATTTTCCGTTGAGTGATTCAGAAATTCGCACAAGCGTTCACACAATTTGCCGCTTTACGCGGTACAATTTCCTCATACAAGCGTTTGTACAAGGAATAGTACAAAAAATTGTATCGTGTAATGCGGCCTTAAGATTAGCTTGATGCAGCTCTCCACTTGATTATCATATCGGCTAACACCTTCACATTAACAATTTTCTTCTCTTTCACATTCTTCACTACTCATTTCATATACCCATAAGAATCATAACTAAAAGTAAGTCTATGAAAATTATAAAAGTACCATGCATATGGGAAACGCGATAATTTTTTCCTGCAAAAATCATTTAACCCGGTTTAATCAAGTCTGAAGTCTGAAAGTCTAAATACTCAGCCTATGAATTGCATC
Organism: Platycnemis pennipes; assembly: GCA_933228895.1. Lineage (NCBI taxonomy): Eukaryota > Metazoa > Arthropoda > Insecta > Odonata > Platycnemididae > Platycnemis > Platycnemis pennipes. Next base: position 60,454,687 of record OW121853.1, read on the forward strand.
TCCAATGCTATTATCACATATTCTGCGTTGAAATAAGGAGAATCATACCTTTCCATGAGACATTCAATGGGATATCATACTATGGTTCATAATGAAAATATTTTTCTCCATCGAAAAAATACAAATCATCAGGATGTACATCTGGAGCATGTTTCTTTACGGCCGTGAGGCATGGACGATGACAGCAGTGGAGAAGAAAAGGGTGGAAGCATTCGAAATGAGGTGCTACGGAAGAATGATGAAGATAAAATGGATCGACCGAGTAACAAACGAAGAAGTATTAAGAAGAGTAGGAGGAAAGAGAAGCCAGCTGAAAACTCTAAGAAGACGGGATAACTTAATCGGCCATATCTTAAGGCACGATGGCCTGATGAATACAATCGTTGATGGACAAATGTATGGGAAGAATGGCAAAGGAAGGCCTCGAGTGAGATATAAGGAACAATTGATGAAGGATGTGAAAGATAAGAAATAGATAGATAGACAAATAGATAGATAAGCGTCTTTATTGGGGCGAGATCGCGTCTAAAAGTCCACTCTTCCATTTAACCCCGTAACAAACGTAAATATGAAGAGATTTGCCGATAGAAGAACTCAGTGGAGCTGTATGAAACGAATCTGAGGATCGATGACTAATGATGATGAATGATGATGACGAAAATAGGGAAGGCAAATTAAAAATAAAATAACTGCCACGAATTAGAATTGCATTACATTTTAACGTATTTACCGCTGCGAGTGAATGAAAGCGACGTATTTCTACTAAGTTTGTAGGACGGCATGCACTGCTAACGGTGGGCGACACATCGCAAAATGGATCACCGTGGGAATATATATCGGGGTTGTCCAAAAGCCATTACGCTTAAACTGCAATCTTCAGGGTTTAAATGACTTCCATCAGCAAAATTGGGAAGCGATGCGGACATCAAGAAAATTATAAGTTCGCGAGATTGATGACCAGGAAGATAATGGAGTAGGAAGAGAAATGAGCACCGTGAAACGGATACGATGGGAGGAGACGGGAGAGGGGAGGGAAATATCCCGCTTAATCAGCCGACGAGGGTAGAGAAGATGTCAAAAACTTAAGAACTTTCAGCGGCAACATTAGTATGCGACTGATAATCGCAAATCATCTTCATTAGCCCTCTATTCGCGTGAAACCTATTCACGTGTACGCACATTCCCCTTCACAAATTTCAAGTAGGTACAATTCTAAGTGCAAACCGTACTCCGGTCCTACGACGGCAATTCCGAAATACTCAATTCAGATTTAAATATTTTATATACTATCCGTTTTCTCTTAGCTGAAGAAAATCTCCTCGGGTTTTCCACTGGATCAGGTTGTCCATGGCCGACGTTTCGATGCTCGACTCGGGAACCGTCATCAGGGAAGATGAGTGACTCTTCTGCCTTCTGCTAGAAATCATATGCCCTGATGATGGTGCCCGAGTCGAGCATCGAAACGTCGGCCATGGACAACCTGACTCGGTGGAAAACCCGAGAAGATTTTCTTCAGCTAGTTCGCCGGGAAAACCAACGATCTTATTTCGTTGTCTCTTACGTTTTCGTAGTAGGTACACGGGGGAGGTAACTGACAAGTGAAGTAAATATGACATTATTTATTGGTGGGTAGTTTAGGATAATAATAATTTTCATGAGCGTAAGAAGGAAGGAGATAAAGACATCGTGAGTTTTATCTTCTTCCTAATAAAATGCGTTATCCAAAATGTGTTATCTTCTTACTAACAAAACATTGTTTAACTACCCATTTGACTGACGGAGTACCGCTGAAAGAAGCGTTATGTGGCTGAAAAATCTCTACTTCTGTCAGGATTAAGAAACGGGGCCTCAAGATAAAAATCCTGTATGTACCCTAGATAGCACAAAAAACTGATTTCCGAACTCAAATATTCGACTCTATCCAATGTTCTCAGCCCAATCATGGTAGTGAGGTCTTACTTAAAGTTCCCCAATAACATTTTCCAATCAACTCAATAGGTTCAAAATACCTTTTCTCAAGATTTACTAAAAATGAGAAAAATTATTAGGCTTCGAATTAAGGCAATTATCGACCATATTTGTTGATACACCTACCTGTAAAATGTTAATAACAAGACTGGGAAGATTAAATTCGCTACCAATGCGATTAAAATATTAAAATTAAATATTGAGAAGAGCCTCCGGATAAAATTGGGGACTATGATCGAATTCATTTGGAAGATAGGTTGTTGGTGAATATCTGCTGACTTTGAGGCCTAATTAATGAATTCGTAATTAGATATAAATTGTACAGATAATTAATTAAAGTATTACATTTATTCCGACGCGTAATTACCCCTATAATTATTGCTATTGATAGAAAATCCGTTTATCAAAGATAATAAACAATTAAAAATGCTCAGAAATCGATAGATTCAGATGTTTAGGCATTCTAAACAATACGTGGATTAAATCAGCACATACCGACCTACTGGAACAGTATTATCTGCACTGAAACGCTTTGCAATACTGAGAAACTTGTAAATTGACATACAGCCTTAAGGAATATTAAGAAATTAAAATTAAGAAATGCTTCAGCGAGGAAGAACAATCGCGTAAATGATTGCTTTGAACGCGTGATAAAATCGGGCTTAGCTTATTAGAATGGCTAAAGGCAAAAGTGAGAATAAAATGTGTTTATCCATGAAACTCTGGGGAGAAATGACGCCGACACGCGCTATCAGCGGTCTCGGGAACAAGGCGAGAATGTCTTCCTCCTGCCCCCGTCCCTTCCCGCTCCTGAATCTCGCCCCTGTGAGCTTCAATTAGTGAAATGCGCCTGGGAAGGCGTTCCTCTTTCCCCCACTCGCCCCCGCCACCCGCTGTCTGGGATTTCGGCCCCGCTGTTTGAGAAATCACCGCGGCCGCGGGAGTAATGGGAAATGGATGGGGTGAGGCTGGAGCGGGATTGCACTAAAGAGGGGAAGGAGTAGGATAGAAGGGGTGAAGGAGTAGGGTAGCGATGGGAAGGTGACGGCGAGTTGTGAGCAAGTTAAACGTCCATTCCCTCCTTGTGGGGGAGAGCAGACGGATCAATGTCTTCACCCTCTCCGCCTCCTTTCGTCCCACCCGGAACGATTCAAGTTACGAGAACCGCGAAGTTCGCGTTCCGAATTAAGAAATTTACCGTCTTTGAGGAGGTTGGAGGGACAAATCTTAATGATTTATAATGAGGACTCTTAAGAAACGTGTTGATTAGTCATTTATCTCAGGTATAAACAGGAATCAGCGCCGAATTAGGTTTTTCAATTAGGTAAAGTGGGCACCACGCCTCAAAATTTGGAAGTAATGGTGATGCAAGAGCATAAAATTAGAAATTAGATGTTCATGAATAATCTTGCGTCCCCTTCAAAGAGAGTGGCTAAAGATACCCAGGGAATTCTCAAAGGGTTGCGAGTATCTTCCGTAATTTGAATAATATAATGTTGAAACCGTTGTGTAAAATATAAAATAACTGCGAAAAAACCTATAAAAATTACTGCAGGAAAAAAGTGAAAGGTTCCTTAAAAGTTTATTCGTTTATTCACGTCAATTATAAAGCTGTACTCTTATTTATTACAAATGTTTTATTCGGTAGATATTTATGACAAAAATAAAATGGGTTACCCCCGAATCAGCTCTCGGATCGGACTTTTTCGGTTAAAAAGGTGCTCAGTTATTTTATTAAAAACCCAGCCAATAACTTGACCCTGACAAAAAGATAGTTATGTAGAAAAGAACTGATTCTCGAGAGACTTATGATACAGGTCAATAATAATGACAATAAAAACGTTTTAGCTTTAAAATGTTACATGAGCTTTGGAAATGCTAGTAAAGAAATATTTTAGACCGTACAAATATTTTTATTGTAATTAAGTAGCATTAAAACTGTCGCTGTTGGCCGTGATATTTGGGTCGTAAATGTAATGGCCGAACAACCCACTGGTGACTGGTTTTTATTCAATTTCGGGGTGGAATGTCGCGCTTACATTGGCGCTTAGCGTTGGGTGGACGCAGGGATATGATGTCAATGGTTGGAGGAAAAAATCACATATCTACACGTACTGCTGTAAATGCAACCAGTCAAGACATGAGAAATTCTTATCACCCGCAGACAAGGGTGAAGGGTATAAAAGGGTTGCCAAGATAAGTTACATGGACATAAAAATTAAGAGAATTGAAAGACTACGAAGCAGAGGCTTGATTCCTTGGTAACACACACTTTATATTCAATATTAAAACGTGCCCTAAATTTCGTCTCGATTGTTGGTTTACACTTAATCACGTTGATATTTTACATACCCTCTAAATTTTAGTGAAGAACTAATGGTAAACAGGTGGCAAAACATTCACCATTAAGCTTTGTTGTCCACAGTTCTTTATGCTCACATTTCAACTAGATAGTTCCACAAGATCTATCCCCTTTATTTAGCTGAAAAAGATATTGGCAAGTACTCCCGTCAACCCTCAGCGACCTTTCTCACTCCAAAACTGTTAACTCCTTTCCTTGAGGCAGCCAAAAGTACTGCTTACGGCTTATAAATGCAAATTTTTCGTCTCCCAATTTTCATGCAAGCCGGCGATTCTGAAGAAGAAGCGGGCGGGAAGGATGGGGGGAGGACGAGGTACTCGGAAGGAAAATGTAAGAGGAGAGGGGGGCAGAGGGAGGAAGAAGTTTGGCCGATCCTTACGGAAGCCTATCACAGGAGGCTAAAATGTAACGGGGTGGGCTTATGGGAGCCGAAAGTGGCACGTGATTGCACTGCGAAAGAAAGAATGAGCAAGGGGGGACCGGGAGGCTTGAGACTTTCGGAAGTCCCTTTAGCTCGGGAGGTGGAAGGACTATATGTGTAGGGAGAGAGGTGAGAGGTTTGGAGAGAGGGTGGAGGGAAGTAGGCCCGAGGAAGATTCCGGGAAAACGTTGCTGGGAGAAATAAGAACATCTCGAAGATATGAGTATTGGGAACGGCATTCAGTTAGGTATAGATGCATGTGTAGCTTTGCCAGACGAACCATCAACGTGGAGCTACGGCGAGGAAGTAATACCTTTGAAGATACAACTTTGAAGCTACGGCATAACATCCAAGGTGGAGAGGTTATCCTTGACAGTAGAGGTCAATCTACGAGGTGACGCTTTCGATAGGTAGGTTATCTAATCTGTCTCGAAAGTAGTCATTGTACTTAAGAAGTTCTACTTTTTGATTTTTCCTACATCTACATAATACTCTGCAAACCACCGTAATGAAGTACAGCAGGGGGTAAACCATCACCAGGCATCTCATTCACGATTAGGTTTTTAGTACATAGCTGTCCTTTATGTTCACAGTTCAACTAGACATTTCCACAAGATCTTTCAACTTTATTTTGAAAAAACATTTTTGGCGCGTTTAATATCTATTCCCGTTTTTAAATATTTTCTATCAAAAAATCCCTTTTCGTGCATGCAATAATACATGCAACCTACATGCTACAGAGTAAAATGCAATAGATGCATGCAAAATAATACGATAAAACTGCTTGGAAACATCTTTTATATGTATTCACGAAACACACGTAACTAAATTTTTAATGTCTGCTAAGCTATATAATAACTGATTATTCAGGCATTTCCAAAAAGAAATAAGTTATATAATCCAAAGCGTGTATAAGTAAGTAAAGTTAATACATAAGCATGTTAAAAAGTAACTATTGTCCACTCCTCTGTATCAAATTCTACAATGCATATGTAAATTCCCCCATGTATTTTTGCTGTAATCTACTATTATTTTAAGTATTTTTCAAGGGTAAGTATCCTGAATCCTTATTAGCCATTACTTATTACAGTTACCTACACTTCTTCACGATTAAAATTTAGTAGCTCAACATACATGATCTTACCATAGTGTTTCCATCGTGATCTAAGTTCCATACTAGACAACCGTTTACATTAACCTCGTAAAAACTGAGTTTTCTTCGGAATAAAAAGTATAAGTATTCTTAAGAATAATATGAATTTGTTTATATAAAATAAAATATCACCAGAGTGGAGAGTAGTAAATTTTTCATATCGGATCAATCTTGTGGCTGGCTCAAAAATGAGTAGGTAGGTATTTATAATTATCCTTGCTGGTATAGGTGATTACATGTATGTCTAATCCCTGAAAATACTTCAAGTTCTTTACATCTAATTTAGATATCGTTATAATAAATCAGAATTCCAGTACACAACCATCACCCAACGAACATCACAATAGATTTCAAAACGATCAATATGTGGCATATGAAAAAAATAAAAAATATATTTTAATATCGTTAAAATTTGGACTATGTAATTGAAACCACATATATCATTAATCCTTTTTCATAAATCTTAAAGAGTACACGCAATAAAAATTGTAACTTTTGTTCAGTTGAGATATACAAATGTTTAAAGTACGAGACGTAATTTTACCGCTAGGCCTTGTTACTTGGATTGAATTCTTAGCTTTGTTTTTAATTGACTCACTACAAATCTGAATTGGCCAAAGTTGTGAGACGGAAAGCATGACATGCATGTTTTATCATAAGAGCTCAATCGAAATCCAAAATCATTTTACAATTAATGACAAGGTGTGAATTTATAATTTAACAATAGAAGACACCACGTAGAAGAGAATTTAATTCTATAATCCTCCAATTCTGTGAATTGGATCATATTAGAGGAGAATTTTATGTGAAAATTTGGCACATCTGTCCGGAAATAAGACTATGGAGTTCCAGTAAAGACCTCTCAGAGAAATTTCCATTCAAGATAACGCTCACTCCACTGATTGTGAGACCGTCTCCCTTGAGATTGTACAGTCCATCTCCATGCTCAGGCCTGCGAGCATAGAGCGTATAGCCTCCATCGTCCGAGCTCTCCGAAGGCCATGCGTCAAGATATTACTTGCAATCTCTCCAACTGGGTCCCACTCACTTAATTCCAAGTGGGAGGGGATACGGTCGGAAGATTTATGCCCGGGTATGGCGCCTCGTCGGGGTGGATAAGAAGGGGTGCAAGGAACGCGTATGGTGATGAGTGAGTATGGTAAGGGTTCCTTTCCCGAGGCTTCTCTTTCCATATATCTCCTTCTCTTCTTCCGTCGTGATGCCGACCAAAGTCATTCGGTGGTCTAATCAATGGGCATATAATAGGCGTGAACAAGTAAATTACCAACTAGACGTCAGGCGTCTTCATCAGGCCATCGTGTCTTAATATATGGCCGATTAAGTTGTCCCGTCTTCTTTTTAGAGTTCTCAGCAGACTTCTCTTTTCTCCTACTCTTCTTAGGACTCCTTCGTTTGTCACTCGATCGACCCATTTAATCTTCATCATTCTTCGGTAGCACCACATTTTGAATGCTTCCACCCTTTTCTTCTCCGCAGCTGTCATTGTCCATGCCTCGCTGCCGTAAAGAAACGTACTCCATATGTATGTTCTTATGAATTGTTTCCTTATTTGTTAATAGATTCTTCTGTTATTAGAATGCCCCCTTTACCTGGACTATTCTAATGACTATTTATTTCTTGCTATCGTTGGTTACTCGGCTTCCCAGGTAACAGAACGCTTCCACCTCCTCAATTGTTTGGTTCCCTAGTTCACTGGTCCAGGCTGTTTTTCTCTTGCATACCAATGCCTTAGATTTCTTTTCTTCCTTCCTTCTACTGCATACCAATACTTTAGATTTCTTTTAATGATCTTCAGGTGATATATGACTATTTTACTTTCCATGGTCCTTCGTGGTTCCATTCTCCTTAATTATTTTTTATTATTACATTTAATATTGGAAAAAAAAGTTCATTGCTCGAATTTTGCCATCGGGAAGGAGAGAATGCCTTTCCATTTCGTTCCGAGGGTGACTGCGCTGCCTTTCCCGCCGCTGCACCAATCCGTGTCATTCATTCCGTCCCCTCACTCGTTCCCGCCTCAACCCCCCCCCCCCCCACCACGTCGAGAGAATAAATAAAAGCGCGTCGGGAGTGTACACACACACACGGAGACACGAAGAGTGCAATGACAAATCGAGCGTGGTAGAGTGGTCGGAGTGCGACTTTGCGCCTGGCTACGGGGAGCCAAAAGGGAGGAGATTGAAGGGGGTGGCTCGCTTCTATGGGGGAGAAGGGGGTGGAGAAAACAGGGGAAGCAAGCGACCGGGGAGGGGAGTGGAAGTGGAAGGGAAGGGAAAAGGGTGTATGGTTTTGGGGAAGGGGGCAAGCGGGAGAACTCGCGGAGCGGGAGGAAAAGGGACCGGAGCGAAGACTAGAAGAGACACTGGGGGTGAAAAGAAGAGAGGGTGGGTTTCACGTTAGGGGTGCGGGTGGGACGAATAACCGGGAGAGTTGATGCAGGGTGAGGGGACCGAAATAAGAGAAAAAAAGCAGTAAGAAACAAAAAAGCTTTTTGCTGCGCTATTCGCCATTCAATTGTTGAGTCACGCCACCGAGTTAGGTGGGGGAGAGCTCCATTAGTGGCGGGGCCGTGAATTCGAGGGTCTCCGACCAACCTCCCCTCTGCGCCCACCCCTTGCTCTCGGATCCCAAGCCAAGGATGAATCCCTCCCACCCCCCCTATATGCATTTTATCTCCTCCCCCACCTCCGGGTGTATCCCACTATAGAGCCTAAACATGACGGAACCCCGCCACCACTATCCCCTACTTCCAACCGTGGCCCCGTTTCCTTCGTCCAGGAAACGCCGGGGGCCTTGTGCCCCTAGGATCTACGCCGGCCCCACGTCGATATCGACGTCTGGATCTTCTGTCGGAGGAAAAAAAATATGATATCCGGTTCCCAATTCCTCGAGAGTTTTTCCCTCTCCCGCAGCTCAGTCAGGATCCTATTGAAAAGTCCTTCCCGGATATGGAGAGAAAATATACTGGCTGATATAATAACTCCTAATGATGGGATCCGGCTATTTTTTCTCCCTCTATTTCGTTCTTCTCCTTGTCCATTGAAATCTTGTTTTCAGCGGAAATAGTGTCCCATGAAGATGTAGATATAGCTGACGTGTACATGGCTTCCAAGATGTATATATACATGAGTATTATTGGTATATACAGGCGGTGTAAATTATAGAAAAGTACATAATCCTCAATTAGAAACTATACAATCGGAACTGAAGATTACGTATTAATTTTCTCTTGCGCGAAGAATTTATAACTTAAACCATCGAGAATTTCAACTAACAATTTCAAAGAAAGAGCTTCATTTGTGCTAGTCCTCAAAATAGAATGCGGAAGAACAAGTAATAGCATAGTAATCCCTACCATGCATATTTTGACAATTGGGGGAACGAACGACGACGAACCCCTTTAACAACAAGAGGCAATAATCACTACCGCCTTAGCAATGCACTAATTCATCCGTTTAGAGCAGTGGTTCCCAACCGGTGGGCCACGGCACTTTAAGATTCCGGGAAAACAGCAAGAGATGCCACGAGATTCTATCCCTGGAAAACGAAAAAATTTTTGGCAGGGCAAATTCTGAATTGGTTCCTCTCCACCCAACAGATGGTAAGAGTAATGGAAGAACTTATTCCTACCCAAGGGCTAATCATTGCAAAGCGCTGATCATCCTTCGTAATGAAGAGTGAAGAGCAGTTGGATAAATAAAAAACATCTAAGAAAGGTCTCCCAAGACTGTAATCTCAGTCTGAAAGGTACTGCCAACGTAAAAGCTGAGGAATCACTGATTTAAAGGAAAACATTTACAAAAAATCATAAATATTTCATTTCGTATGTGATCGTCAGAACTGTGATGGGTCAAACAATTGGTGTACTGGTTAGAACACAATCCTCTCACCAGGACGGCCCGGTTTCGAATCCTGGCAATGTAAAATATTTTACATTGGAAACCGGCCCCTTCTTGAGTATCTTTTGGAGAACATTAGAGTACAGGACTCGGTCTGTAGGATGAAACATTAAGCCTTAGCGACTATTCGTTAAGAGCAGGCCGAGACCGACGCTGGATTTCTCACAAGCCTCCCCTCTTTCCTTCAAATTTCATCCTAGTAACTTTCCTCCCAGTCTGAAGCGCCAATTAATACGGATACAGGCTTAAACACACAGGTGATGTCAGTAAAACTGTTTTGTAGAAACTTATTTAAAATGCAAAAAAGCACTTTTCAAGCCGCTTATTGAAAGGGAATGAAATTAACTCACCAAAACGTATGTGGCCAACATAATTTATAAAATTAGGAGGGTGTTTTTTTAAAATCAGCTGGAGGTTGTTCAATCATACAGATATCTGCTTCCAAAATTGCTCGGTCCAAGGACTTCTCAGAAGCTTATGTAAGAAATTTAAGTTTGACTTTTGGCTTAGAGTGGTTGGTTCTATACATTGGAGCACGAATACTATATCCTCAGTGGCCACATGTCAAGTGGCCACATTTCAATCGAGAGTCAAAGAATTCAAACTTTTCATGAACCATAAATCATGAAAGTGATAGAAACATACTTAACAAATAAATTTTTTATATCTCTTCATGTGTAGACATGTATATGACCAGTAAAATCAAAGACCCTTTCTCACTGTTTTCACTACAGTAAAAAGTATGAAAATTTATTCTCGGTTAAAATTAGCACATTTGCCAATAAAATTGATCTTAGATAGCCAAGTGCTTCACTGACAAATATACCTATCTCTAAAGGTCCATAATGTATACCTTTCCCTTTCTCAAAATTTACGTATCAATCTTTGATTACTTACGAGTACCACTGAAATATCTACTCTTGAGCGTAAAATACAAAATATGGTACGCAAGAATGGAAACATTGTCTTGTCCTTGGACTATTGAGCCTCTCTCTAATCGCGCCCGTTTTTGAGTCTTTCCAAACCAATTATGCACCATTTGGCCCTTTCTTCCTCCAGATCTTCCTTTTAGCCCTTTCGTCCCTACATACTTCCTCCTCCCTTCACCCTCCAACCCTTCCTGTCCGACTTGATAAAGCCTTGTACCTCCCCCACTCCCTTCGACGAGGGTTCACCCTCGCCAGCCCAAGAAACACCCCTCGACGCGGCGCCTAATGGCCCGCTAATGCAGTGAGCATCAGACACAAGGCCGAGGGGATTAGGGTGTCCCGTGCTTCGGCATAATTGCACTGGACTTGTTTTCGCTCTCGACGATTGGTTTAGCTGAAAGTCCGAGATCGAGCAGCACCAAGCAAGGGGAACGGGGTAGACTATGGCGGGATACAATCTAGAGGTTGACGGAGAAATAACATTGCCCTGGTACGAGATCCACTGGCAAAAGGCGGAATTGAATTTCTCTGGTTATTTCGGCAAACTTTCTAATGTGTTATGGTGAATAGAAAAGTTATATTAACGATTGTTTGATGCATTCAAATTTCCCTCGGCTCTTCAAATCCACAACAAGCCAAAAGATTAAACAGTGATGAAAACAATTCCGTTTTTTGATCACGTTTTATAGTCATTCTTAGTATAGTATAGTATGGTAAAGCATAGTAAATGCGAAAAAAAGACAGATGTGGAACTATATTTACAAGAGATAGCGAAGCAAATAGTTACATGTTTTAACTCAATCAATACTGATTATCTCCATCCTACACGGTTTCACTTCCCTTTTTTCATTCATATTCAATTTCTAGCGAAAAAGGTCTTTAAAGAGTGCATTAGTTTATTCTATTCGGAACTAATTTCAAGCTGACTTTGTGAAGAGTGAAAAGCTTTTAATTTTTTTCCATTATCCGCAATGAAATTCATATAAATTAAAGAGATACACAGGTTGCTTAAAATAACACGATAAAGTTTGTGACACAATACTCTTCTTCTATCGCATTGAGTGATTCCAATACATTTGGTTTATCTTTCACAAATTTGATGAATATATTCATCAGCATTTGCAGTAATGGACTTATTTTATAGAGTAGCTAGTTACTTCTGTCAAGGCGGGCTCGGGTTTAATACTGGATAACAATTTGGTTTTGAAGCTAGAGGGGTTGATGGAGAGAAATGGAGCGAAAAAACAAGTGAGGGAGGAGGGTGTGCCGGGAGGTATTCGAGGGAGTAGGGTGGGAGGAAAACAATGACTTGAGGTGGGGAGAGGCCAGGACCACGCACCGAGAGATTGGGTCGAGATTAAAGAGTAGTGTCCCGATGTGACGGGGTTTAATTAGAGTAAGTGGTTTTGTATGTTTCCAACCGGGAGCGCCACGCCGCTGTCGCCCCAGACGATTCGCCCGGCCATTGTCTCCCGCTGCGGGACGACACGGCAGAACAAGATTCTACTCCTCCCTCTCGCTCTCCCTCACTCGACGTTCCCCGAGAATCGATTCAAGGAGTTGTCCCTCTCTCTCCCGGCAACGGTGTTTCCCAACATTTGCGTTAACGCCTGCCTACACGCCTTTGATAAACAATTATGGGTGCCCGCACGCTCCTCTTCCCTGGTCGTGACGAGTACCTAACGTGGAGAAGTGACCAATCTCCTCAAATGGCTCTCTCACGGACGACAGCAGACTTGTGAATGATAGGATATATTCCTTTCACTGATGATTTAAACATATATTATTTTTCAGTAAGTGCGCTGCTTAAGTTGTATTGCCTAATTGAAGCTAATCATTAAACAAAATAGCACATATATGCTAGGGGTGAACCCGTGAGCTATTTACTAGTTTCCGCGGTACTTACAAACCTACTACGGTAGCTTGGGTGTATATGAATCAACCTCCCGAATATATATTTTAATATGATAATGAAGACTTTATACCTTGTTTTTTTAAATATGGTAACGAATAACATCTTGCATAATATATAGTAATGACTTATTCTCTTTCCGTGATTGCTATGTAATCTTTTCCATAAGTATTTGATGCTCACAGCATTTTTTTTGGTGCCACTTGAATGTATATTTTTCATTGTTCTTCTTAAGATAGGCCAACGATTTCTTTAAAAATATTATATTAATCTTATATATATATGCCACATTCAAGGCATTAATATATCACCACCTCTCAGAATTTATGTATGGGTATCCGTCAGTTATTCATTTGTAGCCTTGTACAAATTTCCCATCACATCCTTTATGGGACTGCCTTTTTATCCTATTCCTTTCCTGTGACTAAGACAAGTACCTTTCTTCACCCTACTGAGATACATGTCCTCTAAATTCTAAACCCTATCATTAAATATCATTGTTACTGTAAAATGCAAACTTAAATTAAAAATTGTACTTCTGCAAAAGAGTAATGTACTTTACAGGGATGTTTGACACCCGTCACCTGGAAGTGACAGCCTAAGAAGGTTTCAGTTTCCATCCCGGTTCAATTCCGCAAAAAAAATTACTCGCAGTCATTTAACATGATTTCATGGCTCAATTTTCACGAAGAATTGGAAAAGCTTCATCAGATTACGTACCTTTAATTATACCTACATGATACCTATTACACTCATTCTATGTAGCCTATTTCACATCCATTTACAGTAACACCTCCTTTAAGCGGCCACTGTGCGGCCAGAAGTAAGGTGACCACTTAAGGAGGTAGCTGTTTGGGCAGATTCCAATGTACTTATATTTAACGTGTTTTACACAACAGCACAGATTTAATTCACTCTTCAATAAATAATGCAATTACACTCAGAGAAAATAAGAGATTATGATTTTTTTGGCTTAAATACACGTTAAAATCGTGATTACTTGCTATGCGAAACCGTAAAAATATGCAATTTAAGTTAAAAATTAAAGCATATCTCGTAATATGCTTTTTATCACCATCGATTACAAATTTATGCAAGTGAGTATATCAAGGCATAGATTAGTGCTGAGTGCTTGGGTTGTCCCTTGTTTCGATGCGGGGGATCACAGAGCCCTGGGGATATATGCAGAGGCTGCCGTGGTTGACGGGAGGTTGGATTTGTTGCGCTGAGCGAGAGAGAGGAGAGTGGAGGGAGATGCAACGACTCAGGAGGGGCGTGTGGAGCCAGGCGTGCGACAGTATTTTGTTTCGAGAGTGAATTTCGATGGGTCGCATTGAACACTGGATGGGTTGGGCTCCCCGAACGGTTTTCGTGTGCCTCATTCCAGACAACATGCACCGTTTGCTTGGGCTGAAGGGAATAAAAAGACATTGAACGCTGGGACATTTTTTCCTCTAATATGGAGGGAGGAGATTGAAGGGAGTAAGGTCGATTGAAGCCACAGAGGACCATTTACAATAAAAAAGTCAAGAAAGTTTAGGATAAAATTATTCTTTCTACTTCAATACTGTCATTTGAAAATTTTTTCGGTAGTGCGGAAAAATAGAGACGTTGCATGAAAAAATGCTTACCAACTCTTTTCCTAATGATTACCAAAGATGGAAATTGACTTGATGTAGACTCAGTAAGTTATAGTAGAATTGTATGCCTCTTTTCCAACAATAACGCATTTAAATTGAAGAATTTACAACGAGTTTTATTCTATTATTACGTCATTTATATAAAACCATGATATGGTTTTATATAAATGATGTAATCATGGTTACTTCACTGTCATTCACCGTGTAATAATTCCTCTGAAATTAGAGTAGATTTTAATGATTTTATTATCAAGCAAAATAACGGTCACTAAAATAAACCTAGAATTATCTCGATTCTTCAGGGGGATAGGCTTTGAATCTAGTTTAGAATCTGAAAGAAGAGCGTATGCTTATATGCAATTTAGTTTGGACTCTCTTTAAATATGCAGAAATTATTTCCCTGATACAGTAACATCGGTACAGTAACACAGAAGTTCGATCATACCGGTTTCTAAGTTTTTTGCCTACAATAAACACATAAAGAAAACGAAAAACACATGAGTTTGCGTATACATTAATCCATAAGCTTATGAAGATAATTTTTTTATATTCATGGAGGAGATAAAATGCGAAGGATAACGATTTAATAAATCAAAGACAAAGTAAATATCGGGAATAGATCTATCCGTAGTTGTTGAATTAAGCAAAGAGAAGCGTAAGTTTCCTTGGATTGTTTCGCGTAATTTCACCTCTAGATTCCAACTTCTCCGAATGTAAATAGTTAATTAATATTAATAAAACGGTGCTCAAAACACACCCCCACTGTATATTGACATCTTTGCTTCATATCAGGTACCTAGTTCAAATTTTATGCAAAGAGTCAAAATTTGGATTGAATTTTATCTTCCATTACCTCAAGATTTTAAATTACCCTCTTGAATACGAACACGATAGAGTGGAAAATAAATATTTTCCAACCCTAATTAGTATTCAAACCTATTAATAGATCCTTTTACGAAACGATTTCATTCCCCCATTGGTTGACCTAAGGCACACTCAGTGGGTGAGTGAAAGAGAGAAAGTAACTAGCAACCAGAAACAAAGAAAATCATTAGAAATTCGTCTTTTTGGTAGCAATTAATCTATATTTAATTTCATTCAATAGAGAAAGTAAGGCATTCATTGATAAACTATAAATTTAGCCCATGAAATTGACATTCATTTGACATTTTTCACTAAGTAAAAGCTCCCATACCGAAGACGCTAAATTGATCATCATTTGCTTTTTTTTAACGAATGGAAGCATTGAGGTGAAATGACAATGGAGCTTTATCTCATCCTCTGACTTAATGAGTCATATTGATTCGTTATGGGCGCAGAAGCCGAATGCAAGCATTTTCTCCAAAACACGAACGTGCTCAATTGAAAAAACGTGCCTTGACGATTATTCCAAAGTCATTGCGCGAGATAATACTTTCTCACGCTCAATATCTAATTTCCACCCGGGTGAGTAACGAGAAAAAAAGTTTGGCGTCCATCGAGTGACAACTACCATTTTAATGTGGGGGTTGGGGGGCGTTATTTTCACGACTACAAAAACATCATGAAGTAAGAAAAGCAGAATGGGGGGATCCGAGCATTGTGTTTAGGTGGCTGGGGCATAATGGCCGTGGTTCTCCCGGAAACGGCGCCGCTTTGTCCCAGGGGAGATGATTGATATCGTGCCGGCGTTTCGTCCGCGCCGGAATGGAAGACCCCCTGCGGCAGACACGGCGGAAGAACGCCAGCACGCGTCAAAAGAAACAGAAGGCGAACGGAAGGCGCGCGACGACAGTTCTTAACACTACCTCTTAACGTTATTTGTTGCTGGGGGCAGTTTGGACGGCCGAGTTTGTTCAGTGCCTAGAAATCCTCCGCATATTTCCTACAAGATAACAGCAATAAAATCGAGAAAAAATAAAAAAGTATAAATAAAATTAATGCGAAGGTTTCCACGGTGCTTAGACAGTGAATACTGCATTCTACAGGCCTACAAGACAAGAGTTTTTCCAACAGTACAGCAGGCGTCTTTACACAAAAAGAATAAGAGAGGAAATTAAAAAAAGCAAACACACTCGCAACTATGACCGGGAAGATGGTTATCACCTCAACAACAACTGAAAGAGATTCTTTTACTCGAACTCACACCTTATTGGTCGACGAAACTAACATTCTCAAAAGACCAATCAGAGCGAAGAGATTTCAGCCATACAACGACATCTAAAACGCTGCTTCAAGCACTTTTTCCTCAAGACATCTGCAACAGCAACGAGGTGAAACCCGGAAGATGCCACCTTCACTAAGAGTAAATAAATTTAAAAACCAATGAACAAAGTAAATATATAAACAAGCTCATCAATGGAATAAATTTCGAATCATTACATAACGATTGTCTAAGCTTTGGACGAGGCAGGATATCAGTCAAGAGCGTCAAGAGTAGTGTAAGGGAAGAAGTAGCCATTGCAAGGGCAAAAGTTAATTTGGCAGCTCACGTACCCGAGAGCCAGGGTTTAAAGCCCGGCTGAGGAAGAGGGTATTCAGCTGTAAACTGTGAGCATATGAGAGCTCAACGGAGAGGATTTTAGCTTCAGAATTTCGAATTACGTCGTATGGGACGTCAAACTGTGTGTGTGTTCCCCTTGGCTCCATTCCATTATAGCAGGAATTGTGTACTTCCAAGGAATCACCATGTAATATTAAAATAAGAGCAAGGTTACTTGTGTACATTATGTAAGTGCTGGGCAGCCATAATAGGCACGATGCATATCTTTAACTAGTGCTGGAAGAATGCTATTTCCACGTCAGAATATTCTTTTGCTTTCGCCAGTAATAGGCAGTTAAAGCACAGCACCAGTTCTTGCATATTTTCGGACTGACTTACGTTTAATAATAGCATAAGGTGTAAAACTATGAAATGTCTCATGAGACAAATTTATGCTCACCATTTATTTTGCTGCACCGCCCAATTATTATTGAAAATTTTGGAGGAGAGAAATTAGACACATTCGACAGTGTGCATATTTTATGCGTCTGAGGCTGCTTTTAAGCTGCTTAAAAGATTTTGACCTTGGCAGCTTAACTAGCTAAAGCACACGGTGTGAATTCGGGAGTAACAGATTCGAATCTTAGACAACGTGAATGATTTCTTCTCACTTGAAATCTTGCTCTTTATAAACTACGATAACCATGATTAATCAAACACCAACATACGAATAATACGTTTCCACTGCCTCCAACCATATTTCTCCCTCTCTCTCCCATCATCCTCCTCATCCCATGACCCCACCCTTTCCAAATCCCCACTACCATTTCGGGGGGTGAAATGTGCCAGCACTGCTTTTTTGCCACCCTCCTACGCCTCTCTTCAAAGTACTTGTCTTCATGTCCCCCCCTTCCCACCTCCATATCGGGACCCCCTCGAAAATGCACCAGCACTCCTCGCGAAACCACCGAGAATCTATCGCACTTTGCAGGGTTTGAGTAAGTAAAGTAAAGACCATACATTCCGGAGGACGGAGGAGGTTAGATACATCTAAATAGTACCCTGCAAACCGCCGCAAGGCTGTATGAAAGGTGGTAAACCATCACAAGACGTGCATTTAAAGTCAAAAGAGAATTAAATCTACACCTACTATTACAAAGGGATGCAAAAATACTAGTCCGATCATACACAACTTAAATGCGACTGAGAGATAATATGTTAGTTTCGGGGCAACACCTACTGCCGGCGCAGAAATTATATATATTAAAAACATCAAAACAGACTGATATTCTACCAACACCTACAATATTTTTTGTAGTAACCACTAGTATCTTCGCTGTAATGCGTCATCAGAGCTAAATGACCCTGGATGTCGAAGCACCATAAAAATCAACTGTTACCAGATTCAGCTGCCGCGCCTTGCAGTTAAAAGG
The DNA here is from genome assembly GCA_933228895.1 of Platycnemis pennipes. Lineage (NCBI taxonomy): Eukaryota > Metazoa > Arthropoda > Insecta > Odonata > Platycnemididae > Platycnemis > Platycnemis pennipes. The sequence goes on from OW121853.1 coordinate 60,472,886, forward strand.
AACGGATTCCGATTCAGACCAAATATGGAGCCGTGCGTGAGAAAGGACGAAATAAGGCATCCGGTTGGAGGTAAGCATGGAAATACGAATCCGAGGAAACTAGGGGCGAAGGGCGAAAAGATTCCCAGAGGACGGATCGCGGCAACGGAGACCTTGAGTATTTGCTTACGCCTCCTGGTCGGGGCGCGGGAATGGAAAGCGTTTAGCAGGGGTGTTTTTATGAGCCCTAGAGCGGGTAGATCGAACATCCCCCTCCCTCCCCAGGGGAGTGGAAATCGATGCGACGCGCAGGGAAATATCTCTGAAACCAGAAACAGTCGGGCATGTCGAAAGGACGCACTCTTTTGAACTCTAAGAGTTTTACTAAGATTTTAGCAGTAAAATAAGAATTAGGTTATAAGGTTCTCTACAACTTTATATTGCAGCATCCAAGCTAAACTTTCTATAAGTAATAGAAGTTATTCAGAGGAGGCGACCGACAGCTAAGGTCATTTGCGCATTTACGAAATGTGAGTCGTTGGGCAATGGCAAAATCTTTTCCGGGAATGGAGGAAGGGTGGAAAGAAATCCGGCGTCAGTGATAGTCTACCCTTATCCAAAGGCGCCAAAAGAACCACGGTTTAACGTCCCGTGCGGCAGACAGAATGCTGGTCCCACACAGCACCCAAGTGGTGGTCGGTATACCAATGAAAAATCTGCCTCAGCCAGAATTCAAACACGAACCCACGGGATGTGAAGTCTGTTATCCCCCCGAGATTGTTAATACTAAGGAAAACCAATTATAAGATACACAATAAGAATTGATAAAGGAAGGTATTGATGACATCTCTAGAGATCTATGCTGGTTTTTATAGGAGTATGGGTTTAAGATATAGTGAGAAGTAAATTGGTTACTAATCCAGAAAAGAGAATATCAATTGATTTTCAAATGAAAGAGTTATTATTTTATAAATTCGAGAATTGCGATCAAGCCGCGAATATCTTAGCGGAGTAACCCGCTGAAATTGACTGATTTTTTCCTTGTGGAAATTCAACTACTATTATTTTATAGTAAGCTTTGAGATTATTTAGATGTAGCCTTGGTAGAGAATGAAGAATGAAGAGAATGCAACGACCGAAAGGAAAACGAATGAATAAGTACATGTGATGGTGGAATACGAAAGAAAGTTGCATGAAAAATCTAAAAAGCAGGGCGGGTAAGTGTATTTAATAGTAAGGGGACTATGGATTTTTCTAACATCGATGTAGACAGGTTTGCTTGTAAAGTTAGAAAGGGGAAGTTAGTATGTTTACTTGAAAAGTTTAGAGGTCAGTACCTTCAGAAGAAGTGGGGGAGAAGTAAGAAAGGTAGAGGAAGTCTACGAAAGCAGACTCTGGCCAGCAAGAAACCAAACAAGAATATCACTGGACCTAAATTTAGTATTGACTGCAGTAAGATCGAAGGTTTTCCCGGCGAACTAGCTGTAGAAAATCTTCTCGGGTTTTCCACCAAGTCAGGTTGTCCATAGCCGACGTTTTGGTGCTCGACTCGGGCACCGTCATCAGGGCAGATGATGAAAGGTCGGCCATGGACAACTTGACCTGGTGGAAAACCTGAGAATATTTTCTACATTGACTGCAATAGTTATCATGAAACTTTGTGGAATTAACGTACGGAATGTCCATTTGAATATTTTATGACGACACAATGGCAGGAGACGAGTTAATATTCGATAAATGATTTTAAAATTTAGCAATTACTGACCCGATTTATTATTGTATTAATGCTAAGGAGCAATTTTCCAGTAGCCGGACTGAGTGCTGAGCACTTTACTGAGTAAAAGACATTGCTACGGACGAAAGAAAACCGATTTGTTTTCCTCAGATTAAGCGAGGAGATAAACCGAGCGGAACCAGTTGACGTGGCAAAGTTTCCGAGGAGGGAAAGCTGAAGGATGGAAACAGAGTCATCCATCCAGCCACCCCTCACCCTACGGGCGCCTGATGCGGCAATCTTCGCCTCAGGGATTGCCGCCGCGGGACCAACAAAGGTCGTATAAACTACTTCCCCCCTTCACAGCCCCCTCACCCGGAAAAAAGGGAGTTGAATTAAATCGTATCCACAACTGTGGTGGAGAAGGTAGGAGTTCAGGAGGGATATAAAGCTTGAGGGGATGCTACGGAAATGTCTCTGGGAAGTAGTAAGAGTTGATGGGTAGAGTGGAGGGCAGCGAAGATCTCTCGGAAAAAACCCCTGCTGGTGTAGCCTTGGAAGGTGGCAATAAAAAGTGATTGGTGCACGCGATGACATCGCGGATGCCTAGTCTAGGTTTATAGCTGTCTACCATTCAAGAATGCAAGAAAACTCTGACCGTAATAGAATCTCACCCCCATTTATATTTTAACACATAAAAACGGCCTCTGATAATTTACATTAAATAAATTCCAAGATAATATTTTCAATGATGAGGTTGAAAATATTTTGCGAACCCCAACTTACTATGGTAGACTGGACCATGACTACAAAATTTGAGAAATTGATTGCCGAACTAACAGATTCAGAATGTCCTTTTTTCCTCATACAATTAGAGATATGAATAGCGGTCAATATGCCCAATACGAGCGTAGGTATCAATGAATAGCATGGGTAGCTACATGTTGGTATAAAGACTTGAAGGTAACTCAACTAACAGCATATTTTGCGTGCTTACTCTGCTATTTATATCTTTTTTAAATAGTGAAGTTTAGACTAGTATATTAATACTAAATCTTTTTTATGTGGTGCAAGTTTGGTGAGAATTCACCCCATTGCCACACACCTTTATGGTGGCTTGCAGGGTATTATGTAGATGTAGATGTCATATGTAGCTCAAACAAAAGGGACATTTAATGATGAAGAGACGGCTATAATACAAAGATGTTACAATTATGAACAAGGGGACAGTAAGTGAAACTCTGCAAGTGCCTGAGTGTGGAAAGAGAATTGGATTATCAGAAAATCTGTAGGATATTTCAACCCTGCCGCGTGAACGGCGGTGAAATTCGCAATAATTGCCATGTGAATTAGGGATCCTGGGTAGCGTAGTGGCCCGGAAAGCCAAAGGTCCGTGGTTCGATTCTCGGTCCAGGTGAATTTTTTCGCATGGCAATTATTGTGAAGATCAGAAAAGCTGATCAAAAAGCATAAGAGCATTAGAGAATCCATGTTAGTGTAAGATGGTAAATATTAAACGGAAGGCGAAAAATGAAGAATTGTATACAAAAGATCCGTGAAGTATAGTGCGGAAGAGCAGATGCAGTTCTATGCGACACAATCTCACACATGATGGGCTTGTCAGCAACATGAATAAGAGAAAAATGAAAGGAAAGATCGCACGAGGACCTGAATGAGTTCATGAGGAAGATAGAAAGGGGTTAAGGAAAGAGAAGGAACAGGATATAACTGAGTATGCAATGAATTGGGAAGGGTGAAGGCAGCTGATAAAGCATAGTGGATTTGAAAACCAATTTTAACGTTGATGGCGATGATACCACATGATATTTATTATATGATACCATATGATATGATATGATATGTGCATGAGTTGCAGGAAGGTATCACGGGAAGCTCTTCAATGCAGACACAAATTCAACTCTGAAGAGAAAATAATGGTTAAAAAAACGAATGCCTTCCGTGTACATGCACAAAAGAGTAAGATGGGAGGATTTGTTTTCATCACGGACACGAGTTATGCAAAGTTATGTTACAAAATTGAGTAAGATTGAAGAACTAGTCGGCCCCGGTGGCCAGTGGCGGCGTGGTTAAGTCCTCACCTTCTAACCTAAGGGTCGCGGGTTCGAGTCCCGTCTGAGTGGATTTTTCACCACTCAGTACATTTAGGTGTTCTCGTCTGTTGTTAATTGTTAAATACCCCGAATTAAAGAACACTTTTTCCGGTGGCAGTGGAAAAAATAAAAGAACATTAGATAAAATCACAGAAAAATTACTTTTTTTAGAATGATCGTCATGCTATTCTTGCATCGAAAATGTCTCATATTGCGAACAAGAAAAATGCGGTTGTTGTACTAACGTCCAATGCTTTTCCAGGACGATGTGGTAGATACTGAACGACATAGATAGGAAATAAGTGCTTTGAATTGATCTTTTCGTCAAGATTCACATTCTCTACTAGGAAAGATATACGGGAATATAAGTCAGGCCTTAGGGGAGACAAAATCTCGTAAAAGGCACAGAGGGGAATGAGAGTGGAAAAATCAAGATTAAAGAGACGTCTATCTATTGGGCCGGTAAATGGGAGTTTTTCCAAGTTCTATGATACACTAGATACAAGGTCTGAAATATAGGGGTCATGTAAGCAATTCTGCTCTGACTTGAATGATTCGCGTTATCTTCAGAATGCATAAAATTTCTGAGCTGAAATGAAATGGCATGTCGTTGGTTATCAACCTCTAGAGAGGAGTAGTCTTCTTCCAAGTGAGTCACGAGGATTTACTCCCCTTTTTCCAATGACCATGGTTATTCCGTTAGCTAGTTTAGTGTTCGCGTACTTTGACTCCTATTTCGTCAATTATACTTATATGCATGAGAAAGGGTTACGAATTGTACACCAACACGGAGAGGAAATAAATTATTATGCAGAATAATATTCGTTGGATTAAAAAATCTGCAGTTTATTTCAACAGCAAATCTACACCTACATCTATACAATACCCTGCAAGCCACCGCGAGGGTGTGTGGCAGGGAGTGAAGATCACCAAGAATGTACTATTGACATGCAAAGAAGCTGCTATAGGGTCTCATGCAAATATATTGTTAGTATCTACATAGTATATAAGGGATTGGTTGTTAGTGCAAGCATCATGCAGTACGACTACTCTAAAATATTTCCCCCACCTAAATATATAACTTCTTGGTATATATTATGTTAATACTGAAAAATGTGTGAAATATGTGTACATACTGAAATAAGAATCAGAATTAATACTAGAATTAGGGTGGGAATCATTATCAGAGCGTAGGTTAAAGTACAGATTAAATCTCTTACAGATATTTAAATCGGATAGCTTTACTGAAGATGTCAGGCATATATTTAAAAAAAACAGCGTATTATGCTTGATTCGACCAGATAAATAAGATTAGAGAGAGAGAGATTGTCGTACTGATAGATTCAAAATGTCATTTTTCCCCAGTACTATAAGAGAATAGAATAGGCAGTATAGCAAAGGGATATGTAGGGGAAATATTTTAGAATAGTCTGTAGTGTATGATGCATGTATTAACAACCAATCCCTTTTTAATATATAGATACTAACAACCTAGTTGCCTGAGAGCCTATAGTAGCATGTTTGCATGTTTATGGTGCATGCTTGGTGATCTTCACGCCAGCCACACACCATCGCGGTGGTTTGGAGGGTATCGTGTAGATGTCGATGAAATACTCAAACCTCTTTCTCCCTTCTCTAAATACACTGTGTTACGCTATTGTGATGACTTTTCCCACCTTTATTAAAGTGGAGCACTATTTTACCGTTAACTAGAGGGCATAACTATATTAAAGATGCATCGGCGTTGACTCTGTGGAAATTATTGATATGGATGTTAAATACAAAGATCTCTAGTACAATATCCACACTTCCACTATTACCACACCTTCGACTATGACCTGACTTAAATGAAGGCGCCAAGGGAACTACGCCTAAACGTCCAATCCGACGGACGGAGTATTGAACTAGAAGTGCTCTCCACCGGTACACCTGATTATGGCATAATGTGCCGAAACCATGGCCGGAGGCGTGGTAATTATTAAAGCGTGGAAATTGTACCAGTAATATTTTTGTTTAACACCGCACAGCTGTTGAAAGCGAAAGGCAAAGTGAATGAGTAAGAAGACTTTTGCATGTTAAAAGTGCCAATTGTTCATCCAGGTTCTTTTAATGTAACCTAGAAGAAAAAATACGTAGCTTTATGTGAGTGAAATTTTTTTCTCGGGCGACGTCGACTAAAGAAGGAAATTTATGCCACAACTCCCAGGCTTCCAAGAGAGAACTGCCGCTCCATTAAGCAAGGCGACATACATGGAACTGGGAGGGTACCGCCTCGCTGTAGGATGGGGGGGATTGTTATGGAGAGGAAGAGTAGGGGGTGTGGACGGTATACAGCAGGGAGGGAGGGTTAGATGCGTGGCGAAGCGGAGACAGAGTTGGGGGCGCTGGGTGGTTTGGCAGCGAGGAAAGAAGGGGGTTCGGAATGGCTTCCACTCGAAGGGGGAAGAGGAAAAAGCTTCGGGAAGGAGGGCAGGGCCTGCAAATGTGATCTCATCGGGCCGGAGGGAGGGAGAGGATGCGAAACCATAAATCTCTCCCGCTTGATGACCAGAGTGCTTTCGCCGGGGTAAGACAATCACGGCAGCCCGTTGCAACGGGATGCAACTCAATTATTGAGATTGTATTATTCCTTGCGACTGCTACAGCGTCCCACAGCCAAGGGCGCGGGTGATAACCGTCCGTGTATCCCGAGATCGTTTGAAGAGGTGCGCTCATGTCTGAATGGAAGTAGAATGCGGCAACTGGAGCGATTACGACGTCGAGTTCATCGAGAGAAAAGCATCGTAAAATTAATAGATTTTCCATTTGTAAAATTTTAATGTTGATGCCTTTTGATGACTTGCTGGTTTAGATAATACAAATCTATTTTGTTCCAAGAAAGTGTTATTAAACCCTTAAAGTTATGTAAAATTCATACTTGATGAATAAGGAGATATCAGGTGATATGAAGTGATGTCAGATGAGTCAGATATATTTACCTAATAGATTATGATCAGAATTTAGTCAACTATCTCTTGTATGTTTTTTTGAAAGTTAAGATTGCCTTACTTAAACACTTATATTGTGATATTATGATCAATACCCACGTTAACATACAGCAATTCAAGCATTATTTATGTCTATAGGATTCTTATGCGGAAAGATTCTTCATGCATTCATGTTTTCACTGGGGCATATTTATTTGAATGGTGTACGGAATTTCTATAGTTAATGATTACCACCTCTACCGTCCACTAGTCTTCTTTAATTCCTTCTTAGCAATTTCAAATCAGGATATGATGTCACATGACAGCCCGCGCATCTCTGTGTCTCCTCATTATCCAGGAGCCTTAGAGCAAACATTCACACCATTATCCTTGGTATCGTTCATCCAAGTACTTTTTTAGTGTGTCCTTAGTCATCTTCGAGTGTGGTAGCAAGGACCTCACTATGTTATTTATGGCTTGCAGGGAAATTGTAGATATGCTCAAGTAGATAACTTTTGCCTGCACGAATATATGGTTCGTTTTACTCTACTACTACATAATACCCGGCAAGCTACCGTAAAGGTGTGTGGCAGGGGGTGAATTCTCACCAAAAATGCACTACATATCATGCATAAAAAAGGGTTAGTAGTAATATACTAGTCTAAACTTCACTATTTTTAAAAGACAAAAATAGCAAAGCAAGCATGAAAAAATATGCTGTTATTTGGGTTAGCTTAAAGTCCTTATACCAACATGCAGCTACCTATGCTATCCATTGATACCTACACTCGTATTGGACATATTTACCGCTATTCATATCCCTAATTGTAGGAGGAAAAAAGAACATTTGAATCTGTCAGTTCAGTAATCAATTTCTCTAATTTTGTAGCCATGGTCCAGTCTACCATTGTATGTTGGGGTTTGCAAGATATTTTTAACGTCATCACTAAAAATATTACCTTGGAATTTATTTAAGATATTAAGTCTAAATTTCAACCTGCGATCTGACAATGATTCCCATTTTAATTAATTTAATAGACTGGTTACGCTAATATGGTTATCGTACTGTCCCTTTACAAATCTTGCCGATCTTCGCTGTACACATTCCAGTTTATTATTTAGGCCGATTTCGTAGGGATCCCATATTTTCAATGATTCATCGGAGACCATGAAGCCTTAAAGGTGGCTAGCAATTTAATCAAGAGGATATAGAAGTACATGCATTTACAGAAATATTTTGAGTAGTTAGAATGGGTGGGTATTAGGATACGGGGAGAAATATTCTAGGGAATTGGAGGAAGGATGGAAAGAAACCCGGCGTCGGCATTAGCCTGAACTTAATAGAAAGCGCCATGGGGACCACGGCTTAACTTATAATCCTACGGACGGAGTACTGAACTCGAAATGGTCTACACAAGGCACCCCCGTGTACCAGTGAAAATACTACCACTGCTGGGCTTTGAACCCGAACCCTCATGATTGGAGGCCAGTACTCTAGCCACCACACCAATCCGATCCATTTTTGTACATCATAGTCGTAAATATAAATTTCCCTCTTGTTACGACTCAATCAGTGAGAGACAGCTTTCTTAGGGTCGGACTGAACTGAACTGAAAGTGTCTGAAAGGAAGAACCAGTCTCAAAACTAACCATGTCGCCTGTGGTAACTCAAACACGCTTCGGAACGAGGGCATTTTATCATGCCTCGCACTTACCAAAGAGTTTATGCTCCATCAACGCTTATGCACTCCGAAGCTCGTGAAAATATACTCAGTTCAGGATTTTATGCACCGATCGTAAATACGAGCGAGGAATATATTTCATCGACCTTAAGAGGATGTCTTGGGAATATGGAGGGTTTCTATTATGGATCACCAGGCATTGCGTCACTAAGATTGGGAATAAACAATTTTAGAATATCAAATTATTTCCAAAGAGCATTAGTATGATTAACGCCCTTTCGTATTAACCTGTTATACTCCAATGCCTGTTCAAGTGTACTTACAAGCGCATACTTTGCAGTCAATTAAGTTTTTGTGCACAATATTTGGCATCACTAGTACTTTAATCCTGAATAAACAGTGGGGGATAGTGTAAACATATAGCTTTTAACGCCATTTATAGAGCAGTGACACAATATTTGATCGACATTTTACAAAAAAGGATATCTAATGACATCAAAATACAGCCTTTCCTGTATACAGGGACATGGCGGTTATCGTGAAGTCACTTGCATTAGATACAAATCCGAATAATTAAAAGTCACATCCGAAACATCTTATTTGAACCGTTTCGTTCCTTCGTGAAAACCTAAATGTTTCTTAAGAGTAAGTCCTTGGCAAAGTGTCAAAAATTTCTATTGTCTTTTAAGGATTCCGGTTATATACAAAAAGGTCAAAACGCTACAAATCTGTAAAGAGTGATTGTAACATAACGTCTGCTCTTGGAGTAAAAGTAAAATTGAAGTTTCTGTATCACGATCTAGTGCACGAACTTTATTTTCCCTCGTAGGTCGCAAATCATTCGATCTTAAAAATAGCGTAACATTAGGAGATCAAGTTTGAGCGACATTAGAAGCCACAAGGTACTCAACCACCACTAGAAGTTTTTCTGTTAAAGTGAAATCATTGAGGGGAACTTGACCAATTCGTATAATGTGTCTGACACTGGTTATAGAGGCTATCAACTGAATAAGTATCAAATCGTTGAAATATTTTTAAATTTTAACCTTTTAAAAATAGTACTGGTTACTGATCTAACTTGAGATTGAAAGAATCGGTTGTGCTGCCGCAAGTAATGTCCATACGTGGAAAAGGCATCACTTTCATGCGTACTGCTAGCAATTTAGTCAGAATCATGCTTGGTAACCAGTGAATCTTCTTGAAGAGACTTTTGGCAGTGTTGAAAGAATAAGGACTAAGAGAACAGCAGGCTGAGACGGAAACCAATAATACTCACTCGTGAGTCGTGTTGCAGAGAAGGGGATATGAAGAACCGATCCTCCCAACCGTATTTATCTCTTCCATCCCTTGATCGGATTGTGAAGGAGAGAGGGAACACAAGGGAGTAGACAGCGAATCGCGATGGGATATAAGGTTTTCCCTCCGTTTTTCCCAGAAAGATCTTACGAATGGGGGAAACAGAGCCTCTTATTTCGTTTCACGTGGTTTTCCAGAGAAATCCGAAGGATTCTGCTTCTTTTTTTCTCCAGATGTAATAACGTTCTGGGAAGGTCTGGAGAGGCAGGCGCATTATTGCATCATGCGAGAGGCTGAGGATATTTTCCGGACTTATGACGGTCGCTTGGACGTCTTGTTCAGACTTTGGATGAAGTGTGCCCTAGCTACCTCAGATTTGGAAAACGACGTCAAGTCAAGTTTCAATCATGCCGTACTCAAGATGTGGAAAAGTATTTACTCTCGTCACCCACAATATCAAATTCTGGCATTTATCCGTTCCACTAGCATTATGGGAGAATACTGATGAGTAATACCCATGTGCATTGCAGCATTATTCTCATCACGAGAGAGCTAACGGAACGAAGCATCAACATAATAAGTATGGAACACTGTTTATAGTTGAATTTACACCTATGTAGTCTTAACTACCGAATATTGATTTATCTAGCAATAAATATTGTCTTGCGATTTACTTGTGCCCCAGCAGAGAGTGAAAAAAAGGTCAGGCGTAAGCTCTGAAATATCTGTCACTGGTGATGACAAGAAAGTGATAAATACCCCTTCCATACAATTCTACTCAAGGTCGAAGTACGTACAATATGTACGATATTTAGGAGTCAAGATAAAATTTCAACGTACTCATGTTCAGAACAAATTCAGGGTAATTACTATATTCATTAATACTGTGAATTGCTAGTTCCGAATTTTGGTATAAAAACGGATATTGAAATATATATAAGCTTATGAATTATTTACAAGTCATGAGTTTTTTCAACAAATTTCACCCAATTTTATTAATCTGCTTAGAAAAATGATTTTAATGTACTAAACTACTGAGTGGAGCATGGAATTCAATAAACCACATTGAGTCTAATGGAGTGTGAAAGATAATTTACACCTAATTTTCAATTAACTCTACGAGCATAAAAATAATACCGAAGAAGATTCATTTAAGAGGATAGTTTGGTGGCACCGTACAATGCGTTGGTGGTGCTTTGCATTGAATAAAATAGAAACTAAGATCATACAAGTTCACAAGAAGACTAAGCATGAACAAAAATGACTAATAAAAATGAAAAGAGTCAAAATTCCTGTATACATTAACTAGAACAAAAAAGACAGAAGGGAACTGGAAAAATATACCAGCATAAAATTACGCAAATTAGTGTGTAGATAGATAAAACGAAGTACATGTAGATTGAGTCAGTGTGGAGGATAGAGTACAGCGTCCCATGCCGAGGCTCTGGTGTCAAATCTCGCTATGTTAGAATATTTTTCTATTGGTCTACCAGGGACTCTACGTGAGTACCATGTGGAGAATTCGTCAAGTTATGTACTCCGCTAATAAGATGGGACGTTAAACACCAGTAAGCAGTGGACCTCTTGGTGCCTATGGTGCTGGCTAATGCCGTTGCCAGGTTTTGCTTCACTCTTCCCCTATTCCCTGAAACAGTCATCTCTATCAAATTACCCATCTATTCTAAATTACGTAAATGGCATTGGCTCTTGGTCATTTTCCCCGTATAATAGTTACTACAACAGGGTACTTAGATTCTTCTCCAGCTTAGCAGGAGTCCAAACTGGAAGGAAGCAGCACAAAATTGTCCATAGCTTAAATAAAAGACGGAGAGCTCGAAGACTAATATAATGGAGTTGACATCTTAAAAAGAGTCGGGTGAAATCAAGCCTAGCAGGAATACAGACAGGAAGGAAGCAGCACAAAGTTTTCCATGGCTTGAATAAAAGGGAAAGAGATTGAAAATGAATATAATGGGGGTGAAATCTTAAAAAAAGAGTCGGGTAAAATCAACACGGCGGTGAGGGATGAAATGAAGCAATGGGTGAAAGAAAAGAAGTATTTTTAGGAGGCAGAACTCTGAGGGGCGGAGCCTTCAATGAATTTTCTTGCAACCTCCACCTGCTGATAAAAGAAAGTCATGAGCAGCGATTTAAAGTGAAGCCGTAGGTTTGAGGAGAAGGGTGACGTAAAAAATCTTTACATGCCGTCGAGCCAAAATTTTCCACATCACTCTCATTCTAAGGATAGTGTGCCAGTGCTAGTGTGCCCACATCCGCTTTTCATTCCGCTTGCACGTCTCCATGCTTCATTGAAATACTCTCACAATGGTGTGGTGATGGTAGCGAAGTAACTGTTTGATAGAATTAGCCACCTCCAAAGGGCCATTTTTTAATAAACTTTTATGATTTATGATATAAATATACCACTGTGATAGAGCTATATTTAAAATTGACTCAAGGCGGAACATCTTCAAAATATAGTGACATATTTCGCTAGTACCGTTGTAACTAAAGATACTGATTTTTACTGTGACATGTTTACGACGGGTGTATACATCCACTAACTCCTAGCTTCTTATTTATCAAATCAAACCAATAAAAAATTATTTATTAGTTAATGAGAAACTGGCGTATCAGAAAACCATATGTATACACCATTAGGACATTATATGTACTCTTAACAACTGCTATTGTTATAGTACAATTGTCCAAACTCCATTTTGTAAATAACGTCGCTCGTTTCAGCTAAGAGAGAGATTTTTAATGCTTATGCTCTTAGTCTGAGCCTTGGTAACGTACACAGGCTGAAATGTTCACAGACTCAATGGCTTCTCACCATTCTCACCATTTTGAGTTTCAGTAGTAGAATTGATTCTAGGTTGCTCCAACTGCCAAGGTGATTTTGCACAATCTAGCTAAAATAAATCCTAAGAAAAACACATCAATGTCTGTAGCGAGATTCAAACCTGTGATTTTTCGGTGGCCAGACAAGTGCTTATCCAACCTGGGGAGAGAACACAATTCTACTTTCGGGTTGTCATTTGTTACCAATAGCACGAGCTCATCGCACACTACTACACACTACACATCGCACATGACTATATCCGTCAGAACGACTTACTCTACCGATTGAGATTGGTGACTTTAAGTAAAATTCAATCTCGTTTCCTTTTTATTCAATTCAATCTCTTCTCGCTTTCCCGAACGCAACTAAAATATATAAAGCGATAACTTCATACCACTCGTTATAGTTTTTTTTTACTTCTGATCTAGCTCTTCGTTTCCTCGGCTGTGTTTTGGCATGGCAGACATGATTGGATCGGATATTTGAAGAAATTATTGATCTGGAATTTAAACCTCGCTAAAAGGTCACTATAGTTATAGTCTAACTTCAAATACAGGAGGGGAGTCATGTCAAATATTACGGTGTACTATAGGCAGGGTGGGGGGTCAATCCGTCCGTTGTGTTGGAGGAAATATACATTATAAATTCGCTCATTTTCCTAATAATGAAGATTTTACATACAGTAGTTAGTAAATAAATGCTAGCATAGAGAACGTCAGTTTTGTAATTCACAAAAAGAAGGGTTCAATGGCAACTTTACGCAATGGTTGAGGGGAAGTTCTAAAAGAATTTTATGGAGCGTCAATAAAGGGTGGGGGTGAGGGAAAGTAGAAAACCTTCGTAACCTAATAAACGGATGACCTCAAAGGGTCATTGAGTAACGAAGCACTACCTTGAGTAGTGTATAGCTACAGAAAACGCTATCGGTGGAAGGCTTGAAGTTAGGGAGAGGAGTGTTGGATGTTGGAATAGGGGAAGAAGACGGTTATTCCCAAAATTTCGTTCCTGGACCCCTTTCTGGCACACACCCTCGCGAAGAGGACGTTCACCCCCTTGTGTCCTCGATTCTCACTGAGTCACCTCATCCCCCACGCCCTCAGCACCCCTAGAGGAAAAAACTGCACCCCCCCGGAGCCAAATTCATACTTCGCCCCTTTCTCCCGCATCCTTTTATGTCCGCACTTCCCGCTCCTTTCCCTCTCTACCATCGCCGGGGCTCCGCTTGGGAGATGGGGGAGGCCTTCCGGTGTGGGTGGGAAGCTTGGACCCTCTCGGTCGGGAATGGTGAGAGGGGGATGTTTAAGGGGAAGTTATCGTGTGGGGATGGGAATAAAAAGACATCGGGAGGACATTTTGCTGGAAGGAAGGGAAGAAAAGTTCCTCCCCGTCCACGCCGAAAAGGAGGAAGTTGCAATATTAAGGGCTGAATGAGGGCATCGTTAGAAATTAAGATGAAAAAAACGAAGGGTGTAGGGGTCACATGGCTAGCAAGCTATGAACATAGTATATATGAGGCACGTAATCTGAAGCATGAGGAATGAATGTGAACTTTGCTCAATTTTGCGAAGAACTTGTAATCAATAGACTAGTTATTTAAATAAGTAAACCCTTGAAACAACGACGTCTCATTTTCTCAAAAGTTTATTAATATTTATGATATCATTTTGGTCCCACTCTCAAAGGTGCCTCAAGCAGGGACAATAAATGCAATGATGGAGTAAGAGAGAAGGGTGGAGGAAATTCGGCGTCGGCATTAGCCTTCTCTTAAGGAGGTTGGCTCGAGATTGCGTGAGTCAAGTTGTCTGAGGAATCTTATTAATTTAAGTACGAGTATATGCCTGCTAAGTGATCCTTACTTCACAAAGAAAATTACCTAAGCTATTGAAAGTCATAAGTATCACAAAAAATACGATGTAAAGTCGAAGGATTTCTTTTTTATGATAATTTTAATCAGCTCGACTATGGAGTCAATTCAGCATTTACTTTAAAGAAATAAATTCATGTACTCAATGAATTTACTAATTTATAACACCAGAATATTACTATCAAAAATTGAGTTATAATATTTTTCTGAAATATGCTTTAATACCTCATTAGTAATGATATTATTCATACGCCATACATTTCGCATAGAGCGACCGCAGTGCCACTTGAAGACAACTAACGCATTTCGTCTACTATAAGCGCAGAAATTGATGGATTTAGCGAAAAATACGGTGGGTTGATGCCTTTATTTCCGTGTCATTTTATTTATTGTGAAATTCGCATAAAATATCAGTTTTTTTGCAAAAATGACATGACACTATGGTATTTTTAAACGTTATATTCCCATGTGACGGCCAGTCTCGCCGTTAATCGTATGTAATTTCAAATGAAATTTGTGCAAAAAGAAGTATGGGTTGGTATAATTATCTTTACTTTATTAGATAGAGGAACTTACGTTCTATATGTGCTGAAAATATAAAAAAAATGACATGACTTACACTTTTCGGACCAACCTCCTTAAGGAAAGAGGTCCAGGAAACTAGAGCTGAACGTCCCATCCAACGTACAGGGTAGTGAACTCGAAGTGATCTTCACGAGGCATCAAAGTAAGGTCGTAATGAAATTTTTACCGAACCATAAAGTAATGTAACCCTTAGAATAGAGTACTCTATAGTGGTGTTTTCTCGCCGGTGGGAACCCTACCCTTTTTGAAGCTGTTAAACCTACGTGGTAGGAGTCTAGCTGGCCGATTTATGCTTCTCAAATTTAGTTTCTGAAAAGATTGTGTTTTCAACACACGATTTACAAAAATTTTGAGGTAAAGCTAAAATAATCTTGCGCATTGATCAAACTTGGTTCATCTGTGCTTTCAAGTCTGTTTCGGAACTGATAGGCACTTCAGACCGAGAGAAAAGGTACAAGGATGGAAATAGAAGGGTAAAGAAGTATGGTAACGAGGAACCCGGCGTCGGAATTAGCAATCTTGACGAAAAGGAGCTAAGGGTACAATCGAGTAAGACTTAACGTCCCATCCGACGGACGGAGTACTGTACTTGACTGTTCTCCACAAAACTCTAAAGTAGGGCCGGGATGAGTAATGAAAATTATCTACCACAATTGACTCAACCCTGGGTCCTGGCGGTAAGTGGTTAGCACTCTAACCATCACACCAACCCAGCCCCATGAGACTTGATTTTCCTGAATAGGGAGAGTGAGATGAAAGGCCACATAGGAAATCCTTGAATTAAGCATATTGCTGGGCAAGGAGCCTTGATTTCCATCCGAGAGATTTTGAGGTCCCCTAAAGATTTGTGTGATTTTTAACAAACCAGATTTGTCTTACTACTGGAGGTGCAGGGAAAGGAACCTGCCCCATCAACGTGATGAGACATTACTACATTACTTGAAAGACTCTTGCTGACATCTACCTTTATAGAGGACAACAACGTTTGGGTTGTAAACTTAAGCTATGGATCCAACAAGCATGTATATCGCCCAATATCTCAAAGTATGAAGATACAATTGTTGTGCATTACTTTGAGATTATGTCCATCAAAATGAGATACCACTACATTGAAAAAAGTTCACTAATAACTCCTCCGATCATGGTGCTTTCATCACATCTTTATTGCTTGAAATCCGGAGTCTATCCTAAATATTCTGCAAAAACCTTACTCCTCTCTTGCACAATCTTACATAAGTTTTTAAATATCCAGTAATATAACCCATGATGTAAACCTGTAGTGCATGAGATGAAAGGAATACGATGGATGATTTTACAAAGAATTGTAGGGAGATTTATTTTTCTCGGTAATTTCAAATAATGTATTTGGTGTTCTCGTTTTAAAACATTGTCCTACGATTTTACTGGCACAGAAATGGGCACAAATCATTTTTCCTGAGGCCTTTTAAGCTTTTGAAACACTAAAAGGATCCTTCATGAATTTGAATAACTTAACATAAACAGCAGGATGACCCTTTTCGCAGATAGTACTTCGCGGCAAATACCAGATTGAAACTGACGTGGGACATTGTGATAAGTCATTTCGTCGTGGTACCTGTTATTACTCACCCGCCCTATGATTTCATCACGTCAATACGTAAATATTGCCAACTGTTTTATATTATAAAGCTGTGTGTAGTTAATGCTGCCTCAAATATAAGGTCATTATATCTTCTCCTTCATTATGTTGTCTCTGACTAAATAGAATATAATGCATGGTAAAACATAAACAACAACGATTATTTACAAATAAATATGTTAATATGTTTCGACCTCAGGTGTACTAAAATACATCTTATAAAAAATAATACATTTGAAAAACCAACGTTTTAATTATCATTAAACCCAAATCAGCAATTCTTTAAAATTTACCTCTTATTTTTTACAAAATATAGAGCTATTTTGAATTAATTAAAAACAGAGCACAGCTGATCAGTTAACATATGATTTTATCCTTACGTGTTCCTCATTTTATGCCTCAATGTTGAATCAGTCACCACAGTATTACGTATAGAGAGCGGGGTGGATAAAAAAGAGAATAGAGGCCCAAAAGAAATGGGGCAAAACGAAATACATCGGGATTTCCCCCCGCCAAGGCACGTCGCCCCATTCACATTGCAATGAAGGGAGAAAAGATGGAATTGGGCAATGGGAGTGCTGGGAGCGGGGATAAGAGAAATAGAATTGCTGAGTGCGTCGCCGTGCCGAAACGAATGGCCTCCCTGTTACGGGGAGCCTAAATAAGACGCGCGGAGATAAATCTGTCGCCGCGAGAGGACATTTCTCCGGAATGATACGATTTCTGCCTCGCAGTTCCCTGTCGGGAGGCAAGAAGGAAGGATCAGAGGGGAGTAAGATGCCGGAGACCTTGGAAGTACATCTTTCTCCCTCTCCACAAGCGGCAGGGCGGAATGGTCACGCTTGACAAGCAATGCATTTACATGAACTTCTTGTATGTTGACAAATCTTTCTCACTTACCTCCCATCCAAGGTATATTACTGTATTTCATTGTGATTTTATTCAAATTGTAGGATCTAAATAAAATTGGCACGTGGTGGGGAACTGGCTATAGTTTGCGACTTTTTAAATAAATAATCCCTAATTTTTTTTATAGTCTCCCTACACATAATGAAGGATTTTGTAATTTTTACATTATTTCTAGAAATGGGTAGAAGAGAAGTGTCCTCTAAAAGTTAGTCTTCTTAAGTTATTATAATATAGAATTACGTTTTTGATGATCGATTTTGGTATTTTTTTAATTATTTCGTTACTTTAAGATTGAAGTTCTTTATATTTTTTCAGGTAATCTAGACTAGTCAAAGAGGATACCATCAGAGTCATCATATCTTTGTTAATGAGCGCGGTCAACTTGCTTATTTAAGTAAGTCCAAATCAGTAATCAGTTTTTAAAATTAATAAATGGAAGCTAAAAATATTGTTTTAGTATGAATATAACGCATTTGGCTTCATTTGAAATGCAATCATTATCTTTCTAAGTTCCATGATTTAACATTATCATTCTTCTTATCACGGTAATATAAAATCTTCTTCCGTGACAAGCTTAGCGAAGCTGATGAACAGCGTATTAAAATAAGCTCAAACCTTCACCGTCCACAGTACTGAGGTACTTTAATTACTAAGGTCCCGTTCCTCAGTCACTATCATGCTATTTGGTCAGCTTAACCATTTAACTCTGATCGCCGAAAAATTTCAGTTCAAGGTCTACGTCGACTACGCGCTAACGTTGGTCGCGTTGGGCTAACTGTGAAATGCGGCAATATCCAGACTTCAATGCATCGAGGGAAGCATGCAATTCACGGCGCAGGAGTCCTTATGACTTCACAACAAAATTCTCTAGGTCTCAATGCAACATTTCCTCGCAAAATATCAAGGAAAAATGCAACCTCTATACTCTCTATTCTATGACATACGAGTGGGATGAAGTGTTAGATCCACAGAGAAATGAATTTTCACAGCATTAAGGGAAAGGTAACGCTAATAGCCCATTATTCGTAAGTAATGGTTTATTTCCCTTTATAGTGATTTTAGATGACTTTATGACTGGACTCCGAGTACTATCGATCAAAATTTTAAGCAGCGTGGACAAGGCGTATTACCACACCAAAATTACTAAGTACCAATGCCTGAAGATTAATGGAAAACAAGTTAGAGCGACGAAAAGCCATCGGCCCGAAACCAAGATAAATTAAAAAAAAAGTATACATCAGCTGAAGTGTTTAACGAATATCAACAGCAGATATCTTTTGACAGCATTGTTTGATATAAGTGCTGAAGGAAAAAAGATGCAACGTACAGATGCCTTTTTCGGAATTAATTTAGTGCTCTTCCTATGGGACTCGGACCTTTATACTCGGAAAAAAAACCTTCACATTAGCACGTTTTCCTCAATTTAGATGGATCAATGATTTGGTATTATTGCAATGTTATTTCATACTTTCTCGATATACGATACGTTATATTATTGATTATACGTTATATTATCGAGATATACGATACGCTATTCGTATTATACGTATTGCATTATTATACGTATACGTATTGCATCTTTGAATTCAGCTAAAATTTTAATGTGGAAAATAAATAAAACAGAGGCATTCCTCAACTAAATTTACTCATTTAAAAACATTCTGTAAACTTTAATGGTCTAACTGTTTCCCCATGAACTTGCAAATATTTCATCATTTGTTTACCAGTGTTGAATTGCAAATTAAGCAATAAATGATCTACTACTAATCAATTTGAAAAATTACGTTTGGCGTTAGCAAGAACTGGAATCCAACTCATTGTCCTCCACGTAAAGAAAAACATATTTTACGTCTTAATTCCCCCATCCATGAAAGAGACGTCATACTACCGAAATACATATTAGAAAAGGGAATGAACGATAAATTAGTTAGTTGAAAACTTCCAATCCTCAATGCAATATACGCAGGCGGGTCAGAGCATGATGACAAACTATAATACGAGGCAATCTTTATCCGACGAGGAACGAAGCAGGAGAATAAATGGGCAAAGAGAAATAGAGAGAAAGAGCATCAAAAGGTGATGAATCCCGAGGGAGGGAAGACGATGGGAGAGGATGAGGAGAGGAATCGGAGCCCTTAAGTCTCCCTTATCAGTCGCAGCCAGTCATGCGCGAGGGACTTAGATCCTGGGGAGGTACGCGCGCGGAAAAGGCCTAGGGTGCACTGTGGAAGGGTGGGTGCAGAGTTTATTGGGGAGAGGGGATGGTGAGGGGGAGGAGGAGAAAGATTTGGCCCTCGTCCGAGTCGGGCCCGAAATTCCAGGGAACGGACCGGTTAGGAAAAAAGGATGAGGGAGTATAGGGACTCGCTTGCGATATGACGATGTACCGAAGGAAAAATCGAATGGCTTTTAAAGGAACCAGGCTGGAAAATCAAACCGACATGAGAAGTCGACCACAAAAACACATCGAAAGATATGTGACTGAGATCAATCACCGTATGTGTGCAAAGGAAGGTTCCTTTAAAATGCTTGACAGTAAACCTAATGTTGGCAAGAAATTTATGACAGAATTCGTTAAAATCGTTGTCTCGAAGGGTCCACAATCAAAAAGAAGAGAATGACTTTAACTGGACTAATAGCTACAGCTAGTGTCAAATCGGCTCCAACTACTTTCAAATACATGTGTACCATCAAAATAAAAGGAGATAACCGTTACGAGTTATGATTTTGAAACAATGAAGCCGAATGCAGTCGTAGTTATATTAGAATATGGTTTCAAGGATTCGAAGACTATGTTTATAATCACACCAACCTCATTTGCCTTGAAAAACACTGGATATCTATGTTGGAGGCGAGATTCAAACTTCCGAATTTAATACATGATTTAAATCTATATTTTAAACTAATCAATGGAATATTAGTGAATATTATCGATACGTAAACGTTATAAAGGATGCCATATATATTAATGATGCCCGGTATAATCGGTGTAATGATAATTTAATTAGATATACATGGGTTAGCTATACTGATCGGCATCAATAGATGATATAGTAGAGAAAAATAACTGATTTCAACGCGCGGATATTATTGATGTTGCCAGGAATTCCGAAAATTTGGTTGAGAATACGGCCAATTTTCATGGTTACCTCTATAAGTACTTGTAAGAATGGTAATTACTTTCTAGACCCGGTACTTATTGAAAGTTAAGCTTCGCATATTCGTATTTGCCGGTAATGGGCTGGTTGATGAACTTCGGGTATATTCAAAGTTCTGTGTTTTCACGGAACGGATATCTTGGGAAAATGCTAGAGAAGTGGCGACGGTGAGATGGGAGGGAATCTGAGCAAGTGGGATGGGGAATAAGAGAAGGGGGAGTAGTCGGAATGACGGCCAGACGATAAACATGCTTTCCTTCCCCCGTCCACATAATCCACTCAAATGCCTCCGAAACACTCCCCGACGATGCAAGATCCCCGACACAGTTCTCCCAAGAGCAAGCATTCGGATTACGCGCGAGATATACGTTCTAATTCCTCCAAATAGCCCCACCCGGGCGAGGTTGGTAAAGGGGAGGGATTTGGGGGAAATGGTTGCGTGGGAATAGTCTGGAGGAGCGTGCTGTCAATGCTAGTCCCGTTGCTCTGGCCGCCCACAGAGTTTTGTTCTCTTCACGTACCACATAATGCCTTGCGCTCTTCTCTCTTGCTTGGGACGCCACACTTCGTTGAATATCCCCGATATAACGTCTCCCCACGACCCACGCGTTCAAACAAGCTAAATGCGGTTGCTATTACTCGCGGTCGATGAATTTTGCGGCGTTCTTCCGAGAAACTTATCCCCGGTTACCATACGCAGTCTTTGCCGACGTGGCCATGATTAAAACGCTCTTAATCGACGCGTTGAAATCTCCGCAGCGTGAATTCGCTAATTAAGAGGTTTTGTTTTGACTTTCAGAAAACACTTCCTCGAAATGAACAGAAAATTTTTCAATTTCCATCTGATTTAGTTATTCACCTCAACAAGAATGTTTTCGTTTGACTAACAATTACATACAGAACAGACAAATCTCTCGTTATCTATTCTAAAGGAGGTGACTTCCAATCTCACAGATGGAATGACACGTCTTTCACAAGTTTTTGAATTATTTACCACGTTTAGCTCTTGGTTTATTAAATTATTCCTTTGGTAACGATTGGTCCACACATGGTAAGAGTTGCATCATGCAATCAAAGAACGGTAGTCGAGCTACCAAATAAGTTCATCGGGAAAGACTCCTTATAAGTTTTTTATTATACCCAAATATATGCTTGAACTTGGAGCTTTTTACCGCGGTCTTCATAACCATATCAATTGCATATTAGTATTTAAGTCACACTACAACTGACTGCATAAGAATCTATGCAAATATTATGTCTTTATCAATATGAAGAACGTAATGATCTTAAAATTGCTAAAATAAATGTGAGCAATAAGTCCATGTAGAGAAAGAGGAATGAATTGAAATAAAATGAAAATAAGAGAAAAAATACTGGCAAAAGTAGTTTTTAACGGTTAAACAACTTTAAAATTTAAAAATAATTATGTTCAGTTGTATATTACTCTCGATCATGCCGTCAACACCATCTGTCTTTCGCGATGCTAGAGACATGATTTTCCAGAAAACATGGTCGATCTGGTTAAGAGTAACGGACAGACTGCATATATTTAGTTGTTGTAATGGTGAACGATTTCGGACTTTATAAAGGAATAAGACTGTTAGCTGGTGAAACTGAGCAGCAACTATGAAGAGTCAAATTTACGATGGTAATCATACCATGTAAATATCTAACCAGAAATAATTTAAACCTAGCTATGTTAAAGTAACTGTATTTTGTTAGAGAGAAATATTGCATGGATTTAAATTTGTTTCTTTTTCTTTTTACGTGGGTTCAAGAATTTTTTCCCATAGAAAATCATCCAATGATAAGTCCCACCTTTCCAAGAGTCTTGTCAATTCAATGACTTCTTTTTATTTTACTGGTGACGTCTTCCCTACCAATCATTTTGTAGGTATTTTACGGGATTAAAAATTTGTTTTAGATGAACTTATTTACTACAGAAAGTTTGCTCTAAATGTTCATTATTGAACTCTGATAGATATTGATAGCTCACTGTTATGTTCGCTGCCATATTTTTCAATCTAATTCTCATCGGAACTTACATAAAGCTATCCAAAAAGGTTCAACGCGTCAGTCAAAAAAAATTTTTTTTGGAGTCACCTCCGTTGTGCGAAGGTAATCTCAAGTAATCGACACGTTGGCTGCATGATCCATTGGGGTTCTCTTCCCTCCTCCCTTCGCTTCGCAAATCCTCTTCATCCTCTCAAGCATTTCTTCTGCTTTCCCACACTTCCGTCTTCGTTCGCTCTCCCTAACTACCTCCTCACACCACCCACGCTCCTTGAGAGATATTTACGGCGCGTTGCCCCGGCCAAATTGTTGATGGATGGACGGCTACGGCCGAAGCCGCTTCGATCCTTTCCCTTCAGTCTCGTCACCAACACCTCTCCCTTTCTCCATCCTTCCGGCCAAGAAATCCACTCCTTCTCTTTCCTCTTCCTTTCCTCCCAACTCAACGCAACATTCACTTCGCTGGCCAATGCATCACTCGGCAGAAAATGCAAGAAAGCCGAAGAAAAGTAGTAGTTTCCTCCTACGTTACGACCTCGGCACGGTAGTTGAGATTTCTGTGTCGGAACAGGGGTTGAAATATTTCACGATTCACTACAATCGAATGACTTTCCTAGCGAGGTATTGGGTCGGTGTGTTAGCAGTTCAGGGGAAATGTTAAAGTGAATCACGAGCATCGTGGATTGCCGCTCGGCATGGCCTCATCATAGTCATCGTTAAATGTACCAGTAAAGGCCTAGGTCATGGTGAATATAAATTCTACTGCTTATTTGGCGTTCCATTGAGAATCCTTAGAATTCAGAGAGATGTTCAATGGCGGATATGGTATGAGCTTCCCGAATATTGTAATCCATCTACTAGATTTCCCCACTAGTTTCTCTTCGCAATTGGCATAAATGTTCTTTATGGAGGGCCGAATTTTTATCAATTATGACGCGAGAAATTGACACAATTTAAGTGAAAAATTAAAGCATACATCAGTATGAAGTTAGTTACCACAGCCCTAAACCATATTAAGGAAGAATTTCTCAAAGCTGAATAGCTTCAAAAGAAGCAAAAGACAACTTCTTAATGGTCGACCGGATTTAACGTTTTTAATGAAATAAAGTGATCATCAAGAAAAGCCATGATTCATGTCCTTAATGACCATGGGCCATATTCTTAAAAAAGACAATGTAATGGCACTTGATCACTTTATATCGATAAATTGTTTCTTCATCCTGAACGAAATCTAAAGACAGGCTCTCATTCTAACGGTCAAATAAGACATGTATCAAATAAGACACTACTATTGTAAATACTTCTCAAAGTGAGTATTCTTACATTGTAAAATAGAAAAATGTTTCGTTTCTAAAAGAAGATTAGGATTGTATTGTTATCAAAATTTGATTTTAAAATTTGATGTATTGATAGTTTTAAATTTCAAAATTAACTCTTATCTCATAACTGCCACATGATTTTCATGCCAATAATCTTTGAGTTTTATGAACAAGGCTCATAAGATATATAAATAGAATTTTCTCGTCATAAACAACGTAAACGTGTAGAGAGGAAGAAAGCTAATGCTCGAGAAACAAATGAGACTTTAAAATAAAATAAATGTGCAAATTACAATGTAAAGCACAAGGGCCAATGGGTCATAAGTTTGGATTAGCGTGATTGATTGAGCTATTTGTTAAGCTCCAGTTATTGCTTTTGAAACAAGCCTAAGCTCCACGTCCACTTGCATCAACATGGAGGAGGCTTGAAGAATTTTAATAGGCAGTTAGATAAACTTTAGTTTCAAATAATGGTACGGATACATTTATGTAGGTAGTTGGAGTATTTGAGTGCAAGATGAGCTCTTCTACTGTAACGGCAGCTGGTACAATTATTATAACCAAACAAGCTAATTATAAAATGGAAATACTTCTTGAGGAGCAGGATAGAGTTTGGAACTAACTGGGTTTACCGAGAATTTGCATATTTTTGCAGTCCTTTAAGATAATATTCCATCACATCACTTTAGGTACATAAATATTGGATCAATATTATGTATAATAAGTTATCGGAATATGTTAAAGAGATTTTTTAAAAGCAATTAGGTGCGTAATTTTCATCTAGACCCATTGAAGCAAGCATGAAACTTGTGTTAGAGCTCACAATCTTTAATCCGCTCGGCCTGCAGTAGCTAAAAATGCTCTCAGTTTGAAGCTAAGGTAAACTTCGGTAACATACCAGTGTTTTAGAAAGAAATTCATGGTTTGCCGAATCATGGATGTACTAGGACGAGACCCTCTTGGGACCTTTATATCAAAAGGGAATGGTCGCTAATGATGCAGTTGGGAGGGAATTCCACCGGTTTGAATGATGGAGTGGAACCACAAGAAAAATCGAAGAAGGAACACATGCATACGAATCGTTGACCTTCTATTTTCACTGCCCTGAAAGTAAGGCTCGCAACGGCCCCTTATCAGCGGTTCCATGGGCATTGATTTAAAGCCCCGAAAACTCACCTTCTCCCCCCTTCAGGGGTCCACAGAGAAGAGAAACAGGGCATGGCTTTTTAGGCCTGGTCGACTTTCCGGGGCTACCCTCCAGCCACCGACACCGTCATACTTCATTCTTGCCTCTTCGCCCCATTCGACCCCTCCCTCCACACAAAAGGGTGCGGAGTTCGGCCTTGGGGCCCCAATGCTTCCCTCTTGCCTCCTTCCCTTTTTCCCTCTCGACGGACCGCCAGTCATTTCTGAATGCTGTTGAGAGTCATCGGGGCTTAACTCGATATCCTAAGCGTGACAGGTTGGCCAATGTGACGTGGATACAAAGGAATGAAAAGACTCTTGCCTCTGGAGAGGGATCTGCGATTTTTTTCCACAACCTACTATGGTGGATTTTCATAGTATGCACTAATGTGGTGCTATTGAAGAATTGTAAAGGTAAAACAGATCGAACAAGTTACTAAATAGGAGGGTCTAAGAAGAGTGGAGAAAAGAGAAGTCTTCTGAAAACCTAATGAATAACATATGTTAACTTAATAGGCTCTATCTAGAGATATAATGCCCTCATGAAGGCAGTCAAAAGGAATAATGAATGGAAAGAATTGAAAGAGATGGTCTAGCATAAAATATGTAGCGTAAATTGTTAAGAGTGTAAAAGAGAAATATTTTGGAAATATGAAGAGGTAGCCGAAAAGAGAATCTTGTTTAGATCTGCGTTAAACCAAACTAAGTACTGTTAACCGAGGATGATGGTGTCATATCGGAGTCACGTATTCATGTTGAGCCCATATTCTCTATCCAAATGACAGATGTTTTTGCACGCTATTCTGTAAAGATATGAAGTTTATTTTCACTAATTGTTGAAACGAGTCTGAGAAGAGAACTGGGCTTTTCAAATGGGTCAGATCGCGGGGGAAAAAATATGGTATGTTGCCTCGAAACTTATTCTTCATCCGAGGATGGAATCATGAAATTGTTGTGCATCATCAAATATCAACATCAGAACAATGGTGGAAAAAATAAAAAGCCTCTCAGGAACACGATGGTATCGAATGGCAGCAACTTTTAGTCGTAACCGAATAGTGGAAATATTGCCAATGACGTCAACAGAATGTTTCTGTTCACTTAATTATGAGTCAGATAGCATGACTATAGCCTTGTTTTTATGTAATTGCCGAGGAAATGCAATGTTGATGCATGCTTATTGAATGCTTAATGTCTAATAAAGAATATTAATATGGTAGGTAGTATTAGTTTGTAGGGTGCGTCGACGGCATGGTCATTTTGCACCTCTACTCTTCAAAGTTATGTATATACTTTCGATATTCGGATAAGGCAGGTTGTCAGGTAGCTAGATATATTGCTTATCTATAATAGGGTTCAGGTTAAAACCATTTACATTTCCTAAACTGTTGCTTATATTTTATTAAAAAGCGCCGTTTCCTTTAGAAATAAAATTACGCGGCCAATAGCATTGGGGTCGTCACCCAGAATGGACCCTAGGTCACCCCCAATGCCCAGTCGGCTACGCATGTCCCGGTATCTGAATATTAATATGTTATACATTTCGTGTAGTATAATATACTCAAGTCATTATTTTACAGACCGTGAAACCAAATTATTTAACTGGCTATTATTGCAAATTTATAAAAATTACATCCACGATAAAACAATATTCAGAATATCAAAATTTTCTTTTCGGTAGTTGTTACATCTGTGATGATGATTTTTGCTTGAACTTACTTTTTCAATTTTTCAAATTTATATTCGAGGTTGAATATCATAAATTATGCCCTCAAAGTTATTGTAAAACTCCAGGAGTTTGCACAGGAGTTCACATCGCTTCAATTCACCGGGAAAGCGTGAAATCTTACATCGAGGCCTTTAACAAAGCAGAAATTATATGACAACTTAATTCCTTTTCTCGTTATGCTAAATAAAATGTGAAATAGGGCAAATGAATGATTACTTACTTTCTTGCTTCTCCGTGGGCAAATTGAAGTGCAAATTCACTACCACCTTTTTTTAACTTAAGGTTTAGGAAAATGAACGATTTTGCGCTGGATAATTAGTGGAAATAAGCAAGAATGTATGCACAGATAGATGAAATAAGTCACAATCATTGAGTTTTTTCAATTCAGGAGTTCATTGGTGAAATTCTTATGGCACACTACGGATTAAAAAAAAATTTAGTCGGTCTTATCGATATGAAAAAGATGCATAGTTAAAATGAACGCATAAAAATGAAATGTGCCTTGATCATTAATAAACGAGTGATGGCTACAAAGTTAATGAGTGAATTTACCATTAACAACGAAATAGTAGAATTGGAGAGGGCCCGTGTTGTCATGATGTGGGTTGAATATATCCCAATCCTCCTTGGTAGTTGCCTACCCGTTACTTCTAGTTTGTATATACTTAACTGAGCTATATACTTAACTGAGGGTTCCGTCAAAAGATTAATCCCTGCGATTTTCTTACTTTAAGCATACCTCCAATTCCCAAAGTCCTTGTGCGTGCGTTATGAATTTCACTATCTGGAAACCATAATTCACCCAACCCATTAAGAATATGAGGCCCTGATAAAGACGAATGTGCAATCAACGTCGATTGCCACTCGTAATCACTTCTTTCATCGATTACGGCTCAGCTTCAATATCCAAACGTCTACCCCAGGCATATTTATGACGACGCTTTGAGGAGTGGCGATAAAAAATTGGTAGGGTAAGAGTGAGCCATAGGAAAAAGATTATGGGGTGATTGTGATGTCATCCCAAACCCACTCCCGCTCGGGACTTCCCTATTAACACCGCTTGCTTCGCAAAACCCCTTCCCGCCGCCTCATATCTCCCGAATGTCCGGGCCATGCCCCCTCCTCCAGCATCTTTATCCTTCCCCAGAAAAAGCCCTTCTCAAGGTATGTTTTGTCCTCTATTATCCCATAAAATATACCGCATTGCGTACAATTTTCAGGTGGATAAGTGAACCAAGCTAGAGCTCAAAATCGATTAGCGTGACTACTACGTTAGTATTAGAGTTCAAACTCACATACACAATATAATGTGTATTTATAATTCATTTTCTTTCGCCAGTACTCACGTGGCGATACACTTGAGGAAAATTTGATATAATAAGGAATATAATAAGACAATTTGTTATATTAAGATATAATAATACTGATAAAGTAATATAACACCGTCTATTGCGATCTTAAGCCAAATGCAACATCCGCTCCCTAGATTCGAACCGGCATCTTTCGGAATGCCAAGCCAAGACGTTACCAACCTACCGCTGCCAGTGCGATAAATGAGAAGAACATATTTTATTTCATAATTACAATACAAAATATTTAACAAAAATTGGAGACATACTCTGAGGCTACACAAAGGCTTGTTTGTAAGATAATGGTAGTGATCACTCCGTAAGAATTCCTACTGCTTGAGATCTTTACGGAAAGGGGGCCAAATCCACTGGCAAGTCCGTCAAGTCAGTTGGCTCTGAAACCAGTACCCCGATTCTATTACGTAACTTATAAATTTGATCTGTGGAGTGAACTCAACGTATGTTATACTTACTTGGTAAATGGTATTGAGATATTACCGAAGAATGTGATCATGAGTGGCATGTCCTAATAAACTGCCATGTGACTGGAAATTTACGGGACGAAAAGTTATGAAATGAAGTTACTTTTACTCCTTAGAGCGTGACTTTGTATAAGTACATCCTACATTATCAGCGAAATCAGCTGTGCTTTTCCATAGATTTTTTAAAATAAAATCCAACCAAAATTTCATGGTTTTAGCGTCATTACAAAGGGTCACTCTCTGTAACTTTTGATAATGATGCTGAGGTGTTGAAACCTTGGTTGGGTTTATTAAAAAATCTGCGTAGAAAAGTACAACTGGTTTCAATTGTAAAATTATGGAGGCAATGCCCAGTAAATGGCACCACAAGGATTCTAGGAGTAGGGACCTGCAGGAAGCTCACCAGGATTGGAAACCAGAACTCTACCATCGATAGCCTTTAAGTTTCACCATGGCTAATTATCAAATTCCAGGGGAGGGATTAAGGACCCTTCCTTCGCGTTGTCGTTATCGCTAACAGTAGGATAGACGTCCACTTTAGCTCACAGCTTGCAGTAGGCATCTAAATTACTCCTACTGTAAAATGTGACTGGTGACTTGAAGCATTTAGGAACATTTTCAAAATTCTATCACTTTTTTTGTGACCCCAACGAAAATCAATGCGGACGTTTGTCGCGAATACACTATGATCGAGCACTGATGTGAATCCTTGGACTTATTTTCTTGCTCTTAATCGATTCCTTAGTTATCAACATGTTATAACGCCAACTCCTCGAGAAGTGCATTGCTCAGTATCCTCATTAACCTCTTGTTGAACCAAGAGTTATATAAAAGTGATTTGGATGACCAGATAAAATTGAAAGAATTGTGAACCCATTATCCCTCTCCTGGACGTAATTTAAAGATAACCATAAGGCGATCGAGAGTGTTATAATGATTTGTGATCGGGTCCCTGGTTTTAGGAAGAGAGCACGATGTGGAACACCGATATGACGTAATTAGCCGCCATTTTGTCGTCGTCCCGCTCGCGAGCTTCGCTCTCGATGAGCGCCGGTTGCCCCTCCACTGGCGGCGAATCAATATTCCAACGTCGGGGGAACTCAAAATCCATCCCGGGACCCGAAGCGCTTTCACCCTACGAGCCGCGGTACCGCACAAAATGGTCGGCTGGACTGTCGTGCGCGGGGGAAAATAATTATGAAACAAAAGAAACTCACCTTCCGAAGGCGCTGGCCGCCTTCTCCTTGATGGCAGTCAAGGCTCCGAAACCCGGCATCTTGAGGATCTTCTCCTAGGGCGCAGAGGTCAAGTCAAGGTCGTCTCCTTGGCAGGACGTAATCGGCCGCTGTTGACGTAGCGTCAGGAAGATACCAACGTCACGGTTAAGTCATTTAAGATCGCTCTTCTTTCCAGGGGCTTCTGGTTCTTCTACCGTGGTTTATCTAGGGGTACATGCCTACGGCGTTTTACAATGCGACGCACCGGATCAGGATATCTCCCAGAAGAGGGAACACAAGTGCTGATTCAAAGTGTTGAGGAAATTATTGAAGGAAATAAACAAAACAAAGATTGACTAGCGGGAATGAGTCCTTTTTGAAGTAAAATGGTGAATGTGTATTGGGTTTCCCATTAGTACTTGTCGCTAAATTGAAGGCGAGTAGAAAATTATTCGCGCACTTTTGGGGCAAAGAGATGGATCCCCAGATCAAAGTTCAGGTATACTGGTCAAGTGGGCAGAACGTTTACTATTTACTCCGGAGCTCTGTCTTGAAATATTGAGAACACGCCGGTCTTTTCGGAAACAATTGACGAATTAATTGCGGAAATTGACGTGTATTGTCTCGTCGATGGCAAATGCTGTACTAAGGTCCTCGAGGTCAACACTGGGTGTTCTAAGAGGACAACGCACACACCTCCCTGATGAACGCACGCACTGGTCGAAACTGCACGGAACACCGACCGCTCCCTCGCCGGTTCAATGAGGCCTTCGCTCTCGCGTTTCCCGGAACGGCGAACCGCTTCGCGTCACTCCTTCGGGGATCGAAGCTCCACCGTTCGCCAGCACCGACGGCATTCTCGGCACCTCTCCTTTGACCTCGTTCCGCCTCGCTCTGAGGCGTGTGCCGGGTCACCTCACGCCTTCCTCCGCTCCGACTCGGCGACGGTCTGGTATCTCCGCATCGGTTTCGTCCGCCCCTTTCAAGAGCAGACCCGCGGCGGGAGGCGGAAGGTGACTTCCCCGGTCTCTCCTACTCTCTCCTCTAGCGGTCGGCGGTCCCCTACTTCTCGTCGCCCTCCCTCGACCTTTCCTCTCAGCTCACCGCCGCCCAAGGCCCCCCGGTAGTCGAGTCTCGCCGTCCGCCGCCGCCCCCGGTGACTCGCGGCCGAGGAATTGCGAACCCGTGCGCTAGAAAGAGAGAGGAGGAAGAGAGGAAGGGGTTGGTGGAGGAAGGGGAGTGTTCTTACACGGGTCTCGCAGGAAAGCAGAAAGTCTTGGATTGGCATATTTTATGGGGCAATGGTCGTGGTTCCACGGTATAATACACCCACCTTCACCAGGTGAGGGTTTTAACTTGTTGTGGCTGAAGGTGGTAGAGTGCGGACCGAAGTAATTCTTATTTTGGTAACATAATACAGTGTAAGCGTTTCGTAGGCCTCCTACGCTTAGCACTCGTTTAAAAAAAATATCAAATTCAATATAAAATAGAGTGGCATGCTAAATTTTATGACGATAATGGTAACAATAGAAAGTATAAAATGAAGACGATGTTGCTTGTCACGTGCCTCCAAATTGCATACTTGCCACCTTTTATATATTGAATTTAATAACGCAAATTAATTACGTCACAAAAACAAAGTTAAACATTTTACAATTTTACGATCATTATGGAAAACGTACGATTCGTATTTCACTTAAATTTAAATTCATTTGTGCGTTTCATATTGTTTTTACAATCCACCAAAATAACGCTTCCCTTCACGAACCATAAAAACGGGGCAAAAGTCATTATTACTGCAAAAGCATGCCTCATAATAGTTATCATAAAATTTATTTTCCCGTATTAGAAGAGGAACAAAATTATCTACATAACAATATGCCTTGTATAAATATTGTCTCATTCGTTTTTTAGGTTTAAAGCCTCAAACCCGGGCTTGTATACCCTTGGCGTAGGCAGCAAAGCAAACTAGTTCGTAAAAGCTCGTTGGTGGCGATTTGAAGCCTTCACCTGCAAGTCCTAAGGCCTTAGGTTTGATTCCCATCTGGGTGGGTTTTTCAGCACACGGGTCATGGACGTACTTATTTATTTTCGTTTTCATACCATAAAATCAGGGGTAAAAATCCAAAATTCTGATTCAAGGAACTTAAAAAATGATAATTATCTATGAAGTAATCCTAAGTATTACTAATTCCATGCCCAAGGATAAGAACCCCTTTGTTTTGGGTTACCACTCCGGTGCCTTACCGGCTAAGGAGATTTACGCCGAAAGAGAATATTTTTTCCCTTTCCTTCCAGCTAATCTAGACCGCTTGAGCAAGTATTTTATTTTATCACTGCTAATTAGTTGTATTAATTATTAACCATTTAAATCTAGAATCTATTAAATGAGACTAATTATCGTACGTGGATTTCAATATTACGTATTGTATCTCGAAGGAAATCTAAATTCACTCAAATAACGAGGAAACATAATATAATCAAGTACGTAACTTCATTACAACTTTATATGAATATCATGTAAAATATTGACAAATGAATTTCCAGTATTACTCCAAGAAAAATTATTGGCATGTGCAGAAATGTGTGGAAAGCTATAAACGAGATTATACGTTGATTCCTGATAAAAATGAACAAGAAATAAAATGGAGAAAATTAAAACTCGTTTATCGAACTTTAATTTGTGTGATAAAAAAGAGTTGTCTCATGTGGGAACAGGTTCTCTAACTAATTGATTAAGTAGGGCCTCAAAGATGTGATGAAAGGAGTCTGTGATTACTGCATTCTCTCTTCCAATTATACAATAACTAGCTATTGCACAAACTCTCTGCATAATAACCGTTTAAAAGTTGTCCGGTTATTTTTCCTCACATTTACATGATCACACTTTCTTATGCTACACAATTATAAAACTTAATCATTCCAAAATGATCAGCTAGCAATTAAGTTATTACTAAATCGTAGTAATATTCAGCACAGATAAATTTAAAACTGAGGGAAATAATATGATAAAAATATGTATCTTCTTTTTAATTAATTAATAATAATTTAATAAATTAATATCTAATTTAATTTTTATCACTCTAAAAATGGCATGTAAAATAAATAGCCAAAAACATTCACTCGACAGTTTTATTGTCAGTAAAAGACATAGATGCAATTAATTACGGAAAGAAAATATCAAATCAATGGCCCTAACTAGGATCATTTTAAAGTAAACGTCTAAGTCATCGAAGTCAACGGCTCGAGAATTATCAATCCGTCGAAATAAATCAAGATTATTTTTTGAAATTCATTCAGTTACCATACTGAGAAGTATAAAAATAAAAATCTGATAAAATAGCCTAACAGATTTTTCAGTCGCAATAATGCTTAAACTCATCGTTACAGTTAGAAATTAGGATGCAAAATGGAGCCGTCCCAAGTAAATTGTTTTAGGCATAATTTCATCCGACCTCACGAAAAATTTTTCATTTTTGATTTGTGAAGCTTCGGCTCTTTGGGCTTACTACAACCGAGGAGAGATGTAGGGATGGGAAAGATAGGCGGAGGAGTCAGGGTACAGAGGGTAGAGTAACCCACAAACTCGAACGGCGCCACGGAATTCACAATATCCCATCCGACGGGCGGAGTACAGCACATGCAATGCATTCCACACTGCATTCAGGTTGGAATCAGGATTCCTCGGGCAAATATGTTCCCAATGCCGGGATTCGTACACTCAGGATTTGAAGCTAGTACTATGTTCACCGCAATAACCTGAACTAGTTGTTCATTCATCCTAGTTAAGTGATAAGAATTTGATTTATAATTTGCATGAAAAGATGCATGTTTTTTTACTCTTATTACCCTGTAGCAACGTACAGTATAATGGAAAAGTAGTCGCCTTCCTCATTGCTATACTACAGAGCGTCGTCCTTGGCTTCAATATGTTATGTTTCCTATGTAATAACATTTACATTTTGGCGTGAAAGGGGGGAAGTGGGGTCCCTTTCATTCACCCCTTTAGATTACGGCATTCTTCTTTTCCTTACTTACATAGTTATCTAAAGTCAACTCCCGTAATGCATTGTACTTGCTTTGAATTCGTAGTGGTGCCACGGAAAAGAGTGGCTCCTATAATCCTAACTGAGATTGTCACACACTTTGGAATCGAGTATGGCGCTGCAACTATCAATAACATATTTCTCAAAAAACTTTCGCTGAAGGAACGCTATGAGTTTTGGCTTATCTAACTAAATTCAACTTGAACAGTTTTCAAAACGCTACTGGGAGGGAAAATGGAGATTTATCCCTAAATAATGCAACTTATAAATTACAACATATTTCTCGGCGGGTTTTATTACAATAAAATATATCCATATTCCACTACGCGACAAATCTGTCCATGCAATAGTGCAATTCATTTGTAACATGAATTAATAATCATAAATTTCTAAGAAAAAAGCACCAGTTTCAAGGAGTTGTGTTAAGGTTGGAAAAAATTTATCAAAATTATAATAACAAATTTCATGATTTTTTACCAACGTGGTTAAAAAAAAAAGATATTTTAATGATAACGAAAGAAGCCGATAATATTAAACAATTGAGTTAACCTAAAGATGACATAACTGTTGAAATTCGAGTCGTAAATAAAATTTTTTTGTGAAATTCGATAAAAATTTGTTCCTTTTCCACCATGACGAATTTTCACATAGTTACCCTTGACACCGTACGATTTTTCAAAGAATAATGTTTCTCAGGTAATGATGGAAACGAAATATTAGCACTCATGACAATTAATACAAGAACTTAACTTTGGCAATAAGGGAGAATGAATGTCCTTATTGCTACATTAGCTTCCTAACAGTGAGACTGGGCTCAATGGAATATTCCTAGTCTGAAATCTACTTTCTGAACACTTCTTTTGCGTCACTATTCTTATTTCACTCACTCACTCAGTGATTCTACCCGAAGGATGGTTTTGATAGGTGAGAGTAGAGCTCACCCCGTACTAAGCCAATGGCGTGTGAAATTCACTGATTCAGGGTAGGGGGGGCAGTTCCATTCCCTGGGCCGCCTGCGATTTCCTAAGAAGTTCTGACATGCAGAAAATCGAATCGCGAGGATTTTAGATCGGCGTGTCCAGAAAAGCTCTTGCCTGCATTTAAACCCGGGATCCTCCGGTCAGTAGCTTAGTGCTCTACCCACTAGGCCACCACGACCTCCTTATTCTTACTTAGGGTTAGTCTAATGTCCATCACCGATCATTCCTTATAGAATTCCCTCTCTTTTCTCTCATTTGCTCATTAATCCACCAATCTTACTTCAGTAACATTCCACTGATCCCCTTTACTTACTCTATCTAGCTACTTCATCCCCTTAATATCGGTCAACTTGTTCCTTTTCATCAAAAACCTCCTTAACAAATCATCATTAGTTCTCATTACCTCCATTCATACACTCCTCATTCTCTTCCACACGTACATATCCAAGGTCTGTACCTCATCCACATTTTCTCATATTATGGTCCAGAATTAAGATCCATGCAACGCTATTATCATTATCAAATTCTTTAATAATAATATTTCCTAGTTAAATTTGCAGAAGTGTCTTATTCACTATCTCTGATTGTAAACCCCTGTGCCTACATCAACGTTTTTGTTAATACCTTGCGCCTATTTTCATACAAAATACCCATTCTACAACAGCACATTAAAACAGTATTATTAATAAAGTACTATACATACCAACTATCACAGTAACTTAAACTTTATTGTAGAGGTATTTTCGCTTGACAAACAGTAGATAAAAATTTCGGAGGGTTACAATTTTCCCGTGATATTATGAAATACGTGAGGTGCAATGTTTATGACACTGGCTAAATGCGAGAAATTTATTTATGATAGAGGTCTACACTCACTGATGATTATTGTTAAACAATCACAGTTAATATATGTTCATTATTTCAACTTAAACGGCACAGTTGGGCTCATGTTCAACTTTAAGTTTTCACCTCCGTCTTTGTCGCGTTTCCCGTAAGTCAAAGGATATAGTCCACCTCTTACGCTCCAGGTGAAGGGACAAATTCGTGGGAAGGACGTGATTTGCGTTCAAGATAACGTGATGTAGCGAGACCTTGTGACATTTCGGGGGCAAATTTTGTTCAAGAAAACTATGGAACCAGAGTTCAAGGGAACTCCTTTATTTACGGAACAAAACTTTTTAACTTCTCCTGATGTCTGTACCACTTTCAAGAGATAATTCTTTATAATAAATTATTAATGTATCTTTTTGCTGTCAACTGAAATTATTTTTTAAAGGTTTAAGTTCATTAGTGTTTTTATAGGTGGTATTAAAATAAGAGACTTTTTTTTTAAATGTAAACGGAAAGAGCAAAAGGGATTAATTGGAATGCAATTCGATACTGCCGAGAAAATAAAATTATTTTACTCTACTTTTTCCATTAAATAAATTAATAAGTGTTCAATTACCAAGAAAAAAATCCATATTGGCTGCAATAAATAAAGCATAGAGATACATACTGAACCTTGAATTCTGTTTTCAACGGTTTGATTTCATTTCTTACATGTAGTGCTACGTTGCAATAGTCTAAGTTAATGTCTCATAAATTTACCTGGAAGATGACTGTTGATAATATCTAAAGGAAAGAAGTAATTACTGTTTAAGAATATTACCATAAAAATAATTCTATGAGATAAGAGGTTTGAGATTGTACGAGCATGGCAAAATAATGTTCATGAAATAAATTAATTTGTAGCTCAAGGTAAATTATAATTAATTTTTTTGGTAAAACCGAATAGGAAACTTGTAAATATTTTTTTAAATATGTCCATTGAGTACCACTGAACACCCAAAACTTTCTATGCTGATAATAATACTTCTTCTACTATGTTGATAATAATACTCATGATCATGATTAATGCATCAGTTATTTGCACGTGTAAATTTCTCTATTATGCAGAGTTAACTCTGTGGCAAAAACTTGGCACCAGTATGTGAATAAGAAAGCGCAAGATAAAATACAGTTATAATGATGATAAAAAAGGCCCATTAAAATTCAGAACCAGTAATATTATCACCAAATATTTAGGATTTCAGGCTCTCAGACCGTAATTTAGTCCATGAATTTGATGGAGTGGTGTGCTGCGCCCTAAATATACTTGCATCCCAATTGCTTTCATCATCGTCGAAATCGCAAGATGTTTCTTCAGTGGAATGTAGATTAATTGCTGAAACATGCAAATAATCCAAAACCTGTGATCTACTGTTCTTGATCTGGATTTAATTTAGCCTTGTAAAGTTGTCATGCAAAAAAAGAAGGAAATACTTTATATACTGCTTTCGGGTGATCGGATTCGGCATGTAATTTAAATGAAAAAATGGAGTAAATTACACAAAATGGTACTTTGTGGCCAAAAAAGCGAAAAGGCTACAAAATTCCTTAATCTTCACGATGAACTTCCTTTTTAAGGCCCGTCTATCAATGCTAGTCCAAGAAAGATATTAGGTTCAGTCTCAGCCATGATTAGGCGTTTCTGCTCCATATCTGGTTCAAGCTCTTCCTTTATAGACACTCATCAAAATATCTGCAGGCTGACATGTATTTCAAACTTTAAACGATCGTTGCCATTGCATGTTACTCCCATAAAAACTGTAACAAAAACCAAAACCCGTATATACTTCGAGACTTATCCTAAACCTCGGATGAAACTTAATCCTTTTAAAATATAAACCATGGTAAATATTTATTATTGTTGAGAATAATTTACAGCATGCACATTCTATTACATTGGTGTGAAAATTAAAACCCATAATTAAATATGTGCTCAAAGTAGAAAGTAGGTATCTGATTCGAAAATTCCTACCACAAAAAACAATTTCCATAATGTTTCTATTCTTATGAAAAATTTTCTTTAACGTGCATCTTATCTAAACATTCCTAATTGAACTGTTATTAATAATCACAACTTAGATATATTGCTCAAGTTCTAATGTGTGAAACTTGCAATCCAAGCCGAGCAATATCAAAACAAATGCATTATGTAAATCAACTCGTTACGTGATATTCACCATTTATTATCTGACATACGAAAGGCATAAGAATGCTCAATGCTATGAAATTTGCGTCTCTAAGTTCGATAATAATATGAATATTTTAAGCATTAAATTTTCTCTTCTCTGTAGGTTCCATTTTCATTTTACCTAATAATGTAAATAATTGGTTCTGAATAAAATGGTAAGAGCTCAAAACTAAGAGCTAAGGTATGCAGGGCTTTAAAAATGCAGGAATATATTCTAAATCACAGCATTAAATTTCCGTCCAGAGAATCGTTGATTACAATTTCACCTTCACCATCGGTGGCTCTTCAGAAACTGGTACGTTAAAATCGCACTGTCGGTAGTAGATATAGATTCCTTACAGATATAGAGATATATATATTTAGATGCATCGTATAACCCAGCATAACTTCACTCCTTAATTGAATGTGATATTTCAACTATGTTCTAGTACGAAATAGGGAATTTTAACTCATAATCATGGGTGAACAATCCTAGGATTGGTTTGACGCAGCTCATCAATCGATTCTATCGGCTAACCTCTTCATGCTAGCATAGTTCCTCCCTTTCACGTCCTTCACGACCTGTTCTATACTACTCATACGAGGCCTGCATTTTCCATTCTTCCCGTTCAGTTTTTCCTCGACGATTGTCTTCATCAGGCCATCGTGTCTTAAGATATGGCCGATTAGGTTGTCCCGTCTGCTTTTTATAGTTTTCAGCAGACTTCAATTTTCTCCCACTCGTCTTAGGAATTCTTCATTTGTCACTCGGTCGATCCATTTCATCTTCATCATTCTTCGGTAGTAATATATTTCGAATGCTTCCACCCTTTTCTTCTCCGCTGCTGTCATCGTCCATGCCTCACTGCATCACTCAGAATTTTGTTAAGGACTGAATTTTAACTATGGACCTTTATTTAGTAGCCAAGTGCAATGCAGTTAAAAATAAAAAATATTGCTGCGACGATAAAAGTATAAATATGTTTCAATAACGTCTTAAATTCTCAGTCAATAATGTACAAAAGTAAAATATGATACATTTAACAGTAGGAAGGAAATTGTTGTAAAGTGCATTCAGGGGGGGCCAGTTCCTTTCCCTGGGCCACCTGCGAATCACTACGAAGTTCTGACTTGAAGAAAATTGAACAGCGAAGACTTCAGGTGGGGTCGCCCAGAAAGACTCCTGCCTTAGAGATTTGAACCCGGGACCCTTCAGTCGGTAAATTAGCTCTCAACTAGGCCACCACTAACCCCGAAAATAATTAGGTAATGCAAATTATATAGTAAAGACAGGAAAATTGCTACAAATGGCGCTTTAGAAATAGGAATTTCTGAATGCCGACTGCAGAACAAAATCAGAAATCAGCAATCTACCGAATTAAAATTCCATTCTGGCAAAAAGGGACTAATAAGTTACTCAACATATCCCTCAAGTGAAAAGTATTATTAATGCCTAATCTATATACAGTCAGCACTTTAAAACTCAAAATATCACCCCAAAAAATGATGCCAAGAAATCCTAAAAGGTATAGGCCTAAGACAAAAATATTTACCCAAGAATCGTGCTAAACCCTACCCCATTTCAATTAAAACATATAATTGATGGAACCCTAGTTGAATCCACGATACAGGAAGTCGGGTAAATGATTTAATTACAAATTATATCCCCCTTAGGGGACAATGCTCCGTTCAGCTCCCTAAAAATATGATGCTGAGTTGGGCTTGGGTTATTGCGATGGTTTTCCCATAACATCTGACGTGATTTAACTTATTGCTACGAAAAATTTGACGGATTATGACCTTTTTTATGACTCAGTGAGATTATCACTGAACGTATTTTGTGATCTAATATAAAACATAAAAAGGGATTATTGCTTAAATAACTAAACAGCGTATGTCCTTGTACCAAACCTTACGACTCAAGATACGTCCTTGAAGGACTCCTCTTCGCAAACAAATGTTCTGAATATATGTCTATTAAAAAAGATACAAATCTATCAAGCAAAACTCCATGGACAACTATAGCAGAGAAGGACAAGGTGATAAATTCAATTCAAAATGCATTTTATTCAGTAAAATAATATGTGAAAATCATTTCTATTTTGAATCGTTAAATGATTTAGTTGCTCTGAGAAGAGGAATGATTGCGTGGTAGTGAAAAGGAAACATCCTCCCAATAGATGTCAACTGATCATGAAAATTAAGTTGCTCATGTCAAAAGAACACAATTTTAAGATAATGAAGTATGGTAGTACGGCACGAAAACCCTTTTACCATTATAATCTTTATCGAGTTAAAATATAGCTTAATTCTGGAATAA
This sequence comes from Platycnemis pennipes, assembly GCA_933228895.1. Classification (NCBI taxonomy): domain Eukaryota; kingdom Metazoa; phylum Arthropoda; class Insecta; order Odonata; family Platycnemididae; genus Platycnemis; species Platycnemis pennipes. The sequence continues at coordinate 60,513,290 of OW121853.1, forward strand.
TCAAAGTGGAATTACTAAACTAAAAAATGATTGACCAAGTTTGATTCTAAAATCGTCGTTTGTTTTCGGTGAAAATTTCACGACATTGACAAAATTTTCATTATATGTTCTATTGTTTCAGCGACCAACCATAATAACAACGATTTTCCAATTTTATTTATCTCCCAATAATTACGACCAGCGGACCGGAGTGTCCTTAATTTAAGCAATGGGTGTAAACTTCTTCAGTTCTCGTTTGAATTAGTGCGGCGCATAAAAAATTTGCCTAGCCCTTCAAATACAATACGAAATAAGACCGAAGAAAACCTCCAAGGACCCGCGAGAATCAGAGATAAAAAATCATGTGCGTCCACAAAAAGCCGTGCTTACTAACGGCAATTAGTCTGAAACTTATTAAGTTTACTTTTTAAAGTGATACTCGGTCACTTAGTACATTCCAACAGAAATGTTTCATAATATACCTGGTGTTTTGACATTTACACGTATCGTCAGGTAAATATGTGTCAGAAAAACAAATGAGAGCATCGTACAACAAAATATTTCAAATGAAATTTATATATTGACCTAGTTTTTTTTACAACTTAATGGAGCAGTTCCACCAGTGAAGCCCGATTCCTTTATACATTGACCACAATACTTGAATATAAATGTAAATAAATCCATATAGCAATCTTAGTTAAATAATTTCAGATATCGTGCTTAGTTAGCGAATATCACCATTTATATATTTTAATAACTCAGCATGCCCCATTCTGTACATAAATCAAATGAGTATAAGTTGTGCTGTTGAAAATACGGTGTGCAAGAATGGGGAAAGAGAGTTTTACGAGCAAGGGGTAAATTTAGAAGTAAGGATTATCTGAAAATTTCTAGTGAAATCCTTCACTCATTCCAAATTCTAATAAAAAATTTATTCATTGCGGGCAAAGTAAAATCCCACTCACTGGTGGTGGAAAACACTTTTTAGGGACGAGCATAGGGAGTTTTTTGATTTGTTTACGATAAAAATAGAAAGTAGTAAATACGCTTTATTTTATTTATAAATATAGACTTATAATAAAATAAAGTTTGTTTACTTTCATTTTCAAATCACGGCAAAAAAGTATGAGATCGCTAATATACACAATATTCGTCCAATAATTAACGGAGTAAAAAGTACCAAATCTACTTCTATAGTAATGCACTAAAAAAACATTAACGTTTGCAGATTCAGCTCTATGGTATATAAATTAAAATTTTATGGTATACATGAGGAGTTCACTCATTAAGGACAATGTTAACACATAAATTCATCTAATACCAATGCAAATAGCATCTAGAACTACTAATGAAATAGTTATAGAATAGGAAATACGAGCAGTTACGCTATCGCTTGATATCTGACTACGTGGATATTTGAGGAAAAGAAGTTACATATATTCAGTCACCAGGTACTACATATTGGGTTGGCGGAAACAAAAATGGCCGCTGTTTCAATGGCGGCACTTTCATGAGGAAGGATTCGGTTGCTTAATTAAACGAATGATTCCGCATGCTTGATAAAAAGGGTGTGTATTCACTAGGTAGTTAAAATTAGTCGATTTTTGTGTTGCAATGGCTATATTTTTAGGCTTTAACTATAATTTGGTAGCTGAATGCTAGAATTTTTGTATTTTTGGTATACAAGAAATAACTAGCAGCAGGTAGATATTTTGCTTCATCTAATGAAATCATGAATCATTGTTTTAAAATCACGACTCGCCATTCATATAATTAACGATTTATCGATATTCCAAATGGTATTATTCTTTCCGACGACCTTCATCGACAATAGTTAAAATAGCATAACAATGCGCTGAAAATTACTAAATTACTATACCAAAATGCTCTTTCCTGTGAGGACAGGGTACAAGGATTGGCCTACCTCTATTTGAAGTACAAGTTACTTGAGTTGCTATAATGTTCAGTCAGCTCCTTGCATTAGTTTTGACACCAATTCCCCTCATAATTCAGAAATAAACATGAATGAAATGGATAGTAAAACGCACTCTCAGCAAAGCATTAGGTGGCACGCTCAAATGAGTAACTTTCTCGGCGCTAGAAAACATTAGGCTCAACATTCTTAAAAAGTATTCTCAGGAGCAAAAGCAGGTGGTGACCAATTTGACTCGGTGGTCATAAGGGGTTGCAGTATCGCTTCTAGCCAGGGATTAATGTTTCCAATTATTCTTGGCGGGCGATTCAGTGGAGAGCTGATCCTTACGCTCAGCGAAGAAAACCGAGCAGTCAGCATCTTCTTACTACCAGTAACGTCTGCAGAAGGTAATAGTTGTAGTCAACAAGAACTGAGGTCCTTAGCATAACCGGGGCTGATAAACAATGAGGTTCAGGAGGTAAGTCATGAGGAGCAGTGAAGGGATGGTGGAATTAACCTGAATTCAGAACAGATCGCAGTTTCCTGAGTCCGCAGCTTAGCACCACATCCGAACGCGGCAGCCCTGCTCCTTCATTGCCTTCCACACACAAACCAAGAAGGGCACGGGAATTCACAAATCAGTACCGCACCTTCACCTGGATTCGGGCCCGGGTCTCCACTATGGATTACCAGCACACTGAGAACCATAACGATCCGATTCCTCTGCACAAGCGCTTCCAACCAAACACGACAAAATAGGGAGATCTTTGTAGGGAAAAATTGTTCAGACCGAGTCTCGGGCTGGTAAAAAGTTTGATGGGAGATGGCAAGTGGAAAATAACGGGGTTGGGGAAAAAATCACGGCCAGCAAGATATGGAATGCAAAATGTCCACTCACCTTCCCGACGGCGTCCACCTATGGAAACTTCCTCGCCACCCCTTCCCCCCTCCTCACTCCTTCCCGAGGGATTAAACGATGGAGACACACCCCTCTCTCCAATCCCTCCAACCCTCCCGATATCTCCTACTTCAGCACCAGTCCCCCCTCTCCCTTCCCGTGAGGCGGCACTCCCGTCGGGCGGTCCTGGGTTCGCTTCTCCCGCGTCCTAGTGGCCGGGGCGGCGGCGGTCTTCTCTCCGAGCGCTCGTCCTTGCCGGGGATGGACGCTCTGCTTTCCCCCGAGACGGGCAGAGGGCGGCGGAGGAGAGAGAGAGAGATGTTGAGGGGCCTGGATCGGAGAAGGGAGGGTGGAGAGAGACGGAGGGACAACCCCTTCCTCCGAGGAGGAGGGTTGAGGAGAGGAGGTGAACGAGGAGGGGGGCTGGAGAGTGTTGCCGTGAGGGCGGAGAGTGGAGGCGAAATGGGCGGAGACTACTCCCTCCCTCCCAGCACCCTCAAAAAACCCCTCCCAACCCCGCCTCTCCCCGGAAAAGGACCGGAGCGGGTGGGAGGATGAGGCCGGAAAGAGGGGTTTGGAAAACTGAGGGTGAGGGTAAAAAGCACCGAGGGTTTGAGCATGGGGTTTAAGGGTACGGCTGGAATGGCTGGGGAAGAGGCGGTTTTGGATATGAGGGAACGTTAAGGGGACGTAAAAGTAGGGAGGAGAGGAAGTGGCGTGTGGGTTGCGAGCCTCCTTCTCCTCTCACGGAGTCGATTCTCGGCATGAGAGGAGGAGACCCTCTCCGGGAGTGGCGAGGAAAATTGAAACAGCGCGAAATGGGAAGCGGGGGAAAGTGGAGAATCTGACAAAGTTAGTGGAAAGAGGGAATTAGGAAGGAGGGAAATTGAGGGAAGGACGAGATTCGTTTGGGAGGAAAAACATTGAAGTGAGCGGAGGGACGGCGTCGAAGGAAAACGGGAAGTCGGTCGGCGCATGGGGTGGAATGGGGGAGGGCCGAATAAGCGAGAAAAGAAAAGAGCGAGAAGAAACGGGGTCGGCACGAGCTAAATGAAAAATGAGGGGGGAGAGTGGGAAGGGAATAAAGAAAGAAGAAAAATGGAGGAGGAAATGGGGCACGCGGATAACCGGTGAAGTTTCTCAGTGAAGAGAACGGGAATAATGAAAGTTTCAAAAATGAAAGCAGAAACACAAGTGAAAGAGGTGAGAAAAGTAATGAAATATATGAAGAATTCAGCAAGGATATTGTTAAAAATAGCACGAAGGAAATAAAGGAAACGTACAGAGTACGCAATCACAAAAGAAGTGTAAGAAGAAGAATAAGAATACACGTGGAATCGCAAGGGAGAACACAAAAATTTGGAGGGGTGAAAATTATTATTTTTGACGAGCAATACAACATATACATAGGAAATGTAAGGAAAAATCGTTTAGGTAAGGGTAAAAAAGAATATGTAAAGGCGAAAGGTTAGGTAAAAGACAAAGCCATTTGCCATTTTAACTTCACATTAAATGAAAAGCTTCACTAAAAACTAAGCAAAATTTAGAGAGACCTGAAAATAGCAGGCCTCCGATAAACAGAAAAAACATAGAGGATGAATGACAAAGTGCAAGATTGAATAGGCCTTTAGCATAAAAGTGAAAGTTGGTAGAGGTGGGAAAATATTTTAGGTATTGAATAGTTTTTTGGCTAGAAACAATAAAACCTAAGGGCTTAAATACCATCCTAAATAAGAACAGGAGTCTGAGAAAAGGAGAGGCAAAAAACGTGAACCGAAAGTAAAAATAAATTTCAAGGGATAGAACTTCAAGATGAGAGAGGCTAAAAAAATATTTTATGGGAAAAAACTTAAAGCAAATAGGAAAACAAAGGAGACGAGAGAATTTCGGCGAGTAAAGAAAATTAGCATAAAGAGAAAAGGAAGCTTTTAGAGAATCATGAAAGAAAGGTAATTTCAGATTGGAAGAACTTGATCAGAAAATCGTTTCGTGGGAATTAAAACGTGAAAGAATGGAAAGAGTTAGTGGAGAGTAAACGCCTCTGAGAGGAAGAGAGAAAGATAACTTAAGAATAAACAAGGGAAGAACAACTATGTAATGAAAAATCAGAAAATAAGAAGTAGATATATTAGTGAGACTACTCTCACTCATCAGCCAGTGAATAATTTATAAAATAAGGTATCCTAGATAAAACAATACACAAGTGTCTTTTTGGCGTGGAATCAGTAATTTCAAGATGAGTCGGATGAGGAAAGAGAAGAATGAATAGGAGCGAAGAGAAAGAAGAAAGCAGTTGTTAACGAACAGAATTGAAAGGAATGAGGGGCGAGGTTCAGGCTTTAAGGATAATGGAGATAAATTCGTCAGATAACATGGAGGGAAAATAAATCTCAAACAGCCAGAGAAATTGAAAGTGCCGCACCATGGTGATTGAAAGTGAAGGGAGAATTAAGAGGTAGGTAAAAGTACCCGATCTTCGAATGGTATTAATGGGTTAACGGGTAGATCTGGACCACCAAGAGGGTCCATAAGAAAGTGACAAAAAAGGCTTCACATCGGCTTTAGGCGACCGAAGAGAAAGGGAGTATTGGGGTGGAATTTGGATTGTGAAACACTGCAGAGGCAATGAAAGGGATTGCAAAAAGGAGTAAAGGAAATGTGGATCCAATGTTGGCAAAAATAAAGGGTTGTTGTAAAGATAATACGGAGAATGAGAAACCATTAATGTGGAAGCAAAGCGAGGAGCGGTATGCAGGGAAGGGACCTCAAAAGAGGTAGTTAGGGAAGGGTATGACGATATACCGGAGGAGAATGTGAGCTCAGTGTGTGCAAAGAGAAGGAACGCTGAAGGCCTGAAGGGAGAAAGGTGCTGATGGGAAGGGGATCTCGTCCTTTCGGGATTGGAGGGGGAATGAGAGGTGAAGAGCTAGAGAGAGAGGGTTAGGTGGGATGGAGCCGGAAAACTGCCCGCAATTGAAAGAGAATGGACTCCTGCGAGTCGTTGTAAGGATTTGGTATCTAATCCACCGCGTAAAAAGTAGAAGACGTGGGAGGATATAAAGGAAGGAGAAATAATAATGTGGGGGAGCTAAACGCGTGGGCGAGTTCCTTTCTTAGACCCCTTGGCCGTGCGGGAAATAAATTGGAAAAGGGCAAAAACGTCCGGGAGCCAAGAAAAAAACACGTCCATGGAACCGTCTAGAGACCCAACGTCGGAGAAAGGACCACCATGGAAGCGTGGGACGCTGGCGCATTACTGGCAAGGAGTTTGAGAGACGATAGAGGGATGCTGGCGAGACATCAGTGACATGTTGCAGAAATGTTGGTACGATGTTGCCGAGACGTTTCCAAGATGCTAGCGAGACGCTGAAGGAGCCGATGCGCGGCGTGTCTCCATGCTGCTAAAACGTGACCAAGTTTGCGATAGTAAAAGAATGACGAAAACAAAAGAAGACGAAAATCAACGAACCACTCGTGAGAGGAAATGGTTGGCTGGAGAGTCTCAAGTGGAGATATAGGAGCAGACGAACGGAAGGTAAAACGCATGGACGGCGAGAATGAGGAGAAGGAGATGAGGAAAAGGGAAGAGGAAAAGGGTGAGGAATAGACACACGGGGAGAGAAAAGCGAGGAGCGTGCGTGCCCCGAGTGACAAGAGACCTACATTGAGGAAGGTGGAGAGTGGAAGGAGAGAAGTGAGGAACGAGACAAGCAGGGAAAGGGTGAGACAGAGTTTTCAGCTCGGGAAGAGAAGGGCGAGGAAGGGAAGGCAGTTTTGAGGATGAGGACGAGTAGACAGAGAGGGTGGGGAATCGTCCCTGCTGTTCTATTCACTACTCCACCCCCGGACCGCGCCGCTTGCCGAACCCACCCCATCCTCAACACCCCGCCACCCCCCAACCCTTTTAATTCCTGCCCACGCATTCAGGGAGGGAGAGAAAGCCCAGGAAATTATGGGACGAGGGAATACCCGAGCCCTTCCCCGCGCCCCAGAGCCCCGACACCCCCTTTCACCCCGCCGTTCGGCGGCGGAGTGAAGAGAGGGTCGAGGCGAAGGCGGGTGGGAACAGGAGCGAGGACCACGAGGGGGTGGGCGCCAGTGAGGGACTCCGGGGGCGCATGCCCGGAGATCTCCGGGTGGGGGAGTGGAGGAGGGGGCCGAAGAGTAGGGATGGGTATGCCGCGGACGGCGGGAGGCGTGGCTTACGGCTCTACCCCCCGCCCCCAACTCCCCCGCGGTTCGCGGACGAGAGACAAGAAGGCGCCCAATGAGCTTCGAAGAGGGTGAGAGGGAGGGAGAGAAGAAGGGGGTCGGAAATTCGGTAGGGGAGACTGGGGAAAGGGGTGGGAAAAGAAGAAAAAACGGGAGGGAGAGTCAGGTTCTATCTGGTATGGGAAGAGACAGTACCATTTACCTCACGCGGGGGTGGAGGGGAAAGAGGAGCAGGAACGGGAGGAGGAAATGAAATTGGAACTGGGTTTGTGAGGGAACATAACTGGGGAGTAAAAGCGGACTTGGCGAAATCATGTCAGGCGCGGTCCGATCCCTGATCGCGTGGTCATACGTGGTCATAGGGGGACAGCACGATTCCTAAACCACGATTGTCGGCGCCAGCGACGATTCAACAGAACTAAATGCCATTCCGGTCGAGAGAGAACACCACCGAGTCGTAGTGCTACAGGCTTGTAGGAATAGATTAACTAGAGCATCCACAATTTTGCTGATGGAAGATAGATCGGAATGACGATTTAGTGGTATATTATTGCTGCAAATACAAACAATGAATTTCACGTTCCTGTCACTCGATTTCTCAATAAGTTAGTACACGTCTTTTGCTCTCTTTTACGTAATAACTTCTACGGGTCGATAGAAATTATTTAAGGGACTGCAATAAATTCACCGGGATTGATGCGTGAAGCAAGTATTTTTCAAAATAAGTTTTTGAATTGAGAGATTTCCAAAAATCTGTTTAAACTCTGCTACACTTAGTTGGGAACAATTAAAATTTGCATGTATATACTACCCATGGTTATATTCACCAACTGCTTAAATGACCAAGTCACTTCACTAAAAGAACTCTCACATTTTGCTATTGAAATGCTTATCCAAGTCACTAATGCAAGCAAATCCTGTGTGCTTATCAAAATTAACGATTAATGCCATTATCATAAACTTTACCTTATGATTAAGTATATATTTGAGACTTATGTTGATTTAAAAATAAAAGTTTCCGGTGTGTAAATGTCGCTCCGCTAGGAGATTGACTATAATGGAAGATGTTTCTTGAGAAGAGCCTGTAAATAAGTAATGCTTCATTAGAGCACAATATGTTACAGAGCGAGAAAATATGCATCCGGAGTATTATCCTTCATGGTAGTGAGGTCCACAGTGGAAATAAGAACGGGAAAATTTTAGAGCGAAGATTAACCAGGAAAATTAGGAAGAACTTGACACCCTGAGCAATTCTTGAATAGGTTTTGATAGAAGAAGAAATAAATCTGAAGTGTGAATCCCGATAAAAATGGAACTTCATGAAATACATCTTCTGATGCGAGAACTCATGAATGCAGTCGTCAGGAGATGTGTGACGTAGAACTTCGGAGAAAGCACATGGATGAGATTAATGGAGTCAGTAGTGAAGAATGTAAAATACGATAACTGTTATAGTTAACTGAATCCTGAACTTCTTCATAATTGAAATATAAACGTAACTTGGTTGTTTTACATTAAAATTATTTATTAACGATCCGATTTAATAATCGCGGAACAATCAAATGACGTTTATATTTCAATGGGGTTGTTTACCATATTTTTTGCCGAATCTGATAGAGTTTGTAAAATAAAAAGACTCATATTTTTCCGTTTTTCGATCCATCCATTAGTTCTCGAGTTATAAGCGGCGAAAAACTGATGTTTTTAACCCTTTCGGAAAAGTGGGCGTGCATACGACCTCCTACGTCATCCACTTCGTCCAATCACTACTGAGCCCGCGAAGCTACTTCGCCTTATTGTAATGGGGGACACACAGCTGACTCTGCCAATGGAAGCGGTTGCGAGAGGATCTGTGCGAGCAGACCTTCCGACAACCCCCCTCCACTCCCTTCCCTTTCCCCAAAAGCAGTCAAGGTCGGGAGGTGGATGATGTAATGTCTCTAACTGTAAGCTACTTGTTCGGTGGGCGTCACCTTTTGCTTACTTAAATTTTTTATTGATGAGTGAATGGCTCTGGTTAGAAGATTAATTTTTTCACTAAAATTAATTTTTCGTTTCCATCTAACGATTTTGTGTACAAAATTGTGATTTCGGTTCAGAGTAAACGTCGTAAGAGCAGTTTTGGATCTAGTTCGCGGCGTCACCTTTTGCTTATTTAAATTTTTTATTGATGAGTGAATGGCTCTGGTTAGATCTGATTAATTTTTTCACTAAAATTCATTTTTCGTTTCCATCTAACGATTTCGTATACAAAAATTGCAATTTCGGTACCGAGTACACGCCCCCATTAGGATAACTGTGTTAGCATCATCAGTAAACAGTCCAAAGATTGGTTTACACAGTTCTCTATTGGATTCTCCGGCTGACACAGATTTTTCTTCGGTATTCTAGTCCCTACTAGAGTGCCTACGGTGAAGAGAGCACTTCAGGTGCATTATCCGGACCGTCGGATGAGACTTTAAATCGTGGTTTCCTTGGCGAATTACGTTAAGGGAATGCTAATGCCGATGCGAGTTTTTTCTACACCCTTTTTAAGTTCCTTAAAACATACCTTCAGCCATGCAGTTACCGTCCTATCCATATTGGTCCTTAGCGACTTGTCTGTTGTGTCCCCCAAATAGATAACTAGTTTAAAAACCATGGTTCTTGCGAACACTAACGTGGTTCGTTCTTTTTAGCTACTTAATTGGCTGAACCCTGAGAGGCATTTATATCAAATAAATTTCCTTGCTCAATTTTAACACTGTTAACTGAATAAGTTAATGCTTTATTCCATTGCAACTCCTTAACTTAAGGGTTAAGTTTTGACAATTTCACAATTTTTAGTATACATTTCATCTGTAATAAAACTGTAGAGCAGTAAGTAATTACATCAGCCCCTTTACTGCAAAAACAGTATTTATCTGGATAAAGCTCTAATACCCTGAACTACAGGCTTTATTTGAAAGAATACATTTTTCTACTTCAATCGTACTTCTTGCAGCGGAGTGTTATTTTGTTTCTATCCCCTTTGTTTGTTTGTATCCCCTTTATCGTGTTTCGAATCAAAATCGTTAATTCATCTATATAATAAACTTTTATTAGTGTATGATTCAAATTGCTCCTAAAGACTCGATTCATATTTCTGATCTAGTCACGATGAATTATGTGAAACACGATTTGTAGATTCGTGGACATAACTTTAAAAATAGGTTTTATCTAAAAGGATAGGTAGATGAATATTTTATATTCGGTTATCTCAAGACGTCTTAAATGTTTATAAAAATTTTTGTAAGTAACTTTAGAAGAGCGTTTAGGTAAAAAGCCTCCAACATAAATATAGTATATTATTAATTCCTAATATCAGCCGCCATATTAATAGAAAAAGAACAGGTTAGTATTTTGTATTCTAGTGAATATGGAAGGAAATAAGCTAGGAAGAGGGAATGGTAGAAATTTACTTCGTCCCGAGATATTATAAAATATGATGAATGATAATGGTTTAGAGAACCGGTAAAGCTGTTTTTCAAGGTACCAAAAATCCTGAAATAAAGCTAAAATTTTACTGAAATCAATAGAATTTAATAGAATCTATTGAAATATCGATCAAAATTCCTGAAACAACATGCATATGATTCGCTCATGATTTTCGGAAGACTGCCTCAAAGTTCAAATTTATATTAATTAAAATGCTTTAGTGCTAATCATTGCCATTAAAAAACACCAGATCCGAGCTCCATGATCTTTTAAAAATTAAAGTGTATGGTCTTTATTTGACAACAATTTTAGGCACGGACCCTATAGATGCGCCCATATAAAGAGCTTCGCAATGTATTTCATAGCGAATAGTATGTTTGATTCCGAATATTAACGCAGAGCATGAGTGTAGAAATATATGAAAACTTCCCACAAGGCGAGGATTTTATTCCTTTTCCGTTCACTCCATCCAATTTTTCCTTGCGGGGGAAAACGTCCAGCTTTGCTCATTTCCCTCTGTCGAGCACACTCGGAGGTGAAATAGAAACGTACGGGGAGAAGGTTTCTCGATGCGGAATGCCGAGAGAGAGAGAGAATACGCACATTTCCTCGTCCGCCCCTTCTAACCCCCACCCCCGTCTCTTTCACTGAACATCCGCAGGGAGGAGCTCCTGTCGCGGTCGAAACTCCCCATCACAACAGCCATGTTGTCGACGACTCCCGCCTCCAGTTCCCGCCACGAGAGATGGAGACACAGCATTCCCCATAGAGAACTGTGTGTGAGCAGAATTCAGAAAAGGATGGAGAACAATGATCGGGAAACGGAGAGGTATGACTCTGGTTCTAGTCGTGCAATGGATTCCAGAAATAGGATTTCCATGCGCGTATTGCCGGAGGAATTCAACAGAGTGAATCGGTACATATTCACCCCCAACTAAAAAGTTGGATGGTAGTTGGCCAAATTTTTTAATTTTACTTTTCCCTCCATGTAAGGAAATTGGTTATTATTCTCCTAATCTAGGACCAACCATTTGGAAGATGAATTTACGATGGAAGATATAATTCCCTTCGGCATAAAGTTAAAAAATTAGGAAAAGGGACAATGAATGAGGTTAATTCTCCTAATCTAGGACTAGCTGTGGGATCATCAATTGATCAATATCAATTTATATACCCACAGCTATCTAATTTAATCGTTTTTGCTCCAACCCTGATATTAATTTATGCCCTTTTATCACATTCCTCTACCATTATGCACTAGACAAATAATATTTTCTATGATTCGGGGTCTAACAAGGGTTGGAAATCAAGATTACTATATATTGATCCACAAAAATTCTTCTCATTTTATCTGGGGGACGACAGTAAGTAGTAGATAAAAACAGTTCCTGGTTTAAATGGAATATATTAATTTTTTCGACTGCTATGAAAAAATTTCAACCACATGGCAATGATGGATTAAATTCGCAATATCGCTTAAATCTTGCAGGATTTTGAGTATGAAGGCAGAGTTATTGGTATGAATGATATAATAGGATCGCGCAAAATTCCTCGCGCGATATATAGAGGCATGTAGCACGGCGAGTGATTGGCCATCTCCGTGACAAATTTCAAACCCAAGATATTTCGGGCAGAAAGCCTTTCCCCTGTGCTTTCCAGCAAAAGCATGAAAAACTGAGACAGTGATAAAATGAATGCTTTGGAAAGGGAGCCATCATGGTCAAATTTACGACTTGAGTTTCACTGCTCGTAAATATCGGCGTGGGCGTCCTAGTATCAACCCACGCACGGAATCACGGTGCGAAGGAGAGGAATGCGGATAAATTGGCAAAAATATCTCCGATCGTAAAGGAAAAAGGAAATATTTCCGCGCCCAATCCAACGGATCCCCATTGATCCGATAAATATTTCTTGCACGAAAGGAAAGACCTTATAGTGAATATCAATCGCACAAGCATATCCGTTCCAAAATATTTTCAGCTTTCAATTTATCCCTTTAAGCGGCACGATGAAACTTAAATGGATGAAGCCTTAACATAAATATCCTTTTACAACCACATGTAGCATACATATTTCCTGTTAATGAGTTATGTACCTTCAGTAAAATGAGCATACTCATTATCTTGCGAACCAGTCTCTTATTAACCCATGTACTGAAATTGACACGATTGGAGGGTATGACTTTGAATGGTAGGATAACTGTTACAACGGTGAAGCATCATGTGACATGCATTTTGTTTTTCTTCTTCGGACGTAAGGTTTTCATTCTGTAATACATTTTTGACCCAGTGCATAGTTATGAAGTTTTGTTATTATTTATTTTTTTCCAAAGTTCATCGGCATCTTAAAAAAATTACGAAATATTGATCGCTAACACTTGGGTGAACGTGTGGAATGAGTTCAAGCATTACCGACATCACCACCACAACGACCTGAAACTCTTCCAATCTGATTTCTGAGACTGTCCGAGGACAACTTTCACGACCAAGAAATTACCAAATGACTAAATAATCACTATTATTAAATTAATTTGTATTGACTAGCAATTTATCGTCATATATAGCCAATATTCACCTATTTGTCTCATAAATGCATACTTAATATCTTTCTCGGGGTGGTAGCTTTGATTCTCTTGGTTTCGTGTAAGTAGGTAATGCATAAACGGAGTACTATTTTTATTTTTCATGCCTGTGTGGTATGAAGTGTTCTCTCGGATTTTTATGCATGCCTGGTAATGCCACACACCCTTTCGGTGGCTTCCGGGGTTTTATTTAGATGTAAATGAAGAAGGCTAGAATGTACTGTAGGCAGGATACGCATGCATACTTTTCCTATGGTCGAGTATGAGGAATGGAGATGCTAGATGATGATTGGTCCTACCTCCTCGGCAAAAATATTTCGTTATCTTTTGTCTGTTACAAAGACTGTGTGTATCAAATCATAAATAGAGATTAAATCATACTATAATTACATCGCAGTAGCTATATTTAATATTCCTAATATCATTTAATGGCTGTATTAATGCATTCTATTCCACTGAGAGTCAATTCCATTCCCTAAAATTGGTTCAAGCTCAATCTATTTCAATTACATATTTGGAATTTTTCGACTGCTTGCGTACTTTCCAACTTCAATGAAATTAAAAACTTTGTATATTCCTCACTATAATAGTAAACATAGTAAAACATGACCGGTTTCATCCCCAATAGCACATCATTAGGTGACTGTAAAGAAAATTTCAGTCCTTAGATACTCTTACTGTTGAAGTGAGGGATGGGGCCAGCATAATGGAAGGGGGAACTTAAATTCAAGTCAAATGCAAGGAGTCAAGGAGATGTCAACGCGGTTTTTAGGTAGTAGGGCGATGTCTAATATGGGGGAAAGGTCCCCAAAATATAGCGTAATTCACAATACGACAGAGGATTGAATTTTTCTTTATCTCCAGCTCCCCTAAAATGTCGAGCTTTTTGCCTTTGGTCTCGAGGTAAATGATCTTTAGGGTCAAAGTACTCGTGTGGTTCTCCTTGCCTCCTCCTTCACTTCAACAATAAAATTATATAAGGGACAGAAATTTTCTAAACAAGCATCTGATGATGTTCTCTTGCAGAAAAAACCTATCGTATTTTGCTATTAAAGCATGGAATATGCAAAGTTTTTGATTTCATTGGAGATGAATTTCCAAAATGTTGAGCCTAACACCATGGAGTGCACTCTCCAATGTTCATTCCATACATTTTGTAAATGCATTCTTACTATTTTGAGTTTTACCGAGTACAAAAACAACTTCATCCGCATGAGTATCGGAGTAGCAAGCCTTTAAAAGTCCGTGCCTACAAAAATGGCCGATCTTGCTTCTCAAAAACAGCCGAGATGCCACCTCCAGTACATTCGAACCTCCTCGTCCGCGACACTGAAATTGAAGTCAGTCCATGCGGGTGGGGGGAACTCAGACGGCGTCGTCGCAGAATTCCGTAATTGGACGAGTGCCCCGGAATAGGATTAAAAGTGAAGGATTTTGCCAATAAGGTTACGGAGCGGGGGTGAAGACGAGAAGAGTGCCGTGGGCAAAGTGTCGAGTGTCAGCGGGGGAAGAGGTATGGGTGGGGACGGCAGGGCATGCCATTCAGGCAGGGAAAGTGGGGAAAGGGGCACGGTACGGGCATTTCGGTCGCGGCGAGTGATGGACGAGGATACATTCCGAGAGGCAAAGGTCAGAGGTCGAAAGGGTTGCGGAAAAGGGAGTCGCGTTATGCATTAAGGGAGCGTGGGATAAAAAAGGGCCATCTCTACGAAAGGTTCGGATTATCTCCAGAAATGTGTTTACTCGAGAAAAGGAAACGGCCATACTTCTCCATATTGCGAAAAATATTTTTGACATAGGAATGCCAGAAAGTCTCTGATATATATTCTTGTTTAGATCGTATAAAGGGTTCATCCGAGACTTTCAGTATTTAGTATTTTGCTCGGAGAAGTGAGTTCAATTTTTATTACTGAATTAGTTTCGTGTAAAACCGTCTTAACAGACGATTGTACGCTGTCCATACTCTCTAGATTATTATAATTATTGCTAAAAAGAATAAATTTAAAGTACTGAAAATTCTTTGGAGTACAAGGGAGTCGTAAAGTAAGATAAGAACAAAACACTAAATTAAGAAAAACCCCACATTATGTCATGAGGCATTTATCATCTAAATTCTAGATAGAGTAGTTGCGTAAGTTAAGCGATAGAAATGTTTTAATATATAGCGTTGCCATTAACAAACTATTTCAAAATGTACGGACCCAAATAAAAATAGTTTGATGAAATTAGAAACATCCCTGCCCTAAATTTCATAAAATATCTCAGAAAGATTTTGATTAAAATTTTAAGGATTACAAAATACCAATCGGATCAATGATGGAATATCGTTAATCCCTGGCGTATATTTTTCTTGGTTGGAAAGATTTTCCTCTACCAGGATATGAGAAATGGCACAGGTTCAATAAAAGCGCTTTTTTTCTCATTTTTCGGTGAGTATATGCCTCAGTCAGTGAACTCCGCACATCCTCTGTCCTGACCAAGGTAATGAATATTGGCCTCGTTTTGCTCTTGCGAGTGAGGTCATCGCAACTGGCTGCGAAGGAAATCCAAGTCAGAGGAAGGCAATGAAATATTCCCTAACTCTTTTACAGAGGAGAGGTGACGTAGAGAATATATTCTAGTGATATAATTTATAGGCAACCCTTGAACAGTGCAAGCGAGACGAATTTATCGTGATTTCACCGAGCACCTTCATAATACGGTTTTATTTCAAGCGTTCATTTGTAATAGGCACACGTTATCAATGTTTCACTACACCATGGGTTCCCATATTTTTTACCGTGGCCCGCCTAATCCTTTCTTTTGCCTCACATCCCCAGCGACGCAAAATTCATATAATTAAAATAGTTTATTCCTATTCGAGTGCAAGAAGATTAAAAGACCGTTGACTTGGTATGGAAAAGCTTCCAAAGAGCATTAAGTCCTGTCGAAGTACTGAGGCTGAAATCGCATTGAAATCGTTAAAAATTAACCATTAAATTTGCGTGAAATCTTATGCAACTATCCAAAAATTGAAGGGAACCAATATTCTCCTTCATCAAACATCTAAAAAACGGCTATTTTCAATTAATATTGGAAAACAGTATTTTTTATGATAAAATTACGAAGGTTTTTGATACGACAAATTCATGGTACCATAGTTATTTAAGCAAACTTAAGTCCGCTTGCAACTCAATGACCAGAGGTAATTATGATGACTTCTTTTCATCACTATTACCATGGAGAAAGAGGCCAAACTTTAGTATGAAATATATAATACTACATTTGAAATCCAAAGCTTCTTAAGAGCAAAACCATCCATTGATAACATTCGTGCTTTACTTGCATTTCATTCTTATCCGAGAAATGTATTGCTTTACAAAAATACTCTCTTTAACGATGAGTCTTGCATAGTGAGTAAGCACCAAGACAATGCGATCCTTTACCGAAGCTGTGAGTCATAAATGGCAAACGGTCCAGGTAGAGGTGAGGGGGGAATTGAAGAGACTGGTTGCCTCAGTGAGCTAAAGGGTAGTGAGTGGTGCTGGAGGAAAAGGTTGTCGAGATGGAGAGAGGTTACGGAGGGAAAGAGGGAAAGGTAATAGAGCGGGAGACACGTAGGAAGAGGGGGTTGCAGACGGAAGAATGAGGGAGATGAACTATCAACCGAGTAGTTTACGGTGGAAAGACAATGGGTCCGAGAAATAGGGATTGAAATGGCGATCATCCTCACTGCGGCAAATGGACTTCCATTTCGGCAGAAAATATAAAACTAAAATGTTGATGGCTCAGTAAACTCCGCCAACAATATAAAGTTAATTTCAATAAAACATCAATTCGAATCTTAAATTATTTGAGACTTTTCTACCTCTTTCTTTCACCACCTAACCATTAGAGTAGTAGAACTTTAGACGTAGAACTACAAAAACATGGAAATACTTAATATTCATTCCATTTTCAACCAGAACTCGTGCGCTTTTATCGTTGAACTAGTACATACATACCACAGTTATTAGGTCTTATTTTTCTTTCAGAAATAATTGCTTTTAGAAATATACTATCTCGAGTATAAAGTATTCTCTGTGTAGTAATGAAGTTCAATATTCTTATAAAATACTTCGGGATTCCAAATTTACTGAATTCAATCAATTGCAGGTTTATTTTTGGATATTTGACCGTACGAATGATATTTCAGGCATATTTTACCTTCTTTGAACATTTTGCAAATTCTCGAGTTTTCTTCTCTTTTCTTTGGTGTACAAATTACTCGTATGGAAAAGGGCTTCATCATTAAAAAATAATGGTTAAAAAGGGTTACACTAATACCAATTGTCCCTGATTTTCATACCACAAATCAGTTACATTCAAATTGCTTGAAGAATAAGACTGTAAAGTAAGTAAGGAGTAAGTAAAAAGTATGAAGTTTTTGTCATTATTTGACTGCAATTTCATGAGGCGAAATTGACATTATTTCAGTTAAATATTGCAAGTTATTTCAAAAATTCCTTTAAACGCTGACACGACCATTATTGTTATTCATATAACGAAATTTATAGCGTGAATTGAGGAAGAATAACAGATATATGTTCCGCCCGATTACTCAAAACATAATTACAACACATAATACGAGTAGGTGCCAATATCAAACCAAACTGTGATGGTGAGGCCAAAGCCTCCAAATGTGTGCTGCACTTTTTATCAAACCCTGGACAGGACTAAAAGGGTCCTTATACTTTCCTCGAGTACTTCCCCACAAAATAACGCTCAACCCAGTCATTTTAGGATTTTGTTTGTCCAAGCAGAGCGAAGGCATTTTTTTCCACAAGGACCACAAGTGAGGATGAATGTCACCACTCTCATTTCTCGACCCAAAACCCTTGAATCCCATCTCAGAGGACTAGTTGCCGTGCTCCATGGCGGGAAAAGGGAGATTGGCGAGTCAGAAGAAGGACTCGGAAGGGATGAGAGCGGGTTTGAGGAGGGAGAGGGAATAATTTAAGGGGGAGCTACCGGAGGAGGGGATGCAAAGATGGACGATGAAGATAAAAGAGGGAAATGGGGGTGGGGAGATGAGGGTAGGACGGGAATCGAGAAGGGGTGGACTTAATTTCGATTCATCCGGGTTTAATCCCCTTTCCTTCCTATCTCACGCATAAAATCCCCCCCGGTCGCTCCCACAGATTCTCTATCCCCACAGTTTTCCTCCCCTTATATTTCATTCCCCCCTCTACTTCCCCACTGGGTGACTCTTCCCCACCACCCCTCTCTCCACCCTAATCGGGAAAGTCTGGATCCGAGGTAAGTGATAACTAAAGTGGAGAAGCCAAGGCCCGTCTGCCGAGATCTCCCCATAAGGGTGCGGCAGGGTACAACGGGAAGGGTGCGTCAATGTTATCAAAACCATCAGCCAAACATAAACAATGCAGAGTTTTTCTACCCTTTCCGTTACATTCTCTTCATGAAATAAACAAATAAACATACATGTCACAATCATGCTGGCGCGTTGGATTGAGTTTCCCATTCCGAGAATGCTGGTTTGAATGCCGGCAACGGCAGATTATTCATTGGCATAGCGGTTTATGCTTCACCTTAGTGAGGAGAGCGTTTTATCTTGTGTATTCCGTCTGTCAGATCAAAAGTTAAAAACTGGACTCATCTCGTCGGCGCCCGTCAAATGTACTGTCTCCATCCATTTACGCAACAGCTCTAAAATACGAAAGTGACGCTAGCTGTTGAAGGAACGTCTTATCTCAATTTTTGAACACAATTCTATGTAAACATATGACAATTTAATTGATCCAGTGCCTTTACATCTAGTAGGTAAGTTTTTATCACTTACTTCTCGACAATTGCCGACGCATTACCGTAGTGGCCGCCGAAAAGGCGTCTGGCAGGGTAACGTGC
The DNA here is from genome assembly GCA_933228895.1 of Platycnemis pennipes. Classification (NCBI taxonomy): domain Eukaryota; kingdom Metazoa; phylum Arthropoda; class Insecta; order Odonata; family Platycnemididae; genus Platycnemis; species Platycnemis pennipes. The sequence continues at coordinate 60,532,214 of OW121853.1, forward strand.
CAAGAAGGGCAGGTATATGAAGTATCATGTGTATATGTGGATGAGACGTATTCTTTCGTTATTATTTATCTTTGCTTTTGTATCATTTATGAATTTAGCATAGAAGAAATTAATCCTTGAGTCTTTTGTCCGACAATTGGTTTCTCTCAACTTGCCGCTCTTCTCTACGCATTCCTGAATGTTAGCCAATTCATGCCAATTTCATTAATAAAGCAATTTGTAGCTGATGTGCTATCTCCTGGTGTCCATTTCCCAAACAAGCCCATCTAATAGTCGAGCAATGCTTTCTATAGGTTTGTAGTATTTCTTCAGAAACGCATACGTTTCTATAGTTTTATTTGGCTCTCGAGCAAATCCTCTATTGCTTGAATCCCAATTTCTCGATGCATTCTCCAGCTTAGATTTATCAGTGTTAAATGCTACTTATCTATTAGTACCATCTTGAAGGCATATTTGTCCAATAGAGAATACGTTGAGCAGGTAACTGAGGGTGCAACGGGAACCCTGGATGCTAATCTTTTGTCGACTGATATATGCGGAAGTCATCTGAAAGCAAGGGGGTGGTTCTGGTCCAAGAGGTCCAATTCTTTGATGTCAAAAAACTTTGGTCAATTAATGAATATATTTTTGTCTTTTAGACCTATTATTATCCTGATTGAGATGGGTAAAATTCGCTACATGTATTCTTGTCCGGATTAAGCTGGGAATTGTATGAAGAAATATTCTGATTGATAAAATCCGAAGGCAACTGCATTGTATCAAACTGATTAAGTAATGCATTCATCTTCATCGCTCTGCTACAGTATGACTGAGAAAGTGCTAGTACATGGGTGGCGTAGCAAAAATCACCAAAAATAATTATCTTGAAGAAATAGGTCGGCTGTGATGGAAATATGAGTAAGGCATTATGAAATGGTAGAACATCAAAATTTTTAACGTCACGAAAGACGAAAGTTGCAGAAATTTGCTTGTGCCTACTGAGTTTATAGTGTGTATGAATGAGGTCATGAGAAGATAGAGAGATAACAGGCATTTGTGAGGATGCGACCACTTCATCAGGGTCATCAACTACGCATAGATCGATAAGATTGTGAGACGTGCGAGTTTGATGAGTGGGTTGTCACAACCCAAGATGCAGATCATTACTGAAAATGAAATTTCTTAGGTAAGAACCTACATAGCTTGTTTTACAGGTGTCACTATTAAAGACTCCAATCAAAATTAAAGTCTAGTAACTTGGATGTACACTTATAATTACTTCTTCAAATTCTGCTTACTAGTCCCATTTAGCATGGCAGTAGATATTTGTCTGCTCGTATGATTGCTTTGAATATTCTTGTAATATTTTAAGTAAATGGAAAAATCAGTATCTTCAACTCAAAATAAGTATACAATATTAACTTCGCTCTTGCAGAAGTTGTAAAACAGCGAAGGCACCTACATAGGAAATGAATCTGAAGAGAAAATTAAGAATAGCAGAGTCCATCAGGGAAGAAACGAAGGACAACATGGTGGCACGGTCCGAAGACAAAGATAAACGAGTTAACTAACGGACGGAGTGAGGGAATTGATTCAGGCGGATCAAGGTTTTAGCCGAGATCCGACGAAATGGGCCATTGTGCGAGGACTGGGGAGGATTTCGTTCGAGTGTTCCGCCTCCGACCCCTCTCTTGTCGAGGCTTAACCCCGGTCTAATGCCGGATTAAAAGTACCCCCGTGGGAGGGATGAAGGGGTAGATGGCGATAAAGGGTATTATCACCCTCCCCCACCCCCTCTTCTCTCCCCCGCCCGGCGAGAGCTTTCCTTCCTCGCCTGCGGACTACGATACGGCACGCTCGGTCCTACTCGCTTCCAGGGAGAGAGAGACGTTTTCTTTTTATCGTCGGACGAGTAATTGGCGACGGCGTTTACGCGTTGAAAGGTGAGCGACTGCGATGGAGGATCACATGTTCTCGCTGCCCTGGAGTAATTTCTCTTCGAGCACTAGTACTTCCTTGTTCAATTGGCCATGCTGGGTTTGCGGCGCTGTGGAGTTTGATTCACATCTATCCGAGTTAAACATTCGCAAAATGGGGGCGTTTACTCGGAACCGAAATCGCAATTTTGTACACGAAATCGTTAGATGGAAACAAAAAACGAATTTTAGTGAAAAAATTAATCTTCTAACCACAACCATTCACTCATAAATCAAAAATTAAAATAAGCAAAAGGTGACGCCCACCGAAAATGCTGCTGTGATAACATTGACGTCATTTTTCTCCCGTCCTTGACTGCTTTCAGGGGAGGGGGAAGGGAGTGGAGTGGGGTCCTCGGAAGGTCTGCTCGCACAGATGCTGTCGAAATCGCTCCCATTGGCCGAGTCAGCTGTTTCCCCCCCTTTGCGATAAGGCGAAGTAGCTTCGCGGGCTCAGTTGTGGTTGGACGAAGTCGATATACGTCAGAGGTTGCACCACACCCACTTTTCCGAAAGGGTTAAAAACCTCATTTTTTCGCCGCTTATAACTCGGGAAATAATTGTCGGATCAGAAAACGGAAAAATACGGGTTCTTTTATTTTACAAACTCTATCAGATTCGGCAATAAAAAAATATGGTAAACGTCCGCATTCATTTTATTTTTGAGCAAAAGGTTCCAATATTGATAATGTAGGTAAATTATGTATTAAAAACATAGGTGATATAACCCTAGCTCAGTAGATCAGTATGCACATACATGGAGATTACATAAATTGAGATTATGAAATTGCTTCTAAACATTTTTAAAGATCTTTAGATATTACTTTTTAGAAGAAATTCAATTAAGGTAATGGTACAGTAGTAGTTGTACATACGGATTTCAGGTGCTTAGAATGGTACGGGTATATTTCTCGATCTAACCTTACATTTAATCCTAGGGCACACATGGAATCCAGGTCCAAGGGGTAAACTGAAACCTCGGCATATGGTTTACCAAGGCAGTGTATTTTCAACCCGGGGTGGGATTGCGAATGCTTCTTTCGTTGTCACAATGGTTATAAACGACACGTACTCTAGAAGCTCACAGATATCTATAATCGTCCTAAGGGCTTGGTCTACCGTGTGAAATTGGTGATTTGAATCACTGGAGCAAAATACATGGATCGGCATCATTATTTCGCTAAGTTCAACTTAAAATTAGCGATCACGCGTATTGCAGACCCGTTATGGATCTATGCCTGCCGCAGAGAGAAGAAAAGAGATGTGACGGAATATTCAAGAGGTTAGTACATGAAAGAATGAGTAGATAATAGCCTGGAAACCTCAAAAACTGCTTTTATATATTATTACCCGTATTCCCGCTATTGAAAAATAGAAGTGGCGAATATGATCTCAGAAAAATACTTAAAAATATGACCCTTTTTCTGTAAATAAAAGAAAATTTTACCGTGTAAAGATCATAAACTAAGAAATAGGTACGCTTGTTTAATCTTGAGATCAGATTTTTTAGACATGAGGCATTGAGTGTACTCTGAGTAACGTAGACTACGGTTAAAATGAGCTTACCAACTTCTTAGGCACGCTATGCAAGGGTGTGTGACAGAAAACCCTAAACTTTAATAGTTTCTCCTTGGTAAAAAAATTATAGCTTCCTCGTGGCTTTCATGACTGTGCTTTCAGCGTCCGGCAGTAATCAATAAATAATTCCAGGGAACACCGTGTTTTTTTCATCGGTACTCAAGAGTTTTAGTACCAAACAAAATATCTTCCACCTCGTGCTTCGACCTAGTTTTCATTGCAGGGACTATGCTCATAAGGGATTAAATTTTGTTACCACAGCCAACCTGAATTCTTAGTAAAAGTTGAGTATTTTTGTCTCCAAAAAGTTTGATTCGATTTGCATTATAATCCTGGGTCCATGCAACACACAAATTTTTGTACAAATTATTGGATACAAATTCATTAAACTTTGCATATGTCACCGTAGGCCTATCATTTTGCTTCGTTGATTATAAATTGTATTTGCGTAAGCATTCATTGGTCTGAATTGTTTTTAAGATTTCAATATTTTCATTTCAACTTGAAGGTAAGATTAGGGTAAATTCCAAGCAAACAAACCTGCGAAGACTTGGAGTAATCAATAAACCTTATTCGAGGAACTGCTTTCATTGTTCACTCTTAATGATACTCAGCGTAACTTGATGTAATTTTTTCATTACGAAGTAACAGAAGAAACTTTGTCTTTTCACCCAAGAAAGTTGGTAGTAAGAAATTAATTTTGTGAGGAAAGTCGCGCTATCTTTCGTTACTTCGTTTTTTATAGTAGATGTGCGAAATCCGCTTTGAATTTTATTTTCTTACTGCCAGCAGTTCTGAATTTTATTTAATTTTATGGCCTATTTTATCACCTTTCATCACACTTCATCACTTTAGCCCAAAAATAAAATGGGACTCATTTCTTGTTTTCATGTAACCATGTAGGTACATACGTATTAGGAAAATTGTTTTTCATACCACACCTGTAACACTCTACTAAAAATTTACCAACCGACCTTATAAGCCACAACAGGGCTAAATATGAAATGTGTAATTTACAGTAGTGTATAAAAAGAAACGATATCCTCATAGGCAAAACCTTTATGGACAATAGATTTTCTCTGGTCACAACTGAATTGAAATTCGTTAAATGATGTAAAAATTAGGGATTGAGATTACGCTAAATGGATCAAAGGTACGATATAACTCTAGCGTGGCTTAAGAACACAAAGCATATTTTTAGACTTACTGCATTATTAGATATAAGCAATTAATTTTCAGATGCGTCTTTTTTTTAGAACCAGAGAAATTCGTGGTCCATATTACCATACTCTTCGCCGAAGGAAATACATAGTTTGATATTCATTTAAGCACGCTGAGCAACCTTTAGTGATTTCTGGACCGGGAATGATAGTTATTAGCATTAGAATGCCGATAAGAACTCTGCTGTGATTGGAATTCTTACCTAATGCCTTAATTACCTAATGGAAGCTAGCGTCAAATTGATCATGCTGGGCCGGGGTAGCCAGGTATGCAACGTACTATCCTACCAACCCAAAGGTCGTGGGTTTAAATTTCGCCCAGGGCATGGATGCTGAGCGTTTCTTCTTGGATTAAATCTTAGCTTACACGGTAAGACATACCCAAGACTACTGTTAATGCATAGTGATTATATAATTATCTGGCGTCTTGTTTGTACACTTGATCCACATTTATAAGGTATAGGTAAGAAATAGTAGTCAGCTAAATCTCAAGCAACATCGAAATTCAAAGTTCATTTCCGTCAAGTGATTACTTCAAGTGCAGCACTCGGTATGTTGTCAAAGACGCACAGCTGCCGAACTTAGTGGTTATTAAGTAAATTCTAATTGTTCAGTACATCTTTTGGTGCCCCGTCTTCTAGATCCATATTTCTAAGGTCTAGATAAGAAACAGTAATGAGCCAAATCTCAAGCAACATCAAAATTCATCGTTCATTTCCTTCAAATGATTACTTCAAATGCAGCACTCGGTATGTTGTCAAAGACACACAGATGCCGAAATAAGTGATAAGTAAGTCAATGCTTAGTGAAAAGCAATTCTGTACATCTTTTGGTTTCCGATACTTAATATTCCAACCGCGAACAAATATTAACCAAAAACCCTTAAGGTGCAAATCACGTGAGTCATCCCTGCCCTGGGAATGCATTGCCGCCCTCCCCAGCTCGGACCAGGCTCCACCGGCGCGGAAAAACAGCTGATGTATCAGAAAAGATTGAGGGGAGGCTGTAATGGATGTTGGGTCACGAGCCGAAACGGAAAAGGGTGGAAAATCTCAATTAAATCGAGGAGAGGGACGAGCAAGGAGATGGGAGGGGCTTTGCATTCAGAATAAAGAAATTCTCGGATTCCCCGGGAAGAAAGATGGAGAAAAAAGGCGGAGGTAATGAAAAAAAGGAGTCGCAAGGAAGTGGGGAGGGTTAAGGGTAGCAAAATGACGGAGGAGGAACGCCTTAGGGGCTTTAAAAACCCTTAAAAGAGAATCCCGCCGGGAGGGAAGGAAGAGGGGCCAATTAAACAGATGGGAAAGACAAATGAAATTCGACTCACGGTTCGCAGCAGGTGCAAACGCCTTCTCTTACTCTGAGGAGGCGGGCACATTACATCGCGCACCTTGACGGTGACCCAGGTACATCAACTGCTTCAGGCAGTACCTTTTAGAATAAAATCACCATGAGAAAAAAAGAGTAATATTCTTGATTTTGCTGGTACCCGACCGGTTTAAACGCTGAAGCATCGTTATCAAGAATAACTGGAGAAATCTCTTAATAATAACACGGTAGAATTGAAACCGGTAAGGTAGCAATAAAAAAATTTGAAATATTACAAATACCTTCACTCATGGTGACCGAGTGAGAAGAACAGTGATTCAAGCCGAGTCTTCTATTCAAAAACAAGGGTGAGGAGAATGCTTTAATGAATTAAAACAGCTGGTGGAAGCTGAATGCTAAATGGCCAAGTACATAAGAAAATAGGAAACTAACGCGACTTCAAGAAGGTCTCAAACTTTCAAGTGGTTTAAGTTAAATTGGATGTTGTAGAACATTCAAATGTGACGATAAGAAAAGAAAACGCAGTACAGAGAGATAATGAGTTTAAAACTTCGAACGGAGTCTTTTATATCGTTTCTCGATCGGAGTACAATTCAAGTCATCGTTGAGTTGAGCGGAGTAAAGCCAGCCTTATAGATAGATTTGAAAACAATTGACAATCAATCCCCAACGGTTTAACAACATAAATAAATACACGCCTTCCAGTTTTAAGAGGAAATAGTCTCGTCCACGATGCTATCACATCAGGCCACCTTTTTCATCCTAAGAGAAGTAAAACGTACATACATGACTTCAGTGAGATTCGTACCCCATGCCCTAAGTAAAGTAGGCTGGTTTGTCATCCACCCAATCTCTACGTCTGGCTTACATTATATGACCAAGATTACATTAATGCAAAAAAAGGTTAATACACAGTTTCAGTGTGATAGTAACGAGATGTTTTCCTTTAATAATGAATGTTTACCGTCCTAGCCAACATCACCACTTCAGCTCTCAAATTGGTTTGACGCTGTCCTCAACTGGATCATTCCATCAACTCCCTCACACTCCCTATGTGTAAAATAATCTTATGTTTTCCGCCCTTCTTCACTTGCCCCAAATAATCTTATCCGTTGTCTCCTTTTGTTTTACCATTCATTTCTCCCTGAAATATTATCATAATACGAACGCGGTTTTGAATAAGGTTTTCCAACTTTTGCCAGAATTTTTGTGCTACCATTTCCACTTTCCCCTTCTCAGAAACTCTTGTTTAGCTTTTCAGTCTTTACTGTTTTTGATTCTTCATAATCACTGTGCTAGAGAGAAGTATTGATGGGCAGGTGGGAAATGTCACCTTACATTTCAAATCAATCTTCATTGAAAAGCCCATCTCTCCTCGCGATGAATCAAATTTTAACTAAAACCAAGTGATTAGGTAGGTACAGATGAATTAGACTGATCTTAAGATCCGGATGAGTTAGGTTTGTACACAGAATTCGGCACATTAATGCGGCAAAATAATCACAGACTAAACAGCATGCGGCGAAGACAAGTATGTCTTTTAAAAGCTGCTGTGATTTTTTTCGCAGTGTTTCCAAATTAGAAGAATTTTGTAGGGAATCATTATCGGAGCTCAGGCGTAAGTATAAAATATTTTCACTTTTAGGTGGACAAGTTTTCTGAAGATGTTTAAAATACATTAAAAAAGGCGTATTACAGTAGGTTACATCATATATAAATAATTAAATTGATAGTAAGATACTAAGATTCAAACATTCTGCGCTTACAATTAGGCACATTAATAGGTTATGTCAAAGACACCAGGGGAAATAATAATATAGTTACAGTACATTTTTAAACGCAGTGTTTGCACACCCGCTAATTTAAGGTGAATTTCCATGATTTCCAAAATATTTTGAATATTTTCATGTACATATGCGTTTCTCGACCATGAAAGTGATGTGAATCCATCTAAGCAGTATTACGAGTGAAAACAGTTTTTTTTCTTATGTGATTTCCTCTTATAATAGAATGTAAATTAAGAATTTAAAAATGCCCAGGTTAAAGTGTTTAAAATAAAACTTAAATTCTATGAATTAATACATGCCAATTGAACTCTCACCTACTGCAACACACCCTTGAGTTGGCTTGTAGGGTGTTGTGTAGATATTTAATGATTGCGAACTAGCCGCGAAAAACCTAAACCCGCTGAAATGTGCAATAGCATAGGATACCTCCTTATAAATATATTCCCACTACAATGATCCTAAAATTCCACGCACGAGATTACTGCATAATACGCAAACAAACAGAGAAAATATTTGGGTGGTGGATTTTGGGGAGCTAAACAGGTCTGCATGAAACCTTAATATTTATTACGCATGTTGTATTTCTAAGATGTTTCTCGTATGATGAATGAAATGTGGAATTTTCAGTGTGTCCCACACGATATTCACAGTAATCTCTCATTAGGTGGTAATAATAAGAAAACCTTATTTCATTCTTAATAATGACTCATCCCCAGATACAGGTGTCTTAGAGATACCCTGTAAATATAATATTAGAATAACTTGTTCAATTTGAGACTTAGTCAATAGGGAGGAAGGATGTCTTTGCAGTTTAACTGATTATAGCACCTGGCGCTAAATCAGTGGATTCTGGTTCGAATCCCAGCCAAGGTGAATGATTTTTCTTTGTGGAAACTCTACTTTTAGGTATACGTACATCCTAAGTCTTGATATTCAAGTTTAATTCCCAAATTACACCCTACCATTCCCTTTAAGCATTGCCGTCGTCTGCTGCATTGTCACGTAGAATACCTCCGAGCCTCTATTACCCGTATAAAGTACTAATTCGGCTTTCCCTCCGTAGCCTTAGATTCACGACATCGCCGAGGAGGGAAACAACATATACAGGGATGGGAGCAGCAGAAAAACATGCACCTCAGAATGAAAAGGGGGAGGGACTTGTGGAGGAAAAACATGGGCGCGATCGTAAATTTTCACAGCACTCTCGTACGTACGCACTATTGCATTTTTTTCATCGAGAGCATAGAAAAGTGGATATGTGATGGCCAATTTTACCCGCTACAATTAGTACAATTTTATGTGTACTACGAGTTATATTTGAAGAAAATAGGGCAGGATTTACCATGAAGCAAAATAAGCACGTGCTCTGGGTATTAAGAGACGGGGGCACAAATGAAATTAGGATTTTAAATCTTTTCCAAAATAAATAAAGTGGGTACACACTAAAGTAAACATTAAATTCCTACATTCAGTTATTCATTCCAAGTTCATTTTGTTTAATTTCTAAATGTAAAATTTTATTTTATGGTTTACTATTGTTCATATTTTAAAGGACTTGTATACGGGGGCACCAAAATCTTACAAGTGCCTAAGGCTTCAAATGGACTTATTCCGGCCCTGTAACTCATACTGGTTGGTTAATTGGCTAGCACACAGGCAGTTTTTAGTACTTTATAGGGATAATAGAAACGCAAAGGAAATTTCCTTGTTCCCCGATATTTATAGGGGATTATCTCGCCTGATGGACCGCAATGGCAAATTAAACCTAGCTCCCATAGATCCTCCTAAAATTGCCTTTGATAGAACAGATTTTTGGAAGCGTGGTTATCTGCGCATTGATACGGCAAGTCAAAGGCCCGTGGTTCGATTGCAAATCCAGGAAATCTATTTTCTCCTTCAACTGTCAGCGCATAATTTTGGCATCACACTCTCCTCACTGAACCTCAATTTAGGAATTTTGCCATGCGAAAAAAGTCAACTATATTTCACTTTTGCTTTTACTGTCACAGGTTTGACACTCTTAAAGTTAGAGTATTCTCAATACGTACAAAGTAAATCACCATTGAAGGTAGTAAGGGAATAGAAGGAGGAAGAAAAATATTTTTGAAGACACCCAAATCCATTAAGCCAGAGATGGATAGCGACAAAGGAGTAGTTCAAACTGTCTCATCAATTGAAAAAAATACAGAGGAAAACCATTTGCACGAGGAGGCAATGTTCTATAAAATCCTGGGTAAAGCATTCCTTTAAATAGAGCTGGTAAGGGATTTTAATGTCAATAGTAAGAAGGCTCTTGCGTGTGTGGCAATTTCTCTTCTGAAACTCTTAGAAATTGTTGGAATTAATTGAACACCCTTAGGCGTGCTTGGTGTAAACACTGTATTAGGGGTAAAATAAAAACCTTGTTTCAGTGTACTCGACGAAATTTGCTTAAAAAAATATAATTCTGCCATCGGAATTCACTCTTACGATTTTATTTGAGGCATAATTCTTCATAGGAGTGGGAAACTATTATGCAGTTATAGTTTTCCTGCTTTATTTAGATTTTGTCACCTATACCATTTCCCACGCCGTGCCGTTTCACAAACTCTTGATTAAATGTGAGTGGGAGTACACGGGCCCATTCACAAGGAGATGCTTTAGGAGATGTGGGTAGTGGGAAAATATGGCGGACGTGAAGAGTTCCCGGATGGAATGGTGGAGCGGGAAATTTTTCATGTGAAGATGGTGGAAATACTCATGACGCGTCGACTCGTATCCTTACGTCACCAGTGAAGCTTGGAAGAGAGGAAGTGAGTGGGGAAAGAGGAAGGAGAATATGACGCAACCGAAGGACTGAAGTGGAGGGTGGAGCGAGAGAAGTTGTAAGAGAGAAGAAAAAGAAAAATAATAGAGGGGTTGGGTGGAGGAGCGCTGTGGAGGGAGGCAGTAAGGAAGGGGGTTGCTCTGGTGAGGAGGTGCAGTGAGTGGCAAGATAGGAGCGTGGGAAGACAGAGTGGGGCCTGATCGAATACGTGCCGGGAATTCCATTCCCCGTTTTTCGTGTTCTCCCGACGAAATCCGAATGCCTTGCCTGTACGGATGTGTGCGTATATGACCGAAGGAGTGAGCGTCAGCGCCAGAAAGGGGTGGAATAAAATACAAGAGAGGTGGGACGAAAACAAGAATATAAGAAAGTAATTTTAGCGTGTTTTTCCGCTCTCTCTCTCTCTGATATTCCTGCTTCCTCCACGTAAAGTACATATCGGACGATTCCTAATCCCATAAACATTCGAGTGTGACCACTAACCCGTTGTGGTTGGATACTAAATCCAAGGGATGACTCCATAATCGCCGGCAGAGCCTGACGCGAGCTTAACTCAAGGGTGTAATAAATTTTTCACATTCCGGCCGCAGATCATTTCCTTGTGCAACTGGAACTAAATTTCTAACGCGTGGGTATATATTTATGAAACAATAGCACACTCCACACAAACTGATTAGTATACGAGTATTAGTAAAACTCGTAGGTTGACCCGAACTTATCAGAGATAATATTAGGAATGGTAGAGTGAATTTTTTGTTTTTATGCAACTCTCCATTAAAAGTTAAACTTATAATGCATAAGTGTAGCGTTTCTACAAATATTTCCCTTACTGTGGTTTAAACGTGAAATATTCTGTGACTAACCCGTATTATATCCTTATTATTCTCAATATTTAATTCAGTAACTCTGTAAACATCGAATCACCGTCAGTTTATTATCCCCCCCCCTGTCACACAACCTCCCGGTGCCTTGCAGGATACGAATTAGATAGAAGGGTACACCAGAGGTTTTCTCATGAAGATTGGAACCCATTAACTACCGTCCCGTGGACAAAGGCTCTACTGCTTACAAGCTTAGATTACAAGGCAAAACATTTGTGCAGTATTTTGCGAGTTGGAATCAACTCGGGGATTGGATATTTATGGTGGCTAGAGTACTTACCTTCCAGTCTTAGGGCTCAGGTTTAAGTTACAGCAGTGGCAAAGATTTTTCATTAGCAAACAGGTCCCCATTGTTTTAGCAAACAGGTCCCCAAGTACTCTGCGGTGATAATTTTAAGCACAGTACTCCGTCCGTCGAAATAGGCGTAAAACCGTAGAATCCTCGGCGTCAGCAGGTTAATGACGACGTCCGGTTTCTCTCCACCCTTCCTCCGATCCATGAAAAATTACTTCCTCTACTTAATTATTCACGTCCTTAAATAACGCAAATGATCTTTGCAGCCGCCAATCTCTTTCCCCCAGAATAACTAATAATTATAATCACAGGTATACAAAAAATTATTTTTGTGCGAAAAATTTAAACTTATTTTAACTATATTTTGGGCGCTGAATCTAAATATGAAATCAGTTTTTTTTTCTATAAGCTCTACTTTTGTAGATATAGCATTTTCATCCCTCAATCATTTTGATTTTATAGATATTTAGGAATTGTTAGCATAAACGCCCACTTACAAATTATAATTATATTATTTCAGCATCGATTCCTGTTTACTTTCCCTTTTTGTCTGTTATATTATTACCAGAGAAACTTTTATCTAACAAAAAATTATTTTTTATAAACCAAATTATCAAAAAGTACATAAGGTATTAAGTTTTTCGTGCTAGGCATGCCACTATTTCTTCATGTATGTAGTTTAATAGTTGATTGAATCGCTGGGCATCACAAAGCAACTTATAATGGGAGTCTTTACAAAGCTTCCACTGTTTAAATCAGGTGAGATAATCTGCCACTTTTGGCGATGCTGAATTTCGCATCAGTTCTTCGATCCCGCGATCGAGCCTGGTGCAACCCGCTAGTAACGCGAGGTTTGGTGGTGCGGAATGTGTGGAATGAATTGTTGCTGCTACCACTCCACTATGATGATTTTCCAGACACATAAATTGAAAATACTCTGCATATTGTATTCTTTGGAGAAATCTCGGAAAAATAGCATATTTTATCACGTAGGGTGGAGGTCTAGGAGATACTTAAAGACAGCTTTCTTATGATGTACCGCGGACATTTCTCTTGTGACCTGCTTTACAGATCCTCCCGACGAAAATTTGGACTTTTAACGGAACAGACTGCATGCCACACAAGAGGATGTTTTTCGAGGCTGCCAGCCCACAGCTGGGGTCCCACTGTAGCAACTCCTTCACCCACCTCAGTGCGATTGGGTGTAAGGTCGTTTTATTGCACCACGGGGCCCATTACGCGGTCATATGTAGATATTTTATGTAGAATGCATTATAGCCTCCAAAAAAAATACACTAAAGCATTCAGTCTCATTTCTGCAGTGTTGAGGGTTAGCTGCTTTTTTGAAACTTTCGCTCGGATTTCATTTGTGCTTGTGTCAGAATTGTATCCCCCGAAATATCCTCTACAACTCATCTACATCTACATCTACACGATGCCCTTCAAGCCACCAAGAGGGTCTGTGGCAGGGGGTGAAGATCACCAAGCATGCACTACTAACATGCAAACTAGCAACTAAAGTGTCTCATGCAACTAGATTGTTAGTATCTATAGTATTTGAGGGGTTAATACATGCATTATGCACTACAGACTACTCTTAAATATATCCCCTACCTATCCCTTTGCTATGCTGCCTATTCTGTTCTCTTATAGTATGGGGGAAAAATGCCATTTTGAATCTATTGGTATGACAATCTATCTCTCTAATCTTATTTGTCCGGTCGAATCTAGCAAAATATGCTGGTTTTTTTAAATATGTGCCTAACATCTTCAGTAAAGCTATCCGATTGAAAATTCTCGAATAGATTTAATCTGTACTTTAACCTACGCTCTGATAATGATTCCCAACTCCTGATTCTCAACTGCTGGTGCGCTACAAGATTCCTCGTTTTTAAGGTATGTACATATTAATAAGTGTACGGTAATTTCTACTCTTTTAAATGATTTTTAAAATGACAGTGCGTTAACCCCTCACATTCCAACTTTTTTTGAATTACCGTTAGTGCACTCTCGTTTTATTGCGAAAAACGAAAATGTGTTCAAGTCAACGTATCTGTATCAATCATCCTGATGTGCTTTTCTATGTTTGTGGAGAATACAAGTTTAAATAAAACGGAAAAACTATTACTGGCTTTGTAAAAAGGGCATATCTTGGATATTTTGGGGTTCAACACGGTGATCAAGATAAAACTTGGGCACCGAATATTGTGTGCAAGACATGCGTGGAACATTTACGACAGTGGGCTACTGGTAAAAGTAAATGTCTTAAATTTGGTGTGCCTATGGTTTGGAGGGAACCTTAGAACCACGTTGATGAATGTTATTTATGCATGGTGAAAATAAAAGGGATAAATCGGAATAATCATAGCATGTGGACATATCCTAATATAGCCTCTGCAAGATGCTCAGTTCTCCACTCTGATGAAGTACCTATTCCAAAGCCTATTTGCCAGCTCCCAGAGCTCTGTGAGGATGAAGTGAATGCATGTGAAACTTCTTCTGATACAAATGGTAACAGTGGCAATGATTATGAGGGATCGTCATCATGTCCTAGGTGTTTCAACCAAGATGAGCTAAATGACCTCGTCAGAGATCTCAATCTTTCAAAAACAGCATCTGAATTACTGGCCTCTAGGTTGAATGATAAGAATTTACGGTAAAAAGGAACAAAAATTACTTTTTATCGTACAAGGGAAAAACATTTGCTTCCCTTCTTCTCTTAAGAAGATAATCTTGTATTCTATCAAGATATTAGAGGACTCCTGAAGAAAATAGGTCTTCCTGGATATATTCCGGATGTTTGGCGTATATTTATTCACAGTTCTAAGCGGAGTTTGATATGCGTCCTCATTCACAATGGCAACAAGTTTGGTTCAATACCAATTGCACATTCAACAAAAATGAAAGAAGAATACATAACCATTGCTTTGGTCATGGAGAAGATAAAATATCAAGAACATCAATAGATGATTTGTGTAGATTTATAAATGGTTAACTTTCTCCTTGGGCAACAAAGTGGCTATACAAAATACCCTTGTTTCTTATGTCTTTGGGATAGCAGGGACAGAGAAAACCACTGGGTGAGAAAGGAGTGGCCGGCAAGGGAAACAATAATTGTTGGAGAGAAAAATGTCGTAAAAAATCCTTTAGTTAAACGAGATATAATCATTTTGCCTCCACTGCATATAAAATTAGGCCTTATGAAGTAGTTTGTGAAGGTTCTTGATAAACATGGGCAGTGTTTTGCATAGACAGGAAGAAAAATGCCACTAATCGCTCAGAGAAACTTAAGGCCGGAATGTTTGATGGCCCAGAAATTAGGCAGCCAATTAGAGATCTGAGGTTCGTGCCATTTATGAATGAGGCTGAGCAAAATGCTTGGAGGACGTTTGCTGATGATGTGAAAAATTCCGTGGGAAATTGCAAAGCAGATAATAGAACTAGTAGATGAGATGCTAAAAATCTTGAGAAACCTTCGATGCAATATGAGTATTAAGGTTCACTATTTACATAGCCACTTGGACCGCTGACCAGGGAATTTAGGAGACACAAGCGAAGAACAAGGTGAGAGATTTCATCAGGATATGAAAACTATGGAGGACCACTACCAAGGAAGATGGGATACGCATATGATGGCAGATTACTGCTGGAACCTTCAGAGAGACTAATCTGCCCAAAATCAATCTAGAATTTCTCGGAAAAGAAGTCTCAGAAGTGCTAACTGACTCATGATTTTTTTTCTTCAAGTGAATTGTAGTTGTAAATAAGTGCTCTCAATATGTTTTATGTGGCATTTCTTTCCTCAATTTCTCGATAAAATATGAAAACACAAACAACCAGTGATTTTTTATTCCTATCTAATTGACACCTTTAACGTTCGTAAGGTAAATAACCAAATTTTTGTACCTCAAAAACTAGAGCTGTTACGCGAAAACTAATGCCGAATTTAGATTCAAGAGGTCAATTACACCTAAAGTAAGCATAAAAAAAACCCCGGCACCAAAACCAGTTTTTAACAGTGTAATATAATATCCAATTTCGAATATTATACTATCGAATTCACTTTTACATCCTCTATTTCACTTTTAATGCCGAGTGTATCTAAGATACACATCTAAATTGCCCTCTCCAGCTAATAAAGACCCTCAAAGGACAAAAGTTGAATTTTTTCGTGGAAGGTACCTATCATATGAAATATCATATGAGAAATCATCATATCACCTTACATGACACAGCATGAATCAGAATTTATTTCTGGAATAATCAACACTAGTTAACCAAAAATGGGCAGTGAACGCGAGTATGTTGTTAAAATGGGTAAAATAATGTCTCTTTAAGTCCTTGGTCTCACGAGTACGGCGAGTCTTGTGCAAGAGCAAGTATCGTTAACGATATATTCAATCCAAGAGTTTCCATGGTGAGATAAAATCATTTAAAAAATAAAATTATAGCGTAAAAGAGTAAGGAAAATAAGTAATGTTTCATGAAAAGGAAGGAGAAAAAAGAACGCATTTACTTCGGTGAGACATTATTACGAGCTTCTAGTACGTCACCATATAAACACGTGAACTCAACTTCCGTTTAGCTTAACTTAGGAAAGCTTACCCACGAGAAAGAAGGGAAACAGAAAAAAATGTCAGTTAAACTGCCTATACCTTAGAACTAACGATCGCAATTCTGATAAAGTACACCAATTTCTGGTTTTATGGAATATATGTGGCAACACTAGCACCCAGCATCTCTTCTGCTGCGAGGAAATGGGAAAACTTTTCCCCAATTCAGCACCAATGGCCCATCAGAGTTTACGGCCGGCTTCTTAAAATCTTCTGGATTTTCGTAAGAGTAAATTGTGAGGGCATCGAGTGATATTTAAAGGAAGTTTCGGAATTTATCTCGCTTCCAAAGAGCGCTCGCGATAAGGCTAAAATTAAGTATTCGCTAATGTGGTAACTCTTCAATTCCTTTCACAATTGCATGAGTTATTTCTTTCGAGCCCAAAAATAAAAGACCCACTTGAAATTATAAGCAGCTTCAAACGTCATTATAGCGCTGTGGGGACTTGAATAAATTGAAAAAATATAAATATTCAGAGTAAGGTAAAATTCCATGCACTTTATATCCTGTGGAAGTTTACCAAGTTTTTTTATTATTAGACTTTATTCTTTATTAGACAATAAGATTCTACAAAGTTTATGCAGACTGACTGGCCCCATTAAAGTCGTTGAAAAATATGGCAGCCACAGCTCATAGAAAAATTATTAGTTTCGAATGCTATAATCACGCCATCGTCATGTTGAAGCAAACACTACATGAAATCCACAGCTAAGGAACCTTGATGTCTTGGATATTTACACTCACAATAAAAGCAGAACCCCAAGGGAGAGCGCGCCATACCGTTACTCTTGTATCCATGAGCAATGAGAGAGAACAAAATTAATTATTGTGATAAAATTGAAAGACGGTGCAGTGATAGATATTCTTATTTGAATTGGACCAAATACCTCAATTTTTTCCATGTTCACCTTCGTATTTAAAATATTTGCTGCAGGCGTTCTTATAAGTTCTTACAATCTTACAAGTAATTTCTTACAAGTCATCATAAAATTAAAAAAAAAGTTTTTGCCAGCCACGTTTCAAGCATGTAATGTTGGTCGGTTGTAACTAAGGTTTAGTTAATCAATATCAAAAAGGTTGCACATTTGTCGGAAATTCGGGTTGTCGAGTGATTATGTTTTTTCTAACCCTTTTTCAGTTCTACGCTTACTCCACTCTTTCGCCCAAGAGCATTCCCTTTATGCCGCTAGACATTCAATTCCATTGTGAAGAGATATTTTATCCACCGTTACCATGAAAATCACGGTATTGTATACATAGTGATCGATATTAAACTTTTTATTGGCTAGACAATACTTAACGTCCACTCCTTTGTTCTCTTGTGCGAACAAGAGAGTGTGCCTTGAATATATTATGAAATATTGTACTTGACTAAAAACCTATGAATAATAAATCATATACACTATACGAATATCTGTTCAGAATGAAATATAAACGCTTTGCTCACTTGCCTGAGATATCGCCTATGAGATTTGAGGAAAATTGGCAGTAGAAAACAAGCTATATAAGACTAACTTACATACATTTCTATACAGAATGAAGTATGAGGTCTAATTTTGAGCAGAAAATTAAATTATTTTCTTTAAATAGACCAATGGCGTTGGGTGAGCAGAGAGGTGTAAAAATCCTGAATTAAAAAGTGATCCCCTTTCTGATACATGGAAAAGAATGGGGCAGGTATGTTATTCAACAAATGGTTGAGCTTTGCATTGGGAAGGAAATTCCGCGGAGAGTCATTGGTGCACTGGAAGCAAGTATATGAGAGATCATGACTGCAGTCAGGGCTCAAAAAGGGCAGATGTATGGGGAGAGGGAGTACGAGAGAGAGAGGGAGGCGAGTGAAGGGGTACGAAAGAGTGTGTGAGAGAGAAAGAGAGAGTGAGAGTGGGAGCAGGGAGGAAGGGGAGAGAGAGAGGGCGTTCCAGCGCTGGACCGTGACGTCACGACCCATCCCTCGGTATCCAGCGGGAGAGACTCTTGCCTCAGAGCCATCCCCGACCCCGCTGGGACTGCGGAAAGCGCCTCCCGGGGCCTGGTTATTGATTCCTCTCCCCGTTCCCTAGCCTCCCCCCGCCCACTACCCCTTCCTCCCCCATCCTCATCCTCCTCTCTCCCTCCCCCGACTCGAAATACTCCGTACGCCATCTCGTCTGCACCACCCTCCATCCCCCGGGGCGGGACGACCCACATCTCTCCCCAGCTTATCCCCCCCCGACCCCTCCTGGTCTCGCCGGGACAGCGTTTTCCCCGCCGACCGAACCCGGGACCCCACAGACGTTCCGCGCTGGATGTACCACCCCCCTCCGTTTTCATTCATTCCGCATCGGCGCATTGCAACATCATTCATTGCTGAAGGGATGATAATGCAGTCATTGCTGAAAAAATACTGAGGTAGGAGGTGGTGGATGTAATTAAGGCTAGCTTTTTCATGCGGACCGATTAGAATTGGTTTCAATTACATTCCACCTACTATGATCCCTTGTAGCAGTGGCAGTAGAAATTGAATTTTAGGAGTCCCAACGGCTATCGGACCACCTGATCTAAGATATTTATCTTAAAACATATCCGAGTTGGCATTCGAGGCTACGACCCTAGGATTTCAAAGTGGGTGCATGACCGATTTGGCTTGTAGGCCTGGTCGCTTATTAAAGACCCTTCCTGTCCCATTCAGTCCCTTCTCTGATGCTAATACATTTTTTTACTGATTTCACAGCATTCTTTAGATCTTTGGATAAAGATCCCTGATAATGATGAACATTTCCCTGAGGAAATACTTCTAAATTAATCTCAGCCAATATTAAGCAAACGGTCCTTACTCTGATATAGCGCAGTTGAGTGTTTCATATCAGCTAGCCTCTTCATATCATCTAATTTTTCTCTTTATATTTTTCACTATTCGCGACATATATCTTATACAAGGACTCACTTTGAAGATCAGGTTTTCCAGTTGCTCCTCCGCATTCGGCTGTAGACATAGATATAGGTTTCGTCGGCGTTTGTAGTTGTAGTCTTCAGATCAGAGAGCTTTGGCCTGAAGACATCGACGCAGTGTTCTGAAGACGCCAACAGCAACGCTAGCAAAACCTACGTCTACCTCACCGGGTAAACGCAGAGGTGTAACTAGATGTCCTGGATCTTCAAGTTCACCACACGGCGGAAGCCATCACAATGA
Source organism: Platycnemis pennipes (assembly GCA_933228895.1). Taxonomy (NCBI): domain Eukaryota; kingdom Metazoa; phylum Arthropoda; class Insecta; order Odonata; family Platycnemididae; genus Platycnemis; species Platycnemis pennipes. Next base: position 60,551,851 of record OW121853.1, read on the forward strand.
GTCTTCATCTGCCATTCTTCCTATTCCCCTTACCCTCAACGATTGCCTACCTCAGGCTATCATATCTCCAGGCCGGTAAGGTTGTTCAGTCTTCTTTTTCACGCTCTCATATATTTGAAACAAAGTTGAATAGTAATCTCTCCATACCAGATCCCATTATGGGATAGTCTGAATAGCAATCGGATTAGCCTGTTCGATATTGTTACTAGCTTTGCCGAATCTAGAAGGATCTAGGAGGTGGAGATAAAGAGGAGGTAGGGAGGAAAGCAGTGAAATGAGGCTGCGCGGGAGGATGGATAAAGGATTAAGGAGGCTAAGGGAAGGTAGAGGGGTTAGGGAGTTGGCTGACGTCCCAGGATTCCGGCAGGGGTTGCGGTAAAGGAATGGGTTCTTCTCCAAGGGTTAGGGGTGGTTCCATCGAGTCAATTTCAATTCGCGATCAGAAATGGAGGTCGAGAAGGAGTGGGGAGTTTTTAAGCCACCTCTCCTACCTGGAAAGGGAAGTGTGAGGAAAGACAGGATGTCAAGGGGTGAAGCGTGCGTTTAGCTCCTCATGAGCGGGACGGCAAGAGAATGGGATCGCCCGAATAAATGAAGCCATTCGAACAGGGGGACTTTGTGGAGGAAGGAAATGGTTTAAATTCAACCAAGATAGATTTCTTCAGGCTCGAAGGCATACTTTCGTAATTAACACTGTTTATCAATACTAAGATCAGTTTGACTTGGCTTTTCATTCAAATCTCCTTTCGTCTCACCTCTTCATATTTCCTACTCCATATTTGAATCCTTTATTGCCTACTCATTATATTAGATTCAAATGCTCCTTTACAGCTTTTTCATTCCTTTATTCATCAAATACTATCTTTATCAGACCATCATGTCATATAATGCACACGATAGGCTTGTCTTGTCTTTGTTATAGAATTTTCAACACATATTATCTCTTCTTACATTTCTCAGCGACTTTTTTATGGTTTCCCGTTTGCTTCAATCAATTCTCCCCATGCTAATTATCATTATAAGTTTGTATCAGGTTTAAATTCAGGCAGGATTCATTTTTTCCACATGTATTGTACTTTTTTGTTTTATTTTTCTTAACTTGATTGTCGCACGGTATTCCGCTTACCAAATATATAACAAAATTTTGTTTCAACCTCATCAAGCATTTGTTTCTATTTTGAAATACTTGTATAGAAGCGACTTCAAGATTTGTTACTGGGGTTGAATAATGACCAAGCATGCACTACGCACATGCAACTAATCGGTAAATATTTGTATTACCTTCCTCTACGCGACAGAATCTTTGCATTACGGACCTTTATAATTATTGTCGGTGCCATTTATCAGTTAATTACTGTCTTCTAATATATCCTTTCTTCTATTCTGAGCCATTTCATCCATAAATTGCATCTACTTAATTTTCCGTCATTGGATGCTCACCTGTGAAGGCTTCCAGACTATAGTTATTTCATAAATTTTAAACGCCATAGAGAATTGAGATTATACAACTGCAGAATCAGCCTGTAGAAAAGCAGTGTCCAGTCCGTTAAATCAACGTAAACTGTTCAAATATCCAACTTCCATCCACGGCAGCTTTAATGACAAAACTTTAATCCACGACTTCACTACCATTTGAAGTTGCAAATGCAAACACATTATCGTAGTACCTTCTTTCGGCCACGATAAGGAATATGAATTTAACATCACGGAAGAGCATTAAGGTTAGTAAAATATATTTTAAAGTAAAGTATACTTGAGTAAAATATATTTTAAAACTCAATATCCGGGGACTTTTTGTACCGTGTCCAAATATAGGACTTCTATTCTCACTTGTAACAATAAATTATTCTATAAAGTACAATTAATAATTATATGTTTGCATGTATAATTATACAAATAATGTTATAGCAGAATTTCCACAGGAAAGCAATAATCACGACTGCAACTCGGAACTGGAACCCCCCGATTTCCAGCTAGGTGCTTCAACCTTTTGTAGTTTAACTGGTTAAATCATTTGGTCGCAAATCATGAGGTTACATGTTCTAGTCTCGGGCAATCATTGAATTCCTTAAATATTTTGATACTTTTTTTAAATTGTACAACTTCAAATGAAGGCAGACATACGAGTATAGTCGTGGCTAAACGCTTCCCTGTGTATGAAATGATAACATTAGTTCAGCATGATAATTTCTTCCTAATGACGATTCGCCCTTCAAGTTACGCAAATGCTATTATAAGTAATCTCCGCTGTAGTAATGACCAAATTTGGCTCACAAACTTAGTAAAATATATGTGCGGAGACATAAGAGCCGGATTTTTAAAAATCCAACTCTTATTTCTCCGCACCTATATTTTACTAAGTTTGTGAGCCAAATTTGAAAAATATTTAATTGCAACATGCAATTAAATATTTTAAAGAGTTTTTCGCTTCTGAGAGAAAACTATTTGGAAAATGTAATAACGACGACGAAATACAATAGAGGCTTTCACGACTTAAAATACAAAATGGCATTTTGAGACAGCGTGGGATGGTTTCAAACATTATCTCCAATGAGTATCCATAACGTAATTTTTTTTTATTTTTAGCCTATCTGAAACTTTCATTCTCTCGATCTGTAGACCCAGCACAAAAAAATTCAGTCTCTTTTTACTTCTCTCTTTCCCCTTCATCAAAAAGCGATGAAATTTGTTTTCTCAGATGAGAATAAAGTCAAACTCCCGGCTGCCGGCCGATTTTCTTCATCCTCGCCAGTCTCGCTATATATATATTATACAAAAGGAAAGCCTGCTTTACGTTGGAGAAAGTCTGTTTTAAGCGGCGATAACTCAGCCGTGAGCGATTTGATTTGAGCAAATTGAAAATTTCACCCCAATAATGCGTGAGCACAATATTTAGAATTATAATTGAATTTACTTTTCTACGGTCATGGAAACCTTGAGCAAACAAATCAGGTGTAATGTACTAAAAAGCAGGAGAAAAATGGAGTTACCCAGAATTTAAAAGCCTGAAAGATTCACTGCTACTTTTTTAATGCTAAAACTATATCATTTCACAGACAATAGAGTTCTGCCACTTTAGTTACATCTTTAAGAGGAAGTATATCAGTATGTTGAACTGATTATTTTTTTGATCGAGTCTCGGGCGTATGTGTGGAGAAGGTAGTTGGAAAGGGAGATTGCGGAAAGGGACAGAGAAATAATTGCTCGTTACCGGCCTTGACCTTTGATAACTGCATTGAGATGCTATTTACTCAACCATACAAGAAAAGATACTGAGAAATGAAGGTAGCAAGATAAGCAGAAAAAGATTCGCAGGGAAAATTCTCGAACTTAAAAGTAGGCCTTGATTATGCGTTAAGCCCTTCTAGCTGCTTCTAGTGGAAAGGAAAGCATGCAGCCTCAAAGCAAACCCTTATTAAAATTGGGCTGATTACAGCTAATTATTGCTGATTAGGCTGGGATAGATAACCCTCAAAGGATTTACCTCACTCTCTGGGGGCAGTTTCGGCCATTGTTTGTACAGTGGAAGGTACAACAATCAACTCAAATTAGCACTCATTCTTATTTTCTATCCGAGAAATGACCTTTTTTCAAACAGAAGCTTCCCATTTCAGTGAAATCTGATCATCCCAGACGTCACAAACCAACAATACTCCAAATACTAATGTAAATCGGATAAATCAAATGCATATAAAAATTATCATCATCATCCACAGATCAACAGCCCAGTCCTTGGCTTCCTTTATAATGTTCCTCCATTTCCGATCCACCTCTTTTATCTCCATCTTAATATTTTCATTTCGTTCAGATCCTGCTCAACATTCGGCAGCTATCTCTTACAGGGTCTCCCTCCTCCCATGGTTCCTTCCATTTTGCCGTGAAGAATTATTCTGGGCATTCTGCCCTCCTCCATTCTCTCTACATGTCGCAGCCATGCCTGACGCACTGACAGTCTTCATCCTCCCCTTCTAATATTTCTTTATTTCCCACTTCGATCCCATTCTCCGCATCTCTCCTTCTCTACCAGGGCCAATTTGTCTTTTAAATCTTCATAGTATTTCGTTATCCTACTTGAATAACACTCACGTCTCATATCCATGCGTTTTAATGGACTTTATATGAGTTTTAGCAGATGAAATCAACAAGGAGGATTTTGCAGGCTATTGTTCCGTTTTCCACTCATTTTCTCAACAAACCATCCGCCTTGACCAGGATTCAAACTCGGATTCCCCCAATCAGGGAGATCTAAGTTGGAATCCTATGGATGGAGGATGATTTTTTCGTTGAATTCTCGCTATAGTAATATCAGCGAGTAACTCCGTTATGAAGTTTCTTAATCTTGCATTCCGTGAATAGCAATTATCCATTAGCGTATGCAAGCTGTGTATATATACTGCACACCCGATGCCATACACCTCAGAGATAACTTGCAGGGCACTGAGTATATACATGTAGATGTAGAGGTTGGCGACAGAGAACGGATTATTCGAAAACTCTTGGGCCAGTCTTGAGATGACCGACAGGGCAATCGACTTCATTCCGATAACGCAGGGTCAATACCCGCCCGCGTCTTTTCATTCCTTATCCCAAACTTATCCTCCTTTTCATGGCGGGACTCCAGTCTGAATGCTACTCGAATTATTTTATTTTCCTTCTCGCTGGCGAGGATTTCGGAGCGGTAAAGTCGTGTCTGTTCCCGCGTCCGGCGCGGCGCCCCATTGAATTGCAAATCTGAAGCGGACGGATTTGAGCAGCACGCGTCACTCACGCATTCTTTCTACTCTCATATGCTCCAAGACTGCCAAACAAAGGCGGTCTTAAAACTTAAACATGCACATAAATATATATGAGAAAGAAAAGATGATAAGGCTTCTTCAAGATTTTGACAAAGAAGAGATTGTTTTGCAATCGCAGTACGATTCATGTTTCGCTATTCCATCGTTGATATTCAGAGTTGAGTGTCACTTAACATATATGATGACCTGGATAGATAAATTCTTAGCCCACGTTAGTGGTGACCAACACCTAATATCAACGTAATTTCAGATCAGAGGGGATTTATGCATAAAAGTGATGTGCAAAAAAGCTTTTTTAAAAGAAAGTTTTTTCATTGAAAAAAACAGTTATCCTTTCCAAAATAATGTTTTTTTTCGATTTTTTCAATTAGATACTCATCTACTGTGTGATTATTAGAACATTAGGACAATTTAAGTAATTTTGGCAATTTTATAGAATTACCTACACAGTCATGTACCTACTATTTTTCATTACTATGAAGATAATAACCCTCTAGTTGCATGAGACCATATAATGTAGCATGTTTCCATTTAGTAGCTTGTTTGCTTGTCAATAATGCATGCTTGGTGATCTTCACCCCCTGCCACACACCCTCGCGGTGGCTTGCAGGATATCGCGTAGATGTAGATGCAGATGTAGCGGTACTCCCTAAATTCTTACATCTTACCAAGTACTTAAATATCCTGTGTGGTGCAATTGAACATAGTTGTTATTTTCCTCCCTTAGTATCAATAATAATTTTCATTCCTACTATCAACTTCGATAAATAAGTACAAAAGTAGACTATGAGTCACTCACAAACGATCTTAATTCTATCAATATATGGTATCGAAGGCTGAGGGCTTGAACTAAATCTAAATAAATGCACCATAATTCACATCTGGAAGAAAAAGTGAACCAACCAAAAAATTATAATGTTGACGAAGTAGGCGTAAGTGAAGCAAATGAGGTTGAATACCTGGGTATTATGGGAAAGTTTTGAAATGGAAAGGTAAAAGAAAAATTTTATTTTGCACTTGTACGCTCTCACGTAGAATATGCAAACATTATTTATAATCCAATGAGTAAATTTTGATTTGGGAACTGAACAAGATGTAAAGGAAGACGGAGTAGGAGTTATGAAACTAACTTCTTCGAGAATGAACCACTAGGGACGAATCTCTGAAAAGAAAAGCCCCACGAAAATATGTGAAAGTAGGAAAATTCAACGGGAAACAAGACCTAGGAAAATATTAATTAATTACTAGCCTAAGCAATGATAATTAGATTCGTCATCAGAGTCCTTAATTCCTGGAGGTGTCTGGCTCCTACGGAGAGTCTAAACACGTCCAAAAAAGCATTAAAGATGCTAGTAAGCAGACTCGCACAAACGCACAAAATGTGACACGAGGCTATTAGAAGAGCTTGGTTGTGGAATACTTCGAGACTAGAAGGTAGTTTACAAGATTAAACGTCCTTGAAAATTTCAAGTCACTCGCGCTCAAATGATTCGGGAACTGAATGTGACGCATTTCTACCCCCACGCTACATCAGCCGAGCAGGCAGAAGCTACAAATTAAGAGAAATCAATTGCCAGTCGGAGCGATACGAGAATTATTTTTTCCAACTCTCCCGACACTCCCCGACTATAACGCAGAAAATAATACTATTTTCAAGCACGTTACAAACTATGCTGCATTATTAAGTGAAAAATTTTATTTATCAGCTAAAAATCAACTTCTTTGCCCTGTGCCACTCTCCCTAGCGGCGGATCGTAGGGTAAAATTTAGGTGAATTTAGGTAGAAGATAGAATGTCTTTCACTCTAGCTGCTGAAGGATTCGAATACACGATGATACGATACTTGTTTTGGCCATCATTTACCAAAAACTCAAGTACCTACGCAATTGCATTATTTGCATTTTTATTTGTTGCTCGTGACCTCAAGGAATTCTCTCCACGAATTCTCTGTATCTAATCCTTTGCTTTGCTCGCTAAATACATTAAAAGATTCCATTAATTCCTCTTTCATATCGTCGTAATTAGCCTTGCCAAATAAGTAGGTATACCCTCCTCCTTGGTTTATAATGTCTTTCAACGCCTACAATAAATTTCGCATGCAATTTTGATCACTAATTCCTGTGTCTGCAATTATATTTAGAAATTTTTCTGGTGTATTTGTCGCTAATAAGTCTAAAATGTTGTTTCCTCTGGTCGTTTCTGTTACTAGGTGTTGTAAATAATGTGACGTAAGGGTATACAATAGTGATTCGCAGAGTTCCTTATCCTTTCCTCCTGTCATAAAACTACACTTAATCCAGTCTATTAAAGGAAGATTGAAGTTCCCACCTACTATTACTCCCCTATCATTGTTCCGAGAAAGCAAGTTACCTATCTCTGAGTAGAGGAAGTCTGGAGAGAAACCTGCCATCGAAATTCATTAGCCGGCTCTTAACCAAAGTCACCGAAGTGTCCGCTGTTTATCGTCCAATCCAACGGACAGAGTATTGAACAGGAGGTGATATCCATGCCACATTCAAGTGAGAATCGGTATCTATAAAAGATCTGCCACCCCTGGAATTCAAACCAGCCCCTCGGGATGGGAAAGCAGTGCTCTCTAGGAATAAATTTCGGTAAATGCACCGCTAGTGCAAGGGAAATAAAATCATGCTAAAACCTATCAGCATCAACCAGTTGACGGTATTTTTTGAAATTTCAATTAAAATACTCTCAGCCATATCTTCTCCTCTGTCCCATCATGCAATTCACTCGCCCTTTTGGAAAAGAGGCACAAGGATGTGAGACCATTTAAAAGCATATTACCAAGGCGAAAATAAACAATGTTCTTCCCGACGCAAATATTCATATGAATAATGACAGTGGCAAAAGTTTTGCCCCGACGCTTTTAGCGCTGTCGTGTCGACAAGTAACGGTTTCGCCCGTCAGCCGGCTTATGATAAATTTTTTCCAAGCCCTTGTATGTTTTTGTGAGTGTATGCGAACTCTCCCTACTCCAAAGTTCTGAGCTCCCGCTCTCTCCTCCAAACCACATCACAAAGCAAAGCGAAACCGCCTCTGTTATCTCTGTGACGTCACAAAGGCTGGGGAAAGGTCTTTGTTCCAAGAGGAGCCTTTTACTGCGGGCACAAAAGCTTGCCCCTCCCTGCCTTTCTCTGTCTCTCTCCCCATATTTTTCTCCCCTTCTTCTCTTACTTTCTTGCCTCTCTCCTCCCCCTCTTTCCCTTCGTCCACATTTCTCTCTCTTTCTACAACCCTGAAAACCTTTCTTTCTCAAGTCCAATCCTCCGATGTCTTTTACGCTCTTACCTCGATAAGGTTGTACGGTGACTTGTATTCATCTTTTTGCTCGTGTACATTTTATCTTTGGGCGCATAGCCAACATATCAATTATTTAGCTTTTTAAAATAATAAGTTCGTTAACGTAAGGAAATAGGGAAATAGGGGGTTGTAGTTGCCTAGCGGGTAGAGCTCTTAGCTACTGACTGGAGGGTGCCGGGTTCAAATCCCGCGACTCTCCGGTCCAACCCCACTTAAAATTCTCACGATTCGCTCATCTGCGTGCCAAAGCTTCGTAGAAAATCGCAGGTTGTCCAGGGAAAGGAACTGCCCCCCCCCCTGTATGTGTGAATTTCACGCGCCAATACCTTAGTACGGGGTGAGCTCTGCTCTTAACTATCAAAGACCAACCTTCGGGTTGAACACCGGTAATTAAGAGGGGAATTTTGGGTACATATCTAGAATTTCGAAGAATTTTCGGAAATTTTCTTATCTGAAAGGGAATATTTTTTTAAATTATTTTTGAAACATTTAGTGAGAATTCAGTCATGATTTATCGAAATCCGTTTACACTCGCTTAAGAACAAGAAAATACACATTTTTATGGTAATTTTGTCGAGTTTCCGTACTGAAACATTACAGTAGAGAGTGTAAAGTACAGAAAAATTGCAGAGATAAATGATGAAATGACTGCACGATGAGAGCATGAAATAGAGGATTTCTGACCAACCAAAGTTGCTTGATGAAATAAAGTATGAGGTCTTTAAAATTATTATAATAGCCGTGAAATACACCTTTGTTGGGACTGAGGTTTAAATTAATCTGAGATGGATTAGAGCTATTAATGGTGGCCTTAATATGATTTTGCAAAGAGAAAGGGAAGTCGTCCTAATGTGGTATTTTTCGAAGATAAGCGTTCATGAAGAAAGCGATAAATTACTCATTACTTAAGGTACATTCACAACCTGATCATCAAGCGTTAAATTTGTAGTATACTCTCCCATTCGGAGATGAAAGTGTAGAGCAAAAGTTAGCATGTTCACTTCGTAATACATTTAGAAGCTTCGAGGTGTGAGTGTGAGTTTTTGAGGCCAGCCATAACAGATTAAAATACTAGATCCAATTAAAGCAACTACGTAATAAAATTATGCTTCTTTAAGTTTACATAGTTAATATACAATTTAACTGACTCTCTGACACATTAGATTTTTGGTTATAAAAGATTTCAAGGCAACGGCAATGAACCAATAGCTTGACTAAACGAGTATCTATCTTTTATATCGGGGCGAAGAAATATAAGGTATTTGGGGTAAATACATTGTCTCGTCAATAGCAATAATCGATTTAGTATAATTGGTATCACTGTGGATCGATGGTAACGTCTTTGCACTTTTTCACTCTGCCAATGTTTTTGATCGCTTTGCGTGCAGCATGAGTATGAACCGCACGCAGACCTTCGTTTTACCTATATTATAGGTAAACATTTTAATTTACGATACTTCTCTATATACCCGGACGCTCGAGTTTCAGAGAAACCCATGTCTGACTCAAGGACTTCGGTCACTTTTTAAAAAATAATCATCAGTGCGGCTTTTTCTCGTCTTCAATGCACGAGGACCGTCTTAAATATCCTACCTGCCGTCATGAAATGGAGTACGCCATCGAAAAATGTTCGAGCGGCTTATCAACCACTAAAGTACATACTACATCATTTTGTGCGTTTCTTCGGTTTTGACCAAAATTCAAATAAAATTTTATGTACATTATGAGACCGCAATTTACCGTCGAGCGCCAGAAGAGCATTGTTGAATTCATTGTCAGAACACGTGATGCAGTGACGTCAGTGCTTTTTAAATTACAGATGAGCGTCGCTGAAACTTTAGAAATGTTAATACCATAACTCACCAACGGATATCATTGCAGAGAAAAATAGAAAAAATATTTTTCCTAACGGATCCTTGACACACTGTGTGGAACTTGAAAAAGGAATCATTTTCATTATCATTCACTAATTTTTCCTACCTTTTGGTGTATGAAATTATGGTAGGTGGCAAGCAGATCGCATTACAATCTAATACCGAAAATTTCTACCAATTCTAATCGTTACCAATTCAATTGCTATGACGAAAATACGAGGCAATGAACTCTGGGAGTGACTGCAAATTTACATCAACATCCACCCTCACATTGAAATTAAGACGCTCGCTTGATGCTCGTTCTCGTTTGAATAACGCCTTGACCCGGAAACTACCGCTACCTCGGCCTCCCGTATTTGACAGCAGGGTACGCACAGAGTCCCTTGCAGCACTTCCCTCGGAAACCTTGCGAAGCAGTCGTCATAGGGGTTGCATCCATCACCCACCCACCCTCCAGGCAACTTACCGCACCGAGGAGTGGAGGGGATCACCACATCGGCATTTAAACGACTAAGGCTTCGATCCCGAGGGAGATCGTGGCCGCAGGGTGTTGAAAAGGGTTCCCGCTCGACGGTGAGGGTGTAGGTTCATAGCGTTGAGGATACGGTGGGGAGGGAAAGGGGGGTTTGGGTATAAAGAGGGGGTTCCATACAAAAGGGACCGAGAGCAAGCACACATTCCCCCTCTCCCATCCCTGTCAATCTCTTCCGCTAGAGTCTGTGATGCCCCTAACTTTCAAATACTGGTTACTATTCACATGCACAGACGCTAGAATTGCCCATATGAGATAGAAAGTATCGATTGCTTCGAGAAAATCGATCACGCTACTCAACTATTAGGAGTAGGTTTCAACATACTTCAAAGGCTCCGTATATTCGGCTCCGCTAGAACCGTGTACTCCGCTAAAATTCAAGGGTTGCAAACTTGTCACTAAAATCTTAGCGAAGTCACCCGCAGAAAAAACACAACAGCAGCATTTCCACGGAGATAAAAAAAATCAATGATTTTTTTCTCTCTGGACATTCTGGTACTGGCTAAGTGTATATCGCATGACCTAACCTAAATTTAAAAAAAAACAAAAGAAATTACTCAGTAATATTTGTGAAAGGCGGGGTTTGAGCGACATCTATTACTTTGTCAGGCCACCTCGTTCACGATCAGACTCTCACGAGTCAATCAAGAGCTTTAAATTATTCAGATTGTTGGGTTTGCTTCCTAAAATAACTTCAGTACTTCAAACGCATGGAATGTAATCGAAAAAAACATAGACAACATGTAGAGCTATATAATTTACCACTAAAAGAAACAATATGGTAGTATATAGCGTGATTTATGTCGTTTCGTTGTCGTTGTTATGTCGTTCGTGATTTTTAATTTGGCTGTGTCAAACGACCCAAAAGACTGTATACGTTTCACCACTGATTACAAGCCGTTGTCATTGATTCTCCTGTACCTATGGCAGCACCAATATTTGATTCGAATATACCCAGAAAGTAAATACCATAATTTTTTGCATACGCGCCTAGGAGGTTAGAATGTACTGGAAGAGGCATCGTAGCTAAGCCTAAGAACTTCCGACGGACGAAATGCTGAACTTTAAGACGCGCTAATAGCCGCATTCTATAATAAGGATTAGATGACCAATAAAAAAATCTCTTCCAATGCCGGGAGTCGAACCCGTTCCCTCGAGGCTGGAAGTTCTAACCACTACAACAACACGAAGCCCACTTCGTTCAGTCCTCGCCAAATTTGCAGTCACCTGTAGGTGGATAAAGGTATCTACATCTACTGCAAGCTACCATGATAATGTGTGTCATCACGAAACATGGACCGCACACATGCACTAATATTTTTACATGTCCTGTAGAATTTATTATGCAATACATCCGCTACAAACTTCACTTTCCATCCAGCATACAAGAAAATGTTTGAGAATTACTTTGAGCATGCATTATACATCAAAATGCATAATTATTTATACAGACGGGTTTAGTTGATAAAAAGTTCAATATCCAAATCTCAGTCTTATTTTTTCTCTCTTTGGTTAATCTTTAATTTGACTGCTTAGTAAGCGACTTTATTTCCGTGCCGAGGGACGTTATTTCTATGAAGGTATCCTTGTGTGGCATGTCTTGATGATGATATGGTCAGAAATTTTGCGTGGGAAGAGCAAACATTTTAATTTATTTAGGACTCGGTTTAGTTTCTAACCTTTTCTGAGTTGTCCTGTCTAGCATTGTAGTGTAAGGCCTTAATAATTCTCTTGGTGTCGGAGAAATATTCACCAGCATTTATAGTCTGGTTTGCCGCCTTCGTGCTCGAAGAGTCTCCCATCCCAATGACTCTAGCGACAAAGTTACAAGTCTACTATATTATATTAATTATATACCAGTATGGGAGAGATTCTCTTAGTTCTTCCTTACTCCGTTATTGAACTTTTTTCCATAATGGATCTCTTTTGGCATACTAGTACAGGCATATACCACCTGGGCTTAACGTACGTGACGAAACAGCTCTCTTTAACTTTTATGTTATACTTTCCCACTACTCGTCCAACGAAGTCAATTTCTTTGAAGGGGACCAAGAAATCCTTCTTATATGAGTTCTCCGGGTAATTATGGAGATTAGTATGACAGCCAGTACATAACATTAGTCAGTGGAACACCTAAAATACAAGTTTGATTTGTTAGTTCTTCTGTAATTGATGAGTTCAGTGATCCGTACTCCCATCACACATTATTTCGTCTGGTGTTTCTGTCGTCTCGTCTGCTTTACTGTTTATTTTTGCATCTACTGGAGGCGCTTTGAAAATATTGCTTTAGTAATTTGGCTTTATATAAGCTCTTTTTAACAATAACGCCATCTCCATTCTTTTAAGATTATACATTTTCTCGCTTCCAGATATGACTTCTCTAACGTAAGACCAAAGTTATTTCTGGTTATCCTCAACATGTTTGCATAGAATTATACTTTAAAAGTTATTTAAGGGCATCTTACGAGGCGAATGATCATACGAATTAATTACTTGAATTTTCTGCGCTGGAAGGTTTAGCAGCGATTGGCGTATTCTTATTACATATCGATTCTTGGGAAATGTCCGACCAGCGAGCTATTTCGATAGTCAGAATGGTTTGTTTACTTCGCCTGCTATACGTGATTGATGAAATAAAGCATGGTGTATTTAAAATTATTATAATTTTCATGAAATAAAGTTTTGTCAACAAAAATTCATGAGGGTACAATAAGTTAAACTGTGCTTAAGTGTGTAGGAGCATCTATCAGAATAAGAATGAGAACTATTAAAAGGTTAGGTACGTGTTATTTGTTTTCATTTTTCCCAGTTCGTGGTAGTTGTAATCACAAACAACAGTGAAAGAAATCCTCATGAATGACATGAGACCCTCAGATAAGTGCCGTTGGAAATATTTTAATTCATTCTTCAGTTCTAGTTTTCATAAAATGTTGTGATATTTTGTTGCTTGACGCATATTCAAAGAATAATCTTTTCTGAGTAAGTCGTTCTAATATAATAGTTTCATAATATAATATTTTTAATAATACCTAGCTTCATCTAAGGTTCTAAGGCATCATCAGTATTTTAACCCTAGATAATATTAGAGATCATTGTACGTAATTTGATCCTTACACCGTAAAACAAATTCCTATCTCAGCCGAAAAATGCTCATATATCGTGTTTCGGACATTTTCCGCCAACTTCCATTTTTACATTTCTCTGTTAGTTTCCTAGTTCGATATTTTAGTCCATTGTAGCCTGGTGACAACATTACCTGAGTGTCTGCAAAGCGTAGCGTAAATAGGGTGTTGGTTTATAGAGAAGAATCAAAATAAAAAACATAAATTTTAGAGGAAGACTACTAAGAATGTTGGAAAATATGGGCTAGGGTTATGGAACTAAGACCATACGTGAACACGTGGAAAGTTTCACGGAGTGGCGTCGAAGCCTTGTTCGTCCCGTCTTCACGTCCCCTGCCGAGGTCCGCTCTTCATTGCCTTGCTCAAAATTTCTCTCGCGGAGGGCCTTCGATAAAGTTTCGTATCAGGTCGGCAAAGTTTCCAGGACAAGATTTAAAGTCAAACATTTGGGCTTCCATGGGTCTCACGACTACAGGTAAAACTCGGCCACGCGTGCATCCATTCACCCGATCAAGTTATGCTTCGTGATAAGCCTCTAGATCCATGCACACAACGATGAAGTCGACAAACTCTTACGCAAAAGGCCATGATTATACGAGCAAGATACAATGACTCCGAAATCGTGGGAGGGGGTCCAACATCTACATAATACCCTGCAAGCCACCATAAAGGTGTGTGGCAGGGTGTGAACTCACACCAAACATGCATTACTAATCATGCATAAAAAGGATTAGTAATAATATACTAGGTTAAACTACAATTTTTTAAAAAGATAAATATAGCAAAGCAAGTATTCAATATCATGCTGTTAGTTGGGCTAGCTTAAAGTCCTATACCAACATGCAACTACCTATGATATCCATTGATAGACTCGTTTTGGATATATTTACCGCTATCCATATCCACAATTGCACGAGGAAAAAAGGACATTTTGAACCTGTCATTTCGGCAATCAATCTCTCAAATTTTGTGATTATGGTCCAGTCTACCATAGTAAGCTGGAGTTCGCAAGATATCTTTAGCATCATAAGCGAAAATACTATCTTAGAATTTATTTCAGAGATTAAGTCTAAATTACAACCTAAGATCATACAATTAATCCCATTTTAATTCATTTAATAGACTAGTTACGCTAATATAGTTATCGTACCGTCCCTTTATAAATCTTTCCGATCTTCACTGGACACGTTCGAGTTCATTATTTAGGCTTATTTCGTATGGATCGCATATACTGGCAGCGTATTCCAAATGAGGTCAAAGAAAGGCATGACCAAAGCGTGACCATTAAAAATTATCCCTTTATAAATAAATGGAGGTTTGATTGGGTTGTTCGGTTTACTAGAATACTGGCCTCTCACTCAGAGGGAGAGATATCCCGAGTAAGGCCGTGATTTTTTATCGCACTCACTGTCTCTACATCCTCTACATTTGCATGGTCTCTTTGAGCCACCAAAATGCTGTGTGGCAGGGGTTGATTAAATACTTCTCATCCTTATGTTCCGGGTTTGACACCTGCTATGTGAGAGAAGTTTCACTGAAAAGTCAATCCCTACTTGAAACACCGTGGATAGCGCTCCAACTTCGGTACTCCGTCCGACGGGTGGGACGTTGAAACGTGGGCCTGTTTAAGTCTTTCTTTGGAGCATGCTTATTCCTACTTAGGGCTTCCCTCAACCCTTCCTTTCCTGGAAAATTCCCCATCTTTACCCAAATCAAATGGCGCAAATGACCGTGTTTTTTTTGTCTTCTTCGAATAACTATTGTCCTACTGTAACCATCTGCATTACTACTGGTTTTGTTGAGTCATATAAAGTCATCTATGAAACAGGTAGCTTCACATCCAACACGATATGTAAATTCAAAGTATCATCATTTGGCATGCACCATTGCACCAATGTAACGAATATTATATATCGTTATCGAGGAAGAGGCAGGATAAGTATCATGTATAGAATGAAGAGAGGTAGGCACCACCCCAAAGTGAATGGAGAAATAAAGTTGGGAAAGAGTCAGTATATAAATGAAGTGCAAAAAAGAGAATAGACTCCATTAAAGCATGCCCTTACAGGTGGAAAACCATCAATTAATAATTAAAATACTCTTTAAAATGTCCATTATTATTACACTCCCCCTTTCCTCTAATCCCAGAGAGCTGGACCTAACTATTCATCAGCCTTTAATGACGTAAATGATTGCAGATATCGGTCGCCTTTACTTTTGAAACCCTCGCAAAGTTACATCTTTTATTTGAAGAATGGAGTGGTGAGGAAATAACTAACTACTACATAACTAACTAAGGAATAAACTAACTAAAATCTTAATTATTTCGAGGTCATATGATGCTATATCTCACCAATTAGAAAGGAGCGTAGAAATCTAGTTGGTATTGTAGCTAGAGTAATGAAGTCCGATTCTGAGGGCAAGGGGTCAAATCCCAGTAGATATTGGTAGTAATCGGTATGCTACAAGGCATTCCCTAGCCGGCGGCGTGAGCAGGAAGGGGCGGAGAATCGCGGCGGCCGCTCAGCACCTTTACCCTAGACACTCAGAATAAGGGTGGCTTTATAGCTCGGCGGCGGGGGCGCTTACGATGGAAGGAAAATTCGCCGCGGAAGGAAATCGGTTGACCTTTATAGCTCTGCGGCGCGGCATGAAAAAAGAAGATCGCAATGCGTTGCAAGGCACTGGAACTTGTCTTCTTGTGTCTCTGATCACGGTTGGATCTGACTTGTTGAGTTTCGTCTCCTTTTTTCCTCGTGCATGGGCATTAAGGTTAGCAATAATTAATTTTAGTTGGGGATAGTTTATTTTAATATTGTAGAGAATAATTTAGCTTATTTTAGTTTTTAAAAACCAAGACCATCAGCTATATATTAATAATTCGCTGTGTATTAGTCATAAAACTTGAAGATGGCATGCATACTCCAATGAGACAGAAACTACTCCACGTGTGTACCCGAATTGCAATAGTTACATTTTCACTAAACTCCTTTTTCTGGGATAGCAATGACTTCCCTTCTTCAATAATAATTTTAATACTTCATAACAACACTAATCTTCGTAATACATCTATACGCGCTCATTAAAGAGCCGAATAGAAAACATCTATGAATGCTGGGCGATTCGAATTAACCGGGCCTCCGTCTCCTTGTCGCAGAGATTCAGCAAGGCTGAATATTTGCGGCCGCCGCTAGCCGTTTAAGCGCCAGTCAGCGACGCTCAACGGTCTGACGTCATGATTTCCAAAGTCGTGTTCCCATTGGCTGATTTTTGCCGCTGGAGCTCTGCCGCCGAGCTATAAAGCCCCCCTAAGGTGCTCGCCGAAAAGGGTTTCTTTAGGCGCCTTGGCACACCTTGGGCAACACTATGGCAAAGTGCCGTTGCTGGCTGCTTGAGCACACGTTTTTCGCTATTTCCAGCAGCGGTTGCGCAGGTCTGGTGATGTGTGGATGCGGTCAGCTGTCGCGCGGAATGGCGCCACTTCTTGGCGCTCGCCGGTTAAAGATCGTTTACGCTCAAGAACGTGTCTGACTGACAAGAACTCGGGGCGCCGTGGCCCCAGGATCACACTTTAGCACGGCAGCATTTAGTACTATATACAGTAGGTACAATTGAAGCAAAGTGCTTTATCTGCTGAAAAGCACTTTTAAACGTGGACCTCGTGACAACGTTTGTGAATAGTCGGCTAATGCCCACACCCGGTATCTCTCCACCCTCCTTCCATTCCCCGAGGAAATGTTAGATCAACTCAATTACACGTCCAATCGCAGACTTAACTTGATGAATACTCTTAGCTTTCAGTGACCTAACTAATTAGATTAATTAACAAGATCTTTACCTTTGTAGCCATTACCATTACCTTTGTAGTTCATGTGAAAAGTTGGCATATTAATGTACTGATGATCAGAGACATAAAATCATGGGGTGACTCTGGAAGAACTACTCTGATGGAGGATTCAAGGAGAATTTTAGGAAAGAAAGATTCGAATGAAACATAGCTCATAAATTACCAGCGATGGTGGATTATTCATTCGTTGCTCGTCAAACAAAGTTTTTGACAAGAAGAGCGGTTGTCAAGAGAAGCTATAGGTAGCGTATGCATTGGCAGGAGTGTAATGGATATCGAGCGGTATATGAAAATTAGAGAGATTGACAGAATTGTTTCTGCTGCTTCAGGGGTTCATTATGGAATTGAATTGTGTTAAATAAAACTTATTGCACTTTTCCACCACGATTTTTAAATAAAACCCAATCAAAGGGTCAACATCTGTGCGTCGTTTTCAAGGGTCACTTGAGTGATCACTACAATTATACCACAAAAGTATTCTGTTTCTTTCGTAAATTTAAGTTCAACCATATCGACCCTGAAATTAAATCGTTAATACAACAAGTTTCATTTATTAGTTTGACCGAGTGCATATTCCTCCTTCGCTCGTTGAACAAGCATGAAAGGAAATGAAACGTCGCGTTGTATGTACATACATTCCACACCCACACTTTATTAATTTCGACCATGGTTTCGACATGCAAATGTCATTATCAAGGTCAGGTAAAGCATTGCATATACATGTCGAAAACATGGTCGAAGTTATTAAAGTGTGTGTGTCCGTGGAATGTAAGTACAACGCTACATTTCATTTCCAATCTCGTGGTTACACAAAGTTGAGCCTCAAACGTTAAAGCATGAAAGGTTGACAATCACCCAAAAAAGAGTCAAATGACCAAAAAAGGGGGAGCTAAATGCGGTGCATGCATTGGCTGCGGTGGAATGGATATCCAGGGGGAGATGAAAAGAGGGAAAATGGGCAGTCCAAAGAGGCCTTCAAGTGGTGTGGATCGCTGTGTACGAGGGAAAGGAAGTGAGAGCACGCACAGCGACGCACAATGGTGGAGGAAGACGGTCCACTCCAGCTTCTCCTCTCGGGGAAATGTGTTTGCACCCCTTCCCCCATCCGGTCTCCTTCATCCTACGTGAGGTTGAAAGAACGGGGAAGGAGAAAAAATGAGGAATCATGCGAGAAGGCCGAAAATTGGGAGGGAAGAGAGAGAAAGAGAGTGGGAGTAAAGGCGTTCGGAACTCGTGTCACCTCGTTCATCCCCCGGTGATCGGGCCAGGGCGTAAAACGAGACGTGCCCTCGAGTGAAGGGCAAGGGAAGGGAGTTGGAAGGGTGTCGCCCTTTTGACGGCGAGACGGCGAGGTGATATTGAAGTTAGGAATGCGGGCGGCTTTAGGGTGGGCACCTGAATGGGGAAAGGTTCTGGTGGAGGAGGAGGGTGGCGGAAGAAACTATGGGGGATGGATTCGTCATCCCACGGCCATTACCTCGGAGTAGGCGATGATATTGAAGGACCCCTCCCATCCCCCAAACCCCCACCCACACCATGCCTCGTCCTACGAATGAATGACGCGAAGACTCCCTTTCACCCGATGCCTCGCCACCCCACCCCCACGTTTCCCCGGCAACTGGCCACGCGAGTGATTTATAACGGCAGATTACGGGCGGTTATGGCCTTCGCTTCGTGGGATCGATTGATGAAACAAGTGGGCGTGTATGTGTCTCTAATTGCAAGCGTTGGAATTCCCAACGAGCCCAATTTCTTATAAGCCTCCGAATTTTTGTTTTTGGGTTTTTCCACCATTTATATCTACATAATACCCCGCAAGCGACCGCAATGGTGTGTGTCAGAGGTGAATCACCACCAACTATGCATTTGAATCAAAATAGAAACAAATTTACGCTTGCTATCTTGAAGGTATTAACACTAACTAGGTAATACTAACAATACTGTCTTTATTTAACCTTCCGTGCGCCGCACTCTCTGCTGGAACATGATTAGTAGCGCGTACGTGAAAGATACACCTCAAGTAATTTCTCTCTGAATGAGTAAAAAATTAGTTCTTATATTAATAATCAACAGCACGATATATTAAAAATAGTTCGTAAACATCAAAATTAATTCGTCCGTACAATAACCTCTAATCGGTTAAACATTATTACGCAAAATATAAGCACTAAGTTTTTCGTTAAACCACTATTAAAAATAAATTAAATAATGAAAAATGGTTGACTGCATATCCATTAAATGGTTATATTTTATTCAAATATACGGCTTTTTCCCATCGTATACCCCTCGGCTTTGCATGCTTAATAGTAGTAATGCAGTAATCCATTTGAACGAATTCCTACCCCAAAATAGTCATTGTATTCCAGCGTACACATTCTACACCCATTTACACATGACTTGAAAATGCATGATTCACACGTTTCTCTGTCTAAATATTTTTTCTATTTAATATTAAAAATACTCTAATTGTTGGGCATCCCGGTCCCATCTCGGGTGCTGTGTGGGGAGAACTTCGAGTGCACCACTCCACCCTTAGGAAGGGACGCAAAATCGTGAACCCCTTGGCACCTTTTGTAAAGAGAAAGCTAATGCAGACGCCGTTTTCTTTGAGAACTGGCCTATTCTGAATGACATAAAGGACCTCAGTTGCCGGCCACCTCTCACGAATAACTATTACTTTGAAATTCCTATATCTATACAGTTAACTAACCTATCTTCAAGTGGCAAATGACCTACTAAGCTAAGGGGCTAGCCTACCTACTAAGCTAAAGACCTAGCACCAGCTATAACTACGTGACCGGCTAGGAAGGAAGAACTAGCTAGGTTTGGTAGGCGGAAATATAGGATTCGCATAGTCTGTAGACGGGCGTAATGGGATGGAATGTGGACACCACGGGGAGGGGGATGACTGTGGGGATGAGGAAAGAGGAAGACACCCCCCCCCCCCTTCCCCCGGTGCTGCCCCCTTCGATTACGCGGCGAAATCAGAGACACGCGTTAAGTCAGGGGCGGACGGGGAGAAGACAGAAAGCGGACGGTGAGAGTGCTCAAGTGAGCGACGGAAGGGTGGGAAAGTGAGGAGTGAGGGGTGTTTAGGGGAGGGGTGAAACCCTTATAAAGGGGGTTTCGGGAGAGAGGGGGGGGAATAGGTGACAAGTTGCCATCCGCATCGATCGTTTCTCCCGGTAGAGAATGGCAGTAAGTTAATGAGACGGGCGTGAGAGGAGAGAGGCCCAAGGGAAGGGGGGGGGGGGTTGAGTGAGGGGGCGCTCGCGGGGGAGGGAGGAGGCTTTCGGCACAATGGGGGAGGGAAAATGCGGGAGGAGAAAGCGCAAGAGAGGAGAGGATGAAGACGCGGAGAACGGGGGTGGAAACCCGGGTGGGTATACTCGAAAACTCTTCCCCTTTTTCGTTCACGAAGAATGGGATTCTGACTTTCCGAGGCATCGACTTGATATTCACGGAATCGTACGTCGCGAAAGATTGCGTAAGACTGTTGATCACATTCCGTTGTACTTTATCATTCACGAAGGCAACTGGAGAAGAAGAGTAAAGGTAGATGGCCTCCACCACAAATTCATTGAAGCAACAGTATAAGTTGGGAAATAGATTGACGAACTGGCAAATTTAAGACTTATTTCTTTCCTAGTACATTTAAGGATCTGATTATCCGTGATTATTATCAATAATATAAACGCATGTTTATCAATAGGTAGTCTGTTGCATACCAGTATAAAGACTAAGCAAACCAAACTAACAGCAAGTATATTAATGCGTGCTCTATTCTTTAAATCTTTTTAAGTGATTATACTAGTTCGGCTAAAAACGGTCCTCTTCAGGTATGATAGAAAGTGTTTGTACGTACAATGAAGATTCACCACCTGCCACACACCTATATGGTGGCTTGCCGGGTATTTCGTAAAACAAACAATTGCTATAAATAGCTGGAAAAGTATGAAAAGTAATGACTGTCACGTTTAATTCATAATTTAATATCTTTATTTAGCTTTTTGTGCTTAAATAAATTATAAAGAATAAAATCATTCTCTTAGAGAAAGACCAAGACATAACTATAAAGGCCATTATTGATTACGCTGATCCGATTGGTGCTAGATTACGCTTTCGTGCGTTTATTATACCAAATCATGGAAGAAAAGCTGAAAAGCTCATTCCTAATAAGTCATTTCATTGACATTGCTGGCATATTATTCTTTAAGAACGACGAGATATTTAAAGAATGATATTTCAAATATTATTCTTTAAATATCTCGTCCTCGCAAGATGCAGCAATAAATTGTGATTAAAATTTAAAAGTCGAACCTAATTTTAAAGTTTTGATAAATAAATTCCTAGTATTTTAATCCATTGTTTTTAACTATGATAAATTATATAAAATAACCAGGCGAAAAAAAACCTGGGACCGTATTATAATGATTAATGCTTTGAGAGAATTAATGAGAATGATTAATGGAAATCATGGGAAAACACATCTTTATATTTAGTCCCATCAGCCATCACTACGTCATATACTTCAAGCTAAATGAGAGCAGCATAACCTCTTAAGAATCTTTAGAATTATGGGTCGGGATAACTATCACTTGGGGATATCTGACCTCGCTGAATGCCTTTTCAAAAGAGAAAATATTACACGGTAATCAATCAACACCAATTTAATTGTGGGTTAGCATTGGTGAGTTACAGGTACAAATTCTGAGTAATATTTTCTTTGTTCACTTATATTTGAGGAAGCGTGGAGGGGCAACTGGAGAAATTCTCCAAAAATAAACTTTTTTAATTGATTGATTATAGTGAATTCAGCATTTAAGGCAACTGCAAAACGTAGCAGAACAAAAGTGACCCCAATTTTTAAAAGCGGCGATAGTGAACGGACATGTAATTATAGACCAATATCATTAAAGTCACTATCATGTAAATTTATAGAGCATATAATAGTTACATCAATAATGGTACACCTAGATAGCCAGGATTTATTGATAACAAACCAGCATGGGTTCAGAAAGGGACGGTCTTGCGAAACTCAAGTATATCTTTTTGTCCATGATATTCTATGTTCCGGAGAAGGTAACATACAGGTAGACGCAGCTTTTCTTGACTTTAGAAAAGCGTTTGACAAGGTTCCCCACTGTAAACTACTCGCGAAGTTAGCATAATACGGGATAGACAGTATATAGTAGGCTGGATAGGAGACTTCTTACATGAACGCATCCAAAGGGTGGTATTAGATGGTGCCAGCTCAGGCGAAGTGAAAGTTACATCGGGTGCTCCCCAGGGAAGTGTGATAGGCCCAATTTTGTTTCTTCTCTAAGTAAATGACTTGAATACAGTAGTTAAAAATAGGAAGCTCAGTCTTTTTGCCGATGATGCAGTACTTAGTGTATAAGGAAATTATAAATGAAGAGGACAGTCAGTCTTTATCTAAGGATTTAGATGCAATTGATGATTAGTGTGATAGTTGGCAGCTAGAATTAGATTTGAAGAAATGCGCCGTAGTGAAGTTTTGGGAAAAGAACAGCTTTCCCCGAAATAATTATTGCACCAAAAAAAGAAAATATCTAACGTAGAATATATTAAATACTTAGGCGTCACCATCACTGAAGACATGTCATGGGGGGAACACATCAGGTGAATAACTAGGGTAGCACACCGTAGATTAGGATTCGTAAAAAGGGTTCTAGGCAATTGCGATGAGAGAGTACGAGAATTAAGCTATTTTACACTTGTCAGGTCACATTTAGAATATGCCTCTAGTATATGGGATCCGTACGAGGAAGGTATAATAAAAGAATTAGAGCGTGTGCAAGGGAGATTTGTTAAAGGCCGTTATGATAATTGTATACGTGTTACGAGTTTAATAGAAGAATAAGGATGGGAATTACTATCAGAACGCAGGTTAAAATTTATGTTAAACCTTTTAAGTAAATTCGAAACCGATTTGTTCACAGATGATGTTATATATATAAAAAATCCCTGCCTATTGTGCTAGATTTGATCAGATTAACAAGGTTAGAGAGATAGATTGTCGTACCGATAGATTTAAATATGCCATTTTTCGCTCGTACCATATGAGAGAACAATAGGCAGCGTAGCACAAGGGTAAGTTATATTGTCAGAGTAGTAGTTGTTGATGAAGATATTAACAACCAATAATCCCTTTCTTATTTCTTAGATATTAACCATCTAGCTGCATGTGATCCTATTATCTAGTATGTCTCCATTAAACATTCTAGTTGCATGTCAATAGTGCATGTTTGGTGATCTCACCCTTCTGCCACACACCCTCGTGGTGGCTCGCAGGGTATTACGTAGATGTAGATGTAAATGAAAAGTGCTGCTGGGTTCAGCTGAAGAATCTGTGCAATGTTAAATTTTATTTTATTATTTATTTGAGCGATGAAAAGATGCTTCGGAGTACAACCGGTCATTTATTGCCTTTTTATGTCAAATTATTAAGCTTTAGTCCATGGTCATGTGACGTTAGTGTGTGTCGTCGTTAAATAGTTTTATCATTAAATTATCCACGCTGAGTGATAATCGTGCCATAAGTCAATGCTAAGAGAATAAAATTCTCTCCTTCAATTCACAGTAATAGTATTATTTCGAGAAATTGATTTGCAATTCAATGCTTCAACTCAGATTAAGGTTATTTATACGCATTTACCCGCTTAAAGGCTAAGAAAGTAAGATAATATGATTTTACCTCCAGCTAAAATCTTTTGAACTTCATTTACGAACCCGAAGTTTATTCCACAAACTTTGCAAAGGAAGTCGAAGTAGATATTTTCATTTTTAAAGGAGATTAATTCGAAAAAAATAATTCACGGTCCATTACCAAAGCATTCGTCTTCTCTCCGGATTGGCTGACTTCCGCAAGATCCCTAAAGCCTATTCTTTCTCATTCAATTCGAAATTTTTCTCTGTAGACGAATCAATGGGCTGAAACAAGGAGAGCGCCGTGCGCCATGGAGGAAAAAATGATATCTGAAGGTTTTCCCCGGAGATTGGGAGGCAAAGAAAGGGTTGAAGAGGCGGAATTGATCAGAAGAACCCTGGGAGAATTGAGATTGGAAGCCCAAGAAATTTACTGAGGGGGATTGATAAGGGGGAAGAGAAAAAGACTCCGAGGGACGGAAATAAAGGGTATACCGAAGGAATCGCAATGCGAGAATTCAGCGGAGCGGGGAGGAGGAAAACATCGTGATGGAAATCGAAAAAATTAAGACGGGAATGGACGAGTAGGGAAGTGTTGAGTAAAGGAAAACTCTGGGCAAAATTTTCCTCAGAATACCATGCGTCGGCACACAAAAACCTCCTCGAGGAAGCGGGCGAAAGAAGTAAAACTCCATCCGTCCACCGCGCCGCGTCAAGATGGAAAGCGTGCGAAGCTCGGTTGAACAATCTGAATCGGGACCCGGGTTTTAAAAGCGAGTTTGGGAGGGTGGAAGACCGAAAAACGTTTGATGGTGTTTCACAGAATGGAGAGCGAGAAAGGATTGGTATGGGTTGATGGGAGGGGGGTGGATAGGGTGGGAAGGGGATGAACAATGGGGGCAGGGGGAAGGGAAGAAGGGAGGGGGAGGTGAAGAAGGGATACGGGGACGGGCGGGGTGGATGGAGTCCATTGTGATGCGGGGATGGGGCTTTCGGGAGGGGGGCGGGAAGGGTTCGGGACGGCGGCGCTGGTCCGGGTGGATTGTTGCGAGCTGCTGCGTCATCAGTGTGCAGCGGAAAGAGGGGTTTCGCGTGTTGGGGTGGGGGGATGGACGGCGAAGTGTGCTTCTCGAGATGAGGGACCAGGGGGAGGGGGTGAGAGTTTGGTGGGGAAGGGATCCGAAAAGGGTGCGCTTAGGGTGTGGGGCATGGCGGGGAAGGAAAAACTCGGGGGGATTGGTGGCAGGAATAACCCGAAAAAAACATGACTATCCAGAAGACGAGCCAGAAACATCTCCATCTTGGAGACTGGAGAACATCTCTTTTTCACATTAATTTAACTATCTACGAGTCCGTCTCCTAGACATTTAAATTTCTATGAAAATTATACAAGTAACTATTAGAGTCCGCCTTGGAATCGTGGAGAATACTTTAAGAGATTGCTAACTCACATGGATAGGTAACATTTGTGTTTATGGTGCGTGGACAGAACTCATTGCAGATTTTATAGCTCTATTTATTTCAAATGGTTATTAGACAAATAATAATTAAATGATCTCCAAATAATTGGGAGCTTAAAACTGTTACAGCTTATTCTAAAGCCTGTTACGCACACAAATTTCGCAAGTTAATTAATTTCCTTGCGTGATTACCTAGGACTTTTGTCTAGAACTCTCGAATTTCAACTTCTGACGTGCAGACTGGTGACTATCACACTTTCTCAGAAGATGCCCTATCATAATCGCGTTTTATTGTAACAATAATCCAAACGCACGTTTTATGAAGGCACCTTTAGTCACTGACGCAATATATTCTTTACAATAAAACATCGCTCTTTATGAATCCTCCCCATGATTATACAAAGAATTTGAAACTCCCAGAAGCTTTCAATAAAATGGCATATAAAGCTAACAATGATTTTTGTAGTGAATTTCACCGAAACATAAGACCAAAATGAGTGACGCTGTAAAAATCCTCTTTTTTTGGCAAAAATTATTTCCAGCTATGAAAAATGATAAAATACCTTTCAACGTTGAGGAAACGCCCGTGGAAACGAATGTTTATGGCGTCAGGTCATTTCATTCACGTTAATGGCACTATTTCGCGACAAAAATATCCGTCATTCAAAAAGTGAAAGGGGAACAGTACATCCATGCCTTCAAGGTATGTTACCTAATCAATAATTCAACAATGTTACCTTGTCATCAATTCATTTGAAATGTAAGTTTTATTTATCCTTCACAAGGTTAATATTTTATTTTGCTGATATCTTTGCCACCTTTAATCAATATATGACAGCAATATGCATGCAATATACAAGAAATATATGCAACACACCAATAAGGATGCTACCACGAGTGCAACAAGAGATCATTGGGCACTCCGGCACATTTCAAAGTATCTTCCTTCGGAGTAGAATATTTACGTTCTAAGTCTGACTCTGCTGAGATGGGAAATGAATGTCAGCTATGGTAGGAAATCACTCATCCATAGCCGAGCCAAAGTAGACGTTGGTATAGCGTTTCAATTAGTTCATATGCTAGGCACGGTTCACTCTCAATCTAGTTTTAATCCGTAAGGTATTATTATCAAGATTTATTCATAATGACATAGACGCCATCCATAAAGCTATGAGCTATTTTTAAGCAAAAGAAAAGTTAAAATTATTCAGAAAGTAGAAACAAAAAACCCGAATTATAAATTGTATTATGCATCATTATAATAGGTAATAAAAAATTGTTAGGGGATGAGAGAAAATAATAATGGATTTATTCGGGTGGTTCCAAAAGATTGATTATGCTATCCTAATAAATGGCATTCATCTCTGTTTCAGGTTTATTGCCTGCATACTTTAAAGAAAGAATGGTGTAAATCGCTCTCAAATGTTGTTCAACGCTACTAACTATCTTCTTTTGTAGCTGAATTTTTGCGCGTATTGCACGTCCAAATCAGTCCTGTGTTGGAGCAATGACCGAGGGATATGCATTGCTCTCGAATACGGGAGTGACTAATTTTATCTATATTAGTCCACCAAAGAAAACTATCAGTGGCGTATCAGTGACAGCTAGAGCTTATCTAAGTTTGACTCTTAAGTCTGTAATGCTGTTGACGTGTGGGAGCATAAATATACCATCCACATCCAAAGAGTCGCCTCAAAGGTGTGTGGTAGGAGTCAATATATAGTGGTATCATTCATCTGCGCCACTTGAATTGAGATAGGTAAGCATTTGGACATATCACAGGGATTTTATGGGGTTAAGGGGAGGATAGAGGAAACTCTGGTGTCAGCGTTAATCTAGCATTTTAGAAAATTAGTTCGGTGCGCACCAGGCATGAAGGGCAATTGATTTATGCAATGCCAGCTTCGAACTCTGCTGAATTGAACTTTCATCTATTGACTTCCCTGGGAGCGATCTAGCGTGTAGAGGGTGAGATATATCCAATCATGCTCAACGTATACGCATTACATTTTTAACACACAATCTAATGAGAAATTAAAATTAATATAATTCGATACACACATTACCAAATTCACTTTTCATTCTAAATTCAGGGTAACATTTAACTGAATACATACTCTCCTTACTGTATCAAATTTTACACACTAAAACACCGAAGTATTTTACAGGCGATTTTCAAAAACTGAGCAAAGGACATGGATCAACTACACTAGGGAATCAATAAACTTGTGATTCCTCACCACCGAACCGTTTTATTCAGTAAATCATGTACGGCAACCTCTTGACAACACCATAAGAAATGCACCATCGCTAATTAACTTCAAAAAGTCATTACATATGTACTTCTCCAAACACAGCGGGGTGACAAATACCATACACTTTGTAATGCCAGCAGAGTGACACGCAATATACATTTCCGCACTAGGCAAAATACACACAAGATATACTTACTGTACTTTTAAGTGTTACTTATTTGCCATTTTTCATTTTTAATCACATTAGCCTTCTCTCAGAAATGTTTTCGCAGGGTTTTCACCCCCCCATAGTAAAAATATTTTTTTCAAGTAGAGCAAATAAATAGATTTAAATAGATATAGATAGATATTTAAATAGATATAGCAAATAAATAATTTAAATAGATATTATATTTCATGTATTGATGAGAGGTTAATTGGAAGGGGGAACTTTTTGACTCAATCTCGCCCCAGTAAAGACGTTTATCTATCTACCTACATTCATGATTGATTCAGACATTGTATATCATCACAATTTCACTACCCTAATTCATCAAGAACATTAATCTAATTTTCAAACTGCTAGCATCCAGAGTTTCACAACCTAGACAACGCGATAGCCATGACACATGGTATACTTGTTCACACGCGAATGCGGCATGAATTCACGTTCTCCAATCGATACCCTCCTTCGGTCATTCATGAGTTCCCTTTCCCTCTCTGCTCTTCTGCCCGATCAATGTGCCACACTCCTGGAAAAAAATATACGACGGGAAATGGGGCCGTTTTCGAATTGAAGACGTGGTGACGTCAATGAGGCAGCAACCTTCGCCAAAACCGTCAGTCGATTCAACCACCATCCATCCCTTTCCTCTTCAACCCACGCTCCACTCTCCTCTTTTGTCTCTCTCTTTCTCTCTCCTTTCTCTCTCCTTCCCTTCATTTCCTTCTCACCCTCTCCACGTCTTTCGTTCGATAGGTCGTCATTTCCGCTCATTTTACCTTCGTCCTCCATTTTTCCACCACCTCTCGTCCCATCTTTCTCCTTTCGGGAAACCCTCCCTCGCACGGCCTCTCTCGAAATATGCTTCTAGCATATGGGATCCCAATGAGGCAGATTTAATTATGTAATTAAGGCCACTTTACACGATACATTTTTTGTACAATGTTTTGTACAAACGCTTGTATAAACTGAACAAATTGTATGTTTGTCTGAATGGAATTAGAACAGGTTCTATTTCCCGTTCAGTCATTCAGACAACCGCACAAGCATTCGTACAAGTTGCCGCTTTACACGGTACAATTTCCTCATACAAGAGTTTGCACAAGAAATTGTACAAATTGTAATGTGTAAAGCGGCCTTTAGAGCATGCAGAAAAAAGATCGGCGACGCTTGTGAAAGGTAGCTATAATGATAAACAGGATGCTATCCTAAGGGGAACATGTATTCCTTTTATTCCACGATTTTCTTAAATGAATCTTTTTTAAGATTTTTTTTCTCTATATATATGCGTATACAAAGAATAAAGAAATAACAGTGCTAATTCCACTACTTCAGGGAGTAAGGAGTAATTCAGTAAGGTTCAAAAACTCGTTTTTTCAGCGCACGCTAATGGACAGTAAGGTACATGCATGAAGAAATCAAAATAGGTATTGTGTTTCGATGTGGAAGTAAGAATTTAGTGATTTTTTAACGTGTGTATAGTTTAACACTACTAACTCATGCATGAACGAGGAAATATTAGTTAATAATTTTACGTTTCTATAGAAATAGCTGACTTATCAATAACTATTACGTTACTTTTTATATACCAATAATGTATTGCCATTTCAAGATTATATTTTACGTATCTCGGAAATTTTATGCTTAATATTTTCCTCGGAGTGGTAGCGTTGCGCCCCTCAGTCGCATTTAAATAAATTATGCACGGAATTGTATTTTTTTACGTGCTAGCATGGTGGTAAGTGTAAATTAATTCTCTTTGATTTATAATGCAAAGCATTCATGGTTCACCCTCAGCCATACCCATGGTGGTGACTTGCAGGCTATTATGCAGATGTAGATGAGAAATTGGATGGGTATCATTATCAGAGCACGGATTAAAATGATTATTTTAAGTACATTTGAAGCTCATCTATTTACCGGCAACGTTAAGGATACGTCGAGAACACCCGCGTGTACGCTATAACTGAACACGAAAGAAATATTAGGGAGATAGATTACCGAACAAATAGATTAAAAATGTGATTCTGCGCACCAATAATTAGAGATAATAATATGCAATATAAAAAGCGGCTAGTAAAGTGGTATGCAGGTAGCGTAGCTTGAAGAGCATTGTCATAGTTCTTCTAACCCATTCAACCCATTCTAACTGCATCTTTGTACGCGTAAACTGAGTACAATTAATGAATGACAGCAAATACCTGACCAAATAGTAAGAAATGTATTAAATCGTAAATTATAATGAATTTGTTACACATGTCAGGCACGCACATGATTAACACGTTTTCATTATCAAATTGAATTATATTTCTTAGTCCATGTAGGTAGATGATTTTGGTATAGTGCACTATTGGTGATTATTCAACCCCTGCCTCACATCTTAGAAGTGCAGTGCAGGGTGATTTATAAATGTAGATCATGGTATGTTACCGCGTTATTATTTTAAAAATCTCTTCTTATCGCGATTAAATTCTTTTTACGATCACTACCAATCAAAGATGCTGAGATAAGAGTTTTCAAACCTATAAAAGTAAAAGCTTAGTGTAAATTTTAGGTTAATGATAAGCATACTATCTATAGGCTTAAACAGCTCACTTCCATCCTATGCTTACGCTGATTCCTGATACCATTACTGAGGAATCTCTGTGTAGTTTACGGCATGCATCACCCAAAGACTTCGACGCAGAGCCACGTCATCCATGCACTTAAAAATATTAAATTCCGGGTAAATGTCGAGCCATGATGACGTAATTAAAATACCCCTCCGGCACGTGGTAACCCACTCCGATTCAATGATTCTAGGTCACTAAAACTTTGCGTGCTTTTTCCCTAAATCCGCAACGGACTTTAGCGGAGAACTTGAATAACTCTCTCACCGGAGAAGTAGAGAACGACCCCTTACCCTTTTCGAGGGCACCCATAATCCTCGTTTCATATCCTTGCTTCCGTGCTCCCACGCCATACACGCCGTCTCCGCTCTCCTCCAACTACCTCCGTCTTTTCTCGACCTCGACATCTCTCTGCCCCCTTCTTTCTTCCTCTCTCTCTCTCTCTCTCCTCCCTCAACGGAGTGACCTACTTTCTCCGTCGGCGCATTATACCGACCGCCACCCCCCCTCTTAGTCACGTGCCAAGGATACGAACGGACCCTGGCTTCGCTCGCCGAGGCAGCCTGTTCCTCCTTGCCAACATCCCTCCCATTCCACACCATCACATCCTTGCCAGACGAAGAAGACGCCCCTCCTCATGCAACAGAACCACTCTCCATCATGCGACCCTTCGTGGGAGCAGATACTCCTCAAAGATACCCTCGTGGTTGACAAGGAATCACACTAAAAGTTTGTAAATTATGTTTGTGTTCGTCGTTCGGGAAAATACGCAGAGTTCTAAGTGAAACAATGTAGAAATTATTCTCTATTTTTAACGTATCACGACAAAACATGCATATACAATTGCATATGCGTGTTTTTCCCTGATGAAGACAACTGCTGTGGAAAAGCCTCGTATGAGATCATGGAGTAAGTTGTTAAGGATGCAAAAAAGAAGAATTACATGAGTAAATATGAAGAAGGTGATAGAAAAATCGAGAGCTACATTGGCTAAAATTCTTTGTAATTTTACTATCTGCTATTCATTTTGATGCCTAATCTCGGAGTGCCTTATTAAAAAATGCATTCACAATAACTTAAACTTATTTGTTTTATTGTCCCAACATATTTTTATAAAATTCTTGAAAAATTATTTGGCAAAAGTCAGGTAGGTAGTGCAAAGCAAGGCAAAAGAACAGTAGAAATTGATGGTGAATATAAAGGGTAGGCGGGATAACTTGCTGGGATAGGGGATATTAGAGGTGATAAAACGTTTAATGCTGTGATGGAGACCAAATAATTAGTCAGGCATGGAAATGAGTAGCTAATGGTGAATATGTGTATTTTCGATCAAATTTAAGTGGTGAGAACTATACTGAGCTTCCAATTGTATTTGTCATAGAAAATACATATTCATCATTTTGAACGGTGTATAGTAGGTACCTACTATAAATAATTTCATACTCAAAATTCATAATGTACCGCACGAAATCACTAAATAGATATGATGGCTACATTGCATCACCAGAATACGTGACGGCCTGAAAAACTAAATATCGCAGGTTTTGATCTCATCAGGAAATATTATGGTAGTACTAGAATAAGTTATAATTTTAGTGGTGCAATTTTACTCACGTAGTATTAGGAAATTGAAAACCTAATTTTATTATTGTAAATTTTCCATAGATTTGGAAAAATAGTGTACAAATATTTGACTAAATTATTTAGCTTCACCCAGAAATTTTAACTCATCCCTACTCTGGCATATCCCTGCAATTTGCACCAGAAGATAGAGTGAAAAAATACTTTCCCAAAAATAAAGTTTCTTTCCGACTATTTGAAATTCCATCGAGGGATAACTCCTCCATTACTAGCCCTAAGAGTGCTCAAGGAAAGTTTTCTCGTCCCTCACAAGGTACATACCAACTGCCCCATCCTCCTCTGCATCCCGTCCCATCCCAAAGTGAGGGCTGTAGCCCTTCCCGCCGCTAAACTTTCCGGGAACGTCACACTTACGTCAGAATCTCTGAGTTTCAATTAGAGCGTCACAAACCACTGCGTGTGATAGATAAAACCGTAGTGAAATTATGTTTTTTGTAGCCTATTTCGACCGCAGGAATCACAAACTCTCCATATTTATCTAAAGCTCTGCCTTCTCCCAACGAACGATAAACAAAAATTAGTGCACAAGAAGGTTCAAAAGACACTTCATGGGAAATCGGGAGCACCACAAAAAGTGTATGTCTGTATTTCAATTGTAAGACAAAAGCTTACGGATGAATTCATTTGGAGAGTTGATGGCCTATCCGCACGACGGAAGAAAAGAACAGGCATTTTTCTCCTTACTCTGCCTTCCGAGAGCTGCCCGATTACATGCATGATTACATGACCGCTACACTCTTACTCGCTACTTCGCTCATCTCATTCGGGAGGAAACTGGTCATTACTTTGCACGAGATGTCAAGTTCCTACCTTTACACGCCTGGTAAATTTAATTTGATGCAGTCGATGACGAGGGCAATTCTTCGCCGGGTGACGATGACGAACACTGGCACAATCGTCGCCAGCATAAGAGAGTGGTGGATCACTTTACCGGCGAGGAATCTTTCATCTCCCGCCCCTCCGTTCGCACTTCATCCAATAGGTAGCGTATCAATCGCCTTTCCCACTCCTTTACCCTTCACCAAGCTTATCTTCCCAAGGGAAAAACTCTGGCGCAATTAGAGGTGAAGGGAGGGAAGAGAGAGGTAGAGGTTCTCTCACCCGTATGATTTACTTCGCCGGGATTAATTCCAGGTTTCCCGAACGGGTAGTCTCATAGCAACATGGATGAGTGGGGTAGGGTAGAGGTAAATTGTTTTGCGGGGGGTGAGAGGGGTAAATATTTTAGCTGGAGAAGGGAGACGACGGGCTTCGGGGGGCAAGTAGAGGTAGAAGGTAGGGATAGTAGGGTGGGTGAGCGTTCGTGAGGCCTCAAGAGGGGTGTCAGTTGATATACGTTGTCATGGAGATGATCCCGGGAGACACATTTCCGCGAGCGCAAATGAAAAAGAGGGTTTGGGTAGCAAAAGGTACTCTGGAATACGGAATGTGATATAGATCTAATGCTAGATGATATAGGTCGGAATATTATACAGGTCTCATGAGTAGATTAAAGTTCACATTCACGTACGCGCGTGAAAGTGCAGAACATACCTCTAGTTTCCGAGTAAAAATACTCAGACAATATTTTTAAATTTGAGGGGATTATTTAAAGGTTGGGGGTCGTGGTGTCCTAGTGGGTAGAATGCTAGACTGTGGATGGGAGGGCCCCAGGTTCAAATCTCGGGATGAAGCCTTTCTGAACACCCCTACCTAAACTCCTCGCGGTTAGATTTCAATTTGCCAGAACTTCGTAGGATATCGCAGGTGTGGCACAGGAAAAGGAACTAGCCCCCTACTCGGAATGTGTAAACTCGGCACATAAATGGCTTAGTACGGGGTGAGGTCTACCCTCGCCTATCAAAAATACCAACCTTCGGGTTGGTCAGAAATTTTTATTTCAAGGGTTGGATGCAGGTAAATGACTCTTTAACAGGGTATACGTAGTGCACAATGACTGCGATGCAAGTACCGCGCATAGAACTGCCGCCTCATCGAAGATCCCGTAAATTCACTCATAGAACATCAAGGATTGGTAGTTACATGTTGGTATAAAGACTTTATGCTAACCCAACTAACAGCATGAGAGTGCATGCTTGATTTGCTATTTTTATCTTTTTTTGAAGTTTAGACTAGTATATTATCACTAATCCTTTTATATGCATGATATTTTATATCATATTATGTGTGAATTTATTCCCTGCCGCACACCTTTATGGAGGTTTGCAGGGTATTATGTTGATGTAGATGCACATGTAGGAGATTCGAGCGGAGAGCTGCGTCATACCTAGCTTAGAGTCGTTGAAGATGATCATGGTATCATGTGAATGGATGGAGAGAGAGAAATGCAAAGAGAAAAGGGAGAGAGACACAGATACACGTAGGGAGTGAAAATCACTTGCAAAAAATATAATGAGATGATCATCATTTTTATCCGAAAGACACACGCCATGGAATCTCCCAGTTACTCTCGACAGCATCCGTCATTTGAGCACTTCTTCCCAAGGATGGGACGCATTTGCGAGTCTTCCCTAACGAGGTCTCTAAAGATTTCACCCAGTCCCTTTCCTCCCTTCCTCTCCCGCCACGTCCCCTCGAGATATTCATTCCTCGAATGCTGAGGTTAATTAAGGGCGCTCCACCCTCTTCCCCGCGAGGGAGCAAATCGGAAAAATCCGAGTGAGTTGAAACTTCCGGGTTCATCAGCCGCGCTATGTATCCGGAGACACGATCGCAAGGTAAGTACCTCTGGGCCTAGATTATAAGAAGCATCGCTGAGGGAAGAAGCGGGTGTGCGCCATGATTATCTCTGACGTATGCGACAAACGAGCGACAGCACTACCGTGAATGATCAAATGAGAAGCACTGAAACGACTAAAAATTTTATTGAATAGATATTTTCATTGAGATTTTCGCAAATAGAATCCAGACTCTGAGGTCTAGTTTTAAATGTATCATTAACCTCAACCATCAACGTATATACATAAGTTTGGGTACTTCGGCGGTAATCAAAACCTATGGCTATGAATAGTCAATCACACAAACAATAAGTTTACATCAGCATGGTTTACAGAATAGCAAAACGACACTCGTTTTCTACCCCCAAAAAAGTTAGGCAGAGTAAAACCAGAATTAAAGTAGCCAAAATCAATCTTAGAACATATTTTCTCCAAGACCAAGACCGGTTCGAGTTAATGTTTTGAAAGGACATGTGTATTAACTTGGATTTATTAATTTGGGTTACTACGTAACCTCATATAAGTGAACGATTACTCACTGGAATGCATTCCGGTGAAATAATTAATAACTTAAAATTTAAATTATCAGAAAGAAATAAAGTCATCCAATTTTGGCAGCTTGTTAACACAAAAATGAACTGTATATAATATGACTTCTCTCAGAGAGCTCGCGAGAATGAAGGATTTATGAACAATATTTTACAGCAAGTGGTCATGCTAACGCTTTTTAAGCTTGCAAGCTTCTTTCTTAAGTGACATGTTCTTTAGGAGTTCGACGAAATGGGCGGAGTTCTTGACGTAAGAGGCCGTTTTTCCAACATAGGTTTGCAGCGCCCTGCGGCGCCCAAACCTCCGAGACTATACGGCCTACCAAAAGCACACAGGGAGGATGTACCGTTAAGGCCGATAGTGAGTCAGATTGACGCCCCGACATATCACCTCGCTAAGTACCTTGCTCAGTCGCATGACGTGGAGAAGCATGACGTGGTGACTAGGTTCAATTGTGTGAAAAAGATTGCCAGCGCCCTGCCTGGACCCAAGGACAACTTGCCACAAGAGTTATCCGAAGGCGTGTATCGAGTGCCATGCTCCTGCGGTCGTTCTTACATTGGCGAAATATGCAGAGCCATGGGCACACGCATGAAAGAACACCAAAGGGCGACCAAAAATAAGCAATTCCGACTGTCAGCCATTGCCGAACATGCATGGAGCGAGCCTGGCCATGGGATTAAATTTGAGGAGGCGACAATAATAGCCAAGGAGAGCCGCTATTATGCCAGGCTCATCAGAGAGGCAATAGAGATATGGAAAACTCCCACGAATTTCAACAGAGAAGATGGCTATCCCCTAAACACTGCGTGGAAAAGAATCATCCATCCCGGCCAATCACAGCGCAGCACGGACTCTACCAGCCCTATATAAGACGGCGAAAAAGCAGCTTTCCTCACCTTCGACCTGAAGACGCTAGCAGGACGGCTAGCGAAACTGTTGTCACCCCAAGTCAACAAACGCGGACGCAGAACCCGAGATGCAGAGAACAAGGCATAACTGCCTCAAACGGCCATATTCCTCATCTGTGTTTTCAAGTACCAGCACTTATAGGCGCATCCGACAAAGGGACCACGGCTTAAAGTCCCATCCGACGTCTGGGGTACTGAATCAATAAAATGTATAACTTTTACAGACCACAAATTAAAATAACACTGCCACGAACCGGGTTTCAGTGTTATTTTAATTTGTGGTTGGTAAAAGTTATTCATTTTATTGATAATATGTTATACCACCAAGTAAACAGTGATCTAGTTTTATTTGGGGTACTAAATTTGAATTTTCTTCAAATTTAGGGCCTGTTTACCAATGAAAAGTATCTTCCAAAGGCAGGACTGGAACCCGAGCCCTACATGTAAGAGGCCCGTACTCTAATCACTACGCCGGGTCATATTTGTAAAAAGTGTAATCCCTTTAACGTACCACTTGTAAAAGTGTAATCCCTGTGTAATTCCTTTCACGTCAGATGAGCGTCTTTCGAAACAATTTTAATTTTAATGGTTATTGAAAAGGTTTATCACAAAATGTGAATGCTCCTTTCTAAAATATAGAACCCAAGGTTCGATACTTCCCCTTATCTCAATATTAACGCTACGCTACTAATACTATCATGGGAAAATAATTGGGTTAATTGCCAACAGAAAACGTGCGCTATATAACAGGTGTCCGGCCTAGAGTTCCAAGGCAAAGACACAAACTTTCGTCTTCAATAAGAGATTTTGGTGAGTGTGGCATTTTAGCAAGTGACCGTGTCTAGGAGACAGGAGGGTCTGTGAGAACTGGAATTAGGGGCGTCCAGGACAAGATGGCGGATAATCGTAAGATGTTAACCCTCACATCAACGAGACCGGAGGAATAAAGGCGACGGAAGATCGGCAATCTTCCGCATTGACTGATTGACCCCATAAGGAGAGTTGGCGTCACAAGGACGGGGCTTACTCAAGCAACCCTCGTCCACTGACGTTTATTTGTCGCAAGCAGAAGAGTTTTTCGCTCGCGTGGGTTTCTTCTCTCTAATAGGAAAGAGAGATAGAAACTCGGCATTGCACATGGAGAGGCTTAGCCAGGCGTCTCATCGGATAGGGGCTTTATGAAGGGGAACGGAGGATGATGGGGGTTTTTGGAGCAGAGAAAACGTGTGAAACATGATTGTCCGATTTCCACCCGATATTCGCCCAAGAAGCAACTTATTGTTAGCAGAAGAAGCAATAAGGTTAATATGTCGAAAGCTTCTGGCGAATAAAATGTTCTACTTAAGATGAATTTACATATAGCTGAACGTACATGCTTGGGAGCAAGAAAACACTTCGAGAACGTACAGCTGGAACATTCTCCTCAAAGACAGTGAGGTACGGACAATTACAGCCAGAGAAAATTCAAGGCTGAAAGCATTCGAAATGGGGTTCACAATGGAGTGGTGAAAATAAATCGAAGGAGTGAAGAAATCCTAAGAAAAGTGAAGCATGCGGAACATTTTAAAAAAAGGCAGGAAAACCTAATCGTTCATATCTTGAGACGCGATGGCCTGATGGAGGAGGACAATTTTTAGGGAAAAAGTGAATGGCAAGGATAGAAAAGGAGCATGAGGTACACGAAGCAAGTTTTTAGGGTGTGAAAAAAGAAGAATTATGTAAATATGAAGATACTAGATGATAGGAGAATCTAGGGGAGAGCTGTACTAAAACAACGCTATGATTCTTGACTCATGATGATGGAGATAATGATGGTGTTTCCTTCGGGCTGACTCAGGTATTGAAATCCTTATGTGAGAAATAGAACTATCAACAGCTCAAATTTAAGTGAGCTTGATCTGGAACTTTGTGGCATTGCCTCAAATTCCAGCCGCCTTACTTAATAAGACACATAAAAATAAGGAATGCCGTTTTTCCTAAAATTTTTAACTTTCCCATACATTAAGCAATGAGCGTTCCAGGTCTCTTTCTCTAAAAACCAAACTTCAATTTTCAGGCGCAAAACTTTCCATCACGAGCGGGGAAACGGAGGCTTGTTGGCAGGTGAGATTTGAATTTGTGCGACGGCAATGGGGCCGGAAGTAAGGAGGTGGGGGGATTTCAGGGTTGCCGATGAGACATTTTGCTGACTCGTGAGCCTTATATTTCGGATGGGTCCGGGGAACGATCGAATCGATTAAACGCCTAGGGGAGGGGGGGATTTCAGAGGAGGCACACCGTTTTTGCCGGATCATCTCGTAAACGGAGGTGTTCGAAATTAATTTCCGGAGGAGGTAATCATTGGAAGCGATTGCCTATCAACGGGGCCACGAATTCGGCAAGCTCGCAAAATTCTGCTGGATTGTGTCCATTGTCCGTGAACATGATTCGCTTGATTTGGCCCCAGCAATGAAACATCTACATCTACATAATGCCCTGGAATCCACCATAAAGGTGTGTGGCGGGTGGTGAATACACACTAAACAAGCATTACATATCATTCATAAAAAGGATTAGTAATTATATTCTAGTATAAACTTAACAATTTAAAAAAAGATTAAAATAGCAAAGCAAGCGTGTAAAAACATGCTGTTAGTTGCGTTAGCTATACCAATATGCTAACAATGCTATCCACTGATACACTTGTATAGACACTAGTGAATATATTTACAGCTATTCATATCCCTAATTGCATAAGAAAAGAAGTACATTTTGAATCTGTCGGTTCGGTAATGAATTTCTCTAATTGCACTCAATACTTTGCGGCGTAACTATGTGGAAATTCATGTTCAAATAAAGAATCAAGTAAAGTTGTACCTAATAAATTCAAGTGGAAATATACATAGTTACTTGATTCTTTATTTGAATTTCTCTAATTTTATGAATATGGTTCAATCTACTACAGTATTTTTGGAGTTCGTAAAATATTTTTATCGCCATCCGTGAAAATATTGTCTTTGAATTTATTTAGGAGATTAAGCTCAACCCACTTCCTGATAATGATTCCCATTTTAGTTTACTAATTGAATGATTACGCTAATATAGTTATCATTCCGTTACTTTACAAATCTTGACGATCTTTGATGCACACGCTTCAGTTTGTTATTTAAGCCAATTTCGTAAGGATCTCATATACTGGCAGCGTATTCCAAATGAGGTCTAACAAGAGAAAAGTAGCTAATTTTTCGCATATAAAAAGTCAACTGATGAGTTAATAGAACTCCAGCCACAGCCAGTACCGGAACATGCCTCCTTTGCCTAATTTTATGGTATTATATTTAATTCCTATTGGTTCCGAAAATAGTGCTTTGTATTATTGTGTGACCTTAATATAAGTTGTGAACTATAACATAAGTATAATACGTGATGTATAAGTACCCTTAATATAATAATATAATATATCATAAGCGAGTAACAATTCAATGGAAGACAGTCGTAAAAAGCATTTATTTTACGATAGCCCCGCTAAAGTTAAAAGTAAAAGGTCAGTTATGAGGAGGGAGATTAATGTTGCCTAATATGTTGCTGTTAAAAACGCTCAAGTTGATGAACTGAGGTGTGGTTTCGTGGAAGGACAGCAAGATAATTATCACGAATATACTTTGTAACTTCTACAATCTAGTATTCTCATAGTGGTACAACTAGTTCCACCTTCGCACATCATCAGGTGCATGCCAAAATCAATAAAGGGTGGTAGTTTCTTAGTTGCTAGGTCAGGGAAAGCAGGGGTGTGGGATGGGGGGATGGAAGAGGCGGCCGACGATGAACTGGCGAAGTGGAGGATTGGGTTTGAGGGGCTTGGGGTGATGTTGGCCATAGAAGCTTGGATAGGGGGAATGCGTAGGGAAAAGTGTGTTATTGGCCATTTTGTAATATACAACCTATAAGCTATTCCCCCTACAGCATGAAATTTTAGCTCGCCTTAGGATTAATACCTAAGGTCATACGGTGCAAAATGACCTTAGCCGTCGGAACACGTCAAGACGTAAGTCTACTAGTTATTTCGACCTTAATTTTTGTAAATCAACTGAAGGAATAATCCATGCTTCACTGATAAATACAATCTAAATTGCTCATCTTCAAAAATATCCTAATATTAATAATGATTCTTCAAAAGTTAACTGCTTGGAAGACAGCATTGCACAGAGCGAGCGCTCTCCCACCTAGGCGTTGGACTGATTTCCGGAAAATTTAGAAACAGTGCATTTCTAATTTCACCTTAGAAACTCCGTTTAAGAAAAATACACTTTATTGTTCACATTTATTTCTGGATTGCATGTTTAAAATTGCTTAATTTCTTTAACAGCATCATGAGTCAATAATCCTAAGAATAGTTTGACGCAGCTCTCCAAACGACTGCCCTATCAGCTAATATCTTCGTATTTTAATAATTCTTCTTTCATTTTCTTCATTCCTTTTTTCAAAAAAAATAGTAGTATACATCTTTTATTCTTCATAGATGTTTCCTAAGATATCAGGCAATTCTCCGACAACATTAAGACTTTTTGTATTTCCCCAATTTTTTTCACTTCGTCAGGAGGTGCTGAAGCAACCAATTTAACTTCGGACGAAGCAAGAAGTGCCAAACAGTGTTTTAAGGAAGTTATAATGAACGAGAAATTTATTTTTTCAGATGAGCACATCTTCGATGCATTTTCCCTTACAATATCTGATTCGACAGTTTGTTCTGCTCGATTTTACTAGTTAACCCGTTGTATTCTGTGCAAAAAGCTATAATACACTTATTTTTAAAAGTTATTGGAGCTGGTTTTGAGGACGCAAACGCATCAAGCATGACTCCCAAAAAGAAACCCGAATTTTTCAGGCGCCTTGATTCGCAGCCTGCTCACGGATCGTTTTATTGATTACGTGCGGCAGTTTAGCCGGTTTTGCCACACGTGGAGTGACATACCAGCGCCAGCAAATCCTCCATTTTAAAGAGGCGAGTTTTACGATCCATACGTTCGAGCGTGAACATAAAGATTTCTTTCTGAAATAACGGAGAGGATGGTGTTTTCGTTCCAGGAACTGCTTCACACTCTAAATCACCCTACTTGTGCGGTTGTCGTTTATCATTTTTCATACAAAGGCATAAAAATCGTTCCCAATCCATATAAGTCTATCCTATGGGATAAAACACTGCTTTAGTAGTACACTTGCTACGATTAGCTTCATTTTCCCCCATACCATTTCAATATTTAATAACACACAAACCCTATGATACACCATTGAATAGGCGTCATGATTTCCTGTACGATTTTGCGGTATAAGAGACTTAGTTGATATCCTCTTCCGCCGAGTTAGGTTACGTAGAGTAATCGCTAGTTTTGTAGTAAATCATTTATTTATAACGACTAAGCTGCCTGTTTTATCAACAGAATTGTTGCTACTCTTACTTCAACTAGCCGAGTACTTAAACCATGCCATTAAACATTTGTCTCAAAGTAAAGAAAATTGACGCATTAAAATTTAAAGCCATGAGCAAATATGCATACTTCATACATTTGAATTATGCTGCTTTTATTATATCTATTTAATGATTTACTTCGCCTTGATATTTTCACGAGTCTTTAAAATAAACTAGGCTAAATTTTAATCTAGAGGTTTGCTAATATTCAATGGAACTATTACCACCCTCAAGTATTGGCTCAACCCTACGCGATGAAATTTTAGCCAAGCTTGCAGAAATCGATTCCAACCGAATTCAATAGGAACTATAATATTGAAATCACTATTGTTAAAATTGATTGAAAAAAATTAAAACTTTCGCGGTCCATGTCTGAGTGATGTGGTTTCTTGGGGGTTTCTCCACGTTGATGTGGTTGTCCACCAACGTTTCCCCTCCGCTGCTGGAGGCCTCTTCAGGGTAGAATGATTCTCATTCGCGGAGAAACCCCCAAAAAACCACATCACTCACTATTGCTAAAACTTAACGTATTTCTTTAAATATAATAAACATAATGTACAATTTAACCTTTAAATATGTTCTCCAAAATCTCAATATCAGCTTTTCCAATACTACTAAGGTTTATATTAATTGTAGTATTTTCCTGAAGCTCATACGATGAAA
The DNA here is from genome assembly GCA_933228895.1 of Platycnemis pennipes. Classification (NCBI taxonomy): domain Eukaryota; kingdom Metazoa; phylum Arthropoda; class Insecta; order Odonata; family Platycnemididae; genus Platycnemis; species Platycnemis pennipes. Next base: position 60,594,462 of record OW121853.1, read on the forward strand.
ATAAACTTTAGTAATGGGGAAGCTATGAATTAGCACATGCTAGCACATGATTTTAACGAATAAATGGCATTACCGTGATACTGTACATCGAGCTTAATGAAGGCAGTAAAAAGCATCATTTTTTACAATTAAAAATAACAAAATAAAAATGAAAAAGTTGTAGGGAAAAAATCCCATCTTCCATAAACTATCGCTCGTTGATGTCTTGATAGTTGGAGAGCCACGAGGTCCAGCATACGTTCCACTCCATTTGTTAAACTACCGGCAAAGGAAATCCGTCCCTCAGAAGCCAAAGTAAGCATCGTTCTATTGATAGTATTTGGGAATAATCCTAGTTCGGCCGTCGGTTTCCCCCAAGCTACAACTTCCTGTATTGCGAGGGAAAAAAGAGGAAATCTTGAGAACGCGGAGAGTTTCCCACAACGAGAAGAGAAGGAACATTTCGTGATGCGGAGAATTCTGGGAGTCGGGCTCACTCAGGCTACGGGGGACGGTCGCTGTCATTTTTTTATGTCGTCCTCCCCCTCTCCTCCACCCCTAAGTCTTCCGCCTCGTCTCGACGGATTCAATAAAAGAGAGCCTTGCAAACAGGAGCGCCCCCGCGGAAAGCAATGCGTCGGCGTCAGATCCCGAGGAATACGGCCGACAGGGACGTGTGTTTGTATGTGTGTGTGTGCAAACGAGAGGTGCAATATAGGTTGATGGGGCGTAGCGGAAATAGGGAGGAGGGTGGAAGTGGTAGAGGATTATAAGGGTGCAATGCGAGGCTGGCCCAGACCACGGATGCAAGTCGAAAAGAGAGAGAGTTCTAGTGTACCTATTGGAATTGAGTTTAACGTGCATCAAATTCTGACGCTATTTAGCACAATTTATTCTAGACTAAAACCCAAAGACAGCAAGCCATACTAAAGTAAAGGGCAAATGAGTTTACTTCCGACACGGAGTTCATTATAAGAGCCCCACACTACATTGGTAAGCAGAACCACACGAATGGATGTAAAGTAGAAGTGGTAATTGTATGTTCCGTATGCTATGCATAGAGATTTCTCCTCAAGTACCTACGTAGGCCCATCGATAGGCCCAATTTTATTTCTTCTCTACGCAAATAACTTGAGTACAGTAGTTAAAAATAGCAAGATACGTCTTTTTGCCGATGATGCAGTAGTGTATAAGGAAATTATAAATGAAGAGTCAGTCTTTAGCTAAGGATTTAGATGCAATTGATGATTGGCGTGATTGTTGGCAGCTAGAATTAAATTTGAAGAAATGCGCCGAAATGAAGTTTTGGAAAAGGAATAGCTTTCCCGAAATAGTTATTGCATCAAAGAAAAGAAAATATCTAACGTAGATTCTATTAAATACTTAGAGAGATGGATTGTCGCACCGATAGATTTAAAATGTTATTTATCCCGCGTACCATAAGAGAGCACAATATGCAGCGTAGCAAAGGGATGGGAAAGGTGAAATATTGTCAGAGTAGTAGTGCATGATGAATATAATAACAACCAATAATCCCTTTCTTATTATGTCGATACTAATTATCTAGCTGCCTGTAACCCTAATATCCAGCATGTCTCCATTAAATATCCTAATTGCATGTCAATAGTGCATCTTTGGTGATCTTCACCCCCGGCCACACACCCTCGTGGTGGCTCGCAGGGTATTACGTACATGTAGAATGAGTAAACTTTCACGACATTTGCACGCGAGAATAAATCAAAATTCTCGATCATCTGTGGGTTGCCCAGGCAGTCACTGCCAAAGACGTAGCCGACCAGCAGAAGTAGCGTATAAATACTGTTATGGGTTCAGGGTTCGAAAATGAGGATTTAAATCCCTTGGAATCACCCCAATCAAAACCAGGTTTTATGATCTTGATTTCGATAAAAATGTTTCTGGTGCTCCAAAATGTCGTTTACAAATGGACAATGGAAGGATCTGGAAGATTGCGTTAAATTCATATCAAGGCAAACAATTTTTAAAGGTATTTACATCTACATACTAGCCTGCAAGCCACCACATGAATGTGTAACTGTGGGAGACCACACCAGGAGTCCATTATCAACATGATAGTAGGTTATTTTTAGCAAATATAATATCAGTTTTAATGCTAAGTCAACTAAGTTCATTGAGAGTGATTTGATTGTATCTCTTTGGATTGGAGTTTTGCGATCACGACACAGGCTGGAATGACTTGAATGAATTATAAAGCCCCTAGACAGTCATTGCACTTATTGAGTGTATGGAAAAGACGAATTTATAAACGATAATAAAAGCACGATTTGTTTGTATAACTAAACTTACTCAAATGTATGCACAATCATTTACATTTGTAGTTAAAACTGCAATCACAACAATTTCTTCACACTCGATTGTGACAGCCATTTCCAATTTTTACTAGTTTCTCGTCCGTTCACCTATTTTGGAACAATATATTGTACCGTGGGGATCATAAATTTAGTTTCATCCAAAAGTTTAATCCAAATCATGGCGTTTGGATGGTAATTTTGGACCGTTAAATTATATCAAGATTCGACCATGGAACAGTAGTCAGACTACAATCGCCAGTTATTCGGCAATCATTCTTTGCCGACTGACTAGTGTAACGAACACCCTCGTAGACCCGACCTTTGGTGGTTTGCTGAACCACGCATCGAGTTTAAACTTGCGACCATCCAAGTCTCCTCCGCAGGCTGATGCCACCGTGCAGCCAGGGAAGCCCTCAGGCGATAATTAGACTCGCCACGAAAACAGCATGCGCTCCGGAGTCACGTGATCCGCTCATTAAGAGATCGACCGTGTCTACTGTTTGACAGGGAAGGGAGGGTGAGTTTGACGGATCGGGGTGGTCGTTCTAGCATTTTTAGGGTGGAGATGAAGCGATACGTTTTTCAGCGGAGGGATGGACAGTGAGAGAGGGGGAAGGGATGCAGTAAAGGGATAGATGAGATACTGGGGTGTGAGCGCAGGAGGGATGATTTGCTCAAAGGAATCAGGAAGCCAAGACTATCTACTTGTAAAAGGATTTTGGGGCAGGGGATGAGGGGAGGCTTCTGGGTCTAGTTCGTGCGGGGCCACGGGAAAAGTGAAAATGGTTATTTCCAGAAATTAAAAAAAATAGGGAATCGCTTGTTGAAAACAGTGGAGGCAGGGATCCTGAAGATTACATTTCGTTTATTTTACAGTCTAAGGAATGGAAGCATGAGAAATAAAAATTTATCCCAAAATTATTTCCTTTGGATACAAAAAGGTATGCCTGGCCTTCGAAAAAATAAACGAGGCATCCAATGATTCCCTAAAACTCTCATTATGTGTTTTAAAAGAATATTATGTGTTTTTTTTTGAGTTTGCATCATAATGAAATTTTGAAACTCGCCTCAAGTGTGCTGAATATATTACTTGGTTTCCTTATCTTAAGCTCCCGGGATTGTCGCTTAATGCTTGAAATTGTTATTGCTTATTGTTAGTTTAAGTTCGCTATTCTATAAGTAATTATACCACTTATTATGACGATACCACTGAGAGGAACATAGTTCTTCAAATTTCATTTATAAAGAAACTATAGCTTTCTTGAGTCAAAAAGATACGTTAACAGGTAACAAATTTATCATTGTTTATGTGGTGTTTACCAAATTCATACCAATATCATTATAGATTTTAGCGTATATTTAGAGATTCGTGGATAGTATACTTCTTGGCGAAGTGTACCAGGGACAGAATAGAAAAGACTTCTGATATATTTGAAGTTATTAATGGAAAAAATGTTCTTCATTCCCCAAGTAAGAAGAATGATTAACAAAAATGTGATGAGGGTAGTAGAAGAGAACTGAGGAAATTCGTGGTCAGAACAGTCGGATGAAATATGAAAGGAGAGGTGAGGAAATGCTGGTAGGTGTGATAGCAATTGCTAAAATGATTGAAAGAGGAGTAAAAATTTTTTTGAGAGATAAATGACAAAAGTTATGAAAAACGCAAACGGAGTTCGTGAAAGAGGAGCATGTTTTTAAGGCAATTTTCCAGATGATTCCATGCTTGAAGACTAGCATATGAGCTATCAAGGCTATGCAAGGACCAGCTAAAGATTAGATTCATTTTTAGAAAAGCTATAGGAAGGAATGGCCAAAATATGTACGGAACTTTGTGAATCCTATTCAATGGCTGAGTTCCTTAACACCTGGCTTCAAATTGGTCGCATTTGGAAAGAAATTTTCATAACAACCTCTGAATTGTTTACCTTTCGGTCAAAATATGTGATACCGTATGAGCCTTTCTTACTCTTTATGGAAAATCTAAATTTTCATTGTCGAGCCGAAAACTCTCCATGATTTGAATTATTGTTTACTTAAGTGATTTCGATTATGAAGAACCGTCATATTTTAATCCCCAAAGGATTAAAATTGATAATTCCTTTTTCCAGAATGCGACACTCTTTCTTCGATGCGAGTAAAAGGCATGAAATTTTTGTTTCTATGCATACCAACTCAATTCAAATGGGAAAAATTAGATATAATGGCATTGCAACAAACCTACTATTGTAAGGATTCCCTTTAGAAATGAAAAATGAAAATAGTGTATTGATTTGTTTGCCTTTTTAGCATGAGAATACTCGAAAATTGGTTTCAGTGGATCGAGTTGGTGTGGTGGTTAAGGTACCTACTGCCTTTCCATCCCGAGGACCCGCGTTCGATTCCAGGCTGTCGCGGATTTTTCATTGACATTCCAGTCCCCACTTAGATGCCATATGAAGAGCACTTTAAGCAAGTACTCTGTCGATCGGATGGGATATGCCTTAGGCAGCATAGCAAAGGGAAAGGTAGGGGAAATATTTTAGAGTAGTCTGTATCGCATAATGCATATATTAACAACCAATCCCTTAATTATTATGTAGATACTTTACCATCTAGTTGAATGAGACCCTATTATGTAGCATATTTCCATTTAGTAGCTTGTTTGCATGTCAAGAGTGCAAGCTTGTGACATTCACCCCCTGCCACACACCCTAGCGGTAGCTTACAGTGTATCACGTAGATGTAGATGAGTCTTTCGTGAAGTGCAGGTAAATACGGTCGTCGGGTATCTATCCCTGAAAATTTTCTACCCACACCCAATTACCTACCTACACTATATGACACAAATGATCTTAGCTGTAGGTCGCCTTCTCCAAACAATGAATAATTTGTTGGATAGGTCTATCAGTAACAGAAATTTTAGCAATGATAAACTCATTACAAGTAAAATGTGAAAGGCTAAGTTGCGAATGTAACCAGACCTATTAATAATTGCAGAGTGTTGCGTCGAAAACGATCGAGGTTACAAATTCGGTGGCATTTTACTAAGTACTCTGTTTTGTTCAAATCGTTTCACAGTTTCACAGAGTTGATCCATAGTTTTTTACTAATTTCCAACCATCAACTAATTTGCAAACGGAAATCAAATGTAAGGGGATTCCAGAAAAAAATCATTCACCTTAACCGGAATTCAGGTCAGGAAAAATAATTGCTTACTGTGGAAATCTTGCTATTGTTCATATTGGCTGGAAATTTTGTCAATGATTTTTTCGCGGCTGATTTGCAATCCTCAAATTCAGAAAATCCTCTTAAAGCGAAGAGACTAGCAAAATCATCATTCTGGGTAGGCATAAACTAGAACAGATAGAACGATTCGCTTATCTTGGGTGAACTTCAATTGAATATATTTTGAATATGTTTTTGTTATTTAATAGTACTGCTAAAACTATGTAGATGTTAAGCATGAAATGCCGTATGAATTCACACCCTGCCACACACCTTAATATGGTGGTTTGCAGGGTATTATGTAGATATAGATGAATATTGGTTTGGCTGCAGGATTATCAGGCTAGGAATAGCGCCAGCTAAGGAAGAACTTGCAAAGAAGATGCACTTTATGAGGGGAATGTTTTATCAAAGACATGAAGAAAAGATTAATCAAAACTGTTATGGACCGTGGAGATTGAGAATGGTGAAATATAGTCTTTACGGATGGAAGATGAACGGTAATCGGAGGTTATCAAGACGAGGGCATAGAGAAGAATAGAGACGGAGAAGAAGACGAAAGAAGAAATACTGACCATCCTTGGAGAGAAATGCCGCGAGTCGGAAAAAATGGAAGGCAATAAGTCAATGTGGGTAGAGAATATTTTACGTAATTTTTAAGAGAGTTTCAAAGGAAATAACATCAAATAAGTTCCAAAAGGAATGTGAAAAATGGTATTCTGGATCGAATGAAGACAAGTAGAAGATATGAATATTTATAGGAGCATTTAATGCCGAAAATATTTGTTGGTTAGACAGGGTACAGAAGTGGTTAAAAGCAGTCAGTGATTAGCCACAAACAAAACCTATCAATATGGATTCATTACTCATAATGACTACCTCCGAAGCTAATACAAGAATGCTCAAAACACTGCCTTACTATTGCTCGGAATCATCATCATTGTTCTGCCAATATACAAGGTGCGCACATATTTCCTGCCTCTATTCATGCCTGTCAACTTACAGCACTGATGTATTTTAGTCTGGCTCTAGTATACTCTTTCGCTTGGTTAAATAAAGCATTGATTGCCTTTGCCGATGGATCAAAAATAATTTTATTCCTACCCATTCCCCACTTGCCAATGGAACATTTCCCTCCCATTCCAGATTCGATGGGAGCACCCAGAGATAACATTCCAACAAGGATGTCACAGCATTACGGACAGGAAAGTTCCTCGAGCTCGATAATTGCATTTGAACCGCAACATACCTCCATCATTTAGTCTCTAGGAACGTTTTCGAGAGCGCTTCACGCGGCGAAACCAAAATCCAACACTCACTGATCCGATTTTCGAGATGCCGACAATATTCCATTTTCTCGGTCGATTTTCCCGAACTATGGAACAATTCCAATCTCCTCCACTCCCTGTCTCTCTCGAAAATAAAACGACTGGCGGGGAAATAAATCCTCGAGGCGGGTCCTTCCATTAAAGAGCGAGAGAAAGAGAGGAAATAAAAGCGAGACCGTAGTCGATCGAGTCCAATAATTCGCGACGCTGAACGGGGACTTGTGTTATTCATTTCCCTCATGAGCTGGGTAAGCTTGTGTGTGTTTACGTAATTACGTATCCTTGTACGAGTACCTGCACGAACGAGAATATGCGTTTGTGAATCCTGTGGAATTAATAGAAGTCACCCCCTCCCCTACTCTGCGGAGCTTACACGCAGCAGGCGAAATGGCGGCTGGTGGAGTGAATGCAAGGGATGGGGGAGTGGGGAGGATGGATTGTCGACGAGGGGAGGGAATGGCTGTGCCCTGCGCGCGGGGGTTGCTGGGGAGGGGGAGAGGAAGCCCAAGTTGGTCCTGCGGAACCCTTTTCCCAAACCCTCGCCGCACACCTTTCCAGGAGGCGGGGGAGGAATTCACTCCACTTTCGGCCGCGGCAGACCGGGTGGCGCCAGCGTCGGCACTCCCGGCGTGGGTGGGCGTGACTTGGAAACCCACCCCTCCTCCCTCAAACTGCGACTACGACCCTCTCCCCCCAATTCCCCCTTCCCTCATTTCCCCACCTTCGCCTCCCAAGGCCCCGCCCACGCCCTCAATATTCCTCCCCCGGTTCATCCCTCCTCGCATCCCTACCTCCACTCTCAGGGTTCTCCCTCGCCCGCTTCCACCCTCCTCCACCCTCGCTCCCTTCCCGAACCCCTTCCGGCCTCGCTCAGCTCCCTGCGCAAAGCGCCGGCGGTACCCTGGCTCCCGCGCCAAAGTTTCACAGGGGCATGCCTTCTAAAATATACGCACCACAGTTCATCTCACGAGCAGCACAGGCCACCATGCTATTCCATTATTTTGGTACATACATTTTACATTGAAATAGCGGTAGTAATAGTATGCAATTAAAACCTTCAGGTCTTCGACTTTTTGTCTATCTATTAATGAGAGACGTTTTGCATAGTGACGACAGGAAAACCAAAGTAATGAATTCTAAAAGGGAAGATAGTAAATACACATTGAAGATATTCTTATTTAAATCTGAAGTATTGGTAATGCTAAAATTTGGTTTTTCGGTGTTCTAAATCGTCTCTGTAATGCCATTTAATCATTTCAAACAGTTTCGGAAGCCCTAGGGATGATAATATATATTAACGAAACGTAGGCACCAGAAAACTAAATTTTAGCATTGACCAAGTCACCAGAGATCAAAGATTTATCAAGTGGTCAAGGAAGAAACAAATTTCAACATTGAAGGTTTTCGTATAAGTTTGAGTAAGAGGAACATTTAACCTGTTATAGCTTATATTTTGAATGAAACTAGTTTCAGTAATGTCAGCATAGGGAAAAGACGCACACCAGGAAATCATGTTCTTTCTCAAACTAAATTATATTGGAGAAGAAAATGCATAGCAAAGAAAAATGTGAAGTTAAGTTAAGATTTTAAATTGAATACAGTACTTTATGGTTATGGAACTCGAACGTCTATGTACATACATATATGGATGCTATTTTGTTTTCAAAGGGAGAAGTAAGCATAGTTAGTTTCTTGAAGAGTCTGTTTTGAGGATGATGAAGGTAAGGTACATGTAGAGGAAGAGACGAGAACGATCAACGGTTATTTTTGGTGAGGCTTAGATGAAAGTTACTATTATGATTTCTAGCCGAGACACAAAAAGCTCTAGAAGCATTTAGCAGCCATGGATACCTACCTAAATGATCCAGTACGGGGAACACAGAGAGTAAAAGATGGAGATGAAGTATTATAATAGGGTTATTTATGACAGTCAGAGAGGCGGTAAAAGATTTTTTTGTTGAAGAGGGGCTGATGAGAGAAAATGGGGAAAAAAATCAAATAAATTATTAGCAAATAAAGGATGTATCAAAGGTTAAAGGGACGTTAGGACTTATAAAGTTGGCAGAATGTAGAGCCTTGCGATATCCTCCTCAATATTCACTTCAACCTTTGCGTTGTAAGCATATCGCCTTCCTTCAGTACGCTGAAGAACGCAACCTTAGAGCCGAGTACTCGTATTCGCCTCGCATCTCACAATTTCCCTATATTCCCTTCACGGAATTAACATATGCCTCAGTCAGTGATATTTGACTCTACTCGTTGTTGAGTTTAGCCCTGAGTGGTACCTATGTTTCGTGGAGTCTCTCGTCGGAGATACCTGAATGAGTGCCTGCATAAGACTAAGTGAGTGTGTTTTTAGTTTTTGTGTAATTGAATATTCCCTTTATCGTCGTATCCTCTCGGGAATCGAGAAAAGACTCCGACAAGATACCATTGGGTTGCATGCGTGACGTCTGAGATTGTCCTCGGCGTGGACATTCTTTTCTCGTTAACAGCCTCAGAGGAAGTGATAATGTACCTAGAGTCCTCTGGATTGCCAATAATAAACTATATAGTGTGTCCCAGTTCCGCTGAGACTACTTGTTTGAAGTTCCACACAGCAATGATATCCCATGTCGAGTTGCGTTGTTACAATCATTGAAGTTTCAGTAACAGCCGTGTAAAAGTTCAAAGCACTAGTATATCTGCAACATGAGTTCTGGCCGCCAATGTAACAGTATGTGTCTGACACTCGTCGGAAAATGGCAGAGGATCAGCGAGGCAACTTCCAAGCTTTGTGTTAAGTTACGAACGATTTCATAAAATCTCTCCCTTACCCGCTTTCCTAAGTTTTTCAGAAACTCAGCTGGGATGTTATCTATCCCAACCGCTTTACCCGCTTCATTTCTCGCAATGCTTTCTCTATCTCCGTATTCAGTATTCCAGGGCCCACGTCATCCTGATCCACGTCCTTTCCCTCTTCTATATCCTAGTTCCTAGGCCTATTTTTTCTATCATACAGTTCCTCAACATATTCCCTCCATCGACGCGGGAACTCCTCTGGTTCAATTACTAAATTTCCCCTTCTGTCTTTGATGCACGGGCTTTCCCTTTCTTGATGCCCGATAACATTACTCGCAGCTTCTGTTCCTCAGTGAGGCGGCTGTGAGAAAGGCGTCTGACAACAGTAAGGCGCCCTATCAAGTGATGGTGTCATATTAAAAACATTATTGTTGCAGGAAACGGGAAACCCCCTTAATTTATCTCTCCCTAGAACACAAAAATTCCTTTTTTCTGGCCTGACCGGTTTCAATATCATTGTAAGAGGTCGTCAATATTCCAAAAAATTGGACTTAAAAAAAGCGATATCGAAGAAAAGTAGAAAATTACTACGCAAATTTTATCATCGCAATTAGTGTGCATCACAAAGTTACAAGTTACGTTGCCGATAGTTAATTATACGTATCATGGAGTTGGTAATTCCCTTTCCGTCTCATCATGGAAAGAATATTTGAGAATGTCACACGCGTCAAGATGTGGAATACTATAGCCTTATGCATTATGAATGAGGAACTTTATTATATTCCACGCTTTTACAATTGTGGAATAGAACCAGGTCGTATTTAACATGTTTGATGGAAAGAAATTGTAATTGATTTGTGTAAAGTTATGTTGGTTGGTTGGTTATTTGGGGGAGGCGACCGACAGCTGAGGTCATTTGCGCCATATAGGACAGGTGGGTAATTGGGTAATGGTAGGAGTTTTTAGGGAACGGAGGAAGGGTGGAGAGAAACCCGGCGTCGGCATTAGCCTACTCTTAACGAAAGGCGCCAAGGGGACCACGGCTTAACGTCCCATCCGACGGACGGAGTACTGTACTTGAAATGCCCTCCACTAGGCACTCAAGTGGGGACCGGTTTTCCACTGAAAAAATCCGCCACTGCCGGGAATCGAACCCGGGCCCTCGGGATGGGAGGCCAGTACTCTAGCCACCACACCAACCCGATCCCCGTAAAGTTATGTTGGTAAGTAGCACTGACAGGACAAAAGATTCCCAAATTTGGTAAATATTCAGGTGCTTGCCTCAGCAATTATGGTTTTTCTTCGATGCGGGCAGGCACTAAACCATAAATCACACAGTACGTTTCTCGGCAGTTAAAAAGGAGACCTTTCCATAAGGTTCCTTGCGAGGAGTAGGACGAAAGTACCACTAGCGCTCGACGGCCAATACTTGAACTAAACGGACATTAAGAGGCCAATATTTTCTATTGACGGTATAGGAAGATGCAGGGGGCTGGTCTGGTGTTGTCCCTGGCGAGGAAAGAACTTCCAGTAAACAACCGCAGAGGGAGTGAAAATATATACCCACTTACTTCGGTTCCTTAACGTGGCTCCCTGAAATCCACGTGGAGGAATCATTAGTGTGTGGGTGTCACTTACGATAAATTAATTTTTCCGCTAACAACCAAGAATGATTTATAATTATGTATGATTGCGTGCCTGTTAGCGTGAATCATTCTTGGGTTGGTTAAATTTTACCTCCCCATCTTCACTATGCTGGGTGCGTTAAATATTAAAATGTTTAATTGCTGTCGACCAACCCTTTGATCCTAATCCTAACAAATAATCGAAGAGAAGAGTGATTTGTAAAAAAAAGAGTACCGATGGACTCTTTTTTATAAATACTTTGACAAGGTTTTTTCCCAATTAAAACTCTGTTCAATGTTTTATAGTGTCAACCCGGCAGCAAAAAGTTCGCGGGTTCAAATTTTGCCTCCAACATGAATGTTGTGTTGGTCTGTTTGAAATTAGGCTAGACGAAGTGATTATAATTTGATCAGTTACGACGAAGACGTAAACACCATAATAAATATGCTTCCTAAGACTGTGCTGTAAGTATCATAGCAATTAACCCTACCAAACGGTACAGTATTGCATTGTGCCATATGAGAAAGGTGCTGTAAGAGTTAGGAAAAATTATTCCATATCATGCCCAAAGACAAGGTACATTTTTTTTAGCGGGGCATTAAAATTCATCGCGATGAAAAGAAGTTTAAAATTTCCCTGGACACGAGAGTGTGCTCCCGATACGTTTTTCCTAGTGACTTCTCGTAGTATCTGCCACACAAATTTGGAGGGTTTGGCAAATGAAGCAGCTATAAAGAATAGAGAGACAGATGTAGTCCAAGGCTCTCAAAAATCTCGTTTACAGCCAGATTGGATTGGAGCGTGGTAGGATCTCGCCCAATCAGCATAGAGTACAAGAAAAATGGAAAAAATCAAACCCATTTTTATTTTTTAAATGGATTTGAATAAAATATTGAATAAAAATTTTGTAAACTAAGAAGCTAAATAAAATACTAAAAAGCCATAGTTAAATGGCATACCCTGTTCGTAGCGTCGTATTTTACCGGCGAGATACGCCTCCTCGTATTACGTTAAGCTTAAAATGCTTGTATCAATCGCAAAGACGCGATTGTAATAAAGATTCCAATAAACGAGTTCGTGGCTTGCAGAGATTACAATTTATTTGTTTAAGCACAGATCTCTTTACCAAAGTTATCTCAAGAAATTTAATTATCTCAGTAGCTATAACTTAAAACTAAGAGAGCACTAATAAAATTTTTAAAATGTTTCCGACAAATTACGCTCTGATTGTATGTTACTTGTAGAAATCATTTGTATTCCTGTTACACCATCATTCCTTCATGGGTCAAAAACAGTAAATATACGTAATACCTAGCGAGCCACCGCGAGGGTGTGAGGCAGGGGAAAGTAGCGTCAAAGTTGCGATTCAACTCCCAATCAAGAAATTTGAGATATTTCTAAAGCTTACAAAAATTACATAAGGAATACTTCGATTTATTTCTTAGTGATACATATAAGGGGTAAAGAAGAATCCCTTCCAAGGGTAATAACGTTACAAAAAGGGTTTATTAACAAGCTTTTTTAGCCCACTGCGCTCCATAACCAGCTACCATCGACTATTAATGCGTGTTTCAGACCACGGTGACTTGCAATACGCAGAAGCCAGGATGTTGCAACGAAAGCATAGCCTTATAAATTCATATGTTGTGAGACTACGCAAATGACGACAATGATCAAGAGCGGCCGATATACGCCTTTAATACACCCGGCCTAAGAGGATCTAATATTTATCCAAAGGCTAAGATATGGCTTGGATGTTATTTCGCGTATGTTATTATTATCAGTACAGTATTTCATCATTATCTCTTGGTCCAGACCAGGGATTGGTAAACAACGGTTCGTGAGCCACGGCTTTTTGGGTGGGTACATGAGGATATGTGGTAAACTTAAAAATAAAAATTAAGCTGAAGTAGTTTCATTTATTTAAGCATATATGGCCATCAATAAAAGAAACTATCATATTATGTGTAAATTCCAGCATGGCATAATGCTTCCAATGAAAAACCACAAGATAATAAGGATATAATATCGTATATTTGAATTATCCTTGAGGATCCATTCCTCGTTGTTGGGTTAAGGTTGTTTTTGTTAAAATTGGTGGGCTAACCCGAACAATTTTAACAGAGAAGATAGATATAAGCTCTCCCATTCTTGGAAACGCCTAATTGAAAAAACTAGTCAAACGGCCAATGAAAATGCGCCCACTTGAACATCAGAGCGCAGAACTGAATGGTTTAGAAGACGGTAAAAATCTGCTCAGAAACACTTCAGACCTGAAGACGCGAACTCAAACGTTGGCGAAACTGTTTTCACCAGAATGGACACACGCGGAAGAAATCCCGAAACGAATGGATCCTCAAACCAGACACGCCGCGGAAGCCTCAATAAGGAATTAAATTATCCTTATTAAAACGTGATAATTACTCCTGAATAATTTTTTAATCCTTGTAAGGGGAAGGTTTTTTTTCTTGTCTCAAATGTTTGCCGCTCTTGGACTTGACAAATATCACATGATGAGGCATTTCCGAAATAAGAGAGAGCTCCGGTATACTATTTGTACACGACTGTGCAAAAATAAAATAACACTGTTTACCTGAGAGCCACCTCAAGGGCGTGTGGCAGGGGATGGAAGGCGAAAATGTGCTGATGTGATGATGTGCTGAAAAACATTTATTCAATTGATAATTAAGAGTAGTTTGCAATGATTTCGAAAGAATTGTACTTTGCTTGCGTTGTATGAAGTGGCGTATTGTGCGTGAGGAAAACAAATTTTTGTACCTCTTTATCCGACAGCTAATCTCTCTTAACTTGTTTCTATCTGCCCCACTCGTGTAGTGTGGGGGTAGAAAAATGCCCGCAGAGTAAGATTTGACCCCGTATGATTTGAAAAATTCATATCATACAATATTCAAAAGAAAATGTTAAATGAGTCAACTTATGCTGCAAGCTATTAAGGCTTCCCGGCAGAAGAACTGCACAGTAGTATCCATATAGCTGTCAACTTAGAACTGTAAGGTAGAAGAAATATTATGCGGCCGAAATTTTGAGATAATATTAACTACCCATTTTTTGGCACTCAACTTGAAATTCGATCGCAACGAGGAATTCAAATGCGGGACTGTCGCGATCTGTAAAAATAGATGTGTCTCAGGACTGTGGTACGTGGCACCTAGCGGATTCGTTGACCCGCTGCCCCTAGCCTAACATCTCTCTCAACTCCTGCACCCCCACGCGGGCGTCTTTTCCGCGTCACCTACCACGGTCAAATAAGGGGAGTAGGTATCACTATCTCTCTTGCGCGAAGAATGCGGAGTGAAAGGCTGGGAGGGTGACGCTCCCCGCGTGTTCATATTGTGGGGGCGATTCGAATATGAAGGAGGAGAGTGCGTTACGAGAAGGGGGGAGGACACGGTCGAGGTGGTATATGAAGAAAGCTACGAGGGGAAGGCGGTCGAGGGTGGAAGTGGAAATCCATCAACTGTGAAGGGTGCATTTAGAGGGGTTTGGAGGGGGCGCGGCATACACGAAGGGGGCGATGGAGGGCTTATAATTCCGTCGGTGACCTCCATTACGACATCCCTCTCTTGAATAGGAAGGCGGAGGGATGGTGGGTGGGCTAAAGTTGCCATGGACACCGCTCATGAGGGAAGGAACCTTCATCTTCTACGGTTAGCTCTTTGTCGACGGAATTGAAAGGAGAAGAGCAGGGAACAAGCTGTTCCTATATTACTGGATTTCCTTACCGATAGACTATGGTTTGAATCCCGGCAAGTGGCAGAATATTTAAATGAAATCCCTGTCCCTATTTGCATACTCCCTGGAGTGTATATTAATATCAACAGGCCGTCCACCGGACAGGACAACAGAGGATACAGATCTCGACCCCATTTTCGGCACTTTTTGCTAAAAGCACATAAAAACGCCGGGTTTCCATCCACCCCTCCTCTCTCCCCAACCAAATTTCATCAAAACATCTCTGCCAACACTTAAAAGTGCCATTTGAGTGCCAAAAAGGACTGAATCGCCTCAACTGAACGTAAGCTCACTAGTAACAGGAAAGTCGGAATTTTAAATTATAAACAATAGAGAAGTGGGTGAATTTCGTTTGATGCCTTGATGTTTTCTTGGAAGTATCACTCACTATTACACTTTTATTATCGGAATATTAATCCATGAATAGGAAATTCCATCACAGAAGGCAATGAAGGAATAGTCATCAGTATACTACTTCAGCACGGCATATAGCTGTAGTTCCTAATTAGGAGTTATGTACTTTCGAGGGAATAAAACGTTTCACTAATGTAAAGAGTTTACCTGACTTAGCCATAAATTTCACCACTGAAAGGAAGCATGCATAATTATAAAAACAAAAAGTGGACACTATAGCATGGAAATAATAGAGAATAATAAATCAGTCTCCTCCTTTCCTCCTTGCCCTTCCGAACCCATAAAACTCTCTTGAACTCGTTGGTCACGATAAATCTCCTGAATAAATGCTATTTATGTGCCGAACAGGTCTTTCAGTATCTATAAAAGAAACTGACTTGGGCGAGATGTGGTGGAAACCTGACACCGTTCAATTCGATTTAGATGTAGTGGAAGGCAGAAACTGTCATGATAAAAACGTTTTATGGAAAAGTGCAATGACATTTTTATCATGTTACTTTCACTATTTCACTGAAATTTCTATGTTATGCCATGGTATCTGATTTTACGCAAACCCAGTGAGATACAAAACTAATCCTTCAAATTTGAGTTTCATTATGGCTTCAGATTTATCCTGAGCAAAATATATATTTCATACAAAAAACGTCCTTCATTGACTTCTGACTCATGACCTAGCTACACAAGAGAATCTCCCTACCTCGAAGAGAATCTCTAGAAGAATAAATAGTTAAATTAAATTACAGGGTGCACCAACACTGCTTCCATAGAATGGGATTCAGTATACTCAACTTGAATGTATAGCAAACTGAAAGAAAGCAAAACTTATCAAAAACTTCAGACACAAACTCTTGAATGTAATATCAATGGTATCTGCACTGCCATGACTATTATGATCAAATGACAATGCCTTTTTATCACGCATTTTCAACAGTTTTGTCTGTCTCAAGGGCGTTCAAGATGAGTAATCTTGTCTCAGAATTAAAACGAATTGAACGGTGTCAGGTTTTCACTTCGTGGACATTGCGAAAAGAAAAAGCAAATCCCATTGAGAATTCCTCTTCAGATTCATCCTAATTACGATCTATGTTTTATAATTGTATGCTATCATCGGGTGACGCCTGATAATAGCATAAGGTGCAGATACCAGGCCGCACTTAAATTAATCCGATTTGGAACCTACTAGGCTAATTGTATTTTCTTTCCGTTAAAATTAAAAGCTTTTCCCTGATATCATATAAAATTTGAATAATACAAAATTTAACTGGAAAATGAGGAATAGTATTAGAGCAACTTTGTCAAAATTAAAAAAAAATATATTTTCTGTGGCACTTCGCCTTTTAAGGTGGTGAAATAAAACCACTCTAAGGTGATTAGTGACCTTGGTTTGCGTTTAACTTAGTAACGACCCGAAATACGAATTTTCTAAGTCGTCCGCTCCTCCCGATACTTTAAAAGTGTATTGGAATTTTTGGGATAAAAAGGGATTTGTCACAGAATATTCAAGCTTCGATCTACGATGGGTGTTTAAAAAACCCAGGTCGAAAAGGGTATCACCAGGGTGATTTTAGGGGGTGACTCCTGCCTCAGGATCCTATCCAGCCATATACATATCAGCCGAAGGGCTTGACGACGTGCGTCCACTTGATATATGTGAACCTGAGAATGGACCTTGAGCCAAAAGAAAAAGAAACCCAACCCATGCTATATCCTTCACTCTCACTCCTTCTAGCGGTCGACCCTCGATTCATCACACGGGACATAGCCATTCTCGCAAAACCTCATTCACTTACTACTTCCTTCCTTCACAGTTTGCACTACTGGCTTTCTGCGCAGGTTAGTCAGACACCCATAAAATATTTGACACGTGAACTTCTATGATGCTAAACTTAGTAAAATAGTGAATCACAGTAGGGAATCTGTTACAGGCGCTGCTTATTGACCTTTAAAGATAGTTCTCTCGTAAGTTTTTTGGGGGCATGTTAGTTCCCCAATGCACGTTGTGACAGCAGTGTAGCTGTGGCCGTCAAAGAAAGCAATCTTTTTAATTCCCTTCCTCTCACAAAGCACTAAGCAGTTAAGGAATTAAAACTGCACCGATTTCCGATCGCGGAGATTCGGTCAGAGTGGTGATAAGAGTATTGGTTTACCAACCGGAGAGCTCGGATGAGCACGTTGGTAGTGGTATAGATTTTCCAGTGGAATCTCGTTCTCTACTTTGATTCCATATCGTCTTTTGCTTGCATTATGCATTGCTGTTAACCGCTAAAATCCTAAGATCATGAATATGCAGAGGAAAAGCCACGTGAACATATTTTGTTTACCTACTCTTTCCAGCATCTAAAAGTCTCCCACACAGGTTGGAAAGATGTAATGATGGGAGATAAATGTACGCCATTAAATATACTCCTGCTGCAATCAACTTCGAAACATTTTAGCTGTGAGTTTCCGATTTGATAAAAAACATTTATGGTAGCCGTAAAGTCGTACGACCTTCGACAGTCGAATGGCTTTGAGCAACCCAGCAGCGAGTCTATGCTTGGCATATACATGCATTTCCAAGTTTACGCCAGCTTTCATAACCGGAAATTGATTATGTATGCTCACCATTTCAGAAATTCTGCACTTTTTAATGCAATAAATGTAATAAAATAATTTAAAAATAAACAAAATATAATTATCAATACAAAAGGTGTCAAATTTAACGTCCATTAGAACGATCCCCAGAAGATCTCCACACTTGTCTGACATATTTTGTATTCAATGCCGCTGATTTGTTGTTATCCATTTGAGATGATTTTTCACGATTTTCTGTCTGCTTATTATTGAATCCTTCAAAACAAATAAGGAACTGCACAATTATTAATACTAAAAATTCCAGGGCAGTGTCGAAAAAGCATACGATTAGTGTTCGTGTTGCTGAAGGCAAAACTAGAAGACAGAGCACTCGGGAGCTGTATTGATGCCGGATGGATTTTGGACAACCTTCAAATTGGCGTTCGCCCTTCAAATGGAACACTCGAGGACCTTATTGACCAATTTGGACACGTATTCGGTACTGACCCGCGCCACTTGTCCCTTCCGCTCCACTGCCCACTTCTGGGACACACATTCTTGATCCCGGAGTACCACGAGCACACAATCCGTCCATAACGTCCGTCCACCTCCGCAAAAAAAACTGCGCAAATATAAAAAGTGCATGATAAAATATTTTTTTACCAAAATACACATCGCGCAACCAAAAGTAACGAAAACAACAACCAATTTTAACATCTCGTCAAAGAATAGTCTTAGTAAAATTTTGAATCGTCACTCCTGGTGTGAATATTGTGCTAACGTGATGAGAAAGCTGTTGCATAATAGAATTAATAATGCATAATAGATTCAATGCGCTTTTCAAAGAATAAATAATCTTGCATCCATTGCTGTCGTTTTGGCGATTACCGTCGTCTTTATGGCTGGTGAAACGAGAAGAAAATGGGAGCTCAGCCATCGAAACGTAGGCGCAAGTGGATGTCATTCCCAAGTGGAAAATCCGGATCAACATAAGAAATACGATGTTTTTATATGAAAGAAATGAGACATAGACGGATGCAAGGTGATCTGTTCTTTTGAAATATATTTAATTATATAAATGAACCATTAAGGGTATTAGCTTTCCTGAATTCGGCACGAAGAACTCTTGGGTTCCCCACGTGAGATGGAACTGATATGCACCAATGTTTTGGTATTGGTTTCTGAGTCATCCATCGTCTTCAGATTTTATCAACCCTGAAGACGACGGAAGACTATGCTTTCGAAACGTCGGTGCACACCAATGCCATCAACGGCTTGGAAACCCGAAAGTGTTTCTTACACATGTAATATCAAAAAAATTGTGCTTAGAATACCCGAAGAATACCTAGTTTGATACGGGAGGCGGTCGAAACACGACCGTCAAACTACAGACGCGACGGCATTAGACTCAGCGCCGCATGGGAGACGGTCTTTCGTCCGCCACTCAAGGGAAAGCACTTAATAAGACCCGAAGACCCAGGGTCCAGGCCGAGTGATCGCCACCTGACGTCAGCGGTGGAATTACCAGCGAAAAAAATAACCGAATACGACCAGGATCGAAAAGGAGAGGGGTATATATTAGGGCGGATCGGAAAAATCGATTTTTCGCGGAGAAACTTGGCCCTCTGGAAAAAGTTGTCAAAGTGACTCAAAATGAGGCCAGAAAAATTTGGGACCTCTAGATCAACCCTAGACCCTCGCGCCGTGGCCATTTATGGGGATGGGGGCTGAAAATGGAAAAAGTCATGTTTTTAAATCGGTTCCCCATGGAATTTGTCGAGTTGCGGCCCTTTAGGGCAAAAATTTCGTCCATTTGTACGTATCTGCAGCCATTAAGCCACAAATCGTCTATTTTGAGTGCGGTGCCGCGCGTAATATGCACCGCCCACGCAGCGTCGCGGCGCTACGCTCCGAAGGCCGCTCGAGCGCCTCCTGCCCGGCGCCACGACAGCAGCAAAACTCATCACGGATGCGTCTTCCGTCGTTGATCTCATTAATATTAGATAATTAAACAATTTCCAGGTAATAACAATTAAGGAGGAACTGTATGAAAGTAATATAACCCTACATACTAAACCTTTTTTCCTGTCCCGTCCACATAAACGAATGGCAGTACTAACTTTTAAAGAAGTGATAAAATATTTTTTTTATGTTCGCGACGTATTGATACGAAAGCGCAGGAAGGGAGCCTACGGTTTATCAAGTAGTCTGGTGGCGTAAAAAGTGTCCGAACTTTGGAGACGCACCTCTAATCCAATCATTCCGAAACATGGTGTGATTAAAATGATTATACGGTACCATACGACGTACTACGGCTTAAGAAAAAGTGCAAGCAAGCCTACGAAAGGTGCCAAATCGATAACAAATTAATATATTTTTAAATGAATCCCAGAAACTATGTGATATTTGTGCGTGTCAGTGCTAAAAAATTAATGAGTGTTAATTTAGAAAGAGGATAAAGTTCTCCGAAATGAAGCGGCATTTTTGAGGGAGCAAAGGACAAAACGAAGGATGGTATCCGGTGAATTGGATGCCTCAGTAATTCGACGATTAAAGAAAAACCTGAGAAGAGGATCGTCGGAGAGCGTCGACTCAAAATCTTTCATTCTTGAAGAGGTAAAAAGTGAGCATCAAGAATTTTTTTCCGCCACATCTCGAGAAAACTCAACCGACGAGGAACCAACCGACTTGGACCTCAACGTTCCTAATACGATTAGGAATGAAAATCAACCTGGACCTCCATCGGGGCAAAGGCGTCTTCAATTGTCAACTGTGGCGGAGGTATGTGCTAGTTTTGGTGACTTGTCCCTCAGAGCAGCAGCAATGATCGTAGGCGCAACTGTATCCGACGCAAAGCTCAAAACTCCGGAAGACACGTGAAAGGTAGTGGACCGGCATTACTTACGAAGACAGAAAAAGAAGATGCTAGATTCAGTAAAAGCAAAGACAGATAAATAAAAAAATACAATTGAAGGTCTGTATTTTGACGGCAGAGAGGATGAAACAAACTGCAGAAAATAGGCAAGAGGACTTACCCATCTAAGGTTAGGGAGGGACATGTCGTGTTAGTTGGAGCCTGGCTCCCAATTTTTCGGTTTTGTCTCCCCCACAGGAGGATTTGCAAGAAACATCATATCTGCATTTTCTTGATTTTTTGCGAAAGAAAATATTGAACTTTCAAATTTAAAAGTGATTGGATGCGATGGCACCAAAGTGAATACATGTCAGGAAGGAAGCGTCATCCGTTTTCTGGAAGCAAAACTCCGACGTCCCTTACAGTGGTCTATTTGCCAATTTCACTTGATTGACTTAACACTGCGGCAGTTGGTAGAAACATTATACGGGCAAACTAAGGGTCCAAATTTGTTTGCAAGACCTATTGTCTCCACCCTTTAAGACTGCCACACTCTTGACATCATACGATTCGAGCCAGTTCCAACAAAATTGTCCCACGAAGAAGACTTGAGATTGCTGAGCAGTGATCAGCAGTATCTTCGGGAAATTTATAATGCTGTGGCCAAAGGATTTCGCTCGGAAAATTTGGTCAGATGAACTCCAAAAAATGTGGCTCATTCTCGTTAGCTCACTACGGCCAGCCGATAACTGAGGCTATAAGTGTCCACTAAAATTCATGCGCTTATTTATAAAATCTAGTGTCATTCAAAAAGTATACGCACCTGTCTGATTTTCAGTGAAAAAAAAACCATTGTATACACGCTGGTGCTGTAAATTTATGGAAATTGTTAAATTGATCAAGATATCTACCAGTAGATTTAAAAGAGTCATTGATCCTGTTATTCAGAGAAACAGTTTTTTCGGGCACTCAGAAAATTCACTCCTCCCGATGATTGCTAACAATGGAGAGAAAGTGTAAGAGATTCGTGGAAAATAATCTTAAGAGGCATGAAGAAATACGCGTGCGACGAAAATCCAAGAACTTTTGAGTTAACAGATTTTAAATTTGATGTAGAAGACTACAAGCTGCTGATAAAATGGGACGAGAACACCGACTCGTGCTCTATCGCATCTCACGACTGAAGAAAGTCGATAATTATTTGAGTAATGCTCAACTGTGGAACGCAATTGTCCTTGTCACACGCAAGGTTTTGAAATATTTGTAAAATAGGTAATTCAAGCTTCATTGGCATCCGCAACAACGACAGACAATAAGAAATACAGAAAATACTAGAAAGCAGAACAAAAATGCCAACCTTCAAAACCTAGTATCAGTTCATGCTGTGATAGAGTAAGTTTTACATTTATCTGATCGACTTCAAAAATAAAAAAAATCGATAATGACCTTTAGTGTTCAATGAAAATAAAGTTTAAAGACGAATACTTGCACACAGATAAACCGACTGGTACTAAAAATGATCACTTTCTTATTTTTTCGATAGCATATAATCTGATAAAGGAAATGCGTTCCTCTATTCTATGAGTGGGTGTGTGGGCGGGGGAGTTCTATGTGCAGGTACCTCAACGTGATGAGCTCTGGTAACTACTTTAATTATTTTTGCATTCTTTCTCCATACTGAAAATTAATAGTAAAAGTAGGCTAAAAATCGAGGAGTGTTTCTTAACTCCCTGAATGATAACGGTGTGTTATATTTCTTTCATACAGTTCTTCCGTAATTGTTATTACCTGGACATTGTTTAATTATCTAAAATTAATGAGATCAACGACGGAAGACGCATCCGTGATGAGTTTTGCTGCTGTCGTGACGCCGGGCAGGAGGCGCGAGCCGGCAGGAGACGCTCGAGCGGCCTTCGGAGCGTAGCGCCGCGACGCTGCGTGGGCGGTGCATATTACGCGCGGCACCGCACTCAAAATAGACGATTTGTGGCTTAATGGCTGCAGATACGTACAAATGGACGAAATTTTTGCCCTAAAGGGCCGCAACTCGACAAATTCCATGGGGAACCGATTTAAAAACATGACTTTTTCCATTTTCAGCCCCCATCCCCATAAATGGCCACGGCGCGAGGGTCTAGGGTTGACTTAGAGGTCCCAAATTTTTCTGGCCTCATTTTGAGTCACTTTGACAACTTTTTCCAGAGGGCCAAGTTTCTCCGCGAAAAATCGATTTTTCCGATCCGCCCTAGTATATATCCCAAATAAATAGCCAAAACAGCAACTATATCTTCGTTCTATTTATTCCTAATTATGCAGCCTATAATGAATGTGCATGCTAGGATGACAAAGATCCACACGCAGTGGCTCCCGAAAGAGACAACTGAAAGATGGTCTCATTTACAAATGGCAGTATTTACTTTAAAATGTTGAAGGTAAAATGCATAGAAAGCGTGATAAACGAAGGAGCCCTAAGATGAGTAGGATTGCAATTAATTTTTTTCACAGATATTCAACCAAATATATGCATGGTATTTTAGCGCTACTGAGCGTAAAAAGCTGGAATATTTCAAAATGACAAAAGGCACGATGATCTGATGAAGGCAATCGTCAAAGGACAAGTTAAAGGGAAGAATGGCAAAGGAAGGCCTCGTATGAGATACATAGAACAAGTAATGAAGGATGTGAAAGAGAAGGATAGAGGCAAATACGAGGAGGTTAGCAGATAAGAAAATCGAATGGAGAGCTACAACAAAACAATATAAAGATTGTTGGATGGTGAAAATTATAATGGTGAATTAGGATATTTACAATAATTCTGCTACCAATTCGTAATAACAACCAATTTTCGCTTGGAAGACATGTCATTGAATCTTATTTCCTACGAGTAGTAGTAAAGGAGATCTATAAAGATTTAAAAGTGCTAATAAAGCAATAGCGTTTTATTGTAAGACTGCAGTATCCAGCATTCCTGTGTAAAAAATGTAAATGTTGTGAAGACAAGACCTACTTGTCATGTTGAGAGAAGGGAAAAGGTCTGAGCTTCACGAATCCGCTTCCTAATTTTTTCTCTTTTTTCCTAACCGAAGAGTTCTGAATTTCAGCGCCGCCTCATTTCCATTTCTTTGCAGGACCACGCACATAAATCTGCAGGACCCACATCAACCCATGGTGAACTCCCTCCTTTGCCACCCCGCTCTTTATGATGCTTCCTATGTCCCGTTCTCCCTCCCTGGGTGGGGGAGGCTACGCGTGGAGAAGCCACCGTCGCTTGTGACAGACTCCGCAGCCGCTTCGGTCCGCAGGGTATCTCTCCTTAGCTCCCGGAACACGACCCACACTTTCGCCTTGGTCCACCGCACTTCCATTTCCCGGCACCCAGGGGCTCAATGCCGCGGAACTTCCATCTCCTCCTCCTCCTCTCCCCCGACTCGATTCGAACCCCTCCTCTGCCGTCCCCTCGTCACCCCTGCGTACCCTATTCCACTCCCCCAACTCCGTATCCCTTTTCTCCTCTCTGACTTTTTCCGACCACATCACCTCGCGTTCGTACACTGGCCCCTTCAATATCCTCCACGAGCTCTGCTCACGTTTTTTAAAGTGATGGGCAGTGAAATAAAATGTATTCACATAAATAACGATTGTAAAATAAAATAAGCAATGTGCATATTTCCACAAATATATATAAATATGTACGACTAGTTTCAACGAATGTGGGTCATCTTCAAGATCTTCAGAAAATTGACGGCTATGTTTATTTACACCAAACTTCATTCACGTACGATATAACCGTCATTAACAGGTGCCTAAAGATAACGCTTATGAGATGAAACTAGTCTTACTAAAATAATTTTAGTGGAAATGAGGAGAATTAAAATTTCCTTTATCAAATTTTAGTGGAAATTTAGTTTTTTTAGCCATTTGACAGTGAATTTTCAAGCCGCAAGCCATTGTTTGTAAACAAGTATACCTATTTGAAGAATATTTCGATGAGTCAATGAAACATTACTAATCCACCAAATAAAAAAATTACTCAACATAAATTAGCGGCATGGAATAAAGGCAGAAGACGCTGCGTAGAATGGCATTTTGTATCGGTTAATTTGATTTGGAAAGAGATTCACAATATGACTGCAAAAAAGGAATGTTCGCTTTATTCACTTTTCATATCCAAGTCTATCGAGGCCAAAAAAAATTAGTATACATACTACCATATCGATATCAATTGCACAAGCTACGTTCATAAATAAAGAGTGATTGAAAAATCACGCATTTTTCTATTCGATCGACAAGTTTATCAGTTACGCACAACCACATATTATACCAATACCCTACAAATACAATATATGATTAAGATATTACGCACCTATAGAGTGTCTTTTGGAGAGAAAAATCTATGTGGGTACCATTGAAAATTCATTAAGCTATTTTCCAATTGTATATTTGCTATATGTACATGAACAAAATGGAGTCAAGTGATCAGAACCCGTTCGATTGCATTCATTATGCATTAAAAAAAAACTCATTTCAAAATACTATTCATCTTATCTCCAGTCGAAAAGTAATGTGCTCTCGTAATGTTAATGCGTTTCAAGTTTATTTAATGAATACATAGAGTTGCACAGTTCATTTTCAAGGTCGTGTAACCTCATTTTCTACTTTTAAACTTTAATTTTTCCAACTTAGATTATACACTCAATCCGGCCAGTATAGTTTAAATCAACACATATTGTACGAACTCCATCACTCTATCATCCCACGGGACGACTGTTAACTTTTCATCATAAATGAGGAATTCATGTCTCACTTGTGCCCTCGTTCTAAATTTTTTTTTTCATTCTGCATAATTTGTTTCTTTTTCATTCTGTATAATTATTTTCTTTTTCATTCTGTATAATTATCACATGTTTCGTCGTTTTGAACAGGCAAGTGACCGTTCTACCGTTCAATGGTTGTCATAAAAGAAAGTTGACGACTCATTTTAAAGGTTTAATCTATTACCAATGTGGTCACCCAAAATGACTGTGCTGCGGCCCAATAGGTACACATATCAACCGGAGAGGTCGGGATTAAACCTGTGAGAAGAATTGAGACTCGTTATAGTAGTTTTGGGTTTTAAGTGCTCCAGCGGCTAAAATATATCGTACCAACTAAACTAACATTGTAATACTTGCGCAGAAAGATATATCCATTTCCTATCCAGGATTGGAACCCGCGACCTGTGACTTGCCAGGCCAGCGCCTTATTTACCAAGGACAAAAATAAAAATATCCTAATTGCTCAGTTACTTATTTTCAGCAGCAGTTCACCTAAATATAGGCACGTAGGCATTTCAAAAAATACTGCATAATTTTCTGCCGAGGAGAATAAGAAATGTGTAACTGATTATTCATTCGTGATTAAATGAATTAAACGAGGGATTTTGCAAGTTACCCGAAAGCTGTACGGTTACAAAATAGCTGCAGAACCTATTTGCCTATGGCGTTATAAATATGATAAAATTTATTGTATGTTACATACTCTATTCAATCAGGATAATAACATTAGAGTGAGTAAATAGATTTAAAATATCTCTCTTCCCGTCAAAAATAAGAGATTACAATAAGCAATATAGTTACTGGATAGGAGGGTGTTGCATGCACACCTCCATCTACATTACATCTAGCATTCCACCGCAAGAGTGAGTGGTATGGGGTGGACCATCGCTACGTACGTATTTAATATTAATAGTGAATTAAATTTACTCTTGGCACATGAAGGCACGAAAACCTATTATTCTGTGCCTGTATTATTGCATGAAAGAGTATTAAAAAAATATTGACGTGCCAGAGTATACATAAATGTGAAGTATAGCATATAGATTAATATACTAAAGGATGAGCCTGACTAAACAGTAATCACTTCATTATTATGTGTACACTAACCATTTAGATGCACATGACTCAAACATCTACATATTTCCATGATGTAGTAGCATTGAACCTCTTAGTTTCAAGTAAATAGTGAATGTATGGTGATCTTTCATCCACTGCCACTCACCCTCTCGGTGGCTCATTTAAAATTAGGTCAATGTAGATTAATTTATTTTTTTCTTCCCCAGAAATTTATTCTCAATATTGCTAATTCATGTAAATGGCATCTTGGCATGATTAATGCGAATCAGTAACACATTTTAGCATACGCCTAACTCATCAATAAATATTACACAAATATTATAATCATTTAGCTGCACAAATCTAGTGGATACATAGCTACAACTTTTTTTTAATTAAAAAGTATTTAACCAATTTGTTCCTGCATGTAGTTCATATTTGCTGATTATCTGCGCTCTGGTTACACTCTATCGAAGTGGCTTCAAGGTAAACCACAGATATGAAGTAACACGTTTGGGTGAGATGATGCGATATAGGCTTTGCAGCTGTATAGCATCTTAACATCTGTCCAGGAAATAAAAATAGGAAGTGCAATTAGAAAGAGGTATTTTTCCTGGTAAATATTTAAATCAATAAATACCTATATAAAACCTCAATAAAACTAAAGGAATCCACGTTCAACTCAGAATATTACACTCAATATTTTTCGATATTTATTCGCATCAACTTTTAATATTCACCCAATTCCTTGGGTTCTGCGCAAGAGTCATACTATGTTTCAGCTCCGTTTTCTCACCAAACATCTTCGTCGCCAGTCATGATGAACTAACATTTACTTAGAAGTGGTGACCTCAGCTCCGCCAAGGATACACATTTTCGACAGTCTTCCTGCCTCTGAGGTTTCTTCAAGCAATCCCCCACACTCACCGACCACGAATGGTTTTATGCCCTTCCACAGCCTAAAACCGATCGGCCTTTGGGAATACTCTCTGTTTGCACATCAAATTGGCCGCAGAGGGCTTGAAGTCCGATATTGAAGATGTTCCCACCAAGCCCTCCGTTCACTATCTACTACACATTTTAGCGTACAGACGCACCCATTCCGTTTTATTGGACCGCCAAAATGTTGGGAGTCGATGAGCGAGTGTGAAAACATATTGGCAATATGACCCTCGCTTCAAATACAATTTCATTCGCTAACTACCTCGATAAAATCATTAATAATATATGAAAATAAGAAAAGATATTTTCATATATATCGACAGCCTACATGAATAGAAATAATCAATACTCGTTATGATATAGTAATTTCATGGTTCCATTTCCTGTCTGCGACAAATTAATTTGGTTAGACAACTAAACATGTTCTAACACTTTAAAAATATCAACTTAAACCTTAAGGCGTCACTATTAAAGATTTTACCGTTTATGTAATAAGATACCTTTTGTACAGTGGATTTCATGTCGATGCCTGGTGAGCGATAAATGCCGTTAGAGCGCGTTCAACCAATGGTAAGGCATGTTCAGGTCTCAAGTAATGCAAAAATGGGTAAGGGTTAAGCCAAATCCTTCACACCGGGTTAGCCGGGGTACGGACGTGAGTGAAAGCTCAAACATAAGTGGTAAGGAATATTTTGAGAAAGAAATGACATTTAGGACGTTTGACGGAGCACTAGAAGAAATATGAGTAGGTTCAGAACGTTAGCTGGACATGGGTTTTTGCATGGATCTTGCTGAAAAGATCCTCACGTTGTAAACTATCTTTCCTTTCTGGAAACAAACTGAATCGACTTTTCTTTTCTCAAAGACCACAAGGTGACCCAGAAGTCAGTAAAACAAGCCTATCAAAATAAATCTCACATGGAGCAATTTAATAGCATATGCATGTTCACTGGAACAACAGTAGAAATTCTCTTTTATATCTCTCTGCTTGACATGAGAAAATATTTGAAGCGAATTCATAGCTATGGTAACTGGGAGGAATGCAAAATTAAAATGCCTCGGAAATGGTAACTAGGGAAACAAACATCACTTATCGTCTCATACTCAAAATAAAGTTAGGTACAGGAGTCTAGCATTTATAATTATAAACTAAATGCCCTAAAACCGGTACAAAATTGGAAATTCTGAAATATATACAATTTTAGCGAAGAAGATAAAATGGAAAAGACTACATCTACATCCACGCAATACCCTGCGAGCCACCACGAGGGTGTGTGGGTGAGCCACAAAACTACGTTCACCGAATAACATTACTACTCCAGTATTATGTACCGCTTTCACTCTCCTTGTATTTTCTCTTTCCTCCCCACAGGGAAGTACATAAAGAAGATATGCGTATACGTATATATGTGATAGGTAACTAAAGACTCCGGACTCCTCCGATCGTGGAAATCAAACCATATGGGTGGCCAGCTTCCCAAAAATCGTTCCCCGAAAGTCAAAGCTTTGTGCAAACATAATCTCGCTCATCAGAGCCCTCCTCGAAATGGTCGAGTCAATATTGAACGTTGCTTCCCCGCACCCTGCGCCCTAACGCCCCACACCACTGCCCTCAGGCACCCCCACCCCCTACGACTTTACTTTGCCACGGCTCCATCTCCCCCCCTCCCACCTACACCTCTCCTTCCTCCCGCCACCACCCCGTCCCCCACACCACCCCTCCCACATTCCCCTCATGATCTCACCCATTCCCTTCTCACTGTCACAATATGCTCTCTCCAGTGAGCTTCCGCGGCATCCACAAATGACGTTGGAGGGACGAAAGTGATGCTATAGTTCACACCACCGCCAGATTTTTCCAAGCTGTGGTTCAGGGTCCCATTTGCGAAAAAAATATAAGGCGCTTAAATGGAATAGTGATGACCGATTTTAGGTAATTCACATGGGTCTGTTCAAGTTTAGGGCCTTCTGCAGCCCCCCTTGTACTTAGACCCCTTCTTGGTCTATTGCGTCGACCCACATTTCACCTGCTCATTACTTGCAGATAGGAGACAAGAGCACCACGGTAGAGGTGGTTCAACCATCCATACACCGTCCGGCCAAAACTTTGGTGATCTTCCGAAAACCGGTTTACTGTATAACATGGCTAGGTCCTTGCTTGAAGAGTTAATCAAGTTTAACAAATATGTCTTTGAAGCCAACAGATCAAAGGAATTGCGCATAATCCAAGAAAGGCCCAAAACTTTCCAAGACCAATTGAACCAGTTTACAATTGAACCAAATTCATCAAATAAACTAGGACGAGGGTGAGTAGCAAGGTGAGACGCTCCGCGACCCCAAAGAATGCAGCGTTCTTGAAAGTTTGAAGAAAAGGCCGTGGTACAGAAAAGCGCATCTCAATAATAGGATTCATGTAAAGATCAAAACATATCCAAGATATCCTAATATTTATGAGGCATTTAGAGAACGCAATTAAGTTTTCTAACTTCATTTACGCAAAGACTAATCATAATACGTTAAACCCTATTAACAATAGCGTCGACTGGAACCACATTAAAAACACCATGGAAGAATTTACTTAACTATTCGAGGTCTAAAGTTTAAAATGATAGCAAGCATGTATTATAAAATGAAGACCTATCGAGTAATAATAAATATTTTCTGAGAGATTTTCAAGGCAATGGATTCCTGAAATTTTGTTTCCAGATTAATTGCATCCCAGTTCTATCTACTTGTACAATTACGTCTTAAAACATTGTGTTGTACCGTTTTAAGGTTGGTGACCCGAAATTGAAACAATTCAACATTATAGATAAGAGTTATAATCGTCACAAAAGATGCCATAAAGGAATTTACTACAGCTGCAAAAAATAGTCAATTTTTTACTAAGGCTTTTAAGGAAGGAATGCGTTTGAATAAAAACTACACAGTTTGAAATTGAAATCATGGGACCATAGATGGAGGCAACCTGAAAGTTTTCGTTAAAAAGAATTACCGAAGATCTAAAAATTACTTCACGCATTGCTTATTTGGAGGAGGGCTTATGAAGAGAGTGAAAGTATACCGCATCAAACCTCCAAAAAATGTTGAGAAAAACTTATGCAAAGAAAGGGTAGCAATATAATATTTAAGCAATGCCATAAATTTGTAACACCATCTCATCAAATGCAGGTGACGTACACCTCAACAAAATTTAATAAAGGAATTTAAATAAGATAATTATCTTTCAACACTCTCAGTACCAGTAAAATAAATCAACGAAGAACGAGGATTTAATGATATTGAATTAAAATGGAATTGACAAGCTAATTTTGGTGGATTCAATGTAAAGACCCAAAACATATTGGAATAAGAGCAATAGTATTTTTACGTGACATTATTTTGATAATCCCAAAGCAATTTCAACGGTTTATTGCAATCATCGCAAATATTGGGCTTGCAGGAGGCTAGCATAACCTATGCAGAGAAGAAGACGAACGAAGAAGTCTAAAGTAAGGAGGGTGAAGAGAGTAATGTCATCGGAGAAATTCGAAGTAGGCAGAAAAAGTGGATGAAGGAGGTATCTAAAGGCAATGGACTCCTGAAGTTTGCAGCTGAGGGAGAGTTAATGGAAAGAGGGTTAGTGGGTGAAATCGAAGAGGGATTCTGAATAACATAAAGAGATGGCAGAAGGTAATAAAATTGTAGAGGGAACGTAACAGGACATGTACCTATCAGTGGTGCTGGTTGACGGAAATGACTTAGGAGGGAGTACTTATATCAGGCAGAAACTGTCCGGGGACCAGGGACATTTCATTGTTTGTTGAAAGTTGATTATCCTCAAAAGAAGTGCTTGACGATGTCGACTATCACCGAAATCGCTGTCGGTGGAACATCAAAATCGCGCCCATTGTGCCTCTCCATCCTCCCATCTCCCATAAATTCTTTCCCAAGATAATGTACGATGCATATTCATTAATACTGAATAAAAGTATAAAACAACACACTCCTGAGATGCTACCTTAAGATGATAACTATATGAAATGGAGATAACAAAGTGAAACCTGATACTCGTGATTAAGCGGAAAAGAAACTGAGCTGAAGCTGTCCTATATATAGAGATATAATTAGTGGAGGTGTAACCGTCAAACTATACCTGAAACTAGAAATGTTGATATAAATGGCGCAAAAAGCAAGAGTTGAAAAACTTAAAAGCTCTGTGAGGGCTCAACGATGAAAACGATGCTGGTTCAAAAATATTCGGCTTGTGACAGAAAGAATCAGTTCACGATAACAATAATTAGCGACGGTCACAAGTTGGAAATTATACTTAAACGATGTTTTTCCCCGTTTACTGTGTATATTGTCTACAAATTCCCCCTTTTTATTTGAAGTGCTGTCCAGGGGCGTCGGAACTATTTTCGCTGGGGGGGGGGAGGAGGGGGCATGAAAACCATGAAGAGGGTCCGGCTCCTAAGATAAGGATCCGCACTGTATTGCGGATACGAAATGACTAGAATTTCGCTAAAAGAGCATATTAAGGTGTGATATTATGTGTCAGAAGGGTAAAAGCAAGCTGGAAACAAGTTATATTTAATTTTTATTAATGAAGTGTACTTATTTCTCGAGGGCCCGGAGCAAATTCTAGGGCGAATTCTGCTCCTGCCCCCCACTTCCGACGCCGCTGGTGCTGTCACATTAGATCGCTCAAGGGATACCAGTTACTGCTTCTTGCAATAGGCGAATGATAATCATCTCGTATTGAAATTTTGACTAATTATTATCATTTTGTTCTCCATTCACTCTTTAACTCGAATATTATTCTGCTGCAAAATAATAATGAAAAAGAGTTAAGGTATTTCCCACCCTGGAAAATTAGGTTTGAAAAAGGATGGATTCTGATTCAAATGCAGGCTCACATTCTACTAATTAGTTTTCACCGTAGTAAATGCTCATATTCACTCTTCTTTCCTATGATTTCCTACAGAAGGGCAGTATGGATGGTCTCTTTAAAGGCCCAATTCCATGGACAGAATATTCCGAGCCAAGATCCTCACCCGTAACTGCGAGTAAGGATAAGCGCAAATGGAATTAAAATCGCCGTAATTTAATCTCCGTCAATAGCAAATACCGAGATGGAAAAATGCAATGAATAAATGAGCACGTGGAAGAAGAGCGCTAGGTAATTTATCGTGCTCGGTCTGGAAAGGATGAAGCATCCAGTACTGACCGGTTCCCAGACTTCTCAATTCAATTGCCATACTGCGGGATGCCTGCTGCGCTCTATCGGCGAGTTGAGATACTTCAACATGATGGGTCCGAAGCGGAATTTTTGAATTCGATTTCCCATCTAGGAAAAGAAAACCAGCGTGACTGTGGCGGATATTATTTATGGGTGGGAGTTTAGTTGGAAATTATTATTATTAATTGTTGTTGAGTTGGGAGTTATTATTATTATTTGTGTAATTACTAATAATGAATTAGGAATGGGAAACACATTTGACCTCATTGTCTCTTCACCCAAAGATAAAATAGAACGACGAAATATGTATTACATCTACGCCTACATAATAGCCTGAAATCAAACACAACGGTTTGTGGTAGAGAGTGACAATGGATGGTGCCATGGACCCTTCTTTCATATTGTCACTATCGTTATCATTAACGCCGACTGCTATAAATGTGCATTACTCTGAGTAACCGTCCTGACAACTCCCTCTTTCAATTGTGGTTAGTAATAAAAAAGACAATACAGCATTTGAAGAAAACCAATCACATTTTTACCCTCATGAGTACAATTTCAATATAACGATAACGTGTTTCCGCTAGTTATGAAGATTTATTATGATCAAGCCCCATGTCCGCCTTCTCGGTGAGTAAACAACTCTGAGGAAGAAAAAAGGGCATATCTATCTAGGATACCAAAAAACCAGCAATTGACGAAAAAGGAATAGTAAAATTTCTGAGATAAAGATGATATTCTGCCGAAAGATAGCTGCTTGCAAGCAAGCTCCCATAGCTGCTTGCAAGCAAGAAAAAACTTCATGAGAACTAACATCTGGATAATGATTAATTATGAACGTAAAATAATTGACGATAACAGTGTCGCAAAATAGTTAATACTGGAAGCATTTTAAAAGTGGTGCATCAGAAAAATTGTGAAGAAAAAATGGATTTACCAAATAACAAACGTGTAAGTCCTGAAAAGTGAAGTCTGATGAAAAATTTGGAGATAATACCAGACAAGCTAATCTGCCTTCTTGAGATGTAATAAACTGATGACGACTTTCGTTGAAGGAAAACTGAAGGGGAGAATAGTAAAGATGGACCTCGTGTGATATTTATGGTGCAAGTAGCAAAGGTTGTTAAAGAGATGAATTAAGTAAGTATAAAAAGAGTGGCTGATAGGATATATTAGTAGAGAGCTGCATCAAATCAATCTGAGTATTGATGGCTGGCGATGGTGTTTAAACAATATAGGCTATAGTTAATTACCATATAATCAGTTTGAATTATAGGACTGTTAAATTCAGCACTCTGGCTTTACATACACTACATCACCTATCTCAACACAACATCATGAAGGAGAGGCACTATACACCAGTCACGAATATTTCCTGTTATATGCTAAACATTGAAGAATACCTTAGAATTTACTCTTATATACATACATTTTGAGGTCATTATCTACACTGTATTCTATTGAATTCACTCAAAATTACATTTTCGATTCCAATCATCTGCAGACAATTATTGTACTTTGTAAAAACAAATATCTACAATGTCGTAGGAGCTTTGATGTCATTCTAATTAACTCGAGCTCAATTATGGTGCAAACTGGCGTGCACATTATTTTCTGACAGGCGCTGATATGGCTGACTGGGAGCGTTTCCTGAACACCGCTAGCACTATTATAACTTGGTAAAATGGAGATGTTGTTGCTTGTATTTGCTATCTCATTAGCTCCTAATTTTTCAAGAACAACTGAAAGCAACAAAATAAATTATGACAACACGAAAATAAGTTACACTGCTGCACTTTGGTAGATATTAAACGCACCAAGAAATCATTTAACTGTATTAACTATGCACTTCTGTAAAAAATAATAATTGAAAACATTAATGAATTTTAACTTATCAACCAGAAACCTTGGATAAGAAATGCAAACCACTAAAAATCATGAGAAATTGGATATGGTAAAAATATTCTGAAATTTCATTGTACTCGGCTATAAAATGAACTAAAAATATTTTCGGCTTGTCTATTCATAAATATGTTTTAGCGTAAATTTCCCAGAGGGACTACATATACCTGGCCATTCACCGCTTAAAATAGTATTGGTTTGATTTGAATTCATCAGGCAGCTATAATCAAATTACATGATTTGATCAAAACAAGATGGTTTCCATGACAAACTACGAGTAAATCAAAACAAATAAATAAAAATCCACCACGCATGGAAACCGTGTTTTGCACGAGAGCCCCAATGGGTTTCGCGTGATCAGTCACTGATGATGGACTAAATTTTTGTTATACTATATCCCCGGTTTCTGTATTTACACAGTGCCGCACTTCATCCCCCAAAATTTGTGCCGTCCATGATATGCTAATCTGGAGATGATTGAAGTCAAATCAGATAGAGATGGAGGACTTTTACGTCAAAGATCGTCACAGAAGCAGCTCCTACTACGATTTTTCCAAGATATCGAAATGTTCCATGTCATCAAAGAGTGGAAGCAATCAAAACGCTGAAAGACATCAAAAAGGTAAGAATTGTTTATTTTTTCTCATTAGAAATAAACCAAATTTCATGCATATAGTTGACAATTGCTCAGTTTTTTGGGCGTAACTTCAATTCTATTACAGATTATAACAATCCAAGTTTTAGGTTAGATCTGAATCCTTTTCTATCACGTTCACCTTTTAGTTAGAAAGGTATTTTTCACGTAGAGTTTACAATAACAAAGTGGTTAGCACTATATCCATGTGC
This sequence comes from Platycnemis pennipes, assembly GCA_933228895.1. NCBI lineage: Eukaryota > Metazoa > Arthropoda > Insecta > Odonata > Platycnemididae > Platycnemis > Platycnemis pennipes. The sequence continues at coordinate 60,630,065 of OW121853.1, forward strand.
TTGGTTAGAGAAGAAACAGTCCCTCTGGGTCACTTTGAAAGACATTACATGGAACGAATTTCATTCAATTCATTGATATTTCTATTAACAATGAACAAATACTTTCAATTCAATTCACAGTGTTATTATGGCTAAGAAATAGGCTATTTCTAACGTTAATGACGGTATTTGGTGACACCTGCTGATTAGCACCATATAATAATATACTTAAGGCATTGATTTTTAGCTTCAGCATCCACAGCAGTTAATAACTGTGATTATAAATGGAAATATGTTATTGTTGTCAAGCATTCAATGAAGCTACAAGTGTTTTAAGAGGTTCATCAGAAATATAATATTCATAAATGTCTTTATTTTAGAGGCTATGACTGTAAAACAAAATGTAATTCCAGGTCCAATGTTAAAATTTCTCATTTATATGAATTTCGCTGAATCTGAAAGAAGCTTTAGAATGTGTGAAAAGTGGGAGAAAAAGCCGTATTACAATATTTTACACTAATTTCACAATAAACACTATTTTCATCTTTCGATAATACAAAATAATGTTTTCACTACCTGTCGATACAGTACATAGCACGATGTTAAAGTGTGAATAATATTATCTATAATCTGATTGACCTTAGTTGCATAATCTCGGTAGGTATTAAAACGTTTGGGATAGAAATATATTTCATTGTCACCCACTCTTTCATTGGTCATTCAAATCACAGAAAAACTGTGTACATTTTAGTAAAAGTCTAAAAGAATCACATTGATTTACAGCCCGGCTATTGAAAATATATGTTCATATGTTTTATGACACAAGGCATTAAGCTACTGACTGAACGCACTAACTTTCTTACAGTTAAATAAAACCGATAATCTTCAGCGTTAGGTCTGTTGACTTTCGCTATGGTACAAAATATAAAATAATCATGTCCAAAAAAAGACGCTTTGGTTACAACTGATTGAAGAATGTCAACATTCTCTTAATGGGGGCAATATGGATGAAGTCTCAGTATATTTATTTAATATATTTTATTGAAGGACGAGAAAAGGTTCAAAATGTGGTATTGAAAATGGCTGGTTAGGTCTGTCCCATATACGCGATGGATTCGTAATTTATACGTGTTTTTTTCTTAAATATTTTAAGCTCTTGACCATAAAATTAAAATGATTCGGATTACTGATAGATAAATCATGTCTGCTTTGAAATTTTTAAAACATCACCCATTGCACATATTTGTAAAAATATTTCGTACAGTAAGTTCGTGACGTCTTACGTATGACTGAGTTGAAGCTTTCTGAACTCGAAAAAACTATAAGGAACACCATTAATATTCCTTTATCAGACTTATATCATGCATTGTTTTTCAGAAGAATTTCAGCATAAATCAATTAATAATTTCTCATATATTTAGATAAACAAGTGAGAGTAAGACACATGACTCTCTTCAGGAGAAGTGACTTATCACCGCAGACAACTACTTTTCTAGGACTTGGTTTTCATTGATAAAACCAGAGCCAAATAAATTATTGCTGAAAAAATATCATATTTATATATGTTCATATGTTTTATGACGCGAGGCATTAATGAATGCCATTTAGCCATAGCCATTTGTGTAATAGCATAACATTATTGGTATAGTTTTATTTTGTATAAATCTTAAAGCCAATGGTACAGGTAAACGAATTCACCGTGGTGTCACGAAACAGGTTCATCATTAAAGGAACCTAATAAAATACTCATACCTTTACTGTCCACAGTTATACTTATTACGAAACATTTCAACGAATTGAATATTGCAAGCATATTGAGTATTTTATTTGACTCCTCCCTAGTAATAGTTATCATATTACTCTGTATTTAGCCGCTGATATCATGGGAATAGGCACCTAAGATCCTTTTTTTCAAGTAGGTAGCTTTTAAAGATATTTGCTAACAATAAGTTGACTCCGTGTTGATAATTACCGAGTAGAAAAAGGTTTCTTGGACCTCGAATCGACCTTCGGACTTCTATCTTGCCGGGGTAATGAGCTGAACACCACGATATCCATGATTCCTGACCACAAAAGCAATTTTTACAATGAACTATAGAAGTTAGGAACCATTCTATATTATGTTCCATCAGGGATGGTAGTCGTGAGGTGTAATTGGGCATTCAAAAAACAAGGAAGCTACTTTCCATGAGAATAGATGCTATACATTATCGAAAATGGCAATTAGCCACCACTATAAAATTTCACTTACGTGAATAGGCCCGGCAAGCTAAAAGTCGATAATTCAATTTCCGGTCCTGGAAACATTTATTCTCAGGAAACATGGAACACAATTGCTTGTCATGAATAACATCAGGGTAAAATCTTACATATGCATCTGCAAAATACCCTGCAAGCCACCGTAAGAGTGTGTGGCAGGGGGTGAACCACACCAGGCATCCATTACAAAACAGAAAACTTACTACCACGCGGGCATGCAAAAAAATACTAATCAATTTATATGCTACTTACCATCCCCTGCCACGCACCTGTATGATGGCTTGCCGGATATTATGTTGATGTGTATGATGCCAAATGTCACAATGCTACCACCTCGAGGAAAATATCAAGCATGCGAGACACTGAAATGTTATCCATGAATGACAAATCGCCTCTGAGATTGAAAACTATGATCCCAGACTTAATAACACGTTGACCACTCCGCAGGCAGAGCTGACTCCCGGATCCCCAGCTACATAACGTCACAAATCCTCGGGCCGGCAATCGGCGATGCCCTAATCGAGACGGCCGAATGCGCGGGGTCGCTGCTTAACTTCGGTGGCGCGGGGCACCGAAGAGGAGGGCGCGGATGCGAGGACACGACATCCCCGGGGCGCCGGGGGCGGGCCAGCACCTCGAACGAGCTGGAGCAGTGGAAATCGGGGGCGTCGTCGGACATGCCCAGGGGCGTCCGCTCCGCCGCCGTGGACCAGTTGAGGATGCTCTTCTCGCCCCGGCTGGACAACGTGATCATCGAGACGGCGGCCATCTGCTGCTGCTGCTGCCGGAGCAAGATGGCCGAGAGGCTGGAGCGAGACGTGAGGGAGTGGAAGCGGGAGTTGGCGGAGAAGCGGGAGAGAGAGAGAAAGGCGTCGGCGGAGATGCAGAGGTGCCGCGAGGAGGACGAGGGCGGAGGGCGCGAGCTGGAGGAGTCGCAGGCGCGGGAGGGAGACGAGCGGCGGAGGAGGAAGTGTGCCGACGCGGATGGGCGACACAGCAGAGGAGACACGGTGAGGACTTGGGGTCATGGGCGTCCACTGGGAGGGAGCCGACATGGTACTCGCGTTAACTCTCGGCCAGTTACCGGATATTGCCGACACAAAGGTTATGAAGGGCACTCCTTAATTATTATTACAAGTATTCTGCGGGTAGAACCAGGGGTGTCAGGTTTTCGAAGACCGCGGGTCATGCGCGTACACTGGAGGGAAGCCAACAAGATACTCGTATTAACTCCAAGCCATCTTCTTAGCCGGAAACTATTTCCGGCATGGAAGCTAAAATGTACGTTCCTTAATTATTACCACAAGCATTCTACGGGTTAAATCAGTGGTGATCAACGTTTTTAAGACAATGGGCTATTTTAGTGAAATAATGGACAAGTAGACACAAAGTGTCACAAGAGCACGTAAGTAATAATTATAACAAGAGAGCACGTAAATATAGAGTATATATAGAGCACGTAATATAACAAAACAGCGAGTTGTGGGATAGAACAGCCAGATTAATGTTGTAAGGCAAATAACTGATTTTTTTCACTGCTCTATCGTTCAGTAAGTACCTGAGATTTTCCTTTGTTCTAGACTGTTATTGTTTCTAATGCTTACGATTCAAGTTCCAACATGTATCAACTTGTAGATTTTAATTTTGATACAAACTTTAGTTGCAATTCGATTAAGCAGTGATATGTAGGTACTTGTGGAAAGGCTCAAGGCTAATCAGCCATGAAAGGTATCCCAGAAAAACGATGAACTAGTGTAACCATAAGGATTAGACTGTAATATGGATATCTATTTTCCCTACTTTTTTTAACCTCAGCTTTCGTCGAATTCAACACAACTTTGTAGAACATTCATTTATTCAACCTAAGTGTAAAGGCCTGCATTGATGTTACTGTAAATTATCGCATTTGTCCCACATGAACGCTAGAGACACGACGAGTCTAGCTGGTAAATGACAAGGCCACGTCCATTACCTATCGTTCATTGTCTCGGACCGTACTAGTCAAAAGATGCATTCGACTCTTTTCTCCACAAACCATATGTTTTAGGAATAAGAATAGCAAATTCCTTGGAAAAAAAGAACCTCATCAAATAATCATACATGTAATTTTACATTAAATGTGATTTAATTTTTCGTGGCAATGTTTCTCCTTGGAGCGCAGATGGACCGAGGGATTCAGGTTCAAATTCCCATGTTACGATAAGTTTAGGAAGAAAAAAATCTATCCACTAAATAAGATTTTCACATAACGTTCTTCTTTACTCCTGCATGCATCCTATCATATCTTTCCTCCCTAACTACCTAAGATTTCGGCACCTAAATACCATACTACCTTTGCTCTTCTCCTGTCTCTATCCGCCCAGTACGATTTAAAAGAATGTGTACAGATTTAAAAGAATTCGCGATGCTCCCCTATATTATTTCAAGAAAGTCGCATCTCAAATCCCAAGCTATGAATTGTGCATTCCGGTTTGATTTTTTTGCTAAAAATATTACTCTGTATTTCAAAATAAAGCATATCAACTTCTGGATTCAATGCTTATAACCAATTCAAAGATTAAATTTTTCATTATTTCAAAGCTATCATATTGTGAGAGGGACTAAGGAAAGAGAGTGAGGAAACAAGTTGAAAGACTGAATTGGAATTTTACATTATCAACGATTAAATTTGTTAGAGTGGCCCAGAAAACTCCATTCTTGCATTAAAACTGCGAGTCATCGACGCCTATTGAAGAAACACTAATTCTCTTTTTAGAGCGTTATCTGTTTATTAACTAATATAAAAAGCATGGCCCAATTCTGGCGAGATTTTGTGCTTCAGATTTATCATCGTTAGAAAAAAATAACTTCATTTATTAAATCACGTTGATACACGTCGTGTTTAATAAATAAAAGTGGGCAGTGCCAATGTATTTTCTTACAACGAAATAAAAAGCATGTTAAAAATAACCCATCCTCAATAAAACACATTTCAGCTGAAAACGCGGGAAAATGATAATTTGACTATTGTCATTCAAGTGAAATACTACCGCTTAATTTTATATAAAATACCTGAAATAGTATGATCCTTCGTAAATAGATAATTCTTCGTTCAAATTATGAGACATCGGCATACTAACTAGACAATACGGCATGAATGAAAGGCAGAAAGTTTATGAGAGCGGTGGTGACACGATTCCGCCGGGATTCCATTCATAGGCATGAGATAATTTCCTAAACATAGTAGTCGTGTTTGTCTCAACTAAGGCAATCTATAAAGTTGATTCCCCCCCCCCCCCTCCCAACCAACGTCCAAAGTGAAATTTATATTTTTGTGCAGTTTATTTGAAATGAAAGTAAAATTATCCTATGCCGTTCGCTACCCGACCAATGACATAAAATATCGTCGACGTAATGATGCCAATGAAAAACATTTTTTGAAGAGAATACTTACCTTGAAACAAAGATTTTCCAAATGTTCCGCAGCAATATCAGCTAAGATAGGGGAAAGAGCCCATGGAGAGGCCGCAAAATTAAGAGATCTCTAAACTCTCGAACCACTCTACAATTAACATTAAATTCTACAATTAGATCACACTATTTCAACTTTTTTTCTTTTTTTAGCATGAAGAAGTTTCACAACTTAATGCCTGAAACTTACTGATATTTCATAACTAATTATAACAGTTAACCGTTTAATATTAACTATCCTGTTTTGAAAAAAAAACGAAATCGTTTCTTCAATTTCCCAAGTATTCAGAGCTGTATTCTAAGATAATTTTCCTTGATTCAAATTGAACTCTCAACTATTTCTCTGTTTCAAAGGCCAGAAGGCCATCAAATGTAGCAAGGAGTTCAAGGCCGTGCCAGAAGTCCAAGGTCACATCAGAAGAAATGCATACCCAATATCTTCCCGACGCACCTCAAGAAGACGACTTTGGGACGGCGGCTAAAACCAAATGTCGTAAAAAGCCTAGAGCAGTACCAACTGAACCGACCGCCGAAGCACCACAACAACTGAGTAAGGGCGTGCAAATGTCCGAAAACGAAATACTGCTGGCGCAAATAGACTACGCTAAAAGAATGGTGAACACCGCCGACAAAATATCTCAGACTGATGAGCAGGTAATTTTTACACCACCAACTATGATAAAGCAGGAGCCGGAAACGGAGAATTACGAGAAAAATTGGTATGGTGGTGCTGCTAGCAGGTGTCCTGACGAAAAAAGACCGCTTCGGATGAAAGAAGAATCCGATGCGTGCGATCGATCGGGAGATGCTCCTGGAGTAGAAGGGGACGTGGCCAGAGCTATGACTCTATCTAAAGATTTGATAGACACGATAGCTTTGCAGGCTCGTGCAATCGGAGGGGTTCTTGAATTGCGAAATTCTTTGTTGCCAAAAGAAAATACGTCCGCGAGCGAAACGTACGCCCAGGAAACGTCTGCTCCACGAGACAGGCACCGAAAACCATCACGTCGACGGATTTCCCGCGATCCGATGAAGGAAAGCAAATCATTTGATCGGTGCGGTTCAATGCGAGATCAAACAGGGAGTCGTTCAATCAGAAGGAAATCTTCGCTGACAGGAAGCACGAGATATGAAAACGACTACACTTGTGATAACCTAGTCCAAGGGAGATCTTCGTCAATGAAGAGTAGAAACTCGGAGAATGGCCGGTCGCCACACTCAATCTCGCAGGCAAAGCAATCTCTCGTTGGGAAAGGAGTTGACTCTGAGGATCAACGTCTCGACTATCCTAAAGAAGGCGGGAACCCAGCTTCTCGTCACATGGGATCGCAAGAGGAAGAACCGTCATGCAGCTCATCGATGAACTACAGTTCTTTCGTCAACGAGATGCATTTCACCGACAACGAAAGCTGCAATAGAGAGGCGTATGGTGCAAGCAGTAGTAAGCAGTCAGAAGAAAAACCCCCCAAGTATCCAATCCGAGGAAAGTCAAAGTCCTCAGATACTGCAGATAGAGCTGATTCATACGGTTATTCTGAGGAAAGTTGTAAGCAATCACGTGAAAGCCAGTGTATTTGTGGTAGCTCCTTCAGCAATGCGTCGCAAGGAGAAAAATTACCCACTGGAAGTGGAGTAACTCTTGTTGAAGAACTGATCAGCGCCACAGAGCGCAGTGGAGAAATCTCAAAATGCGATAGTTCGTCAGTTCGACGACAGTCACGGACCGAATCGATTTCGAATGAGGAATGCGAAAAAGAAAGACAAAATTCGATAGCTGGCATCAGTTCTGAAGCGAAAAGAGTGCCGGAAGATTACTGTCAGATAATACAGGAAGGAAGCAGTCAAATGACGTCGCATCCATCTAATGCGGTGGATCAAAGTGACGATAGAAAAACTCTAGAAACCCAATCGGGAATCGATAAAAGCAGGATCCAAGGAGAGGAAGAAACGGTGTCCCAAGCAAAAAAGTCATTTGAATTTGAAAAATCGAGCTCAGGAGGACCGAAGGATAGCGTTATAAGAGAAAGGCCCACCCCCACATCAACTTGCTTCGAGCCCAGATGCTCCGATGCTGGGCTAACGAGGAGGGATGATTACATGACGAGCGGAAGACCGACGTCGAAGAGGGAAATAAATCTCATAGAAGTCGAAGAAATACCTTCACTGGACGGGAAAACAGCGAAGGTCATCACGAGGAAGGAAACGGTCACGGAGGTCAAGGACTTGGACGTCAGAGACGAAACACCTGACGATAAGGAGGGCACCACTGGCGGCGTTGTGATAAAGGCGGACCCGTGCGAGTCCACCTTCGTCGCTACGGGCACACCGCCCGAGCATCGAAGCGGATTCCTCAATGCGTTCAAAAGGAGGAGCGGATATAAAAGAAGCAAAAAGACGTGCGAAGTCGCGGTCACCCCGGAGGGGACGCACTCCACAACCGTCGAGGAGGAAGAAAAGGTGGAAACAAAGCCCGCACAAGCTTGCCTCGGTGAAGGGGCGACTGCGCAGGAGGCTCCAACGGTGAGTACTAAGAACTTTCTAAATACTATTTCAATGATTTCTAGTGACCAACACAACGGCAGCAGGTTGCAGCTCAAATTTAAGAAAGATGGCCTTGAAAACTTGCGTATTTCATCCCTGTGTAGAAAATCCTGCACGCTATGAGAGAGTTTAACTGTCACAAGATAGGATACCCAACAGACAATTGCCACACTACGGGTCTGATAGGGAAATAAATAGTGTGCTTGAGAGAACACTTGCAAACCGAGTTTTGTTGGATGAATAAAGTTTAAGATTAGGGGCTGTGTGAAAATTTTAGCGCAATCCTGATTGGATTGCAACCTACTTAATGAAAACAGCGACGTGCATCTTTAAAAGCTAATAACAGCTGAATAATGACGGTTCAACTTATAAATTATTCAAACTAAGATGTACTAAAATACAATGCCTAATCTTATTAATTGAAAACTGGGCAATTTAATTAAGCACATTTCTATCTCTAATTTTCTTTGATTTTAAATATATCAGAAAACACTTAATGAGGAGAGATTTGTTCTACTTTAGTCGTTACGACGGAATAAAAAAGTCAATATTTGAGGAAAGTTGAATTTGTATGAATGCAACCACGTTTAGAAAGATGCCAAACAACATCACAACCCTATGGTGGGTGTAGTTGATGAGGGTAGAGTTTAGCAAGTACTTAGCCCTTCGATGTGTAAAATTAACTACCATAGTGACGGGAACAGATCCTTTCCAAGTGTCGCGAGTGATTTCTTAGGAATTCACTACTCTAGAAATGATACCAAAATGCCTCACAGCTTAGTTCAACTCGTCATGTTCAAAGAAGCATCTCCAGGATTTTAACTAGAACATTCAGTCAGCAGCTCAAAGTTGCACGAACTGGGCAAAAAATCATGCATAGCAAAGTAATTGTTAATTTATTTCTGAATTACGTTTTTAATAATTAACACAAGGATCTGTTACTGGCCTGAAAGATCATCCTCAATTATCCGACATTTAAACAGAATTTTAACGAGTAGTTAATTATTGAATAGGTAATTCATTATCACTGTCACAAGGCAACAAACCTAAGATTGTATTATCTAGTATTTTTCCAGAAAATACTATTAACGAATGTTTCTCGGACTTTCCGCCGGGTAATAGGCTCCATTTAAGCCCGAGTTTCGAAAAGCGACTCGCTTTTCATCCTCAGGGCTTCTGAGTGCCGGATTTTTCATTATTGCCGTTATACATAAATTAAAATAAATTTTTAAATTGTATTCGAGAGATAATGAAGGGCGGCCCGGCGGTGAATATTCAAGGAGGCCGGCGGCAGTCAGACCCGTTAAATTTAGACCGATGTCCTGATCAATCAGGAGACACCTGACCCAGGCCAAAGATATACCTATATAATGGAAATAATGAAAATTCCGGCACTCAGAAGCCTTGAGGATGAAAAGCGAGTCGCTTTTTGAAACGTTGACTGAAATGGAGCCTATTTATTCGGTGGAGAGCCCGAGAAACATTCGTTAATAATCCTAAGATTGGATGGACACAGCTCTTCCATCAATGGGGAATATACATGAAATTTGTTTCTCGAAGATTAATAATGTACTTGATACGAAATTTTCTCACCAATTTAAATATATAAGCCAAATTTTTCTACGCCCACCACAAATATTATTAAATTATATTAAAATGTTCCCGAAAATCGACGAAAGTCACGTGACCTGAAACGCCTTCTGACGTCACTGCACGGTATAGGTTCCATATTGCTACAAAGATAGACATTTATATTTGAAGGCAAACGAAGTGAATATATTATTTTGAGGTTTTTAGCCGTTTCTCGAAAGAAACTTAGACTGAATAAATACTTAAAAAAGCACATTCCGACAATTTCCTCTGGTTGACTCCCTTATGGCGGCGTTCTTCTTTAAAAGCCAGCGATTGCATAGACGTAGTAGAAATTATTGGGCAATAAACAGGCATTATATAATTAATGGACGATTTGCTCGTTACCACCCATACTAAGTAAATGAAAAATCGAAATACAATCGTTTATTGCAACAAACAAATGAGATAAATACATACGTTATTGCCAAGTATTCATTTAACAACTTAACTCCACGCATAAACAGATAAACAACGCCCTTAGTGATACCGTGCCGTGATGTCATGCGATGACGTCGTGTTTTTAAGCTGCCGAAAAATTACAATTTTCAAAGAGTGATATCTTTGTAACGCAACTTAATTCTTCAGCAAAATTTTCGCCAAGCACATTTTAGCTAATAAACTTCACAGTCAAAGAGTTATAAAAAATAGTGCATGTTCCCCATTCTCCGATCGGCTAACCCCTTCACATTAACATAATTCTTCTCTTTCACAACCTGCACTTCTTTTTTCATATATCTCATTGATATCTATGCTTTTTTCTCCTCGTGAAGATAGGAGATGTTTGGGACGTAGAGAGTGGCGAGAAGCTGCCGGAGGATTCCTCTCAGACCAGCCTCCGCTTCCCGGTCCGCGACGATAGGGGCTGCGTGGTCGGAGTCCGAGAAGTGGACCTCCCACCCGCGTCGCCCTCGCAAGGCGAGCCCAGGGACAAGCGGGCTTCTCGTCGCTGCCGGAAGGACAAGCGAGACGCGGGCGGCGGGCGCAAGTCTGCGCCGCGCACCTTGTGGGCCATCGCGCGGATCAACGAGTTCGGGGGCGGCGAGCGGACCCTGGAGATAGTGGAGACGGACGAGAGGAGGCCGGAGACGCACGGCAAGGCTCCCGAGTTCGGAAAGGAAGTCTTCGTCTTCGTCCCCCCGAGCAAGAGGAGGGCGGAGAGTGCTCCGACTCTCTGGGACGAAACTAAACTTCATTAGGTTACGTGACCTAATAAAAACATCGCCGAAAATATTCGCGGACAGGCCGAAGTCAATTAGTGCTTTCATTAGTCACTCTTCCCCTCCGTTTTATATTTAAGCCCTCAATGAGGGTACACCTGAATGTACTGTGGTCATTGGCATCAGTGGTCAGTCTCAGTGTAGGGATGGCGTTAACTTCCTAGTCTTTCAAAAATTTACGACAGATTAATAAAAGGTTTCGGACTTATTGGGGGATCCTTTTAGAGCGTTTTCAGATTTTCTCACTGTTATCCCATTAAGTGCAATAAGAACATTTAATTTAAGCACTTACTTCAAGCAGGAATATACAACATGGATCGAACCAAATATCACAGTTAACAAGCAAAAACTACTACATCTTCCGGAAGGTATAAGCTTTAATTCATATTATTAAGCATTAATTAAATTTATTACCGTTGCATTTTCAAGACAAAACACCAAAATACACATTCCCAAGTGCAAGAACGTGGTAAAATCTGGGAAAGATCCAATGCCAGGACACAATAACGGAGGCAGTGGATGATTATATAAAAATTACAAGAAATATTTTTTGAAAAGTGAAACCAGACACGAGGAAAAACATTTTCACAATCAAATATTTATTTTGAGGTAATATCAATCTTGTATCATTACATATCACGCAGAAGATAGCTAAAGGGTCTAAAGACTTTAATTGATTATCGAAGGTAGGGAGGGAGAGTGTTAGGTGACGGAATGGACAGGAGAATATTCTGAAGGCGCTGCTTGGAATAATTCGGCAGAGGGTTAAAGTTTTAAAACTATGTTGTCTTTCACTAAGCTGCGTCGTAATCGAACTGACCTCTAATTTTTTCAAGTGTCTTATTGTACGCCATTAAATTGTTTAAATCATGTAAGCAGAATTTATTAAGTTTTATCGTTGATAGAAGAACACTAAAATGATCATGTTTCTGCGCAAATGCTGAATGCGTTTTTTTAAATGGATGTAACTATGTGAATGAATGCGATAAAGGTTATTTGTTCCGAATGCGATTTATTCCACTATTGGAGACTTGATAAATTTCAGATGAGTTTTCAGATGACTGGCATTTTGGACATAAAAATAGGATTTTATCAGAATGCTTTTGTAACAAATCCACTCTATATTCAGAATCATTAATTAAAATAGTGACATTAATTACGTAAATGGGAGACGTTCAAAGTAAATTCCTTGAAAAAAAAGATGCGATACTTTTCTCGTCAGCCATAGCCGAGTAGTTATTGATAATAAAAAACTATAAACACCTAGTTAATAGTAAAATGGGTAAAAAAACAGGTGAGGAAAGAGTAGGTACAGGAAATCAATACTTGGCCAACTCTGGGCAAAAAAGTACGCTCAAACTACCTCAGAAGAAAGCTATTTACCGGGTGAATATATCGCCCACTGCGTGCAAATTGTAGATGTAAATTTGGTTCCTCCGATAAATAAGTCTATATCGCACCGCCTGACCTAAACTTACAAGCATGAAAAACGCAATATCTCTAAATGAGGTGGGTTTCGAAACTGCAACATTTGTATCTCCTGGCCAGCGTGTCGACGGGCTGTAAAACCACCTTGTGGAGTTCAAATTACAACGATTATAACAAATATTCTTTCAATATTTTTGATAAATTATTAACCTCAATCCTGGTCAAAAATGTGTATATGATGATGAAAAGGTAATCACAATAACGCTTTTTTTCCCCATGAGTTCCCAAGCCCCAAATGATTGTACTCCTTTTTGCCCTACAAGACAGCGGAAAACGTATTTACAGCTTCAGAAGTAGAAAGTGAATCTCTGTGTATATCGAATCCATATTGCTATAGTCCCTATAAATGTTCTGTGCTAAGTGAGACAGATCTATTGAAGTCCTTCAATTCCATCCCAATCCCTCTTACCCCACCGATATTTTATAATTAGGTACCAGAATTTACGGACACTATTAAATTCTCCAGCAAAAATGTTTATTTTCTGGTGTAGCAATTGGGTTCCTCATTGGAAAATTCTGATGAACCTGGAATGAAATCACGGATATGCACGTTGCTGGGCTTATTGTTTAGTTAATGACGTCAGCTCGCAGAATCTTATTTAAATATCTGTGGTTTACCGATTTCTTTTCCGTTAAAATATGGACTGAGAAGAAAAGGATTGAATTGTAGTCCAAACTTTATAGAGAACTGTTATACATGTAGGTAAACTAGACGAAATATTCAATGTCATGAACGAAAAATCATTTTTTTGTGCGACTATCCTTTACGCGGGTCTACACGGCGTTAGGTCAACCTTGGAGGTAGTAAGATAGGGATTTTCAAAATCAAACGATAAGATGGTAAGACGGTAAGATGCTGTTCTTAGTCAGTCCACTTGATAATATCACCCGTCTTTAAATGAATTATTTTAAGTTCTCAGGAGTAAGAAGAAGCAAGACTCACCACTTTTCTTCGAGAGTTATGAGGGTGAAAACTAGGTTGCATCATAACTCGACTAAAGCACAGCTCCCGTCCCAGCTATCCATTAACCTCTCGAAGAAAATCAAAATTGGCCATCTTAATCCCTGTGAATGGGCATAAAAATAACAAGCGAGTAACAAATACATTCCTTTTTTAAATACTCAATATCAATATATAAATAAATATTGAATTTATTTGTTTGAATTTTACAATCAAGCACCATAAAATATTGGTAAACTCTCAATGTCACACGGATAAATCTCATTATCACTGAGTAATAACTTTTTATCACATACACTCAGAATACTATAGCACAGAAGTTCTCAAAACTCAACGTCCCACTGAACATCAGTGAAAATAACACTTCACATTCCACTCAAATATTTGTCGTGCATCGCCAATTAACACAGTAAATACATTTACCAAATTACTAGAATATGCACATTCAAAAAATGGTGGAAGTAAAATCTGAAACATTTGTCAAAGTTTCGAGATTTTCGGTAGAATAAAAAAATGTTGCAACCACAATAAGCTTTTAGCCATAGTTGCTCGAGCCAGTATCAGGTATGCACACAGCAAAATTTGTTCACCATTAAATTTTATCGGGCCATGATACGGAAATCACGAAGGGATAAAATAAATCCAAGATAGTTATCGCTATAGTCAAAGAGATTTCAACACTGACCAATCAGTCCAAATGAAATTAAATAAAACAATCGCCTCAAGAACTGAATCCTGGAATATTCGAGAGTATCATTGCGTCGAAAATCAGACATTAACTACCTCGAAAGAAAGAATACGTTTCAAACTCGAGTGGAACGCAAAATAATTATCTCGAGCCCGATCGATGTAATGAATTGCCCTTTGATCCGTCGGCAGCCTTAGGCTAATGGGACGTTCTATTTTCATCCATCGTCAAGAATCCCATATGCTGGAATGTATCTGGGTGAGAGACGTAGACGGGTGCTCCGTGCATAAGGGGAAGTGATTCGCTTGTTGAGATTTCCGTGGTCTGCAAGCGTTCAAGTCCCCAGGGACTGCAAGCTCCGACCAATCCGGATCTCCGAACCGTTTAACCACTATCACCACCCCACGGAAATCAGCTTCCTCCTTCATTTCTCGCCTTTTCTGCTCAAGAAGGGTTCTTTTCCCTCGCAGTATTCGTGGCTCTGGTCGCCAGAGGTGACCCTTTTCTGGCACCCTTAGGAACGTTTTTGGATTTCCCCCGGCGAGCAGATAACAGTGTTTTTGGTTTACCCAGGGCAAAGGGGGGGCTGTCGGCTGTTGGCACGATGTAAATGCCCCTGGCGCTGTAAGAAAAGCACGATGAGTGTCTTGTGCATCGTTTGGTAAAGAGGGATTTCGGCTAATTTAATCGCTTAATTACTGGTTGAGGAGAAATAAGCAACCATTTTCTGAATGTTATCATATTCATTCGTTACGTGAAAGGTAAGAGTACTTTAGGTATTCGTAATGCAACAAGTATTAAGAATGTAACCATTATCATCTCACACAGCATTTTTGAGTCATGGAGATATTTAGCATGGAAAGAAAGTGGTTAAGAAAAACACAGGCGCCTCGTTCTCCAAAAATATAAGCTCTACAAGCCATTCTTGATGAATGAAAATGTGAATTCATGCTTACTTCTTCCATGCTAAAATTACAGCATTAAATCTCCATTAAATGAAAAGCTAATTGATTAATATAATAGTTTTAAAGAGTTGAATCAGAGTTCACTTTTTTGTTCCAGTAAATTTTGACACCACTTCATTCTTACAATACTTTTGTTTATTTGTTATTTGACTAGTTCAAAAAAAATTGTTATTTGACTAGTTCAAAATACCAGCAGTTTTTAAGTCCTTACCTTGTTGAGCAAAATTCTCCCATCTGCGTTAGAAGCTCTGCACTTGGAGTGCAGTATCCCACCACATATAAGAAATAACTTGGGCAAGACAACCCGTAGAAGCCTGATGATTTCTTGTCCACAGACTCCGCGAAATAATAAACTGAAAGAACGTGACTGCAGAGCTGTATATCTATAAGATAAAAAATCGCAGAAAAAGTTTATTCAGGATAAGAATAATTATTTTATACGCAGAGCTAAAATACTAGTCTTGTGGCACATGTAATCGGGCGCTAATTTAGTGTGAAATCCAACACATTAAGAGATTGCGTGCACAAATTCGTGAAATATTTTCACCTAGTGTTCCAATTAGGCAAAATTGACTAAAATACCATGACAAACTCGCGACTAAGCTTAAAGTAAAGCCACTGAGTGCGTCCACCAAGTTGCGGATGGTGGGTCGATCTCGAGATATAGCGGGTAGCTGTGCGATAAGCGAGTTTACTCATCGAATAAGTAGTTGTGGCCGAAAAGCGACGGCATTCCGAGGGGGTATTGGTCTATCCCTGGGTAAGGTAGGTCATTTAATTATATAGTTACCTGTGAAGATGCCATGCATACCTGTGAAGATGCCATGGATTATTTTCAATATATATATAAGATATATATAACATATATATATATATAAGCAACATGTTCATCCTTAGTGAATGAATCAGCCTCATTCATAATTTCTGAAGCCTTTTGATAGTTGAGAATTCACGTGCGATCATTTCCTGCACTTTCCCCATAAAACCGAAAGTAAATGGGATCATGGGTATGGTGGCTAGAACACTGGACTCACATCCCGAGGGCCTGGGTTCGAATCCCGGCAAAGGCGGATTTATTTGGACTTAAGTGCCTTATAATTTGCATTCGCGTTCAGCACTCCGTACGTTGGATGAGACATTAATCTGTGGTCCCCTTGGCGTATTTCGTTAATAGTAGGCTAAAGCCGATGCCGGGTTTCTCTGCACCCTTCCTCCGTTCCCTGAAAACTCCTACCTTTACCCATTCACCCACCTATCCTCTCTGGTGCGATTGGTCTCAGTTACCTCTGGCCTCCACCAAATAACAGAAAACAATGACACCTGCAATTACGCGATGCCACTAATCACGAATATAAACCTGGAGAGTCTCTTAATGTACTTGCTACCTGTTACTATATGCTACCTGTTACTACATATAACTTCGATGGTTATTAAATAATAAACCTATCTCTGGAGATAATTATGAAACGCCCTATAGCTATGAAATCTATATGGTGTTCCACGTTTTTGGCATCGAAAGTCACTCACTATTTGCCGTCGCACAGGCTGGTTGGCTTCGTCCACCATTGACGTAGAAATCCACGTGACCCGTTGCTTCAATCTTCCCGAACACGCCTGAGTTGGTGTGGATCACGTCCACAAAGTGAGCATCAGTGGCATCCAGTTTCCAGGACCTCCTTAGAGAGGCGAAGAACGGCAAGGCAGGGTCCAGACCTGAGAGCAACCCGTTTTGGAGAAAAAAAAAGTCTAATGACAGAAAGGAATTAAAACCCAGTACAAAACACATAATTTTTTTTAACTTTTGCGTTGGCTAACGGCGATGTACATTGCTTCAATTCTAATAATTCATATTAATAGAAGATAGAATATTCAAGCTCTTTATGCATAATATGCCCTCAACAAAATCGATAGAAATTAACCTACAAGTTAAAAAATGTCAATTAATATAAACAGAAATCACGTTGACCTATAAATGAATTGAAAATAATCCATTTCTGTTGAATACGGGCAGGGAATGTTTGAGTACCCACATTTACTATGATTCTCGCAGATGTCCGCTTTTTCATAAGACAGAGAGTATTACTTTTCTCCACTAAACTGCAGAAATTAACTTCTTTACATGCCTACTAGTAGTTTATCATTTTTTCATTAACTTCACAACCTTGCCACCAAACCTCAATAAAAGTACTCCGATGAGTACAATAATTATTACATATAAATTAGATACATTTATCAGTCAAAGTGGTGAAAAAGAGTTCATTTTTGGGGTTTAGTAGCTAAGAATAATCAAAATTGATATGTGTTCCAATGCTCCAATGACTTTTCAAAGAGCAGCAGGTAAATTCAAGGCTTGAGACTTTCAACATAAAACTACTATGGTTTCCTTAAGGCTCGTCCACATAATACGAATTAGGAATTAATGGCCAAAATATATAGATACATATTCTGCCAGCATATGCAAGGATATAGATATTTGGAATTTATCATGGTTAGCATTCATGTATGACCTAATGTCTTTCAAGGTTTGGTAAAGTTTTTGCCACACAAAATCTGTCATTTTCATCGCAGTGCTTACAAGTCTAGAGGCCGCTTTACACGACACAATTTTTTGTACAATTTCTTGTAAAAACTGAGAGAAATTGTATGTTTGTCTGAATGGAATTAGAACAGGTTATATTTCCCGTTCAGTCATTCAGACAATCTTACAAGCGTTCGTACAATTTGCCGCTTTACACGGTACAATTTTCTCATACAAGAGTTTGTACAAGAAATACAAGTACAAGAAATTGTACAAAAAATTGTAACGTGTAAAACGGCCTTAAGGCCATTGCAAGAAGATATAGAACGTTCTTTTTTCTAGAATGTACACAGGTGCAATCCCTGTCAGTGATCCAACTCACCCGTAATCCTCCCGAGCTTCTTACCGCCGGAGAGATCGTTAGAGGCAAAGGCGGCCAGGTGTGCACCAAGGCTAAGTCCCAGGGCGTGCACCTTGGATACGTCCAAACCGGTAGTGTTCGAGAGACCCTCAAGGAACTGAGCCAAGCAATGCCCTCCCTGGGAAAAACACAAGAATGAAATGCCAAGATACTGTATAGCAAACATCTCCAAATGTTTTGTTTGACCATCGCGAAATTAGAATGTATTTCTAGATATAGCTTTTCAAATATTACACTAGTGAATCACCTGTGGTTTTTCTGCAGTCTATCACCTTCCAGAAACGAAAATTTTGCACAAAACGAAATGCAAGTGCGCTGGAAGATGTGAATTGATATCAGAAACGCTGGTAAAACGGATAATTCTCTACTGAAACTGTCTAATACTAGAAGAATCCTGACTCAAATTGCCCCCAATTTTTTTTTTTAATGGTTAAGTCAGAGGTATAAATGCCTTTTCAAGAATTTAAGGTTTTTACATATGATAGTTAACATAAAACACATATTCTTCACTCCAGTGACGGTTTTCATGGTTAAATTCCGCAAACGATCTCAGTAAATAAACAAGCAAGGTAAACCACCCGTTGTATGAGATGGAGCTAAGACGATGAATAAAACGTTAACGATCTAAACGCAGCCATCGATAAGAATATTCATATTCGGGACGTCGTCAAAATATTCACCATTTATTACGCCAATTTGTAGCTTGCCCTTGCCCATGGTAACCAAAGGACTAGGAAGAGGCTTCGGGCACCCGAACAAATCCCAATCCAAGATAACAGAGGATCTGCAACATTAAAACTTTTGGTAAAACGTGCTATCGCAAATATTTTACGTAAAAAATTAATACAATTAACGCACATATAATTACACTATTCTTGAGCATTCATTATAACTTTATACACTTCCTTCATTAAAATTTATTTTTGGTAGATGTTTTAAATATTCGCACTTCACACAGGCGTGAGTATAGGGATTCTGGGAAGGCATTAGATATCTGAAATTTTCAGTAGCAGAGCACACCTATCCTTACAGGACAGAAGAAGATGGATGGATGGAAACGGCTTTGCTACACTTTGAAGTCAAACCATAGCCGCTTTGGAGTATCGAAAAGATGCCAATGAGAGTAACAATCCCCTACTTACACCATGAGGGTGGAAAGTGGGCGCCATAAAATCATTCCGTTTTGTCCTTCGTCGGGCTCCGTAATCGGGAAATTGACCGTATTGTTCCATGAACAGAACAGCGAAATTTAATGCCACATTGGCATGGAAAGTTGCTGCCACTGTACACGGAAATGTTATCTTTCAATGAATGAAATCTTGAGGGCACAGTATTTCATACTTTCAATTGATAGACGTTTTGTCATGAAAACCTGATATGGTCAACAACATCAATAAAGCTTGCTGAGAGGCTATGGTCACTTTCACTTCACGTTTTTCCCAAAAATAAAAAGCAACATAATCATTACAAGTAAGTCATAACCAACCTGAAGCGTGTTGATGACGGCTGATGGGTAGCATGGAGCACCAGAGAGATTTCCCCAATCCATGTTAATGATATTAAGATCATCGCCATACTGTATGTAAGCTGTTCGAGAAGCAAAGGATAAATTTATACTTATTTGTAATTGACTAATGGGAGTCGCAATTAAAAAGAAGCAAGGACCAAATCACGAAAAACATAACTTCCACCAATTACATGACTTAGAAGCGATAATATTGCATTTACAAAATGCTTTTGTTTTATTTTTCAAAAACTCTTGCATGCCAAGCCACAAGAAATAGATAAAGTTTATTATTCAATTTTGAAGCTCAACGGTTGTCAATTCATTCAGTTGGATGTTAATTGCGAGAGATAAAAGCTAAAATCGGAAATGTTTTATAATGATTATCGAAATTAACTCACCATCTCGCAAGGCAAGAGCAATAAAATCTTCGGCAAAGCCTCCTCCATATCCATGAATGATAACTTTGGTCGGAAGTGAGGGGTCAAATCCTGATGAATCGATATCCTCTTTGGTCACGGGGTAAAACAGCTCTCGCCGATGGAAATTTTTCCCTCCGTTTCTACTAAAATGACATCATAATTTATTCCAGCTTTCGTAAAATGGTTTTACTGTATTTTTCCTACTATTTTTTATTTCAAGTACTGGACCAATCTTATTCGGCAAGGTTTTTGTGTAGCCAAAATTCAACTTCCTTCGAGATTTTTGTATGCGATATTTCAGCAAAAAATTGAAGCACGTCTGTTCTTACCTGGTATACATGTGAAAAGTCACGTCTCTATCACCGCAAGGTTCCCAAAGAGACAGTTTACACGGTCCAAATGGGAGGTACAGCTTTTGCAATGGTGTGATATCACCATAATATCCTCGGAAATTGCCAAGCTCTTTGCTTTCTCTATTTCCGTTTATGTCCGCGCCGCCTGAAATAAGAAACATTTATTATAATATAATGACCAGTAGATAAAACTTCCATGAAGTTTTTTTCAATGATCAGAATAAGAGTATACACCATAACACGTTTTAACCCAAATTAAAAAGTCAATTTATCTGCGGACTCATAAATCAAGCCACAAAAATATTTCTCTGGGACTGATTTTGATACGCGTTCTGAAATCCTCATTGGTGAATGAAAAACACTCAAAGCAACTGTTTTAATCAATTATACCTTGAAGTTTAAAACAAGTTTCCCTGTTAAATTGATTGTGACATAACTCAGCAGCAATTGACATAACTCAGTTGCAATACCTTGATGACTCTTGGTTTCTTATAACGCTGATGGGTTTGAACTCACACTCGAATGAATTTTCGCACCTTAACAAAACTGTACGGGTTTGCTTAATAACTCACAGAAGACATCGTACTCAATATAAGACAGTTTATAAGTTGTATTTCGTAATACTCGAAAACTCTAAGCCCACTAGATCCGGGTTTCTGTCGCATTGCATGTTCTAAAGCGTTCACTTTTTTTAAAGGAAATCTGTATAAAGTCCAGGTTTGTTATTGCATAGAGAATAGAGGTACCGAGCTGCTTCATATCATTAGGAGCAAAATAACACTCCAGTAATCAATATATTGATTCCATCTTGTGTTTCCTGAGCCCACGGAAATAAATCCAGTGGTCGGAGCACTGGCCTCTCATCCCAAGTTCCCGGGTTCGAATTTCGGCAGTGGAAGATATTTATCGTTGGTAAGCCGACACCTACTTGAGTGCTTTGTGGAGAGATTTTGAGTTCAGAACTCCGTTTGTCGGATAGGCGTTAGGCCGCGGTCCCTTTGGCGCATTTTGCTAACAGCAGACCAAATCTGACGCCGGATTCCACTCCGGCCATCCCCTGGCCCTTCCGTTCCCATCCTCGTATCCCTCTCCTCCTGGTCTAAAGTTCATTTAAGTAAGGATGATAGCCTTAAAAAAACACAGATGATGATGATGAAGACGACCGTCAATGTAGATCACACTAGGAAGAAATGCTAATGAAGATCACGGAGGATACATGCCGAGTATGCAATGAAGCACAGGCCAATGTTGATGGGATTAACTATGCTGTTACGAAGGGAATGTTCAAGAGAAAAATAGGAAGGCTGCGACAAGCCCTCCTATTATTCTCTCCTTCTATCAATTCCTGTGGTGATAACTAGCGAAGAAAATAATGATGAATCTAAGATAATGAAATGCACTCGTATGCCATATCGTCACAGCAGACCACGTAGCGTTTCACAATGACGAATCCTTCTCTAAAGCTATTTTCTCAATTACTACACTTCTGTCTTGGACCGTAAAGCGAGAATGGCTATTTTTTTGCAAAAATATGATTTTCAAGCAATCGTGGTTATTCAAATGTGACGGCCGAAGGGCTAATTTACTAGGTAGGATAGGTGGGTTGATAGACAAAGATAGAATTTCAGAAATCGGATGAAGGATAGAAAGAAATTCGGCATCACCATTATCCTACTCTTGAAAAGAAAGATGCCTAGTGCTCAATGGTATAACGTCCCTTCAGACGGACGGGCTACTGAACTTGAAGTGGGGGCTCCACTTCTCACTCAAGTAGGGACGAGTACAAAAATGAAAAATTTCAGTTAAAAACCTATGTCAACAACGTACGTACATACTTCACTAACACCGAGGGAGTAGTCAAAATTCAGTGATCTTCTTCACGTTTCTTGGAGGGAGTTAGGATATGCTGTGAATAGCCATTGGTAGGCAGAGATTATAACACTGGGAACCTCTTCTATAAATTATTAGCAATCATGAGAGCAATGAGAGCATCTAACCCACGCCGCGGAAACCTTCGATCAAATTATTAGCAATGTTAAATGAAAGGAATGATTAGGGTGGCAATGCATGAACTATCAAGAACCGGTTGTTATCGGTTAAATATTTCCGATAGCTACTTTTGATCGTAGGAATGAATGGCACAGCCACGTATTATTATGGAATTGTATTCCATTTCATTTGATCGCATTCAAACGCGTGGAGTAAATGCACAAACCCGACGAACGAATCGTTTTAGAAGTCAGTTTTAAGGTACTCCAACTGGCAAGGTTACACCCCACCGCCGAACGTAAATTAATCCCAAGACAAATGAAACATATATGCTCAGAACGGGATTGAATGACGATATTTCTGGGGGATCGCGTTGGTGTGGCGGCAGGAGTACTGGTCTTCCATCCCAAGGGCCAGGTTTGAATCCCGGTACAGGTGGATTTTTCAATGGCCTACCGGTCCTCAATTGAATACCTTGCGGAGAGCGGTTCGAGTCCAGAACTCCGGACTTTCGTCCACATTTATGCAATAGATACCCTGCGAGCCTCCGCTAGGGGGTAAGACAGTGTTTGAAAGGTCATCATACATGTACTAACAATATGTAACTAAGAGGTACAATACTGCTACTTTATGTTAGATATGCATACCTCAGGAAAGTGAACTAAACGATTAATACCCACACGTTAAAGTAAAAATTATAAATTGGCTAGCTATTTCATGAAATATATTAGTTTATATTTTCCAAAGAATGCATGAGTTAGTAATGTTAAGACTATCCGTCATCTACGACAGACTAGCTATACTCCACCCACCTATCCAAATGCTACGTTGCTTTCTATGTTTTCTTATGGTTTGCGTGAAAGAAAAATATGTTTCACTTATCAGTTAGACACCTTATCTCTTCTCTATCTTGTTACAACGTGAAATAAACGAATGATCACCGAAGCCAAAATTAACTTTGTTCAAAATATGTTAACTATAGTCGGAAAATATATTAAATCTTCTACTTGAGAGTATAAAAGATAGAAAAAATACTAGCAAATTTTACGCTAGGTTAAATATTTGTTGATAAATTAGACGATATGGAAGTGTTATTTTGTAACCTTCATCTAACTAGACATGAGGTTAGTGGGAATCGAGTGGATGCATTCCTAATGCATATATTCTCTGGATTTTTGATACCACTATTAATGCACATGTCAACTTGAATTATTTAATGACGCATGAGTTTTTTTAAAGCCCCCTTTACTGAGGTTTTTAATGGCAAAATTATTTTTTGCGAAATTTTATGCTTACATTAATTATTTGTTAATTTTATTACAATTGCAGTTTCTGAAGGTAGCTCCAAAACAGATTAACCTTAGAGGCCAGGTGTTATCTTTACTGTCTACATATCTGTAAACAATGAGCACTTTCATCCATATTTTTACAATAACTCGTATAATATACGATCGTTCGTAGAACATTTCTAACCTTCTGAAGCTCGCTGTAAATTAATGAAAGGAAGAGTCGCGGGCCGCGCTGAGCTGCTCGAGTAGCAGAACTACAAGCGACACGCCCAAGGCCACTTCCGCATTCAAACTTTCTCATTACCGTACCGGCGATGGGATCGCGTATGCCGGGCGCCGACCGTCCATCCTGTCCCATCCTCCCCGCGACCCGATAACGCGCTCCCATGCCCGAAGCGGGCTCGCGGAGTTCTTGACAGGAGGGAGGAGAATGGGTCACTTTCGCGACGCGAGACGCAACTCAAGGAGGCCTCTGGAGGAGTGGGTGGAACGGGAAGAACACGTGGCGTCATTGCTCGAGAATCCAGGTTGGCATAGACCTTGAGGGTGCCCCATTCAGCTCCTCCTTCCTGCTCTGTATTTAGGCGCTCTGCTCTAAACACGGTGGATGTGATGATGGTGTTCTCGTGACAAGAGCGGTCGACGTTCGCTTTAGCACCGTAATAATAGGCGTCAACGAGGGTATCATCAGCTTCACCATCATTCCCCTTGTACGAATTAGACATCCGCCTGATTTTCTCAGCTAAATAACTGGTTCGGAATCAATCGCGGCTAAGACTTCACCAACGTAATTTTACCCTAAGATGTATTTTATTCCTCTTTCCACTTCATTTACTTAAGCTCTTCCCATCGACACTCATCTTTTATGCATTTCACTAAATTATATGCTGTATTTGAAAATATCATATATCATCATTTCTAAATGTTTCCACTTGTATTTCCCTCTACGTATATCCTCATAAAAATATTAATAAAAAACATCTTAATGTATTCACATCGATAAAACTTTACTGGCAATAAAATTGACAATAAAGTCCCATTCATTTCGTTTCATGCGTCTCAAACTTATGCGATTATCACGTATCTCGACAATATATAATTTCAGTTGATGAGCGTTAAAACTCCAAAAAACTACTCCACTTTTTGAGGAAAAAGGGAAGGAAAAAACTAAAGATATTAATACCCTAATCTTGTTATAACACAACTATGGATACTTGCATTATTTACATATCCTTCGTCTATGCCAGGGGTTCCCAAACTGGGGGTCGTGAAGATATGTCAGGGGGGCGTGAGCGCGAGACCAGTTAAAAATAAAAATCTCTAATTAAATAAAATTCATACATTTCTTTAGCTAATTTTATGTTGTAGATTTTTAAAATCAACTTTGATGTTTAGAAAACTTAACAATCCACTTGAATAAGAAAACTCTTTTATAGCAAAAATATATAGCTTTTTGTCGATATTTTTCTCTTAACAGTATTCTTTAAATTGAAACTTATAATGTTGTATTTTGTGATAGTAAAAATACATGTTTTGTTTTCAATGCAAAACTTGTTTTTTTCACATGCCATCAAAATTTACTATGAAGGGGGGCGTTTCCATTTTAGCAGGAGTGGGCGTAGTACAAAATCAGTGATGGTGATTATTGTGATCAACACAAAAATGGAGAGAAACCTATGTTTTTAAATATACAAATTTTTATATCCAACGGTTGGGGCTCAAATATATAAGTTCTTACCTTGACAGCTCATAAACGCAGCATAACAAATATAGGTATACGATAAATGAACAAATTCCGACCCGATTGGAACTACGTGAAAAGATTCTATATTGAAGCCAATGAGTTAAGAGTTTTAACGACTTTAATTGAGGTGACAGCGAAAGTCTCGAAAGGAGAAAAGGCACCAGAGAGTGAAGCTGAACAGCACTGCCCCGCAGGAAAATGCCGCGATTCCGACATAGATATTTCTTGCTATTTTCTCCCATAACCCTCAACCAATCACCTTCACTATGACGCCATTGTCTACGAGGGCAAAAAAATCTTCATCGGTCACAAACGTATCAACATAAGAGAAGCGAAAAAGCTATCGAGGAGACGGAAAAATGATGGCAACAACCCAAAAAATATAGAAAAGGTGAAACGATACAAAGGGAATTCCGCCAATCATTTGCGATTTATTTTTTTAAGGTCACCAGCGGCTCCTGGCCCAAAAATCTCCCTTATTTTTTCCTCACCAATTAAGCAACTCGCTACCATGCCCATCTATTAAGCAAGGCAGTTGGTGTCTTATGGGTGTGTTACGTTGAAGCCCGGTTTCTAAGCGCAACGTTTATGATAGCATGACCTCAACGCGAGCTCCCTATTCCAGTGAGCATGGGGTATAGCAATGAAAGCCCGTCTATTAGCTTAGGCCTGCATTTTGAAAGAGAAATCACCATAGGAATAAGGCTGGTTTGGTGGCAAGAATGCTGACCTACAAAACCGAATGCTTTGGTTCATAAACAAGGAGTGGCGGAGATTTCTAATAGAATTACCATGTGTGAGGTTGATGAAATGGTATGAACTCTCCAAGATAAAATTGACACATCGTGGAAGAGGTAACATGTGGGTCCGTCCCAACTCCGTCAAATTTTATGCATTTAAAATTACGTATCTATATGTACTTGTCATACATAAATAGGCATGCTAACGTGAAATAAAAATGGCTTATTGAAGTTATTAACTTTTTCATATGCGTTTAAGACTAGCTTTTTGCGGGAAAATAGACATTTAAAATCTATATGTAGACGATTGAGGTAGGTATCAGGCGTTATTTTGTGTAATTACAGCATATTACAGAATTCCGAACGAAATATTCCTCTGAGATAAAAAAATTAATGGCGACCTAAGTTCCGATGTACCTACTACAACATAATCAGGTCAATTTTTTATCTCAGTAGAAAATTTCATTTTGTAATCTGTATTATCTGTAGAGCATATTACCTTTCCATTTTTGCCATTTTGGATATGTAAGACTTAGAGCTGAGAAGGAGGAAGGGAAGAAAGTCATGCAGTCGGCATTAGCGTACTCTTAACCGCTGGCGTCCTAGAGTCCACCGCTGGTCCTCTCAACCAAGAATTATTCTCCACTAATTGGGATTTAGGTACTCAAACTGCTTGTATTTAATTGTACTAGATGGTAAACTCAGTATTTACTATTACTAATCTAATATTATTATGTTACGAATCTAATTACATTATGTTACCAATTTAATACAAGTAATAATTTCATATTAATCCTAACAAAAAGACGACATCGATACCCAAAGCGGTACTCAAAACACCAAATTTAGAGTTGACAGACCGGTGCGTTACCAACCATGCAATCGTTGGTTGCAAGGTTGCTCCTCAGAGTTGAGCTGCTCCACGCGGAGCTCAACGCTAAGAAGTAATACCAACTTTGCAGGGAGAACCTGTACACCAATTCGACTCGGGTAAAATATTTAAGGATGAAAGCAGTAGGAGTATGAATGCAGTTGACATTCTGAATATGGCCCTCAGACTACACTGAAATATCTCTCCACTGACGGCATTCATAATCAAGTTCTCAAGTTGGAAGGATTGGCGACCAGCAGTCTGATTCGCATTGAATCGGCTTTGAGGGTATTTCATGCTGTCACACCTAATGGATCCACTCAGATTTCAAGATACGCTCAGACCCGAGAACAAGTCATGGGTAGGGAAATGGGGAGCGCTCGTTAAAATTCTGGTATGTCATATGATTCCGCGATCTGTTCCTACGGGACGTGTTACGAACGGCGCTCAAGATCCCTTCAAGCGAGCTCGTGTTCCGTTCGATTGAGGGATTCCAGTGACACCCAGGTTCCAATCTTTTGCAATCAAGAATGCGGGAACCCGTGGAATTTCCATCCATTCCACCATAATTGCCGCGGAAATAAAGAAAAAACATACCGTTTGGCGACGGCAGCAACGGCACCCGCAAAATGTCGCAACCCCGCATAGAGTTACGTTAACAGGACCACATCTACACCACATTTTTCGCCTCTTCGGATTTGAGAGGAAAACTAACGGGAGACGTGCTTCTATCAAGCTTCTCTGACCATATTATGGTCATATACTTCGCGAACGTGTTAACATCCATGTATCCCTAGTCTTTGAGCAAAGGTTATTGCTTCTGCACAAGTAGACAAGTAGTAAACATATCATGAGTTAGAAATTTCTTCTGACTGATATTCGTTTTACTGGGAAGAGGAGAGAGTTTGGGCACCAAAGCAGGAGCAAAATCAGAAGGCTAATGATAACGGAGACTGTGAATCACTTCACAACTAAGCATATGAAAAATCAGCTCTAAAAGCAACATACCATCATAATCATTGTTATCAGCATTGTTGATTCTCGAAATCAGAAAGGAGAGAACAGTTTCATGTGAAATGATCAACCGGAAAATCTGTCTTTAGAATCTCTGATCGAATTGATGAATACTTCATGACCTAAATGAATATCAATTACATCAAAAAACGTACCTAGTTTTTCATAACTGAAAGGAGACAGCACTCATAAAGTACAAAACTGCAAATACTTAAAATGAAAATAAGATTTTCCAAGAAAGCAATGCAATATAGTTGCCTCGTATACTGGAAGGATTCCATAACCGGTTTAACGTTGCTCACTGAGTGATAGCGAAAAGAGAAAGGTTATTGCCAGCGAGAGCATAGTTCTATGCCGGTTGATGAAAAATAAAAAATCTATCCCAGAAAACATTAAGCACTGGAGAAGGTCCAAAGAATGCCGCAAGGTGAGGTGCAGTTTCCTTGCTAAGCCTACCTCGATTAAATAAAATATTGCGTAAGTCTACGGCTAGTTTTCCCCAACTTAGGAGTGTCTGGTTACAGCAATATCAAAGGTTGAAACTTCCATCTAGCTTTAAATATGCAAGCCCGCCTGCTGTTATGGCATTTTTACATGAGGCTTGTCACGGCGAAGTCTGATGTTTGAAGAGATGCGCAGTGAAAGTCACATCGTGTGAATAACACATTGAATGGATAATTTCCCAAATGCATGAATAAATGTAATAACCACTGTTCTATATCCATGGTTTCATGGAGGAATCACAAAGGACGTGCGAAAACCAAATTTGGTGTGAAGGAATGATCTAAATTCCGGAAACATAGAATTAATGTTTAAACCATTTAATTTCCCGAGTAAAATTATATTTCATTGAAATTTCTGCATGTAAATGCATTACAGCCTTTCCCAAAAAATGTTCAGTATTTTTAAGGCAAAGTGTAAAAAATCTATGATGCAAATTAGTATGCATTCTACTATTAGCATTTTGCTAACTTGTCACATTTTACATGATAATGATTATTTTAATGTTATAAAATGATTTAATCTTGATCACAAAGTGAACTCATTCGTACAGTATAATATTTTTATGTGATTAGCAAGAAATTTGTATGTTCTTTAATGTATATTTAAATGTATCCATGCAATTTACGCGAGTTGAAGTAGCTTCAAATTGCGTATCTCACTGTATCGCAAAAAACGGCATTAGCAAAAGATCTAGGCGAAATTAATTCCCATAAACAGTCACTGGAACTAATTCAAAGCGTTAATTGTGGTTTATACTATGACTGTTTTGCTGTAAGTTCGTGTGCTTGATTGATAAATCGGACGGATTACTCGTATCTTTGCATCAGGAACCCTAATTTGATACCCGACCCATCCAAATTAATATCCTACACCCTGGGAAGGACTTCCTTGAGCGTGTACGAGAGGGGCAGCTTAAGGTATATTCCCACCCTTGCCCCTGACTCCGAACGTCGACACTTGTTCACCGGGTAAATTTCTTGTCAGATGTAATCCGAAAGATTTTCTTCGCTTGTGTTGTGACTGATATCTGCTCACTTTTGTTCACAGCTCAGTTGCCTTATGTACACATGTGAAGTGATTTGGACAGGCGCTCATGCAAGAGAGAGAACGAAAACATCTCATATACCTAAAACCAGCATATTTTTAAAGAATTTTCTGCCCGAGATTTGCGAAATAAGTGGATTGCCTGCAGGCGTTATTAGTTCTTAACACGCTCATGTGCGAACGTTTGGTATAGTTTTCTCCATCAGCCAATTACCTCTTGCTATGAAAGTAAATGATCGGCTAGTAAAAAGGAACAAACCGTGAGATTACAGGCGTGAATTTCACGGAATTGCCCGGCTCCCGATTTCCCGAGACGATGCGGCCAACAACTGCATAGCGCTCAATCCTCTCTCATGATTAGACTCGACACTCCCTACGAACGATTACTGCATTCCCTGGAGTAATTGGACGTTGTTGAAGCATGTGAGGTCACTGCACCATATGGAGAGCTTTGCGGAAGGCAGATCATAACTGATGGATTTCCTCACACGAAATGAAGAAGGAAAACAAACGTTAAGCAGGAAGTACGAACACGCGATAAGTCCCTCAAGCCTCAATTTAGCCACCACTACCATTGAGATTGAGGTAACGGTAAACATGTAAAATATTCTCTAATAGGGGACATAGAAAACGTTGTAAACAGGTAGGTAGGTGTAATATATGTAGCCTAACTTGAAGTTAACCAGAAAAATTATTAAACCATCAACTCCACTTTTTCACACCAACGGTATATAAGCGTTATAGTAAATTAAAATTAATGCTTAACTCAACCACAAAAATTATATTTTTCTTGTATTAAAAACTCTGTCGGGAACTCTACTGGTTTAAACTATCAATAAAATCCAACGTTTTGACAGACAACTCGTCCATTGTCATCAGAGAATATGTCATGAAATAAATAAATCACCGTAGTAAATCCCCATCGTTTAGTAGCACCTAACTGGCGAATGTCTAATACCGGTTATTCTTAGTATCTAGTAACCTACGTTTAGTTGTATTGTACTAAGAACATGTTTGGAAATAAATCAACCCAAATTGGACAGTCACACCCAGGCCATTGGTCAGTAGGGTACTCCGTAGTTGCAGATAAAATAAGTAGGTACCTACTAGCCCCGATCCACCTGTAAGTCTCAAGCTGTAGTTCTCTATGCACCAAATAGTACAAGACAGTTGTTGCAATGGAAGTTATAAATATAACCCTGGAATCTGAAAATTCTTAATTTATTGTTATAATTCCTATAATACGTACGTGAACGTAGTCAATCTATTACAATCGTCCAGCTGAAACATTTCCAAGTGAAACCAATGAACGCTTTATTATTGTGGCTGTGGCAAGCTGATGAAAATGCAGCCAGGCGTGGCAATGCACGATCTGTGTTTGAAATCATTCAGATAATCAATACAGTGTTTGCATAGAAATATAAAATATTTAAACTAACGGTAATTTAGCCGATGCAAAAAAGAATCAATAGTTCAGGAATTATATGAGGCATAGCGTCAACATATCTTTGGTACGTATAAACGAGATCCGGGGTAAGAAACGGGTCGGTCACAATTTTTGACTATTTGCTTCTAAATGTTTCGATAATTGTATACGGAGAAGCTCATGCTAAACAGTAAATAGCTCATCAGGCCCCCGAATCAGAAAATCAAGTGTTACGCTTGACGAAACTTTCCAATATTTTTTGAATTTTTAAAGACGAAAAGACGTGGTCTCCAACCCTGACATTGAGCCGGATTGCAAAAGCAGAGGCACAGGGTAAGTTGGGCAAACGGCGTTCCATCCCAATTTTTTTATCGCGTATGAAATCTGGTTACCGGGAGGAAATTTAGCACATGAGTGTGAAATGATATGGTCGTAAAAAAAAACCTTCGGTCAAGTGACGTCAACACAAAAATCGTTTCACCCGAACAAAAGTTACAATGTTGTTTTTTCCTTTTCATGCAGAACTACAACGAAATATTCATAAAAATAAAATAATAACGTATCTTAATGATAGTATTTAAGGTGATAGGTGATTAGTTTGTTCAATGCAAAGACACATTGGCCCTCTCAATAAATTCCCACAAATACACCTTGTTGCTCCTTTCCTAAGAGTCTCACTGTTTGGTCCATGTCCTTATCCCTAGTCTTTCTCGAGGGATCTTTTCTCCTAATATGTACTCGACAGATTGGTAATGTCTCGGTGTGTAATCAGCCCACCTGGCTTTTCTCTGGTACTCGCTTTCCGTGTCGTGGCCCATATAGATACACCTATCTTCATCAGCTCATTGGTGTACTTCGTCATTTCTTATTTCATCCGTCCAATAAATCTTCAGCATCATACACCAGTACCAGACCTCGAAGACTTTAATTATCTTTTTTTATATACATGAGAGTCATTTCAATTTATTCATTCAAGCCTGAGGAAGTGGTTCTTGTGCTGATTAATACTCCCTCTTTGGCAGGGATAACAGTTTAACATCTGCGAGTTCTCTGCCGCGATTGTTAACAAGTTGGCATCTTAAGTAAGGGTATCGAGGAGAGGAGAAAGTGATGCCAAGGTCACCTCTTAGAGTGCAACGAACGAAGCACGTCGGAAGCACGTTTGCGTGGAAATAAAAGTCAATGGTATGGCGTTGATCACCTTAGTTGGACAAGGAGCGATACGAACCATATGTCACGGCGCGGCGCTTGGGATATCCACTACAAGGCGTCCCTGCATTTGTCTATTGGGTACTTAAATACTCCTTTCGAAGTGAGAGAGCTATCTTGAAAGGTGTTCAAAGTCATTATACATTTGGTCATCATACATTTGGTCACCGAGTTTGGTCTCCTATCAATTCTGTCAGCGGACAGAGCTACTATTGTATCCCTAAGCAGAGCCATTTTCTCAGTGCCGGGCAGTCACCATCATTATACGCCGGGAAAACACCAGATCAGTCATCACGTTTATGTCTGTTTGCTTTTATTTAAAAAATCAAAATTTTCATTTTCTATAAACTAGAAAAGACTAAAATATAACTGCTAATCCTGCATAAGCATTGTAGGTACTGCATGTTTAGTGAAGATTCACCTCCTGCCACACACATTTGTAGTGACTCGCAGAGTATTACTTAAGTATATGTGTGTTATAATTCGTATCACTTCATTCATATAAACCCCGCTAGATACTTAACCAGGCAACGAAAGATCTACCCTTATTTATTCATATGATAGATCTACATTCTTGACGCTTACCAACTCTGGTATGACAACATCATAACCTACAATTGAGAGAGACTCATTATTACCGGAACGTCAAAATAGTAGTTTTTGCACTCCGCATTCAATAAATCCAGTGCTATGGTAACATTCAGAGTAATTTGGCGCATTTCGGCAATAAAATATCCCATTTTGAATACCATGAAATGAAGTTACTTGCATGAAATATTGAAAACGCCCAGAGCGCGAGTAATCAAGTAACTCAAATAATACCGCAAATCCATTCAAAAATCTCAGATCATCTAAATTATGTCCTCGTCAGACCTACCATTGGCTCATTTAATAAAAAAATAATTTAAAAATGGCACAAAAAATACTATACTTTTTCATATAGGTAATTGGAGCTGACTTTTTCATGAGGAATTTATGGAAACGCCGCTATGGGTGTTCAAGGAATCAAGGAGGAGCTATTATGTTCCAAAGTCACTCAGTATATTTCTCCGATCGATTGTATGTTGCTCTGAATATGGACTTTATTTAAGGAAACAATTACAATGGAACCCGAGAAATAATGTAACCCTTCAGTTGACCAAAACCTACATGTTATTAAAATATACCGGCGAGAAGGAGAGAATTTAAATGAATGCGTAACCAAACGACCAGTATCAACTTCAGAACGGTTAAGTTCCTCTACTATCGGTTGTATCGTTTGTTGGACGAGTTAT
Source organism: Platycnemis pennipes (assembly GCA_933228895.1). NCBI lineage: Eukaryota > Metazoa > Arthropoda > Insecta > Odonata > Platycnemididae > Platycnemis > Platycnemis pennipes. Next base: position 60,663,567 of record OW121853.1, read on the forward strand.
TCAAGCTGTAATTATTCAGATGACCTTCACCCAGAGGGCGCAAAGACAGTTTTTCACGACAAAATTTCGTCAACAACAAATAAACATGGTTACCCGGTCAACATTTATCACATCAATTTCCTCATTTTCTCTCGCATGATGTGTTTTATTCGTGTGCGGTATATTTTATGGCGCACTCCTATCGCATTAACATGCTATTTACACCATTGGTATTCATTAATACACAGCGTCTGAGTAATTTCAAATTATTGCAATTGCGAAAGTGTGGGGCAATACTATTGTAGATCAGGTCTCCCAGCGAAGAAAAATAATATACTTATTTCTCGATGAAATGTTGACTTTAAACCCATAAATCTGCCCACTATGAATTAAAAGGGAAAAAATATGTAATTTATAATAATAATACGAGTCTAATTATAAGTAATATTAATATAAAATCAGAAAGATAGATAACTAAAGAGTATCAGATATCCATTTTTTCCGCGGACAATTAGGGGTGGTAAAAGATTTCAGCAAAGGTATAGCAGGTATATATTTCAGCATAGCCATATCAACCTTACCTTCATTGGGAAATGAAAACAGATATTTTTGATTCCGATGTAGAAGAGTATGTGTAATTTTTTCCCCATATGCATGCTAATACTAACGCATGCATGCTCTAAGATATATACATTCATTAAAAGATATATTTGTGGAAATTGCTGACTAATCAATAATGATTACATAACTGTGTACAAGCTAACAATTTAGTGTCACTCATAGCTAGCATTCACGTGCCTTTTGGATGCATATAGAAACTTTTCCACAAAATAGTAACATTAAATCTCTCAGTTGCATATAAGTAATGCATGCTTGATCTAGTATTTTTGCATGCCTGCATAATAGTGAGTTTAGATTTAATTCTCTCTGATAAGATATGCTTGTCTGTTGATGGTTCCTCCCTGTCACACACACCCTTGTGATGACTTCCAGGGTATTATGCATCTACATCTACATAATACCCTGCAAGTCACGATAAAGATGTATGGCAGGGGATGATGGTAAATGATTAGTTTGTATTATAATAATGACATATAAACATTGAAATTTATATTTCCAACGTATGGAAAATTTCTTATGAAAAAGAAATGAGCGTTTTACATACGATAGTGCGTGAGATTATGGTACCACAATTATAGCCATATCAGGCGTATTAACGAGCTTGATCAAGAATTCTTCACGACTCTCCGTAGAGAAGTATTAATCTCACCGCTACACCACTAGCCACCGCCTACTCTAAAAGTATTCACCTGCTCTCTTCAAACATCAATGAATTAAATCACACACCTTCGTGGAGGCTCGCAGGGTATTACGTAGATGAAATGACAGACTGTAACAGCCGTCACGAGCAAAACTTTGATTTCATGACCATTGCTTCGGTTTATGCAGCACAAAAAATTCGACTATCGGATTTAATCTAGCCTTCTATAAAGGAACATAAACGTATTACAATAGCACCACGTTCACTGTTCGGTATAAACAATCATGGAGCGAAAGACAAGCGCATTTTCCGCCGAGCCAGCCAGTCCAGCTAGGCAAATTTTCGTGGGTGAAGATGAATCACCAACCCGCCCGGATAATGCCATAAGTTGTGAACCAGTTTTCAACGGCCACAGCCAACATGTATTACTCAGGTCAAAAGCAAATTTGTTTTTGGGACATAGACATGTCTCTGAAATCGAATCTTCTGAATAAGACCATTGGTAATGAACACTAAGGGAGGGACAACAGCATACGTAGTGACATTCTACGTAAACGTCTTCACAATACACCATATTGCATTGCTCCAAATGAAAGAGTCAGAACGTATCCAGTAACAACGTTTGTACATTCACTTGGGGACTACCGTCAACATGCTTCTGGAATGATGTTTTGAAGTTTTGCTTATCTGAGGATTCATAAGCATTTTTTAGGAAAACATATCTTCATTTTCATATTTTCAATTGGTTAACCAAAATATTTTTAATCATTCTCCTCAATGATAGTCTGCTTTGTTTAATGTGATAAACCCCTGGTGTGCTGCAGCACGTTAAAAATCTTTCTCTGTTACTACTGCCATTACAACGAACATAGACGATTAGAGAGAACCTCAGCATTTGAAACACCTTAAAATTTTTATTAGGTACCACTACTACAGCTGCTACTGCGAATTGATACAAAAGTGATTGATTTGGCGGTGGTATCCAGATCGCAACGCACTGATCTAGCAGCCCAAAGTCGCGAGTTCAAAATCCCGCCTGGGGGATGTGTATGAAACCGTCGGGATCGTCTCGAATAGATAACCTAGGAGTCATGTGGTACAAGCTTGTTCGCATGTCAATAGTGAATGTTTGGTGATCTTCACCCCCTGCCGCACACCCTCGCGGTGGCTTGCCGGGTATTGCGTTGATGTACATGTAGATTTACAAACACGAATGGTCCATAAATTTGGTGCCTTTGAATCGCTAGCAATAATCTCATTCATTATTTTCATTTGAATTTTTCTCATCTACCTCGAACATAGAATCTCCGGATGAGAAGAACTCAAGTGAAAACAAAGAATGAGAATGAATTGAGATATTCAAAGACACTAAATATGCAAACCATTCATGCTTGTACCACGTGACTCCTTGTTTACCTATTCGAGACAAACCCGACCGTTTCAAACACCTCCTAGGGCATGGATTCTGTTTGTACTACGATAAAAATATTAGGTTAGATGGTGTGACATAACCTCAGCCGTTGGAGCGCCTAGAACGCAAGACTACTTACAAAATTAGGTAATTGAATAGAGTCTCGGGATCGAGCAGGCACTCACCACATCGGACGAAGCACGCGAGGAAAGCTGACATCGCCCCGAAGATCCAGTGAACCCTCCAAGGGATGGAAGGGGCAGCAGAGATGACCACGCCGGAACGTCGTCTTCGACCACGGCCCGACGCCTGGGCGACTCCGGGGACGCCCATGGCTCACCCTCCGGGTGCTTTAGGACGCCGGCGTTACCTCGGAGACGCTGCTTTGCCTGAGGACGCCCGCCCTCGAGCGGCCGGAGCTGCGAATGGTCGGGAGGCGGGAGTCAACCAACGCCTGCCCGCCGCCGCCGCCAGTGACCCCCATTCGGGTCTCCCAATCGGACTGGGAGCGCCGCGGGGACTGGAGGCGTCGGGGGCGGAGGGAGAGGAGGAGTGATTGCCTCCCCTTCGGTGCGAGGGGGAGAGGAGAGTCAGGGGATGGGTTCTTCTAATCGGGACGGACCGCAGGAGCGGGCATTGTCGGGGTATCGAAAGGGAGGGAGGGGAAGTCGGCGTGAAATGACATAATCGCGAGAAGAACGATACAGCGCATGGGCGTTTGTGAACGCGTGACGCGCAGGAATTAGGAGGAAGTAAACAGTGGCGTCATTCCAGCATTTGCGGATCAGTAGGGGAAAGATTTTGTTCCACATCTGCTGAGTACCTCCTGTGTGGTCTGTGTCAGGGGATGAATAATCATTAAGTAAAAATTACGTCAATGCATCATTCGTAAAATATTACTTAATACGAAAAACTTGATTATAATCGATGTGCAATGCATGTATACTTGGATGATCAATATTAACGAAGATATATTAGGCTAGGTTAATTAAATAAGCAATGGTTTATTTGTTTGAAGGGATTAGATATCGATCCCTAAATTTGCAATCATGTATGCAAATAACATGAGTTAAAAGAGTTGAATATTTATTCCAGATGTAAAACAGACGACTCAAGCAATATTAGAGCCACCTCCTTGGTTATTATGTAGTTTGTCATTATCTCCTATTGTTTGCGAGAAGAAAGATGTTTACATCTGACTGCATGACAGTCTATATGTCTAATCTTATTTTCTTGGTCGTTTCGGCAATACGAGGGTGTAATTAATAAAGTTAATTTTCTTACAATATCACAAAACATTGAATAGCTACATAAATTTGATCAAAATATGTCTTAAATATTATTATTTAAGAAGATAATCGCTATTATCTGATAGCGTTTCTCACTAGATATAGTTGTATTAAATATTTTGTTGGAGTAATTGTTTTCCGTGCGCGTTTCCAGCCATGAAGCCCAAAAACTTTGCTTTTGAATCTAATTTTATTTTATTTAAATATAAAAACTTTAAAAAATACCTATTGCTCGAGAATATTATAAGGGTTTCTGTATTATTTTCCTAAGCACTGGCATACAAAACTGAACTTTCGATGGAAATCATAGTTGTATGAACGGGGGCGACCGTTTCCCATCAATGTCGGAAGAAAACTACGGCGACGATGATCATACCGAAGTATATAATGAATTGTAATCCTTTTTAATGATAAAATACACCTTAATTGGTGCGGATAGCCCAATCCTGGACCCAGTAGCGTACCAAGGCTACCTTGGCGTACCTTGGCGCCCGGTGCTAACTAGATGGTAACCAACCCCCGTAGGAAAAAAAATATTTTTTCTCAAACTAAAAAAGGATTTTTTTCAAATTTGGCGCCCCCCTCTTAACGGCGCCCTTGGCACGCTACTGGCTGGACCGAGGAGAGAAACTTTACTGAGGGATCCCCACAGTCCGGTGGGAAAAAAGTCTGTCTTGAAATCAAAAGTTGTATTCAAATCCCACCACGGGCATAGATGTATTTTAGGCTCGTTTTAATCGAGGCTATATAGTGCGATATATTCACAGCAGAATGAGCAGATAATATTCAAATATATCTATGAATAACATATAAAATTTTATATAAAATGTCCAGTAGCCAACCGAACTAGAACATAAACGACTTTTGGAATCTCAGTTAAAAATACACTTTTTTAGGGGTCAGTTGGGAGTAGCAAGCAGGGAGAACGTCTGGTATATCCTCTAAAGTTTCGGATTCTGAAAGTTAACGCAGTCAGCTATTCCTTGGTGAACTGACCCGCGTTAGCTGGTTAACGGGTAGGAAGGAATGGTGGTGAGGGGTAATAAATGAAGATAACCATGATCCTTGAAAATTCTGTGACTGCGTTAGAGCATAGAGTATGCATGCACGCATTCTCATTATTTTCCTTGCTCTAATTATGGTTAAAGCAAGTAAAATAATTTTGAACTTAACAGAAATGGAAAAATAGCATTACTTATGGGATAAAAAAATTAGGTTTTTGTGAATTTTCGAATGCATAACTATAGTTGGATAAAGGACCATTAAAGATGTCGTTAGATCATCGAAGCAATATACGATGAGATTAAGTAACGTGGATTGATGAAATCTCCGGTTTAAAGTCAATGAAATATATACAATATAGATACATTGAGCCAAATGATAAAAACGCTTCAATAAAAAAGTGGCAGTCGTGAATTGGAAAACGTTAAAGTTTTTACGATACATAAAGAATGAGAAGTCATTACCGCAGTTATACCAAGAAAATATTACCAGGGATAATTTCACGTCGGTAACAGATTCTCATGTGATAGGGACAAATGTTTTCACCCATAAAAAACTGACATGAGGAAGCGAAGTAAACTTGGAATTTTGGTGCTCTGAGGGCCACATATGATTTTTCTTGAGGAAATACTACGTTAAAATATGATATTCAGGCCTGAAGCGGGTGTTAGGTTACCAATGCGGTGTAACTGCACATGAAAAATGAGCAACTTCCACTGTGATAGGGTTTATTACGACTAGGTTTCGCTTTCTACAGTCTCTTCAGATTTTACAGGCTACAGGCTTCACCTGAAGATGCTGTCAAGAGCGAAACATGGTCTTAATAAATCCTATTACAGTGGAAGTTGCTCATTTTTCTGGAGCAGTTATATTCCATTTCCACTCAATCACGCCTGAAATCTCAGATTTTGTTCAGTGCGGTGTATTAGTAGCCTGGCTAATACAGCTAACGACCGGAAAACTCATGAAATAGTTTGGTCTCCCGAAAATCAAATAGTTTTAGGTTACAATTCCTTATTTCTTCAGGCAGTCATATATTATTTCGGTTACGAAAGTGTAGCGATGATATTTAAAAGACTACAACTAGGTAGGCAACTAGAAGGTTGTATGTGCTTGATAAAAACAGTTGGTTTCTAATGCAAACAAGTTGGTGGTATACTGGCGTTTGCATTAGATAATTGGCATTCCACTGGCAATTACCCGGTCCATTGAACCCTATTTCACTGAACGAGAAAACTAGAAATGACACGACCGCCACCAATCACGGGAATATGTTTATGAATAGGTTGTAACTGGCGGGAATTCAAATACGCACGCTTTCGTCATAACCCCACGAGTGACCCACTTCCCGCTAAGGAAAGCAATCTGAACACTTTTATTTTCTTCGCGGATCGCAGACGTTATTTTTTTTGCGCGCATGGAAGGAAATTCGTAACTTTTTTCTCATTCCCTCTCTCCGGGTTGGATGCGTCAGGAAGCGGACAACGTGGGGGAGCAGGTTTGGGCATGATTAAACCGAAAGGGTGAAAGGAGCACTTGCAACAAGCGCGGAGGATGAAGGATGGGAGATTGAGGGGAAGGGAAGGAGTCATCTCGAGTCGTTTTATGGGAGCCTTCGTCCCGGGCACTTCGTCGCGCGGGACAAAGGTGAAAGCAATCGGTGGGGGGAGAAGGCGGAGACGTGAAGTCACGAGAGCCAGTCGAGGTGTATCGCAACGAATAAGCGAGTGGGGTCAAATCGGTTAGCGTGGTATAACACTCCGCAGCGTCACCAAACATCAATGAGGTAACCTTCTCTCGTGGAATTCTTGGTAGCGACATTTCATCAAACTAAGCGCATGCTGATGATTACGAAAATATGTAAAAGTATGGTCAAAAGCCACACACGCATTTCAGTCCCGCTACTCGTTCTTCCGGTGAGGTAGTTAAAGTTACATGAGCATATAGCGGATACCGGCATTAATTGCAAAATTAGAGGAATTGATCGCCAAACTGACAAATTCAAAATGTCCTTTTTTCCTCGTATGTACAATTAGGGATATGAATAGCGGTAAAATTATCTAATACGAGTGTATAAATGGATCAGCATAGTAGTTGCATGTTGGTATAAGGACTTTAAGCTAACACAATTAACAGCATGGTATTGCATGCTTACTTTTCTATTTTCATATTATTTTTAAATTGAAGTTTAGACTGGCATATTATTACTAATCCTTTTTTATGCATGATATGTAATGCATGTTTGGTATGAATTCACTCCATTCTACACACCTTTATGGTGGCTTATAGGGTATTATGTAGATGCATATAGGGTAATGTAGATGTAATAGGTACTAATAACCTCCAAATCTCATGCATTTTCCGCGATTAGTTTTTTTCATAAATTTCCCCGATACTGCTCTCTTCCTCCAAAAATACTCTACACCTCTAACCAATACAAACGCTTCTCTTCCTAAGTTTCTTCCTAGAAATAAGCAGTGGACGCGGCCGGCCGCTAAGGTCATCTGTGCCATTTATAATAGGTAGGTGAATGGATATGTAATAAAATTTTTCAAGGAACGGAGAAAGGGTGGAGAAAAACGCGGATATGGCATTAGCGTACTCTGAGCGAGTGGTGCGAAGGGGTCCATTGCTCAACCCGAAGGTCGGTTTAATTGGTGAAGGCAGAGCTCACCGCATAATAAGGTTAACGGCGAGTGAAATTCGCACATCAAGTCAGGGGCGCCTTCTAACGTCTGGAATGTCATCTGTGGTGTTCCATACTGATCTTTTACCCTGATGGTCAAGCAGCTGGGGTTTCGCTGCAAGACAACAAAGGGTTCCTCAGCAATCGAACCCTGGACTTTCAGTCAATAACCAAATAGTCTATCCTTCAGGCAGCTAAGCCGTCTATTCTTTCGACATGACCAAAACAACTAAGTTCAGTTTTTAAATGTTTGTTTTTCCATCACCAAATAATTTGACATGCACGATAAACCTTGAGAGAAACATCTCTGGATCCTACGTTAGCCAGATAAGTCTAAATAACTTTTAGGATGAACAAGATATTTAACCTTGGCAGCAGGAGTGGCTTTAAACCAAATTTAATTAAGTACCTCCAGTATCGATTGCCGTCGATGTAGGTAAGTATTAGTATGAAAAATTGGTTTAAGTGTAATATTAACCAATAAACCTTTTATTTGGAAGGTAACCTATACTCACGTAAACCTACCTTTTTGGTCATATTAAGTGAGGGAATTTTATGGAATGCATGCTATTCGTGAGATAACAGGGTGGTTGAGGTTTGAATTCCGATCACATAAACTAACTTTAGGCATTAACGAATTAATGACAGAAAAGTAATGAATTTTTTTGCACAAAATTAACAGCTTATCTTACGTATGAATGCATAAACATCTGCTAAAATTCGAAATGCACATCCACCCGAAATCAAGAGAGCGTCTAAAAAGTAGGAATATTTTTAGGAGGTAAGTTCATTGGGCTATCGTCTTCCTTGTGCATCTCATTTATCTTCCTTAATAATGATTAACCGTATTCTAAAAAAGCGTTACTCCTGAAAAAGGAAACTTTAATAAAATATATAGTCATATAGGTACAGCTGGCAACGCATAAACTTAGTCGCTAATGTATTTTTGGACGAAAATAAAAGTAACACGAATATTATTTGGAGAACTGAGAAAGAATTTGGCATAGAGATATTTATTAACATGAGGCAAATAATGATAGGGCAGTAAAATGACAAGAAGGAATTAGTGATGTGTTTGATGAGAAATGTTGCGTCTTATGGCTTCAAAACCTGGAAAATGAAATGGAAGCAAAACAATACACTGAATACTGTCTGATAATAATGACAACAGGTTTTTATTGAGGTGAGATTGAGACAAAAATGCTTCTTCTGCCCTCTGACACATGGCAAGTGGGGATGTGGACAGATGGGTAAAATCAAAGGCACAGGTTTTGACAAGAAAAGACCTAAGCATTGGCCTAAGAGTTTTCAGAAATATTGAAAAAATTAGAGACGCAAGAATTGACAAGAAAATACCTAATATTTGGCATAGATAAACTTATTAATATGAGGCAACTGATAGGGGCCCTTAATAAAATGACAATAAAGAATTGATGAAGGGTTCGATGGCGAACGTGGTGTCTCATGGCTCCAAAACGTGGAAAATGATATGAAAGCACTACTATACAATTAAAGCTCTCTGATATTGTTGATAACAGGTCTTCAATAGGGCCAGATTAAGACAAAAATGTTTATTTTGCCATCTGACTGTTGAGATCTGGGTTTGTGGACGTTTGTATATAACCAGATAAGCAAGAAGGAGGAAAAAGAAGGGATGATTTGAAATGGGAAGGAAGGAAAGCCAGCTACGAAGTAATATTAGAAAGTAGAGCAACTCTGAGGGGGATGAATTTGGAGACCATCGGACACTAACGGCCACGGAAGAAAGCCATCGGGGGTAAGTAGGTCGGCAACGCAACGGTTAGGCAACCTAGTGTTACGGGTTCGAGCCCTGCCTCGTACATTAATGCTTCGTTTGTCTTAGGATTGAATTCATAGAACTTAGGTTAAACGGTACGTTATAATCATATCCGTTAAAGAACCTAAAATCCAAGACTACCACTAGTACCCGGGGGAGAAAGGCTAATATTATATAATGACGCAAAAAAGATGAAAAAGCCAATTATTTAAATTTATTGAAGATAGAAAGTATGCAGTGCTTAAGAATTATACACGTATGCTGCAAGAAAAGTGAGATAGCTGGAAAAATTGGAGTTTGGAAATTCTTAAATGTACATACAAAATATCCATAATAAATATTAGTTCGCTCGTCACCTTGGGTTAGCGACACCAATTACGGCAAAAGTTTGCTCTCCGCCGCCAACGGCAAGTAAACCACATTTGGGGAAAGTCATTCTTGAAAGGAAATAAAAGTGAGATGGCGTTAATGCTGCGAGTCAATATTTCATGCGAAGTGCTAATGAAAGAAAACTAACTTGAGTGATTTATTCTCAATCTAGTGCCTCTTCCTCGTTCCCATCAATGTAAAGTCTGGAAAGGCAGTAATCTCTGATAGGGACACGAATGAGTCGTACCTCGACCGCAGGTAGTAGGCCATACCTCAGCCGCGTCGGAAATGGGGGTAGGGGGGAATTCGGCCCCCCCAAAATTTGCCCCGGGCCCTTGAGAAATGAGTCTTCATTAATAAAAATTAAATTTTACTTGTTTCCAGCTTGCTTTTTTCCTTCTGACACATATTCTACCACCTTAATATGCACTTTTAGCGGAATTCTACTCTCTACCTCCTCCTATCCGCAAAAAAAGTGGGCCCTTTTCATAGGAGCCGGGCCCTTTTCAAGGTTGGCCCCTCCCAGCGAAAATAGTTCCGACGCCCTTACCATACCTCAACCTCGGCGGTACCCAATTCTTGAGCGCGACAATCGAAATTTTCCGTGGATGCAACCGAAAAATTGCATAACTTCTCAGGGTTTGCGATGATTCCTTTCCTGAAGGAGACTCTTTAACGAATTATCACCAAAATGGCTGCGTTAGATCTTCAAATTAGATTACTTATCATTTACATATGCATCTACGCGATACCCTGCAAGCCACCGCGAGGGTGTGTGGCAGGGGGTGAAGATCACCAAGCATGCACTATAGACATGCAAACATGATACTATAGGATCTTAGGCAACTAGATTGTTAGTATCTACATAGTAATTAAGGGATTGGTTGTTAATACATGCTTCATGCACTACAGACTACTCTAAAATGTTCCCCCTTCCTATCCCTTCGCATGTTGCCTATTCTGTTCTCTTATAGTATGGGGGAAAAATGACATTTTCAATTTATTAGTACGACAATCTATCTCTATAATCTTATTTATCTGGTCGAATCTAGCATATACAAAATGTTCTTCCAAATTTATACAAACTGATAATGAACAGCTATCGGGTTTCCCACCTGGCGACTGTGTTGTTTTGTACCGAAGTTTCGAAGGCTGATGTTGACATCGTCTTCAGCTTTTATTTTAGTAGACTCAGATTTCGATACGTCGCTACGTCACCCGACGCGTCAGTACAGACCAACCCGGAGAGAAACCCGAGAACTATTCATCATCAGCATTTGCCGGGAAAAGCTGAGAAAATTGTCAAATACTGCTTCATTGATTGATAGTTTTCTACCATTTAGCGTAGATTTTTATTCAGTGTTCCCAATCTTTTTTTTATATCTATTGCTTTTACCTAACGTCTCCTGATCTACGGTATTAGTCAGCTCCTAATGAATGGTGCCAGAGTCTGCGGTTTAACGACCCATCCGACGGACGGAGGACTGTACTCGAAGTGCTCTCCTCGCAGCAACACTCAAGTAGGGACCATTATACCAATGAAACATCTCCTCCTCGGACACTCGTGATCGGAGGACTGCACCCAAGCCACTACACCAACCTGATCGTTATAGTATTTATTCAATTATAATTTCATCCACTGGCTACAATGCTCTTACTTTCGTATCTTAATTCACCTGCTAAATCCACGAAAACTTGATTAAATACATATTTGAACTTTGAGACTTTATCCTCCAAGTTATTTGTGGGATACGACTGGTTTGAGGCCACCCAGACAGACGATTTTCTTGGAAATGCTACAGGAAATGCGACTTCTGCCAAAACACAATGAGGCCATAAGAAGGCCCAAGCTCATATGGTCTCGCAGCAAATATCATGAGAAGGAAAATACCAACGTCGACAGCTTATTAAGATGTTATTCCTGAAAAATGTATGCAATAATGAAGCAGTGAAATTCGGTTAAAACTATGGAAGCAAAAATTCGTGAAATACACATACCTCCCGTATTTCAGTGATGACATAGAGTTGGGTGTTTATAGCTGCTGGAGTGTTGGCTCCACTTTCAATGGCCCGGGTTCAAATCGAGGTTGAGGGAGAGTTTTTCGAAAATCCCAGTTTTTACTCGAGTGCCGTGCTTGGACACTACCAAGTTAGATATTTCTCTCTCCAAATGGGACGTAATGTGGTGAACTTCCGGAAACCTTTTGATAAGTGTAGCCGAACGCCAACGGCAGAATACTCTCCAACCCTTCCCTCAAAAAATTTTACTTATACACAGCAATTTTCTTATCCGACGGCTTTAGAAATATAGGGTTGACGCCCGCGTTAGCTACGCTAGATTTGTCCAGTAAAACCAGATTAGAAGGATATACTGCCACAGATACAGACTTCACATGCCCTATTTTCCACTAGCAAACCTAAGAAACGGAAAGGTAGATGACATATTTTTAGAGTAGCCTGTGATGGATGAAACATGTATTTATCATGTCCTACTAATCAATGCTACGGGAAATATAAATTTATATATTTAAGGACATACCTGACTAATCAATAACAATTAAATTAACATGTAGGTACTAACCATGTATTTTCACGTGCCTTGTGAGCCCATATCTATCAAGTTTTCACAAAAGTAGTGGTGTTGTACCTCGTAGTTGCTAGTAAGGAATGTGTATATGGTGGTCTTTCAGCCCCTGCCAGTCACCTTCGTGGTGATTAGTAGAGTATTGTGCAATTGATTTAATAACGGTAAAATGGACGTTGGCTGTCATTTATATCCCCCAAATAAATGCTATGTGAGCATGATGGACACGCGAAGGAAGACCTCACCTCTAACTAACCGAAACGTGAGACAAAGAATTGTTTCTTTCTCTAGGTCACCTTTGATTTGCCGACAAGCTCCAAATTAAAATCACACTGTCAGAATTTTAGGCTTGAATGTCCGGGTTTGATCCCGGCACCCCTAGGTATTTGATCAAGTGCTCTACCCGATAAGCTAACACGGCCATTTCAAGTACAAAGTAGGCTTAATAATTTCAAAAGCACTTTTAACACTTATCATGTCCAGAATGGTGGCCTATAATTGCAAAACTGTTACCTATTCGCATGCTTTGCGCATTGCGCATCAGCTCAAACTTTGTCACAGCAGGAAACGCTGGAAACCAGAAATATCATTTCCCCCTTTCAAATACGTACCTACTGGGTCATTCCATGCCAATTCACCGAACACTTGTTGCACCACCAGTTCAGAAAATATTCAAATTTAACACACTTACTACTACATGTCTGTAAGGCACAAAACCAATTTTTGTTAATTTTTGTTCCATGACCTCAAGGACTTACAGGGCCGCGAAGGTCACAGCGCACTGTAAAAATGACACTTTCAGCGAGTACCGGTAATTAGAGTTACTCAGAAATTAAAGGTTGTAATAGAACGGTTTCAATAGCATTTAGATGATCACAAATTGAACTTTCATTTGACATAGTTTTTAATAACCTCACTAGGTAACATCTATGAGAACGATGAGTACAAAGTTTTGATGCAAATTACTGTTTTTTACAACTTTTTCTATTTATTTTCTTATAGAAGGGTTGTGATCACAAGGTTTATATTTTTGCTATAGTATATTTGGGTACCATAGTAAATGTCGTTAGAAAAAAGTTGTGTGTTTGTAAAGCCTTTAGCTGTTACTGGCTTCCACAAATAGGAAAAATTGAAAATTTACCATTTTCGGGTCCCTGTATCTCTGGTGGGGGACTTATTAAAAATTTGAAATTTTCAGTATAATAAGCTATGATCCTATTAAGAATGCACTAAAAATTTGGAGTATGTGTTTTGTTTATTTTGGAAGTTACATCAAACTGAAGTTGCAAAAAAAATTTCTCTCGCTCACTTTGTAGAAGCAATGTACAGCTTGATGCATATAATTAAATGTTGCCAGAAATAATCCAAATAATAATGATAACAATATTATAAAACTAGTGCCTAAAAATTCGTAGATTTCAATTTCACTAAGAAGCAGGCAGAAGGTATGTTTGAATTTAACAACACTAATATCCATGTCATAACATTTACGTAAGTGAGAAGCAAAGAGATCACAGAGGTAGAAACATGGTTGAGTGATTGGTTTGATAAAGCCTTAAGGATTCTTAGAACTGGAGAAAAACACTGCTTTATTCTGTTTGCTTACAATAATATAAATTGCTTTGTTATGTCTAATTCAAATAACTGTGAAGAAGTCCAAATAGCAAGACTCAAATCGAACACACTACCTAGTATCAAGGTAAATGATTATGTGGCATTATTTACGACTCTAAGTGGTGGCTAGGAGTTGTTGAAAGCATAGACATCAATGTAGGATACAACTTTGTGCACTTCTTCCATCCTTCGGGACCTAACACAGCATTCAAATATTCAAAAAAAGACAAGGCGTGGGTACTTAATGAAAATATAATAAGGGTTCTTTTTCCGCTCGAATTATCAGCGCCAACTGGACAAGTGCATAATATTACGGAACAGCTAATCAAGAACTTTCTAATATGTTGAGCAAGAAGTAGACACTCATTTAGCCTTTATTATGTGACGACCTAAATATCTAGTCATATTACCATAATGGTACCATGCTGATAGCAATTCTACAGCAAGTCCAGTGGAAAACAATTGAGGATAAATAGTTTGCTTACGTTCCAATGTCCGCCTACATATTTTTTTCTTAGCAGGCACGTAGCCAGGGGGGGGGGGGGGGGATGGGGTGGCTCTGAGGCTTCAGCCCGACCCCGAAATATTTTCCCAATAGAGTGGAAGTAATCTGTAGATGGGACAAGAAGTAAACGAGGCTTGGCCAAGTTGCTAGATTAATAGATTTTAAATAATTCCTGCTTCACCAAGCAACTCTCAGGATGGGTGTCGGAAATTTTTAAAAATTAAGAATTATTAGCACAGTTTACGGGATACAAATTAAATATTGTCATATTTTACCTTCAACACTTATATTTTTCTCATAATTTTTCGAGGTTTTCGACACGATGGAAATGTAATGACTCTTGACCCTTGCCCTTGAAGGATGTTTCGTTCTACGCCGCTGGAACTCAGGCCTTCTTCGAACGAAGAGATTGAACTCATCACCACGCCAGTCCATTTTCACTGAGATACAAGGACGTTTCATTGCATTGACCTTTTAGAAGACAAGATAACAACCAGGCAAGCAATATTCGGGTGTCGACCCCGAGTGCCGAAATATCTGGCTAGGTACCTTCTCTCGATGGGGATCGGGTTAAATTTTTTATCGAGGAAAACCATGTAACTGCTTGACCGCCATCGTAGAAGCGCATGAACATTCAATAAAAATATCTGAAATGGCGGAATAAAAACCGAGAGGGAAAGCGGCTCAAAAATTTGGGGAATGAGCAACTCCCAAGGTCGTCTACTTCGCTTCGCTTCATTGGAATAATTTGAGAAAGTGGGAATCATGGCTATGAAAGAAGGAGATGGATATGTGGTCCTCCACAAAAAGAAATACTAAACGGGACAACAATATTGTAGTCCCGTGGGAAGTGTAGTTTATATCACTCGTGATGTCCTCCACGTGTAACACAATGAAAATCGAAACTCTTGGGAAATCCTCCTTCAAAATCTTCAAAATACGGAGAACAAATTTGCTTCTTGAGAAGACACTTTGGAAAACTTTCAATTTGGAATGAAATTCCGACAAAAAATGAAGATGAATACTATCTAGCCTTTAACCAAACTTTTATCGATTAGTCCTAAGTCTCAAATGAAACCTCTATAACATACGATTTCAGAATTAAAAAAAGCAATACTACCATGGAGTGATTAATTGAAATTACTGCATCATATCACCAGGTAGATAATACTGCAACACTGGTGAAGGAACGGGACATGAAATAGATTCAGCGGAAAAAAACACAGTCCTGACGACATCCATAAGTTTTCATTATTTGAAGCAGGTCGGTGGGAATCGCATTCGGGGGTCAGGAGGGAGGGGGGGCAGGTCGACTGCCAAACGAATTCGCCCTCCTATCGGCCCTCGTGGTGCCGTTATGTCCTCGTCGCACGCCTAAGAACGCACCCGAAACAAACGGGTCGTTAGGGAGGAGTGGATGGCGTCAGCGGATATGCAGAGGGACTGTCAAACAGGGACAACCAAATATAAAACGATGACAGTGTGATACACGACAGATAGGCCAATTCCACACTATCGCATACACGGGGAAGAAATCTTGAATGAAAAAAGCAAATACTCATTCACAATGCTGGTGCATTCTTTTCAAATATTGTTCATATTTTGAAATGTGACTCCCTAAAGTAATTCATTTTTCAGTAAGACCATTAGTTAACAGATAAAAAGTTAGCTTACTGCAGTTAAATCACATTTATCCTGTTGCTGTTTGCCGATAATATAGCGGTTTTGGCAAGGATGGAAAGAGATTAAACACAGACTGGTAAACATGGAAAAACACATTTGCCGGATATTATTTGAGCGTCAATAAGAAGGAAAACAATGTAGTAGTAAGAAAGGAAACGAAAGGCCAAGGTCAATGTTAAAGTAGGGAAACAAAAGTTTAAAGAAGTGAAGAGTATTGCCATCTGGGTAGCCAATTAAGTAGCAATGAATAAAGCAAGAAGGAAAGAGTTAACAGAATAGCCCAGGCGAAGAGGGCCACCAAAAGAGCGTTCGTTTGCTTTAGACCGAAAATTGCTTTAGATCGAAATAATCATAATCCTTTACCCCAATGGATGCCTTAGACCACAAATTAAATGTAGCTCAATTTACCGATATTGAAAATGGTCACATGACCGTGGGAAGTATTAGTTGACCTTCCTGTCTATAGCAATATTTTGAAATGTTGTTCTCAAACTTAAGGATGGCCTCGTTTTTAATGGTAGATCTCACAACTTACAAACTAAAGGCTTGTTTGTAACACAAAAATCAAGATAAGGGAATAACTCCTTTCTCTGCACAAAATTTGGTACATAGAAAATCAACTGCTTGAGTTTAGCAGAGCGTGTGGAAAGATTACCTTCCGAATTTGAATCCAGGACTTTTAGTCATTTAGCTCAAACCTCTCCCTCAAGGCTAGTACGCCGTCTTAAATTATACGTTTTTTAATCCTGTAATGTTGTTATTAGGGGAGGTGACCGACAGCTACCGTCATTTACACCACCTTCGGTAATTGACTCCCAGGCCCTCGGGGAAAAAGGCCAGTATAAAAGAATGAACGAGATGAATGAAGAAATACAAATGATTCTCTTGAATCATACACTGCTAAGAATGGTTTAGTACCATGCTACTATTCTAGTTTTCAATTGTTTTCTTCAATATTCACTTAATGGAAAAGGATAAAATCATTCCAGCCGATCGCGGTATAGAAGTAAAATCACACCTCAGCATCTCAACCGGAAAGTGAGAAAAACTACCCCCTTCTGACCGAATCCTTACACATCTACCTTCGTACATGAACTCCCTCCAAAAGGTGTACACTAGAATTCTATAGATTTTTTTAATTTTTGTTAAGTTTAGATAATACGTAAATCAGTTAGGAGGTCTCAATAGAAGGAATACTTTAAATAGCCACATACAGTGACATCATGGTCTCGCACAGACAATGTTGAAGAGAAGAGAAAAAAGGAAAACTTTGAATAAGACAGCAGTGACAGATTTACGAAAGGTAAAATTATATTTTGTACGGATTCAGGTAAAATACAGGGTCATGCTGGTCTAACGGATATCGAAAGAGAGAGGGAAAGAAGTCCAATCACTCCTGCCAGTTATATGAGCATCAGCTTAATCATACGACAACGTGACATCCATAATAGAGGCAAAATTTGAACCAGTAATCATTCCACCATTTCATAACTAGGTAGAATCTTACCATTCGGGTTAAGATTAAGCGACAGTATAATGGAGCATTAGAAAGTGGCCAGAGGCATAATCTTCACCGTTTTCTTCACCGTCCGCTCGCTCCAAAACACTAACAATGGTGATAAAATCCTTCATAATTCGATATATTTCATCGAAATTTTGCGTGATACTCCAAATCATTATATTTACACTGTGGACAAGAGTTTTATGAAGAGATCGCGACAGGGGAATTTTGGGTTAAGGATAGCATTAACGAGCTTATGTACCAGCCAGTCTAAAATGTATTGTTATATTATTATTTTTTTGATGTGCTTTCATTTATTCGATGGCAAACCGTTAAATAACTCTTCATAAATTTCTTAAATAGGATATTACCTCTGGCAAACTTTTTAATTTGTAGAGGAGGGTTGTGTCTAAAACATAAAAAAACAGAAAAATCGAAGGCATAGGTACATCGTCAAAAATCTATTTGAGGCTTTAAAATTGTTATAAACTTTATAAAATTGTTTATAATTCTCAATGTAATCCCTTATTATATTTTTATAATTCAAGGACTTTAAAATAAGCCCTTAAGCACGTCTGTAGCTTTAATAGTCTTGGAGATATATCGTAAAATGTGCAGTAACTTTTGCAAAATTCGAATTTTGCAACATTGCAATATTTCTGAAATCTTCGGCCAAATCTTTCCCAAAAATCTCTGACGGTGCAGGCGAAAAAACTACCTTGATAAATCAGTTACGCGCGATCTCTAGCCTAGTTGACCTCGAACCACAAGGGGCCAACTGGCCTTCGAGATGAGGATCGTGGTCATGGTTCAACTAGTTCGCCATCGATTAGTCGAGCAAGTGGATCCCTGGTTGGTTATTTAGGGGAGGCGACCGACAGCTGAGGTCATTTGCGCCATATAGGATAGGTGGATAATTGGGTTATGGTAGGAGTTTTCAGGGAACGGAGAAAGGGTGGAGAGAAACCCGGCGTCGGCATTAGCCTACTCTTAACGACAGGCGCCAAGGGGACCACGGCTTAACGTCCCATCCGACGGACGGAGTACTGAACTTGAAATGCCCTCCACTAGGCACTCAAGTGGGGACCGGTTTTCAACTGAAAAATCCGCCACTGCCGGGAATCGAACCCGGGCCCTCGGGATGGGAGGCCAGTACCACACCAACCCGATCCCCAAGTGGATCCCTCCTTAAAGATGAGGTCTAAATGTCTCTACATATTCTTCGCTCCTTTTCGATGATATTGACGCACAATTACACTAGCTGCAAACACATTTTAATCTCTTTTGTAAAATGCCTTTTAATTTTTTTTAATGTACGGACGATTTGTTGTGGATTCGAGGAGTAAAATTACAAAACTTTAGAAAATATTACTATTATTCTGTGAGAAGATACATATCGCAATAATTAGATAATATTTTATACACTTAAAACACTCATATCTCATATTGCTGGATGCCGAAGCTCTTCAATGACATGAAGCACTAACAAGAGTTCTACAAAGAAAAAAAAAGAAAAAAATAATTACCGTAACCGGAATTAGAACCTAAATCCCCAGTTACGCGCCAAGTGATTTAGCCAGTCAAGCTACCAAGGTGTCCTTTTTCCCTGTCAATTTTTTCTCTGTAGATCTTGCTTTTGTGCATAATATCATCGGGTAAATCCTTAAATATTTTTTGCTACTTATTCGTAACACTCTAATGATATTTGAC
This sequence comes from Platycnemis pennipes, assembly GCA_933228895.1. Classification (NCBI taxonomy): domain Eukaryota; kingdom Metazoa; phylum Arthropoda; class Insecta; order Odonata; family Platycnemididae; genus Platycnemis; species Platycnemis pennipes. Next base: position 60,682,959 of record OW121853.1, read on the forward strand.
ATCAGATAGATAGAGATAGATAGATAGATAGATCATATTGCGGTGGAATAACCTGAGGCACTCAGACCTATTGGCCCATCGTGCCAACCACCCTTCTAAGGAAATCACCCATAAAGGCCGATTGCCTTGCTAAAGGCCAACAGGTCCCTTATGCGGATTTCCCTTACCTCCCTGGGTTCCAAAAATGGAGACCCCAGGTACCTATTTCGAGTCCTCATCACAGCAGGGCACTCGCATAATATGTGGGATGTAGATTTATCCCCTTCTTCGCACCACCTCCATGTAGGTGAATCTACAATTCCCATGAGGTGTAGGTGCCTCATCACCTGGTAGTGCTGCGTGAGGAGTCCCACTACCGTTCGTAAATGACCCCTGTTTAGTGACAGCAGTCTTTTGGCAAGACCAGGCCTAGGTTCTCCAAAGTCTCGTTTGGCCTGTCTAAGACTTGGTGTAGTTCGCCAGATCTCAGAATGCCGGGTTAAGCCCAACATTCTAATTTCTGCTATCCCTATTGGTGTAGCAATAGGTATGATTGGCTCTGGCCCAATCGGATTTCGGCTGGAACCGGCCCTTGCCAGCTCATCAGCCATCTCATTTCCGGATATGCCTGCATGACCAGGCACCCAGAAAAGTTCCACCTTGCCCCATCTGCCTATATCATTGAGTGCCTCACGACACTCCTACAGCAGCTGTGATTTGCACCATGGTGACTTCAGCGCCTTTAAAGCTACCTGACTATCTGTGCATATGTGTATCGGTGTGTTAAACATCCCGATCTCCTTATAATAGCATATGCGCAGGTCAAAAGTGCATATACCTCTGCCTGGAACACCGTAGCATATTTTCCCAAAGGGATTGAGAGCTTCCTTGGTGTGCTACAATTGTAGACCCCTGCTCCCGCTCTTCCTTCTTTCCTAGAGCCATCCGTATATCATACCTCGGCCCCAGAGTGAAGTTCTTTCCCCTTTCCTCTAGCCCACTGTTCCCTATCCGGGAAGTGGGTTTTGAAGTAAGGGGGTGATTGGTAAAACCTGGCTATCATTCCATCACTGCCCATCCCGAGGATGGGACTCGACTTCATGAGCTCTGTCCAAACTTGTCTGTGACCATAGTAACTTCCTTTGTCATACCACTGTCCCATACATTTGAGACGATAAGCCGCTATCCTTGCCTGCACCTCAGCTTCCACATGGAGTGGAGCGAGGTTCAGCAGCGTTTCCAGCGCCAGAGTTGGGGTTGTTCTCATAGCCCCTGAAATGTCCATACAGGCCATATATTTGACATTAGTAGTTTCTATTGGGTTGGTAGGTTTGAGGTTGCGCCAACAGCTGGTCATTTTGCAACCTACTTTTGAAATAACGGTGATCAAGTCTTACAAGATTAAAAAATCTATCGCAAAAGGTACCTAACTTATAAAAATTAATGCGCTTAGTAAAACAATTCTGGTAACTATACAGCTCGTACGAGAATAGTTCACTGTCAAATACCACTAAACTTCACTGGGCTTCTAATTCTTAAACCTCTTCATGGGCGAGTATTTAAACAGTCACAACAAAAAAGTTTTAGAAATCAAGACAAGGAGCTGGTTTATCTGGTGAGGCCGATTGTTTTTTGTTTCGCTCGCTCCCTTTATGTCATTACCCCCGATAAATGCTAGTAGAGCTTAAAATTTCCCGTCCATGGGCCATGATATATTATGTCAACACTTTACGTTTCTGGCCGAGAAGAAGGAAACCTTTCATTGCCTAAAGGCTAGAAAAAACTCACTCAGAAGTCAAGGACGATCACAGGAGAAAAACGAAATAAAGGACTTTCACAAATTTTTCAATGGAGTTCCTCTTACAGAGATAAGCTCAACAAGCTTACAGCCAGACCTAAATGGTCGCACTTCCTCGCTATCGGCCAATCATACATTTAGTAGTGCATTTAGAACCTAGTTCATGGAAAGTGCACGCTATAATTTATATGCAATCATAATAGAAAATTTTTGAAAACAAAAAGAGTGAAATATTGTGAATGAAAGGCTCTTTTGGTTAGAATCTGACCCATCTACGGTAGTCATGTCTGTAAAGCGTCAGCCTGATCATAGGTAGCGGGTTCAGATTCCACCCATGGCATGCATGTCGTTGTTCACCTCAGAGCTAAGCTTAGTTTCAAGGTTGGTGGTCCAGAAAAACCCGAGGAGTCAGGGCTACCTAAAACCTAATGCCGTTTACACTACCACTGCTATTTATAGCTATACACTGAATTCCCTGTAAAATTTGCTTCGTTCAGTTCAATATTGCATAAGCTCAGACATTTTTCGTGTGACAGGTATTTAGGAAATTTATGTCTGTCAAGACGTGGTCAACGCCAATGACCATTGTGAGAATTCAAGGTTTTGATCCCTATCTTCTTCCGATATAATATTTTCAAAGTTTTTCTAACGACGCGTTAGACGAAAAAAATCTAAACCCAAAGAATACTTCAAGAAAAGAATTTGTTAATAGTGCGGCCAAACGCAGGTAACAAACTCATAATCATCGAACATCAAATTTAACACTTGAACGTGTCATTGGAAATTGTATTGCATTAATTCAAGGATAAAGAGATTGAAGAATACTAATAAGTTATGTGGCCCTGATGATAATAACTTTCACGTTGTTTTCGTAACTAAAATGGAAGGAGAAATGATTTTTTCCAACTGAACGATTTTGGAATCCGTACAAAATAATTGGGAGTTGCACGAGCCCATACAAATTTAGTAAGTAAACGAAGTTTAAAAGAGATACACTGTCCTTGTGAGATTCTTAAGGAAAAGAATAATTAGTCAATGGGACCGATTTACCGCAAATACTAGCTTGGTAGTCCTTTCATTTCTGTGAAGGAGAGGAGGAAGACAACGATTTTTAAGACGTAGACTCCATAATAAACGAGAGATTTGACTCAATGAATAAAACCGAGAAATCAGGGGAGTGGACTGAAGCATCAAGCAAACAATTTCCCCTCAACTTTGTACATATGCACGGATAACAGAATACGTACACTGTGACGGCCCACGTAGCATGAGTTGTATCCCTTAGAAATGTATAATAAATATTAATTTCATGTACTGAAAATATACTGTCTCTAAAGGGTCACTTTCTTTTCACTTGCATTCGGTATTGGTGTGCGATTTCTTTGTGATATAAAACGCATCACTCCGTTGATGGTTTTGGTTATCTCCTTCGACTTAAACTTTACGCTCTATATAAGGCAATGCGTTAATCATGCATAAAAATTATGCATAATGTAAGCAGAGAACAAAAAAGCGTTCACTACTAAAAACAACAATAGAGCTTGAAATTATTAGCAACGTGCAACGAATTTAGATCAAACAAGCTAAGAAAAAGGTACAAGCAAGTCTTATAGATTTATTAATATGACTCGAGAGTATAATCTCCCTGCTACACCTTTCAACTGGTAAACTATGAATAGGTCTTACCCTGAGAGCGATTGGCTACACATCTAAGGTAGATTTGAATGAATGAAAAAGCAAACAAGGGTCAAAATACGGGATAGTGAAAACTGCTGCTCAGTGGCTTCTAAAATATTAGGCACAATGTTGTAATGCTAAAAAAAAAGGATTTTCATTTGCTAATAACTGTACCTGGTTTCTAGACGAAAATGATTCTGAGAAAGAGTATTAGTAAGTTCTTTGATAATGAGACAAAAATATAAAGAGTAGGAGTGAAACGTTATTTCTTCACAATTATTTCCAGCGTGAATGATAATAATATGATAAATATCTTCCAATTTGATCTTCTTCCAAACGTACGAAAAATAGTTGAATCTTGGACACACCAGAAGGTGTAAACTTCGGCTGTCGTAGAAAAATATTTGTCGAGAACGCTAATGATATAGGTACCTTCTAACGATCCTCCGCGGTGTAGCACATTTATTTGGTTCAATTGACGAATTTTGGTAGCCAAAACGAGGAGTTGTCCTAAATTCAGTGATATGAGGTGCAATATTTTAAAATCCCCCCAGTATAATTTTTAGCATTCATTTATTGTTTTTACGTTTAGGCATTCAAGGTCCAAGGATTTTCCGGAATATTTATTTGGAAGATGCGCATGAAGCACAATATGTTATCGAGACGGTATGTGTTAATATCACTCATTCGTGTCTTGCACAAACCGCCTTCTGGATTAAACGTGGGGATAATAAAAAATCTGTGATCGACACCCTAACATACCAGAGTAGTCGGGTAGCTAACGCAACCGAAGTCGGGCAACAAAAGGACGAGTTCAATTCCCACCTCGGGCATTGGTGGGCATGTTTTTAATGAAATCCGCTAACGTTTGATTTTAGAATAATTCATCTACATCTACACGATACTCTGCAAGCCACCGCGAGGGTGTGTGGCAGGGGGTGAAGATCACCAAGCATGCACTATAAACATGAAAACATGCTACCAAAGGGTCTCAGGCAAATAGAGGATAAAATATCTACATAGTAACTAAGGGATTGGTTGTTAATACATGCATCATGCATTACAGAATACTCTAAAATATTTCCCCTACCTATCCCTTTGCTATGCTGCTATTCTCTTTTCTTATAGTACGGGGGAAAAATGACATTTTGAATCTACCAGTACGACAATCCATAAATTTAGATGAATGTGTATCAGTATCAATTTGGGCGCTATGAAACGAAGTCCAACACGAAAGAGACCCAGGATAGGTTGCAATGTCACGAATTGCTAACCGTGCGACTTTCTGGCTTACCTCCCAGGAGAGTGGAGTGACTCGGGATGTCCGTTCCCCGTCTCAAGTGCTATCCTGCTATCTGCGCGAGGCGTCTAGAATGGGCTGCGCTTCTGCCCTCGACTTCAGGGAGAAGGATCGTCCGTCCAGTTCGAGGCAATGCCTTCATCTGCGAGTGGATAACTCAGCAGGGCGAGGGGGAGAGTGGACTTTCAAAGCCACCGAGGTCAACGAGCAACCCTTTTTCTTTATTTCTCCAAAATCTTGACCAAGCGCTCTTTAAAATGGGTCTCGGCGACTTTCCTCCGATTTTTCGAGGGCGCGGGGAGGAGAGAAGGGGTAAGTGAGAAACGACGGAGGAGTGGGGGTGGAAAGGAGAATTTCCCCGCTCGGCGAAAGGCGACAAAGATAGAGCCTCCGGAAATTAGCTAATCTATATTTGAGATACACGGAGACGCTAATGATCATTTGGCAACTTAAAAATGGACATAAAATCTCTCATATTCACTAGCTCGTGGGCACCCTAAGTCTGATACCTTATTGTGGACTGAACTTTATTACGTCTCCTGTCGTCCTTATATTATGTAACGCAGGTTTTCAGCTTCTTTCACCCCCCGTAACGCTTTTTAACATCTTCTTAGCACTTGCCTCCCCTAAATTACGTAACGCTGCCAATGAACTCTCCATGCTTTGGAAATAATCAAACATATTCTTCAGGATTACCTAATTTATTTCTTAATATTATTATTTATTCACGTGTATTATAACCAACACATCATATGGGTCAACAATCCTAGGATTGGTTTGACGCAGCCCTCCACTCGAATCTTCTATCGGTAACCTCTTCATTTTAACGTAGTTCCTCTCCTTTGCGTCCTTTACGACCTGTTGTATATAACTCATATGAGGCCTGCCTTTTCCATTCTTCCCGTTCACTTTTCCCTCGACGATTGTCTTCAACCATAACCAACCAATCAACCAACGATAACCAACACGTAGTCATTATTGTATGAACAAGGAATAAATTTAGCATGCATCGTTCTCCCAACGTAATGGCTACTCCCCTCCGTCACTTTCGCTAGTGCATTGTAACCAAGGTGGTTAGAATATCTTCAATGGACAATTGGATGAGTTATTGGCATGGTATCCTACGTAAGTGATTGAAGTGAGACTTGGGGTGCTAGGGAAGGATAAGCCCCGCCTCCTCGGTGTAAAACATTGTTTTTTCTATTGCCTCTTCTGGAAACTACATTTCTATGAAAGCATTACAATGGAATCGTTCCAAAATTCCTTCACAGAGGCGTGAGTTAATAAAATAAAGACTATTTAAGAGAGGTATTAAAGCATTTCATTCCCCTGGGAGTTAGTTTCATTCCTTAACTCTGGTTTGAATTTAACCTATTTAAACAACATGCATATTTGGCGCGCGTGCGTGTTTGCGTACTTTCACTGTTTATAAAATTAATCTTTGGCGATTTGACTTCACTTTGAGTTTCAATGATTACACGTCATTAGCAAGAGGTTCAAATGAACTTCTTGATAATGACGTGTAAACGTTGAAAACGGTAGATGTAAAATAAATAGCGTGGAAAATTACGAAGCTTTCTCATCTTGTTCAAATTTCAGCATTTGAAATTACAAATTATATAAAATCATTATTACAAATTTTCGAAATGCATTCCATGATTGAATTCTCAACTCGGCTACTATAAGTTTTACTGCGTGCAAAAACAGCTCACCCGTGAGCATCGCGAGTAGCGAAGCCTTATATCCGTGCCTACCAATATGTCCGACCTTCCTCCTGAAATCAGCTGCGATGCCTCCTTCAATAAATTCTCAGTTTTTTACTGCTACAGTATGCCCTACCCCTCCCCCTTTTAGCGTTACGTAACTTATGGACGGCCCCTTGTCACATATTTTCTTTATATGCGATGTAAATAATTGAATTTTCCAAGGTTGCGATGGATGAACCAATTTGGTCGTAGCTGTGATTCATGGTCGGGCAAGTGAAAAAATCCCAACATCGATGGTCTTTGATTCGGACCTGCAGAACCCAAAGCGTGCAGCATAGGTTAGATCCCCTTCGATTCCAACTGTACCGAAAGGTAGGTACCCGCATTGCTTCATTTCGCATACCGTCATTTTAATGATACTTAATGAGAAAAATGGCACCAGTGATCCACTACTCCGTCGAATTGTGTATTCTCGATTGTACGCCATTTACCAGCCTTTATACGACTGTGACATCCTCATTTGATGGATGTAAGCAATGCACGTAGAGCATTCACCATTAGTGAACACAAAGAGGATTCATGGCTTGAGTTACTCAGGTATATTAGCCTATTAGATATACCTCAGGTTTAATCAGGTTAATAATGCCTAAGTTTAAATAGGTTTATCAATGAATGAGCAACTTTTTCTTAAAAAAGGAAATAGACAATATCATCGATTACAATTATGATGTTTTGGGATATGCAACCAAATATCCTAATTATAGGAGTTATTATGAGGATATATAAAATATTTAGACGCTTTTTTCAATAGTTGCATCACTTCGTTTGCATTGAATGAACTAAACGAAAAAGAAATAAGTGACATAGTGCATAAAATAGTGCAAATTTTATGATAGTATCGGATATAACTGACTATGCAGCTTCGATGCAGTGCAAAAATACAATTTAGGTGTTTTTCCCCTAATTTTGAATACTTGCGAGAATTTATTGATAGAGTTCAGCATAGACATAAGGATTAAGGATCGGTGGGAGGCGGGATATAGGTTGTATATTTTATGGAGTAAGAGTGGGTAGAAATCCGACTACAGCATCAGCTTGTCCTCTGTGGAAGGCACTAAAAGGCCTACAGTTTAGCTTTTCTTTGAAGAAAACAATTCTACATTTCAGTGCTCTCCACGCCGCACTGGAGCCTCTTCCACTTCCGAAATTGGATCACCGAGGCACCAGTCTGGTCTGGGCACCACAACAACCTGATCCTTGAACTCTCAACGGCTATTTTGGGTACTAGCAAAGAGTATAATATAGAGGGTTCACCGAATATGGCAAAACTGTTATACGTTTTGGACGTAGTACTGGAAGGTTTCCATAGATGGCGATGGAAGAATTTTTCGCGTTACGTCACTAACGATATACATCGTTTGCATCACTTTCGCTCTTCTAATCAACTTAAGCGGCACAATCTAAAAATACACGTCTGAACATGTTTTTGCCGTTAAAATTGAGAAAGTCGTTTTTAGGCTGTTCGAGGCATATTGTGCTAGAAATTAGCAATAAAATATTTCTATCGACGGAAGGGAGATCGATCAACCCTCGCCTCGCGTTTTGAAAATGTCTTTCAATAGGGTATTTTGGCGTACATCATGCATTTCAGTAATTCATTAATATCGTGCTTGAGATTTATCAAGCTTAAATTGTTCGCATAATAACAACTAAGGGACAAATTTCCCCGAGACTTTACAGGAAAGGAGGGCACCGTATAAGTATTTATCATAATTTAAGGTTTTTTACGGGTTTCCTCTGGAGAAATGTAAATGGTGATAGTTGTCGCGCATGAAAAGATCCTCGGGCATAATAAGAAGCATTTGGTTGGTCAAAAATAACGCCCGAGGCAGTTGCACAGGCATCAGAGGATCGAAAATCTTTCTTTCGCCTTCCTTCTAACAAGGCGTGATGGATCAGTGGGTAGCATGGAAGTTTACATATGTAAGGTCTTCGTTCCGATTTCCACAGTTTCTCAGCATATGTTTTTTAGCTCTATATTTAAAATAATTTTACTGATAGTATCAGAGAGTCTTTCCAGAACATTAATTTTGCCTAGTTTATTATATTTACTCTATGATATTACTAGTATATTATTAAAGTATCATTTGACCTTTGGTGCATTATGGGCAGTCGTGTAAGAAGTTTGAAGGATGAAATCCTCGAGTTGGTGTAAAATTGCGAGTTAGACATGTCAAAAATTACCTCGTAAGCGACATACATGTTGATGTGACATTTTGAACACGACAGTTTCTGTGAAAAATGTTTTCTGATACAAGAGCATAAGTGATCCATGCCATGATTTGCCAAAAATGAGGAACGCATGTAAAAATTTCAGCAGCCAAAAACATATTGGGAATAAGAGCGGAAGATTGTTCTGGGTACTGGGAGCTCCAAGCGAACCAGCGATATTCCAATTATAGTTACACATGCATGCCAAGGCCGAAGAAATTTGCATATCAGGAACCATCAAAAGAGCATGACCGCTTGCTTCTTTCATGAGTTTGAAGACGCAAGGGCATTGAAAATTGCATATTCGTAACATGAAATCAGAGGCAGAAATCAACTTCAAGCAATGGTGTTTTGAGAAAATCACAGAAAAATGTCAAAGGAAACGAAAACGTAAGCACATAGGGCCAAAATAGTTGGCAAATTAAGCTGTTCACTAAGCTAATAACTCCGCTCCAGTATATCGTATAGCTACCGCAATATACCTATCCATTGGCAAAATAAACAAACGCACCCGCCGCCCCATACTTTCCTTTGCTGATTCATTTCTTCATCTCCACCTATTCTTATTGACTTTCCAGCCGTGAGTTTTTGAGGGAATGCTATTTTTATTTTTGGTAAATAATTCATAAAAGGTTTTCTGTAATACAAAATGTAACGCCATTAAAATCGTCGCAAAAGAAAAGCTATTTTTATCCGTTGAAAACTTCGATCGACTATCACGTTCACGTCATGTTAATTCAAAATAAATCACGAGGAAAAATTACATGCTAATGCCTTTAGCATTTCTCTTTGATCCAAATGATACTATTCGTCCTTGATGTTGAAACCACATTTTTGTGCTTGGAAGATTGATCGTAATCTCACGATCCCGAGCTCCTATTTCCTATACGAGTGCGTGTTGGTGTCTGAAATGAGAAAACCATAATTAACTTTGTTGCTGTTTGAACACCGGATCTCCAAATTTCCGGCCGAAATTGGGACAACAGTCACAAATTCAGGCTTTCTTATTTTCAAGGTGACTTCAGGAAAGGGAAAAACTTGAGGTCTTTACCCTTAGCGAAAACTAAAAGGGCTATTTCAGGATGAATCTGCCACGGCCGAGCTCGTAGTTAAAGCACCGAATTCATTAGGAAAAGTTTATTTCTTCTTTTCAACGATAGAAATTTTCTTGGCAACCAGCGTTATCCAATTAAATCCGTTTAAATCCAATTAAATCCATTTAAATGCGATTAGATAATTTCAAATGGGTGTTTATGTCTGCATCATTTAATGTCAACAGTGTTGGAAATGAAAGTGCAGGAAAAAGCAATGGGGGCGTTTACTCGGAACCGAAATCGCAATTTTGTACACGAAATCGTTAGCTGGAAACGATAAACGAAGTTTAGTGAAAAAATTAATCTTCTAACCCGAGCCATTCACTCATAAATCAAAAATTAAAATAAGCAAAAGGTGACGCCCACCGAAATTGCTGCTGTGATAACATTGACGTCATTTTCCTCCCGTCCTTGACTACTTTCAGGGGAGAGGAAGGGAGTGGAGGGGGATTCTCGGAAGGTCTGCTCGCACAGATGCTGTCGCAATCATTCCCATTGGCCGAGTCAGCTGTGTCCCCCCCATTGCGATAAGGCAAAGTAGCTTCGCGGGCTCAGTTCTGATTCGACGAAGTCAATATACGTCAGAGGTTGCACCACGCCCACTTTTCCGAAAGGGTTAAAAACATCAGTTTTTCGCCGCTTATAACTCGGGAAATAATTGTCGGATCAAAAAACGGAAAAATACGGGTCTTTTTATTTTACAAACTCTATCAGATTCGGCAATAAAAAAAATATGGTAAACGACCCCATTGGAAGCTCTTTTTTAAGAGAATAAACAGCTAATCCCGATTAATTTGTTTATTTCGCGAAGTAGTTGCCATTATTCATAATTATTGCGGTCATTCGTTTGATTAGTATGGCGCACAAGTGAAACAGGTGGTCGTGGTTGGTTTGATGTAGTGATTAGATTACTGGCCTCCCACTTCGTGAGTCCGGGTTGGAACCCCAGTGGTGAAAGCTATTTTACACCGATGAGGCGACCCCTACTGGAGTAATTTGTGGATAGCATTCGATTTCAGTGCTCCATCCGTTGGATGGGACGTTAAGCTGTGGTCCCTTGGCGCCATTCGTTAAGAGCAGGCTAAAGTTGACGCCGAGTTTCTCTCCACTACCTTTCTTCCAGGTCTGAAAGCCTCTAAGTGTGGGAAGAGACTTGAAGCCACAGATGAGAGATACATCTACATCTACGTAAACCCTGCGAGCCAGGGTGTGGCAGGGGGTGAAGATCACCGAACATGCACTATTGACATACAACTAGGACATTTAATAGAGACATTCTAGATAGGACTTCGATATTGAAGGAAAACAAAGCCATAAAAATATTAATAGACAGAATAGCAGAAATACCTCATGCTACGCTTCAGTACCTACTCGTAGCAATTAAAAATTAGATAACAAGAAAGTTTCTCATGCCAAAGAAAAATGCCAATTCACACGCCAAAAATGTAGTAGTGCGATGCAAAAATTTAATGACACGTTTTTCAAGGGTAGTCCAATTAATGAGTAACAAGAGAGAAGAAAGAAACTAATACTAAGGTGAAGGCTAATGGATGCTAAAGTGGAAGTTAAATTAATGCCGGTAGGAAGGTTGTGGTAGAAAAGGGCAGAAAACATATTTCTAAGCTAGTAGGTACCATCGATATTGAACTGATCTTTTGCACCGTGGAGTGATAAGCTCTTAGTTTAAACAAGCATGGGGCATAAGGCAAGAATTTAGTATCGCCACGGAAGAAAATGGAGGTTGTACTGGCATAAAGACAGCGGAAAGCTCCCACAATTACCATTTTTATGTGCATTGAGAAAAAGATATTAAATACAACAGGGCAATATGGTCAAAATAAATATTTAATGAAGGTAAGCTACCCAGTTGACAGTGAAATTGCAGTCATAGTTGAATACGTTATAAGATGAACGTGAGAGGTAAACTTAGGCGATATTACGCAAGAAATTAAATATATGGCATTCTTTGGCAGTGAGAAATATGTGTCAGCTCACTATTATATTCCCAATTTAGGTATATGAACACAATAAATATGATTTGGAATTAGCCAACTAAATTCACTTATGTTTTATCCATTTTTATTGGTTATTACCCATACTAAATAATGAGAGAATGCGTAAGATTACCACGTGCTCAATTATCTAGGATTTTACTAACTACGCGGTACCTTAACTTTAATATCTTTATTAACTTAAACACTAATTAATCTCGCAAATTATCCACATTTCCCCAGTGCATGAGATAATGTGGTTATATTTAGGTATTTTTTTCATGCAATTACTTTCATATTTAGGTGGCTGCATTTCCTTGCAATGAGCATCAAAATGCTTTCAGCTCCAAAGAATGGAATGATCATTCGGTACCAAAAACGCTGAGGAACTCATTTTAAATTCCAGTATATTGAACCTGTTTTGTGAACTGAATTTTCTTGGATAATAAATCCTTGAGGTTGTCAAGTGTAGATTATGGTACTGCATAAATCTCATCCTCACGCTTAACAATAAGCCTACTTTATTAATAATACTCCGGAACTCCGAAACCACACAACGACAGTACATCCGAATATTCAGTCACGGATACTCTCCCTGTCCCCCTGTTATGTATCCATCTTTATCATGGCAATCCACAATTATTTTAGTGAAATAAATACACACAATTCAAAAACAAAATATATTGAAACAAAAGCACATTAAAAATTTCGCAACTGACCACATAAAATAACAATCGCGAAACATGAACAATTATTTCGTTCCACAAACCCATCACAGGGTTGTAAAAAATACTTTGCTCCACCGTGAAGGAGTGGACATGAAAGTTAGGTACAATCAACTCCATTATTCTTCAAAAGAAGAATGACAATACAAAAAGGTAAAATCTCCAGCCAATGCAAACCTTCACCGTGCTAGTGTCTCTAATCAAAACGACTCGCGCACCAAATAATAAAAAAAATGCAAAAACAGTGGGAATGCGAGAAATCTCCAACACACTTCACAGTTCACATCGTTTGAGATCATGTCGCTCTGTTCTCGTGTCACGCAGATAGCGGTTTTGCAGGTAGGTATAGTATTTCACCACGAGGAATAACTCGAAGTTTCACTCAAGTGATGCTCGAGCGAAGGGATGATGCTCTGTTTGTCAGTGGGGTGGCGGATAGGCGACGGCGGACGAAGTGGTATTTCCCCGGTCGGGATCCCTGCGCCGTCTCATTTGAGGATGCAGCACCTCTTGTCCCCCTTGCCCTTGGATCTCGCCGTGGACGGGCAGTACGGAGGATCCGAGTTGGAGAGGCAGAAGGATCCGGAAATGCTGTGGACGGAAGCAATCAACGCATTAAACCTCCACTACGAGGAGAGGAACGAAATCAGCCATTCATTAGAACGCATGCACTGTAGGTATCATCTTCATGTGGGGGAATAATGCTTGGCCATACGTAAAAAAAAAACATATTTCTATGAACGGCACCTCTATTCATAGTATTAAAAAAATTGGGAAATACGACCTTAGAGCGTTCTAAGAATTTAGAGTCCCTTTAAAGTCACTCAATCACGGTTTGATAGGTGAGGGCAGAGCTCACCCTGTAACTTTGGTGGGTGAAATTCAAAATCTAATACGGCTAATTCTTTACCCTGGGCCACCTGCGATTTCCCATGAAGTTCCGACACTGAAAATCGCATCGTAAGACTTTAAGGTGGGGGTTTCCAAAAAGACTTCTGCCCGGGATATGAACCTGACACCCTCCAGTCCGTTGACTAGCGCCCCTCCCACTAGGCCACCGCGATGCATTCTTTTGAGCAACGTCCATAATTCAACTCAATATTGATCATTTCTACACAATCCTTTATCCTCAAATAATATCCACCTTATTTTTACACCTACACATAATATAATAACATCTTTTGGACACGAATTTCATCCACATTCAGCTTTCTTCCATTTTCTTTCGCAGAGGCAAAATTATGTGTTTCTAAAAATCGCACGATGACAATGAGCATTAAATCAAACCAAAAGTCATGCTTATAACTTGGAAGGAACTCTATTTATTGCTATAAAATTTATCCACATAGTGGACCACACTAACCACAATATAAAGGAATTTTTATCCTAATTGCTCATATACTTATTTCCTGCTCACCTCACATCTGCTATCTTTTAAATAAAAAATTGGTCATAACCGTATTTCTATCGAAATCCGTATCCATATTCTGAAACAATCACAGCCACCAATTAACTGTTGGTGGAAGAGACAAGATTATTGGAAGCATCAGTGGCATGATAAGAAAAGCACGTTGTAAAGAACTGCTTGCAACAATTATGCTACTTTATAGGCAGAAAAATCATGCAATATGACGTATTTTGCACCTTAGAGGTATTACCTAGACTACGGAATATAAAAACTGCTGTGTCCATGACATGAAGCTTCTGTCATTTCACTTATTCACTTAATTTTTTTCATTCCAATAAACGACTTTTGGCCATGTGATCATAATTCCTCAGCTTGAAAAGAATGGCCTAGTTTTTTCCAGCGTCGTTAAAATCTCGTTAAGCATTCCAAAAACAGGTCTCGTGATTCCCGCGTTCAAAAGGTTAATGAATATATGACGTGGACAGTTTAACGCACGATCGCGCTTTTGACACATTTTACTTCGTGTGATTTGGCCGCTGGTGCTGGTGGTATTTAAAACTAAGCTTTTCAAGAGAGGGGTATAAATGTAAACACACGAGCATAAATGCAAAGAAGTGAAAGTTGGAGAACGAGAGCCAACTGCGTATCTCGATGCCTCGCTTTATTGCATAACATTCCAATGCCAAGGCTAGCTTAAATTCCTTACGTTCTCCCGAATATTGTCACTTTTTGCTTGAGTAGAGGATATTCGCAAATAAAGCACGAAGCCTCAACAAAATTTACGGCTAGCGTCCGACTTCACTCGATACCTCTATTAAAATGGAGTATTTTTCTTCACAGCTTCTTACTAAGAGCTTAAAACATTTTAAAACGATTATTTCAATATAGCATTCGTTTGTTATACATGATAATTGATAATCGTGCTTCTATAAAAAATGTAATGATAAATAGAACACTCGGTTTTTCATTAAAGGATATATCCATCGCAATTTCCTTTACGAAGTCAAAACACTGAGAATTTAAAGTAGTTAAAGTCACTACGACATCAAATACATAAGGGGGCGTCCATTTATTACGTGAGGCGATTTTGGCAATTTTTCGACCCCCACCTTCCATCCTAAGTGAGATGTCGTGACATTTGGCTCGACCCACTTCCCCCCCCCCCCCCTCCTCCCCCCCTCCCTCTATTCTCACGTGAGATTTTTCAAAATGCGTATTTTTAGTGTAAATACGTATACCTACTCTGCTTGATTGAGTTGGATTTATTTCAAAAAAACATAATTTGCTTAATTATTTTTATTTAAGACTAGTATTTAAGACGACTAAGAACGTAGTCTAGAATCACTGTGAGAAAATCGCGCGTTTGGCTGGCCGGTGGCGGCTAAACAATCAAGGGGCTACTGCGATACTTTGTGGCGTTCGAATCACCGCGATAAATATTACTGTTTAGGATTTAGCCATATTTTAGTGGTGAAATATGTCTTACTTAATAAAACCTAGTTTTCTCGCAATTTTGTACTTTTTCTTGCGGAAAAAAAATTACGTGAGATTCGCCTCTACCCCCCCCCCCCCCCCTACCACCCCCCCACCCAACACCCCCCCAAAACACATATTTTGCTGTTAATTAACGAAAATTTTTAAACATTATCTCGTCCTACAATTTTTCCCGAATCGAAAAATTATTATATTAAGACTTTTCAATGTATTTTTGATTTTTCTATGATCCGTAATCGGTAGAAATATTATTATTTGAGCACGCATAATTTCGATCAATGCTGTTCCCAAACTATGCGGCGCCGGACGCCTGCCAATCTCTTGAAATTAAGGCCGTCGAAAAGGGGGAAATCGAGCACTTTCAGACCGTGGCAATTTTCAGAATTTATAATCTTTCCTAAGTATTTTCAAGAAATATTTCCTCTCTTCTTTTACATACGTAGGGTACTCGGGCTCACAATTGTTGTACAGTCGAACAGATGAACAGGCCATGGTGACGACCAGGAATGTAAATATTTTTTAGTGACTGTTGGCGCATTGTTAAGAGAGAGACTAAAGATGAAGGACTGGAATAAATCCAATTAACAAAGCTCCTCAGTGTAATTGACATAATTATACAGCGATAAACTTGTTTCCCTTACGCTCATCTCTTAGAGGCTTGGGACGCGAGGCTAGTGGCATGGATGGGGTTAATGAGTCTGAATCATCAACCCTGTGAACTGAGGCTCAAAGGTAGGCAAGGAATAGCATTTATAGCCTACCCAAAATGAACTGAAGTAGTTTTTCACATAAGTACATTATATCTTCCGGGTTGCGCTGGATTAGCGTGTAGAATTTTTAAAATGAAAAAAGGTGGACCTTATTTAAAGGATTAAAAATAAAATAATACGTTTTTAAAGTATTTGTGATCGGTTTACATGAAATTTCAATGTATCTAACATTTCATCACTTTTCTAAAGCTCGATGGAAATGTATTCAGTCGCGGCACACTCCGCAAGTCCGAGCATGCGTTTTAAGTCCCGTGCGCAAGACGTGGCAACGTAGCACGCGTTCACTCTTGGATATTTCCACACTTGAACACTAAACAATTCTGGTATCGGGAAATAATTTAGGCATTTCTGAAATCCATAGAAGGACGATAATATTCTCTATTATGATCAGTCAGTTCAGTCCAAGTACATAAAATGCCAGCGTGAAAAGATCGGGATTGAAAATTTATCACAGATGGGTATGGTCAATGATTCATGATTTCCAACAATTGGCAGCAAGAATAGAAGTAAAAAAGTAGAGAACGATTTTGAAAATACCGTGCTAGAATACGGATCTTAAAGGGAAAGATGACGGGCAAATTTAAAATAGTTCGTAAAATCGGTCAAGGTTCTTATGCAATTGGAATACCTTTACCTGAAATACCTATACACAACAAGAAAGCCCGGCAACCACAGTGAAGGGCAGTACCATATTTCGAACGTTCCAAAAAATAAGTACGCGCGTTGACTGTATCACTGGCGTTTTCTTACGTTTTTGTCTCCTCACAGGAGTCAAGAATCAAGGGACAAGAGAAACGAAGTGGTCTTGCAAAATGAGAAAATGTCCTTCGCCCATAGGGAGAGGATGAATTGACGGATGATTCAGGAGTAACAATCAAGGGGGAAGAGATGTAAAAAACGAGGATTTCACAGGAAAAATGTCTTTATCAATAAAATTATGAGTGTTCTTTAATAGCTCATTTCCCATGAACTTTCACATGAAACTAACTTGACTAATTCTAAGAGAATACTATTTTAGCAAAAACAACATTTATATGAGTTAGTCTTCCCTAAGTTAGCTTAGGGATTTTTTTTAAATCAAGACTCGTTTACTTCATTCATCATCAAATCTGTGACAGACGATTATGGGAGTGTCTTATGAACCAACGCGAAATAATCCTCTCACGATCTTTTTCTTTATCACATCAGGTTGACGTGATAAGACCGACGTGGAATGTGCTTTACCCCTAAGCACAGAGGTCACTCAACAAATGGAACACTCGTCTCATTTGCAATTCCTCATGCGATAAAAATATTACATACTTATGCTCGTTTAGAATCACCCGGTGGGAAATTAATCCTAATATCAAAATAAAACATTTATTTGGATAATATAGCGAATAAAGTCAAACAAAAACAAAAATATTTTCTGAGTATTATCCCAGAGGGTATGAACACCTGAAAGTAAAATTTTCCACCCGTTCGGAAAGCCCCAAAGCGTAAAAGCGCCTTAACATTGGAATTTGGATTATTCCAGACAGTTAATCACCTTAAGATTAAAACACTTCGAGCCTTTCGACTACCGCAGAAAAAATCACTCATTTAGAATATTCTAGGGAGTACTTCATCTACCTAAAATCAAAATACTCCTTCCGTTCAGAAAATTCCAGCGCGTACAAACAGCCCAAAATTAAAACATTTCACTCTTTTGGGTCATCCAAGCGGAAAAATCATTTTAAAATCAAATTAATCCGCTTCATTGGACCATATAATTAAGAAATCATTCAAAAACCAAAAGATTCCACTCGATTGTAATATTCCACGAGTTTAAATCATCCCAAAATTGCAATTACTTTCCTCAATTTTCGAGTGCCAGGAATGTACTCTCTTTTCCACTCTACTCCCCCACGTGTTCCCCAGTGGACCCCCCTAAACTCACCCCATTGGCGTATGCACTCCCATGGCCAGCGGCTCCCCGGGCCTCTTCCCCGGCCGAGCCCCTGTCGGGCACCGCCTGGCGCACGGAACGGCATGCCTCACGCTCTCCGTGTCCAGGCTCTCCGCGAGGTAGCACACGCTGCGGAGATGGCTGCAAAGCGCCTCGTCTGCAATGGCAATGGAGAGACGAGACATTAGGAAGGGTTAACATGAGCAACACAGCAAATAGAATTTCGAGAATCGGTAGCGAAGGTTGCCATAGGTTGCATGTGGCCAACATAATAACTGACCTTTACCCGCCAATGCGATTTCAAAGTTGATCTAAACATAAGACCATTTTTGCAGATGACTATAGGCCGTCTTTTTTTCATGCATGGATCAATTCAAATGAACTGGTGTCCAACTCGAAGGCCAGCCTAGCAGGAGAGAGAATCCAATTCCTTTGCATGTGCCGCCAGCTTATCCCAAAAAAAGATTGGCACTCATTAAATTACGTAGTTCTATGTTCAACTAATATTACTAGTTATTTTGTTTTTTAATCCTGGAAGGGATAGGTCAAAGCCGTCCTCTCTACTCCCCACACAGGGATATACCCACAGGACTGTTACGAGAATTTAATTGAATTATACATTTACATGTTGTAAAATAGGTTTGGAAAGTTAATTCGACAGACGTGTACATGAGCCTATACAAGATTTGAACCAGGGACCGAAGGTCAGTAGCCAAATGTATGCGAGGTAAAAATGTTAAGGAGTACTAAAAAATATGTTTATTACTAAAAATAACATTTATGACTAAATAAAACACTACCGCAAAAATGTTTACTACTTTCACTCATGTAGACACTGTTATCAAAGAATGGTTAATGAACCAGCATTGTGCATATATACATTGTGCATATATTTTTCCTAAAGGAAAAAATGTGCATTGAATTTTGCGTGGTTCTGGGTGTGAACGATTTTTATCTAACTCCCAATTTGAAGGCTCTTTTTCTAATATCACCTAATCTCTACTAAAAAAAACCAACACAGGTTTTATGCACAGATAACTTTGACGAGACGAAATTAATACTCACGTCCAAAGGCCTATTTCCAAATTTTTGGACATTTTCAGCTCAAAATCGCACTCAATATTAATTCTCTCATATTTTAAGAGCTTTTCTTTTTTACGGCTTCTCAAGAAAACGGAAACAAAAGACGTGTAAAAACTGAAACAGGAGATATACATTTCATTATAAAGCAAACACATAATCTAAGGTATAGATGATACAAGGCACATAAAATAAAACTCCGCCCAATTTATGAAGCAATCGGCTGCAAATGGGTACTTAACTGTTTAACTTCATGGGGTGAATGAATGCTTACACAATATCTACTGTTTTAACGAGCATAATAAGGCCCAATGCCATTCAAATTGACCCTCCTTTGATTCAAAGCTAATGATGCCATTTGGAAATAGGTTTTCTTAATCAATAAATTGTGTAACTACAATCCACCAACTTTCTATTTCCTCACAGTTAGTTTTTCAAACTCTCAAAATACGGGGCAACGATATTTCGTTCAATAAAAACCGGCAAAAAAGTGGAATGTAGCCCATAAAATTGACGAACCGAAACATCAAACCGAACACATTGTCAAATTTCATGGAGGATGATGTGCAACATCCCGAAAAAACAAGGTAATAAAGTAGAAGATGGCAATGTGATAACCTTTCGCATCACGATAAGAAAAAAATGCAAACCATCGACATTTACATCGAAATGTTGCACTTTGATAGGAAAAACTGCATAGTGAGGAAAGAGATATATACGATCATTTAAATATCATTCACAGAAAAATCATAAAAAGAGCAAAGTAGTCATTTCATTACTAGTTATATCCAAGACTACCCATGGCCATTCTTCACAAATCACTCATTCTTTTTCAACTAAGTAAGGATGATTGTCACGTTTTCTTCGCGCTTGAGACATATGCTACCCTCCCCATGAATCAGCTAGCAGATGTGTAATTATTCACAGAGCATAGCGGATTGACCTAGAAATATTTTTCAGCTGAATACTGCAAATAGCGTAGGAACAAAAGCACGATTTAGTCGCAACGGCCAGGTGTTGGAACGCTTTTAAAAGAAGTATTTAAATAATTTTCTTCGGGACTCATTACCATAACCTTTAGGTCAAACACCACTTCCAAAAGTCATCATGACTACCCTTTTTACAGCCTTTACCTTTTTTATCGTAATAATGACAAATCACTTATGTGTTCAACCTTACATTTTCCGTTTTAGTCCAATACTGAACCTCATCGACAGCATTGTTCAAGCTCCCAAAATGGATATAGACAAGATAGCAAAAGGTTAAGATACATTCTTTTTAATTTGGATTATAAGAATCATTTGATGTATTGTAACACATGCCATTAGGGGGCTAATTACCATGCAAGAAGTGAAACTTTCTTCGTTCATGCATGCGCTTCATTGAGTTAATGGTCTGAGTATAGAGAGTCATTCCCATTCAAGTGAATCCTCAGCAATCCTTCATTTTATTTCAAAACGCAAAACGCTATTAAAAAGAGAGCTGGCATAACATTTTTGATGTAATATTTTGCGAAAAATCTTGATCCACCAATAAGAAATGCAGACGGCGAAATTTTCGTCTAAAAGCATGGTTGCATCTACATTCAAATTTATAGAGCTGAATGATAGCACTTCGTCAGTAAACCGAAATCCAATGGCCCAATTCCAAGTGCTCGAGCACAATCAACGTCATTCACTCCTACCGTTGATTTTGAACGAAATATATGCTCCCTTGTTGTAATTAAATAATCAAATGTAATTTAAGCCCTGATGACCGTACCGTAGAGCACGCCCCCGCTACGCGAAAGGAAATGCATATACAAGCTCTTGTTGCATTCGGTCAACGACATCGGAATTCATTATCCAGCAACTTGGGCATTTTCAAAATTTTGCATATTCCTACCGGGTGGCGAGCATTGACATGAGGCCTCCCGTGCTCTTCGGAAATTTGAATGTAGATTCAATATTTCCTAAGGAGGCAATAAAAATATCGTCTTTCTGCGCAAATATTTAAAACTAAAGGAAAAATTTAAAACATATATTGAATTGGGTGCCATCAGTCGTGTTTCCTGATTATTTGGAGAGTTTAATGATGAAGCTTCTTAAATAAGTTATTTTAAGTCTGCAGAATACATGTAATAAATGCTATGCGGAAGATAGTCACCACACGCCAAGAAGAGTGCAAATATTTCAGGTCGAATATTTAGTTTATCCGCTACTAATGCCAATCCTGCGTTAATGGCCTAGTACATGATGATCAAATGCGATAATATGTCCAAAACTTAAACGTAGATGAAACCTTTTTCATAACAAAGATACAATCTGGCGCAGAAGTTTAAAACACATAGGATCCTCAATTGTAAAAATTATTTCTGAATTTTTTAAAATTAAAATCTCCCAATTTCCACAACTAATTATGCTGATTAGTAGACGTAGAATAAATTTGTAAAGGCTCCACTGTGAGACAATAAATATACGCTGATGAATTTTGACAAACAAGATGGATGGGATATGATGGATTCCTGTATGCCATCAAATGCAAACTGGAGGACGCAGCAGTGGTCTTACTGGAGGAGTTAGAACAGAACGGCTGGGACCGTCCTCCGTTGATACAGAAGTCGACGTCCCCGATGCGTCCGGACTCGCCGTAGAACCCGGCGTTAGTGTGCAGCACGACAACGGAGTGGGCGTCTCGAGCGTCGAGCTTGCCGACGCCAGGGAGGCTGTGGACCAGGGGCCGGGCCGGATCCAGGGCTGCAAAGATCAAGGGTATTCACTCTTTGCTGTAATTCTCAACGGTGAAACCAATATTAAAGAATAGACCAGACAGGTCTTCATGACAAGACCTATGACGGAAATCATAATATTAGTCATAGAGGGAAAGATTTAATAGACACTCCCTTTCACGTAGGCGCGTTTATTTTTTTTGCGAGCTTCGGATACCAGGGAATACCGCTTTCAGTTAATGTAATAGCAATAATCTCTAGAATAATTAAGTTTTCGGTAAATAAAATTATATTTTATGTGTTACAAAATTAGAAATAAAAGTATGGATCCTTTACATCCCTTAAATAAAATTAAATATCCAGTATAATAATTTCATCCTGAAAATTCAAAAATAATTATCGAAAGTTAACCGGTAATTAAAATTTAATGGCATTAAAAAATGATACGGCCAAACAAATATGTTACAGAAATCCGTGGGGAAATAAAATGTGCAGCAGTTGCTTTACATACGGGATAGAGTTTATCTTATTGTTAGATTGCATATTCAGCGTATCAAAAAATATTTCATCTCTATTACTTCATAATATTTTTTATCTATTCTGTGCAAAAAATAATTTTTCCGTATTTTAATTCTCTTACCCAAGTTTAACCAGGATAAGCACAAAACATTGTTTCTTGGCAGTAGAAAATGCCACTTTGATTGGAAGCTGAGGTATTCTCACTTTCCAGCATCGGATACTGACAATGCCAAAAATAATTGGCGGGGAAAGATAGGAGAAATTAGCCTCGTTCACTCACCGATTATCCTGTGCAGGGGATACCCCAGGAAGTTGGACGTGAGACCGCAGACGTGGGCGCCGAGGCTGTGTCCGACGCACATGCTTTGGTCGCTGCGTCCCCTCAGGTGCACCAGGGATCCAAACAGGTGAGCCAAGCACCGCGCCACCGGCCTCAAGTTACTGACCGCTGCCGTGTAGCAAGGAGCCTTGGCCAGCGCGCCCCAGTCCAGCACGAACACGTTGTAGTTCCCGTTACTCCGGTAAGCTATGACGGAAAAGTCATTTTGTATCACATGCACCGGAGTACGCGAACACAATGCATTTCAGTACTTAGTGGTATAATATTTGATTGCATTCACACAATGCATGTTTTACGATTATTCATAAACTTCCCACCCACCTTCAAGGTAGCTTGAATGGAAATTCTTGGCAGATTGAGGTGAATAACTAGTGTATTTATAGTGAAGTTGCAACCAATTTGAGCATGAAATCCAAGTACAACAATGAAAACACTTTGAGCGAGGTCTTTGGGAAGTGTAGGAAAAGGAAGATTATATCACCACGTTCAAGAAAGATTATCATTTTAAATATTTACTGACAGGGCACGATTGTAACTGAGGTATCGGATAATCAGGATCCATGTACCTTCACTGTGACCAAACAAAAGTTTTCCTTCAGCACTTACGATCTGGGCCGCCACGTGCAGGTGTGCAGGTTTTGCCCATCACAAAGTCATCAACGGTGGCGGTATGTCACTGCGTGAGATTTATTTACCCTTAGTGAAATAACTTCATTACATAAAATTGAAGACAGTAGGATTGAAGCTACACAGGGGCAACAATTATCCACGAATCTGGTAACGGGTTACAGTGAATGCCCTAAGTTCCCGTTAAACAGGGATGAATCAAAATCCATATTTAATATAGACGGATTAATAGCATAAAAATTCTTCTAAATCGACTCAGATTTTTCCAACATTCATTCAACACGTAACATTGTTAACAGTTACATATTATTAATTGAGCCAGTGAGAAATATAGAATGGAATTTGTGATATCTTTATCATATTCAGTCTTTTTGACAAGCAGTTTGTCACAAGTAATTCACGTATTTAGGATACCATTTAAAATACAAATATCTTAGACTCGGCTCTCGGGAAAAGAGACCTTTTTCTCCCATAAAATGCGTCAACTCTACGAGTTAAAACCGGGATGGAATTGAAATTCGAGCACTATTTTCCATAAGGGATGCTAATATGCCATAGGTATTCTAAAGTTTTTTAAAAGATTCTAAATAAATTAATAAGACGCATTTAAGTTTATACAGGAGGAAAATTGTAAAAGTTTGCTAATTTTGGGAAAGATGAGAGAAGTAATGTTATTAATTTCATATTACCTTACAAGCTCCATTCGTAGTTGATTTAGGGGTCATAGTAGTTGTTTTAGATATGAGAAGAAATAAATATTCTAATAAACATGACAAAATTACTTTTTTCAAGATAAAATAATGAAATTGTAGTATTTAGTATAAATCATCAAAAGTTATTAGAGAAAACATTGAAAAATAAGAAACATTCGAAACAAGCTCATGTTCCACAGAGCCTGTTTCTAACACGTTTCATAATTCCTCTCCCAAGAATCGCGAAAGACATTCGAGAGCCACGCTAATTATAGTGAGAGTTAAATGAAACATGACGCATTGCTCTAATTTTCTTGTAGTCGAGAAAATTTAGGTGCTGTTTTTGAGATCCTGTAGTCCACCAAATATTTTCAATGTCGTTATTTTATTATCACATTTCCAAAGAGAATAATATCCGGTATAATCCGATAATAATCCGGTGTGACGCCCATGTCAATACAGTGTAAAATTAAATTATTTTTAATATTATATATATATATAACAAATTTTTGTTTATATCATAGGTTTCTTCTTAAATAGTTTTCTGAGTTTGTTGCTCTTGGATTACGAAGAACACTGGATCATATGGAAACTATAATAAAGCAATGGAAAAAGTTCCCATGCGCGTATTGGAGTGCTTAGAAATGGATTACAACTTCCCGCATTATTCACTCACCATCCCTCAAGACAGACATGGGCACCTTCCCATCGCCGCCCATGTAGCCATGAACCAGTATGACGTCGGAAAGCACGGGATCCCAGCCGTAGTTCTTCAATGTATTCGTGTTGAAATCACTCGGCGGCTCGAACATCTTGATGCGAGACGCCTTCATGTCGCTGACGGTAAAAAAGAGAACTACGGTCATTCTCCGAACACACCTCACCACAGCGGGATATTTGAATGTGAGTGATTCATCATCGTCTCTGATAGCATCAATCATACAGCAATGTCTCTCAAAACACTTTTAGATCAAATACAACAGTTTTATTCCATTTTCTGATAATTTTTAGACATCTTACTTATTAACATAAGAATTACATACGAATTCTGAATTTGTAAAAAGCCGTATTCTACATAATTTATTTAATAGATTGGACCTCGTTATCGGTGAAAATAAAATATTTAAAGCACAACAAAGGTAATCGTGGTGCACTTATTGCAAACACTGGAAAAGGACTCCAAAATTGTAGTTTAGCAAAAAACAAAGTCATGATTAATTATTCCCGTTATTAATCCCTTTCGATTGACAAAAATAAACCTACTTTAGTTACAAACATACATAGGGACGTTAATCCGGAATAATATCAATTGTTCATTCATAGAGTAAAACTCCTTTAGAGCCACAGCATTTTCATCTTCCGGACTTGGCAAGTGCCAAAAAGTGAAAACGTCTCGCCAACCAGTTCTCCTTGCTTCATCTCTCCCTCCCTTACTCTTCTTTTCTAGCAACAGTCGACCTCGCATTACCTTGAAAGCCACCGTCCTTCGTCCAATTCTTACCTTTTCGTACCCCTCCGAAATATTTCCTCTCTCCCAACACCTCAACATATCCTACTTCCCCTTATTTCCATCAAAACCTGCGCTCCTATTTCATTCGTCAACTAGGACACGTTATCAAAGCCAATAATCGAAACAAGAAAAAACATTGGATTTAATTTATCAGTCTCGTATATCTTCAGCCCCGTACTTAACCTTTCATCTCCTTTTTAAACGCTGCCCTTACGACGCATTTCTTTAATTTTCCGTCAAATATAGATTTATTTACTATAGTGGCAATGCAAGTAAATTGAGGATTCATTATATTGCTGGCTACTCCACTGCCATAAAATATGTTTGAATATTTTGACGAGATCAAGTTGATCAAATTAGATAAAAAAATAGAGGCAAGAATTCCTAATCAGAGACAAGTTTATTTTTATAGTCAATTTCAAAAAGTTTAAAAATACAAACGTAGCTAGTATTCCACTTATCAGGCAAATATTTCATTATTTGGCTTATTCCTCCAATTAACCCCTGACAGGCTTTATCGAGAGAATTTCATAATTCTTTCCTATGAGACTCCATTTCAACGATTCAAAGATTTTATTGACAGTTAGAAATGTATTTTCTGGTTCAAGCAGTACAAACCATACAGAGAAGAATATAAGGGACAGAGATTCAAAACTTCCATTTTCATTAAGCATTCTCAGAGATTGCTTAAACTTATAAAATGTTATGCTAATCATATAACAAATGCAGAGGAGCCAGCAAATGCATTAAATCAGAGTTAGTAACATAAAAAATGATAATTTTGCGAAGGGGATGGCGACCATATGACATGTTAGCTTCATTTATTCATTTAGAAGAAAATTTCTTTTCCCTAAGCAACATAAGTATTTCTAAAAATAGCTATTTCAAGAAAATCAAACTCATTGGATACTAAGTGTAATTTTTAAACAGGCTTCAGCTAAAATTTAGTGCTAAACCATATCATTTTTTTATCTAGTATTTTACCTCACGTGCAGCCGCTTTGGATATTTTAATGGCCTTGATTACTGAAAAACGTAAGATGATGTTCTTAAATGAAAATTAAGGAATTCCTACATAATATTGGAGGAGATTTTGTAAAATTCTTCTAATTCACTAATTTTAATACACGCTACAAATTCCATTTTCATAAGGAAAGGTATTACAGAAAAAATTCAGGAATAATTTTTGAACAAATAATTTGAACATCTTTACGCAAAAACGAGCAAACAAGTCAGCAATGGAACTCTGAATGAATAGTAAAAAGTTCTATGTTCTTGTTATACCATCTACAAATATGTAATCATGTAAATATTTCCTTTGGTTGAAAGCTGCAGAGCACATTGAAGGAGAGAGTCAATTTGTAACCCCTCATCTGTAAAACGGAATCCCTTCCCTGCCGACACTTCTGTTTTTGAGACATTAGAGCAAGTAGCTGAACTAATGCGAGAAAAAATTCCCGGCATCACACAAGTCCTTTTTGTGGCGGCGGCGGAAAAATTTTCAAGAAATATCTCACCAAAGTTAGACTGCACGCACGTTACGCTGAAACTGCCGCAGATGAATCAAAAATCCTCACCCGGAAGGGTTTCCGAAAATCTTCAGGCCGAATGCCCGAAAAATAAACCTCAAATCATCTCCTTGGAATTAATTCGCGCAGGGACTTGTATTAATGGATCGTCAATGGGTGGAGATACAGGAAGTGAGGAAATGGAAACGAGATCGTCACGCGCTTAAATAGGATAAGCGGTATCTAATTCCGTGCGAGCCATCCGGATTGGACGTCCGAGTTGTTATCGCGAGGTCACCCTTTCACGCGAGTTTCGGCGGTGGGCCCACGTACTTCCGCGAGAGAAGGTTGGAGGGTTCGTCGGGTAGTACGGCCATGCTCCCCATGGTCACTCGAAACTCGGTGGATATCCATGGAAACGATTATGAACGCCATAAGTCGGCAAGCTAGCTCACATTTAGTTTCGCATGATACGTTTCTTTCTGCTTGAAATCAGCGTATGTCCCCGTTAACTGCGTACGTGCCAGCGAATGTGAAAAGGGCATCGACAATAATGTCCAGATCGTGTGGACTGTTATATCATTTTGGTGTTTAACATTCCCATGAAAGTTAATGGAAAGAATGCCCATGGAAATCCATGCGGATCAAGACGTAAATAATGTAAAAGAGAGAAATAATGAAAATATTAAGAGGTAGCCAGGTTGGAAACGTGCCGATCTGGCACCCCATGGGTCACGGTTTTGAGTCCCGCCTCGGACATGAATTTTATGTTTGTTTCAGATTTAAGAGTCCATGTTGGACGGTATGAATATCCTGATCCGTTAGAGCACCTACAAAGTACTTCTACTAATAGTAGCAGTTAAAGATTTGAGTGGAGACCTGTATCAAACTAACCTCATGATTAAAGACTAATGATGAATGATTATGAATTTTCTGTTAGTGCGCTACTTTTCCCCAAGATAGAGATAGCATTGCATAATAGAGCGAGGTTCCCAGCGGAGGGGCCGGGTTTGACATCCCACGGAGGTATAGAGATAAATCACAGGCATACCGGTTCCTACTATAGTGCTTCGCAGATAATGATTGAATTTCAGTACTCCGCCCGTCGAATGGGACGCAAAATAATTAGCCTCGACCCAAATGGTCGAATGAATTCCCCCTGGGCAACATAATCCACCAATACTTAATGGCGCAAATAATCAAGGGTTTCGTTCGCCTTTCCCGAAATACATCATTTTCCTAAATATTTGTACTTTCTTTTGATTTCAAAGATACCGTCATTATTTAATGAGTAGGTACTGTTCTGTTCAACTCGAAGGGTTGTCTTGTTGTTGAGGCTAGAGCTCTTCAACTACAATGCCCAGGGCGCCTGAAAATCGGGTATCGGTTATGCCTATCCCAGTGTTGCCTCTAGTTTCCAAGAAAGATGTGATATTGAAAACAGTTTAGCTTTGGTTTGTCCCGACATGTCCAAGACCTCGGGTATTCATTCCAGCACTTTACCCACTAGATTACCACTAGACTTATAAATAATACTAAAATATGTAAAACTTCTTAATATTCTTTTTCTAAGAATCCTTATAATGACGCAGAACTAGCGAATTTGAGGAATATCAAAATGTTAACAATTTAACATTCTATTAGGATTTATTTTGACAAAAAAAATAAATCTAAATGCATTATATTGCCCATCATATCAATACACATTTTGTTAGATGTAAGATATCGTGATGTATTAATAAAGGATTCAATTTTTTCAGCCGGAAAGCGTTTCGTGAAACATTTGTGAAGGAGACACAAAACATTTTATGTCAACAGTTTTCCACACCAAACAAGGAGCTGAACCAATTTGCTCTAACCCTGAACGATCCCCTAAAGGTAAGCTAGTGCCCGTCATACCCCGTCTGTTAATGTTGGTTGGTTGGTTGTTTAGAGGAGGCGACCGACAGCTGAGGTCATTTGCGCCATATAGGATAGGTGGGTAATCGGGTAATGGTAGGAAACGGAGAAAGGGTGGAGAGAAACCCGGCGTCGGCATTAGCATACTCTTAACGAAAGGCGCCAAGGGGACCACGGCTTAACGTCCCATCCGACGGACGGAGTACTGAACCTGAAATGCCCTCCACTAGGCATTCCAAGTGGGGACCGGTTACACCACTGAAAAATCCGCCACTGCCGGGAATCGAACCCGGGCCCTCGGAATGGGAGGCCAGTACTCTAGTCACCACACCAACCCGATCCCCGTCTGTTAATGTTAAACCAACACTTTATAATATGCATGTCAGTGACAATGACGTCAGATACAAACACCAATGTCCTCAACCGTTTGTAACGGAAGTAAAATGTACTAGATTCACCAACCGATTCACGTTCTCTCTCCCTAATTCACGGGACATTCACGCAACATGCCTCGTGATGTCACTCCCCTCCCCACATTTCCTGCACCGACGTCCAAAATAGCAGTCCACGGTGCCCCCAAAAAATGAGGTCGTCTTTCTCAGCAGTGAATTTCCACTCGCTGAATACCAAAGCATTCAACCGTGTTACAATACAACACCGCACGACAGAGTGACGCTTTGGATGTAAGTTGGTGGGAAAAAAAGACCAACAAATGACCATCAGCGCTTTTGTAACAGAAAAAAATAAGATACACGCAACAGGATTTCGCTACGTGCTGGCTCATTAAATATTCCGTTGGGCACGCCGGCGGAATTCCAGGGCATCCATCAAAAGTTGAGAAACGGGACTGTTTGGCCCCATCGGCATTAAAAGGGTTGTCACAAACGAATGCGTCGCGGGCGAGTGAAACGCGGAGAAAGTAATGGCAATTTGCACATTTTCGGGTACACCTCAGTTTGCCAAGGACATTAAGCGAAGAATAGCTTAAGTTAATTAGGCGTTCACGGTGACGCGTCAGCTTCTATGTTCAAATGAGATACCGCTGGAGACAAGAATGTAATAAGTAAAAACTTTCCACTGGGCAGTGGCACTCTACAGATCAGACGTTAAAAAATTGGAAAAGAGGACCAGAGTTAAAAAGATTTAAGCCTTTCAAAACCTGATGCCGAATCCCTTGTATTATCATGAAAAAATGTGGAAATATGAACTGAACCAGAGCTGAAGGAGAAAGGATTCTCTCCAGCAGTATTCAAAAGAGAAATTCACGATGGATTGAACACAGCTTGAGACAACGAATTAGGAAATAACAAACTAGAGACCAAAATCAAGGAAAAATCCCCACGAGAAAGACCAAAGGACAAATACCTAGGGCAAACCAAGAGAAATGTTAGTGAGAAGAATTACAGGGAAGTAAAACAGCTGGTATGGGATAGGGAAGAATGGAGGTCTGTAGTCAACCAATCTTAAGATTGATATACTGATGATGATGGTCTCAGTATTAAAGGAAAGATAATGCAATTTTCTACAAGTAAACAATTTTCATTATGACTAGTTTCGGTGTAGTACACCGAAACTAGTCGGAATACTAGACTAGACTTGACAATGGAAATGGACCTTTAATATGGAACGTTTCCACCACATCTCACCTGAATCTGGTTTGTTTATATGATGGTCTCAGTTTAAGAACCATTCAGGAAACAATTGCATGACTTGTCTTCCATGACCATCTAGATCCACAGTATAGAGCTCATAAAATTTCTGTTTTGAGATTCTCCGACCGAATTTGAAATATTTCAGAGTCCACAAGAGCAACATTGGAATCAAATTCGCGACTTTAGGAACGCTAGGTAAGGCCTAGGTGAGAGTCTCAGCGCCCAACATAGAAGCAGAAACATGTGCATAAATAGAAGCACGTTCCAAAATTAAATCTCCAGGCAAGCTTTGTCACCTCCTTTCCCCACTATCCATCTCCTTTGCCCTACACTTTTTGAAGTAATGTCATCATCACGAATTTACTACCAAAGAAGGTACAGGCCACCGTAGCTACAAAATTCACCGGCATGATAATACAAGGGATGAGTGTTCGATTTCGACCTCGTACACGAATATAATGCTTGTCTTAGGATTCAGATCCTGGACTAAACGACGAAGCATATGGCGACGATAGCCTAAGATGCTACATTAGAGTAAAACCAAGTCTCCTTCTATCAGATTTATGGACGTTACCTTCTTGAACTACCCCCACATCTCTGGGCTTTTCGTAGCTTTTCTCTGAACCCAACGCGTTTCCTACTGCGAAACCCTTCCATGATTCCCGCGTTTCCGCCTTAGGTTAAAATCTTAATTCATATTCTCCTTCTTTCACTCCATCTCCAGCCATGCATAAAATATGTTCGCTTGCCTTCATAATTATTCAGCAGGCCTTCATTAAGTTTCAAAGCGCCTCATATCCACTCGTATCTCCTTCTCCAACACGCTATGGCGAGAAATAGTAATGTGGAGTAATCATAAACAATGTACAATATACGTACACGAGAGTATTCATCTGAATCGCCAATGTCTCGAGAAAGAAATTAATAAATCCGGTTATCTGGGGAAATTAAATCTCAGGGATAGATTTTCATCAAATTATGAAAACGGATAATTTTTTTAATGAAAGATTATGATCAACCAGTTACTCATGCGATCTCCTTCTTCTTAAATGCCTTCCTCTTTTCTAGCCAACCAAAATGATATTTTCATTTTTTTAATCACACCTACTCCTCCCGCTGACCGAGCAGTCTTTTTTAATCTATTTCCTACATTCAGTTGCAAGAAATACTTCTTCTTCACTTGCCATTCTCTTCATTAGAAGAATGAAAAAGTTTACTTCTACAAATATCCACGGCAAAAGTTCCCTTTCCTGAAAACTATATCTCTGTGACGTATTATAAAAGCCAACTCTCTCTATTTATGCCTGCAGCAGTGAAACTCCCCCCCCCCCCCCTTTCCGTTATGTTTATATTTTCGACGACATTACTGTGCTGTCATTGGGCATGATCAACTCTCGACAATATGCAGCCAAAATATCCACTGATAGATACCGTTATAGCATTCTTTTCTCAGCTATTATGAGCGACTAAAGTTACCTATATAATGAGGTAAGCTATTAAGGTCATTTCAGCGGAGGGATTTGAAAGAAACAGTTAATGCCACAGAGCTGAGGAAAGCAAGGGGGAAGATCAAGATGGAAGAATAACTGGAAAATGTGGATTGGGTAATCGAAATGAAAGATGAGAAAGACTACTACAGTTCTGCACACATCATAAGTTAGTTCCTTATTGAGGCTTCCGCGGAGTGTCTGGTTTGAGGATCCATTCCTTTCGCAGGTATAAGCATAACATCTATAATCTATCATATAATAAGCATAACATCCTGACCAGATACACCTGCGTCACCAAGACAAAGGACATTTTATGTAGAGGTAGGAAGAACGGAGCGGCATAACGAGGTCAGATGCGAATGTGGAAAGGCCTACATTGGGCAAACCTCGAGAGCCTTAAAGACCCGCAGTCAAGAACATAGGAGAGCGACAAAGAACAGACAACCGCGCCTCTCAGCCATCGCGGAGCACTTTTGGGAAGGCCCGGCCCACAACATCAATTTCGACGGAGCCAAGCTGATCAAGACTGAGAAACGCTATTTCCCAAGGCTCATACGCGAGGCGATCGAAACGGCCAAAAACCCCGACAATTTTAACAGAGAGGATAGCTATAAGCTCTCCCATGCTTGGAAGCGCCTAATTGAAAAAACCAGTCAAACGGCCAATGAAAATGCTCCCACTTGAACACCAGAGCGCAGAAATAAAGGGTATATAAGACGATAAAAATCATCTGCTATAACACTTCAGACCTGAAGACGCGAACTGAAACGTGCGCGAAACTGTTGTCACCCCAGATTGGACACACGCGGAAGAAATCCCGAAAGGAATGGATCCTCAAAGCATAAGTTAGTTGTTGTCAACACATTCTTTAAAAACCATATCTGAAGAAGGTACACTTGGAAAATGCCAGGAGAAAGAAGAAGATTTGAAATAGACTACATTTTAGTGAAGCAGAGATTTAGAAACCAAGTGAAGGACTGCAAAAGCTACCCTGGGGCAGACATCGACAGTGACCATAATTTAGTAATGATGTAGAGCCATCTAAAATTCAAGAAGTTGAAGAAAACAATGAAGAACGTAAGGCAAATAGAAAAACTAAAGGAGGCTCAACACCAGCAGGAATTTCTAAAAGCAGTGGGAAACAACATAGGAGAGGACCTGACAGAGAAATCAGTGGATGAGCGCTGGGAAAATATTAAATGTGGACTACAGGAAGCCGCAAAGAAGCTCTTGGAAGAAGAAAAGTTGCCAAGAAGAATCCATGGATCACGAAAGAAGTCTTAGACCTGATTGAAGAAAGAAGAAAGTACAAGAAAGCGGAAACTAAAGAAGGCCAGCTTTGCTACAAAAGAGTAAGGAACGAAATAAGTCGCAAAGCCAGGAACGCTAGAGAAATATGGATGAAGAGCCTATGCGAGGATGTACAAAACAACCTTGCTTTTGGAAAGGTAGATACAGCCTATAGGATTGTGAGGAGCCACTTCAAAGAACGGAGCATAAGATTCAATACCACATGGGACGAGAATGGAGAACTTTTGATTGAAAATGAAGACAAAGTGAAGAGATGGAAAGAATATCTGGAAGATTTATGCAACGGAAAAAATCTCAGCACGAAAGTGATCGAAGAGGAAAGCGAAGTCGAACAGGATGATATGGGAGTATCAATATTAAGATCGGAATTTGAGGCTGCAGTAAAGGGCCTTCGCATGAATAAGGCTTCTGGAATTTATAGTAATCCTGCAGAACTAATAAAAAAAGCGGGTGATAATAGATTAACCCATCTTAACAAGACCATTTGCCACATAAACTCAACAGGAGAAACACCCAGGGACTTCGATAAAAACATCATCACTCCTATTCCCAGAAAGAAGAGAGCGGAGAAATGAGAATATTTTAGAACTATAAGCCTGACAACACATGCCTCGAAGATATTGACTAGAATTACCTACAGAAGAATAGAACGAAAAGCAGAGGAGTTCCTGGATGAAGATCAATTTAAATTCAGAAAAAGTAAGGGTGCAAGAGAGACAATACTAGCCCTTAGGCTGCTCATAGAGAAGAGAATGGAGAATAACAAACCGACATTCATTGCATTTGTGGACTTAGAGAAGGTTTTTGACAACGTGGATTGGAATTCAATGCCTGGACTTCTGAAAGGAATTGGAGTCTCCTACAATGATTGAAGAATTATCCACAGTTTGTACGACAAAGTTGGAAGAGGTGGAATCTTGGAAGCCGAGTAACCAACGACGGACGAAGCAAGAAAGAAATAGTTAGCAGAATAGCCCAGGCGAAGAGGGCATTCTATCAAAAGAAGAATCTTCTTACCGCTAGAAATACAAGCGTAGAAGTAAGGAAACAATTCATCAGAACGTATGTACATCTGGAGTGTGTTTCTTTATGGCAGCGAAGCATGGACAATGACAGCAGCGGAAAAGAAAAGGGTGGAAGAATTCGAAATGTGGTGCTACAGAAGAATGATGATGATTAAATGGATCGACCGAGTAAGTAACGAGGAAGTTCTAAGAAGAGTGGGAGAAAAGAGAAGCCTTATGAATACCCTAAAAAGAAGACGGGACAACTTGATCGGCCACATCATGAGACATGATGGCCTGATGAAGGTAATCGTTGAGGAACAAGTGGGAGGGAAGAATGGCAAAGGAAGACCTCGTGCAAGATACATGGAACAAGTGATAAAGGATGTGAAAGAGAAGAATTTAATAAATATGAAGAGATTGGCCAATAGAAGAACTCAGTGAAGAGCTGCGTCAAACCAATCTGAGGATTGATGACTTATAATGATGAGGATGATGATAAACTTTTATAGCTTAAATAAAACATATAAAACGACCATTAAGTTGCGTTGATCCTTCCGCCACCGTCAAAAATATTTTTTTAATTACGGTATCTAATGCAAGTGCTTTCCTGTAATAATGCCTTTTCTATCATTCACACCTACGTTAAGTCAGTGACACTTATCCACTAATTAGAATCATAGTCTGTATTGCACCACAAATGGCTGCAGAGACTGTGTTCTTATGTGCAGCAAGAACTGCTAGGTCTCCTGATTTATAGCCCAACCTAAGGTATTACTTCTGTGATAGGCTTTGGTCTATAGTTTTTTTTTCCGTAATAGATTTTCAATCTCATTGTGGTGGTTTTCTTCTCTTCAAGCCAATTTCTTTCGGGAAGTGGACTAGAAAAGTTCATCGAGACTCATTATTTTTGGTCGAAGAAAAACCTAAAATAAATATTAAATTTCATCCACTTCCGTATTTCCATATATAGCAGTAGAGAGCCCCTATAGTTGCGAACTCATCGCTTTTCTAAGTTACGATAAGCAGCCCTGAGGAACCACTGGTTATAATACCGTGTTACTTCCACCCTCTCTCCTACGTTTACATTATGAAATACATATAATATTTTTTTTCATTTCCATGGAATTTATATTCACAATCGTAATTGATGAGGAAAGATAAGTATGGGACGCGTAAGAGTAGCACGGTCTCGTCAACTACACAAGGTGAAATAAACGTTAGATATAATTATAAATTACTAAAAATGTATGCATAACATTTTAAGGTAAAACCTTATTTGAAGAAGCATAATTCCATTTCATAGTTAATATTGTGCAATTATATCCTGTTAAATATAACAATAATGAACACTTGATAATAAAAACCATTACTGAGTTTTCATCAAAATGTTAATCAATGATTATCATGTTGATGTACCAAACCCACGAGCCAAATCACTTAAAAACAAGGCGCTTGGTTAAACAATACTTCTACATATATCCTAGTCCCCGTGTTACCCAAACGCAAGAATGTTTTATCCCCCAATTAGAGAATTTCTCCGAGGCCTGTACTAATGAATATGTCCTTACTAAATCTGATAAAAACTCATGTTATGCGTCTTAAGAACTTTGCGTGGGTACCTTAGAACTTAAGCCTACCCCAGACTCTAAAGTTTCACTGCTATTGATTGTCAGTGGCCAATACAACAGCTTTCCCAAACGTCACATTTCATCGCTCGCAAGCAATATCAACCGTTAGTGACCAAATCATAGTGATTTTTTTCACAGCAAGCGTAGAGCCAAATCATTCTGAAATGGAATGACCTACGTCGTCCCTCATCGAAGTTGGAAATGGTCTCGAAGCTGAATCGACAGAACGACGAAGGTCCATAGTTCTCTGACATGCAAAAAAAGCACTAGCTTTGGCATCATTGCCGCCGTGGGCCATATCGAGAGACACTGCCAGCCCTTTCAATGCAACTTGGCAGGAGGCAACGGTCTCCATCTCGACAAGGCGTCTGAGAGCGAGCCTTAAAAAGCACCGAACTTGCATTGCCGCACCATTCGGGAAAAGGGTAAGACGTCTGCCGAAGGTAACGGGCGGCGGCGGTGGTTTATGAGTTTCGCTAAGTGCGGACGCCGCAACATCACGGAACGGTACCTCGGATAGTAATAGAAGAGCATGTCCGAGTCTGGGCAGGAGCTGTCGGCCTTCCTCCGAATGCAGCTTCTCGAGTCTCCTTTCGTCGCGTTTCCCAGGAGTAAAATGTCCTGTATGTTCTGCGTTCGATCTGAGGAAAGAAGAGAATATGAATAAGATGTGATGGAAATCAAAGCACAAAGAAAACCGTCTTACGAACGTTAAGAAAGTGCCACTGGGCTTTTGAAAGGACTTTCTTGGGACACGGAGGAGAACAGAAGGCCGCAAAAGGCATAATAAATTTGTATCACCGATTCAAGTCAAATTGTGTTCGAGATATATTGTATATACCGCCACTCATGATCAGGATAACTAGAACAAAATACAAAACAAGAGAACGTATTTTAGATTTAAGAATACTTTTTGAGCTCTCCATACACCATTATAGTGCTAACACAGCTCAATAATACACAAATAACTACGAATATCACTCCCCCAGTTTTCGTATTTTCTTCCATGAATTCTTTCACCTCGTAAACAAGCAACTGATGATCAAACACTCTCTCTCTTCTTAGCGGCGCGCAGAGTACATAAAGAGGTAAATGAGAAATAATTGACTGCAGTCCCAATAAAAAAGAATCAAATCCCAAACAAAAAGAAAACACAAACAGGACTTAGGCCTTTTGGGAAAATGAAATGAAAGTAAACCGAATCAAAAAGAGGATCCCATGTTTCTTTAATATATATCTAGATTTCCACTGGGATAAAAGATTCACTTCAACATGGGTTTTGATAGCAGGTTCCCCAAATTCGTGCCGAGACCTCGAGCCAGTTAAGCAACCAATGTCTTTCCCCTGTGCATTTATTCAGGCTTAAAGGAATTAGATGTAAAAGCATTGTTGGAATACCGTTCAACGTGAATGCCTTTTTTTCACTGCACAAGCGGCGGGCAACCTCAACGCTGTACTCCGCGCATAGTTTGCAATCCTGTAACTTGTTTATAAAGTTCTTCACAGATGGCAGGGACTTTGCGAAAAGTTATAATATGACAGTAATTAGAGTAAAAAAATCTGTTGCACTTTTTATGGCTTAATGGTAAACGTCAGATAAAACACGTATTTCAGTTTTTAGTGAGAATTGATTGTATCATGGATACTGATTATAATAAATAATTCACCTAAGTTGACTAAGGAGATGGACTAACAATATGGGTATAAGAGTAAGTTTATCATTGGTAGCGATTTTACTCATTAATCTCTCAGGTTCCTTATAATGCTTGGTTGTATCTGGTCTATCCGACTAAAGACATCAAAATGGTCCTCACATCGTACCTCCCGAGTTTCAACGATATAGTTACTACTAATCAGTACTTATATAACCTACAGAAAGCAAAATTCCAAGTATTGCATGGTTAAAGAAGTTGTCCGGTTTTCTGCTGGATTGGCTGGCAAATACTGATTAAGACGGTCATTGGCACTCGCAATTACTATGACCCCTGCGGGAAACCGGAGAAATGTTCAATCAGAGCGTTCGCAAGGAAAATATTATATCATCAATGGTTAAACATAGCTAGACTGGACGAAAGTAGAAGGAAGAGAAGAACTACTGTTCGGAGATAAGAGAGTAAGTAGTAAATTTAAAGGCGAGGGAAACGGATGTACCTAGATATGAGATGTTAAGAGAAAGCAGAAAGTCAACATTTCAGTTCCGGTGATGAGGAAACGTTTCGCCAGTATCAATAATTTTCTATGGATGGAGAAGGAAGAAAAACACATAAGGAATACAAAGAGGGGAAAGGTTGAAAATATGAGTAGCTTAAATAGACCAAAGGTCTTCATAACTTTGAGTGTTCAAAACACCAAATTCTTCAATTCTACTTTTCAATGATCGTCTTCAGAGCACCTCATAAATAGCAGCTAATACGTTTCCTCTAGATACTTTGGGATAGTAATATTGAAAGTACTATACGCCAAGAGTTAACCGAAAGTAGTTGTAAAGATATACATC
The DNA here is from genome assembly GCA_933228895.1 of Platycnemis pennipes. Lineage (NCBI taxonomy): Eukaryota > Metazoa > Arthropoda > Insecta > Odonata > Platycnemididae > Platycnemis > Platycnemis pennipes. The sequence continues at coordinate 60,721,565 of OW121853.1, forward strand.
AATTTTCCCTGTTAGGTGATGACAAGGCATTAACTCTCTCTCCCGTCAAATTAATGGCTATGGTCTGCATGTCTGAAACGTCGATACCACAGACCAATCCGTTGGACTTTTTGCGCGACAGAAATCGTTTCGGAGACAATGGCTAGTGACAGAGTAGGATCAGTCACCCTAACTACCAATGCATACTTTCACGTGAAGAGGGACCTATTTCGAGGACAACTCTCACCGGCCCACCTAACTTGGAGGTTGATGGCCACTGCGTGGAGAAATCAAATCATTCGTTAACGCTGAATACACTGTGCGACGAATATTCACTGAAAAGGTATCGCTACTCAGGTACGTATTACAAAAATATCGTTTCTTGAGTCTTCCCTCTCATATGACTGAAACTTCGCTCGCTCAACTTAAGGCAAGCATTATTCAATCCTATGGATCTAGCTCGTAAGGTGCAGTCATCAAGTCAAAGAGATAACGGCATAGCCACATTTTCTGCTAGGTGAGCCTCACATTTACCCTCACAAACGTTGAATGCATAAAATGAGTATGAATATCCGCTGCGTCATCAACTTTCATGCGTTGAACATGGAGATGTGAATATCATAGCATGATCAATTCAAGAATACATTGCGCGAAAAATTATGTCCGATAAACGTTCCAATACCAACTCTGACTAAAATATCAAAATTCTATTGTTGGGGAATTTTTTTTCATATGATTGCTATGTTCAGACACAAGCTCCATTTTTAAGAAGAAGAAGCTCCATTTTTCATCCAATCGCGAATAAATTATTATTCGAGCTAGACAGAAGTTACCACATTTTCCTCACCATAAATGCATATTTTAATTCCTTACAAACAGACACTTAGGCACTTGTAGGGTTTTAAGCAGAGCAGAGTTGCCTCTTGTAACTGGTACTCTTTAATTAATATGTCGAACAAATTGAGCTTGAGGTGTGAGGATAGCAAGACTCAGGAATAAGGAAGGGAGTTGAGAGGATAAAGTCAGTAGGATTTGTAGATAACCAATCTTCATTAAAATAAAAATGGTGAGCTCTTGCGGCTTACAAATTCAAGTGAATAAATGTCTCCAAAAACCATTTATAAAATAATATATTATCGAATAGCTGTTCATTAATGTTTGATTTTATATTTTACGGCTTTTGGAGATTTTTATTCAATTTTAAGCTTTATTTAGTCTACTGTTAACTGTTTCAGGGATAACGTAGTGGAAGTGAGACATATTAGGTGAGTAAAAAAAATTTAGCACTTTTCCACGATATTATATTTAATATTATAAAATTGTACAACACGTGACTGTACCTTACTAAGCCATCATCAGGTGAACACTCACAAACTTTCCGTGATAGCAGCGCAATATATATGAAACGGGAAGGGGATGGGGATAGGCGGTGGCGAGAAGAGAATTATGGAAAGGAAAGAATTGTATAAAGCACTATAAATTACGTATTGTATAAAGAGTTTGTCCTTGGAACTGGATTAGGGAAGTGGTAGGTTATTTGAAAAAGGAATAGCAAGAATTGGGGAATAGATACGGAGCAGTTGATAATTCAACAACAGGTTATTATCGCTATGCATAATTTCCCTCTGTTCCCATGCGTCTAATCTTGGGTCTTTTCTTTCAATATGCAGAATTTCCGGTTCAAAGAGGCAGTGGTGCGATGTCTCCACGAGGTGTTTGGCCAAAATTACTTCCTCTTCAACAGCAGATACTACAAACAAGTGGAGGGTCTAACCATGGGATCCCTCCTCTCCCTACTGTTGTCGAAAATTTTCATGAACAATTTGGAAAACAATTTTTTCAAATCTGCAAATCCACTCCTAAATAATGTGTTCTACTGGTATAGGTACGTGGATGATATTCTGTGCTGCTAGACAGGTATCGATCGTCAACTAGATTGTTTCCTGAGAGTGCTAAACTCCCAACACCCTAGAATCAACATGACTATGGAAAAAGAGACAGAGGGATATTTAAGCTACCTGGATCTAGGCATCTCAATAGTGGACAAGAAACATCGTTTTGGTATCTTTAGAAAACCCTCCTACGTCCTAGTAATCCCAGCAGACTCTTGCCATCCCATGTCACACAAGCTTGCGGCATTCCAAATGATGATCCATAGGTTAGTGAGCCTACCCCTCTCCAACACAGAATTCAACAAAGAGCTGGAAACCATATGCCACATTGCAACGTTTAATGGGTAAACTAGAGATATTATAACCAAACCCCTGCGTAAAAAGCTCACAAAATAGCTATTTCGGAAATAACCGCTATCCCAGCTTTTGAACCGGATAAAAGAACTTGGTGTAGGCTACCATTTGTTGGTAATCTCTCCTACAAACTTAAGAAAATATTCCCAAAGGACAAATTTAAAGTGTTTCTACAATTTGTGTACTTTATCAAACATTTTGTGCAAAAGCAAGGACACCATTGACCCAAAATTTCATTCAGGCGTCTACAAAGTCAAGTGCCTCAGCTGTGATAAATATTACGTTGGACAGACGGGCAGGTATTTTACCACTAGACCATCGCACCACTGCCTCTTTGAACCGGAAATTCTGCATATTGAAAGAAAAGGCCCAAGATTAGGCTCATGGGAACAGTGGGAAATTATACATAGCGATGATAACCTGTTGTTGAACTGTTACGGATCCATTCCCCATTGATTGCTATTCCTTTTCCAAATAACCTACCACTTCCCCAATCCAGTTCCAAGGACAAGCTCCTTAGAGTGCTTTATATAATTCTTTCCTTTCCATAATTCTCTCCTCGCCACCGCCTATCCCCATCCCCTTCCCGTTTCATATATATTGCGCTGCTGTCACGGAAAGTTTGAGAGTGTACATCTGATTCTGGCTTAGTAAGCCGAATCACGTGTTGTACAATTTTATAATTTTAAATATATTGTGGAAAAGTGCTAAAGTATTTTTACTCACCTAATTTATTTATTCTGTTAGGTAGAGGGCTACAAAGTCTGCTAGGAGCTCAGTTCGGGAAGCACAAGATAAATATTAATCGTAAAAAAAAGGAAAAGGAAAGAGAGTCTCTGGAAGAATGAAGTCAAATCCATTTTCGATAAGGATACAAGAGAAATAGTAAAAAAATATTTCGGAAATTATTTACATAAAAGGAATTGCATAAGTGCATAACTTTATCCTATTAATGAAGAGTCCTTCATTAATAGAATAAAGTTACGACAGCGATTATTAGTATATATGTTGTGAAAAAGGTGAGTAAGAATGATCTGGAGCGAGGAGCAATGTGATTGCGAAATGTGAATCTTAGGAGAAAAAGGAAAGGGAAGAGACTCTTGAGATAATGGTATTGAGAAGGATAAACGGATAAAAGGAAAGGATTTCATGAACAAATTGGATAGACAACTAGATGGACACAGATGGCAAATAAGAAAGAGCTGAACATAGGAATGTACAGAGAGGAAAAAAATTTATAAAAGAAATCATGAGTAATTAAAGGTGATAGTTTGTTAAAAGCGTTCACTACCTATTTTTTCAAATGAAATTTTAGTATAAGAGACGTCAATTGGATGAAGGTTGAGATACGAGATTCTTAGTGATGTGTAAATTTGCTTGTAACCGGCGATTTCTTGTATATGCGGGAATATATAAAGACAATATAAGAAAGAAACATGCTCAAATTTGGATATCAAAGTTAACAAAGTGAATGGTTTTTCTCTGAAATCACAACACAATTGCAACTACAAGGCCACAATAACACGATGGAACTTAAACATCAACGACTTGTAAGCGGAGATCCCTGTTCATTGATTGATTAGAACAGTAGTGACTGTGTACGATCTCCGACTACGATGCACTGATAACAGCGTAGTGCCCTCCGGCACCAGAAGTAGAGTTACGAAAGACTTCGCAACGCATCACGTCTGAAGTGAAACTTCAACCGAGGTAGCGCAGGAGCACGTGTAGGCTTAACCTTGAATATGGATCGGGTGCGGAGCTAGATTTCACTTCCGAATTCCATTGTATCGCTACGGAGAAATTTCCGACAAGTTTTCACGCCTATCGATCTTTACCCTCTCTAATGCACAGCAAACGAATGGAAAACGATCTTGTCTCTCTGATAAGCCTTAACTTTTTTTTTTGGCTGTCGAGCGTTGAAGTCACGGGCCCCGTACGTTGAAGTTCCCGCAACGAAACTTCCGGGAATACTTTCCAAGGGATCGCATTCGGGCGAAATTATAGTATAATACGAAGCGTACCAACAGATTTGGAGATAAGATAATGCATATCATAACGAGCAAAGTAATGATATTTTAGATACAAGATATGATTTCTTAGGAAGATATTTCATTGTCACTTAATCAGGAGTTTAAAACCGAAAGAAAATAGCGAATCTAGAGCAAAATTAAGTTCATTGATTGGTCTAAAAACGCAAAAACAACAATCATAATTTTCTTAAATACTCTCAATTTTGCCTGCCTATGAGGCAGTTTAGTGAAAAAAATCATACAAATATTCTTATTTATATGTTAAGAATCTTAGAACATACCAATGACGGACGAAGCAAGAAAGAAATAGTCAGCAGAATAGCCCAGGCGAAGAGGGCATTCTATCAAAAGAGGAATCTACTTACCACTGGAAATACAAGCGTAGAAATAAGGAAACAATTCATCAGAACGTACATCTGGAGCATTTTATCATATGGCAGCGAAGCATGGACAATAACAGCAGCAGAAAAGTCCAGGCTGAAAGCTTTTGAAATATCGTGCTATCGAAGTCACGATGAAGATAACATGGAACGATCGAGTGACAAACGAAGAAGCGTTAACAAGAGTGGGAGAAAAGAGATGTCTACTAAAAACCTAAAAATAAGACGGGACAACTTAATAGGCCCCATCTTAAGACACGATGGCCTGATGAAGACAATCGTGGAGGAAAAAGTGAACGGGAAGAATGGAAAAGGCAGGCCTCGTATGAGATATATGGAGCATGTTGGGAAGGATGTAAAAGAGAAGAATTATATTAGGTTGGTAAGAGGTTGGTCGATAGACGAATCGAGTGAAGAACTGCGTTAAACCAATGTTAGGATTGCTGACCGATGATGATGATTATGATGCTAGGAATCAGAACGTGATTATTTAACTAACGCTAGCTGATGCTAAATATTTTTAGTTTCCGTGAAAACCACATAATGCAATAGGCTTAAGGCCTTATTCCCAAATTAAAAAATATGAAGGTGGTTCTATCTTTCAGAGTATTTCCCGCAAATCATTAAAACATATATTACACATATTCTCATCCCCCAATTCCATGCTCCGATCTTTCCAGACGGCCTTGACGAGCTGCAAAGGAAAACGAAATATACGAGCTTAAATGCTACCTTGGAATTCGAATTTATATCCGCATTCCTCCGACTTTTTCAAAGCATAATCCAAATTAAAGCGGCACATCACCGAAAAAAAAAAATATTTTTGAAGAATCTTTAGTGTTATCAAATGTATATCCTAAATCTGGGAATACAGTAATGTAACAGCGGATCACTAGGAAACATGATGGAATAAAAAAATCTCAATCCAAACAGTATTGAAACAAGAGAAAAGTCAAAAGAGGAAATATAAAACAATCCATATTTCCTGGTAAATGAATCTCCCAAATGGAGATAAAAAAATAATCGATTAGGTGAGACAAAACTTTTTCAGCACTAATAGCCTTTTAAGAAACAAATTAGTGAAGTTATTAGAAAGAAAATATACCTATATTTAAAAAACTGGACCAGGTTCTCCACAAACTAATATCGCCGTAATTGTGCAATACACACAATAAAAAATATAATGCAGATCCTTAATCCGTCCTCAAAAAAAGTATTTTCTCTAAATTCAATACCATTCGCTTTACACTCAGAGAAAGTCGTCATGCTGTAGTTCACGTAAGCATAATTTTGCATTTCATTCAAAAGCCAATAGAGAGATGACTTAATCCGAACCACCACGATAGAAAACCACCTCTAAAAAGCATACAAACAGATTTTCGGCCACATGAGGACTTTCACTTTCAACTTTCCTCGGAACATCGTGCCCCTTTCTCTTTCTACATTCGGGTGTCCACGTCTTTTTAGGCCACTCGTATTACAGGACCAAAGGTAAGGGAATTCTACTGGAGGCAACGAGAGTTCACGTATGATATTCTAATGATATTTAAACTGGATTAGTTAGCATAAATCAAACCCTGCCTCTGATATATATTGACGGCAACAAACAAATATTGCATACAACTACGTTAAAGAGGCAATCAAACTAAAAATCTTAGAAAAATATTTCTACGGACTTTTTCAAACTGATACGTGTCTCATTAGTCAGTTTGTACCATGTATTATTGCTTAGTAATAATATATATCTCAAATTAGTTCGTTGCCAGCGGGAAGACGAATGGGGAACAAATTACACAGACATATAATGTAGACGAATAAAAAGCAAAACTTTCAAGAATCATCAGTTGTTGCTCACAGATTTTGAGTTGGCATTTCGATGGTTGCTTGTGGAAATAAGGAGGAGGCAAGGATGAGTGGATATAACAGGTAATGAGGGACAACGAATCACAGAAGGCCGCTATTCGTCATAGCGAAGAGAAAGGGAAAGATATTTTAGATAATAGGAACTCACTCACTCAGTGACGGAACCGAAGGTTGTTTTGATAGCTGAGGGAAGAGCAAATCCCGTACTAAGCCACTGTCGTGTGAAATTAACACGTTAAAGGTAGGGGGTCAGTTCCTCACCCTGGGCTACCTGCGATTTCCCATGAAGTTCTGACACGCAGAAAATCGCATTTCGAGGATTTTAGGTGGGGGTGTTCGAGATTAGCTTCATCCCAGTACCCTCAGGTTCGTATCCAGCGTTCTACCCTCTTATGCCTCCCTCCCAGATAATATGAAGAGTGGGAAAATATTGATGTGAAGTGAGAAATAGCAACAGAAAGTAGCCGCTACATAATATCAATACAAAGAAGAATAAATAAAAACCTTACGATTGATAAAGTATGAATCAATCTCTTTATTTCTAATCAATTAAGCTCTATTCTCTCTCTATATTCTACCCTCAATTTTCCTTCCTCCCAGATATTATGAACAGCAGGAAAAATGTTGATACCTATGAAAGGAGAAATAGCAACAGAAAGTAGCCGCTACATAATATCAACACAAAGAAGAGTACATCAAAACCTTACGAGTAGAAAAGTATGAATCAATCTCTCCATAATTCTAATCAATTATACTTCCGATTGCTTATATAACGAGGTTCTGGTATATAATTTCACCCACCTCTCAGTCTCCGGAGTCTCTTTTGAAAACTTTTCTGTAGCCTCTTCCCAAGGGGAAACAAGCCCCTCCCAAGATCTTCCGGAGCACGCCCCTCAGCCTCAATGTTTTCCGGCATTATAGCGTGAAGTTCAATGTCATCCATCGGTCCGGGAGCCAACTCGTCCGCTGGATCAGGGTTGTTTTCTTCTGCAATCAGATGATAGATTAATGAGAGAAGCCCATTTTCATTTGCAGTAAAATGTACGTTTACGAGGGAGTGGAAAATAGCGGAAATCTTCCGTGACGAAGTCATACTTATCTATGAAAAAACGTAAATGAGTAATCATAAATAGTTTATAAAGACATATTCCAATGAAAATTCAGCTGGTGTGACAGTGAAAAGTATTTCGCAGGAATGTGTTACATTATAATTGATAATTAATAAATTTAATACGATTATTCACCAAAAAACGATATGATATATAAATGTGAAATCGTGATTTACACTTCATCGTGAGGTTCTAAATTTTGTGTATTTTCTCAAACAATTGGAAAAACTAACGTGTTGTGACAGTGCAATCCACGTATACTTATACATACTGTATAATGAGTTAAGGAATACGATAACAAGTAAACAGAGGAAAAACGTACCATCTACTATTTACTTCATCCGAGCTTTTGTATATTATAATCTTCATCGATCACTCGTAAAATTCCAAAAAAAAATTCCAATCCAATTTTTGCAAGTTTTTCTATGACATACCTCTTATAAACAAGCACTCAGAAACTTCCTATGATAAGTTGCACGATCAATGCATTTAGACTCATTCTGATTGTATTATCGAGTAGCAGGTCCTTGAATATAGTGCTGTTTCCAGTAACAAGGTAATGTTACCATTTGGAAAAGAAAATCGGCACACCAAATTCTTAGGTGGCATCAGAATTATCTCCAAGCACCTGAGACTTGGAAAAAAATTTTAATGCCAACGTTAATTCCACACATAAAATCCCAAGGTAAACATCATTCCACTGCATCGCTCGACTGAGAAAATGATGTGATCATGACCAGTTCTCGATACCAGAACCGTTGATCATTGTTAAATGAAGCACAATCAATAATTAGCTAGCAACTGAAAATGTCATTGAGCCCCCTCTCAAGCAAAACGACATCTAAATATTTCACTGGCATGTATTCTAATAGATATTTTGACAGTTGCGGAACTATCCCCGAGACCTAACTCATAGGTCTAGGGACTGAACGACTCTCGCTGCGTTCTACTGTCTGCATACCCCACCGAAGACTTAAATCGCGGCAATTGAGGCATAAATCTTTCAGAAAACCGCTCTCCACATAGGGATTCGTTCCACTGCACTGAGGAAAATCACAGACTAGGAAACTTCCGAGCGAATAAAACCAGAGCGGCAAGGGAAAAAAAATCTAGAGTACGCGATTGAAAAGAGCGGAATGAGTATCACTGAGAGTTAGCGAGAGCATTCAAGTGCCCAGAGGGAATCGGACTCACTTTCATCGTCGCAGGAGACGGTCGTCGCAAGAAGGATCAGCAAAGGCAGGAAGACCGCTGCCGGTCCGGCGCGGGCGAAGCGGCCGGGAAACATTTCTATCTTCCTCTCGCTATCCCTCTCTCTCTGGGACGAAAAGCGTTCTCTGGTCTCCTCCAAGCGAGCTCCAACACCACTCTGCGGAGACCGACTGACTCGACCGCTAAGTCGGCGAGCCGTGCAAGGGAGGAGGGGTAAGAGAGGCGCCCGCGAGGATCGGAGTTTTTTATTTCATTTTATTTTTTACTCCCGCTCGATCGACTGACTTTTTTTCCCTGCGGCTGTCCGGAGGTGGGCCCGAGAGGAATTGGGTGGTGGGGGGAGTGTAAAGTGAACTCTATGAAGGTGTATCAAGGGAGCGAGGAGAGTGGAGGGAGGGAGAACAGAGTGGGGGAGAGGTGAGTTTCGGACGACGAAGAGGCGTGACGATCAGAGGAAGAAAACTGAATGGGTTGCGTGCGCGACGCGACGAGGAGAAGTTCGCGACCTATCCGCGCACGCAAAGAGAGTATGAAGGCGTGAAATCCGTGGTGTGGGGGAAGTCGTCGAGAAGGAGGGCTGGGAGTCCCGGAAACGGCCGCGAGCGCGGACTAGACTCTCGCGAGAAGAAACAAGAAAAGAAAACGACGGGCACGAAACGCATCCTTCGGACGTCACAATGACAACACTTTACACCTTCCGTCCCAAAGGAAGCTACTTCTCGGAGAGGGGTGGCGATGAGGCACCTCGCCCTCTTCAGGATTACCTATGTTTTTCGCAAAAAAAATAACTAAAGCTTCACTTGGGCTCTTTTCTGGAATTAAGCCTATGTGACAAATCCTAGGGAACGTAAAAAATTGTTCCGTGGGAATATTGGAAGAGAAATCGAAGGGGAAATAAGAAAATACTTGTCAAAATACTTACTTCGCCAGCTTCGGTGCCGTCACAGTAAAGTCCTTGTCAGACAACTATAGGGTCGCGCGTTCGAATTCTACCGGGTTTGTTTTTTCGCCACTCGGAGCATAAATGAGTTGCGGCATTGCGCGTGTGTTTGTCTAAATGTGTTGTGTTGCTATATAATATTCTAGGGTACGTAATAAGTGAATAAAATAAATAATTCTCATCATATAGTCCCACAATATCCAACAAAATGAAAAAAAACTACCGATACCCGCGGTATTCATCGCCTAGTGGATTTCGCCTCACGAATTTTGATTATCTGAGGCTTTTTGCTCTTCGGTATATGGAACCAGCATGCATACATCGAATTTGAAACCTATTCATTAGTTTCAGGACTCATTCCTAAGAGCTAAGAGTCGATTGTCATCGTCTTTCATAATGACTTAAAAGCCAAATATCGTACATTAAATAAAATGGTAATAAAAATGATCAGTCATGTCAGATTTTAAGTTAATGGAATATAATAAGAGAAAAAGTCTCACGGATTAATAACTGTTTTGTGGTAAGTTAGAGAAGCATCCATGGATTTTTTAAGGAGCACATTATTTGTAAATAAATGCTGTATTAATGGCCACCAAATTGTAAAATCATAGGACAGCAAATACGTGACGAATTTACTTAACATAGAAATGATATTCGACAAAAAACATTAGCATTTCCGGGAAAAAGGGAAATCAGATACTTCGGTGAAGCAACGATGGAAAAAGTTTTATTTTCTTACTTCTGATTTTCATTTATTAGTACAGCTATTGACTCGCGCCTATGTAATATAAGTATATGTAATTGTGTTAACCTCTACCCCGTCTTATGCACTAATTGGTTTTCTAGAATTGTCCAACATAGGCTTTAGCTTTTTATTGCGTAATGCACAACCGAGGCAAGATGAATAAAGTCTACACGAGGCATTGTCAAATTTCCTCCGTTTGATTTTTATACCCAGTCTGACCATAATTAAGCCGATTCCCTCATTGGTACGTATTTTAAATTATATGTGATATCGTTGTGCCCGCCAATCGCTGTCGGCAGCTCATGAACGGAAAGCAGAACAAGAGCAGGTGTTCCAGCTCCCACACCACAAGCTCGTGCCTTCTACTCCCTTTCTGGTGCTAATTAGAGAGCACAGTCTCTTCCCACTAGGTTCACCGCTCCTCATCTGCGAAATACCAAACAGAAGGCGCATGTTTGTGGAAGGAGACGTGGAGCAGGTCAACTGCGGCCGGAGCATAAATTACATGTTACAATATATATACCCCGTTTCCATTATATTTAATGCAGACAGCTTGCAGATTCAACGTGGCTTAATGACTCACCACGAAAAGTACGTACTGCGACACTTCGCTGTTCCAAGCCTCTTGCGTTTGACCCTGTTTACTCTCAGCTAAATATTATTTCCAGCTCTGAAAGTTGTAACATAAGCTCCAGCTCTTGGTAAAATAATTATTCTCAATGTGGAAAAATAATCAATTTAAGTCCGTGTAAACTGTTGCGTTGAAAAAATTAAAAACTAATGAACGTGACTGGGTCACAAAAATGTGGCGAGGAGGCGCAATAGTGTGGCCAAGTAAACCCTTAGATACGGTTAGAAGAGTCCTGGGTTCAATTCCAAGAGATTCACATCGGCCACCCACATCTATCTAGCCAAAAATGCAAATTTTGCAAAAGTGTTCTTGAAAAATATGAATAAGTAAACCGTCTAACGTTAAAAAAATATCGTCATTTATGGTTTAAAATTTCCAAGTTTCAAAGAAAAAGCTTGATGATACAAAATGGTAGAAAAATATCATTTAATCGATCTTGGTAGCTTAATCTTCTACGAGTTGTTTCGACGAAAATAACTAACACCAGAAGCCTTGAGAAACACAAGTTAATATATTTAAATACATTACTGATTGATCAATAATTATTATATTACTGTGTAGATAGTATCCATTAAGCTTGTCGAGTCTCTTGAATGCATCCAACTTCCTTCCATGAAATATTAGTATTTCTTTTTTGCATGTAAGTAGTGCATGCATGGTGAATTATCACCCAATACCATACACCCTCGCGGTGACTCTCAGAGTAGTACGTAGATGTAGATGTACATCTAGATCCAAAAATATAGAGTTAACCAGTGAGTCCTTCCACCAGCCACGAAACCAAGGGACAGATTACTAACTAAAAAAGCAGTGAATATGGAGTGATGGTGGCTCTGCGATAAAAGTTCGAAAGGTACCTAGGAGTCACCGGTCCATACCGACAGACGAAGTACTAAACTTGGAGTGATCCCCACACAGAACTCAAGTGGGGACCCGTATGCTAATAAAAAATCCCCGCCAATGTCGGAATTCAAACCAAGGGCCCTCTGGATGGAAAGCCAGTACTTTAGACACCACGCCAATCCGAACCATTTCATTAATCTTTCAATAATTCCGAAAATGTGATTGTTCATACATCTTATGGGAAACAATCTTAGGAATCTTAGGGGTCACTCAGAAAAAATATTGAATTCAACCGAAAATAATCAGCTTAGAATTCACGAGGATGCAGCAGTTATTCAGTGTTCGAGCGTAAAATTTGGACAACAAACCAACTTACCCTCTGCATGACCAAGTAGTATGTAGGTCCTATTACGGACCAATGACAAAAGTCAATTCTTAATTGGTAAAGGCATTTGAAATGACTTTACATGTCCGTTTATTGAGACTATAATTTGTAAACCACGTCGCAAGTGAAGACGTCCTACTTAGACTGAATAAATATCCAGAAATATTGTAAATGTTCCAGCCAAAAATTTAAGTATCAAGGAAATAAAATACGAAGCAACGAACGGTGCGGATTTCAGACGACAATACGTACGTACTACAGAAAAGAAGGGAACTGAACAATGAAGAAAATCACAAATGAAAAACTGACTTGAAAATTTAAAGAACTTCGTTCTCAGAACCAAACAAGACCGGAGTATTTCAAGCAAAGTATTTAAACCTAAAAGAGATGATGACTGACCACATCTGGAATGTATAGGAACCCTAAGGAAAGATCTAAATGGTCATCAAGGCTTCATTCGCAAGTAGGTTTTCTAGAGTGAAAAAACGTTGACAGGTTCGAATTCTGCCGGAAAGCTCGACAAATGTGCTCTAATATCAAACATGTCCACATTTCAATGACTGCTTTTCATTGGGAATATATGTAAATGTGTGCAATCAAAAACAGGAAGACTTCACGGAAGGAAAAATTTCCTTAGAGTTAGCATGGCGTTTCGATTTATTTGGTTGCAACGATCGGTAGTAAAATACTGTGCGTCTTGATAACTGTGACTGTATCGTTTAATAATTTAAAAATTTACGCATGAAATAAATTACTGTTTTTCCTATTTATTTCCAATCTTACCATGCCCAATTCATCAATTCCTTTACAAGTGGGCTAAATTAAAATTGTATTTCCTTGGGCTGATAATGTTAAAAAAAATTATGATGTATTCACCAGTATTTTTGGTTTCTCGAAAAATGTACAAAGAGATACTACAAAAATAAAGTTTTCTTTAGATAATGAAGACCTAAATTTAGCACGCAATTATTTTTACCATCGTAAGATTTTTCAAAGTTATTGCTTCGCAAAATTAAAATAACACCTAAACAGGTGAATAGAGCGTCTCGTGAATAGACGAGTAATTTTCTTAAATGAAAAAGCAATATTTATCTCTGTGAGTAAATACAGAGCTTCTTAAACAATTAATAATCAATGATTGTAATTCTAAAAATCTCACTTGATATTTTGATGACGCAGTTTACAGTAATGTGAGATCACTCGGTAAACATTTGATGGACCTTTTATAGCCCCGCAAACATAATGATCATCTTCTTGCTGCTAGTTATCTTAAGGAGGTAAATGAGCCGTAAAATGAATTTTAGAGAGGTGACTGAGCCACGTAACGGTATAACCCATTACTGTGAGTCACTGGCGACGTTACGCATTTGAAGATCACAGAGGATACATATGAGCCTGAATCCAGGCCAAATATGAAAAACTGAGAATAACGCATTCCCCATAATTCATTTTAACTCTATTAAGCAATCGTTGGTAATTATGGATGAAAAGATCATCCTTGAAACGTTCATGGGAGCATTGCCAAGAGCGTAAAACCGGTCAGATGTAGTAAACCACTAAAACTCCATTCGATTTTTGTCCACAGTAACCGTGATAACAGTTTGAGCAGTTCTTTTTCGAAATATCTCAAACCATTGATAAAATGTCGTGAGGAGAGAAAACAGGATTCCTTTTGCTTAACATTGTTGACTAATTTTTAACAGGATCTAAAATGATTGGTGTACAATTATACTCACACTTTGCTGCATTATTTTACATTTTCCCATTTCATAAAGTCAAGTATGTAACGTATGCTATTTAAAATTCAAGCCCTATTAATTTTAACAGACATCCAACGATCCTTCATTGACAAAACTAAATGCATATCCAAAAATGATATCTGTGAACGCCATTCACTGCCACTCTTATAAAACACAGGGGTTGAACTAAAAATAACAAATTCCCTAAATACGAGAGTAAGAAGAACAAGAACGTCAAAATATGTTAGCAATGAGCAAATTTTAGCAATGAAAATGTAAACAACAAAAATCCACACATTTATCTAAGAAAAACTATTTTCTTAAAACTATAATGTAGAGACAATATTTTCATTTTTAAAGCAAATGGCTGCCTTAGTTACCTTGACCCGTAAAGAATAATTCAATGAAAAGATAAGGTCATAAGTAGAGCGCGGAAAAAAAGTATTTTGTAAAAGTGGGACTTTTGTGGTTTTAAATACAAATCTTCGCCAATCTCATCAAATAAAACAGCTTTTAATGAATTTCTTAGACTTTTTGGGACTTTTTTGGCGTGGCGGGACTTTTCTGATTAAAAGAGACTTCTATGGGCCTTATTATTTAAACCACATGCCTAAGTTAATACTTGGCTGTTGTGATCACATTTGTTCAACTGTGTGTTGGACGCATCTGTGTTTTTCATGCGGTACTACACGGTGCAGAGATGTACTGTAAAATGTAAGCTCCTAACAACTGTTAATACGAAATTTTAATAATAGCTCCGGAAACTGCAATAAATTCTTTCTATTTCTCCACCGTTCATGAAATAATCACACTCATTCAGTGCTTCAACCCGAAGGTTGGTTTGGATAGGTGAGGGTAGAGCTCACTCGGTACTTATCCATTTGCATGTCATATTCACATATTTTTCCTTTCCCTGGGCCACCTCGCACTTCGTGTTTTTTTTGCTGAGGGTGTCCAAAGACTTCACAAAGGGATTGATTTGAAAGAATGCATTGATCTAATTATGAACCAGCTTATTTGAACCCGGGAGGTCTGCTGACAAGCCGACAGCGCTACTCTGTATGCTAGCAATCCGCTTTTGTTTAGGAGATTAGTGGAAAAATGATACAATTATATGAAAGATCATCTAGAATTTCCGACGAGGTGAACGCGTCACATGGTGTGCAGATGATCATTAAATGAGCCTACATTGTAGCGAGGCAAGCATGACGTAGATGAACCTGGACCCTCGGCTGCGATCAAGCGGAGAAGAAGATTTTAAAATTATCGTGAAAAACCAGAGAAAAAGGTCCTCAGCTTCCCCGAAAATAGGGGTCCTGTACAATGGACAACAAATAAGTACTTTTTTCTCATTTTCGGTTTTTCTTGAGCAGAAAACTAAGTTTTGAACTATTAAATCATGTTTCAACTGCCTTATAACATTATTGATCCTATGTAAAAACTTGTTTTGTATTGTATATTATAAAATTTTCCCCTTTAAATTTGACTGAAAAAACGCCCTGTTTAGAAGGTTTTACAATGGAGTGTACTTCCACCCTCTTTGTCATCTAATGCCTTTTTAGTAAGAGGTAGGGTTCTGGGGACTTCCATATATTGAAATAGAGGAACAATGAGATGGGAGGGTGAGTTTGGAAGAAAATGAACCATGGGGAGACGGGACAGCGAATATAAACGACGTGAGTGGTTCTGCTGGGTTGCATAACTAGGAGCATACAGCCCCGCGACGCCGAGGCGCATGTTTCAGGGCGCGCTGGCGCCCCCCCTGTTCGTCCTACGTCAAAATTTTAGAATACCTTTTTTGTTGCTTATATTGTCTACTTTCCGATTATATGATTAATTTTTCCCAAAATCAAAACTAAACGATTTAAAAACTAAAAAAGCGATTTTTTGAGTGTTATTTTCAAAATTTAGGGGGGTTGCGGGGGGAATTTTTGGTGGGAAGTTAGAAATTCGAATTCAGCGACACAAAAAGCATAGGATAAATCAATTTCCAGAACTACCTATAATTTTTCCAAGTAAAATCCCCTAATGCCTGGACTAGCATCTCTATGCTCTTTTCTCCAACAATTCAGTTAAATTCAGCAACTTTCTCACGGAAATAACTCAGACTTTTGAGAGACTTTTTTCAAAAATATTGGTGACTTTTAGGCGACTTTTTTTTGCAAAATTGAAGACTTTTTTTCCGCGCTCTAGTCATAAGCACGCAATAAATTCTTACATCTCTCTGAACGTTAATCACATTGCTTCAGGAATCTCTCTCCGAAGGGGTTATGAGGAGAGGTTTCCAAAAGAATTCTAGCATTGGCGTCCTGCTTTCATTATCAAAAGAGCGTTGGAATCCACTCGTGTCGACCCAGCCTATATGGCATGATATGCACTTGGCAGTCAGTAGCTACATCACCCTCTCAAGTGTGTTCAATTCGAACGCCTCTGCCTCTCCCTTATGTATCCGCGTTACGTAATTTCGAAAGCGTACGCGGCACACAGTGATGGACCAAACATCGCCATCGAAGGAGAGAGGCGTACCGGTTTCTGATGCCAACGTAAGCAACGTTAAACACGTCACTTTGTCAAAAACACAAATTGTCAATCCACGATTTCAATTTCAGATGTGCAACACAAATTTCTTCTTTGTCCTTTTAATCACAAGTGTATTGTATCACATCAATATTCCACAGGAAATATCAAATGTTAGGGTGTTAAAAGCAGACCAAGAATGACGTCCTTATGTAACAACGGAAAGAGAATTCTACTCAATTTTTATACATTCTTAACAGTGAACTAATATAACTAATTAAAAACTAATAACGCGACACAAAATAAATTTAAATGTATGGATGATAGTTAGTCTGCACATGTGTCGTGTACTATATTTCCTGAAACAATAGATAAGAGTATGAAATTACTTACGAGTTCATTAATAAAGCGTAGGTATTCCGGCAGGAAGTAGGATATTAACAGTTTGTGAAATATCTATACTTAGCAGATCGAATCTTCCTTGAAAGAGAATTATTGTTTTATATTAAACTGAATGCTACTGAATAATAGCACCTTTGATGAGGATCAGAAAGAAGTGTTAGGAAGGGCGCATACAGTCGGCAGACCTCAATTTCTTTCAAATTTTCTGAGTTAAATGGAGTTGACCAAAACGTATTGGCAAAATAAGATAGCTAAATCATTAGAGTATCACCAAATCAGTGGATCGCGACACATATTTCCAGAATTTTTGGCACGCGGAAGTTTAAGGAATTCTCGTGCTTTTAACCCCCTTCGATTGTGAAAGCAACATTATTTGTTCATTTTTAAACAGAAAAGGAAAAGTACCGAAAGCATCTTTCTCTTTGAAAGGTTGATCTGCCCATTAACGTGTTTGCACTTCCACTGAGACCAGTCAGATTCAACACTACCGGCACAAAAGGCCAAACAAATAAGACGCTTTGACCTCCAATCAGGCTAGAAAAGAAGATCCGAAACTCGCTGTGGTCACCACATTTAAAATGAAGATTTATTACGTTTGTATCGAAGCAATTCGTGCTCATATTAAGTTTCCATTAAGATAATCTTTTGGTCGGGAAATGAAAAGAGCCGAACAAATAAAATTACAAACTTATGAGAAAGACAGGAAATTTCAGCGAAATTGCCTGCAATGATTAGGAATACACAGAAACTGAGGGCTAGTCTAGCGCTACAGAATCCGGAGTGGAAAAAAGAGAGATTAATGGAATCCATTCCATCCCATTCCGTTTTCCATACAAGAACGTTGCAGCGGAGATTTTTGTAAAAATCTGCTCACCTATGTTCAAGTCACTGATATTTACAATATTTTAGTTTATGACAGCAACAATCATATTTTTAGCAGAAAAAGAAGAGGAGAGATTATTTTGCAAGTAGCCAAAGTACTCGCGGTCAGCTTGCTTAAGCTCGGGTCGGCCATCTCAGAGTCGGGTTTTTTCTCCAACTGCGTCACGTGTCCTATTGCCGAGGACTCCGGGGCATTAAAAATTATCCTACATGGGCTAATATCCCGCATTGTGATAAGAAAATAAAAATAGAATTACGATTAGATTTTATGGCAATCCAATTACTAAGGTAATGTTACATCCTCTAACTTAAATTTATTCTGTCTAATGGTTAGAAATAACAAAACCCGAGCCAGAGGCAGGATTAGCATCCATAACCTTCGGGTTTCCGGCCGGCGAAATGCCAAACTGGCTACCGCGACCGACGAGATCAGAAAAATTAACATCAGAACTGAAAATGTTTTTCTACATTCAGAGATAATATTGAAATGTAATATAACCCCTGCCACACACCCTTGAGGTGGCTTGAGGGTTACTCAGAAGATATAGATAAGCGAGTAAAAATATTTCTGAAACTGGAGGGTAGCCCACACTCGAGTAATGACTGAAGCTACGTCGCGTAAAGTACAGGTAAAATTGTTTATGACAAAAAGGTCAATTATTTTAATAATGCTCGAATGTTTTTACATGCTGCAACGGCTCAGGTTATATCTCAGTGTCTAACCTAAGGTATTAATTAATCCTTAGAGTAGTACAACAGACATTCCCGAAGTGAGATTCGATCCCAAAACCTTCGATTTGCTAAGCCAGCCTGTTAAAGACAAATGTAATAGTAAAGTGCCTAACTGCCTCACGTCTCTTTTGTTTTCTGCAAATACAAATATGAATCCTCGGGCTTAGATAAGTTTATTATCCAATTTAACGTCACTAAGCATAAGCAAGACGAATCCACAAGTTCACAGAGTACAGCGTCGTTGAACTACTGATCGGAATTTCCTCGTTCAAACCCTCTGTGAACTATTTCAGGTAAGTCCAAGCTCACAACATTTTCTATATAATAGATATTTATGGTTGTACACAGGTTTGAAGCACAGGAAAAAGTATGCTCCTTCACACTTAATTCGTGAACACCGAAACAGCAGATGAACAATAAGATAGAAGTGGAAACATTTCCTCAGATTGAACGCAACATCATCTTTCATTAGTACCCACAATTAAAGGTTCCTCCGACCTTCACAGAATGGAAAGCTTATCATGCATTAGAGCGCGTACATCTACGAGCGCCAGCGCAATTTTGTGAAGAAACAAGCGTTCGGAAATTCGATGCGAAGCTGGGAAACTTGTGCCGAATGCTCTATCAGGAAGCATAAAGCCATTGAAGCGCGCTATTTTTCAACGTTCTAAGAAAGCAATGACACAACCAATGGATTTTCAAAAGAATTACTTCATTTCCAACAAAAGCAAACACTTAAAGGGCAAATTAAACCTAAATACGGCATTTTTTCATCTTCTACATTCCTGACTTAATTTTATAGAAAAAGGCAGACTAGGATAGCCATTTTTTTATGAAGAGCCAGTGGCTTGATATTAGCAGAAAGATGACTTGATATTGTCCCGCATGTTCACGGGGGGTCTCGCGTAGAGAAGAGGAAAGATGCATAGATGGTCAAGGTTAAAAGACACTTTCGATTAGAACATCGCTCCAGGAAGTATTTCTCTGCGAGAATTACTGCTCACGATATCCCAGATTTCATCATATATTCCCTTCACGATTATTCCTTTCTTTAATATCTCTATCTACAGCTGCTTTGCACTCACTCTCACCAAGGTAATAATTTCGCCTGATAAGCTACTACGGAGAGACAGAATGAAGTTTATGTTAGACTCTAATTAACATGAAAAAGATTTTGATCAGACATCACTTGAAAGTAAATAACAATATAAACAATATAATTGTATGCAGCAGGAAAAGGGAGGCCGCGGCAACGTTCAACTCGGGAAGCAAAAACCTGAAGAAAAGAAGAATCTACCAACAGCTGGAAACACAGGCTTAGGAGTAAGGAAACACCTACGCACGCTTATTTATGGCAGTGAGTTACGAACGTTTACAGCGCAAGAAAGGCAAAGCTAGAAGCATTCAAAATGTGGTGATACGAAAGAATAAATAACAGAAAATGAATCGAGGCAGTGACTAACAAAGTAGTCCAAGAAGGTGGGAGATGAGAGAGTCGTCAGAAAATGTGGAAAAGAAGACAGGAAAACCTTAGCGGACATATCTCTAGACCCGACGGCCTGATGAAGACCGTCGTCGGGGGAAAAATGAATGGAAAATAAACACTTCGAATGAAATATATAGCACAACTGACAGAAAAACTTGAACGATGTATTTTTCACACACATTATTGAATTACTAAACCCTACCGGTTTCGACACTCCCGTATAATTATCAAGTGTCAACTCGTGTCAGGGTACCCTTGATACTCTCGACACGAGAGGGTCGAAACCGGTAGGGTTTAGTAATTCAATAATCATCATCATCATCATTGGTCAACAATCCTAGGGTTTGACGCAGCTTTCCACTCGATTCTTCTATCGGCCAACCTTTTCATTGTGACGTAATTCTTCTCTTTTACATCCTTCACAACCTGTTCCATGTATCTCATGCGAGGTCTGCCTTTTCCAATCTCCCCGTTCACTTTTCTCTCGGAGATAGCCTTCATCAGGCCATCGTGTCTCAAGATATGGCCGATTACGTTGTCCCTTCTTCTTTTTAGAGTTGTTAGCAGACTTCTCTTTTCTCCTGCTCTTCTTAGCACTTCCTCGTTACTTACTCGGTCGATCCATTTAATCTTCAGCATTATTCTGTAGCACCACATTTCAAATGCTTCTACCCTTTTCTTCTCCGCTGCTGTCATCGTCCATGCTTCACTACTGTAAAGAAACCTGTTCCAGATGTATGTTCTGATGAACTGTTTCCTTACTTCTACGCTTGGATTTCCTGCTGTAAGTAGATTCTTCTTTTGATAGAATGCCCTCTTTGTCTGGGCTATTCTACTAACTATTTTTTTCTTGCTTTGTCCATCGTTGGTTACTCGGATTCCTAAGTAACAGAACTCTTTCACCTCTTCAAGTTTTTGTTTTCCTAGTTTGACATTGGTTTTGGCCTCTTCTTTCTTGCTGCACACCAATATCTTAGTTAACTCAATAAAGTGTGTCAAAAATATATCGTTCAAGCTTTTCTGTCACTATGTCATTTTTTTTACTAAGTATCCCCTGATTTGATTCAAGTTATATATAGCACAAGTTGTTTAGGATATGAAACAGAATAATAATATAAATATTAAGGCCTTAAGTGTCCTACTAAAGCTCTATACGTGGCTAATGTTTTCCCCAGCACGGTTATTACAATTAACTTTCTCTACAGCCAAAATCTTTCTACTCAAATCCACAAAACATTTTAACCCTGTAAGAAGAGTTTGAAACTCAGAAACAACCTAAGTTGACTCTGCGTTAATGAAAAAATGTAGCGTTGAATGAATTCTACCAAAATCACCAAAAACGGCTATTCGGAAATACAAATTTGGTACAGTACTTGCATTTGAGTATATATTATACATATCTTGAAATAAAATTTTCGTAAAAAGACAATTTCACTTCACAGAAGCTAATATAAATGTCGACTTATTCATCAGGAATGCATCATTATAGCTCTCTGGTAGGTTTTCTGAATTTCGCGACTACCTGAGCCATAATATATGAAGCCACGCAATATTCATACAACACCTCCGCAATTACATAATGGATTGAAAAAAATGTTTGGATCAATTTGATGATTTCGGCTCTAATTGATGAAATTTCATTTTTAATAGAAAAAACGAATCCTTGTAAACTTCACGTCCGGTTCGTTAAAACGCGACCGGTTTTGTCGAATAGTCGGCATCTTCCGGTAAAACCACGAAAACAGGATTCAGTCCCTCACATACAAATGAGGGGAAAGGAAGAAATTTAGGGTATGAGGAGGGGTGAGAAACAGGAGTGGCGAGGAAATGTGAGTGAAGAGTAAGGGAGGGGACGAGCAAGGAGTGCGGATTCTCACGAACAGTTCAAAATTTAAATTACACCCTTCTCAATAGATATCAGTCTCTTTTACCTTGTTGTACCTGAAAGGCTCTGGAATTTTAGCGACGTGCCAATGACTTCTAACCACAAAGTTTCAGTTTCGAGGTTTTCTGGCCGATAATCAATGGCAAAAGAGAAAAAGAACTGTATCCGCATAAAGGGAGTCTAAAAGACACGGAAGCGTTACCTATTAGCACTCGCGGACATTTCCCGGAACAAAACTCATTCAATATTTCATCATTGGAATCATGAAACACGCCGCTTATTAACTGGACGCATGTAAACGAGTTCCGGTAGGTATGCACCCATCAGCCTTAAAAGTTTTCCGGTTCGATCTGCTTTTTAAATCGATGAAAGGTAACATGTAACATCGGACCTCACCCTTCTGTTAAAAATCCCCCACGAAAAAGTTGCCCATCCAGTCGACCTTTCCCCAAATTACACCCGTCTTTCACTTTCCTTACTGGCTTCAAATCTTTCCATTCTTCTTCCTCTTTCAGCATCACGTGCGAACGCTTTCCGACTCTTCCCTCTGCAAATTCACCCACAATTATTTCTAACTTCACGGTGATGCCGGGGGTCCGCTTAACTACGAGACCCGTCATTCGTTGTCAATGCGATATTGTATCGGTGATCGGAATCGAACATCAAACAGCGTTACGCAATATATTTTTACTTTCCCCTCCTGCATAAAAAGGAGAAAGTGTTATTTTAGCACCAGCATTGTGAATTCGCGGTTCAACAGAAAAACTACAAGTCTGGGGTCTTTTCAACATGTTTTTTGGGGACTTGAACTTTCGGATAAATGTCAGTAACGTTTAAAAGCCATTATTGATGAGTCATAAATCTTAATTGTTGTTTCCAAAGACTCAACGACCAAAATTCATAATTTCTTGTAAATACGGAGATCTTCACCATCATTAGATAACAAAATAACGTTTATCTATACTTTATATTAATTATATCAGGAGATAAAAAGAAAATTATGATTTGTATGAATTGTCATAAAGGCATAAAGGTCATACGAATTGTCATAAAGGATGAATAAAAACTTTATATAGGTCCCAACTGGTTGTACTTTAATTAATCTGTTAGTAAAATTTAGAGTTTTTTTCATTCTTGAAAGCTCACATTTTTATCAATGCAGAGTATACACCCAATGTTTTCGCAACGCGTGTCTTCCTGGACTCATAATAATACCATAGTGCTCCTCAAAATAATAAAATGGCAGAAAAAAACTAGGCAGGAAGGATGAAAACCTTCCTTTAGAAAATTTAGATCAACTATGTCAAATATTTATATGAAATTCCTATATAAAATATGTCAAATATTTATATAGAAATCCTATATAAAAATTTGACACATAAACGAAGAATTCAGCTGTTAAGAATAATGTATGTGTTCAATAGTGTAAATAACTTCGGGTGATAATTTAGATAATATTTTGTGATCGGAAACAATTACAGATCCAAATAATTAATCTATACGAATTTCGTCATAAATTATACGATGTAAACTAAAGAGCCTTGAAAAAATATTAAAGGATAGATATCTTTTCTGCAGGCCATGGTACTTCTCGCAAATTAACATGTTCAACGCTATTATGTTCCACTTGGCAGAGAAAATTCTGAGTACCAGAATTCGCTCGGTCTGTCACTCGGTTAATTGAACTGAATATAACTGTGCATGTGATAACGTAATTTATTCTTAAAGACACATATCTGATCAATGAATTTGAGTCAGGAAAGATCTTTTTTAACTTAGCCCCAAATGGTAAAAACGCTAAGATTCCTTCGACCTGCTTAACTATTATTAGCCATAGGGAATGCTATGGAACTATCGACTATGCATTCAGACTTCCATGTTAATATGAACCATGATTAACCATAATTATTAACCATATCATCCACTGCCATCGCCAAAAAAATGTCAAAAAAGTGACCACGGGCCTTTTGCAGGAAGATTTTGAAGGGAATTTTCAAACTCCTTACCAACTTTATTTGAAACGGGAAATTTCCAATATAGGTACTTCTAATCTGTGTTGCATCTATCCCAGAATACGACGCTAATGCTCCATTAACTTAGCGAAACACGTACAATAACATAGTTTTCAGCGTACCGGATTGATTTTCAAAACGAATTTCTCACGTTACTTCAAAACAAGCCATAAGTGCTGCACGTTCATGAAGGTTGAGCTTGATAGAACGCATTAGTATTCTACAAAGCCCAGAATCCACGTCATCTAGATAGCTGAACGAAGCTCTGAAAGTCTGAAAGCTCTGAAAGACCTTATTGCTTTGGTACAGCAGCCTAATCTGCTCCCTCCAAACCCCGTAGTCCTTCTTACAAAATGGTGATGCTCTTACCTGTTCTTCTCAATCGTCAATATCCCCTCAATCGCTGTTTTCACGAGTCTACCTTCATCCATTTTATTTTCCTTCTAATTTCTTTAAGCTGATTTCCTTCCTCACTTAAGGAGGTTGATCCGAAAAGTGAAAGTCATGTCTTTTTTTTTATTTTCAGCACTTATAGAACTAAAGTTCCTCTATCTAATAAAATAAAGATAATTATACCAACCCATACTCCTTTTTGCACAAATTGCATTTGAAATTACATACGATTAACGGCGAGAATGGCCATCACATGGGAATATAACGTTTAAAAATACCATAGTGACATGTCATTTTTGCAAAAAACTGATATTTTATGCGTGATGTCACAAGGAATAAAATGACATGAAAAAAATGCATCAACCCACCGTATTTTTCGCTAAATCCACCAATTACTGCGCTTATAGCAGACGAAATGCGTTAGTTGATTTCAAGTGGCGCTGCGGTCGCTCAGGCCAAAATGTATGGCGTATGATTAATATCATTACTAATGAGATATTTAAGAATATTTCAGAAAAATATTGTAACATAACCTTTGATAGTAATATTCAGGTGTTATACATTAGTAAATTCATTGAGTAGGTACATGTATTTATTTCAGTAACGTAAATGTTGAATTGACTCAATCGTCGAGCTGATTAAAATTATCATAAAAAATAAATCCTTCCACTTTCCATCGTATTTCTTGTGATACTTTTGACTTTCAATAGCTTAGGTAATTTTCTTTGTGAAGTAAGGATCACTTAGCAGGCATATACTCGTACTTAAATTAATAAGATTCCTTAGACAACTTGAATCAAGCAGTCGCGAACCAACCTCCTTAATATTCTTATCACGTTTCCGTTTGTATGCTTGATTACAAAAAATATTGTATTTTTCATAGGAATTAATTGCATGGTCAAAGTTACTCTCGTGGGAATGCCGATGGTCGTAAATCCTATCAAAAAGCATAAATGTCATACCAAAGGCGTTCTGAAACCGATTAAAGGATTTGCCACATTTGTATGTATGTATTCAGCTTAACTCCGCTCAAATTAAGTTAGCATGATTTTTTGTGAAACAGAGAGAGGAACACTCCTTAATTCATCCATATCCCCTTCGTTATTTAGATTTTTCATGATGACTTTGGAAACGAGATGTTTTGCACGGCAGGTTTGCCCACGTTTCTTCTGAATCAAAATTTCCGCAACACTGATTAGACGCGCACTACTAAATTACTTTCTTTGTCTCCATATCCTAGTTTGTATTTAATTTACCATAGTTTAGCTTATTTTCCATATTCTATACTTCAGGTTCATTTATGTAAGTTGATGAAGTATTTAAAATTGCAGAACAATAAATAGATTGCAGAAAGATATTGTAAAACTTTAACTGATATTTTAAAATCTAGCCAACCAATCACTTCAAGTATTAGAATAAACCGTGATAACCAGAATTTTTTAAGTAACATACGAAAGCTGAATGCTTGATTCCACGAGTGAGTGCCAAGCAAGAAAGATTTCCTATTGCTTCTTATTTTATAGAATAACTAAAGATCGCAAAATTGCGTACTATAGGTATTGTTTTGAATGACTTTAATCTTTATTTAAGCCCAGTGACACTATATAATAGTTAACCATATTCTATTTCATTCTTTTGTCCGCAGGAAACCCCAAACTTGCTCATGAAAACTTTCGCCTCGCTCCTCTCCGCCCATCTACCTCAGTTAACTGGACCCTCCCACGGCATCACGCCAGATTCAAAGGATAGAGGTGATGCAATGCTACTGCGTGGGCCGTGATCTCATCAAAATAGTTGCCGTCTGTAGCTCTTCGCGAAGCAACTCAACCCCCGGACGAAATACATCAAGTCCGCGACAGGGCTTTTTATGAAAAGGATACCCCCTTCTTGCCCGACGACCCTTCATCACCCTCTCACTTCCGCATCATAAAGCCCGCCTCCCTCACCCACCTGCTTCATTCACCCCTTGCGGGTCCTCCCTCTCGAGCAATGAGGAAATAACACTCTGCGTCGGTGCTTAATATAACGGCCACCCTCGGCTCCCGCCGTAACAAGTGCTCACCTTCACGAGACCAACATGACGGTACTTGTGCACTTCAATTATTTCTCCGTAGGCAAGGGAACAAAGGCAAAAAACGCATGGGACTAAATGGAGAGCAGTTCGAACATAACAGTACCGTTCAGGTAGATCAAGTTCAGCAGCCTTAGCAGTAAAGCGGCGCGGTGCGCCGGGGGTTAGATGTAGGAGATACTGCCATTTCTCCAATCAACCCCCGGCCCGGATTCCGCTTATTCTTGGCGACTTAGAGGATAGCTGCGCGCAGAAGCGATCAAAAGGTTAAATACTCACCATTCAGTTCAGAAAAATTGCTAAAAATAATTCGTAATAAGATGCTAATGATCGATTGCCTGAACCTCAAGCAACCGCTAACAAACAAGGCTGCTTGGCACGCAGAAAATGGATCGGGATAGTGAAAACTTAGGAATATAAAGAAAAACTATAATAAAATTTAAAAAATACATTTCTAACACTCATTTTAAATAATTTTAAAATTCATCTTTTTATTTGCTTGTCACAGATGCAACTCATACATTTATGCGTCTCAGCAATGGCATCTTTGGAATATTTATTTCACCACTACTAACTTGTCACTCCAACCAAACAAATTTTCCATTAATCAATACTCAGCCGATGCATACCTACTTGAAATCATTAGTATAATATACCGTCATGCATAGTAATTTCTTATCAAATTTTGCCTGAGTAACTGGC
Organism: Platycnemis pennipes; assembly: GCA_933228895.1. Classification (NCBI taxonomy): domain Eukaryota; kingdom Metazoa; phylum Arthropoda; class Insecta; order Odonata; family Platycnemididae; genus Platycnemis; species Platycnemis pennipes. The sequence goes on from OW121853.1 coordinate 60,748,752, forward strand.
AGTCAAAATTTGCAGCAAAGTTGCAAAACGTCCTGACTTCGGTATTCATTCCTAATCAATTGCGGGAGGGAAAACAACAAGAAAAAACAAGAAAGTTTTTATGAACTTTTAAATAGCATGCGCTTAACGAAGAAGAATGCATCATTTTTTTAAATTTGATACTTCTTGATGGCCTACGGGGAAACATTTCCTAAGTCGAAGTAGTAACCCGAAGAGTTTACAAACACTATCAAGCCATCGAACAAAGCTATCTTTCACTGCAGATTACGACAGTTGTTTGTTCACAGGTGGAAAATCCAATTACTGGAGTATATAATTACTTCGAGGAAATGAAATTATTTGCTACAAGCATGCGAGACAAATAACACACTGATTTAAATGAATTTCTTCAGAAATATTTCCGCTCTCCACTAAATGGTTAAATATTGCATGCAAATTTTTTCCAAAGTAAATAATTGAAGTACATGCAACAAATAGGTTCCACTAACTAATTATACTAAAATCCAATATTGTGGTTTTATTGTATAACTTCTTAAGTTACTTACATTTAAAAATGTGAGTGTTGATGTATCAGAAGGCGGAGTGAGTGGATGGAATGTGTACATTAGATAACAGAGGGAGCAGTAGCAAATATGCAACTGAAAAACGAAAAGGTAAGGAAGGAGTCGTTCAGAAAATGCGAAGTAGAGAAGGAATATTTCATCAAAGCCTTCTCAAAACTTATGGAAGAAAATTATCATATTTTGCGGCGCATGTTTACAAAACACAAGAGAAAATATTTTCCACTCCTTAAAACGGGTAGGAAGAATGAAGCTAAACTGGTCAATTGGTAATTTAAATTACCAAGACAGTCAATTTACGCATCATAATATTTTCATCTCTCCAGAAGATTTCTTTACGAATTTGATCATTAAAAGTACCAACCATATATGTTTATTTTCCAAAAAATAAGCTGAACTATAAACAAGGTTAATAGTTGTGAATATGTTTCCAAGAACCCCATAAACTCTACGGCATAATTACTCAATGGCTTCAGGGTTATAGGCCATCCAACAAGTTGTCTTCAGTTTACGACAGATGCGATGAAACACCATAAATTCCACATTCAAAAGTTGGAAAACATGAAGAAAGACTGTGTATGGAGATTGCATGATACCTGGAGATTAGATTAAAGAGTATACCTGGATAGATATTAAAGCATATTCCCACATAGATTTCTGGGTAGTTCATTTATGCAATCAGAGGTGAATTAATTTATTAACCTCAATAACTTATGATTAGTTGTCGCGTAAAAGTTGCATCTAGCGAATAGTGGACGCTGATATTAATCCCGAGTTTCTAAATGAAACTGCGATCGCTTTCGTTCATAAACATTGTGCCAGAGTGTAAGATTGAATCGTGCATCATTCCCTCCGTTGAAAATCGGCCGAGAAGAGCTCTTCGTTCACCCGCGTGAAAAGTTTGTCAATCAATCCTCTACAAGAGCTGAATACCATGATTTGGTCGCTCACGATCAGCCGATTACTATGCATCGAGGTCTATCAAAATCCTCTCCTCGGATGGCAATGTAGCGGAAACTGTTAACAAGCAATCGGTCGGAAATTCTCACAAAACAGTAAGTGTGACTGAGTGGCTGTACGATCAAGATACTAAGGAGAACATTTTAGTTCACTAACAAGGTCAATATAAGGCATACTGCTTCTTGGCCGTTAATATGGTCCCGGAGGGGAATTTAACCCGACTCCGACGAGAATCCCCAACCACATTTCACCTCACGGCTGCCTACAGAATCTGCACCTAGTGGTCGATTATGTCACAGTGACACATAAGTACTACGCGGCAGGTTGAGTTTCCTAGGTATTTATTCTATCCGTATGACCATTCTGTCACGATGTTTAATTGAACGACGGAGATTTGGCACAGGAGGGGGAGTAAAAAACAAACTATTGCTTTCATTCATTGTATTTAACGTTAATATCCTTTACCCTATATTCCGAATCGAAGTGCGGAGAAGAATGTAAAAAAATAAGGAAAACAATAAAACCAAAATGACCATCATTAAATGAGATATTGAAGACAAGGGAGTTGGAGAGGGAAGTTGAAGAGGAATTTCAAAATGTCGGTCAAATGAACTGTAGCACAAGGGATAAGATTAAATGCAACCAGACGCATTATAACGAAGCGGTATGCCGGAATTAAAGTCAAGGCTGGACCAGAGACCTAACAATATTCGTGAATACTTCCGCGAATGCATAAGGAACTCCCACGATTGATTATGGCGTACCACCTGGAGGAAAAATAACCCCTCAAGAATGACTATCAACTTCGTACCAACATTTTTTCAGGTGGTAAGTATTTATGGAACCCTGACAGTGCGATCATTTGTCTACAAAGGTGCGAGACCTCATAAAGTTCTCATAATAAGTTTCATTTTCAGAATAAAACCTTACATTTCATTTATAGCAAAACTTTGAAAGTCATATCTTTTGTGCTCATTCTTCAACATTTGTCTGCGCGCTTCGAGCGAAGAATACCGACTTTGGGTGTCGGGAAACTTCCGAGGAACTCGGTTAGAGCGCGCCCACACATTGTATCATCATCCCATCACATTGGAACTTGCCATTCTCGAAGATGGATGAGCACCGGAGAGGAAACCGAAGAGATCGTTGACACGTCCTTTCGAAATACCGGGCAAAAGAGGTCACACGTGGCACTCGATTACCTTTCGCAGAATGTTGGACATGCCTCTCTGAAATCCCATCGAAGGTCATGCATCTTCTCCATCATTTTTTTACGGCAAAAAGAGTACCCCTGAAATAACATGAAGCTCAGAGACGCGCATGGTCCATTAATAATTTAATTGAGTAATTAAAGGTAACAGTGGGGTTAACCCACATAAGTAGCTTGAAACTAGTTCACTCACTTCAAAACGCATGGAGCCAGCTGCAATGTAACCCCGATGGAGAGAGCTAGGAATGGTGGCACACAAACCTTATATGGGACTTTTTGTTACAAAAGATTCATGGAAACAGGTGTGCATATAATACAACGGCTGGCATCTTCAATTTTATTGGAACGCGCTGAAAATTACGAGATAGGAAAGTTTTTCAGTATAGTGAACTTTGGTTTTGGGGTCAATGCGCAGGCCAAGACGCTACCAAGTATCTCCGACTCCAAAGGAAAACTTTAGACACGATCTAAAAATACAAGCTATAATTCGCCATTATAATCCGTGGGCAAGGATGGTAGTCGTAAGACGGAACTGGGCTTCGAGGAAAGGACCTATAATCCTGAAACGACGATCTACTGTTAAATTCTTAACACATTATCAAACGATATCTTTGTTATTTTCAAATCACGCCCATGGTCCAGCGTCAACTTTGCCACTGGCAAACGTACTGGCCATAAATTAAAGGATAGTATAAACAACTTACTACGATTCACCATGCTTGCGGATCACCATAGCGAGTTAAACCGAGTCTTATTAGGTTCTTGAAGATCAACGCAAAGACGATAACTCTTCATAACCTACTACTCTCTCTCCAGCTTCCAGCGTTCTCCTCTTCCAGCACATGAACGTGGTCAATATGCCAGTCAACAAAAATGCCTTGATTTCACTCGATTTATGATGCATCAAAGTATTTCAGACCAACAAATGCCATTGCCAACCACAAATAAATATATCCATTCTATAATAGAAAGATAAAAGTTCAAAACGGTCATGTTTTTGTGAAGCATTCGATTATATATAGGACCAGGAGATACATAAACTTGAAATTTGGTACACAAGCGTCAATAATTTGCTGAATACGCACTACTTTTTATTCACTTAATACTCGTAGTAACGGGTCGGCTCAACGTACTTAAATTTTTACATAGGAATTCACGTTAAAATCAGTTTTTCAGCATGCAGCATTATTTTCTTTTCAGGTATTTTATAAACACACAAACACCAGGCATGAACCTTATGAAAGAAGGTGAATTAAAGAATCTAATTCTCATCGTGAATGAAGAGGGAGTTGAGATGCCGTGTATTAAAAAAATAAACGATACAAATTGGTCACATTGGTCCCACAAAATAAAGATTTACTTTCTTTGTATTTCGGAAAACTGCAATTTTTTACGTCTATATCCTATCAAGAAATATAGTATTTCTTCCAAATCACGTAACTCTAATGAATAAACCGATATTGGGTAAAATTTTTCTGGGATACAAAACCTGTAACTTGATGACCAACGCCATTGTTAAAGTTCACTATCATCAAGGAACATAGGCCAATATTAATTCATGGGAAAAAGGTGTCGATACTCCGCCAAAAGAAAAAAAAACATTGCTAAACAATCCAAAAGCAAGGGCGCAGGGAGCAGAGCGATGTGAGTCGTTGGGTGAGTTGAGCCTCCACCCTAGTACAATTATAAAGCTCTACCGTCATCGATCAAACCTATTTACGCATTTGAACTTTCTGCGGTAAAAAGATAACGCACAAGAGCGGGATCGCACTATTCGTTATGGCCATCATAATGTAACGGGGCAGTTTACACAGGGAGATATATCGTTTAGAATCCAGCGCCGCTGCCGCAGCAACCAGAGTCAACCGCATCATTCTGTGGCCAGAGAAGATGACCGAACGACGAAGAAAAAGGCAGCACATTCAGTTCGGAGCGAGAGAGTACACAATGTGGTGGTTCACTTCTGTTTGCGACACGCATGACACGTTGGCAACCACGATTTTCCTACCCTCAATGGAATCCTAAAGCAAGAGCGCTATTTGAATTTAAATGACGAATGATGAATATTTATTCTCCATATTAGGGATTCTAAGACTTTGGCGATTCCTTTCTTTCACATTTCCGAATATAACTGCATAATATCGATATCTGCTTGAAGGAAAATCAAAAGGGTTAACTCAATACTTTTGTTTCAAAGGTTATTATAAACGAGGTTACATCCACTGATTTATGATTTGGAAACATTTTAAAAATATAACTTCTTAGCCACTCACGTTCCCCCGCAAGTAGCTGAATGTAGCTTCAAGAGCTGAGGGTCATTAGACGACAAGTCTAGTAACGACGAATACCGTATCATTCCATACATGTCGACCGAAAAGCTCTGTTAGACGCTTATGTTCTGAGAGCATCTGCGCGTCTCCGACTTCGATAGTACGAAACCTGGTGCACGACCCTCGCCGCACAAAAACCACCTACCGTTACGACTGTGTTTTACAATTTACACGGCATGCTCATGCGAAACTACGGAGGAATGGGATCCGACTCATCCATCAAAACGACCGCTCTATCCGCAATGTATCGTTATGCGTCACTCATCTGTCGTAACCTGTCCGTCGCGTTTGTCTAGCCTAGTGTCATGAATCGAGCACTGAATCGCGGGTCCACATCCCACTGCGGACGACAATCGTTGCATGCTGACTATTAGTAATAGTAAACGTCCCTTCAGCGTAATGATGATTGGCTATAAATAACCGATGGTGTGGAGATCCAGTCCAAAATTACTTTCTGGCGCAAGATATTTTGCATGTTGCTTTCTTTACGCGATAAGGGTTTGCTGTTGCTGTCATCAACATCATATTGATTTGATGAAAGCTACTGGTAAAATCGTGGTAATGTGAGCGACTGTCTCATAATAGTAACACTTACGCGACGCAGAATGTCCAGTAGAAGTCACCTCTGCCACATGTCCAGCTACCCTTACATTGGCTTGTAAGTAAATATGGAAATGCAGATGATTGTTTTTTTTAATGTTACCGATTTGCGCAGGATTTTATGGACTACTACCCTGTTTACTTCAACTCCCGCACTTTCCTTGATTTCTTCATTCTCTCTCTCCTCACTATTTCTTCCTTAATAAGCTCACTACCACTAAGCTTTCTACCTCTTTTCATTCCTGCCTGAATCATCCATTCTCTTCCTCCTTATTCCTCACTTTATTAGCATTCTTACTTCTATAGCCACTTTTAGAGCTCATCTCCACCAAAAACTAATTCCATCTACATACTCTGAGCATCCAAATTTCACGGAGCCCTAACATTTAGGGCTCCAATATTGCTTACGCCGGTAACAGGGTGGACAAGTAACCCCTAAAAGTAATCAATGGACTATATACCCGTAAATTAGTGTTTTACAATTTCTCTTACCATTCAAAACGAAAACTAATTGTTTCGGTAAAGAGAACATCTCACACCAAACTGAGCCGGAAAGCATGGAAATTCATCAACTCAAATTAGTAAAATACGGTGCCTCCGATTTTGGTATCTCCAGAAAGGCTTTATTCGAACTTGAGCTCAGAACACAACGGCTCGTGACCGAATTCTCTACATCCTTTAGTTTCCATGTTGTCTTAACCGGATTCCTACCTTTTTACAGCAAGGCCTGAAACGTTTATTTTCTCCTAAAAACTATTAGACATTATTAAGTGGGTGTTAATTTATCGAACACCACTTAGAGAAGTTACAGGTAATTTTCTGTCAAACGCTGATCGCAATAGTAGAACAAAACAAGGGTTTTGTTTCATTCAAGTGCATGCGGACGCATAATAACAGTTAAATCCATGCACGGAATCTTATCACGGCATTTCACACCCTCGAAAAAGAGAATTTTCTCACATATCCGATGGCCTGATCCAATCACTCTGGCTAGATAGCTTGGGTCACCGTCATACGTACGTGACCGATTAAATTCCTGGGAAAAGGTAGCCATTAGTAGTTCTTGGGAAAGGCGAATGACTTCCAAGGATGCCTGCCCCAACACAATTATGAAAGTGCAGTCCGCTTTGCAATTGACGGTCTTCTTTCTACGATTTTTCTATTGTTTAGTGTTAGGCGTAGTATAGCAATCGCAGTAAAAATAAAAATGTTCTGACACCATTCCCGATTACACATTAAAATATTTCTTGGCGCCTACAAATTAAAAAGGAACACAATTTCTACCACCGGCACTAGCTTGATTTGGTGGGTTTGTTTGCTTTAATGATGATAAAATTATTTTTATTTTCCCTGCATATTTTTCCGTTTAAAGTACGCAAAATTATTCACAATATTTCGTCGAAAACTCCTAGGGAAAGTCGACGAATGAACACCGGAAAAATTCATTGATGCATTTCAATTAATATAAGCAGGTCCAGTAAGGGAACAACGTGAACAAATTCAAGGATTGCTAACTAGCCGCAAAGAACCTAGACGGAGTTACCCGCTGATACGTGCAGTAGTAAGACTTTAATTTTGTAAATTTGTGCAAATTATAATGTGATCAGGATTGGCTCAAACATTTTGGTTGATCCTACACTGAAACAATTCATTGTCTTTAGAATTCAGCACATTTAAAAATACAAGAAGAGCGTATCTACGGCTGCTAGAATTATTGAAGACGTGAATTCCACAAGAACGCAATCTTACATGGGCACGGAGCTAAAGAGAGAGGAATAAGGGAGGGAATTTTTGTCTTCCGCTAATATACTTTTCGTCATCAAGCTGAGATTCAGATTCTAAATACTGAATGTATTCCCATTCGCAAAGGGACATTTTAGATCAGCAAATACTTTGAAATGATTATTACCGTCAAGTATCAATTAGATGCTGCAAAGATGGCTTCAAAGCAATTTTTCTACGGACCTATTACTTAAACAGTCAGAACCATGGTACTAATACAACATGGTCACAACAACGTTTTCATCGATCCTCATTCGCTGCTCCGCGCTGCTAAAAATAAATACTTGGAATTCAAATTCATCGTCTCTACCAAAAATTCCCTTACAAAACGCAATTTTTTTCGACTGCTTCATTCGAGTATCGACTCCTCCAAAATCAAGAAGAAAAGCCCAATTCGCTGACATCAGATGAGGATTAAAAAGTCTAAGTAGATCGAGAGAGGCATGACATAGGTTACTTATTAGTCTCTCCCAAAGAAAATTCAATGGAACTTGACGTGATTCTACGCCTTGAAATGGCCATTAGTAAGTTTACTTCCACTCCTACGATAAAACTCTCCTCTCATCCGAGTACGCGCCTTCGAGGAGAAATATATCATTTTGGGACTGCGCGCGACGGAGTCTTCATGGTTCGTGATGTTCACGCCAAACCGGTTCTCGAGTTCCTCGAGGCCATCGACACGGAAGTCCGCCGTCGCTCATCAACCGCGGACACCGTCACATATGTAGTTTAACCTCAACCTCCTAGATGGCGAGACAGTTTTCCACACGCGGGAAGATTTAACTTTTAGAAAAAGCCTTTCCGACTGAGGGGTGAACCATTTATTACGCTACGCTGATTTTACACTTCTTTCGATCTTCTTCCACCTCATAAGGCTTCATAACATTCTCTAAGACTTATTACAATAACATTGAATCTTGCTACATGTACTTTCCTTCACATCTCAGCAGCAACTTTATCCTATACTACTCAATCACTCTTATCCACCAATCTCTCAGATCCCATCTGAGGTCCCCCATCCCTTCCATTCCTATCCTTATACCTCTCCTCCCGGTCTGAACCGCCTATTAGTGCGGAAACAGACTTGAAAACACCCTGGTAGAACCAAAGAACTCAGTCGCAGCTTTCAGAACTCCATTACCAAATTAGGTAAAGACGTCAATGAACGCTCTCTTTTCTAGTGAATGATAAAACAGACGTTCTTTATACGCATTAATATTATATGAGCTAAGAATGAATTTATCATGTATATTTCTACTAGTGCAATAGAAGAATGACCTCCCCTACCTGTCAATAGTTACCGCAACATTGTATACCTACCTTCCACTTTCGGCATTATAATTTATGGACTCGCAAGGAAATTAAAGACAATAGATAGTATGGGTCAAGATCGAAGGGTGGTCCCTTAGTAAATAAAATAAAAACTCTACATACAGTGAATATGTAATGAATGAAAAGTAAAACTAGGTGAAAGGTCACAAATTGTAAAACTGTCGCTTGAAAAGGGCTGAAAAATTGATACATCACCTCTGTGACACAGCTGTCCCTAACTGTCTCCCAGTAAGGGGCAGAATCCTAACTGAAAACCTCATTGAAGCCACAATTTTATCACCAAATAGACAAAAATCCACTATTTGCTGAGGTAACATTCCAAGACACAATATTTAAAAAGTATATTTTATATGATCAAAACCGTCAAAGTTACCAAAAAATATCAAAATTAAGCTACAGGAAGCTACAAAAGAAATTCTGGGAAGAAGAAAAGCTGCCAAGAAGAAGTCATGGATTACAGAAGAAGTCACAGAATTGGTTAAAGTGAAAAAGTAACATAAAAATATGGAAACTGAACTTTGCAGCTTTGCTACGAAAGAATTAGGAATGAGACAAACTGTAAAGTGAGAAAAGCAAGGGAAAAGTTGATTAAGGATCAATGTGAAGATGTACAAAGCAGCCTTGCCCATGGAAATGTGGAAGTTTCCTACAGAATTGCGAGGAATCACTTCAAAGAACGGGCTGCAAGACTCAATACCCTTAGGGACAAGAATGGAAAACTCTTAATTGAACATGAGGATCAAGTGAAGAGATGGAAGAAATACATATAATGGGTATAGAATGGAAGCAATCCTATTAGAGCGGAAGTAATCGAAGAGGAAAATAAATTTAATAAGAATGATTTTGGAGCCCGAATCTTAAGATCAAAATTTGATGCGGCTGTAAGGGACCCGAGTCCCTTACAGAATAAGGCCTCTAAGGTCCCTTAGAGAGAGAATAAGGCCTCGGCAATAGATGACATTCCTGTCAAACTAATTAAAAATGCGGGAGAGATGACATTTACCCAGCTGTACTAAACCATCTGCAACATGTACTCTACAGGAGAAATACCCACCGACTTTGAGAAGAACGTCATCATCCCTATTTTCAAAAAGAAGAGGGCTGAGAACTGTGAACATTTTAGGACCATAAGCTTGACCACACATGCATCAATGATATTGACAAGAATCATCTAAAAAATAATGGAACAAATAGCTGAGGAGTTCCTGGATGTCGACCAGTTTGGGTTCAGAAAAAACAAGGGAACAAGAGAAGTGATTTTGGCCTTCAGGCTACAAATAGAGAAAAGAATAGAGAAGAATCTACCAAAGTTTATTGCATTTGTAAATTTGGAGAAGGTATTTGACAACATGGATTGGAACTTGATGCTGAGGATTCTGAAAGAACAGTTCCTCTTAAACAGTTCACCTCCGAAAGCCTCCTCGAATAGAGGGAACCTTCCAACCAGGTACTGATGTGAGAATGGCTGTGAACCACATAACTAATATTAACAGAAATGGTTGGAAGATCATGATCATTGAAACTCATGATCATGAACTTTCTGGCAGCTTGAGCTGCGAGAACGATCATGACAGGTCTCTCAAACACACCACTCATAGTACAGGAATTCATAATTGATATGACAGCCCACAAGTTAAAAACAATTAGCTCCCTCAGATCATGAGCTGCCACTATACACAATTCTGAGCTGTCAATGATGATTCACTCATAAAAGTGAGTGATGATGATGACAGAGGTAACAATCACTAGTGAGTGATACATATCACCAATCACTGTGATAACTTAAATGACCAACTTGGCTCATCACTTCTATTGATCAGAAATTTTTGATGCAGGGCAATGGGAACAGATATATGAGGGAAAGTGAGAAAAATTATTGGGAAACTGGTTTTTAGTTCAAGCAGAGAACCATCAGTTTTTCCTCTCTTAGTTGAGAAGATAAGGATAATGGTAGACTCTGGGGTCAGAAAAAAAGATTGTCTAATGTACAAGAATGTTTCTCCCACTGGAAACCACACATAAATACAAGTATGATTCCTGCAAATGGGATAGCAAGAAAAAAACTCATTTAAAAGTTATAATGACAGGATTAAGTAAAAATAATGAATGATAAATAATCATTATTCATGGGGAAACACTGATTACAAAACATATGTACATATGTGAATAAAAAATACGACAATTACCTATTTTTCTCAGAAAAAGATTTTTATCGCATGAAAATCATTACATTTTTTATGATGCATGCCGTTAAATTTTGTACTTACTGGTGTAAATATTGTAGTGAAATTTTTCCATGTTTTAAAAGAACTACCAAAATCATAGTTACAGAGGCATAGATAAAATACTTTCCTTACCTCATATTATTACTTTTCCTCTCATTGAAGCAATATAAATGAAAGACCAATCCCAAAGCTGATATAACTTTCCCAGATGAAAAATCCCTGTTGAATCTCCAAATGGCCTTTGAAAAAGAGTATCAATACAACATTTTGTTAGAAAATATTTGATTAAGCAGAATAAAAAATAGAATAATCACATCGCAATACTGATTTTCATAAACTCTGTGTATGAGACATAGGTAATCATTAATTACAAAAATTCCTAAATAATTATGAAAGCTTGAATAAATGACTATGCAATGCCGATCAATGAGAATTTAACATATCTGGCGGAACTTAATGAGTACATTCCAGGTAAGTCATTACTGGGGAGCAGCGTTAGCCCAGAATGGAATAAAATGGATGAAATATTTAAGACTGCGGTGAATACATTTTTTGAGTAGGACGTATTCAACTACAGTTTGAGGTCTCAAGCAGTGTTGCATCGTGGATAGTGCCCTTGTGTTGTTAATCAGTGACTGTGACTCCTAAATGGAGGCACCAAGGAGAAGGAACATGAGAATGGTTTTCAGTCAGAGAGTCAAATCACTTAGTGCTCAATAGAGCACTTGACTACCAACAATGCAAACCCAGAGTATGCTAACTTCCTACAGACAAAGTCTTCAGAAGAGTGGGAGAAAAGAGAGGTTTGCTGAGAACTTTAAAAAGGAGACAATATAACTTAATCACCCATAGCTTAAGAAACAATGGCCTGATGAAGACGATTGTCAAGGGAAAAGTGGGAAGAAAGAGAAAGTAGGCCTGGGATAAGATACATGAAACAAGTCTGAAAGATGTGAAAGAAAAGAATTGTATCAATATGAAAAGGTTAGCTACATGGGGACTCGAGCAGACAGGAGCATCAAACCAATCTTAGGACTGTTGGCCAATGATGATGATTCATTCCTATGGGCAATCCATGAGCATTTTTCTTGCCTATCTGTGGGAAATGCAATGCATGCTATTTCACACATTGAAGAGTTTCTTTTAATCAGTTTCCCTCCAACAAGGATTTGGAATCACCTTTTTCATATTATTGACAAAATAAATGATTGATAAAAAATATATTTATTAAACATCATATTCAACATTACCAACAATGACATAGCATTTTGCAAATGTTTGGTATAGGTAATGAATGCAATTCACTTTATCAGCAAATCGTAAATGAATAATCTCAATTCTCTAATACCCATTAAAAGTATTAGACCATAGACATGATAATAATTTTGGCCATGTTTAAGTGACATTTACAGAGATCTTTCCATTTAAATTTCACAAAAAGTGATTGTCAAAGATCAAATAATGTCACAGCTCATAAGCTCCAAGTGAGCCAACACAAAATCTTACACTATAAATATCACTGCCATCAAAAGTTACATAGTAACAAGGATGGCTCACCAAATATATGGAACTTTAATAGAAGTGCTCTGAAAAAAAATTGTGACATATGATTGACCTTTATTGCTTTCAGAAATATTTCCATCGTCTGTAGGAGGAAGAAATATTTCTTTGAGCTACATGCCAATTAATATGAAACATGTAGCTATAATGCAACTCTTTCAAATGCGCTGGAAGTCATAGTCGGTAGGCGTTAGTAGATCTTCCATACAACTTGGTGGCATGTAGTAATGTGAATGAAGCTTTTTGGTAGGCAGTTCATAAGATTGCCAAAGATTAAATAATGTCACAGGTTGGTATAGGTAATGAGCCAATGAGAGAAAAATGTTGCTGCTTTCACTTTCAAAAGTCTTATCAAAATACATCATAAACAAAAGAAATCATGCTATAAATAATAACAATATAGATATAAAATAATTCAAACCATATACACAATTATGAGGTTCATAGAAGGAAAACTCAACTTTTCTTTCAACTTCACTTTCAAAAGCCTTATCAAAATACATCATAAACAAAAGAAATCATGCTATAAATAATAACAATATAGATATAAAATAATTCAAACCATATTACACAATTATGAGGTTCATAGAAGGAAAACTCAACTCTCTCTCCCACCACAATAATCAATACTAATTGAATATTTTGATTTCTTTATGTGTTACTTTATGTCTACCACCACAAGGTTCTGTAAACTGATATGTAGTTTTAGGATGAAGCACAGAAATGAATAAAGAGGCATCAGATATGATTAGGGAGATGATATAAAAATAAATTCAAATGCAATGAATTTAATAACAGCCTTTCCTTATCCTAGAAAAGACAAAAATACCCTTAACTAATGGATGATGTTATGATGTTTATGGAGGGATGGGTTGATGATGGGTTAAATCTGGATGGAAGTATAGTCTACATATTTTGATTTAAATACGTGAATGAATTTTATGCCATGATATAGATAAATTAAAAGCCAAGCCATTGTAGGAATTTATTGGAATGGGAATTTCTTTTGAAATGTCCCATTTGATCCCTTCTTATTGCAACAAAATAAAAAACATCCCATGAAATAATTAAAACGATAAAAATCACAGCCAATTCTTGGACAATGAAACCAACAGATCATAGAGACCAATTGATACCACATGGACCACGACATACAGGGGATTTATGTCTGTAGCAGCCAAGGCGGACAGACGATGCGGCGCAACTCGCCATTCACTTATCGAGAGTGAGCGCCCGATCCGCCAGAGGGGAGCAACGGCAACGCGAGGAGAAGAGAAAGGGAGTTCTCCCACGGGGGGTGTGTAGCAGCCAAGGCGGACAGACGATGCGGCGCAATTCGCCATTCACTTATCGAGTGAGCGCCCGATCCGCCAGAGGGGAGCAACGGCAACGCGAGGAGAAGAGAAAGGGAGTTCTCCCACGGGGGGTGTGTAGCAGCCAAGGCGGACAGACAATGCGGCGCAATTCGCCATTCACTTATCGAGTGAGCGCCCGATCCGCCAGAGGGGAGCAACGGCAACGCGAGGAAAAAAGAGAAAAGGCAGTTCTCCCGCGGCCGTTGAGACATTCGACTCGACCGACGCTCGGATCCACCGTCCGGCGCCAATAGTTAGCGAGAATACATTGCTGTAGTTCAGCGGTACAATAAACACGCTTTCACCAGAACGGCTATTGTTAACATTATTTGTGGGCGCACAAACCCCCATAATGTCAAATGATTACAGCTCTAATTATCATCACAAAATTACAAAGTCATGCACATGCATGGACATCAAAACAATGAGGGATTTCTAAAAATTGGGAATATAATTTCAATTAATAACAATGCAACCTTTTAATGCCTTTCTTTCAGAGGCTAAAGTAGTTTTAAAGAGGAAAAAAGAGTTTCCTATTGACAATTATCAACTTAGAAAAGAGCCTTCTAAGTTATTGTGTACCCTTTTTTGTGCTAGATGCTGCACCCGTGAACCTTCACTCATTTTTGTACATTCATCTCTCCAATATAACTGGCCTTTGTTACCAGTTCTGACTTTCTATTCTCAGTTTCTGCCTCAGTCAAATGAATTACAAATGAAATAATGTGAAATATTTAAGGATATTAAAACCACACGAGATCAGGGTTTTTTAAAATTTCACTCTGACATAGAAACAAAACTCATACACCTTGTGAAATGTTTGTTTCATAGTCTGTACTTGATCTATTCAGAGCTAGACAGAGATGACAGCAACATATGGTTTTGGAGGTGCAAGGTGAACGATTTTTAGAAAACGATTCACTATCTCACATCTTTTGTGTGAAGAATTTTGAGAGCACAATTTGCAGTACACATAATGTAAACCCTATTCTAATGTCTAAATCTGGTCTACCTCTGTTATACACCAGATGTAGATGTTAAAATTGGGTTTGCATTGAGATATTGCAACCTTTGTGCTCTCAGGGAAGCACTTTGCTTCACCTTCCTCTCAAAGCTGATTATTGTGGAGCTGCTCTTAGAACACTCTTCTTGCACCTAAAATGTTCTTTTATACGGGAACTGACAAGAGTTAAGTTCACATTAAAAAAAACAGTTCAAAAGCTTAAACAGATTATTTGTGGGTTAGTGAGATCAGTTATCCCCAACAGGATTACTCCATCTCTCCAAGAACCTCAGGTACATATGCCTCTGTTGCACTCACTGGATCTCATAATCAAACTGGTCAAATTCTGATGATACATTGAGGTCATTATTTATAAAAATATGTTCACGATTTAGCCTAAGAATCAAATTGAAAGGTATCTGGGTTTAGTTAACTTGATGCAAAGTGAACTGTAACTTGAACAAGTAGTTACCATTCATATTAAAATATTATAGAATAGTTAAACACGCAAATGTTCAGATATAACCATGTGGAATTCACAGAATGACATACAATAAAGTATTCCACTGTGCAGAATGATGCTTACATAGATCCCTCAAAATGCAAAAATACATTTAGTGAGAAATTATTTTCCTTCACTAAAATTAAATAGAGGTGATATGGTAGGTTTTTTGGAGTTTGCTCTACATACTTCAAAATATGACTTTCACTAATAGGAGCTACACACCTTCATCAGCTCATTTCAATTATAGGCACATATATGTGGCAATGAAAAGTCCTCAAGATAGCAATAATAAATTCATAACTAGCAATTTTCAGTAAATGGTACTGGTTAGATATATAATTAGGCTCAATAAATTGTAGTTATTCTGATATTTAAAAGATGAGAGCATATGGACCAAAAAATATAGGAAAAGCAAATATGCACCTGCACCAAATATGAGAAATTTGCCTTAATAATAGGGGTATGTAGCACAGTAGCGTACCAAGGGGGAGGGGGGCTGCTGATAGTTATCCTTGATAAAGCACAAAATCCACTTTCAATATGTTATAATTTTATGATTTATGAATATGACCGCCAGCCCGGGCTCTGTAAAGGGAGGGGGTGCCAAAACTGAAAAATAACTTTTTTAGTTTAAGAAAAAAATAATTTTTTTCTATGGGGGCGGCTACTATCCAGTTAGCCCCGGGCACCAAGGTGCGTCAAGGAGGCCTTGGTATGCTACTGTGTAGCACTATGAAAATATAGGTAGGATTCAGGTTAAATAATGAATTGTTTCTTTAAAATCCAGAATGACCAGCAATGCTATATCCAACCTGCTTAAAACTAGGACAAATGCTCACTTCAAAATAAGCCAACCATATACTAAAGATGTCCATGTCAACTACTTGTCAACAAATCAAACCATAAAATACTACCTCAATACAACATAAAATTATCGAATGATCACAATACCTATATAACTTTAAAGTTGAGTGAGCATTCAAGAAAATGAATAAAATTCAATAAAAATATGAAACTGTGACATACACAGGGTTGGGATTAATGATTAAAATTCATCGTTAAAAATTTAGTTAACTATTTACTTAATCGTTACTTTTTAGAAGAGTTAACTTTTAATTGTTAAAATTATACATTGAATGATACAAAAATAACTTCAGTTAATTTTTTTCATTGAATTTTGGCGAATGTCCACCTATTCGAATTTGGGCACAAAGCTTGCCCAACAGACAAAGGGGAAAATATAACGATATATGATATAATGCAATATAGCTGGGTAGTTGTGCAAGAATGCAATGAATAAGTTGAGACAAACACATCCAAACAAAAGCGGGGTTGAGGGGAGTGACCGCCAAAGTTTAGGAACAAACCCTCAGACAAGAAAATACAAAACCACGCAAAGACAATGTCCTGGAGGGCTCATATGCCTTACTCGGTGACATCACGTCATCAATAATACATAGTTGAAGCCGAGAAAGAAGGGTCGACAAAAAAACCTATGATGGATAACGACAAGGAGGAGTTCATTCAAACTAATGTATCTGTATCTATGCCAATCTGCGTATGTCTAACTCAGTGACATCACGTCATCAATACATAAGCCCCCAGTGAATTGTGAAAGAGGGTATGCAGGCACACCCCCTGCATCTAATGTAACTCTATGTAACTAAGCCGTTTCCACTGCAGTTTTACAATTTTGAAGGGATACTTAACATCACAATGTGGGGATCGATATCAAAACTAAACTTAAAGTACTTTCTACCACTTAAAACAAACTTTTGGGGCAAATTACAGGTGCACTATGGTTCGTCAGATAATCTTACATTCACAACAACTTAAAAAAATCCAGGAATTGGAGCTTCACCTCAGAAAAATCGCCAAACCCTTTCAGGAGAAACTAGGAAACCTGACCAACAACACTTGGGACAATAAATGGAATTACAATGAAAATCCCCACTTCGTAAATTTAAAAACAAATGGATATGGATGGAAGAAACCACAATGACAGTTTTCAGTTTGCTTTGTTTGTCAAAAGAAAAAAACCATCTAGGCCTCTATCACCACAGCATCCAATTTGCCAAAGTAATTGACTAACACTATCCTATTTGGCAGGTCATTTGATTTTTTTTTGTGGGGTTTCAAAGACGTTTTGGGAAAACAAGATCTGGTGGAATTGAGATGAACATAATTTATGAGTGAGAGAGGTGTGAGCAAATAATTTAAAGGTTACAAATATAAAGTATCACACTTGTATTACTAACAGTCTAATAATAATTTACTTAATAAAGGATTGTATTACATTGTAATATCCTCGAGCTTTCAACTTTTGAAAGCTGAGATGAAAAATCTAGTACGCATTGAACTTTCCTGCTCCTCTTCACCAAGGTGCATAGAGACACAAGCAGCATTACTGGTTAGTTCTGAGGGGCCAATGACATAAACTAGTGACACTAGACCACCTACAAAGGTATGTAATGGATGACAGAAAACTCCAAAGGGAATCATTCTGAAAGTTCCTTTTTATGTCAAAAGTTTCCATGTTTTTTCCTTTTGCTTTTTCAGGTAATAAATGTTATTTCCTAAACACATTTATTTTACCTAAAATCGACTAGTATTTCATCACATAGCATTTTTCATTTTCCTTATAAGTTCTTTGTCTCTTAGAAAAATGGATGTCTTGTGCTTGGTGCAATTACATGGGAAGAAAATGGAAAAAATAGCAATTGTCATACAAGTGTCACTAAATGAATGCCTCACCTGGACTGAGTTCTTAGATGACCATTATCATAGAAATGGTTCATCACCACGCTTCATTCATATATGTTGGAGAATTGATAATATGTCCACCTTCAGCTCAAGATTCGAACACTTGAATAATTCACATATGTAACTTAAAGAGCACATCTCTTATAGGTAGCTATCAAAACAATTCTTCTCAGCTTCTTCTCCAGATCTTCATAATGAGTAGAGTAATCTGAAATCAACACTTCCTAAAATGGAGATCCAATACAATTGTTCCTTCATCTGAACATTTTCCATGAATTGCTGTAACAGAAAGGGAAACACATAGTCATGGAATTAAGGTGTACATAATGACAAATAAATGCATATTTACAACATGAAAAATACATTGATACATAAATATCAGGATCAAATGTAGTAAGATGACAAATTAACATTGACATTGACAGTGGCCAGAAGCACAACCTCCTTACACACACGCAAGGTGGTTCAAATCCTGTCAGGAATATGTTATGGAATTCCAGGTAGCATAATCACATGGAATCCTCTCTCACTTAAGCTGGATATAACTCTGCTTGGACAGTCATCACAGTGCATATCATAGGTAAGCATATATCATACAGGGAGACATTTGAAAACTCAGCAAGAGACCACTAAGCTGGTACTACTGATCATTATCTTCCTTATACACTGAAAGCAGTTCTATACCAGTATAGTAATGTAGAACCATATCACACACACCTAATCAACATGAAAAAATTGAATTCGTAGGTAATTGAAATGAAAGTGGTATTCCTCTTCATTTTTCCAATCCAGTTCATGAAGATCCAGCATATGCTCATTAGGACTACCAATTGAAAACTTAACACCGTCCAAAATGACAAAATCAGCAAAAACTGGAGTATGAATACAGCAAGAGAGATGCAATTATATGATCACTGATGATATGACAAGTTCCTCTTGGGAGCAGAAGAGTGAATGTGAAATGTGACGAATGCTTTCTTGTATCAAGTAGCACAATAAATAAACACTGTTCAATGCAGAACAATAATATGCTTATCTTTTTGATTATGGGGTGCAGCTAACTTTGGCAAATGACACACTAGGGGCAACATAAAAAACTCAACAATCTACCCCCAAAACTCCACATGATCACATGCATATTTACTTTCTTACAAGATGTGCTAACCAGTACAGATGTCATAAAAAATCATTCTTTTGCCTAGTTATGACATTTTGAGTTGCTTCTTGACAATTTTACCCTTCTTTAAACCATGTCAGCCTTAAACAGAAAAGCTAACTAGGTCCCTGCTTTATAGCCTCAGGCTACATCAGGGTACATATTTTTGATTGAATATGCCCACTGTTATAAGACCTGACCATAGCAAGAGCTCTTGAGTGGGTGGCAAAGAGGCATTAACCCGTTAGCTGCAGTAAACATGCATGTATGTATGTATTCATGGGCAACTGCAGGAGAAATGTTCTTATACATTTGACCCTATCATGCCTCCAGAGTACAGAGCCCTTTCTTATTTTCATGACCCAAACTCTTTCTTTCCAGAGATAAGCAGTTGGCAATTCTCACTCCTCACCCAAACCAATCCCTCCCCAGCTCATTATGGCTCACATTCCAATGCCATGAGTCTTCAACATGAAACAAAATACATCAATGCATAGGAATTTGCATAGGAAAAAATCTATGGTTTTACACAGTGTTTGGAGTCAAAAAGAACAAAAAATTGCAAATGGAAATTAATATCTAACTTGCTTTCAGCACTTGTGATTAACTCAAAAAATAATTTCTGAAGTTAGTTAAACTTATATTTCACCAACCCATCACTAGTGACTGACCCTTGCTGGGAAAAGGTAGGGAAGGGAAGGGTCTTCTACTTGCCCAACTCTTTGCTATGGAATTGAGGGACCAGGCTCCTTTCCTTCTGCACAGAGAGGCAGGTGAAAAATCAAGCTGCCATAGCTGAAGGGTAAATTTCATACAACAGGCACTTGCCCTTTTCATTTTTTGTACTCTGATATATATGTAACCAGAGCGTGGACCATAGATTCATGATCTAGCTCAGTTGCTACCCACTAGATCACTCCATCACACACTGATAAATAGGGACAGATTGCAGAGAATATCTATCTGCAGGATCTCTAACATTTTGGACAAAATTATTAATCTGCAAAGGTTGCACTGTATGCATGTGACACTTAGCTCATGTAGAACTCACATTTTAACTTCAAAAACAAGCATCACCCTAACATCTCACTTAGCCCCTGTGGATCTCATAGAAATGGGCACATGGTTTGTGTTATCTTTGTGCAGTATGTTCCCCTGGCCCTGAAAAGAAA
This sequence comes from Platycnemis pennipes, assembly GCA_933228895.1. Classification (NCBI taxonomy): domain Eukaryota; kingdom Metazoa; phylum Arthropoda; class Insecta; order Odonata; family Platycnemididae; genus Platycnemis; species Platycnemis pennipes. Next base: position 60,769,265 of record OW121853.1, read on the forward strand.
TGGCAGATTTTAGTAAAAGTCATGAAAAATTTTAAAAATATAATATCCAGTATTAATTACTTAACTATAATATACTATCCCAATATCATTTATAGATTAATTCATCACAGGTGAACAAGCGGTCAAATCCCAAAGATAAAAGAATGATTAAGGCTTTGCAACTTTTTACACTGAGCATAAGTGTTCACACAATTTTAACTGATTTGGCATTAGTGTTGAATTTCTAATGAACCTTGAACTTTCAAAGTTTCACTCACAGTAATCACATTGCAGTACTTTATATACAGATATTGGATATTCAGAACACTGACAACACATGAAGCAGAGAGCAGAAGTGTAAGTGACGAAAGCCAGAGTAAGACTGAGCTTTTAGGAGAAGGAATTTCCCCTCCCGCATCCCTACTGATGTAACTCAAAGCAACATGAAAATTTTGTGCTGGCACCTGGTGATGGGAAATATTTTTGGCCAATACTTAATGGACTCTTACAAGGCTACCTATCATTCGTAAGACAGCAGCAAGGCCTTTTAAGAGGCCATCTATAGTGAATGTGCTAATGAGAAAGGTAGAGTCCAAGCAAAATAGAAAAAAGAATTACAAATTAAACTATTATCAGAAAAATTATATTCAAATATAACCTGCAGTAAAAAAGGAGAGAGATGCCACAAATCAAGGGCCGTACATGAATGGAGGTTGATGGCAATATGGAATTTTTATACATAAACAGAACTTACGGGTCAAATACTCAGGTCAATTTGCACTATTTTCCCATTTTTATCCAATATAAACAATGCAGCTTTAGAGTTCAAACTTAAAAATTCAAACTGAAAAGTACATGGATCCATATGCTACATCATCTATCATCGGTCAACAATCCTAGGATTGGTTTGATGCAGCACTCCACTCGATTCTTCCATAGGCCAACCGCTTCATATTAATGTAATTCCTCTCTTTCACATCCTTTACGACCTGTTCCATATAACTCATACAAGACCTGCCTTTTCCAATTTTCCCATTCACTTTTCCCTCAACAATAGTCTTCATCATGCCACCATGTCTTAAGATATGGCCGCTTAAGTTGTCTCTTCATCTTTTAGGAGTTTTCAGCAGACTTCTCTTTTCTCCCACTCTTCTTAGGACTTCCTCGTTGCTTGCTCGGTCAATCCATTTAATCTTAATCATTCTTCGGTAACACCACATTTCCAATGCTTCCAACCTTTTCTTCTCTGCTGAAATATGCTATTAATATACTACATCTGTTACTTACTAACACAATGATTCTTACCCTGGGATTGCCTTATCCATACCCATAGGAATTGGTTTGCCAGGTCGGAACCTTGGTGATTTTTCAAATGGGCAGCCACTGGAGCAAGGATATCCCATGATTACTCTAGGTTTCCTGGAGGCCACAACTGATGCTAACAGGCAGACCCCTTGAAAGTGGCTGCATTTATGACGGCCTGGGAAGTGGGAGAGAAAAGAGGGTAACAGCCAGGTGGTTTACATGACCTTCGGCTGGGAGGGAATAACACATTGCCAACTGCAATTTTTCTGTTTTTTAAATAAAATATTTAGCACATTATGAAATTTTATTATGAAATTTCATAATGAAATTCTCAATAAAAATAATGAAATGTTTCAAACCAAAGATTTCTTAAAAATTAGAGAAGATCCATATTTACACCCTTTTTTATTCATATTCAGTATGATGGAACTCATGAGATGAAAATACCCAAAACCCATTAGTCAGTATTTATACTGTTACATTAAGGTGAATAAAGTCTGATACACAAACACTTAACCTGATATACATGAGCATATTTATGTAAAATGGTAAAAATTAGATAAACAAATTGCTCAATAGGGACTTAGATTGCCCAGACAGTACCTACTTTAGATATATGTAAAAAATATAAACTTTTTATGGACTTTCCCATCATTTCAATGACCCATGGCCACTGGATCCAGCAGCATCAAAGTTTTCTACTGTGTTTTCTACAGCATCAAAGTATATATTTCCTTTGACTTTTGAACTTTGACCATAGATATTGACTATAGTTATACTTACGCAAAGGGTGGTCAATAACATCACACTGAGGTTGAAAATAACCACCATTGATGCAGAAATCCACAGTACCACAAGGAGCATTCATGCCAAGAACACCAGCATTTGTGTGGATGACCTCCACTGAATCAGCGTCATCAGATGACAGTCGATATGCCATATTGTCCATTTCTTCTATAACAGGCCTTGCTGGATCAATGGCTGTGTGCAGATATACAACAGCAAGAATGAAATGAAATCTAAATCACACTAAAATACTATGATACTTAACTAAAGCAACTAAGTGAGCATTTATGCTCAAATATGTAGGGAGGGGCTTTTTCATTTCATAGTCAATGGTCCATGCATCATAGTATATATAGATCTGGAACTGAGCTGCCCTCCACAAAAAAACCTAATGGGGCCAATTTACATCAGAAATAGCAACCAACAACGTGTTTGTTCACATTAGATCTTAGGATGGTCCTCCTATTAAGGAAGACCATCCTACTTTTATCCTAAAACTTGAATATCCAATAGGCAAGGGTTTCTGATTCTATTCATGCCTTTTTTGAATCATTAAGAAAACTTAGTCCCAGCAAAATAAATGGAAAAGTCCAGCATTTTTTACCTTTAGAAGGTGTGCAAGTAAATATGCACTATTCTGATAAAATATTAATGATATTCTTGCATAAGTTAAGAGTCAGCCGGTTCGAGTACCAACCAGTAGTCCTTGAAGAATCACAAAAGGGATAGGTCCTACTGCAAAATGACCATATCCCTCTTGTGCAGTAGGACCATATTCAAACCCATGGTTGGGAAACACTGCTATAAGCTATTATAGAAGGTGGGATGACTCAATTACTGACTCAATCATACAGTCAAGACGGAGGATGAGTATGGTACATCCCTCCCAATTCATTCTCTGAGCCAAAAAGATTTTTCATAAAATAAAAGGAATATTAAAAGAAATAATGCCAGAGTCAGAATGACACATGCTAGAAAAACTCACAGTTTAAATGACTATTTCCCAAGAGATAAATTCAAAATGACCTTGCATTAGTCATGACAAAATTTAAGTTATAATGGTCAATCCTTAGAGAGCAAAATAAGATTTGCTACTATTTTGCTAACAAGATGTGTCAACAACATACTTTAAACTGTAAAAAAAAATACGGAAGCAAGATGAGATGTTTTATAACAACTCAAGCATGTCATGTAGGAATACATTACCATATGTCCTGGTAGTAATAACTTTGCGACAAAACAAAATTTAGTGTAAAAAGACTCCATGATAAAGCAACTTTATGATGAAACTTGATATATGCAGAAGATAAACCTCAGACTGGATCTCAGGGGGAACCAGATCATACAGCCCAATTGCCCAATGATTTGAATGGGTCCACTTACCCTAATACTAGTCATGCATACAAGACCCCTCTGGCAAGGAATATCAATGTCTCTTTTTTTAAATGTTCCACCATGCATTCTACATAAGGCCAGTGCCATTACTATAATTCACTGTGGCCAAACTAATTCTTTAAAATCTGAAGTAATATCATTATCCCAGCGAAAACTAGGGGTGAAATGGATAATTGTTACAGTTTATATAATGGGGGCGTTTACTCAGAACTTGAATCGCAATGTTGTACATGAAATCATTAGATATAAACAAAAAATGAATTCTAGTGAAAAAATTAATCTTATAGCCATCACCATTCACTCATAAATCAAAAATTAAAATATGCAAAATCTGACGCCCACCGAAAAAGCTGCTTTGATGACATTGACGTAATTTTCCTCCCGTCCTTGATTGCTTTTCAGGGAAGGGAAGGGAGTGGAGGGGGGTTCTCAGAAGGTCTGCTTGCACAGACTGTCGCAACTGCTCCTATTGGCAGAGTCAGCTGTGCCCCCCCCCCCCATTGCTATGAGGCAAAGTAGCTTCGCGGGCTCAGTTGTGATTGGACGAAGCCGATATACGTCAGAGGTTGCACCACACCCACTTTTCCGAAAGGGTTAAAAAAATCAGTTTTTCGCCGCTTATAACTCGAGAAATAATTGACGGATCAAAAGCGGAAAATTATGGCTCTTATTATTTTACAAACTCTATCAGATTCGGCAATAAAAAATATGATAAACGACCCCATTGGCGACTGAATAGTTAAATACACTAATGTAATAATTAATGAGGACAAATATTATTGAATTTTTACCGTAAAGACACTTGAAATACCGTAATAATATTAGCCGCAAACTAAAACTAAGAAAGTCAACAGGCTGCATGACATGATTCCTCATTTTTTTATCTTAAGGATGAGATCATCGAGGTAAAAAATTAAGAAATTCCAAATGAGCCCAACATATACCTATTTTTTCACTCTACTCTATTCAACAATTTACCCTATCTAATACCTGTTGAGGAGGATTGATCAATAATCTTCCACGTCGCGATCAATGATGTTATGGAAACCTCCCACAAACAACTTGTTTGAATGACTCGTCGTCATGGTGACCGCCGCGGCGGCTGAAATGCTTCCCTCACCTATTATCCGATGTGGCCGTATGGTGGCGTGGTTGGCGATCATGCCGCAAACGTGCGCCCCCAAGCTGTGGCCGATGCAGGTGATGCCTTTCATGGATGCCCCCTGATGCGTGAGGTGAGCCAACAGCTGGGCGGTGCACTGGGACACGAAGCGCATGTTGTGCAGGGCGGAGAAGTAGCAAGGGAAGCGGGTGAGCCTTCCCCAATCCGCCACGAAGACATTGTAGTCGCCGCGGAGCAGGTAGGCTGCGGGTGGAGAGATAAGATTCGTGGATTAGAGAAAATGAGAAGCAACTCCCCAAAAAAAAGGCGTCTCAGGACTATCGCAAGAGCTGCTTCCCGAAGGTTTAAGGCCCGCGTGAACTCAAACAAACCTCCCGGTTGACCTTTCCACATTCTCCGGTATTTTCTTTATTTCTCTGAGTTTTCCAACCATTCATTCAACCTTTTTTCTCGCGAAGAAAAAAGTTGAAAGTATGGCACGGATTTTATTTTGATGCACAAGCACATTTATTCATAAAAAGTATGATGATGTTCAAGTACGTTCCCAAATATTCTACCAAGTGAGGATTGACGGAATTTCACAATAAACATCACTTCCTTCCACTACCTCACTTTTTATATAATTATAGATTATACCTAACCCTATATTAGTTCCACAAAACCACTCTTACTGTCAATATATCGGCTGTCAATAACTTCAGAATTGTTTAAAATGAAAAGCACCCTGGTAAATATACTTTTAGTATAGAGAAATCAAATAATGGCTTCCAAGACATAATTCTAAGACATTCAGAAAAAAATTATTCACAAAGTATGGGTTTAGAAAATTATTAATTTTTCCCCACGTCTTTCGGCAGTTCTTACAGTAAAATTTGAGACACACTGGTACTTGGTAGCCGCTCTCTTCACAACACTCATTCTTGGTGGGCTCTCAGAAAATTTAACTCACTTTTATTTGTGATTAAGAGTATCTATATTTATCGGCGCTTCGCTTTCCATCAAAAAGGAATGTGGTAAAATTGTGAATATTTTAATATTATCCGGTTATCGCGAAACTCGCGCGCTTAAACTTAAGTATGAAGGTGTGAGGATGGGAGTGGAGAGGAAGGGAAGAAGGGCGGGGAGATACCTGACAGCGACATTAGCACAACGTCTCATCCGATGGACGGAGCACTGAACTTGGGACGTTCTCCAATAGACACTCAAGTAAAGATTCACAGCAACTTGTGCGCGCTTGAACTTGGGGAAGATGGATATGTACTTTAGGAAACAGAATATTGGAAGCATACTTCAAAACTATATTTATCATACTTTTACTCGTGAATTCAAACGCGAGGTAAAAATACTTTTTCTACGAAGGAAACACATTTCTTCAAACTTTCCCGCAAAATAAAATTGATTGGAAACTTTAATCATTATGAAATGCTGGACATAAACTAGACCAGGACTCGAACCACAGGCCTCTAACTTGCCTCGATGACGCGCTACCATTACATCAACCAGCCGAATTCAATTTCCGTTAAATCGGCGAGAGATTATGATAATCATTTGCCTTAGAATGGTGACCACGTGATTCCGCGAGGGCTGATACAAACCCCACAGGTAGAAGTGGACACACACAAATATATAGTAAAGAGTAAAAATGAAAGAAGTCCCTTTTTGATCAACGACACGCGTAGCTTGAGAAAGAAACTGACCAAGGTGGACAAACAATCATGTCGTGAAAATATGTCCCATATGGAGATTACAAGTATACTGTGAATCATAGCAAGAGTACTGGAAACTATCCCTTACACACCGAATACGAAATCCGGCACAATTGGTGTGTGGCTTTTTACTTGGGTGCCTACTGAACTTGGGTGGAGAACACTCCTAGTTCAGTGCACCATCCGTCGGATGAGACGTTAAGTTTTGGTCTCAGATCACAACAGAAAAATGTTCTGCTGGAGCCAGTACTCGAACTACAGGCCTGCAATCCACCGGGTTGACGTGCTACCAATATAAGACCTTCTCGACCCCGAGATTTTGGGGTGCAACTCAGAGAATAGGAAAAGGCAGTTTTGTTTCCGTTGTTGCGAAGTCTCACCTGCTATTTTAGTAATAAATTGATTAAGATGAATATACATGTACTCAATGTATCTTTATGCATGTCGAATTGCCATCCGATATTCATGGATAAGACTATTTTATATTGATATCATTTACACATAATCGCACATCATGGAACTGTGGGGAGTGTGCAAATGAGTCGCCGTCCTGAGCCCCATAATTCACATAGAATTGGAACATTTGACTAGTATCATAATTTTTTTGCTCAATGAAAACGTGTAAAAATTGAATGTATGCATTTAAACTAGCATTTTCTGACAAAATGGATTGTTGGACAGAATTTAAGGGTTAAGGATAAACTATGAAGAAGGGGTAGACTATAAACTGAAGTAATGAGGGAAACAGCGTGGCAAAAGAAACGTCATAGAAGTATCGAAATAGAGTATAAGTGGTCCATAAAAACCTAACCTGATCAGTAGACCGCAGCTAATAACTGTGGTAAAGAATCAAAAGTCAGATGAAACGGTAGTGGACACTTGTAAAATCTTTGGAGCAAGTATAAGGAGAATACTCGACAGCTCTCCAAACATTCGCAGCGGTTAATATATGGTTTTCAAAGTTAGGAGACGAAAATGCTGCAACTACTGTACGGGATGCTATTAAAGGATCTGCTTGAAGCTATCACAAGGGAGCTTTCCATTAAAGATCTCCTTAAAATCGAAACAGCCTATAGAATCGAGTAATTAAACGTTCACCTCAACAAATAGATGAAGTTAATCGCTCACGTAATGTGTTCAACCTGAAGATCGATCTGGTTGAAGAGGGGTAGAGCTCACTGAGCACCAAGGCCAGCGGAGTGCGAAATTCACGAATCAAGATAGGAGGGAGCATTCCTTTCCTATATCACCCGTCGCACCCGTCCTGCCATCCTTGGGAGATCTGGTGATCAGAAAAATCACATCTTGGGTCGAACAGGAGGATTCCCCGATTCGAACACGGGACACATGTTCAGAAATTAAATGCTCAATCCACTAGACTACCACATAGATTTGGGTAGTGTGAATTCAATAAACTGAATGTTAGTCACATCATTAAAGGGTAGATATTTGAATATTAAATGACATGCAGAAGGAATGAATGAGATATTCAACTGTTGATTATGGATTGCGTGATGTGAAGACGTAACGAAATAAATATTGACATCAGTCTGCTGAAATGATGCCGCTCCGTTCCTTCAACGCGGCAGTGAAATGGATAATATAATTTTATCCGTTTGGTAATTAGAACTATCCTTATGAGTAAAAAACTGAAACAGCCACTTTGTATACAGTTCCACATGGTTATCAGGATTCACTAATAGGTTTTATAGGCATCAAATTACAGTTGTGATAGTTCTACTCAGACTAGGCCAGAAAGTGAATTTGACAAGGGACGCTCGAATTAAGGAGCAGTAGCTTAAGAAGTTCACGGGATTAGGAAAGAGGGGCAGTTCCCTTCCCAATAGAGCGGTTTCCTCAATGTTTCTGTTTTAAGAGCCCTGGTTTAATTGTACCAGAGCGAATCAGAGTGTATGATTTGTATTTCCATCCGCATAATCATTACCCATCAACTTAATAATCAACCCATTTAACTTTCACGCCACTTCTATGATGCAATTAATTAAAATGGGGATATGTGAAGCTAAATTTTTTAATATTATTGATACGTGGGTGAAGAAAAGCAGATGAAAAGCAGACCAACATAACAGGCACAACGGAGGAAAATATGAGCCGTTTTATGCGATTTGAAAGGAGGATGGAGTTTATCTAAAGCCGTGTTCGAATTTATGAATTAATGAAGAAATAGCTTACCGAAAACAACCATACTGAACCAAGCCAAACATGCATACCAAACCAAACATACCGACAATCTTCAATAACAACATATACACTGCATGAGATTATAGTGGTCGATTCCGCTCATAAATTTATATTTCAATTTTTTTCCAGTAGGGTATTATAATGGACATTAGCAACTAATCGGGATTCGAACGCCTTAAAAATAAACCAGTTTCAACATGACCATTAATGCGCAATGGTAAATCAATCACAACTATTTAATTAAGTTTATTTCAATGAGAATTATTTCCGCTAATTTCCATATTCAGTGCGAAGAAAACATGACCGAAAATGAGACGCCTATGAACAACATCACTTTGGTAAAAAATTATAGGTACCATTTAGAAAGCAAAACAACTTTCGCTTGGAAGAAGTAGTAACTCCATGGTCGTTTCCCTAAATGGCACAGAGAGGGGAGAAGAGGAAAATTACAGTAATCAAAACACGAGAAAGGAAACAAAGCATAATCGCCCTTACGCTTAAATGGTAGCAATTAACACCTGAGACCGAGAAAACCACACACGGTAAGAGCCATTAGGGAACAAATTATTCCAAGAAAATGAAAATTCGAACATACACTCACATGTCAACCAAAGGTATGTATGTACTAAATAAGCAAAAACAGCATTTTTATTCTTATTTATTTTAATTGGATTACATCGTGGATAATTTCAAAAGATTCTATTCCGTAATAATTATCCTAAATCCTTACAGAAAAGTCATTGCGTTAAACCCACCGGGGTCATTTATATTAATTATTAAAGTGAGACTGTGCGGATGCGTAATTTTCATTTTCATTATTTTACTATGTACCAAATTTCTTCTTCCCCCCTCTATGTACCCTTAAGAGTACGGTATCGGGGTTGATACGTCTTTTGCATTTTTAAAGGTCACAAATACGTTCCTTTTTGTATAGATTTCACATCCGTCCACAATGAAGTCCCCAAGCCTGCACAACGAGTGACACTTGTAGTTCACACTAATTCCTAGCACCAAATAAGGAGTTGGGACTCCGGTTTCCATTATGCACTTCTCGTGCACAGGGATAGAAGAATATTCCCTTATTTGCCTCTCACTGGTGATAATAGTACTCGGGAAACTACCGTTCTGAGAGAGGCCAATTCAGGTAAAGAAATGCATCATGTAACAATGAAATACATCTATTGAGGTGGCACTCGAAAGGATGACCGTCAGATTTCCATCTACACTTACATTACACAAAGGATAACATTACAAACTCATGCATTGCTTAAACTCGACAGCATTACCAGGATTCCGTAGAATATGGCACTTTACATAGAGAAGCAAGTATGTAAATAAAAAGGCATAAATGATATGCACAAGAACGCTGTAGAGTTATGGTTATTTTATGTCACGTTCATTCAACTGTGGCCGAAGAGAAAATAAATAGATTTTACACGAATATAACTAACTACCGATAAGATTTCATTCATCAGTGCACAAAATAATTGATTGAAAGTATGTTTTCCATTAACTGCAATTTATTCTTCGATGAGCCAAATTCACTGCCATCTCTTCGAGGGAGTGCTTTCGATGTAAATATTTTTGCATGTGATATTTTTTAAAAAGTCGAAGGAAAAATTATCTGATTACCTTTCAAGCAACAAGAAAGTTAATTATTTGAAAAAAAATCGTTTAGTTTAGCACGCATGATCATCCATGTCCATTTGACTCAAAGGGATCCACGAGAACTTTTTGAGTGCCCATTTCGTTTGCCGCAGAATTCGCGAAAATAAAAGAGCATTATTTAAGATCCATGATTAACATGCGAACAATATATGCACCCTTTTTCTGTTCATTGCCTTTCAGATATCTCTACAATTTCTTCTTCTATTCGTCTTTTTCAAAAATACGGTGCTCATATCCTCCTCCTCCGCTCTTTTTATGTAGAATGCAAGTTATCAGAACATTTTATAATGTTCCTTCCATTTATATTAGATAAATCGAGGAGAAAACATTAGAGTGATGAAAACTTCGCTACGGCTAGCGATTTGAATGAAGCGTTAATGGATTACTGTTAGTTAGTGACGGCATTCTCCAGTTGCTCCAAATACGAAGAACCACGGGGGAAGGATAGATGTGACCTCTTCGGGGTCATTTTTAATGGTCATTTATGTAGGCTATTCAGGACAAAAATGAAACGAATCCATATTACGCTAATATTCGATATTTAGCGCCATTTTGGGTTTCAAAACCTGATTTCCAACGCAGCCTGCACTTGCACTTGGTGAAAAAAGGCAGCCTTGCTCTTAAAACCCAGAAATATCGTTTCACTGAGATAGTAGGACTTTCAACTAAATGGGACTAGTTTTTAATTTACATCTATTATACGGTGACCCTCAAACAGCCATTATGGCGTACCGAATCAATGTTCAACACTAGAAGGTGCCAATTGAGCGGCAATAATTGGCTGAAAATTGTTACTCATCATTTTTACCTTAGACTAGGTCGATTACATGTCGACCTCAACCTCTAATCTGGAAGCGCAATAGGGATTATTTACAAAAAGTCGCAATAATTGGAGCGATTTCGAAATTCGTTCGCCTCGAAGAGCAAAGCTCTCGCGAAATATGAGGTTGGTATCTGAAAATGGCTATCGTTTTGCGTTTTCTCGCATCATTTTTTTTGTTTTTAAATGAACCTCACTGAAATAATTGAAATGCCTCGGTAAGAAGCAGAAGAAAGAATATACCTAAGTACCCAGCGAAAATATAAGAAAGGCAATAACTCCCTAATATTGAGAGTAACACCAGGCAGCACATTATTTTATCACAAGTTTCGATCGATTCATCTGAGATCATTATTTTCAGATGAAAACATGGAACTGTCGATGTCATTTCTTCGAAGTATTCTAAAGAAAACTACAACTTTTTGAGTCGACGAATCATCATTGTTCACTCATGTTTACGCTGACACTGAGTATAAAAAGTAAAATATTTATGCAGCCAAAAAAAAAACGGATTTAAAACTGAGTGAGTGTATTTCATGAGCTAATTGATCACAACATGCATTAAATTACTCTTTATCCCCATTTGTTCACTAATAAGTAGCCGGACGAAGAAATGACCCCGGGGACCAAGGTAGGTAAAGGAAACATATATAGTTCAGCAATAAACTCAATCGCTGTGTTGAAAAAAATGAGCTGACCACTGTAGGCAGATTTAGTTATGGACCAGCGCGCCGGCGGCGCCGCGGTGTGGCAACACAAAGGTCATGGGTTCGAATTACACTTCGTACATGAATATGATTTCTTAAAATTGGGATAAAAATAGGACAGTGGAGTACTGTAGCCGTTAAAGAAACTTAACCTAAGACTACTATTATTACTCGAAAAATGAAAACTTTCCCCAAAGGAAGATAGTTTTTAATACATCTAAGCTGCATTAAATCTCAATTTTAAATTCTAGAAACGAAAGTCACCAAATGATTCGTTGTCAAAAATATTAAATTTATTGAATACTTAAGTAATCCCTCAGTAAGAGGTTTCACGCAAGTAGTGTGGGAAATCCGAATCCGTTAAACTCACCTCAACGTAGGGTGAAACATGAACGACCCATTTTACATGGCCGGAATTCATACAAAACTAAGGAAACACCATGATGAAGGCGAAACTCAATTCTCCTTAAAAAAAAAAACAACCCCGTCGTCAAGATCTCTCGCAATGGCGATTATCAAGACGGCGGCGTCGCGTGACGGTGAGTGTGGACGATATTTCGAAACGTATCAGCTCTGCAAACGGATAAAGCGGTCACCAATCGCAGGTTGCTGGCGAGCGGTCCGGAGTAGGACGCACATCTGTGGAGGGCAGCGCGATGGACACCCTAAACCCGCAAACAGTCGAGGAGCCGCTTCGCACGGCTCACGCCCGCAAGTCAGGGTTTGGTTCCTGCACGATAATTCCTTCCCTCTTGCACTAGTCCCGACTACCCTACTAGTAATAGTAACATTCTTCCCTCCGTCACGACCTTCTCCATCCCATTTCAATGAAGTCTCCAGCCTAATCTTTTCTCATCCCTTAAGAGTTTATTGCCATCCCGGCAAAAAAATGCCCCCAATTCCTTGGTCAACTCTTAAGACGCCTATCATGAAGCCTCTTTTTCGTCAATGCGTCTACTTTAACGCAGGTCTCCGGTCCTTAGGTAATTTTGTCATTTTCATATGCGATTCAAAGGGCCAAATTTTCCCGCGAATACCGTGGGGAACTTACCTGCCCTCAAAAGTTTCTGTTTATAAATTATTTTATTTTTCTGCTTAAATAAGTTATTATAGTTTAAATTGTTATAGTTTCTTTATAAATTATTTTGGTTTATGTTTATAAATTATTATGTATTATTCAAAATAATATGGGAAAATTCTCCTTGAAAACGTTTTCCCTAGGCCTGAAGATTTTCCCCAGAGCAACGTTTTTATCTGACGAGCAATGATATCTGGTCATTGTACATTTCATATTTCCTAGTGTCTTCTTTAAGTCTCCTGTTTCTGCCATGGCTACTATGTTGTCGGCAAATAACAGCATGCTGATTTTCTCCCCGTAGATATTTACACCCAAGTGTTTTCTTTGACGCCTTGGATGGCTTTCTCGGTTAAACATTGAATAATACGGCAGAAATGGCGCAGCCGCGTCTCACTCCTTTCTTTATGCATGCCTTCAACTGCTGGGTCCTGATTTCATTACAGCCACCTGTTTTTTTACACAAGCTGTGAATAACTCTTCGGATAATATATTATACTCCAATATCTTTCGGAATCCTCAGTATCAAGTCCCAACTCACGTTGTCAAATGCCTTCTCCATATCTACAAGTGCAACAGACATTGATAGATTCTTCTCTATTCTCTTCTCAATAAATAGCCCGAGGGCCAAAATCGCTTATTTTGTGCCCTTATTTTTTCTGAACCCAAAATGGTCCACATCTAGGAACTCCTCAGCTTTTCGCTTTTTTCTTCTTTAGACGATTCTTGTCAATATCTTCGAGGTATGTGTAGTCAGGCTTGTGGTCCTAAAATTTTCACAGTTCTCGGCCCTCTTCTTTTTGGTAACAGGGACGATGACGTTTTTCTCAAAGTCCATTGGTATCTCTCCTGTAGAGTACATGTCGCACAAGGTTTTGTACAGCTAGGTACCTACTATGTCTACGGATGTCTACAGAAGAATGATGTAGATAAAAATGGACCTGCCAAGTGGCAAACGAAAAAGTCTTCAGAAGAGTGGAAGAAAAGAGAAATCTTCTGAAACCTTTTTAAGACAATTTCGAGGAAAAGGGGAATAAGGAGAATGGCAAAGGAAATCTTCGCAAGAGGTATATGGAAGAAGTGGTGAAGTGTGTTAATAAGAAGAATTATGTAAATTTCAAGAGCCAATACTTCGAACATAGCTGATAGGAGAATCGAGTGGAGAGCTGCGTCACACCAATCTAAGGACTGGTGACTGATGATGATAATGATAATAATATTTGAAATTTTCGACTTACCTTCAATCACCAATACTATGCGTATGATACTCCTATATTTATCTTCGCTTGACTCCTCTCACATGAATTTTGAGATAGACGCAAAATCAGCTACCACACCACCAGTGGTCAACCCAAAGGCCTGTCTTATTGGCGAGGGTAGATGGGTTGATGATGCTCACTGAGAACAAAGCCTTACGGCGTATAATATTCACACATCATAGTACAGGGGGTCTTAGTAGTTGTATTAGTAGAAGTGGCATTAGGTATTCATGTTTACAACTTCTGAAGTAATATTGCACCGTTTATACGAACTTACTCCAAAGCCCAAAGGAGAACACGGCATTCATGACCGAGCCGCGAACCCGCGACCTTAGGACTGTCAAGCCAGCGGATGGGTCAACTGGCTACAGCTAATGATCCGAATCCGTCGATCTGAGTTCGACTTCCGGTCGAGATGAATAATTTTTTTTTCTCGGTGGAGTTCTCGAACTGGTGATAAGCAAATTACCGTATAAAAATGCCTTCCAGCACCGCCAGGTTAACAAATTCATATGATAAGTATGCCATCAAGGGCACATACTGACTTCTGCGTGGTTCACTTCGTTGAGTCCCTAGGTTTGATCCCTCTTTGCAATTGAAAGACTGATCCAAGCGGTTGGTCACGGAATCTCATTTTTTTTCCTTCCGGTTGTCGGCGGATACCGCGGGATGGATTGACAACGGGCGGCATAAAAAGACTAATGAGGAAAGGCAGGGAAAATGGGGCAGGAGAAATCGCCGAGGACTCCGATGCAGCAAACAATGAAGAGACGAATACGCGGACGGGCGAACAACAACAACACGGATAGCGAGAGCGCGTAACGCCCTGGGAGAGGCGCATGACCGTATCAGGGATACAATAGACTAAGGGGACGTCTGAATGTGAAATCAAATGTCGTGAAAATACGATCATAACAGCACAAAAAGGCAAAACGTCGAAAGCGCCCGAGTCCAAAAGTTTCACTGAATTTTAATCGCTACCGTTGGGCAACAGAGTTTGCTTCACCCATTATAATCGTATTCTAAACCACGTGGAGACCGGGATTGAAAATTTTGCGCGGGAGAAAGGGATATCGTCATCCCTCACAGCGAATATTCGGCGACGGGTTTCGATAATTCCAGGACGGGATGGGGGATTTATAATCAAAACACAATGGTTATATACAGATATGAGAACGATATCTATCATAGTTTATTCATGGCACGCAAATAAAAGCTCAAATTGTTATAGTATGTACCTACAGCATACAATGAAACCAAACGAATCATTCACGAAATAGTCTCATTAAGAACTGTTAGAACAGTAGGATGCTTACTGAACCAATAAAAGCGCAGGCATCAACT
The DNA here is from genome assembly GCA_933228895.1 of Platycnemis pennipes. Lineage (NCBI taxonomy): Eukaryota > Metazoa > Arthropoda > Insecta > Odonata > Platycnemididae > Platycnemis > Platycnemis pennipes. The sequence goes on from OW121853.1 coordinate 60,784,634, forward strand.
TCCGCAGAGAAGAAAAATCACTGATATTAAACTATCAAAGGCTCAAGTCATCGATGAAAGAACAGTTCGCAGTAAAAATAGTGGAGTATTGCTTTCCTCACATTTTCTGACAATATTTTATCAAAATAATTGCACTGTTTTACGCACAATTCATACTGAGCTACAAAACCTACCAACAATTATTATAAACCCAAGTTTGTTGTCACTGTATCATCATCTATGCATATAAATACTTGCTTTTAATTTTTGTTCCACATTTACGTAATACTCATTTTAATTTCTGAAATGACAGACGTTGAAATCCTCCACTGCTTTATTTGGCAGCACGACGCGTTTTTCCACACCGTGGCAGAGTCATGTACCATATTAAAATAAAAGCAGTCTATTAAATGAATTGAAATGGGAATCATTGTCAGATCGCAGGTTGAAATTTAGACTTAATCTCTTAAACAAATTCCAAGGCAATATTTTCAGTGATGATATTAAAAATATTTTACGAACCCCAACTTACTATGGCAGACTGGACCATAATCATAAAATTAGAGAAATTGATTGCCGAACTGACCGATTCAAAATGTCCTTTTTCCCTCGCACAATTAGAGATACGAATAACGGTAAATATGTCCTATCGGAGAGTAGCAATGAATAGCATTGGTAGCTGCATGTTGGTATGAGCACTTAAAGCTAACCCTACTAACAGAATGTTTTTGTATGTTTGCTTTGCAATTTCTATCTTTTTTAAATAGTGTAGTTCTGACTACTATATTAATACTATTCCTTTTTTATGCATGATATGTAGTGCATGTTTGGTGAGCAATCACCCCCTGCCACACACCCTTGTGGTGGCTTGCAGGGTATTATGTAGATGTAGATGTACCCCGAGCCCGAGAAGCATTTTATCGCCGCCGACTCATTCGCGAGGCTGCCAGAAGTATCTCTCCTAGCTTTCCAGAGTACTCTCATCCAAACGGCCCGGGTTGGAATCCATTATGAGGCAGAGAGTTTACGTGGGTATACAGTCTCCCAGTTATATGCTTGGTGGAGAGCATTTCGACACCGCACTATACTCCGTCCGTTGGATGGGACGTTAAACCGTCGCGTCCTTGAAGCTTTTAGTGAAGAGAAGGCAAATTCTGGCGCCGGGTATCCCTCCAGTCTTCATTCGCTCTATAATTAATGAGTCTCCCTCTACCAAATACGTAATCCACATGGCGAAAATGACCTTAACTGTCGGTCACTTCGCCCGGGTAACTAGCTAATTATTCCTCCACCTCTTTCTTCAGCTTGTCAAGTCGCGTAGGTACATCTACATGATGTAAATACTACCCTGCAAATCACCACAAGGGTGTGTGACAGGGTGTCAAGGGTGTGTGTCATCAGCAGGCTTGAATTTTAAATAAAATTCAATTCACACTTGCTATCACGCTGGCATGCAAAATACTGGCCCGTGCCTGCACTACTTACATTCAACTGAGACGAATAATGCTGCCACTTAATGGAAAATGTGATGTATACATTGATGAGACAAGCGTAACTAAATTTTCACACGTAACGTAAGATAAGAACAATCTGCTAAGTACTTAATCAGAGAAACGAGATAGTTAGGACTCCATCAGGCTCAAATAGTGCCAGGCCTTGTACTTATCCCTACCTCAGCAACTCCAGGCCTTGTTCTCTTCCCTTGCTGTAGCAACCTCTTACTGCGTTCTTATTTCACATTCTACACAACCTTCAAGTTTCTTCTAATATCCTTTTCATTTAACAATGCTTTACTTGCCTTCCTCTCCACCCAAATTACCATCTCCATTCTTCTCCGCGCGCACGACTAAAAACCAATTTGAGTTCAATAACTCAATTATTTGACAAAAATAACTGCACTCTCAGGCATCGGCCGCAGAATAAGCCCACTTATATGGTCACGTCCTCAAGGATCTGGATTCCGGGGCCCGAAACCAGAGCCACCTAGATAGAAGGCCCGATCGCTTGCGTGTGACGTCACTGAATGTAGTGCTACCTCTAGAGCACGGCAGAGCCGAAGAAGCCGTGGTGCTGTCTGCGACGCTGGTTCCGTCGCCGTAGCGTTAGATAATTGATCCTTATTTTCTCTTAATAAGAAAGTAGCGGGTTCCGAGAAAATGCTTATAAGCCTAAATGACAATATTTTTCAATTTGAAATGATACGTAAATGTTAATGTTACGTCTAATCCACCTATTTTTACACCTAGACGTTCTCCAGAAAAGCCTTTTTATAACTATTTTATTTACCTGCCACGGTATTTTAGGTCATGGAAGACGCGGAATCTAAGATTTTTGCTGTAAAGTTTTGGCTTAAACGTTCGCATCTCGTAAGCGCCGAGAAAAACTTTGCATGCCTAGTACCATTTCCGAGGAATTTCATTTATTAGGAAAAGTATGTTCCAAAATTTACATTTCGATCGAAAGCAAATTGAAGACGTATAAATTGTCGATGTCAGCTAGAGGTACCATACACCAATAGCAAAATCTGAAATAAGTTTCTAGAAAAGGCTTTTTACATCCAGAGCATTTATTCTTCAACACAACAACGTCTCAAAATTCAACAGCATGAAGCAGTGATGTCAAGTATTTGATTAAACCTGGTTGCATACTATATACTTTCCTTGGATTAATAGCTTTTTTCTTGCAGGGTAAAAGGAGTTTCCACGAAGTTCTAAATGGTTTTACTTATTAAGAGTAAATTATTCTTTATTTGGACACTGAATTAGACATTGCATAGCCCACGGGTCATGAAAAGCTTACCCTAGAGCATGACAAAATGAGATTTTTTCAATGATAATTGATGGTGAGACATATGATTGTTAACACATCTGCTATAATTATGCTCCAATTCATCAAAATGCAAGCAAAAATTTAGGTATAGTTCAGCATTAGCTACTAAAACGTACCCGTGCCATATGTTTAAGTATTTGGAAAGTTATTTGGGAAGAGCAAAATTTTCAATGTCAATTCAGTAGATGTTTCAATCAAGTAAAAAATCCTAAAGTCCTTCCAAATCACCACCATTAATGTTTGTATCAAAAAACATGATATCTCTTAAATCACACCTCAAATCTTACTTACCTCGCATAAAGGCATCACCACAAGGAATTGTGATGGCAGAAAATAAAACCACACGAATAAAATACAAATATTTTATATTTTAATTTGTCAATCACAACAATGTCTGCAATTTTCTCTTCTTACTCTTATCTAATTTAGTAACATAAATACTGTCATTCTCTTTAGAACAAAAATTATTTAAAAGTGAATTGGCAGAAGCCAAAATAACTATCTTCAAAAGTTTCTCTGAAGAATGTCCATTGTCACAACAGCCACTTACAAAAAACACATCTTCATCCACCAGAGTTCTAAAAGTCACTTCTACCACTATGTCTCGTTGTCTTCTAGAAGATATGAAATTGGGCTCCCTTGATAATTTATTTACAACTATATAACACAACATAACAACATTTACAACCATACAATTTGGGTACAATAAGCCACCTCTATCCAAACCTTTAATATAACCATAATCAGGCAAAGTCCCAAACTCATTGTCAGCATCAATCAATGTTTGCTTACATAAATCACACCTCATCCTTTTGTTCACTGTATAGCAACAATATCCAGCCAAGTATGTTATAACTGGAAGATAATCAATGCATTGGCATATATCTTCCTCAGTGACTTCAACATCAAACTGGAGTGACATAGTGTCACTTTCGTCATTCAAAGCATCCCAATTCTCGGTCAAGTTTTTCAATGTTATCATTTTGTTCCCAAATGGGAGAGCAATTTCTAACATTTTCATTAACCGGAGTTTTTGCTCACTTTCAAATACCTGCCTCATTGAAATGTTATAATGTGAGCCTGAAAGTTGCCTATATTTTCCAAACCTTGATTCAAGGCAGTCAGTTTGAAACTTGCCAGGCAAGATAAATGACATATTCAACTCATCCACACAATACCTCATCAACTCAATGATACCATGAGTTGTGTGCCTAAGGGCACAATGTGTCTCTTTGCTGAGCTTGCCACCGGGGGTTTCTAATTCTTCCCATGCATCCAACCATTCTAAAAATTTGTTTAAAAAAATTAGCTTTTCATCACTGAAGTCTTTAGATAATGGTTTCATGAAAACATCTTTTAATCTTTGCCCTTTAAATGGCGTTTTCACATTCATTATTGACCACCAAGCATTAAATATTTTTATGTAGTTGGCTGTCCCCTCACAAAATGGCAAGTTTTTCTCTTTACCAACAGACAACAGCCCCTGAACAACATACTCGTTAAAGATTTGTAAAACAAGTTTCACATTTTGTTTTTCGAAATTAGTTGGATACAAGGCTTTCATGGTCAAATGGTAGGAATACTTGAGCAGCTGCTCTGATTCTAAGTCATGAAGTTTCCTTAGAGTACTAAAAGAAGCCGACAATTTTCGGTCTTCTGAACATTTTTCAGAGTCATCAAATGGGAAAAATGGGTACAACATGTTTTTTCCTGAATCCCTCTGTGCCAACCAGTTATTTCTCACACATTTCAATAGATGAACAGAATCAAACAAGAAAAATAAAGGCCTCGAGGCATCTCGAGGGTGAGGATAGACAATTGACAATTTAGGTGGAGCACTTAAAAGAGAAATAGCCTTCTTATTGATAGCATTATTGTCTGTAATTATGCATATCACTTTAAACCCAATATCCTCAAGACCCAAAACAATTTTGATGACAAATTCACACAGCTTCTCTGCCTTCATGGCCTTGGTTGGAATAATGTGTACCACATCCTTAAATTTTGAATGAATACTGTTTATCATGAACACATATGCACTTGTTGCAGCTTGTTGACCGTCAAAAGCACACCCTACAATATTACCCCCTTTATAATCAAAGTAGGGTTTTAAATGGATTTCATCAACAGCCAAACACACCGATAAGTCATTAGCTTTCAGATATTTGAATTTCTGTTTAATATAACAGAGAAAATTACTGCCACTTTGCTCAGCCGCAGGGCTTAGTGATTGTAATGAGGTTACTCGCCTGATTGTTGACTCATTAGGTAATGTGAGTAACCTTGAATCTCTCAAAAATCTGTACCCAGAAGGAGTTAAGCTACACAAAAGTGAGGAAAATACCATTGTTTCAGGTGTGTACACCAAACGATTCAGAGACAACAAACGAATTTGGTCCATTATAAATTCCAGAGAAGGAAAATGATGCAACAGTTCATCACTCAAAACTGACTTAATTACTGTTAATGCAAGCTTTAGCTTTGCTTTAGCATCATCTTCAGGGCCAACACCATCACTAATTACAGATGAAACACAATACAACAGCTCGTGCACAACATTCATATCATTTACGTACAAAGGAAATTTGTATTGACCTAGGCTGGAAATTTCAATTCCTCTAACATACACAGTGACACTCAGCTCTGAATTAAACATTAAAGAATACTCTACAGTGGGAGCTGGTGTAAATATTAAATGACATATTGCCATGCACGAATCACCTTCCACCATAGTCCATTTTCCACTACTCACGTCAGAGAATTTTTCCTTTAACTCCCTTAGGCTCTCAAACGTCTTGGCCTTAACATATACCTCATTCGTCTTCATACTCTCGGCCAAAGCATTAGCTATTGCTGCTTCTTCACGTCTGCTTCTCCTACTATCAGGGCTGTCCCTTGAAAATGTAGGTCCAGACAAATATGCTGGACAGTTTGGTAACTGAGAAGGAATGGCACCTTCCTTCAATCTCGGCACCTTTAATTCAACACGAACTGTCTTCCCCGTCTTCTCGTCGAAGGCCACAGATTCTTTTCTAATATCACATGGTTTGAAGTGAAGCTCGCACAACTAAAATTAATAAATAAGAAGATACCATGTAAATTACTTGGTCATTTCATTTCCATTTTTAGGAATTTCAGTATGAGAAATATATCTAATGTTGAGGTTAGTAAATATATACCAGGAGATAATTGTATACTTCAATTATTTTTTTAAATGTAAAACTAGAGCATAAGATAATTTGAGACGATGAAATTGGTGAAAGCCGAATACCGTTATATTCCGCTTCATTGCACTTAAACCGAAGTCAGATTTTCAGAGAAAAACGCATATATCCATTCACAGCAGTTCATACACACAAGTATGTAAGTTTCTTAAGTGACTTGAATTTTTTTTTAACATTAAATGCCTCCCATGCAAATGATCAAGTGCAAGTATCGTCAGTCATACGAAAGGATACAAAAGCTGAAATTAATCTCAAAGCAAGAATACCGACAAATGTATGTGCTTCCCCCGTAGTATAAGGCACTACGCCAAAAATTAAATGGTAGTCTGGTGGTAACTCTGGTAGTTTCATCGAAAATACCTGAGTATATAACTTATGACTTAAATAATTCAAATAGGTTTTCGACTCCGAGTTACCGACATATATAAATTTAATAAGCATTTGCATCGTTTCCGAAGCATAACACACCAAAGAGCACGCTAAGAAACAATATTCGATCCAATAAGCTTAAGAAAAACCTGGCCTGCTTATTCCCAGGAACTCCTTTAACCACACGTTTACTGAACAATAGATAATTAAAATACAAGCATTTTCAAATGAATTGCCGCTACAATATTGGAAATCACCACTTTCAGCACTGGAGCCGTTCATCAACATTCCCAAGCCACTTCTACCTAGAAATTACATCCAAATAATTACAGCGAGAAAGGGTACATACCTTACTGTTTTTCGTAGGGGTGAAATTGTCTCTTCTAATCGCCCGAATCCACTTGCTCGCCAACTCAGGATCTTTTGGAAAACTAAAAACTTGAACTTTCGGTCCACTCCTGTAGTTACCTTGGCAGCCAGGCACTACACACGTGAAAGGCATTTTTAACAAAAATGTCTCACAAACACGTTTCTGAAGCCCAACGAATGAACTTCAAGAATAAAGGACACTTCACAGACCTCATAAACTCTAATCTTCATCAACTTAACCACAAAAATCCCTAAAATGCGATAAAACGTCACGTAAATTCACTCGTAGGTCAACGTGGTCGCAAACGGAAGCCGGCACAACTCAGCACTACTCGTGATGACGTCAGAGTCAAGCTCGTCACTTGCGATCGGGCCTTCTATCTAGGTGGCTCTGCCGAAACAGTACAGCGGAGTTACGAAACGCGCGCCAAGCAAGCGTCTTTCGCTGTCTTTGACCTCTCCCCCACCGTTCCGCCGCTACAGCTGGCGGGGCACAGCTCAAACAGAAGGACCCGACCCTGTAAAAGGGGCCAACACAGTTTTCGTGGACGAGCCACGGGGAGGAGAGGGCAGACCGAGAAATATTACTCCGCTTCAGTTCACTGAAACGGAACGATGCGGCATTCCCAATCCCTAGTGCCAGAGGGCCAATGTCGGGACTGGGCCTTCGGTACAACTCATCCATCAGCCATGAAATTCTCACAAGTGATGAATGTCACAGTTAGAACATTGGCATCGTAAAATATTACACCTGAACGGGAATCGAAGCTCGGATCATTTTCCCCGTTTATTCCAACGTACTCGATATTAGACAGTGGTTACCAGGATCAAATATTGGTTCACTCATCCACATTAAGTAATACCCTGAGAGCCTCCGCGAGGGTGTGTGGCAAGGGTTGAAAGACCACCAAAAAGCACTACTTACATGCAACTGGTATAATGCTACTACTTCAATATTTCACCTACTATGATGCCTACTACCTTTATTATGGTGCCTATTATGCTGACGAATATTTACTTGTACCATACCATGGTGCATCGTACCTCGCAACACTTAATACCATTAAATCGTTTAAAAATTCCAATTGAAGGACTGGATAGGCGGATGGCGCAGCAGTCTGCACATTGGAAGGGCGTTATATTACCAAAGGCCAGTTGCTCGACTACCGGTTTTGCATAGCTTTCACTTGCGGCAACTTTCAACCCCGAGGTGCTATTAATGTTGTGTATCGATAAAGGCAAGGAGCGCCAAGCAACAATGCAACATTTACAACATTCTGATACAACAGATTCATATTCTACAAAACATGATTATTTTGGCATAACTCACCACGCCGATTAAACATAATAAATTAAGTAACTCACATATGAAACTAATTTCGCAATTTTTTAATACTAAGGAGTTCTCACACATTTCCGTGAAGGAAGAAGAGAACTAAATGTTCTCATGTGCGAAGAAAGAAGTGACAACTTGTTAGTGATATCTGACGTTGTCCACTTAATCCCACCTGTATATTTAAAGCTCTGCTTCAAAACTCGGTTGCGGCACCGATAGTTAAAAGTACATGTTACTCCAACCGGTACATCTATGTTCCTTCACTACTAAAAATATACTAATAAAACTGAGTAAACCTTTCCGAGGTAACCAATGGCCTTTTTTCAGTTGAATTTCTTCAAAATATTTCTCCATATCACAAATTCGCAATAATTCTCGTAACCTTTTTCCGTAGCCCGTATTCCTCGATATAGATTCCGTTTTACACGTCTCCTTGGTAAGCCGTCAGTCTTAAAAATGTGTGTACTGACATGTCTATTGGCATTTCTGGAGATGTGAATCATTTCTTTAATTTGTATTTTTTCCTTATCGGTTTCACAATGGTGAAACGGAACAATACCTGAATAATAGAATAGTCAATCACAAATCGGACGTAGCCAATAAAAAAATAACATGCACTTTAGCTCAACATTCGATGGATCAAAAACACAGTTTTGATTTTGAAAAGGCCGCCATTCTAGATTGTGAATCCAATAAGAAAAAAAGACATTAAAGAAATTATTCATATCACCAGAAATGCCAATACGTGTAAGAAACAAACAGATGTTTCAAAACTCAGCAAGGCCTATAGCAATATTATACATCAAAAAATTGTAACATAACTGAACAACCCCATGATTTATAAACTTAATTCCCCTGCGTACTGTAAATTAATCTTCTTTAAATATTAAAATTTAACTTTGTACTGAATATTATATTGTATTTTATCGAAAGACTTCTATTGTAACTCTGTTTTAGCTTTGTATGGTGTGGTGATACATTACGACGTTCAGTTGTTTTCGAACAAAATCATGTGGATATTTGTGAAGCATTAAACTTTACATAGCAGGTCACTTGGACATCGGTGCAATGAGCAGAATTAACAGAATGGTGCTTGATGTTGTTTATCGTGCCAAATAATCATGGGTAATCAGGAAAATGATACCAGAATTGTGTTGTGATGTGAATTTTATGATTTTAATGTGATTCCAAGGTAATTGAAGTATTGAATTGTTTTGATATACCATAATTTTTTTATTTTATATATTGAGTTGTTTTGAAGTGTGTTGGAGTTGACCATTAGTGTACACATATTTACAGCCCTGAAGATGGAATAAGTAAAATTCCGAAACGTTGGTAAATAATTGCTGTTTATATTATATTTACAACCTTACCTCGAGAAAACCATCCCACGCTATATATTACGTAATACTAACGGTGGTAAGGGGTTCGGCCAAATGTTACGATGTATTTTAGAGAAGAAGAGAGAGGTCAAGTGCAGACTTCTCTTGCATTGGGAGAAAGCTAATTATAAACTCATCCTTTGCTCAAATAGTAACGAGGCTACAAATTATAGCTCGTGAAGAAATAAAGAAAAAACAAAATTTGAAATTTATAAATTAATAAACATACAAGGTATTTATAAATAATGCTTAATTTAGCGTTTACAGCAAGAGAGCTTTTATAGGCAGCTTCAAATAATTTAGCGTTGGGTCATGGAGAATGTTACGAAACATTGTAGAGTAGGGAGCAAAAAAAGTGGAAAATTAGCGTCACGTAATATACGGTTGGCCTCATAGTTTTATCAACGGTTAATACCGCCAAACGATTGCACAGATTATTAGCCTTAACTTATAACGCTGATTGTACAGTCTCTACCTTGCTACACCGTGTATCTTGATTTGTCCCAAAAGGTGTGAATGCTGCATTAATCAACGCCTAACGGAACAATAAATCAAACGAACAAACGTGATTAAAAATCTTGATGACTTCCAATATTACGTGAGCGAAGCAGAATCCTATTCAAAAGTTTGTCTGCTACCTCCTCTATGATCACTTTCTTTCCAGAGGACTAATACTTCAGGGTGACGATGAAAGAACGATTAGCGGCTGAAAAAATATACAATTATTTTTTATCTTTAGTGGGAGAGCAGTATATATGGATAAGGACTGGAAAAGTGACTCTGCCGAGAATTTGGGCAAGGTGTAATAAATCATCTTCTATGCTGAGGTTTTGCAATGAATCACTAAGATAGAAAGCACATGTGCAACTTAAACGACTATATTTTTATGATTTTGATCAATTAGTCACCGATTAATGGCTTCGTAAATACATTTTTACAATGAAGATTTCTTTGGCAACAAAAAGCAGTGCCTAATCCTTTCACTGAAAAAACCCTTACTCTCTCTCTGGAAATGACTACTAAATGTGAGTTAATAAAGATCCTCGTGGGTACACTAACTGTACAAAAGCAGGCAAATTAAAGAGTGACGTATGAAAGGAAAGGCTTTGGGGAGTAGGTGACTTAAGATTAATTAAGGGGATGATTAATAGGGAATGATTACGAGCATCAATCAATCAATCTTGGGAATAAAAAACAACATTAAATACTTGGCCTAACAAAGGTATGATTTCCCTAGACTTCTTAATCTATACAAGGGCAACTTCAGACATATTTAAGCACCAATCACTTAGTATTTTTTTGTTTATCATGAAAATAAAGTATTTCTGCCTTAGATGAAATAAATGAAACCAAATTACAGTTGATGATGAGTAACCGCTCACGATATATTTCTGACTGCAAAGAAGTTAATCACAAAAAATAAACGGTCTGTGCGAATAACGAAAATGGTAATGGAAAAAATTCGTTGAGACTACATTTAGAAGAAAATCAAAGAAATGATTCCAATCTTTTCATGATGAATTGCTATCATATCGATTCCTAGCTGTTGGCGTAGTACAGTAAGAAAAACCCGCAACACGACAAATTCTCAATAATCAATTGCAGATGGAGCCAAAATGAAAAGCGACTGGGATAACTTTGCCTAAATTTAAAATACTATTCTGCGTAAAAAGGGCCATCAGCATCCAAAAACTTAATTAAAATGCATAAATCTTAGATGTTTCAAAGACAAAAGAAGGGCAAAAACCGAAAATAACTCGGAGATCGGGTAGGTGTTGAACTAATAGTTCTGGCCTTCCATTCTATTGAACCAAGTTGGATCCTGCATTAGTGCCAGATATATTTAATTTTTATTTGACACATGGATGGGACATCATACCCCTTACTGACTTTATTTAGGAATGATAACGCCGACAACGAGTTTCTCCCCACCCCAACCTCCATTCCTTGAAGAATTCCTTACTCTACCCAATCACCCACTAGACGTATTCATCTACATAATACCCTGCAAGCCACCACAAGGGTGTGTGGCAGGGGTAATCGGTGGCATCAGGATAAATCACATAATGCCTATTGTACTCGAGGTCACTATTTCGAGTCCCGCATGGGGAGAGTTGTCACTTTTAGGGGCATGGATGTGACAATAGTTCACCACAGTTAATTGTAAGAGAAGACCTCATAGTCCCAAATTCACTGTATAAATGAAGACATTTTTAACGACCACTACTGGAAATAATATTCAGTCCTCGAAAACATTGAAACCATAAGATATTTAGGTGTAAGAATCACTAAAGATTTATCGTGGGGAAGACACATCCGGGTAATATGCGGCCGAGCGAAGAGAAAGCTAGGATTTATAAAAAGAATACTTGGGAAATGTGATGAGAAGACAAAAGAGCGATGTTACTTTTCACTAGTTAGGCTCCACCTTGAGTATGCAGCCAGTGCATGGGATCCGAATGAATTAGGTTTGATCAGAGAACTAGACAGTGTGCAGCGTAGAGCAGCTAGGTTCGTTAAAAGGTGTTACGATAGGTTGAGTAGCGTTTCTGAATTAATAAAAGAATTAGGGTGGGAATCATTATCAGAGCGTAGGTTAAAGTACAGGCTTTACTGAAGATGTTAGGAACATATTAAAAAAAACAGCGTATTATGCTAGATTCGACCAGATAAATAAGATTAGAGAGATAGATTGTCGTACCGATAGATTCAAAATGGCATTTTTCCCCCGTACTATAAGAGAACAGAATAGGCAGCATAGCAGAGGGATAGGTAGGGGAAATATTTTAGAGTATTCTGTAGTGCATGATGCATGTATTAACCCCTTAAATACTATAGATACTAACAATCTAGTTGAATGAGACCCTATAGTGGCTTGTTTGCATGACGGTAGTGCATGCTTGGTGATCTTCACCCCCTGCCACACACCCTCTTGGTGGCTTGCCGGGTATCGTGTAGATGTAGATGTCCTTAGATACGACCGTGGCAACACCAATCAATCATTGGAGTGAGCCATTATTCGTCGTCATTATATTTATCCATAAACCATCTCCCAACTTTTACCCCTCACCCTCCGTTGGGAATGATATCAAAAGCAATTTTTTGGCAGGATGTAAGCGAATTCCATTAGTCGAACAGAGGTCATCCTAGGTGCAGACAAGTATTTTACTTTTTGATCACGTAACAAGATCAATTAGGTCATCAATGGTTATCATTTTAGGGATTAAATATTATTAGATTAAGAAAATGACCTTTCTAACATCCACAGGTAAGTATACGCGCTTAAAACCTTTTAAGTGAATTCGAAAACGATTTGTTCACAGATATTGTTATATATATATATATTAAGAACCCCTGCGTATTATGCTAGATTTGATCAGATTAACAATATTAGAGAGATAGATTGTCGTACCGATCGATTTAAAATGTTATATTTCCCGCGTACCCCTTTATCCAACCAATAATCCCTTTCTTATTTCGTAGATATTAACCATCATTGCTGCATGTGACCCTATTATCTAGCATGTCTCCATTAAATATAGTTGTATGTCAATATGTTTGGTGATCTTCACCCCCTGCCACACATCCTCGTGATGGCTCGCAGGGTATTACGTAGATGTAGATGAAAATTTTGGAATATCACTCGTCCACAAGGTCGCATAGACCGGTTTGCTTTCTTTATTTAGTCACTTGCTTTCGCGCAGTGGATACACTCTTACTCTAAACATTCTCACCCTTTCCTAAGAACGGGTTCCACAGCCAAAACCTGATACCGGGTCAAGCAGTCCATTAAATCCACGTAACCTGTTGGCGAAATGGGGTTGGGAGAAAAGCCCTTTCCAAGAGTTACGCAGGCACCCTCCATCAAGACTTGGGGCGAGCCTTACACGGCTCTATGACCGTGAATCTTTCTTTTCAAGGATGAAAGGGAAAGTACCCTCGGCACGCGAGCGTTGGGCAAGACGAGATGGGAAAATGGGAGATGGATACGATATGCTGTTTGCGAAAAAGGTGAAGAGCAGGAGCAGTGTAAATTCGAAGTGTTGCGACTAGCAAACAAATTATTTACAGCTGGAATGAGACCACCACACCATGATGACCGGCGTAAGACATTATGATATAACAGCAATATCGTATCTGTTCACCTAGACTATTAGGTGAATTAAAATGGGAATCGCTGTCGGATCGCAGGTTGAAATATAGACGTAATCTCTTGAATAAATTCGAAGATAATATTTTCAGTGATAACGTTAAAAATATTTTGGAACCCCCAACTTACTATGGTAGACTGGACCATAATCACAAAATAAGAGAAATTGATTGCCGAACTGACAGATTCAAAATGTCCTTTTTTCCTCGTACGATTTGGGATATGAATAACGGTAAATATATCCAGTACGAGTGTAGCAATGGATAACATTGGTAGCTGCATGTTGGTATAAGGACTTGAAGTTAACCCAACTAACAGCATGTTTTTACATGTTTGCTTTGCTATTTTTATTATTTTTAAATAGTGTAGTTTAGAACAGTATATAAATACTAATCCTTTTTTATGCGTGATATGTAGTGCATGTTTGGTGAGAATTCACCCCCTGCCACACACCTTTATGGTGGCTTGCAGGATATTATGTAGATGTATTGACATGCATCTAGGGTACCACATGGAAACATACTAATAATATGGGTCACATGCAGCTACTTGGTTTGTATCGACATAGTAATAAAGGGATTGGTTGTTAATGCATGCATCATGCGCAACAGACTACAGTATTCCGCCGACCTATCCCTTTGCTATTCTGCCTATTGTGTTCTCTAATGGTACGGCGGAAAATTAAATTTTACATCTATCGGTAGGTACGACAATCTATCTCTCTAATCTTATGTACCTATCTGGTCGAATCTAGCATAATACGCTGTTTTTTTAATATGTTCCTAACATCTTCAGTAAAGCTATCAGATGAAAATTTCTCTAAGAGATTTAATCTGTACTTTAACCTACGCTCTGATAATGATTCCCACCCTAATTCTTTCATTAATTCTGATACACTACTAAACCTATCGTAACACCTTTTAACGAACCTAGCTGCTCTACGCTGACCACTGTTTAGCTCACTGATCAAATCGAATTTATTCTGATCCCATGCACTGGCTACATATTCATCTATGCAGGAACATATTCATTAATTGCTAAGGCATGCAAGAGTACAGTTAATATGAGAATACGACAACATCTACATGATACGCTAAGAGGGACTGCAAATGTGTGAGGACCATGGTTTAACGTTTTATCCGACGGACGGAGTAGTTACTGAACCCGAAGGGATCTCCACTTCACAATCAGGTAGGGGCCGATTTACCGATGAAAACCCTTTTGCATTTCCGGACCCTGACAAAGGAAGTCCAGTTCAGCAATGCCAACTCAATAGCTTTATTTATCCTACATGTCACGATAACGTTCTCCCATTTATCCGTTTCGTACACCGTGCTCCAGTAAGGCAATGCGGCATTAAGAAGTGACGCGTAATCATGACAAAGTGATTCCAGCAAGGTCTACCCGAATAGCTTCCTTCCTTAGACTTCCTTAAATCTCGTCACGGCGTCGACAAGGTCATCTCATGACTTGTATTCTATTAGCCCGCCGGCTACAACTGAGACACGTGTGCTGCTACACGGAAGTGGAATGCGATCCAATACCCAGGGAGTATTTTGATTTGCTTTCTCATAACGATAGTAAAGTGGGGTACAGAAGATTCGAAATATATACGTACGTGGCATAATCATCATTAATTTTTTCGAAGATTTTTAAACGAAAACCCTAAATTTATCATATTCAAGGTTCTGAATATTCAAGGATATAATTTTCGATATTCCTATAAATTCACTAGTTAAATATGCAGCCAGTGTATGGGATCCGAATGAATTAGGTTTAATCGGAGAACTAGGCAGTGTGCAGCGTAGAGCAGCTAGGTTCATTAAAATGTGTTGTAGTGTATGAGAATTAGTACAAGAATTTGGGTGGAAATCATTATCAGAGCGTAGGTTAAGGTACAGATTTAATCTATTATTGAAATTTAAATCGTATAGTTTTACTGAAGAAGTTAGGCATACATTAAAAACACGAGCGTATTGTGTTAGATTTGACCAGATGAATAAGATTAGAGAGATAGATTGTCGTACTGATAGATTCAAAATGTCATTTTCTCCCGTACTATAAGAGAACAGAATAGGCAGCATAGGAAAGGGATATGCATATGAGTATTCTGTAGTGTATGATGCATGCATTAACAACCAATCCCTTAATTGCTACGTAGATACTAACAATCTAGTTGCATGAGACCCTACAGAAGCTTGTTTGCATGTCAATAGTACATGCTTGGTGATCTTTAGCTCCTGCCACTCACCCTCGCGCGGCTTGCAGGGTATCGCGTAGATGTAGATGTAGAAATTTGGCGTAAGACGACTTAATTCCATTTCCAATTTCATCAAGCGAAATAAAATGCATAATTAAAAACTTGATAATCCGCGAGAAAAAACATACTTTTGTTTAGCGCAAAACAGGCACCAAAATCTTATCCCCAGCAAAGAAAGGTCAAAGCATATTATAAACAAAATGCTCATTGTGGTAGCCAGACCGGTAACGCACTGGTATGGCAAACCAGAGGTCGCAGGTTCGAATCCCACTTGAAGGATGGACGATGTGTTTATACATGGGTTTAAGGCTAAGTTGAACGGTTCAATATAACGAAAGCAGTTGGAGCATCGTAAAACCAAACTACTTCAACCAGAAAAATACCAAGGCAGAAAATATAAAAATACCTGCGAGATAAAAATTTAGCAATACTCTCAGGCTCCTTTCCATTCGTTTTGCATGCAATATGCAGTAATATTCATGCCCTTGATGTATAACTTAATAATCAGGGAGTTAAATCTTATTTTAAATAACCGTGCGAATACATGCGGTCTCATTCTCTCAGCAGTAGGTTAGCGGCTTTCGAGACGTGGGTTTAGCGAAGGGTGGAGAATGATAAAGCAATAAATATTTAAGGGAAAGAAATTATTTAGAATAATTTCAAAGGAGGGAGAAAAAGTGGCTAGGCTTTTTAAATGTAGTGGACATTTGAAGCCACCACAAGGGGAAGAATGTTGGCCAAGAGTTGTGGGGGTTGTAAAATAATGACTTTGGACTGCATGAAGGAAAGCTGATGTAATAGAGAGCATGAAGATCATGTTGTTCGACGGGTATAATGATACATGATAGCGATGGCTTAGGGTGCCCAGAGAGGGTTGGGAAGAATAAGAAATTGCCAAATAAGCAAGAGCTTATTGGCAAAAGGCGTATGATGATAAATATAAGAACGATGCTTACACCTCAATGTTAATCAAATACAACAGTTTGAAATATTTGCATTTCTCTACCCAATCGATTCTCCCATTCTTCCACGAATCACCTAAATCACTTGGCCATACAATTAGGTACACAATATCAAGAAGAGGGAAATTCTATTTTGCAAACAGTATAGCAACTACAGAATATTTTCGCACAAAATATTTTTTTTTCGAATTTAACAAAGGATATTTTGAAGTGTGATTGCGAATGATTTTGTATTATTTATAATGTTATGGTTATCCATTTAGCCGTTCAAAACTAGTTTTCTTTTCGTGAAACATTCAATGATAATTATTAGAAACAAATATCTGTTCCGATACCTGGAAACCATTAGATGATCAGACAACTGAATAACATGTCAGCACATAATATAATTGCAAACATCTTATCGTACATTCGCCGAATCGAAACATTGAATATTCGTCTTAAAAAGTCAACGTTGACAGCAAATGGAGGATATGAAACTAAATGCCATTTCTTGGAATATGCTTAACACACAATGCTCCTCAGAAAAAACTAGTAACTCAAATTCTTGGAATGTTAAAATTATGTCTCAATAATTTATGCAATTAAAAATATGTTTCTAAAACAATAATCACGCATTATTAGCGGTTTTTCAATGTTTAGCTTAAATTCGGTCCGTGTGATTTTGCGGGTAGCAAGGTGTATTCAATTTAATGGATCGACCGCGTACAACTATTTTAGAGCTGAATTTCATGAGAAAATACGCAGCAATCACCGGAAAGAATGCGGTAACTATGTCGTTCTTAAGGTTAAGAGATATTTTGGCCCAAAATTATGAAACGCTTAGTGGGTCGTTCCCTTCTCCGACAAATCTTTTTCTCGGTAGTGACGCAACTTAACCTTCTGGCAACTTACCTTTTCGGTGGAGACGGTAGCATCTGGCGAGAGAAAAAACCGCAAAAATGAACTCTTCTGTGACTTTAGCATAGTATCAACGACAGTAGTACTGCCATGCGGAAGAAAATGCTAATTCACGGGTTAATCATCCCGAATGGCCGCAGCTAGCCTCTTCCTCCCTACTGTGACTTCCAGTAAATTACATAATTTTATTCAAAACCTTGTTTTAAAGCAAAAACTTCTCACCCCTCAAAATTCCTGAGATATCCATTGACATAACTCATTTCTTTCCGTTAATTTCTCCTCACCCATCATGTTCCCGTCAAAACCATAGACTTCACGCTATCTCCATTTCTGTCAATCCTTGCCAAACTGATTTAAGAATTTTTTTACATACCTGCACCTCATTTATGCGCCGAACCATCTCAAACACCATAAAAGGTAAGCATATGTTATAAAAACCTCAATTTCCGCAGTTCAGATAGTTAATAATTCTAGATGCTCAACTATATAATCGTAAGAGTGATACTATTCAATATTATTCATTGCATGACATTTTAAGTCACTGAAAGTGCTGAGTTTATTCCGTATCGTCTCTTCTAAAGTAACTCATAAGACAACACGGTATCCATATTCTAGGCGGGCTTCAAACCCGCGAACATTCGGTTCCCATAGGCCTGTTATATATACAAAATACCCTGCGTGTAAACATAAAGGTGAGTGGCAGGGGTTGAATTCACACTAAACATGCACTGCATAACATAATTAAAACGGATTAGTAACTATTTTCAAGTCGATGCACAAAAAAAATAAATAGCAAAGCAAGCATGCACAAACATACTGTTAGTTGGGTTAGCCCTTATGCCAACATCTACATAATACCCTGCAAGCCACCAAAAAGGTATGTATCTGCAACATGTGCAACTACCTATGCTATCCATTGATACACTTGTATGCATACTATTGGATATAGGTATTTACAGCTATTCATATCCCTCGTGTTATTGGAGGGTACAGGAGAGTAGGTACTTACACCAACGTGCAACTACTTTTGCTACCTATTTCACATTGATAAATTTGACAATCTCAGAATGATAAAAATGTCGGAATGTTTGATAATGTCGGATGAAAAAATTGTTGGAAAGTAGACATTTTAAATCTGTCGAGGAAAGAAAGGCATGTTAAATCATTTTAAATTTACCGTTCAGCACAATGCAACCGGCATGAATGTTCGAGAAACACCATTATAAACACTTGATTGGTAAACACGCTAAATTCTCGGTCAAAAAATAATTATATCGCTTAGCATATTCTTTCAGTTATATCTGTCATTTCTTTCGATGTGTGACACTGCTGAGAGACCGCAAGATTGTATGTGCCATTCTCAAAAATGTTTTAGTTCTCCGTTTACCTTTAAATTTAAAGGCATCAATTGCATGCATAATAAGGTGGTAAGTTCTACCTCCTAACTTTGCCTCAAAATGTACAGGCAGGGGGCCATATTTACCCTCATCCTGACGTAAGTGTGTTACATAAACTAGGGACGGCTTCCCTAGAACTCCTAAGAATCATTCCACGAGTCCAAACACTGAGAAAGTACATTCAGTCATCTTCTAAGGATAATCCCCAAGCAACATTTACAGTTGCTTAGCTTTGAATATTTTAGGAATATCAACATTCCTTTAAACAAAAAATGAGCACGTAAAGAAATTACTCACGATGAAAAAAATGACTGACAAGGAGACTTCGCGAGACTGATGATCAGGATCCAATTGACGCAATTATTTTCTGAAATTATGGAGGGAATGTAAGAAAATGTGTGATGACTTTCTTCCACATAGGCCCAGGTTCGCGAAAAAAAATACAATTATTGAATTTTCCTCCCAATAAATCATTTTTAGGGCACGTAGGGATTAACAATACCCGTGGCGGATTGGGTTAAGGCTACCATAACGTGCGGGTTCGAGTGCCGATAGGGGTAAATGTTTTCCTTTCGAATAGGGAGGAAAATTCTATAGTTGCGTTTTTTTCGCGATCCCAGGAGTATGTGGAAGAAAGCCGTGACACTTTTCCAGCATTCCCTCTATAGTTTCAGAAAATCATAGCGTCATTTGGATCCCGTGCAACAGTCTCGCGATGTCTCCTTGTGAATTGCAGTAACGCTGTGGGAAAAACTAAATCACAGAAAAAAAAACTGTTTCAACGTTCTGTACTACCACTAAAATACCATTCGCTGTTATTTTATGGTATCTCCGTAAATCATATCAAGTTACCAACTAAAAATAAATATCAAAAACTTTCATAGCCAGTCAATTTTATTCGCGTCTGTCGGATATTGAACCAAAAATTCGGGGAAACATTTTTTTATCGATAATCCTTACTTTCAGAGAACAGTTTTAAAAAAGCATAAGAGAAAACAAGAGTGTGCCCCAAAAGTAGAATTCATTAAGATTGACAGAAACGATAAGAGAAGCGATTTCCCGGATTGATTTAAAAATTCAGGGAAATGACACTAATTAAACATTGCGACACCTGAAAACGTACTGTGCCGGATTGAAAATTCTTTTTCTAAAATCCTAGTTTTTAATTGAAGGGTTCTTTGGGGGGAGTGAAAGTCATTTCGTGACCATACGTTATTAAAAATAGAATTGTAACTCATTAGTAAGTATTAGATTTTGGAGCGCCGTACGAAATACCGATTAACACTGTTTTCAAACAACTTCTCGTCATAACACGTAATTATATACTAGGCTCAAGATTATTCTTTAAGCGACCTTATTTTGGCCCATATTTAACCCATTTTTATAATGATACGAATAAGTACAGTATTCACAATGACTATCATGTTATTAATAGTCATTGTGAATACTGTGAATACGCCCGGCAGCAATCTTCGAGCAAGAACATTATTATGCTACACGCATTGAAAGCATCTAAATTCTCCACATCCACTTTCGACGGCCACTTGCTGCCTTGACATATGCACGATGCGGACAGATTACGCAAATGGCACAATTGCTGAGGAGTTTACGCGCAAACCCAGAGGAAAACGGCGTATAACTGATAGAGCCTCTCAACGCAAGGGAGCTAAATGCATTAATTTGCACACTTCCACCAACGTAACTAGGACGTTGGCAGGTGTGGTGCCAGCTGCTTGACCCTTCGAGTAATATAACCGACCAGAAGGTAGGAATAGAGTCAAATGGGGATAGTGGAGGGTGATTTTTTCAGAGAAACACTTCATGAACTTATCGCGCAATACCAGCGAGTTCATACCTATGGCATGCCTATCGTATATTGGCATCCTAACCCCGTTTATGTTATTCATCATACATATAGTATTGTGGGCATAGATTTAAAATGAAGTAATACAGAGTGTACTGGACACGAAAAAAAATTAAATGTAAGTACACATATAACAAGAATGCGTAAAAATAATTGACGCTTGTTATTATTAATGATTTAACAACAGGTGAACAACCCTTACAAAATTTGGGAACCTCCTAAAAGTAATTAAAGTGAGTATGTAATCAACGTATTAAAAGTTCTAGAAAAGGCAGCCGTTAGCCATCCAAAAGACTAAAATCGCATAGTTAGTCATAGTAGGGATTAAAATTAGAAATAAAATATTTGCAGCTTTTGGGACGGGCTTTAAACGCGTGGCTACACTACATAGAACAGCACTGACGAAAATTCTAATCATTCCAGCGCACATGTGAAGACGAAGATGAAAAAAACTATTTTTATTGAATTTCGACGTAAGATGATTTGCATTGTTGCGAGATCCACAGAGAATGTAAGTTAAAGTAATAAATGAAAGCTTAAAATTAAAATTATAGTCAATTTCTTCACCTGTGTGGATTGCCTTCCTCGTTCAAGTTTTCGCACCAGGCATAAATAACATGGTATAAGAAAAATATTTAAATACCATTTTTCTCATATTCGTTTTCTACGTAGCCAATTATCATAGCTCAAGTTAAAAAAAAATATAGGTACCTTTCGAGTAACGTAACCGACCAGACGATAAGAATAAGAGTTATGAGTGAAACGGGGATAGGTCATCGCTTTTATTCTCAAAGCTTAATGACTGTTGCGTATCCCCGTACGAAACTTTCAGACTTACTGACAAAATTGTGTTTTACGCCTTACAATTAATACCCAACGGAACCCATTAAAGATTTTTTTACTTATTTATTTCAAGTTTGGTTGCCTAATTATGGAAAAATAGGGATTTATGAAGTCAAATGGTTTATGCTCGATATAATTAGGCATCGGTATATTAACTTGTAACGCAACACAAATTGTACCAATCTTCAGAGGTCTTTGAGAGAGCTTAAAGGCTATAGGTACTTAATAATCATGTCATTTGTGAATTCCAACGGATAAGTGTGAAACTCAATGCATAAGTTTCAGGTTAGTTGACTCCAAATACCAGGAGCACAGTTAGCTGACGAAAAGAGGCTAGGGGAATATAGACCTTTAAAGACCCGGAATAATTAGAGCTTCCCTCAATCCATACTAATTTATAAAAATGTAATGGTGTCTGTCTGTCTGTGGTCTGTCTGTTGCTCAATCACGCAAAAACTACTAAACGGATTGAGCTGAAATTTGGTATGTAAATAGGAAATGTCTCTGGGCAGAACATAGGCTATGTTAAAATACCCTCAGGGTCCCCAAAAGCTCCTGAATGGGTCCTTAGATGGATCTTGGTGGTCCCTAGCATTGGGTTCGGTGCAGTGGTCTCATTTTTTGCTTATTTAAAGAACTTTCATTCAAGACAGAGGGCTGGATTTTTTTTATCGGATGGCTGAATAAATGAAGTTTCTAATTCTTTCAATCAATTTTCTACTACGCTTAGTTTTTGTCTTAAAATCATATTTTTAACAGAAAAATCTCACATTTTCCTTTGAAATCAACAATAGCATATTTCCTTGACAACCAAAGATCGGTTTGAATGTCCTTTGATTTTCAAAGGACATTCAAACCTCTAGCATTTAAATATCATGTTTTTCTGCAGGCCCATGATAACGTGTAGATATAATTCTTTATAAGTGGGGCCCAGAGTACCAAGGGTCCCATGTTTGATGTTTCTTAAGGTTTGAAAAAGAAGTTAAAAAAGAGAAACGAATAACCGTCACCGCCTCGTGGCGTTTCTCGGGTAATTTTAAAAACAGTAAAAAAAGTTTTCTTCCCAGTACGAGAGACGGGCCACATAGAATATGTATAGAGGTACTTAGTGCTCTCGCTGCATGACCGTTTGGTTGGTGCACCTAAACGTGATTTGAGTCGGTAGATTAGGGTAATATGAAAATATCTAAACATTGATCTCACGATCAGTAGAGAATTATGTAGTTCTATCTATTATGAGCTGTTCGGAAATGCGGATACGCTAACCCGTTCTTTACAAAAAAAAATACTCCAAGAAAAATTAGAAACTAAATCGATCAACTCCTCATGGTGTTTCCCGGGTTACGCTAAGAACCTCATAAATTTCATTTTAACCAAAACTACGGGCGGGTAACCATCTATAAATCTGGTTCAAATATTGACTCATCTGCTTCGAAACTTCAATTTGTTTCAAGATCGCGGAAATTATAAAGACTTCACTACATTAAGATCTTGATTAAGATACTCAACCCACATATCAACGTTAAATAGAACAACTCATTTAAGTCATTGAATGCTAATGTATGTATATACACAAGGGTAGCCATCAAGCTGTTAATTTACTCAAGATACGACTTAGAGAACCGAAAATACGAGATGGCCATCTATCTTACGTGGTGATGAGTTTGCGTGGGCCATTTTTGGATTTTCCGTGGATGAAAGAGGACCAACAGTCACTCATCTCTCCGTGCACCTGGAAAACGGTCAGCGTGTCTACTACAACGACCACTACGCCCAACATAGGTCACCAACTCCTCATATGACCGCGCTAAAAGTAATCTTCAGACAGTGGTTTTCTTATAAAATAAGTTCAATGTTTTTCACACCCGTTGAATTTCAACAGGTAGCTTCCGCTAGTAATAAATAATCCTTTCAGCTACAGAACCCTTGATACAGCATTATCATCATGTTCTCTCAAGGACAAAAAAAGAAAATTTTACGATTGAAAATCATTGCATCCATAACAGCTGATTCCACTACTTGAGACCAAGTGTTTTGCATACTTGGGTAAGTTTTGAAACTAATTAAATGTTATGCTTCTTCACTCGAGCTAAAGTAAGAGTATATCGGGTTCTACGGTTTAAACCTGTGTTAGAACATCGTTTACTCATTGTCATCACCTATCCACTTCGTATCTCAATATTTTCTGCATTCCTAAGCGAATTCATATTCTTCCTCCCCTATTACATCACCTTATTCGACGAACCGTAGTCTCTACTACTGTGTACGCGCTGCTCCTATTTCAACCCAAAGTGGTCAAAATTTCGCGCGGATAGAAAAAAAATACGACGGTGATTTAGTGCAGTAATTTTTATCCGTGATTCGTTCATATTTACACACATGAGTAGGTGCGAGGACATAAATGTATTAATTTTAAGCACACATTCTTATATCCCCTCCAGAATTAATCGTTACGAACAAAAAAACTCATAAGCACCTTTTTACCTTCATCAACAATATAAATCTCCTATCTTTTATCCCCATTCAACCGTATATTTTCCCGTTGGAGCTATTGGAGCTATTCAGATATTGGCTTATAGTGGTGTTGAATATAATTATCTCAAGACATAATAGGGTACTCCGCTCTTTTATCTCACCGTAGACTATACGCATCACAGCTCATTATCTGCTCTTTTATAAATCAAAGTTAAATTTAAAGTACCTACGACAATCTCAAAATCTCACTAAAATGCATTTCCTAAATCGTAACCTTATTCGGACAAACTTCTAGACACGGGATTCGTATTGCGCAGAAAAAAAAGCTGTCCAAGTATAAAATTACGCATTCAATATATCAAGGAGGCTACATGCAATATATTGTGGCGTGCATCGCATGCCACCCTTCTTTTGTTCGGGAGTCGTGATGCCCCGTTTACACTACTACTAGCTTTCTACGATGGTAAGTCTTACCATGGTTGGAAATTGGCCGTGTGAACGCAAGTTGCCGCTAATTCTAGTAAACTTTTCTACCACGATTGAGTTACTTGGTTGGCGCTAGTTACTGGTATTTTAAGGGCGTGTGAACGCAAATAATGGTAGAAAGAGGTTTGTTTTGAAAATGGAAGTGGAAATGGACGTAGAGTGCTTGAAGACGAAGAGACCGGATCGCACGATATGGGTTGGAAATGATTCTTAGTTACAACGATATTTATTTAATCACACTCTAATATATTTTAGTAGTTGTATTACCACGTTCCAGTGATTCGGTTGTTCAATAATGGTTTTAAGTAGTTTGCTTTACCCCCGAATCCTGAGTACGTATGTTTATATATTTATTTTATGTTTACCTTGCCGTGCAGAAAATATACGTACAGAAATTAAATAATTAAGAAGCTGCAAACATTCGTAGGAAAATCGACTCGTGTTATTTTTTACGTATTCGCTCCTTAGGACGGCGTTAAAAGTATTTCCAGCATTATTCCCTTAAATAGCTCCTTTCACAAACAGCATATGGTAAACTTGGGATAACGGATTTAAAAATGCTGAATTTTGATAAGAGCAACAAATTCATTATTCATACTTGTATGTATTCTATTTGGATGCATGAACTTGTCTACGAAATGGGTTAACATTAGCGATAACTTATTGAGAGGTGAACAATTAATCATTTCATAGCATGGCGTTCCATTGTTGACTGCATTTCTTGGTGCGTGATGCCCGTATATAAGCTAAACGAATAAAAATACAGGCAAGGAAACGTTAATAATTTTAAAGTGTAAAGGTATCAGTTGAAATATGCGTGCAAAAAGAGGTAACGGTTGAATGTCCTAAATATCTGGAAATTAAAGTCACGGAGGGCGTTCATCGTTGTACAAACTTTGCATATTTTTTAACGTATTACTTTGGAGCTATTCAAAGCAAATGGCAATTGCATTCACTTTTATATTTAAAATTGAAGTTCAGCATAGTAACTGATACAGAATCCATTGAGTATCTCGGAGATACGACCCACTGTCGATCATGAGGAAGTAATTTAAGAAGAATATTGTTGATTGCTTTATCAAAAGGGATCAAGGAAACTGCATTGATAACGTTCGTTAAAATAACTGCATCTAATTTGCACATTTAAAGTACGCTTCCAATTTTTGGAATCCTTGCAAGACGAAGTCCTTTCGCTACCCTACCCTCCATTGTTATTTTGACTTAATTTTATTCTCCTATAGATGTCACTCGAGTCTTTACGATGGTTCTGGGTGGGCCGTGTAAACGCAAGTTAGTTTTAGCCGCCATATTAACCATCATTCTACCCTAGTAATGTAAACGGGGCGAGAGAGGATAGAGAGGGCGGTTGCGTCAGAGAGCACGTGATCGGAAGCAACTGAGCCCCGAGGAGGAGAGCGAGGGCGCAGCGGTGCGCACTTGGAAGGAAGAAGGCGTGACCGAAAGGGAGCTCCCCTACAGTTATTTTGGAGAGTTATGCTATATTTGTGATTTACTTTGTGTGACCATTAGAAATTAAAAGGAAAGAAACTACTATTGAGGTATTTTTGTCGAATCTCCCATTTAAGCCACCACCTGTCGGAGACTCCCACGGACAGAAGACCAGCTCCCTATTCCGTGGGCCACGTTATGGAGAGGTTAATTGGTTACAATATATAATTCGCGAGGGGGGTTCTTACATCCACTACTTAGTTACTCTTCAGCCTCACTCCTTCTCGAAGTCGGAGACAAAAGCGCAAGCAAGAAACACACGTTTCGCAATGTCGCGGATTCAGACGGGAGACTGTTAGAATTCAAAATGACCTGTTAAAGATTGCTGTCGTATTAGTTCATTGTCCTGTAATAGGTTTCCTTAGACCGGATCTCACTTCTACCCCACAGTGGTTGACAAATGACGCTGACGGCCCTGACTAAGCGTATCGTCTCCGCCACGTGATCCCTGATGTGACCCTTACGTGAACATGTGAGGCAATTTAAATAAAGCAACGATATATGAGTTTGAATTGATTTTCATATCAAGAAAAAACGAACGTAACTGTGTCCGGCGAGACGTAGTGGAATGATATCATAATGAAAAATACAAGAGATGGCACTTATTCCACAGATTTAATGGTGGTACTACGCGTTTCAGCCGTTAAGCCATCATCAGGTAAAAACTTATTCGGTGAAGAGAGCGGTATATATAAGCACAACTAGAAGGGGGCGGGGGAGGGAGGTGTTAGGTGGGGTGGGAGGAGGTGAGGGGTGGGCGCTGCTGGCGAGTCAATGCGTGGTTTAGGGAATGGAATAGCTAGGAGTGGGTAGTGACATTTGAACAGCTGATCATTCATGAGGGACTCCTCCCCTTGCTGAACAATTTCAAATTGTTCCAGAGCGTCCATTCTCCTGCCTTTCCTCTCCACATGGAGTATCCCCGGGTCAAACAGGCAGTGGTTGTGCTGTGCCCAAAGATGTTTGGCCACGAGGGAAGACGAGTCTTCTTTTTCCCAACATTTCCGGTGCTCCGTCACACGGATGGCGAAGTTCCTAACCGTCTGCCCAATATAGCACTTCGAACAATCGCCGCACTTTATCTTGTACACTCCCGACTGGAGAGGGGGTGAAATCGGTCCTTCTAGTGGCACAAGAGGCTACCCAACGTCACTGTTCGGGAATTTTGAACGAAAAGGAGAAATTGAAGCTTTTTCAAATGATTCCACTCCCCTCCCCAGATTATTTGGCCTCCCCAAAATTCACAAAGAGAGAACTCCTATCAGACTGGTGGTCTCAAGCATCGGAGCACCGACCCACAAATTGGCAGCCAAAGTCAATGGCATCTTTAGAGACCTCACCTCAAATATAGTATTACGAACTCCTTTCAACAAGCGGAACGTTTTAATTAAATCAACCTACCAAAGAACTCCAGATTGACATCTTTCGATGGATAATCTTTTCACTTCGGTCCCCGTAGACGAGACACTCAGATAGACGAGACTTGTACCACAAGATTCGCTAGTCAACAACGTCACCGTGGAGGAATTTCAATCCATCCTAAAAACCTGCGTCCAACAGAATTATTTCCTTTTCAACGGAAAATTTTGCCACCAGACGGAAGGCCTAGCCATGGGCTCTCCCTTCTCCCCATTGCTGGATTTAATTGCATTGCAGATTTAATGGATAATTTTGAATCCAAACTTTTTAAATCTGGACATTTGCTTTTAAACAATGTGACGTATTGGTTCAGGTATGTGGATGATGTCATATGCTGCTGGTCCGGTAGTGATCGTCAGCTGGATTGTTTTTTAAAGCTTTTAAATAATCAACACCGTCGTATCAATTTTAAGATGGAAAGAGAAACTAAAGGACAGTTAAACTTTCTAGATTTGGAGATATCTATAGGTCCTAGTCAACGGCAGACACAGTTTCGCAGTATTTCGAAGAGTGCTATAATGAGGCAATTAATCCAATGGACTCTTCTCATCCCAGGCCTGAAAAGCTTCCATCTTTCAACTCGTTGATTCACAGACTGGTGACCTTACCTTTGCATCCCCCTGAGTTTAACATAGAGTTGGAGATAATTAGACACATTGCTTCTGTAAATGGCTATCAAGGGCATATAACTGATAGCATTCTGCGTAAGAAACGCTAGAGGTTGGCCATCAATAATATTTAAACTCTTTCAGTGCCCCCACTAGAACCTAGGAAGTGGTGTAGATTACCTTATATTGGCAATCTCTCTTCCAAAATAGTTAGAATATTTCCAAAAGATAAACTTAAAATCTCTTTTTACAATCCAGTGACCCTGGGTACCCTTTCGTGCCACTAGAAGGACCGATTTCACCCCACCCTCCAGTCGGGAGTGTACAAGATAGTGTGCGTTGATTGTGCGAAGTGCTATATTGGGCAGACGGTTAGGAACTTCGCCATCCGTGTGACGGAGCACCGGAAATGTTGGGAAAAAGAAGACTCGTTTTCCCTCGTGGCCAAACACCTCTTGGACACAGCGCACTACTGCCTGTTTGACCCGAGGATACTCCATGTGGAGAGGAAAGGCCGGAGAATGGACGCTCTGGACAATTTGAAATTGTACAGCAAGGGGAGGAGTCCCTCATGAACGATCAGCTGTTCAAATGACACTCCCCACTCCTAGCCATTCAATTTCCTAAACCACGCATGGACTCGCCAACAGTGCCCACCATTCCCCCCACCTAACACCTCCCTCCCCCGCCCACTCCTAGTTTGCATATATACCGCTCTCTTGACCAAATTAATTTGTACCTGATGATGGCTTAACAGCTGAAACGTGTAGTACCACCATTAAATCTGTGGAATAGCTATCTATAGTGTTTTTCATTAAGAAAATATATTTACTTGAACAGTTATGCATATAAATATCCTCCAGATATTTCTCACGATTGACGAGCTGAGTAATCCTGGCTGATACTATATTCTTTTCGTGAGCGAAATCCTTGAGTAAGTAGGAATCGCAATATTTTCAAAATATCTCATATAATGTTCAAATAACTCAGATAATATTCATAACTATAATTAAAAGTGAACTGTTATATATTTAGAAAAATACTTATTATCATTAAGATATACAGTTCCTAATTCCCAATATTTCCCAATTAATTCTTTCATTCCTTTTTGATTGATTTGGATGTCGATTTGGACGTCGATAACAAATAGCACTACTGAGAGCTGTAGTATTCGATCCTTAGGGTCTCCTTCTGTTGAGTGCAGCATGGGTTAACCTTGACCCAATGCCCAGATAGGGGCACAATCAACATCCAAGAACCAGCGGGACACGAACCCACTACCATTGGGTTGCAGTAAGGTTCGCGCCGAACTGGATTCCGAGGCCAGCCAAAATCGTGGAGATGGTTAAAATTTGAATTGAGCCAATACCAAAATTTAACGAGTCTCGATACCAATTCTGATCCACGAAAAATCATTTCTCGATTCTCGATACCAATTCTATCGACCTACAGATTTATACATATTTTTACTAGTGTTCCATCAAATAAAAAATGAAATTATGCAATACAAAAATTTGAATATAGTATTTACTTTGGGAAAAATCTTATGATATTTCACTCTGAGGACATTTTGAAAATAAAAACTGTTTGTTAATACAGAGTTTTATATTTTTTTCTTTCAACAGCATGATTAATGACAAATTTCATGTTTAATGACAAAGCATGTTTAGTATCAGACAAAAATGTCATAACAGATTCAAAACAATATGACTGCCATGTCATAAGTTTAATTTTAATATGATTATAAATACGTAATAAAAATAATAAAAACACTAACCTAGATTATACATGGTAAACGGTCGTAAAATTACGCCTAGTGTGCCGATAGTTTCACGATGTAGATAAAAAAAATCAGTAGAGGTGTAGCCGGTGGGTGGAGGTAGTTGCTGGTACCCTATAGCAACTACCTGTACTGTTCAAAGGCGCTACCGAAAACAGAAATCAACCGTTACAGGGTTAAGTCTTTAGGGAAGAAACTGTCATGTGCAGCTGTAAATCGGATGTTTGGAAAAAAATATGGCGATCACCATGACAACCAGCAGTGGTGAAGTCAGACTTTACCAGTCATGTTTCGCAAGGGTATCGCTTGTATCGGTATCGAATTTAGGCGATTGATTCTCGATACCGATACCAATCCACATGAATCGGTAGAATCGAGAATGGACACATCCCTAGTTAAAATATATCACTACATCCATGCCTGAGGCGGGAATCAAACCTGCGACCTATTGGTTGCAAACTTGACGCGTCAACTTCCGTCTACCGAGAGTCTACAGTCCCAACATTTCACCACTGGTGAGGGGAAAAGAGAGATGGGAAGGGATCTCACGGGATTCTAACGGAGCCGGTCCCTGAGGAGCTCGGAGACTTCCGGCGACATCTCCGGAGAGAGCCGGAGAGCTTCCGTCCACACCTAGCCCCCTCGATCATAGTTCCCTTCCCCCCCCCTCTGCGCCCCACCATACCCCCCTCGCTCCAATGGTTTTTCCTCACGCGACCTACTCCACGGTGGATTCGGACGAGGCTTCTTGATCCATCGACGCGAACGGGTCCACGACGAAGAGGCCTTCAACGCGCCAGCAACGGACTATTAAAGAGAAAGATTCGTCAAAATGTGGCCGGATCATCTTTTCCACATTCTTAGTGTATTTAAATCACTTATCATCTAAGAATCTTTTTCTCACTCTGTTCCATTAATGGAAGCCACGGCCAATTTTTCGACTATTGAGTTTTGAAAAAATTGAGCACTTTCAAGTGTGAACTCCCGATATTTTTTCCGAAGGTAATACAGGAAATACACTGCTCAAAATAATGCTCGAAAAGGTATTTCTCAATCACGAATCGCACATTACCCTATTTTCCCGAAGTTTTTCATTCCGCGATTAAAAACGTTAAAGGCAGAAAATCAGGTTTGTTTGTAAATTTGAGGAAGTTTGAAAAGAGATTGGATACGATGCAATTTTTGTTTCTTCCATGTCCTGTGTCACACCTGTGTCTTTAAATATTTCATGTTTCGTATTTGTGCTTTTGAGACTTATCCTTATCATTTTTGGTATTCTTGCTAATTCGAAGGAGTTGTTTCTTTTATTACTTGTTTAAATATCCTGTTTTTCTGTGTGGCAGTGATGTTGTTAAATGGTATTGTTTGAGAACGGGTGAAAGGAAATGGAAGAATTAAAGTCGATCTTTGGTATTGGTGTTTCCTTTTTCTTGTGGATTGCAGAATTGACTAAAAATTGACCGACATTACAATGCTAAAGATATCGACCTCTACGCAATATTGAGCCAAGAATATAAATCGACATGGCATACGCTTAGGAACAAGATTGGAGGTCATTTTTGGATAAACAATTTCTTGCACTAACGTAACATGTAGATGTTATAAAAATAAATAAAACAGGGAATTTAAGTAAATAATGATCACAAAATGAAAAAATTCTTTAAAAAAATTATTTCAGAAAAATTTAAAATTATAATAGCAATATGTTCCACAGAGAAAAAAATCGTTCGCCTTGACCGGGACTCGAACCCGGACCCCCTGATTTCCGGCCAGGTGCTCTACCCGCAGTCCGGTAACACCTAGTTCCTTTAAAGCCTCGTCGATTTCCACAGAGAAAGAGGACGTCTTGGTAGCTCAACTGGTAGAGCACCTGGCCGGAAATCAGGGGGTCCGGATTCGAGTCCCGGTCAAGGCGAATGATTTATTCTCTGTGGAACATCTTTCTATAGTGTAATTTTCAGCGGGTGACGCCGCTAAAGTTTCCGCGGCCAGTTCGCGGTCTTTGAATTTGAACAATTATAATGTTAAATACATATTGCATGAAATGTTTGCGATAGATATGAGTAAAGTTTAGTTTTACTTAGAGAGCACTTAAGTTTCCTGGATGCTTGGTATGCCACATAAAAACACACTGCTTTAATTAATTCAATAAACACTTTGCAAACACGATAAAAAATATTTTCTCCTGTAACTGTCCATCACACTCAATGCCATTAAGTTTTTCGGACAGAATTTAAAATATAGGACAGTCACGGGTTGGTTTTCCAGCAATCAGCGTATTACTCTACCAATCCATTTATTTGCAGATTTAAAAAATGCAATGATACATTCGCCCACTCATCTAAATACTTTTAGGATCACTTTCACTTTTCAATATAGATGTATGTTTGTTTTTCGGGTGTACCCCGCGTTCTATACCAGGTGTTATACCTGACGTTTCGTGGCCGTTGCTGGTCACTTTATCAAAGGGAATGAGGTATCTGTCGAGTTGGTGGAGTTTATAGAAGGAAGGATAGTTGGCAGAGAAGGGATGACTTCTTGCAGCGCAGTTGGTCGAATCTCTTCGATCCGCGACGGTGTTCCTCCCCGTAGAGGCGTCGTAATTCTTGGTTAAAACTCTCGCGGGTCATTATAGAACTAGCCTTCCTTCTATAAACTCCACCAACTCGACAGATACCTCATTCCCTTTGATAAAGTGACCAGCAACGGCCACGAAACGTCAGGTATCACACCTGGTATAGAACGCGGGGTACACCCGAAAAACAAATATATACATCTATAATGACCCGCGAGAGTTTTAACCAAGAACTTTTCAATATAGTTTACGTATGTATGTTGGCTGTAGGCACAAACTTTATGGACAACTAAAATGAAAACGAGGATTATCTCATTTGTTTTGACTCGCGTACTCATGACACAGTCACATTGAGGTAAACGTTCACTGGTGATGGCTGTCCTTAATTATCATCAAGGACAGTGATAAATCAAAAGACTAGTTTGAGTAATCCGTGACACCTCCTTAGAGAGGGAAAACGAGTAGGAATATGCAATGACGAAAGAGAGATGAATGAACGCAACTAGCCGTTCCTCAGACCCAATTCTAAATACATCAGAAATTAATTAAAAGATCCACGATCGTGATATACTACGTTGAAATTTCGTGAGAGGATGGTTTATCACAGTACTATTTAACTAATGAACAAATGAGGCATATTTAACAACGCGGGAACGTGAAAAACATACATAATTAACGCGAGAGCTTGTTTGTTTACACCATTATTTAACTATTGAAGGCAAATCAATTAATTACCTGCATATAATGCAGTCACTGTTGTTTTCATTTAAAAGCATTGAGGGTCTGCACATTAAAACTAAATATCATTAGTTAAAACTGAAAAATTTTTCGAAGTCTTTTTTATAAATTATGACGTAAAAATAAAAAATGTTCACAATAAAGAATGAATTAAGACCGTGAGGAGTGTACAATCCCTTGTCTCAATGGAAATCGGGAACTTACAGACCCTGTATGAAATCTCACCCGAGTCCATCATATTCATCGCATAATTAACTTCATCCATAAACGACGACATATCGTAAACACTTATTTCGTTTTAAGAAGATTAAAAATGTATGATCGTTTTTTCAGATAACCATGATTTTCACGAAACATTTCGATATAATTTAAAGGGGAAAATTCAACACGGATTCTAATGAACGAGTTGAAAATCTCTAGAATAGAAGCCCAGAAAACGCGATACATTATTACATTCATTGCAACACGACTCGTTAGTAAGCACGAGGCGAACATTTGAGTCGCTGTGACAGGATATGGAAGAAACTAAAAATTGTACGGTATCCATTCTCATTTTAAACTTTCATGAATTTCCAACCAATCTTGATGTGCCGCCTTTCACGTTTTTATTCGTCAGATTAAATTCGGGAAAATGGGGTAATGTGCAATTTGTGATTGAGAAATACACTTTCCAGCATTATTTGGAGCGGTGTCTTTCCTATATTACCTCCGGAAAAAACATTGAGCCGATCGCCGGGAGGTGACACCTGAAAGGGCTCAATTTTTTTCAAACCCAATACTTGATAAATCGTCCGTGGCCCAAATTAATAGAGCAGAGTAAGAATAATTTTCCTGCACACATCGGCTGGGAGTCATTTCAATCCATTTCAGGGAGTGTACCTCCAATATGCCATTGTGCTGGAATGCGTGATTGCCCGTTGGGCGTACCTCGAAGTTGTAGTTATTCGGGGGAGATGAATTGATTTCACAGGCTATTAGAGCCATTTACGATAGGTGGGTAATCGGGTAGAGGCAGGAATATTGTAAGAAATGGATGAAGAGTGAAATGAAGCCCGTCGTCGGAACTAGCCTTTTCTTAACGAAAGGTGCCTAAGAAGTCTACGGCACAACGTCCCATCCGACGGATGGTGTACATAACTTGAAATGCTCTCAGCACATAACTTAAGCGAGAGCCAGCTTTCCAATGAAAGATCTGCCTCAGCCAGAATTCGAATCCGGGCCCAAGGGATGGGAAGCCAATAATCTAGCCATCACATCAATCCAATCCTCCGGAAAGTATTTCGTCGCAACTGAGGGGACTTCCAAAAATCACGTAACGCTAACGGGAAGAAGGGGTTGGGCCTACCAATGACGACTCCCAATCCACAGGGAAGTCGATGATGCAGCCTTTTACCAACTCGAGGGAAAAATACAGTATAAATTCTTTCTTCGATCAAACAATAACCATGATACAAATTTTAATCGGTGACTAAATAATAGTTTTCAGAAATAAATAAGATATTTTTAAATAATATTTTATGTAGAGGAGGTAAATTCCTTTACTTCTCATAAAACTGTTTTTTTAGGATTGAATGCTAATATCTGAATCTTAAAACTTGACTTCAGCGGTATTAAACCTTCAGAGGTAATACAAGATTCGTACACCTACGTAATTCTCTGCAAACCACGGAAAGGGTTTGTAGCAGGGGATGGGCTATCATCAAGAATTCATTTAAAATCAAGATGTTAAATCCATATTTGTTATTGAATTACTGGTTTTCATTTGTCCAAAATATCTTTGATAAAATGCAATCCTTTTCAGAAACAAAGAATGTTCACGTGTCCTAAGGTACTGAAAGGCATCACCGTCTACGTCAGACATCGTTCATTAACAAATATTCAAAATGCTTTAATTACATAATAGAAAATTGAAGAGACACTATCATGAATAAAATAAATACTAATCAAGTATCCAAAGTAGCTATTTTTATTTCCCCTGGCACCTTCATTGCAATCTATTACTGTCCCTAATTGTGGGCAGAGAAAAATCATTTTTGAACCTGTGTGTCTTTCTATCTAGCTCTCTAATTCCATCTTCACGATCTAACCTGCCATGGCAAGCTGGTGTTTTTAATATATTGCTAACTTCTTCAGCGAACTTGTCCACCTAAAATTAAAATCCACCCTCGCGAAAAACTTGAATCGAAAATTTTCCTTTGACCACAAATGAGGAAAAAGCAATTTTATCTTCATTGCATTTTCTCACTAGAAACTTTCTTTGCCTTAATTAATTAATAGCTTAGATTGAACGGATTTTGTTCGTAAAGACATCTATCTGGCCAATAATCTGAATTCATAAACATTGGAATAGCAAAAACACGGTAGATAAAGCAGTCAATTCCCCCCTCATGTTTACAGTCCACCTCTGTAAAATAATCTTAAATATTCGGCCTAATACCCGAATAAGCACTTTACTCCATCCTGTTACAATTACGTCATACCTTCCCACTTCTATAAAAAAATCATTCAATTTTTTATACCTGCCGGGTTTATGTCTCCCATTATTTGAAACAGGCGTCTAAATACGCCGCTTATTCGTACGTGAATTTATCAAAGTCATTACGGTTGGGCGAAACAAAATTCACAAAAAGTTTCACAGTCCATGCACTTCCTCGCAAATTAGTCTACTTCATTGGGCTCATGAAACCTTCAAAAGAATTGTAGCTGATATGTGAGTTCAAACATTTGCAATAATACAACCTTTCCAATTCTGTGAGTACTGTCTTCGCAGAAAAATGCGTGAATTACTATAAAATAAAAACATAGCAATCTACACCCATATAAGTCAGCAAACACATTATTGGATATTACTTTTCTCCGCCCAGAGATGGAATCACCATTATCATAAACGCTAATGAATTTATTCCGACATGTTTCACAATGGACTATTTACAGAAATTCGTAAGT
Organism: Platycnemis pennipes; assembly: GCA_933228895.1. Taxonomy (NCBI): domain Eukaryota; kingdom Metazoa; phylum Arthropoda; class Insecta; order Odonata; family Platycnemididae; genus Platycnemis; species Platycnemis pennipes. The sequence continues at coordinate 60,821,034 of OW121853.1, forward strand.
GACGCGTAATGATTTTTTGTTATAATTATATATTCTTGAAATATACGCTTTTTATTTAGGTTTAATGTGAAAGTTCACTGGAAAGTTAAAAAAATAAATCTTCTTATAAGCTCCTTTGGTAGCCCATAAAATGCAGCTCGCCCAATTCTGAATGCAACTGGCGGAAAATGCACATATGAATATTGAAAATTCGTGGGATTAAATCCATATAGACTTGTTGGCCCAGAGTTATAATCCAATTGAAGAAATGACTAATTTACATACAACTGCTTTGCTTCTCGTAATATACCTTTCGTCTTATTCGGTTTAAATTTCTTCTGGCAGTTGGCAAATCACGTTTCATCCACATCTAGATATCTCTCGGCTAGTCACTGCTAGAATTTATGGCTGACGGGGTCACCACGCATGCATCATCGTCGAGTTAACAATGTTTATCCGTACGTTAGAAACAAAAAGCCCATTTTACACCCAATTCAAATAAATTCACCGCAAGAACATAATAGCTTCACACACAGAAAAGCTAATTTCATGTGATTGCCATCCAAATACAACTGCTACATTCTCATATAAATTCTCTCACGTGGTTGAATGCTAAGCATGCAAGGAAAAATAAAAAACTATCAAATTTAAGCCTTGTATATATAGAATCCCATGTAGGCATGGAAGGCATGCAACAGCTTAAATCTACATTACTGATCCAATCTTCCTGGTAATTTCTAAAATATGTCATAAAAGACTTTTCTCACTTTTAGCTCACATCCTATCACCTGTATCTCTAATTTAAACATCATCACTCAAACAAATATATTACACTGGAGTTTTCAACATTTGTTCAACACATTTAGAAGGGAAATCTGCATAATATTAAGTCTGTATTTTCACCAAAGACCTAATAGTACAACAAAACAAAATCTTATATTTGGACAAATTGTTTAGCTTTCTGATACACACTTATCACAAAATTAGTTGTTCTTCACGGGGAATGCTTCCTCCTAAAGCGTGGCGCGCCGGCCGCGGGTGACGGAGGCGCCACACTTCCATTGATACACTCGTATTGGATAAATGTACCGCTATTCATATCCATAATTTACGAGGAAAAAAGGACATTGTGAATCAGTCAATTTCTCTAATATTGTGATTATGGTCCAATCTACCATAGTAAGTTGGGGTTCGTAAAATATTTTTAACGTCATCAGTGAAAATATTATCTTGGAATTTATTTAAGAGATTAAGGAGGTTGGCTCGCGACTGCGTGAGTCAAGTTGTCTGAGGAATATTATTAATTTAAGTACGAGTATATGCCTGCTAAGTGATCCTTACTTCACTAAGAAAATTACCTAAGCTATTGAAAGTCATAAGTATCACAAGAAATACGATGTAAAGTCGAAGGATTTCTTTTTTATGATAATTTTAATCAGCTCGACTATGGAGTCAATTCAGCATTTACTTTAAAGAAATAAATTCATGTGCTCAATGAATTTACTAATTTATAACACCAGAATATTACTATCAAACATTATGTTATAATATTTTTCTGAAATATTCTTAAATATCTCATTAGTAATGATATTATTCATACGCCATACATTTTACACAGAGCGACCGCAGCGCCACTTGAAGACAACTAACGCATTTCGTCTGCTATAAGCGCAGAAATTGGTGGATTTAGCGAAAAATACGGTGGGTTGATGCCTTTATTTTCGTGTCATTTTATTTCTTGTGAAATTACGCATAAAATATCAGTTTTTTGCAAAAATGACATGATACTATGGTATTTTTAAACGTTATATTCCCATGTGACGGCCGTTCTCGCCGTTAATCGTACGTAATTTCAAATGCAATTTGTGCAAAAAGGAGTATGGGTTGGTATAATTATCTTTACTTTATTAGATAGAGGAACTTACGTTCTATAAGTGCTGAAAATATTAAAAAAATGACATGACTTTCACTTTTCGGACCAACCTCCTTAAGTCTAAATTTCAACCTGCGATCTGACAATGATTCCCACTTTAATTCATTTAATAGGATTAAATGGTTTACAGGATTTAGGATAAAAAGGATTGAATAAATGGTAAAATAATTAATAGGTTACGCTAATATAGTTATCGTACCGTCCCTTAACAAATCTTGCCAATCTTGCTCAGCACACGTTCAAGTTCACAATTTAGGCCGATTTCGCATGGAACCCACATACTGGCAGCGTATTCCAAATGAGGTCTAATTAGGGAAAAATTCGGACCATATAGGCAAGCAAAAAATACTAATCTGTGCATACACTATTTACATGCAACTGAAAGGCACAATTTGACAATTCCGAAGGAAATAGTAGACGTGCAGTTACGATACGCGTGAAATTTTGGCTACAAATTACCTACAGTTAATTGTTACGTTACGCTCATACCCAAGATGGGACCCGAGGTCGAACCCGCGACCTTTTCATGGCTCATATTCTAGGTGGGACGTAACAAGTGAAAATTATCACTACTCTTTCGCCTTCTCACAACATTTCCCAAGTATAATAGCAAATTTGAACTGAATCGTTGAATGGCACGATCGCCAGTTCGGCAAAATGTAGAATAAAGTATATAAGGCAAGTATACTGAAGAAAATGATTCCACGAAACGGAAAGAATGATCCGGTGTACAATTATATCTGCGAGGTAAACCATTAACGATGCCACATGGGAAACGCTTCATTTGGCAAAACGTCTATGAATGTCGGCAGTACTTGTAACTATAACAACCAGTAAACATACGCAAAACGTTCGAACGGAGACCCGCTATCCCGCCCCCACAAAAAAAATGATTTAGTCTTTTATTGGGTAGTTGAATTGAAACAAAAAAGTGTATGTACAAAATAGCAAAAGCAGTTTATTAATGTGAACGTATTCGCGACACCTTTTATTAGTGATGTATTTGAACAATGAAATGCTACATGTCTCATGTCTACGTTAAAACAGGAGATATTTAACCAATAATTTTTAGTTTTAGCCTAAGTATGCGTTGTCAGCAGTCAATAAAAAATACTATCCGCTGATACCTAATCTATCGCTTTAGGCTTTGCATTAGTTGAGATGAAGGGATGTTTACAACAGAAATAAAATATATAGGATAGGCAATAAAAGACAGATGGCTGAAGTTGATTGCACCATTATGAAGACGAGGAAAGCTAGGGAGTGTAGAGTATTTTCTGAAATGGAAGGAGAATTCTCAAAGAAGCTCAGAGACAGGACGTACTGATCATACTTGATCTCGGATTTCGAGACTGGGTATCCAGCAGAAACTCAGGCGACCAGCCCAATTCCTCCCAATATTGTTCTCACGGTGCATGCTGCTCCCAGAAAGTGAATTCCACGAATCAAGGAATTCAGAAAATCAACGCATTTAACTGATGTAAACATTTTTTGGGTCCGCCAGGCAATTCATAAAAACCCTTTTCTCGAGTTTTGATAATCTATCAAGCCATTTAAGCCGATATCATATTGAATTTAACTGCTTCCTGGCCGCCACATTCTTACACCCAGCCGTTTGAATTTCATTCACATTATCTTTGGTCGGTTAACCCAGATAAAAGCACGTTGCTTTTTTCGGGCTAGGGTCCACGCGAAAGGGAGAACGGCAAATCTGCCCACGGCGACGGGAAAATATTCATATGTGACTCAAAAAATGTACGGTTTTTGCCATTATCAGAACTGGACGGTGGTTTACCTCCAGACATGAATCGTAACAGGTTTTCACATGCAGTTGCATCACCGAAGAAAGTGAATGAATCGCCGAACCAAATGATAATAGCGATTAAGAATGTAACCAATTAATTATTCTCCGCATATTTCTCACGCTATTCGGTCACTCGAGGTCCTTTTTGGCACATCAATTTGCACATTAATCACATTAATTTATCATTAATTCCAGCCGTGAAAGTCAGAACGGTAACACGCCAGACTTACCAGACTTGATACCTGAAAAGTCGCGGATTCCAATCTCGCCACCGCCATAGATGTTGTGTTTATCTAAAGATTAAGTTAAGTTAGACTCTGTAATATGGCCTTAATCGCATGAAGCCCCTAAGAATAATTTCTACAATTCTAAATTTCTTTGTTAGAAAGTACATGGGGATAGGGCTGGTGTGATGGCTACAGTGTAGGCTTCCCATCACTATAGCCAGGTTCCGAGTCCTAGCAGTGGCAGAGATTTTTCATTGATATATTTGTCCCTATTTGAGTGATATGTAGAGAGTACTTTACGTTCATTGCTCCTTCCGTCGGATGGGACATTTAACTGTGGACCTTTGGCGACCTTCGTTAGGAGCAGTATACTTGGGACTCGAGATTTCTCTCCACCCTCCCTCCATTCCCTGAAAAGTTCATAATTCTACCCAATATTTTTCATATCTCAATTGGCGAAAAAGACCATAGGGTCCATATATAGCGTAATGCTAAAGGGAGGAATGGTGTTGGGTCAACCGTTACTGTGCACTTTCGAGGAGGGAGGGTCCATCCCTACATTGAGTGGGGAGAAATAAAAATTATAAAATTCAAGTTTTGTTAAAATAATAATAATGTTATTAATTATTAATTAATTAACTGCTAACTAAATAATAGCCAGTTAATTAACAACTAATTGCATTTCTTGTCAGCAATCGAGTAATCGGCACCGGCCGAAGAGAACGTGGCCCCGGAAAAAAGGACGAAATACAAAGACCTGCTGTGCTAACTCCGGCAATCGCACGCGGACTACACTGTCAAACAGGTCGCCCTCATCCACAGCGTGGAGTCTAGGGCTCACTGATTGAGAACATCAAGTGCATCCCAGCGTGCATGACACGAGAGGATGTACTACTAGCAGCGGGAATACAGAAGGCTGTCCTTTTAGGACAGCCTTCTGTATTCCAGCTTTTTTATCTTTCCGGCGGTGACATACGTGGTTACCCAATTGCATAACTCCTTTCGAGTCTCCGGCCATGAATACCGATGCTCGCCGGAGAATCGACGGTGGTTATTATGAAAGTAACAAATAAGTAGTGAATAATTAATACTATTGAGAAATAAATCACGTATTTACAAAAAAAATTCTTTTATCTTTCACAAAATGGTAGGTTTAATTGGTAGCTTTATCGGCGTGGTTTAGGTAGAGGTCTTTGAGAATGCTATAGGAAGTTAAAGTAAAGAAGTGGCTAAAAAAATGCAAAACTACCGTTACGTAATATAAGGAAGGCCCCTTACCTCTCGATCGCCTTAGCCAAGGTTAATATGTAGGTAGGTACTATAGGAGACCTCTTAAGGAGAATGAAACTGCATTAAGACATAGTTAACAATAAAGTTTTCCCAAATACCGTCTCAGCAGCGTCTGTAGTGTCCCAGCGTAGTAATCTTACTAAGAATATTTAAGGACGGTATTGGTGTATTTGACTCCGGTGAGCATTATTTTATAACGAAATCTAGTTCGAAAATAACCTATTGAAACTACAAATTTAGCGCTTTTTTGTGTATGTTTAGGCACTTTCTCTGTTTTTTGACGAATCTTAAAAATGCATTCACTATTCATATTCCACGCTTTACCGCGCGCAAAAACGAGTTCTTCCGTTTGAGTATCACGAGTAGCAGGCTCCTATGCCCGTACCTGCCAAGATGGCTGACCTGGCTTCTCAAATTTCCTACGATATCTCCTTCAATACATCCTAACCTCCTTGGTCTCACCCTATTAACTAATTCTATTACTCCAGCCTGAAGCCCAACGCTCTACCCACTAAATTGGAACAAATTAATTGTGAAAAACGACCATTACTAAATGATATTAAAGTAAATCATTTTAAAATGCTTGGGTACATACCATCACGAAGCAAGTTCAGAGGCACCTTCCCGTCCGTGCCGTTGTGGCCATGAATAATGATGACATTGGCCTTCCGTCGATTCCATCCGATTTTCTCCAGGGAGCCCGGGATCATAACCTCCGCACGGCTTCTGAAGGAACCCTTCCTGAAGCATTACATGGAGAAAGAGAATAGCACATTACGGTCATGCAATACCCAGTATTCTTACTTCTTAATGCATAGAGGATGGAGAGGATTTGGAAATCTGCGGATGTGGAGACAGAAATATCGTAGGGACGCAGCCGCTAGATAAAATAAATTTTTAGAAAAGTAGGGACACTTAATTGAAACACATCCCTACCAGTAGAAAACTATTGATTGTAACAGTAAATAACCCATATAGAATACATGCATGAATTGATTATGCATCATAAAAGTTATTTTCAATCATCATTCAACCCTTTTAGTTTTCATGTCTGACATTTCGACTATTGTCAAATTTAAAGAAATGAGGGGCGTTTTCCCTTCAAACTGCTCTCATTAACTCAGAGGTTTGTTTGGAAATAACCGGAATTCCGATACCTATTATTCCCTTCCACCAGAGTGTAAGTATGCTCATTAATAACACGAATATCATAGTCCTCACAGAAACGGATATGTACCTACGATCATTAAAGACTTAATCTACAAAAGCAGCCATAATAAATAAAATATAATATATCTCATTGGTTAAAAATAAACTAGATAGATGAATCTTCATATAATTGGAATTCTTTCTATAACTAGCTTATATTTCATACCCGTAGACCATATAACATAATACAATAGCATATAGTAAAAGCCTGAATTTGTTCATGAAAGCCTTTCCGTGAGTGGGCAAAATTTTATGTTATCAAAAGGACATAAATGCACAAAATTTCATCCGCCGTAGTAATTCACAACTTCAGCATGACTTAAACAGCAAGGCGGCGAATTTCCTACACACTCAGCATGTGTACACGTAAAAATACAGTTTTTAAGCGTATTCTGGGAAGCCAATGACTAATCAAGCTATATTAAGGGTTACTCATGGATGCATTTTGATACTGCTGAGTAACAACAACATACATAATTGATAAGTCTTGTTAGAATTAGTTAGAGTTAAGCGGGTGAGTGAATATTCAATTCCGTAACTCCCCATATAGAAACGGTAAGTTCAAGAAATAATTTATGCGACATTTCTGCACATAGAAGATGTATAGTAATCTGAGACATGAAACACCTAAAACCCAAGCCCATTACGGTGAAATGTGCAAATAGTCCTGTATATCTTCAACACATATCCTAATGGAATTTCCTCCACAGGATCTTATAGACATTCAGCTACCGCCCTAAAAAAATCGGTATTCAAGTATTCGCAAGAACTCAACCACGATCATATAGACATGTCACACACGCGTAAGAAAGAAGAGAGCATGCAGCTGCTCTAGAAGCTGACGTGCTGAACGTCTCACGCCGAAACAAAATCAGCGTCATATCTTAACCAAATTACCATTCGCAATTTCTACAATGCACGCACGTTGCGATAAAAGCGTTCCGCAATGCTCGCGTCACTCATCGCCCAAATACTAAAAACGAAAAAGAAAACGGGGACAAGAAAAGAGAAAGGGAAAGGAAAGAAGGGGAGATATTTCCGAAAACCAGATCATTTTCGCTTACGAATCCACGCTCAGTGAAAACAAGTCATCCCATCCAAACATGTTCCCTCATTATTCACTGCCGAATAGCCCGCAGACACACTGCAGCGATGAAATAATAGACCCAAAAACGGAAAAAGCTTACCATCTTAGTATCTACTCCTACTTCCCTAGTTTATACTCTTTACAGAATGTTTAAGAACCCATACCTCATCACTAGGCATAACAAACCAGAAGATGCTGTACTGCGGTAAAACATCTGCGTATTCTTTCTGCAGTGGTAAAGAATAGTAGTTACCGGCAGTAACAGTTCCTTACCTTATCCTTCAAGAAATAACATCATCGATTACATAAATGAAGACAAATACTGCCCCATATGATGAAGCTAAAGCGTTGGGCAGAAGCGTTTGGCAGTGAGTGCTGTAAGTCGCGACCTTTAATTTATCATATGGACTCTCCACATACGATACTTTAATTAAGGTCATACTATAGAAATTTATATCCAAAGATTATTTAAGGAGAGGTGGATCAGGGGTAAAGTACAGGGTTCTCAATGTGAAAATTCTAAGTTCGAAACTACCTCTCGCCACTTTTCCCTGCACATCAAGAATCTTAAGGGACCTGGATACTAGACCCAATCTTAAGTAGTAACCGCACATTTGGCTGAAATCGAAAATGGATTCATGTATTAATACTTTAAATACTATAGATACTAACAATCTAGTTCCATGAAACCCTATAGTTGCTTGTTTGCATGTCAATAGTGCATTCTTGGTGATCTTCACCCCCTGCCACACATCCTCGCGTTGAATTGCAGGGTATCGTGTAGATGTAGATATGACCGCTAAACATGCATTTCATTTGCGGATACCGCATCAAAGAAATCACGCCTCAGAATGTAACTTTCATGTGAAAACTACCTCAGAAAGCAACTTCTTAAAGGCAAATTTCACAGAAAGGGACAAGTGGCTGATTAGGCTAAAGATGCGTTGTTGATGGTACATACAATAGGGCTCTGATTTCCAACCTAGGTTGCACGTACTCCACGGGATACACGCTTGATGATGTAGGGGTGCGTGGCGAAAGTATATCAATAGTGAAAGTAACAGCAAGAACACTCGTTTGCCTGAGATTTTTCTTCCAGCCATGGGCGAATAGCACTATCGGCGAGTACACTCATATTGTTAACGACAACGCTAAAGGCCGCTTTACACGATACAATTTTTTGTACAATTCCTTGTACAAACGCTTGTATGAGAAAATTGTACCGTGTAAAGCGGCAAATTGTGTGAACGCTTGTGCGAAACTCTGAATGACTACGTAAAATAGAATCTGTTCTAATTCCATTCAGACAAGCATACAATTTCGTTAGTTTAGTTTAGTTTAGAACGTTTAGTTTATACAAGCGTTTGTACAAAAAATTGTATCGTGTAAAGCGGCCTTAAGGAATCCACTGTAAACAAATAACAGCTGCATACGCTTCATTCATTTATGAGAGGAGAGATGGCTAATGAATAATGGATAGTTTATGTAAAAGGACTGCCGTGGGGTACTAAAATGAAAAGAGAGTGGGACTCGCTGAAACAGGGAATAAAAGATATGAGAAGAGCACAAAAAGGTATCTAGTCTCAGTTACAGCTACTCTTCTAACTATGTAATCAGTTACAAGCACGGTCACTTTATACTACTACTTTGTACTAAGGGACTACGGTTACAAGTACCAATTTCATTTGAAGTAACTTGTACAGTAACAAGAAGATCAGTTACTTTTCAATACATTTTAGAAACGGGTCTAAGAGATCGATACGGGAGGGTCTATTGCATACTGTTTTTCACATCAATTATTGTTTTAACACACTATGTAATACAAATATTTACGTACAATTCCAATAATTACCTAATTTAGAAATAGTATCACTGGATGCACTTGTGGTGGCTCCAATGAATTAATTGGCCAAATTTTTCAGATGTAGGTTTTCATATCTAAACACTAGATTGAACACTGAACCCGGTTACTTACTAGGTTTTTCTATATTAAAATGATTTTAATGGTCGGTATTGCCCACTGGCATCCTTACATTTGAACTGATGAAGGACGCTACATGCAAAGGATCAATAAAAGCAAACTCACGAACACTTAAGAACCCTAGCTCCAATTCCAAGTTTCTAGGCATCTCCTTTTCATATTTTCGGTGTATTATAGTGCCTTCAGTTAATATAAGTACATTCAAATGCGATGAGTGAAGTAAATATTATTAGTATATATCGTTACCTACATGGAATACTACGTTTACAGCTGGTGGCGAACATTTCTTCTGGTATAATACCTTCTTCACATGGGCTATTCCATTGATTAGATTTCCATGCGTCCACCACCAATTCGTATAAATTAGGATTTTTTTTGGGGAACGGAAGAAGGTTCGAGTGGAACTCGGCTTCGGCTGGGAAATACGGGAAACCCGGATCGTAGTCCCAGCTTCATAACTGGAATTAGCTAGCTCTGAACGAAAGGCCCCACGGATCCACAAGGTCCGGAGTACTAACTCGAAAGCATGCCACATCACTCAAGACGGAACCGGTATACGTACCAATAAAACTTATCTCTCACTATTGGATTTTCCAACCCGGCCCTTGGGGATGGGAACCACTGCTCAAGCCACCACATCATACCCATCTCTCCCAAATTCGTATGATTGTAAAATTTCGTCCAAATCACGTCTCATTGCTTTACGGTAATTTTTAAGAATTTTCGGGGCACAAAGAGCGAAAGTAAAACGGTGATAATTATCGCAACAAATTACAATCGAGCTACGCTAAATCAGACAATCTTTCCAGCCTTGCAGGAAAGCAAAAACAGATTATTATCACGGTGGTTACGTTATTGACTAACTTATTTGGACATAACTTTAGCCTTTAACTTAAGAAATTATCACTAAGCGAGCGAGAGATGATAATGATTGCGTCATCGACTATACTGTGGCTCACATGCATCAGTATGCCGGGAAAAGCGGTGAAAGAAGTTAATGTGATCGGCAGTCAAATAACAGATTAAAAGGTTTGTTTTAACACTAGGACGCCCGGACTTCTCGACATCATTCAACGCCCAAATGGGGTCATTTTGACCCCCGGTAATTAATAAGTTAATTTTTCACAAGGCATTTATATGTTTACATTTTTAGTGTTTTTTCATTAAATAATGCCCTAGTTCTTCACATTTATCGATTTTATCAGTTCATTACAGCAATGTTTTTCTCAATATAACTATTTTTTTAAATATCAACTTTGAGGTTTGGTATAATTTTCTCGTTTTTCTTTAATTTCATTTTTTCTTGCCTAAAATGTTGACACTCAGTAAACAACAAATGTCACTTACTTTATTTAAACGTATTTATTTGTTGTTTTTGCACTGTGCACTGTTTTATGATGAATGATTTGTCCTGCCAAAATTAAAAATACCATCTGAAAAAATGTAAAAATAATTGAGTAGCCTAATGAAAATAGTTTTCATCATCGTCAGTATTTCAATCCTATGATTGGTTTACTGCAGCCCTCCATTACGCCCTATTTAGTGTTAATTGCCTAACGCCCTGGTATGTTTTCTCTTTCACGTCCTGCTTTATTTGCTCTAGATACTTGCCCCTTGGTCTTCCTTGTGGGACCTTCCCTTCAATCTTCCCCTCTATTATATTTCTAACTAATTCATTGTGCCTCAAGGTATGTCCATCTTCATCTGATCTTCTGCACACCTCTTCATTCCTCACTATATCAGTCAATTTAATCTTCAACATTCTCCTCGAGCACAATGTTTCGAAGGCTTCAATTCTTCGCTGGCCTGCTTTCCCGATTTTCCATGTATCTGATCCATAGAGTACTACGCTCCATGATAAAGTGCTTCCTTGTTTGCAGCCGTAAGTTCTTTGTGCACAGTAGCTGTCTCTTCTTCATAAACGCCTCCTTATCTTGTGCTATTCTGCGCTTGATGTCAGTTGAGCTTCTTCCATCCCAAGTGATAGTGCTACCGAGGTACGTGAAGTACTCCACTTGTTCCAAAGTCACTCCTCCAATTGTGGTATTTGCCCTAAGCTTCTCTCTTCCACACACTAGGGTTTTAGTTTCCTATTAGTATTGCTCTTATTATATTATTGAAGTACTTAGTCATGGATGCTTGCAAGTTCCCTCGACTTTCTGCTACAACTGCGATGTCATCAGCAAACCAGAGCATGTTTATTTCTTCGCCATTCACCTTGATGCCCTTGATACCAATTTCCTCTGCGTCTCTTATTGCTTCTCCCAGGTATATTATATATTGAATAACACTGGGGAGAGGTTTGAATCATTCTCTGACTCCTTCATTTATTTTGGCTTCTATCTTCCTTCCGTCTTTTATTTGCATTTTGGTGACCTGGTTCTTGTAGAGCCAGTAGATTTTTCTTCTATCCTTGTAATCCATTCCAATGATTTCCAGTATCTTGAACATCTTGCTCTATTCCACGTTGTCAAAGGCCTACTCCAAGTCCACGAATGCCACATACAACAGCTTGTTTACGTGTATAATTTTCTCGGCCAGTATCCTTCAGCTGAGTATTGCCTCCCTAGCTCCTTGGTTTTTCCTAAATCCGAATTGATATTCCGAAATATTCCCTTCCATTCCTCTGCTAATAATCTTAGTAAGTATTTTCGATGTGTGTAACACCAGGGTAAAGGTTCTGTGTTCTTCGCATTTCCTGCTAATTTCACTCTTCTGGAAATTCTCTGGTGGCCTTCCACTGTCGTAGCTATCTCTGATTATTCCAAGGAGGGTATCTTTTGCTTTGACCCCGAGTGCCTTGAAAATAGTAAATGAATATTATATCAAATAGTGAGCTTACTTTTAGATTCCACCCTTCCTAGTGCCTCTACTGAGTTCATCAAATGGGTACTTATCGTCACATTCTGAGGATTCTGTTTATTCTTCACAAGTTTCAAATGTCAGCTTGCCGTCGGATTTGTCAAATGAACACTCTCCACCATTTACTCAACTTATTGAATCTTATTCAGCTCAACAAGAATGTCAGCAGAACATTATGCTGTTCTTTGAGAAATTTTTGATCACAGCTATCTTCAAAATACCGATCACACCGCAAATTCGTCCCGCGAAGCCACGAACAATGGACAACAAATACACGAACTTCACTTGCTGTCACTGTGAGAACGAGTTCAAAGTTTGAGGCTTTACTTTGTGGAACCACTCGATAGGAAAAGAAAAACCACTTTGCACATTCCACACAAAGGTTTTATTGGTTTCTACTATAGTTTAGACAATATATGTCATAATCAAAATCGATCATGACATATATTGTCGAAATTAATAAAACCTTTGTGTGAAATGTAAAAAGTACGTGAATCGTGAATAAAAGAACGAGTTTTATTCTCCACTCGTCCTTCGAAGAGAAATAATTAGATTTGGAGTCAACTAAGTTGATAAATTCGTGCGAAACGGGTAAACAAAATTGCATTCTCCTCACACCACAGAGATTGACGATGTATGATGATATCAACAAAGTAATTACTAAATAATTCACGTGTAAGCAAAAGGAAAAGTGAGGACGTGATGGGGAAAGGAAACAAAACTTTTTTGTAAATTGATACGAACTTGGAAGATAAGTAACCGAATGAAAAAGATAAGACGACAGAGCAGTGAGCACATATGCAGCAGAATGATACAAAAATTCAAATAAAACAGGACCTCTAGCAGAAATAAAGCGCGCAAATGAACGCTTGGGTCAAAATGACCCCACTTGGGCGTTCAAGGTAAAATATGATTAAACTCCTCAATGGATTATTTTAGGAAGGTAACAATTTATGCAAGTGAACACCTATTAAAAATATTAAAAGTCACGAGAAGAAATTCTGTTCTCTTAAAAAATGAGATCAAAAAATAAATTTAAAAACACGAGGGGGTCAAAATGACCCCTCTGGGCGTTCTAGTGTTAACAACATAACATATCAGAAAGATAAGAGGGAAGCACATTTTTGCATTACTTTTTCTCTCCCCTTCATACATGATTACCTGGAGGACCTTGCAGCACATTCTTGAGGTGGACAAGATGTCTCAATCAGCGATTAAATTGAAGCAACTGAAAAGCATGGTTGTATCATCCTGAGAACTCAGAACTATATCGTTACTGCTCCACAAGCAGCATCGAAGTGTCCGTCAAAAACTTCCAAAAATATCATCTGTGTTTCAACCCAGGCTTGCTAAAAATAGCAACTGTAACCGCTTAAATACCTCCCTTTCGGAAGAATGGATTTGCCTTAGGTTACACAAGGTACGAATTCGACAATGAATAAGCCCCTCCTTCAATGAGACATGATACCGGGATATGAGAAAAATTAGACTGATTAGAAAGATTAGATTGTAGCTAATAATATGAGGCTATTAATGGGCTTTGTGGTTGATCCAAACTATTCTACAATAGTAGGATATAACACTGATTAATTAAAATTCTTCTACGTAAAAATGAGTTATTTATAAAAAAAATCCCTGAAAATATTTATCACATTTACAGTAGGGTTTCAATTAACAGAAGGGACCTTGCTTACCTTGTGTACAAGTAATACTTTATGTCCTCATCGGGGCAAGTGTTGGCTCTTTTCCATATGCAACGCCAATAATGGATGTCCAAATCATTGAGGAATGTCTGATGAGTTGTTCGAAGCACTGTAATAGAAAATGACATCTTGATTGACGTCTGCACATCACACTTAGCAAAGAAAGACACCATTAAACACAGAAAACGTAGTGAGTGAAAATAATTCATAGGTATCTATTCCAAGTATAGCGGAGAACTTAGCATTTCCATTCATTTTTAATTTACGAGCAATTGCCGCCCTTTATAAAGCTACTGCCACAAAAATAAAATTTTCACGAGGAAGAAGAACGATATTAGCAATGGAAATCAAGCAGGATTCGTCCCGAAGTATCTAATAATATTATCTGGTGACATTAACTAATAACAAGAGGAAGTTACATAGTTTATATTTGCTCCAATTATCATTGTCCAGCTTAAAACTATCCTCCTAAAAGTGCAATGGAAAATATGCTTTTAAGATACCAACTATGTATTAGCATAAGATTTGTGGATTCAATCAGCAAAGTTAAGATAAAGAGATTATAGACATTACCATCAGTCATGTTTTGTGCGAAAAAACTACCAAATATCCTAGTTTTCGGGCATAAAAGCTAAATTATTTTGCTGAAACAGGAGTGGATAAGTGTTATAAATATTTTTTACGGTCAACGTAACTCAGAGTAACAGAGGAAAATTGGCTATTGTGGGTTTTTTCTTGAAGTAATGCTTATTTTACATATGCAATGCAAATTTTTTCATTGCATATCTTGATAAAATTGAAAAGAGGACAAGATCTTCGATCATTCGCACTCACTTTAGTTTCATATAACGCTAATTCAATGGTTTTTCGTCCACAAAGACTGTGGGCATAAAATAACTAGTATTAGTAAACTATTGTGGTTTAACTGGGGAAATAACCCATCAATCAAGGTATTCATAAATGACTTATTCAAATACGTGTAGTTGAGCCGCCCCAATAAAGCTCCATGAACTACTTCTTTTGAGATAAAAGACGTATATTTGCATGAGGTATGTAAGTTCAAAAACTTTTGCCAAAACCTAAAACAATAAAAACGCTTTAAGCTATTTGCCACGATGATTCAAACTTCTGATAAATGTCCACTTTTTTAGTTGCCTGATGGAAGTGAAGCTTTTAGTCACATGCTAGCAATATCAGCAATATTATTGCAAGGTGTCAAGACTGAGGCAACCAGTTGAATTAGAAATATACGAACATATTTGCTTCTGGGAAGAGAATTCCCATCACATTCATACCATATGCTGGGAAGATGGGGAAGAAGCATGGCTACCAAGTGATTTTTGGGCACCACAAATACATAGGAGAAAATGCATTTGAAACATCGGCAATATAGAGCCTTAGTTTCACCAATCTAATAGTGAAAATATATGTGAATGAAAGAGTTTGGGATTGTGTAATTTCACGTGGGGAAATTAAGGCACGAGTATTTTCGTATAAGCGCAGAAAGATTTCATTTCTGAAGCACCCCATAAACGATGGATACCGTTTAATGGCACAAACAAAATTCCCGTGGGCGAACACTTAATTTGTTTTTAATTAGATTTCTAAACCAAAAGCTTACCTAGTTTTAATAGATCATTAAAAAAACTAGGACGAGAGCCGCGATCGATATGATAATTACCTCGAAGACCAACTGGGAGAAGACCGAACGAGGCCTAAATTAAAGCCAGCGAATGGTTAAAGTTGATTGCTACTTT
Source organism: Platycnemis pennipes (assembly GCA_933228895.1). Classification (NCBI taxonomy): domain Eukaryota; kingdom Metazoa; phylum Arthropoda; class Insecta; order Odonata; family Platycnemididae; genus Platycnemis; species Platycnemis pennipes. Next base: position 60,836,866 of record OW121853.1, read on the forward strand.
TCCCGAAATGGAAAGTTAAGAAATATATACCAATGAGCCAAAAGCAAGAATACTTTTCCAAACATTTATTTTTATGGGCACCTATCAGTACTTTTAAATTAAGTTTATTTGCATTTTTTTCAAAATTCATCAAAAACAGCAATCATCTGAAGTCTCACTACTATCAGTATGATATCAAATTTTTCGCAATTTTCAAGACCTAGATTTTAACAATAATTAGTTAACAATGCATTCTGTCTTGCTACTCAGGGCCATTTTCCTTCGAAAGAAATAGAAGAATTGCAGGCAGAATTAACTTTTATACAATAAATTACTACATTATGGACACATAGACGTCATTTAAATACTTTGTGCTCAAGTAGCCTAAATTTAATTAAATGTTGACTAGATAAAGATACAATGTGATGGAAGAAGAAAAAAATAGTGGACACCACTCATTATGTCAAGGATTCTTCCTAAACGTATTAATCGTTAAGGCTATAAAATCATTTTTGACTAATCGGAAATGAAAATTGATGGAATATAATATTTAATCCATCATAATTGGAATATAATATTTAATCTTTAAATGGCCCTCATGATTTACATTGGTTTTCGGGCCCCTAGAGACTGGGTTCCAAACAACGAGATTAGAACGATTTAATTTTTTGCGCACGATATTTATCGCCAGGTTGAAGGATCATAATATCACTTCTGATGATAAATACTAAAAAGAACTCGAAATTGAGTCTCACTAATTTTTTCACGTCATTTAAACAATAAATTTAAATAACTTTTAAAACTCATGAGTACAATGTAACTGCGTGAACATCGATTGAAAACTGCATTGATGCACCCAAAAAACACCCAAAGCTACTACAGTCCGAAATTCGTATGGGCGGGCATCGAACCCATGACTTCTGGACAAGAAAACGAAGAAAATTACAGTTTCTGGCGAGATTTCGTGGAACAGGTCTTACAATATAGAATGAAACAAGTGGTCGTATTTGCCCATTGTTTTATTCGGTATAAGACACGCTGCTTGCTTCATTCTCTATTAAGGAAAGGAAGATCCGAGCAAAGAAGTACAATGCTATTTGTACATACTACCATGCCACAGGCAAATCCTCAATTTTGGGGGAGTGAGTTGGTGCGGTGACTATAGTACTGGTCTCCGACCCTGAAGGCCCGAGTTTGAATCCCGGCTGGGGTACAGAGGTTTTAGCCATAAACTGGTTCCTACTTGGGTACTAAGTGGAGAAATCTCACTGCTCAGCACTCCGTCCACTGGATGGGACGTTAAACCGTTGGCCCTTTGGTGACATGACCAGTATGCAGACTGTGCCGAGGCCCGGTTTCTCTCCACTCCCTGAAAAATTCCTTCCTCGACCCAATCACCCACCTAACCCAAAGAGTACAAATGACCTTAGTTGTCGCACGCTTCCCCAGAATAAATACTACCAGGTTTTCGGCAATGGATGACTATGGATTATTGCATAAGAATGGGAGGGAAGAGACATTAAACTAAATTTCCTCTCTTGCCTGGGAAATTTGGCGTGGGGTTCTTCAAAATTTGGATGAGTTCTCTGAAAGAAATTCGTTGCATATATTAATGTAATCAATTTCGTGTATTACGACTGTGAGGTTCCCTTGGTCTATCTTGGTGAGCCACAGAGAAAGGAACTAGCTCCCCTACTCTGATGTACTTCACACGCTAGCAATTGGGGTTAATTAGTATTTGGTGAGGATAGAACTCACCCAATACTAACTAAGCTAAGATGACTAATGAGGTGAGCTTTACCCTCACAACACATAACAACCTTTGGGTTTAATACAGCAATTAAATACAGTAATATTTATTTATATAAACAGCTAACTAATCCATAAATATTACATTACTTTGTATAAACTAACACTTTAGTGTAATTAATAAGAAACATTTCCGTTGTCTCAATTCGACATTTCTACCAATATACTCAGGGTGGTAGCACTTATGCCTCTCAGTTGCATGTAAGTAGTGTACGGACGGAGTAGTAGTTTTTGCGTGCCTGCATGGTATTAAGTGTAAACTTATTCCCTCTGATTGATACTGCATGCGTGGTGATGGTTCGCCCCCTCCCACACACCCTTTCGGTGGATTGCAGGGTATTATGTAGATGAATGTGAACCCGAAGGCAGAGCATCGACTATGTTGGCTCCATTCGACCCAAAACCGATACGAATCATCGCCAACGCCCGCCTCATCTCGGAAAAAATGAGATAACTGCGGATTCGGAGGTGAAAGTGCCGTCGGGTGCATGTGGGTTCGAATTTCCTGCCGCGGGGGAAAGGGGTGAAATTTCGACATGGAGGCGATAAACGCGCCCCGCGGAACGCCAGCCGAAAAAGTTGGAACGGGGATACAAGGGACGAGAGCGGCCGGTGGGGCAGCCGGCGAAATTTTGTAGTTCAAGGACTTCAAGGTGGATACACTCCCGGTGAAGAACGATGTGGCTAATGCTGTAGGACGAGCGTGGGGCTAAAATTACGTAACGACGATCAAAAAGATTCCCGGGCCGCTTCACGAGGAAAGTTTCCGAAAATTCCAACCGGAGTTTCTCCCTCCTCCCTGTTACGTTCCAGCGGGAAGACGGCTTTGTGTGATCATCACCTCTCACGCGGGAAACCAAAATACCGACGGTGCAATTAAGAAACGAGGCTGGATGGATGGGGGAGATGGTGGGTCCTTGTTGTAACAACTGAATTCGATTTTAGGAGATATAATAGCAAAATACATATCGCGGCTACTAGCCCATGCTTTAAATACGATAAAAAACACGGCATTCCGCTCCTAAGAGGATATCCGAACTCACTTTCTTCGTTTTTCCAGGACAGCTCACGACTAGACTGGACACCGAAGGATTCTTTTCATTTCAGTCGATTTATTTCCCAAAACCCCTTCACCTCGAAGAGTATGGCGGGCGTGGTAGCCGGGCCGGAATGAACTGTCCTGGCAAGTCGTGGCCGGTCGTGGGTTTGAATGCCGCGCAGGGGGATTGAGTTTGAAACCGTCGGGATTATCTCGAATAGAGGTAACCAAGGAGTATTGAATTTCCGCAACGAATGGTTCGCAAATATTGTGTGTTAAAACTGCTGATTCCAACCTCATTCATTGTTTACACTTGTGTTTTATCTCATCTGGGGTCTCTACAGTCGATACAGATGAGAAAAACTCTAGTGAAAACAATTAATGATATTGAACGAGCGATTCATGCACATTATATTTGAAAACCATTCATGTCTGTATCAGGTGACTCCTTATCCTTATTACCTAGTCGATATAATTCCGACGGTTTCAAACACAACCCCGTTATAGATGCTGAGTTTTTCCTCGGATTGAGATCTTAGGACAATTGGTGCGATATATTCTCAAATGTTGGAGCACTTTAAACCCAAGACTACCAGTAATCGATGAGCAGGATTACAACAAACCTCAAAATAATTCCAAAACATATGGTATGTCATTTTTAGCGAAATAAACAAGAAAAAATTAAGTCACCAACCCGTATCTTTAATTTCTTTCACACATCTGATAACGTATCATTATCCTGAGAAAACTGGATAAGGGATGAGTAAATAGTTTGATACACTGCAATGAAAATCTCCCTCGAAATTAGATACTCTTCGGTTGCAGTTGAATTTAAAGACACGTAAGCAAAGCATACGGCTAGAAATATCTTTCGTCATGATTTTTTTTGTGTGAATTCAAATAAAAGCAAGCACTTCGTGCAATGGTTTATTACCATTTTTCTGCGAAACAATGCACGAAGAATTATCCTAAATGTAGTTTAGGTCTCGTAACGACCGGTTTTCAAATTTTCAGAAGTGACAAGAAGGAGTTAGCATCAAATAGCACCTTCAACTCAGTTTATCTTTCACAGCAAACGAAGGCGGAGACGTTTTAAGATACGCAAGTGTCAAGGTGCATAAGCTCGCCGCCACAGCCGAAAATAAGGAACTGACCTTGAGCTGGTACCGCAATTCCGAGAGTCAACTTCAAGGTCTACTTCCGGCAATAAATCAAAAGGAACGATGTTGCCGTTTCATGAAAGTCATACAAGAACAAGGTGATTATAGTGATTTCCAAGCGTAAATATCATCTGGTGATTACCGCAAATAAAACACAAGATATCACTGAGCGGAGTGATTTGCGCAAATGATTTTAGGCACGGTCACAGTCCTCCATGAGTTGTTTCCCGACTGATGTCATTATTGGCATGAGTTAAAAACTAAATGAAAGATTGAAGGAAAAATTACCACTCTCTGAACATTTCTACAAGAAATACATACACCACTTGAGCGCAGAAACCATTCCATCGTCTTCGTTTCCATTTTTGATGATCAGCGAACAAGGGTGTACCGTGAGAAATCGCCGTCTCGTGTTTTTCTACTACTCCTTAATGATCGATCAACGCTGAACGCCATAAAAAACGACGCCCAATCAGCCGTTGAATTTGGAACAAAAACCAACAGCAGGGCAACCGAGCTGAACGGAATATTTTTCACGGCAATAGCTTTGCTTCGCAAGGTGGCGGATAGAGGAAGACTCAGCTTCGACATTTCCTCGGGAGGAAGAGGAAAAGAAACGGGTCAAACGTTTCCTAGACATCTCTTTTCTTTTCCGGTGAATTTTCTGTTGTCCAGGCCAAGACAATTTCAATTAACTCAACATCTGAACTTCCGGACGAAGAGACAATTACGGCTTTAACGGTAAAATACACTATTAATACGAACACAGTCATCTAATGGTTCGATAAGGAACTAAAGATATTTTGATACCCACTTATGTTACAGACTCATGTTGGTAAAAGGGAATCAGCAACTATTTTCTGGCCATATCGGTCGAGAAGGCAGATCCTTCCTCTTGGTGAGAAGTACCTATGTCTTGAAAAAGAGCTTCGATGCAAATGTCAAGGCTAAGTACCTACGCACCAACTCTCTTGCGCCTTAATATAGACTCCCCGAGAGCACGGACGTATGAGAGAGTTATCAATCCACTCGCACCAGCGGAAACTAGCGAGAACATGCCCTCTTCGTACACAAATTGCTTTCATAAAAACATAGAAAAGAAAATATAGTAACTTTTCACGCATAAGGGCAAGCCGTTGCTTAAGAGTTTATAACGTGAACTCGAACATGGCACCTTTTGAGGGCTATAAAGATTCTTATACGGAATCTAGAAAGGCTGCGGAATGAAAACAAATTGAAATGCATACATGAACACATTCACAAGCCAGTCCTACAAATTATACGCACTCAACGACATGCCCATTCACGGATGCGAGCGAAATTTTCAAACCTCGCATTCTCACAACCATTCTTACTTATGGCAGAATCGCTACAGCTACATCAAAATGTGACAGAAAGGGATAATATTTTATCTCCTATATCTGAGATTAAACAAGAGGAGACACAACAAAAAGAATGAGTGCCATGAAAGTATCATGTATCAAAATCAATCAAATTTTCACGGTTGGCCCCGAAACCGTGATTTCACGGTTACCAAAAGACAGGTTACTGACGCTAATATAATGTGAACTTGGTGGTTCAAAATAAAATTGTGGTTTTTCCAAGGGAAGAAACATAGAGTGCCCAAGAGCTTAAGTGGAACGAGCACGCGCGCATTCAGTGACCATTAAACAATTTTTTCCGGCACCTGTCATCAATTGCATGAAAATATTAAATGCACGTCACGAAACGAAAAAACAATGGCAAGACCTGAAATGTTAATAAGTAGCACCCCAGCTCTTTGGAAGGCGGATTGAATAACGAGCGGAGATCCGAAAAAGAATCACAGGCTAGTTACATCATCAACAGCTTGAAGAAGCGAATTCTTCATCATGAAGTTAGCTATTCAGAATAAAGCAGTCTCCTTAATAAAAAGAACAGAATACCTACTCGGGAATACCCTCAAGAGATACTTTTCTATAACATATCTATAGAATTTCTCCCCCCTCAAACGTTTCTGGAAGGTCAGTGCTTCCCAGATAACATAACATTCCTGTGTTTTCGTGGGTTTCCACTTGGGTGGTTTCACTCTCGATTCTCCGCAACTTTACGAAAAACGGGACGAAATCCAAGCCCTGAAGTTCTGAAGTTGAGCGCCCTTTGGCTATCAGATTTGGGTGAGGCAAACCTTGACGTAAAAAGACCAAAACACATCCCATTTGCGGCCAAGTATCGAGTGCTACGTACTCTGATAAAAGTTGTGTTCAACCCTAAGGTTGGTTTTTTTGACAAGTGAGGGTAGAGATCACCCGCACTAAGCCATCGGTTTGTGAAATTCACATATTCAGGGTAGGGGGGCCAGTTCCTTTCCCAGGGCCATCTGCAATCATTATGCAATTCCTATTATGCTAGATTCGACCAGATAAATAAGATTGGAGAGATAGATTTTCGTACTGATCGATTTCAAAATGGTATTTTTCCCCCGTACTATAAGAGAACAGAATAGGCAGCATAGCAGAGGGATAGGTAGGGGAAATATTTAAGAGTAGTCTGTAGTGCATGATGCATGTATTAATCCCTTAAATACTATAAATACTAACAATCTAGTTGCACGAGACCCTATAGTTGCTTGTTTGCATGTCAATAGTGCATGTTTGGTGATCTTCACCCCCTGCCACACACCCTAGCGGTGGCTTGCGTGTGGATGTAGATATAGATGTAGATGCAATTTCCTACGAAGTTCCAACACGCAGAAAATGGAATCACGAGTATTTTAGGTGGGGGTGTCCAGAAAGGCTCTTGCCCGGGATTTGAACCCGGGACCCTCCGGTAAGTAGTTCAGCGCTCTACCCACTAAAATTATGACGAATGGTCAATACTGTGCACCTTCGCGGGTCCGAGTAAATGACTGACGGGGTCCTTAAGAGGTAATCACGGTTAAAAAAAAGGTACGTAGAGGACTTTGTGCTGCTTGTACGAATGTGATTGTATATTTCTAAGATGAATAGGTATGAAAGATGTGCTTCACTGGAATAGTCGTGTTAAGAGATAAGTGGGTGGATCGTCTCATTAAATAGGTAAGTGATTTATTGTTGTAAAAGTGGGGAGTAATCTCTGGAAACCACTGGTGAATGTAAACAAAGATGAACCTACTGTTTAATGTAAACCCCCGAAAGAGTAAATATTAGAATTAATGAACAAAAGTGAAAACAGAAACGATATAATAGTGGAAAAATGAGACTGCTTGCAGAAATAAATGAATAAAAGAAAGAAGTAAATAAAGATTTTTCAAGGTCTACGACCAAAATTTAGGTTTCCTTTGGCGGCCAGATGTGTAGGGAGTGTATGTTGTCAGTAGAATTGGTAGTGTGTGTCCCGCATGCTATTCCCTAATATTAAATGTAGAGAATGTACGCAGTGCATGTTTATTGATAACTCACCCCCTGTCACACACCCCCAGGTGGCTTGCAGGTTAGTCTGTAGATAGAGATATAGGAAGTCGTGGAGAGAGCTCACCTTGGATAAATGTGCAAAAATCAACAACGTCATCCACAATGTTAATGCAGAGAAATTTGGTAAACAGATGATCAAAAATGTAAATACGCACATATCAAAAAAATTTTAAAATTGGAGTTTAGACTAGTATATAATTACTAATCCTTTTTATGCATGCATGTTTGGTGTGAGTTCACTCCCTGCCACACACGTTTATGGTGGCTTGCAGGGTAATATGTAGACGTAAATGAACCAGTATCCCAGAGTATTACCCACGAAGACAATGCACTGTGACCGGTCGATCAGTTGAACCAGTTTTCCATCTAATCATTACGAGCAATTCTGCGAGCATACCGAAGTGTATCTTCGAGAAGGAAAATTTGTGAGCATGACGATCAATGGTATGAATTCGTCCGGCAAACTGCACTTCTCCGCATATGCAACAGGCTATCACGCGTCCTGAGTAGCCATGCTTGCACTAGCATAGATGTAAGGCTACTCGTGAGACATTTCATGCAGCCTAATGCAGCAATTTCACACCGAAGAATCACGAAGTGCTAATTCACGCACACTGATCGACACACGAACCCCGGACGGAATCCACAGGGAAAATACCGTCCGGCAGGAAAAGTTGCCGGAATCTCCAGACCGCCTCCCGCGAATTCTACCGGTTGAACCCCGTGGATCCCCACGCCTCGCCCCCGTACCTTGCAAGAGCAGGACCAGGAGAGCTGCAGCGCGTCTCAAACCCATGGCTGGGACTGAAGGGTTGACCGACGGATAGCTGTGATTTGATTCTCCTACGCCTAAACCCCCCACTCGGCACCCTGCCACCCTCTCCCGATCCCTTATCTTCCCCCTGGGACGATCCCCTTCGCCACAACGAACCAGCACACCAGCCCCACCGACGTCTGACTTGAGCGACCGATGAGGTCTTAATAGCCGCCCCACGAGAGAACACTCCCGCCATTGACGGGACGGACTGCGAGTGGAAGGGGAGAAAAAGAGGGGATTGGATGGGATATTGCACCGTCGGCAGGGGATTTTCGGTGGGGGAGGGAGGTAAGGGAGGAATCGGGGAAAGAAAGAGAGAGAGAGAGTGGTGATATAAGGGAAACAGAGATGTAGGCAGGAAGGAGTGGTGGGGGGAAGCGGATGGAGGAGAGGGACTGACGAGATATGGGGGTCAGGAAGGCTTGGTGGGGTCTGGGGGGGAGAGGGGGAGGAATGGGGCGGGTTAGAGCCGCAGAAAAGAGCAACGGGGGAAATTGGGCTGCGAAGTGTGTGGAGGGCGTCTGGCACAAATCCGGGCATAATATTTCGTAAATACGACCGCCGCATAAAAAGTGAGGCGTATCGACGAAAGCAAACAAAAAATACCACGACCTTTCCTACGGGTCGTTTTACACGGCGACTGATATCATGCGCATGGCGTTCATGCGTCGTGTAACACGCATAACTCATCGCATGATCAAAATTAGAATATGTTCAAATAATCAAAATTAGAACATATTGTAATTTTGTCTTGTTTTTGAGTGGGTAGAAGAGGATTCAAATAAACAAGAGTAGGACGAAATGCAATTCCCTGTACTTTTCGTACATACCTAACTTATTGGCTTGCCCAAGGAGTATTAACAATCTTATATAATTCTTAAGCATGGGTATGCACCTGATGTTCTACAATTAATAACGATTTGGGCGAAGTTGAGTTTATAATATTATATTACGTACGTATTCGCTTCTTTTGATGATTCTTGTGACAAGTATAAATCAATAAAATATTAGAACAGAACATGAAAACTAGGACTGAAAAAAAATCCATTAAACTATTTCCAACGAAACTTTTCCGTTGTCTCTCATCCCAATCATGAGGATGTAACCTAACTCCTGTTTGTAATCACAACTTCCACGAACATGGACAAATTAAAACAAATAACACATATTTAACCTTTAATTAGTTCAATTTCTTATTCCGAGAGATACTCCTACACACTTCAAGCATAATTAAACTTGTTGTACCCTTATGAATTCTTGTTGAGTAATCAGGGAACGGTACGGTCATTAATACGATTCACCCGTCGCTAAAAATCTCACTGTAATAGCTAGCCGGATAGGAATAGTAAAATACAATGCAATGATCAACATGTAAATCAAAGGAAAAACAAGGTATGTACCTCTTGTCACAGAAATTAATCCTCTTGTCGTCATGTCCGGACTCCCATAACCATTTCTTGTGAGATCGTAATATCGTCAGAAATTTCTGCAGCGTTGTTCTTAAGAAATTACGATAGACCTCACAGTCCGTTAACAACAGTTCATTTAGAATCAAGATTAGCATACCTCGATTTCAATTTCTACTCTCTTATCTGTGTTTTTTTAGCTTTCTCCGACAAAAATGTGGCTGCCACCATTGTAATGGTCCATCTGGCAATGAAAACGAAAACTAAACCATATTGATCTATCAATAATAGCTCTACTTCACTTCACATTAACTTAAACCTCAGTCTCTACAAGGCTTATTTTATGGGTATTATAATCACTATATATGTACACCATGTTTTATTTCATCAATCACGTATACCAGACGACGTCAGCAAACCATTCAGACCATCTAAATAGCTGCGAGGTCCAACATTTCTCGTGAATCGATATGTTCTATCGATAGGTCAACCCCTGGCGCGTCTTTTCAGGGCATACAATTAAAGGAGTTAATTCATGCGCATAATCATTCGCCGTGTAAAACTGCCTGAATTCACTGCACGGCGCGATGCATAAAATAACATATTCGAATAACACTCGACCTAATAATATCCGCACACATTAAAAATTAAAATCCAGCTGATGCATTGGAAAATGCTTTTAAAAAAACCCTGAATATTGGGGAAAAACAGTTTTTATTGATTTATTATGAATCATTTCCACCATGTGACGATAGGTACCATGAGTATCCCATTGAATTGCCGAGCAGGAGCAATCTAAACCCAGTGTGGAAAGGCTAAGATTGTTGTGAAAATGACAGGAGGGAGCAGCAGATTGGGGTTTCATTGAAAATGCTAGATAAAATTTTGAACGCAACTAAATCAATTAAATCCTAGGTTTAAATCTTCATCACTGCAGCAGTTCAAAGTCCAAGTCAGATGATCGGGTTGCTGTGGTGACTAGATCACTGGTCTCCCTTCCTCGAAGGATCAGGTTCGTTTCCCGACAGAGGCAGAGATTTTTTACTGCAGCATTTCTCCCATCTTGAGTTCGGCGTGGACAGCATTCCATCCTCAGTACATCGTCCATCATATAGGATGTTAAACCGTTGACCTCTCGGCACCTTTCGTTAAGACTGAGACTAATACCAACGCAGAGTCATTTTCTCAAAACTTCCTCCATTCCCTGGAAAATCCTACCTCCGCACAATCACCCAGCTTTCCTAAATTGTGCCAACGATCTTATCAGTCGGTTGCCTGCCCTAAACAACTAGTACAACCAAATCAACCTCTCTCATTCGCGTCGTTTTAGACTTCGGTAACTTCGAGGGAGATCTCCTTAAGCAACACTCTACTACTCCTCAGCGATAAAAGGAACTCATTGAATTATCGATGATTTGAGATTAAGGCAATTGAAAAGTTAGTTACTCATTTTGGGCTGGAAAGACTGATGGAATAAAGATCATCTTTGGTAGAATCTTTGGTAAATAATAGGTTGAGAATTATGTTCACTGTCAATAACGATAATATAGGTGGAGGTATCATACCCAGATATCTAAAAGAAATGAAAATCTACGAAGAAATGAAGCATTTTCACATGCAATACTGAAGTGAAAGCCATTGCCTTCTGGCATCAAACAAAGAAATATCCACCTACACTAATTAGATTGCATTGGCAAATGACGCGTTGACGAAGAGACGAGAATTAAGAGTATCTTGATTGAAATGTGAAGAGATTATTAGTATCAACAGGCTAGGATAGGTGAGTATTTGTGAAGAAGTTTAAATTTTAAGGATTGAAGATGGAGAGATACCCGACGTCGGAATTAACTTAACGAAAGGCACCAAGGGAGCACAGTTTAACATCCCATCTGATGGACGGAGTGCTGAGCTTGAAGTACTCTTTATGCATATCTCAAGTGACGACCGGTATATCATGGAAAAGTTTCTGAAGTTGCTTGGATTGGAACCCGGGTTCTTGGAATGGAATTTCAGTGTTCTAGCCTCAACACACTAACTCTATTCCAATATAGCCTTGGTTAACCTAAATTTTTCTTTTGTAAGAATAACAAAATCTATGAGTGCTTGTTTAAGTGCGATGCCAGACGATCATGGCTTTCACTACAGTGACGCATGTAAAACTGATTTATTTCTTAGGGTATTCGATTGAATGATAGACATCTTGAAATGATAAAAAACCGTATTGTAGCAGCATAAGATTTGAGCTCAGTTCAAATTAAACTACTTGGTGATGGATTACCCCTCATCAAGCCTTTTGTAGATCTAAATGTAAACCGTGCATGTATTCAAAAGCCTCTACCAGATTCAAACGATGGGCTACCACACTCTGAAATATATTCAATTCAATAAACGCAATTAAAGGAGCTACAGAATTTGAAAGACATGCGAATGACGAAAAGGATTGGAAAACCTCATTTTCCATTCATCATGAACTTGATATGAAAAAAATACCATTTCCGTTGGCGGGAAAATGCGAAAAACTTTCATCTACCCCGAAAAGCCTTATCGCCAAACTGACTCGCTCCGTTGAATCAGATGAAACGATTTCAACGCCCGCTTTTCGGATGTCCTCTTTCGCAGATCTCTGGTTTACATTAGGCAAACGGAAACCGAAAGTGAAAATTTACTCAAAGTTCAAGAGAGACTAGAAGTAAAATGAAAATCGGTGACTTAAGACCGAGCAGGTGTTGCACAATACAATAAACTTTCGTTGAATTGTAATAAGGCAATAAGTGAAGTTTTGAACGGTCGGAGCGTTGGCGGAAAAATTATAGAAGGTTAAGGTTTCTCAAGGAAGGACTTTCGAATCCTACCAGTTAGAAGCCGGCGGTGGTGATCGTGGGAAGAGATCATTTCATGGTCACCTATACCTATCATGGTACCTATATATATCAAGATGATATATATAGGTAGGATTAGGCGTATAGGTAGGATTTTCACTGGGAGCGGGAAAAGGATAGCTAGAAACCCGGCGCCGGAAATAAGCCTACTCTTCGCGAAAGTCACCAAATTTCCCATTTCTTAAGGTCCCATCCGAAGGACGGAATCCATTAGCCTACTTTTTGCGAAAGGCACCAATGGCTCACAGTATAAGGTCCCATCCAAAGGAGGGAAGTCTGAACTCAAACTCAGACCCGCCGAATGGGAATAAAGCCACTCTAGTGAAGCCACTCTTGCAGCGAAGATCGGCAAGATTTGTAAAGGGACGGTATGATAACTATATTTGCGTAACCAGTCTATTAAATGAATTAAAATGGGAATCATTGTCAGAGCGTCGGTTGAAATTTAGACTCAATCTCTTAAATAAATTCCAAGATAATATTTTCACTGATGACGTTAAAAATATTTTGCGACCCCCAACTTATTATGGTAGACTGGACCGTAGTCATAAAATTAGAAAAATTGATTGCCGAACAGACAGATTCAAAATGTCTTTTTTTCCTCGAACGTTTAGGGACATGAATAGTGGTAAATATATTCAATACGAGTGTGTCAATGGATTGCATAGGTAGTCGCATGCTAGTAGGACGGATCTTTAGTTAATCCTACTAACAGCATCATATTGCATGCTTGCTTTGCTATTTTATCTTTTTTAACTTGTGACGTTTTGACTAATATATTATTACTAATCTTTTTTTATTTTGATATGTAATGCATGTTTGGTGTGAGTTCACCTCTTGCCACACACCTTTATGGTGGCTTGCAGGGTATAATGTAGAGGTAACCAACCAACCCGTCCCCTGATGGCATTCAAGGATGAACGCTTCGGAGGGTTAAATCGAAAATTTATATGACTTAAATCGAAGTTTCCGGGAAGTAGTTACCCGCCTTTTTTGCTTCTCTGCATGAGATTCTAAAAGTACAACGTTTATCAACTTTATTCATACAGGAAGTGAAGCGTGCATAATTGATGGTACAGTGTGAAACCACACGCAATTTGACTGAAGGCAGCTGCAAAGGAATGAATTGATTTAAACGAAGGGAAGCGAGCCTGGGTTATCAGGAATAGTCCCGAACCTACCGCAAACCTGGAAAAGTAGAGAAATAGTGAATACTGCACTAAAAATCTGGAAACTGTCATTAATTCTGTGGATAACTTTCACTATTGGAGCATTTCAAAAGAATTTCTATAATATTGATTAATTTCAAAAAAAGTTTTCGGGGAAAACTTACAACAATAAGTTTCACAGTCAAAATAAGGTATTCTTCTGGAAAGACCACTATTAATAGTATTTTGCTTATATTCCCTTCACCAGCGAAATCCCAAAGAATTAAACTTGATTAGGGTAATAGCCGAAGATTCCACCAGCAATGGAATCTCCTTTGATCCTGCGACTTTTTTCCCAACTGCAATTTCACTGGTCATTAAGAGAGTGCTGAGTCACTCATCCAATTTAAGCCTGCTAATCGCTCTATAAGAATATAATACACAATTAAATGTTGTTTTAGCGCGAGCAATACCTGATATCAAAACTGAAAAGGTGTGAGGAACTCCTGTATATGATGGGATAACGGCTAATATTTTAGGTACAGTGAAAAACTGGGCTAGGATATGTACATTATGGGCTAGGATATAGGACATTAATTTTGGAGTAACCCTCGTCGTGACACTGAAGCTAAGGGCAAACAAGGCCTATAATAACAGAAAACAGAAAATGAATTTCCCAATTTACCAGAGATAGAAGATGCGTTTCCAAATTTCTCTGAATTCGTAAGTAAATAAGCTTCCATAAGTAAAATTCTATTGTATTTTAGTTATGACTACTTTGCGGTCTATCGCTACTCAAGAATTAACATCGACAACTCGCCTGCGCCCATAGGTAACATTAAAGGTACTTGAAAATTTCAAATCACACGAATTCGAATCTGACACTGCAGAAAAATTTTCCTTATAACCCCACATTACATTGGCGGGACAGATAGAAGCGACACAACAGTTGGAACGAATCACACAAACATTCGCTTAAACCACGCACAATAAACGACTACAAGACTAGCACTAAGCGTATGATTCTTTCAAACACGTTACATACCATACTCCATTATTAGCGACAAAGTTTTTTCAGCTAAATTCCACTTCACGACTGGTGATCTACCACCCCCTACCACACGCCTTTGCGACGGAGCTCTGGGTAAAATGCAGATAGAGATGTAGATCTCACCGATGAAGACCACTGACAAAACGAGGAGTCGGTGGATGCCTTGGTCCGAATCCAGAGAGACAGGAATAGGGGAGAGAGGAGAGGAAGAGATGCCGACCAGAAAGTTAGCAAACATGCAGATCGCCCTCCGACAGTGGAGGGAAGAAAATGCCGTGCCGGGAGGGAGACAACGTCACGGCACGCGAACGCGGGCGTGCCACTCGAGTCACCGTTATCCGCGATCGCTGACGTTTCTACGCAACGGCGAAAAATCATTGCTCCACCGCGCTCCCGAAGGCTCGGTCTCCTTGACGTATCAAACATGGCGACACCCGCATGGTTGCTTCCGACCTTGAAGATTTCCCCCCCGTGGAAGAGCTCGCTCCGCACCATGCAGCGCATGCATCGTCGTCGTTTTCGTAAAAGCGGCCGAATCCGTGGCATCCATCAGTTTTCTCCATTCGAGCGTGACGGTCGATATGTATCGTCCGTCACGATTCGGGAGCTTGCCTCACCTCGCGACGACATTCACCGACGTCTTTGTCCTCATCGAGAAAAGCTGAATAGGTAATGAAAATTCTTTTCTGGTTTCTAAATTATTATGGAGACAAATAGAACCATCTGTCGTCAGCGATGCGCCCTCGTTGGCGAAATCCCAAATCAGAAATAAATTCAATTATGTAAGAACGCAGACAAAAAAAATCATCCTCCACAGCAGATTAGAACTGGATCCTTCATTTTCACGTCTAGCTCTTTAAAAAAACTCAAATTTAAATGATTCTCCATAATGAGGTACACAAGGATTACAAATTTGCCCTACCCCTCTCGGATGTTTCAGAATTCGTCCCGCTCTAATTACAAAGTGAATGTCAGATTTATAAATTCAGCTCAGCAAACCTTCTAATTGCTTTTTAGACAAATATGAATGAATCTTGCTTTACAACCTTATTTTTATGGGAACACACGCCATATATCACATGATTTTTCCACTGCTCACACCTATACTCTAATTAGGAAAATGCAATAGGTTATCGCCCTACTTCGATGGGCAACTTAAATCAGAAAATCTCAACCTAGACATGTTATATAACTAGCTTGTATCTAAAATGAAGTTTCACCAAAATTTGAAAATAACAGGGAAAACTAATTACAGGTGAACGCTCGTCTGTAATTATTCAAAATCTTCCTTACCGCATATTTTGAAAAAAATATTCTCCAAGTTTCACTTCTCCAGCATTTTTACTGAAAAAACTTCAAAATAATTGTCTGCAGTAGATATTTTCTGCATGGGATATGAAATAAATGTGAGATTTTTGCAAGGTTCGACACCTTCTTACATCCGGTTCATCCAGAAAGGTTTTATTTGAAGTAAAACAAGTTTTTAAAAAATAATTTAAGGGACTTTATTTGGGGAAAGGAAATTGTAATGTCACATATTTGCAGTCGGGAATAATCGATTGATACTGGGCAATCATTGCTATCACATCAAAGATGTTTCTCAGATAAAGTGTCATAAATTATTCTACTTTTTCTATAACATCGATACTCTTTAAATTAGAACATGACAAAACATCTGAACGCAATGATACGTGTTTCACACGCTTGTACTTGTGATGTTTTGCTCACACTTAAACCGGCAACGTTGTTTTGATGAATTTTCCAATTGTTCTCTCTTGTTCAACTGCTTTTAGCATCTGGTTACGATTGCTAGGTCGGTAAAATACCTGCATAGTAAAATAAAGATCGCGAGTCCAATCGTTCGCTGACATGGATAATATATTAATAATACAATAAAATACCATATAATATATATTTACTGCCCAGTGACCAATTACATGGCATAGGTGTCCAAAAATGAAGAGATATGGTCAAATTATAAAATACAAGGAGTTACAAAGAACTATCTTCGAAAAATTCGTCCAAGAATAAGTACCTACAGTTTCTCTTGAAGGTACCTTTCGACCCTTACCCTAATTTGTGCTGACACAGTTTGTCAAATCATGATGCAGTCTATTGAAAATGCGCAACCCCAAGGGTTTAGGCCCCAGTGAGGCCGCCTTTGTCCTGATATAATTGTAACACAGAGCACTGTGTGCACGCGTATTATGATCATGCACATCAGCATTTTTTATAAATTCACAGAAGTTACACTTTACATATGTAACAAGAAAAAATATGTATATATATGGTAACGGGATAATGTTAAGTGCCTTAAATATGAGGAGACAGGGAGCATTATATGGGGCAAAGGCGGTTAATCTTGTTACTTTCTTCTGTAGTAGGAATATTTTTATTGATGCGTGGGATGACCCCCAAAATATTGTTAGATGCTATGTAGGCATACAATAAACCATAGTATAGAGTAATATAGTAGGACTAACATAAAACCTGATATATCGAATAAGGAAACAAGTAGTGCTCAATTTATTAAGAAGAGCCGAGACCTTCTCATCCCAGGAGGGATTATTAGTTATTTTGACTCCTAATAACTTCATATTTTGCGACTGAAAAAGCTGGTTGCCACTCAGACTTTAATTCAAGACCTTCTGATCAGAGTAGTTCAGTGAAAAGTACATGGATAGGGACTTGTCAACATTAAAGTTTGGCAGTTGTTTAGAAACCAGTAATTTAGACGTTGCAGTGTTTGTTCACCCTTCTCAATTCAGCTATGAAATGAGGGTGATGAAATAAGCATGTTGGTATCATCTGCATATGGGATCACTTTATCGTTATATATCGTATCGTGGATATAATATGTCATATGATTAAGTTTGAAGAGGGTTAACAAGTTAATGTGATGCCTTGTGCACTGGCCTCGCATGCCGAGGATCAAAGTCCAACCCATTTTTCAAAGTTACCCCGCCCAACACTTTAATATTGTGAGAGGAACACATTTAGCGCAATATTTCGTCCTTTTTACGGGCCGTTACAACTCGAACCCCTTGGTGCCTTTCATTAAGGCCAGGGGGTCGATTGTGTAACTCGGCTAACGTTCGATCGTTAGTGAACCGTTCTCTCTCGATCGAGCTCACCGTCTTCGAACGAGGATGAAAAGTGCGATTGTACAAGGGCGATCGTCAGCAGCCAATTGAACGTTACGGCATTGTCAGATTTACAGCATGTTTCGCACTTGTTTCTCTTGTGCGCATGCGCAAAGAACTTTAATTTGAAGTGGTTGCATTTGTTTTGAATATTAAGAAGAATGAATAATAAACATTACAATGCCAGCAAATTTAAGATAACTTCCTCACGAGTATTATACAGTGGCCTCAATGCGTTCTCAATTGATTAATTAATTCATAATTACTTGTCATGCCAAGACTTTCACTGATAATTAACAAAAACGTCTGCTTAATTTGCAACTCATAATATTTCATTATCACACAAATCGTGTTCTCTATTGCTGATAGTGTATAAAAAATGCTACATCATGTTGAAACTCCACGATATCACTCCGGATATTCTCGTCATCTAATTTAACTAATGTTCTACGGTTCATTGTAAATATCATTTACCAAAACTACGCTCAGACGTATTGGCACATGTATACATCTTCAGACATAAATTGATTAGGTTATTTATAGATACACAATTACATACTATCCTCAAGTTAGTCCCCAGCATTAAAGCAATAATCAACCTTCATTACTATTAAAACACTTTCACAGCCTTCTCCATCACATCGAAGATAAATGCCTATGAATCTCACTTTTACAAGTCCGTTCCGCCTGTCTTTCGTGGTATTTCTTGTAGCATACCTATTTTCCCATACCCATATTTCTTGTAGCATACCATTTTTTGTACGTAGGTACATGATAACCTACCGTGAAATATATAAGGCAGCATTAAATAATTTACACTATTCCTCCAGGCATACACAGCGGCACACAAATAAAGGCACAATCCTATTGCTAATTACATCAAGGCGAGTGCATGAAAAGATTATCTTTTGAGTTGGCAAAATTTACTGAATAAAGCATAACGAGACAGCATGTGTTGCATAAGTAGACAAAAATCATCACCCTTTCACTTGGACGTAAACAACCACAGTCATAATTGAAAACACTCTCAAACAACACAGTAATCCCTTACGAGGGCAAATCGTAATGCTTATTGCTAACTTGACATTACCTGCCTTAAACGTAGACGGAATAATTATTTCAACACAATCTCATTGGACACCAATATGCAATGAAATAAAAAGATGACACTTGGGGTGGGAAATTTCACTGAATGAAGAATAACAAAGCACTACACTGTTTATCCTTTCACCACTTTCACTGGGACGTAAACAATCACACTTACAAGACAAGAGAAATCCACCTAACTTCAATTCACATAGATTGCAAATCTTAATTTAAGGCAATAGTGAATCAACGAAATAATTGCCGACAACAATTTTCTCTGACATCTGTATGGATACCATAATACATGCAATCCATCACAGTTCATTAAAAACATTGTTAATCGCTGAATTGCCACAATGTGTAGTCACAACACACGCTACATCTTCACTATTTAATATTCTCACCGTAAGTGGCATTGCTCAAGTGAAACTGTTGATGCCAATGCTGAAATTAAAAGTTGAAATTATATGTAACAGTCCGATAGTTTGTTTTAAATTGCGATTCATTGAATAACAAGGCACATTGATATCATCCCTATTCATTGCTATAACATGGAAAACATTGACCCACTCAACGTTGCTATAATTATTCTAATTAATTCACTCTGTCACATCATACACAGCTTTTGAAGCAATTTGATACTTTAAATTACATTCTTAATCCCTAGTAATTCAAACAAAGATCTTCACAACGATAATTTTTCACCTATACATTAAAATGCAAACAAAAACAAACCTTCTAACGATTGAAAATGGCCGTAATGTCAAGTACCTAGCAGTCGACGGGTTTCCTTCGATCGTGAGCCGAAAAACCTTCGAACGTAAAGTTACACAATCTCGCCTTCAGTTGTTTTCGAAGAATTACCCACAACACCACGGAATATGGCTCTTTACGTTCGAACGTTAAGTTACACAATCGGCCCCCAGGTTAATGCCGAAGCCGGGCCTTTTCATCCCTCCCTATGTCCCTATTCCTAAAAATCCTAATATTACCAAACTTTTCAGCCACCAATAATGATTCAAATAGCCTCAGCCACGGTAGCTTCCCCTAATAGCAACAAAAATTTGGGTTAGATAACACGGCATATCCTCAGAATGCATATTATCTTTTGCTGATATTGATGTTTACCATGAGGATCATCAACATTCAAAGTCCTCCATTTCGTTCATATCGAAATGATGTTCTTTAGCCTCGATACCCGCCACGTGCGCGTGAATCGAATGTCATCATAACTGCTCTCTATTTCATTCCGTTTATGTTTACACCAGAAAAGGAATTTCCGTCGGGCTGAAAGCGAAATTGTTTTGACCAGTTTTCCCGCAGCAGGTACCGGTTTTGCTCCAGCGCCAGTTACCCAATAAACCCTTCGACCACTTCAACGAGAGGGAATCGTGCTTGCCGAAAGAGAAGGGGGACCTCAAAGGGCCTAACCCCATTCTCAATTTTTTTTTATTAAGGACGCACTGACGCCCGAACTTGCGTCCTCATCTCGACATGGTAAACCGCTGGACAGTGAGCCACACAGAAAAAAACTACCGCTAAAAATGCACCTCCTAATGACATATCATGAAGGGAGGTCTATGCCTCAGAGGTCTCCTTTCTCCCTTTCTCAAAGTTCTCCTCCAGCCACTCACCTTTATGGTGGCTTGCAGGGTATTATGTAGATGAATGCGGTGACACAGTAACACTTGATTATTCTTCAGAGGAATAAATGCCCTGTCAGTAGCGGTGAGTTCTTAGACTGTTCGATAGGGTGCAACTATTCGCGGCTAGGTTTGTAAAAAGACAACGTTATAAAGGTAGTTGTTTCAGGCTTGATTTGGTGGGATATCATAGCGAAAAATGCTGGCAATTTTCCACAAAATTTTGTGGAAAATTGCCAGTATTTTTCTTTAGATACAGTTATATATTTTCTTATTCCTATATATATTCCTATTCCGATATATATTTATTTATATAAATATATAGATCCACCTCTTTCAACACTGCGAAGAATACTCCGTGTAGGAGTGTAGGATAGTAGGAGAAGAATACTCCTACTATCAATCTCTATACTTAATTGGTCTTCACCCCCAATCGCACACCCTCACGGTGAGTCGCAGGGTAGATGTAGATAGTTCCGCCTTCCCTCCCGCCGTTAAAAATCCCTTTTCCTTTCCCCTGTCTTCCCGATTGATCCTTCCTCATTCGTAGCCTTCAAGAGTCCATTGCCTTTTAATACTTCCTCCATTCACTTTCCTTGCCGTCGCATATTCCTTTTCCCACTCCATCATCACTGACACTTCCACGTTCTTTCCCGCTCAGCTTACTCTCCTCGACCCCCACGAGTCCACTTCTGGAAAGCCTTCAAACTCAGTTCTTCCTCCATTCTCAAAGTTGGCGTTTTGCGACCAAATAATCCCACCCGCTACGTCGAAATCTCAGCTGATGTGGTAGGAGCATTAAATTTGTCAGAGGAGTTCACGTTATAACACACAGTTGGGAACGTTGTGGATACTATATCACATTTACATTAGACCAAATTTACGCCTCTATCGGTTCGACGGTCGGTCATATTTGATCTTACTGGAACACGTGTATATTTAGAAATTTATCAATCAAGACCCTCGGTTGCTATCATTAGAAGAGGTGGCGGAGAAGCGAGATTATTTTTACATTAAGAATAGGTAATAGAGGCAGGTTGGAATTATGGTAGCGAAGGAAAGGTGGGGAATATATGGCGTTGGAATTAGCGTTCTATTTACGAAAATAGCATAAAGGCCGTATCACACTAGCCGTTACCAGTTACGGTTGCCGTTGCGACCAATGAATTCAAATGTTGCAACAAAGGGGGTACAAATTAATTAAGTACATTTCTGAAATCAATGAAACGTATACGATTATAATACAACCTTCGCAAAAAAATAGGTGATGCAAGAGAGTTAAATACCGTTTTAATTGTAGTCTTAATAGTTTTAGGGTTTACATATACATCTAATTAATATACTGCGAGCCACCACGAGGGTGTGTGGCAGGGGGTAAAGATCACCAAACATGCACTATTCACATGCAACTAGGATATTTAATGGGGGCACGCTGGATAATAGGGTCACAAGCAGCTAGATGGTTAGTATCTAGGCAGCAGTTAAAATGGTAACAATGAAAATATCACGAAATGTAAACACAAACAGCACGTGGCCGCGAGGCGAGCTCCTATTGGCCACGGTTGCACAACTGATCGGTTGGAAATAGACGCGCTCCTACTATCCAATCATTAAGAGCTGCTTGGTGCTGATTGGTCAACTGCACAACTGCGGCAACCGGCAACGGCTAGTGTGATACAGCCTTAAGGGTACACGGTTAAACGTCCTATCCGACGGACGGAAAACTGTACATCAAATGATCTCCACTCAGAATTCAAATAGAGAC
The DNA here is from genome assembly GCA_933228895.1 of Platycnemis pennipes. Classification (NCBI taxonomy): domain Eukaryota; kingdom Metazoa; phylum Arthropoda; class Insecta; order Odonata; family Platycnemididae; genus Platycnemis; species Platycnemis pennipes. Next base: position 60,859,222 of record OW121853.1, read on the forward strand.
AGGGTTATTCCTTAAAAAATTAGTCAGTAGAAGGAAAGTAGAAATATTCTTTAATTCTTGAACCTCTCTGTCCAACTATCTATCTCTATAATTTTATTATCGTGATCTGATCTGCCGCAGTATGCTGGTGTTTTTAATATACTAGAAGCATCTTCACTGAAACTATTTCTGCAGGAGATTTAATCGGTATTTGAACATATAATGATAACGATTCTCGACCTATTTCTTCTAATGACACAACGCTAAATCTATCGTAACACCTCATTTGTGCGGAAAAATATAGGGTGACTGAGCGATTGTGGCATCTCAAGCATGGGTGCTCTATCACAAAAGCCGGGTAGGAATCCCGGATGTGGCGGAGAAAAAACATTAGTACACTGGTCCCTAGGCAGTGGAGTCAGAACTTTTCAGCAAATTCAGCACTCCGCCCGTCGGATACCTTAGCGCCTTTCTTATTTAGCTGGCTAATGCCGACGCCAAGTTTCCATCCATCCTCCCTCTGCTCCCGTAAGTTTTCCTACATCTACCTAATTACCCATATAACCATCAACAGCGAAAAATACCTCAGGTGTCGGTTTCATTTCCTAGACAATTATACCCCTTGAACGGTAAAAAACACAATTTAAAACTAGTGTTCACACCGCACAATACTGACTACAAAAAATACAAGGAAAAGAATTATTAGATGTAATTTTAAGCTAAAGATAAGGACTTTTAGCGCTTTCGTTTGGAATGAAACGCTAATTTCTTATTGTAGATAGCTATTTATTCAGCTCCACTCACAAGATTCTGTCTTTCTCCCCAACTCATCAACAACTCACCGGTAACCAAAATCAGTATTGTTGCCCGGTTGGTATGAAGATGAATAAAATAATAAATAATAATAATTGATGATAAATAATAATTGATAATAAATAATAATAATTGATGATAAATAATAATTGATAATAAATAATAATAATATAATGCATGACTACATAATGAATATGATTAATTGCCAATGTGGCTGTTGTGGCGGGGTATCGCCACACTACTCCCCCCCGTGGGGAAAAAGAGGGTCGGCTGCAAATCGGTTTGGAGGACGGATGGTGCGGCCGAAGCGGGTAGAAATCGTAGGACCTGGTGGTGAAGATGCAGGCGGCGCCGATGGGGTAGGCGGTGGAAGAAGTGGTGCTGGTGTAGAGGCTGAAGGTGGAAGGTCGTCATGAAGAAGATGGGCTGGCTTGAGTCGGTCGATGGAGACAGTCGAAGGCTTGCCATTGATTTTAAGTGTATAGGTCTTCCGATCACGGCTGAGGACAGGATATGGTCCTGTATAAGGTGGTTGCAGGGCAGGCCGCACGGCATCTTGGCGAATGAAGACGTGGGGAGAAGTGGCCAGATCTTTGTGAATAGACTTGCCGATGGGTGATGTGGCGTGACGCTGGGGTCGGACGTAGTTGAGCCATGTAGTCACGCAGCTGAGAGACAAGATCCGTCGAGTCTGGGTGTTGCACGGAGTCTACGAAGAAGTCCCCAGGGAGACGCAGTTGTTCCCCAAAGAGAAGTTCGGCTGGCGTTGTCTGCAGGTCGGCTCTCCAGGTAGTGCGGAGGCCGAGAAGAACTGTAGGTAGGGCGTCTACCCAAGAGTTTGAAGAATGACACATAAGAGCTGCTTTTAGGACGCGGTGTAGTCGTTCGACGAGTCCGTTGGCCTGGGGATGGTAACTAGTGGTGTGGTGTAGTGATGTCCCCAGAGTGGCGCACAGACGTTGGAAAAGAGAGGAGACGAACTGACGGCCGCGGTCACACGTGATGTGTTTAGGACAGCCGTAGTGAGCGACCCATCCCAGAAGAAAGGCACGGCAGACGCTGTCTGCGGTGATGTCCACAAGGGGTTCTGCTACTGGCCAGCGAGAAAACCGGTCGACCATGGTGAGGAGGTAGGGGTAGCCGGCGCTAGGCGGTAGAGGTCCAACGAAGTCAATGTGTATGTGATCGAATCGCTTGGTTGGCAGGACGAAGTCTCCGAGTGGCGTTGTTATGTGACGGGACACCTTGCAACGCTGGCAGGAGAGGCAGCTGCGAGCCCATGCACGACAGTCCTTACGCATCGATGGCCAGACATACCGACTGGAGACGAGTTTGATGGTGGAGTTGGCACCAGGATGACTAAGGGAGTGGATATTGTCGAAGATGTGTCGACGATACGGAGGGGTAACGTAGGGGCGTGGTGTTGGCATGGAAGTGTCGCACCACAGTGAGACGTCTGTTCCAGGTACAGGGATCCGGGAAAGCTGAAGAGCTGTGCCGTCGTGGAGGAGTTTACGGAGTTCCTCGTCGTCGTCTTGGGAACGAGACAGAGCGGCGAAGTCAAGTGGGGCAGGGGTGGTTATGGATTCCACCCTGGAGAGGCAGTCCGCAACAACGTTGTCCAGTCCGGAGATGTGTCTCACGTCCGTGGTGAATTGCGAGATGAACTCGAGATGATTGAATTGACGTGGTGAGCAAGTATCAGTATTCCTGGTGCGTGGGCCAAAGGCATAGGACAGGGGTTTATGGTCGGTGTAGATGGTGAAGTCAAGGGCTTCCACCATTGGCCGAAAGTGCTTCACCGCTTGGTAGGCGGCGTAGAGTTCACGGTCATATGCACTCCACTTCTGTTGGGAAGGCGTCAGCTTGCGTGAGAAGAAACCAAGTGGTTGCCAGGAGTTCCCAGAAAGTTGCTGCAGGGCGGCACCGATTGCAGTTTGGCTGGCATCTACGACGAGAGCCAGAGGTGCAGAGCTGATTGGATGTGAGAGGGTTGCGGCCCGGGCGAGTCCAGCTTTACAGTCCTCGAAACTTTGTTGAAGTTCTGGTGTCCACGAAATTAGAGTGGTGCTTCTGATTTTTGGGCCTTCAAGGAGTGCGTTGAGCGGAGCTTGGGCAGATGCGGCGTGTGGAATGTGCTGGCGGTAGAAGTTCAGCATTCCAAGGAATCGTCGCAGATCGCGAATGGTCTTGGGTGGAGAGAAGTTTTTGACAGTAGTAACTTTGTCAGGCAAGGGTGAGCAGCCGTCTGCGCTGACATGGAAGCCGAGAAATGTGACCTTGGGAGATCCGAAGACGCACTTAGCTGTGTTGAGGACGATACCGTAGTCAGAGAGGCGCTGGAATAGGATCCGGAGATGCTGAAGATGCTCTTCTTTCGACCGCGAAAATATCAAGATATCATCCAGATATGGAAAGCAGAAAGTGAGGCCTTCGAGAGCTTCGTCGATGAAGCGTTGCCAGGTCTGAGCAGCATTACGAAGCCCAAACGGCTTAAATAAGAATTCGAACAAGCCGAACGGTGTAATTATCGCTGTCTTTTCGATGTCTTCGGGGGCCATCGGGATTTGAGTGAAGGCCTTGGCGCAGTCTATGATGCTGAAGATGGTGCATCCTTGAAGATCATTGGAGAAATCCTGCAGATGGCGGACGGAGTAGCGGTCTGGAATGGTGCGGGCGTTGAGGGCCCTGTAGTCGCCACAAGGTCTCCAGCTGTTATCCTTCTTGCGAACCATGTGAAGTGGTGAGGCGTAAGGGCTGTGTGAGCGACGAACAATGCCTTCGCGTACTAGTAGCTCGAATTCTGCTTGTGCATCCCGAAGTCGATCCGGAGCTAGACGGCGGGCACGGTAATAGATCGGCGGTCCGGGTTGGAGGCGTATGTGATGCTTCGTGTGATGGTGGACTTCCCGAGGAGTGCCTGGAGGCCGGGTGATGTTAGGGAACTCGGCCAGGAGGGCATGATAGGGTGAAGATCCCGACAGAGCGCGCACGCTGTCCTGGGAAGATCTACCGCGATGACCCGATGCAGAATGGCCAGAGATTGTATCGACGAGCTGAGCGGTGGCCATGTTAGGAACTAGGTGAAAATGAGTTAGGAAATCTGCTCCGATTATTGGCTCGGTGACGTCAGCAACTATGAATCGCCAAAGGAAGTCGCGAGGGAGGCCAAGCTGAAGACGTAGAGGTAGTGTACCGTAGGTACGGATCCGGCTGTCGTTGGCGGCGGAGAGCTCGTAGTCCGTGCAAGTCCGGTGGTCGGTGCAAAAGTTGACTGGGTAGATAGAGAGGTCTGATCCCGTGTCTATGAGAAAACGTCGTCGGGAGTGGCGATCGGTGACGAAGAGGCGGCACCCAGTGGTAGGACGACTCGTGGCCACCGTTACGAGTCGCCGTTGGAGTTTAACGGGCTCACTGATTTGGCGGAGCAAGGCTGGGTGCAGCGTCTGGCTTCGACACCAAACCTGCGATGGTAATAACACATACCAAGTTTAGCGGGGCGCTGTGTAGTGCCTGTGGATTGCATGGGACGAGGCTGAGATCTATCCCGGGTCCAGGTCCGTGTATATGGAGGATTGCTAACACGATTTCGTAGATCTTGGACTTGCTTGGCGAGTTCCTCTATCCGTTGATTCAATTCCCAAATGTCAGGCGTAGAGCGTACGGCGTGGATGGCTGGGGCTATCGGAGGCGGAACGACGGCGACGATGCGATCGGCCATGTCTGCCAGCTGATTGAGCGGAAGTGTTGTGGCCTGCGCTTGGAGAATGGCCTGCGCGCTGAGCGGGAGACGCTGTAGCCACAGCGTGCGGAGGAAAGAGTCCTGCACTTGCGTGGCGCCGATGAGAGAACGCATGTGTCGTAGGAGTTGAGAAGGCTTGTGATCGCCCAGCTCTTCTGCTGTGAGAAGTTGCCGAACCCGCTGCTCCTCGGAGAGAGAGACGCGCTGTATCAGCAAAGCTTTAAGCGTCTGATAACGATTTGCGGCCGGTGGGTTTACTATGAGGTCGCTGACTTCACTGGCGAAGCGATGGTCTAGATTTCCCACGACGTAATCGTACATAGTACGGTCCGAGGTGATGTTGGCCAGGGAAAATTGTGCTTCTACCTGGGCGAACCAAACTGCGGGTTGAGCTGGCCAGAAATGAGGCAGTTTCGGCGTGACGCGATATATGGCAGCAGGACCGATACCGGCGGGATCAGGAAGCGGAGAGAACTGCGGCGATATTTGCGGAGGTAGCGCTGCCTGATGCTCTTGCGGTGGAGACTCAATGTGCTGTTGCATATATTGCGCTTGCTGGGCCACGAGCTGCTGCCTGAGTTCCGCGAGTTGCGCCTGGAGTTTGTCGACTTCCTCTGCGTCTGCCATGGGTGCTTTTAGGAGGTGCTAGGTACGCAGAATGCTGTGCGAGTAGCGCAGAGAAGCCCGTGTATTGCGGTGTGCGATGATGTCCGTAGAAGCTCGGAGGCCGATGAAAAGGTCGTCGTCAGGGGTCCGTTGTCCGTCGTGTTTTTCGTCGTCGGGGTCACCAGTTTAGCGCTTTCGTTTGGAATGAAACGCTAATTTCTTATTGTAGATAGCTATTTATTCAGCTCCACTCACAAGATTCTGTCTTTCTCCCCAACTCATCAACAACTCACCGGTAACCAAAATCAGTATTGTTGCCCGGTTGGTATGAAGATGAATAAAATAATAAATAATAATAATTGATGATAAATAATAATTGATAATAAATAATAATAATTGATGATAAATAATAATTGATAATAAATAATAATAATATAATGCATGACTACATAATGAATATGATTAATTGCCAATGTGGCTGTTGTGGCGGGGTATCGCCACAGACTCAAAGTAATTAAACAGCAAGTGCCAATACTATCGTATCTAGTCTACGTCTACATCTACGTAATACCCTGCGAGCCACCACGAGGGTGTGTGGCAGGGGGTGAGGATATCCAAACATGCACTATTGACATGCAACTAGGCTACTACATGGAGATAGTCCTTGTGATACATGCCGTAGAAGCCACAACGGCGTAAGCAGTACCTGATACACAACGGTAAAACTCTTTCCATAACAGTTGCCATTTTTGTGTGTAGATTGGAGAAATAATGCAAAATATGGTCTGTCTGCGAGCTCCCTAATTATTAATTGCGCAATATTAATTCCAAATCATCTTTTGGATATATTTACTGATCTTTCGAAACTTCCAACGAAAATAATTAACCATTATTGGGCTAATAATATGGGAGATACCGAGAGGGAAACATGATACAACCGAGTAATTACGAGAGTGAATTCAGGTTACGTATGGAAGGCATTGCATGAGCAGCCGCTATCGGCGTTTTTTTGGACTCTGGCCTACTCAGAGCGATTTCTTTTTTCATTTGCCACCTCCTCAGAGCTTATAGTAGAAACGAATGTCAACTTTAAGAAGCAAGTACTAAAATGTGAATACTTCCACCGGAGGACACTAGGGTGAGAATTCAACATCATGAGTGACAAAACCACTCACTATGCAACCGCAATGATATTTATATCACGATAGACAGAGCCCAAAAGCGTATCCACTGCAAAATTAATAGTAGTTATTCAGAGAAGGCGACAGAGTGATAAGGCCACTTGCCCCATTTAAGGTAGATGGGTGACTGGGTAGATATAGGAATTTTGCATGGAACAAAGGAAGGGTGGAGAGAAAGGAGGCGTCGGCATTAGCCTGCCCTTAACGAAAGGCGCCAATGGGACCACAGTTTAACGTCCTATCTGACGGACGCAGCACTGAGTTTGAAGTGTTATCCATGCAAACCCATGTGGAGACAGGAATAACAATGAAAATATTCTGCCACTGCCGGGATTCGACCCGGCCCAACGGAATGGGAGGACACTACTTTAACTACCACACCAACCCTATCCTCTCCACCGCCATGATCATCTCACTTAAATTAAGGAGGTTGATCCGAAAAGTGAGTCATGTCATTTTTTTTATATTTTCAGCACTTATAGAACTGAAGTTCCTCTGTCTAATAAAGTAAAGATAATTACACCAACCCATACTCCTTTTTGCACAAATTGCATTTGAAATTACATACGATTAACGGCGAGAATGGCCATCACATGGGAATATAACGTTTAAAAATGCCATAGTGACATGTCATTTTTGCAAAAAACTGATATTTTACGCGTAATTTCACAAGGAATGAAATGACACGAAAATAAAGGCATCAACCCACCGTATTTTTCGCTAAATCCACCAATTTCTGCGCTTATAGCAGACGAAATGCGTTAGTTGTCTTCAAGTGGCGCTGCGGCGCTCTATGTAAAATGTATGGCGTATGAATAATATCATTACTAATGAGATATTAAAGCATATTTCAGAAAAATATTATAACATAACGTTTGATAGTAATATTCTGGTGTTCTAAATTAGTAAATTCATTGAGTACATGAATTTATTTCTTTAAAGTAAATGCTGAATTGACTTCATAGTCGAGCTGATTAAAATTATCATAAAACAATCCTTCGACTTAACATCGTATTTCTTGTGATACTTAAGACTTTCAATAGCTTAGGTAATTTTCTTTGTGAAGTAAGGATCACTTAGCAGGCATATACTCGTACTTAAATTAATAAGATTCCTCAGACAACTTGACTCAAGCAGTCACGAGCCAACCTCCTTAAGATGTACTTCTAGCAATATATGAGGCGTTCACAATCATTGGTGCTATAATTTAAGGAATCAGCAAGAATTTTGCCTAATATTACGCCGAAGCGACACCACCATGCGACTGAAGATATTTCTAAACCCCGCGTCTGGCAGGTCGAGGTATACTGGGGCTGTCCCTCAGATAGATCTCGGATAGCATCACCATCACTTGTTACCAATCCTGAAACTGGTTTGTTTGACGCATTCCTCCTCAATTCTTCTACTAGCTTCCCTATCCACATTAAATTTATTTTGTCCCTTTCACATTCTTCATTGGGCTCTACTACCCCCATGGTCTTCACCTGCGGTTCTATCCATTCACTCTCCCCGATTAATGAGACCTTCACACAATAAGATATGATCTATTGGATTTTCCTGTCTTTATCTCTGAAGTTTCAATTCACTTCTCTTCTACTCTTCTCGAAGAGTCTTTCTCTACTCATATCCGTGCGAGTTCATCAGTTATTAGAGCTATATTTTTTAAATATAACTTATAGAAGCTAGTCATGGGGCACCTAGATAGCCAGAATTTGTTGTCCAACTTTCAGCATGGCTTCCGGAAGAGCAGATCATGTGAAACTCAACTTGCTCTCTTTTCCCACGATATTTTAGTTTCTGGCGAAAATAATATTCCAGTGGATGCTGTTTTTCTAGATTTCAAAAAAGCTTTTGACAAGGTGTCTCATAGCAAACTAATTTTGAAATTAAAATCTTATGGGCTAGACAATAAAATTATATCATGGATAAGTGATTTTCTACATGATCGGGTTCAAAGGGTTGTTTTGGACGGTGTTACCTCACCGAAAATTGAAGTCACTTCGGGTGTCCCACGAGGTAGTGTGATAGGTCCACTCCTGTTCCTTCTGTACATTAATGATATCAGTAAGGTGGTAAAAAGTAAGCTTCGTCTATTTGCCGATGACGCAGTTGTGTACAGGGAAATTCTAAGCCCAAACGATAAGCAATATTTAAATGATGACCTACAAGCAATCGAAGATTAGTGTGATACATGGCAGTTAGAATTAAACTTTAAAAAATGTCTTGTAATGAATTTTTGGAAAAAGAATAGTTCTCCTCCTAGCACATACAAAATAAGTAATAATGAAATAACAAACGTGGAATCCATTAAATATCTTGGAATAAGACTGACACATGATCTTTCCTGGGGTAAACATATACGTGAAATAATTGGTCAAGCTAATCGTAAACTGGGTTTCATTAAAAGGGTATTGGGTAAATGTGACGATCATGTACGAGAAATCAGATACTTTTCCCTTGTTAGACCTCATTTGGAATATGCTGCCAGTGTATGGGATCCCTACGAAATCGGTCTAAGTAATGAACTTGAACGTGTGCAGCGAAGATCGGCAAGATTCGTAAAGGGACGATACGATAATTATATTAGCGTAACCAGTCTATTAAATGAATTGAAATGGGAATCATTGTCAGATCGCAGGTTGAAATTTAGACTTAATCTCTTAATCAAATTCCAAGGCAATATTTTCAGTGATGATGTTAAAAATATTTTACGAACCCCAACTTACTATGGCAGACTGGACCATAATCATAAAATTAGAGAAATTGATTGCCGAACTGACCGATTTAAAATGTCCTTTTTCCCTCGCACAATTAGAGATACGAATAACGGTAAATATGTCCTATCGGAGAGTAGCAATGAATAGCATTGGTAGCTGCATGTTGGTATGAGTACTTAAAGCTAACCCTACTAACAGAATGTTTTTGCATGTTTGCTTTGCAATTTCTATCCTTTTTAAATAGTGTAGTTCTGACTACTATATTAATACTATTCCTTTTTTATGCATGATATGTAGTGCATGTTTGGTGAGCAATCACCCCCTGCCACACACCCTTGTGGTGGCTTGCAGGGTATTATGTAGATGTAGATGTATAGAAATGACTAAAGCCCGTTTCACACGATACTTGATCCAGCACAATACCTAGTGTGCTAGCCGCTACTTGATATTGAGGATTGAATGAAAGGTTATTGAATCTAGTATGATTGGAACCGTCCTGGAAGGTTTCACACGATCATCGATCTTGTGCTTGCTATGAATCGGTTATTCCATAATAATTAAAAAAAGAGAAGTTCGCACAGCGTCCGTAACGTGACTTGATTTGTCGATGGCTACTGGGCTACTGGGTCTACTATAAGTCTGGTACCGCATCAAGTATGAAATCCAGTAGCTCGGCGAGTATACTATCGAGCATGCTTACTATCCAGCATACTGGTTCTATTCACTCGATACTGGAAGGCTAGCATACCTGCTAGTATACTCGACCTTGTGCTGGATCAAATGTCGTGTGAAACGGGCTTAATATTATAATACTTCGTAACAACTAGCAATTTAGTGTCATTTTTGGCTAACGTAGTTCAGGTGCTGGGTTTTGGTGAGCGCCTCGTAACTGCATGCCTAACAGTTTCCTCGGGATAGTACAATTGTGACTCATGGTTTCATGCAAGTGGTGGTTAAACGGGGTTGTGTTTTTGTGCATGCCTGCATGTCAGTAAGTGTTCATGCAACCAACATGCAACTACCTATGGTATCCATTGATACACTCGTATTGGACACATTTACCTATATCCATATCCCTAATTGTACGAGGAAAAAAGGACATTTTGAATCTGTCAGTTTGGCAATCAATTTCTCTAATTTGGTGATTACGGTCCAGTCTACCATAATAAGTTGGGGTTTTCTAAATGTTTTTAACGTCATCACTGAAAATATTATCTTGGAAATCATGGTATTATGTATATGTAGATGAGATCTCCATCATTTTTTATAATCACTACATTCCAGAGACTCCGAAACTTTCCCGGGTGGCATAAACATTGAAATAGTAGATATTCACGGTCGTATTCCCTATGACCCCTAATATCTACTCCAAAATAATAGATGTAGGTCGAGACCCCGATTCTGAAATGTTTGAAGGCACGCCTATAACCTTTTTTTCCACGGGTCGAAATCACTTTCATATTTCTCGAACCAGATTTTGATACCGGTTTCGGGTGGCCATTCTCTCAAAATTAGGGCCCAATGACATGCTCGCTAAATTATTTTCTTCGGCGAATGCCTCAAAGTCTCAATCGAATGCGGTTCCATATAGTACAGAGAGACAGAGGCGTAACACATGATGATGAAACTTGAATGCTCATGCTGCGGTCAACCAGTGCTCTGCTAGTTAGGGTAACACGGTCATAAAACTCAAAATGAAAGGATAACAAGATTATTAAATATGGCTACCTTTAATATGGCTAAATGTAGATGTAGATGAAATGTAAAGTAATATAGAATGGTTTAGCTATATTTCACCGTAGTTAAGTGATTTTTCCAAAGTTTGGCATTTACTATCCCTAAGTTTTTACCATGCCGGTGAAGACATCTCATATTTCCTGACAAAACATTTATCATGTTTTTCAATCCTTTGGTTGGTTAATTGCAGCCCTCTGTTTTTCGTAATCAATCGCTACTTCAGTTACATCCAAGTACTGCTTCTTGCCCGACTACCTCTATTTATTTAGTAAAGGACGTAACTCTTGGCATTCTTTCTGTTTTACTCTCGATTATGTTCCTGTCAAATCAATTACGTCTCAGTATATGTCCAATCCACCTGGTTTTTCTGTGTCATACCGTGCCTACATAGACCTATACTCACCACCTCTTATGTAGGCATCTTTACTTTCCCTTTTAGCTGTTCATTCAATCTTCAACATCCTGCACCAAAACCAAATCTAAAAAGCTTTTAGACATTCCAAATCCTAAAAAATATCCTAAAGTCAAAAAAAAATCTAAAAACATTTCTCCCATAACTTTGTCATTTTACGAGCTGGCGGCGTGTCTTTGATATTTCACACACACGTAATAGCAGTAGTTATTATAAGAGGTGACCAACAGCTGAAGTCATTTGGGCCATTTTAGCATCGGTGGGTATCTGAGCAGAGGCAGGATTTTTCAGGGAACGGAGGAACAGTGGTGGAGAGACATCGCCACAGTAAGCCAAGAGAGCACGGCACTCCAAGTGCTCCACACAAATCAGTCAAGTAGGGATGGGTATACCAATGAAAGCATTCTGCCACTACCGGGATTAGAACCCGGACCCTCTGGATGGAAAATCAGTACTCCAACCACCACACAAACTCCATCATCATTTTAAACACAATAATGTGAATTTGTTTCGGGTAAAAACGATCTTTAACGTATAAATGGTAAAACACTCGAAGAAATACGAAATAGAAGCCAAATATAGTATAAGCATTTTTAGAATAGGTATTATTATAATAAGCATTAATAATATCGTAAGCAAAATATGTTTCGACCATCATATTTTTTCATTTCCGAACGAAAGCAAGAAAAATAATGCCCGACGTCATACACCAAGCACAATCTCACACCAGGGGTTGAAATTCGCGTTATTCTGACAATATAAAGACCAATACCCAACCTTGAGCTAAACTGGTGATTCCCATTCTGCCTGGTCGGGAGACCGAAAGTCGTTTTAGCGGTGGTTGCCCGACAACTTTCGAGAGCTTACTAAATTTTTAACCTGCTGGCCAATCTAAAAGTACCCAGGAGTTTCACTTTATAAAAAGGAAAACGTGAGGACAGGAAAGATTAATAGAACTCATATACATAGAATTAATTAGATTATATGTTGTTCTTGACCTTGGAAATGATTTAATTTTTCTTAAGACATCATCATAGGTCAACAATCCTAGGATTGGTTTGACGCAGCCCTCCACTCGATTCTTCTATCGGCCAACCTCATCATATAAACGTAATTCCTCTCTTTCACATCACTCACGACTTGTTCTACTTAATTCATACGAGACCTGCCTTTTCCATTCTTCCCGTTTACTTTTCCCTCGACGACCAGTTAAATTTTAAAAAGAAATAGATAAATATCTAATAATAATACAATTCCAGGACACAGACATGATGTCTTCAACGTACCTACCATTTGAAGACTTGGTTGACTTCATCAAGAGTCATAAATGGACTATTTAAAATCTTTGCGAGTCTATATTCTTCGAGCTACTTCTGAAATAGTTGACGGCAAAAATATATTTACTAACTATCCTCCTCCTATGAGGAGGGATCACTCAAATTTTGAAATCGGTTTTGAACCCTTTGAAACAGTAGGGAATGCTTGAAACACACACCCTCCAAAATTCATAGTTTTTAATCCATTTTTACGGGAGATGAAAATTCGACGCGGAGCTGTAATCACGCCGACTCCGCAGAACGTATTTCTATTGGTTGGCACTACCGTGATGTGAGAAGTGAGAGTGAAATTATTTTGTTGTCGAGCGTCGAGTGGTCTATTTTCCTATCAAATATTGTACATCAAAAATAATCCGAAGTATTGTGACCCCTATTAATACTAGTAATCAAACCACCAAAGTAGGCTGCTGTATAGCTTTCATCTGGTTTTCTCGAGTCCTTATTAATTTCCCTGAAGTTCAAACTAACCATCTATTTCCATAGCGAAAATGCGTCAAACCGCTCCTGATACGACAGTAAAATTAGTAACGTAACAATGAGATCTGGTCCTCAGCATGGAGATCATTACTTTATCTTCAAGGAAATTTGACAGTAGATTCCAACATACATTAGGTAAATATTAACCCACAACGAAGAGTACTCTGACGATTTTTACATCTAAAAATAACAAATCCTTAGGTATTTGATGGCATACAGCTCAAGGCAGAGTCATGGAATCAAAAAGTGAAGCTTTTACTTCAAGATAGGATGTCGTAATTAATTAAAACAACTTAAAAACCTTGTGACTTTCACAGATTTATTCACCCACTCGACCGGTTTCAGCTGTCAAGCCATCTTCGGAATTGCCCTGAAGATGGCGAGTGGTTGACTAAATCAGTAGAATTCATAAATTTTCTATGTTGTTTTAATTAATTAAGGCAGAGTCTTGCCTGGGTTTTTTAAATGATCAAGAGAAGAATCCTCCAAGCTGAACTCAAAGCTATTTTTGTATTTGTTAAGTTTTAAAAAATGCTGCGTATTCTTAGTCTTATTTTCCAGGCTGCCAAATTTTATTCCCAAAGTATCCACCAAAATCTCCCCTGCCATACACCCTCGAGGTAGCTTGCAGGGTAGTCAGTAGATATAGATCTTTAAGCAGGCATAATCTTCAAACAGCCAGGCATGGAAAATAACAAAAATTAACGCAACAAATTTTTTGGCCAATTGCTAAAAACTAGTTTTTACGCTTTGCACTTGTGCATTTTCCACTTTAGGATACATCTGCTATTGAATCAGATACATAGCTCGAGATCGGATTGCAAAAAGCCGTACTTATAGCTTGACTTGGATACTTTTATTTAAAAAACCAACGATATCCGTAAAGAATTACATACTTTTTGAATGCAAAATGGGGGAAATGCAAACTAGGATATTATACCTTTCAAGTGCAATTGAATACGTCTCCTAAAAAATGTACTTCACAAAAAAAGGAATCAACTATACCTCCTTGCCTGCAGAATAGCAACGCAGATTTAAGCATATCACTAGGTCAAACTGTATTGAGAAACATGGGGCACGGACGGACGCGCAGTTAAAGAAATTTTAGACAATTATTCTTGTTGGCCTTGGAAATAAACCCCGAAATTAAAAAAAAATTAAAATGTAAAATGTCAAGAATAATAGAAAATAATTTTGTGGACTTTTCAACTGACCAACTTTTCAGCATAAAAATTCCATTTAATACCTATGATGGAAGACTATTAAAGTCTAATATAGAAGTGGATGGGCCAAAAAAGTTTGTGAAAGGCCAGTTTTTCACCCATGACTTCCACTACTTAACAGTAGGGCAAAATTTTAATGACACGCCCTCCTGTGGCATGTGAATGCTGACCTTTTCATCCATCGACCGTTTCCAACCTTTTTCTACCCTCAACAGCACGCAAGGACAATTATATACACCATTACGGCGCTGCTTTTGCGAAAGGGACAGAATAGTGATAATTAGATTCATGGAATTTTCCGCAATAATTAATAACTCAAGTTATGTGCCCTTTACCGGCAATTTCTCGTTTAATGCTACTTTTTAAATATTTAAGATGAAATCGGTGGATTCGGCTTTAACTTGGTGAAAATTCACGCTAAATGAGATACAACTCATGTAAATTTTCACACACTTTATTTTGCTGGTACAACGCGTTACGACGCTGAGGCGTTATTCTGAAGTACATACTTTAGAATGACGCCTTAGCGTCGAAACGCTTTGTGCCAGCAAAATAAAGTCTGTGAAAATTTACATAGGTTGCATCTTCTCATTCAAGATGTTTAATATCATTCATTCAAGATGTTTATTGAGTGGTAGGAAGAGTAATTTGTGGGAACATTTATTAGAATACTTCAAATGAGTTTAAAAATATAAATAGTAGCTGTTATATGAGAAAATATTTCAATGCATACTTCTCCGTCACCTAACTAGGATAGCACCATAAAAAGTAATAAGTTCCATACCATGCTCAGGGAGGGGGGTACTTCTCCAAAGATTTAACAACAGCTTACTTCAACTGGGTTAAAAATTAGATACCCAACAATTACTTTAATCTCACAATGGTAATCAAACGTGTATGATACAACTTATCAGTTTCAGGCACACGGTTCATTTAACTTGAAAAATGAGCTTGGATTGGCTACTGCAACCAGCAATTTTTTTTTCTTAAACATTTCTTCATGCTCAATTCAATTAAATGTGAATTTCCTTGTTACTGAAATAATTTGGACACAATTTCGTTGCTATTTTTAGTTATCTTTCTCGCTTACTCAACATGCTAACTCCTACTCCTTACTTTAAAAATCCATAAAGTATCCATAAGAGACCAGAGAAAAGGCAAAGTTTTGTGCCGAAGCGGTGGGACGTATTCCTTCCAATACTGAAGTAATAAACGTGCAATTTTCCAAAAATAAAAGTATTTAATTCAGCCCAGGTTTCATCATCAAGTCAAGTACGTATGTAAAAAATTCCACTCGATTTCGCGAGAATCCTCGGATGTTATATTCCATCCCAAGTTCCCCCATTCTGGCTTCATCCATTGGCTAACATACCAATATCTCCTCTAGTACATTCTAACCTCCATGGTTCTACCGGTTTTAGATGGACATGAGATACTTTCCACGCAGTCTACCTTTCGCACAATTTTCTTCTTTTGCTCTGCATACCTCCTATCTCTTAGCCTCCCATCCAAGCTGCCGGTTCAATTAGAGCGATGTTACTTTTCACTAGTTACGCCCCACCGCAGTAGCCACTGTATAGGATCCGAATAAATTAGGTTTGATCAGAGAACTAGATAGTGAGCAGCGTATAGCAGTTAGGATCGTTAAAAGGAGTTAAGATAGGTTTAGTAGTGTAACAGAATTAATACAAGAATTAGGGTGGGAATCATTATCGGAGCTTAGGTTGAAGTAGGTACAGATTAAATCTCAGACAGAAATTTAAATCGGATAGCGTTACTGAAGATGGCATACATTAAAAACACCAGCGTATTATGCTAGATTCGACCAGATAAATAAGATTAGAGAGATAGATTGTCGTACTGATAGATTCAAAACGCCATTTTTCCCCCGCACTATAAGAGAACAGAATAGGCAGCATAGCAAAAGGATAGGTAGGGGAAATATTTTAGAGTAGTCTATAGTGCATGATGCATGTATTAACAACCAATCTCTTATTACTATGTAGACTAAGTCTAGTTGCCTGAGACCCCATAGTTGCATGTTTATATTGCATGCTTGGTGATCTTCACCCCCTGCCACCACCTCCGTCTTCCACGCTTAATCAAAATGCTTACTCCTACTCCTTACTTAAAAACAACCTCATGCCTTATTACCCACTCTAGTTGCTCTGTCCTCCGACGTCGTCAATCAACGTCCTCAGACCCAATCAACGTCCTCCACCCATCTCTCACGGCTAGCGTATTACACGAACCAGCATTGACTACAGCTAAAACTGATGGAATTCCATGACTCTGATGGTTTTATAAGTCTAATATGCATTCAATTTAGTGGTGAATTTCAACTCGAGGAGCACTAGTCCATTCATCCGGAAATTTTACGGCCGAAATCTGAATACATGAAGCCCGGTGGGAAATTTTCCGCACTGAAATGTTACTGACCAAATCTGAATACAGGAGGCCCCCGCTTTAGAACGCTTTGCCTTTCGTCGTTTCACTGATAGGTCATACGAAATATGACCCCAGTGATCTGAGCTTGGGTTGGAAAATCGATGCGTGACACTTCTTTTTCGAGGAGTACCACTCAGAAGTTTGGAGGGAAAAATATACGAAGTCAAAATCAATCCTCCAGAAACGCTTTAAAACACAATTCTTGCTTCCTGCATCCATATTTGGCCTAAGAATATCTTTACTTATATCTGTTGGCAGATATCAGTTGGCGAAGAATAGCTCTCCCCCTAGCACTTACAAAATAAGTAATAATGAATTAACAAACGTGGAATCCATTAAATATCTTGGAATAAGACTGACAAATGATCTTTCCTGGGGTAAACACATTCGTGAAATAATGGGTCAAGCGAATCGCAAACTGGGTTTCATTAAAAGAGTATTGGGTAAATGTGACATTCATGTACGAGAAATCAGCTACTTTTCCCTTGTTAGACCTCATTTGGAATATGCTGCCAGTGTATGGGATCCCTACGAAATCGGTCTAAGTAATGAACTTGAACGTGTGCAGCGAAGATCGGCAAGATTTGTAAAGGGACGATACGATAATTATATTAGCGTTACCAGTCTATTAAATGAATTGAAATGGGAATCATTGTCAGATCGCAGGTTGAAATTTAGACTTAATCTCTTCCACAAATTCCAAGGCAATATTTTCAGTGATGATGTTAAAAATATTTTACGAACCCCAACTTACTATGGCAGACTGGACCATAATCATAAAGTTAGAGAAATTGATTGCCGAACTGACCGATTCAAAATGTCCTTTTTCCCTCGCACAATAAGAGATACGAATAACGGTAAATATGTCCTATCGGAGAGTAGCAATGAATAGCATTGGTAGCTGCATGTTGGTATGAGTACTTAAAGCTAACCCTACTAACAGAATGTTTTTGCATGTTTGCTTTGCAATTTCTATCTTTTTTAAATAGTGTAGTTCTGACTACTATATTAATACTATTCCTTTTTTATGCATGATATTTAGTGCATGTTTGGTGAGCAATCACCCCCTGCCACACACCCTTGTGGTGGCTTGCAGGGTATTATGTAGATGTAGATGTACGCCACCGATCACTCACACTTCATCTCCGTCGCACGGCGAAAGCACACGAGGAGGAAGGATGTTCTCAACGGGATGAGGGAGGAGGCTGATTGATTCGGCCGGCTCCTCTCCTGGAATCCGGTCTTCCGAAATGTTTCGGGAGTTACGGAGATTTTCCCGCAGACAGGCCAGGGGGATTTATGTATATTTTTTTTCTCGGCCAAGGCCTTGGGAAGTCAGCGGCTCTTGAGCGGTCGGGCGTGACAGGAGGTGGGATTATCTCGCGCTCATGGGGATTGGGAAATAAAGACGCGTCAAGCTAAGGGTTGTTTTGGATTGCGCATCTGCATGCAACGGGTAGGTTACCGGTTAGTCGAAGTAATGTTGAAGCTGATCATTTTGCCGATGATGTTAAAAAATAATATATTAAGAACACCCGCGTAAAACATTTTAATATACCAGAAAAGCCATATTAACAGTGATAAACTGTGGTACCAAAAGATTTTGTGTTATTTTTCTCGCGAACCGTAACGGAAATTAATAGGCAACATAGCAAACGGATAGGCAGGTGAAATGTAATTCGAAAAGCCTGTAGGATATCTGACACAGGCTCTTTAACTCTACTAACTCAAGCATACTTTGATGTATTTAAAGACGTTCCTGAGTAATTAAGTGTTATTATACTAACATATAGATACTAAGCAATTCGTTGCAAGAGCCTTGCGAGTGAATATCTAACGCGTGCCCATAAAGTTTTGGGGCCTCTCAGTTGTATGAAAATACACATGGTGATTATTCACCCCTTGCCATACACCCTAGTGGTGACTTACATGGTATTCCTTGTAAGGTAGTTTTACGAAATACATATCATTGCGCAGTCTGATACATGGAGAAATGCGCAGTGAAAATTGCACCATGTAAAACAGGGGGTCCCAACCTTCTTTTACTGTCGACACCAAAATTATAAAGAGCCTTTCTGCACACCCCCATTTAAAATCCTCGCGATTCGATTTTCTGCGTGTCAGAACTTCGTTGGAAATCGCAGGTGGCCCAGGGAAAGGAATTCGCCCCCCTACCCAGAATGTGTGAATTTCACACGTCATTGGCTTAGTATGGGGTGAGCTCTACTCTCACCTATCAAAACCAGCCTCCGGATTGAATCACTGAGTGAGTGGGCCCAAAATTATAGAAGACCATTATTTACGATACCTGGTTATACTGTACATATGGGTCGCCATATAGTAACTACAACGTTAAACTAAACGTTTACTTGTGCCGGCCCAGGTGGCCGCGAGGTAAAGTCCTAGGCTGCTAATCCTAGGGTCGCGGGTTCGAGTCCCGCGTGTCCTGTGTGGGTTTTTCTCCACCCGGGCATGGATGTTTGTCAAGCTCTGTTGGTTCAGTCTCTGAGAAACCTGATGACCGGCAAATGCCTATTAGGATCTCAGGGGTATATGAACCAACAGAATAGTCCGGATGCAAAAAAACAATTGTTCCTCATTTTGACAAACCCTCGAAATTCTTCACTTCTGCGACCCCAAATCGGGTCAGGACCAATGGGCCTCTCCGCCGAATTAGGAGTCAATTGAAAACTCAGGTATTGGTAGCCGTATAATTCGGTGTTCAGGCCCTTCATCCGCTTAGACCATACTGCACCGTCTTAGATCACACACCGTATCAATCGGCCTACGCTTAAACCTAAAGACACAACAGCATCCATGCCTTAGAACAGCCAACTTCACCTTTTCACTCAAATACCCCTCGACAGTCGAGTTCCTTAATCTGTATCCCTTATCCATAAGCCATGATTGAAACTTATGTAGCTTCTGTTCATTTACAGCTGAATCCGTTGGGTCATTAGTATATCTTTTATACCTGTCGACTATGAAATTCTAGATGTTTTTCCATAACTGTATGCAAATATTCCGACGAAGGAATATGATCACTGTTACTTCCACCATCATTACGCTATCATCGCGTATCCTAATAATAAAGCGCGTACGACTCAGGATTACGATTACCTTGCTTTGGTAACCGTTGCCCTAGATAAAATTCGAACACGCGACCTTTGAGTTGGCGGGTCGGCGCGTTATCAACCTGAATACCACGGTCGTACCCTTTATTCAAGTTAGCTTTTGCAATAAGAAGAATTAAATGGGGACATAGGTTTCGCAAAGTGAAAAGAAACAGAAAATATTTTCGTACCCGCGAAACCTCAGTCGCCTCCGTCTCAGAGGTCAACGTTTTCCCAATGAAGTTGCTGCGAATACTGGTTTAAGTTTTTCTCACGCGTGACACGCGAATGTGGTCTGCGTGGAAAATAAACATAAAATCATTTTTTTTTGACAGCGGGTCTAATCCATAGCCGCATTAATATGAGACTACATGTGTGATCGCTGTACGTTTGTAAATCCAGATACACTTGAGGGTATTTAAATATTCAATTACAATATGGAAATTTACATCTGTAAATTGATATATGTAAACTAACAATCCCATTTTCCACTCTCCTTCACATTTTGGATAGTGAGGGTGGATAAAAAGTTTTTTAGGACCGTACTGGAACTCAAAAATGACATGCTTACTTGAACAATAGTGACAATATTACCAACGTGAATAATTTCATCTTTCCTAATGTCCTCTATTAGAAAATCATCTACATCTACATCTACACGATACTCTGCAAGCCACCGCGAGGGTGTGTGGCATTGAGTGAAGATCACCAAGCATGCACTACTGACATGCAAACAAGTATAGGGTCTCAAAAGCTGAAAAAAGTGCCCACGAAAGATAAATAAATAGTGCGCAAAGCACCTGGATCAATATTAAAACTTACGGAAAAGATGAGGATTTTAGAAAGGCTGCACAAGGGCGAAGAAAGAGGCAAACAATCATATGCTATAAAAGAGTAATTAAATCACATGTCCTTCTGTTTTATTTAGACTTTCTTCCTTAAATAATTTGAACAGAGTTCATCAGGGGCCAACACAAGCAGTATACGTTGAATAGGCTTTATGTTTGAGGTACACAGCGATCACAATAGACAATATTTTGAGCACAGTGCAAAGCTCATTACGGAAGAATTTTACAGTCTGATTCGATTTCCATTCGTGAATCTTTTGACAACCATTTTCAATTCCTCCACATGTTTTTCTTCCTCTTATTTTCTTAGCTCACCATAACTTATTCATGCATTTGGTGTAGAAATATGATCAGCAATTTGCTATATAATCAGGAAGCTTCACTGATAATGTTTACCACACTAGGACAGAAAAATTAATGTGAAACAAGTCGAGAACAAATGGCAGTTACGCTCTTCTCATCGGGTTGTAACATATATATAATGGAAGCGAGGGAAAACGTGAAGCAATCGAGGAGTTATTTGGATATAAATTGTGAAGCAAAATCATCTTTCAAAAGACACCCACAGCAACGTAACTTGCTCGCATTGTAGGATCCCCTCAATAGTCTAAGAGTCTCACGCAAATCTAAGAGTCACTTAGTTATTTCCCATGGCAAAATCCTACACGACTTTTGGACGGAGCGCGCTCCTAAGTGGCTCCCAGAACTCAAAGGTTGCTGAAAGATGTTTATTATTGGTTGCCTCACCAACAACTTCAATTATAACACAACATTCTCGCTCATCCACAAGCTACATCTCGCCGCCAAAATGTCCTCACTAGATGAGAATGGGCCATGGATGGTTTAGCATCTTTATTATTCAATGAAGATTATATTCATTCAGGTCGCTACCAACATGATAGTGGCATATTAGTCAAGTAGGTAGAGCGTAATACTCGTGTCTGGAGGATCAGATACCATAACTGCATTTAACATCTCTAAAAAATCCAGCTAAACCCAAGCGGCGTGATTTCTCATGGCGCCACATCTCTCTGGGGAATCACAAGGCGTACATAGGAAGTGCAGAAATATGGATAGGGGTGACCGCCCTGCCTCAATTATGAATTTCACAAGAACTCACACTTAATAACACTTCTACAGTAATCAAACACCATATCTACATTCAGATTATACGCTTTTCTGGTCGTCATCTTCACCATAAAAAAATTAAAAATGCTCTGTCCTCACTAAAACAACGAAAGAAGTTTTAACGCTATGGTTATTTTACGGATGCAGATCTAAGATATCCCCCATAATGATGAAATATTCCCATTTTGGTTCCCATGATAGATGAAATCCATAAATTCAATTCGTTTCATACATTTCCACAGAGCAGTAGCTCATTGTTTGAGTTTTAGGCTACAAACCAGAGGTCCTGGGATTACTTCCAAAGAAGCTTTTAGATACGTCCGTCCAAACCCAAGCTGTGTCAAGATTTTCTAGTCATAGGATCTTTCTGAGAAACCGAATGTGGAACAGGATTATGAATTCTACCCCCACAGGTACCCTAGCACATTAATTTCACACGCCGTTGGACTACATGCGTACGTACTTAGTGAGCACAACCCTAAACAACCAGAATATGGAGAAATTATTTCGTGATACATTCCGTACAGTAACTTCAGAAAAGTTAGAATCCAGTGGGAAGATTATGATTCTTAAATTGGATAAATACGAAAGAAATATTTGCTTAGAACTGTCACAAACAAAATGAAGCAATGGATACGTGCAAAAATTTTGAAGTGCGAAGATTACTCGCAAGATTCAACCATGAGTAAAAATTCCCATGCGGTTGACGGTCAGTCAGTAAGTACATCTGATATAACGAATATTATTAAACCATATATTAATAAACAAATTTAAAGTATCTTAAAGTGATGGTTATTACACATGATAGTATTGACAACTCTGCTTCCAGGGCGGTTCCAGTGTACTATGCAAGCATACAGTTGGATTGTAGGTTTTCCATGTGGATTTGAATCGTCACCTACAAACATCGAAAAACCCACTGAAACATAATTTGCATTTACTACTAGCCTACCTTGCAAGCCAATGCTAGTGTGCGTGGCAGGGGGTGACTTCAACCAAGCCTTTATTACCGTACATAATCCTATTTTTAGTGGCTACATTAGCGGCATAACTGTGGTCAACTAAATAACCATGGCAACTTGGCGGCATTACAGGCAACAGGCCATCCATATAATATGCAACGCCGATTTTTTCAAAAGTTTCATCCCCCCTATAACGCTCCGTAACTTCATCTAAGAATCCCCCTAAATTACGTAATGCTGTAAATTAACCATCACTTTTTCGTGAATGATAAAATAGACATTCATTACTAATACCTTATTTATACCTCAATGCTAACATTTACTCGATAATTATTGTTTTTGACACCATTATACTTTTTCAACAAAATAAGAGATATAAATAAGGTATTTGTGACGGATAATTTCCAGCATTACAGGCAAAGGGCCATCCATATAATATGCAACACCGATTTTTCAAAAGTTTCATCCTCTCTGTGACGCTCCGTAACGTCATCTAAGAATCCCCCTCACTTTTTCGTGAATGATAAAACATACATTAATTACTAATACCTTACTTGTATCTCAATGCTAAAATTTAATCGATAATTATCGTTTGTGACACCATTACTTTTTCAATATAATGTGTAATGCATCTTTCTCCCGACGCAACGGAAGAGAGGACACACCCCTTTCCCTGTCGATATTGCATCGTAACAGTTTTCCCGACTCCTTTAGCCCCCTTGATAACTCAAAGTTTATCGACGGCCCCCAATACAACTTCTAATTTTAAACTTCTCGCAGATTTTTCAGCAGAATCTTGTGCCATTGCCAGAGGATTAGAACCAGGGGTATGCAAACTACAGTTCTATTATCGTTTATGACACCAAGTTCAATTATCGTTTGTGACACCATTACTTTTTCAATATAATGTGTAATGCATCTTTCTCCCAACGCAACGGAAGACAGGACACACCCCTTTCCCTGTCGATATTGCATCGTAACAGTTTTCCCGACTCCTTTAACCCCTTTGATAACACAAAATTTATCGACGGCCCCCAATACAACTTCTAATTTTAAACTTCTCGTAGATTTTTCAGCAAAATCTTGTGCCATTGCTAGAGGATGAGAACCAGGGGTCTGCAAACCACAGTTCTGGCTGTATGCTTGTGGCTCTAAAGCGAAATTGAAATAAAACTATGGTAGTTTAATTTATAAAAGGATAATTCGGTATTAGTAACTAATAGTTTCAATTACGTATGCCAACTTGGAATAGTGGCTTGAGTAAAGAAAAAGACTCGATTCAAAAAGGGCAAGAGAATATCCTCATCGCTCACACTATACCACAGCAATGAAATAACTTTTTTGGGAAAATATTTCTTATTTATACAGGTATGGAGTAAATGCTAACACTTTTGACAGTATTACTTTGAATTTCCCTTATTTTTATAATTATATTTTCGGCTCACGAATATATTTTTATATTTCGGAGAGGACTCTTCAGTATCAAGAGTGTTCCGACCCTAGGGTTAAGCCAAGATGTAAATAAAACCGAACCGCAAAAATACGCACTTAAGGACATTATGTTCTTTCCGAGAGGAACACAAACCCTCATCTTCATGACTAGGTGAACACGAATGCTACTAGAAGAAGGGATTCGAGATTCTCCTGAATCCTATCGCTAATAATTATACCACCTAATGCCCACAAACGAGCGTACTAGATGATACGAATCTAGTAAATGCACAATATTAACATAACTTTGGCGCTAAGCCATCATTTTCGGTGGAACGCGATTTGGTCCCGCGGTGATATAAAGGTACCCTCCTCTGTTACACTCATCAACTACCAATAAATAACCACTTTGAAAATGAGGTGAACTAGGGAAAGCAGTTCCCTCGTCACTTGCAAAACTATCATAGGTAATGTTTGCGGCCCACTTACCAGCTAGATTAAAGGCCGCAAGATTATTTTCCTGGTTTAACTAAGATTACGCCCAGTCTTATGATATTTAGTCGGCATTAACTGATGATTGACAATGAGGCCATATCTAAGTAACGGTTACAGATCATTTAGGCTCTGACAACGCAATACGTCGAATTTCTCATACCGCGAAACCGTTTAACAAGGCCTTATAAAGTCAGATCGGAGTATGCCCCAAGCAAGGGAATGTACCTTACTGACAGCTTATCATGAACTTCGGCAATCAAAGATCTTCGTTGAAAGTTGTTTGATGCCAACAGCATAATGAAGAGCAGGCGGCAACCACCCGTCACAGGAAATGTTTAACCATGAGTGCTTAAGGTTTACACAATGCATCGAATGAACCAGTCGGCCTGCATTTTGATGAACTATTAGGACATTCAGTGCCTTGAATTTGTATATCCTAGGGCCCAAAACATAAGTGCTCACGCAGTTTCGTTTTATTGGATAAAAGTCGGACATATTTTTCAACCACTCCTTTGATCAATTATCAATCTTCCAAATTTATACTTATATTACTCTCGTATGTACCCAACACTATCAGGAGCATCATTACAATTATAAATACTACAATGGTCCTTTCCCATCCCCCCATCCCCCCGCGAACAATATGCGATTAAAATAAGAGTCCTAAGGATAGGACTCTTATTTAAATCGCATTAATATTTGTAATTTTACGGATACGAAGTGCAGGTGTATGCAAAAAAGTCTTCGTTTCCGGTGTAAAAGTAAAATACCTAATTTGTAGAAAATGAACAACCTCATGCGCTCAATATTAAATACCATAATGACTGAAAATTACCGTGTGACTCATTGACAAGTGTTGAATCTATGTAGCTCAAGCATCGAAACCTGGTTCGTGTATTTATATTATTGTGGATTTTAAAAGTTATATTTGAAGAAAAGCTGTTATCATGGAATACATGTTGTTATGGAAGGTTTCTAATGATATATTTTTATTAAACCTTTCTTAGCTCACTACTAATTCAGCAGCACACACCTAGTACATTACCTACTTATATTATGGTTAACTGCTTGATGAAATAGCGTTCAGTTTGCATGCATCCTGTGGATGCTTGGTGATAATTCACAAATTTGCGCACACCGCCGAGAATGCTTGCAGAATCATACGTAGATGTAAATACAGACCAGTCCTTACTGAGATTTAAATCGTTAATCCTTGGCTTGGAGAGTATTTCTTATACATATGTGCAAAATTATTTTTTGATAGCGTTTTACCCATGAAAGCCGTATGCATGTTTGAAGTCCTCAAGACATGGAGAAAACAATAACTAAAGGGCGACGAAAATGTAACGATTAAAATGTGTGGCAATGATTCCATTTTTATGCATGAAATATTAGCATAACAGGATTTTTTTCCGCCCTGAATATCTCACTAAGCTTGGGTGTCGATTCGCGTGCAAATTTTGACGCTTGAGACTCCTCTCAAACTCCCCGAGCTGGGAAATTCTCGAAGTAAAATTGTTAAAACATTTTAACCTTTCACGATCTCCCATCCACAAACATGAGAGACATTTTGTAAAGAGTATTTTTTTATGTTAAACTTGGAAAACAAATATCGAGGAGATGGAAGAGTTCTGTTACCTGGGAAGCTGAGTAACCAGCGATGGACGAAGTAAAAGTGAAATTGCCAGTAGAATTGCTCAAGCGAAAAGGCATTTTACCAAAAGAAGATTCTGTTTACAGCTGCAAATACAAGCGTGGAAGTGAGGAAACATTTCATTAGAATATACATTTGGAGTATTCTACTATAAGGCAGCGAAGTATGGACGATAACAGCAGCAGAGAAGTCAAGACAGGAAGCATTTGAAATGTGGTGCTACTGAAGAATGACAATAAAATGGATCGACCGAGTGGCAAACGAAGTCTTAAGAAGAGTGGGAGAAAAGAGATGCCTACTGAAAACCCTAAAAAGAAGACGGGACAACTTAATCGGTCACATCTTAAGTCACGATGGCCTGATGAAGACGATCGTCGAGTGAAAAGTGAACGGGAAGAACGGAAAAGGCAGGCCTCGTATGTGATATATGGAACAGGTTGTGAAGGATGTAAAAGAGAAGAGTTACATCAATATGAAGAGGTTGACCGATATAGGAATAGGGTGGAGGGCTGCGTCAAACCAATCCTAGGATCGTTGACCGATGATGATGATTTTTCCTAATATGGAGGTAGTAAATGAGGACGTAAGTGGGGTACACCAATTTTTGATATTCGTTCGTGAGAGCATTCAGAAACACAACAAGAAGTGGATGCAATCGGCAAAACGGATAAGCATTCGAAAATGAATTTCTTAAAATAAGCGTTTTAAGTATGGTTTCACATTATCCTGAGTCCATTTAAGGTACTCTTAGGATATTACTCAGGTTTTTGCCAGTAAAAAGAATTGCCAATACGAATTCCTCCAAGAGGGATTTCACGGGAAATTTAGTTAAGGAATTGCGTCTAAATTTCAACCTACGGTCTGATAATGATTCCCATTTTAATTCATTTAATAGACTGGTTACGCTACTATAGTTATCATACCGTCCCTTTACAAATCTTGCCGATCTTCGCTGCACACGCTCCAGTTCATTATTTAAGCCTATTTCATTAGGATCCCAACTACTGGCAGCGTATTCTAGATGAGATCTAACAAGGGAAATGTACCTTATTTCTCGTACAGGATCGTCACATTTTCCCAGTAGGAGGATCACTGGGAGGCAAATAATTTTCCAAGGGCCCAACAGAATTACGTAAAACGTCATATTCAAGTTCTTAAGGGTGACCTGAAGATGACGTTTTACTTCGAAACACTAGTCGTAAAAAATAAAATTATTTATGTTCGATAATAGAGTTTATATTGATTCATCAACTTGAATAGTCCATGATTTCACAAAGTAATGCCGGAAATGACTGATTTCAATGCTATAATCGACGGGAAACCAATGCATCTGAGAATCTTGACGGATTACTCTTTAACTTACTCTACGATTAGCAAAAAAATCATCAGAAAACACACAAGACAAATAGACGAATAAAAATAGTTTATCCAATCGATAACTTATTACGGAGGCAGCTCACAACACTTCGAGACAACAATATGTTCCGTCAATCCTCCACAAAAACCTCACACTGAACAATGTTGATTTTTATATGATGATTAGCACTCGTTGTTTACTGCACAATTGATTAAAAATCAATTTATTATAAGATTAATGCCGCCCTTATTTTATGGCATTAATTCCCCAGATAACATATAAAAATCTAAACGACCTATCACCAACGGCTTATACACTTTTGATTCTTCCCTTTCATGTTGATCCACCCTCTAAGTGAAATAGGCTGTTTCCATCACTTCCAATTCACTTTTCTTGCAAATTACCTAATTCTTCTTAGTTGCAAACACTATCTCAGTGGGAGAAAACGACTAATAGCATTACAATGTCGGCCAAAGGAATACGCACGAGGTAATGAGATTTTTAGCGATGATATTATAAAGGATAGGGCGGTAAATCAATGAGATATGAAAGAGTGTGGGTTAGAGTTTCTGGAAGTGGAAAAATATGAATACATGGCGCTTCGTGGAAGACTAGGGGGATGTGATCGACAACTTAGGTGATTTGTGGCACTGATAATTGGAGGCGGGTTTGTTAACTTGATGGTGGGAATTTTAAATAGAGCAATGAAATGAAACCCGGCGTCGGTGGCAGCCTATCCCGCTTTAGCATATATTTAAAAATATCTAAAACTACCGTAACATAGCATAGTGGACAACAGCATTTGAAGTCTCGCTGGTGAAATCAAAATGGGATCAACTTCAAAAGGAAAAGTATAGGAGGTCAATTATTCCTGACAAATATGCATTTAATATACGTATGGATGTACTTATGATGAAAAGGGAGGGAAGAATATTTATAATGACGAATTTTGAGAAAATCAGAACGGCAGATACAAAGACAACTACCGCTGAAGGTGAAGCATCTGTTCAGTGATGAGCATGGATAAAATCATATAGTAAGTACTCTACTTACTCTACGGTAACATGTTTTGGTGTTGACAACCCAGATTACATGACCAGCGCAAAATAAAATCAAGATTACAAGGTTATACGGTTGGGTAACAGTTCATTGAGTTGTTGCCAACGATTTAAAATATTTAACATGGTTATTATATCATTCTATACATTACTTAAGAATCCACCCTCACAACTATTAGACATTGGTGAGAGAGCGGTTCACAGTTCAAACAAAGACAACAATCAAAAGGGGCCTAATTTTAAGAAACGGAGGAGAAAATCGCTTGGGAGTTTCACTGGCGGTAATTTGAAAGAAAGGATGTGATCTGGAGGATTGAGCCACCGGATGCGCACTCTCGTGTTCACTTTTAGGGTCAGCTGATTAAAATGGCCAAGAGACCGCTTGTTAAAACTGCGCTCATTGGTCAACCACATCAGGCTCGAAAGCTCGCCTCCTCTAATATATTCTCGCTTTCATGAAACAGTCATCATGAATCAAGCAGCCAGCGATTATCAACACTTATGGAGTCACGTTTTGAACACCTTTGATGATGACTTTTCTCATATACAAACCGTAAAGTTTCCCATGCGGAGGACATTTCCCCATTTATTTACTATATTCTATACTATACTATATTCAAAATTTACTCTTTTAGTTTGTAGCGGTTAGATACTTAAATTACCTTAATTACATTGCAACATATTTCTTCCCTACGATTCTTACACCTAATTTACTCTGTCTCTAACGTCGTAATGACCTCACATTTTGATGAGCCACCCAACAAAAATGTCATAGACCTCACTTGAAGTAGGACCCGGAGGAGTCCTGTCTATAGTCGAACGACGCGCAACACCTTTGACAAATTTCGCTGCTTTTTGCATAATTAACTTGAAGTGGAAGAGCATTACCGACCAATGAGGAATTGATTACAAAGTATTTCTTAATAATGTACACGCGGGGTGGCCAAACGGGTAGGCTATTGGGCTCCCGACCAGACGTCCTGGGTTTAAACCCAGCTAAAGTAGTGGTAAGCGATATTCTGGGAAGTACATCTTTCTAGGAAACCACAAATGTCACAAGCAAATGAAGTACCCTCTCCCACTCTAACAATGGCAAAATTTCACCCGATATTGGGCTTAGTTCTGAGTGAACCCTACCATAGAGTACATACGTACTTATCCTATGGCCCTACCATTAACAACCAGACCGATCTTCGAGTTAAGTCCTTATTTCGTACATCTATTTGCAGGACGAGACGAGAGAGTTGAATGCACCTCGAATTCAAATAAATTTGTACAAAGACACTGAATACATGATCTTAACAAAGCATACTTTCTCTTCATCATTGTATGTACATTTGGAACATGATAGCACCTATATTTTAGCAGGTTTATTTTCCTCATAAAGTTAAATATCTGCAAATAAATATTATTATCACGAGTATGTAGCAGAATAATGATAACTTCTGCCAAATTTGTGGACCCACTGTAATGATTGGTCCAATTCATTACTCTAAGCAAAGAAAAAAGGATAACATCTTTTAATATCAGCAACAAAACTTCTTTAAACGTATGGGAAGGAAATTTTTATTGATTTGCTTATGAAATAATTTGGTAAGTAATGATGTTTCCCGAGGTTATGGGCGTGATCATGCCATGCTAGATGATTGTTCAATGATATGCACTCAAAAGTCTTTAAGAGGGACTTAAATTAATTAAACGTTACGGTTGGTCCATTATTATACCTTCCACGAGTTTTAATCACCAGATATTGCCAATTTGATGGTAATTAACTTGTATGAATTAAGCTAAAACACTGCAATTTTCCCATACTATCGGAGCATCTAAATTTGGAGTACAGAGGTATTTTATTTATACATATCGTTCATATGAGAATATACAACTTTCCAGTTTTAAAAAATATAACGTCAGTGCGACCTCTGTGTACTTCATTATGGCTAAAATTTCCCCTTACGTAATATAGAAGTAGCTCTACTCACGGTACTTCCCCAGATTTTAGCCATTCCAGGGTAGTTAGCTCATGGAACAGAGTATAAAAAATAGAATTCACCTCTCAGATCAAAAAAAGACATAACAGGCATCAAAGCATTTTCGTGCCCACATCGATGATATAGTCTACTGCATGGACAACTTATCTGGAAGATGTGCCAAGAGTGTAGCAAATCAAAAGTGATATTCACATATATCAGGAACTGAGAAAATTTCATTAATTTTTATTGCTAACTAAATGTTACTAAAATATGGAACATATACATTCTTTAAACTTCTATGGCCAATGCGCAACCAGTTGCATTCGCCCACTCCTGTTCAAAGGTATTTGTTGTGCCCCCATGAGCAGCGACTAAAGGCCGTTTTACACGGTCATTGATACTGCGCAGGCTCTTGCGAGAACACTTGCGCAAGAAATATTGCACCGTGTAAAGCGACGACTTGCGAGGACAGGCAGCGCCACCAAGTTTGAAGTTAATTTCTCTCACTAGATGGTGCAGATGTAGCGGCAAGGAACGGCCTAGGGAATTCTAGCAATTAAATAGGTTGTTGATGATTGAGTTGGGTGTTTTTGTTTGCACTCAACTCCTTAGGTAGTGAATAAAGAGAAATAATGATGAGCTGGGCGATTAATCACGTGGAAGCTTAAATTTCGTGCGTAAAGGAAGAACCTGTTACCTTGGCCCACATCCGTTCGTTCGTGGTGCAAATTTTGGGCCAAGTATACGGGACTAGGGTCTCCACTATTATGTTTAGACTATGGCTTAAAACATATTTTAAAGTGGTGGTAATTTATCGCATCTTTTACGTCCAATTAATTGCTACTTCATAGATCTTGACGTATGCGATATATTGACAGTATTACCGCTACTGAATGGTATATATTCACTGACATAATGCACCGACGATTGCACCGTGTAAAGCTGTCAAGCAAGCGTCCTCGCAATTCTCTACGTCACGGACTTTCGCAGACGACTGCTCAAACGCAATCAACATCAACTTGCGCAGTTTCAATTACCGTGTAAAACGGCCTTAAGGACACGAAGTGACATGCTTCCCCCTTCCGACAACCAATGCTTCCCCCTTCCGACAACCAATTAATACAGATGAAAAAATTAATACAGATGAAGCATGGACGACCAACCAATCTGTATTAATGTCTGCCACGACCTGCCTCAACCCCCTCGTTTCCTTTCCCCAATGCTACAGGAGGCTGGGCTTCTCCCGCAGAGATGTAACGGTCACTGGACCCACGAGAACATTCAGAGCCCTTCCCGCCACGTTTCGTGCAGGACTTGCAGGGCCTATGCTCGAAGAAATGCGTGAGAATACCGCAGGATACGAGAAAGCATCCACTCCACTTGGAATGTTTTATAAGAACCCCGCCTAAACGTTGACGTTGTAGTGGGGCATCTGAGATGACTTGACGAACGGGGAAAATTAGAACAAATCTGAACAGATTCCAGTATCCTCGACTTTTCAAAGGAGCTTAAGAGAGGACCATAATACGTTGCCAAAGAGATATAAAACATATGCAATCGCAATTGCAATAGATAGGGTAAAAACTAGTCACAATGAGCTTATATGGAATAGTAATTTGGTTTGGAAGACAGACCATAGACCTTTAAAGCTAAAAATCAACTAAATACCCCAACTGGAAGACATGCCAACCACATATAAATTCTGACTGCCTAATAATTTTCGTTTCCCTTCCAAACAAGCTTTAGTATTGATGACCTCTTTTGTAGTGATATTCTATGAATTTCAGTCATTCGTTAGAACTAAAGCCCACAGGAAGGAACGCTTTCTGGAAACGTAACAGAGGACCAGCATTCTCTAAATGAAGAGGAAATCATGCTTTTTCAGTCACAACCATTATAAATGGTCACTGATCTAGAATAGGTGAAACTTCAGCGCGTGACATCTCAAACGGATGTCCTCCCTTTCCCGTCCCCCCTCCCCACTCCCGCACATCTGATAAACTTTTATATCTCTCAGACTTTCGCTCTCTCCCGAAATTAGTCAGAACGGATATTACGATGCACACGCTCATTGCATCTCTGGACAGTGATATCGCATTTTATTCGTTCATCTACATATATATACATCTACATAATACCCTGCAATCCACCATAAAGGTGTGTGGCAGGGGGTGAATTCTCACCAAACATGCACTAGTTTTTATTCGTACAAAGGACTAGTAATAATATACTACGCTAAACTTCACTATTTAAAAAATATAAAAATAGCAAAGCAAGCATGCAATAGCATGCTGTTAGTTGCGTTAGCTTAAAGTCCTTTTACCAACATGCAACTACCTATGTTATCCATTGATAGACACGTATTGAATATATTTACCGCTATTCATATCACTAAACGTTCGAGGAAAAAAGGACATTTTGAATCTGTCAGTTCGGGCAATCAATTTCTCTAATTTTATGCATATGGTCCAGTCTACCATAGTAAATTGTGGTTCGCAAAACATTTTTAACGTCATCAGTGAAAATACAAATTATCTTGGAATTTATTTAAGAGATTAAGTCTAAATTTCAACCGACAATATGACAATGATTCCCATTTTAATTCCTTTAATAGACTGGTTACGCTAATACCGTACTGGTTACCATACCGTCCCTTTACAAATCTTGCTGATCTTCGCTGCACACGTTCGAGTTCATTATTTAGGCCTATTTCATATGGATCCCATATACTGGCAGCGTATTTCCAGCGAGGTCTAACAAGGGAAAAGTAGCTAATTTCTCATACATGACCGTCACATTTACCCAGTACTCTTTTAATGATTCTTTACGATTAGTTTGACCCAATATTTCTCGTAAGTGTTTAACACAGGAAAGATCATGTGTCGGTCTTATTCCAAGATATTTAATGGATTCAACGTTTGTTAATTTGTTATTACTTATTTTGTAAGCGCTAAGAGGAGAACAATTCTTTTTCCAAAAATTCATTACTACACATTTTTTAAAATTTAATTCTGTCATGTATCACACCATTTTTCAATTGCTAGTAAGTCATCACTTAAATATTATCTATCGTTTGGGCATAGAATTTCCCTGTACACTACTGCGTCATCGGCAAATAGACGAAGCTTACTTGTTGCCGCCTTATTGATATCACTTATGTACAGAAGGGTCAAGAGTGGATCTATCACACCGCCTTGTGGCACACCTGAAGTGACTTCAATTGCCGGGAAAGTAACACCGTCCAAAACAACCCTTTGCACCCGATAATGTAGAAAATCATTTATCCATGATAAAATATTACTGTCCAACCCATAAGATTTTAATTTCAAAACTAGTTTGCTATGAGACACCTTGTCAATTATATTTATTATTTTCGCCAGAAACTAAAATATCGTGGGAAAAGAGAGCAAGTTAAGTTTCACATGATCTGCTCTTCCGGAAGCCATGCTGAACATTGGACAATAAATTCGGGCTATAAGGTGCCTCATGACTGAACTAACATATGTTCCAGGACCTTGCATGAAACGGATGTGAGGGATATATGTCGGTAGATAGATGGCTGCTCCCTATTACCATTCATTTGTGAGAAGTAGCAAATCGCCAACGAGCAAAGAACAGAGCAAGATAGAAGTGTGTAGGGAGAAATGCAAGCGTATAAGTCTACTGGGCAACCGAAAATGCAAACACACATGAGACAAATAATGAATTGCTGTGATGGAATATTCAAAAGAAGACCAAGAGTAAGGTTACACAAAAGTAACATGAATGAAACTACTAAAAGGGTAGTAGAGATACAGAAATTCAGTTCGGAGATGTAAGCAAATCAAATATTAAAATTTTCCGAGTGAAACGCAACGACAGAGGCGTCAACCTAGAACGGGGGGAAGGGACTGCTTGCCTCTGTTCCACAAACGCTATGTCCAGACTGCCTCCAAGGCACAGACAGAAGTTAATTTCACTCTTGTGCCCAAAAAAGGACAAGGCACTGTCCTGACAGTATATTATGCTTGGCTCGTGAATTTATGGGCGAATTACCTGGTAAGTGGGTTGCTGGTGAAATAAAGACGGCGGATATTTGATTCACAATCATTAATTTAGCCAGTAGTGGTGTTAGATAGTGAGTAACTTTTGGTGGTCTATTGAGACATTAAGGATGATACGTGTATGATAGCTGTGCACGAAACAGCCGCGTACGCGCGCCCTGAGGCCTGTTCCTTCTTGCGTCTTCAGCAAGCTTTAGATCTCTCCTTACTTGTCAAAGGCTTTGATTTCATGATTTAATTTTGCTCGTATTGAATGACTCTTTCAACCTATTTTCACAAATTAGTAGTAATATACCTTTCAGCTGCATATAAGTAGTGAATGCACAAACTAGTATTTTGGTATGCATATATGATATTAAGTGTAAATTTAGCTCTCTCTGCTTAGCTACAATTTAGCTACAATAGATGCC
The DNA here is from genome assembly GCA_933228895.1 of Platycnemis pennipes. Taxonomy (NCBI): domain Eukaryota; kingdom Metazoa; phylum Arthropoda; class Insecta; order Odonata; family Platycnemididae; genus Platycnemis; species Platycnemis pennipes. The sequence goes on from OW121853.1 coordinate 60,894,363, forward strand.
TGGTTATGGTTCCCCCTTCCACATATCCTTGCGGTGGCTTGGAGGGTAGAATGCAGATATTTGAATTTCCTAAGCCCCTAATGAATTTAAGTGTGATATTTTCTTTGCGAAGATTTGGACAAATCGTGAAATTGTCACACAAATAGGTTAATCTATGCAAGGATTGCGAACAAGCCGAACTAGCATCTTTTTTCAAATAGTTTTTGTTGTCAACTACCCAAATACAATCAAGTACTAGTCGTTATTTTCAATATAAGCACTCATTTGCCTCAAGCCGACGATCACAACTATTGTTACAGATGTTGCAATCTCAGCGTATGTCCAATGTAACTAATTCCCGACCGTACGGTGCAAAGGAGGGGGGAGAGAGTTTGCAATCAACCAAGTCAACGCGATCCACCATACCTCTAGACGATGGTGGGTTATTTATCCCCAGAAGCTGTTTCCTCCTGGAGTTAAAGGGCATTGAGATATCACCACTTTTCATGACGCGCAATTTTCTGCCGATGATCCCACGCCATGACACCCGGACCGATTTAAAGACGTATTCACATCAAAAATTATCATAATATTGCACCGATCTTCTATCCATCTTAAGTTAGTGATCCGTTAAAATTATTCCGAAGAAGATTCTATACTCAAGCATACATTTCGCAATATTGCAAACTCCTAATAATCCCAATCTTATATTTACGCCACTAATAGGTCTATTTATATGAGTTCCTACCGGAACTCAAACAATTTGAAAAAATCATGCATCCAGAGGCATCAAAAAAAGAAAAGAAATGAAAATAAGGAAGCAAGTAATAGCCAATACATTTCGGCAATAATTTCACAGTAAATTTTAGATTAACCTGGAACAGGTCAACCGGAAAGCGAAGCATACAAAATATCATATAAAATTGTCAACCCACAACTAAAATCCATCATATAGCTATTTCCTCTATGCCCCTGAGTTGGACATATTTCGCCTGTAGTTCTCCGAATAGTTTTAACCAAAGATTTATTCCGCACTTTCTCTTCTGCAATCACTAATTTTATCTACCATTACAAGCTTTAGAACTAGTTACGTGCTCCAACTACCAAGATTAAATCACAATGACTAACACCGGCATTCGAACCCACGAAATCTAGGCTAGGCCGGGGCGTGATTGACTTGGCTACCGGGAACAGCGAATTTTACTCACGGCCTCACTCTCTGAATATCATTCTGTTCATTTTTGAACTCCCTTCAACCTTCATATATTTATCCTGCCCCAAAATCCAATCAGTCCAAATATTTCTTTTCTTGTCATTTTTAGCATTAGGTATAATACCACCGTATTCTCAACCAGAAAAAAAATTTTGAGAGCTATAGAACTCATTCATATTCAAGTATCTAATTATTTTTCTCACAATCGGTCTCATTTTCCGGAATTGATAATTTTCTATCGCTGGTATTTCTCCGTTTCTATCTACCAGCGCCTCTTCTGCTGGACCGCATTTTCCATTTCTTTTCCCCAACTCCACTTTTTTCATACCTCTTTTATCAGTTGGTAATGATCTTGTGGAAACAAGAAAGAGATTTTAACCAACTTTCTTAGATTATGAAGGTATATTTTGCATAGTCATGTTGCCCTCATTTCACATACAACATATTATTTAAAATAATTTTTTGGAGCAGCCAACTCCAAATAAATGTTATTAATATGCGATTCGATATATTTCGTCACGCTTGTGTCTCAATTAAGTTGGTATTAGGCCGCTATCACACACATTATGGGCGAAATATTTGGTAGAATATTTTAGAGAATGTAACTTCACGGTAAACGATTCTCCTGCCTCGCCCACGCATATCACGAACTATGACCCCAATAGAACTGGTTTACTGGGTATAAATCACAGCGCGATAAACATCTTCACGCTTCGACGCGCCGAAATTTCCCCTCCAGCAGTTGCAATGGGATGAAAGTGTTCAGCAACCACAGAACGTCAAGAAGGCTCTCCAAATCAGTCCCCAACAGAAGCACCAAACCAACTGGCTTATATTTGAGGGTTGACGAGGAATCATGCTGCCTATCAAGCTACCTTCCAGTATACACGGAGCCAGGATTGAATACCATTCAACTTTACCATAGGTAGATATTTCGCCAAAGTATTCTTTATACGGTACCTGATTTTATTTCTCTTTATCGTGGGATATCTAATCTTGCCCTCGCAAAAAATCTAATTTTAATATCAAAAAAACCTTAATAAAACTCCCGATCTTTCATACGGTCATGATCTTCATTCCTTCTACCCTCTCCTCTGCTTACCTAACATTCTAATCCTACTATCCTCTTTAACATCCCATCAACTACAGATAAGCCCTACATCCGTTTTCGCTGTCTTTTCCGAATATTCCTTCCAATGTTGTACAATGGCCAACCATATTTAGCACTTCTTTTAAGGAGGTTGATCCGAAAAGTGAAAGTCATGTCATTTTTTTTATATTTTCAGCATTTATAGAACTAAAGTTCCTCTATCTAATAAAGTAAAGATAATTACAGCAAACCATACTCCTTGTTCCACAAATTGCATTTGAAATTACATACGATTAACGGCGAGAATGGCCATCACATGGGAATATAACGTTTAAAAATACCATATAGACATGTCACTTTAGCAAAAAACTGATATTTATGCGTAATTTCACAAGTAATAAAATGACACGAAAAAAAAGGCATCAACCCACCGTATTTTTCGCTGAATCCACCAATTTCTGCGCTTATAGCAGACGTAACGCATAGTTGTCTTCAAGTGGCGCTGCGGTAGCTCCAGCCAAAATGTATGGCATATGAATGATATCATTACTAATGAGATATTAAAGCATATTTCAGAAAAATATTACAACATAACGTTTGATAGTAATATTCTGGTGTTATACATTAGCAAATTCATGGAGTACATGAATTTATTTCTTTAAAGTAAGTGCTGAATGACTCCATAGTCGAGCTGATTAAAATTATCATAAAAAAGAAATCCTTCGACTTTACATCGTACTTCTTGTGATACTTATGACTTTCAATAGCGTAGGTAATTTTCATTGTGAAGTAAGGATCACTTAGCAGGCATATACTCGTACTTAAATTAATAATATTCCTCAGACAACTTGACTCAAGCAGTCGCGAGCCAACCTCCTTAATAGCAGAAACGGTTTCACGTCTTGTATGGTGGAAGTTATCCACCAAGGAAACATGAAAACAACTTTTCAACTTCACATTGAAATTTGTTGCAACGACTAAGGTTTCGGTGCTTTATGTCATCTCCAGACTTATTTTGTCTCCCTCTCCGCCTAGCGCACTCTATCCTCCAGACTCACATCTCAAAAGCCTTGATTAACTCTTACCCTCTTTTCATCAAGTAGGAAGTCATCATAGTAACACGTACTTTCAATCTCCTTAAATTGTAAAAACAAAATCCGTTCACTCCTTGATTCATTCCGTCCTTCAATGGACCACCTTTTTGTAGGTTCCATTGCGTCGTAACGTTTGGATCGGCCAACTTAAAAACCTTTTACTTCGTCCCCTATACCCTTTGATTTAATTACTCTTCAGTTAACCTATTCCAGAGCTAGCCCTCTGAAGTCACAATGAGTAGCGCCCCTGGCATTTACGAAATGATTCCTTCCTCTAAAAGAGGCGAATTTAAGAATCTGCCTGTCTCAAAAATGAGTCATTCGCTATCCACAGCTTTTAGATTAAAAATACCGAAATACTTAATTGTTATTATATACATAAATACTTTCATTCTAAAGGTTTCTCTCCGAGCTTTTCCGGCACCAAGAATCAAATAGCGGCCAAAATTGGCTAAAATGAAACGAAATATGTAGGTTCTATTCAAGGTTTTAAGGCTCTTTAAGGACCTTGCGTCTACGCTACATACTTGTGAGCATCGTAGCAGGACTTGGAATGGAAGTTAACAAACATTCGTCCCAAAATTTTTGTTTACTTTCCAAAAATGTTTACGCCCCGAAAATTTCGTCGCGTCCCGAAAAGGTTCTCGTCTCGCCTCGTTAAAAACATTTTGTCGTCTTCATTTTTATTCGTTTACATCTAGCGATTTTTTTTTCATTCTGAAATTATTCTAATGTGGTCTTGATTTCGGTAATCAGCATGATGTTTTTAAATTTAATAATAAAGACACCTCAAGACCGTAGTACAGTGTCCCATTGATCGTGTGTCATTTTTGACCTGTAATTTTTTAGTATTCCTTTCGTGCCATATGAATGAAATTTGATAACTGGCTAGAAAATGTTTGTAAGTTTTGTTGAGGCTAAGCAAAACATTAAAAAATATGACCTTTTGACCCCAGAAATAGGGTCCAACCTAAAATCCAAATTTTGCACTCTGGGCTTTCAATGTTAAAATATTCGGAATAAAAAAAGAGAGAATTATTTAGCTAAACTTTCAACTAATAGGTTTCTGGGTACGAAGAACACGATGAAGAACTTTTGAGGTCAAAAATTGCAGCCGTGACCTCTGAAAGGTCACAGTCAAGATCACAGGAGTTGCAAAAAATGAATCACTGCTACAAACCTTTCGAATCATAGATTTAAAAAGGTGCCAAGGTCGATTTTAAGGCCTTTAGATCCCTCCTTTCATCCCTTGACCTTCAAGGGTTACTCAGGCGACAAGAGGTGAAATGATCACGTGTCATCATCAGGGAGTCCCTGATGAAGACACATGAGTGTTGAAACTGGTTGGTTATTAAAAACGTGTGGAAAATTACAAAGTTGATTCTCATTTTCAATGATGGAAACATTTCACCATGTGACGGCCGAAGTTATTTCATTGCTTTGACTCCTGAGTCACCCTTGAAGGTTAAGGGAATAAAATAGGGACCAGAAGACCTTACGATCGACCTTGGCACCTTTTTAAACCTATGATTCGATACGTTTATAGCCTCATATCACTTTTGGTCACCCTTATGACCTTTGACCCCTGAGTAACCCTTGACGGTCAAGGAATGACAAGAGGGATCTGATGACCTTCCTATCGACATTGGCGCCTTTTTAAACCTATGATTCGACAGGTTTGTAGAAGTGATTCATTTTTTGTAACCCCTGTGACCTTTGACCCCTGAGTTACCCTTGAAGGTCAAGGGATGAAAAGAGAGATCCGGAGACCTTACCATCGACATTGGCACCTTTTAAAACTTACGATTCGATACTTTTTTAGCATCATTTCACCTCTTGTCACCCTTTGACCTTTGACCCCTGAGTAACCCTTGAAGGTCAAGGGATGGAGGGATCTGAAGACCTTTAAATCGACCTTGGCACCTTTTTACATCTATGATTCGACAGGTTTGTAGCGGTTATCCATTTTTGTAACCCCTGTGACCTTGACTGTGACCTTTCAGAGGTCACGGCTGCAATTTTTGACCTCAAAAGTTCTTCATCGTGTTCTTCATTCCCAAAAACCTATTAGTTGAAAGTTTAGCTAAATAATTCTCTCTTTTTTTTATTCCGAATATTTTAACATTGAAAGCCCAGAAGGCAAAATTTGGATTTTAGGTTGGACCCTATTTCTGGGCTCAAAAGGTCATTTTTTTAAATGTTTTGCTTAGCCTCAACAAAACTTACGACCTTTTTCTAGCCAGGTACCAATTTTCATCTATATATTTATTGTAATTATTTATATTTTAGAAGCGTCCTTTTAGCGGTAGAATTTTCCTCAGCTGGGAATTGAATTTCACATTGAGGACGTATTTCATTTTACAAGCACCCAACCTACTGTTAATCGAGGTTTACTCCTTTACGTCTTATTACTAAAATTATTCAGTTTACTCTGTTCATTCGGTGTATTTAGGTAGAATCACTCGATCAAATTCCCGCAATCAGTGAAATAAGTTTTACTGTGATGGTAATCGAAAGCAAACAATCGTTCTTTTTCTGACTCAGCCTATACTTTAAGGACCTTGGGTTCTATTATTCTTATTACTCCTGCAAGCTCCATAAGTTTTTATTTGTTTTGAAATCTTGCCATTGCAGCTGTGACTACCTCATCCCAAATAGTCAGTTTTTTTCTGAAATGTCTCCTTATAAAAAAATACCTGATTATATCAGCAAAATATGTCTACCGTGAAATCAGATTCACCGATTCCTAAACTTTTACCAAGGAGCCAAAAAGTATGTACAATAAACGTTTGGAAGTAACAAATTAATGCCGGCTTTATCAGAGGCAACACTAGGTTTTTAAGTCAGCCGTTTGAATTTTTCATTTTTGAATGAAAATTTTGTACTCAGAGAATCACTGGTGTACTTTTAATATGTCAATTTTAAGACGAACAAGGGGTGGAAATTGGATTTTCTTGAGCGTCTTCAATAAGTTAATAACCCCGCTAAACTTTGTAACGACCAATATTCCCATAATCACTCTTCTCTCCTTAAAATCCAAACCCCCTGCCGCACTCGAAGAGCAATCGCCACTCCCAATTACAATATCTGATCGTGACATTTTCTCTTCTCTGTTCTGAACCATATACCCCTACTCCTCATCCGTCACAACCCTTCTTTTTTTCACCTCCCCACTACTATCAATGACTCTTTCAATGACTATTACTCTCCTGAGCCGTAACGCCTGAAAACAGCACTAGGTGCCGAAAACATGGTTGGTTTTTCATTAAATACGTTAGTTAAAACCTATGTGTTTTTCATGCTAAAAGGAATAAAAATGTCCACATAACTTTCAAAAATTAACGTCTGATATCATATGCTAACATTTGGATTTTTAAACTTACTTCAGCACCCATAGCAATTTCACGCAGCCAATAAGAAAACGAACGCGGTATAACCCAAAACTGTTCACAGAAATAATCTGCACTGCAAAGACTTCTTGCTAATGACATCTACCTCAATTATTCAAGTGACCAAATGTCATGCTGAAACCAAAATGCCACAATCGCTTCGCGTCGTTCAACCAATCAACCAGTATTTAGATTAAATTTGAGGTGAAAATGTGAGGCCTATTTACCCTAAGTCTACGAAAAAAAGAAAGCACTTGCTCAAGAAAGGGGAAGTGAAAATCCTGCGAAAACCTAATGGTAGCATAGCTAGTGTTTTTGAGAGAGGATTAAAAAAATGAAAAAATGCTTAGGTAAATCAAATGAGCGATAATTAATGCGAAATTGCATCACCCAAATATATCGTTAAAAGTGATCAAGAGAATATTAACTAAGAATATATTTAATATTGTCTATATTTATTCTAATTGTCGGCCCCGGTGGCGGTGTGGTTAAGTCCTCACCTGCTAACCTGAGGGTCGCGGGTTCGAGTCCCGCCTGAGTGGGTTTTTTCAACACTCAGGACATGGCTGTGTGTGCTCGTCTGTTATTACATTGTTAAATACCCCGATGTAAAAGGCCACAGGCGCTGTTTTCGGTGGTAATAGTAAATAAATAAATTAAATTTAAATTTAAATAAATATTATATATGTGAGTGTGATGTCGATCATACGAGATGTTCACATTTCTTACTCCCATCATCAACAGGGCGAATATTTCGAAAAGCATACCTAGCTGAAAATCCAGGTCGGAAAATGCCCAAAAGTTTCCTAATCCCCTCGAGAAAATCAAAAACATGGAAAGCAGGTGGGATGACGGGGGCAAATGATTCGCTCTCTCGCCCTCCGTCGAGCGCCTCCCTCCCCCCGCGACCGTCCGACCGCCCAGCTCGGCGCTGAATTTGGCGCCACATTCCTCCCCCACCCCCCTAAATCATCCTCAGAAAAAAGTGACGGCGTGGCGAGGGGGAGCAACTCTCCAAGAGCGCAATCACGATTCGCGAAAACACGCACGCCGTGCCACAAAGTGCGAAAATACCCTCGAGAGGCATTCCCGGCGAGAAATCCCACCCAGAATTTCGTACGTTGTTGTCTCCAGGGGAATGTTAGCATGTTTTTTGATGCGGTCGCATGAGGCTAACACTCACAGTAGCAGTTATTCGGAGGAGCCGACTGAGTTAGGGTCATTTTCGCCATTTAGTATAGGTGGGTAATTGGGGAGAGGTAGCAATATTTCAGGGAACGGAGGAAGGGTGGAGAGAAATCCCGAGTCGGAATTAGGAAGCTCCTAATAAAAGACGACTAGATATCAACGGTTTATTGCCCATTCGACGGATGGAGTACTGAGCTCTACGTGGGCTCCACCCAGGACTCAAGTGGGACCCGGTATAGCATTGAAAAATCTACCAACCAACAGTCTGGGAATATGTTTCCCATATTTTTTTATTGCCGAATATGGTAGTTTGTAAAATAAAAAGACCCGTATTTTTCCGTTTTTTGATCCGTCAATTAGTTCTAGAGTTATAAGCGGCGAAAAACTGATGTTTTTTACCCTTTCGGAAAAGTGGGTGTGGTGCAACCTCTGACGTATATCGACTTCGTCCAATCACAACTGAGCCCGCGAAGCTATTTCGCCTTATCGCAAAGGGGGGGACACAGCTGACTCTGCCAACCGGAGCAGTTACGACAGCATCTGTGCGAGCAGGCCTTCCGAGAATACCCTTCCACCCCCCTTCCTTCCCATAAGAGCAGTCAAGGACGGGAGGAAAATTACGTCAATGTTATCACAGCAGCTTTTTCGGTGGGCGTCACCTTTTGCTTATTATAATTTTTGATTTGTGAGTGAATGGTTATGGTGAGAAGATTAATTTTTTCACTAAAATTCTTTTTTCATTTCCATCTAACAATTTCGTGTACAAAATTGCGATTTCGGTTCCGAGTAAACGCCCCCATTCCGACGTTTCTGGCGTGATTGAGTGGAAACGAAACATAACTGCACATGAATAATGAGCAACTTCCACGGAGACAACGTTTATTGCGACCGGGATCTTCAAGATCTTCTTGAAGATGCTGTAAAAAGCGAAACCCGATCGCGATTAACGGTATCTCCGTGGAAGTTGCTCATTATTCAAGAGCATTAAAACAGTTCTAGGGTTATTTTAATACAGGAATCAGATTTTAAGGTGCTCCAACTCCTTATACAATATTTATCATTATTATTTACTATTCGTACGCGGGAAAAAAACACAAATGACCTTTACATCGAGTACATTAACAAATAAAATTATACAAGCACACACACCCATGCCCCGGGCAGTGATAAACCTCCCCGAGCGGGATGCAAACCCGCGACCCTGGGATTGACAGGCGACGCCCCGCCTGAAGTAAACAATGCACCCACGTCCGAAGTGGGATTCGAAACTGCGACCTTAGGGTTGTCAAGCAGCTTAGATACCAAGTTGATTAGGTCAGTCTGAGGGAGAAATATTATTTAGATTTACTAAGCAGTACCTGGTAAAATTAGGTTTGCAGATGCTCCATCTTTTGAAGTTATATCGCCCACTCTAATTTAAACTTGATCTTACGACAAACACGGCATTCATGTCCAGGGCCGTATTTGCCATGTGGCGTACCCGGCGGCGGTCCCCGAGGACCTTTCGAGCGCTGGGGGCCTCGCGACAGAGAAAATGTACGCATAGCTGCAAGTAACCTGGCGCCAACTGCAGAGTATTAACAATAATATATAATAATAATATAATAATAAGTTTATTGTCGTAGACCAATAATGGCCTTTTAGACATAAAGTACAGTGTAAACTGCGAATAATATTCAATTTCAATTCAAAAATTAAGCTATAGTTACAATACAATCAATGAAGATAATTATAACATCACAATGATATCATATAATAAAGCAACTACACTTTATAACATTTATAACATTCTGCTTCAAGTTCACGAATTTTCACGCTATCAATTTAAAACAAAGGTAATTTTGTGAACTTGTGGAACTGAAATTAAAGTATAATGCATAGTAAGTATTAAAGTATAATATAAAGTACAATGATATTTGCGCTCGTTATATAGTCTTAATATACTAGGGAAAGTCTATGTCAAGCTGCCAGGTTGCAAGTCTATAACAATGGGGGCCACAGGGGTCATAAATAAGTCCCTGTCGGGATCCCCCATAACTGAGGATCTAGATTTTAAATTTCTCGCTATGCCACCTTTGGCATTAGACCATCCATCGCCAAGCGTCGCGTTAGTTGGACAGCAATGGGTTTTTCATCCACTCCATGACCGTCGCAAGCGGAGCTGAGATTCGAAGCATAGGTTTTGCAAAAGCTAAGAAAACTAATATTTCTTGAAAGCTTTCGTGGAAACTCTAGGGCGACAGGCTGAATGGTATATACGTCTCTATCTTCAAAAATCGTGTAGAGCGAATTAATCAACTTGTTCAATCACTTGAGGCGTTCGGGTTGAACGCTTCGTAATGTAAGCCATGGGCTTACCAAGAATTAAATAGTCAGTAAAATAGCCCATCCGAAGGCGTAGGTATTCTACCAAAACAAAAATCTACTTTGAACTGGAAATACAAACGTGAAAGTAAGGAAGCAATCCATCTAAACATCTGGAGAATGATTCTTTAAGGCATTGAGGCGTGAACGATAACAGCAGCAGACTAAGGACCTTCATGAAGTAACTGGTGCTTATTTTACCAATAAGATGTAGTTTCACCAAGTGACTCTTGAGAAAGTTCAGCTCACTCAATTTTGAGATTGGTAATGTGTCGGCCTCGCAGCCCAAATTGCGCAAATTGAAAGTACCCTTGGCATGGATGTCCTGTTTGTATCAGGTTGAGATGATGTTATAATTTGATAAAATTCAGTAACAGGAGCGCCTCAAAATCCAATCCATGAACAACTAATGTATACAATAAAAATTCGTTCGCTGGTAGTTTTTTACTGACCACTCACTGTTCCCCACGACATTCTAATCGTCAGATACTCCTCAAGACCATCGTTAAAGTAGTTTTAAGAGGGAGGCTTAACCAGAATATGAACTGCATATTCGAATAAGTGCATCAAAGGGATCTTTCTGACCGATGCAGAAGACTGGAATGGTTTTGGCTTAAACAATATACAAGAGGATAATGGGGGCGTTTACTAGGAACAGAAATCTCTAATTTGCACACGAAATTGTTAGATGGAAACGAAAAATGAATTTTAGTGAAAAAATTAATCTTTTAACCAGAGCCATTCACTCATAAATCAAATATTATAATAAGCAAAAGGTGACGCCCACGGAACGAGCTGCATTGAGGAAGAACGGGAAGAGAGCGGAGGTGGGCGGGGAGTTCTACCTGAAGAGACCCTGTCGCAATCACTTCCATTGGCAGAGTCAGCTGTGTGTCCCCCATTGTGATAAGGCAAAGGAGCTTCGCGGTCTCAGCTGTGATTGGACCAAGTGGATGACATACAAGTCCTTTTCACGCCCACTTTTCCGAAAGGGCTAAAAACATTAGTTTTTCGCCGCCCATAACTCGAGAACTAATCGATGGATCGAAGAACGGAAAAATACGGGTCTTTTCATTTCCCAAACTCTATCATAATCGGCATTAAAAATAGGGGAAACGATCCCATTGGCCATTCCAATAGATCAGATAAATCGTAGAGATGACAGGTCTGATTGAACGATCTTTTTACACACAATCCACCCCATGTCAAAACGTAGGTATAGAGAAATAACTCGTGGCAGTACATATAAATAATGACAATTAAACTGATTCTGTAGAATATTTCTTACCCGCTGTCCCTGATTGTCTTGACACCAACTCAGACACAGACATGGGCGGCATACAAATATTCTGATATTGATACCCTTGAGAAATGCGACATTAATATGGAATTAAGTTAAGCTGGGAAACTTCCATATTTTGAGTTTTTGACACGTGTAGCGCGGTAGTATCAGGCGGCCAAAAGCCATCCGTGAATAAAACAACTTTGAACGCCATTTGGGCTTCGCTGATATGCAGCTGAGGGAAGCGCGCTCTTGAAAAGATTTCACCGATGGAGAATCTTGCGAAAACTAAGTTCGCGTGAAAATAAGTGATGTGATGCGCCGCGTTACAAAAAATAAAAATAAAATCACAGGATGGCGGAGATGATTAACCGAAGCGAAAGCAAGATACAAGACAGCCCTTACAAAACTTGAGTAGTTTTTTTGGCATATTTCACATCACGATTTCTTCAGCAGATGGGAAATTTTAACATGCATTGCGTATTTTGTGAACTCCCGAGGGATCGATTTGATTTCTCGTAACAGCGGCTGGTAATGACAGCCGGAGATAGGCCTGGGCGATATATCGATATGTCGTAAAATATCGCGATATTTTAATATATCGCGAATCCGATATTGAGTTTTCAAAATTGACGATATATCGTTTCTCGATAAATATCGTCTTATCGTGTCCCGATATTTTATCGGGGCGCGATAATTTATCGGGGCCCGATATTTTATTGGGGCACGATAATTTATCGGGGCCCGATATTTTATCGGGGTACGATAAGATATCGGGGCACGATAATATATCGGGGCAAGATAAATATCATGATATCGCGTCCCGATAAAATATCACGATATCGCACCCCGATAAAATATCACGACATATTATCACGATAAATATCACGACATATCATCACGACAAAATATCGTGATATCGGAAAAAGACAGCCGTTGAGTTGGCCTTCGCTTAAGCTGGAGCAAGTACGTTTGAAAACTTACTGTTCTGCTATCTGCTAATGCAAATTCTCAGCAGTTCTCTCTCACTCTCTCTTTCAATTCCAGTGGTCTGATAGTTTATAGGTGACATCATGTTCAAAATTTGAAAGGAACTGAAAACAACTGTTTGCTAATTAGTGTATGTATTGTCCGCTGATCTAAATATATCGAAACAAACTCAGCAAACAAACTATTCGGCTTGCTAAAATAATATGATCTTACTTTAGATGATTACCAAAAGTAACTTTCAGCAACATGCATTGTTCTGATTGCTTTACACGTAGTACCTAATGCCCAAATATATTGTATGCCTAAATATATTATTGTCCATTTGATCTACATCGCCAATGCTGACGTCACCACCCGCTTTCAGCTGCCGGTCATTAAGATGATCAGAGTCATTACATTCCGAAGTGAATCCCTCAAAGTCATCCTCTGTTTCATTTCCATCTTCCGGAGGATTTATGAAAATATTAATTTTATTCCTTACGTCTTTTAATCCAAATCTTATTTCTCGGGAAGGATTTCAGTAGTAGTCAGGAGTTTGAGACTAAATTAGGTAAATACATTATAGTTTCATCAGCTGACGAAAAAAAGTTCTTTCTCTTTAGGAAATAACATATACATTTCGTCTGCGTATGGCTGCCTGCAGGTCTGAATTGCCGTGGGCGACCGCCCGCAGATAGTGTGCAGTCGAAATGATCAATCTGAGATGTGATGATGATCTGCACCCAATGTGAGTCTGGCTCGCCATCGATATTGTGCCTATGTGCGGCTGGCCTGCGTTTAGTTTGCGGGCGCATGTCCGCGACACGGCCGACTTTTGCATGAGCTGCGATCGAAATCAATATGATGTGCGTCTCTCTGTCGTTTAAAATTCGCCTGCACAAGCAATGTGGCTAGGCAATCACCAACCTGTTCCGGTCAGGCTGCTATGAAGCAAGTCGCACACAGTTGGTTCGGGCCATACGGGACAGACATCACGTACCAGTTCTGTTTGCGTCGCATTCCGTAAATACCGTTGATCAACCGTGAAACTTCACCGAGGCTCGGTGGAAGGGTAATTTCTGTTAAATTACTTGGACTGATTATAATTTTTACCGAAAAATTGTTAACAGCATATTTAGGCATTACTAGGTGTAAAGCAATCAGAACAATGCATGTTACTGAAAGTTACTTTTGGTAATCATCTAAAGTAAGATCACATCATTCTAGCAAGCCGAATAGTTTGTTTGCTGAGTTTGTTTCGATATATTTAGATCAGCGGACAATTCATACACTAATTTACAAACAGTTATTTTCAGTTCCTTCCAGAATTTGAACATAACGTCACCTATAATCTACCAGACCACTGGAATTGAAAGAGAGAGTGAGAGAGAAATGTTGAGAATTTGAATTAGTAGAAAGCAGAATAGTAAGTTTTCAAACGTACTTGGTCCAGCTTAAGCGAAGGCCAACTCAACGGCTGTCTTTTTCCGATATCACGATCTTTTATCGAGATATTTATCGTGATAATATATCGTGATATTTTATCGGGGCGCGATATCATGATATTTATCGTGCCCCGATATATTATCGTGCCCCGATATCTTATCGTGCCCCGACATATTATCGTGCCCCGATATCTTATCGTGCCCCGATATATTATCGGGCCCCGATAAATTATCGTGCCCCGATAAAATATCGGGGCGATAATTTATCGATATGCTAACATTATCGTATCCCGATATTGAATTATCAATATCGCCCAGGCCTAGCCGGAGATCCAGCAAATAGGAAAAGCAGGAAAAGATTTCTTACCCGTTGGTGCATGTAGATCGCAGACGAATGTCGTATCTCCCATGGACTTCTCCCATCATCTCATGGGTGTTTTCAAGTCTGTTTCCGCACTAATAGGCGCTTCAGACCGGGAAGAAAGGTATAAGGATGGGAATGGAAGGGAAAGGAATCTCTCTCTTCTGCTCTGCTCTCAGAATCCACGAAATCTATGCTCCTCACGAAACCTGAAGATCTGCAGATCCTCGAAAGTCGTATATCAGGCCTGCATATTAATGAAGGTAAAGATTATTTTCAGCTCCTCTAAACTATAAAAATTACGACAAAATTAAAAACAAAGTATTTTTACGCACGATACACGAAAGCTAATTACTAGAAATAGATTTTTTTTCACATACTTTTCGGCTCAACCTATATGCTGTCACACTGGTAGCATAAGTGCCTTCCTCTAGTCAGTTATTCGGAGTTGGGAAGGAAGGCGACTGCCAAATAAGGTAATTTAGGATATGTGAAAAAGTAGACGCGGTAAAGAATACTCCGGGAAACGAAGAAGTGAGGGAGAAACCCAGCGTCGACGTTAGCCTACTCTTAAAGATAGGTGCCTGTTTAACATCCTATCTGACGGACGAAGCACTGTCCTCGAAGTATTCTCTACAAATCACTCAAGTGGGGACCGATATAACAAAGAAAAATCCGCCGCTGCCGGGATGCAAACCCGGGCTCTCCCGATCAGAAGTCAGTACTCTAACCACCACATTAATCCGATCCCTGCATTCCTTCCTCCGATCATCCTCAGGAAAATTATTGAAGCGGTAACGGCCGGAACTCACCTTGTGACAAATCCTCGAAAGTTTGCCAAAGTTAAGTGTGTTTTCCACTTTCTACGATATTTGAGATCATATCGCACACTACATCAACTTTTACCCATGTAAAAACACTGCATGTTAATGTATGAAGTTTGCAGGTGAAACTTGAGATGGTGTCACCTAATTTGACTGACCTAACCAGATACACTTGATCGTCGGCTGATTATACTGTGATTTGTTGTACACTCGACTCAAAATATTATTTAATAGAGGTCTACCAGGGCTGACATCCAATGGAGACACCAAAAGGGGGCTCTACAGAAAAACTATGTTAAACCACACATGGGGACACTAGGTTTAGAAGAAAACCAAGCTTTTCCTTTTTTCTGGACATTTTCCTGGATTGTCACAGACTATATTTTCTGACCACCAATTTACTTTGAGGGTTCTCCAGATTTCAATTAATTCCACAATATAGCTGTACTAAGTAGATTGATACTGATCTGACCTAAAGATTGATAGGGCATTAGAAAAAAGACATAAATACCATTATAACCTAATAATAATAAGTAATTTAAAATATTTGGGAGTCATTCTTGACCAGTCGCTGAAATGGGACCACCAAATTACTTGTTTCCACAGCCTTGAGAAACTGCCTATCTAAATTTTACTTTATTCGAAACAAATGTACACTAGCTTTCAAAAAAGTTATTTACTATATGCTCTTGTATGTACAATCGAAGTTAAATTATGGATTAGAGTTTTGGGGTGGTGTATACAATAACAAATTAAAGCCTGCTGTAATCCTCCAAAAAAGAATTATAAGTAGTGTCACATTATAAAACTGGTTTGAACATTCTTATCCCTTGTTCTTAAGTCTAAGATTACTTCCATTACAGCATTATTATGTGTTTAAGGTATTGAAATTATTTTATGTTCATCATCATCATGGGTCAACAACCCTACAATTGGTTTGACGGATCCCCCCACTCGATTCTTCTATTGGCCAACCTCTTCATATTAACGTAGTTCCTCCTTTCCATGTCCTTTACGACCTGTCCTATATAACTCATATGAGGCCTGCCTTTTCCATTCTTCCCATTCATATTTTATGTCATGAGTAGTAATATTCCTACTATATCAGGCAGCATGTACAAGTTTTATTTCAGAAAGGGAAATGTCCCAATAATTTACCCAAATTTAAATATCTTCAACTGATCCTTTGTATACATGAGCCCAAAGGTTTAGTATTTGTTGCCTAAGGAAAAAATGTTAAAAATTGTAAAAAAAAATTTAATTCAGCCAATTTATGGATACTGGCTATGGATAATGTTGTACGATTCTTTTGATGTCATCAGATTTATTTTTCTCCTGGTAAAAAAAATGTACTCGTTATTTTGTACTTAAACTCATATTAGTAATGACTCAGATGTTAATGGCATTTATTGTTTATTGTTAACTACTTTCACTTTTGTATGAAAAAATTGAAGCTTAGCGATGCATATACAACTGTGAAGATTGATTCAGCGCAGGTTCTCCATTGAGGCAACCTAGCTCTCTTTTTCTCTTATTGTAATAAATTCAGTATTTTTTGTTGTTGAAAGCAATAAATTACTTTACTTTAAAAGTGAATAGTCTTTGTAATTTAAAAAATCATCTACAATATTCCTACTATTTTTCCTGCTCAGCCAAAAAAGGACCTCTAATCAGCAAGAGGAGTAAAATATGGAAATGAAAGAAGGAAATGGGTTTACCAGAAGTACCATGTGCTATATAGCATATACAGGTTCATCGAATCAGGGGTCCTTTAGATTGTAGAACCTATAACTGTCATACACACCAATTATTATTATTATTATTATACACACAAATTCACAAATTCAAAAGTTTCAACTGAACTTCAAAATTCATCTCATTCCTCATGTAAATAACAACTATATTGCTCCTATACTATGACAGTTTCCCACCTCTCGCAAGCCCATCAAACCTGAACTAGAGCTCGTTTAAATATTTATTCCCATTATTTCACTAATAATTAACTGCAAACACTTATTACCAGACTCTTAGAGAATGTGCAGATTGGTAGAGATCACAGGGTATGACTAATGATAATAACCACGGAAAACTGTTTGAAGAGGTAGAAGGGTATTGTTATTAGACAAGCTATAAAAGCCATTAACAATGTATGAACAAAACAATAAGTAGAATAGTCCAGGAATGAGAGCAAAGTAACAAAAGAAAAATTCACTCACAACTGGAAGTATTGTGAGTATACAGAAACTCTACAAGAATGTACAAAACTAGAATGGAAAACTAAACTAAAAACTAAAACTAAACTAGAAAACTAGAACAATATATAATGAGTGTTTGGGGAATGAAGGACTATAGGCTTTCCCAGGGAAATCTTTTCAGGTTTGGGACTATGTGTGGTTTTCCATCACCAGCTATTATTCAATGAACCACTCACCCATGGTCTTCAGGGCTGTCACATGCATAAGTGCCAATTAGAAGACACCTGACTGGTCAGTGAGAGTGTGAATACTGGCTCATTTCCCACCTAGGCACTTATGAATGGGATACAGCAGAAAACTGTGAGTGAGTGGCTCATCAACACTTTAACAGTGGAAAGCCTCACCTTGTGCTGAGCACAATATGACTTTATCCATATTTGGAGGATGTTCCACATGTCAGTTATGCATGAATAACAATACCCAAGCACAGAAGTAGAAACATACAAAGAAATTTAATGTGGTGTTCAAGAAGAATGATGAATATCTAATGGTTATCCTTTTCAGTAGTGCAGACCATATAATGTCATTTTCTTCTCAGGTTAAAGGTGTAACAGGCTTATCAGCTCTCATGGTAATGAACAATTAAATCATTATAATTAAATATGATAAAATAACAAAGGTAACAATCCAAAATACACTGGTAAAAACATACAAATTAAGAGGAAATCAAGAAAACAAAAAATAAAGCAACATACACTCTAATATGAGAAAATGCAGGCTGAAATTTTATGGACATATAAAAAGAATAGAACCAATACCATTAATCGGACAAATTTTGGAATACCTACTATGAAAACTGAAGTAAAGCTAAAATTGACACAGTTAAATATATTGCTGCAGTCAAACAGGACCTGATAGAAGCCTGGAATAGTTCAACCAGATGATCATGATAGAAATGTTTTTCATCATAAAATACAAGATTGAAGGTAATGCCAAAAAATGAAAGAAGACCAGAAAACCGTGGTCAGAAGAAAGGAAGTATCCCATGAAAAAATGATGATGATGATGGAGATGAGTGAACAGAAAGGCAGAAGCGACAAAAACATCCCTATCTTAGCGCTTTCCATGGCCCTGTCATGAATAATGGTAATAAAGAACATGTGTAAGTTCTTCACTGAAATTGAGTAAAATAATTTCATTTCTAACGGATACTCAATTCCTCGTGAAGTAGAAGATTTTTCAAATTAATCTACACAATAAACTGGTGTTTTTCTTTTTTACTTTGGTGTTAGATTTTTGTTAGAATTGCTGTGGCACCTCGCTGGCAGCACTATAATTTGGAGGCACTAAAATTGTTAAACAGACTACCTAATTAATGAAGAGGTTCTAAGAAGAGTTTGATAAAAATAGCATCTGATAAAAATTCTGAACAGGGGATGGTACAACCTCATCTTAAGACATGATGGTCTCATGACTATTGATGGGATCACAGTACATCAGATAACATTAAATTTAAAATCTTTGATTGGTAAATAGGTCACTTGCTGAGTTTGACCCTTGAGAACCAAATAATTTTGCTCCCATAGACGTTTGAAATTTCAATTGAACTTAGTTCCCAAACACATTTCTCAGCTGACGAATAGTTTATGGCATGGAAATTATGTGAATTGGTAGTTACTTGCCAATTGTGGTGCTGGCTACAAGACATTGAAGTGGTTAAAGTGGGTAGCATGTTCATGTGTGTTAAAATGAATGCAAGAAAAATTAATACTGTTGTGTGCCAAGTAGTAAATCTACGAGTAAATCTCGTAAGTTACACAAAGTACTCTATAAACATTTCTTTAGAAAGAACCTGTAAATTCCTTGACCAGACCAAAAATTACCATGAAACAACAAATTCACCATGTTCCTAAGCCATTTTGTTGAGTAATCTTCTCAAGACCGTTTGTTCTGCCTCCTTCGGCCATCCTCATGCAATTCTCACGTTACAATGGAACCAGCCAATAGAAATATGATTCGTAAAATGGGCATGTTACAGATTTGCGCCAAATTTTGAGACTGAATATCTCCCTTTAAAATCGATAAAAACTGAAATTTGTAGTAAGTGCATTTTATGAATTCCCAATGTGCTAACAACCACGGAAAGGACAATGGCCAGATTTCAGCTGAAGGTCAATAAGTAGAAGACTAAGATAATGATGTGCAGCAAGAGACAGGAGGCCAAAACCAACATTAAACTAGGAAAGCAAAAACTGGAAGAGGTGAAAGAGTTCTGTTACCTGGGTAGCCGAGTAACCAACAATGGATGAAGCAAGAAATAAATAGTAGAATAGCCCAGGCAAAGTGGGCATTCTATCAAAAGAGGAATCTACTTAAAGCTGGAAATACAAGCATAGAAATAAGGAATCAGTTCATCAGAACATATATCTGGAGTATGTTCCTTTATGGCAGTGAGGCATGGACAATGACAGCTGTGGAGAAGAAAAGGGTAGCAGCAATAGAAATGTGGTGCACCAAAAGAATGATGGAAGTTTAAATGGATCAACCGAGTAAGTAATGGGGAAGTCCTAAGAAGAATGGGAGAAAATAGAAGTCTGCTGAAAACTAAGAAGAAGACGGGACAACCTTATCGGCCATATCTTAAGACACAATGGCCTGATGAAGATAATCGTCGAGGGAAAAGTAAATGGGAAGAACGAAAAAGGAAGACATCATATGAGATATATGGAACAGGTTGTGAAGGATGTAAAAGCAAGGAATTACATCAATTTAAAGAAGTTGGCCGATAGAAGATTTGAGTTGAGGGCTGTGTCAAACCAATCCTAGGATTGTTGACCAATGATGATGATGATGATCGATTTTTTTCAAAGAGTTCAACTCTAGTTTATAAATATCAGTGATCCCTTCTATATCTTCAGAAAAATGAATGGACAGGAGAGCATGGGAATGGAATAAAAAATCTACAAAGCCATAATCTCATAGGTGTATCAGGAGGAAAGAGAAAAACTAAGAAATAATCACTTACCTACCCAGGGCAAAAAGGTTGTGTACCCAACTATGCGTATAAAAATGTACATTGTGTAATATAACATGTTCATTATAAATTTCTTCTCACAAAGTTACACAAGAGTTTCCTTTGGGCGGTTACAAGAAATCAATGCTTGACTTTTTTTCCTGGGAGACCCTCCTAAAAGTTGACAATTGGCTATAAAATGAGATGGGCAAAATTCAGCTCATTTTGAATATGGTAACCCATGCGTCATGGAGGTTGGAGTCTAGAAAAACTATGATTTTCAACAATAAATCACAAGTTTTTCCTCCACTAAAGAGCAACTATACATCCTAGAAACCTATTTCTTATTCATTCCATAGGAAATTTTGTTGCCTTGAATCTGAACTTACACATTTGTTTGCCAACCATATATTTAGTGATATTTAGCAATTTTCATGTCAGATCATGGTCCATATCCTCAAAAGTGACTTTCTAAAAAAACTGCCAATAACTTACTAGCTAAAACTGTAGGTACCTACCTACCATTGTTATAAAAATTCAAACTTATTTGTTCTATCTCTAGTGAAGGGGCAAAATTTCTGCTTTAAGCGTGTGAATAAAAGGAAGTGGAATGAGTGGAATAGCAATCGAGTACCAGTATGGAAAAAATGACAAAGGTACTTGTATTTTGTTTTCAACTGCAGTATTATTTAACAAAATTCAAAGGTCCACAAACTAGCCGTGAAAACTTTAACGGCGTTACCCGCTGAAATTGCACCATAGCAAATTTTCCACAGAGGAAAAACCATTTGCCTTGACCGGGACTCGAACCCGGACCCCCTGATTTCCAGCCAGGTGCTCTACCAGTTGAGCTAACAAGGCATCCTTTCTCTGTGGAAATTATAGAGCCTTAAAGGAACAAGATAGAAACGGACTGCTAGACATATCAATGTCACAAAGCAACCGAAGTTGTGCGCAAGGCGCCACCGTCCACGAGGTATAATTTCCACAGAGAAAGAGGATGCCTTGGTAGCTCAACTGGTAGAGCACCTGGCCGGAAATCAGGGGGTCCGGGTTCGAGTCCCGGTCAAGGCAAATGGTTTTTTCTCTGTGGAAAATTTGCTATAGTATTATTTAAGTTCGAGATATACCTACTGTGCATTTTTCAAACCTCCAAGGAGCCATACCAATCAAAGGCAGGATAGACATGAATGGAAACAGCATTAAAGCTCGTAGCAATTCTTCACATTAACTCTATAAATGAAGTGCAGGATAAACATAGGTCAATAAAGTTTCAGCACAGTTCAAAGCAGTTATATACACAGTTGAGAGTAACAGTGCCAACCCAGTGAAAGCTGTACAGTGTCAACCACCTATCCCTTCACCCCTCCATTTCAAGAAGCGCTTCCCTTATAGGGAACAGTGGGCTGGAAAAGAGGGGAAAGAACTTCATATGGGGTCTGATGTATGTTATACAGATGGCTCCAGGAAAGAATGAAGAGCGGGAGCAGGGGCAGCTCTCAGTCCCTCTGGGAAAACAATCTACAGTGTTCCAGGGAGAGGCATATGAACTTCCAACTTGCAGGTATGCTATCAAAGAGGCTGGGATGTTCAACAGGCATACACATAAGCACTGATAGTCAGGCCTGCTCAAAAAGCTCTTATATCACTTTGGTGCAAATCACAGCAGCTGCAGGATTGTTGTGAAGCACTGAATGAGATTGGTAGATGTGGCAAGGAGAAACTATTTTGGGTGCCTGGTTATGCAGGCATATTTGGAAATAAGATGGCTGATGAGCTGGCAACGGCTGGTTGCAGCTGCAATCTGACTGGACCAGAACCATTATTATTGCTACCTCAATAGGGATAGCAGAAATTGAACTGTGGGGCTTAGCCCCACATAATGAGATCTGGAAAACCATACTGAGTCAAAGGCAGGCCAAATTACACATAGGAGAACCTAGGCCTGGGCTCACAAGAAGACTCCTTCTACATAAAGGGGGTCAATTACGAATGGTAGTCAGACTCCGAAATGATTTAAAGACCATGTTCTGTATGGTTAATATGTTTTATTGGGCTTGCAATCAGAGACTTCGAGGAAGAATTATTTAGCAGGACTATTAAATTTTAAGTTCACAGGTAACATTATTTTAAATGCTAGCATATGTTCCATACTCTTTATAAAGCATTTTACTATTTTATAAATAAACAGAAGTGAGTAGTTATGCTGAGATAACAGAACAGGCTATGAAAAGAATCCATCCTAATTCCACATTTGCTACAAATAAATTCAAAAACTCTACCTATTTCAGTATTTCCTGTAACCCCTATGAAATTTTCCATTATGCTTCAATTGCATTTCATTCAGGATATGTGCATATGCTCGGATAGGGTCAGTACGAAATGGGGCACATCACCCATATCAAGATTGAGTAGCAACAAGAAGTTTTCTCTATTATAATTTTAGTGAATAATATGGGGTACCATCAAAACAACTGCAAGCAATGAAATAAATCCATATGATCACATTCTACATACTGCAATATTTTGCGCGAATTAGACATATGTATATGGAGAGAGTAATACATGCGGAGCAAGTTAATTATCTTAACAAAATTTCTTTCGCTACCTGAATATTTGTTACCCTAATAACTTAAAATTAATTTTACCTACCTTGTATACATTATCAATCGAATTGCACCATTAGTGACGTTGTCCTGAATATCATAGACGTAGTGGCGTATAGATGGAAATTAGTTGTGATCTTCAGATTCAAACAAAGATTACAAGAGAGAATGTGTAAGATAATGCTTCTAGATTTCCGACATAAACATAAACTGGACCTAAAAGTAGTCAATAGACGTATTTTTATGGCTTCAAAACTAATTTCTTAAACTTCCTTATGCTGTCGATAAATTATTTACAGCAATTACCGTTTTTGCCGCCTCCAGCAGAAAACATTTGAAAATGCGCGTCATGCGCGTATGGAACAAAACACAACCGTCCCAAATTTTCAATTCAAAACTCTAATAAAGAGAATATATTTTTAATGTAAGATCAACGATTAAAAATCTGAATTATTCATTCCATAATATACTTTTAAGGATAATGCATGTTTTAGCTTTGGCTCTAGCTGAAGTTGGATAGTCGGGGTGAAAAAGGAGAACTTCTTTTCGTAATTTAGTAACCATGACAATGAGGAATTCGCGCAGAACCGCGTGAGCTATTTTTAGATGGTTTATCTGGATCGCAATATGCATACTAACGTTATACATGAAGCAATTGGGCCTAAGGAATATTTTAATTCTCCAGATAAGGAGGATAATGAGTTCTTTAATTACCCTAGGTGGGTAGTCGGCATTCAGATCAGATGAGCACGTTCCTTTCGTGCTCGATTTTTGACTTTTTCATTTTCATTACAGAATGACGAAAAAGTACCTCTTAAAAGAATGTCGAAGCAAACAACTGTATTCCACCCCTTATTTAAATGATGTTCTGTACCTTCATTATAAAGGTAAATTCATTCATCTCCAACATCTTTTTTCTGCGGCTTGGAATTGCATCTGAAGTAGATCAAGCGTAGTAATTAAACGTAATCGTTATCTTTGTCCCATGACAGGTTTCAGAAAGATCGAAAACTTAGATGATTACACAGGCCTTAAATGCCTCTGGTTGGAATGCAACGGCATTTCAAAAATTGAAAATTTGGATCACCAAGAAAAATTAAGGAACTTGTACCTGCATAATAATGCAATAGAAAAAATTGAAAATTTAGAGCAACTGCTGTTGCTGGATACAATCAATCTATGTCACAATACCGTGAAGGTCATTGAGAATTTATGTGAGTAGTTAAATTACTGTGAGGCAACACATTACTCTGAAATGTGAAAACCCAGAACAATTTTAATGAAATATAGATCTATATGGTTACCATCTATGGTTATCGACTAACAGCCTATTTAACATACAAGATTATAATTAATCTTGTTTGTCAAATTGGTTTCAAATATAACTGTAATTCAAATCACAGAAGCCTGATAGAAAAATATTGTTTTTGGTTCATAGGACAAGTTTCAAAATTATGAATGTTTTTGGTGCTTAGTAAATATTTTCTAAAGTTGGAAAAATCTTGGAACAAAGCAGTTGAATGGTATCAAAAAGGGGGGTGGGGGAATCCTTCAGGGCAGTTCATCATATGATATAATGCTACCTTAAGGTAGTTTTCCATAAGAAACATGGAGATTGATCACAGATCTTTTTAGCATGCATATTTTTCTCATTACATTTTAACCCCCTTAGTGCGGCGGGCCAATATATGGGCTTTTGCATCTTGTGAGAAAAGTGTGTCAGGTCGGTATATTGGCCCAATATCAATATATAGTTCAACTTTACGACACCAAAATAATAACATTTATTTTTGTCAATGTGAAAAGATTGTGTCATTATTAGTTAGTTCAACTTAAGTAATGTAAAGAATGTAAATGATTATTATATTGACAATGTAAAAGAAGTGACATGCCTGGATAGTACCCTGAGGAGGAAGCAAGAGATATACAACCATATTTTGCTCCCACTTTTTCCTTATCCCCACTTTCACCTATCTTAATAAAATTGTATTTTGTCTAGAAAAGGCAAGGCCAATGACAAAATAACCACATTCAATCCATATGTACAGCTACCTATCCCATTTCTAGTTAAATGAATCATCATCATCATCAGTTTCCTTAGATTGGTTTGATACAGCTCTCATCTTCATTCTCATATCTGCTTATCTCTTAATATTTACATATTTCTTCTCTTTCACATCCTTCATCATTTATTCTGTCTCATATGAGGCCTTCCTTTTGCATTTTTTCCATTCACTTTTCTTACGATGATTGTCTTCATCAGGCCATCATGTCTCAAGATGTGGTGGATAAAGTTGTGCCACTTTCTCCTGAAGATTGATTTACAGTGGACTTTTCTTTTCTCCCATTCTACTCAGGACTTCCTCGCTACTTACTCGGTCGATCCATTTAATCTTCAGCATTCTTCTGTAGCACCACATTTAAAATGCTTCTACCCTTTTCTTCTCCACTGCTGTCATCGTCCATACTTCACTATGGTAAAGAAACATGCTCCAGATGTATGTTCTGATGAACTGTTTCCTTACTTCTACGCTTGTATTTCCTGCTGTAAGTAGATTCTTCTTTTGATAGAATGCCCTCTTTGCCTGGTCTATTCTACTATTTCTTTCTTGCTTCTACCATCATTGGTTACTCAGCTTCCTAGGTAGCAGAACTCTGTTTGACATTGGTTTTGGTCTCTTCTTTCTTGCTGCACACCAATATCTTAATCTTCTTCTTATTTATTTTCAGCTGATATCTGGCCATTGTCCTTTCCATGGTTACTAGAGTCTTGTTCAGATCCCTCTCTGTCTCTGCTATGAGTGCTATGTCATCGGCGAATCACAGCATGCTTATTTTTTCATGCTTATCATGCTTATAACGGATAGTCACTCCAGAAGACTTCTCTTTGATTTCATTGATGGCTCTCTCGATGTAAACATTGAAAATTACGGGAGACAGTGCACAGCCTTGTCTCACTCCTTTCCTTATTCTTGCCTCTTCACAGCTGGGTCCAGATTTAATCACAGCTACTTGATTTTTGTACAGACTGTGTATAATTCTTCGATCATTGTAGGACACTCCAATCCCTTTCAAAATTCCAAGCATTGAATCCCAATCCACATTGTCAAAAGCCTTCTCTAAATCCACAAATGCAATGAACGTCGGCTTGTTCTTCTCCATTCTCTTCTCTGAGGAGCCTAAGGGCCAATATTGCTTCCCTTGCACTGTTACTTCTCCTGAATCCGAATTGATCTTCATCCAGGAACTCCTCTGCTTTTCGTTCTATTCTTTTGTAGATGATCCTGGTCATTATCTTCGATGTGTGTGTTGTCAGGCTATAGTCCTAAAATTTTCGCATTTTTCCACTCTCTTCTTCTTGGGAATAGGAATGATGATGTTTTCCCTCAAAGTCCCTTGGAATTTCTCCTGTTGAGTACATGTCGCAAATGGATTTGTAAAGTGTCTTCTCTCCTGCATTTTTTATTAGTTCTGCAGGAGGCATTGCATCTTGCGCTCCCTTCCTTGAAGTGGTTCCTCACTATCCTGTAGGCAGCTTCTGCATTTCCAAGTGCAAGGTTGTTGTGTACATCTTCGCATTAATTTGTCATCCACATCTCTCTAGCTTTCCTTGCATTGCGACTTATTTCTTATTATATTGCGACTTATTATCTTCGCATAGATTTGTCATCCACATCTCTCTAGCTTTCCTTGCTTTGCGACTTATTTCATTCCTTATTCTTTTGTAGCAAAGCTGCCCTTCTTCAGTTTTCGCCTTCTTGTACTTTCATCTTTCTTCAATCAAGTCTAAGACTTCCTCCGTGATCCATGGCTTCTTCTTGGCAACTTTTCTTCTTCCAAGAACTTCTTTTGCGGCTTCCTGAAGTCCACATTTAATGTTTTCCTAACGCTCTTCCACTGATTTCTCATAAAGGTTCTCTCCTATGTTGTTTCCCACTGCTTTTTGAAATGCCAGCTGATGTTTAGCCTCCTTTAGTTTTTCTACTTGCCATATATTTTTCTTTGTTTTCCTCAATTTCTTGAATTTTAGATGGCATTTCATCATCACTAAACTATGGTCACTCTCGATGTCTGCCCCAGGGTAGCTTTTGCAGTCCTTCACTTGGTCCCTAAATCTCTGCTTCACTAAAATGTAGTCTATTTGGCATCTTCCTCTGTCTCCTGGCATTTTCCATGTGCATCCCTTTCGGTTGTGATTTTTAACAATGTGTTGGTGACCACTAACTTATGTGTGTGCAGAACTCCATCAGCCTTTCTCCTCATTTGTTTCGGTTTCCCAATCCGTATTTTCCAGTTATTCTTCCAACTTGACCTTCACCGACGGTAGCGTTCCAGTTTCCTAAAATAATTAGGTTTTCTTCTCCTCTTATCTGTTTTATAACTTCTGTGATATCTTCGTAGACATTCATCCATTTCTTCATCTTCATAGTCCGTCGTAGGCATGTAAACCTGCACCACTACGGTATCTACAGGTTTGGTTTCGATCTTCACCATAATTATCCTTTAATTGTACTGCAGGAAGCTCTTCACATGCATTCCGGCACCCTTTCTGAGTATGATTCCTACTCCAGCATTACCATTTAATGATCCCGTATGTATAATCCTGTAGCTTCCACTCCAAAAGTCTCCTTCTTCGGGCCATCTCATTTCACTGATTCCCAATACATCGAGGTCCATTCTCCGCATTTCTACCTTCAGGTTCTTCAGTCTTCCACAGGTCCGAAGCGATCTCACGTTCCATGTTCCTACCCTAAAAAGTTTATCATATTTGACTGATGTACTCTCTCAGGTAGTCCCCACCCAGAGATCCGAATGGGGGACTATTTTACCTCTGGAATATTTTACTCGAGAGTGTTCCATCACGTCTTGATAAGAAAGAAAAGAGTGGAGTAGCTGCGACTCCTCGGGATATTAATGTGGTGGTTTCCCCTTGCCTTCCACATCGCAGTACTACAGCCGTTAAAGTAAATGTTACCATGCCTGTAGTGAAATGAGTGTCACTATACCAACCACTGTGGTCTCCACCTTCACTCATATGAAGGAGAGCTGCTGCCTTCTCCTCCGGGTGATGAGAATCATAATTATTAGCGGCCTCCCGTCACCAAGTCACGGCATCTTCACAGGTTCTGTATTATTTAGAGGCCTATCTTACCCAGGGATAGACCAATACCTCCTCGGAATGCCGTCGCTTTTTGTCCACAACTGCTTATTAGATGAGTAAACTCGCTTATCTCGCAGCTAACCTCTATGTCTAGAGGTCGACCCACCATCCGTAACCTGGTGGATGCACTTGGTGGCTTTAAGCTTAGTAGCGAGTAACAAGCCATAAGGGTAAGAAAAGCAGCTGGAGTATTATGTTGGGCAATATCATGCTAAAGAGTAGAGAGGGTTGACCAATACTGCCTTTAATTCCAATTGTAGGTACTTGTTGGATTCGATCAGATACAAAAGAATGGGATAGAAGTTGGAATGCAGGTGGGAGGTGAACTGATTAAGTCGGTTAATATTGTAGATGATGCAGTGATAATCCATCAGGAAAAGAACTTCAAGTGTTCCCTGTTGTTGAGGTGCCATGAGAAAAAGTTACGTAGAAGGATGATCAATCACAGAAAGGGAAATTTCATGGGTTTCTCATTGAGTAAAAGGGCAAGGGTAACTATAAAGGCTGGCGGAAATTAGTTAGACCAAACGTAACAGTCCATATTTCCTGGTAGTATCTTAGGTAAAATTGGCTTCTGTATATATATAGCATCAAGAGGATTGCATTGCCATGGAAGCATTCATGAAGAGGAAAGAATTGGTTAGGAGAGACTGAGTAAGCATGAAAAAAAGACTAGTAGACACTAATTTGAAGCATTGCCTTGTGTGATGTAGAAACCTGACACTTGCAGTAAGAGAATAAGCAGAAATTGGAGACTCTTGAGATTTGGGCATGGTGCGAATGTAGAGGGTTTAATAGATCCTAGATGTTTTGAAGTATGATCTTATTATACAGGTGATGAAGCAGAAAATCAAAACATACATGTTCAACAAATAGATCATCAAGACAATTAAGATCATTATCATGAATCATCTGATAGTCTTTTATCTTTCCAATGATTAGGCATGCTACCTGTTTTACATACCCTACTACTGAGCCACAATATGCTAGCATCAGCTGAAGACATTGCTCACCTTACACAATGCAAATCCCTTTCAGTGGTTGACCTGTCTTATAACCAACTGAAAGGATCAGGAATCTTACAGGTAATGATATCATGGCAACATTCATTCTTCAAATTCTTAACTCTCAAATCAGGGGCAACCTTGAAGATATCACTGTTATTGTTAATCACTGTGGCCTTAGAAACTTATAAAAAGTCTAAAATTTCCAAGGACTAATTTGAGTTTAAAATAATCTTTTCGATTAGTAGCCACTATTTTTTCTTATCAGTTCATTGTAAGGTTTTGATGATTCTACATTCAAGACTACACCAATTAAAGATTCCTACCCTGATAAACTGAACATAATTCATAAGATAAGGTCACTGTAATCTTCTGATGAACTCCTTGTCTATTCCATACCACAAAAAGATAAGATTAGTAAGGATATTCCATGCACTGTCAGTTAATAGCAAATTTAAAAAAATAGCTCTCATTACACCTAGTTATTTCTCTTTCTCTCAGGTGTTTACAGATATGGAGAATCTTCACGTTCTAAATCTAATGGGGAATCCTTTCATCAGAGAAACTAGGTTTTATAGAAAAGTCATGACTCTTGGATGTGTAAGTTTTTTTTATTAATAGACGCACTAAAAATGTTTTCATTGCTTGCATTCTAAAAAGAGCATTCCACTTTTTATGATTTAATGTAAATTTTAAAAATTTTTTTCTTAAGTAAAGTTAGTTTCTTCTTGTCTCTATAGAATAAATTCCTATTTTAAATCAAAATGAAATTAATTATTAATTAGGCTTAATTAATTTGACACCAAAAAATACATTTCATATTCCCAATTCACTTTACATTGAAGCTTTAAAAAAATAAAGCCTCCATTGCACTTTTTATTTATATCATTGCGATGAAAATATTAAAAATATGCTTGAATATCTCACCAAATCCATTCAAAGTTTTCTCACAATTTTGATAAAGAAAAGAATCGTTCATGAAAATATTCCATAGAAAAATGTATCATTCACATATACTATCGAAATAAGACAAGAAATCTGCTTCAAAAGTTATTTATAAATTGATGTCATTCCATTTCATTCACATGTATATATGTATATTACCAGTATTAAATATCATGAGAGCAAACAATGATTATATACCTAATCCCAAATCTTTTAAGGTTAATCTCACATATTTGGATGACCGACCTGTTTTTCCCAAGGATAGAGCCTGTGCGGAAGCATGGTAATGGAGATTTTTTACCTAGTTCATAATTCTAATTCAATATACACAAGAAAAAAGCTGTTGTTATTTCTTAGCCAATAGTGAACTTTTTAAAGTACCATTTTATATGATACTCTTTTTTAATGAATACCTACTGATATAAACATTTAAAATGACAGATTTATCTCAGGTTATTGCCTCTTCAGTGGTAAGAAAGCCCCGTTTCCCAACCAATTCTTTTTCAAGGGGTTATCATTCCCCTCTGAAAAAGTAACCAGCATAACCTGAGATAATTATTTTATTTTAATCATTATGGCCCGCAAAAGTTGTAATAACAAATTAATACTCATACATCTTAACACTATAAAATGGTGTAATATTATTTCAATAATGTATCAGTAAAAATTTTCAAATATCAATAACAATCTATCTATTTCTTCACTATGATAAAATTATAACATTCCAATCAAATTCCATTCTGGGATAACATATTGCTCATAAATAAACAAAAAGCATAACCATTATTGATGTACATTCTTTGCAGGGAAAAGGGTGGTTTGGAGGCAGAAAAAGAAGCACACAGAAAGTGGATGGAAGCAGAGCATAAAAAGACTCATGATAGTGTGATGGGTACGCAACTATAACTGTAATATGACTTGGTCATAGGCAGGGGCAGGCTCAAGTGTCAGGTTTGGGGAGGGTGGTCACCAACCTTGTCCTTCTTACCCCCACTCCTTCAATTAAAAGCCAGTCTATCAATGTCTCTTTGAAATGATTGTTTGGGGTCAACTGCCCCCACCTGCAACACCCCTCCCTCCCCCCCTTCAGAGGATGATACGTAGAAGAGCAATAATCTGAAGCCTGAAACTGTTAAGTTTATCAATCTGGAACTTCTTTCACTGCCATGAACATTAACTTAGCAATAGATTCAATTCATTACAGCATACAAGTACACCTTAAGAAGGGATCCTTTCAAATTAATGAGCCTGCTAAAATAATCTGTTGCAAATAGAAAGTGTTAAAGCCTTAACATATTCCCGGCCAATTCAGTAGTTATTTGTAGTTAAGCAGAAGTCCATGCTCAAATTAAGTACTAGAGATCTTAACCCATCATTCAACTTCCAAATAAAATTAAATGGTAATGGATTGGTTTTTTTGGAGGATTGTTACTTTCTAATTGGGAATTTTGAATTTTCAGGGCTGCTAAAATTAAGAGACGAGAGGAGAGCCCAGAAAAGAAGAAGTGAAGAATGCATAGCTGAGGCCAAATCTGAAATAAAACAGGTAGATGAAAATAAATTGTCAGATGAGGAAGCTGGACTGAAGTTACTGTTTGATGAAGATAAGTTACCGTACACTGACAAGGATGAAAGTCCTGGAGCTATCACAAGAAAGGAAGGAGCAAATACAGAGTCATCTGAGCCAATTGCGCAAAAAGAACAGAAATCTCAATTTGTCACTACATCTTTGAAAGAGTGTGACTTTTTTACAAGTGCAGAAAAGAAGCGACTGATAGATGAATATGTAAGCAAAGACTTGCTAATTTATGAAAATGTTCCTCTGGATTGTGATGATAGAGAAGAAATACCTCAAGACAACAACCATGAGACAGAATCTGAAAGTGACTTTGATGAATCTGAAAACTTAGATAGTGGGGGTATAATAATGCCTTGGGAAGTAAGCAAGCAATGTTCCCGAGTGAACCGTACTCCCCTAATTGAAGAGCTGATTGTAGAGCCTACGGATCCTGTTAATAGAATTCAAGAATCAGTTTCATCCTTAGGAGATGTGGGAGAAATGCAGTCAGAAATGAACAACAAAGAGAATCATTATACAGATGCTCATGAAAATGTCATTGAAATCATTTCATGCAAATTTTCTCAGGAATCAGAAGAAAATGTCCAAGGAATAAGTGATGAAATTGAAAATATACAAAATGAAAACTCATCTGAAACAGATTGCATCAACTTAGCCTTAAAAATAGCTGCCCAAGGGATAAGTGATGAAATTGAAAAGATACAAAATGAAAACTCATCTGAAACAGATTGCATCAACTTAACCATAAAAGAAGCCCTAATAAATATCTCACAAAACCCAGAAAAAGAAACAAACTCTGCAGTCCCCAATGAATTGAACGCTGAAGGAAGTGAAACCAAGAATTCACAATCTCAGGAAAATGGTTTCGGTGAATTACACCATGAATATGACCCCCAAGCAAGAAATACAAACGTAGATGATGGTGACACTTTTGAATCCTTGGAACTGATTAATTCGCCTAGCCAAGAAAAATATGCTGGTGACACTTATGATAACACACTAACAGATCCAGAAGAGTCATTAAAAACGCCTTTAACCTTGGATGAGCAAGATGAGCATTTATGGACAAATACTGGGGAAATACCTGATCAAGAGTTGGAAGTAAATAACAATGATGAAGAAAATGACGATTTGGAAAAATCTTCCACAACAATTGATGAGAATGATGACACAGTGGCAATATCTGGGTGGAACTCATCACCCACGGACAAAAGCTATGCCCATAAAATTGCTGAATACAAGAAAATTGTAGAGGAGGAAATAAGGAATGAAATTATACAACAGTTTCCTGAAGCTGGTATCCCAAGCGTAGAATACAGTAAACATGGATTAGTAGCAACAAACAATGAAACTATTGCAAATGCAATCAAACTTATGGAAGGAGGTGCTCTCAATTTCGGAACAGGAGACTCTTTCTTCAACCCTCAGCCTAAACAAACAATAGACCCCAAAGAAAATATTTTCAGGCCTAGAAATGAGGATTCGAATTCTGAGGGACTAGTGTGTACCTCATTCAAAACTAGCAAGATTGAATCCCAGGGAACAGGAGATGCTAATTGTGAAGCAACAAATAATTCATTTCAGCAACAAAACATCACATCCAGCAGTCTAGAAACAGATTATGCAAACTATAATGCAACAAATACTTCATTTCAGCATCAGAACATCTCACCCAGAACAGTTGACAACACTCCTACTGAAGAAAGAAGAGAAAAGTGTGCTACAGAGGAACTTCCTCTGATTTCAGTGATGGGTGGTGATGAATTTCTTCCTGAAGAGCAAATCACCATTCAACATAATGATGGTGATTCACCTTTGAATGATCAGCAATCAGAGATTTTGTCAATTGCTTCAGAGGAAAATGAAAATTGGGAATATTCCAAGAAATCAAGTGAGCTATGTGTAAGTCCAAAAACTGAAGGTCATGTAACACTGAAGTGTGTCACAGAGCCACAAAATACTATTAGTGGCCAGAGTGGCAATACTACTGTAAGTTCTCCAGAAATAACCCCATTTGTTCAACACGGATTGTTTACAAAAGGAGAAGAACATCTTGAAGATATAGTAGGTTACAAAAGCTTTGAAGGACCATCATGTCAAGATTCAGTAGACAGCCTTAACAATGCACCAAATAACTCATCAACTGATATCTTTGGATCTATGACAAAAGATAACTGTGCTGATGGAGACATGGACAACCAAACAGTCTGTGTCTGTGAGGAAGTAAAAAGTAACAAATTGACAGATTTAGCAGATCCCAATAAGGAATTTTCTGACTCACTCAAGGGCTTGGACTTTGATCCAGATGATGACTTGGAAGATGAAACTGAAACTAAACAGGAGAGCCCTGATGTACCAGGAGATCACCATGAGCCCAAACATGATGGAAAGTCTGAAGCTACCTCAGGATTGGAGAAATGGCCAGACAATCATGAGGATTATGTTTACAATGATTTTATTGTTACAAAACAATTAAATGAAGCAGAAGGCTTTTCAGAAATCGGTCTTAACGTTCTTGATATTTATATGGAAACAACAAAAGAAACTGAAGTATTGACTGACAATTCTATTCTGGCAGAGGGTACAAGTGTCGTGCCGGAAGAATTAGATGAGAAGGATTTGTTTCTTAATTTTAACAACAATGTATATGATACAGAATGTGCAAGTATTGAAATTACTGAAAAAGAGGGTACTGGGACCACTCTATCCTCAGATAACAGCTTGGAGCTGATGAATGACAAGGGGAAAGAGATGGTTGACACATACTTCAAGCCAATGGTTGATTATATTCCAAAAACATCCCTTGATTCTTTCACAAGTTTAGAAATCAATGATGATATCGTCTTGAGTGGGGAAAAAGATATTAATAATGTAATTACCACAAACCTACCCCTTGCAGGTTCAAATAATAGTGATAAAAATGACGAAGCGGAGACTGATGCTCTGACTGACAATGGAGGAAATTGTGTCGAAAGTGGTGATTTCACATGCAACACTACACCGGAAAGTTTAAGTGATGTAGCTACTTCTGTGAATGATACATCACGTGAAGATTGTGAAAATGCAGCAAATAAAAAACCAGTAACTACAACATTAACCTTTCAAGTAGCATTTACAGAATAAAGTGAGTCAGCATCATTTCACTGTTGTACACATTAGAAGAAGAGAACAATCTTGGTCACAGTATTATTATTCCATTATTTGACAAGCAAGTGTAGTGTCACAATGTTAGGTACTAACTGCAACAAGCTGAGTGAGTTTATGGTAAAGATTGTGAGTGAATTTGGGAATGATTATCAATTGTTCTGAAATTGAGATATTTATTTTAGCAAGAGCAATTAAGGCATGTGTTTTATTCAAGCACATCTAGATATTTATATCAAGTTTAAGAGTTGCCCAACCACTATTATTGAAATTAGCACGCACTCTTAATAAATGGAATGTGCTCACTGAAAATGTTATCAGAACATATATGCAATGAACACAACACCACATTATTTCATATGTATCTGTAAAATTTGTTCAAAACAGCACATGAGTGTTACTGGGATCAAGTGAAGCAGAATTAGGGTGGGACTACAAATTTCAACTTTCCTAAGAATTGCAATTTAGCATGCTTTGCTTTGCATTGAAAGCAAGGCTTAAGGCTGATCTATGCTCACAGCCTCAACTTAGTTGAACTCCAGCAGCCAAAGAATTGCTTCTATCAGACAATTACAAGAAATTACAAACCTTGACAGATTTGAAATCACAATTTGCAGATTAAAAATGGAGATGATATAGCTTTTCATTACACATTTACCACTCAGGTTTGAGGATTTATGTCAGTGCCTGTAGAGGAGAAAAATATATATTTATAACCATTCCAGTAATCGCTTAATTGCTCGTTATTGTAAACTCTATCTAATAAAGTTACTAAAAAACTGACATTATCTCTGGATTTCAATTTTTTTCATCCTTCAACTAATCAACTAGCCTTACAGGAAAGGAGTGAATAATTTTAAAACTAACCTTTGAGACAGGTATTTATAAACAATTTTTTCAACATTACGTGAGATGGCCATAATTATGATGGTAATTTTCATTAACATGAACCAAATTGGAGAAAAGAGAGCTGTAGATCTTCATAGGTCATTGGACAATTACAGCAAAGTTTCACACATGGATAAATATGTTCAGGGATTGAGGACATTCTCCTCTGCTGTTACCATTCTTTTCAACTATCTGAGTTACTGGTTATCGCTAGAATCCAAGCAGCATCGTATGGTCGTTATACGTCAGCCCAATGTCATTTTGACGTCACCAATGTCGTTTTAACATCGGCTGATAATGCTGATATAAAAATGACATATAAATTATACATTTCTCCGATGAAAAATTGATATCATCGATCGTCTTAAAATGATATTTAATAGATATTGTTTTCCGATGCAAAAATGATGTCAGGAGCTGAATAATAAAGGGCATAAAAATGATATTTTTCTGGTCGCTGGATTTTATAATTTTGAGTATTTACATTTTTTCCCCCGATGTCAGAGAGAAGAAAGTAAAAAATTTGTGATTGGTCAGAACATCAGAAACCATTTTGAGGCCTACATATAAAATAAGAAATTGATTACTTAAGGATTTGATTACACAGAAATAAAAAACACGAGCCTGTGTTATCATGTTTCGCTTTCACTCCATATCGCCTGAATCTTAAGAATTAGTAAGTATTCGATGTTTGCTTACAAATTGCCGTTCACGCTGCAGGCTTGGAATATCCTACATTCACCTCCAAGTGCGGCTTTAGCACTGGATGGGGTTCACCTATGGTCGTGGCTTCTTTGAAGCCCTTTCTCCCTTGCATTGCCATCCTTGATGGACCACGAGGGTTCAACATCTAGTACATTGAACCTCGGTAAACTTACCATGTGAATTAGGGATCCTGGGTAGCATAGTGGTCTGCACAGTGGCCCGGAAAGCCAAAGGTCCGAGGTTCGATTCCTGGTCCAGGTGAATTCTTTCGAATGGCAATTAATGCGAACCCCCCATATTGGGTTATAACTCCAATAACTTCAACAGAAAACGAGTTTGAAATATTTTATTACAATGATAACTCTTAAAGTTACATATCTTTCACTAAGGAAAGTTGGGTCTGGAGTAAAGTAGGTATCTCATTACTGTCATAAATGCTTAAAATTACTCATCATTGTAAATAGGAGTTGGGTCAGGGGTAAAATACATGGTTCTCAATGTGAAACTATCTCCCACCATTTATTTTTCCATCGCAGTTTTATTGTATGACCGTCCCTGATTATAAATATTTTTAACACGTTTATCTAGGATACATTTTAACTATCTTACTTATTAAATCATCCCAATATCATGTTGATGAAAAATCTGTCCATGGTAATATCAAATATACGTCAGCCCAATATCATTTTTATGCCACTGTATAGTGGTGAAAGATGTCTTTTTATCATCAAATTTATATCGGCCCAATATCATCAGCAAATGTCATTTTTATAATGGCAAATGTTATCACTTTTGACATTTGCCGATATCAGTAGCCAATTTCGGATTGACCATGAGCGGTGTAAAAATGATATTGGGCCGATATCACGATGCTGCTTGGGAACTGTCAGTGTCTGCCATACTAACTTCCTCATTACCTGATAGTTAATAACATTAACTAGGCATTATGAAACAAGGCCTAAAGAACTAACATGAGAAAGAAGATCTTTAGCATCCACAGAAAGTGTCTACAGCATGTGTTGGAGGAGTGTGTCAAGGTCCCAGGCAAGGCTAACTGACCACAGCGTGGCTGGCTAGTACATTCATGAAGGTGCATTGAAAAATTCATGCTCTAAGTCACCAAGCTTCATTGAGGAAAATACCCAATAAACCAAATGAGTAGCAAAAACGTTGCACTGAGACCTACACAGAGTAGCTGTAACATAATGACAAAGTCATGAGAGCTTCTATCAAGTCCTCCTAAAACATTTTTGCAATGTGATTGCAACATGCAGTGCAACGTAGCCACGTCCTCCTGTAACCACTCTGGCAATGCCTTGGTAAAATGATTGCCACCTGTAGAGCAACTTCCTGTAAGCACTTCCACTATGTCTTTGCAACATGTAGTGAAACATATATTAGTACCCAACTGAAAAATTTTTCTACCAGGATTTGAAATATCCTACTGTGTCCAGTAAGCCTAGTGAACCTCCGTTGTATTCAGTTGGACTACTGAAATGATACTGGTTTCTATAGGTCTACCAAACCTCTACTTCCCTCAAGTAGGCTCAGTAGGGCTACTGAATCTCATCATAAAATTTACTAGTAGTTGATCACCAAAGAAACCCAGAATTAAAATTACTGAGGAATGACATTGGTTAATTGGCAAGTAAATACAAACTAGGTAACATGATTCATTACTGAGTACCAGTAATAAAAATGAAAGCTGAAACAAATTACTGATCAGCTGCAATTAATTTCTGAATCTCATAATTTTACTTAGCTGCCACTACTCTCTGCAAACCTGTGGCGACCAGATATGGTGCCATCATTTCATGTTGTTGCCAAGGAGGCTTGTATTGGAAATGTAAACAAGATGTTGACATAACTAAGGTGGTGGAACAGAGATTGTAATGTGCACTGCATGAAGGCAGTAATAAAGTAGTTTGAGAAACATGGAGATCTTTCGTCAAAACCAACTCCACATACCTACTAAAAATTGGTGTATTGCTATATCATATTCGGAGAGTATACTCACCAGCCAATTAATAAATGTTCATTCTGAAAAATTCATTAACTTAATGACACAAACCTTAATACATTTATAAACTTGATGATAGGCATTCATACACTTGAAGTCTATGGAATGTGATTACAGAAATGGCAACACCTACTTAGCCTCTGGACATTTTGCTTGGTACCAGTTCTGTAAGAAATCCTCCAATCACACTGTAAAATTTAAACCTAAATGCCATCCAATAAAAATATGACCACAGCTCTATTGGTTTTTACCTCAGGTAATATTTTTTGAAAGAATCAAACTGAATTTATCGGCTTATTTTAGCTATAACTAATTAAAAAGCTAAAGAATTTTTTTCATAAACAATTTGAATAGTGAACTCAAGAAATTGGTCAATTTCCTTGTCCATTTTTGTTATTACATTCCATAATCTTCTTTAAAATATTCTAATATTCATGAAATATGTACAAGTATATTTGCCTCATTTACAGACAATTCCACCGATATGAAATAAAAGTTTAAAAAAACAAATTGATGAAAAGTAAAGAACACATCTTTCAAAACAGAAAAATACTAAATAAACAACATCATTTTATTAAAAAATACTTTATTTACAATAAATTAAAGAGTTCTCAATTTTATACAGTCATGGTGAGATATCAAAGGGTGTAGTAGGATTACTGCTCGAATGATCGGGTGAATTCAGAATAGCATCATCTAATACAGTTCCTGAAATGTTGAGAATGGAAAATCAACATACTTAAATAGAATATATACAGGTATTCTATGAACTAACCACAAAAGAATTACAAACCATTAAATAACCTTAAAGAGTATCATTTTTTTCTTGTCAGGATGAGTACAGCACATATATCTTTCGTATAAAGCATACATAACGTTCAGTAAATTATGCCTACTTGGAAAGAGATCTCATAACATCAAAGTCTGCATTTTATCAAATTTCAGTTCTGATTTTAACTATTTCTAAACGTCACTGCTAAAAATGCTGCCATGATGTAAGTGACTAACATGAAAGTGAGGAAATCTGATGCCATTTCTTAACTGTTTCTTATGCTACTTTTACTCTTCTTTTAAAATGAATGTCTTACCTTACCTTAAAGTAAGTACTTATGTAAAAAAAGGGAAAGAGAAGCATGAACAACTGGTAAGAAATGGTGCCAATTAAGCAAATTATGACTTGTTATTTACATAAATTATAAGCAAGAAATATGTAAGGTATATACATTTAATAAAATAGACCAAATTCTTATTAGCATGAGCATGAAATGCAAGCATTTGCTTGAAGCAAAAGGTCGAAGCATAATAATTTGTTCATTTTGTTAAGAATAAACTTTATCTTATACTTTGTAGGCATTGCTACAGTTTGACTATATTTTGGTCAACATTCCACACTAAGTGCGCGTGAAAAAGTTCAACCTGCCCCACTTAACAGAGAGTGTTGGTCCATTGGAACCGTACTGGAGAACAGTTGAAAAGTGAGGCTCATGTAGTGAGTACATGCTGGTCCATTGAATTACAAATGGAAGATAAATATGATTATGATGTGGATGATGTTAATGTGGAGGGAAACTCATCAAAATTACCATTTCTAGCACAACAAAACACCAAGTATCTAGAGATCAATTAAAAATCCCATCTTTCATGTATAAAGACAAAGAAGAGGAAGCATTGAAGATTGCTGTCACTTTTTACCAGAAAAACTTTGGCGAAATGCTTAATGTCGGCTACCTGCAAAAAATATCAACGTCATGAAAAGAAGGCTTTGAAAGAAAACAGATTCAAACTGGACCAAGAGAGTACCTAAATACAATTGACTCCCAGAATGGGAGACCATGCCTTGTTGGAGTGCAAAATCAAATTAACAGTCAAGAAAATTTGAGATAAGTAGAAATTTCATCCAGATAAATTTTAATTAATGTTGTTTCCTCTTACCTACAAAATAAGACACCTTACATTTGATATAACTGCTTGGGTACCTCTGATGAACATATCATGGCGATCCCATAGCTGCTCCAAACGTCTGCTTGTAAAAGTTGTTCCTCCACCGGAAAAAGGTGCTGGTCAAACACATCTCTGTCAACTTGGCAATATTTTCACTGAATTCTTCTTCGATTATGCAGATCGCATCATCACAGGGAATGCTGGTAAAAAGTGATACCACGTCAAAACTGACGAGAATATCACTAGGACTAACCCGGATGTTTTCGATGATCTTCAAAAAATGCTGCGAGTCTCTCACGTATGAGCCTCTTCCACCTTAGGCTGCAATACTCCTGCTAAATGTTTAGCTAGCTTGTATACAAGGTGCATCGATAGTGCTAACAATGGGCCTCAACGGTATGCCTTCTTTATGGATCTTAGGGAGGCCATATATGCATGGAGTTTTTGGGTCCTGTGGAGTCAATCTCTTCTTAAGTTCTGCATCTTCGACCCATTTTTTGACGACTTCGGTTACTTTCCTTTTATAAAGGGTGATCGGATCATTCTCAATCTTGTGGTAAGGACCATTTTTCAGGAGTTCCTCCATCTTCTTTTCGTATTCCTCCTTATCCAATATAACTGTGGAGTTCCCTTTGTCTGCTGGTAAGATGACGATGTCGTCATTATTTCTGAGGTTCTTTAAGGCTTCTTTCTCTTGCTTGGTGACGTTCTGTTTTGGTTTCTTAATGTTAGCCGTTCTTAGGTCTCTGCATGCATCCTGTCATATCACTTCCGCGTCATCCCAGGATAGGTGTCCAATGGTGCTTTCAACCCCGCTAATTATTTCTTCCACCGGAATCCTTGTCAGCGTCAAGGTGAAATTAAGTCCTTTTTGAAGAATTGATTTTGATTCGCATCAAGTGGGAGTCTTGATAGGTTTACAATCAAATCTGGTTCGTTTGATGGGAGAGGTACTTTCTAAGTCTTTTAGTTTCCTTCGTTGCTTCTTCTTCCTGGTTTCCGCAAAGGATTCCATGTGGGCCGCTGTCATTTTGTCAGTCGATCAAAGTCTTCTTTCCTCGTTGAGTAGGCTAGAAACAAGTGAATATGAAGTAGTTTCTTGCCAACTCTGTCTAGTTCACGTCGGGTTTCTTGGATGGCTGCTCGTAGTAATGACATACTGGC
Organism: Platycnemis pennipes; assembly: GCA_933228895.1. NCBI lineage: Eukaryota > Metazoa > Arthropoda > Insecta > Odonata > Platycnemididae > Platycnemis > Platycnemis pennipes. The sequence continues at coordinate 60,935,926 of OW121853.1, forward strand.
CTGTCGAAGGATCCTCGGCGTGCGGCATGAATGAAGGTGGTGATACAGTCTAAGAAAATTTGGTATGATTTCCTCATCACGGCAGCATAGAAGGAAGGCTAGTTGGCAGAGAAGGGATGACTTCTTGCAGTGCAGTTTGTCGAATTTCTTCGATCCGCAAAGGTGTTCCTCCGTGTAGAGGCGTCATAATCCTTCGTTGTAACTTTCGTGGGTCATTATAGATGCATGTATTTGTTTTTCGGGTGTACACCGCGTACTATAACCAGGTGTGATACCTGACGTTTTGTGGCCGTTGCTGGTCATTTTATCAAAGGAAATGAGGTATCTGTCGAGTTGGTGGAGTTTATATAGGGGTTTCATGGAGGGAAAGGGATGGGAAGGGGAGGAGTGGAAAAAGTAGTCATTGCATTTATGGGACTTAGCATATTTACATATGCTAAGTAGGTGCCAGCACTGGCACTGGCACCAGTTTTGCCGGTATGAGTGAAAACGGCCTAGTCAGGACTTGGCAGCAATGCAATCAGTTTTCAGCAGGCACCCTGGAGATAAGTCTGGCCTGGTCTGGCGCCCTATTAAATCGAGTGGACAACTTTGCCGTGTTTTTATATGCAATTATTTTTACACACTCTGAGTGATGAAGCAATTAAATACGTTATAAACAATTTTTCATCCAAACCAAATTATTTTTTAAAGGGGTGCCCTCGCCAAACTATGGCCTTGGTGTCCAAGGGCGCCAAGGTCATAGTTTGGCGAGGGCGGATCAGGAAATTTCCAGGTAGCTTATATGGCCAGTCCACCCCTGGTCATCAGCCAGGGTTCAATTCCATAGTTGTCATCTCCCAATAGCATAGCATCCAGGAATGGGGTCGTTTACCATATTTTTTTTATTGCCAAATATGATAGAGTTTGTAAAATAAAAAGACCCGTATTTTTCCATTTTTTGATCCGTCAATTATTTCTCGAGTTATAAACGGTGAAAAACTGATGTCTTTAACCCTTTCGGGAAAAGTGGGTGTGGTGCAACCTCTGACGTATATTGACATCATCCATTCACAACTGAGCCCGCGAAGCTACTTCGCCTTATCGCAAATGGGGGGGAAACAGCTGGCTCTCCCAATGGGAGCGATTTCGACAGGATCTGTGCAAGCAGACCTTCCGAGAATCCCCCTCCACTCCCTTCCCTCCCCTTGAGAGAAGTCAAGGACAGGAGGAAAATGACGTCAATGTTATCACAGCCGCTTTTTCGGTGGGCGTCACCTTTTGCTTACTTTAATTTTTGATTTATGAGTGAATGGTTGTGGTTAGAAGATTAATTTTTTCACTAAAATTCTTTTTTCGTTTCCATCTAGCAATTTCGTGCACAAAACGCCCCCATTGCCTCAAGGTAGTACAAGCTACTGAATTTTTCCATATTCTGCTATAATGCAACTCTGACCGCTATAATGCAGACTAGCTGATATCAACACTCTTGAACACCTCTTTTCCACCTCAAATAGGTAGCTTACATATTCAAACTTGCATAACTCTTTCTATCTATTCACTCAGCCCCATGAGCCGCAGGCTTGAGAATTCTAAGATGTGAGCAGTCAAGTATACAAATAGCACTGGTGGGAACTTATTTTGTCAACTCATTGATAGTATTCTGGGAAGAGAGAAATGTAATCCATGGATGGGCCTACTCAATAATTTTCTCCATTACCTTAGACACAGTTCTTGAATCGGTTGTTTGGTGTACCACGACCTCATCTCCAATCCTTTTATGGAAGCCTGGGTTTGCAACATATCATAAAAAGATTTTCATACAGAGCTCTGATGAAAGGGCACAACCTCTATGTCAATGGATCTCTCCTGTGATATGGTTGGCAATCCTTTGTAGGTCATCTTAATTAACATGATACAGTAGAAGCCCGGTATAGTGAGTACGGCTTATTGCGAGAATCGCGTTATAGCGAGTGATTGTCTTTGTACCGCCAAAAGGCCTATGTTTTACATGTAAAATAAAGCAGATATAGCGAGGCCAAAAAGTTCCTTCCACGGTATACGCTCGGTATTACGACAGATAATTCTCGAGGGCGAACACCGCCTAGCAAAAATTAACTATTGTGTTTTGTATTATCTACTAATTAAACTAAAAATACAAGATGTGTGCCATATCTACAACACCTAAAGCCAGTTATGTCCAAACAATAACGATTTACGGCCTTCAGTACGCTCTGCGCGCTCCCATTTACGTTCTTCTTTTGTTAGGCCCAGTGATCAGTGGGAGTGGGCAGACGACGAGCAAGATGAGAGTAGGAGAGGGAGTTAGGTCTAGGCATGGGCGATTTTGATAATTCAATACCGGGATACGATAATTTTAGCATATCATAAGGTGGCGATAACGATAACTCAGCGTGACGATAAACATCATCTTATCGTGCCCTGATAACATGTCGGGGCACGATAAGATATCGGGGCACGATAAGATGTTGGGGCACGATAAGATGTCGGGGCACGATAAGATATCGGGGCACGATAAGATGTCGGGGCACGATAAGATGTCGGGGTGCGATAAATATCGCTATAAATAGGTATCGCGATAACTATCACGATAAATATCATGACCATGATAAATATCACGATAAAATATCATGATATCGTGACCATGATAAATATTGCGATAAAATATCATGATATCACCCCCCGATAAAATATCACTATATATTATCACGATAAATATCGCGATAAAAGATCGTGATATTGCGCTCGTTCAAACATAGCGTGCTCGCGCCCGATGAATTATCGTGATATTGCTCCAGTTAATCGTGTCTGAAAAAGACAGCCGTAAGTTGGCCTTCGCTTAAGCTTTAAAAATATCTTCGACCCCCGAAACATGCCGTATTTCAGTGAACCTTCAGGCCAATTTTCCCAACTGATGGACGTACTGGTTAACATTCGAAAACTCGACAAAGCTGATATTATCGTCATGACATATTCGCAAAATTATCCAAAAACTTCCACAGTATACCTAATATTTTAATTCCGACTAGTTACGCTGTCTTTACAGCTTTCTTCGGCGATCGAAAAATAGAAGAACTGGAAGAAAAACACCGAAATTAGGGGAATTAATATTTTATATAATGGAAAATGTCCTGTTTCTTTCATGAAATATGTTGATATTCTACCAGATTGTGCCTGAAATGACTTTTTTGCTTTTTACCTTCGTCAAATACCGCGGAAACAAAAACAACTGTAAATACGAACGACTATGAGAATTAGGTGGGTTTTTTCAACACCATCGGATATAATGAGCGCTCGATTTAGCGAGTGATTTCCGAGGGATTATGAGCACTCGTTATACCGGGATTCCACTGTATAATGCTTTAAAATTACTACTTAATGGAGACAAACAAGTTTTATACCATATTTCAAGTCATGTATGAGGAACAAACTCTGTCATCACAAAAGAGCTTATTTACGAGTCTAGTACACAGGAGATTCATTTATGTATGAGCATTAAAGCATTTGTTACACTTTATTTATACAAAGTGCAAGACAATTGAGCATTTTCTCTGAGATTAGAGGGAGAATTGGCTCATCCTACACCAAAATAGTTGAGCAAATGCTTATGCTCCAATTTTTTATTGATACTAAATGAAGCACATACTCCAAAAACGTGAACATAATCTTATGCTCATTTTTATTCATTCAGGCTAGGTAGATCATGAACAAATCAACATTGAATTTTCCAGTACCAGCAGTGCAATGAAAGCATACTAAGGGTCACTTGTGAGTGTCTTACAGTCTTTCTACACAATAGTACTTTATTCTGTATCATAAAGAGATAAGCACAAAACCATCACATTTTTGGGCAATGTTATTAATCAACGCTTGATTTTTTTAGAGAATCAAAAGTTGTACAAATATGAAGCCATAAATTATTAAATGTCATCAACCCCAAGGGCTACTTTCTATCCACTAGATAGTCCCTGATTTGACTTTAACCCTTTCGCTGCGGCTCACTCTCCGGAAACCTACTTGTCATATGCGGTGGAAAAGTGAAAGCGCTACAGGGAGAATGAAAAGGTACGTTCACAGCAGTGAAAGGGTTAAACACTTTTACATTTTCCCTCTAGAACACAAATTATTTTATTTTTTCCACATACAGTATTACTTTCTTTTAAGAAATTTAATAGTAATTGATATGCATGAAAAAAACATTCAAACTTACAAACACAGGATATGCACCACAAAAAAGGAATACCAATAATTATCTAATTCTAATCATGAAATATAGAACTTTACTCTAAATTATAAAAAAATTGAAAAAAATATACCAATATTAGGTAAACTTTTACTGTTTTGAGAAACCTTCACCTTTAGCTCTAATAACAATTCATGAGGAAGATAAGCCAATAGTAATTGATTTAGAAAATAGTGTAAATGTGCTGCTCAAAGGAAAATACTGAGCAATTAATTGTAGAGCAAGCAAAGCAAGGAGGGGGTTTAGGCACCATAGGCCAAAAGGAAGGCATGACCCCCTAGTTCATGCATAATATAATTGAGTGTACACAACTAAATTACCTGCAACACACGCTGTCAAGAAGCATGTGGCACTGCCAGCAATGAATGACCTTAGAGCTAATTCAGTAATATCAGAGCGTCTCTCTGGAGCCATGGCAGACAATCCTCCTATCAAGATGCCAACTGACCCTGGGTTGGAGAAGCCACACAGAGCATATGTGGAAATTATCTCAGCTCTTTTCTGGAATAAAAACACAATGTCAATTTTTATAAAAATAGATGATCCAAGGCTTGGATTCTGCCTTAAATAATTGCACCCATTTCGTATGGAATTACTTCTACCCCTCACTCTTCCCCCATAATTATATTTCCACTCAGATGAGTCTGGATTTTTATTTTCAAGGATGGATTGTTGGTCACTGCCAATCTGCCTTAAGTGAGACGGAACTGAGACAATCACAAAAGCTGTCATCAAAATGTTGCAGAATCATTACTGCTTATGCAAAGTAAACCCATGATATAAGATCCTATAGCATATATTTTATTCATTTTTAGGAAATTTTATACCGCCTGTTTCTCTTTCATAGGATTCAAGACTAAAACAAGTTACACTAACGAAATTTTTGAGAAAAAATTGCTCCCTAACTTTCACATGCAACTTCAGTTAACTTAAGTACAATCAAGTAAAATTCTAATATGTGAGAACAATAATCATCCATTTTACTTATAGTTTGTGACCAAAGTACATATTTCTCACCATGTAATAAAAGTGAAAACTGAGTGGTTTTGGAACGTTTTTATTCTAAATGATAATACTGATAAACCAGTTGTCATACACTATGAAAAATTGAGGGCAATGGCAACTCTGGCTTCCAACTGCATTTGGACTCAGTTCAATACACTCTCACGGGCCATAGCCATGTGGACCTATGCGGTGCATCTTTAAGGGCTTCCCACAGAGCAGCTATGAAAATGAAGGCTGCACAGTGCACTCCTTGGCACAACCTAATTGCTAGGGGGCACACTTGAGGCCCTCCTAGCAAAAAATCCCTTTCCAGGTCACTGAGGAAGGATCCCCCCAATCCAAGGCAAGGGTAAAAGGAAGTCTTTTGCAGGACCATGCTGAGTCGTAGTCAAATCCCCTTCCACTTGGGACTTAGAAAAATGTTGCCTCCCAAGAGATAATTTTTTTGCTGATAATAATAATAATTTTTCCTAACATCGTAGGGATATAAATATCCTTGGGTTTCATCAAGTTTGGATACAAAGTTGCATTAACAAAGACAAAGCAACTTAGTTACAAAACATCATTAAAAATTCCTTAACATTATAATAACATTTGCTGAGTAGCATATTTTTTAATTCATTTTTAAAAGCCCTAGGATTGGCAAGAGATTTTATGCGTGTGAGTAACTTATTATAAACTGCAGCAACAGAGTTGTATGGCCCTTTCTGGCAGGAGCTACATAGATGAATACTGATTATTGTGTATATCATTCTTGGAGCGTGTCTTATGGCTGTAGAAATGAGACTTGAGATGAAAATGATGAGGATAACATTTTACAAACATGGGAAAAGTGAGAATGTAAACGCATGGAAGTGTAAGGATCCTAGGTATGGCAAACAGTGATACATATACCCTTAGTACAAATAGATACTCAGCAGATGGTCTTTATGGCCTGTTTTTGGAGAGAGAAGGCCTTAGTAGAAGTTGGTGAATTACCCCAAAACATGATACCATAGGACACAAATGAGTGGATTTTTGCAAAGTACACAGCTTTTAAGGTATCGAGAGAGACTATGGGAAACAGTTTTCTTATTATAAATATGCCAACAGAGAGTTTTTTGTTAAGGTCAGCAATGTGCATTGACCAGTCAAGAGTGTTTGCAAGCTGTAGTCCTAAAATATTTAACAGATAAGGAAGTGGAGAAAGTGGAATGAGGTGGTAGAGAAGGAGTCAGATGAGAACTCTTGTTATGAAACAGCAAACATGTGGTTTTAGCCTCATTCAGAACTCTGCTATTAAGGTGACACCACTGCAACATCTTTTGTGTCAGAGGTCAAATCATCCAAAAGTGGTAAACTACTAGTAGTTGAAAGATCAGTGGTATCATCAGCATACAGAACAGTGGAACTCTTTGAAAACTGATTAGGAAGATCATTGATGAACAGGAGAAACAAGAGGGGGCCAGGTATGGAACCTTGAGGCACGCCCACCAATACTTTTAGGGGAGTAGATTTGGTTTCAACAACACCAGCAGATGATTGATAAGAATAACTAACAAATGGAATAACAAATTAAAGATGCCTGTGCATGCTATGAATCAAATTATGCATGACACATTTCAAGGCATTGTCACAGCCAAGTGTAAGTTACTTAAAATGTATACCAATCTCAGTTTTAAATATCAAGTTTTTCTTCACTCCAACATGAGTTAGACAGTTCCCACAAGTTTCCTCTGTCTGTCTTAACTCATATTTGCATTTGAAGCTATACGGTACAAACAAATGTGAGAAAGCAAGAAAGAAATAGAGAAAGCATGACAAGTGAGACAGAACAGAAGAAGCCCACTATGAAAAGTGCTGGTAAAAGTCACAAATTCACTCATTATAAGGTGCACTCACTAGAACAACATGAATTTTAATTTCCCTATCATGAAGTGCCATAGCAACTAGTTAGGGTGAATATGAACTACTAAGTATCTCCAACAATCCATTACTAAATACAAAGAAAATCAAACATTTGTAAAGAAATAATAAAATACAATCATTAAAGAGATATCCTTAGCCGCTCCTGGAGTTATGCAACCAGGACGCCAATAATGGCAACATTGACTCATTATAGTTATATGGCTACAATGATCATTCATTATAACTGATGATGCTCCATCCCCACCAACACACTAACTGTGTTGGTGGGGATGGGAACACACAAACACACTAACAGCTGGTTGTTGATCACAAATGCAACAACAAAGTGCAGTGTGGGGAGATTCACAGATTTAGGTAGTTTATTGTAAATTCTGCTACTCATAGTGACAGGGCCAGTGTTGAAGACAGAGACCTTATGTTGTCTCACTGCATAATCATCTCTGCTTCTTGTAAAGTAGTCATGAATTCCATGATTCTTGTCAAGGGACAACTTTGATTCAAATTCTCTGATTTACATCACTGCACAGAACACATAAATACACGGTAAATGAAGAATATTTAGTTGTTTAAATAAGTTACGACGCATGTTTTTTGGCTTTGCAGATGATTCTGACAGCCCATTTTTATAGTTTAAAGATGCGGGCTGCCTTAGGAGAGAGACCCTAGGCTAATATGCTGAATTTAAGTATCCTATAAATATAAGCATAGTAGACTGTTATAGCTGTTTGTACATTTGTAAGCTGAATCATTCTTCTCATTAAATAAGAGCCAGAGTAAACAGAAGATGACATTAAAATTATGTGTGAATCCCAGTTAAGGTTTTCATTGATAATAACTAGGGACACCGAAAAATGGTAAATAAAAATCATCAAAAGCGGTGTTTAAAAAATGACAAATACGGTAAATAAAACCGTTTTAAAAAGGTGAAAGCCGTGTTTAATATTGGGAAAAAGTAAGGGAAAGTAAAAAGTAAGGAAAAAGTTGTTAAATATTAAAAACTTCATACTAATGTGAACAAACAGTTAATAGTACATACATTTGAGATCCAATACAGATGTTATGGCTACCCTACACAACATAAAAAACACAGTATACAAAATTAAGTTAAAGGCAAATTAATGAGATAATGGCAATAACAATAACAGAGTGGAGTAGTGGACTGCAGGTAATGAAGTTCAATTCTTACGCAGTTTAAAATTTTTCTTTCAACCATTGAATAAAAAACATCATCCTTCATTTCCAACCTTTGTGTGTGGATACTGACTTTTTTGTACTTCTATCGCTTCAACTAGATTTACAAATGCGTCACACAAAAATAAATGAAAGTTAATGTAATGATTCCACAATTTTATTCTGTAATATAAATTTTTTTCAATCATTTCCTTTCGCCAAATTCAATTATTTTTTTATTTATAATTTGGCATGAAATTTCTGATAATCTACTTTTTTTAACTGCCTACTAGCATTACCCTAGGAATACAGCACGGCTGTATTCTTAGGTGGTGTAAAGGATCGAACTCGCGACTGGCAGTACACTAGCCCTCATTTTTAACAACTACGCTCTCACAGGTTCACGGGAATATGGCGAATGTAGGCGACCCGCATGACATTCGGCTTAATTTTTTTCTCGCACATACGGGAGAAAAAGGTCAAGATGAGTATTTTTTATTTTGTTTTCCTCGTTTGTGGCACGGAAAAAAATCTTCTTCTCATTTCCAGACCCGAGTTACAAAACCTCTCCTTGTTGGTATCTACCATACGTACATTCCATTCGCGGGGCGCATCGATCACGGGGCCGCGAAATATTAAAATCTCCGATCCGGATCTGAATTTTTACTGTCCCTGGATATGATTTCAGTAGCTAATGAAATGAAAGACCCGTGGATCTTTGGATCCGACCCGACCATCCTTAATTTGTGAGTGGTACATTTGTAAATCTAATTTAAACAACAAAGTATAATAAAGTGAGTATTCAGATGTAATGGTTTGAAATTGAATATGATAACATTTTCGATGCAGTGACTGAAAGAAAAAATTAAACTGCGATTGGGATCGAACTTCGCACAGTACACTAGGCTCTCGTTGTACGCCTGATCCCGGCGAATGTAGGCTACCCGCATGTCATCCTACGTATTTTTTTTCCCGCGATACCGGGTTAATGGGGGAAAAAAGTCAAATATCTTTATTTTGCTTCTAGTTGCACGGGAACGTTTTCATCTAATTACGTGACCTTAATTACACATCCACTTCTTGTCTCTATCTATAGCACCTACATTCCATTCACGGGGCACTTCGATCGCTAAGCCACGAAAATTTAAAATCTACGATCCGGATCCGATTTTACTCCGTGTCTTTGGATCCGAATCCGGAACCGAGAAAAATGAAAGATCCGATCCGGCCATCACTAAAGAAAATATTTCATGCTACAAAAATTCGGCATTTGCAAAATATCTCAAATTTCGTTAAAAAAATTGCGTTTCAAAGAAGACACGGTTAATTTCGTGATTAAACCCTAAAGTCGCTTATTTCGTGAATCCTGTCGCAAAAAACGTTTCGCGAAAATGTCATGTCCCTAATAATAACACCCAGAACCTTGGTGTCATTGTCACGGCTAAGGCTACAGTCTGCAAATTTAATATGAAGGCTGTAGTCAATTTTTTTCTGGGTTGGATGGAAAATGATATAAGAAGACTTCGTTTTGTTTACATTCACATTATTAGCAGAGCATCAGTTCTCCATGTCAATAACTGCATTTTAATCAGCAACTGCAATATTGTTGTTATGTTTTAAAAGATAATTTGTATCATCAGCATACATGAAGACATTGCGATTCAATGATGACGGGAGGTCATTAACATATAGTAAGAACAACAAGGGCCGAGGAATGGAGCCTTGAGGAACACTCCTTACCACCTCCTGGTAAGATGAAGTATGTTTTAGCCAAATTTCCTTTGTAATAGAAACTGCTGGTGTTCTTTTTGAACGAAAAGATCTGATCAGATTGTTAGCAATTCCTCTAATTCCATAGAAATGATTTTTCTTCAAAAGAATCTCAAAGTCGACAGAGTCAAAAGCCTTAGAACAGGAGATAGAAAATGCCAATGGTATTGAGATGATGGTCAATCTCTCAATAACAGGGTCAATAAATTTGTAAATGGCGAATTCAGCAGATGAGCCAGATATGAATCCAAATAGTGATTTGCTTAGGATATTGTTGCTCATTAGGATGGACATTATCCTCTTTGAGATGATACTTTCCAATATTTTTGAGAAAACGGATAGTTTTGATATGGGTTGATAATTTTCCATTGATTGAAGATCTCCCTTTTTAAGTAAAGGAATCACAACTGCCCTTTTTAATTTATCAGGAAAGATACCACTGGAGAGAGAGGCATTGACCAAATATGTAATAGGAGTGAGTAGATATTTTTAGCAATTCCCCTTCAGAAGGGAGCAAGGAACCTCATCCCACCCAGCTGAGTATTTTGAATTAATTTTGTTGATAATCGACTATATTACCTTCTCACAGGTCGGATAAAGGTATATGTTATTCGGGACTGAATGGATATGGGGATTGTTACCTGAGTTAGAATGAAAGACATCTGGTTTTTTCAAGGGGTTAAGAAAATGTTTGTTGAAGTTGGTAGCTATCAGCTCCGGGTCAGAAATTACAACATTGTTGAGGAAAAGTGTACCGGCAGATTTATTCTTCCTGGATTCACCATTGGTATCATTGATAATATTCTAAGCTGTTTTAGATTTCTTATCAGAGGAAGAGATTGAGTTTATGATATGTTCTTCTGGAACTATTGACTAATCTGGAGCAGTACAAATATGCAGTGGGTGTTTACAAAGAGATATATGCCCTCTTACATGTATCACTAAACCACTATATTTATAATCTTAGTATGACAACTTACCGAAATTTCACCAGCTTTTATATAGGTAGATAGCTTTTCATAAGCAACAAATTCATTGACAATGGTTTTCAATCCCATCAATGTTGCCACTTTACTACACTCTTCTGGAGCAACACCCATTAGCCAGGCCAGAGGAATGAATACTTTGGACAGGATCCACTGAATAAGAAAAAAATCATTTTAATTCATGAATGAGATAACATATTAGGGACTATATGATACCTCTAACATTAATATTAAGGAAATGAAAGAGGATATTATTTATGCCTTACTCCTCTACTCATTCACACTTTTCCAAGCACAATTGGTATAATGCATGCTCATCATCATCATTGGTCAACAATCCTAGGATTGGTTTGACGCAGCTTTCCACTCGATTCTTCTATCGGCCAACCTTTTCATTGTGATGTAATTCTTCTCTTTTACACTCTTCACAACTTGTTCCATATATCTCATACGAGGCCTGCCTTTTCCGTTCTTCCCGTTCACTTTTCACTCGACGATCGTCTTCATCAGGCCATCGTGACTTAAGATGTGACCGATTAAGTTGTCACTTTTCCCGTTTCCCGTTCACTTTTCCCTCAACGATAGTCTTCATCAGGCTGTCGTGTCTCAAGATATGGCCGATTAAGTTTTCCCTTCTTCTTTTTAGAGTTGTCAGCAGACTTCTCTTTTCTCCTACTCTTCTTAGCACTTCCTCGTTACTTACTCGGTCGATCCATTTAATCTTCAGCATTCTTCTGTAACACCACATTTCAAATGCTTCTACCCTTTTCTTCTCCGCTGCTGTCATCGTCCATGATTCACTGCCGTAAAGAAAAATGCTCCAGATGTATGTTCTGATGAACTGTTTCCTTACTTCTATGCTTGTATTTCCTGCTGTAGGTAAGTAGATTCTTCTTTTGAAAGAATGCCCTCTTTGCCTGGGCTATTCTACTCACTATTTCTTTCTTGCTTCGTCCATCGTTGGTTACTCTGCTTCTCAGGTAACAGAACTCTTTCACCTCTTCCAGTTTCTGTTTTCCTAGTTTAACGTTGGTTTTCGCCTCTTCTCTTTTGCTCCACACCAATATCTTAGTCTTCTTCTTATTGATCTTCAGCTGATATCTGGCCATAGTCCTTTCCATGGTTGTTAGCATCTTATTCAGCTCCTTCTCTGTCTCTGCTATGAGAGCTATGTCATCAGCGAATCGTAGCATACTGATTGTTTCTCCGTGGATTTTCACTCCAGAACACTTCTCCTTGACTTCATTTATGGCTCTCTCGATGTAAACATTAAAAATTACGGGAGACCGTGCGCAGCCTTGTCTCACTCCTTTCCTTATTCTTGCCTCTTCACAGCTGGGTCCAGATTTAATCACAGCAACTTGGTTTTTGTACAGACTGTGTATAATTCTTCGGTCATTGTAGGACACTCCAATTCCCTTCAGAATTCCAAGCATTGAATCCCAATCCACGTTGTCAAAGGCCTTCTCTAAATCCACAAATGCAATGACGTCGGTTTGTTCTTCTCCATTCCCTTCTCTATGAGTAGCCTAAGGGCTAATATTGCTTCCCTTGTACCCTTACTTCTCCTGAATCCTAATTGATCTTCATCCAGGAACTCCTATGCTTTTCGTTCTATTCTTCTGTAGATGATCCTGGTAAGTATCTTCGATGCATGTGTCGTCAGGCTTATAGTCCTAAAATTTTCGCATTTCTCCGCTCTCTTCTTCTTGGGAATAGGAATGATGATGTTTTTCTCGAAGTCCCTTGGAATTTCCCCTGTTGAATACATGTCGCAGATGGTTTTGTAGAGATGAATTAATGTCTTCTCTCCTGCATTTTTAATTAGTTCTGCAGGGACATCATCAATACCTGAGGCCTTATTCATCCGAAGATCCCTTACTGCAGCGTCAAATTCCAATCTTAATATTGATGCCCCCATATCATCTATTTCCACTTCACTTTCCTCTTCAATAGCTTTTGTGCTGAGATTTTTTCCATTGTATAGCTCTTCCAGATATTCTTTCCATCTCTTCCCTTTGTCCTCGTTTTCAATCAAAATTCCTCCATTCTTGTCCCTTATGGCATTGCATTTGCGCTCCGTTCCTTGAAGTGGTTCCTCACTATGCTGTAGGCCGCTTCCACCTTTCCAAGTGCAAGGTTGCTTTGTACATCTTCGCAAAGATTTTTCAACCACAGCTCTCTAGCTTTCCTTGCTTTGCGACTTATTTCGTTCCTTATTCTTTTGTAGCGGAGCTGCCCTTCTTCAGTTTTTTCATTCTTGTACTTTCTTCTTTCTTCAATCAATTCTAAGACTTCCTCCGTGATCCTTGGCTTCTTCTTGGCAACTTTTCTTCTTCCAAGAACTTCTTTTGCGGCTTCCTGTAGTCCACATTTAATGTTTTCCCAACGCTCTTCCACTGATTTCTCATTCAGGTTCTCTCCCATGTTGTTTCCCACTGCTTTTTGAAATGCCAGCTGATGTTTAGCCTCCTTTAGTTTTTCTACTTGCCATATATTCTTCTTTGTTTTCTTCAATTTCTTGAATTTTAGATGACATTTCATCATCACTAAATTATGGTCACTGTCGATGTCTGCCCCAGGGTAGCTTTTGCAGTCCTTCACTTGGTTTCTAAATCTCTGCTTCACTAAAATGTAGTCTATTTGGCATCTTCTTCTGTCTCCTGGCATTTTCCATGTGTATCTTCTGCGGTTGTGATTTTTAAACAATGTGTTTTCAACCACTAACTTATGTTGAGTGCAGAACTCCAGCAGCCTTTCTCCTCTTTCGTTTCGGTTTCCCAATCCGTATTTTCCAGTTATTCTTCCATCTTGACCTTCGCCGACGATAGCGTTCCAGTCTCCTAAAATAATTAGGTTTTCTTCTCCTCTCACCTGTTTTATAACTTCCGTGATATCTTTGTAGACGTCTTCCACTTCTTCATCTTCATAGTCAGTCGTAGGCATGTAAACCTGCACCACCACGGTATCTACTGGTTTGGTCTCGATCTTCATCATTATTATCTTTTCATTGTACTGCAGGAAGCTCTTCACACGCATTCCGGCGCTCTTTCTGAGCATGATCTCTACTCAAGCATTACCATTTAATGATCCTGTATGTATAATCCTGTAGCTTCCACTCCAAAAGTCTCCTTCTTCCGGCCACTTCATTTCGCTGATTCCTAATACGTCAAGGTCCATTCTTCGCATTTCTACCTTCAGGTTCTCCAGTCTTCCACAGGTCCGAAGCGATCTCAAGTTCCATGTTCCTACCCTAAAAAGTGTATCACATTTGACTGATGTACTCTCTAGGGTAGTCCCCGCCCGGAGATCCGAATGGGGGACTATTTTACCTCCGGAATATTTTACTCGAGAGGGTTCCATCACGTCTTGATAATAAAGGAAAGAGTGGAGTAGCTGCGACACCTCGGGATATTAATGTGGTGGTTTCCCCTTGCCTTCCACATCGCAGTACTACAGCCGTTAAAGTAAATTTTACCACGCCTGTAGTGAAAAGAGTGTCGCTGTACCGACCACTGTGGTCTCCACCTTCACTCATGCAAAGAAGAGCTGCTGCCCTCTCCTCCGGGTGATGAGAAGCGTAATTTTTGGCGGCCTCCCGTCGCCAAGTCACGGCATCTTCACAGGTTCTGTATTACTTAGAGTCCTATCTTACCCAGGGATAGACCAATACCCCCTCGGAATGCCGTCGCTTTTTGTCCACGACTGCTTATTCGACGACTAAACTCGCTTATCTCGCAGCTAACCTCTATATCTAGAGGTCGACCCACCATCCGCAACCCGGTGGACGCACTCGGTGGCTTTAAGCTCAGCCGCGAGAATGCATGCTCATGTTGATAAAACATGATTCACAATATATTTCTTAAGGAACCTTTTATACCTTATAAGACAAATTTAACCATAGGGGAATATTTAAAAATTATATTCATACAAAATATACCTATATTTTAACAATGTCATATTTCTTGTTGAAATCTGAAATATACTCAGAAACGATCAATGAAAAATTTCAGCACCAAGTCAAAGCTTATCCATGTTTATCAATTTTAAACTTCTTTCCCAACAACATAAATCCTTATTCATTAGTAACAGCTTGCCAATACAAATGCAAGCTCCAAGTCACAACACTCACATAGAAACAGGTTCTTAAAAAAACTAACAATAAATCATCGTAAACAACTTATGGGATCTCTTTATTGTTTATAACCATGATTATACCTCAATTTGACAATCGTGACAAAATTATTGCATATTTTTGTGAATTGCCTCATGTTTTTCTAAGTTATTTGATTGAACGTGTTTTATTGACATGTCTTAAATACACCTTGAAATGTGACATAATAATAATAATGGTAACAGTTTTGTGTTTTTTTCTTATGTTGTTTGTTCGTGCAAATTGAAAATTGACAAAGTGTGATTCAACTCCTTAATCCTCATGCAACTTGATCTGTCTTATACTTGTACCTGAAGTGTAATCAGACTTTTGTAATTTTGACATGTCCTATACTTGTAAAAAACTAGTCCTGGGACCAATAAATATTATTATTATTATATCTGGAAAAATAAATACAAGAAAATTAATACATTTCTTAGTGACAATAATAAAAAGACCAGATTCTCTATTACTCTCTCCATTGGCATAGTTTGTAAATTGTATTAGATATATATAATCGTATTAAGTGCATAACTGTATTATGTTAGCTAGTAATGTATTATTGTAATTAGAGATGAGTCAATACCAAAATTTATCGATTCTTGATACCCATTCTTGAAAAATTGATTCTTGATACCGATACCATCAACCTATAAATATATACATTTTATTACCTAGTTTTCATATACATTATTATTATATGTTCCATGAAATCTAAAAATACACAACTTTACAAAACAAAAATTTGGATATATTATTTATTTACTTAGGGAAAAGACTTCTGATATTCCACAGAGGACCAGTTGAAAATAAACTGTTTGATAAAACAAGAGTTTTATATTTTTTTACATGAGCATGTTTAATAACAAAACATGTTTGGTATCAGATAAAAAATGTCATAACAGATTCAAAATAATTTGGGTGTCATGTCATAAGTTGAATTTTAATATGATTAATAATTAGTTATAAGTAATTAAAAGTAAGTAAGTAGTTATTAGTAATAAAAACACTAACCTAAATTATAATTCAAACTTTCAACATTAAGAAATAAGAATAAAAGGTCATGACACAAACCCTTGAGCCTACTTTAGGTTTTTTATTCAAAAAACCAACATTTTTAGCCTCTCTGGATGAAGGAGATTTCTTTTCCGGTCACAAAAATTTCCTGCTGTGCTAAATGTGTTTCTCATTTTTGACGAGAAAATCTCATGTTTCGTATTCTTTTTAATCTATAGAGAAAAACAGCAAAAATTGTATTTCCAAAAAACAAGTAAATTTATAGTAGAAAAAATCAACTTCCCATCATCTGTGAGGATAATATTTTCCTGAATCAAGATTTATGGATTCAATAGCTATATATGTCATTACTTCTAATATAAAGTTCACTTTCCTTATCACATACTCATCAAACAATACATTTTTTTATACTGTACAACTATTCTTTAAAGTGTAGTTAAGAGAAACATTATAAGTTCATTTTCATTAATATTTGAAATATTTTCCAAAATATAAGATCGTAGTGATGCCATACTGTATCACCCTCTATCAAGAAAGGTATAAATGTAATAATACAAAAAAGACTTACGAGCATGTCACATGCCAAGAATAATATAATATAGAATATTAAATAATAAACAAAATCAAAAACCTAACATTAATTCAGTCCACAATCAGTTTACATTAACTTGGGTTGCTGTTGTAAATCAAATCGTTTAATGCTTTCAAATTCTCTTTTTAGAAACACAAAAAAAAAGTTTAATGTGGTCAGGATATTCTATTTATGGAATATCTGGGTGTTCCATTTTTAAGACAAAAAATTATTATAGAATATTCCAAGCTGCTAAACTAGTAATTTTTCAATGCCTTATCAATAATAACCCTTAAAATACATTTAGTGAGTTTTATACTCATAAGGAGAGGTTGTGTAACTTGGATCATGAAATGAGACAAGCCTTTTTTCATGCTATTAGAAGGAAAATAAAGAAATATGTGTCTCAACGTTTTTCTCCATCGACCCAGGATCCCAAGAAAAAAAGTAGAATGACATGTGGGGAGCCTGCTTTCTCTGAACTGGGGTTAGCTGACTATAGTAGTGGGGTAATATCCGCAGATAATGAAGTTCGATTCTTATCAATGTTTAAAAGTTTTCTTTCAGCCATTGAATCAAAAATTTTATCACCCTTAATTTCCAACCCTTGTGTGCGAATACTAACTTTTTTGTACTTTCATCGCTTAAACTAGATTTACAAATGCATCACTCAGAAATACATTCTAAAGTCAACGAACTGTTTCCATGGTTTAAATTCTGTAATAAAATATTTTTCCAATCACTTTCACTAATGCCAAATTTTATTATTTTTATTTACTTAGCTGACTTATAAATTGATATGAAATTTCTGATAATCTACTTTTTTTAACTGCCTATTTGCCTTACTCGAGGAATAAAGCATGACGGTATTACTAGGCAGCGTTAAGGATTGAACGTGCAAATGGCAGAACAGTAGCTCACATTTTTTAAAACTTCATTATCATCGGTTCATGTGAGTCTGGCGAATGTAGGCGACCCACATGACATTCTGCTTATTTTTTTCCGTGCATCCGGGCCTGTGGAGGAGAAAAAAATCCAAGGCATGTATTTCTTTATTTTGCTCTAGTAACACGGAAAAGTTTTCATCTCATTTCATGACCCAAGTTACAAATCCTCTCCTTGTCAGTATCTACGGTACTTACATTCCATTCACGGGGCGCATCGATCACTAAGCTGCAAAATTTAAAAATTTCTGATCCGGATACGATATCATAGTATTTGGATATGATTTCAGTAGCAAATGAAATGAAAGATCCATGGGTCTTTGGATCCAACCCAACCATCCCTAATTTTTTAGTGATACATTCGTAAATCTAATTTAAACAATAAAAGTATAAAAAAGTGATTATTCAGATGTAAGAGTTTTTAATTGAATGGCAACATTTTTGATGCAATAACTAAAAGAAAACATAAACTGAGATAGGGATCGAACTTCCTTTAGAGCACTAGCTCTCAATGACAGCCTGATCCCGGCGAATCTAGGCTACTCGCGTGACATTATATGTATTTTTTTTCTCCCGATGCCGGGGTAATGAGGAAAAAAGTCATTTTCTTTATTTTCCTTCTAGTAGCATGGGAAAATTTTCATCTAATGTCGTGATCTGAATTACACAAACTCTCCTTGTCAATAACTACTTCACCCCCATGACAGCACCTAGTCGCAGGGGGATGGTTCGATCGCTAACCCACAAAATTTTAAAATCTACGTTCCAGATCCGATTTTACTCTGTCTTTGAATCCGGATCGGATAAAATGATACATTCACGGATCCTTGGATCCGACGGTTCCGACCAGACCATCCCAAGTATCGACGGTATCGGTATCGACTTAGGCGATCGATTCTCTATACCGATACCAATCCTCAAGAATTGGTGGTATCGAGAATAGGTACTATCAAGAATCGACACATCCCTAATTGTAATAGTGTCCACAATCTGTATGCAATATTATTTTTTGACGATCTTTATAACTTGCATAGTCATGTTTTAACTATAACTTCAGATCTTAAGTAAAATAAAGTCATATTACTATCATTATTGTTCTTAGGCTAAAATCATTTAGGGTAAGTCATTAATACTGCCCATTGATGAGAAACTTCAAATTATCTGGGAAGCTCATTTCAGAGAAGTTCCTCCAAAGTGCTCTTAACCATAAGCCATCTTCTTTGATAATTGCCACATCAACAAAATCCAGTCTGACAAGAACAATATGAATGCCATAAAGGAAGCAAAGTTAACAACTTACCTCAAATGATAGCTGTGGAGCTCCAACGAGCCCTCCAAACCACGATATTACACCATTGAGAAAGGCCACAAAAGAAATAAAGGCAATCAGGTTGGCTATTATGCCTAGAACCAAATCAATAGCACTCATTGCTCCTGAGGCAGCTGCATCAAGTACATTTGATTCTTCCCTGCAATGCAAGTCACCCTTGTTATCATCTTAAAAAACAGTAGTACACTCTTAACAAAACAGTAACTTTACGAAACAGTCAATCGAGACTAGGGTTATTAATCTGCACTTACCCTTTACCTACAGTTATATCAGAGGCCCCCGTTTTCGTTTTCTCAGTTTCAGGGTAGAAAAGTTTTGAAAAGCATAAGGCTGCAGGAGCTGACATAACAGAAGCTGTTATCAAATGAGCTGGTGACACTCCAAAGCTTATATATGCAGCCATTACTGATCCTGAAAGAGAGAGAATATTTAAGTTTAGTAATAGTATTTAAGTACTTTGTAGATTATGGTGAGGGCTGAAAAAAATTAAAAACAAAAGATAACTTTGAGGAGAGTCTTAAGACCAAATAAACAAATGAGCATTAAAATATGTACCGTCCTGACGAAAAACATTACCATTCTTACCTTAATCTTGCCAGCTCTTCCAGACTGGATGAGCTACTTTCGATAACTCAATTGCCAGTGACAATTTCACACCACATCCAAAGGTTTGTGCTTCGGTTTTGAGACAAAGAGGGAGTTAAGTTGTGAGGAAGAGGTTGTATTGGGAGAGGAGAGATACTCAGAGGTGGGAGTGATGGGACATGCGGTAGCATTTCTATAATAGGAGAATGGGAGAGGTAAATGGGTGAGGAATTGAGGTTCAAAAGCATTAGTAAATCACTGTGCTATGGAATCTTGAAATCATCTCAGAATGCTTATTCCCTTATCCTAAACAGATACCTATCTACATGCCCTCAGTTGTGAGATACAGTTGAATTGTTTTTCATCGAAGGGACGAGTCAAATCTTATGACTGAATAATCTTGTCCTAATAATGAACAAGAAAGAGACAAATTAATACTTGAGACTTCCAACATTTTAATTACATCTCAAGAAGTTTGCATAAGAAAAAAATTTATTTTATTATTTATTAATTTTATTAACAATTTTCTCATAAGCATTACCCCATTTTTAGACACTGCAACAGTTTCTCAAAGAAGCATATTCCTAATTCAAACTGGTCCAATGTAAAAGTAGGCCATATGAAATGGTACATTTGAAGACTATATTCTTTAAAAAAATTATGATAACTAATAATTTTCAGTGATCAGTCTACATCCATTTACCATTGATATTCCGATAAATAAATCATGTACACTAGAGTAAGTTGGATTTCAAAAGTGAGGAATGTATTAATAGAAGTTTGAGAAAGATTTTCATCATTTTCAATTTTCTCCATTTTTTATAATGCATCTACTGTCCATTATTTCCTACTACTATCTCCAAACAAGATGGATTTCTGTGAAGAGACAACTATGATGAAAATCCAGCTGTTTTTCTTCCCATTTCTGCCCCCCCTTCTCCCCCCCCACCTCCCCACAGAGTCAAGCTTCTTCCCTTGCCTAAAACTCTCAAACCATGACACTCCAATTGTTTTCAATTGGATTTACATAGGGGCTTCTTTGCAAGCTACTATTAATTTTTCTCACAGCATATTCTCTGCCCCAGTCTTGAGCATGCCTGTGTGTGTGCATTTGTGCATTATCCTAATGGGCCATATCCCTCACCAACCTCACATTTTGAATCTAACCAACTTGGTTTCTTACCCTTCACGTCAACTGCGGCATCATTAATTTTTCTCCACCTTTCACATAGAAGCTTTATAAATCAGGGATGATCAAACCCATTTATAACAAAGTCCCGGTTATAATGAAGTGAAGGCTATTCCCTGTCAAAAAGTGGCTGGGAAAAACTTGTCCACATATAACGAAGCTCATTTATTATGAAGTAAATATTCGGCCCTCTTAACTTCGTTATAAACAAGCTGGACTGTATAATAAAATGGTCATTTAGACAAACAAAACAGTTCACAAGGGAAATCCCAAATTTATGTAATTTTAACAAGTCTCAATGTACGTAGTCTCAACAAACCATTCACTTGAAATGATCTATTCAGAAACCATCTAAGTTCATGCATTTCACTTACGATATTGCTGACACCTCTTTTAAACTATCTTAAGTTACATGAATTACCTGCAATTGTTGCAAGTCCACCAGTCATTACTGCATGTATTTCTGATTTTGTGAGAATTCCTAGGTATGGCTTTATAAGTAGTGGTGCCTCAGTCTGTATGAATAAAAAATAAATTTACTTGAATATTTTTTTTAAACCAAGATAGAGATATGCCCTTGACTAAAGACCTTTAGTTTTTAATAAAAATGCTTTTAAAAAAATCAAAAACAACATTTATGTTTAATAGTTAATGGATTTCAGGCTGTGGCATAACACAATTGGGATTAGAGACAGGCAGAAACCCTCCACAAGCTTTTTAAGCACTTTTTCCGCTGAAACAGTAAAAACCATTATCTCTACCTTTCATCTTCCCCTCTCCTTACCCCTCCAACACTGATTTATATGTAGGTACCTTACTGTGACCAAAAGGAGTTGCACTTGATGAGAATGTAAAGCGTAAAAGCCGGTCTCGGAGTGATATCTAATAAAGTAAAAAGTGGAAAACTTCAAAGGATTCTGTGTCTTTCGTGATGCCACACATATTTTTAGACTGTGGTAGTGGGCAGCCTTAGTGATACAATATGGTACAACAAACACATGAGAAGAGAGACTAATTAATGAATCTAAAAAGCGATTGGAAGTACTAATACCCTGGGTGATTTGATAGCATGATAGATACTTATTGTACCTCAACATGGTGTAACGGTGAAACCAGGAGAAAAATTTTGGAATTTAAGGTAGAACCAGCTCTTCGAAGCACTACTTTCATAAGACGAATATAGCATGCCGGAACAACATAAAATTGCTCAAAATGTTGTTAATAATAATTAAAAACTATTTTCAACTATTTAACATGGCTATACGAAACATGAATTCTCTTCCAACTGAAGTAATTTGGTGATATGAAGAAAGGCTTTTATATTGACGCCCCATGTG
This sequence comes from Platycnemis pennipes, assembly GCA_933228895.1. Classification (NCBI taxonomy): domain Eukaryota; kingdom Metazoa; phylum Arthropoda; class Insecta; order Odonata; family Platycnemididae; genus Platycnemis; species Platycnemis pennipes. Next base: position 60,958,134 of record OW121853.1, read on the forward strand.
TCAGAGGCACTTAAAAAACTTTATCAGGAGCAGCAATAAAATTTCATATTTTAAATTAAGATATGAAATAAAATAACAGACCTAAAAATCGCTTTTGATCTTTTCTTAGAAACTTAATTACAACAAGTTTATTAGACATATTTTCTGACGACGAAATGGACAACACCGTAAAGAACGTGTAAATATTGACATAGAAACCAATTTCTCACACCAGTTGGACACCAACGTTCATCTGCGCTACCTCATTGAGATTCGTTGCCTTCTGCTATTAGTTTTCAAGCATTTCTCTTCAGTTTTACAATACGGTATTTTGTATTGTAGTTACAAATTACACTTGCTCTATTACGTTATAGTGCGATAATTTTTATAAGTGAGCTCTCTTGGACAGTGCAATTTGCCTTTTTGAATCGCCAATTCCATTTGAGGGCTAGAGTTATGGCTTCATAAGTTCGTTTTAAAGGTAACTTTATGTCTTAATATAGTTAGACTAATTGTTTGTCAAATCTAAAGGAACAGAATTCTGATGAAAGTATTTTTCAAATCAACTCTTTGAGTGCATTTATTGTTGGATGTCGAATCGTAGTAATAAATGTTTTGGCTAAGCTGATTAATTGTACTGCGTGTAATTCAGTGTTAACGTTAATTGATATAACAGAAGAAATTCTCATCGGACTGGAATGTAATTGGGGTATAAAATGTAGAGTGAACGGCGTTGTAAATACTGTATTAACATCGAAATCTCAAGCCAGCCCAAAGAGGAATAAGCAGTATTTCGATATTAATTTGAAAGCTTCCATTTCTTAATGGCAGCTTTTAAATTATTATCACCTTAGTCTTATATTATTTTAGCCAAGAAATTAAAAAAATAGGTACTATTAATAAAAAGAGGAAAGCATTTTCTACACATCCTATTACTGTTTACAGTATGGTGGGTGGAACGTTACCGTTTACATGGATAAAGGCAAGGCTGTAGTGAGTGGAAGGGGAGGGGGTTGTGAACTCCCTCCAAATTTTTATTTAGAGGGTAAATGTATGAAAAGTTGAAGAAGGAAGTAGTATAGAGGTGAGATTATTTGTTGTGTATGACAGATAATAAAAAGGCAGTAAAGATGAATTACTAGTTTGGTACTGTAAAAAGCATTGTTTTTCTAGAGGACATAGTCTTTAGATCCCAATAAGTAAATCCTTCCTCAATTTTTGTCCTGGCTACGGGCTTGGTAAAAGGTATACTGATACTACTAGTTCGGGCTTCATGGGTATATACAATATTGTTCATAATTGATAAGTGTTTACATGGTTTGACCCGTATCAGAAAATTGTAAGGGCTATGAACTATCAGCAAAGTTAACTGCCAATAATCTGCCATGATGATTGGGATCTCGCGTAACAGATATACGGCTAAGCAACTCTCTTTTGGAGGAACTAGAATTAAGATTTCATCAGAACTCAGAACTTCATTTCCATCAGTTTTCCCTTGAGACACTATTTTATTCTCTTGGAGAATGCTTGTATAGTTGATCAGTGAGCAGGTTTGGGAAATTGTATTACCAAACATATTAGTGCCTATTAACAGTATGCATCGAGTCTAGTTTCAAATTCCTACAACCATATTATTGACTTATATTCTCAATTTTACTTATTTGGTGTGAAATATATTATCGGGTGATAATATATACGTATTCAAAACAAAGTATTATTTAGTGCTAGGTGAAAACGATGACTTTATACTACGAAATATACATTAAAATATTGGAAATGTTCTTTTAGATAACTAATAGACCATCGTGAGTAGCAATAAAGAAGCGACTTTATCGTGTAAACTGTGTTATACCTATTATTTTCAGGGATCTATGATATTCCGTGTATGGCGACTGCTCAGCGTAAAATATTAGCGCACTCAGGTATTCTTCAAGTAACCAGTACTAACAGGGAGTACAGTACAAATGGTACTAATCAAAAACACACTTCATAGCATAAATCGTCTGCAATCGTGACGTAAGGAATAAATGACGGAGTAACTGGGACAGTTTGTTTTCATTACTCCCCTAACATCTTTGCCAGACTTCTGTCACTATGGTGGCTAAGGAACGGAAGTTAGAGTTTTCATCCTTTTTCAATCATAAATATTAGCCTTAAATGGCAAATGAGGCAACCTGAAAAAAATACATATTATCCGTTTATTATTCAGCCAAAATATATTAGTTTTTGAGATGGTGTTTTCAGGGAAAATTTTGAGGAATAAAATTTTTAAGGGAGGGACGTCACCATTCTTCCATAAGAGCAATGTAATTTGAGGCTGAAAATGATGATTTTCAAATCCTGTAATAAGCGTAAATTGGCCGATGACCCCCAAATATTTATTCATGGATTGACGAAGGAATGATTTCTCTACAATATATCAAAATATCAAGGCATGTTTTCGGAGGAACTTGTAGTAGAGGTTCTACCTTAATGAATTGTGCAGAAATCACCAAGGGTATAAATACAGCCAGTCATGGAAATATTACACAATCATTGATTTACAATATGTATCTGATTACAAGAGATTGATCTCCAGTAAGAAGTAGAAGACCAGACTAACGAAGAAAAAAATATAAGGATTACCTAGGCTTGGTTCATGAATGGGGAAGGTACTGAAGGACAGAAGCTTTAGGAAAGGAAGAGTGGAGGATGAAGAAACATAGTAGTGATGATGGATCAACAAATTCATTGAGGAAAGCCTCTTGAGGGGCAATGCTGTTGTCTTACAAATGATAGGCCCCTTAAGAACCCACTAGGCAAAAATAATGTCCCGTCACCTGGAAACCTAAATTTTAGCACTTTACATGTGTTAAGTAATGGAAAATAAGAGTTCAGATAAACCTGAAGACAGGAATGTACAAATCATGGGTTAACAGAAGCCTATGTTGCAAGCCCAATGAAAATAAACTGAATCCAATTAAAATAGGGATCACTTACACTGCACAGGAGTTTACATTAAATTATTCTCAGTCCAGCAACTGTGGCATTTTTTTGGTACCCCCCCCCCCCCCCCCCCCTCCCCTCCCCCCCTCGTTGGACATAACCCCTCGGCGGACTAATTACCCTCCGGACTTAGCCGCAGGACTTGCTCAACAGGCGTAGCTAACGACAGGCGGAGCCAACGACGCCAAGAATGCCTATGATTCCAAAATGCATCGATTTCGTCTGCTTCGTTTCGTCACCTCCGTTCAGCAGCTCCTTTCAGCCGCTCCTATCAGCCGCTCCTTTCCCTCTCCAGAAGCTCTACCACTTATATAGCCCCCAAAGCGCGGAAGAAGACCAGAAGTTAGGCCATCGTACGAGCCGTTATTTTGGTGTTCCCCTGCCGTAGTGAAAAAAGAGTCCCGGATGAGCCAATCCTAAGCTTCCACCTCGCCCCCTTCATATCATGCCACCTTTTCCTCCCCTCTATTTGCACCAATGGAATTCCACGTTAAAACGCATTTCACTTTGACCTTCCAGAATATACCCCCTCCTTACCCCAGAGAATACCTCCCCTCTCACGCCCTCTGTTCCAGTCGAGACGGCAAAGAGACGATTTCGAGGCTAGGTGAGAGGAGAGTTGGTGATTGTGGATTCTCCTTTAGCGCCATGGACTTTGGTGCAAGTTGTTAGCTTTTCCCGAAATTGTGAAGAGTATTTCAATTTTGTTGGTTTGTACTTTGTCTTTTGTTGTTTAAATACAGTGTTTGATTAGTTAGATTGTGATACTTTTGTGATTTTTTCTATTTCTGACCTCATCTTGCTCACCCGTCTTGGAAAGAATACTTGTCCTTTGGACAAGCGTTTCTCGTGAACTGCTGTTCTTCTTTCGAGAAACGCTGCACAACCATTCTCTTCTATTATCATTCTAATGAATTTTGATTCTGGCATTTTTTGACAATGTACCCAAACAGTGATGTCAAAATGAATTGGCTAATTATAATATAAGTTATTAAAAATTAAAGTTCTTCCCCCAAAACCTAAAACTTTCAGAATTACAATATGGAATAAATAGTGGCAGTGACACATTTAAAATTACAGGAAAGCAGAATTTTAGCAAGTTATGGTCCAATACTAAGTTTCCCTTTTAACTCCACTTCAAAAGGGTCATGACAAATTCGGCATTGATGGCATGTATGTGTCTACATATTATCCCATGTAGCACAGACGGTTGGGCCAATGTTGGGAAACGGTGCCACGGTTGGGGAACAGTTCAGTTACTTTATGACCGTTGGGCCAACGTTGGGAAACGGTGCCATTTGCACCGTTATTTATGATCCGTTGGGCCAACATTTGGAGATGGTGTAAGGGGACTGCCTATTAACAGCACAGCTAAGCTGGATATTATCTCACTTAGGACATTCTCAGCTACATCGCATTTGTTATCCAAGAGTTTTAGCCGAGATGTAGTGAATCCGTATGGAACACCTCTGAATAATGACCCTTTAAGTATACTTATGTAAATATATAGTATGTACGTACATACTAATTTTTTCATGCACCTATTTGCATGTTTCTCTTCATCTATCCTATATTACTAGATTTTATGCATCCGTTGCATAGCTTTCCACCCTCGTTGACCTAATATTCTACCATTTACCTGACCTCAGTTCCATTCAACGAATATACTGTGCTAATGTATATACATTATGTGTTTATCAGCATCATCATTAGTGCCCACATAGAACAAAATATCTACTAGATATCTACAGCATATCTTCAATGTCTTAAATATCTTAAATGTTTACAAGATGTTTAGAAAATATCTTAGACATCTCATAGATCTGAAAATTATATTTTTTATTCTTCTCATATGGATTCAAATGTCATATTCATCTCATATGGATGATTCTTCTCAGCCACTCGTAGATGGTATGGACTTAGAGAAAATACGGGTGCACTCACCAGAAAAATCTAAGGCCAGGAGGATCAGTGAGAGTGAAAGTACATCTGAAATGTCGTTTTAACGTGATTCACAATCTTTAAGAGCGATTGAACATTGGTCCATGGATCGGATGATTTTTCTCAGTCCCTCGCAGACGGTATCGGACTTCAGAAAATACTGGTGTGCTCGCCGGAAAGGTTCTCAGCATTATGCAGGAAACTCTAATTTATCTCTCCTGGAGTTGAAAGAATATCAGTTACGTATACTTATAATGGTCATGCTTATTTTTAACCACAAAATGGTTATTAGGGAAATATTTTAATGGCGCAAATTGTCTGTGTCAATCTTTTAGTAAAGTTAATAATCACAAATGACTTAATGCCAGCCAGCAGTTGTATATACAAGGCCTCCCAGTTTACAGACTGAAGACTAGATGCACTAATCCCTTCCATATGTATCATTGTACCCCTTGTACCTTTCCTCCCGGTCTGAAGCGCCTATTAGTGCAGAAACAGACTTGAAAACACCCATTAAATAAAAAAAAATACAGACTGAAATAGGAAAATGTGTCAGGTCGTATATCAAAGGATGATAGGGCATACAGCTGTGTTGTTAGGTAGCCGTGTGTGTAGTATTCGAGATACAACTCGTTATCATTCAATAAGTGGGAACTCGTTCATTTCCCTTTTTAGCAATTTCATTCCGTTGGGGAACAGTTGGCAAAACGGACATGAATAACAGGTGGCCAACCGTTGCACCTAACCGTTTCCCAACGTTGGCCCAACCGTCTGTGCTCCATGGGATTTTATGTCCCTGTTGGGCACTCCTTATGAAAATGGAGTGAGCCCGAAGAACAATGATGCTCTAAGTGGCAGCTATGCTGGCTAGTATAGGATGAGCTCTCAGGCATAAAAGCTTTTTATGAAGGGAAGAGTTATAATCCTCGTGGATGCCCCTGGTGTGGATCGACCAGATAAGAAATTTGAGTAGATTACAAGTATGACAGCTGATAATTAGTTATTTTAGTATTTGAATAAAGTCCACCTTAAGAATAAAAAAACTCCAAAATTGTACTCTTACCATTCCAACAAAAATACTGGCCGCTGTATTAACTGATTCACAGGCTGTGGTCCCCATTACTTTCTGAAGGACAGTTCCCAGCTTTATGATGACCAACTGCATTACTCCATAATAATAAAGAATTTGGATGCAAAAACTGAAGAAAAATATGGTTGACAGGACCTAAATAGATAGTAAAAAAAAGTCATTATCTACCTAGATACTCAAGAGGTTAGGTTCAAGAGAGTAAGACCAACTTCACTTACTTGGAAAGCAAAAACAGCTTGGGTGTTAATCAAGAAATCTCCATACACCATTGAGGAGCCAGCAATCGTATATCCCAGAAAAGTAGATACTTTATCTCCAATGCATTGAAGTACACTGCGACCAACAGACCAACGAATGGTCAAAAGACCAAAAACATATTGCATTGTCAATCCCCACATGACAGGACGCCAATTAATCTGCAAAATGTATTAATGTTCATTATTAAAAATATTTTAGCCTCCAGTCATTCAGTGACCCTTACAAAGGCCTTCAACTCTACTTCATCGTAACTACATCTCGTCGAAAAAATGCCGTGATTCCTGCACGTTACCACCGTTGGGAGAGGGCGTACTGGCATCAAAATACTAGAAAATTACAATAACTTTGAACTATATGCAGTCCTATTTTTATACGTACCTACTTAGAGGGTGACATGGAAGGGCACTTTCACTACGTTTTAATGTAGAGGCTTCCACTGAGATACATCCTGCAACATGATTGTCGCAGTGTTTACATCACGGTCGTATGCCTATATGGCGACCGCAAATTTACATGTTTACATCTATCTACTGACTAGCCAACAAGCAACCTCGGGGGGGTGTAACAGATCTATCGCCTGAGAATTCCATTTTATAATGCAGGGGCATGACTGAATGGCGTAATTCAAAGCCAAAAGGATGGAAGATGACAGTGAAAATGAAGGAAATAATTCAATGATTCAAAAAATTCAAACGTTCCTACATGACCATGATGCATGACAGGCAATGAAGTACATCGGGGTAATTACTAGATGGCGCGGAAGGCATTAACTGGTGCCCCTGGTGCCATTAATCTGAAGCGCGAAATTGTAGCGCGCTCGCTAATTAGTAATATGCAGGATTATAACGGTTATAACCAAGGAGGTTACATGATGAGACTAATGTAATATTCGTGGTTATAATAGTGATTAATGTATTCTCTGTGGTTCCGTGCGGACTGCAAGAGTAGGGACAAGGCTATTCTGAGAGCAAGAAATATATTTAACGAATCCTGACGGTGATCTATTCAAAAATATTTAAAACATAAATGGTGAAATTTAATATGTATACAGAGTATTTAATATGTGTATGATTAAGGTATGATAAACATGATTAGGTGACGGTTTTTATTTTCATTTGGAATTATTTATATATATAACACAAGTTTTAAAAGTGGAGAGACGTTATGAAACGCTGATGCTCATATTTAAAGCTTGCACGCTCTGGTATTCTAATTTCTGACTGCACTTCTAAACCATGGAAAAAAACTATTAGAAATTTTGGTTTACCTTTCTAGGGTACCTGGAAAATGCGAATCCAAATAATATGAGAACGATGAGGCCAAGGAAAGATATCCATCGCAACGTATCGCCCCTGGCATCCACTGCAAGGTAAAGGATCACACCACAAATTGGAGCCAAATAAATAGCCACTTTCAGTATCCTGAAAGCGAAAACCAATTATCATTAATACTTAGAATCCAACATATGCTGTCCCCTATATTCCCTTAAATTCATTCACAGTTGAAATTGGGCCAATTGTGTCGCATAGGTATAGGTGACATCAACCAATTTTATTGATGATAGCAGTGAAACTTAGAATAAAATGCGATAACGGATTTACGAGAAATGATGCCATGGATTTGGTGTTCAAGACTTTCGATTCATTTTTAAGTTTAAATAAATGGAATTACTTGAGCACAGTCAAGCACCTGATGTGCCATGATGGTCTCGGATATTTTCAGGAAGTCAGGAAAAATTGAATGTCCTTACACATTTAATGAAGGGTGCATAATTTTCTTACTTTATCCTCCAGATTTGTGTCCATATCACCTCAGAACGCTTAATGATTACAGGATGGATCCAATCAAAAGCATGAAAATGCCTGGCGACTGTTATCAGCAGGTCTAAAAAAATTGCTCCAAGCATCAACCATAAAAGACCAATTCCACTACACCAATCGACATAGTCCGCTGTAAAATATTGTAAACAAATAACATTAGGTGAATTTTCATGAGAGCATTTCAGATCAATGCTTGTAATCGAAAAAATATTCATTCCACTTGAAAATGCGAAACATTTAGGCGGGCGAATCAACCAGACCTGAGTTGCGGCTCCAGTAAATAGATGCCCCAATTCCATATGCTAATACTAATAAGTATAATACCACTGTTATCGCTCTTTTGTAATACTTTTTATTGAGATCTGATGGGTTTTTGAAGTATTTGTAGTATACTTCATCAAATTTATTGTGCTTTCTCGGCCTTTCCTCCTGAAATCATAAAAAATGCGTGCATTAAAAACAATTTTTCACTATTGATGAGACTACCATTCAAGTTTGTGATGCCAAATGTTTACCTTTACCAATGCCTATGTAATTAATTGCGTAGAACCAAATTTTATTCCACTCTCTCAATTATGAAGGACATACTCGCCTGATGGCGTTGAGTATTAATCCTTAACGTAGCACCGTGATAGTAAGATTTATTATGCACATGGAAAATAGTTTATCGCAAATAACCAAAGTACCAACCGGTAGAAGAGATGTATATGGTTTCAAATTGTTTCCGGTAATCTCCGTCACGTCGCGAAGTGACGGAGATTACCGGAACGACGCGTAGGTTGCTTTTATGACAACGAATCCTGAAAACGCTCTCCTTCGATAAGGGGAAAACTGTTGTCCAAGAAAACAGCCGACGCCACATAGAATAACGGAAGCATCATGAAACCATTGATTAGACGTTGCGGAAGCCCCAGGAGTAATTTCATAGATATATCTATGCTTGACCAACTTCCATGATCCATAGTCATTGAATATTTTTGGCCTCGGTGTACGCGCAGGACAGATTTCATATTTTTAACCTAATATGCACGTCGTAACCGCGACTGCTAAAATAAATAATTGCCATCAATATTAATCAATTTCTCTGCCATACACAATTCATTAACACTTTAATCATTCACACAATAATTCCTGTTTTACTTATTGTAATATTTCACGTATTACTTCTTGCTGTGCTATTTATACATTTTACACCCGAGATATCAAATCGTTTATACAATTTTAGTAGCATTCCGAAACCCCTGAAACAAAATTGAAGATTCCCTAATGTGGACATACGGCTTAATTCTCGTGCCTTCGACTGAATTATGTTTGAAGCCTGTGCTGCTTCTCATTGTAAAATATCATGGCATACGGCTTAATTCTCGAGCCTTCGACTGAATTATGTTTGAAGCCTGTGCTGCTTCTCATTGTAAAATATCATGACAAATTTTTCCCACTGTAATTGAATTTTCGCGCGGCAACATCACTCCGCCATTGGTTCACTTAAATTTTCTCTAATTGAGCATCAGTCCTCAATATTCAGAGCAAACACGATTTTAATTCCCTGAAAAATTAAATGATAGGGGAAATTGTTTCGGAGCCATTTATTTGACTTTCTCGTCCAATGCTGCCTTGTCCTCGTCCTCATGTACATACCAAGCACCTGCCTTTGTCTTATGCTGGCTGCTCCACCTCAGTCGAACTCCGTTTATATTCCATATTCAAAAGTAAAAGGAATAGCAACTATTACAAAAACAAATTGATATGAGTTAGATCATGGGCCCTACTTTTGTCTCTTTCGTATCTTCAGGACTTGAATCTGCAAACCATATTATCTCTTTCTATGATGTAATTACACAGTGCACATGGACTTCTCTTTTCAGTAGGTAAGACTGCAATAAACCCACAATATCCCAGAATCACCAGACCACAGAAGTGGAAATAAATCATGCAACGAAATTCAACATAAAGGTCTCTCTTCCAAGTCTCCGTCCACTGGAAAATGCCCCATCTGCTGAAAAAAGAAGTCCCATTTCACGGTATATTTAGATAATGAAAAAAGATAATGCATAATGAGGGCCCCAATCCTGAAGAGAGAAAAGAGTCCAAAGCATAGCCCGTCGTTTGACAGGAAAGCTCTGCATTTTTGGCAATTCCTTTTTTTAGCCGAATTGTTGGTGGTCACCTGTCACAGATTCCATCTTAGTGATCACAACCAGTAATCACAACTTATAAAGGAGTCTGAATTAATTTTTCTAGTTTTCAGGCTCCGTACCCTGAATTTTATCGACCGTGTTCGATGACTCATAGCTACGGCTCTTACCTTGTTCGCGTCTTCTTCATCTTCTGGGCCTAATTCCATCGGAATATCCGATATCGAGTGCGCCTCTGATTCTCTTGCCCTCTCGTCATCGTTGATACTCAGCACTGAACCGTTCGGTATTTCGCTGCCATCCTCAACGAAAGCAGGATTCCTATTTCCTTCCATAAATTTTGTGAATTATCCTAGAAAACGAGTTGAAAAATAAGTCGGATGTAAAAGATGGATACATTTTAAATTTTATTTAAAATTATGCATGACAACATCATATTTGCGTATAGCGCTGTTTCACCAATATTTCGCTACAATTCATGGTACCGAAGACCCATTATATATTTTGTAAAGAGCCATTTGAAATCGTTACCTCCTACTCGTGCAATTTTCTTTAACTTGGGAAATAAAATCCCATGTAATTTCCAGTCAGCCGAAGCTCATTGCCAAAATATTCTCTTCGTGTGGTGAGGATAAGTATGTTGAGTATTATTCCTGTATGTTAAGTACTAAAAGTACTTAACATACTAAAATTACCTAACATACTGAAGAGTTATTGATGTGATATACAGTATGTGCGATGCATGACAAAAACAAACAAGACTCTTGAGTAGCACATAGCGTCTCGACAAAGCACAATCGCGTTGGTGGTGATCATTGACGTTGCTCATATGATTCGAGTGTAATTTTGAAAATGAAATGAAAGTGGATTAACGCGTTTTGTAATGCAACATCTAATGACGTTTAAACACGACTCGTAATTTAATGTTCGCTTTTAACGGGTATAGGATATCAAGACGTTTTTGGGTTAGGTCGAACGCAATGTCCCCGAAATAGAGCTATGTAACGTACGGCAACTCTGATAATAATCAGCGGAGTAATACCAGTAATACATTACGCATCGCAACAATTGTTAAGTACACAAGCATAATTTTGTTTACTCCATTTCTCACAGTTGGTTAGTATCGATATTTCTCTTCGGCCAAGTTTGCTCATTTTGCAGGACACTACGACGTGCCGACTTTAAGCCAACCCTAACGGCTACAGAACCATATTTGCGATAGTTTTCTCTGTTATAATTTCGATTAAGAGTTAACTGTCTTCATCCTATATTTTCAGTTGCCACATTGGGGTAAAGTGACTTTTCCTTAAGCATCTTTATTATGTAGTGCAAAAATGATTTTTAGAGGAAGGTGATAAGGAAAAGAGGTAGTGTTCAGTTCTCTGGCTGAAATTTACTTCGTGATACTGGGCAAGCATGCCATGAATTTGAAAGTTTCAGTTGCCGTATTTTATTGTGTGTGCGTGAAATAAGTCAAAAAGCGACAGCTACCCCCGGGAGATATCAACGCAATTTGGTGACGAAGCTGACGAATGGCTGGTTGGAATTTTCGGTCAGCGCAGACTCCCCTACTATTTTCTTCTCCATTCGGCTCCTTCGAACCACTCAAATGGCGAAACAAATACTGCTCGTGTGTAAGTACTCTCACTCAAATCACGCCACGTTTTATACTTGGTTAACATTAACGGGAAGTTTGTATGGACTTAAAGTTGAAGCTGTGGTTACCTACAGTTACTATTTTGTGGAAGTATATATTCGCGATGTTTCGCATCGAATAAACATATTTAATTTGGTAAAGAACAGATGCCCGACCTCATATCTTTATGAAATGTACGCTCGCATTATATTTATTTCTCAATTACTCTTCTGGAAGCGAAAATGTGACGCCGATTCCTCATATTTTTTCCTGGTGGTTTAAATTGCAAATCTCAGTAGGTAGAGTTTTTTTATTAGGATGGTAGGACGGTTGGTTACTGCGAGTAGTTCCCTTCTAAATGAGTTCATGTCATTAATGACGACAGCCACAACGCTAGAAGGATCCGAGATCTCGTCCGAAATTGTGACCGGAGGAAGCAATTAGCAAAATTTGGTGCGATTAACACCATAAAATTTGGATCAAAAACATTCTTCGAGTAATATTTATACGCCCGATTGAATCGAGCAGTGTAGAAAAACAAAACTCATAAGTTTTTTGTGGCATCAAAGCACATTCTAAGTTACTTTATCTGGCTTAAGTTGAATCACTTCATCAAATCCCTCTTTTTCATGTCAAAGCATTTAAACTTCGAAAACGTTATTGGATCATAGTCGTTCTTTAGTCAAATTGAGCTATAGGCTAAGTATTTTCATCACAATGCGCAGGCTAAGCACTGTTGATTTAATTACACATAAATTTCCTTCCCCAGTTTAAAAAACAGCCCTCAGCCCGTCGATAGGTTTATAAGTTAGGGTAGTGCTAACAATACGTATGAAATTCATACCTAAGAGACGAGGCCCAAGAACTTTCCTTGCATCGCAAAGAAAAATATGATAGCCAAAAAATTACACAGCTTGAGTTTAGCTAGGCGTGGCCAACGGATTTGAATGTGGGCCACTTGGTCAGTAGCCGAACGCTCTACCCTCATAACTTCCACACCGTTCGTACAATCATTCCAGCCAATTATCCATTTTCTCATAGTAGGTATCCAGTGAGTAAATCTTGGTAGCGTCTCAAGAGTTGGCCGAACATGGATTTTGTTGACTAAACAACGAGAGAGTTCCACCATGTTATTATTTTTGAATGTCGGATGAATTTCCACGCTCTCGTTCTTGAATTCTTGGATTAGTATCACTTATAGATATTAACCTTCCTAAAGCCGAGTTTACACGATGCATTTACACGCGCGGGTAGATGCGTGAACACATTCACCATCAAAATTGCACCGTGTAAACACTCAAAATTGCGCAAATGCGTGAATGCGTGCACATAAAATAGCCCCTGCTCTATTTTGGTGAATGTGTGCGAGCAATTTGTAGTCGTCAACAACAAAGTCAATAACAATAACTGAAGTTCAGGTACGATGTTGCCTGTTTCGTAGAAGTGGCGCTTGATACTAGTAAAACAAAAGAAATCGCGTAATGCGTATCTAGAAAATGGTCGAACAATTGCACGAACAGAAGCATCGTGTAAACACTCCTCAAGTGCGAGAACGCGCATCTGTCCAGACATCTATTCACGCATCTGTCCAGGCACGTACTTGCGCGGGTAAATGCATCGTGTAAACTCGGCTTAATGAACATCCGACAGCATGGGATATGAAAGATCGGGCAATGAAAGAGCAAATGATTGAGGAAGATCAAGTTCCCACTGCAGCGGCACAGAATTCTATCTACATCTACATAATACCCTGCAAGCCACCATAAAGGTGTGTGGTAGGGGGTGAACTCACACCAAACATGCGTTACATATGGATAAAAATGGATTTGTAATAATATACTAGTCTAAACTTCAGTTTTTTAAGATAAAAATAGCAAAGCAAGTATGGAATATCATTCTATATTATAGTTGGGTTAGCTCAAAGTCCATATACCAACATGCAAATACCTATGCTATCCATCGATACACTCGTATTGGACATATTTACCGCTATTTACATCCCTAATTGTACGAGGAAAAAAGGAGATTTTGAATCTGTCAGTTCGGCAATCAATTTCTTTAATTTTGTGATTATGGTCCAGTCTACCATGGTAAGTTGGGGGTCGCAAAATATTTTTGAACGTCATCAGTGAAAATATTATCTTGGAATGCATTTAAGAGATTTTTTAAAGAGGTTTAAGAGATTTTTTTGTAGGTCTAAATTTCAACCTACGATCTGACATAATAGGGTAGTTTCCTATTATTTTTTTATTGTCTTGATCGAAAGTTTATAACCTCTGGAGTACGTGTTTTAAGCCGTTCGATTTCTAAATGACGTTAAGTATTTTTCCTCATTAATTAAAAAGTGAAAAAAATCAATGGCGCGAAAACGCGACGGCAAACTATTGCATGCCGGTTAATCCTACGTGTGACGGCAAACTATTTCCTCTACCTGCCACCAGGTGGTGCTGCGGACGCTTCCAAATAGACGCCGCACTCCGTTAAAGCTTATGAACAAGTATTGGAGGCATATTTATTCCGTTAATTAATTATAATTAACTTTTATTTATTTATTTAACATGACCTATGCAGTTGATTCATTTAAAATCAGTCAGTATTCCTTTCACAAGCATATCATGTAGTTCGCCTATCGCCGCACGACCTTCACGCCATGCTTCGTCGTAGCAGAAGACACAGCGAGCAGGACGTCCTTGAGCCTATAAAATGACTAATAATACCATGTTTAACTGAGAATTCTTTTCCAACATTGATAGTTTTTACAGGTTAATACTAATAAATATTCACTAGAGCTGAGGGGCCCTGAAATACAACGGTAAGTTCAGGAGACGAATTTTCCTATGCTTCGCAACGTAAACTACCTTCCTGTTACGTCAGCATGAAGGCAGCGCACCCCGCCATTTCAGAGCCTTTTCAAATGGCCTTAAAATTAACATTTAATTCTCTAGTAAACTGGGATTTCTCAATACAAACTTTTTGCGTAAATTAAATACATTTATGGCAGGGCACAAATCGCAATTAATGAAGTCCGTTTTCTTTGATGAAGGAAACTACCCTATTCCCATTTTAATTCATTTAATAGACTGGTTGCGCTAATAAGGTTATCGCACCGTCCCTTTACAAATATTGCCGATCTTCGCTGCACAAGTTCGAGTTTAGGCCTATTTCATATGGATCCCATGTACTGGTAACGTATTCCCAATGAGGTCTAACATGGGAAAAGTAGCTAATATCTCGTACTTGATCGTCACATTTACCCAGTACTCTTTTGATGAATCCCTTTACTACTCTCGCTGTAATTCATGCATTAAGACGTTCGATTGGCTTACATAGCAGACTTCAAAGCATATTCGTGTCAAATGGCGCTGATTCCATGGAGCAAGCCAAAACTTTGCAGTAGTCACATCTTGGGACCTGAACGGTCCCTGACTGTCAGCAACGGTCGAGAAACCAACGCCCAGCAAAAGATAATCGACGAAGGAACAACCCGCGAAACAAGAGTTGAGTCAAAATTCATTTACGCATTGAGAAATGACTCTGTTCCATTAGCCAACTAAAACCCTCGATGAATAAAATACTCCGACAGTTGTAAGTGTAACTACCGGGATAGATTGGCTTTTTATCAGCATCAAAAGTCATTAATCTAAAGATTGCCTGTTCACAGCTTTTCTCTCGATTTTAACATCAGCCAACCTTCATGTAGAAGTTCTATCTTTGACAATCTTCCCATCATTATATTGTGGGTGAAAATTGCTCGAAATTTCCACCCGGTCAAGTTCTTCATTTTCTCCTCCGATGTTGCGATTAGCGACTCGCCCATCATCTTAAAGGATCCTGGTATTCCCGAAGAGGATGGCTGAATCGCTTATCGAAACATCGCAGGAGAAATTGAAGAACCTTACCCAGTGGAAATACCGAGAGATTTTTACCCAGCATTTTCGCCGGAAAACACCAAGTAATAATTCTCACCCATTTTGTAACGACTGCTCTGTTCATCACACCATCGTGTCTCGAATTCTCTTTTAAGCACATTTATCTTTTCTCCCACACTTCTTAGGACCTTATAGTTACTCGGTATATATTATATCTACTATGACAACAACTTTTGAATCCTTACAGTCTTGCCTTATCTTGGCTTTTATCTTCCATGCCCCTTTTATTAAGAAGAATGCTCTACTTGCAAGTTAGTACCGTTCTCTTACTTCCAAAATCATAACCCCACATTCGAAAGAATGGCTGTTCCATGTACGACTTCGGAGACTCACCTTACTTAGGTGTAATTCAATTACCGCATTCATTTTCCCGGAAGCGTTGGCTTCCGGTTGAGACGGACGTTTTCCTGACATGCGCAGTACACGATTTCGTACGGAGCTGGAGTTTCATTCGCGGAATTTAGTTTGTTTTGCGTTGCTATGTCTAGCAAATTCCAAACATATTTCCTAAAAACACAAGCGCGTTCGCTGTATTTTAAGGCCATTCTACACGAACCTATAAACTGCGCAGTTTTAGGCAACGTCAAATCGTGGAACTTGCACGCACGAAAGATTGGAAATTTGGCTATAGTTGTTTTCCTCTAAGTCGCTCATGCATTGCATGCTGTATTTTAAGGCCATTCTACACGAACCTATAAACTGCGCAGTTTTAGGCAACGTCAAATCGTGGAACTTGCACGCACGAAAGATTGGAAATTTGGCTATAATTGTTTTCCTCTAAGTTGTTCATGCATTGGGAAATTTTCCATGCCATTCGTCGTGTCATACGATGCAATTAATATGGTTGGACTTCATGCATCAGACTGCGCAGTAACAAGCGTCATGAAAGACGGCCTTTACAGCTTCCGCTATGCTTCCTCTCAATGTGAATGCTTTATTGTTCAACGGATTTAGTGCAAATTTAATGTTGTCACAAAGGAGCCATTCTGGGAAGTTCGTAATATTTTTCCCTGTGCGTTTATTTCGGTTTTGTAATCTACTGCTATGGTAAGTGGGCTCAAAATAACGATGAATTAATGAATTCACGTTAATTCCACTTCGAGGATAAGGTTAGAAGAAACTAGCCTAGACAATCGTGTCAAGGGCGCGATTGGGCAACGTGAGCCAACGTCAGTTTTATTTTGGAGTTCACCCTGAGAAAATTAAGTGGTGAAACATGATCAAAAACCTAAAAGTCTATTATATATTTGACCGGCGTTAATAATTGTTCAGCTTCAAATGTCGTGTAATTACGATATTCTTCAGAAAATGCATAATCTGGAAAACAGTTAAATAAACCCGTGAATATTAGCAATCGCACCTTTGAAAAAGTGAATTTGGTCCGTTATTATATCTGGAGTCATAAATCCTTTAGGAAAATTTCAATCACATTGATTATATTCAACGCACTCGTTACTATTAAATTTAATTAATTCATTGGTATTCATGTAACCAAGTATTGTCGGGTGCCTTATGGAAAATGTGAAATCATTTAGTCACTTATTTATCAGAGTTTTAACCTGCTACAGGCTGAGTTCAGTTCTTAAATATTCATCAAGTCCTTGTTGATATCGAAAAAATGCATTTTAATCATCCTAAGGATAATTGAAATGCATTATGTAGGAGAGAAAGTGAGAGGTAGACAGGAAGGATTGGATTAGTAACGAAAGAAATACTTCGCAAAGTGCGGAATTTCAATTCTTCCACGAGAGAAAGTAGGTATACGTGAAATACAATTATTTAATTTAAACTTCTGTCTTCCAGCGCAGGTACTATCCTAATCTTACGCAAATATAAATCATTAGCCACCAACATGAGAAGAAATGACAGAAGCTATTTGTAATATACGTAGGACGGCTGATATAATGTGTGGTTGTAAATGGATGTGTGATTGTAAGTAGGTGTTTGGGACTGTTGGAGGGGCAGAGGGATATCCAGCGTCGGCGTTTATAAACTAAAGATGCCCTCAGCGAAAGGCGTCTAGGGATACACGTTTAAGCGTATCAACAGAAGGTGATAATACCGAATTTGAAAAAGCTTCCACTCAGCGCTCAAATAAAAACCAATTTTCTAATTAAAAATGTTTCCGCAGCGGGATTCGAACCCGGATCCTCGTGATGGGAGGCCAGTACTCCAACGCGGTCCCCGTATTCACGATGCAACACGATCCTCAATACGTGGCTCTTATGAACATTTTCTTTACACCTCGTCAGAGATTCTCCTTTTTTCGTCTAAGGCTGATGAATGCTTCCTGTTTGCTTGCTAAGCCAAAAAAAATCTCCTGACGTCATTGGTACTATTCCAAGTCCAGTATTCTACCTAAGTAAGTAGTGTTAGCCGATGCCTTCCTACTTGTATGTTCAGTCTTGCCGTCTTTCTCGAAGATAAAAACTTTTGTTTTTTTTATCAATTCTTTTTGTATCAACTCTTTCGCAATGGATTTGTAACTAGTATAGCGATAGTATACATCTACATCTACATAATACCCTGCAAGCCACCACAAGGGTTTGTGGCAGGGGGTGATTGCTCACCAAACATGCACTACATATAATGCATAAAAAAGGAATAGTATTAATATAGTAGTCAGAACTACACTATGTAAAAAAGATAGAAATTGCAAAGCAAACATGTAAAAACATTCTGTTAGTAGGGTTAGCTTTAAGTACTCATACCAACATGCAGCTACCAATGCTATTCATTGCTACTCTCCGATAGGACATATTTACCGTTATTCGTATCTCTTATTGTGCGAGGGAAAAAGGACATTTTGAATCGGTCAGTTCGGCAATCAATTTCTCTAACTTTATGATTATGGTCCAGTCTGCCATAGTAAGTTGGGGTTCGTAAAATATTTTTAACATCATCACTGAAAATATTGCCTTGGAATTTGTGGAAGAGATTAAGTCTAAATTTCAACCTGCGATCTGACAGTGATTCCCATTTCAATTCATTTAATAGACTGGTTACGCTAATATAATTATTGTATCGTCCCTTTACGAATCTTGCCGATCTTCGCTGCACACGTTCAAGTTCATTACTTAGACCGATTTCGTAGGGATCCCATACACTGGCAGCATATTCCAAATGAGGTCTAACAAGGGAAAAGTAGCTGATTTCTCGTACATGATCGTCTGATTTACCCAATAATCTTTTAATGAAACCCGGTTACCTTTGGCTGACGTGTTTATTTATTCTTTGTCTTCGATGGGAAATTCACATTCCTTGATTTGGCTGAAGGTACCTTCAAGACGATTGGTGGGTGCATCCGTGGCGTACATTTGCCTCTCCCTCTCCTCCGCCCCTCTGCACGCTCCTCGAGTCACGGGCGTCCTCTCGGTGGGACCGGGATCGACGAGCGGTCGTCCCGTGAGAGAGTAGTCCCTTCACGGGAAGCAATGACTCAGGCCCACATCCATTTTTTATCTCGCTCAACTTTTGAGGCCGGGCTGTTGAATCGCGCATACTTCATTCGTGGGTTATGTCTGCCATGAACTTCTTTGCCAGCATTTAGCAGCTCCAGACTCCTAGATTTGACTGTTTTTATGCACACATTTTTGCATGCATTAGTATCTATGAAATTGGTGTCGGGATTCAAGGCATGCATGGAATTCGTGGGTGTGTCCTGCAGGATTGGGATTGGGAGTGTTTTTTTTCTTTTTTCCCCTAATTACTTTTAAAGGTGTAGTGTTTCTTTTGTATTGTTCAATTTTGTTTTTTGTGTCATTGTTCCTGGTGTGGATGCACCCCCTGCCAGACACCCTCGAGGTGGCTTGCAGGGTATGTCGTAGATATAGATATATTCATTGAAGAGCCCTGGTTTATGCGCAAGAGCAATTAGAGCACTCACTGCTAACTATAGGTTCCGCTCGGTTTCGTTGGCCTTCGGATTTCTCAGTCATGCTAGCTGTGATGGAAAGAGTTCTCTTTGGCGGTCAAGGTCACTGAATTCAAGGACGGATGTCTCGTCTACTGCCGAGCAGTAGGTTGAGGATCTTGGGTGCCCACCATCGAAGGAAGAGAAAGCTTCCCAGAGAAATTTGCAAGACCGCCTGGCAAAATCCAAGCAAGATTTTTTCTCAAGTTACTGGACCGCCAGAATTAAACTATTCAAGCAGCAAGTAAAAAATCACAAAGCTAGATTCTGAGTAGCTGTTCTGGACACTGAATTTCATGATCAAAAAACGATGTTTGTTTTTTTCTAATTTCAGCAAATGGAATGATCTGATAAGGAATGTGGGGAAATTGAATCCCCCCTAAGTCGTTTAAGAGTGGTTAAATGCAATGGGGTAGTGTATATTTCTATCTCGACGCCAAACTCTGTACACCACCATCTCGTTCACGATGCAGAGATCCTCTTAAGACTTCCCCTAGATGTGACAAATGGTAACAAGCATTTCATTCATCTTATTTTGTAGCCATGGAACAACTGTCCAGAGCTCTCAATATCTTGTTTTAAAAAAATAATGAGTCTCAACGCTTTCAAATACGTTTATCCTCGGATTAAGTTTAGTTGATAGGGCGATATAACCTGCGAGTACAAAGTTAGATCGCCAAAATGGCGTAATGTACTACTTCCAATACCATAGTCCTGACTCTACAAAGTGTGAATTGTGGACCATATTTGTGCAAATAAGTACTAGGATTTGTCGATATTTTAAAGCCACAACCTTAGCAATGTTTAAGGTTCTTCCATAATTAGACCCCAAATACCATGCCAATACTAGTGAGTGAATCTCGCGCACTCACAGTAAGCAATGCCCATCCGTGATCAAATTGATAAACGCTGCATAATCAAAGTTGACTTCAAAATTAACATCCGCCCAGACTAAAAACAGCATTCTATAGCAAAAAAATATTTGGAGGTTGAGGCGAAAATAAAAATGAAATTGAGTGAGGGAAGCAAGCCGAGGCATGTCATGGGTTGCTATTAAGTTAAATTATATCATATCACAGCTAAAATCCGTGTTTAATCCATTGTAAAAAAACGTTACTGTGAAAGTAATGTGAAACTATGTAATCGGAAGTCTCCTTAAAATGTGCGTTAGTTGTGAGAGTAAGTGATATTGATTTCCTCATAGCTTTTAGCCATTTGATTTAACCATACACATCGGAAAAAACTCACTGCCGTACCTACCAATTTCTAACGACATATGACCAACGAATGATTTTATTGTTTCCTTAGCCATAAATTCGTTTTTAATACTGTTTCTTTTTTAATTATAAATTTGTCAATTTTACGATTTTACTCTGCAAAATGGTTGTCCTTTGACAGTAACATGCTGCCATAAAGATTATCATATAATCTGGAACTCTTCACTTCTTCTTCTTGGAATTAAAGAGTTGGATCCCAGAACTCGCTAGCCTTTGTCATTTTCCTCTTGATGCACCTAAGTATTCAGCGGCGGCTGCATGACGATTTCACCTTTGCAATGGGAAATACCGGAGGTCGGGCGACTTTCCTTCACCCACCACTCTCTGCCATGTTTCCTCCCTGCCGTTGTTCTCTCGCTTTTAACTTTCCCTTCGCCTCATTGAAAACCGTGGCTCTCCCAGTGTAGCTTCCAGCGTCACCGACGTGTTCCCAAAAGTAGAAATCGCTAAGTGCAGGGCGAAGGAATTATTTTGTGGCGACTAGTGTATTATGCATTGAATTTTCTGATCAAGTCCGTAATTCCGAATTCCTTTCAATCAGGGGATAATTTTTCATATCATAATGGCATTAATTGGGTGAGATCAGAATGGACGTATAGGTATAGGTACATTCAGATCTCATTCAATCCTTAGGCCGGATTGTTTGAACTAGGAAGTTCCTTAACTATGTGGCGATGGGTAACAAAGCTTTACCAACACGTTACTCATAGTTGGCTCATAAAACACGAGGTTGTTTGGCTTTTCTTTTTGTTTGAACCGTGCATCTCCACAACTATTTAAAATCATCGCGTATCAAGTAGTCTTCGGAAATCACGTCTGTACAATGGACAGAATAATGAAATGTGACTTCAGTTGGAGTCATCAGACCCTTCGAGAGTATGTGGCCAAAAATTTCACTGTTTTCAACCAAGTTTCGTTTTCTGCAAGCGGAAACCTTTAATTGTGTACTATTTTGTGTGTGCTTGATTGTTTAAATGTTTAATTCATTATAAGTTCGTAGACAAATGATTTCGAGTTACTTAAAACCTGAAGGTGCAAAAGAATTGCATTAAAATGCGCGATGGTAATAAGTTTCTTTCATCATGGATTAACAGTTTCTTTAATCTACAATTCACCATTACTACCTAAGGGATAGATCATGAGAACAAAACTGAAAACATGATCCGGCAAATTTTTTTTGGGCGATAAGAATGCTCTTTCGCCCGGTCTAATCAGACTAGCGGTAGAAATTGCCACCACTTCCCACAGTTCATTCTTATAAAGAATTCTTTTAACTTGAAATTTCGCGATTTTTATCATCATTTTCAAGGCTGTTTCAATGTTTTTTCCGCGTTAAAAGTGGCTGCAGACAGTGTTGCCACGCATTCAACAGTGAGACGTGCTCCCCAGAGTCTGTTACGTAAGTTTGCCTTTCGTAGCGAATAAAAAAGGTACAGCATCTGATGAGCCTCTCTTAACCGCAGTTTAAATCTCGTTCTTGGAATACAACAATAATCTGGAGACATCAACGGCTGCATCAAGAGTTCATTGAGGGCAAGGCTGCTTCTTACGCGTAGATCTCAAACTAGGCCCAGAAGCATCGATAACCTAACAGTAGCAGGAGCAAGAAGGGCATCGATTTGGTGCGATGGCTAAAATACCGACCTCAAGGCCGAGCTCAAATTCCGGGAGCTGCAGATTTCTCAGTGGCATACTGATCCCACTTGAGTGCTTTGCGGGGAGCACTTCGAGTACAGAACTCCGTCCGTAGAATGGGACGTTAAGGCAACTTTTGCATAGCATGTTTCATTACCTGCTTGGCCCCCAGCCTCACGGGCGATTCAGCACACAACAAGTTATCCCGTTGGTGAGTTTCCGGCCTCATATCGTGGGTCCTCGGTCAAATGATGACTGTGGTAGAGTTTTTTTCACTTTCATAACGGTTACTACTTGAAAGCTTTGTGGAGATCACTTATCGTGAGGGTACCTTAAGTCGTGGACCCCTTGGCTCCTTTCGAGAACAGGCAGGGTTTCTCTCCAACCTTCCGCCCTTCCCTGAACAAGTCTCTCCCCTATCCAGTCACCCACCCCTCCTAAATGATGCAAATTGCCTAAGCTGCCGGTCCCCTCCTCTGAATAACTACTATCAACAACTTTACCCTAACGTGGTGTGTTTTTAAAGCAAAAATCCCCTTTTCCCTCGTTCACTTGGATGGTTTTCCCTAGGATACGGTCTTACACCCCTGTTGTAAGTGTGATAACTCTAAGATTTGCGGACACTTTCGTTGGCACGTCTATGGTGAGTCTATGGCACGTCAATGGTGAGTCTATGGCACGTCTATGCGTAAGAGATTGCGCTGCCCCTGTTTTCTTTTCTTTCTCTGGCTGCTTAGATCACATCAAGATCTCAGCACTGCGTCGACACGGAAAATTTAATACCAAGCAACGATCCGTTTAGCCATATTAGACCATCATAAGACTACACCATGAATTCACCACCCTGACGAGTCAGCCTTGTGGGTGGTTTTGAATGTATTCAATAACATTTCTTACGTTGACGAGTGTTTGTCCTGCGCAGCAGGCAATTGAGCGACTCTCCGCATGTTTTGAGAGCGTCATCAGAAAGTAAGGCTCATTCCTATGCGCAGCAGACAAACAGCGTCCGCAACAAAGCCTAAAACTCAAGAGCGAAGAAGACGAAGTGTGAGTAGCAGAATGCAAGGTATATATGATGAACAAAACCGCGATTACGAGGTATTGCGCGAACGGTAGAGTAACTGTAACATATACCCGAAGTCCAGAAGAATATCATGGCGCATGAAAATTTTAAATGCTGCCATTAATTTATGGATATGGTCCTCGGCCCTCGTGGTAGTGAAAAAGACGCGTACAAAGGACTCATTCACCTTCTTCCTTGCTTCCATGTTTGGCTTTTTATTCATTTACTTGGGAGACTTCTTAAATTTCAGGAAACTTGAATCGTTTCCACTAATATACCGAATGTTGTAATTTGGGGAGGCGATCGACAACTTAGGTGCATGTTTGTAGTGTTTATCAAATGCTGCCTTGCATTTGGGACGAAATGTGAAATTTGTAGTGTTCCGCATGATATTTACTATAATCTCTTATTAGGTACCTTGTATTTGAGAATATTTGTGCATGTTATGAGATGACTCACTTCCTGCCACACACCTTCGAGGCAGCTTATATGGTAGCAATAAGGTGTGGATTTTAGGTCTTCCGCGCCATTAAGGGTATTTGTGAAGAGCAAGAAGGTACGTATCTAGGAAGTCGTAGAAACTTTGGAGCGAATTTCTCTCTTCCCCTACCGTGACTAGATTTTTTCAAACCTATTCCCTGTCAAACGAATAAGTATTAAGAAGAGTGGGAGAAAAGAGAAGCCCGCTGAAGACTATAAGAAGAAGACGGATAACTTAATCGGCCATATCTTAAGAAATGACAGCCTGATGAAGACAATGGTTGAAGGACTTGCCTAGTTTCCATTAATTCAAAACTCGTGCTAAGACGGGCTCATATTCTTAAAAATATGCATACTAATCCTGGTTAATGAGAATGGTATGCATGCTATGAACCAGTTTTATAATCACAAATTTTTCAGTGAAAGGAATCATGTGTTACGGATATGTTAATACGAAATAAGGAATTACTAATCTCCATTCATATAAAAGAGACCTAAAGAGAAGAAATTCTAATACCATAAAATGCGCATTATTCGAGGGTTAGACAGAAAAAGAGATGAAATATCACGGACTAAATAGGTAAATTCGTAAATTATAATGTGGGAATTCAACGGAATATTATTTTCGAAGTTGAAATAATTCAACTCTGAATAATCGTGCGTGAAAATAATGTACAATTTCAAAATAAACACCCGAAGCACTCTTCTTTAAGGAGATGAGACAAAGACGATAGCAAAAAATGTGGAACACCGGAAAAAAGAAGGTAAAATGGACCAATAGAGTGAGTTAACAAAGAAATTCTACGAATAGAGGGAGAAAAGAGAAGACATTTCAAAACATTATGAAGAAGACCGGACGACTGAATCGGGATTGAGACATGATTGTCTGATGAAGACCTACTTAGAAAATGTTCCAATAATGGATACCATACAACTGATATCATAAAATTAAATGAAAATTATTCGAGAGTTAGACAGGAGATGACGGAGCAAAGTGAATGTAAAGAATGACAAAGGAAGGCCTCGTGCGATATATATGGAACAAGTGATGAAGGATGTGAAAGAGAAGAAATACGTAAATATGAAGAGATTATCCGATAGAAGAAATCAGTGGAGAGCTGCGTCAAACCAATGTGAGGATTGATGACTAATGATGATGATTCCCTGTTGATTAGAAATCAACCTCAAGTTAGTAGAGACAGTGGTAATAAATGTTTAAAGTAACTGAGTTATAACGAAATTTTTGCATTCCTATCGGTTTATCTTCTTTTGATCACCGCTGTCATCAATTAAAAGTCGAATTTAAAAGGCACCAAGATGGAAAAATATGCCTTGGCTGAGATACAAGATGGTAACTGTAAAATGGATTTAAGGCTGAGTTTTGAGATTAAGATCAACAATGGTTCAGTTATCTTTTCTGGTGGAGAATTAAATAATATATAAATTTCGGTACTTCAAATTTTGGTGTTGTGGTGAGAAGAAGAATTCAACAAGACAAGAGAAATGAGATTGTGGATTAGCCAGGAATTGTCGCTATATTTATCACAGTTCTTCTAAAACTAACCTTCAATCGGCAGAAAACAGCAATGACGATAACTAGTAGTTGATTACAGCATAGTTGCAAAGAACTTGTTTGTTGAATGCCTCCTGGTTAATTGCCGTTTTCAATCAGTAATTATTTATTTCATACCGAATTTCCAAGGCGCAAAGAATGGATAACTATCCCTAGGATGAGATAAGATGGATGTAAGAGCAACTGCTGTTTGACATTTCTGCACGCAAGATTGACTTCTGTGTGCAGATATTTCCGATATGGAAATAAAATAATATACACGCCGGTGTTTCGAAGACAAAATCTGTTGGGGCAATTAGAATAATGATGAAAGCTAACACTACTTTCCTTTTACTAAGTTTAACTAACGAAAGCGTTAGCCGAGTACTTGTGTAACATTGACTGAAGCAGCAGAATTAAAATTAACCTGCTTCAGTTGCTAAGGTTCTGAAGCACCATCTGGCCAAACATAATCCTAAGGCTAATGCTAAAGAAATTTCCATCATTCATACACAAGTTGAGATTCGAACCCTTGGCCTTTGGGGTGTCAGGCCGATGAGATATAAACCTTTCTACCGCGGCAAAAACTCAATCAGGGAGAGAGAATCATGAGAGGATGGGAAGGAATTAAAATAAAACAAATTCAACCACTTCGCGATCCAACGAAGAAAATATATGCTTGTTCAAATTCTATTTCATACATTTCCCACTATGGAGTCAAATGTATGAAATTTCCAAAATCAACTGTTCAATGAAAGAGTTCATTTTTAGTGATTCTAATTGCGATAAATGTGCTGATTATTCACGTTTTTGCTGTACATAAGCACAAACACGCCTTGCTTTGGTATAAGTACAACCATCAACAATCCGCAAGAAGTAATTATATGTAGGCTCGCTCATGATGGAACTTCTCAATCAACCTGAATCACACTCGCAATAGACCATGTCATAATTATTAGCCATGCTTCCTCAACATATGTTACGGGTCACTGAACCTCGACAAAAGTTGATAGTTATCTAGAAATTCGGGACTATCTAATTCAACCTTGGATGCCAAAAAAGCCCTTGTTGAGTCCCGTGCCCTGCTCGTTTTGCAATAATTCTGTCGTAAACATAAATTACCTTATGATATCTCCAGGTGTCATTTTCCATAACTATGCATCGAGATTTTCAAGTTCTATCCCTGCATATTCCCCATGATGCGTTTACTCCAATGCAGTTGGCTGGTTTTGCGATACCTTGTGTAACAGTGACGATGAATAGAGTTCACTAAATCAATTCCTCAAATACTCGAGCCTCTATCATGAGCGGGTTTAGCCTGTAGTTGGCATTCTCGGAAATGACAGTGAGTCCACAACTCAAAGCAACAAATGTTTACATGCGGCAGAAAATGCCACTCACAAAGGCGTGGCTTCCGTGGGCTCCATCATCCCTTATATTGTTCCTTCTTATCACATCACTCGTCCCCGCGGCAATATAAGGATCCGTGCTGATTCCATGAGGTGGAATGAAGCTATAAAATGGGATTGCTTCAGGTACAATCAAATAACGAGACACAATTTCGGGGAAAGAGCTCGCCCGCATCCGAAGAAAATTCATTCAAAACATTTCACACCTCTTCCTCCTTTCCTTCCTGGAAAATGAATATAACTCCGTGCTCGTAAGTATTCTTAACGTGATGATGTCATCTTTGCGATGCAATCGGTCTCCTGCAAGTCATTGATAGTTTAATTGATCATAAAACAGTTAATTTTCTATACTTTCATCATCATCATAGCCTTTCATCGATCCTAAAAATCGTAACGCAGGTCTCGGCTCGATTCTCCTGTCGGCTAACCTTTCGAAATGAATCCATGCCGACGGAATTCATCTCTTTTACTCCCTTCACTTCTTTCTCCGTGCATCTCAAACGAATATTACTTTGCATTTGGAATCGCTTATATTTAAAGATAGGTAATTATTGGCCTTTCGACCTTTTGGAGATTTCCATTATTCATCTACATCTACATAATACCTCACAAATGACCCTAAGGGTGTGCGGGAGGGGAGGATTAGTTTTTTTATTTAAAGGTTTTTCATCGACCTGTTTAAATATTTCGTTCTTACTGTTCCTAAATATATCTGTTCGGAAAATCTAAAAATATGCCTGTTCAGAGGCAGATATATTTTCGAACTCTACCCCTTTTTTCGAATTCCACCCCTTCAGTTTTCTCGGAGGGAAGTAGAGGTAGAATTCGGTCTTCAAGGTGCTCCAACGGTTCAGGTTGTATCGCATTGTCTAACCTAGCCTTAAATCTCAGAAAAATTCAGCAGCCGTGTCCGAGATGGGAATTAAACCGATAAACTTTGGATTACCAACCCAGGACGTTAACGACCTGGTTACCTCGGCGGCTCAATTTTCACTCCCTAACCGTTTTCATCAGACATATTTTATTAGCGACTATTTGGAGATCATGGATATACAAAATGGAGGCCGAGGCTTTTGATTATTTTAAATATTATGACGTTACACTTTAATGGCGAATATTTATCGACATAATCTTCGTATCCGATTCAATGTCTCCCGAGATTATTGTGTGGATACTTGAGGTCGTATTACTGACAGATTCAAAATTAAGTATCACAAAGGTGAAATTTCTGCTTTAAGGCGTCGTGGAGTTCCAATAAAAATTGGTTCACAGCGAAGTATTATTTCTGAGGCAATTTGGAGTAATTAACTTCGATCTATGGAATATTGTCGTTTGGCATGCATAAATCATACATATAAATAGAGGCTTGGAGAGTCGGGCAATCGGATACTTCCTGGATCTTTTGGATTTATATTAGCGTAACCAGTCTATTAAATGAATTAAAATGGGAATTATTGTCAGATCGCAGGTTGAAATTTAGACTTAATCTCCTAAATAAATTCCAAGATTATATTTTCACTGATGACGTTAAAAATATTTTGCGAACCCCAACTTGCTATAGTAGACTGGACCATAATTAGAAAATTAGAGAAATTGGTTGCCGAACTTACAGATTCAAAATGTCCTTTTTTCCTCGTACAATTAGGGATATGAATAGCGGTAAATATGTCCAATACGAGTGAATCAATCAACAGCATAGGTAGTTGCATGTTGGTATAAGGACTAGAAGGTAACCCAACTAACATCACGTTTTTTCATGCTTAGTTTGCTAATTTTATCTTTTTAAATACTGCATTTTAGACTAATGTATTAATGCTAATCCTTTTAAATGCATGATATGTAGGTAGTGCATGTTTGGTGAGAATTCACCCCCTGCCACACGTTTGTGACGGCTTGCAGGGTATTATGTAGATGATTCAAAGAGGGGTGGGACGAGAGACACAATAGTGGTGATGAAGATGCCAAAAAATTAGTTTTCTCCTCCTCAACGAGGCAGTGAGTTTAATGACACTAGATAAAGAATCTGATCAGTCAGCATTATGCAACAGGGAATGATGCAATATTGCACATCACCCTTCAATTGCTTGAATACTAGGAGAATACGGTTTGAAAGGAATAAATATAGCTTGAAGAAATGAATAAATGTTCCAAGAATAATTAATCGAATCAGATTTGTGAATAAACAAGCGTTTGTTAATCCATCAGCTGAAAGACGGCGAAAAACGATTGGAGCGTTAGAGGTGTCGTGTGAAAGGTTAAAACTGAATATCAGCCGCAGAAAGATAAAGCCAACGATTTCCGAATAAAGTAGAATTACCAGAGTAGGTACATATTTATGGGAAGACCTAAACTGGAGCAGGTAGAGCACTTCACTCTTCACGGGAATAATATGATTATAAAATAGGTTCAGTAAGTAGATCATTAGGTGAAGAATTTCTCTGGGGAAGAAAGCATCCACAAATCCTGGCGTACCAATTAAAGGTATCTAAGTAGAAACATGAAAAAAAGTTCAGTAAAAACTAGTTTGGAGAGCTGTATAGGATACGTGGCATTTGAGTTTTGGGCATGGGGGAGAATTGAGAAGGTTAGCGGATGGGAACTGAATTGAGAAGGTTAGCGGATGGGAACTACGTCGAACAAGGAAGTTTTAAACGGTAGCGAGGAAAGGATGTTGGAATTGCATGGAATTGAAGACCGGAAAGTGAATGGACGACTGCATTGAATCATCACGGAATACAATTGAGGATAAAACTTGTTGGGTAAACGCGAAAAAGGAAGGAAAACCATAGGTATTTTAGGTGACACAATGGTTGGCAGTAGCTTTTAAGGTTTAAAGAGAAACAAAATGTTGGAAACGTGGCTTGATAAGGAAGGAAGGCAAGAGACGGCCTATATATGTGAGGGTAGCAGGCGAGAACTGCCCACAAATCTACCAATGTTGATAGAATACTCCTAATTACCGTGAAGTGGGCAATTCTGTCGCAGGTGAGGGCGACTGATTTATTTCAGCGAAAGCAACACTGAAAATAGTTCGCAAAAGATAATTTGTCATGTTTTCTCCCCCCGCCCTAATATTGCTTGTAGCCCTTACAAACAATACGTACTCGATAGGCGAATCTGCTCCAAATTAAATTTAAAGTCCCAGCAAAGAAAAGGAGGCTGAAAAGGACTTTCTATGTAAGAAATGTAAATACTAATCATTGTATGAATTCACCTTTAAATTGAATATGTATTTCCTACAATACTCTCTCTAAAGAACTAAATATCAGTATGTTAAAGGAAGTGGTTCGCCAAGATATATTGTCAATGTTAGAGAAATTGCAAAATTGGTCCAGAATTTGCATGTATGCCTCTGTCTGTATGCCTTGGCTATTGTATTGCAATTATGGATTTAACTGTGTAATTATTTTACCCTATTATTATGTTTTTCATGCTGATAAATTTATTAAATAAATAAATAGGTTATCATTGATATCAAATTTCACCGAAGCAAGATAGATATTTTTTTTACGTAAACTCAACTTAAATTTTACACTCAACAGTCGCTTAAAATGTACGTCAATGAATATCTTATCTACCTACGGTTTGCTCAACTCGGTATCATAATGAGTCCCTTACCCAATCATCTATAAGCCTTTAGTCTCTTTCCTCGTTCTCTGGCACGTATCAAGAAGGTCATATGATCTCACTACCATTCATTCAATGCTTACGAAGCCAAAACAAACACTAAAAGTGCTTCGGCCGCTCTTGTACGAAAATGACGTTATTCAAGTCACTAGATTTCAATTCACATATAGGATCCTTCAATTCACCTTCCTACTGCTGTAGTTATACGAGGACGAGCTGGCTTGGTGCCTCGATCGTTACAGTTCAATCCTCGATTCATGCTAGCATTCCCTCTTTGTCTTAAAATTACGCGTAAAATAGGTGAATTAACCTCAAGAGTCGCAGCCCCTCGAAATATCTGTAGAAGATTCTAAAAACCGAACCCAACCTATTATTTTTCTTTCTCCAAAGATTTATGGTGTAATAGAGTCTTCATGAGGGGGTTTTCATGCCGAAAAGATTCAGCGCCCGTGAACTCTTCGAGTTTTCAAACACGTTTAAACTTTCTATGCACAAAAATATACGTAGCTATCTCCAATACTTCATATTAATGGATACTACAGGAGCCAGTACTCTTCTGCCAACAAAAAGTCCCGATTGACTGTCATCTACACCTACATAATACCCTGCAAGACACCATAAAGTTGTGTGGCAGGGGGTGAATTCTCACCAAACATGCGCTACATGTCATGCATAAAAATGGATTAGTAATAATATTCTAGACTAAACTTCAATTTTTAAAAGATATTAAAATAGCGAAGCAAGAATGCAATATAATGCTTTTAGTTGGGTTAGCTTAAGGTCAAAAATCCCTTTACAAATCTTGCCTATCTTCGCTGCACACGCTCGAGTTCATTATTTAGGCCTATTTCGTATGGATGCCATATACTGGCAGCGTATTCCAAATGAAGTCTAACAAGGGAAAAGTAGATAATTTCAACTCTCTGTCTGACTGTCGTGGTGAGCAGAGTATATTTGTATTTAAGAAATGAAATTAATCGACTATGGCATAACTCAATGCGAACATTATGCATTTTTCTTTTCTTAGCAGTTGTATCCACTGTTGTCGTTCACGTTCCGTGGATTTCCATCGGCAGTTTATACAGACTGGACCCGGCAACCCATTCCAAACAGAAGCTCACGTGCCGTTTCGATGACGTGAATACTCTAACCCAAATGGAAAGGCGTCCTGCATACGTAGCAGGAGAAATGAAACGGCCTTGCAAAACACTCGCGATTCTTTTGACTGGCGGGAGAGGGTATCCCCAATATATTTTTTTACGTTCGTTCTCGAAATAAAAACATCGTAGGTAAACAATATCCTTTCAGTTCCCCTGAGAGGTTTCTATTACTGAACTTTGTGATCGATGCGTATTGAGCGTTATGGCATTAGTTGTTGCGAGATCTCATACCCCTTGGCATAAGAATCGAGAGACAGTTCATCGTCTGCGGAGGAAAACCGAAGACAAAACAACCATATCGTTCGTTACGTATCAATCGATATGTTCCAAAATACGTACCGGAACTGATGAATATCTCACGAGCGTTCAATGTTTGGAAGGGAAGCAGTTGTTTTGTCGCCAATAACAGAATCGGCACGCATGCCGATGCGATGCAATCACGTCTTCGATGTGCCGGTTGGGACACAAACGTCTGCAATTATGAGAATGGTCATGTGACACGCGGTATACACAGAGCAAAGTTGAACAAAAATACTGTTATTCCATGTCGCAATTTCTTGTGTTGCGGAACCTCACCACATGATGTAGAAATGTAGTGAAAACATCGTCGCGTGTGATTAATGGTTGCGTGTATTAGCGGTGTATCCGTTCCCGGAGCCTTCAAAAATGAAAGAACTCCGCCTTAGCAGAGCCATTATCGGCCTTTCATTCACAACAATATGTTTACAGTTCGCCGCGGTGTCATCGCGAATCGAAAACGCAACCATCGAGTGAAGGGCACGGCAGATGCCAGAACGGCAACAGCACTTTACCTGTGGACTCGTTCGTTGATGCAGGTCACTGGATGCCGCGCTAAAGTCCGGGCGAACTCCTATGCGTCTCTCGACAGCAGGAAAACCCGCGAATCCACGACACGGCCGTGAAGAGAGTCCGCGGTACCCACTCCTCTTGACCCGACGCGACACACTCACTATCCTCCCGGGAGCACGACTCCAGCAAAGTACCCGCGCCTGCCATCTTATTGGCTCACATTTCGAAGGAAGTTCCTCTCTCACCTCAATTTCCCCTCGCCAACCTCAAACTACTCTTTCCCCCTCCCATCCCCGCCCACCTTCTTACCCCTTGACTTTCCCCTACTCCTCACGCTACGTCACGTATGGCAGGTTTTTCCTTCTCCCATCCTCCCGGCACTGCCGGCGAGTGACGTCGACCCCGACGTGGATGGCTGTTGTTGTTGTTACTGCTGCCTGTAATAAAGTAGTAGCGTTGTACGTCTCAGTTACATGCTTACAGTGCATGCACGGCCTACCACCTCCTCGAAGAGAATGCTGTCAGTCCTTGCGTTTCGTTGACATTTTGGGAGCTTCTTTGCCTACAGACGTCGACGATATTTAGCCTTGAGACAGAGGTCAGGGAGCTATGGGATGAGTTTGAAGCAGGATTAGTCTGTAGTGATTTTTTAAACTTATTCATGAGCTAACACATGTTACTACCAACTCATGCATGCTTTGAGAACTATAAATTATTTAATTACTTTATTATTTGAACCTGACTTATCAATAATTATAACTCGAATCCCTCTCAGATGCATGTACGTAGTGCATGCAAGGATTATTATTTTTGTACGTATGGTGATATATCACCCCATGCCACACATTCTTACAGAGGCTTGCAGGGTATCAAGTAGAGCTGAGAGTTCCACGGATTGGAGAGAAGCGATCTTAGGATGTATGTTTTGCCTTTCTTTTCACTGACACAAAAACGCAACAATTATTGAAGCCAACAAATCATTGCAAGGGACTCCATTAATGAAGATGTATTTTCTCGCGTTGCTTTTTTAATGATACCTGAAATTTCATTGACTTAGATACGAGAACGAGTGTTATAGAAAAATGTCGAGACCGTGTTAACGGCTGAACCAAATTGGGAAATTGCCGAGCCATGAAGGTAAATGTAGTTTTTAATTTAGCAAGCCATGCCATTTTTTTATAGTGCTGAAGTAATATTCATCATCGTATCAGTCTCATTTATTTTCTTATTCTGTATTATCTCCTTTTTGTTATAAATTTTCAGAAAATTAGAAGAATGATGATTACGAAAACACTATTCCCCCGAATTTTTTTTAGTCATTTGCAAATTAGTGCATTTATTACTGGCAAAACGCAGTTTGATGGTATCGCTAGTGCATTATTGATGTGGGAAAGATAATCACAACAAAATGTATTCCATTACTAATTTGGATCTTTTTCTTACTTATTCTTTTTGGGTGGACATATCTAAAAATACTAAATTGTCAACTGCCTGAGAAGCAAATACATCCATGTTTCGCTACCACCGAATGCTCTTTTTCTTTCCTAATAGCCTTCATTTACTCCGCAAAATTCCTGCCCCTCCTCCTCCCATCCGAAAAGCCTGTTTTCTTCCGGCTAATGCCCAGATTACTTCATGCATGAGCATGATAACTCTTACGGAAAACGATTGCCTCGAAGACGACAAAAGTGAACCAGAAAAAGTTTTCGAATAACCGCGAGCTGGTCGTGATGAAGCTTAGTGGTGCCACCCGAACGATAATTTCACAGTGAGAAAAATATTAACTCCACGACTGGAACATAAACTGAATACTGTCGATAAGGTACTGTACCTTAGCTAATCAATTTCCGCGGAAATTAGTAGCTACTCCTAAGCTTGATCATCATTATTCCCAGGTTCTCGCGACTTTCGATGTTTTTCTTATCCGGCGGCTTTTGCACCGAAGGTGAAGAGATCACTATAAACTATGACGCTCAACTTTGTGCAATATATTTTCAATGTGGAGTTATTGCATAGTGAGCGTGGCTTTTATGACTGGAATCCTACCACTTGCAGCGTTTCTCGAAAGAAGAACAGCAGTTCACGAGAAACGCTTGTCCAAAGGACAAATATTCTTTCCAAGACGGGTGAGCAAGATGAGGTCAGAAATAGAAAAAACCACAAAAGTAAGACAATCTAACTAATCAAACACTGTATTTAAACAACAAGGTACAAACCAACAAAATTGAAATACTCTTCACCAATTTCGCGAAAACTAATAACTTGCACCGAAAGTCCATGGCGCACAAAGGAGAATCGACTAACACTACTCTCCTCTCACCTCGCCTCGATGTCGTCTCGTTGCCGTCTCGACTGGAACAGAGGGCGTGAGAGGGGAGGTAAACTCTGGGGTAAAGAGGGGGTACATTCTGGAAGGTCAAAGTGCAATGGGGTTTTACGTGGAATTCCATTGGTGCAAATTGAGGGGAGGAAAAGGTGGCATGATGTGAAGGGGGCGAGGTGGAAGTTTAGGATTGGGTGATCCGGGACTCTTTTTTCACTATGGCGGGCGAACACTAAATAACGGCTCGTACGATGGCCTAACTTCTGGTCTTCATCCGCACTTTGGGGGCTATATAAGTGGTAGAGCATCTGGTCAGGGGACGGCGTGGTTGGACGGCGTGGTTTGACGGCGCGGTTTGGCGGCACGCTTTGTCGGAACGCTGCAGTCCGGAATCGTTGCATTTTGGAATCGTAGGCATTGTTGGCGTCGTTGGCTCCGCCTGTCGTTAGCTACGCCTGTCGAGCTACGCCTGTCGAGCAAGTCCTGCGGCTAAGTCCGGAGGGTAATAAGTCCGCCGAGGGGTAATGTCCAACGAGGGGGGGAGGGGGGGGGGGGACCAAAAAATGCCACACACTTCAAAGAATTTTTACGTTACATTTCAAGTCGACATTCTTGGACACGCACAAGGTTCTGTGTGATACTGACATGCTCTGTATAGGTAACAAGCTTATCCCGAATGAGTTAGCGTGGTTACAAATAAAATGTACTCACAGATTAGTATCATTCACCTTAAATAAATTAATATTTATTTTTTTTCTATACTTGCTCTAATTAATACTTTATGTTATGGTCAATTAACCTATAAAGGATTTGAAGTTTTCCCGGCGAGCTCTGCGAGTGAATTCTTCTCGGGATTCCAACGACGGGAATCCCGAGAACAATTCACTCGTCAATGAATCTAGTTAAACATATCTGAGGTCCGATGGCCAATGTTACAGGTGGCACCTGCGGACAAGCCTATCGAGCTTTGCGGAACCCGAATAGTAAATTGTCTCGTAGGGACTGAGGAGGACTTGGGGGTTGTGGCAGCCCCTTTTAGATTGCGGTAACCAGCCCCTTCGAGAGAGAGTACTTCATTCCGGCCTCCCTGGATCCTGGAAAATATACAAGCCCTGGAAAAAATATAGCCTTCGTCCGTCATCAAATCCCTCTCAAGTTCAAATAACTAAAATATAACTTAGTCTTTCCCATAAAATTTATTTCTCACTACATTGTACATACATTTCGTATTCATACAACATCATCAAGTGAAGTACAGTGAAATCACATCGTACGGAGTTGTGCTAAGTATATCCGGCACGAATATGTGAATGGACAATTTCACAGCACTTCATTCGATGATGCCGAATAACAAAGAAACCAAGGCTATGAGAAATGAATTTATACGGAAAGGTAATTTAGGGAATCGAGTTAGTTTGTTGGCTAGAGAACTGGTCAACAAATCCAAGGGTTCGAGCTCGAATCCTGGTAGTTGCAGAAATTTTTCATTCATACACCGGCCCCTAGTGGAATGATGTGTTTAGAGCCATTCGGTTCAGTACTCCGTCCGCGGGATGGAATCCTGAACCAAAGACATCTTGGTGCCTTTCGTTAGGAAGGCTAATACCGACACCGGGTTTATTTCTACTATCCCTGCGTTCCATGAAACAAACCTTCCTCTACGACCAATCACCCACCTATCCTAAATGGCGCAAAAGATCTCAGGTGTCGGTCGCTTCTCTTAAATAACTACCTACTGCAACTAAGACCAAATTACCTCTCGTTATTTAATAATGAAGCAGTTCCGCCAGGTTCGCCGAGTTACACTTAGAATACCTCTCTCTCTCAAACCCTTCATTCATTCTACCCTACTTCTTGGCGTGTTTATATTTTCCTACCCGCATACCCAGCATCTATCCTGCTATCACTCGCTTCAGCATCCCATCATATTTGGAAACGTCTATCACCCATTTTTATGCCCATTCTAATCCCGTGTATTAGAATGCCTCAACTTTTCACTTATATTAGATTGAGTTATACCGTATGAACTTCTTGTGTTCCCTTTTGACCTCGAGAAATTCCTGTAGATCCTTATGCTATATAATATGCATAGTTGATTTCCCACCCTACTTCTAAACTTTCTACCATCACGGTATTTCAAATCATCGTCCAACTACATATTGCTTTACACTCAGAAACCAAAATACCGCCAGTTCGTTTTGATTCGTAATTAACAACATCGATTTTTATGGACTTTCTTACTTTTCTTTTGATTTGTCTCGGAAATGTTCATCGTTTATAAGAGAGAAAGATGTCAATATTCCTGCTCTTTTAGTTTGCGCGTGGAAATGATGGATTTAATCAATGTTTAATCGGAAGGTCGGTCCAGTTGTTGAGGTTTGAGCCCGAAAATACTAAACCCAGTTGCATGAGAAATTCAGACTCCAGGGTGTCTATTGGGTATTGGGATTAGTTCCTTTCCTTATGCCATAAGTAGTTTCCATAAATGATTCAGTACCAGGCGCTAAACACATCCAACGCTTCTCTCTTATTCGACCCTGGGATCTAAGGTCAGCGGCCTCACACTCTGCCCTCACCACGCCGTCATACGATGGAGTGACGTTAGTATAAAAGGATTTTCGTCCCATTTTTTTATCACACCAGTCTCCATTATTACATTGTGGATATTAGTTTCCATTTTTTGGGGTAGGTGCTTTCGAAATAAAAAGGTTTGGACTGGTGGTGGAACAAAACGCCTTGTTTCATTTCTTTTCTTAACTTCTTGAACTAGTTTTGGAACCGGTGTGGGCAAACACCGAATCAAACAAACAAGTGGTTGAACAATGAAACGGCGATATGGGATGAATCATCCCAGCGGCCATTCTAAACGTCAACTTACGTGACGCATTCACATGAAGCAGCTCTATTAATGTCCCTTCCGTTTGTGGTGGAACAACGGGTCGCCTTGCCGGGCCGGAGCCCACTAAGGCGGCGAGACGGCGGTAAATGAAGCTCTTGTTGATGGAATGATGGCTCAGATGTCAGTAGTGGGAGGAGTCGAGAGCCCTTCAGCCGCCGAGAGCCAGCAGCCGCCGAACACGCAGCAGGCCGCAGAGAAGCCAGCAGTCGCCGGACCGACAGCCGCGAGCGGTCAGCAGCCGCCAAGGAACCGGCAGCCTCCGGGAGCCCGAACGGAAGCCGCCAGGAACCAGCAGCCGCCGTCCATCGGCAGCCGTCGTTGACCAGCGTCCGCCTACGAATCCGCAGCGCGTGAGAAATCAGCAGCCGCCGGGAATCAGCAGCCGTTA
The DNA here is from genome assembly GCA_933228895.1 of Platycnemis pennipes. NCBI lineage: Eukaryota > Metazoa > Arthropoda > Insecta > Odonata > Platycnemididae > Platycnemis > Platycnemis pennipes. Next base: position 60,996,443 of record OW121853.1, read on the forward strand.
AGCTCTCATCTCAGCTCCCAATGCGGGAAGTGTGTATGCTCCGTGGTCGGATGTTCTGAGGAGACGTCCGAAGATGGTTGCCGAAGAGGATGAAGTCAGGGTTACTATTTATGTGTCGACTCCTTGACACCATTTTGTTTCTCGGAAATATCATGACACAGAAATATTTACGCTATGTCCTGCGAGAGCCAGAGCTATAACTATAACGTCCCGTAACAGCGAACGTAATATAATAATAGGTGGAGATTTCAATGCACCATCAATAGACTGGAGAACTCACTGCTTCAAAGCTGGAGGAAGGGACAAAGACATCTGTGAGACTCTATTAGATGTGTTCTCCAATAACTCCCTGACACAATTAGCTACAGCACCTAATAGAGGGGACAACACTCTTGATTTACTGGCAACCAATATCCCACAACATGTGACAATGATTGACACGGTTGATGGAATCAGTGACCACAGAGTTATAACTGCAAAACTCTCGCTATCTTTAGATAAAAATTTTAAACAAAAAAGAAAGATTTACATTTTTAAAAGAGCAGACTTTGCTAACTTTAAAATTTATTTAAGAGATTCCTTATCGGATTTCAAAAAGTCTTCCATAAAGGTATGTACCAACGATTCATGGAAGTCGTTCATTAATATCATGCGCTCTGGGATCAACAGATTTATCCCTAGTAAATTCAAAAACGAAAGCACTGAACCTAGGTGGTACAATGCCGAAGTGAGAAAATCCCTGAGACGGCAGCGAAATTGTCATGCTAAAATGAAAAGAATTAGTAAACATATGCCCACTGATGAGCGTAATGTAATTATTGAAAATTATAAAATTTCAAAATCCACTGCAAAGACAGCCCTTAGTAATGCATTTGCAGAATTCAAAAGAAAAACACTTGGGGAACAATTGAAAGAAAATCCAAAAGTCTTCTGGTCGTACGTAAGGGAAGTGCAAGGCCATAAGTCTGCCGTCCATTCACTTAAAAATGATAGAGGTGAAATGACCACAAACACACTCGACAAAGTTAGCTTGCTAAATTCCTTCTTCCAAACCGTTTTTAACCCACCTTCCGGGGATTCAACTACCGTGTTACCTGACCTCTTTCAGCGGTTGATGAAACCAATTGACATTTCCTGTAATGGTATTGAAAAATTACTTAAAGATATAAGCCCCAACAAATCTCCTGGCCCTGATCAAATTCCCTCCCGCGTATATAGAGAGTTAGCATCCGAAATTTCCCCCTACCTTAAAATAGTATTTAATAAATCCCTGACCGAACACGTCGTACCGATGGACTGGAAAGCAGCCGATGTAACACCCATTTTTAAAAGTGGCGATAGGGAGCAGCCATCTAACTACAGACCTATATCCCTCACATCCATTTCATGCAAGGTCCTAGAACATATAATTGTCAGTTCAGTCATGGGACACCTAGATAGCCAGAATTTATTGTCCAATGTCCAGCATGGCTTCCGAAAGAGCAGATCGTGTGAAACTCAACTTGCTCTCTTTTCCCACGATATTTTAGTTTCTGGCGAAAATAATATTCCAGTGGATGCTATATTTCTCGACTTCAAGAAGGCTTTTGACAAGGTTTCTCACAGCAAACTAATTTTGAAGTTAAAATCTTATGGGTTAGACAGTAACATTATATCATGGATTAATGATTTTCTGCATAATCGGGTTCAAAGGGTTGTTTTGGACGGTGTTTCCTCACCGGCAATTAAAGTCACTTCGGGTGTCCCACAAGGTAGTGTGATAGGTCCACTCCTATTCCTTTTGTATATTAATGATATCCAAAAGGTGGTAAAAAGTAAGCTTCGTCTATTTGCCGATGACGCAGTAGTGTACAGGGAAATTCTATGCCCGAATGATAAAGAATATTTAAATATTGACCTACAAGCAATTGAAACTTGGTGTGATACATGGCAGTTAGAATTAAACTTTAAGAAATGTCTTGTAATGAATTTTTGGAAAAAGAATAGCTCTCCCCCTAGCACTTACAAAATAAGTAATAATGAATTAACAAACGTGGAATCCATTAAATATCTTGGAATAAGACAGACAAATGATCTTTCCTGGGGTAAACACATTCGTGAAATAATGGGTCAAGCGAATCGCAAACTGAGTTTCATTAAAAGAGTATTGGGTAAATGTGACGATCATGTACGAGAAATCAGCCACTTTTCCCTTGTTAGACCTCATTTGGAATATGCTGCCAGTGTATGGGATCCCTACGAAATCGGTCTAAGTAATGAACTTGAACGTGTGCAGCGAAGATCGGCAAGATTTGTAAAGGGACGATACGATAATTATATTAGCGTAACCAGTCTATTAAATGAATTGAAATGGGAATCATTGTCAGATCGCAGGTTGAAATTTAGACTTAATCACTTAAACAAATTCCAAGGCAATATTTTCAGTGATGATGTTAAAAATATTTTACGAACCCCAACTTACTATGGCAGACTGGACCATAATCATAAAGTTAGAGAAATTGATTGCCGAACTGACCGATTCAAAATGTCCTTTTTCCCTCGCACAATAAGAGATACGAATAACGGTAAATATGTCCTATCGGAGAGTAGCAATGAATAGCATTGGTAGCTGCATGTTGGTATGAGTACTTAAAGCTAACCCTACTAACAGAATGTTTTTACATGTTTGCTTTGCAATTTCTATCTTTTTTACATAGTGTAGTTCTGACTACTATATTAATACTATTCCTTTTTTATGCATTATATGTAGTGCATGTTTGGTGAGCAATCACCCCCTGCCACACACCCTTGTGGTGGCTTGCAGGGTATTATGTAGATGTAGATGTAGAAGTGCAGAGTGCTTGTTCAAGTAGTCGCGCGAAAGTCATTATCGGACTTCCCCGATAATTTTGAATGCAGCATGCGTATCTTGTATTGCACTTAATAATCCAGCCGATTATATTGGCCATTATTATAGAATAATACTGGCTTCATATTCCGTGGGTCCGAGGTCGAAGTATTGGAGATTTTTCGAGAAAAACAGGTCCCTTTTTGAGTTTCGAGTGAATGGAGTTACAGTTCATCTAAATCCACTTCCACAGAGAAGGAAAGAATTGCCATTTCGTTTGAAGAAAAACTGGTGTCAGTTAGATATGTAATCAGCAAATGCTGCCTACTGATTGTGAGCGACAAAGGAATATAAATAAATATTACTCATTCCTAGCAAACGCTGTAATGGTAATATAGTAACATATTTCATTGAATAGGTTTTATATTTATTAGCATGCACCATAAATACACAACTACCCACGTACCAAGTATAGTATGAATTCTTATTGAATTAACCTCCTTTCTGTGAACTTAGTCCATTAATAAATTGATAACATGGGTAAATTGGCTGGCAGGTAAAGTCATTTACGCCCTTTTGTATAGATAGGTGATTGGATAGAGGTACCCACATACCAAGTATAGTATGAATTCTTATTGGATTAACCTCCAGCCTGTGAACTTAGTCCATTAATAAATTGATAACATGGGTATATTGGCTGGCAGGTAAAGTCATTTACGCCCTTTTGTATAGATAGGTGATTGAGGTAGGGATTTCACAGGGAACGGAGGTAAGATGGGGTGAAACCTAACGTCGGCAATAACCCGCTATTAATGAACGACGCCAAGGGATTATACCTAGCGCCTGAGGCGACATCCCACGGAATGAGTAGTGAGCCTGAAATAATCCCCACACAGCAGTCAGATAGGGGGTTGTATAACAATGAAAGTTCTCTACCACTGTTGGCGAGCAAACCCAGATCCTCAGGATGGGAATCCGGTTCTTAAATGCCTCATCAACCTGATAAATCGTCTGTTTCGTAGCGTGCTTAATCGCTGGTAAGGATGGGATCCAATAAAATAATGAAACGGCCTTCGTAAAAGTGATAAACCCTTCCATCCCTATCCTTATACCTTTCCTCCCGGTCTGAAGCGCCTATTAGTGCGGAAACAGACTTGAAAACACCCATGAAAAAAAGTGATAAACTGGACAAAAAAAATCGCAGTCAAAGGCGACTTCTATGGAAGAAAAGTCATGTCTTTGAGTTACTGAAAACAATTTTCCTTCCAATCCCCAGAGTTTTAGGCGGCAGGTAATTAAGGTGCCTGAAACAATAAGGTAACAATGGATATATGATTTTTTTATCCAAGAAAGAGAAGTTATGGTAGGTTCATTTCTTCATGCTTATCAGCGATTATCACACGAAGGAGTATGACTTTATGTGGATTAGAGATCAATCATGGTGTACAAGGAATTCTTATTATCTAGGAGGAAGCGATTGAAGTGTGAGAAGTCACAAGATAAAGTCATTCATTTAAGATTACCAGGGCATCTCTAAGACGCAGTTAATAAACCCTACTATTGGTCAATTTTTGTGCCACATGAACTGTTTACACATCTGTGAGTGAAATGGCATTCGTCATCCTAGCTTTGTATGGGTCAACTGTCTTAGAATTGAATTTGAATTCATGCGGGTGAAGTAGGTATTTGGCATTATTAGTAGCAAAAAGAAAGAATGAAGCATAAGCATGGAGGGGGATGATGGTATCCTCGGAAAAAATGGTGAAGAAATGAAACTTAAAATTTTCTAAATAAACGAAATGCAAATGAGCAATGAAGGAGGCCATACAAATTTGGTATTCTAACTTAAAATCTTCCAGTTCCAACACAAGTGAGGAAGAAATGGGATAATTCAATTCCTCGTTTACATTTACGGCCGTTTGTTTTCAATTGGAGTTTGGTGTGGGTGGCTATTCAAGTACTTATATATGCTCAAGCGCTTTATCTTTATTTATTCGTTTTTAGGGTGTGACAATCGACCGTTATCATCACCTGCACTACTAAGTATGGGTGGCAGATTTCGATAGTGATAGGAATTTTTCAGTGGGCGTAAGAAGAATGGAGTGAGGTCCAGTAGCATTGGCGTTAGTCTGTTCTGAACGAAAGTCGCCCAGTGGTCCATAGTTTTACGTCCAATTCGGCGGAAAAAGTACTATACTTGAGGTGCTAGCCACACAGTACTACAGAGCACTCAATGAGAGACCGCTGTTACGGTGAAAAATCTGTCACTGCGGGGATTCTAGCCGACACGCGCAGTGGATTGGAAGACTGGTTTAGACAGACAGAAGTCATAAAACGCTCAAATGAGGCTGAGATTATGTACTTTAGAGTTATATATAGCGGCGAGAACATATTTGACATTTTCAACTCATAATTCCATCTTTCCGTCTTTTGATAGTTAGATTCTAAATATATAAGTTACGTTGTGGACTCCTCAACTTTGAAAGAAAACTAAGGAAAACAATCCTTCTGGTGAGATTCGTATTTATACATTCTTCTTGCAACAACACTTATAACTTGAAAATTATCAAAGTTATAGCAGTGTCAATACATCTCCTTTAACTCATCTTCGTCATTAGACGCCCCATTGTCTTCAATTTGAGGACTCTTTAAGAAGTTGGAGATCTTGGGGTGATGGTTGTTCACTAATCTTATTAGGCAGCTTTCGGATAGCTTCAGCGACGGGGATGGGAGTTATAAGGTGCATAATAAAAAAGGCCTCATTACAATCTCATCGGGAGGTTTTTCTTGTGTTGAAATCCTGTGTTTACTCGCACTTTATGCTTACATTCCTGCGCATCTTCGGGTATCATTCCCATAGGGAGCGAGGCAACTTGGATTATATCGGCGCCATACAGGAGTAACTTGTGCACTGTGGGTGGCATTTATAACCAAGGATATAAAGTCACACACACACACACCTTCTTGCCGTTCCTAAATACCTCCTCCCCCTGCCACACACCTTTATGGTGGCTTGCAGGGTATTATGTAAATGTAGATGAAAACTACTTATATTAAAGTACATTTAGGTCAAACCACTTCCCAGTGAAGTCCTCAAGTTGGGAAACTAATACTTTAGTCACGATTCATCCCGATTTCCAGCAATTAATCTCACTCTTTCGCTCTTCAGATAAATGCACTTCCTACCTCTCTTCGTTCCCTCTCCCTCCCAAAAAAAGTAATATTTATATTCCTCCCTCTTTACTTAACATGTTGCCATCACAGCAGCCTTCTTGGAGACATTTTATTACCCATGGATCTATTTCATCGGTCTTCTCCCACCTCATCAATGGTATTCAAGTCTGAAACCGCACCTATAGCCTCTTCAAACTGGGAGGAAATATATCAGGATGGGAATGGAAGGATAAATAGGTGGGTAGAAATCCGCCGTTGGCATTGGCCTGCTCTTAACGGATGGGGACCACAGGTCAACGTCCCATCCGACGGACGGAGCACTACGCTAGAATGCTCACCAGAAAACACTCAAGTAAGGGCCGGTTTCAACAATGAAAAATATTTATCTGGCTCTCTAGCCACCTCATCAATCCGACAACTCGTATGCTCTATAGCGTGTTGAATCGCTCATAAGGGTAGGGGCCATGGAAACAATGAAACGACCTATCTAAAAGTGGTAATATGAAAAAAATTTCCACTGGCGGGATTCGAACCCGGCCTTTGGGTGAGTGGCCAGTACTCTAAGCTCTAAATCAACCCCATATTATGGTATTATTTAATTTCTCCAAGAAATGTTCTCTTATACGAATGGTAGTGGGCGTAATTTTGCGGAAATCAATCACCTTATAGTGGTTTGAAGAAAATGCAAACCTGGTATTTCTATACATAACCACTATATGTAGTTATGTATATAACACCAGAGATGAATTTTGCCACACCCTCCTACAACTTCTGCTTTCTTCCCTCAGTGCTTAGCACTCCATTATTCCGTTATCGTAAACAGGGGAGGCGACCGATAATTGATTTTATTCGTACCATTTAAGACAGGTAATAAGGACGTAGGCAGATTTACAATGGACGAATGATGAGCGGAAGAAATGTCGGTGCCAGAATTTATTCATGTAATCTTAACTAAATACATCTTGTTTTCCAGCTTTTAACGGTCCACACGAATGGGCGACCAATAGCTGGTACTGGTATCATTTGTGCCACTTAATTTAGACCTTTACGACTTAGGCACATACATCGGAGAGAGAAACCCGGCGTCAGAATTCGCTTAAATTTTACAAAATTCTCCTTGGAGTCCACCAGTTAGCGGTCCACTCGGGTGGGGATCAGTATGCGGCTGAAAAACATCAAAAGACAGGATTCGAACTGAGGTGTATTGGATGGAAACCCAGCACTCAAGCTACCACGCAAATCAAATATTCGCACACATCCCCGCCTCTGCTGGTCGTGCACAAAAATGTTTCACGACTGCGTAGTAAATTATGGTGTAGTAGTTTGTATCGCGAGGTTTATCTTATCTTGCGGCAATAATTAAGTTCTTATGGTTCCAATGAACTCACGTTCCCTGTGGACTCAGGAGAAGCCCATCGAATCTTACTTTAATGCCGTAATGCCATGATATGAAGGACGTCCCACACGATCGTAAATTATTCACGGCATAAATCTATGTTCATCATCACAAGTCAGCAATCTTAAGATTGGTTTGACGCAGCTCTCCACTCGATTCTTCGATCAGCCGACCTCTTCATATTCGTATAATACCTCCGTTTCACATCCTTAACAAATAGCTCCGAATATCTCATGCGAGGCCTTCCTTTTCCATTTTTCCGATTCACTTTTCACTCGACGATTGTTTTCATCAGACCATCATGTCTCAAAATCAGTTCGATCAGGTAGTCTTCTTTTCAATTCCTTTAAGCAGATTTATGTTTTTCCCACTCTTCTAAGGACTTCTTTGTTTGCCTCTCGGTCGATCCATTTTATCTCCATCATTCTTCGGCAGCACCACTTTTCGCATGCTTCCAGCCGTGACTTCTCCATTGCTGTAATCGTCCATGCCTTACTGCCGCAAATAAATATGCTCCAGATATAAGTACTAAAGATAGATTTCCTTACGTCCAAGCTTGTATTTCCAGCTGTAAGTAGATACTTATTTTGGTACAATTTTATCTTCGCCTGGATTATTCTTACTGGCTATTTCCTTCTTGTTTCGTCCATCGCTGTTTACGTGGCTTCATAAGTGATAATACTCTTTCACCAACTCAAATTTTTGTTTTTCAAGTATCACATTTGTATTTGCCTCTTCTTTCTTACTACCATCATTACCTTAGTTTTCTCCCTATTGATCATCTTGTGATATCCTGCCATTATGTTTTCCATGTTTACAAGGGTCTTTATTAAGACTACTATGTCGTCGCTGTTTGACTTTCAGTATGAAGGTACATACGACTAATTTCCCAGCTTTGAGGTGTTCAAATCAAGTCTAAAATTTTGGGAGTATTTTTTACCTTATTGAAGGAGACAAAGCATTATAAAGGATAGCAATGCTCTAATACAATTTATGTAGTGCACCGCATGGTTTGAAATTACTGGGATATCACCATCACGAACCGTATTTCATTTTGCGATTGGATTGATGATAAGTGATTGATCTCCGCTTAATTCCTCTATCGGCTAGCCTCTTCATATTAATTTATTCTTCTTTACATCCTTCTAAACTCTCTTTGTGTCATATTTTCCTTTCTATATATTTCATTCTTGCAATGGTGTCTCTTTATTATTTTTCCCATTTACTTGTCACTCTACGACTCGAGAATTAAGATTTATCCGAATAGGTGGTACATATGTGCATTAAATACAATTTCGTCTTAAAAACCGGTTATATTCAGTACGTAACAACGTATGTGCAGTATACGATATTGATAGTTCCATCGCAACTAATGACTACGGGTTTTAGTTTTTGAATAATGGCTTGAAATAACGCCAAGCTCTGGCTGCAACACCGTCAGACCATTGACACGTATACGCCGTTATTTTCAAAGTCGCTTTGCAACTGATTGGGTTTGTTTACTTGAATCCTGATGCCTTCCCTGCCTATGGGTCATAAACACGCTCTCTTTCTCTTTCCCTCGACCACTTGCCATTTTTTCTTATCTTTCGTTTTATTTATGATCCATTTTTCTTTTATGTTCAAGAAACTTTGTAACGACATGGACTGTAAAAGAACAGTTTTTCTCATTGATGGATTTAAATGACCGGAACTGCACGATGGAATTGTTCGACTATTCTTGTCTTCAAGGATGGATTTTCCGCTCTCTTTCCTGGAATTATTTTTTGCGTGAAAGTCATTCCCAATCAAGTGCGGACACAGAAATTGAACCACTCTCAGGCGTCTCTTCAATCGTCTCACGTCACTGCTTTTTCTATGCTGATTTTTTCCTCGTATACTCTTCAATGGAATTATCTTTTTTTGGGGAAATTAAGCCGTTATCTTTTGTTTTCGGGGAGGAAATCTGGAGCTTATCGGGCGCCTAACTGAGGGACAACTCCAGAAAGTCGTCGTGAATGGAGCGTAACCTGCTCGATCACCCTTATCGCATCTTGCGTTGCTCGATGCAACTTTTCAGCGATTTCTTGGACGCGCCAATTTTTCAACATCTTCTTTCATACGAATGAGCTCTCTCGCACAAAAGATAAGTCCAAAAGCTTATCTTTCCCGGTGTTTCTCTGCCTCATTGGATCTTATTGACCAGGCGCACTCAAACGATTGGGAGTAGGTAGGTACTAACGTCCGGCACGTGATGGCTCCATCGCAGGGAAGGGCAAACCGTGAGGGTGTCAGCCAAGGAATAACGTTTTGGTGCAGTATTCCTCAGGTGACGAAGGCGATGGGAGCGGCGGTTGTAAGCACAAAGTGCTTTCGCGATGTTACTTTCCACTATTTAGCTCCCACCTTGAGTATGTAGCCAGTGTATGGTATCCGAATGAATTAGGTTTGATCAGAGAAGTAGACAGGGTGCCGCGTAGAGCAGCTAGGTTCGTTCGTTCGTTAGGTGTTACGATAGGTTTAGTAGTGTAACAGAATTAATACAAGAATTAGGGGAATCAATATCAGAGCGTAGGTTAAAGTACAGATTCAATCTCTTACAGAAATTTAAATCGGATAGCTTTACTGAAGATTTTGCCATATATTAAAAACACCAGCGTATTATAATAGATTTCACCAGATAAATAATATTATAGAGATAGATTGTCGTACTGATAGATTCAAAACGTCATTTTTCCCCCGTACTATAAGAGAACAGAATAGGCAGCATAGCAAAGGGATAGGTAGGGGAAATATTTAAGAGTAGTCTGTAATGCATGATGTATGTATTAACAACTAATCCCTTATTACTATGTAGATACTAATAGTCTAGTCGCCGGAGACCCTATAGTAGCATGTTTGCATGTTTATAGTGCATGCTTGGTGATATTCACCCCCTGCCACACACCCTCGCGGTGGCTTGCAGGGTATCGTGTAGATGTAGATGTGTTCTAGGCTGCAATTCGTGGACCGTGTTGGCGTCAACAATGCCAAGGACTGCAGACCCGAGGAGATTCTGCATTCCTTCAAGGAAACACACTCCGAGGGGAAGCGGGTAAGTGGAGTCGTGGGCGTTTAAGTTTTGTTATGAGGATCGATCGTGGACCTCTGATCTGGCGTCGAGTGATAGACATAAACCAGATGGTACGCCGCTTCTGTAAGGACATCGGAGCCACCTTCGTTGACCGCCAGCCTTCACTTCGCACGTAGATACCCTGTAAACCACTCTGGACGCCACCAGATAGGATAGGACACTACAGTCCTTTTTTAGGTTAGATGCTAGGGTAGCGAGTAGGTCATGTAGTTGTGTGAAAAACCACTCGTTTTCAGTCGTTTTTCCAACGAAATTGATCTCAGAACTAAGTGTGACAATAATTTAGAGCCAAAATACTTCAGACTGTACCGACGCTCAGTGAGCGTCGCTCACCCGTATAGTCTTAATAGAAGTATTCGAGGAGAATATATTTCCATAGCAGAATTTAATTTCCATATGAATAGCAATGAAATAAAACTTTGTAATTCAATATATAAAAATGGATTCCACATATAAAAATGGATAAAACAACGGATTAAATGCGGTGTATCATTATGCAAACAAAATTACATCTATCGGCATATATATATAGCGCTAATGCAGATGTTATAAGAGGAACAGATGGCTGACGGATAAAATTCCTGACTCCAAAATATTTCCCTAATATTTTAAAATATATAGAAATGACTGAAAACCCTAAGAGGAGTACGTGTTTTCATTGCAGTTAAAGAACACAACAACAACAAGCAAGCAGAAAGATTTCTCGATAGCAAATGTGTTTGGTTTCCAATAAAATCCCCTAAATGCAAACCATTTTGCAGAATGCGCAAACCAGTTTGCGCATTCTGTAGGCCACCCAATACCGATGTTGACTCAGTATTAGAACTGAGAAGGCAGATAAAAGCTATCACGTCCCGTAACTGCCATCATAATATAATAATAGATGGAGATTTCAATGCTCCCTCAATAGACTGGAGAGCTTACTGTTTTTAAACTGGAGGAAGGGACAATGACATCCCATGGTTTGGATACAGGATTGTGATGCAAGATTGAATGTAGTTAATTTAACAGATAGTTTAGGAGGAAAATAAGGTGCCATATCTGTGCATCAACAGTGGAGCAATGCAGAGTAAATTTCGTAAGATATAATCGACGATCATCATATGGGGATCAAAAACTTGAAGTTGTTAAGATTAAAATTCTAAAATTGGTACACTACTTATCGATTGGGAAATGGTGGAAAAAATGCCTCCCAACGCAATTACATTATTTATGGAATGTGAGCTTTGTTTGCACAATACGTTAATGGAGATAAAAGAAGATAACGGTTTGTAGTTAGTGTATGCATTCATCAAAAGAATTATACATGTGTAGGTTTGGTAACAATCCTTCCCTACCATTCTGCGCGCATATAGACTATATCTTACCTCCGTCCCTATCAATTGCGGCATCTGTTTCTCAGTAAGGCAGCGGTGAAATGGTGTCTGATGCCAGAGTTGTGTCCATGAAATTGAATGTGCCTCTTTAAATCAACCTTTCGGATGGTAGGGGAAAACACTTCAAATAGACTTCTCTGGAACGATTATGGAAAGTCTGATTAACAAAATATATTTCTAGAAATTAAATTATTTCCTTATAAATAACATTAACAGAATATTAGTAGTACCAGTTAAGCCAAGTGAATACACGTCAAATGAATTTCAAAATGCCTAATTAAAAAAGAAAATGGATAATTATCAATGCGAGTTCTCATACCATCTTGAGGTCACCAAAACATGCCTAACAAACATTCTAAATTTCATCCATGTCATCTTTAAAATATAGTGACAGAGTTCCTACCCTTAAAATTTAAGAAGTTGAATAGGCAACAATTCCATAGAAAGTATTTGTATAATTTTGTAGGCAATAAAAGGCCGTAAGAACTGAATAATTTTACCGAGGATTTCAACATATTTGGCTTCACTTGCTCGTGATACGTTGTGTTAATAAAGGTTCGCCATGAAATCTAACACTTGATTTCTCCCTTTAAGTTCATATCAAAATCTTTCTTTTCCTTAAAATCTCTGCATGTTTGATCAGATCAAAGGAGTAAGTAAAGTTGATTGAGAGTTCATCTCTTTATACCTCACAAACCGTCTTAACTCTAGTTCATCATTGCCCAATAAGCAGCGCAAGTGAATTATGTCTCGCAGAATTCTCTAATTACAGTCGTGATCACTCGTGATCCTCTGCTCAGAAACCTCGTTGACGAGTAACGATGACTCAGACTCGGCAGTCGTTTCGCTAATAAATCCGTTCGCGGCAATTCATTTTTGGTCGGATGATTCATGTGTCCTTATCTCGAAGTCTCAGATAATACTCCTGAGGTGGATGTTTCGGGAAGTCTTGGTGGCCTAGTGTTTAGAGCCAAGGACCATCGGAGGGTTCTGGGTTCAAATACCGGTGAAGCCTTTCTTGGACATCCCCACGTAAAATCCGTGTCATTTTCTGACTGTCATAACTTCGTGGGAAATCGCAGGTGGACCAGGGAAAGGAACTGCCTACCCCCTATCCTAAATAGGTTAATTTCACGCGCTAACAGCTGAGTACGGGGTGAACTCTACCCTCGCCTATTCAACCAGCCTTCGTGTTGAGCACTTGGGGTGAGTGAGTTGACACACTGAGATACTTAACCACTAAGGCAACCGACACTTGAATTTTCGGGAGTAATATGAAAAACTGAGACCGGAGTTTCAGTTCGACTCACACGCAAATGATTTCACATCTTCAAGTTTGTTTGTAATTTTCCGTCGGGTCTTCTGGCGAGGGGCTACTTCCGGCGTACCTCGTTTCGCAATGGTAATTTAAAGTCGGCCGGATGAAAAGTTTACCCACCTCGGAGCGTAAACACACACGGAAACATCCGCAGGATGATTACACTGCAGCGTATAGGGCAAAACAGACTTAGGCCAGAATTTTCAACTAATGCGGACGCTCTTGTCGTTGAATAGTGAGATGGATTCCCATGTCGAAATGTATCTCGACTCGTGAACTAAGTTTTCACGATGTTGTGCCACCTTACTCTCTTCTGAGTCTTGATTAAGCAATACCACGCCATGTGATAAATCATACTACAGATTTCTTGCCAGGTACTTTTCTAGGAGAAGAAATATTAAGCAATTAAAAAGTGGTGTTCAACCCGAAGGTTAGTCTGGCAGTTAGTCTCAGAGGGTACACTACACCAAAAACTAAGCCCAATGGCGTGTGAAATTCACAAATCAGGGTGAGGGGATATTTCCTTTCTCAATTTCACCCGTGGCTTCTCAGAAAAGCATATCTTCTTCCCATTTATTTCGGTATTAGGCATAAAGCCTGTTATGACTTTCTCCGTTAGTTCCATATCTTGCGTGGGCGTCCCAGAGATCTTTTGCCTCTCGCCCTACATTTCCATATTTCGTTTCTGTATTCTCGTTGGGTATTGATGATGGAGCTATTTCCCAATCGTACTCCTATTTCGTGTCTTACAATATTGTTGTCCAGGAATTAACCAAGTTTGGATTTTGTATAAACATGTTCAAAGGCATTTCTCAGGAATGGGACCCAAGACCTAAAGTCAGTAACTCACGACTCTATCCACCAGGAAACCACGCGGTTAAATAAACAATTGGTTGGTTGGTTATTTAGGGGAGGCGACCGACAGCTGAGGTCATTTGCGCCATTTAGGATAGGTCGGAAATTGAGTCAGGGAACGGAGGAAGGGTGGAGAGAAACTCGGCGTCGGAATTAGCCTTCCCTTAACGAAAGGCGCCAAGGGGACCACGGCTTAACGTCCCATCCGACGGACGGAATACTGACTTGAAATACCCTCCACTAGACACTCAAGTGGGGACCGGTTTTCCACTGAAAAATCCGCCACTGCCGGGAATCGAACCCGGGCCCTCGGGATGGGAGGCCAGTACTCCCACCACACCAACCCGATCCCCAAACAATTGGTATGATAAATGTTGAGACATTCATATTTCCACACTATAAAATTGTGTTACCATTCATATACTGCTTTATCAATGATATAGGTACCAAAAATCGGCATTTCTTCGGCAAATAATATTATTTGTCACATAATTTCTTCGCCGTTTGAGCAGGTGAGAATATTTTCAAATGCCAACTTGTCCTAGCATCGGAGTATGTACACGCACAGGAAAAAATTAATCTCCCTCTCCTTCCAACTTTTATATTATGATATAGAAAGTTTTTGGTTCGATAGGAAAATCGGGTGGAAAGCTACCTCGAACCAATCTTAGGATTTATCATAAGTGATGGTAATGACGTGTTGTAGTAAGCCATTGATTACCAAGCAAAATTTCTTCAGTAAAAATTCATGGAAAAGGTAGGAAAGAGTGCCATAGGTGTTTGAAATAAAAATACAATTAAGTTTTGAGCACTTTCTGGAAATTAACACTAACGGAAAAGAATGGCCAGTACTGCTAGAAAAATGTTCAAACGTTTCATACATGAAATTCCTACGTTAATCTAAAATTCATTATTTTCCATATTAATGATATTGTTCTCATTCTTTAAGTTCTCGCCATTGACTTCTCTCAAACACTTTCCAGATGGAAGAAGGGACTCAATATCGCCACCAATAAAGACAGTTTATCATCATTACGTCATACGATAACAATATTCCAAAACCAACAATTACGGGAATAATTCTGCTATGTAAAGAACCCGTCTTATGCTAATAAATGCTTTCTTATTCTCAACGGGAATAAGCTATTCTGGATTCCTTTTATATGTGTCTGAGGTACTGGGCTTAATCTGTTACAATTCGCTACTCATTACCTACATTATGTCAAACTTTTACACCCAAAAACGACACTTTTCACTTCCTTCCGAAACCTATGCTACTACTCTCGGATGTAAAAATCGCCAATAAAGCGGTGATAGATAACTCTGGTTTCCTTTTGCGTGTGTGTTGGACAGGGCTTACCCTGCTGTTACTCATTGCCTACATTACGTCAAACTCTTACTTCCAAATGCTACACTTTTTCCTCATTCATATACCAATGTTATTACCATGGGATGTAAAAATCATGAAAAAAGCGGTGTAAACATTTCATCTCAAGGGAAGGAGATACAAATTGACTAGTGCTTTTGAGATGTGGGTATGGAGGAGGATGGAGAAGGTAAGGTGGGTAGAAAAGGGAAGACTAACGTGGAAGTGCTGGAGATCGTGGGGGAGGAGAGGAAGTTGATTGAGGACCTTAGTAGACAGTAAGCAGTTAGTATGAGTAGGCAGAGGAAGTGGATGAAGTAGGTATTAAGGGACGAGCGTATTAGACGGAAATGTTGGCTAAGCGTTATGAGAAAAATGGATAGTTAGGATAGAATAATGGCGAGTCGAAAGTATGCGGAACAAAGGAAGGGTGTCATTTGATAAATTGAAGTCGTTGAATTAATTTATTTTCAATCATAAAACTGGCTGAAATGGCAGAACACTGCTAATAATAATAATGCTAGAATGACTGTTTCAAATATTTCTCTCACTTAAAGACCAGCACACCGACTTTTGTTGCCAGGGGATTGAATGGGAGTGAAAATTATCTAAATGAAATTTCCCAATCCATTTCAAACTGCTCGATCTCATAAGAAGGGTAACAGGGAAGCAAAATAGCACAAAATAGAGAATAATGGAGGGCTGCAGTCAACCAATCTTAGGATTGATACCCTGATTATGATGGTAACCTCATGAGAGGATTACATTAAAAGCCAATCCTAAGGTTACCAACGACAATTCTTATTAGTGAAGATAAAATTTTTTCTAGGCTATTTTCAAATATATAAAATTTTAAAGAAATTTCGGCCTCTGATAAATATTTTTTTCAGATTTTAGTTTTCAGTTCGCTACATTTCCGTGAACACGTGAGAATCAATAGAAAATCGGAACTCTACGTATGTACGCATGTAAGGACATTGCCTACATTGGGTTCGTATAAGGGAAAATAAAAGGATAATCATAGCGTCTATCAAGAGCAAAACACCATTTTTTAATGTAATTAGAAGAGCTACAGGATACGTTTGGGAAATACGTGGAAGAACGATTATGGTTCGAATACGATAAGAATTAGGTTAAAGATAGCAGCGCTTTGCCGAGGAAATAGAACGTTTTGCAGATAAAAAGACCTATCTTCATAACGCCAACGATCATATTATCTATATCTGTAATAATGCTTTGGAAGGCGAAAATATGACCCAAAAACCTTAATATTTTCTTTGGTTTTGAACATCGTTTATCACAGTTATATTTACTGATAACGATTGTGACAACACGGAAGAACGATTTGTAATCTCGCGCAAGGAGAGTATGCGGCATGGAAAATATGACGAGGCTGCGGGATATGAAAGCAAGAATAGTCATTGGAATATTGCCCTAGTGGAGTTACTGAAGTGTTAAGAAAATGTTTAAATATTTTATCAGTGCTTGTCGATAGAGATAATAAGAAGAGATTAGTCAAACTCCAATATGGATAGATGGAGAATGGCATTGTGTCGTTCGGAAACGTGGACTTTTAGGAAGTAAACAGTGCTCAACCCAAACGTGAGTCTGAATGTATGGTTGGAGCTCACCAAGTACCAAAACCAACTCAACCCATTTTTGTGGAGAAGAGGTGATGGTGACAGGGAAAGTGGAGAGGGGGAACCAGGAGAGTGACCTTGGGGCCTAAGGAGTTACAGATCCCTTCCAAACAGTGCCCTTTCGAAGTTAGAAGGAAGGAAGTTAGAAGAATGTGCTGGAGGAGGCATTTGTATGCTAGCCTAGGGGTGGCAATGAAGCCAGAATAGTGGTGCTTGGGGAGGATTAGACCCCACCTCCTCGGCACTGAACATTACGTTTTCTATTGCCTCTTATGGACACTACATGTGTATTTAAACCTAAATAACAATGAAATCGTAGTCAAATTTGATCTCAGTGGTGTCTACTGTTATTCCTAATGCTATGTCAGGGAGATAATAATGCATTTAATACCCCTAGAAGTTAATTTTATCACTTAAATTGGTGAATTGCAGCTATTTAAACTACATATTTAGCGTTTTTTGCGTGATTGCGCCCTGTCCTCGGTTTATGTGACGAATTTAAAAAATGCGTCCCATTATTCATCTCATTAATTTATAATATTTTATACTAATCAGCAGCATGAGTTCGAGCCTCACCTGTGACAATTTTTCCCAGTAAATACATGTGTTACGAAGGAAGATGAAGGCAGCTGGTGGCAGCTTTAACGACCTCCAAAAATATCCGAGACCGATCGAGCTTTTTTTTCCCAAAAACATCCTCGGATTTTCGAAGTCTTAAAATATATTCGACAAATTGTACACCGTCCGTTGTTAGGTATATTTCGGGAAGTGGATAGAATTCTGCAATCGGCCAATGTACTCTCCCGAAAGAGTAGTTAAAAATCCAGTAAATAGGTTGAAAACTGAAAATGCTGTTCTAAATATTTGTACATACATCTATGGGACTGGACATCCTACGATTGTTTCCGAAAGATATTCAACCGGAAAAAAATCCTACACGTGAGGCTCTAACCCATTCCACTAATCAGTAGAATATATTATTCGAATTTATGCCTGAAATACTAAGGCCTCGGCGGTTGTTACAAAGACCCATGTATTGCACAGGATTAATGCGGAACGAAATTCTATATAACCAAATTTCTCGTGAACCAGATCAGATGGGAGATAAGTCCTGGCACTCTTTTTGGTATTTTATCTCCAGTTACAGGGAAAAAATGTTTCGTTGCTTTCCCAACATGTTTTGCGCGATGTCTCCTTGTAAGAGTAATCGGGAAACTGCTAGAAATGGCAGCGGCATTGACCGCAAGATGTTGGGGCTGATGAACGTAAACCTGGCATTGGATGGTAATGTCGGTGTTTCTCGGGCCGAGTTTTGCGAATCTAGGCTCTTCACTGCCAGCAGAGAGATATAAATCCAAAGGTTTTCTTCAGATTGGGCCAAGGGTTTATGTAACGGTAAATTACCGTCTCAATTGAAAACGTAACCAAGCATAGCAGCCTCGAAGACTTTATGTTATGACATTAAATTCTACCCCGAAGAACTTACAGGAACATCGGAAGAGGAAGTACTGATTTTTTTAGGAGAAATACATACTTCTTATTATAGTTCATTGTATCGTGGTGGAAACCTTGAGTAAACTTCACGTGCATTGTTTGTTTTCATTATTTCCGGTCAGCTAATTAAATCAACAGCCCGCAATAGTCAGGATCATCGGTAGTAGGAGATCAGTGAAATCAGTGAATGTGTTATCCGTGAAAATTTAAGTTTCAGTAATTTAAGTAAACAGTGAAGTATCAAAGGCGAAATCTTACCAGAGATTCTGCTGAATAGTATAATGGTATTTTAGCTCACAGGAAAACCAATAGAGATCCGTAAGCATGTGGTTTAAATGAATTACGTCGGAAACTATCCTATTGTATGGTATTTACACTGTGATATTTTTATTTGCAGTACTCGAGTTAGTTTACAATTGATGGGAGTCACTTTAAAAAGCATGGTATTATCTACATTTTTCACCCAATTCATTAAGTGACGAACGTATATATGTTATAAAAACGTACTATAAGATAATTAATCTATCAAAATGTAACCAATCAGTATATTTAGCTTAATAGTAATATGATCATTCCCAATGATTCCGCCCATCATGCATCCATCCAATTCGTTTCCTATCGTCATCTGAAGTAACATATGTAGTGTCACCCGAGTATACCAACACATTCAGATTACTTCCTTAAGTAAATTAGATTACTCTCAGCTGGAATGTAGTGGAAATCAGTTTTAAAACATAATCAAATAACATTTGAAGAACCTGAAGTTGAAATACATGAATGTGGCCAACCAAACTTAAAACTTAATATGGCCACAAACTTGATTGGTTTGGCCAGCCTAATTATGGCCAGCCGAACAAGATCCACAATTCGGCCATAGTGTGGGAGAATTGTGGTTAGCCATAGCTATAACTTCCAGAGTTAGCCCACAATATGACCAGAATGTGGCCATATTTCCTGTGTTGACTGGGTTCCTTATGAAAATGAAGTGGACATATTTTACAATTTTCTTCTTCTCCATTAATACTTGGAAGGAGGTATGATGACGAATTTGTTGGCTGTTTAAGGGGAAGATACAATGAATAATGATAGTAAGAGATCGGTGGAATTTGAAAATCTTATGTTCAATCTCATTTGAAAGTACAATTGTACTAGTAGTATTGTATCGTAGTACGTGGTAGTACCATGGTCAGGATGGAAACGAGTTTGCCCAAGACTTGAATTCAAATTCTGCATCGGAAATGGATGTCACGTTCGCCTTAGATTATAATAGGTGGTGCGATGAAACCAGAAGCTAAAACACCTTAAAACATTTATACTGCAACTACTTAAATTAAATTATACATTTAGCGGGAAAATGCAACTTCATTTCTTTCAGTTTTTAGTAAAATTTATAAGAGTATTGATATTATCTCCAGATACTAATTAGTGCCATCCAAATTAATTACACAGCGTCTTCTTAAACAATGATTAATGATTTACTAATGATAGAATTATCAACTGCTGTGAGGTTTCATATTACCATCACTAAATGTTCTAAAATTAAGCCAAAATTCTGAGAAAAGTTCAAGAAAAATATAATGTGTCTAATACTTTTGAGAATTCTTCTCTTCTTGTCAAGGACTAATCATTAAGTAAAATAAGTTTCTACTTAGGATGTAAAGAGATGGGGTCACAGCAAAAATTCAAATTTGAAAAAAGTTTCAACTATAACTTTATAAAAAAATTAATATTTTCCATATGCCATTGCATTTCAATTTTTAAAAATTATAATTTAATGTAATGATTGAATATTTTTCATATTTTTAAGCACATGTATATGGAGGTACCAAGAACTAAAAAGTGCCTGGGGTCCTCTAAACGGGTTGATTCAGTTTTTCATGTATTCGTATTGGCGCTATTATGGCACTGTAGTATCTCGAATTGCCAGAAGAGGCGCTCCGATAAATAAACAAATGAAGTACGATTAGTAAGATTGGCGGGAAAATGGCGTATAAGGTGGATCGTACATTGCTTGTAAACAAAGGTATAAATCTCCAGGAAAAGATAAATTGTTACTCTCAAAATGTTCAGTTAGTACAGACTGAACTGGAGCTACAAGAAGAAATTATAATTTTGGAAAATGCAAAAAAGATGATGAAAGCCAAGGACGAGATGGGTTCGTAAAACTATTTGCGGATGCATGTATTCGGAATAAAGTTAGCATTTAGTATATAGTTGCGTTGACCATTACCAGTTATTGAAGTCTCTATTCTTGGAGATACGGGTGTAATTAATTGTATGGGTTCAGCATTCATTTAAACGATATAGTGATGAATAAATGTAAACAAAATATGTCGGTTAATCGTTCGTCAAATTTTAATGATATTCACGTTTAGTACGACTTTCACTTACCGGCATAAAGCTTTGGTTGTTGTAACTAATATTCTTATTTTCAGCTGCGTTCGTATCTTTGTTGGAGGAGATTAAGTCAGCATTTCAGTTTATCGTCGATCATAGAATTGACCTACGTAAAAGACTCATGTCACCGATCGTGCCTAATGCTATGCCTGTCAAGTATACACAGCAGCAGTAAGTAACTAAGTCCTTGTCCGGGTTTTGTTTAGTAGTTAGAGTGCTAGCCTCTCACTGGTAGGGCCCGGGTTCGAATCAGTGGAAGCTATCTTTCATTGGTCATCCGGCCCCTAATTGAGTGTCATGTGGAGAACATATGAGTACAGTAGACCTGCCGAATTCCGACGTCAGGTTTTTCTCCACCCTTCATCCTTCCATTTCCATCCTTGAACCTTTTCTCCCGGTGTGAAGCGCCTATTGTTGCGAGGCTTGAAAACACAGATGGAATTCTCAGTCATAAGCTTATGATAGATTTCTACCCCACAGATACCCAATCTTACTTGAAAAATTACTTGATTTCTTTTAAATGATTTGTATGCCTGAAATTATGTAAGCATAAAGTCCAGGATAAGCTGCGTTTGTACTCATAATGGTCACCATGTGACTCTCAGTAGTGTTATTATTTAAATTTTAAAAATCTTTATTGATATCATTAAAATGTTCTATTATAAATTAGACTAAATCCTTAAGAAAAATTTCTATTGTAAATTATTAAAATTTTAAAATGGCATGACCTCCTTCTATCACTTCTGTGTATGAGCTTCAATAAATTTAAAATTATGAAAGCTCTTTGAATAACTTCATACCTGAATTTTGTAAATTGCTCAGTCCCAGCAATGCTTTTTATTTGGTCCTATTCAAGCCTTTTTCGTGGATTATTTTTATCTAACCGCTTTGTGTGCATTGAAGCTTGTGTACCATCATTACAAGGAACAATTACAAGCAACCCTGTTTGATAAGTCCATTTACTCCAGTTCCCCAGTTTAAAATCGTGTAAATGCAACATCCTGTATCTCTTCATACTTGAATGTGTAGTTGAAAATCTTGCTAACTCATCTACTTTTATTTTTCAGAGCATTTGTGGCCTGCTGCCAGGAATTGCCTGCAGTAATTGATTTCTTGGGGTCAGCCCAGAAAAAAGCCCATGTGTATCATTGCCTCAGTAATCAACAAATTACTGCTCACATGGTGAGATCCAATGTTTGTGCAGCATATATTTATGTTATTGTTTTATTTAGTGCCATCACATGTGCATTTGCTCATATTAATTCGTTGGGCAATTTAGTACATCCAGGAAAAAAATATTATGTCATCCCTAGTGCCATTTGTCATTTATGTCCATGAAAAAAATTGAAAGAAGTGAAAATCTAGGCCTTGATGTCTTAGATTCTATCTGGTTGCTCAAGCTTTTTCCAGAGCCGTAGATCACCTCCTGCCTGAAAGATTGTGTATTGCCATTAATATTTGATGTGATGGTATCTCGCATATTAGCACTTATATATGTGCATTGCAATGCTTAAGGCTGGAATGACCAAACATGAGTGGCACAGTGCCAAATGCACCAGCCCCATATATCAGGCTATATTGTACAGTCAAGCCCACTTATATCTAACCCGTTTATAACGAAGTTCCGGTATAACAAAGTTCAGGCTATTCCTCGTCGAAGAGAGGCTAGGAAAAACTGGTCCACTTATAACTAAGTTTGGTTATT
This sequence comes from Platycnemis pennipes, assembly GCA_933228895.1. Lineage (NCBI taxonomy): Eukaryota > Metazoa > Arthropoda > Insecta > Odonata > Platycnemididae > Platycnemis > Platycnemis pennipes. The sequence continues at coordinate 61,019,103 of OW121853.1, forward strand.
ACGAAGTAAATATTTGGCCCCCTCAACTTTGTTATAAATGGGCTTAACTGTATATCATTTCTAAAAGCCATTTTACACTACATTTTTTTGTACAATTTCTTGTACAAACGCTGGTATGAGGAAAATTGTACCTTGTAAAGCAGCAAATTGTGTGAACGCTTGTGCGAATGTCTGAATGGCGGAATGGAAAATAGAACCTGTTCTAACTCCATTCAAACAAACATACAATTTCGTTCAGTTTCATGCATTCGTTTGTACAAAAAATTGCACCGTGTAAAACGGCCTTAAGACAATGGAACAGTAATATCATTCTTGATTTTGCTTTGATTCCATGTCAATTCATTTACATCAACTAAAATTATTCATTTAGCATGAGTAGGGATCGAAAGGATTTATTATGCTTCTTTTCTCTTCATTAATTTAACCGTGCATAGTATCATTTATGCACTATATATAAGGGGTACCGTCCAACCAAAGTAGTGAGACTAATGTCGTCCCTCTTTTAGTAGTGATCTTAAGAGCCCCTTTGGAGAATTCATATGCAATTAATTTGGTACCACTTTTGACCATTGCTAGTTGATGTAGAATCCTGTTATGCCATCATAGTCTGCTGTGTATATGTATAACAATTTCTCATCAACTCACTGAATTTTAAATGTTTGTAGTATGACTAAAGGAAACAAGAAAAAATATAAAACAGGAAACAGAAAAGTTCTGTAAAAGTCATGTCAGAGTTATGTTGTAACTGCTCTAATGGAATAGTTGCAATATTCAATTTTTTATGAGTAATTAACATTTACAATTTAAACAATGAAGTCCATGGCTATTTGGCACAGCCAATGAATAAGCCAGCCTTTTTGTTTCAACTTAATTCACTCCTATTTTATGAAAAGTAAACTGTGAAACCCACAAGAAGTCAACCATAATACAATTCTTTTATCTCCATTGATGTAATATTGGGTGAACAATGAACGCAATAAATTAATAACCCTTCGGTGGTCATGGCTAGAGCTGTGTGGCTTTTCAAGTTTGTATTCATTAACCAAAATTTAGATTGTAGGTTGTGATGACAATATTAATATCGGATATTGTGTATTGGGTGGTGATATAATTGGAGTGTCAACATTGAATTGTTTAAATATTGGTTGTTCATGTTTTTTCCTCCGAGATGTTGGCTCAATAGTCCAATTGCAAGATGATACAAGGAACACAGAGGTGCTCTTAACATGTATTTTGATACATGTTAAGGGACTGCAAAAGTGAAGAAAACAAATTACCTCTGATGTTCGCTAAGACATCACACAGGACTGTAATGAATCTTTTCTTTTCCCTGTATGATTTGCACCTTGTAGTTTTATTTTTTAGGGAAATGTGGATGTAAATGCAAATTTTTTTATCCATCCTGAAACGAGATTCAGATGGCCCACTGGTCATTGTTATAGATTTGATCTTGAGCTCTAATCTAAACAGGTACAACCTTGGTACAGCTTGGTGAACTTCACCCCTTGCCACACACCCTAGCGGTGGCTTGCAGGGTATCATGTAGATGTAGATGATAAATTTCAATTTTTAATTGTGAAGCACTATAATAATGAAGGTCGGTAGTAATAGTGATAGACAGCATTTATGTGAAGATATATGTCATCATCATTGGTCAACAATCCTAGGATTGGTTTGATGCAGCTTTCCACTCAATTCTTCTATCGGGCAACCTTTTCATTGTGATGTAATTCTTCTCTTTTATATCCCTCATCACCTGTTCCATGTATGTACGAGGCCTGCCTTTTCCAATCTTCCCGTTCTCTTTTCCCTCGGCAATATTCTTCTTTGGGCCGTCGTTTCTCAAGATATGGCCGATTAAGTTGTCCCTTCTTTTTAGAGTTGTCAGCAGACTTCTCTTTTCTCCCACTCTTCTTAGGACTTCCTCGTTACTTACTCAGTTGATCCATTTAATCTTCATTCTTCTGTAGCACCACATTTCGAATGCTTTTACCCTTTTCTCCTCCACTTCTGTCATTATCCATGCCTCACTGCCGTAAAGAAATATGCTCCACAAGTATGTTCTGATGAATTGTTTCCTTACTTCTACGCTAGTATTTCCAGCTGTAAGTAGATACTTCTTTTGATAGAAAGCCCTCTTTGCCTGGGCTATTCTATTACCTATTTCTTTCTTGCTTCGTCCATCGTTGGTTATTCGGCTTCCTAGGTAACTGAACTCTTTCACCTTATCAAGCTTTTGTTTTCCTAGTTTGACATTAATATCATGCTTTTGTTTTCCTAGTTTGGCTTCTTCTTTCTTGCTGCACACCAATATCTTAGTCTTCTTCTTATTTATCTTCAGTTGATATCTGGCCATTGTCCTTTCCATGGTTAGCTTCTTGTTCAGATCCTTCTCTGTCTCTGCAATAAGAGCTATGTCATCAGTCAATTGCAGAATGCTGATTGTTTCTCCATGGATGTTCACTCCAGAACACATCTCTTTGATTTCATTAATGGCTCTCTCGATGTAAACATTAAAAATTACGGCAGACAGTGCACAGCCTTGTCTCACTCCTTTCCTTATTCTTGCCACTTCACAGCTGGGTCCAAATTTAATTGCAGCTACTTGGTTTTTGTAAAGACTGTGTTTAATTCTTTGGTCATTGTAAGACACTCCAATTCCCTTCAGATTTCCAAGCATAGAATCCCAATCCACGTTATCAAAAGCCTTATCTGAATCCACAAATGCAATGAATGTCGGCTTGTTCTTCTCCATTCTCTTCTCTATGACATTCCTAAGGGCCAATATTGCTTCTCTTGTACCCTTACTTTTCCTGAATACGCATTGATCTTCATCCAGGAATTCCTCTGCTTTTCGTTCTATTCTTCTGTAGATGATACTTGTGAGTATCTTCGATGCATGTGTTGTCAGGCTTGTCCTAAAATTTTTGTATTTCTCCACGTCTATTCTTTTCGGAATAGGAATTATGAGGTTTTTCTCGAAGTCCCTAGGAATTACTCCTGTTGAGTACATATCGCAGATGGTTTTGTAAAGATGAGTTAATGTTTTCTCTCATGCATTTTTAATTAGTTCTGCAGGAACATCATCAATACCATAAGCCTTATTCATCCGAAGGTCCCTTACTGCAGCGTCGTATTCTGATCTTAATATTGATGCTCCCATATGATCCTTTTCCACTTCGCTTTCCTCTTCGATCACTTTTGCGCTGAGATTGTTTCTGTTGTATAACTCTTTCAGATATTCTTTCCATCTCTTCACCTTGTCCTTGTTTTCAATTGAAATTTCTCCATTCTTGTCTCTTTTGGCATTGCATCTTGCGCTCCCTTCCTTGAAGTGGTTCCTCACTATCCTGTAGGTAGCTTCCACCTTTCCAAGTGCAAGGTTGCTTTGTACATCTTCGCATAGATTCTTCATCCACATCTCTGTAGCTTTCCTTGCTTTGAGACTTATTTTGCTCCTTATTCTTTTTTAGCAAAGCTGCCCTTCTTCAGTTTTCACATTCTTGTACACTCTTATTTCTTCTTCCAAGTACTTCTTTTGCAGCTTCCTGTAGTCCACATTTAATGTTTTCCCAGCGCTCTTCCACTGAATTCTAATTCAGGTTTTCTCCTATGTTGTTTCCTACTGCTTTTTGAAATGCCAGCTGATGTTGAGCCTCCTTTAGTTTTTCTACTTGCCTTATATTCTTCTTTGTTTTCTTCCATTTCTTGAATTTTAGATGGCAATTTATTATCACTAAATGGCGTTCACTCGGAACCAAATTCGCAATTTTGTACATGAATCTTTAGAATGAAACGAAAAAAGAATTTTAGTGAAAAAATTAATCTTCTAACCACAACCATTCGCTCATAAATCAAAAATTAAAATAAGCAAAAGGTGACACCCACCGAAAAAGCTGCTTTGATACCATTGTCGTCAGTTTCCCCACGTCCTTGACTGCTTTTAGAGGAAGGGAAGGATGTGGAGGGGGGTTCTTGGAGGGTCGGCTCGCACAGATGCTGTCGCAACTTCTCCTATTGGCAGAGTCAGCTGTCTCTCCCCCATTGCGATAAGGCAAAGTAGCTTCGCGGGCTCAGTTGTGATTGGATGAAGTCGATGTACGTCAGAGGTTTCACCATGCCCACTTTTCCAAAAGGGTAAAAAACGTGTTTTTCGCCACTTATAACTCGAGAAATAATTGACGCATCAAAAAATAGAAAAATAAGGGTCTTTTTATTTTACAAACTATCATATTAGGCAACAAAAAATATATTAAACGACCCCATTATGGTCACTATCGATGTCTGCCCCAGGGTAGCTTTTGCAGTCCTTCACTTGGTTTCTAATTCTTTGCTTCACTAAAATGTAGTCTACATATTTGAAATCTTCCTGTGTCTCCAGGCATTTTCCACATGTATCTTCTTCGGTTGTGATTTTTAAAAATGTGTTGGCAACCACTAACTTATTTTGTGTGCAGAACTCCAGCAGTCTTTCTCCTCTTTCATTTCGATTACCCAATCCATGTTTTCTAGTTCTTCTTCCATCTTGACCTTCGCCGACGACCGCGTTCCAATTTCCTAAAATAATTAGGTTTCTTCTCCTCTTAAATGTTTTATAACTTCCGTGATATCTTCGTACACGTCTTCCACTTCTTCATCTTCGTAGTTCGTCGTAGGCATGTTAACATGGTATCAACACTTTCACATCTATTATACTTTCATTGTACTGCAGGAAACTCTTCACACGCAGTCCTGCACTCCTCCTGAGCATTATCTCTACTCCAGCGTTACCATTCAGTGATCCAGTGTGAATAATTCTATAACTTCCACTCCAAAAGTCTCCTTCGAGCCGTCTCATTTCACTGATTCCTAATACATCGAGGTCCATTCACCGCATTTCCACCTTCAGGTTCTCCAGTCTTATGCAGGTCCGAAGTGATTGCACGTTCCTACCCTAAAATGACTATCACACTTGACTGATGTACTCTCTCGGGTAGTCCCCGCCCGGAGATCCGAATGGGAGACTATTTTACCTCCAGAATATTTTACTCGAGAGGGTGCCATCACGTCTTGATAATAAAGGAAAGAGTGGAGTAGCTACGACTCCTTGGGATAATAATGTGGTGGTTTCCCCTTGCCTTCCACATCGCAGTACTAAAGTCGTTAAAGTAAATGTTACCACGTCTGTAGTGAAATGAGTGTCGCTGTACCGACCACTGTGGTCTCCCCCTCACTCATGTGAAGAAGAGCTGCTGCCCTCTTCTCCGGGTGACAAGAAGTGTAATTGTTGGTGGCCTACCGTCGCCAAGTCACGGCATCTTCACAGGTTCTGTTATATTTAGAGGCCTACCTTACCCAGGGATAGACCAATACCCCCTCGGAATGCCGTCGCTTTTTGTCCACGACTGCTTATTCGATGAGTAAACTCTCTTATCTCACAGCTATTCACTATATCTAGAGGTCGACCCACCATCCGCAACATGGTGGATGCACTCGGCTTTAAGCTAAGCCACGAGAGGTATATGTGTATTTAATCAATATCCAATGCCTGCTATGGGATATTGAAATGTAAATATTTAAAAATGTTGTATACCACTGCATATATGGAATGCCTCTTAGCTGTAGCCATGACAAAAGCTGATTTTATGTTTTTCAATGTAGTCTGGTAAGAAATTTCAACCATTTAAAGCAAATTTTAGGATCTCCTTTCCGTTATAAGAAGAGTGTCCCATGTTCAACACACAAATGGTACCCAAAATAGGTGTGACATAAAATTACTTTTGTACTTGGTACCATGTACGAGATAATTTGAGAACCAAGGTAGTCATTGAACTAAGGTTTTGAGGGTTGAATCAGGAGTGCCCACTGTGTCTTAGTTGAGTCCCAGGATCATTGGTGCTTTTTGTGATACAGATGTTGCTAGTAACTTGCAGGAATGTGAGCCATCGCTGCCCGAGTAATGATTAATCAAAATGCGTTGAAAAATTTGTGAAACATCAGATGTTGATTAATTTTTAAATGTGAAGCATTATGTTTCTGTTAACTATTGAGCACATACTATTTGATTTAAATTTTTTTCATGCAATAAATTTGTAAACACTTTCACCATGGTGGATGTCTATCGATATCCTTTAATTTCTCCCAAAAAATGCAGAGGACATGTATTATTGACAACTTATCTACTCACTCATTTGTTTTTGAGCCAGGCTGTCAATTCGCAGCTCTAGCATTACTCAAAAGCTTGCCTTGTTCCTTCTAATTTATATAAAAGTCATAAGATGGAGCATGTGTCAGGTCTTTCAGCCCTGTCACTAAAAATAGCTGCATGATGTGCACTTCACATATAGCCTCGCTTTGTATTATGTATTTCATGCATTTAAAAATTACAAAACAAATGTTTTATGAGGAATAAGAATTATTTATTTTATTTTTCACATTGCTAAACCTCTGTATGTATTTATTCTTCATAAGTGGGAATGATTCACAGAATAAATATGGTGAAAACATTCAAGTTCCTCAAAAAATACTGTTGTAAGTAAAATTTCAAAACAATCATTAACTTGTTATTTATTGAAATGCAGTACTTTAATCAAAATAAGATAGATAGGTCTTTATACTCGTACATAAAAACAGTTATATTTTCGTCCAATTAATAATTCTGTAAGAAAAATTGGAAAAATGTGCCAGCATTCTTAGAAAGTCATCCCGTTAAATGGTCACTAGTGAAAGTGTTAAACTGCTTATAAAATCTAAATTCACGAGATATCTTCACCCTGCCAATTGATTATTGCACTTTGCATGTCTATCATAATGTTTTATTTTTTTGTTGTAACACAATGAGAAATTCTAGCAAGTAGTGCTTGAGACATTGTCTTGAATGTCTCTCATTACATTCCGAATGATACATAATAGTGCTGTTATCCATCAAAGGATTTTAGATCCATCTTTTTTGATCTTCATGTGTCATGAAAGAAAACTTTTTCTACAGCTTCAGCAAAATTTTCATGCTCTAATCTTATTTGAATGTTATTGTCATAATTATCTTAAGTTTATTATTATATTTTTCATGTGAAACGAAATTCTGTTGGGATAACCCCCTAAATTTTTGTCTCTTTTTGTCAATTGTGTTGTTAGTACAGCCAATTCACAGATTTCATGCTGCAGAGACTGTTAAATCATTGGAAGTGTGGATTTGTAATCATGAGAACCTAGATGTTAGAATTTTTGCTAATAAGAAATATTTGCTTTGCTTGCTGATGTTTCCTAACTTTGATTGACAGGAGAAAGAGCTGAAGTTTGTGAAGGAGTATTGCAACCAAATAAAATATTTCCTTTCATCAAGTGAACAGTTTCTGAAGAATATCAATGCAGCAGGTACCCTTTTGCGAAATAATACATAATAATAAAATGTGATTCCAATTTTTTTTAAATACTGTATCATAAAACTGGGCTGTATAAATAAATAACCCTCCTTTTAACTGTGATGATTTTACCTAATTATTTTAGTAAATTATATTATGTGATGAATATTGATTAATGAATGTCAATGTTATATGTTTTATGATATCTATATCCTAGGCCTTTATCAATCTTTGGATTCCATGGTTGGGAAATTCCAGGGTATGGATAAATGGATGTGTGCCTGGAAATGACAAAATATATAAAGATGTATATATTGATATACCTTTATTCCATGTGTTTAATTGTGTTATAAAATAAAGAGGAATATGTTGAAAAATCTTGAATTATGAATTTAAGTAATCTGCATCAGTCAATTTCGGTAGCAGCTGCACGTGGCACCTTGTCAACCAAGTTATCATCCCCTATACAAGTTGCATCTTCACCCTACAGGGTGAGATGCGACCTGGCCACTGATGTAGAATATCCTCAATGTGAAAACATTCGTGCTGTCAATGTGGGTAGGAGTCCTTGAGGCATTTAGACCTGTTGGTCCATAGTTTTTGCCAGTCATTGTGGGTAATATTTGGTGTTTTAATCTTTTATTAACATTTTAATACCTATGATTACATTTATAATCAATTTTGATTCCATCGAATGGTTTTCAGATTAATATTTTCATAAAATTTTAAATAGACTTCTAATGGCATCATGAGCAAAGCAAAGTTGATGTTTAGCATCACTATCTCAGCCCAATTCTCTCGTAACATTCCATCGGTGACACAAATGATTATGTGCCTCCTTAAAAATTATTTATATACTATAAGCCTTGGCATGCCCACAAAATTTTTTTCTTCTGGATGGGACCCATGTATCAGCATTTTACCTAAATTACAGACTTCTTTGATGATTTGTTGCAGTTTTAAAGAAGCAAAATTTTCTCATGTAAGCCTCTGTCCAACTATCATAAGGTTTTTGAATTTCACTGTTGTTCACAAATATCTTTACTTTCAGTTTTTGAAAAAGAGCCTGTTTAGTTTATATGGTAATCTTATTGAAGCATTCAGTCACCTCACATTATCTTTCAATGTTTTTAATTCACTTCCCATTTAATTGTCAATGCTTTTAGGTGGAAAACTGTATAGGTAGAAAATTCATTACTCCTAGAGTTTTACTTGTAAAATTGATTTCCCTTAACAATTTCTATTTCCTTTTGCTGAAAGGCATATGTGTTTTCAGAATCTTCGTTTGCAATTACTTTCTATGGCATAATGGGATCTAAAATCCAGGAAAAATTACAAGTATATAATGGGTATTGTAGCAAATGTTTTTGAAAATGTTCAAGATTATGTACTAAAATAAAATAGTTTATTTGGGCCTTCTACTCGTTTGAAAGGATTACAAACTTTGAATATATTAATGTATATAGAATGTTAGTTTTACTCATGAATGCAGCCACAAATTTAAAATGTTCACTTCCTCATAATCAATAGATCCTAATGATAATAGTCACTATTAGTTGATCATTAATTTAATTGTTATTACTGAAGAAAGTGTTTCACAATATTCTGAGAAAATTTAGGCATGAGAAATGACGATTCATTTTTGGTTGATCTGTAAATGTTTAATCTATAAATTATGGTTTTTCATGTGAAATCCTTACTTGGATGGATCTTTTGTAGTGAAATTCTAAAATTTCTAATTCTCGATATTTGTATGTTAGGTATTGCTTTTTAAATTAGGTCATCTGTAAAAAGGTTATTTCTACAGAGTGACAGAAATAATCATCATTGCTAAAATAGCTGGAGTGAAACTTGTTTGTGCATCAATTCTAACTTTTTGTTTACAGATCTTCCTCTATACACTGTATAATGAGAAAATATAATGCATCTCTCCTGAGCTGCAGCTCTCAAGCCATAAAAACATATACTTACCTCAAATTAATGGGTATTATTTCGAAGAAGCTGAAGCTTCTACTTAATTAAATGGCATCGTAAATTTAAGAGTAAAAATTCTTGTCTAAGGCAGTGGGGTAAGGAATTGTCAGTGGCACAGCAAGCTTTAAAGTATCCTCTTTAACTAAGGAACTGGGATATCCAGGGCAGGGCATATTTGGTGAAAATGGATAACATTTTTTTCCTAGGATTATGAGGTACCAGGGTGTTATCAATGTGTTTTATTGTTTTTAATATGAATTCATTAGGCAGCTAGCTGAATGGAAATTAGTGGGGGGCAGCCACAAGTTGCCTCAGGAACATTTAAAAGCCCAAGAAAATGGATGATAATGCACCCCTCATGCATACAGTGTGGTTCTAGGCAACTACCTTATGATTTACACTTCTTATTCATGCTTCATTTTTTTTATTTGAATACTTCATTTTGGATTTGAGATACTTTATTTTTATCTTGTTTGGTAAAACTCCCTGCTGGCTCCAATTACCTACTTAATCGGAAATGTAGGATCTATTCAACGTATTTATTTTGGCATATATATTGGTAAATGTTTATTCATCTCCTTCAGCCATTAGTTAATGATATTTACTTCTGTTTCATCACCTCTCAGTTTGAAAATAAGAATGAACTTTGTAATTTTCCACACGTTTTTTATTAACCAACCGGTTTCAACACTTGTCATCATCAGGGACATGAGTCCCTGATGATGACATGTGAGTGTTGAAACCTGTTGGTTAATAAAAAACGTGTGGAAAATTACAAAGTTCATTCTTATTTTCAATCATGGAAAAATTCCACAAGGTGACGGCCGAAGTTGTTTCATCGACCTCTCAGTTTATTCAATTCATAAACCACTTCTATCTCATTTAGTCTTATCTTATCAGCCACTTAACTTTGCCTGCTGGTGGAAGTTTTATTGATGTTAATATTTTGTGTTTATGTCTTTAATAGGGTGTTACTGGATTACATGAGGTATAACAAAGGAAATCAATGAAAGCTTCGAAATGAACAGACCTTGAAGGTATGATTGATTGTTACTTCAGAGATTTTTACTCACCTTTATCTAATTTTTTGTTCTAAGTAAGTTCTAACTTTGCTCTCTCTCTCATAACTAGCCATGTAATGACTAGCATTTCAATTGATGGGAACTTGGTACTTTGTCAGTAATGCTCTTTTAGTATGGACATTCCAGTCATAATAACATATCAGTAAAAATTTTTGTTTTCAATATATTATATGCATTGCATGTTATTAATTGTTGAGATGAGAGCATGTGTAGGAAGGGAAAGATTTATGAAATTGATTTATACTTTGTGGAATGTTCTCTTGTGGCTTGGAAAGAGAAATCAGAAAAAAAAATTGGTCAATGAGTTTATTTGCCTGATCAAGGTTTTAAATATGTATGTCCCTCTTGTAATCAGAAGTATTTTAGCTGCAATGTATGAGCAATAAAGAGGGTCAGCTAGAACATATTGATAGATTAATGAGGGTTATGTAATATCTGACATTAGCAATGACAAGTGAGAAGACAGTCGGATTGGGAATGTTTTCATTATATCCTTATAGTCCTCACTTATTAAGATAGCAGCACCCACAGCAACCAATATAGTTCTCATCTTCTGTTCTTGTTATGTTGAACATATGGCCATGTGTAGAAGTGCTGATCAATACTGTTGTATTTTCATTGATATGTGTTACCTTACGGGAAGTGGAAGAACTAAAGGAAACTCAACAACTTTCAAAAATACATGGGAATGTGGAAGTTGCCTACAAAATGGTGAGGAATCGCTTCTATAAATGGGCCAAGATGCCCATTAGGGATGAAAATGGAGAATTCTCAATTGAACTGTAAATTAAATGAAGAGATGGAAGGGATTTTTGGTTCAGTTGTACAATGGAAGAAATCTTTATGGGAAAACAAATAAAGAGGAAAATGAAGTTGATTAGGATAATTTGGGAGCATCGCAATTAAGATCTGAATTTGACCCAGCTGTAAAACAACTACAGATAAATAAGGCTTCCGGAATAGATGATATTCCTGCTGAACCAATTAAAGAGAAAAGTTTGCTGAAAACTCTAAAAAGAAGACGTGACAATTTAATCGGCCATATCTTAACCCTTTCGTGCCGGAGCCTTAGGAAGGGAATTTTTCCCATGGTATGAGGAGCATGAGAGGTTTCTTTACTCTCCTGTCCTGAGCTCCCTCGTGGTGAAGTAGGCAGATATGCCGTACCTGCCATTTTGGGACCTAACTCAGTGGGACACCGCAGACCCCTTCCACTGGGATCCAACAACCAACCCTTTAGCAGCCTTTTTCGCACTAGTAGTCTGATTGATTGAATTAGCAGTGTTTTTTTAACCCTCATGTATAGTCCAAAAATTTAAACTTAAAAATGGATTCCATGTGTTTTGCTGACCACTTGAAAATTTTTAATGAAATTCTAGTGTTAATATTAACGAATTTAAGGCAAATCCTTAATTACAGCAAATTATGGTTTTTCAAAACTTTCTTCGGAATACTGCAAAACCATATTCATCATCCTTCTTTTTCATCCGGGCTTTGGACCGGCATTGGTGAAGTTAAACATATTTTTTATTTTATGTATTTTTTTCATTACTTTTAAGTAATACCTTTTCCGGCTAAATGGCTGCACAATTTATCTTAAGTTGTAAATAGCCCGTCAATAAAAATAAATATTCCTATGGACAGGCACATGGATGTAGAAATGGATTCTTAATGACAAATTCTAAGAAACTAATGGAGAATCCAGCAATTCGGTGAAAAGATAGAAGTTAAACACGAGAGATATCACTACAGGTGTGGAGATGATAATTCTTCAGTTCCTTCCAATTTCTTCCCCAGCTCCAGATTCCCCGTTCGAAATTCATGAGCAACTTAGCATCGAGTCTCTTCGCGTGTATCTCTCTTTCTCTGTAGATGTAAAAGGTTAACTCGTAGCGATAATAGTTTCTTATTTGATCGCAGTTAATGGTGTCGTTCCCTTCTCTATGCTCCTTGAAGGCGTTACCATATTTTGTGTCCTCTCGGAATATCGGTCAGAACTAAATATTGCTTCGAGTTCTCCGGTTCTTTCTCGGGGAAGATGTTCCCGTAACCTCGAGCGATTTACGCACGAATGGGATAATTCTGAATGACTGCCGGTATCGACCACCACCCGTTTGCTGAACCTCCAACAATGTAAATAAGGCTGCTTGACCATTCAAGGCCAAGCGCCATCAGGCGGAGAATGACCACACCAGTCACGGGACACAAAGCTTATGAAGTTACGTAACCATTCCTCTGGTAAAAAAAACCTTGGTACATCCATTGCGGGAAATGAGTTTCTACTGACATCATATACCACGTCTTTTAGATTTCAGATCTCGTGGTTTTTCGAACCTCGGGTTAAAGGATTGGTCATTGTGCTTTTATCGCATATTTTATCGTACATGAAGGCATGCGGTGAACAAAATGCTTTGGGTTAATTTCCGCATGATATAGTTTAAAAAATCGATGTTTCTCCTCCAGTTTCACGTCTTCTTAGTTGGTCTAATGTTTTGTCTCTATTGGGGAGGGGAGCCTTTACATAATTGAGGTAGCATGGAGGGTGAGTAGAGATTTGGGAGGTGTAGTTGGGATTTTCTAGGAAGTATCGAAACCATGGTTCACTGAGTTTTGGTCGTGGGTGCTTGTGTATTTTTATTTTTTTCCACTACCGCCGAAAACAGCACGCGTGACCTTTACATCGGGTTATTAACAATGTAATAACAGACGAGCACACACAGCCATGTCCTGAGTGGTGGAAAAACCCACTCAGGCGGGACTCGAACCCACGACCCTAAGGTTAGCAGACGAGGACTTCTCTCTGATAAGCCGCTTCTTTGACAAAAAAAAACTTTCCTTTGCCATGCCAATTGTTTTCTTTTTATCGTTTTTTTTATTCTATGACAATGCCCTACCTTCCAAACCCTTTTTACCTTTTTTCCCCCCCATCCTTCGTCATTTGATACGCATGCACTTATATGTGTTCCTTGGAGAGTTAAATCCCCGGCTTGCCGTCCTCCAGTTTTCATCATTATTTTACGAGGGGAACTCTCAAAAATTTACAGCGACGAATTCCTTTCTGAGTTTGGAAGATATCAACGTCCCGACCTACATAGGCAGGACGGTAAACGTGTCACCTGGTGGCGTAGTAGCCGCGAGATGGGATTGGGTTGATGCAGTAGCAAGGGCATGGATAAGATTCTATCCATGGCCTTGGGCAGTGGTGTAACTACTGGTCTCTCACCCAGGCAGCCCGGGTTAGAATGCTGGGAGTAGAAGATATTTTTCATTAAAGACCCGCCTAATATTTGAGTGCTTTGAGGAAAGTCCAGCAATGTGTCCGTCGGATGGGACGTTAACCCATGGTCCCTAGGGCTCTTTCGGCAGACGCTGGGTTCGTCTCCACCCTTCCATTCCCATCCTGGCACCTTTCTTCTCGGTCTATAGCGCTTATAAGTGCTGGCACAGGCTTGAAAACAATATGCATAGTCGCGAGTTCGCGCCACGTATCGGGCAAGGAAATCGTGGTCGTATTGTTCTTAGGTTCATGCTTAAGAGTGTGGTATGAATTTAAAGCACTTAAATATACTGTTGTGCCGTACTACGATCCTCAGTTTCGTTAAATTTGCTATCTCATCGCGAGGGTTGCTATTTCGGCCTTGTACTTGATGCTTATCTCAATTGCTGCTATGGATACGTTTGTATGTATTTTTATGTGCCTTCGGGACGCAATATATCTCCAGCTAGTGAGCCGAGCTTCTGGCCGAAAGACAAGATAAAAATTGCTTTATCTAGAATATGAAGGGCAGATGGCCGAGAGCGGTGGAGAGGTCGAGGTACCTGCAAACTTTTATTATAATTGTTATAAACTTCCTAATTTGAGTGTTGATTCTGTTTCGGATACAATTTTGACTATTTTTTCTCTATCAATTAGCCCTAGAAAATGAAGAAGTGTACAGTCTAAATTTATCATAAGTCTACCTACTCGTCTAGCACCGCACCATAAAGTCGCCTAATTTACTGCATGGTTTGTGAGCAAAAACCTCGAGATTTATTCACTAATTGTTGGTGGTCGATTGTCATTCGGCGGCTCATGCGATAGCCCTGGGATGTATGCATGGTCATTAGGGGCGGCGTATATGATCGATAAGTGCTTCCTCCGCTATAATCATTCATTTGCACGCAACCATTCATCGTCGTTTTGTTTGGTTTTTGCAGGCATCTATATATTAATACATTGTGGCTATTTTCTTCTTCGACCGGTGCAACTACACACTTCGACTTTTACCAAGGACCAATGAATATTTCGTTTTTAATTTTGCCTTCAATCCCCCACTGTTTTTACATTGTCCTAGTCCCGACGATTGCTCTATTTCTACGCGTGGGTGTATGTAAGGAGATGTTAGCAACTAGTGAAACTTAATTTTATGTATTAATGTGCCATCTGAATTGTATGGTCCTTTCATCTTTCGACCCAGCAAATTGCGCTACAGAAAAGGAGTTTATAAATCTACTAGTTCTCGCTTATATCGCTCTTACTTCGTCTTTGCCTGACGAATCTAACGATTTGATAAGGAATTAAATAATCTTATGGTTATCAACATTGAACTTGGATCACTTTTTGGAAAAGTTAAAGGCACTTCAGGATTAGGGGGTCCTCCGTCTTAATTTCCGTATTAACTCCGGGGCGCTTGCTTTTCCAGCGACATTTTTTTCACAAATCCGGCGGAACTTATATGTAATTAAACTGATTCCCTGATTTAATCACTTCCTGATGGGTCCCTAATATTTAATTCGCAAACTTATTGCTATCCAATAAATGTTGATTGACTACTTTTCTCGCATGTCCCGTTTGTAATAAAACCAATTTTTTTGCACAAAGCTACTCACAGCATTATTACTGGTTATGCTATTTGTCAAACTAAACTGTACAACCTAGGGTTCAAACGGATTCTATCGCGTAGACCCTCATCACCATACTCAATAAGTCATTTCTGGGCCTTCATGATATTACTTTTCGATCGATTTGCCTTTTCGACTGAAACCAATGTTTCAAACAGCCTAGTGAATCGAGCCTCCAGTTCTCCGTTGGCCTATGGCTTCAACCGCGGAGTTGGGGATGGAGAGAATTTTTTTAACCATTCCAGCCGACCACGCGAGGATGGCCAGCATTTTTCTCACGTCCGGGGTTACGTAAGCAATCGATGTCGTAGAGGCCGCACTTGGCTCGCGTCTTCCCTACTCATTTGACCCGTGTTCGCTCGAAGAATGCATTCTTTCCTTAGGCACGCTCGGAAATTCATCCTCGGCCCTTTGTTTCGTGGTTAAAGCCCCATCATCATGCCCTCCTAGTTGGAACGTAAGGAAGGAGGTGGGCCGGAGAGCATAAATTTCTTTCCGAAAGTATTTGCTATACACTCCACTCTTCAGAGAGCCACCCTTTAGACCTTCTTCTTACTCGGAACGGGAGAACTTGTACACCTAGAAGTAGTTGTTCAGGGAAGGCACCAACAACTTAGGCCCACTGTCAACGAAAGGTGCCAAAGGGTCCGTGATTCAACTTGCTTCCCATCCGGCGGACTGAGTATTGAACTTGAAGTGAATTCCACGCAACACTCAAGTAGGGATCGGTGGGCCAATGAATAATGTCTGCCGTGGATAATTCGAACCTGGGCCCTAGGAGTGGGAAGCCAGTACTCTTAGCCATTCCGATCACAGCTTACACTCCTGGAAATGTAAATGAATGATATTGATGATGGCGTACACAATATGGGTGCGTTGATCTCAAAGTGCAAAATCTTCGAGCTTGAACATATTTCTACTCGTAAAAAAACTCGAAAAAAGTAATCAGAGGCTACAAAACTGGAAATTGTGAGACATTCACCCAAAGTACTCTTGGTTTAACTATTTCGCAGCGGTTTATTTCGTATGTTAAACGTTTTTTTCCCACTTTTATCATCCAAGCTTCTGTTATCTCTTTCTCAGGTCATGATGCTTTCACATTACACCGACCAGGGCAGATAAGGGTCGGACAAAAGCAGTTTTCGTTATCATTACCGAGGTCCGTTGCGGTTGATAGGGAATGTTTTGAAACTCCAGATATTCGGGCATAGTAGTACCAGCTGTTTTCACGACTTCTTACTTATTTCCAGCGAAAAATTACACGTCGGCTATGCATATGTTTCCTACGCGGGTTTTCAAATGATCTATCTGCAGCGATAGCCAACACAAAGTGAAGAGCGTGATGCAGGAATTGAGAATTTCGTTTTTAGTGAGAGATCATGGGGTTTTTTTCAATTAAAGAATCGTCAACTCCGTCAGCCACTTTTAGAACCCAACGTTGACAATATTTAAATATACCAACGGTGCATTTTTGGGCTTAAAATCATTAAGCACCCTTACTCTTAACAATAATCTCTGATTATTAAGAATCAGTTTTTGATACTAAAATGGTTATTTTATACCTGCCGGGATTCGAACCCGCGACTTCCTGGTGAGCGGTCAGTACTCTAATTTCAAAACTACCAAGTGTTCATTTGCAGGAAAAAATTAGGAAACTCTCTTAGAGAATGTGACGGAGCGGTACGGTGGGGTAGGGGCAAAAAAGTGGAAAATCAACGTTACGTAATTTATGTACAGTCCCTAATGTCGAGGTAGCTAATTAATTATTACGTTTTAGTCGATGATGGGTCTTCGATAATGTCATCACCTCCCGGCTATTGTAGAGAGCTGCCGTCCAGCGCAGCATATGAAATTCCTGGAAGAAAGTTTTCATTCGTGTCCTCGGGGGGATTCAAGGCCGAATCATTTTATCTCGATGAAAAGAAATAAAATTTCTCAGTCTAATAATGCTTTGAGATATGGATTGAGAATCAGCCGATAGACTTTACGATCGAGGACTTCTATTTAAACGAATTCGCCGTTTTCATCCATTGGTGCTCACTGTCATAGTCATTCAGCATTATCTCTGGTAAGGCATGAACATGTTGTGCAATAATGGACTATCTTTAGATGATTTTAAAAACGAAGTTTTTGGGGATCGGGTTGGTATGGTGGCTAGAGTACTGGCCTCCCATCCCGAGGGCCCGGGTTCGATTCCCGGCAGTGGCAGATTTTTCAGTGGAAAACCGGTCCCCACTTGAGTGTCTAGTCTAGTGCCTAGTGGAGGGCATTTCAAGTTCAGTACTCCGTCCGTCCGTGGTCCCCTTGGCGCCTTCCGTTAAGAGGAGGCTAATGCCGACGCCGGGTTTCTCTCCACCCTTCCTCCGTTCCCTGAAAACTCCTACTATTACCCAAATCCACCTATCCTATATGGCGCAAATGACCTCAGCTGTCGGTCGCCTCCCCTAAATAACCAACCAACGAAGTTGTTCTATTTCAAAATCAAATAAACTGAAATATTGGAGCGGGAAAAATATCTGAAAGCGCCAATTTTGTAATGGAGATAAGGCTTTCTTCACAATACGAACGAAATTAATTGTTTCAGGCGAAACTTTGTTGGAGTTCAATATATTCACAAGGAAAGTAAAACTTTGTGTTTCCACACAAACGAATAATAAGAAAGAATTTTAAATGCTTTTTTTGTGGCTTTTAGAATTTCAAGGGCACATACACATCTTTTGATCCGTCATTCTTGCTAGTTGGTTGGCGTGTTCCTTCTAATTGGGCAGCGGGTAATGTAATTTCAAGAGTGAAGCTTGATGTGGTCAAGGCCTTCCAGAAAGCCTTTACCTCCTTAACGAGGTGGATGGTGGAATTGGAGAGTGAAAAATTCCTAGTGTGCCATGTGCTAACGGCGCCACAATCATCGTTAATTTCTCACGTGGAGAAATTTCCATTTGCATCTGCATAATACGGCAAGAGTGATTTGGGAGAGCGTGAACCATCGTGGAGTTATCATTTAAACCATGCGGTCAAATCTTATGTTATTTGCGGGATTGTGCGGGTTTTTTTCATTTGCCCAAAATATCTTGAATTAAATGACCACTTCCTAAAAATCAACTCATCATCATCGCGGGTCAACAAACCTATGATTGGTTTGACGCAGCCCTCCACTAGATTCTTCTATAGGCCAGCCTCTTCATATTAACGTACTTCCTCTCTTTCACGTCCTTTACGACCTGTTCTATGTAACTCATACGAGGCCTGTCTTTTCCATTCTTCCCGTTCACATTTCCTTCGACGATTGTCTTAAGATAAGGCCATCGTGTCTTAAGATATGGCCAATTAGGTTGTCCCGTCTTCTTTTTATAGTTTTCAGCAGACTTCTGTTTTCTCCCACTCTTCATAGGACTTCTTCATTTGTTACTCGGTCGATCCATTTTATCTTCATCATTCTTCGATAGCACCATATTTCGAATGCTTCCACCCTTCTCTTCTCCGCTGCTGTCATCGTCCATGCCTCACTGCCGTAAAGAAACACACTCCAGATACCTACGTTCTGATGAATTGCTTCCTTACTTCCAAGCTTGTAATTCCAGCTGTAAGGAGATTCTTCTTTTGATAGAATGCCCTCTTTGCCTGGGCTATTCTACTGACTTTTTCTTTCTTGCTTCGTCCATCGTTGGTTACTCTTCTTCCCAGATAACAGAACTCTGTCATCTCTTCCAGTTTCTGTTTTCCTAGCGAAACGTTGGTTTTGGCCTCCTCTCTCTTGCTGCAAACTAATATCTTAGTTTTCTTCTTATTGATCTTCAGATGATAACTGACCATTGTCATTTCCATGGTTGTTAGCATCTTATCCAGATCCTTCTCTGTCTCTGCTATAAGAGCTATGTCATCAGCGAATCGTAGCATATCATGTCTAATTTTCAAACGCATTACCTTAGCGAAAGCCACGACCGGTTTATTAGGACATCACAAAAAAACAAATATTCATGTATTTTATCGCTCATGGAAAAGAAAAATTAAATGTACATTCAGTATCATGCAGGCATGCAAACATACCTACCAAACAAAAATCTGCTATACCTTTCATAAGTTCCCCCGCTACCTACGTTGTAATCTATTACTGTCCTTAATTGTCCGCGGAAAAAATGAATTTTGTAACCTCTCATTTTACTCTTATTTTACATGTAGGTATGGTATAACATGCCAAAGTACGCTGGAGTTTCAATGTATTTTTTAACATATTTAGGGGACCTTTCAGCCTTAAATTTCTGAATGAGATTTATTTTGTATCTTTATACATAGTCCGATAATGATTCCAAATTAATCTCTTCCAATAATTGCGATACATTGCTACGCACGCGTACAACCTTTTACCAACATAGCTACACTGTCTAATTCAGTTATCACTTCTAATTAATTTGGTTTGACTCGCTGAAAATTAACGTTGCACATTAGATGGAATGCCTTTTAAATAGAAGAAGAGACCGACAGCTTTACAAAATGTTTGCTATTTAAAGTGGGTGGCTATTTGTGAGCAAGCAAGTAGACTTTTAAAAGAACAGAGGGAAACCTGAGGTTGGCATCAACCTACTCTTGACCAAAGATGCCTTGGGGCTCCTGTGCTCAACCATCCCTTCGACGGACTGTGTACTGCACAGGGACTGCCATACAAACGTCTCTAATTATTGGGACGGTACTTATGTTACTGCAAACCCTCAGCTCCTCCCGGGATTTGATCTCTAGAGGGTGAGATCGGATGCCACCTAACTAAGGACCAACTAACTATCCCGATCTTGCTAGAATACATTAAAGGATTGCCACATAAACGGCATTTACTTTGTCAGGAAAAATATCCCAGTCACGCCATCAGAAATGGAAGCTATTACGTATCCACCCTCCCTCGGCTCAGCCCTGACTCCCTCTATATTGTGAGGCGTAATATTGTGTTGTGAAAGCGACGTTCAGAAGCGCCAAAATGATCGTGTCATAACTTTTTTGTGGACCGTTCCGGTTTTTTCCCCCGGAGTTTGCGTCGCTCTTGCCGCTTCGTCCGAAACGCGGGGAAAATTCCAGTCCCGCTGCTCTGGATGTCCATTCTGGCGGCCCTTCAATTGCCCTGAGGCGGAGGACTTGCCCCATTCATTAACCCCGGACGTCCTTGCGTACCATCAACTTCCTTAATCCAAGGGATGCTGCCGTATATCGTCATTGCTCGCGTCCCCTATTCCCTTTCATCTCTTGTTTCAGTACCACGCATTTATCATCTCGAGTGAGATATACTGGTGCATATGCGCAGCGTGTGCTTTCTCTTTAAACTCGAGGCCTTTGCGTAAAATAATCTCTTCTCAACAAATCAATGCTCATTAATCCTTAGAACCGTCTTAAACGAAGCTCTTCACTGTGCAGTCTGGTGCATGGAGAGATGCGCAGTGCCATAGCAACCAAAGTGGAATGGAAATTTTCCCAAAATCACCACTAATGGGTATTTTCTTTGTACAAATCCCAAGAATCTTAATCATAGAAGTGCTTCGCTCATGAGCCTACCTTTTACTAGCGTGTTGGTCACAGATCTTAAGTCATGATGATTTCCTAAAATCATTATTATGATCAAAATCATTTTGGTTTGGTAGTAGATAATATAAAACTAAATAAATATTTTAAAATCTAGAAAAATGGTCTCAAATTCGTTCAAAACGTCTTGAAGCGCGTTTGATTGGCAACGCATCTACATCTACATAATACCCTGCAAGCCACCATAAAGGTGTGTGGCAGGGGGTGAACTCTCACCAAACATGCACTACATATCGTGCATAAAAAAGGATTAGTACTTGTATAGGTGTTGTTCAAAACTACGCTATTTAAAAAAAGATAAAAATAGCAAAACATACATGCAAAAACATGCCGTTAGTTGGGTTAGCTATAAGTCCTTATACCAACATGCAGCTACCAATGTTATCCATTGCTGCACTCGTACTGGATATATTTACCGTTATTCATATCCCTAATAATACATCTACACGTTACCCTGCAAGCCACCGCGAGGGTGTGTGGCAGGGGAGGGCACATCGAAGCACCCGAGGGCTTTTGAGCGTATTATTGACCGTATAACTAAATTATCTTTGAAATTCAATTCGAAAAAATAATGCCCTAATATAAATGGTATTTATGCTAATAATGTATGGAAAACCTACCATTTTAGCATTTTAATATTCATCCTGTTGATTGGGACTCTTCGACATTTTTTTCGGAAGATAAGATAATTATTTTCTTTGTAATTATTTCATTGATAGTAGATTTAACTAATTGTTATCCTCGATATGCAATGGCTTTCTTATATTCATAATTCCTAATGTAGCGCCATCTTACAACGCCGATAGAAACAGCTCACTTGAAGCTGAGCTACTCCTTTCCCTACTGTTTTTTCGCCTTCGATTTGATTCTCATATTAATTTATGATTAATTGCCTCCAATTTTTAATAGAATTTATGGAATACAATAAATTCTCTAAAACTATTGGAAAATCATAGTTTACTATATTACATTCCACCATCTCAAATTAAATAGGGTCCGACATTTTGTCGTATTAACAGAGCAAATACCCCTGTGAATGAATTAAAATGATGATATGTCAAAGACTAAGGTTTGTTTTGTGACTCATTGTCATCTAAAATTCCATAAAGCTACTACCACAGGTTCTGCAATCTCTTCATTTCCGAGATTTTCAGCGAAAACTTAATTCCCGGCGTTTTTTGTATATTTTGTTAAACTTAGCTCTCCAATATTGTTAATGCGCAATGATTCTGAAAAATGATCACATCACATCACATGCACCAATAAAAGGAGAATCACCATCTAAAATTTCATCTTACAAACTGAAAAAAAAATTTTTTGTGACTTTTGACAGCTTTTTTCGATTTCAGCCCACTGTGGGGCGGTGTGCTACACTTGAGAGGCAATCCATACTGTAACTCAAGGAAAAATCGCTGAAAAATCGTTCACTTCCTGTATTCGAAGCCGGGTTCTCGAATTGAGAAGCCAATACTGGAGCCACACCAACCCCATCATTAAGTTCCACGTGTTAAATCCGGACGAATCAATTTCTCTGTTCAGGGTTATAGTGTTCCAGCAACATGAATATTATGTTTTATAAATTGGGGTGGTTTATTGGGTATTAGTTTAAAATATCATAGACAAAAAAAGAAGGGAAATGGATTAGGTTTTGAAGATTAGTTCTCACATTTCTGCTCTGCGCTAGCTAAAACAAATACTTTGAATCTCTTCCTTTGGAATCTATCCCTCGTGTCGTCTGCATGTGTTGACCTACCGGTTGGTTTTGCATTGGAATTGGATTATTAGTGATTGGATTGCGTTGGAATTACTTTTCAAGATATCTGGCGTGATTTTGTGTGCGGGGCAGGTTATCTCTGTACATGATGTGCTCAATGCTTCCGCTGTTGACCCAGCCGACTTGAAATCGTGGCGTTGCGTGGGAAGGGTCGATTCCTTCACGGTGGAGTAAAGCGATACTACGACAAGGCCAAATGAGTTCAAATAACAGATTGCGCAATCCGTGAGTGATCCCAGATTCTGTAAGGCTTAGAATACATGAACGCCCGTATGATTACGCTGGCGAGCTCTCAAGACCTTCACATGGATAAGCTCTGTTTCTCATTCTATGTAATTATCCACGAACGCGTTGGAAAACAAGTTTTACTCGCTATAATCAACATCCCTGTTTCTTTATATCCCTCAATTTCGTATCGAAAGTGATGCTTGTCATCTTTCGGCTGAAAGCTAGTAACAATGTCTAATCTTACTTTGATGAAACCCGTGTTTTCGCACGCTTCATTACTCGGTATCAGACATGAATAGTCGCATACTCTCATGTCCCCACTTCCACTCATTTAACATGTCCCCAGGCATAATTTATTTAAATCTACTGACCATCGAGCAAGCAACCTCAAGGTTGTGTTGCATGAGGGGAGATTTTACTAAACATACGCTTCGTACATTCACTAAGGTTTATGAGTCTAGTGAACGAGGAACTACAATGAAAATCATGCGGAACTCTCACTATAAAGTTCCATTTTCATCCAAAATGCAGGGAAATATTTAATAAATACTACAAATATGCATTGAATATATATTAAAGGTTTATACAGACGTGTACAAATCACTTAAAATTTACTATCCTAATCTTATCTCTGGTAGCTTGGGTTTATCTATTGGGTTAATGTTATCTCTCATGTGTGTAATGGCATGATCATGTTAAGGGAAATGTTTTTAAAGTGGAATGACGTCTTCATTTTGTTATGATCACATATTATGTGAGGGAAAAACGAATATTGAAATCTCTGTACTGCCGTGTACTTCTCTTGCCTTATCTGTGTGATCCTGTCTGCCGATATGGTGTATTCCTTCCGATTCCTTCGTGTTCCTTCCGATGTCAGATGCGTTATCAAAACTTTACTCAGACACCAAGAGCTTAGATTTTAATGTAAAAAAATATATAACTTAATTTAATGTCACGGAAGAAATGACGGAAAGCACATTGAATGAATCTCTCCATACATTTGTCTATTAATGTGTTAATTTAGTCATTGTGATTTTAAATATTTTTCAAAATACTGCCTACATTTTTTAATGACAAAGTCATTAATATTGCCAATATACTGGTGACTGCATTGCAGGACTTCATGCTGTTATTGTTTAAGTCAATTAGAGTTAAGGGAGGAAATATTGCGAAACGTATACAGTTTGAACGCAGCTGAAGTCCCTATATTAAAATTCAGACAAGGGTTGAATCGATCTTTAATCTGTTACGGTAATGAAGTAACAGTTGCTACTTTAAAAAAAAACTATGCCGGAGAAATTACATTTTCAATTTTTCATATTATTTATACGATGTTGTGCATCCATTCATGATTATTTTCGCGAGAAACTGACTGTGACATCAACTTCCCCGCGCTGTTAGGAAGCGTCATTGGACGTAGTGACGCCATATGGTGTTGTGGAGTATTTCTTTCGATCCGCTCCTTTCGGTGACTACTCTCCGCGTGAAACCATTCCGTGACTCATGACCACGAGGGAGATGTAGCGGATAAACTGGCATGATGAAGGAAGGGGAAGTTGGAGAGGAATCAAATTCTCCACATGACTTTCGTACACACGCTCTTATACTCTGCAGCATTTGTTTTAGCGCCTTACCAGCATTGTACGTTGCAAGCCACCATAAGGGTGTTTCATATTGGGTGACTCCACACCCGGCATGCATCATCGGTCATTCCTCGACTTTTCTTCGTCTTAGTTCATTCATCCAATATCTAATTCCACGTAATACCCTGCGAGCTACCATGAAGGTGTGTGGCAGCCTGTGAATCTTCAGGAGAAGCTTTACCTACATATTTTGACGTTTAGAAATCCATATCATAGAAACAAGGCAGTAGAGTGGCGATTGCATGAAAGAGGACATTCTTGTATGAGAATCGGGTTGGTGAGGTGGCTAGAGCACTAACCTCCTAACCCGAGAGTTCGGAATTGAATCCTGGCAGTGACGGACATGATAAACCAGTCCACACTTAAGTGCTCTGAGGAGATCACTTCAATCACAGTTCTCAGTCCGTCGAGTGGGACGTTACAGCGTGGATCTCTGGGCGCCTATTGTACGTCGGGTTCCTCTCCACCCGCCTGCCATTCCCTGAAAAATTTACCTTGATCCCAAATACCAACCTCCCGCCATGGCGCAAATTACATCTACATCTACCTACATCTACATAATACCCTGCAAGCCACCACAAGGGTGTGTGGCAGGGGGTGATTGCTCACCAAACATGCACTACATATCATGCATAAAAAAGGAATAGTATTAATATAGTAGTCAGAATTACACTATTTAAAAAAGATAGAAATTGCAAAGCAAACATGCAGAAACATTCTGTTAGTAGGGTTAGCTTTAAGTACTCATACCAACATGCAGCTACCAATGCTATTCATTGCTACTCTCCGATAGGACATATTTACCGTTATTCGTATCTCTAATTGTGCGAGGGAAAAAGGACATTTTGAATCGGTCAGTTCGGCAATCAATTTCTCTAATTTTATGATTATGGTCCAGTCTGCCATAGTAAGTTGGGGTTCGTAAAATATTTTTAACATCATCACTGAAAATATTGCCTTGGAATTTGTTTAAGAGATTAAGTCTAAATTTTAACCTGCGATCTGACAATGATTCCCATTTCAATTCATTTAATAGACTGGTTACGATAATATAATTATCGTATCGTCCCTTTACAAATCTTGCCGATCTTCGCTGCACACGTTCAAGTTCATTACTCAGACCGATTTCGTAGGGATCCCATACACTGGCAGCATATTCCAAATGAAGTCTTACAAGGGAAAAGTAGCTGATTTCTCGTACATGATCGTCACATTTACCCAATACTCTTTTGACGAATCCCAGTTTACGATTCGCTTGACCCATTATTTCACGTATATGTTTACCCCAGGAAAGATCATTTGTCAGTCTTATTCCAAGATATTTAATGGATTCCACGTTTGTTATTTCATTATTACTTATTTTGTATGTGCTAGGAGGAGAACTATTCTTTTTCCAAAAATTCATTACTACACATTTTTTAAAGTTTAATTCTAACTGCCATGTATCACACCAATTTTCGATTGCTTGTAGGTCATCATTTAAATATTGCTTATCGTTTGGGCTTAGAATTTCCCTGTACACAACTGCGTCATCGGCAAATAGACGAAGCTTACTTTTTACCACCTTACTTAAATCATTAATGTACAGAAGGAACAGGAGTGGACCTATCACACTACCTCGTGGGACACCCGAAGTGACTTCAATTTTCGGTGAGGTAACACCGTCCAAAACAACCCTTTGAACCCGATCATGTAGAAAATCACTTATCCAAGATATAATTTTATTGTCTAGCCCATAAGATTTTAATTTCAAAATTAGTTTGCTATGAGACACCTTGTCAAAAGCTTTTTTGAAATCTAGAAAAACAGCATCCACTGGAATATTATTTTCGCCAGAAACTAAAATATCGTGGGAAAAGAGAGCAAGTTGAGTTTCACATGATCTGCTCTTCCGGAAGCCATGCTGAAAGTTGGACAACAAATTCTGGCTATCTAGGTGCCCCATGACTGAACTGACAATTATATGTTCTAGGACCTAGCATGAAATGGATGTGAGAGATATTGGTCTGTAGTTAGATGGCTGCTCCCTATCACCGCTTTTAAAAATGGGCGTTACATCGGCTATTTTCCAGTCCATCGGTACGACGTGTTCAGTGAGGGATTTATTAAATACTATTTGAAGGTAGGGAGAAATTTCGGAAGCTAACTCACTATAAACGCGGGAGGGAATTTGATCAGGGCCAGGAGATTTGTTGGGACTTATATCTTTGAGTAACTTTTCAATACCATTACAGGAAATTTCTATTTGTTGCATCAGCCGCTGAAAGAGGTCAGGTAACACGACAGTTGGATCGCCGGAAGGTGGGTTAAAAACGGTTTGGAAGAAGGAATTTAGCAAGTTAACTTTGTCAAGAGTGTTTGTGGCCATTTCCCCCTTATCATTTTTTAGTGAATGTACGGTAGACTTATGGTCTTGCACCTCCCTGACGTAGGACCAGAAGACTTTTGGATTTTCTTTCAATTGTTCCCCAAGTGTTTTTCTTTTGAATTCGGCGAATGCATTACTAAGGGCTGTCTTTGCAGCGGATTTTGAAATTTTATAATTTTCAATTATTACGTTACGCTCATTAGTGGGCATATATTTACTATTTCTTTTCATTTTAGCATGACATATTCGCTGCCGTCTCAGGGATTTTCTCACTTCGGCATTGTACCACCTAGGTTCAGTGCTTTCTTTTTTAAATTTACATGGGATATATATATTGATCCCAGAGCGCATGATATTAATGAACGACTTCCAGGATCCCTCCGTACATAAGTTGATGGAAGACTTTTTAAAATCCGATAAGGAATCTCTTAGATAAATTTTAAAGCTAGGAAAGTCAGCTCTTTTAAAAATATAAATCTTTCTCTTTTGTTTAAAATTTTTGTCTAAAGTTAGTGCGAATTTTGCTGTTATAACTTTGTGGTCACTGATTCCATCAACCGTGTCAATCTTAGTCACTTGTTGTGGGATGTTGGTTGCCAGTAAATCAAGAATGTTATCCCCTCTATTAGGTGCTGTAGCTAATTGTTGCAGGGATAGTTGTTGGAGAACACATCTAATAGAGTCTCACAGATGTCCTTGTCCCTTCCTCCGGCTATGAAGCAGTGAGTTCTCCAGTCTATTGATGGTTCATTGAAATCGCCACCTATTATTATATTACGCTCACTGTTACGGGACGTTATAGAATTTATCTGCTTTCCCAGTTCTAATAATGACTCAACATCAGTGTTTGGGGGCCAATAGAAAGCGCAGACAGATATTGGTTTGGATTTAGGGCATGTTAATGAACACCAAACACATTCTAAGGGGTTGTCGGGAAATATTACTGCTTTGCTAATTATTGTGTTCTTGACTGCAATGAAAACACCACCACCTGCTCTGTTATTTCTATCTTTTCTATATATTTTAAAAGATTTGGGGAATATTTCTGAATCAGGAATGTCATCCGTCAGCCAACTTTCAGTTCCTATAATTACATCTGCTTCAGTAGTATGAATAAGGTGATGGAACTCAGGTATCTTGTTTTTAAGACTACCTATTTTAAGATTACCTTATATGTCGGTGGCTACCTCCGAATTTGGAGGTAATAGTAGTACATTCTTACATTTTTATGATAGACACGCAAGTGAACGAGCCCATAAACTAAACGTGTCTAGAACAATATACGTGCACCTTAGAAAATAATAAATACTCTCGCTGTATCGAATGAATTTGTGACTTTAAAGTGGCGAATTTTTTGTAGTCTTCACATTATCTCGTTATTTTTGTCACGACGATTTTCAAGCTGTTAACGGCGTTTCTCTCAATTTGTACGATATCCACTGATATTCGAGATAATAACCAGATATCTGTTGAGTCATTTCGGATTCCAGATATTTAGGCCATTCAGGTATTTAGGTCATTCTAGCAGATGCCGTTGGACAACAAGTTGCATGGCATCCGGTAAATATTTATCCAGGGTAACAGTGAGTTTTCATTGGTTAATTTTCGTCGCATTTACTTTTGCCACTTCTGCCGTAACTTAAGCTATTATAAATTAAAGAATACTCCAATAACTGTACGTTTAAGAGATATTGGTAATCCGTTGTAAATTTGTTGTTAAATTAGCAACAAATGCTTTTTTACCACTCTCCCCTTCTCGCTTCTCCTTTCCCAAGGTGTAACCTTGACCCCGCTCAATTCCCTTAACCCCTAGGTCCTGCCAACCGATGCCCTACCCGCCCATAGGCAATCTCCGTAGAGAGAAATCTCCAATTGTTCCTTCCATCCCTTCATCTCCTTTCACCACTCTACCTGCTTGGACGACATCGAGGCGAATTTTATTTCACCATTTAGCGGCCCAAAAGGTTGAAACGCGTAGCGATGTAGTTAGATGATAGCGATTTAGACGGGGGTGGGTGGAAATTGAGCAAGTACGTGTATATTTACTCGCAAAAATATCCTCAGAGAGAGATTATTTGAAAGCTGTGTCCATGAACTCGAGCTGCCATATTGAATTCATCAGCTGTTGCTTTTCAAATAGGTTGAGTAAAATACGAAAGCTCAATCTGGCGTCAAATTCATCGTGTCATTTCTAGGGTCTCCCAATATAAGAGGAAATGATATGATCATCCAATTTCCAGCATTCGAACAAGGAAAGAAAGTGAGCATAGTTTGATGGTACCAAAGTCAAGAACTATATTTTGGAAATATATTTTTATAGCTTGTGTAAATAGTCATTTTTTCATTCTCCCTTCACTCATACGTGCCACTCCTTCCCTTTTCGGCCCTGCAATTTCTTTTCATCCTCCCTGGCTGTCCACTGCACTGGATTTATATCCCCCAATATTTAAGGCCAATTTACACGAAGCAATAAATTGCATGGCTTTAAGCAATTTCAAATCTTGGAAATTGCATGGCATTAGGCAATTACAAATCTAGGAAATTTCATGGACAAATGCAAAATAAATAGGACATAAGCTATGCTCATGCATTTAGGAAATTTTTCATCCTCAAAGTGGACTATATCAACCCCCAGGGGTCAATATGGCATTGTTAAAGGTCGAGTCGAGCTCGAGGGTCGATGGAAAAAAGTCGATTAAAAATTACCAATATAAGTCGTACTTAAATTATTTACATCTACATTTACATAATACCCTGCAAGCCACCTTAACAGTGTGTGGCAGGGGATGAATTCACATTAAACATGAATGACATATCACGCATAAAAAGGATTAATAATAATATTCTAGTCTAAAATTTACAATTTAAAAAAGATAAAAGTAAACATATTAACAATTTACATCATGATGAAAGAAAACTGTATCAAAAATTATTCAAAAACAGTAAAATTCAATGCATGATAGTTTTACAAAATAGGGACAATAATTTTAAACAAAATATGCAAAAATAATAGCGGAATAGTTCGTGAGTTACTGTGAACATTTCATGCGTAATATTTAAATTTAGAAGGTCCATAAAAAGTCTTGAAGGCATCAACGGTCAAAACAGTTTCAGAACCCCTGGTTTATGCGATGAAATTTTCAACGAATAAAACGGCCTTAATAGAAGGCCCTCCTTCTTCTAGCAACCCTTCTTTCACTATCGAACAGCTTCTCAATCGCCTCACTCAAATTCTGCTCTTCTATTTCCCTTCCCGACCTTTCTTCTCCAACATGCCTACACACCTTTGTTTGCTGCTCTTTGTACCCTACTCCATACCAATTACCGATTCCCTGCTCTCCGTATTTCTCCGTAAAAACGCCTCAAAATCCTCCATCACCACTCCATCACCTCAATGACCACTTCCCCTTTCTCCGAAGAACCGGTTCCAGAACGACAACACCCGCCGGTCCGCGCAATAGCCTTTTTCAGAATGAATCTCTCGTATTTTTCTATGCTAATTTTCTCACATAAAGTAACCGAAGTCAGTTTTATCATGCATGCATTGTTGACTATTTTTATATGACGAAGAGGGCTAAGTAATCATTTTTAATGTATGTAAGCTCGCTCTCGGCTTATCACGTTTTCTTGCTCTCTTCAGCCACTTCAGCTGTGTGGTTTCCCATGGAGTGTTTGCTCTCCTATCTCAAACGCCGCAGTCAAGCGTCGTTATCACACAACTGTACAGATGCGTTCCTTCCTCGAGTCGAGGCGCTGCTTAGTTTTAGCCCGTCTGTGCGGCAGCGCATATTTACTGCTAGCAACGGTTATTAGCCCCCATGAAGTTGACCCAACTTTTTATTCATCTACATCTACATAATACCCTGCAAGCCACCATAAAGTTGTGTGGCAGGGGGTGAACTCTCACCAAACATGCACTACATATCATGCATAAAAGAGGATTAGTACTTGTATAGGTACTGTTCAAAACTACGCTATTTAAAAAAAAGATAAAAATAGCAAAGCATACATGCAAAAACATGCCGTTAGTTGGGTTAGCTTTAAGTCCTTATACCAACATGCAGATACCAATGTTATCCATTGCTACACTCATACTGGATATATTTAACGTTATTCATATCCCTAATAGTACGAGGAAAAAAGGACATTTTGAATCTGTCAGTTCGGCAATCAATTTCTCTAATTTTGTGATTATGGTCCAGTCTACCATAGTAAGTTGGGGTCCGCAAAATATTTCTAACATCATCACTGAAAATATGGTCTTGGAATTTATTTAAGAGATTAAGTCTAAATTTCAACCTGCGATCTGACAATGATTCCCATTTCAATTCATTTAATAGACTGGTTACGCTAATATAATTATCGTATCGTCCCTTTACAAATCTTGCCGATCTTCGCTGCACACGTTCAAGTTCATTATTTAGACCGATTTCGTAGGGATCCCATACACTGGAAGCATATTCCAAATGAGGTCTTACAAGGGAAAAGTAGCTGATTTCTCGTACATGATCGTCACATTTACCCAGTACTCTTTTGGCGAATCCCAGTTTACGATTCGCTTGACCTATTATTTCACGTATGTGTTTACCCCAGGAAAGGATAAAAAAAACTGGCGATAGGTAGTTTTGAACTTAGAATGTCCACATTGAGAACCCTGACTTTACCCCTGACCCAAATGTACTTGTTTATTGTTCATTTCGATTTCATATTTGCGTGAGCTTTACACAAAGAAGCCATTCCCAATGATAAGAACCCTAAAAGTTGTTAAGCCCCTCAAAATTGTTGGAAGAATTAGTTCGTGAATCATGATCCGATCAAAGGTGGAAATTCAGACTAAATCTTCTGCATAAATGGTATGCGAGTGTCTCCAATCTGCCATGCAAACATCATATTAGAAGGATGTACGGGCGCTTGCTTCAGTAGCTCGGATTTACTAGACAAGTGGCAGGAATGTGCGACGCAAAGGCGAGGGGGAGTTGTTATTTTTCATTTGTGTTGGATTACGCATCGGCAGTGGCGCAGCGAGGGGGGGGGGTTTGGGGGATAAAACCCCCCCCAGAGCCCAGAGAAATTTTTTTAATAAAAATATTTTAACGCGGCAAATTTTGTAACTAATATTAGGGGGACGGATGACTCACAAACAAAACATCAAACTATTCACAGAAACTATTCACATTCCGAGTTGGACAGTTTGAAGGTCGAGAGGGTGGCGGGTGCGTAGCCTGCAGTCTTAAAATTTTCTTTCGGATTAGCAACACTGCAGCGCACCGCATAGTTGCGCATGCGCCAAGGTGGTGATTCGAACCACTGTGAACGAACGAGTCTGCTGTCGTGGTGGTCTTATATTTTTTATTATTCATTTTTAGCTCTCAGTGGAATTGTTCTGTGTATACGATCGTTACATATCACATCTCAACTGTGCTGGCTGCTTCACAAATGGATATTAGGAGACTCTTCAGCCAGAGTGCGGATGCATCAAAGGAAGCTTCAACATTAGCGTGTGCAGGTAAACTCAATCTTCTATACATACCATACTGGCAAAATATCATACTGATTGCCTTAAAAAAGCAGGCACATTTATAGCTACAAACAACGAAACCGTGCCAAGCATCGACAAGGTGTTAGATACAGGTCATGCTGCACAGGTAAAAAAGAACAGAGATCAATTAAATCCAATTACATCTACAGCAATATTTCTTGCAAGAAGAGGGTTATCATTTCGTGGACACAGGGACTCTGGGCCTGTTTATCTCAATGAACCAGGTGAAAGAGGAGAGGGAAATTTTAAGTCCTTATTGAGATTCAGGGTTCAATCTGGTGACTCTGTCTTGCAAAATCACTTGAAGAATGCAGGAGCAAATGCAACTTACACAAGCTGGCAAATACAGAACGAGATAATCTCATCCATGAACACAATTATTTTGACAAAGCTAGTGGAGAAATTCAAGGATGCTCAGTGGTTTTCTGTTCTTGTTGATGAAACAACAGATGTAGGAACTATAGCTCAAATGACATTCTCTTTTAGATTTGTTGAAAATGAAAAAGTTCATGAAGAATTTTTACAATTCATTCCTATCACAGACATGACTGGAAAAGGTCTGGCAGATGTAATATGCAAAACTATAAATGATCTAAATCTCAATTTATGGTAGGTCAAGGTTACGATGGCGCAGGGGCTATGAATGGTCATATGAATGGGAGTCCAAGCTATAATAAAGGAAAAGTACCCGAAAGTCCTTTATGTTCATTGTTGTTTTAACTGCTTAAATCTTTGAATTTCAGAAGGTTGCTTTGTTCAAGGAGTGCGAAACTGCATGGGTACAATTGAGAATGCTTACAACTTTTTTAACACACCAAAAAGGCAAGAAGTTATATCAACACAAATTGAAACAATGGAAAATGACCTAAGAAAGAAAAGCTGAAAAGAATGTGTCCAACTCGATGGGTTGAACGTCATGATTCTGTTCAATCTTTTGTGGAGTTAATCCACCCTATGCTGATAGCGCTGGATGAAATCAAAACCTGGACTGATAAAAAAACAGCTACCGAAGCTCAGCTTCTTCAGTGTGCAATAGAGAAATGTGACTTTTTGATCAGCCTCTTTGTTATTGAGATTGTTTTCACTGACATTGCCTTCAAGTGTGTATTTACAGAAAGAAAATCTTGATCTTTCGGCTGCCATTAAGTCTGCTATGACAGTGAAAAAGAAGTTAGATGAGGCTAGAAAAGAGGCAGTTAAAACTTTTGCGTCTATTTTTAAGAAAGCAAGTGAGTTATGTGCAGATCTCCAGATACCTGTTGCGAAACCAAGGACGACAGGGCGGCAGACAATGAGGGACAATTTTCCAGCTAACTCGGTTGAAGGATATTTTAGGAGATCACTGTTCAACCCATTTATTATAAACACGGTTGAGGCATTTGGGCAAAAGTTTGAATCGCACAGAGAAATACTGACTAGTTTCCAGACATTATTACAACCCAATCAAGCAAGTGACATTTCAGAAGATATTAAAAAGGTGGCCGACTTTTATGACCTGGAAACCTCAGGAATAAATGGGGAGATCATAATATGGCAAAACATTTTAAGGAGAAGAAGCCAAAAAATGCAGTAGAGGCTTTGCAACACTGCAATGCTGGTCTCCCTCTCACGGTCCACTCACTTCTTGCTATTTTGGCAAAAATACCAGTAACTACATGTACTGCATAGAGGTCATTTTCGTCCCTAAAATTGCTGAAGACGTGCTTGATAAATAAAACATCAGAAGAACGCCTAAATGGACTTGCTTAAGCCTTTACCCATCAGAGAATTCTAGTAACAGAGGACGAACTACTTTACGAGCTATCCAAAAATTCACGCAGAATTAACATTGCTTTGTAATTTTTATGAATAAAAATTTAAGTGATTTTTAAAAACTGTTTCATTTATTTCAAAACAAAAATTATGTGACCTTAAATAAATATTACCTGAAGTAATTTAATAGTATACTATAATTTTGCTTTTGGGAGGGCCCCCGCACCTCCCGCTTATCCTGGAGGGTATTCCATACCCCCCAGTATTAGTTGCGCCTAAAACCCCCCCTAGCCTTAATTCCTAGCTGCGCCCCTGCGCATCGGGATCCATCTGATAAAAATTCTTGATATGGGAACCAAATGAACTTCCTAGAAAATCCGCTAGATTTATGAAAAGGTGTTACTGAATGGAGTTTACAATAGGTGTTACGAATATCATTGTGAGAGATTTAATGGTAAATCTAAGGTGGGGGGGGGAGGCATCCAGACACGAAAATGTATTGCGTGGCTAACAATTAAGAAGGATACAGAACGATCGGATTCGTCGATGACAAAAATAAAAATGCTTAATCCCTTCTATAATATAATACAAATAAGATACGCGAGTCAGACACCTTGACAGGAAGTACAGGGTATATTTTCACTTGACAGGAAGACAGGGTATATTTTCACTGATGACGTTGGAAATATTTTGCCAACTCCAACTTACTTTGGTAGACTGGACCATAATCGTAACATTAGAGAAGGTGATTACCGTACCGTCAGATTCAAAATGTCCATCTTTTCTCTAGCAATTAGATATATGAATAGCTGTAAATATATCTAATAGCATAAATACAAGTGTATCAATGGATATCATAAGTAGTTTGCATTTGTTACATGTTGGCATAAAGGACTTTAAGCTAACCCAAATAATAGAATGTTTTTGCATGCTGGCTTTGGTATTTTAATCTTTTTTTATTGTTACGTTTCGACTGGAATATAGTTACTAATCCTTTTTAAGCATGATATGCAATGCATGTTTGTTGTGAACTCACCCCTGCACACACCTTTATGGTGGCTTGCAGGGTATTATGTAGATGAAGGTTTCAAAGCTCATTCATCCGCGTACCATTCGCGATTGCAGCAAAACTATAGTGACTCAATTTCAACCGATAGATAACAACAATATATAAAATGTTTGAAGAAATAGGTGAATGAACGCGAGTGTTATAACACCTCACCCGCGTCTCGCGGGGTATCTTTTCTGGAGGCGTTAAACATTTATTGAAAAAGGTTAGGACCATGGTAGCTTAGGTTAAAATCAGAGAGATAGGTAGTTAGTAGGGCAGACAAGTAAAAAATACCATTTTTTATGCGTTATTTCTACATCGAACTTTACATTTTACACTGCGATGCACCGCAAGTGCTTTGACAGAGGTTGCTATGTCACCAGTCGTTAAACAGACTTTTAACTAAAAAAAAACTTTGTTAATTTTTTAATGAAGTATGTTGTGCAATTTGTCTGAAATAATTCCACTCTGTTAAAGTTGTAGGTGTGTATAATGCATAAAAAATAAGGGGCAATATTTGATTAAATCGAAGTTACCGTGAAAGATTGATAATATCTATAGATTTTAGGTTTTTCTGCATGAACCACTAAATACACTGTATAAACGCTTCAGTGTCGATAATTGCTTTTTATATCTCCTTGCATGTTTGGCAAGTTACCGGAAATATATTATAAGATTCGTACATCATCTGTCTGGCTTTGTGTTAGTTTAAGGTAGAAGAGGCTGTGTTGCATTTGAATTCGCCGTGTTCCCTTGGTGAATTAGTGTTTATCCGTAAAAACTACCTATATTTTCACGAGCAGTATGATTGTTAATTCGTCTATAACGCATGCCTAATGTGGTGTCACCCCTTGCCACACCCCCTTGCGGTGGCTCAATTTCGATGCGGAAAAGACGAAACTGATGCAACGATGTGGGATTCCGTTCCCGCCGCCTTCCCTCGCGGTGCTCGTCCGCGTACGAATTCGACTTCACAAATGAGATTTTGAGACTCGCGGTGCAACCCTTGGCCTTGAATTCGTAGCGAGAGGAAATGGAAATACTGACTCCTGTTAGTCATCTTAAAATGATGGCGGAAATATTCATCTACATCTACATAATACCCTGCAAGCCACCATAAAGGTGTGTGGCAGGGGGTGAGCTCTCACCAAACATGCACTACATATCATGCATAACATTTGTAATTAAAAATTAAAATAGCAAAGCATACATGCAAAAACATGCCGTTAGTTGGGTTAGCTTTAAGTCCTTATACCAACATGCAGATACCAATGTTATCCATTGCTACACTCATACTGGATATATTTAACGTTATTCATATCCCTAATAGTACGAGGAAAAAAGGACATTTTGAATCTGTCAGTTCGGCAATCAATTTCTCTAATTTTGTGATTATGGTCCAGTCTACCATAGTAAGTTGGGGTCCGCAAAATATTTCTAACATCATCACTGAAAATATGGTCTTGGAATTTATTTAAGAGATTAAGTCTAAATTTCAACCTGCGATCTGACAATGATTCCCAATTTAATTCATTTAATAGACTGGTTACGCTAATAAGGTTATCATACCGTCCCTTTACAAATCTTTCCGATCTTCGCTGCACACGTTCAAGTTCATTATTTAGACCGATTTCGTAGGGATCCCATACACTGGAAGCATATTCCAAATGAGGTCTTACAAGGGAAAAGTAGCTGATTTCTCGTACATGATCGTCACATTTACCCAGTACTCTTTTGGCGAATCCCAGTTTACGATTCGCTTGACCCATTATTTCACGTATGTGTTTACCCCAGGGAATATCATGTGTCAGTCTTATTCCAATATATTTAATGGATTCCACGTTTTTTAATTCATTATTACTTATTTTGTAAGTGCTAGGAGGAGAGCTATTCTTTTTCCAAAAATTCATTACAAGACATTTTTTAAAGTTTAATTCTAACTGCCATGTATCACTCCAAGTTTCACTTGCTTCTAGGTCAATATTTAAATATGTCACCCTTCTCCATGTGGAATGATTAATTGTGTATTAATTCATGTTTATGTAACCGTGGTGATCTTTTCTCACCTTAGTCTGCAACTTGTGGGATGGAGCCTCTTTGTCAGATCGGAGTCTTCTCAAGGTTGATCGTGTTATCCAGTTCCTTCGAACTATGCATTTTTGTTGGTATCGCTTCCGCGATGGAGAAGATTTAGCATAAATGCCTATATTAAAATCTTGCCCTCAGTACCGGAAATCGAGAAAACAGTAGGATTAGGATTCTTTAGGATTCGTGATTTCCTTCCAGTTTAGATACCTCGGTGGTACATTTTTGCTTTTGTAAATACAAAAGTGTCCATTTACATTCATTAAAATGCATAACTGGTGATAGTCACCCCCAGCCACACACTTTTCCTGTGGCTTTCAGGGTATTATGTAGACGTAGATGTAGTCTGTGGACACTGATGTACCTTGTAGTTTTTCACGATGGAGTATTAGGATCAAATCTTGACATTAGATTTGATAGTGCTCTTTCGGTTACTACGCGTGTGTAAAATATGCGCCTGCTTGAAATTCTGCACTCCCTTATTTGTACATAAGATTAACTTCTTAGAAGATTTTTAAACCTTAATGGCCTGTCATAACATCTCCTTGATATAGGAGTCAGTGATAGTTCTAAGTTTCTCTTCATTATTCCTTTGCTGTATTCTCTCTGCATTTCAAATATATTCCAAGAATGCTAGAATAGAACAATGTTGAATTTTGTAAGGATGTTACCAGTGGCTTACAGACGAGGGGGGGTTTCGGGGTTAAACCCCCCAAAAACATTCCCGTAATTCAATATATTTTGTACATATTACACTAGCGTATAGAATTTTGGTTGTTGGCCTGAAAAATATAGTTGAATTATCTTCACGAAAAGAGAGTGGTAATTTAATTATTGTTTTAGTAAATAATAATCTAAATATCATTTTATGTTGATGCACTAAAATATTAATGAAACCCCCCAGAAGGAAATCCTGCGTATCCCACTGAATGTTGCCCTAACCACCAATACTGAGGCTGTATTCAGATTGGAACGTTGAAAACTTTGTGAGGTAAAACCTTTGTATTATACTGCTCCTCGCTCAATTACCGACTAAAATATTCCCCGACCGTTTCCTATCATGCGGTTCATCACCGTGATGTGAAATCTTGATTTCTCAGTTACATGGAAGAAATGGGAAGTGACAAGGGCGTTAGTCTTGGCGAGTTGGGTTAAAATGTGGTTCAAGATAAAAATTAGGTCAGCATGTCGCAAAAAAAACCCCAAGAGATAAGAGACCAGCTGTCGATTAACTGCCGCGTGGAAATGCTTCAGAGGCAACGATGGAAGCAT
Organism: Platycnemis pennipes; assembly: GCA_933228895.1. NCBI lineage: Eukaryota > Metazoa > Arthropoda > Insecta > Odonata > Platycnemididae > Platycnemis > Platycnemis pennipes. The sequence goes on from OW121853.1 coordinate 61,057,651, forward strand.
TGTAACAAAATAACAAAATGGAGGGAAATATCTCATCTCAGAATGCATCATGTGCCATACCCATGACAGATGTTGTAATTAATGCAGGCAATTGGTAACCAGGTCGATCTAGATAATCTGCCTGAATACTACTGGGATTCGAACATGGGCAATCGTGTTGGGAGGCCAGTGCTCTAACTCTGATGTGTCGGAAAGGTTTGATTGTCGTGGTTAGAATAAAAAAAACTGGTTCTATTTTCCTCCGATATTTCCATCCTTAAATACTACCTTTCTCTCTTCTGCATGCATGCTGTTGATCGTATTCTTCTCCACATTGAGCTATGGACTTCACGGTCTAGCCATTCCCATTAACCCATTATTATATTCCTTCCATTATAAATCCCTTCTATTATAAATATTTCTGGTGATTCGGCCCTCATCCATTTCCTGGACATGAATAATCCGACAACGGAGCACGCGACTACTGCACACATCCGCCCTAAGAACATCGAAACCGTATTCTCATGAGTCTTCATTCATTCCTGACCCTATCTCCTCTGCTTTTTCTGCGCGCGCTTATCGAATGCATCGTGTCTATCGCATGGAATGCTGATGACGTTTGCGCTTATCCCCACGTTCCCAAGTAACACTCACAGCATTGCGGAGGAGAGCACACGGTTGCATTAGCTTCTCATCACAAGCATCCTGTCATGGATACGTATTTTCGTGCATTCTTCCAACAGTAATTCATCCTGAATCCTTTAATTAGCTTTTTAATTTATGCGTATATCTCAAGTTAACGTTGTAGCTAGAGTATGGACCTCCCATCCCGAGGTTCTGGGTTCGAGTGCCGGCATTCGCAGAGATTTTTCATTCGTCATTTGGTCCCGACGTGAATGCTGGTTGGAGAGCGCTTTCAGTTGAGCACTTCGTCCGTCAGACGGGACGTAAAGGCGTGGACCCCTTGGTTCCTTTAGTTAAGATCAGTGTAATGCCTCTGCCGGGTTTCTCCCCTCTCTGACTCAATTCTGTGACAAATGTCCTCCTCTCCCCACCAAACTTAAATAGCGTCATTGGCCTAAGCTATGGGTCGTATCTCTGAAATAACTGCTAATGCTTCAATTCATTCGCCTACGTATTTTCCCGTATTTCCAGAATAATTAATAATAACAATTTCATGAAGGCACTGCGCAAAAACTGAAAAATTATCTATGTTGGCCTTCTTAATATACGAGGGTACGTGTAAGGCGATTGCATTTATACATTTTCAGTCACAGATATGAAAAATATTTGGTGATCGGCGTTCACCCTGAAGATGATGTCGGACTTATTAGCCTTCAAAACGACGCGTCGGCGCGAAACTACACTGCGGCCCATCGGGACACCAGAGAACTCCTACTCCAGTTATTTGCCGGGAAAACTTGACATCCTTTTTGCAAAAAAAATGTCTCCTATCCCCAATACCTCCCATAATTATCTTATTATCTTCCCGGGAATTTCGATATAATCCATCGTCCTCCCTCTTGTCCAAGGAAGAAAATACGTTATAAACTCTTTATCTTCATCTACGTAATATCCTGCGAGCCACCACGAGGGTGTGTGGCAGGGGGTGAAGATCACCAAACATGCACTATAGACTACTCTGACTATATTTCACCTACCTATCCCTTTGCTATGCTGCCTATTGTTCTCTCTTATGGTACACGGGGAAAATGACATTTTAAATCTATCGGTACGACAATCTATCTCTCTGTAATCTTGTATCTCTTTATCATACTATCCTTCGCTCTAACTTTAGCATTCTGATCAATCCTACCAAATCACACCCTAGTTTTTATTCTATGTAATTAATTTATTCAGCAAGGAAATCCCCCCATTTTATAACTCAGTTGAATAAAAAATCTTATTGGTGGAAAATTGCATATATGTTTTAACAATAAATCAGTTGCTCCAACTTCGGCCTGAATCCGTGCCATCTTGAGAACAAGCTGTGCACTTTCCCTTGAAGCACACGATCTCTTTGATGCACACGCAAGCATAAGATGAATCCCGAGGATAGAGAATCGGGAGACGTTCAGATGTATGCATACCCATCTTCTCCTCCAACCGGGAGAAGCGGATTTCTCAAAACTTGACACTAGCACGGGCTGATGCTCAATTATGTCCTCGCCGGCAGTACGCGTTCACATACCTTCCACCAACAGGACTTTTTACTCGAAGAAATAATCATGACACACATTTAAACAGAGTCATATCGTTAAAATACATGAATGAATGCTTGGATTAAAACACTTTGTCTGGCCGTCGTTTTCGCAATTGGGAAGTTTTTCATGCAATTTATCTACAGCTACATCTACGGAGTACCTTGAAAGCAACTTCTTAGGGTGAGTGGCAGGAGGTGAAAATTCATCAAAAATTCAAATACGTACAAGCAACTGATAGGCGCAGTTATACTTAACTAGAGAAAAGTGTCAGTTGTGCATCCCGAAGGTGGTTGCAAGTAAATTAGTAATTACACATGGAAATATAATTATTGTTGGTTAATGTCGTGCAGTTGAAAGTGCAATTTAAAAGTTTATAACTGTAACCCGAAATTATTGTTTACCCCCCTTTAGCACGCAACGGTGCAGCTAGGATAAGTTAGCAGTTTTAAGAATATATTCGTTGTTCTGCACGATGCGATCTTCATGGCGCATGTTTCCTCGGGTCGCACAGCACAATGGAGAGTAAAACGTCCTTAAAGAGTGTCACTCGAGGCGTTCGATAAGGCGCTCGGCTGGTGAGACTGCAGAAACACACTTTTACCCGTCTCCTCACGAGAGCACCAAACCGTCGGCGTTGAATTTTTCATCCAGCATTCGATGCGGACATCCGTCGGGTTAACTCGAATGCATAAGCGATTCCCATTGCGCGCGAGGAGCTAAGAACGTCTTCCCTCACCCCTTAGCACCCTACAGAGAGAGCCGTCACGGTGACGCAGCAACTCTTGAGCATCCTTCGCCGTGGGAGGGAAACCGTTTCGGGATATTCTGGGTGCGAGGGAGCGCCGGGCCAGGCGGATGGGCGAAGAAGAGTGGAGAGTGGTGCTGGGGAATGTGTCTACATCTACACGATACCCTGCAAGCCACCGCGAGGGTGTGTGGCAGGGGGTGAAGATCACCAAGCATGCACTACTAACATGCAAACAAGCAACTATATTGTCTCATGCAACTTGATTGTTAGTATCTATTGTATTCAAGGGGTTAATACATGCATCATGCACTACAGAATACTCTAAAATATTTCCCCTACCTATCCCTTTGCTATGCTGCCTATTCTGTTCTCTTATAGTACGGGGGAAAAATGCCATTTTGAATCTATCAGTACGACAGTCTATCTCTCTAATCTTATTTAAGTGTGAGTGAGTCAGCTCAAAAGAGCGCCTCTGTACATTGAGCTGCGAATCATGTGAGTCGTATTATAAGTGAGTCAACCCTTAGGAAAATGTACTTAAGTTAACTTTAAGTTTACTTAAAGTGAATTGAAACAACATCCTAAAGTAAGCTTTAAAAATCTTTATAATACATCTTTTTGTATAGAAAAAACTATAAGAAAACTTTAGGATTGGCTCAAAACTTTCGAAAAAAATCTAAGAAAACTTTTAAATGTGCTCATGACTTTTGAAAAACTTTTCAATTCAAAAGTTAACTTTAAAGGTTTCAATTCACTTAAAGTAAACTCGAAATTTTCTTTAGTAAATTTTCCTAATGGACGACTTCCTTCGCCATCACCACACACAGCTCACAACGCCCGTTTGAAAGAGCCTTCGAAGTCACAGCTCAATAGTCTTTGAGCTCACAACTCATAAGAGTCTCCGAGCTCACCGCTCTAAAGAGGCTTCACCTCATGGAGTCTCATCTGTAGTACGAGTAAAGGGAGTCCTTTGCGATGTAGTAATATGAAATGTTTCCATGAGTTCTACCGGGAATTTGATGTTGGGGCGGTAAATTCGAACTTGAACGTGTGCAGCGAAGATCGGAAAGATTTGTAAAGGGACGGTATGATAACCTTATTAGCGTAACCAGTCTATTAAATGAATTAAATTGGGAATCATTGTCAGATCGCTGGTTGAAATTTAGACTTAATTTCTTAAATAAATTTCAAGATAATATTTTCAGTGATGATGTTAAAAATATTTTGCGGACCCCAACTTACTATGGTAGACTGGACCGTAATCACAAAATTAGAGAAATAGATTGCCGAACTGACAGATTCGAAATGTCCTTTTTTCCTCGTATTATTAGGGATATGAATAACGGTAAATGTATCCAGTACGAGTGTGGCAATGGATAACATTGGTAGCTGCATGTTGGTATAAGGACTTAAAGCTAACCCAACTAACAGCATGTTTTTGCATGTATGCTTTGCTATTTTAATTTTTAATTACAAATGTTATGCATGATATGTAGTGCATGTTTGGTGAGAGCTCACCCCCTGCCACACACCTTTATGGTGGCTTGCAGGGTATTATGTAGATGTAGATGTAGTAAAATGAATGGCTAATGAAATCTAAAGCAGGCCAGGTTACTGACAGGAGAAATAAACTGGTGGAGAGAACAGTGTCGCTGATTTTGTTTTTAAATGCTAATTTGTAAAAAAAATCGTTACGATTTCTATCTATTTTGTGTTATTATTCCTAAATAAATGTTGTAGATCATACTACCGCTATAAATCCGTTTTCATTGTTGCCGCAAATCCCTCTTTCCTTTCCTCCCCTCCAAACGACTCCCTCTCTTTCCCATTTCCTCTCCTCCCAATTCAAATGATTCAAAAGGGAGTCACTCTGTGCGAGCTGCTCGCTGAAGTGAGCGGTGAGTCGTGAGTCAGCTCATCTAAAAGAGTCATATTTCCCATCACTGAAGAGCGAATGGGCCGAATCTTCATCGGTGGCTTTTAAGTCCGTACCTGCACCTTCAGGCACTTCAGACCGGGAGGAAAGGCACTAGGGAGGGTTAAAGAGGAAGGGTATAGAAAAACCCGGCGTCGGCATTAGCCTGCTTTAAACGAAGGCTTCAAGGGGACCACGGCTTAAGTACCTATCCGACGGATGGAGAATTGATCTCCAACGTTCCTCACAACGTATTCAATTAGGGGCCGGCTTAATAAATGAGAAAAAAAATTAATAGATTCCGGTTTTACTTTGTGGAACTCTTTCATGTTGATAAAAGAAAAACACTGATATAGTATTGATCCACACATTTTTAATAAAATAGGTTTTATTGAAAGTGTGGTTATTTAAGCTTTTTTTAAGCTTAAAAAGCTTTTTTATTAAAAGTGTGGGTCAATACTATATCAGTGATTTTCTTTTATCAAAATGATAAATATCTCCCGTTGCTGGTATTCGAACCCGGGCATTTGGAGTGAGAAGCCAGTATCGTAACCACTATATCAACCCAAATAGGTCGAATTAAAGGAGTTAGACTTTCTTAAGTGTCGCTTGGTGGAGCCACTGCATGTTGGGTAAAATAAACATTAATTGCTTCGTAAAAACACCTGTTCAGTGTACCTGACGATGCCAGAACTTGAAAAACCGGTCTTGCAACGTTCAATGACTAGTGGATCTTTACAAAGTAACTGGTGTTTATTTTACCCAAGAATGAAAGGATTTTCGTCTTCATTGTTGGCAAATTGTTATCTTTTGCCCCCTTCCCGTGGGGCGAGAACTCACGGAGAAATGCAAAGTGGTCCTGCATGAATGCCATCGTCTCTGGCTCAACCATGTGGAAATTATTGATCTCCAAGTATAATAGCTTTCAACATTTCCACCCTACATTCTTCAATGTATCAATATTATATTTCCTCATATTGATTATATGTAAAAATTTGTGAAGGATGTGAAATTGAAGAATTATGAAGTGGTCAGCTGATAGGATAATCGAGTGGAGATCTGCGTAAAACGAATCATCGGATTGTTGACTGATGATGATGATGATTCTTCAATAATAATTGAGTAATATTGTGTGAAATCACAATTAATAAAACGCATGTAAACGCATGAATTTCTTTTACACAAGTAGTCAGTTAGTTATTCAGGAGAGGCGACCGGCAGCTGATATCATTTGCGCCATTTAGGATAGGTGGGTAATAGGGTAATGGTGGGAACATTTCAGATTTCAGGTAATGGGGGAAGGGTGAAGAGAAACTGGGCGTCGGCAGTAGCCTTCTCTTAACGACAGGCGCCAAGGGGACTACGGCTTAACGTCCCATTAGACGGACGGAGTACTGAACCTGAAATGCTCTCCACTTCGTACTCAAGTATGGATAGATTTGCCTCTGAAAAATACACCATTACCGGGAATCTAACCCTGGCCCTCGGGACGGGAGGCCAGTACTATAGCCACCACCAACCCGATCCCAATATAAGTAGTCCTGCCGGTTTGTACTACTGTATTTTATTCCTTAAAATAGTAGAATGTCTGAAAGGCATTTTTTCAGTGAATCAAGAATGAACTTAGTTTTACGTGGAGCACAACTTTTTAACCTACCTACCATTTAAAGTACCTATTGTTTTAGGCAGACCTGAGAATTATCGGTGGGGAGCTGATAAGGCTAAGATAACATTTGTTGATGACGATTTGTTGAAATAAGCATTAGTTACCCAATAGATTGACGTCATTATTGAACACGTCATAAGATAATGGTGAAAGGCATTAGAGACCACAATAGGCAGCATAGAAGAGGGATAGGTAGGAATATTGTAGAGTAGTCTGTAGTGTATGATGCATGTATTAACAACCAATCCCTTTGTTACTATATATATACTAACCTTGTAGTTGCATGTAAACCGATTATGTAGCATGATTCCATGTAGTACCCTAGTAAATTTCTGCATGTCAATAGTGCATGTTTGGTGATCTTCATCCCCTGCCACACACCCTTGCGGTGGCTTCCAGGATATTGGGTAGATGTAGAAATAGAAGTAATGCGTACTTCATGCTTTCCCCGCCTCGTCGGACATCTGTTGTACTGAAAGGATGGCCATCTAAGTAAGACTTGAAAAATAATGGCACCTTATGAAAAGGAATTCTAAATATATAGGTACCTCCAAACTCAGAAAAATAACTCAGATTCCATAGCTTCTGAATCAGTGGGTCAGTAGATGATGAAATGGAGACAAATATGTTGAAGGCCATGATAAAAGGGAAAATGTAAATTCAGCGGAAAAGAGGGAAGTAAAGAATAGGTATTAGTTGGTGTTAAGGGGAGTGGTACATCGATAGAAATGAGGTATGTATGTACGGTAATGGCTGCAGAAAAGTCTAGGCTGGAAGCATTCGTAACCTGGTGCTTTTGGAGAATGATGAAAATAAAATGAATCGACCGAGTGACTAACGAAGAAGGCGTAAGAATAGTGGGAGAAAGAGAAGTCTGATGATTTTGAAAATATGACGGGAAAACATAATAACCATATTAAAAAACTAATTAGCACATGAACATGTGAATATTTAAATATAGCAATGACATAATATCATGTATTCAGTATACCTAAATGGCAAGTAGGATGTTTTTTTTTCTTTAGTTTAGCTGTGAAAGAATCGGTAGCCCCGAAGCAGGAAGCTTTGTTTCCTAACGGGTACCTATATTCCTCAATTAAAAGAGCTACCATTAATGTATATTCATGTATTTATTTATATGAGGAATAAATTATTATTATTATATCTTAAGACATGATGGTCTGATGAAGACAACCGGCAAGGGACAATTGATTGGGAATAATGGAAAAGGAAGTCCTCACATGAAATACATGGAGCAAGTAGTGATGGACGTGAAAAAGATGAATTACGTAAATATGAAGAAATTAGCTGATAAGAGAATCGATTGGAGAGCTGCGTGATACTAATCTAAGGATTGTTGACAGATCATGATAATGAAGAAAGAAATAGCATAGAGTAATGGGTATCTTCCTAACTATAGCGACTTTAGAGATAAACTACGATATCCTTCCAAATCTCCATTTGATCGGCAGCGGTAACCAGGATGGTAACACGACTTCTTGAAACCCTTAAGATCAATATTTGGATCTCATTAGTGCTCATATATTTGCCTTATGATCAACTTTGGTTAAATATTACGTTGTCGCTTTTGTTAGCTGGGTCATTTAGTAATCAGGTGGGAAATCAGGCAGAGGTAGGAATCTTTTGGGAACGTAGGATGAAGTGAAATTCAGCATTAGCAACTAAATGTTGTCATTATTATACACTCTGACAAGTGAGGTCACTTGCGCGAGAGAGGATAACAGAGGTGGGTAACTGGGTTGAGGTAGGAGTTTTCAGGGAACGAAAAAGAGTGTTGAGAAACCCAGCGCTGACACTAGCCTGCTCTTACGAAAGGTGCCAGGGGGACCACGGCTTAATGTCCCATCCGACGGACGGAGTACTGGACTTGAAGTGCTCTCCACAATGCACTAAAGTAGGGACCGGTATACCAATAAAAAATCGCCAGTGCAGGGATCCCAACCCGGTCCCTCGGAATGGGAGTCCAATACTCTAGCCACCACTCCAATCCGAGCCCCTTAGCCTACCCTAAATTTGCCAAGGGTTCCAGGGTTTCAAGTCCAATCCGACGTATAAAGAACTGAACTCGAAGTACAATCCTCACAGCTCTGAAGTGAGGATCGGATACCGCAGAAAAATCTCTGCTATTCTCTGGAACTGAACCCGGGAAGTCGGGATTGGAAGCCAGTGCTGTAGCAACCACACCATCTGGTCCCGGGAGCTGTTGCTCTTTCAATGAATAGTACCATTATACTTCGTAGAATAGCCATATTACATGAGTTATCCCTTCAGTCGTGTTTGGTATTGTTGTATTTTTTTCGGACCCAGCGCGGCAGAGACGGTCATAGAGACTTGTGGCCGGGGGCGGACACTATGCATCCTCCTATGTTCCCTTTCATCCTCCGAAGCCTCGAGAACTTCTGCTTGACAGATCCCCGCCCAAGGTGAAATGGGCGTAGGAATCGTGGAATACCGAGCAGCAGTCAATTTTATACGCTCTCCGTTCTATGAAATTGCGTACGTCCTTGAATTCAACGCCAAGAAGTCCATTAATCTTTTTGCTTTCACAACGGGGTGGATGCCTCATGACACTATCCCGCGCCTTAGAGGTTTCTCTTTGTTGTTTCATTATAACATTCATTATCCTCCGCACGGAGATTATTTAAAGATAGCCTTCCGCCTCTCTTAACGGAGACGCCGACTGACAAGTAATGAGACCATACCCTTTAGGGCGCCGGGAATGAAGTAATGCATGCAAGGGAACCATTTGATACAAATTTACCATTTGATCCATCCAAAATAGAGATTTGAAATGAAGTGAGAAGAAAAAGATATTTTTGCGAGAAAAGGGCCAAATTAGTGGAGCATTGTATGGCATCAAGTGAAATGACTTTCGCTCACACGTATTCTACTAATAAAATTTCATTTTATTAGAATCCTTGACTAATCTCCCTCCTTTATTGTAACATCCGCGTCATTTTCTTTCACGCGAAACTACATCTGTATTATTAATGATACCTGTAATGGGACTTGTAGCAACTCCGACCACTGCAAATATATTGGCCCCGCTACCCTCAACTCCCAGTCCTGAAATAGACACAGCACCCTTGCCCGAGACGGAATTCGAACCCACAACTTTTGGTTTGCAAGGCAGGGGTGTTACCAACTTGGCCACTGGTGCTGGAAACGAATTTCTCAAAAAGCGTTTATACTTTCTACATTTACTTCTACAATCGTATCATCTGAAAAAAAAACAGTCAAGTTCCTCTCAACATATCCTCTCACCGGACGTTTCCTTCATTTCCTAGTGTTTCTCTAAACACCTACTTTTCATGCGATCAAGTATTTCTTACCGAATACCGAATACTTCAAGTGTTTTACCGAATAGCTTTAGCATTGAAAATCTCGACTCGCATCCTTTTTCTTCAAGCCACAGGTTTCCCTAAAGCCGTATAGAATTCGAATACGAGGTAGCGTGGCCGAGCGGTCTAAGGCGCTGGTTTAAGGCACCAGTCTCTTCGGAGGCGTGGGTTCGAATCCCACCGCTGCCAGTTTTTTTATTGCTGTAAATATATCGCTGTAATATATAGTAGTATAAATAAAAGTGATTCAGTGGATAGCATAGGTAGGTACATGTTGGTATAAGGAGTTTAACCCAACTAACACAATAATTTTGTATGTTTGCTTTCCTATTTTTATCTTTTGTTGAATCGTGAAGTTTAGACTGCAATATAATTACTACCGAATCCTTTTTATGCATGATATGTAGTGCATGTTTGGTTGTTGAATTCACCCTCGGCCACACACCATTGCTGTGTCTTGCTGGGTATTATATATATGTAGATGTATTCTCCATTTGAATCTATTTTAGTATCTTTTGGGGAGATTTAACTCAAAATTTGAATATTATTTTTTCAACATTTAAAATGTTTTCTCAGGAAATCTCAGGAATCTTTTCTCAGGAAAAATGTTTGTGGAAATCGTTCAATTGAATGTAATAAAAAATTATCCATCAATTAAAACTTAATGAATATTTTTATTCCATAAACATTATGGTCTTACCTCCATTGCATGATGGTGAGTTACATATAAAGTCTTCTATTGCTTTCCATTATTTATTTATCAATATTATTGTGAGATTTGGGTGTTAAATTGTACACCCATATAATTTATTTTTGGACACGTAAGTAATGTTCTTGGAAGAAGTAATGAGTATAGTATATGCAATGGTAATGCAGTGCTGTCGTGCAAGGCTTTGCTGCGATGTCTTCATTTACGTCGCGACGTTGGTGTTTCGAAAATGGTGATTTTGCATCGTAATACGATAAAGTTAGAAATGGATTTGCACAGCCTTGCTCTCTCTTTATCTCTTTTACGGCTTACCATAATAAGCCGTAATCCGAATGCGTACATTGGAATGAAATCTAGCATTAAAATTAATTCAGTATCAATATTTGTAACATTTGTTACAAAACCAGAGTTCTCGTGACTATTCTCTCTTTGTGCAATAGGCTACAACGCTTATTGGAGGTACTGACGATAAGGACTTCTGCATGGTAGGGCATATGAATATTGATCGGTTAGTGGGGAGTACATGCAATAGATATCTATCCATCTGGTACACTCCGCTTGCTAGAAGTATAATTTATGTACCTCTAATACCACAAGAAATTTCTCCAAATTCCAAAGTTAAAGGCTGAGAATATTTATCATGGCCTGAAGCCCTCATTAGAGGGCTTCAGGCCATACCCCTCTTTCGAGTATTTACTGGCCGTGGTAGTCAGGTCGTTTGCGTGCCGGTCAGGTAACCCAAAGGTCGCGGGTGGGAAACCTGCCTAGGTTAAGTATATTGTCTTAGAGTTAAAATCTTTGTTTAGGCGGTGCAATATTTTGATTAAGTAGCTTCCAGGATTGTAGCTAAGACAGAGGAGGGATAGCTGTTGCCGCCTACCCTCAATTCATTATTATAGAAAAAGCATGCCACCATTAGTCGTTTCAAGTCTTCATTACTTAACCCTAATACGGACAAGGTGAGTCTCTCGGACTCGTCACATCACATTTTTTCATTTCCTTTAACAATGAAATGGTAGCTTAGCGTGAATTTTTTACTTCTTCTTATTTTATATCATCTATAAATTGTATTCATACAAATTTATTTCACTATTAAAATAACTTTGGAGTAAATTATTTCCTTGGATTGCAACAAATCCGGGCAAGGTGACCCGTGAGGCTCATGATGTTTCTTGCTTTCCACTGTGCTTATCTTTCCTTTACTACCTATATTTATATATACTATAGCTATATCGGGTCCCACATTTCAAGGTTCATCTTTTAAAATGAGAATGAGCCAATAATATTAAAATGTTCGTAGGTAAAGATTATCTCCCCCTAAATTGAAAGTAGAAAACCCAATAGAACCATTCTGTCTCTTTATAAATGACTCCGTTGTGGATACTGTTGTAAAATATACCAATATGGAGATAGTACGCATATGTAAAATTTCTGAACATGGAGAGACGCAATTCTATGGAAATTATGTGACAGGCTGGAGATTTATGTTTTATTTGGACTATTACTAACTGATGGCCACTTGAAATCAAATTTCTCTAATTACGAATCTCTATGGGAAAAACTGTACGGGCCACCAATTTTCCGAGCTACAATGGAGATGAAAAGGTTCAATTTTTTTATCATTCCTGCGTTTTGATGATAAACTAGCTCGTGCTGAGTGGAGAAAAAATGATAAATGGACTTCTATTCGTGACGTGTGGAATGAAATAAATTACGACCTAAAAAAATATTATGTTTTAGGATGTAATCTCAGTGTCAAAGAGCAATTAGTCTCATTTAGAGGGAGCTATTCTTTCAGGCAGTGCATCCGTCAAAGCATGACAAAATCGGTTCGAAAATTTGGTGAATATGCGATTCCAGAACTTTTTATTCCCTATGTGGACTACCCAACTTTGGTAAAGGTGATAAAATAGCTCATAACCTAGCTACACCTGTTGTTCTCACACTCACGAAAAATTTCAAAGAGAGGAATCGCAATGCAACTTGTGACGATTATTTTACAGATTTAAACTAGGCACAAACACTTCAATCAAATGGACTAACGTTAATGGGAGCAGTAAGAAAGAACAAAAAATGTATCTCCTTTGCGTTTCCTCCAAATAAATCTGAACCGGAAGGTTCGACACTTTATGGTTTTAGAGAGATTACCGTATTAGCTTCGTTTGTCCCGAGAAAAATAGGAGGGCAATACTTTTATCCATAATGTATGTACCATTCTGGCGTAGTTAGTGAAAACCAAAAATAATAACTTACTATACTACTACTATATGCTAAGGGAGGAGTAGACTCCTTAGACCAACTTCTTCACAAGTGTATGCGCAAGAGAAAAACCAATCGCTAGCCATTCGAATACCTTATGAATGGTTAGATATTTACGGATTAGCGGTATACATAGTGTAATGCCAACTAAATTCAAACTGGAATGAGAATAAGCTAAATAAGAAGTGAACATTCATCCTTAGCCTTGCAGAGGATCTTATAGCATAAATTTAATCTAGATCATTGCTAGGTCTTCAGCGACCGGCACAAGCAGAAATTGCCGTTTTTCATGGCGAGGTAGAACCAGATTCAGCCATTGAAATACCAAGTAAAAAATGAGATGTTTCATGTGCCCAGCAGCTTGAAGTAGGATGCAAATTTATTGTACGGTATTACTTGAGCATTCAATAAATACCAAGGTTGTGTGAAAACTAAAAATTATCATTGTGGAATCCTTTTCTCTCCATCCATAAGGTTCCATTCTATCCCAGAATGTAACCTTTACCGCTCTCTGCACTGTATCCAAGTAGGGATTTCAATGAATTATCCACCAAGATTCAGACTCTGATATTTAGAGGAGCAATCCAGATGTTACCACCCACCCCAGTCCATTATAATTATAAAAACTATATCATCATCAGTGGTTTCTTGTCAGTTCCGCTCTTTTACACAATACCCTGCAAGTCACCGAAAGGGTGTGTGGCAGGTGCATAAATGCCACAATGCATGTCTTTTAAGACGAGAGATCAGATCTATGCCAGTTACTACAAAGCGGATTTTTCTGTTGTCCAAAAATCTAGAATTAAATACAATTCTCTTATGGATTCCACTGGTGGTAATACCACCCACCATCGGTTCATTCATCATCCTGGGACAATTGTGCTAGAGTTGGTTTCTCCACTTGATTCTACTATCGGCTGACCTCTTCATGTCAGCATGATTAATATAATTCTCCTCTTTTGCATCCTTCAACACTTGCTCCATAAATTTCATGTGAAGTCTCCCTTTGCCTTATTTCCCATTCATTTTCCCCTCGACGACTGTCTTCATCGGGCCATCATGACTCAAGATGTGGCAGATTACGTTGTCCCGTCTTCTTGTTAAGATTGATTTTCAGCAGACTTCTCTTTTCTCCCACCCTCCTTAGGACTTCGTTAGTCACTCGGTCGTTCCATTTGATCTTTATTATCCTTCTGTAGAACCACATTTCGAATGCTTCCAGCCTTGCCTCTCTGCTTATGTTATCGTTCATGCCTCACTGCCACGAAGAAGCATGCTCAAAATGTATTGTCCGAGGAATTGTTTCGTTACTTTGAATCTTGTGTTTACAGCTGTGAGTAGATTCTTTTTATGGTAAAATGCCCTCTACGCCTGGGCTATTCTATTGATTGGGGCTATTCTATCTTTCTTGCTTCGCCCATCGCTGGTTACTGGCTTCCCAGAAAACAGTACTCTTTCACTTTCTCAAGCCTTTGTTTTCCTTGTTTACCGCTGATCTTGACCTATTTTCTCCTACTGCACATCAATACTTTAGTTTTCTTCTTGTTAATATACTATCGTCATTCCTCGCTACCCCCGCTACCATAAAGAAGAGCGCTCCAGATGAATGTTCTTGAACATTGTGTCCATGCTTCGATTCTTGCATTTCCAGCTTTGAGTAGTTGAGTGTTCTCGTCACCTGGGCTATTCTACTGACTATTTACTTATTGCTTTGCCCTCGATTCTTCATTACAGAAAATTATTACCGCTGCGCACGTGGCCGTCGTAATGACGTTTTCGAACGGCTTGTTTTCCCCGCTCGTTTCCCTCCTACGCACCTGCCGCTCCAATGTCAACGGACTCGTTGTCCAAGGCCTTGAGCGGAGAGGGAGAGAAAGAGAGAGCAATTTGTGACAGCCTTTTCCCCTTTCGGCGCGGGACTCCACAGCGTTGGGCTCTTTCAATTTCCGCGAGCAAACAAAGCGAAGGCGGGGGAGGCGCATGACAGACAACCAAGCGGAACTCCGCGGAGCGCGTTCGCGGGAACACCGGAGGGTCGATAGGAGTGTGCGAGTATTTTTGGTAGACCGCTCGTTTCCGTGGCAACACGCAACGAAGAGTATTGGCGGGGATCGAAATCCGCTGAATATTACAAAATACCTGTGCGCCGTCCATTCGCACTTGTTGAGGAATGAGTGACATTCGTTCAAAATTATCCGTGAGGGAGCGCTGAGATCCCCGAGAAAATTACAGAATACTTTTCACTTAAGTTCTGGGTACGCGATTATTGCAATATATAGCAATGGTTTCGATTTCAAGCACGGAATGGAGGGGATGAAATTAAATCAGTGCATGACTGCATGGGAAAAGATGGCTATGCTAACCGCAGAATACTAAAAACACTACGAGCGAATTACTGGACTTATTTCATCGGGTTATCGCTTCAGCCGTCTCAGTGGTCGTTCTCGGGAAATAGGGCCAGACAGGTAATCCTTGAAAATTCGTCTTATAATAGATTGTAATATTCGTAATACGATAAGTATTTGTCTGAAAATATTCTCATCTTATTTCTTCCCCCTTCATCACCATAAGTCAACAATTATAAAATTGGTTAGACGCAGCTCTCCACTCGGTTCTCCTCTCATTAAACTCGTCATATTTATCTGATCAATTTATTTTTTATCCTTCACTATTTATTCCGTACATCTCATGCGAGGCCTTCCTTTTCCATTCTTTCCGTTCACTTTTCTCTCGACAATTGTCTTCATCATGTTTCAAGAGTTGACCGATTAAGTTGTTCCGTCTTCTTCTTTAAGTTTTCATCTAACTTATCTTTTCTCCCGCTCTTCTGTGGACTTATTTTGTCACTCAGTCGATCTATTTTGCCTTTTCTTTTGCAATTCTACCGTGACTCCATATTTCGAATTCTCCCAGCTTTGCCTCGCTTCCATAAAGAAGATTGCTCCAATTGTAATATCTAATGAACTGTTTCCTTACCTCCTAACTTGTATTTTCAGCTGTAAATAGATTCTCAATCCGGTAGAATGCTCTTTTCGCCTAATCTATTATACTTAACTATTTCTGTCTAGCTTCGTCCATCGCTATCATTTTTCTCATCATCTCCTAATTGATTAGCATCATTGATAAGTATTTTCACCTTTAGAGAAGTCGCTAATTGCCAGAATTCGTGTTTAAATTAAAGAGTAATGAATTACTTCGGTTCATCCCTGGTCCTAAATTTTATTTCTTTAGGTATTATGTCCTTTGCAATTTGATGTTGTCACTATGTTGTATATAGCTGATGTGGAAAAGGCTAGGTTATGAACAGCAAAATGTAGTTGTAAGGACCCATCACTCTTCTGCTACTATATTTGACTCTTCGTTTGATTTAAAGGCGTAGGAAAAAAATATTATCAACGTCCATCAGTTTTATAATGTATTCCTTTATATGAATCTCATAATCAAGGTGTGGCAGGAATTTAAAAATTTTCATATGTTTTAAAAATATATATGAGTGTTTAACAGCTTTTTTTAGAATTTGAACCCTGACATAAATAGGCCTTCAGCACTCGAACGGCTCACATCGCGTTTTTTATTGAGCGCTTTGTTTGCTAATCGCGACGATTGTCGACGCTTTAAAGCGGATCTCTTTTGTTTCATCGAATACCTCAGTCAGTTACGTTCGTACTTATTACTGCGTGCTTGAAATGTGAGATTGAAGCGTGGTTGAGTCTCTTTAATACATAAGAACGAGCCTAAATTCTAATGGAGACAAATGTGGTAAACTGTCTTCTGTTGGCATGTTAACCTCTTCCTCCTCAATAGTTATGAGTTTTTCAATTGAAAAATTATCGATGTGTCTTATCCACTCCATTAATTTGCAGTGAGGACCTGACTACGTAAAAAACACTCCCCACCTTGAAAACTGAAAACAAGTCGCCGTACCTTTTTTATGACTTATGTAATGTGTTTTTCTATCATGGCATTAATGTACCGCCACGCCTTACATTCATAGATGCGCATAGTTCTGTTAAAAGCTGTTCGCTGAATGAAACGCAGCCCGTTGTATTGTGTACTCAGCTGTTGCGGTTGGTAATTTTCGGATAGATGTTTCATTTCGCCTCCGAAGGGGCACGATGATCTGCAGTTTTTTCCGTGGTCCATGGGAGGGGACAAAATGTCCGTACAGTCACGCTGAATACATAAAATATTATTTCATGGACGAGAGATTTTGTTACGCTTTAAATGTTGAATAGGACATTTTCATTCCTTTTATTAAGGTTTGTCAATGCCATAAGAGCAATTTACAATCCGTAAACCCTACTCCTTTTCATTATCAGTAGATTTTCTTTCCATCCGTGTTATCTTCTTCTTATTCAAGCTCTTTTTCCTAAGTTTTCATTATTGTTACCTATGTAAATTTATAAAATTCTAAATCGGCGACCAGTGTACTAACCTATTGTTTTTAATCTCGGGTTGCTAAATGTAGCAATCTATGAAAACGCATATTGTGGTTTCTTCAGGTAATCGTCGATAGAGACCTGGGGTTTAATTGATCACATCAAAAGCAAATGTGATTGAACGGCTGTTGAACAAGTAGGTATATATTGTACTTCCTAGTATTAAAGCGGTGATTATAATTTAATGCTGCAATTTCAATCTTTAACTTTTGCTTAGAGCTTACTTTCTCATCTACTTACTTTTCTTGTCATTTTAAAGTAAGCACATGCTTAATTTCTTTTCCCGGCAGTACATCGTTGCCTTACTTCCATTTTATCAGTATGTCTACCCATTCGTCATATCATTAATTCATTTTGTTTCCATAACATAAGTATTTCCTGTTCCTCTTCAGGTAATGATTGAAGAAAAGAGTTCGTTCGACTTTTGGGTTTATACAATTATGGGCCGTGAATAACACAGAGATAGAAACATAGCGTTCGATTTCCTCATGGGGAAGTAGTGAGGAGAGATCTGCAAAAAATTAATTTCCTCCACTCATCGATTGATGACGTAAAAAGGACAATATGTAATTACTTGTGCACATAAAAAGAACATGCTGTAAAATATATAATATTATTATGTTATTTATATCATACGTTTTTCAGAACTAGTCTGCAGTTAGGAGAAAATAGGGGAAGAATCCTTTGTCGGATTTTACGTAGGATGAAAGAGGGAGGTTGGGAGTTTTAATGAAGTCAGATTTGATTTCCAGTCTGAAAGAGAATGAAGCGTTGGCATGTGGCCGTGATAGATCCTTGAGTTTAAATTCTTTCGCGATAGAAGTAATGAGGAGAACGGAGAATTCGGTGAACAACTTTCAAGATGCAGACCATGTTGGGTCTTTTTTTAGAGGAAAGACAATACATGGCATAATAGGGACAACATTTTGAAATAATGAATAAATGTGTTCATATTTCTTGAAATATTTGTAATATATTTTCCCCCTGCCACACACCCTCGAGGTGGCTTGCAGGGTATGTCGTAGATATAGATAGATATATATCTCTGCGTCTCTTTCTTTGAGTACGTATTGTGAAGACTTTTGTCGGAACTGATGGAGCTACGTTAACCCGTAGTGAAACACTCTCGAGGTGGCTACAGATTTAAGTGGTCTTATTTAGAATCTCAGGGAGATGTAATTAGTGTAGATGGAGGGCGTATTGCAAGGAAATATGATGTCAAGAATATGTCAGAGATAAGAGTAGATAGCAGGCGTGGAAGAGGGAGGTAACTGATAACAAATTTAGCTCCATTAAATTTGGGAATGGATTCAAGGAGCTAAAATGGGACGGTATGTATAGGATAGTCATTGATCTGGGGGATCATTATTAGTAGCACCACGACATTATAATCTCCACAAATTATAATCTACCGGCTACCAATGAGCGTTAGAGGTCGTAAAGAGTAATACAAGTAATGGGTAGAGGATGATTCAAATGACAATAATCCGCATGTAAATTGCCAGAAAAAGATTAACTAAACAATGTGATATTGATAGACTAACAAATACACTAAAAAAAACAAAAACAAGACTAACGAACTAGACAAACAATTGAGGCGCTCGGGGCTAGATAATGGTAAGCCACACACTGAAAAATATTGAGATCTGTACGCCTTTCTTATCTGCTAGACGATGGGAAGCCACTGGCGGAATATTATTTGAAGAAACCAAGAGATGGCAGCACACACCTTGTTGTTGTGTATTGCACCAAGACACAACACCTAATTTAGGGAATTTTTCGAACCTTCAGATGTCACTCCTGTAAAATTTCCTAAATGTGGCTTACCATTATCTTCCGAGCGCCTCAATTGATAGACTAGTTTGTAGCCATCTGGTACTAGGCTCCACCTCAGTGTCTCAGAAAAATGTAGCTTATTTCCGCTTAGCTTGTGAGAGTTTTAACTTGTGAGTACATATTATAAAGTTACTGAACATTCAAGTGATAAAAATCTGTCCTCAGTGTTCGACCTGTTCGTCCCCATTTGTCCCCCTCCGGTTGACCCTGACGAGGCCCCTCCTCCCGCCTCTTTCTTTCGCGCGAACAATCCGGCGAAATCGCATTCATTTTCGCCCCTTTTGAGTTCTGCCGCGTCACGGCGCGCTAGCAAGTCCGGGCCGAATGCGGGAAGTGGGTACTCCTTCGGTCGAGCTGAAGAGGAGGAGAGGAATTCCCGGACGCTTGGGAAGGCGGCCGTCAAGAAACCTCTTCAACACGGAGCGTGAGCGAGCTCTTTTCCTACTCTTTCTCTCTCCTTCCGTGACCGAAAGGAAGCACCCAGTGAGGTTCAGTCAAACTAAAAAGTAGTAG
The DNA here is from genome assembly GCA_933228895.1 of Platycnemis pennipes. Taxonomy (NCBI): domain Eukaryota; kingdom Metazoa; phylum Arthropoda; class Insecta; order Odonata; family Platycnemididae; genus Platycnemis; species Platycnemis pennipes. Next base: position 61,077,281 of record OW121853.1, read on the forward strand.
AAGAAATGTCGAAGTTGGTAGCTTAACTGGCTAAGGCACCTGGTCGGAAAATCAGAGAGTATCGGGTTCGAATATTGAACAAGGGGATTATTATTTTTTTTGTCAAATTTCCTTTGTTGTGAATATTATCAAGTTACTCCGAGGTTTTCGCGGCTAGTTTGCATCCCTTGAATTCGTCTTAAGCAAGCACCTTAGTGTTTAAAGTTGACTATCAATTCGTGGGTAATGATGTAGTCCGCACAATTATAGTTGCTTCGTGATATTGCATGCACGCAGTTTGTCTAATATCTTGCTCCTTATAAGCCTCAGGAAATTTACACGGGAAGTTAGATTGATAGCTTAACTGGATAAAGTAACTGTCCGGAAATCAGGGGGTTAGGTTTCAAGTCTCGGTCAAGGTAAACAATTTTTTTCTCCGTGAAAACTCTGCTATTGAGTATATCAGTGGGTAACACCGTTGAGGTTTTTGCGGGTAGTTCGCAATGCTTGAATTTAAATAATGATTGTGGTATCCTTTGAAAGGGCGCGCCCGGGCGGTTCGAGGCACCTGCCCACAAAGGTTCTCTACCTTTCCTTCCATCCGTCTCCCAAGCTATACGCAACAAGTGTTTCGACGCCTTGTAGGAGTTCGGAATAGGGTAAGGGTCACGTGGGAGAGTTTGGTATCTAAAGTTAGGGACCTATCGATATTTTACGTACCGCTAAAGAGGTTAGGGGTCAGGCTTAGATGTTAGATGTTAGGTGTTAAGATACACTCTCCACTGGGAGAGGGAAGTCCAGCTTTCCGTTACGTTGGAATGCATGAAAAATGCATTACTTGTTCAAATAATATCTACATTCATACATAAAGAAAAGTACGGGTACAAGAGAAGCAATATTGGCCCTTACGATGCTCATAGAGAAGACAATAGAGAAGAAGAAACCGACGTTCATTACATTTGCGGATTTAGAGATGGCTTTTGACAACGTGGATTGGAATTCAAAACTTGGAATTCTGAAAGGAATCGGGGTGTCCTGCAATGACAGAAGAATCATCGACAGTTTGTATAAAAACCAAGCAGCCGTGATTAAATCTGGACCCAGCTGTGAAGAAGCAAGAATAAAGAAAGGAGTGAGACAATACTGTGCACTGTCTACTGTAATTTTCAATGTTTACATCGAGAGGGCCATCAACGAAATCATAGAGAAGTCTTCTGGAGTTACTATCCACGGAGAAAAAATTAGCCTTCTGAGATTCGGTGATGACATAGCATTCATAGCAGAGACAGAAAAGGATCTGAATAAGACTAATAACCATGGAAAGGACAATAGCCAGATATCATCTAAAGATCGATAAGAATAAAACTATCAGCAATATTTGTGCTATATTTGTGTGCAGCAAAAGAGAAGAGGCCAAAACCTACGTTAAACTAGGGAAGCAAAAAACTGAAGAGGTGAAATACTGCTGTTACCTTGGAAGCCGAGTAACTAACGATGGATGAAGCGAGAAAGAAATAGTCAGCAGAATAACACAGCCAAAGAGGGCATTCTGCCAAAAGAGAAATCTACTTACCGATGTAATTACAATCGCAGAAGTAAGAAAACAATTCATCAGGACGCATATCTGGAACGTGTTTCTGTATGGCAGTGAGGCATGGATAATGACAGAAGCGGAGAATAAAAGGGTGGAAGCATTCGAAATGCGGTGCTACAGTTCAGAATGTTGAAGATTAAATGGATCGACCGAGTAAGTAACGAGGAAGTCCTAAGAAGAGTGGGAGAGAAGAGAAGTCGGCTGAAAACTCTAAAAAGAAGACGGGACTACTTGATTGGCCACATTATGAGACATGATGGACTGATGAAGACAATCGTTGAAGGACAAGTAGACAGGAAGAACGGCAAAGGAAGGCCTCGCATGAGATATATAGAACAATTGATGAAGGATGTGAAACAAAAAATACATCAATATGAAGAGATTAGCCGATAGAAGAATTCAGTGGAGAGCTGCGACATACCAATCTCAGAATTGCTGACTAATAATGATGATACATAATATCCTGCAAGCCAGTGAAAGGGTGTGGTATGGGATGATCAACACCATGAATACATTTTAAGTTGAAAGAGAATTAAATTTAAACTTACTCCTATCATACAGGAATGAAAAAATACTATTCCGAGAATGAAATACTTGCATGTAACTGAGAGGTGCAAATTATATTAATGGATAGCATAGGTATAAGGACTTTAAGCTAACCCAACTAACAGCATTATACTGCATGCTTGCTTCGCTATTTTTCTCTTTTTTTAAAAATTGAAGTTTAGACTAGAATATTATTACTAATCCTTTTTTATGCATGAGGTGTAATGCATGTTTGGTATGAATTTACCCCCTGCCACACGCCGTTATGGTGGCTTCCTGGGTATTATGTAGATGTTAGATACACATTCACGAGAGACGTGTAACTAAGCTACCACACGGTCTCAGCATGCCCTATATACTTTTTTTTCATCGATAAGTTTGTGAGATACGCTCATTTTGATGCGTCGTTCACAGTATATTTCCGTATTTTGGCTCGTTCGCATTTCTTCAGCATTCCATCTGCAAGAGTCAGCTCAGTTGCAATGACGAAACTCGAACCCGCTATCTTCTGGCGCCTCTGTGCACCATACCAGTGGGATCGGCATATTGTGATTATTATTATTATTGGTTCGCTTACGCTCAAAAAGTGGTTGCCAACTGTTGCTTGCCATGGTCAGTTATAGCTCTTGACGTTCAGTATTTAACATCAGTTGTAATCCGTGTATTTTGGATAGCAGTGTCAGATTACAATACATATCGTAATTCCTTCTTAATCGCTAGTCATACGTTCATAGACCTGCGATTGGTACAGAAGTTCAATATGAAGCCGTTTATCTTATGACCTATTCCAGAGATAAGGGTCAGTTGATAAACTGAGAACAATCAGTTTAATTAATAAGATAAGGAAAGAGTTCGGGCAGCGGCGAATCGCGAATTATGAAATACTATTTTAATTTCACCTAATCAGGTATATTTTTATAGTATAGCGAAACGAATACATCGTGTTGGCTGATTGAATCATTTGTAAAATCGTAGACTCGAAATGGCATGATTTTTAGGATTTGGGCATTCATCATCATTAGTCAACAATCCTAAGATTGGTTTGACGCAGCTCTTCACTGCATTCTCCTATCGGCTAACCTCTTCGTATTCACAAAATTCCTCTCCTTCACATTCTTCATTTGTCGCTACATGTATCTCATTCGAGGCTTTCCTTTTTCATTCTTCCCGTTCACTTGACCCTCGACGATTGTCTTCATTAGCCCATATTTGGACATTGGGTAAAGAAATATCGATTTTGCCAATTGTTCGGAATTGTTCATTTCTGATCTCATAGCAGGGAATTTTTTACCTCGATCTTTCTACTTTCAAACTTTAGATTACGCACCGAATTCGTCAGGTCGAAATTTCTCTCGGTGCAAATTTGAGTATCCTCGAGTCTTGTTCTTCAGTCTGAAAGTCGGCTTTTTGGATGAGAGTGAAGGTCTTTTAATTAGTACGTACTGAAATACATATCAAAGTATAGTCGGCATGTAATTTAAGCATCAGGGGAGCAGTTCCTATCCGTTTTTCATCTGTGTTTTTCCAGGGAAATGTATGATTTCCAGGAAAAAAACACTCTGTTTGAGTTTAGCTAGGTATGCTCCGAGACATCACCCGGATATAGACCCAAATTGGGACCCCTCTGGTCAAGGGCGGATCCAGGATTTTTTTCTGGGGGGGGCACAAGGGTCTGACGAGCAAACGGTCTTCTCATATTTGGGATTAAAAAACAACATATCACAATTGCTGTACGAAATATACTCTTTATTTTAATATAAAGGTTATTAATATGAAAATATTATTAAGTACATATATAATAACGACAGTTTTCTTTTATGTTTCCTGCTGAAGATGTCCAGTACTTCATTAACATTCATTTTTGACACAATGTCTTCATGGATATGCATTAAAGCCAGTCCATTCAAACGATCTTCTGTCATTCTGCTGCGAAGATATGTTTTTAATCGGCGTAAGGTGGAGAAAGATCGCTCGGCAGTGCAAGTAGTCACAGGAAACGTGCACAACAATTGACATAGAGTTCTAATATTTGGCAGCGCCGTTGCTGTTTTGTAGGCATCTGCTGGAGACCTTGGCATAATATTTTCTCTTATCTCTTGCCAAATTTTTAGCTCCCCCTTCAAAGCTAAAAAAAGGACCTCTTTATATACTTCAGCACCTTGCAAAACATCCTCAATATCTTCGTTACTGAAGTTATGTGACAGCAGCTTTTGCAACTGTCCGATTTTTTGCAGCTGAGCGTTAGGTAACTCCTTCCTATTTCCTTTAACAAATAATCTAGAAAAGGAATATATATTGCAAGGCGGTAATAGTCTTCAATAGACTCAGTCTGAATATTCGACCTATTTGTTTGACGGCCGGTAATTCTGCGGACCGTGATTTCTGTCCCCATTTCATTTACAAGGGCCTCAGCCATATTGAAATGTTTTTTTGAATGCATCCGTGCTAGTTTCACGTTGCCTCTGCAGACTGGCTGTGGTCGTTTTGATAAGCTGAACTGAAGAAAGTATATCAATTTCAATGACATGTAATGATCGAGATAAAGGCAGCGTGATTCCTAAAATATCAGCGAGGATTACCAAGCTAACAAGAAATTCCGACGACATGATAGCTTGGAGCAGCGAAAATGCACTTCTAAACCCTTTTTCAGCCATTTTTTGCAAAATTCCAGGAAGACATGGCAAGACGTCCAAAAATGTCAAAACAGCTTCATGTCTTCCCACCCATCTGGTCTCACACATTTTTAAAATTATATTTTGCTTTTCCTTTGGCAGATGAACTTGCATTTCTTTCCTGATGAGATTTATTCGTTGAGCTGACTCACTTCTCCAATCAATGTTATCATTATTTGTCTAGTTGTCTGTTTATTATACACTCTTGTGGGCAAGACAAATCTAACGACAGCTCAAAATAAGTATTACCAAAGAAATATCAAAAATCTTTCCAACAAGGGCGTCGCGATACCTACCTATGTCACGTTCCTGCAGCTTGTAACTAGCGGCGGCTGACGCTGCCGATGGATGTGTTCCATGTGTTGCCGCAAGCGAGGATGGATGCACATGAGAACCATCACATTCAATCCCTTTACCAGTCTCTGTAACTGCATCGTCCATTTTTTGTTTTTTGTATAGAAATACGCAATTAATTTATTTTGTCTTTTTCTATCTTTGTCATTCATTTATAAATAATATCACTCGTTACGCACTCACACGCGCGCCTACGCTCATTCTTCTATCGTAATTTAATTTTAATTCATGGGTGTTTTCAAGTCTGCTTCCGCACTAATAGGCGCTTCAGACCGGGAGGAAACGTATAAGGATAGGGATGGAAGGAATAGGACCAGGTTCCCCGGTCGGAAGCGGATCTGTTGATCGGACTTCATTAATTTTAATACATTGACATCGCCGTCCTTATATACTGCGTCCCTAAAAACATTGTCTTCGTCCTCCTCATCGTCAACTTCGCGGCCTTCGTCCCAGATAAGATCCCAGAAAAAAGGAACTCATAGCACTAGTAGTTGCGACAAAGTAGCGATCTATTCAAAGGGTGCCTAGCACGGCGGCAGAGCACCAGCGGTAGAAATCAGCGAATGCGGCGTACGACTGATGGGCGGTCTTACCAGTCTTACCTCGCATTCTGCCGTCACAGATATTCTCACGAGCTGATTTTGTAGCGGCAAGCAGACGAAGCCCGGGTGTTTTGAAGTGCATAGTGAAATGCATAGTACAAAGCTCACGGTCCCCCAACGAGCCCCCTTCCCACTTGGGCGATGTTTTTTTTCGAGCGCTGACTAGCGAAATGACCAATTACCGGCAAATCTGCCTTCTTGACTAGGGCTCAAGGCTCAAATGATTGAGGCTCCATAATACACTAAACTAAACGAACGTAATTAACGGGACCGTATTAAAAATTTTGTCTATTTTTTAAGCTTCTGGGGGGGCACCTGCCCCCGTGCCCCCCCCCCTAAATCCGCCTATGCCTCTGGTCATTAGCCGAGCGCCCCCATCCTCCTGGCTTCCGCGCCGCTAATTGGACATCTAATCAACACAGGATTGAAGAGACGAGTCTCTTGACGGCCTGGCGGGCCGCCTTCCTAACCGTTGAGATTACCTGAGAAAAAGACGAATAGATAAAAGAAATGCTAGTAAGTAAAGTAATGCAACGGAGAAATCTGGTCTTGAAAGTACGGCAGTAACTGAATGGTAACAGGAGTGTATGTGAGATGCAACAATACTTTTTAATTGAAAAGCTATACCTAAGCTTCGTTTTTTACCACGTTAGAATTACGTACCATGTATTCACTCAAAAGAAGAATCTACTTACAGCTGGAAATTCAATCTTAGAAGTATTTGTTAGAACGTATGTACATCTGGAGCATGTTTCTTTATGGCAGTGAGGCATGGACGATGAAAGTAGCGGAGAAGAAAAGGGTGGAAGCATTCGAAATGTGGTGCAACAGAAGAATTATGAAGATTAAATGGATCGGGTATATAACGAGAGAAGAGTGGGTGAGAAGAGAAGTCTGCTGAAAACTCTAAAAAGAAGACGGAAAAACTTAATCAGCCATATCTTAAGACACGATGGCCTGATGAAGACAATCGTCCAGGGAAAAGTGAACGGGATGATTGGAATAGGCAGGCGTCGAATGAGACACATGAAACAGTTGTGTGGAATATTGGGAAAAATTCCTCCTTTTTCTTTTCCTTTTTTTATTACTTTATTTCTCACATTCCCTTATTCTTTCAATTACCAATACTGGTAATAAGTCACTGAACCCATTAAAGTAGATATACAACTAATTTTAATTATACATTCGTTGTGAAAATTATTGAATGTATGGAATAAATGGTATTAAATATATTTATGATGCTCTAATTCCCGTCAATAGATCAGTAAATTTACTTGTGGTATTTAAGGATCGAATATCGAAAAGGTATGATGTCGTGAACATATTTGTATCGAGAATCAGGTTTTTGTTTCGGCCGCGCCTTCTTGAATTCAATAATTATTTCGTCTTATTCTCACGTATATGCGCCAGGGATGGTTTCGAGTAGTATCAGAGTAAACGCATTTCGTTATTCGTCAATAGTTAGTATTCACTTATTTACTCCCATTATAAGGTGATTATTTTCCTTTTTTCTTTGTGCGCCTGCCGGCAATTGCATCCTGCGGGTCAATTCTGTAAATGTTATAGGCGTCATAAGGGTGATAGCTATGACGGGCAATTCATGACGGCTATGACATTCGAGCGATTCCATAAGGTACCGTCATAAAGATTATGACGCCTATGACGGATGACGAGTGAACAGTTGTGCATCGCCATGAAAATCTAGAATTTCGTATGTTGGTAGTCCTAAGAAAATGAGAAAAGCCAATGGGAGCCTTCGACAAATTTCATCAGCTGTGACTTGGAGAAAATTTGTAAACAAATAATGAAGATGGAGTCCGTTCAAGAGAGTATAAAAGTCAAATCTTTCGAAAGTAATTATTGAATGTGATGTACTGTTGTTATTTTCATTCATGGATTCCTATTAATGTGGCTGAATTGCAACTTAAGAACGAATGGGTTTTAGTTAATAATGACAAATCAAACGTAGTGTATAAGTAGTACCTGCTGACGTTCTACAAAACGGATGCAATCTGACATAGTCCACTAAAATATAATGCTTTCGTGAATGCGTAGTGTTAGAAATACCATTTCATCATGTATATGTTCTCTTAGCGGCTCACATTGCTTGTATTTTCATAATTTCATCGTACTAGCAGAGGAAATGATTAAGGGTGCATGAATACAACTTGAAGTAGGATTAAAAGTGGGTAGTTCATGAAGTCAGATTTATCTTATGTTAGTCGAGCTTCAGTAAGTCATTCAGCCAAAGGACTACAGTTACTGTAGCATGACCCAGAGATTGCTGAAACAGATCAATCGCAAGCAATAGTTAGGGGATATTCAGAGATTACCGTGGTGTTACAAAAAAAAGTTTTAGAATATCCGTATAAATATTCCTTTTATGTGAAGAATTGCCTTATTACAGCTTCCCTGAAATCTACGCCTATATTAGGTACAACAACCACCTCCTCTACAAATTCTAGCTGTGGGATATTCCCTCCCTGCATGCTGAGGCGGTGCATCAACATTAGGTTGTGCACCTTTGTACAGGAAATTATTATTTTTGCAGCAAATTTGGCTTATAGTGCAGTAACCTGTCTGAGCGCAGACATCGCCGAGTACTTTTCATTATACCAAACAGTTGCTCAATGCAGTTTCGCGTAATGGGACATGAATCTTATTGCCGTCAGAATAAATCATTTCAAATAGGTAAAAGTTGCATGCACTCATATGCACGGAACGTTCGAGTTTTCAAATACTGGAATGAACATTTTGAAATCACGGAACCAACCTGCAAATGGACTGGCAAACTATAGTCTGCTTAATTATTATTAGATTTTAGGGCTCAGCTGGGTGGTGATCTCGAGATCGCGAGCCAGTCCTTTTGAAATGCAGAAGAGAGTTCTAAAATATTCTTCGCTTATTTCAAAAGGATGCGTGTATCCCTCAACTACCGGCGAATAAGACGAAACTGTCGTCGTTCTTGTCTTTGCCTTCGATTGCTCTCCAAATAGCAAGGAAGTAGAGCGCTTCCGTTCTATCGATAATAAATATGTAAGGAGGATTTGCGTAGTACAACACTACAGATTCACAATTTAAATTACAATATCCTTCTGCTTTTACCTGTCACCTTGATCTCTGTCCTTTTTACAAAACAAAACCACAAGATACCGTTTTCAACAAAAACGCTCCTATTATGAGACCTTATGACGGCTATGAGCGAGCTATGACGGAGAATTTTGACCGTCATACGCTATGACGGCGACGACGAAGTTATGACGCCTATGACATCTACAGAATCGCTTCTTATGACGGGCCGTCATAAGTATGACGGTCCGTCATAAGAACAATGGTTATGACGCCTATGGCATTTACAGAATTGACCCGCTGGGCATTTGGGACGTGAAGAGGAGAATAAACATCTTGTAAAACAAGGATTCATCAACATTCCGGGAAAATGCAGATTAAGTAAGCCGGTCATTTCTGTTCTGTTCTCGAAGCATTTGTTATTCACACTTTTTCAGAACTCGAAAATTTTCTGAGAAATTTACCCCATCAATTTTTATTCTATAGATCTCGCTTATCATATCTCTCTGATCTAATCGCCTCGTTCACGATTTAAGTTTTCTAACATGTGTATCTTTGGCGGGCATAGTGAAGATAGCGCCCAAAATCTCGGTCAACCGGGCCACGATTATATTGTATTTCTAGATAAGTTGAATCAAGCCATCGCCATTATAGACAGGAGCTCTTCCTTATTGAAAATTCCAATTCACATAAACTCATCGTTTTCCCTATTAATAGTGATAGGTATTTGGAAAAATATGTTTACCCAATGGATAAAATTATTAACCGGATTAATATTTGTGTGGCTCGATTAGTGCCGAAACAATTTTTTCAATAAATATCAGGAACTAAGTGGGCTTTGCTAGTTAGGCTGGGTAAATATTTGGTTCATCGCTGGTTAAAAAATAATGATTTGGTCGATGTGGAGGCTTGAATGACCTTTGATCTCGAGGACCCTAGTTCGAAACCCAGTAGTGGTAGATTTTTCAGCGGCCTACTAGTCTCTTCTTTAGAGTTGAGTGGGGAGTACTCAAAGTATTATAGTAGTATAGTTCGATTTCTGTTTGATTTTACGACTCAGGTTAAATCGCAACATCTCGCCTAAAACAATTATAGCACCCATGTCCAATTCGGGTATTGAGCCCGCGACCTTTCGTTTGCCAGCTAGGCGCTTTCCCGACTTGAATACCGCGGCCATTGACTACTGAATACCGTGGTCGTCAGATGAGATGAATACCCGTGGTCTCCTTGGCGCGTACTAAAAGTTTTATACCTTCTAAAAATGAACTTCCCCAAAGTCACTCCCGAAGAAATAGAAACAATTGGAACATATCAGCGTCAGCACCTCATCTACGTGATAGTCTTCGAGTCGCCGCGAGGGTTTGTGGCACGGGGTGAAAGCTCACCGTACATGAACTACTTACATGCAATCATCATCATTGGTCAACAATCCTAAGATTGGTATGACAAAGCTTCCACTCGATTCTTCTATCGGCCAACCTTTTCATTGTGACGTAATTCTTCTCTTTTACATCCTTCACAACCTTTTAAATCCTTTTACATTCCACACAATTGTTCCATGTATCTCATACGAGGCCTGCCTTTTCCAATCTTCCCGTTCACTTTTCCCTCGAGCGACGATTGTCCTCATCAGGCCATCGTCTCTCAAAATGTGGCCGATTAAGTTGTCCCGTCTTCTTCTTAGGGTATCCAGAAGACTTCTCTTTTCTCCCACTCTTCTTAGAACTTCCTCGTTACTTATTTGGTCGATCCATTTAATCTTTATCATTCTTTTGTAGCACCACATTTCGAATGCTTCTACCCTTTTCTTCTCCGCTGCTGTCATCGTCCATGTCTCACAGCCGTCAATAAACATACTCCAGATGTATGTTCAGATGAACTTTTTCCTTACGTTTACGCTGGAATTTCCAGCTGTAAGTAGATACTTCTTTTGATAGAATGCCCTCTTTGCCTGGGCTATTCTACCAACTATTTATTTCTTGCTTCGTCCATCGTTGGTTACTCGGCTTCCTAGATTCCAGAACTGTTTCACCTCATCAAGTTTTTGTCTTCCTAGTTTGATATTGGTTTTGGCCTCTTCTTTCTTTCTGCACACCAATATCTTATTCTTCTTCTTATTTATCTCCAGCTGATATTTGGCCATTGTCGTTTCCATGGTTACTAGAGTTTTGTTCAGACCCCTCTCTGTCTCTGCTCATCATCATCATCATCATTGGTCAACAATCCTAGGATTGGTTTGACGCAGCTTACCACTCCATTCTTCTATCGGCCAACCTTTTCATTGTGACGTAATTCTTCTCTTTTACATCCTTCACAACCTGTTCCATGTATCTCATACGAATCCTGCCTTTTCCAATCTTCCCGTTCACTTTTCCCTCGATGATAGTCTTCATTAGGCCATCATGTCTCAAGATATGACCGATTAAGTTGTCCCTTCATTTTAGAGTTTTCAGCAGACTTCTCTTTTCTTCTACTCTTCTTAGGACTTACTCGTTACTTACTCTGTCGGTCCATTTAATCGTCAGCATTCTTCAGTAGCACCACATTTCGAATGCTTTCACCCTTTCTTCTCCGCTGCTCTCATCGTCCATGCCTCACTGCCGTAAAGAAACACGCTCCAGATATACGTTTTGATGAATTGCTTCCTTACTTCCAAGGTTGTATTTCCAGCTGTAAGTAGATTCTTCTTTGATAGAACGCCCTCTTTGCCTGAGCTATTCTACTCACTATTTCTTTCTTGCTTCCTCCATAGTTGGTTAATCTGCTTCCCAGGTAACAGCACTATTCCACCTCTTCAATTTTTAAAGTTGTTTAATTAATAATTAGATTTCTTGAATTTTAGATGGCATTTTATTATCACTAAATTATGGACACTTACATGCAATAAGAAATAAAATGCTACTTCTTTATGTTAATCTATTAGTGCTAAATGACCTCAGTCGTCGACGCACTCAATAAACATCCTAACATCTTAATGTATTAGGTCTACATCTACACAATACCCTGCAATCCACCGCAAGGGTGTTTTTTTTACCTTTGACGTGTACCTTTGACATGTAACTAGGGTACTACATGGAAACATGTTGTATAATAGGGTCCCATGCAGCTAGATGGTTAGTAGGTATCTACATAACAATAAAGGGGTTATGGGTTGTTAATACATGCATAATTCGCTACAGACTGCTCTAACAATCTAATATCTATCTATCTAATCTAATCTAAATATGCATACACGAAAGATGAGCAGTTTAGTGGTTAGTATCTACATAGTAATATGATAAGTATTTAGGAGTTTATTTAAATATATTAATATATATTACTCAAGCATGCTTGAGTTGTCAGTGTTAAAATATGTTTGATGCATTGCATCCTACTCTAATAATATTTCACCTACGTATCCCTTGCATAATATGCTCTCTTAGGTTAGGTGGGAAAAATTAAATTTCATATCTATCGATAATTCACACAATAATGTAGGCCATTCTGCACATTCCACTAATAGTGTAGGAGAAACACAAATTCCTCTGGCATCAAGCAGTTCAGCCGTCACTATATTAACAAGCGAGCTGTCAACGGTAACATAGGGCGGGTAATATTAGAAATCCTTTTTTTTTTACTCCTCCGTGAGGTGTGAGGCGGAGTTTCCTCCCCACGGCAAGTCGGCGAGCGAAACCTGTCGTCAAAGTGACCTTCACGCACGCAAATCTTTCATTCATCAGAAGGGCGTTGTTTCGCGCACCAAGCAGTCGATATGACTGACCGTAGTCGGGCTGCGCGTGGATTCGGTTGAAAACGGTACACATTACTTTTTCAAATGCATAGTTTCTCAGCGAAAACAATCACTTCGGGGCATGCAATGAACGAGGATCGTGCATCCAACCATCTTCATCTGTGACTTCAAGTCTGTACACGCACTTGGGGGCACAGCAGACTGGGAGAAAAGGTACAAGTATGGGTTGGATGGTTGGTTATTTAGGGGAGGCGACCGACAGCTGAGGTCATTTACGCCATATAGGATAGGTACAAGAATGCGAAAACTGAAGAAGGGCAGCTTTGCTACAAAAGAATAAGGAACAAAGTAAGTCGCAAAGCCAGGAAAGCTAGAGAAATGTAGATGAACAATCTGTGCGAAGATGTACAAAACAACCTTACCATTGGAAAGGTGGAAGCTGCCTATAGGATAGTGAGGAACCACTTCAAGGAACGGAGCGCAAGATGCAATGCTATAAGGGACAAGAATGGAGAACTTTTGATTGAAAATGAAGACAAAGTGAAGAGATGGAAAGAATATCTCGAGGAGTTATACAACGGGAACGACCTCAGCACGAAAGTGATTGAAGAGGAAAGCGAAGTCGAGAAGGATGATATGGGAGCTTCAATATTGAGATCGGAATTCGACGCAGCAGTAAGGGACCTTCGGATGAATAAGGCTTCTGGAATTGATGATATACCCGCAGAACTGATAAGGAATGCGGGAGAGAGGACATTGGCCCAACTTTATAATGTCATCTGCGACATGTACTCAACAGGAGAAATACCCAGGGACTTCGAGAAAAACATCATCATTCCTATTCCCAAAAAGAAGAGAGCAGAGAAATGCGAAAATTTTAGGACTATCAGCCTGACGAGACATGCATCGAAGATATTGACAAGGATCATCTACAGAAGAATAGAACGAAAAGCAGAGGAGTTCCTGGATGAAGATCAATTCGGATTCAGGAAAGGTAAGGGTACAAGAGAAGCAATATTGGCCCTTAGGCTGCTTATAGAGAAGAGAATGGAGAAGAACAAACCGACCTTCATTGCATTTGTGGATTTAGAGAAGGCTTTCGACAACGTGGACTGGAATTCAATGCTTGATATTCTGAAAGGAATTGGAGTTTCCTACAATGATCGAAGAATTATCCACAGTTTGTATAAAAACCAAGTAGCTGTGATTAAATCTGGACCCAGCTGTGAAGAAGCAAGAATAAGGAAAGGAGTGAGACGAGGCTGTGCACTGTCTCCCGTAATTTTTAATGTTTACATTAAGACGGCCATCAATGAAGTCAAGGAGAAGTGTTCTGGAGTGAACATCCACGGAGAAACAATCAGCATGCTACGATTCGCTGATGACATAGCTCTCATAGCAGAGATAGAGAAGGAGCTGAATAAGATGCTAACAACCATGGAAAGGACAATGACCAGACATCAGCTGAAGATCAATAAGAAGAAAACTAAGATATTGCTGTGCAGCAAAAGAGAAGAGGCCAAAACCAACGTTCAACTAGGAAAACAGAAACTGGAAGAGGTGAAAGAGTTCTGTTACCTGGGAAGCAGAGTAACCAACGATGGACGAAGCAAGAAAGAAATAGTGAGTAGAATAGCCCAGGCAAAGAGGGCACTCTATCAAAAGAAGAATCTACTAACAGCTGGAAATACAAGCTTGGAAGTAAGGAAGCAATTCATTAAAACGTATGTCTGGAGCATGTTCCTTTATGGCAGTGAGGCATGGACGATGACAGCAGCGGAGAAGAAAAGGGTAGAAGCATTCGAAATATGGTGCTATCGACGAATGATGAAGATAAAATGGATCGACCGAGTGACAAATGAAGAAGTCCTAAGAAGAGTGGGAGAAAAGAGAAGTCTACTGAAAACTCTAAGAAGAAGACGGGACAACCTAATCGGCCATATCTTAAGACACGATGGCCTGATAAAGACAATCGTCGAGGGAAAAGTGAACGGAAAAAATGGAAGAGGCAGGCCTCGTATGAGTTACATGGAGCAGGTCGTAAAGGACGTGAAAGAGAGGAACTACGTTGGTGTGAAGAGGTTGGCCGATAGAAGAATCGAGTGGAGGGCTGCGTCAAACCAATCTTAGGATTGTTGACCCTTGATGATGATGAGGATAGGTGGATAATTGGGTAATGGAGGGAGTTTTCAGGGAACGGAGGAAGGGTGGAGAGAAACCCGGCGTCGGCATTAGCCTACCTACTCTTAACGAAAGGCGCCAAGGGGACCACGGCTTAACGTCCCATCCGACGGACGGAGTTCTGAACTTGAAATGCCTTCCACTAGGCACTCAAGTGGGGACCGGTTTCCCACTGAAAAATCCGCCATTGCCGGGAATCGAACCCGGGCCCTCAGGATGGGAGGCCAGTACCACACCACACCAACCCGATCCCCACACGAATGGGAATGGGAAGGTAAGGATGAAGGATGGAGAGAAACCCATAGCCCGAGTCTTGAATCTTTCGTTACTCACTCAAAATAAATATTGACGTTTTCTTTACCAACGAAAACGTCAATATTAATTTTGTTATCAACGTGGATAAACGAATAACTTGAAACGAATGACGTTATCATAACGAAAAATTTCATTCGTTATAGCGAACGAAAGATTAAAGACTTGGGCCCCCGGCGTAGGCATTAGCCTGTACTTAACGAAAAGCGCCAATGGGGCCACAGCTTAGCGTACCATCCGACGGACGGTGGACTGAACTCGAATTCCCACCAAAAATCACTCAATTTGGGGCAGTTTTAAAATTAAAAAATATCTTCCAATATGAGGATTCGAATCCGGGCTTTCGGGACGGAAGGCCAGTGTTCTAACCATCATATTCACTTGACCAAAACGTACTCCCAATTGGTCCCTTTTAAATGAAGTTTGAGGGGGTAGAGGATTCCGCTAGAAATTACAAAGGCATGCTGACTCGCTCGCAAGGAAGTAGCTACTACACCGCCGGGGAATAGCCTCAGGAAACTAACCGCAACTCCAAGGATGCATGACACAAATCGAGCCTAAGCAGGTCACAGACGCACGTAACGACTGCCAGGCTGTCTTCATCGACTTTGCGAGAAGCAGCACTACGACATTGAAGGGGGATCGGGCATTATGGTGGCTAGAGTACTTTACAAACTCCCATCCTGAGATTCTGTGTATAAGTCCCGCCTGTGGCCAAGATTTCTCATTATTGCACCAGACTTACTTGATTGCTTTGTGGAGAGCACTTCAAGGACAGTGAACAGTCCGTCAGGTGGGTCGTTAAATCGTGGTCCCCTTGGCGCCTTTCATTTGGAGTTGGCTAATTCCGACGTCGGGGTTCGCTCCACTCTTCCTCTGCCCCTGAAAAAATTCCTATCCTCATTCAATCATCCACCTATTTAGCTGTCGGTCGAATTTATTGAATACGATGGCATCAAATATTGTGCATATGATGATGTGTGAAATGGCGTTTCAAATTGAAACTATCTTCGCTCTCGGATACCTCTGCATCCAGGCACAGTCGTTCACTGGAGTGGACTCACTCAAAACCGATTCCAGGTGAAAAAGCTTGAGTAGAACCAACCGCATCGACTTTTATATTATTGGTAACGAACTATCTATTCGCCAAGAATGGTCGTAAGTTTTTGAATTGTGCTGAATATATTTCTGTTCATGATGATTGATTGCTTCGTTTAAGTGCTTCGTATAAGAATATTTCACGAGTTTGGTTGTTGGAGATAAATTAAATATATGTTCTGTAACTCACCGAGCTGAATATTTTTTCTCCCGTTCTTGAAGATCTTGCATTACCTCAGGAACACATATTCGGTGGAACACTGTATTATTTTCCACAGACATGTTCCTAAGTAAACGGTAAGGAATTACACACACAGCCAAAAACTCCGGAAAAAATGTGTTAATAATCAGATATGCTCATCTCACTCTGATGCACTTTCATTACAAACTAAGAAATTTCTAAGAATTAATTTCAACAGTTCTGTAGAAATGCAGCCATGTTCTTGCACCCACAACATTGGAATAGAGCAAAACTGTTTAGTTCAGAGTTTCCGCTGGCAAGATCATAGTCTAGCAGACGCATTTGTTGTCGTGACAAACGCAAGGGAACAAATGCCATTTGCACCAGCCACCATTGAGCATTTGGTATTCCAACGATTGATTTGCTATAGAGACAGGTACCTTTGTTTAAGGACAAAGTCCGAGTCAGCAAATGGGTTTTTGTACGGAGGACAAAATATATTTTTCCGTGTGCAAGCTAATGTTCTATGCCGGTCGCGGAAAGACTAACAACAACCTATGTATTTTCCTACGTCGATGACTGGTTTCCACCGTGTTACATGCTCTATGGATCGTTTGAACGGAATCACGCGAATGAAATATCTTTTTGTTTCATTTTTTTACGGATGAAGTAGAAAGAATGACTTTAAACCTATAATCATCTGACAGCACCTCAAAATGTCGTCACTTTGGAGGAGCTTCTTTTTTCTGATGCCCCATATTATCAATGGTCTTTCCGATTCCAGTTAAAGCAGATTTGAATAGACTGTAAACACTTTTAATATATCCTGCTGCCGAAGCACCATACCTTCAAATAATGCCCTTCTTAAGATTCACATACTTTCTGCCTTCCTTCAACCCACCCAAACAGATTATTAGTCACGTCTTCCTTCCCCACTTCACATTTTATCTTTCAAATGACCAACGATTCTCATTGAATGTCTCTTCCTCTTTTCTGATAATTCCACTCCTTATCCAAC
Source organism: Platycnemis pennipes (assembly GCA_933228895.1). Lineage (NCBI taxonomy): Eukaryota > Metazoa > Arthropoda > Insecta > Odonata > Platycnemididae > Platycnemis > Platycnemis pennipes. The sequence goes on from OW121853.1 coordinate 61,094,617, forward strand.
TCCTTCCTCACCTCCGCTTTGTCTATTCTTCCTTGTTTCTAATCAGTTTTTAATCATCTCCATCTTTTACAACCAGCTGCAAATGCCGCCACTCTAATTTTGACCTCACAACTTAATTACCACGTTTCGAGCGCTGCCATCCATCGTTTCATGTCAGACATTTTATCAGCCAGTCCTTCGCGTATGTAATCAAAGGCCTTGTTATCAATTCTCGTCCACATGAATGCCTCTTTCGCCTATACAATAGTCTTTCTAACATGCAATTTGCGGTTGTCAAGTCTGTCCCCGCATTGTAAGGCGTCTCCGACCGGTAGGAAAGGTTCAAGGATGAGAACTGAAGAGTGACGAGGAAGGGTGGAGAGAATACCGGTGTCGGCGTTAGTCTGCTCTTAACGAAAGGCGCCAAGGGGACCACGGCTTAGAGACCCATCCGACGGAAGGAGTGCTGGACTCGTATGCTTTCCACAAAACACTCTAGCATGGGAAGAAGGTTTACCAGTGAAAAATATTGCCCATTTCGGGATTCAAAACCGAGCACTCGGGGTGGGAGTCCAATTCTCTAAACTCCACACCAACCCAACCCACTGTGTCTAACATCGCAAATGCTGTAGTAACCAAGGTAATACCAATATAACAATTAGCACCACCTGCTCAAGAAAATTCTTCCCTAATTTTCTCTCCTTTTTCTTAAAGGTCGTAAGCTCTCCTTTTTCATCTCTATTCATTAAGAGTTCCAAGAGGACGCAGAAAATGTGTCCATTTCCGTTCTCCCTGAGGAAAATACGCGGTTGAATCTGTCTTTAAATTGTTCTGTGCAAAAACTCCTTTGATCTCTCGGTAACATCATCTTTTTTTCTCTGTTCATTTACATCTACAAAATATCGTGAAAGTTACCGCAAGGGTGTGGCGCGGGTTGATCTATCGCCAGGCATGCATTTCATATCAAAAGAGAAACAAATTTATACTTAATGTCATGTAGATATGCAAAAAATTAAATTCTCCATACATACACTACTTACATGCAACTGAGAGGCAGGCACAATGCTACCACCCCGAGAAAATATTAGGCATGCATTTACGAAACACGTGGAATGGCAGCTATAAATGACACTAAATTGTTAGTTCACGCAAAGTAATGTAATAGTTATTGATTTTCAGTCATTTCTATAAATACATAAAATGAATGTAGAACATGCATGAGTTAGTAATAGTACACGTTTAAAACATCACTACATTATAATTTCTACATCAAACTATACAATACCTATCCTGATTTAATAATAATAATAATAATTTTTATTCCACCGCTGAGAAAAATAAAACATACAAATACAAAGAATACAAAAAACATCAATTTAGAGGGGAAAATAGGGGTACCGCAGAGGATTACCTGTGTTGGGGTTACCATCATCAACTACTGAAAGCAGCGGCTGGTGCTAATCTATGTATTAAACCTAGTGGCTAATAAACAGTTTATACATTCAAATATTGTGTTCAAAACAATTAAATATATATATAATTTCTCCATCTTCCTTCGCTGTAATCTAATACTGTCCGCAAAGTGTAGAAATAATGAAATGAACCTCTCTGCCCTAAAAAATAGATGGAGGCGCCAGGTATCGATCCTGGTACCTCTCGCATGCTAAGCGAGTGCTCTACCATATGAGCTACGCCCCCTGACGTGAAAGGTTGATTATCTGCATTCATCATTCCCTATTTGTTGTGACGATATAGTAAATATTCCCCGTTACTTCTTCTTTTCTATGCCTCAAAAAACCGCACTATAAGTGCCACTCTGGATGACCTTGCCTTGAAAACCCTAGAGACTAGGAAGTTGTTTGGAAAAATTAAAGTTACTTCAAATTTTTAAGTAAGACAATTTCGAATCTGACGCCACAGAAATACCTCTGCCCCCGACCTACATTAGCTGGACAGATAGGAGCGATGCATTAAGAGAAATCAACATGTGGACATCTACATCTACATAATACCCTGCGAGTCACCACGAGGGTGTGTGGCAGAGGGCGAAGATCACCAAACATGCACTATTGACATGCAACTAGGATATTTAATGGAGACAAGCTAAATAATAGGGTCACATTCAGCTAGACGGTTAATATCTATATAATGAGAAAGGGATTATTGGTCGTGATTACATGCATCATGCACTGCAGACTACTCGGACTATATTTCATCTACCTATCCCTTTGCTACGTTGCCTATTGTTCTCTCTTATCTTACGCGGGAAAAGTTACATTTTAAATCTATCGGTACGACAATCTACCTCTCTAATCTTGTTAATCTGATCAAACCTAGCATAATACGCAGGGGGTTTTCAATATGTATCTAACATCATTTGTGAACAAATCAGACCGGGCGATACAAGAATTGGTTTTTCTCACGTACCATACATGGCATCTTAAATGAAGTATATCTCTTTCAAAAAATCTTTTTGTTGTTATCCACGAAATTTTAACCCGGCAAAATGTAATTTTCTAGGCTGGACCTGCAAACTCCCTTGCGGCTGCTCGTGGACGACAATGTAAGATGTAGCTCCCTTTTCAGGCGGCCGATGTAAGTACTTATCCCTTGGTCTTCCTCTTAAGTTTGGCCCCACTATTTTCCCCTCAATTACGTTCTTCTTGGTAACACAAGGGACCCGTCATAGAACAGTCATCCACAGCGAATGTTTTGTTGCTTTCACTAAACGTTCTCCCGCATTGCTGTCCTCTCTCACGTCTCCTGACCTCCCAATGCGTTCATTATTCCTTTGCTTTCACGTTTTTTTTATCTTCAGTATATGCACGTACAAAATGTCCGCTAACCAAAGACGTGTTAAGTTTGCCGTTTGTTTGATGGTACCTCGGTGAAATTTAAGTGCGACGTCGCTTTCGTCACAGCGAGAAGCCCATTATTGAGCTGGGTAAGTGGCCCGCCCACTTCTGAAATTTTGGCTCAAAGCAATAAAGGTTATTGACCTCATGATACGCATGTATCCCACTCGTGAAGTTCTATTGTTCTTTTCGGTAACTTTAATGAAGCGAGTGGCTCTTGAATTTAACTAGAATGTTAGTTAGACTACAAAACGCTCTTCTGAGTGTAGATCGTGTAGATTAATATTGGTTAAGTTTTCGATTCGATTGGCCGTTGAATAAGGTATCGTTTTATAGGTACCGATGTCTTATTTGTCCACCAATTGACTAGTATGTAGTTGACCATCAAACAATGATACAGTTAACTGAAGGGAAACCATTTTTCTAAATAGCCTTTGAAAGCCGTTAACAGGCAATGTCAGGATTAAATTTGGCATAACTTTCTAATTCCCACATTCTAAACTTTTCCTGTCGCAAACTTAAAACATGGTTGCGGTAACGTAGTTGTTGCTAGCAGTAGGATTTTTTTTCATGAGGGTATTACATGCTTGGAGTAACCTGTCTTTCCTTGGACAATACTGTGGCTCGCTTTTCTCGCACTTTCTTCTATAGCCACACATCAAGTTTTTGCCTTTTCTTTACCCAGTAGCTCCCGAATTTCTGACTGAAAGGTAACACACGAGCTTTTGTTAGTCTCTGTTTTTCGTCTGTAATTATCTTCCCTGGAATAACCCTTTTGTTTCACTCGCGGAGAGATTTGAATTTTGAATTCTTAAAGGACCGAAAAGGTGAACTCTCTTAAAGGCGATAAAATGGTTGGGGAAATAAAACCTGAAATTAAAGCGTTCATTATCTTAATTGACTATAGAATGGGCTGTCGTAAAACATTCTCACTCTTTTCTCTCCTCCTGCAAAACCATTTATGGTGGTCTCACACTTCCTTCAAAATGCTTTCTTTGCTTCGAAATTTCATCAGCGTCCGCCTTGTGAATTCCATTGTTGGCAATGTTGATGGCTTTGTGAGGAGAACATTTTAACTACTGGCCGAAATTCTGCCGAAATATTCTTTTAAGAAGCTCGCTGCTGATGAAACCATGCCTGGTGGTTTTCTTGATACCATGCATTCCTAGGAAACCGCAGGCGTCACAGGAAGTGGAGTTGACTCTTCACTCTGATAGGGATAGTTAACTAGCCCATGTGACCCCTGCCCTCGCCTATGAAATCGGCATTCAATGGGATGCCGTGGCTTTGGCAGGCTTATTAATCATATTCTCGATACACGGGAAAGGTACTCAATGTCAATGACTGACTAAAGTCGAGAAAAACGTAAGCTGTGATAAAGAACTTCACCTGTCCCGAGAGGCATTGCTGCTCGATGAATGGAATCTTCTCTCCGCTCTGTGCTCACCACAATGCCTCAAAATGGCTTCATGCTTTATAATGTTTACCTGTGTTCGTAAATTTAACATCCAAGGGGTAAAAATGGATTTAAGGCACCTCCATCTACTGTGGTAATATCGAACTATTATCATTTATCCTATCTTAGTTATCCAATTAAATGTATCCATTCTGCACGCAATATTAAAAAAAACACGTCTCACATATCCTGTGGTCGTACACAATCAACTGCTGCTATATCGAACTATTTTTATTTATCCAAACGTAGCTATCCTTTATGGATAAATGAAAAAATCTTAGTCGACTCCACAGTAATTTTTACTTGGACGACCTAGGTTTCGACACGTAAGATGTTTTCATTTATCCATAATGGAAAACTTTCGCCATACTTCGCCAGAATTTGTTTCCTTTGCTTAGTTATCCAGTTATATTTATTAATCCTAAATGCAATATAAGAAAAACACGTCATTCATATCCGTGCCCGGAATTGAACCGAGACCCTAAGTTTGGCAGCGTATACTGACCCGGCTATCCAGTTGCCAACAATAAATCTACCTTATGGTGATGTACTCGGCGCCTCGAGCGAAGAGAAGATTTTCCGTTTTTTCCTTCTATTTTTATGGATATTCGTTTACATTATAAGTGTTATCCTGCGGGTACGTTGGGAAAATGTACTGGATTCAAATTCAGGAAAGGCTTTCGAATACGCCCAGTTACATCCAAGTCGGTACCATTTCTGTGCTTGCTGTGTACCGTTTCTTCCTGGCAAAATACAAATGCCAGAGGAAATTAATTGACCCCCCCCCCACCTTGACGTAACCCATGCGTCGCTCGTCTTTGTACTTGCTGAAATCAACCCTCTCCGAGAAGATTGACCATGGACACCCTGGCTTTAAGTTCAAATGTTAAGTGGTGAATTCATTTTTTACAATCCTTCTCAATATTCATACAATCCCTAGGACTATAATTGTATGAGGTGACTTTAAATTGAGTTATGTAAGTATGCCTACATACCCCATGGACAGTGGTATGTTGGCGCAAATAACGTCAGTTGTCGGTCGCCTACCCCGAATAACTGCAACACTGGCACATTAAGCCGGCAAATTTCACTTCTATATCTACATAATACCCTGCAAATTTGGGTAAATTGGGTAAATTCACACCAAACATATATTACATATCATGCATAAAAAAGGATTAGCAATTATATACTAGTCTAAATTTGATGATGACGTTAACGTCGAAACCATGGTCGTAGTAGTGCGAGATAAATAAATATGAAAATACAAAGTTTATTTTGTCATTCATAATGAATAGTCTAAACTTCACAATTTAAAAAAGATAAAAATAACAAAGCAAGCATGCAAAAACATGCTGTTAGTTGGTTGGTTATTTAGGGGAGGCGACGGACAGCCGAGGTCATTTGCGCCATTTAGGATAGGTGGGATATTGAGACAGGGAACGGAGGAAGGGTGGAGAGAAACTTGGCGTCGGCAGTAGCCTTATCTTAACGAAAGGCGCCAAGGGGATCACGGCTTAACGTCCCATCCGACGGACGGAGTACTGAACTTGAAATACCCTCCACTAGGCACTCAAGTGGGGACCGGTTTTCCACTGAAAAATCCGCCACTGCCGGGAATCGAACCCTCGGGATGGGAGGCCAGTACTCTAGCCACCACACCAACCCGATCCCCTGCTGTTAGTTGGGTTACCTTCAAGTCCTTATACCAGCATGCAGCTACCTATGCTATCCATGGATACACTCGTATTGAACATATTTACCGCTATTCATATCCCTAATTGTACGAGGAAAGAAGGACATTATGAATCTGTCAGTTCGGCAATCAATTTCTCTAATTTTGTGACTATGGTCCTGTCTACCATGGTAAGTTGGAGTTCGTGAAATACTTTTAACGTCAACGGTGAAAATATTATCTTGAAATTTATTTAAGAAATTAAGTCTAAATTTCAACCGACGATCTGACAAGGATTCCCATTTTTGTTCATTCAATTACGCTAATATCTTACCGGCCTTTATAAATCTTGATGATTTTCGCTGCACACGTTCAAGTTCATTATTTAGGCATATTTCGTATATTATTAACACCCTCAACCTTTAACCCTGAAAGACTGCCCAGAGCACGAAGGTTTGCAAGGAAAATCGCCTCTGATATACTTTCATCCTTGCAAATTTCACAACTTGACACGGCTTCAAATATCGCAGTTTATGACCTCGAGTAATACTGCCTCAACGTCTGAAGGATTGTATCTTCGATTCATACGCAGACGTTTCGTGGAAAAATCTCAATCAGTGTTTGAAATCCAAGGTCGGCAAAATCTTGAAAACATTCATCATCATCAGCATTCAACAATCCTAGGATTGGTTTTACGCAGCCCTATACTCGATTCTTCTATCGGCCAACCTCTTCATATTAATGCAATTCCTCTCTTTCACATCACTCACGACCTTTTCCATATACCTCATACGAGGCCTGCCTTTTCCATTCTTCCCGTTCTTTTTTCCCTCGACGGTTGTCTTCATCAGTCCATCGTGTCTTAGGATATGGCCGATTATGTTGTCCCGTCTTCTTTTTAGGGTTTTCAGCAGACTTTTCTTTTCTCCCACTCTTCTTAAGACTTCTTTATTTGTCACTCGGCCGATCCATTTATCTTCTTCATTCTTCGGTAGCACCATATTTCGAATGCTTCCACCCTTTTCTTCTCCGTTGCTCTGATTGTCCATGCCTCGCTGTCGTAAAGAAACATGCTCCAGATGTACGTTCGAATGAATTGCTTCCCTACTTAAGCTTGTATTTCCAGCTGTAAGTAGATTCTTCTTTTTCATCATTTTTTTGGCGCTGCTTTGTCGGTTTTCACGCCCACGAAATGGCAAGAAGAGCACTTCTGTAAGCTTTGGGAAGTCGTTGGGGAGGGAAAGAAACCTAAAATAGTGTTTCCGTTTTCTCCGGTCACGACCTTCTTGGTAGTTCATTTTAAAAGACCGAAGGACATGGTTCCCGATGGAGACGCGTACGATTCACTTCGAACGCCACCCTCAATGGGGGCTGGCTTGAAGGCCAACCCCTCCCTTCCTCACCCTAACCTTAAAATTAGACCAGGAGTGTGCGCTACCCTTAAGTTCCTGCGGAATGCATGCAAAAATCTCCAACACTCCTCTACATTCTCATTAGGGCCCTTAGTGACCCTGCGCACTTATCAGATTTAGGTGCTCCGAAATATTTGCAAGTCAATACATTCACAGTAGAATGAAATGCCCTATTTAACATTTGACAAAAGGTACTGAAATATGGAAAATAATGTTTATTTTTTCATTCATCCTCTTAATTTATAGTTGAATTATTTCATTCAATTACACACATATATACTACAAATGCACACCTACACACACGCCATGCATATGAAGAAACGTCTATAAAAGTACACTATCTATTCAATTATCTTTTTGTATCTTTGGTTTATCCTATTATTATCCCTTATTGTACGCGGGAGGAATGACATTTTAAGCACCTCTGTTCTCTCTTCTTTTTCTTTCTTTATGGGTTTAACCTGCTTTTGGACACTAGGAACCATAAATCAATCACGAAATACCTATTTTCCACTTTTATACCATAAGACACCCACTAAATAACGTGACTCTGCCAATAAACCCTCTCTGTTTTATGAATGATCAAACGTACATACACTTATCATTAATACCTTATTTACTTATCAACATCATTTTCATTCATTGATTATTTATTATTTCTATCATAATTATCATTTGAACAGTGAATGAATTTGTGATGCATCATTCTCCCAACGTACCGACAGGCATACCTTGTCCATGTCATAGTAATTCGCAGCAAATGATCTGCCCCTTCCCGCATTTAGTTTTACGTAGTTAATGGACCACCCCCAGGTTTTTTTAATTTTTCTTTAGCATCTTCAATAAATGCATCCTACTTACAACGTGAAGTTTCATTCGGATGTGCAAGAAAGTCTGAAGTTTACCAGCCTTACCAATTATCTCCTTGGTATGAGAATGAACACAAATGCACGCGTGAACTCGTCCGCTAATCCGTATATGCCCTCCACCCGCACAATGCGGCTTTGCACTGTGTCGGTGAGTTGACAATGTGAAGGCCGAACGCTTCTCGAGTATGCCAGGAAAGCTGTGTTTCAAAGTGTCGTGGTCCTTCGGAGAGTGACTACCGCCAACGTCCGTGAACTCAGGAAGAGGGAAAACTGATTCCGTAAGTAGGAGAGTTTGGGTTTCCCCTTCTACGTAAAAAGGTTGAACAGGAGACCTAATTTTTGTTGATATGCATTTCCAATCCATCAGTTCCTTCCTTCAAGAAGTAAAGCCTATCTCGTAGTGGTAATCGCGGTCTTCGTACGTTGTCGAAGCCATCCTAGTTGGCCCAAACAACACTCGTTCGCTCCGTCAGTTGACTGCATCTCATGAAAAGTTTGCCTTGTCCAAAGTGGCTTGTCACTCCTCACATTGACTCTTAGCTCACGCTCGGCTTTCCTAGTATTGATTCGGCAAATATCGCTCGTTTCCGGTCTCCGACTGTGAGCATAGCTAGGATCCCACTATTCCGCGGAAGATCGGTTACATAGCGACTTGATATCTTTTACACTTGTAGACGATGATGATCGCACCGACTGATCGAAAAATCGGTGGGTTCGTATTCGCCCTCTAGCATATGTATTGAATTAATAAGTTGATTGCACTTGTTAAGTATAAATAAAGTACTTTTTGCTGTAAAGTTGTTGAGTTGGATATCTAAGATACTTTTAGATCGAAATTTTTCTTGATTTTTTTCTAGTGGGTATCTCTATCCCTTCCGTGACATAAATCTGGAATAATACGAGTACCTACACGGACCACCACATCATTGCGAGCCACCGCATTAGTGTGTGGCAGGGGATGAAAGGTGTCCTACATGCACTACTTATATGCAACTAACAGGTACAATACTACTACTTCATGGCAAGACGTTAATGTGCATTCTCGTGTCACGTGCAACTAAATGGTTAATATCTACATGATGTATGTAATGATTATTAATTAGTTGAGCATTTCTTCACATACCTACATTCATTTATATTTCCATAGAGCATCTATAGAGCAGCATTGCTCTATAAATGCTCTATAGATATCTATTTTTGACTTCTCTCGTCGCAAAAAATGTTCTGTAGTGATATTGCAGTGGAGGTTAATTTCTTGATAGAAAAAAATTGCTGTTCAACCATACGCCCAGTCAGTTACTAAGCGGATCGTTTATCTACCCCGTGTAATCAAGATTATTCCTCCGTTCAGTCGTGGGAAGGCCTGTTGGTTTTAGCCCGCTCTGAGATAAAGTACACGCCATTCTAGATCCTACTCTGCGACATACAGGTCATCTGGGTTTGTTTTTGTCCGTCACACATTAATTGATCGATTTTTTAATAATCGGATATCGAAGGCCTTCTTAAGTTCTTCCTTCATAGTGGGTAAGACCTTTTTTCCCGCGCCAGTATGTGCTGACCTTTATCGTCTTGGAATAGCTTATGAAAATCACTTTTATCATTAAGCGGATTAATAACATGAAGGTGCCAACATATAAATAAAAATTGAAATAAACAATTAAAGCTTTTTCAAAAATTAGGTAATGTAAATTCTAACGCAAAGATATATTATACCAAACTTGGTAATCGCCAAGATGTTGATTTCAATCCAACAATCCCTAGGCTCAACATTTATTGGAAGCCGCACTTCAAACATCGTTCTCAGTGTTAAGTGGAAGTTATTTGACCGCGATACACGATATGAAAAACTAAATTTAGATATCTCTGAGAGCGTCGGTTCAGTATCACTATGTAAACCGCAAATGTGAAGTAGGATTAATGATCCGAACGAGCGCCCGATTGCATTTACTTTGATGACCCGCACCGGGAATCTTTTTGACGTTTAATCCCGTTCAAATCTTGTTTTTTTTTATTAATGACTTTGGAATGGGAAGAAATAAGCAACTTTGAAAAATAGGACAACAGGAAGTTTGAAAAACATTATTAAAAGCTTATTATTCTCTGTGTTAGTTAGTCGCCATATAATGGTAAGGAATTTTGGAGAGGAAAATACGGCTCCTCGACTCCACACCATCACATGCATGTTCGTTATACCCTACAAGCACCATGAGGATATGGCAGGGGGTGCAATAACTCCATACATGCGCTACTTACAGGCAACTAAGAGATATAATGACTCATGGAAACATGTAATAATGAAATTAGGAGTCAATTGCAGCTAAATGGTTAGGCTCTACATAGTAAGCAAGGGCCTAGCCAAGTTAATACACCGTTTCCCGTGAGATCACCGAAGTTTAGCAACGTTCGGCCCGAACGGAGGTTGGATAGGTGACCCCCTTCCATACCTCTACCGCGGTGCTCTTGTCCCCTGTCTGCAAGTGGCGGGCAGGTTAAATGTGGGTTGGCACAACAGATCTATTATCCGTTTCAAATATCTTTGCGACTGAGAGGCAGGCCTTAAATTTTTGGGGGTGAGCGAAGTGAAAGTCGCTCGTCACGTGACTTTCTCTGGGCGAACTAGGATGCAGTAGGCGTGGCCTAGCCTCTCGAAAATTCAGTCGCTCTCAGACCTCCGTAGTGTGAACTTCGTGAATCTGCTTGCTGTGTTGCCAAATCTCCGCTGCCTTAGATCGGTGCTTCGTGGTGTTATTTCCTAGCTCCCTTTACCAATTTTCCCTATTAACCCTTTAATCCTTTATCTTACCCACTTTTTCCTTTATACCATAACCCATAATTCCTTTCCTGTTATTCCCCGTATTCCTATTATTCCCCTTCCCCATTATACCCATTACGGAAACCAATCATCATTGGTTTTATTCCCAATTCGCGGGAGTAATTATTTGCTGTTTGGTGTTTTTGACGGTATCATGGATCAGAAGAAGGTGAAACTTCTTCTCCACAGCCAAGCGAAGAAAATAGTACGCAATATATGTACTAAGGTTTTTTCAGCGGGAGAAAGAGTTGGGTCATCCAATGATTTCCCTTGATAAACATTTTTGTTTCAATTTCTTTGGAAAAAAAACTATTTTAGGACTTGAATAATATCGAGAAAAGGGTTGTATTCGTTATCCTATTGCAACTTTAAACCTACTCCTGCTGCTACCGTTTTCATGAGTAATAACATTCCCCTTTTAGCATTCAGGTATGTGTTTCTCAAAATTCCCCCGGTGAATCATCCAGTTGCTTTCATTCCCCTACCTGCCTGTTTAGAAGGAATTTGCATTCCATTCTTTGTCTCAAAGTATCATTTATGTTCTCTGCACTCCACCTGTGAATCGACCAAGTCATTAGGTCCACTTTTTTCAATAATGACCCGCTACCATACCATGTTGCTACCGTACCCTGGCCTTTCCCACTGTGCGTCCCTCGGATATCACGGCTCATGTAGTTTGGGACGATGACATTGGCAACGTTGAGCTCGTTCGTCTCCTCTCGAAGGCCGTTCCCCACCCCCCGGCAGCGGAGACTTTCGAACAGCTCCGGACCTTCCCGAAACGCACCCGCCCCCACGAATTTAAGGCCTGCCTCTCAGTCGCAAAGATATTTGAAACAGATAATAAAGAGGTCTAAGGGCTCCAGAAGCCCACCCCTACAATTATTATTTTTTTATTTTATGTACGTAGTAATTATATTATTACTGATTAGATATGCATTTCTATAAATATATTAATCTATATGTCCCTAGCATGCAGGAGTTTATAATGCTAAAATATGCTTCATGCGCTACAGACAACACTAACAATATTTCACCTGCCTATTCCTTTACTCTGTTGCCTATTATGTTATCCTATGGCACAAGGTAAAAATGACATTCTAAATCTATCGTCTAGTCTATCATACCGATATCTACGGCTCTAATCTTGTTTTTCTGACCAAATATAGTTTAATTCGCAAGCGTTAATAATATATTTCTGGTATTTCTGGCATTATCTGCTAACACATCAGATTCAAATTCACGCAAAAGGTTTAATATAAATTTTAAGCATAATTTCAATCATCCATGTGATATCTTGCCAAATGCAATGTCAACAGTAAAAGTGTGTGACCTTCAAAGTGTTTGACAAGAGGCATTAGCACGTCTGTTTGTACTTGTGTGTTTGTTTTATGATAGTGAGTCATTGGTGAGTGCAGTTAATTCCGATCTGGATTGCTTGGGTGCTTAGCTTATTCCTGTCATCGGTTACATTCTATCAACATTGCTAGGTTTTGGATAGTCCCCGTCATTCTTCAAGTTGTAGGTCAGATGTGACATTCCTGTAGAATAACATTATAGCCCTCTCTGCACATGGTCCTTCTGCCATTATGATATCCAGAATCCCCATTCGCCTTCTTCATTGGCGCGTATCAAACATTCTCCCCTCTATCATCCTCTTCAGCCTTCCTTAGCCTTTATATGCATTCGCTAAATTTTCGTTGGTTCCTAATTTTCAGAACGACTTAGTTCCTTAATTTACAGGGGGAGCTCCTAGATATTTTATACAGGGGGTCGAAAAAAGTTGAAGCGTTACGCTGTACATGGATACGCTAAACTCTCCTTCACCCGCAATAGGGTCGTTTACCATATTTTTTTATTCCCGAGTCTGATAGAGTTCGTAAAATGAAAAGACCTGTATTTTTCCTTTTTTTGATCCGTCAATCATTTCTCGAGTTATAAGCGGCGCAAACTGATGTTTTAACCCTTTCGGAAAAGTGGGCGTGGTGCAACCTCTGATGTATTCGACTTCGTCCAATCACAACTGAGCCCGCGAAGATACTTCGCCTTAATGCAGTGGGGGAGACACGGCTGACTCTGCCAATGGAAACTGTTGCGACAGGATCTGTGCGAGCAGACCTTCCTAGAACCCCCCTCCTCTCCCTTCCCCTCCCCTAAAAGGAGTCAAGGACGGGAGGAAAATGACGTCAATGGTATCAAAGCAGCTTTTTTCGGTGGGCGTCACCTTTGCTTATTTTAATTTTTGGTTGATGAGTGAATGGCTAGGGGAAGAAGATTAATTTTGTCACTAAAATTCATTTTTCGTTTCCATCTAACGATTTCGTGTACAAAATTGCGATTTTGGTTCTGAATAAACGCCCCCATTTCTCCTCATCCGCTCCCCTTCCCTTCGCTCGAATGTGAACTTATCGCCAGCAGCCGCGATGACGACACGTCCGATGCCATAGCAGCGTCGCGACGCGTCACCGGTCGCACAGGCGCGATCCTTCCCCCCTCTCTTATCTCTCTCTTTCATGTCTTTGTGTCTTTTCAAGTCTGTTCCCACATTTAACGGTACTTCAGACGGGGAGGAAAGGTACAAGTATAGGAATGGAAGGGTGAAGAGGAAGGATGTAGAGAAACCCGGCGTCGACATTAGCCTGCTCTTAACGAAAGGCACCAAGTGGACCATGGCTTAACGTCCCATCCTACGGACGGAGTATTGAACTTCAATGTTGCCCTCGAAGCACAATTAGGAGTCGGCTTACCAATGAAAAATATTCTACCCTTCCGGGATCCGAACCCGGGTCCAACACCAACCCGACCCCTATCTCTCACAGCGCCGCGCTTTTTCCCGAAGCTGCTTCTTCCTCCCCACCTTGCAGATGGAGATCTCTCTTTACATTGGGTCATGTGGGTGGACGCGGACGTTTGGTCCAACGTGTATGATCCACCTCCGAGAGGAAAATACACTCAGTCGCCCACCTGCAATGAATCGTTTCCCGTACATCTCCTAGTGGAAAAAAACTCGTCAGCTTCTTCCAGGATTAAATATGAATAGCCACGTCGTGAATTGCTTTCTCTATGATTATCGGGAGTTAAATAATGTACCGTAAATATTCGGAGAGTAAATTTATCGTTTAATTAATTGCACCTTTTATTAAAATAGCTTAAAAATCCATGGAAGACAAGAAGGTATCGGTAGCGTGACATCCTAAAGCATTCAGGAGTGTTCGCGTCCTGTCCTAGTCGTGTGAATTTTCCTCTTTGGAATTCTCAAACAGATTTTTAGCGCAATTTTCTCTTCAGGTGTCTAGTATATAGACAAAATAAATTGCATGAATGTGGTGATAGGCTAAGGACATATTATAATTACCTCTCTAATATTAATGAAATTAGGGTTTTACATTTCCGAATACCTGATTTAAACGCTGATGAATTTTTAGTGGGCCTATTTCGAATGAAATTACACTTTTCCTTTGAAGTGAGGTTGTCCTTGATTCGTTCCGAAATAAATTTTTTTTTTCACTATAATAATATTTTAATACGACCAAGATCTCGAAACATAACTCATCTTATGTTTTTGATGATGAACTTGTGCTTAAAAATTTGGGTCTAATTGAATATTATTCATGTGGAATATTGCATTTATTTCAGAAATTATCATGTTCAAATTTTGCCCTCAATTCTCGGATTGGGTGAAAATTAATCCTCCCATTTCCCATACGCCCATTTCTGTGCGCTATCTAGGCTTCAGCTCCGTGTACTTTGCACCTCCCTCCGTTGCGTTCAAACAACCTATCCTTATCATCACTCCCACACTCTTGCATATGTTCCTACTTCTAGCACGTCCTTCAACAGTCCATTGTCTTTTAATTGTCTCCCCCACCTTACAATTTCGCCCCACGATTTCTTGGAGCTAATAAGGCCGATGAGAATACATAACCAACGTCTCTCATTCTCGCTCTGTCATCATGAACCCGAAGGTTGATTTAACGGGTGTTGGTGGTAATAGCTCAAAAGCGTGTGAAGTTCGCACACTTAAGAGTGTTGGGGCTGTTTTCCCCTGGGCCACCTGCGATTTTCAACCAAGTTTTCACATTCAGAAAAGTTCAGCGTGATTTTCCGCTTTTTTCCCCCCAAATCCCCACTATAACGCTCCGTAACATTTTCCAAGACTTAGCGTTTCGTAACGCTGCGATGAATCTAGTGAGTTTATGTGAATAATAAAAGGCTGTTCATAAATACCATATTTATATCTTAATTCAACGTGTTTATTCATTAAACTTTTACAAATACCACAGAATTCACTAAAGCAGTACACGACCCGGGTTTCGACGATTAATCGTCATCTTAAGATGATTAACCGTCGAAACCCAGGTTGTGCGCTCATTTAGTTAATTCTATGATATTTGTAAAAGTTCCCTGAATATACACGTTGACGATGGACTACCACCAAGTGAATGTCGAGAGAGTTTTATTCATATCTTAATTCATAATTTATTCATTAATTATTGCGTGTATCGCCATAATTGTTTGAGCAAAATTTGAATTTTGTAATCTATATTTCGCCCAACTCAACGTAAAGGGTGGACTCCTTCCCTGTCGATTAAGTTTAATAAAGGTTGATCTGACCCTTGGTGGTGTTATGAATTTAGTTATGGACGGCCTGTCCGGATTTGAACCTCCGATCCTAACCCCATTGCTTCACCCAATTCAGATAACAGGTTAGTTTCCTTCATCGAAGAAAACAGATTTCATAAATCTCGCGCTTGGGGCTACATCATAAATGTATTCATTATGTACAAAAAATTTGGATTGATAAATGCCATTTCACTAGAAAATTAAATTTTAATTTTATTTGAAATAGCTCAAAAATGGCGGGACTGCACAGCCTTTTAGCCGACGTAACAGTGCATGGTTTACGTTGCGAGGCGTAAAGAATATTTGACTTCTAAGTTACCATTGTATTTCAGAACTCCTAAGCTTTATTAAACATGCATTAATAATTTTATATGAAAATTATCAAAGATCCGAAAGTCTCCTTCGTTCAACATGTTATTAATAACAGTTTTATAGGCTCCTACGCTTCCTGCTCTTGGAGTCCTGTGCTACCGTGAAGCCTGGCGTGAAGTTGTCACGACTATGGGCCAAGTTCACTTCAGCATAGTAAAATGAATACTAACTCTTTTTAAATGAAAAAACTGAGTACATAATTTTGAATTAAAGAATAATAAAATTTAGGAAAATTTTAGTTATAATTTAGAAAAAAAAGATTAATAAAAGGTAGGTGGGTAAATAAACAGGGTAGTTGGGTAGTTCCTTCCCCTGCCGCATGTGTATTCCTAGAAAGTTGCAGTAACCATAAAATTGCATAGCTTGATTTTATTTTAAGGTGTCCAAAGGCATCTCCTGCATTCGAACCCATGACCTCCGGTCAATAGCCCAACGCTCTACTCCATGGACTTCCTCACCGTCTGTAACAACACTTCTTAATTCCCGCAGTCAAATATTTTAATTCGCTAAAAGTTTCGCCTCATCGTTGTCTTCCGAGATTTTTAAATCGAGGCGAAACTTTGGTGCATCAAAGTAAATTACACTGGGAATTAGAGAAGAATTGCCTTCCTCGCCATGCTCCCCTCCCGTAGGAGTTTCTCCTAATTTTACCAATTTAATGCATTCTTTTTCGTGATACGTGTGCTTGAAAACTGTGAAAAGTGAAATACAGCGATTTAAAAAAATTTAAAATTACAGAATACACATTCAAATGCACCTCGTATCGACTGACTTGTTCACAGGTGAAAAAACTCCTAGTCATGAAAGACATTCCAATTATTGTCTCGTATCACACTCTTCTCTCACATTTAACCTACTTTCCGGGAAATTTCTTAGTATGCTCTTTTAATGTGGTTGTTATGATTCTAAATTAAGATAAACTTAATTTAGAATCATCACAATTATACTCGTTTATTGCGATAGATATGCTCTTGGTACACTGGAAACGTTTCCAACATGGCTCGATCGTATTCCCGTGAGCAGTTGAGGAACACAGAGAACGAAATTCACTTTTCACATGGGTAATTCGCGCCGACCAAGGGTAGATTTGTTTCGGCAAATATTTGCTTGGAAGGAGACCTGAATATCCTAATTTGCCTCACTTTATTGTACACAATTGGCATGAACTGTGTTTGGTAGCGTTTCGACATTCCACCCCTTGAGTGCATCATAGACTTCGACCTTCGCATGCTGAGATAGAGACTTAAAAACCTTCTCTCTCTCGGTCGTATCAGAGGTATTGCCGTTCGAGACGACTATTGTGAGTGATTAAGGTGATATATATACATCGTCCGGAAGAGATAAGCGGAAGCTTTTGCCTAACGGTTTCATGCGGAAACGTTGGTGAAAATGGAGTGAGGTTATTATTTCGTGTATTACCGGTTACGATATTTTTTGATGGAATGCCACTGCTTTTACTTACTATTTTTCTCCAACTTCTTATTGAACTCTTCCTCAAGCGCCCCAAGCTCCCAAGCAACCCCAAGCTCTTCCTTACTTCATCTCACTCTTCAATTGCCCATTCTTTTTTCCGACTTATTGACGGTAGGCTTTCATTTCACATTCATAAACCATAAACTTAATTTTAAAGTTGGAGTCCAGAACATGAACGCGAGGCTATTTCTTAGCAATGCAACGTGAACCTAAAATATTTTATGCCACATCAATATGGGCAAGCCACGGCTCGACTCTATTCTAATTGAATGAATCAAGTTGTTGCAGTGTTCGTGTCCCATTTGAACCCTAATTTTGATGCTAATTCTAGTGATAAAAATATCCAATCATCATCTATTTATTTATCTGCCAATGCTTCAATTTTTCCGAATGAGCATATTATTAATTTAGAATTTCACTGTAACTGACGCACAGATTTCCAATTGCGTGCTGTAAGTAGTCTTTTCCCTTTAGCTTTTGCATTCATGGAGTATATTAGGATTTCTTACTTTAACCAGCGCTTTACATATTCTTAAATCTTTTGAAAAGGTAAACATTGAGGTATCTCTGTTTATGTAACAAATAGCCTTCTAGTTACGGTAGTATTCATGGTTGCTTTTCTGTGAGCATTAGATCTGTGCACCAGAAAAATATCGGGGATCGAAAACTGACCAACTGTTTAACCTCTGTAAAATAGGCGTCTTTGGAATACTTTAATGTAATCGGCACTGGATTCCTTCGATGCATCGAATGTATTTCTTACGAAAAAATGAATGTGTATTTCTATTCTTTTCCCTGCTATCAATGAGTCGTTTCCATTTATTGTGCCGTTCCAAACTGAAATTACTTGCGTGAACACGTTAGAGAAGAAATTCTAACCTCGCAGGAGATAAGCCTAATCTTGCAGCTAACCGATTCAAATTTTTTTATTGGACTTCAATGGGCGATAAATAGTTTTATTTGATGTATTGAATCGTTATATATCTAATCAAGATATACGATGAAACTTGTTGAAAATTATTAATTTAAAGAAGTATCTGATATGAGGGAGTTGAGAATTGGTGATATTGTGGAGTTTTTATCTTCCTTAATAATTGGCAATATACCCACTGGGAACTTGTATCGGGCAAAATTGCAGGGTGAAATGGAAATCAAATCGAAACCAAAGTTACGGAAAGTTGAGAGTTAAAAGAAAATGATCTAGCTTCAAATGAATGCAAAAGGAATCTCCGACGACTGGATTAGTCACGAAAATCGCTTCCTTGAGCCCAATGTTATTTCATCGAGCGAGAACTCGCTGACAACAAGAGATGCCTCTATCTAGAATCCATGATCGTGCACTTCACGGATCTAAAGAATGCAGGCGTCTGTAGGTCCCTTCAGGAGTGAACGCCGGGCACTTGAATGCAGTATTGCCGCTTTGTTGGACAGAATCCACAATTTCGTCATTGCTATAGAGCGGAAAGGTCCTCGGGACCAAATAATTCAAAACAGCTTCAGACGCGATGTTTCTCTTTACAATGGTGTTGCCATGAATGGAAATCCGAGAAAATCCTTGGTGAATGTGATGGAATTGCATGGTGAGGGTTACGAGGAAGAAAGTTGGAAGAAAACTGTCCCGAGTTTGTCCTCAGTAATAATAGTTTTTCACTATTACCCACTCCGATATGGAAAGGCTTAGTGAGAACTTATGGTTACGTGAAAAACCTTTATTGCCGTAATGATATGATCGCGATTAGTTATGTTATTATAATAATCAATATTGGTAGCTAGCTGTACTGCGGGTGAACAAGATCCGTAGTTGTGTTAGGTTTCAAACCAAATTCTTGTAATAATTAGGAAACTAGAAAGCCGAACATGACCTTTAGCCGACCGCGATAGCCCGGCAAAGCATCGGCCAGGCAACCGAAAGGTACAAGTTCGAATCCCCCCCCAGGGAATGGATGTTGTGTGCGTCTTAAGGCCGCTTTACACGATACAATTTTTTGCACAATTTATTGTACAAACTCTTGTATAGACTGAACGAAATTGTATGTTTGTCTGAACGGAATTAGAACAGGTTCTATTTCCCGTTCAGTCATTCAGACAATCGCACAAGTTTTCGTACAATTTGCCGCTTTACACGGTACAATTTCCTCATACAAGAGTTTGTACAAGAAATTGTACAAAAAATTGTATCGTGTAAAGCGGCCTTTAGAATTAAGGAACTAGATTAGATGGTGCAATACCACCATAGCCGTTGGAGCACATAAAAACCAAAGTCAAATGCAACGTGACTACTGTGTGAGAATTTAAATATTATTGCAGTCGTATTAACGTGTTCCAGAATGCCTTCCTCGTGTACCCATGTTGTTGATACGACGGTCTATATCTAAAGTAATTAGGCTTTTCCGTGATTACTGAAAACAAAAAACCAAGGAGGAGTTCTTCCAAATCATACCTGAAATTATTTAGGCTTTTTCAGTATCAGCCAATTGTCAGTGCGGACGAAAGGGCCGACTGCCAACAAAACTCCAAGGGACAGGTATCACTGGTATCATACGTCCACATGATCTGTCCATGATCTCTGATGTGTTCACAAAGAATTCTTTGTTAACGGCCCCCTCCATCAATCATACCGCTGCACACATGCCCCAGTATTTGCGATGTTAGAGCTCTAATTACCCTTTGCCGTGTAGAAAGTTTGCCTTCCATTCATAGCTTATGTTAAGCCTGAATAAGAGTCAGGTTCATACCAGAGTCATTTGACGTGCTTGTTCATTAATAATTTTAATTAATTTAACCCGCCTTACCAGTTGCTCATTGGACGCGTAAGATAAAAGACTTAATCCATTGCGAGGTAAATTCTTAGCGTGGTTTTAGATCAAGCCATATCAAACCGTTCCACTCTATCTCTGATAAAATATTCGACTCACTAGGTACAATGTAGAGTGATAATTTCATCGAAATAATTACTTTAGCTCCCTATAAGAAAGGTGATAATGAATGTAAAATGTAGGGTGAGATTTTCTTTGAAGACTTTCTTGCGGGTCGATGTGTACTTCTCAGAGTTTTCCAACATTAACTTTCCGTCGAAAGACATCAGTTGATGACTGCCGGAGCTTATTTGTGGCATCGTGCGTTGATTTCTAATACTTATATGTTTTTTAAAAGCTGATTATGTTATAGATGGGAATTCCAACTGAATTTCGAAGAAGGTAAACACACCTACTCTTATCGACTCTGGCTTAGCCATAGCTTGGGTGAATGGATTTGTTCTTTTAAACATTTAGCTTTATGGCGTTCCAGAATGCCTTCCTCGTGTACCCATCGAGGAAGGCATTCTGGAACAACTTCCATTCATAACTTCCGTTCAATATAAACGGCTGCAGTTACTGAGAAAATAAAAGAAGAAGAAACGGAAATACCAAGCTCCCGGAGAGAGATGTTCAAGCGCACGGATTGAAAGAATTAATGATTAAAGAAGCCTTGAGGAGAGCGGGTGAAGAGAATAGCCTTTTAAACTCCCCGCAAAAGAAAATAATGGGCTCGTTTTGGGGCACACAGAGGCAGCGTGTTCAGAATAGCTCTGTTAGGTTGGCCATGGCCGTGCGTTGCGTGATTACCTTTGTGGGAGGAGGATCTACCCTAGGATAATGGTAGATCGCACTGAGGGAAGGGGCAGGGTCACGCGATGCAACCATCCCTTTTTTGGGCCTCAAAATCAACTGCATAAGTCCTAGGAAAGGTTCATAAATATCTGAGATTCACGGAGAAAATTGTCTGGGTGATTGATGTCTAGAGAGAGAGAGGATATAAAGTAGAAATCGGGATAATTTTGCGCGGGAAAGGCAAAAATTGGGCGCGGGTGACAAACACGCGATTGAGAACACAGTGATTATACAGAGTTGCGTGTGGGTGGATTAACGGAGGGAGGAAGTGAGTGCATACTATGAAGATCCGGATGACAAGTCGCACAGGCAAGCGAATGTATTAAAAAGGGGAATTACGAAGAGTACATGACGAGACTAGCAATTATAATCAGCGAATGGTGAGTTGGTTCATACCATTCACTGGGTGGATAATTTTCCTCCATGCGGAAAAGATTCCAATCCGTTCTTCAGTCTTTTCAGTTAAGGATCACGCCAAACCCAATATCCAATACCAACTATGCCAAGATTAACGTAATTATCCGGTTTAAATCCGTTGGTGTGATGACTAGAGTGCTGGCCTATCGAGAACCTGGGTTCGAATCCCGCATGAGGAAGAGGATTTTTCATCGGTATACCGGTCCTCATTGTGGGGAAACATCGAGTTCAGTACTTCCTCCATCGGATGGGACATAACACCGCTAGCCCCTTGGCACGTTTCGTTGAGAGTATGCCAATACACCAGAATTCTCTCCACTTTCCTCTGTTTCCTGAAAAATTCTTGCTTCTGCCTATTTACCTACCAGGCATAAAATGGCACAAATGGCCATAGCTTTCGGTCGCCTCCATTGAATAAATAGTTTCTCAAGTTCAGTGCTCCATCCGAAGGATTGGACGTCAAATTTTGGACTCTTACGCCAAGTTTCTTTTCACCCTTCCTCTTTTCTCGTCAAGTCTCACCCTCACACCTTTCCCTCCAGTCCGAGGCGTCCTCAAGCATGGGAGGGATCTGATGGTGCCACCACGGACTATGCTAATACTCTCTACCGTGATGACTTGCAGTTTTGAATACGGCTCTCCGAGCAAAGCAAGTTAAGAGATTAGCAAGACAAGGGAAAGAAGAAAGAGGTGGAATGTAAGTGCAGGGTTAGGTCAAAGGATACAGGAAGGGTTGAATAAATAATATAGGCAAGAAATTATCAAGGCAAAGGAGGCATGGATTAGAACAGGGATTATCAACCTGTGGTACGCATTTCGCTACCAGTGCGCAATACTCTTTTCAAAATTGACCGCCAGCCACGGTGGGCAGGTCGGTAACGCGCCGGACTAGCAACCCGAAGTTCCCGGTTTCGTATCTCTCTAGGAGCATGGATGCTGTGTGCTTTTCTTAAGACTTAGATCTAAGGTAAGGCAGTGTTAAATAACCTTGACCGTCGGATCACCTAAAACTGAAATCTACTAGTTATACTAACAAAATTGACCGGTACTTCAACTACAACCAAAATTTCTTCAAGTACATCACACACCATGTATCATTATTGTTATCATCAATCGTTTCAATCATCTATGAGCTATGTTAACACAAATCCATTTATTCTCATCCTTTCCCTTACTTTTCCCTTCCTCCAACACTCCTGCATTCGCTTGCCCTCTTTTCCGGTCATATTCTGAATACACTCCTTTAGTTCTTATAGCCTTCTCTTCATCCAAATGTTTCTTTGCCTCTGTTTTTCTTCTAAATACCAATCTATCTCCTGTGTCCTTCTTATTGATCCCACTCTTTTTAAGATCGGGATGCACTTCTTCACCATGGGTCTTGTAAGTTTCTGGAAGCTGAGGATCATATGAACTTTTCTAGCCATATTCTTTTGATGTGCCCACAGAAAGCCATTCGTGTTTTTATTGTGGTGTAGATTTAATAAAACATACTATTTAACTAATATATTAACGATTTTTTTCAGCTACGCTTAACTTCTCGACTTCACGGCCTACCACCTCCTGCCACACGCCCTTGTGTCGACTAGCAGGGTAAAATGTTGATGTACTTGTAAAAAATTTCGGAGCTACTGGAACGGGGGAAAACGGGATGGTTATTCACCTCTTTCGGAGGAATATTTACCATGGGACGAAGTAAACACACTCTCCGCTTGAATTCGTCGGCCTTACTTTCACATCTCTTTTCGACCCCTCAAATTTTTTTGTCTCGCTGCACTGTAGGCAGGTGTGCCCAGAGCGAGAGAAAAAACGGGAAGTAGGCAGACGCCACCGACCCAATTCCGAGCCGTGGAAATGGGCGGCGGAGGCGGTGAACTTCTCAAGGACTCCCATGGTTGGTCACAGACCGTCCTTAGCCGTGAAAGAGACATTCTTGGACGCCACCACCGGACGGGAAGATAATACGGGTGACTCGAGGGGAAGTTACTTGGATATCGTGTTTAAATGGCTCACCGAAATTCATGTTGGCATTTGGCTGGCTTAATAGATAATTTACGGAAAATGTAGAGGGCTATTATAGCCTTCTTGTAGCTGTATTGTAAATGTAGACACAAACACAGCCTCCCTGTCCCAGCTGCTTAGTTAAGGGCTCCAGCTGTTTAAGTTACGTCGCACCAGCTAACCTAAACTTAGCCCTAAGGACTCACACAACATCCATACCCCAGCTACTTAGGTTACGTGCTCCAACAGTTTAGCAGCCATCCATTTATTGCGTAATGCCTATTTTCAACTTTTTAGACCCGTCTGTTTCCTCTTTAGGAGATAATTGCTTTTGACCAAAAAACTGTAAAATGACTCTGTAACATTCTCTGAGACCACTAACCTATATTACACAACGCTGCCAATGTTTTCTGAGGATGATAAAACAGGAACTATAAAAAATATCACATTTATTTCTCAATTCTATTTTTTTATTCGTCAGCTATTATGTGTAAAATCATTACAAAAGTGTATTTCTTTCTTCGTACTGTTAGGGATATGAATGTTCGTGAATAAATTCAATAGTACATATACAAGTGTATAAATGGATTGCCTTGGTAGTTGCATGTTGGTATAAGGGCATTGAACTAACATCACCTTTTTGCATGCTTGCTTTGCTCTCTCTTTTTTTAATTGTTATGATTTGACTAGAATATAGCTACTACTCCTCTTTAAGCATGATAGGAAAAGCATGCTGTGTGTAGATTCACCCCCTGCCACACACCTTTATGGTGGCTCGTAGGGTATTATGTAGATGCATTATTTGAATTTGTAATGCATCTTTCTCCCAACGTAAAGGAAGCCTGTCCCCTCCCCTCCCTGTCCAGAGTGCATCGTAACAGCTGGTCTCTTTAGCGTTACGTAATATATGGACGGCCTCAAAGGCCAGAGGTGGAGGACCTTTTTGAATCGGAAGGCGGAAATTCATCCCAAGGAGATCTCACTTTGCCGTATTCAGCATTGAGAGTCACGCTCGTGCAGATACTCGTGTAGAAATATTTTTAAGGTTTGGTTTTTGGGTTTATGTACATATACACAACTTCAATACAAGAAATTGGAAGAGAGATCATACACGATTTCCGATTTATCTCCGTCATTTTCACAAAAAGAAACTTGGCTTCTTGGTGCACTTCTGTCGTCCCATACTTGATAATATTGTAAAAACCCGCTTTGGGAACCACAAAAAGCAGTATGAGGCCTGAAGTATGGGGGGTTTCCAACCCTGGTTTAGGTTAAAAATGCACCGTTCAAATTGAAGTTAACCTTAAAGACAAATCTAACTTCCATGCGCCCTATAGGGTTCGAAACCCTGACCTCTGGGTCACCAGGACGGCGCGTTACCAACCTGGCAGCCACTATAGTTTCGTATCGAGGAATTTTATGAGCTTAATAATTCTTTCGAATGTATCGAGGTGTCACACTGCTTCTGGAAGGGCTTGGATGGGAATCTCAATGGAGTCTCGAGGGGTGTCGAACCAATAGATTCAAGCATTTATTTTTCCCATGCCAGAGGCGATATCCGACTTTACCATGTTTTGGTCTCCAGGGGGCTATAATGTAAGCTTCCGATCCGAACCTTTGTCTTCGGATTCAGCTGCCTGAGTTGAAAATACGTCACATCCGATGAGAGATACGAAACGAGCAACCACGTAAGCAATTCCTTCCGTACTTCGTCTCCAATTTCGACTCGAACTTCTGATTGCCCAGCCGAGTGGGTCAGAAACTTCGGGTTGTCAGTTTCGGAGTCGGCGTGTTATTGACTTGTCTAATACAATGTATGAAAGCTAACTTCCCACCTCATCCGTGCTTTCAAGTTTCTGTCCGCACTTATAGGCGCTTCAGAGTGGGAGGAAAGATACAAGTATAGGAATGGGAGGGTAAAGAGGAAGGGTGGAGAGAAACCCGACGTCGGCATCAGTCTGCTCTTAAAAAAAGGCGCTGAGAGCAATACCGTGTTAACTTCCCATCCTACGGACGACCTATTGTACTGGAATGCTCCCCACAAAGCACTCGCTTGCCGATTTATTATGAAAGATATATTCCACTGCCGGGATTCAAACCTGGGTCCTCTGGGTGAGAGGATAGTACTCTAACTTCTATATCAGCCCAACCCCCGCGACCTTCTTTGTCTGAGCCGTCAGAGCAGTAAGGGAGTATTGGGCGGCTCCGGCATGGCCACGGAGAAGATGGAGACTCGTTGAATATAGCACGGCACTTTCACTTCTTGGGGCCGAATTTGTTAGCCATTATTACTATCCCTTTCAACTGAGTCGTTATCATGAATTTACGTCAAGAGACCTTCGACAATTTTATCGTTTTACACGTCGTTATTCAGCCGGAAGGAAGTAGGGAGAAAGTGTATTGAGGAGAGGGATCGGATTAGGCAGCCCCCGGATGGGGTTAGGAGTGGGGAGTTTATAGTTGGTGCAGCCAAGGTTGTGCCGCGGGCAAGGAATAGCGTAAAACAAATTGGCTCGCGCGACAACTTTACTGTTAATGTGTAAATTAACTGCTTCTACGGCTGAAGCTATATCACACCATTTAACCTCAGCTATTAATGTTATGCTGAACAGAGCATTCGCGCTTGAGTCAGAATTGGAAACCCTTTGGGTTCTCCGACTTGCACCATTACGACCTGACTGTAGTGGCCAGCTTTATCGATATCTTCTATTTTCTCGCTGGGAGACATTTAAAAATTTTAACTTGTATGATATAATAATATTCCAGGTGAAAAACCATCAGTTTTCTGTGTCATTGGTGTTGAATTTCACAAAAGAAGAATGATAAACATGAAATGACCAAGGAACGGTGAATTTCTAAGTAGAGTCAGAGGAAGCAGAAAACTGATGAGACTACTAATATAGGAGGGGAAACCTTATTGAGACATTATGGTCTGTCGAATACAGTGGTCGAGGGGAAAAATTATTTTTTTCAATGATTATCAACAAATGTCAAACATTTGTATATGTACGGCGTCCATCCCAGAGGGGGATGGGTTTTTGTTCCTTGCAGTGTTTCATGTAAAAATACATAATTTCTTATATGATTTCGGTTTATTATAGAAGTAAGAATTAACAATAGAACACGTATTGTAATTACTAAAATAAGTTTTGAATTTTTGACATTTATGCATGCCTAGTACGCCTTCACTCCCTGCCACACGCTCTTGCGGTGTCTTTCATGGCATTTTATAGATGTAGATGCCATATTTTTTTCAAACTTTGGGTCCAATCCTGTCAATGAATTTTCCAAGTCAACTTGCATCCTCCCTAGAATATTGTTCTGTCTCTGGGCATCACCGCCATGCCCTGAAACTGTGTACAGCAATCACTGATGCACTAATCTTGAGCAGAACCTGACTTCCCCGCCAGCTTAAACCTGATTCCTTCCGTAATATCCAGCCCGGAGAAAAACCCGAGAGACCAGTCAGCGGATGCGTTACGCTGCGAAACCGACTCGCGGCGAAAGTCACGCGATGCAAGTTGTGGGAGTAGGTTGGGCGAAGGAGAAAATACGTTCGTGAGCATCGCTTCAAAAATCGGCTCTGGGAGTATCACGCTAAACTGTCTAAAGTGGGTTGTGCATCTAGGCTGAATCCTTGCGGGAATAAGCTGGAGGTCGAGAGCGAGAGAGGTTGGTTGAGAGTGGATAAATTAAGCTCCGTGACGACGAGCGGAAGCGGCAAACGATTGACGGTAGTGATGTTGAGAATAGGAAGTGCTTTCCTTCATTCCGTAGTAGTCTTGGGTTTTAAGTGCTCCAAGGCAGCGGAAGTGGGGTACAGGGGGGGGGCGAAGGCCCCCCCTATAATTTACCCCGGGCCCTTGAGGAATGAGTAGTCTTCATTAATAAAAATTTAATTTCACTTGTTTCCAGCTTGCTTTTTCCCTTCTGACACATATTCTACCACCTTCATATGCTCTTTTAGTGGAATTCTAGTCTCTACCCCCGTAGTCCCTACCTCCTATCTGCAACAAAATGCGGGTCCTTTTCATAGGAGCTGGGCCCTTTTCTTAAGATTAACTGATCCTTTCTCTTTTCTCATAGAGCTGGACCCTTTTCAATGTTGGCCCCTCCCAGCGAAAATAGTTACGAAGCCCCTGCTCTAAGGTTGTCTCACCTTCCACATTTCGTTTCCTTCCCTTCAATTTCCCTCGGGTACTTTTTAAAGTATGTACGCGATTCCATGAATGAAATTTGTTTACATAATTATGTGCTTTTTCACCGACGGATGCGGTTGCCAAAACGATAGTTCGTGAAAAATATTTTGCATTTGGAAGAAGTTTTTTTCACTTGGGTCCCCAATCGGGTGAGGGTGGTGATAGGTACGGAACATGGTCCTAAGGGACTTCGGTACGGACGTTCCGAAGGCGTAGTCATCCATCGTCTTCAGGGTGAGACGTCTTCACTCGCCCTGAAGAAATCGTTCCTACGATATTTCATTTTTATTTTTAATAGCGAGTGACATGTTATGGGTTGCACCCTTATGGCAGACCATTTCATGCTATTTTTTATCGTGCGTTATATTTCCATGATAACAAGCCGTCAGAAACAGACCTCCCCTTCACATGAAGATGCATTTGCGCAGGCCTCGCATTTAACGTACATACCTAAGCATATTTAATCGCGCCATATTGGCGGCTTGCAGGTTGTGATATAGGTGTAAATATTTCCATATCCAGGATTACGAAGAGTAGCCTTCATGAATGCGACGTTCAGTTCGTCCGAAACTGCTGGGGAAATGCGTAGTGTGAACACTCTCATGCGTAGAGAACTTTCACTCTCAAGCGCATTGCTCCGTTAAGATTCAGGAGGGTTGTGCCTGAAACGCTTCTCACTATTCTCGATCGTGAGTGATTTCCAGTGGTTTTAAAAACGCGCCAATCAGAATAATGGTCTTTATAACAACCGCAAATGTTCCATATTCTATAATTTATTTCCTGAAAATCTCAACACCCCCAAATCTGCGGAAAGAAGTTATAATTGGTAATTCGAAGACGTAAAACACCAAAGAAATCATTCCTATGGGATTTCACTTCAAACGTGACCCCCACAAAAGCATATTACGACCAGCACTCTTCGCGTGATGCAGTGCAACCTTTTATCACTACTTGCTGTGTGAAGCGTGACATTTCTTAATCTCCGCATTGCTTTTTCCCTAAAGTATTGCAACATTTAATTTGCGATGTAGGAGACTATTCTCTTCAGGTTCAGAGAGGTAAAGCGTAAATTCTATGAGATATTGAAAATATGGCGCGTTAGCGCTGTGGCAAAGACGTTGAGATTTTGGTATGAAATCCCGGGTTCAAATCCGAGAGAGGATTCTCTGAGGCCGTCAACTAAACTCATACGGATTGATTTTATGGGCACCAAATCTTAACGAGTGGTAGCTTAAGTATTTCCATAGAGAGATTCCCACCCTGATAGCATTAAGCAATTAAACATTAGTAATAACTGTTTTTGATCACAAGTAGTGAAATCTAACTCCCCGGTGTCAGTTTACACGGCCGGAACCGTTACGTTTCCGCATCGATTGGAAAATGTAGCAAAGTTATGCTTATTTGCATTTATCTGAAGCGGTACCCAGATGACGTAACGTCTCTGATTAGAACCCGTAGACGCACCGTGAGTTGCTGAAATATATTTGGTCTTTCATCGCGGCGCGGCGGGAGATGGTGTAGGATACGTCTCGCTTCCTCTCAAGCCGCGCGCTACAGCTTCGTCCTTGAGGCAGATCTATCAATTTATGTAAGAGAAAATACGATTCCCATAGAAAGTCATATTCATGCATCTCAGTGTAAGAGAACCCTCACAGTATAATTGCGTAGGTTTTTGCCTGTCTGTTAATAATTGACCGCTTTTTAACAGTTTTAGCTTTCGTTAGTATCTATATTTGTATAACAGAAACCATGGTTTGCATAAAGGCACTGTTAAGTTTTTTATAGACCAAGGAAAATATAAGCATTATATTAATGAACTTGGCATTCATTATCCATAAAGATGTCAGCATTTTGAAATTTTTGCAATGGATAATTTCATTACCTATTTAAAAAAATACCAATCAACACTTTTTTTAGATTTGTATAATTTGAATGAAGTTGAGTTTGCCCGAGTTTTCAAGTGAAAACACCATGATCGTCACCTTCGAAATATATTATTGTACCTAGTTTCTCTCATTATTTAAAACAACACGTCCTAAATTGCATGCGAACACGATTCTCCCTCTGGACCGAAGCACGTCAACGCTTTTCTTCGTCTGCTTCGTCTGCTTGGTGGTCCCATGATGTGACTAACGTAATGCGATACTGCAATCTGGCCAGTTCATCGAGTTCAGCCGAGCGGTATCAATGGTGTGAGCGTGGCCTATGGAGCTTGCTGGTGTTGCGGCTGCGAATAGTACTTACTTCGTAAATAGTGAATGGATCTGAAGTTTAAAGTGTGTGCTTATTTAGGTGTTTCGAGCTTTTTATTTATATAAGTAGGGAAGAATATACATTTTTATATTTACAGCTAGTTTTTGGTGCGGGCGGCTTAAAGTACCTGAGAAATGGAAAATATAACTAGTAATAGCAGTCTTTCTGACGAGCCTGGAGTTTTAGACGAGTTCTGTGGATCTAAGTTTTGGGTTCGTAACATTTCTTGGAATTATTAATTTTGAAACTACCTACTCTTTTACTTCATTTTTTGTATATTCCCGGCAACTTTCTCCGTATTTTCTGCTTGTAAAAACGCCCTATTTTTCCTAAGTGTGATTGTGAACTTGCTTTAGTTTTTGGTAAACTATATGCTTTGGATATTGTAAAATCATCTTTTGTTCACAGGACTTAGATGTGACTTGGAACACGGACTATCCTGAATTCACACCATGTTTCAAGAAAACCGTCCTGGTTTGGATTCCCTGTGCATTTTTGTGGATTTTTTCATCTCTAGAATACTATTACCTGTACTACAGTAAAAATAAAAATATACCATGGACAATATTAAACTTAGCGAAATTTGTGAGTATGATTCGTTGTCATGGGCAAAAACTCGTCAAAATTACATTCGTTTTCTACTTCCACATCTTGCTTATGCTCCTTAGTGTTAAAAAATTTCATCCTTCTGGTAAAATATTATGCTTTGTAACAAATTTTTGTGGTGAATCTTTTATGTTGTGGATTGTATAAATGAGCTTTGGTATGTATTGTATCACACCAAATTGTGGCATACTTTGGGGACGTGACATACCCAATTTCATTTGCCAGTAAGACCTCAACGATATAAAATAACACAATCCATGTTTTATTTTTTGCAGTTCATCAAAGCTGTTTTAATAGCTATAGCAATAGTTGACCTGTCATACGCCATCAATGCCAGCAAATCTGAAGATGTTCATCCCGCTGACTATTTAGCCCCAGTTCTCAGAATGTTGTCATTTGTGAGTAATTTATATTTAGGATACTGTTTTCCATGAAGGTTTATACGTAATTTTCCGATTCTAATGTTCTTTATATATATTTCTAGGCATATGCTGGTGTGTTATTACTATTAAATCTCAAGAAAGGCCTACGTTCATCGGGTTTGCTCTTTCTATTTTGGCTACTACTCTGCTTGTGTGAAGCAGTTCAGTACCGATCGCAAATCATGCAGGCAACATATGATGTGAGTTCCAAAAGTGTGGATATAATTCTGTCTATGTTACAAACCGTTGATGGTTTTCTATATGATTCTTTTGTTAAGTGTTGTGTGATCTCTCATCATGAAAGGGAAGGATAGTATCATGTTAATTTACTATGGTGCCATGTGCTGACTTGTTGCATTATCGCTGCAGTTAACTTCTCAATTTAAGGAATCATTGATATCCCTTGATTCATATGTCATTGCCGGCCTCTTCATGAATAAATAGGAAAGCTTGGAAAGTCTTATTTAGGCTAGTACATAATGCTGACTGCAGGCATCTGTTTGTTCATTCGGTGTCCAACATTCTTTGCCCTAAAGAACACGTCAGTGATTGAGTTCACCTGTCTCACATCTATAGTGAATGAAGTTAGTAGTGTGGAGGAAATGCACATTGGATATTCCTGGCATAATGCAGTGGTTATTTATGTTGAAGGTGTAGTGTCACTCCTGTCACTTGTTTGTTTCACATTACATACCAAATCTTTTAACCTGGTGGTATAAAAGGAAGAATTTAAAATGTAGATGAGTACTCAGTAGATTTTTCATATTACTTTTCATTCAGTGTGAAAAGCTCTACATATAAAGATATGAACATTAAAATTTTGCGTTGCTGCCACTTTCTCATATATTTTCATGCAATGAAATTTTACTCCTGTTAAGTACCCTTAACAGGAGTAAAATTTCTTATCCTCATCATCCTCTGAAGTGCAGTTGCTAAACTTTTAATGTCAGTTAATTTATCATCCTTTCCACAATTGGTAGTCCCGATGACAGCAGGAAAAAGTTTTTTTTTTTCAGTGGTATTAATAGTCATCTACCTTTATGTATACATTAATGGATTTTGTACATTAGGGGTGTAGTTTTATTGAACAGAGTGCAGATGTATTCTCATAAATATTTCAATGGCATCTGTCAATTGGCATCTGCATGGATACCAGGGCCTCGATCATGGATCTTCATTAGGCGTGTGCTAGCGCTGTTATTTTTTGATTTAACTTATGTCAGAGAGAACATGATCTCCATTCTTCATTTTTTTGCACAGAACTTCAAATCACCTATCACAATCAGTGAAGCGAATTTTATAGATGGTTATTGTTAACCTTGCGCTACTCTAGGGGGTAAGCGTTAATGATAAAGATTCGACAACGCGAAAGATGGATCCGTGATTCCACAACAGGTTCATACTGCATGTTTTGGCTTTATCATACATATGGACTGTTTCACTGGCATTCCATTCAGCATCTTCTTTTGCCATGAAGGTGTTGACAGGTATTGCTGATCTGGAAAACAGTTGTCTGGTAAAGAAATAAATAAAAGAATATTCAGTGAGAACCCAGTAACCATGCTGATACCAGAGGGTAGAAGATTTTAACATATTCCTTGGGTGCGGAATGTTATTAGAATGTTTGCATTACACTGCATGCAGATGTAGTTCAATTTGTTAAAATAAATTATCCATGAGGAAGACCACATTATATGGCTGGATATGTAATGATTGTGAGACCTGTGTTGCTGTGCCAACTGTGATACTGGTTTCATTATGGCTGTTTGGCCCCGTTTTAGTTCAGATGCCACAAAAGTAATGGGCGAATCTCATCATGTTGTATATTACGTTCCTATTGAGGAAATATTGATCATATTTTGCATGATTATTTGATGAAATGTTGGATGGGAATTTCTTCAGGTATCTCCCAGTTAGGTCCAATTTCTCATGTGACAGTTTCACTGGCATTGAAATCAGCATCTTCAGGTGAAATTGTTGTCTAAACATTATGGACCTACATGAGAGATACCTTGGAAGAAATTTCAATCCAAAATTTCACCACAAAATCCTGCACAAAGAATTAATGAAATTTTTTGCATCTTCTTTGGTGATCTCTTTGTGAAAATTATAATCTTTTTTTTTATCTCTTTCAGGCATCGTATGGCTCATCATTTTCTTTTATTTTATTTATGATATATTACCCTCTTTTGATTGCAATGCTGTTTCTTAACTGCTTTGCTGATGCACCTCCCACTTTTCTCTACTATCCTCCAGAAAAGGTGTGTACATCTAAACTGTTTACATATTTTAGTTTATGATCCATCAATACTCAATATAGTATTTTGTGTAGTGTAGTAAAATAAAATTTGCATAGAGTCATTTTATTCGTTTTTTCCTGGTTAGAATCCCTGCCCAGAGAAAGGAGCTTCATTTTTGTCCAGGATACTCTTTTCTTGGTATGATACGCTTTCATGGAAAGGATTTCGAAAACCCCTTGAAACAGATGATCTTTGGAGTATGAATGCTGAAGACATGGCCAAAGAAGTTGTGCCAGATTTCCTTAAATATTGGGACAAAAGCTTGAAGAAAGTTTCACAGTAAGTTCCTCATATGAATGCCTCATAACAGTTTGAATCAAAGTCAAAGCCATGAATTGGTGTTGGTGATTGATGGTCAATTTTTTCATAGATGAAAGGCTGGAGTTGATTCATTTGTAATAATTCCATCTGTCTGATATCTTAAACATAAAGGGGTTTGAAATTTTAAATAATTTATTCACCTAGAACCCCTTTAATTAAGAGATCCAATAAATAAGAGGCAAATGTACTGTATGAAATTAATGGGTTAAGAATTGAATTATTTGGGTCTATTAAGAATCTTATTTTCTGGCATGTTGGATGTTTTTCCTTGCTGAAGAAGTATACAAAATATCACCATGTCTCATGCTATATTGTCATACTTGGCATAAAACGTCTAGTGATGAGTTTTTGGTGAGTTGGATATTGTAAGCCTGAATCTTTCTTATATCTTTCAATTGAAAATCTCTCCATCTTCATTTCATATTACATATTTGTTGATTTTATTTGGTGAATGACCACATCTCATTTTTCATTAGAGTTACCTCACTTTTTCAGTTATTCACTTTTTTGTTGCATTGCCAAAATTTGGGTGTATCCTAAATTTTCACAATACAGGGTACTGCAGAATTACCTCCACGACTTGAAAAAGATGTCACCAGAGACTGGAGGTGGGGGTATTGCAGAGGTGCATGCTGTGAACTGCAAATGGCATGAGCAGAGCTGTCTTTCTGCACATGTGCACTGCAGTACCCTCACCCAGCCCTTGGTGATGACTTTCTGAAATCAGGGAGGTAATTCTGCTGCACCCTGTATTGTTATTGATGACACATTGTTATTATTTCTGTTAAAAACCTGCCCCATCAAACCTTAAAACATCCAGTTGTCTGCTTTAGTTTGTCAGCTCCAAATGGAAATTAGCTTCAAATTGAAAAGTGTGCTTCTTATGAAGTATAATTTTACATTGCCTATTTAAATGTTCAATTTGGGCAGTTATTTCTGCCAATCATTTTTAGTTATTTGCTCAATCACTGATGCACTCCTTTAGCATCTCAGTGGGTAGAAAACATGGCTCCTACACAGAGGCTCCTGGTTCAGATCCAGGAGAGGTTTCTTTAGGCACTTCCAGTTAAATGCATTCTGTGTGATATTTCTGTCCTCCTGGGGTGGGATTATGGGTCCTTCTTTTGTATTGTTACTTTCTTTATCAATGGTGCAGACACATCTTAAAGTCTGCATCTTACAGTAATTGACGTAACTCATTTTGGCAGTTGTGATTGGTGACTTGAAAGCAGTGGACATAATTTGTGGATCGACTATCAGGTTATAACTCTCTGGAGCAACATTAAGAAAAATGTTGATGAAAGTTCACATGTGATAAATCTTGGTCAATTGGTGTAGTCGCTGAAGTCTCAGGGGAAGGTTCTGGCCCCCAGACCGAAATGTATGCATTTCTCATGTGTTTGGGCTTAGGGTCTCTAATAATTATTATGATAACTTATAAATAATAACTTTTATTTGCCTAGTAGATTAAGTTACAGATTTTTATTTTACATATCTTCAGGGTGAACTTAGTAGTTATTTTTTCTTATCTGTCATATTGATTGAACCTATTCTTTTTTGCAGAACCAAAGAGTCTAAGGCTTCATTCAAGAAAACTTCAGGTCGTGTTGACTTTGAATCACCTAAGCATAAGAAGAAGCAACAAGCCTCAATTCTACCTGCAATCGTCAAAGCATTTGGGCCAACGTTTATCTTTGGTTCATGTCTGAAAGTAATCAATGATGTGTTAACATTTGTTAATCCACTGTTATTAAAGTGAGTATCTATGGTGGCATTACTTTTTAGTTTTATAGTCACATTATCTTATTAAGATTCAATTATTAATCAAGAGTAATTTTCATCTTAAAGATAACATGCTGAATGGTAGCATTAGTATTAATATATTGTTGAAGAAATAAGTTTCTGTTTCATTGCTAGTCATGGAAGTCAAAAAAGGAAGGGATTCCAGAGAATCAATATTAGAAAATTATTAAATTTATTGAAATGGCACCTTCATAAAATTTCAATTTCAAAATTTCAAACTTCCTCTTGCTCTCTTAGTAAGAGGGACTGTTTCCTCTGTAAATGATTAATCTAGTAAATATCATATGGAATACTTTTCTTCTATAGGTCTCTTATACAATTTGTGCAAGGTGATGAGCCAATGTGGAAGGGGTACTTATTTGCTGCCCTAATGTTTGGAACATCTATGATCCAGACCATAGTTCTAGCTCAGTATTTCCATAGAATGTTTCTGGTAGGCATGAGAATCAGGACTGCTTTGATTGCTGCAATATACAGGAAGGTCAGTTTTTATGTATGGAGCATACACATATTTATCTCTTTTTTATCAGTACCCTTCATTAATTGAGATACGTTTTCATAAATGTCTCCATGATAAGCCCCGCTGCCCATAATTACATGAGTTGGAGCTGATGTGTGGCTTTCATTCTATGAACATTTCATGAGAAAAAGATTCTATGGTAATTTGGTAATTGGTAATTTTAAGACTAATGCAATTCAAAACTTCCATGGGACATAGAGTATCCCTTAATTACCATGTCTGCCTGCACCTGTGTATTTTTTTGTAAAAAGTGATATAGATATGTCCAACCATTATGAAGAAAGTTTTCATGGGTTCATTAGTGCCATTGAACATACCTAATTACCCAGGTTTCTCAAATTGGAGAATGTATGGTAAACACTACTTGATACTTAATTGGGCCTGTTTTCTCATCATGTTTTGTTATATTTATTATGTGAACCTAATAATAAAAGTGGAAAATTTTAGATAACGAATATCTTCCCATGTGAGTCTCTTCAAATCAATAACATTTTTTCTCTTTTTTTGGTTCAATTTTACCTTTAATATTTTTTGTTCACACTACTTGATACTTAATTGGTCTTGTTTTCTCATCGTGTTTTGTTTTATTTTTTATGTGAACCTAATAATAAAAGTGGAAAATTGTATATAACGAATCTCTTCCCATGTGAGTCTCCTCAAACCAATTACATATTTTTCTCATTTTTTGCTTCAATTTTACCTTTAATATTTTTTTGGAATAAAAAGGTCTCTAAACTATATTTTTCATTATAGAATGCTTTTATTTTGTTCTAATCATGTTAAACGGGAAGAAATTTTTATTATTTGGCTTATGTTCATGCTCATTAATATTTTTGCAGAAAAATTTTGTTCCTGTAGATTTAAAACAATCTGAGCGTTGTTAAATTGAACCAAATATTCATTATCTGTTTTAAGAATAAGTCGAGATAACCCTCAACTATAATAATGTATTTATTTGTTCATAGACGTGTAGTACATAAATACACTGAAATATTGGACATGTCTAGAAGCAGTTTCAATGTGTAATGTAGCTGAGCAGTGTGAGAGTTAAAATTTCATGCATTCATTAAGGAGTGAAAAAGTTTTTGTTTCGTTAAAGAATTAACATTTTCTTAGAATAATTATTTTTTCATTGACATTTAATCTATTTCATATTATTATATAACCTTTATCCCGTAGCTCTTGGACCATGATCAGAATTAATTAATCTCAGTGAATCCTTCATGAAACAAAAGTTCAATTTTGTGACTGGGTTGGTTATAATCAGTGGTTGGTATATCAATGGTTGGCAAATTATTTTGTGGAATTTGGACATGATGACACGTAAGTAAACTTCATTAAGTTTTGCACCTTTTTTTGACCATTGTCGAGAATAAAACTAGTTTGATATGTTCTGAAAATATTCTGAAAGGAATGATGAAATGTTCTAAAAAGTTTGAATTCGGTTGAGTATTATAAAAAGGTGTGGCATATAAACCAAGTTTACTTTTGTGTTGTCATGACTTGTTGCATTGAAGCAGCAATTCCAATAGTAATTCAGCTAGATACTTCTTGTGCAAATATTTTCATTCAATGTTATGTTTTCTTTAGGCTTTGGTAATGTCAAATGCTGCCAGAAAGGAGTCAACTGTTGGAGAAATTGTTAACTTAATGTCTGTGGATGCCCAGCGTTTTATGGACTTGACTACATACTTAAATATGATTTGGTCAGCCCCACTTCAAATTACTCTGGCATTGTACTTCCTATGGAACACTTTAGGTGAGTATGTTACATGAACGATACTGGTTCCCATTTAGTAACTTGCTTTTTGCTTGCTTTGGAAATGCTTTTTATCTGTTTATCTAGCATATTTAACTGTTGTGTGTATAGATTGAGGAACTTCCTTTTCAAATAGTTTTAAGGATATATAATGCTTTAAGAATTAAACTTGACTCTGAAAATGCTAAGCTTTCCAAGCCATATGGTGTGAATTCCCGTCATGCACTCCACTGTTTTGTTTCAGTTAGGGCTGAGCGAATAAAAAGTCTGATAAAAATACTGGCTGATATTCGGTTATCTGTATTGGAGCAGCAGAATCGGATATTTTTTTCACAAGCAAGACTTTCTCAACAAATATAATGAAACTTTGATTTTACATCCCCTCAATTTACATTTTCCCACCATTCGCTACATTTTCTTCAAGTCCCAATGATTTTGATATACCCGCAATGTCTTCCCTTCATTTATGATAGCAAAATTTTGAATGGTCTGCCATGTACAAATTACTAATCGATTGGCTGTGAATGTCGCCCCGGTTGCAATAACTCATGAAACTCAACATTCTGCAAGAGACAAAGGTATCACTCATGCGGCAAGTTACCTCTATGAAAGAGTTATAAAATTTGTTCGTATGCATTACCCCTAATTGTGACCCTCTTGTCTGTGTCACTGATGCCTTGAGAGATTGGACTATGTAGATTTTGTCGTGATTGTCGTCCCGGTTGCATAATTTGCAGATTACCTGATGATATCGTTTTGGTGATGAAATTTTATTATTTCAATTTGAGGTGTATGATTTTCAGAATTTACAGTTTGTCTTTCTTTTTTGCTATATGTATAATTACAGTTTTTTTAATTCTCCAGCCAAACTCTGTCTTCATACATATGAACTAGCCCATAAACTCTCTCTTATTCTTTTCTTCCTCGATACATATTTACCTTTAGCTATTACTCCTGAAGTTCATTTTCCTACTGGTTGAAATTTGTTCAAGTCAGTCATCAATGTTATTATGGTTTTATTCAGTTCTTGAACAATAAAATATCTAATGTATATCATGGTAATTTTATCCATTACCAAGATACAGGATTGATTTTAATTGTTCATTAATAAAGCTGTGTCTTGTTACAGGTCCTTCAGTTCTTGCTGGTTTAGCTGTCATGATAATCCTTATTCCCATTAATGGATTTATTGCTAGCCGTGTGAAATCTCTACAGATAAAGCAAATGAAAAACAAAGATCAGAGAGTGAAGCTAATGAACGAAATTCTCAGTGGAATAAAGGTAATATTGATAAAGATTTGCTTCTTCTCTATAATTTTGCTGGCCTTCTTTAAAGATTGCACAGATATTTGGATTCATAGCTGTACAATTTTGTTGGAAGAGTTGGTGTGAGCTTTATACATTATTTTACTAAGCCGAATTTGTTGTTAATCTAAGTGATATGTGTATACTTTTTGACTAAGTTTAGTAAAGAACTTGTACGGCTTTACTTAAGTTGTCTTATGATTGCTCAGAAAACCATTACCTTAAGTCTGTGGGTCTGCAGTTTGTATCAAATATCTTTGAATAGCAATCAGGCACATAAATGATTTATGGGATGATTAATTTCTTGTAGAATGAAGTTATCCACTTCTTATTCGGCTAAGATCTCTGTTTGTTATGTACACAAGCGTGTCTTCTTCCATTTAGACTTCTATCTCCAACATCAGACCATCAGAGTGCATAAGTTATTGTGGCTGTCTTTATGCTTATTTTTGTTTAATTATCCTTTTCAGTGTTGGTGCTGATTTGAATACTATTAAGCACTAACTAAAACATTTTCACTTCACAATGTGAGGCACTCATTTCTCTATCTTCCATTAACTATTTCATTTCATCACTTTGACATAATTTTTTCTTACCCACGTTCTGCATTAAATTTAATCTCCACTCTCTGACCTCACTCTGCATTTAAATTCTGCCACTTTTCTCTATCTTGATAATCAAGTCTCATGATACTTGGGCCATGATCCTCCTCGTGTTAAGTCTTACAACCATTTTCTTTGCTATATTTTTTATACCTGCTTTTAGATTGCTATATTTTCTCTATAACTTTCTATTCCTTTATTTAGAATTTCACAAACTTACTCTTGGTATTTCCTCCTTTTTTCCATTTAATGTCTCTAAACTCCATTTCTTAACCCCTCTTCCAACTTTTATCTCTTTGAATCTAATGTTGCTTTCTGCCATCTCTAAATGGTAATCATAGTTTGCATCACCTCTCAGGAAAATGTGTGAATTGATGAGGTTACATAATGCATACCCAACCATTATATAATCGCTGGTATTTTTTATCATTTCTTAATATAGATACATTTTTTTGTTTCAGGTCCTTAAATTATATGCTTGGGAACCATCTTTTGAGCAGCAGATTCTCACTATACGAAACAGAGAGATACATACTTTGAAGCAGGCTGCTTACCTTAATGCCGGGACAGCTTTTGTTTGGTCCTGTGCTCCTTTCTTGGTATGTAGTTTGAAAATGAATGTTTTCTTATCTATCAAACCAACCTATGTTTTTTTTTGCTCCAATGGGGGCGTTTACTCGGAACCAAAATCGCAATTTTGTTCACGAAATTGTTAGATGGAAACAAAAAAAGACATTTAGTGAAAAAATTAATCTTCTAACAATAACCATTCACTCATAAATCAAAAATTAAAATAAGCAAAAGTTGACGTCCACCAAAAATGCTGCTGTGATAACATTGACGTCATTTTCCTCCCGTCCTTGGCTGCTTTCAGGGGAGGGGGAAGGGAGTGGAGGGGGGTTCTCGGAAGGTCTGCTCACACAGTTGCTGTCGAAATCGCTCCCATTGGCCGAGTCAGCTGTGTCCCCCCCTTTGCGATAAGGCAAAGTAGCTTCGCGGGCTCAGTTGTGATTGGACGAAGTAGATATACGCCAGAGGTTGCACCACACCCACTTTTCCGAAAGGGTTAAAAACATCAGTTTCTCGATGCCTATAACTCGGGAAATAATTGTCGGATCAGAAAACGGAAAAATACGGGTCCTTTTATTTTACAAACTCTATCAGATTCGGCAATTAAAAAAATATGGTAAACGACCCCATTGGTTTCACATGTTTCCTTTTCTTAAGTTGAATGAAAGCCCTGCAACTTCCCAAAAAAAAACTGGGCCCCTTAATGTCCGTTTACTTACAGTACTGGCCGTCGAGCGCTAGTGGTACTTTCATCCTACTCCTACCAGGGACCTTATGGTAAGGTCTCCTATTTATCTGCCGAGAAACGTATTAAGTGTGATTTATGGTTTAATTCCTGCTCGCATCGAAGGAAAACCATAATTGCTGAAGCAAGCACCTGAATATTTACCGATTTAGGAATCTTTTGTCCTCTCAGTGCTACTTATCAACATAACTTTACACAAATCAAGTACAATTTCTTTCCATCAAACATGTTAAATACGACCTGGTTCTATTCCACAATTGTAAAAGTGTGGAATTTAATAAAGTTCCTCGTTCAAAATGCATAAAGCTATAGTATTCCTTACCGTGACGCGTGTCACATCCTCAAATATTTTTCCATGATGAGACCTAAAGGAAATTACCAACTCCATGATACGTATAATCAACTATTGGCAACGTAACTTTGTGATGCACCCAAATCGCGATGATAAAATTTGCGCAGTAATTTTCTACTTCTCTTCGATTTCGTTTTCTTAAGTCTAATGTTTTGGAATCTTGACTACCTGTTACAATGATATTGTAAGCCATCAGGCCAGCAACAAGAAAAAATTAATAAAATAACAAAGTGTTTTTCCCCTCGTAACCTCTTTATTACGATTATGGCTCAGAAAAACCACATCAAACAATTTCCCTCTTGCTGTCTAAAAATTACAATCAAAATCCCACCACTCGTAGTCAATGAAACATTATTTCTTGGGAGATAACCTTAAAGTTTCTTTATGGATTTCCTCTCGATGGACTGAATATTGGGTTGCAGAATTGAATAAATATTAGTAAATCAAGCACTTTGTGCATTGTTTCTCACAAAAATTTACATCATAGAAAATTTGGACATTTTTTTTCTTCATTGAAATTCTATGTTAGCCTCAGAATCACGTGTTTGCAAATTTCCTCATTCGCATGCTAACATAATAATGGATTATGAAGGCCATAACTTCTTAACAATGTTTTGATCATGAAAAAAAACAATTGATTTTTTTGGAGGATATCACTAATAGTAAGTTCAAAAACATTTGATTTTATATAATGTAAAATTAAAACATGTTCCGCAGAACGTATGAAAACAAAATAAATTAAAATGTTGGTGCAAAAGAGCGCCTTTAGTTTTTAGCTCAACTAATTTACCCACTGGTTGCACCGACTTTGCCAGTGGCTTTAGAAATTCTGAGCGGCAAACTGCACAACGTGAATACTTAAACATTTCCTTTGAAACATAATGGCTTGCGTGATAAATTATACATAGAACGGCTTCAGGGACTCTTTTGACGAATCCCAATTTACGATTCGTTTGACCCATTATTTCACGTATGTGTTTATCCCAGGAAAGGTCCAGTGTTAGTCTTATTCCAAAATATATAACGGATTCCCCTTTTGTTAATTCATTAATACTTATTTTGTAAGTGCTAGGAGGAG
Source organism: Platycnemis pennipes (assembly GCA_933228895.1). Lineage (NCBI taxonomy): Eukaryota > Metazoa > Arthropoda > Insecta > Odonata > Platycnemididae > Platycnemis > Platycnemis pennipes. The sequence goes on from OW121853.1 coordinate 61,137,043, forward strand.
AACTATTCTTGTTCCAAAAATTCATTACAAGACATTTTTTAAAGTTTAATTCTAACTGCCATGTTTCACACCAATTTTGAATTGCTTGTAGGTCATCATTTAAATATTCTTTATCGTTTGGGCATAGAATTTCCCTGTACACTGCTGTGTCATCGGCAAATAGACGAACTTACTTTTTACCACCTTATTGATATCATTAACTAAGCACTCCCTAGCACTCCTAGGTAAGTAGCACTGAGAGGACAAAAGATTCCTAAATTCGGGAAATATTCAGGTGCTTGCTTCAGCAATTATGGTTTTCCTTCGATGCGAGCAGGAATTAAACCATAAATCACACTTAATACGTTTCTCGGCAGATAAATAGGAGACCTTGCCATAAGGTCCCTTGTAGGAGTAGGACGAAAGTACCACTAGCACTCGACGGCCAGTACTGGAAGTAAACGGACATTAAGGGGCCAAATATTTTCTATTGACGACATAGGAAGATGCAGGGGGCTGCCCATTGACTTAAAGAGACGGCAATCCACCGGCTGGCCTGACTTGGCCTTCCGTTAAAGAGCCGGCGAATCGCCGGGTCCCTCAATTTATTTCTTTATTGCATTATTTTTATCATAGACAAATTTTTCACATTTAGTGTCATTAATGAATAATTAATATTCTCTTAATGCAAAAAAATCCATGATAAACACTGTAAAATGTTTTTTAATTGATTAAAAATAAATACAAATTACGATATCAATAAAAAATAGTGAAAAACGTGGCAAAAAAGAAGTAAAAATTCTAAGCAAATGGGTTAAGTAGTGAGAGCAGATGCTAAGAATGATGCTAATGAATTCACATTGCTCTAATTGAAATGCTAAAGCAGCAGTGTTTTGTCAAAGTTTTCAGGAATAGATCAGCAATTTGGAAGCATATACCATATTCCTATATATTAATATAGTCCCCTCCCTGATTATTGTCCCCTGCCCCCCAATTTTTGAAGTTCAGTTTTGGAAAAATTTTTTTCAAATGCAAAGCAGGACTTGTCCCATAATTTTCTCAGGTTAACAACTTGAGCACCTTGAGTAATAAAAATTTCCATTGTTTCAGTTATTAATATGGATTATCAAGTTAATATATTTACCAAAATACTCAATATTATTTCACCTATTTGACTAGCTATTTTATTTAGGGAAACTATATTTCCATAATTAGGTGGAATGGATAAGTGAGATATGTAAATGAAAAAACACGATTTTGAAGTGTAAGCACTGCCGCATGTGCATTGGGAATCATGGCGACCAAATGTTTTTTTCATTTAAAATTCCGCCCTCTGTAGTTATCACTTGCATTTAGGGATGTGGGAGTACTCGAAAATTCGAAAGTCGAGTAGTTTTTGTCGGAGCCGCCAAGGCCAATAGGTTCAGAACTCTGCCAACAGGAAGCGCTATCATCAAACTCATGTAAAGCTCTGGTTACACAATAGATAAACACGTACGAAAATGTACGTACGTTCATTTACATTTGCGTGAATGGTTTCATGTACGTTTGCGTGAACGAATGGATGAATCGGTGGTTATATGGTGCATGAAACTGCATATGTACCGTATTCCTCTGAATATAGCCTCCTCCTCTTTGGCTGAAATCTTGGTGGAAAAGTCTGGGGGGGACTATATTAGAGCTCAAGGCACCTAATGTCCATTGTAAAATTCCATCCCCCGAGTTTGAAGGTCAATATCTCAGAAATGGGTAGTTCATTTAAGTATAGTAAGTATATTTCAGGTATATAGAACTAATCTTGTTTATTTATACGTTTAATAATGTCAAAAATATATTTTTTAGTTGGTTATATTAATTAATTTTTCTACCGAGACACATAAAAATGCCGGATATTTTTTAAGTTCCGGGAGCAAGTTTAACTTTGTCGCCCACTTGAAGATACACAAGAAAAGCCACTTCTCTTTTCTTCGCATAAGATATGGAACATATATTTATCTTAGACTAAACAAAGTTTAAACTAGATTACTCAGTTACCAATTACGTTACGACAAATTTTAAAAACATGCACTATCTCAGCTTGCGGAAGTCGGAAATTTAGTTCGTTTTGATGGTATTCTTCGGGTTTGAAAACTAAGCATGTGTAAAATGGCTTAACAAAATGAGAGAATTAGATGTGCTTTCAACATGTATATATATTGTGACGGATCCACCCACCTAACCCGCGTTTTACTAGGGGACGGCCGCACACATAGGGATCCGCGTTTGAGCCCACGAGGGGCGTACTCCGCGAAGTCCAAAATAAAATTAAGGATCCCCCCGAGTCGTTCGATTTTCTGATGCATACAAGGGGAATAATGGGGACTGACCTTCCCATCAACTGGGACGGAACACACACCAATTCTTTACACAAGTTTATTGAGGCCCTTGGCCAAAAGTGAATAACAAACACAACATTTTTAAATAACACTAAAACAGAATGTGAATGAATGCACTGATGAACATGAGACGAAAGTGAGGGTGATTATAACAAATGACATGGATGATGATGAAACACTATGAAGACATAAACCCCCTGCGGGTAGGGGGATTGAGAATACTACTGCAGTATCCCTGCTTGTCGTAAGAGGCGACTAAAAGGGTGGGGAGACAACCCCGAAAACAAACCCCGTGCCAGCAAGGGCTGAGCCCGGACAGTCTTGTGGGTCAACTGTCTGTGTGCGGCCATACCACCTGGCCTGCGATCCACCCGTTTGCCGTGTGCGGTGACCCGTAAGGAGGAGAAGGGGATCCTGGAGGGTGAGGTCCGCTGTTCCCAGCCGGGTGTCGGATGCCCGGTATGGACTCTGGGCCAATACCCCTCTTCGGCCCCGGATTCACTGTAAACGGGTGGCCGGGAGCTAGCCACTCCCGGTCAATCGGCTTCCGATACGTTCGGTGGCGAGTGCCAGGGAGGTGGGGGTCTGCGTAGGGCGGTCGGAGACGTACGGGTGTGGTGGGCCCGTGCATTGAAGACCCAACCCAAAACAGACAACCACCTCCAGGGTGCTATATCCCCTCGGGTAGCCCTGGCGACCGCACCGGTTTGCGGTGCGGCGTCCCGAATGTGTGGCTCCATGGTGGGTGGGGAGCTCGGGGGATGAAGTTTTACTTGGCATGGAGGATAACAACCTACCACCAATTAAAAGATCCCGCCCAGACACGGGTGGGGGAGATAACGGTCCCTTCGCCTCTCGGCGATTTTTGATTATGAAGTGTGCAAGGGAAGGCGAGACCCTCAAGAAGGTGTCTCCCTTCCTAATTAAGAGAGTTCTGTCGGCCAAGATTCCCGGCGAAATAAAGTCTGCTAAGAAACTGCGCGATGGGTCCCTGCTTATCGAAACAAGCAACCCAAATCAGGCAGAGAAATTGCTAGCGATGAAGGAACTCCACGACATTCCCGTCTCGGTAGAGGTGCACCGCACCCTGAACACCAGTCGGGGAGTCATAAGCCATTACGACTTCTTGTACGTGGAAGCTGACGAAATAAAATCTGAGATGTCGTCTCAGGGCATCACAGATGTTCGTCGGCTTACCACCAAGCGTAATGGGGAATTCGTTAACACTACATCTGTCGTACTGACTTTTGCCTTTGATAGGCTCCCCGATAAGGTGTTCGTGGGGTACGAATCGGTCCCTGTGCGGCCATTCGTACCGGCTCCTATGCGCTGCTTCCAGTGCCAAAAGTTTGGCCACATCGCTACGCGATGTCAGGGCAAGGCCACCTGCCCACGCTGCGGCCTGGAAAACCACGAGGGTGCGGAATGCAAAAATGACCCACACTGCGTTAATTGCGAGGGCACACACCCAGTCTATTCTCGTCAATGCCCAAAAGTAAAGGAAGAACGCAAAATCATGGAAATAAAAACTTTGGAAAAGATCACCTATTTCGAGGCGAGAAAGAAGTATAGGGCAATGGAGGCCCCTACCTTCTCCAAATCTTTCGCTGCAGTTGCTGCAAAACAGGTAACCAAGGCCACTATCGCAACACAGACAGAAAGTACGCAATCAACCACAGCAGAACGAAAAGAGAAATCGGCCACGCCGGCTAAGGCCTCTAAACCGGCACCAAAACCTGAAAATAAAAACGCAAGTCCGGGCAAAATGAACCCACCTACCACTACCACTGCGAGGCGTGAGAAGACGCCTTCCCCCGGCCCCTCCGGTCCAGTCGGACTGAACCGACCGGAATCGATGGAAGAGGACGAGAGTCTTTCGGAGACAGAAGTCCTCCTCGCGAAGCAGAAGGCGAAGAAGCACCGCCGTATTAAGCGGTGATTCTCCCACCGGATAGTGCTCGAGTTTTAACCTTTATACCTTTATGGCTTTTATCCTGCAGTGGAACTGCAATGGTTTTTATAGGCATAAGGAGGAACTGGCCATTTTAATTCGAGATCTTAACCCCTCTTGCATATGTCTGCAAGAAACCCATTTTAAAACTACTGACAACGGTATTTTAAAAGGTTTTAAAGTTTTTAGATTTGACGACACCAGTGGCCAACGTGCCCAGGGTGGAGTGGCAGTTGCTACACGGGAGGCCCTTTACACCTCCCGAGTGCAGCTGAACACGCCTTTTCAGGCGGTCACTGTAACGGTGCACGCCCCTGAGGCCCTCTGGTAAAGAAACATTATGTAATGTTTCTTTACCAGAGGGGGCACCGGTCACCCGATTTAATCTTGAAACCCTTGTTCATCAGCTACCGAGACCTTACGTTTTATTAGGGGATTTTAATGCTCACGAAACCCTTTGGGGTAGCTCTCGGGAGCAGTGCAACCGTAGAGGCCAGGTGCTATCTAATTTTATTCAAGATTTTAACTTAGTTTTAATGAATAACGGGGAACACACACGTTTTAACTCTTTTAATGGTCAGTTTTCTACAATTGATCTTTGCCTCACGTCGAGTACTTTGATGAACAAGCTTCATTTGACTGTTCACAATGACTTGTGTGGGAGCGATCATTTTCCCATTCTAATAAATAGAGAAAATAATTTTAATCCAGATTTTATCAGACCGGGCAACTGGATCGTCCGGAAAGCCAATTGGCCTGTTTTTAAGGACACATTTAATTTTAAGCATGACGAAAGCCAAAACGGAGTTTTCAACATTGGCAAATTAACGTGCAGCATCATTCATGCAGCCAACTGCAGCGTTCCTAAGTCAGTGCGAACCATTCTCAGGCCTGCAGTCCCGTGGTGGAACGAGGAATGTGCAAGAGCCATTCGTCTACGCAAGAAAGCGTTAAGGATTTTTAATTTATTTTTCCACGGAGACGAACCTAGCTTCCTTTAGGCACCTCCGAGCCAAAGCTCGAAGGATCGTGAAGGAAGCAAAAAAGGCCTCCTGGATGGAATACGTATCCAGCATTAACTACAGAACACCTTTGGCACACGTCTGGGACAAAGTAAAACGTATTTTGGGAAACCACCATCAACGCAGCGTCCCGTTCCTCAATGTCGGCGGCAACGTATTGACATCTCCGTCTGCTATTGGCGAGGTCTTCGGCCAGTTACTCACCAAAACATGCAGCGACGACACGTACGAGGAAACCTTCCTCTCTACTAAGAGACGCTCAGAATCCTGCCCACTCATCTTTACTGAGAGGCATACAATGGCAGAGTATAATATCCCTTTCTCCCTCTGGGAACTACATTCTGCCATTGAAGACTCCCGAGACACGGCCCCAGGAATGGACGAAATCCACAATGCGTTTCTCCGGAATATTCCGGAGAGGGCACTGCTGGAGGTCCTTCGATCCCTCAACCAACTTTGGGCTGAGGGTAGCTTCCCAACCTCTTGGCGGGAGTCTATAGTTGTACCCATCGTTAAGCAGGGTAAAGATAGAGCTGACCCGAACAATTACAGGCCTATTTCTCTTACCAGTTGCCTGTGTAAGGTAACGGAGAGAATGGTGAATCGGCGGCTTGTTTGGTGGTTGGAGCGTCGAAACCTTCTCTCAACTATCCAATGTGGTTTTAGACGTGGCCGCTCGACCGTTGACCACCTAGTCAGGGTCGACAATTACATCCAGGAGGCCTTTCTTCTCCGCCAACACGTCGTAGGTGTCTTCTTCGACATGGAGAAGGCATACGACAGAGTTTGGCGGCGGAAAATCTTAACGACGCTGCACGAGTGGGGCATGAGGGGAAATTTACTTGTTTTTATACGTAACTTTTTAAGTGACCGTGTTTTTAAAGTTAAGATAGGCAACCACCTATCAGAGTTTTATTCACAAGAGAACGGTGTGCCCCAAGGGTCCGTTTTAAGCGTGACATTATTCGCCATTGCTATTAATGATATAGCAAGATGTATCAAACCTCCTCTCTTGGGATCACTGTTTGTGGACGACCTAGCAATATTTTGCAGGTCGTCGAAACTTATCAGCGCTGCTAGAGTAACCCAGCTGGCTCTGAACAGACTCGAGAGCTGGTCCCAGAGAAATGGATTTAAATTTTCGACGGAAAAGTGCAAATGCATTCATTTTTATCGTGTAAGAGGAGCCTACATTCCACCAGAACTTTTACTTGGTGGTAGACACTTACCTTACGTGGACTCAGTTCGGTTCCTTGGCATGACATTGGACTACCGACTCAGCTACCGTGATCACATACGGAGTTTAAGGGATAAAAGTCTACGGACTCTAAATATTTTAAAGTTTTTAAATCACTCATCTTGGGGTGCCGACCGCAGGTCATTGCTTTTATTGTACCGCTCACTCGTACGTTCCAAACTGGACTACGGGTCATTTGGTTACGCCTCCAGCCGCGAGACGTATTTGAGATCTCTGACATCAGTGCACAACGCAGGGCTTCGGATATCCACTGGTGCTTTCCGGACCAGTCCGGTCCTCAGCATCTATGCTGATGCCGGTGAACCGCCGTTGTCGCACCGTAGAAACATTTTAATGTGCTCCTATGCGGCCAAAATTTTAGCGACAAAGAACCATCCTTGTTTTAACGTGATTTCTAACCCTCGTTTTTTAGAACTTTTTATCAGACGGACAAGGGCCACCAAGCCGCTTGATGTACGCTTTAATTTATTTATTCAAGGAACCAGGTTAAGGCTCCCAGATTTGTATCCGGTTGAGTACTTTAGTTACCCACCGTGGATAATTCCACCCCCTGAAATCCACATGGGTCTCAGTAGCCGCCCGAAAGCCCACACCACTGATCTAGAGTAACAGCGTCTTTTCAATGAATTTCTCTGTCGCCACCCCGACTTCATCCCCGTATTCACTGATGGTTCTAAATCGGACGCAGCCTGCTCATGCGCGGTTACCTCCTCTTACCACGGCGTCATCGAGGCCAGACTCAGCCCACTGTGTAGCATATACACAGCCGAGCTGCTGGCCATTAAGATGGCCCTTGATGGTATCGGGAAGAGTGCTAAAGCGTTCACTATTTGTACGGACTCTATGAGTGCTCTTCAATCCATTTCCGCCTTCTCCTCCAATCACCCCATTGTCCAGAGCATACACTACAGCCTCCTATGCCTTAATAGAAGAGGAATTACCATAACCTTCCTCTGGGTCCCTGCACATGTGGGAATTGCCGGTAATGAGAAGGCCGATGCAGCTGCGAAGAGGGCTCTAAAGATTCCTGAACAGACGACGACGCTGGTCCCTTGCTAGGACCTAAAGGCTACTCTTCGTAAAGAAGTGCTAGATCAGTGGAGTACGTCTTGGAGGGACGTGCATGATAACAAACTACGCAGCGTAAAGCCGGTAACGTCAGTGTGGCCCACTTCCGTCAGGAACAGTCGCAGAGAGGAAGTCGTCATCACAAGGTTGAGAATTGGGCATTGCGCCTTGACCCACTCCTTCCTCTTTACAGAAGAGAAAATAACGCCTCGTTGTGATGACTGCGACTCTCCTCTCAGTGTCCGACACCTCCTGACTGAGTATGACAAATTCCGGACTGTGCGCGAAAAGCTGGGTATTAGGGGAGACCTAGAACAAATTCTAGGAGACGATCATGATTGTCTAAGCGGAATTATATCGTTTTTAAAAGTAACTGGACTTCTAAATAAGATTTAATATAGTGTTTCATATTTTTCCTATTTATTTCTATTGCCGACGTATCCAATTTTTATTTTAGTACACTATATCGACTGCGTGGTGCAAATGACCTTAGTCGTCGACGCACCCATACAAACTTAAATCTACCTACCTACCTATGAAGACATAATAAAAAATAAATGGAATCACAAGTGCAACCCATAATTCGCACGGCAGGATATGCGTAGGGTGAGAATTCCCTTGGCGAAATGAGCGCTTTTAACGAATGCACTGTACAAAAGAGTTACGTTAGGACGATAGGTTCTGGGGTTGCTTTCAAAAGTCCAACCACTCCTGAATTTCTTGGGGCGAAGAGGTTCTCCCACGGTGACAAAGGGGGGGGAGAGGGGGTATAGTGGCTCGTGACGGCTTACGTGGCGATCCGGAAATGAAGCGATGACAGGAACGAGGGCCGACCATCGGCGCACCGATTTCTCTGGGAATGACGGGTACTCGGACACTCAAAAGTGGCTCCGCTACGTTCTGGTCCCGGTAGGAAATACTGCTGCCGTGTGTCGCCTGGAAGGTCCAGCTGCTCGCGATCGTACCTCCACGCTTTGGGATATCTGCCAGTGGGTGGAAGCGCTGCGGCTTCTGCTAGGTTTCCTTCTCCAGCTCCGTGTCGCTCTTTGGATCCGCGCACCTGCAGCCTCTCAACGAAAGTCACTGATACTCTTTCCTGGGAGGCATAGCCTCCTGCCTCCAATTGCAAATCTGTTCTCCTTGTCGCGGCGCGCTCACCGCCCTTAAATACCCACAAATGTGGGAGGGGGCGTCCGTGGGCACACCACATGGGTAAATGGGGGGTGGGGTAACTAGGGAAATCCCCACTCGTCGAAATAAAGCACTTTTTGATTTGCCCGTAGGTCCACTTGACGCCGTTGACGAATGGAGAGGGAGAGGGGGGACAGGCCCTCCCGTGGCCGGCGACATCACTGACCTTGGCCACGAACACTTTTAGAGGAGTACACATCACCAGGGACAAAAGGGGATGGGGGGGGGGGGGGGGGGGGGGGTAAAACAAGAAACACAGAAAAAAAATCAGACAAACGACAAGCGCAAAAGGACGCGAGGGGATCCAAAATCATAATGCGACGGTAAAACCGTTACCGTCACATAGCCCCCCGCTAAACTGTGAGGGGGGGGGAATGAAAGAAATGAAAACACCCTCCTCGCAGTTTACAAAGGCCAAAACAAAGCGCTCCTCGCGCAAAATGAAATGAAACCACAACGAACGAAAGCAAAACAGATCTTATGTGAGCGGCGAATGATATGGCTTTAGATTTCCATAGTTATGGATACCGACTTCACCGTCCACGTCGTTTACCAAAAATAACACGAATTAGGCCCTGACAATTTAGAGATCCTAAATGGTCCCGTGTACAAATGAAAAAATTTATGAAAGAGATTCGCGCGGGCATCCGATGCTTTCGGGAATCTTAGTAAAACGCGATCTCCCACACGAAACTCATATCCCCGTGATTTTTGGTTGGCCTTCCTACGATGTCCGCTTTTCTCCAATGCTCTCAAAGCTATTTGCTGAACGTCGCGTGTGGACCCCCCAGGTGGGTCGGGGAATTCAACACCTAAATCAACCCTAATTGGTTTTCGACCAAAATGCACTTCTGTGGGCGTCATACCCGTACTCTCATGTGTCACCTCATTAAACCGGCGATTTATCCAGGGAAGTACTTCAGGCCAACGTTGATGATCATCCGAACAATAGACCCGGAATACGCGAGACGATTCTCGCATTACCCTTTCACTGGAATTTGTTTGGGGTCTCCTGATGGACGAATAGATAACCTTCACCTCCATCTCCTCCATCGATTCCCTCCACAGAGCGCTCGTAAACTGAGTACCGTGATCTGACAAGATTCTACGGGGCGTCCCACATAATTTAAAGTATTCATTTTTCAGAACGCGAATGCAATTTTTCGCGGTTGGCTTGTTCAGATGGTTCGAATCGCCCATCGATTCAACCGTTGAGACGTTGATCGCCGTGGATTCTCTTTCCCCCCCGCCTGACGCATCCATCGATCCGAGGGTGGGAAAAGACTCCACCACCGCTCTTCCATTATTTTCGAACACAATTTTATTCTCGTTAAAGTCGATTACGACTCTATGCCCTGATAGCTAGTCCATTCCCAAGATTAAATCTCTCACGAGATCCTTGACTACCAGGCATATTACATCCATGCACCTACCTCCTACTTCAATCGGGACATAGGCCTGTCGAGAAATTGGGTTTGATCTCTTCTTGTTTGCGCGTATTATGAAACATTTGTTTAGAGGTAATATCGGGATATTAGGCTCTTTCGCATAAATTAACTCAAAGAATTGCTCGCTTATAGCGGAAACTTCGCTCCCAGTATCTATCAAAGTGGATACTTCATGCCTGAGACACCATAAGGATATTTCAGGACACGCTCTTTTGACAATACTTCGCTCTTGTTCCTCTTCGAGCAAGTCCTCGAGAAGGTTCCCCTCTAATGCGTAGGTGGCGGAAACATGTGTCGCCGCGCTACACTGCCCGTCCGAGCCGCGGGGATCTAACGGCACAGACGCGAGGAGTTTAAAGAACCCGGCACGGGGCTCGATGGGGGTGGTTGATCGAACCTCGGAACAACGGGCGTCGCTATATCCGGGTGGTCGTGGGGTGGATAGGGATTTCCATGCGATTGAATGTCTCCGGGACACTGCGCGTTCTGATCGCGTGGTAAAGTCGGGGCCGTGTGCGAGACTTCCCCACTCCATCTCGGAGCATTCCCACGGACATCCCGTCCCCCATTAGAAGGACGGCCCTTCGAAACCCGGGTAGAATTCACCTGCGGGTGGGATTCCCTAGGTCCGAATCCAACCCTCCTATCTCCTTCGCTCGTGTCATCATACCGACCTAATAAGGTCAACACTCTTTTTAGTGACAATGGTTCCGCGCTCTTAAGCAAGTTTTGGATGAGGGGCGGAAACTGTCGCACTAGAGAATATATTAACCTATCCTCCTCGATGGGAGGTTCGCACGATTTCGCCGCTGCCACTTTCTTCATGGCGTAGTCCTTCATCTTTCCATCTCTCGAACGTGAATACGTCCCATTTAAAACGCTAGCGTGAAACTCATACTGCGCGGGGGCATCCCAATACTCAGCCAAGAACAACCGTCTGACCTCCTCGTAATCCTGTGGGACTGGCCTCAGCATACTTTTCAACAATCCCGCCGGACCTCCCAACATACTAAGAAACACCAGGGACTGAGCAGATGCAGGGATCGCCAGCAACCTCATGTAATCTTCCGCGGCATGGACAAAACCCACGTGGTTTTGCCCAGCTCCGCCCTCGTATGTCGGCTTGTCTATGCAAACTGCTGAAGGCACGGCAAAAACCGGGGGCTGGAACCCCGTGTGCTCCACTCGCCTACAGTGATCTTCCACCTGCTGCATTCTATCAGCTATTACGCATTCCCTCTGACGCACTTCTTCGAGACCTTTCGAAAGATCAACTACTTGGGCGCCCACAGTTTGGACCTTAGTCTCAACTACCTCCAATTCCTTTCGGGTTTGGCCGGCTGTGACTTTGACCTCTGATTTTAAAGCGCCAATCAATTCCTTAAAATATTCATCCCGCTTCTCCTCTCTCTCCTTCTCCCTTCTCTCTTTCTCTTCCTTATCGGCCTTCTCCCTTTTCTCTTTCTCCTCTTCCTTTCTTTCTCTCTCCTCTTTATCGGCCTTCTCCCTTCTCTCTCTCTCCTCTTCCTTTCTTTCTCTCTCCTCTTCCTTTCTTTCTCTCTCCTCTTCCTTTCTTTCTCTCTCCTCTTCCTTTCTTTCTCTCTCCTCTTCCTTTCTTTCTCTCTCCTCTTTATCGGCCTTCTCCCTTCTCTCTCTCTCCTCTTTATCGGCCTGCATCCAACTTAAAAGGGCATCTATCGAACCTGCACTCGCTGAGCCGATATCTGGTGGGGGGGCATTCGTCTCCACTCCCTCCTGTTCCGCTGCAGCGTAAGCTGACTCATGGTCGTATTCGTCGGAGTCCGACAACGTTATTTCCTCCACCAATTTATCAACTTTACCCTTCGTAGCCATTTTTCTAGACCGCCGGCTGGACTGATCACGCGCACACACTTTTTTAATGAAGCCAAAAGGCATGTGACCAAATTACGGCTTCGCGAACGCCCCTGAGCAACCGTGGTTGAGGTGTCACACGAGCCCTTGAACACAATAACGAACGAACGCTTCCCCACAGAAGTAAAAGATTGAGTAAATCATCCAAGTTGACTTGCGCGGGGCGAGGGGTCCACACCGAAACAGAAAAGAAACTTCGAGGGCACGGACGTCGTCTCCTAACAGTGCAAAATTTTAAATTAATGATATTCAGTTTCAACGAAAAGGCACACAAGAAAATAATTCCCCATGAAACAAAAGAACATTCCATGAACTAAGACACTCGGGATCCTGTCCGCAGCGCCATTATATGTGACGGATCCACCCACCTAACCCGCGTTTTACTAGGGGACGGCCGCACACATAGGGATCCGCGTTTGAGCCCACGAGGGGCGTACTCCGCGAAGTCCAAAATAAAATTAAGGATCCCCCCGAGTCGTTCGATATTCTGATGCATACAAGGGGAATAATGGGGACTGACCTTCCCATCAACTGGGACGGAACACACACCAATTCTTTACACAAGTTTATTGAGGCCCTTGGCCAAAAGTGAATAACAAACACAACATTTTTAAATAACACTAAAACAGAATGTGAATGAATGCACTGATGAACATGAGACGAAAGTGAGGGTGATTATAACAAATGACATGGATGATGATGAAACACTATGAAGACATAATAAAAAATAAATGGAATCACAAGTGCAACCGATAATTCGCACGGCAGGAGCCGCGTAGGGTGAGAATTCCCTTGGCGAAATGAGCGCTTTAACAAATGTACTATACAAAGAGTTACGTTAGGACGATAAGTTCTGGGGTTGCTTTCAAAAGTCCAACCACTCCTGAATTTCTTGGGGCGAAGAGGTTCTCCCACGGTGACAAAGGGGGGGGAGGGGGTATAGTGGCTCGTGACGGCTTATGTGGCGATCCGGAAATGAAGCGATGACAGGAACGATGGCCGACCATCGGCGCACCGATTTCTCCGGGAATGTTTGGTGATCGGACACTCAAAAGGTGGCTCCGCTACATTCTTGTCCCGGTAGGAAATACTGCTGCCGTGTGTCGCCTGGAAGGTCCAGCTGCTCGCGATCGTACCTCCACGCTTTGGGATATCTGCCAGTGGGTGGAAGCGCTGCGGCTTCTGCTAGGTTTCCTTCTCCAGCTCCGTGTCGCTCTTTGGATCCGCGCACCTGCAGCCTCTCAACGAAAGTCACTGATACTCTTTCCCGGGAGGCATAGCCTCCTGCCTCCAATTGCAAATCTGTTCTCCTTGTCGTGGCGCGCTCACCGCCCTTAAATACCCACAAATGTGGGAGACAAAAGGGGATGGGGGGGGGGGGGGGGGGGGGTAAAAAAAGAAACACAGAAAAAAGAACAGACAAGCGCCAAGCACAAAAGGACGCGAGGGGATCCAAAATCATAATGCGACGGTAAACCGTTACCGTCACAATATGTTGCAGAAACGAAGCTCCATGCGACAGGACTTTCGTCCAGGAGAGATAAGCTGCTCAAGGTTGCCAAGTTGTTACCTACCATAGGTACCGTGTGCACCAAACACCACGCGAGAAAATTTCCCTTGTATGCACAGGAAAAATATCCTTGCCTACGCTTGAATAAAAGTTTATAAGTTGCAGTATTCACCAAAATAAAATTAGCGATAAGTGAAATAGCTTTTGTCCCCACATTTCTCGGCTTCTCGACAGCAGAAACAAATTGCATTTTAAATTATCCTCAATTCCATCTCCAAAAACCAAAATCTCATCCTCAAATATCTTTGTTACTCAAAGTTTTGATTTGAACCTGTTTTTATTTATTTATGCCAGCGCTATTTCTTTCTTGTTGCATTTTATTTTAATTGTTTTACCTTATCATTTTAGGTTTCTATTGTGACTTTTGCTACCTATGTACTCACTGATAAAAACCATGTACTGGATGCCTCAAAGGCATTCGTTTCTCTCACTTTGTTCAATACTATCCGTATGCCTCTTAGCATGCTCCCGCAGTTAATAATCATGATTGTGCAGGTAAGTGTCAAAGCTTCAGTGAAATAGGTTTAATGATCTGAAATCTCCTTTCTTTATTACTTGTCTAGGTGTCCCTTGTCACGTTTGCCACTTATGTGTTGGTCAGCGAGGAAAATGTTCTGGACTCTCAGACAGCTTTTGTGTCCCTCTCTCTGTTCAATATTTTACGTTTCCCATTGTCAATGCTTCCGATGATGATTTCAAATATGGTTCAGGTGAGTGATTGTTCAATGTTTGTTATGCACGCCCGTGGTGACCCATGGCTTGTATGCAGAAATGTAGAATCCTGATTTGCATATGGTGATCCCTCCTTCAGCTGCCATCTGCCTTCTGTATTGCTCCTGTTGTTGTTATTGGTGCTCACATCCTGTAAATATTGCTCACTTTCTTTCTCATTTTTCTACTTTTAGTTAGTTTTCAAATATTTGTATTTTTTTTAATTTCTCTGCTTGAGGTTTGAACCACCAGTAATTTACAAATGTAAATATGTAGATGTTTGTACTGCATGTTTAGCACAAGTTAGATAAAATCCAAGATTAACAGTGAATTATTAATAACTAAATTATTAACTGTGTATTTTCTGGTTACTATTGTGCTAATAATATAATTATCTGTTATTAAATCAAATCAAAATTTGATCTAATTTTTAAACAGTTATAGAGAAGCCACTTGCATGTAATAGCAACTTTGGAGCATGATGCCAAGATCTCTGTGGCCTATATTTCTTCTGTGAATTCATAATGTTTTGATCTCACCATTTTATATTTTTTATGTGCCTAGATCACATGATACAGCTTAATTAATTGTTCTAGGAGCTAATTTACACTCATATCCATGCTTTTGGCCCCTAAAGCACTTGTAAAAAATGGAAATGAGTAATTTTCCTTGATATACATATATAGACATGATTCAGTGGATAAATACGTAGTATTCATTGTTATTTGTAATTGAGTGAATTTAATTTGACTGAGCAGTAATCTTACTGTACATTTTTATTTAACTCATTGTTTTACCACTTTTTTCTCTGGCCTCACCCCTGAAATACTATTTAATTTTTAAAAAGTCATCCAATGATAAGTATTTTATCATTAATTATCGATAATCAGATTAGCCTGTTTACCACTATCTTGCTCAGTGATAAATTGTAACCAAACGTAATACAGCTGTGTCTATAATCTTCCACTTAACTTCTTGAAAATGGTTTCTCAAGGGACTATATGTAATATTATAAATAGGGACACTGAAATTTCGCCAATGGGTTTTTTCGCGAATTTTTTTAAGAGCACAAAAGTTGTTATTTTGATGTTTAAAGTCCTAATAAGTTAAAATTTGCCATTTTAATGCTAGCAAAATTCACCAAAATTCACTAAATTTAGCAGTATTTGGCTGTTAGTGCGATATTGTGTGCAAACTTTCGCATTTTTTAAACTTATTGTACGATATTTTGCAAAAAAAACATGAAATGCTTTAAGTTTTATTTTGATATGTAAGTAAAGACGCGTAATGAAAGACATCCCATTTGGTGAAAAAATGTTTGCAAACTCATGGTGTGAAATAAGTACATAATTATTATTTACGTGACAGTGCCGCTATCATCAGTCTGATGATGCGTGTGACCATGATATATGCATATGTCCCCCTGCATCACATTTATGGTGGCGGGGTTGGGGCGCATCATTTTTGTCACTCCGCCGAAATGACTCGTAGTATTTATCCTTAAAGATTTTTCAGAAAAGTGTCATCAAAGCAATGGGGGCGTTTACTCGGAACCAAAATCGCAATTTTGTGCACAAAATTGTTAGATGGAAACGAAAAACAAAGTTTAGTGAAAAAATTAATCTTCTGACCACAACCATTCACTAATAAATCAAAAATTAAAATAAGCAAAAGGTGATGTCCACCGAAAAAGCTGCTTTGATAACATTGACGTCATTTTCCTCCGATCCTTGACTGCTTTTAGGGGAAGGGAAGGGAGTGGAGGAGGGTTCTCGGAAGGTCTGCTCGAACAGACACTGTCGCAACTGCTCCTATTGGCAGAGTCAGCTGTGTCCCCCCGATTGCGATAAGGCGATGTAGCTTCACGGGCTCAGTTGTGATTGGACAATATCAATGATATAAGAGGTTGCACCACGCCCACTTTTCCGAAAGGGTTAAAAACATCAGTTTTTCACCACTTATAACTCAATAAATTATTGTCGGATAAAAAAACGGAAAAATACGGGTCTTTTTATTTTACAAACTCTATCAGATCCGGCAATAAATATATATGATAAACGACCCCATTGCACTTGTAAAAGATGATTTCAGTAAGTCTGCGCATAGCATTAATGGGACCAATAAGTACACTGGACAAGAGTATCTTAAATGTCTTAGCTGTTGGGCGAAAAGACTAAGTTGTCAAATGGGGGTCATAATTTCATTCAAAGAGCGCTCCACCTAAGCTGTGACTGATGGGTGGCAATTACTCCTCGGGTAGACAAAAAGAGTTTAAGGATAAACTATTGAATTCACTGACTGATGATGAGCATATATTGTCGGCTTGATATGACTCTGGCACGACATTGTTCCCGCCGCATCAAACTTATTCGGCTCCTGTGGCGGAGGGTTGGCGGAATGGCGGGGTGGTAAAAAGTACAAGATAGGGACACACCAATATTTCCGTGTGATGTGGCACATTATTTGTCCAGAAAGGAATTTTAGAAAAATTACCTAAGTTAAGGCTTTTGTCTTTGTGAATACGCTGTGGCAGGGAGGTACCTCAGAGGTCAGCATATTTGATCACCAAAAGGAGTTTGAAAGCAATATGTATATAGGTTTATATATATATGACGCAACTTTGAATACGCAGAGAAGCAGTACCAAGGAAATGGGCCATAGGCAACCCACACAACACCGTCCTTAAACTAGGTGGCCATAGAGTCACCTTTGTTATGGCCTGTATTTTGCATATATCTCTGTGTATTTTGTTATATATCAATGAATATTACATAGAAAAAGTTAGATATATCAATTTATGTCTCTAATACATTTCTTTGTTTGTTTAAATTGAGAAATATGTTTATATTTTTTTCACCGGCGTAGTTGAAATTTGTGATTTTTGCACCACTGGGACCATGATTTTTGCACCACTTTCCCTCGAGTTTATTTACCCCTTTTCAGGGTCCCTAATTATAAAGTAATGATTTTTTCATTGAAAAATTCATTTATTCAGCCATGCTTTATTATAGCCACATGCTTATTTATTAATTTGTTTCTTGCTTGCTCATATCATTTTTGTGCCGAACATATATTTTAATGGCTCATTAAAAACTTATTACACCAAATAAATTGCATGCATTGCACATTGAGCTTTTATGAAATGGTTTAGGCACAAGCTTACCATAAAAAATTCAGTGGATCCAATTGCTATTCTCATTCATTACCTGTTGAATTATTTGCACTCATTCATTACCTTTCACTTTACTCAGCTGTTTGTTCTTATAATTGCTATTTTATCAATAATCACTTTGGAAATATTTTTGAGTATGAAAAAGTTATTTTTCCCTCTTTGAATTGATTAATGTTGATAGAGGAAGTAACTGCTGTAAGTTAAAGTTATATTCCCTTTCAGTTAAGATTTCTATCTGTTCAGCAATCCTTCGCTTGAGTAACCCACATCTTCTCACCTCATGCTGTAGTCTTTGTCATGATAAACTCTAGTAGCTTCAAACCTTTTACTGGATTGCTCTTAATGTAATTAATAATAGTTGCTTTTAGGAATCATAATTTTTGGGAAATATTTGTGATTGATTGTGCTTATATGGATCTTTTGATGCATTCTCTTTTCAATGCCATATTTTTTGTCATTTACAGACAAGTGTTTCAGTAAAAAGAATGAATAAATTTATGAACTCAGAGGAACTTGACCTCAGCTCTGTTGGTCATGACAAATCAGAAGGTGTGTACTGTTTTTATTGTCATTATAATTGTAAAATCATATTTATAAATATGTACTTAAACTTTGACAATACTTTGCATACAATATTAATGTGCTCATAGGTTTTTAGAATTTAGTATTTTATTCGTATGATTGTTTTTGGTTTAATTAAAGTTTATCTAGTCTTTAATACGAGTCTGTGTTTTTGGCATGCTTGCTCTTACTTGTGATGAAAACATTGTTGCTTTAATCCTTCAGGCAGTCCAATAGTTGTTGAAAATGGCAGTTTCTCATGGCACTCAGAGGAAGCCCCCGTTTTGAAAAACATAAATCTGAATGTGAAAAAAGGAGGACTGCTTGCTGTTGTTGGAAGTGTTGGCTCAGGGAAATCATCTTTGATTTCAGCAATACTAGGTGAAATGGAAAAAATATCAGGGAAAATTAACACGAAGGTATAGGTGTTGTCTTTTTTTTCAAGGTATTTTGCAAGGGAAAAACTTTTCAGTCCTCTGTAATGATTGTTGTGCCTTGTTTCAGGGATCAGTGGCATATGTCCCTCAACAAGCTTGGATCCAAAATGCAACATTGCGTAATAACATAATATTTGGCCGAGAATTTGACAGTTCTACTTACAAACGTATCATACATGCATGTGCCTTAAAGCCAGACTTTGATATGTTGCCTGCAGGAGATCAGACTGAAATTGGTGAAAAGGTATTATTTTTTAATACAGTGAAAATCATTGTACTGTTTAAGGTGAGATCACTGTTGATGTTGAGAAGGTCCCTTGGTAGGAATCCCCCATAATTTTGATTGTATTTTGAACTCAGAACATAATTTGTATATCATGGCATCATTTTTACGAGCTTTTATAAATTGTACCGTGGTGTACCTGGTTGTACCTTTTTATCAATATGAGTCACACTTCTTTCACCAAGTTTTGTTCTGAGAAATTAATTGTAATGGGATACCTATCATTTTAATCCGTGGGCAAAATTTATTTAAAAAATGCATTTGTTATGTCTTATGATGGTGAGAACTAAATGCCATCAATGTCAATGAGTGCAAAATGTAAATAATATGTGTATGAAAAATTGTAATTCCGTAATTACCACCTTAGAAGTGGTGGTAACTTCTCCTTTATATTTTTATTGCTGATGTTCTCCAGTATGGCATTAGTTGTTGTGGCATAGTACCAGTATGATATGGCACATCCATATGATGCATAATCCAGATAATTTCTTCATTGCTGAAAAATCATATTTTTACTGATCCCAGGTGTATTAAAAGTATCCATTTTTGAAGTATCCTGCAACAAGGACACTTCTGCATCTCCGGATCAAAATAGATGTAACAAAATCTGCAAATTCTAGAGTTTGGTGTTCTCCAGCTACAGGAAAATACTGTTGTACATTTTTTTTCCAAAATCCTATTCTACTCGGCTTGAAGAAAAGAACTTGAGTGAAAAATGTAAACTCTTCCTTGTCCCCTACCCTATGTTGTCTTTTGATCATGTGTTTTAAAGTAAATGAATGTTGTATAGTTATGTGATCAAGTGATGACATTGTCTTCATCAGTCCATAATTGAGTGTTAAGTATAAGATCCAGTATATTTTTGTTATTTCCTTTTGTCTCACACATCATCTTCTGATTTTTAAGGGCATTAACCTCAGTGGAGGACAAAAGCAGCGAGTGAGTTTGGCTAGAGCAGTTTATAATGATGCTGACATGTACTTCCTTGATGACCCTTTAAGTGCTGTGGACAGCCATGTCGGGAAACACATTTTTGAAAATGTGATTGGCCCTCTGGGAGTTCTAAATAAAAAGGTAAAACTGTTATACATATAGTAAATTAAATAATTCAGTTTTCCTTTTGAATATCCATGTTTTTCATTGCATATGTATTTTGTTTTATCTTAACAGAAAGATCCATATAATTAAAACCATTTGTGCATTGGTTACTACTCTGTTTCCTGTTGAGCTGTAGTAATCTGTATTATGTAAATGTCATATTAGGTCATTTAGTTATGTTTGACTATGGTGTCATGTTTCCCTATTCGTTAATTAATTTATAGATGTTGTCCACTACCTTTCACAGTAGTCCACTTCAGCGTGAATTTTTGATTCATACCTATGTTTCTTCAAACAAGTTTAAAGCTGATTCACCAGTGATTGGTCAAGGATTGTGAGTAGTACTGCTCTGCATTATGCACATCATGTCTGTTGATTAGGGTATTTTACTTTAAGTCATTGTCGTTGCCATTTCTCTGCAATCCTTAACATTCATTCATCCTTCAACTCCTGTTCTTGTGAAACTATCACAAATTCTCCCTCTTCTAAGAATCTCTATATTATTTACTCAGTCTATCCATTTGACCTGTGTGATTCTTATGCGACCTAGCCTACAGTGTGGAAATTCTCACTTCCAGGTTATATTCCCTGTTATTTTGGTTTCCTTGGAGGAGCTGATTTAACCCTTTGAGTGCCATGCAGAATTTCCTAATTTTGTGCTAAAATTGCCAGGCTCTTTTACAGAAAATTGTCACAAAATAATGACGATATGTAATTAAGCTTAAAAATTTGAAAATAAATTCAATGTGGAAAAAAGTTAAATAGAATGTAACCTGAGGTTTGTAAAAAAGTAAAGCATAAAATTATGAATCATTTAATTTTTATTTACATTTATAGCTTTCGGAAAAAGAGTCCCTCAGAGCGAGGCCAGCATTTTAATAAAAATTTTCCGACGTCGCCATGGGCGACGTTGGCACTTAAAGGGTTAAAAAAAATGTACATTGGGTACAGCTAGGAGAGTCAAAAGATGAATATTAATTCAGTGTGCTTAATTTCATGAAGGTCAAAAAACAAAATCAACATCGCTTAGATGATACCTACATTGCAGACTGTGATGCACAGCTACAACTTATGCAGCAAGTTCATACTATGACAGAGAAATGTAATCTACCCAGATGCACTTAAGTTATTGTCACCTTTCTCATCTTTTGTATTTTAATAACTCCAGAGATTTTAATTTGTCAATTTTGCCTAGATTTTCGTACTGGTTACAGACCAGCAATTGCTTAAGAAATGTTATTATTTCTGTATGTAGTATATGACTTTCAGGATTCATTGATGTATTGTTAAGGATACTCCTCCATAATCCATCCTCATTCAACTAGTTGCTTTGATACATGACGATGGGAAAGCATAAAAATTCACATTGGTTATAACGAGTGCCCTTGTAACAAGGGAATTTTTTAATTTTATCATCATTTATTATGGTGAACTGCTATTTTAGTCAGCGTGGCGATCGTCAGGGAAAACCTGGAATTGTCAGGGAATTTTCATTTCTGGAAATAGTCAGGGAATTCTAGTGATGGTCAGGGAGAAACAAATTGAAATTCTCGTTATTTATCTACCATTACGTTTATCGGCCAGCCTTTCCCGCCCTTTATTTCACCAACTAAAACTAATATTCATCGCTGTTGTGCATGGAATAAGCCCCATCAATTTGTGGAATATTCAGTTGTGAATCTTATTAGTTGTGTCTTTTAGTTACTTACTTGTGAATCCGACGTACAATGTATCCCTTTTATACATCCTTAATGCGATATTTGCCTAGTAGTGTTAAAATTTATAATCAAATCCAATCTGCTCATCATAAGGAATCTGAGGCTATGTTGTTCGGAAAACTTTACCTCGCGTTTTTTTTAACTTTTCAGACTCAGATCTAGAGGCAGGTGGAGCACACTAGCTCATGGTAAATATGTTGCTTGCAGTTGTGAAAATACGAAACGATGATTATTAGCATGGTAATATGATCACACGTGTAAACAAAATCTTATGTAAGATCATCTTCGATTCCCATACCCCATTCATGAGACAGTAAGAAGAGTCATCCTTTCACCTTTCACGCTCGACGTAATTATTGAATGTTCCCCTTAGCTCCCCCTCAAAGCAATTTAGTCATGTCACAAACCACCTCAAATATGATATTCTTGAATACGATGCTGCTGTTGCTAATTGCCACATTCGCAGTGGCACGATTACGTTTTGTTTGTTTATACCAATATTTGTACATTTTTGGTTCCCTCTTACAATCAAGAGGTTATAACCACGTTAATCAAATTGTTATTTGCTTCTGAATGTCACTCGTGCCATCCGATTTTGATCCAGTCCAACAACTTGGCTTTGGTTTGTATTTTTCGCGCACCTTAGTGATACCTGTACCGGAGTCCACCAGTAAATCGGCCATTAACTTTTCCTTCGATGCCTTTTCAGTAATCCTCAACTTCCCATGACAACCACGACACGCTACCTCTTTCTTGAAGGATTAGACTTCGTCATTGTAATTTTACACAAGGAAACACATAAGGCTGAGGAAATATAACACATGGCCGTGGATACACGGCCGCAAAATGTGTATGAAAAGGGTGGATAATTTGTATGAGGGTTTAACTTATGAAGGTTTAATACACTTTTTCATTACGGGTAAACTTGTAGCTTTTAATGTATTGATTTCAGCTTTTAACATATTCTGAATTTTGACAAAAATTTAATTCAGCAGAAATAAAACATTCAGATACATAATAGGAGCCCTTTTGGTGATCGGTCAGGGAAATTGATGAGTCCGTCAGGGAAAGGTCAGGGAATTTAAAAATTGGATCTCAGTAGCCACCCTGTTAGTTCAAACCACTTGAAGAGGGTATAATGCCCCTGGAAGGTCACTATGAACTAATTGTAACATTTCATGTGTTTCTTTACATTTTGAAACAAAATATCATGATGATATATTTTTCACAATCCGTTATTTAAGACACGAAAAAAACCACCTTGTCATGACAGAGATGAACAACTGACTGACTACACTGAACATGTTGAAACTTGTCACATGCTATCACACCTGCACGTATTGAGCTTTATGATAATTCCATGCCATTCTGCTGGTTAGCACTCAGCAGCAACGTTGTCTGTATCCTAACCATTGGATACTAGGGATCTGCAAAAGGGGTGAAAGTATGGTTAATTCTCACCTAGCATTATATGAGAGCTAGATATCTAGCACCCAAGTACTAATATCAGCATTTGACAAGCTCTTCTCATATCTCATGATTAGCATGTGTATGTTAAGGAGCTGATTGCCTGGTTGCTGAAAGATGCCCTCCCTCCTCATACTATCCCTTGTCACTCTTTCCTTTCGTCTTTCAGAGAATCTCTAATCACATTATTGGGCTCTGTGCTTCATGAACTCAAAATTTTTCAACCAGACTGCCCTTTGAACTCTGTGACAAATATCAATTTCCAAATTAAGGACAAAATTGGCTCTTTTGCTGATGATTTTCACCAGATAAGAAAGATCTGTAGAAGTAACCTTTGTAGATCTTTTATTTTATACAAGTGTTAATTCTATATGTTATGATTATGTGTGCTGGAATCAAATCAGAGGAAGTGTATGCATCAGACTTCTGAAAATATCTGAATTGAAGTCTCTTGAATATTTATAAATGTATTGGCAAAATTATATGCTTTGTTCTCTCTCTCAGCTGAAGGCCTATCTTGCTGTCAAGAGACGTTTGTTTTATTTTAATTACTGCATTTAAATGAATAGGATGCATTCATTAAATGATTCCAGAGAAGTTGCTGTGATGGAAGGTAAAAGAGGGGTGTTATATCACACTGGTAAGGCTTCAACATGAGAGTAGATGTATCATTTAGAAGTCAGCAAACATTTACTTTGAGAAAACTGAGCAATACATGAAGGGAAACAAGGTGTATTCCCAACAAAAAAATCAGAAAGTTCAGAAAGTGTTGCTTGGTTATTGACTAGACTGAGTCAGGAGCCTAGATAGACCTGAAGAATCATATTTACATATGTTATTTAATTTACTCATAATGCACAGTTACAATACTGGGCCTGAAGGTATAATTGTAATTTTTCCTCACACTATAAATATGGGCTTGAAATTTTGCTTTCATGAGCTATTGATAGAATTTTTCTCTTTAAAGACTCGTGTTTTGGTTACACATGGAATCACATACCTGCAAGATGTGGATCAGATTATTGTGATGAAAGACGGGGAAATCAGTGAGCATGGAACTTACAAGGAACTACTTCAAAAGAAAGGAGCATTTGCTGAGTTTTTATTGCATCACATTCAAGAAGTGGAGGAAGATGAAGGCATTGCTGAAGAAGGTATGATCATTTCTCTTTTTCCTCGCAAGGCAATGGTTAATAATTTTTTTTGTGTAAGGGAGACTCAATTTAAATGTGTATTCCATGCACAGAATGTCAGAAGCCAACATGATTACTTGTTTGAGTGTGACTGATGATGTTCATTCTGCTCTCTTGAGTAAATTTACTCTCCCAGTTGGTAGTCAAAGTAAAATTCAAAAAATAAAAGGAAAATCATAGACAGCCCCTGGAAACCCTCTCTAATAAACTTCACCTTCATTGATTGCCTTCATGATTTCTCGAGATACTTATCATTAAGTTTTTTTTCCATATGACATACATGTATGGAATTAAAATTCATAAAGTCTTCAGCAGACTTCTCTTTCGACTCACTCTTCACAGGACTTCCGTAGTCGATTGGTCTATTCATTTTATCTTTATCTTTCTTCAGTTACTCCAATATTACCGTATTTACTCATGTAAGCCGCGCCCTCGTGTATCCCGCGCACCCCTATTTTCGGGAAGGCTCGTGAGGAAAAAAATTATTTGTCAGAAAATTATTTTTTTTGCTCTTGAATCTGCATCATTTTGTCATAACATGAATGCACGTTCTTTAAGAGAAATGCTGTGCCTATATTACATGTACGTCTTTCTCATTAATTGATTTAATTACGTGTTAATATCGTCACGATCATCATCGCTTCGTGCATCGATGCACGGCCTCTTTTACTGTGCATCTTTTTCTCGTAGCATCACACAGTTACATACGACACATCATCCTACTATAAAAATGGCATCTTTTCAAAATAACATCTAACTGAAATAATTGCAGAAATATGTACAATTTCAACCCGTGATTACTTTATTATTACGGAAATCCGTTGGCATATCAACAAATAAAAGCAGAACGCCACCCGCACCATAGCGGTGGTCTCGTCTGCTCTCTGCGCAGTAGCTGTGGACTTGGATGATTTAACAACACCAGAAAGTCTTGGAAACACACGGAAACAACTAAGCTCAATTTAATAACAATTATAATTCTTGTAAAACTAAAGAAAAACATATTCGCGGGAATAGAATCGTAAATCACTAATGAACATTCATATCATAATAGTTCCCATTTTTAGTTTTCGTCACTGCTAGATTCAGATACACCATATTTCCTTCCTGCAGCTCGATTTTCTACTTTTTCGGCATTGCTTATAATATGTTGTTTTGTACTCACGAGAAACGATCGCAATTTCACATGAGAATTCATTTTTAGGGTGATAATTGCAAATTATTTTAAAATGCTAAATGATTGATTCGAACTCGTTTACTACACTCACGCACGGATAGTAAGAAGGTATAATCTCTCAGCATACGACTCTTGCCACTATGTAACAAATTCTTTGTCTTGTCTTTGCAATGTAGCTTTAATGTGTACCCAAATGGAGCTATCTATTGCGTAAAAATGTTGCTACAGATACGTGATACTGAAACAAACTCCGCTTACGACTTTGAAAAGACATAAAGACGCCGCCCCCCTTGTGGCAGCTTACAGGATACAATGTAGATTTAAATACATATCAGTGCTACAAAGTGTTGTCCTAAGTACGATCTATACACGATAAATCTATTAATTTGTCAAGTGGTGTTTCGGATCTAGCGTTTCTTCGGATCTAGCATTTCTTCGGATCTAGCGTTTTCAAGTACCGTCGTACGCTCAGACTTTTGGATTTTTATTACAAATTACTTCGAAATTTCAGAATACTTTACATTGTACGATTTACTACTAGACCATACTTACCAATTAACGTCGATATGTTTACAGAATGCGAAACTTAGGAGAAAAAAACAACAGGAATTTGAGGAAAAATAGTGCGCGGTTTACACGAAAATCTGGAGGATTCGTGTAAGCCGTGCACCCCTATTTTTTCACCGGTGTTTCGGGAAAAAAGGTGCGCGGCTTACACGAGTAAATACGGTATCCTTTTATCAATCATAGTACTCCATCCAAATGAAGAGATATTGAACTCCTTGGCATCTTCATGAGAAGTAACCTTGTATAATTTCTGCTTTGCTTCTTGACTTCCATCCCCCATGATCTTTCAAATGCCAAAAGTTTGGTTCATCCTCAGTGGTGCAATTTACCCTAGATGTGGAGCAAGTACCTACTACATATTCCATGGTTTCCCCCGTTGTTGTTTTAGTGGCATCAAAATGCAGTCAACAACTGAAATATATGTGACGTGGAAGTCTTCGCACATTCCTCAAATGTTGGTTGTCTCCATGGTTAACTGCAATCGATGAGCAATTGTGAACTCCCTTAACTTGTATACATGTGGGTACCTTTTCTATTCCTGTTCCTCCCTCTTCTTCCTTTCTATGCATGTGATTTCCCAACCCCCTTTCCTCCACCCCTTAAGTTTACAGCTCTGGGAAATTCTTCCTTTATTGTGACAGCCATAAACACGTATTTCTCATTGTTCTGGTTTATTTTTTTAAAATTTGATTTCAGGGCTGGATGAAATCAAGCAGCAATTAGAAAGCACAATGGGATCAGAAGAATTCAAAAGGCAGTTTTCCACCCAGAAGTCCAGGGTATCAGAGAGTGAGTCAAGTGATTCGAGGCAAAGATCTCCAACTGGCTCTTTGAGCAGGTTTGTGTCTATCCCATAAAATAATCAGTTTGCATAAAACATTAATTTCCATCATAATAGCTTTTTTCTTTGCTAATCATTGCATTGATAACTGAGATTATTGCTTGCAGGAAGAAATCAATTGATTCTAGTAGCTCCAGCAGTTTACAACAGTTGACTAATGAAAGTGAAAAGAATAAGAAAAACTTGGGAGAGAAATTAATTGAAGCAGAGAAAGCAGAAACAGGCAGGGTGGGTCATCTTTCTCAATAAGAATTCAGATTTTTGTCTCTTGGAAATATATTTTTTTCATGTTCACTAGTATTTGTTAGTTTTATCTTTTTGAAAATGTTTAATCCTACTCCCTTATTACAGGTAAAGTGGTCTGTGTATTCCCATTACTTGCTGTCCATTGGGATATTTTTGTCCTCAGCAACAATATTGTTAAATATGATTTTCCAAGGCTTTTCAATTGGTTCAAACTTCTGGCTCTCTGCTTGGTCAAATGATAATACCACTGCTGATAGCAGTAAAAGAGATATGTATTTGGGGGTATATGGTGCCCTGGGAATAGGCCAAGGTAAGTGATCGCCTGTTACAATCATTTTATTATCTGACAGAGATGAGTACCTGTGTTTGTTTTCAATGAAAATTTTCAATTTGTGCTAACCTGAACACTTTTATTGAAATACGTGGCTCTAAACACAATTTTTGGCATATTTTGATGAAGCACTGACGGCACTAGTAAATTTATTGCATGGTTAAATTGGAGATTGGTGGCATGACTTAAATGAAAGGAATGAATTATTACTTGGGTGTGCTTGCTACTTTGTAACAGCTCCAATACTAATAAAAAACGTAAACTCTAACGAGAGGCACACTATTAATATATCTTTTGAAAAGTTTAGATCTTTGGATAAAGTTGTCTACATAATAGTTTTGAATTCTTAATTACATTTTAATATTCCTCATTGATAATTTAAAATGACAATATTGAATACATCCACTCTCTATTGCCTTTATTAAGTGTTACATTGTGATTGTGTACTGGCGGGAGAGAATTTTTTTCTTAAAATTTGACTTCAATTCTATTCATACGTTTAAAGTGTGTACACTTCAGGTTTAGCTAAGGGGCTCTCCATAAATTATGTAATGCCTATGGGGTGTTGAATTCAATTCTTTGTTCAAGTAGTAATGATGATAAGCATAATAATTAGTGAATATGTAGTGTTGATACATATATAATAAGGTACAGTAGAAGTCTGCTATAGAGTCTGGTTTTTTTTACCATAGTTGGTCCATTGCAAAATGGAGTTTTGTTGGTTATAATGCATGGTCATTTCTGTCATATGGCCATAACGAGTTGGTTTAACTTCAATTGTCATCCAATTTGCATAACTCACTGAAACCAATGCACCGTAAATGAGAAAATCATGCAAACTTACCACTTATAAATGAAATTATTGCTACAAGAAGCGTATGATTTTCAGCATTTACTGATGGATTGTTACAGATACTCAATTGTTCATCTTCACCCAAAGCGATTGTCACTTGATGCATAGCAGTAGGGAAGCATGAAATTCACGTTGGTTATAACGAGTGAATTTGTGACTTTTATTCGGCTCTCATTATAGCAGACATGTACTGTATATTTATATATTATTCACAAAAAGCATAGGACTCATTGGCAGTTCAATGTAAGTGGGGGAAGGGGGTGAAATCTTAAAGAACATTGTAGCGTTGTAGTAAGGAAGGGAGGAGAGGTCAAAAACGTAGAAAATCAGCATTACATAATGGCTCAAAAAAACGTAAGGCCAATCATTCCATTAAATAAATTTACCATTGGCTAGCGTCTTTGTATTACCTATATTCCATCAAACCTCCGTACAATGAGCTCTGCCAGTGACTGGGTATACTTAAACCTGTATATTGAATGTAAAAATGATGGATTGTTACAGATACTCAATTGTTCATCTTTACCCTAAGCGATAGTCACTATGATGCATAGCAATAGGGAAGCATTGCCTCTTTCAAGCAAATCACTTTAATTATAAAAACAACAGTATGCAGATCCTCTCATAGAATGAACCACATTATGATGTTTCTCCAGAAAAAATAATTCAACCTTTGGCCTTATAATTGTCAAGAAGGCATTATCATTAATGTGATGGAGTGCTCTGTGACTATATGGCATTTGTGTCTGCATGATAAGGTCAGGAGAGGAT
The DNA here is from genome assembly GCA_933228895.1 of Platycnemis pennipes. NCBI lineage: Eukaryota > Metazoa > Arthropoda > Insecta > Odonata > Platycnemididae > Platycnemis > Platycnemis pennipes. Next base: position 61,166,224 of record OW121853.1, read on the forward strand.
CTGCATTTGAGAACTAGCATGCAATTTGAGGCCATATTCTGTATGAGAGAAAGTAAGATGTAGCATATATTTGTTTATCATAATCATCAACTTTTGAGTTCACATTTTTTTAATCATGCCTATCTCAAAAGCAATGTGTGAACTGTGGAAATTTTGAGGAAAAAGTGTAATGTCTTTGAGAAGTGGGTGGTGGTTGCTACAAAAGGCTTTGTTGACTCGGTTAATGATGAGATGATCATAAGGCATCATGAATGGCACTCTGAAAGCTTGTAGCAAGTTAAGTTAGTTTCATCTCACACAGCTTGGTGACTGTTTACTGTGAGGCATTGAAATGCATTCATGGAAACATTATGAATGACCAGTCAAGTTTCTAATTACCTTATATTTTTTATAGTTTTTGGTGAAAATTACATCATCCACTGGCAAAATCAAAATCTGGCAACTTCCTTGTACAGAGGTTTTCTTTTATTTTTTTGCCAAAATTATTTTAATCTTTGTTTGAAATTGATTTTTGGCACCCTTTTTATGAATTTCTATTTACGTGCATCAGAATTCATTTCATGTTATATTATTTTAATGAATTATGTGATGATTGTATAAAGTCCCATGCTCACCATGAAAATCAAGTCTTGATGCAAGTTGTAAATACATATGCTTGTAGTTGCTTTGCGGCTAGCATCTTCTTCCCAATTATCAGCATTTTTTACAGCTTTCTTCAATTTTTCTGGATAAAGGCTGATGTAGATTTATTTTTGCAATGCTGTCATATTGAATAGAATTATGTCTTAGTTAATTGAATATCCTTGGATTGAAGTAGTATTTGGTGCTATATTTAACATTAAAATGACATCGCTTTCTTTTTCATTTCCATTTAATATAAGTATGAGATGTGAAAGTGGCATAATGAATGAGGACCTTTTTCAAATGCATTTGCATGTATATGCTACACTGTACAGTGTACACTAGCTATGATGATAGTGATACAATTGTAATTATATATGTACAGGATAGTATAGGTGATTGATGATGTTAAAATATACTATTTTCTGTATGTATTATATTTTTCTGTAAATCTTTCCTTAGGCATCGTGAATTCTCACCTGGTAATCATTTGTAATTTTTATATCCTCCAAGTAGTGGATTCTGTTCTAAGCTATTTGACCTCCTTTTGTCATTGTTCATTTTAACAAGTATTTAGTACATAGCAGGAGAGCGTTATCTGAAAAGAATTTTTTTTGTGTGTAGTTGAAGAAATTCACATGAATGAATTCACGTAAGCATGTACTTGTGCTAGGGAAATAACAATTCTGTTTAATCAATAACAATCTATCCATTCACCACTATTCAGGGTAAATAATTTTAATAAACAAAAATAAATTTTGCTGTCAAATTTCTGTTTCTTTCAGTTTTAATGCTTTTAATTTTTAATTTGAGTGTGGGGCAGTGGAAATGTTGGTTAGTTAGTTTTCAATTTCAAAGGTAATTAGCCACAGGGAAAGGAATTACCCCCAAACCCTCTGTGTGAATTTCACTCACCGTTATACTTAGTACTTGGTGATCTCTACAAAAACCAACCAGAAACCTTCAGGTTGGACATTGTCGTTATATCAGCATGCTTGGTGAATATGTTCTAGTTTAATATATAAATTAATAGCCTAATAGTATTGTTTTTGTATTTAGCATTTTATTTTGTTGTCCAATTAGAGTAGATTATGAATCATGCTGAAAAGTTATTTGGAAGTACGCATCAATCTTTGTAAGATATGGAAAATTTGTGGTTAAAAAAATATAAGTGGATTAATTAACAGTTTAAAGATTCATCACAGCTACTGCATGAACTACAAATGCTTTACATATTACAGCAATATCGATATTTTTTGGATCTCTTAGTCTTGCATTGGGTACAATAATGGCAGCGGATAGTCTCCAAAGGTACATGTTATCCAATATAATGAAGAACCCTATGCAGTTTTTTGACACCACTCCTATTGGACGAGTTGTCAACCGCTTTGGAAAAGATGTTGACACATTGGACAATGTTCTACCGATGCTGATTCGAAGTGCTCTAACAATGGTTTACTCGGTATGATATTCCTTTTTCTTGGAAAAGGAAGCAATTGTGTTTGTATGTGCCCGTGACTCTGTAAGCGTTGGGGTATAATTTGGTTGATGTGGTGGACATTATGAATTGAGATTGTCATTCTGTACTTTTGATGTCCTCGTATAATTTTTAGTTATTGCATTGTTACGTCCTTGCTTTTTGATTCCTCGTAATGTTTTGGTTGTTATTGACCTATGTTTGGAAACTTTTTTTTAATTGGGAGGAATCCCATTTTGTGCAGGTCTATGACAGTACACATATACTTGTGCATAGTTATTCTTTCGTGTGTTTAATAATGGATTAACGTGCATTGTACCATATTTTACTTTGCATTTTGAGCTAACGTAATGCTAAATCAAATGCTGTACATTTTTTAGGTGTGCCAATATAATTGCATTTGCTCTCGTATTTTGTGATTTTTACCAATTCAATTAATATTACCTAGATTGAGTAGGGATCATGGATATTTGAACTATATTTTTAGGACAACTAGAAGTTTCCTATGAAAGAAGTACTTCGTGCACATGGTAATGCATAAAATGTTTTTACTTCATTGATGTTTCTATAAAACTCAAATCAAATTTTGAGTTTTTTCATTGCACAACTTATGGAGCTGGAGCAATAAGTAATGCGTGATCAGTGGACCAGTGATTGCATTTGAATTTGTTGCTCTTCGAGTGCACATGCTCATCTTCACTTGAGATTAGCTTGGTTATATTCGGTTAACACTACTTCTGGTGATCCTCTCTGAGTGCATCTGATCTCTTGTGTAATGTTCATGAAGGTGCTTGAAACAAGCCTATGCACATGTATATGTGATGGATGGAGTGTATGAAAAAAACTGTTAGGGCATTGGTGGTGGCATTCTCAATGGGAAATTAGTGGCAGAAGAGACTTGGTTGTTAATGGAGTATCTGAATGCATGCTATTGCATATCTCTCCTTGAGTTCCTCCTGTAATGTGTAGTAATGGACTATTCTATCTATCTTTGAGCAGTGTGCATTTTGAAAGGAGAATATCATAGTGTGGAATCGTGTATGCCCTTATATTTGCTCCCTATTCCTTCTGGTGAATGCTCCCAAAGAATTTGTAGCTAAGCTTGTGTGTTGTCTTTACAGTAACGTCAGTGCTGCTTTCATCTCTGTCATTATTCATTGGGACACTCAGGGCAGCGCAAAGCCTTCACCATCATATGTTATCTAATGTCCTGAAGACTCCTGTGTCATTTTTTGATGTGACTCCTGTGGGTAGAATTCTAAACCGTTTTTCCAAAGATATAGATGTTTTGGATACAGGCTTACCTCAGATTTTTAGAGGATGGACTAGTTGTTTTTTTGGGGTACGTAATGACTAAATAAAATAACTGGGACCAATGTCTGCCAAAGCACATGATACAATCAAGTGTTATGATCATATTATTTCGGTTTCAATCTCGTAAGATATGCGCAAAGGTGTGGATAATTGCTTCAATCTGTACGAAAACTATCACTGCAATTATTACTCATAAAAATTAACTGTGAAGGTTTGTATTTTTTTGCTGATAAATTTTTTCCCGTTGCTCAAGCTAAGTGGCTGTGTATCAATACTTCTTGCTCTAGCTCTGAAATTTGGTGCTTTAATTGATTATATCTGGAGTGGTTTCTCATTATTTCCTTGGTGTACAATAGCTCTAGTTGCATTACTATTTTTTTTAACTGCATTTGAAAACCCTACCTCAGCAGCTAGAGCATTACACTTGTATTCCATTATTGAAATTTTATTGCTCCCCTTTTATTCTTGGAATGTTAATATTTAAGCATTGTTTAGAGTTAGCATCACACTGGATATCCATTTATCATTTCATGACTTACTCCCATTGTAAACTGGGCTCTGGGTCCCACACTTACATGTGTATGAATCCATTTAAGTTGCTTTAAGTTTGTGTGTTGTGGAAATATATTGAATGATTAAGTGTAAAGTGGTAAAATAATGAATTTTCCTGTCTCCCTCAGCCTCTGTACATCTCCTGAAGCTGTGCTCTTCTTTTCAGCTGTGTCTTTTGTCATTGCAACATTGATGATCAATATAGGGCTACTCAATGCTGCTGTTTTAATGCATAACAAAATGACTGCAAATGTTCTTAAATGTCCAATGTCATTTTTTGACACTACCCCAGTTGGTCGGGTATTAAATCGTTTTTCCAAGGATGTCAATGTATTGGATAATTCCATGTCTCACCTTGTTCGGTCTAGCATTTCAAGCTTTTTTCGGGTAGGTAACTTAATCCTAAAATAATTAATGGTTTAATCAGTGATTTTCTTAGTGATGTATCTTCAAGTCATTCCTTGCTACTACAAATTGCATATTGCTGGTTCTATGTGCTTGTATTTTTATGCATGTGTATTTTCATGTCGGTTTTGCCTATTCAGTGAGGTACCTATTATGATTAATGTGTGTAATGTTGGTAAAAAGGCTCAAGAAGAATTTATATGATTCATCCATTACCATTTCCACTGGCATCCAAATGGCGAACTTCCTGTTGTTATTTTTTTATGTCAGTAGGTGTTATAGGGGGATGAAAGTATATCAGGAGGCTTAGTCGAGGTGCTGGTATAACAGTTAGAGATATATGTAACCCCTCGAGCCAGTTTGACATACACGCTTACGGACATGGCTTACCATCCATACAGCAGAAAGACATACACATGTATGGACTCATTCCCTCTGAAGCTAAGGACTGGATTCCCTTGCCATCCCATCTTCCATTTGACCCCTATGATGGTTCTAGGCATAGGAGAGCTGCATCATGCTGTCATCTACACTTAATCATCATAATATGTATCTAAATATTTTTTGCCTAGCAATAGACCTTTAAAGCTAGGTCTTTCACACCCTTCAGATATTTAAATACTGCCTGAACTATGATTATGGAAGTTTTATGGCAGCCTTGAGGAGTTATTATAGAAGTACATTCCTTGCCTAAATAATATGCCTTGCCTTTCTTGGACAACATGGTAATGCTTGAGAGAAATTGTGAAGTTGTACAACCCTTAAGATACCATTCGAAGAATTGTTTAAAGAAGTTTTGGTATTTCTATGAATGGTGTTACAAGTAGCACTTCCTTGGCCTTGTGGTACTCTTTTCCCTATTTCACTGTGTTTTAATGTTGGCAGTTTCTTTGATAGCTGTTGGATTGTTCATTACTGTGTCGTTATCAATCTGGCTTTAATTTTTATTTCTTCTGATTAAGCATCTAAAAATTAAGTATTGGTACTTACTTGGTAATGTTTTGGTGGAATTTCCTATCTCTGTGATTTATTAAGGTGAATATCTTTGATGGAATTTGTATACTGTCTTTTTGAAGTCTGAATTATTTTGGACTATTTTGCAAGTCTTGTGGAAAGTGACAAGTTCTCTAGTTAATGAGACAGGCGATTTGCACTTAACTTCAATGTTCTTTTCTCAAACCTTAGATAAGCTGTAAAAAATTATTAAAAATTGAGGAGCATAAAGTTAACTTTTCTTAGTAAATAATTGCATCTAAGTGTGTTTCAGTGAATTTTGAAAGTGTTATTGGGTAACTGATACCACAAAAACCTCTTCAAGATTTTGTGTGGAAATAATGGGCAAATGTCTGATGTGAAATAAACAGAACATAAAACAAAGTTAAAAATGAGACTTGCACTTTCAGTAGGTGATCACGTCTTTGTGATTGATGGATTATGATGATAGGTAATAACGTCCATGGTGATCTACTATGGTAGACTTTTCTACAAATATTTAAATCAGAACATGTATAATCAACTTCAAACTAATTTTAATCATGTGAATTTTTACATAATTAAACTTCACAAGTTTCTTTGTCTCATGATTTTATCATCAAGGTGAAAGCAGATCATCAAAATAATAATTTGTTAAAATTGTGATGAATGTCATCAGAGTATGATTCTAATATTACTGCATATCTACCATAAGTGCTTGTATGTAGTGGTTGCTTTCAGTGGAGTCAAGCTAATTTCTCTCAGAACCAACATACTGTTCTCTTCTGTGCAGGAAAATAAATGACTGCATTAATCAGTCTTTAATTAATCATATATTTTCTTCATTAGTCTTTCATTTGGCTTTTGCTCGTATCTGTAAAAATTTAAACAATTTCATGTCTTCTGATTTTTGTCTGTGATACATTAGTTTCAATCACAGTTCTTGAAGGTGGTATCGAGTTGGTTACTTTCTGAATTTCTCCTCTGTTGTTCTTTTATAGCTCTTTTTTAGCTTTTTTTAGCTTTATATCAAGCTGTTGAAAATGCATTAGCATTTTTTCGGCTATTTTTCTTATGCTGCTTTATAATGCTACCAGTTATGCTGCTTGTTTTTATGAATTTTTGCCTCGTATTGCCTACTTAAAGTGGCTTAAGTTGGTGATTCTCATGGTAGTGTTTAAAAAACTTCTAAATAGTTGCTGCTAATCCTCATATTTAATAATTTTGTCAAAAATTGTCATCTGATTGCAGTGCATTTTTATGTATGAAGGCCATATAATCAATGCATTTTTTTTAATTGACCATGATTCAACTGAAGTTTATTCTGGATACATACCTTCATCATCTGGTACCATGTGTGTCACAGATTGTTGTTAACTTCAGATAGAATTCAATCATTAGTAACAGAGATGATATTGACTCCTGACAGATTCATTGTGGTGTGAGCACAGCATATTACTCATATCCATTATTTTGCTTTGTGGCAACTAAGAAAAAGTCCTCTGTTAGAGTTTGTTCCAAAATCAAAGCTGGGAACATTAATGCATTCCCTGGTAGCTTTAAATCATTAACATGTATTTGTTTGTACACCTTCCATGAATTAGACTAGTGGCCTTGCATTGTGTGCTGAAAATAATGTACTTATGTTAAACATGGTAAATGAAACAAACTTTGTACTTTCCTCACAGCTTAATATATTTCCTGATCGATTACAATGACTGAGAGTCATTTTCAAGGGGTGAAAATACGCTTAGTCATTGAAATCAATCGGGGAATATATAAAGCTGTGTGGAAAGTACAAAGTTTGTTTCATTTACCATGTTTAACGTTCATAATTTCCACAAAGTACTGCCTTCATCCATTAATTTAATGCACTTATTTTCTAACATTGTCAATCTTATCACTTTTTGGATTCATATAGTTGAAAATTATTACAGTCCATAGAAAATTGAATTTATTTCTCGGTGAAACCTTAGCTAATAAAAGTTTTGATGTTTATCAATGTATTATTTATGTAATCAAAGCTACCTCTTCTGTTTTTCACATGCTTATACATCCATCTTGATCTTTTCTCATCTTTCACTATGCTTACAATGGGTTAGATTTCACTATGCTTACAAGGTATCCAGGTCATACAAGGTCACTATGCTTCACGCTTACAAGGGGTTAGATGGCAGAAGGGACAGTTTTGTCTCAATCTTGCCCCAATAAAGACCTTTTATTATTATTATTAAAATCAACCAATGGGCTCAGGAGGCTGCTAGTGAACAATAGGCTGTTAATTACTCTCTTCATAGTTATCTATTAGTCATAGGAAAAATGTTTCCCCCTCTGTTTTGATCCATTTCTGTCTTCTAGCTCTTCAATTGTCATCAGCTATTGACTCATTCCTCTGAAAGAATCTTTACTAATGACTCACTAATTAGCTATTTTTTTTAAATCTGTTCATGTCCATGAAGATTACCCAGTGAATTCCTTCCATCCAACTTTCTTTCTGCTTTATTTTATGCATTTGTTTTTCCTTGATTGTGTATGACAATTTACCTGTTGTACTCCTCTGCCTTAGTTGCATTAACAAATGCTTACCTAATCATGATGCAGATCTTGAAGCCATGCATGGTCAGTGCATTTCTGTGCATGGAGACTAGAAGTTTCTTTGTGTAAACTTCATATTTTAGTGTCTGCTTGTCGGGTAAATTGTATTGAGTTGTCCGCATTTGTAAATTTCGCAAAATGATGAAACCATGATAGTTCTGTGAGTTTCATCTGAATCATCTTACAGATTTGCTTTGACAGTAATGCTGATTGTGTGGGCAACTTTCAACTCATGTCACTTAACTTTTATCTGAAGCATCCCCAAAGAGCTCGCTTTGGATATTTGCCGCAAAAGTTTTCATGGACTGGAATTCCTTGTAAAAAAAACTCCCATGTGTGGAAAGCATCACAAAATATTACTCTTGGAATCATTATCCTTGCAGCAATTGCCATTTTCTTTAGCGACCTGACTCCTCTCCTGGGAGGGTGCATTGCCGGACAAAAGTTGCATGTCGAATTGCTCGAGGGTGTGATTAAAGCACCAATGGTGTTCTTTGACACCACTCCAGGGGGTCGTATCCTTGCCAGATTTGCAAAAGATGTCGAAGTGTTGGACTCCGTACTTCCAGAATTATTCTCTGGTGGAGTGTATTGTGCATTTGAGGTAATTAGTGTTGCTGAACTGATGTGCATTTTGTGTTGTGTGCAGCTGGTCTTCTCCGGGAGTGGTTTCTGCCACTGAGTGAGGTTAACTTTCACAGTAATGATTGGTTCTATTTGGAAAGAATAAGTGTGTTTGGATTGTCTCAATTAAGTTCACATTTCACCCTGGTAGTTGCTGCACTTGGTATTTCATAATGCAAGTTCTTTCTTTCTCAACTGAAATTAATTGTTATGTGCATTTATTGAATGCAATTTCACCTACATGTCATCTAAATTTTAGTTACATCATATTGATTGCCCACTGTTTCTTTTCAGCCTGTGGCATGGTAGCAGTTTTTTTAATTTTGCTTTTTAATGGATAATTGAAAATATTCCAGGAATTCTTGGAATTTGCTACTTTTTCTTTTATTGGTATTTTACTTGAAGCAATTTACGTCTTCATACGAGTTTTGTAGACATTTTGTGGATTTTTTGTCGTGGTTCGAATGCCTTCAGGTCATTCCATTGTCTGGGTGATGGTAGATGCAAATGGAAGACTGGAAAATATCTGCAGTAGTTTTTTTTCTTTTATAGAATGTTATAATTACTTTAAAAATCATTCCATTGCTCTCTAAATTATGAATAATCCTTGGTTCTTGAAATTCCTTTCTATACACAACTAAGTGTGAGGGAGAGTGAAACTAGAAGTTAAGCTTCATCTCATCATCTTTATCTCCTAATCAATTATTAATTTATCATTTATGTGAGAGAAAGGCAGAAATACATGATAGGTTCAGAAGAATAATCCTAAATTAAAAAATATCATTTGTCAGTGTAACAGGATGAGACTCCATTGTTAAAAGCATAAGCTACTTGATTCATGCTTTATTTAAGGTGATCTAGTAAACAACAATAAAAAGCCTGAAATGTTCTACCTTTTTAAAAAGGAATTTATTGACAACTAGCTACAATTTGACAATGTCAAGTCATTCAGATCAAGGTGAATGATTTTTTCCATGTCGACTTTCTGCCATTGTGTGTATCAACGGTAACACTATTAAGATTTTATGTGGCTAGTTTTCAACCTTGAATTTTGTATGGATTAGCTCAACCACTGTAAGCCTAAAACTGCATTACATCAAAATGGCATGTTCATGGCTCTAATATTGAAGAGGCCTCGTGGTAAAATGCAGTTACAGGTCCATCTTTGCTGCTCATGCATCCCGTGTAGGCACATCAAAGCAAAATCATTGGTTTACGATCACAAAACTCAATCTTTAACCACTCCCTTCTGCATGGTCTTCTTTCATGCACCTTTCATCTCACTTTCAGTCATTTATGTGCACGTTGATGGTTTTCACTGATGACGTGTTTCAGCACTTTTGGAAGATGTAAGAATTTCGACACATTGATTAAGCCATACTTGTGTAGAATTTCTTCTCATAGGCTCGCCTACAATGCAAGTCCATGCCAAAACAATCTGTGTGAGGAAATCAACTGAAAATATTATTTGTGTGTTTTTGAGTGCTAAGTGTGATCAGTGTTTACTTAGTATCCCACAGCTGTTTGTCCTTGAGGAAATATGAAACTGCCATTTTTTAAGACATTTCATTGAGTGTTACTGCTTAAAATGACTTCTATTAATAGGGGACTTTATTGCAGAATCACAGCAAATAGCATCACCTATCGAAAATACATTTTCAATACATACACATTTTTATTGTGGAATAGGTATGTACAGTGAGTATTGATTTTGCCTCCAATCTTTTCTTGTTGTTTTTGATACTTTGGTTAAAGGGATTCGCCATATTTTGAAAATCCTAATGGAATTCAGTGTAATTAACTCTTTGGTGAAGTTCCTCTGTTCTTTACTTGACCTAAGGTAAATTGATCATTTTTCAGAAAGCCAAAGACAATATCGAGGATAGAGAAGGAAAAGATTCATTTAAGAGAAGACTGCAATCTTTTTGTGTTTCTTATAAATATCATGCAGTAAAAGTTGGTGACTCATTTATATTTGAAAGGGGTGACAGTTTCAGGCGTAACTTCGTGGAATTTATTCATCAAAAGGTAGGAAAAAAAATACTGCAATTCCACATAAAATCTTTTTATTGCACAGCCTGGATTTTGCCACAGTGCAGTATCATCAGGTGTTCAGCATCAGTCGCGCATCATCAACACCTGATGATGCTGCACTGTGGTGAAATCCGTGCTCTAGAATAAAAAGATTTTATGTGGAATTGCAGTATTTTCTTTTCTTATCTTCATTCAAAAAGGATTTTTTTAATCATGTGTCAAATTGAATACATAATTGGTATTTTCTTTTCTGTAAAAGCTCCAATGAAATAATTGTTCCAACGTAACCACAATTGCCCACCAAATGAAGAAATTGGTGATGTCTTTGTATAGTGACTCTTTTGTATAGCGACAGACTCATGAGGAATAGCATGTTTTGGAGAGGAATTGAAGAAGTTCAGGGAAAGACAAGAGTAGTCCATGTCATATTCTTACTTTTATTGTGGCTTGCTTCCTAGATTGTACTGGTTTATGATCATTGAGTATAGCTATGAGTGAAACAGTTTTTCTAGAATTAATCTCCTTTGTTATTATTCTGAGTGATAGAGAACTCTCTGGATACTAAATTTTGTTAATAGGAATGTTGTGGGTAACTTTAGGAGCTCATTAGTAGTTACTGTAATGTTTGCCTTTTGAAATAGTAATTCTTTAATTTGATCATTATGTTGAAGCTTTGTATAATGTTAGGGTTTGCTGTAATGTCACTTGGTTTGTTAACAATGAGAACTCAGTTGCCGTATCTTTTAACGGCTTAATGAACAGCTATATCATATATTAGTTAGATATTATCAATGAATTGCATTATAGACTGCTCATCTGGCTTGAAGCCCAGGGAAAGACTTATTTTAGACCATGATAAAATCTCAGGATCCCTTTTAAAAGCTATCTCGAGTTCTTATTTTTTCAGAATGCCATTGACACCCAGAATTCAATGAGCAATATGAAACAGTTATTCCTGAAAGTACTTTATTTCAGCTGTTTTTCCTGTGTAGCATTTCATTCAATTACAAAAGTATATTCATCATAGAAAGGATGGCTGGAACTTCTTTATGCTTTTCTGTAATGTTAGCTGGTGTTCAACTTTTTTCTAAACAAATCAGAAGTTCATGCTGTCCAACGTGCCCGCTCATGAGCAGCAATTCACTAGTTATGATTAATGTAACGTAATAAGGTCAAAACAAGTTCTCTTGAAGATATTATTAAATAGGCATTCATCTTTATTTTTGCAGTGTTAAAAAATGGAACTCTGCTTGATAGTGACTCTGACTGCATCGACTTAGTTCTTATGAAGCTAAATGATGTGCCAGCCTTGTGCTTTGGTGAATAAGGGCTGAGCAATGTTGATTCTTCTGGTAAAAAAGTTTCGCCTAATTAAATGACGATGTGACATAGAATTATTTAAACTGTCATCAAAGGCCTATAAGATGAACAGCTCTGATGTCCATGCCAAGGAAGAGGTGATTGGTTTACTTGTGAAGCTTCTTAAATGTTACACCTCCTCTATGCAATGGATTTCAAAATTTTCCCTTATCACCATGAAAAATTTCTTAAGTTAAGGCCTTTATATTTTAAATTGTAAATGATTCTCAATGAAGGCCTTTTCTATCCGTGCCAAGATTTGACTTAAAAGTAGTATTGTCCCTAAATATGCTGAAACAGGTAGAGCAAAACAATGTTTTCAAGGGGCAGTTGGGGATCCACAAGGTGTACAAGGTGATGCACGGTGTGGTAACTCATTAAATTATTGAAATATATGTTTCTAATTTTCTCAATGGTAAATGTTATTCAGGTACTGGATAACTGTAACTCAAAAGATTCACTTACCTTCTCAAATCTGTTGAAACATTCTCTTTCCTTTGTCCTGACCTTTACTGTGTCAACACCCTGTCTCACACAATGATCCAGATTTTATAGTTTTAAAAGAATATCATAGTGTTGGTTTTCTAAGGTTATATTTTTACGTAGGTCTTTTTCTTTGTTGTATACTCACTACTAATATTTTTGCTTCATTTTCTGAAAAATCATCAGTCTGATGAAGAATTGGTTAATTCCAAGTGTATACTTTCAGTTATGGCTATAAGTCATGCCCATGCAAAACTGGTTCATTCATAATATGTACCACATTTCATTTTACAACAGCATAATTGCTAGGAGTTTTGTCACATTGTTATTTAAGGTAATTTATGTGTTATATGCAATACTTGTTGTTGCATGCAACACATTGCATTGTTATTTAAGATAATTTATGTATTATACACAATATTTTTAATGTTAAGTGACTATTTCAGGGATATTTTGATTATTTACTGGTCTCCATAAATTGTAAACTATTCTATAAACTCGCTAAGCATTTATTTGGGGCTTTGAAGGTTGTGTGTGTTCCCAAACATAGATGTTTTTCAAGTTGCTGTCATCTGCCAACAGATTTGATGGATCATTTGTCACGGATGGAGCAAATGTTGATTTGTGTCTGTAATATTTTGTTTTATGTATAAATGTTGGTATCATGTGAGTCACAGCATTGGTCCTGTTATTTACCATTTAAATTTTATATTATTAATATTTATTTTATTCAATTTATGTATGAAAATTTCTGAAACATTGTTTTTATTATGTTGTCCAGAATTTTAAGTTTTACTAATTCTCGCACTCTCTAATTATATATGTATACTCTTTTTCAGGTTCTGGCAACATTATTTGTGATAAGTTACAGCACTCCAATATTTATAGTTGTTATTCTTCCGATAGGAGTCGTGTATTATTTTGTTCAGGTATTTATATACAACTTTTTTTTAAAAGTATCAATCTCTTTTAATATAAAATAGTATTTTTTTGATATTTAAGATTATTTAAGGGACTTCTCACATCAAATGTTCACACATGCTCTTCTTTCCCTTGCATGAGCAGAGATTTTATGTTGCAACTTCCAGGCAGCTGAAGAGACTTGAATCAGTGTCAAGGTCACCTATCTATTCTCACTTTGGGGAAAGTATTACAGGTAAGCAATTTGATAATGAAACTATTCTCAGTTGTAATTATTTAAACTTTTTAGGGGCACCTCAAATAGTATTGTTCTTCTTAAGAATGCCAATTCCATGTTATGATTGCTTGAAAATCATTTATGGCAGCATATATTTTCTTAAATCTTTCATCTATCTTCCCATGTGTGCCAGAATGATAGAATAATGGATAATTTGTTTATGTGAATATGTTTTGAAAATTTGTAAATTCCATTAGTGTATTGGTGTCATCTTTAGCATTAGTTGTCTTCTAGGATTTCACATCCAAAAACTTGGTGATTGTTCTTCTGGACTAATTTATTTATAATTAATTATAATAATTCACACAAAAAGACACTTGACACAAAATATAAATACATGAAAAAAGGAGACACTCACAAAGTAGACTAGGAGACGTTTCGACGCTCATGGCACCATTCTTGATCCGGAGAGAGTGATGTTCTCCGCGGAGAGTGAGGGGCTGGAAAGGGAAAAGGGTGGGGGGAAGAGGGGCTGGTGGTGGGGAGGAAAAGGTGACCAATATGGACTCTCAATGTTGCTGATTGAGGCCTGGATACTCACATGCCTTAGAAACGAATATGTGGGCAGATTCTCTGGTTCTCACCTCTATGCTGCCGGCTGATTCAGGGAGGACTTAAATAATATTAAGGGAAAAGCAATGGTCAAAAGGGTGACCGTGGGAAGCAGTGTGCTTCGGAATGGGATCGAGGAAGGGGGGAGACTTGGTGGAATGACGATGGCCATTCATACGGATCGACAGTGGGGTGGTGGTCTCACCAATGTAAAATGATGGACAAAAATTATAGGAGAGGCGATAGATGGTGTTGATGGAGGTGCAGGTCGCTGTAGTAGAAGACCGATTGATGGGACGTGTCGGACGGAGAAGCGGGCAACGTTTGCATCTGGGGCGGCGGCAAGGCGATGACAAAGAAGAGAGGGTGGGTGGTGGTTGAAGGGAGGGCCTAGTGGATTTTAAAATATCACATAAGTTATGCGGGCGTTCGAAGCAGACTGAGGGGCAGGTAGGCAGAAGAAGAGAAGTGGAAGCGTTGTTCTTTATAATAGGGAACAAGTCTTCGAGGATCTTATTAATTCTATGGGCGCCGGGAATGTATGTTGTGAACAGGTTAAGGGTTTGTGGGGAGTCAGACTTGGCACGGGGGGTGAATTTGGTGGTGGGTTCTCCCTCTCCACCCTAGGACACCGTATATGTAACAACGCCCCTTCCCTCCAAAAATATACGGACAGCCTCCATCACTCCCTCAGGAAACGCGGGTACCCCGAAAAACTACTCCCCAACAAAATCCTCCCACCCACCACCAAGGACACATTGTAGTCACAATGAGTACAAGTGTAGGTTAAAAGGACGCATTTAGCCCAGGGGGGGTGCAAGCCCTGAGGAGAAGAATGCAAGTAAGTTCAAGGGTGTGCAGGTTGACGGCGGAATCTGAGGGGGTTTTGAAAACTACCTGCCCGCTTCTCAAATCCGTGCCACACACCCACGTCCCCCCCTCTTCATGCAAACGTCTGAGATGCAAGACTTGCCCTATATTCTCTTCTCCTCCTGCCTCTTTCCTTCCCACACTCAGGTCTCTGCCAATTTTTCCTTCATCTACTTGTGTTTCCACCAACATCATCTACCTCCTCCAATGCAATTTCTGCCCTGCCTTCTATGTAGGACAATGCACCACCCCTCTTAACATCAGAATCAATAATCACCGTACTTCCTGTACTCCGTCATCCCCCCACTCATCACTACCAGTACCTAAACACGAGTCTACTCATGATGTGCCTTTCAATCAATGCTTCAATGTTTCCGTTATTGCCTCCCTCCCCCCCTCAGATTCCACCGTCAACCTGCACACCATTGAACTTACTTGCATTCTTCTCCTCAGGGCATGCACCCCCCTGGGCTCAATGAGTCCTTTTAACCTACACTTGTACTCATTGTGACTACAATGTGTCCTCACCACTTCCCCTCCCCGCTTCTCCTTCTTCCCCTCCCCGCCTCTCCTTTTTCCCCTCCATTCCCCTTCCACTCCTAAATACCCTTTCCCCCCACAGCTCTCTGTTTTTCCTTCTGGTTGAGAAAGACAGCAACGCTGTTCGAAAGCTCCTGTTTTTTATTCGTTTGTGAGTGTCCTTTTTTTGTTTTTTCTGTGTTTTTTATGTCGTCGCAACTAGTGACTATTATACATGTGTTACACGTCACGTGCTTTCCTGAAAATATATTGAACCAATTTTGTTTTCAGGTGCCCCGACAATACGAGCATATGGTGTGCAGCAGAGGTTTATCCAAGAAAATGAAAATACTGTTGATTTCAATCAGGTCTGCTATTACCCCAGTATAATTGCTAACAGGTAAGTCTCCAGTTGTAAAATAACATTAAATCTTGATTTAAATATCTAAATCATAACAGTTTTCTTAGAAATATAAATTATCCTGGCTCAAGATTTTCCCATTGAGCTTATATTATATTTTCATGAATGAGAAGCTTTTGAAATTTACAATAATAATTATGGATACTGTTGAGTATTTTTAAAATTCAGGAAATAAATATGAGTGAAATATTTTCTAACATACGTTTAAAAGATGTTGCTCAATTTTCTACATAGGTGGTTAGCTGTTCGGTTGGAGATGGTTGGAAATCTCATCATTTTGTTTGCTTCCCTCTTCGCTGTGATTGGCCGAGAAACCGTAAATGCTGGTATTGTTGGGCTTTCAGTCAGCTATGCTCTCCAGGTATGTGGTTTTCATTTCTAATGTGCAGATTTCACTGAAATGCTATAAAAGAGGATGGGGTGTCTAGCTTCAGAGCGTGAAAGATATCCGTTTGAAATTCTGGGTTAAGATATTATTTTAATGATGCCATAATGTCAAACATGATTCACAATCTCAGTTAATGTTTCAATTTTCTCTCATGTGTAAAAGAAATTAAAAAATTCCTTTTCAAATTCAATATCCTGCTAAAAGAACAAGTTTGAATGATATAAAATTGATTTTGTTAAAATAGCTGTAGAGATGGCATGTTTTTTTAATGTACTGTATTCATAGTACAATATAGACTGAGAAAGTAACAAATTTGTTTTTATTTTTCTTTAGATCACCCAGACACTAAATTGGTTAGTGAGAATGACATCTGATGTGGAAACTAACATTGTTGCTGTTGAAAGAATAAAGGAATATGGAGAAACTGAGCAGGTTGGTTAATACATAATATAATTTCTATCTCCATGTCTATGTTGTGATGGTTGAAATTACGGGGGATGTTACCACATTTTATTTTGAGTTTGGAATATTTAAATTTGAAGCCTTTGGACCCTCATATTTCTCAGGCGAGGTTTATTAAGTATTGTTTTTCATTTGCTTCTAAGGATATATAACGTCATATTAAAATCCATGAGTAAACCATATGTTTATTTTTAATGATGCATTGCACTACATAGTTTCAATCGTGGAATGAGATTTGTCTGTAATGCCCTCAAAGTTGAGTGAAAGATAGCTGACAATATTTTTTCCTTCATTCTCCTGGTATCAATTGATTAAATTTAATTGGCATCAAGTTGAGAGTGTAAATAGGGATGAAAAAATAATTAGTGAATGCCAATTTATTAAGTGAAATTTCTGAAAAGCTTTGTAAAAAAAGATATTATTTTAATGCTTTAAAAAAATATTTGGAAAATGTACATTCTTGGCTTCTCACCAAAGAAAGTGTAGAGCAAATATTGTTGTAAATAACTAATGTAATTGAGTTGTAATTAAACTGTTAGTAAGTAGCTTTTAATATACGCACTTACATTGTTAATAGATTGTTATGGCATCACTACAAGAGCAATATGTATCTTTAAGCAAAGCATATTGTATGTATTATTATTTGATGGTAGCCTTAAACAGGTTCTCCTTCAAGGCCACCTAAAATTACTCTACTTTTGTTATTGAAATGTTATAGGAATTTTTAAAAGGAATTTTTAGTATTTACAAATGCAAGAGGGCTTAGAGTCTGAAATCTAATTACAGTGAATACAGTAATTCCAATTATAAGAGTAGCAAAATAAAAGAGCTGTCACAATGTCATTTCTTTCAATAATTAGGTGCTCTTTTGCAACACTTTTGATTACTGAGTTGAGTTCATGAGAAGGAAAGCACTTATCAATTTTTTTAGAAAAATATGTTAGGTGTTAGCAAATAATACTATCGGTTTCACCCACTGGTATCAAGGTATCGGATTGGTATCAGAAAAAGTGGTATACGTACAAATCTAATTTTAACGCTACAAGAAATTTCTTTTTTACTGTCTAAATACCAGGTGCCTGAAGTATATTGCATATTGTTTAGAATTATGCGTTTAAATTAAGCACAAACAAAAATTTTATCTGAGCTTGATTCTTACGAAAGTAATATCTTAATTTAAATGCATGTGCAGGCAGCTATTGTGAATTTTTAAGGTAATCTTAGGATAGTTGCAGTCAAACTGCAACTCTCTTTTAGGTGTTTTAAGTAAAAATATGTTTATTGGTTATCAGTTGGTGATAGGAATTACAATCCAGAGGATGAGGTTGGTATGGGTGCCAAAGTACTGGATTACTGCCCCAAGACTCTGAGTTCAAATTCCAGCGTTAGCAGAGATTTTCCTGTGGAATACTGGTCCTTAACTGAGTGAAATTTGGAGGGCACTTCAAGTTCAGTACTCTGTCAGTTAGATGGGATGTAAAACTGTAGACTCCTTGGTGCTTTAGACAAAAGCTAATTCCAATGCCTGGGTGCTTTCCACTCTTTTTCCTTTCCCTAAAAAATTCCTACATCTTCCCAATAGCCCACGTATCATCTCTGGTGCAAATGGCAGCTAATCAGTCACCTCCCATATGATGATGACAGTTCTTAATGCTCTCAGCTCAACCTTAGAAGCTCAAGATGCTTCTTCTCATGGAAATTGATGTTGGATGAAAATATTTTGTGTGTTGGTGAACATGCTAAAGTATGAGTGTGTGTTTAAAAGTTTAATGATTTTATTGATGTTACTCTTCAGTATATTTGCCTTTCAAATGCACATTAGTTTTCCCCTTATGCTACTGTTCATTATACTTTCTGGTTCATTGCTTTGAAAGGAAGCACCATGGGAGATCCAGGCCACAGCACCACCTCCAGAATGGCCTTCGGAGGGAAAGGTGGAATTTAGAAACTTCCAAGTGCGCTATAGAGAAGGTCTTGATTTGGTCCTCAAGGGCATCAACTGCACTGTGAATGGAGGAGAAAAGGTAATTGTCCATGCTAATAATGAAGCTTAAAATATTGTTTACCTGTATGGAGTGTTGTGTAGGATGTTTCTACTAATTTCATTTTTTCCCTGAGTCCATCCATAAATATCTTGCCTCATCAGTTTTGTTGATCAAATTGTATTTTATGGTATTTTTTCCATATTCTTCTCATGTTTTCCTCTTTGGAAAATATGGTTTATACACAACACAACATGTAATAACTGTGTCGTTATATTGTGGCTGTGCTGTTATATATCAAGTAAGTTGGGTGAAGGTTTTTACAAGACAAGGGCAATAAGCCTTTCCAGTTTCATAATTGGACTGTTATGGGGAGACAATCTACATTAAAATTGGATTTATTAATGTTTTCTACCATTCTAAGAGTATATTTTGAAAGAAGAGAGTGTCTTGATGTGACTTATTGTCAAAAATCAAGCATGTTTACTCTTTTTTAAAAACTCCTTTTATTGTGTGTGTTATCCTTATACTGCTGTGATGGAAAATTGATTGTATAGCTATTGAGCAATTTTTAAATAGCATGCATGAAACAAAAGTAGTATATGACAGTACTGTAATTGTGCTAATTGAGGAGGTCATGGAAGAATCAAACATGTTCAAAATTTGATGTAATGTGAAAGTCAAACTTGTCCTTGTAGACCAAAGTGTTTAAGCACTTGCAGTAGAATCTAAAGTTATTTGTTCTTATTTATATTTGATTTTTAAAGTAAAGCATAAATTCTTTTGCCGAGTGAATCTCATTTTGCCTTCAAATGCATTAATTTTTAACTTCCCATTGTAATATACCTAAACCCGGTGGTGCATGGTAACCTGATGAAAATTTAGTTTAGAATTAAATTGTGTAGCTCTAAGAAGGAGTCTATCTTGCACATATGTGTATCTTTAGGTTTGCCATAGTGTTCCATAGCTATTTGTGAAATGATAACTGGCTGAGAACCGGCAAGTAGCCAGAAATTTTCTCCGGGGGGGCTAAGTCTAGCATAGCATAACTTGAAACAACCCAGCTTTGCCTTTTCGGTGCAGACATGTTACAAATCTCTTCCCTTAATTTTCAGTGCTGGTTATTTACCTTCACAGTGCCTATTCCTATCTCTTCTCACTGTTACAGTTCACTGCTTACCTTGTTATGAAGCAGTTAATTTGACTGGGCCCTGAACAGAAGTTCAACGCATTCATACATATCAGATTGAAAAGAACAATTATTAACCACACACGTTTCAAACTAGTGATCATGTTTCAAGACACTTAACACTCAAATTATACGCAGCATAATCCGGATTATCATGCCCAGTTAAAATCAGAATATAAAATTTTGAGGAAAAGAAAAATTTGGGGGGGGTGGGGGAGGGGGGGTGGGGGAGGGGGGGGGTGGGGGAGGGGGGGTGGGGGAGGGGGGGGGGCTGAAGCTCCAGAAGCCCCCCTAGCTACGTGCCTGGCTGAGAATTCATTCCCATAAAATTGTCATAATTTTTATTGCATTCATTTGCAATTTTTCATCAAAACTTTTTGGAATTAATTAGCCTAAATTATTGCTTGTGGCACCTTAATTCTTATTGCCTTAATTTTTGCTTATAACCTTAATTAAAAAATAAAAGGCCGGCCTTGGTGGTGGCAGGGTAAAGCCCTCACCTGCCATTCCTGGGGTCATGGATTCGAGTCCCGCCTGGGTCAGATTTTCTCCACCCAGGGCATGGCTGTGTGTGTTGTCTATCTCTTATTTATTGTCGAGCTCGATGTTAAATGGCCAGATGAGCTGTATTCAAGTCAATGGAAGCTTAAAAAAAAAAAATGGTATTTTTATATAAAGCAATCCTATGTACTTTATTGTTATGTGAGACATATCAGCCATGCCATGGAAATATTGTAATGCATTCATGTATTTATCTTTAGGTGGGCATTGTTGGCCGAACTGGAGCTGGGAAGTCTTCTTTAACCTTAGCCCTCTTCCGTATAATTGAGTCAGCTGGTGGCAGTATTCTTATTGATGACTTGGATATATCAAAGTTGGGTCTTCATGCACTAAGAGGACGTTTAACAATTATTCCTCAGGTAACTGAAAGTTTTATTAACAAAGTATTTAACCATAGAATGAAAATTTGTGCTCTAATATACTCTCACATGATTGCCTGTAAAAACTGATAAAAAGAAAACATCTAAATGAATGACATATTCAGTGGTTTATTTTCCATGTGATTGTGGCACCATTTTTTCATATGTAGCAGTAAATTTTTTTGCTGCATAGTGTCGGTTACTGGGAAAATGTACTTGTAATAACAAATGCATATTGTTTCACAAAATATGATAAGAAATGTGGAGGAGCATTACTCAAATAAGAACATTGGTATGTTGTTGGTAATCATTTATTTATGGTATTACAAAGAGATGTATAAATGAGCAACCACCCCTAGTCTAAATGCCTGGGTAAATTATCGTAATAGAATCAATCATGTGATGACCAAACATTCTATGTGTCATCATAAATGTATTTCATTGTCATTTAATCAGATTTTTTAATGAAACTTTGATTTTAAAAGTGATATTTCTGTTGATACTTCAATGGTTCAGGATAAGGGTGCATTAATCAGGCATTTTGTTCATCTGGTATATTATGTATCATGAATGTCACATTTAAGGGGATGGTTGGGCGAGATTTTTTATGAAGATCACAGAATCACATACTATAGTATAGCAGTAGACTGTCATTATTACAAATTCATGGGACCAAGAAATTGGGGGTTCATAATATAGAACATCATATTAATGTTTCCTTTTAGGAACATCACAATTAAAATATCCCTTTGCTATATTTCTTGTCTGTTCAGCCTCTTTGGTGTGCAGCCATGCTGTGGAATAATTTCCGATGTGCAGGTATAATTAATGATTGAAATGCATGCAAAGATATGATATCCAGCATAATTTGTCATAAGAAAAGCACGAACTATGCCATTCATTGTCGTTATCGTGGGCTATGCAATGAAGTGAAGTCTGGGTATGACAGAATGGCAGACACAAAGCTGACTGCCAAGTGCAAAGCATGACTTTATGAGTTACAAAATTTTTAGTCTGCAAGAGAAGGCAACGCAAATAATACAATATAAATACATATATACTTCATTCCATTTTTTTTCAAATGATCCATGTCAGAAATGCAACGTTAGGACTGTTGCTTGTGTACAATTGATACAGTAATGAAGGCCATGCATTTTTTTTGTCAAATTAGTCAAAGAACGCCAAAGTTGTTTTGGAAAAAGCGAAACGAGAACCACATCATTTTCATCTTTTTTGTTGCTTTCTTGACTTTTTCCTATCAGTTTCTTTTGTTTCATCTTCATGGGGGTTCATAATATAGAACTTCGTATTAATGTTTCCTTTTAGGAACATAACAGTTTAAATATCCTTTTCATCATTGGGGAATGATGGGAATGAATAACTATATCTGTATAGGACTTCATTCGAGATCGAAAACTACAAATGGTTCAAGAAGGAAAATGATCCTTGCAGGAACGATAGATTGAGGTTCCCACAAATAGGGACCCATAAATAATTGCAGCAAAAGAGATTGATGGAACAATATGGTCAGTTTTGAGATTTATTACATACTGACCTTGGGAGCGTCCACATAAGTGGTGAACGAAAGAAACCTGCCACACTCTAGTAATCTGCGATTGTTTGTGAATAAATCTCCGTCTAAGACTCTCCTGTAGCATGAATTGCATGCAAGTTTGTACGTTTTGGAATTTCCTGACTCATTTTCCCCATCTTCTTATCATGAATGTAAGGTTGATTGTAATCAAGAACCGAATAATTGGAAGGTGTAAAAAAATTAGTACATACTGATCCAGCGTAGGTAGTATTTATTAAGTCTCGTATAAAAGTTTTACAGTTTTGAATACTCCCTTTATCCAATGGTTGAGCTTTACATGTTTTATGCGGAGGAAAAAGGAAAATAAGTCTATTGGGTAAATGCAGGTTGTCAGGATGTTTGTGGGAACTTGCGTTGTCCAGAAGAAGAATCTTCCTATTTTCTCCCACCATTATTCTTTGCACTCGAATGAGAGCTTACAGAAAATTTCTCTGGTCATCCAACTGTTCTTATTACAATCATAGAAAATAGGAAGGATTTCCTGTGGAACATCTTTTTAGGCACTGTTGCTTTCATGATTCTCAATAGAAATTGGTTTTATCTTGTTGGTACCCGTCTGGTTTACGCAAAGACCCAATGTCACTCTCATCTTGCTTTTCCATCCTCCATGGCATTGCTCTTCTTTCAATGCCTAAGTTGTTTCAGAAAGAGCATTTTTGAAGATCCCCATCGCATCAAAATTAAATCCTTTTTCATGGACATATTCATTGATAAGGGCATCATTTTCCATATGCCATTCAGAAATGGCATCATTGTTGATAGCGCCAATCGGCCGGCCGACTGACCTGACAAGTACTGGACCACAGAAAATGACAGTTCATTAAATGTCTCAGATGACCAAAGCCAGTAAAAAGGGCTTACCACCTAAACTTGTATGGTTACGCCATACATTTACAGCTATGCCATGGAAACAATACCATTGCAGTTGCATATTTGCTAGAAGTTACATATTAAACATCATACCTTGCTGTGGAAATCAGTATCACTAAAATAATCCCAAATGTTATTCTTAGAAAGTAGTAAGTGAAAAAATGTTCATATTCAGAATGTGAATTGCTCGAAGTTTTCACATGCCAGACTATAGAGGTTTAACCTTATGTCATTAAACATTGCAATGATATATCTTTAAATGTCTCAGGCAGCCATATGTACTAGCCAAGGAACCTGGCATCTTTATAAGGGCTTGAACATTTTTCCATTTCAAAAACTGAAGCTAACATCAGTTTGCAATTTTAAATTAGATATAGTTTTCATTCTTCCCATTGTTATGAGAAAATAAATTTTAAGTTACTATTTGTGGCCCATGTGGTTATCTCATTGGCTTGCTGAGAAAAATTAATGATGAAACGTTACATTTCCAAACCACAGGATCCAGTATTGTTTTCCGGAACCCTGCGGATGAATCTGGATCCATTTGAACGGCACTCAGATGCTGACATATGGAGAGCATTGGAGCATGCTCATCTGAGTAGTTTTGTCAAGTCTCTCTCTGCTGGTCTGCAGCACGAAGTTTCAGAAGGAGGGGAAAATCTAAGGTGAAGCAAGTTAATTTGTCGATAAATTTTAAAGGTTACATATTCCCTTCCTCCGTTCTGCAAATATGTTTGGTTTCAAGTGGTAATGTTATGATATTGTTCATACTAACTTTTTATGTGAGTTAAAGAAGTTATGTACTGCAAAATAGGTGCTTGATTTGTGACGGCGTATTTTCATTTACTGAGAATCTATTGAAATGCATAAACTCTTCCTGTATTCCTAAGCTGTATTCCTAAGTGAACTGAATTCTGAATTGAAATACATAACTACATGCATACATTTTGTTGATCTTATGAAATAACGAAGAATTAAGTTAATTTTTAATGGTGTCTTGACCTTTTTGCTGCATTGATGGAATCAATCAAACCTGGCTCCAGAAAAGTGCCAATTATCCATAAAATCAAAAGCATTCATTGTGATATGTAGATCTAATTCGTGTGCAGATGTAGTTCACTTTAATTTCTGCAAAGATGGCAGTACAAACAAATATGAGGAGGCTATTTAAAAAAACACCTAAGCTTTCCTGTATATCCTGTGCAAGAGACAAGTTTTCATAGGGAAGTGGAATATCCCTGCTTGTCTCAGTCAAAGGCTATAAATGTTTTGCGGGTATCCCTCCATGAGGCTAAATGTAAATTGGAGGGGTGGGCTGTACAGGACCCCTTGGCACTTGGACCTCTTCAGATCCATTGTGCCAACCCACATTTAACCTGCCCGTCACTCGCAGACAGAGCACCGCGGTAGAGGTATGGAGAAGGGTCTCCCATCCAACCTCTGTCTGGGCCCAACTTTGCTAGACTTTGGTGATCTCATGGGAACTGGTGATTCAACGTGGCTAGGTCCTTGCCTGACCTCTATGTAGCAGTGAAAGGGTTAAATATTTTAAATAATTAATCAATTACTTATACTTATTATCATTAGAATCCATTTTTAAATAAATGTCATACTGACAGAGACTTTTCCCTGAATTTGCATAAATCCCTTGTCAGTAGACTAACCTTATACTGTTGACTCATTATTATGTTCAATTATGTTCTTCAATAACTGATTATATTCAATTGATGAAAATCTGATTTTAAATTTTTTTTATAAAACACTTCAAGTCAGCTCATGTTGATTTGGGCTCTTAATCATTTCCCTTACTTTGCTATCTTTCTCATTTGATTATTGGTTTTTTACAAAATAAAATTTTATTTTTACAGTGTTGGGCAAAGGCAGTTAATATGCCTTGCAAGGGCGCTCTTGAGAAAAACCAAAGTTCTGATCCTGGATGAAGCAACTGCTGCTGTAGATTTAGAAACTGATGAGTTGATTCAGGTGATGATAAAGGGATTATTTTTGGGTTAATTTGTTTAACAATTAATGATGACTGATTTTGATTAATTTTTTTCTATTATCCATCCTTTTTATCTAATTTTTTTTAGACAACAATCCGAACTGAATTCAAGGAATGCACCATTCTTACCATTGCTCACAGGCTGAATACGATCATGGACAGTGACAGGTAATTTTAATTTACTGAATTTATAAATTGTTAGCATAGGAAGAATTTTTATACTTAATAATGATGAAGGATAAAATATTGATACCAGGAGTAATATTTTTGGTTGTAAAAACTTGTGGCTATATGCCCATATTGAAGGGAAATGCTAGTTACATAATTAGTACAAGGCAAATGATGTGGAGTACAATTATATCATTTTTGTTTCACCTCCATTCATTTGAAAGAAAGCTACTTAAAGGTTGGGGTGAAACAAGGGGGGTGGGCATTGCCCCCCCCCCCTCCCCCCCCCCCCCTCCCCCCCCCCCAGAAGTCAAGAGTTTGTGGCCCACTTTTTAATGGACACTAAAATTATTACTAGCGACTCCGCTCTGATTTTGAACGCTGCACAAAATTGGGACAGTCTACAGTGACCTCTCTTTAGGACGTTCCTTGATAGCACGTCTTTCTCGTTAGTACGTTCATTTCCTTATATTCGCATCACAGTTCATGTAAATAACACTATTTAGCACGTTTTGCTTACCTCTTTAGCACGTTCAAAGGAGGACCAAACCAAATTTTTCCCAGGAAAATAATTGCCGTATAGGTTGATTTTACGATGGATATCTCGCAAAAGGTTTAAATCATACATTAAAATTATTGTTCTTGCTTACAAAAATACTTTAATAGGGGTAATATGGTGAAAAAATATTTATGTAGAATTAAAAGGACACCCAAAAGACCCGAATTTTATCGCGATGTTTGTTTGTTTTACACATTTCGACTTTATACTAGGCCACCTCAACATACATGCTGGACACTCACTCCTACAGGCACGTAGCCACGGGTGGGGGGGCGGGGGGGGGGGTATATGTAGGCACCAAATGGGCAAGACTGATTTGTTTCAAGTTATGCCAATTTCACCCCCAATTTCCCAACCACTAATTTCATCAGGCCATCGTGAAGCACGCATTAGAGTAAATAATTTTAGTTTTCAACATGAGAAACTAATAATTTACTAAAATTGACTGTAAAAATTGTTTTTGATTTACCTAACTTTTGCAATGTATTTTTCCATTTCAAGCTTGTTCTGCTAAATATGTATTGTTATACAATATAACTTATTCATACCCATGATTGGATAGATAAATTTCTCGTCAGGGCAGCTTTCACTGACCTTTTTGCCGGCTTCTTCATATAAAACTGTAGCTCTTCATTAAAATTTTATCAGTGTTTCCGAAAAGTAGAACAAGTGTGCAACCTGAAAATTGTCGTCATTAACAGTTATGTATGTATTCAATGAAGTTGGAAACTTCATTTAGTTCTAAGCGAGTATTACTGCATAATAATAATGCTACTGAGGTTTTCTTAATTCAAAATGTGCTCGGTACCATTAAACCATAAATACAAAGTGAATGACAATGGTGATAAGAAACTAAAAGAAATTCAGCTGTCAAGCTAACGCCAAATTGAAGAATACTGAGAAAATACTATTTCGAGCATTAAGAAAACAAATTAAGTTATACTAAATGCCAACAGTTATGAGGAAAGTGAAAGGAATTTAACTTGCAACCTAGTATGCCAAGGTAAAGAATTAATAGGCATGTTAATTATCATCTAATTTTGTTTTTACCACCAGTAACTTTGCCGTCTTAGGATTCCAAAACCACAAAGATCCATATCAAATAGTAATATTGCATAAAAATGCAAATACTAACACTAACTACTACTACAAAACACTAATACATACGATTAAAACAGCACTTTTCACTCTCCCAACCATGAACATACAAATGTCAACAGTAAAAGTCGTACAAATAAGCCTGTAAAATATTGAGCAACACCTTTTGTTCATATTTCTTTCGTGACGCAAAAGAGATTTTTCGTCCCATGTTGGAGGACTGTTTATCGAGACGGCCTTGTAAGATATCAAAACTACGCAAGTACCAATACTTCCTGACATTAAATGTGAGACAACTGATTAGCATTGGGAAAGTCTGAGTTGAAAAGAAAATTATTAATTGAAAAGCTCATCCTCCTTCGAAAAGTAGACAAAAATCCACGTATGAAGCGTGTTGAATTAGTGGCAAAAATTGAAGTTCTGCCGTCAATACTGAACTCGAGGTCATTCAACTCAATGCATATGTTGTTCGGCATTTCCGTCTTCGCTCTCAACTCATTTTCAAAAATATAAAATTCAAATAAAGTATTGCAGCATGGTCAAGTGTTATGACGTTAATAGATTCTCATTAAAAATGTTAAATTGAAGATAAAGGTGTTTGTGTGCTTCTAATGTTGCATACTTATGGAGAAATCCGGTTTTGTAAATTTGGTAGAATAACTTAAACGAATTATTATTTTTATTATAAGTATTCTACCGGTGAAGGTAGGTTTAAATGGACATTTAATTCTTCCCACCCCCTAAATTTCACACGATGTCCCTCTTCAGCCCCTCATACCTTCTGCCACCTATCATTCCATCCAAGCTACCCGTTCTTCTTCTCCCTCTTCCCCGCTTACCCAACACTCTTCCCTCAATCACTTCCTTCAAAACACCATCCCCTTTTATTACCTTTTCCATCCACACCTTCTGCCTTCTCCTAATTTCATCTATCAAATTTCTTTCCTCTCCTACCAATTCTAGCACTTCATCGTTCGTCTTCCTTTCGACCCACTTTATTTTCTCCATTCTTCTCCACACCCACATTTCAAAAGCCCTAAGTCTATTTTCATCTTCTTTTCGCAAAGGCCACGTTTCCGCCCCATATAGTGCAACGCTCCATATTAAACTTTTCACTAGTCTTTTCTTCACTTCCCTACTCAAGGCCCCTGTCATTAGCTCACGCCTACGAGTAACGGCTTCTTTTGCCAATGCAATTCTCCTTCTCACTTCAATGCTGCTATACCCTTTTTCTTCCAACACACTACCTAGATAGGTAAATTGCTCTACCTGCTCTAGCTTCTGACCTCCCACTTTTATCGTTATGCTGGCTCTTTTTGTTCTTGAAAACCGCATTACTTTCATTTTCTTCTGGTTTATCTTCATCCCGTATCTCACTGATTTTATTAATTTCCCCCCGACCTTCACTCCAGCCTCCAGTTCATCCCAAGCCCTTCTCACCATTTCCTCCGAGTATATGTTGAAAAGTACCGGTGATAAAGGACAGCCCTGCCTAACTCCCCTCCCTATTGTTGCCCAATCCGATTCTCCATCTGCTACTCTCACCTGCGCCTTCTGCGCCATATATAAATTCCGAATCAGTCTCCTGTCTCTCCAGTCTACTCCTATCTTCCGCAATATTTCCATTAACTTGTCCCACCTCACTCTGTCGAACGCCTTTTCGAAATCAACAAAGCACGCGAATACGTCCTGATTGTATTCTAGGTTCCTTTCCACTAGTATTCTCATCACTGCAATCGCATCCCGAGTGGCCCTCCCCTTCCGAAATCCAAACTGATCCTCGCCTAGGAATTCATTTGCTCTCTTTTCCATTCTCCTATTGATGATTCTAAGCACTACCTTTGCCGCATGAGAAATCAAACTTATCGTTCTATAGTCTTCACATTCCTTTGTCACCCTCTTTTTCGGTATAGGTATCAGCACGGTTTTTACAAAATCCTCCGGCCAAGCCCCCTCCTCGTATATTTTACGAACAAGTTCATAAAATCTGTCCCTTCCTCCTTTTCCTAGGTTCTTCAGAAGCTCAGTTGGGATGCTATCAACCCCCACCGCTTTTCCTGCCTTCATTTCTCGCAGTGCCTTCTCTATCTCACTATCCAGTATTCCGGGGCCCACGTCATCCTGATCTACGTCCTTTTCCTCTTCTATGTCCAAGTTGCTAGGCCTATTTTCGCTATCATACAGTTCCTCAACATATTCCCTCCAACGACGTTGGATCTCCTCTGGCTCCATAGCTAAATTTCCCTTTCTGT
The DNA here is from genome assembly GCA_933228895.1 of Platycnemis pennipes. Classification (NCBI taxonomy): domain Eukaryota; kingdom Metazoa; phylum Arthropoda; class Insecta; order Odonata; family Platycnemididae; genus Platycnemis; species Platycnemis pennipes. The sequence continues at coordinate 61,195,704 of OW121853.1, forward strand.
CTTTGATGCACGGGACCGTTTTCCATTTCTTATTTCCCGATAACATTCTAACCTTTGAGTACAGACTGCCTATTTCTCCTTCTCTCTGGAGTCTCTCCAGCTCCTCGCATTGCCGACTCCACCACTTTTCTCTTGCTCTCTTTGTATCTCTCCTAAGCCTGTTGTTAATCTCCTTATAACGCCTTTTGCCTAGCTCTGTATTTACATTTTTCCATTTCCTTCTTTCGTCTATCCTTTCCATCATTTCCGCTGTTACCCATGGTTTCTTGATCCTCCTAGTGTCTACTGTTCCTATTGTTTTCTCCGCTGCTTCTTTTATGCCCGTCTTTATCATTTCCCATCTTTCATCTATTGTTCCTCTTCCCTCCTCTTCCCTCATGCATCTATCCACAATCTCCTGGTATTCCCTCCTCTTCCCTCCAATCAGTGCTCCTACATCCCACCTTTTTATTTTCCTTCCTACTTTCAACCTCTTTAGTCTCATCTCACATTTCATCACCACCAAGTTATGGTCGGAGTCGGCATCTGCACCTGGGAAACTATGCGAGTTCTTTACACTATTTCTGAATCTTTGCCTAATCATGATGTAGTCTAATTGGTACCTTCTAGTATCCCCCGGCATTTTCCACGTGTACCTACGCCTAGGGTGGTGCTTATACCACGTATTTGTAATCACTAAATTATTCCTCCTACAGAACTCCACTGCTTTCTCGCCCCGGTCATTCCTTACACCCAGACCATACTCCCCTACTTCACTTCCGTCCCTCCCTTCCCCTACTACAGCGTTCCAATCTCCCATAACTATTAGGTTCTTCCTGCCCTTTACTTTCCCCATTACTTCTTCCAACTGGTCATATACTTCGTCAACTTCCTCTTCTCTATGCCCCCCTGTCGGCATGTAAACCTGTACTACGACTACATTTTCCGGCTTAGCTTTGATTTCGATGGCTAGTATTCTATCGCTTACCTGTTCCACATTCAACACCCTTTTTCCTAATGTTGCATTCAATACGACTGCTACTCCCCGCTGGCTCTCTTCCCCTCCACTGTATATAACCCTGTACTTTTCACTCCAGAAGTCCCCCTGGTCTCTCCATCTCACTTCGCTTAGTCCCAACAAATCGATCTTTCCCCTCTCCATTTCACGCTTAATGTTCTCTAGTTTTCCTGCCCTTAACATAGTCCTAACGTTCCATGTCCCGATCCTTAGCATTGCTGCTCTCTTCTCTGGTTTATTCTTCGCCGCCGCTGCTGTTGCCGCTGCTGCTGTCATTCTTTTCGTGCAAGGATTTCGTGAGATGACGACCGCAGAGTCCTTGCTTACCCTGCTGCCGGGCACGACACCCGTTCCACTAATTTGGTTCCGGGCCCCGTAGTTGCCAGGATTCAATTCTCTATTGTTCAAGTCCATTGTGATCTTGGGAGAGTTTAATTGAGGTGGTTTCCCGTTGCCTGCCTCAATAGTGTTTTTAACGTGACACCATCACTTGTTAGGCCGCCCCACTGGGGTCAGACGCCTTCTCACAGCCGCCTCACTGAGGAACAGACGCTGCGAGTACGGTACGTGGACTACCTTTCGTCAGGCTCCTACCCTTCGACCTGTCTGGCATGGGTGACCCTACCAGGAGCAATATTAGTTACTCCCGCCAGTGTAGCTCTAGGGGTCACGGGAACACGCAAGCCCCAATCCCACCACGACAAGGCGTAGTCCATGGGGAAGGGCTTAAACGAATATAAGTAAATAATTTGAAAATCAAGGGCATCATGAAAAAAGTAAAATTCATATTCTATCAAAATTCCCTTTCATTGGTCATTTCATATTGTTATGACAACCGCCAAAGTGACGCTGCCCTCTGCTACTCGAAAAAAATTGTGCAATTTTTCATCCTCACTGCAAAGAGATGCCACAAAAGTGATTATTAAAACAAGTCCTACCTGCATTAAACGAAAGACTGAATTATCTATACACTGATATGCTCTGTATGAATATCACTTCTTCCGTTTTTGAGATTTAAATCCTTCAACTTGAGCCTTTTCACATGGACTGTATATACAAAACGTGCTTTTTGGCCATGGTCGTTATAATTAGTTACTGAGTGCCCACCAACGTAAGGTATCGTACGTATTTTCTTGAGAGGTGTAACAATTGCAAATGAAACTTTGTTACAATGAATGAACAACAGCAATCTACGAAATATGAACTAACTTGACCGCATATGTTCCCCTCTAAGTTATGCAACCACCCTCTCTCTCTCTTCCCCCCCCCCCCCCCCCCCTCGCTGCTTTTACAGAGTTTTCAAGGAGTTTGCCCCCCCAAGTACCGGGATGTTGTTGCACCGCTGCTTAATGGTTAATTTTAAAAAATGTTGCTTACGTATTATTTTTTCCAGTCCAAAATATATTCTACTTTAATACCACAGATAATATCAGCTGGCTCAGGCATGTTAACTTCTTGTTGTCGAACTTAGATATCTCCTTTTCTTAATGAAAAAGTTTTTAAATATGTGATGATCATGTACTGAGTGTTATGTTGATGCTGGAAGTTATAATTACCAATCTGGGCTTAAAGTAGAGGAAAAGAAAATTATTAATTGAAAAGCTCAATTTGCTCAAGTGCAAAGTAGGTGTTTAATGTCAAACAATTGTGTTTGGGCAACTGTGATATGCAACTGTACCTGTAAGAGCCTAAAGAATATATGTACCTGTGAGAGCCTAAACTTAAGAGCCTTACAAAATGAGCCATGGAAGTGAAGTCAATTCTAATATCTCTGGTAATGTGTTGCCTGAGTCAACACATGTATGTATTTGCTTTACAAGTGCTTCGTTTATTACAATATTTTTACAATTTGATTCTTTCTTCTCTTTGGTGTAGGTTGAATATAGAATGTCTTGCTGAAATGTCTACCTTGCCCTTGATTAGATGTTTTTAAGTTCACTTTAAAAATTCCTCTTGAAGTCTCATTCATTGCTTCCGGTTCCTAAACTTAACTTTGATTTAACCTTCTCAGTAGATTGAAGTAAGTTATTGAGGCCTGCTGTTCAGTTGAGTGAAAAATGGCATTCGTCATACATATACACCTTTGCATGAGGCAATGTAGCCACAGCATCGCATTTTCCACGACTATATCGCAATTATTTCCCAAGTCTTGGACTAGATATTCGTGTTGACATAATTCCTGGTATTGTAGCCATCTCGATTTAATAGAGGTGAAGGAATACAATATTAATAATGACATTATGATTTAAAGAAGAATTCTCCAAATGAATTGTATTTATTTATCTCGTGTGCATTTTTTTTTAGATATTTTGATGTTCTGTTCACATGACATTTGCATCTCTCAAAGTCAGTTTTCCCCTGCAGTCTGTGGAAGAAATTATCTCATTTTATATTTACTGAACAAAAAATGCTCTGGCAAACTGTTAAGGGAGGCTTGGCCATTGTTTTTGTTTACCCCCAAAATCACCTAAACTGTTTTTGTGCACGTCCATTCTCAAGAGTTTGTGACAGTAGGTAGGTTGGTGATCAGGAAAGTATGATAACTGCTCATTACACCTTTTAATTAAAATGGGCACTTATTCTGGGATGGGAGTACATATATAAATTTAAGTTTGAATCATTTAGCCATAGAAATGTACAATAATGATGGATTGGTGCAGTTGAAACATTATAAATGTATACATCCTCATTCCTTCTCGCATTCTTGCTGGAATTCCCCTGCGAGTATTTTTGTCTTCATATTGATAATCAAATACATTTTTTTCCAGGGTCATTGTACTTGACAAAGGTATCATTGTGGAATATGATTCACCAGCCAAGTTATTGGAATCCAGATCTTCAGTATTCTTCGGAATGGCAAAAGATGCCGGGCTTGTTTGAATTTTTTCTATCTCTCCGTTGTAATCCTTTGCTAATATGCATCCACATGGACCACGTTGGCTCAAAGGAATGCTTGTGCTCAAGGCATTGTTGGGGAACCAGAGATACTAACTCTCTTGCCTTGAAGCTTAAGTGGGCCAGTCTGTTAGGTACTTAATCGCTGCAGAGGTACTTTTTACTCGAGGGTCAATATATAAACTTCTCATCTTAATCTAAGGTTGTGCGAATTTTTGGCGTTTTTATAATGTAATCTGCTCTCACTGCCAGAAATTATATGGTAACTCTGTCGAGACTGCTATAACAATCTGTTATCTACTTCATTTTGAAGTCTTTTTTTTATTGAGATGATAAGAGTCAAGTTGCTGGATTTGAAAATGGTGGCAAGGGAAATGTGTAATGAGATTTTGTCAAGCAGGCGTAAAGAATGCTGTATTTAACTGTGTCATGTACTTAGTTTTTCATATTTTGCTCATTTGGTAAATAAGATGATGTGGTAATTAACAAAGTTGAGATTTTTTGTGGAGATGTTTAATTTTAGTTTATTTACAAATGGCATGTACTTTAAATAATGAAACATTTTATTCTTTTGGGTGATAATACATATTTACATTTTAAGGAGAGACATGAGTTATTTTTTTTTGCTGTTACGTGTATGTACTTGAAGTGAATAGCCTTCTTTTGTTTTGAATATAGTAAAGTAATCCTGGAACTCTAATCAATCGTAACCTTGGCTATGCTCTTTTCAGTTTTAATAAGTAACTAATTGATATTCTTACTCCACAAAGAAATGTTGGCTTTATAGCTACTAAAAAACAATCCAGTGGCTGATTGAAGTGTGAAACTTGCATATTTAAGTTTGTAAATGATATATTTTATACAATACTTTTTGGAGCCTCACTGACTAGAGTTTTCTGTTCAAAGTGTTTAAATTCCTCTGTTTTATGAAAGAGTGACTCAGGCCAGGTTTTTTTCGTTCGTCTTGCCACACTATTTTGTTACAGATATTGCCCTTTTATGTAAGTTGTTCTAATAAACTGCAGTAGCATCACCCAGGCAATTATTGCAGTGTTCATGAATTTCATTCTCATCTCCAATTTCATATTGAGTATTTATTTATTCATTTTCATCATCAGTTGTGCATTCGTTTTGAAGTGCATATATATTGCAGTTTTATAGGTCTCTGTACTTTGTTCATACAGAAAAATGCTCTTGGGTACAACTCCTCCTCACAAAAAATTGGGTATTGTACTTACTTAATGAATGATATTTTTATTTAGCTTATATGTACACTTTTGATGCAGTTTTGAGAAGTGGGAAATCATAAAATGTTTGCTTGTTTTTATGGATTTGTTCACACTAGTTTGGTCGACTGGCATACACCAGAAAGACTATTGACATAAGGCGATTAAAATGCCATTCTTAGGTTGGTACTGGATAAAAAAAAGTGTTCATCACGTTTTTGTTGAGCTCTCTGCAACTGTGGAACAGGTCCATTCTTAAAAAGTTCCTAGATAGTACCTAAATGCTTGTACTTTATCAGGCATGGCTAATGAAATATGAGGATAATAATCCATAAAAAAATAATGTTTTAACAGTCTTGGATGTGATGGTATCTGGGTTTTGTATGATACATATTTAGTAAAATTACAATTTGTTAAACTAAAATTGTATTTCATTATGAATAAATGTATTTTTGCAACTCTTAAAGAATGTGTATTATTTAAACATCTGTCCTAGTCATTTCTATGGAATCTAAGAGACTGATGGGTAAGGCCTTGGAATTCTTGTAGAATGCCATCAAACTTGAGAGGTGGAAATTACAGTACATTCTGTTTCATCTTGAGATTTTCTTAAAATGAGGGTGTAAAAGATTATATGCTTTCCAGATCATTTCCTGACTATTTGTCAATCAAAAGGCTCGTGGTTTTCCAAAATATTGGTATTACTAGAATTATGGATACATCATTTTAAAATAAAGAAATTCTCCAACAAAATAAATCTATTTGAGCCACAACAGAAATTGGATCTGCGCATTCAATATTCATGTAAGTATCAATATTTATGAGTCATTTCCTTATCATTATTTTTCCTACACATGTATGTTTCCTTTTCATGTGTCAAATGCAATCAGTTCTGCACAGGAGCACTTAACATTTGCATGTAGAGCAGCTACCAGCATAAAAACAATGACTTCAATCAACGTTCTTGTAAGTCTCTCAAAAAAATTTTGAATCTCCAGACTTCTTTGAACATACTTACTGTATGCATGCTGTAGTCATTAACTTTTTCATCAAGCTTACTTTGTTGTTTTCAAGCCACATATTATTCTATATTTGGTGCAAATCAAATCACTGAATTGCCATAAAAATTGGAGCAATTATAATATTTTACTAAATTATCTTATGGTATCTCATTAACATTAAGTTTCAATGTCTGTGACTGATTTTAAGTGTGTTGTCCCTCTCAATCATTCTGTGACTGCTTGATACCTTCAACAGAAGAGCTAAAATTGTTTTTGTGTAGTATAATGATGTAGGTACTAATAATGGATACATAAATGTTAAACCATCACATGTGCTTGATGCTAGTGAAATTGAATATTGTCTAGTTATGGTACAGAGGCTTTTGTGGTGATTTGCTGGCTTTTGTTTATTCAGGTTTTTTCCATGTTGATTCATGTTTAGGACTACGGTTTTGCTGGCATTTATGCTAGCCGTTTTTGGACCTGAAGACACTAGCCAGATTACCAACAAAACTATTGTCCTCGAAATGAATCCATTTGGAAAAAACTGAATAAACAAAAGTTATCTAAATGTTTAAAGACTGATTGTAAGGGTTAGAGTTCTACTCTTTTGCCTGTGAAATCCACACACATTTATAGGAAGTGATATTTTTTCCTATGTTGTTCATGGTATCCTTATAGTTTCCCGTAATTTGAAAATTTCTTAGGCTGAATCTCAGGTTATAACTTCCTTTTTGAGGGATATTTCTTCAGGCAGTTCTGACCATAACAACTTAGGGTGGCATGGCACCCCAAATTTGGAAGATTCAATGTACAGTGCAGTGTGTGCATTGTACATTGAATCTTCACTATCTCAATGTTAATATTAACAGGCGGTGGAGTCTTCTCTATAAACTAAGCCTCTAAGGTTGAGAAATCCTCTCACCCAAACCATAGAGCCAAGAATATTTTAGTGCTGCCATTCCTTCCTGGTTCCTAGGTTCAAATGCCTGGAATTTCTCATTCCCAGTAGTGACTGGACCGAGATAAAACAGTACCTTACCATGGGACCATAAAACATTTGCCAATCTCTAGCCCACGGCTCCTCTCATTTCATTCGCTAGTTTCAGCAATTAAATTTAATTAATTCAGTTCATACTCATTGGAATTCTGGGTAGGACAAAACAGTCATATCTCATAGATAACTGAGTGGTCTGCATGTTTAATAATTGTAGATTAATAAAGTTGAAATTATATTGCGTAAAATGTTTAAAGAAGAATAGTTAACATGAAAAACACATTGGTCAGAAATCGCCTAAAGATCAATAAAAGGAAAATAAAGGTAATGATATTAAGTAGAAGACTAGAGGTGAAGACCATGTTAAGCCTGGGAAATAAAAGTGCGAAGAGATGAACAAGCAACCCAGATAGCAAGCCAGATGGGTTCCAGCCTGTATTTCTGCTGGATGAATCCAGCTGGACAAATCGCCTGGAATCCAGCTGGAATAAGTAGCTTAAATCCAGCTGGACTAGTCAAATCTGTATCCAGCTGGAGTATGCAGTTGAAATCCAGCTGGTTGAGACAGCCTGGAATATTAGCTTTAATCCAGCTGGAATCATAAGCACAGCTGGAATTTAGCTGGATTCCAGCTTTACACTGGATTAATCCAGCTGGATTTATGCTTGCACCCTTGGAATCCAACTGGATTCTAGCTGGCTTTGCTATAACCAGTGATGGGTGAAGCAAGTAGGAAATATGTAGTGAGTAGAATAGTCCAGTTGAAGAGGTCTAATCTACTGAAAAGGAGATTTACTTACAGATGGAATAGCAAGCATGGAAGTAAGGAAATATCTCATTAGAACGTACATCTGCAGCATGCTTCTTTATGGCGGTGAGGCATGAATGATGTTGCAGCAGAGAAGTGAAGACCAGAAGCATTCAAAATGTGGTGCTATAGATGAATGATGATGATAAAATGGGTTGACGTAGTGAATTACCAAGAAATCCTGAAAAGAGTAAGAGAAAAGAGATGTCGTATGGAAACTTCTCTTTTCCCCCACTCTTCTCAGGACTTTTGTGCAAGTCACTCGATCGATCCGTGAACAATTTTGAAAAGAGGATGGGACAACTTAATCGGCCACCTCTTGAGACATGATGGACTGATGAAGTCAACCGTTGAGGAGCAAGTGAGCGGGAAGAATGGAAAAGGAAAGCCTTATATGAGATTTATGGAGCAACTAGTGAAGGATGTGAAAGAGAATTATGTAAAGAATTGTATAATTGAATTATGCCGTAGTTTTCTCTTCTAAACGAGTGTTGAACTAATCATCTTCGTATTTTTATGGGTCAATTTGCCGCTCGTGGATAAATGCTAATTATCTATCGCGACCTGGATACTTCTCTAGTAAAGGTTTCAATGATGTGCTCTTGAAGGGCCTGAGGACGAATCCTGTTTTGGACGAGGTGACCGTTATCTCGCGATGATTAATCTTCGCCAAGTTGTTGTGATGCTACATCTATTGTCGCCGTGTCGGTAACACCCCCTCATTTGCGAACTCCCCGTGTTCGACGAACTGAATACGCGGGTACAATAGATACCTTGCTCCTAATTGTGTCATCCCTCGCCCCGCGCTGCTATTGTTTCGCGAGTTCAGCGAGTTCCTCGTAACACACTCAAAAGCCACAGCAGCAATTACTAGCGTTGCAAAACCCGATTGCGCCGACTCCGATTACCCCCAATCCATTACAATTTAAACCGCAAGACCTCACATATGCCCAGGGGTGTATTTTTACCCTAAGCAATATGGACTGGAGAGGATTTTTCTTCGACGCAGTAGAATTTAATGTGCGAAGAAAATATTTTGTTGTTAATCGGGATAGACGATCGATCACAAAATTCACAAACGCGGATATGCATAGGTACGTTAGCGTCTGCTCTTGAGCTACGGCGCCAAGGGCACTGCTGAACATCCCGACCTACGGAGTACCTACTTCGCTTGAAGCACTCAATAGGGGACCGAGATATTTCCCCGCAAAACGTCTCTCAGGGGATATGAACCCGGGCCCTGAGGATGTGATTCTAATATTCTAGCGACCACTCCATTCCGTTCCTCGGGAGCAAAGGTTCTTAGCCTTCAAGTCTAGCGTCCCACTTTCCATCCTCGGGAAAACCAAGAGACTGAAGCGTTGAATTTTTTTTCGACTTTTCGCGCGATATGTTGTTAAATACGCTCGTCGTAGACGATATCCTGAGTCCCACTCGTGAGACGCATCCCACCGTGTAGGAAGTACTCCTCTAAGAGATTTTCATTTCCACCTGACGATGGTTTATCAACAATCGAAACCCAGGTCGAAGTAAAAACTTTTATTTTGTGGAAAAGTGCATGTGTATTATTTCAGTATGTACAAATTCCACTCGATTCTGCGAGAATCCTCGGATTTTATTTTTTCATAATGTACTTTGCCCTCTTTAACTTCAAAATCTGGTCGTTCCACCTGTGCGTTCGTCATGTTATTTTTCGCGATGCCTCTTTGATGGGGATGAAATAAAGCAATAGTGTGCAGACGCGTGCTATTTCTCGAATTAAACCTTAAAAGCCGAATCGCGTTCAATAAACAGAATATCCATGTGGTGTCTTCGCCTTTGTCGAACAGCGACTTCCTTGACCATCATCTGTGGTTTTGAAGTTTGTCCCCGCACTTAAAAGCTCTTCAAACGGAGAGGTACAAGGATGGGATTGGAAGGGTGGAGAGAAACCCGGTGCCTGGTCTGGCCATTGGCCTGGTCTTAATATAAGCTTAACACAGCTTAGCGTCACATCCGACGGACGGAGCACTGAACTCGAATGCTTTCCACAAAGCTAATCAAGTACAGGTAGTTACCGATGAAAAATATATCCCACTGTCGGGAGTCGACGCCGGGCCCTCGGGAGGAGATATCAGTACTCTTAACCACTACACCAACCCGATCCACCACTTGACCTCCCAGTTGAACGCAGACCTTCGCCCTGCTGGACGAATGCGCCCTCCTGGGACAATTTTATTCTAAGGCTTGATTTACCTATCACGAAATAGGGTAGTTTCCTTCATCAAAGAAAACGGATTTCATTAATTGCGATTTGTGCCCTGCCATAAATGTATTTAATTTACGCAAAAAGTTTGTATTGAGAAATCCCAGTTTACTAGAGAATTAAATGTTAATTTTAAGGCCATTTGAAAAGGCTCTGAAATGGCGGTGTGCGCTGCCTTCATGCTGACGTAACAGGAAGGTAGTTTACGTTGCGAAGCATAGGAAAATTCGTCTCCTGAACTTACCGTTGTATTTCAGGGCCCCTCAGCTCTAGTGAATATTTATTAGTATTAACCTGTAAAAACTATCAATGTTGGAAAAGAATTCTCAGTTAAACATGGTATTATTAGTCATTTTATAGGCTCAAGGACGTCCTGCTCGCTGTGTCTTCTGCTACGACGAAGCATGGCGTGAAGGTCGTGCGGCGATAGGCGAACTACATGATATGCTTGTGAAAGGAATACTGACTGATTTTAAATGAATCAACTGCATAAGTCATGTTAAATAAATAAATAAAAGTTAATTATAATTAATTAACGGAATAAATATGCCTCCAATACTTGTTCATAAGCTTTAACGGAGTGCGGCGTCTATTTGGAAGCGTCCGCAGCACCACCTGGTGGCAGGTAGAGGAAATAGTTTGACGTCACACGTAGGATTAACCGGCATGCAATAGTTTGCCGTCGCGTTTTCGCGCCATTGATTTTTTTCACTTTTTAATTAATGAGAGAAAATACTTAACGTCATTTAAAAATCGAACGGCTTAAAACACGTACTCCAGAGGTTATAAACTTTCGATCAAGACAATAAAAAAATAATAGGAAACTACCCTATTGCACACTTTAGGCGTATAGATGAGCGTGTATAAGGAATGCTTATCTCCGCTAGGGTTTTTGTCTCCGGAGCTGGGAGGCAGTAGTGGAAAAAAATCTGTTGCAGGCAACAAAGGTCGAGTCTAAAGATAGGGGCCAGCAAACTTAGGGCCACGAGTACATGAGGCTCAATACGTCCATACATCTCTACCGCTGAATTGAGATTGAATACAAAAATAAAACTCATAGTTTCACCAATAAATAGCTCACTTCGGCATTAGTAAAATAAATTATGATTGTTAAGTTACCGATGCCAACTTTGAATCGCGCCTTCAATTAAAAACAGCACTAGTGTTATCGTACCGGACGTACAGACAGTTGCTCTGGAGATGCGAGCTTATTGCTCACGCTGAGTAAAATCAATAAGGGAAATATGTTGTATGGAAACTTCTTGGTTGAATCAATATATAATTATTTCTCTTTCGTCACATAATATTAATTTAATGTATTTTTATTGACCTTGAATATTTTATAATTGTTGTGAGGGACAGGCTCACTCAGGACTGTACTCATGCGTTGTACAGCTCTAATAAGATCATGCAGACACGCAGAAATTAAACATTGCCCATCCTGATTATCTCCCTGGTAACTTTGATCTAATCCAGGACTGCACTATTCACGAGAAGATAAGGGCCGCATGGATATGGCAAACAAATTATCGCAAGCAGCAGATGAAGAATTTTGTGAAGATGGTCAGGTTTATGATGTTAAAAGAATATTTACCTAGCATACAAACGCGAATGTGTAATGTGATACATTATATTAATATTATATGCATCACCTACACGAATACATTTATATACAAAACACTCACTCAGCACTCAATTCACAAAAATGTGGGGGTTCATTGGCAGCGTACGTAATTTAGGGAGGGAAAAAAGTTGAAAATCAGCTTATGTAATATATGGATGGTCCCTTACTATTTACTCTTTAATTTCATCTCTATTTTCTGATCTACCATTGTATGCTTGGCATTTAAATATATTGTTAACATCAGAAAATATATCCGTCCTCAAAATTCTGCAGGAGATACAGTCTGCAGTTCCACTGACGATCTATCAGAGATTCCCAACTTAGTTCTTTAAATTCGGTCACACCATTGCTACCTTATTCATGTATGTGACTTGAGTATATATTACGTGAACATACATTTGAGGGTCACAGACCACTGCTAATAGTGAACCATCCCAGTTGATGCCCGCCTTATTAAGATGTTCGCATGTATTGGCACCACTAAGGAAGTGATTATGGAAAAATTTGTGCTCACGCATCGCCGAGGTTAAATATGCTACGGAGGTCGTAAATATTTCTCCCAGAGAGATGTGCTTTACTGAGGGAAGTGTGGTCTCGTGGGCGGTGTTTATCATGGCAAATATTGCCCGAGGGAGTAGGGAATGTTTCCGTTCGCCATGCGGTTCATTATTTTATTGGCTCGCCAGTTGTTTTGTCCGGGTTTCGTAATGCTCTTTCGCTAGTTCATCGTCGACCTTCGAGTAAGTGCGAACTTCCCCGCTGGGGATCTCATCGGATGTGTTGCCGTTCCGAGTGGGAATTGTCCGCAGCCAGAGCTGATTCCGTCGCGAAGGATGAAGGCGAGGGGTACCGTGAAGCATTTCCATATGTGCCAATTAATTTGACCCGACCTTAAATAGAGCCAATTTAGGTAAATTTCATGCTCATGGATGGCCTGGTGACTTCACTGTTCGTGATTCCGTTTCCCTGTAGAGTCATTCCATTTTAAATCAACAAATGGTCCGAGCTTCACCATCTCAGATTGCAGCTAAAATTAGTGCATTATAGATACTGTCAACCTTTCTGAGCCAAAAGCCGTTATCCATTTTCGCAGAAAAAAAAAATCGCCCCTTAATTATAGGCAGGCATGCATTGCGTTAACGCCTGAAAATCTTATTTTTAGATTATTTTTCTACAGGCTGCAGCAGTCTGGTTTTATGTGACACACACATGTAAAAGGTGTTAATAGAAAGCATATAAAGCCTGCATGTTAATAGAGGAGTTTTAAACGGACCTTTCGCAAGAATAAGTGTCTTTTTGTCACTGTAAATGCAACTTCCAAAATTCATTTTTTTTCACAATTTTAGCCTAAAATTATTCCATGAAATAATTTTGAAAACGGGCCAGTTCTTCCCACCGTAGCTAGTGTATTATACGTACCTAGTGTATAAATTTATATTAAAAAACATAAAATGTGAGCATTTACTACTGATAAAAGATCACTTGAATTTGAGAAATTTGGAAAAAATGGTTTTTCGGAGCTAAAAAAAGTCCATGTGGGACAGGGTTTAAAAATTATAAAAGCATTTTTTTAGTAAGTCTTAGTGTTGTTCTTTTAGATACAGAAAGAATTGTTTTGTTTTTTTTTAGAGGTTTGGGAGATATGGTCGGTGTAAAAACAGTGCTCAACTCCCTCACGTATGGGCCTAAACAGACTCTCATTCCAGTAATACTATACTTTAACCATCATTAATCCTCGTGGGATTGGGTTTAAAAATTAGAAAATCATTGGGTTAGAAAGTGTAAATGTCTTTCTTTTAGGTACAAAAAGAAATCTTTTGTGCATATGAGGGGTATGGGAGATATAGTCTATGTACAAACAGTATTCATTTTTCACAGGCATTCGTCATTTGACGCTTTTGTCTTTAATGATTTCTACGATTCCGTCGCGCTCCAGTTCGCTGTCCTGTGTCAAGGTTTAATATTTCCATTCCTCTCTCGAGTGTAATAACATTTTTGAACCTAAGTTACAGCGTTGCATACTATCTCATATGAACGTAGGTAGTAAGTGTGCGTATTTTTGATAGAACAATAATCTAAGGGTGTAGGGAATAGAAGGCGATATTTTTGGGGCATAGTTCATTAATTTTTCTGTTATAAACCGTCTCGAAATCAACGACCTCTCTTTTACCCCTAAAAAAACTTTGCTGTTACTCATGCTCGTCGTGTGCAGGTTGAGCCTGCACAGTTGCGCCCATAAATAATGGGCGTTTTGTCACCGCGGGAAATGAATTTTGTTATGGTAAACATATTTTATTTCACTAAATTACGGACGCTGGAATGTTACTTGCGTACAGTAAAGAGCCCACAGTGCTTCACTTATTCATGCGGTCGGTCTGCTGTTATTAATTATAAACTGAAGCCTGAGAGCTTAGTGCAGTATAGTTAGCTAGTTTTTATTCTGAATTAAATTTAATGGTCTAAATTTTCAATGAAGTGATAAGATAATCTCTACATATATTTTACACGAAAATTGTTGGTTCTATTTTTATTAAAGTTGTTTTCAACCAGTTAAATATTGACTCTTTTGAAGATGTAAATATTGTTCTTTTATCTGATCGAGGTATAGGAAACGAAGTCAAACGCACCACGGGAGATGACCATTTAAGCATGCGAAGATGCAGGGGCGTCGTAACTACTTTCGCCGGGGGAGGGGGGGGGGGGCTTGAAAAGGGCCCGGCTCCTAAAAAAAAGGACCCGGCAACTAAGATAAGGGCCCGTATTTTTTTTGCGGATAGGAAGGGTTAGAGACTGGATTTTCGATAAAAGAGCTTAGAATATGTCAGAAAGTACCCGCTTCGACTGAAAGGGCCCGGAGCAAATACAAGGGGAGGGGCCTTCGGCCCCCCACTTCCGACACCGCTGCAAAGATGCTATTGTACATACGTACAAAAACTAGCTAGCACTAACTGCCCGTAGTGTTACCTTAAGCGTTAAGAGGCGGTCCATAAACACTTATCCATTTCATATTAAAATAACCTATTTTACTTGGAACTGAGACGGTCAGCGGAAAAAAGTACGAAACTCTTGCGTAAACAGATGCTTATCCAGGTGTAAAGTGAGCGTATTGAACAAATGACCTATTTCCTTCTTCGTTCATACTAACATGCGTTGAGTGTGACATATGGTGATGAAATCCAGGGTAATTCTGAGCGAGGAAACGAAATCGTTAAAAAAAATTCCTTACATCTAATTAATGAAATTTTGTAGTCGTATTTCGCCCAGGCTTGCGTATGTTCAATTATTTTAGGAGCATAAACAGCATGGTAATTTGGATATTAAAGTCGAAAGTCCCCGGCAAGCACCCCATTCAACGGCGTCATTTCCTTCACTCCACCGCCCGCTTTGCTATTTTCATCCTCCGTGGAATAGCGTCCTTTCCGATTTCCTCATCTCCTCCCTTCCGCAATAATTCCGGGAATTTTGACTCCCCCTCCCCCACACGTCAGCCCATCTCCCTGACCCACACAGATAGCGCTCTGACCTTGCCTCCCTCCCTAACGCTCTTCGGCTCTCAGGTAGAGACCTTGATAAATGTGCGTGGTTCGAGTTGTGAGTCGTAAGTTCACACGACCGCCCGTTGTTTCCGTGGAATGCCCAGTCTTTCAGTGCACAAGCTGGGAGAAATACGGAGGTGTCTTCCACGGGAGTGTTTTTTTCCTGCGTAACTGCATGATTCATTCGATTCCCTGACCTACGTATGCTCGTATGATTTTCGTACGTTTGATTTAGATCCGTTTAGAAAATCCGTTCCTGTTGCTGTGATTCCTGGTGTAAATGTGCCCGCTTATGAATTCCTAAAAGTGGTCTCTGATTTATTGAAATAGTGAAACGTGTATCGGATTAGTCCTGTACGAAGGTAAGGATCTTCTTTAATGCTCGTGAATTATCCTCGCCGCGACCAATTCTTTATTGGATGTAAAATATGTTGCAGTTGATTTGTACGTTTGGTTGATATTGTTCATTAATTTTGTGAGCCGTGCCTCACAAAGAATACAATTTTCCCTTGCCAATTTCTTAATGCAGGCATTGAGATTGATAAGACTCCTACAAACTTAATGAAAATGTATTAGCATAGGATATGTGGGAGATAGGGCGCTACCTAAGGAGCACTTCAGCTCAAAATGTCCATGGGGCCCAACTTAGGTGATGGCCTGGCTAATAGCGCAGATCACACAAGTAAGAAATAAGTTTGGTATGTTTCACCCATGCTCTTAATTAGTTTGTTTTAGAATGTTTATTGCATATTATTCAAATGTATATCAATTTGTTCATTGTTTTTATAACTATAAACACGAATGCCATTAGGAATTTGGTTGTAATGAATGATTATGGTTCATTATGCAGATTAGCTAATTTAACTTATAACAGGAGAATGTTCCTTGTTCCTTTTTTCATCCTTTTTTCATCATTTTTAAGTTCATCCTTTCTTCTTTTATGAATTATAAGGCAATATAGTTCATCACAATTAACGATAGTTTTTAATGTCATTCTACTCATTAAGTTTTCTAATTCATTAGATTCTTACACGGGATGGATATATTTGTTGGCATGAAAGGTGTTTTGGAAAGTTTCAAAATAAATCCCAGCGTATTTCAAAATCTTTACTTAATGTGTATTAGTTTATAAAAACGGAACCTCATCAATCAATCTCAATCATTCAAGGGTATATCATGTTCACCAAGTGATCCCAAATTTCAACCTCCCATCCAGTTATGGCTGTGTCCTTTGCTTTGCCAAACGTTAGCAGCCTCATTTCGTAGGCTTCCTCATGAATGCTGCCCTGACGGAAGGCAAATATTAGTAATGAGATGAAGAAGATAGTTCTCCCCTTTAGTATAGAATTGTGACATGCATAACTTCAATAAGGAAAGTATTGAGACAAAACCCATCTCTTCTTTGCGGAGGTCATTGAATCTTGAATCCTTAAAGATGACTTAGGAGCATTCGTGATGATTCTTTCCCTCAGCCTGTAAGAGGGATTGAAAGAAGAAAGCTCTAACCATGATTTAAGACCAGTCTGGCAAATATTATGGAAAATGTGGTTCATTGGCTTGCAAGAATTTGGTTTTTGCTGGGCAATACCAAAACAGATCCAAAAACAACCCTAATCCGTAGCTTATTGATAACCTTCAGCTTTTGACTTTGGAAATCTATAATTAATTGACAAAACTAGGTTGATTTTAATTGTAATGCAGAGATAAAAATTGTTGTCATCACAGTTTGCAATGGTGGCAGTATATCTCTTGCCAGTTAATGAGAGAACTTTTCCAAGCTAAAGACTTTCAAAGAAACTAATTTTGTGTTTTAAACTTTAATCTAGCCATTCATCTTTGGAGACCAAAACTATCAATATGTGATAGATGTCAATGAGTCATCAAAGAACTTTGGATCCAGTTTATGTTTTAGCCACAGTACTGGATTTTCATCTGGAGGCACGTGAGGTTTGAATTTCAGTTATTGCAATTTTCTTCCATGAAATCCTAATCCCTACTGAAGTGTTACCTCCCTACTTTATGGAGAGCAGTTTAAGACCATTCTGGCAGAAGAGAAATCAGAGGATGATTCCCTGACTCCATTCACAAAGTCTGTGCTAACACTCACCCTACCAACTCTCCAATATTTATCCATTACTTAAAAATTCCTCCTCATTATCATCACCAGGCATCAGACAGGGCTAAGGGACTATCTTAAATTACTTGATACCAAAGGGGAGGTAGGGAGAGTAGAGCCAGCTGTTACAATGCACTAGTGACAGGGAGTTCCAGCATTCCATCTCATTGATAGAAAGGTACCTCATAAATTAATTCCTTGTTTAAGCAATAACGATGATACACTTAGGAACAAATAGTGGCATTGAAAAATATATGAGGTATTTTTAAAGGATATGTTTCACCATTCACAAAAAATATCAGGTTCAATGGCAGCATCGTGTACCATATTAGATGACATACATGACTCACCTTTTTTGGTAAATTATGGCTGAGAGAATGAACCCCAGGTCTTACATGCAATGGTATGGCCTTTTTGATTAATAAGAAGAAGTTTGCTGTTGCTATTTCTGTTATTGCGTCTCTACACTATTATCAGCACTAGGGTGTACATAGTTCAGCTTTGTTCCAAGATATGAAAGGAAATGAAAGTGAGATATGGAACGAAATCGATCAGCACAAGTGTATGGTCATACAAGTTTTACATAATTTTTCCTCAGAAATATGCCCTACCGAAATGAGACGCCTTCAAATGCAGTAATTTAAAAGTGGAATCATGGAACTAATAATTTCTTCTCTTTTACATCATTGGAAATTTTCTAAATCTCAATGACGTTTTCCATTCTTCCCTTGCAGTTTTGAATAAATGTCTGTCTTCTTCAGACCATCATATCTAAAGAATTGACCCATTTGGTCTCTCCATGTTCTTTCTGAAGTTTGTATCCTACTTCTATTTTCTCCCGCTCCTTTTATAACTACTTTGTCAATCAGTCAGTCCATTTTATCTTCAACATTCTTCTATAAAACTGACTTTTGAATGCATTTAGTCTTGGCTTTTTTACTGTTGTTTCATTCATTCCTCACAGCTGTGAAGGAGTTGTCAAAAGATCAATGGATTTTTTCCTTATATACCAGCTTCTTTATGGGCTATTCTATTTCCTTCTTCCATTGTCCATGGCTGGTCATTTGGACTTCCATGGACTCCTATATTACAATACTCTTTCATCTCTTTTAGCTTTTATGTACTTAGTTTAACATTGTTCCTTGACCTTTGTCCATCCATTGCACAATATTGCTCTTTTTTTCTTTTTATTGACCTTCAGGTGGTACCTCATTAATGTCTTTTATAGGTAAACTATGGTGTACATTAAATTTCTCTCTCTGACTTAGATGCTATGTCACTGGCAAAGCTCAGTAAGCTAATTTTTTCTATGTGGATATTCATGGTACCTTCTCTTTACTTCTTTTATGGCTCTCCGGGTGTTGACATTAATAATTTCCACCTCTAACAAAATCCCCAGATAGCCTTAATGGTACAAATGGCATTAGCTGCCAATTGTTTTTTCTGAATCATAATACCAATTTGGTAGAAAGCATATTGCCATACCTTAAATTTCTCAATTCAGCCAGGACATTGACTACTCCATATTCTCTTAGCCATGCCTGTAATGAAGGTTTGAAATGTTTGTTCTCAAGTTCAGGGGAAAAATTTTTATCCCTATATTTTTTCATTTCATTTCTTTTTTATTCATTTTTTTTCACAATTTTCATTTCCTCTTGATTTGAAAGGCTGAATGAGAACTTGCTAAATGGAAAACATAGCTGTTAGCGGTAACCACTCGCAGGGACTGGAAGGTATAGACAAGTTTTGTGGATCGCGGTTTTGGGTAAGTTATCCCATAATCCTTCCCTCTGCCCCTTCTTATTGTCATAATGTATAAATTTAAATGCCTTTGCTATTTACAGCTTACCTTTCTTCTGGTCCCACGGAATTTCCACTTCCCAAAGTGTTTCTTAAATGAATTTTTCATTTTTTTCTTCTATTTCATTATGATTTCATGTTTGATATGTTCTCTATCTGTGGTAATTTTCATTTTTCCTTGGACCATTTATATTCAAGAATTGTTTCTTTCCTTCCTAGAGTACTACCTACCGTAATGCAAAATGTGAGTACAATACTCATCCAACATTCCATCGAGGAAAAATTTCCACAGTGAAATCAATAATTTTTCCAGAGATAGTTTTGCCTTTTTTCAGTAGATAAGAAGTGTTTCTTCCCTCAAGGTACTTTACAGAAAATTTCCTTACAGATTGTGTTCAGGGATAATTTTTGACTCACCCAAATTTCTACTGGCACAGAGCTTTAGGTGATACTATAAATGTATGGATATTGAAGTAATTTCCATTTAACCAGTTTTACTTCTTTTACAATGTGTGTTTTATGAAGTTCAGTGAAAGTTCATCACTTAGTTCTGACATGAATACTATCAGTAGAGCTAGACTTAGTAGCCAGACTAGTAACATGGTGTTCTGGCAACCCAAAGATTTTGCATATGAATACCAGCTCAGGCTTAGGTATTTTTTGTTTTAATTTTAATAAAAGGTTTGATGGTGAAATATAGTCCTAAACTGTTGAAGCACCTACAAACCAATTCTACCATTACAATTATCTTTTGAAATCTGGGTGATATTTATTTATTCAAACTTATTTGCCAAATCAATCCTGTGTCATGTGTGCCCATGTATCTTATATACCAGAAAAGTGGTGATAACTTCATATTATAGTTTAAATGAGTCATCCAATACATCACTTTTTTCATGAGAAACTAATTTTTAAAACCTCGTATAATTCTTAAGGTGCCTCTCCTTGGAAAGTAAAGATTATTTTCTTTGAGATGTAAGTATTATCAAAATTTATTTTACATCTAATATTGTGAACATGTAATTTATCATTATTAATTAATAATTTTATAATTTTGAATTCACATACAAATATAAACTTTATTAACATAATCCCATTTTACAGGACTGGAACGTGACATGGTACACTGAAAATCCAGATTTTACACCATGTTTCCAGAAAACTGTTTTGGTTTGGATCCCCTGTGCCTTTTTGTGGATTTTCTCTCCCCTAGAGCTGCATTACATACGCAGCAGCAAATATAAAAACATACCATGGACATTATTAAATTTGTCCAAACTTGTGAGTATGATATGTCTGCATTAATCAATGAGTATCAATGACACTCAAGACAATGACAATCAATAACACTCAAGAGTTTGCTCCAATATTTTTTATGCAACTAATCATCTTTAACTGAATGTATTCTTTTTTAGGTGGTTTTAAATTGTGTACGTAATCATAAGCTTTGGATGGCATTAGCCAGACACGTGTTGCAAATAGTTGTTATTGAGCCATCACACATTACAATTACCTACTTTTCTCTTGTGATATGGATGCTTTCTAATATTTTAGAATAATATCTAGTCATTGCTTGGGTTACCAAATTTTTGTACTGTTGAATTAATTTTTGTTCCAGTTCATCAAGGCTATTTTAATTGTAGTGACTTTAGTTGACTTGTCATACACTATTAATGACAGTCGCACAGCAGATTTGAGTCCTGTTGATCTCTTGGCCCCAGTCCTCAAGATGCTGTCATTTGTAAGCAACATGGATTAATCATATTGCTTTTTCTCTGAGTTTTATGCATTATATAATGGATAAAAATTGTTCATTCTAGGTGCACGCTGGTTTATTACTACTCTTCAATCTCAGAAAAGGCCTACGGTCTTCTGGATTGCTCTTCCTATTTTGGTTGATCCTCTGCCTTTGTGAATCGTTTCAATTAAGGTCAAGGATTGTGGATGTGATTTCTAATGTGAGTTTTTGATATATGTTTTAGCTTTATGTATGTTGTGGTGGATGGCAGAGAATGGGTTTTCCATACCTATTGGTAGGTAGCATTTTATTAACCCCTAACTTGGATTCAATTGCATTGCCAATAAAACAGTAATTTCTAATGCTGGGTATGTGCGAAGAGGAAAAATTAAAGTATGCAGACATTTGGAGACTGAAATATGTAGCATTTTGAAAAGTAGGCTCATGGTAATTGATGGTAAAATTAGTAGTCTTTGCTTTTGACAGTAGGTGAGAGAAGCAATTGAAATCACATTAACTAACTCATTCGTAACTTTGTGATATTCCATTTTAAGGTTTCTGGGATGTATTACTTTTACTTGTACCACTTCTTTTTAAAAAATAAAGCGACCTGGGTTTTGATGAACAATCATCATCATCAGATCATATAAATAATTTACGCCTGATGATGATAATTATTCATAGAAACCCGGGTCGCTTTATTTTTTAAAAAGAAGTGGTATAAGTAAAAGTAATACATCTCAGAAACCTTAAGCAATTGAAATCGTTTTTTGAATCAAATTGAAATTGATACTTCATTACATTAACAGAGATAACAGCATTGGACTCAGCTTGGCTTGGAAGAGTTTCCTTAGAAACCAGGGTTCCGGAGATGCTTAAGAATAGTTACAATCCCCCTCTGGAATGAGTGAAAGGGCATGAGATTAAGAATTTCTGTGGAGGAAGCACGTGAAGAGAGGAGAAAGTGTACGAAGAAGACTAAGTAAAAACATAGAGAAAAGGACCAAAAGAAAATCACTTTGTATTATCCACAAAATTTTTCATTGTTTGGATACTTTTGAGCAGGGGTGGCATGGCCACGGCAGGAAGGCGGGGATTCCTGCCCGGGCCCTTTTAAGTCTAAAATAAGACATTTTTCGCAGCGAAAGTTTTTATGTCGTTAATATATTATTTGCAAACCTTTTGCCCTTAACGACCTGAAATGTGTTTTTAACACACAAATTTTTTCAGAAGGGGGAAGGGAGGCTAACAAAAATTGGGCCCCATCTGGACGTGCAGTGGCCCCTGGGCCCCTGAGCGCCCATGCCACCCCTGCTTTTGAGTATTGAAATGCAGAATACAGTGAAACATTTTATGGACAATAATCTTGAATTTCATTTTGTTCCTTAAATATTATAAATCTACTCCACAATAGCATGCTTGAAACATTTGTAATCTAATTTAAATTAAAGTTCAGTTCTAAAAATTGTACAAGAAAAGGCTAGATATCATTTCACTATAGGAATATTGAATAAAGACAGGGATTGCCCTAAAAGCTAACAATATTGAAAAATTGTCTGATAGTGGTGACTTTCGATGAAAACATTAAGAAATTTTTCCTCAGGCAATTAATTTAAAAGTTTATTTGAGTGCTTTTGTTAATTTCTTTCAGGTATCTAATGGACTGTCATTTTCTTTCGTTTGGTTCATGTTTTATTATTCCATGTTGATTATCATGGTATTTCTTAACTGCTTTGCTGATGCCCCTCCAATGGTTATCCAGTATTCTATCAAAGAGGTAAGTTCATATATGCTTGTATTTATTACTCCTATAATATCCAGAATTTAGAAATTCTATGGAATGAAAAATTTTTTAACCATCAGAACCCATGTCCAGAGAAAGGATCTTCGTTCTTATCTCGCATACTCTTTACTTGGTATGATTCACTTTCTTGGAAAGGATTTCGTAAACCCCTTGAAAAGGATGACCTTTGGACATTGAACTATGAAGATTTGGCTGAAGAAGTGGTTCCAAAGTTCCTTCAATATTGGGAAAGAAGTTTGAAGAAAGTGATGAGGTAAGACTTTCGCATTTGTTTTGTTGTATTTGATTGTCCTATGAGATTCTCAGCATTTTTAGTGAATCAAAATATTTTCCTTCGTTTCAAACCAGTAATTTTACTGTAAAATAAGGTGTTATTATTAAAAAATTTAAACTAATTTTTCCCAGCCCTTAATATTTGTTTTACCTGGTTTTGAATGAGATGGGAAGAAGTGAAATAGCTATTAATGGTCACTAATCTTAAAGAAATCCTAGCAATCCTCCCTATCTTATTTGGATAATTGCTGTACATTGACTTTTTTCCATTGACTCTTTTCTACTTGACTATAATATTTCTGCACCAAACATTTTCTATCATATTCCTGTTACACAAATAACCTTACTTAACCAATACTTTTCTAACAAATTCAAAGCTCGCGAGCTAGCCGCGAAAACTTTAACGGAGTTACTCGCTGAGAATTTCCACAGAGAAAGAGGACGCCTTGGTAGCGCAACTGGTAGAGCACCTGGCCGGAAATCAGGGGGTCCGGGTTCGAGTCCCGGTC
The DNA here is from genome assembly GCA_933228895.1 of Platycnemis pennipes. Classification (NCBI taxonomy): domain Eukaryota; kingdom Metazoa; phylum Arthropoda; class Insecta; order Odonata; family Platycnemididae; genus Platycnemis; species Platycnemis pennipes. The sequence goes on from OW121853.1 coordinate 61,219,273, forward strand.
AAGGCGAATGATTTTTTCTCTGTGGAATATCTTGCAATACTTTTCTAGCATGAGTTTTTTTTAATCATCATCTAGATTTATTTTGTGTTCTTTTTTTAACTTCCTTTTCTTGTATCTTGCAACCCGCCTTTTTCCTGTCTCCTGGCATTTCTTTCTCTTCTCTGCAAAGTGTTGGCCTTTCTTCCTGTCTTCAGAATTCCTCTATAATCCTGCTTTGCTCCTTCCTTAATATTGGGTCTGTCCACCGTTACTCTTGTGACGTTTTGACGCATTTGACTCCATTAAAACTGTCAGGGTTATAGAAATATTAGATTTTTCAAAGTAAACACTTTTGAATGAATTAGAATACATAATGTTTATTAATTAAATCCGAACATTTAGGACTCAGGTCATCAATTTGGTATATAAAAAGCACATGGAAATAGTGTTATGTCTTGTGACCAAAAAAAGCTAGTTGAAATGCACATATAACATAAATCAATTTTCTCTTCTTCAAATTACAATATACCATTAAAATATTTTTTATATTTTACTCTAGTGTCTTAGGAATGAAGAACAAAAATATATAGTGCATAAGTATATAAAGAGACAGACAAAAACAGGGTTATAAGTAGAAAAAGTGGTTACTCTTGTGACCGTTACTCTTGTGACGGATCGTCAAGCATGCAGTGAAGGCACATACATCAAATTCAAATTTGTTCGTGAAGTTTAAATGGTAGGGGTAGCACTTCAGCAATGAAATGGGTATATTAAACATGAAACTAAAAAACTAAAAAAATGATCTGACTACATATGTGGCCAAACACTATAAGGGGACATAGTAACAGTACATTACTTCCATTTTTGGTTATTGATTATTATACACACTACATTTCACCCATAATGCGGCCATAATATCAAAATATAACCCTTGTAGAAGAGATGTACATAAGTAGTAATTTCTTTACACCTTTTTTTTTAATATTTAGTGACATTTTAAAGTTGGTGATATTTGACGAGTATTCCTTACTTCATAAAAATACCACTTTAAATACATTTTCTGATAGTTAATGAAGGAATATATAAATATATTATTTCCATAAATTATTTTCCAGTCTATCCATTTCATTATGCAAGAAAAATTTTCACTCTACCATGAAAATCTCTTTTTTCCAATTTGTCCACTTTCTACTGGACGAACCCTATTCTCCCTTGTCCTATATTTTTCCTAAATGTTTATATTAAATTCCTTCTTTATTATTTTCAATATCCATCTAATGTCATTCATCCATTTTCCTTCCCCATTCTTTATCTTGATTACTTTCCTCTGATCCAAGGCTTCTTGATCATTTTGCAACTTAACACTTAGACACTCAAGGAGCTGATATATCAGCTTCCTATATATACCTTAAAATGTACACGGTGATGATATGTCCAAGTAGGTTAGAATGTACTGGAGGAGGCATTGACAAGCCTTTGGGTGATAATGAAGCCAGAGGTGGTGATTGGGAAGGATTAGGTTTTTAGTGAGAAGCAACAAAAGGGTATGTTGATTGTAGCGCAAATTTTGTTAAACTTATTCTTTTGTTTATTTTCATTCATGTGACTTTTGATGGGTAAATTGTTTGTGGTGCCCACGTCATAAGGGTAGTTACCCAAGTCCTGAATTGGGGCCTATGTATCCTGGTGTCTCATGGTTCAGATGTTTTTTGGCAAGGTAGGTGAAGAAGGACCCAATCAGGTGAAGGGAGAGAAAATGGGGGACTCCTCAAGAGATCGCTCAGAAGAGGAGTCAGCAAACAGGGAGAGGCTGTTAGGAAGCGAAGCCTCAGTCGGAGGCCATGCTGAAGTTCATGCAGTGGAAAAAAGGCTGAGTCCCTGATTCCCATGCTGGATTCATTGAGTTTCTCACAGTTTTCCCGGTGTGAATGAACTTCGTGAAAGCAACTGAATTAGATGAGAGTGAAAGATATTTGTGCCTGACTGTGGCTTTGAAACTTTTGGAGTGGTGAAATCCCAACGATTGTGTGTAGACATTATAGCAACTTGTAGTTTGCACATTAAAGGTAGAAGGTTGATCTTATTCATTTTGTGTGTAGCGGTGTGGGAAGAAAGGGACTGTTACAGTATGTGTGTGTATGTGGGGAAGTCAGGTATGTGGTGGCGGTGTTGTTTTTCTCATTTTTTTATTGTTAGTAACTGTATATTTTTTACTGTAAATGCTAAGATAAAACTTTTACTTCAGAAATAGCAACTCAACTTGGGGTATTATAGATCAAAAAAAAATATTAATATTAGGCCCCACCAACAAAATATTGCATTTTGTACAGACTCTTATGGAGGTTGCATGTGTATTAAAGCATGAATGACAACGAAATCGTACCCATATTTCATAGCAGCAGTTGTCAGTTAATCTTCCTACAGCTATTTAAGGTAGGTATCAATTGATTTGACTCCCCTGGGAGTTAATTTTACCACTAAAGCCCATTTCACATGGCACTTGATGCTGCACAAGACCTAGTATGCTATCTGCTACTTGATATTGAAGAAGGAATTTAGCATAATTGGAACAATTCTAGGTGGTTTCACATGATTGTTGACCTTGTGCATTCTATGAAGCAGTTTTTCGTACTAATTTTAAAAAAGAGAAGGCCACATAGCATCTGTAATGTGACATAATTGGTTGACTGCCATTGAGAGCTAGAAGCAAACTAGTACCACATCAAGTATGGAAACAAGTAGCTCAGCGAGTATGCTAGCAATCATGCTTGCTAACCAGCATACAGGTTCTATTCACACAATACTGGAAAGCTATCGTACTAGCGAGTATCCTCGACCTTGTGCTGGATCAAGTGTGGTGTGAAACAGGCTAACTAGTTCAAATTCAACCTATTGAAACTACATATTTGGCCCTTGTTTGCATGTTTGCGCATTTTCCACTGTCTATCTGATGAACTTTAAAAATATATTCCAGTATTTATCTTAATACTCTTTAAGTTTCACTGCTTGCAAAAACAATGTCCATGCGAGTATTGTAAAGAGCATACCCATATACTTTTTTTTCTTTACCCTGCGTGTACATTTTTTATGTTTTAATGTATGGTCATGCAAATATTACTCTATTTGAAAAGAACTCTAATGAGCATAATTATGCCATAAGAAAAAGGGATAACTTGCATATTCCTTTTGTGAGAATATGTACCACTTTCGTGGGTCCCAGAGCCATGGGAATTCACCTGTATTAAACTTCCATCTCGATTTAAAGGTATTGAAAAATCTTCCATTTTTAAATTCTAATATTAATAAACTTTTACTCTCAAAAATGTACTACTCGGTAGATGAATATCTCTTGGATGATGACGTATAACTGTATGTTACAGAGTTTACATGTCCTCATTATATACAATGACGTGTCCTATATCATGTATGTTTGATCTTTGGACAAATAAATTATTATTATTATATGCCCATACCTACTAGGATGGCTACTGGCTTCTAAAATCAGCTGAAATGCCACCTCCAGTACATTCTAACTTCTTTAAGTATATTGGTTGGAGATAATAATTTTTCTTCAAACATTGTATTATTAAAAAAATATTAAATTGACTAATGGAAAAAACTTTAAATGAAGCAGAAATATGTTTAAATTGTAAGTCAAAAATGAAAAACATGTTATTTAACTGTTAGGCATGCAAAAAAATTGCTTGAACTAAGAGTTACTATTTTCAATATTTATCCTTGACCTTTCAGGGAGAACAAAAAATATAAATTTAGTGAGAGCAAATGGTATAACAATTCATGTCTCCTCCTTCATTCTGTATAGCCATATCTAAGCACTTCCCAAGAGGAGCAAATTCGTGTGATGGCTAGAGTACTGGTTTTCATGGGTTCGAATGTAAGTGGCGATAAAGATTTTTCATCTTAATGATCCCTATTTGAGCATTGTGTTGAGAGCACTTCAAGTGGCCCATTATGTGGAACATTAAGCCATGGGCCCCTTTCGATCTATTGTTGAGGGCAGGCTAATACCAACACTGGGCTACATTCCACCCTTACTCCATTCTCTAAAAGATTCCTCCATCAACCAGATTCTCCAACTGTCAGTGCTAGATAAAACAAAGCCAAGTAAGCATGTGTTCAAGGCATTAAGGGGGAGGTGGCACCATATTAATTTGAATTTGAAGACTTTTCAACTATAAAGGAAGTGAATTTATATAAAAATAAGAATTATTTTCCAACTTTTGGTACACTTTGAAATATTTAATTTTATTTTATTGTGGAATATTGTTTATGTTTTGAAGTGCACTTACATGAGGGCACCAAAATCTTATTAGTGCTTATGCCCTCTAAGGGACTTAATTTGCCCCTGCTGGCTGTCTTAATTAACGTAAATTACTTTATCTGTCAGGTACCTCCCGTGAGTAACTGAAGCATTTTCCAACTCTTTCAGTCTTCCTCTGTTCCCATTTACTCTTCCTCTGTTCCCATTTACTCTTCCTCTTTTAAAATTTCTTCAATTAATTCTGAAGATTCAGGTGATATGGAGTGGAAGCGAAACATGATAATTCAGAAAGAAAAAAACAAGCCAAATCCACATAAATAAACTTCACTATGACCCGGGTTTCACTGTATTACAGCATCCTCAGGTGACGATGACTTGATGATTCTGCAATACAGTGAAACCCGGGTCATAGTAAAGTTTATTTTTGTGGATTTGGCTCGTTTTTTCTTTCTGTGTTTCTTCAATTAATTAATTCCTGGCATTTCTTCACATTTCTCTCAGCTATTGCCTCTGCATTCCATTGTCACTCAACCTCATTTTACCTCTGTTGAAATGCATGTTGCTTACATTTAAATTTGATTTGAGTCTTGTGTTTGCTCTGGAGCAATTTCAAATGCTATAAAGTGAATGGTCACTTGAAATAAATTTTGAATATGCACTGGAAGAGCTTGAAAATAATCAAAAGTTTTTATCTGCATGTTTTCTTAGTATAAATACATACTATAAATAATAGAAATGGATAAACATTTCAATAGGAGTTACAATAAATATCTTTGCAAAATTATTAGGATTTAGGATAATTCAAAATTCCTACTGTCTTCAACCTCCATGTTACATTTCTATCCAAACCATTGATCAGTCTATATTATATAAGAGATTCATTTTTCTTGGTGTAATAATATCCTCACTTGTCATTTGGCCCTTAGTAATAGCATTTGTTTTGCAGAACTGCAGGTACCAGAGCATCATCATTTAAGAAAACTTCTGGTGTGCACATGTCAAAATCCTGTAGGGAGGAAAAAAAACCACACGCATCAGTTTTACCAGCATTGATCAAAGCATTTGGGCCATCATTTTTCTTTGGCTATTGTATGAAATATCTCGGTGATGTTTTAACATTTGTCAATCCACTACTTCTAAGGTAAGAATTTTGGTCTTGATTAAGAATAACTTTTCCGTGACTTTCTTTCCATTTTCATTAGCTCATAAATGTGAAGAGAGATATCTCAACCACTATTTTACCTTCAACAATTACCTCCATCACATCTCCATCCTTCTCTCTATTTTAATGTTCCTCTCTGCATCTTCTACCAACAACTTTTTCTTGTCCCACCATACTTGAATCTCCATTATATGTTTTCCTTTCCAGTTATGTATTGCTCTTATCTGATGTATCTGAAGTATCTGATCTGAAGTATGATGACGAGTTATATTGAATGGGATCAATAGAGGGATCCGATAGTTTGGACTGGTATTATATAAGTTAAGTCATTGAACTCTACTGCTCATTTACAGAGCTGCAATTGTGGCATTAATGCTATTCAATGCAATTATTTAATGTGTACTATTTATGATGAATTTAACCTAAATGGATGGACCATAATGTCATGGTCAAATCACAAAGATTGCCATCTTTTAAAGAAATAAAATATGGGTAAAATAAAAGGCATTATGAAAGTTCATGTGTAGTTTTTATATGATACATAGATTCAGTTAAAAGGAAATCTTAAATTTACTCTTGGGCTTGATAATTTTATCTCAAAAGCTGTTTTTTACTCTAGTTATATTAATAACAATTGTTGGAGTTCTTTTTATGGTATGTGGAAAAGCAACATAGTTCATCTGGATTATCATTTAATGCCTTTGTTTGATATGTTTTTCTTTCTAGGTCTCTGATAGAATTTGTGCAAGGAGATGAATCAATGTGGAAAGGTTACTTATATGCTGGCTCAATGTTTCTGACATCTGTATTTCAGACCATTTTTTTAGTCCAATGCGTATATAGAATGGTCTTGGGGAGCACAAGAATCAGGACTGCCTTGATTACTGCAATATATAGGAAGGTCAGTTCGTGTATCTTAGGGGACAGACCTTCTCCAATTACTTTACGTATTGTTTTTTAAATATTTTTTAACAGAAGTCTACCTCTGTTTTATGATAACTCAGTCAGTGTAATCCTCATTTGCAGCATTGCTTTGTAGTATCTATTGATGCATTGACAATAATTATATGATCAAGATCTTCCTGATTTCTATGTAGTTATACCTCTTAAGACATAATGGGGTGAAGTGCTTAATGATTTCAAGTGTCCAGGTTTAAGTCCTGGCTGCAGCAGAAATTTTTCAGTGGAAAATTGGTAAAATACATGATATAAGGCACATCGCTTAAGAGGTTATAATACAAATGATAATTAAAAATACCCAGATTTACATTTATGTGATGCCATCTAAATATTGCCTTCCAGAGTTACACTTTGTTAATTATTAATTATGCCAATTTTGATTTATAACTATTTGCACTGTACGTATTTTTATTTCATACTCAATTCATTAGTTCCTAATTTTATCATTTTTGTGTGTATGAATAAGTAATATATTTTGTTTCTTGCCCTGGTAAGAAATCACGAAGATCGATATGGATGGATAAATCTTACAGATAGTTTTTTAAGCTACATTAATGTAGATAAAATATAAATAAATGGCACAGGAAGTAGAACAATGAAATGAAAATCTCTACGGCTGTAAGCAATAACAAAGGAAGAAAAATATCTCCAAAGCCGTACTCTTAAGGGGGCATGGGAATAAAAAGGGGGAGAAGGGGAAGGAAGGAGTGTATACAAAGTAAGGTGGCTCTCAATCACATGTATAAAATCAAGCATATAAAGAAATTTAAATGGCACACTCGCAAACTCACTCAAAATGTTACAAACAACCTTAGCACTCAAAATTAAGGGAATCAAGGTAAAAATAAAAACAGACAGTGACTCACACAATCACTCACTCAGGTTTGTTTACAAAATACATTCACCTTCGTGAGTTCAGTCACACACACAAGCAGGGTTTATGAGGATTTCTCCAATGCCAGTGACCCTTCATGCACACTAGATAAGAGTAAAAATAAAAGTGGGGGAAAAAGGAAAACAAATAACTAAAGTAAATAAAATAAAATTGATAATAACTTTCAAGCACTCATTCACGTGGGTTTGCATACAATACACAGTCACCCTCGTGATTCTCATTCACACATACACAATAATGCAGGGTGCAGGGACATTTTTCACAAGCAGGTACTCGGGTTTGTGCAATCAAAAAGTATGGTCACCCTCGTGAATCACATTCACATGCACAATCAGGGTTTACGAGGGAACTCCTTGTGTGGCAGTGACCCATCACACACATAGGGAAAGGAGAAAGGATGGGGAAAGGATGCCCAATGTCAAAAAACTGACACCGGGTGTTTTTCCCATCAAGCAAGCCTCATCAGAGGAGAATGTCAATCCGGGAGAGGAATAGGAAAATGCAGAGTCAAGAGGGGAGGATAGACGGAGGGGGTAGTAAGTTATGATTGCTTCCCTCTTGACTCTGCATTTCCCTATTCCTCTCCCGGATTGATATTCTCCTCTGATGAGGCCTGCTTGGCGGGCAAAACACCCCGGGTATCAGGTTTTTGACATTGGGCATCCTTTTCCCATCCTTTCTCCTTTCCCTGTGTGTGTGACGGGTCACTGGCGAAGGAGTTCCCTCATAAAATCCTGATTGTGTGCATGTTTGTGTCTGATTGTGCATGATTGTGTTTGAGTGGTCTATGGAGAGTAGGTACCAAAAGTTCATCATTCCATAAGATGGGAGATTAAATCACTGATCCCTAGGCACTTTGGATGAAGAGTTAAAAGTGAGGCTGAATTTCTCTCCTCCCTTTTCCCTATTCATATAAATTTCTTCTATGCCCCAACCTATCTTGCTTAAACTATTGGCAACACCCCACTCTTTATCACCAAATCCCAGGACATGGGAAGACTTTACACACTTATATGAGACTTGGTCTTTTTCGCATTCTGTACACTTCCTGATAGTGTCAAGAAAAAAATATTTTGTTTATCTGTAAAGTTTTTTTTTTCTGGACTGTAAAATTATTATTTAAGGATGGAAATGATACATACAAGAAATTTCTGCTTAATTTGTTTCTTAATCATGCGTGTCTAAATTGGATTCAACTCTAATTTTACCTAGGCTCTGCTGATGTCAAATGCTGCCAGGAAAGAGTCAACTGTAGGTGAAATTGTGAATCTCATGTCAGTGGATGTCCAACACATTATGGAGATGTCATTGTACTCGCATGTGCTTTGGTCTGCTCCATTTCAAATTATTCTGGCTTTTTACTTATTGTGGCAAACACTAGGTGAGTTCATGTAGAATAAACTATTATTGTTCTCGTAGGAAATAAAAGAATATGCCAATTTATTTCAGTACAATGTCAATATTCATTTTTGATTTGTTAAGTAACATATTTGCCAGCATATAGGACTCTTTTTTTCCTTTCAAAACGACCAAAATATCTGGTCTGGTACAAAAAATTATTTGTTGAAATTTCAGAAGGTTTAAAACTTTTGGCTTACAGCAATGCACATATATGAGTATTTTATTTTGTTTTGACCTTTCACATAAGAGTGGTTTCCAATAAATTGTTTCCATAATTTTATTATTGAAAAAGGAATAAGTAGCATGATAATTATTTTGTTTATTCACTTAAAGAGGCAGAATTCTAAATTAATATTATCAGATCCACTTACATCTCAAGGTTTCATTTCATCTAATGTACGTATACATGATCACAAATCAGTCAAATGCAGGGAAAGTCAATAAGTCTGAAAACATGTAGTTCAGTCAAGAAGTAATGATTAACATATCAATTCAATTCACTTTGCAATTGATTATGCATATTTTGTCATTTTACTCTTTCATTAATTGTTTTCAACATTAAAATCATGAGCAGTAATTGAAAATAGTCAACATTCCTCTGCTTAAAATTCATTTCATTTGAGTTTGTGTACCAAAGGTGGGATCATAGATGCTACTTTTGTGTTTTCCCTGTTGTTATCAATGATAAAAACTCACCTGGAAGGGTACTGCTCAAAATAAGTGTTCTAATGATTTGCTTTACTAACTGAGATTGGTAATTTGAAGAGTTGGCAACATATTTTTGCTTTCCTAAGCTTAATCAAGATATAATGCAATGAATCATGATACATCATAGATTCGAGATTGAGCCCCCCGTTCACATTAAAAGGCCTTCAAAGACTTATGTATATGTACTAAAGTATATATACTAAAATAAAATAGTATATAAAAATAAAAATAGTATATGTACTAAAACCAAAATTGCATGATAAATATGGCATATGCCTTGATAAATATGGCAAGGCATATGCCTTGATAATATGAAGAAAAAATCATTGAGCTTCATATTTGTTATTAACACTCCGAATGCAGACCTCACTGACTCCACACCAAGTACGGACCTGGGTCCCATATGACCCAGACTTTTAAAACCAGTTACCAGTAATAATATTTACTAACCAAATAAGAAATTATTATATATTGATTGAGGACAATCTATATAAATAATAATGTAAACATTTTTATATTCCAGAAATGAATTTATTAACTTTACATAAAAATGAAAATGAAATTTTTTTTCGAGGATAAATTTTGATAAAATTTCCAGAGTCCCATGAAACACAAAAAGACTCGGAGTGTTAATGGAAGAAAAAGTTGTGGGGAATAATTTTTCTCTATATAAAATGGTTCTATAAAATCATATACCAATGCATTCTGTGTGCTGGCATGTACTGTATTTCATGATCTGTATTTTCCATCAAAATAAACTTACCCATTTAAAATAAGGCAAAAGATCTATCCCCATTCCTCCTGGTGATACAATCCTATATGCAGGCATCTTAAATGAGCGAACATTAATAAATAATTGAAACAAAATTAGTTCAACTGCATGAAAAGAATATTGAAGAAGCCAATACCGAGTTTAAAGTGTGTGAAAATCATTTAGCTCTGCATTAGGAACTAAATTAATGAGACAACCATAACAATGAGTAGTTTCATATGAAAGGAATATTCAAATTATAATTGCTGGTAATAGTTTTGTGGCTTGGTTGTGAGCATATGAAATATTTACATTCTTTGCTGAACCTTTTGCTCCTTACTTTTCATATTTTGATTTTACTTTCTCTATTATTGTTAACTAATTGAGATGTAAAATAAGACTATTCGTTTTAAGTTTCAAGTTGTCATGTCATTCATTGAAATATTTACAAAATTTTGAAATTGCTTACAACTGTGGTGTACATGCTTTATTAAAGTAACTACTCATAACTTATAGTTTTTACTCTAATTTGTGTAACATTACTGCATAAGTATAAACTTAATCATCATTGAATGATGGTGTGTAGTTTTTATGGAGATATCTAGTATTGCATGCAGGCTTCCATTTTTTTCACTCGTCCTTAAATATTTCTTACACATTCAACTCGAGCTTTAACTTTACCATTTATCCAAACTATCATTCACTTATTAACTATTTTCATTTATTTCAGGGCCTTCAATTCTTGCTGGCATAGCTGTGCTGATAATCCTTATTCCCGTAAATGGGTTTCTTTCAAGTCATGTGAAAGCACTACAGAGGAAGCAAATGAAATTTAAAGACCAAAGAGTGATGCTCATGAATGAAATTCTCAATGGCATGAAGGTAGGTGACCATGATATTGCATGAATTGGTTGCCTTAATATTTGGATCCATCAGTGTAATCCCCCACAGAATTTAAATTACATTGGCTGCTATTCTGAATGATTTAGCAACCCTCCTACCGCACTATATTTACCTATTATCCAACGTAATATTACCTGAAATTCTTCACATTATTGTTTAAATTAAAATACATATTGGATGCTATCCTGAATGATTTAGCAATTGCACTATAAGGCAAAATTGCTACTGGTCGAATTTGGACCAATTGTGTTTCAATAATTTGGCTTATGCGTATATAAACAATAAGCAAGCCATAAGGCAAAATAGCAAGTCTGATTAATGTTTAGCCAATAGTGCCTTATGGTGTGGTTGTTATATCATTCAGAATACAGTGGAAACTCGAAATTACGAATTCAAAGGGACTGGAAAAATTGACAATTAGTAATATCAAATATCATATGACCGAGTATCCTTCATCAACATAGTAAAAAAGCTGCCTCCTGAAATATATGCATTCCCGCAACGTACTTGCATGATATACGATGCTAAATTCTGTACCTATAAATGTGTATTCATGCCAACAGGGTTCATAAAGTTTCGCGCACCTAACTTGTTTCTTTACTATAATGAGTCAGAGAACCAATCAAGCGTCTTTGCAAAATATTTGTGCAGTTTGGACTAGGCCTATGAAGATTCATTAGCACATTTTTCTATATTACCTTATTATCTACTGAAAAACTCATAAAGTAAACATGAGCAGTGTATTTATATTTTTAAGCTACGTACGCATATACTATGGAAGGTATGTATGCATATGCTATGTAAATGACGATTTGTCGATCCTTTGCAACTAGATGCTGCTCAGGATACAGAATTTAGAGGAATAAAATTCTGCTAGAAGAAAATATATGTGCTCTGGATCAGGCATAATAGATTAGACCTATTTTAAGCTAAAATAGGGAATTGATTCGCAGATACTATGTCAATCATGAATTTCGCACAAATAATCATATGCCTGTTAATTCCGCATAATAGCAACCGTAATTCTCTCCTGGATTCAGCTTTTCTTTGCGTTATTATTCCCGAGATGAAGGCTCTGAAAGAGAGCTTAAAAAGGAGTTCAGCTTCATGTTTACCTCCTTTCTAAAGTAGATTGCATTAGCCACACACTTCAACCGTTAAGGCGTGATAATTCACTTTACACTTCTTCAGCTACTAACGATGGTAACATTATAAATAAATAAATGACGTTTGTAACTATGCTCTGTGAAAGGTTTAGCTGTGGCTCTATTCAAATAAGGTCACCTACTCTTCATCCACTAATTTGTAGGCATCATTTAAAGTTTCTATATGGCTAAAAACTGCGTAGCATTTTTATTAGTGATGGGGTGAATCCAAAATTTGATCGAATCCGAATTCTGTTTTTTTATCGAATCCAAATCTTGATTCCGAATCTCGAATCCTATTCCCAAATCCTAATCCTCCTCAATTTCATTAAATTCCATTCTTCCTTTTATCTGTAAATTTTTAAATAATGCTTCCTTTCTCGGTAATTCTCTAATTAAATCCAATTGATGCAAAATCTTATTTCTTAAAGTAAATAATAAATGAATAATGGTCATATAGTCCCCACTCACTGAAATAAATGACATGTTCGAGGGAAAATATAAAGAATGGGTGATTTTAAAAGTAAATCAAAGTTTTTTTCTTCAATAAAATTTAACTTAAATAAATTGTTATTAAATAAAATTGAAAATTCAATGAAAACAGATTACAAGTTTTTGTTTATAAAATGCAGCCTTTCATTCTGTCAGGATCTAATCAATTCCTTTTCTCATCAACCAAATTTCCAGCAGTACTGAAGGCTCTTTCTGAAAATACTGTTGCGGGAAGGATGCAGAGGAACTTTTTTGTTAGAATTTTCAAATTGGGGATTTTCAAAGAATTCATATGTGTACAAGAATTATTAGTTTACAGTATGATGCTTAAACATTTCCTACCATGGTATTTACGACACTGGTAACGGCTTTCGGGCGTTCCTCCGCGTCGTGTGTTGTCAGGGTGACGACAGTTTCTCCAGCCATCCTGCTGGCGTCTTCAGGTCAGAAGTGTCGATGCTTCGAAATTGGCCGTCTTATATAGGGGCTTGGGTGTCGTAGGTCGTCTCTGATTGGTTCTGATGTTCTTGTGGTCTCAAGTGGGCTCTGATTGGTCGTCGATTTTGAAAACTCTTTTCCAAGAGTTTGCCAGCGTGTAGCCGTCTTCCCTGTTGTAATTTTCCGGCTGTTTCGTGATTTCTATTGCTTCTCGGATTAGCCTGGGGTAATAGCGGCTTTCATTGCAGATCACCTTAGCTTTTCCGAAGTCCACCGTGTGGCCGGGTTCGGACCACACGTGCTCTGAGACAGCGGAAAGGCGGAACTGCTTCTTCTCAGTGGCGCGTTCATGTTCTCTTACTCTGGTTTTGATTGATCGTCCCATTTGTCCTGTGTAAGATTTTCCGCAGGAGCATTGGAGCTGGTATACTCCCTCGTGAAGTAAACGGGAGATCTTGTCCTTCGGTCTAGGCAGATGGTCGCCTGTTTTTCCACAGCAAGTGAACCTTGTCTTCACATTGTGTTTGGCGAGGATTCGGGCGATTCTCTCTGTGGTTCCCGCTACATAAGGGACGGCGGCGTATGCTGTGGGTTTCTCTCATGGAGAGTCTTCAGCGGTTCTCTTTTCCTTGGAGTCATTCCAAAAGGCCCTTTTTAGGACCATCTCCTTTCTGTAGCCGTTCTTGTGTAGCGCCTCGACAAGATGTTCTTTTTCCTTTTGGAGGGAACCATGGTCGGAGATGGTTTTTGCGCAGTGAATCAGGGTTTTTATCAGACCAACTTTCTGAGAGGGGTGGTGGTGGGAGGAGGCATGTAAATATCGGTCAGTGTGGGTCTTCTTCCGGTAGACCGAGTGCCCCAGGCTTCCGTCTCTCTTCTTTTCCGCCATGACATCTAGGAAGGGAATCCGCCCATTTTCTTCTATCTCCATGGTGAATTGGATGCTGGGATGTTGTGCATTAAGGTGCTCAAGGAAGTCGTCTAAATCTGGTCGGCTGTGTGGCCAAATGACGAACGTATCGTCCACGTATCTCAGCCACAGAGAGGGTTTCTTCACGGCATTGCTGAGCGCTTTTCGTTCAAACTCCTCCATGAAAATGTTCGCCACGACCGGAGAGAGCGGGGAGCCCATTGCTGATCCCTCGGTCTGCTCGTAAAACTTCCCATTCCAAAGGAAGTACGAATTCTGGAGACAGAATTCCGTTAGGTCGGCGAAGTCCTTAGGTAAGTCCTCACCGGTGAGTTTCCTTATGATTTCCATCGCTTCCTTGATGGGAATGTTGGTGAAGAGAGATACTACATCAAAACTGACAAGGAGATTATCTCTTGCCACCTTGGTAGATTTCAGTATCTCCGTGAAGTGGGCGGAATTCCTCACGTGGGAATCAGTGCATCCGGAGAAGGGAAGCAGCGTCTTGGCAAGGTATTGAGCCAACCTGTATGTAGGGGTGCCGGTTGTGCTTACAATCGGCCGTAGTGGTATCCCATGCTTGTGGATTTTCGGTAGTCCGTATAGCCTCGGAGCTATTGCAGCTGATGGGAGAAGTCTCCGCTTTTCTTCCTGTGGAATGGAAGATCGCTTGATGAGCTCTCTTGTCTGCCGCTCAATACTAGATGTCGGGTCCGACTTCAGTGGCCTATACGTCTTCTCATCGAGAAGGGTGATGATCGAATGCCATAGCATCTCTTCCGATGCCTGTCAAAACCTTTTTTGAGAGCACGAGCGCAATAAACGATTTCTGTGCTAGGACTACCCCTCAAGGATTTATGTTTGAAGAATTTGGGTTACAAAATATGCCAGGGATTAAGAGAGGAAAATGTAGCAATTACCTAGTTTCTCGTGGGCGAGTGTATCCATACTTGATTATTTTACGTTTTTTTGACTCATTGTTGGTAACTCTAGACTTGCAGCAACAAAGCCGAATGTATTTGTAGTTGTATTGTGCCATATTTTATGTACTACTTAGCCTATGATTCAAAGATGTCATCAGCATTTTAGCATTGAAAAATGAATTATCGTCCTAGTAATTCACATTTCATGCATAATGTGCATGCCAACCATAATTGATTAGGAACCTTACTCTGGCAAGGAGCATCTGAAAATCGCTACTGTGATCCGTAATTATTCGTAGAAATGAGTAAATTTTTCACTTCGGGGCCGAGACCTGAGGTTCATAATTTCATAACACCTTTATTTCATAATATTGACTACCGTTATATGTATTTTAGATACCCTTTTGGTTGGGACCGAAGATTTTCTTCATAAAATCCTAATATCCTAATTTCGAGGATCGCAATTTCAAGTTTTTAATGTGGCAGACATTGTGTATTTTAAATTAAACATTGATATGAAGAATTTCAGCTAATATTACTTTGGTAATAAGTAAATACATATTGTCATTTTAATCTCAATGCAATGTGGGCAGAGCACTGAAGGTGTAATGAAATAGTTGGGTTCACTCTTAACTTCACTCATTAGTCTCTATTTTTCTTCTAGGTTCTAAAGTTATATGCTTGGGAGCCATCCTTTGAGGAGAAAATTGTTGAAATACGAAACAAGGAAATGAAAACATTGAAAAAGGCAGCTTATCTTAATGCAGGGGCATCATTCATTTGGTCCTGTGCTCCATTTCTGGTATGTGGTGTAAAATTAAGGGAGAAGAATGGCTAATATATGCATCTAATGTGTGTTTATCATTATAACTTGATTATTTTATTGCTATGGCAGTTCTTTGTTACTTTTCAATTTTTTCTCCTATAAAATCCATGAGAAGTTCTTCTAGTTAGTGTGATAGGAAGCAGAAGTACCCTTTCTGCTCTCTTTCAAGTACATACAGCTCTTTTTTTTTATATCAAACATTCAGTTTGATTCAAGACTACTGTGGCTTAGACCTGATGATTGGGATGAACTCACAGCTCTCTGTTTTCCCTTTCTCATCTAATAAGAGGGCATATTTTGAAGAAGTCAGATTTATATAGTATTGAAGGCTTGTATCATTATCTTTTCAGTTACATGAGTTTGAACTTTACCTTTTATATTGAGGATTGGTAATTTGTCCTTTATTAATGTTTACATCTTCAGTTTCGTGAATGAAAATTCTTGGCTTAGCTCTTTACATTTTCAGTATGTATTGCTTTACTTATTTATTTTATTTCATGCAAAATTTTTCTTTTGCATCTGTGTTGACATTTCCTCTATTGATTTACTCAACTTTTATTATTTGGCATATTTCTAATAGGTATCTCTAGTGACATTTGCAACTTATGTGCTAATTGATGAAAACAATATACTGGATCCTTCAAAGGCATTTGTCTCACTGACTTTGTTCAATGCCATCCGTATGCCTCTTGGTGCATTTCCTCAGCTAATAATTCATGTTATTCAGGTAAGGTACTACTGATGCTGAACTGTCTTAGTATATGAACAGTTAGTGTTGAACTGTTTAATATATATTTTACGTACATACGAAGGTGGAAATATTGAGGTATTGAATGTGGAAAGACATTTAATATGAAAGTTTATCTTTAGATACCTACATGTCTAATGTGATACTCATTCTTCAGTACCACTTACTATGTAATCAAACAACATAATGCTAACCAAACCAACCTAACTATGCATTTATACTGATTATCTCATAGCTATAATGCTGATGGTAAGTGACTGTTTATATATGGCCTCTCACTGGCACCAATATAATCATGAGAACTAATTTCAAGACTAACGCTGTGGTGATTTCCAGCCTTAAAATGTTCTCTTGGATTTCATTCTATGGATAAAAATAAGTTTGATTTGTATATGCATAATGGTTAATCTTTCAATGCTAAGCAAGCTGAAAGGGTGTCTTTGATTAAGTATCTATCACTCTGTATCTATGGATTGTGTTATAGGAGCATGACTAAAATGGTGCCACTAACATGAAATCACCCAGCAAGCACATAATCCTCCGTTGATACATCGTTGATGTAAAAATCACATCAACAACAGGGAAACGTGCACAACCGTCGATATCAACTTTATATAAACTCCATATAAATGCGATATAAATGATGGCATCAAATTTAACCAATTTCATGTAAACCGTTGATCTAAACAAGCAACAGAGTCATCTATCGGCAGATCCAAGCAGTAAGATCCACCAACTGCAGACAGTAGCTCTATCTGGCGGCATAACTTCTTACTAATACGTAATTTAATACCCGTATTTTAAATTTTTTTATTTTATTAGAAATACAGACTAAGGGAATTTCAGAGGGAACTCCATGAAATGAATCACTTATTCAATGTAATACATTTATTTATGCAATAAGGAGTATCACAAATCAATTATGTATTCTATGTTATCTTCCTCAATTGGTTCATGTTGCCACTTTTCTGTCTTTTCCCTTCAGCAGTCCTTGATTTTGAGACACGGAACCATTCCCCCAAGCTTCTTTTGACTGGCAGTATTGGCTCATTATACTTCCTATCCTCCTCTCCGACATTATTACGGCCGATTACATGTTCCCGCGCCTCCCTTTGTAGAAGCCTCCACCGTTGGGTCCTTGTCACAGCTGTATGGCTTATAACTACCTTTCGGGATTCTTACGAAGCTGTAATATATGCCGAGAAACTAATTAAGTAACACCCGTAACCCTCATGCACTAGTACATTATTCGTTTTTATTACAACTCCTATTATATGCCAAATTTTTCTCCAAATGCATGCTACTTATTCCGCTAAAAATAGATTGGGAAGCTGAGGAAATGCATGAACTTGCCTTCAATCTTCCCGAAGAAGTTTGAATTTGGCATGAAGAGGTATACACAAATTCTCTTCCGTCAATGCCGGAAACAAGAAAGCAATAAATTTAAAGGGTTAAAGACTCTTTAATCGGTCTTCAATATCCAAGTACTTAATGAATGCGTCTTCAATGTCAACTCCAAATGGCACACGTTTTTCCACAAATGTTCTCAGCTATTTTAAAATAATTAGTTGTTATCTTTTAATTAAGATAAAGATCATCATCATCATCAGTGGTCAACAATCCTAGGATAGGTTTGACGCAGCTTTCCACTCGATTCTTCTATCGGCCAACCTTTTCATTGTGACGTAATTCTTCTCTTTTACATTCTTCACAACCTGTTCCATGTATCTCGTGCGAGGCCTGCCTTTTCCAATCTTCCCGTTCACTTTTCCCTCGACGATAGTCTTCATCAGGCCATCGTGTCTCAAGATATGGCCGATTAAGTTTTCCCTTCTTCTTTTTAGAGTTGTCAGCAGACTTCTCTTTTCTCCTACTCTTCTTAGCACTTCCTCGTTACTTACTCGGTCGATCCATTTAATCTTCATCATTCTTCTGTAGCACCACATTTCAAATGCTTCTACCCTTTTCTTCTCCGCTGCAGTCATCGTCCATGACTCACTGCCGTAAAGAAAAATGCTCCAGATGTATGTTCTGATGAACTGTTTCCTTACTTCTATGCTTGTATTTCCTGCTGTAAGTAGATTCTTCTTTTGATAGAACGCCCTCTTTGCCTGGGCTATTCTACTCACTATTTTTTTCTTGCTTCGTCCATCGTTGGTTACTCTGCTTCCCAGGTAACAGAACTCTTTAACCTCTTCAAGTTTTTGTTTTCCTAGTTTGACATTGGTTTTCGCCTCTTTTTTCTTGCTGCACACCAATATCTTAGTCTTCTTCTTATTAATCTTCAGCTGATATCTGGCCATAGTCCTTTCCATGGTTGTTAGCATCTTATTCAGCTCCTTCTCTGTCTCTGCTATGAGAGCTATGTCATCAGCGAATCGTAGCATACTGATTGTTTCTCCGTGGACGTTCACTCCAGAACACTTCTCCTTGACTTCATTTATGGCTCTCTCGATGTAAACATTAAAAATTACGGGAGACAGTGCGCAGCCTTGTCTCACTCCTTTCCTTATTCTTGCCTCTTCACAGCTGGGTCCAGATTTAATCACTGCTACTTGGTTTTTGTACAGACTGTGTATAATCCTTCGGTCATTGTAGGACACTCCAATTCCCTTCAGAATTCCAAGCATTGAATCCCAATCCACGTTGTCAAAGGCCTTCTCTAAATCCACAAATGCAATGAACGTCGGTTTGTTCTTCTCCATTCTCTTCTCTATAAGTAGCCTAAGGGCCAATATTGCTTCCCTTGTACCCTTACTTTTCCTGAATCCGAATTGATCTTCATCCAGGAACTCCTCTGCTTTTCGTTCTATTCTTCTGTAGATGATCCTGGTCAGTATCTTCGATGCATGTGTCGTCAGGCTTATAGTCCTAAAATTTTCGCATTTCTTCGCTCTCTTCTTCTTGGGAATAGGAATGATGATGTTTTTCTTGAAGTCCCTTGGAATTTCTCCTGTTGAATACATGTCGCAGATGGTTTTGTAGAGAAGAATTAATGTCTTCTCTCCTGCATTTTTAATTACTTCTGCAGGGACATCATCAATACCTGAGGCCTTATTCATCCGAAGATCCCTTACTGCAGCGTCGAATTCCGATCTTAATATTGATGCCCCCATATCATCTTTTTCCACTTCGCTTTCCTCTTCAATAGCTTTTGTGCTGAGATTTTTTCCATTGTATAGCTTCCAGATATTCTTCCATCTCTTCACTTTGTCCTCGTTTTCAATCAAAATTTCTCCATTCTTGTCCCTTATGGCATTGCATCTTGCGCTCCGTTCCTTGAAGTGGTTCCTCACTATGCTGTAGGCCGCTTCCACCTTTCCAAGTGCAAGGTTGCTTTGTACATCTTCGCAAAGATTTTTCAACCACAGCTCTCTAGCTTTCCTTGCTTTGCGACTTATTTCGTTCCTTATTCTTTTGTAGCAGAGCTGCCCTTCTTCAGTTTTCGCATTCTTGTACTTTCTTCTTTCTTCAATCAATTCTAGGACTTCCTCCGTGATCCATGGCTTCTTCTTGGCAACTTTTCTTCTTCCAAGAACTTCTTTTGCGGCTTCCTGTAGTCCACATTTAATGTTTTCCCAATGCTGTTCCACTGATTTCTCATTCAGGTTCCCTCCTATGTTGTTTCCCACTGCTTTTTGAAATGCCAGCTGATGTTGAGCCTCCTTTAGTTTTTCTACTTGCCATATATTCTTCTTTGTTTTCTTCAATTTCTTGAATTTTAGATGGCATTTCATCATCACTAAATTATGGTCACTGTCGATGTCTGCCCCAGGGTAGCTTTTGCAGTCCTTCACTTGGTTTCTAAATCTCTGCTTCACTAAAATGTAGTCTATTTGGCATCTTCTTCTGTCTCCTGACATTTTCCATGTGTATCTTCTACGGTTGTGATTTTTAAACAATGTGTTGGCAACCACTAACTTATGTTGAGTGCAGAACTCCAGCAGCCTTTCTCCTCTTTCGTTTCGGTTTCCCAATCCGTATTTTCCAGTTATTCTTCCATCTTGACCTTCGCCGACGATAGCGTTCCAGTCTCCTAAAATAATTAGGTTTTCTTCTCCCCTTACCTGTTTTATAACTTCCGTGATATCTTCGTAGACGGTTTCCACTTCTTCATCTTCATAGTCCGTCGTAGGCATGTAAACATGCACCACCACGGTATCTACAGGTTTGGTCTCAATCTTCACCATTATTATCCTTTCATTGTACTGCAGGAAGCTCTTCACACGCATTCCGGCGCTCTTTCTGAGCATGATCTCTACTCCAGCATTACCATTTAATGATCCTGTATGTATAATCCTGTAGCTTCCACTCCAAAAGTGTCCTTCTTCAGGCCACTTCATTTCGCTGATTCCTAATACGTCGAGGTCCATTCTTCGCATTTCTACCTTCAGGTTCTCCAGTCTTCCACAGGTCCGAAGCGATCTCACGTTCCATGTTCCTACCCTAAAAAGTTTATCACATTTGACTGATGTACTCTCTTGGGTAGTCCCCACCCGGAGATCCGAATGGGGGACTTTTTTACCTCCGGAATATTTTACTCGAGAGGGTGCCATCACGTCTTGATAATAAAGGAAAGAGTGGAGTAGCTGCGACTCCTCAGGATATTAATGTGGTGGTTTCCCCTTGCCTTCCACATCGCAGTACTACAGCCGTTAAAGTAAATGTTGCCACGCCTGTAGTGAAATGAGTGTCGCTGTACCGACCATTGTGGTCTCCACCTTCACTCATGTGATGAAGAGCTGCTGCCCTCTCCTCCGGGTGATGAGAAGCGTAATTATTGGCGGCCTCCCGTCGCCAAGTCACAGCATCTTCACAGGTTCTGTATTATTTATAGGCCTATCTTATCCAGGGATAGACCAATACCCCCTCGGAATGCCGTCGCTTTTTGTCCACGACTGCTTATTCGATGAGTAAACTCGCTTATCTCGCAGCTAACCTCTATATCTAGAGGTCGACCCACCATCCGCAACCCGGTGGACGCACTCGGTGGCTTTAAGCTCAGCCGCGAGAGATAAAGATCAATGACCATAATATGGACCTATTGATAGACTCAACAATCTTGCCGCAAACCTTCGACATCCATGGAAACGAAGGACCCAAAAGTAAATATTTATATAGCAGTTTATAAGTAACGCACTTTAACGAATACATTAATGTATATAATATTATAGGATTCATTTTCCTATGCTGGCGTTTGCATTTTATAATATTCCAACACGCATTCAGCTCGTGTAATGCGCGGTTTTATGAATATGCAGACGATCGACTATCTAATAAAAATATGTTTCACTTCCGTCCTCCGTATCCTCAACAATAAATACTATAAAAGCATACGAATTTCTCAAAGAGATGCTTAAATAAATTAGTAAATTAATGAGTAAATACGTTCATCATTCACATTGCTATTTATCGTATACGAATTTACTATAGCATACGCGTATACTATATCGCGATATGAGTATCCAATTGGATCCAATCTCAGAATTATAAATATCCCTCGGGAATGATTGGCCGAACACAATTAATCGTTCTTTTAGCCCTGAATTCCGCATACTTAAGAAACATGCAATCAACATGACAAATTGCATAGAGAATATTTATATTTTATAGAGGCAAGCATTGGTATATATGCCATTCAATTTGATGTATCCATTAATTCTGAGAAATTTAATCAATTTCAGAAAAAAAAAATGTTGGTAATAACGCTGACACACATACATTTCTTACATCTTCACTATGCGAATAACTTAACACCAACTTTTAGCAAAAGACTGAGCGCTTAAAACCACACAAATCGGGCGATATGAAAAGGATTTTCATGGCAGTCAACCCAGACTCAACGGCAAACATAACATTGAGCTCAACTCATAATCAACGCCAGCGCATCAACCTTTTCCCTGTTGTTGATACAAGGTTTATATAAACGAATATGAGCGTGCCTGCAGGGCAGTCAGTGAATTAATACATAATTTGTCAGATCTGGTTAAGGTTCCCTGGAAATATCAATTAATTTCCAGTATTAATAAGGAATTTTTAATAAATATTATGTCCTGTATTTTTTTTAGAAATTCCCCAAAGGTTTGCATTTCTCTAGCCATCCCTTCCCCATTTCTGTAGGTCTCCTTAGCTGGCACACTTCTCTAAATGACCAAAGAACTCGTGTATGTGAGAAATTTGAACAGCTACATTTCTCAACGTGCAACATTAACCCCTCTTCAGCCCTTTGAGGCATGCACTATTAAATTCAGAGGAAAGGTTTCACAAACAATCCTTCCAAAACCTTAAGTAGAATTGCCATTGCGACATTATTCTATCAGCATTGGAGCAGCTTGGCAACATTACCAAGGTTCTCAAAGCCTTAATATAGTGTTGCTGCAAGCTTGTTTGCTATCTGGGATATTCCAGTATTCATTTTGGTTTAGTGATTACTCTTACGGTTGCTACAGTAATGTATTCACCTTGTTGCTGGTATTTCTGCTCTCCACCATATCATGTGTGATATATCTTCAAGGATTACATGCACATCTGAGTCCCTTAAAATTCTCAATCTATTTATCTCTCACAAAGATCTAATGTATTTATTGTGTAATACCTCCAATTTTAATGCTCTATTCTGTTCACTTTTCAGGCAAAAGTCTCTCTTCAAAGGGTGAACAAATTTATGAATGCTGAGGAGCTTGATGTTACTGCTGTTACACATGATGAATCTGAAAGTGAGATACTGGAATTATTCTGTGTCATAGTGTTCATTAATTAGTAAATATTTGATTCCGGCAAATAATCCTTTAGGGGATCCAGTTGTGGTTGAAAATGCATCATTTACTTGGAACCAGGATGGTATTCCTGTTTTGACAAGTATTAACCTGCGCATGAAGAAAGGTGAACTTCTTGCTGTTGTTGGAAGTGTTGGATCAGGAAAATCATCCTTGATTTCAGCATTACTGGGTGAAATAGATAAAATTTCAGGGAGAGTTAACACAAAGGTATGTTTTTGCATTTCAATGTTGTGATTATTTAAACTTTATTTTTTATTGTTAGCTACAGTCTATTGTTAGCTACAGTCAACAAATTGAAACAAAGTGTACAATTATATTGTTAGCTACAGTCTATTGTAGTCTACAGTCTAATTGTACACTTTGTTTCAATTTGTTTATTTTATTTTTTAAATTGGATATTTTTTCTCACGAAGCTGTTGACTGGGTATATATTTTTTCTTTTCTACTGTTCTACATTGATGTTAGCTTTTCTATATTGTATTAGTCTAAATGCTGTGAATTTTAAATACACAGTGGAAAAATTATCATACAGCTTGAAAATCTATGCAAGTATATGAGGTAAGATAAAAATTTCCAAGGTAAAAGATGTAATTAACATCATAATGAATCATGGTGTACTGTGTTAATACATGTACAGGTATTTACACTACTAAACAAATTATTTACTACTATTTATTCTTTTTCAGGGAACAATAGCATATGTTCCTCAGCAAGCCTGGATCCAAAATGCTACCTTAAAAAATAATATTCTGTTTGGCAGAGAGTATGACAGATTCGCGTATAAACGTGCCATAAATGGATGTGCTTTAAAGCCAGACATTGACATGTTGCCAGCTGGTGATCAGACTGAGATTGGTGAAAAGGTTTTTACTGCTTATATGATATTTTAAAGTCTTATATCAGGTGCCAATTTGCACCCCCAGCAAACTGCTCTTCATATCCCTTGGCATCTTAACCCTTTTATTGCCAAGGGCCGATATATTGGCTCACCTGCATTACATATTTGTAGTACATATTATATTTCCCTCAAATCAGAGACAGCAAGAATGATTTTTTCATCCTCATAAAAATTGAAATATATCATCAACATTGAGAAAAATACATAATTTATATATTAAAATTAAGTGCTTCAAATATACCTAAAATTCATAATCTTATGATATTCACGGAAATGGGCTTGGCAGTTTTCATACAGTCTACCTTAAAGGGGCTGGCGGTAGAAGGGTCATTACTCCTTTAGTCTACATGCATTTTGTGCTCCATTTGTAAAGAAAAATCCTCACCCCTTACCTGCCAACTCATTTCATTTTGCCTCCTCACCATACAAGCTCCAGTAACAACATCCACAGGTATTAGCATTTCTACAGTAAATGATTTCAAGGCCCGATGAAAAACAATGAAACAAAACTTTGTAATTCCACATACAAAAGGGCCTTAATGCGACCTAGGTTTCACTGCAGTTTCACAGGCCCTGATTATGCTGCACCACATTGAAACATAGGTCGCCTTAAAGCCTTTTTATTCAGGGTTGGGTCAGTAGAATATTCTGTGTAGAAAATGCGTAATCTACGTGTATTTTCTACCATAGAATATGTAATGTAGAATATTGCTTATAGTTACATATTCTACGTGTAGAAAATTATTTTTACATATACTGCTAAAGAAGTGATTATGATTATTGGGAAATTTTATTTTAACATTATACCAACACATTTTAATAATTAAACCTATATTTAGTGTAGTTCCAACTTATATAGCCTATTACAAGCCTACCATTGCTAGGCCTGCGAGGAAATCAATAATTATCTAAGACTGAACTGTCTAAATGCTAAATTATCCATGAGTCAAAGCAATATTTTCTAGATTGATTGGTGTAGGCCTGAGTCATTTGTAACCACTTCATATCATTTTTTTAAATTTTCTATGGCAAGTACTTGCATTTAGTTATATACGCAGTAGGCTAGATTAAGGATTATATTAACTGGTATTTTAATTGAAGTAAAATTATGTCCATTGCCACTAAGTGAAACATTATAGGGAGTATATTACTGCACCTCTATAAAGGTCAAGAGAAAGTTACCATAAAAAAACAGAGCTCTTAAGTTGTTTTTTGATGGTAACCTTCTCTTGAAGCCTTAAGGCTGTTCCTTAAAGGTTCTACATGTACAGGGCAGTGTACATATGAACAATGACAGGGTGGCGATCGTCAGGGAAAACCGGGGAAACCTGGAATTGTCAGGGAAAATTGGAAATCTGGAAAAGTCAGGGAATTCTCATAACAGTCAGGGAGAAACTGGAATAGGAAATTCTCACTATTTTTCTACCATTGCATTTATCTGGCAGTCTTTCCCACCCTTTATTTCACCAAAACATCTCACCAACTAAAACGAATGTCTGTCGCCGAAGTGCATAGAATAAACCCCATCAACTTGTTGAACATTCAGTTGTGAATCTTAGTTATTTAGCTGTGAATCAGTCGTACGATGTATCTCTTTTGTATATCCTATGTGATATTTGCCTAGTAGCATTATAATATACGATCACCATGTATTTCGCTCATCACAAGGAATCCGAGGCTATGTTGTTCGGAAGATTTTACATCGTGTTTATTTTAACTTCCAAGACTCAGGTCAAGAGGTAGTTGCAGCACACTAGCTTTTAGTAAATACGTGCTTGCAGTTCTAAAAATACGAGACGATGATTATTAAAATGGTAATACAAGTACGATCACACGTGTAAACAAAATCTTACGTAAGATCATCTTCGATTCCCATACCCCCTTCGTGAGACAGCAAGAAGTGTCCTCCTCCCCTCCTTTCACGCTCAATGTCATTATTGAATGCCCCCCTTAGCTCCGTCTCAAAGCATTTTGGTCTGGTCACAAACCACCTCAAATATAATATTCCTGAATATGATGCTGCCGATGCTAATTGCCTCCTGTTTTCACTTGAAGTGGGGCAATTACGTTTTGTTTTACAAATACAAAAAATACAAATATTTTTACATTTTTGGTTCCCTCTTACAATCAAGGAGTCAATACCACATTAATAAAATTTTTATTTTCTTCTAAAAGTCACTCGTGCCATCCAATTTTGATCCAGTCCAAGAACTTGGCTTTGGTTTGTATTTTTTACAGTGATACCTGTGCAGGAGTCCACCAGTAAATTGGCCATTAACTTTCCCTTCGATGCCTTTTCAGTAATCTTAAACTTCCCAGAACTACCACGACATGCTACCTCTTCCTTGAAGAATTAGACATTGTCAATTTGTAATTTTACCGAAGGAAACATACACCGCCACGGAAATACGATACACAGCCGCTGATATGCGGCCTCGAAAAATGTATTAAAAGTGTCTATAATTTGTGTGAGGGCTTAACTTGTGAAGGTTTAATGTATTTTTTCATTCTTATAGCTTTTAATGTATTGATTTCAGCTTTTAACATTTTCTGACCTTTGACGGAAATTTAATTCGGCAGAAATAAAATATTCCAATAATAGCAGATCTTTTGGCGATCAGTCAGGAAAATTGGTAAGGCCATCAGGGAAAAGTCAGGGCATTTGAAAATTGGATGTGAGTAGCCACCCTGAATTACTAAACACTCTTTCAAGCTGCGCAGAAGATGGAGGGGCATTAAGTAAATTATTTCCAAGATTGTTAAAACCTGGATGGAAACCTTGCATTTAGTAAGCTACCAAAAGGTTGATGGACTTTTGATGCCCTTGTTTCTCAGCTCAAGAATACACTGTCTTTGCTATGATTCATGAATTTCGCTAGGTCTTCCAACCCATCTCCATCACCCGGGATTTGAACCTGGGACCATCCAGTCAGTAGCTGAGCACTCTACCCACTAAGCCACCACAACACCTAGTCAATGTAATGCTTTACTTTATTTTTTAATTGCAATTTTCTACATTTTATTAAACATAAAACATAATTTTACAAACAAAAAATAATCAACATAATATTCTACATAATCTACACAATATTCTACATAATCTACACTATTTTCTATGTGTATGTAGAAAAATAATATTCTACATGCAATGACCCAACCCTGTTTTTATTAGTGATGACCGGATCGGATCCGGTGGATCCAAAGATCCATGGATCTTTCATTTTTCTCGTTTCCGGATTAGGATCCAAAGACACGGAGTAAAATCGGATCCGGATCGTAGATTTTAAATTTCTGCGGCTTAGCGATCGAAGTGCCCCGTGAATGGAATGTAGGTGCGGTAGATATTGACAAGAAGAGGATGTGTAACTAAGGTCACGTAATTAGATGAAAATGTTCCCTTGCAACTAGAAGCAAAATAAAGAAATATGACTTTTTTCCCCCATTACCCCGGTATCGCGGGAAATAGTACGGAGGATGTCATGCGAGTGGCCTACATTCACCGGGATCAGGCGGCTGATGAGAGCTAGTGTACGTGCGAAGTTCGATCCATATCACAGTTTAATTTTTGTTTCAGTCATTGCATCGAAAATGTTATCATCTTCAATTTCAAACCATTACATCTGAATACTCACTTTATTATACTTCTGTAGTTTAAATTAGATTTACAAAAATACCACTCGAAAATTAAGGATGGTCGGCTGGATCCAAAGATCCAAAGGTCTTTCATTTAATTCGCTACTGAAATCATATCCAAAGACAGTGTAAATTCAGATCAGGATCGGAGATTTTAAAATTTCGCGGCTTAGTGATCGATGTGCCCCGTGAATTGAATGTAGGTAGGTATGGGAGATACTGACAAGGAGAGGTGTGTAACTCGGGTCACGAACCATGCCACTAAAACAAAATAAAAAAATACTGGTCTTGACTTTTTTCTCCGGATGCACAAGAAAAAAATAATGCCAAATGTCAAGCGGGTCGCCTACATTTTCCAAATTCCCATGACACTATGATAGCATAGCTGTTAAAAATGAGGACTAGTGTACTGCCGGTCGCGAGTTCAATCCTTAACAGTGCCTAGGAATACAGGCCATGCTGTATTCTTAGGGTTATGCAAGTAGGCAGTTAAAAAAAGTAGATTATCAGAAATATCATGTCAATTTATGCATCAAAAAAATAATTTGAAAATTTTTTATTACAGAATTAAATCATGGAATCATTACGTTAACTTTACAATGTATTTTTGAGTGATGCATTTTTAAATCTAGTTTAAGCGATAGAAGTACAAAAAGGACAGTATCCACACACAAAGGTTGGAAATGAAGGATGATGAAGTTTTTGATTCAATGGCTGAAAGAAAAATTTTAAACCAATTAGAATCGAACTTCTTTACCTGCAGTTCACTACCTCACTCTGCTATTGTCGGCTTACCTGAGTTTGGAGAATGCAGGCTTCCCACATGTCATTCTACTTTTTTTCTCGCAAACCTGCGCCAATGGAGAAAAAATCCAAGACATTTTTTGAAATTTTGCTTCTAGTAGCATATTCAAAGCTCTCGAGCTAGCCGCGAAAACTTTAACGGAGTTACCCGCTGATATGCACGAATGCAAGATATTCCACAGAGAAAAAATCATTCGCCTTGACCGGGACTCGAACCCGGACCCCCTGATTTCCGGCCAGGTGCTCTACCTTAGAATTAAATTAAGCCTAAATTAAAGCCTTAGAATTTCCACAGAGGAAGAGGATGCCTTGGTAGCGCAACTGGCAGAGCACCTGGCCGGAAATCAGGGGGTCCGGGTTCGAGTCCCGGTCAAGGCGAATGATTTTTTCTCTGTGGAATATCTTGCATTCTAGTAGCATGAAAAAAGGCTAATCTCATTTCAAGATCAGAGTTACACAACCTCTCCTTAGGAGTATAAAATTCTCAAATTTCATTTTAAAGGTTATTATTAAAAAGGCATTGCAAAATCACTTTTTTCACGTTAACAATGTAATCCCCAGATATACCATAAATTGGATCTCTTGGCCGCATTAAAAAATTTTTTGTGTTTCTAAATAAGAATTAGAAAGCATTCAAGGATTTTATTAATAATTGGAAAATAAATCCTTTATTAATGAAAATGAACTTATAATGTTTCTTTTGACTGCAATCTAAAGAATACTTGTACAAGTTTCAAAAATGTATTGCTTGATGAGTATATGATAAGGAAAGTGATCTTTATATTAGAAGTAATAAGATATAGTTATGGCATCTGTAAATCTTGATCCAGGAAAATATTATCCACATAGATGATAGGAAGTTGATTTTTTCTACAATAAATTTACTTGGTTTTTGGTAATTCTATTGTTGCTGTATTTATATATTTATTAAAAATCTAGGATTAGAAAAGGAATGAAATTCAGAATCGAGTATCTGAAACTAAGGATCCAAAACTAAGATAAAGATCTGAAACCCAGGTAAGGATCCGGTTCCATATCCTGAAATGCCTGAAACTAATTAGCTTAAAAGGCCCTTTTTGGCGATCGGGTTGGTGTGGTGGCTAGAGTACTGACCTCCCATCCCGAGGGCCTGGGTTCTATTCCTGGCAGTGGTAGATTTTTCAGTGGCAAACCAGTCCCTACTTGAGTGACTAGTGTAGGGCATTTCAGGTTCAGTACTCCGTCCATCGTTAAGCTGTGGTCCCCTTGGCGCCTGTCGTTAGGAGTAGGCTAATGCTGATGCTGGGTTTCTCTCCACCCTTCCTCCTTCCCTGAAAAACTCCTAGCAATACCCAATTACCCACCTATCCTAAATGGCGCAAATGACCTCAGCTGTCGGTTGCCTCCCCTGAATAACTAACTAGGCCCATTTTATTCCACTACAAAGGTATTCAAGAAGATTCCTATATTCATCTGCTCAATTATAACAAATGTGATATTCAAGGCTAAAATCATTGCTGATAAAAACTCCTATTATAGTATCTATAATTTTCTGAATGATGAGTTGATTTATATTTAAAGTTATGTAATTAAGTGATTATGTGTTTCTGTGTGTATTTGTTCATAATTATTTTCATGTAAACTATTACTGTGAACTTTTATTTTTGACGCCATCTATGGTATGTATGTATAACCTACAGAATTTGACACCTTTTATTATTACTCTGCATATGATGATGATGCTGTAAAGCACAAATGTATTTATTAACTGTTTGCTATGAATCTTGATTCTGATCAGCCAAAACACCAAGCATTGTACCAAAGAATAGAGGAAAATGAGAAAAATCTGTTAAGAGCCACTGTAGTACATTGAATGTGGCAAATTAGCTGAATATAATTTTTTTGAAGGAAAAATAGTCCAAAAAAGCCAACTAAATTGAAGAAATATAATCTCTGATACTGGTATTTTGGGAAACGGACCGAGCCTAGGACTTCGCTGTCTCACACATATGTTTCAAATTCTCCTCCCAGTTGATTGTCACCATTTTGACCAGAATACTGGTGTCATAGCTTAATTTCCTTCCATTTAATTGGGTTTCTTGGCCAGTAAAGATTTAGGAAGAACTAATAAATTTAAGGATCTTCATCTTCTGAAAGTTTATTCTGGAAAACAATGGTGAATTCATACCAATTATTGCACCAGGCAGTAATTTGCTGGGAAACTTGAACACTATTCTTGCTGGCAGAGGGAAAAAATTTTCATATATCTGTTCAGCAAAATATTTTTAAGAAAGATCCAGTCCAAAGTTATTTGGCTTGAATTAACCCTGACTTCTTTAACCTCTTTCAGGAGAGAGAAAGTTTTCTTCTACACTCCCATGATGGGGAAAAATAGTTTAATTGTAGGATTGGGGGATGTATATGTGCTCTCTTCCATGTCAAGGAAATTCAGTGAATCTGTCCGCTTCCCCCATCTAGGGGGGGAATAATTTTTCGCCTATATGTCTGTCCAGGACAATCAAGTGCAAGAATGGAGGTCTAAATTTCTCGGAGGAGTTTTCACAAAATATTCCATTTTTTGTGATTGATTCACCAAAATTTATTTACATTCTGATGAAGTGGATAGAGATGTCTTCAAGTTTCCAATAGACCTATAGAAATGTTTTATCGAAATGAAATTAATGCAATTTTTTTCTTCTCATCAGAACTTCTTGTTTTCACCTTTCAGGGTATAAACCTTAGTGGAGGACAAAGGCAGCGTGTAAGTATGGCTAGAGCAGTTTATAGTAATGCCGACATATACATCTTTGATGACCCTTTGAGTGCAGTGGACAGCCATGTTGGGAAACACATTTTTGAAAATATTATCGGTCCTAAGGGAATCCTAAAGAGAAAGGTAATGATCAAATTCCATTATTATTATTTTATCCTTTTTAGTTTTATGAACTTCTTTGAGCGAAAACAATGAAGTCCCATTTAAAAAATACAAATATTGTTATTAAGTATTATTTGTATCCACTACACATTCTATTCTGCTTGCTTATATGCTGTTGGGATGGTATTTGAACAATGTAGTGTAGCCAGGTATTGACTGTAAAAAACATAAAATTTCCAAGATACCAGGCATGATGGAGTGTCTTCTCAATTTATTTGGAGTAAAACAAAGTAATTTCTAGATTTTCTGCATTTAGTGTAGAGCGAAATCTTTGTCATCACATCAAATTTGAAGAGTTTTACATACATCCCAGCTTTAGTTTTGAAGTATATACATAATTTCCTCCCTCACAGGAGCATACCTCACTATAAGACATACAGCTTTAAATAGTCGTTCTTTGCTTTGTACCCCATTTTATTTTTTGTGGGCTGGGAGTGGCATAAATGATAAAATTAAGTCATGCAAGTGAAAAATTCAAGATTTTATTTATTACTAGACTTAACCAAATGAACATGCCTTCAGAAGTGTACTATTATTCTACTGAGGCATATTTATGGAAATTCATTGCAAACATCTCTCTTCTGTAATTTTGAATAATGTACCTAACCCTACTGTTTAGTTTCATCGTTGATTTAAAAACTAAGTTCATGCAATATTTTCTTGAGTGCCATACAGACAATGGCTATGGTATACAGACAAATGTTTTGCTTTTTTTAATGCTAACAAGCTAATTTGAAAATTAATATATTATTAATAATAATAATTTATTCACTGTTTATTTATTATTTAAGTAATAGTAATTTATTATTTCGGCGAGAATACTTGCATAGTTTCGTCAAATCAAATCAATCACAAATAATCTATCATATACAATCAGATAAAACACTCAATATATGTGCATATAAACATCTACATAAAAAGATTACAGAACAAAATCACACAATACATGCATAACACAACAAATATGAGAATTCAGACCTTGCCTTACAGCGGACTTTCCTTACAAAGCAAAAAAAATTCTTCAACATAATACAGTGGTTTCTGAAGCATAAAATGTAATTAAAAGCATAATTTTGGACAAGGTTGACAGTTTCAGTAGAGAAGTTTTGTGAGTGAGGGCTTGAGTAGTGTGAGAACTACCATTATAATTCTTACTTTTATAGAGGGAATAACATTGTGGGTTCACAGAAACCAGTAGTACTGCCTTTATTGTCTGTCAGGTAGCAGCATTATACAAACAGTCAAACCACAAAAGCAGTATGTTACCAAATAAACAAAAATTAATAAACTAAATGCAACATCCTTTTAACAAGTAGCTTGGGGGCTAATTCAAAGATTGCAAACTAGCTGCAAATAGCTTGGGGATAGCTGTTACAGTCGACTCTCATTAATGCAAAGTCAGCTGGACTGGAAAATTGGCACTACGTAATTTCGAACTTCGTAATTTGGGGAGGGCCAGGGATATGGCGTCCTTTGCTTACGAGTGGGTCTTTGAGGGATGTGGGGGGGTGGGAGGAAAGGGGGCTAAGGGAGGGGTATGGTATGGTCAAATGGCGAAGAGGTATCAGAGTATGAGTGGTCGAAGGCCCACCCGTAAACAAAGGATGCTGCATCCCTGGCCCTCCCATTTGACTCGGAACCCGAAGCAGTTCCAATCAACCACCTGCACGTGCCCCCAGGGCTGCCCAGAAGAAGAGAAAGGAATGTCACAGATGTTCTGCGATACCATTCCCCTATCCTCTCCCCCCTTCAAGCTCAGCAAGACAGATAAAGATATATCTGCAACTGGGACCTTCCCTCTCCACAACCAGACCCTTTTCCTCCCATGCACCATAAACCCAAACTCCCCGGCCACCATAATGCTTACCCCCACCAACGCAACCCACCCAAATTTCCTAACGGCATCACTCACCCCTTCCATGCTACTAGATTTCTGCGCAGACAGCCTCTTCACGGATAGCTGCGCTGGGAGTGCTTGCCTTAAAGGACGAGGTAGGGTTGACGGAGAATTTAAACTGCCATAATTCTAGGCGTACAGCAGCGAGCATGGTATGTGCCGTCACATGTAAGTTTTAAT
Source organism: Platycnemis pennipes (assembly GCA_933228895.1). Lineage (NCBI taxonomy): Eukaryota > Metazoa > Arthropoda > Insecta > Odonata > Platycnemididae > Platycnemis > Platycnemis pennipes. Next base: position 61,252,901 of record OW121853.1, read on the forward strand.
CAAAAGGGAACAGTGTACATTATGGAAATGCTGGTAACAGTTAAAACAAAAAATAACCACACTTTAGGATAAATAATGGCATTAGCTATGATTTCCACACTTAAGGTATAATTGATATGCGGAGTTGCATGTGGTAAATGGAGAGGGACTGGCATATGTGGGAGATAATTGCACTTCTATTCACACATTTCACTCTTGATGCACCACAATCAGCAACACTGATTTGTTGTGTTTACACCAGCAAAAATAGTTGAGCTGAAGCAGTTTTTCATTGAAGTTAGTAAAAACAAATTCCATTTGTTCCTGGGGACCGGGCTCGAAGTTTGTAATTTCAAAAAAAATCATATTTTAGAAGCTTTGTATTTTTGAATATTGCCATGTATTTACTATAGGCTTCTCGTCGGGACTACCAGTTTTGCTTCATACAATCGACACTTCGTATTTCATGCTTCACATTATTGAGAGACTACTGTATATTACCACATATTATTCCTGAAAATTTTGGCCACATCTCCAGAAATTTGAAGTGATCCATAGTTTTGTTGGAAAGTCTTGATTGGATAATAGGCTGCTATGTACTCTGCAAGAAATCTGTCCATAGATACGATATACCATTCCACTAATGGGCAACGATAATGTAGTAGCAGATGTGCTTAGTCGACACCCGTACGATGCACCGACAGAGCCAATTTCCAGAGGAGGAGCCAGTGATAGCCATGATTCTAGTGAGCAAACCATCGGAGGAGCTAGCGGGAAATTTTAAAAATTTTATTCAAAGAACTTACACCCATTGCATAATGCTATTCAAGGATTCTTTATTGATTAATATGTATTAAGTGTATTTGTACAAATCCTGTAGATTGGGCCCAATTCTCTAATTGAAAGTATTAAAATTATATGTTATGCATTAATGATCTAAATAGTATCTTTTCTTAATCTTTGATCAGCTGATTATTATCCATTGCCAGTGATTTATGTGTATAAATATATGTATGTGATTTATGTGTAATAGTGTGTGTGGAAGGTAAGGGATAATTGAGCTAGCTGGACGACTGATACATTAAGATAACCGGCAGTAGGGTTACACCCTATCACCATTGTAAATTTAAGATGAGGTCTTCAGGAGCTTCCTAGCAGTTATAACCATTGACATCCATTGTGGCAACCTACATTTTACCTGCCACCACTTGCAGACTAGACAAGAACAGTAGAGGCATGGAGGAGGGCCATGTATCCAACCACATCCAGACCCATCATTGTTGATCTAACAAGAACTGGTATTTCAGAATTCAACGATTCATCCATTCAAAATTTATTTTTTTAGAAAATATTTGTTTGCATTTGTGGGACTGAAGAGCAGTTTTGATTATTGATAGTTAATTTTTCCAATTTTAATATTCAGCCTCTAGATTTAAATGGTGTAGTCAGGTTCAATAAAAATTCCCTACATTCTGGACTATAATGCTTACAACCTTGGGAAATATATTGGGAAAAATATAATGGCTAAAAATACATGGTCTCAACCATAATGGAGTTCTAAATTTAGGAGACCATAGGAAAGTCCAGTACATATTGGGGATTCAGCAGCAACACATAGCAAGAATTTGTCTGAAGTTATGGTATACCAATTTACTATTACTAAAAATGCCAAAATTTTTAGGACTGAATATTTCTCTCTTTGATTTTTCACTGAATTACCTTGCCATGTTTTAATTCACTTTTCAGGGAAAAATTCAAAACTCTCCGTTAAAAAGCTTTTGTCCCAGTTTATGTTCATGTTATTTTCAATGAGCCAAGATCCAGTGATTAGAATTATTGCTCACAATATTTGGTACCGGCTTCATTTAAACAGTATTAAGTCTGGCTTTATAACTTCTCCATCACCCATACTACACAAACATTCATTCACAATTCATAGTACAGTAAACTCCCCATTATCCATGCATGCATTATCAGGGCTGTGGATTATCCATGCTTCAGCAGTCTATTTTGTGTATTGGTAGTGGTTTCAAAGGTAAGTTAACTTTGTTATTTTCCTCCATACTTTCACTACGGCTCTACTGACTGGTCCGATGTCTTACGCCAGGCTTCGTGCTGTCACCTGAGGCTTGTTCACCTTCTTTTTTCTTATAAAATGCTATAAAGTACCGCGAGGATCTTTTCATCGGCAAATTGTGTAATTTTCCTAGAGAGTTTATTTATTTTGGTGGCACACCGAAGAGAAGTGAATCCGGAAAGAACCAAACAGCGGATTATCCGTGTTTCCTGATTATCCGTGGACCCTTTATCGCTTATTAGCATGGAAAATCAGAAGTTTACTGTATTTTTTTTGAGAAAATATTAACATATATAAAATATCTGGAATGGAGCCAATATTTTTATGAAAAATTAATATATATTTCAAATTTTTATATTCAATCTTTAGATATCAAATGTGTAGATACATTCATTGAAAATTTTCTTACAAGCTGGGCTATAGCTTTTGTAATCTCAGGGGAAATCCCTGTGAACATATAAAATCCTTTAGAATTCTGGTGTCAATCCTAATAGACACTTAGATCTGGAACAGGGTTCGATGTGGTTGTCATACCGGCACTGGTACACCCCATCAGAAAACATCTTCACAGTAAAACTTAATTCAAATAACAATGGAAAATACTATCATGACTACATTCACTAGTTTTTGATATTGCTCTGCTCTGCCAGATCCCATCAATGTTCTTTTAAGGCCTAAATTTCAACATGAATGAATGTTTATAAATTATATTGTTTTCAGACTCGTATCTTGGTCACCCATGGGATAACATTCCTACCAGATGTTGACCAAATAGCTGTGATAAAAGATGGCACAATCAGTGAGTTTGGTTCATATGATGAACTTCTTAGAAGGAAAGGAGCATTTTCAGAATTCCTAACGCATCATCTTCAAGAACTGGAAGCAGATGAAGGAATTGTTGAAGAAGGTATTTATTGATACATTTTTTTTCAAACCTTGATACCACCTTTTGATGTTTAGGATGGAGTGTTGCCTTGAATTTAGTTTGTAGTATTCCATTACTTACAATATTTCTCATTACGGAGATATTTTTATTTTTCATTGCTTAACACTTTTGGAAAGGGTGTTTAGATAATATTATTTCATTGAATGAATAGTGTTGCTGGCAGTGTTCAATAAGGATGGGAGACTGAGAGAGTTAAATTCTGATCATTATCTTCTTTCACTGGTTAAAATGTAATCAATTCTGCTCAATTTTTGGTGTTATTAGTGTCTCCAGTTGGTGAGGAATCTACTTACTGTTATGTACCTATATAAATCTCAAAATGTTAAATGTATACTTGTGTTCATGCTTGTCTCAGTAATTTAGTTACCTGCAACAGTGAAAATGTGATGATGCAATCCACAAAGAAATTATGTTCTGTGCATCAAGTAGAATCCCATGGTGGAATGAATATATTTTGGGAGTTAGATTCATAAAATTTTCAGATATGAGTGTATCCAAACAGCAACCGTCAGAAGAAGGGGGGATTCCACTCTTTGTTGATCTATGAAGTATGACAGTGTATAGTTTTATTTATTTTATATATTTGATTCTCTATAGACTGTTAAACAAAACGTTATTCACTTTTCCCTTGGGCCGATAAACATTATCACGATACTAGGTCTAAATACAACCTGCATACTCCTCTATGTAGGTTAGCAACTACATATAAATCTGGGAGTAGGTGTCTCATATATGACAACATGTTGCCAAATTCAGCCAGCAATGTTGACAAGAAATAATTTTGGAATATTAGTTGAAAAATAGCTAATTACTACGTCTTTATACAGGGTGCAGCATAATGTCCTCCCTGATCTAAACTGCTCTGTGCTGTCTTTCTGCACATGCACCACTGCAGTACCCCCCAGCCAGCCCCTGGCGGCGACTTTCTCAAATTGGGGAGGACATTCTGCTGCACCCTGTATATTTCCTAGATGAATACTTTGATCTGGATTTCTCAAGTATCTAATTTTATTCTCCTGGTTACTTTTTTTTACGTAACATTTACAGTCAAGCCCATTTATAACGAAGTTGAGGGGGCCGAATATTTACCTCGTAATAACCAAACTTCGTTATATGTGGACCAGTTTTTTCTAGCCTCTCTTTGACAGGGAATAGCTTTCACTTAGTTATAACTGGAACTTTGTTATAAATGGTTTCGATATAAGTGGGCTTTACTGTATTTGTATATTTATAATGTTCTTTATTTTGAAGATATCTATTTTTATTTTGTACTGATAATATCCATTGTAGCTGATGCCATGCCATGGATGAATACAGAGTATTATTATTATGGTAATGTGTAATCACGTGGTAGGTTCTGAGATAACCATGGATTATACTAGGGATCTTGCTCTAGAATTACATGGATTTAGTGGTTACGAGTACACTATGTTTCTCAAATGTACTTCCAAATGTACTTCTGGCCTGAAGACATTGAATTTATTACTGCTTTTCTGTGTACCTACATATTCCATGCATATCAAATTGAATCCAATGGAATCAATCATGATTTTTATTAGAGAATTCACCAATAATAATTGTATACATAGTTACCTTTTCAGCCAATGGAATTGATCAATGTGCCTGAGTCCAATTTGGGTTATTTGATGTGTGTGCATTCAGAGAAACTTACATTCTAAGTATAGAGTATTCATATAATGATGCCAATGCATTTAATCATTGCCAAGTAAATAAGTACACATTTTTGTTCATGTAGGGTTGTTAAGAATGGGTTGAGGGTTGAATGTCTTGGACAAAATAGTGGGGTCTTTTGCCACATGTATATACATAAATATATTCCTATAGATGTAAAATTAGATCATCTACTCACTGCACATTTAATCACATGCAGTGAGTAGACCTCTTTCTGCATAGCATATCTGGACTAAATTGTGTTCAATTGTCATGTTGCCAATTTAAACTTGTCTATTTTGTTTAAATTTAGGATATGATGAGTTAAGAAATCTGGAGAGAAAAATGGGGTCTGAGGAATTTAGAAGGCAGTTTTCTGCTCAGATATCTCAGGAAAGTGATTCTGATTCAATGAAAAAATCTCTAACTGGATCTTTGAGTCGGTATGTGCTGCTTCTATGAAATTGTTTGCTTTTAAAAAATTACGGCTAGATTTTATTATTTTTACTATTAGTGAAGAGACCAAATTTTATTTACAGGCAACAATCTTCCAATATAGGAGTGTCTAACTTTGGAGAAAAATTAATTGAAGAAGAGAGGGCAGAAACAGGTGTGGTGGGTCTGATCTTTCATTATTTTTTAGCAGAAACCTATTTATGCAGTTCTCAACTGTAAATATTTTTAAATTATGTTAAACTAAATGTCAAGACTTTGTCACTCTCAAAACTGTTTCATGTCATAATCAAATAACTGACTAGGGTAAAATAGTGGAAATTTGTTCTCGGAAACAAATGCTCTCTATCATTCTCTCTTTTTTCTGTGAAGTTTCTTATGGTCATCCAAGCAACTTTACTGACATGAGAACTTAACAACAAATTAACTGGCTTAGATTTATACTTAGGTGCATGGGATATTCTGTATATTCTATTGTATTCATAACAAGTTCAGCTAGTTATTGCTTGAAATTAAAAAAGGAAACAATTTTGTTTTCTGGCGAGAGAAACACTCACTTTTTCTCACTCACTGGATTTTCTCACTATCTGAAGCATAATATATTTTTGTACCAATTTGGGATTCATTTCATATAGGAAATTTTCTTGGACTTTTAAAGATAGCATGAAGAAGAGAAACAAGAAAATGTGTATCCTATTTGAAGAATGATGCAGAACTTGTCCTATTCTTTTTTGTTAAGCTTTGATTAACCCTCTCCCTATCGAAGTTTAAATGCCTCAATTCGCTCTCCCTCCTAACTCGGCCGAAACTGGCCGGTGGTTTTTAAACCTCTCCCTTCTAAGTCGGCCAAAACCGGCCGTCTTCCTCTGCTATACTAAGGGCCAACTTTTGAGCCTCATATGATTCTATTTCTGCTTGAAAGTGATTACGTCACTAATACACGCAACTCTCTTATCCTTAGTTCCTCTGAGATGAAACAGAACCTCATAATATCTGTCACAGCACCCACAAGATCCCGAAGACCTAATGAGTCTTTGGGATAGCATATTATCACCAGCGAAGTAATGAAAAAAGATTCTGTAGCCATTTCAGAGGAGGGATTCTTCACTGAGAGGTGATAAGCCATGGTTTCTTGAGTGAATGAATGGGACACTTTGTGATGCGAGAATAGAAGATGAAAACACCACGCCTGCTATGGCTTGTTTAAGCGGGCCAGGCATCCTCTCTCTCTCTCTCCTGTAAGATAGCCGAAAATGGGTGACCAGCATCGGCTTGCGAAGAGCCTTCTTTCGGTCCTTCCACGCTTCCACCTCCTCTAGGGAGCATTTGTTTTTCTAAGAAAACGCCCATTCCTACATCACGCTCAAAGAGACATGAGGCATAAAAAAAGAAAAAAATCTTTTACCCCGCCAGACCCTTTCTCATTTGGAGTGAGGCACTGAGTGACTGCTCCTTAGGTCATAAGACCTCCAATTCCCTTGACATGTGAGGTCTGTGCGAGGGAGCATCTAGGGGAGATAGAGAGGCTCAAATGATACGCTGAAAAGAAACAGACCCAAGTTGACTCTAGAAATGCGTGATGTTTTAATATCCTAAAGATGTGTGGCCCCGAGGATTTGTCATCGCTAAGCATGCATTTTCCTTATCTGGTGTTCGTGGAAAATGTGGAATAGTTTCAGAGGAAGGAACTCCTTCCAAATGCCCCTCAGTTCTGACCATGGCTTCTTTGAGTGCAGATGATATAGCGAGAGAAGTGGACAGAGATGATTCTCTAAGTGATACTGAGTGTCCAAGCTCTTCAGACGAAGCGGAGGAATTGCTTGAACGTGCCAGTTCTGGTGATAGTGATATAGAAGAGGATGATACTCCCAGTGTCAGTGATGCAACAGGTGATAATGCACTCCACCCTAAATGGGAATATTCATCACATTTCGAAGTTCCACATGCTTGTTGGAGGAAGGGAGCCAAGGCACGACTTACCTGTAGGCTTGAATGAATTAGATTATTTGAAATGTATGTTAGGAGGTGAAGATTTCTTTTACAGAATAGTAGAAAATTTTAATAAATACGCAGAATATCACCAACGATGGGCAGAAAAATAGATAGGCATTGGGTTGACGTTACTGACGAAATTAGGGTGTATTTGGGTGTCTTAGTATATATGGGGGTTTTTGATCTTCCAGAAAGTGAAGACTACTGGAGAAGTAAGGAAATAGACTGTCCCCTGATTCGACAATACATGACTTACAATAGGTTTACAGCCATAACAAAGTATTTTCATGTCAGTGATATCACAAAAGAGAAGAAGGAAAGTGATGCTGGTTTTGATATCCTTCAAAAGGTGAGACCAATACTAGACGTTTTGGCTACGTTCAATACAAAATACCAGCCAGGTCGTGAGTTAGTTGTAGATGAAGCGATGATGGCATTTAAAGGACGCCACTACATAAAACAGTACGTCAAATCAAAGCCAACAAAATAGGGTTTTAAAATTTGGGTATTGGCGAGTCCGAGCGGTTATGTTTTAGAAGGAAATGTATATTTGGGCAAAAAAGAGACTAGAAATAACAAAATGCTGTTAGGAAGCCAAGTTGTGGTGAATTTGCTTGAAAAGTACCTTGGTAAATACCACCATGACAGTTTTTTTCAAGTGTTTCTTTAGTGAAAGAATTGTATAAAAATATAACTTATTCTTGTGCTACCACTTGACCATCACGTAAAGAATGGCCAGTTGAATTGAAAAATCCCAAAAGCCTAAAACTTAAAAGAGGAGAAAGTAAAATTTTACAAAGTGCAGAAGTGATGGCCACTGTCTGGCATGACAGACGAGACATTTGTGTTCTGTCAACAAACTGCAATCCAAACGTGAGTGTGATGGTTTCCAGGAAAACTGGGCTGGGCAATAAACAGATTCTTATTCCGTGCCCAGAACCCATAGTAAGGAATAACAAATTTATGGGTGGAGTTGATAGAGCCGATCAAAATAGGTCTTACTATGATTTTGGAAGGAAGATGAAAAAGTGGTGGAAATATATTTTCCCGTTTGTAGTAAACACAGCCATTGTAAATAGTTACATACTTTATGAAGAAACAAATGCTCCCTCAACCACAAGGCATGGAGCAACACAAAAAGATTTTCGGTTAGCTCTTTACAGACAGATGATAGGGAACTACTACTCTCGCAAGATACAAGGCCACAAAAGAACCTATGCTCGTGCTGCTAGTTTTCTGGTGACATCCCACCAACTTGTGAAAATTGGCGGAAGAAAAAGTGTGTGTGCTTGCTGTAGTGCCCAAAAAAGGTAGACAAGAGCTGGAAGGAGTGTAGAGACCTCCTGGAAATGTCTTCAATGTGATTTACCATTGTGTAAAGTAGGATGTTACTTCGAGTACCACAAATAAGTTGTTGAAGAAATGGAGGCCAGCCATACATCATAAGCTATGAACCTGGAGGTATGTCTATTAGTTTAATAATAAATTTTTAATGAAATCTGTTATAAATATGACGAAAGGGTTTCAGAATTTATAGATTATATTTTTAGATGTGAACTTAGGAGTGCTGCTGGTGCCACTTGGGAATTAATAGGCCGAATTCTGGGGATACTGGGCATTTAAATTCGGCGAGAAGGCAGAGAACGCCATACGGCCGGTTTCGGCCGAGTTAGGAGGGAGAGGGTTAATGAATTACCATTGACATTATTTCTTTTTTTGGATGTTGAGGCTGGAATTTTATTGCTATCTAGATAAATTTTTTAAATAAAAATGTTTATTTCATTTTAGGTGAAGTTGTCAGTCTATTCCCAGTACATGATGTCAGTGGGAATTTGTTTGTTTCCAGTAACAGTTCTTTTGCACATGTTATACCAGGGCTTTTCAGTGAGTTCAAATATCTGGCTCTCAGCATGGTCAAATGATAATACAACTCTAGAGAGTGGAAGACGGGACATGTATTTGATTGTGTATGGTGTCCTTGGAGGGGGTCAAGGTATGCTTTCATTACTGGTTCTATATATCTGCATATTATTTGTTGGTACTACTCCAACTGGACCCCCAGGGATAGTACTTCCAAGGTGGCAAGGTCTTATATATGCCCTTTCAAATTACACTGAAACTTCCCAGAACGTGGCTTCCCATAGCACAAATTCTAAGTTATGCTGCCTCCAAATTGGCACCTAGCTTTGCCGAACACAGTATGAAGCTTTTATTTCACACAGTTTCCTTTGGAGGATGTTTTTAGCATTTTTCCTTGGTCAATATCTACCTAATATCAACCCAAGATCCAAACCTAATAAAAATCACTCATTGATCTTAGCAAATAATTTTTCATCACCATGGATATTTTCATATTTTGTTTACTTCATGTAGGAATTGCAGGACTCCCAACTATTAGCATGACAATTAGTTATCTTTCATGCCCTACTTAATCCTGATTATATTTCCTTTTCGATGCAGAAAAGGTTAATTGTCAGATTATAATTGTGTCAGTATTTCAGCATGATACTTGACCACCATGCACCAGGCCACCATGGTTAATGCATAATATTCTAAATTATGTCATTAACTTTCCTTTCTTCATAGAAGGCAAAGTAAACATTATCGATTCAAATTAATTCTGCTATTCTTTAGGCACTATCAGGCCATAATTGTTCATATAAAACTCACCTTTGCCATTCCTGATAATCTCAGCACGTGTACACTACACTGCCCTTAGAACCTTGTGATGCCATGCCACCATGGCCTTGCCAACTGAGACTACCTCCTATTCTAGTTAACTTGAACCAACCATGTAAAGACCTAAATGAAGAATCGATAGCAATCTTTTAATTGTATGTATATCACATCATTCTTAATTATATTTTCTTATACATTTAAACTTAATCAATTTTCATCAGAGGAAAAGATCATATTCATAAGTTTACCCTAGCAGCCTTTTAGAACTGTTCATAACGAATTTGTAGCTGTAAACAGGTATTTTCTTGCAGCAACCTCACTGCTGCTTTCCTTTTTGTGTTTGTTCATTGGGACTCTAAGAGCAGCAAAAAACCTTCACCATCACATGCTATCGAATGTCCTGAAAACTCCTACATCATTTTTTGATACCACTCCAGTAGGAAGAATTCTAAATCGTTTTTCTAGAGATGTGGATGTTTTGGACACTGTGCTACCTGCTGTTTTCAAAGGATGGGCTGATTGTTTTTTTGCGGTGAGCCTTTAGAACTAGGACTTGGATCTTGAATGCATAAACAAAAATGATATTCCTTGAAATTATGGTGATATGGTGCTTCTTCTCATTGCCACTGCTTTTGCTTGTTGTTGTTCAGACTGTATCAGAATACAAACACAATTAACATTGAAATTCTATTGCATTTATTAAACTTCATCTGACGGAAGTGTTATAAAATAGATTTATCTTTTCCTTTCTTAGGCTTTGAGTACATTATTTGTAATCAGCTACAGCACTCCAATATTTTTTGCAGTAATACTACCAATTGGAATTCTTTACTACCTGATTCAGGTAAGTGTACAAACAATATGGGAAATTCAATTTACTACCATTGTTTCAGAGTCCTAGGGAAAAGGTAAATTAAAAGAAAGTAATGGTGTAAAAATTTCCTTTACATATCAGAGATTTTATGCTGCCACATCTAGACAGCTCAAAAGGCTATCAGCAGTGTCAAGGTCGCCAGTTTATTCCCACTTTGGGGAAAGCATAAATGGTAAGTGAATAAATATCCAATCAACAAGTGGAGAAACATGCAAATATGATTAATAAAAGTGCACTAATTAGACCACCATTCAATTTGTCCATTTTTAACATATATTTGATAATTTTCTCTCATCAAATGTGATTAGCCCAGAGCCTAAAAATTTGGAGAATCCATTCCTCTTTCAGGTGCTTCAACTATCAGGGCATTCAAAGTTCAGCAAAGATTTATCAAAGAAAATGAAAACAGAGTTGATTTTTTTCAATCTTTTCACTATACATATGGTATTGCCAACAGGTATGTAAATGATGGAATCTTGGGTCTCTTATGCTGGAGAAGTGTGGTATCTAAACAGATTCTCCATCATATGCTCTTGTATTTAGGTTATTATTATTTTGGTAGAAGCCTACAATCCTTTATTTACTGCTCAGGTTTTTAAAATTCTTAAGTATTGTGTGGACTGCCAGTCAATAACATATGGGTTACAAATTACTGACCCAATTGCACACCTACTGTACTGTATTATACTATGAATATTCTGTAGCACATGTAGTACTTGTAGTCTTCATTTATCCAACTTTGTGTTGCTGCTCATAAATATTTCCTTCGGTGTCAATGTTTGATTAAGAGGTACAGGTTCTTCCATTAGACCCCATTGAAAAAATATGAAATTAGAAGCACTATGGTCCTCTTGGGTTTTGAACAAAGGAATGTGGTCATGTGATTGTAGTATTAGATGTTATAATGATTTGAAAGGGTTCCTATACCATTTATTTTAACAGTGGTATTATAGCTACCTTGTGGCTGATCTTGTTTTTGGTAGCCTTTAGTTTTGTTGAGTAGAATATTCATTGTTGAGTCGGAAGGCTTTGAACCATGTGCTCATGGTACTGCAATTTTATAATGAATGAATAAGTGTTCCAAGTATTTTCTTTCCAACTCCTGTCAAGGTGGAAATGAGTTGTTTCAATCTATTTGAAGATAGGTGTACTAAAATGGTTTACTCTTGGCACAATGGGGTCATTTACCATATTTTTTTAATTGCCAAATATGATAGAGTTTGTAAAATAAAAAGACCTGTATTTTTCCGTTTTTTGATCCGTCAATTATTTCTTGAGTTATAAGCAGCGAAAAACTGATGTTTTTAACCCTTTCGGAAAAGTGGGTGTGGTGCAACCTCTGACGTATATCGACTTCGTCCAATCACAACTGAGCCCGCGAAGCTACTTCACCTTATCACAAAGGGGGGGGACACAGCTGGCTATCCCAATGGCAGTGATTGCGACAGGATCTGTGCGAGCAGACCTTCCTAGAATCCCCCTCCACTCCCTTCCCTTCCCATAGGAGCAGTCAAGGATGGGAGGAAAATGACGTCAATGTTATCATAGTAGCTTTTTCGGTGGGAGTGACCTTTTGCTTATTTAAATCTTTGATTTATTAGTGAATAGTTGTGGTTAGGAGATTAATTTTTTCACTAAATTTACTTTTTTGTTTCCATCTAACAATTTAGTGTACAAAATTGCAATTTCGGTTCCGAGTAAACGCCCCTTTGTAGGGATAAAGAGAGTTGAAAGGGTTATTAGTATCTGATAAGATGTAATGAGAGTAAACCATGTTGATATTCTAAAGATATTGCACCGTTCTACAAAGGTTTTAATTCATGTACAATGAATTTCAGCTTATAAAGCCATAATCGTGGATTAGTAAGCCAAAATACATTGTAATTCCAATCAAACTTTCTTGGAAAAATGTAATATCTTACATTCGTCAACAAAAGTTCGGAGGGGGATTGGGTTGGTGTGTTGGCTATAGTATTGACCTCCCATCTGATGGTCCGGGTTCGATTCCCGGCAGTGTTGAATTTTTCAGAGGCAAACCAGTCCCTACTTGAATGCCTAGGGGAGGGCATTTCAGGTCCAGTACCCTGTCCGTCAGACAGGGTGTTAAGCCATGGTCCCCTTGGTGCCTGTTGTTAAGAGTAGGCTAATGCCGATTGATGCCGGGTTTCTCTTCACCCTTCATCCATTCCCTGAAAACTCCTACCATTATCCAGTTACTCACCTTTTCTAAAACGATGCAAATGACCTCAGCTGTCAGCCGCCTCCCCTGAATAAGCAACCAACAAATGAGTTCAGAGTTTTGGCTGTTTTTGTTATCTCATGTATTTCTAAGCCTAGAAATACATGAAAATACCCCTGACAATATTCAACATGGAATATTTTCAGCGGCTATTTAAGTTTCTAGGGTCAAGTGTTATAGTGAGAAATGATTGTTAGTCCTGGAAAATTATTTAATATAGAATGCCCTTTTTAAAATCGTGCCAAAATATTTTATTCATCAACCCTTTGGGAAATGCTTATCTCTTAGTGTTTCCCTACAGATGTAATAAAGAATCTGACTAATACTTTACCAATATTGCAACAGATATTGTATCAGGGTTAATTTTCCCTTGATTCGAAAAGTAATGAGAAAAATATGACATTTTATGTTAATATGTTGCTCTGAAGTCTATTTACTTTTAATGTAATAATTGGAAACTCATTATGGTGAGTTAATATGTACTACATATCTTTTATAATATGATATTAAGTGCTCAGTGGTATTCTAAAGCTATGGTACATAATTATTCACCATTCTTCTTGTTTGTTTTTTGTGGTAGGTGGTTATCTGTTCGGTTGGAGATGATTGGAAGTTTTGTATTATTATTTTCATCAGTCTTTGCTGTAATTAGTCGAGAGACCATAAATGCTGGTACAGTAGGACTTTCCATCAGTTATGCTCTCCAGGTGGGATAATTTCAATTCTCTCAAGTATTTCTTTGGATGATTTCTAGGATAAGATTGACAATTTTAGATTTCTTTTGTAGATCACAACAGTGCTGAATTGGTTAGTGAGATTGTCATGTGATGTGGAAAACAATATTGTTTCTGTAGAGAGAATAAAAGAATATGGAGAACTAGAAAAGGTTAGCAAATAATTTTATTTCTATGTTAATTATTATTCTCTGAAAATCCACTTCTTGGCATGTAGTGACTAAGTTTTAGTGTTGCAATAGTTTCATGTCCCTGTTGTACTTTTTAGTGCTGCACAAATGTCAACGTATTACAATTGCCTTGCTTAAAAACAAAATGAGCAGTAGGTATACTATTTATTTTCTGCTTTGCAAATGGGTACTGAATTAAAAAATTATGTGAAAGCATAAACTCTCTGCGAGATCTCTAAATGGTGCCCATTTCTAACTTTTTCTTTCTCGTCTAGATGTACCCCATTTATAGCTGTAACCACCATTTTTTTCAAATGCATGATAAAAAATTCATTCCATTTATTTTATTTTCAATTCAGCCAGTTTATGTAGCTCATTAAGAAACTGAAAGCTTAAAACAAGTCCCAATAGCTATGTTATTTCCTAAGTAACATTTTCTTTGATTGAACTGAATGGAAAGTATCCCATTTTCTGGGTCTTTAAATGCTCTTTGAAAATATCACTTAATATTTTGAAACAAATATTGAGAGGGATCTGAATTAGATTCTGATAACCATGGAAAGGAAAATGGCCAGATATCAGCTGAAGGTCAATAAGAAGAAGACTAAGGTATTGGTGTGCAGCAAGAGAGTGTGCCAAGGGGGGGGGGGGGGGGGGGGGGTAATGTGAGGAGCACAGGGGTACCAACCACATGAGAGTATACTACAACATTCTGTTACATGGGAAGCAGAGTAACCAAGGATGAATGCAGCAAGAAGGAAATAGTCAATAGAATAGCCGAGACAAAGAGGGCATTCTATCAAAGAAGAATCTACTTACAGCTGGAATTGCAAGCGTTGAAGTAAGGAAGCAATTCATCAGAATGTTCATCTGGAGCGTGTTTCTTTACGGCAGTGAGGCATGGAAAATGACAGCAGCAGAGAAGAAAAAGGTGGAAGCATTCAAAATGTGGTGTTACAGAAGAATGATGAAGATTTAAGTATGTAATGAGGAAGTCCTAAGAACAATGGGAGAAAAGAGAATTCTACTGAAAACTAAAAAGAAGATGGGACAACTTAATCGGCCATATCTTGAGACATGACGGCCTAATGAAGACAATTGTCAAGGGAAATGTGAATGGAAATAATGGAAAAGTCAGGCCTCATGTGAGATATATGGAACAGGTTGTGAAAGATGTAAAAGGGAAGTACATATTATGTTAATATGAAGAGGTTGATCAATAGAAGCATCAAGTGGAGGGCTGCATTGAACCAATGTAAGGATTGTTGACTGATGATGATGATTAAATAGCTATTTTGAAAATAAATTTCTGGGTGCTATGTGGCTTTTTTATTGTAATTTTTTTATAATTGATTTTTTTCATTTAAATATCTTTCCACTTTTGGTGATTCCCTGTCACTGATATCCTCATTTCAAACGCTTCTTATTATTAGCCTTAAAAGAACAAAAATAATAATATGCTGTATTAGATGTGCTCAGGTTTTGTTCAGGCCCCTATGAAGCAAAAAAATGCATGCATAATTGCTTACACTGAATGAAGAAGTAAATGTGTTATAGACCCCAAAAAGTGTAACTAGTTAATCCTAAATATCAGGACCAAAAAAATTGTTAATGCCATTTATCCTTCTGAATTCCAACGTTCATTTATTAACTAATGATTATGAGGAAGTGTTTAATTTCTTAACAGGAAGCACCATGGGATATCCAGTCAACAGCACCTCCCAAAGATTGGCCTTCGGTGGGAAAGATTGAATTCAGAAACTTTCAACTGCGTTACAGAGAAGGTCTTGATTTGGTCCTCAAGGGTATTAATTGCTCTGTGAATGGAGGAGAAAAGGTATTTATTTACTATTTTTTGCTTTGAAACAACATCTGTTAATATTTTAATCCCTAGTGCTCAGCCATCCTTAGAACTTTCATGGTACCTATATCATAAAACAGTCATATTTTTTCGTTCATTGTAATCTCTGCATTTCCACCTCTCCACTGTATTTTTTTCACACATGTTGTAAATTCAATTATTCATGGCTTACTCTTTTGCGTTTAATCAATATCCCATTTTTTCAAACCTTTCAAATATGCTGTTATATTTAAATGTGATGGATTTCTATGTTTTAGGTGGGCATTGTTGGACGAACAGGGGCTGGGAAGTCAACCTTAACTCTGGCACTTTTCCGTATACTTGAATCAGCTGGTGGGACTATTTTTATCGATGGCTTGGATATATCAAAGATGGGTCTTCATGCGCTAAGAGGCAGGCTAACAATTATCCCCCAGGTAAGACTCATTACTCATCACTCTTTCAACAGCTTCATTAATTTTTTTTGTTGTATTTCATGCTCGGCAATCATCCCATAATACTTAGTAAGAATGTTGGAAATTAATGCTCAGAGGATCCTTATTGACACAAAGTAGGTACCTATCAGAAAAATTTTATGCCTCTTTACTCAAGTATCGACAAAGTTCTCATATCCTAGTCAGCTGAGGGACTATTTTAGGTGGCTTGGGTGCTTGAATGAAACAAAATAAGCCAACCCTAATTTATAACAATAACACATTTATTTTAATTTTACGAAAAATAAAATCTCACACATGATGGGATTAAAATGAGCTAAGGATTTAAAAAATGTCCAAATGGGCTTTTTGTGGTGGGCCACACACACATTTTCCCGGTGTACCTAGCTCGTACTAATTATTTTAATACCAGCCAATCATAGGAGTTATAGAAAAAGGTATTTAAGTGTATAGGCTATAAACTACATTAGTTGTAATTTTTACCAATGGCTAGGATATATCAAAGATGGGTCTTCATGCATTAAGCTGCAGGCTAAGTTAAAAGTTAAGCATATGCTCAACTTTTTATCAGAAGTAACATACCTTAAACAGTTGGCCTGCAAGCCATGCCCAGATGTCCATGGACATCACATGCCAAGTGCTGTGGTCACTACATCTCGGCAAACTACTTCATATGTTAATTTTTTTAGCTATTATAATACATACTTTCGCCTATTCCTTATCATTTGAAGTAGGAGTACTGTGGAGTATTCTGTGTATAGCTCCTCCTTATTCCTATTTATTTTACATATATTTTTTAAATGTAGGAATGGTATATTTTCTCTCTTAATTTCAGAGAGTTTGCGTTTGTTGGTTAGATATTTGGGTGAGGTGACCAACAGCATCGGTCATTTGCACCATTTATTAGAGGGGGGATAGATTTTTTCAGGAAATAGAGGAGGGATACCCAGCAATGGCATTTGCTTTCTCCTAATGGAATGTGTGTAGGGGTTCACGGCTTAACATCCCATATGACGGATGGACTGCACTCAAAGTGCTCTCAATGGAGCACTCAAGTAGGGTCCAAGATTCCATCAGAAAAACTGCCTAGGTGAACATGGTGGTAAGCGAGTACTCTGGCCACCACACCAACCTTATCCCTCAGTCGCATTCATTCCAGAGAAATGAGTCTGTGTATATTTAATTGTGCGAAAGAAGGACCAATGAGCCAGAGCATTAAAAGGCCATGTTAGTTATGAATCTTTTGTCAGGTTGCTTTTCTCTCCCTTATCTTCTCTTGACCATCAATATGCTGCAGAGGAAGGAAGTCAATGGTCCGAGGCATTGGTATCATTTTCATCTCGATCAATGCTCTGCTTTCATGAATAATGATAATGAGAACTTTAGTCTGGCTTTCTTTAGTCTCTGTACAATTTCTTCCACTTCAAAGATGCTGTAATTGTACTAAGCTGTAAAGTTATGTAACATTTTTTCCCCTGTATTTTGCCTTTTAATTTTGCACCATGGCTTCGGTAAGCAGTGAAAGGCATTCAGTGATGAAAGAAGAAATTAAGGAGGAACTGCTGCAGGAATAAGATATAGGAGGAAGTGATAAGTCAGAGAGTGATGGGGATGAAGTGATGAGAGGATTGCTTGATAGTTGAAGATGTTATCAGGAAAGATAGTGATGAATCAGCAGAACCCATGGAAACCTTTATGTGGGAAAAGTGAAAAATTCTGGATGGTTCTGAACTTCAAGATAAAGCTGCATTGATGACTGGCATTTTAGAAGTATTTGAAATTTTCTTTGAAAGGTAATTAGGAAAATTGCTGAGATAACTACTCTTTATTCTGCATAAACATTTTAACTCATATGGGACTTATTTTTTGCAAAAATCCAGAATTTTCTCTTGGAAACTGATGGATAAGATGGTAGGGATTGTTCATGGAATGCCCACTTTTTGCTCATATTCTTCTACAAAAAGGGCTCTGTCTATAATTTGGTTTGGAGATGTATTAACAACAGAACAGATTTTAAAAATTGGAATCAAACTGCAAAGACAATTGGGAGTTGTAGTGGACTACTAAAGCTGAAACAAATAATTTTTAATTTCAAACATCAATAAATCATTTAAAAAATACTATTGTCCTCATTTTGGGAAGGAATATTGACTTTAAAACAGAACTAAATTTTTGAAATCATCAAAATTTAGCATTGAGACGTACAAGCTATAAGATGCAACTATTTATTGGCTGTCACCTAGTGGTAGAAAAAAAATTATCAATGTATTTCTCAATAAAAAATTGATGAACAATTAGTAGCATTGTTTGTAAGTTCAAAAACATTTGCTATAATTCCTTCATGAGGTTATGAGCTATGAATTTCTAAGTAAGCATCAACAAAAAACAATAATTTCATTTCAACATCTGGGATGGAAGGCATTTAAATCTCCTACCGACTTTTGAAAATGACCAATGATATTGGGATTGTTTTTGCCACGTCTCATTTTTGTCTGTGAAAAAAATTTTGCATCTGGGATTGAGAATGGATTAATGATTCATAAGTTTACATTTTGAACGATATTAGCAAATAATTCTTTTATTTTTTCATTTATTTTATGCTTATAACCATATAAGGTATTGTTGTATATCATAAATTAATATTTAAAACTGCATAGTGAAAAAAATGTGCGATATTTTAGGATCCAGTGCTGTTTTCTGGAACTCTGCGAATGAATCTGGATCCATTTGAAAAGTATTGCGACGTTGACATATGGAGAGCCCTCGAGCAAGCTCATCTGAATTGCTTTATAAAATCACTCCCTGCAGGACTCCAGTTTGAAGTTTCAGGAGGAGGAGAAAACCTAAGGTTAAGTATAATGTACCTAATGTCCTCCTGATATTTACATCCATAATGTTTCCTTTTGAGTTTGTCATGAAAAACATGAGATAGGAAATTTCTTATTTTAACGTTTTTACTTGCCAACTTGGGTGGATCCTGTCTAAGTTTTTTGCAAGAAGAGGTCCGTTATTTGAGACAAAATGATTCATAGGAAGTTACAGAGGTTGGATTGACCCAACAATGCTGCTTCTTTCACAAGATATCATTTATTCAAAACATAGTGTGATGGTGTAGTACCATGTAAATTATGAGGGCAACACAGTTTCTTCAAGCATTGCTCCCATACCAAGAAAGATTGTTTTTATATGAGGGCTGTCGTCCAATGATAAAAATAAGAATATCGTGTGATAACATGTTCACCAGTATCTTTATGGCATTGTATCTCAAGTTTCAATGTACTTTTATGCCCACAGTGTTGGCCAAAGGCAGTTAATATGCCTTGCAAGGGCTCTACTGAAAAAGAGTAACGTTCTGATCCTGGATGAAGCAACTGCTGCTGTAGATTTAGAAACTGATGAACTGATTCAGGTGATGATAAATAGAATTATGTTGGAAGTAATTTAGAACTTAGATGACCACGTACAAAATGCCATTTTGTTCATGGTCATTAACCATCCATCAAATGCTAACATTGATAATTTCCTTCCTTAGGCCACAATTCGAACAGAGTTCAAGGGTTGTACCATTCTCACCATTGCTCATAGGCTGAATACAATAATGGACTGTGACAGGTAAGTTTATAAGTGCATTGAAAATTATATTAATGTGCCTATTTATGCGTAGCTCTTTCTCTGTTAACATTTTATGAATATCATTTGATAGGATCTTCTTGAATGTCATTTGTATTTTGATTGAAATGTGGATTTTAGGAACGTGTAATGTATGAAATGAAAACCATAGATGTTTATTAAAGTGTTTAAATGTGATACTAGTTCCAATCACATTTAGAGTACACCATGCAGTGCAAATCTTCAGTAAGGCAACAACGTTTAAACTACTACCATGGCAATGCTTATTCCTCTTCAATCTTCTGCCAACTACTAGATATTATGCCTGCCACTAGCAATAATATTGCCAACTTTCATGACAGTGGCATCAATTTAAAAAGTTTAACATACACTTAAAATTTTCATTTGTCCCACCCTCATGAGTACTTCATTTTATCCATCCTATTGATCTTCAGTTTAAATCTCCAGCACCAGGTGACAAAAGCCTCCTTTCTACTCTGGTCTGCTTTTGTAATGATCTGTTACCTATAGAGTGCTATTTTTCATGCTAGAGGTTCTACGTTCTGCCTTCTGACATCTAGACTCACATTATTTGAGCACTGTGGCAGCATATTTGTCAAGAATACCTTGTATATAGTTATTATAGTTATTCATATGCTAGATATCAATTGTGATTCTCACATTCCATGTGATACAGCTTATGTGGTAGGAGAATGCTTTCATTTGTGCAAAATTTTCTTTTTGTACTGAAGCCTTTGCATTTATTTTCTCTCAGTGGCTTGATTAGATGTTGGCTTTCATCTAATTCAAGATCTCAATCTAAGGCATTAATTAATACTTGAAAGTCTTATTGGCTTGTAAAGCTGCATCCCTTACTAAGTAATTGTAATTTCATCTGTGGAATGTTACATCAAATATGTTGCAAATTGATTTCATGTGATAGGGTAACACATGTTGAAATCCTTAGTTTACAGAAAATATCTAATTTGGTTGACTTAATCTGCTAGTAGCCTCAGAAATTCTTTCTGCACTCCTCTAACCATCAGATTGATAGCCTGTCATAGAAATATCGCAGTAGTACTTTCCAATTTTGGAATTTAGTACTGCAACTACCTTACAGGAGATTGTGGCTGTGGCTAATCTATTACATTTCTTGTAGGTACCTATCTTGTTTTGAGCAATAGGTCACCACTCCTCATGTGTATTACTATTGATGTGGTAGCATTTTAACTGAGAATGCACTTTCAGATATTCTTCTGATGAATCCCATTTATGGAAAACTTTCAAAATTTAATATAGTTTTCATTCCACCATTACAATTGAAATTGTTTCTGAATGAAATTCTGAATGTATAGTATTTATATTAAATGAATAAAATAACTTAATTTTTGGAATTATGGACATGGATGTTGGTGACTTTCTGTATAATTCTGTTATACGGCAGGTAAATACTATTATGTATTTTGAAATCAAGTTGCATTACATTCTTGCATTAAAGGGTAATTATAGCAATAGGAAGAGAGTAACAAGATATCCATAAATATAATGATTGGTACCTAGTTAAGATTGACAACTCTTATCTTTAATTTTAAAAATTTCATGAAGGTTTTTGTGGAATATATGATTTTTTCCCTAGGATCATTGTTCTTGACAAAGGGAGCATAGTAGAATATGATTCACCGGAAAAGTTACTGGAATCCAGAACATCAGTTTTCTATAGCATGGCAAAAGATGCTGGACTTGTTTGAGAATTTTCGGACCTTTCATTGTATGTATTTGATAACATGAGAGAGTTCATATTGAATTGGTGTAATTTGAGATTGACTACATGTGCACCATTGCCTTAAAGTTGAAGTGCTCCAATCGGTTAATTTATTGAGAAGAAACAGTTATATACTCATCAAATGGTATGTATATATTCAGCAATGAAGTGACTTGTATGGTGCATCTTGAAAATGAATGAATAAGTTGAAAACCTGGTCAGTATCTATAAATTGGAGTGTGGACTATGCTCAGTGATTTTACATAATCAATGGTATGCAATATTGGACAGTATATTTACAATGTAGGGTTCAAATAGCCATAATGTATTTTTTATTACCTTTAATGTTCACTGATCAGAAGATTTTTTGGCGTGAGTACTTGTCAAATATTGATATGATTGTCGAATATGATTGTTGAGCTTCTGTGACTACAGGGCTCTGTTATCTACCTTTTAGGGCGTAAATGTCTATTTTATGATCCTTACAATTTGTTTTACTGATGGTATTGTACATTATGTATTATGTCATTTATAATTACCTATTTTAGAGTATTAAGGATGTAAAATTCTCAGAAATAACTGTCTAAGAAATATATAATATATTCTGTTTTACTAATTACTAATACATTCATTCTACCTCTTACCATTTAATTCACTATTCTTGTTTTTGTGAAAATTTGTTTGCAGTACATAAATATTGTATTTTCCTCTCTTCTATTATCTACTAATATCTCTTGTATTTTCCCTCGCCTATTGGTACAATTCAACAGAACTCATTGCTTTCTGCCTAAAATCTTAAGGGCAACATAAGTTCAGGTAAGTTTTGCAGCTCATTGGCTTGTGTTGCAATCTGTTGCATATCAGCTAATAGCTTATTCTTGTGTATTTCATTGCATGAATTTCATATTTGCAGTATCTTTCCATAGATTTAGGATTAGACGTGGATGGTTTCAATCTGGAAGTCTGAACAGATCATTGTTGTACCACTCCAGAGTGGAGCAATATTACCATATTACCAAAGTGCAAATCAATATTACCATTTTCCTGCCTGTTAGCCAAATACCCCTCAACTGATATTTCTCCCTCAACCTTTAGCCGAAGGTTGGCCTAAGTGGTGTGAGTTTCTGAAGAAAGTACGTATGCATCAACTTCTTGTTCTAGCATGAGATTTTCTCCCGTTAGGCTACTATCCTTGATAATATGCAACTCACATCTGCTTTTTGGCTTAGTGTGTTGCGAACAATCAAGGATACGGATTTCCTACGATATTTTTATTAATCCTATCGTCACCATTTGGATTTGTTGCATTGAGTTCATTTGCTCCTTTGATAATAAGTGGATACCTGGATTCGGATAGAATTTTTTGGAGTGCAGGAAGAATCCCATTTTGGTCACATTGCATAGCATGTTAGGCGATGCTTCAATCCTTTCCATGCACCGTCGAGGTGGCCCACAGGTTACTCTGTTCGCATATATGAAGCTTGGAGAAGTATCCGGTTTCGGTATTATTATCCTATTCATAAAAGCCACCACACTATTCACATTTTGACTCCTGACGGATTTAAAAATCTATAGTTTATTATACATTAAAAACATTTATGTAGATCTACATCGATCTACATAAATGTTGTCCCTTGTATAATTTAATTTAATACTCCCTTTTTGTGAGCGGAAAAATTACATTTTAATTTATGTAGCAGTACGGTTTTAGGGATTCCAAAACGAGGTCACCCACTAATCTAACTTTTCACTCTGCGTACACGAGGTGGCTAGGCTGAGGTCATACCTCCGCCCGGGACAATGACAACATAACTTCCCCGTACCAAGGTCGCGCACGTTTGGAAGACGTCCAGATCATTTCCGCATTCCTTCCCACAGCTGCATTAGCTTACATGATTACGATGCCAGATCGTTCCCAACGCAATATATCCCCCCTCCCTATCCATCTTCTCGGACAGTATAAAAGCGCGTTAAATCGAAGCGAGACAGCGTTTTACCTCCAAGTAAGCCACCAAACAGTGCGCAGAATGTACTCCATTCCTACTGAACGGATCCCGCTGCTGTGGAACTCGTCTCAGATCGCTTATTTTCGTGGTGCTAAAGGTCGCTAGCGAGGATGTCACCCCTACTCTTCGTGAAAGCTGAGCTTGGTGGGAATCATCCACTCGTCGTTCGCAAATTGAAGGATAAAGTGAGCAACATATTTGAAGTGCTCCTCCCATTACCGCTACTGGGCAACAACGAAGAGAACGATATTAATCTCAGCATAGAATTCCAGAAAAAATACTATACAGTGTTCAAACATATGAGCAAAGCCATGGATATCGTGAGAAAACGTGTATTATTCTCAGGGTTTGAAAATCCTGAAACAGAGGAAGTGGAGCGTTTCAACGTCTCCACGATCAAACAGCTGAAACTCGAGGAGGATTAGCTGGAGAAGGCCGAGAGACAACACCCATCCATCACGTGTCACGTTTACGATATTAAGACGAAGAAGATCGTCTATTCGGGTGTATTCGCAAAGGGAGGATCCGAGTTTATTTCAAAAGGTGGGAGAACGTCAACAGATGGTGACCAAATCGATTTCGCCCCACCTGTGACATTTACAACTGGAGAAAAATCGAGAATCAACTACCATACAGTTTACGATGAACGAGGGAAGCATTTGTAAATGTATACTTTTATACTGAATGTTGTATCTACTGAATATACTTCGTTCTAAATAAATAAAAAAATCAAACCTATTCATCTTGTTATCATTTCTTAATACCTTATCCTTAATATTAAGGGGAAGGGTAAAAAGGAAGGAGCGCATGGCATTAGTCTCTTCTTTAATATGAAGTATTATAGATTGGCTGTGTCAAAGGAATTTTCCATTTACGTTCATACACCGCTGCGATAGGCGTTCAAAAACGCCTAAAAACAGTAAAATTTAACACCTGATTTCTTAATTTGCAGACCTCAGAGAAGAAATTTCTTAGAAATGCCCAAAGACTCAACCTTTGTGCATAATAGAATGAAAACAAAATGGACGTATCTATCATAATACGAGAATGGTATTTAAAATAAAAATAGTCTGCAGCGGCATTTTTAGGCGAGGCCGGCTCTGCTGATGTACTCATAACTAAGGCCAGTGATTGAGTACGGGCCTTTACAAAAACGGGAATAGTTTTCCGGCGTCTGCAGGATCATCTAGGTAGCCAAATATGCTAGAAGGTACAGGAGGGGGCATACAGAAATTGAAGCCAGAATGGGGAATACTTGGTAACGAAAGGCTCCCGCCTTCTCGGCACGAAACTCTTCATTTTCTACAGCCTCTTTATGAAGTTTGTCTATGCATTGATGCCCTCAATTCATCGGCAGTGGCGTCATAAACTTCCTTCATAAGGATTATTGAAGGTGAGGAATAGTGCTTTTTATTCCGTATAATGAGTTTTTTCTGTACCAAAATTTTGATACAAATGTAACCAATTTAAATTACATACACGACATTCGTTTGCGTATTTACACATTTTTCACCGTTGATTTGATGAATTTTTGGAAGCACAATTCATTTATCACCTTACCTCTAATTTTGGAGAATTTTTTTGCATTTCTTTTCGCGTTCGTGCTTTTTTATAATTTTCATTATTCATCTCACTATATTCGTAGTTTTGACCGCGAGGAAAAACCACTTCATCCATGAGTAGCGCGAGCAGCAAGCCCGTATGTATTCACCTTCTAACATTACTCCCATAAATACAATGAAGTTTACGACCATACTAGGACAAACTGTTTTGCCATCATTTATGTCTTCATTGGGAGGCAAAAAGGGCAATGGCCAATGATCGGAAAAGAATTGAAAAACATCAACATGTTTCGACAAAAACTACACATTTAGTAAATTCTCGAATGAAAAACGTAAGATGAATTCAGGAATAAGGAGTTGAAAGCTTTGATTGTTAAATAAAAAAAGAAGATCCGATTAAAATTTCAATATTTTACTAACAAGGAGACATCGCGAGACTGATGTTCGGGATCCAAATGACGAAACTATTTTCTGGAACCGTAGAGGGGATTCGGTAAAAGTGTCACGGCTTTCTTTCCCATAGACCCGGGTTCGCGAGAACAACGCTACTGAAGAATTGTCCTCCGTATAAATTCTTTATAATGCTCGCATTATTTATAACATCTTCCGTGGCCGAGTGGGTTAAGGCGCGGTGGCGCCTTAACCCACTCGGCCACGGTTAAAGGTGAAATAATGTAGAGTAGTCTGGAGTGCATAGTGCATATATTAATAACCACTCCCTTTATTACTAAGTAGTTAATAACACTCAAGCTGCATGTAGCATGTTTCCATGTAGTAGCCTATTGCATGTCAATAGTTCCATGTAGTAGTCTAGTGCATGTTTGGTGATCTTCACCCCCTGCCGCACACACTCGCGGTGGCTTGCAGGGAATCGCGTAGATGTAGATTTGTTATACCATTTTCTCCCGTCACTAGCTACAATAGTATGAGAAGCAATATCCTGCCTCATGGAATCTAATAGACTCCCTTTCCTGTGTGCGGCCCTAGCTCGTGATTCTTGTTCCTTTGCCATCGTATCCAACTGTGATGTCCTCCGCTCGCAGTAGACCTAACATCATGCATGATTGAAAATTTAGTAATGTAATGTTACTATCATTTACGATCCTGTGCAATTTCCAAATGTTGAGGACACAACTATCAAGCGCACTGTTAAAAAGTAGCCACGAACATCCTCCCCTCCTGTCTTTTATTTCGTAGTTGCCAACTCCGTTTTCAAGGGCATCTACCCCACCCACATTATTCACCCCTGTTATATAATTATATGCTATTTGGTTAGTGCATATTTTCAATGTTTTTCGTGATATTGCCTTAGCTTTTTGCCTTGGGAAGAGGCGATAAGGTGCCCACATATGTTATAATGGCGAACACTAAATTATCATACCAATGAACTATGAGAATTTAATTATTTTCGTCATTTTGGCAAGAGCAAGTTCCTTTCTTTCTCTCACTAAACGTGCGATTGATGGTCAGAGATAGTGAAATATAATGTTAGTTTCTTGAACCTTGGCATGCTTTCTCGAATGATGTTTCACTCTGTCAGGATATTAGCTCCAATACATTTTGTTTATGCTTGAGAATGGTACCCCGTCAAAAAATATAATTGCCAAAAATCTTTTCGAGATTATCGTGGCTTATTTGGTGACTGTGATTCTTTATTTATCGCGAGTATATTTTTACTGAAAATGGAAATATAGCCTACATCACGATCAAAAATTAAGAGAAAATGTCAAGAGGTGTCATACTTTCTTGTGTATTTTTAGCACTTCTTGAGAAATAGCCACTTAACATGTTGGTAAAACATATTTTTGTGTACCTTTAACCCAATGAGGAACTGACACACTTTTATTCGTTTTTATCTTAAGATATGTCTTATAAGATCTTATGAGCATTTGTTCATGGATTACTTAGCATGGGTTACAATGCGAACTGAGTCCAAATGAGATTCAGACCCATACGTAGTCATTATTTACAATTACAGGATTGGTTTGACGCAGCCTTCCACTTGTATCTTCTATCGGCCAACCTTTTCATATCAGCGTAATGCCTCTTTTTGACATCCTTTACAACCTGTTCCATGTATCACATACGAGGCCTACCTAAAATCTTCCCATTCAATTTTCCTTCTACGATTTGTCTTCATCAGGCCATTGTGTCTCAAGATATGGCCGATTTAGTTGTCCCGTTTCTTTTTAGTTTTCAGGATACTTCTCTTTTCTCCCACTCTTCTTAGCGCTTCCTCGTTACTTACTCGGTCGATCCATTTAATCTTCATCATTTTTCTGTAACACAACATTTCGAATACTTCCACCCTTTTCTTCTCCACTGCTGTCATCGTCCATGCCTCACTGCCGCTAAGAAACATGCTCCAGACGTACGTCCTGATGAATTGTTTCCTTACTTCTACACTTGTATTTCTAGCTGTTAGTAGATTTGTTGATAGAATGCCCTCTTTGCTTGGACTATTTTACTGATCTTTCGTGATTCATCCATCTTTAGTTACCTCGTTTGTGACTTTTATTACGTCGGTTGTGATTTTTAAACAATGTGTTGGCAACCACTACTTATATTATGTTGTATGCAGAACTCCAGTAGTCTTTCTCCTCTTTCGTTTCTGTTTCCCAATCCATATTTTACAGATATTCTTCCATATTAACCTTCGTTGAGGACAGCGTTCCAGTCGCCTAAAATAATTAGGTTTTCTTCTCCTCTTACCTGTTTTATTACTTCAGTGATACTTCGTAGACGTCTTCCACTTCTTCATCTTCATAGTCCGACGTAGGTATGTAAACTTGCACCACAATGGTATCCGTAGGCTTGGTCTCAATATTCACCATTATAATCCTCTCACTGTAGTGCAAGAAGATCTTCACACGCAGTCCTGCACTCATCCTGAGCATTATGCCTACTCCAGCGTTACCATTCAGTGATCCGGTGTGAATAATTCTGTAACTGCCGCTCCAAAAGTCGCCTTCTTCGGGCCATCTCATTTCACTGATTCCTAATATGTCGAGGTCCATTCTCCGCATTTCCACCTTCAGGTTCTCCAATCTTCCGCAGGTCCAAAGTGATCGCACGTCCCACGTTCCTACCCTAAAATGATTATCACACTTGACTGATGTACTCTCTCGGGTAGTCCCCGCCCAGAGATCGGAATTGGGACTATTTTACCTCCGGAATATTTTACTCGAAAGGGAACGTTCCATCGCGTCTTGATAAGAAAGAAAAGAGTGGAGTAGCTGCGACTCCTCGGAATATTAATGTGGTGATTTCCCCTTGTCTACCACATCGCAGTACTATAGCAGTTAAGGTAAATGTTACCACGCCTGTAGTGAAATGAGTGTCGCTCTACCGACCACTGTGGTCTCCACCTTCACTCATGTGAAGAAGAGCTGCTGCCCTCTCCTTCGGGTGCTGAGAAGCGTAATTTTTGGCGTTATCTTCACAGGATCTGTATTTATTGAAGGCCTACCTTACCCAGGGACAGACCAATGAACCCTCGGACTGCCGACGCTTTTGTCCACGACTGCTTATTTGACGAGTAAACTCGCTTATCCTGCAGCTAACCTCTATATCTAGAGGTCGACTCGCCATCCGCAGCCCGGCGAAGGTACTCGGTGGCTTTAAGCTCAGCCGCGAGTATAAAATATTGCATACTGATAAATAAAACTTAGTTATAGTTAAATTAAAATATTCTCAATGCGCATCTTCCGTAGTCATTTTGCTTTATGGGTGCCCGATATGCACCGAAAAAACATACATGAAGTAGTGTTCGTTATTTCACTGTTATTTGCGACTAGTGAAACTCTCCGGAAAAGACAGCAGCAGCAGCAAAGCCAATAAGTACGGAAAGGGTACGGAAGGAAACGATTTTCCACAAACCCGTAGCCCTGTAGATGCTCACATATTTTAGGTAACGGTTGCAAACCTCCGGAACCCTTCAAACGAAATTTCAGTGTTTTTGGTAAGGAATTCTCGAAAATTCGCCACTGTACGATGGGTGAATTTTTTTTAGTCATGAGAAGGGAGCTCTTGAGGAAGAGTGCGTGTGGCTGTGTTCTCCAGCGTGCAGAAGGGACGGCGTTATGGAAGAGTCCACGAAGCCTTATAGAAAAGCGCGGTATTGTAAAGGATACTACTAAATGAAGAGGAGAGATTGCAACGTGCAGAATTCGATTCGCAGGAGAAAAAAAAACAGAAAAAGGCATTTATTTCGCAATATTAAATTTACGAGATAATTAAATGTAAGAGCTCCTTCGTACGCTCCTTCGTAAATAATTTTTACGAATTCATTACTGATATTGTATTCATGCCCACGTTATAGAACAGTGTCAGATGGAAACTAAACCATCTGAGGCTATTCTTCATTCTTCGCGAAGGAAAATACTGAAAAGGAAAGGTGATGAGAAATATTACGAATGAGAAGGTAATGAGAAACTTCCTTGGATCTTTTGTGGTAATAGCCATCGTTATAGTGGTTTCCTGCTCTTCTTTTTGTTTATATTTCTCAGTATTTTGTCTTTCATTAATTATATTCATTTCATGACAAAACCCCCTAAGCCAGGATGTTGCAATTGACAGGACAGGAATATATGGAGCACCTACTTCCCGAAATCGTCGATCCTCGTTATCCGAAGGGCGTGAAGATCCGGCAAACAGCTATGCAGTAATGGTAAAGATAATCAGCGAACTTAAATAGTTTGTTGTTGCACCCTTTTTAAGAGTAATGTTAATATATTGATTTTATGTGCTCATAAACTGTATTTTCATTTTATTACTGCTTTATATAACCATTTTCATTTCCTGTGCTAATTTTAGTTAGTAATTTGTATGCATACGAATTTCTACTGCAGGCTGTTATTTACGCCATTTCTGTTTCTAGGACATAATGCTCAACTTTTAATCTTGTGTAATAATGCACAGAACGGAAGAAATACCTGATTTACGAATGGTTAAGTTAATTTTCAGGGTGATCATACTGGGCTTGCTCATTATAATTACTAATTGTTACTAATGAGTGCATGGTAGCCCAGTGGGTAGAGCGCTCAGTAACAGATTCAATTCCGGACGAGGCATTTTGGCATGATCTCGCGGTTTGAATTTCAGTATCAGAGCTTTGTTGTAAGTCGGAAAACTGGCCTATTTACCCTGAATGTGTGAATCTCACTCGCCTTAGTACGGCGGAGCTCAACTCTGTCAAACCAGTGTTTTTACTAATAATCTCAAGTTAAAATGGCGTGTTAATAAATGTAGAGCATTGACACCGTTTAGTCCGTTTCGTTTCTGGTGTGTATAAAAGCGTATTCAATTTAACCGTAAAATCATATAGATAAACGAAAAACGTAAATGCACAACGTTCATAAACGAATTTTTCGCTGTCTCCGCCATTAATATCCAAGAGAAAGTACTCTGGTTATAATTAGAGGAAAATCCGAAAGCGCTTTGGGCCTGTAAATAGTAGAAAAATGTAGAGGAATAACATTGAACTTTCACATTAATGAGTCGGAGGTAGTCACATATGATAGGGGGAAAGACGATATTTTATTTTTAGCCTCATTAAATTATATTATAAATCATGGAGGACTAATTCAATAACTGCAGTCCATAACATTTGAAAACCACTAAAAACTGAACTATAAATCCCACGGCAACGCCAACAATCCCAGAACCCTTTGGGTGTTTTCAATTTTAGGCAATTGCTGACCTTCTTTCTTTCGACTACAATGAGGACGAGGAAAACATTTCACACGCGGCTCCGAAAAGAGAGCTCTCGATCTGTGTTCTGAGTAACTTAATCGCCCTGCCGATTTCGCAAGCTCTCCTGTCGCCGCTTCCGCAAAATCTCAGGGGTCCCTCACCTGAACTCCCCATTCTGCTGTCCACGGTGGCGACGCTGATGGTAACTCTCAATAACTACTAGAGCCGTGAGATCATGGTGAGATGAGAGACCGTTAAATCGGACGTTTCAAAACGCATTGAACACTGACAAAATTTTTACTCGGGGGAGAGAGTGTTCCAGCTCCCTCCCCCCCCCCCCCCCACTTCTCAATCCCTGTCTCACACATATTCACCAGTTACAGGGGCGTCGGAACTATTTTCGCTGGGAGGGCCAACCTTGAAGAGGGCCCATTACATTACATCCTTAAAGACGATGTTCTAAAACATGTGGACATCCAAGGATTATTAGACTGCCATTAAGAGCCAGGAAAAACGCCTGAGAAAAACATTCTTGTGTACAATGTGTTGTAATTTGCAATAGATTGGCGATGGATTTTTGAGCAATAAATTTTTAAAGTCGGCGTACTTGTTGAAAAAAACCGTCTCTTTTTCCATTCAGACAACAATATGATTCAAAAATGTTATGTGCACAACAATAAACGTATTATCAAACGAGAAAAAATATAATGTAATTATATTTTCCGTAGATCTTTAGGTTATTTCGTAAATGCCCATCGAACTCGAGTGCACATAATATTTTGGTCGATAGTAGTGACTTGTTTCTCGTAAACTTCAGCCATTAGCGGCTTGAGGGCAGCACTGAAGTTACGCTGTAATTCAGGAGTAGTCTGAACGCGAGTAGGAAATTACGCGCGTCAGGACCATTGTAGTCTGAACAGGGCAAGTGTTCTTGATTTCGAACATCGATACAGCTGCGTTGGTCGGAGGTCACCCGTGAATCGATATGCACTATCGATAGGCCTACCACTGCGCATCCTTTCTGCACACCCTCAGCGGAAGCAATTTCAGGTTATCACTTAAATTCATTCGCGAATGAATTCATTCGCATGATCATTCACCGTGTAAAACGGTCTTTAGAGACTCAGCACGAAGATGTTTATTGTGATAGTTTCGATTACGAACGGCATATAAACAAGTTTCGTCTCTGTATGCTTCGATAAGCACCACAACTTGATCCGTAGTCTAAAGAATTGCACTCATTTTTAAACTAAATATCGGCCCTGAGATGCTATTAAAAGCAGAACCAGGAAGAACCTTTATTTTGATCACGTGATGCAAAGCTGAACGATGATTTGCCGGCAACAATAGCCATCAGAAAAACACGCAAGGAAAATAGGATGATAGTATCGGACTTAACCTCGAAATCAAGCAAGCTAGCCGTCAGGGCAGCCCGCAGAAGTAGCGTTTCCAGTTGCGAGCACGCACGGCACCCATCAGCACTCCACGCAAGAAATCCATCCGGGAGAATTGTATCGTGTGAACCGGGCTTTAGCGCCAAAGGAGCTAGTTCTGGGTATGAAAAATTTTCGAGTAAATCCTTCAAAATATTACGTCGTCCAGAGAGCCAATAGCATGGTCTTATTACCAGGGACTTTGGCCAATAGAATTGTTTGTTTACATGTTTTTCGCGGGTAATAGTTAAACCATTTCCGGTGAAAACCATTGCATATCGTATAATGAATTTTGCCCCCCATCCCTTCCATTCCTATTCTTATACCTTTCCTCCCGGTCTGAAGCGCCTATTAGTGCGGAAACAGACTTGAAAACACCCATGATATCGTATAATCAACATGGCTGCCGTTTGTTTACGATAGTTGGTCTAGTCTGACGTCTTTATATGTCGTATCCATTGTCGAAGGACTTTAATGCTTTTGTAATGCATGAAATGCAATTAGAAAATCTGAGCAAAGGCAAGAAAGGTAAATGTGGTGCAGTAAGCTGGCAAAACTATCTCGTTGTGATTCTTTGGTAATGCCCGTTGTAATAAGACGTAAGATATTTTAGTGCTTTGTATCTTTCTTGGCGTTTGTAAGGCGATATATTACTTATTATATTATTTTATGTATTGAGTGTAATGTTCTTTTACGTGGTTTATAGCCATCGCTTCCTTTATTTGAGCTACTTTACCGTAATTCGTCGCTTGATAATTAAGAAATGGCCAATTTCAGTCCTAAGACGCGTAATGGATACGAGAATCATAAAGGTGGGTGACGATATTACTGCCATATATATTACTACTGTGACGATATTACTGCCATATATTATATATTTTTCAAATCTGTGTCCTACAGGTGCTGGTGAGATATTTTATGCGATGCACTTCAGGCAATCTTATCGAAGAGAGAACTTAATGCCGGAATTTCGCCTCATTTGCAAGTCCACTATCATATACTTGTCATAAACAACGTACACTAGAGCGGCGGTGATGAGAAATTTCATTATTTCTTGAAAACAGTATCGAAATTAAGCGAGCAGAATGTTGCGGATTCACTTCTTTCTCGGCCGAAATCAGTTGTGACAAGCTTACTTTGTGTGTACCCTAGGTGTCATTCGAGTGGTGGCAAAGTGTTTCCGAAGGTTAGTACCCTTGTTTACATTGTGTGTTCCTTCATCGTTTAGTGGTGTCATTCGAGTGGTGGCAAAGTGTTTCCGAAGGATAGTACCCTTGTTTACATTGTGTGTTCCTTCAACGTTTAGTGGTGTCATTCGAGTGGTGGCAAAGTGTTTTCGAAGGATAGTACCCTTGTTTACAAATTGTGTGTTCCCTAAACGTTTAGTGGTGTCATTCGAGTGGTGGCAAAGTGTTTCCAAAAGATAGTACCCAGTGACTGCGAAATGCTTAACTAATAAGGTGTTCTACTTCCTTTTGTGTCTCTGAAGTGTTAAGTGTTCATATTGGCGTCAAAATCGGTTTGACAAGAAAATCTGTAGGCTTCACATGGCGTTCCAAATTTGTTTATTGAGCTTTGAATATGATTGAGTGAGTACGTGTAATGGTTGATTCTTTCATTTGAGTGACATGTGTATAGAATAATCCTCATTTGTCATAACAGTTGGTGCACTCACGATGGTGAGTTACATAAAAATTAAACGTTACTTTATGATAAGTTAAATGTGCTACGGTATACTCGATCAAGGTGTTGAGAAATGTGCCGAACTTGACTTCCCATTCATTCCCTTTGTTTGTACAGATATTTTCATTTTTGCCGTATGTATGTCCAGAAAGGAGATTTTAGTCTAATAAAATTATATTTTTACCAGTGCAGAACTCTTGTTTACATTATTTATTATCTCAAGTTAAAAGCTTAGTCTTAGGTCATAACTTCGCGAGAATGTATGTGTTTATGCTGTTGCTTAAGTAAAGTTGAAGAAAGGCATACAGCGTCATGACACTAATATGAGGCAGTGTATTTCCGCGAAGAAAAGTCTTATAAATATATTTCAAAGAATAATATTAATTCTTGGGCGGCAACCAGCTCTTCCTCGAACATAAGCAAAATCCGACGATTGAGCATTCGTGCCATGTCGAAGTTAAGACTGAAAGTTTCTTCCATGGTCGTATAGAAATTTAACAGGATATCCGGAAGAACCACGGCGACTCTGGCTCACTAGAAGCCTCTTAGGGCATGTCGCTGATATCATCGGTCCACACGCATAAAGTAATGGGATATTATCATCAAACTCTCAGGTAACGTGTAGTATGTGAGCCTGCGACAGTAAATAAAGTTTAGTTAACGTAACTTACTTAACTTTGGAGAAATTCGAGAGGATATCCGGAAGAAACGGTCACTTGAAGCATGCGGTTTCTTCTGCTTAAACAAAAGGCTAACAACATATGCTGTAAGCTCCACGGGGGAAAGGCCTTGCGCGGGGTCCGGGCTAGATCTTCTTAGAAGTTCCTTTGGAGCTAGCTGGGTTAAGTTCCTTTGGAGCTAGCTGGGAGCGCCGGAAGACGCTCCGCAAAGGCATACAGAATACCGATCGGAGCTGGTGCTCCTCTGGCTCTTTCTCCGGAGATCCAGAATGACGTTTGGAGCTAGGAGCTTCATGAAGCTCTTTTTGCCAGTTAGCTCCGAGTTACAGAATTCCACCCCTGTGATGTCTTCCTCCACGGTGATATTGAATCGCTCCACAACTCCGTTTCCATTTTGAAAGCCAGAAAATGTTACTTCTTGACCAATAATCTCGAATTCTCGGTTTCGATGCCTGAAGACACGGCAATCTGCTCTTTGAAAGTCTACAGTAAGCATAAAATTGTGTTCGCAACCTTTAGACGATCTTTGGGAATATAAATCTCATAGATGTTCCCATATTTTTGCCGCTCCACTCGGAAGTATGTGCTTCCCAAGCAGGCTCAAGGGGTGTGCTGCAAGGCGGCAGGTTTATACTCCATTCTCAGAAGGACCTCTTCGCTGGTAACTTGGAAGAAAGCTAATGTTTTAGCTCTGATTTAACCGCACTTTTATAATTGTCCGAGAAGATGGATAGGGAGGGGATATTGCGTTGGGAACGATCTGGCATCGTCATTAGGTAAGCTAATGCAGCTGTGGGAAGGAATGCGGAAATGATCTGGACGTCTTCCAAACGTGGGCGACCTTGGTACGGGGAAGGTATGTTGTCATTGTCCCGGGCGGAGGTATGACCTCAGCCTAGCCACCTCGTGTACGCAGAGTGAAAAGTTAGATTAGTGGGTGACCTCGTTTTGGAATCCCTAAAACCATACTACTACTTCGACTGCCTAGCTTTCTCTAATTTTATATTTATTTAACATACTAGAGTTAAGCTGAAATTTTCAATATATTTTTAACATATTCGAAAAATTGCAAGTTGATTTAGTCCTTACTCCAATCTCCGAACAGATAAATTCCTCAACTCATTGAAAATCTGAGAATGCCGACTGCAAAGCAATAGTACTATTGTCCAAGCAACGCGGAAGACACCCCGTGAAGAAATCCAACTTAAGCATCACACGTTGGAAGCTTTTACAAGTATCCCAGCCCAATTTATTTTTACAATTTGGAGAACGCTGATAAAAACCTATCATCATGCCATTGTATATACCTAACGTTGATCTTTGATACTCTGTGTGTTTGGCTTGGGTATATTGTGTGTATAAACATAACTAAACCCAAGGCACCCGAAATGGTGATTCCCAATTGTGTCCGCCTTGATAAGGATGCTCGACTTAATTAGAACCACCGGAGAAAAGATTGCAGGAAAATTTGCGCGCACACGTCGCCGTGGTGAAATATGCGACGGGGTCGTAAATATTTCTCCCAGGGAGATATGCTTCACAAGGAAAACTGGGTGTTTTGGGCAGCGTTTATCATAGTTAATATTTCCCGAGAGGAGTTGCGAGTTTTTCCGTTTACCAAGCGTTTTATAATGCTTTGGTACGAACTGGTATGAGTCGCAGGCCAGATTTCGTAATTCTCTTTTGCTAGTGCATCACCGACATTCGAATCGGCGTGAACTCTCCGACGGGCGGTTTTGTGGGATATATTGTCTTTCCGAGGGGAAATTGGGCACTGACAGAATTGATTCCAAGGAGAAGGATGGAGGCTGGCGTGGAGCATTCCTACACGGGTCCATAAAATTGTGCTGATCGGTGATAGTCGATTCCGGTGAGTCGCATTTGATGGTAATCGATGGCCTTTCGACTACCTCGTTGATTCTCGTTCATGGAAAGTCGCTTTTCATTAAGGCAATTAAATCATGATCCACTTGAATGAGAGCAAGCGAAAAATGTTCGTAATGTCTTTTATGTGTGTGATTCTGTTTCCTTCTATCGTTTAAACATCGCCGAGGACTTGTTGGTTCCTAGTTTGCCATGTTCCCTCAAAAGATTCTGATTCCTAGTTCCGATTCCATCAAAATATTCCTCTCATTTGCTTCAGATACCTTTGTGATCGCTACATTTTTGCCGTTTCACCTTGAACAGATCTGCGCAGAGGATCACATGCCTCTCCCTCCCCCGAAATTGATAAAATGTTAGAACGCGAGTTCAAATATTGAGTTCGTTATCCAGTTTAATATTTATTTTTTGCTCAAATATCCAGTTTAATCCACAGAAAAACAATTTTTGACCAGTTAAATAGCAAGTCCTTTGATATCTTTAAAGATATCAAAGGACGAAATTTCTATGACAAAATTATCAGTCATACTACCTGTATGTATTCAGAGATGAAATTCATTCAAAATAACCGAGCAGCTGATAGTGTTGCCATAAGCGTTGGGAGAAGGTTTTATCAAATACATTAACGTGGTGATTCTTTTCCTCCGAGCAGGAGCCACCTAGATAGATGGCCCAATCGCAAGTGACGGGCTTGACTCTGACGTCATCACGAGTAGTGCTGGGCTTTATCGGTACTTTTCGGTAATCGGTATTCCCTAAATGTGACCGTGATAAAGTGACCGTGGCCAAGAATTTTATTTGGAACTCATATCCACGGTCACATTAAGGGACCATGCTCATAATCGTAGGTAACCGTTACTTCTCACATTGAGTAATCGATAGTTCCGATCCGGGTGAGTACCGAGTACCCAAGTAACGGTTAGTTACTTTTTGGCCATCTCTAGTGCGGATGGTGCGGAGTTGTGCCGGCTTCCGTTTGCGACCACGTTGACGTACGAGTGAATTTACGTTACGTTTTATCACATTGAAGGGATTTTTATGGTTAAGTTGGTGAAGATTGGAGTTTCCTCTATTCTTGAAGTTCATTCGTTGGGCTTCAGAAACGTGTTTGTGAGACATTTTAGAATACCTTTCACGTGTGTAGTGCCTGGCTGCCTATGTAACTACAGGAGTGGACCAAAAGTTCAAGTTTTTAGTTTTCCAAAAGATCCTGAGTTGGCGAGCAAGTGGATTCGGGCGATTAGAAGAGACAATTTCACCCCTACGAAAAACAGTAAGGTATGTACCCTTTCTCGCTGTAATCATTTGGATGTAATTTCTAGGTAGATGTGGCTTGGGAATGAAAGTGGTGATTTCCAATATTGCAGCGGCAATTCATTTGAAAATTCTTGTATTTTAATTATCTATTCTGTATTCTATTGTTCAGTACACGTGTGGTTAAAGGAGTTACTGGGAAGGAGCAGGCCAAGTTTTTCTTAAGCTTAGAGGATCGAATATTGTTTCTTGGCGTGCTCTGTAGTGTGTTATGCTTCGGAAACGATACAAATGCTTATTAAACTATATGTCGGTAACTCAAGAGTTGAAGGCCTATTTGAATTATTTACGTCATAAGTTATATACTCAGGTATTTTCGATGAAACTACCAGTCATTAAATTTTTGGCGTAGTGCCAAGATGGGCAACTCGGTAAATTACCGTAGTAAGTTTCGTAAATTACCATGGTATTTTTTAGGGATGGGTCGGTTCCACTTTTTTTCGGTTCCACTTTTTTTCGGTTCCGGTTCGGTTCTTAACTTCGGTTCTCGGTTCCGATTCTCGGGTCCGGTTCTTAATTTACCACTTTGCATTGCTAAATGGTAAGATAAGGTAATCAATAATCATTTACAGAGACTGAATTAGAATAATTCGCGACTTTGAAGCATCTAAGTACACTATTTCACCAGGTTTTAATGTGAAGCCTCCACTTTCGGAGTGTGAGTAGGTTTCAAACTGGTTTTCGCGCCAATTATTTCGGTACCGATTATTTTTGGCCTCGGTTTCGGTTCTAAGCTCAAGAACCGGTGGAACCGAGAACCGAAGAACCGAACCGACCCATCCCTAGTATTTTTCGTAAATTACCAATACCCCTGAAAATTACCGTAATAAACGGTTATTAAACGGTTATTAAACGGGTATAAACGGTAATTTTCAGAAAATTTCTTCCTCACGATGAAACCATTGGAATGGGTAATATTATAAATTAAGTAGCTAAAACGATTTTGTTTACAGTGTCCGTGATTAATTCAGAGTAAAATAACTACTGCACATTGCGCAGAGGTATGTCTTTGGAACAAAAATTTCTCATGGTGTGACAAAAGAGAGGCAAATTGCGTATTGCTGACAACTTTGTAATAATGTTTTGTAATAATTAAATTAAATGAGTTATAATAAATAAACGTCGTGTTATGTTTGATATAAGCGTCGGCATTTATATCTCAATGGTATTTGGTTTCGTGGTAATTTTCTAGATCCTGGCGGCACCCCCTCCCCCTCCCCCCCTACAAAAACCCCTAAAAATCGCGATTTTTGGAGGGAAACCCGGTGCTCAAGATAGAAGAATTCGATGAAATTGTTAAAAAAAATATTAGGATCGTACTTACCGAAAAGAACGTGATAAAAATATGTGAGGTGGGAATGCGTAGGAATCCATCCATGGTGAAGTACCGCGGCTGTTGACTATGTGGCAGCACAAGTTGGACGTCAATGAAACTTCGCTATGTTCTATGTGGGTGTGGAGCGGGTGATTTGAAAAGAGGTGCCCTCGGCATATTACGGGGTCATTTTGAGGGGGAAGGGGTGATTTCTCCCGGATTAGAGTGACACATTCGTGAATGGTAGAGTGTGGAGAAGATATTTACGTGGAAAAATACCTGAAAATCCCGTGCCGCCATCAGGTGACCTAGGCATACATGGAGGTCATTTTGAGGGGTAAGGGGTCATTTCTGAAAGATGACAGTTACATATTCATGAATTAGTGAGTGTAGAGAAGATAATCAGCGGAAGACGACTCGAAATAGTCTATATAAACAAATCAATTATTTAGGAAATAGGCAATATATGAGCATTCTTGCATTGATAGCGTCTTTCACGCGGGTCTCATGTATTTTTTTTAATAGCAACAGTTACTTCCTATCACCTATAAATTGCGTGCTGCCAAGGTCGAAAATAATCCGATTTCGTTTTGAGTCCTCTGATAAGGATTTGCAGCTCAAAACTTAAAATTACCGTAATTTACCTCAATTGAAAATTACCGTAATTTCCCCATCTCTAATAGTGCCTTATATTACGGGGGAAGCACCTATATTTATCGGTATTCTTGCTTTGAGATTAATTTCAGCGTATGCATCCTTTCGTATGACTGACGATACTTGCACTTGATCAGATGCATGGAAAGCATTTAATGTTAAAAAAAAATTTCATGTCACGTCAGCAACTTATATATTTGTGTGTATGAACTGCCTTGAATGGAAAGATGCATTTTTCTCTTACAATCTTACCTAGGTTTAAGTGCAATGAAGTGGAATATAACGGTATCTGGCTTTCACCAATTTCATCAACTCTAATTATCTTATGCTCTAGTTTTATATTTTAAAAAATAATTGAAGTATACAATTATCTCCTGATATATATTCACTAGCCTAAATGTTAGATATATTTCTCGTACAGAAATGCCTAAAAATGGAAATGAAATGACCAAGTAATTTACATGGTATCTTCTTATTTATTAATTTTAGTTGTGCGAGCTTCACTTCAAACCAAGTGATATTAGAAAAGAATCTTTGGCCTTCGACGAGAAGACGGGGAAGACAGTTCGTGTTGAATTAAAGGTGCCGAGATTGGAGTAAGGTGCCATTCCTTCACAGTTACCAAACTCCAGCATATTTGTTTGGGCCTACATTTTCAAGGCAGAGCCCTGATAGCAGGAGAAGCAGACATGAAGAAGCAGCAATAGCTAATGTTTTTGCCAAGAGTATGAAGACGAATGAGGTATATGTTAAGGCCAAGACATTTGAGAGCCTAAGGGAGTTAAAGGAAAAATTCTCTGACGTGGGTAGTGGAAAATGGACTATGGTGGAAGGTGATTCGTGCATGGCAATATGTCATTTAATATTTACACCAGCTCCCACTGCAGAGTATTCTTTAATTTTTAATTCAAAGCTGAGTGTCACTGTGTATGTTAGAGGAATTGAAATTTCCAGTCTAGGTGAATACAAATTTCCTTTGCACATAAATGATATGAATGTTGTGCACGAGCTGTTGTATTGTGTTTCATCTGTAATTATTGACGGTGTTGGCCCTGAAGATGATGCTAAAGCTTGCATTAACCGTAATTAAGTCAGTTTTGAGTGATGAACTGTTGCATCATTTTCCTTCTCTGGAATATATAATGGACCAAATTCGCCATGAAACCCCTGTACCCAACTAATTTCGAAAAACAAAATGTGAAACTTGTTTTACAAATCTTTAACGAGTTTTTTGTTCAGGGGCTGTCTGTTGGAAAGAGAAAAACTTGCCATTTTGTGAGGGGACAGCCAACTACATAAAAATATTTAATGCTTGGTGGTCAATAATGAATGTGAAAACGCCTTTGAAAGGGCAAAGATTAAATGATGTTTTCATGAAACCATTATCTAAAGACTTCAGTGATGAAAAGCTAATTTTTTTGAACAAATGTTTGGAATGGTTGGATGCATGGGAAGAATTAGAAACCCCCGGTGGCAAGCTCAGCAAAGAGACATTGTGCCCTTAGGCACACAACTCATGGTAGGTATCATTGAGTTGATGAGGCATTGCTTGGATGAGTTGAAGATGTCATTTATCTTGCCTGGCAAGTTTCAAACTGACTGCCTTGAATCAAGGTTTGGAAAATACAGGCAGCTTTCAGGCTCACATTATAACATTTCAATGAGGCAGGTATTTGAAAGTGAGCAAAAACTCTGGTTAATGAAAATGTTAGAAATTGCTCTCCCATTTGGGAACAAAATGATAACTTTGAAAAACTTGGCCAAGAATTGGGATGCTTTGAATGATGAAAGTGACACTCTGTCACTCCAGTTTGATATGGAAGTTACTGAGGAAGATATAAGCCAATGCATAGAATATCTTCCAGTTATAGCATACTTGGCTGGATATTGTTGCTATACAGTGAACAAAAGGATGAAGTGTGATTTATGTAAGCAAACACTGATTGATGCTGACAATGAGTTTGGGACTTTGCCTGATTATGGTTATATTAAAGGTTTGGATAGAGGTGGCTTATTGTACCCAAATTGTATGGTTGTAAATGTTATGTTCTGTTGTATAGTTATAAATAAATTATCAATGGAGCCCAATTTCATATCTTCTAGAAGACAATGAGACATAGTGGTAGAAGTGACTTTTAGAACTCTGGTGGATGAAGATGTGTTTTTTGTAAGTGGCTGTTGTGACAATGGAAATTCTTCAGAGAAACTTTTAAAGATAGTTATTTTGGCTTCTGCCTATTCACTTTTAAATTATTTTTGTCCTAAAGAGAATGACAGTATTTTTGTTACTACATTAGATAAGGGTAAGAAGAGAAAATTGCAGACATTGTTGTGATTAAAAAATGAAAATATAAATTATTTGGATTTTATTCATGTGATTTTATTTTCTGCCATCAAAATTCCTTGTGGTGATGACTTTATGCAAGGGAAGTAAGATTTGAGGTGTGATTTTAGAGATATATTTTTTGATACAAATATTATTGGTGGTGATTTGGAGGACTTTTGGATTTTTTATTTGATTGAAACATCTACTGAAGTCACATTGAAACTTTTGCTCATCCCAAATAATTTTCCAAATACTTAAACGTATGGTACGGGTATGTTTTAGTAGCTAATGCTGAACTATACATAAATTTTTGCTTGCATTTTGATGAATTGGAGCGTAATAATTGCAGATGTGTTATCGATTGCATGTTTCATCATTGAAAAAATCTTATTTCGTCA
Organism: Platycnemis pennipes; assembly: GCA_933228895.1. Taxonomy (NCBI): domain Eukaryota; kingdom Metazoa; phylum Arthropoda; class Insecta; order Odonata; family Platycnemididae; genus Platycnemis; species Platycnemis pennipes. Next base: position 61,295,327 of record OW121853.1, read on the forward strand.
GGCTCTAGGGTAAGCCTTTGATGGCCCATGGGCTATGCCCTGTCTAATTCAGTGTCAAAATAAAGAAGAATTAACTCTTAATAAGTAAAACCAATTAGGACTTTGTGGAAACTCCTTTTACCCTGCAAGAAAAAAGCTATTAATCCAAGGAAAGTATATAGTATGCAACCAGGTTTAATCAAATACTACACATCACCTCTTGATGCTGTTGAATTTTGAGAATTTGTTGCGTTGAAGAATAAATGCTTGTTGGATGTAAAAAGCCTTTTCTAGAAAGTTATTTCAGATTTTACTTTTGGTATGTGGTAGGTACCTCTAGCTGACATCGACAATTTATATGTCTTCAATTTGTTTTCAATCGAAATGTAAATTTTGGAACATACTTTTTCTAATAAATGAAATTCCTTGGAAATAGTACTAGGCATGCAAAGTTTTTTGCAGTGCTTACGAGATGCGGATGTTTAAGCCAAAACTTTACAGCAAAAATCTTAGATTCTTTGTAAGTACTTCTTGTTTAACTTCCATGACCAAAGTTACCGTGGCAGGTAAATGAAATAGTTATAAAATACCTTTATTCTGGAGAACGTCTAGGTATAATAATAGGTGGATTAGATGCCACATAAACATTTACGTATCATTTCAAATTGACAAATATTGTCATTTAGGCGTATAAGCATTTTCTCGGAACCTGCTACTTTCTTATTGACTGAGAAAAGAAGGTATCAATTATCTATACACTACAGTGATGGAACCAGTGTCGCAGACAGCACCATGGCTACTTTGGCTCTGCCATGCTCTAGCGGTAGTACTACATTCAGTGACGTCACACACCAACGATCGGGCCTTCTATCTAGGCGGCTCTGGCCTACCGTGGGAGTTAGCCGTGCCTGTCATTCCATGGGTTGAGGTTGCATGGGGCATGGATGTTGTGTAGGTTGTTCAAGTCATCTATTTAAGAGCTTAGGTTAAATTTTAATCATTAGAGGGTGCAACATAACATTATGCGTTGAATCGTCTAAAAACTTAAGTTAACTGAGAATGGCTAAAAAGGATAATGCAGAAAGAAATACAAGATGCAAAAATGCACCTTCAATGTTGTAAACCTTATGGAGATCTTTCAAGCTGGAGAATTTCTTATTTGATGGTGGATTGGAAGCATGGTCAAATTCATATGGTGAGCCTAAAGTAATACGAATCCCAGGGAAGTGTACAGACTTCTATGCTGTAATGCAGGTTTCACTGGTTAGACTGCCATCTATTGGAGTATCTATGGTTTGATGTACATTTGGTCGCCATTATTATCCTTACATGCCGAATTCCATGCCTTCAGTATCAGAAACTATTTTCACATCATAAGTTTGTCAATTAATCCGGGAGATTAACTACTTAATTATCTTTAAAATGTGCCATCAACTCTTGATCAGAGGTCTAGAATCTCTGTCGAAAAATACTTATGTTGAAGGAAAGCAAGTTGACTGAAGATTTCTTTCTGAATGAATAAAATGTTATTGAATTGTCCATTTGATTGGCTTTTCGGGCTTTAATAACTTCAAAAAATTATATTCCGCCAATTTGACTGTCTTCAACATATTCCACTATTTAATTAGCTCTTTGGACTTTATTCCATCAAAAAAGAATATTTGCAGCTGGTCTGTTCACCTTTAACATACTTCATGGCCCTACAACCAAATGAACTTGACAATTTATGAACATTCTCCATTTAATTGGCGTTTCCTGACTTAAGTTCATTTAAAAAGGCACTTGGTGATGAAAACATGGCCAGAATGCAAAAAAATAATCTCTTAAAAGTATGTTTTAAAATTTTTTTAATTGTATGTACTATAAAAAAGGTTTGAAATCACTTTTTATGTATTCTTTATTTCCCAAAGAAAGATTTTACCCATATATGGTTTTCATTATATTTGTTCAAGCTTACTTCTCGATTTGACAGGCTAAATGAGAACTTGCTGAATGGAAGATATAGCAGTCAATGGCAACCACTCAATTGAGTTGGGAGGTACTGAGAGGTTTTGTGGTTCAAAATTTTGGGTAAGTCTTCCATGGTCCTTTCCAATATCCATTCCAGTCATCATCGCAGAAAAATATTTTTTGCATGGCTGTCTGCAGCTTACCTTGTTCTGGTCTGGTGAAGTTTCACTGCCTAAAGAGGTGTTTAGATTTTTTTTACCAAGTTACATGGTTTAATATTTTCTTTATGCGAGGAACTTATACTTTTCATTTGCCCTTGGACTTTTAGATTTTGGAGTATGGTTTCTTATTTTTCCTCTTCTGTAGTTTAGGATAAATGTGTAACATTCATCAGATATCCCATAAAAGAAATATTTTCTGTGTTAAGTCAATGATTTCTCTCAATATATTTTAGACAGAATTTCAAATGCTTTTTTTCAGCGAATGAGATGTTTTTCACCCTCAAAGTTGTTCTCAGAAAAGTAGTGTGTATCTTAAATGTAAACTACCAAATTCTAAGTTGCCAGTGAATATTCACCACCCAGTTCTAGCGTAAATACTCCCAGTAGAGTTGGCCTAGTTAACCAGGTTGGTAACATACTGACCCAGCAACTAAAAGGTTGTGCGTTTGAATCCTACCTCTGCCTTGAATGTTGTATTTGTCCCAGTTTTGTACTTTAAGCTAGACAATGCAATACAATCCAAGAAGTCGAAGCACCTAAAACCAAAACCTGCAGTAAATATATTAAGGATAAAACGATAATTTATCTATACAAAATTATTTGCCAAAACAACTGATTGTCCTATATGCAAATATATCTTAACACATTGTGGACCGATCAAGAGTTTACTCGTGTTTTGCGTGCCATCTGTTAAGGGCAGGTCATAAGTGTACTCGTGCTTTCATGTACTTGGCAATGGGGGCGTTTACTCGGAACCAAAATTGCAATTTTGTACACGAAATTGTTAGATGGAAACGAAAAAAGAAATTTAGTGAAAAAATTAATCTTCTAACCACAACCATTCAATCATAAATCAAAAATTAAAATAAGCAAAAGGTGACGCCCACCGAAAAAGCTGCTCTGATAACATTGACATCATTTTCCTCCCGTCCTTGACTGCTCGTATGGGAAGTGGAGGAAAATTCTCGGAAGGTCTGCTCGCACAGATGCTGTCGTAACTCCTCCAATTGGCAGAGAGAGGCAGCTGTTTCCCCCCCTTTGCGATAAGGCGAAGTAGCTTCGCGGGCTCAGTTGTGATTGGACGAAGTTGATTAACGTCAGAGGTTGCACCACACCCACTTTTCCGAAAGGGTTAAAAACATCAGTTTTTCGCCGCTTATAACTCGAGAACTAATTGACGGATCAAAAAACGGAAAAATACGGGTCTTTTTATTTTACAAACTCTATCAGATTCGGCAATAAAAAAAATATGGTAAACGACCCCATTGTATTGCCGATATAGTTGGGAATATAATAATTTTTTTTTGCCTTGCAAATTATTAATTAACCATGAAGGTCCTGCTATTTCACAAATGCTGAATCTTCAAGCAAAATGTTTCATAAAGTTGATGAGATAGAAATTATTTAATAGCTGTGTGCAAAAGGTTAGAAAAAATGCACGGCCGCTGAGGAAAGATATGAAAAAAATATCCCATCTGCAATGTGTTTAATGCCAGGAAATATGTATTATAATGTTTATTTTAAATCGTCCTCGACTTTGCATTTTTTAAAGTGAGATTATTTTTGGTGGCCATTAAAAAGGCCCTTCTAAAAAAGAAAAAAATTTTCTTTGAGATAATAATAAGATAATATATTTGGGGTCAAAAACGGACCACCTCGTGGCGTCCCTGGAAACAGCTTCGGCCAGCTAATGGTGATCATCTGCTTATGGGGTTAACCTCCTCACTCACAGAAATCCTGGGTTCCTAAGAATTCCAGTAACGCCATCCACAACCTCTTGGATGAGAGCCCTAGTAGAGTTGGGTGTGGCAAATCTACTCCATCAAAAAAGGGAGCTCGCGTGGAGTGGACGGAGACCCTGAGGGGAGACCTTCTAGCTTGCCTTGCTGCCAGTGAGCCAAGCCACAGGGGATACATGGCGAGGATGCACTCTTTGCGGTGTGAGATGCATCCTGAATATAACCATCTGTCGCAGCAGAATCTGCGTGAACATGCCAATCACCTGCACAAGAAAATGACACCCCAACTGCAAGGTCAGAGGAGTGCACCACCGGCCCAGGCTCTATCTCCTACAAAGGCAGATGTACCTCCTACTGCCGGTGCTTGCGCCAATTTTTTGGTGAAGGGAGACGAGCCTAAGGCTGATTCTATTCTACTCAAGCGGCTGGAAAGCTCTATAAACTATGATGAGATAACTACCAGGCAGTGAAATATTCATCATAAAATTTCTCTGCGGGACCAACAGCTGTCCCAGTTGAATGCCATCGAAGATATGATCCTAATGGAAATGACCAGCTTCTGGGAAATAGACTGCGTGGTACCTATATGCAGCCACAACACTGTTGGACTCTCCCCAAGTGTCTGTCACTTGGGAGACTAAAGCAGCAAATAGGCTTAATCAGCTTAATGCCATAATAACACTGCCAAGACAACAGGTGTCGAGGTTTTAGGGTGAGGTGAATTACCTTTCCTTAGGTCGCGCCTTTACGCCGAAGGTCAAGCGCATTGCACGTGCAATCTGGAGAGACCACCACACACTGAACAAAAGAGTGCTTAAGAATAAGCAGCACAAGGTGGATAGAGTGCGGGCACTTACAACGGCGAGGAAGAAGGTGGTCAAGAGGACCAATGCCAGGAAGGAGAACTCCACCTTCTCCTTTCAGCCATCCCGTCTCTTCCAACCCCCTCCACCTCTTGTCCAAACACCACCAACTGTCCCGGAGGTGGAACGTTTTTGGAAGGACAACTACAAGAGCAGGAAGCCATTCAACAAAGGTACTCCAGCCATTGCCTCCTTTAAAGAGTTCTGTGACTGCCACCTAGCAGATATGGATCGTCCCATCACAGTCACGGAAAGTGATGTGAAGAAGGCCTTCTCTGGCAAGAAGAACTTCGCTGCTCCAGGAATGGACGCAGTGAATAACTTCTGGTGGAAAAAGTTCCCTTCCACCCATAAACATCTCACCAGAATCATCACATCCTTCCTATCAGGGATGGAGCCAATTCCGTGCTGGCTGACTGAGGGGCGAGCGGTTTTAATACCAAAAAAGGGAGACTTGACCGATCCGAAGAATTACAGCCCTATAACCTGTCTCAACACTGTATACAAGGCGTTCACTTCCAACCTGAACGACCTTATCCTCCGCCACGTCCAACTGGTGTGGGAAGAAGTGTATTAGAATAGGGGCTCGAAGTAAGGCATCCCGGGATGCAAGGACAACCTGCTCATTGATAGGTGTGTGAGCCAGGACGCTTGTTAATACAAGCGTAACCTGTCAATGGGCTGATGGACTACAAGTAGGCTTTTGATATCACCTCTCATGAGCTGATTATAGCCATGCTGAGGTACATGAAAGTCCACTCAGAGATTGTGTCCTGCATCAAACGCCTGTTACCACTGTGGAAGACGCACTTCACCATACCATCTGGCAAGAAGACCATCTACACAGATTTGGTAACATACCGCTGTGGCGTTTACCAATGTGATAGCCTTAGTCCCCTCTTGTTCTGTTTATCTCTCCTCCCACTGTCGATTCAGTTGAGATGAGGTAAGGGTTATATGTGCGGTGTCCTGGCAAAAAGGGAGCATAAGGTCATCCATCTTATCTATATGGATGACCTGAAGCTTAATGCTTCAAGTGCGAAAGACCTGCGCTTGGCGTTGGACACTGTTCACAGATACAGTGAGGATGTAGAGATGGAATTCGTTGTAGGACAAGTGCGTGACCATCTATCTGGCGAAAGGAAAGATTTCGGAAGACCAGGAAGATGTTCAGCTCATTGACAGAAACGCTATTCGTCATCTTGATGATGACAAAGCATACGAATATCTCAGTGTCCCCCAGCGCCGGATGCAGGAGGTGAGAGCAGTGAAGGAAAGGCTTAGAGCCAAATACAGGCTGACTCTCAGACGACCTGACCTGTCTGGCAAGAACAAGGTTCTTGCCAGACAGGTCAGGTCAGACAGGCTGATATGCCTGGAGTGCCTTCATGACAGAGTAGTCCACAATACAGCTTGCCATGTGTTCCACAGTACGGACCCCCTTATGCTGCTGGTAAAGAAACACGAGAGTGTCGGCAAAGGGGCGTTCTTATTCCAGGTGGCGAAAAGGGCCGCAGATGCCTTGGTTTGGACTTGGATCTTATTTCCAGCGGAGAAGCATGCAACAAATCAATCTTGTTGCTGAAAGCAGACGTGTTAAAGCTCGAAATAAAGAATGCGGAGAAAAGACCCTGCTCCGCAAGTATACCGAGAAGCCCATGCATGGAAGTTTCTGTCGAAACTTGGAAACGAATGGGCTATCAAAGTAGCTCACGTTTGCCATCCTGCGCTCCACAGGTCTGAAGTCCGAAACCGAGGGATTCGTGCTTGCGTGCCAAGATGGTGTTGATGACATGGCGTGCCATGATGGTCCCCTCATCTTTGGGGCAAACATGACGGACACGAGATGCAGAGCATGCCGAAGGCAGCCGGAGACTTTAGGTCATCTACTCTCCGGCTGTAGCTTTTATGTGAAGAACGCATACATAAACTGGCACATCTCGGCTCTGAGGGTGTTTTATTACCACCTAAGGCACCATTACGGCATAGATGCAAATCCGGTGCTGCCTCACGCCCCTGGGGACATCGAGACCATCGTGGAGAAGGATAAGTGTAAGATCTGGTGGAATTATTCCTTCCCCACCACCAGGCAGTTGAAGGCGACGAAGCCTGATATCATTCTCCTTGACAATCTCTCGCATGCCATGTTCGTGATCGAGTTTTCGGCACCGGCCAAAACGAACATGGAAGCAAAAGAGATTGCAAAAAGGACTAAATATCAAGATGTGTTGTGCGAATTCCGGCAAATGTACATGGGCTGTACTGTGTGAAACTGGTAGTCCTCATCGTGGGTATGCTTGGTGGTGTCAAGAGCTCACTGGTTGAAAATCTCAAGTGCATCCCAGCGTGCAGGGCACGTGCCGATGCACTTGCAAGTGCAATGCAGAAGGCTGTCCTCTTCGGTCCCTCTGCCTGCTTCTTGCGCATGACCCTAATGCTAGATAGCCACCTATCCAACAGTGGTGGACGTGGCTACCCGTAGGCACGACCTCTCTCGAGTCTCCGGCAATTATGACGGCAACGAAACCTGATGCTAGCCGTAGACTTGGAGGTGGATGTTACTTTACTGTAACAAATAATAATAATATATTTTATTTGCCCAGCGATTTGTAGTACAAATATAGGACACATCATGGTAGGTAGAACAATACAAATGCAAAACTTATGAATAGAGAAATTCATCAATAGAGAAAAGCAATTTTCTCAGTAGAAATTCTTGAATTTTGCATTTGAAGAGGACCATGGTGTTTGCACTCTTAACTTCATGAGGAACCTTGTTATAAAGTAAGAGGCCCATATTTCAGGGGACATAACCAGAGTTTTTGGTTCTTACATGTGTTTAATGGAGGTCAGTAGACCTTCTTGTATAATAAGAGTGATAATTGTTATTAGTAGCATAATTTGAAAGATTTTTTAACACAAACAATTGCAGCAAACATATAGACACAAGGAAGAGGCAAAATACAAAGTTTCTGAAAGAGAGGGTGACATGGTGCATGGAAAGGTGTTTTGCCTATCAGTTGCAGAATCCTCTTTTGAATTTTGAACATTATTTTAAAATTGAGTATCGGGCCCCAGATGGAAGCCAGGTCAAAAATTGTTTCATATGAAACAAATTAGCCTTTGATAACATCATCTCTTTTCTCAGGACTTGAATGTGACAAGGTACTTTGAAAATCCAGATTTGATTCCATGTCTCGAGAAAACCATTTTGGTTTGGATTCCCTGTGCCTTCCTGTGGATTTTCTCACTCCTGGATATTTTATATATATACAGCAGTAAGGATAAAAATATACCATGGACATTATTAAATATTTCCAAACTTGTGAGTATGATTTGTCTGCATTAATCAATGACTCTCAAGAGGTATTGTGTTCTATTATTTTGTATTCATTTAACCATATGTTAATGGGTGTATTGCTTTTTGTTTGAGATGGTTTTATATTTTGCATGTATTCATAAGCTTTGGATGGCATTAGTCAGACACCGGTTAGAAATAGTTTTTGTTGAGCTATCACTCATTACCATCACCTACTTTTCAATCGTGATATAAATACATGCCATTTTTGAAGAATAGCTAGTCATTGTTTGGGATTCCATATTTTTTGTAGTGGTGAATGTATCTTTGTTCTTTCAGCTCATCAAGGTTATTTTAATTGTAGTGACTTTAATTGACTTGTCATACACTATCAATGCCAGTCGTACAGTAGATGTGAGTCCTGTTGATCACTTGGCCCCAGTCCTCAAGATGCTGTCATTTGTAAGCAAAATGGATTAATTATATTGCTTTTTCTCCAAGTTTTATGCTTTATTTGATGAATGAAAATTATTCATTCTAGGCGTATGCTGGCTTGCTATTACTCTTAAATCTCAAAAAAGGCCTACGGTCTTCTGGATTGCTCTTCTTATTTTGGCTGATCCTCTGCCTGTGTGAAGCAGTTCAACTAAGATCAAGAATTGAGGATGTGACTTCTAATGTGAGTTTTCAATACGTGTCTGATGTAGTCGATGGCAGAAAATGGAATGCAAGTGTTGATTGTAATGAAATCCCTAAGTGTAGCCATGTTAAATAATACTCCACAGAAGTCATTGTTATTACTGTTATTGCTTTGTGTAAGAGACTAAATTTTTTTCGTGTCTGTTGGTAGTTTGTCTATTGTCATTTTTATTTATGCTTAACTTAGATTCAGTTTTGCCCCCAAGAAAAGAGTAATTCCTGCATACAGGGTATGTACAAAGAGGAAAAATTAGAGGAGTATGAAAACGTTTTGAGAGCACGATAAGTAGCATTTAGAAATGATAACTCATGGTAATGGTTCATAGAAATAAGTAGCCTTAATTTTTGACAGTTAGTGAGAGAATCATTTTAAACTGACATAAGGCCTCATTATATATTAATAGAGAAACTGCTGTTGGATTCAGTGATAGGAAGTAGGTAACTGATTGTGAGTTACTGATAACTAATGAGTTTTTGGTATTTTTTACTTGTAAGCATTACATTTAAAAAACCTTAACTATTACTTATAATCTACTCCTGTTTTTCATTAAGCAATCATTACTTTCATGATTTGCATAATGCACGATAAGTTCAAACTCAATTTTGACAAATACTCTTTGATACTTTTGGAGGCCAATGGCCCTGGCACTATCTATAGTAACGCTGGACATTGTTTAATATTTAGCAATTCGCAAAAAAATTCCTTGCAATTGTGCACTACATATTTTGCTTCCATCTCGCTGAATCTTTTCCATCAGCAACCTTCTATAGTGATGATATGCATTCAAATACTTGTATTGAAAGCAGTGTGGTAAAATTATAACTTGATGTAAAAAAAACTGCATGCAATAGATCCACAATGACCTCATTAATACTTGGAGGAGGCTCTCAACAGCCAAGGTCACGTTTTTTTATCTTGTGTCAAGCTAGTATTTTTTCAGATAAATGTGGAACAAAATTCATTGTTGGCATCAGCATACTCTTAAAAAAGGCACCAATGGCTCAGCAGTTTAATAACCCATCCAACTGGCTGAGTACTGCACTTGAAATACTCCTTAATCCTTACAACTCCATAATTGAGGATCAGTATATTGTTAAATCATCTACAGCCTTCATTTTTACCCAGGTCCTTAGTATGGACAGCCGTTAGGTACTCCAGCTCTATCCCTACCCTTAAGTTTGGTAAAAGGGTCATCATACAGGAAGGCAAAGGCAATGAGATTCTCAAGTGGAAGATTGGCTGGAAAAGGTAGAGAGAATAAATTGGAATGATTTACATACATATATGAGTATCTGGACAGCATTGTAGACGATAATGAATTTATTAGTAAGGGGAAGAGAATAGAGGCAATGCATAAAGGAGACCTTTGCAAAAAACAATGATAGGAGAACAAAATGCTAATCACTTTCACTGCCCACAGTGTTTTACTGTATGACTCTTTTTTGACACATTGAGCATTGAAATGAAGCTTGCAGTAAAAATTTGTATGGACCATAATCATGAGAATTTTTTCTGTTGGTAATTTTCTTGATCCTTTTATGAAACTTTAAATGAATACTTTTGTTAATCTCTTTCAGGTATCTAAAGGATTGTCATCTTCTTCTGTGTTGTTCATTTGTTATTATACCATGTTGATAACAATGTTATTTCTAAACTTCTTTGCTGATGCAGCTCCAACTGTCCTCCATTACCCTCTCAGGCAGGTAAGTTCATGTGCATTTATATTTATTGCTCCCATAACATCCAGGATTTAGATAAGACTACTGAATGAAGTATTTTTTTTAAACATTAGAACCCTTGTCCAGAGGAAGGATCTTCATTTTTGTCTCGCATACTCTTTTCTTGGTATGATTCACTTTCTTGGAAAGGATTTCGTAAACCTCTTGAAAAGGATGACCTTTGGAATTTGAACCGTGAAGATATGGCCGAAGAAGTGATACAAAAGTTCCTTAAACATTGGGAAAGAAGTTTAAAGAAAGTAATGCGGTAAGATTTGGTCCTTTGCTTTATGATATTTGATTGTATGCTTCATTCAAAGATAGCATACAGTCACAGTTTTTGGAAATATATTCAAGGAGGTGTATTCAGCTCATGATTCAAAATATTTTCCTTTACTGCAAACTTGCAATTTTACTATAAAAGAGAATGTTCTCTGTTTTGGGAAATTTAATCTAAGCTATTTAATTAAGTTATCCCATCACTATTTGTATTATTTAGGCTAATTAAAACAGATAAAAAATTATCTTCAGCATGCACATTATATTTCATTCCATATCAATGATCAATCAAAGTTATTGAAATGACATTTTCCCCATTGTAATAATGTTCTTATTTGTCACATGCCTCTTAATAATACCATTTGGTTTTCAGGACTAAGGGAACCAGAGCATCATCCGAAAAAACTTCTGGACCTCAAGAGCTAAAATCCCACGCGGAGAAAAATACACCACAGGCATCAGTTTTACCTGCAATGATTAAAGCTTTTGGGCTACCATTTTTCTATGGTTATTGCCTGAAATTAATTACTGATTTTTTAACATTTGTCAATCCACTACTTTTAAGGTAAAATTTAAGGTTTTTGCTCTTTATTGAAGATATGTTTTCCAATATTATCTTTCCACTTTCTTGTTAAGACGTCAGGCACATATACTTGCAAATACTGACCTGAAAAGCTGCCTGAGTTTATATATTCTATTCAAAGGTCTTTTTTGAACTTTCTATCTGTTAGGGTTGGCTTGAATGGATTATACTTTGTCCTCATCCACTTTGGATTAGATCTTTCCTATTCCTATTTTATTTTCTGAATACATACAGTACATATTATTAATTATATTTATTAAATATTAATTAATTAAATATGAAATTTTGTCTTATATTTCTGTATCTTTTGTATTCAAATGTGTATACATTCTTGTATAGGTATGTATTGTAAAGAAAGGGCAATGCCCATGAATAAATTTATTATTATTATTAATTTATTATATTATATCAAAGGCTAATTCATACAATAATACAAAAACTTATTTCAACTTAAAAATCATGGATTTTTAGTCGTTGAAAATTAAGTTCGCATTTTCCGGTATGATGTGAGTTCAGTCATTGGGCCCCACAGCTGCAGTAATGAAGCTGCAGTTGCTGCATTAATGCTAATAAATGCAGCAATGACTGGTTTTTGACTATAATATAGCCTTGATGAATGGACCATAATGTAATGATCCTACTGCAACATTGGCCATTTCATAAAGAAAGAATATCTGGGTAATATCTAAGGCATTGTAAAAGATGATATGTTTTTAAATAAGATTTATAGATTTAGTTAATATTAAAGAGCAAACATCATTCATTCAATTTTTGGGCATGATGATATAATTTTGTAAGCTCTGTTTTACTCTAGTTACCTCAACAACCTTTATTGGAGTTCCTTTTATGCTATGCAGAAAAGCAATATAGTTCCTATGCATCATCTATTCATGCCTTTGTCTGAAATATTTTTCTTTCAGGTCTCTGATAGAATTTGTGAAAGGAGATGAATCAATGTGGAAGGGCTACTTATATGTTGGCTTGATGTGCATGACATCTGTAATGCAGACTATCATTTTAGGCCAAAGCCTTTATAAAATGGAACTGGGGAGTATGAGAATCAGGACTGCCTTGATTGCTGCAATTTATAGGAAGGTCAGTTCATGTATTTCTTTGGGGGCAGTCGTTCTCCAGTTTTTACATGTACTTTCTGTCATAATTCTAACCTCTGTTTTGATTTCTCTATCAGTACAGTTCTCACTAACTGTATTGCCGAGTTTTTACAATTGATGTATTGGAAATTATCATATGATTGAGACCTTTCCAATTTCTATGTAAATATTCCAATTGAGACTGAATGGTGGGAAATGTGCAATGAATCCTATTTGAATCATTGAACATTTCCCATCGTTTTTGAATGACATGCTATCAGAGAACACATTAGGTAGCATAGGAAAATTATATTTTTCTATAGGTAGGTGAATTAGAGTAGTCTGTAGTGCATGATGTTAATTATGCATGTGCAATTAACTGTTAAAAAATAGGCTTCCAGCCGCGATAATTTTACCTCCCTAAATTACTGCGGATGGATCAGATTGAGAGGATTTTATGTTGAATTGCAAACCACACTGTTTGAATGCTGAAACGATACTAACTTTTTATTACATCTGTTTGTCACCTTTTCCAATGGTCAGAATACAAAAGAGAAACATAATGCATGTGAAAATCAAATCATCCAAATACAAAAGTTCATTATTTATGAAACTTAACGCCTTATAACATAAACAACCAATCCCTTTATTATTTTGTAGACACTAACCATTTAGCTGCATGTGACCCTATTATGTAGCATGATTCCATGTAGTAGTTGGTTTGCATGTCAATACTTCATGTTTAGTGATCTTCGCCCCCTGCCACACACCCTCATTGTGGCTTGCGGGGTATCGCGTAGATGTAGATAACTCCAGGTGCCCAGGTTTAAATCTTGACTGAGGCAGAGATTTTTCAGTGGAACACTGGAGCCTATGTGAGAATGCCTGGGTTTCTATGTAAATATGCCTATCAAAACTGAGAGGTGAGAAATGCTTGATGCTGATTCCAGGTGCCTATTAACCTTTACAAATATTTTGGGGACTGAGAGGTGGGCCTAAAATTTTCTGGGGTGGGTCCTTTAGCGATAGCCAGGAACAGTTCCAGTCTCTGCTGCAAGAGGGTGGGGAACTGCTCCTGAGAGGGGTGGCTTGAGCTCAATGTTGCCAAGATTCTTGCCCCTTGACTCCTTCAGCCAGAAAGTCCATGCAACCCTCAATGAAAGGTGCTAGGCAATGTGTGGACCCTTGCTGCAGCGGGTGTTGCCTCACCATAACCCAGGTCAAGACATATTATGGAGGGTGATGAATGCTTGCTTTTCGTTCTATGGGCTTCTTATCTTTGTCCTCACCGCAGGCCATTTCTGAAGAGAGTATGTTAAGGAAAAGGTTGGGTCACGGGTGGAACTTTGAGAACAAGAAGCATACCTGAATGCAGTGGAAGAAACATGGCAACAATGTTTTCATAATTTGTGGTCTTTTTTGTTTCAAATAAAAAGTATTCACAAGTTTAAATACAAAAAATAGTAGGAATTAACAGCTTCATTCAGTCTAAAGCCCCTTTCACACGACACGATCCAGCAAAAGGTCAAGGATACTCACTAGTATACTCGCTGAGCTACTGGATTTCCTACTTGATGTGGTACTACTTTGCTATTAGACCCAGTAGGACCGAGTGGCCATTTACCAATCATGTTCACGTTACAGATGCTTTGCGATCTTCTCCTTTTTTCATTAGTATTGAATCATATGGAATAACCGCTACAAAGCCAGCACAAGGTCGATGATGGTGTGAAACCTCCTTGGAGGGTTCCAATCATGCTAGATTCTGATCTCAATATCAACTAGCAGCTGGCACACTAGGTCTTGTGCTGGATCATGTATAGTGTGAAACTGGCTTAACAGAGAGGCCAAGGTGACTTCATCTCCTTCTGCATCACCATCATCCAAATCGTCATCCCTGCTATTACTCTCACAAGAGGCACAATTGGCAACATAGCAAGCGGATTCGCGATGTGCATTCCATGGAGGTCTGAAAGTTACTGAATTTCCGGGAGGCTAGGCCATGCCTGCTGCATCCTAGTTCACTTCTAGAAAGCCACGTGATGAATGATTTTCTCTTTGCTCACCCCCACAATTTTTAGGCTTGCCTCTCAGCCCCCAAGATAATCGCAATGGGTAATGGTTCATAACCTTATTGAGAAAGAAGTTTTTTGTGAAATACCAGAGCCTGCTTAAGTGCTCTATGGTGCAACTTAAGTGCAGGAATGATCCAGGAATGTGTCAGATGGGAGGTTAAAAATTTTGACTTCTTTGCACCTTGTATTAAGAGTTGGCTAAAAGTATTGCTGTGTTTTTCTCCTCACTCTTCCCTATCTCTGTAAATTTTACCTACACCCCAACATCCACGTATCCTCAATGGTATAAATGGCCAACAGCATCAGCTGATAGCGCTACTTGTTGAGTTCACTGTCATGTAGGGTTGCCAGATGTCCTCATTTTTGCAGACATATCCTCAATTTTAGTCCAAAAATGACTCCGCAAACTATTTTGAAAGAGTATGAATTTCTCCGCAATTTCTTGTTTCTAACCAAGTTCAATTCGAGACCAGCGAGTGAATCTATAATGATCGATATACACAACAGAAATTGAAAACTTTCCATTTCCAGTGTACCATCTACCACTGTGAACACTTGTATTGGTTATTTTACCAGAAAATCAAATCAATGACATCATGGAGTCATTTTAAAATATTTATCGCAACTACTACCACAACAGATCGTTATCAAATGTCCAAAGAACATGTGATGTAACTCATTTAATCAGTACAAATTTATAGCTGTGCTAGATGTACAGATGTAGTAGATGTTACTCATGCAGCACATATGCCTCTGTGGTAAACTTTATGACTCTTACTTGGGCAACATACTTTGGAAATTTCTTGTTTTGAAAGCAAGAGCTTGTGTTAAAAGATCCCTATGTATAAGGCAGGTGGTATAAAGAGATTTGGTATGAACGTGGCATTTAAGGGAACTGAGTCCTCAAAAGTCTTCGTTTTTTCCCTAATTGTCCTCATCTCCAGAGAAGCAGATATGGCAACTCTACGGTCATGTGTGACCTGTGGGAGACGTAACAGTTGCCGGTCCCACACACTAGATTCCCTGGCGATAGTAAATAATCGAGCAACCAAGTGAACTCCAAATGTTTATTTGTATTTAGCTGATGGCACAAGATATGATACAAATGTGGCGCTCAGTGTGCGTATGGCGGCATGCCAAGAGGCCGTGTTGGAGAGAGACACTTCCTGCCAAAGTCCCTGAAGCGCCAAAAACATCGCTCACTCAGGGGCCCCACTTCCATTCACCACTGTGGGGGTCTCTGGTAGACGAAAGGGGAAACAGAAAAACAAGAATCATGGTCAATGCATCTCTGTCCTCCACATAACCCACAAATGAACAGCATTTAACTGCTAAAAATTATAATGTTGTCAGAGCACACAGTTATCACCATGGCAGCCAGTGTGAATAAAAGAGGGAGGACATGGCTTGCCCAGGCAGTGAAGAATGCCCAAAAAACAAAACATAATCAAACATTCCAGACAGTTCATGGATGAAATACACAATACCCAAGGCATATATAAATAATCATTGATTATAACAACATGCAGCATTGCTGTGTCTCAAAGTTCCAGGTTATGGGAAGATTTGACAAGTTTTTAATGCTGCCTTGTCCTTCAAATTCCATACCCTGCTGAAAATAGTGTGTGCAAACTCTGTTAAAAAAGTGTACTTACATTATTGTACTTGCTTTAGCACATACATTGTTTTGCATATTTGTGGCCTGTTTCTTAATTATATATGTATAAAGCAACTGCAACTCATATTACTTAGGCTCTGCTGATGTCCAATGTTGCCAGAAAAGAGTCAACTGTGGGTGGAATCGTGAATCTCTTGTCAGTGGATGTCCAACAAATTATGGACATGTGTTCATCTTCATATTTGCTTTGGTCTGCTCCACTTCAAATCATTCTGGCTTTTTACTTTTTGTGGCAAACTCTAGGTGAGTTTATTTGGAATAAACTTTAATTTCTCTGGTAGAAAATAAAAGAATTTCGGTGAAATTGTTGATTGTCATGTAAATATTACATGGGATATAGTCTCAAGTAACCAAACTCTTGCCTATGTAAAAGATAACAAAAAACTACTCCCACCCTTCCATGTGACAAATTTCTTAATATTCAGCCTTGTAAAGGGGTAAGTGGTACAAATGAAAAATATTGCAAAAATATTAATTGTACAAGAAATTTGTTAGATTAATTAGAGTAAATAGTGTACTCTTTGGAGTAATTTAGTAGAAAGTATGTTGAAGCTCTATGCAATAAATCAAGACTAAAGGATAAGAGAGTAAAAACTATTTAGCTCTGCATTGAAAACAATGAATAAGAACAATCATTTTTGTAGAACCCTGTCGATAATTCTGTATGAAACCATACCATTTTTCACTTCATGGAAACTGTTGTTCTCGTTTTTTATTCTAGCATCAAAAACAGAACATTTAGCAGCAATTAAATAATAGTAAAAAGAATTATTTCTGTATTCTGTATTTTTTACTTCTCTGGAAGTTTAGGAATTGTTGGTAAAGATATGCCCAGATAATGCTGAAAATTAAAGATGAAGCTCAATAAACACACTCAGTGAAAATGTTCATAGGGCTAATTGTTTTTAGAAAACAGATTTATATTTAGAATAAGGAATGCATGTAAAATGTATCATATAGAACCTCAGTGAGAGGATTATGAAATGTAATGAGACTCATTTTTTTTCCTTAACAGGGTGTTGTATACTTCATGAATGGTTGACTGCTAAATGTTGAAGCATGAATATTAAGAATGAATGCAAATGTCATGCATCTAGTGTAAATCCTGGCTAGATGATTTATAGTAGTTGTTTGGGTTGTTCAAGTCTCCCTGTTCTGGAATGAACATTGGGTACTCTAATGCACATCCTTAATATTCTATGTGAGACAATTTGTAACTTGGTTTGAGCCCATGATAAGGAATGTGGAATTTTAGTGAAACTGTGTGGGACTTAAAAAATACTCCTAGTATAAAAAGGTCCCTCAAGTCATTTAATATATGTTACAATGCCTAGGTATTGTAACATATATTAAATGGACTGAATTTTGAATGTTTGCCATGATCAGCCTAAAAGTAATGTTAAGTGATAAGGAAGTGGTTTATGAGGGAAATGTTTGACTAAGGAAGGCAGAATATTCTTTCTTAGACTCAACACTTAAAATTCTATCTTTTTGTGAAATAATGAAAAACACAAAATTTACTATTCCAGACTTTATGATACAAGACCAGTGTTGTATCTGTGTAGCACCTTCATGTTAGGTAACAAAGTTGTCTTCGTGTATTTACTAATGTAGGATTTGGTGGGGGATAAAGGTGTAGGGAAGGGAGTGACTGGGGAGTTGAGACCTGTCCATGCACAGTACACATCATAACATACCAACGCTAAAGTAGAATGTTTTTCAATGGAGGATTGCTCAGGGGAAATAATTTGCATTCAGAGTTGCCTATATGGGGGAAATTGCGAATCTCATTGCTAGACTGTCCAGTTGCTTGTAGATTTTCCTATTGAACATGAAACTATTTTGATGAGCAAGCATTTTCACTGAACAGCACAGTTCACTGGGCTGATACTATTTTCTCGAAAGAAATTCGTACAAACTTGGAGTATGGCATTACCAATGAACACTTGTACCTTTTGCGCTCCCCCTCCCTTATGTTTGCCTTTTTCAAACAAAGATCCCTCTGACCTTTCTCATCCTCAACTACCCACCCCTATGAATTAAGAAATGCTGAGCCCACTACCCACAAAAGGAGGTTGGGCAAGGGCCTAGCCACATTGGCACACCGGTTCCCGAAAGATCGCCGAAATTAAGCTATGTTGGGCCCGGACAGAGGTAGGATGGGTGACCCTCCTCCATACCTCTACCGCGGTGCCTTGTACCCTGTCTGCGAGTGGTGGGCAGGTTAATTGTGGGTTGGCACAATAGATCTAAGTGCCAGGGAGACTCCAGAAGGCCCCTGCCCACCCCTCCAATTGACATTTACTCACAAGGAGGTTACCTTCCTCGGACTACCCACTGATGATTCAGACACCCTCCAACCCATAGAACCCCACCCCCTCTCCTCCCCTCAAGTTAACATTAGTGTTTTTTATTGTTTCATAATGAGACAAAATCAGGACGTAGAGCCTGAGTTGGTCACTTACATCCTTAAGGTTTATGTTCATTAAGGCATGAAGAATTTAAAAAATAACAACCATTAAAAATACATTCCTATCCTAATGTAAGTTAGTAGGTTATTGGGTTAGTTTTGAGCATGTAAAATGTTTATTATTTTCACTAAACTTATATAACCTTATTTTTCATTACTAGATTTAACTCTCAGAATTAGCGTGGCCAAGAAAGGAAAGATTGAGCAATTTCTGTGAACTTTTCAGTGGTTGTAACTATGCATTTTTCAAATTTGCTTATACCTACTTACTATTAACTTGCTTCATTGTATTACCTAAGTAAAACTGATTGTTGTGTTACTTAAGTTAAATAATGCATAATGTAATCATAATTATAAATGATATACAGGTTTTATTGAGTTGAGCAACGTTGGCTAGTAAAGCCGACATTCTGACTTTTATTCTTTTTCAGGTGTGTCATTAAATATTTCTTATCTGTTCAACTCAAGCTTCATCTTTGCTATTATCCAACATACTATTTACTCATAAATCAATGCATATTTTGTTTCAGGGCCTTCAATTCTTTCTGGAATAACTGTGATGATTATCCTTATTCCTGTAAATGGGTTTATTTCAAGTCATGTGAAAGCCCTTCAGGGAAAGCAAATGGAATATAAAGACAAGAGAATAATGCTCATGAATGAAGTTCTCAATGGAATGAAGGTAGTGGACAATGATATTCCATGGGTTGTTAGCGTTAATATTTTGATAATTGTTGTAATCCTCTGCAGAATATAAATAAAATATTTGTCTTAATGTAAACAATGATATTTAGTATTTATGTGTAATATTGCATTGGATAATATTTAAATATTGTCGTTATAATCTGAATGCATGTGGAAAGAGCAATGAAAGCCCTGGTGAAAATAAACCGTGACAGACAATGTGACAGAAGCGTGAACACAATGTGCTTAGAATGTGACAAGAGTGTGATTACAGTGTGCATACACCATGTCAAAAGCATAAATTGGGACTCAAAAGTGTGCAGAAAGTGTGATAGACACTGTGACGGTACAGTGTGAGGACACCGTGCACACAGAGTGAGGACACCGTGCACACAGTGTGAGGACACCGTGCACACATTGTGAGGACACTGTGACTAATACCCATGTACAGTGTACTGCACATTGTGGTCACACTGTCCATCATGCTTTGAAGGGAGCACAGTGTGTGTACACTGTGACTAATAGCCTTGTACAGTGTGCAGCACATCGTGGTCACACTGTCCATCACGCTTTGAAGGGAGCACCCTGTGAGCACAGTGTACATACACTGTGACTAGTACACTTGCACAGTGTGATACACATTGTTGTCACACTGTCTGTCACGGTTTATTTTCACCAGGGAGAGAAATGACATAATAGAAATATTTTTTTAAATATTGAGCTTTGACCCATTTATTTGAACTGAAGAGTTTATTAAGGCATTCGAATCTAGAGATGTAGTACCAATTTAAGGTTTCATCTGTCATGTAAGGAGTAGCGTATTTCGTGTTTTTCTATGTAACTTAACTCATATGTCTGAATTTGTCCTCTAGGTTCTTAAGTTATATGCTTGGGAGCCGTCCTTTGAGCAGAAAATTGTTAAAATGAGAAACAAGGAAGTAGACATGTTAAAAAAGATGGCTTATCTCAAATCAGGGACATCATTTATTTGGTCCTGTGCTCCATTTCTGGTATGTGGTGTAAATTTAAGGACTGATAGTTGCATTTAAGATGTTTTATTCATTATAAATGAATGAAATTTTATTTCTATACCAGTTCTTCATTGTAATTCATGTAGCATAATAATGTTAGCCCCTTTTTAATTATATACGATTGGCAATTTTCCACAAAGAAATCTTTACTTCAACCGGTTTCGATGTGATACATCATCATCAGGTGACCAAATCTCAAAAAAGTCCAGTATATATACAAATGAGGGGAGGGACCAGGGGAAAAAAAGAGTGAGGAAAGAGGAGGGGAAGAGGGCCTAAACCAAGGGTAACAACGGAAAAAGGGGGGGAGAGGAGGGAGAAATGGTGCTAGGGGTGGGAGTTGGAAAAACCACACAGGGAACTGGGAAACCCTGGCCGTTGAGGAGTACCAAGGCAGATCGTACACCTTCAAGTTCAAGAGAGGCCATATGTGAGGGGGGGAGGAAAAGGGCACCATCCTGCGGGATGAGAGGCCGCCATCTTTCGGCCTTGCCCGACGAAGGCACAGAGGCAAAGTGAGGGGGGGGGGGGGATTATCCCAGTAGGCTGCTCCTGGTCTTCGAGCCCACAGATAAGAAGAAGGCTGTGAAAACGCTGGTCTCTGGCCGCTAAGGGGTATCCCGCGGCGAAGCTTCAAACGCCAGGTCCGTGGAAGGGGGTGAGACCCTCGGGGAGTGTGTCCACATAGGCGTGGTGGGGGGGGGTCACGAGGGGCACTTGGTTAAGGTAGCACAATGAAAACACACGTGGGCCAGGGAAAACCAGTGATTAGAGGTGAGGGAGCCCTTGTCTAAAAACAATCAGTGGATAAGTGATAGAGAGGAGTGGGGAGGGAGATGAATAAAATTGCACATTGTTGAGGAGATTCCTATCCCTTCGTTGGATAATTTCGACCTGCTTCATGGCGTCTAATTTCTTGCCTTTGTCTAAGGTGTGGAGCACTTTAAAATCAAAATTGCATGTGTGTTTGGATTCTAACAGGTGTTTGGCGAAAATGGAATTAGTGTTGCCTAAAATGTAGCACTTTTTGTGTTCATTAATGCGTGGGGAAAAACACCTCCCTGTCTGGCCGATGTAGATGGCTCCACAATCGCATTTAATTTCATACACACCGCACTTTTTGACGTGGTCTATGGGGTCTTTGTTGGAGCAGAGGGCTTTAGATAGGGTCAAGGGAGCACAGAAGGAAACACGCAACTTATCTTTAGGAAAGGTGTTGGCTATCTTGTAAGATAATTTGTGGTGGAAAGGGATTTTGCACCACTTTCTGTCTGCAGCACTGGGACCTACTGTCGTGGAAAAAAGTCATGACACTCGAGTTTACAAGTCAATGACAGTTGTACCCGTAGTCTCACATGAAAACAAGTTATATCAAAAATTAGCAAATTTAATTCTGCGTTTAACTGTGGAAAGTGAAAATTTTTATTTTAACTTGTTAAAATTTTATTGTCTGTGAAACAAAAAAAGTGCCGGTTTTTTCATCGTTTTAAACGGAATGCTCACTTCAAAAATGCATAACTTTTCAAGTATTCATTGGATAGTAACCAAACTTTAATACAACATAAAGGAATTTGTTGTTAAGGTAGGTACAAAGTTTCAAGATAATCGAAGTTTAAATAAAATTGGTCTTGTAAATTTTGTGAAACAACTTTTTCTCAGTACTGCGTGGTCATATCGATACGAATCTTGTCCTGTCATGGAGCTTATGGTAATGCAAGGCTAATCGGTTCTCGATATTTACAATTTATTTAGTTGTTTATTTTATGTGCGCTTACATTTAATTCGGTGTTTCCAACAACGAGAGGAGTGAAGCCAGCGAGGGGAAACGGACGCATGGCCTGGGAATTCCGTGCGACGTTGCCGCGTTCGACACCCCTCATTTGTATATATACTGGACTTTGTTGAGATTTGGTCACCTGATGATGATGTATCACATCGAAACCGGTTGAAGTAAAGATTTCTTTGTGGAAAATTGCCAATCGTATTTAATTATGTTATTCCACCATATAACGCCTGAAATGACTTTTTATTAATGTTAGCCCCTGCTGGTCTACAAAATAGACAAAGGGCAGAATTATGTCATCATCAAGGGTCAACAATCCTAGGATTGGTTTGACGCAGCCCTCCACTCGATCCTTCTATCGGCCAACCTCTTCATACCAACGTAGTTCCTCTCTTTCACGTCCTTTACGACCTGCTCCATGTAACTCATACGAGGCCTTCCTCTTCCATTTTTCCCGTTCACTTTTCCCTCGACGATTGTCTTCATCAGGCCATCGTGTCTTAAGATATGGCCGATTAGGTTGTCCCGTCTTCTTTTTATAGTTTTCAGCAGACTTCTCTTTTCTCCCACTCTTCTTAGGACTTCTTCATTTAGAATTATGTAGTATGTACAATACCATACACTAAGCATACAAAGTTAAGGAATTGAATACTGAAATAATTGATTCTGAATTGATTAACTGAATAATTTATCCCTTCCCTGTCGATTTCTGTAACAATAATGCCTGTTCACTGTCTGTTTCAAGCCTGTTTAGTGTCTGTTGGAGATTTAGTGAACAGAATATGAACAGCCTACAAACAATCTCGCACCACACACAAATGGAAACAACTTGGAAACAGCCTTCCAACAGTTTGTACTCTGTTCACAGCCTGCTCCTTAACCGGCAGGCAACAAGCATTTCAGTGACAATAGTGAACAGACTCTTAACAGGCAGGGGCCGGTTGGTTGTCTGTTTCATGTTACAGGGAACGAACAGACAAGAGTGAACAGACTCTTAACAGGCAGGGGCCGGTTGGTTGTCTGTTTAATGTAACAGGGAACGAACAGACAACAGTGAACAGACTCTTAACAGGCAGGGGCCGGTTGGTTGTCTGTTTAATGTAACAGGGAACGAACAGACAACAGTGAACAGACTCTGGACAGGCAGGGGCTGGTTGGTTGTCCGCTTCTCCCAACTGAGAACGAACAGACAACAGTGAACAGACTCTGAACAGGCAGGGGCTGGTTGGTTGTCCGCTTCTCCCAACTGAGAACGAACAGACAACAATGAACAGACTCTCAACAGGCAGGGACCGGTTGGTTGTGTGCTTTGCCGAACAAGGAACGAGCAGACAACAGAGAACAGACTCAACAGGCAGGGGCCTGTAAATGTGAAACAATTTACAATTTCACTTAGTACTGTCTCTCTGATCAGCTTGGTACGCTGCGGTTGTAATACGAGAGTTTTAATGGTTTAAGCGGAGCAAACAATTTTAGAAGTCTAATTGTAGTGAAGAACTTTCCGAAGTGCCGATGCTCTAAACTTTTCACCTCCTTGATAACCATTAAAAAAATTCGGTACGGGCTGACAGTTCAGTTCTAATTAAACTTAAAACCATTTCTTAGTTAACAATATTAATATGAGAAAACATGTCTTCAAACAATTACGTTTTTATTTTCAATGATGAAATTTAGAGTCTGTTCAAACTCACCAAAGTTTGGAAAACTTTTGTTTTTTTAATTAGAGGACTATCATCAATGATAAATCACAACTTTGGTGCTTACGAGCAACTTTAACCCAAACATTCATTTAATAGTTCGCGGTTTTGGAAAGGTATCGACTGTATCGATATAAGTGCTCTTAATCGACTTCTGCATTCAAAATGGCAGTTGTGAATAACATTGTGATGATTGTGATCATGTAAAGTAAGGAGAATAGAGAACAACTCTCCTTGATGTAAAGTCAGCACGGATGCCAGCAACTGGAATGAATTTAATCTCGAAGTATAACGTTTTTATGAAGCTCGTCACCATAGAAGCTTACTTAAAATTTAGAAGTGATGGTTAAGGTACCTACGGCAAGTAAATTTTCGTCCTTACAAAGCGAGTCTGCTGAAGAAAATTCACGAATTTGCAATTGTTTTTGTTGTGATCTGCCTTCCATATGTTCTTGATTGAATTATTTGCATAAAAAGTGACGGCATTTATTTATTTTTACAGGCACATTATATCTTAAACGTATTGGGACAGATGAGTTTACGAGAATTCCAATCACCATTGAACTGTGAAAACGTGAAAATGTTTTGTGTATTCCTCAGTGCAGTGACCACCTTCGATGAGACGTGAAAAAACTCCCTCTTGAAAAATCTACCTTTAATTTTGAGTGGAACTTTTCTTTCAAAAGACCCGTGGTTACTGAATCGCCAATAAACCTTTTAAAATTTAGTGTTGTGCCACAAGCAAGGACAGTCGCAACATTTGATTCTCATGCCATGTGGTGTCACATTGGGCAATGTCACGTCATGGATTATGCCTGAAAAGTGGAATCGTATTTCTTATCTGCTACGTAGGCAAGTGAATGCGATGATTGAAATTTGAAGTAATGCCAATAAATATTTAAATATACAGCTGTTTTTGTTGTGCTTTCGAGTTGTTCCTGAACGTTATATTAGGACGATTATTGGTAGTAGCAATGTTAGTCAGGAAAATTCCTATACCTATCTCATTCTCTTTCAGTTATATTCTTAAGGGATTTTATCTATCAGTTTTTTAAGGCCTTCGGATTTGAAATGGAATTCCTATAGGTCTAGTAGCATTTTCTTTGGGGTTCCTATAGGTATCTTATAGGTCTGATAGAAATTTCCTATAGGTCTTAAGGCCGAAATCCAACAGAAAAACTGTAGGAGTGGCAAATGGGAAATTCTTGATAGGGAAGTAACCCTCATCTCACAGACACAAAACAGACCAATTACATTTTACAAACCAACACCAAACTGTTGTCACTCGAGCAAGGAACAGGGAACTAACAGCCTTCTGAACAGACAGTAAACTGGCAGTGCACAGTTCCCAACCTGTTCACTGCCTGTGGTCCAACAAGTAAGGAACAGAGAATGCCGCTACCCACAACAGAGAGAGAACAGGCAAGTAACACTCTTCTCACAGACATGAAACAGACAAGGTGTTCCAATTTACATTCTACGAACAGTCGCCTGCCTGTTGTCTCTCGGAAAAGGAACAGGGAACCAACAGCATACGAACAGACAACGAACAGGCATTATTGTTACAGAAATCGGCAGGGTTATAAACCATAGACAAGTTCCTTTAGGTAGGTAATACATAATAATATAATGTTACAGACAAATGATTGCCTTTAAGAGCTCTTTTATACAGAATATTTTGTTTGACTGAATACTTGAGTGAAGTAATAGATTTCTGTGGCTTAATAATTCATTTATTCGCTCTGAGATTGTTACCAAATCCATAAAGGGGAGCGAGCAAAACATAAGACATGCCACAATCAAATTGCAAACATGTGTAGTAACTTATAAATATAATACTAATATTTGGGTTGAGCACAATAGCTCTGTTTCTTCTTTAAAGAAGATAGTCCCGCAGTCCGGATAGTCAACCAGCCCCTGCCTGTTAACAGTCTGCTCTTACTCTTGTCTGTTTGTTCCCTGTACAGTGAAACAGACAGCCAACAGACCCCTGCCTGTTGACAGTCTGTTCACTATTGTCTGTTTGTTCCCTGTACAGTGAAACAGACAACCAACAGACCCCTGCCTGTTGACAGTCTGTTCACTCTTGTCTGTTTCTTCCCTGTACAGTGAAACAGACAACCAACAGACCCCTGCCTGTTAAGAGTCTGTTCACTCTTGTCTGTTTGTTCCCTGTACAGTGAAACAGACAACCAACAGACCCCTGCCTGTTGACAGTCTGTTCACTATTGTCTGTTTGTTCCCTGTACAGTGAAACAGACAACCAACAGACCCCTGCCTGTTGACAGTCTGTTCACTCTTGTCTGTTTCTTCCCTGTACAGTGAAACAGACAACCAACAGACCCCTGCCTGTTAAGAGTCTGTTCACTCTTGTCTGTTTGTTCCCTGTACAGTGAAACAGACAACCAACAGACCCCTGCCTGTTGACAGTCTGTTCACTATTGTCACCGAAATGCTTGTTGCCTGCCGGTTAAGGAGCAAGCTGTGAACAGAGTACAGACTGTTGGAAGGCCGTTTCTAAGTTGTTTGCAATTGTGTAAGGTGCGAGATTGTTCATAGCCTGTTCATAGTCTGTTAACTAAATCTCCAACAGACACTCAACAGGCTTCAAACTGACAGTGAACAGGCATTATTGTTACAGAAATCGGCAGGGTTATCAGCCAATCTGAAAAGAGAGTTTTTTAGAAAAATATCAGATTCCCATGGCATTGATGGCCCAACCTTGAAGTCTCAGGAAATCACATCTATTGGCATTTTAATTTTGATTAAATTTCTTACCATTTGTGTATCATATTACTGAAGTGGCTACAAATTTCCGGAAAGGCAATTGCAAAGTCGTCTGTACTTTTAATAGAGTATCTGTCTGTACTTTTAATAGAGTATCATATGTATTGTTTTCTTTGCAGCTACTGGAATGCAAATTTTACATTTGATATTGTGGGTTGGTAATTTTGGTCTGTTATCGTTTACATGCTTAGTTTTATGACAGTTAATCTTGGCTTAGCTCTTTAGAGACACTGCATGAATTTATTTGTGTCATTACACTCATTTCCTTTCTTTGTGTCTGTGATTACATCTCTTCTATAATTCTACCTACTTTTGACTACTTAACATTATTCTAATAGGTATCTCTGGTGACATTTGCGACTTATGTGCTAATAGATGAAAACAATATACTGGATCCCTCAAAGGCATTTGTCTCACTGACTTTGTTCAATGCTATCCGTGTGCCTCTTGGTGCATTTCCTCAGCTAATAATTCATGTTATTCAGGTAAGTTACAAGTGATTCTGATTTTTTAGCATATGAAAAGAATAGACTTTTAACTAGAGATGGGACATTCCAATCCTCGAATCCCTCGAATCTTGAAAAAGATTCGAGAAACGAATACTCGAATCTTTGGGCTATTTTCATCATTCGAATCTTTCGAATCCTAAAATATAAATAAACACCGAATTCTTTATGTAATAACTTAGAACAGATTAGTTTTGACCGATAAAAACGTTCATTACAAATAAGGTTAAACCTCGCTTTTACGTCCCCGAAGTTTACGTTTTCCCGCCATTAACGACTTTTCCTTCAAGTCCTAATAATTTTCATATGTCCGCAACTAACAACTTTCCTTAATTTACGCAAGCAAAATTTTGAATGGTTCGCCATTTGCATTTTACGGGACGATTTTGCCGTGATTGTAGTCCTGGTTGAAAAACTGGTGGATGGACTCGTTGCTCTGTGAAAGACAAAGTGAAAACTCATGCAGTAAGTTACCACTATGAAAGATAAATAAAATTTTCTTAGATGTACCACCAGTTATCGTGACCTCAGCCATCCGTGGAATTGTAATGCCGCGAGAAATTACAGTACACGTACGTCATTTTTGTCGCGATTGTTGTCCGGGTTGCATAACTCGCGGATCGGCTGATGCTATCGCATAGGTGATGAAATTTTTTTTTAATTTAAGAAGTGTATGCTTTTCAGCATTTGCGGCCTTCTCTTTTTTTTGGTTAGGTATTAATACAGATTTGAAAAAATCCTCCAGCCAAACTTCATCCTCATACATCCTGTGAACAAACCAGTAAAATCATCATGTTCTTCTCTACCTCGATTCTTAAGTAGCTTTGATAGGATATTACTAGTCTCCACGCCTTCTTTCTTGTAATTTTTATCATAACTTACTATCAAGACTGGACTCCTGGTCCCAGTTCATCCTTATCTACATCCTTCTCTTCTATTCCCAAGTTCCCTTGCCTATTGTTAGTGCCATGCAGTTCTTGTCACGTATTCATTACCCCTATGCTGAATCTCTTGTAAGTTCTATCAGCAGCTCTCCTGACTTAACACTAATGCACAGTATCGTATTCCACTTCTTGCTGCTGAATAACCTTCTAACCTTTGAGTACAGGGCACCTATTTCTCCCTCTCTCTGGAACCTCTCAACCTATAAACATTGACCTTTTTGCCACTTTTCTCTCGCTCTCTTCATACCCCTCCTAAGTCTATTGCTTGTTTCCTTAAATTTTATTTCGCCTTGCTGTGTTTAAATCTTTCTATTTCCATCATTCCTCAATTTCCTCCATAGTTTGTGCCAACACCCAATGTGTCTTGACCACTCTTGAGTCTACTGCACCATACTGCTTGCTTTTCTGCATCTTTCCTCTTACACCTGTAAACTAATTCCTGATATTCTCCAACGATTTACAACTACAATTTTTTCACACTGTTCCTAATCTTGGCCCAACAATATGTAATCTAGTTAATATATTTCCCCGTGTCCCCCTGCATACAATGCAATACAATGTGTAACACACGAGGAATTGTCTCTTGCAAGCAGCTCGTCTATGTCTGTGAATGAGTCTTGAAGACGCGACAATATTGGAAAAAAGATATCGTTTTTAAGCATGCAATTCAGTATCAGTTTAATAACTTTTTGGAAACATATCATTGCTATGTCTCCTAGAACTTTCACATGCTTTCATTTCATGCAAAAAAATTTTGTGTATCAAGATTATTACTTATCTATGTTAGCTCTTCAAATCTTATTTGTATTATTGCAATAAAGAGTTGTATATTTGAAAACTATTCTTAAATTATTTTTTCATTGAATTCAGCTGCTAAAGTCTTTTCTTTCCGTTATTATCAACTTTATATGTAGGATTCGAGAGATTCGAGGTATTCGAGAGATTCGAGAACCTCTTAGAATTCGGATTCGAAAAAATTTAGGATTCGTCCCACCTCTACTTTTAACTGTAGCTTAAAAATAATTTGCACTTTTCTGATCATAGGCATTTACATATATAAGTTTCAGGATAGAATTTACAATATCCTTTTAATTTACTCGTAACAATGTTCTCTCAATGTCATTATCAGTCATCTAATAGATTTTTCATTTGTATCCATCGCTATTCACTCATTTGACCCACCTCATGGGTTTTTCTTGTTGTTATCCTTTGATGATTTTTTTTACATAATCCAAAAAAATAATTCTATAATTGCTGGTGAAGTGTTACCATTTCTGTATATCAGAATTTTGCTTTTAATGCTATCACATATCAAACCAGGGTTGTAGGAACTATTTTCGTTGGGGGGGGGGGGGAGGGAGGGAGGGAGGGGTACCCTGAAAAGGGCCTGCATTTTTTTGTGGATAGGAGGGGGTAGAGACTAGAATTTTGCTAAAAGAGCATATGAAGGAGTGATTAAGTTTTGAGTCCCGTGAGGCCTTCCAAAAGGGCCTGCTTCGTCTGAAAGGGCCCGGGGCAAATTCTGGGGGGAACTTCGGCTCCTGCCCCCCATTTCTGACGCTGCTGTATCAAACCACTGGTGTTACTCATTGGCATAGTCTGTTGTTTCTTAACAGTATACTGTTTTTTTTCTGCTTTACACCAACATGACTAATAAGTGTCACCCTCATACACAGGATTCATGTAAAATAGGTCGTCCAAAACCAGCTTTAAAAAGAGACATTTTTGGAAAATACATAGCAAGATCATTTTTCTCTACTCAGTTCTCATCTTCCATCAGGTACCCCTTACACTGAGATTGCATCCATTATATAATTGCTCCAAATATTCCTTCCACCTCTTTACTTTACATCCATGGTCAACGAAAAGTTAATATAAATAAATGCCTGAGCCCCTTAAGATTCTCAATCTTTTTCTCTCCCATGAAGATCACCTGTCATAATTACCACCTCCAAATTTAATGCTCTATTCTGTTTGCTTTTAAGGCAAAAGTCTCTCTCCAAAGGGTGAATGAATTTATGAATTCTGAGGAGCTTGATATTACTGCTGTTACCCATGATGAATCTGAAAGTGAGATTTTGGAACATTATTTTTCTATGCCATAATATTTATTAATTAGTACATACTTGAATCCAGCATGTCTATGAATAAAGTATTATTCTGGTAACCCATATGTTAATATATATTAACCAACTAACGGTAACCCATATCACAGTAATCCACATGTTAGAATGCATGTGGTAAACATCTTTTTTTTATTTACCTACATGTGGATGTCACCAATAACTTATGTTGAATGTGTAATTCTATTGTTAACCTTTTTATGGTGACGACCCTTGCCATGGTTATAAAACAAAAATAAAAACGGAATGTAAAAATGAAATCCTGTTAATCCTGTTGATTTTTATTTAATGCCGAATCCACTGCACAAATAACAGATATTACTGCTGTTACCCATGATGAATCTGAAAGTGAGATTTTGGAACGTTATTTTTCTATGCCATAATATTTATTAATTAGTACATACTTTAATCCAGCATGTCTGCGAATAAAGTATTATTCTGGTAAACCATATGACAACTTCACTATTCACCTTCAGAGTTTGATTTACTGCAGGAGTGTCGAAGATTGTTTAGTATTGTTGCTAATGCGCTTGAATCACTTAGGGGATCCAGTTGTGGTTGAAAATGCATCATTTACTTGGGACAAGGATGGTATTCCTGCTTTGAAAAGTATTAATTTGCGAATGAAGAAAGGTGCACTATTTGCTGTTGTTGGAAGTGTTGGATCAGGAAAATCATCCTTGATTTCAGCTTTACTGGGTGAAATGGAAAAAATTTCAGGGAGAGTAAATACAAAGGTATGTTTCTTGCATTTCAAGGTGTTGATTACATTATTTAACCTTCAATTTTGTGGTAGAAGATATTTTATTTAATTATATAAGTTTTGATTTGTCGATTATTGTTTGAACATAGGTTATTTTTGTTGTTTAGTAGTGTTAACTACTATATCTTTCCTTTCTGTTGTTCAACATTGACGTTGGTTTTTGATTATAATATTTGAGCAAATGTTGTGCATTTTATCCAGAGTAAAGGCTACCTAATTGAAAGCTGTACAACTCCCTGGGAGTGTATGGAGTACTACAAAATTTGCCCTCAAAATATGTAGTAGTAATTAAGAGCAATCAATGATGTATGTTGTTGATGCATGTTTCCATTACTGCTTGAATTGTATATTGCTGATTATTTTTTTCAGGGAACAATAGCATATGTGCCTCAGCAGGCCTGGATCCAGAATGCAACTCTTCGAAAAAACATTATATTTGGCAAAAGATATAACAGATTAATTTATAAACGTGTCGTGAATGGATGTGCTTTAAAGCCTGACGTAGACATGTTGCCTGGTGGTGATCAAACTGAGATTGGTGAAAAGGTTATAGCTACTAAAATAGTTGTCCTTCAGAGATTTAATAGCATAGTACTTAATTTAAACAAATTTAATTGCATCATTTAATGTTTTGTATATCCAGTTATAGTCCATACTTTCAGCATAGTACTTAATTTAAAAAAAAGTAATTTCATCATTTAATATTTTGTATTTCCAGTTTTTTTATACATGTAGTTCCTGCATAGTTGTTGATTTTACTAGTACCTATTGAAACAAAAAATATATGTAGTGTTGCAAAATACTCTATAAAGCCACCCAAGTTTTATTGGGGCAATGCAATAACGTAGTATTTTTAGTCCTCATGATAAAGCCTACACAAATTTCCTCATTGATATGTGTCTTTGATCCACTGCATGTCTTCAATTAAGGTAGAGGTGAAAGGGATAGCTCAGCATATCTCTTGGTGTTTTTGTGACTACAGATGGCTATAGTTCATAGATAGATAGTTCATAGTTTCATAGTTCAGTAGATAACAAGGGAATGAGGGGGAGGAAAGAGATTGAAAATTTTGGGGTAAAGATAATATTCTACCATTTTTGCAGTTAGTAAGTTCCTTAAATATGGACAAAAATTTTCAACCGTCACAGATGCAGAGGAGCATAAAAGAATTTTAGGTCCAAAGGCAGCAATCCCAACTCTGGCAGCCTCAGGATCTTGTGATCTTACTTGCTACTGATGACCATGATATCTTGTATAGGAAAACTGTTGGCAACAGGTCATAGTTTTGCGAAAGGTAATGGCAATAATGTACTTAGGGTGGTCACAGCAGTGTGAAGAAAGTCCAAGGCCATACTCTGTACACAGATTGGAATTAACCATTTCAGAGGAGTGTTTGTGCCGTGGCAATTGTGTAGTAATTCCTCTATCTATGAGAGAGCATGTTTAAAGACTACTTCATGACCAGCATGTCGGGATTACTAGGATAAAATTACAGGCAAGATCAGAGGTATGAAGGCCAGATAAGTATGTTGAAGGCATAGTGACCAATTGTGAGACTTCCTAAGCAACACAGGCTAATCTGTCCGAGGGAAATTACATATTTCGGGCAGTGGCCTTAGACAAGTGTCCCATAGGGATTCATTATGCTCATTTTAAAGATATGAATCTGTGATTCTGATAAATAGCTTTTCCAGCTTGATTGAAATTATGTCATATGAGTGTATCAATAATCGGAGTGAAATGAAAAAACTTGAGAGGTTTCATGACATTTTTTCCAAGGAAACCCAGGAATTGATTACTGATTATGAATGTCCCCACTTTCATCAATGGGGGTTCCCAGAGTTCTGTGAAAAAATTGACGTCAAAGTCGCAAAAAGTTCTCCTTATCATCATGCTTCAAATGGCTCATTAGAATGTAGCATTCCAGCACTGAAAGGAAATTTAGGGAAACAGATTGAAGATGGGTTGACTAATCATCTTCCCATAATCACACAAGAGTTGACGTATTGAGTGTATCGTACCAAACTTCCTCGGCACATATAAAAACACTCAAATTTTTATTTTTGGGCATGTGCTAACATCCTTGATCTTTAGGCATTAGTCAAGGTGATTTTTGTAAATGTTAAAACATTTAATGCATTTCTTTCCAGTAAAAACTATAAACCTTCCAAAATTTTCCATGCTGGAAGAAGTGTTGAATCAACATCCCTGGTGAAAATATTCTGCAATACTGTGCAGAAAGCATGTGAATACGGTGCATCTCCTTTTTGAATTTGAGGATTGTAAACTTGCCGCGAAGAGCTTAACAGAGTTGTCCACTGAAAATGCATAAGAATCTGATTGTGCATCTCCGTATGTGTGTTACTAAAAATATGAATTTGCTACCATATGATATCAGGAAGCGCAGGAGTTCCGTCACATGCACAACATCATGACTACTGGTGCTTGAGTTGTTTGTTTACGATTTTATTAGGACCTCTAATTCAGAAAAGTCCACTGAGAAAGAGCTGTGGCCAGCTTGTACCCTGGAAAAGAAAAGCTTGCTTCCAGCTGGCTTTGATTTTTGGGTCTTATTCAGTGTTTAGCAAATGTTTGTTCTGTAATAATAACATTAATAATAATATGGGTCAAAAACAGACCACCTCATGGAGTCCCCGGTAATGGCTTCGGCTGGCTAATGGTGGCCGTCTGCTTGTGGGGCTAATCACCCCACTTGCGGTTCCACTGGTTACCAGACGAGTACCAGGAAAGCCAGCCACAACCGGCCCCTCTCGGATGGGGGCCCTGGTGGAGTAGGGTGTGGTGGAAGCAACAGACCACCGCATATGGGAGCTTTAAGAGGTGGACGGATACCCTAAGAGGCGACCTACTGGCTGCACTCTTTGTGGTGTGAGATGCATTCAGAACACCACCAACTTTCGCAACAGAACTTGCATGATCAGGCCAACCACCTACAAAAAAAGGAATCACTTCACGAAACGCGAAGTCAAAGTATAACAACATCGGCTGAACACACCTCCCTGACACAAGCAGCAAATACACCGGCTGACTTGAGTCCCGTGCTTATGACGGTATCTCAAGCTCACGATGGGGAGGTCGGTCAGTCTGACTCTGTACTGAGATTGCGGTTAAGGATCACAATTGCCTATGATGAGGACCAAACACAGCAGAGAAATATCCATCAAAAAATTTCTCTGCGGGACACCCAACTGTCCCAAATGAATGGTCTAATAGATGAGATCTTCACAGAGACTTCAGACCTCTGGATGGTCAACTTCATGGTCTATGCTGCCGCCAAAATAATGGCCTCCTCCCAGAAGAACACCCCTTGGGAGGAGAAGGCAGCTACAAGGCTAAAAAAGTTAGATGCCAAGATCACGCTTCCACGACAACAGGCGTCAAGGATCCAGTGTGTGATAGAATACATTACGGCTGGGCGAGCATTTACACCCAAGGTTCAGCGCATTGCGCACAGTCTCAGACGTCACTATCACACACCGAGTAAAAGTGTGCTGCTTACCATTAAGCAGCACGAGGTCGACAGTGCGGGCACTCACCGCAGCCAAGAAAAAACTCCTCAAGAGGAGTAGGTCCGTGAGGGAAAATGCAAACTTTCTCCTTCAGCCGTCCCAACTCTTTCGGCCACCTCTGCCTGTGGTCGACTCTCTGCCAACCATCCAGGAGGTAGAGCATTTCTGGAAGGACATCTATGAAACGTCAAAGCCATTCAATGAATTCAAAGACACTCCGGCTTTACGCCATTTTAAATAGATTTGTGACCACCACCTACATGGCATGGATAGACCCCTCTCAGTCTCGGAAAGTGACATGAAGAGGGCATTTTCTGGCAAGAAGAACATCACTGCCCCTGGAATGGATGCAGTGAACAACTTCTGGTGGAAGAAGTTCACTTTCACCCATAAACATCTCACCAGAATCTTCACGTCATTTCTGTCAGGGAGTGAACCAATACCTCCTTGGTTGACTGAGGGTTGTATGGTTCTAATACCAAAAAAGGGAGACTTGTCCGATCCTAAGAACTACCACTATAACATGCCTCAATACTGTGTATAAGGCATTCATCTCCATCTTGAGCAACCTAATCTTCCCCCATATCCAGCCTGTGTGGGAGGAAGTATACGAGCAGAGAGGCTGCAAGAGCGTAATTGCAGGATGCAAGGAGAACCTGCTCATTGATAGGTGCATTTGTCAGGATGCCATCCAACATAAGCGAAACCTATCAATGGCATGAGTGGACTATCGTAAGGAATTTGACACCACTTCGCATGAGCTACTCATCGCCATGCTGAAGCTGATGAAAGTCCACCCGGAGGTTGTAAACGGCATTCAACACCTGTTACCGCTCTGGAAGACGCGAAGAACTACCGCCCTATAACCTGTCTCAACACTGTATATAAGGCATTCACCTCCATCTTGAACGACCTTATCCTCCGCCATGTCCAACTGGTATGGGAGGAAGTGCACGAGCAGAGGGGCTCGAAGAAAGGTATTGCGGGATGCAAGGGCAACCTGCTCATTGATAGGTGTGTGAGCCAGGATGCTTGTCAATACAAGCGTTTCCTGTCAATGGGCTGGGTGGACTATAAGAAGGCTTTTGATACCTCCTCTCATGAGCTGATTATAGCCATGCTGAGGTTCATGGGAGTCCACCCAGAGGTTGTGTCCTGCATCGAACGCCTGTTACCACTGTGGAAGATGTGCTTCGCCATACCATCTGGCAAGAAGACAGTATACACGGATTTGGTAACATACCACCGTGGCGTTTTTCAAGGCGATAGCCTCAGTCCCCTCCTGTTCTGTTTATCTCTTCTCCCACTGTCCGTTCAGTTGAGATGAGGTAGGGGATATATGTGCAGTGTCCCGTCAAAAAGGGAGCATAAGGTCACCCAATTTTTCTATATGAATGACCTGAAGCTTTATGCTTCAAGCGCAAAATACCTGCGCTTGGTGTTGGACACGGTACGCAGATACAGTGAGGATGTAGGGATGGAATTCGTTGTAGGACAAGTGCGTGACCATCCATCTGGCCAAAGGAAAGATTTCGGAAGACCAGGAAGACGTTCAGCTCGTTGACGGAAACCCTATTCGTCATCTTGATGACGACGAAGCGTACCAATATTTTGGCGTCCCCCAGCACCGGATGCAGGTGGTGAGAGCAGTGAAGGAAAGGCTTAAAGCCAAATACAGGCAGACTCTCAGGCGAATCTGGAGCTCTGACCTGTCTGGCAAGAACAAGGTTCTTGCGACCAACACCTTTGCGGTTCCAACACCTTTGTGGTTCCAACACTGCTCTACACCTTCGGTTGCATTAAATGGAATGTCAACGAGCTGCAAAACCTTGACAGGGGAATGAGGAAAATGATGACCATATACCGTAATCTTCATCCAAAGTCTTCCGTCGCCAAATTGTATCTCCCGAGAAGGCTAGGTGGTAGAGGGCTGATAAGCCTGGAGTGCCTTCATGGCAGAGTAGTCATCAATAAGGCGTGCTCTGTATTCCACAGCAACGACCCCCTTATGCTGCTCATATAGAAACACGAGAGTGTCGGCAAAGGGGCGTTCCTATTCCAGGTGGAGAAAAGGGCAGCAGACCTACCTTGGACCTACCTTCCAGTGGAGAATCGTGCAACAAATCAATCTTGTCGCTGAAGGAGGATGTGTTAAAAGCTCGAAATAAAGAATGCGGAGCAAAAGACCCTGCTCTGCAAGCATACCGAGAAGCCCATGCATGGAAGTTTCTATCGAAACTTGGAAATGCATGGGCTATCGAAGGAGCTCACGTTCACCTTCCTGCACTCCGCAGGTCTGAAGTCCGAAACCAAGGGATTGGTGCTTGCGTGCCAAGATGGTGTCATCAACACCGTCGTGTACCGTCGCCTCATCTTTGGATCAAACGTGACGGACACGAGATGCAGAGCGTGCTGAAGGCACTCAGGCAAATGTATGCAGGCTACTGTATGAAACTGGTAGTCCTCATCGTGGGCATGCTTGGTGGTGTCAAGAGCTCACTGGTTGAAAATCTCAAGTACAGGGTGCAGGGCGTGAGCAGATGCACTTGAAAGTGCTATGCAGAAGGCTGTCCTTCTTGGGTCCCTCTGCTTGCTTCGTGCGCATGACCCTAATGCTGGGTAGCCACCTATCCACAGGTGGCAGACGTGGCTACCCTTAGGCCCGACCCCTCTAGAGTCTCTGGTAATTATGACGGCAACGAAACCTGATGCTAGCCAGAGACTTGGAGGTGTAAGTTACTATGTAATTGTAACATAATAATATAATAATATTTTATTTTCACTGATGGCAGATACATGCATGGCTACGTCATCAAAAATTTCAAAAAGTTTCAAAAGACTCATGAAACATCATACATCATGTTTTGTCTGGTAGAATACCAAAAGAAAGAGAAAAATAAAGAACAAGACAGTGATTTGCATATTTTGTATACAAGAAGGAGTCATTTCATGGTGGGTAGATTAGAAGCAACATTGCAGAAAAAAGTGTTGAACATTTTAGTTATCTCCTCTGAATCAGTGACACTGATACCATTGAAATTAATCGAAGGGGGGCTAAAATCCTGAGTGGAGGCCTTAGTAAGGTGGTTTATTACATTCCATGTTGTCTAAATAATATTATGAGAATTTTTAATGTGGTTTTCAACACTACACTTTCTGGTGTAGTTTAAAAGGGCCCATTTAAAAGCCCATAAGGACTTTAGTCCTTATGGGCTTTTAAATAAGTTTGACGAAGGCTTGGGTCAATAAAGTTACGTTGGAAGTGTAGTTCACGGACATATTTGGATATAGCAGTAAGTTCAGGTGAATGAGACAAAAAATTTTCCTTCGACTTCCTTTGTTTAACCTTTTTTAGAGGAAAGGAAGCATTAAAGTACATCACAAATACATTGTAAAAAGCACTGAATTTAGCATCACAGCCAAAATCACTGAAAACCTCATCCCAGGATCCTTGTGCCAAGGAGGTTGAGAATTCCTCCAATGAGTTACTGCAAACGTTTCTCCTAATGATATAGGGATTAAAAGGTTTAGAATAACAATTCCCAAAGTCAATAGTCACACAAAGGCCAAAATGATCAGACAAACCAGTATTTAAGGTTTCACTCTTCGCCTTCGAGACAGGGATATCAGTGATAAAATAATCCAGAAGGGATCCACGTTGAGAGGTTATTCTAGTGGGTTCAAAATTACAAATATGAAGGCCGAAGAATGTATGCAAGTTTAGGAGGTCACATTTCATGCTTGAGACTTTTAAAAAATCAATGTTCAAGTCGCCTAATATTATTATGCTGTCCACACCTCTGGCAAAAACAGTCAATAAAACATCATAGAATATATTCAGAAACTCATCGCAATTTCCCCCAGATAAACTGTTAAAATGGCATAGGTATGGTGACTAACTCTCAACACTGCAGTTGCGCACTTACAAATTTTCTCAATGGAACAATCAACCATTAAACTGGTCCAGCAGCACAGTGAAACACCACCACATTTGCACAGATGTCGACAAAAGAAGGAGATTAAACGAAAACCTTCGATAGCACTGTGGATATTCCTTCCTTAGGTAACCAGTGCTCAGCTATGGCTAGGATATCAGACCCTAGCTCATTAATCAACAACTTTAGCTCGAGGTACTTATTGTTAATACTCTGAATATTAACAAAAAAGAACTTGATGGCTACTTTCTTCACTTTATCACATGCACAGAAGCCGTGGTGATTACACTTATGACCACTAGGGACTCCTAGTCAGGAGTTTACCATAGCCTTGGGCTTCAGGCTACCTGTATTAGATCTCAGAACCCTGCCTACATCAGAGGACGGCTTCACTTTTCCCTCATCAGACGAACAAATGAACAATAAGCCATGATACAATCAGCAAAAATTTTACTATGAAATTCACTGTGGAGTCGAGATGTTCATCAATGTATATATATCCATAGGATACACACATAAACATACTTAAAGTGGACATTTGGCTACATTGTATGGAATAAGGATATTCAATGGATCCTCATGAACTTTGTGGGTGAAGCTTAGTTAATTTGCACTTTAGCCACAAAAAAAATTTAGATGAACAAATTCATGGTATAAATCAAAATATCATGACCTTCAAAGAATAAGGTATAATTTGTAATACAGAGAATTTTACCCTTCCTGCACGTTACCTGCACGCTTTTTGCACATTCAAACGTCCAAATTCATGCTTCCTGCACATTTCCCTCATGCTTCCTGTACGCTTCCCTCACACTTCTTGCACAGGATATTTTCACCAGGGATACAAACAAGCAAACCATCATCCCTATAGGCTGTACGAAAGTTCATATAATAGGGTGAATTAGTGCTTTGACCTGCTTGGACCAAAGTCCCACTTCCTATAGGGGACAGTGCACATGGGCCAAATTATGAAGTGTTCAGCATTTCAACTTCTGGGTGGAAGTTTCACAGAATGTGCTTGGATTTTTTGTTTTTTCGCTATAATTAATTTACATAATGGTGGAATAATGGTGTTTTTGAGTTTTCTATGGATCTTGAGAAAGATTTTCCTAATACATATATAAAGTCAATGCATCCATTTTTTGCCTTTCAGGGTATACAACTTAGTGGAGGGCAAAGGCAGCGTGTAAGTGTGGCAAGAGCAGTGTATAGTAATGCTGACATATACTTCTTTGATGACCCTTTGAGTGCAGTGGACAGCCATGTTGGGAAACAAATTTTTGAGAATGTGATAGGTCCTAAGGGAGTCCTAAAGAAAAAGGTGATGATCAAATGCCATTTTTTATTTTATCCTTTTGACTATTAATGATTTGAAAAAATTCAGTCTTTTTCAAAAATGTGCATATTTTTGAAACATTAATCAATCACTATACAGTATATATTCTGCAGCCTCATTGGCAGTTAAGATGGTATGAAATCAATTTTGTGTAATGCAGTATGAGATTTATTCTAAAGAAATACAGAAATCCCAAAGTACTTACCATGAAGACTCACTTTCATATGATTGGAAAAATCCAAATCAGTTATGTGATATCAATCAGTGAATGCATGGATAGAATATTTTTTGCTGAAAAACTTGCTGAGAAGTTAACCTACATCCACTGTTTAGTTATAGTTGCAGGCAAGCCTCCAGTCACTCAATTAATACATCTGATTATTAAGTGTACAAGTGAAAATTTATGTGAATTGAAAATTAGTACAGCAATTACAGGAGATAATTTTATGTCAATTTATCATTTGTAGTGAACATATTTTTTAAATGAATTTAACTCAAAAAATAATAGACTGCATGGTAAAATAAATGCCATTATGGTCTTACATCACAATGGAGTGTCATCATTCACACTTAAGTGTTAATTCAACTGCAATGATTTTTATGAATGATTACAAAGGTTAGCATTATTATTATAAAACAGATTTTTTTAAATATACACCAAAATTTTTCAAATATTTTAACATTAATTACAAATTATGTGACTCATCTGCTTCGCTCTATTGTTGCTTTAAAATTTCTAATTTCTTCACAACGGTATGCTACAATAATAAAATAAAAAATTTTTATTATTTACCTATCAAAACATAAACATATTTTTGGATGATATTGCCATTTATGCTAAAAAGTTTTAAGAGTTTCAAAAGTTGATAGTCATGGTGTATTAGGTAAGTACACAAAACGTCAGTATTGGGTATTCTGCAGCTATAAACAGGAAGAAATTTATCTGTAAATAAGGTATACCCTCCTACTGTCATTAAAAAAGGCAAAGTATTTAGGACTAATTATTTATATCTTTGGTTTTTCTGATATAATTATTCATGGAATTAGCTTGCCACGTTATAATTTACTTTTCAAGGCGACACTCTCTTTCTTCAAAAAGATATTATGTGTCAGTCTGACCATGCTATTTTCAATGGGCAAAAGCCTGGTAGGTAGAATTATTGCTTGAAAGATTTGTTACCAGCTTTATCCAAACAGTATTAAGTGTGGCTTTACAATTTTCCTATCACCCTTACAATTCATCCATTCATAGTATTTTTTGAGAAAATATTACATTGCCACTCTAGAACAGAACCAAGTTTTTAATAAATAGTTAATATTTCTAATCTTCATATTCAAACTTTATAGCTACCCTATAGTAGCAATTGATATCCATACAATTTCCCCACAATATCCGTAATATCCAACTATAATGTCCACACAATATCCAATTTTCATCCGCTAATCTTATATAGATAACTGTACAATATCCGAAGTTGCCACCAAATGCCATCCATATAATATCCAACTTGGATATTAAATAAAATGGGGATCCCTTTCCCTGCTTCATATTTTTCTCTAAAGGCCGTTGTACACGGTACAATTTCTTGTACAAGAACTTGTACCGTTGTACACGGTACAATTTCTTGTACAAGAACTTGTACAATACGCAAATTGTATCGTGTATGAGGGGTTCATACAATTTCTTGTACAGGAAATTAGATCATTCTCTATATTATTGGATGAAACCGTCCAAGATCCACTCAGTAGCTTCTGCGCATGACATGTGACGGTAGTGATGCGTTTGTTTAGTATTCGTCAGGTTGGTGTTCTGTGTGCGATCACTTTTATTCCTATTAGCATGGCAAAACTTCCATTTTTGTTGTACATATCGTGATATTCTTTGTTGCTTCCATATTATGATATTCTATGTTGCTTCCATATTGTGATATTCGTCGGTCGCGTTGGAAGTGTTCTATTTCTCAAAAGATGAGTTGCACACACTGGAAAACATTAAACCTCAATGAAATTAAGATGACATTATTGAATCAAAAATAAATTTATGCAACGAGCGAAAACATGCTGTTTGTACGATAAATGATGGGTTTCATGAGCCGATGAAAGAGTGCAAGTAACCAATCTAAAATTTCATTTTATTAATGCTAGGATTAATGGTAGCAAATCATTGTAACCCAGTAACTATGGCAGTATTTTCAAAATACTATCGTCATCGGATATCGCGATTCAGCTGTTGAACAGAAAATGATATCTGCGCATGTTATTTGCGCACAAATTGCATGAAAATCTTTGATCGTGTACGACCGTGAACCAACTTCTTGTACAATATCTTGGTCCAATCTCGCCTTTCAATTTATTGTACAAGTTCTTGTACAAGAAATTGTACCGTGTACAACGGCCTTAAAGAATATTTTAATATTACCCTCCTACTTGTTAGTAATCAGTAGAGCAGCACTTTGCAATTTTCCACACTTGTTTATTTCACCTCAAACAATTCCAATGTACCTTTTGTCATTTATTAAAGGCTACTGCATATAGCAGCCTTTATGATAATGATGTAAGGAACGTCCAAACATGGTTGAGGTGAAATAAAACAATTGTGGAAAATTACACAGTGCTGCTCTACTGTTTTATTGTAATGAATTTCCTCAAAGATAACTCGTCTAACATTGATTTTTACTCCTACATGTTGTTCGATCACAAACTTAAAAATGTATTTCACCAACATTGTTAAGTATTATACTAGAAACATTAAGTACAGCATTACATGCTCAATAATAGTATATTTGCATCCTGATACCCAAATAACCATTCAATATCCAATTAAAGGCAGTCATAACTTAACATCCATACAATATCCACACAATATTACATTTAGATGTAATGAGTTATCAAAAAAGCAGTAGTACATCAATATTCATACAATATCCACACAATATTACACTTAGATGTAATGCTTTTTGGATATTGGTAACAGTATGGATATTGTATAGATATCAATTGCTACTAGGGTATGTTCATTGAAAAGCTACTTACATGCTGGGCTATAGCTTTTACCCAGCTAGCACAAAGTTTGTGGCTTACCTTCTACTTACGTAAAACTTACAGAAATCACCGGTATGAAGCTTACCGTAAGGTAAGTACCTTACGTAAGACATGGATCATAAATAGGTAAGGAATAGGTCAAACTAACCATCAAACATCCCCAATCATAGGTAAGGTACTTACCTACATGAGCGCCGTTTGTGGCGGATCTTCAAACTCAGACCTATAGGCGGACAGTAGTGGCATCTTTCGGCGATCATTATCATTACTAAGGCTACTGATTGCGAAATGA
Organism: Platycnemis pennipes; assembly: GCA_933228895.1. Taxonomy (NCBI): domain Eukaryota; kingdom Metazoa; phylum Arthropoda; class Insecta; order Odonata; family Platycnemididae; genus Platycnemis; species Platycnemis pennipes. The sequence continues at coordinate 61,338,424 of OW121853.1, forward strand.
ACATAGCTCTTTTAATGTAAACAACATTTATTTTACTTGCAATTTACAATGCGATAAAAAATAGCACATATATAATAAACATACTCATCTAACATTGAGTTAATGCTGATTGCCTTTATACTCCCAAATTGATGGTCGATTTTTTCTTTTTCAGGCTTCTGAACATTACTTCCAATGTTAATGTTTACCGGCAGCTGTAAGAATAGAAAAATACCCTTTATCATACTATAAAAAACAAATTATCAATTGCTGTTGGAACAAAGCCTTTTTTTGTATGTATTAAAAATCGAAAAAAACCCTAGGAGATTCAGTTCAACCATATTTTGTACTGCAATAGCCACAATCCCTACTTATTCAGTATGATGTCAGAGAATGGCATTTCAAGACAGTTATTCCTTCCCCCCAACAGGAAAATCTTTTTGGAAGCTTCATCCCTCAGTTTCGTTAGCGTCTCTTACTCCCCTATCTATTTCTTCTCACTGAAAAATGTACCACCAGCTATTTCAATTATTAAAACTAACATACAAGTAAATACTACATGCACCCAAGAGAGTATTACTTGCAAATGATAATACATGCTATTATAAAAATAATGCAATATATGCTCTCTTCTTAGAATTAAGGCAACTAACTGTAAGTAATTACAATATATCACAATACAATTTCTTCAGAAATGCTTGAGGTACATTGCCAATCAGTGTGGTAGAATTGTTTCGATATTTGCATACATAACTCTACAAACTCATTATTAAGGCCGCTTTACACGGCCATTAATGATTTATTGTACAATCGCTTGTATGAGGAAACTGTACCGCGTAAAGTGGAAAATTGTACGAATGCTTGCGAGATTGTCTGAATGACTGAACGGGAAATAGAACCTGTTCTAATTCCATTCAAACAAGCATACAATTTCGTTCAGTTTATACAAGCGTTTGTACAAAAATTGTATCTTGTAAAGCGACCTTTAGAGAAACTAATGAAACTTACCTTGATATTATAACGTTATTCCACAAAGATTATGCATGTTCTTGATAAAATACACATTATTCCACACCACACGTTCCACACTTCTGTTCCATTACCGTTCCCTGTGGCAATTTCGATCCACATTCCGCGATTCCACTCCGCTACCGTGAAGTACCTTTTTCCACAGCCAGAGGTCGTACGCTTGAAACGGCGAGAAGTACGGGCGCTTACGGAAGAAATATGTAAGTTGCTTACGTTGTATGCTGCTTACCTATTTTTTCCTTCGAATTTACCTCAGTGGCTTACATTGTGCTAGCTGGGTACTATCTCAGGGAAAGTATAAAATATTTGAGAATTCCTGGTATAAACCGTAATGAAGATCTGAACTGGGTTCAATGTGGCTATCTTGTAGATATACACTGTCAGAAAATATCTCCATAGTAAAATTGAATTCAAAATACTTATGGTATTTAATATGGGCAAGGGCCTGGCCATATTGGCACACTGGTTCTCGTGAGATCACTGAAGTTAAGCCCAGACAGAGGTTGGATGGGTGACCCTCCCCTTGTCCCCTGTTTACAAGTGGGAGGCAGGTTAAATGTGGGTTGACACAATGGATCTTTTGAGATCTAAGTGCCAGGGGGCCTCCAGAAGGCTCCTGCCCACACTTCTAATTTATTTATTTTTTATGGTATTTAATATCATGACTACCTTCACTAGTTGTTCACTTTGCTTGGCTCTCCCAGGTGCCATCAATGTTTTTTGGGCCTAAATTTTAGCAGGAATGAATGTTTATAACTTATATCATTTTCAGACTCGTATATTGGTCACCCATGGAATAACATTCCTGCCAGATGTTGACCAAATAGTTGTAATGAAAGATGGCACAATCAGTGAGTTTGGTTCATATGATGAACTTATTGGAAGGAATGGAGCATTTTCAGAATTCTTAATCCATCATCTTCAAGAAATGGAACCAGATGAAGGCATTGTTGAAGAAGGTAGTCATTTATTGATATTTTTTTCATAATTTGATTTCAAGTGATATCCTATTGATGTTTATGAATAAGTGTTTATGCTCTTGCTGCCTTGAATAAAGTCTGTTGAATCATGTCACTTAAAATCATGTATCCTCATGTGGAGAGAAATTTATTTTTCAATGCTTAGCACCTCTCCAAGGGATGTATTGAAAATTTTATTTCATGGAATGAATACTAATGTCGGTGATGGTTAATAAGAATGTAAAACTTAAATATTCTAGTCTTGATTTAATTTGATACTTTCAGTGTTTGCAATGCATTATCAATACTGCTTGAGAACATAGCTTTAGCCTCAGGCCATCTCAAGACACTACCTTTTTTAGAATGCATTTGAGTATAAAAGTGCATCTAAAAGTAAAAAATGTTAGTGGATAGACAAGACTGAGACAATTTTTGCACAACTCAAGATGTCTGATAGATCGGCCAAGAGGCAGTGAAATAATGGTTAAATGTCATATTGCCTGCTTAAATTTATAACTGGTAAGCTGATTTCCAGACCTCTTTTTTAATATATAGATGGTTTTTTCAGTAGTTTAGGTCCTTGAGAAAATGAAAAATTTGAACTATTTGGCCAACGTTTCGGAAAATCTATTTTTTTCCTTCTTCAGGGCTTTATCCCTTTAAGTTCTTTTGAGGTGAATTTGTTAATTTTTGTAAGTTTGTAACAAATTCACCTCAAAAGAACTTAAAGCCCTCAAGAAGGAAAAATATATTTTCCGAAACGTCGGCCAAATAGTTCAAAATTTTCATTTTCTCAAGGACCTAAACTCCAGAAAAAAACCATCTATATAAATAAATGACTTTTTTTTTAGAATTTGATGAAGAGGGAAATTTAGAAGGAAGAACGCGAAGAATAAGTTCGTTGGAATTCAGAAGATATTTTTATGTTCAGAAACCTCATGACAATGATTCTTATTCAAGAAAAAAGTCTGGAGCTGGATCTTTCAGTTGGTATGTGCTACTTCTATGGTATTGTGTATTTGTTGTGGTGTGGTAAAAGTTTTGGTGAGATTATAGTTATTACATTATTAGTCAATGAGTGAGTTTTGTTTGCAGGGAAAAATCTTCTGATGCAGGATTGCTAAACTTTGGAGAGAAATTAATTGAAGAGGAGAGGGCAGAAACAGGTGTGGTACGTCTGATTTTTCATCACTTTTGAGAAGGAAACCTGTTTCACAGTTCTCAATCATAAAAATTTGCAGATTATATGGACATAATTTTGTAATTGCATCATGTGTTTATTCTTTGAAATTTGATCATGGGAATACATTTTCTCTCCAACTTCTTTTGTGGTCTCATTATCTAATAGAGTAAATGTAAATTGGAATTCCAATGATTTCATAGAAAGAAAAAACATGAGCCAAATCGACAAAAATAACAAACTTTACTGCGACCCGGGTTTCACTGTATTATATTGTCAGGTCAGGTAGTACAGGACCTGACGATGCTGTAATTAGAGATGGGCAACTTGGTAAATTACCAACACCCCTGAAAATTACCGTAATAAACGGTAATTTTCAGAAATGTTCTTTTTCAGAAAATTTCTTCCTCACGAAGGAACCATTGGAATGGGTAATATTATAAATTAAGAAGCTAAACGATTTTGTTTACATTGTGTCCGTGATTAATTCCAATCAATTCAGAGTAAAATACCAAATGCACATTGCGCAGAGGTATGTCTTTGGAACGAAAATTTCTCATAGTGTGACAAAAGAAAGGCAAATTGCGTGTTGCTGCCAACTTCGTTGTAATTTTTTTAATGAATTATAATAGACGAACATCGTGATATGTTTTATAAAAGCGTCAGCATTTATATCTCATATTTGCTCATAGCTATTTGATTTCGTTTGGAGTCCTCTGATAAGGATTTGCAGCTCAAAAAGTAAAATTACCGGAAAATTACGGTAATTTTCGAAAATTACCGTAATTTACCAAGGTAATTTACCTCAATTGAAAATTACGGTAATTTACCCATCTCTAGCTGTAATACAATGAAACCCGGGTCATGGATTTGGCTCGTGTTTTTTCTTTCTATGTTATCATGTTTTGCTTCCACTCCATATCGCCTGAATCTTCAGAATTACGTAGTTCCAAATGATTGACTCAGCTTTATAAGTGATTTGTGTATAAAATGCCCAGGTAGAACACCAAAGTCACAATGACGTCATTTTGAAGTCATGATCAGGTCATGGGCCATAAGTCACGGTGACGTCAAAATGGGCAACAGCGGGGATGTCCTCTGTGAGTCATTTTGATGTCATCTTGACCAGAAAATGACTCCATAAATAATGCTGAGGGACGTCCTTCTTGAGTCATTGTGACCTCATCTTGACCTGAAAATGACCTTCAATAATACCCAAAATGCACTTAAATTTACGTTCAAAATTACGGCAAGTTGTGATAAAAAAATTGCATCAATGTGAAAGGTTTATTGAATATCTCACGTACAAAACAAAAAATATCAAATATTCTGCATATCACATTACTATTTGCACTATTCAAAGAAGAATCATTCCCACTGCCATCTGAACTCTGATCGATTCCATTGTCAACATCATCAGTACTGATTTCATCATCAGCATCACCAGAGGCTGATGAACTGGAGGATGAATCAGACTCCTCCTCACGCATTGCCTCCAGGTGCAACCTGTCCTCAGCCATGGCTACTGCAGAGCATGCTCTTCTCCTATTCTGCCTATTAACCTACACAGACAGCAAAGCATACTTGAACACAAGGCCTTAAAAAACTATCACAATAAATATTGTATAAATGCAAACTTGTGCTGCAGTGCGATAGAATTTTTGATCATAGAATCAGCAATGAGACATCGCGACATATAATGTGATAACTCGCATTGTAATTGGAACTTACAAGTTCTTAATGTGACATATTGTATTCTAAGCTGAATCTTTAATTATGTACTGTTTAGATGAGCAAGTGACCATGACGAATTCAAGAACTATTGAATTAATGAACAGCAAATAGAGTGAACTAAACGCAATGACAATTTCAAATACCAACACACCAGGCTAGCAACAATACAGTCAGAAAAACCTTAAAACAAAACGGAGTGCTAAGGGGAACAACCATAGAGAATCAATCAGACTCTAATTGAAAAACACAATTGAAAACAGGCACTTTGTCAGTGCCGGCCGGCGAATGAATAGGATTGATCAACATCAATTGATCAACATGATGACTTCCCAGTAACAAGAAATATGAAGAAATACTTACAGAATGTTTTTTATTGTTTGTATTCTTGAGGCGAAACAAGGAACAATGTAAAAACTTTGCAAACAATCATGAACACTTTCCCTATGTGCTCTCACCCAACTTGTTTGATCATAGAATCCAATATGGCAACAAGTACAAATGGAGTCATTAAATGTTACTAAGTTTTAATATCGAAACACTGTAGGCATAGCTGAACATTTCCTGAAACAGTAATTCTCTTTAAAAAATAGATTTATTATAATAGAGAAGGAAACCATTAAATTCTGAAAGAGGAATGTGAAAAGTATACTGGCTGACGTGGAAAGTTGAGTGCAGCGGTGCGATAAGCACACAATTTCAAATCCTTCAACTCCTTTAAATTCAACCAAGTTCATCTAATTAATGCCTAAAATGAAAAATACTGTTTTTCCAGCTCGCCAAGGAAATATTTTTTTCGTTTTCTGAAGTTTAATTTTTTTTTTAATTATGATTTTAATTATACCAATTTATCATGATGGAAATTTTTTTGAAATTTTAAGTATCCATAGGCTGTAGAAAAACAAGAAAATATGCTAGTATTTTAAGAATGACATAGTTTGGTCTATTCTTTTTTGTTAAGCTTTGATGAATATGTTGTCATTGAAATATATTTTTTTGGTCTCAATGGTGGAGTTTTATTTTTATATTTATTGTTATTAAGTTGCTTAAAAGAAAATAATTTTTTGTTTTAGGTGAAATGGTCAGTGTATTCCCAGTACATGATATCCATGGGGATATATTTGTTTCCAGCAATCATACTTTTGCACATGTTATATCAGGGATTTTCAGTGAGTTCAAATTTCTGGCTCTCTGCTTGGTCAAATGATAATACAACTCTAGAGAGTGGAAGACGGGACATGTATTTGATTGTGTATGGTGTCCTTGGAGGGGGTCAAGGTATGCTTTTATCACTAGTCCTGTATAGGTATTATTTGTTGGTTATGAGAATTATATGTACAAACACAGTTTCATCTAATTATCTTGATGTGTAATAATATAAAGGCTATTTAAAGACTGTTATTATAAATTGTAGAATATTGATAAATACATTTTTTTAATGATTTTAAGAACCAATTTTATACTAATTGGTGCACACATTCAAGAGTAACCTCTATATATGGATGAATTCATTAATGACCATGCAAAGCAAATACTGTTATTCACATTAAAATGGCTCTACACAAATTAAATGCCACTTTTTGTGCATTTAATGTGGTAGGTATACAAAGTGGTTTGAAGCTAGATAAAAAAGTGTATGAGCCAAGGTCTCTACTCCTGTAGATAAGAAGATGCCACTTGGTGATCTATATATGAAAATTATAATTGATCCCAAATTTCCTACTGGAGAAAGTTACAAAAAGTTCAGCATAGCCGTAAGCAGCATATATTTTTGAAACAGTAAAACTGACATATAAGGGGAAAAATTGAGTACATATGTACTCAATTGTAATATTACAACCTCTGAAGGAAGTAGCCCTTGCATGTAGTTAATGACTACCTAACCCTGTTATTATCTTAATTGAATATTGACAGAAATATTCAAAGTTGATGCATTGTACAATGATAATTTCTAGTTTGGGTAAGTAGAAAATATAATTTCATATTCTGTATATCAAAATCGGTGATAAAATATTGCAACTCAATTGTACTTCATTGAATTTATATATTACATGCATACTTAAGTTTACTCCTGCACTCTAAGAAGATTTATTATAGAATTTCTTATATATATATAAGGACTTTTGTTACAGCAACTACATTGCTGCTTTCATCTTTGTGTTTGTTCATTGGAACACTAAGAGCAGCAAAAAATCTTCACCATCATATACTATCTAATGTTCTGAGAACTCCTACATCATTTTTTGATACCACTCCAGTAGGAAGAATTCTAAATCGTTTTTCTAGAGATATGAATATTTTGGACACTGTGTTACCTGCTGTTTTCAAAGGATGGACTGATTGTTTTTTTGGGGTGAGTCTTTAGAACTATGAGAGTACTCTCTTCATGCACAAAATTATCCATTGAGACTATGGTAAAATGGTGCATCTTAGTACTAACACTTGTTGTTGTTCAGACTGTACTAGAATACAAATATAAGTATGTAATAACAAGCATGTAATAACTGATATTGCCCTGGTTATATTCAAGCTAACAGAAGTTTCATAAACTAGATTTACTTTCTCCTTTCTCAGGTTTTGAGTACATTATTTGTAATTACTTACAGTACTCCAATATTTTTTGCTGTAGTAATACCAATTGGAATTCTATATTACTTAATTCAGGTAAGTGTGTATTATAATTTATTACCGTTGTTTCAAAGACTTTGTGAAATGGTAAATTAAAAGAAAATAAGTGAGCAAATTTTTTTTTACATAATCAGAGATTTTATGCCGCGACATCTAGACAGCTCAAAAGGCTATTATCAGTGTCAAGATCGCCAATTTATTCCCACTTTGGGGAAAGTATAAATGGTAAGTGAATAATTTGGAGAGCAAGTGAATGAGAAAAATATGCAAATATAATGAAGAATAGTTATTTAGGAAAATTATATCCTTTTTACATTTTATTCCCTTAAACTTGCCCATCTTTTATAACAATGTGGCTTATTTTCTCTAAAGAAATGTAATTTCAGCCTCAGATATAAAAATTTACTGAATCCATTCATTTTTCAGGTGCTTCAACTATCAGGGCATTCAAAATTCAGCAAAAATTTATCAAAGAAAATGAAAACATAGTTGATGTTTTTCAATGTTTTCAATATCCATATTGTATTGCTAAGAGGTAAGTCAATGATGGAATCTTGGATCTTAATGGTTTGGAAGTGCGGACTTTACTTTGAATCTAGTGTCTAGATTTCAATGATTGTCGTATTATGATTAAACCCTTTTATTACAGGTACACTCAGTAAAGATTTCAACACCCATTTTCATGAAATTGTGCGACTTAAATTTTCATTATTTTAAGGAGATCAGTTTTAATAAAAGTTTATCATAATTATTTTCATAATGATGATGATGCATTTAAGGTTTAAGAAAGTGATATAATTGCATTGTATGATTATGTGAAGAAGATCCCCAGAATTATGGCAAATATCAAAAAGAAATCATATGAAGCTGATAGATTGGCTTGTGGCAGTTTTCACACATCCTGAGGCCGATAGATCAGCCCTCTGGCAGTAAAGGATCATCTAACAATAATGTGCCTGATGGCTGATCCTGACAGCCTTGAGATGCATAGCTTGGCTCTTATTCATGGTTATGGAGTGGGAAGGCTTTGTACAGTTATTTCATCATACTACAGTTTAAATGAATGACTGTTTCCTGGTGATTTTTCCCACTTCTTGTAAAGGTGGAAACAAATTGTTTCATTTCATTTCTGTGGAACGTTTTGTTCTAAGTGGCTTGTTTCTTGACGGACCTAGGATTAAGATGGTAATAGCATCTTGAAGGGGGGTCATGGTAGCCTAGTGGGTAGAGTGCTGAGCTCCTGACCTGAGGGTCCCGGGTTCAAATCCCGGGCAAGAAGCTTTCAGGACACCCCATCTAAAATCCTTGGGATTCAATTTTCTGAGTGTAAGAACTTCATAGGAAATCGCAGGTGGCCCAGGGAAAGGAACTGGCCCCTGAATGTGTGAATTTCACACGCCAATGGCATAGTATGGGGTAGCTCTACCCTCACCTATCAAAACCAACCTTCGGGTTGAACACACCTTTTCAGCATCTTGCAGGATGTTGTGATTGAAACATATTCAATATTGCACTAAGTTTATTTTTTTTACCTGCAATTCATTTCAAGTTGTTCCTTGGCTATCCAAAGAGTGTAGAAAGGAGAAGAATAAACCAACATATGTTAATGCTATCATTAATGTTCATGGCATAACTTCAGGACATCCCATAATGACTAAACAAGCTGAAAGACATTTTATGTTGAAGTAAAATTTGTGGAATAGTGCAGCATCTTTTGATCATTCGTGAGAGTTATGGCTGTGTGCATAATTTCACATATTTTGTGAGCTTAGAATCCATGTTAGTCTAGTTAGTCTAGATATTGTCGTGATCTTTAAGAATTTCAAAGAACAAGTGGGATAGTAAGGGATAATTCTTCATCATCATCATCATCAAGGGTCAACAATCCTAGGATTAGTTTGACGCAGCCCTCCACTCGATTCTTCCATCGGTCAACCTCTTCATATTAACGTAGTTCATCTCTTTCTCGTCCTGTTCTATGTGGCTCATACGAGGCCTGCCTTTTCCTATCTTCCCGTTCGCTTTTCCTTCGACAATTGTCTTCATCAGGCCTTCGTGTCTTAAGATGTGGCCGATTAGGTTGTCCCATCTTCTTTTTAGCGGTTTCAGTAGACTTCTCTTTTCTCCCACTCTTCTTAAGACTTCTTCATTTGTCACTCGGTGGATCCATTTTATCTTCATCATTCTTTGATAGCACCATATTCCGAATGCTTCCACCCTTTTCTTCTCTGCTGCTGTCATCGTCCATGCCTCACTGCCGTAAAGAAACATGCTCCAGACATACGTTTTGATGAATTTCTTACTTACTTCCAAGCTTGTATTTCCAGCTGTTAGTAGATTCTTCTTCTGATAGAATGCCCTCTTTGCCTGGGCTATTCTTCACACTATTTCTTTCTTGCTTCATCCATGGTTGGTTACTCTGCCTCCCAAGTTTCACCTCTGTTTTCCTAGTATAACGTTGGTTTTAGTCTCCTCTCTCTTGCTGCACACCAATATCTTAGTTTTCTTCTTATTGATCTTCAGATGATAACTGGCCATTGTCCTTTCCATGGTTGTTAGCATCTTATTCAGCACCTTCTTTGTCTCTGCTATGAGAGCTATGTCATCAGTGAATCGTAGCATACTGATTGTTTCTCCATGGATGCTCACCCCAGAACACTTCTCCTTGACTTCATTGATGGCTCTCTCGATGTACACATTAAAAATTACGGGAGACAGAGCACAGCCTTCTCTCATTCCTTTCCTAATTCTTGCTTCTTCACAGCTGGGTCCAGATTTTATCACTGCTACTTGGTTTTTATACAAACTGTGGATAATTCTTCGGTCATTGTACGACACTCCAATTCCTTTCAGAATTCCAAGCATTAAATTCCAATCCATGTTGTCAAAAGCCTCTAAATTCACAAATGCAATGAACGTCGGCTTGTTCATCTCCATTCTCTTCTCTATAAGCAGCCTAAGGGCAATATTGCTTCTCTTGTACCCTTACTTTTCCTGAATCCGAATTGATCTTCATCCAGGAACTCCTCTGCTTTTTGTTCTATTCTTCTGTAGATTATCATTGTCAATATCTTCGATGCATTAGTTGTCAGACTTATAGTCCTAAAATTTTCACATTTCTCCACTCTCTTCTTTTTTGGAATAGGAATGATGATGTTTTTCTCGAATTCCCTGGGTACTTCTCCTGTTGAGTACATGTCACAGATGGCCTTGTAGAGATGGACCAAAGTCCTCTCTCCCGCATTCCTTATCAGTTCTGCGGGGATATCATCAATTCCAGGAGCCTTATTCATCCGAAGGTCCCTTACTGCTGCATCGGATTCCGATCTCAATATTGATGCTTCCATATTATCCTTCTCGACTTCGCTTTCCTCTTCAACAACTTTCGTGCTGAGATTGTTCCCATTCTATAACTCTTCCAGACATTCTTTCCATCTCTTCACTTTGTCTTCATTTTCAATCAAAAGTTCTCCATTCTTGTCCCTTATGGCATTGCATCTTGCACTCTTTTGCTCTTGCGCTCTTTGCGCTCGGTTCTTTGAAGTGGTTCCTCACTATCCTATAGGCAGCTTCCACCTTTCCAAGGGAAAGGTTGTTCTGTACATCTTTGCATAGATTGTTCATCCACATTTCTCTAGCTTTCCTGGCTTTGCGACTTACTTCGTTCCTTATTCTTTTGTAGCAAAGCTGCCCTTTATCAGTTTTCGCATTCTTGTACTCTCTTCTTTATTCAATCAGCACTAAGACTTCTTCCGTGATCCATGGCTTCTTCTTAGCAACTTTTCTTTTTCCAAGAACTTCTTTTGCGGCTTCCTGTAGTCCAAATTTAATGTTTTCCCAATGCTCTTCTACTGGTTTCTCAGTCAGGTCCTCTCTTATGTTGTTTTCTACTGCTTTCTGAAATTCCAGCTGATGTTGAGTCTCCTTTAGATTTTCTACTTACCAAATGTTCTTTACTGTTTTCTTCAGTCTCTTGAATTTTAGATAGCATTTCATCATCACTAAATTATTGTCGCTGTTGATGTCTGCACCCGGGTAGCTTTTGCAGTCCTACACCTGATTCCTGAACCTCTGCTTCACTAAAATGTAGTCTATTTGAAATCTTCCTCTGTCTCCTGGCATCTTCCACGTGTATATTCTTCAGTTGTGATTTTTAAACAATGTGTTAGTAACCACTAACTTATGTTGTGTGCAGAACAGAACTCCAGCAGTCTTTCTCTTCTTTCTTTTTGGTTTCCCAATCCTTATTTGCCAGTTATTCTTCCATCTTGACCTTCGCCGACGACAGTGTTCCAGTCTCTAAAAATAATTAGGTTTTCTTCTCCTCTTACCTGTTTTATTACTTCAGTGATATCTTCGTAGACGTCTTCCACTTCTTCATCTTTGTAGTCCGATGTAAGCATGTAAACGTGCACCATAATGATATCTGTAGACTTAGTTTCAATTTTAACCATTATAATCCTGTCACTGTACTGCAGGAAGTTCTTCACACACAGTCCTGCACTCTTCCTGAGCATTATGCCTACTCCAGTGTTACCATTCAGCGATCCGGTGTGAATAACTCTATAACTTCCACTCAAAAAGTCTCCTCCTTCGGGCCATCTCATTTCACTGATTCTTAATACATTGAGGTCAATTCTCTGCATTTCCACCTTCAGGTTCTCCAGTCTTCCACAGGTCCAAAGTGATCACACGTTCCACGTTCCTACCCTAAAATGACTATCACACTTGACTGATGTACTGTCTCGGGTAGTCCCCGCCCGGAGATCCGAATGGGGGACTATTTTACCTCCAGAATATTTTACTCGAGAGGGTGACATCACGTCTTGATAATAAAGGAAAGAGTGGAGTAGCTGCGACTCCTCGGGATAGTAATGTGGTGGTTTCCCCTTGCCTTTCACATCGCAGTACTACAGCCATTTAAGTAAATGTTACCACACCTGTAGTGAAATGAGTGTCACTGCATCAAACACTGTGATCTTCACCTTCACTCATGTGAAGAATAGCAGCTGCCCTCTCCTCCGGGTGATGGGAAGCGTAATGGGGTCGTTTACCATATTTTTTTATTGCCGAATCTGGTAGAGTTTGTAAAATAAAAAGACCCGTATTTTTCCGTTTTTTGATCCGTTCATTATTTACAGAGTTATAAGTGGTGAAAAACTGATGTTTTTAACTTTTTCGGAAAAGTGGGTGTGGTGAAACCTCTGATGTATAACAATTTCGTCCAATCACAACTGAGCCCGCAAAGCTACTTTGCCTTATCGCAATGGGGGGGACACAGCTGACTCGGCCAATTGGAGCGATTGTGACAGCATCTATGTGAGGAGACCTTCCAAGAATCTTTCTCCACTCCCTTCCCCTCCCCCAAAAGCAGTCAAGGACGGGAGGAAAATGATGTCAATGTTATCACAGCAGCATTTTCGGTGGGCGTCACCTTTTGCTTATTTTAATTTTTGATTTATGAGTGAATGGTTGTGGTTAGAAGATTAATTTTTTCACTAAAATTCATTTTTCGTTTTCATCTAACGATTTCGTGTACAAAATTGCGATTTCGGTTCCGAGTAAACGCCCCCATTGTTGGCGGCCTCCATCACCAAGTCATGGCATCTTCACAGGTTCTGTATTATTTAAAGGCCTACCTCACCCAAGGATAGACCAATACCCCCTCGGAATGCCGTCACTTTTTGTCCACGGCTGCTTATTCGAGGAGTAAACTCGATTATCTCGCAGCTAACCTCTATATCTAGAGGCCGACCCACCATCCGCAACCCAGTAGACGCACTCGATGGCTTTATAGCTCAGCCACGAGGGATAATTGTTAATCCTTGAATAACATTTAGTAAAAAAGGTCCATTTTAAAACTATGTATGCTGAAAGTTTTTATTTCATCAACCGTTTGGGAGAGTGGTAAGCCCTCACACAAGTGCTTACCATATAGGTAACTGGTCTCACTGAGGATCTGATTGATCTTTACCAAGATAATGCATTGAAATGCAGCATTTCCCGAATAATATAAAGATTTTGTGAGAATCACTCGTTCAGGGACAAAAATTCTTTCCAAGCTCAGGTGAGCAAGATGAGGTCAAATAGAACAAAAAACAAAATTTATGAATCTATCTATACCAAAAATGTATTTCAACAATAGACAAAGCCAGTACAAACCAACAAATGAAATATTATTCCCTTCAGGGAAATCCCTGGTGACCTGGAACAATAGCGAGTAGCCACTAGGACACCCAGAAAAAATGACAAAGTCTCAGAAAACTGACTCAAAACTGCTGCATGCTCGCAGGAAGTTAACTCCTTGCTGTCTCAACAGAGGGCGTGAGAGGGGAGGTTTATTCTGGCATAAGGAGGGGGTGTTTTTGGCAAGGTCAAGGTGGAGTGGGGGGTTGTTGATAGGTAGAATTCTGAGGGGAGGGAAAATGGTATGGGTTTTTCGGCATGATGCAGTCCGGAATCGATGCATTTTGGAATTGTTGGCTCCGACTGTCGTTAGCTATGCCTGTCATGCAAGTCCTTCGGCTAAGTGTGGAGGGTAATTAGTCCACCAAGGGGTAATGTCCAATGAGGAGAGGAAGGGGGGCAGGGGTGGTAGCAAAATGCCACAGAAATATTGATTATGTAATGAGTTATGTATCTTTGATTTTGGAAATTATTATATACTATTGAATATTGATGTTCTGTACTAATTCTATTTTATTTTTGAACTTGGAGAAATCCAAGTATATCTTGTGAATAAGTAGAATATTGTAATTGGAAACTCATTACAGTGGGTTTAATATTATTAATATGTATGGTGTTTAGGAAATGCATGCTCTTCTACATTGTTTATTTTTTGAGCCAGATGGTTGTCTATTCGGTTGGAGATGATTGGAAGTTTTGTGATATTATTTTCATCCCTCTTCGCTGTAATTGGTCGACACACCATAAATGCTGGTACAGTGGGGCTTTCCATCAGTTATGCTCTTCAGGTGGGATAATTGCATCTGCCTAAGCTATTTTTGTGGATGGATTCCAGGATAAGATTAACAATTTCAGATTTCTTTTGTAGATCACACAAGTGCTGAATAGGTTAGTGCGTCTGTCATGTGATGTGGAAAACAATATTGTTGCTGTAGAAAGAATAAAAGAGTATGGAGAATTGGAAAAGGTTTGCAAATAATTTTATTTCTATATTTTTATGTTCTCTTGAAATCCACCTCTCGTGTTAAAGAGACTCAATTTTGAGCTTACCGTGTTTTCATGAATGTTTTGTGCTTTTGGTAGCATGCAATAATGTGAACACCAAATATTAAATAAAACAAGATGAGTAGTATTTGTTCTGTGTCTTGACTGTGGCTGTTGAATGAAAAAATAATATGAAACCATACTCTTGATGAAATTCTAAAATAAACTCATTTTCAAATTTTTTTTTGAGGGGTATGCCCCATGTATTGTGGTTATTGAAGCCAGAAAACAGGTATGCATTATTCTATGTCACTGAATGGAAATTAGTCAGGAAAAGTAAATGTTTTATGCCTCCAAAAAGTATTACTATTTAACTCTAAATATTAAAACTAAAAATAATGGTTAATGCCACTTTTATTTCCTTCTCTCACTGTAATGGGCTATATGATTCTTGAGGTGTGTTTACTTTGGTAACAGGAAGCACCGTGGGATATCCAGTCGAATGCACCTCCCAAAGAGTGGCCTTCGGAGGGAAAGATTGAATTTAGAAACTTCCAAGTACGGTATAGAGAAGGTCTTGATTTGGTCCTCAAGGGTATTAATTGCTCTGTGAATGGAGGAGAAAAGGTCAGTTATTTACAATTTTTAGCTTTGAAGCAACATCTGTCAACATTTATTTTAATATGTGTACTCTAGTATAGTAATATATCCATTGATATGACTCCAATGCACTTTGGCTGATTTTTATGCATGGAGTCTTCTGGTAACTACTAACTTAAATCATAAAAACGCTCATACATATGAGATTCCTACAATGGCAGGAATGTGATTAATCGAGTGCATATTATTCAAATAATATGCATATAATCAATGGAATATTATTTACTGTTTATACCGACCATTTATTCATCTTTTATGCAGTAAAACTTTTTGTGTGCTGTGTGGGTAGTAAGGGTATTTCATGTATCTGTATAACTATGAATTATAGTGATTTTAAATAATAGGTTACCTGTTTACAAATTGTTAGGTAATTGTATAAAATTTGTTTCATTAATTGTATGGCTTTACAAACTGCAGCCGCCATGTTCTATATACCCCTGAGCAATTGTTGGGACTAAAATAATACAGTTAAAAAATATTATATAAGATAAAGATAACAATGTTTTTTTACTTATTTAGGTCCCAAAAATTAGTCAAGGACATGGAATATTGGCTGCAGTTTTGTAAATCCTTAATGCTCAAGCATCCTAGAATCTTATGGAATATCATAATGTACGTCATTTGGGTCAACCATCACATTCTTTCATGGTTTTTATTTTTGAATTAATTTCAATTGAGTTTTGTGGAGATACTTCTGCAAAACTCAAACGTCTCCTTCCTCGAGAGAAAATTTAATAATTGAAAATGTACCATGTTAGAAATAATATATTGCTTGTATGAGGAGCAAGCATGAAATTTTAGCATAAACTATGGTTTTAGGCTCAACTTTGTGTAATTACATCTTCAATCAAATTAAAACTTTGTGTATCCCACACTTGAATTAAAAACACAAAACATGGCCGGTATAATCTGGAAGAGGACATCATCAGGTCTTTTGAATTTGATGTCTTATCAAGACCTGATGATGTCAGGTCTTTTGAATTTGATGTCTTATCAAGACCTGATGATGTCAGGTCTTTTGAATTTGATGTCTTATCAAGACCTGATGATGTCCTCTTGTGGATGAAACTGGTTGTGTTTTGTGTTTTTAATTTAAGTGTGGAATATTCAAAGTTTTTAATTTAATTGGAAATTTTAAAATCTTTGAGCTTCCAGAATATATTTGGTATGGTACTCTATGATGTGATCGACTAGCTTATGATTTGACCTCCACATTCCATAATGAGTGTGCATAGCTAGATTGTGATGCTTTTCACTTCTCCACTGTGGGTTTCTTTACTTAAACCCAGGTTGAAAATTCAATTTTCGATCACTTAGCATGTACTCTCCGACTCTTGATCGAGTTTCCTTTTTTTTTGAAGATCACTTAATATGTTATCATGTTAAAATATGACTTTTTATGTTTTAGGTGGGCATCGTTGGTCGAACAGGGGCTGGGAAGTCATCCTTATCTCTGGCACTTTTCCGTGTACTTGAATCAGCTGGTGGGACTATTCTGATTGATGATTTGGATATATCCAAGATGGGTCTTCATGCATTAAGAGGAAGCCTAACAATTATTCCCCAGGTGAGTCCATCCTCATTACTCATCAGTCTTGCAATCACATTATTATTTGTTTTGTATGTAGCATTTTGGGATTATCTTGTGGTTCTTTGTGAGAATGTTAAAAATGATGCTTTGATGGTCCATGTTGATTCTTTAAAAAAATTCATCAGCAGCATTTTGACGCAGCACTGTACTCTAAGAACCAACAAAGTTCTCATATCAAAGTCAGCAGATGGACTACATTCAAAACTTGACACCTAGTTTAGCAATTTATTGTTCATCAGTAGCTTATAAAATTTTATAGAAATTGATGAAAATGTGATGCAACAGGGAAATAATGGTTATAAAATGCATACAGGGAGTAGCAAAAAATAATTTTGTGGTGTTGGTGAAAAAGAGTTTAATAAATGGCCAGGCTAGGAAGAATAAGAAAGAAAACTACCTACCTAATTGACTCTAGAATCTGGCACAATATGATAATAACACAATGAAAATACTGAAAAACATGCTAAAAATCCTGGAAAATGGGGACAATGGAAGTAGGATGAAAATTAATTATTTGA
Organism: Platycnemis pennipes; assembly: GCA_933228895.1. NCBI lineage: Eukaryota > Metazoa > Arthropoda > Insecta > Odonata > Platycnemididae > Platycnemis > Platycnemis pennipes. The sequence continues at coordinate 61,355,869 of OW121853.1, forward strand.
AGTAACAGGGAATTAGATGGAGAAAGAAACTTGGTAGTAATAATAATAATATTGTTTATTTGTCCAGAGATTGGTGTTATTTTTGCAAATATACAAATATAGGACACATCAATTAGAATCAAGTCAAATAAACATAATTAAGGGCAGAGAAATTCATTCAGATTATAATACAATTTATCTTCAAGGGACATTAACAATTTTTTCTTGAAAGCTACAGTTTTTGTTTTATACTTAATGCCCAGTGGTAACTTATTAAATATCATTAAGCCCATTGATCTGTGTCCATGGGCAGTACTACAAGTCCGTATACACATTTAGAGATGGGCAACTCGGTAAATTACCGTGGTAATTTTCGTAAATTACCATGGTATTTTTTTGTAAATTACCAACACCCCTGAAAATTACCATAATAAACGGTAATTTTCAGAAAATTTCTTCCCCACGAAGAAACCATTGGAATGGGTGATATTATAAATTAAGAAGCTAAAATGATTTTGTTTGCATTGTGGTCATGATTAATTCATAGCAAAATAACAAATGCACATGCACAGAGGTATATCTTTGGAACTAAAATTTCTCATAGTGTGACAAAAGAGAGGCAAATTACGTGTTGCTGCTAACTTCCTTTTACATTTTTTAATGAGTTATAATAGATAAACGTTGTGATATGTTTGATATAAGCGTCGGCATTTATATCTCAATGCTATTTGATTTCGTTTTCAGTCGTCTGATAAGGATTTGCAGCTCAAAACTCAAAATTACCGGAAAATTACCTTAATTTACCTTGGTAATTTACCTCAATTGAAAATTACGGTAATTTACCCATCTCTGTACACATTTGGTGGAGATCTCTTTCTTTTCCTTCCCACTTTTTATTTCCCCATCTTTCCCTTACTCCCATCTCCCACTCAAGAGTATCTGACCGCATCTAATGAAAATTGGGGATAACCTTTGCAACCACCCTATGGATTTTAGTTCCACTAGTAATAACATTATTAAATTTTTCAAGTATGTATGCTAACTTCTCCTACAAGTAGAATGATCAATTTTTTAACATCGTGACTGCTTCGTCTTCTGTCGAAAGTTGTGCTGGTTACTCATCTCCAAAAATACAATAACTAGCCCTTTTTTCCCCTCATCTTCAGGAGCAACTGATTATCATCCTCCATCAGTATTGCTATGACACTTGGCAGCAATTATGATACATCATCTTCTGCAGCTACGCATGATATCTGCGGATATTATATGTAGATGAAAGTCAATAAAATTGTTAATAATATGATTTGCAGCCAAACTATAGTGTAGGGTATCTATTTTTTAAAAATAAAATCATTTTCTCTCATGTTTCGCTGGTTGTGTGGGTTATGGCCATATTTAATCAAATATGTGTTGATGTGCCAAAACCTAAATCTAGTACCTAGTCACATGATGTATGATTGTAACCACAAAAACTAATGAATACAACCAATAGCAGATGTGGCACACACAAACTGTTTAACCAGCAATATTGATAATGGATATTTGTTTCTGGCAATCTTTGTTGCAACTTAGGAATTTCACATGAAGCCATGGCAAGCTTTGCATACGTGATGTTTTGTAGAGATAGTGGGAAGGTGATAGTGCCAATATCTTTCCAAAAAGACTTGAATAACTAATGGAGTCCAATGAATAATAAAATAATGGAGTCCAAAAACACTATCAAGTTTTCAGAAGTAGCATGGAGGATGAATCCCTTAGGAAAATGCTAAATGAGAGGTGAAAATTCTGGAGTATCGCAATTTTTGCACCTTACCCAATTCAAATGCTTCTGTGGATGTTGCTGTTTTTTAAACGTATGGATCCTCTAAAATTTTAGTTGATGCCAATATAGCCACCATTTGTGGATCCATAAATTGCAGAACCACTTAAATTTAGTGGATACTGAAACTGACACTAATTGTGGATCTCCAAATAGTGGATTTTTACCCATGGGCAAGCTTGTTGTTTTGGATGATATTTCCATTGAAGAATATTTTGTATTATTTACTGAGCTAAAATGTGGCACAAGCTGTGTCTATTTTGTTTTAGAGTTGCCATGTCAATATATTCTCATAAAAATGCTTGGTAATTCTGATGATATTTTTGATGAATATCTTTATTTCACTATGGATATATTTCTTGTATTGTGCATTTTAGTGGGTGACTTCACAAAGGTATTCATGGCCTGTTTGCAATCCTTGATTTGAAGTGGTAAATGGTTGAATTTTATGTTGTTTATTATGAAGTTCATTTTCAGGGAGAGCAGTTTTCACAAGGAGCATACACAAGCTACAGAGTTGGAAGTGCTAACACGTTCAATGCAGTGAAGTTTTATATGTCCCGTACCTAGCACCAGGATACAATTTTAATCTAATATCTTCTGGAATCTTAAGAAACTATCTGAAGTGAATGTCTAAATGAATACACTTATAATGTATACCATTTTTTTCATCTCATTTTAAATATGGGAGTAATTAATGCATTTTGTATCTGAGCTTGAGGATGAAATAACTACCTATTATTAAGTTAACTTTTCTGACTTTTTGCAATTGACTCATTGCATTTTTCTTTAACTCTTGTTCTTGTAACCATATAAATAAGTTGGTCGTATATACAACCAACTTACTTATATGGTTATATATATGGAATATATTAATAATTATATATATGGAATATATTCTATTTTTGTATTTTGTAAGTTAACTAATGAAAATACACGTGATAATTTAGGATCCAGTGCTCTTTTCTGGAACCCTGCGAATGAATCTGGATCCATTTGAAAAGCATTGTGATGTTGACATATGGAGAGCCCTTGAGCAAGCTCATCTGGATGGCTTTATTGAATCTCTCCCAGAAGGACTCCAGTTTGAAGTTTCAGAAGGAGGAGAAAACCTAAGGTTATGTATAATTTACTATGTTTGCATGGTGTTTACATCTATGGGGTCTATTGGGTCATTTATGTGGACCCATTCCTTTTTATGTTAATGTTCTTAATTGCTGTCTTGGGTGGTGCCTGTATAATTTTTTAGGATGGAGAGGTAAGTTACTTGACACAGAGGTCATTATTTAAGACAATGCTTCATAGAAAGTTAGCAGTTAATGCAAAGGTTGGATTGTCCTCATAGTGTTGTGTACCTCTTCTTTCCATAAGATATCATTTTTCCAAAACATTATGTAATGGGTGTAGTACGATTTGAATTATAATGGTCAACTGCAAGTTTTTAAGTATTACTCCCAGAGTGTTTTTCATTATGACTGTCAAATGATAAAAATGAGTGTATTTTGTGATAACATGTTCTCCATAATCTATTTGGCATTTAATCTCACATTCCAATGTGCTTATGTTCACAGTGTTGGCCAAAAGCAGTTAATATGCCTTGCTAGGGCTTTATTGAAAAAAAGCAAAGTTCTCATCCTGGATGAAGCAACTGCTGCAGTAGATTTAGAAACTGATGAGCTGATTCAGGTGATGATAAAGGGATTATTGTTGGGTTAATTTAGAATAATTACATGCTTATAATGCCATTTTTTTCATGTTCATCAGGCAGCCAACAAATGCTAAAATTGATCATTTCCTTCCTTAGGCTACAATTCGAACAGAGTTCAAGGATTGTACCATTCTCTCCATTGCTCATAGGCTGAATACAATATTGGACTGTGACAAGTAAGTGTAGAAGATCACTGGAATTATGTTATTGTATTTATGGTCACCTCAATAATTTGCACAGTGCACAGTATTACTAATCATAAAATGACCATGTGTTGATGGTGTATAACTATAGTTGTAAATTAGCCCTAATGCTGTAAGTGATACCAGAGTTAAGCCATGGTCAGTTTAGTATATATGTGAAATTCTAAGTACCTCTTTGGTAAAAATAATTTTTTTTCCTCTAATAGAGTAAATATTAAGAATATTTTCCCACACATTTTATTCTAACAGTATTGTGATGTGTATGGCTTACATGTGTGTAACAAGATGACAACGTGAACCCAATCAAAATGTGTCAAATTTAAATAAAATATGTGGAAAAGCCCGAATTGTTAATTTTTTTCATTATAATGAACTTCCAAAATTTTTTGTTTGAATCTTTAAATTATATTTTTTCTTTTACGATTAAATATATGTACTTTGGAATAATTATTTCAATAGCATTCCACCATAAAAGCATAATGAGGAAATATATTAATGTTCCAGGTCAATTTTTGCATGCCCTTCATCCATAGCCCTTCGACTGTTTGTATTTCTTGAATATAATCTTGTTCTTAATCTAAGATTAATCTTGATCTAAAAGAATCTTGTTGCATTTCATTTGAAATTAGAAAATCTCCAACACCTTGTTTCTAAAGCCTCTATTCTCATTCGAACAGCTTTTTCTTTATTCTCTAGAATGATAGAGTGCCCCATTTTATACAAGAAGTTCTAGGTTGTACCTTCTCATCAGTGACCACATGCATATTCATTGAGCACTGTTTCTGCATATTTATCCATAATACCTTAGATTAAGCTATTCTAAGATTTATGACAAATAATTTTTATCGCATTGAAATTAACCCCATTGTCATGCATTAAAAGGCTTTGGACTGATAAAATCCTTCGAACTGATTAAAAGGAATGTATAGAAAAAATGGAACCCGAGTGCCAAGATTTGCCATATTTTATTTGCATTTTCAACCTATAAAAAATTATAATCATTTGTAGTTAAGAACATTCTTATGCTTCTCTACGCATATTTAATGTATCAATTTGAAAACTTGGAGTTTTTTTTGTAATGTATGAAATTTTTTTCCCAGGATCATTGTTTTTGACAAAGGGACCATAGTTGAATATGATTCACCAGGCAAGTTACTGGAATCCAGAACATCAGTCTTTTATGGTATGGTAAAAGATGCTGGACTTGTTTTGAAAATATGATCCGCCTTTTTATGTATTTTATAATATAATATCTTGACATGAAAGAGTTCATATTAGATTGATATAATTTGAAATGAGTACATGTTCATGATTGTTCTAATGTTGAAGGGGTCTAAATTAGTTACATTTTTGTGAAATGTAAAATTAGCATAAAGATTCTTTTGGAAATGACAACCTGAAATGTAAATTTATTGCTATATTTTTAAAGTATCATCAATTAATATCAGGAAATTGTGTTCCATTTGATAAATTTGATTGTACAATAAAGAATTCAGATGACCATCTTGTAATTTTTTTCCATTACCAGCCAATTCCTATTCATTCTGCAGTATATACATCTAGTGCCAACTGATGGGAAGATTTGGTGTCATAAAATAATCAAATATTTGTTAAATTCTTGTTGAGATTCTGTATTATCGGGAGCTGTTACCCTCCTTTTTGGGATATATTATCCAATGTATGATTTGTGTTTTCAATATTGATTCCCAGTTATTTTATGATATACTTTTGTATGTTTTCATTTATATTGATCTAATTTAGAATATTAAGAATTCATATTTCTTAGATATTATGGTCTAAGCAATATAATTCTTGCGTATTATGTCTCATTTGATTTTCTTTTTGCCATCGGCTTACAAGTACCATTGTATGCTGGTGGAGGCGCTGATGGCATCCTGCTCTCGTCAGGGTGGTGATCGTCAGGGAAAACCGGGAAAACCTGGAATTGTCAGGGAATTATGGAAATCTGGAAAAGTCAGGGAATAATCAGGGAATTCTCGTAACAGTCAGGGAGAAACTGGGATAGGAAATTCTCGTTATTTTTCTACCATTACGTTTACCGGGCAGTCTTTCCCACCCTTTATTTCACCAAAACATTTTGCCAACGAAAACTAATGTCCGTCGCCGAAGTGCATAGAATAAACCCCGTCAATTCGTTGAACATTCAGTTGTTAATCTTAGTTATTAAGTTGTGAATCAGTCATACAATGTATCCCTTTTGTATATCCTTAATGCGATATTTGGCTAGTAGTGTTAAAATTCATAATCACCGTGTATTCTGCTCATCACAAGGAATCCGAGGCTATGTTTTTCGGAAGATTTTACCTCGCGTTCTTTTTAACTTCCGAGACTCAGGTCGAGAGGTAGTTGTAGCACACTAGCTTGTAGTAAATACGTGCTTGCAGTTCTAAAAATACGAGACGTCGATTATTAAATCGGTAATACAAGTACGATCACACATGTAAACAAAATCTTACGTAAGATCCTCTTCGATTTCCATGCCCCCTTCGCTAGACCATAAGAAGAAATCTCCTCCCCTCTCCACCTTTCACGCTTGATGTAATTATTGAATGGACTCCTTAGCCTCCTCTCAAAGCAATTTAGCCAGATCATAAACCACCTCAAATATGACATTCCTAAATATGACGCTGCCGTTGCTAATTGCCTCCTGTTTTCGCTCGCATTGGTGCGATTACGTTTTGTTTGTTTATACAAATATTATTACATTTTTTGTTCCCTCTTACAATCAAGGGGTTATGACTACGTTAATCCAATTGTTATTCGCTTCTAAAACTTGTGCATTCCGATTTTGATCCAGTCCAAGAACTTGGCTTTGATTTGTATTTTTCGCATAGCTTAGTGATACCTGTGCCATAGTCCGCCAGTAAATTGATCATTAACTTTCCCTTCGATGCCTTTTCAGTAATCTTCAACTTCCCAGAACTACCACGACACGCCACCTCTTCCTTGAATAATTAGACATTTTCAATTTGTAATTTTACCGAAGGAAACTTACATGTCCACGGAAATACGATACATGGCCGCTAAAAATTTATTAAAAATGTGTACAATTTGTGTGAGGGCTTAACTTGTGAAAGTTCAATATATTTTTTCATTCTTATAGCTTTTAATGTATTAATTTCAGCTTTTAACATTTCCTGAGTTTTGATGAAAATTTAATTCAGCAGAAATAAAATATTCTGATAATAGGAGACCTTTTGGCAATCGGTCAGGGAAATTGGTAAAGCCATCAGGGAAAGATCTGGGAAAAGTCAGGGAATTTGGAAATTCGTTATCAGTAGCCACCCTGCTCGTGCTCTCTCTCTCTCTAAGAAGTCAGGGGGCTTGGGAGCAGTCATTAACTTCACACCCCAGCCTTAACTCTTCCCTAATTAGAGCTGCTCACCTAGGCTCGCCGCTAATCTGTCCGCTTCCCCTCGAGCTTCCCCGACCACCATGCCGACCGGCTCACCGCGTCCTGTATCTCCTTCCAGCCTCTCAACTCAAGCAAATTGGGGGTACGTCCAATCCAGGATGTCACCACCAATTTGTGATTTATGTTATATTCTTTGTGAATTCATTTCATTAATAAAAACGTGGGAATAGTGAACGAAGCCTTACAGTCCACTTGATACCATTCATTTACCCCACAATAATTGTAATACGTTAAATTTAATTACTTGTTGTTATTACATATCATCTGCCTCCTATCTTGCAATTCACTTTTCTCATTTTCATTGTTTGCCATTCTGTGTCATACGTACCTACATATCCTCTTTTCCTCCCGTATTTTCCCTCCTATATTGTTTGAATCAGCATAGTTTCTTGATTGCTGTCTGAAATCAGATAAATGGTAGCATAAACTCAGGTTAGTTTCACAGTTAATCGATTTTGGCTTGTAATATCGATGACATATTGGCTGAAATCTGTGGTTCATGTCAGGGTTCATGCATGTTCGTTTTCTATTATAAATACATGGTATGTGTATAACATATTGTTCTTTGTGAGCCAAAAAAATCAAGCCACCTAAGAGTGATATTTTTGGAAGATATACTTTGTATTTTGTCTGAAAAATATAAAAAATATTTTTGCTCACTTCATTGCTTAAAATTCATGTTTAAGTATTTTTTCATAATAAATGCTTTTAGGGCCAGGTGTTCCACCTTCAGCCATTGTAATGTGGGTGAGAAATGCCTTCAGGCCCTAAGATCCCTTTTACTAAAACATTTTGACTCTTAAATGTTTTGAAAACAGCATGATTGAATTTTTAAAATATCCTGTGCCATTATGGAGAATATTTTGGAGAATAAGTGGTTTTATGTAAATTTGTGACTGAAAATGTATTTTCCACTGACAAAAATCAATGTCATTTTGTGTTCATACCAGGTATTAAAGTTTAGTTCTAAAAGGTTTAAAGATGAGATATGATAGTGTTAATATTATATCTCAAAATTAAGTATAGTTAATGAACTCATTTCTGAATTGATGATATAAAATTGTACTGCCTAAATTTCTTCAGTCATTTTAATTGACTGACTGAATATTTTCATGAATAAATTCCTTTCTCCTCAAGCTTCTAAGATGGGGAAAAAGCTGCGGAATGATCAGATCTCCCCCCTCCTGTCTGGCCTGAGAAGTCAAATTGTTCTCGTTTCCTTCAGTGTTATTTTTTTCCTGACTAGGTATAATTTAGCATTAAATTTTAGGTTTTTGAGGGCACCATAGGCAAACAGAATTTCTCCTTCATAGTTATGTAGAACTTTTAATAAGTTTCATGAATATATTTCTTATCATTCATTTGATCTATGGGAAGTAATATAAAATGATGCATTGATAAACATCAAAATAGGAATGCATTTAATGAAATTCTTTGACTCTGAAGGCCACCTTACGCAATACAATGTTGTACAATTTGTTGTACAAAGGCTTGTATGAACTGAACGAAATTGTATGCTTGTCTGAATGGAATTAGGACAGGTTCTATTTTCCATTCAGACATTCGCAAAAGCATTCACACAATTTGCCGCTTTACACGGTACGATTTCCTCATACAAGCGTTTGTACAGGAAATTGTACAAAAAATTGTATCGTGTAAAGCGGCCTTAAAAAAGGTGAGGCATGATTCGAATAAGTGATATTTTTTTATTTCATTGAATCTTCTACAAATGTACCTAAGTATATGAAATCAACCAGAATTGAGTTCCTCTATTCAAATTCAATTAGGTCTTTTATTGTTTCAGGAGGGAGCATATTGGCCATAACATTTGGGAAAGGAGAAAATACGAATGTAATAGATACTTGCCATTTAATCAGATTACATGTGTATTGGCACCTGACTCTTGTTCTGCGTGTACCCGTGTTAACTTCCACCCCAAGAAGATGGAATACTTTGGGATATAGCTGTACCTCAATCAGATTAAGGAACATTACCTCTACATTGATTGCAGTCACTCTAAAAGGTAGGTGGTATCTATCTCCATTTCTGTGGCAAAAAATCATATGGTCTATGTATTTATTCGTGTTTTTAAGTGGTTGTCATATAAATTTTTCAGTAATGCAAATTTAGCCATCCTTAACTGATTCAATTCTAGTATGTCGAAGTAAAGAGAGTGACACGTGCATTTATTAGCTTTTTGTGCTCTCATATTCCTGCGTTAGCATTATATCCTTGATTACTATGCAACCCGTGTTTCTCTATAGCTCAGTGTGTTGCATCTAATCAAGGATACTGATTACCTTGTGCTATTTTTTAAATTTCAACTGGCTCCGCCTCAGATAGTTGCATTGCACATACCAACTGACCTGTGCTGCCCCAAAAAAAAATTTTTTTCATAAGAACCTGCCTGGAGCTTGAAAGGATTTGGCAAATCCTATCAAAAGAGAGAGGGAGCAACAATTATGCTACTTCCTTTCATATTGTTTATTTCCGTTTTATTAGGCTTAGGTGCAGAGGTAATAATTACAAAATTTAAATATTTCTGTGATCACACCAGCAAAGGTTTGACACTTCCCTTTCCTCTCTCCTTTAATTCCAAATTTGTTGGATTCCGGAAGTTATTCCCATTCTGCCTCCCCCCTCCCAAAGATTAAGGTTTAGGGATTTATTTGTTTACATTTATGTTTGTGCCTTGGCTAGCGTACTGACCTTCTCTCCTCCCATTTTGTAGCAAGTTTCCACTTTATTGCTCGAAAATTCATATTTGTAGACCATAGAATATCCCCTTTATAGTAATTGAGGGATATGAGGCAGCAGAGTCAAAGTAAAATGTATTTTATGCCCCAAATAATTGCGTGAGCAATGATGGCTTTGCAAATTTCAAAAAACACAGATAGTTAAAGTAAGAAGCATGGTAAAATTCAGATGTTGGGTTCATCAAATTTTGGAAATTAGCACTCACTCACGTATCGAATTCACTCAAAACTGTGAGTGAGTAAGCATTACAATTTTCTAAAAGAGGAAATAAATAGGTCATTATCTTAAAAGTTGAACAAAAAGGCACGCGAATGTCATAGTTATAGGCCTATATTGATAAATATGCAACTGGTTAATTTAAGAGGAACAAGCTGAGGTACCCCTGAAACAAATCAAACGAACACTGATTGAATTCGTTGATTATTCAGAAGTCATTCCTATAACCTATACGTATGCAAGCCCCACCTCCCACCATTTCCCACCTCCAGTAATTGAAAGATACTGATTCATTAATGGTGGCTAATACTCTTTCTGTTTAAAAATTGTATCCTGGATAATTAAAACGCTTTAATTTAGAGCTACCCATAGAAGGACAATGATAAAAATTATGGATAAATGTCTCAGATTTCTGTCCAGTAATTAAAAATTCAATCAAAGTAATTGTTTTTTTACCATATTTATTGTTGATCGTTGCATTGCATGGGTGCAATTCTCTAAAAAAATCTCTTTCTTTTTATTTTCGTATCTGTACTTGAGTTCCGTTATCTGCCATGCCTAAGGAAGTCTGACAGAAGAGTGGCTGCTGAGAGGATTTAGCAGCAACTATCCATCCACTTGGCACTTCCGGCATCTGTTACGTAATTGAGGATAATTTTAAATACTTCTTGTTTATATTATTTGAAGTGTTTGAACTTTAATCCTTTAAACTACAGTTTTTGATGACATGTTTCGATTCAGTCCATTTTTAGAATCATTTCACTTAAGTATGTGGTAATTATATACTCGGATTGAAAAATATCAATTATGTATCAGTGTTCACTTGTCAATAAACGAAATGCGATGCATTAAATTATCATATTGTAACTTCTCGTATTTTTTTATCTGTTTCTGCATTCGAAGAGGGTGTGAAGCTGGTATACAAATTTTGGCTCAGTTATGGATTTATAAATGTGCTGCGAAAAATCTGTTATTTGTTGGAACTGAAATATTTTTATTAAAAGATAAATAAAATATTTGAAGATCTCTCTTGTATTTTTCTTTACTTGGAAAATGGCTTGACCACTTCTAGGAAAAAATGCAAGGGTAACCAAATGACAAGTGCCCAGTAACCCCTTTAATAAATTTGAAAAATCTTTTTATTTGATCACTTTTTAAGAAGTAATAAGTAATTAGTAGTGTTTAATACCCACACTCCATTTTGTAGATTACCTTGGAAAATCAACATCTTTCTTAATCATATTCATAGATAGGACTGTGAGGAGGATGCTTTCATTTCAAGTGTGGCTGAGTGTAGGTGATGGGTGCCAAGAGGCAGTATTCGAGTCCTGATTTGGTGCAAATAGAAACAGCAAATTTTGATTAGTTGAGGACGTAATTCTAGCAATTATGAAATTGATATTTTTAATTGTGAATGTGAAAACCTTGGTATTGTAGGAGTAATAGTTGTTAGGAATTGTAATATTTTGAAATGAAAATAAATTGAATTTGTCTAGTGTAAACATTGATTGTTCTTCCCTTACCAAGCTTTGGTGTGTAATAGTCAGAGGTAAAGTTTCGTGGAAGGCTGTATTTAATTGGTGAATGATGGAAATCCTTCAAAAATCCATCGTTTATTTCTCAGCACTGAAAAATGTAATGATACCGTGATTTGTGATAATTGTATGAATAAGGTATGGATTGGTATTGTAACATGTAAGAAGATAATAAGGTGAAGTGTTTTTAATTTGTAAATGATAAAAGTAGTTCATAAATCCATAAATTACAAGAGAGGAGTGAAGAATGAGACGGCAGTGCGATGAATAATGTGGGGGAGAATAATTGCGGGGGGGGGGGGGGGGGGGGGGGGGGGGGGGTGAAGGGTACGTGGCGTGGTAAAGTGGCGCTCATTGGAAGGTATTGAGTGATGGATAGTTGATAAATGGTGGAATAACGGCGTAAGTATGAATGATAATGCAAATTAATTGTAATGGTTATGTGGAGTAGAATAAGAGGAGTTTAACGGAGTAAACTCCGCTTAAATGCAGCCGTAATTAAGAGCGTAAATGAGGAAACAAAATTAGTAATCAATATGTAGAAGAAGGAAGACACGAAACACAGGGAACTTGTTCCCGGGGTATTGGGGGTGGGGTTTAAAGGTGGACACTTTCATAACCAAAGTTTCTTCCCTTACATTCTTAAATTCATTTCGAAGAAATGGTATAAGAAAGTAGTGTTTTTTCGGGTATTGAGACAATATTAGAGAGTGAAGAAATGACCGACATAGCCCCCCCCTCTGATAAATTTTCCACCCCAGGGCAGAGGGGGAGCCTCCCCTCCGGGACACTCCCCCCGCCCACGAGGGACCTGCCATCAACCACGACAGGTACCTCTGCAAAGGAGCCGTCATCTCCACGACAGCATCCCCCTCCCTTAAGTCCCCTCTCTCAAGCTAACCCACAGAGCGGAGAACCGCATACACCTACTCTGCCGAGTGAGCCACGCCACCTCAAGAGGATCGGCTTCATGGATGCAAAGCCTCGCGGCGTCAATTACGACCAGCTACAAGGGTGGGCCATGATGGCGGCCACACCGGGCCAGTAAAGGACAGTGCGTATGCAGTGAACCAATCATGCTCTGTCGGCAACAGGGTGCATCAAGTCTGGCCTACTCCATAACTATTTGCGCTATACCTAATTGTGAGAGCTAACTTTAAATATTCATAACACCCATACCATGAGAGATTAAGGGGTTTTTAATATTTTATTCCTTAACTAACTTATTGCTCTTTTGAATTCACACTTTCTCAACCACCAAATCATTATAAATAATTCCTATTAATAACATAAACTCTACAGAAGTTTACTTTCTTGCAGCGGCCATCTATTGCTGAATTATTGCTTTACTTTCCTACACACCTGCCCCCTCACGGTGAAAAAAACGCCGGGATTTTCGACGCCTTCGCTCGTTACCGAAATTCAAAATCGAGTCAATACGTCTCTTCATGCGAAACCAATACGATACTTGAGGTACCACTTTAAGAAGAAAGATCTCCGCTTTTGACGAATCGTTAGTTTGCAGTTGCACTACGTCTTTTTTGTGTAAAAATCGAAGTTGAAATATATTATTATTTTATCGCTGAGAACTGTTGATTGCCTATACTCAAGGATACTTTAAAGGGATACACCGTACGTAGCCACAATGATAAGTTCTCCGCTTTTAATGATTATGGCAATAATCATGGCTCTCGGCGACAAGTCTAGCAGTTATGCCATCCGAACAACTTCCTCTTTTCCTCGCACTAATACCCCGTTTACACAACTGGCTTTCCTCAATGGTTAGGCTTATCACGGTTGGAAGTTGGCTGTGTGAACACAAGTTGGCGCCAATCATGGTAATCTTTTCTACCACGTTGGAGTAACCACAGTTGGCGCTAGTTACTGGTATTTCAAGTGCGTATAAACGCAAGTTAGTTGAAAGAAGGTTTGCTTTGAAAATGGAAGTGGCATAGTGTTTTAAGACCAAGAGACTGTGTCACACTCTATGGATCGGAAATAGTTCATATTGATATTTATTTAATCACATTGCAATATATTTTAGTAATATTGTTACCATGTTCCACAGCTTCAAAGTTAAATGCCAATACATCATTACCATATTTAAGGTAATTGATATTTTGAACCAAACCTCTTAAGTGCAGTGGCGAATTATTTGTTTTTTTTTCACCTTTGGCAAAAAATACCACATGCTGATATATGTCCTCGCATAGACCATAAATAAAATATCTATTACTGGTAATATATACGTTTTTGATAATATTACAGATAAAATAATTTTATTGGCAACGAATACTTAGTTATTTGTAAATTACAGGACTTTTCAAGTTGATATCTACAAAATTAAATATTCCCGATGTTTCAAATGCAAAAATCAATGTGGCACTTCTTGCAAGTGTAGCTAAAAGTGGTAGTACTCCAAGGGTTACTATACTTATCACAAACATTTGTACAATCACAAGCAGTTCATATACCCTCAAGAGTTGAGCTTGAAGTGTTGGTCAGCATCCTTATCTGACTGAAACAGCAAAGTACATAACATTATATGCTGCGCAGAATTGTTTAAAAGATTAATAATATTAAAGATCAATAATCTTCAAGTATTTAAATACACTAATTCCTCATAGCAACTTAATGGAGAACAAGGCAAGCAAATAATTGGGGCTACCACATAATATTTCTCTTCCATTAGAAGATATGTTTTCTTATTTCTTAGATGGAAAATTTTCAATTGGGACATTTTTTTGCCCTAGTGAATGGGAAATAATGGCCATCTGCTGTCTTTAGTCTAGCTGTCTTAGTTTCTGACATGTTAGGACATAAAATTGCACCGAAAAATGAAATTCATCAAATAAACAATATGGAAGTCTTCATTTAAATTTTAGTAGAAACACTGTCCCTCCATTTTTCTGCTCACCATCACCACTTCTGTTACTAATTTAAAACACCCAGATGCAATTACTCGGCTAACAACCAAACAGCTTAAATCTGATTAAATTATCATAAAGAATTAAAAACTTACCATCGCAAAACTTACCTAATTCAGCCACTAATAGAGGACAGAACCTGCAAATTACTGGTCATCAGAAAAATTGGATAGAGACAAAACCTAATTCAACTACTAAAGATAGATGGCTATAGAGACTAAGATTCAATTACTTAAGTAAGATTCTACATATAGACATTGAAATGCATCTGGAGTAGAAAAGGATTAGAATGACAAAAGTAGTGTTGGAGGGGAGAAAAACTTTCATTACTACTAAGAGCATTACTTTCTCACCTGAATAACCACCACTTACATTCATCCAGTTCCTCTCATCACAGCTAATCTGCAAAACCAATGGAAAACTAGCTAAACAGCCATATGGATTAAGACCTGCACTTTGGAATGATTTTTCCTCTGGCTGAAATAAGTGGGTGCCCCGGAGACAGGAATAATTTCTTTGAAAATAAAAGTGTAGCATTCATTTGAAGCTATTTTATTCATTCAACATTTAAAAAATGCAACAAGAGAAATAAAAAAGGAACATATAAAGAAAATGAAAACACCAAGAGTTCAAAAAGCCAATGACATCATCTTATTGTAAAAATAAGACAGATATTCCCCACATTATTCACCAACATTGCGTTTACATTTATGATGTAATTATTTACACCCAAGAACCTTTACTTAGTTCTGTACAGCATATTTACAAAAGTTTTCACAACATGCCTATCCTCAAAGTACCAGTCCCTCAACATAAGCCTAAGCTATTTTAATTCTTGACAATTTGGTTTCTACTCATTTACAACATATGTACTATTATATCATCTATTCTATTATACATGATGGAGAATACTACAACTGTTGAGAAAAGTCTGGTCCCTCAGGATATAGGTGCTCATAGACACTTGATAATAATAATAATTACAATCAAATGAAATTTATATGGAATGAATACTTCATGCAGACCGATGAAAGATGTGAATCCTAATCAACAATTAGGCAGCTTTTCATTCCCAGAAATAAAGTTTTTTTTTAAATCTTCTTTACAGGTCAATCACAGACTTATTTAACATTAGATCTCAGAAATTAAGTTAAAAGAGATCACAGGTCACTTTTTATTTCAGCTTCTACTACCAAACATTAAAAAAAAACAAAAAGGGCACCATATGCACTCAACACTGCAACACATCAACATACCTCAGAAAATTGGCAGTGATTTGAACCTTGCGATGGGTGATCACACCATCTGTAGTATTATAGGCTCCCCTTCTCCCAAAATATCTGCAGTGCACGTGCATCGCATTCGACCCCATTCACATAAATTATTTTTCACATTTCCGGAGGAAGGAATTGATCCAATTTCATTAAATGTTACTGTATCCTACAAATATTACAAATAAATAGTTAACCAGTAAAACATTTATCACACTCAGAATTCATTGTCCAACTTTCTAATCACACAAAACCCACATTTACTTTAACTGGACTACACTGTTCCCTGCCCAAAGCATACTGATGGAAGTGGGGAAGATTTTAACCGGAATGAAAAAATGGTCGACGAAAGTAAAAGCAAACTTAGCCACCTGCATACACAAGGAATGAGATTATATCAAACAAACCAACCATAACAACAGGATTCAGTTATAACAAGTGGATGGAAATTAAGTTTGTACATCATTTGCTGATGTTTATACGAGATCAACAACATGGAAACAAGAAGTCTCAGCAAAATATGGACATTCAGGAAAATACATTTCCTGTTACATTAGGGGTAGTGAAAATTATGGAAAAAAGTCACCCTTAATTTTTTTCATTTCCAACGGAGATCAAATGCAACAACCAAGCTAGCAGTTTTTATTTTTGCAGACCTTCAGGTACCACCAGTCAAAGTGCCCGAATTACTTCTTAACTGCAGCACACCATTAATTGATATTTATACGGTGAAGCTCACTTTTTAAGAAGATTCATACCTTTTACCTGGTTAGCTAAGAGATTAACTTGATTCAAAATTTTCCCTAATCAGTCATGTCGTCTTTGAGCAGCGCTTTAGTTCTCAGTGGTTACCAATGTCACTTTATCATTAGCAATTGTCTGACAAGTTGGAGCCCACTCGATAATGGTCATGATGGGTTAACGACACCCTGAATACACAATGCAACAAAACTATCTTCTCTCTCTCTCTTCACTCAAAGAGGCAAAATCACTTACTCATCTAAGTACATAGGCTCCCAAAACATTATATGGAAGCCATGAGTATCTTTTAGAGTTTTCATCTTTATCATTTACAACAACACATGCCAATTCATCCATTTTATACAACCAAGCACACATCCACATTCATACAATATACATGTACATATATTATTTATACATACCTCTCCATGATACAACCTTGTTTCTCAATATCCAGTAATTTGAAATAATTGTTTTCTATAGAGCAGCGGTTTGTATGCCTTAGTCACACTTAGTTCATTGTTGTGGAAACAAAGGCATATATTTAGTACACATCACCAACACATACCTATGATAAAGATGCTAAATCATCCGTATGAATTGATCAGCTAAGAAGTACACAACCTCCATGATTCGTTGGCCCATGTTTCTTAACTATTTTCACAGAAGTCACACTTGAACACATGATACTGATGCGCAGCTGACTAATTAAAAACAAGATACACTATGATGGATTTTTAACCACTTTTGATCAGTTGGAACGGGGCAAATTTAGAAGACATGTTAATAGGCACAATGAGAGACTAGGCATTCATCAGAAATATTACTCCCCCAATTGTATCCTTTTGCCAACCGAGAACCTGATCACAGTTTTATGCAAAGTTGTGAAGCCTTAAAATATAATGAAGTACTGAATGATGTTCAATTAATGACTAGAGAATATAGTTATTTGGAAAGTTTTTAAGGAAGACTGAGAAGATAATGTGATATTTGTATCTTTGCTTGAAGAATAATCAATAATTATTTCCCGAGTGTTGAAACATTTAATACTCAAATTAAGTCATAAATGAATGATATAAATCCAGGCTCCACCACCCATTATTCATTTATAAGAAACTGAAAAAGTTTCATTCAATACCACTATGTTTTTGGGATAATATCAGAAATATGTAAACAGTAAAAAAAAGTGATACAAAATTAACTTTATTGTCTCATTATTTGTTTTTAAATTTGCTAAAGTCCTAATTTCCACCAATAGCTATATCAATTAACAGAATAAACAAAACAAAACTTGAATTCTACTTCCCATGGCTTATATTGTTCATTCATCCCAATAGCTAATCATTTACCTTCTTGTATGCAATTAAATTACAATTATGATTCAATCTCATCCAGATTCTTCCGATAGAAACTGGATCACTACATTGAAAATTGAAGGGAAGACCTTTTTCATTAAATGCTTTCTTCAGGGAGATCACTGACAGCAATGCTTGAAGTGACAAGTCATTACTACCATTTATCCCTTAAGCATTTTAGTGTTGGCAGCTTTCATGATTTCGATTCAGATTGCAGCAGTGCTGAAGAGCACTGAAATACAGGTTTGGAAAACAGCAGAGGTAAGCGATACAGTAGTAAGATCAAGGAAAAATCCAATGAGGAACATAATAGAAGAAGCTAGGAGAGGAGGCATAGATTTGAAAAATGAACTCCAAATAGTTGGGTATTCCGGTGAATAACTAGTAGCAACCAGTTGTGAAGAGAATTTAAAATAAACAGGTTCAAATGCTATCCTATCCAAATGCATCGGACTATGAGAACAAAATGCTTTCATGAAACTGAGTCTCAAGGAAGTCAGCACAAGATGGAAACAGGGCTCAACAAAAACATATTAAATTACTGGGAGTAGGATGGGGACAAGGAGGATGGAGAGGCTGGAAGTCCAGCGACAGAGGGAAGGATTGTGGTCAGCAATGGGGATCTCTCACAGGGGCCGCCAAAGCCTCCGTCGCCGTCCCGGTGATCGGCGTACGGACCTCGACTGGGGCTAGATGAACCGAGGTCCCGTGTGGTACGTGCCGGAGCCCAGGGAGCCCCCACTCTGCCCTCCTACCCTGTGGTAGGACGTGTTGGTCGGATGTGTCGCTAGGTGGTGCGGCATGTATCTCTGCTGCCCGGGTTGCTGCTGCTGCATTTGATGCGCGGGCGCCAGGAGCGGAGGCGGCAGGTGATGGTAGAGAGGGGGCCCTCCTTGGTGTGGAGGGGGCTGGCTGGGGGAGGCCCGTTGTGGGGGTAGGTGCGCGAGGGGAAGCTGCTGCTGTGAGGGTCGGTGGTGGAGGAACGGTGGGGGCCTGAACGGGTGGTGCAGGAGAGGGGGCCCACCGTGCGGCAGGTGGGGGTAGAGCTGCGGAAGGGACGCCGAGTTGGTCGGGGGGTGACTAGCCCCATCTCCAA
The DNA here is from genome assembly GCA_933228895.1 of Platycnemis pennipes. Lineage (NCBI taxonomy): Eukaryota > Metazoa > Arthropoda > Insecta > Odonata > Platycnemididae > Platycnemis > Platycnemis pennipes. The sequence goes on from OW121853.1 coordinate 61,374,912, forward strand.
GGTCCAACTCGAGCTCCTGCTCCTGTAGCTGCAGCTGGCCAAACGAGGCGGTCGCCATGGCTACGTCTGGCATCACCTCTGACAGCAGACCTTCCCTAACCTCACCCTCCACCTGAAATGAGAGAGGAATTCACTTGCGATATTTCACTCCCAGAAGCTTCAAGGGAGGTTTAATGATCCTGACAAGTGATTGGCAGTTTTTATCTGGTTTCCCAGGAATCTAACCACCTGTCAGCAGCCAAATCAAAATCTTTAATGTCCGAGGTGGGAAAATTTTGTTTCTTCTACCTAACTAAACAAGTCAGTATGAAATTAAAAACTTCTATGGCCTATATGGAGTTCCAGAAACCATTGTCATCCCAACAAGGGTACCATCAACAGGGAGGAGAATTGGGAGAGCTCTGAGTCAGTAAAGTGCTAGACTCAGTGTGTTGATGGTCACCTTCTTTACCGAAATACCTTTATCAGAATCATAGCAACAGCAGAAAAGCTGACTTTGTGGAATTTTGACATCTAACAAATAACTTTATTTTATTCCAAGTTCATTATTATAGATAGTTTGCTCAGTTTTGACCTCTTCAAGTTATTAACTAGAGCATAAATTCATATTAGCTTCATGTTGTTACCTTAAGAGTAATAAACTAGAAAATCTGGTGTATCACAACACAAAACATTTAAAAATACTGAAAATGAAAAAAAGTTTTGGGAAAATAATGGCCATGTAATACAATAACTAAGATACGATAAACAATAGATAGTATGGTCAGGTACACTACTACTGTGGCTCCATAACAAGAACAGTCTTCAAATCAACTGTGACACCTGACACCTTCCACCTAAAATACTCTCCAGAGAAGATGTAATTTTGGGGGAGACATCACTCATTATGAAGGGGCATGGGATAATTAATGATCTGAGCATGCCATAGATAATGCTATATACTACATCATTCACACCATAATGATAACTCTTGTTCCTTCTGGACTCAACAGCCCTGACTATGTTCAAACTACCCACACTATGTCTACAACATTTTGCACCTTTAGGAAGTCTGAAGGGTGAAACAATGTTCACATTACAGTAGAACCTCTTTTTTACGAACCTCTAATTTATGAAATGACACCAATTTATGAAGCATTCCGCCGGTCCCGATCTTTGTATATAAGAAAACCATATAAAATGACCTCTATTTTATTGATTTACGAAGTGAGAGGCCGGTCCCTAGGAGTGATGGACCTCGGTTTTATGAAGTTTTTGAAATGATTTTGTAGCACTAAACTCAGTACAATGGAATAACGATCGCCGTATACCACTACACAGGAGCAGCTGAAGCCAGATAGGTAGAGATCCGTGAAATTCGCGATACGCGATATCGCGAAATAACGCGAAATCGGGAAATAAAACGAAATTTTGCAGTTTTCGCGATTTTTACGTGAATTAGCGAAAAAATCACATGTAAAGAGTAATAATCGGTTAAAGTCTAAGCCTTCATTGTTTAACGCGAAATATCGCGAAATCGGGAAATAAAACGAAATTTTGCAGTTTTCGCGATTTTTACGTGAATTAGCGAAAAAATCACATGTAAAGAGTAATAATCGATTAAAGTCTAAGCCTTCATTGTTTAACGCGAAATATCGCGAAAGCGGGAAATAAAACGAAATTTCGTCTTTTTCGCGATTTTTACGTGAATTAGCGAAAAATCACATGTAAAGAGTCATAATCGATTAATGTCTAAGCCTTCATTGTTTAACGCTGATGACGTTCATTCGCTCTATTTCATTACGATTCAAAGGTCAATTGGCTTGTTTTGTCTCGCGCATATCGCATTCTCGTAATATCGCGCACTGTAGTGATGTCTCCGCCGGAATTCGCCATTAAATTAATAACCGCCTCTCTTCGATTCACATTTATCAATCCTGAAATTCTTGGAAATATCTAGAATGATGCGCTTTCTCTCCTGAAGAATTAGATATTCTGAATCAATAATGTGCTGAACACGGCCGCGGAAGATCGGAAATATAAGCTCACGCGCCCGCGCGCACGCGTCAATGCCGAGCAGTAATTCCGGTGACTCCCCGCGATGCAGTAGACAGCGTAATTGGATAACTTGTTGCAGGAAAACCTTTAGTGTGGGCCTAATGTAACAATTTTGTAGACTTAAACTTGGCCGCTGGCCGGGAACGGAAGCGCTAGCAGTTGAGGCAAGGGGGGAAGTAACAGAAAAGATAGGAGGAGAGGGGGTGCTACTTATTGGCGGTTGATCGTCGGATATTCGGCGCTCCACTGAGCTTCAATGCAAAAAAAAATCATTTCGACACATCCCCAGTTCAAGTTTCCTTGTTTCCGATTGTGTTTAGTTATGCGTGCTTCTTTCAATGCCTTTCTTGTTATGTAAAATGCTTAATAAAAGTATAAGCATTCACAAAATTAGTACCAAAAATAATAAAACGCCTTTAAATGCGCAAAAATTGTAACATCATAATAACACCGTCAAGATTTTCTATAACACTGAAATCACATAGTTTTAAAACGAATTTTACCAAAAAATAAAACCACTTTCACGGACCTCTACAGATAGGTCATGTTGAGAAGGCCCTTGGTCCAAGTATTTCATACGGGAAAATGTGGAATAATCGATTCAGCATAGTGCTTTTTGAAGTGCTTAAACTGTAGCAAAAATCCCAGAGATTGATCATACAAATCGCAATTCAATCCTGATATATGATCCAAGGAAAAAACGCCCAAAGACACATGGCAAGATGCCTACTTCTCGAAAACAATGCCCCAGTTCATAAAATAATCGGATTAGTGCTTGGTAATTTCTATTCCTTTTCTATCATTTTGTGTATTGCGAATACCTAACTCGTCGTCACAAAGGATCCATATTTTCTCTGGAATTATTTAAAATTAGCTTTAAGGTAGCCGCCGCAACCCAAATTCAGATCTTACTTCAGCCTTTCACTTGAAAATAGCATTCCCGTAGGAAGTTCTTTGCTGCAGCTGTCGTGGAGCTTAGTTTCATTAAAAAATACTAATTTTGCAATAATAAATTACATTTATCCAAATATTGATGCAATTTGATTATTTAATTTTTCATTTGAAGTGTTTTACGTCGTTAGGTAAGAATTTGCAATCGCGACTTTGAGTTCGCGATCGCTTTCTGTAGCCGCGAGTAAATAGTTCTTGCAAATCACCACCAGATGTCAGCACTGTAGAACGCATATTATAAAAGAGGGAATTTCAAATTTACTTGACTCAAGTTCTAAAATTGACTTAAATCAGCTGCAAATTATTATTAAATGTATTTCAAACGATACACTTTCTTCAAAAAAGGCATTTTCTGGTCCTTTCATGGAAATATACTGGGTCAGTGGGAACTTTGTTTTGAAATTTCCTAGTTAAAATGTATCCCTGGCTTTCCCATGTTAAAATGGCTTCTTTAAACACAAATCGACTAGCACTAAATATACCCCTTTCGTTAATTAATGCATAACTGCATATGCTTAAAATACTCCGCGGGATGAGTTAATTCTCTTATTCCCCTTATTTTGAGATCTTCCAACTGAACAGCTACAAGAACTTAATTCAGTTGCAGCAGCCAAGTTCATACCATCATAAATTTATAGAAAAATATTCACCTATTTTTTTTAATTCATGGCTGTTTCATTCTCTTTTACTAAAGTGAGTCTCCTAGCCTTAGGAATAATGCCTATGCTATACAGCAAATCAATACAATTGAGGTGTAATTTTTAAATCCTTTCAATTTCTTGCAAATACACTGCACACAGAGAATTTCATGTAATATCTGTTTTTTCCCAGAATGAGCATATGACTATTATTTATTATAGTAATTAGTTTGATTTCAACCCTAACATAACTATTTGACAAGTGCAGCATAATGTTTCATTGCATTGAAAGTATACTCGCATTCTTGTCAGCAGAGTTTTAGTACATTTGTCGCCTCTAATGTGCAAGATGTTGCCAGAGCATGGGAGTGTCACCGCAAAAACTATTTCCTACTGTTGGAGATCAGCTGGTTTTGGTGACACATCAGTTTCGGAGACAGAGGAGTTAGTGGAAGATAACCTCCAATTTACAAACCCTCTGATTTACAAAGCTCAAATTTTTGGGTCCCTTCAACTTCGTAAAATAGAGGTTCTACTGTACTTTGAAACCAGCCAATTCTTTTAACCCTTTCCACTGGTGTGTTAGGACAGCCCCAACATGGTCTTTTTCCACTTCCATTCCAATGTTGGACAAGCCCGGACAAAGAATCAAAATAGGAAATTATTAATCCGACAGGCACAGGAAAATGGGTAAAAATTTTTTTGGGCGGAAACTGTTAATGCATTGCAGATAGTGTGTGTCTGAAGCATGAGTATTATTGTGAAACTCACCCCGCCAAGTATGTGATCTGCCCTTTGGTACGTGCCCACTGATGCTGACGAGGGTGAAGATGATTGTGCAGTCGACTGTGATGCATGGAGACGAGGAAATGGGGATGGTGCGTTGCGGCCAGCACCAAAGGAACCAGAGCTATTCCCTTGGCTGCCCCTCACTTCATCCTTACTGGCCTCCACTGTGGCTTCTACCTCCAGGTCCCCAGCTATGTCATCATCATCTTGCGTACAATAGCATGAGGCAGTCTGCAAAGATAATTCCAAACATGTTACTCTTTCAAGATGCTCACCAAAGAAATACATACACCAAGTAAAAGAGAAGACTTGCATTGGAAATGGAAATTCAACCTCAACTGCTACATTCAGAATTCGAGGCTCAACGCCAATGTAAGTGAGAATAAATGCAGAGTTTTATACACTTAAGACAAACCATACAACAGTTTAGACTAGGCCAAGAAATGGATGGCACATACATAAGAATTTATAACTCTTAATTATCAAATTTACTTCCATGCATCCATTAAATAGAGATATCTAATATCAATTAAGACCACAGATGGTGGAATTGATACACATTGAAGAATATTCTGCAATTTTCTACTCACTAATAGATTTATTTCCAACTAGTTTTGTTAAATTGAAACATTTTCAAGTGCTTGAATGTGTTGCAACACAATGAAGCTAGCAAGGAATCACTGGAAAACTGAATATTATTCTTCAAAACAGATTTTTAGCTCTATGGCATAAAAATTTTACTCCTCAAAATAAGCTGAAAAACAGTAAAAACAGTACTGAAGTTAAGAATCCTTACTACACTGGAATTGTAATTTATATGAATCATTTGTCAGGAAGAATTAAAATAATATTTTACCTTCAAGATGTAGAGGATTGTTGGAATATGACCACAAAAGAGACAGCCTTTTACTACAATTTAAAATACTCATGATACTGATAAAAGAGGCATCTCTGTTCTTAACCAAAGAGTTTTTTATAGCAAACATAGAAAATTCCTTTAATTGTACAAAGGATATTCAAGATTTCATCCTCTTTTTGATCACAGTTATTATACATATTCATAATTATTGTTAAAGAACTTGAGTGGTAAACATTAAACATACATTTAATTAATGAATGATAGTGCCAGTGAACAATAAAAAAAATTAAGTAAGATTGAAACACCTTAACATCACAAATCATGAATCGCTCCTGAGTTGATGTCAGTAAGACATGAAAAAAGTAAATAAGTAATTTATCTACAATCCTCACTGAGTTAAGGAAGTCATTCTGAAGAATGCTGAAGTCTTGTATTCATTACTAGAATGCTTTAAGAGAAAAAACCGACAGTCGTAGGTATGGTGTAACAGCATTTATAGAATAATTGACCAACATTTGCAGGGTTCACTGGTGAAAACAGAAACCATAAACCTCACCAGCAACGCCAGAAGGTACGGTTGGAGAGGAGCTTACCAGTTACTAAGTCCAACTTATAACAATTATTGTATTCAACAGTCCAAAATTGGTAGTAAAATTATTTTATTATGCCTTTTTAAAACCAGAACTAAATTTTTTAATTTAAGTATCTTGTAGATTTTTACTTCAACACACAACAAATTAATTAGCAAAATAAGATTTAGTATACCATTTGCAATTCTAGTATCTGAGGCATTCAAAATTCCAGGTATTATAGTCATGATTTAATTTGGAATTTGAGAAATCTGCTATCTGACCCATCTCTACTAAAAATGCTTGGGTGTATGGTCAAGCTAAATCTCTAGTGTGCCAAACAGTATAGAGAAGTGATTTTCCAAAGTTATTCCTGGTAGCAAACATAAACGAAGGCACCAAATGAAATCCATGCTTACCTCTAAGAAATCAGCCACTTGGTCAGGAAGGTTGAATTCCCTCACAACCCTCAAACGTATTTGCCGAAGGATTTCGTGCCGCGACGATAACGGCAGAGCAAGGGCTCTTTGTACAGTGGGTGCTTGTCTCAGCTTCTGCTCCCTGCGGAGCATGGCAGTGGTCGTGGCTGGGTCCGGAGCCGGCAGTGCTGTGGCTATGGATGCGGTTGACGATGAAGGTGGGGCGTGGTGCACTACAGCGGATGATTGATGAGGAGTCGAAAAGGAGGTCGACGATGGTCCAGAATGCGGCGGCGGAGGCGATGGGGAAGGCGAACAACAAAGGCTGAGGGGCCCTGCAATGACAACCACCACAACACCACACGTATCAACAACCGTACAAAGGACACTGGGGCTGGTGCGAGGAAAAGGGAATGATTGCACCTCAGAGAATTTACCGACAAATGATTCGAGTGCATGGGGATACAAGGAAAGCTAAAACCTGCTTGATGCAATAGAGGTAAAATTTAGATAAAATCAATGAGGAGAAAAAAGGTTAAGAAATAGCAAGTCACAGGAAAAAAATGAGAAGAGAGCATCTCAGATAATGAACACAAAAGAATGTAAATCTTAAGTTAAACGTAATGAGCTAGCTGCATTATTCTAACAGAGAAAAATTTAAACCATCACTATCAGTTGACTTGAGTTAGGGATTTCAATATGCTATCAATGATTGCTTGTTATTTCCAATGATAAAAGGCAGAATTAAAAATAATAGTAATGAGCAAAATAGTAAATGATTTAATACAATAAATGGGATACGTACACTTCAGATGGTTTGCCACTGGTTTCAAGTATGTTGAAAGAGATAATAAAGCAAATGAGATATTGTGAAAAGAGCAAAGATAAAGGAAACTAGACTAAATGCCAGTGAAGGTGTTAGAGGCAAAATTTCTACTCTATCATATTTTTCCACAGTTCTTCAAAATTAAGAACAAAGACCGCACTGGCACATTCATTTGATGGTTTTTTTACTGCGATAATAACAAGTTTGCAATTAATTACACTTACTTAGTAGAAGAATTTATTCATCAGATTTAATAGATTTGCAGTCAATTATTTACTTCAACATACGTGGAATATTACTGGCAATGCTCGAAAAGTTTATTATGAGTACACACAGACTAGACCACCTCATCAAATTTAGTGGTGGTCATAAGTCAGAATATTTAAATAGATTTATTCTAACAGTTATGGACATCATATGTGGATATTTACCAACAAATCAAAGCATTTTTACGGTAAGGAGATTTCATGAGTAAAATATTGTTAAATGAGTAAAATCATATGTTCATCGAGCACAATTTAAGTATCAAAACTATGATTTCCCCAAGAGAAGTAAAGTTTTAAAGACAAAAAGTTCATCTAATCTTAAACAGTCACCAAAAATCACTATCTGAAGAAATGAAGCTGCCCATTTAATGAAAAATAATTTTACATATGCTTAGCATAGATTTAACAGGCTGTTTTTATGGTACGGGAGACTCATGAACACATTAACACCAACAGAAGAACTTAAGTTAAAGAGGGGAGGATAAATGCTTGATCGAAAGTTAGGAGATAGAAAAAAAGCCAATATCATGGAAGTATTGATTACAAGTTCAATTTTGATTGACAGAAAAAAGCCCTCATTAAAAAAAAGGTACTAATTTTTTATAAATGTATTTCTGTACTCAAAACAAATGAGTGAAGTGTACTCTCATTAGCACGTTTTTGTAGGGACCCGAAATCCTGAACGTGGTGATAAGGAAAACGTAATAAACAAGTTAGACCTTCCCGGGTTATTTGAAGACGTATGTGTAAGTTGCATAACATTCAGGGGAAAAATTAGCATGCCTCCCAAGTTAGTTCATTCTGAAAATCGCTGGTTTTCATTTATTGTAACAAAGTTTCATTTGCAATTATTATGCCTCTCAAGAAAATAAGTATGATACCTTGGGTTGATGCGTAATAAATGATTAATTATGATGATAATGACCAGAGATCACTTTTTGTATATACAGTAGAAGGTATGACTTTTTTCTGGTTTCCGAAGATTTTCAGTTTATAGTTTGTTTCATTGCCATTAATTGCAGTCATGACGTATGTAATTGGCACATCCAAACAATCGGGGCAATGACAATATAATTAACACGTCATACAGTACACGCTTAAGAGGCAAGGGCTTAAGTGTAAAAATTCGACTTAATATATTCCAGCACATGACACAGAACATAGAATTTAATGTAATCGAAAGTGGATATGATCACGGGTAAATGAAATGTTCGAAAATTTGATTTTCAATTGCAATCTCATTAAGAGTATTTTCACCACTCACAAAAAATAACCCAAAATATAGCTGTGGGGTGATCATTTAATTACCTTCAATTAAAACAACAATTCTATATACCGTATTTACCCGATTCTAAGACGACCCTGAATGTAAGACGACCCCTCATTTTGAGCTCCCAATTGAAAATAAAATGACAAATCACCTATTATTATGCTATTTGTCTTATATATCAGTCCTCTACTTTACTTGCATTAATTTTGGAAAATAAAACATATACTCATTTCAAATTCCAACAGAAAACATAACTTAACCAGAAAACACATAATTTAAATAAACTTTGTCCTGAGCAACAGAGTTTTAGATACTTTCCTTACATATTTTTTGCCTTTTAGCGTACCACAGGATAACTTTTGTAATAGAACTGTTTCGGCTTAAAAATATCCAATATAAAAGAAAAATAAGGAAAAGCATTTACAAAGCATTCAAACTTTTGGAAAATTAAAAATATACTGCTCTTATACACAGAAATATATAACTTACAACTTAATTCCGAGTAAAAAAATCAGATACTTTCCTTCTTTATAATTGCCTTATAGCATGAAATATCACAAAATAACTTTTGCAATAGAACCATTCAGACTTAAAAACGCATAGCTCTTTGTTTCAGCAGTGCCCCTGGATGTCTATTCCACATCACATGTTGCCAATCTTCTGTCATCTATCATTTTTTTGCCATCTTACTATTATTCTACTCGGTATATGTCTCTTGGGCATAGTTTTACGTTTTAGAATCACATACGGCGCTTATTTAGTACCATATAGATGTAACTAAATAGATATCAGCTGCTAATACTCCCAACATAAGTCACTCGCATTTTTTCGTTACTACCGGTAGTTTTTTAAGGACGGACTTGGCTCCTTTCTCGGTCATGGTGTAATTCGACGGCATGTCGAAAAAAATCTGGAGTTTCATCTGCATTTCCAATTTGGCTCAAAAGATAATTTTTTTAAAAGTCCGATTATATATTTTTGGTAAGCGATTAGTTTTTCGCTGTAGTCTCTAGGCAATTTCTGGCACAGTGAATTCCTGCGCCGTAAAGAAAAAATATTTCGTCGCATGAATCTGGTGCACCAACCTCTACGTGCTTTTAATTCTTGTGCTGGTAGCTTAGCCTTCTGGCAACTTTGTGAGCTTTAAGAGTGATACCTACCGTTGAAACAGGCCGCATACCATTCTGCCGCAAAGTTTGTTTGAACACCACTTCTTCGACGTAAGGGAATGGGCCTGTTTTGGGACCTCTAAATGACTTTGACGTCTTGCATTTTGTGTATTACAGATCTCCATCTTCGCTCATTTGCCTCGGGAACTCCTAACATTCTACTTGCATCACAGTTATTTGATTTATCGGCATGTTGTACGACAAGTAGCTTAAAATTTGCGACGTAACCATGTCTAATATATTTGGTTCACTTTCCCTTCGCACTCACGCCACGTATTTCTACATGATCTGTCATTTTTAAGTGATACGTATGTAAGGTACATTTCAATCATGAATTCAAAACTTCAGATAAGTGTGAAAACTGCCGAAAGTGAATTCCAGCCTTCTTTTGTTTTTTGCGTATGCCCGAAGCGCTCGATTGAAATACATCACTGCGGCCATAGATAATCATTGACACTGGAAAAATTATCATACCCGTCGTTGTAATATAATTTTACGTTAAGAATTGTTTATTTTAGTAATTATTGCAATGGATTCTCGTGGAATGGATCCCTATTAATCAATTAGTCACACATTCGTACATTCATAGCATAGCGCCGCGTAAACACGCAGTTCTAAGTTGTACTCGAATCTAAGACGAGTCTAGGTATCTTTAGCTGAAAAATAGTCAAAAAAGGTCGTCTTAGAATCGGGTAAATACGGTAGTAAGCGATTTTTCAGTCCCAAGGCCTCTTGCTACATAGAGCTTCCACTGTACATCCAGTACAAAATGTACGCAGTGAAATAAAACACATAAACAATATTTGTTTACGTGAACTGAAAAACCAGAGGAATAATAACTTAATATAATGATACACAATACTATCTTTTTCCATCTAATTCTTATCACTCTGCAGGTAACACAGCCATCTCAAATACCACTTCTGTAACTCATGGGTTTCAAAAGCAAAGGCATAAAAAGATGTACACTTTTAAGTCATTACCATTGCTGTTTTTTGGGAAAACACTCTCATCCAGAACTTCACATTAAAAACAATTTTTAGCATTACAAACTGCACACCATGAATTGAACAATAACATACGCACAATGTTGGCAACAATTTATCCATATTGGCCTGAAATACGATGAGCATTGAATGCATGATTGTAAATGCTAGTGACTTAAATGCAAACATTTTTCTGCCAGCAAATAATGCTTTTCATTTTTTAACAGGGTGGCTACTGATAACCAACTTTCAAATTCCCTGACTTTTCCGTAATGGCTTTACCAATTTCCCTGACCGATCGCCAAAAGGTCTCCTACTATCGGAATATTTAATTTCTGCTGAATTAAATTTTCGTCAAAACTCAACAAATGTTAAAAGCTGAAATTAATACATTAGAAGCTATAAGAATGAAAAAATATATTACACCTTCACAAGTTAAGCCCTCACACAAATCGTACACATTAATACATTTTTCGCGGTCGCGTAACAGTGTTTCATATTTCTGTGGCCGTGTATGTTTCCTTTGGTAAAATTACAAGTTGACAGTGTCTAATCAAGGAAGAGGTGGCGTGTCGTGGTATTTCTGGGAAGTTGAAGATTACTGGAAATGAATCGAAGTGAAAGTTAATGGCCAATTTAATGGCGGACTCCGGCACAGGTATCACTAAGCTGTGAGAAAAATACAAACCAAAGCCAAGTTGTTGGACTGGATCAAAATCGGATGGCACGAGAGACCTTTATAGGTGAATAACATTTTGATAAACGTGTTAATAACCCCTCGATTGTAAGAGGGAACCAAAAATGTAAAAATATTTGTATAAACAAACGTAATCGCGCCACTGCGAGCAAAAACAGGAGGCAATTAGCAACGGCAGTATCATATTTAGGAATAACATATTTGAGGTGGTTTGTTACCTGACTAAATTGTTTCAAGAGGGAGCTAAAGGGGTCATCCAATAATTACATTGAGCGTGAAAGGTGGGGAGGGGAGGAGGACTCTTCTTATGGTCTAGCGAAGGGGGTATGGAAATCGAAGATGATCTTACGTAAGATTTTGTTTAGACGTGTGATCGTACTTGTATTACCGTTTCAATAATCATCGTCTCGTATTTTTAGAACTGCAAGCACGCATTTACTACGAGCTAGGGTGCTCCAGCCTCCTGACCTGAGTCTCGGAAGTTAATAAAAAAACGCGAGGTAAAATCTTCCGGACAACATAGCCTCGGATTCCTTGTGATGAGCGGAATACATGGTGATCATGAATTTTAACACTACTACGAAAATATAGCATTAAGGATATACAAAAGGGATACATTGTACGACTGATTCACAACTAAATCATTAAGATTCACAACTGAATGTTCAACGAATTGACGGGGCTTATGCTATGCACTTAGGCGGCGGACATTAGTTTTAGTTGGTGAAATATTTTGGTGAAATAAAGGGCGGAAAGACTGCCCGGTAAACTGGTAGAAAAATAACAAAAAATTACTATCCCAGTTTCTCCCTGACCGTTACGAGAATTCCCTGACTTAGATTTCCAAAATTCCCTGACAATTCCAGGTTTTCCCGGACGATCGCCACCCTGTTTAAGCATTTTAACAGAAAACTGTTCAAGAATCTTCACTAATTGTTGAAATTTGAGAACAAGGTTGACATTAACAAATTAAAAGTAGGCTTTATGAGTCCAGATAACTTTAAAATCTGAGATAGCTTATGCAGCAGTAACTAAAAGTTTACGAAGTAAATCATACTAACAGTTGACAAGAGGGTTGACAATAGTACATATATCTTTATTTTAACACTCTAAAAAATGGTTAACCAAGCATAAAATAATTATACCTCGATTACCAATATCTAACTTCTAGGGATGTGCGAGTAGCACTTTTTTACCTCGAGTCGAGTATCGAGTTGAGTTGTAAAGTACTCGCGAGTATCGAGTCGAGTCGAGTTTGTACATTATTGTACATGAATGAAGAGACCCAGTTCTTACTTAAGTCATCGCAATTAAGTTAGCCAGCAATCCGACTATCAAATGGCAGGTCTACCTACCTAATGCATAGTTATAAACAGTCAAATTAATATGACACGTAGCGCAGGCCAAAAGACATAATGGAAATTTTCCGGTAGCTCTTGAAAAAAGAAAATTACTTTCATTCCTAGGATTACTCAAAAATGTGTAAATTAGCTTGCAGTATGGTACCTAGAGTGTACTTAGGCATAATATGAGGCCTATATGAGTGACATGCCCTATTAATTTGTAATAAAAGTAAGCCAGGAAGCAAAATATTTTTTCTTAAGGAATACATCCCAATTAGAAAAGCATTCCTTGTATTTTGCATTCCTATGTATGTATTTCTTTTCAGAGCTAAACGCTTTCTCAGTGATGTCGTGTATGCCGGGGTTAGTCCAACAGTACAGTGAATGTCATACAAAATGCCTTGTTTGTGCAGTAAATATTTGATAAGCTCGCACCTCAAATTTATGATTGGCCATTAATTACATAGTTACTTTTTTAACATATACTTTTCTTCCACTTCCAATTATTGGCACCATCTCTTCAAAATCGATGATTTCTGCCTAAACATGATAGAACTTAGAATCATAAAAATGACCTGTGTCAATCACCCCCATTTGCACGATGCATGAACACCCAATATCAGCACGGGTTATTTCCAATATATCCATTATTGCAAGTTAATAATGTTTGAACAATGAATTTTCATTCACGGATGAATGTCAGCAGGTATATGAATTTTGTATAGAGTCCTGTGGATTAAAGTTTTTGATTTCTAAGGAAATATATTTGAACAAAAATTTATTATAGATAATTATCTATAGATATTTATAATTATCTATCTTGAGATATGACTAGGAACTTGGCAATTAATGATGTAATTAATAATCCTTAATAGGGAATAAAAAAATGGAATAGTAAAACTCATAAGTTTTATACAATACCTATATCATCCGTAATGCCCTTATAATAGGATGCCTACCATCCGTTACAAAATTTCCTTCACCCGTGAGTTTGAAGACCAATATCTCCAAGATGGCTAAAGCGATTTTAAATTAAAGTATATCAAATTAAAGCTTGTTTATTTCTACGTTTACTGGTATTATTAAAATATTTTTACAATTTTTTTTACTGAAGTACGTGTTTAAGAACGGACTTTTAGCGAATTTTTTTTTGGTACCGGATGGATCCATCGAATTCGGGCATCGTAAGAACAACACAGATCGAGATATCAAACTTTCCTTTTCACATATTGTAGCTAAGGGCTTTGTTAATAGTTATACGAAGTTTCATACGATTACGTTCATCAATATTTTTGTTATTGATGAATTTGTCAGACTGCATTATTTTCCGTCCCACACGCTTTCCGTTCCGGAAATCACCGTTTGGACCTTTCTCTTGCTCTCGAGTCATTAATATGAGTCCACTTATAAAATCTCAGTAGAATTCGTTGATTATTTGATATCGATATATATTTATTTTCGGCTATAAAAGAACGCTCAACTGTCCAGAGTATGCCTGAAAGAGAAAGGTAGCGAGCGCGTGGAATCTTCTGCTGCAAGCAGATCGCCCATCGCTGTGAATGAGTCATGAGGACTCGACAATAGCGGAAAAAATTATCGCCTTTAAGAATGCAAGTCAGTGTCAGTTTAAGAACTGACGGTATCTTTGGAATAATACCGTCATTATGCCTCCTCGCGCAAAGATTTTGGAGACGGAGTTGAAGATAATTTTGAATGCAATTTGCTTCTTTCGTCGAGAGGCCGAGAAATGTGGGGACAAAAGCTATCTCTCTTATCGCTGATTTTATTTTGGTGAATACTGCAACTTATAAACTTTTATTCATGCATAGGCAAGGATATTTTCCCTGTGCATACTAGAGAAATTTTCTCGCGTGGTGTTAGGTGCGCTACGGTAGCTTACAACTTGACAACCTCGAGCAGCTTATCTCTCTAGGCCAAAAGTCCTGTCGCGTGGAGCTCGCTTTCCGAAATAAATATATACACGTTGAAAGCATATGTAATTCTCCCAATTTGTTAAGTCATTTTACACGTTCTTGGTTTTCAAACACAAAGAATACCATCAAAATGAACTAAATTTCCGACTTCCGCAAGCTGAGATAGCGCATTTTTAATTATTATTTGTTACGTAATTAGTAACTGAGTAATCTATTTTAAACTTTGTTTAGTCTAAGATAAATATACGTTCCATATCTTAAGCGAAGAAAAGATAAGTGGCTTTTCATGTGTATCTTCAAGTGGGCGTCAAACTTGCTTCCCGGAACTTGAATACAGTAGAAACTCGAAAATACGAACTTCGAAATTACGAAATTTTGATTTTACGAAGAAAAATCTTCGGTCCCGACCAAAAGGGTATCTAAGTATATGTAACAGTACGCGATATTACGAAATAACGAAGTTTTAAAATTACGAACCTCGGATCTTGGTCCCGACGTGAAAAAGTTACTCGTTTATACGAATAGTGATGGATCACAGTAACGTTTTCCGGCGCTCCTTGTCAGAGTTAAACATCTAATTAATCATCAACGGCGAATACATCATGCACAGAATGTATTACCTGAACGATATCTCATTTTTCAATGCTACAATAGTAAAGGTGTCGTTTCGCTGGGGCATCCCGCGGCCGCGTTCGGCGTCCGCGTCCAGCAGCCGGAAGTCACTGCCGTACTCGTCCAATCTATATCAAATGGGTTCGGTTTCACTGATACGTCTCGGCCGTCGTGTTCGACGGCTGATGCCCGACGTCTGCGTCTCGAATGTTTCGAGAGCAGTCGAGACGCGGACGCCTGGTCGGGCAGTCCCAATTTTCGGGGATTTTTCTGCTCTCCTCTCTCCGCATTTTATATTACGCGTCCTTTTAAGCTCTTTTTTGTAAAACTACTTGCAACATTGGTCGTCCTTTTCTTCGTCTTCCAACAAAACTAAATCGTCACCATCCATTTAAAGCGTAAAATCAACTCACTCTCAGGAAACACAAACCGATAATAAATTTGTAATTAAACTAAATACGCATTCTCCCAAATCGCCCAGCATCGGAAACAGGATGTAGACGCCTGAATGAAACCACCCGGCCGCGTTGTCTAGCCGCTACGTCCAGACGCGACAGTTGGACGTGGCCGCTGGACGCCCCAGTGAAACCAGACTTTAAGGACGACTTTGAATCGTAGGTATCGTAGCTCATAAAATATGGAACCAATCGGACAAAAAATGCGTTTTGCTTTGTTACCACGAGTCCACAGAGTTGCCAACGAGTAAAAAAATGTAAAGTAGTCGTGTACGGATATACTCGCCGGCGAGAGACTAATTGCTACAACCAGCATTTTCCTCTCATGATCCCTTGCATTTTTTGTTACCAGTTTTCTCAAACATAAATCCATGATGAATATTCCTGGTACAGAAATCGTATGCCGCACGTTTGCGATAACTATGACATGTATCGGAGATGGTGCTATGTTGTTCGAGCGGTAGATTCAGTCCTGAATATAACACAAGGAAGCTTTTTTCCTCACTATTTCAGACTGATTACACTCAACCTTGCTCGACGGCATAATTATTCCGGCTGGCAATAGCTATCATCGAAGGACTCATATACTCAAGAACTGAACTATATTTTTAATAAACATTCATTCGTATTTCTTCTTGACTTATTATTCACTGATTCCCTTTTCTGATATTGCCGGAATGGATCGGAAATTAAGGGAATGGAAATGCCCGCACATTCCCATATTCTTTTTCCCCACTAGGCAGTCCCCACCAGGAAAATTCACCCAGCTCTCCTTCTCCTTTGCTCCAAAACCTCGGCATACTCTCCCCCATCGCCTTTCTCTCTCACTTGCGGCTAACCTATCCCTCCCACACTGGCTATATTTCCCCTTCAAGTGAACCTCCGTGTCCCCCCTTCCCGCTCTATGAGTGGGCACGAGCCATCCCCCTCACACCCAAGCCCCCCGTGCCCGCCCTCCGGGATATCAGGCCCCCTCGAGTGCCCCTCCGTCCCACCCCATCAACGCTAGGCTAGCATGAGATGCCCCACGCTGACTTTGCAGGCCCCCCATACCAGCTCTTGGGCCCTTTAAGAAGTTCCCTCCCCAATCTCAAGGAATCTGTACACGCCGATGGGTCTAACTCAGCGTAAATATTGTTTGGCGGGCATATCTTGATTCATGGTAAAAGCTCCACTCGCCAGAGTCATGTCTTCCCTCTCCGCCGACGCAGCAAATTGAGGTAAGGGAGGAGGATGATAAGATGCGACTATTCGGCGTAAAGCTGATGATTCATTCGAGGTTTATTCTTCGCGCGCAGCCCTTGGCCTTGAATCCCAGGTGGATCACCCTCACAACAGACGTAAGATACTACGAGACCATGGGCCTCGCAGCTGTTTTTGTGAGCGGGCGAATGGAGTAACCCCCACCCACAGCGAGGGGGAAAGGAGGGAAAGAAGGCAGCTTCCTGCTTGATGCGTGGCCTGACCTGGAGCTGCAATGCTTGGACGCAAGTCTCCTTGCTTGATCGTAAGCAAAGGAAAAACGATTAGCAAAAATATCCCACATTTCAATTCAATAGCGAATGTTAAAAAGAATTCTGAGATATAATGAATGAAGAGCAGGCAGGCAGACCTACTCTGAATAGAACCACAACTGAAGCTTTCGTGTAGTAGAGTGAAAAACGAAAATTATTGATTTGTAATGTTAGCATCGTTAGTAGCCGATGAAGTGTAAAAGGAACTATCTCACCTTCACCGTTGAAGTGCGTGGCTTGTACACCCCACTTCTGAAAGGAGGTACACAGCTGGACTCTTCTATAAGCTATTCTTTCAGCTCTATCATCTCGGAAATAACCACGCACAAATAAGCTGAATCCAAGGGAGAAAAACGATTGTTATTTCGGGAAATTAATGGACTTAGCATTATTTATACAAAATACAAAACGTGTATCCATCGCGCAGCATCCAGGAGAAAATCTTATTTTCACTGTCTTAGCTTAACGTAGGTAGGTACATATATTATGCCTGACGCGGAGAAAGGACCATCTTCTAACGAAATTTTATTCCTCTAATTTCAATATCGGGTGCCAATGATCGCGCGAGTCGCACACTTCCTTATTGTATGCATCAATCAGTATTACTGATGATTAAACATCGCTCACGCTTCAGTTAAAGAGTTCTCCGGTTAGGAAATAATATAGAAAAATGCGCTATGAAGGTTCATAGGCTTATTCCAAACTGCACAAAAAATTTTGCAAATATGCTTCATTGACTAATCATTCATCGGAAAAAAGAACGGCAAGTTAGTTGTCGCGATGTAAATTTCCGCGGGTCTTACAAGGGGAGTGTCCGATAACCGGGTCGCCGATCTTGATGAAAATTCGTATGCATATAGAACTCCGGATGCTGTTCACGAATCACCCCACATATGGGCGTATATATCCAGTAGTTTAAGCAAAAAAGGCGTTTAAACATTTTTGGGCTATACAAAAACCCTATTTATCAACATCCGGGTATCAAGGGTGTTGTAGTCTAGTGGTCAGCGTACGGGGCTGCGGTGCGGAGGGGCCGTGTTCGATTCCCGTCGACGAAAAAATTTTTATGCCTCTTTTCTTTTTTTTTCCTTCGTGGATTTCGATCTTAAAATCTAATTTTTACTTTCATATTCAAAGTTTTTTTTAATGAGTGGAAATATTTTTTTTTTCGCGAATACCATACGGCTTATTTTTTTTCTTTCGCGCGAAGTCTACGTAATTTCTTTGTTTCCACATTCTTTAACCATGCAGACTTGATTTGTTCTTTCATTTGCAAGATCTCCTGTTGATATCATAATTATAAAATAGTCTAAATAATTGTTACATCATTATTTATTAGACCCACGATCACAGATCCCCGTTTTCTTGTTTTGTCAAATATTGAAAAAAGGAGGGGAAAATGTGATCGGCTTATCTACTAATTTCTGTAATCGAATCACCATTTCTCGGTCAAAAGACATACAAATAAATACATTGTTATAAAGCTCGTCGAGAAAGACTCGTGTTATAAATGGCGAGAGTGACCACTTGCAGAAAATTTCCATGAGCCAATAATTTAATTTAATTTACGGTTGTTTTCCGAATGCATTATTGCCCCTCTCTTCGACCCTTCCTCCAAAAACTATCTGTAGGGTTAGAAAGGGAGTGCAATTCGTTGCATTTTTAGTTCACCGTCAACATTTGAACCGCAAGGAGCTGTGATTCTCAAGCAGTTGTGCGTCTGTGATTTTTCTTGTCGGAGTCGTGAGTCTTGAGAGTTGCCGACAGGATATTTGGTTTCATAAAATCCTGAATTCAGGTATGCAATTTGAGTTTTAATTCGCTGTACATATATCTCAAATTTAAATTATTTTATGATAAATTAAATTAATTAAGAAATTTCTTTGGTATGCATCTGTATGACAAAGTATAATGTAAATTACAGGCTACTCCTAATTATGGATTCGGTACCTGGAACATCTTCCGAAAGAAATAGTTCTACCAGTAACGAAGATGGTCAGGAAAATCTCACCTTGTTTTCTGAAGCCTTCCGTCATTGTGCCTTTCTCCTGCGTGATGGTGGATATATTTCGGAGTCTGCTAATGGAGAGCCCTCCCCGCGCTCCGTAGCAGTAGGAGAGGAAATGTTTTCCAGAATTTTGGAAATGATGGATGAGATGGATTTTGAAACGGTTGACGAACTAGTGGGAGAAGATGACCCCGATGGTACGGAAGAATATTTGGAATTATCGTCTGCTTCCACGGAGGACGACAATGGGGGAGAGGAGAAGTCGTCGTCTTCGAGTGACGTTAACGTCGGACCTTCACCAAAGAAAAGATGCAGGGTCCCCTTGGAAACAAAAATTAAAGCGGTTACTGTGGCTAAACTCAATCCTCGGTGGTCATTGAAGTCACTTCGCTCTCGTGTGACACGACGTTTAAAACGCCTTGAGGAACTAAAATCCTGGGAAAAAGATATTCGTTCCGGTGGAACCAAGAGAGATAAGTGGGATTTAATCGACAAATGGACTTATGACAGTTTTTGCGAATGCAGAGCAAATGGCGAGCATGTGACGACGAGAATGGTACAGCAGTGGGCTGTGGCAGCAGCATCTCAATTTTTGGCCGAGGATTTTCAGTTCAACGCTTCTATGACGTGGACAAATCGTTTTAAACGTAAACATAAGATTCGACAGAGGAAAGTCACCCGATATGTGAGTCAAAAGGACAGAAAGTCTGCGGAGGACACAATGAAAGTAGCTCTTCTGTTCCAGGAACAAAGCAGGAAGCTGATTCCAATGATTGAACCATCATTGGTAATTAATACTGACCAAACGGGATGCGAGTACCGTGCCCAAATTAGACGTACGCTTTCTTATCAAGGCGAAAAAGCTACAGAAGTGTGCGTGAGCCAGTTAAAGAAAATGACTCATTCATACACAGCACAATACAGTGTGACATGTTCAGGTGAACTGTTACCAAAGGTGTTTATTTGCTTGCAAGAGGTAACAGGAAAGTTTGGACCAAGAGTCACATTGGAGGTGGGAGGTGCAATGGACAGGTACAGAAACGTATTTGTGACTTGTTCCAAATCTGGGAAACTTTTGACAAGCACGTATGAATTGTTTTTGGACAAGGCATTGGCGCCATACGTGAAAAAAGAGAAGTTTCTTCTTTTCATCGATTCCTGGGCGGGGCAAACGAATCAGGCACTGTACGACGAACGGTTTGTGGATGACTTCAATGAACCTACCTGCACAATTAAGGTTATTCCACCAAAATGTACTCCAATTTGCCAACCCTGTGACGTTTATTTCTATAGACAAGTGAAAATATTTATTTCACGAATCCAAAACGCGACAACTCTTCTGCGAGAGAACCGTGATTTAACAAGCCGGTTGGACATGATAAAATTCATTCGCTCATTCACCAACAGTTGTCCGCGGCAGTGTTTAGACCAATGCTTATGTATTCATGGTTTGCTTCAGGACTCTCTAGCGAGCGACAGGTTTTCCTAAATGTAAAACAAGTTTTGTTTCCAGAAGATATTTTGAAATCAAAATGTGATTGTGGTGAACAAAGTTTCGCAAGGTGTTCTTGGTGTTCTAAATTTTTGTGTTTTAAATGTTTTTTTGATGACTACCATCCGGAGAGATGCCAACAATGACAGAAAGAGATATAATGGCAATTGACTTAATTACCTTGTAAATTTATTATTGCCGGAAATTAAATTAAATTATTGGCTCATGGAAATTTTCTGCAAGTGGTCACTCTCGCCATTTATAACACGAGTCTTTCTCGAAGAGCTTTATTACAATGTATTTATTTGTATGTCTTTTGACCGAGAAATGGTGATTCGATTACAGAAATTAGTAGATAAGCCGATCACATTTTCCCCTCCTTTTTTCAATATTTGACAAAACAAGAAAACGGGGATCTGTGATCGTGGGTCTAATAAATAATGATGTAACAATTATTTAGACTATTTTATAATTATGATATCAACAGGAGATCTTGCAAATGAAAGAACAAATCAAGTCTGTATGGTTAAAGAATGTGGAAACAAAGAAATTACGTAGACTTCGCGCGAAAGAAAAAAAATAAGCCGTATGGTATTCGCGAAAAAAAAAATATTTCCACTCATTAAAAAAAAACTTTGAATATGAAAGTAAAAATTAGATTTTAAGATCGAAATCCACGAAGGAAAAAAAAAGAAAAGAGGCATAAAAATGTTTTCGTCGACGGGAATCGAACACGGCCCCTCCGCACCGCAGCCCCGTACGCTGACCACTAGACTACAACACCCTTGACACCCGGATGTTGATAAATAGGGTTTTTGTATAGCCCAAAAATGTTTAAACGCCTTTTTTGCTTAAACTACTGGATATATACGCCCATATGTGGGGTGATTCGTGAACAGCATCCGGAGTTCTATATGCATACGAATTTTCATCAAGATCGGCGACCCGGTTGTCGGACACTCCCCTTGTTAGATGGGAGTTTAATTCTTCCGAGTTTCGGGATTTCCGCCGTGAAAAGATGGAACGATGAGGTGGAAATCCAGAAAATCATCGTCACCTCATCGTTCCATCTTTTTACGGCGGAAATCCCTAAAATCGGAAGAATCAACCTCCGACAAATTAGTTGCGTTTAACTGTTTGTACCTCGTGGGCATGAACACACATTTAAGTATACTTTTATGAATTATAACTTCGTAAATCATGCAAGTACGTCGTGAGAGTTCATCTTAATTTAAGGAAACAAAAAAGAGCTTCATCGCGATGTTTTTGAAAGATACTCGTTGATACGAAATTTGATATTACGAAGTGCCGATTTTTCCGGTTCCGTCGACTTCGTAATTTCGAGTTTCTACTGTAATATCCGGCGTTTTTATCTGTCTCAGTCGAAAAATTAATTAATATAACCAACTAAAAATATATTTTTGACATTATTAAACGTATAAATAAACAAGATTCAGTTCGATATACTTTATTTTAAAATTGAACTACTCATTTTTGTGATATAAACCTTCAAACTCAGGGAATGGAGTTTTACAACGGACATTAGGTGCTTTGAGCTCGAATATAGAACCCCCCAGACTTGTTCCGCGAAGATTTCGGCCAAAAATGGGGGGGGGGATATATTCGGAGCAATATTCGGAGGAATACGGTACGGTACATATGCGGTTTCATGGACCGTGTAACCACCGATTCGTCCATTCGTTTACGCAAACGTACATGAATCCGTTCACGTAAACGTACATGAAACCATTCACGCAAATGTAAATGAACGTACGTAAGTACATGTTCGTACATGTTATCTACCGTGTAACCAGAGATTTTCTCGATTTTGATGATAGGACTTCCTGTCGGCAGATTTCTGAACCTATTGGCCTTGGCGGCTCCGTCGACAAAAACTACTCGACTCGAATTTTCGAGTACTCGCACATCCCTACTAACTTCCACTTATCAGACATGACAGTGATAGAAGAAACTTATTGTGCTGAATTTAACTTGGAGTTGGAAATATTTGGATATTGTTCTGTAAGAAAAACTTTTTCATCTCAGGACACAGGTCAGCCTCTTGGTAGTGAAAGAAATTTCTCTGAATCCCACATGGGAAGCTTTTTAAGAGCAGTAACCCATTCATGAAGTGATGCTGAACTGAGGGACTCTTGCTCCTTTTACCAAGACTAAATTTTTGTTGCACTAGAATTATCTCCAACCCATCATATCAAATACCAATCCATCTGTAGTGATAAGCAAAGAACCTCAGATGTGAACATGAACACAAGCAATTCCATATTTTAACTAGCTAGTAAACAACAGGAAGATGATGGAAGTGATACCAAGGCTATAGTTAGTAATACTGGGTTTCATGTTATACCTGTATGTCATAATATTGGTATTCTACTCACGGCCAATCATAATAATGATTCAATACATAATCAATATAAGTGAGGGAAATACGTTAAAACACAAATATACAAAGGTTGATAGTGGGAGTAATTAGTGGGAGTTAATTGCTTCTGTGCTCCAGAATCAGAATTTTATTCATGCTTAATCAAATCAGCACTTCCTTGTATAAATACATAGATATCTAAGAATGATAAGGCAACCTTACAGTATCGTAGGCAATTTTCCACCAGTAAAAATTCTTGATAATCATGAAATAAGCTCTAATTATACATAATAAAGTCACTACAGTAATGGATTTCAAATCAATTAATATCAATAACTACATCACATCTAATTGCCACCAAAATCTTGACAGAGTACATTATGTTGGAGGCCAGCTACCTGGCCTAAAAATTATAAAATATAGAAATACAGTAAACTAAAATACTAACAACCTTAAAAAACATGGAGACTAAAAGCTTAATGTATATTTTTTAAATTAATTTTGTTTCCCTTTCCACTTTACCAGCATGTTCATTAAGAATATTCTATTTTTCTGTACTACCCAGGTTATACAATGTAAGCCACTGATTCCTCACAAAGCTAACAACATTGAGACAGCTGGCCACCTCCCCAATAACAGATTTTGGGAAAAAATTAGTTAAATGTTTCAGCATACCTGAACTGTGGCTTATTCCAGCTCCACCACACATGAGATGTGGCTGCTGTGACCCATCTGAGCTACCGGATGCTCCTTGGGGGCCACTACCAAAAGGCTGCTGGGATATCAGCGAACCACCACCGATACCAGACTGCTGCTGATATAAGTGCTGCTGGTGAATGTGGTAAGGGCCTGGATGGACCAGTAACCCACTGTTTCCACCACCACCAACCATGCCGGCAACACCCAAACCCCTCCGTGGCCTCCCCTCAACCATGTAGAGAGTATCTGGTATGTCTGGTAGGTCCCTAAGGTGAGGTGGTCTCGGGGCTCGGCGAAGTCGAAGAAGTTCAGCCTCCTGAGCGACTCGTTCCTCAAGGAGAGCCTGAATATTGACCAAGATTCCATTTCTCAATTTAAAAAATCAAGTCCACCACCATAATTATAATTCACAGAGCTGGTAAAACGTAAACAGCATTCATTAGAGCACACATTGATCTAAAAAATTTAAGTGAAATTAATGTCTTGGATGCCAGACAAAGGATAACTATGTAGGAGCCAATCATCAATCCCATATTAAAAACGAAATTATTTTCATCGGCAAAAATCACAGTGAAACTATGGTTTGAAACAAAAAAGAGACTATTTAGACACAATGCATTTTTGACAATGTTACATCCTGATTTATTAAGTCTCTCATTTGCTAATCACATTGGAGGGGAAAGGGGATATCTTGTTATTCTGATTAGTATTACAGGAGTTAATTACACATTCTAAAAGTGAGAACTTCACTATCTTCAGTGTTAAAAAGAATATCACTATACATATTTGCAAGTACATACAAACACTAAAATTCATGCTATTATAATTACTATTATGCTCCTACTTATAGAGAGTTCTTTTGACTTACATTTAAAAGAAGTAAAATAAAAATAATGACATGGGTCATTGTGGATCCCAATAATAAGTTACCATATTTAATCCATGGAAAGCTGACTTCAAAAGTATGCTGGGAGTGAGTTTGTCAAGTTTCTTAAAAAGAAAAGAAAGAAATACTTTACTTATTGAAAATTAGGTGCTAATTTAAACATTCCCAAAATTACAAATAAACAGTACTTGTTCAAAAAATGTACAATAAATTTCTACTGATTAATTACATCAGGTTGTAGGCAGAAACTTAAAGCTACTGATATCAATCAGAGCTCATTGAGCCACAAAGATAATTTTAATTTCTAACATTTGAATGAAACTGGTACCAAGCTAACAAGTGAAAATAAGTATGTAACAGCAAACACAGAATGAAAATGTTAAAGTAAAACAGCATGCAAATATTAACTGCATAATTTAAGGACCACTACCAAATCACAGACAATAAGAATAATTGATTGCAACAAAAAAAAACTTGAAAAATAATTACAATCTTGGCAAAGCAGACCAGTGATCATTATACAAGCAGAAAAGATTTATTTAGAAGTCAATTGAAATAAAGTTTCATAAGCAAGTAGCACTGAAGCTTTCATTATTAGCTTATTCACCATCTAGCAATAATTTCACCGTCCATTTAGATAGAATTAACTTCACAGTGATGTGTCCAGAGGTCATATGTAAAATTAACTTATGTCCATGAAAAGGAGAATATCAGCAGCCATGATTCTAAGTTAAAATTATAAGAGTAATGAGAAAGGTACATTGCTCATACACTTGGACTGAATGTTTTTCAGGTAATCACACAACACATGAAAAATTAGGTGGTGCCAGGAATGGGCTGAGAGGAGCTTACTAGAAAGAGTAAAATTTGACTTTGACTATGCATGATCACTACAGCAGACTGATGATAGGATAATCTCACTCAGCATCCTCCAACAATGAAAGAAATGGCCACACAATTTCATAGAATTAAGGAAGAAAGAAGAAAAATTAAAAAGACAGAAAGTGGACGAAGGGATACTAAATGTAGTTAGTACAGGGTAATAATAGTCAATAATCACAGGTAACTACGAATGAGAAAGAAAATAAATGGCACTTTTGATGACATGAAGGGAGAAATTAAGAGAGAAGCTAGTAACAGCTCAATGGTGGAGGGATTTTTGAGTCCTGGATAATGTCCAGTTTTTCTCAAGGAAGGTAAAAAAAAAGCTTTGGTAAAATTCGACAAATTAATTAGAAGCAGTACATGAAATTATTTAAATTCAAAAAAATGAAATGAGATGTAAGCAATTGCCAAATACTATTTTTTTTCAATCCCACGCCATGTGAAAAATTGACCCTAACTCACTAATCACCACTTTCTGTTTTACGCATAAAAAATTTGGATTAGATCTGGTGAAATTAGCCATGGTTACTCAATATGAATAAGCCATTGTCCAACAAAAATCACAATTGAAATGATTTCCCATTACTTCATTATTTCAATTCATATTATTCAATTTTAACCATTACCAATAATAGCAATGGAATAATAATGGTTAGTGAAGAGAGGACAATGCTCTTGAACAAAAAAAAACACTTGAAGTGTCCTGGGAAAAATAAAGAAAGAGGATATCCTATCACTCAATTTCAACCACCTGTAATGTTCAACTCAAAGATGGTCTGGTCGGAGAGGGAACACTTTACTAGTAATACTGAGCCCAATGGAGTATGAAATTCACTCATCAGGGTAAGGGGAGACTGGTTCCTTCCCTGTATGGCCTGTGGTTTCCTACAATCATCTGGTACCAAGAAAATCACACAGGCTCTCAATTCAGTCATTATCATTGCATCCCACCCACATTGGTAGCAAAATGACTAACCTTGACTTCCTCGTAGTAAGGCATGAACAGACGGGGCCGAACAAATATTCCATTGGATCCAGCCCGGGAGCGCACCCACGCATCGGCCCGGCTGCCTCCACCACCACCCTCCCCTCCGATCATGTGACTTGGGGGAGTGCTCAGGAGGCCACGGCGGATAGCCTGTGAGAGGGCATCCGTGCCGCAGTTGCCTCCTCCCCCCCCAGCCCCACCCCCAACGCCCCCACCTCCGCCCCCTCCCCCTCCTGCACCACCACCCCCACCACCACCAGGTGGCAGCACATGGTCCACTCGCACCAGCGGAATCAGGTCCGATATAATTTCACGCAATTCACCATCACTCAAGTCCCTCTTCTTCACACCCTTACGAGACACTGAGTGTGCCGTGTGGCTCAAGAGGTTGGGCTCTGCGAAAAAGAAAGGCAGGGAGGTGATGTCAAAATCTATTGACACGAATGAGCCCCTAAGCAGATGAAACAATCCCAATCCAAAACAGACATCAGTCGCAATTGCTATATTCATTCACTCGTATGCTCAATATTGTTCAACTGCAAGGCTGCAAGGGACTACTCTACCGAGATGTATATTTCTGGGGAAGCTTAAGAAATGACCATTTGAAAATCAAGACAGTAAAATCTTTTTCATTTTAAAATTTATTTAATGATCTAAAAATACTCAATATATTGCAGTGTTGAAATATCAAGCATATTTTTGGGGAATCTAAAAAAATTACCACTTGAATATTACAAAAGGAAGCAAACAATAAATATCAAAGAGATGCAAGAAAAGCAATAGCAACTGCAATATTCTTCATGTAATAAGTAATAAAATATATACATAAGTGAATATACAGTTTAAATGAAACATAATAAGAGTTGGCATGGGAAGCACTGACCATATGGGGTTAAAATAGCACTTAGTTGTGAATCAATATGTGGAAGGCCCAGCCTTCACAAATAAAACCTGGGGATGATTTTTGAGCCATTCTTTTGAAAAAAGTTGTCTTAAACATAGTAAAATACACTACAAGAATAGGCTATGAGGGAAATACTGAAAAACCCTTGAGCCTGGAAAACAATCAACGTGTTACGCGTACATGACCGTGAATGTTAGGTTGTCTGGTCAGCAGACATAACCATAATGTGTAGAAATTTGTAGCACAAGCCGATCAGAAAACATAAGAAAGTTAACTGTCACTGATGCAAAACACACAGCAACTCTGGCCCTATGAGTACATTAGATGCATAGAGATGAAATTTGCCCATTTCTTAAAGTACACTGTAGTTGTGTCCACTGCCTATATTTCATGTGTCATGTTAATCACGTTTCACGTACACACATGTTACACATTGACTGTGTCCCTATCTTTTGGATTAGGCAGATGTGAAGATGACACAACATTTGTGAATGTTGAATTGCAGTGCTTTTTCCTCTGAAACATAACAATAATTTTCCCTCTGAAAGGTTCTTACCTCTATCTTCCATTCTTCGGATGAGCTCATGCTCTCCCCATCTTAGCACAGCTTGCAACACTTCAAGTTCACTAGCCTGAGAAGTAGAATGAAAAGAATAAAATTTCATTCAAATCTTATTTTAAAATTATATTTCATGCAGTGCATGTTGATGAAACTATGCAATGCATTTTGCCAAGTCAGTGTTAATAAACATTATTATTATAAATCTGAACAAATTATCAGACAGGATAGTGAATGCTAATGAACATATACCTGCAGGAAGTCACTGCCCAATGCTTCAGCCAACTCGGCCTTTTCCAATCTGTACATCACAGGTGACCAGGAAATCGTTTGGAACTCTTCCCGCAAGAAGTTAGCTGCTTGGCGCCGTACCCACGCAGACCCATGGGGTTGAGCTCCCCACCGTAGAACGCATGGGAGGGTCTCCACAGTCAAACCCTGACAGATGAAAGAAACAGCACGATCTTTTAGGATGGCCAAAGATTTCCACCTTTCAAATACCATGACTCATGACAAATGTTACACCACAAAAGTTTGCCAAATCAAAAGGGTACTCAAGAGATAAAAGTTACATACATAAACTCAGACAGATTCACAATTCTATCGATAAAAATTAAATTAGGAAAATTATGACCAAGAGAGAGAATGAATGGTTTAGTACTTCCTTGGCATATTATATCATTGAAGTTCATGGGTCTTTCACCATAGGAGGTAGACTGATGTTAACTTTTTAATGGCTAACTGCTATCATCCTTAGTCTATCAATTTCCTAAGGATGATGACCAGGTTAGCCATTGAAATGTTGGCATGTCAGTACCTGACCAGGTGGAAGACCTTAAACACTTCAAATGATTCAGGGAGAAGGTTTCAGGCATACAAGGGAGACTTTAAAAAAGCATTTCAAGCCATTTGTGTTTATTTTCCATGACTTCCATGACCTATAGACAACCAGCCTAAATCAGCATTTAAATTCATTGGGCTATTGAGAACCTGGTTGAAAAACTCAATAAACCAACACACAAATCAAAATTCTCATAGAGTATGTATTTGGCATACATTACCAACTATAGTCTTGAAAAGGCTATATTGTAAAAATAAATATGGATAATGGCACTGAGTACTTAAATTATTTCAGCAATGTTTCTCACGTTTGGTATAATATTAAAATTTCTTTTAAAGTTCAAAGAATTGTGCCACAGAATTTCCAATGTTAGAAGTATCAATGGAAAAATGCAAATATTGGCATGATGATTTGATATGGTGTGGAAAATACTCTTTCTTGATATGTAAGGCAACAAAGGTTGCAGAAGCCAATGGTGCTCTTGAGAATTCAAACTTTGTATGAAAAGGGAAATCAATGTGGCAAGTTTTATGCTTACAAACTGAAATGATTTGATGCCTAATGGAACTAAACAATTCACACCAAGTTATACTAGTATACTGATGGAATATACACTAAATTTGAATTAAGACCATTTTAATTTAAACCATGGGCTCAAAAAGAAATTTGAGAGAATACATTTAGGAAGAATATAACTCTAAAAATTTCATAACAGGAAAAATAAAGCTTCACTGATTGAATTAAGTCATTGAGTCAAAAAATTCAATACATTATTTTGTCACAGGGAGTCAAAGTAGCAACATAAAAACATCAGCCTCTTTTCCTTCTCATAGCAATGCTCTTCAATTGAATGGTGGTTATCATTCTTTCTTTGACGAGGGCAATATGGGAGACTATAGAAAAATATATTGAGTGTACCTCCAAGATGAGATCTTCACAGCCTTGTGACAGGATGTCCACTTCAAGGAAACGTCCAATCTGATACAGTTCCATGGCTTCCTCCATTGCCGCAGGAGGACGAAGGGCAGCTGCCGAGTTTGCACCACACGAACTGCCAGTGCCCTGTTGCTGCATTTGGGATGCTCCTGCCCGACAACCTAAGCACACAGATAAAAGTGAGCATCCTACAACTTACCTGCCAACCACTGCAGCCAGATGCAATGTTCCCAGATGCGTTCCCATCAATCTTTGCCGTGTATTTCACTGTGACTTTATTTTTTGCCCTAAATGTGAATTGACACCAATTCACATCTTCATTTTATATTGATAAAAACTTGTAATTTTCAACATAACAATTGACCAATAGTATGATCTAAAAAATGAACTCTTTTGTGGCATTTTGTTTACATTCATAGCAAGGACTCTCCAAATACCCAGCAGCATGGGATTAAGAAGGACTGGGATGTACTAACAATATCTGATATTTGAAAACCTGTTAAATAAGTTTAATACCAATTTAATGACACAAAGCCTATCTTTGCTAAGCATGAATTTCTGAATTTATTAATGCCATTTTATGATGGCATTAGATATTAACTGTTTTCAGAATATTTGTTTTAAGGCAAATAACAACCTGGCTGGAAAATACTAAAATGCCCACATTTCATATGCCCATGTCATATGCTCACATTTGTGACTTTATACTTAACCTGACAGTCAAAGATGTCAAATAGACACTTTCATATTTAAAGAAAGTGAATTTTATTCTGTAAGCAGTTCTCATTATCAAATCTTGGGGGGGATCGAGTTTGATGTGGTGACTAGAGTACTGGTCTCCCAATAAATTCAACCCATTACATGGCGGAACAGTATTTCAAGGATTCAAATTTAACATCACATATTGAAATGCCCACTTATTTTAAAGTACACACAATATACATACATTCTAGGTATAATGTGGGTACATAACAACAAGTGGCCAGTATAACATGTGAAATTTAGTTCTAATACTGGTCTTCCATCCTGTTCATTATCACCTACTGGTTGATCCTCTTTATTCTGTGTTTCATTCAAATGCCATTAATAACTAAGCCTCTTCTTATGCACTAAATCTGCAGTTTTGGTTCTGTAGGGTTCACTTCTACTTTGAAAGAACATGTTGAAAGTTTCAGCAAAAATCAACCCTAAGTGACATCCTGAGAGGTGAAACCTAAACCCTTAAGCATATCATTCATCTCACTCTGTCCTAAAATCAATTTTATATTTGTTGCCACAGTGTACCACTTCTAACTTGGAGGTAAAATTTTCAGCAGCCCAGAGTTGACAATGATTTGATAACCAAGGTTTGGGATTGCCAGGAAGAAAGCAATGAACACACTACATAGAGAAATATCCTCACCTTATGAAGAGAATGTTCACAATAAATAATTACAGTAAAACTTCAACATTCATGTCATTTTATTGGGCTACCTATGTCATTTTATTGGCTGGTGACCTATCACTATCTGCCACTTCCCCTTCTGCGGCATTGCGGGGTGATATTTAGATGAAGATGTAATAACAAGATGTTCTTAGAACTTGTTCCCACAACCCAAGTGTGTCACACACTTTTCCCTAATACTACCACCTGAACCTTGAAGCCAGAGTTGAAAAAATTTACTCATTAAATGGGACTAAAACACAAAGTTTATTAATAACTTTTACAAAACCACAGATTTAAAAGAACACGACCCAGGTTTCAGCGAATGATCACCATCTTCAGCTATAATCTGAAGATGGTGATCATTTGCTGAAACCAGGTCTAGTTTTTTTTTAATATGTGGTTTTGTAAAAGGTAGTAATAAACCTGGTGTAATGGAGTATCACAAAATTACTTCAGAATGTTATTTATTGGGACTAAAACAGTCGCGAAGCACAGTACAATTTTTGATTTCATAATGGTTCAGTCTATACTTAATGTCAGGGATTGCCAAAGTGGTCAATACAGCCAATATTGTCAATATCATACCCCATGGATTGATATGACATTTTTAGGGGCTAATTCAAGCATGGGAGTCAAGGGAAAAAAGTTAAGTTAGAATTATCAATACAGTACATGCATACATTTTTGGGATCGTAATGAAAGAATACCAGAACAAATATATAGGAAGGGATATAAACAAGACGCATGATTTCATGTCAGAAGTGGAGTGGTTCAATGAAAAGTTGAAAAGTTCTTGAAGGGGTCAACTGTCAAAAAAACATTGAAAACCCCTGCTTTAAATAATCGGTCAAACGAAAAACATTTTGCCACACATAAATTTGATTCTATGGTTTTTCACCACAATTGCCAGTGACTGCAGCATAACCTTCAAGACAGGTATGCATGGCAACGGACATTTACTCCCATCTTCCTTTTTATACAGCCCCTTATTCACAAAAGGAGACATTGCGAGACTGATGCTGGGGATGCAAATGATTAGGGCTGTGCGAGTCTCGACTTTTCGAGATTCGAGCGAGATAAAAGTACTGCTCGAATCTCGCTCGATTTCGAGCTCAATACGCTCGAAAAACGAGTCTCGAGCTTGTCTCGAGATTTCCGTCGTGGTGGACGTAATTTTACGGGGTCTTGCGTTATAATGCGACGTAGTAAATTTTTATTTATTCCCTTCCTTTTACATGATAATTTCATGATGTCATGCCATAAAATGTAGAGATATCTCTTAGTTCTAGGCCTAGACTCGAGAAGTTAGGAGACCCTAGGCCTCGGCGTAGGGCCTAACCGAGCCCCTGCTCTATTTCGTAATCGGAGGCCTAGTACCTACTAGCAAATGACGCATAAAATAGGCACGTATGAACGTAGGCTACTTCTAGAACTAGCATAAACCCAATAAGTAAAAAAAAGTTACAGAAAAATCCGGTTATTCTTGCCCATCTTTAAAGGAAATCTTCAATTTAATCCCGTGTACTGTGAATTTCAACCGTAACGAATCAATACATTGCATTTTAATGGAATATATATTATTATTTTATTTTCCCATCTTTCAGCACGAAAAGTTATGGGTTCAAGGTGTTTACTTGTTTACGCAATGATAAATGCGCCGGAATCCCGGAATGCTCACGCAAAGCTGCTTTATGACCTTGAGATAGCAACCCTGTCAGCTGTTCCGAGAGACGAGATGAAGCTCGCCTTTGGGTCGCCTGTAAGCACGCATGTCTTGACACTTGCGCACGTTGTTGAGCGGAATAAAGTAAATGTTTGTCCTTGACCGATGCCAACAACCGTGGCAATTGGGAAGATATGTGACATTGTAGAATTAGATAAAACATCACAACTGACGGTATCAGATGGCTAAAACTCGCTTAAATGCTTGGCAACAAATTTTTCCGGTATAAACATGTTCACTCACTACCTTCCCCATGTCTACGTATATAGGTCTGTTTAAGTTGCGTTGTCTGTACTTTTCCAATCTAGAGCTTTAAGTGGAATTCGATACACGGTTCGGGTTAGCCAAAAATTAAAATAAATTGAATTGAAGAACCAAGAAATATGAAAATTATAGCGAACTCACTGTAATTTAAGACAAAGAAATTACAATTTTTAATAAATGACAATTACAATTGATGTTATCGTAGATGCTACCTGCTCTGTTTTTAAGTACCCTTTCGCGCCGGAGCCTTGCAATGAAAAATGCTTCCCTTGTCATTAGTACCGTGAGCATATCCTTGTATTTCTCCGTACGGAACTCACTCTTGGCAAGGAATCTCACAGACATACTCCTCGTTTATCTTGTATCACAAGTCAGGGAAGCCGGACCCTTTCCTCGATCACTCGGCAGAGGTGATAACGACCCTCTTCTCAGTACCATCCCCACTCAGCCAACTATTCTTTTACTCATTTACTAAAAATATTTGCCGCCTAATATGAAAATACAGGCCCAGCAGTTCATACCGAATGTTCTGTTCTGCATTTGTTTATTTTAAACGGAACTTTACCGTTATTATTAGCAACCTTTTTGCTAAATGAACACTCGACCATTTTTTAAATAATAGAGTCCCGTTCAAAATGCGGAAATGCACAGAAAAAAACTTTATAAATGTAACTCTGAGTTCATACTTTCCCAGCATGCTACAAATATTGTGATACTTATTGTTATCGTTATATATCCACCGAGTATGTAAACAAATGCTTGACCACGGACACACAGTGAAAGCATCTACCATGCTGAGACGAAAGATTGGAGATTACCCCTGTCCGCATGCCACGGAAGGGTCCAGCGAAGAGCGGGGCGGGGAAACGATAAAGTGGTCATTTTTAGGGTCGATCCCTCAGTCGGGTCTACATAATCGACGCAACTGAACCGGTTTTCCCCAGAAGACCCCCTTCACCCACGAAGAGTTCTTCGTCTCTTATCCCTGATCACGACGAAATTCATCTGGGCGTGACTCATTCAGCGAGAAAGAGGAGTAAGTAACCCGAGAAGATCTCTCCGCCTTATCAGTGTCTACCCCCGCCCAGCTTCGCTTCGACCCAGGTGGCCACCACTAGTGGGGGAGGAGTTGGGTCACATTTTGGGGCTTCTGCAGCCAACACTTTTTATGCTTGCTTGCATCTCGCTTAGCAGCGACATGCAAGCGATGTTGACATGCCGTTATTTCACTTGCGTGGAAAGATCTACGCCATTTATTAATGACATTCTTATGCTTCAATTGAAAAATCTACGCGTGGGCGCGGTTAAGTTCGCTGCGAAAGGGCGGAATACGAAATTTTACCGTTCAAAATGTTGCTTGGATTTATTAGTTATCCCATCTAACAGACGAAATTTAATATGGGAATAATGAATTTTCCTCATCGAAACGGATGAACTGACAGCTTTCTAACAAGTGCGAAAAAGTGCTACAATGTTCCGACATTTCTATGCATTGGTGCGACGCGTAGCTATTTCGCGGATAGATTTCAACGGGCTCTTATGATTTTTCATAAACACATTTGATTTACACTTGATTTCCACAAGTTTAAATGAAGTGCTGCGTGACGATGAAGAAGATAAAAGTGATGAGGACATCATCCCAAAAAAGAAGACATCCTCCAGCCATTAAATACCTTGCATCATTTCCCATTACTTCACGAAGTTTATGATGATTTTATAGATAATTTAAGAATTATTTAAAAAGTAATCCACTCAAAATGGAATGGTAAAAAGTGCAAAAAAGACATCACAAAATATTTTTTTAAAAGGTAATTCTGGAAATGAAATTTTACTTTCAGAGGGGTTTTTCTTCATTATCATTTTGCCCAGGCAGTTTATTTGTTTGCTATGCAATGCTAGTAAACTTTCTTTGAGTGGTGTACTTTTT
This sequence comes from Platycnemis pennipes, assembly GCA_933228895.1. Lineage (NCBI taxonomy): Eukaryota > Metazoa > Arthropoda > Insecta > Odonata > Platycnemididae > Platycnemis > Platycnemis pennipes. The sequence goes on from OW121853.1 coordinate 61,410,164, forward strand.
CATTTAATTACCTTGGATAACTTTTTTAAACTGCCTTATTTTCAAATTTTATCTCTGTTCAATTCATACTCTTTCACTTGCATAATTTTCTAATTATTTACACCATTGATTAACACTGGATTGCCACATATTTAAACGCTAAATCTGTAATTTTGCCTGAGCAGCCAAAAAGCTAGATGATTATGTTCTGAAATTCTATTGTACGTTTTGATTTAAAATATAATTATCTATCCACCATAATTAAAATAGTTTTTATTTTTACAGTGTAATATGTATGCAATAATGATCCCTTAGTAGTGAAAATAGTTCCAATGTCATTGTGTTCTCAAACGTTGTGAAATGTTAGAATATTTTTCAAAATCCGCTCATATCTTGATTTTATATAACACCCCATCTTTGGGTCCCAAGGTGTTATGTAAAATGAAGACTACTGTAATGCTTAAGCTTAAACTTATGTTTGTGTACGTACGAAATTAGTATATGCATAGATAAAAGTCTCTACTGCAATTTCAGTGTGCTTAAATCTCGCTCGATCTCGCTCGAGATTCAAGATTTTTTCAAATTCTCGCTCGATCTCGCTCGAATTAAAAAAACCCCTGCTCGCACAGCCCTACAAATGATACAATTATTTTCTGAAACTATGTAGGGAATACAGGTTAAGTGTCATGGCTCTCTTCCACATAGGCCTGGGTTTGTGAAAAAAATACAAATATAGAATTTTCCTCCCTATAAATCCTTCGTAGGGCATGATGACATAAACAATAGCCATGACCGAGAGAGACGCCACTGTAATTATTATTTTATTGCTTTACTTTGACCAATTGAAGCCCTCCTATTCACAGAAGTATCCTTGCATTTTCAAAATTTAAACACATTAGGCCTGTCGTCATCCCGAAATTTTCGTAGAAAGTCTGACGAGGGACATGATTGAAAATCCAGCAAATAATTTGAAAATTAAAATATATTGTTGCTACTGCTGTAATTTCATGGGATTGGGCATTTTACAGTGATTCCGCAAAATGTTCGAAAGGAAAAATTTTGCCCATTTTGAGATTTGAACCTGCACCATAATGAATAACTTTAACAGCACTTTAACCCAGTATGCAACAGGGATTGCTAATCCCTCGATGCCCTACAAAGGATTTATAGATAGGAAAATTCTATAGATGCATTTTTTTCACGAACCTGGACTTATATGGAAGAAATCCATGACACTTTTCCTACATTCCCTCCAACATTTCATAAAATAATTTCGTCATTTGGATTGCGAGCATCAGTCTCGCCATATCTCCTTGTTTGAATAAATTCATCTGAAAACTTAATGTCTTAATATTATCTACGTTTGGCCAGAACCCTCTACAATGTAACATTTTCAAAATAAAGTCTCTGGAGGATAATAAGGTTCAAATTTACCATGCTTTAGAGGAGGAGGAGGATGAAAATCCCACCCCGTGCATTCCCACATACCATGCTGTCAGCTGGAATGACCTAATAACATTATATGCTGCTGCCAAATTAAAGAAAAACAGCACGTCAAAATTTTGCATTAGGATGTTTCGTGCCTTTGAAAGTTCACAAGTCGAAATTCGAATGTCATGGAATAACAGAAATAAATAGAATTTAAGTCTGCTATAATGTGTGCTGACTAAAGTCAAAAATTTGCTCATTATCAGGCACACCTGTTATTACCAACTTGAATTTTTATCCATCCCAACCATTGTATCATATTGACCAGTTATAAAGATGACGACCTAGTATCTGTAGCAATCCATCAGAAAATGAGCAGAAAATCGTAATTTCAAGTTATGCAGCCGGGGCGACAATCACAGCCAAATCGACAAATATAATTGCAATGTAACATTTGAGGAAGACGATGGTAGTTGGTAGTGCACAAGAGAATTATTTTCTCTTTCATAATTTTAAATTGCCGCTTAAGGAGTAAGTTTGTATATGTAACTTTGTCATCCATGAGTAAAGTGTAAATATTAAGTAACTTTGTCTTTCATGACAATTATAAATGTAAATCTGAGTGTCTTATATAATTTATTTCCCCAAATATTGTAGTCACATGGGCAAATAAAGTATATTATCATAATTATATCATAGGGTGTAGAGTTCTGCGATTCACGCACCCAGGACAACTATCATGGCAAAATCAACTCTTTATTGCCATATGCCAGAAATGACCACTCGTTTAAACTGACTAAACTTTGTATCCTTCTTACTGAAGACAAAATACAGCAAAAAAATCACTCACAATAATGATATTCCCACTGTAACCCACACTAACTACAGTTGACTTCTGTATATCAGGCTGCTGATTATTACAGAAAAAAATAAGTATGATATTGCAGCAACTATTATTTCTGAGACCATACATATAAATGCATTCAACAGCATTACTGGACATTCAAAAGGATTTTCCGTGGGAAGAGACATTTTCCATTCAACCTGAGGCTCTCAGATTACCCCTTCAAAATTCATCTTCAAAGTTCGGAACTTCTAGGAATAGACAGTTTATTGAATCCACGTTTCATTTTAGTCCAAAGCATCATTTTATTCCATTGAAGGTAAAGATAAATTTAGTTAGTGATGGGAGAATGTCAACTTAGGACTCTGACACTTTACTAAAATGAGTTTTTCCTAGAAATACCTACATCATGGCAAATATATCTTGTTCTCACATGCCCTAATGTACTCTGGTATTCATATTTTATAGAGCAGCATGTAAAGGAAAAAAATACACACCAACTAGAAAGCTTTTTTAATGACATAGATTCGTAAAATTATTATTGATGTATTTCACTACGATCATTTCCCTGTCACCATCATAGTGAGATTGCCTTCAAATGTGGTGACAGAATAATAGGAGATTTCATGGAAGGAAATCAGAATAAATGATTGAAATTCAGCAGTCAAGACATAATAATTTTTAAAAATCTAAAGAAAATTAGGGGATGGAATCTGAATAATTATTACAGGGAAGCATAAGAAATGCTGCTCTTGTTGACAAAACTAATTAGAATTCTGCACAAAGTTCAAAGCATTCAAATGATTTATTACCTCCTACGATTAAAATTTGATCATAAGTCAATTCACAATGAAGTTCTCTTCTGTATGAATTATGAACTTAGCAATTTTAATGAAACCAAATGCCACAAAAACTTGAAATAGCAAATGCGATACTCTATAACCCAGGGCAACATATTTTTGCAATGACTGCTTGTCAAAATTAAGAAAAGAAGTAAATGCTGTTTGCCATTAGTGATTCAAATATAATGATTAATTAGCAGAATAACTTCAGATGTTAAATTTTTATAGGACTGCTTCATGTTATATATAAAATGTTAGACCATCTAATGAATCATTCAAAGCATACTAGAGATGGTGGCGGTGGAGTTTTGTTTGCAAAATCATTGCAAAAACTTCTAAGTGCTTATGTGCAAATGAAATAAGAGTTCAAAAAAATGAATTCTAAATCATGTTAACTTAAGGATAAGAAAAATATTTACCCAAAAGTATTTCTGGAGGCTAAAACATAAATCTTGAAATTTGCAAGAGGCAATGATGTCCCATACAACTACTGTAGCTACAGAAAAGAAATAAATTGCTAAACACATCCACAGTTCAATATGTGGGCATGAACAGGCAGAGGAATGCAAGAAAAGACAAAAAATAGTGAAGCATGCATTCAGTAGGTAAAAAAACACATTACAATTAACAATGGAACATTTTTGCCTCCATAAATTTCAAGATGCATTCATATGCTAGATAAATTACCCAATTTTTTATCTGCACACTTCCTTAAATGCATCCGATCGGTCATCCTCAATCCAATGGTTTTCTTTTCTGGATCAGGAAGCTTTTTGTGGATATCTGCGGATATGGAGGGCTCTAATTGTTACCTCCACTTATTGGAGTACACGATTCACAATTATAACTGGATTCCTCCCCAGTTCATTTGATATTTCAAGGCAATCAAAATAAACTTGCAAATATGGGTGATACAAAGAGTACAATGAATAAATCAATTCAAATAATAAATGAACAAATGTACACATGAATCACAACAATGGAGGAAAAATGAGTTCAGCATTTTTTTAATGAGTTCCACTAAAGCATACTTGAATGCAAATAAGGGCATTCTGTGTTCAACATGTGATACTCATGTAAGTTCTTATCACATATGTTGTTAAGGCAAATATTCAGGCCATATGAAGAAACAATTCTTAATAATGACATGTGTTATGTGTTGATGAAAAGAGACAAATTACTCCAACATAAAAAAGGAAGGTAAATAAAGGAGTATCGTAAGGAAAACTGCAGATACATTTCCAAGTGAAATGTATTGGCTCTGCCATGAAAATTAATGTGACTGAGTGGATATATTCAATAACTAAAATGAAAAAGCATTTCAGATTTTTATCTTCAAGCAAAAATAAGTTTTACTGACACCATTATTTTCTGATTTTTCTGAGAGTCATACATTCAAACAATTTTGACTTTGCACTTAAGTGTCCACTCAAAACGGGGTTCCAATGACTTGAAAACAAATTAATGAGCATTCTTGGGGCCTGAGTATCATTATAAGCATTTCCATATTAAATATACCAACATTTTTGACTGTCCCTTCTTCAATTTGCATGAGATATACTTTTTTAAGCAGCAAACTCATAAAAAAAGGTATTTTTGTAATGTAAGCTTGCATTTCTTAATTCATTGCATGACATTAATGATTGCATTAGACCACCTTTCCATACACAATTACTAAGAATATATCATTCGGACAGTCAAGCATGGCACGAAGTGGAACACCAAAATAATACGATAATGCCAGACGTACAATACAGATTTTTCACAATTGCTGAATCAACAGATGATAATCAAATGAAATGTATGGTATTAAAAGCAGTCAAATAAAATGAAATCAAAGCAACAAAATCCTGAGTCTCTCATTCTTCCTTCATTTAACGCCCAATAAAATAAAAGCCAAACGCCAATTACTAAAACATTTCCACAATTAATGGCACATGTACAAACTATTTATCACAGGAATTAAAATGTATACAATGACAGATAGTGACAGCATGCAGCACAACTCACATATTGAACATGAAATTGCAAGAATGTTTACACTGAAAAGTTACTCAGCCAAACTTAGGCCTTGCACATCTTCAGTGACATTGATTAAGCCGGTAGGCTAAAAAAATCATTTACAAAAATAAACCAAGCCCTAGATATAGCAATGGCACATTTATTTTAGGCAAGCAGAAAATACCAAAATGCTAACTGTAAAAAAAAAAATCCCAGAGAAAAATAACTATAAAAAAATGCAACAGTTATCTTAACAATTACAAAGCAATATACATCGGACCGAGAGTCATATGCACCATTTCCCATTCACACAAGTCAGCAGTTGATACTACTTCTAAACAGCAACATTTCATTACCATGGCTGATGAATTGAAAACTTAAAATCCGAGCTGGAAATATTAACGTTTCACGAAGTGTTGTTCCACCACACATAATTTACTGATTTTATTAAAATTTAAAAAAGTACGGTTTACCCACTTAGAAGTAGAGCAAGCATGCACAGAGACTTTTGGATAGCAGACTTATAACTTCAATAAACACAACATAATGTGTTTTCCAATGAAAAATTTGATTATCTGAAAGTAATTAATCAATTAGTGGAAAGAGAGTGAAACCATTCTGATACTTAAGTGGCGGACCCTAAGCTGGAAGCAAACATTTAGTAAGATTGTTCTAAATAATATAAAATGTAAATTGGAGGGGAGAGCATGGGCCTTCTGGAGCCCCCCTGGCACTTAGACCTCTTTAGATCCATTGTGCCAACCCACATTTAACCTGCCTGCCACTTGCAGATGGGAAAAGAGCACCACGGCAGAGGTATGGAGAGGGGCTACCCATCCAACCCCGTCCTGGCCCAACGTTGCTTAACTTCGGTAATCTGACAGGAACCAGTGTATCAACCTGGCTAGGCCCTTGCCCTCTAAATAATATAACTCAGAGCTTGGTCAAACAACCCAAGTCAAAAATCCAATTTTACAACAGAACTTTGGATTGAAATGCCATTAAAGTGTTCAGTTGCTGAGAAGGACATTAAATTCATTGGAGTAATGAATGAAGAAGGAGAAAAACAGCTCTGAGTAGTTATACACTAAAATCTTATGAAATGGAAGATACATTCATCATATGTGATAAAAAATATTGTAAACCGAAAAGCAACATGAAGAGGTCTTTCTCAGCCTCAACAAAAGGGTTGACTAGATGAAACTAAGGTTATGGACAGAATAAAGGGTGGGCAGAAGAATCATTTTAATGGTTTTCTCAATATGATTGTGTAGAGTGTTTTAGAGGATACCTTGAATTTGGTCTGAAGAGAAGTCTGAAAGTTGTTTGAAGAAAATTCTTTAAAATTCTGCAATGAATTCTTCTACACCAATCTTCGATTCATAAGCAACATATCAAGTTACATAACTAATTATTTCTGAAACAGACTTTGTGAGATTTTATGGAACAGATGATTTTTCATTCACATCAGCAAATGATAATATTGTTCTCAAGAGTATTTTATTTGAAAATTTGGTATCATACATTCCATCTGTAAGGATGCAAAAAGAAGTACAGCAAAACCTACCATTAGCGAACTCCCTTAAAACGAGCACCTCCGATTAACGAGCAAATGGAGTTGGTACCGTCAAGCTGCCATCAAAAATCAAGCATTTTGACTCCCTTACAACGACCTCTCATACAACGAGAACCTCCCGACAACGAGGTAAAGAAGCCAGTCCCGTGAGCACTTGTTGACCTCTTTAGGACGAATTTCTTTTTCAGAAGTACGTGAGCTGTCATTTACTCTTGAAATCCGTGTTTTCTGTTTTCCTAATGTTCGTTAAAAATCAGGTGCATGTCTTTCGTGGAATTTTATGGATCAACATGGTCCTTTTTCGCAAATTTTCGTGGCATAGCCAAATAAGTCTTGAACCAGTACGCATGTGATTATTATTTCCTTTTGTTTTTGCCGTGTTATATTGTTGCTTTTTTATAGGTTTGCTGCAAATAGCGTAGTGACAAAGACTGGATTAGCATTGCCGCAAGAGGTTGGAAGTATCACAAGTGTTTGCTGCACACGGAACATCAGCGATCAAAAAAAATGTAATGTGCAGTATTTTTAGGTAGACGTATTGCAAATGGATATGCTGCGAAGAAGCCTGATGTAGATATGTTGAGCTAAATATCATATGCTCTGCATCAATTGACAACTTACGAGTTCATAAAGGTGACTTCAAAGCTCGCCTAAATTGGCTATTGTACATGCAAGAGTGTCGCGGGGGAAAATTATGTTTCTGGCATCTCTGCAAGTGTTAATTGTGATTCATTAAACTTACAGAAGAAAAAAGAAGGTGGAACTTGGGCACCAAAAAACACTCTGGGGTTGAGGCATCAGTAGATCCTGATTTGAGAAAAATTAGAGGCAAAAGTTTCCAGAGTTGATCGGGCAATACGAACCGAAAGACATTTTTAACGCTGTTGTAGCACGATTTTTCTAAAATAGAGATTTATTATGCTATTTTATGCCAACAGTGATGGTTCAGTGAAATTACCTCCACTTGTAATTGGAAAATCCAACAAAACTTTAAAAAATGTTTAAAAAATTGTACGACAACTACTATGTCCCTACGAACAGAAATTCTTGGATGACTGCTGAGATATTTCGAGAATGGGTCGTTGGAGTTGAAGCTCGAATGGGAGGTCAAAAAAGAAGATTCTGTTGTTTGTTGATCGCTGCACGGACCACAAATCGGAGGCTATAAATGTAAGAAATGTGACGGTGGTTTTCTTCCCGCCTAACTGCACAAGTCAGCTGCAGCAGACCAGGGAGTCATATCCCACATAAAGAGGGTGTGCCGACGACAATTGGTGCAGTATTAATTTATAAGGATGTAGAGTACCAGCAACCCAACTCTTCTCAGATGGAACATTCTCCAAGCTATGCAGCGTCTGTGGCTTTGTTGGGTTTAATTAAATTGAATCTAATTGTGAAGTGAATGCAAGCCAGGGGGATGGAGATTGGGAGGAATCAATGGGCAAGCTAAGCAGCCAGACGTTTCATTTGAAGACATCGTTAATATCGACAAAGGTGTAGTACCATGCTCTGCTGAAAGTGAGGCGAGTGAAAAAGAGGACGGAGAGCAAAGAGGACAATGAAGATCCAGAGAGGGAGTTTGTGAAACACAAGTCCCGAGAAGTCATTCTAGCACTGGACATGACTGAGAAATTCACGCTAACTACTGAAGAATGTAACAAGGATGCTATTAGACCATTCCGAAAAGTGGAGAATGCTGTTCTTCATGAGAGAACTAATAGTTTAAAGCTGGCAACTATTGACTCTTCCTTCGAATAATTTTTGAGTATAGTAATACAAATGCAAATATCAAAAGATTTTTTCAAGTAACCCATTCAAATTTTTTTGACTCTCCTGAGTCTAATTCACAGGAATGATACGGAAGAAAATGCCAATTTAAGATATATGTGTAAGCTCAAAGTTTCAAGGAGGTATGATGATAACATAAAGAACAAATCGAAGGACCGCAAACTGACCGCGAGAACCTTAATGGCATTGCCCACTGAAATAGCACAATAGCAAAAGTACCATAGAGAAAAAAATCATTTGCCTTGACCACGACTGGACCTCGGATAACCTGATTTCTGGTCAGGCATTTTAATCAATTAGGGTACCGCAGTTTTCGCAGTTCACAGTTTACTGCAGTAAACAGTTTTCCCTCTGGAATTTTCCGTCACCGCCACCGTCCAAAAGGTTAAGGCCGAATTTTGAGAAGTACTCAGGTGCTTACTACATCAGGGGGTCCGAGTCCTGAGTCAAGTTCATCAGAATCATTCAAGTCTAGACAAATGTTTTTTTCTCTGTGGAACCTATGCTATCTAACATAAGTAAGGTTAAAAATTCCGCATATTCCGTGGTTATTGCAACGTAACATTTTGCTTAAAAATATCTACTTCAAGGGCGGTGATTGACATTATGGCAATGGAGATGAGAATATATATGGTGTGGAAAATGTTAAATATCGCAAAGATGGAATAGTTTTTGAGTTATGAACTGTAAGTTTTTCATAAAACTTTCAGCAGATTTTTAACGACGAACAACGACAATCGTAAAATCTCGATTTCTATTTCCACAATCAAAATAAAATTTCACCCACAAGCTTCTGATTTCCTTTGCCATTGTCATTGACCATAAAAAATGAAATTGTAGTTTCGCAATGTATAGTATTAAATAATCCATAAAGTTTGTATGCAGTTCGTTAGGCAGCTGTGTTTAACGAAAGCGATGTTATAGAAAGAATGAAATTTACTTTTAAAAGAACGTAGCAGGCAAAACGAAAAACTATTCAATTTGTACATCACCTACTGAAAAAACTGCGGAGCCAGGCAGTTCACCATGTACTGTCATGTAAAACAATCATTGTCCCGACGGCCAATTATTTTCCTCTTCTATAATAGGGAGTTACTTACGATATAATTCTTCAGCAAGTAGTACAAGAAGCTACAACATACATTCATGATGTCACTTAGCGAATACCGAATAAAACCCATGCTAATTTTGCTCGATTACTCCTACTTGTTCCTTACGACAAGAAAAGCCCCGGGAAAAATGCAGAGGTATGCAACCCGCCACACCCTCTGATTAACGAACACTGGAAAATTTGGGTCCCTTGAATTTCGTTAACGGGAGGTTTTACTGTATTTTTTCTTTTTGAAAATGCTATTATTTACAGAATATTCAATAGTTATGAATAAAAAAAATGTTGGGTGCTCTATTAATGGAGGGTTGTGATACATCAGCATGGACGATTGAAGAGTTTATACAGCACTAAGATCTTAACAAAAATGCAAAGATAGTCAAAACATACGTTAAGTATCAAATCAGCCCATTTTAAAGTAAATTATAACAAATTTTCTCAACAAATTATTGTTGATAGATGGGAACTTTCTATAGAGACTTTCTTTGATAACTTCTTTCCACTCAAAATCGTCCTCCAAACAAAAGTTTCAGAGAAAATGCAAAACATCATCAAGCTTAAATTTTTTTTTTCAAAATACAGTCATTAAATATCAGTGCTCCAATTCATTTCTTTATCAGTAAGAAGTTACGGTTCAGTAAGAAGTTTAGCTTATCATTCAGGTTGAATGATAAGCTAAATTATTCATGTTTCTGAATGATTTAAGAGCATAAGGAAAACTGTTTCACAGAAAACATTAAGTAGCTACCAAATTCATTTTATTTGAACAACTTGAAAATAGTGGTAATTGCTGTAATCTAAATATGCAAACATGGGCAAAATTAGGCACTAGCCATACACAGAAACTCTTTAGCCACAAAGGGTAAAACGAAAATCAGGAGAAAATATGTCTATCATATTGACATCCACGAGAGGTTTCACTCAATTACATCCAGGAAAAGGCTTGAAGAAATATGCCAAGAAGTACAGAAACAGAAAATGTCACTTTGGAACTTTCCACGAATAAGACATTCATGCCTCAATACAGTACACTTAGAAAGTCAAAATACCAATTTGTATACCATAAAAATGAAATACAAATTACAAACAAAGGAGGCTCTATGACAAAAAACTGAGATTTTAAAAGTGTACAGAAATCACAGCATGCTATAAATAAAAATTCATAAATAATAAGTTTTGCCTAGAGAAATTAAGTGGTGACAGCTACTGAAAATAAAAATTACAAATTCAAAAGCAGAAAATACCAAGTGAAATGAATAACCTATTGGTTGTGACTGTGGCAAACTCCCTCAGATTTTCCCAGTTACCTACACATTTAGGCATCATAAAGGAACTCATGGAAAACTTATGGATAGTACTTGTGTCACCTTATGAGAGATTTAAATTGAACACTTGGATCATAACAAATACTATAGGTTTGACATGTTATCAGCTCAATGCACTTCAAACACTAATTTCACCATATAAAAACCTTTAACTTATATTATCATCCAATTCCAAATTGAACCAATTTCTGTATTTCACTATTTCTGAAATAAATGAAAATGCATAAATGACATTAATTTTCCAAACTACAAGTTCTGTCAGATTTTATGCCTCATGTGGTAGGCTAATACGATTGTGACAAAAATGATTTATTATTCAAGATAAAAATCTACACCGTGTGAGGATATCTATCAGTCGTACGGTACACACTCTCATTTGAAATCACTCATACCTTAACCAAAGTATTTCTACACCAGCCAAAATAGTGGATGAAAATGATGAAGATCAAATAATAATATCGTCAATGGAAGAAACTGAGTGTAAAAATCCTTTCAGGACAGTAGATCCCCAACAATGGCATTAGAATGTCAATTTTAAGCAGAGAGGTTAACAGATGCAAAAGTTACAAAAGGGTGCTTTTGCAATGGATAACTTCCCCGAAATGGTTAATCAATGGACATACCCCCGAGGATTCAATCACATGAAAGGATAAAAGTTGGAGACATAAAGATGTCTTTAATCAAAGATGACTGAGACTAGCATTCATTAGTTTTAGTGAAACTATCATGATTTTTCATTAACACTGCCTCCAAGGAGAAAACATTCTTGGAATGCCAATGCTAACCACTGCCTATCAAATATCACTCACCAGAAGCAGATGAAGAGGAGAGTAGTGCATGAGCCTCACCAATACTGCTGCCACCATTGCCATTAGCACCACGCAATATGAGTCCAAGGTCAACAGTGTCTAAATATATGGCATGAAGCAGAACTCTGGCATAACGCTTAGGAATTACCTGGAAAACACAATGAAATAGCAAAAACTGAGTACACCTCATTATCTAAAGGAGAGTATTGAGAATGCTGACATTGGAATTGATCCATTATTAGCAGAGCTAAGTGGCTTTTCATTAGGTATATAAGCAAGGTGGTTTGATTTTAGTTTAGCATGCAGGGGATCAGAAACTTCCCCATTATAGATTGACTGGCAAATGACCTAGACCTAGACATTGTGCAGCCCAAAACCAAAATGAACATCCACAATTTCTTTTTTATTCACATTAACTCATATAGAATTAAATAAATAACAGAGAATCAATATCATTGAGCAGTGGTTAGAATTACAAAACCAATACGGACATATGGTATCAATTTCAACTAACCAACTTCTACCCATGCATCAACCAGACTTCATGAACAAAACATGTGAAAAGAAATCGACAAAACAGATTTCAGTGTCCAACATGTTGAATTGACATAATGAAGAGAAGTTGACTATGTACATCAAATGATAATTCAAATAAAAATTCCTGATGCAGAAGGAAGTATTGGTCCATGGCTGAGTGTTATGGACAATAGTGAACAACCAAATACATACCATGCATATAGGTACCATGTGTATGACTTCACTGTGGAATGAATTCAATTGCTAACTACTGAGCTAAATAGTTTTTTGGAAGCACTATTTTATGACGATATGAACATAAAAAAACTTAACTGTTAGTTACTTATTCAGAGCAAGTGACTGACAGCTTAAGCCATTTTCACCATTTAGGATAGGTGGGGTGTTGGTAGAGAGTAGGAATTTATAGAGATTGGAGGAAGATTAGAGAGAAACCTGGCATCAGCATTAGCCTACTCTTGACACGTTGCATACGGATCACAAGAATCTTCATTTTTCCTGAGCCATGCATTAAGGACGGATAACGAGAATTCTTGTTTTTACTGTTGACTTGAGTTTATTCTAAAAAGTTATTAAAAAAATATGCATTTTGTTAATGTCTAAAGGTCTGTTATCCTCAGTACTTATATTTAGCGCTGTTTGTTCCTTTTTTTAAAGTGCCTTTTACTTTTTTTCCTTGAAAAAAAAATTTAAGACATCATTGAATCTTTTCACACAAGAGCTTTTCACAGGAGTTTCATTGACATAACTGGATGTACACATAAACAGACTTAGAACAAGGTAAACGATTTCTTCCTAATCTTTTTACCTTTACTGTATCTAAGGCAATGTAAATAGTGTTATTTTATAAAAATCAACAGAATATAATATTTAATTAGGTCACGTGATAAATATAGTGATACTGAGATTGAATCATAAAGGTAAAATACAATCATTCAAGCATAATTATTGGGGTATTAGTACTCTCTACTTAGCTCTCCTGTACAGCATTCACTGAGTGCTGAGCGGAGCAAACTAGGGGCTAACTCACTGATTCATCCAAGACAATCCTGGCAGGCCCTCTATGCTGCTGCTGCTGCGAGTCACATGAAGGGTCGTCCCCAGCTGCGTTGGCCATGGCCCCAACCCTCCGCCTGGCCATTACGTTCCGGAAGAAAGGTGAGCGAGCACTGAGGATTGCCCTGTGGCAGGGCAGCTCCAGCCTCGGGTGGAAGCCGTACTCCGAATGTGGCTGCTGCGGGGCAGATGGCTGGGATGAAGTGGAGGGGCACGACGCCCCTGAAGTGGAAGAGCATGGCTGCAGTGAGGGGGAGGCGTTGGAAGAGAAAGGCTGGTGGGCAGAGGACGATGGGGAGGAGGAGGATGCAGAGGAGTTTGGACTGTGAGACGCCAGCGGACACTGATTCACTCCACTGCCCATCCCGCTAGTGGTTGTGGCCGATGTGAAAACAAGCGTTGCATCTGCATAGTCACCAGTTTCCAAAAGGTACCTGCAAAAAATATATCACAATGAGCCATCAATCTAAAGACTGGGAAAATACATTCTTTTTTCTATTCTATGACATTTTCATAGCCAACTAAAGCACTTCTTTGCACACATCATCCTAAATATGACACAGATATCTACTCATTAAGTATAGATTGGAGGCATACAACTCAAAGTCATGCTACAATCAAATAAGAGTTAGAGAGGTAATATAATATAATAATTGATTCTCAAAATATAACCCTATTCTTCGTGGGACAGAATTTCAAATTAGACAAAGCTTCCTCATCACTGGTTTTTATCATGACCAAGAGTTTTTAGTATTCTTTCTGATCTATAAATTTCAACACATGGCAAGCATTAATATTGCTATTGAAATTTAACTGACAAAAAAGGCCTTAAGGGATAAAATTTACCTTGTCTACCTGATTGCCATCTAAGAGATTTCATTTCATCTTTAACCCAATAGTGTCGAGATACCTAATGCATAATGGCAAACCCCTAGGTGAGCTATGAGTTAAGAGAACTTCCCACAATATTATGCAAGAATTCTATTCACTACCTCTCAAGATCATAGGAAAAGCGAGCAAAACAAATGTTTGCTAGTAATACTTACCTTAGATCTGCATCTAATGGGTTTGGTGTGCCAAAGTCATCAGCTAATCTCGAAAGAGCCTCAGCAGACGGATTGTGTGACGGAGGCTCCCCGGTGTACAGGAAGTGGAGTAATGCTCCGAGAAGGTGAACATCAACTCCATGGCGCAAGTGTGGGTCCAATCGAAGCTGTAATAAATCATGCATGCAACCATTTAAAAATTTTCATCCATGTAAATGAGCAACTTTTATTTTATGCAAATGTCCTATAAACTATTGTTATTTGTAGGGAGGGTGAATAATCACTAAGGTAATTTGCACCTTTAAGGGAAGGCGCAAATTACCTTAGGTATTTGGATATAAGAAGGAATTCTTAGGGAGTAGAGGAAGAAATTCTTGGGAAGTGGTGAAAGAGTGGAGAGAAATCCAGCATCAACATTAGTTTGCTTATACAGAGAAGTATCCATGGTTTGATTGAAAATAAGAATGAACTTTGTAATTTTCCACACGTTTTTTAATAATCAACCGGTTTCAACACTCACGTGTCATCATCAGGGACTAAAATTTTTGAGCAAGGGAAGGCCTTAAATAGTGCACTGGTGGGGGGGGGGGTATATCTCTTTAGGAAGGGGAAGGAAATTTGAGGGAACGTTTAGGTATAAACTGGTTGTAGGTTAACATGGAAAGGGAGTGAGGCATGGGGCTACATCACAGGGGTAAGAAGAATATGTTGTCGTCGTTCTACAATTCCGTATTTCTTGCTTATGGTGCTCACCCGATATTTTACTTTTAAATGATTTGACGGATTTTAAATGTTCCCCCTAGACCACTTGCTCTGGTATACCCCATTATTCGCCACAATGTGAACATTTGACCTAACCTCCAACATATTCTTCTTACCCCTGTGATGTAGCCCCATGCCTCACTCCCTTTCCAATGTAACCTCCAACCAGTTTATACCTATACCCCCCCCCCCACCAGTGTACTATTTAAGGCCTTCCCTTGCTCAAAAATTTTAGTCCCTGATGATGACACGTGAGTGTTGAAACCGGTTGGTTATTAAAAAAACGTGTGGAAAATTACAAAGTTCATTCTTATTTTCAATCATGGAAAAATTCCACAATGTGACGGCCGAAGTTGTTTCATCTATCCATGGTTTAATGTCTCATGTTAAGTATTGCACTTAAAGTGCTCTCCACATAGCATCCAAGTGGGGACTGGTGTACCAATGAAAAATCTTCCACCACCAGGATTTCAATCTGGGCCCTTAGGATGGGAGACTTCAATAAACATTCCACAGCTCATTAAAGTAACATGCTCATTAGAGAGAGTAAGACAAATAGTAGTCCCAAACATAAAGATGACAGACTTTTCTTGAAAGAGAATGTGTCAGTAACTGCTTCAAGAACAATGAATGCAGACATGAAAAGAATACCTGGGGTAAAGTTCCTGGGGATTGCGAGGGAATTGTGGCCGAGGCTAGCAAGTGGCGTAGCCTTGGGCACCTAGCTGCCAAAATGGCCCTGTGGGCAGGGAAGCGAGCTCCGCGGAAAGTGAGCTCAACGTCAGCACACTGTCCCCCTTCCAGTAGTCGGGCCAAGTCTCGGTGGCGAGAAGGAGCAGGTGGGCGAGCCAGCTCAGCCTGTAGGTAAAAAAAGGACATCAATCGCATTACCTAAGTGGCTAGAGTAAACACTCTAAAGTGTAAAAAAAAAACTTCTTCAAACACATGAACGAATGACCTTCACTTAATGTGTACAATTACACCATTGACTCAAGCCAAAATGGCAATTTCAGTCTCTTCTCCAACTTCCATTTTTATCCTCTTTCACTCTTATATACTGACCTATCTACACTCATACCATCACATCAGGCCTTTACACAGACTGAGTGACCCACTCTCACATCCATTACAGCAAACAAAACATCATGATTCCTTGATGTATTTCATGACTCAACCGCAGAATATACACAGGAATTTTCTTTTCATTCAATGGTTTCTTAACATGATGAAATTGGTTTTATGCATAAAATTATAATTTAAAGTTAAAGTAATTTCACATTCAGGTAAGGTTTTTTTGTCACCCCTTTACATTCTACAGCCATGTGTACAAAGGCCAACTTCTTAAAGCTAACTGTTGTAAACATGTAATACACAAATGCATGACCATTTGAAAACTGCAAGAGGAAAATACAGGGATTTGTTTATTGATCTATAGTAGAGCTTTAGGCTAGAAAGGGACCATGAGAGGAGATGGCAGAGGGAGCTAATTACTCTATACTACACTTAGATTTTCACTTAAAAACTGTCATTAGAGTAGTTCCACAAGCAATTGTCAGCTGAGCAAGTACTATTTAAATACTCCAATTTCATACACGCTTACAGCACAGCAGAGACATGTAAGAGCAAGGAATGCCATCCGGCTTGAAATTTAGAGAGAAACATTGAAGACTCATGATAGTAAGATTTCCACGGAGAAAAAAAATCTTCCATCTGTGCAAAACAGCAGACACTCTATTAAGGTTTAGGCTATTATCGATTTAAAAGGACAAGGCCCAAGCCACAATGAATTATTGGTTCCCATCAGATCACTGAAGTTAAGCATGTTGGGTCGGGGCGGAGATTGGATGGGTGACCCTGCTTCATACCTCTACTGCGGTGCTCTTGTTCTGTATGCAAGTGGAGGGCAGGTTAAATGTGGGTTGGCACATATGGATCAAAAGAGGTCTAAGTGCCAGGGGGGCTCCAGAAGACCCCCACCCACTCCTCCAATTTACATTTTAACCATTTAAAATATCTTTTGTTACTCTGGGGTAGGGAGAAAGGAAAGTTCACATCCAACCGACTTTGAGGCAATCAATAGCAATGAAGTGGGAGGGGTCTAACCAGCAGAAAATTTGGTTGCTCTTTAACTTTTACTTTGAGAACATTGCCTCTCTTAGCTCAGAGTTGCCAAATGTGATCATACTTGAGAATCTTTCATGGGACTCCAAAAAATCACTCTTAACCCTCTTAGTGCCGTGGGCCGATATATCGGCTTTTGCTCCACGGCCGAAAAGTGCCACGAGCCGATATATCGGCTCAAGGAGCGAATTAATGTTTAAGCTATTTTTGTTTTAATAATTACCCACTTTAATCCTTTATGCAATGTATCAGAATACCATAAAAAAAACAATTAATCCATTTTTTGTTAAATAAAAAAAATATTACATTCATATCTAAAAAGTAACTTCATATTGTTTATAATTTTCAAAAGGAGTTACAAAACTCTCATAATCATGCTGGCACTTTTCACTAGTACTACCAAAATTCAGTGGCACTAAGAGGGTTAAGAGAACCACTTGCATTTGTACTGCTGTGAAATTGATAACAATGAATTTAAGAAAGGTAAGGTGTTAGATAAAGCCATCAAAACCATTATTATACAGCTTACAGATGATTATGGTAGCAAGTATGAAGATGATTGATAAAATAAAGCATACGACAATTTGGAGTCCTGGATGGGCCTTGAAACTTAAGCATATTAAAACAAGTGTGCATAAAAGTGTACTTTATTTTCTTTCCAAAACTTTTGAATGCTAAAGAATTATATTAAACTGACTCTAAAATGTGCCCATACGAAATTTGCTTGATATCTAAGGACTCTAACCCATGCTGAATTTAAAAGGAACTCATGTGAGAAACATGGCCAGATTTGCTGAGCTGAGTCATGTTTAGGCCTGTTGGTAAATGACAACTGAATGTCTCTATTTAATGGTTCTCGTAAGGCACAAGATGGAGGGCCTCGAATCGGAAGAAAAACAGGAAAAGAGAAAGAAGAGGGGCTTGACCACAGGAAGGCAAAAGGCGAAATTTTATACTTTTGGTTAGCAGTTGGAGCTGTGAAGTGACACACAAGGATGGTGGTGAGGTGAGAAAATTTCCAGCCTTTCTTCTTCAACCCAACTGAGATGTGTTATTGCCATGGGGTAACCTGACACTGCTCTGGAATCCAAGCGCTCACTGATAGACCAAACCCTTCTAGATTTTTGTAAAAAGAGGGGCGGAACGTGTTAGGGCAGGAGTGGGGGTAGACCACCAAAGGAAGAAATCTTTGCTAGGAACTTCCGTGCACAAAGAGTTTAAAAATGCAATACAAGCTCCATAGTCATACTATTATGACCTAGCTATAGAAACAGCATCAACAGTCGTTATTTGAATGGTAGATAAATGATCAAGCTTTGAGGAGAGTGGAAGTCACATCATGGTTCCGTATTCTAGGCTTCGCAAATAGCTCCTGAAAACAGACAAAACTGGAAAATTTGGCTATTTTTATAAACTAACAAATAAACCTATAACAAATCTATTCCACTCCAGTTGAAAAACAACCCTTTTGCTACATTTGGAAAAATTTCCAAGATGCCAGCTGCTACAATAAAGTCATAGTCGCATTGACCGTAATCAGCTGCAATGGCCTTTTAACACACTCAATGCTGGCCTATTTCATGAAAACTTATTCATGTGCGATAGTTTTTTTTTCTTTTATATGAATAAATACATTATTATAAAGGCTTTAAACATAAAATTTTTGATATATAATAATAATTTTTTACTAAGCAACGAACATAACAGGACCTCATGCATTGATGTCAAGGCATCCACCTCCCAGGGTTACGAGGCATGCCTTGAATTCAAGGCATCCGCGTTGAGTGTGTTAAAGGCAGGTAGATAGCCCCCTTAAATTTGGGATCAAGGCACTAATTCATCAACTAGCCATTATGCCACAGATTCCAGCCATACTAAAAGGATGGGTAAACTGAATTGATTCAAACAAATAGTCTCATAATCCTAGTCACCCAACCATGAATTAATATTGGCACACCCGCTTCCTAAGGCACACTAGTTCCTTCCAAACTACTGATCTTGATGCATCTTCAAAAAACTGTTAGAGATTGCAGAATCAATAAGCCATTCAATTATTATAGGCTATGAGGGGGCTTGATTTAGAACTTTGAACACAAATCATACTAGAGAACCCACCATCTCCACAGGACATCTAAAAAGACCAAACAATTGATGTAATCTACTTGCTTGAAACAGAAATTAAGTTAGCTTTTGGCTGCAATCCAGCCACAGGGTTACCACAATACATTTGCTTGCTGTTATCTCATCCTTTAACGACCCCAAAAGTTTCAGACTTTTCTGAGTCCACTACATCAGCAGTTGAAAGTACCACTAGCATTCAGATGGGCCCATGAGGTTCTGAGATTAGGAAAATAGCAAGATTGTCTGGGGAAAACACCTCACCATTTGCTCACCAGTCATCACTGGCATTTATTATGCAATGTTTGGGATTTGGACCTTATTAATTTTGTTTTGACTTAACGGACATAGAGCAGTATAATGTAGTAGTTACCACTTCTCTTCTCAAAGGATAACAAACTGCTAGTATGGGACTTGATAGCATAGTTTGCTAGATTCCAAATTGAAGCCATGCTCTCAATTTTCACAAATTGGGCTGTCCGGGAGACTAGAAATCTTCTCCAGGTGGTCTGCTTTCAAGACAATTGATGCTGTGTTCCCTAATCCCATTGGCCAACAACTCATAATTATGCAAAAGGGGACTTTAAACTTTCTTTAACCTAAGAGTATTTCAATGGAGAAAAGAAAAGAAGGCAATACACTCTTGTGTGAAGACACAAGACTGCTGTGAGATGGCCTCCAGGTACTATGAGTGGTCATCTCCTGATGCATTGTGGAGGGGGGTCATTGCTTGCTATCTCATGGCAATAAATAAGATGAAGATAACAGACTGGGCTGATTGGGGATGGCAGAAGCAGTTGGGGACTCGGATCACTGTACACTATAAGACTTTTGGGTTGAGCCCTGCAGGTTGTCCACAGAATGCGTTGAATGTAGTTTTCCATAATGGTGGTAAATTTTAACATTAAAATTGGGATTTTTCTGTCACCAACATCCCTTACGAAAGTGCAGGGATATGACAAGAACCAACTACGCACTCCTGGACCCTCACCAATGGGGAACATGTACTATTTTTTATAATTCTTTGAATGAGAAGTTCATCAGCTAAAGTGTACTCGGCGAAAATTTTGCTGAAGAATTAATTTGTGTTACAAAGATATGTATTACTTTTTAAAAATTGTACCTTTTTCGGATCTTAAAAACACGACGCCAATGCTTGACGTCACAGTGTCAACATTGTTTATCTGTTGTACATGGAGGTAAGTTGTTTAATGAATACTTGGCAAAAACAAAGGCATTTATCACATGTATTTATTGAAATAATTTATGAATTTCGGTGTCTTTATTTAAGTAGTATCATAACTAGCATATTGCCCATAAAATATATATGCCATAGTGTCCAGTCTGTTTTTTTCAAGAAAAGGCTAAAAAAAAGCTATACTATATAAAAACTCAAAGCACAAACTATATACAGTAAAACCCCTTATTTACACTTTTCTATGAACTGCTAGAAAAAAGTGTAAAATGCAGGAAAATGCAAATAGCGGGAAAAGGTCAATTTTCAGTTTCATATGCTTCTTTAACAATATAAAGTATATATATAAATAAGAAACACCGATAAACTGAATTAAAGATATATTATTAATTATTTCTTAAAGCATAGATTTGTTCTGATTTATTTCTGCACAATATATTACTACCAATGTTTCAACCAACCCAACCAACCATTGGAGGTTGTCAAATCCATAATTCCCAAACTTATACTCGTACATCATGCAATGCCTTTTCTCTTATGAAGAAGCCACTCACAATGATATTAAATGATTTAGAACTTAAAAACCACTTTTTAAGTTAGTATTCCTTCATACCATGATTTCTTGCCTTTTCCTTTTTCGATGCACTAGCTAGCATGTTTTGGAATCACATCGTGATTTTTCATAATTGCATCCATTGTAGAGACCGGTAATCTTGCATTTTTTGCTATATCAGTGCGAGTTGCAGCATGAGAATCCACAATTTTTAGTTACACCTAAATTGAAAATATTCTAGTTGCTGCGAAGGCTCCCATGGTGATTAGAAGACCACTCAAGGGTTTTCGTTTTATTTTCGCATTGGTTCATCTTACTGCACGACAGTTTCGCTGGCATCCAGACAGCATCTTTAAGTCCGAAGTATAGGAAATATATAGTATGAAGATATGGGAAATATATAGAATGAAGATATAGGAAATTTGATGGGATGCGATCATTGTACATGAAGATGCCGTCAAGAATGCCGACGAAACTGTCGTCCAGAGGGATGAACCAACACAGAAGAAACTTGAAAAACCTCGAGTCATCTGAAAATATGGTAATTCACATCCATTTCCCATTTCCAAGTAAAATATAATTTATGTTCCGGAGTAATTAAGGATAACATAAAAAACACATGAGAATATTGAGCTACCTTGCTGGTCGGCCGGCACAAGCAGTTATCCAACGGCAAAATATTTCTCAACAAAATAATTTTATTTATTCAACGCTGTTTTCACGTGATAAAACTAGTTTCAGTAAGTTTTGTTTTGTAGTAACGTGTAGTAAAACTGTTGAATTAATTCAATGCGATGATTGGACATAGGATCCCCTGTTCATGTATTTTTAACATTTCATAATGTCTCAGTAAACATTCATTTTCATTCTTAACAAATATGATCTTCCGTACAGCTTATATATACTCCCGCAGGGGTTCCTAAATTATAAATCGCATCCTATACACATTCATTTCATAGTAGGAATCTTTTCCCAGCAAAAGGATAGCGAGTGTCTATCATGGTCGAAACTTGTGATCGCTGAAACAATCGCGAGTGATATATCATCCTTCCATCACTAGTGGCACTGTGTACTGCTTTCTAATTTTTCCGTAAAACGGAGCAAATTACTGTTCTCTGTCTCGTTTTTGAAGTTTATACGAGGTAAAAGTGTTATATATAGACTGGTATGTATGGCTAAGTGTCATAGAAGGGAATTTTGTTTTTTTAACCAATTGCATTCTTACCCGTATCTAATGCAAATAATGGGAAAACGGAAAAGTCATATTGTAAATATGGGGTTCTACGTAAGTTGGATTTAGAGGAAATTGGATGGGACCCGATAAAAACATTGTAAATTGTGTGAAAACGTAAATGCGAGGTTTTACTTTATTTGTTTCATTTCCTTCTTACACAATCTTCTATTTCCATAACAATATGGAAGCTATTCCATGCAGGGACATCGGAAGGAATTTCAGGTCAAGTGACTTTTGCCAATTTTCGGGAACACTTTATAAGCATTTAATAGTCTTTGTGGTAGGCATAGAAAATGTTGGCTAACATTTACAAATTTGTGATAAAATTTTGTATCAAGTACATACATCATCAATGCAGAAGAAATAAATTCCATACATATTCCCATTTTAGCCATCCATCTGGTCACGTAAATGTCTCCCACCTATCCCATACCCCAGAAGAAGAAAAACTAGAAAATGCATTGGTTCTTGAAGAAAATGTATAGATTGAGAACCCTTTCATATTTTAAGATAGGAGGTAATTGGAAAAAAAAGGCTGCAGCCTACTGGTGAGGCATTACTCCATCCTCCACAATCAGAACTCAAATCTTCCATGCCAGGGCCAACATCTTCATTTAGGTTATACATAAATGTCATTACAAAGAGGAAGTGGAGAAAATTACAGAACATTTGAAGAGATATAAGTTATTATCAAAGTGAGATGAAATTGAACTCATGAATGAACCAATTTCCAATCAGTATCAATAGATTCATCCACAGTACATACAGGAAATCAAAGATGACAAAAAGCATTCAGAAAAACTGCTGATTCTAATAACTATGTATACCCATCCCACATTCGCACAAGCTTTAATCCAAATGTAACATTTAAGGTACTCTAGTAACATTTCCAGAATAATAGCAATATATTCCACAGAGATAAAAATCATTTGCCTTGACCGGGACTCGAACCCGGACCCTCTGATTTCCGGTGAGGTGCTCTACCAGTTGAGCTACCAAGACGTCCTCTTTCTCTGTGGAATATCTTTCTATTGTGCAACTCAGCGGGTAACTCCGCTAAAGTTTTCGCTGCTAGCTTGCGAACTTTGAATTTCCAGAATGCTTTTAACAAGTTGTTTTCAATTCATACACCCTCAAGACCAGCATTTAACTGGGTAGTATTATCAATGCTTCAACTCAACAATATGTATTTAGTTGTACCTGAATAGCACAGTAAAATTCTCTTTTACTTATTGCCAACTCTTTGAAATAATCATTGGCAAAGTCAGGGCAGAATTAGTTTTACAATCCTGACTGAAATCTATGGAAAAGTAGAACCCCTTCAAGCCATTGTGTGAGAGAAAGTCGAAAGACGAAGCTTCAATTTTGTGGAATACCATTGCGGCAATAAAATGTCTTAGTGACTTCCACACTTTTATTAACCCTTTGAGTGTCACCGATTTGTAGGTGGGTATTCCCAGAAGTGCCACGAGTATTTTGCTAATTTTGTAGGCCTTTATTCAAAAAATCATTATTTGTTTATTTGTTGCTATTTTTACATGATTTCTTCTGTATTTGAAAGTAAATACTTTCTTCCAAATTAATATGCAAAAAAATCGGCTGATTTTCTCAATGACACGCAATTGTTATAGTTTAATTTGGAATTTACAGACTTGAATTATTTTATTTCTCAATTTTGACCAATAAATAGAGATATAATATCAACTTTAAAGAAATAAACCATTGATAAATATAAAAGATTATTATTTTTCTAGGAATTGATCATATAACATCAAAGGAATTTGCACGAATTTTCAATATATATTCGATTGAGTAACACAATGCAAATTGCATAAAATTCAGGGGAAATTATCAAAATGATTGGAGGTATATAATGTGAATATTTTCGCAGACAAGAGAATATTTGGATGTGAAAAAATTAGGAAACTTAGTATCTGAATAATAACAACAAGAATTTAAGTCTGTTATTGCTTACAAAATGATAACAATTGCATTACAAATTATTGAAAATATATACTCATACTTAGAAAACGATGACAACATTACAAACCCTATTCCAAATCAAATAACTAATTTTCATATTATTCATAAATGTGATGAGAGACACAAATTCCATGTAGACCTTATTTACATTTCATGCAGTTCTAGATCTATGGACAGGGCCACGGCCTTTCCTACTGCATACAGCACACACTTTTTCCCTCCGCCCTGAAAGTTTCCTTATCCCATATATTCCTGGCGATACTGTCCTAGGAGTTGACTGACTGGGATTATTCCATCTAAGTAACCATTCACTCACAACGCTATCTATTATTTCTGAAAAAAACTGCACTCTTGATATTTTTATCAGGATTGTTTGATTTGTAAGTAATATAAGCATTTAGAGCCATTTTAGAAATTACATAGCCGACCATTTTCTTCCTGTATATCAAATAATCTTCTCTCATCTAAATACACGTACAACATAATATCCGAAGAATAAATGCCTCCCATGTATCATTGTACTCATTGTACTGCTCAAAAATTTGTGGACTTTCCTTTGGAAATTCGTGACCCTTGCGAATGACTGAATTGCTTTTGGCTATCGAGTTGGTGGAAAGTAATAAAACTGGATTTTTTTGTGATTTCTTTTCTCGATACCCAAGAATAAGAAGCTCTTCACTTCTAAAACACTTTTTCTTGCCCACACTAAAGTTTTATTTGAGAGGTTGAGGTACCATGGTCCAGAATGCGTTGGTGAAAAGAGGTCGAAGTACAGGATTGGAGAAGATTTTGGTGGTGGAAAAACGATTGGAACTAGGAGTTTCCAGGAATTCAAAATGTGGAGTAGGGAGTGAATCACAATTGTCCTGAATCACAATTGTCCTGAACCTCAATGAATTCTGCAGAATGGTCACGGCTTCCACTTTCAGAACTGACGCGATCATTGCTATACCCAATAATTGCCGGTCTCTTCTTAGGAAGGATTGTCACGTTTTCATCTGAGTCTGATAACACTTCCCCTTCACTAGTGTCTCAACGAAAATGGTAGGTAAAAGATTTCACTTTCAAAAAGCCACTAGTGAAATTTCAATGTGTAAACAACAACAGGAGATGGCACACATTGTATTTTTTACGCACAGCATCATCTTTCAATTACTACTGCCGTATCTACTATGATAACGAGCCTGACAATCGGAGCCACGTTGCTGACTCAACACCTCAGCTGACTCAACGCACCAGCTGCGAGAGATAGCATGATAGGAGTTACGTAGTATCTTTTCGTATGCCTTTCGTAGCTAAAAATCAACGACTTGATCGCAGTGAAACAGCAACAAATTATCTCATCATGAGCGACATAGCAGAGATATTTGAAGCCTAAAGTCTTTGCTATGTCATGAATCGTTTGGAAAACAAACAAGAATGCGATGTACTTCGCAGAGAATAAAATGTTTCTAAGCATATAAAAAAAATAAGAACACGCCAAACATAATATCTCCGAGATAAATACAAAGTTCAAAATATTAGAAGAAAGTCAATTGGTTTTAGGCTAACAAACAATGTAGTTTCCAAAGTGTCGCACCAGAAGCAGTTTCGTAACAACCAAATGTGGCGCTCAGAGAATTCAATCCGACATACAGTTATTTAAATTACCAAAGCTGTTGATCATTTCCATTAACAATCAAAATTATTGTTCCACGTAGTGATTAAAAGATCATTCTTGTATTATGTAAGATTTACAAGAGTTAAAGATTGAGAAAAACATTGTTTTAACAGGTCTCCTCATAGACGACGATATATCGTCGTTGGCACTTCTGGGGACATTCTGCAAACGACGATATATCGTCGTGTGGCACTCAAAGGGTTAAGGATTGTAGACCGGTTTCGGCAGTTACGCCATCATCACGTACAATCATTGTACGTGATGATGGCGTAACTGCCGAAACCGGTCTACAATCCTTAATAAAAGTGTGGAAGTCACTAAGACATTTTATTGCCGCAATTGTGTGAGAGCCCTGGGAAGTCAGCAACTATTTTTTTCACTAAAACACTTATCCTTTCTTTCAATCATGTTCTAGCAATCATCAATTACTACACCTACATATTTCATCAAATCTGGTAATGGATCAGAGGTTATCTTCAGTTGAAAATTTAGGTTTCCACAATGAATTATAGTCATCTCCACCACATAAACACCCTGCAAACTATAATTTTTAATAAAAATTAAGGAAAGTATTACTCTAATGCCCATTTTTTCCAAATGTTTAATATCCATTCCAGATTGATGTTCTCCTATTTGGTCAATAGCCAGACACAAGTATCACACTAAAACTACAGTCCAATCTCACTTGTTAACTTCCATTTTTCATGGAATACAACCAGAATTACTTAATTATTTAGGCTACAAATGTAGGTACTATAAAATGGAATCATTCAGTTTTTTGGGCAACTTAATGGATGCAGTTGGAAGTAGCAGTAAACAACAGTAGTCGGAGCATAATGCTAAAAGATGCAGTGCCAACAGGAGGACACTTATAACCAGAAGCTCAAACACACAAGTCCAGTAAGACTGGTTGATAATTTGAAAATGAGCATGGCATAATATGGTTCTGAGAGTGGACCCCTGGGAAAGATGATGAAAATGGGGTTATTTGAGTGTGATAAAGGATTTCTGAAATGTGGGTTTAGAATAGGGTCCAGAAAGTGAGACAGAAAGGAATATGAAGTTCTTGACATGTTTGAGTTAGAAATCGGCAGTGAGAGGAAGTGATTCTGTGATGAAAGAGAAGAGGGTGACATAATTAACACGGGTGATGG
Source organism: Platycnemis pennipes (assembly GCA_933228895.1). Classification (NCBI taxonomy): domain Eukaryota; kingdom Metazoa; phylum Arthropoda; class Insecta; order Odonata; family Platycnemididae; genus Platycnemis; species Platycnemis pennipes. The sequence goes on from OW121853.1 coordinate 61,437,280, forward strand.
AATTGTAAAGGTGATTACAAAAGGAAGTATGCTTGGAAAGTAAGGAAGGAAGTGCGAGAGAATGGGCTTATTTAATCGAATAAGGATGGATAAAAAATATGCAATGTGGCATTTTTGGTACCTCCCCCTTCTTCCCTCATTGGACATTACCCCTTGGCGGACTTAGCCAAAGGACTTGCATGACAGGCATAGCTAACGACACTTGGAGCCAACGACGCCAACAATGCCTATGGTTGCAAAATGCATCGATTCCGGACTGCATAGTGCTGACAAATCACGCCATCGCCTCACCGGGGTTGTCATCACTTATATAGCCCCAAGAATGCGGATGAAGACCAGAAGTTTGGCCATCGTACAAACCATCATTTGGTGTGCTCCAGCCAGAGTCAGAAAAGAGTTACTGATGCTCCAATGATAACCTTCTACCTCACCCACTTCACCCATACAATTTTCTCTCCTCTCAAAATCTACCTATCGACTATTTCTATGTTAAACCCCATTTCACCTTTGATATTGGTGAAAACACCCCCTCCTTATGCCAGAAAAAAACCTTCCTTCTCTCACCCTCTGTTCGAGTTGAGACAGCAAGGAGCTCACTTGCTGAGTTTGTGCGGCGGTCTCGAGTCAGTTTTCAGAGACTTCGTCATTTTCAAGGGTGTCCTTGTGGCTACTTTCTACTGTTCTAAGTTGTCAGGGATTTCTCTGAATTGGAAGAATATTTAAATTGTTGGTTTGTACTTGCTTTGTCTATTTGTTGAAATACATTGTATGGTATAGTTAGATTCATAAATTTTTTTTTGTTCTATTTGACCTCATCTTGCTCACCCGAGCTTGGAAAGAATTTTGTCCCCTTGACGAGTGTTTCACGCGAATTCATTATTTCATTTGAGAAACGCTGCAGCAAATATGAAGTGAGTGAAGAATGGAAATGATCATTTAAGAGATATGGGGGGAAAGAGAAAACCCAGATAGTAACACATCATCAAAACCTACAGAATAGAATAGTGGACCTTAGGAGATAATATGTACAATGAGGGATTATTAGGGTCAGGGGTCAATATGCTAGAGGTCATTCACCTAAGGGTGTTGTCACCCTTAGGTGATTGACCCCTGACCTCAAAGTCATTGTCTTGAACACGGACGGGTCCTGCTTGATATCGAATGGTACCTTTGCTTCAAATCCAATCCAATTAAAAAACACAGTTAACATATTCATCATCATTATGATAAACAGTCATAGATTCTGACGTTGCTAACCTCTTTGTAATGACATAATTTTCTCCTTTACAAAACGCAAGCAAAAGTTTACAGCTTTTCTTATTAACCAATTTAAGAAATACTATAGCTTTTTTTCAGCTAGGACTGTGGGGAAGCCCAATTATAGGAGCCTTCAAATGGGAATAACAAGGGAACCAATAATCTAATCTGGTTGAAGTCTAAGACGCAATGACCAGCTGGACTCAAGTTGTAATGATCCTCCTTCCCAATGCTTCCTGCTTCTCTAGTTAATTCTTGAAGATTAAAATAAACTGTAATTTCGAATCACTAATTCCAGATGCTTCAATGTTGCAGTAACATTTAATTATCCCAATAAATAACTTCCCCATCTTCATGGACTAGTTCACATCAGCTTAGCAAATAAACTAAAAGTTAATTATAGGATAAATAACCATCCCTGCTAGTCTGAATAACTTGGAAGTGGTGTAGTCATCATTCCATCTAAATTCCCTGGTCTCTTCCCCACTTACCTAACATTCTCCCCATCATGGATTTCAAACACTGATTGCTCCTCATAACCTATTCAATCCACTCAATCTGGACTGTATTCAGAATCTCAGACTACAGCCTTGTTACTACTACTTTGCCATTAAATCTCTACTATGAGTTCAAAACAGTATACAGTTTCACCCTCCATAGCAGTGTCCTGCTGAGAGTACCACCTATCTGTACAATGTTTCAAACCATATCGAGGAGAATCTGCATACATTTGGAACTGGTAGTAGAGGTTAGCCTCATTTGTCTTCCTTTCCACTACCTTCTTCTACCCTATCCTCTCCCACACCTACATCTCAAAAGCCTATTTTCATCCACTTTCCTGTAGGTCTACACTTCTGTTTCATACAATGCTACATGCTGTATCACATTCTTCAACAATAGTGAAATTGTAACCAACCATAATCTTCTAAATCATTTATTACTCACCTTGTTTTCATAATCAGGTTTATAGATAATGACAAGGTCTTAATTATATGCGTATGTAGAGCCGTAAAATACTTCCTATGAATCATCAAAGTCAAGCCTATGCCCAAGGTGATTTACAATGACAGGATTGATTGCAAAATTTTTTATATTTCACATTCACTTTAAGGCCTTGGTTACACGATACATTAACATGTACAAGTCAATGTGTGAATGCATGAATGTGAGAATGAACTCGAAAATTTACCGTATAACTGCACCATCATGAACAGAAAATAGAACCTGTTCTAATATGGTTCATGCATTCGTACAAATTGCGCTCATGTTTCAGAGGCAAATGTACATGAAACCATTCACGCAAATGTACACGAATTTGTACATGTTAAAGTCTCGTGGAACCAGGGCTTAAGGACAAGATCAGGTAACAAGTAGATGGGGTACCAGGAATTTCTCACTAGATGCACTTGACATCCAGGTGATATCAAAAACCAGAACAAAAATGTGGCTGATATAGGATTTTATACAATGAGCCTATTCAAATATTTTTACTCCCTTCACGTAAACAACACTATCACTTAATTCATTAAATATGCATGAAGGCCAATTTTAAACATTAACTATGAATCAAGAACGGATTAACTTATTAACTAGCTACTGCATTAAAATAAGAGACACCAAACACACAAATACTTGGTCAAAGGCACTATAGGTATAACCTCACAAGATGTAGACATTATAGCAAATAGATTAAATTATGGCCAATTTATATTTTGTTTGAGAAATTGTCTATGAATGAGTCTCTACACAATATTCTAACTTAATGAGAACCACTTTCTTAAAATGAGATTATGTGTCTTCATCTTAGGTACTCAAGATTTGTTTTCTACACAATACAATGATTTTCTGAAACCATCTATAGAAATCTGTCATTACCAAAGACATAAATTAAAATGACCACACATGCAAGCAAATGTTTCACGTAAAACCAAGCAAAATACTTATTCATAACTATGACCAGAATTATCATTGGATGCAGATTAAACACACATAACAAAACACTTTTGATACTGGCATGAAATACTTAAAAAATTCTCTGAAGAAAAAAAAATGGAAAATCTCCTCGACTAAAGTTACACACTTCCTTGTTAATGTACATTATTCTGACAGTATTTTAATCAACATCACAACTAATCGATTCCTTGTAAGTGGTATTAATTATGCAACCCAAACAATTCAGCAACAATTCAAACCCTCCAGTTGGGTATCCCACAATTTCCATAGACTCGTGATTTTTCTTACATTGGCCCTGCATATCCCGTGATTTCCCCATTGGATCTTTCTATCCTATGCTTTATGGTGATGTACTTCAACATTTTCACCAGTAGATGGCACCTACATTCACGTTTTTTAGGATGACTAAACACATGTTCTTCCCTTTTTTTTCCTACCCCCTTATTTCAAAGGAAAAAAATACGTTTTTTTGACCAGATTATCGTTAACAGTTACCCTCATTAGTCTTCATATTTCTGCATCAAAGAATAACTTCATTAAATGCTCAACAATTAACATACAGCCAAGAATGCAACTCCAACACTGGCAGGTTTTCCTTTGTGGGACATTCTTTACACAACTTATCATAACACTCTGCAACAAGGTTGCATGTATACTGTTAAGGAGAGAAAAAATGGTACATAACCACAAACACAAAAATAGAAGGGCTCCTCCTCTAGTCTAAGCACGACGAATAAATAAAATTCTTGCATGTTACACCCTTATTCTTACACCCATTGACTCAATAATTTTTCCCCACTTGCACCCACTGCAATCAGAAGTGTAGTATTATGTCGTTATTTTAGGTGATTTTTTTAAAATGTGCAACATAAGAATAGTCACAAATACAAATATCATGCGATAGTAAATTTGACAGCATTTTCTCACTGCAGAGTATTATTGATTAGGGAACGTCATACCAAGTGCTGAACACACCATTCAAGAACACTGCACTGTGCTAACAGATGAGAACAACGATTGAAAATATTTATAAAAGCTACTGAATTCTTCACCTTGTATTGCCTTATTACACACACAGTCAAAGGAGCTTTACTACATAAATTTCTGGACTCACGAATATGAATGGCAAGAATAACACGATAAGAATAATTACCTGCACATGAAGGTCTTTAAGTGCTGCAAGAGCTTCATAACCCTGGAGAAGGCGACAGAGATCCGCCCCAGACCAATCTGATACCAATTCACGAAGAACTCTTGCATGGTCACAAGCTTTTGATGAGCGCCGTCGTCTGATAAATTTTTTGCGTAGCGTTGCAAACCCCGTCACCTTCTTCTTTCGCTCCCTGAATTAAAAAACATCATTGATGTTATTCCTTATTGGACAAGAATGAACGCTGCAACTGCTGAGATATATTTCACAACGGCAGATGAAAACAGCATCAAACAATATATAACATAACTGATCGTGTACAGTTACAACTACAGCAAACAGAGGCAGTTTTACAAATCAGGATATATGTGTATCCTAGGGGCTGGCAATTGAAATGTCAAGCTTTTTTCTATCAATTATCCATATAATAATGTAGTCCAGAATCACTTTAATCACCAAGTAGGTATATTTCAACTCTCACCTGACTATTCCAGCCAGGTGCTCAGATGTTGTTGATGGAGTGATCATTGAACGACTCGGAGGAGAGGAAGACTCGGATGGAAGCAATCCAGAAGCTGACGCCCCCATCCTCACAGAAGGGTACAACGATGCAATCACCGATTATTATCAGTGCTATGCACGAGATCTAACATACCCTGCGATATAATGACCCTTTATTAGCCATCTCTTAGGCACACACATAACGAACGTATCTATTTTATTCTGTGGTTGATACAAGCAATATTAAATATAAATTCTTAGCAATATAACAAAAACTTTGTGAACGAAAACTAAAATGTGAAGCTAGTACTCACTCCAGCCGTGTACAATCACTTCCACGAAAATCACATCGAATGTAAGAGTCCAACGTATAAACTTGGATAATACCTCTGGCCTAATGCATTTCATGCAAAAACTGTATTAACTCGATACAAATAAAGATTGGACTTCGTTGTATTCCATTAGCTAATTACTACATTCACTTCCATACACTGAACAACCTACGTGGTTCTTCATCACTGAAGGTCATTTCGAATAATGAAACTTGAAAGCAATAAATATAACTCACGCGCACATACACAAGAGATAAATGCTCATTCCAAATGGTTTAAAATGCTCTCCTTCCGCACAATTAATAATCCAAACACGAAACATAAACACCAATACCCAGCGGCCATATTGACTTCAGTACAAATTCCCATTTTTTTTATTTACCAAACTTTAGTATTCGGCTGGTAAAAACAGATAATAATCTCTTAAATTTAATTTTATCAGATCTAAACGCTAAATCTTCAATAAATTATAACGAAAACTATAAGTTCACATACCATTATTCAGTTGTTTTCTAATAATGATCTTTCCCCTGTCGGCCATATTGTTCGTTCAGACGGGTACGACGAGGATCCTGAGTGATTTCAGCGAGAGAGTAATTAGAAAATTTCGGAACAATGTTTCCCATATCCTCTCAAATTGCTCGGGTCGTGCCTCGAGTTAGCAGAACCATCATTCCAATGAGGACATCTGTTATTTCTGGACCCCCGAAGAACAAAATATCTACCGCGGTACGTATCCTCCGGTATCATTAGAATACAGATGATTATCCGCAGCTTGTGATGGCCTGCATTATTCACGTTTGAGTGATCATTAATATCCTCTATTTATCTTTGCAGGAATTGATTGTTTCTGGCATGATGTTAGGAACTGCTATCATGGCTGTACCTGCGTGGGTGTTAGTCAATCTGGAATCTTACAAGGGACCGAAAGAAGACGACCAGTGTTAATGAATAGACTCAAAGTTTCCTAGGCATGTTAAGATAGATATTACTTTCGCAAATTTTCTCTGTAGCGCATGGTGTAGCTCAAGTATGAATTGGCTCGGCGAAATGTTAAGTAGCACATCTGATTGGAATTTAATTTATGTTCGTCGTGTACCTGTGGTGCTATATCATGTTTATTGTATAATAAAATAATATGGAAACAGTTCTAGTGATTGTGTACAAGTGCAGAGATTTTACATATCTATAATTCTCGTTCCTTGAGGACCTATAACCTGGTTCCAATATTAGCAGCCCGGCTGTAACAAATTTTCCGTTCGCGGAGCTATACACTAATTAGGAGCGTTAATGCAGTAGCTATTCGATTGAAGACAACTCCTATTTCGCCTGTATATTGGTCTAATAGGCTAGGTATGAAAGGAATTCAACCCCTACACTACCATTACATGCTTAAGTAGAGGTTATATCTTGTTTGTTCATGTTGCTTAACTTGCAACTATGAAATAACTCAAGTAGCATATGACAGTGGGCCAACATTCGATCAATGTGACTTGGGAACTCTCCTGTCGTACAGACCTTGAGTTACTATATACTCCCATCTTGTTTTTTTACTGACTCTTCTTTCATTTGATACTGCTTCTGGGTCTAGGGATAAAAAGATATGAGTTTCTTGGTTGAAACGGAAATCTTCTTTAGTATAAAGGCATGAATATGTATATATAAAGGATACAGAAAAGGTAACATGATGGTGGGTGATCTTGGTATTTAAGAAACTATTACACATCAACCATATTGACTGGTTATAATTTTCTCAAATGTACAATTCAGTGTTCGGTACTTGGCATTGGGTCCTGTCACCATGAATAAAAATTAAATGTATGCCAAGTGAGGGAGGCAGAATTTCATGTGGCATTTGTCTAGATTGAAAAAATTTCTTTTCTTAAATGACATATATGAGATGTAAAATATAGTCTTTATCATCACCAGTCAATAATCCTAGGATTGGTTTGATGCAGCCCTCCACTCTATTCTTCTATTGGCCAACTTCTTCATATTGACATAATTCCTCTCCTTTACATCCTTCACTACTTGCTCCATATATCTCATGCAAGCCCTGCCTTTTCCATTCTTCCCGTTCACATTTCCCTTGACGATTGTCTTCATTAGGCCATCATGTCTTAGATATGGCTGATTAAGTTGTCCTGGTTCTATTTAAGGCTTTCAGTGGACATCTCTTTTCTCCCACTCTTCTTAAGACTTCTTTGTTTCGGTCGATCCATTTTATCTTCTTCATTCTGCGGTAGCACCACATTTCAAATGCTTCCAGCCTTGACTTCTCTGCTGCTGTTATCGTCCATGCTTCGCTGCCATGTAGTAAAATGCTCCGGTTGTTCTAATGAAGTGTTACTCACTTCCACGCTGGTAGGTATTTGTATTTGCAGCTGTAAGCAGAATCCTCTTGTTAAATTGCCATTTTTACCTGGGCAATTCTACTGGCAATTTCTCTTTTACTTAATCCATCGCTGCCCAAGCAGCATCATGATATCGGCCCAATATCATTTTTACACCGTTACACATCACTTATTGGTCAATCCGATATTGGCAAATGTCAAAAGTGATAACATTTGCCATTATAAAAATGACATTTGCTGACAATATTGGGCCAATGTAAATTTGATGATAAAAAGACGTCTTTCACCACTACACAGTGGCATAAAAATGATATTGGGCCGATGTGTTTGATATTACCATGGACTGATTTTTATTAACATGATATTGGGATGATTTAATAAGTAAGATAGTTAAAATGCATCCTGGATAAACATGTTAATAATATTTATAATCAGGGACAGTCGTACAATAAAACTGAAATGGCGAGAGGTAGTTTTGATGTTAAAAAGTTCACATTGATAACCCTGCACCTTTACCCCTGATCCAATATACTTGTTAAGAAATGGGTAATTTTAAGCATTTATCATAGTATTGAGATACCTACTTTACCCCTGGCCCATATTCCCTTAGTGAAAGATGCGTAACTTTAAGCTATCATTGTAATAAAATATTTCAAACTTGTTTTCTGTTGAAGATATTGGAGTTATAACCCAATATGGGGGGTTCACATTAATTGCCAAGCGAAAAAATTTACCTGGACCGAGAATCGAACCATGGACCTTTGGCTTTTTGGGCCACTGCGCAGAGCACTACGCTACCCAGGATCCCACTTTTGCATGGCAATTTTTACCGAGGTTCAAGGTACTAGATGTTGAGCCCTCGCGGTCCATCAAGGATGGCAACGCAAGGAAGAAAGGGCTTCACTACCAATTGTGAACCCCATCCAGCGCTAAAGCCACGCTCGATGGTAAATATAGGATATTCCAAGCCTGCCACATGAACAGCAATTTGTAAGCAATCATTGAATCCTTACTAATTCTGAAGATTCAGGTGATATGGAGTGGAAGCGAAACATTATAACACAGGCTCGTGTTTTTTCTTTGTGTTATCGAATCCTTAAATAATCATATTTCTTATTTTATATGTAGGCCTCCAAATGGTATCTGATGTTCAGACCAATCACGAACATTTGATTTTCTTCTCTCTGACGTTGGAGAAAAAAATTTGAATACTCAAAATTATAAAATCCAGTGGACAATAAAATAGGATCATTTTTATGCCTTTATTAGTCAGCTTAGCTGACATCATTTTTGCATCGGAAAACAATATCTATTAAATATCACTTTAAGATACGATTAACGATATCAATTTTACACCGGAGAAAGGTATCATTTATATGTCATTTTTATATCGGCTTTATCAGCCGAAGTTGAAACGACATTGGTGACGTCAAAATAACATTGGGTCGACATAACTGCCATACGATTCTGCTTGGGTGGTTACTCGGCATCCCAGGGAACAAAACTCTTCCACCTCCTCGATTTTTGTTTTCCTAGTTTAAAATTTGTCCTGGCTTATTTTCTCTTGCTGCATATCAATTACTTGTCTCCTATTTATCTTGAGGAAGTTTTTACACCAGTCATATTTATAAGCTGTAACAATAATAGGCATTTAGAATGTGACCCTATTAAGTTATGTTGAATAAGTTATGTTGAAGTCTGTGTCAGCATTTAATGAATAACCTTTTTTACCCTAAAATTAAGTATATATGGAACTCTGTTCCATTTTCTATTCAACCCCAACTACCTTAGTCCTAACTGCTCAGTCATTCTGTTCCACAAGAGACTGACCGACCAATTTCATATTATCTGTTTGCTACCCCATGGTTTTTCCAAAACAGTGCAATATCTACAGGCTATTGATCATTCTATAAGGCAGCATTTCCTGGTGCAGATCAACCTTTGCTGGCTAAATTTTCTCTATCTGTAAATAAATATCTTTATGCAGAGAAGAAATAGCTGGCAGAACACATTGGAAAAAGCTGACACTGTATAGGACACTGCAACCCACACACAGTCAAAATCAGTAATAAAGACGGTTGCAATCATTACAATGGGATTTAGCTGGACAATAAATTTCTAGCTCACTGGAGGCATCCCAAACTTGTTATAAATTAGGAGATCATTCCTGTGCGTTCCTTCTTGTTTATCTCCAAAGGTTGTAGAACTAGAGGCATTTGATAAGAAAAAATTTTATTTTCATCAAAATTTTTAGATTATTCCCAAGACAAACATAAAGTAATTACATAGTATTTACACCAAAAAGAAGAAATATAGAAACGTCGTGAGCGTTCTTGGACCATCTTAGATTGATAACTTCGATGGTACGTCAGTACCAAGAGATGAGCCAGCATGTCCCTTCTTATTCAGCTTCATTAGATGAAATTCGCTCTCCAAGAAATATTATTTCTTGAGCCACTCTAATATTAAAGGAGCAAAGTAAGTAATTATGACATCAGCACCTGCAAAGAGAATCAATGAGTTAATTTTCTACATCATTCCTTTAAACTTACCAACCTGTCCAGCACATAAAATACATTTTTCACTCCTAAGTTCACAGAAATTTTCTCATTGCCATACTTTGTAAGCCTTGCCCTACAGATTAGAGATGAGTTAACTATGACATATTTCCTGTAAAATTAATTCCAATTATTACACTTAAAATTTCATGAATTGGCCTAACGTCATTTTCTTAAATCATGCAGCAACAGATCAATTCTAAATTTTACCCAAAACGACAGCGCTGTGTAGTAAGTAAAGGCATTACATATTTATTTTTCCAAAATAAGTTCCTTTTATAGGTTGGAAAGCATGATCATTATATCAGAACATTTTAAATGTGCATTCTAACCACATGGACAGAACAAATGGAATCACTGCATGAAAAATATTGTTGAGTAATTAGTAATGCATTAAATTATGACTAAAGAAAAATATAATATGACAAACCGCGAACCCCCTTTTTCAGCATTCCTTGTTTAACATTTTTGAATTTCCTTACCCTCAGTATAGTTGAAAATTCCGTCTATGTCTTACACCATTATGTCCCCTCCCAGTCTTATTTTCAACTGCTCTCATCGCAGCCTTTGTGCAAAGAGCACTCATCATCATCGGTCAACAATACTAGGATTGGTGTGACACAGTCCTCCACTCGATTTGTCTACCAGACAACCTCTTCATATTAACATACTCCTATCTTTTATATCCTTCAAGACCTATTCCATATATTTCATGCAATGCCTTCCTTTGCCATTCTTCCGTCCACTTTTCCCTCAACGGTAGTCTTCATCAGGCCATCGTGTCTTAAGATATGGCCAATTAGGTTGTCCTGTCTTCTTCTTAAGAGTTTTCAGCATACTTCTCTCTTCTCTCACTCTTATTAAGACTTCTTCGTTTGTCACTCGGTTGATCCATTTTATCTTCATTCTTCTGTAGCACCAAATTTCGAATGCTCCAGATATACATCCTGATGAATTTTTTCCTAACTTTTACGCTTGTATTTCCAGATGTGAGTAGATTCTTCTTTTGATAGAAAGAGCACTGTGATTACAAAAGAGATCTTGCCTCCCTTGCAGGCAGGCACAACACCCAATCAAGTAGATGAGTCCCATAATCACCAGGTTTTATTAGTTATATGCTTCTGAGATTATCAGTGGAGGTAGGATAATTGAGATGGTTTCCCAATAACTTCCCTAGTAAAGATTTTAAAAGGCACTATCAATTAAATGGCCATATAACTGAGAGGAGGTGCCTTACTATCTCTGCCTTACTGAGGAAAATATGCTATAAGGACTACCATCCATTCATCCAGCTCCTATTTTCTGTCCTATCAGCCCAAGGTTGCCCTTCCAGGAGCGCCTTTCATAGCTCTTGCAAATGCTGTTTTAGGGTATCAGTTAACACTGAAGGCATCACTTAGTGGAAAAGTTTTACCTCCATCATAAAAAATTAAAATCTTTCAGTCTAATCTACACTACGTATTAAGAGAAAACTGACCTAGAATTCAACACAAAGTCATCATAAACCTTGAAGATGACAAAGTGTCCTGGGTCATTTTTCTATCAATAAAGCATGGATTGTACTTCGTTTTTATGTTGGTCCAGGGGTTATGGAAATGTTCCAGCTCTTCCTCAAACCAAGTTTTTAGTCCATAGGGATCATATTTGGCCTTGTAGTTGATTAGTTTTGAAAATCAACCAAGGCACACAATGCATGATATGCATCATTGCACCACGTAATGCACGCATATAGGTGCAACACTGGCAAAATTTACCATGACACCCCATAAAGCGACCTACATATAAACCATTTCTTCATGACATCTTCAATAATGCACAGATAATCATTGATTAAGACCAAGAAGACATACTCTAATAAAGGTCTTCCAGGTATTACCAAGTTTTTGGCATATATGACGTGGCAGTGTAAATGATGCACTCCCTATGATACACATTTTCAGGAAAAAAGGAGTATTTTAACCCTTTTACTGCCAGCCCCTTTAAGGTAGACTGTGCAAAAACTGATAAGCCCATTTGCCGTGGAAATCATAAGATAATGAACTTTAGATAAATTTGAAGCATTTAGTTTTAAAATATGAAATATTTATTTTTTCTCACGGTTGATGATATATTTCAGTTTACTTAAGCATGAAAAAATCATTCATGTTGTCTCTAATTTGAAGGAAATAACAATATTACAAATATGTAATTGAAGTGGGCCGATATTTCAGCCCTTGGCAGTTTTCGCACAACCATGGAGGGCCGATATATTGACCAACTGGCAGCAAAAGGGTTAATTTTTTCATGACTTTTCATCTGTATAATGGATCATAAAATATATTGCGTAACTTAAAATTTTTATAGAAGAGAAAAAAATTATAGAAATGATAAAGTTAAGATGGAAAAAATAACTGGAAATTATGGATTGGGAACCAAAACGAAAGAGGAGAAAGATTACTGGAGTCCTGCACACAACATAAGTTAATGGTTGCCAACACATTGTTTAAAAATCACAGCCGATGAAGGTACACATGGAAAATGCCAGGAGGCACAGGAAGATTTCAAATAAACTACATTTTAGTGGAGCATAGTTTTAGGAATAAGGTGAAGAACTGCAAAAGCTACCCTGGGGCAGACACCGACATAGACCATTATTTAGTATGATGAAATGCCATCTAAAATTCAAGAAATTTAAGAAAACAATGAAGAACATATGGCAAGTAGAAACTGAAGGAGGCTCAACATTAGCTATCATTTCAAAAAGCAGTGGGAAACAACATAGGAGGGGACCTGACTGAGAAATTGGTTGAAGAGCATTCGGAAAACATTAAATGTGGACTACAGGAAGCCACAAAGGAAGCTCTTGGAAGAAGAAAAGTTGCCAAGAAGAAGCCATGGATCACAGAAGAAGATTTAGACCTGATTGAAGAAAGAAGAAAGTACAAGAATGCGAAAACTGAAGAAGGACAGCTTTGTTACAAAAGAATAAGGAATGAAATAAGTAGCAAATTCAGGATGCTAGGGGAATATGGACGAAGAAGCTATGTAAAGATGTACAAAACAACCTTGGAATTGGAAAGGTGGAAGTTGTCTGTTGGATAGTGAGGAACCACTTCAAGGAATGGAGCACAAGATGCAATGTCATAAGGGACAATAAAGGAGAATTTTTGATTGAAAATGAAGACAAAGTGAAGAGATGGGAAGAATATCTGAAAGGGTTATACAATGGAAACAATCTTAGCAAGAAAGTGGTTGAAGAGGAAAGTGAAGCCGAGAAGGATGATATGGTAGCATCAATATTAAGATTGGAATTTGACGTAGCAGTAAGAGACATTCACATGAATAAGGCTTCTGGAATTGATGATATTCCTGCAGAACTAATTAAAAATGCAGGAGAGAAGACATTAACCCATCTTTCTGCATACTTTCGGGTGATCGTCCGCGTCCGTTGGTTGGTAACCAACAGTTTCGCTGACAGGACAGTCAGCGAAACTGTTGTCTACCAACCAACGGACGCGGACGATCACCCGAAAGTATGCAGAGAGAATCTAACCCACGCCGCGGAAACCTTCGATCAAACATTAACCCATCTTTACAAAAACCATCTGCGACATGCACTCAACAGGAGGAAAATAAACCACTAAGTACATAATTATTTTTCTTAATTTTAGAGCAAAACAAACCAGTCACGCAGAAGGAGAATTGAGTTACGTACAAAAAGTAAAATTTTATCCTTCTGCGACTCCGGCCCTGGTGCTGGATGACACACACTTGTCACCAATAGATCCTTTTTCTGCTATCAAGCTCTCAACATGGAGTCAGGAAACTCTGTTACTCAGAGAAGTGTCCTTTAGCGATGAGGAGGAAGGATGAAGAACACCATCCAGCGGTGATAAGGCATGAGCATAAAGGCATAACATTTCTCCCATAAGGGTAAGCCCTCTCTATACTCTGTGATAAAACAGACTAAGTTTTACATGCATATTTTTCGGGAAAAATGCATGACCTATACCTCAACATGCAAACTTTGAATAATTTGAAATTTGATGAATTTGAATATTGCGAGCGATGTTAAATACTGAGGAGTAATGCTAAATTTGGATTTGTCATGGCAAAAACATAGAAAATATATGGAGCACTACATTGGAGAAAGTAGGACTTATTAAAGGAATAGTAAGAAAACGTTCAGATGAAAAAGTTAAAGAAAGATGTTATTTCAATTTAGTTAGGCATTTCAGATCTGTTAAGCAATGAGTTAATTTGCAAACTCAATAAAATACAAAGGAAAGCAGCTCATTTTGTTAAAAAAATAGGTAAAAAAAGTGTCACTCAGGTGTTAGAGGAGCTTAGATGGGAAGCTCAGAAAACTAACAGATTAGGTACCGAACTAAGAACACTTGAAAACCTCAAATCGGTCAAATTCGAGGATGATACATCAGATGTACTTTTATCCCCACACTACATCAGAAGATCAGATAGAAATGACAAAATTAGTGAGACAGACTGCCTTACAAATCAATATAAGAATTCATTTTTCTCATGGATTTCTCTCTTTACCATTAACCCATTGACTGGTGACATAACACCCCTTCCACATGCCTCTGTGGGGGTTTGCAGGGTACTGTGTATACATAGAACATGCACAGTATGTCTAGATTGCCGTTCTCCCAAAAAAAAGATGCTGAAAAATATTCGCTTGGAGGCTTACCAAAGGTTTGCTTTAAAGTTCTTTGCCAATTCACTCATACAAATGAGACACAGACAACAGATAAGTTTGTTTCATGAGCCCAAACGAATAAGTCAATGGAATCAAAACAGCTCACCTGCTCTTCTCATACAAGTTAGAGTTTCCTGGAGAACAGGCTTCAAATCAAAACACCCAGCCTTGGCACCATGATGGAGCATGGCATACTCTCCTGACACCTAAAAAATAATTTTAATGCTGCATAATCATCAACTGGATTTCAATGGATGAGAATAAATCTTTACTAATATGGAAGATTCATCACTCAAAATCTTGGAATATTAATACATTCCTGAACTCTATTTTTTTCTTCCTGCGAGGCAACCCCTGTACTAAGAAACAATATAGGGAGAGCAACTGCCCTACCTCTCTAGCAAGTACATTAATTATATGCAATGCATCAAGTTCTATGATAGTAGGTTCTACTTCCACCTTTCAATATCATCATAGCATTGCTTTTTTTTGTTAACTGTGATGGCGAGGAACTGAATTTTCCAGCTTATAACATGCATGGGTATAATAGATGACCCTAGTTTATACCCACGTTTGTAAAAAAAATGTGTAAGATTAATATCAAGCAGATTTTAGAAAATTTGATATAATAAAGGATTAAAAGTTTGGAACAGATTCAGGTCAGATATAGTGAAACGACTCATAATTAATTACACATCTTTTGCACTTTTATGCACTGAGACAAGAAGGGACTAGAGATAGGGAGGGTGAATTAACTCTGCCCTCTTCCAAGGGCTTCCCAGCCATATACCTGTCCCCTTCTAGGTGGTCACATGATTTTCCCCAGCCTTTTTGCTCCAATAGTGTCACCCTTTAACCTCTGTGAGTTGAAATGCATTGTATATTAACCCTCATATGGATTCATAGCACCACCATGGTACTTTTGAGTTTTTGCATTAGCTTAAAAAAAATAATATTTAAGAACCAGTCTTGAAACTATTAGTAGTCTAATATCTTGTCAGAAACTATAAACTGGCAAAATAAACCACTGCTGTTGGTATATTAAGTATTTCTTGAAAAATTTACGCAAAGTGATACCTGGTGCAGCTGCATTGAAATATCAAAAGGTGTTTATGATACTTCTGGGTATATTAAACAGCTGAAAGGCTCATATTCAATGATTTACAACCATTGTTCAATTATTATTTGGCATTTTTTTTGCGATGATAGTTATATTAATGCGAAGGAAATACATTTGAAATATTTTTGGAGAGAGACACGGGAGTTGACAGTACTTCCATGGGTGATCACAGTATGGGTGGGTAAACAGTTGGGGGGCTGTGATGGTTTTTCCCTGAGAGACAGGGAAAAAAACGCATGTGGGAAGGGATAGATAGATAGATTGTAATAGAGGTGGAGTTCCTCACAACGGAGGCCCTGAGGCACTTAGACCCATTGGTCCATTGTGCTAACCACCCTTTGAAGAAGTCACCCATAAAGGCCGATCGCCCTGCTAAAGGCCAACAAGTCCCCGATGGGGATTTCCCTTACCTCCCTGGGTTCCAAAAATGGGGAACCCAGGTACCTGTTTCGAGTCCTCATCACCGCAGGGCACTCGCATAACATGTGGGATGTGGTTTCATCCTCTTCTTCACACCACCTACATCTAGGGGAATCTACGATTCCCAGGAGGTGCAGGTGCCTCATCACCTGGTAGTGCCCCGTGAGGAGTCCCACTACCGTTCGTAGTTGACCCCTGTTTAGTGACAGGAGTCTTTTGGCAAGCCCAGGCCTAGGCTCTTCAATGTGTAGTTTGGCCTGTCTAAGGCCTGGTGCAGCTCGCCAGATCTCAGAATGTCGGGTTAGCCCCCACATTCTAATTTCTGCCATCCCTACCGACGAGGCAATAGGTATGATTGGCTCTGGACCAATCGGATCTCGGCTGGAACCGGCCCTTGCCAGCTCATCAGCCATCTCATTTCCAGATATGCCTGCATGACCAGGCACCCAGAAAAGTTCCACCTTGCCGCATCTGCCTATATCATTGAGTGCCTCACGACACTCCTGCAGCAGCTGTGATTTGCACCATGGTGATGTCAGTGCCTTTAAAGCTGCCTGACTATCCGTGCATATGTGTATCGGTCTGTTAAACATCCCGATTTCCTTAATAGCATACGCGCAGGTCAGAAGTGCATATACCTCTGCCTGGAACACCGTAGCATATTTTCCCAAAGGGATTGAGAGCTTCCTTGGTGTGCTACAATTGTAGACCCCTGCTCCCGCTCTTCCTTCTTTCCTAGAGCCGTCCGTATACCATACCTCGGCCCCAGAATGAAGTTCTTTCCCCTTTCCTCTAGCCCACTGTTCCCTATCCGGGAAGTGGGTTTTGAAGTAGGGGGGTGTTTGGTTGAACCTGGCTATCATTCCATCACTGCCCATCCCGAGAATGGGACTCGACTTCATGAGCTCTGTCCAAACTTGTCTGTGACCATAGGAACTTCCTTTGTCATACCACTGTCCCATACATTTGAGACGATAAGCCGCTGTCTTTGCCTGCACCTCAGCTTCCACATGGAGTGGAGCGAGGTTCAGCAGCGTTTCCAGCGCCAGAGTTGGGGTTGTTCTCATTGCCCCTGAAATGCCCATACAGGCCAATCTTTGAAGGTGGTTCAGTTTGTTCCCAGCAGTTTTGAGCCGGACTCTCTTCCACCAAACTATAGAGCAGTACAAGAAACTAGGTTTAATGACTGCCGTATAAATCCATCTAATGGCTTTTGGCTGAAGTCCCCATGTTTTACCAAGGGTCCTCCTGCACATCCATAAGGAGGCACAAGCTTTCTTTGCCTTGGTCTCCAAATGCTCTCCCCAGTTAAGCTTGGAGTCCAGAATAACCCCAAGATACTTGACCGATGGTGAGGGATATAAAACCTTTCCCTGCAAAGAGGGAGGTCTAAAGCCCTCCATTTTCCTTCTGTTGGTAAACAATACAAGCTTAGTTTTCTCCGGATTTACAGTCAGCCCTGTTTCTGCACACCACCCCATTGCCTTATCCAGGGCTTTCTGCATGAGTCCAGAGACAGTATCAAGGTACTTTCCAGTGATGATTATAGCCACATCATCTGCGTACCCTTGAGTGTATGCGCCAGTCCTATTCAATTCTAAAATAAGACTGTCGACTACCATATTCCAGAGGAGTGGAGATAACACTCCTCCCTGAGGGCAGCCTCGAGTCACAGCTACCTTCATTGAACTGTCTCTCAATACTACTTTTACAGTTCTTTGTTCCAACATGTATCTAATCCAGCTCACAATGTGAGCATGGATACCATGTCTTCCTGCAGCAATGCATATTTGATCGAAGGACGTGTTATTAAATGCTCCCTCGACATCAAGAAATGCCCCCAGTCCGTACATTCCGTGTTCCAGCACTCCCTCAATCCTGCTAACAAGATTGTGGAGCGCTGTCTCCACAGATTTTCCCTTCTGGTAGGCATGTTGATACAGGTGCAGGGGGTGATCCCTTAATGGCCCATCCCTTATGTATCTATCCACTATCTTTTCTAGTGTCTTCAGTAGAAAAGACATCAGACTGATTCCTCGAAAGGAGTCTGCTCTTGTGTAGTCAGTCTTACCTGGTTTAGGTATGAAAACCACCTTGGTGACCCTCCAGGCTTTCGGAACATATCCATAAGCCAGGCAGGAGCGAAATATTCTTACCATTGGAAGGAGGAGCAGATCCTGCCCTTCCTGAAGGAGTGCAGGAAATACCCCATCCTCCCCAGCAGCCTTAAAGGGGCTAAAACTCATGATTGCCCATTTTGTAACTGTGTACGTCACGATGCTGGAGGAAAGTCTCCATTCCGTCCGAGCCGGATGGATGGGATTCCTCCCATGATGCATCTCCCTCAACTCCCTGGAGCCTGGAAAGTGGGTCTCCAGCATTAGCTTTAGTGCTTCCTTGTCGGAAGACGTGAAGTCTCCCGAGGGAAGCAACAGAGAACCCACTCCCGCTTCTGAGTCTTTCGATAGGATCTTATGAAGTCTTGCCATCTGTGGAACAGTCTCTACGCTCTCACAGAAGCTCCTCCATGAGTCCCTTTTACAGCGCTTGATTGCTGCTTTGTACCTCCGTTGGGCAACCTTAAAGTTTTCCCAATCCCGAGGCATTCTTGTCCTCTTTGCTTTATTAAAGAGTTTCCTAGTCTCTCTGCGGAGACCGTCTAATTCTGCTCCCCACCAGGGTAATTTACACCCTTCCTTCCTGGTCCTTAGGGGGCAGCTGTCTTCGTAGGATGTGATGATGCTTCTCTGTAGATAATCAACAGCAGCATCTACCTCATCCACATTTCTAAACTTGCACTGAGGTGCCCCCTCTAGGGCAGCTCCCAGCCTTTCTCGATATAGTCCCCAATTGGTAGTCCTCGGGTTTCTATATGTTATTTCCCTGTAATTGGATTCTAAAAGAGTGAAGAGTATGTGTCTGTGGTCAGACAAAGTTATCTCCCCTGACACTCTCCACCCATCAATCCTGTGCAGCAGAGAACTGGTGCACAGTGTAATATCTATCACCTCCTGCCTAATGCTATTTGCAAAGGTAGGTTGTGATCCTTTATTGAGTATTTGTAACTCCGTAGACATAAGATACTCCAACAGTGCCTCTCCCCTTCCGTTGGTGCTCCCACTCCCCCACACAATGTGGTGCGAGTTAGCATCACAACCGATCAGAAGATCCCACTTGTTGGTCTTACAGTAACTCACCAGCCTCTCCATCTCATTTGATGGTGGAGGAGCCGGTGCATCGTATGGCAGGTAGGAGGAGCAGATGACCACCCTCTTCCTGTTCTCACCTTCCCCCAGGGTCAGCAGAACTGCTGTCTGATCCCTAGTGGTAAATTCTGATAGATGCAAAGCACTTATCCCATTCACATAGATACAAGATCTAGGCCTATCAACAGTGGTACAGTAATATATTTTTCCGCCTGTCATGCTCAGGCCCCTGACTCTTCCCTGGAAAGCCCAGGGTTCCTGAATCAGAGCTATTTTGACCATACCTTCAGAGAGTATCCTTTGCAGAACCCCTGAGGCAGCCTTACTGTGTTGTAGGTTGGCCTGAAGCACGGCTATGCCAGCCATGGTTCGGCCCGGCCCACATCTTCTTCCTCCCTTGTCTCCTTCTCTTCGAGGGGGTATGGAGCCTTCCCTTAGGCCACTACCCACAGGGGCTCCCGAGTCAGACTCTACCCCCATGGGGGAGACCAGGCTTGGTGCCTCCTTGAAGGTGGGCCCAGAGAGGTTGAAAAGGATGTCGTCCTCCTCTCCCCACGAAGGGTATGAGGGGCAACTGGGATGTGTGGGTCTCCCAGAAGGAACCCCCACAGGCAAGGTTAAGGTAGTAGAGGGTGCGTCCCGACTAGGATCCCCATCGGGGCTCTCCACCGGTATCGCATCCCCCAAGGAAGAAGCGTCCCGACTGGGATCCCCATCGGGGCTCTCCACCGGTATCGCATCCACCAAGAAAGAAGACAGACTACAAGAGTCCATGTGAAGAGTGCGCCTGTCAGCGCCCTCCATAGTTTTGTTTGAGGGTTCCATGTTTGGTCCCACGAGTAGCTAGGGAAATATGGTGTCCGCCCATGCAGAGCCCCGCATGCATGGGTAAGGCTAAATAAAACCGGAGGTCGCCCAGTATCCGGAGTCTCTCTGTTAGTGACTTCTTACCCTCCGCCCCGCAGATGCGGTCACCCTTAGCACAGAGACGCACTATGGTGATGGGAGCTGTTTATTGACCGCCAGGTCTAGATCCGTCATGTTCAGCGATACCAGGGGCACCTCGAGGAGGATGTGGCTCTTCACCACGCATGACGGTCTTGGTGGTCCATAGGCATGTTCTGCCCTTGTCCCTCCCTGGAGTCACTGACCCCTTACCCCCATGTGGGAAGGGAATCATTGCAGCAATTTCATTCATGGAATTTTACGCGGTATGAAGAAGCAGAGAAAGGTGGAAGCGTGGAAAGGATTTGAGATCAGGAGGAACCTCAAGAATGGACTACTGGAAAATAATTCCTTTTTGACAACTACTTCCTGCTCCTCACTGGATCCAGGTACTATATTGTAAGTGTTCTCATTTGATAGAACAGAATAGGTTTATTTTCCCAAAAGATACATTACAAAAGGTTAGTACAAATGTAAGTACATAAGGCAGATCATTTTTAAAAATGTAAACTGGTACACGTCAATGAAGGGAAGCCAAATATTCATTAGCTTTGTAAAAACAATTTTCCTGAAGATAACAAAAAAACAATCTTTTAAACACCATCAATCTTTTTTCATTTTTTATAGTTAGTGGCAAATGATTGTACAATTTTGCACACAAAATAAGGCCCTTTTAACGTTATACTTAGGTGTAAGCATGTGTACATCATCACAACTTCTTGTTTTATAGGAATGATGGCAGTTTTTGTTTTACATTCTGACAAATGTTTACTTATATACAGAGCAACATGATATATATACACAGAAGGAAAAGTCAGGTTCCCTGACCTCCAAATAAGAGGTTTTTCAGTGAGTCTGACAAGACTCTGATAACAGATAGATAACATTCTCATGATGAGAATGTTATCTATCTGTTATCAGAGGAATTTAGAGAAATTGAAGAAAATATACAATGAAGAGATTTTGAGTGAATTCTTTCAAATATGTAAAATTCAAACAAATTGGTACTGTGATCCTCAGTTTATAGGTAGATCGCCTGTCAATAATACTGTGAAAGGTGCAGTAGATTAGGAATAATGATTGAGGAGCCAATAGATTCCATTTGCCTAATTATTGACAGGAAAATTGTAGATAATAATGTGCAGTTCACCACTGTTGATGCCATAAGGTTACACCAGGAATACATCACTTTGGTTCCTGCACATACCTTGAAATGGAAGCATGTTTTGGACTCCTGATTACAGATGGAGAATTGAAATCCTCCAAAACATGTGCACCTTTTTGCTAAACTAAATATGCACTCAGAGGAATGAGAATAAGTTGGACTGCAGTTTTCTGGAAATACAGTCGGATCCGGATTTAAGGTTTTCGCATTTAAGGTTTTTCCGCATTTAACGTTTATTTTTTGAGGTCCCGATTCATTCCCTATAAAAACAATGTAAAAATTGTCCTCATTTAGTGTCTCCGCATTCTGCGTTTTTCCGCATTCTAGGTCGTAAAAAATTTTCCCGCGCAAGATTTTTTACCCGATTTAAGGTTTATCCATGACGATTCATGCAAATGATTATCCATACATCAGTGATGACTATCACCAGCATTAGTTTTCAATAGGTCAACGGTCTTTAAGGTTTCACTTTAAGATGCTTGTATATATACAATGAATGAATGTATAATGAACATACGAACATTAAGATATTATATGCTATTGGTAATACATACATAAATGTAAAACCGCATTTTCCCCGATAGCAGGTTTAACCCAATGATATGCCATATTACGCAGTTGAAATCGTCGAAATTTTCCCGGGCGCTGTGTAGAAAAAATGAATGTGGAACTGCGCGCCATGTGGGAAACTTGCATGTGCAACAGCAGCTTAATTTCTCGGAGCTACAAATCAAAATTGATTGCTAAATAAGGCATTCTCATTATGTCGTACCATCAATAATATTCTCATAATGGGAAAGTATCAATATTTTGCGAAATGAAGTGTCTTTCTTTCGCTCGTCTTTAATGATGCTATGATGATGATTTTTCGAGTACATAGCCACCTACACCTTGCTTTTACAGAATAAAATGCGTGTAAAAATACATCGAGACCACTGAGAAATATGTAAAAATGGAATTTTTAACGTTGATAACGGCCCACACTAACATTCCCAGTGGGAATTTTCCTTAAATCCATTTTTCTTAGGAAAATTTCGAACATCTGTTAGGTGCCGCAGTGACAACGACAGTAAAATTTAACCCCAGAAAATGCAGAGGTTAGCTTCATGCTAAGTTACGGCCGCACAAAAAAAGGTGGGAGGGTTGAATTACAATGTGTTTTGCCTGAAGGTTCAAATTAGAGCATTTACGAGTTAGGTTTGGATGGTCGGTAGTAAGGGTTTATTTATAAAAATCTGTTACGCAACTATCGTTGCGTAACAGATTTACGTGGGCTAACTTCCTGTTCGTAAAAAGGCGACGTGATTTTAGCCCACGGGCTCCGTAGCCCACGGTCAAATATGGCAGTGCTGCCAACATAATCCTGATTGTAGTTTTAACGTAAAAGATCGCGTAAAAGCGTGATTGTGAGAAATTGAGGCAAAACGGTGGCCTGAGGTTGTATGCGAGTCATTCGTCGGATACACAGATTCAAGAACGGGATTGTGGTACTCCGGCCCTTGCGGATACATGGAGAGGCGGAACGTGCAACTTAAAACCCCCATAATGAACCACAAAATTGTAATGTATATCATTTTAAATACTATCCACCTAGTATTCTATTAGGCCTAGGAAAGAAAAGTTACTCATTATCCAGGGTTTAAACGTCAGGGCCGGCTATCGAGCTGGAGTCCCTGACGACGACAGATCGATAATTCCAACCTTATTCGTCCACAGACCCGAATGAAATAAATTGGAGAAACTAACAGTAATGTACTCTACAAGAAACAGTAAAAAAAAATAATCATAATCCAGGGTTTCATCGTCAGGGCCGGCTATCGGCATAACCACCGTTGAAACGGAGTCCCTTACGAACTAAGATAAAGAATTCCGGCCTTATCCGTCCACAGACCCCAATGAAATAAATTAGAGAAACTAATAGTAATGTACTCTACAAGAAACAGTAAAAAAAATTACTCATAATCCAGGATTTCATCGTCAGGGCCGGCTATCGGCATAACCACCGTTGAAACGGAGTCCCTTACGAACTAAGATCCGGAATTCCGGCCTTATCCGTCCACAGACCCCAATTAAAAAAATTAGACAAATTAATAGTAATGTACTCTACAAGAAACATTAAAAAAAAGTTACTCATAATCCAGGATTTCATCGTCAGGGCCGGCTATCGGCATAACCACCGTTGAAACGGAATCCCTTACGAACTAAGATCCGGAATTCCGGCCTTATCCGTCCACAGACCCCAATAAAATAAATTAGAGAAACTAATAGTAATGTACCCTTCAAGAAACAGTAAAAAAAAATTAACTCATAATCCAGGATTTCATCGTCAGGGCCGGCTATCGGCATAACCACCGTTGAAACGGAGTCCCTTACGAACTAAGATCCGGAATTCCGGCCTTATCCGTCCACAGACCCCAATGAAATAAATTAGACAAATCAATAGTAATGTACTCTACAAGAAACAATAAAAAAAAGTTACTCATAATCCAGGATTTCATCGTCAGGGCCGGCTATCGGCATAACCACCGTTGAAACGGAGTCCCTTACGAACTAAGATCCGGAATTCCGGCCTTATCCGTCCACACACCCCAATGAAAATAATTAGACAAATTAATAGTAATGTACTCTACAAGAAACAATAAAAAAAAGTTACTCATAATCCAGGATTTCATCGTCAGGGCCGGCTATCGGCATAACCACCGTTGAAACGGAGTCCCTTCCGAAGTAAGATAAAGAATTTCGGCGTTATCCGTCCACAGACCCCAATGAAATACATTAGACAAATTAATAGTAATGTACTCTACAAGAAACAATAAAAAAAAGTTACTCATAATCCAGGATTCCATCGTCAGGGCCGGCTATCAGCATAACCACCGTTGAAACGGAGTCCCTTACGAAGTAAAATCCAGCATTCCGACCTTATCCGTCCACAAACCCCCAAAATAAAAATTTAACTATACTAAGAGTAATCTACTCTACAAGAAGCAGCAAAAAAAAGTTACTCATAATCCAGGGTTTCATCGTCAGGGCCGGCTATCGGCATAACCACCGTTGAAACGGACTACCTGACGAAGTAAGATCTTACTTCGTCGAGTACTCCGTTTCAACGGTGGTTATGCCGATAGCCGGCCCTGACGAGTCAACCCAGGATCATGAGTAACTTTTTTTTACTGTTTCCTGTAGAGTACATGACTATTAGTTTGTCTAATTTATATCATTGGGGTCTGTGGACGGAGAAGTTTGGAATTCTGGATCTTAGTTCGTAAGGGACTCCGTTTCAACGGTGGTTATGCCGATAGCCGGCCCTGACGAGTCAACCTTGGATCATGAGTAATTTTTTTTTACTGTTTCTAGTAGAGTACATGACTATTAGTTTCTCTAATTTTATTTAATTGGGGTCTGTGGACGGATAAGGCCGAAATTCTTTATCTTACTTCGGAAGGGACTCCGTTTCAACGGTGGTTATGCCGATAGCCGGCCCTGACGATGAAATTCAGGATTATGAGTAACTTTTTTTTACTGTTTCTTGTAGACTACATTACTGTTAGTTTCCCTAATTTATTTCATTGGGGTCTGTGGACGGATAAGTTTGGAATTCCGGATCTTAGTTCGTAAGGGACTCCGCTTCAACGGTGGTTATGCCGATAGCCGGCCCTGACGATGTAATTCAGGATTATGAGTAACTTTTTTTTACTGTTTCTTGTAGACTACTATACTGTTAGTTTCTATAATTTATTTCATTGGGGTCTGTGGACGGATAAGGCTGGAATTCTTTATCTTACTTCGGAAGGTACTCCGTTTCAACGGTGGTTATGCCGATAGCCAGCCCTGACGATAAAATCCTGGATTATGAGTAACTTTTTTTTACTGTTTCTTGTAGACTACATTACTGTTAGTTTCTCTAATTTATTTCATTGGGGTCTGTGGACGGATAAGGCTGGAATTCTTTATCTTACTTCGGAAGGGACTCCGTTTCAACGGTGGTTATGCCGATAGCCAGCCCTGACGATAAAATCCTGGATTATGAGTAACTTTTTTTTACTGTTTCTTGTAGACTACATTACTGTTAGTTTTTTAATTTATATCATTGGGGTCTGTGGACGGATAAGTTTGGAATTCCGGATCTTAGTTCGTAAGGGACTCCGTTTCAACGGTGGTTATGCCGATAGCCGGCCCTGACGATAAAATGCTGGATTATGAGTAACTTGTTTTTACTGTTTCTTGTAGAGTACATTACTATTAATTTGTATAATTTTTTTTATTGGGGTCTGTGGACGGATTAGGCCGGAATTCCGGATCTTAGTTCGTAAGGGACTCCGTTTCAACGGTGGTTATGCCGATAGCCGCCCCTGACGATGAAATCCAGGATTATGAGTAATTTTTTTTTACTGTTTCTTGTATAGTACATGACTATTAGTTTCTCTAATTTTATTTAATTGGGGTCTGTGGACGGATAAGGCCGAAATTCTTTATCTTACTTCGGAAGGGACTCCGTTTCAACGGTGGTTATGCAGATAGCCAGCCCTGACGATGAAATCCCGGAATATGAGTAACTTTTTTTTATTGTTTCTTGTAGAGTACATTACCATTAGTTTCTCTAATTTATTTCATTGGGGTTTGTGGATGGATAAGTTTGGAATTCTGGATCTTAGTTCGTAAGGGACTCCGTTTCAACGGTGGTTATGCCGATAGCCGGCTTTGACGATTAAATCCTGCATTATGAGTAACTTTTTTTTACTGTTTCTTGTAGACTACATTACTATTAGTTTCCGTAATTTATTTCATTGGGGTCTGTGGACGGATAAGTTTGGAATTCCGGATCTTAGTTCGTAAGGGACTCCGTTTCAACGGTGGTTATGCCGATAGCCGGCCCTGACGATGTAATTCAGGATTATGAGTAACCTTTTTTTACTGTTTCCTGTAGAGTACATGACTATTAGTTTGTCTAATTTATTTCATTGGGGTCTGTGGACGGAGAAGTTTGGAATTCTGGATCTTAGTTCGTAAGGGACTCCGTTTCAACGGTGGTAATGCCGATAGCCGGCCCTGACGATGAAATCCTCGATTATGAGTTAATTTTTTTTTACTGTTTCCTATAGAGTACATGACTATTAGTTTGTCTAATTTATTTCATTGGGGTCTGTGGACGGAGAAGTTTGGAATTCCGGATCTTAGTTCGTAAGGGACTCCGTTTCAACGGTGGTTATGCCGATAGCCGGCCCTGACGATGAAAGCCTGGATTATGAGTAATTTTTTTTTACTGTTTCTTGTAGAGTACATTACTATTAGTTTCTGTAATTTATTTCATTGGGGTCTGTGGACGGATAAGTTTGGAATTCCGGATCTTAGTTCGTAATGGACTCCGTTTCAACGTTGGTTATGCCGATAGCCGGCCCTGACGATGAAATCCTGGATTATGAGTAATTTTTTTTTACTGTTTCTTGTAGAGTACATTACTATTAGTTTTTCTAATTTATTTCATTGGGGTCTGTGGACGGATAAGGCCGGAATTCTTGATCTTACTTCGGAAGGGACTTCGTTTCAACGGTGGTTATGCCGATAGCCGGCCCTGACGATAAAATCCTGGATTATGAGTAACTTTTTTTACTGTTTCTTGTAGACTACATTACTGTTAGTTTCCGTAATTTATTTCATTGGGGTCTGTGGACGGATAAGTTTGGAATTCCGGATCTTAGTTCGTAAGGGACTCCGTTTCAACGGTGGTTATGCCGATAGCCGGCCCTGACGATGTATTTCAGGATTATGAGTAATTATTTTTTAAGGTTTCTTGTGGTGTACATTACTATTAGTTTTCCTATTTTTTTTTGGGGGGTCTGTGGACGGATAAGTTCGGAATTCTGGATCTTAGTTCGTAAGGGACTCCGTTTCAACGGTGGTTATGCCGATAGCCGGCCCTGACGATAAAATCCTGGATTATGAGTAACTGTTTTTTACTGTTTCTTCTAGACTACATTACTGTTAGTTTCCCTAATTTATTTCATTGGGGTCTGTGGACGGATAAGTTTGGAATTCCGGATCTTAGTTCGTAAGGGACTCCGCTTCACGGTGGTTATGCCGATAGCCGGCCCTGACGATGTAATTCAGGATTATGAGTAACTTTTTTTTACTGTTTCCTGTAGAGTACATGACTATTAGTTTGTCTAATTTATATCATTGGGGTCTGTGGACGGAGAAGTTTGGAATTCTGGATCTTAGTTCGTAAGGGACTACGTTTCAACGGTGGTTATGCCGATAGCCGGCCCTGACGAGTCAACCCTGGATTATGAGTAATTTTTTTTTACTGTTTCTAGTAGAGTACATGACTATTAGTTTCTCTAATTTTATTTCATTGGGGTCTGTGGACGGATAAGGCCGAAATCCTTTATCTTACTTCGTAAGGGACTCCGTTTCAACGGTGGTTATGCCGGTAGCCGGCCCTGACGATGAAACCCTGGATTATGAGTATTTTTTTTCCTTTTTCTTGTAGAGTACATTACTGTTAGTTTCTCTGATTTATTTCATTGGGGTCTGTGGACGGATAAGGCCGGAATTCTTGATCTTACTTCGGAAGGGACTCCGTTTCAACGGTGGTTATGCCGATAGCCGGCCCTGACGATGAAGTTCTGGATTATAAGTAACTTTTGTTTACTGTTTCTTGTAGAGTACATTACTGTTAGTTTCTGTAATTTATTTCATTGGGGTCTATGGACGGATAAGTTTGGAATTCCGGATCTTAGTTCGTAAGGGACTCCGTTTCAACGGTGGTTATGCCGATAGCCGGCCCTGACGATGAAAGCCTGGATTATGAGTAATTTTTTTTTACTGTTTCTTTTAGAGTACATTACTATTAGTTTATTAAAATTATTTTTTGGGGTCTGTGGACGGATAAGTTTGGAATTCCGGATCTTAGTTCGTAATGGACTCCGTTTCAACGATGGTTATGCCGATAGCCGGCCCTGACGATGAAATCCTGGATTATGAGTAGCTTTTTTTTACTGTTGCTTTTAGAGTACATTACTATTAGTTTTTCTAATTTATTTCATTGGGGTCTGTGGACGGATAAGGCCGGAATTCTTGATCTTACTTCGGAAGGGACTTCGTTTCAACGGTGGTTATGCCGATAGCCGGCCCTGACGATGAAAGCGTGGATTATGAGTAATTTTTTTTTACTGTTTGTTGTAGAGTACCTTACTATTAGTTTATCTAATTTATTTCATTGGGGTCTGTGGACGGATAAGTTTGGAATTCCGGATCTTAGTTCGTAATGGACTCCGTTTCAACGGTGGTAATGCCGATAGCCGGCCCTGACGATGAAATCCTGGATTATGAGTAGCTTTTTTTTACTGTTGCTTTTAGAGTACATTACTATTAGTTTGTCTAATTTATTTCATTGGGGTCTGTGGACGGATAAGGCCGGAATTCTTGATCTTACTTCGGAAGGGACTTCGTTTCAACGGTGGTTATGCCGATAGCCGGCCCTGACGATGAAACCCTGGATTATGAGTAACTTTTTTTTACTGCTTCTTGTAGAGTAGATTACTCTTAGTATAGCTAAATTTTTATTTTGGGGGTTTGTGGACGGATAAGGTCGGAATGCTGGATTTTACTTCGTAAGGGACTCCGTTTTAAGGCGATGCTAATTTAGCCCACAAATACGTTTTTTACGGTTATTTGTTTGGAAAGGTCCAGAAATCATGTTAAATTATGCTTTTTAATGGAAATAGAACGGAAATTATGATTTTTTGGTGGTTGTCATGTAATTTTTGATTTATGTTGGTAGCCATGAAATCATAGTCCGTGGGGTGGAAAATGCGTGGGCTAACTTCCTGTTCGTAAAAAAATACAATGTATTATATAGCCATATTTGAAGCCAGTGAGAAGTGGCTCAGAAAAGTGAGTTGGCGACTTCTTTGTAAATCATATGCTCCTCGGCAGTCGAGTCGGCAGTGTTACAAGAAAAAACTCTTCAACAAGACCCCTCATCAACCAGTACCAGTCTCCTGGGTGCTATTGGTTTATAGAGAGCAGAGGCTGCTGGCTTTGATTTTGGATTTGAAACTTTTGTGGATGATAATGAATGGCAAACTTTGAATTCAGAAATATCATTCAGTGATTTTGTTGAATGTGATGATGATCTGCAGACCAGTGGCATTGTTTTAATAGGGGAATTGTATGGTACATCAAATGAAACAGATTATAACTGCAGTGAGAATGAGGATGAAGAAGTGCCGACAGTGGCTTATACCTTTTCGGAGGCTGTGGTCGGACTTGAAAAATTGAAATCATACTTTTCATCCATTGAGAACAATCAATCTACTTTACTGATGGTTTCAAAACTGGAAAAGAGCTACTTCTTAGTTACAGTAAAAAAATAAGCAGAGTAAAATTTCAGATTTTTTTTAAAAAGTAGCTGTTCAGAAATATAATTAATCTCTCCTAAAAGTTTTAAAATTGATATTTAATTCCTGAGTAGTCAGAAGGCTAAAGCATTGTGTTTTTGGTTAAGGCATTTTCATTTTTGGTTCATTTTTCATTTATTTTCGTTTTGTCACTGAATCCAACCTTCTTTGGGAAGAGCATATAAAACTAATGAAAACTTTTTATTGTTTTATGTGACCCCTTTTAGTGACTTTTATATTTATTATATTATTATTTACTATATTATAATTGTATATTCTTTTCCTAGAAAGCTGTTCTAATCATTACAGACCCTAAAACCTCAAAAAAAATGGCAAGTCCTCATTTAGTGTTTTTCCGCATTTAGTGTTTTAAATTTTGTCCCCCCTGAAAAACCTTAAATCAGGATTCTACTGTATCAGCAAAAAATATAGCGAGGAAATAAGCATTGAGACGGATGGACAAAGTGCATTCGAAAAGGTTAATTAGCTGTATTTCTAGTATTCAGTAATTTTACTAGAAAGATACGCTGACGGGGAAGCTAAGCAAAAATTCTCAATATAACTTACGTTTGATGAAAAGCCAAATATGTATTCCAATTCTGTGACCATTGTGATGAAAATACTAGCAAAGAACATTCCCATGTAATTTGTTATGCATGCAAAGACAAATGCGAAAAAAACATTTTTCTGCGATATAATTTCCAGTACTTATGTTAATGTTGTTATCGTATACTAGTCTTCTTTGTTTTGATGCTGATTGAACAAAATTTTCATGAATCAAAATTTTTATGAGTGTATAAATATCTGAGCTTACCTGGTACACAAAGAGGGGATATTCTGGGAACTTCTCCTTCGTTTCTTTCACTATGTCCAAATAAGCGATTCCTGGCTTGACCATTAACATATCTGCACCTTCTTCAATATCTCTGGCCTGAAAATATCATACAATATTAAGCACAGAGATATCTACACTAATGTGAGCACATGGGAAAATCAATTACCTAAATATGGTGGTATTTTCTACTGTGTCCTTTACCCTAGTCTTCCACCATTCCAAGAGAGAAAAATGGGGAGAAAATGAATGAAAGATTAAGAGGGCAGAAGATAACGGAAGCCGAAGCTCAACTGTGAGCTGCAGTAGTGCCATAAGAGAGAGTGAGAAGGCATGCATGCTGTCCTCTAAGTTAACCTACTGCATAGTAGGGCCAAAATGTTCAAGTGAAAACTGACAATTCCAAGAGGTGAAAAACCATAGCATAATCATTTATAAATAACAAACTGCCCTTTTATAGCCAAATGGTGAAACATAACATGCTCAACTAACAACACACACATCACAAGAAAGAAACATACAGAATTTACATAATAGAAACAAGCACAGTACAGCGTAAAAATGGAAGAAAAATCAGGTCAATTACCAGAAGTGTATGTTCTATGAAACTTACAAGCTTCTTGTCATATATGAAAATTTTTTTATGAATTCAGAAAATAATTTGTTACCTTTAAGGACTCGATCAGATAAATGTCAACAATCATTTGTATTGAACAGTAAACAAAACTATTTAAACAAAAATATTACATAACTCCTTTGTAGGAATATTCATTGAAATTTTTTTCTATCTCATCAATAGATATTGATGAGATAGAAAAATCCTTAGCGATAAATGGCAAATTGATTGCAAACTTAGTAGACAAAATCTTTCACATTTAAAGGAGCAATGATTGATTCTGAAAGTTTTTCCAGCCACCAATCACCCTCCACCCCAATTACACTGGCAATAGTAATCAACAATAAAATATACTAACTACAGCTCGGGAGGCCAATCCTGCACTCCCAGGAGGCAACTGGTAGCAACGACGGTCGCCAAAAGCAGGAGCAGAACTGGCAGCATCACGGAACGGTCCATAAAATGTGGATGCAAATTTTGCAGAATATGACAGAACAACAGTTCGATGGCTGAGTTTGGCACTCCGCAGGGCAGATTTAATCGCCCCAACTCTTCCATCCATCATGTCAGATGGTGCCACAACATGTGCACCTAGTTTAAAACAAAAACCCTTTTATACTATATCCATCTACACATTATTTGATAAGAGGTAAGTATTGTGATGAACTGTCGATACATTGTACTTTCCTTCTTTTTAGGGATGTATGTGGCAATATTTTTATTCAATTACTGGCTATGATTACATTGGTATCACAGAAAATATTTATAAAAGGAAGCACTCGTTTTTTTTCTACACATGGCACAATGCTTAACCTTCCAGCTGGGTATTGGGTGATTTCCACGGGTTAGGCAACCATGATCCATTCTCTGCGGATCACGCTATTCCACGGGCTTGTAGTTTTTCTTACATTTACCCTGCGAATCCGGAGATTTCCACGTCTGATCCTTCTATCCTATGCGCTGCTTTATGGTGACGTTGTTCTACATTTTCACCAATAGATGGCATCTACATTCACTTTTTGAAGGATGACTACACACGTGTTCTTCCCCCTTCCTTCCTTCTTCCAACATAAATGTATTTTTTTACCTTTGAAATAAGATAGGGAGTCAAATCAATCCGTTGACTCCCTATTCAAGGAAGTCAACAGATGACTGAGGTCATTGGCACCATTTAGCACAGGTGGGTAATTGGATTCAAGTTAGATATTTCAGGGAACAGAGGAAGGGTAGAGAGACACCTGGCATCAGCATTATCCCACTCTTGGGGTAAGTCACCATGGAGTCCATGGCTTAACGTCTTATCCGACAGATGAAGTACTGAACTAGAAAAGCTCTTCAAGCAGTACTCTAGCCACCACTATGGTAAACATCACAAGTACAATGAAATACCCCTCAAAACCATTCACTCCAGACACTTGAATACTACCAATATTGTTGTTAGGCGACAGTAACTAAATCTGACATTACCTGCTTGGGCATATGCTGCTGCTTGCTCAGCAATTCTTTTGATGCTTGCTTCATTGTCTATGGACCCATCTTTATATAATATTCCACAGTGTCCATGGGATGTGTAGGCACACAGACATACCTTAAACAAAAATATAAATGATCAATAAATCACTCCATTTAAATATATTCCGGCATACCATCAATTTAATAAAAAAAAAAGAAAAAGTCTTACATCACATGCAATAACAAGATTGGGAAACCATTCTCGTAACTTGGGGATAGCTCTTACTACTGGATTCAGTGAAGAATCTGCATGGGTTGCTTTCTCATCCTGTAAGTAGCCAAATTCAATTGATGTCAGTACATTGTTCATAGCTGAACACTCTTCATTTTATAAACTATATACTATACCAGAAATATGGACCACACAAAATACATCCATGTGAAGTTTTACGGTAATAGAGAAAGGTTGGAAAAATTAGCACACGGCTAAGCATTTTTCAGGTTCTTTTTATTTTTTATCATAGGACTTTTTTTATAATCACAAGCCTTTATATAAATGTATAGTTTTGCTTAGTAGCAATTAGATTTGCAAGGTGCTCCAACTGATTGTTAGAACTACTTCCCATGATGCCATCTAAGCTACCTTAATCTTAAGGTGAGCACTACATTTATGTCCAAGGATTTGAACTTGTACCTTTGGATTGCAGGCTGATGCTTCACCAACCTGAATGCCATAGCTGGTGTAGACATTACCTTTTACTAATAAAATAAATGTCCTAGGCCAAGGATTGAAAAAATTCAAAGAAAGAAGAGTTTAAACAATTTACACAACAATTTAAAAATTATTTAAGAATCAATGTCATTTTACAAACCACAAAAATTTTTAATAAATTAAAAAGTTTAATGAGTAATTCTTTGAAATAAGGAAATTTCATGCATAAAATTGTTCTTTTAGTTTTTCAACAGAGAGAGCAATGAGATAACCTTTCCCAAGGAGTATGTGTAATGAGTGTGTAATTAGTCTTTTTCAATTTAAGACACACTTCCATGATGGCATTAGTAATTGAAGCTACAATAGATTCATTTACTAATGGCTAATACATATTTCTATGCATGAAACTAAGATTTTTATCTTCAATTTTAACTTATTAATTAATTCAATTCAGAACCACATGTAAGGATCCAATTAGAGCTCAAGAGCCGCAGTTTACTGACTCCCGGTCTATGCCATGTGTACAGGGCTATCAAATGCCACAAAGGACTAGGCGTTTGGTTGAAATCATCCATATTTGAGGTCCATTTAGCTAGTTCTGAATATGGAAAAGGCAAACTCATGGTTCATTGAAATGAGCTCTCAGTGATTAAACAGAATGCTATAAAACATGGCTACCATGCCACCTTATGTCAAGCTTAACAGACTTTCAGCCAAATGCTTCATTCATCACCATGTGATTATTTGACTGAAAAGAGTGAAGTATCTATTCTACTTGAGTATTTGTTCAAATATCACGCATTGTTTATGCGGATTAATTTGGAAAAAAAACAGCAGCTCAAAGAGGGTTTCAAAATGCTAACTCACATGATGGTAACATATGTGCATGCAATTACATAGGTTGATCTTTTGCTGAAGCATTCCGCATTCTGTGGAACATGACTTTGGAATACTTTAGTATAATCATAGTGTTTTTTTTAAAATGGGGAAAATGTGAAGCTTTGAACATAGCTGGAAGCTTAATCTGAGACTCTGAAATGTAACATTCACCTAAGGACTTGGATGTACTCATTGAATTGGTATAGGTAATTATGTATTACAGCAGCAAAGCATTAGAGTTTTGGCTGCTTTTTGCATAACATATTACTTTATTTCGCCAAGAATTTTTGAGCGATCACTTTCTGCATTATTTAACATAAAAATCTTAAAATTTAGGTGGCAAGTGTTATCTCACACTTTTATACTGTAGTTTCCGACATTTAGATGCATTTTTAGTGGATAAATCCACAGAAAATATACTTGAATCTTATATGGTCTTATTCTGTGTCTGATATATGAGGCCACAACTAGGGGTCATTTTATAAGCAAGAAAATATGATACTTTCATTTGCATATATAGCTGAATTTGCAAATGTTGGCAGAGATGTCTCAACAGGAAAATGCTTGGAATCTATCCCTAACGATCCTTGCACATGAGCTTGTAGTACAGTGAATTCCACGAATCCTATCATATGTCTTGCCCAAAGGAAAGGAAAGTATAACCATCACTTTTCTAGAGCAGTGGTGAGAAAAAAGGCTTCGCAAAAAAGTGAACTTGAAGGAACTAGACAATGGTCTTAATAAATTAGCTTATTATTTCTCTATTTAGGTACTATAAGGAATAGTAACAACTTTTTCCAAGAACTGGACCACCCTGACTTACATGGGAAATATTTTTACCGAAAGAAATTTACTTGATGCATTGAAAAATATTAATTCTTGGAAGAATATAGGTAATATACAAAGGTGTTTCTTTATTTTAAGGGGTTAACCTTTTCCCCTCGGGTGTCGAGTGGTACTCGACACATCATAGCTCACTATCAACTCACATGTTGAGTGACACTAGATATGCGAAATCCAGGGGCATTTATAATTTAATTTCGAGTGGACTACTGGTGTAAAGGGTGAGAAAATCCAAGT
This sequence comes from Platycnemis pennipes, assembly GCA_933228895.1. NCBI lineage: Eukaryota > Metazoa > Arthropoda > Insecta > Odonata > Platycnemididae > Platycnemis > Platycnemis pennipes. Next base: position 61,472,907 of record OW121853.1, read on the forward strand.
GCAAAGGGTTAATGCCTCTTGAAATTAACTTCATATTCAACTCTCACATAACTTCCAAAATGGAACTATATTATTTAGTTAAAATCAGCTGGATAACTTCATTGTTGTTTTTAAAAACTAACTTGTGCATGCCTGGTGTTTAGGAAGGTCACTGAGAATTTCATAAATGAACAGATGAGGCAACATCTTTTAAATAATGATTGCCTTTCCTCATCCTAGAAAATGCTGAGAATTCTTCTCCCAAAAAAATAAGATCCATATGCTGATCTTGGATTAACTTCAAATGCTAAGTATATATAAGGTGCGTTAAAAGTGTTAACCAGCTCTGTTACACTGTCACAGATTTCAAAAAAAAATTTATAGGTTTGAATGTAACTAACTAGTTTACACCTACATGATGAAAATTTAAATACATCATCGAGTGGTCATTCAACTACTTGAGTACTAGTATTTGACTATGGGGTTAAAGTAATCCCATGTAATGCACAGGTTCAGTCAAATTTTACTTAGTTTCGTGTGCACAAATTGCATTATTATAATGGAAAAATACATGAAAATAAAGTAAAGTGAATAAAATAAAATGTTTATAACTACCACCGACTTCACATGCATGCGAACATTTGGTTGATAAAGCAGCTTCCAATAGATACGACCTTTGGCAATTGAGAAGGCACTCCGAATAAAAGAACAGCCACTAAACCGAGGTCCACTAACGGCTTTAAGGCGTCTTTGAGCTTGTTAATTCCATATCTGGATACTCCAGGCATACTGCTCACTGCGGTAATAGCTTCATCGTCATCACTAAAATAAAAGGGGGACCATTGCAGATATCCGTATTTTGCCAGCTTATCACTTCAGGATTTTTGTACTCACACAATAAAAACTGGATACATTAAATTGTGCGCTGCTATACCAACGTTCGCATTCTGCCAATTACGAAAAACAGGATGGGAATATCCACTATGCAATTGATGCTTCGGATCAACAATGAAACTCATGTTCCGAAGGAATACTGAATGAAACTTGAGACGATGAACAACCTACAGACACCTACGAGTACGAAATTAAGTTCCCAAGCGTGGATTTTCTTGCCACGACCAAAATTCCGGGATAAGTCCTTTAGAACTGATTAGACCCACCAATTATCAAGTTCCTCGTTGGAATTAGCCTTGACCTTAGATGATATATGAAAAACAATCACTAAAACATTTTATTTTAAGGGAATATACACCGGTTCCGCTGAAATGGGAAAATTCATCCGTAGAATCACCTGTGTGGCAAGGTACCTCACCACCACATTTAAGCCATTTAATTTATGCCTCGGAAAATGTTGAAAACAGCTGAAACGACGTACGACTCGAAACGACTCGAATTCGTTGACCTATTGAATTGAAATTAATCGATATTGTTAAGTGAAAAATAAAATAACAGATTTCAATTTCCACCTGTTGCCGAAAATAATATTGGTATTTACGCCTCATTCTATTTTCACAATTCTGGTGGTTGGATGCATTTATCCAAATTCGCGGAAAGACGGCAAATGAGTAAATACTGATGAAGGTATCGAGACTATCGATTTCACTAATATACACATCAAGGTGCAACTTTGGCGGGAACAAGAAGGGTACTGTAAACAAAAGTTACGAATACTTAGTTGTTTTGTTTATTTCCCATTGCCAAGGGTTGTATGGGGAGGATAGTGTCGAATTTTATATCTATAAATGGGAATAACAGGCTTAATTCCTTTCTTAGAAAAGGCTTCTACTCCCATAAATATACGTCAGTATAAAGGGCAAACCCTTGCTGTGGATGCATATTGCTGGTTGCATCGAGGTATTTTCTCATGCGCTGAGAAAATTGCTAGAGGAGAAAAATGTGACGCGTTAGTACTGGTTCCGTTCAGTTGTTATTGAGCTTCGTTTTTGACAAAATTGTAATTTTTGCCTACCTAAGACTCTTGTCTTTTATGTTTTTAGGTATGTCACCTACTGTTTGAAGTTTGTGAATATGCTAATTTCTCATGACATCAAACCTATTCTTGTATTTGATGGTCGATATCTACCTGCTAAGGCTGCCACCGAGAAGAAGCGGCGACAGTAAGTCTTTTTAAGGTTCTACGCTTTTAAGTGTAACTTAATAGTATATTACTGAGCGATTCAGCACAGCCTCTTCTTTTACCTTAAGGTCACGGGAGCAAAATAGAGCCAAGGCTGCGGAGCTATTAAGACAGGGTCGTACAACTGAAGCTCGTCGTTGCCTTCGGAATTCGGTTGATGTTGGACCCGAAATGGCAGTTGCAGTTGCTCGAGCTTGTAGGAGTGTTGGTGCTGATTGCATTGTTGCTCCCTTTGAGGCAGATGCCCAACTAGCCTACCTTAACAGAAGAGGAATCGCTACTGCTGTTGTCACTGAGGATTCAGATCTCATTCTTTTCGGGTGTACACGTGTAAGAATATATGCTGAGTGCAGCTTGTTAACATTGAAGTGTAGCTTTTGGTTTGTACCAGGGTTTCAGTGAAGTTAGAGCTCTTTGATTTTGCTCTTTAAGGATGAATGCTAAATTATGATATAGTGCTGTAATAATGAAATAAAATTACCATGTATTTACATAGCTTGCTGGACATGTTTTAGAATGCATCTCAGCTTGTCATACTTGACTCTTACGTGCTAATTTTTCTCTTCGTAGGTGATATTTAAGTTGGACTTGATGGGGTGCGGTCTAGAAGTTGTTCAAGATCGTCTTCATCTTTCAATGGGAGTTAGTCCAGAGAGGTTTTCTATGGATCGCTTCCGTCAAATGTGTGTCCTTTCAGGATGTGATTATCTCCCCTCCCTGCCTGGAATAGGATTAGCGAAAGCAAAGAAATTTGTGAATTCCACTTCATCTCCTGACATTTCTCAGGTATTGCTAGTATTCTTGCGTGATATTTAAAGCCTCTTTCATTACTTACCACCAGTTTCATGGATGCTGGGTTAAGCCACAGTGTTTTCAGCTATTGCATTTTGGCTGTCTCTCACCCATTTGTTTGAATATATTAGGGATTGTAACATATGACAAGGCCGTGGATTGGCTCAATTTCTAAGTTTCTGGTTTTATTCGGCTGCATTGACATTTGATGGGTATGCTATTGTTCTGTATATACCAATGTAGCTTTATAATTGTTTATTAACACATTTTATTGAAAATGGCAAGATGCTTCACAGCTAGACTTGAAGGTTAGTTGGGAAAAGGAATTGTTTAAACTCTTATCTCTCTCCAAATGAATGGAAATTTTTTACTATGGATATAGATTACTGGTTGACGAGATCCTCCTCGTCAACCAGAACCTCATCATCCTCAAGGCTGTAATTGGAATCACCAAACTTGTTTTCCATTTCTACCGGCAGAAAATAGTCCTTCACCAGACAATAGATTTGACAAATCATAGAAATGCATATTGAATGATAGAATAAACTTGGTTTTTTCCACAATTATTTATCTCACACTATGACTATGGTTTTGACGATTAATGTCATCAGGTACAAATTACAAAATGTTGTCACTTATATACAGTTTGAGATTGGTGGGGAAGAGGGGGGCGGGGAGAGGTTTTCTGCTCGTATAGGTGTGAGAGGGGGGGGTGGAAAAGAAGGTGGTTGGGTGGAGGGAGATGGTAGGGGAGGGTGGAAGTAGAGCCTTCAGTGCAATTACCAGTTGGTGGTGGGTGGGAAAGGATTCAGCGGTTGAAGATACAGTGCGCACCCTTAATCCTGGAACATAGTTGGAATTAATGATTTAAAAAATTAATCATTAAAAATGTAGTTAACGATTTAATTTATCATTACTATTTAGAAGAGTTGACTTTTAATCGTTAAAATTATACATTAACTGATCAAAAATAACTTCAGTTAATTTTTTTTGTTACTTTTTGGCAAATGTCAACCTGTTCGAATTTGGGTGCTAAGCTTACCCAACTAATGAATGGGAAAGTGAAACAGTGCCTAAGAATGCAAGGGTAGTTGTGTAAGAATGCAATGAATATGCGGAGCCGAATACATCCAAACAAAAGTGAGGCTGAGGGGAGTGACCGCCAAAAGGTTAGGAACGCACCCTCAGACAAGAAAATACAAAACCACGCGAAGACAATGTCCTGGAAGGCTTGTATGCCTTACTCAGTGACATATCGTGAGTATTACATAGTTGAAGGCGAGGAAGAAGGGTCACCTAAAAACCTATGACGGACAACGAGGGGACGGTTTCATTCAAACTAACGTATCTATTACAATGCCTCAGTCTACGTATGCCTTACTCGGTGACATCGCATCGTCTATACATCAGCCCCCATTGAATTGCGGAAGAGGGTGCGCTGGCACACCCCCAGCATCTACTGTAACCCTATGTAGAATCAATCAATAAGATACCCGAAAGTATAAAAATGGTATAAGTTAATTCTATTGACCAACTGAATTAAGCTATAATAAATTACTAATACAAATCTATGTTAGTGAACTAAAAAATGCAAGCAAAAAACCTTCAAAATTAACAGTAAGTACACGAACAAAAGATTAGAAAACTAAGTGACTCAACTAATTAGCCAACAAGACAAGAACTAATAAATGAAAAATAGAACTAAAAAACTAAAGAAAAATTTGAAAAATTAACTAAAGCCTAAAGTAAAGGAACTAATTCTATGCCTATATACCGAGAAAAACAAAAGCTGAAATATCTAACCTGCATAAAATATCAAAGAGCTATAAAAAGTAAAAAAAATGAAATTACTCAAAATGAAGGTGAAGCAAAAGCAGTAAGGTTGGCAGCGAATGCAAGTGATCTCAGTGAAGTCCCAAAAGAGAATGGTCACTTTCACCCACACACCTTTCTAGCTGTTTCTCTTCAAAATATACTCGCCCTGGCCGAAAACAGGTTTCTGCGCAGGTGCCAGGAACTTTCAACCGAACTCTAAATAAGCCGTTTCGACTGCAATTTTACAATTGTGAAGGGATACTTCACATCGCAATGTGGGGATCAATATCAAAAACTAACCTTAAAGTACTTTCTACCACTCAGAATAATCTTTTGTGGCAAATTACTGGCACACAATTTTGTCAAATATTCTTACATTCATGACAATTTAAAAAATTCGGAGTTGGAACTCCATCTCAGAAAAATCACTGAATCCTTTCAGCAGAAGATAGATAGATTATTTTTTGGTGGAGTTCCTCCAAGGAGGCCCTGAGGCACTCAGACCTATTGGCCCATTGTGCCAACCACCCTTCTAAGGAAATCACCCATAAAGGCCGATCGCCTTGCTAAAGGCCAACAGGTCCCCAATGGAGATTTCCCTTACCTCCCTGGGTTCCAAAAATGGAGACCCCAGTTACCTATTTCGAGTCCTCATCACAGCAGGGCACTCGCATAATATGTGGGATGTAGTTTCATCCCCTTCTTCGCACCACCTGCATCTAGGTGAATCTACAATTCCCAGGAGGTGCCTCATCACCTGGTAGTGCCCCGTGAGGAGTCCCGCTACCGTTCGTAATTGACCCCTGTTTAGTGACAGGAGTCTTTTGGCAAGCCCAGGCCTAGGTTCTCCTACGTGTAGTTTGGCCTGTCTAAGACTTGGTGTAGTTCGCCAGATCTCAGAATGCTGGGCTAAGCCCCACATTCTAATTTCTGCTATCCCTATTGATGTAGCAATAGGTATGATTGGTTCTGGCCCAATCGGGTCTCAGCTGGAACCGGCCCTTGCCAGCTCATCAGCCATCTCATTTCCGGATATGTCTGCATGACCAGGCACCCAGAAAAGTTCCACCTTGCCACATCTGCTTATATCATTGAGTGCCTCACGACACTCCTGCAGCAGCTGTGATTTGCACCATGGTGATGTCAGCGCCTTTAAAGCTGCTTGACTATCTGTGCATATGTGTATCGGTCTGTTAAACATCCCGATTTCCTTAATAGCAGACGCGCAGGTCAGAAGTGCATATACCTCTGCCTGGAACACCGTAGCATATTTTCCCAAAGGGATTGAGAGCTTCCTTGGTGTGCTACAATTGTAGACCCCTGCTCCCGCTCTTCCTTCTTTCCTAGAGCCGTCCGTATACCATACCTTGGCCCCAGAATGAAGTTCCTTCCCCTTTCCTCTAGCCCACTGTTCCCTATCCGGGAAGTGGGTTTTGAAGTAGGGGGGTGTTTGGTTGAACCTGGCTATCATTCCATCACTGCCCATCCCGAGGATAGGACTCGACTTCATGAGCTCCGTCCAAACCTGTCTGTGACCATAGGAACTTCCTTTGTCATACCACTGTCCCACACATTTGAGACGATAAGCCGCTGTCCTTGCCTGCACCTCAGCTTCCACATGGAGTGGAGCGAGGTTCAGCAGTGTTTCCAGTGCCAGAGTTGGGGTTGTTCTCATAGCCCCTAAAATGCCCATACAGGCCATTCTTTGAAGGTGGTTCAGTTTGTTCCCAGCAGTTTTGAGCCGGACTCTCTTCCAACAAACTACAGAGCAGTACAAGAAACTAGATTTAATGACTGCCATATAAATCCATCTTATGGCTTTTGGCTGAAGTCCCCATGTTTTACCAAGGGTCCTCCTGCACATCCATAAGGAGGCACAAGCTTTCTTTGCCTTGGTCTCCAAATGCTCTCCCCAGTTAAGCTTGGAGTCCAGAATAACTCCAGATACTTGACTGATGGTGAGGGATATAAAACCTTTCCCTGCAAAGAGGGAGGTCTAAAGCCCTCCATTTTCCTTCTATTGGTAGACAATGCAAGCAGAGTTTTCTCCGGATTTACAGTCAGCCCTGTTTCTGCACACCAACCCATTGCCTTATCCAGGGCTTTCTGCATGAGTCCAGAGACAGTATCAAGGTACTTTCCAGTGATGAGTATAGACACATCATCTGCGTACCCTTGAGTGTATGCGCCAGTCCTATTCAATTTTAAAATAAGACTGTCGACTACCATATTCCAGAGGAGTGGAGATAACACTCCTCCCTGAGGGCAGCCTCGAGTCACAGCTACCTTCATTGAACTGTCTCTCAAGACTACTTTTACAGTTCTTTGTTCCTACATGTATCTAATCCAGCTCACAATGTGAGCATGGATACCATGTCTTCCTGCAGCAATGCAGATTTGATCGAAGGACGTGTTATTAAATGCTCCCTCGACATCAAGAGATGCCCCCAGTCCGTACATTCCGTGTTCCAGCACTCCCTCAATCCTGCTAACAAGATTGTGGAGCACTGTCTCCACGGATTTTTCCTTTTGGTAGGCATGTTGATACAGGTGCAGGGGGTGATCCCTTAATGGCCCATCCCTTATGTACCTGTCCACTATCTTTTCTAGTGTCTTCAGTAGAAAAGACATCAGACTGATTCCTCGAAAGGAGTCTGCTCTTGTGTAGTCCGTCTTACCTTGTTTAGGTATGAAAACCACCTTGGTGACCCTCCAGGCTTTTGGAACATATCCATAAGCCAGGCAGGAGCAAAATATTTTTACCATTGGAAGGAGGAGCAGATCCTGCCCTTCCTGAAGGAGTGCAGGAAATACCCCATCCTCCCCAGCAGCCTTAAAGGGGCTAAAACTCATGATTGCCCATTTTGTAGCTGTGTATGTCACGATGCTGGAGGAAAGTCTCCATTACGTCCGAGCCTGACGGATGGGATTCCTCCCATAATGCATCTCTCTCAACTCCCTGGAGCCTGGAAAGTGGGTCTCCAGCATTAGCTTTAGTGCTTCCTTGTCGGAAGACGTGAAGTCTCCTGAGGGAAGCAGCAGAGAACCCACCCCTGCTTCTGAGTCTTTCGATAGGATCTTATGAAGTCTTGCCATCTGTGGAACAGTCTCTACGCTCTCACAGAAGCTCCTCCATGAGTCCCTTTTACAGCACTTGATTGCTGCTTTGTACCTCCGTTGGGCAACCTTAAAGTTTTCCCAATCCCGAGGCATTCTTGTCCTCTTTGCTTTATTAAAGAGTTTCCTAGTCTCTCTGCGGTGACCGTTTAATTCTGCTCCCCACCAGGGTAATTTACACCCTTCCTTCCTGGTCCTTAGGGGCAGCTGTCTTCGTAGGATGTGATGATGCTTCTCTGTAGATAATCAACAGCAGCATCTACCTCATCCACATTTCTAAACTTGCACTGAGGTGCCCCCTCTAGGGCAGCTCCCAGCCTTTCTCAATATAGTCCCCAGTTGGTAGTCCTGGGGTTCCTATATGTTATTTCCGTGTGATTGGATTCTAAAAGAGTGAAGAGTATGTGTCTGTGGTCGGACAAAGTTATCTCCCCTGACACTCTCCACCCATCAATCCTGTGCATCAGAGAACTGGTGCACAGTGTAATATCTATCACCTCCTGCCTAATGCTGTTTGCAAAGGTAGGTTGTGATCCTTTATTGAGTATTTGTAACTCCATAGACATAAGATACTCCAACAGTGCCTCTCCCCTTCCGTTGGTGCTTCCACTCCCCCACACAATGTGGTGCAAGTTAGCATCACAACCGATCAGAAGATCCCACTTGTTGGCCTTACAGTGACTCACCAGCCTCTCCATCTCATTTGATGGTGGAGGAGTCGGTGCATCGTATGGCAGGTAGGAGGAGCAGATGACCACCCTCTTCATGTTCTCACCTTCCCCCAGGGTCAGCAGAACTGCTGTCTGATCCCTAGTGGTAAATTCCGATAGATGCAAAGCACTTATCCCATTAACATAGATACAAGATCTAGGCCTATCAACAGTGGTACAGTAATATATTTTTCCCCCTGTCATGCTCAGGCCCCTGACTCTTCCCTGGAAAGCCCAGGGTTCCTGAATCATAGCTATTTTGACCATACCTTCAGAGAGTATCCTTTGCAGAACCCCTGAGGCAGCCTTACTGTGTTGTAGGTTGGCCTGAAGCACGGCTATGCCAGCCATGGTTCGGCCCCACCCGCATCTTCTTCCTCCCTTGTCTCCTTCTCTTCGACGGGGTATGGAGCCTTCCCTTAGGCCACTACCCACAGGGGCTCCCGAGTTAGACTCTACCCCCATGGGGGAGACCAGGCTTGGTGCCTCCTTGAAGGTGGGCCCAGAGAGGTTGAAAAGGATGTCGTCCTCCTCTCCCCATGAAGGGTATGAGGGGCAACTGGGATGTGTGGGTCTCCCAGAAGGAACCCCCACAGGCAAGGTTAAGGTAGTAGAGGGTGCGTCCTGACTGGGATCCCCATCGGGGCTCTCCACCAGTATCGCATCCCCCAAGGAAGAAGACAGACTACAAGAGTCCATGTGAAGAGTGCGCCTCTCAGCACCCTCCATAGTTTTGTTTGAGGGTTCCAAGTTTGGTCCCACGAGTAGCTAGGGAAATATGGTGTCCACCCATGCAGAGCCCCGTATCCATGCTAAGGCTAAATAAAACCGGAGGTCGCCCAGTATCCGGAGTCTTCTGTTAGTGACTTCTTACCCTCCGCCCCACAGATGCGGTCACCCTTAGCACAGAGACGCACCATGGTGATGGGAGCTATTTATTGACTGCCAGGTCTAGCTCCGTCATGTTCAGTGAAAACCAGGGGCACCTCGAGGAGGATGTGGCTCTTCACCACGCATGACGGTCTTGGTGGTCCATAGGCATGTTCTGCCCTTGTCCCTCCCTGGAGTCACTGACCCCTTACCCTCCCTTTCAGCAGAAACTAGGAAACCTGACCAACAACACTCTAGACATTAAATTGAATTACAACGAAAATCCCCACTTTGAATATTTTCAAACAAATGGATACGGATGGAAGAAACCGCAATGACATTTTTCACTGTTTGCTTTATTTGTCAAAACAAAAAAAAACCATCAAGGCCTCTATCACCACAGTATCCAATTTGCCAAAAATTAACTGAAAAAAGTACCTTTTAACGTAAACGTTAAAAATGTTTAACCTTAACTTTAATCAGGTACTTTTTCAGAAAAGTATCTTTTAACATTAACTAGTTACTTTTTACAGAGAATAACTTTAACTTTAATCAGTTAATTTTTTTTGGTAACTTTCCCAACTATGTCCAGGAGCACCCATAATCCGGCAATTTTGCCTTGACCAACTACCCGGTACTTTGTGGAAAATGCCAAAATATTTTTTCCGAAACATTGCTTCGTAACCAGCCGAGATATTATCCCATTCTTAACATTAATTTTCCCATTCCGAGTCAGAATAGTTTAGAGATACTTTAGTGGTACTTCGTGTACACTGGAATTATTCTGCAACTTGAACTAAACATGCAAAATTGAAGACATTGCCGAGACGGACTACGACTAATTTACAGATTGGCCGCTTTCAATGGCGTGCAAATTTTTGATTCACCACTATACGTTATTTAATAAAACTATTTGTTACCTGCCTAGGTTTCTCCCAAATCGTCTAATCTATACAGCTGTGGCAACAGCAGAGGAGTGAGGCATCAGTATAAGATGTTAACGATCATGGAAAAAGTGTAAGTTGTGAAAAAGCCTGACGCCGTTGCATCAGTAAAGCGTTTTTCTGAAACATACTGAATGGATCTTCAACAGTATAAAACATCAAGAAGATGAAAGAAGAATCTTAAAAAATTTACTATTAAAGTGACACGAAGAAATTGATGACAGAGAGAAAAATGAAAGAAGATTTAAGTGCTGATTAAGATCATGTGGTTTTGATTGTGTCAAAGTGAAGGGCTTAGTTAGTATTTCTGACCTAATGCTAATGGAGCAGGATTTTATTTAAGAAACAGATATAATCTAAAGGATGTGATGTGGGAAATTTTGCGTACATGTAACAGTTTTTCACAGTCTGTTCTAAAACATGCGTGGTTTAAATTGTGTCCTGCTTTAAGGTTTGATGCTAAGGACAAAATAAGCGGTGATTTCTAAGAATTTCATATTTCTGAGGATAAACATATGATGATGGAGTTGGTTGACTGCAAACAGCATCCATAACCGTGAATTAAAGAAAATGGAATTATAAAATGTAAAGGAATGGATAGCTAGCGACTACGATACTCACACCACACAACATTTCACAGATGATGAAATCATTAATATGGTAAATAGTAACAATAAATCCAAGTGGGGATGAAGATGATGAGCCTGAAATTGTTGAAGGAAGACTGCTATTGATGATGGTCTTTAAAGAATCATCCAGTCCGGTCACCCGCGACGTAGTGATGGGCGACCGTATAGACGACACCCACGCATTGAAGTCACGCTGAATCAGCTGATAACAAATCAAGCGAGGTAGGAAATATGTTGTGCGAAGCACAGCAAAAGAAATATCAAATTTTATATACCCTTTTCCAATAATAGTATTATACTTTTAAATATGCAGCAATATTTTGTGAACTTCGTGAAGTAAGAAACCATTAATTCTTTCTGATTATTCTCAGTGGCTCTTTTAAAACTTATGTTCAAAAAATGGCAAACAAATATATTTTGTCATATTAGATAATTGACTCCCTTCAATGAAAACATCCCGGATGTCAAAAATAGAATAGTTGCCATGCATGTTCGGCAAAATTCCTAATCCGGCTTCACTTCAGTCCCAACTGTGCCAGATTAAAGATGCTCAACTGTAGTGGAACACAAAGGTATGGAGGTAGGGGCTTAGTGGAACAGAGAGAGGTTGAGGAAGGGGAACGGGAGGCATACAAAAGGTCGTTTACAATGTTGCTATCAGTGTGTACACATTTTAGATTCCACTTGCTCTAGAGCGTCTAGCCTGGGGCCTCTCCTTTCAAAATGTAATAAGTCCAGGGAAAAAATTACTTTCATGACCGTTGTCCATGCTCCTAAACCTCCTCCCTCCCCCCCACCAAACCAACCTCAACTGTATATAAGTGACAACATTTCTGTAAATTGTACTTGATGATGACATTAATTGTCGAAACCATGGTCGTAGTGTGAGATAAATAATTGTGGAAATACCAAGTTTATTCTATCATTCATTATGAACGAAAACAAATTTCATTACTTTATGACGGAAACCATCAATTTTAAATCATAGAAAACTAGACCAAAGAGGTCCAACTGTACTATGTTATTTAATGCTGCGACTAGGCTGTTTAATCATGATATTAATTTTATGCAATTCCCTAAATCTTGTATGGTCACCATTAGATAGATAGAATATAATAGAAAGTTGACCTGGGGAAGTGAAGGAATTATATTTAAATAAAACTTGTGATAATTCCTAGGATATTTGGAAATAGTGCTCATGATAGAAGTCATATCTTACTTTGTTATGCTTCGAGTCAGTGTGCATGTTGCATTACCATACTCAGCCTGCGGAGGAGTGTGTAATTTATTTGTGGCTTTACTTTTTAGGCCTTACCAAAACTACCCTCAGCAACTGGATTGTACAATTTGGAGGTTACAGAAGATTATATAAAGGATTTTGCAATTGCAGATGCTACATTTCTGTATCAGGTTGTGTATGATCCAGTCAAAAGAGCCGCAGTGCCTCTAAATGATCTTATCCAATGCTCATTACATTCGGAATTGGCTGAAAAAATCATTGGCAATCCATTGCCTCCAGAGACGGAATTCCAGCTGGCACTTGGAAATTTAAATCCATTTTCCTTAAAATCCATTGATGACTTCAATCCATCTGGTCCTGTGGTGAGAAGTGTTAAATTTTAATTTCCTTAGTTTCATTGAAATTGGCATAATAATTGTGGTGTTCTGATGCATCGTGTATATTTTTACTTAAGCATGTTCTTAATGGTTAAGGAAGTTGGAAGAGTTGGGAAAAGAAGATAAATTTTATATTTCATGGTGGCAGGTTGAAAATATGGAGGTGTTGGGCATATTGGTTGTGAAAAAGTTGTAGATGATGTGACGTGATTAATGACTGGTCCAATGATTGAATTGGATCAAATCTCCCCTGTCACCTGCGAAAACTAATCTTTCATTTAGATAATAAATAGATGTACATAGTACTATTCTGCTCAAGCATTATCCTGACCAATTTTGATGCTTACATGTCTTTGTTAAAGGGCATTGTAGAGGGGTGCCTGGTTTATGGGTTTTCCTCTACCAAACAAAGTCACTTCCACTTTGTTAACCTGCAATCAATTGACCTTCCCCTCAGCTTTGATTTCATGCTTTTTTGAGAGGTTATATGAGACCTCATCACAGTGGAAGTGTTGTACCTTTGATAATAAAAGTAATGGTATCTGGGTCACCTTTTAGAACCGCTCTATAAAAGAAACATAAATGGTGTAATTATAGGATATTTATGAAAAATGCTGTTTTACTTTAAGAGTGGCAAAATTCTACATGTTGTAAGTTTTGCATCCTATCTTCTCTGTGGGACAGGAGCAGTGATTTTGATTTAGTGTTGAGGTGCGATGCTGTGTGGTCTCTGCTCCCACTTCAAGCTTTCACTGTCCTGAGAATTGAAAACAAAAAACTTAGTACATTACATGAATCTATCATGAATCTGAATAGTGGTTAACTACTGTAATCTGACAATATTTTCTTTTCGACATGCTGAGAGTGTTCACATTTACATTCTTTGCTTGTGAAGGGTCCTTGCGGAGGTGGCATTGGGAAAAAAGGTCCTCCCCCGAGGAAGTGGAAGAGCATATGGGAGAAGAACTTCAAGCCATGGGGAGACTCAAAAAATTTCCACTCCCAGAATGCCCTCATGGATGTTGAAAGGCACAGCACTCTCGGCAAAGAAACTTTAATGGGTGTCGGGTTCTTCCAAAGTCAAGGGATTGCGAATGGCGCAGTGAGGCGTTCTCCTCGAAAGAGGAAACACAAAGTGGATAATGAAGGTATGAAGTTGTTAGAAGTGAGTGAATTAAATGTGGTGAGCATTGGTATCATCTCTGATGCTGAATCATCGAAGAAAATTTAGAACAGATGATTATTGAAGGAATGACATCAGTAGTCTGCCATTGGATCTATTAATCTGAAAAGTATCACTATAATACTTCCATAATCCGTTTCAAATATCTTTGCAACTGGGAGGCAGGCCGTAAATTTGTTGGAATGATTGAAGTGAAAGTTGCTCGTCATGGAACTTTCTTGGAGCCAACTAGAATGAAGTAGACGTGGCCTTCCCCCTCGGAAATTCAGTCACTCTCAGACCTTCGTAGTGTGAAAATCGTGAATCTGCTTGCTGTGTTACCAAACCTCTGCTGCCTCTGTTTGATCAGTGCTCCGTGGTGTTCTTTCCTAGCTCGCACTTCCATATTTCTCAATCAACCCATTAATCCTTTTCCTTATCCTCTTTTTCCTTTATGCCATAACCAACATTCCTTTCCTATTAATCCGCCTCCCATAATTCCCATTATGGAAATCATTTATCATTGGCTTTATTCCGAATTAACTGGAGTAATTATTTGCTGTTTGGTGCATCATGGATCAGAAGGTCAAACTGCTGTAGCAATAGCAAGGGTGATGATGAGGAGGATGACAGTGAAACAGAAGGAGACGAAGTCACCTCGGCCACTCCATTACAGTGGGAATGAAGCGGGGAAGCTTAAAATTATTTGTAAAAAAACTGGTGAATACTTTTTATAGAAAATAAAAGAAAAACTGCTAATCGCGAAAACATTTGTTACCATTTTTTCCAAATAGCTATATTTTAAGACTTGAATAATATCAACAGTGGATATTGGTTAAACTTGTCCCGCTTTAACCCTACTGCTGCTGCCATTTTTGTGAGCAATAACAATTGCACACCTCCCGATGCACTCCCGCCCCCGCATATTTAAGGTCTGCCTCCCATTGGCAAAGATATTTGAAACATAATAGTAACTGACATAGCCATATTAACATGAGTTAAAGTAGCATCCTATGTCAAACCAGCATCATTGTACTCTTTCACAGTGGGAACAAATTGATCAATTGTTCATTTAAATGCTTTAGTATGTCTAGATTTATTCATGGCAAGGCAGTATCATCTGCTAGCTGTTATGAGAAATGGTGATGGTAGGATGGTTTTCTTGCATCTGACTTTGAATTTTTATCCTTATTATTTGGTGTACTATCAGCAGGCAGTAGTTTTTGTGGTAAGAAAACACATAACTGTGACATTATTATTACACACTGCGGTAATAGGAGTAAATTTTGGAACACAAACTTGTAGAAGTTTAACTCGCATTTCAAAAAATATTGACGATTTTTTAAAAATATGATAAATACGTCTGTCAACTCTTGATTTTTTTCCATTGAAAGTTTTAGTTATAGGCTTATCTACTCATGAGATATGCTGTATATCATGTGAACATGTGTTCAATGTATTCATGTTACCATGTTAATGTATATTTCAGTCAGGGCTGACAATTATTTTTTTCAAACAAAATTTCATTGGAATTTGTAGAAACAAATCTCAGCTATAGGCATTACACCATTCTAGTATTGACATAAAATAAATAATTTAAAGCTACACAAAATCTCTACAGTTACCAATTTGTAGCCAATGGTTTTAAATACTCTTACCAAATGAAACAATATATCTCAATACTACCACGTGAAAACTTCGTTTTGCATGTTAACATTAAAATTTATAGTTTAAGGTATTGCTTGCTTCACTCTTTGTGCACTGATTTAAAAAGAATGTTTATATCATACATTTTTAGTGTCAAATAATTTGCATCATCTTTGAGTGATACTGGAACTTGTTTAACCGTAATTTATTTGTCGGTAAATCTCTTTGGTTTTCTTATCACATTAGAAGAAAGCACGGTGGAGGAAGATGTATGCTCTCCCAAGGATCTTGATATTATATATGGCTCACCATCTCCTAAGAAACGAAGGAGAATGTCTCTAGTGGCAGACTCCAATAAAAGTTGCTTTGATGTACTCAACAAATCCAACAATATGGAAATTATGGAAATAATTGGGCCAAAAGATGCAGGTGGTGAAATACTGAAACAGAGACTCTTCAGCAAACCACTAGCAGAAAGTCCAGTGAAAAACAAAAGCTCAGTAGTTTCGCCAAAAAAATTAAAGGGTTGTGAAGGTAAGTAGAGGGTTTAATTTTCTATTTCTCGAGTTTTATTACTTTTACTATCCAGTTTATTTATCTGCCAAATTTTGGTATTATCCATATTTTGTGCATGTCAGTAATCCTTCAAATATAAATGGTTACATTTTTGGGTTTCTATGTGTGGAAATATTCAACTGACAACAGGTACATAGTTTCACTTGTGTCTCAGTCAGCATCTACAGGTCAATTTCTGGATGCCAAATTTAGGCAGTTTTTAAAATTATATACAGACGTTCAGTAATGTTCCTGCTCCATGATTAGTGGGCAGTGTTATGTTAAGTTTATTGCCGAGCTCGATGGAATTGTAAAATGTGCTTGAAATATTCTTTTCCATTTGCTGTGGAGATGTAAGCTACTCCTTCGGTTGAAGTTTTTTTGATGTTTGGCAATCGCTATTTCTCTAGGGTGGTGAGGTGATTCCTTGGGTATCACTCTAGCTTCTCCCTGAATCACATTATGTCCTGGTTCTGGAAGATCATGTTTGACGATGGTGGTTAAGTGGTATTGCTTGTTTTAAAATGCCTTTAGGTGTTCCATGTGCAAACATCTCACAGCTCTGCCCATTAGTTCAATGTAGGATATACCAGAGCTAAACAGGATCTTATAAATACCTTGATAGGCATTATGAGGATAACAAAAATTTGAGCAGGTGAAAGAGCACTGTTACCGAGGAAGCCAAGTAACCAGCGAAGGATGAAGCAAGAAAGAAATACTGAGTATAATCTACTTACAGCTGGAAACATAAGTGTCCGTGTAAGAAAACAATATATCGGGTTTCACTGTGTGGGAATAACTGACAACAGGTACATAGTTTCATTTGTGTCTCAGTCAGCATCTGCAGGTCAATTTCTGGATGCCAAATTTAGGCAGTTTTTTAAAATTATTTACAGACATTCAGTAATGTTCCTGCTCCATGATTGGTTGGCAGTGTTATGTTAAGTTTATTTGGAGCATGTTTCTTAATGCTATGAGGCATGGATGATGACTGCTGCAGAGAAGACAAGGGTGGAAGCATTCAAAATGTGGTGCTATAGAAGAATGATGAAGATGAAATGGATTGACAGAATGAGTAACTAGGAAGTCCTGAGAAGAGTGGGAGATATGAGGTCTTCTGAAAACCCTAAGAAGAACCTGGACAACTTACTTAGCCACATCATGAGTATTTTTCCAAGGTTGTGATGAGGTATTTCTTCATAGAGGGCAACGATTCACTGTCAGTGATGGAAAATGTCTTGTGGACAGCGTGCATATTGTAGTGAATTTTTCTGTCCTTGGTGGTGTGAAGATGGATGTAAGTAATGATTTGTGTGAGTCTTCTTCCAATATATGCAGTAAAAGTTTTCCAATCGAACTCTTGGATACTTATATGCCCAGAAAAGGAAGGTATCCATTTTCTTCTATTCCCATTATGAATGTAATTGACTGATTCTGGCAGTTCAAATGTATAAAACTCTTCAAAGTTCCTGTCTCTCGTAGGGCTTTATGATGAAAGTGTTATCTATGGATGTAACTCACAGTGTGGGTTTCTTTTGTAAGGAATCATGGGCCCTTCACCGTATATCATCCATGTTTTAAGTTAGGGTGTAAATTGTAACAGGAGAGAGGGGAAAGTCTTCAGGCAATATCTTCAGTTTGCTTCTAATTGTCCATTCTAGAGAAAATAGGGTTTCCTGAGATATTACTCCACAAGTTCAGGTAAGCCTTTGTTTACTCCTTTGCTTGTGAGTCTTATTTCAGTATTGTTAGGTTTACTGATTGAAACTTTGCTAAAGAGGTACTGTTACAACTAAGATTGTTGTCAGTTAAGTATTTCCATGTGATGAAGCCCAAAAATGGAACTCATTGTATTAAAATGCCATGAAAGCCTTGGTATTAATTTTAGACCTAATGTTTATTTTATGTGAATTGTCTCATTTATATGTCCTAAATTTATTCTTTACATGTGGGCTGTGATTAAACTTTCCTTTTTTAAACTAATGTGGAATGAACTTATATTTTAGATAAATCGCCAAAAGAAACCGAGAAGTCAGCTCAGCCAATGGTTCAAGATATCTCTATTAATAACATGGAAACAGCCAAATCTGAGGTGAAGGAGAATGATTTTACCAGTAAACAGGATGAAAGTAGCTATCCTAAGTCTCCTGTGTTAGGAAGACGAAAAAATCTCAATCCTTTTGCCAAGACTGTTGGCAGTAACATTGACTCTACCCAAAGTACAAAAAGTTTTTTGAAGTCTCCAAGTATATTCTCAAAACTAAATATGAGTGACGGCTCTCCTGGTATAACAACAGTTGTGAAAAGCAGGTATGTTTTACTGAAAGTATAAAGGTGAAGCAATGCTCATGCCTAATTAGCTACATAATTGTATATTTTCACACGTTTATTTGTGATTCTGAAATGAGTACAAAGACAACAGCATCTGGCTTTCCCATTGAATATTGTTAATAGTTCACATAACACTGAGCGTAGTGAGGGTAAGCATTTTTCATTGAATAAAAACAGGATTAGGATTATTGCACCTATGCCTGATGCCCTTTTGACATGTTTCTTGATTTACCGTATTCCATGGTCTTGAAAGAAATTTTATTGCTGTAACTTTTCCTATTGGTCTTGAGTGAGTGAAATTTTAAGTTTTCCACATGAATCTGAGTGAGGTTTTATTAAAAAATTGATCTCCCTGTTAAATATGTACGTACATTTCATTTCTGTTGTAAACTTTTTAAGTTTTAAATGAATACGCTCTTGCCATCCGTTACTTTTCAGTTTCTAATCTTAACATGCAAAAAACATCTAAGGCATTGATGTTGTAGATGACAGAAATTGTGGTACATTGAATAGAGAGGTAGAATAACTGTAATTTATATTAATTTTTATATTTTGTGGCTTGTGTTTTGCTATTTGCGGTTTTGGGTAGATTTCCTGGGTGAATTCTTCATGTGAGTTATTTCTTTTTGAAGGAAATATATTTCAATGTGAGGTACAGCTGTATTTCCCTTATAAATTTGATGGTGGCAACCCATTTTTGTGTAGGTCATAGACTGGCATTTTGATATGTACATATGTGTGTATATATGAAACAGTTTTCTCTTCTTTTAGGTATTTTGTTAGCAGCCCTCCAAAAAATGTTGACTTCCCAAAGAGAGAGTTGACACAAAATAAATCGCCAATTCTTGAGAGATTGGCATGTGATGAATTAATGTGCGGTGACAAAAGTAAAGAGGAAACAATTGACCTTAATTCCGACGAAGTGAAAGTTAAAGACATAGTTGGAAGTTATATTGAACCTGAAGTGAAATTAACCTCCCCTGTAAAAAATAATGATTGTGTGACAATCGTGTCTCCAAGAAAACCAAACAATCCCTTTTCATTGGACTCAAGCAGCTCAAATGATCCTGTGACAAGAAGAGAGAAATCAACTGGGGAGGACAGTGGATCTTTCTTTGAAGACTCCAAGGACAAATTGATTGAGAGCAGAGAATTTTCTGAACCACGGAAGGGCCTGTTCAATTGGAGTTCACTGAAGGACAAGTTTTCATTTTTGCCTTCGGTCAAAGATTCCATTGAATCGAACCCTGTCCCTTTTATAGATAAGCAGGTGAGAACCGAGGTCTTGAAATTATACATTTTACACACCACATCAACAAAAATTCACGTGGGGCAGTCCATTTTAATTAATGCTCAGCTATCAGGCATACTTTAGGCTTAGTGGGGGCTAAGGTACTGAGTATGAGTTGGTATGTTACTTAACCCTTTCGCTGCGGCTCACTCTCCGGAAACCTACTCGTCACATGTGGCAGAAAAGTGAAAGTGCTACAGTGAGAACGAAAAGGTACGTTCACAGCAGCCTACCGTACGATCGTACTAGGTACGGTCACAGCAGTTAAAGGGTTAAATTTCCAACATCCACTTAAGAAATGTATTGGAAACCATTATCTGGTTATTGCCTAATCACATGAGTCAATACCACTGCAGGTACTCATTTGTTGAAGCTTCTTGTGATTTAATTCCTGTGAAAGTAATTATTAATTCACCTTATATTTCAAATCCTATAAATTAGGGAAACTATGTTTTAGCTGGCAAGAAATGAAGTTATTGTTGCTGGGCACCTCAGTATGGGCAGGATTTGCATATTGACTTGTAGCTCCTTGGATCTGGAATTTTAACTAAGCATGGTTTCTAATTTTTTCCTTATTTGTGGGGAAGATCATCATTTTCGTAATTGCTTACTAATATTATCAGTGTGTAGTTTATTCTTCTGTGATATCAAAGGAAGTTCTCTCATATTATGGCTGTCATATTGTTTTAATTTTTATATGATTGACTTGTTTCCACTAAGCGATTGTTTTCAAATGTCTCTTCAAGTACTAATGTATCCACTTCTGTGTTGATGTTACTTGATTTATTGTATTGCTTTCTGTGACATTTTTTCTCGTCAGTGAAATCAGAGGAATTTATTGACCATTAATTGAAGAGCTTGTAATTGAACTCTTTTATTTCAATAATTGGTTTATTTATATTTTTTTTGGGATTGTTATTGCTGATTGTTCATTTAATTGGTATTTTACTCAATGCAATTATTTCTTGATTTCATTTCCCAATTTGTTGCCTATTGCAGTATTTTAAAATAGGATTATGCTTGCCACAGCTGGAATTTTTATGATTTCATTTCCACCCATAAAAAAGCATATTAGAGCACACACTTAAGATGCTTTTCACTCTTCTCATGAATGGATTTTAACTTCTGAACAGTGCATAATTTAAATATATTAAATAAGAGTGTTCACAAGAGGATACATAAGAGTGTGTTTTGACAATGCTGAAGTCTTGAAAAAAAAAGAGATTAGAATTGGAAATTAGTTACGGAGAGGTGAAGCCTGGTTGCTTGAAATTTTGGTTCTGATTGAAATTGAAATTCTGGTTGTAGTCTATTTCCTGTGCCTGTTTTTAAGTTTTAACTGTGTATTGAGAAATTGTGAAGAAATTATAACATGGCCTTAATATTTTTTCTACATTTTGAATTAAACTAGATTTTTAATGAGTCATTATATATTCTTACAGATATCTCCTAAAGAGAACCAGAAGAGAGACTCCTTGGGGAATACTCCCAGGCCAGTGATGAACAGAGGTAGAGGTCAGAACTGTAGGAGGCCAGGCCTTGGTCGTGGTTCTACTCCTAAGGCAAAACAGGTGACAGTTAAAGGAAATGATTCACAGCAAAGTCTTCTAAGTAGATTTGGCTTTCAGAAGAAGTAGTTGATGATGAACTTATGGTTGCTTCATTAGCATTGGTGCTCAAGAATGACAGTTCACTGATTGTGTGAAAGCGAGATTATAATTTTTTTGTGATTAATCTTAGGCAATGTGCAAAGATATGTGTCTGATGTTTCATTGAGTGTATGTGTGTAATTGTGATGCTGTGAGTTGTACAAATGTTAATATCTTGGGAAAGTTTTTGTTTTGCTCTGTCAGAAATTGTGAATGTAAATTGTTTTTATATTTGTTCAGAATTTTGAAAAATGTCAAGCCTTATTTATTAAATTTATATATGTTTCAAATACTTTTTGTCACTGTTATTTGCAAGCAGATGAGTCCAATCAACGAAGAGAATCATCATTTTTGTTAGAAGTTGGCTGCGAAACAAAGGAGTGCTAAAACAGAGGGTTGGTTAGCATGTAATTGCACAGCAATTATGATAGCTTGGCTTATTCTTTAACCCTTTCGCTGCGAGTGACGATTATGTCTCGTCATCATTTTCGTTTGCATTTTTGTCTTCTCCATTTATTTCATTCTAACTCTACCACATGTGGAAATGCGGGAGGATGATGAAACACTTGTATTTTATTCAGTAGTTCACGGTCACTCTCAAATTTTTATTTATATGTATTGCATTCAAATGTCATGAGTGAAAATTTTTACTTGAGAGTACCCATGCAACTGCTTTGTGTACAGCATTAAAATACCATCACAGCGAAAGGGTTAAATGGGAAATTGATGGTTTCTGGTGTCACTTTATGGAATTTACTTGTATTCATTATGAATGACAAAATAACCTTTGTATTTCCACAATTTATTCTCTCACACTTCTACCATGGTTTCAACGATTAACTTCATCCTCACGTCACCTGAGGATGACGTTAATTGTCGAAACCATGGTAGTAATGTGAGGGTTAAATGTGGAAAGTGTCCACAGTAGTGTGCTGATTTATCTCCCTCACAGCCAAGAGTACCATTTCTGGATTCTCTAATTTGGATGTTTTCTAAAGATTAAATAAAATTTGTCTTTATTTAATTTGCCAGTTTAGGACTATTGAGTCCTCTCTTACAATTAACAGATTGGACTGCACAAACATACATGCCCTGGAAATGGAAAATCCTCTCTGGGCAGGATTCGAACCCACGACCCTGGGATTGACAGGCGAGGGATTTACCTTGCTGCCAAGGTATTTCTATATTCCCTGATGATGATGCCCAAGTCGAGTATCGAAACATCGGCCATGGACAACCTGACCCGGTGGAAAACCTGAGAAGATTTACTACAGCTAGTTCGCCGGGAAAACCTTCGGTCTTATTTATGATATTATATCTTCCTGTTGGGTTTTGAAGAACTTATTCCATTGCATCGAATCCAAGGTATGCTTCATGTTGGGGCAGAGCATAGGGGAGTCTTCTAATAGTATTCCTCCATAGAGTGTGAAGACTGTGGCATTAACACTCATGGGAATGGTTGGGAAGTGATTTTCCAGAAAACCAGGGCAGGAAGAAGTGTTACCCTTAGGTTATTTCTAGCCTAATCCTTAATACATTTCAATGAAAGGGATTCTATTGATGTTTGCACATTTAGAGCAAATTGCCTTCCAATACCATTACAGAAGTCCACGATAGTGAGTACTGTCAAAAGTCATAAATTTGCTCATCAGAAGGTGCACTCGTTATAACCAATGTGAATTGTTATTCATCCCTATTTTCATGTACCAAAGTGACTAGCTGGAACAGAGATGTGATATTTAATATTTGTAGCAATCCATTGGTAAATGTGTTGAAAATCATATAATTAATTAAGAAACAGTAAATATTATCACCAAAGCAATATCATTAGCTGGTACACAAGTTATGCAACTGGGATGACAGTCACGGTAAAGTCAATTTAATGTAAGTACATAATCTCTTGAGGCAGTACGATCAGTGATGGGGAGCAACAGGGATGACAATTGCCGCAAATTCAACTCATGGTCTTTCAACAGAAGTGGCCTCTCTCAACGAGAAGTTACTATGAAATTCTTTATGTTTTTTGGCATGGACCAATGGTGGCAAAAAAGTTGCTCCCTGTGGAGATATCCTCCTTATAAGACATACATAAATGGCATAGTGGACTTCTGTATTTCTTTGCTGATTGCCTTGTACTCAAGAGTATCTGGTTTTAAAGTTTTTCTTTGGTTTTGGAACTTTTGGAATGACTGCATGTTTTCAGCGAGCTTTTCTACTCTAGGATACCTCGTGGTATATTTTTAGATAATAGTTTGGTCTTGTGGTTCCATATCTCACTCTCATGCACATGTTTTTCAGCATACATATTTAGTCCATGGATAAGAGAAAGTATCTGAGGTGAAAACAAAGAGGTGGTGGAGAATGTGAGGCTGATGGAAGAAGAGGTGGATTGAAGACATTGCAGATGCAGGAAGAATGAGTGGGATGGTAGGATAAAAGTTGGTGGGTTATGAAGCATGAGTGAAAAGAAATTTGAACATGCTTGTTATTCAAAGGATGTGCATTCAACATATGCTGCCATCATATTTCATGTTCATAAATGAAAAAGTTACAACTGGAAACACATCTGGAGCTTGCTTCTTTATGGCAGTGGGGCATGGATGATAACAGTGGTAAATAAGTCAAGGCTGGAAGCGTTTGAAATGTGATGCTACAGAAGAATGATTTAGATTAAATGGATTGACTTAGTGACTGATGAAGAAGTCATAAGAGGAATGGGATAAAATAAAAGTGCTAAAAATCAATCTTAAGGAGAAGATGGGACAACTTATTCCACCATACCTTGAGACATGAGGTCTGAAGAAGACAGTCATGGAGGGAAAAGTGAATGGGAAATGGCAAAGGCCTTGTATGAGATATATAGAGCAAATAATGAAGGATGTGAAAGAGAAGAATCACGAAAATGTGAAGAGGTTCGCTGAGAGAAGAATTGAGTCAAGAGCTGTGTCTAACCAAACCAAGGATCCTTAAATGATGATGAAATTAAAGAGTATTGCATTTAGCAATAGATGGAGCATAATGCAGTAGTATTCCAGAGAGAAAGATATTACATGGTAAGTGGGGAAAACACAAGTAATACAAGTGGTTTTTTATACTCTTTCCATATTTTTTGGAAAATGAAGCGTAAGTGATGCAATCTAATAATAATATTAATTTGAGACTACTACTAATGCATGTTTTATATTCCCATCTCATATTCTTTCATCACATTTTGAGGGAAAATGGTATCTTGCATGTAGGCAAATACGGTTAAGGCTGATTTTTGTCGTGTGATACCTTAAGGCTCAAACAGCAAGCTTTTCTTGAGGTGAAAAATATGAAGGTAGTGTCACTGACTCACCTCATTGTGGCTATCATACCTCCTTAGCTGAGATATGTCCCTAGTTGACATTTCTTCTTGGACTCAGCCTTTGAATAATCACTTGAGCTATCAGTCTTGGTGATTATGTTTTTGAGCAGAAATCAGTAAGAGGTGAATTAGAGAAGCCTGGATTATTGGAATTAGCCCTCTCAGACATTGCACTTGAATGTATGCCTTTTCTATGAGATGAAGCAAAGTACATATTTG
Source organism: Platycnemis pennipes (assembly GCA_933228895.1). NCBI lineage: Eukaryota > Metazoa > Arthropoda > Insecta > Odonata > Platycnemididae > Platycnemis > Platycnemis pennipes. The sequence goes on from OW121853.1 coordinate 61,497,720, forward strand.
ACATCCTCTCTACTGGATATTTTTAAGAGGTGGCAACGGTACTAGAAAACCTACCATGGCAAGGATCTGACACAATGAAAAGTAACTGAAGGTAAACTATTTTTTGACACTGTCTTATCAACTTCTTGGACATTTATTTTGTGTTGAAAATCATATGCCCATTTTATGTTAGGGTTACATATCAAAACATCATCCACATCCGGCCATTTTTTATATAAGTATTTGTATTTCAGTTATGGAGGGCAATAGTCTGGCAGGTGTTAATAATCAAATCTCCAAGTAGTGGATGCATCTTATAAACAGTTTTTCAAACCCCAGCAGAAGAACATGGAGATTTAGGGAACTAATGCTTCCAAATAGTGGGCACACTCGGTAACAGAAGCGTACTACAGAAAAACCTTATTTCTTTGATAACTTCCATTAATGGGTACTCTAATTTTGTTAAAATTTCCGTACCCCTGAACAAGAAATTCAATTTCTTGAATCAAATAACTGCACATATATCATCCACGTGTCCTTGCCCTTGTTCCCTTTCCATTCACCACTCTTAGTTGCTGTATGTCAACATCCCATCGTGCAAATAGTGGCTCTATGGACGAAGCATGCATAATTGTTTCATGCCATAATTATGTTTAAAATTATTTCTGTTTTTCATCATCAGTCAACAATCCTTAGATTGGTTAGAAGCAGCTCTCCACTTGATTTCCCTATCAGTTAACCTCTTCATATTAACATAGTTATTCTCTATCACATCCTTCACCACTTGCTCAATGTATCTTATATGAGGCCCTGCTTTGCCATTCTTCCCATTCATTTGCCCCTTGATGACTGTCTCTATCAGGCCATCATGTCTCAAGATTTGGCCGATTGAGTTGTCCTGTCTTCTTTCATAGTTTTCAGAAGATGTCTCTTTTCTCCCACTCTTCTTAAGACCTGTTTATTAGTCCTTTAGTATAGAGCTATTTAATATTCATTATTCTTCTGTGGCACCATTTTTCAAATTCTTCCTGCCTTGATTTCTCTGCTGCTGTTATTGTCCATGCCTCACTTCCATAAAGAAGTGTGCTCCAGATTTATGTTCTGATAAATTATTTTCTTACTTCCATGTTTTTCTCCAGCCATTAGTAGATTCTTTTGTTAGGATGCCCATGGCATTTACCAAAAATGAGAAAAGCGATAAAAAACAGAAAAGCATGTTCCTATTCCAGCCCCTTCTGACTAGCAGACGATTCTCAAAAGCGGACGATTTTTCTGTCTCATACTGGTCCACAATTGAGAGGTTTGACTGTATTACATTAAGGAAAATGTAACAAAATGTGAACAGAGGCTAACTTCAGGAATATCGTATAAGGTTTTAAATTTCAGTTTAGTTGACTTTTTGGGTTTTATCAAAGGGTTCCTAACCTTAGTGTCATCAGGCTTCTCAAGAAATGTAAGTCAATGAATGGAACTAGCTCACAAAGTGACTTTCATGTATCAGAATTAGATGGTCCTGGCCATATTTTGAAGCATTGGCAATGTATGGTAGGGGTGACAGGGCTGGGAAATTCTGTTGTTTGATAATTGATAGTTTTAGATTAAAATCGTGAGTCTGGAATTACAGCAAATCATAGATAAGAGGGCAGCAATTAGAATCTTGGCGAGAGGGGAAACAAGAAAAAGATTTGCACAAAATTTTTCAAATTTTTCTTGGGTGAAGGTTAATGGTTTTCTTCCCCTTATATCCCTGGATGTAACTGCAGTAGCCCGTGGATAGGCTGTAGGACTGTGGTTAACAAACCTAGAACTTACAATGGAATAAATTGTAGGTATTCTCTTTTATTACAGTAAATGTGATTCAATAAAACCACATGGATAACACACTGTTTAGTTTGTAATGCAGTTCTGAAAATGAAACATTTTGTGTTCATAGAGAATTGGTAAATACAAAATCTTTCCAAAGTAATTACAACTGTAACAATGAGGCATTCATTTTTACCACATTCTGTATGTAAACTTGCTAAGCTTAGGATTTAATCTCTTATGATGACCCTAAAAATATCAAGGATTCACAGTAAATTACAGTGCAACAGTATGTATTAAACTACATTTTCATTAACACAGTTGCACTCTCATCACCACACATTCTCATATACACAAGATGCAACAACTTTTCAGTAACTAGATATTTTATCTAATAAATATCATAATATGTCTATGTACAAATGGTTGTTAGTTACATTATTCCTCTCTCTTAAAATATTAAAATAATAGTTTTTACTAACTATGGGAGAACTGAGCATTCGTGTGAGATCATCATTTGAATCCCTGCACTGTGTGCTCATAAAACACCAGAAAAGGTTTTGTTGAACATGACATGAAAGATATATAAATGTCTTATGCTTGATGCAGAAGGTTTTGACTCCCTTTCTCAAATTCAAGGCAATGATCACAAGCATCGACTACAATATGGAATGATCTGTTTTCAATGACTTTAAACTAATGGCATGATTTAGTGGTGATAAATGTGACTTCTTAGTCGCAAATATTGATAGATTAATGTGAAAATGTTTATCCCTATTTCAAGAATGTGTTTTTTTAAATATTTTGTGTAAAAAAGGTAACAAAATTGGAGACTAGTAGGAGATAACTGGAAGATGACTAGTAAATTTATTTTCACAGCTGACTCATTGGTATCAGTGGATATTTTACACATTTGAGATCATGGCTTCATATATCAAACATCATGTTCATCTTTGTCAGGCTTGTTGTCAATCAGGAGCTCCTAACTGGCAGTATTTTCAAAACCAAATAAATTATCATGAGGTATGTTTATTCCAATACTAATTTGTATCACGATGTTTCCAATTACTCCCTGTTCTACTTCATATGGTTAACAACTAGTAAGTCAATCACTTGTATATGTATTACTGTTTCCTGCACAGTATACAAATTATGTACGTTAATGGATTTTCTGCAAATTAACATGTTTTGTGCAACTCATTCGTCACATAGCGGGGTAGCAGATTAAACTTATACTGTAATGGATTTTCTGCAAAGATAAGCTTGGATATTTTATACAACCAAACACATGCAATACAGATCATACTAGATAAAGAATATTTTCATGTGGGCAGAGTTGTGCTACAATTAACTAGGATATACATTTGTCACATTGAACTATAATGAATGCTGTAGTTAAATAAATTAATCTCTGCCTCATTTGGAATACTTAAGTGTCACATGTAACATCAAAGGATGCCTACCCTGTCTTTTAAATGCCTTTCCATAAAAAACTGCATGCCTCAGCAGAATGAAAATAATTGTATATAACCTTTGAGGTGCAATTTAACATGACAGTGAACACATTCTTCATTGAGAAAATGCCCCAACTTCCTTTCTATGCCTGGTAGATAATAGATTCTTTAACATGTCATCGATTCTACTTTAGCAAGGACCTACACAAGCACACTATGTGTGGTATTTCATGGAAGATATACGTATTTCAGAAAAATGTATAAAAATTACCCCATACTTCAAACAGATTGTGTAAACGAACCTAAATTATTCATTTCCCTTAATAAGCTCTTTTCCATTTGATCCTATTCTAATGGGATATAACTAAGTTTTAATATTGTGAAGAAGAATCTCGAAATGGGGATATCAAAAAACCAAGAATAAGTTGTAGTTCAAGTTATATTTGTGTGCTTCAGTTTTTGTTTTTCCTCCAAGGAAAATTCAAACGGTAACGCAGAGTGTGCAATGAATTAACCAGCATTTAAGTCATGCTGCACAGATCACAGCATTAGAAGTGAGAGAAATCTCAGAGTTAAAACACACTTCCATGAAAACCTTAGTTAGTTATGTCATACACAGTTTTCTAATGTAAAATTTTGTACATTTCATTCCAGACATTTCAGAAGTTATAGCACACATTCGAGTTAAAAAAAATGTGTGGTGGCTTTATATGCATTTTCAGGGCATCATACACCCTCACAAGCACTAACAATTCCATGACCAAGGCCTGTTCTCTGAATGCATAAGATCGTCCTCTGAGTAAAATGTGTGCCACCTTTTACATCTTCTTTCAACTTTTCCTTGGAATCGATAGTGGCAAAAACCTCAAACTAAAATTTTTGTGCGACATGGACACTTAAAAAAAATAAATACTTAAATGCAGCATGCGGAGAACTTCAATCACTAGAGAAAAAAGAATGAAATACATTGAAGCTGGTAAAGAGGAAACGCCGGAAAAAAGTTCTAAACAAAGGTATTTGTCAGAATTCAATGATTGTCAAAAAAAAATGCTCTCGATGGATTTAAATGCAATGTTCACTGAGTAAACAATAAGGGAATTTGTAATGCAAGTAGTGGGAAATATGGCCAACTATGTATGCTGTCATGAACACCTTTTTATCCATTTAGACATTCAATAATTTTCATGTGATATCTTCTTCATAGCATCTGATGTGAGCGAGAAGAATAGATGCACGTCGCAAGTCAATGTTCTTCTTCCCATCTCCTCCTGCAGTCCAGGAGAGAATGTCTGTATGAGAGAATTAAAACTATGATGATGAAGTGTTGAAGAGGTAAGATGAGTTTAAACAGACAGGATTTGCATTTCTGTGACAACACGTATGGTGTTGAAGTGGCAGGCATAGAGCTAACTCAAACATACTCTCAGAGCACTGCCATGGCACTGGAACTCAGGAAACCTGCAAAAGAAAAAAAATACAATGATGACCATTTTTTGGGTATAGCCAAAAAATTTCAGGATTAATATGGCACTGCCTTAAAAGTGAATAAAAATATGACGAGCTTTTGATGAAATAAGATTAACCCTTTCCATTTCAAATAGATATGTATTTTTTGTTGCTTTCCTCTACCGTTGGAATAAGAACTGACACTAATGAAAATTTGTTGGGGTTCGCCACACATTAGAAGGTTAAAGGGAATAAGACAATGTCAGGGCTACCCCGACACACGGGTGGAAATAGTTAATGAAAAATCACACTCCATGTCAATTGTTTTATCAAATTTGCTTTTTTTTTAAGACTGATGGCAATTGGAAAAAAAATGTCACTTTGTACGCTCCACTCACACGTTTTATTGGCTTCAACCAAAGTTTAAATAATTTACATGTCACTATCAAGGCGCAAAAGAATACATGTCCATTCCTTAAATACTCTCAAATTAGAGGTGGGGAAGGGGGAGGGAAAGTAAAGAAGGGATGGAGGGAGGGGGGAAACCACGATAGATAATTAATCCCTGTTTGGACAGTTGGGGAGTGGAAGGGGGTGGGAAAGGAAGGCAAACTCACAAACAAGGACAGCAATGATGTCAATGCAAGAGAACAAGAATCAAATACATGGTACAAGCTGTAAAAAATTCAAAAGAGGTGAATGACAATCAAACAGTACATCATTTACTAAGTTAACATTAGTATTCTTCCTTGCTTTTGTTATTTAATATTTTTCTAGAAAATCTAATTTTTTACCTTTGTTTTTAACATGTAAAATTTCAAGATCAAAATTACTGGAGTGATTACATTCAAGTAATAGTTTTGCGAATATCGATGTTAAGCCTCAAACATTGAACTGATGGCAATGGTTTTTCTGTGAATGAGTGCTGGTAAATTGAATCCCAAATATTCCCCCTTTGAAATCATTAGAACAATACATATGTATTTATTATTTCTCTCATCACTGTCCCTCTTTGTGGAACCTTAGACTTGGGACATGTGATTGACTTCAGAAGAATCAGAATTATCACCAAGGTTGAAAAATTCAAATACCAGCTAATCCATAAAGCCTGTAACATCTGATATTTGTTTTGTTTGTTTGAGAGATGTTGCTGGGGGAATGAAGCGGGGGATTGTTGGGTTGTTGATTGGTTGTTGATGGTTTGGAGAGATGAAGAATAAAGGAGAGTCTGAGTAGTAGCGTCTTCTTTATTGAAATGAGTTGTCTCCCGTAATATTTGTCCGACATTACAAGCCATTGAGATAAAGAGGAACGAAGAAAATTTCAATAGGGATTGTGGCCTCAAAATCAGCCAAATATGGATCTCAGTCAATAATAAAACTACTTCACCATACATGTTCATCCACCCTCTCCTTCAAAAGCCCTGAGAATAATATAAATGCAGAGCAATATCAGCAACTGACATACATTCCCTTGAAGAAGTGACAAGGAAGGGACATGAAACTTTGGTCAGATACCAGACAAGATGAGGCAAAACCCAAGAATTATTTTAGCTCAATATCCATTTTACTCAGCTCATACAAAGACTATAGTGATGACTGATGTAACAGAGGATAAGATAATTTCCTGGCCTCTGACACTCAGCATACACAATATACGTTTAAACCCAATGCTTGTTTATTATTTAAGTCAAAAGAAAAATCTTTTAGACAAAAGCATAAAGAGACAAGAACATGGAGACATTACTATGCAACAGAGAAAAAAAGATTATCGTTTGCAGGGGACATGTATATTGCTTTTAGTCATACAAACCATACAAATAACTAATAAGAAGTAAACTAATTATTAATATGTTCACAAAATAAAGTGTCTTTGCTATTTTGTACATACACTTCTGTGACTGTCATCTCAATGAACCAACAAATGACTAAATTTTTTTTTTGGGGGAAGGAAGGTTGAATGAGCAAAAGTTTTGTACAGGCTTACTGGTTTCCCTTTATTTGCAACATCTGTTTTAACAATAGGTAAAATATTGTTTCTCTGTTTCCGTGGAAAAATTATCGACAAAAATGATTTTTTTTAGTTTTTCATAACATGTTCTTCAACACTTAAAGTGCCACCAAATTTTATGATGATGAAGTGTTGAAGAGGTTAGATAAGTTAAAACTAACAGGATTTGCATTTCTGTGACAACACGTATGGTGTTGAAGTGGCAGGCATAGATTGAAATGCCGGGATGCAGGGTTTTAGCAAAAAAATTTAACACTTCAGAAAATACTTTGGGATAATTTTGTCAATGGCATAGTAATGGGTGAGATCTTCTTTCTCCTATCAAAAACCAATCTTGAGGTTGAACACTTAATTATTATAGAGCTGATATATAGGACAATGGTACTTCCTTCCCAAGGGTCTAAAGCCGATATATTGGCCAATGGCACTAAGAGGGTTAAACTATGGTGAATTTTCATTTGCTGGAAAAACAGAAATGATAACCGAGATGACTCCTTGTTATATCCAGGACTGCACTTTTAACATGAAGCCATTACTTGATGGTACTTTCCTTCCCCATTTGGGCCACCCTGACAAAAAAACACTCCCTCCTGAGGGGTAGGCAGGGTGTACGGGGATGGTAGTATACGTCATAAAGTGTAGTTAGCTGCCCTATACCTGCCTCCTACATTTCATGGAGGGTAAAGGAGTGGTAATGTAGTGCCTGCCCTATATTTGCTGATCCTCTCCTGGTTATGCCCCACTTACCTCCACCCTATAAGGAGTAAAGAAGGTGTGCATTTTTCCTGCTCTACCTTTGCTTGGCCATTAATGGCTTACACTCTGATTACCTTCATGATACGCATCCTGAAGGGTAAGGAGAGGGTAGGTATACCTCCTATCTCTACATTTCCACCATCTACGTTCCAGGTGCTCCCATACCTACCCTCACTCAAATCCCAAGGAAGCATATGGGAGTGGTAAGCTACCACCCAGCTGGCACAATGTAAGTCATGGAGGTAGGTTTGGAAGCAGGAATAGGTAAGCAGTTTGCAATGTAAGTCGCTTACTTATTTCTTACGCACGTATTGCATGACCTCTTGTGGGTGATACAGGCACTTAAGTAATTGAGGAATGGACGGATGGTCCCCAATATTCCCTTCTTTGGAGCGAACGGAACGAAAGATGGAACCACGGAAACCACAATAATAGTGAAAACCACGAGATAACGAACAACGCCGCTAACTCACCTCACTCACCTTGCGTGGACGCCATCTTCGCTGATACTTAAGAACGCTGACTGGTTTCATTTCGATTTTTGTACCCTATTCTTTATCTGCCCTGTTGACTTGTACCTTTACTTTTAGTACATAAGTCCATTCTTTATGCAAATTAAAGGTTAGTATCGCATTTGGAGTTTGTATTCAGCCAGTGGACAGTCCTGCACATTCTACATTACTTGATAGAAAGAATGGTACATTATTGGTTATCGTTCTTGGTAAGATCTTCCTCGCGGGCTGAGAGAAGGGTAGTGTAAGGGAATGCATTTAAATATTAATATGTTTTGTACATTTGTATTGCCCTTAGGGGTTTTGTACCCAGAGCATAAATAAAACTTATTCCTATTCCATAAGTAGTGTGGACCCGGGGGGAAGGGGGTTGGGAAGCGATGTAGAATCGGCTAATGCCAACAGATGGCACCACCGGCACACCTCACACTGGTTTACGTGATAGTACAGCATTCTGCCACGCGCTGCGCTACTGTATGTAAGTAGCTTACCTAGTATGAGGATATATGATAACGTTTCTTAACCCAGTCTTACCTGGGTCTGAATAACTCCTTACATAAGTGCCTTACTTCATGGTAAGCTCCTTACCTATTTCTTACGTAAGTATGTCGTAAGAAACAGGCAAGCAGCATACTTTGTGCCAGCTTGGCATTCACTCCATGAGTACATTGCAGTGTAGCATAATGAAGAGGTAGTGCTCAGGGTTTCCTACAGTTGCTTAGCCACATTTGAAAAGCGTAACCAACAAACCATATTTATGTTTTCATCACACATTGAGAGAGTATTTTTCGCTTCATGTGTACAAAATCAGTGTAAAACTAAGGCACAAAGTTCGATGACCCTCTTAATTGATACTGTTCTTTCCACCAACTTTCCATTTGGTGCAAATAAAAATGCTATGCTTTTGTTATTACCAATGTTAATGGTTGTGATTGAATTCAAATTAGCTTCTGTTAAAGATAATTATTTCAACAACCATTCCAAAGATTTATATTCCTGTGCTCAAGAACTTAGGCTCTAACTTTAGAGGTTAAGCTGGTGAAATAATCTTCCATTTCAGAACTCCTCTCTTTACATAAATGGAGGGCTGAACATATCATTTGGCAATGAATTGCTTGAGTAGCATTTGGCAATGAATTGCAGGATTATACAATTCAAAATATTTCTCAATGATTGAAACCAACTGAAAAGTAAAAGTACCTGTGATAGATGTATAATTGGTTTTTAACTACTTTGATTTATATGGTATCTGTGAATGGAGGATGCACAGAAAGATGCATATTTTTTCTAAAAATTAGAATGCTATATTACCTTAAAAAGCATGCCTTCTTCCCCTTCCACAACACCACTATTGTACTCCATCTTTTCCTGTTATTTTCTCCATCATCAGGTGATTTGAAGGGCAGTATCTGATAACATTTGAAAAAGGAGAAATGTTCTTCGCATACTCTTAACAAGCAAGGGAATACACAACAGCTTCGGTGTTGATAGGAAGGGGAGACAGCAGCTGACGACAGTTCAGACTAGGAGGTAGGATTATCCTTTCGTGCCGAGAAAGAAACAATAGATCTTATGCCCTTGACTGATGTCTGAAAGAAAAAAAGATAGAACATTAATTTTTCATAGAACACTAAAATAATAAAGATAAAAAAGACAGAAAAGATGGTGATTTTAAACAAGAGATTTTTGTTAGAACGAAGGTTTCTGCGGTGATGGTTTGATCTCTGCATTGTTTCGGGTTTTCCTCCGCATCAGTTGACTTGTGGACAACAGTTTCCTTCAACCTGAAGATGCTAGCAGGATAGCCAGCGAAACTGTTAACCACAATTGTCCGCAATTTCCACATTTAACCACAATTTCCTCCGCACCAGTTGGCTTAAGCCAACTGATGCGGAGGAAAACCCGAAACAATGCAGAGATCAAGAGATTTTCGTTCCAGTTCTTTGTCCATTTAAATCTTGTGCAAATTGTTCCCTTATGCGAAATACTGAACAGAAACATACCTTCTTTTTGGCCCCACTGAGGAACTCTTTGTACATCTCTGATCTCAAGTATCTAGAATAGCTGTCACTTTTCATCAAGTGATAGACATGTGCCTGAAAGGACAAAGATACAAATATGAGCTAAGAAAAGGAGTAACGTAAAGGAAACCATAATGTTATAGTTGTTTCACAGGAAGTATTATTTTGCTGGAGAGAGAGAGATTAAAGGTTGAAATAGGAATCAGGAACAATATTGCTACTAACAATATGTATTAAGGGATGCGGAAAGACAGGACCTCACCATCAAATATTAAAAGATTTTATCAGTCAAGATTTCAGGTAGAAATAGTAATTGGAGAATTTTTATTGTTAGTTTCAGTCAACAATCATAATGAGCATGGCTATTATAAGCTAGGATTTAGGCAGAATTTGATTGCCCCTAATTATGACCAATTCCCTAAGTTTAGTTAGATAGTACAATTGAGCATCTTTAATCCGGCACAGTCGGGACTGAAGTGATACCGGATTAGGGATTTTGCCGGACTATGGGTCATGCATGGCGACTGGTCTATTTATTTTTGATGCCTGGGATGTTTTTTTGAAAGGATTTAATTATTTATAAAAGTTTATGTTTGTTTGTCATTTACTGAACACGATTTAAAAGAGAGTCACTGAGAATAATCAGAAAGGAATGGTTTCTTGATTCACAAAGTTAATACTGAAAATTATCAAAGTTGAGCAGTGGGTGAAATAACATAAGCTTAGCATCGTGTGCATTTAAAAGTGTGATATTACTATCGGAAAAGGGTATATAAAATTTAATATTTCTTACGCTGTGCTTTGTGAAACATATTTCCTACCGCGCTTGATTTGTTTTCAGCTGATTCAGCATGATGTCGTCGTGTGGGTGTCGTCAGCACGGCCTCCCGTCACTACGTCGCGGGCAATGGGACTGGAAGATTCTGTATCAAGCATTATCAATAGTAGTCTTCCTTCAACAATTTCACGCTCATTATCTTCATCCGCATTCAGATTTATTGCTATTAATCACCATATCAGTGATTTCATCATCTGTGAAATGTTGTTTGGTGAGAGAATCGTGGACGCCAGCTCCTAAATTCTCCTTCCTCTAAATGTACCAACTCCATATCCATTCATTCAGTATTATAAATGCTGTTTGCACTGTCAACCAAATCCACCATCATACGTTTATCCTCAGAAACATGAAAGCCTTTTAAATCCCCACATATTTCGTCTACCTCAAACCTTCGAGCAGGCCACAATTTAAACCACGCATGTTTTAGAACTGACTGTGAATTACTATTCCATGCACCCGAAATGTCCCACATCACGTCTTTTAGATTTATAAATAAATTTTAAATTAAATCTATTGTCTAAGATCCCCTGCAGTGTGTTTCAGACGAACGCTTTACCAATACAACGGCGTCAATCTTTTTCACAAATTGCACTTTTTCTGCGATCGTTAACGTTTGGTACTGATGCCACACTCCTCTGCTGTTGTCACAACTTTATAATTTAGACATAATTAGGGAGAAAAATAAGCAGATAACAAATAATTTTATTAAATTACGTCTAGTGGTCAATCGAAATGCGCACGCCATTGTAAGTGGCCGATCTGTAAACTAGTGGTAGTCTGTCTCAGAGATGGCTTCAATTCTGTATGCGTACTTCAAGTTGCAAAATAGTTCTGGTGTACACGAAGTACCAGTAATTAATTTGCTTAAATTATTCTGATTCTCAGAATGGGAATATTAACGTTAAGAATGGAATGGGATAATATCTCGGCAGGTTGTGAAGCAATGTTTCGGTAAAATTTTTTTGGAATTTTCCATAAAGTACACTGGGTCATGGCAAACTTGCTGGATTATGGGTGTTCCTGGATTACGGATTCCCAGATTAAGGGTGCTCAACTATATTACATCTGCCACTCAGGGCTCTACTAAGTATGTATTTAGTTTTGAATTACGAGAGGATATCTGATGGCCATATTACAACTATTTTTTGTAGTTCAGCCATCATTCTGATATTAATCAGTATTTTAGCTCAATAATTCTCTTCAAAAGTGAAATAAAACAGATTTATTAAAAACACATAATTGATGAATCATCCACTCCTTCACGCATCAAACCCATTTTATAGAGCAGAAATGACATTCCATTTGAGAATGAAAATGATAGAAAATTGCCGCAAATCACAAGAAAACTTACTGCAGCCGTATCGAATGTCCACCGGTCTGGGGACTTCATATTGCGCTTGGTGAGTTCATTTGAGCGTGAGTCCACGTTTACTGGACAAGAGGCATCAGGGGCGAGATACTCAGACCAAATCTCTTCCACCCTTGCTTGGACTTCACTCTGAGGAAGAGCTTTCAGGTCCTGCACAGCCTCCCAGAATCTGCCAAAGAACAAATGAAACATTTGAGAGGTCAAATTAATATAGTAACATTAATGTCGCTAATCCAGAGATCTAAAGGTCCATGTTCAATCCAATTAACATACTGCAAACCTCAATCAGTAAATTAAAGTTTCATCATTAAAAGAACTCCCAATGTAATACAATGTTTAGGCTAGAAAGCAAAAATGGTACAATGAAATGCTGAAAAGAACTTAGTGAACATTTGGAAGGGTTTCTTTACGCAAAGTAATACAAATTGCACAACTTGAAGCAGGGTAGATTGTGAGAATTAGATACAAATAGAACAAGGGTTATTTTCCCCATGGTAGGTCATGAAATTACAAAGTTTTTGGAAGAAAAGTTGCTTTACATGCAATTTTTACTAGCATCTGTCCATGCATATGACTACACAATGACAAGCCTAATGTAAAATGACCTTAAGAGGTACAATATGTCCTGTGGATTTTAGCATTATTTCATAACTAGCAAAGGACAAATTTGACAACAAATATTGCTGCTGGGAATGAGACCTAACTAAATTGTTATCAGTTCAACATTTTTGCAAATAGAAGGGGAAAACAGCCATTTCCCTTACTGAAGTTGATTTACTTACCTATTAATTAGCTTTAAAACCATGAAAAATAGCTGCAATCATTACTTTACAATTCTATAACTACCATAACAATGCCACTGGGGGTAATATGAATCGGTAGTAAAGTATAAACCTAATGATCTTACTTGAGATTTTCTCCACTAAATTCTTTGTCTAGAAATCGAGTAAAATGATCTCTTCCAACTGGATCACGGAGAAGCTCATGCAGACCAAAAGCCCACCGCTTAACTCTTCTTGTTGCTATCTCCCTCCTGTTCAAAAAAAAAATTATGGCTCAAGCAAAATATGATTTTCATCAATAAAATAAGATTACCAACGAATGATTCAACCTCAATATTGGTCTGGTTGGTGATGGCAGAGCTTGCCAAGTATGTCTACTAATAAAATTGACAGAGGCAGGCGAGATGTAGTGGAAAGTATACATATTGATAATAAAACAAGATGGATATTGATAGTAAAACAGGCATGTATGTACCTAATGATGACCTAACAGTTGAAATGGGCCGTACTGACATAGAACTTGTGGAAAATATGCCATCAATGTTTTATAATCAATATGTATACTAAGTCCATCAGCAAATTAAAATTCACTCATCAGGATAGGAGAGGTAGTTTCTTTCCACACCCTGCTCAGCGTTTTCAGAAAATCACCCAGCTTGGGGTTAGCTAGATGTGTCTAAAGCCCATTTGACACAGTCCAATTTATTGGCCAATCCATTGGAAATCTGATTATGGCCCGCTTGACACATACCAATTTCCTGCCCAATCCCAAAATCTCATCAACTATTTGTAAACAAATACTGCCCTGTAGAGCAAATTCTATTTTCTGCTAGCCCATCTCCAATCAGAGGTTGGCTTTGATTGCTGCATGCTATCAACCAAAACAACAACCCAGACAGCACGTAAATTTTCCTATCTAGATATGAAGGGCGACGAACAAGACACAAGTCACACTACCTCGGGTATTTGTAAAAGGTGTACGCATGATATGTTACATAAATTAAAAAACGAAGTGCGCATATTTAAAGGTAGTGCCAGCACACTATCAATAATACTAGGAGAGTTTAATCGATGCCCGTATTTTTTAAATACGAACTAAATAATTTCAAGAGATATGCTATATCTCCTTTGTCTCGGATACAAGTATCCGATTGGCACACAGCTTGAGATCTATTTTTTGTCCACTGTGGAAGACTACCATGTAGGAACGACACTTGGAATGCTGAACCAGCGTTCCTGGTGGTACGCTGAACCAGTCCACCTCGTTTTTGGAATTCCACTCATCACAGTGCTTCAAATTTATCAACTTGTTTGCAATACAATCTGTTGCGAATAAACAGCTATGTCGGTTTTTCAATACTGGAGTGGCGTATCAGATACATTCTAAAGCTTGGCCGGCTCCGCAGACTCGAAGTAATTTGTACTGATCTTAACGCTGTCATGTGAGATAACTTTTATTGCCCTCTGTTTTGTTTGCCAGCTATATATTTGTATTTGTTTGACAACTATATTTAATTATTTTCTATATGTTTATGTTTGTCTGTATATTTTTAATGTGCCATATACATTATATGATAATACTTGTCGCTTGGCAAATAAATGTTATTATTATTACTACACAAATTGCTCCAAGATGGTTCATTTACTGATTAGTGAAACAGTGAGAAGGCTGGTTTGCGTGGCCCTAGGGAAATCATCTGATGTATCGCATTATTTAATTTAACCATTATAATGGTTAGTTTTACAAGGGAACATATACAGTGGAATAGAAAACCTAGGCAGCAGCCACCATATTGTATTCCTGTGCTTTCGTATCTCTTCGTATGTTATTCATAGACGACATTTGCATGGTTGATATCTTGTTCGTCCACAGTCAGACAATCGATGGTATACGCCAACGAAACGACTCTAGGTATACGTGAATCTCTCTTGTCAATGGATACTGTCCCGATATGAAAAGCATGCAATTGCATTTGTGCTATCTGGGAACATATATCAATGCTGCTTCTCTGTCATTGATTTTTACACAGTAATAAACTTCATTCTTTTACAGACACTAGTAGTGCTTATAATATTAAATAATACTTTTACCACATCTTTTATCTTGTATTCAACAAACCAATACCTCACGCTGCTTTTTATATATGTACTGTGACGTGTCATGTGGGATATATGAGCATTGTTATAACCAATATTGGTGTCCATTATGCAAAACACATCGCCAAATTTTTCTTCCGATATTCTATATTTGGGCAATAAATTGTGCCAATTTATTGGCCAAAAAATTAGACCCTGTAAAATCGGCTTAATGAGAGAGATCTCTCCCAGGTTTAAAGCCAGGACCTCTAATAAGTAGCCCAACATGTTGAGCACTGAGCCTCCAAACAATCTCAATTAAAGTAGTCATAATTATACAGGGTACCTGGTACCATACACCTCACAGATTATTGATTACATAAAGAATATTTCAATTTCGAGTTCATCTAAAAATTACTTCTGCTGAAGGTATTTCAGACAATTGCATCAGACCTGAACTTCAATACTCACTCTGAAAGAGCACCAAAAGGTACCCTTATAAGGGTGAAGATGTTGATAAAACAAGTGACCGGGATTACTTACGCTTGTTTTTCTTGCTCCCAAAAATCTGGATTGTCTGACAGCCATGGATTTGGTGATTCAGTTGCCGTGAAATATGGGTCATACTCCACGTACTGCTCAAAGTAAGCAATATACCTATAGAGAAAAGAGACCTTCCTTTAAAACTAAATTAAATTAATACATACCAAAATAAAATAAATACGACTTACAGTAGTCAGAAGTTCATCGGAAACTATTTCTGAGAACCAATAACCTGTAGTTTCCTTGGTAAAATGATTCCTTATGAATAAAAACACAGAGAATTTTATTGGGATCCCATTTGATTTTTTTTAACATCATCCAAAAATTAATTCTGGAACAATCTAGTTTAACTCAGAAGTCATGCAAATTTGATATCAAATGTGTATGTAAATTACATTTTTGATTGTGGTACAACACCAAAGAGTTGGCCAGTAGGAGTGACTATCACTTGTAGAATTTAAAGATGGCAATCACTATAAAGGCATCACCATAATAAACTCAACTAATAAATATGAAATTTATCACCAATCTACGAAATTCTGCCGAAATTAATTCTGTTATTTTGAAAGATAAACAGTTAACTTACGCTTCAGCAACCTTGGAAACTTTGAAATTCCTTCTATCTAGCCTATGACGTAATCCTTCTATATCCTTTCTTAAACCATCAGCCGCTGCAACATCAGATGCACAAGATGAGGTAGGAGTGGAAACTGTTGAGGGAAAAGCCATAGGTAATTAACTCTAAATCTTAATAAAAAAATTTAATTCATATTTTTTACAAGAAAGTGGGAAAAAGAAAAGATGCTTATGTTCTGGAACCCTCTTCAATTTTGATCAGTTTCAGTTACATAATGGTTCAGTTATAATATAATTGATAGCTCTGCTTACTTAATTTATATGCATAATGCATGAGTACCATAAATGTAAGGACGCTTTCCAAAACAATGACTCACAAAATGACTCTCTAACATGCAAAGGTTTGGCCTTTGTGCTTAACAGGAAGAATCTTAATAAATTACAAAGACTAGACTTGGTTCCTTCTCATCATCATCATTGGTCAACAATCCTAGGATTGGTTTGACGCAGCCCTCCACTCTATTCTTCTATCGGCAAACCTCTTCAAATTAATGTAGTTCCTCTCTTTCACATCCTTTATGACCTGTTATATATAACTTATATGAGGCCTGCCTTTTCCATTCTTCTCGTTCACTTTTCCTTTGATGATTGTCTTCATCAGGCCATCGTGTCTCAAGATATGGCTGATTAGGTTGCCTCGTCTTCTTTTTATAGTTTTCAGCAGGTTTCTCTTTTCTCCCACTCTTCTTAGTACTCCTTCATTTTTCACTCGGTTGATCCATTTAATCTTCATCATTCTTCAGTAGCACTATATTTCGAATGCTTCCACCCTTTTCTTCTCCGCTGCTGTCATCATCCATGCCTCACTTCCGTAAAGAAACATGCTCCAGATATACAATCTGATGAATTATGCTTCCTTACTTCTAAGCTTGTATTTCCATCTGTAAGTAGATTCTTCTATTGCTAGAATGCCCTTTTTGCCTGGGCTATTCAACTAACTAATTCTTTCTTGCTTCGTCCATCATTGGTTACTCTGCTTCCCAGGTAACAGAACTCTTTCACCTCTTCCAGTTTCTGATTTCCTGGTATAACGTTGGTTTAGGCCTCTTCTCTCTTGCTGCACACCAATATCTTGGTCTTCTTCTAATTGATCTTCAGCTGATGTCTGGCCATCGTCCTTTCTATGGTTGTTAGTATCTTATTCAGATCCTTCTCTGTTTCTGCTATGAGAGCTATGTCATCAGTGAATGGTAGCATACTGATTGTTTCTCCGTGGATGTTCACTCCAGAACGCTTCTCCTTGACTTCATTGATGGCTCTCTCGATGTAAACATTAAAAATTATGGCAGACAGTGCACAGCCTTGTCTCACTCCTTTCGTTATTCTTGCTTCTTCACAGCTGGGTCCAGATTTAATCACAGCTGCTTGGTTTTTTACAAACTGTAGATAATTCTTTGCTCATTGTAGGAGACTCCAATTCCTTTCAGAAGTCCAATCACTGAATTCCAATCCAAGTTGTCATAAGCCTTCTCTAAGTCCACAAAGGCAATGAAGGTTGGTTTGTTCTTCTCCATTCTCTTCTCTATTAGCAGCCTAAGGGCCAATATTGCTTCTCTTGTACCCTTACTTTTCCTGAATCCGAACTGATCTTCATCCAAGAACTCCTCTGCTTTTCGTTCTATTCTTCTGTAGATTACCCTTGTCAATATCTTCGATGCAGGTGTCGTCAGACTTATAGTCCTAAAATTTTCACATTTCTCCGCTCTCTTCTTTTTTGGAATAGGAATGATGATGTTTTTCTCAAAGTCTCTGGGTATTACTCCAGTTGAGTACATGTCGCAGAGGGCCTTGAAGAGATGGGCCAATGTCCTCTCTCCCACATTCCTTATCAGTTCTGTGGGGATATCATCAATTCCAGGAGCCCTAATCATCCAAAGGTCTCTTACTGCTGCATCGAATTCTGATCTCAATATTGATGCTCCCATATCATCCTTTTCGACTTTGCTTTCCTCTTCAACAACTTTCGTGCTGAGATTGTTCCGGTTGTATAACTCTTCCAGATATTCTTTCCATCTCTTCACTTTGTCTTCATTTACAATCAAAAGTTCTCTATTCCAGTCCCTAAAGGCAGCACCACAATCAAAGTGTATGGCCATCCATTCAATGCTGAACCACTTTACCACTAATTTTCTGAAGAGCTTTTAACCCATATCAAAGTCAGATTCAAATTTCTGAACCTTTAGCACATATTTTCCTTGCATATTTTCATGCAGTAAATTTAACCCTTACAGTGCCAGCCAGTCAATCTGTCAACCCTTGGGGTACTGATGAGAAATACCAGCTGACAAAGGCACTCTTCCCTAATGCTAAAAGATATTAAAGGTATATTTTTATGATGTTAAAACAACATAAGAGCTTTTACATGTTCTATACCATAATACAGTATTAATAATTAAATTTGACTTAGGAGTAGTAACCCTTTTACTGCCAGCTCTTTGCAGATGCACTGAAAGAACACTTCGAGGAACAAGTTCATAAAGCTTGAAATTTTATAGATTTTACATTTGTTCAAGTAATAAAATTAAATAATTATTGAGTGAATATTAATCTCAGTGTTAACAATATATCAAACGTTTAGGAGGGTGATGTGCTGGGACAGCACCATGCTATCCCTGATTTGAAGGAAATAAAAAAATTACACGTATGTAATATGTGTGGCCAATAGATCAGAGGCCAGCTGGTATTTTTCGCACAATTAGAGGGGGCCAATAGAAAGGCCCACTGGCAGTAAAAGGGTAAATATCATGATTTTTATAAAATTATTCCTGAAAATATGAATTTCCATAAAAAAACTCAAGTATTTTTCGCACATACCAGGTGATTATGGTACTAAAAGCATTAATACCTCAACAGTGAAATAAACCTGCATGCAAAGACAACTTACTAGCTGTCCCAGTGTTTTGGTCAGAACCATCATCCGCTCCCTCCTTGGTCTGGGGTTCTGCTTTCACTTCCTCTCCTTCCTTCACCTTCTCTTTGACCTCAATAGAATCCTTCTCAGGAACTGAGGGTGATGTAGAGGATGAAGGAGCTCTTTGAGCAATAGGGTTTTCTTGAGTGGGCTGTTGGGTTACTGGCTGAACTGGAGGTGAAGTTGCTAACCGATGGGGTCTGTTTACTCGGCAAGCTTTCTTGATATCCACCTCTGTTGTATTCACTGACCCAGGCTATGGAGTAGAAAAGAAATATCATTGCTAACATACATTTTTAACTCTGTCATTCCATTAACACTAACATTCGTTAAAATTTTACTTTTTTATGAAACATAAAACATAAAATTCAAAGAGCTAAATCAGCTTTTTTCACAACCCTACTTGATAAACCAATCTTAGTTGTGCATGGCACCCAGAAACCAAGAAATCCATCAACCTAAGAATTTCCTCTTGGGTTCTCCGCCGGGTTAGTTGGTCCATGGCTGATGATTCGATGCTCGACTCATGCACCGTCATTAGGGCAGATGAGTGTCTTTCCGGAGGTTTTGGCCGCCTTATGTATCCTTGCCAGGAGATGAGGTGCAATGCGATTGGTCGCCGTGTCGGAGTGGTTCCTTGGCAGCCAATCTGGCGTCAGGAGTGGTTCTTTCTTTTCTAATCGCGTTTAACACGGGTTTCCATGTGCCTGAGTCACGGTTTAAATTCTTGGTTTCTAGCCGGATCTCGATGGCTTCATTTAGAGGCAATCCCAAAATTTTGAGGAGCATGTCAAAATTTTTGCATCGTCGAACCGGATGATGTGGTCATTGTTGATTCCATGTTCGGCAATGGCTGACTTCTCTAGTTGTCCAAGCCTCAGATGCTGCTTATGTTCCTTCAGTCTTGTCTCAATAGTGCATCCAGTTTCCCCGATGTAGATGCCACTGCATTCACACCCCCCACCCAAATTGAGAGACCACCTCGTGAGAGCGAAGGACCCCACAGGACTCAAAACTCCCGGCGTCTACCAAGTGCCGTGTGAATGCAGTGGCGTCTACATCGGGGAAACTGGACACACTATTGAGATAAGACTGAAGGAGCATAAGCGGCATCTGGGGCTTGAACAACTAGAGAAGTCAGCCATTGCCGAACATGGCATCAACAACGACCACATCATCTGGTTCGACGATGCAAAAATTTTGACATGCTCCTCAAAATTTTGGGATTTCCTCTAAAAGAAGCCATCGAGATTGAGATCTACCCTAACGACGGTGCACGAGTCGAGCACCGAAACGTCGGCCATGGACCAACTAACCTGATGGAGAATCCGAGAGGAATTTCTTCAATCGATTCGCTGGGAAAGTATACGCTCGTATCTCATCAACCTAAGTTTATGTTTTTTTAGAAACTTCTTAAGAGGTCCTATGATTTGGTTAATGCTAGTACCTCTTATTTGCCTCATATTTCTTATCTTATTTTCCAGAAGCAATGTCAAAAACCCTCCCAACAAATTCTTTGAAAAAAATATAGGCATGAAATATACTTATTTTAAATGCATTTTTTGAAGAAAATGTTAGTTTTCATGTGATGGGAGAAGAGAATTTAACATGGTTCTCAAAGGATTAGAGATGAAATATTTATCCAGACTTTTAAAAAGAATTTTGAGAATTACAAAAAACTTTTAATTGATAATCCAATTGAAGATGAGTTGAAGGTGAAATATGATTCTTGTATTGTAATGTACTATAAAAAATGCTAGGTACATCTTTCAAAAAGACAAAGTCCTTGTCGTGGAAAAAATTCCATACTCAGGGATTCAGCAAGCCTAAAAAAGCAATTGGTATTTGGCAATGAGAGAAATGGTGACTCGGAATGCAGGCAATGAAATCTACATGTTTCTACTTCTATGCAATACCCTGCTAGCCTCTGTGAGTGTGTATGGCAGCAGTGAAGGTCACCAAACATGCACTTAATCAATCATGTATGAAATCAATAATGACAATCTGTCCTGCAAATTTATTAGGGTTTGCAAAGTCATTTCTTATGTGAAATAAAAACAAACCTCTGGTAAGACAGTAGCTATTTGATTTGAAAAAAACAGGCTGAAAACCTGAAGAGAAGAAGGAAGAAGATTCTTACTACAGGTCGGTGAACATCCCAGAAGGCCCTCTCCTGTGAGTCAAGCACCTTCCGCTCCAACTTATCTCTTTTCTTGTCCACCTTGCTTTGTGCTTCAGCCTGCATAAAGATGAACTCCCACTTCCGAGAAAACATTTTTTGTAGCCTAGCAAGGTTTTCTGCTTCATAGTCTGCCAGTTCTAACCTTGTTTTATTTTGCATTGTTCGCTTGCACAGGTACACAGCTGTAGAAAAATAAGAGGAATACTTCATTATTTTTTATATTTTTGTCCTTTTGCTCTTCATATAATGTTTTTATTGCAACCAACCAAATTGCAACCAACATAGGTTTATTAAGGTAGATAGTGATAATGAGGCTAACTTAATGTATCCATACTGGAGGTTAGCAAGAGTAACATGTGTTACTAAATTTATTCTCTTCACTGAGGTAGAACTAACATTTTAAAGAATCCAAATGAAAGTTATTCAGTACATACACAATTGATTGGAACATTTGGGCCTTAATTTCTTTATTACAGGCTCAATGTCAATGCATGTTCCATATAAGGAAAGTCTTTTCTGGATACTATTATGATCATTATAATAAAATAAAAATATTCTTCACTTAAAAGGAAATCAGGATAACAAAATTTGATCCCTTCTCTATAGAATTAACTTTCATTACAAATCAACTACACAGAAACAGTTTAATATAATGACAAAATATACATTAGCAAGAGCTTACCATAGTCTGTATTTTCAGGCTCCCAAGAATTAGATGGCCAAAAGTAAGGAGTCTGTCAAAATTAATGATGAAATAATATTATTCATTTAATCACAAAAAATTAAACACATATGGCAACATGTGAGTCATATCCATAGATACCACATTTACAGCTCAAAAATGTATTATATAAAAATATGGATATGGACTCTTTCAGTAGAAAGGTAATTATTATCTTGAATCATCCAAAAAAAAGTAAAATGTAAAGTTACCTGAAATCTATAGAAGGTCCCATCATTTTTAACTGTAAGCAGGTGGTCATCAATTGGAAAAAAATAACCATGGGCTGCCATTAAATGGGCTAAATGTTGAGCTTCTGCAGAAATACGAAAAGAGTGCTCACTTACAAATTTTGCAAATATTTTTACATAAAAAGTCATATCAATTATGCATAGAATGACAGTGAGTAGGTATTGTTTTTTAACAAAGAAGTTGATAGTGGGTCTTAAACATATAGGTACATACCTTGATCATCTATATCCAAGTTTTTCATCATCCATGCTATTAAATCTGAACCTATAATAGAAAGAGAAATATTTATTATGTCATTAAATAACTGAATCATAGGAAATACAAATAATTACATCTACTTTCTTGTAAACATCTTAGTCAAATGATATTGACACAAGAAACATTTATGTGAGAGTTCCAAAAGAGAGAGAAAAATGGAAAAGTGAAGTAACTCAGTACACAAATAAATACAATTATTATAAACACTTAATGATATAAAACCCAAGGGGCACAATGCATATCCATCATTCAGCTACCTAAAATTATCTACTAAGCACACATTTATGTCATATTTGTGTAGGCAAACTCCATTAACTCAAAAATATCATGTTAAAACAATTCAATACTGTACAAACTACTCTTTAGTCAGCTGCATAATAGGACCATTTACGGGCATTGTATTTAACCCATTGGCTTAAAGAGATGGCCATTCACAGGCTGGCATAACTTGGCCTCCCGTTAAAGAGCTGGCGAATCACCGGGTCCCTTAATTTATTTATTTATTATATTCCTTTTATCATTAATAAATTTTTCACATTTAGTGTCATTCATGAATAACTAATATTCTTTTAATGCAAAATCCATGGTAAGGGCTGTAAAATGTTTTTTTATCGATTAAAAATAATTACAAAATATGATTTCAATAAAAAATAATGAAATAAGTGGTAAAAAAGAAGTAAAAATACTAAGCCAATGGGTTAAAGAGGTTCATGAAATACATATAAAATATAACTTTAATTCCTTTCCAACTGGAGCAGATGTTCATCACCATTCTAAGAAGAAAGAATATACTCATGCTTCACAGTAGGCTATCACAAAACCAGATATTTTGATGTGTTGAAAGTTCAGTCTTTATATATAATGATCTACCAACAGTCAGCTTAACCTAATCCAAATAAGTGACATACTTTTTGTTCCTATTCTTTTCTAAAGCATTTAACACCTAGATAGAATCATTGTGATGGATTAGATAGAATCATTGGATTGGATGGATGGATGGAGGCATTGAATCACCACTATGATTTTGTAACATCCTTGATAATGACTACTGGATGTACTGTGGTTAATATGAAATTGATATTATCACTGGACACCAGTGATCAATGGTGACAACATTCACCAGTTACTATGGAAAACATACCCGTAAACACCGAAGGTATTTTGGACATAAAACTTTTGACTGTTTTAACAGGCACACCGGTCGTCTCGTCCTGCATCTTCTCCACGATCTGCTCCATCTATGTACGGAAAAAGAAAATAAATCACAATTTAAACATAAAATCATGATTTTAACAGTCTTTCAAAGACTTGTATTGAACAAAGACAATGTCTGGGAATTGTGGAGAAGGTTACTGACTAAAGCATTTTAAAACAAGTGAGCACAGCCAGACTAAAGTCCTGTCTCAAGAGGAGTGAAATTATAATCTCCTGATATTCATATTTCTCGATGGATATAATCAGTTTGTAAAGATATGTTTTAGTTTCTTTCAGTAAGTATGCACTTTCACACACTTCATCAGGAATTCAGTTAATCACCATTCAGGTCATGGAGAGTGGAAATATTGTTATTTTAGGATAGAACAAACAAAGGTGTAGGCAACAGGATTTTAGACACAAAAACAGGAGAAATGGTGATAATAGAATGTATAATGGATGATAAATGGTCCAGGAAAATGAATGAATAAAAGTTTCACCATTTTTAAGACCAGAGAAAGCACATTAAAAGTGCAATCTATCCAAAATACGTTCATGCTATATATATATATATATATATTTATATTATTTATATATATATTTATATATTTATAAATATATAATTTATACGGTATATTATTTCTGTTGCCAACCCTTCTCTCAATTAATACAAAGTTTACAATAATGAATAAGGCATCAGTGGAGGGTTTTTCACCTACTTCTGACATCTCGTGATAATGTTACCTTAAAACACATTGCACATGATTTAAGTTAAAAGAAAAAAACTTTAAGCATGACAAAATAAGAACTGTTACATGTCATAAATAAACAAGGAAGCAGAAAATTTTATTGATTCAGAAAGACAGCCAGAATATTATTAGGTAGGTACATATTAATTTCACCAACGAAAGGGCTGTCACTTACTTTTTTATAGACAATATGATTGGGTGTATCCTCATGGCTGGTTTGCATTGGTTGGTGTTGCTTTTGCTGGTTGGACAGCAACACCTGCTGCCCTGTTTGTGGCTGAACATTTGTGTTGGATGTTCCTGCTGCTTGCCCATTGTTAGATTCCGTCTTCCTCCTGCTGCACGATTTGTCGGAGCTCATAGTGACCATCACATGAGAGTTAAGAGCCACATTGCCCTTCTGAAAAGGGATAGAGAAATTCGTAAATATAGAGTTGATGAACTTGAAATTTTGTGTTCACTAAAGGCATTAAATTCTAAACAAAATAAAATCTATCATGACCATGAAACAACTGAAATTCTTGTGTTTCTTTACATCAGGAAAATATAACTGGGGATCGGGTTGGTGTGGTGGCTAGAGTACTGGCCTCCCATCCCGAGGGCGCGGGTTCGATTCCCGGCAGTGGCGGATTTTTCAGTGGAAAACCGGTCCCCAATTGAGTGCCTGGTGGAGGGCATTTCAAGTTCAGTACTCCGTCCGTCGGATGGGACGTTAAGCCGTGGTCCTCTTGGCGCCTTTCGTTAAGAGTAGGCTAATGCCGACGCCGGGTTTCTCTCTACCCTTCCTCCGTTCCCTGAAAACTCCTACCATAACCCAATTACCCACCTATCCTAAATGGCGTAAATACCTCAGCTGTCGGTCGCCTACTCTGAATAACCAACCAACCAAAATATAACTATTGGCATAGGTTAACATAAAAAAACGTTTCTTAGCATTTAATAATGAATAATACATCAATAAGATTCATTAGGCATAGCTGCAACTCATTATCTAAAGTGCTCTAAGACGAAGATTTGGATAGTTTAATAATTAATAAGATTACGAGATGCAATGTTGTAATTAAAAAAAAATGCCTAGTTCGATATCTTTTTGACATGAGTTTTTAAGAGCATTCTGATGACTCATGAATAGTTATTGAGCATTTGACAGTTCTGCGTGAGCAACTAATAATGTTGATTTAACACATTTGATGGTTATTCAGGTGAAGCGGCCGACAGTTGAGGCCACTGCATTTATGATAGGTGAAAATTTGGGTAGGAGAAATAATTTTTAAGAGCGGAGAGAAACCCTGTGAAAATTCAACGCCTACTCGTTAAGAGCTAGGCGGCGCCTAGGAGGCGCCTCAAGAGCAGGGCGCCAAGGAGTCCGCAGGCTGACGTCCCATTTGACGGACGCAGTACTGAAGTTGAAGTGCTCTCCACACAGCACTCAAGCAGGGACTGGTAACCAATGAAAAATCAGTCTTTGAGCCGGGATTTGAACCCTGACCCTCGGGATAAGAAGCCCGTACTCCAGCCATCACACGCACTCGATCAAATTTTAACATGCTTTCAACACACTGAGAGCCAAAATTTTATTCTGCAAAGTTTTCTGTCCCTGTCCCATCCGACCATGCTTTTATTTTTTATCATATTTTTGTCGAAGTCCGAGAAGATATACTTTCACTTACTAATCACAATGATTAATATTTACGGGAGTAAACATATTTACTACTAATTATTTACAATGGCTATGTATCTGTGTGAGAGTGTAAGTGATTACAAACATTTAAATTAAGACGCTTACAATTTTAAAAATCACAAATGAAATATTTGTCGAATATTATTCGAAATTCACAAGAGTAGTTGCAAAATGTTTGCTGTCATTAATTATAATTCTTAATCTAGGTAAAATTATCCAAAAGATTATAATCGAAAAAACGTGCGAATAAACTCAGGGCTCTTCGTATAGAGAGATGAGTACGCATGAGAGGGATCTCATCTCCATCTCTCCAATATTAGTAATGCCACTCTCCTCGCGACGTAAATACTTAGTAAAGCAACTCTCTTCGTGACGCAACTCCGCTCGAAACGCTCTCGCCAAGATAAGAAAATAAATTAACTACTTTATACGGAGAAATCTCCAATGGAGTGAGGTCGGTAAAAATGTTTCGCACCAAAAAGGGTGAGAAAAGCGCGGCGCACGACAAATGCCGGGTGACGGTTGACGACGTGCTTTTTTTTTATTCCCTCTTCAAGTTGGAGCTCCGCGCCCGTCGACATTCTGAGCCGAAAGCGGAGCTCGTACCACTGACCCGAACACGTGCATTCTTACGAGCGATTCAGGTTAGGTGGGCATTAGTCAAGCGCCCCAGACAGCCTCGGGCGTAATGCTCCCGCGGCACAAGAGCACTATTGACGTCGTGATGCCGGGGAGATCCTCTCCCGGATATTTCCGCCTGGCACCTCGTCCCCCACTCGGCCTCGGCACGGAGATGGCGAAAAAAAGGAAACTCTCAGAGGAGATCGTCCTCAATTTCATGACCGAAAGACTTACTCACTCGTCAACGGATTTTTCCATTTGATCTCCCTTTCTATAATCAAACGAAACTCCTTCGATTCTACTAGCTTCCAGCGATGATGGATCGTAAATCGAGGGATAACATGAAATATTTTGTACTACGTCAATTCGTGGGGATGTGGAGAGAGTCAACCTGGTTGAAACAGTCGCCGGCAAGAGCTTTCGGAGATGAAAGATTATTTCTATTTGGCAAGCAGAACAACCAGCGATGTCAGGAACGAAATAAAATCGCTCGTACTCTCCACAGAAATATTTTTACTAACGACGCATTTCAACTTCGTTCGTCATTATCGAGTGATGTAAGGCGTCGAAATGCGTCTAAGTAAATATATTTTTGTGTATCGGACTATTAATTTTTTTACGTTTTTTATCATTCCCAATATTGATTAATATATACTATAAAATCACGGCTGAATCCATTAACTAGCGATGGACGAAGTTTAAAAAAATCAGCAGAAGAACATAGGTGAAGAGGTCATTCTACCAGAAGAGGGTTCTACCCACAGCCGGAAATACGAGCCAATGATCACCTTTCAACTCTGTACATATCACTCCAAACCCATTTTCCACCACCTGAAAATTCTTCCACTCCCCTGATTATATGTATATTATCTTATATTATGTGCGAAAAACAGTAACGAAACATTCTCTTAACCTACGATGCACATTCGAGTCCTTGCTGGTAAAACCGACTAGTACGTACATACATGATCATGCCAAAAGAAACAAAAATTACTTTCATTTTTTAATAATAAGAACTGAAAGTATGAAAATTGGCCCTATGTCATGGGAATAAGAGCTTTTAATGAACTGCCTTCAGAATTAAAAAAAAGTAAAAAGTGCCAACATCTTCAAGGCCAAATTAAAAGTATTTTTACTCAAGAAGTTACACCACTCAGAAAGGGAGTATCCGAAAGATTAAACAAACAAGTACCTTAAACTATTTGTTTACCTTTCGTGAGTTCCTATTACGTGTGGTAACTTAAACTGCTTGTTAATGCACACTATTCATTACTATGTGGTAAATAATTAATATGTATTCGTTGACGTGCCTTAGATATGTACTACGTAATAGTTCATAAAACACTTGGAAAATACATTATTATAGATATGCTATGACACATGAATTACACACTGAAAGATGTATTTGAATGGAGTACTCCGCTCCGAACCTAATTATGTATTCACGAGTAATCAAATCATTTCAAATACACTCGGGATGTAAGCTCGTAAACTTGAAGAAGATAAAAAGCAGGGAAATACAGTTTTTGTAGATTAAAAATGAAAAAAATTATATTGCTGAAAATAATAAAACAAGATAATAATAATCATAACATAAGGAAATAAGGAGATAATAACCCGAAAAAGCAACCAAGTTATCACAGTGTCAACAAATGACAGCTAAACGAGTATCCTATAGGTTATGAATCCCGCAAAACACGAATTAATCCATCCTGTGCACAGCACTTACATTAACAAGTGTTCCCTATCGATATCGCCGTTCGATTTAAAATACATACATTCATTTACGACTAGTCACGATTGCCACACGGACCTGAGTGGCAAGTGTATTGATTAACACATTACAGAGATTCGGTTCGAAACTCGATAGAAATTTCATTGGAATCCCTCGCTGCCGTGTGGAGAGCAATCCAAAATTCAATACTCCGTCCGCCGGATTGGACGTATATCTGTTGTCCCATTGGCGCCTTTCGTTCAGACCAGACTTACGCCGATGCCGAGTTTCACTCCACCCTCTCCACCTCCACTCCATTCTAACGCCATGATTACAAATTCCCTTCCGGTGTGAAGTCTTTATGCGCGGCACAGATTCGACACCATTGACGATGCGTATCGAAAACCGCAGATCGAACACGGAAATATTGTTCGGTTACACATCTCGTCAACTCAACTTACTCCACTCGCGTACGCAGACGTGATATTCAAAAGACAACTCGGGAGGAGCCTTAACAAAATGCACCAATGGCCCGAGTCTTGAGTCTTTCGTTACTCACCGAATAAACATTGAAGTTTTCGTTACCAACGAAAACGTCATATTTTGTTATCAACGTGGATAAACGAATAACTTGAAAGAAATGACGCTATCATAACGACAAATTTTATTCGTTATAGCGTAACGAAATATTCAAGACTTGGGCCACAAGTCTCTCAGCGAGAGAATAAATCTGCGAATCAACGGCCGAAGTCTGTTACTTGATACAATATCGGGACAAATGGACTTCACCACCTCTTTATACTCCACCGACCTAATGCGGAGTCACAAATGATCACATTCATCACACTCGGAGATGATGTCTAACATAATTTCCGCCCGAAGGGAAACTGTGATCACCGCTCCATCGATTTCAGCACGACGATGGAATTTACGCTAGCGTAAATGATTCGCGCCGGAAGCGGTTCCCAACTTGGATAGAGATCCCATGCGTACGCCAGATGTGCACTTTAGGTATGTACAATCCCGACCGCGGCTTGCATGAGGGAGTGGAGAGAGATGCTGGGGAGAGTTTAGTGTGGGGAGTTTACCGAGCCAGTTGTCGAGGGGTAATAGGTATGACAGGCACTGGAGCCAGGGGCTTGCGGTCGATAGTACGACCACCCCCTTCACTTGCATTTCAGATTTAGGTAGGGTTCGGATATGTGTGGTGACTAGAGCACTAACTTCCCATATATAGGGACATGGTTCGAATCCCCGAAGTAGCATATGTTTCTTCTCAGCAGAAGCTTAATTAAGTTTTCAGGTGCTTCAACTGCTGAGGTTACATTGAACCGCCTAGCTCAACTCACTCCTGAGTTTAACCTTAAGGAAAATGTCCATTATCGAGGCGGGAATCGAACCCTTAATAGTTGGGTTTTCAGGCCGGAACGTTACCGATCTGACGAGCGGGGGGTCGGTCGGTCTTTCTCAGCAGCATCCTGGTCCTTTCTTAAGTTCCACATAGAGAGCATTAAAAGTTCAGAACTCCATCCGTCGGATCGGACTGTAGACTCTTTGGCGCCTTTGGTTCGAAGGTAAGGCTAGTGCCGACGCTGATTTTCTCTCCACCCTTCTTCCGTCCACTAAAAATTTCTCCTATAATTCACCTGCAATTAATGGTGTAAAAGACAGTTACCGATACCTCCCCCGAATAACTGCTACTTATATTGAGAGGAATAGAATAAATACGAAATTGGGTACTCCAACTGCTAAGGTTATATCAACAGCAAGATATTCCACAGGGAAAAAAAATCATTCGCCTTGACCGGGACTCGAACCCGGACCCCCTGATTACCGGCCAGTTGAGCTACCATGGCATCCTATTTCTCTGTGGAAATTATCCGGGTTCAAGTCGCGGGCAAGGCGAATAATTTTTTCGCTGTGGAATATCTTGCTATCGTGAAATTCAGCGGGTGACTCCGTTAAAGTTTTCGTCACTAGTTCGCGAGCTTTGAATTTTTTACAACACCATTTAGCTGAACTAAATCCTAAGACAAACACAACGCCCAAGCCCGAGATGGGATACGAATCCGCGACATCAGGTTTACAGAAGGGACGTTACCGATCTGACTTCCGTGTGGTCTCAAGTCATAAGCACTCCACCAAATTCTGTCGTTAGGCTTGAAGGTCATTCCTGTCAACTATTCCCCTCCAAATCGTCTCTTACATTCATTCTGTTTCAATCTGTTTCCTTTATTTAATCCCGCCTGAAGTCTTCATTTCTTCTCCCTGCCTTCATCTCACCCGGAACACCTATTCTCTCTGCATGCAAATAGGGATCGGGTGCATAATGCTGAAATAGTAGTTATTCGAAGGAGACGACTTACAAATTAGAACAATTGCGCCAATTTGGGATAGTCGGTTAGAGGCAAGAATATTCAGGGAACGGAAGAAGGGTGGAGAGAAACCCGGCATCGGCATTAGCCTACTCTTAACGAAAGGCACCAATGGGTCCAAGGGTTAACGTCCCATCCGACGGACGGAGTACTGGACTCGGAAGTGCTCTCTACACAGCACTCACGTGGGGACTGGTTTACCATTGAAAAATCTCTACCACTGGTGGGATTTGAACTCGGGCCCTAGGGATAGGAAGTCATTACTCTGGGTACCACACAAACCCGATCCCTTTCCCTCCTCAAGTTCCTAGCGCGTGTGCGCTCCTCATCCAGGGACTAAGATCCTCGAGGTGAGAAAGGGGCACTTCCCTGATTAATTGAGAGGGATCGAGGCGGAGAGCTGGGACACTCGCTTAATCCTGAGGGAAACACTCGCCTAACGCGAGGTCCCGTCCCTTGTGGCTTCACAAACGATATGGACGAGCCGAACAAGACACCGTGCGGAGAGAGGGAGGGTTCTCTAGGACTGATCGCTAGGAGCGGTCGTGACCGGACATCGCGGAAACAAGCAATTTACTCTGCGACTTGACAAGGTCGCGAGGATGTTATAGTATCCCTGTTCTTGTTTTAACTATTTCACTCTTTATATCAAATTCAAGGATTGTGAGATATCAGCGAAAAAACTTTTTATTTTTTAAAATTTAATTTAATTTAATTTGTTTTATTTTATTTAAAACTCTTATTACATTTATATTCCGTCAGGCCATATGGCCTGTCGACGGGACATGCGTAACAAATTACATACTACACAAAATGTACTTAGCTTAAAAACTTAAATGTCAGCTTATGAATATGCAGCTCACAATCAGGCTCTTTATGATTGCCTAGGAACACGGAATTGTATAACCAAACAACAGCGAATTCAACAGAGTATAACATAGAACGATATAAATCATAGAAACTCAATTTTCGTTTTTGAGGATAAAATGACATAATATCGGATGTAAATTAACAGAGTGAATTTAGTATTTAGTATTAGTTACCCGCTGATGGAAGTAAGATCTCCCACAAGAAACAATCACCCACTGTGATCAAGGGGGGTGTGCATGAATCGTTCGAGATCGATTCCGGTACGGAATAATCCCGAACACAATGTAATAACATACGAGTGAGTCCTTAGTTACGTACCGGAATCAATCCCAAGCGATTCAAGCACATCCCCCCAGGACTCGAACCCGGATCACTCTAATTTCCGGCAAAGTTCTTTAGACAGTTAACCAAGAGCATAGTTGCCATTCATTGATTAATGGAAATCATAGGGCAATGTCATGATTCATCCACTGAAAAACTGCGTTCAAAGCGGCATATCCAGATTAAAGTGTAAAATTACAAATCTTGTCGTAATGTTGGGTTTCCCCATAAAATGAACTTTAAAGAGGGCTCTCATGACTTCAGCCGCTACATAAAATACATTATACGCGTCACAAGTGATCTCAAGCGGAAGCAAGACTTCACACTGACCCCCGGAGAGGATATTCAAATACAAAAGCATTTATAGGTTTTTTACTCATTGACTGGATGGCCACATCAAACACATTCAAAAGTGAGCGTCCGTATATAACATACTGCAAAAGATTATACAATGGAATCATTCGGCATGATGCTGAATCTAGCTTCCACCCACGTTTTTACAGACGAGCCAAATGTGTGATGTTAAGGAAAGAATGTTTTTTCTGGGACATTAGTTGGATAGCATCACCGCTTTCACGTTTGGAAGAATGACTGGCGGAAGAAATAGATTTCCTTTGTTTCCCATAGAATAAAGAGGACGCAAAAAAAAAGAAGTCGAGAACGAGGACATTCCGACATGGCTCAAAGTACACTCTAAACATATTCCGCTTAAAATAAGTAGCGGGACCCTTTCACGCTATTTTATGCCACGAAATATTCCCGTGCAATGTCATGTGGTGAAGATAAATCCGTGTCGCAGACGACGGCACCTGAAATATGCAGTTCCTTTCGGAAGTACGAACGTAGTAAGTTGAATATTTTGTGCCGTGTACCCCTTTTCCTCATTAGGTCGAAGCGTTCCCTGAATATTGCAAAGAGGCGTCGCTTTTAACGCTCATGGCCACATGCGCACCAAATATTGGTGAGTTCTGGCATCACTGAGGAGCTATCCATATACATATTACTAGACGCTGATCTTCCTCTTTTTTATTCAATCCCTCCTTCATATAACACTCCACAACATTCCCCAAGACTCCCCCCTAAATTACGTAATGATGTCAATGGGCCTTCTCTTTTCGTGAATGATAAAACAGACATCCTTTACAATACCTTAATTCCGTATTTGACGACACAAAGGACGCACCGGTGAAGAAAATCTCACCTCAGTACATTTCGGAGGGAACTTTTTTGAAGAAACACTCGCGGTTTTGTATGACAATGCGCTTTGGCCGATCAATTTTAGTCGATACACAGCTCACTCCTTAGATATTGCGGAAGCAAGCCAAACTATTCATACTCTAGTGCCGATCATACCATAGAGGCGTAATAATAGCAATAACAACTGTAATACTATTCATTTTAATCATAAAGACCTTCGCATGAAACATCCTGATGTAATTTTTTAGTCACAATTTTGGAAAAAAAGGTGAGTCTTATATGGCATAAAATAAGGTATTTTCATAAACTTCATTCATTCACAAATTAACAAACGTATCATCATTATGTTTTGAATAAGAAATGAATTTACGCTGAATGCACCAATTTCCCAACTTCAAGGAATGCTGGGTCCCTCATTCCCTGTTAATAGCACACAGTAACTGTCGTTCCGACCCTTTTAGTGTTACGTAATTTATGAACGGCTCCCATCGGTGAAAACTCATCAAGAAAGTCCACCTTTCTAACGATAAATACCAGCTAGCAACTTAACGTTTTAATTTAAGGCGCACAGAAATATTCCATTTATTAAAATATACCACGATATTAAAAATAAAACCACAACACTTCAGAAGCAGATTAGTCGACAAATTGATTTTTAGTATTTTTTCCGGTTCTAACAAACCTCTTTCGTATCTTATATCCAAATTTTATGGGCCAAATAATAAAGCGAAATAGTACTGTCACTTTTAAACCGTTTTACTCAACATAAAAATGCTCACGTTTCATGAGCTGTTCACAAAATAACAAACTCGTGTCATAAGAGATAATAGTTTTTGCTCTAAGGTACACCAATTTTCTCCGTAAAAATCAAGAAATATCTAGAGTATTCTAGAAAAGACTTAGGTAACAGCTATAGGTCAAATACACATCACTGGTAGAGATCGAGAACTATAAAAAAAATAAGTACAAGAATGAAAAACCCCGAAGAAGTCTCCGAGAAGTATACCGACTGATTCGGGAAAGATTTATGTGTGTTTATGCATACCATTTTAACTGTTTTTCGTTTATGTTATCAATAATTGTGTTTTCGACTACCATTTTTTTCTATTAAACTTTAATTTCGAATGCCACCGAATAAGGTTGGACCAAAGCATTTCCTCCGATATGTTATTTCCCCTGAAAGTAGTTTTCATGCATATTCCTGCTTATGACCCACACTTCAAACCCATATGTTATGACTAGTTTTATCGCAGTTTTAAAATTTTTCTTTGTTTAAGTTGTTAAGATACTGTTCCTTAAGATTAGTTGTAGTGCGTTAATGATATATT
The DNA here is from genome assembly GCA_933228895.1 of Platycnemis pennipes. Taxonomy (NCBI): domain Eukaryota; kingdom Metazoa; phylum Arthropoda; class Insecta; order Odonata; family Platycnemididae; genus Platycnemis; species Platycnemis pennipes. Next base: position 61,532,319 of record OW121853.1, read on the forward strand.
TCCCTTTACCAATTTTCTTCATTATATCTTTGACGTTTTACCCCTCTACACTAATTATTACTCCAAGATATTGATAGAAGTTTTATCCCACTTTCCAGATCAATACCTCCTCCAGTTTCACAGAATAGCGTGTACTGCGTTTCGATGTATTTAAGAGCGATGTTATATCGAAAAAAATCCTCTTATTCGAGGCGATAGGAGTTCAAGACGGAAGGAAGATTGGGAAAAGGAAGAGGAGGAACATGGGACGAATGAGGGGGACGGGAGAGAAAAGAGAGAGAAAGAGGGGTTGGGTAAAGTATCTCGGCAGGTCAGGACCCTGGGCCCTATAATCAATCACCCCATTCGTACTCCCACCTCACCCCTCTCTCTGCCTTGCCCCCTCTTCACTCTCCCCCACCCTTCCATCCACCCTCGCTACGCCCCACCAACCCCCAACCCTAAAACACACTCATGATCAAACAAAAACACACGCAAACGCGTGCCCACACGGTTTGAAAACCTTTCAGTTCTTCGTCATCCCCCCTCACGTTAAAGGGGCGGGATGAAGAAATGAGCATCGCGTGAAAACACGCATCGATAGCTCGCACATCGAGGAAATATCGTGGACATTACGTAGAACTGAATCGATCATCGGCCTCGAACATACGATGAATCGAAACACGGATGAAAGCTAGATTTAAACAGAAAATATTCTTCCGCGTGCGTGGATCTTACATGGACTTGAAGCGTAATTGGAACCAATCAACATCCGTAAGGAACGATTGAAGATCGAAGGCGAAGTTACAGGTGTAGTGTTCATTTAAAAAATTTCGTTTACGCACGAATATCATCCCAATTCTTTTGTTCTCCACCAATCACACACTTACTACTTAAAAATACCATAGAAAATAAATAGTAAGATTGAATCTAGCCCATCATCTGTCTCAAATACTCGACAAAACGAACTCTGGACGCAAACTCAATTTGAATCGACAATATTACTTGGCGTGATTTCGAGACGATGTGCACTAAACAAATCAAAATATTTGCATAATTTTCCACTTTATCCTCGGAAAAATCGAAATATCAACCCATATAGACCATAAAATGATACTCTTCGACAATCGATGCATCACAAGAGTTGTTTTTAGCTCGAATACTCTTGTCTCAAAACTTAGAAATTTTTCTCCGATGCCGTACGAAATATAACGAGTTTGACTATCGACCCGTGGACGGGGGAATCGACCAAAGAATTTTCTCCACTACGTCAAAACATCGGTGAAAAATAGCTGACGGATAGAATACGAGAATCGGAAACTACACGCCGATATATCTGGAGCAGCGGGTGTCGATGCTCATCCTTTAACAAGAGTACGACGGATCCTCCTGCCTGGGGGATTAGGAGGGAAGTGAAGGGGCGGGGGAGAGGCGGCAGGAGAGGTGGGGGTGGTGTCGGGGGCTTTGTCAGGCAGGGTACTAGTCTGGACTAGGGGTTAAGGGGGCGGAAAGGGAGGGAGGGAAAGCGGGGCAGTCCGTGGAGGGACGGAGTCGTCTTGTCCTGTGTATTATAATCTTTGGTCTTGTCCGCTCTGCTAGCGTCTTGCGATGCTGGTAAGCCATGTGAGTATCCGCAAGAGCAAACTCACACTGGCAACACCTCTACCAATATGCAAAATAGAACCGTTTATATTTATATCCAGGGTTGTATCCAAGATGGCTACAGGAGCAACCTGAGGAGGTATTACACGCTTGCTACGGGATCGACGGTGTGGAAGTTCTAGGCACTGATAGCCTAGCTATTCGTTTTGTACACACTTTCTTCTGGTTTTGTTGACAAAGCTGACTGTGGGGAAGGTAGGGTGGTTTTTAAGTAAGACAAACGGGGAAAGGCTGGAAATGGTAAGGGGAGAGGAAGCTAATTACAGAAATGAGGAGCCAGCCGCGATAGTAAGGGCAAAGGGTCGGGTTGGTAGAGAGGTTAGAATGCTGGCCTCTCACAGGAAGCGCCCGGGTTCGCATCCCGGCAGTGGAAGATGTTTATCAATGGTAAACCGGCCACCACTTGAGTATTTTTTGAAGAGCACACGAGTACAGCACACCGTCCGACGGATGGGACGTTAAGCCGTGGTCCCCTTGGTGCTCTTTAGTGAAGAGCAGGCTAATGCCGTTGTCAGGATTATCTCCATCGTTCCCTTGCATTCCATTTTTGTACCTTTCTCCCCAGAGTGAAGAACCTTTAAGTGCGGGACAGACTTGAAAACATATATAAAGATAATATCAGATCGGCAAAGCGCCGGCCTGGTATTCCTAAGTTCGCGTGCTCGAATCCCTACTTGGCCATGGGTGTTGTGTTTTTTTTGGATTAAGCTTAACATTAATTTAAATGTTGCGATAATATATTATTAACAGTTAGGTACTTTAAAATCTACCACTACCCAAGGGTAGTTAATAAACTGCAGAGGTAACAAGCGGGCGAGAAAGTTTTGAAGAAGTGATGGAGGGTAGCATGTTACCAAAGAGCTGAAGAGGGAGAAAAATCAGTTTTTATCTTCATTTGACGCAACTCTTTCCTCTCGATTCTTCTATCGGCTAAAACTTCACGTAATTGTTTTGTTTCAGATCCTTCAATGCTTGGTCTATACGGCCTTCAAGCGCCATTCGTTCTACACACTTTTGCCTCGACGAAATTCTTCGACATTCTTCTATTTGTTCCCGCTCTTTTTAGTACATCTTCTTTATCTACTCCGCCTATCCATTCCATTTTCATCACTTTCTACAGCACAGCATTTCTAAGGCTTCCAGTCTTGTCTTCTCTGCGGCTATTATAGTCCATGCATCAATGCATGCTCCAGATTTAAGTACCTATATTCGTTGAGGAGATGGCATCGTTGGCCTCACAAGGAAAAAATATAATAACTGGATCCAGAAGCGAGCGAATATATCTGTGAAAATACTCTGTAAATCCTCGCAAGGGCGAACTGTAGGGGGATCTGACGCCACTGTTTGAAGATGATGAATGAGGACAAATATCACTACAAAGGGTGAGGGAAGAAATCGGCTGAAGAAAATATCTCTTTCTGCGCTAATCTTACCTCCTCCTGGTGCGAATTTTGTGAGAGCAATTCCTTGGCACTGTACATGTATTGGGAAGGTAATACATCCATACAGTTTCCAATAGAGAGAAGACTAGATTTTTTTACCACCAATTAGCATTTATTTGTACCTAAATACCAAAAGCGAGGTCGAAATATTATGATGACATGAGCGTAAAAGGGTTCCCTCAGGTCGGTATGGGTTTCAACAAATGTGAAAATACTAGTCCATCAACGCCATGCAAAAGTGGTTTCAACGTAATGTCTAAACTGTTGAAATCGAAACAATCACCAAAACAAAAAAGGGGTGAAGGGTTATTTCTATCTAATAAACTCATTCAATCCGAGACAACAGGGGTGGCAAGGCAATAATAGCATGAAAACAGATGGGTAGATGGTTTCATTTTACTAATATATAATTTCCGCGGGAGAATACACATTAAGTACATCAGTAAGTTACAGAAATTGTATGTTGCTAAGGAATGAAAGTAATTCCTACGAGAGCACGCTCAACTAACACGCCCGCACCTACGGAAAAATAGTAGGTACGGAAAGTTAGAATTGTATTCAAGCACGGAGATCAAAAATATTTCCGCAAGTTGACGGAAAAAATGAGCAAAATGACTTATTTTTCATTTTCCGAGCGCACCTCCTTGATTCAGCATCGGTTATTCCTCGTTTACGCTAGATATTCAAGTAATTGCATCGCACTCCGGGGTTTTCCGCAGCTGCGTTTCATTGGCTGGGAGGTTTTACTTCAGCAATTCGTTCAATTACCGTATCAATGTTTTGCGACGCGGTCCGTAATGCTCTCGGGATATCCCATGCGGTGGTGTGGATCAGCGTTCAGCGAGAAGATGGAAAAAAACATACATCGACGGAGACAGGGAGTTTTGGGGAAGGAAGATGGATTGGATATATATAGATAAATAAAATGAAACGGATCGAATTGGGGAGCCACATGATATAGAAGGACAAACAGAGGGGGAGACACGGAAACAAAGAGACGGTGATCAAAACAGGGCCAGGGCGGAGCATTAAAAACAAAGGCTAAAAAAATTCAGTACATCAAGGAATAGCCATGGTGTGGAAAAGAAGGAATGGTACTGTACTTCGACCATAGAATTTTACGTATCTACATGCAGACATGAAGATGCAGATAGCTTTCATGCCCACGTACAGGATTGTAATTTTATATTTGTAGCTCGTCTAAGATGTTTCCTAGCATGCTTGTAGTGATTCTCTACCGAAGAACTAAAATGTAACTACTCTTTAAATCTGATACGCAGTGAATCTTGGTGAAGCTTCACATCACCCCATACCACTTTATGGTGGCTTGCAGGGTAGATTATGGATGTAAAGTGAATTTTGCAGTTTGTGATATTCATGGTATTCGTAATAATCCCCTGCCAAACATCCGAGAGGTGAAGAAATACCTTCAGGCGTGACTTGGAGGATAATTTTCATGATGAAAATAACAGATTACGAAATATGTTTATCGATTACTTTTCAGCAAATACATTAGACTTTTTAAAATTTTCGGTGTTACTAGATTACTGACTTCCCATATCGAGGGTCCGAGTTCTAATGACGGCAGTGGCAGAGATTTCTCCGAGCAAATACCGATCCCTATTAAGTAATACTAATAATTGACGGGTATGAGAAGGAGACCTCAAAGTCAGAGCTCCGTCCGTGAGATGGTACGTAAAACCGTAAAACCGTGGCGCTTTTCGTTAAGACTAACGAGGTTCACGCCGATACCGCTTCTATCCACCCTTCCTTCATTCTCAAACATCCTCCCTACACCCTTCATCCACCTACTTTCACAAGCGCTAATACACTCGGCCGTTTTTTAACTTCCGCATAGCGAAGAGGAAACTTTTTGTGAAATATTGGTGAAATATCTGATTCAATGAAGACATGTGAGCTACAAGGAGCAAGTAATAAAGAAGGTGGCTAAACCAGCAGAGTATTCTGCTTGCCCTCTTTGTCAACGCCGCAGCGTATGCCTACTGAAGTAAAATTCTTCGCGCTATTTCACAGGGTTTTCAAGGCACACCGCCACCGATTCCACCGTAAAAGGTGATGATCTGGAAACTTTTCGAAGCTTAAATTAAAACGCACTCGGGGGCGGATACGTGGGAGGTATGGATTTTTTGTGTGAGAACATGCATGGAGGCTTTTTCTTAACGCAACGGACTATTCTGGGAAATACGTGGAACTTGAGGGACAGGTACCATGGAGAGAGAAAAGGCTGGGCCAAAGTGTAGATGGCGAGGCCAATTATCCGTACGATATGACAAAACTATCTATATTATGTGCAAACTTAGCACAAGTGTAATGAATGCGGAAAGAATGATTGACTTGACGTCGAAACCTTCAAAATAGTAGGCTATCTTTCCAACAGTAGAATATTATTTTATTCCAGCTGAATCGGCTCCATGGCGTGATAAGATGTCATTGCTAGTAACCATATTCATGGCTAATTTTACTCCATCGCGAAATATTTGAGGTTAGCAGGAAATGGATACTTGAGAAATTTGCAATGTTATGAAACAAGCGGGGAATAAATTTATCAACCAGAGAAAATTTTCAAATAGTTGATTGCAATCGATTTATTATCACTAGTCGCAACTTGCCAATCTTATATGCCATACATCGGATTAATCGAATAATGGATTTACTTGAGCTGATTGATTTTTTTCTAGATTCCTACTGGCATTTGAATTACAAAGGTTATTGAGTTAGTGTGGTGCTTGAAGCACTAGCGTCCCATCCCCAGTGTCCGTTTTCAAATTCCGGGAGTGCTGGCCTTTTCAGTGGTGTTTCGGCCCCAAAGTGGAGAACAATTCGAGTTCAGCACTCCATCCGTCGGATGGGACGCAAAATAGTGGAGCACATGGCGCCTTTCATCAAGTGCAGGCCGATGCCGACGGCAGGCTCCGCTTCTCTCCGCTCTTTCTCCTCGCGCTAAATTTCTACTTTTCCCCAAATACCGATTGTCCTCATTGGCGCAAATGACTGTCTTAGCCAGTGACAACAATTCTCAAAACTTATAATTGCTTTTTTCTTGAATACGATCAGTTTTAACATATTTTGTAGGTCACGATGAAGGTATTTCTCCAACGATTCCCGTGACGCAAGCCGGAGTTTTCGTCATATCAACTGTTCACCCTATCCCCTAAACACGATGAATTTTGAGATAAGTGTGATAATTTTATCAACTGGATTCGCAGTTTCGTGAGATATCGTACTGTTCAGTCACATCCATAAATGTTTTCAATCCGTTTGGGTAGAACATTTGCAATGATCAATGATCGGGGTGAAAGGTGGGGAGGGGAACATAAGGAAAACAAGGAAAGCGAACGTTTATACAGTGGAAAACGATAAATCGGAACTTAAACTACGGACGGCAAGCACCGCGTAGTGCAGAAGGGGTCGCAAAGGATGAACTGAGAAAAGAGAGACACGGGAATGAATGGCGATCGTAAGGGTCCGTCGTAAAAGGCCTACGGTTCCGAGAAATCCCCAAGCTTTCAAGAACGCATCAATCATACCTCCGGCAATTTTACGTTCAGACCTAACAGGCGCCTTGCGTAAAACGGGACGGGCGTCGAATGAGTGCGGAGGCTAGTTAGTGATGACGACCAAAGGGATCGATTCGCGGAAGCAAAAGCGAGTTTCCAGGAATGTTTTCACCGCCCACCCACACATGGCCGACTCAAATCACCGAACTAGGAGCAAGTCAAGCTTCGGGCTCACTCCAAACGAACCACGAACAACGATCGATGTCGAAGGACAGCGCTGAGGATTGCTGTACTGAGATTTGGATCGAAATAATTTCGCAACTAAATAGCAGCAGGGATGGAATCAGCTTAGTTCTCATTTTCGCCCATGGCCCAAAAAAACATCCCCGGATCTTGCACACAAAGTTCCGGCCATTATGATAGTACATGAAGAATGACGTAGTCGTATTTGGCGACTCTACGGTATGATCGGCACTAGGGTCTACGTAGTTTAGCTTGCTCCCGCGGTAACGAAAGAGGTGCGAACAAGATATAAAACGAAATTTATCGGCACAAGTATATGGCCATACAAAATCACAAGTGTTTTGACCAAATGTTTTCCCATAAATACGCCTGGCTGAAATGAGGGAACGTCTTACATTCCGTCAAATACGGAATTTTTTTCTTCAATGGAATGGAAAAATTACTTTCTCAAAATAATTCGTTGGGTTTTCACTCAATCTCGAGACAAATTCTATCATCATATCGCCTAGACAATGAAGACTGCCTGAAGCAATTTTCCCATATCTTCCGCGTATCCACCTTTTTTTCTCCCTCCTTGTAACTAATGGTAGATCAGCAGAACCACATATGACTGTTCCTATTCCCCTTCGAAGGTTCCTAAAATCTTCAATGAGTATAGGGCCTACTCGTGACACTCCCTACGAAGGCATATAATTGGCGAATTCCGACCCAGATATAGGTACTCATACATACATACTTCAGCTTATACTCGTGTATTAATTCGAGTGAGTGAGAGCAAATATTTCGAAGAAAAAGAGTAGTAAAACTGAGACACGAGAAATACTTTTTAAGGTTTGACATCTTAGGTCTAAAATTCGAACAATGGTAACAATGTGCCCACATATCGTGAAAATTTTCCCTTCGATTGTTCCAAAGATGTTACTTCCTATATTGATCAAAAATACGTGAAGAAGTCATAATCATAATCGTTTATTATTCATTCGATGTCATGGCACCAATCAAAAAATATACAGTCTTGGTGGTATTCCCAACCCACGATTTCTCCTGAGAATATCTAATTTATTAGCCGTGGGTTCGGGTAGGTTATACACGCGATATTGAAAGAGAAATTTAAAATTTGCAGAGTAATGCGTGGCCGAACTATACACGTGTTCAAACTATATACGAATATAAACGGCCTTTAGAGCCAATGATTTTCAATTTTATCCGCTAATGTGAATTAATAATCTGAAGGATACGATTATTTGCAGTGTTATCTGTCTCTTTGGGGCGCTATCTTCTGGGGGAGCACTTAGACACAGGACAGGCGAATTCGAAGGCGGCAGACTTCGTTTATTTTACTTTAAGGATTCAGTCCACCCAGTCGCCACCCTCCTAGGCCCATCCTTTCCGGAACGGACAAGGATACAGGGCCGCGAGCCACGCGAGGCCGACCGACCGAAGAGCCCTCTGCTTTTAAATCCCCCGAACCAAAAAACTTCCATCTCCACGGCGCGGGCGAAAAGGCGGTGGCGGAAAGTAAGTGGTACGAGAGCGAGGAAAAAATATATCAGGGCCGGCACGAAAGTAGGAAAAAAGGGAAAAGAAGAAAAAGAGGGGTGGGGGATTATGGAAAGTGGGGGGTGGAAATGGGATGGGGTGTGAGGAGAGGACAAAGCCCGAGGGGGTGTACAGGGGGTGGGTGGGAAAGGGGGGGTGGCTCAAAGCCATTGGACCATGCATGCATCTCCCTGCACATTTCACAGTGGGTGAGCGGGGAAGGGCTTACTGAAGCGAGCTCCGCGATTGTTGGGAGGTGAGAGGGACGAGGGGGAGGGTTGAGAGAGGGGGAGTGGGAGAGAAACGGTATGGGGGAGAGAGAGGAGAAAGACAAGACGAAAGCGAGAGAGTTGGACGACATGAACAGGAAGGCAAGAGCGAGATGCCGACGAGGAACGAACACGGAAAGAAGGGAGACGCGCGGATCTAACTGATGAGTCCGTCAGGGTTATCGAATTGGACCGGACAACTTCATTACGCTCCCCCGGACGGCCCCCTTCCTCTCTTTCTACCATCCCAACCCAGGCTTATCCACGGCCCGCCGAGATGGACGGACGGGAAGGGCGGAGCGGAGTAAAAATGAGCGGCCGTCAGTCGTCAGTGTGGTCAGGGCGCGACGAAAGGATAAATGGGACCAAGGACATCTATCCCGGGGGGAGGCGGGAGAATCTGCAGAATAAACGAAAGTTGGGGAGGAAAATGCAGAAAGGATGATTAAAAACATTGGAAAAGGACTTCCCGGTCACGTAACGTAATAATGATGCCACCGCCCCTGACAAGTCGTCGTCCCGTAGAACTAAATCCATTACCCTCTCTTTTAGGATGAAGCGCGGAAATGATGATGAGCCAGCAGATAAGCAAGCAGATAAATTTTGCGTCACAACCGTCTTAAACGAGGCAAAAAGCAAAGTGCGCATTTCATCGTGTAAAGCAACGGAGATGCACATAAAACCGGCCAAACTGTGGAATGACGTACCATATTAATCGTTTTAAGTATGCAAATTAGGCGAGTTACCCAAGGTCGTAGCCTTATGCGGGGTACGGGAGGAAAGAGGGTTACTCTTGTCATTAGGTAAAGTCAAATAGCCAATCGACAACCAAGGCCATTTGCGTCATGAAGTGGGTTTTTGGGAAGAGGACAGCAACGTAGGTAGCTGAGGAAGGGTGGACAGAAACCACGCATCGCCAATGCTCGCAACGAAAGACACCATGGGGTCCACAGTTTAATGACCCATTCGATGGACGGAGTACTGAACTTGGAGTGCTCTCCACTAAGTGTTCCAGTAGGAACCGGGATACCAATGTACAATGCATAACACTAGAGGATTCGAACCCGGAATCTCGTGATGGGGCGTAGGTACTTAAACCACCACCTTTAACCGGAAAGAGGAAGGAAGAAGAGGATATCAGATATAAAGAAACACGAACGACGAAAAGCATACGTTCCACCAAACAAAACACTAGAAGCTAGCGACCCATCAATAGCGCTTAGGAGAAAAAAGTAAATAAATTTAAAAAACAAGCCTCACATGCCCCCAAAAGCATGTGCATCACAGTGATACACGAATGAAGCAAAAACTTACGCAATCAGGGTTTGGGAGAAATTGGGTAGGGAATGGTACTACACCACCGCTCGGTCGTTCACCCGAAAAGGAAAGACTAAAAAATAAATACACGAGCCGTTATTAAAATTACGAACAAATTTTGGGCATTGAACCGAATTCGAATAAACCTTATCTCCCCTTCACTCGATAATATTCTCGTATCCAAAGCTGACTGTAGTTGCCAGATTCATTCCGTAGTAGCCATTCCGTTTTACTTTGGATTTAGTTAGGCCAGACGGTGTGATGCATCCTTATCAAGTGGAACACCATTCAGACAATCGGCCGTGGTAGCCATGTCAGTCACGAAATGGCCTGGCAACCTAAGGGTCTTGGGCTCGAATCCCGCCCAGGTCATGGATGTTGAGTTTGTTCTAGGATTAAGATCATCTGTTGGACGGTGCAATTCAACCTCAGCTGTTGATACGCCTAAAACTTAAAACTAATTTATAATCAAGATTCATCAATATGATGATTAAATGAAGAATTTATTATCGTAATTGCTTCCAGCGTAAACGATCCAGGTAAAATAGTCCGAATATCCTGTTACGATGATCCCAGACGAATGATGGAATGTAATGTATTCCTGCCGGATAATGAGATGACGGGTCAAATGACGAATTTTATACAACGTTTTGATGAATAATCAGCAGTATATAGCGGGAGACAGTTGGAATGTGTAAACACTTTTGTAATAACACGAAAATGTGGTAACTGAACTTATCAAGCAAAAAAGAGGACACCTATTAGCAGAAGAAATGAAGCACGGCAACATTACTTCAACGTTTTACAGTGGAGTGTCGGGAAGGTTTTGGGCAAATTCTCGCTTTAGACCAAAGGATTATTATGTGTCAAGAAATAAAATCTTCAAGGCAATTATAGTTCTCGCTCTACGTGCAAAAATTATTTCAGTCTGAATTCGTTTCACAGATTCTCTTGGAAAACTACCTCTTTGAAAATTTTGCCATTCGTAGCAAAATTATCCATCAGCATCACGAGAAAATTAACGGCGAAATACAGTTAGCTCAAAAAACACGAATCCCTTTCCCGGCCGTAGGAATTAGTGTATTTAGTTGGGAAATAATCGATATTCGTATACATTCGACTGTATCAGGCTTTACGAGGTGGAATAGCGTTTCCAGACTTAAATTAAACGCAAGAGTTATACTGTCCACTTAATTTAATACATGATAATTACACGTGTTTCAACGCCGTGGGCGTCATCGTCAGGTAAGATGATGATCACACCTGATGATGACGCCCGAGGCGTTGAAACACATCGTATATTATTTTATATTAAATTAAGTGGGCAGTACAACTTTTGCGTTTAATTCAGGTCTATCGAGATCCGTCTTCCCTCTTTGGTAATCCGATTGTTGTGGTGCCTTAAGTAAAGGTCTCATGTCGCAAGGGCTTGGGTTCGAATCTTACCTGTGGCAGACGTATTTCACAGGCACTACAGTTCTTGCCACCGGTTGAGTTTGTAGGATCGGTAGCGTTTGATCGGCCTGGATACATAAAGACAGCGAATTAAAAGCCCACCTCGGTCATTAGTACTGTGGCTGTCTTAGGATTAGGATTGGTATTAAGTTAGGTTAGACGGTGCGAAATGACCTTTACGTGCCGTTGGAACGCAAGCCTTACAATACTGCTGGCCCTTCCTTAAGCATCGAGAGGAGATACTTTGAAATGCACTACTCGGTCCGTTGGATGGTACGTTAAGCCGTGAACCCCTACGCATCCTTCGTAATAGCAGCATTCTAAATTTCAAGAGCTTCAACGGCAAAGGTTATATCTAAGTAACTAACCTAAGATGTTAACCCTGACAAAAAAAACAACATCTAAGCCCTGAGCGAGATTCGAACCCGAGCCCTTTGGGTTACGAGGCCAGCGCGCTATCGAACTGGATACCGCGGTGGGCATATCCTTCGTTAAATATGTCGCCGCCGGGTTTCTCTTTACCCTTTCTCCTTTCCCTTCCATTCTCACCCTAACGCCTTAACTCCCGGTCGGAATAGCCTGTAAGTTAGGGTGAGACATGTAGCCATTGATAAGGGTACGGAAAAGTACATACATTAAAAACACCAGCGTACTATATCAGGTAGATCATGAAGATAAAATCAGAGAGACAGATTAGAGTAAGACAGAGAGGTTCCAAAATTCATTATTTCCGAGCAAGATTAGGGACATAATAGATGACAGCAAAAATACGAGAGAGACAGAGAAAATTGAATGGGCATTGCGATTTTGATGTAGAAGAGCTGACTATAGTGATTTTTTAAAAACATATTCATCTTTTAACACTAATAACTCAAGCATGCTTTGGGAAATATATATATGAAAAAATTAAAGTAGTCATAGAAATTCCTGACTAATCAATAATTAACACATTGCTTTGTATGCTCTGACAATTTAGCTAATTCATTTCCAACATTTTTCATAAAGTAATAAATGTCTCAGTTACCTGTTAGTACTTTATGTTCAGTTTTCTCTGGTTGAAAATGCATGGCTCGAGATGGGTCACTCCCTGCCATACAACCTTGAATTACAGGGCATTATGTAGATGTAGATGAAAAATCTAGGATATTTTCGAAATATCTCTTTCTCCGGTTAGCAAGAGTCCTGGCTACCGACCCCTAGAGACCGGGTTTTAAACCCAGCAGAAATTTCATTAGAACCTTAACTAAAATACGATGAGGAGAGCATTCCAAGTTAAACACTCCGTCCGTCCGATGGGTCGTTAAACTGAGTCCCGTTGGAACTTTCGTTAAGAGCATGCTAATGCCGACGCCGGGTTTTTCTCCACCCTCCCTACGTCCCCCATAAATCCTACCCGTACCCAGCCACCCAAAAATCATTAATACCGCAAATGACCTCAGCTGTTGTTCGTCTCCACCCTAATAACTACAACCACCACTTCATCTGTCCCATTCATTGCGAGGTAATGGAATAACGGCGCCGCGCAGTCAGCTGTTTTGCGGCCATCATATCGATCTGATGACATCCTTTCCCAGGGCTGACCGTGGATGACCACGTATCGCTATCCCAGAATTCCCAGAGCCCGCTGTTTCGATTGCTAACCCCCTCCAACTCGAGCGGCAAAATTCATTGAGCTTAGAGGAGGAGGGGGGGGGGGGCAAATTCGATTTCGGATCCACTTCAAAATGTCACGGGTGCAAAGGCAGCGAAATGGAAGGGGAGGGAACGTTTTTCAAAATGGGAAGGTCCCGAAACACAAATGCATCCCCTCAAAAACATCCAACTGGCCCGAGGCACGGAAATTTAAAGCGATGGTTCTTTTCTTCCATGGAATTAGTTATTTTTGCATTCTTACGGGCACAAGCGTACTTAGCCACCCGATTTGAAAGTGGGAATCACGGAAATATACACGAAATCGAATGTTCGCACTAACCAACATTGTTACTTTTCATAACAGGTTTCCTGTGGAAGGAAAAAGGACGCTACACGAAGGCAGAAGGAAAATTTAACGGAAATAGTGCCTCGTAAATATCGTTAACATATCACCGACTGTGAAGATGAAAATCACGCTTCGATATACCTGTATTTAGGTTCTCGATTCATCTTAATTGAAAATGTATATCTTAAAATCGAAACCGGTGGTGGTAGTAAGGTCAGTAATTTGCCAGTTTGGAAAACAGGTCGAGGGTTTGAGCCTGCATAGGGCATTAATTTTGTGACTAAAAATATCAGTGGGAACACTTCGAAACTTAATTTCAATGCAACTGAATAACGACATTATGGTCCCATTCCCTCAGTTATGCATCCATTAGTCCCAAATTAAGAGACGCGATTACATTTATATTCCCCCAATTTGACAACGACAAAACATCGTTTTGAATATGTATTACATTTTTCATATTCTCCCATTCCTTTATTTACTCTTTTTTCCTTTAGTATCTGGAACTGCTACGGCCATAATCATTATTTGTAATTTGTTTATCCTCTGCTTCAAAGCAGATCGGAGATGTCCAGCCGGATGTTTTAGTTCTCACTGCTTCACAGTTCTCGATTTCAACGCAGCGACTCAAAGCGCTAAGTGATGCCTTGGAAATTATTCTTCTTCGCCACCCTTTCGTAGATATGTAGGCACTCCCTCCTTTTTAACTTTCTTGAAAAATAAAACCTCTTTTGTGCCACAACCATTTTGAGAGGGTATAAGTATGCTGTCTCCATACTGAAGGCGTTTCCATAAACTTTATATCACTCCAAAGCCTGGACATGGAAACTAGGGGGCGGAAAGTGAAAAAAATATGTGGACAAGGATACTGAGATTTTTTTGCTTGGAAAAGTTGATAAAAGAACCGGAAGTGTGTTTTATACTCTTAAACTAGTAAACCGGAGGAATAAAACGTTCTTTTCTTTTTTTAGTGGAAATTCATAGACGACCATCACCATTAGGAATTCCTGTTCCTGAGAGAAACATCATAGTACTTAACAGTAATGGAACAGTAACAGCTTACCCGGTGGAAGACCCGAATAGACTTCACCACATCATAGTACTTACTTGAAGCATCACCTACCTACCAACCAGACACAACGTATACTTGGAGAGAAAATTGAGCTCTTCGAAATTGAGTGTCTAGGGAAGTACGCACCATTGACATTTCCGTCGTGTATTTATAACGCGAAGCCGTCACTTTCAAATGACAAGACACGATTATATAACCTCACATGCAATTACTGCGTGAAATATGCTGCCAATTTGACTCAAATAACCTTCATTTGTCGAATGAAATTTGTCCCTCTCCTCTCAGGACGCAACTATCCATCAGCCTGACATGTTATTTTTGTAGCTTCCTACTTTGATTCATCCAGGCACGCTTAAGAATGAATGCATATATAATTTGGTTGAAAGTTTCTGGACAGTTGAAACTTCGACACGACACAAATAACAAGGAAATGCGGTGAGAATTGAAGATATCACTAGTAGTTCGAGTGATGTCACCAAAGAGAATGCTTTGCTTCAATCAAACCTCCTTTTAGCTGCAATTTATCAAAAGAAGATCCGTTCAGGCCAAAAATGGATTTAAGCGCACGTGCCAGTAACTTTCAAGCAAGCTCTACATAGCATCATAATTAGAAATAAGTCCTAAAATTGAACTGACGCAGCTCTCTTCTTGATTCTTCTAACTTCTAAAATTTTACCACTGACAACGTTATTCAAAACCCTGTTATAAAATACACTGACCAGATACTTTCTGAAGGCTCCTGAAAAAAAAGGTACTAAGGTGTGTAATAGGAGAAAAGAGGCCAAGACCAATGCTGAACTAGAAAACAAAAGCTTGAGGAGGTGAAAGAGTATTACTAACCGGGAGGCCGAGTAACTTGCGAGATACGAAGCAAGTCGAAGAAGTCACTAGAGTGGAAGAAGGGGTTCTTCAAAAAGAAGAATGTACTTACAACTGAGGGATAATTTAATCGGTAGAATCTGGAGACAACGATGGCCTGATGAAGATAATAGTCGAGGGACAAGCGAAAGGGAAGAATGGATTACGATGGCCTCGCATTAGATATATATAGTAGGTAGTAAAGGATGTGAAAGAGACGAATTGCGTAAATATGAAGACATTAGCTGATAGGAGTGGAGAGCCACGTCAAATCAATCTAAATTTTATTGACTGATGATAATTTAAATATTTCTCTTCCACTCCCTACTGCATATTTTTCTTTTTTGACATTTTTGTCTTTTCTCCCCACCCATTTTCCCCCAACTGACTTCATAAGATCAGGTTGTATTTCAGAATTTTCATCAGATTTATTTTCCTTCCTACTCTTCTCGGAACTTCGTTAGATATTCGCTCTATTCTTTTGGTTGCCAATATTCTTCTCCAACACCATATTTAAAATTCTTCAAAACATGTATTTTCTTCATTAAGGCATCAACATTTTTATCTTTTTCTCAACGAGGATAACGTTTCATTCCTGTGAGAGCATGGCAGGAAGCAGAGTTCCACCTGTTAAACAATTTAGGGGCTGTGGCGATATGAAGGGAGGAGGAATTGCTGGGAGGGAGGGTTTAGGGGGAGGGACAGGAATGAACCGATCCACCCCTCTCCGTTCGCTCCCGCCCCATCCCCTATCACCCTCTTCCGCCCAAATTGAGATCGGGCCCCGGGCCGGAACAGGAGGCTGCAGCGGCCCACGCGAGTTAGGGCGTCAGCGTTCCGGCCCGAGCTCTTGCCACCCTACACCAAACACACCCTTTAGCTCTCTCGTTCTCTTTCTTTTCCTCGGCGCGGACCTTCTCCGCTCACAAAAACGCAACTCCTAACTTAACATTTCATCCATCCAATACATTGGTGAATACAAAGGGTATTATAATAATTTTCTCTCTCTCTCTCTCTCACAGTAAGGGCCACTTTTCTTGGCCCTGATGTGAAGGTAAAGTGCATCCTGCTATAGTATAGAAAGTATAATGATGGCTCGACCTCTAGGTGAAATGTGTGCCTTTTTGAGAATCAATTAGTTCTTTGCGCTATCTTTTGCATATTTTTATTTTTTTGGTGCTTTTGCAGGGAAGGAATGTAAAGCTTCTTTAAGGCGGGTTTTTAGATATTGTGACGCTTCAATTCTGTCCCTCACTTCGCCTAACATAGGAAGAAAAGGGGCAAGGATGAGAGTCGAAGTGAGAGGAGGAAGGATGGAGAGTAATCCAACTTCTCCCAACGAAAAACCATGCTCTTAGCGAAGGATGCCTGTAATGGCCATGGGGTCCTCAGATGGGACATTAAACAGGGGTTCACAATTTTACTGTCCCATCCGAAGGACTGAGTACTGAACTTTAAATGTTCTCCATTAAATGTCGAGATTCCTTTGCAAAAATCTCCCAATGCCAGAATTCGAAACAGGGGCCTATGGATGTGAAACTTAAGGGTACCCCTAAGGGGTACGTGCTTGACGATTCAGGGTTTAGAGAAGAATTTCATAATGGTGGAAGTAATAATCAGCCCGTTGGTTGATATGAATATTTACATCCAGTTATGGGCAGACAGCCGGCATCATCGACGAGTGAATAATCATACTAGCAGACCTGCGACCTGCTTTGCAGGTAGTCTGTCTGGTGTGCTCTTGAGGTGAACTTTGTGTTCTGGTGTCAAATGAGCTTTTACGCTATTTGGAAACCACTGATGACACATGACCAATAGGTGGCAGTAGTGCTTGTGCTTCAAGCAGGCAGTTACTGCTTCACTACTCAAAGTAAAGAAAACACTAATCCTTGCATTTTTTTACACTTTTGTGCACCAACTTTTCATAAGCATTTCGTATGCAGAGAGAAGGAAATGGCTATTTTATAAATAGAGAAATGTGTCCCACTCTAATTATCCTATATGTTTTTGTACTTTTTTCTACACCATATTTTTATTATATGTTGTCTCCCACTCTAAAAAATCACGTTTTATGCATTTTTCTCTGCACTACAAACTGCTAATAATCCAAAACTACTACCAAATCATACAGATAGAGAATCCACACTCAACGCACCAAACCTCTCTTTTAGATCAAAACTTGGGAGAGAGCAAAACAAAACGGATACAGAATGACTGACACGCTAAAAAATTAATATATATTCGAATTAATCTGTCCATTTAGCAACAAAAATGAATATATAATAAACGTTTTATAACCTTCTTTCAACTATTAGAAAAGTAGGTACTTCAAAATGCCTAGCTTTGAACTTCACAATTCATACACAAGATCGGGGCCGGTAGGCAAAAATTGTTTTATTTAACTATCTGCAAATTGAAAACGTCAATAAATTATTTCATACTTACGAAATTGATTGATGAAACTAATTCCACTTTTTTCAACTTCTTGATTCCAATTTTTGCCCCTATACAAAAAACGTAAACACATTTACTCAGCAGCATAAACAAATTTGCATAGCAACTGGTTTCCCATGCTAAATGATGGGGAAAAAACAAATTTTCTCTTGCATTTTTCTCTGCACTACAAACTGCTAAAAATACAAAACTACTATCAAATCATACAGACAGAGAATACACCTCAACGCACCAGACATCACTATTTTAGCTCAAAATTTGGGAGAGAATGAAACAAAACGGATACAGAATGACGGACTGACTGACTGACACGCTACAAAATTAATATATATAGATTGTTAGCGTTGTTAGTGAATGCACCACGGGTTCATCTGTAAATTAACAGCAGGTGCATAAATTACCAGAATGGCTCGTGGATTAAGGGGCAGATTAAGAATACGAGCTGCCCGGATGCAAGAGAACAATGTTGGAAACCGTTACTCTAGTCACCACGAAATTCAAAAACTCATTGAAAGTGTAATTTGATATAACCTTGGCATAATTGCTTGGAATTCAAAGTCTATCCTGCATTTAAAGGCACCCTTGATCAACTGGAGGGGTGTAAGAAATGAATGGAAAGAAGGAAGGGTGAAGAAAAACTCTGGGTCGGTATCTTTAAGACAGGCGTAAGGAGATCCAAAGTTGAAACGTCCCATCCGCCGGGCGGAGTGCGGAACATGAAGTGCTTCCTACACGGCACTGAGTAAGGGAACGGGATTCCACTGAAAAAAGCTATCCCACTGTCGGGACTCGAACCTGGGACTTCGGAGAGGGAATGCTACAATATTGCCACCCAGCCAATCTGGACCAAGAGCGATGACCAGTGCTGGGAACACTTTATCTTTCCAGCGCCCTGTCGTTACCGCTATCAATAACGCGAACCCCTTCCATTAGTGCTATTTTTGCTATCACCACTCTTACGACTGCCTCTGAGGGTTGAAGTACGGCAAGAAATTTGAAGAACAGGGATCTAATTTTTGTTTCCGTATGCCCAATGAAAACTATACCGATAACATAGACTCGCGTTATGAAGAACCCAGATCGGTCCTGGTGCCGGCCTATCAACATGAAGTTATGGTTTTCAGGATACCCGAGAAAGCAGAGAAGCAATATATATAGTTACCTAAAATAAAATTTCAGTATCATTCCTACACTCTACACTACACTCGACCGTAATCTTTATTGCTTTTATATCGTCTTGGCGTTGAGGGCAAAAGAATAATGAAGAGATTACAAAATAAAATCTTAATATAAGAACCATATAATAACAATATCTCTTTTTTTAGTGCTATCCTCAACCGTTTTTGACCATGTTAGGTCGGAGGAATAAGAAATATTCAAAGTGAAATTCGCAAGATTTTGGTGCAAATAAGCATTATTCGTAGTTTCCTATATTTAACGTATAAAACAAATATGCTAGTTAATTTAAGCATGAAGAGAACATTTCGACAGCGATTTCTGATTCACAGTGTTCCACGCTTCGTTACTCAAGCGACTCTTGACAAACTTATTCAAGGTTGAGGTTAACTACCCTTATATCCCCGCTAAATACCAAATACCGAGTCTCAAAGTGGTGTATCTATTTCCTCACAGCCTCAAGCTAAGCCACTACTGGTCCCAATCCAAGTGTAGCGTTGTATACACGAGGTAAATTGCATACCATTTCACAAGGGTAGGGATGCGTCTGAAATGAAACACAAAGTCGTTGCAAAGTCGAGAGGCAATCCAGAAAACGCACATGATGGAGTCACGTGATGTAGCTGAAACATTTTTTAAAAACTAATCAAAGAGCCATGCCGCGAATTTAAAAGGTGCCCGACGCATTGGAAAGTAAATTCTCACAGCATTTGTCCCCGGGGAGTTTCTTTTTATGTCCAATACTTGGATTGTCCTTCTTAATCGTTCTGATTATAACTCTAGGAAAAAAACTAATGCTCAAAATATATTTCAATAATGCAAAACATATTATATTACAAGGCACCGCCTATAAACGTAGTTTGACGAAAATATATTTCATTGCATTGATAATGTATGACGAAAATATGTACGCAATTTGACCGAATCGATTATTACTACCAAAATAACTCGCGGAAAACATAACCCGAAATTACTAGCAGAACGTGACCTTGTTTTACGAAAATATTTTAGCATAAATACACCTCTACATGAGCGACCGAAATAACCGAAATAACATAACTCACAATTAAAGTGATGGAGTCATAAAAATCAATGGCTTTGCGAACTGGCGTCAGAAATACATAAAAGTTTATGCGAAATATGCATAATGGAAAAGTTTTAAAAAGCGACGCAACCATGCGGTAGGATTAAATTTATAGGGGCACATGCTGTATTAAAAAAATCACTCCCTCATGGATCAATACACACGGATTATGATATCGGATTTCATTAAATTTTCATGGCCTTTTTTAGCCCCGAAGCATGCCAAAAAAACGGAAAACTGAAATCGCGAGCAATTTTCGGTTCCCGACCAGACACATAGGGTCGGTTAGATTTTGTTTTGAATGGACGCAATACCAAGCGACCCGTTGTACAGTCAACGTACGATCTTAATATCGTGATCAAAACAAACTCGCCAGAAGACAATAAGATATTTGGTTTTCTCTCTTGGAATTTGAAAATTTGAATGGTCAATCTCCTGTAATTGAAGAATATCTCATATATTGTGCCATTTTCCGTAGTTATTAAGGACTGATAATGCCGACAGCCTCCAAATAGACCAAGTATTGCAAACAAAAAAAAACACTACCGTCTTCCCAGAGTACCTTTACCACCCCGATTCGGAAAACTTAAGGGTATCGTTATTACAGACGAAGTGACCATAAAAAATAGCCATTTGTTCCAATCCGTAACTTCGAATATTTTTTTAGGATAGGGTTGGCGTGGTAGCTAGCAGAGAGCCTCCTAGAATACTGGCCTCTTACTCTATGGGCCTGGTTTTGAATCCCGGTAGTGGCAGAGAACTTTCATCGGTATATCTGTGCCTATTTGAGTTCTGTGTATAAGCACTTCAAGTGCAGCACTCCGTCCGTCGGATAGGACATGAAACTTGGCTCCTTGGTTCATTTCGTTAAGACTAAGCCAGAGCCAGCGCTGGTTGTATCTCCATCCTCCCCCCTACTAAAAAATTCTACCTGCGGACCAGAATTTTGTCACCTGCGTGAGGAAAGCCCTCATGTCCTCAGATTGTATCCTTATGTGCCCAAATTTCTGCCTCTTCCGGAATACCCACCTATTCTTAAATACGCGTAAGACTTTAGTAAAAAGAGCGGTAAGGTGGCATCGAAAAGTCTCCAATAGACCAACGTTAAACCAGAATTATTCGAAGGAAATAGTTTATATTGGTACATAATCTACACTAATTGCATAAGAAAGATAGATATTGGCAACCGATACATACAACGAATCAATAGAAAAGCCGAAATTTACGTGAATTCATGTAGGTACTCTTCCCAAAGATGCACTTAAAAAGCCAACACATTTTTCGCATCGTACTCATGCCTATAGAATTTTGGATGCAGCTTTCGTAGGAAAGATCTCGCGGAGAGATTCGAAAAAAAACCATCCGGCTTCCAACTTATCCGAAAAAAAAACAACCGCCAGCTGTTGCACTTAAGCCGACCCAGTTCGCCTTAGACTCGGTGAAAGGGGACGTTTTATTACTCCGCTGGAACCGTTTCAACTTCCTTTGAAGGGTATTTTCGGCAGTATCTTTCCATTTCCGCTGTGATAAACACAACTAGAACATTAAATCGTTTTGAACTGAGAATAAAGAAGGAGGTGCTGCTTTAGTTCTAGCTGCAGATCCTCTGTTGCTAGGGCCCGAACCCTATCAGAAGAAGTTTGATGTTCCATCCAGATGGACGAACGACTTTACAATGGTGCTGTCTGTGTCGCATTGAGACGTAGAGGTGAACAATGATACAATCTGGGAGCATGGATTTTCTCTCGCAAGGGAAGAAAGCCTGGTCCTGAGGTAGAATTTTTTAACAGTAGGGGTGGGGGGAGGACGGAGCGGCTCTGGCTTAGTCTTCGAAAGGAGCCAAAAAGCGTAAGGTTTATTTCCTATCCGATGGATGGCGTACAGCGCTAAAACAAGGACCGCGTATGAAAAATCTGTCGATGCAAGAGTTCGATCCCGGGCTTTTGGAATGGGTGATGGAGCTCTTTATTCCCCACACCATTCCAATTCCCCGTCAGCGATTACAGTCATCACGAAAGGCTCGACGGGCATTATGCGCGTTAATTATTGAACCATTCATAACATCGGTTGCGGCTCATGGATTCATTACCGTAGGCTTATTGAATCATCTGATGATTTCTGTGAATGTTTTCCACAGTATGCAGCAGAATTACGATGAACTACGCTGCCCGCGGAAGTCGCTCATCAAGAATATTAAACAACCACCCAATGCTCAGGAGATCACCTTCCGTAATCAAGCAATTTGCATCAACTAAGCTAACTCATCGGCAATCCAATAATAGGAGGTTATTCATCAGGTTTACGCAAAGGCAATGCATACGCTCCCATGTCTGTTAATGAAGGCCCGGTATTCAAAATGATCCGAAACTCTGAAGAGACCTTGTAGTCACAATCTACAGATTGCACAAAATTTAATCTTATCTATAGCGAATTTTTAAATGTATCGTAATATTACGGTGTTTTTGAATCACAATGTCTAAAAGCATTTCCTTAAAAATATCCGCCAAATTTTTCGCCATCATCGACCAGTACACTTCCAGTTTTTTCCATGTCATCCAAGGATCACGCTCTGATAAATAGCCAAAAACACCAAATTCAGATAGTGGAAAGTTGGGATAACTTGAAATTAATTATTCCCAGTCTCCTTCGACATTATTCGGCCAACGTTACCTGAGATATAAAGGGGTGCATACGACGAATCATTCACTCACTCTCCAATTGCAACTCAAGAGTTTTTCCGTGGGATGAAATGAGGGTACGCAAAAGGCTTTTATTATTTTGGCCTGCGCACTTTTTCTCCACATATACATATTAAAATCATAAGCGAAATAAGGAGAAACGCTATATACTACATAGCTACATCATGGTAAATATGCTGCCAACAATGGGGGCGTTTACTCGGAACCGAAATCGCAATTTTGTACACGAAATCGTTAGATGGAAACGAAAAACGAATTTTAGTGAAAAATTAATCTTCTAACCACAACCATTCACTCATAAATCAAAAATTAAAATAAGCAAAAGGTGACGCCCACCGAAAAAGCTGCTGTGATAACATTGACGTCATTTTCCTGCCGTCCTTGACTGCTTTCAGGGGAGGGGGAAGGGAGTGGAGGGGGGTTCTCGGAAGGTCTGCTCGCACAGATGCTGTCGAAATCGCTCCCATTGGCCGAGTCAGCTGTGCTCCCCCCTTTGCGATAAGGCGAAGTTGCTTCGCGGGTTCAGTTGTGATTGGACGAAGTCGATATACGTCAGAGGTTGCACCACACCCACTTTTCCGAAAGGGTTAAAAACATCAGTTTTTCGCCGCTTATAACTCGGGAAATAATTGTCGGATCAGAAAACGGAAAGATACGGGTCCTTTTATTTTACAAACTCTATCAGATTCGGCAATAAAAAAATATGGTAAACGACCCCATTGTCAATAGTCTTGAGCAATGGAACCTTTGACAGGAAATGAGGGAATTTATAAGAATGCTATTTACGTGTCAGTAACTTGACGAGATTTTACGCTTAGTAGGTACGAGAGCGTTAACACCAAAATCGCAACATTCAACCCAAAAGTCCGCTTCATTGGTGAGGGAAATTGGGAAATATGTGGCCCACCAATATTCCCCAAATCCCATGAAAAAAATGCAAATAGGGAAATCTCCCGTTTACCTCGAATATCACACAGGTTAGGTTTGAACGAGGAGCCCTTTTGCATCAATCAAATTGAACTCCTGACCTTTTGTTGAGGCCATTAGCCGAAAGCTTTCAATGCCACCACTCTGCATGATAGAGGGTTATTTCAGAAAAATTGAGCCGTTCCTGGAGTTGGTTGGTTGTATTGAAATTTGTTTGAGTTTCGACCGTGGGGCGATGGACGAGGTTAGACGGTAACTGGCACGCGATGAGAAAGTGGTTGATTAACCTAAAAAGGTTCTTTTTCAAGCGTTTTTCCTCCAGAATAAGCTTCAGCCAAGATATATGAAATACAGATCTAGAAAGCTCGAGAGTCCAAATTCGAATCTCGGGAGTAGACAGTTTTCTTATGTTTACCTGACTCTAAATGAGTGCAAGGTGGGGAAAAAATTCGAGTGCAGTACTCCGTTCCTCGGATGGGACGTTAAACGGAGGATTCCTCGGTACAATTCCGATAAGAATACGCAACTGTCGATATCGAGTTTCACTCCTTTTCTTCTCCGTACCCTGAAGTATTACGTCATTAACCCAACTATCGTTAATATTCAGTAAATTGCTCTGGCTTTCGGTGGCCTCCGGAATGACTACTGCCACTACTACTTGAAGCATTGTATTTATGTCGGGGTAATCAAATAGCAATAGTAAAACTCACAGAGAATGGGAAATAATCGGTGACCAAACGATCGATGGATGGGTGTCTCGACCACCGAATCTGGAGCGAGATGATTAAAGGGCAGTCCCAGAGGGTTTATATCAACTCCCGACTACAATGCAATTTTCTGCGGGGCTATCCTTCGCCAATTTACCGGTCGTCAATGTCATCTCCCGAACCCATGCAAAAAGATTGACTCCGGAGATTTGCTTCCGGGGAACTTCCTGGATACACACAACGGACTGAGCGTTATCCGTTACGGAAATTCGGAAAGTGGACGGGACCGCGTGGACCGCGATGTAACACGGGATCCATCGCACTCTGACGTCAAGAATGCCGCTGCTCGCCGAAATATTTCGCTCCACCCCTTTCAATTTGATGCCGAAATATGATTGTGTGGCCGCGGAAAAGTGTTTGTGGATACGATTTCTTCTTCCGGCCAGCGGGAAGAAATTATTTTCCAGTTCGTTCAAAGAGTTGGCAATAGGAATACAAATTGCCTCCCAAAGGAATACGAATATAACTAATAAGGAATATAAATACGAATAGAGTGGGCTCTCACCGCCAGATTTCTATGGAAATACGAGCAGTAGAGTCAGGCTTCACGTGTTCCTGCTTCGGAATCTAATATTTATTTCATAATTTACAAGTTTGATTCTAGGACAGGCGAGACGTCCATGTTCCGAGAGCGAGCTTCGAACCTGAGGCTTTAGCCTTAGTGATTCACCGAACAGAATTTTCGCTGCCGGTTGGGGGGTCTTGAATTGATTAGCGAGAAGAGATCATTAATCGTACTAGAGTATTCATATAGGAATCACAATCTGAAATAAAACAATTGATTGATTACATGGAGGAAATAGGAAGTTACCCATTACCGGAACTATGGATGCTGTATATTACGTAACTAAGGACTCACTCGTATGTTTTTACATTGTGTTCGGGATTATTCCGTACCGGATTCAATCTCGAACGATTCAAGCACACCCCCCCGGTCCAAAATACCATGCTCCTCGGGTTGACAAAACTGTTTAGACTTCTAGCGACAGCAAGTGCTGAAGATAGGAGGTTGTCATATGTATTCTCTCAGGGGTATTTGAGAACCCGAGTGAATTCATGGGTAACCGACGAGTGCATAAGTATCTGGATGGGTAGGTACACAAGTTACCGAATGAACACACGGGCAGCTAATTGAACGCCTCGGCGAATACTCGAGTGTTGAACACACCCGAATAAAAGAACCTGGATGAGTCAGTCAACTGTCCGAGTACCTCGATAAATACCTAAGAAATTGGATGAATACCGATGCCTTCATCCGACCGCTAGCGTACTCAACTCCAACTACCCTCACTATCTTACCCACCTATCACCACCCTCAGTACCTTGAGTATTTGGATATTTTAAGGATGCACTTGATTGTGAAGTTATTATGAAGATACTCGGCTAGTTGCCTGAGTAGTATTCTGGCTCTCGCATTTAGCTGTATTCAACCGGGTAACCGGTATATGAGTATTTTACGGTTGCACACGTAGTTACCCTAGAATTCCATCCGGACAATCGTATAATAATTAGGGTATTCATGTATTAATCCAAATACTCATGTAATTGTGAGGTGTCAATATTTCCATTCAGGTACTTTAATACCTGTGAATGAATACATATGGGTCACTCTTAGCTGAAACCCAGTGTCTACTTAACACCTGACTTATTCTTTGCCTCCGCTCACTTCGAGGAGACTACGGAGAGTTTCCCCCAGGGGTTAACCGGAGTGGGATTATCGACAACACGGCGCGAAGATGAAGCGATCAAAACAGGAGGAGGGCCTCCCTCCGGCGTAATCTCCAGCAGTCACGAACCGGCCTGAGGCATGGGATTTTACCAAATATTCCAGAGTGAAATAAGCGATTCTAAAACGCATCTGTTCAGGAGTTCAACTTGTTAATCCGCGAGGCAAAAGTCAATTAAAACGGGGAGTTAAGGATCTTTGCACTTTTTCCAGACTCTGTAATCCTAGAAACGTTGGGTTTTTGCATGAAAAAAATTCAATGAATTCATCAATCAAAGCTCATACGACCAAAATCGTTCGAACTCTGAAACGCACCGCGAATACTTGAGTCGAACTAAACGAGAAAGTGTACACTTCTAGAAAATTCGTTAAAAATAATACAAATACTGATAGCATGAATAAGAACTTGGATTGGTAAAAAGTAAAGTTTCTCGAGGCCAGCCACGCTTCGGCAAGTCCTCTGCTTCAGGTGAAAGACTCGTGATATATCGTTCAGCTCAAAAGGTATTATCCTAGGTGTCCTAGGTAAAATTATTATAATTGCCGCACAGAGGCAGTGAAACGGCGTAATCCATGTACGAGTACAACAGATTTACACATGATAAATGTTAACGAGAAGGAGAATGCAGGAGATGGGCTTTTGTTAACCATAAGCATCCATTAGGAATCACTTTTTTGTATCGATTGACGCGAACTTGATTTAATATTAACAGGTAACTTTAAATTCGGATGTAGGGATAAGCCAGAGTCCTCTGGATTGCCAATAATAAACTATAAGCCTTCCGTTCTCTCCTGAATATTTTGGCCCATTCTAGACATACAGACGGTCAATGCTAGCGATACAGCTCGAATATTTCGAAAAGGCTAAGGCCTATATTAATACTCGATAAAATGGAAATTTCCTGCTCTCGGAGGAAATGAAAACGAATAGATTTCTTCCACGCATGAAAAAGTGTATTTATTTATTTACGACCTCGAATGAGAGAAAAAAAGAAACATAAAAATAAGATAATGCAAGAAATCAATGTCCATATTTCTCCCCGAAAATAAAAAGCTTTCGATAAGCTTACCCTAGACGTGTGTCTCCATCTAACACTGCATCTTATGTATTTCACGATCCCCTGTCTGATAGACACGCGAGGCGACGTGTGACCGTAAACAACACGCAAACCCATTCGACACACGTCACGTGATGGACAAATCACGCAGCCGGGAAAGTAAGAAAGTAAGTGGGCTTTCACACTGATTTCCTCCGACTTCTACTTGCACAACTATGCACTCAAAGAAAACTATTTTCTTCAAACTTTGGATGAGTGTGACCAGCGCTCTTGGAAATGCTATTTTGTTCCGCAGCGGATCAATCACTCTCGAAAAGGGTAAAGGAAAGAGGAGTTCCGGAAGACTACATTTACAAGTCCCCTACGAACCGCCGCAAGGGCACCTTGTGACAGGGGGTGGCAGGAATCTGCAGTGAAAATAAGGTTGGATGAAAAATAATTAATTTTGACTGGATAAGAAAGGATTTTTACTGAAAAAGAAAGGAAGTACCTACTTTGGAAAATTATTAATAGACGTGGATTGTATTTTTTTCTAGAATTTACGCTTTCTTTGCATTGTAGCCATGTGTTATGTGTGTGGAAAAGGGGGCTGGAAACATTTCTGCAGTGTCAGTCTCCAAATCGTATGATTTGAATTCTTCCACTAACTTAAACCTCGCGAACAACCTTTTAGTTCCTAGGGTTTCCCGACCAGTTCTGCCAATAGCAGAGAGACGCAGACGCATTCATAAATACATACCAAGTAAATATATTAGTGATAATACAGAGCCAAGGTGGTATAACGCGGAGGTTAGGAAATCACTAAAGCGACAAAGGGTATGCCACGCTAAGATGAAAAATGCCAGACGGGGTCTATCGGTAGAGGAAAAAATGAGCTAGTTCAAAACTATAAAAAATCGAGAGCATTAGCAAGGAAATCATGTCGGAAAGCGTTATCACATTTCAAGAGCAAGATGTTAGGAGAATATTTAGATAGCAATCCTAAAGCGTTTTGGTCATATGTGAGAGAGCTTCAGGGAAATAAGTCCACAGTGCACACACTTAAAAATGATAAAGGAATCAGAGTCACCAGCAGTGTAGAAAAAGCCAACACTTTAAACACCTTCTTCCAAAGTATATTCAACTCATCGTCACAAAACGCAGTGGAACCACCGCCGAACACTTTCAGTGAGCAAATGCCCGAAATAAACATTTCATGTCGCGGAATAGAGCAGCAGTTAAAAAGCATAAGTAAAAACAAAGCACCAGGTCCCGATCAAATTCCTTCCAGAGTTTATAAAACATTAGCTTCTGAAATAGCCCCCTATCTAGAAATAATATTCAATAAAACACTAAAGAACCACACAGTACCCAAGGATTGGAAAGTAGCTAACATTACACCTATATTTAAAAGCGGTGATAGGGAAGAACCTAGTAACTACAGACCCATTTCACTCACGTCAATCTCTTGTAAGATATTTGAGCACATAGTAGTCAGTTCGATCATGGGGCATTTGGATAGTCAGGGATTACTCATAAACAGCCAGCATGGGTTCCGGAAAGGTAGATCTTGCGAGACACAATTAGCTTTATTCGTACACGATATTTTAGTCCACGGCGAAAGCAGTACTGAAGTTGATGCGATATTTTTAGATTTTAAAAAGGCTTTCGATAAAGTTCCTCATGACAAATTAATCTTGAAGTTAGAGAGTTTTGGTATAAATAAAGACGTTGTATGTTGGGTAAAAGAATTCTTAAGTGGGCGAGAGCAGAGGGTTGTCATAGATGGTATCATGTCGGACACAATCGAAGTCACATCGGGAGTTCCCCAGGGTAGCGTAGTAGGTCCGCTTCTATTTCTTTTATACATAAACGATTTGGGTACCGTAGTTAGTAGTAACCTTAGACTTTTTGCAGACGATGCGGTGGTGTACAGGGGTATATCAAACGAAGAGGACACGAAATCACTTAGCAAGGATTTAGATGCAATTCAAGAGTGGTGCGACAAATGGCAGTTAGAACTCAACCTTAAAAAGTGTGTAGCTATCAATTTTTGGAGGAGGAATAATTCGATAGAGCGATCCTATAGAATTAATAACACGAAGATCGAAAACGTTGAAACCGTAAGATATTTAGGTGTAACAATCACTAAAGATTTATCATGGGGAAGACACATAAGGGAAATATGCGGCCGAGCGAAGAGAAAGCTAGGATTTATAAAAAGAGTACTTGGGAAATGTGATGAGAAGACAAAAGAGCGATGCTACTTTTCACTAGTTAGGCCCCACCTTGAGTATGCAGCCAGTGTATGGGATCCTAATGAATTAGGTTTGATGAGAGAACTAGACAGTGTGCAGCGTAGAGCAGCTAGGTTCGTCAAAAGGTGTTACGATAGGTTGAGTAGTGTATCAGAATTAATACAAGAATTAGGGTGGGAATCATTATCAGAGCGTAGATTAAAGTTCAGATTTAATCTATTGCAGAAATTTCAATCGGATAGCTTTACTGAAGATGTTAGGCACATATTGAAAACACCAGCGTATTATGCTAGATTCGACCAGATAAATAAGATTAGAGAGATAGATTGTCGTACAGATAGATTCAAAATGGCATTTTTCCCCCGTACTATAAGAGAACAGAATAGGCAGCATAGGAAAGGGATAGGTAGGGGAAATATTTTAGAGTATTCTGTAGTGCATGATGCATGTATTAACCCCTCAAATACTATAGATACTAACAATCTAGTTGCATGAGACCCTTTAGTTGCTTGCTTGCATGCTAGTAGTGAATGCTTGGTGACCTTCACCCCCTGCCACACACCCTCGCGGTGGCTTGCAGGGTATCGTGTAGATGTAGATGTAGATGTAGATTGTGTACATACTTGAAGAGTTGGTTAAGTAAGAAGATCTCCACGTTTCCCAAATTAATTTATTACAGCCTTGATGCAATTCACGTTACAGTCTCAGTCCTCACCACTTAGTTACATCAACATACTATTTATCTTTACATCAACAGGCCTCCTTGGCAACAACGTAAAATGATGGTGAAGTACTGAAGTACAATACACGTGCAATTTTTCACGAAATAAATCCGATTTTTATGTGTAAATATATCCGGATTTTCTGCGTGAAATGATGGCACCATATCTGGTCGTCATATAGGTACTTTATGGGAATTCGTAACAAAACGCGCAGCTGATTCAGTTCCCAAGTTAATTCCACAGATCCCATTTTCAATTCGTTAGGTCCCATATACTCGAAACGTACTCTACGTGGGGCCGTAGAAGGGCGAAATAATGTCTCTTCTTTACTTTTTCATTCGAACACTTTCCCGCAATTCATTTAATAAATCCTCATCTCTTAACAACAGTGTGCCACTTATGTTTCGAATATGATTCCTCTATTATAAGTATATGCGAAGTTAGGATGATACCCGGCAGTGACTGCGACAAAAACTGTGTCAAAATCATTAGGAATGAAACATGATAGATCCTTAAAATCCTCAAGGACTCCTAAAAATCCCACCGGTGAGGACAACTGCGGTATTCAAGTTATTGTTAGTAGATATTCGAGTCGACTGAAAGATGAGGTCATTTGCGCTACTTAGGGATGGGTGGGAGATTATGTAGAAGTAAGAATTTTTATGGCAACGGAAAAAGTGTGGAGAGAAGCCTGACTTCAGCATAAGCTTCCTCTTGACGAAAGGTGCCAAGTGGTCCACGGTTTAATGTCCCATCCGACGGACGGCGTACTGAACTTGATGTATTTTACACGCAGCACCCAAGTGGGGACCGGTAGAGCGATGAAATATCTGCCTAAGCCGGGATTCCAACCTGGACCCTATGAATGGGAGGACATACACAAGTAACACGATGCCCAATATAGTAATTTCTCATTAGAGTTCGTTAATGGGCATCAGTGCGCTGCAGATAGGATCATTTGAGTCACCAAACATTTTATTCGGCTGGGATTCACATTTTCTCGAAATACTCCGAATTTATAGCATTCCTATAGCTTTTACTCCAATTAAACAACGTGCTTCCTTTTCAATTTCGCGTTATTCGCTCTCGGGAAAAAAGGCACCTCTTCTCCGAATAATTCCATTCTAATTCATCGCCTCAATTAGTGCAACCCTCGCGAGAGGGAGGAGAAAAAGGGAGAAGGGAGAGTCGAGGACGAGTTGAAGGTTCCTCCTCCTCGTCGCCAACCGTACCTGAATATTACCCAGAGTTTCACCTTTCATTTTTTTTTCAACTTAGTTCCTTTCTTTTTCGAATGAGGTCGCACGTGGAGGGCTGAAACCAGGGAACACTCCCCGGCTGAAACATCGCCCCCGAGACGTCAGCAGCAGGAATTCTTTTTTTTTCATAAAATAAATGTTGCGGAATCTTCGGGTGGCCACTTCATTTTCGTCATATTCCGCAGGGATCACGTTCCCAGTGGAGATGGCGGTTTTCTCGTGCGGTTTGTATCACGCGGGAGGTGGCTCGGAAGTATTTTTCTCGATGAACCGCAGCACGTACATGCCCCGCGTCCAGATAGCACACCCCAGAAGAAGTACATCGAAATAGTTGGAAATTTTTAACCCTCACGGACTGAAAGAGTATTTTCTTAAATTTCATTTTCAACACGTGTAGATAGAACGTCCTGCGAATATCTTTTCAGAGTTTCCACATTCACTTTCAGGGTTTAAATTAAATTAAACTTCGCATTAAGTTGTACTGTCCAACTATAATTAATGTACACTAATACACAACATGTGTTTCAACGCTTAAAGCTACGTTTTCATGTGGCCGTTTTTGCGTTGCGTTGACGCTGCGTTGTGCGTCAGGAGAATACCCTGTTTTCATGTCACCGGCAGCGCCAGCAGTAACGCACCAAAAAATATGACGGTGGTAAACCGTGGTATAGGTGATAATCCAGCGAAAGAATCACGTGACGAGCAAATGACAGGTAGAATGCGTTGTTCCTCGCTCTGACGCAGCTGCGTCAACGCAGAAAGATGAAAGTTGACCAACTCCGACGGCAACGCAGGCTGCGTTGGCGTGCTCGCTTCTGATTGGTGGCGCAGTGTGCGTCAACGCAAAAACGGCCACATGAAAACGTAGCTTAAGGCGTCATCATCATGTCTACCTCGGCGAGAGTGGAGATTAAATATAACTGCACAGTAGAACTTGTGCAGCTTAATCTAATCCCTGAAATGCTGTTCCAAAACGTAATGCCAGATACGGTTGAATTTATTCACCTAGGGTCTTGTGAATTTTGATATTTATACGAGAGTGAATCAAAAAGATATCCTTAATTGTTTTTCATTAATAAAATAAAAATATACACAGACTAAACTACATTTCATCGTTCAATATAGTCATATCAGCTACCTAACTTATTGTCGACCGTCTGCCTCTTCGAATTATGTATCCTAGTGCTGCAACCAAGGCGTCCAGAAGGATCTTACGTCTTGACCCGTGAGGAAATTCTGTAAGAGCGAGGAGTAATACCGAATGCCTGTGCCAACTAAAATGGCGGATCTTGCTTCACATCAGCTGAGATGCCTCCATAACCTTCCAACCTCCTTGACTGCAACAACAACGTCAGATGAATTCAAATCCGGCAGAGGTAGCGAGGTCAGAAACGCGCTGTCCTGGCATCCCAAAGGTCATGGGTTCGTATCCCGCCGTTGGATCACCTAAAAACCTAAGACTACTTCTGCTATGAAGTCGCAGTTTGTGGCCGGCCGGGGGTAGCTGAATCAACCACATTGATAATGTCACTTTTGACTCCCGTACCACTCATAAACGGGTCGCAATGATGAGCAACTTTCTCCACGTTGCTTTATTATATAAATTTTCTCATAATTACTCTATATTATTATCTACTATATTATATACTCTACTCTTATCAATCCGATTTGCACCTTCATTACTTAAGAATCGTGTAATGACATTTTTTGATGACTTAGATGATGGAGCATTTTTTAATGACGTCGAAAGTTACTCTGTTCGAGTGAAGTCAGAGCACGTGGCAACTAGCTAACTAACATGTGAAGTATGTGTATTCTAGAAAATAAAATACTATGGCACAATAATGGATAATAATGTGATTTAGAAATTTTATAATGACATTAATGTTGCCCACTTTTAGACTCACCTCACCTAGACTTTTAGATGCACGACTATCTCTTCACTGCGTTTCGAGTTGACCATTCTTTGGGCATGTAAAATTGAAAATTGGATTCTGTGGCCAGCCTACATTTAACGTTAGTTGGAAAAACAACTTATAAATACATGTTATTCGCTATCAGTTACCAGAACATATTCATGCTGAATTTGCTCACACTTTTATAATCATTTTCTCAGGGAATTCATTATAAATAGTTTCCCAGAATAATGTTAACTAAAAGCCTCTAGTTTCAGAGAATTTCACCTTATACAACCCTCAAACCTCACCACTGAATCAACAGGATGGTCACCTCGGCCGGAAATCTTGAAAATGGGAAAAATGCCAAGCTGAAGAAAACATCTGGAATGATGAAAACGATTCGGGAGCGGGCGTTCGAGGCTTTTTTTCTTTCATTTTTTTTATCAGTACGTCCTTGTGCGAGGTCACTACTGGTTGAACTTAAAGTTTAAGGCTGGCCACAGTAGCTAAGTCGACCTGGAAACCTATGGGTTGCTGGTTTGAATGGGTATCATGTTAATATTTGGTTTGAGAGCATACGCTGGAAGGTGCGAAGTAACTGAGCTACTGGGGCGCCTAAAAACTTATTCTACAGTGTAATAAAGATTTTCCGGCGAGATACTGTAGAAATACTTTGTATAATATACATATAGCAGACCTTGATAATGACATTTCATACCGAAACCTTTGACGGTCCGTAAAATGAAGTGTGGAAATTTACCATTGTGTCTTCATTTACCATTACTATTCTACTACCACAAAGATGGATCGGTCGCAATAGTCAGGACGGTAATTTAACGGCCTAAAAACAAAATCATTCATGTATTCGAATGTATCCACGGGCATGAGTGTTGTGAAAAATTGTGGAAACTTTCCTAGTGTTTTTACCGCAGTAGATGTACTGTAAAAAGTTGATCTGATTTTCAGTGCGATCTGAATTTAAGCGCTGTCTGATTTTAAGGTAGTGGTCTGAATTTAAGACTCATGATGCGTGAAAATCAGACACACCTCAGTCTTATTTTAAGACCATAACCACTGCATGTTGAAAATAAGATGGTTGTGATCTGAAATTCAGATCACCCGGGCTGAAAATAAGCACGCCTTGGTTGGATCCGCAATTGGAGCTAACCAGCCAATAGCAGAGACTGATGGGCGGAGCGTAACCAGGGAGCAGGATAAACAAAACGCAGTGTTTTTCATTCAACCTCAGGGAGCAGGATGTCAACAAGAATTACGAAGCGTAAGGAAGTAAGATTCGAAGTGTAGTCAAATTTCATTGTAAGTAGGTGAAATAAGTTTCGTGCGATGAATTAATGGTGTGAGAATGTGGCAATGATACTTAGTTTATTTGCAGAAGGGAGCCAGTTGTGTCTGAGTGACGTATCCTGAGAGTAAATTTCCTTATTTTGTCTACGCGGCAGGGTTGTAACAACTAAAAAATAGTCGCCCTCATCAAGTGACAGTTCCTGCTTCGGTTTGAAGATACTGGCACACATCTGTGGTATCGAAGACTTTGTATGGATTACTTTGTTTCCAATAAAAGTACACATTTTCATATTATCTTTGAAGTTTTGTCCACGCGTTCCCATTTCAGTCCTGGAATCTTTTTCAATGGAAATTCTATGACTTACGTTTGCTCTATTGAAGAATTTAGTCAGTGAAACAGTATCATCGAATAAAAATATGAAACGTTAGGGTTTTGGTTTGTGTTCGTGTGAAGTGTTTAAATATCAAGTATTTATAATTAGACATCGCATAAAAGTAGGCTTTGATTTCAATACACTGTAAAAAGTAGATCTGATTTTAAGGTACAAAAGCGATCTGAATTTCAGATGCAACAATTTTAAGACAGGGTATGTTGAATTTGAGCAGTAATATCTTGTCTAAAAATAAGGCAGGTGAACGGCTGAAAATCAGACCATCCAGAATCCTTCTTCCTCTGCTTCCTGCTCAACTGCTCCTGTACCAACCATCCATGTTCCTGCCTCTTCCGTACCTTAAATCCGTGTTCCTGCCTTACAACCAGACAGCGCTTAAATTCAGATCGCACTGAAAATCAGATCAACTTTTTACAGTGTAGCAACCCGCATTGTTACGTGGTACTTATTTTCAGATAGGCCCATGCTGAATTTAAGACAGCCCTGGTCTTAAATTCAGCATGAGACTATCTTAAAATAAGTCCCACCTGGTGTGATTTTCAGTCCTGCACCTGCCTTAAAATAAGACATCCCCTCAGAGTAGGCTTGAATTTCAATAGCAACCCGCATTATTACCAGACCAGGGCTGTCTTAAATTCAGCATAGGCCTATCTGAAAATAAGTCCACTTGGTCTGATTTTCAGTCGTTCACCTGCCTTATTTTTAGACAAGATATTACTGCTGAAATTCAACATACCCTGTCTTAAAATTGTTGCATCTGAAATTCAGATCACTTTTGTACCTTAAAATCAGATCTACTTTTTACAGTGTAGGGCTACGGAATTCACAACTTAAACAATCCACGATTTCCTTTCTGGGTACTCTGTTTGTCTTAGGATTATGTTCTGAGTTGAGTTTGGCTAGAAGGATAGAGGTTAACCTACAAAGTAGTTAAGAGAACCTTATTACCTTATTTTACACCATGGATAGGACGGATACTAGCGAAGCTTCTTCCTGGAAGTGTTTTATATTTTTGTGAGAGATGATACCGTAGGCTATTTGACTTCGATTTCCCGGGCATCAACACCAGTGACCAAGCCAAGCAATGACCAAGGGCTCCTCCGATGCCTTATGTGGGAGGAGAGGATTTGTCTCCCAAAACAGACAGAATTTTCGAGATCTATGTATTAAACCAAGACGATCATCAATTCACTCATCATGAATTCGGTCTAGTCCGGTGAAAGAGAGTAGATTTTACCAAGTATATAACCCACTGACGAGTGATATTCTCAATTTGAGGTAGCTAAAAAGCAGTAAGAAGACGCAGCTAGAACCAGATAGATCTGATTTGATTTTTTGACCTGAGGAGAGACAGAATGTAAGATGTGCAGAAAAAAAGAAATGGAGAAATGATACCTCTGCTTGTAGGGTGAGGAGAGCAGGTTGCTGGAGAATTTTAGGGCGGGCAGAATAAGAACACGGCATAGTTGATGATTTTTGCTGTGGTTGGGGAGGTGACAGACAAATGATGACATTTTCGCCACTGAGGAATATTTGGGAAGAGGTAGGAAATTTTATGGAGTGGAGAAAGGGTGGAGAGAAACCCGGCACATTTAACTTTAAGCAAGAGTTCCCAAGGGGCCCACGGTTTGACGTCCTCACTTAAGTGCTGAACTTGAAGTGGTCTCCACACAGTTTTCATTCATTCTCTCGGGATTCTAATAAATTTACCACTGCTGGGACATGATCCCAGGCCCTTGGGATGGGAAATCAGTACTCTATCCACCAAATCAACCCATCTTACCACCATGCATGGGCGAAACAGGCAAAGTTATCCTCTCTCTCTTTCTCTCGATCCTTTCATCTCATACCTTCACCGCGATATCCCGTCGGTATCCTCATCGATAATTACTTCCTGGGTTTGGACGTGAAAGCAGGGCGCGCGTAGTATGGGAAATTTATTTTTAAATTCATTCTGAGACCAAGCGGGACGGAAAAGTAATTTTTCCATACGGAAGACTAATTGTTCGATGGAGGAAGAGAGGTTTGATAAGAACAAAATCAGCGGAGAGACCTCATTCACGTCATTTCCAAAAAAGGACCATGGTCGGCGTGCGTGATGGAAAGTCTATCACACTCTCTTCCCACGCTCCTTGATCCGGATGGCTTGCACGTTATCGTGCGCATACGATCGTGTTTATTTTTAGAAAAATCTGAATCACTTAATTATTTCCCTTCGCATTCAGTCCGAACTTCCCTGCTCCCCATAATTACTGCATAAAAAAAAATGCACAGTCACCTATCGACCTCTGTTCAGGATGTCGAACAGAGTCGTTTGAGATTTAAATAAATATATACATACACACATATATAGAATATCGAATATGTTTCCATAAAGTGGTAGCATTGTATTTGTATGTACCTCTGAGTTGCAAGGACTAGTATTTTTGCACACCTGCACGTTAGTACGTGAAAATGTAGTCCTATCTTGAATTAAAATGCATGCCTGGTAATAGTTCACCCCCCAACCTCATTCCACTGCGGTGGCTTGCAGGGTATTACGTTGTTGTAGACATATCGGGCACGGGTTGATGTGGTGGCAAGAGGACTGGCCTCCCATCCCAAGGGACCGGGTTTAAATCTCGGCTTTGGCAGAGGCTTTTCGTTGGTTTACCTGCCCCTACTTGAGTGTGTGGAGAGCACTTCGAGTTCAGCACTCCGCCCGTCGGATGGGAAGTTAAACTGTGGACCCCGTGGCGCATTTCGTTAAGTGAAGGCCATGGCCATGGTTTCACTCCACCCATCCACAGTTACAGTTCCAAGTTTCCTACTCCTTGTCAAATTACTCACCTATTCTAAACTGTCAAAAAATTTATAGCTGATAACTTCAGGCTTAACTATGTGATACCTTTCCACAATGGAAAATAAAAGAATGACACTTTGTTAGGTTCACTTTATATTTAAATAGGCACCACCCGGATTTCACAACGTAGTTACATCTTCAGGTGACCGATCATGCATACCTCTCCTTTATAGAACAAGTTGGGAGCAACATTAAGGACATATATCTGTCGGAAGGGAGTGGGGTGAGTTGGGAGTGGGATGAGAAGGGATAGAGGGGGAAGGAGCGGTGTTAGGTTGGGTTAGCATTATTCCAACATACGGCATCAAAAATTCATTAGACTTAATTGAGAGACTCAAGGATTTAAAGCTACCACACAATGCAAAATTGATCTCCTTTGATGTCAACAGTTTATTCACGAATATCCCGAAAAATGAAGTGCCACCAACAATTAGGGAACATCTCCAAAACAACCAAGTCAATCCCGTAATAATAGAAGAGATATTGGAATTAACGAACACATGCCTCAATCAAAACTACTTCCTGTTTAATAACAATTATTTCCAACAATTAGAAGGGCTTGCTATGGGATCACCCCTCCCACCTCACTCGCGGAAATGTTTCTCGATGAATTTGAGTCAAAATTGTTTCATTCAGGTCATGATTTAACTAAATATGTTCAATATTGGTATAGATATGTTGATGACGTTCTATGCTGTTGGACGGGCACTACAAGGCAGTTAGAACATTTTTTCACTTTCATTAACTCGATGAGCGTCAACATTAAATTCACCATGGAAATAGGAAATAAATCAATAAATTATCTACACTTAATCATTCAGTTAAAAGACGGGAAACACCTACTTGACATGTATCGCAAACCCACCTCCACAGATGTATTTATTCCCGCGGATCCGTGCCACCCCTTTCAACACAAGACAGCAGCGTTTCACTTATTAATCAACAGACTCATAAAAATTCCCCTCAGCAAATACAACTACGATAAGGAATGGAAAACCATACAACATATCGCAAAGGTTAATGGCTATCAACCAGCAATCATTGAAAACATTCTCAACAAAGCCCGTAGGAAACAGGCCTTTTCAATGGTGTCTTCCCTCTCCCCTATCAACACTCCAAAGATGTTATGCAGGCTCCCCTTTCTAGGAAATATTTCCCACTCTGTTACCTCCATCTTCCCGAAGGAAAATTACAGGATATCATATTTTACCCCTTCAACTCTCAAAACAATGTTGTTGAAATGCAAGATCGTTTCCCACTCGAAGAGAGAGGTGGCATATACTGCCCTAAGTGCAAAGATTGTGACATGAGATACATAGGCAGAACGGAAAGAAGTGACAACATTAGAGTGAGTGAGCATCATAATTATTACAAAAAGAAGAAAGAGCAGTCAAACTTTGCCATCCAATTTATAGACGGCGACCATCAGAGCGATTTCACGCCAGAGATCCTCCACTCAGAGGGAAACAAGAGCAGACTCGACGCCCTAGAAATGTTGGAGATAATCCAACATTTAAAGAACAACATCCCCCCTGGCCAATGAGCAAGTGTTTCCCTCCCACTCCCCACTCTTATCCATCCCCATAAACGAATTTCTACAGTGACAACAAAAAATTCCACAGTGATCACCCATCTGTGTGCAATTAACATTCTCCTGGATTGTACCAATCAGTGCTACTCGTAAAAATGCCCCCAGTGACCTACGTGCCATTACATTTCCGGGAAATCATTATCCCAGTGACCGACTCATCAAAGGCCGGACCCATGAACTACCATTGACTATTGTGCCTTGTAAAACATAATGTGCCCCCGCTAATCTTTCTTATCACCTCCTTCACCCACCTTGCCTCAACCTTTCTTAGCCCCTTGTTTCCTCAGTCACTCTACCCCCGCTGGTCGAATACCCATCAACGCAGGGAAATTCCTCTACCCAACCTAACCTGAGGCATATGTTCGTTAATTCCAATATCTCTTCTATTATTACGGGATTGACTTGGTTGTTTTGGAGATGATCCCTAATTATTGGTGGCACTTCATTTTTCGGGACATTCGTGAATAAACTGTTGACATCAAAGGAGATCAATTTTGCATTGTGTGGTGGCGTTAAATCCTAGAGTCTCTCAATTAAGTCTAATGAATTTTTGATGCCGTATGTTGGAATAATGCCACCCCAACCTAACACCGCTTCCTCCCCCTCTATCCCTTCTCATCCCACTCCCAACTCACCCCACTCCCTTCCGACAGATATATGTCCTTAATGTCGGGCCCAACTTGTTATATAAAGAAAATGTATGCATGATCAGTCACCGGAAGATGTAACTACGTTATGAAACCCGGGCCGTGCCTATTTAAATATAAAGTGAACCTAACAAAGTTTCATTCTTTTATTTTCCATTGTCAAAAAATTACCTAAGCTGTCGGTCATCTCCACCGAATAGAACCAAGTAGATACCAATTGGTTCAATCGGGAAAACATGACCAGATACTTCTGTGGAAACAGATTTTAAAAGACTATTCACGCTAAGGCGTTTACATGTGCTGAAGGGACAGGCAAAGGAAAATAATAGGAAACACATTAAAAAACTGACACAAAATTGGTGGTAAAGGAGAAAATAAGTTGAATATTAATAGAAAAAAATTTCGGCAGGGTCTGGATTCGAACCACGGACCTCCAGCTGTCCTTTTGCTACGACATTACGACGGGTTAAAACCACGAAACTTCGCAATGCAAGCTGAATTTATTTATTTACTTATTTTGGAGGTTAATGGGCCCTCGAAAAACATAATTAGGAATGTATGTCTATTTGTTGAATCGCCTGTCGACAACGGGCGGAATGGGTTTCGCCCAATTTATCGTGCAAAAAAACAAAAATATCATGTTCCGGATCATAATCCGAGGGTAACTACGTCCCCTTAATCACATAACAGTTTTGGTCCGCACGACTCAATTCATCATTCTCGCAATTCCCAGTTATATTAAATTGATATCCGAAAGCATTACTCGCGAAGCATAATTAAAAGCGAGCCCACCGTATTACGAGATGATAAAAATGTCCCCTCCTCCGATGCATGCACGAGTGTGAAGAAGAGATTTCGTCGGAACCAAGCATTTTGAGATCCCCACGATTTATTTTTACAAGTATTTTAACTCACGAATTAATTTCACTTTTTTGTGACTCCACCGCAGAACTCGTTAAATTTTTGACGCCAGATTAACCCTACAGTTGCGCCAAACACGGCGTTCATTTGTTCCGGGAATGTGTAAGGGTCCAACGTGCCTGCAATGATGTTGAAAGCGGGTGTGGCTCCACACTGAAGCCTCTCGGTGGGAGGAGGTGGATTCCACTCTCGTTAAATGACCGGTCCCTCATTTACCGGGAGAGGCAACGGGATAATGATATCCTGAAGTACAAGTCCTCTTAGTTGGTGGCGAATCATATTTTTCTCATAGTTTTCCAGAAGGCAAGGATGCGTTCCCGATAACTTCCACTAATGAAGTGGATTTGACCCAAATACAATATTCGCGAAACAATTGCAACGACTCCTGCACAAATTTGAGAATGGTTTTCAATAACTGACACCCAAATTACGGATGTCGAATATTGGGGGCTAAATTTTTTGACTTGGTGAAAAATACATTTGGAATGGAATAAAATCAATTCCCAATCAATCATAATCGTATTTTTCTTGCAGTTTTTCCGCGGGCAAGGATTCGTTCCCGAGAACACCCAAAGTACGGTTGCCGAATTTCGAGGGCTAAATCTTTTTACTTAGCGAGAAATCGATTTTGAGCCGAATGAAATCAATTTCCAATCATTAAAATTTCTTTCTCACTGATCAATCACTTTTCGGCAAGTAACTTTTCAATCGACTTACTCTTACTCCCCTTAACATCTATCAACATTCTTCTTTTATTCCCCGCGATGTTTAATGCCTCATAATTCTTCCTCCTCTCAATCCATCGTACTTTTCACACACACCCACATTCCTAAAGCTGACAATATAACCTTGTAAGGCCGTTATCGAAGGCAGAGTACTGGGTAAGCAGGGATGAGGAGGAAATCGGATTGAGGAGAAGATGTTATTATAGAATGCATGAAGAGGGGTAGGAAATACGTCGATCTGCAGAGAGCATCTGAAAAAAAAGTATTGAATCCTAGCAACTCAATTTCACTGCAAGTTAGTACGTCTAGTGGAAATAAAAACCGAATGCAATCAAACAAACGACCTTAAAGCAACTATATTATTTATAATTTAATTTTGATGTAGCCAATTACTATTTAACTGAAGAGACGAACGTAAAGAGATAGAAAAAAAGTGGTATTTATAGACTAAAATGCAACACTCCGAATCGTGCGTCACAATGCATCGGCCGGTCGTTCCATGAAAACTCGTGTGCAAGAGCATAGAAAATGTGGATCGAACGCAGATATTTCATCCAACTTCGCTTAAAACCTACTGTAAGAGGAGTATGTGAATGATTTTATTCCACATGTGCTACACACCGAAACGAAAAGTATCAAACTGGACTTCGTTGAACAACTGCAAATTATTACTGATGGTAAACATGTGAATGTTGACTTGAACGGATTCACAGATGGTAAATGAACAGATTCACAAATTTCACTCCCCCTTATTATTATTAGCTCAACATAACATTCCCAAGTAAGCTCCACCTCCTTGGTCATAGTCATCCTCGTATCCTTAAAATATCCCCCTCAAATGATATGTTTGAACACAGTTGCTAATCAACTCGTTGCACCTTGAAAAAGACTACATGAGTTGAAACTGTGGTCGGTATTAATAAATTATAGTGTGTACTTTAAAAAGTTATATCACTTATTTCCTCAGAACTGCATTTCCACCGGCGGAAAACCTAACGTTCACTAGCACATTTATTTCATTTGGCGGTGTTGTATTTCACTGAGCATTTACGTAGTGAATATTTAATGGTGATTCACCCCCTGCAACACACCCAAGAGAGCGCTTGTAGGGTACTCAGAAGATGTAAATGTACACATACCGTAAAAATAATATCCTGAGATTTGTACTGTTCACTGGTCAATTATAAAGTACTGCACGTATTTCTACACTATATTTTGTCATATGAGCTTGTGTTCATTACGTATAGTACTTCATAACAAATCAGGGAACAGCACAAATCTCCGTATACTATTCTTACAACGCTTGTTCCTTTATTAGAACTCATATCTGAACAATGTTTCTTTATGTAGTGAGGCATGTTAAGCTTCAGGAAATTCAAGGTTGGAAGTACTCGAAAGAAGATGCTACAAAATATGGATGAAGATAAAATGGATTGACCAAGTAACAAACGAAGAAGACCTCAGAAGAGTGGGGAACGAGAGAATCCTTCTGAAAACTCAAAAAGAAGACGTCACAACTTAATCGGCTATATCTCGAGACATGATGGTCTCATAAAAAGGCAATCATCGAGGGGAAAGTGGATGGGAAGAATGGCAAAGGAAGGCCTCTCATAATATATATGGAGCAAGTGGTGAAGGTTGTGAAAAAGGAGAATTATGTGAAAGTAAAAAGGTTAGCAGATAGGAGATTCAAGTGGAGAGCTGCGTCAAACCAAACTTTGCATTTCATACCAACGATGATGAATGATGCTCCACCATTTAACGCCTCACACTGCGGTATTTTTTATTGATACAACCGTGACGCGTCCTTG
The DNA here is from genome assembly GCA_933228895.1 of Platycnemis pennipes. Classification (NCBI taxonomy): domain Eukaryota; kingdom Metazoa; phylum Arthropoda; class Insecta; order Odonata; family Platycnemididae; genus Platycnemis; species Platycnemis pennipes. The sequence goes on from OW121853.1 coordinate 61,575,892, forward strand.
AATCGTGGAAGGTAAAACATACCTACCACGAACCTCTTCTGACGATCACTTCTTTTAAGTCCCATACTATTTTTCCCGGTCGGCCAGCGCAGCTCGGGACTGAAATTTCCGCAACGCCAGGATCACCTCGAGGCAGCGGCGCAATTACCAGGAATGCGTGTTTTTACTCCACATGTGGCACGTGAAAAGGGGGACATCCACAAGGATATTACTCGCGTTGAGGACTCAACGATAGGCGAACGCGGAAATGGATCAATCACACACGCGCCTGTGCCTTTCCCACCAGACGACCACACGACTGGCCACAAAATTCCCTCGGGGGAGCAATTTAAAAGGGTAGATTATGAAAAAAAAGAATGTGACGGAGAAGAACTCTTTCCTCACTTTCCAGGGGTGAAATGGCTGTGCCCTCCCATCCCTTGCGAACACTACCATTTTATTCTCCTTCCGTTATTGGTACTCACGCTCTCCCACGAACACATTCCCACCAAGAACAATGAACGATAATGCATTTTAATGAGATATATGCAACAAGTTGAGGATATAAAAGGGAGGAATTATGTCAATTGATTAAAGCAAGCAACAATACGTACCTCCACGCCAGCTCGCACCATCATCCGGGACAAATAAATGGCGTGCTGAAGATTATGGTTCACCGTTTTTTTTATTTTAAGCGATTATGAGCACCGATCAATTGAACTAAGAACATTGAGAAAGATTTATTTGACAACAGTTACAGAAAGAGTGATATTGACAGGGCCATCAGGGGGAAAGAAAAACAGAGGACGAAGTCGCCGCTGGAAAAAATCGAACCAGCGAAAAAGGCTTTCATGCCATACATTCGAGGGGTGACGGACCGGATTGCAAAAATTTTGGCCAAACACAATATAAAAACTATATTCAAGCGCAAAAGCCAACTCCGTAATATTATACGCAGCGTTAAAGGACGCGATAAATTGGAAACAGCGGGGGTCTACGAAATCAAATGCCAAACTTAACATAAGGTGGTGGTCTGGTCATATATTGGTGAAAAGGGCCGCACCATCAAAACCATGTGTAAGGAGCATCTCGCTGTTCTGCACTCCAGAACTCTCAACGCTCAGCAGTCGCCGAACAAGCCGCTAATGGGCACACGATAGATATCCCCGGCGTGAAGGTCATCTACATCTACACGATACCCTGCAAGCCAACGCGAGGGTGTGTGGCAGGGGGTGAATATCACCAAGCATGCACCACCGACATGCAAACAAGCAACTATAGGGTCTCATCCAGATATAAAGATTTCCGAACTCGCGTCATTCGAGAGGGGATAGAGATTCAGAAAAAGAACAATTTTAACAGGGACCAAGGAGAGAGAATAAGTAATTCATAGCTTCCTGTTATCAAATCCGGAATGTTCGAGAATAATAACCCCACCCCCTTCCACCCTTCACCCCACCTACCCAACACACATAAATTTCCGCGAGATTTGCAGAGACACCACTACCATGAAGAGGCCTCCAGCAGCGGAGGGAAACGTGAGTGCCCAACCACGTAATCGCAGAAAAAAACCACATCACTCAGGGAGGAATTATGATAATATGAAGCGGTTATTCGATAGGAGAATCGAATGAAGAGCTACGTCAAACCAATCTAAATATTGTTGACAGGTGACGATGAATGCACTTTCGGCATAACGCGAAAAATACAATTTCCGATTGCTGGTCGAGATAGATCGGTAACTCTCTGGCCCGGTAACCCAAAGATTGAGGGTTCGAGAGCCGCCCACGGCATGTATAGTGTGATTGTCCTATGTTTGAGACTTAAGGTTAGACGGTGTGATATAACCTCAGCCATTGGAGCACCTAAAACCGAAGGATATTACACTATCAACCTCTACTTCATGCCCGCGGAGTAGATAAAAAGGAATCGGGTTGGTGTGGTGGCTAAAGCACTGGATTCCGAGGGGCTGGGGTTGTATTCAGGCAGCGGTAAAAACTTTGGATGGGTATACCGGTCCCTATTTGTATAGTTAGTGGAGAGCACTTCAAGTCTAGTACTCCGTCCGTCGGATGGGCCGTCACACATGGTATCCTTGGTGCCTTTCGATCAGGCTAATGCCGACGCCGGGTTTCTCTCCACCCTTCCTCCGTTAACCTGAACAACCCCATCTCTACCTAATGCCTTACCTTAACCTAATCACCCTCCTAAATGGAGCAAATTACCTTAGTTGTCGGTCACCTCCCTCAAATTACTAAAACAAATGCAGTAGATAAAAACGTACCGAGTGATGTGAAATACTAGGGCATCACTTGTACATATAGCCTATTCGAGAAAATCAGATTCAAAATGTTGGCGACACCATAATGAATATAAGGTTTAATTACGAAAATTGCGGGAGGGTGCTTCAGCAAGTAATAGAAGGGAAATTTTATTTTTTAATGAGAACTGCTACTCAATATGTCTGTGGAAGTATGTGTGTACAATAAGTATGTGGGATCGAACATTAATAATAAAGATTTGATAGTAAGGATTTCATTCGGAAACGGACGAATATGCAAATAAAACAGCACGATTCGTAAAAAGAACCTCCTTGCACCCAGACCAGCGCGTAATTACGTCCGCATGTGTCTCTTGCTCTCTCTCTTTCCGTCTGCTTCTTTCTTTCTTCTTCCTCCGCTAAATCCTTACCAAAGAGTTGGATGCCGTCTCCTTATTTTTCTCGCGGTGGCTAACTATTACTCAGTTAACTGCCACTTACTTCCAACATATAGGACGGTACCCATAAAAGAAAAACCCGACTTTAGGTTCGATTGTGACGTTGGGAAGATCAGATCAGTGCAATGACTATAGTAGATACTGACCTCCTATTCATTCAATTCATCAGTAAACTGTCACTTACTTCCAATACAAGGAACGGTATCCATGACAGTAAAACCCGACTTACGGTTAGATCGTGATGTCTCGGGATCAGATTGGTGCAGTGACTAAAGTACTGGCCTCCCCACCCGAAAGCCAAAATTCCGAAGGTGGAAGATCTTTCAGTGGAATCCTAGTCCCTTCTTGAGTGTGGTATGGAATGCACCTCGAATTCAGTACTCCGTCCTTCGGGTGGGACGTTAACCGTGGACCCCTTGACGCCTTTTTTTGTAAGAGCGATCTTATTCCGACGCTGGATTTCTCTCCACACTTTCTCCACTCCGCAAAGTGCCACCAACACATTTCTATCCACTCATACTCAACGAAGCAACTGATCTTAGCTGTCAACCACCTCTTTAAAAAAAAAACAACTACGGGAAGCACTTGAGAGGTTGCTAATCCTCTCCTTAAACTGTAAACACATGTCTATAAGTCGCAAAAACTCCCTGACGTAAACGACGGGACTTCTTTTATACCCTTCGCTTGAGTAATCTCATCAACGAAATAACAACGCCAAAAGGGAGTGGGGATAGTGATTTACGGAGGTGGTGACTGGGGGAAGGCAAAGTGGGGAGACGGTATAAAGCTTTGAGGGCGTTTAATTTCACCGCACTCGGGCGACACAACGCGAGTTCCGAGAATTGCGAGATTACGAAAAGGATTCGGTTCCTCTTTTCCCACGCGTTCCAATTACGGGGGAATCAAGGTCCAAAAAGAAAAACTGAAAACATGGACAGAATTAAACGGCCTCTCCGAGAGAGGAAACGTCAAAAATTGAGAAATAATATTACGAAATACTGAACAGCCAAACTACGAGAGATTAGCAAAATATTCCTCCTCTTTCCTCCAAATGCAAACAATGAGCGATTAGGTACTAAATTACCACCTATAAACCATGCGTCTCTAGTGTACATTTTCGGTAAATAATGTTGGTTTACAAATAACACAGGCAAGCTTTAAAACAATAAATTAATGCTTTGCTAAGTTATGTAGAACTCTGAGTATATTGACATAAGACGAGTGCGGACAACAGGGAAACAAATTCTAGTTAAATCCTTAAATGGTTACTCTATTTGATTAGCGACTTTATTCTGGTATCCCTTTCAAGGCACATTTAGATCCAAATACACCAACAGCATCCAAATGTTACCATTCGAACCACCGTAATGGCGTGTGCCACAATTAGGAACTATTTTAATGGGGTGGAAACTTTTCTCCCGATAACCAAAAGCATGTGGAATAAAAATGAAAACGGATAGGTCCGGGTTCCCGAAAACAATTTTCTAACGCGGAACATGCCTAACATGGAATTGACCGATATGCCAACAACAGGGTGGGCGGAGAGAAACCCGGCGTCGTTATCATCCTGCTCTTCATGAAAGGCGCCAGGCGGTCCACGGTTCAACGTCCCATCACACGGACGGAGCGCTGAACTTTAAGTGTTCTGCATGCGGCACTCAAGTGATGACCGGTATGCTAGTGAAAAACGTATGACTTTACCGGGTTCGAACACAGGCCCTTAGGATGGGAAGTCAATTCTCTAGCCACCACACACTCCCCGTTCGTGGGAGGACTGACTAATGCGCGTACTTCATGTCCACGTCAGCACTTTATTAGTGCACACTTCATCACTCACATTTAGATAGGAAGCGGAGGATGGTGTGGATACACTTACTTTCGAGAGAGATGCGTGGTTTTTTTTGCATCCACTTCCAGCATCACTCCTCCAACCATCCACCCTTCTAATCTCTCCCCATCCATTATTAAACACGGAAAGCCAGACGAGGGGCGGAAGAGAAAAATATATATATTTCTCATCCCTAAAGCTCACCACGGGCGCGCGGCATTTGAGTAAAAGAATAAAAGCAAGGAAAAAGTGAGAGGTTGGTAGGTGGGAGAGTCATGCGTGAGTCCCGTCGGTGTACTTAAAGGGAACATCCACATATTACGCAACGCTGCTTTTACGCGCTTTTTTTCATCCCCCCTATAACGCTTCGTAACATTCACTTGAACCCCACCCACTTAAACTCCGTAACGGTGACTCTGAAACGTCTATTTTCCGTGAATGATAAAGGCAGACATTCTTTGCGGATGACTCCTTTCAAAATACACGAGGTCTCCGATTTCCGTCATTTCATTGTTACGCTATGTGAAATATTACACCAGTGAACAGCTATTCCGTCATCTCCAACAGCTTTTCCGAGGCAATAATGCTTTTACAACTATGATATTTAATAGATAAAATGTATAATACAAAAATTAGATTGGTAGGAATTTTTGTTTCTTTGGATTGGCATGAAAAAAGATTGAGAGTACAGTGAAATAAAGTTTTTCGCAGGCAAATGGGCTATCGCAGAACATCTGTGAAGATTTTGTATTCATAAACTGTATACGTGATGCGTGTACGGAAAATGGTATTCGCTTTGCGTCGTTCCGATTTACGTCGCCTTTTTGTGGAACCTAATATGGCGAAACTGCGGGAACTCCCTTATGTTAATATTTATTCACTAATTATCATTCGAATATTTATTATTTTTTACACTTATATAATATATTACTCCTGATATAGCGGAAGCCTGGAACCCCGTATCACCCTCTCCCTACAGATAGGGCACCCGCACGACTGCCCAAATTTCCATCCCCCCCTTTTTGCGTTACGTAATAAATGGACAGGCCTTAGAGAGGGAAAAAAGGTTTTTTTTTGGATCCAGTCCTTCCCTTTCAAGAGCTCGCTCGATATTGTTTTACACGCACAAGGACGTGAGAACTCGCGTACTCAAAGGTCACGCGTTCCAATTGTAACGCTACCCTGAAAGAGATCTCGCGACTGGCGTATGACTTTCCGACATTCCCTCCTCTTTTCAAAGGCACGTGGCTCGTTTCATCCCGACTCCTAATCCTCACAAAGTCCGTCAAATTCATTTCGAATGACCTCGCCGCTTTGACCGAACGATAACAGGCCGGCTGGCAAAACTAATAGAACTGAACCAGGAACAAGGTAGCGGAAGTCGTCGAAGTCCATGCTACGGTCACTAGATAGGAAAACTACTGTTCATTCGACTTCGGCTCGATAGTGTTGCCAAACCATCCCGCATGCCCGAGTAAAGAAACTATTGCAATACAACGCCGACATTCGGAACGAAAGCTAGACGGCGGCAGTTCGAAAAGCTCTCTGAGCGTGAACGACTTGGGATATTAATAATTCTGGAAAAAACGATTGACTGAATAGAATAGTTTCATCAGGGACAATGCATTTAATACTACATTTATTCGGTTTTCAGTGATCGTCTTCGTAAAAATATCTCTCAACTGCATGCATAGCCTTTTTCCATTTTCTACAATACTAGGGTTCCCATCATGTAGTTGAGAAAAAAAAGGGACATTTGAATTCAGTTAAGCAAGTATTTACTTACCGTGATCCATGCGTTGGAATGGAAGATCAAGGCAAGGTCTTGGTCATTTTACAGGTCATTGTAATCACGCAAGTTTATGTAGCATTAATTTGAGTGATCGTTCGCGAAAGTCAAGAAAGTAAATTTTTTACTCGTTCAGACTGATGCCAGATTTGATGTGCTTAATTGATTTAAGTACTGGTGAATTCTAATTAATCGTGAGGCTACGATGACATGGTGCATCATAATTGCGCTAAAATCAGCAATTTTCAACGTTAGTGCTATAACATAATGTAAATTCGGAACATCCATGCTTCCATAGTGGAAATGGTTGCGAAGACCCATCTTGTAAGAGCAGTCGTGTAGAATATCTATCGACCATGTGTAAAACCAAGCCTATGAGTTCTCCCACTGCTTTACTGCGGAATAACATTTCACAGTACAGTAGGCATTACGGCTATTGTTCATTCTCCCATCACACCAAAAAAGAGCAGCATAAATAACTGAGAAAAGTCATCACTTACGTGCGACAAGGCGGCTACTCCCACACTTCATCTATATCGTAACTACTGCATGCGTCGTACCTGTAATGAGAAATATAATTCATAAATCTCTCCCGAAGATAGTTAGGTAATCGGGATAGGAACTTTGGGTTGGCATAGGACATGGACATGTAAGTATGGTTTTGTGATAAAACAAAAGTAAAATTAGAAAGGGGACAACAAGGCATCGAAATGTTTCTGTTGTAACTGAATATATTTTGATGGCTTGTTCAGATCCAACGTTTTTCTCTCAAAATATTATCCTTAATTAAGCATCCTCAAAAAATCATGATTTGAAGTTTATTGTACCCTTATTAACTCAACGGCATGTCCCTTAAGGATACGATAGTGGACCGGACAGATAAATGAGAATAGGCCACTAAGAATAGTCTATATCATGCTAGATTTTCAGTGTTAAAGCTGTACATTTTCGGGCGCGCCTTCACATATGAGGTCGGGGATAAAACGTTGTGAAGTTGAAAAAAGTGAAATATACGTCAAGCGGCGAGTGAGGCGTTGTGTGAGACTGTCGAGCTGGCGGGTAAATCCAAAACAATGATCAGAGGTATAAATGCTGGCTGTATTATCGTAATGGAGGATGTAACAGAGAAACGGTCAATGAATATCAGCATCGGTCATTGTAAATAACATTTAAATATGCCGTGGAATCGCCTTTGCATTTACCCAATGAAAGAAAACAGAAAATATAGATGAGAGATGAAACCTTGCACGACTAACTGGACCAAAATCTAGCGCCTAATACTAACCGGACGTGGAATACGATTGGTTTAGCGACTTCGGTCGATGAAAGATAAGAAATTATGTAAAATGCGAAAGTCAAAGAAATAGAGCAATCAGAGAGCTGGTACAAAACACTCGCAGTCCTTGATTGCTCATTGAGATAAATACTTGGCCGGCATAAATTAAATTATTCGCAAAGTAAACTTACCATGGGAACGTCCATAAATTGAGATGGTACTTGCCAAATTTTATTCAACGATGTCTTTTGCATTTAGAAAAAATATAAATATGTTTTAAAGAGTTTCAGATGATAACAAGTTTACACTATAATTATTAGAAAATCTGCAGATAATATTAGTAATACATAAGCTATGATTTTCATAAGAAGTCTTAAAAAAATAAAATTTCAAAAGATAAGACGAAAAAATGGCCATGGCATGAATACGATCGCCATTCTTTCAAAACCAAATTCCATGACTCCAACTCGACTCGCTAAACTACGACATTTGGAAGCCGAATTACAAAGTTAATACCCCGATTCAACGAGACCACCGCCGCTTAGCTCACTCGCGCAGAGAGAACCCTTTTGTTTTGTGGAGCGGGAGGAGGGGCTCCCGCAGAAAAAATAACATTCACTACCCGACAAAGTTCCGGCAAGGAAAACAAATCGTTTTAAGTCTCCGGCTAATCCCGAGAAGATTTGAATCGCACGGAAGGCGGAGAGGCTTAAGAGAGAGAGAGATATAGAGAGGGAGAGAGCTCCGTAGCGTCGTTCTTACGCTAATTACGACCCGTGCGGAAGAATGAAAATGCTCGAGCAGAACACCATAATGGGTTCCCTTCCTTCCTTCCCGGCTCCCGATCTTCCTTCTCCCGGTGTGGGCGCTGTTGGGCATCCAAGCTTTCCGAAGGTGGTTAGAATACACTGAAGGAGTCATCGCAGCTGATTTGAGCATCAAGATCGTCCATCTCGGTCAGGCACGTATCCATAAATTTGCTTCGGGGAGGGGGGTTAATTCTAGTGTAGCGTAACTTGAAAAAAATCAGTCTTGCCCGATCGGTACTGACAGGTTACGATTCTCTTCCCTTAATTTTCAGTGCCCATTCCTATCTTTTCTCACTGGTTAAGTTCACTGCTCACATTTTTATGAAGCAGTTAATTTGAACGGCCCTAGAACAGGAGTTAAACGCATATATGTATACAAATCAGATTGAAAAGAACAATTTTTAACCACACACATGCATCAAACTAGTGATCATGTTTCAAGACACTTAACACTTGAATTATATGCAGTGTAATCCGGATTTTCATGCCCAGTTAAAATCAGAACTAATTATTATTGGAAAAAGATTTCGGCTACGTGCCTCATCTCGGTAGATACGGGCTTACTACTCACGATCTTCATACGAATGAAGTTGCTTTTGTCCATGGTAAACCTTAAAGAGTAGTTAAATAAGTAATGGTCCGTATTTTTTAATTTTGTGAAATAAACGATAAAAAGGGCACCAACACGCATATAAGCGCCAAATATGTAGTTTTAATAGGTTAAATTCTTATCATTTTTAGCACTCAAATTAACTCCCAGGGGATAAATGGATTCAAATGTCCCTTAAATAGCCTTAGGAAAATTAAATGACGCCGCTGCGAAGACGCTGGGGTAGGATTTCATTGTTATTTATGTTTTAATATACACACATAAAACTGCCACATAAAACGCTGTTTTGTCCGGAGTAGGCGGGGCCTAATTGTTCCCAAGTACTCCCAAATTCTCACTTCATTGTCACCCATAGACTTACATGCCAACCATATCCTACCCTCCTTGAATTCTCCTATCTCCGCTCCCCAAGGTGCGGGACGAATAAAAATAAAATAGGTACACCATTTCCAACTCACATACGTTTTGTTACATTCCGTAAAGAAAGAAAATAGGCGGTCGGGAGGCGAACTTCACTATAAAATCGCTCACCATAAATCTACATCTACATAATACCCTGCAAGCCACCATAAAGGTATGTGGCAGGGGGAGAATTAACACCAAATATGCATAACATATCAGGATTAGTAATAATATACTAGTCTAACCTTCAGTTTAAGAAAAAGATAAAAATGGCAAAGCAAGCAGGCAATATCATGCTGTTAGTTGGGTTAGCTTCAAGTCCTTATACCAACAGGCAACTACCTAAGCTATCGAACCAGATAGTGAATCTTTTTTTTCTCCTATGCTATTAATCCAATACTTCTCGTCGGATGACTGCGGAGGCCACCTTCATCACTTGTTCAATAATAAATACCCACCGGATTCTTCTCAGTTACTAAAAACGTTGTGGCCTTATCCCACCACGTTATTTAAAACCACATAAATATTGTGTCCAAGGGTAAGTGGCAGTAGTTGAATCGTTACAAAACATGCACTAAGAACCCACGTACATACAGCAGAAGGATAATAAACTGCATTGAGTAAAAATATATCACGCCACGACGTACTAGGAAAAACTGATGATAATACATCAGGCACGTGCTACTTCATGACTGGAAACTACGAAGGAATGCCATTTATATGTCATATTGGCACAAGTCTGCTCTTAGCGAAAAGCACCAAGGGGTCCACGGCTTAACGTCCCATTTGAAGGACAGAGCACTGTATTAGAATTGCTCCCCACGAAGCACCCAAGAAGGTACTGGTTTGCCATAGAATAAGCTCTGCCTCAGCCGGGATTCGAACCCGGGCCCTCGGGAAGCCAGTACATTCGCTATCACAAAAGCCTAATCCCTGGCGATTTCTTCAACGGTGAGTATTGATAGTTGCATAAAGAGCTGAAATGTTACTGTGCGTGGAAATAACTGTGCCCCTCCCTTCATTAAAGACACACTTCACTAATCAAATCCCACATTCAAGGAATTGGAGAGACCAAGAGAGAGAGAAAATAATGGAAAAGGAGAGAAAAGGAGGAGGAATCTTACTCAAGCGACCCAACATGTGGAGGGTAGGAGGCTGGGATAGCAAAACAAGTAAAATGAAGGAAGAGAGGCGAACGAGCCGGAAAATTAAGGAGAAAGTATAAAATCAAAAAGGAGGCGTTTGAGATTTGGGTGTGGAGAAGAATTGAGAGAGACAGTAAAAGATAATGAGATTAAAAAGACGCGAAGAAGAGCCAGCGATGGTAAAGGAGGAGAGAAGGTTGCCACAAGAGATTAGGATTAAGCGGAATGAGCGGATAGAACAGTGAATAAGGAGAAGCAGTTGTAGGTTATACAGGGAAGAGAACTATGCACATAGAATTGTAAGCGGGAATTTAACATTCATTAGACACCCTAAAAAACAATATTGATTTCGATGAGGTTAGTTCGCGACTGCTTCAATCTGAATAAATGAACAATTCTACCATTTTACACACGAGAAAATTAGATAAGCGTGGGATAAATTAGGTACATAGCCTCTTCCAAGGGAGAATACCCGCTTTGTATAGGCTATTATGCTACTTCCTTCTTACATCTTCCATCGCTGTTTTGTTAGATTTGCAAACAGTAATATTCTTTCATCCATTAAATCTTTTATTTACCGATTTTAATTGAGGTTTTAGGTTGCTCTTTGGCCACATATTTGTTTTGTTTTTGTTGACCTTACGGTGATATTTTGTCAATTTCCTTTTTAAGTTAACTACGGTCTTTGGTAAATCTCTTCGTGCCTCTGTTGACACTGATGCCATCCTCAAACCACAGGATACTCATTACTCCCAATGGACATTCACTCCTCTTTCACTTCCTTTAATGCTTTCTCGACGCAACAACTATGGTATGACTAATGTTTCCCGCGGTGATTTAGACGATCGTTAATTATGCCTCAAGTCTCGTTACAGTACAACTAAACCTACCTTGACCGAGAGAAAAACCTTGAAAAAAAAAAAACAAACTCGGCGACGTTCACTTTTCTATCCGGGGCTATTGAGAGGAGGAGGCTGGAGTATAAAAATATGCAAAAAAAATGAACGGAAGGGAGATGAACGATCCGTAAAATCCCCACTTCGATTTGTCGGGCGCATGAATACTCGGCCATAGATTTCGATCCACTGAAAGGACCCAACTTAACCCGATTTCCACCTTCTCACCGTCCCCCTTTCTCAAAGCCGCAAGAAGGATAAAAGGACCGATAAAAATGTTAATAAAAAAGATGAAACCCCACAACTACGTACACCTCCCTCCATTTCTCCCACATTTCCCTCTCCCAATCGCGTCTTTTTTATTCAAAGGGTGGAAAAACGTTCGCTACCTCTTCAATACGTTTTCTACTCCTCTTGAGAGTCCATCAGTTAAGTTTCCCCGCCCCCTCCACCATTCAATACACCTTACCGAAATCTAAAGCGGGCGATTCCCGAAAATGAACATCGCTTCAACTCAAAATCAAGGTTGGATTTCCAAGAGCCACGCTTATGTATGCATAAATACCTTTCAAACCAATAGCAGAATTCATACAGGGAAAAATATCACCCGCTTTAATCGGTATTGGAACCCGGGACCCCCTGCTTTCCCGCCAGATGCGCTAAGTAGTTTGGAGAATTTCTACAAGGAAAAAATACACACTGACCAAGAGTCGAACCCTGAACCCCCTGATTTCCCGCCAGGTATCCTTCCATTTGAGCTACCAAGGATTCCTCTTCCCCTATGGATTTCTAGAGGCCTTAAAGGACAAGATTGGTCGGATTCTTGAATTGGTTTTAGTAGTTACGCTATCAAGGTGCCCATTTTGCCTGTAGTTCTCTTGAGGTTTTAGATGAACATCTACAGGGAAGAATGAAGTCTTGGTAGCTTGACTGGTTAAAATACCTGGTCACAAATTGAAGGATCGCAATTTGTTATACAGTAAGCACCTTAGTGTTTAAAGTCCGGCCTTAACCTCTTGGACGGTGGCGCTATGCGCACGACTTCGACTGCTTTGTGGCATAATATGCCTAGCAGTTCGAGAACATCTAGCTCCTTTAAGGCCTCTAATATTCCACAGGGAAAAATGACGCCTCGGTAGCTTAACTGGTAAAGCACCTGGCCGGAAATCAGGGGATCCGGGTTCGAATCCCGGTAAAGGCGAATGATTTTTTCTCTGTGGAATTTCTGCTAAAATACCTGGTCGTCAATCAGTGGGTTCCGGAGTCGATTCGCGGTCAAAATGATTTATTTTGATTTGATTGATATAAAAATTGATCCTTCAAACCATTCTTTCATGGCGTATGCAACAAATAGAATAATACATATCTTGATCTAAGCATGGGATACGGCTCATTATAATTACTTCTCACTTCGCTAGCCTAGCCTCACACACTTTTTTCTGTATCCTGCATGCTATCGGGCAAACATATATTATTTCAACGGATATGCACCGAGAGGGTAATATATTCGACAGATCATACCTCAGAACTGAACAGCCCGGTGGAACTTCTCCCACCCTGCCCTTCGTGAGGCTGAGAAAGAAGAGGGGATATAAAAGAAGAAGAAGAAAGAGTCGGTAAAGGTCGAGGGGTTAGAGTGTTCTGAAGGGAATTATAACTCGAAAAGAAATAATGTTTGTTTTCTGGAAGAGTGATGTCCTCGTGAAAGATTCGCGGGCTCAAGAAATTGTTTCAAATTGTGTGTGTGGGCGCAGTGGAGAAACTTTGCCAGAGGCCCACGACACCCGAGAGAGTATGAGAGCCAACATTGGAGCCCAGCCTGCAGGGCAGACATGGAGAAATATGCTTGGTGAACAATTTTGGAAGGTTACACTATCGTTATTTATTCACAAAAAAATCCCAGCTATGGCAGTCTGTCCGATCACGTGATCCCCTCGATTGAAGCTTCCTGGCATGTTATTACGCTGCACGCACCTCATATTGTCATTAATAACACCCCTTTATTATCTCAGCTTCCAATGAATTTAGAAAAAAATCGCTCTCGCTTATTTTTTCTAAAATTCTGTTCCACAATGTAGCAAACATGACGTCGTGACGTCATATTTGCAACATTTTCGATAAAAAGTCAAGAAATCGATTGTTTTCACATTGGTTTGTATAAATTTATGACAATTAACATGAAAGACGGTGACGATATCAATCCAAAAAGTATGCCATTTTAAAGAAAAATAAATTCTCTTTCCAAAAATGCATAATACGTTACACCGAACGTACCCAATGTTACTGAGAAACAAAATTCCAGGCTCACACTATTTTAACGGCGACATTAGTGGTTGATCCTTTGCGTGTAAATATACGCTGTCAATGAGGCAATCTTTACAAGAGGCCTCGTAGTGCATTCAAAAGTGCAGTAATACTTCTTAGGTTGAGGTGACCGAAATCTCACGCTGTTTGGGCTATTACGGATAGCTGGGACCAGAATACCAATGAGAAATTCTCTCCCGCAGTCGGGATACGATCCCGGGCCTCCAAAATGGGAGGCCACTACTCCAGACACCACACCAACCCGATCACCCTACCATAGCAGCTTGACCACCTAAAAACTTAATTCTGCGTCCTTGAGGAGTAATCCACTGAGGATTTCTTTTCCCCCTTTGAACACGAGCTTCACAATCTCCCAGCTCGGGGTCGAGCTAAAAAATATCGTGAACCGCAGTCGATAGATCGCAATATCGGAAGGTCCCCTCGCTCGCCGACCCGGCTACGACCGCTTCCCTGGGGTCGACGCTGGGGATTTTCCAATATGCGCCGGCCCTCGCATTTCCAACTTTTCGAATAACAGCCCTCTCCTGTTTCCCCTTCCACCGGATCTCCCTCCATCCCCTCCCCCTTCCCACACCCCTTCTTCCCCTCCCCTCTCCTCTTTTGTGCAAATTTCGGGCTCAATCTCCGAACGGATCCTCATTTGTCTAAGCATTTCCATGGTAACAGCTGGTGCTAACTCTCTGACAGGACAATTGGTGCCCTTTATTATTAGGTGCCCTCCTTTTTATAGTATTCCAGGAGCAAATCCCAAAATACCTCGGTGACATGCTCCAATTCAGGTCTCATATACATTTACATTTCACCATGCGATTCACCATAGGGGTGTGTGGCAGGGGCTGGTTGGTCACCAACCGTGAAGTCGAGTTTTAGAATTAAAAAAATTGTTGATTAATAATGTAGCATGATATGTAATGTATCGGAAAGAATTATACTTTGTTTGCGTTGTAATCGTGTACTGTGCGTGGGAAAAAGGAATACTAGCAACGCTTGGTACGACAGTTCATTTCCCATCATTTGCCATCTCTCTCTGTCCTACCGATGTAGTGTGATGTTAGAATCACAAATCAGGCTACAGATCTACCAGAAAAGTTCGGTTACAAACGCTCACTCAATACATTTTCCCGTTTACCGAATCTAGATATGCCATAAGTCGCTCCTAATCACTGCCTCCATGGAACGCCTTACCCCATAACGTAAAAAACCCTGGTTTCTTAAGCATATAAAAAAATATTTTAAATGATTCATCTAAATTTAGAGAAATTGTAATATATCAATGTAAATACTTCCAAATTTTTACATAACTGTATAAAAATATTTATTTTCGTGAATAATGACAATAACAAACTGGTTTAATCCACAGAGTTTTTTACTGTCATTATTCATAATGGACTTCCACAATGTTACGCCTGAAAGGATTGAATTTATTTTCGTGTTTATGAATTCACTTTAAGACCATATTGTACGTACATGTTGTTAATACATTATTATCCACTACAAAGATCAGATTCAGTTTCTTCCACATACTGCATTTAATGGTACAACTAGTTTCATCCTCTCGGATATCATCAGGTACAATGACAAAAACATTCCAGTGGCTCAATATATGCGGATGGCGTGCGACGGTCTTTATGATTTACAGACATTCTGTCCAACTACAAAGTTAATCTGGAAAGTATCAACTCGTTATTATGTTGTTCATATTGTTGCTTACATATTATCTTATTTCGCTGGCGATTCCAATTTGCAATCTTAACATTATGGAACTATATTAGAGGAAAATAATTACAGCTTTGTACTTTCAACACTTTATTTCTACTCACCATGGTGTCGGCATTCAATATCATTATCAAGGTTCAATTATGGAGTTATGTCATTATCAAGGACTTGATAATGACATAACATTATCAAGGACTTGATACTGATACTGAATTTCGAAACCATGGTCTGTAGAAATATGTGGAACGTGCCAAATTTTAATTAATTTTCCTACTTCATTTAAGTTAAGATTAATTATGTGCTGTTCTAATTTTCTCAATGGGTGACATCCGGAGCAGACAAAATAAATATTTCGTTCTGTCCCCTCCTTCCCTCTCCCAATCGCCGGGAAACTGTCGGCGCACACAACCGCTCCTCACCCCATCCGATACTCAGCCTCCCCATCCCCTCCCGATCCACGGAAAGACTTTTCCTGTTCCATTCCTTCCACTCATCTCCGCGCCCGACCGGTTCTTATCAAAACTCAATCCTCTACTGTGGTGGCTTCCTTCCCCTGCCTGGCGAAAATAAATATCCTTCAAAAAACTTCCCCATCTCCCCGCTTCCAACCCGCCCCTTTACTCTCCTTCTGTCACGCAGCTTGGGTTGCCAACTGCAAGACCTACTCAAGGTCTGAGAATCTGAATAGGCAGCCTTTTTTCGGATGTTACGAAGCATATCAAATAGATGTTTAACGGATTGATCAAGATGATGATTTGATCAACATATGTATCTTTGAATAGCATAATATTCCATTCATTATTTATGAATAAATGTTATTTATAAATTTGATACATATTTTGTATTTATGATTTGAAATAACCTACGGGGAATGTACCTAAGAAATGAAGAACTACCTCTACATTTTGAAGCTGAATATTGGCGTATTTGCAATTATAGAGATAAAAATGTATATTTTATAAATATATGATTTTATTTTTTACTTTCTAATTTAATCTAATTTACTTGCTTCTTTTTTCTAATAAATTCCAATGCAATATCAATGAAAAAATACCTTATGGGCCAGAAAGGCCCACGATACTAAACGAATTTGATTGAAGATGTGACCGTTAAGACTGCCGCTTCATGTTTATACTTTTAATCGACCACTTTTTCAATAAATTAGTAATGTTAGACGATGGTATATTTTTCCGAAAGGTAAAACTTAAAAACAAAACAACTCTAAAAACATGTTAAAACATGCTTTGGGCTCAAATTGACGGGTGGATTATTGTTGTTTAAGCCTTCATTTCAAAATCCTTGACTTCGCATGGCATTTTTAGTTTATTTCATGGCGTCCAGGGTTAGCTATCTTAGGAGAGGAGACTCTTTAAAGCCTCAATCTCGCCGCACCTAATGACGACGATCGTTCAACTCTATTTCTCCCGCTCGACTACCTTCCCGCCCCACGGGAGAGGAGATGAATTCCCTTTCCCGGGTCTCTCTTCAACCCCTCCCGAGGCCCACTCTACGGAGAAGAACCCTCTTCACTCCCCCTCCCAACCTCCCTCCACCTTTCGGATCCCGTTCCACTCCACCCCCGGTTCCCTGATCGACCCCCACAAGCCATCCACCCCCTTCAATCCACTTCCGCCTATCTGCTAACCTCCGCACCGAGCGCGCGCGTCCCTCCCCCACCCCGCCCCTCGAACATTTTCATCCCGACCTCGATATTAAGACCTTCCCTTTTTCCCCTCCAGAAATCCCCCCTTAACCCTCCAAAAGCTCTCCTTAATAACCCTCCGATTCGACGCTTTTCTTCGACCGCGGAGGGGAGGGAAGGTGGGAGGAAGATGAGAGGATCCGGAAGGGAAGGAGGGCCAAGACATCACCCCTGCGGTACTACGCTGCGCCCGTGGTGGTCGACGGGGCTGTTTGACACAACGCCGACGCTGAGGGTGCCTCAGTGGCGGTATTCTTCACTTTTTCCACCGTCCACCCTCCGTAAAGCGTAGTAGTGGGTAGATAGAGTACTGACATCTATGTAATACTCTGCAAGCCACCATAAAGGTGTGCGGCAGTGGGTTAATTCATACCAAACATATATTACATATCATGCATAAAAAGGATTAGTAACCATACTTTAGTCTAAACTTCACGATATAAAAAACATAAAAACAGCAAGGCAAGCATGCAACAATATGCTAGGAGTCGGGCTAGCTTAAAGTCCCCACACCTACATGCAACCACCCATGCTATCCATTGATCCACCTGTATCTCTATTATTCGACATATTTACAGCCATTCACATCCCCAATTGCACGAGGAATCTCCCGAATCTGTCAATTCAGCAATCAACTTCCCCAATTAATGCTTTTTGTCGCTAAATGTTCAATTTCTCGCGTAAGTCCTACCCACAAATCTATCGCTGTTTTCTGAACTGAACTGGATTACCATCCAGAGTACCCAGGCTCGTATCCTGACAAGAGTTGTGATTTACCAATAAAATCCCACTCCATACTTGAGATACGTGCGGAATAACTCGAAGGCCTGCATTCAGTTGCTGTTGTTTGGCCACTGAGGTCATTTTTGCCAATAGAGATAGGCCAGTGATTAAGTGAATATAGGGATTTTTCATGGAACGGAGGAAGAGTGGAGAGAAATCTGACCACAGTATTCGGTATAAAGGCGCTAAGGCATGGTTTAACGTCCCACCCGACAGATGGAGTACTGCACTTTAAAAAAATATACAAGCGACCCTCGAAGTAGGGAGCAGGACACCACTTAAAAATGTGCCACAGAGGGAGTTAGAACTCTGGCTCCCGAAATCGGACGCCAGTACTCTACAAACTAAATGCTCTTAACATCCTTATCCATGATTCCCGTCAAAAACCCTTTCCTGACGCGCTAAATAATGCTTAAATAAAACGATTCTTCCCTCACTACAATCGTAACTAGGTCCAAATTTTCAAAATATTATACATAAGTACCAAAATCTTAAGTATCCTCATTGCAGCACCTGAAAATCACCTTGTAAAGCGCCCTTGAAGATGCAAAGCAGGGTGGGAAAAAAAGAAAAAAAATTCCCGAAAAACTCCATCATCGTGGTTGATGGAGCGAGAGAGCTCTTTCGAGGGCAACCATTTTGACAGCTCCCATTCGTCATGCGACCAACATTAGGATACGGATGAGCCTGGCGCGAAGGAAACTGTCAATTTTCATCGATTTGTAACCCTTGTCCCCAGGACTGATGGTGAGGGAGCGTACCCAGCACCGATAGCAGGGTCTGAGTCGTGACATATTACGGTCCATTCACTCTCGCAATCCACAATTGCGCCGATGATGGCACCCACTCTCTCAAATGAGGATGATAATAGCGAGGATTAAATAAAAATCTTGTCGCTGTCTTTCGAGGAAAACTTTGAACACGACCAGACAGTTTGATCACGTGCTGGATCTTGCTGAGCTTACACAAGGAATGCGTCTCTTCTTCATATCATAGTATCTGATACTGAAGCTAAATCATTATTAGTACAACTGGGATATTTTCCAATCAAGAAGTTGATCATTTCGTCAAATTACAGGGTTAAAGATACAAAGCTGCTAACAGAAAGGAATGCAATACTTTTCGTAGAAAGATAACACTTGTTTGGTACGATATTTAACAGTACCGCGACCTAATATTTTTGAGTATTGACTTTATAGTCTCAGTAACAAGTAAAAATTTTTCAGTGCTACAAATGTAACGGATAAGATTTAATCAAATATGAAAAGGTTAAGAGTTATCAATGGCAATTTTAAGAAAGCTAACCAATTGTAACCAGGGGTTGGAGGGATACAGAAGTAGCGCATACTACTGACATATTTTTCTGTATGGCACACCCTGCAATTGGATAGAGCACATTAGAGCGTTAGTTTAAATTCTGAAGAGCTATTACTATTCTGCACCCCACGATACCTCATTGGGGGCTCCCAAGTACAACGCAATCCATCCAATCAACCAATGAAATCTGTGCGCGAGGAACGCCGTTGCCCGTAGGCAACCCGCGGCGCGTGGATGTCAAGCGCTTTCACAAAGAACCCAGGAATGGGGTATTATCATTCGTTTTCTACAGGTTCAAATTTATTTTGCAATTCTATCCATAAGCTGACAAGTATTCAAAGTTCTGTCCGTCTACTTCCCTGCATTACTTCTTCCTACTAATCGTATATTTCCAATCTATCACTTCAGATGTTGATAACACCTTTCGTAACGGTCATCCACGGTTTTCAAGTCTGTACCAGCACTTCCCGTTATTCTTCAGACCGGGAGGAAAGGTAAAAGAATGGGAATGGAAGGGTAAAGAGGGAGGAGGGTGGAGAGAAACCTGGTTTCGGTATAAAATGCTCTGAACGGAAGGTGCCAAGGGGACCACGGTTATAAGTCCACTCCGACGGACGAAGTATTGCACTCTAATGCTCACAATGAGGCAGTTAAGACTTAAGGGGGGTTTACCAGCAAAAAATATCTTCCACAGCCGGGATTCGAAACTTGGCCCTTGGAATGGGAGGCTTGTACTATAACCAACACCAACTCGGTCCCTCTTTTCCTAGCTCTTCCTCGCTTTGAGATCATATATCATATTATCGGTATATTACGTAATGAGAATTTTCCACTTATTTTATCTTCCTTCCCTTGCCTGTAACATTCTCTCATTCCACCTAAATTAAGTAACGCTGTCATGTACGCTCTCTTTAGTGGATGATAAAACAGACATTATTCACAAAAACCTTTATTCCTCAATATCATTTTGATACACGTTACTCTTTAATGCATATCTAACATGTTTCTATGAGAAAATAGCATCGTAACCCTTATTTGCATATAGGACATGTTTCAATCACTGAAACACCCCCTAGCAGTGGATCGCACCATGATCGATTTATTCTGTGCACCACCAAAAATACTCTTCCCCACGTTTCGCAGAACACTTACACCATAATTCAATAAACGAATTTTTCTCTTAATGTACGCGGTGGTATATCGTTACTCCCAAATTTATTCACCAACTAAAATACAAACTTTTATGCACACTACAGACAAAGTATAAAATATTACCACTTCCATTTACATCCATCTTTAAACTTATTCTCCTGGAATAACCCGGAATTTCCTCAGGAAAAAAATAGGAATCTCCCTGGAACGGGCCAATGACAAGGTGGCAACCCTAAATGAAACGCTTCAGCAACTAGTCTTCGATAGAATGTGCACTGCAATTAAAACCTTTCTGTCTTACCTAGGCGAGCGAAACTGGATCCGTAAGAAATGAATGGGTCTAAAAAACACATGTGGAAAATAAACCAAAAAAAACGAAAGGCAAAAAAAGGGAGGAGGCACACGAAAAATAGTACAGAATTAAGACTGCGCGGAATACAATACTGGCAAGATGAAAGAATGGGTTGAGTGCATCGCGAGACAAAGAATTCACGAGATGCACAATGGGGAGAAAAATAGAAGGACTAAATAAGAGTGGGAGGCGAAGGAAAGCTAAGAATTGTGAGGAAAATGGGCGCTATTGTCGTCTTTTGTCTCCTGTCACGTGACGGTCCGTGTAATTTTGATGATACGCCTCCTCCATATTCATGTGATACTAGTTTGTGGCGCAGCGAGTCTCCAGGACACTCCCTTACCACTACACTGGCTCTGTTATTCATCATCATCTCATCAAGAAAGTACCCTGCAAACCACCTCGAGGGAGTGCGTGGCAGGGGGGGAATAATCAACCAACATGTAACCCATAGTTACAACAATACTTACTTTGAAATTACTTCTTATCATCATGCAGGACAACCTGCATAGTTCACTCTTTACACAATATACCAGTGAATACCTGCATAAATTTACAAACATACATTATGCACATAAGAGGTTCAAACGGGTGTACAACAAAAGGCATAAATTTACCTATTCTAACTAATTATCATCTACTTGACATCGGTATAATCCATTAAAATCTCTTATTGTACGCGGAAATATTGATATTTTAAACCCCTCTTTCCTACTACATATCTATACAACGGTATATTTGTGATCTACCCTAGCATAGAACCTACAATGAGATTCTCAACATACTTTAACATCATCAGTAAAGTTATCCGCCTTAATGTATTATCCCCTGTCTGCTGTTTCCCACCTATGAAGGGTTTCGTTTTCTATTTCTTTCTATTAAATCTCACGACAGTGGGGAATAATGAAATTGGTGGAATTACATTTTACACTCAGCAATGGCATTCAGTTTATGAAATCGAAGTGAAATTAAAATAAATTCCGGTGGAATTCACGAAGTTTAATTCAATTCTTCCAAAAAATAGTTATTTCACAAAGTTTTTAAGAAGATGAGAGTTGCAGAAATGAACTGGGCACTAAGGATATCGCTAAATTCCCAGATTGAAGACAAACCAAAATTGATGAAAAACCGGGAAGAAATAGGAGAACGAAGTAAAATGAAATAGAAACAAAAATTTACAGGTGAGCAGGGACTCAGAAGTGTATATGCTTACCACGACGCAGCACTGGGAAAAAATTTAGGTCGGAAACAGTAAGGGTGCAAGCGTAAAAAGGGGATGGGATATTTCCTCCATTTAGTCTGTAAATTTTGAAAATTTTTCGATGCAACATCGTTCATATATAAGAAGCATACTTCACCTCACATCTCACCATGCATCAGATTGATCAATGAAAATCCTATGAATAGGCCTTTAAAAACCACTTAGTTTCAGCGAGTCATTCTGACTGCCGAGATAGCCTGTGAAGTAACGTCCTGATAACCAAAAGGTCACCAGTTTGATTCGTACCTACGACATAAGCATTACGTTTGTCTTGGGACTAAGTTATATTAGACGGTACGATAAAACCTGAGCAGCTGGTGCTCCTCAACCTTTTCTCAAGATGATATATCAACTAAGGATAAAAATGGATTTTCTGAAAACAATTATTCATAAAAAAACTAAATATTGAATCAATTCATGAAAAAATTGTAAATTAAGGTGAAATAAGCTACGAAAAATGCTAGGCTTGCAAAAAGTCTTTTAAACAAAGAGTTTATCTTTTCAAGATTTAGCTTTCTGGGAGGGAAACATGTAAATGCCGCTAGAGAGAAAGGATTAAAAGCTAATCCACCACCAACACAAAACCATTTGCTTTCCATCATTCCTCCCGTAACACCACTGTTCAAATGGGTCCAGCCTACCATTACGGTCAGTTGTCGGGCCATAGCCTGTGATTCCTTATATCGTCTAATAAATACTACGCTTCCGCCCAAACAGAAAAGGTCTTTAGGTCGCGAATGATCTTGTGGGCCCATGCGGCGAGGCTAGGGGCAGGGGAGTTGGTTTCGGGTTGCTGTCGTGGGGGCGCATCACGGGAGGGAGGGCTGTGGATGTTAGCTGCGCACGGAATGGGATGGCACGGGCAAAAGCGATGCGACTCCTGGCAGGAATCAATCATGGTGGATGGAGATGGAGGCGGTCTAAAAGCAGTTGGGTCAATGGATTGGATAGAGACGGGGGTGTCCTGGTTTCGGGGACAGCTTAATGGTGCTGATACGCTCTTATGTTTTCTCCCCATCTACTATCCCCTTGCTCCTCCCCATCCGCCTGTCACGGCAGATAGATCATCAAGACTTCTCACACCGTGAGACCTTCAAAATATAAATATCTCTAAACATGAAAATGAAATTGCACACATTAATACGGATTAATGAAACAAACGGAAATGAAATTAAAATGGTGGATTTTTTTAGGATATACGTCTTAATGAATTACTAATATATATGTAATGCATCCCTTTACATGAATTACTAATACATGTCTTCAGTACTTCTAAAATGTTTTTCTGCGAGTTTCATTAAGATTTAGCCGGCAGCTTTCTGGGAGGGAAACACGTAAATTCCGCGAGAGAGAAAGGGTTAAAAGCAAATCTACTACCTACTTAGGATGTGGGATTTGTATTGTATAACCCGCATGATATTCATAGAATTATAAATGAAAAGAGAGACTTCGTATTAATGTCAAGCAATTCCACGAAGTCACGCCTCATACTACGGAGGTTATACTCGTATTCATTACACGATAACATTTTTTGTACAATTTCTAGTACAAACGCTTGTATGAGGGAATTGTACCGTGCAAAGCGGCAAATTGTGCAAACGCTTTGGCGAATACCTGAATGACTGTACGCAAAATAGAACCTGCTCTAATACCATTCCGATAAACATACAATTTCGTTTAGTTTCATACTTTCGTTTGTACAAAAAATTGTATTGTGTAAAGCGGCCTATAAAATTATCTCTTTAGTGTTGTAGCGTAAGTGAACTTCAGTGCGTGTGCGTAGTGTGACCACTAACCCACTGCCACACACCATCTAGGAGGCTTGCAAGGAAGTCAGTAGACATATATATAGATTGGAGATAGCGTGCCACGGTGAAAACCAAAAGGTCACGTGTTCGAATCCCCCCTCTGGTATGTATGTTGTGTTCATTTATGATTGCTAGAATTATCATTTTGGAACTGATACGTTCATTTTCTTCGTCCCCGTTCGAATCATTCGAGACATTGAATTTCTATCTTTCACGATTACTCATTGCTTACAACATAATTTCGATTACTGACCTCTGCACTCTACATATAAATGTACAGCCATTGCTGCCATGCGTTCTGATTGGCTGCCTTTGGAGTCCATGCACGTCTACTGAGACGGAAAAAAAGTACTCGCTCAAATGACGAAATAAGGGATGGGAGTCCCCATCAATCCAACCATTCCTAAAAATGATCATTTTGTACGTTCATTTTTCGGCTGCCATTCGAGCTATCAATGTCAATGTCCCTGGACTTGTCCATGAAAAATGATCCTGTGATTCTGGCCTTAAATAGCGTCAATGACCTCGACTGTTGGTCGCCTGTCCCGAATGACTCCATTCCTCTGTTGCTATGTACCGATGCATACCAATGGCCGACTAAGTGTCATGATATCCCCCAAAGTGCCAAACATACCCCGGACAGAGACTTATGGAGGATATTAGTGGTCCCCTTCGCATAAACGTTGAAAAATCAGGATTCCAAGTTCATGGAACGCCTCTCATTTCGAATTCCTCCGCCTCCGAGGAAGCGAACTATTCCGCTCGCTCCTATTCTCAGTCTCGCGGCCCAACGCCTGCCATAAGCATCTCTCTTCCACACAATCGATAGCTGAGGTCATTTTGCATCACCCACATTTTAATTAATATTACTCATAGCTTAAATGTCAGTTAAGGAGGGCAATACGGACAATAGTGAAATAATATTGATAAAAGAATAAATATATACACAGGTCTGGCGTGTCTCATCAGACTCGCAGCCCAACGCCTGCCATAAGCATCTCTCCTCCACATAGACCAGGAATTTAGTTTGCCTACTATTGATTTTACAGCTGTATCCTTGGACTAAATCCTCGTGACCTCGATATTTTTTTTACACCATGGGTGGATGCTGGAAGCGGTAAATCGGACGGTACGAACTTTTGACGTAGCAGAAACGCTATGCGATATCGACTCCTTATTCGGGGAACATACAGCATAATGGTTTTACAGCAAAAAAATAGTGACCCCGATGTAACAAGGGGATATCCTAAAAAAAAAAAATTCTCCATTTATACGATTAGTAGTCAAAGCAATGGATTAAAAAAGCTTGAGGGAAAAAAGCATTAATAGGAAGGAAAATAGCAAATAGGAAAAGGGAAGGATGAAGAAAGAAAGAAAGGAAAGATGAAGAAAGGAAACAAGGAAAATAGCAAATAGGAAGGAATCGATCATACGTAGCAGAAGTTCTACACATATTTTACGCATGCGCATATTTATAGGCAAAATACTGATATTGCGTCATAAATGAGATTAATCGAAAAGAAATTGGGGCTTAAACCATTTTTTCAAATACGTCCCTGTAGAACATGAGGAATGATTTAGTATGCCGAAAATCATACAGGTCCATGACCGCAAGAATTGGATTTGATTAAAATAATATTAATAAGAAGCAATTATTTCGTCAATTCATCGAAAGATCAACCACAAACTTCGATGTTCATTGCCGGCCATCAGCATTTGATGCTGAGATTGGAGGACTATTGCGATAAATTGATAGAGTAGAGATGAATGAATGCTTATTAGGGGTTATTTAAAGAGCCACAAAAAATAAATTGAAGTCACAAACAAAAAAATATGCCACATTCGCGTAACACCAATGATTGCATTTTAAGAAAGAATAAGGATTACACGCAAATTAATCATGAAAATATTAGGGTAATGGCAATGATAAAAATACAGGCAGTCCCCGAGTTACGTATAAGATGCGTTCCGACACACGCTGCGTAAGTCTAAATTTACGTAAGTCGAAAATTTCTCCAAAACTAAGTCCGTGCTCCGGAAATTTCGATCGATGCGGGGAAATATTTCGGGCAAATGCCCTTCAGTTCATTCCAAAATCAATAATTCTTATATTTATCCTTAATTTATTTGCATAAATAAACGTTAATGTCGCCTGGAAGTTGCATCACGTGAATTACTAATCAAATTGCTTAATATCTTTACTCCGAATTGACCAATTGCACGGATCAGCGAAAGTACGGTACCTTAATGTAACTTCACTTAAAGGACGACTTATATTGATTTATTATGTAATTATGTTATTGTAGGTGCCATATAGTATTGCGTAATTTACTAGTCTATGATCATTACTGCAGTTTCTGCCTTTTAAGTTGAGTTCATTGATGGCTTTGGTGGTTTCATTGTCACAGGTTATTAGTCGTAAGAGGAGGGTAGAAGATAGGGCCAATGCCATGTCCACATTAACGCTTTACAGTCACACACACTAACATCCACACACATACTTAATCCTTCACGCACGCAGACACATTTCATTTCTCTCACTCTCACTGTGGCGTCGCCCTCTGCGCCAGCAGTTGGTGAGGTAGATGGTGAAGCGGATTCAACTTTCGCGAAGTAGCATCTTGAAGTGCCCTGCTGACCTTAGCGAACCTGCCGATGTTAGAATCCATTTGCTTAATTTTTCCGCCGCTGAATTAAAGCCATATGCAGAGACGGAGGAAAATTAGCTAGGCATTATGCATATAATTTGATGTAATCTGGCATCAATCGGAACCCGTTTCCTTTCGTAAATTTATCTGATTATTATGTGCTTGATTTTTCAAGCAAGGAACAATCTAAAAACCCAAAGCTATTATATCAACATAATAAAAATCTTCATTGCCTACTCTTCGCAAACAAGCAGAACTATAGAATAACAAAAATATAACAATATCCTAAGAATAATAACCTTTGAATAATCGAGTAAGGATAAGAAAACGGAGCTAAGGGCTAATGCTATATCATTCAAGAACCAGGCGAGCCGCAACGTTGTTATTTGCGCGACGCAATGTCTTGCACTTTAGTAGTCACTATTTCAGTACATTTACCTAACTGGAATATATCATTGGTGAATTATAAAAGCATACTTATGATTAAAATTTAAAGAATAACTTTGGCGGTTTATGTAAATGGTATGTGGCTACATAGACTAACCACCAAAATGTTGTTTTCGTTACCTTTCTTATGAAACGTAGAATATTTTCACAACTTTTATAAGCAGCTCGAATACTAATTGTCACCCGCAAACGATTCTTAAATGATATAGCATTAGCCCTTAGCTCAGTTTTCTTATCCTTACATATGTTTGCAAAGAGAGGGCAATGAAGATTGTTATTATGTTGATATAATAGCTTTGGGTTTTTAGATTGTTCCTTGTTTGAAAAATCAAGCACATAATAATCATAAATATACGAAAGGAAACAGGTTCCTATTGAAGCCACATCACATCTTATTATATGCATAATACCTAGCTAATTTTCCTCCGTCTCTGCATTAGGCTTTCAGTTACGCAAACATCAACGAAAACCCTGGAAAGTTCAATATGGTAACGTTTTAGGATATGGTGCGCTGAATTTAGGATACACTCCCTGTATCCTAAATTCGGTGGCCCCAAAATATGGCTAGCGAGTTTGAACACCATTTCAACACCGTACGCCCTAAATCCCGGGATTTAGGCACCTATCTGGCGAGAGTATGCAGATATAATGAATCAATAGAATAAAAGCAATATCATGTATATAAGTGAATGAAATAATAAAACAACAAAAAATCCGAGTAAAATAAAAATTATAAAAAATAGTGCATAGATACAGCTATAAAATCCGAGCAAACTGTATTCAAAATAAAAATGCGCAAAAATACGTAAATATGAAGAGATTAGCTACTTGAGAATTCAGTGACGAGCTGCTTTAAACCGATCTCAGGATTGCTGACTGATGACGATGAAATCAAAAGCTTTGAAGCATAACAGAACACGGTTGAAAGAATAATTCAGCTCCGTACACTGCTGCATTCATCTAAATTAAATGGGAACTGAAAAGGAATTTTTCCTCGGGCGTCTCATTGCGAGCAATGGATCAAATCACACCATGGAAAAATGGAACAGTGACATCGATGCTGCTCGACCTTGAGCAACGGACGCTCATCTCGGAGAGAAAGGGGTGGTGGGCAATGGGAGGGGGGGGGAAGAGGTCGCGGGGGAGGAGGGTGGAGGGAAGAGACTCCCCTCCACCTAAATAAGATCGGAGAGCCCGCGGCGAGGCGCTCCGAGAGGACAATGTAGGTCAACGCGATGATGATCACGAGAGAGAAGAGAACCGCCGCTGCCGCGACCCCTACACGACCTGCACTCTCCCCATCTCCTTCCTCACCTGGTACAGGTTGATGCTGCCTTGTCATCGGTAGGGGAGGGTCGGGCGATCGAGGGGGATGGATAAAAAAAACAAGGAAAACATAAAAACTCATTTTCGCGAGAGACCGCTGCTTCCGCACCGCCGTTGGCGCTCGCGACATTTCCAACGTAGGGAGGGAGTTTGGGGAGGAGAGGGGGGGAGGGAAACAAAACACTGCTCCTGACCGATGCGCCGCACGGTCGGTCAAAGCCGCCGCTCCGCGCAACATCGGGAGCTTCCACTGGGAAAGCAGAGAAAGGGGTGGGTTCAAGGGAGTACGAGCGAGGGGTGAGAGAGAGAGAGGGAGGGTGAGGTGGAGACGGTAGGGGTGGGACGAAAGCGAGTGCCCGATCGACTTGCGCTTTCAGCTCTCCGACTCGCGCTGGGATGCTCGCCCGTGCGTACCAAGGAGGCTGGAATGCACAGAGGGCGGCATGCGCATGTCGCCACTACGGGTGGCAATGGAGCCAGAATACGGGTGCTTGGGAAGGAATAGGCCCCAACTACTCCGTACCCTCCGTACAAAATAATGCGTTTTATGTGACCACTTCCGGAAATTGAATCTGCACTCAAATGTAAATAACAATATAATCGACCCCATATTGCATTTCAGAAATGCAATGGTTTGAGGCGTAACTTGATGGGACTCCTTCATGATTTAACAGGAAAGAAGAAAAACTTTGCTAGTTCCACAAATATTTATTCACATGCGACCGGTTTCGATACAGTGTATCATCTTCTGGCCAGAAGATGATACACTGTATCGAAACCGGTCACATGTGCATTTCAGAGATGTTTGCCAATCTTCCTAAGCCTATTTAAGGGGAGTAGTAATGCATTTGATCCACCTAGGATTAATTCTATTCTTCGAAACTGTTTAGAATTAAACCGATTTAAAATAAATATTAGGCGTTGGTGTTTTCCCCCTTTCAACGGCTTGTTTCATGAATTTTCAAAATGCATTCCATCTTAATACTCTTGGAGGAAGTTGAGTACGTACAATGGACTCTTCATGCTGCGCACAGAAGCTAAACATATCCTTGTACAGACTTAAATTTTAAAGGAAAATCCGAGGGTTTGCTCCTAGAATGCATTTAAAGACAAGACTACTTGAGCCATCGACAGCGACCAAGAGAATGGATTCTCTTTTCAAAGCACCATAATAGTATCCGGAAGACGGATAAAAAATCACCCTAAGTAAATTCGTGTATCTACAGCGTATGATAATACCGCGTCACTGTATTCCCATTTGCTGCCGCGCAAGGCTGGACTCCGCCGTGCAATCGAAAAACTGAGTTTATTTCCGGCGTCGCAGACGGTCGCAGATGTTTTTCAACGGATTCACACTTCTGAGGCTTCTGTGAATCTTGTGTTATGAGTGACTTACGGTTCTTCCGTATACATGTTAATTTGTTTCTACCAAAAAGCAGAAAATAGGGCCCGCTATTTTAATAATAATAACAATAAAAGATCTTTATTGGGGCGAGATTGAGACAAAACCCTTCTGTCATCTAACCCCTCGTCAAAATAAATATATAAATCATATAATGGTCAATACCTAAAACAATAACAATCTGAGGTTTGAAAAAATCATTAAAGAATATACTTCTACTCCACACTTAATCTATATTACATAAAAAATGGTGTGTGAAAGAATTTACAAAGTGGGAAAAACGTGAGGATTATTATGCTTACATCCTTTACGCAAAAACCCACTGCAGGAAAACACCCACATAAGAAGGGGGGGTGTGAAAAACCTGCGAAATCTTATTGACAGTAAAGCTAGTGTTTAAGAATAACTCAAATATAATAATATGTACATGGGAAAATTAGTAGCTAAAATATAAAATTAAAGAAAAGATAAATTACAAAAGAATTAAAAGGGAATAAGGAAAAATTACTAAACAAAAACAAACATGATATGATGCAACAACATGATGTTAAATGTGCGCCGTTTATCTTGCCATCCGTGTTCTAATCTATCATATGCATTGAGAGAGTACCGGTGACGTGTGATGCTCATGTGCCCATCTGTTGAACTTTGAGAAGTGTTTTGTCATATTTACAGGAAAAATATCCCTATAAATCAAACCCAGTGGCAACATGTCAAAGACTAAGTCACCTCTGTAAAAGACTGTCACCTTTTATTTCGTAAAGCTAACACAAAAGGCTCTGAAAACTCTTCATTCCGGAGATTTTTAACGAAAACTGAATTCCGGCTTTTTAAAAAATATTTTGTGAAGCTTTAAGTTCTTGAACATTATTAATGCGCGATAAATATGAAAAATAAAATAGCACATCACATTCACCAGCAATAGTAGAATCGCCATGCTAAATTTCAACTTCCAGTCTGAAAAAAATCTATTCATGGCATTTTGGCCTGCTGTTTTCGATTTCAACCCACTGTGGGCTGTACGTTTTGAAAAGATAAATGCAAAATATAATCCGACTTGCTACTTATGCATTGAAAGTTAAAATTTTCGACTTTCGCCATTTACCTGAGCATTTCAGAGCTTATTTTCTGTACCTTAAACGTATTGATTCTCATCGGTGAATAACACTTTGCACTGCAATGGGATTACTCGACGGAAATCTTTTTATTACGTCCCCAACAAACCAAAAATCTTGGCTAAATTGATGTACTCCTATAAAAAAGGGCAGGCTGACATTTGAGTGGAGAACCCACTAAGCCTACGAAAGCTAATTAGGAAACAGCTCACAAGCTTCCTAGTGACTTTACAACAAGCTCTACAGCTCTCGGCGTAAAGGTGAAAGGGATTCGCAGCCTATAGTCTGTATTTTATATCTTGGCAGTGACGTCACGCAGCTGAGTTGCCAGATTGTTTTGGATTCTCTCTACTTCGTTTTCTCTCGCACATTTTGGTGAACAATTGACTAACGTTTTCCGGTGTGTAATCAAAGTTTTCTTTAATTAAATATTGTACCAGTATATTTTTTTGGAAGTGAAGTTATTTTCCGTTAGTTTCCCGTGAATTCTTTTCCAGAAATTCAAGGCTTCCTCAATCTCTTATTTATCAAAGCGTATTCGCCATGAGTTGTGCAAGTGAGCT
Source organism: Platycnemis pennipes (assembly GCA_933228895.1). Classification (NCBI taxonomy): domain Eukaryota; kingdom Metazoa; phylum Arthropoda; class Insecta; order Odonata; family Platycnemididae; genus Platycnemis; species Platycnemis pennipes. The sequence continues at coordinate 61,607,261 of OW121853.1, forward strand.
CTCATGGGACATCGGAGTCAGCATACCTCACAAAAAAGTTCAGTTTCAGTGAATCAAGCAAACAAGTGCCATGCATTTAAGTTATTAGGGTTGAGTGAGTTATACCAAGGAACTTAGTAACCTCAGCAGTGTCATTGATGGCGAAATTCGTACAAAAATTGCTAATTGTGAGCTCTGCTCTCGTGTGGTGTGTACTTTGTTTTTCTCAAAGTTTTCTGCGGAGTGCAGCTGTTATGAGCAATAATTTGTGTACTAGAGTCATATGTAATACCTCCGCTGTTTAATTCGCGTGGTCGGTGATGTTAAAATTAGAATTTTTCTATGTCAATGAGTAAAGCAGACGCATGAGCTCGTGACGTGCTCTCATATTTTTCTATTTTCCTCTGACAAAAGCCTCGAAAATAACAAATAATGTGTAATAAAGGTTTGTGATGTTGATTTACTGTGGGAAAAATGGTAGGAAGTGGATTTCTTGGGATTTCGCATGAATAACTGTAAAATTTGTTTCGGTGTCGTACGAATTCGTGCTTGGCGTGACGACAGGTATATCTCTGATATTAATGAGCAACTGATGCAGCCAAAGTTACGAAGATAGTGTGATAAGTCTTCGTGAACTGCATTATAAGTGAAAAAGCATAAACCATGGTGTTTTCCGTGAGATAAGTGCTGTTGGAAAAACAATTACCGTGTCAATCAAATTCTCATTGTTGTAATGACGTAAATGTTTTGGTAATTTTGTGGTATTGCATTTATTTTTCTAAATAAAGTGATAAACAGTGTCATAAGTAAATTTTTAAGCCGTATCGTAAGAAATGAGTAGTTCCTATGTGGTTGATGCCCATGATGAATAGAATGCCTTGAGTGTGAACGTGATTTTCTGAGGAATAACTGTGTTAATACAAAGTAGAAGCCTTGACTTTAGTTCAGCGTAGAATTTCTGAGCAAATTAATTTAAAATGTAGATTCAGCTTGGTGAGTGAGGGAATCATTACAAGATGCATTATAGACTAAGGCAAACTAAAGAGATGGATGTAGGTGCACCAAGATTTATCGTTATGGTTTAACACATTTATTTCAGTATATTTTAATGTCTTGGGCAAATTATTAGATTCATAGGGATCAAAGTTTGAACCCAGTATCAGTGTGTTTTTCAGTGTTAACTTCCTGAAGCCAGTTTTTCAATGCCAGTAAACTTGTCATAGGCAGTCTCGTGGGATAATAGCTTTGATCTGCTTGCTTTCCTCAGTAAGCTTGATGTCGCTTCTGCACCTGCATAACCATTTGTAAGGAGAGAGAGTGGCTTTATTCATATAGCAAGAGGGAATAGTCAGGGAGAGGGTTGAGGTTGTTGTAATAAGAGTACGTAGTTGAGTATTTGGTAAGAATCCCTTCAAGACGTGAGACAATTACATTATTGTCTACCGTTGCCGTTAAAATCTTGTTCTGTAAACCATTTATAATTCATTACAGTGCCATGGAAAATAATTCCATTTCAAACGACTTGAAGTTCCCGCAGGGTAATTCGCTGTAGCGACAGTAAATTGTTTTGTACCTCGTAAGTTGGCAAAAAACTTGGCAACGTGTGTGATTTTTAGCTTCTCTCATTGGGGGAAAATCGATGTGTCGTCATCAATTTCGATGGCGTCACTGCCATCTAAGGCCGCACAGACTATAGCACGTTTCCTGAAATATTTCCGACATGAATTGGAAGCACGTACGTAAAGTTGGGCATATTTTACCATGCGATGTTTTCGCCCAGGAATAAAATTTATCACGTCGTAAAAGCAAAGGGAACTAATGGGATGCTATAATTACGTGAAGTGGCCTTTTCATGCGGCCAGAATTACATATTAATTGAATGCAGAAAGAACGAGCGCGAGAGTTTGTTGGTAGGCATGCATTATTTCCCAGAATTCATAGCAAGTTTAGCTATATCCAAAGAGCCACTGGGCTACAATGAAAGGTAACGAGAATGAAGTAATGAAATATCACAAGTTTGGTTCGATTCCCGTCCAAATCCTTAAAATTGTATCGGTCCTCGTTCTTATTTATTTCTCAATTAAATGTCTAAAAAAATAGGAAAAACATATGTTTTTCAAATGCCTCTACCATTAGACACTAAGTAAATGTTCACATACTTTCAATTTCAATAAAAACCAACGATACCTCGGCATATAAAAACCCTCGTGTTTTTAACTTAAAAGGAGCATTTCTGCTTTGGAATGAAAATTATTAGCCAGTCGTAGATATGGACAACCCATGAAAAATTATTAACACATATCGAGAACGTCTAGAAAACACGTTTTTCACAAAATTTCACTTAATCACAGTATTCTACCAGTTTTGATAGGTCTTTGTACTGCAACATACAGTCACTCTTTATTCCGTCCATTTGAGTTGTTCGAATGTTTTGCATAACTTCACGTCGTCAAATATTCCTATTTTTCCTCCTCTTCCGCCTTACTCTTCCCTCTATTGTGCTCGTCAACATCCAGTAAGATCACAGTACCTCGTTCTTTCAATTTCCTTGCCTTCTTCCCGCCTTTCCCACAGTATTTTCTTTTCATCTTCCCAACCGTATTTAAAAGGTCGTTAGTCACCCCCTCCACCTAACTCATCCCTTACCTTTCCCACTTCTTTTCTAGTTACGTCGTTGTTATATGGTGAGGCTGGCGTTCTTTGCGCTGCTACGGTACCCTGGTGGGTATATTGGAATAGGTAAGATTTAACGGATTGGAAAAAGGATTGAGAGAAACTCAGTGTCGGCATCAGCTTACTCTAAACGAAAGGCGCCAAGAGGTCCAAGTTCATTGTCCCTTTCGACGGACGTAGTACACAATTTGAATTTTTTTTCAAACAACACTCAAGTATAGATCATTATTTCACTGGCAAATCTACTTCCTTTCCATTCTTCACCCATCAAACCCACGTTTCATAACCAAAGTCGGCATTTGTGCTATTTTCTCATACGTCAAGATTCTGAACTTGCGCTAAGTCATGCTCCATAGTACAGTATTTACTAGTCTTTGACTAATGTTTCTGATCAAGGACTCTCTCTCTCCTCCCGCAAGTAATAATATACGCTTCCTCAGCCCACGTAATCCCTCAACATGCTCCTTATTACACGATCGATTTTCATCTAAAGGCTCTTCTAATTTTTAAATGATCCAGTGTGCCTCAGGTTGTAGCTACCAAACTTGACGTTTATTGTAGTCTATCTTTCTCGATAAAAAATCGACGACTTCGTCTTCCTGAGCCTAATCTTTAACCGAACATTCGTACGCAGAACCTCTAATGCACTCTTCACTGACCGTAGTCCCGTGGCTTACTGAATAACCCTTGCTCATCCATATCTCTTGCAAAAGTTATCAGCCCGCACCTACGCCTTCTTAACCAATTCATGTTCTACTACAGCTCTTCACATTTATTACTACTTTCGTACCTGATACAATGTCGATTAATGCACTCCTTCAGAACTCTACACTCCCCATTCTGTTTCAATGAATTTTATCAAAACTCTTTCATAATCATCAACTCTCTAAAATTTCAGTTGGCTCCAGCAAATGATGCTGTAAATCTGAATGCCAGCCGCGGTAACCAGATCGGTAACACGCCGGTTTCGCAACCCATGGATCGTGGGTTCGAACCCACTTCGGGTATGGATGCGGAGTTCGTCCTATATTTTAGAATTTAGGTAATACAGTGCGATCTACATTTTGAACTAACCGGCAAGACCTTGAGGGCGTGTGGCGGGGGTGAAAAATCACCATACATCCACTACTTATAAATTGAATCGAATCAGGCCACACTTTGTGAAAAAATGGCATACTGACAGAAAAATTTTACTTTACTTCACACACTATTGAATTACCAGACCCTACCGGTTTCGACACTCTCGTGTCATTATCAAGGGTACTCTGACATTCTCATAGTGGCGAGCCCTGTGCCTTTTATCATGTACCTGTCCCACCTTTAAAAAGCATTCCCCCATCATCCTGACCTTCAACACATTGCTTATCTCACTTAATCATACCCTCAAAGCTACCCCAACCACAACTGCAGTTCTCCCTCCCTCTTTGTGAATATATATATATATATATATATATATGGGCTCGCCACTATGAGAATGCCTGAGTACCCATTATAATGATACGAGAGTGTCGAAACCGGTAGGGCTTAGTAATTCAATAAAGTGTGTGAAAAATACATCGTTTAAGTTTTTCTGTCAGTATTCACAACTTGGATGCAACTAATAGGCGCTACTACTTCATTGAGACACGTTGGATAAGAGTCACAGGCAATTAAATGATTAGTACCTGCATTGTACGATATGACCTCATCCGTTGGAACACCAAAAACTATTTTAATACCGTTCTACTACTACTAATAGAATAATGAAAATTTTGGAGATAAGTATAAATGCAAATTGCGGTATATTACGATATCATTTCCGCTCCTTTACTTATGACTAGATCACTCGAGGTGAACAGGCCTTATCTCATTCCCTCCCGACGTGCTAAACCCAAGCACGAAACAAATGAAGGTGACGAACATCAAAGAGAGGTTGAGGCAAGAGAAGTGTTTATTCTCACAACATTAATCAACGAGTTTGAAAAAAGGCAAATGAAACGATTTCGCTTCGAAAATCGGGGGCACGCCTCGGCAGCTGGGAAGCCAACAAGCCCGGCAATTTTCCTCTTCCGATCCGAGGACATCGACGGGCAAAAAAGAGGAACGAAGGCCAAGCGCCCGCTGATTGAGAAATGACCCCGTCACAATGGCTGGACTGGAGAATTTTAAACGGGCCAAGAGGACAAAGGGACGGTCGCCCACGGCGAGCGGAACTCCCTTCCTGCTGGACGTGGGAAGTGTAAGGGGTGCTCGCAGGGTTCCAGAGGTCACGGTGAGCAGAACTGTCCCTCCATCATTGTCCTGTAGCCGGAGAGGAGGGGTCCTCGACGGATATTTGCACGGCCAGCACAATGAACACGTGACGGATGGGGATGGGAGGGATTTGACTTGAGGGGGTCAACGTCCGGTGCGGAAGGGGACCCTTTCGGACCTTTCACTCCAGTTCCCAGAGGCGACGAATCAGTAAAATGTTAAACGGAAGACATAAGGTACACTTCTTTTGTAGTGTTTCTACCGAGAAACGTAATATTTGTAAAATTCCGCTCCGAACTTTCATTATCTTAATTGCCATATGGCCCTGCAAGTAGAAGTGGGTCATATGCATTCATTCATAGATATGCGAGTATCCGAATCAGTACATGGATACCAGACGAGTACATGGGAATATATGGATACCTTCTCATTAAATGTAGATACCTAGATGAGTACAGGAGAACTCAAATGAATACGAGGGCAATTACTCGAGTACCCCGGCAAATACGGCGAATACCTGGTTGAATTCACCTCAATTTGTGAACCAAAATCAATATACTCAGGCGACCACCCAAGTACCTCGATGATAACCGGATTGTTTCGATAAAAACTATATTATTCAACCGCGGGCAAAAGCACAACTCTCGCATGGTTGTAACTACGCCCAGGTCCTGAAGTATTGGGAATCCTGAAAAAAACGAGAATATGAACGAGGAACACGAGAACGTGTTCAAATTTTAGCATCACTTACTCATGCACTCTTTGGGGAATATAAATTAATGAATATATTCAAAGATATGCCTGACTTATCAATAATTATAACACTACTTTTTAGAGACATAATTTACTTGCAGATGCACCTCTCAGCTGCTTACTGGTGGTTCATGCGCGGACTAGTATTTTCGCATGCCTAAGCGTAAATTTAATTCCCATTTTGTTTTAAAATGCACGTCTAGTAATAGTTCACTCCCCGACACACAGTCTTACGAAACATGTAGGGTATTATGTAGATGTATTCAGGAGTGTTCAAGTAGGTATTCGATTATTCGCCCAGTTGCTCAAGTACCAAGTACACTACTTTTTTATTCATCCAGATGGTCATGTAGTCATCAGGTACCCATGTATTCATTTGGGCACTCAAACACCTATGAATGAATACGCATGGCACACACGTACCTGCAAGACAGCGCAAGGGTATGCGGCAGAGTGTGACTCCACACCTGGTATGCAATATCGACGAAGAAAAAACCCGTTATTGGCAACTACACAACAAAGGTTTCAATGTTGACTCAACAAAATTCACCAAGGGAACAATGCTCCCTCGTATGCAATACAGTCTCCTACCGCAAACTAGCATCACGCGGAAAAGACATAACAAAGAATGCTTAATTTTATGGCATGAAGCAGGGGTGTTATTGGTGCATCATCAAACCAGAAAAAGAGAAATGTTTCACAAAGATGTGGACTACATTAAGACCTGGGTTTAAATATGTTACGTCATCTTTAGGCCTGCGGATACCTGAGGATTAAATAACACATTGAAAACTTGAGTTGCAATAAAAACTGCATTTGTGTGGGATTTCTTTTGGAAGACACGGCAAAGTTTAAGCAAACCATCCATGCCTCAAAATAAATACATGCATACTTAGTAAATTCAGAGGTTCATTTGGACATGCAAGAAAGGTAGCCTAGTTGCAAGTCAATAGTGCATGTTAGGTGATCTACACCCCCTTCCACACACCCTCGCGGTGGCTTGTACTGTATTGCGTAGATATAAATGTAGAAAGGTAAAAAGCTGCACTATCTATCTTAATTACCTTGCTATTAACTTTTATTTAATCAATTACTCTCCCTAACTGCCAAGATCACGACTACCCCTTCATCGATTTCCCTGCCATGCCATTCGATACGACCGAACACCCCTTCTCCCGCTTCAGTAGCGACGAAGGTAAAACTCATGGTTCCTTCAACCCCCACGTGATTTATAGTGGCAGCACGGACCCTGCCGTAATCTCGTCCCGCCTTTTTCTTCCTAACGAGGCCTATAATTACGAGTTAGATGTCAACAGAGAGAAGGAAACGTTTTAATTCATCCGGCATTTAAAAAAAATGTTCCCCCTCACATTAATAACACGGGGATGGATGACGAGCACGGGAGATTTATCCAAGAGGTGGTTTGCGCAAGGAATAATTCCACGCAGATGAAAATGGTTCTCCTTCCCTGAAATTAAATTCTTGCCGAGCGATTGGGTGATTGGAAGCTTCCTGATTTCGTAATAATTCGGAAAAGATGAAAAAGGTAGGACTTAGTATCCCTACCTTCGATTGCGTTCAAATGTTCAAACAATGAAAAGCGTCTACATTTTGGGAAGAAGAAAACACTTTCAGGTACTTTCCATGCCCTCACGAGTTCAATTTGAGCATAATTTCAATCAACAATTCATCATGTACAAACAAGTGAAAGACTGAGATTAATGCGAGAAAATATGTTTAGAAAGCAATAAAAAATAGCAAATATGTCAAAAAAAGAGAAAATTGCAAATCATTATGGGTGTAAGCCCTGATTCCTTCAATCATTACTGCTTAGCGAGATATCTTTTAGCATTGAAAAAAATGATCACTTTCGGTCGACACATCATTCGAAGCAGATTCACACGTGAATATACCCATCATCATTCCTTTCATCAAAAATATTTTTTATCTTTAGCGATTTCTTTTTTATTTGTTTCATCATGATACTAAATTCAATGTTACGTAGTCACTCGATTTTCAAAATATGACGATACGTGATTTCACATTTACCTTTCGGGTAAAAAATAAATATGAAAAAGCACAAGCATTTTAAAATAATAGAAATTAAACTATAGTATGCAAATGTAAATGTTACAACTACTTTGGGTTGCCAAGCCGTAGGATACAGACCTATCCAACACGACTGTATAGAAAAATAAAAAAAATGCGCAGAATTAAAATCGTTAAACTAGGAAAACAAAAGCCTGAGATTGAAACAGTATTATTACCTGGGAAGCCAAGTAATTTGTGATGGTTGAAGGAAGAAGTAAATAATCAGTAGATTAGTTCTGGCCAAGAGATCATTATACCGTAAGCAGAATCTACTTACGGCCGGAAACAAAAGTGTGTCTGTCAGGAAAAACTTGCTACTTTGTAGCAGTGAATCATGGACGATAACAACACCTAAGATGCCAAGGCAGGAAGAATATAAAATGTGGTGCTACAGAAGAATGACGCCGATGAACGGAATATTTTGGGTGACAAACAACGAAGTCTTGAGAAGAGTTGGATAAAAGAGAAGTGTGCTGAAGACAGAATAACTTAATCGGCTATGATGGGAGAAATGATTCACTTTGTACTAATTCCACGAATTAATTTTAACCCAACCGGTTTCGACGTTAGCACGTCATCATCAGGGGCACAATATCCCATTCTAGAGATTGTACCCCTACGTCGAATCCGGTTGGGTAAAAATTAATTCGTGGAATTAGTGCAAAGTGAATCATTTCTCCCACCATGCCGCCATTCCACAAAGTAGAGCCTGCAGCAGTTGAAGTTTTAATCGGCTATATTTTTAGGCATGATGGTCTGATGAAGAAAATAGTCGAGGGACGAGTGTATGGGAAAAATGTCAAAGGAAGGACTCGTACGAGATGTATAGAGTAATTGGCGAGGGATAAGAAAGAGGAGGACTGTGCAAATATGAATTAATTAACCGATAAGAGAAGAGAGTGGAGAGCTGCGTCATCCCATCTTAGGATTGTCGACTGATGATGATGATGAATTACGAATAGCTGAAATTTTTCCAAAAACACAACAACTAGCACTAAAATAATCCAATTTAATGAGGCTGAAGGTAGATGGGAATCGCAATACATAAGTTTATTCAGGCTTGCAATAGGGTCACATTCAAAGAGATTATGCCCCCATCAGTTTCCTAGTCCATGTCCATCTCCCAGTCATGAAGAGTACCAACAGTTTAACATAGCAAAAGCAACATTCCCTTTGAGGCAACGGACAGGGCAGGGGATAAAATATGGACAAAGTCTGAAGTCAGCTCCTCCCGTCGCAGACCCTCCCTCTGCAGCCCCCTCCCCACCACGGAGATATGAACTTTCGCCCCCCCGGCACCCCAAGGGAGTCTTTGCGCTTGTGTCCGCTCCCGCCGTCACACGCGCAAGGAAAGGGTCCTCCGTCTGTCATCAACACACCGTCGATCTCCCCTCCCCCCGAAACTTAACGGGAAAAGGATTCCGTCCAACTCTCATACCATACATCGACCTACCTCCAGATATCAGTATCGTCAGCGAAGAAAATAGATGTAGTGAATTTATTTACCAGTATTCCAGGAGAAGAAGCTGTTCTCGCAGCAAAGGAAGTGCTGCAAAAAGTGAAGACACCCACACACATTTGTGACGAACTCATATCATTATTAACAGTGTGTATTAATCAAAATTATTTCTTGTTTAACGGGAATGTGTATGAGCAATTGGAAGGTTTAGCGATGGGCTCCCCCTTATCACCCCTACTAGCCGAAATTTTTTTAAACAAACTAGAAGATAAACTTTTTCAAAGTGAAAACCCCCTCATGAAAAATGTACACTATTGGTTTCGTTATGTCGATGACATTCTATGTTTATGGACAGGAACGAAAAGACAACTGGGAAATTTCTTGAAGTTGATCAATTCTTTGCACCCCAACATCAAATTCACGATGGAATTACCAGAGGGACATTCATTAAATTTTCTGGACCTTAATATTTCAATCACAAACGGGAAACACAAGTTCACTATTTATCGTAAACCCACGTGCACCGATCAGGTCATCCACTCATCCTCTAAACATTCCATTAATCAAAAATTAGCAGCCTTTCACTGCATGCTGCACAGAGCATTAGCCGTACCATTAGAGCCAATAGCTTTCATGTCAGAAATAATCACAATTAAAAAAATTGCAGTCGCCAACGGTTACGCTGAAAAATTAATCGACGATTTACTGGCAGGCAAAAGGAAAAAAATTTTAATTAAGGATTTTTACTCCTCAACCACAAATGACAAAGGATCGTGGCGACGTCTGAAGTATGTAGGACAACCCTCTATTAAAATAGGAAATTTTCTCAAAGAAATGAACATTCATCCGGCTTATTACAATAACAGGAATCTAAAAAGCTTGCTTCCACCCATCAAAGACTCCATAAACCCAGCCCTCCATAGTGGTGTTTACCAACTGAAATGCAGTGATTGTGACGCCAAATACGTGGGACAAACGGGGAGAAACCTAGCCATTAGAGGCGAAGAACACAAACGAGACTACATCAAGAAAACGGGGATGTCCCAGTTTGCCTCCCACCTCCTTGAAGAAGGACATCAGGCGGATTTCACCCCGGAATTGCTGCACCGTGTGAAGAAAGGGTCACAAATGGACATCAGGGAGCAACTGGAAATTTTAAGAATAGTCAAGAAGAAAGAGCCCATCACTAATGACCACCTTTTCCCATTCCACTCCCCCCTCCTGGACATCCCAATTTTGCACCCGAAAAATCCCCATGACGCTAACCCACGCCGCCTTCCCTAAGTACGCTTCCTTTCCCTCTCCTCTCCCCCCCCCCCTTCCTAGGGCTTTCCATATTCCCTCACTTCCACTACTCCACCCCCTTTCCCCTCCCCACCCCTTCCACTCTTCCCCCCTTTTGGTATATAACCCACAACGACGCTACTTGTACTGCTAGTCCTATGAATATGATACAGTGTATCGAAACTAGTCAGGAAATTAAAGTTCCAAATTGTAGAAACAGCAAAGTTTTTTTATTCACAAATCAGGAAGAAAATAGTCTATAGAAACATCGATATCTATCGCCCCGTGTTCTCTATTTTTACCATCGAAGGTATTTCAGCGTTGTACCCATGGCTACTATTTGTTTATCTACCCACGGTTTCCTCAAGTTTTCTCTATGATATTTCAGACATTGATATTTCATGTAAGGAGGGTGCAACAGGTGCAGAAAAAAGCTGCATCCATTCTTAACAAATGCTCGGACGAGATGCATCTGGTCTTTGTCCCGGAACATCACAATTACATCCTTACTGTCAGGATTACATCTACATCTACACGATACCCTGCAAGCCACCGCGAGAGTGTGTGGCAGGGGTCGATTAAGTTGGAACCGAAGGAAATATTTTGTCAACAAAAGTAGAACGCTACAAAAACGAAGAAGAACGCTCGGCAGAAATACTTCCTATCTATATCTAATAACTACCCTGCAAGCCACCTCGAGGGTGTGTGGCATGGGTTGTTGTCGCCAAACATGCACTAAAGGTTACCTATACTATCAACCTAAGGATATATTTCTATGAATATATCCTTAGGTTATTTCTATGAATATATCCTTAGGTTATTTCTATGAATATATCCTTCGGTTATTTCTATGAATATATCCTTAGAAGGATATATTCTATGAATACATCCGTGGGTATCCGGTCGCATACCCATGATACCTACATCATGGGTATGCGACATTTATACGAATATCTTTAGAGTAGGCAATTCTGTGATGCTTTATGAACATTGTGGTCAGAGAACCGTTGGACGAAGACAATTTATTCATTTCGAAGGAAGACGGCTGGGCGATCGGAACATTGAACAATCTAGAATGCTAGATTTTATTCTCATGAGTCGGGTTCAAATCCAGTCGGGGGCTTAAGCGTTTTTTCTGTGTGTTCCCGGTTCTTACTTAAATTCCAAACGAAGAAAATTTTTAAATCAGTACTGTCGGATGGGAGTTAAATCTGCGGACCGCTTGACACTTTCGTTATGAGCGGGCTAATGTAGACTCCGGATTTCTCTCCACCATTCCTCACTACATGTACTTACAATCCCATTCTCACATCCCCCTCCCAGTATGAGACATCTTGTGGGATCGGTAAAGATGTGGCTAGGGTAACTGGCTTCCCATACTGACGACTCAGGTTCGAATTCCGGATGTGATATTTTTAATTTGAATAACGGTTCCAACTTGAGTGAGTCGTGGAGAGCATTTCAAGTTCAGCACTTCATCCGTCGGATGGGACCATAGAGGTTGGAATATACCGGATGAGGCATCGCCGCCTATTTGAGAAGCCAGCGGCCATCTTGGTAGGCACCGTCATATGGTGTTGCTTCTCACTATACTCGTACGGATCAAGTTCGGTCAAACTTGTGGTAGTAAGATAAATTACGGAAAGCATTTTTAAAATTCGTCAAAGAAACAGGGGAAGGTTAGAGAATACGCAAACAAGCGCCGAATATATGAAGTTTAAATAGGTTAAATTAGAACCAGTTTTAGTGATAAAATTAACTCCCAGGGGAATCAAACACATTAATACCCCACTTAAATTCCCTTAGGAAGATAAACTGGCGCCGGGTTTCTCTCCATCTTTCTTCCGTTCCCCTGAAAAATTCTTACCCCCACCCACGCCCCCACCCAATAAATCACCTATACCAAATGGTGCTAATTATCTAAGTTCCAACTGGTTGCAATGACAAGTGAGACACGTAAAAGAGGAGAAAAGACTTGAAATTCCACCATTACAGGTCCTGCGACATACCTCATTGATAGAAAGCTTATTTTTTCGCTAAACAAACTGGGCGTTTAAGTTATATGACTTTGAGTATATAAATGATTTTACCCTTTACATGATCGTATATCAGAGAAGTAAACAATAGTGACTTAACATGCTGCACCTACGGTTCCGTTACTTTCGGTATTTTCAGGCACAGAAAATGCAAATTTACCAAGTCACAGGCGTTTAATACTCTGGTCTGCAGTGGTTCAACCAGACAACGGCAGAATAAGTCCAACATATAATAGCATAACTTGAAGCTATCCATGTGGTAATAACTCCGGCATATTTTGACGAGCTAGGGTCCAACATTCTCTATAATCGACGCAACCAACAACCTCGACCACCCACCTAGATTAAAGGATTCGAGGGACGATATTTTCTCTAATGTTTTCATTTCGATATAATTCCTCAACGATGCTCATAATACCTTCGTGTGGGCAACATAACTACTCTCCCTCTTCCTTCCACCCCTCCACCCACAACCTTCCCTCCTCTCTAAAAGATTAATGTGAACAGGCGGTACGAGACAGCTGCATTTAGGACACAAGATATACTCAATTTAAAAATACGCCCGAGGATATGCATAGAATAGGTAATGGAAATAAATAGGAAACATATAAAAGGACGAACACAGTTGTTGGAATGAAGCCAGACCATAACGGAAAAAAGTCTGACTGAATCGGAATTCGAACCACGGACGCTCAACATGAATGTGAGCTAGCCAATTATGCAATCCAGCCAAAAGTAATTTTTCTCCAGGAAATAGTTTGCACGTTCAACACTGTTTTATTATGATAGACCATGGTTTCGACATAATTAGTACCATTATCAAATTAAATTGCACTTTTTTCAACTGTGCTTGTTTTCATTCATTTTTCTCCACAGTGCGTTCGTCCTTTTATGCGTTCTCTAGTGATTCTTATTTCATATCCTACGTACGTATGCATGAATATACATGTATTCGTCAATTTATATGTTACCTGTCCATTTTCATATCCTATCCTCGGGGCTGAGCTTAAAGCCACCGAGTGCGTCCACCGGGTTGCGGATGGTGGGTCGACCTCTAGATATAGAGGTTAGCTGCAGGATAAGTGAGTTAACTCATCGAATAAGCAGTCATGGACAAAAAATGGCAGCAATCCGAGGGGGTATAGGTCAATCAATGGGTAAGATAGGCCTTTAACACAGAAACCTGTGAAGATGCCGTGACTTGGCGACGAGAGGCCGCCAACATTATGCTTCCTAGCACCCGGAGGAGAGGGCAGCAGCTCTTCTTCACATAAGTGGAGGTGGAGACCACAGCGGTCGGTACAGCGACACTCATTTCACTATAGGCGTGGTAATATTTACTTTAACGGCTGTAGGACTGAGATGTGGAAGGCAAGGGGAAACCACCACATTATTATCCCGAGGACTCGCAGCTACTCCATTCCTTTCTTTCTTATCATGACGTGATGGAACCCTATCGTGTAAAATATTCCGGAGGTAAAATAGTCTCCCACAGTCCCCCATTCAGATCTCTGGGCGGGGACTACCCGAGAGAGTACATCAGTCACGCGTGATAATCATTTTAGGGTAGGAACATGGAACGTGCGATCACTCCTGACCTGCGGGAGATTGGAGAACCTTAAGGTGGAAATACGAAGAATGGGCCTCGACATATTAGGAATCAGTGAAATGTGATGGCCCGAAGAAGGAGACTTTTGGAATGGAAATTATAGAATTATTCACACTGGATCAAAAAATGGTAACGCTGAAGTTGGCATAATGCTCAGGAAGAGTGCAGGACTGCTCGTGAAGAGCTTCCTACAGTACAGTGAGAGGATTATAATGGTGAAGATTGAGACCAAGCCGACAGATACCATTGTGGTACAAGTTTACATGCCTACGTCGGACTACGAAGATGAAGAAGTGGAAGATGTCTATGAGGATATCACGGAAGTAATAAAGCACGTAAAAGGAGAAGAAAACTTAATTATTTTAGGAGATTAGAACGCTGACGTTGGCGAAGGTAAAGTTGGAAGAACAACAGGAAAATACGGCTTGGGAAATCGAAATGAAAGAGAAGAAAGACTTAAAGAATTCTGCACACAACACAAGTTGGTGGTGGGAAACACATTGTTTAAAAACCTCACCGGAGAAGATATACCTGGAAAATGTCTGGAGACAGAAGAATATTTCAAATTGACTACATTTTAGTGAAGCAGAGGTTCAGAAACCAGGTGAAGAACTGCAACAATTCCACGGGTGCAGATATCGACAGTGACCACAACTTAGTGATGTCACCTTAATGAAATGTCACTTAAAATTCAAGACATTGAAGAAATCAATGAAGAACGTATGGCAAGTAGAAAAACTAAAGGAATCTCAAACACGGCTGGCCTTCCAGAAGGCAGTGGAAAACAAAATAGAAGAGGGTTTGACTGTGAAATCAGTAGGAAAGAGATGGAAGAAAATCAAAATCGGAATACAGGAAGCAGCAAAAGAAGTTCTGGGGAGAAGAAAAGTTGTCCAGAAGAAGCCATGGATTACAGAAGTCTTAGAGTTGATTGAAGAGAGAAGAAAATGTAAAAAAATGGAAACTGAAGAAGGGCAACTTCGCTAGAAAAGAATCAGGAATGAAATAAACCGTAAAGCGAGAAAAGCAAGGCAAATGTGGATGAAGGATCTATGCTTATTTACAAAGCAACTTCGCAAAAGGAAATATGGTAGTTGCATACAGGATGGTGAGAAATCACTTCAAGGAACGGGCTGCAAGATGTAACACCAGTAGGGACAAGAATTGAGAACTCTTCATTAGCCTAAGGATAAAGTGTAGAGATGGAAGAAATACTTGGAAGCGTTGCACAATGGAAGCTATCTTAGAGCGGAAGTAATCGAAGAGGAAAATGAAGTCGATAAGGATGAATTGGGAGCCCCAATCTTAAGATCAGAATTTGATGCAGCTGTAAGGGATCTGAGGATAAATAAGGCTTCAGGAATAGATGATAGTCCTGCTGAACTAATGAAAAACGCCGAAGAGAAGACATTTACTCATCTGTACAAAACCATATGCGATATGCACTCAACAGGAGAGATACCCACGGAGAGAAGAACATCATTATCTCTATTGCCAAAAAGAAGAGAGCTGAGAACTGTGAACATTTTAGGACCATAAGCCTGACGACACATGCCTCGAAGATATTGACCAGAGTCATCTATAGAAGAACAGAGCGAAAAGTGGAGAAGTTCCTGGATGAGGACCAATTCGGGTTCAGAGGAAACAAGGGCACAAGAGAAGCGATTTTGGCCCTCAGGCTGCTTATAGAGAAGAATCTACCGACGTTTGTTGCATTTGTGGATTTGGAGGAGCCACTTGACAACGTGGATTGGAATATGATGCTAGAGGTTCTGGAAGAAATTGGAGTATCATACAATGACCGAAGAGTTATCCACAGATTGTATAAAAACCAGGTGGCTATTTTCAAATCAGGACCCAGCCAAACAGAAGCAAGCATAAAGAAAGGAGTGAGGCAAGGGTGTGCACTGCCTCCCGTATTATTCATTGTCTACATCGAGAAAGCCATCCAAGAAGTCAAAGAAAAGTCTACGGGAGTGAATATTCACGGGGAGAAAATCAGCATGCTGCGATCCGCCGATGACATAGCAGTCATGGCAGAAACAGGAGATTTAAAGAAGACACTAGAAAATGTGGAAAGAACCATGACCAGACATCATCTGAAGATCAATAAAAATAAAACTAAGGTATTGGTATGCATTAGGAGAAAGGAAGCCAGGACCAATATTAAACTAGGAAAACAAAAAACCGTACATACATCTGGAGCATTCCACTATATGGCAGCGAAGCATGGACAATAACAGCAGCAGAGAAGTCCAGGCTGGAAGTATTTGAAATATGGTGCTACCGAAGAATGATGAAGATAATATGGATCGATCGAGTGACAAACGAAGAAGTCTTAAGAGTGGGAGAGAAGAGATGTCTATTGAAAACATTACAAAGAAGATGGGACAACTTAATAGGCCACATCTTGAGACACGATGGCCTGATGAAGACAATCGTAGAGGGAAAAGTGAACGGGTAGAATGGAAAAGGCAGGTTTCATATGAGGTATATGGAGCAAGTTGTGAAGGATGTAAAAGAGAAGAGCTACGTCAATATGAAGAGGTTGGCCGATAGAAGAATCGAGTGGAGGGCTGCGTCAAACCAATCCTAGGATTGTTGACCGATGATGATGATCCTCAGTATGCTTGTATTCGCCTCAGAGCGTGTTTATATTAAAAAAAAGGGCACGGGTACAGCAGTTTGCATCGCAGAGACGGGCGCAGCGAAGGGAAATGGAGCCGCGGTGAGATGATACAAGGAGATAACGCATGGGAGAGGAAAGTGAGAGTGAAGGGACGAGGGAGATGTAGATATGCGCGGGAGGAGAAGGCGGAGAGACGAGAGACGAGCGAGGAGCAGAAGGCGAGAGACGTGGTCTCAAAGAAGGGGCATTTTTGGAGAGGGCGGATCATCACTAAGGACGAGATGCACCGACAGATTACTTCCATCATGCTCGCTCGCACATCAACTCATCAAAGAGATAAGCAAATCGGCAGAGTGAGCCGGAGAAGTTGGGCTGGAAGATGGACATGGGACATCGAATGAGGATGCCCAAGAGTTTTCATCTTCCGCGATGATACGCTATTTGAGCACGCAGCAAGCCAACGACTATTATTGCAAAGCATTTGTGGTCAAGTGATGAAAAATCGATTATTATTCCAATAAATGAATAGTTGCAATCAGAAAAGAAGAGAATCCTTCGAGACTCGGTACTGGAGTAGGATGCAGAACATAAAGTGGACGGACAAAATGAAAATTGAAGAAGTTAACAGAAGAGGCGAGGTAGAAATGTCTAAATCGCTGTATATATAGCTCATCACAACATAAACGACAGACGAAAACCTTACGTTGAGCAAAAACATGGAATACTATTAATGGTGATAGTATAAAACAATCTCGCTGCAGCAAATCGGTTTATTTATGAAATGGAGTTTATGATATTTACCGAAATGGAGTTAAGGATAACAATAACATAGTGAATAATAGCATCTCAGAAAGCTCATTTCGGTGGAATAGGTATTCTTATTGGCACTTCACGTTCGATACATCTCATTTTCGCTAGAGATGTCGACGTTTGCACGAACTCATAATATATGCAGTTAGGTAAACATAAATGTGTTATCGCAAGAAAAACTTCAGATTTTACAGCCTAATAATGTCACCGGTAGCAAAAAAAAGCTTCGCTTCGTCGTAAAAATTTTTCGCACCAAAGGTGTTTTCAATTACGGAGTCACTCAGTCATCAAGCCGAAAGCTGGTTCGATACATTAAAGGTGGAACTCGCCTCTTGCTCACCTAAAGCGGGAAAGCCATTTACTCATTCTCGGAAGGAGAGAAAGTTCCTTCCCATGAATCACTCAACGTTTTTCTTAGAAGTCCTGGTTTCTGTAAAATTGATTGGCAAGGATTCTACGAGGTTCTGTAAAAGTAATCTACTCAATAGGCGAATGTAGTGCCAGAATGTGCCCCGAAGGGTATTATTTCGGTTGAAAAAACATGAGAAGCAGACGTACGTTACGACGGAACTCAACTGTCAATGTATTTTTTAAGGATAAAGACAGCTTTACATCTATTTTTGGACTAAACTGCTTAATATAAAAAAAATTCAAAGTATTACAGATTGTTATTAATTCCTTATTATCTCGGCAGAAAATAGAAATTCTGCTCTAAGTGGTTCTGTCGTTTAAAATATTTATTTTCTGTGATTAGCGACCGCATTAAAGCTCTTTTTACGCACTTCTCACGAAGTTCTTTGTTCACCCATTTTCCGCAAGCTTTTTGTAATCAATGCCCATTGATTTAAGGTCGACAAAATACAAGCAATATGGGCTGTCAGCTTCCTTGTAACTGGACTTACATGAAGTGTTAACATTATATGTACGTATTTAGGAAGCTCATTAACCATTCATTCACACTGTCACACCCAATTTAGAATAGTATAAGGCCAGTGTAATATGCGCTATAATATGGGACCTAGGTGTGAATTAAGATTTAAAACGCCCTTTGGGAAAATAAGTGAGATCTAATGAAACCTGTTACGATAGTTGTATTACTGTTTAAGACCTAAGAAATAACATGGATAGGAATCAGTCAGGTTGTAAGTTACAGCATAAAATGAATCTTTGAAGCAAATTCGAAAACTATAAACCTATATACGACATAAAAAATAGTTTAAGATTTCCTTCTTATCGCGGTCGATTGGATTGCGAACCTTAGATTAAAGGAAAAGACTGCCGCAGAGTACCTTTTAAAATTCGTTCTACCTGCGTTCAATTAAAGATAAGAATTAACGTTGTAACACATGATAGATAAGTAACTGTGCATATAGTTTCGTTTGCAGCGTAAATGTAAATTTGCTCTTAAGACTAAAAACGATAATCGCATATACCTATATATTACTTAGTTAACCGTATAATTATGCCTTATTGAAGTAAATAATTAATAACGAAACCAATTAATAAAAGCTTATTAATTCGACACTTATGATCTTTCAGTTGCATTGGCTTAGTGCGCTTATAATAGTACCTACTAGGTATTTTTTCCATTTCAGAAACATATCTTTAATTTTCATGGCGTAAGATTTATGATGACTCGTAAATGCTTACCATACGCCCACGAGTTGGCTTGCATTCTACTCCGCAGATGCAGATGAGCATCGAAAATTGAAGGTGCATCGACCGAGGAAAGAAAATTCAAGACATCGCTTCAAAGTAACAACAACTTTGTAAAAAAATACGAAAACTTATGATCACCGTTGGCATTATATGAGGCTTTTCGTGATCCCGTAAAAAATTCAAAGCTTTAAAAATTATTAATCCAATGAGGAAATTAAATTCTTCTATAACTCTCCGCGGAGAACATCACTCTCTCCGGATCGAGAATGGCGCCATGAGCGTCGAAACGTCTCCTAGTTTACTTTGTGAGTGTCTCCTTTTTTCGTGTATCTATGTTTTGTGTTAAGTGTCCTTTTATGCGAATTATTGTGTATCCGCCTAGTGCGTCCTCTATGTGAACACACACATTTGAACGTAAAAGTTCATGCAAGAATATTCTTCAATCGGTTCAAGAGGATATATCTCCGAAAGAAAAATCTGCTACTTTGCTTGAATAGTTTAATTTTTCAATCAAAATGATATGACGTAGATTAAGACCACTCTAAAATAAAAGAGACAAATTTCATGAACGAATTCAGTTACATCTACATCTATCTACATCTACATAATACCCTGCAAGCCACCACAAGGGTGTGTGGCAGGGGGTGATTGCTCACCAAACATGCACTACATATCATGTATAAAAAAGGAATAGTATTAATATAGTAGTCAGAACTACACTATTTAAAAAGATAGAAATTGCAAAGAAAACATGCAAAAACATTCTGTTAGTAGGGTTAGCTTAAGTACTCATACCAACATGCAGCTACCAATGCTATTCATTGCTACTCTCCGATAGGACATATTTACCGTTATTAAAAAACGATAGGACATATTTACCGTTATTAAAAAACGATAGGACATATTTACCATGAGCTTCAGGGTCTGTAAACGGGCCAATGAGATGCCTCAATAACATTTTTTTTTCATTTTTGAAGCTAAAATATTTCTTAATTAGCGTTTTGATAATGCATGATGTGGGCAACTTCAAAATTCGAGGTCCAACGTAGGTCTCATGTTAATACGGCCTCTGGAAGTTTGGTGCGACGGATTTTTTCATCGATGACTCTTTGAAAAATAAAAACAACACTCCGATAGCCAGTTAAGAGGAGAGGGCTTTCAGATTTTTCCGCTTCACATGCTGCTTGAAACTTAACAAAGGCGACCTCGTCCCTCGAAGAAAGGTCGGGAGAGTGGGAGGCAACACTTGTGGCTCGTCTCCAAAGGGGTTTTGGACTCCAGATCGGTTCTGGTCCCCATCGTTTACAGCCGCGTCGTCAAAGAAGGGAGGTGAAATTAATATCTGGAGCCCGGCGGCGCCGATGCTCCACGTGGTCTGAAGCACATACGGGATGAAACTGGGATCCGGACCCTCGTGCAAGAGAAATACGGCGAACTGAAAATCAATGTCTGAAAATCGCCGATGCACCGGTGACATTAGAAAAATAAACTATCCTCGAGGCAAATACCATGACTCCAAAACGATGAACCATCCTTAGTTGCACATCAATATGAAAATAGCGCTGCGGAAACAATGCAACAATAAGCCAGCTACTCTGCTGGTTTTTTATCTCGCAATCAGACGAGAGAAAATATTTTACAAATATGAGACTGAAACCGTTATTGGTGAATATAAGATAAATATTCAAGTTTACTACTAAACCAATACAAGCTAATAATAGCTAGGACTAGCAAACTAGTTACTCATAGAAACTAAAATATTCAAAAAAGGCGAAAAAAGTCAACTTTGTCTCATATTTGTTTATCCTGATCCCATATCAGTTTATCCTGAGGATGACGCCGAGGTTTTGAAACGCGTCGAAAAAAAAATTCGAATCTGTGGGCAAGTAGGTACAAAGTTGACTTTTTTCTTCTTTTTTAAAAAATGCTGAACTACTACATCTCGCCTGATATCATTGAATTTATAAAATATTCAAGTTTAGCATAACCAAAAATGGAACTTAATAAGTTGATTTCTACGTAGATTTTGAATGTAGGCCAACAAGCCGTTTTCAAAGCGAAAAGTATAAAGCAGGCATCTTCGTAAGTGCTTCATGTAAATATCCGCATTTTCAATGCATTGAATATTTATCAAGCAAAACCTGATGCGACCAAACGGTTTGACACTCGCCGATAAAAATCAAGTTATAATGAATGCTTCAGAGGGAACTTCTACAGTGAAAAGTATGTCCCAGTAAATGTGTCTCGTTCCTCCACTACGAATATTTCACACAGCGTGGCTAAGAAACTGCAGCCTCCGTCACTGTTCGGGATCGAAGGTCGGGTCATTTTTTTTATCACTCTGGGAGCAATAGTCGCTCAGGGGGATCTGACAGGGTTGGAAAGTAGGAGAGAGCCTAGTTTATTTGATGGACACGGATGGGAATCATAACAGAGCGTAGGTTAACATTTAGACTGAATTTTTTAATTACATTTGAAGCTAGTCTTTTTACCTCCGGAGTTTGGAGGACACCCGGGAAGTTCCCGCTGAAGCACTCATTATAACTTGATTTTCATCGGCGCGCGTCAAACCGTTTGGTCGTATCAGGTTTTGCTTGATAAATTCGAACGCGAACTCTACATTCGAACACGAAAGCAGCATTAAGGAGATAGATTGCCGTACAGATAGATTTAAGATGCCTATCCTCCCATGGACAGTTAGTGACCACAACAGGCAATATAATAAGCGCTTAGGATAGCATATATTCCACAGAGAAAAAATCATTTAGGATATTTTAATTAGAAATTACATGATCAGAGTTCCACTAACTCATACTAACTACAACCCTGCAGGCGTAAAATGAAATGTTAATTATTGTATGACAGAAAATCCCTAACCGAATAATAAGAATCAGATTAATGTGTGGAAATTGCAGTGTTTCTATTTCAACCTTCATTCCTACGATGAAAGATTTCTACAGTGCTAAGCCCTTAACTATTAACTGAGAAACAGATAAAATCGTAGATTCTAATAGGTTAGTGGCCAGTGGCTGGTGCGCATGACTAACATGTTTTTATCATTAACTTTTATTGTTATTCTTAGTTGCGCATGGACCCTGTTGGATCACGCAAAGCATTATGACTTAGTTCTTTTTTAGTTCCTTTCTTATCTTCCACACTTCTCTCATTCTTTCTCCATGGATTCTCATTCTTTCTCCATGGATTCTCTTTCTTTCCTCCGTCCACTATACCCCCGGTCTCTTTGGGACTTCGTTCTCTGACATCACGTTCCACTGATGTATCTTATTTCTGTAGGTGTTTCTGTTTTCAATTTCTATAGGGTCTATTTGTGCTTTTCCTAGATCACTTCTGACTTGTGCCATCCATGGTATTTATGATTTGACACCTTGTAAATATTTAATGACCTTCTTGATAAGTCTTGTCGGTGGGAGTCTATTGATGTGTCCGAAAAATTGCAGTCTTCTTTTTCTGATATTCGCCGCTAGGTTGGACATCCTCTCTGTGGTTTTCCTAGAGTGCAGTCTGTACCCATCTTCTGTTAGTTTTGGACCGAGAATTATCCTAATGATTTTTCACTCTTCTTTTAGTATGTTCTACATGTCCCTTTTTATGTTAAGTGGAAGAGTTTCGCTTACGTACAGTGCTTCCGGTTTGATAACAGTGTTGTAATGTCTGATCTTTGTGTTTATGGAAATACATTTCTTGTTATAAGTATTGTACCTCATTAACTTTCATTATTTTCCTTAGTTCAAAAATGTAGATAATGTTAATGTTGGGCATGCTTGGAGATGCTCCGCCCCTTGCCACAAACCTTACGGGTAATCTATAGATGTAGATG
Source organism: Platycnemis pennipes (assembly GCA_933228895.1). Taxonomy (NCBI): domain Eukaryota; kingdom Metazoa; phylum Arthropoda; class Insecta; order Odonata; family Platycnemididae; genus Platycnemis; species Platycnemis pennipes. The sequence continues at coordinate 61,630,313 of OW121853.1, forward strand.
CCTTCCGTTGAGAGCCGGCTAGTGTCGACACCGGGTTTCCCTCCGACCTTCCTCCACACACAAAATTCGTGCGCCATTGTTGTTAGCATCATTAAATACAGGAAGAAGTTATTAGTGAAGTATTCGGAAACGGATAAATTTCTCACCATTTAGAATTTGTAAGATATTTCAATGCTGCAGCGGCGGTGAAATTCACATAAATTGCCATGCGAAAAAATTCACCTGGACCGGGAATCTAACCACGGACCTTTGGCTTACCGGGCCACTGCGCAGACCACTACGCTACCCAGGATCGCTAATTCGCATGGCAATTTTACCGAGGTTCAGGTACTAGATGCTGAGCCCTTGCGGTCCATCAAGGATGGCAACGCAAGGGAGACTGGGCTTCAAGGAAGCCACTACCAAAGATGAATCCCATCCAGCGCTAAAGCCGCGCTTGGCGGTAAATGTAAGATATTTCAATGCTGCCGCGTGAACGGCGGTGAAATTCACATAAATTGCCATGCGAAAAAATTCACCTGGACCGGGAATCGAACCACGGACCTCTGAAGTCATAATAGGTAAGTCATTTAGAATTGGCGAGAAATTAGGCAGAGGTAGAGAATTTCCAGGAACTGAGGAAGATCGAAGAGAAACCCCACGTCGTCCTTACCCTGCTCCTAACGAAAGGCACACTCTCTTCCGCAGCAAGGGATACGAACCCGAGCTATCGGGATAGGAAGCCTGCGATCTAGGCACCGGACCTACTAGATCCAGGAGTGTTAGTGGGAGGAGGAGTGACTGGAAGGGGGAAGGAAAGAGGTTGAATGAGGTGAGATGGGGGTGGGGAGAATAAGGGGTTGGAAGGGGGGGGAGAGGATGAGGAGGGGGAGACGAAGGAGTTTTGGAGGAGCGGCGGCGATGAAGGGAAGCGGGTAAGGGTTTCGGCTATTTCGGTACGGACGGCAATTCCCTCTCCCCCACTGCCACGACTTCGCTCCGGCGTCAAAAAAATAAATGATAAAAAGAAAAGAAACCACGTCCCGTCTTCAAAGGCCTATTTACTCCATCTCGTAAGGACGGGACGATCCACGCAATAGGGTCCCGGGCTCGGCACCAACCATTCGCTTCTCTCATTCTCTCAGCAATTATTGCTCGCAAGATATACATCTATGCTTTTATTGATCCACTGCCTCAACTTCCAGCGAAAAAACTAATAAGGAAGACAACGCCTCCCAGTCATTGAATTTTTTTAATGTAAAATACATGTTATATACACACGCAATCGACTCAGGCAGTGGTAGAAATTTTTCACCCATATAACGACCCCTACTTGAGTGATATGTGAAAGGCACTTCCAGTTCAGTACTCCGTCCGTCAGATAGGAAGTTAAACCGTAGACCCCAAAGTACCTTTTGTTAGCAGCGAACTAATTCCGAAACCAGGTTGGTATCCACCTTCCTTCAGTTCTATTAAATTTACTAGCCCTACCCAATTACAGTCTATTCTAAAGGCGCAAATGACCATAGCTACCGGTCCACTCCCTCGAATAAGAGGAACTGATTCCGCAAAAACCTTTTCAAAATCAGGTAAGTAGGTGTTATTTAGACGCATTCTTGAAACACTGGCGAGGGAGTTAAGTTACAATGCAATTGGAAAGTGGTTATCATCATCACCAGCTTTGAATTCTGTAAACGGCTTGTCGCAGCTCTCCACTCGATTCTATCCTCGATCAGCTAATAATTATTCTCTATGACACCCTTAACCTCTTGCTCCATCTAGTAGGTAATATTCTTAACTCGAATGATAAAAATTCAATTTGCAAATTTTTAGGATCCGACCCAGTAAATCTACGTAATTTCAGAATGGGGAAAAACACCAGCCTCACGATTCTCTGATCCGGAAACAATTTCCGAATTCTGCGCTAGATACCTCGACTAAAACAAACCTTTTTCTCTTTTCCGATAGAAAACACTCTCATAAGATGGGTCAGCATTCTTGCAAAGGAAGGGAACAAGAGATTCGCACCGTAATTAGTTCTCAAACGGCGTAAGAGAAAAAATACCCTTACCATATTCCCCCGTGATAGCGTACCTTGATCGACGTTTTTCCCATCCTCCTCACAACTTTGCATTCTTATGAGAGCGGATCAAAGGTTTTGGACAGCACAAAGAAAGGACTGAGAGGTTAAGGAGGAACCTTGCATATTTAATGGCGGCGGGAGGGCTTCATTTCTTAGGCAAGGACTACGTTATGGATTAGAGAAGAAAATTTTCAACAGATTCATTCTCTCCTACTTCTGAAGCGGAGGGAACTCTACAAAGACTTGAGGAAGAAACTAGGCATTTATTGATCCCAGTCTGGAGGGAAACAGTTTTAGGCATCAAAAAACTCTAGTTGCCATCTTCGTGAATAATCCAAGGCGTTCCACTTTTATGTCAATCCAATCGCATTCCCATGAGAAGACGATGAAATGACTTGGTGATGATCTAAGATCGCAAGAATTAAGTTATTGCAGTAATTTACTTCACCTCAGTAAACGAAAGAAGGGGTTCGCAAAACCAAATAAGAGTGATTTTTCTTGGATAGGTCGATTGCACGATCTGAAATTGGGGGACGACTATTTAAAATCAAGTTCTTACAGCGTCAATGAAGCTCCGCGGTTATATTTAACCATTCATTAGACGCTATCCGCTTAAGTACAATGTTTCGGATGTAAATAGGAGTAAAGTCCTCACTTGTAGTGTCAGCTATTGATTGTAATATTTTTTGCTGTTCCCTTCTTCAGTCCCTCCTCCCTTCTGCATCATCAATACTAAAATAAATATCCATTTACGAGCTTTTTACTATACTCCAGATCACAAGGCTTCTGATTGTTCCCGGTCTTTTCTTAGGGGAATTGGGTTGGTGTGATGGCTAGAGTACTGGCCTCTCATCCTGAAATTCCGGATTTGAATCCCGGCCAAGGCTCATGTAAGGCTGACACATGTTTGAGTAAAAACAGTGCTTCTTATAAGCTGGAAAACAGGGTAATTCCGCTGAAAACGAATTCCGATTGATGTCCACTGTTTTCAGTCTAAGGTTACGAAATTGTTTATTATTCAATGCTGCGGTCAATACTATTTTATTCATCTCATAAAAATATCAAAACGGTATTTCAATGTTTCAGGCTTGTAACACACAAAAATCAACAACTAACACTTTTTATAACACTGTATACGAGTGTATCACCTGCGTCACCTTCAAAAAATTATTTTTCTGGGACTAGGATGCATTTTTTTCGTGGTGTTTCCGCCACGATCTCCAATTTGCGAGCTGCGCGAAGTTGATTTATGATATTATTTAAAGCAAATCAAAACTAGCAAATATAGATTGTTTAATGATATTTCCATATGCTTAAGGTGATCAGATCTTGATCCCCACATGGACATGCGAGCGTGCGGTTGGCATGGTTTATTAGAGTTGAATACTTTTTTGGTTTCTCAAAGGCTATCAATATAGTCCCTATGAATTCATATAGCAGGTATGTTGTCAATCATAGTCTCTAATCATTCGCAGGAAGAATAACATTTTCAATCTCTCCCTGTGGGAATCCATCTTTCTGATCTTGAATTTCCTCATCAAATTGAGCCATATGCGTAGTTTTATGGGTATATTTATAGTATTATCGCAGAGCAGTTCAATAGCAGAGGATACTCTGTTAGTCAACGCAACTTCACAATCAATAATTCACAAAATTTGTAAAACATTTCAACTCCAAATAAACTCAAAAGGTTCAAAATATATTCTAACTAGCTGTATGATAGCAGTTCTCATCCGATTTTTTGTAGCAATTTTACTGGGATATTGATATAACCATCTCTCGAAAATCTCGCAGACCTTTTTTGTAAAAGTTCTAATTCTTCCATCAAATATGCCAATGAATGACACCTGACAAAGTATAAGTAGCAACTTTCTGTTAGTTATGCATATCAGTCACTAAGAACCTTTTTTACAAATCCTAATCTACGGCTTTCTAGACCAATTATTTTCGGACATTGTTGCTAATGGAGAGTCTACGTCGTTCTCATTTAATTTTTTTACAGCCCTTCAAAGATAACTTTTTCCTTTATCTGGGTGCATTTCGCTATTCTGGAGCATTCGATAGATGTTATCGAAGTTACTTAAGGGGATCCGGTTGGTTTAGAAGCTAGAGAACTGACCTTCCATCCCGAGGACCCGGGTTAGAATGCCAGTAGAAGAGGATTTTTTTTCAATAGAATAACAGTCCCTACTTAAGTGCTAACTGAAGGGCACTTCGAGTTCAGTAATCCGTCCGTCGGATGGGACGTTTAACCGTGGACCCCTATGCTCATTTCGTTAGGAGTAGGCTATAGCTGATACCGGGTCCCTCTTCAGCTTTCCTCCCTTCCCTGAAAAATTCCCTCTATTCAATCGCCCATCTATCCAAGATGGCGCAAATGAACTCAGTTGTAGGTCGTCTCCCCTGAATCTCTACTACTTTGCTCCGCGAACCGATTTCCTCTGGTGAACGCGGAAGCAAAATCGGCAAAGTTTACTACGAAGCTCATCTCGAGAAAAAGGTTTACTTAAGTTATCTTATCCCCGTCGCGGAGTAATTCAAGGGCGCTTCCGGCCTGTTCGAAAACATTGACGCCGTCGGTTGTCTGGCGATAAGGGTGGACTAATATTAAACGCACAGGAACTCAGTGTTCGCTTTCCACACTGGTCGGACACCACGGAAATTGTGCATTTTGGCGTATTCATTCGTCGTAGCTGTAGACTTGGATTTTAGGGCCCCTGACGGCTAGGGTAATATCTCTCCGTCAACATCTACCGATCACTCTGCAAGCCACCACAAGGTAGGGTAAGGAATGACTCCACGCTATCGACGAGTAAACAACGTTATTTTTACTAACTACACTGCCGGTTTTAATGGTATGGCAACTAAAGTTACTCTAGAAGGTAGTCATAAGTTATGAGTAAAAAATATGGACCCTTAATTCCAGAAGGAACGCTAGAATTCTTATGGAACAAGAGAGATTAGTGTAGAAATCTATGAACGTGCCAGAGGTGATAGGCGTAGGCAATGATACGGCGATATATTATTTTTTGCTGGAGTGGCGATTACCTATAATTAAACTATTCTGTATGTTACGATTCGGTAAACAACTCACATGCATTATATACTTGCCTAGAGACTAGAGCGATCAACTAGTAATTATTCTACCAACATTGGTTAGACGCTATTCCAATTTATTAATCCTCATTCATGAAGATTGTGTATATTCCTTGCCTGCTATTTGCCACTAGTTTGTTCCCTGCCTTCCATCCTTTCCAATCTATGTACCTGCACCTAATCCTTCTATAAACATTAAAAAAAATGGAAAAAGCCTCTTAGAAGCTGTAGTAATCATTTGGGCAATCACTGAAGAGTAAATACCTATCGTTATTTACGCTAATACGGGTTAGTGCCGTTGTGTTTGAAAGAGTTTGGTGTGATAAACACGTGACCGCAATCTGCAATAACTCTCTGAGAGCAACAAATATTAAAGGGTCCCCTATTTTTTTTACATCGCTTCGAGCGAATGGTGGAACGATTTCTTAAGGCCACCGTAAGCAGATAGCGTAGGAAAAATATCCCCATCGTTTGGAGCCCTCATCTTAGGAGTCTTACGATATATTCACCTATCATCCAAAAATCGCGTCCTATGTGCGTATCTTATTAATTACGCCCTAGTATGAGTAATGAAAAAATATTGAATTCAAACTAATGTCCATTCACTGATGAAAATGACCTTTAAAAAACTACCGTATTGAAAACAGTTGAAAACTTGGCGGTTCACAAGACGCACCTTCACTTTTGTATGGCAAGTGCCTGAGGATGAACGTTCACATATAAGACCCGGGGGTGATTTTTGAACCCTTCTAATTTTGGACTATATAGTGTGTCTAATATGCCGACAAAAACGATGGTCTTTCATAGTTTCAAATCGTTTAGATGTACGTATTTCGTGCTAGCCTACTTAAAAGACTTCTACAGAGTTGACTAAATTTCAGCCACGAATCCTCTTTCAGCTAAACGCCAGGATACTTCGGCCGTAAGAAATGCTACGTTGTTTTGGCGTTACCGTCAAAGGGGCCATCTAAGTATTTTAACCACAGATTGCGTTGCATCAGCGAGCTAAAAGCGCATTCTCCATCATTTGTTTATGGAATTCAACGAAAGGTGACTTTAATACCTCGTCAACCGAGGTAGCCAGGTCGATGAGTTGCCAGCTTGCTTACCAAAATGTAGCGGGTTCGAACCTCGCCTTGGGCATGGATGCCATGTTTGTCTTAGAATTAATCTCAGTGGCAAGTTAGGTGAGTATGTACATTATACGATTAGAAATTGGAGTAAATTCAAAATTAATTCTACTCTTTAATAAGTCACCTTTTTAAAATTAGTACTCCCTTTTATTCCCATACATTGCCAAAAAAATACGTTTTTTTATTAATTTTTTATATTATAAAATATGAACTATAAAATAACAGTGCGTCTGCGGGAATGTATGGTAGATCTAAACAAGTATTTTCTTAAAACTGGTATGCATTTAGGGCCTTCCGAAGAATTCACACAGTCACAGCAGACAGACTTAGCTTTCTGGAAACATATTATCCACTCTATTTCTTCTCTTTCCCTCACAAAGTCACCCATATTTCTCTTTTCAACCGAGCTAGGCAACAGCACCGGCTTCATATCTTTGAACCATTGCCAATAATGCGTCTGATGGGGTGCGGAGTCTCTGAACTGACATATTCCCGTGGATTTCAAGTCAGATGATTTCTTTGAGTCCGCCGCCGGGTTGAATAGGCTTTCGCAAGGGGGACCGAAATAAACAAACCCACGCGAAGGAAACTAAAGAGATGAGGAAACGCCCTTGTTCAACTAATTTCCGCGTCAGTGGTTACGAAAAAACGATGTGGGCATACCAAGTAGGTTAGAATGCACTGGAAGCGGCATCTGGGCGGATTTGAGAGGCCAGGTCGGCCATATTTGTTTGCACCGACGTATTTTGTTACTACTCGCGAATGAAGTCGTTTTCGCCAGCGGTAAAATTTAGAGTGGTAAGACGAATAATGGAATGCATTTTGAAAAGTCGTCTAATAAACGGTGGAAAGTGCGCAAACTCGTAAACAACCGCCAAATATGTAGTATCATTAGATTAAATTCGAACAAGGTTTTGTAAATAAAATTAACTACAAGGGAAATTTAATGGACTAACTCCCTGAAATAACCTGAGAAATATCGACTGACGCTGCTGCGACAAAATTTGAGTACGACTTCATTGATATTTATGTTTTAATACACATGAAGTCTCTATAATTATTATCACTTATTTTAGCAATTCTAAACCTCAATCCATACATAACTATTTAACGAATCGTGTCCTAAAAGTTGCCATTAAGTACACAAAAAATTTACTAATGTATTTTCCTATCATCTCTAAAGGAGTCTAGCTGAATTATCGCTAGCATGCAAGACTGTAGACCCTTCTATACGGATGAATGGAGCATATAATAGAAATCATATGATGAAAAGACGATCTGTGATTTAAAAATGTGATACAAACATCTACGATATTAAAAACAATTATTACCAGGGATAAAGAAAGTAAATAGCTGCGATAAGTATTATGAGTGATCGAAAAAATTGAAAAATATCCATCGAAGCTATAATTTGTGATTCACATATATCATACCTACTTACGTTTATGGCCATACCGGCCTGCGTCCTACAAATATCTGGATATGAATCAACTTGCACGAAACTCTGTACGTTTAAGAGCTCTGGGGTAAGGGAAGAGGGGACCATACGACCTCATCTGGCACAGGTTAAATAAAGAAAATATCAAATACGAGAGACAATAGAAAACGCATTGTTTTTCGCCGAGGATGTGTCTGATCCTTCACAAACACCCCCTTTCTGGTTTCATTGACACTCGTAGGGTAGGATTCGTATGATCAGGAAAACAAGATCGGAGAGTAGCACATTAGTACTTCAAGCCTCCTTGGGAGGGCATACAGTAACAGTGATAAGAGTAATTGTAATTTCGATAATTAAGTTAACCTCAAATTTCTCCATATATCCAGCAGTCTCTTTCGGGAGCCGCCTCCTTTGTCGTCCGAACTTTCGCGTCCATTGCAGGCCGCATCATCAGGGTGAAATACGCTTATTTCACCCATATGATGCGGCCTGCAATGGACGCGAAATCTCGGACGAAAAAGCTCCAAACGCGGCGGTTCCCGAAAGAGACAACCGGAAATTCTCAATGCTGCGAAAACCTCCGCTGAATTTCTTCATATATTTTCGGAAAAATTATAGTGTACGTAGTGTAAAAGGCATAAAAAATTATAAACAGCATTATATTAAAGGATGAAAGGTGGAATAATTGAAGAATGCGACCGGTATGATAAGAAAGAAACGTTACCATCAATCCGAAAAATCCTGCTGATTATAAATGCGTAATTAACGTAGCACTGCGAGCTTTTCATCTCGTTACATACACTAAAGGAAATGCTGAGCAGAATTACTGACGGCAAATACAAACTCTGCCCATGCAATAGCAAGACATTTTATCTCAACTCTTCAAAGCAACTCATTTCAACCGTTTACTTCGACGGTTCACAAACACATGCATAGTGATCTGCAGATGGCTTAAAAGTTGACATGATGTCCCGTCGCACGTGAGAAAATTTATTCTGACACATCATGGGAAAAGATCGTATGCTGATAATACAGGCATGAATCTGTTTTAAGGGGCTCCAAATACCAAAGTTTGTTTTATTGTTTGTCTTACTTAAGTATAAGCGCAAGAGACCATCCACACATCACGCATATAATTATTAAGGGGGGAGGGATAGGGGTAAATACTACTGTACTATGGACAGAGGATGATGCGGGGCCCAGCCTTCTGTTACTTTGGGAGAAAGTTACATACTAAATCTACTCTTTACTCAAATAATTGATGATCCAAATAATATTTAGCAAATAAATATTGAGAAATAAATAAGGCATTTATAATAAAGGTTTGTTTTGCTAAAAAGGTACGTTCGCAGAGTTACGTAATTTAAAATGGGTAAATAGGTCTATGGATGAATGGATGAACACAAGCATCATGATAGGATAGGAACTGAGGTGGATATGAACCTCCAACCATCAATTTACTACGCTGGGATGCCGCTGACCTGGCTACCAAGATATGCTTAGTGCGCTGATGGAAGCAGGAAAAGGAAATAAAGTTGCCTATTATGCATAAAAATAAACTGCGGGGAATTGGATGAAATTCACATGAAACCACGTAGGTACGAGGATATTTTTGCTTCCCAATTTCTGCCTCCGCCAAAGGTAAGGTAACATCCAGCCGTCCCACATCTCCCACCCCATTTACGTAACATCCCCAAAACGTGGTACGACATCCCCCTACATCCACGACACAAACACACTCACCACTGCCAACCACCCCCCGGCTTGCACTTGACAAGACGGCCGCGGTTTTTCCCGAGAACAGCAAATAGCGCCTCATTAGCCCCGAAGGGACTGGAGGGCGAAGATGGGAGACGAGGGAACGGGGAGGAAGAGGGGAGGAAAGAGAGAGGGGAAGGGGTGAGAGAGGGAGGGAGAAAGAGAGAGTCAGGCCGACTCCGAAAGAAGACGAGGGGTAAGGGAGGCGCCACATCGATCACCTCGCTTCACAAGCTGTGCGATACGGCGATATATCGACTTGGTGTGTAAGTTTCACACTTCGGTATGGTGAAAACACTGACTGAACCGATTCAGCTAGTTTCGATAATTGATGCCCATGAGTGCACGAATGTAGACCAAAACTATCGATCCTTCAATAGGAACGGATGATATAATCGACTTTACGGTACATACAATACAATCATTTAAGTGCATGTACGTATTTGGGGATAACTCACTCCCTGCCACAAACCATTGAGGTGGCTTGCAGGGTAGATTTAGATTAACAATAATTATCACGTGGACGATCTTGACGATAATTATGAAGCGAAAGACGTAGACAATAATTATCGATGGAGAAATAATGCAGTTAGTACATATTCCACAGATTAAATTTAAACCCAACCGGTTTCGACGTTATCACGTCATTTTCAAGGGTACAATCTCAAGGAGATAGTACCCTTCTACAAGGGAGATTGTACCCTTGAAAATGACGTGCTAACGTCGAAACCGGTTGGGTTTAAAATTAATCTGTGGAATAAGTACTAAGTGAATTAGTTCTACCATTATACCGTCATTCCACAAAGTAGAGCCTGCAACATTTGAAATTGTAATTTTTATCGACTTATTGATATGCGCGGACTATAACGTGGGCGATTTAAAAGTCTTAATGATATAATCTTATGGACAGTTAGGACGATTGACATCGGGAGGACAGTAAGAACCACCATCATCAGTATATCATCGGCTATTATTGAAGAAGCCGAAAATCATCGTTGTCGATATATCGTTACGATCTCGATAATTCTGTTTCGATGGTCGATATTGAGAATTGAATATCGCATAGCCATACCAACGCCATGCGAAAAATTTCCTCCCGACACCCCCCTCCCCCACACTTCTCCGTCCCGCTGACAAAATGAGGGGGTGGGGTGGGAGGGATGGAAGGAAGGGTACGGCGGCGGAGCGGGAGGGGCTAGGGGCTCCCTCGCCACCAAGGGAAGAAGGCCTTAAGGGTCTTTTCGGAAAGCAGGGGAGGGGTAGAGGGAGGGAGGGTTTTGAAGGGAGAAATTGGGTCCTCCAGGTGTAGCACCGCCAATCTACTGACCTGGTAGAGTGGGATTCCCCGCCGCTGCGGTCGGCTGGTCCATTGCGACCAATCTATTGAAAAGGACCCAATCCCATCTGCCTACGTAGCGCCAAACGACAGACCACACTTGCGAAGGTGAAATTTTCCGAGTGAAAAAGGGAAGGGAGAAGTGCTGCATATAACTACACACGATCCAATGACCCAGAAGGCCGCGATAGGCAGGTCGATAGCGCTCGAAGCCCTCATCCAATAGGTCGCGGGTTCGAACCCCAAGTCGGTCGCGGTAACTCGTTTCGGTAAAGCGTCGGCCCTATAGCCCTAATGAATTTTGAATATGCCTCGGGATTGAGCTTAGAATCAGTTATGCTTGCAGACTAATTCTAACACTCGAATCCTTTCTCTCCCGTGGAAGTAGAGTTAGTCTTATGTTTTAGCTCTGGTTACACAGTGCGACATAGCTCCAGATGTTTGTATTGCTTACCTCAATTATTACCTACCACCCAAAAGGCAGGTGTTAATTGAACCCTATTCAAATGAACAGTGTACATATCGTACAATCGACCCAAAAAACATTATTTTCCAATTAATTCTGCGTTATTTAACGATAACTCTAATAATTTTGGATGAGGTAATCAGTGTTCGACACACAAACCGAAATTTAAATACTTGGAAAGGAGTGGACACATCCAAACACCTTAAGTCAAATTACCTATTGGTGCCTGATCCTTGTGTGGATTCCGTTACGTTATCAATAACAACAGTTATCCACATATTCAGTTAAAAATATTTTGCGAACCCCAACTTACTATGGTAGACTGGACCATGATCTCAAAATTAGAGAAATTGATTGCCGAACTGACAGATTCAAAATGTCCTTTTTCCCTCGTACAATTAGGGATATGAATAGCGGTAAATATATGCAATACGAGTGAATCAATGGTTAGCATAGGTAGTTGCAAGTTGGTAGAGGGACTTTGAGCTAACCCAACTAACGGCATTATATTGCTTGCTTGCTTTGTAATTTTATCTTTTTTAAAAAGAATTAAAGTTTAGACTAGTATTTATTATTAATTTTTTATGCGTGATATGCAAGTTTGGTGAGAATTCACCCCTTTATGGTGGCTTGCAGGGTATTATGTAGATGTAGAATAGAGCTCTTCAACACTTTCTCCAGGACCTAGGAATGACTAGGGGAAAAATAACCCCACCTGAAAGTAGTGCAAACGTGCGCTAAGTAAGCGACATACTCATGGAATACTAATGCAGAACTACCGGCCTAATTTTACGTTTTCCTTGAAATAATTATGGTGATTTTCATCATTAAAAGCCTAAACGCATAGTATTGTAGGTATTTAAAATTCCTAGCAAGGAACATGAGATGAGCTAAACGTATGATCCGCATTACTTCATCGTTAAAAATAGTTCTTTGAGTACTTCTGCAGTTGCAAATGACAAGAACACGTGCATTCTTGAATTTTTCTGAGCGCGATGGTGCCGTGAACCGAAGTTTTTTTTTTACCTCGAGGGTGGAATTCATCGCTTCATAGCACGTAATCAATAGAACAACGGCTTAGTCATAAAAGTTTGTCCCTTCATTACTCGTGGCGTTTTGTTTTCTGAAGCAGGAGTATGCTACAGTGCACGAGAATATTTTTCGAGAGCTAATACTGATTATCACCGAAATGTCAATACATATTTCATTGGGAACGTCAATAATCATGGTGCGGTTTCGTCGGAGATATTGAGGCGAGTGTGGGAAAAGGGTGGGCGGGAGAAGAGATTTAGGCGTCTTCGCGTATTCTGCATGAACCAATAAAATCTGCAATGAATGTGTATAGTTTTTGTTAATAATTTCTTCACATGTTTTGTGAAACGTGAACTTTTTTGAGTCTGCTCCGCACGGTATAAATAGAAATCTCTGAAGTCTGGAGAAAACTACAAAAGAATCTATCGATTCTACTCCATAAATAAATATAATGTAATATAAAAAAAGATAAGCCTAAAACACGCACGATCTGAGCAAAATTTAATGTAACTTTTTCTCTAGAGTCTTTAGAGTCATAAATTTCATCAACATGAAACTTTGTGAATCATTCAATTTCGTTGACCTAATAGTCTCGGGTTCGAATCAACTCACTTTTAATGAGAATACACGGTAAAACAGGATTTCAGCATGCAACATTATATTCTTTTCAAGTATTAAATTACTATTTATCAACCTATACATACCGGGCATGTAATAATGCAAATGGAGCACCATAAAAATTCTATTTCGTAATAGAAAATGTAATTGTGAAAAAAGTTGATGAAATATGCTGATGATTTGGTAAAATTTTGCAATACTGAAAAAACCTGCGTCATGACGACATGCGCATTGCTAAAGTTAACTCTAGTGTGAAGGCATGGGGAGGATAAGTCTGGAAATGCCGCCAAAAAATGTTTAAATTGGCAAAATCATGGCGGAGCGAGCTAAAGGAGGTTATAGGCACAGCTCCCCAGTAATAAGTAAAACTAGAAGAATACGGGACAATCTACTCGGCTATATATTAAGATATGTTGATCTGGTGTCGTGGTAGACAGTCGAGCAGGTACAAGTGAACAGGATTAATGGCAAAGGAAGACCTCATATCTGATACCTTAAGCAGGAAGAAAAGGATGTTAAAAAAGTATTATTTTAATGTGGAGAGGTTAGCCGATAGGAGAATTGATAGGAGGGCTAAATCAAACCAACCAACACTGACGATTAGTGATTATGAATAGAGTGGTAGCCATTAGACCATGAACACAATGAATGCCTGTGATTATTCACCCCTGCCACACACTTGTGTGACTTGCTAGGTTCCCTGCAGATTAAATGTGAAGAATGTTAAGGGAAGGAGAGGAATAAAAAGGGGGAGAGGGGAAGGAGGGCGGGGGGAGAAGGGAGTAACAGAAAGTCTCGCACTTGACGTGAGGAATGAATGCGTGAGGAGGGCAGGGGAGAGGTTTATAAGTAGATCGTGACCTTTTCTTTTTTTATTTTCGCGGGAAATGCGGGGTGGGTGTTGAGGGTAAGGGGGAGGGGGGAAAGAGAGAATTGAGGGAGGAGGAGGAGGATGAGGCTGGAGCGTGACGAGAGGGGGGTAAGGTGTTTCGGGGTATGTCGGGAGAAAAGAAAGGAGGAGGATGCTCCGGGAAGTTCCCTCGCCGCGGTGGATGATGGGAAAAGGGTCGGTGGTGAGCCTTGGAGGAGAGGGAATGGTTTTTTAAAGCGAGAGAGCGTTGAGGAACGGTTAAAGACGAAGGTGATGGGTGAGAGAGAGAAAGGGGATGGAGCAGGGTGAGAAGACAACTGCTACGGTATCCATGGAGAGTTCAATTTTCCAAAACATTCGGACGCGGAGTAAAGGTGCTCACCTCGGCGAAAGACACGTCGATGGAGAAGTTTCCTCGGATTCCCAGCCGGGTGAGGGCGTTGATAGACACCAACGTTTCCAAAGAGTACACTGCCATCGTCTTTAGGGTTAGTCTCACTGAAGACAGTGGCAGAGTACGCCTTCGTAACTTCTCCATCAGTATTCCCCGGGAAAACCTACGCTCTTTAAACTAAATGCCATATCACACAAGTCATAGATTGTAAAACTCGTGGAAACTGCATGTATGGCATTACAATAATAATAAACTGTCTTTTTGTTGGTTGAGTTTGAGACTACATCGTCACTTTTTGCATCTAATCTTTCAACAATTCTAATTACGATATTTAGAGAAAGAATATATGGACAAATACTTGGTAAAATACAAAAACAATAGATATACATCCATATTTTACAAATATTCGAAATTCAATGAATATTAGACTAAATAACTACAAATAAGGACGGTAAACTACAGCACGACAGGAGGACTGGGGCTATTCTCTCCGCAGTTGCTCACGTATTCGGGAAGTTTTAGTTAGGTTAGTTATTCAGGGGAGGCGACCGAAAGCTGAGGTCATTTGCGCCATTTCAGGACAGGTGGGCAATTTGGTAAGGGTAGGAACGTTACAGGTTATGGAGGAAAGATGGAGGGAAACCCGGCGTCGGCATCCGCCTACTCTTAACAACAGGAGACAAGGGGAATACGGCTTAGCGTCCCATCTGACGGACGAAGTACTGAACCTTAAATTCCCTCCACTAGGCACTCAATTAGGGACAGGTTTGCCACGCCACTGCCTCGAAACGAACCAGGGCTCTCGGCATGGGAGGCCAGTACTCTAGCCACCACACCAACCCTCGGGAAGTTTTCAACGCAATTCTTTGCTTCACACGATGCAATTTACATTTCTCATATATTCCAAGCATTTGAATTCAAAATGACACGCCTCGAAGAAAACGGCAGAAACATATTTTAATTGCCGCATCGAGAGCGTTGAAAATTGCGAGAGGAAAAAGGTTTTCTAGATCGGGAATCGAACTTCGAACACTTGGCTGATTACGCTTTTCCATAATAAGATCTCTCCTCGTGAAAAATAACTTTTTCGAAAGCCCGATTCAGCCTTTCGAGTGCCCAATGCTTGATGGAACTCGGTCGCGAATGAGAACCGACTGGTCCTCCCAAAAACTGTCTTAGGAATCAGGAACCCTGGGTAGTATGGTAGCCTTGTCATTGCCTCTGTAACCCTAAGGTCCGTGGTTCAATTCCAGGTCCGAGGGATAATAATATTAGTGGGGATTTTTTCATGATAATGAAAAAAGAAAGCAGGGTATTTCGCAAAGAAAACTCACATGCACGTACCTCAATTTCGACCGCTGCATTGGAAGGCTTGGTTGGGAAACTCTGGTGACTGGGAGAGTGCATGCCGGTCTAAAGGTACTAAAGAAATTACGAACCGTATATTTTCTAGCCTGACACGGCAGATATATTTTTCTACTTCCACACCATGTCAGCAGGACGAAAAGAAGCCACTATGTAAGTGATCTATTGTCGAACCGAAATATTCGCTTTTTACCAATGACCATTATGAAACAAAATACAAAAAAAAGCTTCGTAGTTCCCAAAAATTACGTCCCCTTCACCACCGTATCACCCCCTTCACTTTTATTCCTTTCAACCTTTTCAAAGATATTAACCTGCCCCCCCCCCCACCCCCCCCACGCCATACTAATAAGCGGAAGCTCACAGGGTAACACGTACATTTTAATTAAGACAAGGCAGACGTGTGTTACCACTACGAAGAATTTTGAGCTTTAAAAAACTCGATATGGATAATAATTTTCAGAATCAACTTTCGTGTTTACGTAGGGAGAGTAATTTAATCCAACTTACATTCCAGGAAATGACACGATATGTCCGGGTAAAGGATCAGGACAGCGGAGCATACCTGTAACAAAAATCGAGAAATTAGTGCATACGGACACAAGAGACTGAAATCAACAGTTACATATTGCTATTTACAGTTGATACAGTAACATATTGCTAATTTTTCCGCATTTAAAAGGATCCATTACTTTTTGACAAGCACGGATATACGAGTCAAGTATTTTCTGAGAATAAATTTATTTGCTATGAAATTTGAAACAAATGATGATGTTAGTAAAGATGATGACATTTGGTTTCATGCATTAATCTGAAAATCACCTACGAAACTAACCAGCAAAAATGTATTCACTGGCATCCTCTTAAGGCATATCAATTTTAAAATATTCATCAATATCATCATCACAGCCAACAATCCTAAGATTACAGCGAGGCAACTCTTCTCAAGTCTAGGACATTGTTTGAACTGTTCACATTTGCATAAGTCTCCTCTTTTACGTCCTCTGCTGCTTGTTTCATACATCTAATGAATTCCATACCAAAACGGGTGGATAGCCGTCGTATCATTTGCAACACGGAAATGACTGTCACATGGAAAAGTGTTAGGAATGAGGAACAGTGTAAACTATCGGAACAACTTATCACGTCTCGCGGTTGCTGTCAATAGAGCTGACCGCAAAAGGCAAGTCACCAGTTCTTCCTCATGACCCAAAGCTTGGAGCGAGCAGTGGGCTGAACCGGAATGCGAGATGGACTGGAACTATCATGTGCAACCCCGCGCAGGAAGCCTACTCGCTCAGCTTGCCGTCCCGGTACTTGAATGGAACATCTGCCCCTCAACTGCGCGGCGGAGAATGACGGGAAAATAAGCGAAGAGTGGGAAAAACAAAAGAGAACAATCGGGCGCTCTCAATCCCATTAGGGAGAAGGATACGGACGAACGGTGCGGCGTCGTCGGCCGCAATCCATCTTCATCTCGCGCTCGCCTTCACTCCTCACATCTTCAAGGATTCACGGCTCACACACTTCCACCTCGAAGTGTTACATGCAGTCACTTCACATCTTGTTGACGCCAAAACTTAAAGAGAAGCGAACTACATTGCGAGCAAAATCCGAGAATGCTGTTAACGGTCGGACGCCAAATGCGCTTCAGAACCAATCTTCCATTTCATCCACGACGAGTAAATAATATAACTAATGAAATCTACTGAAAGAAAGTATGCTCAGCGTTGATAATGCTCTCAAAAAAGCTTATTAGATAAACCATCTTGTACAAAAAGCTTTGACATAGATGGGTACATCCTTTGCATTAATGTCCAAGCGCCCGTCATTTTGGTATTGAAGTATATTCTGTTTTCCGGTAATATTTAATGCCCTAAGGAGACAAAGATATGTTCCGAAAAGACTATATAATTATCACCTGATATCCTGGGTGGGAAGAAATTGCATATTTCCATTTTTCGGAAGAAATTCATAAATGATGCAATAAATTACTTCTCCTCATTCTGGAATATTTAGTAATGAAGGATCCTAATTCCAAACTACACATTCCTAATTTCACATTCTTGAGAAGTAGAAAGAAGTATTGTCAGCTATAGTCATTACTCAAAATGTTATTCAAAGTATTTATAGCTTTTTTTAATGGTACGAAACATTAATGGTTGAAATTCTAATGCGTAAGATTATTGCCCCTTAGGTTTAGGTTTACCCAAGGTTCACTCAAGAAAGTTTTTTGGATTAGTAGGTTTTAAGTAAGTTCATGGAATTACGAATGGAATATGGGGAAAAATAGCAAGAGGTTAAATTTACTACAGGAACACTCCAAAAAGAGTTCTACTCACTCTAGTTTCTTAATAATGCGGCAGCAGTCAGCCGTGACGAAATGAGATTTTGATGACTTCATAAAGGCCGCTGAGAAAAGGGAATTCAACCACTACACGACGCTGCACTTCTCTATTATGAAGATATTTCATCCAGCGAGACAACTTTCGACCGTCTTGAGTCAACTTCCGTCGGAGAAAGGCGCTCTAAAAAATACCAAAACGGACAGGCGGAATTTATCAAGACGGAGGGGAAAAAAAAAAGTCCTTAGCTTGGGCGGAAACTGAGGAGGAAGTGACGTCGTCACGTTGTCTCGGGACAAATATTATTTAGCGTATTAGAAGTTCTAGGCTCAGATTGCATTAGGCTTCCGATTTGAATGAAATAGCTTGACGCCAACATTCTAGGATTAAAAAAAAGTAAATTTATTGCCGGATATCAATTTTTTTCAGGCACACATCAATAGAATGAAGAAAAAAGGCAATTAAAAAGTAGGCATGGGTGAATTGGAACTTGTATTGAGGAGAAAGATGTTCTTTGCGAGTGATTTTGCAACTTACTCAAATGTTTAAAAAAAATGTTTGGCTTCATTTTGTACGGTTTAGGACCCTTATTATGATTCGCTAGTAATTCCTTCAGGACGAGAAAATTCAAGAAGCCTTACACGTTTGTGCTGACGGATCGTTTTTCTTCTGGATGAGAAAAATTCAATTTTTTAGAAATGACGGGATCAAAGAGTATTTTCCCAAAGACAAAATCCGAACCAAAACTGTCTCATCTCTGGTTTCGGGTCTGAATCTACAATTAAAGGTGATTCAGACCGGGAGGAAAGGCACAAGGATGGGAATGAAAGTGTTAGAAGGAAGGGCGGAGAGAAACCTGGCGTCGTCATTAGCCTGCACTTAATGAAAGAAGCCATGGGGGCAACGGCGTAACAACCCATCCGACGGACGGAGTACAGAACTCGAATTCTTCACCACAAAGTACTCAAGAAGGAGTCGGTTTACCAAATAATAATATCTGCCACAGGTAGATTCAAGCCCTGCCCCTTGGGGTGGAAGGCCAGTGCTCTAACCACAACAGATAACTAGAGGGATATCCCGTATTTTGAAATTATATTCATTTCAATTTAATACAAATATCCATTTAAATGCATTAATATTGCTGGAAGAAGATATGTTCAGAGCCATAACCTTACAGTGTTACGGTTTTGGGGATGTTTTCTTCCAACGTCGTTATTGCCGTAGATACGTTCCTCTTATACTCAATGGTCGCGTTCAGCAGATATTTCCGGTGTCTTACCCTTGAGCCATCGGTGGGCATTCAACGTTGCCATCGCCTGAACAATTCCAACCAAGACTCACTCACCAGTCACCAGCAGCGTCGGAAGTGGGGGGCAGAGGGGGCATTCGCCCCCCCCCCCCCCCCCAGAATTTGCCCCGGGCCCTTGAGGAATGAGTAGTCTTCATTAATAAAAATTAAATTTTACTTGTTTCCAGCTTGCCTTTACCCTTCTGACACATATTCTACCTCCTTCATATGCACTTTTAGCGGAATTCTAGTCTCTACCCCCTTCTATCTGCAGAAAAATACGGGCCCTTTTCATAGGAGCCGGGTCCTTTTCTTAAGAGCCGGGCCCTTTTCAAGGTTGGCCCCTCCCAGGGAAAATAGTTCCGACGCCCCTGCCAGTCACGTGGTATTAAAGTAAACATACGAAAATGGGGTTTTGTGGTGGCCTAGTGGGTAGAGCAATGACCTACTGACCGTAGGGCCCCGGGTTCAAAACCAGGGCAAGAGCCTTTCTGGACACCCTCGCGACCACCCTCACCTTCGGACACCCATCTAAAATCTTCGCGATTCGATTTTCTGCGTGTCAGAACTTCGTAGGAAATCGCAGGTGGCCCAGGGAAAGGAACTGGCCCTCCTACCCTGAATGTGTAAATTTCACACGCCATTGGGTGTGTGAGCTCGGGGTGAGCTCCACTATCACCTATCAAAGACCAACCTTCGGGTTGAATCACTGAGTGAGTGACGAAAATAGGCTTGAATTGACGGCATCATTATAATTACTACAAATTTAATTATCTGATATACTTAGTCAATTTCAAGCCTGTACTCAATTTAAAGTATTTTTTTGACGTTCTCAGTAATTTACAATGTGATTCCGTCGTAATTATATGTTCAGGTTATAACCGCAGACGAATTCCTGGTCACCGCCATATTGTTTCTCAACATGTTGAAGCTATTCACCGGTTCAAATTTCCCTGTGGAAAAAATGGCAGTTGACCCATGACATCTCGACTCACCGGCGAGTAGCCATTGAGCGTTCAGCAAAAAGTTCCCACCGGTTCTTTAACTGCCGAGTCTGCTGAACACGACCAGTGCATAAATTAAACATTCACGTCCATGGTTAACTGTGATTCTCACTTCAAAAGCAAACTTAAATACATATTGTACGGAGACATAGTCCGCGAACCCCCACCGCCCCCCACTCCACCCCATTTCTTACCCCCGCTCCACCCCACTTCCGCCCTCCCCCTCCCTCATCAAACCAACCCTACGCCCTCGGTCGTCAACGATATCTCGACTACTTCCCGTTCGCCCCGAGTCGAAAACTTCCTACCTTGAAAAGTCCTCTCGGAAACGTATGTGCCTTATCGATATCATTAGAGGCTGTCACGCGAGGGATCTTGCGTTCGAATCTCTGCCAGTAGACAGTTCTGACGAAGGTCCTTATCGTTCGGCTGGGAGTATTTTTTTTCATTCTCTCCAGCCTTTCATTATTCGATCACGAAAATGTTGGCGAGGAGGGAGGGCACGAGAGGAATACCAGAGAAAAAACAACTCGCTGGGGAAGCGACGCGGATTGGAGCGAGGGGTGCATTTCACAAATTCTTCCTATTTTTAAACCCCGTGCCGATTCACGTTTTTGTGACTCGAGCTCATTAGCGATTGGGGAGGTCGCGCGAAATATCGACAAAAGCTCGGATGTTCTTTGGAGGACGTGAAGACTTGGTCACGGTCGTGGGTGTATCCGCCGAAGGCATAACATTGACGAAAATATATTCGACCTTTGGGAAGAGGAATACTGAGCGCCTATAACATCGTCATCATGAGTGTTCTACTAATAATGGTATGCAGTAGTTGTAGAATTCGGTATTGAGGTGCTCCAACGGTTGAGGTAATATTGCACCAGCTAACCTATAATCAATTCTGATGCTAACATTCTTATTATGTGGATACTAAACATCTAGCTGGTTATGACCCTATTATCTAGCATGTCTCCATTAAATATCCTAGTTGCATGTCAATAGTTCATGTTTAGTGATCTTCACCTCCTGCCACACACCCTCGTGTTGGCTCGCAGGGTATTACGTAAATGTAGATATAATCTACGCCCGAGGCGAGATTCGATCTCGCGAACTTTGGAAAAGCCTGCACTTTACCGACCTAGAAACCGGGTGAGACATTTTGGTGACCGCTGGTGTCCGCGACTGTGAGTGGTGGCTTTTCATTATTATTAATAAACTAGTTCTGAGGTGAACTCGGATTATTTTAAAATTTTAGATCAACAATGGAACCTGTAATGAAGTCACCGACTTAAGTTTAGACATCATTGACATTAATCACGCCTGGTGTCGGCAAACGCCCTTGCTGAAGGGTATTGTGTAGAATTGGATTTGTAGATTACAATTTTTTGCTTGTTCCTTACCCGCATACACTCTAGCCACTCCTGTCACCCAACACTAATATTACCTAAAAGAAGTGGTTCCAAACGTTTTGGAATCAAATACCGGTAAATATTATATTCCCACAGACATAAAAAAATCAAGTTCAGTTTTTGTTAAAAAAATTTTTTGGTATCTATTCAACCAAGAAGGGTTTTAATTTAATATGTATGCAAAACCTCATTGAAGGATTGTTTTTATTGTGGTTAATAATGTAACTGCATTGAAAATCGATGTTTTCGAGCTCAAACATGTATGTTCTTAGTGGACGAAGACGTATAAGGACAATACATTTATTTATATTCTATTCTAAATATAAGACAAGTGGAGTCGGTAACGAACTGTCGTATACTGGCACTCGTAAAACAGGTTGGTAGTCGCTGACCTCCACTATACTCCTCTGCATCTCTTTATATAAACTAACCTTGCAGAGGAGTTTTGAAACTCGTCAAGCATAGCCAACAGAAAACCAGAAACCACAATCGCCCACAAAAGTACTGGATTCGCGATCGCCCTTAATAGTACATACCACAGATATACACACTTTCATTTCAGGAAGGTGACCAACAACTACGATAATTCGCGCTATGAAGGAAAGGAAGGTATTACGGTAATATAGGCATGATTTATTGGGAATTATTTGAAGTAGGAACGATCTCCATGTTCTTAAGTTGAATCGGCACCCTTATATACCTTGGCAAAGTACATATCTATGGTAGACTGGACCATAATTACAAAATTAGAGAAATTGATTGCCGAACTGACATTCAAAATGTCCTTTTTTCCTTGTACAATTAGGGATGTGAATAGCGGTAAATATGTCCAATACGAGTGAATCAATCCATAGCATAGGTAGTTGCAAGTTGGTATAAGGACTTGAAGGCAACCCAACTAACAGCACGTTTTTGCATGCTTACTTTACTATTTTTATTTTTTTAAATAGTGAAGTTTAGACTAATATATTAATACTAATCCTTTTTTATGCATGATATGTAGTGCATGTTTGGTGAGAATTAACCCCCTGCCTCACACCTTTATGGTGGCTTGCAGGGTATTATGTAGATGTGGATATGTACATATGTAGATACTTCGCCAACATCATAAATTAGGGGTTGGAATATCCTATTTGCCCAGGGTGATATTACCGCATATATTTCGTAAGAAGAACCGTACCGTCCTCACAAGGAAACTGTGAGGTGGGCGTCGTAAAAAAGGTCGGATGACTCCGATAGGTGAAAAATCGACCACACATGCATATCGAGAGCGCTACTTATTACCCTAATTCCATCGGGGAACGGTCCATCCCGCTTGAGTAGGTGGGCGCCAGAAATGATATTCTCGGCGTCTCCGAAAGAGGAGAGGGCTCGTCCAATATCGATTCCGCAGGGCGTCCCGAATAAAAACGGACAAGTAATTGCTTCGGAACGAGAGTAGATATATCATCCGAGTAGGTCGTTAATGGAGGAGCAAGAGGGGAGGGGGGGATGGAATCTTTGGGAGGGGGTATAGGGCGGGGGAGGGGGAAGAGAGGGATGGAAGGAGAGGTGGACGGTCGCAAGGAAAATCGAGACGTCGAAACACACCGTTCTTCATCAAGGAGACTTCACACATTACATTCATCTTCACGAAAGCCAGCTAAGAAACGATGAGAGCTATGGCTCATCACTACAAGCGCCACAAGAAAGATTTGCAGCAGTTGAATACGCTTAAAGATGCAGAAAACATCAGTTATAGTTAGTCATCATCATCATCGGTCAACAATTCTAAGAATGCTTGACGCAGCCCTCCGATTCTTCTATCGGCCAATCTCTTCATATTGACATAACTGCTCTCTTTTATATCCTTCAAAACCTGGCGTTATCGTTAGTGTGCACCCCGAGGGGTACGCAACTTAGGGGTACGCAACTTCGAAAAAAAGTGTACACCACATTTCCATTTCATCCATTTCTGTCGATTTCTATCCATTAGTGTCCATTTCTCTACATTTATGTCCATTTCTCTCCATTTCTATAATTTCTTCTATTTCCATGTTTTTTGCATGCAGTTTTCGTCACTTCTCCACTAATTTAGTTCAATGACAACAGTTTTGACGCATTTCAGACGCATATCCTCCATTTATGCCCTTGAGCGCCCTCCTGAAAAATGGGCTACCTCACTGGAAAACATCCACCTTTGACCTGCGTCTATGAATAGAATGGAGCAGTATTATTCACTTCGGCTGCAGAAGACTCACTTCCGTTTGTTGTGAAGGGCATTCGAGTTCTCAAATCGTCATACCTGGATTCAAGTGGTGAAGGAAATACCCTTATGCTGCACGGCCCGCCGGACGGTTCGCTTCTAGTTCGGCCGAGCCCGACTTAGTCCATAGCCAAAAATGCAAACATCACTTTTTATTTTCAATATTTCGCATTACCTTACCGGTCTCACGAGACGACTGCTCACAAATATGTAGGATGTAGCCACTCGCGGCGCTAGTTCTCCCCGTGCACGGGGCTGATATCCGGAGGATTCACATCCCAGCGTTTGGCCGCGCTGCCGGATTAAAATCTGTATTATTTAAAAAATTGGCCGATGTTCCTGAAACCCAGTACTTCCTGACATAATCATGGGATTAAAAAAGCGAAAATTATTTTGTTTATAAGTCACTAAATAATATCTTATTAAGGTTAATTGAAAAACAACACCCATGGTTCCCGGTTTTGATTCCCACGAGAAGCAAACTTAACATAAAGTACCTGATTAAAATGAGTTCTCAGACACAATAAAGCAAATTTTACGGAGGAATCCTACTGGCTAGCTGCAAACAGGCTGATACTTTGGCAAACTAAGTTTTATTTTACCAGTAAATTTTTATGCTTTGATGACTGCTACTTCGGAGCTGAGCTTAAAGCCCAGCGGGTTGCGGATGGTGAGTCGACCTCTAGATATAGAGGTTTGCTGCAAAATAAGCGAGTTAACTCGGCGAGCAGTCGTGGTAAAAAGTGACGGCGCTCTGAGGTGGTATTTGTCTATCATTGGGTAAAATAGACCTTTAAATGATACAGAAACCTGTGAAGATGCCGTGTCTTGGCGGCGACGGTAGGCCGCCAACAATTATGATTCCTAGTACCCGGCGGAGAGGGCAGCAGCTCTTCTTCTTATGAGTGACGGTGGAGACCACAATGGTCGGTACAACGACACTTATTTTACTATGAGCGTGGTAACATTTACTTTATTGGCAGCAGTACTGCGATGCGGAAGGTAAGGGGAAACCATATTATCCCGAGGAGTCGCAACTACTCCACTCTTATCAATACGAGATGGTACCCTCTCGAGTAAAGTATTCCGGAGGTAGAATAGTACCGCATTCGGGCGGGGACTACCCGAGAGAGTAGGTACATCAGTCAAATGTGATAGAAATTTTAGAATAGAAACGTGGAACGTGAGCTCACTTCGGACCTGCGGAACACTAGAGAACCTGAAGTTGGAAATGCGAAGAATGGACCTCGACATTAGGAATCAATGTAATGTGACTTTTGGAGTGGAAGTTTATAGAATTATTCACACTGGATCACTGAAAGGTAACGCTGGGGTAGGTATAATGCTCAGTAAGAGTGCAAGACTGCGTGTGAAGAGCTTTCTGCAGTACAGTGAAAGAATTATAATGGTGAAGATTGATACCAAGCCTACAGATACTATTGTGGTACAAGTTTATATGCCAACTTTGGACCACGAAGATGAAGAACTGGAAGACGTCTATGAGGATATCACGGAGGTAATAAAGCATGTAAAAGGAGAAGAAAACCTAATTATTTTCGGAGATTGGAGCGCTGTCGCTGGAAAAGCTCATGATGGAAGAATAACTGGATAATATGGCTTCGAAAATAGAAATGAGAGAGGAGAAAGACTTACAGAATTCTGCAAACAACACAATTGGTAGTGGCAAACATATTGTTAGAAACCACCAACGGAGAATATATACCTGGAATATTCCAGGAGACAGAAGAAGATTTCAAATTGACTACATTTTAGTGAACAGAGGTTCAGAAACCAGGTGAAGACCAGCAAAAGCTCCCAGAGTTCAGATATCGACAGTGACCACAACTTAGTGATGTCACCTTAATGAAATGTCACTTAAAATTCAAGAAATTGAAAAAAATCATTGAAGAACGTATAGCAAGTAGAGAACCTAAAGTAGCTTCTACAACGGCTGGCCTTTCAGAAGGCAGTAGTAAATAAGATAGAAGATTTGACTGAAATCAGTGGAAAAGAGATGGGAGAGCATCAAAATCGGGTTACGAGAAGCACCAAAAGAAGCTCTGGGAATAAGAAAAGTTGTGAAAAAGAAGCCATGGATTACAGAATAAGTCTTAGTACTGATTGAAGAGAGAAGAAAATATAAAAATATGGAAACTGAAGAAGGGCAACTTCGCTACGAAAGAATCAGGAATGAAATAAACCGTAAAGCGAGAAAAGCAAGGCAAATGTAGATGAAGGATCTACGCGAAGATGCACAAAGCAAACTCGCACATGGTAATGTGCAAGTTGCTTACAGGATGGTGATGAATCACTTGAACAAATGGGCTGCAAGATGCAATACCATCAGGGGCAAGAATGGAGAAATCTTAATCGAACATGAGAATAAAGGGAAGAGATGGTAGGAATACTTGGATGAGTTGTACAATGGAAGCAAACTTAGCGCAAAAGTAATCAAAGAGGAAAATGAAGTCAATGAGGATGATTTGGGAGCCCCAATCTGAAGATCAGAATTTGACGCAGTTGTGAGGGACCTGAGGATGAATAAGGCTTCTGGAATAGATGATATTCCTGCCGAACCAATTAAAAATATGAGAGAAAATATGTTTACCCAGGTGTCCAAAACCATCTGTGACATGTACTTTACAGGAGAGATACCCACGGACTTTGAGAAGAACTTCATCATCCCTATTGCCAAAAAGAAGAGGGCGGAGAACTGCGAACATTTAGGGACCATACACCTGAAAACGCATACCTCGAAGATATTAGCAGAGAGTTATCTATAGAAGAAAAGAATGTAAAGCTGAAGACTTCCTGGATGAGGACCAATTTGGATTTCGAGAAAAGGGCAAAAGAAAGAAGCGATTTTGGCCCTCACGTTACTAATAGAGAAGAAATTAGAGAATAAATTACCGGCGTTTGTAGATTTAGAGAAGGGATCTGGCACGTGGATTGGGATTTGATGCTGAAGATTCTGAAGGAAATTGGAGTATCGCACAATGACAGAAGAGCTATCCATAGCTTGTATAAAAATAAGGTGGCTATGTAAGGTGGCTCCTCACCATCACCCACTTCTTCCATATTAAAATTTATTGGTGACTCCCCTTCAACTTCTTCCTCCATTTCTCGCATCATCATCCCCTCAATTTCGGGTGCATGTGAGAAAGGCACTGTCAACATTTATTGAGTCATTAAATTATGATTGAACATTAATTATTTTATTTATTTCATGCCACTCTGTGGGCTCATCCTCATAAATAATGTCTTCCTTGCTGCTGTCCCCCATAATCCCTTCTTAAAAAGTTCTCAATAACCTGCAATTTTAAATAAGTGCCTGTAAGACAGCCTGTGAATGGCGTGCATTATATTCCATGAACATAGTTCTTATATCAATTTTCTCATTAACTGCTCGCAAAATGTACACCACCCAGTTGCTGTCGGCAATGGGGGCGTTTACTCGGAACCGAAATCGCAATTTTGTACACGAAATCGTTAGATGGAAACGAAATACGAATTTTAGTGAAAAATTAATCTTCTAACCACAACCATTCACTAATAAATAAAAAATTCAAATAAGCAAAAGGTGACGACCACCGAAAATGGTGCTGTGATAACATTGACGTCATTTTCCTCCGGTTCTTGACTGCTTTTGGGGGAGGGGAAGGGAGTGGAGGGAGATTCTCGGAAGGTCTCCTCGCATAGATGCTGTCGCAATCGCTCCAATTGGCCGAGTCAGCTGTGTCCCCCCCATTGCGATAAGGCAAAGTAGCTTCGCGGGCTCAGTTGTGATTGGACGAAGTCGATATACGTCAGAGGTTTCACCACACCCACTTTTCCGAAAGGGTTAAAAACATCAGTTTCTCACCGCTAATAACTCGGGAAATAATGGACGGATCAAAAAAACCGAAAAATACGGGTCTTTTTATTTTACAGACTCTATCAGATTCGGCAATACAAAAACATGGTAAACGACCCCATTTCTCTTCACAATGGTTAAGTCGTTTAAATGGTAGTTTTTGCATTTTTTTACACTTTTGTGCACCAACTTTTCACAAGTATTTCGTATGCTGAGAGAAGGAAATGGCTGTTTTATGAATAGAGAAATGTGTCCCACTGTAATTATCCTATATATTTTTGTACTTTTTTCTTCACCATATTTTCATTACATGTTGTCTCCCACTTTCAAAAACAACTTTTTGATTTTTCTCTGCACTACAAACTGCCAAAAATCCAAAAATACTACCAAATCATACAGACAGAGAATCCACATTCAACGCACCAGAACTCACCCTTTTAGCTCAAAACTAGGGAGAGAAAAAAACAAAACGGATACAGAACGACTGACTGACAAGCTACCAAATTACACCCAACTGACTGAAAAGCTACCAAATTACACCAAAATTACACCCAAACCGATGCAAAGGTGGCTGTGATATTTTTCTGGGTTGAACAGGGTGGTTTAAAAAGAGAATTGGTCCTTTTAGCCTAATAAAATATTATAGGTGGGTATGTAAGTGAATGTCTTTTTTTAAGTTGATGAAAAATGGAATATTCTAGGAGGTTTTAATATAGTAGATCGAACGGTTTTGACGTAATATTTGGTAAATATTATACCCAAAGCGATGTAAAGGTTGGTGTAATATGGAATCTGGGGCGGAATTCTGTACATCCTAGCGACACCGATAGGTGTCGCTAACTCCCCCGACCGACAATGTCGGTAAGAGCGATTCCGGTGATGCATTCTACCGACACTTTTCGTTAATTTTACCGATACTTGTCAGTAACGACGAGTGAGCCTACCGACGATTTTCAAACCCTCGCTAGGCCTTACCGACATGTATTTCGTCTCTTTGCCAAATGCATACTGGGTAAAAACATTGAAAGATCGGTCTACGCCCGGTTTTGATTATCTGCGACCGTGGTTTTGATGAACTGACTTGTGCAATTGGTAATTTTTCTGAAAACTGTGATCGCCCTTTATTTGCATTTTCATATTAGCATTAAGTAACAATCTTAACGATATAATTCGCACTTAGTTATATTCGTCCTTTATTCGCAAAATTAGCACATCCAAAGCAAGTTTGCTTTAAAGTGTCCAAACTGCGGAAAGTGAGAGGTGATTTAAGTTCTTCCAACCTTTAGTACATAAAAATACAGTTTTTTGTTACTTTTCTATTTACTGAGTATATTTTTACTTCAATTACTATATTTATATGGAATTGCAGCTTAATATATTTAAATGTTTTGCGGTAGAGATTTTATCGCTAGACTATAAGTAACGCATTTTAAGAGTGGCTGGTGTTTTTTAATTATCAGCCGAAAAAAGGCAGAGGGATATCTTGCTTTCGATCAAATGTTTATGCAATACGTAGAAAGTAGACTTGAACGTCGACGATCGTGCCGGGAGACGAGAGTGGAGGGAAGCCCACGACCCGTTTGAACTGGAAAACGAGGAGTTTATCAATTTATTTCGCCTCTTCCCACATGTTGATTTGGTTCTTATTGAAACACTTCGACCGATATTGCAGCCGGAGCGGTCGATCGCTATTACGAGTGAACAGTGTGTCAATTCATTCCAATGTATTTTCAAACGAACGAAAGTCATTATTCACATCACTGTTTCTTTGTCAGGGTCCTTTTTACTTCCATACCAATTAGTGTTTCTAATTCATAAGCACGGTCACTTTCATAAGATTGCCTCCCAAAAAGACAAACTCTTACACGTCAGCTGACTACAACCTACTACTGTGATGTTTCCTTTATTTGTAATGTCGACGAAGATGTGTTGACAATTCTACCGTGCAAGCTAATAAATGTATTATTATTACATTCCTCCCCGTGTAGCAATTCCCTCTCATCCTGACTTGAACTTATCTACTATTGCTTGGACCATCGTATGTAATCAATAACAAAGTATGAATAAAGATTTCATTCAAATTGCATGCATTCCCCTCAGTTTCAACTAATTCCACCTTTCATCCTGCCTTAGGCATTAACTGGTCTTCGATTTTATGCATGATCCATGAATGAATGTTTATTACAAATTATCCATGTCAAGTCCTTTATAGATTTCTAATTAGCCGATAGGAGAATCAAGTGGATAACTGCGTCAAACCAATCTTAGGATTGTTGACTGAATATGAATAGTATATGCAGCATAGCAAATGGATAGGTAGGGGAAATATTTTAGAGTAGTCTGTAGTGCTTGATGCATGTATTAACAACCAATCCATTAATTACTAAGTAGATACTAACAGCCAATCCCTTAATTACTAAGTAGATACTAACAATCTAGTTGCATGAGACTGTATTTGCTTGTTTGCATGTCAATAGTCCATGCTTGGTGATCTTCGACCCCTGCCACACACCCTCGCGGTGGCATGCAGGGTATCGCGTAGATGTAGATGATAACATAGTTAATTTATTTAAGGAGATTAGCTCATGGAGGATTCAAGTGTATGCCTACATCCAACCAACAGTAAAACATTACCATTATTGCTGAATATATTTCAATTACGGTTCACAATTAACATGAAGGACGGAGACTAAAGAAATAATTAAGCTTTGCTGCCACTAATCGGAGCCAATAATGCAGCGGCATAGTAATACAAAATACCTAAGATTTTTCAAACAATTGTCAGTAGATCTGAATAGTATCTAATATGGATGTGGAGCAAGCAGAAAAAGGATGCAAAGGATCATTACGCTAATGTGAAGAGCATAGCTAATAAGGGAAATTGAATTGACATATGCGACAAACAATCCTAGGATATATGACTGGAGCTAATGATTGGAGCCTCAATTCTTCGCGGGTGAAAAATGAGAACAGAGGAGTGTTCGTACTTCAAGATTGAGAGCTCAATCCAAGGGGGAGAGAGTTGGAAGCTGGAGGAGATGAGGGGAAGCCAGGAGGTGTGTGTGTGTTTGTTGGTTCGGTCGGCAATCGGCGCTGTCACGCGCAAAGCAGGGAGGCAATGCCGATGCCTCAACAAAAAAAATCGGGGTCGACGTGAAAAATGAGACGGTGGCATAACGGACCAGCGCGCGAGTGTGCACGCGACTTTGATTTATGGAATTCGTCCCTCGGTAGCGGCGGATTTTCCGGAACCAACGGAGAGCTTCCTCGCATCGTGAGGTCGCGGTTCAACACTGAAGGGTAGGAAGACGTTGTGTCCAAACCATAGGTTGGTCCGATTCGTGAATCTCACCAAATTCTAATCCCAAATTCAGAAACCAAGAGATCAATAACGATCACGCTTTCGATATCGTTATTTTTTTTAAATTGTGCCAGGGGAAGCAAAAATGTGACGACAATTCTTCGAATTTGGTCGAGCGCTTCGAATAATCAATCTCTTGAGCAGATTGGGTGATTTGGACTTTTTTTGTGAGCAGCGCGCTTCCAAATGAGCTCGCGTCATCTACAACGACAGCGATACTAGAGAAATTAAGACCAGTGGTTATACGTTGTGATGCTGCAAGTAGCAAAATCAGTTGTTCAGTCAAATGAATTAAATTGTGGAACTAAACTAATTTATTATTGGTGTTTAGTTCTCTAGTATGCTGTGGTTTCTGCAAGTAACGCCTGAAATGGTTCAATTTACCGATGGCGATAGCGCAAAAGAAGGATCCGTGATCATGCGCAGCTTCTTTCTCTGTGTCGCGAGTGGTTTACCTATAAATATCTGGTACTTATAAAAAAATCAGCTCGGGTGTCCCTGAACATGTCCAAACGCCCCTCCCGCAATTCATACCCGGGACCTCCGGTTAAGTGTCTCAAAATCATGAAAATAAATAAATTAATACTTCCTCAGTGTGGAATAATGCGATGGTTATTTATTTCTGTGTCTGAGTTCTACAGAAAACCAAAAATCAAGGAGGTGGAAAAGTTCTGTTACCAGGGGGCCATGTAACCAGCGATGGACGAAGGAAAAGAGAAATTGCCAATAAAATTGCTCTGGCGAAAAAGGCATTTTACCAAATGAAGATTTTGCTTACAGCTGCAAATACAAGCGTGGAAGTGAGAAAATATTTCATTAGAATATTAGAATATGCATCTGGAGCCAGGCACGTAGCCAGGGGGGGCTTCTGGTCCTTAACCCCCCCCCCCCCCTGGATACTTTTCTAACAGACCTCGTACATGTAACTGCTTCATCAAATACATTTTTATGATTGTTTCTGATGCATAAATGTATTACCATAACTTCAAATCAAAATAAATGAGAAAGAGACTGTACTGTAATGCCTATTTCACTGCTTAAAGTGCACCGCTTCAGGGCAGGTGTTCACAATACCAACTCTTCAATCCTCCATAAGGGACCACCGAAAAATACGCTGGCTTAGACCAATGCCTCTCACTCTTTCTCAAATCCGATTGGTGCGAGCGCTCAGTATCTCTAGATTACCACTAGACGCAACGGAGAAAATTGCTCAGGAGTAGGAAAATCGATCTTTTCTTTGGATATCACATATACGATATGAAAAGAAAGTAGAGGGCGGTGGACGAAAAAGAACAGATAGGAAATAGAGTAGCCGAGGCAAAGAGGACAACCTATCAGAAGAGCGATCTACTTACAGTTTGAAATACAAACTTAGAAGTAAGGAAACACTATATTAAAAATTTATTAACAGCCGGTCCATGCTTCCCTAAGGGAAAGGCATAGCCGATAAGTCAATAAGGCCGATAGAAGCAGAGAAGTCTATCGTGGAAGCGTTTGAGATGTGGTGCTATAAAAGAATGATGAAGATATAAGGGATTGACCGAAAAACTAAAAAAAAAGAAGTTCTAAGTAGAGCGGAAGAGAAGAAAAGTCCGCTAAAAACTTTGAAGAGAAGACTGATTAAGAGAGTTGTCGAAAAATAAGTGAGCGGGTAGAATTCCAAAGGGAGGCTTCGTATAAAATTTATAGAGGAAAGAGTGAAGGATATTAAAGAAAAGACTTGTGTATAAATAAAAATGTTAGTCAAGAGGAGAATTGAGAGAAGAGGTACGGCAAACCAATCTCGGTATTGATGACTCGAGATGATGATGAAAGAAAGTAGTAAATCATGACAAAGGTAAGAGCTCTTTGATATGAAGATGCTAGCTGCTGGAGGAATTGAGGGTAAAGTTGCGTCAAACAAATCTTAGGAAATGGAGACGATGAAGATGATGGAGTCTGGAACCAATTTTGGTGCACATTAAGTGAGATTTTTCTCCTCTCTCGAACCTAAGCGAAGGAGCGCGAAACTGAAACGGCGGGAAAATATTTTCTAAAGCTTAAGGTGAGAGCCATTAAGTGCGGTGAAGCAGCTCCAAGAAGGAAGAACGGACGATGAACGCGTTGGTGCTCGCGGAATAGTATGACTCAAAACTAAAGCCTTCCATCTCCCTGCGGTCAGGCCGTGTGAACCAGATGTTCCTTCGATTCGATTCGACCGCAAAGGGGGAAATCTTGAGACCTTGGGATTAGGTAATAAAGATTGAAACAAAAAAATTAAACTTTCCGACACGGATGCGGAGCGCCAGTAAGGCGGAAACTAATGCGCCACTTTCACATTATGAAGAACCGATGATTTCAAGGAGATGATTCTCGCTGGCGGAAAGCTGTGCTGTAGTAAAACGGCGAACCTTTAAGGAAAACACTCGGGAACATGTACGTGACCAATTCGTGACTTCAGTGTGAAGGAAATTTAAAAAATGGAAATTAGGAGTGGGAAATTCATTTATCATATTTTTAAGCGATGTAAAACTTATAAGTTAATGTTTTGACGGCACCAATAGTTGTGTTGGCACTATGAAAATGTCTTAACAACGCTCGTGAACAGAATTAGGAGTAATTTTAGCCAGAAAAATTATGATAGCTCCACTTCGTTTTTAAGACATAGATATAATACGAATTTAATAAGATTCCTAAGATCGACCATATCGACCCCACGAAATTCCATTCCGATCAGTTTGGTATTTTTTGAGATTAGCACGTTGAAGTGTTGATTATTGCGGTCGCAATCTTCTTATGGAGAAACACACGACATATTTTTCAATGATAGTAATTAATATAGGGATAAAATAACGCAGAAGACCTCTCCTCCACTAAATCCAAGAGTGCATCACGTTTCATCAAAATAGAATCAATTAAGCATTGCTAAGGGAGGAGAGAAACCCGGCATATACGTGTGGAAGCGTCTTGAGTTTCACAGGTTTAAGTCCCATTCGATAGAAGGAGCTCTAAACTTGGAGACAAATCATAAAAAAATTTACGGGATTCAGGATTCCTCTGAAAACCCCAACAGTGCCGGGAATTAAAACCGGACCCCTGAGATGGGAAGCCACTGCTCTGATCATCTCACCTACCCGGTTACTCCCATCACAGCAGTATTGTTCAAGTTGGTTGACTGACATCTTAGGTCATTGGTACCATTTACGAAAGTGAGTAATTCCGCAGAGGTAGGAAAATTTCAGGTAACGGAGGAAGGGTGGAGAGAAATCCGGCGTCGGTATTAACGTGTTCTTTACTAAAAGCGCCAAGGGCCCACGGTATAACGTCCCATCTGACGGACTGAGTACTGAAATTGAAACATTCTCTAAATACATCTCAAGTAGGGGCCGGTTCGCCAGTGAAAAACTCTGCCCCTGCTGGGATCGAACCCGGACCCTCGGGATGGGAAGCAAGGACTTTGTCATCACACCAACCCGATGCCTGCTCACATTACGTGATGTTAATTAACCTCACCGTCTTTGTTTATCAGTGGGACACGATAAAGATCGGCAAGTCTATCACGATGATGAACCGAGCATTCCCGTCCAAAGTCAATCGAGTGGTCTTTAAAATTCGCTGCTTGACGCCACTTGATTTTTATCTACAACTAGTCGACTCGCTCCTGAGCAGTGATCACGCGGAAGGAGCTTAAACTATTCGAGCCGAACAGAATTCCTCCCTTGAGAACTCCCCAACTCTCCCTCTTTCACCAAGAGGGGAAATGAGACGATGGGACTGAGCGAATAGCACGTTCAGCGGTGCCCGAGGGAAGCTAATAAATATCCAGAATGCGAGAGAGCTCCTTCCCTCTCGTTCCATTCGCCTCGCCCGGCGAGGACGTTCCATTCAAGCCTGGAGTAGTGAGGGCGTCTTCCTCATCCCATTCCCCAGGTCTCCAACATCCAGCGCGCGGTCGGACGGGTTGTGGGGGAGTGAGGACGTGTCTTGGCATCGGACCCGGGAGTCCGGCAGCACGAGCGCACGCGTTCGCCAAGCCCACAGAGGCGAGAGAGAATTCTCCGGAGGGGACTCGATCCGAGAGAATACGTGCTCGATGTGGTCAAGTGTGAGCCCTTGAAATGACAAAGCCACCTACACGTCCTTCATGCGACCATGCCCCAGGGTTCAACGCCTCGGAAATATCATAATCATAAGTATTTGTTTGTAGTAGGCACGTAGCCAGAAAATTGCTTCGGGGGGGAGGGGGGGATAATCGGTTGACAGTACTGGCCTCCCATCCCGAGGGCCCGGGTTCGATTCCCAGCAGTGGCGGATTTTTCAGTGGTAAACCGGTCCCCACTTGGAATGCCTAGTGGAGGGCATTTCAAGTTCAGTACTCCGTCCGTCGGATGGGACGTTAAGCCGTGGTCCCCTTGGCGCCTTTCGTTAAGAGTAGGCTAATGCCGACGCCGGGTTTCTCTCCACCCTTTCGCCGTTTCCTGAAAAACTCCTACCATTACCCGATTACCCACCTATCAAGTCTTGCGTAACTTGAAACAAATCAGCCTTGCCCATTCGGTGTCGACATGTTACAAATCTCTTGCCTTAATTTTCAGTGCTTGGTATTTACTTTTACAGTCCCCATGCTTATCTCTTCTCATTCGTAAAGTTCATTGCTAAAATCAGAACAACAAAATTATTGTAAAATATTTCAGGGGGTGCTGAAGCACCAGAAGCCCCCCCCCTGGCTACGTGCCTGGTTTGTAGGCTTGGGGATAGTCCTTGTCTGCTATGCGCTATCTTTGTACGGAGTAATTTTAAATTCGGTCGTATCCAGCGAACAAAGTAGAACAGCTTTTCATGGATTAAAATTAAACTACACTACTTATACTGTCCACTTATTGTTACGTTTAAGTTTAATTCTCCAAGTAGATAATTTTACTGCAGTTTTTTGTTTTAGGTACTCCAACGGCTGAGGTTATATCGCACTGCTTAACTTAAGATTTTAATCTTCGGACGAACAAAATATCCTCACCTTGGGAGGGATTCGAATCCGCGACCATTGGTTTACGACTCCAGGGTTTCCTAAATGGTACCATGTGATCTATTATTCATATTTATGTTGAAAAAACATTCAGATAAAATTTTATAGAGTACTAAATTTGAAATCGGGAATTTCACGAGGAACTCAAGCATTAATGGAAACAAAATATGAAGCAATCATTGACCTTCATCTCAACGCGATCACCAGCGTAATCACTATCTTTTCGTCGCGCTTAGTGGAATGAAAACCTGGTAGTCGTACTAAGAATTTTCAGTGATAATGTAAAGCCTTATTATCTCCGGAAAGAATAAGTTGAAAGGGCAGTGACTGTGAATTATCTTTTTCTGGGCATATTGGGAGATACTTTAATTACACAGACCACAAAAGGAGTTGGCATTGTAATTCGCACGTGGATTCAGGATCTTTGTATACACATCTCCAAACAATACGAATTCCCTTCGCGGACGAAACTCAATTCTCTACCGGGAAGACGAGGTGCCCTAAACACGGTTTCAAAAATCCGAAACTTTGATTGATAGTGATCAGCGTTCCGTAGTGTTGCTTCCTAACTTTCAATTCTGCTCCATTTCATCACGATTAGTTTACTGTACCCAATATTATCATTTGTCTCTTATTGAGATGAGAGATCAACGTATTTAGTTAAAATTGAGTTTGAATTCCCTCGTTGATAAGTTTTTTGTAGTTCAAATGAGTGTTTAAGTCCAAAAATTTAAATGCTTTGTCCTGAAACTGAATCGAAAAAACTTTTGTAATTGTATTTGCCGTATTTGTAGCCTATACTTTTGCCACATAATCCCATACTATTGCCGCATTTATTTCACTGTGCATTCTGTCTACTAGGATAGTTAAGAATTAATAGATTAAAATATAAGTGTATTTGCGTGTCCTTATATGAACCATTTTCCTCATCCCACGGGGGTTAGATAGAAGAAGGTACCTTATATCCTCAATCTAGCCCCAATAAAGACGTTTATTTATTTATCTATCTCAGGTTCAACCTTATTGTCACCAATTTTACAGCAACAATTATTCAGTCATTCACGGCTGATAGGTTGTGCATGCAAAGAGTTGGAGGGGACTAATTTTCTTTCGTTAGCGAGCATTTGTTGACCTTTGACGTGACAACTAAAAGGAACGAGAACGTGTGTTAAGGAAACAAACGAAAACGAGGATGTTCGTGGGGGCGGGATCTTGAGCAAGAGGCGGCATTGGGTGGGTGGGAAGGACGGAAGGTGTGGATGGGGGAGGTAAAACAAAGGAGTATGAGGGAGACTAGCAGAGTTGGGGCCTGGAGAGGCGAGAGGGGGCATTCGGTGTGCTTCGCCCGACTCTCGCGGAAGGACGTTCTCCGAAGAGTGGGAGAGAGGGTCCTAAGCCGAAGAGAGGAGACGGTGGCAGTTTTTTTTTGTTAAAGGACAACATGCCTTTCCATCGCCTCCACGTTCCTTCAATGAGGCGGCGGGGACGATGACAGCGAGGGAGGTGGAGAGAGAGAGAGAGGTCGGGGGGCGCTTCCACGGCGGCGCGGCGGCGGTGAAGGCCAAAGGCGATCGTCAATTTTTCCCGTTCGAGGTAAGCCCACAAGATGGAGTGGCACGAGAGCCTGTGTTAGATGGATGGGGGGGCTCGAAATGTATTCCCAGTTTCCAAAACTAACTATTAGCGTAGCGTTTACGTTGCGTTACGTTGACGCGTGTCCCCACCACCATCGTAACTCAGTCCTGCCCTCCCTAGCCAGCTGTACCGAAGAAGTTGCATAGAAGTAAATCTTCCAAATACATACAGGACTCCAGAATTTACTTCATGTTTTCACCATTTTAAAAATCAACATATAGTCATCATCACTTCTTCATTGATAAAAACCCGACACGCATTTTATTGGTCTTTGACAATTATTATGATTTGCTTTTCTCGGTTTCTGCCCTGCCCCTAGAGCCTTACCATCTTACGTTGGTAGCGTTAGGAACCACGAGTTAATATGATATTTACGAACGTTCCCACGGCGTTTTCCACTTACGCTAGTAGCGGAAATGGGGCATTACGGGAGTTTTTTCAATTCTCCCAGCACCCTGTTGCTTGACACGCACACACTCATTCAGTTGACTTCATTCTGAAGCCTTAGTGTGAGTAGTAGTTTTCAGTTTTTAGGTGCTCCAACGGCTAAAGTTACATCGCACGCACTAACCTAATTTATTCATCCTAAGAAAAACACGCAACATCCATAGGATTCGAACCCGCGACCTTTGGATTGCCATACCAGCGCGTTTCCGACCTGTCCACCGGGGCAGACTTGGATTAAGAGTCTTCTATATTATATCACCCAGATTCATAATTTTAACCCGGTATTGCGGTTTTAGTGGGATTTCAACTTTTCTTTCCAAGTTTTCGGCTGGTTCTTCATACCTTGAGCGAACTTGATTGATTGGTAATTATCTACCTATAAGGGAAAAGTTTTGATGGGGCGTCCCTAGTCTACTTGACATATCATTCATCTATCGACTCCATCCCCACGCTATTTCTCTCTTTAAAACACAAATTTCTCCCCATCTTCATACCATCCCCAATACCTTACTTTTTCTCCCACGTCCTCGCTTACACAGCATTCCACCTTCGATAACAGCCTCCAGCATTATATTGTCCCGAAGTAAAACTTCCATCCACCTACTTTGCCTTCTTCCAGGAATAATGAGCGACGAATGGTCACATTACGACACATTAGAGGTTTAACGAAGAATATTAAGGTTTCCTTCCTCTTAGCATTAAGTACTCCCGCGATCGTAGGAGTAAGTGATCAATGCTGAAGGCTCGGAGAATGAGAGTGTGTGGCCAATTTCCGCGCGCCAAGGAGGGACCGCTCTATCTTTAACACTTGCCAATAGATTTGAACCACTAGTTTTCCTGCACCATTGGTTTACAATACCATCCTGCGCCTTGGTTTACAATAAACATCCGAGTAGGTAAGTAAAATGAAAGTAGGAAGGTTGTGGAAAATACTGGAAGTCTTCCTTAATAACTGAAAAGACCCTTTTGCCAGCCTAAAGAGTGTCAATGCTAGGATATCGGATTGAGGTAGTGGCTAAAGTACCGGCCATTTATCACTAGGGCCCGAGTTCGAAGCCGGTCCTCTCAAGTGCTAAATTGCGACGACTTGAAGTGCTGCACTCCATCCCTCGGATGGGTCGTCAAACATCTGAACCCTTTGACATCTTTCGTTACGAGCAGGCTAATGCCGAAACCGGGTTTCTCTCCATACTTCCTCCGCTCGTTTGAATATTCCTACCCCTACTAAATTACCAAGCTACCTTAAATGTCGCAAATTACCTCAGCTGTTGGTCGTCTCCGCAAATAACAACAATTACAGCTCCAAAATTAGAGTAAGCAAGAATTTAACCACATTGATCAAATGTCCATTATGATGTCAAATGATATTTCCACTCGTGGCTGAAGCGCAATCGTACGTCGCATTGTTTTAATTTCACAAAATGTAGCCACTCATTTCGCTCACGATAAAGGTGATGCATTAATTGTACCGAGGAAAAAAGGTAGAGGCACAGAAAAATGAAGAATACTCCACCTCGGGACCCAAGTACTTTGCGAGGAAAGAAAAATCTCGAAGCAACAGGGAATCGTATGGTTGAAACGAGAAACGCTTCGCGGAAAGTAAAGCAGCAGATAGGTAATTAGGGGGTAGGAGAGAAAGAGTGAGAGAGCGGTGCAGGTGCTTGATGTCATGCACACAATGACACGAAGAAGAAAGAGACATGGGAAACACTTGGCATGGCAGAAAGAGGCGACAGGGGTCTCCTGTCAAGTTCTCGCGTCTTGCTGACGCCCCTTGACGTTCTCGAGACCAGGAATACACCTCTCCTTTGCGGAATGTGATCGCTTGGGGAACACCTGTAACTTTAGGGATTAGTGCACTTCACAGCTGTAAGAGATTTATTCTATTATTTTAACTTGTTTCGATTACTCATAGGCTTTGCAGTTAAGAACGGAGATGAGAGGCTAGGGTATCAACTTTTTACGGAATGCAAGGAAGGAGGTGTAACTACCCACAAAAATATAGGAGACGAAGTACGAACAGCTGACCAAAGCGAACGAAATAGGATGCTATTTTTGTGAAATTCGAATCATGTAACGTAAGATTATGCTGCAGCCACGAGTGTAAATATCATTTGACATTGTAATGGACATATAATAAATGACTTTACAAGGCGAAACACATATCGGAGACAAGAAATAAAGATGAAGCCACTAGGCGATAATTCTTGCAATCGTCAACAGCTATATTTTATCCTGCGAGCCGCCGCAAGAGCATGGGGCAGGGAGTTATAGGTCACCAGCCGTTATGATGAGTTTAGCTAACGAAACGAGCCTGGGTGAACGAGACGACAGGGGATGATCGAGCGGCTGAAACTGAATTATGATTCAATAAATAAATCATGACAAACAAAAAATCTACCTTTAAACCATGTCATCGTCATGTCCGCGCCCATCTAGTGTTAGACACCCCCGAAGGAGTCCTTCTGAATCCTTCACTTCTCCGCGAAAGCGTAATTTTTCGATGGCCCAGCGCAGCTCGAGGTGGAAAACTCCCAACTTCAACTGTTTCATTTCATGAAAAACAATGTAAGAGGGGGTCCTCGCACACGGAGTTATGGGCCTCTCTCCGTGGATTTCGGAGAGAGTCCCGAGTCTCCGTGGCCCTCGACGGACGGAAACAATGCGGGGAAGAGTGTAATGAAGGCGCCTAAAAGTGGAAAATGAATTTGCTTCTCGCTGGGCGGAAGGAGTGCGGTGGTGGGGAGGTTGTTTGACGGCCTACATGGGACCCTACATATATTACGTAACACTTAATAGTAGAAGGAAGAGGTAGGGTTACTAAATATTTTATACATACATTCTTTGTTTTAATAATAATGATGATACAAATAATAATTAGCGAATAAATGATAGTGTCATCGTGGCGGATTTTTCAGTGGCGAACCGGTCCCTACTCGAGTGGCTAGTGGAGGGGGAGTCAGAGGGTGGAGGACATTTCAGGTTCAGTACTCCGTCCGTCGGATGGGACATTAAGCCGGGTCCCCTTGGCGCCTGTCGTTAAGAGTAGGCTTATGTCGACGCCTGGTTTCTCTCCACACTTCCTCCATTACCTGAAATATTCCTACCATTCCGCAATTTCCCACCTATCCTAAATGGCGCATATGACCTCAGCTGTCGGTTGCCTACCCTAAATAACCAACTAATAGCATCATCGTCATCCTGGGTTAACAATCTTAAGTTTGGTTTGACACAGCTCTCCACTCGATTATCTTATCAGCTATCCTCTTCATATTTGCATTATTCTTCTCTTTCACATCCTTTGCTACTAGCTCTATTTATCTCATTATATACCTGCCTTTTCCATTCTTCCAATTCACTTGTCCCTCGACAAATGTCTTCATTAAGCCATAATGTCTTAAGATGTGACCAACTAAGTTGTCCCGTTTTCATTTTAGGGTTTTCAGTAGACATCTCTTTTCTCCCACTCTTCTTAATATTTCTCCTTTTATCACTCAGTCGATCCATTTAATCGTCATCATTCTTCCGTAGCACCACATTTCGAATTCTTCTAGTCTAGACTGCTGCTGTTATCGTCCATTACTCACTAACATAAAGACACTAGCTCCAGATGCATATTCTGATGAATCGTTTCTTTCTTTCCACGCTTGTTTTTTACAGCTGCAAGTCTATTTTTCTTTCGGTAGAATACCCTCTTCGCATCGCAACAGCAATGCGAAATAAATAAGATATTTGACACAGAGAAGAATGAATAAAATGCGATGGACAGAAACACTGACGAATGAAGAGTTGTTGACCGTGGTTAGGGAGGAGATTTCTGGCAGAAATTGGGAGAAGGCTGAGTAGGTGGATGGAACAGGTACTTGGAATACTGAAGGTGTTTATCGAAGGTAGAATGCTGTACAAGCCAGGTCTAGGGAGAAGGAGAAAGGGCACTATAGATTGCACGAAAATAGACAAGGCAAAAGCCGACTTGAAGAGGAAAATAGGATTGGAATGGATATAACAGATGAATGCAATACAAAGAAGTGTATGGGCATTACACCAAAACCTTCCCTAACAGAAAACCATCATTTAAGAACACATCTCTGTTTTATAATAAACAAATAAAGAAAGGGTTCATTAGTAGCATTACGTAATAGGGTGGGCCATGAGGACTCTTACAGAACGTTACAGGATAAGGAGGACGTAAGGAACGTGGAAAATGAGTAATAAATGGATGAAGCCATCCAGGCCCATACATAAGAATATGAAGGGTATTTGCGGATAAAACATGGATGTAATCAGACAATTTAAGGCTTCCCGTCGACAGAGGTCTGTGTTATAGCGAAGTACGATCTGGTAAAATTAAGAATAATGAATTTTCAGCGCATCCTTCTCTGAAGATCTTACACACATTTCCCCTACGTACAATGGTTGGTTAGATTATAGAGAAAAAAATTAAGGAGATAAATAGTATTACAGAGATGTTTAAAATGTCATTTTTCTACGCACAATAAAGACAACGATATATCAACTCGTAATAACCAGAAATATAATGACAGGAAAGGCAGATTTGAAATACTTTAATACAAGTCTGCATGACAAAAAATGAAGGCAGGGCACAATGTTTTTACTAAAATGTTTATTTTAATTTCAAGTCATGTTGAATGTGATGTTTTTCATTGTAATTGCACGGCATCGAAAAAGTAATGAATGAAAAGGCCTTGGTCTTTTCGGGTTTGGCACGGGGTGAGGATTTTCACTGCCAACGTTTCGAGAGAAACTTGCTTATCATCTTCAGGGTGATGCGAGTGAGTCTCACTTCGCGCTGAAGACCTTAAGCGAGTTGCTCGTCGAAACTTCGGCAATGGGAAGCCTCACTCGGCACCACATCTGAGAAATCTTTCCCCAGATTATCCTCTGGAAAAACCCAAGGTATTCAATGAATGAAACCATTCATTGCTCTCGCGACAGAACAACGAATCGAGGAAAAAATAATTCATTATCCTCTCTGCATTAATAGCAAACACAGTGCGCAGTTCGTTGTAACAAGTGGGGAAAACGGCTATAAAAAGCGTAAGGATGTTAAGAAAGCACGACTACAGTAATAGATGCATGGATTCAAATCAAAACGAGGAAAAATGGCGATGAATCTCGAAGATATTGGCAAAATAAAAAAGCTGCCGCTATTGGCGCTGACCCTCCCTTGCTCTCTGAGCCGAAACGAGAGAACAAATGTTTTGTCTCACGAGATAGATTTACGACTATATGGGACGGATTTACGCTCTTCGCTGATCCGAAAATCCACAAGGGGCTGACGTCACGCAATATCACTGCCGGCCCTTTTGGAGCGCCGACGACTGCCCGGAAGGAGGGATTTTCGTGCGAAGCGAAGCACTGACTTCCGGAGGATTTCGGTGTATACGGATAAGACTGCAGGCACACGGATGGAATGGATTTTGTCACCAATGCTGTTCTTAAGGGAGACGAACTACAACGGAGGTAGTCTGTGACACAGAGTAGTGGTTCCCAACTTTTTAAATCTTAAGTTGATGTCCCGCGATCAATGTTTGAAACAAAATTTTCATCCGAACACAATTTATGCCAAATTTTGGATGTGAATAAATTATTGTTTCTCACCTCTCAATGTATTGGTCCTGAAAGACGAACCATTGAAATGTGAAAAAAATTCTAAACAAAGAAAATGGCTGCTACGACCGAATGTGAAGAAGCCATGTTCAATGCAATATTAGCTGTAGGAATCGTGCATAAATTTAAATTACGTATAAATTCATCTTTTCCATACCAACAGTACGTATGGTAACTGCCTCACGGATTAATAATTAATTTTATTCCATCTGCGCAGTGATCGCAACACTCCAATCAAATGAGCTCCAATCAAATCACTCTCAGAAAGCGCATAACGATGCTCAAATTTTTGTGTCTCTGTTTGGTTGGAATCGTACATTTTAATGGAAATTTAGAGCAAGTTTTATCTGCTAGGTCCAAAAGAATTGAAAACAAAAATTTCCACCAAAAAGTGTAAAATTCCACTATGTCACACGGTCCAAATCAGTTGTATACAATTTACATGAAGAAACATTTATCCAAATGTGGCCGAGGGACATCGGCTTTACAGCCCACATGACATTCTTTAGAACACCAAGTCCCATCATGCGAAGTTTAGCTTTTTCGACTATTCGCACATGTGTTGGTAAATCCAAAGACTAGTTCCAGACCAGGGGTCGACAACTGCAGCTAGCGAGCCACATTTGGCTCAGTATAGGAAAATTGATTGAAAATTGAGATAAAGCTCTCTAAGTGTCGTATATCAGAGTCATATATTGCAATCAGATAAGGACTCCGTCGTTGTATTAATTGTTACTGCCTACTTGGTATGTTGTTTTAAACTAAGAAATAATAACAGAAAAAATGTGTTCTTAAACACAGTATTACTTTTGTAATATAACTTCAAGTTTTCCTTGAATGCAAAAATATATTTATGGCTCTCGAATAATTTTTAAACGTTTCTGAGGGACCGGTCCTAAGTGTTTTCGGACCCTTTTAATCTAGAATGACGTATTTTTCAATATATTTACGGAAGTTAAGGGTGGTGGGCCTATTCTGCTGGCTCGAGTCCCAACCAGTTGGGAAACACTACCCTATAGGGGAAAGGTACGCATTTTGTTATGAACAGGGTTTTTGCAAGTGTAGGCATGGTGATGAAAATCCGGCGTCAGCACTAGGCTAATTTGAACGGAAGCCGCTGAGAGCTCCACAGTTTAACGTCCACTCTGACGGGCGGAACACTGAACCTCTAGAAATCCCCACAGGGAAGGAAAGAATGGACCGTGATT
This sequence comes from Platycnemis pennipes, assembly GCA_933228895.1. NCBI lineage: Eukaryota > Metazoa > Arthropoda > Insecta > Odonata > Platycnemididae > Platycnemis > Platycnemis pennipes. The sequence continues at coordinate 61,675,307 of OW121853.1, forward strand.
CAACTGAAAAATATTCCTCTTCCGGGACTCGACATTCCTAACTAATATTAACAGCATTGTTATGTGCCTAGTGGGGATTATAAATTAAAGCATTAAAAAAAATTCTTTGCCAGTTAATATGAAAACAAAGTGAAGATATGGAAGGAATATTTCGAGTAACTATACAACGGAAGCCATCATGGTTCGAAAATAATTGAAGAGGAAAATGAAGTTGAAAAAGTTGATTTGGGAAACTCGGTATTGAAATCAGAATTCGACGCAGCACTAAGAAACTTCATATTTGAGTGCATTGCATGTGTGCATTATATTTAACATGCGTGCTTGAAGTAGTTGCAATGCATCTCATAATGGCATGTAAGAAGTGTATGTCTGGTGATCCTCACCCCATTCAACACACCCTCTCGGTGGCTCGCGGGGTATTACGTAGACGTAAAGAACCTGCAGATGAGAATACCTAATACCTCTAGAATTGATGATCTTCCTGCCGAGATAAACAAAAATACAGGAATAAGACTTTAAATCAGATGTACCAAAACATCTGCGACATGTACTCAACATCATTATTAAATTCTAAAAAAAAACTTTAGGGCTGAGAACTGTGAAAATTCTTTAAAAATCATTTTATACTTGCGTAGACAGCAAACATTTATCTGCACGTGTCTGGTGACAACTAACACGTTTATCTAATGAAGTCGTACATATTATATCTATCAGTCGTATTTACGCAGGGTATGTTTGGTGATCATTCACTTCCTGTCACACACCCTCGAAGAGGCTTGCAATGCACTCCGTAGATGGGAACTTGTCCGAATATAAAATACCACTACTCATGGGCCACGCATGCACGCATGAAGTTGTTACGTCGACACATTTTTTTTCCCAACGGAAGAATGACCGAGACAGGAAAAAAAAATCCTTTTAGGCCGAAGAAGCACAAAAAAGTTCCTACTCCACCCAAGTGTACGTACGACCCGCACAACGACCGCAGGAGAGCGTCGGTCAAATTATCGCGGTGCAATGCAACTCGCCATCCCTCGCGAGTTATTGCGCGGAGCACGAAAATAAACCGAGGAGAAAGGACGGTGGTGGGGGTCGTGACGAAAGGGGTTTTGGGGAGGGGGGAGGACGGGGGCAGGGGAGTGGGCTAAGGCATGAAAAGAGGCCCTGAACACGATAAGGGACGGAGAGTGACGATGAAAGGCACGGGGCGCTTGCAGCGAGACTGATGCGGCGCGGGAATGGATTTATCGGCGGTACAAGGCGGGGAGGAAGGCCAGTGAGTTTAGAATGCACTGGAGGCGGCATACGCATGCTGCCCTACGGGCAACAATGAAGCCAGAATGGGGGTGCTTGGGAAAGATTAGGCCCTACCATCTCGGCAAAAACATTGTGATTTCTATTGTCTCTCATGGAGACATTCATGTGCGTTAAAACAACGTTAAAATGGAAACGTAGATACACAAATTTCGTTGCAACAACGTAAGTCAATCTTCCTAAATCCCGTTTCACACGATATTTGATCCATTACAAGCCCTACAAGTACTAGCCGCACTTGATACAGAGAATTAAGAATAGAATAGAAATATTTAATTGTCTTTGGACGTCTTCGTCCACTAAGAACATATAAAAAATACATTAATATTTGAGCTCGAAACACACATTCATTTTCAAAGCGGTTACATTTTGATTATGAGAAATAAAACAGCTCATTCTATACATTTTTGCAAGTATTTTAAATGAAAATCCTTCTAGGTTGAATATATGCCGAAAAAAATTTTTTGTAAGTAAATATTGAACTTAATTCCTTGATGTCGGCGGGAATACTATTCCACAATCTGGCTCCAGCAACACAAAAGGATTTTTGATCCATAGTGGTCCCATGTAGTGAAGCAACTAACTAATCAGGAGCCATTAGGGTGGTAACATTGGATGAGGACATGAGAGAACGGAATTTAGCATGATGTGTAATGCATGTTTGGTGTGAATTCACCCCCTGCCACACACATTTATGGCGACTTGCAGGATACTATGTAAACGTAGATGTAGCATGCTTGGAACCATCCGAGGAAGTTTTACGCGATCGACGAACTTGTGCTTACAATATTTAATACTAAAGAAGATCGTATAGCGACTGAAAAGTGGCGTGAATGAGCGACTGACACTGGGTCCCACTGGGAAGTAGCAAACTAGTACCGCATCAAGTATCTCAGCGAGTATGGTGGCGATCATGCTTGCTAGCAGCATACTTGGTCTATGGGACACGATACCGGAAAGCTATCAAACTAACGAGTATCCTCTACCTTGCGCTGGATAAGTAGCTAACGTGAGACATGGGCTGAAGGCTATTTAAGGGAGGTATTAATGCTTTTCATTCTACTGGAAGTTATTTATTTTGCTTGTTTGCGACTAGAACTCCGAGAAGCCTCAAAGGGTAATTACAATAATGAATGGCTAATTGTGATGATGAAAAACATTTTCTCATACGTGATTCTGATGAAAAACAACGGGAGGCAACGTGACTTAAATAAATATTCACGGAATGAGCTGCAGAAGCTACATTACCTTAATCCTGTCGGACACCTTTGTTTGACTGAAATTTTCCACGATCGCTAAAGATAGATGACAAGGCAACGTCTAGTAGAAGTCCGCTGAGAATCGTCGGCGAAGCATCATGGTGCATCCTAAAGGTTCTGCCTCAAAGAGAACCAAAGTTTGGACTCAACCACAGAGAGAGAGAGAGAGCTTATCACGTTCATCTGCTTCCTTCGCTCAAAGCGCGCAACACACAACACCACGTAAACACACACACACACTGCGGCTGCTTGCGAGATTTCCTTATCGGCGGGGCGCTCCTCCTCCATTGCCATAACTCCTTTCTTTCATCTCTCTCCGCGGGCGGGGCAAAAGGGGCGGGGTGGGGAGAAACAAGGTTACAAACTCTGCCACCCCCTAGCCGTCCACCGCCTCACCCCTTATCTCCACCGAAAGGATTATCTCTGTTTCCGGTCAGGGGGAACAGTTTCCGGCTCCTGCTTCTTCTACTTGGTGCTCCCGATTCCAGTAACCCCTTGCCATCCAAGGAGGTTACGAAGTACTGGAGAGGGCATTGGCATGCTAGCCTATGTGTGACAATGAAACCAGAATGGGGTTGCTTGGGAACTTTTCAGTCCCACATACTACGTACCAAACATTGCGTTTCCTATTGCATCTTATGTTGACTGCACGTATATTGAAACATAAGCAACAATGAAATTCTACCCATATGTCAACGCGGTGGCGTCAGTCAACCTTTCTAAGACTATTGAAGGGAGGTATTAACGCATTTTATTCCAATAGTAGTTAATTTCATCACTAAAACCGTTTCTAATTTAACCTATTTAAACTACATATTTGGCGTTTGTTTGCGTGTATGCGCACTTTATTCTGTTTATTTGACGTATTTCAAAACTGCTTTCCATTATTTATCTTACTACTACATGTTTGACCGCGCGAAAAAACAACTTTATCAGATAGTGAGAAGCAAGCACATAGGATTGTACCTACCTATATGGCCGCCGGTTTCTCAAATAGACGATGCCTTATCCGGTATACCTACTCCAACCTCCTTGGTCCCATCAGAGGTACGGAGTACGGAACTTCAAATGCTCTCCACGACTCACTCAAGTAGGAATCGTTATTCAGATTAAATATATCATTGTCGGAATTTGAACCTGAGCCCTCAGTATGGACAGCCGTCACTTCTTCTTTCTAAGACAAAGTAAGGGACATATTAACGCATTTTATTCCAATGGCGGTTAATTTATCAGTAAAACTGGTCCTAATTGAACCTATTTAAACTAGATATTTGGTGCTTGTTCGCGTGTTTGCGTACTTTCTTCTGTTTCTACGACGAATTTTCAATATGCAATCCATTATACATCTCACTCGTCTAATTTTTATCGCGTAAGAAAAACAACTTCATTCGTTCAAGTATCAAAGCAGCTAGCCTGAATGCCCCTGCATACCAAGATGCCCGCTGACTTCTCAAATCAGCTGCGATGTCTCCTCCACTCAATTCTAATCTCCTTGGTTATCCCTACCCACCCAATGACGACTCTTGCTCAAGATCCCGCCCTTACGAACATCCTCCAGTACATTCTAATCTCCTTGTTGTCGTCTACAACATGACTCCCACACGCCCCTCCCCCCCCCACACTTTCTTATTCCCGTCAGCACCCCCTCCTTGCCTCACCTTCGCCCCCACGAGAGTACCTATATTCCAAAATTATTCCACGCCTATAAACGGACGGTCCCTCCCAATGGCTGGCAAGTGGTAGTGCGTATCTGCTCCGTGAGCCAACTCATCGTTCACCTCACTCACTGTTCCTGGAGCTTCGGTTGTATCTAGGCTAGAATGTACTGGTGAGGCCATTGGCATGCTAGCCTACGGGTGACAATGAACCCAGAATGGGGGTGCTTCGGAACGATCAGGCTCCACCTCCTTCTTTCAAAACATTGCGTTTTGTACGACTTGTACGGCATGTGTATTAAAACATAGTATAAATGAAATCGTGTCTAAATTCAATCGCAGTGACATCAGTTAAAATTCCTAATGGTATTTAATGGACCTGTTAATGCTTCAACATATCCCTTTTATACACAATAACAAGATTTCCATAGAGAAAACATCCTCTTTGACCGGGATCAGAACTCGAATTTCCCAAATCCGTGCAGAGATATAGAAATGCACAGGGAAGGACTCTTTTCAGCAAATTATGGGGATCTGAGTTCATATTCCAGCCAAGTTGGAAGATTTTTTCACCGAGGAAATCTCGCTTTGTCTGTCAGTGCATGTTCCGTGAATGAATACCTCCTGCCACTCACCCTTGGGATAGATTGGGGGGGGGGGTACTCCATAAATGTATACGTAATTGGATCAAACACTTGATCCGGCGATGAAGCTATAGCAAACAGGATGGAGAACGTCCGGAAGGCATCAATTGGAGAATGGTTGGAACTGAGCAGTATTTCATGAAGAACGGGCGACTCTACTCCGATACACACTCAATACCCAATTACAAAGGGCGGGATTCCTTTGAATTATTCGCGCGGAGTGTGATACATACTTTCACAGGGGGCCTGAGAAGAGAGGTGCCGCGGGAAAAGCTGACGAGGGAGAAGAATGGCCAACTTCGAACGCCAGAGTGTTGGTCAAATTTAGAACGACGCGAGGAGATGTATCGGGGCTTTGGAGAGTAAACATTTGACCGGGCGGAACGGACAACCGGAGTCAAACAACCATCGGATTGAAAGGCGAGTAAATATGTGATCGCGATCGATTTCGGCCTTGCTTCCACAAGGAGGATTTCCCTGCGATTCACGCTTTGGGGTGCGGCGATTCATATCCGAAAGTCATCGATAAGCGGGAAATATTTGTGGTGAGAGGTGTTCAGCGAAGGGAAGAAGACCCAACCATAGTACGCTGGTAAAACTTCAACGCTGGTATTGAGGTAACAGGGTCGTATTAAGTCCTCTTAGTAGTGCTGATGGACTCTAAAGAGTCCATCAGCACTACTAAGATTTTGGCTCACATATTTTTACTTCAGAATTTGACTATGAAACAGCTGGTAAAGGATGTTAAAGAGAAGAATTACATCAATATGAAGAGGTTAGTCGATAGGAGTATCGAGTGGAGAGCTGGATGTAACCAATCTTAGGATTGTTGACTGATGATGATTAAATCATTAAATAAAGTGTAATAATCCTAACTCACACAAAATCTACTGATAGATGAAAAATAATATACTTTATACACGTCCACCACATTTATAGTAGAAAAGTTTTAAAAACTAAAATGTGGCTATCCCTTCCCTTGATGTCCTAAGCACGTTATTGAATTTTGTCCAGTGGTTAATCCAGCCCTGTGAAGTATGTTAGGTCACAAATATTAAATTAGAGAGAGATATGGTAAGATTAGGTGATTCAATATTATTACAAGTACAATCAGGGATTAGATCGAAGATACCCGGGCAAAAATGATATATGATATATAATTTAGTTTTTTGCCTTTTACTTGCTTGCATGTAGGAGACTATAAATGTAAACAATTATTGCTTGGTATGCTAATCTAAAAATGTCAAACATTTTTGAACGTGCGGCGTCCGTAACAGAGGGTAACGACTTCCCATTAGATGCAGTATTGCAAGAGAAAATATTTTATTTCGTGTAATCAAATAAACCTGATCCAACTTTGTGGAATATTTCCATAACTGAATATGAGAATGTCTTGTTGATTTCCAAACGATTTATTCACAAATCGTACAACTACCGGAAAACAAACTGTACGATCTGTGACAAATCGTGCGGAGATCATCGAGATGCCCTCACCTTCAATTACTTTATTTCTTAGAATTTGATTTATTTTATAATTTATATTAAAAATAGGCCCCTAATGCAGTAGTTAACATAAGTTTTGGATACTTAAAATTAATGCATTCCCGGAGTAGATAACCCCCTGCCACACACCCTTGTAGTGGCTTGGGAATTATTGTGACGAAGAAGATGAAAAAAACTGGCCAAGGTACTCCTAACGGAAACGCGGCGGCCTGACAAAATATAGGCTGCGAGTTCTAATCTCCGCCTCATGTTTCGCGTTTGTCTTAGTATTAGGTTTGTATTCGAGAATATTTAGAAAATTTTAAATGACCATTGCGGTAGGATTATTTTAAAATCTTTTGTGCAGAGTTTGGTTTTAAGTACTCCAACGGCTGATGTGTTATCGCACCACCACACCTAACTAATTCGATAAACAACCACAACATCCATGGCCACCGTGAAACCCAGAACTACAACTTCCGTACAATTAAGGAGGCTTTGCGTTTCGTCCAAAGACGTTTTCGGCGAAAGCAAAAACTGCAATTGACGATGGAGAAGTGTCATCAAGTGTTCCATACTGAGCAACGCTGAAAATAAAGTATTATCAGGGGGAAACTTTAAACGGATGAAATGGGTAAAATTTACAACCCTTAATACTTTTATTAGTATGAATAAATTCCGATGGCTAGCTTTCCATCCCAAATTTCCGAGTTTGAAACCCACCGTGGAAGAGACTTTTCGACGAAAATCCGGTCCCTATTTGAGTAACGTGAGGATAGAAAGTGCTGCAGTCCGTAAAATTTCACGTAATACTGGGGATAGATTTGTGCTTTCTATTGAAAAGTCTAAAGGCACCGAGTTTTCTCCAACTACCCTCCGTTGTCAGAAACTTCCGCCAAATCTCATCCACTCCTCTAACCTTAATGGTGTAAATGACATTGGCTGTCTGTTTTTCCTCTAATGACTACTAAACCACAAGGAACGGGTTACTCATACCAATTATATCATACTGACTATTGTATTCATCACGACAAGCCAAATTTCCACACACATATGAATATAAATCTATTGTCTCTAAATAGCCGAATGAGGAATGGGATATATGAGGTGTATAGAATCCGATGCAAGGAAATATGCTCACACCGAAAAAACTGTCAAGCGAAAAAAAAATGGTCCTCAAGCGACGAGAATTCACTCGATACTCGACTCAATTAGATCGGTGACATTCATAACAGATCGTTATGATGCCTAAATTATTGCCGCGATTGATTGATAGTCTTTTACCGGTTAGAGTAAGTTTTAATGGAGTTTCTCTACGCTTCTTGGCATTTCATTTCCCAAATGGTTTTTTTCCTGCGCTATTTTTCTCTTCAGATCGGCGTATCCTCTACACCCTTCATGCCATCCACAATAACTTAAATCTTCCTTCATCTTACGTGCTTACTCAGCATTCTTTCTTCATTTGACACCACACTAACTTCAACATTCCAGGAAGACAAATTATTATGCAGCCAATTGTGTACATAATTAGCTGCACTGCGAGTTAATCTGCATTATTTACCAGGCGCATTCGATTAGTTTTGAAATTTTACAAAACAATTTCGTGACCATTACAGTATCAAGACTTCTCACACAAAGATTCCTTCAAAAAATAAATCTACCTTAAGGTGGAAATGAAACTAAACACACTACGGATTAAAGAAATAAAAATAGATGAGTTTAAGATGTTATAGTAGGTATCTATTTTGTTTTGGATTTCAGTACGCCTGCATGAAATACTAATTTGTATAATGCATGTTTGTCGTACTTCTCAAATGTTTCTTTGCACGTTGCATGAAAACTGGAATTTGTAACGGGCCCCGCATGATATTCATTGAGATCTCTCCTCAGACAGGTAGAAGAAGTAAACTTTAGAGCATGTAACTAGTGCATGTTTGGTGACTACTCACCCCCAACCACACACCCTCACGATGGCTTTCATGGTTTTGAACACCTGAGTAGCTATATTACGAGTAAATATCTACATCGGTTACCTGGCGCATTCGATTTATTTTAAAATTTTACATCAACAATAGAATTCGCAATGTAGTCACTAACAAAAGGTTTGCTTTCTTGACATTTAAGCGTACCTGGTGTTGATTCACCACCTGCCACCCACCCTTGCGGTGGCTTGCAGGGTATTGTGTAGATGTAGATGAAAGCGTCGTACACACTCAAACAACGCTCAGGTCCGCACGAGAGCTCGCAATCGCCGCGAGAAACGATTTCCCGATTTTGCGGAATCGACCGCGTGCAGAGGCCTTCACGAATGGGGTGCGCACGGTCCCCGAGAGCCGTTGTGCGGATTGTGAAAGGATATGTAGTCGGAGGTAACACAATGCGACCCACCTCACCAATCCCCACCCACCCTCATGCCTCCACTCTCAAGAGCACACACGTCAGAGAAAAAAGCTCTCCTCCATAATTTACTTCCTCTTTCTCTCTCTCGCTCTATTCCATCCCAGTTCGGGGCCCACGTCTCCCACCCCCCCACCCCATAAACTCCCATCTTTTCAAGTTCTCTCCCTGACCACCCCACACATCCGCCCCGTCGTCGGTCCCTTTCGGGAGGGAGGCTGACGCTAGGGAAGTTTGGACTGGCTAGAGAGAGGGGGCGACACACACATACAAGGGAGGAAAAAAAGGGCCACCAAGAGTACTTACGAAAAAACACTGGGTGCACACTCGAATGTACATACACTAGCGCGGACTAGGCTTTTTTTCTAGAGAACTTTTGAGAGCGGGGACCGGTGGGGGTTGAGGCGGGGCAGGGATGGTGGGAGGTGGCGTATTAAAAATTGAGACGTGGGAGGGCGCCGAGGTGGGTGGCGGTCCGGAGGAGCACCCACGAGGAAGCGAGCGAGTCCGTCTGGCAAAGGAAAGCCGAGAGATCGCGGCTGAGGATGACTGTAAAGGAGAGGAAATGGAAGATTCGTCGAAGGAAGACCCAGCGAGGGGAGGAGGTTCCACTGCTAGGAAATGGACCAGATTTGGGTGACACGCGAAAAGAAGAATATTTTTTTTTGTTCATACGTCCCTGTTTTAAAATTACCAACTCATGCTTTGGGAATCATAAATTGTTGGAATGTGCAATCTTCCATGTTGCTAAATTCAAAGCTGCTGCAGTTCCTGAAATGCTTTGGTTTAAACAACTTCTTTCTGAATTTATGATATATGAATTCAATAAACCTATACCAACCAGTACATGAAGACAACCAATCCTGCATTTCTTGCTTATATTAAAACTGGGAATCAAAACATATGAAACACAAAAAAGAAAGAGTATTTTTGCTGGGGACCTTCACAATAATAAAATAATGCTAGTGCAGTATATTCCCACAACAGATCAAACAGATGATATCATGACCAAATGGTTATCTAATGATTCTTTTTGCAGGCACAGAGAAAATCTTGGTGTGTGTAAATGTGAATTGTGGCCAAATATAGAAATAAGAAATATATGAATTTTGTAACAAATAACTTTGGCATGTGAAATTGAGGAGGGGTGTTGGAATGTGCAATTTTCCATGTTGCTAAATTCAAAGCTGCTGCAGTTTCTGAAATGCTTTGGTTTAAACAACTTCTTTCTGAATTTATGATATATGAATTCAATAAACCTATACCAACCAGTACATGAAGACAAGCAATCGCGCATTTCTTGCTTATATTAAAACTGGGAATCAAAACATATGAAACACAAAAAAGGAAGAGTATTTTTGTTGGGGACCTTCACAATAATAAAATAATGCTAGTGCAGTATATTCCCTCAACAGATCAAACAGATGATATCATGACCAAAGGGTTATCTAATGATTCTTTTTGCGGGCACAGAGAAAATCTTGGTGTGTGTAAATGTGAATTGTGACCAAATATAGAAATAAGAAATATATGAATTTTGTAACAAATAACTTTGGCATGTCAAATTGAGGAGGGGTGTTGGAATTAGTTATTTGCCATGTATCTAAGTTGTTGTGCAACCTATAGATAAACGCTACTGATACAGAATTTAAAAAAAGGAACTAAGATTGAAGATGGGGCAAGGGCCTAGCCAAGTTGACGCACCGGTTTCCGTCAGTTACCGAAGTTAAGCAATGTTGGGCCGGGACGGAGGTTGGATGGGTGTCCCTCCATACCTCTACGGCGGTGCTCTTGTCCCCTGTCTGCGAGTGGCGATCAGGTTATATGTGGGTTGGCACAATGGATCTAAAGAGGTCTAAGTGCCAGGGGGGCTCCAGAAGGCCCCCTCCCACCCCTCCAATTTACAAAATTGAAGATGTATGTGTGTTGAAGTTGTGTGAGAAAATATATATATCAAACCAAATTCAGTGTTGAGATTTAATTTTTCCCTATCCTGATGTTCAAAAAACTAAATAAATTAATCAATACATATCAAGAAATCCCTTAATAATCAATGATTATTAAGGGATATATTAATATCACTTTGTAGAGACTAACAATTTAACTCTACCTCTCATTTGTTTGTTGGTAGTACATGCATGGACTTGAATACATGGTAATGATTTTAAATTTGTTTCCCTTTTGTGTAAATCCATTCCAATAATGATAGTTCACTCCCTGGCACACACCCTAGCGGCGGCTTACAGGGTATTATAATGTAGACTGCACGATTTGATTTTTATATAATATGGAATTTTTGCATCTAATGCTATGCTTTTCTGTATCTTTGCGTACGTATTTATTTACAATGCTACTGTGTTTTGTTGCGTTTGTGATTATTGAAATATGTCTATGACGGCGATGCAATTTCTCTGGTGACGGTGGCTCAATACAGGTTTTCAAACCTTGGAGACCACCAAAAGCTTCCAATATTTTTTGTAGTACAACGTGATGCTTGTAATTTACCGTGGAAGTAAACATATATTATTATTATTATATAATTGTAGCATAATGCTCAATGTAAGTCATTCCCGGAAGTCGGAAAGGTAACGAGCCGGCCAGGCAAAAGTTGTGGGTTTGAATACCGCTTAGGATATGGGTTTAGGGTTTGCAATAAGACTAGTTTGCTAGCTTAATATTCTAGCCACTAGACAGTGCTATATGATCTTAGCGGTTAGAACACGACAAAACCTAACCTAATTTCACTCGGCTAGCATAATGAAAAAGACTCATGCGAAACTTAATGATATTTTTATTCGTCCTCCATGACACGAAAGTGAAAGCGAATATTAATGGTGAGTTAGCTGCAATTCTCATTCTTAGCGAAGTGTCAAAACCTGGCAAGGACATTTTCCATGATATCCCGGACTTCTTATATACACGCATAAATAATTCTCCAAGATCGTTGAGATAGAAAAACTTCCGATCGAAAAATAGCCTATTTTAAATTCCTAACATATTGACAAATGATAGAGAAAGAACTGTGACATTAGTTTTCTAGTCCCTTGCCAATGAATATAGAATGAAATATGCCAGAAAGGATAATTTGTACACATTTTGCTTCATGTCCAGATTTACCAATACAGGATTTATAACACCAAAACATTTTCAATGCAACAAAAATGATCCTGAAAGGGAATATAAATTTGTATCGATATGCATTGTTCGTCAATGACTTTCGGAGGACTGTCTGAAAATTCATTTTTAAAGAAACAATTCACAATTTCCCGATAATTTTTCGATTTAAAAAACATCAGATCCAAAATTAACGATAATTTCCACATGCAAGTGGCATATTATGACAAAAAATTCATGCGTCGGTCCCTCTTCTCTGAATCCCAAGTTACAACAGAATCTCGTTCATCAGTCACTCTGCAACACCCCCTTGAAGCGTCTTGCAGGGTACTCGGTATATGTAGATGTCAGTCAAAGGATTGCGTCGCAGAAGGGTCTCTTTGATGTCACTCCAAAGTCGAGGGGGATACCCGGAATGCTTTTCGTTTCTGAAAGGGGTCACATATAACCCACGTGCACGACAGGAAGGTCGTCGTCCCAGGAGGCACGCGCCGCCGGCCAAGGCTGGCCCCGCTCCAAGATCAGATCGGCACTTCAATCAATTAAGAGCAACAGAGACCACGCTGGAAACACTTAACGCGAATAGAAAAACTCGGACAACTTTCCCTCAGACTCAAAAGCGCACGACAAGAGCAAAGCTGGCATAGAAAATACCTACTCAAACGTCCGCAAGTAGGTGGCCAGATGACTGTTGAAAATAGACACTTACTAATGATGCTACACAACACTAATGTGCAGGGCAGCAACTATATATTATTAGCGTAACCACACTATTAGAGAACTTAAATGGTAATCATTATCACATCGTAGGTTGAAATTCATACGTAATCTCTTAACTTAATTCCAAGACAATATATTCACTGATAAGGTTAAAAATATTTTACGAACTCCAACTTACTATGGTAGACTGGATTATAATCATAAAATCAGAGAAATTAATTGCCCAACCGGCACACTCAAAATGTCCTTCTTTCCTCGTACAATTAGGGGTATGAATAGCTGTAAATATATCCAGTAATATAAATATGAGTGTATCGATGGATAGCGTAGGTAGTTGCATATTGGTATAAGGACTTTAAGCTAACCAAACTAACAGCATGTTTTTGCATGCCTGCTTTGATATTGTTATCTTTTTTAAAGTTTGTTAAGTTTAGATTAGAATATAATTAATATTTATTTTTATGTGTGATATGTAATGCATGTTTGGTGTGAATTCACTCCCTGCCACACACCTTTATGGTGGCTTGTAGGATATGATGTAGATGTATGGCTCGCTAGAAAAAGGAATATAGAAGTTAGCGATAGGATGTTAATATATATATCTCAATATTCAGACGATTGAGTTGAAATTGCGCAGACTGCAAACTGTGAGCTTAAAGATGACAGAGATTTATGTGAGTCAACATGCAACGTAACATCTACGTCAGTTAAGGATAATCGGACGCCGATTTTAAATATGTCCCATTTCTACTTGTCAAAGAGTTTCATTTGAACAATTGTTATACAATAAGGCTGAAAATGTTTCGGAAAATAAAGTAGTGAGACAAATGGTTGTCGGAAATGTTCACCATTTTTCACGGTCACCTTCCGCGTTTCGACTCTATCTCATGAAAAGTACTGAAAACTTTAGGATTACATATCTTTTCATACCGAAGCAGCGGCAGATTATTTCTGGGGTTCACAGGAAATTGTTTCAGTAGTTATAGTAGTCAAATTTTCAAACAGTTGTAAGTTGAAATACATTTGGAAATACTCACTTTTTATGATTGAAGCAACGACCAGTTTAAACTTTCCAGCGAATACCGAGAATGTAATGGAAAGCAAATTCTTAAATCCTCAGTAATCAAAATGCAGTAAGCACTAATAGTAGGTTAGTAGCGCGCCAGCGTGGTCACAGGTTCGATTCCACCATTGGTCGTTTTAGTATAAGACATTACGACAGAATCTCAGTGAATTAGGTATCTTAAGCCCATTCTGATTCTAGGAGTATTAAATTTTGAATGCAGTATCATACTAACGAGGAGATGGCATAGTTGCCCAGAGGGTGGAGTGTAGGGATACGGAACAAATGTCCAGGGTTCTAATCCGGTTTCTAAGAGAGACCTCTGTGAATTACAACTAATACCCGAGCTGAGTTATTTTCTGGGAACCAAATCTTCATGGAAAATCATGAGACACGGAGAAGGAACTGACTTCCCTACCCTGAAGAGTGGATTCCTTTGGGCAACGCAAACACACTGTGGGTCATATTCAGAATCTCAACTCTAGTCTCGCTTCTACTACTTGCATGCTAAAATGTCTGCTTCTAGTCAAATAGGTGCGCAGGTTAACTCTGCACAATTGGTATTACTTCTTAACGACACACTGTATACCGCTTTGAACAATATGGAGGAGAATCTGTATACCCTCATGATCTCGTAATAGAGATTTTATTACGCAAGCAGTAGATGTGTGAGACTGTAGGTCACATTCTGAATGTATCCAGCGATATATAGAGTCTAAACTCAGATCTAAGCGTTACGCTGAGAAGTAATACCACCTTTAGAGGTAGAATCTGTACACCTATTAGACTCGTCGTTGGGATTTTAGGACGTAGGAAGTAGAAGCGAGACAGTAGTTGAGATTCTGAATATGGCCCTATGAGCTCTACCGGCACAGACCGACCTTACGTTGAAAACTCTGACTCGGTTAGAAGCCACACCGACCACCACCAGCCAAGAAACAACTGTACAACATTCAAGCGCTCCATTTTTGAATCACTATTTATTTGGTACAGCCCGACCGGTTTCAACACTGTCGTGTCTTTTTCAAGGGCCCACTACCCTTGATATTTGACCCTAGAAAATGACACGACGGTGCTGAAACTGGTCGGGCTGTAGCAAACAAAATTGCGTGGATAAGCTAAGTGTACTCGATTTTATTCCCAATTCAGTCTATTTGAATCATAACGAAAGCGGTTGTGTTTTATAAAAAAAGCCTGTGGAATTGCAGAGTATTGTTTTCAAGAGTATCAGTAATAACGTCATTACTATGAGGACGCTAACCATTTAGTTGCACATGGCTATCATATCTAATAAGTTCCCATGAAGTAAAAGCATTGTACCTCTGAAGTAACATTCAAGCAGTGTATGTATGGTGATCTTCAACCCCCTGCTACACACCCTCGCGGTGGCTCGCAGCATATTACGTAAAGATAGATGAAAACTTGAAATGAAATGCCTGCTTCGTCACGGCACGCGAACAGATCCCAGCCCGGTAACAAGCCCTCTTCAAAATTACACGGACGGCGGGACAAGTCCGACAATGGACGGTCATTACGCGAAGAGCGTTTCGATTTCTTTTTGCGCCCGGCTCCGTTCTTTTTTTTCGGTCCCGCGCGGTTGTCGCGGATGAGGGGATGGGACATGCCGGGCTTTTTGGGTGCCCCGACAGCCCGCCGAGCGTCCAGAGGTTTACCGAGAGTGCGTAAATAAAGTATGAGAGTCGGAGGAATCGCCGGCCTTCCCCCCTCCTCCCTGTCGCTCTCTCTTTACCTCTGAAGCATTCCGTGCGAAATAGCACTCCCCACATGCGACACTGTTTACCCGTTCCTTTTTTCCGTGCGAAGAGCGGACGCTCGCCTCTAGTGCCGTCCCCTGACCACACTCACGTCGCTGCGCGGCGGGACACAAAAACCAGATATATTTACGGTCGACGAGAGTGTCGGGCGAATGAGCAACGTGGGCGTGCGGCGCTGGTCAAATTTAACGTAGTGGTTTTCACTGGTCTCTCCCCGGATATATGCTTTTTCGAAGAATCCGTTTTCCATGGTCAGGAAACTGTGAGATGGCTCATGGGTAAGGGAAAGCGATTGATGCATCTACGAAAAGGCGAATTTACAAACTCTCAAGCTCATCGCCACGATACCCAGTCACTACTGGATGGTTCCTAAACAAATCCTATAAATGTATGCTTGCCTCGTGTTGGTTCAGTAACTTTTCTCAAACAAGCACAGTATTCATGCCTTATGCGGCCGGTATGTGACCTACCTGACCGTGACACACAACCAAATGGTTACAACCAAGGAGGTTAGAATGTACTGTAGGCGGCATCGTAGCTGATTCGAGAAGGAAGGTCGGCCATATTTGTAGGCATGGACATACGAACCGAATAGGTACTCGCGATACTCGTACGGATAAAGTTCTTTTGTTCGCGGTAAAACTAAAAGTAGTAAGATGAATAATGTAATGTATTTTTAAATATTCGTCAAATAAAGAAATAAAAGTTTACAAACACGCAAATAAGTGCCAAATATGTAATTTCAATAGTTTACATTCGAATCAGCTTTTAGGAAAAAATTGCATAAATACCACCCTAAATGGCATCAGGGATATGACTGAAGCCGCCGTTGCGTCAAAATTTGGACACTATTCCAATGTTATTTTTGCTTTAATACACCAAACTGTACAATCATTAGTACTAATGGCCACCTCTACGAGAATAAGTAATGTAATTAAGTAATTAATGCACGTAATAAGTAATTCCGACCGAGGAAATTTATCGTTTGTTTCGATAAAATCATCCGAAATCCTTACAACTTAACTAGATTTCGCTGGCGATCAGATGAAATAAGGAAAGTCAATTTTCAAACAGATGGATGCGAAACGACGAAGCGTAACATTAATGCAAACATACAGAAAGAAAGAATCGATGATCATATCGGTAAACTGCCGGCCCGACAATTTAAAGGTTGCGGGTTCGAATCCCACTTTAGAAATGTTGTGTTCAACTTATGATAAATCACAGTATTAAGTTCAGTTATAAGATACGATATAACCTTAAAAATTGGATAAATATAAAACCGAATTACATACTGTTAGAATCAAAATAAAAACACCAAAAAGATTCCATGATATTTATTCAGAGATGAACAACTTGGAATTCAGCTATATCCGATAGTCGAGGGGCATGGCTTCAAGTCTCAATTAGTGATCACGCAAGTGAATGAGTACTCTGTGATGAACTCTATCGGCAAAGAAGTGACAGCGCAGCCATTATAAGCGAGATGAAAATAATGAGAGAAGATGAAATGCCGGAAGACTAGGCGTAGACATGAAATCAGTTTGACACTTACCCCGCGCATCACTCCTGAGTAAATCCTCCAGATGACTTAGGAGAACGGGACTCTTTTTAGTCGGGGCACTGTTCCATTCGATCTCGACACTGAAGTGGCGTACTTGAAAGGGACTAGGAGAGATAAGTTGTGGAATGCCGACGTAAAAAAACGTGGAATTCATTTATCGTGTGTGAGAAATTCATCGATACGCTACAAGACGAGTCGAAGGACGGAGAAGAAAGAGCTCCATTGTTTAAGACCATGAGTGGGCAGTCTTGAACCATGTTGCCTACAAATAGGCATTTTACACCATGAAAGATGTTGAACGAACCATTAAGCGTTTACTGGGGCGTATAAAACCAAAATGATTGGCTGGACTCGAAAATGCTAAAAAAAAACATGGTCATGGACTTTTTTTGAACCACGTGACATTTTATTTTAAGCGAAAGAAGAGATTTAACATCAAGTCGATTCGCAAGGAGCGCGATTCATGATATCTGTTATAACGCAATTTTCCACAGAACATTACTCCGTGGAAAATTGCGTTTCCACGAATAATAACATCTTTCTGGGTACAAACAATTATGTAGAAAATTTAATTTCTATCTCATCCGTCAGAATGTTTAAATTCGGTGGTTTCTGAGGCAAGTTCATGGAAGCGGATTTAATGACGAAACAAAACAGTTCTTTCACATTAGATACGTTTAATATACGGCCAATTTAGAAGCTACAACGTCATCTACGTTTAAATTCAACAACATCTCGTCTGATAACTCCTTATCATAATTACATAGGGCATGACAAATGGACTGGATTTTTAAATTCTTCAAAGAAACAGAAGGTGAGGTGAGAAGACACGCAAACAAGCGCCAAGTATGTAAATTTAATAGGTTAAGTTCAGACCAGTTTTGGTAATAAAATTAAATCCCAGGGGAGTCAAAGTCAATAGATTAATCCCTTAAATAGCCTAAGGAAGATTAACTGACACTGCTGCGATGACATTTGGGTACCATTTCATCGTCATTTATTTTTTAACGAACACACAGTATCTATAAGAGGCCAAATACAACGCAATGTTTTGTGCGGAGTAGGCGGGGATTAACTGTTCCCAAGCACCCCTATTCTGGCTTCATTGTTAACCATAGGAGCACTATAACTAAATAAGTACGACCTAACCTACTTGGTTGCATCGGTGTGTAAGACAGCTGCGATAAAAGAACTTCAATCACTTTCAACGTAAATCCGGGGGGAGAAGAAGGAGAAATAGAAATAATTTTCATTTTTCTGGGAAAAAAGTCGCTTAAATAAATGGTGCATGTTTGGTGATCTTCGCCCCCTGTCACACCATCACCCCGTCACACATCCTCGCGAGGGTATGACGTAGATGTACTCTACGTCATACCATTAGAGAGTAATTCAAAATACATTTACCATGGGGCAATACATACAATACATAAAAACAAAATGACACGAACAGTGGAAATAAAAAGAGAATCTTGAGAAAAAATGTTTACGATTGAAGCAAATGATCAGCAAGGATACATAAGGAGAAAAAAATCAAAACACTAATAATCATAATACAAATAATCAAAATACAAATGATCATAATGACTAGCAACAAGCATTCAATTTACTCGAATCAAAAATCAGGACAACAAAGGAAACGAATTTTCAACCATGCTCCTTTTGAGCAATAAGGCGTTCCTGGATAAATTGATACTATTTGGGGAGGAGTTGCATGATTTAAAACATTTAAAGAAAGAGAAGGAGAGGATGAAGATTTCAACCCCCCGACGCCGACGCATTGCGAGAAAACCACAAACGGCGTCCTCGCAACAGTAACTGCTGCTCCACATCGTCCCGTGTTGAGCGCCTTGCACACCTCTCTTTCCTCCAACCCTCCGCCCCTGGACCACACCACCCGTCCCATCCATCCACCCCTTCCTCCCGAGACACGGATGAGTGGTAGCTTCCAGGGGTGGTTTCCGTGGGGGTTCGGGAAGGGGCTGAGAGGTCCTTGCTCTTGATGGGTGGGGAGAGGGAGCGGCGACGGAGGCGGGTCACACAATCTCCTTCCTTAATTGAGTCCATTTCCCCCGTCCGCTCCCTCCCGCCATCTCACCAACGAGCTATTTCACCTCTCCAGAGCCTCACTTCCTTCCCTCGACGCTTCCCTCCCTCCTCCCCGGCAAACCTCCAATTTGCGGAGGGAATAGGGTCGGTGTGGATGATAGAGTAGAGAGGCTTCCCTTACCACAGTCCCGAGTTCGAATCGAGCCTGTCCTAAAGGTATTTATTTGTTATCCTGAATAATCCCGGACGCAATGTAAGAAACATACGAGTGAGTCCTTAGTTACGTACCGAAATTAATGTCAAAAGATTCAAGCAAACTCCCCCCCCCCCTGGGGGTGTTTGAAATCAAGGAGTTAGGAATGAACTGGAACCATTGGCAAGCTAGCCTATGGGTAACAATGAAGCCAGAATAGGGGTGCTTGGGAACGATCAGGACTCATCTACTCCGCACAAAACATTGCGTTTTATGCGGCCTCTGATGGAGATTGTATGCGCATTAAAATATAAATAGTGAAAATATCGCGCGCAAATTTTGTATTAACCTTTCTAAAGATATTTAAGGGAGGTATTAATGCATTTGATTCCCCTGGGAGTTTAATTTATTACTAAAACTGGTCCGAATTAAACCCATTGAATTATTACGCTCATGTTTTGCAGTAAATTTATCCAGTACGAGTATATCAATGGATAGAATAGGTAGTTGCAGGATGGTTTGAGAACTTTAAGCTAACCCAACTAACAGCATGTTTTTGCATGCTTGCTTTGCTATTGTTATCTTTTTTTAATAGTGAAGCTTAGAATAGTATATTATTACTAATCCTTCTCTATGCATGATATGTAGCTCATGTTTGGTGAAAATTCACCCACTGCCATACCCCTTTATGGTGGCTTACAAGGTTCTAAGACAGGGCTTGCAGATGTAGATGTTTGCATGTTTGCGCACTTTCCTCTGTTTCTTTGACGAATTTTAAAAATGTAGTACATTATTCATCGCACTACTCTCATTTTCATCGCATGACAAACAACTTCATTTGTACCGGAGTAGTAATCCCAAGCCGACCAAGATTGCCGCTGGGTTGTCAAATCAGCTGCGATGCCTCCTCCAGTACTTTCTAACCTCCTTGTTTGAAACCGTTGGGATTAGTCGGGATTATGTTGAATGGTTAACCAAGGAGCCACGTGGTCCAAATAGAAATGGGTCGCAAATTTGACGTCTTTGAATCGCTCATTGTATTCACTTAAGTGTTTCTCATCCGTCTCGAGCATAGAGCCCCCGGATGATGAAACCTCAAGATAAAATAATGAGTGGGATTGCAACGAACGATTCAAAAACACCATATTTTTGATCATTCGTGTTTGTATCACGTGAACCAGTTACCCATTCGAGATAATCCAGAAGATTTCAAAGTGTTGAGTACCCTGAGATCACTACTCGGTCCGTCGCTCGGACGCGTCGGGTGGTCAAAATTTATACTGAATCTTTTAAGTAAATTTGAAGCTGTTATTTTTAAAACTCCGTTAGAAATATATTGAAAACGCTCGCGTATTACGCTGCATTCGACCACGAAATCAAGATTAGGGATAGATTGCGGAACAGATATGTTTTAATGTTTTTCTTATCATGAACAATAAGAGATCGCGATAGGGTATATTCAATGAGCGGTTAGGTTGGTGTTAAGTGCGTAATTTTTATGAAGTGCATGCTTATAGTATTACTAACCTATGCTAACTGCACCCTTGCAAGCGTAAATAGAATGAAAATTATTGCACGACAGAACATGGCCAACCCAATAATAAGAAATATATTACATTGCAGATCCTAATGGACTGGCTTACCTCCAGTTTTCATTATCAAGACTTATTTTTTTAGTACATGCAGGTAAATGTTGTTGATTCAGTTCATGATTGGTTACGGTGGCATGATGGTGAAATAAATACCCTGCCACACAACTTAAAGGTCTAGAGGCTTACTAGGTACTTTGTTGATCTAGATGGGACGCTTAACTGTATACCTTTGCCTCTTTTAAGTAGGACAATGCCGACGCCGAGTTTCTTTCTACTATTCCTCAGCTGCAAAAATCCCACCTAGACACAATTACATCCCAAGCGGCAAAAAATGACATTAGACATCGGTAACTTTCCTTAACTGCAGATCATGTCCATGGGTCAGTGTCAGTAACATTCCGTGCGCAGTTTTTTCATGCCTCCCGATTATTCTCGTCTTAATTCCGAGAGAATGTATATGAATCGAAGTAAATCCTTCTACCAACGGCAGCCACGGATAGAATGATATATGTAGCGTAGCGTAACAAAGGGATAGGTAGGGGAAATATTATTAGAGTAGTCTGTAGTGCATGATGCATGCAATAACAACCAATTATACCTTTCTTATTTCGTAGATACTAACCATCTAGCTGCTTAAGACTCTATTATCTAGCAGGTCTCCATTAAATATCCTAGTTGCATGTCAATAGTGCATGTTTGGTGATCTTCACCCCTTGCCACACACCCTCGTGGTGGCTCACAGGGTATTACGTAGATCTAGATGTAGATATGCACTGAGAAGTTGATTTTAAATCAAAATGTATGGGTCGATAAGTGGATTCTAACTTATTTACTTGTATTTTTTGCATGAAACTCCTGATCACTCTCTAATAGAGCTTAGGTACGCCCAAGTAAATTCAAGATATTTTATAGTCTTGGGCTCAGGAGACATTGCAGGTGCTCAGGAAAAATTACTGAGAAAAAAATTCCTATTACGTAGAATGTTTGTATTCCACTAGTGATGATTTAAGTTCAGTACTTGTGATCCCTTCCCACTTTTTTCGAAACGACCTTGAATTTACACTGCACTAGGAAGCCTCTTACCTCTACCGAAAAGCGAAATTCAAGTTTGGTAAACGAACAAAAATGGGGCTCGACTTCCATTATTGGAAGCATCTCTTTGGAGAGGCAAAAGAATCGCCTGCTGGTGGGGATGAACGCATTTCCATAATTTATTGACTATGGAGACAGCTTTAAGCGTATTTTACGCCAACCAGGCCAAATTAATGCAATACTAGCTAGGTTAACACGTATCCCCAAAAGAAAGAGAATTAAGTGTTATTTTTCGACCTTCAACCAAAAAAAAAGCCGGCCTCTGTCAACGCCATTACACAAAATGTCCTTTTTTGAAGATAAAAGAATTTTTATGGTTACAAAACGAATGAATGAAAAAGAGTTAGATGTGAATCTCGGCCATCTCTTTCGCAATTTCGAGAAAAATATAATTTTAAAAATAGGGTCGTTTGGAAAAACTGCTTTTTCTCGTTCCTTCTCCAGCTCACACACATATCTTTCTCTCCCATTCATGACCATTCTTCCTTTCGTTCCTTTCATGACCTCTTCCCACTCCCTATGCCCACCAAATGCTTCCCTCAAGTTCCCGGAGGAGGGAAGTGACGTCATCAGCGATGCGGAATCTTAACAATGGTGTTTTTTTTTCGCGACTGATTTAAGCGAGCAGCTGCCGTCGTGACGCCCGTAAGACTGTCGTTTGTTTGCTCTGCATTCCAGGGGAAAGGAAACGTTAGACATCAAAAGTCTACGTATGTTTCTTGCATTTAGATAAGAAACAAAAACCGACTCTCTTGAAACCGTCTTGATCTGTTTGCCGCCGGGTGAAACGAGTGAATTTTTTTCACAAAATCTCATTTATCTCAATGAAATACGACCCCCAAGGAGAATTTCCTTCTAGATGGTTCCACTAAGATTTTGCCTTCAGTCAACTGCTCTACTTTGGAAAGAGACATTTTATAATAAGCATCTTCATAATTTTCCGTAAAATTTTAAAAATTGAATGTACGAACACGCCTTAGTGAACTACCTATTTTAGTGAATATTAATATTGTACAACCGGTTTCGGCAGTTACGTCAGGAATATATCTGATGATGGTGTAGCTGCTGAAACCGATTAAGCAGCTAGGATTCAATAAGTTGTTTGTTAATTCACCAAGATGTTTATTCATCCAATCGTAGAAATAGTCCACAAACCGAGATTTTCATCATTTGACTACACAACATTTATAGTTCCCCAGCCAATTTCCTAGCATCAGCTTCATTAGAAAGGATATGAATGCCTTCATGAGCTGCGTATGTTATAATGTATACGTTGTCATCACGTTTTCACTGATGTAATTGCTCGAGTGCTTAGAATTGGTGCCAAAAATATTCACGCGCGCAGGTGGATTAAGTCTGTTTGATATGATAAAATTCTAAATCACGCTTCCAATAATAATCATGCAATGAGTGTAAGTAATTTCTACGAGGACTTACGTTGCAACTCTTTTCAGTCACTTTCTCTCGACGGTTAACATCGGACCAAGACCACTTCTCAATATATTAAAAAACTGATTGAGCGAAATTGAGGTTTTCGTTATGCCAGATTGGTAAATCGCAGGCCTGTCAGAACACAGGTCGCAGTTTCGAATAGTAATCCCACCTTGGGCACCGATGTCGTGTTGGTTATTGGAATAGGGTCTTAAGGATTGAGTTACGTTAAGTAGCGCAACATAAACATGGCGGTTGGAGGATTTTAATGCCAGTTTCTTCGGTCAATAGATGAAACGAAAATTGAGGTACACAAGTAAAATAATGAAATACCTAATAAATTAATGACACGTATTACATTAAAAAGCATCTACTCTCGACGAGGATGACAATAATTAATGGCAGATTCATTTCTTGTAAATTACAGAAATTCTGGGGGAAGAAGCAAAAAATCAGGGGGATCTGTTTGATTTTATCCATTATTAATTTGTGGGATTAACCCATCCCACAAATATATCAATGGGATAGGTTTGTGGAATTTTGAATAAATTTTGGCATTCCTACATGATTATTAATGTAAAAGTAATTCTTTCTGCAAGAGGAGGATGTAGGTTATTCATTGGAAGCAGTATTGCATGCAAAAATTCTTAATTTTTGGATGAATTTCATTTAAAATTTACGGTTTGATTTAACAAGAATTAAATCAGCACTAGAACCCGTAATCTCGCAATTGAAATAACTCCCTTGTGGTTGCTTGCCGGGTGTTGTGTGAATGTAAAGGAACCCTTTACCCTCTACTCCCTCCTTTGAATTGACCCAAAAATCCCATCCCTGCCCCCAATGAGACATAAAGAAAGAACAAAATTTTTACCCTTTTAACCTCAATTAAAATTTTATTTTATTTTACATAGCACGTCCTGGGATTTGCGTTTCTTCCTCCCCGAGAGTGAATCTGCAGGGGTTGGCCATGAGTAACTCGCAATTCTCGACGCAATAAAAAGCCGTTTATGACCATCGCTCCCTCTCTTCCCCCTCGCCCATCATCCCTCTTCCTCTCTCTCCCCCAGAAAACTGCGAGGTCCTCCAGGCCTAACAACTCTCTCCATGCGTTACACCACGAGACTCGTGTTCGTTTCACGCGCACCGATGTTCAGACATGGGGATTTCTGGCGGAAAAAGGGACGCGGAGAGGGACAGACACACGGACGGAATGAAAAATAAACAATCTCCGGAGACCATAGCAACGGACGATAGTGAAAGAATCCTTTTCCCACGCCAGAGGTCCCGTTCAGCGACGTGTTTTGAGCATTAAATCGCTAGTTCCATGGACCCTAAGTCAGCTTGACCGACAATTCGAGTGGAACAGATAAAATTTAGGACTGCAACACTATCGAATCTCGAATGCTGACGGAATATCGACTGGATCGTTTTGGTGGGATGGTCAGAATACTACCACCCCATTTAGAAGGCCATAATTCATGCAGTAAACTCCCTATTATCCTTGCGCGCGTTATCGGCTGCGGATTATCCGTGCATCTACAATCTATTTAGTGTATCGCCAATGGTGGCCAATGGTAAATGGTCTCAAAGGTAAATAATCTTTTGTTATTGTCCTCCAATCGTGACTTTCACCACAGCCCTACCTACTGGTCCGATGTCCTACGCCAGGCTTCGTGCCGTCACCCGAGGCTTGTGAGCATTTTATTGTGGCCGGGACAGCTCCACTCGATTCTTTTTTGTCATAAAATGCTATTATGTACAGCCAGGATCTTTTCATTGGCAGATTGTGTTATTTTCTTAAGGATTTTATTTACATTGGCGGCGCACCGTAGAAAAATGAATCCTGAAAGAACCGAACACCGGATGTTTCCCGATTATCCGTGCACCCTTTACCAGTCAGCACGGAAAATAATGAAATCAAACAGTGAAGTTTAGACTAGTATATTAATACTGATCCTTTTTTATGCATGATATGTAGTGCATGTTTGGTGAGAATTCACCCCCTGCCACACACCTTTATGGTGGCTTGCAGGGTATTCTGTCGATGTAGATGTAGAAAATTGGGAGCTTACTATATAGGTAGTGGGCAACATTTTCTGCGGCATGCACGGTGCCGTTTGGTGAGCACTTCATGTACATTACTCCAACCATCAGAAGAGACGTAAAATGGTGGACTCCTTAGGTCCATTTGGCACGGTCCAATTTATTTACCAAAGAATTGGCACAATACTGGGTTGAAAACATAGATATATTCCTCATGACACCATCAATATTGGCCTAAACAATGCTCATAATATCCCTCATGAGTAGATGGTCCGCCCTCTGCCACATACCCTTGCGGTGGCTTGCTAGATATTATATAGATGTACATGAATCATAATGCTCTCCACAAAAAAAACAAATTATATTGTCCCATGCGATTCCTACAGGGATTGGAACTGGTCTATAAGTGAGAGTAGTCAGTACCTTTGCTCCCCACTCTATGTTCCATACAAACTCCAAACCTTGGCGAGCATACATGTACCCTCTCCAATTAGGAGGGGAATTAGTGCAGGCTTTATTCCAGGCCGAATTAGAGCGGATTGAACTAAGTGAACCAAGATACGCGGTCATACTGTCCAGTCAAACTTAAAAGAGTACATCCGCATTAAGTGCCCCTTCATTTAATGCGTAACAACCTTCGCGGGGAGACGGTATGGTCAACAATAGGTCATCTTTTCTGCGTCATTGACAGGAATGCAGCGAGTCGCGATCGCCGGCATGATGTAACACGCAGAGTTCAGAGTTATTTCGGTCTCGGAAATCGTTGGATTCCTAATCTGAAGTAAAAATAATTCAGCGCCTCACAAAGGATGTGACGAAGTCGAAATCGACCACGCTGACAGTTTTCAGGGTCACTTGAGCCGATAGTAGCACTTGTCGTGATGAATAAGCATTTCTCAAAAATGGCTCGCATCTGTAATTGACTCACCAAGGGGGTTAGAATGTACTGGAGGGTGCATATGGATGCTAGCCTACGGGGTGACAATGAAGCTAGAAAGAGGGCGCTTTGGAAGAATTAAAACCTCACCTCCTCGGCACAAAATATTGCGTTTTATACGGCCTCTTATGGAGACTGCAATTGTATTAAAACATCAATGGCAATGAAATAGTGCCCAAGTTTCATCGTAACGGTGTGTGTTAACCTTCCTTAGGGCTATTTACGAGAGATATTAATCCATTTCATTACCCTGTGAGTAAATTTTGTTTCTATAAGCTGGCTCGAACGTAACCTATTGAAAATACACATTTGGCGCTTTTTTGCGTGTATTAACTTTTTTCTGTTTATTCGATGAATTTTAAAAATGCATTCCATTATTTATCTCTCTACTCTATGTTTTACAGCCTGCAAAATCCACTTCATCCCTTCAGTAACAGCCTAGAGGTGGATCTATCGACATCTTAGTTGAGGGTTAATAATCCTAAGCCTGATTATACGCAGCACTCCACTTGATTCTCTGATCAACTAGCTTCTTAATCTAACATAGAGTCTGTAGGGTTTTTCTCTACTTGTTCCATGTATCTCATACGAGGTCTGCGTCTTCAATTCTTCACGATCAATATTCCCTCGACGGCTGTATTAACGAGGATATCGTGTTTCAAGATGTGATCGATAAGGTCATTCTGTATTATTTTCTAGGATTTCTTAAGGTTTCGTCTATTTCCTCTGAAGAACGTATCTGTGTCCCACTCGTTCGATTCATTTGATCTTCATCATTCTTCCGCGACAGCGCATTTCAAATGCTTCAGGGGTTGCTTCCCTTCTACCAGTCAAGTCCAAGACTCGAAGCTACGAAGGAGCATGCATCATATGCCAGTTTCAAAGAAGTGTCTCCTTATTAACTGGATTCGTCTTTCTTACTGAAAGTAAACTTTTTTTTTAAATTCGACAATTGAAAGTAAACTTTTTGAAATCCGTCAAGCGCTCTCTCCGTTCGGCAAATTTGATTAATATATGTACTTCCTAATTTTTGTATCGCAGAAGGTCAAAAGGGTCCTTTTTACATTTTTTTTACATCTCTTAAATAAGAAATCTACGGGGTGGTTCCGTCAAAACCCATTAATGGAAAAGAGTAGTGGAATGTTTTTGAAAAACTCAAAAACGCCAACCTAGTTGACACAAAAATGACTGTAGTGTACTCTGAATAGCATAATTATCATCTTATTGGGATATAATTAATTTAAACTCAATTATGAAAAAATTCAAACTGCCATTTGGACGCTAATAGAAACTTGTAACATAGGTATCTGATCAATTTTCTGACAAATTTTAGAGGTGGTTTTAGCAACAAAAATAATTTTAAAATGGATACTCTGAACCAATGTGTACCAGCAAACTACGACACATTTACATATATGAGCGAATTTAGATTTATTCACGACAGTGGATTTCAACAGATTTATCCCCTTAAAGAGAAAACCACGGTCTCCAGCAACCAGTCGGCACACATATACATATTACCCGAAATTTCCAATTCCTTCCCTTCCCATTTCTTTCCCACTCCCGGAGACGACCCTTCTCTATCTCCTCCGCACCCTTCCACCACGCCCTCTTCCGCGAGACACCCCCTCTCTCCCTTTCTTTGTCTCTTCTTATATATTTTATTTTATGTCGTCTGTCCCGACCTTCCGACTTCCCCACTCCCTCGCTCCATTCCGAAGACAATCCCGTATTCAGAGAAGCTATGAAAGGGTACTTCTTTTTTTTCTCCCATTCCCCATGGCGTCGCCCTCCCGATTCTCTCTATCACTCCCACACCCATTTTTCCCTTCATTTCCTTTCCGACTCTCTCTCTCTCTCTCCTTCCTATGAGGGCGACGGACTACCATCCTCTTTTGTTCTGCCAGGAATACCACCTCTCCCCTTCTCGTTTACCCCCTTGAAAAAAGGGAGCGTTCGACTAGTCGACATGCCGATATCGAGATCGATTTCTATCGTTTCCACGTAGAGTCTTGGTAATCCGTCCGGAATCGTGGGGTGGGACTGCAAGAGGGAAGTCTGAATCGTGGTTTAAATCCAAGTAGGTAAGAATTGAGTAAAGAAGTCCCTTATAAACTCCTAGGTTTAGTCTTAGTCCGTCAAAAATTTTGGAGACAGTAGTTTATTTTCTTTTAACGCTGTATTAATGACGATTTACGCTAGTCCGAGTTAAACCTCGTTTTTGAATCCGCCAAGTCCTGGGATTTCTACCTATGGGTGATTTTCATGTATTATGAATGGTTGTAAGTCTCTCCCTTCGATGCAAGACTGTCTGACTGCTTTTCACGAAAGGCTCCAAAGGGGCCGCTTTTTTACGTCCCATCAGACGGATGGGGTACTGAACATGAATGTCCTCCCTACGGAAAGTTAGTGCTCTTGCAACCAACCGAATCCCAAGTACTTCAATGTCATGCTCTTCACATAAAGAATTTTTCGATGCTTATCAACATCGCATTGGCGTTTTTGTCTTAGGGAAAGGAACTGGCTCCACAACCGTGACGTGTAAATTTCACAAGCCCTTGGGCTTCGTAGTATTTGGTGAGCACTACCCTCACCGACAAGACCGACCTTTGGGTTGAACACAAGTTACACGGTTCATTCACGGTTCCTGCCGTCGAAAGCTGACGGGCACTGACGAATATAGCAAAGTATAAATGTTATGGATAAAAGGATAAATCACGTTATTTATTCCACTCATGGTTTTATTGACACGACCTAAGGTTTAAACGCGTTCTGTTATCTTCAGGATACAATGTAATAAATCGCGGGTCATGTCAATGAAATCCTTAGATCAGTGGTTACCAATTGTTTTTCATTTCCACGCTCCAAAAAGCATTTTAGTATGTTCTCTCACCCCTTAAAGTAATACTTCATTTAAAAATATAAGTGAACGTGACAAACATTTGTATAATCAATTTTTAAAAACAAAATATCAAATACATGGAAAGGAAAAAATATTAAAACAATTTAAAATTTGCATAAGACAGTAAAAAAATTAGATTTTCACCCATGCATTCATCCTTTCATCTTATCTCACACCCCTGGTTCGGGAACCCTGTATTAGAGGAATTAACCAAATGATTTGCCATTTTATCTACATTTGAGGACATGTTCCACAAACTCAAGCCTAAAACCATTTCCTCAGTTAATAGTAAATTAATGATACTGAAAAATATAAGCCATAGACGAATACTTTTCCCGCTTCCACTACCAACTATCTTCGTACCGACTCGTACACACCATCTTCCTCCCACTTCGCAAGAATCGATGGATCGATGTTGGCGGCGGAGGCGAAGGAATTTTTCATTCTTTTCCATTTCCCCTTTCATTTCCTCTCCCGAATCACTTTCTCCGCCGTCCCTTTCACTCCCCCCTCTCCCTCCCTCTTTCTTCCTCTCTCGCTATCGCATCTCTCCCTTCCTCCTCTCTTCTTCCTTCTGGACGATCGTCTAGCGCGGTGGCCTTCTCCCGTCCCCGGGGACCGGGTTCGATATTCGACAGGGCTCAACGAGTTAGAGGAGATCGCCAGGCCCCCGTTGCTAGAGTTATTCCCGGTAAATCATATTCAAAAACAATTGACTGCACGGGTGAGAATCCCACGACCCAAAAAAAACAGCAAATTACATATACATATCATGAAAGTGACAGAAATTCTCAGATATTCGCGTCGCTGACTCGTGGATTTCAGGAAAATAGTGTCGCTGATTGGAAAACTGCCCTGAAAACTTTTTTCCTGAGGATCCAAATCACGTGGTGAAAACCCGGAGAAAACTGAGAAGTCTAAGGCTAACAATTCTCAAGGAAAGAGTAGTAGTAGCTCTTCGACGGTGAAGAACAAAGCTGAGCTAATTTTTGATATTATATGTGGTTGGGAACCAGGTAGAGTAGTATCAGTAACAAGTATGGGGTTGAGGAGCAAGGGGTCGTTCAGTGTAGTGGTTATACTGGCCTACCGTCTGAATCACCCAGATTCGAACCTCGGAATTGTGGTAATATTTATTTGGTAAATTGACCACTACTATTCTATTCATTCACTACCATTGATCTGTCATCCTCCGCGCTCCATATCCATCCTAACATTTACCCTCCCCCTCTCCCCATCAAATGAACTCTGCGATTCTGTGTTATTTGTTAAGATGTTAAATTTTGCTATGTTCACTATTTTTTATGATTTACTTGTTATAAGTCCTTTGTAATTGACCTCCTACTGTTTTGGACTATTTTTAATGAATAAATAAATAAATACTAAAAATTTTCAAGAAGTCACTTGAGCATGTTCATGCTCCGCTTGTTGGATGGGACGTTAAGCCGTGATTTCCTTGCCACCTTTCTTTAAGAAGAGGCTCATGACGATCCTTTTTTCGCCCTTCCTGCCTACTCTTCTATTCTGAATGTTGTACATAGCTTTCCTCCCCGCTATGAAGCGTCTTTAAGTGAGGGGACAGACAAGAAATCAGAGATGAACGAGACGGGAGGAGTAGAAAATCATAATTCATTCGCGTAATTTACGATATGTGGGTTGGGGTATTTAATGTGGGTGTGATTTAAGGAGGAAGGATGGAGAGGAACTCATCGTCGGCATTATCTTACTATTAGCAAAACGCGCCAAGTGACACGCAGTTAACGTTCCATCTGACGAGCAAAGTATTATACTTGCATTGTAGAAAGCTTTCGGGAGTCTTCCGCGTTGTCGTTCCGATAAAATGGCTACGTTTCAGTTACAATGGCGACCCGGAATCCACGAAGGCGTCTACGAGGTTCTCTGCAGCTGTGGAAAATCCTACGTGGGGCAAACTAAGAGAATTGTGCAATGCCGAAAGAAAGAACATTCACGAGCCCCTAAAAACAGACAAAAGGAGAAATCGTCCATTGCAGAGCACGTTTCAATAGAACCTAACCACTCCGTGAATTTAATGGAACCAAAAATCCTCGCGAGGGGAAAGCGCTATTTCACTAGAATTATAAGAGAAGCAATTTAAATTTCCAAGAGACTCAACATAATGAATAGGGAGGATAGCTATCCCCTCTTCAACACGTGGAAACGAGTACTCACACGAACATCAGCAGCCAATCAGCGAGCAGCGGCCACCTCAAAAGACGAGTATAAATAAGCGTCAACTTCGAAGCATTTTCACTTCTGCCTGTCCTGAGGACGCCCGCAGTAGAGTGGGTGAAACGTCGCCATTTTATCAGAATGACAACGCGGAAGACTCCCGAAAGCTTTATACAATCATCGGAACGCCGCGAAAATGCAAGATAAAATTTGTTTTAACAAATTGAATTTGTTAAAAACGCCGCGAAACATTCGCCAGATATTATACTTGCAGTTCCCTTCTGACAGGACTTAAGTACTGACCAATATTCAACTGACAATTTTCTGTCACTGCTGGGAGTCGTTCCCGGATCCTCGGGATGGGATATAATTCTCTATCAACGTAAGTCAACCCGATCCCCAATTGGATAGAGTCAAGTTATTTTGGGAGCGAAGGAATGGGAGCTAAACCCGGCGTCGACATTTTCCTAGAAAACAAAAGGTGACAAGGTATCCAAAGGTTTACAGCCCTGTCCGTAGACGAAGTACTGAACTTGGGCTGCTCACCATATAGCATTTAATTGGGAAGCCAAGTTGAAAAAGTTCCACTGAAAAATTCTTCGCTGCCAGGATTCGAACTCGGGCTCTCAGAAGGCCAGCACTCCATCCAGTGCACCTAGCTCAATACCAACCCCTGTCCGTATGGTACCCTAAACGTGACAGTGTCCAAATAGTTACCCTGTTATCCAGGAAGTATTTTAATATGGCTTAAATTTTATAAATAACGAACTGTAGCTTGAAAAGACAGGCAAAATTGTTGAGGGACGGTACTATGGCTATTTAAGTGTAATCAGAAGACCTTAAATGGCAATCCTTAACATACAGGATGTTGAAATAGAGAATCTTAAGCAAATTCCATGACGATATTTCTTCTGATGACTTCAAAAACATTTGTGAATTCTGACTTACTATGGTATACTGAACCATAAATATAAAATTAGGAAACTTAATAGCCGTAGGTATCCACATATTCAAGATATCTTTCTTTCCACGTTCGAAAAGGGATCTGATTAGTTTTGAACCTATTCAATGATACATATGCAACTTTATCAATAGGTAGGATAGATAGGTGCATTACGATATAAAGGCCATAAGCTAACTCAATTAATGGCACGCCAATGCTTACTTGTTCTGCTTTCTGAATATGTTAAAATTGCTATTATGAAATTGAATTTAAGCTAATTATTCTTTTCAAGTGTGAAATTTTATGCTTGTTTGGTGAAGATTCACCCCCTGCCACACACTTTTATGGTGACTTGCAGGGAATTAAAAAACGCAATGTTTCGTACGGAGTAGGTGGGGCCTGATACTTCCCAAGCACCCCCATTCCGGCTTCATCGTCACCTCTAGGTCAGCATGCAAATGCCTCCTCCAGTTCATTCCAACCTCCTTGCCCCGACCCGCAAGGCCACGGCAAAAGATTTTTTTCTAAATCAACCCGTTTCACCAGCGGGAAAAAAACAGGACCCTCCGTACCTACATCACCTCCTCGTGTCTCTTTCCCTTCCCGTTTCTTCATATTACATGTGGTAAATGGCCGCGCTCAGTTTCATTAAGCCTCGAGGTGGGGGAGGGAATCCCAACGTTTTCACTTTTACTGTGCGTGCGAGTGTATGCGTCCGTCTCACCCCGAACTCTCCCTCCCGGCGACCTTCCCTGGGCGTAGTAGCGCACACTCGGCCCCCCACCAAATTCAAACGATATGGTCGACGAGGGAGGCGGAAGGTGGGAGGAAGGGTGCAGTTCATGAGGCCCCGTCGGTTAAGGGTTATGGGGGAGAGAGGGGCAGCGGGAGTGGGGGGAATGAGGGGGGAAGGGCAGAGCAATCCGGGGAAAAGGGAGCGAGAGGGAGAAAACGAGACTGACCACGGTGAGAAATGACGCCATTAGCCGGAAATTCATCCTATAAAACGAGATGGAGATAAAGACCCAGCTTATTTTCTTTCCCCTTCCCACGGGAGATCATTGTTTCAAGCACTAACCCCGTGGGGGGTCGTCATATTCTCCCCCTTCGAGCCTGTTATTCTTCCCATTGGCAGAAATACTCGCGATGATTTTAAAATGAGCAGGGTTTCATTTCGTTAATCATTTTTGTTGTTGTATCCACCTTTCCTGCAGAAATTTACAACGGAAGGTTTACTGAAGATGTAAGATAAATATTAAAAACTCCTGCGTATTATGCTAGATTTGTCCACATAAATAAGACGAGGGAGGTAGATTGTCGTACCGATAGATTTAAAATGTACATTTTCCTACGTACAGAGAGAATACCATGAGAAAATATAATTTACAACATAGCAAAGGGATAGGTAGGTGAAATATTGTTGGAGTAGTCTGTAGTGGTAGCTCTTAGTTTTACGGTTAGCAATGCATAGTAGCCATTTGCTGCATACTTAGTTGCATGGTTGCATGGCAGTTGCATCAAGATCTTGGTGGTTATAATTAGTTGCATGTAAGTCGTGCATGTTCGTATTTTTTCCCCTTACACACACCCTCGCGGTGTATCGCAGGATATTACGTAGATGTAAAAGTTGCCAGAAAGTTGCTAAAAAGTTGTTCAAATATATAAAAAGTTGCCAAAATTTTTCTTTGCTATATTATGACAGCGAGAATTTTGTTTAAAATTCAGAACGATTATTATATCCCAGTTCTGAGATATGAAATTCAGTTTAGATGGACTATACTCTACCTAAGCTAGGAGATAAAAAGTGTAAAACCTTATATCAATGCAATAAAACATATTCTACAATTACGCGATCGGTTTTAAGGCATGCTAAGTTATTCATTAAAATTTCATTTCTAATAACTACCTTTCTCCAAATACTAAACTGTTTTACTCTATTATGCTTTAATAAGAGATAATGTGGTCACCCTACACAAATGTTTAGCTTGAGTGAAAAATATTACGACAGGGTACAGTGCAATTTTTGTTTCTAATAGTTCTGTAACTACTACAAATACATTTAGCAAATAAGTCTCACAGATTGCTACCACTTAATAAAAAACTAACCAACTAGCACCAATATTCGCTTAATATAGCAAGAAAGCTGATAAAATAGCAATTCTAGAAATGAATTCGATGATGAGATCGTTCATAGATTTTGAAGAGTAATTCACACATGATATATTACCCTGACTATAATTTTCAATGTTATCTCGGAAGAATATTAGTCGACGGTGGAAGGTTGTAGAAAAGCTCTGTTTTGATTGTACGTCTCATAGAAAGCGCCAAAAGAACCGCAGTTTTACGTCTCATCTTACGGACGGAGTACTGAACTTTAAAGGCCCTTCAAAGCAGTAAATTACTGACATATGTAACATTAGACTATTTATGCCACTGCCGGGAGTCGATCCTGTGCCCTAGGGATAAAATTGATTTTTTTAAATCTCACAATTGTCATTTTTATCGCGGTAGGTGACCGACAGCTGAGGCCTCTTGAGCTCTATAGGATAGTGGGGTGTTCGGGCGACGCAGAAATGTTAGAGCGTATTAAAATTATATCCACAGCAGTACATTAGGATGAGATTGTTTTTTATTGCTATAAAATAATCGATCTAGGCGGTAAAATCACGCTTGATTTTCAGAGGACGCTAATATTTTAGAGGGGATGATCAGCGAACGAACCAAATTCCTGCCATGCCAAGAAATTAAAAAGGCTCGAAAAAAGAGGAAGAAATTAATGACCCACAACAAATACACTCACAAAGAGGCGCCTTCGGTTATGGATTAAGGCTCATGAGCACGAATGCATGAGGACCCTTTTGCTTAAACTATCAACACTATAGTGTAAAAAGTTGATCTGATTTTCAGTGCGATCTGAATTTAAGCGCTGTCTGGTTGTAAGGCAGGAACACGGATTTAAGGTGCGGAAGAGGCAGGAACATGGATGGTTGGTACAGGAGCAGTTAAGCAGGAAGCAGAGGAAGCAGGATTCTGGATGGTCTGATTTTCAGTCGTTCACCTGCCTTATTTTTAGACAAGATATTACTGCTGAAATTCAACATACCTTGTCTTAAAATTGTTGCATCTGAAATTCAGATCGCTTTTGTGCCTTAAAATCAGATCTACTTTTTACAGTGATATGACACATTAACACTTCATATTAAATTTTGATGCAGTTTCTCCAAAATACGTCCCAGCAATGGTGGAAACAACTTCCTAATGGGCGTGGATGAATACCATATTTCCACAGAAAAAAAGTGTTGAGAATATTCAGAGGATTTCCGCCATGGAATCTGTAGTTGATATTCTACAAGTAAAGATGCTGATCTCTCCACTTTGAATACATCATAAACTATAAAGAGAAGGGTCAGAACTTCAAACTCTTCCAATGTCTAAACTGGGAAAGACCCATTGACCTATCTGTACCAATAGTATTCATATGCACAGAGCAGAGTAAAAATATGCATATAGCATATTTATACAGGATCAAATAAATCAAGCGATGATAAATAAAAGAGTATAGTTCATGATTACAAATAAAAGTAACAAAGGCCGGCCAACGAATGCCAGGTTCGTATCGAGGCGCTATGACAACCCAAATGTCACGGAATCCAATTCTGTGAACGGATTTGTTCTTGTGGATATCATTAAGATTGGGATATATGGCGCGATCTCACCATAGGTACTAAGGCATTTTAAAATTAATCCTATTTCATGAAATGTAATTTCACAGTAGTTCACAAGTTCAATGTAATAACAGATGAATGAGCACTGGCCTCATACCATGATTCAATTCCAGCCGTATTCCTCAAAGACAACATTTTTATTTCTGTCTGAACCTTGATTTTACGCTAGGTCTATTAAATGTGGGAAACACTTCTGGTTTCGACGGTGGAATTTCGAGTTAGCCAAGAAAAAAGCGCAGGACAAAGAGATGAATTAAAGGGGATGGGTGCTTGAGAGTTGAGACGGGAGATAAGAGGGAGTGAGGAAGATTAGGTTGCAGGGCGTGGGAACTTAGCGGAGATAAGGCAACATTGCGCGAGAAAAAAATTCTGTCGCGTTCGCGAATGTCTTGGAAATTAAATGCCCGCACTGAATCGGTCGATCTGCGCTGGAATTATTTCGCCTCTCATAGATGGTATGGCGAATGAAGAAAGCAAAAGACAACTAATAATTTACAGCGAAGCTGAATTTCTTCCGGAGTACCTTCTGCGTAGGCACATATTCATATTACTGGACAACCTGAACAAAATTACTTGAAAACTGGTGTGATACATGGCAGTTAGAATTAAATTTGGAGAAATGTGTGGTGATGAATTTTTGGAAAAAGAATTGTTCTCCTCCTAGCACGTAAAAATAAGTAATGATGAATTAACAAACGTGGAATCCATTAAATATCTTGGAATAAGACTGACACATTATCTTTCCTGGGGTAAACACATACGTGAAATAATGGGGCAATCTAATCGTAAACTGGGATTCATCACAAGAGTATTGGGTAAATGTGATGATCATGTACGAGAAATCAGCTAATATTCCCTTGTTAGACCTCATTTGGAATATGCTGCCAGTGTATTGGATTCCTACGAAATCGGTCAGAATAATGAACTTGAACGTGTGCAGCGAAGATCGGCAAGATTTGTAAAGGGGCGATACGATAACCATACTAGCGTAACAGTCTATTAAATGAATTAAAATGGGAACCATTTTCAGATCGTAGGTTGAAATTTAGACTTAATCTCTTAAATAAATTCCAAGATAATATTTTCAGTGATGACATTAAAAATATTTTGCGAACCCCAACTTACTATGGTAGACTGGACCATGATAACAAAATTAGAGAAATTGATTGCCGAACTGAGAGATTCAAAATGTCCTTTTTTCCTCGTACAATTAGGGTAGCGGTAAAAATGTCCAATACGAGTGAATCAATCCATAGCATAGGTAGTTGCATGTTGGCGTAAGGACTTGAAGGTAACCAAACTAACAGCACGTTTTTGCATGTTTA
This sequence comes from Platycnemis pennipes, assembly GCA_933228895.1. Taxonomy (NCBI): domain Eukaryota; kingdom Metazoa; phylum Arthropoda; class Insecta; order Odonata; family Platycnemididae; genus Platycnemis; species Platycnemis pennipes. The sequence continues at coordinate 61,712,713 of OW121853.1, forward strand.
CTTTACTATTTTTATCTTTTTTTAAATAGTGAAGTTTAGTACAGTGTATATATACTAATCCTTTTTTATGCATGATATATAATGCATGTTTGGTGAGAATTCACCCTCTGCCTCACACCTTTATGGTGGCTTGCAGGGTATTATGTAGATGTAGAACAGTTTCGCCAGCGTTGATGTCTTTAGGTCAAAATGTTATGATGGTGGTTACAACCTATGGATTTTGCATCCTTGAAGATGCCGATTTCAACTATGGCGAAACTATTATTCGAGCAATATGGACCTGCGCAAGATATACCCCGGAAGAAATTCAATATCCATATTTCACCTCGAAAGCCTTCACGAGGAAATAATTCACAGAATTTTTAAAACCATATATATTCCTAAAAATGCTTCACTATTACTATTTTCACTCGACAGGAATGACTAGCAGAAATTCTTTCATGGTTCATTTTCCAATAGCTGGAGTTGTTATCCGTGGAAGGCGGCCTACATCAACGTCATTTATATCACTTAGGATAGGCTGGTAACTGGGATAGAGGTCGCAATTTTGAGGGAAAGGAGGACGGGAGGAATCATACCCGTCGTCGGCACTTTACTGCTCTCAGAAAGGTACCAAAGGGTCCATATTTCGACGTCTCATCCGACGGACTTAGAACTGAACTTGAAATACTCTCCTCAAGACACTCGAGAGTAGAGACTGGTAAAGAATAAAATGAAAAATATCTGACACAGCCAGGATACGAACCCAGGTCCTCGGGATGGGAGGCCACCTCACCCAATCCAGTGTGTACGTCGTTTCACGATCCAAATTCTCCAATAATCTACATTTACGCGATACCCTGCAAGCCACCGCAAGGGTGTCAATAACCGGTCAGCAGAGTGATTAAGGTCACGTCCTTCAAAATTAAAAAAAAAAACAAGGAATAAACAAAACCACGTCCTAGTTTCACACTTTGTCAAACACCAATCAAGGTTTCGATCAAGGATAATGACACTTAGTTGTCGAAAGCATGGTCGATGCAGTGAGGAAATAGCACCAGGTTATTGTTTATTCCCCGTCATGAATGCAGGAAAAATTGATGCCTCATAACATTAAATATAAAATTAAAAAACCCTCTGCAATAGTTCTTGACTAACTTCCTTCATATTTTGATCTAAAACCCAATCTTCCTCTCTCCGAGTCAGCCTCGTTTAATTCCGTCTCTCTCTTTCTTCCATTCGTTTCGGGAAAAACCTAAAAAACCTCCACCCTCGCCGGAATTCCTCCTCGGTCCCTTTTCCCGCCGGAACGGGGGGAGGAAGTATCGGAGGGGAGTAGGGTGACCAGTTCGTCCTCCCCACCAAACCCTTTCTTCCTGCCCTGCCCATCCCACCCAAATCCACCCTCCCCCTCCGTATGCCAGAGGATAATTTGGGTCGGAATGTGGTAGACCGATAAGGGAAAGGAGAGAGGGAGGTTTCTCCTCCCACGCTCCCAACACCGCCCCTTTTTGAACCCATCCCTTTCCAGACGGCCCCCTTCCCCATCCACGCCCGTTCCTGCGTGGGAAATGCTCTCATCTCTGTTTTCAAGCCTTTACCAGCACTTGTAGGCGATTCGGACCGGGAGGAAAGATTTGGATGGGAATGGAAGGGTGGAGGGAAACCCGGCGTCGGAATTAAACTGCTCTTATCGAAACGCGTCAAGGGGATCACGGCTTAACGTCCAATCTGACGGACGGAGTACTGTACTCGAATGGTCTCCACTCAAACTGGGCCCGGTGTACCAATAAAATCTTCACAGACGGGAAGCGGTCCCTCCGGGTCAGGGCTAGTACTCTTAAAAAAACCCAACCCCCCCGGGATCGCATAAACTCTTCGATAATAAATGCGGATCGAATGACGTTGCTGTAGCTTTCGCTTTCTTTCGGTCGGACAGAAGCTGACTCTCGTTCAGCCGATTGGGGGCAGCTCGACGGCTGACGTCCTGAGGATAACGCCGTCCTGCCCTCGGCCACATCATCTAACACGAGGACAGCAAGCCAGACTAGCGTTTTTACATAAAAAGAGGGCCGACGAATTCACCTCCGACACCGAGGCCCCACACTGCACCGCCAGACAGGACCACAAGGAAAACATAATAGAATTACACTGCACCAAGGATAGTAGCAGATATTCGTTTGTCCTCATACAATTCCTGACGATAACAACATCAACACTTCTCACACCATGATGTCCATACAGAATTTACATTAACATTTACAGTAACATAAAATTACATTACTTTTAAAGGTGTAGTGTTTGTTTTGTAGTGTTCACATTTGTTTGTTGTGTCTTTGTTCCTGGTGTGGATGCACCCCCTGCCACACACCCTCGAGGTGGCTTGCAGGGTATGTCATAGATATAGATATAGATAACATATCAGTTTAAAATCCAATCTGATGGATGAAGAACTGAACTTGAGGTGCTCTCCACACTGCATCCATATAGGGATGTTATAAAAATTGAAAATCTGCTACAGCTGGGATTCGAACCCGGGAACTCAGGATGAGACGCCAGTTCCCCAAAATAGGGCACGAATGAATATTAAAAAATGAGCCTATTTAAGAACACTTTACAGGATACCCGGGCTTCCGATAGAAGGACTTCCAATGCATTGAATGACGCACAAATTTATCCATTCCACTCACAAACATTCATTATATTCAATAATAAAGGGCACCACATCAAATAGAAGAATCCTTAATAAGATACCCTGGCTCCCGATTGGACTTTCAATGCATTAAATGCCGTTCAAGTTTATCAATTCTATTGAAAAACGTACGTCTATTCAATAAATTTTCTCGCCTAAGTTTCGCGGAACGTAGTATTCAACGGTCCCCTCCGGGTTCGTTGATGTAATCCTTTTCCCTTCTGTAATAACGTGATCGATATGGTGGATGCCAACCAAGAGGCGATGCTTGAGGGGTTTGTTCCACGAATCCTGCGTGGCCCGCGACAGTAAAAGGGCAATCAATAAATCTCTCGCCACTATATCTTGGTACGGTGGCCAATCTGGGTCGTTAATACATTTAGGAGAACCAAATGGGAAGGTGGCATTGTGGGTGGAGGGAGAAGAGATTGGGGCGGCGAGATAAACGATTTTATTGCTACGGCGAAAGTGAAATTCTCCCTTCCCCGTTCCGAACCCCACCCCCCCTCACCACACCATAATGTGCCACCGCGCATGAACGGAGAATAAAAGAATACGCCGCGCCCGAGGAAGTTCATTGTCGACCGAATTGTGAGCATGCACATTAAGGCGCCAGATTCTCGGCTCCCGGAATCGATCCTCCGCCTTAAATGGGGCTCGGATCCTAAGCAAGCTGAAAATAAATGGGGGCGGAGAGAGGGGGGGAAATAACTCAGAGACGCGATGGAAAAAAATGAGATTGAGGAAAAGGGATGAGAAAGACGTCGATGCCTCCCAATATTCTCCAAGGTGGAAACGAAATTTCAGAAAGGGTGTCCTTAAATGCACGAAAGAACGAGGATGCCCGGAAAGAAGGGCTGTTGAATATTCAATTTCTCGGCAATGATAAACCCTTAAAAAGGTATGAAGAATATCGAGTTAGTGTGGTGGCTAGAGATCTAACCTCACAGTCTTAGGACCCAGTGGTTGAGATTTTTAAACAGAATACCTGTCCCTACTTGTCTTTCGGAGGGCACCTTAAGTATTCAATCCGTCAAACGGGACGCTAAACCGTGGACCCCGTGGGCCTTTTCGTTAAGAACACGCCAATGCCGACGCCGGATTTCTTTTCCTTCACAACCTAAATTCCTACCTCTTCCCAAAAACTCCTCAGTCTTAAATGGAGTAGTGAATATTTTTTTCATTGCCTATAATGATAAAAACGAAATGAATGCCATCTTGCACCGAAAAATAAGACTTACAAATATAGTAAAATTACTTAACCACTGAGGAGTTCTCATTGAGGATTTGCGGGTTCGAATCCCACTCAGGGCTTGGATATTGTGTGTCTTAGGGTTAAGGTACAAGGACACTCAGCATTAACGATAGACAATGTTATCACCTTAGCGCTGGAGCACCTAAAAACTCAATTCTACCACTACGTACTCACTGAGGATCTTTTTATTTTGTCAATTTATGTTGGTCATATAAGCTTGAGAAGTAAAATCTGCACACCTTGAGATAGCATGGTCCGATGAAGACAATTGCCAGGGAAAAGTTTCAGGGGTAATGGCAAAAGAAAGTCTTTAATTAAGGATAAGTATATATAGGAAAAAGAATCACCGTGAAGAGGTGGCCCTATTGAAGAATCAAAAGCTTAGTCAAACAAAACTTATGAACGAGAAATAACAATGATGATGACGCTACATGGTTAACGATCATTGGATAAAATGTTTTTCAATTTTTGGCTCCATTTTGTCCACAATTAAACCGATCGTTTAAGTTAGATTTTATTCCTATAATGAAACAGATTCACAAAGTTGTATTGGATACAACAAACTATACTTAAACCGACGTTCGGGTTGAAGACTAGCAATTTTATATCGAGCTGAATTGCAAGGATTCAGTTCCTGAGTTGTATTTCGCCTTTTCCAGCGCATCGAAAAACCTTGTAGTCAATCGTTCGATACAATTACTTCCAGAAAATACACGTTTTTCGAAATGTGATTAATCGTGAAGCATGGAAGGAAGGATAGAATGCTGTGGGCAAGTAATCATGGAGTAGGATACTGAAAGTGGTGGAAGAGATAAGAATTCCGAGTGGAAGAAAAATGAAGAATGGAAATTCTTATTTCCATGAAGAGAAAGAGTGGTATTAGTAGTATGCACTAGTTCATCTCCATCTACGCATTACCCTGCGAATCGCCGCAGGGGCGTGTGGTAGGGTGCGTTAGGTCACAAGCCATTGGGTTAATGGTTGGTTGGTTGGTTATTTAGGGGAGGCGACCGACAGCTGAGGTCATTTGCGCCATATAGGATAGGTTGGTAATTGGGTAATGGTAGGAGTTTTTAGGGAACGGAGGAAGGGTGGAGAGAAACCCGGCGTCGGCATTAGCCTACTCTTAACGAAAGGCGCCAAGGGGACCACGGCTTAACGTCCCATCCGACGGACGGAGTACTGTACTCGAAATGCCCTCCACTAGGCACTCAAGTGGGGACCGGCTTTCCACTGAAAAAATCCGCCACTGCCGGGAATCGAACCCGGGCCCTCGGGATGGGAGGCCAGTACTCTAGCCACCACACCAACCCTTTGGGTTAATGGGAATGGGAACAAGGGACAGGGGATATGATTCGGGGTAGTTTCAAATCCTAACGTATTTGAGTAATAATCACGTATTGTTCGCGGGAAAAATGAATTCTTACATCGATTCGTTCGGCCGTTTACCTCTCTAATTTTGTCATTTCTATCTAATCTTCCGATGTAGTGTGGGAGTAAAAGTACACCTGACATATCCTCCTCGAATTCGACCGAATTGAGTTTTTCGAGTACCTAGCCTAAGTCTGGCGCCTAATCTACGAGTTTTCATTGCTTCCCATTCCAGTCCCTCTAAGAGCTGTGTGGAAATTCTGTACAGTAATATGCGTTCTTAACAAAAATTAGCTACTTTCCTTTGTATTTTATCGAGTTTGTGAATTAAATCATTACTTATCAGATCCCAAATGCATACTCGAGGCCTAAATAAAGCGAAATAGCATGAGTACTGGTAGAATTACATTTAACTTCTTTTTAAGTCATCCAAGTGCTTGGGTTATATCAAACCGCCAAACCAACCCTCAACTCTAAGACATACAAAGCAGATTTGCCCGGTGGAATGGAAACCCACCCCCTCAGGGTTTAAAGGCCGGCGTTGCTACCGCGGTCGGGATTTTTATTGGAGATGAATAAATATAGATAGAGGACTCCCGATTGAAGGAAAAATGTTATAGGAAAAGAGGAACTCAGAAACTGTAATTAACATTGGAGTAATTCCATCAAAACCTAGTATAATCGGTATAAAAACCAATGATAACGGCAGACACCACGATGAGACACCACGCTTCGTCGGAACTCCATATTCACACCACCTTATTCACGGCGCTCTCTCAAGAAAGGGGACGCTTAAGGATTTCCAGTTTGCCGGAGGGAGGACGGGAGGAAAAGAAGAGGACGAAGCCTCCCCGAAACACCCCTAGCCCCCCGCCTACCCCCCAATCCCGACTTCCTACGGCGATGCGAATGCGGCGATGGAGGCGGGGTTTTTGGACGGAGGGAGAATAGCGGAAGGAGGTGAAAGGTGAAGTGGGGAAAAAGGAAACGGCAGCGGATGGAATCGTGAGGTACGGAGGCCGACAAATTCAGCAACACGACCGACCCTCCTCGGACGATGGGCAGCGGGATTTGAACGGACATAAGGAGAACGTATCCACGGCCGTAGAAATAATAGAAGACAAAGAATTCCCAAGTCCGTGATCTTAGAGGGACACAACGAGGTTTATTAAGTTAGGGTACGGCACACGTGGGTGTTTAACTCTACAAGTAGAAGTACATTACAAGCCATGCAATTGTATAAAAAAACATGTGTGTAAAGTAACATAGAAAAGATAAATAAACATTAGAAATTGTAGTTTAACCTTTCCATCTATCATAGAAAGATGAAGAGGAAAGATTGAAAAGGAAATTTCAGGCCAGAAAACAAAAATAAGGAACTTAAAATCGCACATTCAATCAAATCCCAAAATAAAATAGAAGAGGTGAAAAGATACCCTCATGCGCACTTGCGTTAGTATGAAGGATAGAGACACCACAATGAACCTCGTTTACAGGCACCTTAGGGGTTTAGGGGAAATCCACTGCTGACTTTTTTCATTTCCACCAATTTTCCGGAGGAAACTCTCAGAATTCTCGAGTCCGAGCGTTCCCTTAGATACCCCAGAGGCATACAGGGTATGCAAATCCCCGGGGTTCCCGCTCCAGGTCCCGAGAAAGGTCAGGGGCGTGGGGAATAGAAAGGGAGTCAGCGATAATGTACAGGAAAAGAGGGATCGGAGCATCGGGTTGATGTAGCGGCTAAGGTACTGACCTCCTATTCAAAGGGCCCAGACTCGTATCCCGGCAGAGGTCGTGACTTTTCATCTAATTCTCTGTCCAACCTGAGTGCTGTGAAAAGAGCACATAAGTACTGCATATCCGTACATTACCAGAAATATTTGCATAATATTTGTGAAATATGTGCTCATCATAATGGTAGGAGGTAGAAGGCTGTATTGCATGTTAAGTCGCTTTCTCCCCTTGGTACAATAGTTTAAGCAGAGGGATCGGTATGGTATATTCACTAGCGAAAAGGTTAGAATCCCACCTTGGTAGGCACGGATATAAGGACTTACTACTCCGTACATAGACTGAACATAAGGGCTTAATTATCAAAAATAGAGTAGTAAGAAAATAATAATAATATTGATGAAAAATAAATTGATGGAGCTCTACGGCCTTACAATATCAGTAGATGCAGAGAAAAACTCAAATGGCCGAAAAAGTACACGTACCTAACGATAAGAGGATCAGAAGATGGGAGAATGAAAAAATTTAATGCACGCCCACGATCCAGACAAAAAAACAGCCATCACTTAATAATTCACGTACCCTCAATCACTCCTTCCATAGGTTGCAAATAAAGTTCATGATTCACCAGAGACAACAAAGGAGACTTATCTTGAGGAATATAAACGAAGATGGGACCACATAATCGTCCACATCTTGAAAATGACGGTATGATGAAGAGTCAGGAAGGGATAAATGAATGGGAACAATGGCATGGTCTCGCATGAGACGAAAATAGCAAATTGCGATGGATGGAAACGGGAAGAATTATGCAAGTACGAAGCGGTTAGCCAATTAGAAGAATACTCGTTACAAAAATCGAGTGGAGCGACTCATCACACCAAGCTTAGGATTAATGACTAGAGATGATGATTAAGATAAAGGGTCGATCACCTACCGCAAATAACTTAAACTATTAGAAGAAATGCTGTGGGTGGGTGGTAGGGACGTAAGTGGGTGGTAAGGACGAAAGAGCGAGAGAGAGAGACGGTTAAAACCGTGGGGAGAAATGAAGAGGAAGGCGACGGAGAACGAGAGAGGGGTAGGATGAAGAGCGACGGGGAAAGGAAGAGGGCGAGGGTTCCTCCCGAGTGAAAGGTGAGTGGAGGGGGGTGTCAAGGGGAGAGAGAGAGAGGAAGAGAGAGAGAGGAAGAGAGAGAGAGGAAGAGAGAGAGAGGAAGAGAGAGAGGGAAGCGTTTGAGGGATCGCCGCTCGGCATGGCTTGCGTGACTGCCGCAGTCGCCCGGCCGACAGTCCTCCCCTTCTCTCTCTCTCTCTCTCTCTCTCACTGCGTTTCGATCGTCCTCTCCTCCTTCCCCTCCCCCCTCGCAGCCTCCCACACTCCCTCCGCTCCCCCTCAGAGCTTCCCCTTGCCTCCCCCGCATTCCCCGAGAACCTCCCGCGATCCACCTCCTTTCCTGGGGACCCTAGACCGAGAGGGACTGGCATCTCTCCCCGACCCCGGGGGCGCCCGTGTTTTCGGCCGGGCGCACATGTTTCCCCACAGCCCGGCACAGACAGTGCAGGTAAGAATAGCAGATGGAGAATTCGAGTGGGCGACTCGTCATACATATATGTGCCTAATATATGGTGCGTGAGAAGCGAGGGAAATTAATGCAAGAATAAGGATACGAGCAGATCGGGGGGAGTCGGTGAGATTTGCGGATGACCACGCTATAGTTACCCAGTCAGCTATGGGTAATGGGTAAAACAGGCATCACAGATCCAGTACTGTAAGTTTAATAGATATAAAATCCGAGGATTCTCGCGAAATTGAGTGGAATTTGTACTACATACTGAAATAATGCACGTGCAATTTTCCACAAAATAAAAGTTTTTACTTCGACCCCGGTTTCAATGTTGCTACATCATCGTCAGGGGACAAATGGAGCTAAGTACTGTCAATATATACTTAGTTTGGAGGCACCAGGGGAGAGAAAGGATGTGATGAGTGGGAAATGTTTTATTATTTCTTGTACGAGTGTGTTAACCCAGGACAAAACCCACCACTTCCTCGCCTTCCACAACCCCTCCCGGTCACCTCCTCAATCGGTTTTTTCCACTCATCACCCTCTTTCCCTCCCATAACCCCTTTCAAAACAAGTATATATTGACGGTACTTAGCCCCATTTGTCACTTGACGATGATGTAACAACATTGAAACCCGGGTCGATGTAAAAACCTTCATTTTGTGGAAAATCGCACGTATATTATTTCCGTTTGATAGATAGTTTTCCACCAATTAGGTTAGGTTTTGACGAAGTTTCCCCACTTTACACTGCATTTCCTTCAGCCATCGGCTCCATACCTATGCTCTTTCTCACTTCAAGTCGACATATACATTCTTCACCATACACCACCCATGAAGCCTACTCTCAACAATCAATTATCCCAAGGTTGGTTTGAAACAGCTCTCCATTCAATTTTACCACTCCCTTCACATTTGCATAATTTGTCTGTTTCACATCCTTAGCAACTTATATATCTCATGCAAGCCCATGCTTTTCCATTCTTCCCATTCACTTGTGCCTCGACGATTATCTTCATCAGGCCAACTATGTTGTCTTTGTGCCAGCAATTGTGTCTACTTTCCAACCATATTCAATAGCTCTTCATTCGTCCACCTCTCCAACTACGGAGACAAGATTCTTCATGGAAAAAGATGTCAGAGCTAAACACACGAAAGTAATAGGGAATAAACTGGAACAATTTGAACACTTCATTGTTTTTGGGGAGAATCTAAGACGAAGTCGGACAATGATGAACTTTAATTTAAAGTAAGGATTTACTCGTAGTTGGCGAAAGAGATATTTATTAAGAGGAGAGAACTTACTCCAGGAAATCCTTCGTGAAAATGCTAAGAATAGGTTATCGAATATTTACATCGTGACGTTGTACGGTTGCGAAACATTACCCTTGAGAGATGAGAAAGGATCTGAGTCATTTCAGAAGTGGGTTTACAGAAGAATGTATAAAGAACGATGGAAAAAGGAAAGAAATATGAGGAGACAAGGTTGGGAAGGACAGAAGGCTTATAGAAATAAGAATGTGGCAGGCAACGTGGATGGACAAAGTACATAAAGGCACAGCTGTAGGGTAAGATGTTGGGGACAAAAGGAAGAGTGAGAAAAAGATGAACACTTTGGGTAGGATGAAGGGAGTTCACTGAGCTAAAAAGCTAAATTAAGTAGGAACATAAACGTTCAATAACGTGTCGAAAGAGAGAAAAATGGTGTACGAAAGATTCCAAATCACTCAGATGTGTAATAATCAGATATCATTTAAGTTACAGATTTGCACTTTTACACGGTGATGAAGAAAGATACCAGGTACCACATACAACTGCATACAGAAAAATACACCATATTAGAAACCCAGTCGACGTTTTTATAATTTGTTTTAATTGTTTTCAACCGACAACTGTAGGTTTTGATGTATTATTCCAAAATATTCTCTGCGTTAATTTTACCTAAAACTCCACCCCAACGCTATTACTCATAATAGTTTAGTTAAAATATTATTCGTAGAAAAACGGAGATCAAGCAGCCGTCATAGTCCTTTGGTTAGAGTGTTGGGCCAATGATCGAAGGTGCGATTTCCTTGGAACCGTCCTTTCTCCGTGTACATTGAGGAAATCAAGGCGGGACAGAACATGCCGCTAGAAATTCATCCAAAAAAAAGCCAAAAACTTTAGTAGTATGGAATTTGATACACACTGGAAATGTGTTCTTTTCATGAATAATATCTAATCCCTGAAACCTACTTCCGAATAAAAGCCCCTGACAGGAATTTGCGTGACACAAAAAACATTGAAAGTATTGCCAATATAAATTGGTTTGAATACTAAGTCTGCCTCGGGAAATAACTCTTCCTAGTGACCAGAATATGTTTATTACCACACACCATTGTGTTTGACACGCGTATTTCTTTCTCTTGCCTAAGGAGCCCGAGGGCTCCTTACTCTTGCCTATGAAATCAACTTCCACTTTGCTCTCCAAGAGCGTAAGGCTATGTTACCTCAAATAAAAATGATGACGAGACAGAGGAAACGGCGTATCGCCCAATAAGATGCACCACAAAAATGGTGAAGAAAAGAAGACACTTGCAAACACTACTCGTGAGATATTACTTTCCCCTTCACCACACTAGAAAAAATTATGGCCGTTTTTCACGAATCAAAAAATTATAGAGCTTTATGCAGCATCAGATCGTGCAAAAATCGCATGAATGAAAGTGCGAATATAAAATGTGCTCTTTTCAACACACAGTCATCCATGGATTTCTGAATTTTCCCAAAAAATTTGATGCTTTCCACGATGCGATTTTCATTGCATCAAACTGAGTATGCATCTATCTGCAAAATGAAGAGCCTAATCTTAAACGACCTTGACAGTCTTATATTACGGCTTCATTATGGAGTAAAATGAATGGAGAGAAGTTGAGAATCAGGAATAGCTAGGAACGAAATACTATAAACAGAGTAAGGAACGCGGAGAAACAGGTTGGCGTAACAGCTCAACATGAGAAGATAGGTTGAGATATTCCCTCGGTTCGAGAAACCAAATTTGCGTGTGATAATGGCTTGTAATGCCGCAAAAGATTTTCAGGTAAGTACAGCTCGTTCAATGTAATGAAGTTTTCTTCCTCAAGAAAAATTATCTAAATGATTTAAATACGCACCTAGTAACACATAAACGGTATTAAAACATAACAACTCGAGTCACTCCAACACGTAAGCCCTGAAAATCTCGATATGGTTAGAATAACCTTTTGTTCTTTCAAGTGTCACACAATCTTGACGTAGAGGAAGCTTGCGCGCATTCCCTAGGCAGTTCTATATACACGTAGTCAGTAAGGGGAGAATTCTTCACGCGAGGTCACCCGCGACGAATAGATAGAAGTGTAGGACAAGCAATACATAGGCCCTAAATAGCTTGAACCTCAAGGGGAGGTTGTAAAGGGATCCGATATTGGCGAGGCTGCCTTGGAACGTCTCGTTGTGAAACACGAATGAGAAATGTATGGAAAATAATGGCATTTCTAATGGATAAAAATGGCATTATTCGATTATTAAAGAGGAGAACGAAAGATAGAAAATAATATTTTATGTACCTAAGAGCATTACTCATTGGGATTTTTTTAAAGAATAATTAGGAAGATAGAAGGAGAAAACAGAACGGTAAGATATATGCGTCATCAAAAATAGATGGACGATACTAGTAATATGTCTTTACTGGGTCAAGATTGAAACAAAACTGTCTCTTCTGACATCCAACCCCTATTCAAAGTATTTACACATAAAATATGGTTGTCATGACATCCATAGTTAAAATTTGAAGTAGACAAACAAAAATATACGATTCAAGAATTTAAAAAAAATGAAAAAATATACACACAACATACCAATATTAAATATCAGAAAATCATGGCGTGTGACAGTATTTAAAACTATGGAAAAACTTGAGGATTATTGTACTTATATTCTTTGTGAAAAAAACCCACTTGTGAAAAAAACACCCACACAAGAGAGGGGGTGAGAAAAACCCGCAAAATTCTACTAACCATGGAAAAGGTAAGAACGATAAGTTTAGGACGGGTATTTATTAGTAATAGGAAGAAGGGAAGGGAGAATCCCGGGTCCGGCATCAGCGCACTCGCATTGAAAGACACCGGGGACTGACTGACGGAGTACTGCGAACGACGTGCTCTTCACCTGCACCTCTAAGCTAGGATCCGCCACAACGGGGCGCAGGAGTGGGTAGTAGGTCGCCAACCGTGAAAATGACATTTTTCTGAAAGATAGTCTTTAGGATCTTATAATAAAGCGTGATTGGTAATGGTTTTTGATAGATTTATTCATTCTTTGCCCTGCAGTCGTGTATTGCGCGCGGGAAAAAAGAATTTTATTTGTACTTGTATTTCTCGATCCGACAGTGAGTTTTTCAAAATTTGCCGCTTCAGCCTGTCCTGCTGATGTACCGCGGGGGAAAAAAATATGTCCGCAGTCAGCCTTGAACTCACGTGTAACTTGAATTTTTCGTGTATTTAAATCTTACGAACAACACTACTCTCCAAGAGTTTTTCGAATTTCTGTTATTCACCCTACAATCAGGATTTCACTAAAAAAATAACTTATATGTACAACGTGAAATCGAAACAAAGCAATTAGCGGTGAAATTCCACAGCTATAGCCACCACACCAACCCGATCCCAAGAAATAAATGAAAGCAAAACTTAGTCGCTCCAGAACCGCTGTGAGAATGGATCGACCCTTGAACGACAGGGCTCTCGAGGAATTTTTGTGAATGGTCGCTTTTTGAATGAAATTTCCGGCAGGCGATAAAGAAAAAGATTATTTTCTTTTCGATAAGCGTGTATTCGGAAAAGGCGCCAAGTTAGTGGATAAATAACACCACCGCGTGGCCAGAAAAAGTTCCGATTCGTCAGATCGACCATATCGAGGAACGACAGTTAAATTCGCTGAATTTTGTCTGCGACGCGACGAAATTGCCTCAGAAATTCTTTCCTTCTTGCGAATAAATGTACTGTCGGTCAAAATATCAGACGCTAATTTATTGGATCGGGCTACTATCATAAAAATTGGAGCCGGTACTAAAATTATTATTTTTAACTGAACGGGAAAACCATCGAGAGAAACATATTTAAACACACCAAGCCTTACGTATTCTTGATGATCGAAAAACGTACATAAAACAAGGGAAATACACAGACCATGGCTTCAGAATCTGAGGAATTGTTTCCGAGAAAACTGGGGACAGAAACTGGTATTAAATTTCAAGTTTAATTTAACAAAGCCATGAATATTTTATTAACTTATTAACGATCTCCTCGAGTTCGGGGAACATGATTTCCTTGTGCTTGTTTAAGAAAACTCGAAAATTGGCCAAGGTACATATTTTTCAGGCACTGAATGACCCATTTCAATCAAAATACTAGGCTACTACTATACCACCATACGCGCCTGACTAATAAAATTTACTATAGTTCTCCAGAGTTAGGCTTCACTCCGACGCTAAATAAAAAACGACTCACTTGAATTAGGGTTCGAAGCTAACCACGATCATAAAAACAACACAGCAACGCGCCGCAACAACAACCCTGTCATGATTTTGCGCCCATGAGTAATATCATCTTTTAGCCAACACGATTCTCTTTTTGAATTTAATTCGTCTGCTATACCCCCTCGACTCCAACATTCTACTTAAATAGATAAATTACTCCACTTGTTCCAACGTCTGACCACCTACTGTAAAATTTAACCTGGCCCTTTTCGCTCTGGAAAATCTCATTACTTTCATTTTCTTGCGGTTTATGTTCATTCCGTACCTTTCTCACTTTCTTTGTAACTTCTAGTAATTTGGTAAGCCCTGAGCTGACTGGCTGACTAGCGCTTGTCCATCCACGAATCTCGCCGGCTTTATCTTTTTTACCCCAAACTTTACTCTAGCCTGATGTTCATCCCAAGCTTCTATCACCATTTTCTCCGAGTTTATGTTAAAAAGTACCGGCCTTTCGTTAAAAGACAGCCCTCTTTAACCCTCCCTATTATCGCCCAATCCGATTCTCCATCAGCTACTATCACTTGCGTCTTCTGTGCAATGCATAAATTCTTTCCTGTCTGCTCCCATCTTCATCAATATTCACATCCAGATTTTTTCACCTCACTCAGTCTAACACCTTTTCGAAATCCACAAAGCACGCGAATATATCCTGATTATATCCTGAATTCCTTACCACTAGCATTCTCATCACTGCACTAGCATCCCGAGTGGCCCTTCCCCTAACCAAATCCAAACTGATCCTCACCTAGACATTAGTTAGCTCTCTTTACTATTCTTTTACGGATGATTCTAAGAAAGATCTATGCCGTAGGAGATATCAGGTTCTTCAGAAACCGTGAATTCCAAGGCGCCTTTCTTTCAGAGCAGGGTAATGCCGACACCGGGTTTAACTCCATCCTTCTTCCACATCCTAATTTCTACCTCATCCCACACCCGCCAATCCTGAAAGGCAGAAATGAGCTCAGCTGTCAGTCACCTCCCTCATTAACTAAAACAAGTGAAGAGAGATAGGGAAGAGGGTGCTTAAAGGAAGTGAGGGAAAATAAGAAGATAATAGAAAAATTACTCCATCGTAACAAATGCTAAACGGTTGAGTAGCTACTATTATTATATTTCATCCACATATCCGTTTACTATGTTGTCTATGTTGATCCTTTATTGTTTTTGGGAAGAATTCATTAAAAAAATAAAATGTGCAGTAGTCTTACTCTCTAATTTGCTTTTTAGAGTAGCTAGGTTTATTAAAAGGGGCTACGATAAGTTTAGCAGTGTATCAAAATTAATAGAAGAATTAGGTTGGGAATCATTACCAGATCGTACGTTAAAGTACCGATTTAATCTTCTGCAGAAATCAAAAACGTACCAATAGCTTTATTGATGTGGTTAGATATATATTAAAAACCCCTGCGTCTTATACTAAATTTGACTAGATAAATAATATTAGAGATATAGATTGTCGTACTAATAGATTCAAAATGCCATTTTCCCGCGTAGCATAATAGAACATAAAAGGCAGCATAGCAAAGGGATAGGTAGGTGAAATATTGTCGGAGTAGTCTGTAGTGCATTATGCATGTTTTTAACATTATTATACCGTGCATGACAAGTAAATACACATAAATATTCTTAGATAAACGACATTATAACCAATTATCCCATAATTACTATGTAAATTCTAACAATCGTACGCATGTAACTATTATCTAACATGTTTCCATGCAATAGTAGCATTGTAGCTCTTATTTGTATATCAATAGTACATATTTGGTGATCTTCACCCCCTGCCACACTCCCTCGCGGTGTCTCGCAGGTTGTAGCGTAGATATAGATGTATTATTATGATTCCACAATGTTATTCCGTCGATTATAATCTCCACTTCAGGTTAATAATCCTCACATGATCTCTCTACAGTTCTAACCCTTTCTCAAAGGATGCTGAACTCCTGGACATGAACCGTTATCACGTAGAATATCGGAATACAGATACGAAGGTTCTCATGCAACCGGGTGTACAAGAAGACTTGGGCGAGGATGCCGATCCTAGCAATCAAGGGTCTCTCATTCCATCCCCTTTCTCCTCCCCCTCGCTCTCCTCCCTTCCGTGTCCGGCCTCAAAGCGAGTCCCGCGAGCGAGTTATGACCCTCCTCACACACACACATGAAGCGCTTTGTAGCGGAGGCGCCTACCTCGAATGCAGGCTTGTTTGATGTCATCCGCGCGGGAAGAAATAAAAAAAAACATGAATAAACCACTCGACATAGAATCAAAGAATAGTCCGGCGAGTCCTTTTCCAAAAATCTCAGTAAAATCTCGAAATTAGCTACATTCCTTTACATGAGTGGTTTCATATTTGGTGTAACCGTGTGCTACTCATTTTCACGATTGAGCTTTTGCTTTGAACCTGACTCGGTTTTAACACTAACACGTAATCACCACGAGTAATGCGTTGAAACACGATTGCGTAAAATTTTAAGCCACGGTTATGGAAATGAGTAGTAAAAAATTAAGATATTTATTCTAACGATAAGACTCGGTTTAAGAATGAGTGGTTAGCGTTAACTGTTACTTAATGCAAGCGTTTAGGTTTGTTGGATGACGGAAACTTCATTTACCAAAATTTCATCAAACTAACAATTAGTTAATATAAACATTAACATCAAAAGAATGTAACTGCAGTCTATAGTCCTATTCTAACTTCGAAAATATTTAATCAGACATAACACCTGAACTACTTAAACCATTTTAACCACCAGAAGAGGATTACATCGACATAATTCCCGACAACACATTGCAAGTGTGTGCCATGGGAGGTGTGGTGTGTGATTTTATGGTAAAAATGTTTTGCAGCAACTTCCTTTGTATTGACATTAATCTAATTGAGATTTCATAGTTTTTTTTACTCGTGTCAAAATTTGATGATTTTCCACCCGGAGACAATAAGCTTCACCCGTAATTAATAATAATATATTTACGCCCATTAGTCCCTAAAGGTAAATTTAATGTGACACGAAAAATATCGGCGAGATTTGAGCAAAATAAACTCTCATCCCTCAGTAATGGCGTGCCAGAGGCCTAAACTCCTGGTACAGATGATTTTTGAAGGTTTGTATCCAGCCGCATAGCATTCTTTCCTCCCACAATCCACATGTACAACTATTCAATACGTTGGAATAGTATAATAATATTAAGAACAAAAAAGTCGCTGAAAAGAGGGGCTAGGCTACATTTCGAAACATGCATCAAAAGCACACCATTAATTGGTTATAATAATTTTGTACAATAATGCATAAAAAATCCTTATACACTCGTAAATTTTAAGTTTTACACAATGTGATTATTTGCACTGCAAATGTTCACGCAAAACCTTGAATACGTTCACGAGAAGAACTCCCTCCATCGGCTCAAAATCTACTCAAAACTCTCCAAAATAACCCCCAATTGCCTCGTTTAGATATTATCTTGAATTGAAATAAGGCTTACACGATAAGAAAGATAGAACGAGAAGAATTTAGGACAGTGTAGCAGGAGATAAGACCGAACCCTAAGGAAAGCAAGAAGTAAAAATATAGTGCATTCGATTAACTGCGCTATTCCAAACTAATTTTAGAAACGTCATTATTAATAGCTGAATCATGGGAAGGAAATTACGAGCTGTAGTAAAAATCATCCCCTTACTCACCATGTCGATTGGGAACATGCATTAAGAAAACACCCATTGCTCTCAAGAGATGTTGCATACTTAACTTGGCGCTCTTGATCCATATTACACAGGCTTGCCAAGCATCTTTGGCAGTGTATGATGCTTGATAGAAACATACAACTTTGACTGGATACAGAAGATTGACAAAAGATGGTTTAGCGTGATACACTGGGTGCAACCCATGATGGATGTAGAAGTGAGGACGTGACAATATGAAGATGTTAACAGGCATGAATAAGGAGCTAGAGACCTTCATTAACAATTTCAGGATTGATGATTAGCGATGATGATGAGAAAAAATATCTGTTATATAAATAAAAAGTATCAACTTATAAATGCCATGTAACAATAATCAAAACAAACTCATAAACTTCAGAATGTGCACTAAGCTTTCTCGAACAAGATCGTCATGATGCATCATCTGAAGCATTTGCCCTATTCGATGCGAGGAGATTAGGGACTACACTGGGAACCAGTGGGTACAAGCTAATATCGTACTTAATCAATCTTCGTGTGACTCCTTGGATGCGGTTTCCTTTCAGCAGTTGGGTTATCTGGTGTCCAGCAAGAAAGAGTCATTGAGAAAAACCTTCAAATCCGTTAAAAATTATTTTAATACCTCCATCCCACTATTATTGTTCAGTTTTGAAACTGTTTTCTCCTAGGGTTAAAATAATCACAGAATGGTAGAAATTAAATACAACGAAATTGTTGATGTACCCGTACAATTAAAAGTAAAATTGAATGACAATTTCCGATATTCAAATTCAGCACAGTGTGACCTGACTCAATATTTCCACGGCCGCCTTAATTTATTTTGCCTTGCAAATAGCCTAATTCCTCAATTGATGACAAGCTGTCTCCTGAAGAAATATTATTTTGTTATATTTCGAACACGATATTTACGCACAAAAGTTCAAGATAGAGTTGAACAAAAAGAAGCTGTCTATTGAAGTATGAATAATCAGGAAATAACAACAAGCAAGAAATGTTACAGTCGGGAGAGCATCCGGCTCAGAAAAAAAAACAATTACATTTGATACAGTAATGATCGCGTTTCGCGATCCTGTGTGCGATCTGTAACAAATGGAAATTTGATGATTTTGATGATGATGATGATGAAGATTTTGGAAATGTGATGAGAAGACTAAAGAGCGAAGTTACTTTTCACTAGTTAGGCCCCACCTTGAGTATGCAGCCAGTGTATGGGATCCGAATGAATTAGGTTTGATCAGATAACTAGACAGTGTGCAGCGTAGAGCAGCTAGGTTCGTTACAAGTTGTTACGATAGGTTAAGTAGTGTTTCAGAATTAATACACGAATTAGGGTGGGAATCATTACCAGAGCGTAGGTTAAAGTACAGATTAAATCTATTAGAGAAATTTAAATCGGATAACTTTACTGAAGATGTTAGGAGCATATTAAAACACCAGCGTATTATGCTAGATTCGACCAGATTAATAAGATTAGAGAGATAGATTGTCGTACCGATAGATTCAAAATGGCATTTTTCCCCCGTACTATAAGAGAACAGAATAGGCAGCATAGCAAAGGGATAGGTAGGAGAAATATTTTAGAGTAGTCTGTAGTGCATGATGTATGTATTAATCCCTTAAATACTATGGATACTAACAATCTAGTTGCATGAGTCCCTATAGCTGCTTGTATGCATGACAGTAGTGCATGCTTGGTGATCTTCACCCCCTGCCACACACCCTCGCGGTGGCTTGCAGGGTATCGTGTAGATGTAGATGTAGAAACGTCTTTACCAGTGTAATGACAAAGGAACAGATGTAGCCATAGCATCCAATCGGAAGGAAAGTAAACACTGTCAGCCGTAATCGTATTTTTTCCCTTTCATTCGTTCCACCTCAACACTTTCCCATGTTGCTGAAGCATCACGAATGCGGAATTATAAAAAAATCCTCAATTTTCGCCAAGGCGCCCGCGACATATGCCTTCCTCGACACTCTCACTTTCCTCGAAGTATTTTCAAGGGTTCTCCGTCAACGGAAAACGCGCGGGTTGGCCCAATATGAGTTCAACCTCCATCAATTCCTGAATTAAGTAGCCTCCCCCTCCACCAACGCACACACACACACAAACACGGCTTTTCCTCGTCGCAACCCGGTTCACAAGGGGATTGCATGGGATTCGCTTCCACGGGAGGCTGAGACAGATGTGGCGGCCAGGATTCCCCTTCACTTCGCGAGGGGCGAGTCTTGGTGGTTGCCACATCTGCTTCGTAGTGCGAGGGAAATCGGAGTCTTTCTTTTTTTATTCTTTAATGCGTGCCCGAAACAAACCCGACACGGATACCCAGAGGCCCAGTATTTGTGGCGCTCGAGCTGATGAGTCTACCAGCGCGTTCGCGCCAAAACCATGGCCGTATTTACGACCGTAGATTCCACATTAATGACAAGACAGGTCTTTAAAATGAGAGAGACTTCCGCCTGACCTAAAAAATTACATCATTGGGTGAACACATCGCGGAACTATATTGGTCAGTGATTCCAAACCAGGGTAACACGCACCTCCAGAAGCGTGTGATAGTACGTTAAAAATATATATAATAAATATAAATATTACGTTAGCAATATATGTATATATACGTGATATTACGTTAAAAATATATATAATATAAAAATATATCGTTTAATATGTAGTTTCCGCAATCAAAGAAAAAATAATTACCTGCTGAGCAGTTTTTGGTATTTATTTCAGCACACTGATATTGCGGAAAAATATTTCTCAATAAAAATATCCATGATATATATTATATTCATTTCATATGCGCGTCACCATGTGGGCAAAATTAACAACGAAACAACAATTTGCAACGGATGTATGTTTTAGATGAAAACCATAATAATATAATTTGTATTTACATTAATAACAGTGCAGAGATCCATATTTCAGAATAATTTAAATCCGATAATATACCTTTCATCCATGTAAATTTTCTCCTAAGCATTGAGGCGTTTTCATTTTTAGACAAATCACAAATTCTGGCTCGTTTCTTATCCAACTTTCGCGATTTCAGCCCTCAGTATATTGGTACGTTCTTATTCAGCGTAAAATAACAACTGAGTAAGTCAATTTAGGGTATTAGATTCTCCCGTTAAATAGGTTGTGATGCACTGTCTAACCTGACTTATTCCTAAGCAAAAATTCTGAGAAAACCACGAACTTCATGCACGAGGCGATATTCGAACCCGCGATCTTTGGTTTGCCAGGCTCACGTGGTCATCTAGGCCACATTCAACCGATTCCGCAATAATCTAGAGATGATGGTGATGAGGGCAGAAATATCTACATCCACACGATACCCTGCAAGCCACCGCGAGGGTGTGTGGCAGGGGGGAAGAAGGAAATTTTTAATCTGTTAGTTCGGCAATAAATTTCTCTAATTTTATATTCATGGTCCAGTCTACCTCAGTAAGTTCGCAATTTTTTTTAACGTCATCAGTGAAAATATTGTCTTGGAATTTATAAAAGATATTGTCTAAATTTCAACCTGCGATTTGACAATGATTCCCATTTGAATTCATTTACTAGACTGGTTACGAATTATAGTCATCGTACCGTCCCTTTACAAATCTTTCCGATCTTCGCTGCACACGTTCAAGTTCTTTGATGAGTGAATTCACACTTTGCTGAAAGAAGAACTTCGTAACACGCGGAAAACTTTTCTCTCGCTTTCACCTGGTCTACACACTTTCCCACTCCGCAGCGACAAATTTAATTTCCCTCTTTCCCCAGAGCTCCCCGACTCCTTGTTCAATAAGGCGATGAAGATGTTTCGTGGAAAAGCTGGTCGATGTTCAGAAAATGAACGAACATAGAGGAATCCGCGGACTTGAATCGCTATCGGTCCTTTTATAAGCATTCATCACCCGCGTCCTGAGCGATGACGAGCCCTAGGGAGTGACATAGAACACGTACTGAGGCTGGTCTTTACCGAAACGCACCCTTTCCTTCATCGCACAACAAGTGAAATCAATTTCAACGTGAAGGAATGTTTGTTTATTTAAGATAGGAAAGCCCCTTAAGGTACACAACCGCACTGTCTGCGCACCAAAAACGAGCGATTCCGCTCAACGGTGCCCTCAACTTGGATTATGGCATGACCTCAAGCCTCACAAGGTTAAGCTGGTCAACATTCATCAACCGAGAGTGAAACGTTGGGCATAAGTCCTACGACAACAGCGCCGCTTCTTCGCAAAAGCTCTCTTTCTAATACATTAGTAATAAAATGACGAGGCGACAGTCACCTGAGGTCATCTGCACCGTTAAATATCGATAAGTAGTAGGGAGTAAATGGGTTTCAAGGAGAATGGAGAAAGGGTGGAGAAAATCCTCACTTTGGATTTAGTCTCATTATAACCCATCCAGTAAAATATCATTGACAAGCTTAAACTGAGTGGTATAGCAGCCATTAGTGGGCGAACGTGATGCATGTTCGTTCATTATCACCCCCCCCCCTCCTACACACCCTAACGGTGCCTAGTAGGGTACTCGGTAAACTTACTTATATAAAGAAAGCTAACAAAGGATACACGTCCACTTAACGTCCCGTCCGACGGTCGGTGGACTGAACTCGAAGTACTTTCTACATAATACTCAAGTAGGGACCAGTACTCCTAATAAAAGAAAATAATTTCTTCCACATCTGAGATTCTGACCAGATACTCGGGACGTTAACTAATACTCTTAGTCAACACATATGATATTTCTATCACGGGAGCGAGCCCATATCGAAGGAGTAAAACGTCCAAATGGCCCCAGAACATACAATAGCCCTTTGCAACGGGAAGGGGGAAACCAAACAATGGCGCATACAATGAGTAGTAGGTACGCGTAAAAAAAACGTCAGCGACGCTACCGTTGTGTAAATAAACTATCGGCGGACGGCCGGGCCTAGACGTCGAAATCCAGGGTCACTACCCCGCCCACCGCTCCTCCTCCTCCTTCGCCCGGGGTACAAAATTGGATCCCGTCCCGTACACCCCCGCCCCGCACGACGGACGCAACAAACCATTCGAACCGGCCCGGGCCACGGGCGAAACCTCTCCTACAGCATCTCTCTCTCTCTCTTTCCCTTCCTCCAACATTTCAACCCCTCCACACTCATCACCACAGCCTCCCTCACCTTTCATGTTCGCACTCCTTTCATTGATTAGACGAAAGAGAGCGAGGGAGGGAGAGAGGGAGTGGAAGAGAGAGAGAGAAATGAGTATAGGGAATCTCAACACGTACGGACGGATCCCAAACACCCTGGCGGGGTATTCAAGTCGGTCAAAAAATGTTAAAATTTTAAACGAGTACTTTAAATTACTACTGGGAGGATGACCGACATCTAAGGTCTTACAGGACTGTTTTAGAACAAGCAATAAATTGCGCTACTTGAAGCTGGGTCAAATGGCGGAAATTGCATGACCAGAAGCGTGGCTATATTCCGTACAGTCGTTCATATGTGTGTTAAGTTTTAGAAGTAATTCGCTACTTTACCCAACGCAATTTTCACTGCACGTCTCCCCAAGCACCAGACTGCACAATGACAAGTATCCAGTGAAACGGTCCTTCCGGCATGAAGATGGATAGTTGGGTTTTTAGGCAGGAATATATTTTAGGGGAACGGAAGCCAGGTGGAGAGAAATCTGGAGTTGATATCAGCCTCTGCTTTTAGCATAGGGTGCCAAGGAATCCACACTTTAACGTCTCACAAGACGGATGGAGCATTGAGCTTGATTGCTATCCACACGACAGCCTGACACATAAGAACTAGAATTCCGTTGGAAACTAACATTTTTTCCCGGATTTGAACTAATACCCTCATAATGGGAAACCAATACTCCAGCCATCACAGCAATCTGATCCCATTTTAAACGAATCCAAATTAATAGAAGCTAGCATTCTTCATAGCTTTACCACAAAAATTCATCACACATACCCTCCAAAAGAATCTTAATCTACGTTTCTAGACCGCACGTTTCCCGGATGCTTTCCCCAAGACGAAACGCGTCCTGTTAGGACTTGGCAAAGAGAAATCATTATTTCCAAGACACACTACCGAGAGGATTGTCTGACACACATGGATGCAGCATTATTACGGCCATGTGGAAGGCTAATTTATTCACGCCACGCAAAAATAATATCTGGTGTAGTAAAACAAGATCACTTTTCCCCCTCCAACCCCTCATTTCTTCCCCTCCCTCTCATGGTTTTGCATAAAAAGGGTTTTCCGACACCTGAAAATGGTGCTCATGCACTGAAACCCAGGTCATGGAAGGTTGTTTTATATTTTGGTTTGTAATAGTTATTCATTTTATTGATATCTGGTGTAATGACACCCACTGCTGCTAACCCTCGCCGAATGTAACGTAAACCTGTATGCAGGGAGATTGTCGAAGGAAGGGGGAATGGGGAGCAGGGATAGGAAGAGAGAGAGAGACTAAGTGAGTGATGGAAGACGAGTTGGAAAGTCCCCCCTGCACATCAATCCGTTCCTCCTTGAGCCATCAACCGTCCCCTCTTCCCCTCACGCACCCACGTTAACACTCTTCCTCCTCCCCATCTCTCCTCCACACCACCCTCTCCCTCTCTCTTGACTTGCTCATCCTTCACCGACCGCTCACTCTATCCCCAAAGAGGGGGCGAGGATTTCGTGGCTTCAGGACTGGCGAGCGAGCGGAGGAAAGAGCGAATGGAATAAGAGTGATAAAAATGGGGAGGAGGATACGAGAGTAGGTGGGCGCTTAGGCTAAAAAGAGCGGGGTGGAGATGTCGGGAGGGGGGGTAGTGAAACTGGTCCAGGGAGAAGAGAGATTTGCTTGGGGTAGCCGATACGGCGAGCAAGCCCGCGGGACCGACTGAATTTGCAGAGAGCACGCATGATTAGAAGCTATTCGTGGGAGGCGACCGATTTCTAATGTCATTTGCACCATTGGTGGGTATTGGATGAGTGAAGGAATTTTCAGGGAAAGGAGGAAAGAGTGGAGAGAAATTTGGCGTCTGTAACAGCCCACTTTAAACGACATGTCCCTAAGGGTCCACGGTTTTAGGTCCCATCGGACGGACGGAGTACTGAACTTGAAGCGCTTTCCATACAGTGCTAGTTCCGTTCGGGACCGATAAGCCTATGAGAAATCTCCAATACTGCCGGGATTCGAAAACGGGCCCTCGGAATAGAAGACCAGGCCGAGGGCAGAAAGTGAAAAAGAGACACGCGCCTCATTTACACCCCGAACGAAAATCACTCTCTCTTTCTTCCTTACGTTCGTTTCGCGAGAAATTGAGGCATCGGTATTGACGCATCGGGAATTCTGAAGCCCGAAAGACGATGACCGAGTCGGGAATCGAAACGTCGGCGGACATGGACGCAATAACACGGGTGGAGGACCCGAGAAACCTTCAAGAGATTGAGGCATTCCTTAACGATGAGCGTAACGCCCCGCGAATAGCGGGTTCGAGTTGGCAGTGCAGGATCACTAATGATCCAGTGCGACTAAAGCAAAAGGGGCGCCCAAAGGATAGAGCTGAATGGAATGTCAGCGACCCAGAGTCTCTTCTGAGCTGATAAAGAGCAAGAACAAAGAGATCAGGGACAACAGGGGGCTGACACAGAGGGGAGATTGTTTAATGTGAGGTTAGTGTAAGGAGGATTGTGTACGGTTAATAGAGATGGTGAAGGGTATGAAACATTGAACAGGGATTACGTAGGGCATGCGTAGTAATGAAAAAATAATAAATAATTATATATTTGAAGAAATGCCCTCACTATTAATAATGATTATATCGCCACGTAGTGACGAATCATTTTGTAGCGCGTGCCATTGAAAACACGTTTATATAAGGTAGTAATATTATGTCTTGATTGCATGAAAGTAGTGCAAGTACGTGATCTTTCAACCCCCGCCACACACCCTCAAGTTAGCTTGCAGTGTACTCCGAAGATGAAAACGTGATGTTGGGGCAGGAGTATAGACAGGGGTGGTCAAGGTACACACTGCTTATTGGAACACCATCTACGATGGAATCAAATTCCCAAGCCTATCACCAAGAACTACGCTTTCATGTACAGTACCTCTTTCGAAAGGGAAAGGGGGAGCAAAAAAAGGGCGAGTATTGAAAAGAGTGAGTAAGGTTACGCTGTGACATGACCATCGGATAGCCACAAAAGTCCATCAGGTGAATCTAAGGCCGTGGATTTACATCCCGCCTCGAAATGAGTCGTCGGCATCGCCGAGACGCGCTGGAATTGAAAAAAAAGATAACGATTGATTTGACTGCGCGTCACGACCGTCAGCGCCCCTGAAAACATCATCAAGTAGTCTTCTCATTTGGAAGGCCCGGATTCGAATCCTGGAAGAGACGAAGAGACATTTTCGGTGAAATACTGTTCACCTTTTTGAGCTCCGGGAGGAAGGCACTTTCAGTACCTTACGTATGTCTGAGACGCTTAACCGTGGACTCCTTGGAGTTCATTTTAACCATTAGGTGTACATGTGGGTAGTTTTCCTTGAATACCTCCCTGAACGATGGGTACAATGTGAACTTAATAGTGTAAGACCAGTGTGATGCTAATAGTAATCTCTTGAGTAGTATTGCGACCATATGTGCATGCTTGTAGTGCACACACGATGATTATTTACACCCTGCTACACACCCTTGAGGCGGCATGAGGGATACTCAGCAGATGTAGCAGACCTTTTCGTTAATAGTAAGTAAATGTCGACGCTGGATTTCCTTCTAACCTTGGCTCTAGAAATTCCCACCTATATCCAGTATCACACCTTTCCTTGATACCACAGAAGATGACCTCAGCAGTCAGCTGTTACCCCCTGTCACACACCCTCGAGATTGCTGGCTGAGTACTCAGCAGATGTAGATATCAGTCACCTCCCTCTAAAAACTACAAATGCCACCAGCCCAGTCCCTCCCACAGCGGGAGCAAAGGCCTTCCTTTCACTTTTTTACGCGTATTTCATCCCTCGCTCTCCGTCAAGGCGCGCGAAAAACATCATCTCTCTCATCCTCTCCTACCAAATCTTATGGCAGGAAGTCGTCCGAAACGGTGGCACATATTTTTCTCTCTCTCTCGACTCCTCCTCCCACTGCAACACTCCTTCCACCACCCATTCCCCCCCACTCTCGTTCTTTCTTTCCCTCGATATCCCCGGCCCGTCTCGCCCAGGAACCCCACCAGCAGGGAACACCACGGTCTGGAAGCAGAGCACGACACGTTTCCCAGGGTCGCATGAAAGGACTGGGTAGGGGGAGAAGGAGAGTATAAGACCACAGCGAGGTGGAAGTAGGCTCTCACACACGTGCCCCGAACGCGCGCGCGAAACAGACTCCATCCCCCCCTTCAATCTAGTGTCCCGTGTGCTGTACGGAGCCCCGCTCTTGCCTCATTATTTCCACTCCCCGCCACCATCGAACGAGAATAGTGGGGGAGGGGGAGTACGGGAGACTAGCGAAGGATGCCCTTACTCCGTGCACCCCGTTTCGGACGCGGGAAGCTAAGGGGGCGCACTGAAGGCATGGGAGCAGAGCAAGGAGGGGGAAAGTTGGATGCACATCTGCGTATGGGGGGAGGAGGCAGCTGTGGGTGAGTTATACATTCGGAGGTGGTTCGGAGGCACAGCGTGGGGACAAAGGTGACGAGGATTCTCACTCAAAAATATGTGAAAGTAAACTTACCTTAAAACGATGTCCGACAGGCGCCGAGTTGCCCGGCGCATTTAGGAGGATCCACAGCGAGCAAGGTTATAACGCCTTCCGCGATGTCCCTGGAAATTTCTCGGGAACCACAACCAGCACCGGTCCTCTCTCCGAGGAGGACCTCTCCCGGTCGGACGGAGGCCGCCTACTCCCACGTACCGCCTTGGAGGGCGGCAGTGCCCCGTTCTGCCCTCGGGGCCAGCGAAGGAGACGACAAGGGCTCTCGGTGGGACGCACGGGGCATAACGCCCCCTGACGGTCGAGGCGCTCCCACCACGGAGCAGCAGGGTAGGCACGGCTGAGGGTAAAAAACGTTTACGATCCGAATCCTCCCCGGCTGGAACCCCTCCTGTCGTCCGCCAGCCTCCCGCCACCTCGGCCCTCTCGCCGCAAAGCACCCGACTCCCCTTATTCCAGTCGATCCCCCCCGCACACCCCACTCTCCCACCCTTCGGGCAGCACCAAACCCTCCTCCAACGACCCCTTACCCAAACTAGAGCCTCGTCGTCATACTATTTCCTTGCGCGTGCGATCAATCCCTGTGAACGTCCTCAGCGCTACCTTCCGGATGTATGCCCAACTAAAGATCCTGCCGTGGGTCGACGACCATAATGTTTAGGTTTTGCCGAAATTCAAGGATCTCGCGAGGAAAGAAAAATTAAACGATCGCTCACACGTCGAACCGAATTCTTAAACAACCAAGACATTACGTTCGCACTTCGCTTGTCCTGCATTAGGAAGGAAAAGCTTTACCTGCCCATATAGTTCCAAAAGACGGCTACAAAATTCGTCTAGCTCCTCTTCTTTCAGCGGGAAGTCACACGATGTTATCCTTGCGTGTTGGATAACTCAGGGCGTCCGCTTTCACTTTTGAGGTAATAACAATTTACAATTTATGGAGAAATTATTGCCGAACACCACTATTTACTATTTCGACAAAAGCTGTCTGCTGTCCGCCAATGGTCAATGACGTCACTACAAATTCAGTCAAGATTACCGAAGCTTGAACATTTGGGAAACTATTTTTGATCTCATAACGTCTCTGTTACACTTAATTGCTCTATTATTTTCGAAGACCAGCATAGTACCCACTATTCTCTCATTAGTGAAACAGCTATTTATTTTTGAAATGATATATTCTCCATTATATCATTTGACTCGAAATTTTTCATACTGCTCCCAAACAAAAGAATGTTGTCATAAAATTGCATGAATCGGACATAAAACGTAAATTTAACTATCTCGTTGAGATGGATTGACGCTAAAAAATTTCACTTTACGTCAACATAACGTCTGCAGAGAAATGATGCGTCTACACTTTTTCATGGGGCGACGATTTTAGGTAATTTTGTAATATCTTGAATGAGAATTTCTTCATTATCAGAGATTCATTGCTGAAAATTGACGAAGAAGAATATAGCTATTTTTTAAATGCTGCTTCTCCTCAAATCCTATACCACCCATGCAGAGCATTTTTTTTGCGTCAACATTTCATGCTAATTTCTACTGTTATGTCAGGTGGTTTTCCCATTAGGAATAAGAAGTGATCGCACTTTGACAGAACAACTAATCATAGCATCATAATGCCATGCGTTAAATTATATTTGTTATTGAAAACCAATTATTTTTAATTGTAAGACCATCACTAATGAATTCACACAGTCCCTCTTTACAAATTGTACGAGGACCAAGCCAGAACAAGCGACCGACCTGGATCTCTAAGCGCTTTCCACAAGCGGTGTCAGCGCATCAGTAGCAGAGATTTGCCTTTTGATGTTTGCATGATGGTAAAAAGGAAAAATGAAATGAATATACATTATTTGAAAATTTTCGATGTATCTCATAATTTTAAAAGTTTATTCTTGCGTAAAATTAATCATTTTAGCTTTTAAATGCTATCTGCAAGGTCAACGTACGCTTAAGGAAGAAGTTTAATGAGCGCACCATAGGTAATGGTCGTCGTTGCTTGTGGAAATGGCATGTGAACTGTTTACGTTTGTATTAAAGCGTATTTTGTAGCACACAATGAACATCTTTCCGTAGATTCTGCGTTCATGTTCATTCGTGGAACCATTCATTCACGTTGGAGGACTAAGACGCTCGTAAGTAAGGGCGAATATCTATTATATCCTCGAATGGAATACACCCCCTCCGGCTTGTTGTGTTTTTGATATTCATGTTATTGTTATTCCGTAAAAGTTAATTTCATCACGTTATGCAGTAACTTACATCTTTCAATCGTTATTTTCATGAGTTATTTTTGTAAAGTTCGTGGTTTGCCTATCAAAACACTTTATTGGTATATCAATTAGCAAATTTTCCCATGACAGGATGTATTTCATGTACAGTAGTGCATGCGCTTGTGAAGTGAATTATGATTTGTTTCATTTTATTTAGGGGTGGACATCCCCTTGCGTCGCCACTTAAAGAAGCTGGTTTGATAGAGCGATTCTGTCACCCATGTATTCTGGCAGCGGCATTATTCGATGCCCCCCATCCCGAAGTACCTTTTCATCCTCCTCCTTACCCTTTCCGGGATGGAAACAGAATCTGTCAAGTCGACGGTGAGTGAGCAAAGCTCTAGGTCACGTCGATCCCGAAGCCATCATCATCACAACAGCCACCACCACGGGAGCAACCGGAATCATTCTCACAGAAGCGCTAGGTGAGATGAATATGTCGTGTTGATAATCAATTACGAAGAGTTTCTCTTACAAGTTCGGAGACCAGGGAATCATATCATGGAAGTATTTGCTACTTATTGTGAGTGACTTATCAGTCATTCATCGTATGCCTTTGAAAACTTTGTTCTTAATCGTGGTTATCGTTTTCAGCTATCAAAGAGTGATAATATATCGAGTATTGAATGGTTTTCCAATGGTCTCAACTGATGCTTTTGGCCATGTTATGACCTCTTTTTCCTTTAGTAATAGTTACTGCATGTGTTATCTATCCTACTATCAAAGTTTCATCCGTTATAACATGTATTCCTACCAAGGTTTAATCCATCATTGAAATCTCTTATATTTCAATGTTTTGATTTGTTCTGTATTATTCTTGACCGTATATTAAGATCGATAATTATGGTTTGGTTATAGAAGCGGGAGAAGTCTTCGTAGAACTGGTGGGGGTGGAAGTGGAGGCAGTGGTGGAGAAGGAGGCATCATGGCACCTTTCCAGACCACCGTGTCCTTATCGCCGGATGATGGACGAGGTGAAGGTGGAGAAGTCATAGAAGTACAGATTTTACCTCAGGTAAATCGTAAAATTGTTGAATTTCAATTATAAATGTGTAGTTTGCCTTCAACCTCATATTGAAGCAAATTTCAGAGATACTGTACTGATGAAATGTGGTCCTTCTACCCTACTTCTCCTTGTTAGTGATGGTGGTGTCACTACATACCTTTACTGTTACTTTTGACAGTGAAAAACTCCAGCCTTATGACATAGGTACGTTATGTTTGATGAAAATTTATATAGAGGTGATTGGCGAACTTGTGCTTGACACATAATTGAAGTTGTTAATGGACATGTTGGTCCATGTGTTGAGTGCAAAATGTTTAGTTCTTATATCCTTCATGCCAGTTATTATTTGTAATATTTCATTCATTGAACTTGGAGAAAAGGACTACATGTGGGTAGAAAAGCTGGGCAAGGTCATAATTGTTAAAGGATGAAATATATGCATCTCATAAGTAGCTGTTTGTTATCTGATCTTGTTGCATAGCAAATTAGAGCATGTAACCAAGCCATCATTTGAACATTAGTTTTAGCACTGCTAATAATACTCATAACTGGTGTGTGACAGTCAATGAAAGAGATATTGTACATTTATATTCATTATTTTGAAATTACAAAATGTAGAGTTGTTTTATTTAGTTCATTTAGCTCATTTTCATGGGAGTGTTTTCAGGTTGAAATATGCAAGGTGTGTAGAAAAGCTATTTGGAGAAAAACACATAAGTTACTTGGAGTAAACTATGAGATGCCTAATTGACCACTTGTTCCTTCTCATGAGCATAGAAGAGAATTTTAGGAAAATTAAATGTTATTAGTATTTATCCGACATCTGAAGATGAAAATCATATGTACCATCTTCAGATGGTACATATAATTTTAGGAATTAAAGAGTACGCGTGTATCGTAAATCATAGCTAGAGTTTTGGTGTGAAGAAGGTTAGTTGATACAAGTGATTGGTAAAAAGAATTGTTGTGAGAAGAAATTGCTGTATTTTCTAGCTTATAAGACACACTCTAGTTTTGGCTGCATGCATCAGACAGTGTAAGGCTGGTATTCTCAATCGGGGTCGCTATTATAAGGCCGCACTATTCCACGGGTCATTATTGCCCGATCTGGTATTCTCAATCGAGGTGGGGAATAAATTGCCCAGTTCTGAGTCGGAATAATTGTACCCGCCCCTTCCGGTATGAGAACCGTAAAGATCAGAAAACAAAAATTCCGGCAGCCAATAACAAGCGATGTTTACATTCTTCTCCAGGACAGTTTGGGATACATTTACGGCCAACTTTACGCCTCTCACAAGCCAGCGAACAGCTGATATTAATGTATAAAATTATAAATGTATTATTTATTATCCTGCTTAGAAAATTTGCGTATTCATCCAGATTAATGTATCTTTCGAGCAAACATGGTTAACTTAGGTAACTCTCCTGCTTACATTTGCATATGAAACTGCCAAACTCGTCGTAAAATTGTTTTCGCCTGTAGTTGATTAAAATCCTTAGCTATAAATATGAAATATGAACTTCTCCGTGGATATTTTACGTTAAAAAAGCATGCCAGGTCATACGTTGAAAACATATTCATTATCAATATTCGTGTCGCGGTTATTAATGGTATATAAATATGAGTTTATTATTGATGAATTGGTAATGCTCCACTCTGAGGTAAGCAACCACATTCATTATATTCATCCGATTATCACAAATCTTAAGTGGTAGAACATATATTAATTACTTTATCATCTTCAGAGACAGTGTTGATAAACAATAAATATGTTTTGCTACGGAGGCTAGGGTACTCGTACGAAAACCGTATCTATCATCATAAAAGATCAATGGTTTCATAATTATACAATTTGCACATTAATAGAATGGAAATGATTGTGGTTTCTGTACCCTTCAGGATTATTAAGTGACACACATTGCCTACCGACAGCTGCTCACGTTCAGCAATTTCGTTTCTGTACATTTTCATGAAATCACTGTTGTTTGTTTACAATGTAAGCAAAATAAAAATCGTTTACACTCAAGGGTAACTACAGTTATTAATATACTTACAACTAAGAACGACCCCATGGAGATGTTGTAAATACACAATGAAATGGAAATGATTATTGTCGGCAGGAGATTTATTGCTTTTCATCGGGCAGGTAAATAACTAATGAAAGGTTCTATAAACTGAAAATACGTTCACATTAATAAACTGCCTTTGGAATGTAGTATAATATGGCACATTACACTTTCCCCGTCTACTATTATGATCTATTAATCAGTATTTACACATCATCAAGCCAGGATTTCTCTCGCCGCAAGTTTTAATCAAGTCAGTTTACTACAAATATAGTCAATTCCTTCGACACACGGAAATGGTTAATAAATCTCTCCTCCATCACTTCAAATGAATTCATGCTATCCTTCTGTTATTATTATTGTTTATAAATCGTGGTCGGTTTGCGAGGGTATTTGCAGTGGTCAGTTTACAGAAGGGCATGGGATGGAACCTCTGTGGTCCTCCGGTAAGTTTATAAATAACACTTTCCAGTAATTCTTAACAAGATTTAATGCTTACCAGATAAATGAACATGCTTGAAATTTTCCGATACAACAACCACAGAAACTAAAACAGGCACCACCAATGATGTCAATAGAAACACCACGGTCCACTGATTTCACAAAAACAAACACATATGTCTCACTTTCTCTAATCGTAACCCACCCCGGGCTTCTACATATGCATTAAAAATTGCCAAAACTTGAAATGCAGACGTCCAGTCCTTTCAATTAGTAAACAAACGTCGAATATATACCCGATACTAATCGAAGTAAACACTATAAACATTTGAAAGTCATTCAGCGAGCTGATTTACGTCGCGCTATCCAGATTGCCCGGTCTTCAGAATCGGGGAATAATATTACGACCCGGCCGGTCGCTTTCCTCCGTTCAGAATACCATATTTCGACCGCGCTATGGGATATCTGTAGAATAGCGACTTCTGGTGACTCTTCGGCATTCAGAATAGCAAATCATGACTGGGTCGTAATAATCTTGAATATATCGACTTTTTCCGCTATTAAGACGTATAAGGCCGGCCTTATCTCGTTCAGAATAGCAGCCTAAGACAGCTTATTTTCTGAAGATTTATCCCATTAAAAAAATGGTGTCTCATAAACCAGAAAATGTTATTCTGAGCTGTTGCTGTATCCATTTTTGTTCATATACCCCTTGAAGTTTTGATGGGAATGCTAGTTTTATTGGTTTACTACAGTGCGATGTGGTTAAACCCGCTGCAAATATGCTCTAAGCATTGAATGTGTGCTTGAAACCTGGTTTGCAGAGATTCATGGCATGAAGAGATTTCAAGAAAGGCTTTAGTAAAGTGCAGAGTATCTAATGATGGAGTTATGCATCACTTTGTGGATGTTGTGACAATTGAATATGATAAACAACATTGGTACAATTCCACAATGGTTTTTAATTTCTGATCGATTTCATTTCTTAAGATAAGTGGGGAGTCCCTCCACTCATCTTCAGTTCCATAGAATATTCCTACCCTTACGTATTAGGGATTTTCAAATAAAAAGGTACAGGGATTGGGTTGGTGTGTTGGCTAGAGTACTGGCCTCCCATCCCGAGGGCCCGGGTTCGATTCCCAGCAGTGGTAGATTTTTCTGTGGAAAACTGGCCCCCACTTGAGTGCCTAGTGGAGGGCATTTCAAGTTCAGTACTCCGTCCATCGGATGGGACGTTAAGCCGTGGTCCCCTTGGTGCCTTTCATTAAGAATAGGCTAATGCCGATACCGGGTTTCTCTCCACCCTTCCTCCATTCCCTGAAAACTCCTACCATTACCCAATTACCCACCTATCCTATATGGTGCAAATGACCTCAGCTGCCGGTCGCCTCCGCTGAATAACCAACCAGTGGAAAGGTACGAAATGGCATTGTGGGTATGATTGAAGTTTTTATTCACAAGTAATCACCAGAGGCTTGAGCACAACTATCCCACTGTTTCACAAGCCAAAGGATTCCCTGTTCCCAAAATTCCTGTGGCTGTGACAGGAGCCAATCCTCCACTGTGTCCTTCAGTTCATCGTCCGTGTTAAAGTGCAATTGGATGGTACGCACAACTGCCTGCTTCTCTTCTGTGTCATGTGCAGATGCCCGCGCATGTGCACAACCACGCCAGACATTATACATATTCGCGTCCCTAGATGTCTCACTACTTTATCCCAAAGCGGTGTTTCAAATTTCAACCAGGTTTTTTGTTATAACGTTTCGTATCCTTTCATTTGAACACCCCTCTTAGTACTCCACCTAACCTCAAAGGCACTAATGTCCTTAGTGACCAGTCAGGGTGACTACAGGATTACAGCTCTGGATAACAATAGGAATCAGTTGGGATTTGAAAAATTGTCTAACTTCAGCCAGGCTGATAGCCTTAGCCTCTATATATAGAGGTGGTCTGGGTGTGGTAGAGAATCTCTCAAGAATGTAATCTAAGGGAATGATCCTGTAAATGATTCAGCTCCAACTTGTCTCACTTCCAAATGATATAAGCTGGTGGAAAACGAGAAGTATAATGACCTAACAAGGCAATGGATGCTAGGGGAAGAGGAGATAACTCCTCCATTAACAGCTTAAAGCTATATGTTCTGTCAGTAAACAGAGGAATGTAAACTATAGAGCAGTCTTGAAAATAGTATATTACTATGGCATTCTAGCTGATGTTTCCTTGGAGAAAGAAGCTTCTTCTGGGTAGCCTCTGGTTCATGATAAGCAATAGTAAGATTTTTAGCTCTAGATTATGGAATAGTCTAGGGCAATTCATGAAAGCAGTGGGTCATGTGAATTAGTTTGTTGAATGAGGTTGTGAAAAAGAGAAAGAAGAATATATTGGCTGAAGGTCAGAAACAGTAAGTCAACATGAATCAACAGCTCAAAGATGTTATTGCTCAATTACTGTTAAATTATTTGAGTACAGTATTTGCTTTTTATTTATTAAAATTCAAATCATTAAAGCACTTCAATCAAAAGAAGAGAGATGGATCTCTCCATAAGCCATTCCGTCCGAGCTAGATGGATGGGATTCCTCCCATGATGCATCTCCCTCAAATCCCTGGAGCCTGGAAAGTGGGTCTCCAGCATCAGCTTTAGTGCTTCCTTGTCGGAAGACATGAAGTCTCCCGAGGGAAGCAGCAGATAACCCACACCCGCTTCTAAGTCTTTCAATAGGATCTTATGAAGTCTTGCCATCTGTGGAACAGTCTCTATGCTCTTATAGAAGCCCCTCTGTGAATCCCTCTTGTAGCACTTGATTGCTGCTTTGTACATCTGTTGGGCAACCTTAAAGTTTTCCCAATCCTGAGGCTTCTTGTCCTCTTTGCTTTATTAATGAGTTTCCTAGTCTCTATACGGAGACCGTTTAATTCTTCTCCCCACCAGAGTAATTTACACCATTCCTTCCTGATCTTTAGGGGACAGCTGTTTTCATAGGAAGTGATGATGCTTTTCTATAGATAATCAACAGCAGCATCTTCCTCCTCCACATTTCTAAACTTGCACTGAGGAGCCCCCTCTAGGGCAGCTCCCAGCCTTTCTCAATATAGTCCCCAGTTGGTAGTCCTGGGGTTCCTATATGTTATTTCCCTGTGATTGGATTCAAAAAGAGTGAAGAGGATGTGTGTGTAGTCGGACAAAGTTATCTCCCCTGACACTCTCCACCCATCAATCCTGATCCTGTGCATATGTTAATTGTGTGCAGCAGAGAACTACTGCACAGTGTGATATCTATTACCTCCTGCCTAATGCTGTTTGCAAAGGTAGGTTGTGATCCTTTATTGAGTATATGTAACTCCGTAGACATGAGATACTCCAACAGGGCCTCTCCCCTTCTGTTGGTGCTCACACTCCCCCACACAATGTGGTGCGAGTTAGCATCACAACCGATTAGAAGATCCCACTTGTTGGTCTTACAGTGACTCACCACCCTCCTGTTCTCACCTTCCCCCAGGGTCAGCAGAACTGTTGTCTGATCCGTAGTGGTAAATCTGATAGATGCAAGGTACTTATCCCATTCACATATATACAAGATCTAGGCCTATCAACAGTGGTACAGTAATATATTTTTCCCCCTGTCATGCTCAGGCCCCTGACTCTTCCCTGGAAAGCCCAGGGTTCCTGAATCAGAGATTTTGACCATACCTTCAGAGAGTATCCTTTGCAGGACCCCTGAGGCAGCCTTACTGTGTTGTAGGTTGGCCTGAAGCATGGCTATGCCGGCCATGGTTCGGCTCCGCCCACATCTTCTTCCTCCCTTGTCTCCTTCTCTTCGAGGGGATATGGAGCCTTCCCTTAGGCCCCCACCCACAGGGCCTCCCGAGTCAGAGTCCACCCCCATGGGGGAGCCCAGGCTTGGTGCCTCCTTGAAGGCGGGCTCAGAGAGGTTGAAAAGGATGTCGTCCTTCTCTCCCCACGAAGGGTATGAGGGGCAACTGGGATGTGTGGGTCTCCCAGAAGGAACCCCCACAGGCAAGGTTAAGGTAGTATAGGGTGCGTCCCAACTGGGATTTCCACCAGTATCGCATCCCCCAAAGAAGAAGACGGACCATAAGAGTCCATGTGAAGAGTGCGCCTCTCAGCACCCTCCATTGTTTTGTTTAAGGGTTCCAAGTTTGGTCTCACGAGTAGCTAGGGAAATAAGGTGTCTGCCCATGCAGAGCCCCGCATGCATGGGTAAGGCTAAATAAAACCGGAGGTTGCCCAGTATCTGGAGTCTCTCTGTTAGCGACTTCTTACCCTCAGCTCTGCAGATGTGGTCACCCTTAGCACAGAGACACACCGTGGTGATGGGAGCTGTTTATTGACTGCCAGGTCTAGATCCGTCATGTTCAGCATCATGTCTTGACGACACATGTTGGTCTTGGTGGTCCATGGGCATGTTCTGCCCTGTCCCACCCGGGAGTCACTGACTCCTTACCCCCTCTGAATGGAATTAGAACAGGTTCTATTTTCCATTCAGTCATTCAGACTGTTGCATAAGCATTCACACAATTTGCCGCTTTACAGGGTACAATTTCCTCATACGAGCATTTGTATAAAAATTGTATTGTGTAAAGTGGCCGTGAGGGCATAAAAAATAAATATCTGTAGTACTTCTGAAAGCTATTGGAACATTTGTTGTATTCTAGCCTATCATAAGATTTGTGTGAGATTATTATAGTACTTTAAAATTTTAAAACATATTCAGCTTCATTTTGAATATTTTTTATTCACTCCTTTCCATGTATCATTGATTGATAGTTTTTATTACCAGTTAACCCAGGTTTTGGTGGAGTTTGCCTTCTCTTCTTTGTATTGGTTTCATCCAATATTTATTTTAATTTTTGTCCTCATCTTTCCCTGGGTTGTGGTGGCCTAGTGGGTAGAGCACTGGGCTACTGACCGGAGGGTCCCGGGTTCAAATCCCAGGCAAGAGCCTTTCTGGATCCATCTATCATCTAGCAATCCACCTAAAATCTCGCAACTTGATTATCTGCATGTCAGAACTTCATAGGAAATCAGGTGGCCCGGGGAAAGGAACTGGCCCCCCTACCCTGAATGTGTAAATTTCACACCCCATTGGCTTAGTACGGGGTGAGCTCTACTCTCACCTATCAAAACCAACCTTTGGGTTGAATCACTGAGTGAGTGAGTGATCTTTCCCTAGAATTCAGGTCTCTAAGTTATACCACATGCCTTATCAGAATGAAGTAAGTTCACTAGTAACTGTATGGAATTTCATCATGACAATTGATTTATTTTGAACTTTTACAAACCACAATAAAATTGAAAACTCATGACCCAGGTTTCAGCTTCAAGCACCATCATCAGGTGAAGTCACAAATCGAAACCCCTGTATATCCAGTTCCCCAAAACACTCAGTTGGTTTCATTCGACATTGTCAACCTATTTACGGAAGTACGAAAGTAACAGAAACGGTGGGATTAGCACTGGAACTATTAAAAGAAGCCAATGTTCAACCAAACATAATTCAAGAATTTTCCACCTTACTCTCAATTTGCTTGATCCAAAATTATTTCACATTCAATAATACCTTTTATTAGGGATGTGCAAGTAGTAATTTTTGACCTCGCGTCGAGTTGCAGGTACTCACAAGAGGTGTGTCGAGTTTTTACATTATTGTACATGTGTGGAGAGACCCAGTTTGTACTTAAGTCATTGCAATCAAAGTTAGCCAGCAAGTTGACTATCTTGGCAGGCCTAATGCATAATTAAAAAATCAGTAAAATTAATGTGGCGTGGAGCATAGGCCAAAATTCCTAATGGAAATTCTCCCGTAACTTTCTAGATAAGAAAAATACCTTCATTCCTAGGATTACTTAAAAATGTGTGAATTAGCCTGCAGTATGGTACCTACAGTGTACTAGGGTATAATATGATGCCTGCATGAGTGACATGCTCTATTAACTTGTAATGCAAGTAAGCCAGGGAGCGCAATATTTTTCTTAAGGAATACATAAGCCTAATTGCAAAAAGAGTAAATTAGCATTCAGCCATCTAAAGTTACCTAGGCCTAATTTATTATTCCTGAAAAAATTGAAAGAAACTCTTAAGAAAGCATGACAAAATTTTTAGGCTTCGGTGCCTATATGCATTCCCGGCCATAACCTTCTAACAAGGGGAGTGTCCGAGTTCCGGGTCTAGGATTTTGACGAAATTTGCCAGGCAGGTAGTCCTTGATGAGTTATTTACGAATCACCCCCCATATAGGGTTATATATCCAGAAACTTCGTCAAAAAACGAGTTTGAAATATTTGATTGCAAATATAAATTCAATAATTAGCCGTATTTAATCAGTGCAGTTTGGGTTAGGGGTAAAGTAATCGCTTCACATTGTTGACGTCCCAAGTTCGAGACTTTTCGAGTCCAAATTTTTTTTCATCGCAATTTCGTCGTACGACTTTCCCTGGTTTTACATATTTTTAATCTGTTTACCCGGGATGCATTTTAACTATTTTACGTAATAATTACGTAATTTGCTAAAATTACGTAATTAGTACGTAAAATAGTTAATTACGTTATTTACCTAAATCACGTAATTAGTACGTGGCGGAATTACTTCCGCACGCCCTGTCGTTTTTTGTGTATGAAATTAACGGAAGAGCATAAAGTGTGATCGTGATTTTGAATTTCCGTATCTTTGGCTACGCAGTCCCGACGCACGTACAACACTTGTTCTAATTCGCCTGGTGCCGTGATTTTCCAGCTCTGTGCTTTTTTGGAAAAACTAATCGCAAGAGAAAAAAAGAACTTAAGCTCTGTAATCATATAATTGTAAGTATCTACCGAAATGTTCGGGTGATTCTAACATGCTCCTGAAAAGGTGCAATACATTAATTCTTCAAAATTAATTGTTACCTCTGGTTTTTTATCAATTTCCAAGCGACGTCCTTGATTCGAAACTCTCTCCCACCCGAATATTTCGCCCGATCACCCGAACATTTCCGTAGATACTTACAATTATATGATTACAGAGCTTAAGTTCTTTTTTTCTCTTGCGATTAGTTTTTCCAAAAAAGCACAGCGCTGGAAAATCACGGCACCAGGCGAATTAGAACAAGTGTTGTACGTGCATCGGGACTGCGTAGCCAAAGATACGGAAATTCAAAATCACGATCACACTTTATGCTCTTCCGTTAATTTCATACACAAAAAACGACAGGGCGTGCGGAAGTAATTCCGCCACGTACTAATTACGTGATTTAGGTAAATAACGTAATTAACTATTTTACGTACTAATTACGTAATTTTAGCAAATTACGTAATTATTACGTAAAATAGTTAAAATGCATCCCGGGTAAACAGATTAAAAATATGTAAAACCAGGGAAAGTCGTACGACGAAATTGCGATGAAAAAAAATTTGGACTCGAAAAGTCTCAAACTTGGGACGTCAACAATGTGAAGCGATTACTTTACCCCTAACCCAAACTGCACTGATTAAATACGGCTAATTATTGAATTTATATTTGCAATCAAATATTTCAAACTCGTTTTTTGACGAAGTTTCTGGATATATAACCCTATATGGGGGGTGATTCGTAAATAACTCATCAAGGACTACCTGCCTGGCAAATTTCGTCAAAATCCTAGACCCGGAACTCGGACACTCCCCTTGTAAGACTACTCCTTATCCAATGAAAGATTTGACATTTTTAAGATTTCATGGAGAAACACCAATTGTTTTACATGCTCTGACTGCAGGTTTAGACGTCTGCATGTTGCAGTATTACTGCCTGCAGAAAATTGTCTTTTACGACACTTGTGTGGCTGGAATGGGCAAGTACTTTCTTGCCAAAATTGCAAGATTTGGGAACCTATCCTTGTGACTAGCCCACCAGACCAGTGGATCCTCTGTACGTGGGATGATGTTGCTCATCAAGCCAGCCAAGGCGATTATTCGATCTGTCGACTTTACAGTCGATTCTTATGCCCGATCACATCACACGATGCATTAACCCTTTGCGGTCCAATGCTGAGGCTGGCTCGACAGGCCTAGAGCTAGCAGCAGGTCCAACGTTGAGTTGAGCTCGACATCATTTGGAGGTGCGATTATGTGCATTTTATGTAAGGTGCTGCTATCTTATGTCACTTTTGTGACCTTCTAGTACCTAATGAAGCCTTTTCACCTATTTTGCAAATAGTATTTCTTTTGGCTACTACTTTAATTCCACCAAAAAAAAATTGGACCACAAAGGGTTAACACAGTGAATTCATGAATGCGAGAGCATTTCATGGCAAGAATTTACCGTGTAACCACTACAACATTTATGAATTTATGAATGCTTGAACATCAAATTGAATCTGTTTTAATTTGGTTCAAGCATTCATACATGTTGTGCTTGTATTTCAGTGACATTTGTACACAACTTTTATCGACCTCTCACTATTGTTGGACCTCTCCTGTTATAGACCATTGCCTCTCGCTTGGACTACTCTCCTACACATTCCACCGGCAAGGGTAAATTTTGGTTCAAATGCATTGTTAATTAGTAGAGCATTCCTTGTATTTCGCATTCCTATCTATTTCTTGTCAGAGCTAAACGCTTTCTCAGCGATGTCTTGAATGCCGGGAGGGTTAGTCCAGCAGTACAGTGAATTTCATACATAATGCCTTGTTTATGCAGTAAATATTTGAGAAGCTCACACCTCAAATTTATGATTGGTCATTAATTACATACCTAGTTTTTTACTTTAACAATAATTTATGCAAATACAACTAACATTGATCTATTTTCTCAGGTATACATAACTATAGTTATACCTGAGGTATAACGTGCATGTTCGTACATGTTAATCTATCATGTAACCAGAGCTTTACATGATTTTGATGATAGCACTTTGTCTCCGTCCAACAAAAACTCCTCGACTCGACTTACGTAAAATATTCGAAGTCGATACCAATCGAGTCGAGTACCAAATACTCGACTCAACTCGAATTTCTGAGTACTCACACATCCCTACCT
This sequence comes from Platycnemis pennipes, assembly GCA_933228895.1. Classification (NCBI taxonomy): domain Eukaryota; kingdom Metazoa; phylum Arthropoda; class Insecta; order Odonata; family Platycnemididae; genus Platycnemis; species Platycnemis pennipes. The sequence continues at coordinate 61,755,056 of OW121853.1, forward strand.
TTTATACTATGACAGATGGCTTGCTGAAATTTTTATGGACCATTTTGAACACAATTTGCTTAATTCCAGGAATAAGCTTTTAAATATTATTTTATACTGGTGGACGATGTATATGTTTATAGGTTATATGTGGACGAGCACACTATTTTAGTACCGTGGACCAGCACAAATCATCAATTAGACACGTTTACTTCACTTCTGAATAAGCTCCATGAAAATATTTCCTTCTGCCACGAAAAAGAGTGCAGTCGTAAGCTAAATGATCTTGTTCTCTCCATATCAACTGAGAACAGACAACACAAATTTGCCATTTTCCAAAAACCCACGTACAACAACCATGTATTCTGGCTGATTCAAGGCATTGGTATCCACAAAAGATAATGGCATTCCATTCGCTAAATCACCACCTATATAACGTGCCATTGTCAAAAAACAACTTTGATAAGGAATTCAATGTCGTAAAACAGATTGCTAGAAATAGCTGGTACACGAATAGATTAATAGATAAATTAATTTCTAATAAGCTAAAGAAACTGGCACTCGAATCAATATTCTCCACAAAGTTTTTAAAAAGTAACAAAAAACGTTGGTGTTCTATAAGATACCTAGGTGGCATCATGGACAGATTGGCCAAAATATGTATTTCCTAAAGAAATTTATAATATCTTGTATAGGACCCAGGCTACACTAAAAACTTTATTTGTGAAGTGCAAAGACCCAGTGGGCTCCAAGGAGAGAAGTGGTGTGTATGCTTTACAGTGTGGTCATTGTGATGGAGTGTATGTAGGTCAAACGGCCAGTAATTTTAACATTAAAATTAAAGAACATTTGAATGCTTTTAAACATAACAATGATGACAAGAGCAACTTTGCGAAGCATCTTTTAGACTGTGATCATCGTAGTGATTTTAATGTCGACATTTTACATATTTCTAATAACCGAAGGAGTTGAGATTTTAAAACCGTTGAATGACCCAAAGGTTTCAGTTATAAATGAATATTTATATTGTATTTTGTACAACCTGGGTTGTGAGTTTTCAATCTTATTGTGGTTTGTAAAAGTTCGTAATAAATCAATTGCCTTATCAGAATATTTAATTATTCCATCTTCATCATTGTAGAGTACAGTCAAGCCCACTTATATCAAACCCGTTTATAACAAGGTTCCAGTTATAACGAAGTGAAGGCTATTCCCTATCAAAGAGAGGCTAGGAAAAACTGGCCCACATATAACAAAGTTCTGTTATTAGAAGTAAATATTCGGCCCCCTCAACTTCATTATAAATGGGCTTGACTGTATTATCAAAATCAAAGTGTATCACCTGAGCAGCAAGGATATTTTTATACCGGATAAAAGATTTTTATAAGGAGTGTTATAAGTTTATTTCATGCTATGCATTCTTTCATCTCTCTTTACCTGGGTTATATTATGCAAGGTAATTTTTTTATGTTAATTGTACTCTTTTGAATACATGTTCACCAAAAAACCTAAAAATATTTTCATTTTGAAAGAGACCATGCCTTGGACTGGGCAGATTAACATTCTTCTACACTGAATGCTGCACTGTTGTGAATGCAATGCAGTGGTGCTGAAATCAAGGTAAATTAACCATGTGATTCTGACTTACAATGAATACTATTTCCCCACAGGATGATAACTGGGGTGAAAATACTACGGCATTGACATCGGAGCGTTCTGCTTCCGTGGAGGATGTCACTGGGGGAGGCATGCCCGGTGGGGTGCAGTGGAGGTCCCCGTCCCCATCAGGTCTCGGGGCGGACCCAACGTGCACGTCTCCGCCTGCCTCTTCCCTCTCATTCTTCTGTCATCGCTACCTGGGTATTCTGCTGGCAGGTGCCCTAACCGTGGCCGCCCTCATCAGTCCGCTTGCTATGGTCATTTTGCCCAAGCTGGGACTCCTTCCAGGTAAGACGATGGTTTACTGCCCTCGTAAAAAAAGGAATAGATTGGCTCCCTGCTTACTTTTCACTACAGGGCAAGTTCCCTACAGTGAGTATGTCTTGCAGTGAAAATGTTCACTCAGTGAGTAATGTTTTTACCATGTTGGCCCGCAAGGAAAAGCATATGCAGTTTCATAATAATAATATTGTTTATTTATCCAGAGATTTATGTTATTTTTGCAAATATACAAATATAGGAAACGTCAATTAGAATCAAGTCAAAGGTGTGTAATAAACATAATTCAGGGTGGAGGAATTCATTCAGAATATAATACAATTTATCTTGAAGGAACATGAACAATTTTTTCTTGAAAACTACAGTTTTTGTTTCATACTTAATATCCAGTGGTAACTTATTGAATATCATTAACATGTATTTAAACAGATGTTGATGGAGGCTTCCGCGGAGTGGTGCAGCATGCGTAGCAAGGTTTTCGGGTTGACCTCCACGTCGATTCATCTTCATGACGACAGTTTCGCCGGCATTGCAGCTGGCGTCTTCAGGTTCGAAGTGTATGATGCAGGTTTTTGCCCGTCTTATATAGGCCTTGGTTTTGGCTAGGTGCGTTCTGATTGGTCCGTTTGGGTAAGAGTCTCTTCCAGGCGTTAGAGAGCGAATAGCCGTCCTCCCTGTTGAATGTGGATGTTTTCGCTATTTCGATAGCCTCTCATATGAGACGGGGAAAGTAATGCTTCTCTCTCGCGATGGTTTTAGCATTTTCAAAGTCCACATTGTGTGTTGGTCCTTCCCATACATGCTCGGCGATGGCGGATGACCGAAACTGCCTATTTTTGGTGGCCCTTTGGTGTTCTTGCATTCTGCATTTCATGGCTCTTGATGTTTGGCCAATGTATGAGTCTCCGCAAGAGCACTTTACTTCGTATATTCCGCTTTGGATATTCATGGGCACGCGGTCCTTGGCCTTGCATAGGAGGTTGGATGTCTTCGTGACACAGTTAAAACGTGTCAGTATATTATGTTTCCCAAGAATTCTTGCGATTTTTTTCTGATGTCCCGGCTACATAGGGAATTAAGGCGTAATTGGAGCTTTTCTTCTCTTCTGTATCCCGCTCCGTTTCCCCGACGGTCCTTTTTAGGGCCAGATCTTTGTGCTTCTTCTCTTCCTTCGCGACCATGTTGTCAATAGTGTTGAAAGAGAAGTCATTTTTCCTGAAGGCCACTCTGTGTACCGAAAGCCAACACACACGGATCAGTACCTGAATGCCAACTCCCACTACCACCCACAGCAGAAGAGAGCCACCTTTAGCACTCTTTACCAATGTGCTTTTTCGATTTGCGATGGAGACTCCATTGAGAACGAGAAACGCCACATCATCAACGCCTTCAGGAAAAATGACTTCTCTTTCAACACTATTGACAACATGGTCGCGAAGGAAGAGAAGAAGCGCAAAGATCTGGCCCTAAAAAGGACCGTCGGGGAAACGGAGCGGGATACAGAAGAGAAGAAAAGCTCCAATTACGCCTTAATTCCCTATGTAGCCGGGACATCAGAAAAAATCGCAAGAATTTTTGGGAAACATAATATACTGACACGTTTTAACTGTGTCACGAAGACATCCAACCTCCTATGCAAGGCCAAGGACCGCGTGCCCATGAATATCCAAAGCGGAATATACGAAGTAAAGTGCTCTTGCGGAGACTCATACATTGGCCAAACATCAAGAGCCATGAAATGCAGAATGCAAGAACACCAAAGGGCCACCAAAAATAGGCAGTTTCGGTCATCCGCCATCGCCGAGCATGTATGGGAAGGACCAACACACAATGTGGACTTTGAAAATGCTAAAATCATCGCGAGAGAGAAGCATTACTTTCCCCGTCTCATATGAGAGGCTATCGAAATAGCGAAAACATCCACATTCAACAGGGAGGACGGCTATTCGCTCTCTAACGCCTGGAAGAGACTCTTACCCAAACGGACCAATCAGAACGCACCTAGCCAAAACCAAGGCCTATATAAGACGGGCAAAAACCTGCATCATACACTTCGAACCTGAAGACGCCAGCTGCAATGCCGGCGAAACTGTCGTCATGAAGATGAATCGACGTGGAGGTCAACCCGAAAACCTTGCTACGCATGATGTATTTAAACAAATGGTCATTTATGTTATATGGCCATTACAAGATGATTCATCAGTAATTGTCGTCCCAGTTACATATATCATGGAACTCAATGCCCTGTGAAAGACAAATTACAGCTTATGCGTTACGCTGTCCCTTTGTAATGAAATAAATGTTAATTTTTCTGCCTACCATATTTTTAATATGACCAGTTTCAATGCAAAAACATCTTCTGGTACAAATGCTGAAGTTATATTTCCTTTTTTTTTATATTGTCAGCTTTGGGTGGTGGCAGGGTGAAGCCCTCATTTACCAATTCTAAGATCATAATTCAAGTTCCTTCCATCAGGGTAATTTTTTATCCACCTGGGGCATGGATTTTCATCTTCATTGCAGCATTATATTCCCTAGAGTAAAAGTCGCAATAGCTCTGTCTGATGGGTTAATAAATAAATATACAGTGCAACCTCTTTGAAACGAGACCTCACGGTGCCCAAGAAAACCCTCGCTATAGTGAGGTATCATCTTGCCGAGGTTGGTGTAATTAATTGCCATGAAACCTATTATCAACAATTTTCTAGGAATGCATAGGTGTGGTGGCGGAAGTATTTCCATCCGGAGAATCTGAGCTCAAATCCCAAAGGAAGGGGAAAGTTTTTGCCATAATTCTTATCCCTACTTAATTTACCACCTAATTATTAGATCAAAAAGTATCATACCTGCTCCAAAAAATGCAAAAAGCCTCGATTGCCCAACATTTTCCAAATGTACAACTGACCAAGCTACTCTTTTGTAATGCTCATTCCATTTTCTAATGTTCATTCCATAATTTTGATTAGTTTCACCAAAAATTTAAACCATAACTGATAAATCAAAATTGTGTTGCCTTTATTACTAGTCTTTACGCTTTCCCTTGGTTGGTCTTAATTTTTATGATCAGTATTTTCTTGTTCTTCGCAACATTTCGCAGAAGCCATTTGGAATAGCGTATCGCATTTGTTTCAGCAGATGAAAAGAGACCGTGGAAGTGGTGGAAGGGATCCTGCCTTGGAGGGCATTTTCTTTCATCTGATGTAATGTCCACATCGAAAAACAATCTGCTTTACCATGTATAACAATTTTATTAGAATAGTGGTTGTATCACGGTTGTATATGATCTTTTTAAAGATTTCGTTTGGCCCTCGACGTACTTACAGTAATTTTGTCGGGTGTTATGTGCAATGGTAGCATGATACAAAGGACTGAAAAAATGGGTCTAATGTAGAGCCCTCCTATACCAAGAAATGTGTTAAGTATTAATTCATATAATTGCTCAATAACGGGAGCAAAACATAGAAAGTAATATACAGTAGAAGCCCGGTATAGTGAGTACGGCTTATTGCGAGAATCGCGTTATAGCGAGTGATTGTCTTTGTACCGCCAAAAGGCCTATGTTTTACATGTAAAATAAAGTGGATATAGCGAGGCCAAAAAGTTCCTTCCACAGTATACGCTCGGTATTACGACAGATATCTCTCGAGGGCGATGCACCGCCTAGCAAAAATTAACTATTGGGTTTTGTATTATCTGCTAATTAAACTAAAAATACAAGATGTGTGCCATATCTACAACACCTAAAGCCAGTTATGTCCAAACATTAACGATTTACGGCCTTCATTTCGCTCTGCCCGCTCCCATTTTACGTTCTTCTAATGTTAGGCCCAGTTATCAGTGGGAGTGGGCAGACGACGAGCAAGATGAGAGTAGGAGAGGGAGTTAGGTCTAGGCATGGGCGATATTGATAATTCAATATCGGGATATGATAATTTTAGCATATCATAAGGTGGCGATAACGATAACTCAGCGTGACGATAAACATCGTCTTATCGTGCCCCGATATATTATCGGGGCACGATAAGATATCGGGGCGCGATAAGATATCGGGGCACGATAAGATGTCAGAGCACGATAAGATGTCGGGGCGCGATAAGATATCGGGGTGCGATAAATATCGCTAATAGGTATCGCGATAACTATCACGATAAACATCACGATAAATATCGTGACCATGATAAATATCGCGATAAAATATCATGATATCGCACCCCTATAAAATATCACGATATCGCGCCCCGATAAAATATCACTATATGTTATCACGATAAATATCGCGATAAAATATCGTGATATTGCGCTCGTTCAAACATAGCGTGTTCGCGCCCAATAAATTATCGTGATATTGCTCTAGTTAATCGAGTCGGGAAAAGACAGCCGTAAGTTGGCCTTCGCTTAAGCTTGAAAAATATCTACGACCCCCGAAACATACCGTATTTCAGTGAACCTTCAGGCCAATTTTCCCAACTGATGGACGTACTGGTTAACATTCGAAAACTCGACAAACCTGATATTATCGTCATGACTTATTCGCAAAATTATCCAAAAACTTCCACAGTATACCTAATATTTTAATTCCGACTAGTTACGCTGTCTTTACAGCTTTCTTCGGCGATCGAAAAATAGAACTGCTGGAAGAAAAACATCGAAACTAGGGGAATTAATATTTTATATAATGGTAAATGTCCTGTTTCTTTCATGAAATATGTTGATATTCTACCAGAATGTGCCTGAAATGACTTTTTTGCTGTTTACCTTCGTCAAATACCACGGAAACAAAAGAAAAACTGTAAATACGAACGACTATGAGAATTAGGTGGGTTTTTTCCACACCATCGGATATAACGAGCGCTCGATTTAGCGAGTGATTTCCGAGGGATTATGAGCACTCGTTATACTGGGATTCCACTGTAGATGTATTGTAAGTCAATAAACTAAGAGCTATAAACCTTTGGCACCGCGTTCATTACATTACATCAAGCAGTTACGAGTATAACTAACAAATAATAATTTGCTAACTTCAATAATCTCGTAAATTATAAAATTAACTCACGGAAATGTTCAACATTGATAAATATAGAGTGAAAGAAAATATGGAAACAAATTTAGGAGAGACAATTGAGTAGCTTGCCATTTTTTCCTTCCGACACCTAAGCGTTTTACTTTTTTTGGCCATGGTGTCTCGTAAAGACCGTACTTGGAAATGCTCTCAACCATTCTCAACTCACAGATGTGCGAGTGTCCCCTTGACTGCCCGGGAAACAAAAGAAGATCAAATACGTATTGCTAACTTCTAATTCTGCAGTATTTCCACCAATAGTAACGATAAATTAATCGGATGGTGATTTATAACGTGCTGTTGATATGTAACAGTTCATATTAAAGAGGCATTTTTTTCTGGAGCACAGTAAAAGAGGCATTGTATGGATGCATGACGTGATGATGATCGTGACGATTTTAACACATAATTTAATCCACTAATGAGAAAGACGTACTCATAATTTACGCACAGCATTTCTATCAAAGAACGTGCATTCATGTTATGACAAAATTATGCAGACTCAAGGGCAAAAAAAATAATTTTTTGATAGGAATAATTTTTTCCCAAACGAGCCTGCCCGAAAATAGAGGCCGGGATACACTCCATCTCTTCTTTTATGAGGTACATAATCACAGACTAGCACATGCATGTGATCTCAAAATCAGAATATGCAATTATTTTCAATGTAAATGTATTAATATTGGTTGAAAAACTGTCTTATCAAGGTTATAGCTTTATATTACTCAGCACAGAACTCTGCGCTATCATTTGTTGGTGCATTTCAGAACCAGCCTGAGAAATGATTAATATCACCATGTAGTGCACTCCTGGTCATATCTCCCTTTCTTCTTTCATTTCAAACATTCATTACCTTTGTTAGAGTGGTAATCAAGCAGGGTTGTCCAATAATAAGTAACTCTAGACTTAGCATTTTATTAAAATCATAAAATTTTGCATTTTATTCATATTTTTTTCTGAAATATTGTACTATGTACATATACGTGACAATAATAACATAGGTTAAAAAGAGTGAGGAAAATTTAAGGACTTAAATTTCACTGCTAGAAGTTGTGCATATGTCAACTTGAAGTCATTTATTATATATCAAGTTAGTTATTTTCCATTCTGAGAAAACTGAAACCATAGGCTTGCTAGATAGAAACCATAGGCTTACTAGATAGAAACCATGGTTCTACTGTACTCAGGAAATCCCACAACTAAACTGAGATATCCACAGAGGCTTAATCCAAATTTTAACATGCCACCTTCTGTTCTCTATCATAGCACTTGCTACAATACTATAATTCCATCTCCCAGTGTATTTGCTGCAGTAAATATATGTCACTCATGGATGTCTTGGTTTTGCTATTCAGGGTTGGACAGCAACAGTCTTCGTGTACCTCCTGGTTCAAGTAGTGCTACATTGTCACCCCACCAGTACCTTAATGATGCCTGCAATGTCGAATGCAAAGGATCTCTGGTTGCTTTGGCTTTCAAGCTGGTGGCTCTTGGAGGTGGGGCCTGGGCTGTGTTTCTGAGGCGACCTCACCTCACCGCCCCCCGTATCTGCCTCCTCCGCTCTGCTGTACTTTCGCTGGGTGCTGTCCTCACCTTTGCTTTCTGGCTCTTCTATATTGTTCACCTCACTGAGGCTGCTGGTGAGTAAATGGTGTCTCATTGCTACTGATATTTTTGTTTTTGCCAGTACATTGTAGGTGAAGGAGTATAGTTGTCTGGTAAGCTGAATAACCATCTGTGGATTGAAGTGAGAAATTAATAGTCAGTAGAATAGTCAGTAACCCCAGGCTAATAGGACATTCTACCTAAAGAAGAATCTGCTTGCAGCTGGCTCCGGATGTAAGGAAGCATTGTATTAGAACATTCTTCTGAGGCATACTTTCTTAATGGCATTAAGGCACGGATGATAACAGCTGCTGAAGAGTCTAGGCAGGAAGAATTTGAAATGTGGTGCTACCGAAGAGTGATGGAGATCAAATGACTTAAAGGTCCTAAGGAGAGTAGGAGAAAAGAGAAGTCTGCCAAAAACTTTAAAAAGAAGAAAGGACAACTTAATTGGCCATATCTAGAGACGTGTTGGTCTGGTGAATATAATCTCTGAGGAAAAATATGAGTGGGAAGAGTAGGAAGGCCTTGGATGAGAAAAATGGAGCAAATTGTTGAGAATTGAAAAGGAAGAATTAAGTAAATATGGAGAGGTTAGCTAATAGGATAATCAAGTGGAGAGCAGCATCAAAGTATGGTAGAATCTCGATTTTACATAACCCAATTTTACATAAAATTTGATTTTACACAAGTGAATGAGCGGTCCCGGTTGACTCCTGTAGTATTCTTATGAAAGAATTATTTGATTTTACATAAATTTGATGTACGGATTTTACGTAATGCTATTTTGGTCCCCAGTGGAGATATCAATTGGATTTTACGAAATGAAACAACAGAACGTAAAGAAACTTAAAACAAAATCCAGCAGAGTCTTGCCCATCTTTAAAGGAAATATTCAATTTAATGCCGTAATACTGTGAAATTCAACTGTAATGAATCAATACATTGCATTTTAATAGTATATATATTATTATTTTATTTTTCCATCCTTCAGCATGAAAAGTTATGGGTTCAAGGTGTTTACTTGTTTAGAGATGAAATTTAGTATGAGAATAATGAATCTTCCTCATCGAAACGGATGAACTGACAGCTTTCTAACATTGTAACTCTTTTTCTGTGTAAAAGAGTTACAATGTTACGACATATCTATGCATTGGTACGACACATAGCAATTTTGCAGATAGATTTCAGTAGGTGCAAAGAACACTTTTCAGCGACAGACACACAGATGCTGGATCATCAAATGCGACATTGTCATTCCGACTAGCCCAGGCAGAGAGTTTCGCCAGCAAAGCACTGATAACATTTTGTTGATTCAGAGTCAAGTGATTGCCCTGCCAATGGCACGGGGTAAAATTTAGATGCTGCTGCCGGAGGTGAAGGAGGACACATTTCGCTTACAGTTCCTCCATATACAGTGGTGTGCATCAGTAACAGCTGCCGCATCTAGGTGCCATTCTTACTTAGAGGTGGAAGAGCACAAAAAGGTGAAATTTTCTCCACTGTATATTTGCATTCAATTCTCCTTATTGGTATAAAATAAGAAAGGTTGCATGGATCTAGCACCACCAAGAAAATGGAGAAGGGTGATTTCCCTTTCAGTAAAACTCCAGATGATCACAGAATATGACAAGAAAAAGAAACTTACCGTGCATCATTTCTCATTACCTCACAAAGTTGATGATGATTTTAAAGAAAATTTAAGAAAAATTGAAAAGTAATCCACTCAAAAATGGAATGGTTAAAAGTGCAAAAAACATCACAAAATATTTTAAAAAGAGGTAATTCTGTAAATGAAATTTTACTCCAAGAGGAGTTTTTTTTTCATTTTGCTCAGACGGTTTATTTGTTTGCTATGCAATGCTATTGAACTTTCATTGAGTGGTGTACTTTTCTATTTAATTATCTTGGATAACTTTTTTAAGCTGCCTTAATTTCAAATTTTATCTTTCTGTTCTATGTCATTGTGTTCTCATGCATTATGAAATCTTAGCATATTTTTCAAAATCCCCTAATATCTTGATTTTACATAACACCCCATTTGTTGGTCCCAAGGTGTTATGTAAAATCAAGACTCTGAACTGTATTACTTAAGATGATGATGATCATGGTATGAATTCTGTTCTTGTTTTTATCCATATTGGGTGTTCTGGGATATAAAATCTCCATTGAAGTTTCTTGGCAATGTTAATGATAGGCAATGTTCAGTGTGGAAATTAGTAAACTGAAAACTTTGTGATACCTGGTACCTGATGATGTCCTAATCGTTGAAACCAGTGGTGCTAACACAAAGTTTGTGTGGAATGACTAAGTTTTTATTTTACATATTTCTATCATAAAAAAGTTCCACAAAGTTATGCCAGATAACGTTTATTCTCTGTTCAAGTGACTCATATCGTATCACAGTCCCAGCGTGAGCCAGGTAATATTTATTCACTGCAAAATTGGCCCTAAGTTGGTGATTTAATTTCTGCAGTCCAACCTCAGGCAACTACGTATATGGTGCCTGAAAATGGCACAGTTCCATCTTGTCCTTTGGTTTCTAATGATGAGGAACATACAAATCCATCAGAAATGCTAATTATGAGAAAATTCGGGATTCATGATTAGAAACAAGTGACTATGCTGTGAATGCAGTTCCAATATTGTGTAACCTATGTCATAAAATTCACGTATTTCCCTGGTGTATTTTGATGAAGGGTTTACACTCCTTGTAAGTATTACCTTACCTTGTAAGAGTTTAACTCATTTTTATTGCCTTGATGTATTAATGTAATGGATAGTTTAGTGAATTTTGTGTAATTTTCTTAGTTTAGAGTGTTTTCCTGTCATAAATACATTTGCAGTCTTCAGCCAATCCTCAATAAAACTTTTGCATCATAGTAGTTCATAACACTAAGTGCATAATGACTTTTGAGTATTGGTTTTGGTATTAAAATTGCAAAATTAATTAAATTATTGTGTAACCTTTATCATAAAATTCACATATTTCTCTGGTGTATTTTGATGACAGGTTTACACTCCTTGCAAATATTTCTTTGCCTTATAAGAGTTTAACTCATTTTTATTGCCTTGATGTTTTAATTTAATGGATAGTTTAGTGAATTTTGTGTAATTTTCTTAGTTTAGAGTGTTTTCCTGTCATAATATATTTGCAGTCTTCAGCCTATCAATCCTCAATAAAACTTTTGCATCATAGTAGTTCATAACACTAAGTGCATAATGACTTTTGAGTATTGGTTTTGGTAGTAAAATTGCTTAGGGTCTTCCATATGTTGCATAGTGTTGATTTTTACTTTTTTTTATTCCTCTCTTCCCCAATAATGCTTTGTAACAATCTCTAATAGTCCTTCCAAATAATGTAACACTGCCAAGTAGTCCTCTCTTTTTTGTGAGTGATAATACAGTGTGTAAGAACGAATGCTTTCCTGGGGAACTATTTCAAGAAAGTCTTCTTGGGTTTTATTCCAGGTCAGGACGTCCGCAATGGCTGATGCTTCAATGCCTAAATCGTGCACCATTATTGGGGCAATTGAGTGTTATGGACGCATTTCAAGGCGACAACAACGAGTCCACAGCACTCAACTGCCCTGATGACGGTGCACAAGTCAAGCATTGAAACATCAGCCATTGTGGACATTCTGACCTGGTGTAGAACCTGAGTAGACTATCTTCAAACAATACAGCATTATTTGTAAATTTCCACTAGCTTAATTCTCAATACTAATTTTTATTCACTAAGCATTATGTACATTATCATTATTATTTGAACAAGTAATGAATTAAATTAAATAGAATCTTTCTCCCAAGGGATCCCTCATCCCTGTCCAATAGGAGTGTTTCTTTCCTCACAATAGGCTCATAGCTAAGTATTGAAAACATTAATTCTTTGCTTAAAATAAGTTATGCGAGCCTAACTTTTGACCTAGTAGTTTGAAATTCACAACTTATTTCAGCTTAACATACAAATTTTCCGATAAGTTGTTTATTATTAATTTTTTAATTGAAAAATGTTTGATTAAAAGTCATTTAATCCTTTGTTAACAGGGACAGCCAGTGTTGCTGCAGCTCGTGGGACCAATGGTGTGGGGAAGATTCAGTATGCTGGGCTGGTGGGGTATGCATCTACATTGACAGATACCCTGCTGTTTGTTCATTATTTAGCTGTTGTGCTCATTGAAATAAGGCACTTGCAACCGACCTACTATATTAAAGTGAGTATTGGAAATTGAAATGCATTGTGTTGAGATGGTTTCATTATCCTCTCAAATTATATGATCTTATTGAAGTCTTGAGTCCCAAGTACTGTCTCACATTTCCCTTATCTCTCCATGTCTAAAAAGAATTACCATATTTACATGTGTTAGCCTTGCCCTTGTATATCCCATGTACTCCCATTTTTTGACAGGTTAACTAGGGAAAAAAATTATTTTTGTCAAAAATTTAATTTTTGGCCCTTTAGTGTGCCTCTTTTCATTGTAATCTGAAAGCATGTTCTTCCATAAAATTATGTACTCAATATATGCATATATCTACATATTTCTTATGGAGTTGTTGGGTTACGTGTTTATAACATCACTAAGCAACTTTTATGAAGCATCTTTTTCTCCACTGAAACACTGAGCATGTGACTCTTGCCACTTCATAGCAAATTCTTATTCATGTCTTTGAAATGCAGCTGTATGTACATATGTACTCATAAGTAGCTATCTATTTATTAGAAAATGTTGCTACTCTTACATGATACCGAAACATTCTCTAATTACGATTTTGAAAAGGCACCGAACCCCATAGTAGCAGCTCAAAGGGCATATTATAGATGCAGTTTTGAATGCATATTAGCTCTGTAGTGTATTGTCGACACACAATCTATACATGATACAGGAGGTTCCAACTTTATGTCATTTCGCTTCCTGTTCCTTCACTGAAATGTTACGGGAAATGTGGTGCAGTAGAAACTCGATATTACGAAGTCAATGGGACCAGAAATATCGACATTTTGTACTATCTAATACTGAGTATCATTGACATTGTGATGAAGCTACCTCCCTGAAATATATGCACTCCCGCAACACAATTCTATGATTTACAATGTTTTAATTCATGAAAATATCTTTAACTGTGCATTCAAGCCAACAGGGTTCATAAAGTTAAACACAACTGAATTGTTTCTTTTCTCCATTGAGTTAGAGATTAGGCAATCAACGTCTTTGCAAACTTTTCGTGCAGTTTGGACTAGGCCTATGAAGATTCATTGGCACATTTTTCACTTACTTTAATCTCCGCTGAAAAACTTGTAACATAAGCACGAGCGAGGTATTTATATTTTTAAGCTATGAATGCATACACTATGGAACTGTGCGATTTGCACGATCATTTGCAACTAGATGCTGCTCCGAATATAGAATTTAGAGGAATAAATTTCAGCTAGAAGAAAATCATATGCTCTGCATTAGACATAATAGATTAGACCTAACTTAAGCTTAAAGATTCTCTCACGGATGCTATTTCAATCATGTATTTTACACAAATTATCATATGCCCGTTAATTTCGTGAAATAGCAAGAGTAATTCTTCCCTGGATTCAGCTTATCTTTACTTTTTTTCCCCACTGCGAAGGCTCTGAAAGAGGAGCTTAAAAAGGAGTTCCGCGTAATGTTTACCTCCTTTCAAAAGTAGATTGTACAAGCCATGCACTTCAACGGTGAAGACGTGATGATTTCCTTTATACATACTTCTTTGGCTACTAACGATGGTAACATAATAAATTAAAAACTAAGTTTTTCACTATGCTCTTCAAAATCTTAAGTAGTGGCTCTATTCAAATAAGATCACCTCCTCTCCAACCACTAAATTGCAGGCATCATTTAATGGTTGGATATATCTAAAAATTGTGGAAGATTTTTGCGTATTATTCTTCCTCTGCTTCCGATCAAACAAAGTGATTTTCACTTGAGCATTGCAGCTCCAGTTCTGGCCACCCATGAAGACGGAATTGGAAGTCTTACCATCCGTTACCAGTCACTGAGGGGATTACTCCATTCACCCTCACAAAAACACTATGAGACCCATGGTCTTGGATCTTATGTCACTCTGGAGGTTGATCCAGCTGGAATTCAAGGCCAAGGGATGTGCGCAGGAAATAAACATCGAAAGAACATATCCTTCTGCAGCGTAGTCACATCTTATCTTCCTCCTGCTCTACCTCAACAGGCTATGCCTGCAGAGAGGGAGGACAAGACACTGGAGAGCAAGTCTTTTATCATGAATCATGATGTGCCCACAAAACAATATTTGAACGTGTTAGACCCCGTGTAGATTCCTTGCGAAGAGAGGCACTTCAAGGGGCCCAAAGGTGGGCTTACGGAGCCTGCTGAACCAGCTGGGGACACTGCACCCGTTGAGCGGATGGGAGGGAGGAGGCTCACGAAGGGGCCTTATCCTGGCAGGGTACCAATTAACTCCCACTCCTGATGTCCTTCAGGGTGTATCATCCGATGATGCAAGGAAGAGATGAAAGTGTCTCCGATTGGACTAGGATTCTGACAAGGCTTTCTGCTCCCTCTCCGAAGGTGTGAATTAAGGTTTCTCGAGGGTGGTTCTACTTATCATCTAGTCTCATGTGTATCTTTAACAAGGATTAGGCTACAAAACCTTATCAGAATCTTTATCACTCCATAGGATGCATCTGAGAAGCTCTCTTTTAGGATATTTTTTCGATCGCTGGGTTGGAGCAAAAGGTTACCTATTGCACGACATAAATATATTTGAATGAATGAACATTTTTTACCATTGATTATGTATGCGCTCAGGACAAAACATCATTTAGAATGAATGTGAGACAAAGTAATCGTATGAACCAAGTGAACTCGTATTTTCTCTGATTTTCTCGGCTGTTGGCAATGGAAGAAGGGAAGAGCAATGCTTACTTATAAATAAGATACCTTTCCTCGATGACTATATTGAAATGCTCAATGAGGATGATGAATGAAACCTGATTCTTTCGATGATAACTATTGTCTGCCAGAATAATTTGGCCATGAAGTAAGGTTGGGTAATCAGTCTGAAATATGTAGGGAAAAAGAAGCTTCCATGTGTGATATACATGACTGAAGTCGCCGCCCGAACACCATAGCATCTCTTTCGATGCCTGTCAAAACCTGAGCGCACGAGTGCAGTGAGCGATTTCTGTACTAGGAATACCCCTCATGGATTTATGTTTGGGGAAAACGGGTAGCAAAAAATGCCAGGGATTTTGAGAGGAAAATACTGACTGTAGCAATTAGTTTCTCATGGGCGAGTGTATCAGTACTTGACTAATTTACGTTTTTTTGACTCGTTGTTGGTAACTCTAGACTTGTGGCAAGAAAGCCGAATGCATTTTTAGTGTATTGGTGCCATATTTAAACTACTATGTAGCCCACGATTGAAAGATAGTATTTTAGTATTGAAAAATGAATTATCATCCAGGCAATTTACATTTCATGCATAATGTGTGTGCCAACGATGATTGATTAGGGGCCTTACTCTGGCAAGGAGCATCTGAAAATCGCTGCTATGATCCATCATTATTTGTAAAAATGGGTAAATTTTTCACGTTAGGACTGAGACCAGAGGTTCGTAATTTCAAAATGCCATTATTTTGTAATATCAAGTACTGCTACATGTATTTAGATACCCTTTTGGTGGGGACCGAAGATTTTGCTTCATAAAATCAAAATGTCATAATTTTGAGTTTCTACTGTATACACTAGCCCTGACCAAACTTGAAACTCTCGAGTCAAACGTAAATTGGGATGAGGAAAGTTACAATAATCATCACATCGTTACCAATTGGTTTATATAGGTTGTAAGGAGTCCAGATGGGGAGAGCCGTTCCTATGCTATTGGAGAACTCAGCATACAGAGTGCTGCGGCATGGATCCTGGACCGTTACTACACAGAGTTTCCCATATACAACCCATACCTGGAGAGGTTGCCGGCATCCAAATCCCGAGGGAGTAAAGGAGGAGCCAGCAGTATGGTCTCGGGTGGTGAAGGTGGTGCAGCTCTCAAATTCTATGACGTTGATGGAAGCTTAGCCAATGCATCCATTCAGGTGAGCTCTTAAGTGAAGCAGAGTGAATTGCATTGTGCCATTGTTATTGCTCTGTGTCGTTGCACTATTGATGTCCCACTCTGTGATGAAAAAGGATTTAATATCAGGAGGAGTGGTATAGCAATTGCTATATTGAGACAGAAATTATAGGCTTTAGTATAGTAATGCAAAATTATAAAATCCATGGGACCAAAAAATTGCCGATTGACAATTTCAAATTTTGTAAGAATGAGGTTTCTATTCTGAAAACATTTTATTTTTTAAATTTTATCTTTTTTTCTTAATTTGTTGAACTTTCTTCAACATTTTACAAGATTTTGTCAAAATTAGGTATTGCAACTAAACAAAGCTATATTTATGGAACATTTTGTAAAATATAAACCCTACAAGACTCTTTATTTCTGAGCATTTAACTTTTCTCTGACACCCTGGTAGTAGAGTCTGTGTGGTTTGGTGTTTGCCTACACTACCAAAGTAGGGAGTTTCTTTTGTGGCAAGTGGTAGTTTTTATTTGGAGAAGTTGTAACTTCTGTGTTTGCAATGAGATAAATCAGTGAAGTATCCTTGACAAATACGAAATTCATACATGTGACCATCGAGATTTAAGGTGAATGGTCTTGGATCTGGTAACTATAGCCTGTGGTTTTCACTATCATTGAATTCTAAGTTCTTGAATCATAGTCTGAAGGATGTTTTTATGTCAATAGTTAGGATAGCAAATGTGACCAAGAGTAACATTGTTTTTCAGTGAGAAAGCGAACTTAACAATTGCAATGGAAGACAGCTAATTTAAAAAAATCTATAGATCACTTCACAAATCTTCTTTTCATAAAATGCTGGAGCTCTAATGTATATGTACCTAGAATTTATAGGGATGTGCGAGTACTCGAAAATTCGAGTCGAGTCGAGTAGTTGGTACTCGACTCGAGCACTCGAGTATTTTTACCAAAGTCGAGTCGAGTCGAGTAGTTTTTGTCGACGGAGCCGCCAAGGCCAATAGGTTCAGAAATCTGCCAACAGGAAGCGCTGTCATCAAAATCGAGTAAATCTTTGGTTACACGATAGATAACACGTACGAACATGCACTTACGTACGTTCATTTACATTTGCGTGAATGGTTTCATGTACGTTTACGTGAACGGATTCATGTACGTTTGCGTGAACGAATGGATGAATCGGTGGTTACCCGGTCCATGAAACCGCATATGTACCGTATTCCTCCGAATATAGCCCCCGTTTATGCCCCCCTTTTTGGCCGAAATCTTCGCGGAAAAAGTCTGGGGGGGACTACATTCGAGCTCAAAGCACCTAAAATGTCCGTTGTAAAATTCCATCCCCTGAGTTTGAAGGTTTATATCGCAAAAATGAGTAGTTCAATTTTAAAATAAAGTATATCGAACTGAATCTTGTTTATTTATACGTTTAATAATGTCAAAAATATATTTTTAGTTGGTTATATTAATTAATTTTTCGACTGAGACAGATAAAAACACCGGATATATTTCAAGTTCCGGGAAGCAAGTTTGACGCCCACTTGAAGAAACACATGAAAAGCCACTTCTCTTTTCTTCGTATAAGATATGGAACGTATATTTATCTTAGACTAAACAAAGTTTAAAATAGATTACTCAGTTACTAATTACATTACGAATAATATTTTAAAATGCGCTATCTCAGCTTGCGGAAGTCGGAAATTTAGTTCGTTTTGATGGTATTCTTCGTGTTTGAAAACCAAGAACGTGTAAAACGACTTAACAAATTGGGAGAATTAGACATGCTTTCAACGTGAATATATTTATTTCGGAAAGCAAGCTCCACACGACAGGACTTTTGGCCTGGAGAGATAAGCTGCTCGAGGTTGTCAAGTTGTAAGCTACCGTAGCGCACCAAACACCACGCGAGAAAATTTCTCTAGTATGCACAGGAAAAATATCCTTGCCTATGCTTGAATAAAAGTTTATAAGTTGCAGTATTCACCAAAATAAAATCAGCGATAAGAGAGATAGCTTTTGTCCCCACATTTCTCGGCCTCTCGACGAAAGAAACAAATTGCATTTTAAATTATCTTCAACTCCGTCTCCAAAATCTTTGCGCTAGGAGGCATAATGACGGTATGCTTCCAAAGATACCGTCAGTTCTTAAACTGACACTGACTTGCATTCTTAAAGGCGATACTTTTTTCCGCTATTGTCGAGTCCTCATGACTCATTCACAGCGATAGGCGATCTCAAGCCTTGGGCGATCTGCTTGCAGTGGAAGATTCCACGCGCGCGCTACCTTTCTCTTTCAGGCATACTCTGGACATTTGAGCGTGCTTTTATAGCCGAAAATAAATATATATCGATATCAAATAATCAACAAATTCTACTGAGATTTCATAAGTGGATTCATATTAATGACTCGAGAGCAAGAGAAAGGTCCAAACGGTGATTTCTGGAACGGAAAGCAACACAGAAGCGGTTTACCCTAACGTCCGCCATAATGCATACGCATCAAATACTTTGTTTGCCATATATATTCCCTCACTAATCATTAAATGTGCAATTAAATCCAGTGTACCACGTTTAAAAATTTTCACGAATAAAAAAGGTAAAAAAATAAAATTACATATGCATCACTAGCATCGCTTTCGCCCCTAGGTGGCTCTGGGAACCGAACCCGTGTCGATCGCTTCATATCTCGGCACGCTACCACCAGGCTAACTGCTTCGTTGATGTGAGTGTTGTCAGATGGCTAGTTGTTGTGACTCGCCGGTTCATGAATGCGAAGTAAAGTTTCAATAGTTGATTATAACTATAATTCATTACATAACTGTAAGTTAAGGCTATCGAAGGAACTGTAGTGATGATTTACGATCAAATTTGCTTTCCTAAATTGTCGAACACATGAATCCTTCGTTAATTGTGCTGGAGTGACAATTGTTGGTGTTAACACCCCTTAAAAAAATCTTTGAAGATTAAAAATTAATTTCTCTTCACCCATGGTTATGATTACTGGTGAGTACCAATTAACTACTTGTGAATGATGATGAATTACTAATATTTGCAGTGATTACCTACTTATTGCAAGGGAGCTCAGGGGTGGATTTTGGAACAAATATCAAACTGCTATCTCATATCGGTGATCAGCTTGAAACATATGTACTCCACATTTAATGAAAAAGATACTTGAAACTACTTCATGTATCTACATGTTAACTTTATGAGCCAAATATTTTCATTAAACATACGCGCAGAGTATAATCTATGACATAATGCTGTAAATTTACTTTTCTTAATGGCCCACACTCATAAGAATCACGTAAATTCGTTTACGTGTGCGGTTAAAAAACCGTTTACGGGATGCTTACATAAGCATTAAGCATTTACGTTTACGTTCATTATCATAAAATGATTACTTAGAATTTACGTAAACATAAAATAATACGGGGAGATTATGTTTACGTATACACACGCACATTAAGTTTACGAGGATTTTACGTAAACATGTTACCGTGTGCTGGCTGGGTAATTATAAATATCTATAGATAATTATCTACAATAAATTTTTGTTCAAATATATTTTCTTAGAAATCGAAAACTTTAATCACAGGACTCTATACAAAATTCATATACCTGCTGACATTCATCCGTGAATGAAAATTCATTGTTCAAACATTATTAACTTGCATTAATGGATATTGGAAATAACCCGTGCTGATATTGGGTGTTCATGCATCGTTCAAATGGGGTGATTGACACAGGTCATTTTTATGATTCTAAGTTCTATCATGTTTAGGCAGAAATCATCGATTTTGAAGAGATGGTGCCAATAATTGGAAGAGGAAGAAAAGTATATGTTAAAAAACTAACTATGTAATTAACGGCCAATCATAAATTTGAGGCGCGAGCTTATCAAATATTTACTGCACAAACAAGGCATTTTGTATGAAATTCACTGTACTTTTGGACTAACCCCGGCATACATGACATCACTGAGAAAGCGTTTAGCTCTGAAAAGAAATACATAGGAATGCGAAATACAAGGAATGCTCTTCTAATTAGGCTTATGTATTCCTTAAGAAAAAATATTTTGCTTCTTGGCTTACTTTAATTACAAGTTAATAGGGCATGTCACTCATATAGTCCTCATATTATGCCTAAGTACACTCTAGGTACCATACTGCAAGCTAATTTACACATTTTTGAGTAATCCTAGGAATGAAGGTAATTTACTTATTTCGAGAGCTACCGGAAAATTTCCATTAGGTCTTTTGGCCTGTGCTACGTGTCATATTAATTTGTCTCTTTATAACTATGCATTAGGTAGGTAGACCTGCCATTTGATAGTCGGATTGCTGACTAACTTTAATTGCGATGACTTAAGTAAAACCTGGGTCTCTTCACTCATGTACAATAATGTACAAACTCGACTCAACTCGACTCGATAATCGCGAGTACTTTACAACTCGACTCGATACTCGACTCGAGGTCAAAAAGTGCTACACGCACATCCCTAAGAATTTATCATGATAATTTTCCAATATTTGCTTGTTTCTTGTACTCCTCTATAGCATATCCAAGGCATAATGTGGTCAGTCTTTCTTTGGAAAATATACTACACTTAATGGTCCTACACTTATTGTTGTTGAAGATTTAATTCGCAAAATGATCGATGAGTATGCAGTTGTGCACGAAAATGGCTCTTCTACATGTTTATAATAGCATGATAACGAAAGAAAAACGGAAAGTAAAAACAACTGTGGGAATAGAAGCTCAATCCAGCACCTTCGGTTATAACAAGCGCTCGCTATAGCGAATGATTTCCCTGCCATTGTGAGCTCTCATTATACCGAGCTTCCACTT
This sequence comes from Platycnemis pennipes, assembly GCA_933228895.1. Taxonomy (NCBI): domain Eukaryota; kingdom Metazoa; phylum Arthropoda; class Insecta; order Odonata; family Platycnemididae; genus Platycnemis; species Platycnemis pennipes. Next base: position 61,776,579 of record OW121853.1, read on the forward strand.
TAATTAAATTTTTTTAGATGTCCCATACCATTATAAAAGTTGTAAAAAATTGTAATCTGGTAAGCTAACTCACCCATATCCAAGCAGCTAAACAACCATATATTATGTCTACTACAAGTGCCAGTACCACTATGGATGCTTTTGTTGGTTTTAGAGAAATAATAAAGTTTAAAAAAATGGTACTGTGGGGAATGCATTCAGCCAATTTCCTGTGATAATTGAGTTCTCTTTTTTACAACCTCATATCTACCTAATCCCTGAAAATGCAAAATGATAGTAGTTTTTTGCCCAAAAGAGCAACATAAAGACTTGCCAAATAAATAAATCTCTCAGTTTTTAACACAGAACCACATGGACTTTTTTTCAGCTCCAAAAAAATATTTTTTTTTCAAAATTTTGTAATATCAAGGTATCATTTCTTATGATGGATCTCTCATTACAAATTTCTTATTTTATTCAGATACTATGTACTTGTGAATGTTACTAAGAAAAACTTGGTTAGTTCCTCAAAGTCTTGCTTTGTATATTTTTAACCTTTCTGACTGATTACTTTTTCTCCCAATGAAGAGCCAAAGCAGAGCTGTGTTAGCTGCCCAGGCACGACGGCGTGACTCTGCGCACAATGAACGCTTCTATGAAGAGCATGACTACGAGCGTCGTGTGAGGAAAAGGCGAGCAAGACTTCTCACAGCTGCTGAGGAAGCATTTGCGCACATCCGTAGGCTGGGAGGAAATGATCATGGTATGATTTTGATGCTCAGACTGTAAGTTTTGGAAATGCCTTCACCAACCCATGAACCAAGGCACACCCACTTCCCATTATAGTCTATTTCAAATGAGTGGGCAGGTATAAAGGCAGGGCCAGCTGGAAGGAGGAGCTTGATGCTGATTACGTGGTTTTGAAGTACACCAATAGGTAGAGCCACGAATTTTTCGCAAAACGATTTTTTCGCGAAATGACGCGAAATATGAATATTATTTGGGATAACGCGAAATACATTCTCCTGAGCGAAAATAATGCGATTTTTTAGAATTTTTACGGGTTATTTTGCGAAAATGTTGAATATATAGTAAAACCTCTACCTATGGAACATCTTTTCATCGTAAAATCCTCATCGCCCGCCAAAATTCAAGCATGTAACAGAGGGAAACATCATTGTATCGAACCACATTATTTTCGACAAACCTCCGCACTTTGTACTAAGAGTGTACCCCCCGAGACCGCGAAACTACCTCCACCGAATGGAATATTCGGTGATAATTTTTGTTCTTGCTCCCACACTTGTTTTCTCATTTCTCCACGAAATATTACTGCTTCCGACTATTAAAATCGGTCATTTTAGCCGCTGATGGAAACCTTCCATTTCAAAGCATTCAAATGCCCGTACAATATTAATCATCAGACGCGTTTTACATGTACCTACGCATCCAATGATTTTATATATCTTAGGGTTCTTTGACCTTTAATTGTGAATCAAACCATCAAAGGAGTTATTTTTATCATAATTCCTCTTGTAATCTCATCTTCATTCGTCCGAGCACCTAAATTTCATATAGTCGCCAAGCGATATTCGTTTGTTTTGTTTTTCTCGTTTTCGCAGTGCGATTTCGAACATTATCCATGAAGCCGGCACGAATGATACATTAGTGATTACATTGTAGTCAGTACATTACATTGTAGTCCCCGTGGAAGCCGGGTTCACAAGGGAGTAGAATAGACGGAACGGATTGTGATTGGCTAGATGCTTTTCTGCTTTCTGCCTGTTCCGTCTATTCCGCTTGAGACTTTTGCTTTCTAGAGATTATTGCAGTTTGTCCACATGCAATATTATTTGTTATTTACGTGAGACTTAATTTAATAGCTAATCAGAGATCGATAGCAGAAGTATTTCTATGATGCGTAAATTGCCCTAAGGAAAATGCCGAAAGCAGTAACAGTGTTTGACCGCGAAAATCAGTTTCGTAGAGAAGGTTTCTATGTTTTTGATAAACAGAAGAAAATATTAATGTGCAAGTACTGCAACTGCCGAATTACTAAATTAAACCGAAACTAAATTAAACTCACTCAAATACATTAAAATGAAAATAACTTTTCGTTATTTTCATTTTAATGTATTTGATGATTTAATGTATTTCGAACAGTCATCAATATAGTAATGCAATGTATCACCAAATGGCGTTTGAGAAATCTCGGATGAATCAATATTTTTTATACACCGAAATTTAGGGCTATTTCCCATTTTTTATCCCGAAATGGGTCATTTTTAATGACGAAATTTGAGAGTTTTATTTACCATAAATTCTTGCCTCTACCAATAGGACTGCGGAAGTGGAAAGTCCTTTTCCTAAGAGCGTAGTTTTATCTGGATTTTGTCGCATACACATCTGCTCTCTGCTTGCTGTGTTGCCGTGTATTCTGCATATTCAGCATCTGTATTTAAAGTGCAGCTGTGTGATTACCACAGGCATTGGTGTATTTATCATGTCATCAGTGCTTCTGAAACAATTGTAATGCTTCGTGCCAGAGGATTACTACCTTAGGTACTCTCGTTGCTCACTATTGTTCCTAATATTGACATAAGTGAAATTTGTTGAGTGATGAGGATGACATTTTAAAGCCCATCATTATACAACTTAATGATAGAGACACTGATGATGAGGGCAAAAAAGGAGATGATGAGGAGTTGGAGAAAAAGGAAGAGGAGTCCAAATTAGCTCGGCTGTTATAAAATGTATTAGAGTAGAAACTTTTGATATTATGAAGTCAATGGGACTGGAAAAATCAACACTTCATAATATCAAATATCGTACGAACGAGTATCCGTCATCAAAATTGCGATGAAGCTACACTCCTGAAATATATGCATTCCCGCAACACACTTGCATGATTTGCGACGTTATAATTCATGAATGTATCTTTAAATGTGCATTCACACCAACAGGGTTAATAATATTAAACACAACTAACTTGTTCCTTTTCTCCAGTGAGTCAGAGATTAGGCAATCAAGGGTCTTCGCAAAATTTTCGTGCAGTTTGGACTTGACCCCTGAAGCTTCATTAGTGCATTTTTCTATATTACTTGGGCAAGGGCCTAGCCACGTTAATACACCGGTTCCCATCAGAGCCAGGTTATCCTTCTTTGCATATATTTTTCTGCAATTAAAACCCTTTCTGAAGGCATATCAATGTAAGACATGATAATTTTTATTTTGTTGAGTTAAAATTGTTGATCTCTTATTACTGGAAGTTCATATGATTAATATGATAATAAACCTACAATTTTTCATACGTTTAGACTTCTTTGCTTCCTCACTACCACTTTTATCTCTATAAATGACCGAAATCTTGGAGTTTTCAGGCACTCAAAAGTCAGGGAAAATCACTAATGATGGTCTGGAAATCCTGGAAAAGTCAGGGAAAATGAAAATGAAAACTCCTATAAACCCTGAACATGATAACGTTACCTTCATTCATTACAGAGAAATAAAGGCTTTTTATTACTGAGAGGCATGGATATATTAGTTGCATAACTTACATCACGACCTGTAAACGTATTAGAAAAAGTCAAACCCAAAGTAATTTGTTTACTTTTCTTTTCCTATAGTTCATGAATGTGCACATTTGAAATCGCAGTAAATGCCTCCTTACGATTTACTCACATATTTTCGAAATGCTTTTCTGCCTCCTCATACTCATCTGAATTGCTCACTTTTTCCTGCGTTCAGAGCCATCGAGGTCCGCTTTCTTCCCATAAGTGCTCTGATCAGCATTGTATTCTTCAGAAGTGGTGATCACATTATCGTCAAAATGGTCATATTCCGAAAAAGTGGTTGTACACCCTACTTCACCATGAATTTCGGGCCAGTCGAAGTCTTCACTGAAGTCACTGTCATTGGATGTAATTCCTTCACCAAAACCAGCTTTTTGGAAGAAGTTTTCTGATAACTGAGGAAGAAACTTCATCCCAAGAAGCAGCTATGTTCCTCATTGCATCCAGCGCATTCCATTTTCTGATTTCATGGGCGGGAATATTTCTTGAGGTTTCTCTAATCAAACACCTCACCAGTTTCTTCCTATGTGAGCCCCTCAGGCTGTAAATTATACCCTGATCTAGGGGCTGCATGTAACTAGTGGTATTTGCCGGAAGGAAAAGAACTCTAATATTATTTCAAGTGAGTCCTTTAATGTCGTGCGCAGCACACTGAATGTTTCAATCCCCCCCAGCTATCTTTCGTTCAAAAATTAAGAGCCACTCACAAAATAATTCAGCGGTCATTTGAGCTTTTTTGTTAGCCTTAAAAACTTAGGGAAGGGTTTGGACTCCTTTGAAACGTATAGAATTGCTGTATTTTCTTATGAATAGAGGCTGTAACTTCTCGCTGCCATCGGAATTGTAACATAGCACTACGATTAGTCTCTCCGTATTTATTTTTCCTCCCCGGTAAAAGGTTGTAAAATATTCCACTTTCATCCATGTTGAAAATATATTTAGATGCGTAGTCTGCAAAAATGTGTTTGATGTTCGATCGCTATCTCTCAGCTGCCTCTGCGTCAACTGATATTCCTTCTCCACTGATGCTCAAAGACACAATACCATGCCTCTTTTAAAATCTCAAAAACCACCCATTGGAGCATTCTTGGCCCATTTTAAGTTCGATCATATGATACCTATGAAGCTAAATACTAACATGAAACACATGACTATGGTTAAAATCACAGTGAGGCAATAAAAATACCAGGAATTTTTTTCTCAGAAGATGGATCTTTATGATTAGTTTTACCCTCTGATGTGACGTGAGAAGAACTTTGTGTGTCAAAAGGTTACGGTGACCTTTCCTAGCGATGGTCAAATGCTGAATCCTACAGTCATTGCTCGAGGAGGGGAGGCTCAGTAGGAAGAAATGGGAAGGCATTAGTCATGGCGAGAATGCCCCGGAAAAAAGCTAGGGAGCGGTGGGATGTGTGTGCACTCAAGATATATTTGATTAGGGGTAAACAGCTGCTGGCGCACGGTGCACCATAAGCACAAACAAATGTTCACAATAGATTGGAAGCACTTTAAAGTAACATATGCTCAAGAAAGCGATACCAAAGTCACAGCGACTATAAGCACTTACCATCAAATGGTGTTGCCTCAGTGAATCGTTTCGAAATAAATGATACGTTGGGGCATCACGGGTCGAAATTCGACTTCGAGTTACATATTAAGCGTATTTAAAATTATCCGTACTATCAAGTACACAATTTCCTATTCCACTTGTCGGGGACTGCTCATAACTTCGAGTTATTCAATATTTCGAATTAAGAGGGTTTGAACTAACAGGAATTTTCTGTATTTTCCTGTCTCATGCGTGTGTTATCAGGGGCTGATGAGAACAGCCAAATTCTCTCCGGCTGGCCACACCTTCCCACTCACCAACTCATTTGAAATAGACTACAAATGGATAAAATTAATGTATTAGCAGTTGGTATCTTGTATTATTTAATATAATCACCTTTGAATGTATGCAATTATATTTTTAATGTAAATTTTCCTGATCATGGGGGTAAATGCCAGTAGTCTTTTGAACCTGCCTCTCTTCATTCCCTTTCTCTCAAAGCACTAGCTTTAGATCTCCAGAGCTCTACTAGATCAGATCCCTGATGCCTGCAATCTATTCCAAGACCCTCTTCCTCTCAATGTTATGTTTTATGTTAGCATAGTGCCTCACTCATCAACCTTTTCTCGGCCTCTTTCCCTGTTGTTCCAGTGAACCAGATTCTCTACGGTTGTTAAACATCTCTTTTGCTATTGTTTTTATTCTAAATATTTTAAGAAGTATTCCTGTGTTCTCTTGAAAGCCTACCATGATGGCTAATTTGTTTGATTGGTTAAAGTTTATGCCCCCATACATTTTTGTTTTGTTTATGATTCAAAATGGAAAATCCCATCACTTCAGTTACCTTGACATCAATCTTCATCCCATCCTGTGAAGTGTACTTTTCCTAAATTGTATGTGTATTCTGTATAGTGATCCAGAGCATCATAACTTACATTGTTTGATGATTGTATTCAGATTGAAATTCACGCATTGTCCTATCATACAGAGCCAATCTGAGCCCTCTAAATGCTTACCATTGTTTTGGGCAAGGAAAATCCAATTCCTTTGTATTTTAAATGTCCAAACATGCTGGAGAATTTTGAGGGTGGAAACTTAGTATTCTCAATTTATGCTCTTTCTGAACTACCAGATTCATTGATTGTGAATTGCAGATATTTTACTCCAGTTTCTTGCAGGGGCACATATTGAAACATTTGGAGTGAGTGTGGAAAAGTTTTTACAATGGTAAAGGATAAATTTTTCATAGGAAAATCCTGTTTATATTGATAAATCATTTAAAATCGAATTCAAGGTTGTGAACTTGTCACAGAAACAAAAACATCAGCAAGACGTAGTTCCTTTAAATGACCTAGAAATCAACGGGGAAGAAGAGCACTCTGGTTAAAGCACTCAGCTGCAAATGGAGGGATCCAGGTTCACTCCCACTCAAGCTGTATGATTTTTTTCTGTGGAAATCTTGTTTTATGTAGAATAATTTTATGAATTTCAGGCACAGTGGGCATGGACTGTGATGAGGCAGCAGCCGCTGTCTTCCCTGGCTTAGCACGTGCACTTCAAAAGTACCTAAGGTTGACACGCCAGCAACCAAGGCATCCAGCTGATTCAGTGCTAGGCCACTTGGCCAATTGTCTGCGCCATGGCTTGTCCCCACGAGCATTTTTGGAACCATTTCTTGTGCCTTCTCCTGTTCTTCAGGTAATATATATTTTATAGCTAACTTATCTAATCAAGAAAAATAATCTGCAACTGTCTCTAAGGGTTTTCTGAATTCTTTTTTTTATGAACTATTTATTTAACGCCCTGAGTATGAACGTTAATGGCTTCATACAAAGTATGGCCCTGGATCCCAGATAACCCAGGCTTTTAAAATCAATTTGTAGTAACAGTATTTATTACCAGAGTAAGAAATGACCCAATATTGAATAAGCACTATTATCTATACAGAAAATAATGTAGAAAAATCTAATGCATTAAAATAAAAATGAAATTTTTTAATTGGGTAAGTTTTGTATTTCTTGGATCACCAGAGACCTGAGTTTGTACTTCAAGTGTTAAAGATTTAGAACCAATTGTTTACTGATATTTAAATTGACCTTATTACCCCATTCCATTTATGGAACATTGGCCATTTTTCTACTATATACTGCTGTTATTTATTGTAAACTGACTATCCTCTTAATGTAGTTTGAACTTTTTTAGCTTGAATATCTGCAGGTAAAAAAGTTTGTAATTTGGATTATCCCCTCAAGATCTTCACTAAATTGTAATTTTCAGCGTCAAAATCCAGTACAGTAAAACCTCTATCTAGTGAACCTCTTCATATCGTAAACCTCCGTTTATCGTAATAACTTCTTGGTCCCGCCAAAATGTGTATGTAATTATATAGAGAAACCTCTCTATATCGCACCTCTATGTTTTCGAAAAACCTCTGCTCTTCGTACTGAGAATACACCCCCATGGCGAGCCAACTACCTCCATGGAATGAAATATTCAGCCGGCGCCAGCCGCAGAAAGTTACGTCCGGCCGTCCCGACTTTTCTACGTTGGGAACGCGAAAACCCGCAGCGCTTGAAAAGTGAAGCTTAGCTGGGCAGTCGTTAGTGTGTTTGTTATTAATCATATGCGTCAAAGACTTATTTTCATCGATTTGCATTGCTTGCGTTTTGTATATTCATCATTAAAACATCCATACGACAATATTTACGACAAATGTCCTGCTGGATTTAGACCCGGGGCCCTAATAGTTTTTACAACTTCCAGACTGATTTATACGGTAAAATGGTTTAATTCTTAGGTTTAAATAATCACGAATGACACCACTGCATATTCTATTTGCATTTACCCTCACCAATCCTTAACGACACAGAAAACTTAACTCCGATGCTATCGCATACTATACACATTTGCAATTGAGTTGTTCAAGCGCAAGTGACTGAATAATATCTTAATCTAGATAGTTTAGCTAATACGATTCTTCTTCCGCACTGACTTAATATTAACAAATAAGAGGATTTGGCGACTGAGTTCATATTTTGAGTCATTGAAGTTACTTATTAAAATAATGGTGTTCCAAGTCATCGAGTGTGCAGATGGAATTTGAAAAATTCTGGTGGCGACTCATATAATACTTGCATATTTATTTATCTGTATGTAGACATGATTTAACACAATTATAATCAAATACTAAGGCGATATGTACAGAACTGCAGTGAGTTTGCGGCTGATTTATCGAAACGCTTATCGCTTTTCGTTTGTTTCCGCAACGCGGAGCTATGAAAGCCTGCTGCTCGTGATAACGCAACGCCGAGCTATGAAAGAGCCCATACCCACGTACGAGATTAACATCTGATGCGACTATTGTACCGTTTGGGAAGATTTGTTATATTTTAGCGTTCAACGCAACGCTGAGCTATGAAAGACCCATACCCACGTACGAGATTAACATCTGATGCGACTAATGTACCGTATCGGAAGATTTGTTATATTTTAGCGTTCAAATGATCTTTTAAGGAGAATTTGGCCTATTCTGTTTCATTTTTGAACTATTCATTTGAAGTTTAATTCACTATGAACACTCGATATTATTACGGCCGTACTAGAATGATCGCATTTTTTTCATGCTAGCGCCTCGAGGCAGTCGTCTTTTACTTTTGGATATTGTCGCCGCGAATTGTAACTCGACCATTCTATTATCTTTCAATCGGTAACAATGGTGCATTACCGTCCCCCCACATACGACATTGTTAGTTATTTGAGCCACAATTTTGTAGTTTAAGGCATCGGTCAGTGAAATACGCCTAACTTCTGTGTAAGTTTAACGTCTATTTAAAAAAAATTAAAAAAACGTAAAGAAACTGAAGATGCAGCACATCGAGGATGCATAAATAAAAAATTGCGGGCGGTGAAAAGTGAACAATTAGACACACATATTTGATTGGTTGATGGAAGGTAGAGCCAGAAATATTCCTGTTTCTGGACCTATTCTACAGCAAAAGGCAAGAGAAGTAGCAGAGAAAATGGGCATTGAAAATTTTCATGCATCAAATGGGTGGCTTCAAAAGTTTAAAGTGCGGTGGAATATCAAAACTTTGAAGATGAGTGGGGAAGAAGCTTCTGTAAGTGACACAGTGGTAGAAGAGTGGAAAAAAGCTTTGCAGACGATTTTAGCCGGGTATAAACCACGAGACATTTTTAATGCAGATGAGGCAGAATTTTTTTTTGTAACTTGCTTCCAGACAGAACTTTAGCAGTTAAGAGGCCAATCATGCTATGGAGGAAAAAAAGCAAAGAAAGATGCACAGTGATTTTCTGTGCTAATTTTGATGGCTCAGAGAAATTGAAGCCTCTTGTGATTGGAAAATAAAAAAGCCTAGATGCTTTAAAAATATTAAAAAACTTCCTAGCTCATACAAAAACTCAAAAAACTCTTGGATGACAGCATCTTTATTCTGTGAGTGGTTGACCATGCCGGACTCAAAGATGGGAGTGAGAAACTGGAAAATAGTTCTCTTCATTGATCAGTGCACAGCACATAAGTTGAAGGGATTGTGTAACGACACGTCAAAGTAGTATATTTTCCTCCAAACACCACCAGCAAATTGCCACCACTTGATCAAGGAATAATTTCCATTGTGAAGAGACATTACAGGCAGCAATTGGTGTGATACATGTAGCGAACAGTTGAGGAGAAAAATGATTTGAAAAAGTGTTCTTGGAACATAATTCAGGCCATGCACAGGCTCTGTCTTTTGTGGACTTGTTTGAAGGCAGAAGCTATTGAAAAATGTTTTAAAAAGGCTGGATTTATGGGGGACAGCAGTGAGGAAGATATTTTGTATGAGGACGAACCGACAGAATGGCTTGAAATAAACAAAATAATTAATGTTCAGTCATCATTTGACGACTTTATTAATGTAGACAATGTCTTGCTAACATGTGCCACAAATGAGGGAGAGGTGTTCGAAGAAATGGAGGAAGAAGCTGGTGGGGAATCTCCAGTAGTAGTCCATAACATGGAAGAAGAAGAGAGTGATGGTGAGGATTTTATGCCAAAGCCAACCAAAAAAGAGGTGCAGGATGCTTTGGGTGTGATGGAAAGATTTTTTTTTAATATGGAGGACTGCAGCAGTGAAAATCTACTATTATTAAATAAGATGGAAGATATCATCTCAAAAGAATTTGAAAAAAAAATGAAACAAACAGAAATTACAAATTTTTTTCGGCGGAGAGTGCTTAAGTAATTTTTTGTACCCTTGTTTTTATTATTATAAACATTAAAACTATGAAAAAGCATAATTGCATATATTTAAATATACAAATATAGTAATCAAAGAGAAAGCAGCACATTTTACTACCAAAAAGTTTCATAAGGCGGAAATATGTGTTCATTTTGCTAAAACCTCTTTATAATGAACCTCCACTTATCAAAATGACTAAAAAATTGGTCCCTTCCATTTCGATATAGAGAGGTTTTACTGTATTATCCTTTGGCTGTCAAAGCAGGTTACATTTTATCAGTCTCATTTTTGGCGTAACCTGAACCTTGAAATTAACACCATCCAAAAGCTTAAAGAGTTAGTAAATTACTGAAATTTTATGGATTATTTTGTCTTTTTGGGAAGGTTTACGGCTGCAGTAGAATCTCAATTTTATGTACCTTGATTCAATGAAAATTTTATTTTATCAATGTGAAGAGTCTGTCCTGGCCAATTCCATAAGTATTCCTGTGGAAATGCTTTTTGAAGTTACATAAATTTGATGTAACGATCTTACGTAAAGGTATTTCAGTCCACAGCAGAAGTGTTGATTCATTTTTACGAAATAATATAACTGAGGCTAATGAATCTTCAGCAAAATCATGCTGATTGTTGTTCACCTTTAGTGGCAATCAGTAATTTAATTTGAAGTAGTGCCATATTAATGCAAAAATCATAAAGTAATGCCATATTACTGTGAAAAGCAACGAATTACTATGAGGCATGTTATTTGATCACTCATTTCAGCAATGGGTTTCACATGCATTTGTTTACGTTCTTACAGTTATGTCACAATGCTCACAAAGAAGAGAATAGGATGTAATTGATCTTGCAATAGGAACCCATCAGCTGTTCCAAGTGGCAGGAGTGCACTTGCTTCTTAGTTTTCCTTGAGCGAATATAGTGATGCCACAATAGCACACATAGTTCAGTGGTGCTACAGGTTAAACAAAAACAAAGAAACTTAATTTAAGGATGAAGCGATGTCAACCTTCCAAAAACAATGTATTTACAGGCAAAGAAATTACATTTTTAATAAATGGTATCACAATCAATGGTTTGACATGCTACGTGAGACTGTTAAGTACAAAATTTTGCCATTCATTAAGATTCTAAAATTTTCTGTAATTTCTTCTCAATTAGAAATTTTAGGATGAAAGCAACCAATCATCTTTGCAGAAACGGATGACCTGATGGCTTTCTCATCAGGCATGAGCTATGCAATGAGAAAGGGTTACAATGTTTAGATACTTCTTTTCAGTTGTGCAATGCGTAACTAAGGTAAAACTTCCCTTTAATGACCCCGCAATTTATATTTTCCCATCATTTAAAACTTTTTCTTTGAGTCCCAATGACTTCCATAGCTTTGCAGCATGTCTTCCCTTTATTTATGATAACACTTTTTTAAATGGGCCACCATTTACATTTTACGAGACAATGTCATCCGTGAATGTCATCCAGGCTGTATAACTTCCCTAACTCAACGCTCTGTAAAAGACCAAGTTACAACTTGTGGGACAAGTTACTTCTATGCAAGAGAAATAAAATTTGCTCTTAAGAGTAATTTTTATTCTTTCAGTGTGTGTATCCTTGGGCATAACAGCCTTTAGTGGATTCACTTTTATTTTGTACTTAAAAGAAGACATCGTGAGACTGATGCTCAGAATCCAAATGACGCAATTACTTTCGGGAACTATAGAGGGAATGCAGGAAAAGTGTCACGGCTTTCTTCCACTTAGGCCTGGGTTCGCAAAAAATGCTACTATAGAATTTTCCTCTCTGTAATTCTTTGTAGGGCACGCCTTCATTAACAATAGCTGTGGCTGAGTAGGTAAAGGCACTATAAAAGTTACTCAATTTAGTGCGTGTTCAAGTCACAATCAGAGTATATATTTTTCCTTTCAGATATCTTGCTGAATCACTGTAAATGCCCAATCCCATACATTTATGGCAGTTACAATAACATTTTTTTATTTTCAAACTATTTGCTGGATCCATAGTTGCGTTTTTTTTCACGAACCCAGGCCTGTGTGGAAGAAATCTGTGACACTTTTCTGGCATTCCCTATATAGTTTCAGAAAATAATAGCGTCATTTGGATCCAGAGCATCAGTCTCGTGATTTCTCCTTGTTAGTGTATTTTCTGCATGTTATCATACATTTAAGAGCAGAGGAATGACTTTCGCATTTCTTTTTGAGGGGATCCCTCTTCATTTTCCTTAACTCGTAGTTGATCTCTCACCCGAAGCAGTTACTGATATGGGGTGGATGATGACTTCTCACTCTTCAATTTTTGTGATTGCAGAATGAAAAGGAGAGGAGCCAGGAGATACAAACCTGGGCACTGGTTTGCGGCGAAGCACCTTCCCGTCCCCTCTCGGCCACAACTGCCCCCTTTCACTTGAGGCAGGGTGACATCTCTCTCTTAGTCACAGTGTCCCGTCTGCCACACTTGAACCTCACCGAGGAAGTCGTGCACCCCAAGTCCCAGCGCTTTGCTCTGCGTTTAAACTCAGAGACGTCAGTGTGATGATGCCTTAACGGCTCGTTTCGAGTCATCCATCACTTCCAAAGTAACTTAGCTGTGGAGCATCCATTTGCTTCCAACGTTGGTGAAAGTTGAGTGGTTCAATGCAGAGGAAGCTTTTGAATAGTGTAAATATCCATGCTGATGTATGCTCAGCTTGATCATGCAGCTTGCCTATTACTCAATCGCTGTGTAATGTGTCTGTGCTATTATATTTAGCTAGAATATGTGGTGTATTTGTGAGCTGTTGGAATAATGTTGGTGTCTACCCACTCTCCTGTTGAAATACTGCTGAAATGGTTGTTTTTATAAAAATATATATGTATATGATGATGTATGAAGATGACTGGTTCGACCAATATAACTTGTGCCTCAGTTTACAACTGGTGTAGATTAAACTATGGACTGGGTAGATGTGACTCGGGAAGATAGGAGTAAAAGTGACAATTAGAAATTTTAAAATGTAATTGATACTCGTGAGGATAATTGTTGGTGTGGATTCTTGAGGAAGCCTTAATGTATTTCCAAAACTAGTCATATCCACTGAAAACTTGTTCTATTTTGGAAAATTTTCAGAATTTCATAACCATTTTCTATTGCTCCTTCACTCAAAAACTGCCCCTCTACCTGAACTATTTACTCATATCAATGAATCTCTTGGTACATATTCTAGTTGATATTATGATCTTAAAGAATTTAGCCTTATATTAAATATTGAAATAAATTCAATCACATTGCTTTAAAATTGGCAACAAACTCCATGTGGCTTATGTAGTCCATTAAGTATATTTAATGAATTATAAGGACTTTGTAACGAAAGCATGATATTTATATTCATCATATTGAATGGATAATTGATAATTATTGAGTGCATTTTAAGCAATAATTTTGAGGTGCTTTGTGATGATTTAAGTGTAGCACTACTATGAAACATAATGTCACAATGAGAGAAAATTCAAGATATTTTCTTTTGGTTTTCCTCAGATCTAAATGTATTTTGTACCAAAGTGATAATGTTGTTAGCTGTTTTATCGCATTTGATACCACATAATTATTTTTCTTGCCTGATTAGGTGCCATATTATGGCTTAAAGCTCGTTATATGCCGTATGTGAATTGATGCAATGGAAATCATTTTGTCAAATTTAGTTATCATCTTTTCAATTCAATTTATCCTGGATTGAATGTGATGATAGTGGCACAGATTATTGTTCATCTAACTTCTGCTTTGTCTAAATCAAAATTTGATTCAACCTTGTTAAGTTGGAGATATTTGTACTATGAACTGTTTTGGTACCATATTTTTACTTCAGTCCATGACTTAACAATACCCACATCAATTATATGCATAGAATTTATTATTTTTATATTTAATACATGAAATCCAAGAGCCTGCTTAACAGCACTGTAAATATATTTAGGTTGTGTGTATATATGCTCAAAGTTTATACCTACTTTTCTGATCATTTTATGAATTTGATAAATTATTATATGTATCTGTCATTAATTTACATTTTTTTATTTTTCTATGAAGGAAATAGGTTTTGACCAGCATTTAGTGCTATGACTGTTGTTTACTTTATGAACAGTTAGAAGACAACATTTGAGTACATTTTTACTTGGCTTGTTGTTTATTTTTTAAAGGCCAATTTTATATAAAAAGTATTTTAAAGAAAAAATCATAAATGTTTACACGTGGCAGATATTGTGTGTGATAATCTCAAAAAGTATTACTATGATTTTTTTAATAAAGGGCATTTGGCAAATTGCCGTATAGGAATGGAGGCACCATTGTGTATTTTAATTCAATTTTGAGTCAGCAACTAATGGTTTTTATGGAGATGTAGTGCTTGAAAGGTTTTGTCTTATCAGTAGAGATGCTGTTTCTCTTTTGAACGGACCTGATTGTTCCAATCTGAGCTACATATCAGGCCTTTAAAATTATCATGTCAGAATGTGGAGAATCAGTATTTGGTGCTTTTTCTGCATTTAACTCACAAAAATGTCATTAATTGTGATTCAATTTGAATCTATTATTTGTGATAGTCAAATCAGTGGAAATTACTACATTAGACAGCATATAAGACAACCTCAATTATGAAGGGCCTCTGAAGAAAATTTTTGTAAACAGACACTTAGTTTTTTATGACCGTACCATTTTGCTGATCAGTTTTATTCTATACCATGCTTGCACCTCTCTCAATATCAGGAAAGCAAGCCAAACTCTACATACCTCAGTATGATAACCTGATTATAGTGTAATGATGCAATAATGGCAATTATCTCAGCAAAATTCTTTATGTTATTCATAAGTCATCCAAACCTTCAGATATGAGGCCCAGAGGAGACCTTTTGAATCATGATTTTGGAAAAAAAGTGCATTATATTTGCTGTCAAATACAGTATTAGGAAATATCATTGACTCGACAATCACTGCCCCCTCATGTTTTGTGCTCAATTAAGTTGTGGTGACTCTTTCAGATAAAACATTTTGAGCACCTGTTTTAAAAGGAAATGCTAAATTTTGTACCCTCACAGTGCTTCATCAGGCACCTTAACTTGACACTTATTTTGTTAGCATGAGACAATGTTGTATATGCTCTCTATATACTATTCAAGGTATGTGAAAATAAATTTGTAAGGTTTTAAGAATTCAGATTGTGACATGAACTTGCCTTATGTATGGTTTAACGTTTGGCTGATTTGAAAGTCGAATCTTGGGGCTGCTTGCCTGTGGAAGAATTAAATTTTGTGGTAGATCTGTAAATTTTGAAACAGTTGTAACAAAGAAAATATTAGCCATAGTATGTATAATTGTATGACCCTTTGGTCTAAATGGTTTGTCGGTAAGATGAATGTAAGCTCGGTTCAGTCTATATTTTATGTGATCAAAATTTTTCGAGACCATATTGTATAATCCCGAAGTGTATTTCATTAGATGGCCCTTATAATAATACATTGTCAAACAAGGTTGTAATGAGGGAAATATCTTTTACCAACAGCAATAATACCATTGCTCTGAATTGATGTGAAGAGGATAGTTAATAACAGTTTTATGTTATTGTTAACTATATCTCTGCATCAGGTCGTAATTGGTGGTTAAGTCTTCAAAAATATAGGTAAAAACAAAGTTTTTTAATTTTACGTTGCTGAAAAAATATCTTATTAGCTACATATTTTGGGATAAGAGTTTGAAATTCTAAAAATCAGTGATAACTATTGAATTGGGCAACTGCCTGATACAGTTAGTGATGCTGCCACAAAATGGTAACGAATTACAAAAATGATATTATTTAATAAGTGAGAAAAAATTAAAAGAAATAAGTCAATTCATCGTCATAGCTTATAATTTTTGAATAATAGAAATTTTGTATTGAAACCCTAATTGGTACGTTTTGTGCATAAGGTATTGTCCATTTTATTCTTTTAAATTGATGTATACTGTAATAAAAGCAGTATGATGGTCTTTATTTTCTTTTATTCAAGCCAGAAATTTTTCTTTAATGTACCTACCAGAAAATGCAGCAGTTTAAATTGCTGTATTCTGACTTGGCAACAAATATATAAGTATCTTACAAATTGAAGGTGTGGAAAAGGAATGCAATGTTTAAGCAGTTAGTACCTACTTTATTTCCTTATGCTGCTTTCATTCTTTTTGTTTCCTTTATTGCTATTTTAATATCTTGAGCTTTCACCTCCAAGCTGTATTGTGCATTTTTCATTGAACTTCAGTGTCAGATTCAATCTCCCTTTCATCCTCCTTCAATACCTTCTTAGACTTTTTTCAAGCCTAATTCTTAATTTGTCTCATTTTCTGCTCATCTTACTTCAGTTATCTTTGATGCCTCCATCCTACTTTCTTCTAGTCTCAATGTTTGTGTCTCAGGTATTAGAAGCATAATGATTCTATATTTGAACATCTAATTTATGCTTTTGCATAATAGTATGCAGATTATCATTCATGACAGGGGCGTCGGAACTATTTTCGCTGGGAGGGGCCAACCTTGAAAAGGGCCCGGCTCCTATGAAAAAGGCCCGCATTTTTTTTGCAGATAGAAGGGGGTAGAGAATATAATTCGGCTAAAAGAACATATGAAGGTGGTAGAATATGTATCATGTATCAGAAGGTGAAAGCAAGCTGGAAACAAGTGAAATTCAATTTTTATTAATGAAGACAATTCATTTCTCAAGGGCCCGGGGTGATTTATGGGGGGGGGGGGGGGGGGGGGGGCTTCGGCCCCTCCTGCCCCCCACTTCCGATGCTGCTAATTCATGAGTATCTCTGTTTAACTATGGTGGTTTTTGATCCAATGCCTCAATGGACCCTGTGGTACATACATCTAATCAGTCACAGGACAACTGGCTTTTCAATGTTTTTTCATCATCTGATGAGAATTCTCCTGTAGAAATACATTGTTCTGATTGGAATATCACATAGGTTCTTTATTTCATGTATTGCATATAGATAACCCTTTGGGATAATAACACATACAATATGTTGTGCATCCAACTATCTCCACATATATGCGTGTTCCAGATATGGTGCTAATGCACTATCGCCTATGAGTCGTACTTAGTGGGCAGACGTTTAAATGATCATGTGTGATGATCTAAGCATCTGATTGGGTTAGAGCCCTGACAATTTGAGTCCATCCTTCCATACTCTCTTTTCAAATTCTTTGCATGCAACCTATACTGGTGTATATATTATTCTCTCTGAAAACAAAGCTCATTGTACCATTATTTCTAACCTTTGGTGTCATAAGTGACTCATTTGCTGCCTTACATTTTGTATCTCACTGTGTATTCACAGGTCCAATACAATAGATAACATTCTCTTAGAGAGCATTATCATTTCACTCTCTATTATTATTTGAATTATGTATATGCACGATAGGTTGTTAATCAACTTCTTAGTTTTATGAAGATAGGTTTCTGGTAATATTGCTTATAGTTTCAAACTGCTTTTTTATTATCTTATTCTGATTTGCGATGAACCTAGAACTTAAAATATTATCAACCCAGATGTGTGAATGTCACTTGACGTTGAGCTTAGCACTAAATGAGTGTGGTTTCTAAGCGACGAGGGGTATCTTCCAAAGATTATCCCCATGCATATCTCCAGTTTCTCTTCCTAATTTCCCGCACTTTATTTAAAATTTTGTGGGATCGATAGATAATATCGATATCCCTTCCGTCGATGCTATCGATTTCCGCTGCCGATTAATCATTTCCATTTAAGGGTTGTTTGCCGTTTTCAACATGTCTGGCGAGACCAAGAAAACGAAAGTCCCTAAAACACATAATAAATCTAATGGAGAAATATTACAAGGCTTTCAAGCATTGAGAAATGAGCAAAGACAACTAGTGAATAAAGTGGCTGAATTGGAACTTGAGCTGAATGAGCACAAGTAAGAGTTACGGATTAGTTTTCTGAGCCGGAAAGCACGTTGTTTCAAACTACTTGGATGTAGATATATTAAAAGTGGTTGTTATTTTTTTCAAGGATTGTTATTGAAACACTGGACGATGTTGAAGAAGATAGGAGGTGTTACCGGATGGTGGGGGGCGTGTTAGTAGAGAGGACAGTGAAAGAAGTATTACCAGCTTTAAAAAATAATAAGGAACAGGTATTGAAAGAACTTAAGTTTGGTAGACAATTTGGTAAATGTGAGCGAGAGGGTTACATCGTTCAAAATTTTATCACGCGAAAACGATGAAAGAAACCGACTTCATTCCAACTGCGGAACCTAGAGGAAGGATGACAGTACATTGTAAAACAAATTTCACTGCTGGTCAAGCATTATTTCCGTAGATATAAGTCTTACAATTTCACCAAATTTCACCTCAAAATCGATGTTTTCGACGCCATCTTGGGCTTTTCCCGAGACTTCCGCTAGAGGGAATCAGCAACACTTCACCTCTTCTCTATATTCCTCCTTCCACCTGCGCAGTACCTACTGAGTGCCCGACACTTTTCGCGCCTCAACTTGTTCCCGTTTGAATTGAATCATTGCTCGTCTATCTTTGCAACCATGCGGACGACATGCCTTATGGAACTAGTTCCTACGGTGTTCTTGCTGCCGGTGGTGCATTGAACCCCCGCTGCTTTGCATTTCCTCGAAGAGCATGGGTGTTTATTACCATGCGATGGGCAGAAATGCCCTCGTTGTGGTAATGACCTCCAGTTCGACGCGAGGCACAGGTGGCGGTGTCTGAGGGTAAACCCCAGTCACCGGGGGAGGGTTGGACTGAGATGTACGTTCACTTTCTCCCGCTACAAGGGTAAGGCGTCATAATTACGTACCTTTTGACCTTTTCATCTCGATTTTATACTGTAATTGTGCTTTAATGACGTACTATTTTACCCTTTTATCTCGATTTCCTGCTGTAATTGTGCATCCTTTTTCAGGAACTTGGTTAGCGAAAACGAAAAAAGTGTGTTACTGCTAAGAGAGCTTTCGCCGATTCTTATTATACCCACACCATTTTCACCCACACCTGTAACGAGACGTGTGATCATACCTTGAAAGTGATGTTCTGATTTTAGGTATGATCGGTTTTCTCAACAACCAAGAAAGGGTTTCCAAACAATCCGCCCCCCGCTGAGCCCGGCCACCCCGCCCGCGGCCCGCCGCCCCCCTCGCCCCGCCCCCCCACGCCCCGGGCGCGGCGCCCGGGGCGTGGGGGGGCGGCGCCCGGGGCGTGGGGGGGCGGGGCGAGGGGGGCGGCGGGCCGCGGGCGGGGTGGCCGGGCTCAGCGGGGGGCGGATTGTTTGGAAACCCTTTCTTGGTTGTTGAGAAAACCGATCATAGCCAAAAGTGGATTTTGGGGTGGGTCAGGGGGCTTAGCGGGGCAGGGGCGGGTCAGAGGGGCAGTGCGGGGCAGGAGGGGCAGTGTGGGGCAGGAGGGCGGGTGGGGTAGGGCAGAGTAGCGGGTCAGGGGGTCAGGGGCGGGTCATGGGGGCAGGGGCGGGTCATGGGGGCAGGGGCAGGGTAGGGTCAGGGGGGCAGAGCGGGGCAGGGTGGGGGTCAGGGGGTAGGGTCGTAGTGGGGCAGAGTTTCGGGTCAGGGGGAGCAGGGGGGCAGAGCGGGGCAGGTGGGCGGGGGCGTAGTGGGGCAGAGTTGCGGGTCAGGGGGGCAGTGCGGGGCAGGGGGGCGGATTCTTTAAAAACCTTTTCTTGGTTGTGGAGACGTGTGATTAACCCTTTACGTGGTGTCATCGTCCCAGCGAGAAGACATCGCTTCCGCAAGATTCATGCGTTAGCGGTTTTACGCGGTGTCACCATCCCAGCGAGATGTCATCGTTTCAGCGAGATTCAAACGGCCGCGGGTCGGGGGGAGGGGGGGGATTGCTGAGAACACGTCTCTACAGCAGAAACGAAACTCATCGTCCGACTCGCCACCTGGTGACCTCGCCCGGAAACACGTTTGTTTTTCAATATGGCGGCTCGGCGAAGAGTCACCTCTTGGGTTTGAAACACTGGAAAAACGTGAGTTTATCACTTTCATTAAATATTGTTTAGCGAAAATGTACTGTCAAGCCAGCAGGTTGTTCCGTTAAAATTTTGTCGAAAAACGTTGATTTTAAGGGGGTGAAAAAAATTTTTGAACGATGTAACCCTCTCGCTCACATTTACCGACAATTTTTGTAATGAGTACCGTACTATGTCTTTCTTACGCTGTATGTCAAGTACGCACGTTCGTCTGTGAAATATTTACCCTATGCTAACGGAGAAAAATATAGCTCAAAGATGCGTAGGGCTTACATCTGAAATAAGTCACTAAGCCTTTTATAATAGTTACTATTCTGAAGTTCAATTCCACTGCAATTACGTATGTAGAAATTATCATAGTAATTTAACGTGAAGTTATTTTTAAGAAGAATTCTTTAGCTCATTTGGTAAAGGAGTTCATCAACAGTTCGCTGGTTGCATACCGTGATTTGCTGGCAATATTGTTCTCCAGACATTAAAAGATATTCCTGAATATTCATCTGGTATTCATTAGTGCTGTGTAGCATGAGCAAGTTCTAAGGTTGTTTTTATGATCTTCCTTAATACCTTGGTTGTGCTAGACACTGGCGACTCGGCTAGAATGTGGCGTAAATGTTCGTTACATGCAGCCACACCTTGAGTCTCGATAAGTAATGAAGCTACTCATTTCTATATAATTTCAGTACGTTGATTTTTTTCTCCCATCTCATTTGGTCCAGGGTAGTGGGGATATTTATTCATTTATATTTGCAAACTGCCCTGTATGCAGCCGAAAGGATGCGTAATAGGTGGTGAAGCAGTACCAAGCTAGCATTAATGTCAGGAATGCTTAACATATGTTATTTCCTTTAATATGGGTTTGTATTGTTAACGTTTCATTTGATTCACATAATATGTCAAATATTTTCACCTGCAATACTGCTATTATGAAAAGCCATCACCTTCGGGGGTGGGCATTGCAGATATATACACATGATATTAAAAAAAAAACTTTACATTTAGTCTCATGCAATCATGCAAATCTTTTGAATTGTAATTCATGCAGGTATTTTTTCTCACAGCCAGTAAGCTCACTTCATTTTCAGTCATGCTAATAGACACAACTGTACATTATCATGGTGCTCATTTATAAGGGCTTGAAATATTTTTAATATCAGTAAAGTGTGGTCGCCAATAATCTCTAGTGTCATTCACTGTGTGAGAAGGCATACAGTGGAAATGTTCCCATAAAGGAAAGTATGGTTCAGGTTGATAGTACATCAACTTTTTATCTTTCAATAAGATGTGTTCTATTGTGCTAAAATTAATAGAACGAATAGCAAAGTTAATTTCCATGATCCATAACATTTGAGACCCCTCTTAAGTGTAATTTACAAGCTCTCTTAATGTTCTAAAGAATTTGATTATGTTGCATTTGTGAAATATGTCAGTATGATAGATAATTTTTGACCTAAGCCTTTTAAGGCATGGCATGGGCTGTTACTGTAATCATGGTTTTTGTTTTAATCATGGAGCCATAGCCATTTTTTAAAGTAAAAGAAGTGGCTGAATCTTTTTTGGAGGGAATATTTTGCTTGAGATGTGCCATAAATTCTGAGGTATACATAGTACTTCCCCAGTTTAAATCATAGGGCCATATTCTGAATCTCAACTACAGCCTTGATTCTACTGCTTACATCATATAATCTGCTACAAGTTTGAAATGCTATTAAAGGTGAGCCAGTAACCTTATTTTTCTGATAACCGATTGGTAATCAATATTTTTTATCTGATAATATGATATATCTCTATTTACATGGTGTACCTAGTATGGTAGTAGATGATTTTGGGCTGAAAAAAATTCCTACACAAATGTTTTAAACATATAGGTACATCCATACCCAACTTGTATGAAAAGTAATGATGTCTTCAGAAATATTCCATGTCATTTCATATTTTTAGCAAAAAAAAACAAGATTATTACTTTTTAATATGCAGCGATGATTGGACTTAAAATTTCCCAGGAACCACACTTGAATAATGACTTTTGGAACTCAATTTTTCGTTTGCTAGTGAACATGATATTGGCAGAAGAGAGATAGTAACTGTTGCCTAGGTTATGTGGAAAATATTTGCTATTACTTTTTTGTGGATATTGTAGCAAGTGTCCTACGTATTTATGCGCAAAAAGGCAGACCTCTGATATAAAAGGGCAGAAAAGAGTGTATTTTGTAGTTGGGAGTATGCAAAAACTAACACACTACTACACGGCGTACTCTGCAAGTCAGGGAAACTACTTTCGGAAGTATTTTTGTGCGTGTAGGAACCAGCGGGGAAATTTGGTCCATGTGTGAGAGAGACTGTGGGCAATGGAGCATAATCCGTTGAGAAAGTTGAGCACGACCAGTCAAAATCCATCCTATTCATGGAATTATCCTTGTATTTTCAAAATATAAACAAATTAGGTCTGTTTGGTCTGGAGTCTCTTTTTGGGCAAACAGAGAATTCCGTAATTTGCTTTGAAAGTCTCTCAAGGGGGTTAATTGGAAATCGAGCAGTTTGAAAATTAAAAAATAATTCGTTACTACCTTAAATGTATGGAATTGGGCATTTTACAGTGATTCCACAAAATATTCTAAAGGAAATATATTGCCCCAATCGGGAATTGAACCCGCACAATATTGTGTAAATAATTCTTACAGCACCTAAATCCACTCGGCCACGGCTATTGTTAATGAAGTTTTGCCCTACAAAGAATTCATATTGAAGAAAATTCTATAGTTATGTTTTTTTTTCACGAGCCTGGGAAGAAAGCCGTGACAATTTTCCTGCAATCCCTTTATAGTTTCAGAAAATTATTGCCTCATTTGGTTCCCAAGCGGCAGTCTAGCGATGTCTCCTTGTTAGAATGATTTTCATAATTTGTTTGCACTCAAGTACTGCTTTGTATGCCCTACAACTTTCCTCACTTCGGAACAAGAATTGTAAATAGGAGTCTTGGTTGAGTAGGGTCTCCCTTGCAACTAACTGAAGAGTGAGTAGCACAGCATTCACTCAGAATTCCACACATTCTGAATGCCCCAACCATATTAAATGCATTATCCCCAGGAAGTGAATGTACATTTTCTCTCTTAATTTTCCATAAATCTAGTGTTTCAACTACCAAAAACTTGTTTTTCTTCTGAAGTCTTTCGTGATGAAATGCATTCTTTCGTGATGAAATAATTAATAATCATCCCCAGAATTCAACAAGAATAAGCTGTAATACAAGCGAATGTTTCAGCCTCCTCCCAACTCCTGCTTGGGAATGGTTGTATAAAAATGGGATCATGTTTCGGTAGGTCTGGTGGCAAGGGTACAGCATATTGTAGCTCTAAATATATCATCAAGCTAATGAAAACTAAAAGAAATATTTTAGAAACGGGGAAAATATAAGTCATCAACTAAATGTCATGGCAAATTAAGAAATACTTAGTTACTTGGAACTAATTTGAATGGAAGAAAGTTCTTGGCCAACATCCAACCAATTAGGTTAGTAATTGCCTTCCTGTGAGGATCATGTTCGTTGTATAGTTTCCTCAAAATTTCATTGACTGAAGGTTGAAATTTCTTCCTCTTTGCATTGAATAATTTGAATAGATTGACACCTGGGACATACTGATATACTTGAAGATGAAGGAGGATCAT
Organism: Platycnemis pennipes; assembly: GCA_933228895.1. Lineage (NCBI taxonomy): Eukaryota > Metazoa > Arthropoda > Insecta > Odonata > Platycnemididae > Platycnemis > Platycnemis pennipes. The sequence continues at coordinate 61,800,623 of OW121853.1, forward strand.
CCATTTGTTTATCATCACTCAGGGGTGTAGATTTTCTTACAGTTTTATCTTCAAGACTAATTTCAGAATTTACAGTGTTCTTCTTCGCCGACTTGAGTTTCTTATTTTCCAGTTCCTGGAAACGGATCATTTTATTGCTTTTTGAATGAACTCTCATGTTTATTGTAGTGAAAGACCAAGCATTTTTTCTACCAAGAGACAAACATATATTACAACGTTTACAAGATACCTTAGTGGTGTCATTGTGCTTAACAACAAAATACGTCCATACCTCTGACATTTTGAACTGCCACTTGCATCAGTTGTACTCAAATGGTCGTGAAACCACAAATTCTGCAGATACCAAGTGCTGAGATTGGTTTGTTACATTTTTTGTGTTCTTAACATGCAGTGCTGACAAGTGGATTTTTTCAGAAGGTTGCCATTAGGTAAGCGTGGCCATGCAATGATACAAAATATTCAGCTATTTGTTGAGAGAGTCTAGCACGTGAAAAAATATAGGATTCTGCTGCACCGATGACCTAATATCAGCCAGTATTTATGCTGGAATTAATTATCAGCTCAGCTCAAGTCTAAATAGATTTTCCCTTTAGTTGTGGTGTTACTTCTCAGCATGAAGCTTGACAGTTCTGCACAAAAATGAAATGTGGTACCCCTGGAATTTCCTCTGGTAGCTTGATCTAATCTATTACAGTCACTAATTGTAAGTAGGAAAAATAATTTATGGACCTGTCTTTCTATGAGGGGAGTGGGGTTGTAGTGACCTAGTGGGTTGATCGGTGAGTTACGGACTGGAGAGTCCCGGGTTCAAATCTGGGTGAAGCCTCTCTGGACACCCGAAATTCATGATTTAATTATTGGCAGAACCTTATGGGAAATCACAGGTGGCTCAGGGAAAGGAAATGGCCCCCCTACCTTGCATGTGTGAATTTCACACGCCAATGGCTCAGTATGAGATGAGCTCTACCCTCCCCTATCAAACCAACCATTGGATTGAACACTGAGAGAGTGAGTGATGTCTTTCTACTTATCTCTCTTTTTTTAAAATCTACTTGTGGCCTGAAAGGTTTGCACAGGTTTCCTGGTCGTACCATATTTCTCTTCCTATTACTGTAATTCATAAGAAGTGAAACATTCTTGTCATTTGTGGTAATATTCTCTTTTTTTGTTCTGTCAGCTGATGAAGGTGGTGGAAGCTTTGAATGAGCAGCTTACCAAGAAGGGACAGGAGATAAATGAATATAAGGAGAAGTACAACTTGCGACTGCGGGGTCAGGGAGAAGATGCTGGTGGGGGTGGAGAGGCAGTGCCAGATGCAAGTGATGCGCCACCTGGTGCAGGGGAGGGAAAGCCAAGTGTCCTCGTTGACAATAAGTCATAGTGGAATCGTGTGATGCATTGAGCATTATGCCATTCAGAAGACTCACCTTGATTTGACTGTGCTTAGGGGATGAATTGTCAGGAGCTTAATTTCTCATGGATTGATGGGCTCACAAACCCAAACCTGGTTTCATGCTCCTGTTTTGTTAGTGATTCTCCCCTCCCATCCTCATCACTTCAATCAGCACCCAGTAATATGCTTAACTTACCCCTTTTCACCAGTGCCGGTGGAATAATTTCTCCTTGTAGGGTGATTCATTTGACTCATTCTCTTAATGCCATTAACAAAGAGCTGCAACATTGGGCCTCCGTATTTTTCACGGTAGTTGCCTGAGCTGATCACCTTGTAAGTAAACCTGAAAATAATATAAAGTCATTGTTTCTTTCAACAGCATACCAAAATGTATTTCGTCTTTGTGCCGCTTATTTTGAAAAGTAATATTCATGGGGTCAATTGTTGTTTCTCATTTAAATCGCCATTTGCTATTTCTTGCTGACAAAAAAATAATTAGTTTTTACAGGATCTGACTGAGAGGTTTAACTCATTGTATCCTAAGACTAACTCATTACTCACGTATTTATAATTTCTCATGTGCACTCTTATTAATCACTGCAAAATATAAATATGATTAGATTCATTTGTGGTTGGAGAAAACTCCACCATAGCTAAAAGAGCAAGGACTGTTCAGTTTTGTTTTATTCATTGAGCCCTAGTTGGATTTAATCCCATATTTTTGCATTAATGTGATTGCAATGCATTTCCACTAGTGTTTGGCAAGAATTGTTTCCCAGAAGCTGATTTGTTATCACTTCCAGTAACATCTATCTCTCTATTACAATGCTTGTATATGCGTATGTTTTTTTCTTCTGAATTTTTACTGCATATCAATTAGACTTCTGCAAGTCAACATAATTTATGGCTGTGGGCTTTAACTTCTAAGGAGCAAGTGCATTTATTTTTTTCCCTTAACAAATCTGTATCTGTTTTTAAATTTAACATTTTCTCTACCGCAGTCATCCCATAGTAATTATTTTGGTTGGTAATTTGTTTTGTTGAGAGGGAAGTGCTGTTGTTAACGCATATTTCAATTTAATAAAAACTTAAATGCATTTCAATTTTTATTTTTTTTGGTGGACAATGTGGACTTCAAAATCGTTGCTGATTTGTCATTTTATTCTAGCGGAAATGAATTTGATTGACTCATTAACTTTGAACAGCTCTTTTTTTTGATGATTTGCTCTTGTGCCCATATAATTAATGGTGCAGTCATGAATGATTTTTGTTGTGGCTGCGTAAGTAATCATATCAGGTGTCCTTGAGTCATAAAATGATTGTTCTTGGAATGTTTCATTTTTAGTTTTTAAGGAATATGTTACCTTCCTCTTTGAAATCTAGATTAATTTGCTGAACGAGTTAAGTGAAATCATTGAGAAATCGAATACAGTAGAACCTCTTTTTTACGAACCTCTAATTTACGAAATGACACCAATTTACGAACCATTCCGCCGGTCCCGATCTTTGTATATAGGAAAACCATGTAAAAAGACCTCTATTTTACGAAACCTCGATTTTATTGATTTACGAAGTGAGAGGCCGGTCCCTTGGAGTGATTGACCTCTGTTTTACGAAGTTTTTGAAATGATTTTGTAGCACTGAACTCTGTACAATGGAATAACGATCGCTGTATACCGCGAGAGGAGCAGCTGAAGCCAGATAGGCAGAGATCCGTGAAATTCGCGAGACGCGATATCAAGAAATATCGCGAAATCGGGAAATAAAATGAAATTTCGCCTTTTTCGCGATTTTTACGTGAATTAGCGAAAAAATCACACGTAAAGAGTAATAATCGATTAAAGTCTAAGCCTTCATTGTTTAACGCGAAATATCGCGAAATCGGGAAATAAAATGAAATTTCGCCTTTTTCGCGATTTTTACGTGAATTAGCGAAAAAATCACATGTAAAGAGTCATAATCGATTAAAGTCTAAGCCTTCATTGTTTAACGCTGATGACGTTCATTCGCTCTATCTCATTACGATTCAAAGGTCAATTGGCTTGTTTTGTCTCGCGCATATCGATTTCGCGTAATATCGCGCAATGTAGTGATGTCTCCGCCGGAATTTGCCGTTAAATTAATCACCACCTCTCTCTTCGATTCACATTTATCAATCCTGAAATTCTCGGAAATATCTAGAATGATGCGCTTTCTCTCCTGAAGAATTAGATATTCTGAACCAATAATGTGCTGAACACGGCCGCGGAAGATCGGAAATATAAGCTCACGCGCCCACGCGCACGCGTCAATGCCGAGCAGTAATTCCGGTGACTCACCGCGACGCAGTAGACAGCGTAATTGGATAACTTGTTGCAGGAAAACCTTTAGTGTGGGCCTAATGTAACAATTTTGTAGACTTAAACACGGCCGCTGGCCGGGAACGGAAGCGCTAGCAGTTGAGGCAAGGGGGGAAGTAACGGAAATGATAGGAGGAGAGGGGGTGCTACTTATTGGCGGTTGATCGTCGGATATTCGGCGCTCCACTGAGCTTCAATGCAAAAAAAATCATTTCGACACCCCCAGTTCAAGAGTCCTTGTTTCCGATTGTGTTTAGTTATGCGTGCTTCTTTCACTGCCTTTCTTGTTATGTAAAATGCTTAATAAAAGTATAAGCATTCACAAAATGTGTACCAAAAATAATAAAACGCCTAGAAATGCGCAAAAATTGTAACATTATAATAACATCGCCAAGATTTTCTATAACACCGAAATCACATTGTTTTAAAACGAATTTTAGCAAAAAAAACACGTTCACGGACCTCTACAGATAGGTCATGCTGAGAGGGCCCTCGGTCCAAGTATTTCATATGGGAAAATATGGAAAAATCGATTCAGCATAGTGCTTTTTGAAGTGCTTAAACTGTAGCAAAAAGCCCAGAGATTGATCATCCAAATCGAAATTCAATCCTAATTACATGATCAAAGGCGCATGGCACGACGCATACTTCTCGAAAACAATGTCCCAGTTCATAAAATAATCGGATTAGTGCTTGGTAATTTCTGTTCCTTTTCTATCATTTTGTGTATTGTGAATACCTAACTAGTCATCACAAAGGATCCATATTTTCTCTGGAATTATTTAAAATTAGCTTTAAGGTAGCCGCCGCAACACCAATTCAGAGCTTACTTCAGCCTAGGCTTTCACTTGAAAATAGCATTCCCGTAGGAAGATCGTTGCTGCAGCTGTCGTGGAGTTTAGTTTCATTAAAAAATACTAATTTTGCAATAATAAATTACTTATATTCAAATATTGATGCAATTTGATTATTTAATTTTTCATTTGAAGTGTTTTACGTCGTTAGGTTAGTCGTTAGAATTCGCGATCGCTTTCTGTAGCCGCGAGTAAATAGTTCTCGCAAATCACCGCTAGATGTCAGAACTGTAGAAAGCATATTATAAAAGAGGGAATTTCAAATTTACTCGAGTGAAGTTCTAAAATTGACTTAAATCAGCTGCGAAATATTATTAAATGTATTTCAAACAATGCGCTTTCTTCAAAAAAGGCATTTTCTGGTCTTTTCAGGGAAATATACTGGGTTAGTTGGAACTTTGTTTTGAAATTTCCTAGTTAAAATGTATCCCTGGCTTTCCCATGTTAAAATGGCTTCTTTAAACAAAAATTGACTAGCACAAAATATACCCCTTTCGTTAATTAATGCATAACTGCATCTGCTTAAAATACACTGCGGGATGAGTTAATTCTCTTATTCCCCTTATTTTGAGATTTACCAACCAGCTACAAGAACTTAAATCAGTTGCAGCAGCCAAGTTCATACCATTATAAATTTCTAGAAAAATATCCACCTGTTTTTTTAAATTCATGGCTGTTTCATTCTCTTTTACTAAAGTGAGTGTCCTAGCCTTAGGAATAACGCCTATGCTATACAGCGAATCAATACAATTGAGGTGTAATTTTTAAATCCTTTCAATTTATTGTAAATACACTGCACACAGAGAATTTCACGTAATATTTGTTGTTTTTCCCTGAATGAGCAGATGACTATTATTTGTTATAGTAATTAGTTTGATTTCAACCCTAACATAACTATTTGACAAGTTAAGTGCAGCATAGTGTTTAATTGCATTGAAAGTATACTCGCATTCTTGTCAGCAGAGTTTTAGTAGATGTACATTTGTCGCAGATCAAGTCTCTTATGTGCATGATGTGCCTCCATGCTGTGCAAGGTGTTGCCAGAGCATGGGAGTGTCACCGCAATAACTATTTCCTACTGTTGGAGATCAGCTGGTTTTGGTGACACATCAGTTCCGGAGACAGAGGAGTTAGTGGAAGATAACCTCCATTTTACAAACCCTCTGATTTACAAAGCTCAAATTTTTGGGTCCCTTCAACTTCGTAAAATAGAGGTTCTACTGTACATAGTATTTTAGCTTCATCATAAAGGAAAACATGTTCATGAGATTGTTCCGGGTATAAGAAACAAAATAATTTTAGAGAAGCTTGTGTCTGCAGCTGCTAGCTCATGATAATACCTATCATTGGTTTTCGATTGAGGTGTCTTCTTGTATTATTTCCCTTGGGTTTTCGCTGTAATACACTTAGTACCCACTCTTATTCATGCTATTGAGTGTGTACCCTTCAATTATGCTTATAATATTGTTCATAGGAGTAATATTGGATAATTGTAATTGAAATAAACTGCTCATAGGTCTTGACAACTTTTTACACAATGTGATATATCTGATTGATCATCTACAATATGAGATTCCTATTGTTAATCATCGTAAACTTTCTTTTGTCATTGTAGTCTTTTGATAAGAATCTTTCCTGGGTGTACATGGTTTGAATGATAAGCAGAACATGAGATGAACTTGGGAATAAATGAAGTATATGTTGTCAGTTGCCACTATGCATGAGCTTAACAAATGGTGGTACATAATAGAAGTGGGGGAGATGACTGACAGCTGCAGTCATTTGTGCCATTTAGATTTGGTGGGTAATTGATTAGTGTTAGTACTCTGGAATGGAACCTTTTGTTAAAAGGTTCTATAGAGTCTTATGATTTAACATCCCATCTGATGGAGGGAGTACTGAACTTGAAGAGCTATCCGCACAGAACCTGAGTTGGGACTGGTGTAACATTGGAAAAAGTATTTCTCAGAAGTCTTTTAAAGTATTGAAGTAATATTTTTAATCCTTGCATCATTCCTCATGGGCTATGACCTTAATGTGATGGTATGAACTTGTGTTTTCCTATAACTCCTACAGTTGAGCAGACTAAAGCAATGGGAGTTTCTCATGCTAGGGCCTTGCCAAAATAGGTCAAAGAGTAAGAGCCAAACTAATAGAAATCTGCAGAATCTGTTCCTCGATGGGCAGTTGCGAAATGGTATTTGGCCCCAGTGGAGCAGCTGCAAAGTTGTGAAATACTGTTCACTCCAGCCTTTTGCATTTCTGCCTTTAAATCGTCCTTGATTACACTTCTTTGGGTAAGACGTTCTTTCAGGTATGATACATCAATTAAGGTCCATTATAACTGACTTCGGTGAGATGTAGTAGAATGTTATCAGCACTATTCCACAGGTTTGTTATACATACGACGCAATTCAACCACTAGGCCATCATTGGGTACATCTATACAAACCATGATGCAGTATTTATACACATTTCAGGAGTGGGAGGAGGGAGGTGTAAAGTGAGTGGTGGGGGGGATGATGGCCAGGGTGTATTGGTGGCAAGTTGTTAGGAGGGTTAGGAAATGGAATGGTGAGGAATGGGAATGACTGCTCATCCATTAGATTATCTTTCTCTTGTTGCGAAATTTCCAATTGTTCGAGAATGTGCCATCTGTGGCCTTTCTTCCCCACCTGGAGAATCTTTGGGTCAAAGGTGCATTGGCGTTCCTTGTCCAAAAGGTGTTTGGCCACAAGTGAGGTGTCCCCTTTCTCCCAGCACTTCCTATGCTCTGTTGTACAGTTGGCAAAGCTCATTTAACTGATGTAATATTTCCTGCAATCATTGCACTTGAGTCTATGCACTCCAGCCTGGAGGGTGGGATTAAGCTTCCTAATATCACTGGGTTGTAGAAGGAAATTATATATTTGTCTTTAAGGAGCTGACAAAAGTATTTTTATAATTTTTATACTTTTTCTGTGAAAGAAAGTCTTGACGCAATCTTAAAATGTTAATATGTTGGTAAAATACATTTTATATTTACAACTTTCAGTGTTTTCAGAACGACAATGTATCTTACTTATAGTATATACCACCTCCCACTCCTGAAATGTGTATAAATACTGCATCATGGTTTGTATAGTTGTACCCAAAGATGGCCTAGTGGCTGAATTGCATCGTATGTATAACAAACCTGTGGAATAGTGCTGATAACATTCTACTACATCTCACCAAAGTCAGTTACAATGGACCTTAGTTGATGTATTATTCCTGAAAGAATGTCTTACCCACCCCCTGCCACACACCTTTATGGTGGTTTGCTGGGTATTATGTAGATGTAGATGTATATAGCACCATGCATGGTATACATCAATGGCATTACAAATCTGAGAATTATGCAATAGGCACTCTTGTGATAGCTGTTTGACCACATCCATGTACATACTTTTGATTGTTGTACTAAATATTGACACTACATCTCTATGATGTCCATGGTTACTTTTTCCTGCCATGCGAGTCATTATGTGGGATGAACATCCATATTGTCCTTTCTAGTAGTTCTCAAAATTTGAATCCGGCATATGCATTTTGTGAGCCATCAGGCATCTATTGTACCAAAATTGTTCTGTAGCTCCTTATCCATGGACTAATAGTGTTGTTTTTCTTATATAGCCTTAGAGGCTATTAGTCTTGTATTCTAAGGAAGCCTGTGACAGCGATAAAATGTCTCCAAGCTGCTTTTTCTTCCTTGCTGAGATTTTCTTTGAACTCTTCAGACTACATGATTTTTTAAAATATGTGGCAACACAAAGATATCTTTAGCTTCCAACTGATGAGGAAATTTTTCTCAAAGGAATTGAAATTTAAAATTTTGGTTTGGCTTGGATTTTTGGTTGCATTTTCCAAATTGTTTCATAAGGCCTATTAGCTTTATATATAGCTGTGACATTAACATTTTGGTTTTATCGACCAATGGCTACTAAACTAAATACATACATCTACTCTTTACTGATAGTGAACCTTAGAGTCTAAGGATAATTATTTTACTTGCAATGCTGGTGGTTAGAGAAACTATCCCATAAACAAAGGTAAAGGTAGAATGGATTCTTCATACAACCTTCAGGCAGACCCATGAGATGCAATATCATCTTACGATCTCTGATGACCCCGCCCCCTCCCCCCATCTCTCTCCCAAATTTGTGGTGTAACAAGTATTCTTCTTAGGGCCTTAGTTTTTCTAACATGATCTTCACCAGCGGCGTCAGAAGTGGGGGGCAGGGGTACATTCGGCCCCCCCCCAGAATTTGCCCTGGGCCTTTGAGAAATTAGCCTTCAATAATAAAAATTAAATTTCACTTGTTTCTAGCTTGCCTTTTCCCTTCTGATGCAAATTCTACCACCTTCATACGCACTGTAAACGGAATTCTAGTCTCTACCCCCTCCTATCCGCTAAAAAATCCAGGCCCTTTTCATAGGAGCTGGGCCCTTTTCAAGATCTTCACTCTCTGAATTTTCCTTGATAAGTGAAATATGAAATAGGGACTTAAGGGTTTCTGGTCTCATAATGTAGAAGGACCAATTTTAATCTGTAGGTGAACAGTCTAGGAATGGATGCCAATGGTTTGGTTTTTACTCTATTCCTATCTCTTCAAACAGAATTTTAACATCATTATAAAAACACAAGAATACTTATTCATTGCAGAAGTTAGCAAACGTATGGTGAATCTTCCCCGGACTGAGACACAAGCACTGTTTTGCCCACCAAATCCAACTTTTTTCATCTAGAAATCACTATTTCTGCTTTTGACTTGGGTAGAACAAGACGTTTCACCAATTCATTCACTTCTTGTTGATTGAGGAAGTACCGTATTTTCTAAGGGCAAGGGCCTAGCCACGTTGATACACCGGTTCCCGTCAGATCACCGAAGTTAAGCAACGTTGGGCCCGGACGGAGGTTGGATGGGTGTCCCCCTTCCATACCTCTACCGTGGTGTTCTTGTCCCCTGTCTGCAAGTGGCGGCAGGTTAAATGTGGGTTGGCACAATGGATCTAAAGAGGTCTAAGTGCCAGGGGGGCTCCAGAAGGCCTCCGCCCACCCCTCCAATTTACATTTTACCGTATTTTCTATACTTCCATCAGCTCAAAAGTATTTAAGGAGTTTACGTGTGTTCGCTTTTCCTGGGTGCTGAAAGTTTCACGTGTAGGTGAATGAGAAAACTGATAAATTGAAACGCAAATCATCAGGATGGGTCACAGGTGTAAACAAAGACCACATTTGGATACTGTATTCCGGCTTCAATTTTTGTTTGATTGTGTTTGAATTTCTTAGTTATAATACTGAGCAAATTGCTCTTACATATGTGGGGGTTGGTTAAACAGCTACCGTATGTATGCCCTGAGTACACTTCTCAGCTTCGTAATGCTGTTGAAGTGATATGCGATGCTATATGACGTGTATGATATATTGCCATTCAGAGTACATTAAAACTGTCAAAATAAAATGTATTTTACCAATCCATTCACATTTTAAGATTGAATAAAGTCTATTGTTTACAGGAAAAGTACGAAAATTATGTAAAAAACCTATTTTTTTAAGGAAATGATTAAAAAAATTTTTTTCACTCCATGATGGTTCTACTTATCTATTCTAATGCAGGGGTATCAACTTTGACCTTCTAGGATAGAAATTTTTTTGGTCGCTGTGAGCAAACTTTGGGTATAAAATAAAGAAAAAAACAAAGCATAGAACATCAATTCTTGATAGCAAAGCAAATCAGGACCACTATACTATTGATTCTCCTTCATTTTAGGTGTATATGAACCACTATTACACATAAATAGAACTTTGAGTTATAAGAAAGTAAAATGTTGTTGCCCAGTGTAATTTTTTTTCGTGGAAATTCTGCTGTTGTGCAATTCAACCAGTAACTTCATTTAGGTTTTTTGCAGCTACTTTGCAACCCTTGAATTAGTTTATAGTAAGCTTCTTATTGATTAAATTTAGTTTTAATCTTGTGGATGATGCTGCTGTGTACAGGATTACGGCTGCTTCATGACTAGCCATTAGTGTGTGTATGTAGTGCATGTTTGGTGATTATCCACCCTTGCTACACACTAAGGTGGCTTGCTGAGTATTTTTCGGATGTATGATTCCCATTCACAATTATGCTATTGGTACTCAAGGTAGGCTAACTGAGTTGCATAACATTAGGGAAACACAAGTGGTGCTAAATTTGCAGGTTTGAAAGGAAATGTGAAGTACTAGAAAACTTATTGAGAGATAATAATAGATAACGGAAAAAGATGTTTGGTGATCTTCACCCCCTGCCACAACCCTCACGGTGGCTTGCAGGGTATTGCGTAGGTGTAGATAATAATAATAATGGGAGCATTATACATGAAGGGTTAATGCAAAATGTTATTTCATAGAAACAAGCTTAAAAAAAATGATTTTATCCATCACAAGTATGTAAGGAAAATTAGTGCTGTAACATAGCATTTTGAGCAGGGTGGAGAAACTATGTTAAAGCAGTGAATGGTTACAAGTATAAAGGCTGCTTTACACGATACAATTTTTTGCACAATTTCTTGTACAAACTCTTGTATAGACTGAAGGAAATTGTATGTTTGTCTGAATGGAATTAGAACTGAACTGGATTAGAACAGTCTGAATGACTGAACGGGAAATAGAACACGTTCTATTTCCCGTTCAGTCATTCAGACAATCGCACAAGTTTTCGTACAATTTGCCGCTTTACACGGTACAATTTCCTCATGCAAGAGTTTGTACAAGAAATTGTACGAAAAATTGTATCGTGTAAAGCGGCCTTAACAGTGGGCCATTTGCATGTGAAGAGAAATTTTGGATGAAGTGAAATATAGAAATTTTAAAACATGCCTCAATGGCCAGTACCCTTGTACTGCTTCTGGGCTCTCTAATTGTGCAGAAATGGCAGGCAGGCCAATGTATTGACCAACTCACCACATTGCATTAATCCTTGTTTTTAGTACATATTATGTTTCCTTCAAAACAGTGGCAACACTAATGATATGTATCCTCATCCTAAAACTGAAATATATCTCCAATATCAAGGTGAATACCATGTTCATTAATTAGAATTAAGTACTCTTAAGTAATAAAAAATTAACAATCTTATCAATTTCATGGAAATGTGCTTGGCTGTTTTCGCTCTGTCTACCTGAAAGGGGCTGGCAGTAAAAGGGATAAGCAACACCTGTAAGCTGCCACTTTGTCCTGCAACTAAACATATTTCACATTTGATGCTTGTAAATTTTCCCTCTTTCAGCGATCAGTCGTCACTATTTTACTTCAGTGACCAATACGTGTTTGACCATTTTCACTGTTTGGGGTTTCTTCATTTCTTTTCGTTAGAAAACTACTCATCAGAGAATGCTGCTGAAAGTAGTTCAAGGAGTGATTTTGTACTTCTTAAAATGTGCTCTGAAAAATTGCGTATGTATAAACATCCCATGCTACTTATGGTTGACTCGTACATACATATACAGTCCCTGGTGATCACCTACTATGGAGAAGAGAACTAACAGACTTTCTAAATGCTCACTTCATATATAAAGTGAGACCTTCCAGGTAACACAATGTGACTACTAGGGAATTGTCTGCAATAGGTGGATTGGCAGTTGGTGTAAACACTTGGAAAAAGTAATCAGTTCCTTTGAAATTGATGTTGCTAAGAATAAATGTTATAAGTTAAAACAACCATAAAATATTACTCATGTTAATGAAAGAGATCATTTGTGACTATTGCCTTTCGAATATTAACTAATCCAAGGGTGTTCATTTCCTCATTTCTTTTTCCTGTAAAAACTACACATCTCAGCGGAGGTTGCCCTACATAAGCGAACATTATTTTTTAAACCAGTGATGACCGCTGAAGACAGAAGCCTCTGAAATTTATGAGGGAGTTTTGCATGAAACGTTTTTAAGAGATTTGATTCCCATAATAAAGTGAAGCTAGGCAAAAATGTAAAGGTTCTTGAATCAGTGGAAGTCCAATTTGACTTAACATGCGGGAAAGGTTGTACTTAAATTGTAAACTGAAGGCTTAGGATAAATGAATTTCTAAGTTATGGTGGTTTGTGTTTAAGGTGACAGGGTAAACCTGGATGGCAATTAACACTTTTACCGCCAGCCCCTTTTAGGTAAATTGCACGAAAACTGCCAGGCGCATTCCATGAAAATCGTATGAAAATGAATTTTAGATATATTTGAAGCACTTAATTGTAATATATGAATTATGTATTTGTCTCGATGTTGAAATTGTATTTCAGTTTTTATGAGGATTAAAAAATCATTCATGCTTTCTCTGATTTGAAGGAAATATATAAAAATATGTAAGTTGGCTGATATATCGGCTCTAGGCAGTTTTCGCACAGCCATAGAGAGCTGATAGATCGGCTCACTGGCAAAAAAATGTAAGTTGGCATATATATCGGCTCTAGGCAGTTTTTGCACAGCCATAGAGGGCTGATAGATGGCCCTGGCAAAAAAAGGGTTGATTATTGCGAACTAAGGTAGAAAGGAATTTGGTGTGTAATTGGATGATTCTGCATGTTTATTGACTGTGTTAAGAAGGTGACTATGTGGATTTGAATTTTAATGGATTTCTGAATTTAGGATTGCACACATGGGGTTGGTCAGTTATTGAAAACTTATTTGTGGCTCAATAGGCAGAGGTAAGGATAGCAGATACTTAGGCTGAGCAACGTTGGGTGTAGGGTATGGTAAGGATAAGGTGTAGTGATAATTTGTTCAGTGTTTCCTTCAAAAGTATTTATCTTTTCTTTTGGGTGGAAAATCTTAAATGGAGGTGTGGTTTTCAGCTGCACTAAAAGATAGGAAAATGTTTATTCTTACTTTTGATAATTAATAGCAATCTATTGTTAAAAATTGAATAGGATGATAAAAACATTCTCTTGTTCTTCGGTATCCATCCTTGATTATACATGCTTACTATCTCTTTATTCAGTCCTAAATGCTTCTTCTCCTAACTCCTCCCTATAAGTATGCATTTTACTCCCTATATTGGCTGTAAAAATAACATAGCCACCAATCATCTACTATATCCACTAAGAGCCTTATTGTTTTCTCATGGTATTTATTTCCCTTACATACATAGCAGTTCTATATTGGCTGAGTATATGTTGTTCAGGTGTACCCCACATACTTAATCAGTTGTGTTACCTTACTTTGTGACCGATACTGGACACTTTTTCTAAGGGAATGAAGTAGCTATCAAGTTCGGGGTTTTACATAGTAGTTTATGGAGGGGAGGGGATGGGGAGGTGTGGAAGTAGTCACTGAATTTTTATTTAAGTTTAAAGCAGGATCCCACTTTTGGCTGATTTTGAGACCACTGTCCCAATTGTAGTTTTGTTTGCATTTTCTTATCTCTAATGCTTCGTGGATCAGCTGGGGCTTGCAAGTTTTCACCATCGCGATTATCTCTATTTGTTTGAGATCAATCGCTATCTAAACCCCCCAACTCGACAGCTACTTCATTCCCTTAGAAATAGGGATAAGCAACAGCCACAAAATGTTGGGTAACACACCTGATTAAGTATGCGGGATACACACGAACAACATATATACAGCCATGATGACCCACAAAAGTTTCAACCAAGTTGTATATTTTTAATTTTTATACCTACTTATTATTTTGTCTACCTTTCAATCTTTAAAAATCTGTCTTTTTACTTTATTAAAATAGTATTTTACTAAAGACATTCAAAATAAAAATTTTCATGGTGGATTCAAGTTGTGGAAAACTCGATGTCTTCAGTGCAAATGTGTTATTACTTTTCAGTAAAATTAGTCACATTTCAAGAAGACACACCTGTTTTTAAAAATGTCTTCCTAGGTAATCAAAAGATACTAATGAAGTCAAGTGCAAATAGAAGGAACCCTAAATCCATGGTGCATGGTTTATACAAATGGGTGTTATTTTTTAGCATTAAATTCATGGTCTTTTAATTAATGCAGGTTTGTTTTGTAATTTCATTGACCCTATGGATGAAAATGTTGGTCAATTTCTTAATTTGGAAATCAGTCACAATACATTTTTTTAGTATACTTAAACATTATTATTTTAAAAAATTTAGCTATGCTGACTCATGGTGGTTCCACAGCATGGTGCTATTTCTTGTGCATGACAGAAAAGAGCACTTAATGCGAAATCTGCGGTATGAGACAAGGTTGCCTGGATACTGCAGGTTTTTTCCCATGGTATATAATTTTTATTTCCAACAATAATATATCGTAAGTAGTCCTTAATAAGTCCACGTCTAATTGATACATAGTCCTCCAATACGAGGTAGTATGTAGCGCATAACTGACTAAATTTTTTAAGAAGGATGAACCTAAGTTTTACAAATGAAAATCAGTTTGAGATAAAAAACTGAATTGGGAAGAATTTTTGTTTTGTGTTTGAGAAATCTGTTAGAAGAAAACGACAAGAAGTGAATCTAAAATTTTGCATCATCAAAAATTATTGCAGCAATTGCCTTTTTTGTAATAATGTATTATATTAATTGGTGCCGATACAAAAATTTGAATTTTGCGGGAGCATATCGTTATTCACTTGTTCAGTAATAAATTTAGGCGGTTTCAGTGCGGAAGGAAAAAAACTTATTGCAGGGGTTTGGATGTCTTGAAAGCTGTTTCCTTTTACCTATTTCAGCAATTAGTTTAATTGAAAATCTACACGGAAATCCATTTGCATGCGGCAGTGTTTGGTGAACTTTTTTGAACAGCTTTGTTCTCTTATTCGCTTACGTTGGCTCTTGAGTGTTCCTGCCCTGGAGTATAGGTAAATACTTATACTATTATTATAATAATTTCCATCGTTCCCGTTGTGCTAACTGCCAATGAACTGTCAAAATGTGGAGAAGCGAATGCACCTGTAGTTTATTTGTCTAATTATTTTAGAATAGAAAAGCAATCGTCAAACTAATCTTTACAAAGTTCTTCCTTCTCTACTATATCGTACAAATATGCTTGGTGAGTTTATGAATTGACCCATATGAATTTTTATTGGATATCTAAGGGATTGGTTGAGTCAAATGATGGTATTTTATTTTGTGAGAAAGAAATACATTATCATGGAAAAAGACCGTATCTCAGGTCGGAGCTGATGGTCTGCTGTTGGAGCAGTAGCTACTGGTACGGGAGACCAAATGGCATGATCTGCATGCGGAAGAGACTGGGAGTGCAACTTCCCATTGGCAAGATTAGTTTTGAAATGTTTTATAGGGCCGATTCACTTGGTAAACTCTTGCAGTAACTATTAACGGAATTTTGGAACCTTAAGGTTCAAATTGAAGCAATTAGGCGTCAGTTAGCTACTTGGAATTCATCGCATTATAAATTTATTGATATTTGTAAGTACGGCCACTATTAGCTTCAAGAAAAGCATAATGTTTTTTGGCGAAGATCACTGGGTTTTTTTTTTTAAAGATAATTAGTCGAACCACCTTATCTAGCTGACATACATAATTGCAACATGGCGGCAGTGATTGAATGTACTAGAAGTTCAACGCTTCACCAGTAGATGGAAACGCTGTTTCAACAAGCCTCTGCCATAACCTCCATACACGATGGGAGGGAGCTAATGTTCAGAGCATGGGGATTTCACTGGCGCCGCGGCCGTTCCCCTAAGTTCCGTACGCTCTACGAACGGTGTTTGGAACTACACGATTACCCCCCACCATTTTCGAGGTCAAGGGAGGGGGAAATTTCCCCCTCCATGCATCCCTGTTGATTTGAAATGAGGGAAGCACACGCAGTGTCAACGGCTATCGGAGAATTACTGAGGCGGTCGAAATCTGTGTTTTTGTTGTAATTGACGCCTGAATTTGGATGTGGAATGCAGAAAGTGCTGTATTGAAGGTTGATCTGCTCCCGGAGAGAAGTACTTGAGAGGTAGGTGCAATTTTAAGATACAGTATGCTGTAATCTGTCCTTGCCCCACTATGTGTCCGTTAATGAACCTTATGAGTGCCTTTGGACGTAACTATTTTGTTTTAGTTAGTATTCGAGAAGCGACAGTAGTTGCCATGTTGTGTTTTTGTTACGAATTTCATCCTTGCAATGAAGTATACTATTTTCTTCGATGTTGATTGCATTGAAACATTCTTCTCGATTGCATTGAAACATTCATCTTAATTGTATTGAAATAAGTATTATATTGTTTTGTGTGTTGAATAGTGGTATTTACATAAATAATGTGAAAGTATTCGTTTTCGTCAAGTTCTTGTTATGTTATGAAAATGATAACTCACCAACTGGCGAACCGTTATGCCCGGCATCTGAGTTTTATAAATCACAGTCGGAAGCTGTTTTGTCGGTGAATCTTTGTGCTGAGCCCGTTACTCAAAACAATTTGTTTGTTATTATGTTTCATAACTCGTAATCTTCACTTGCTGTTCCTTTGCTAGTATCTCGTGTGAACTGTCGTGTGTAGCTCGCAGCCTGGTGACAAGGTGTTCGCTATCATGCAATCGTCATCAAAATATCCCAAAGAAAATGTATGAGGCTAGTGCCTTCTACTTTCAAATACATTCTCATCTATTAATGTTGATGTATGGTTTCAGGTGTTTTGGGCAAAGATGGACTTGCCACTACATAGTTTTTTTATGGAGGTGGACTCTGCTTTTGACAGCTTAAATGGAACCATGGACCACACGCCCATGCACCTGCCGAAGGAACCTTTGAAGTCAGCTGTAAGTTAGGTGAGTCCTCATGTGAAATTCTTGGAATCTGCCTATCTGAAAATCATTTTGTGACAGTCCCTGGGCAAAAGTCAGTAATCCACCCTCCTTATCAGAATGGGTAGTTAGCTTATATTAAATCAGGAATGTTGTTGTCGGACCTAGTAAAAAGAACAATGCTGGCATTTGTGAACCCACAACCTTATTCAAGACCCGGTTGAAACTTTTTTTTTCAGTATTATTAGGCAGAATTGTGATGCAAATCATAACCCTTTCATTTAAAAGTTATAGGAGCATTGAAGACTGCTGTAATTAACTATTTAATTTATATCCAGGGACAAATATATAAAATTGAGGATGGGTGCAGCCTATTAATAGTTGTCTTCTTTTTTCCTTCAGTAAGATGCTGAATCTAGACAGCATGAGATCAACAGAAGCTATAAAGGAAGAGAACTAATATTGAGTTGTAAGAAAATTAGTGTTCAGTTGTAAAAATTCAGTTGTGCCCATAAAAATTCGTGTGGCAATGATGTTCCTTGAAAATCCTCCTTGTGACCTTTGTGATCCATTCCTCACAATAGACCCTAGTTTATTTCAGGATATCTTCTCTTTATTTTTTGAAAATGAAGCTCATAACTGATCTTTCCCTTCAGGAGAATTTCTTTCTATAATCGAAGGAGGTATCACGGCTGCCAGAAGAGAGCTACAGATCATGAAAGAAACCTCTCCACATTAATAATGCCTTGTGGGTGTGCATTTTGATTTTTTTCAGGTGCAACAGTCATCTAACTGATTTAAGAATTTTTTTCATTTCAGTTGTCACAAAAGTGCCCATTAACAATAATGTATCGATAAGAGGAAGATGAAACTGAAAAAATCATTTAATTTCCACAAATTATGCTGTTGTGATTTTATATCCATGTATTATCTTTTGCCAGAGATGTGTAACTGTTATGCTCAAGCCTTAGTTTTTCCCTAGTTTATGATTAATTTAATATGGTAATTTTTTGTTAATATGTTGTGCTATTGATTTGCTTCCTTTCACTCCAAATATGGCTCAAATTATGTTGTACATATTATCAAGTGATTATTTGGAAGATCAGTTAAATGGTGTACAGTGATTATCCTCCACCCTGATACAGGCACGTAGCCAGAAATTTGCTTCGGGTGGGGATAAGTCTTGCTTAACTTAAAACAAATCAGCCTTGCCCATTCGGTGTCGACATGTTACAAATCTCTTGCCTTAATTTTCAGTTCTTGATATTTACTTTTACTGTGCCCATGCTTATCTCTTCTCATTCGTAAAATTCATTACTAAAATCAGAACAACAAAGTTATTGGGAATACTTTCAGGGGGGGCTGAAGCACCAGAAGCCCCCCTGGCAATGAGCCTGCCCTGATATTCTGGTGGACCGTATGGTTCAGAGCTACCTGCATCTTGGTTTCTCATATGCCTATACAAGCTGGAGGTGTCTCTACCAGTGTTGCTTGCTTGCACAAGCTTTCTAGGTGCTGGCACAAATTGTTCTCTATAATTTGTGCCAGAAAAATCAGTCGTTAAAGGGCTGTTTATACATTTAAACTTTACACTTACTTCTTGGACTGGGGATCTCTTTGCCACATGGGTCTTGACCATGAAAAAGAGGCGCTACCAAGGTGATAACCTCCTGGGTGGTAGTGGAATAATCAGCACATTGATGGATAACTCCTCACGTTTTACCAACTATTCTTTTGTAGACAGAGGCATGAAATGGACAGCTCTAAGCATAGTTACTTTCCTTGTTATCTATACTGTTGCTTTAGCATTAGTTGTTATGGTCTACCTCACATAAAATTGGTACTTGAACGTAAAATACTATGAAGTGATACTGACATTTTTCTTTCTATTGATTGTTTTGCAGGAATGCTTTTTGAAGAGCTGATGAGGAGTATTGACATTCAAGAGGCTGTATCAATTTCTTAAATGTAAATTGTTGAAGTATGGAAACTGTTGGTTGACTTCATAATCCATTCATTGATTTTGTTATTAAGCTGAAGTGTGTAACAGTATAAGTAATTAAATGAGTCTTTGAAATCAGTTTTTTTATTTGCTACCCTTGATTCCAATGATCATGTTGAAGTGCCTGTTTTTTGTGTCTTCGCGTATGTGATCTTATTTCGTCGTGTCGGTTTCATGCAGTATTATGGGAATTCTTCAGATGACGTTTGTGTAATGTCACTGTGACTTCAAGGAATTTCCTGATATGGGTAAGGAAACGATCATCAAATGAAGAGGATGGACAACATGGAAGCGCATTCGAGGATTTTTACCATCGCGTGCACGTAATAAGTATTGAATTTTAAGAAAAGAATAATAAATAAAAGGAAATTTAAAAATATTAGTATTTGAACTGCGCGCCCCGGCGCGGTTATGGCGACGGTGGCGCACCCTTCGAACGGTGTTTGGGACTAAAACTTAGGAAAGCGCCTTATACGGGAGTGGAGAGAATCTGGTTCAGAGAGAAGAAAACTAGTTAGCGGTCGATATTTTAATTTTTAGCCCTCTAAATCGAATGCATGTATTGTTATTGTTGAACTCACGCTCGTGTGCGTCAGTAGCATTCACAACGGAAAAATTTTGTTTCTTGGAAACTTATACGTTTCAATTTTTCCAATAAGGCTCTCACAACGAGCTGCTTGCAAGGCGAGTGGGAGGGAATGTCGGTTTTTAGTATGTATTTAAGGGCGCTGTTATTTTATGATTAAAAAAATAATATATTCAAGGAAACTGCAAATGTGTTTTCCGTATCGAAAGTTGATGAGTACCTACCTACCCTTCTGGAAAACTACAAAGTCTTTCGAATTTCACGATGAAATTGTTCCACAAAGTGTGCTAGTCAACGATTGATTTCGAGGGAAATGATGTTTTAGGGACGTGATAGGGAAGAATGTTGGGTAGGAAGGGTAGACTTGGAGGTTGGAATGTACTGAAGACGACATACGCACGGTACTCTACGGCGACAGTGAAGACTGGTGGGGTAGGGAAGTACGGCTCCAAGTAGGGGTTTAGTTCCCACCTACTCCGTAAAGAACCTTACGTTTTATAAGGCCTCTTAAGGAGACTGCATGTGTATTAAAACATATTTAACTATGAAATTTCATCACAGCGGCGTCAGTTACAATTCCAATGGCTTTTAAGGGAGTTTTTAATGTATTTTATTCCACTGGGAGTGTATTCTATTACTTAAAACTCTTTGGAATATAACTTGTTTGATATGCGTACGTATTTTATGGCTTAAAAGACTCAGTAGCGTATAAAACTACGCACCCTAGTTTTCGTCTCGCACATCAGGTAGACAGCATCGACAGCATCATCATCATCGGTCAACGATTGGTTTGACGCAGCCCGCCCTACACTCGATTCTCCTGTAGGCCAACCTCTTCGCATTGACGTAATTCCTCTCTTTTTCATCCTTCACAACTTGTTTCATGTATCTCATACGAGGCCTGCCTTTTTTCCCTTTCACATTTCCCTCGACGTTTGCCTTCATCAGGCCAATGGCCGATTTAGTTGTACCATCATCTTTTTAGTTTTTTTTTCAGCAGACTTCTCTTTTCTCCCACTCTTCTTAAGACTTCGTTTGTCACTTGGTCGATCCATTTCATTTGCATCATTCTTCGGTGGCACCACATTAAAAATACTTTCAGCCTTAACTTCTCTGCTGCTGTTATCTTCTCCCCAGAACTTTTTCGCGGCTTCCTTTAGCCCGATTTTGATGTTCTCCTATCTATTTTCCACTGACTTCACAATCAGACCCTCTTCAATTCTGTTTTCCACTGTCTTCTGAAAGGCCTGACGTTGTTGAGGCTCCTTTAGTTTCTCTACTTGCTATACTTTCTTGATTGATTTCCTCAATTTCTTGAATTTTAAGTGGCATTTCATCATCATTAAGTTGTAGTCACAGTTGATATCTGCACCCGGATAGCTTTTGGAGTTCTTCCCCTGGTTCCTGAATCTCTGCTTCACTAAAATGTAGTCGACTTGAACTCTTCTTCTATCTCCGGGTATTTTCCAATCATATCTTCTCTGTTGGCTGTTTTCAGACAGTGTTTTTGCCATCACCAACTCCAACGCAAACCAGGCTTGGTCTCAATCTTCACCACATGAAGACATCATAGGATCATATAAGATGTAGGTTGATTATCCGTGGATTTTTTCCGGTAAAAAAACGTATTTTATAAGCTGGAAAACATGGTAGGTAATTAGTGGTGGTTTGTGTGTTTGCGCTTCGAACCGTTTATTTGTCGTATAGTAAAAGTACATTTCAATATTCATTTGAATACTCAAAGTTGGACGTCGTGCAAAAGCAACGTCATACGTAAATATCCGGGAGTAGTAAGTCCTTAGGTCCGCACCTACCGAGCAGGCCGACCATGCTTCTAAAATCAGCTGCAATGGCGACTCCAGTACACCATAACCACCTTGGGGAAGAGGGAGGGGAAGGGTGGATCGTTAAAAAATATAAATGGAAGATAAGACGTTTGCGGGGCTGAAGAGGGACATTATGTGTGATGTAGTGGCCGCGGGAATAATTTAATGTAATTTAGACCTACCTTCATGGGTGGAAAACTAACAATAATAATAATTTAGTACTTGGAGGTTGACGCAGACATAAAATAAACCTAGAATACACATTACCTATCATTATTATCCCTCAGGAACTTTGATTAAATATGTATACTTATTATTGGCCATAAACGTCAACCAATACAAGTACCTAGGGGTAGTATAAGTAAAGAGGGGAAACGACAAAGATAAATGAAGAAAGTTAGCATAGGTAAATCAATAATTTAAGTGCTACATTCAGTCCTGTGGAACAGTAATACAAAAACTGAAACATACAGAATTGTTTATGAAACTATGAAAGGGCTTTTGTGGGCAATAAGTTTGTTAAAGTTAATCTTTGTTAAAAACTACCTTATGCTGAAATGGCATTTTGGAGATGTTGCGGTCTAACCTTAAGCGACCAAGTTAGAAATGAAAGCACAAGAAAAACATTTAAAATGAGATGGATGCCCAAGGTGAAGGACGAAAGAAAGGCTACCATTGAAGGTAGGGAACTTGTATACATTACTGTAAGTATAAAAAAATTTAATCATCTCTGCCTTCCCCTCTGTCTCTAAAATTTTATTTTATCTATCTAGCGCAGAATAGTACGAATTGAACGATGCCAGGTTCGAATGTTATCGATTGCGAAAAAAAAAAAAAACAACTTTGTGAATTTCACTTCAGACTTATCGGGCATATTTATAGGGTATTTAAGGAAGACATGTGGTTCTAAGACCCGGTGAGGTGCGTATCGATACCTAGTAGAGGAAGTCAAAAGCAAAGGTATATGAGGATCGTAGAACAACAAATTTCTCGCGACACCAAATTAATTTTTAGAATTATAAATTTAAGATTTGACATACGGTCGGACGTCGTATTGAACTCAAAAGTTTCTCTAGACATTACTCAAAGAGGGATCAGTATTCTAATGAAACTCTGCCCCTTTCAGGGTTCAAATCCGGACCCTCACGGTGGGAAGAAAGCGCACTAGCCACCACACTAACGTTCCTTCGTACTTCTGCATCGATAGTGCACTTCTAGTGCTCTTATTGGCCATGATATTATTTGTTTTGATCGATGGTAAGGTTTCTGTAATATTTAAGAAAGTCTTTTCTGGCATATGGAAAATATGGTAATTGGTGTTATTTATGCTATGCCATGCTATTTATCCCACCTAAAACCTTAATCCTAAGTTTTATTTTGTTTCCTCCTCTGCAGTATAACACTAGCTACACTATTAGTAGGATTTCGCATGTTTTTCAGAACTCCCTTTTTGTGTGGGCGTTTTCTTGTAGTGGGTATTTTCATAAAGGTTGTGTGTGAAATATTTCTCACGTAATGAGAGCGTATGCTTTCCCGGCGTATTGATTGAAAAAATTCCTCTCGAGTTCTCCACCGGATTAGTTGGTCCATGGCCGCCGGTCGGGAGAACCCGAGAGGAATTTCTTCAATTTCTCACGTATTTTCAAGGTTGTGAATAATTTCTTACATAGGTCTGTTTTGTTTTAATTTATTTTTCCTTTCATATATCGTATCTATTTCCATTCTTGACATGCTTCAAATTGCATTTTTGCACGTTTCCTTTCTCTTTATGTTTCTATTCCTAGTATTATCAATCATAATATATGTTTAAATATGTTTATGAGGGATTATATGTGACAGAAGAGAGCTTTTTGTCTCAATTTCGCCCCAGTAAAGACATTTTATTATTATATTTATGAGATACTTATTCCGTTCCGTCGTCTTCCCCGCTTTTCTGTCACTCTCCCTTCCGTCACATTCTTGTCTCCTATGCTACACTTTCTTCGCCTTTTACCTCCTGGATCCAACAATTCTTCAATCTGTTTAACTCCATTTACTTCCTATTCTCCCTCACTTCTTACTTCCTGTATTTCTCTTCGCCTTTTTTCTCTATTCTTCTCTAAACCAGCGTCTCAAAGTCTTCCCGACATCAATCGATTCTTGTTAATTTCCGCCGACGTCAGGTCGGACGTGAGTGCCTTGGATATCTGCCCCTGTTCTCATCATTTTCTCAGCAAGGGGCCGTCCGGGAAAGATGGCCAAGCATCAAGAGCCAATTATTTTACCCCTCCGTAACAATTCGTGCGGTTCGGAGGAAACGCTCAAGATAACATCCTAGATAGTCGCAACGACCCAGCAATATATTAACTGGATTTCGTTATTGGACACCTACCGCTACCAATGAATTCTCGACAATGATAAAAATACTAATTAGCTCTTCTCAGTTCGGTCTTTATGCATCAGCGTTGAATTTCATTGGCATTGAGAGATTCAGTCTGTGATCCTAAGTAGGTTCTGCGGACATTTTGGCAGACGTAGATATGATTTATTTTTTCAATAGGTGTATTTCGAAATTAAAACGCTCTGTAATTGTAATGATTATTAATCATCCAGGCCAGGGATTAGTAAAATTTTGAGATAGAAGAACCAAAATCGGCGCCTCACTAGCGTTTAAAAGTTAATTAAGAGCCATGATCATATTAGCTCGTAGGCTTCCGCGGATGTAGTGTTGACTGTATATTTTTTCGGGATTCATTCCGCGATGCTTAAGTTCCATTCTTAGACGTTATGGTCCAGAAGGAAGAAGATGGGACATTAGGTCATTCTGTGTACCGGAAATGTACCCACACTGACGGCTACCTACATGCCACATCGCACCACCACCCTCACGATCTCTGACGCCGATTCCATCGCCGGCGAAAAGCAGCACTTATTAAGGGCATTTGAGAAAAAAGGTTTCCGCCGTGGCTACATCTTGAAAACTGCACGGAAAGAAGAAAGAAATTCTTTCGTGTTCCGAAATAAAAATCTCTCTGACCCGACAAAAAATAGAGAGAAGCCAAAGGCATATGCCACTCTCCCTTATGTGTCTGGAACTACGGAGAAAATCTCCAGAATTCTATCGAAATACAACGTAGTTAGCAGATTCACATGCGCGACAAAGACAGGGGACGTACTTCTGAAAGCCAAAGACCCGCTTCCACGGAACCTCTACGGAGGAATGTGTGAAGTTTTGTTCAGCTGTGGACATCCATATGTAGGCCAGACATGCAGAGCCCTAAAAATACGCCACCAAGAGCATCAACGGGCAATTAAAAATAATAATTACCGCATTTCTGCAATAGCCGAATACCATCTCAGCGGCCCCCACTCATAATTTCAATTTTGAGGAGACAAAATTAATATCAAAGGAGGTACGCTATTACCCAAGATTAATCAGGGAAGCTATAGAAATTGCGAAGAGACCGGAGAACGTCAACAGAGAAGACGGTTACACATTGAGTAGAAAGCTTAAACGAAATTTTCAAATTTAAAAATTCCAGCAACAATGGGAGTCCTCACTCATATAAATAAAGACGAGCAAGACTAGAGAATCAGTTCAGTTAACCTGATGAAGCTGGCAGGAGGACCAGCGAAATATTGTTTTTGCAATTTTAAACATCGCGGAATGAATCCCGAAAAAATAAACAGTCAGCCATGATTATATTTTCAAATAAGAATAATCAAAATCTATATTATTTTATCGTTATTAAATAGTGGTTTTTCATTAAAAGTACGATACCAAATTGGCATAAGCGCATGATACTATGTTAGTTTAATTTATTAATGGCATATATGTTTAAACAAATGAAACTACGATAGTTTAATTTTAATTTTACCTCTGAGCCACATGTATACAGCCAAAGAGCAATGGCTTGCAAGCCACATGTATACAGCCAAAAAGCATGTGGCTTGCAAGCCATAGTTTGCCGATCCTTGATCTAGTCCAAGTAGGGGTTTAAGACGGATTATGTGGTATCAGGCCTATGTCGAGTCCTATGTACGTGAAAGAAGAAAAATGGAAGCTATTTGTTAATGTTCAAAAGTTAATTCACGGAAACATTAACCTAGTTTTATTATGTAGTTGACGTGGATAACCGATAATTAATCCTCTCTGACAACTGCTTTCGTTGCATCTAAATATATTTTTCCTGCTGAGAATGCAGTTTTCCTGTATTTCACGAGCGACTTGTTTTGGGGAGAACCCCGGCTGATATGTCTTTCCTTCCATCTATCAGGTCCTCAGTTGTAATGTCCTGCGAGTTTTTTTTAAGAACCTTTCCTTTCATAGCTTGTTGTTCAAAGCTTGTTAATTTCTGGTAGGCCAAGAAAATGAAATCCTGGTGCGTTCATTTACTAAGTGCATTAATACAACCAGGTGAGGCTATAGTGATTTTGATTAAATTGCCTGTAACATTACGCCAACTTGGATATTTATACAAGGAAGCGCTTAAATGAGGAACGATTTGTATGAAATACCATTCAGTGCTTTATTTGAGCATTGATGTACACGGGTCTTCGCCATCTCGCTATAGCTTCCCTTTCCTGTTTCCTCTGGGTTTTGTCTGTGCGCTAAACTATTATTTACTTTGCATATACAATTTTTTCTACGAGTGTTCCCTTTAAAATTTTCGATGCGCGCAATATGAAACTCTAAATGGTGTAAATTAGCGTGATTGGGGAGTAATCAGAAGTTTTGGAGCTCGTAAAAAAATTGATTTCTCACATTGAGTGGTATCTTTCTCTTGGTTAATGCTGGTTTTGTTCGAGTTTCTCCCCTCTTTTTTGAATTGCTAAACTTTGTATCCTAACGGAAGATGCAATTTGCGGTCTTTTTCTTGTGATTCTTCTCGGTGTTTTGTTTCGGCAATGCTGCGTGAGAGCACGACTCTGGTAAAAATCTAGAACCAAATGGCCTTCCAAAGAAAGTCAGCTAATTCTAAATGTTTTCACACTCGCGTAGCGTTATCAAGGACATCAACTGGGAGTAGAAGAAAAAAATAAACTGTTTAACGGAGAGTTCAAATGGCTTTTTCTTAATTTTACGTCCGCCCAGCCAATTCGAACATTTTGTAGGGAATTCTGATGAATCCGAAACGCCATTTTTTATCTTTTCCTTTCGCCCCTTTTCCTCCTCCTGCATCGAAGTTATTTAGTCCACCCTCTCCCCCCCAGAGCGCATCAGGGTGCCAATCCAAATCGGGAGGGGGGAGAAACTAATTCGGAAGCCTAAGTAATTCGGAAAATGCGGCTTCGGAAGGGTTTTGGGCAGCGAAATGGGGAGGGATAGGGGGTGAGGGTAAAAAAAAAGAAAAAGGATACGGAAGAACGAGGGGGTGGGTGGGGGAAGGGGGGAATCCTTTCGGAGAGGTAAAAAGGTTCGAAATCCACTAAAAATTCATCACGGCTCTTTACTTACTTGCGCCAAGAAAAATTGGATTAAAATGGTGGACTCGCGCAAACGGAAGAGATGGAATTTGAAATAAAAATAAGAGTTGCCAGCAAGTGAGTGGGAGGAAGAGAAGATTGGAGATGGGCAAGGCATGGACGAGGGAGTGAGACAGAAAAAGAATCAGAGTGAGAGAGAGACATGGAGAAAAAGTATGGGGGTTTGAAAAGGCGGTGCCATCCCTCTCTCTTTATATTTCGGAGAGGGTTGTAGCCGGGGGAGTAAGCTGGGACCGAAAAACTACGGAAAAAGTTTTGCATTTCAATTGTTAAGTCGCGGAAAAAGGCCACTTGGAATTCAGGCTCGCTGCTTTTCCTCTCCTCTTTTTCTTCCTCCTATTTCTTTATTAAAAAAAATACACTTCGCATTAATTCGTAAATCCCAGCTTCACCGGCGGAAAGGCGCGCGTGAAAAAAAGAAATAAAAGAGGGAGAATGGATGAGTGAGACAAAAATGGCGTAAATACATATATACCTACGGGGAGTGGGGACTTCGCTTCTCTGGATGCGTGGAGGGTGGGTGGGAGGCAGACGAAGGAAGTGGCTCTTTCGGAACTCTCGACAACACGAGGGAGAGATGGGAAGGAGGAGGACAAGTTAGAAAAAAAGTGAGGAAAAGAAACGAGAAAAGTGAAGTAGAGATATGTACATAAATAATTTTATTTATTACTCGCATATATTTACCTTTTCGTAATTGCGAGGTGGAGCCTCTGAAAATCTTACGCTCTCCTTTATTTTTGCGTAATCCTAAGCAATACTTAGTCATAATGCAAGTTTCAACTTTTGCCCGTTGATATCGTCCTTCGCCGATTCCAACTCTTTATAATTTAAGTTCCCCTTCACGACGCCCAACTCTTCTCCTTTTCCCCTATTCCCATCTATCCCAACATTATCCCCCCCCACAACTCCCTCCAACATGCGCATTCGACTTGTTACCCTGTCCTTCCACTTACCACTCTCCTTTTTCGCCCCACCCAAATGTTCTTTATTTGCTTCTCTCTTCTCTCTCTCTCTAGCACACCGTCACCATCCTTCCCCAAGACCAAGACTTTCCAAGCGTCGCCGACACGTTTATCGTCATATACCGTCCATAGTGTCCAAGATTCAAAACGTATAGCTGCATTCTGTTATCAGAATACCTTCTTCACGACTACATATACTCAGGGTTAAGGCCAATAATTCCTTCCTGAACATGAATGTCTCTATCATAAACAAAATTTATGTCTTGGCATCATTTGCACTCCACCTTTTTTCTTCTAATTTAATGATTCTGTAATATTCTCTGAACAAGATTATACGCTGCTGCATCTGACTGCATGTATTGACTACTAGAAAGTTATGAAGGTGCTGCAGATGCTAGTTAGCCAACGAATGTAAATTCTCTTTTCTCAGGTTAAGGAGGCCGATTTGGTAGTCGTTCGAGAACAAATTTTGGTGGATAATAATTATATTCCCGTAATATTTAATGGAATACGTCGTTACAGATAATTTAGTGTCTCTATGTAAAAAATAACTTTTTATATATACCACGGTCAAATTCGCTCATAAGACTAGATAATTTCAGTTTTTAGTTTTGTAGGAAGTGGCACTGAATTGTAGATGTCTATTGACTTAAACGAGTTAGTGAAATTTAAACGAGTATCACAAGTGTTGTTGGATAAAAACGAGGAAAGAAAATAACCTTTGGCTCAGCTTTATAATTTGTAGTTAACGTTAGTAGACAGTTGGTGCGAGAGATAAATCGATGCCGTGGCACTCTTACGTCCGTTTATTGAAAGGCGTAATTGACCTTCGGGTAGTTAGCGGGGGTATCGGAGAGGTGGAGCGTTCGTATGCGTGAAATATTGAGCTATGCGATACTCAGTCGGGCTTCAGCGTTCCATATCTTTTTTATTTTTGGTAAATTGGTTTTGCTACACTTTAGTGCCATTATGGATCACACAAATACTATTATTTTATTATTAAAAAAGTCACTTGGCAAAACTCCACCCTTCTTTTAAACCGACCCAGGTTTCGGCAACTCAGTGCCATTTCAAGACTGAAAATGACACTGAGTTGCCACCGAAACCTGGGTCGGTTTGAATTTAAGAATGGAGTTTTACCGAGTGACATTTTAAATTTTAATATTTTGTAATTTACACAGAGTTACCCCTGGAAAAGTTTCCTATAACCATAATTTTGGTTGTTTTGAACTAGATAGGCGAAAATGAAGTATAGCTAGAGGTTATTCTGAGATGCATAATCCCATTTTATTCCACCATCTTTATCTCGATTATCGGACTTCTTGAAAGAGAGATAGGCCCTCGTCACCTTTCACACCTTCCTCTTTGCTCCCGGTAACTATGGTTACAGCAGCCTTCATTTTTCAACACCGAGGTTCCATTATTCCCGCAACTCCCTTCCTTCGGTCTCGTCCTCCTCCTTCCGTTCCTGAACTTGCGTCAGGTGAATACAGAATCCCCTCCTCCTCCATTCGCGCGACTCCGGAAAAAGTCGAAAACAGTTCTTAATTCCCAATCGCTTTCCGCACTCGGGAATTTCCTTTGCGTCGGTGCATCCCTCCACAAGAGGGGAGAGATCGGGAGAGAGGAAACAAACCTCCCTCTCTCGCTCCTCCTCCATCATCCCTTCATTTAGCACCCCTATTCGGCATCCACGGCTCTCACAGCGCCTACAAAAGCGCATTAACCTGCAGGCCTTACCGAAAAAAAATTATCCGCAACTCCCACCGTGTACTCATGTATCTCCCTCCCCATTAACATACGCACCCATTCATGTGGCCGTATTCCACCTCTCCAGCCACAAGCCTCGGTCTCTCTGTTCCCGCCCCCCTCCCTCCCCATCTCTCTCGCGAACGGTAGGACGGGGTTGGGAGAGGAAATGGGGGGAGGAAAAAGAGGGTGCGAGGGTCGGGTGGGTGGGTGTATAAGCGCGGTCGTGAGGGAGTGGAGACGAGGCGAAATTTCGCATTGTTGCCGGCAGATTCGAAATAAATGCAAATGCTCCCCGGAGTGGCCCTTCGGAATCCGAAATGACCGTCATTCCGCTTGCAAAGCCTCGTCGAAAAGGTGTTTCGGGAGTGTGGGGGGAGGGGGAGGGAAGGGATGGGAATTTCGGGGGTGGAAGTTTTAGGGGTTGGAAGAAGGGAGGCGGGAGTTGGTATCGGGGCGTGCCTCGGTAGTAGTCGGGAACGGCGGACAAGAGGGTGGGAGCGGGAGGGGTTGGATAGTGGTGTGGGAGGGCTGGGTGCCGTAGGCATAATTGGAGGTAGAGAGAGAGAGAGAGAGAGACTGAGTTAGGGGAGTGGTTATTACAGACATGCGGACGATACATCGAACGGAGGAATCGATCGCTCGTTTTAATATCCTATTTCACTTGTTCAAAGCTCTCACCAAGCGCCGAAATAATACGAGAGCCTTGATATGTAGATCGAACTCGAGTAACTCCTGCTTATCCATGAAGGAAAAAGATTGCCGAAATGTCCCAATTAATTCGACATCAAAGTTTCTGGAAATTAAAACTCCTAACTGATTACAAATTATTTTCAGGGAGGGGAGGCGGGTAGTAGGGATCAACGCCTCGAAAAGGAGAGGTATGGTAGGGAGAATTAAAAAAAAAAATCATTGAGCAACTGACTTGACTTGGAGGAGTTTTTATTTATTATTTAGATTTTACTATTCACCAAAGCAGTTCTTTTAATGGTTGATATATCACAATAACTTTAGTTTCGCAACCTCAGTATCGTTCTTTTTTACTTCATTTTTCTTAGTTTTGCAATTTCGTAAACAGAACTTTCCTTCATCTCCTTTCAATAAATCGCACAATACTTTATATACATATAGATGTTATACATATATAGTCACTGTATACATATAGTACACATATTACTATTCTCATCCTCTAATTGTATCAACAGTCAGAGTCAGTCAGTTTCTGTCAGACTCAATGCTAACATTTTATTTTCATCTCTTTCTCTCTTCAGATCGCTGCGCTTGGCTTCCTTCAAAAGGATGCGTATCAATCCTCTGCCATTGTAATTAATTAAAATGTCCTCCAGTAAACGTAGTAATATGTTATCTTCTACGTGACAATCGTGGATGTGTAAATGGGATAGTTTATTTTACTGAATTTTATGCAATTTCTTTAGGGAAGGAATCACTTCATTCGATAATCCGTTTGTAACAGAATTGACTGTTTACTTAGTATACTTTTTTTTATTCCCCGCTTCTTGATGAACCACTTATGTCATATTTTGTAGTGCATGGTTATTTTGTTGCAGGAAATTCATCCAATACTTGAACACTAGGCTATTCTTCTCTTTATAGGTAGGATTTTTAATAGATTTTTGAATAAAAATGATCATTTCCATTATTCCCGCTGAGAAAAAACCAAATATCTTTAATATCCTTGAGGACATCTAAATTTTATGACAATTACCTTTAAAATGGGTCGTATTGATAAGCAGTTGATATCATTCTCGTTAAAATTATGTGAAGTGATTGATCTTAGGAAATTAAATTATTCGGGTATGTGACGGATTTTGTAACCGTTGCAAAAGTTACAAGGCTTTTTCCAAATAAAAAAATACTATATGAATCTCATAAACATCAGAAAATCTATTCCTATTGAAAATCTTGAAACTCCAGCATAAAATACTCTGAGGTCTTTGGATGTCAACGAAAAGTCGCCTGTATAATCTGAGTCAGTATTAGAAACTTTGAAATGTAACGAATATAATTAGTATTAGGTGATGGAATACCCAATTGTGTTTAGGGAGAGACTGTTTGTTTCCGTCATATAAAAGTGTCAACTCAGGCAAGAAATTAGCTTTCTGTATCCGTTATTCGTAAATTTAGTCGGAATTATGAGTCTGATGCATGGCATGACATTATTTTATCATCATGGCATAAACGTAGTGCAAATAATTCGTTGTATGTTGTACATAGGTTCAAATATATGCTGCATAGAAGTATAGTTTTTCAAATGATAACCTTGAGAGATTATCAATTAAGGACAACATTTGTGATGCGATTTCAAATAAAACAAATTGTCATCTTGATATTAGTGTAGCTGGCGCAGTGACTGGCAGAACTTAAGAGTACTTATCATGGCTAAGGAATGAAAAATAGAATTAAAATAAGTATGGGAAATAATAGAATAAAACTTTTTTAGGTTCACTTGTATATTTCAGTAGGCACGACCCGGGTTTCATAACATAGTCACATCTTCAGGTGACTGATCGTACATGCATCTTCTTTTGTAACAAGTCGGGTGCGACTGTAAGGACTTCTATCTGTCGGAAGGGAGTGGGGTGACAGATAGATGTCCTTCCGACAGAGAGATGTCCTTACTGTCGCACCCGACTTGTTATATAAAGAAGAAGCATTCATGATCAGTCACCTGAAGATGAAACCATGTAATGAAACCCGGGTCGTGCCTATCGAAATATACAAATGAACCATACAAAGTTTTATTCTTTTATTTTCCATAATGGAACGGTTTCACATAGTTGAAGTTATCAGTTATTAAAAGCAGTGTTTCTTCAGCTGTTTACTATCGACATTTATCTCATAGGCATAAGTATTAGGCACGATTGGTTTTCAAGTAAGAATCCTGGTAGATTGAATGAAACCAATGACAAAAATGGGGTATTTTTTAAAAATTGAATCTTAATGCCAGTATTTGTAAATTATTATTTCCTTGGTGATCGGAAGTGAGTAATTATATTTCTGCTTATATTACCATTCATTGATTTATACTTTTGTGGTAGCTGTTTCATTATATGCTCTTTTAATTTCCAATTTATTAATTACATTCAACAACTACGAGCGGCGGCACATAGAATTACTATATTAATTTATATTCCACATTGTAATCTCTGAAATGGAGAGGGGAAAGATCGATTTGTTGGGATTAAGCGAAGTAAGATGGAGAGACCAGGGGGACTTCTGGAGTGAAAAGTACAGGGTTATATACAGTGGAGGGGAAGAGAGCCAGCGGGGAGTGGCAGTTGTATTGAATGCAACATTAGGAAAAAGGGTGTTGAATGTGGAACAGGTAAGCGATAGAATACTAGCTATCGAAATCAAAGCGATACCGGCAAATATAGTCGTAGTACAGGTGTACATTAGGGCGGATCGGAAAAATCGATTTTTCGCGGAGAAACTTGGCCCTCTGGAAAAAGTTGTCAAAGTGACTCAAAATGAGGCCAGAAAAATTTGGGAACTCTAGGTCAACCCTAGACCCTCGCGCCGTGGCCATTTATGGGGATGGGGGCTGAAAATGGAAAAAGTCATGTTTTTAAATCGGTTCCCCATGGAATTTGTCGAGTTGTGGACCTTTAGGGCAAAATTTCGTCCATTTGTACGTATCTGCAGCCGTTAAGCCACAAATCGTCAATTTTGAGTGCGCGGCCGCGCGTAATATGCACCGCCCACGCAGCGTCGCGGCGCTACGCTCCGAAGGCCGCTCGAGCGTCTCCTGTCGGCTCGCGCCTCCTGCCCGGCGCCACGAACGCAGCAAAACTCATCACGGATGCGTCTTCCGTCGTTGATCTCATTAATATTAGATAATTAAACAATTTCCAGGAAATAACAATTACGGAAGAACTGTATGAAAGAAATATAACACACCGTCATCATTCAGGGAGTTAAGAAACACTCCTCGATTTTTAGCCTACTTTTACAATTAATTTTCAGTATGGAGAAAGAATGCAAAAATAATTAAAGTAGTAACCAGAGCTCACCACGTTGAGGTACCTGCACTATGAACTCCCCCGCCCACACACCCACTCATAGAATAGAGGAACGCATTTCCTTTATCAGATTATATGCTATCGAAAAAATAAGAAAGTGATCATTTTTAGTACCAGTCGGTTTATCATTGTGCAAGTATTCGTCTTTAAACTTTATTTTCATTGAACACTAAAGGTCATTATCGATTTTTTTTATTTTTGAAGTCGAGCAGATAAATGTAAAACTTACTCTATCACAGCATGAACTGAGACTAGGTTTTGAAGGTTGGCATTTTGGTTCTGCTTTCTAGTATTTTCTGTATTTCTTATTGTCTGTCGTTGTTGCGGATGCCATGAAGCTTGGGTTACCTCTTTTACAAATATTTCAAAAGCTTGCGTGTGACAAGGACAATTGTGTTCCACAGTTGAGCATTACTCAAATAATTATCGACTTTCTTCAGTCGTGAGATGCGATAGAGCACGAGTCGGTGTTCTCGTCTCATTTTATCAGCAGCTTGTAGTCTTCTACATCAAATTTAAAATCTGTTAACTCAAAAGTTCTTGGATTTTCGTCGCACGCGTATTTCTTCATGCCTCTTAAGATTATTTTCCACGAATCTCTTACACTTCCTCTCCATTGTCAGCAATCATCGGGAGGAGTGAATTTTCTGAGTGCCCGAAAAAACTGTTTCTCTGAATAACAGGATCAATGACTCTTTTAAATCTACTGGTAGATATCTTGATCAATTTAACAATTTCCATAAATTTACAGCACCAGCGTGTATACAATGGTTTTTTTTCACTGAAAATCAGACAGGTGCGTATACTTTTTGAATGACACTAGATTTTATAAAATAGCGCATGAATTTTAGTGGACACTTATAGCCTCAGTTGTCGGCTGGCCGTAGTGAGTTAACGAGAATGAGCCACATTTTTTGGAGTTCATCTGACCAAATTTTCCTTTGGCCACAGCATTATAAATTTCCCGAAGATACTGCTGGTCACTGCTCAGCAATCTCAAGTCTTCTTCGTCGGACAATTTTGTTGGAACTGGCTCGAATCGTATGATATCAAGAGTGTGGCAGTCTTGAAGGTTGGAGACAATAGGTCTTGCAAACAAATTTGAAACCTTAGTTTGCCCGTATAATGTTTCTACCAACTGCCGCAGTGCTAAGTCAATCAAGTGAAATTGGCAAATAGACCACTGTAAGGGACGTCGGAGTTTTGCTTCCAGAAAACGGATGACGCTTCCTTCATGACATGTATTCACTTTGGTGCCATCGCATCCAATCACTTTTAAATTTGAAAGTTCAATATTTTCTTTCGCAAAAAATCAAGAAAATGCAGATATGATGTTTCTTGCAAATCCTCCTGTGGGGGAGACAAAACCGAAAAATTGGGAGCCAGGCTCCAACTAACACGACATGTCCCTCCCTAACCTTAGATGGGTAAGTCCTCTTGCCTATTTTCTGCAGTTTGTTTCATCCTCTCTGCCGTCAAAATGCAGACCTTCAATTGTATTTTTTTATTCATTTGTCTTTGCTTTTACTGAATCTAGCATCTTCTTTTTCTGTCTTCGTAAGTAATGCCGGTCCACTACCTTTCACGTGTCTTCCGGAGTTTTGAGCTTTGCGTCGGATACAGTTGCGCTGACGATCATTGCTGCTGCTCTGAGGGACAAGTCACCAAAACTAGCACATACCTCCGCCACAGTTGACAATTGAAGACGCCTTTGCCCCGAAGGAGGTCCAGGTTGATTTTCATTCCTAATCGTATTAGGAACGTTGAGGTCCAAGTCGGTTGGTTCCTCGTCGGTTGAGTTTTCTCGAGATGTGGCGGAAAAAAATTCTTGATGCTCACTTTTTACCTCTTCAAGAATGAAAGATTTTGAGTCGACGCTCTCCGACGATCCTCTTCTGAGGTTTTTCTTTAATCGTCGAATTATTGAGGCATCCAATTCACCGGATACCATCTTTCGTTTTGTCCTTTGCTCCCTCAAAAATGCCGCTTCATTTGGGAGAACTTTATCCTCTTTCTAAATTAACACTCGTTAATTCTTTAGCACTGACACGCACAAATATCACATAGTTTCTGGGATTCATTAAAAAATATATTAATTTGTTATCGATTTGGCACCTTTCTTAGGCTTGCTTGCATTTTTTCTTAAGCCGTAGTACGTCGTATGGTACCGTATAATCATTTTAATCACACCATGTTTCGGAATGATTGGAATAGAGGTGCGTCTCCAAAGTTTGAACACTTTTTACGCCACCAGACTACTTGATAAACCGTAGGCTCCCTTCCTGCGCTTTTGTATCCATACGTCGCGAACATAAAAAAAATATTTTATCACTTCTTTAAAAGTTAGTACTGTCAATTCGTTTATGTGGACGGGACAGGAAAAAAGGTTTAGTATGTAGGGTTATATTACTTTCATACAGTTCCTCCGTAATTGTTATTTCCTGGAAATTGTTTAATTATCTAATATTAATGAGATCAACGACGGAAGACGCATCCGTGATGAGTTTTGCTGCGTTCGTGGTGCCGGGCAGGAGGCGCGAGCCGACAGGAGACGCTCGAGCGGCCTTCGGAGCGTAGCGCCGCGACGCATATTACGCGCGGCCGCGCACTCAAAATTGACGATTTGTGGCTTAACGGCTGCAGATACGTACAAATGGACGAAATTTTTGCCCTAAAGGTCCACAACTCGACAAATTCCATGGGGAACCGATGTAAAAACATGACTTTTTCCATTTTCAGCCCCCATCCCCATAAATGGCCACGGCGCGAGGGTCTAGGGTTGACCTAGAGTTCCCAAATTTTTCTGGCCTCATTTTGAGTCACTTTGACAACTTTTTCCAGAGGGCCAAGTTTCTCCGCGAAAAATCGATTTTTCCGATCCGCCCTAGTGTACATGCCAACAGGGGGGCATAGAGAAGAGGAAGTGGACGAAGTATATGACCAGTTGGAAGAATTTATCGGGAAAGTAAAGGGCAGGAAGAACCTAATAATTATGGGAGATTGGAACGCTGTAGTAGGGGAAGGGGGGGACGGAAGTGAAGTAGGGGAGTATGGTCTGGGTGTAAGGAATGAACGGGGCGAGAAAGTAGTGGAGTTTTGTAGAAGGAATAATTTAGTGATTACAAACACGTGGTTTAAACACCACCCTAGGCGTAGGTACACGTGGAAAATACCGGGGGATACTGGAAGGTACCAACTAGACTACATCATGATTAGGCAAAGATTCAGGAACGGCGTAAAGAATTCGCATAGTTTCCCAGGTGCAGATGCCGACTCCGACCATAACTTGGTGGTGATGAAATGTGAGATGAGACTAAAAAGGTTGAAAGTAGGAAGGAAAATAAAAAAAGTGGGATGTAGGAGCACTGATTGGAGGGAAGAGGAGGGAATACCAGGAGATTGTGGATAGATGCATGAGGGAAGAGGAGGGAAGAGGAAAAATAGATGAAGGATGGGAGATGATTAAGACGGGCATAAAAGAAGCAGCTGAGAAAACAATAGGAACAGTAGACGCTAGGAGGATCAAGAAACCATGGGTAACAGCAGAAATGATGGAAAGGATCGAGGAAAGAAGGAAATGGAAAAATGTACATACAGAGCTAGGCAAAAGGCGTTATAAGGAGATTAACAACAGGCTTAGGAGAGAAACAAAGAGAGCAAGAGAAAAGTGGTGGAGCCGGCAATGCGAGGAGCTGGAGAGACTCCAGAAAGAAGGAGAAATAGGCAGTCTGTACTCAAAGGTTAGAATGCTATCGGGAATCAAGAAATGGAAAACGGTCCCGTGCATCAAAGACAGAAGGGGAAATTTAGCAATGGAGCCAGAGGAGATCCAGCGTCGTTGGAGGGAATATGTTGAGGAACTATATGATAGCGAAAATAGGCCTATAAACTTGGACATAGGAGAGGAAAAGGACGTTGATGAGGATGACGTGGGCCCCGGAATACTGGATAGTGAGATAGAGAAGGCACTGCGAGAAATGAAGGCAGGTAAAGTGGTGGGGGTAGATAACATCCCAGCCGAGCTTCTGAAAAACCTAGGAAGAGGGGGAAGGGACAGATTTTATGAACTTGTTCGTAGAATATACGAGGAGGGGGCTTGGCCGGAGGATTTTGTAAAAACCGTGCTAATACCTATACCGAAAAAGAGAGTGACAAAGGAATGTGAAGACTATAGAACGATAAGTTTGATTTCTCATGCGGCAAAGGTAGTGCTTAGAATCATCAATAGAAGAATGGAAAAGAGAGCAAACGAATACCTAGGCGAGGATCAGTTTGGATTTCGGAAGGGGAGGGCCACTCGGGATGCGATTGCAGTGATGAGAATACTAGTGGAAAGGAATCTAGAATACAATCAGGACGTATTCGCGTGCTTTGTTGATTTCGAAAAGGCGTTCGACAGAGTGAGGTGGGACAAGTTAATGGAAATATTGCGGAAGATAGGAGTAGACTGGAGAGACAGGAGACTGATCCGGAATTTATACATGGCGCAGAAGGCGCAAGTGAGAGTAGCCGATGGAGAATCGGATTGGGCTACGATAGGGAGGGGAGTTAGGCAGGGCTGTCCGTTATCGCCGGTACTTTTCAACATCTATTCGGAGGAAATGGTGAGAGAGGCTTGGGATGAGCTGGAGACTGGAGTAAAGGTCGGGGGGAAATTGATAAAATCAGTGAGGTTTGCGGATGACCAAGCGCTAGTCAGCCAGTCAGCCCGTGGCTTGCAAAAAATGCTGGATGCGTTGCAGGGACAGTGCGAAAGATACGGGATGAAGATAAACCAGAAGAAAACGAAAGTTATGCGGTTTTCAAGAACAAAAAGGGCCAGTATAACGATAAAAGTGGGAGGTCAGAAGCTAGAGCAGGTAGAGCAATTTAGCTATCTGGGTAGTGTGTTGGAAGAAAAAGGGTATAGCAGTATTGAAGTGAGAAGGAGAATTGCATTGGCAAAAGAAGCTTTTACTCGTAGGCGTGAACTAATGACAGGGGCGTTGAGTAGGGAAGTGAAGAAAAGACTAGTGAAAAGTTTAATATGGAGCGTTGCACTATATGGGGCGGAAACGTGGGCTTTGCGAAAAGAAGATGAAAATAGACTTGGGGCTTTTTAAATGTGGATGTGGAGAAGGATGGAGAAAATAAAGTGGGTCGAAAGGAAAACGAACGACGAAGTGGTGGAATTGGTAGGAGAGGAAAGAAATTTGATAGATGAAATTAGGAGAAGGCAGAAGGTGCGGATGGAAAAGGTAATAAAAGGGGATGGTGTTTTGAAGGAGGTGATTGAGGGAAGAGCGTTGGGTAAGCGGGGAAGAGGGAGAAGAAGAACGGGTAGCTTGGATGGAATGATAGGTGGCAGGAGGTATGTGGGGCTGAAGAGGGACATCGTGTGAAATTTAGGGGGTGGGAAGAATTAAATGTCCATTTAAACCTACCTTCACCGGTAGAATACTTATAATAATAATAATAAATTGTAATCTCTAGCCAACTAGTGGCGTTCAGAAAACCTAATTCAACATTAAGGAAAACGTGTTTTTTCCTTTATTTTATGGTATCACTAAAACCGGATAATAGTTCGTGCACTTGATGGTATCATACGTCATTTGATCGTTACGATTAATTTTGAAGAAACTAGTTATATCCACAAAATGTATAATTTCCTGGATTAGTATTTTATTTTCGGAGGTTGACAATATTTATGAATTTATAATTCGAAATCATAAGTACTTAACATTATGGTGGAAATACCAGGTGGAGATCTTGGTGGAAATACCACGTTTTTCTTTCCTTCTTGATGCAATTCGGGACCTGGTTGTGACTTAACATATTTAATCTCGTGGGTATGTTTGATTCAACGTTTCAAAGAAACAACCAGCTCTTTCGGAGTTGGAGGGGAAACTAAGACTCCACAGGAAGCCAGATGGTACACCTGTGTCGCGGCAATTAGTGCACGTAGGCATGTCGAAGGGATAGACATATCGATGCGCATATTGCATTGCCAGGCGTGTAGAGTGCGCTCTATACACCCAGTAGGGCATTGATCGTCCATGCTCAGGAGTGGATGTGTGGATGAGGAAGCCTGGGCTGATTGCCAGCAGGGATTCATGGGAGTTGCAGTAAGGTGGGGTGGGGGTACTTGCACGAGGAGGTCGCTTGTAGCTGACGTGTTTCTCTCGTACCATTGCGATCTCCCCATCTCTCTCTCTCTCTCTCTCTCTCTCTCTCTCTCACTCTCTCTCTCTCTCTCTCTCTTTCCGTATCCATCCTCCCGTCTCGGAAACAGGGGAGCCATTAGGATATCCCTACTATATCTCGTCATACGTGTGTACCGCAGGTGGAGAGGGGTCTCGGATTTGAATCGGGTCTCAACAGTGGCGTAATTACCCTGTATGCGGGAAATCCTGCATGGGAAGGGATTATCCATTCTCCCTCTCCCCTCCTTTCCCAAGAAGGGAGGTTTCTGATGGCTCCAAGACAGTGCTCCTGGGACGCGACTTTGATGAGAGGCGTAGGGTTGGTCTCGTGATCGTGAAATTGCCCCCGTGTCGTGAATTAAGTTGTTTGGTGCGTGCATTGAATCGTAATCTATTCGAATATTTTGGCTCTGAGCCGGTGGATCCTTGATTGATAAATGAATTTTCCGAGTGGGCGGATCAAAGATTTATGATTTTAGTTATACTCAATGGAATCTGATTCTTTTTCGCTCATCTTACGGGCATTTTATCCAGATAAACAAAAACATATGCCGATGAATGACGGTTTAAAGGAATTAATATCTCTCATCTAACAAATGCATTTAATCACAGCACTGTGTTTTGTCATCAAGTAATGGTGGCAGATTTGAGTTTTTATATGCTCCAACTGCTGCTACCTACATCTACATCTATACGATACCCTGCAAGCCACCGCGAGGGTGTGTGGCAGGGGGTGAAGATCACCAGGCATGCACTACTAACATGCAAACTAGCAACTATATTGTCTCATGCAACTTGATTGTTAGTGTCTAAAGTATTTAAGGGGTAAGACATGCACTACCTACAACGGCTACATCTCATTGTGAGGATAAATTCCATGTCCATATGCCCGAGGCGGGAAGCGAACCCGCAATCTTTGGGCTTGTCAGATTGGCGCGTTACCGACCTTGATATATTGGCCAGAATTTGTTTATCTAATTCAAAGGACTTTTGCTAAAGTTGATTAATTAATAAAATTGATGTACTAGTGCGAGTTTATATAGCCGAATGAATACTAATGTACTACTCTTGGGAAGTAAAAATCTGACATTGGCGATTTGGTTGGTAAAGCGCCAGCCAGGTAATCCAAAGAATCGCGGGTTAGAACCCTGTAACGGGAAAGGGTATTGTGTGTGCGGTAGAGAGCTGAGAGTTATGTTAGATGGTTCGATGTAACTACTGCTAGTAGATCAACTTAAAATTAAATTATAGTGACGCTTGGAAAGATACGAAGCTTTCCTCAATGATTGCCCTAGCAAGTGACTTCGGTTGGATGAATTTTTAAGAAAGTCTTAATACTCACTCTTTATTGAAGCATAAAATTATGTAAAATACTGAATACTCTGCCAAAGGAACAAGTCAAGTTGATGGACATTGGTTTCTTGAATAAATAGAAAGGGATTGCGGAATGTGTAGATAACTCTGCGACGAAAACTATTCCCTCGCTGGTGGATGATGTGGCTCATAGTAGCTGTGATAAAGATCTCTTTTGATGAGGAAGTATCCGCAATAATACAGACTAATGGAACAGTTGTTAATTTGAAGGAACAAATAGCTGGAGTGATGTAAATATTTTCTATTGGTATCCCTAACATTTAGAAACAAAGTGATAGATATAGATGTTGAAGTATATGTTTTAAGGGAATAAATATTCTTACCACAGTGAAAATGAAAAACAGTCCTTAATCTCTTTCTATTCCCTCTAAAATAATCTTGTTCTACATTAGGGAAACTACAGGCATTGCACACATAAAATTCATACTTTTGTGTATCCGCGGATATTATAAAACCATTGAAATGAGCAAAAATATTTTTGTATCTAAATCTTCACTCACTGTTCATACGTTATCTGTTAATTGTATCATGTCTCGGCGGTAAATATGGGGCACAGTATTTGAAGATTATCAATGAGCTAAATATTTTCAAGGAGCTATCCTTAGTGGGCTTGCTATTGTGTTTTATGATATGTCTGTATTTTCACGTCACAAATTATACATGCCAAAGAAAAGTCCAGCTGCACAGAAGTACTCAAGAGGGAGCCTGAAGGCTCTTATGGCTGTTATTTTGAAATCCATATATTTCATCTTTCTCTATTCTCCTGGGATTTTTTTCACATCATCTAATCCGTCAATGTGGCGGTAAATGATTTGATAAGGAGTATGAGGGTGTGCTCTCTCTTTTCCTATGTAAGTTTGTGTCTTTTACGTTATACAGGCTGTCGGTATCCATCTCGACTCCAATGTGACATGTTTATCATTATTGAATTTAGTTAACCAAGGTGAAGAGTTTGAATATAGCAGTGATAAGTACATTTTCAGAAATTTTGTGGTCGATTTGGAATCAACAGATAAGTGATCACAGTTTTTCATGATTTCTCCGCCTTCGTTGAAAGCGACATCAAAATTCAGAGTGGATTTTTTGGCTCTTGAAGGTGGCTTGCTCGAGCTAAAGCGTGGCTGGGTTGGCAATAAATCTGTTCTAAGAGATGCTTGTGATTGCCGGGCTGTAAGTTAAGGACGTACAGTATTCATGGTTTTCACGGCCTGGGAGGATCGCTATGTTTGCTTTCCCATGCTCGTTCGACTGAAAGAAAACGTATGAGCGTATCGAGTGGCGATGAGCGAAGCAGCTTGGAACGTCTTACGTATTATGACTGAGCGTAAGCGTGCACGCTCTCACAGAGATTCTTAATCCCCGGGGAAATCCTCAATGCGTGACGCCTTCTCCCCGAGACCCATGTTTTCTCCCCTCTGCATTTCCATCTTAGGCGCCTGTAATTTGATCCTTGCGCCTTCGTGGACTGCAGCAGTTGTCTTCACGTCTCCCTACGGCTTTCACAGGACTTCTCGAAGGATACGGTTGGCACGGGAGGATGGTTGTATTGTCACACGTCACTAGTTATCAATCCTAAGATTTGTTTGACATAACGCTCCACTCCATTCTTGTATCGTTTAACTTCTTAATGTTTACACGTCTTTTCTTCTACATCCTTCTATAGTAGGTACTTGCTGCAGATAAATTTTACCTTTCTTTGCCATTTTCTCTATCCCTCTTTCCTCGACAACTGTCAAATATGGTGATACTCCCTCCCCCCTTGCCACACGCCTTCAATGGTCTTGCAGTCAGTAGATGTAGATGTCTTCATCAGATCTTCATGTCTCAAGATATAGCCAATTACGGTGTCCCGTCTTCTTTTTAAAGTTCTGATTAGACCTCTATTTTCTTCTCCTCATCCTTCGGTAGGGTCATCCGGAGCGTATTTAGATTTGTAGAGATACTCGGACTTACATCTGTGTCATTCCATGCCAGATTTACCAGATGATTACCCTTAGGGTAACCAATTTTGAAAAAATTCGGCAGAACTCTACCATTTGATACGAAAACGAACACTCCAATGTCCTTTTTGCAATACATGCAACCGTAATGGTAATGCTGGAGTAGGCATAATGCTCAGAAAGAGCGCCGGAATGCGTGTGAAGAGCTTCCTGCAATACAATGAAAGAATAATAATGGTGAAGATCGAAACCAAACTTGTAGATACCGTAGAGGTGCAGGTTTACATGCCTACGACGGACTATGAAGATGAAGAATTGGAAGACGTCTACGAAGATATCATGGATGTTATGAAACAGATGAGAGGAGATGAAAACCTAATTATTTTAGGAGACTGGGACGCCATCGTCGGCGAAGGTCAAAATGGAAGAATAACTGGAAAATACGGATTGGGAAACCGAAACGAAAGAGGAGAAAGACTGATGGAGTTCTGCACATCACATAAGTTAGTGGTCGCCAACACTTTGTTTAAAATTACAACCGAAGAATACACAACAGAAGAAGATACACATTGAAAATGCCTAGAGGCAGAAGAAGATTTCAAATAGACTATATTTTAGTGAAGCAGAGATTTAGAAACCAAGTGAAGGACTGAAAAAGCTACCCTGGGACAGACATCGACAGTGACCATAATTTAGTGATGATGAAATGCCATATAAATTTCAAGAAATTGAAGAAAACAAAGAAGAATATATGGCAAGTAGAAAAACTAAAAGAGGCTCAACACCATCTGGCATTTTAAAAATCCGTGGGAAACGACATAGGAGAGAACGTGAATGAGAAAATAGTGGAAGAACGTTGGGAAAACATTAAATGTGGACTGCAGGAAGCCGCAAAAGAAGTTCTTGGAAGAAGAAAATTTGCCAAGAAGAAGCCATGGATCGCGGAGGAAGTCTTAGACTTGATTAAAGAAATAAGAAAGTACAAGAATGCGAAAACTGAAGAAGGGCAGCTTTGCTACAAAAGAATAAGGAACGAAATAAGTCTCAAAGCAAGGAAATTTAGAGAGATGTGGATGAAGAATCTATGCGAAGATGTACAAAGCAACCTTGCACTTGGAAAGGTGGAAGCTGCCTACAGGATAGTGAGGAACCACTTCAAGGAACGGAGCGCAACATGCAATTTCATAAGGGACAAGAATGGAGATTTTTTGATTGAAAACGAGGACAAAGTCAAGAGATGGTAAGAATATCTGGAAGATTTATGCAACGGAAAAAATCTCAGCACAAAAGCTATTGAAGAGGGAAGCGAAGTCGAGAAGGATGATATGGGAGCATCAATATTAAGATCGGAATTCGACACTGCAGTAAGGGACCTTCGGATGAATAAGGCTTCTGGTATTGATGATGTTCCTGCAGAACTAATTAAAAATGCAGGAGAGAAGACATTAA
Source organism: Platycnemis pennipes (assembly GCA_933228895.1). Lineage (NCBI taxonomy): Eukaryota > Metazoa > Arthropoda > Insecta > Odonata > Platycnemididae > Platycnemis > Platycnemis pennipes. Next base: position 61,845,514 of record OW121853.1, read on the forward strand.
CTCATCTTTACAAAGCCATCTGCGACATGTACTCAACAGGAGAAATTCCAAGGGACTTCAAGAAAAACATCATCATTCCTATTCCCAAGAAGAAGAGAGCGAAGAAATGCGAAAATTTTAGGACTATAAGCCTGACGACACAAGCGTCGAAGATACTGACCAGGATCATCTACAGAAGAATTGATCGAAAATCAGAGGAGTTCCTGGATGAATGTCAATTCGGATTCAGGAAAAGTAAGGGTACAAGGGAAGCAATATTGGCCCTTAGGCTGCTCATAGAGAAGAGAATGGTAAGGAACAAAGAACGTTCATTGCATTTGTGGATTTAGAGAAGGCCTTTGACAACGTGGATTGGGATTCAATGCTTGGAATTCTGAAGGGAATTGGAGTGTCCTACAATGATCGAAGAATTATACACAGTCTGTACAAAAACCAAGTAGCTGTGATTAAATATGGACCAAGCTGTGAAGAGGCAAGAATAAGGAAAGGAGTGAGTCAAGGCTGTGCACTGTCTCCCGTAATTTTTAATGTTTACATCGAGAGAGTCATCAATGAAATCAAAGAGAAGTCTTTTGGAGTGACTATCCACGGAGAAAAAATATGCATGCTGCGATTCGCTGATAACATAGCACTCATAGCAGAGACAGAGAGGGATCTGAACAAGATTCTAGGAGCCATGGAAAGGACAATGACCAGATATCAGCAGAAGATAAATAAGAAGAAGACTAAGATATTTGTGTGCAGCAAAAGAGAAGAGGCCAAAACCTACGTTAAACTATGGAAGCAAAAAATTGAAGAGGTGAAATAGTGCTGTTACCTGGGAAGCAGATTAACCAACTATGGACGAAGCAAGAAAGAAATAGTGAGTAGAATAGCTCAGGCAAAGAGGGCATTCTATCAAAGAAGAATCTACTTACAGCTGGAAATACAAGCTTGGAAGTAAGGAAGCAATTCATCAAAACGTATATCTGGAGCTTGTTTCTTGAAGACAGTGAGGCATGGATGACGATGACAGCAGCGAAGAAGAAAAGGGTAGAAGCATTCGAAATGTTGTGTTACAGAAGAATTATGAAGATCAAATTGATCGACCGAGAAAGTAACGAGGAAGTCCGAGGAAGAGTGGTAGAATTAGAGAAGTCTGCTGACAACTCTAAAAAGTAGAAGGGGCAACTTAATCGGCCATATATTGAGACACGATGGCCTGATGATGAGTATCGTCGAGGGAAAAGTGAACGGGAAGGTTGGAAAAGGCAGGCCTCGTATGAAAAATATGATACAGGTTGTGAAGGATGTAAAAGAGAAGAATTACGTCACAATGAAAAGGTTGGCCGATAGAAGAATCGAGTGGAAAGCTGCGTCAAACCAATCCTAGGATTGTTGACCAATGATGATGATGCAACCGTATGCGAGATATGACAGCGTTACTGCGTTATACTTTCATAGAAGTTACTACACATTTGACGGTACATCTCCAAGGCTACTAAAACAATGGAGAGGCAAGGAGGAGATGAAGAAAAGGTGATTTTTACGTATATATTTCTTGTCTTGGTTCAGTTATGGACATCATCAGTTGTCATCACACATTAGATTGCTTTGAAGTTGCTTTACTTGATTCAGCTCTAGGCAAACGTTATAATTTCGTTATTCTTCCCTTTTATTACGTAATATTTAGATAATCCATTACTTGCTTCAGTAGTATTACGACTCTCTCTATGAACGACAATTGAGTGCGTTGAAAATGATTTCCAATCACTTCTGCTATGCTCTTGCTGTCCGCAAAAAGTGACGTTTCATACCTCTCTGTCATTGCTTCCTCATTTTTTTAGCTCTAAGCTGCCATTTTAAGATTAATATTTATAAATATAACAGCTTCAGAAATGCAATTCGCCCTGAATTTCAACTTTTACCTCAACCTACGAGATGATATTGATTCCAACCTAATTATTCTAATATATTTCATACACTTCTAGAAGCATTGTATCTTGTCCCTTATTTATCGATTTTAATCAATGGAAAGGGGAACATTTTCCGTTTTCTCAGTACTTTTCCTGAGTATTCTTATAAATCTGTTGGCTTTTCGTTGGCTAGTTCGCATATTTACCGGATCTGCTTTCCCTACTCAGAAAGTTTTTGGTAGTGGAAACACGTAATTATTTCACCGATTCATGGATTGCGATTTTTATGTCATTGATGCTAATTTATCGTTTGATTGAACTATTCCGGTTCCTAAAATTTATTTCCTTTAAGTTTTTGCATTCGTTTCAGTGCCATGGGAGTAACTTCCACACGGCACTCGTAGTTGGGGCCGGGATTCCACTGAAAAAACCTATTTCACAGATGGGATTCGATCCCGGGAGTATTCTTGCCACCACTCTATCCAACCCTGGTCTAGTAGGATTTTCAGCTGATGGAATGCACGTTCGTCTTTTAGACTTAAGCCTCTTAGCATGAGGTGGATTTCGTTTGAGGGGATACAGAGTGGGGACAGAGCATAAAGGGGTATGGGAGAAACGGATGAAGGAGGAGGAGGATGAGAAGAAAAGATGGGATGAGAAGAAGGTGAATTAGGGGGATGTTTAGCTTACCCCGGAATTGGAGACAGCTTTGTCTTTTAGTGAACGATAAGATTAAAGAAGTGAGATAATATTAGAAAAATAAGCTGCATCACATAGGTTCAACTATGCGTTCTTTCCTTGAACAATTCAAGATCATAATAACATGGAGATTTCTCACACCATGTTGCCGTCATAAAAATAAATTTTCATTAACATGAACATGCAATCGCACACACTAAATTAATAGGTACAGGCCAAGCAAACGAACAAAGATACGATCTGGGTGGTGTACTTTTGGTGGATCTAAGCATGCTTGCATGAACCCGTAATATATGTAATGCGTGTTTGTAGCACTTATCATATGTTTCCCTGCATGTGGGATGAAAAGTGGAATTTTCACTGTGTAACCAATAATATTCATAATAATCCCTCATTCGGTAGACAATATAAATTAATTTGATTGCATGCATGTAGTTTGTAAAAGGTTGGTGATATCTCATCCCCTGTCGCACACCTCTAGGTAACTTGCAGGGTAGTCAGTAAATACAGATTAGAGAGATAGATAACCCGTGAGCCATAAGAAAACATTATAGACAACATAGTAACGAAAAATATAGGTGAAATCGTTGCACGCTACAGAAATGATAATTAATGTATTTAAAGAAATGCCTTTCTAAACAGTTCATTACTTCATTACTATGTAGATACTTTCAGCTTTATGTGACTCTAGAATGCATATCTATCATAATTTCATGAAGTAGTAGCATTTTTATACCTCTTACTTGCATGTAATCATGTGTAGTGATCTTTAACTCCTTCCACACACCCTCGAGATGTCTCAAATTACGTGTATGTATCTTTTAAGAAGAGATTTTGACATCGCTGTTCTCTTCCTCATGTAATCAACGACTCGTGTTTTGGATTCCTTGCTGTATATCCTTCTCTTTGCATGCACTGTCCCGTAGTGTATTTAACTCCTCTTCAATCAAATACCGAAGGGATCACCTCACCATAGCATGATATAATATTTATTTTGGAAATTAATTGATTATTATTTATGCGATCAGAACGTAACTCATCGTTCTTAACAAAGACTGAAAAATTTTATTATGATTTTAAGTCGAAGAATCACTGGATGATTCGAACTCTTGTTAATATTAGAATTTCTTATTTATCTTAGAAATAGGTTTTTTTCTTTATCGTAGGAAATTACTCAAGGTGATGCTATAAGGGTATCTTTGTGAAGCAAATTTGATCAGTTTTTCAAAATAATTTTACTGTGGTATTCGAGTAGAAGCATCGCTCGAGGAAATACCTCGAAATGATGTGTTGAAAGATTTTTTAGAACAAAGTTGAAACTCTTCTCCAGCCGCTAATTAAGGAGACGCAATGCAAATTAATCTTATTTACAAAAAAATACGTCTTTTGGCAGCCCTTTGGTGTGGCTAAAGGCTCTCAGGCTTCTACTTAGAGAAACAGTGGGATTCTGAGTTTGTTCATGCTGATGGCTAGCTCACGTCGTTCAAAATCCGTCGCAAACATGACCTTGAGATGGTTACATGACGGAGGCCAATTGGTTCTCAGAGCACCAGTGTGAAGTCCCGTCATTCCAGGAAGCTGGGCCCTTCCCTGAAAACCTGTCACCGCAGACAAAATATAATTCTAGATAGTTTAAATAATTAATGCTTATAGGGGTATCGAGACTATGCTCGTAATGTATCCCAGTCGTGGCGGTCTCGACGCTAATTTAATCAAGGTAGGAAGAGGGGATTTTACAAGTTAAGCGAGGCTGAGTGAGACATAATTAATTTATCTCTCGGAATAGCTTAAGTGTGGATTATTTATACTGGTCCTCTATCGCTTTACTTAGGTTTTTATGATCCATTTGTTTTCTTGGACCTTTTCTGAAATTTTTCACTTTCATACCTCTGCTCAGCATGCCTCTCTCCTTTCCTCATCTCATATAAAATGCGTATTAGTTTCCTTTCTTCCTCTCCACTGTTTAGTGACCTTCGTCAAGTATATTCGGTGCCATCCTTAACTGTCGGTTCCAAATCAAAACTATCTCGAAGTTGTGTCACATTAATTTTTCTTTAGGTGGTTGGAGCGGTAATGGTGGGTCATTGTACATTGCAATACTTTTACAAGTACTTAAAAAATGCCATGACCACATTTAATCTAAGTAAAACTAATTATATGGTACCGTGTATAGTTGCATGTCAGTGGTGCATATTTGATGATATCCACCCCATGCCACACACCCTCGGGGTGGCTCGTAGGGTATTATGCAGATGTAGATAAACATGCCGTCATGGAAATTATATAAGAATTTTATATTGTATTTTTGCCGTAATTAAAGCATATTATGTCATGGTTACTGTTGATAGTTTTCTACTCAGTATTCCAAATTTGTGAACTTTGTATTTAAACATTCTTTTTTACCTTTGAGTCGGGGTTGCACAGTGGGATTTGTTAGTAGTTATTTCATTGATATGATAATTATTATTATACGTTTAAAATAAAGTCTATAAAAGTGTTATGGAATGGGGACGTTAGCTCGGAACCGAAATCGCTATTTTGTACACGAAATTGTTAGATGGACATGAAAAATGAATTTTAGTGGAAAAATGAATCTTCTAACCAGAGCGATTCACTTATAAATCAAAAATTAAAATAAACAAAAGGCGAGGTACACCGAGCGATCTGCGCTAAGGATTTCTACGTCATCCACCTCCCGTCCTTGACTGTGTTGAGGAAGAACGGGTGGGGAGCGGAGGTTGGGTGCGGAAGTGGGGAGGAGAGGTCTGTCTTGAGAGATCCTCTCGCAACCATTTCCTTTGGCATAGTCAGCTCTGTGTCTCCCATTGTGATAAGGCAAAGGAGCCTCGCGGTCTCAGCTGTGATTGGACGAAGTGGATGATGTACAAGTCCTTTGCACGCCCACTTTTCCGAAAGGGCTGAGCACATCAGTTTTTCACCACATGTAACTCGAGAACTATTTTGACGGATCGAAGAAAGGAAAAATACAGGTCCTTTCATTGTACAAACTCTTATCAAATTCTCTCTAAAAAATATGGTAAGCGACCCTATTATAACGAAATGTGTCTCATGTGTAACAAGGTTACGCGTTAAAAAAAGCGTCGAATCACCAAAACATCAAATCGGTAAAATATATTTTTTTACACTTTTATCCATAACTATCTCACGAATAAGCACACGTGTATAAAATTTCACGCAAATCTGTGCATATCCAAAAATCGCTTCAGCTGCTTTAATGGGATGCCAGGCTTGTAGAATGGAGCCGTTCCAGTGTATCCACCCCCCAATGCTGTGTTTGTCGCTAACACTCCTGGAGTGAGGAAGCATTCCCGACCCGCTTAAAACCCTCACGGGGACATCACCCAGAAGAGAGAAGATATCTCGTGTGTTGTGCTCGCGTGATTGTGTGTGACCGCGGTCAAACCTTCCGAGAAATTGGCTTAGCTCCCCACCCCCTTAATCCCTTGAAATATTTCTCCCAGTCCTCCGCTTCGGGAAGCACTCCCTCATTCTTCCCCCTCGCGGTCGTCTTCCTCTTTTGCTCCTCGCCACCTGATGTCACACCCATCCTGACGCCCTCGCTGTGTGCCTACTGCTTGGGGGTGAGCGCGAGCGAGAAAATAGTGCAGGACACGGTCGTCCAACCGCCTTCCCACACCCTCGCCGCCCTCCCTGAATGCTACCACCGTGTTTTGCTCGCATGCGGTGGGGGTGAGTCTCCCTCGGCATCAACTGTCAACCTCGGGAACAAATAACCTCCTTTCGAACACGAGTGCGAAAACTTTTCCTCGTAGGATTTCGGAGGGAACTCACTTAAGATCGCTGAAGTTTCGCAGCGGAGGGAAAAGAACTGTATCCTCCTCCGTGATATTAAGTTACTCCAGGAAATCTCATATGTCTCTCGTCTTTAGTGACAGCTGTTATTTTTTTTGGTACGTGGTGGTAGTTGTCATGATTTAAGGTTTCCTACGGATCGTGGGGTATTAAAAGGCCGATGGTTCGGAATAAAGTACTATTTCACGCAGACCGAAGCGGTACAAGTTTCGTAGTTTATACTGACATCTTTAGTTTTATCAATGCAACATGTTTTAGGAATAATGTTTTAAATAAGCTAGTGAGTGGACTATGTAAAAGGAGGCAAGGGCGAAACAAATTAAAGATTGTACCTCCTATTACTTTGATAATTAATAGTATTAACTCTTAATCATTTAGTTCTAGGTAACTTCTGAATATATATCTAGCATGTTTCCTTAAAGTAGTAGTATTCTACCTCTTATTTGCACCTCTTATTGTACCTTTTTATTTGGATATATGTAGCGCATACACGGAGATCATTCCCCACTGTCACCCACCCACAGACACCCTTGTAGTGGCTTTCAGGGTATTAATTAAATGTAGATGTATTAAACGGTGTGTTTTCATGATACTTATGTTTGACAGTGAGATAATGTAGTTAGCCGTAAGTCAAATCCCACTGACGTACCCAATTGAAGGGAAAAGAATTTCACAATATATGATTAAATTTAACTTTAGTTTATTTTTCCTTGAAATATTTATCATAAATTACCACCAAGTAACACCTGCTTCGCTGTTTAAAAAAGTCTGACAAAATAAATACTTCGTTAATATTTTGCATACGAAAGTCGTAGTAGGGATTTGGCTTATTTTTCTGATTAGGAGCTACTTTAAGCAACCATCAATGAATTATTATCCTTTGCAAAGAGTATTTAACTCTTGTGCGCCATTCCTCCTCAGCTCATATTTTTAGAGTTGGCTTAATGGCTATTTATCATTCAATTATGTTGCCCTAACTTATTTTTCTCGTCGTCTTTCCTGCGGCAATTTTGCTTAAATTTTCAATCCTGTGATTTGAATGAATCACCACATTTATTTCGCTTCATCTGCCTGTTTTGAGGCTCTTCTTGATTCAATATTATCTTACCGTTAGTTTTAGAAGGCTCCTGTGGTGTAAGTACGTTCTTACAATGTTCTATATTACTAGTTCTTGGACTAATAAACCTCGCGAGAATGATCGATTATAACTCAACTTTGTCATATTCCACAATAACTTTTAAAAGCTCCCTACCTGTTTCAACGCAAGTGTATCATTTTCAAGGGACAAGGTTTTTTTTACAGAATAATAAAAAGTTAAGGTGTTTTCGATTATGGAAAAATTGCACCATGCTAAGGCCGAAGTTGTTTCAATGACTTGCGAGGATGTTTTCAAACGATGTTTGTTTTTAATGGCATTTGGTTCTCTTATGGTGAGTCGACTTATATCGTAGGCAATAATTCAATGGTTTGAAATCACGCATATTTTTATGAGTGATCACAGCGGGTTGCCTGTCCAATGGGATTTTTAACCATCGTGTTTCTCTTTCACAAGGCTTATATTGCCATCTGAAGTGTTTTATGTCAGGATAATGTAGTAAGGTTGTCTTTCATCACGACGCATCCGATGGAAAGGAATGTGGCTCATAAATTAATCGCAACTATGACACCTCCGGCGCAGCTCAAGAACGACATGGTACATATGGATTTTGTTTGGGATATCGATTTAACTTGTATTTGTTTTAAGCCTTCCTTAATGATTTTTTATGAACGTTCCCTATATGTTTTAAAGATTTTGCTTGTTTTGAATAAAGTATTAGACCTTGGATTGCTCCAATTTAGAGGTGGGAAGGGAATACGATTTAAAGTTGCAGGCTTAACTTTATGGAACTCACTCACAGGAAATGAATTTAAAGTTTGTACGTTCCACTCCTTCATTATAATCGACCATGGTTTAGACACATTTAATATCATTATCAAAGTCCTTGATAATGATAGTAATTGTGTCGAAACCGTGGTAGATGATAAAAAACATGTGAAATTAACAAATATTTAATTCATTTCCTGTGGTAAGAGAGGCGTGAGATATGAGATAGCATTATTTAAAATTCTCTTAGTGCTCAGCTTTTAGATTTGGAGGCTGCGCCCTAATATGGAAGATATAAAGAGCATCTAGTCATATAAATCATTGAATTTTGTCTTAAATAGTATGCGTCACCTTCGTTGTGAGAAATTTTCATTTGTGTTCATATTGCTCCATCAGCAGGCGGTGTTGGTTTCCAACTTCACTTCCATGGTGTGGCTCCAGAGTGGAGGTGAGAGACCATTTGGCTTCCCGAAACGACAATCTTGGGAGGAAAGTTACACACAATTGACCAGCTACATTCTGTGCGTCTGGAATCTTGAGAGCTATGGGAAAGGACCTCTGAAAAGGTAGGGTTCATCCTGAGACGTGTCTGAAAGAAAAAAAGACAAAAGGTGTCGCATCATTATTACTTAATGAATTGCCAAACCGTGAAAATGTATCGCGGTTGATGAAATTTCAATGGCCAGAAGTCAGCAACTGTGTGGCCCTTTTTCTTTCTTCGTCGCTTCCGATTTATATTACGACCGTATTTGTTTCGAGCCGTAAACTATTGTTTGTTAGTTAGTTATTTAGGGGAGGCGAACGACAGCTAAGATCATTTTCACCATGTAAGCCAGGTGAGTAATTGGATACGTGTATACATTTTTCAAGGAAAGGAGAAAGGTGGAGTGTAACACGGCGTTGACATTAGCTTGCTCTTAAAAAAATGCACCAAGGAGAAGACGCGTCGCGACGTCCCGTCCGACGGACGGAGTACTGAACTCGAAGTACTCTCTGCAAAACCCTCAAGTGGGGACTGTGATTCAATTGTAAAATCTGCCTCAGCCGGAACTGGAACCCGGGTACTCGGGATGGGAGGTCGGTATCCCATCGCAACAATCCAATTCAATAGGCTAGGAGTAGCGAAACGTTTTCAGCCTTCAACCCCTTTCAGGAATGCTTCGACTTTTCATCCACCCCTTCCCCCCTACTCCCCAGTTGGGATAGAATCAAAGATCTTGTTTTGGGCGAATCACGCCTTTAATGCGTCGCTGCGACGGGCTGAAACTGATACATAGACAGTAGGTTGAAAATACGATATCGCCCTCACATACATGATATTTGTAGTAATCCACAAGCAAATATTCCTTAATTGATATCTCACATATTCTCTTAAATATTTATTCCTCTTTATTTGAAAATATCAAATATTGTTCTTAAATATTTTAGTAGTTAATTTGTTCCAGTACTCTTTCATTATAAACTTAAAATTAAAGTATGATTTGTAATAGCAATATTTGATTAACCTTTTTCCATCGACCCCCAATTAACCTCCGAGCTTGATTCGACCCCAAGCAATGTCGTATCGATTAAACGGTGTCATATTGACCCTTTGAAATGTCATATCGAACCCTAGCAATGTCATATGGAACCCTAAAAATGCCATAACGATCCCGAACAATGAAATATCAACCCCTAACAATGTCATGTCCACTCTTGGATGTCGATATCCACCACGTCGAAAACTCCTGCCCTATAGACCTAGGTGTTTGACATTATGTTTCAAAGTATAATTTTGTTGCGCCCTTTCACTCTTGCGTTGGAATCCGTGGCTGTTGATGATACGCGGGCATGACTTCCCAAAGGTCGAGAGAAGGTAACATTCAAGCAGACGCAGCGTTCATTAACTTCAGAAAATCGTTTAATAAGGTGCCCCACTTTAAGGTATTAAGATAATTTAACATCCCACGGGATAGACAAGAACACAATAAGCTGGATAGAAGACTTTTTAAACGAACGCTTTCAAAGGGTACTATTAGATGGTGAAGTAATAGTTACACCCACGATCTTAGAATACTATTATTCTAAGATGTTCTTTCCGGAAGATATTCTTCAGGGATGCGTGATAGGCCCAATTTTATTTCTTCTTTACGTAAGTGACTTGAACACATGGTTAAAAATAGTAAGGTCCGTCTTTTTCCCGATGATGCAGTATTAGGAAATTAAGGATACAGATGACACAGTCAGTCTCTAGCAAAGAATTTCGATGCGATTGGTGTGTTACTTGGCAGCATGAATTAAATTTGAAGAAATGCGCGGTAAGGAACTTTTTGAAAAAGAATTGCTTTCCCCGAAATACTTATTTCATCAAACAAAATAAAATGCGTAACGTAGAATCTATTAAATACCTAGGCGTAACTATCACTGAGGACGTCATGGGGGAAATAACAAGTGTAGCTAACCGTAGATTAGGATTCGTACAAAGGGTTCTTGGCAAATACGTTGAGAGAGTACGAGAAAGATGATAATTTAGACTTGTGAGGCCTCATTTAGAATATACCGCTGGTATATGGGATTCATACGAAGAAAGAATGATAAGGGAATTAAGCGTGTGTTAAGGAGATCACCAAGATTCGTTAAAGGCCGTTATGATAACTGTATTCGTGTTACGAGTTTAATGGAAGAAAGATGCTAGGAATTACTGTCAGAGTGGTGTTTAAAATTTAGGCAACACCTCTTAAGGAATTTTGAAGCCGATTTGTTTATAGAAGACATTAGATATATATTAAGAACTCTTGCGTTTCATGCTAGGCTTGATCGTTATACATGATAAGAGAGACAGATTGTCGTACCGATATATTTAAAATGTGATTTTTCCCGCGTACCATAAGAGAACATAATAGGCAGCATAACAAATGGATAGGTAGGTGAAATATTGTTAGGGGGGGTCTGTAGTGCATGAGCCATGTTTAAACGTTACTAACCTATACGTGCTAGGAAAATAGAGGTAAATATTTGCAGAGAAATGCCTTTATAACCAGCAATAACTTCATTATGATGTATTTACTAGGTAACCATCTAGTTGCACGTGAGTATTATATCTAACATGTTTCCATGTTGTAGTAGCATTATAGCTCTTAGTTGCATGTAAGTAGTGTTTGGTGATCTTCACCCCCTGCCACACACCCTCGCGGGGACTCACAGGGTATTACGTAGATGTAGGGGTCAAATACTGACTCGGGCATGGATATTGTTATTGTCTTACGAGCAGGCTTTGGCGCCATACAACATTGTCAGTTGGAGTACCTTAGGAACCGAATTCCATAGCATCTTCTGTTGAAACGTGTCGAATCGGTTGAATGGATCTTGTTGGCTCGGTCAAGGTCTCGTTCACTTGGCCGTCCAGTGCTGCAGAGGAGGCAATAAATGCATTTAAGATATATTTGTACTACGTCGGAGTGGTTTGGCGGCGGCGGTGGCGGAAGTGTTTAGTTTTCAATTTGCGAGCGCTCTCAAGCCACTTCGGAGGGAGCATGATCTTGAATGTCGGTCAGGAAGGAGCATTTTCGAGAGGGGGCCAGACAATATGGACCCACCGTTCCTTCTTCCCACTTTCCCTTCTTCTTACGCCTCCCTCGTCTAGCCTAAAACCCTGCTTTTTTTCTTGGACCCTAGTGGGTCTTGATGGACGTCGAGTACCTGCAGTGCTGCAGTCGGAAACCTTTTTCGGGGAAGGATTCCCTTTTCGGGTCCAAAATAAGTTTACTCTCTTCGCCAGCGTGTGTCAGCGTGCAAACCACGGATCTCGTTCTTCAGTTCGCCTCCCTTCATTTCCTTTCTAACCCAAAACAGCTGGTTATTAGCCTCAGGTAAAATGTTCACGCCTCATTCAGAACCCCTGCTTGACTCCATACGCTCTGGCGCCCCTTTGCAAACGTCGTCGAAAAGTCCTACTTGAAGGGTTTGAATGCAGGGTCGGTATTTGACATGAGTCTAAATAACTCATCTATGCTTATGTGAGAGTTAACTCTTGCTGTTTGAAGAGAAAGCTTTGTTGTTCCAAGGCGCGAACATGCCACTGTTGGAAGATGGAACGAATATAATAGCGTCTGTATTCCTGCTAATTTAGTTTAAAATATTGAAGAAAGTAAGAGATGTAGGCATTCTTTAAGAAAATGCGCAGTAGAGTCAGCTAAAATCTTGGTGCTTCTACCTGATACTTATTCCTAGTAATGATTAGCTATATCTCTTATGATTTTTAGCGGTCATATTCATTACTTCCTATCTTACGATACATTTCTACATAGGCCATACGATACAGTTCATGAATCGTATAGTCGTCCATTCTAGGTAGACAGAAAATTATTAGTTTACATTTATAATAAAAATATTCCCTAAATGAGATGAAGTCCCTTGGCTACCTCCGTTAAATCGAGAAATCTAGTTATTTCTTCATCAAATTTTCGCGTGATTTTTTTGTTAGAACTGAATTTCTTCAACTCCCTCTAAATCATTCTTGCACCATTATTAATTTTTGTGCTCAGCAAATAAACCCTTTTTAATGATAAAATTAGGTACTGTATGCGACAAAAGACTCGACGCTCTGAAGGAGTTAGAGATTAACCTCCACAAGAATTCAAACTTGCCTAACGACTACCTAATCTGTAATCACTCACTTTTATTGGACATACGTTTCCTCACGAAACCTCCGCTACTTCCCCCTCTGTTACATCCACAACCCCCACCTATTACATAAAGTCTGCGGAAAACCCAAGTTGGTCTTTGTGATTAATGATCATGCTGTCCTTCCGCAAAGTTACGCCTGAAAGTAACAGCCTAATCTGTATCATTTCCACGAAGTGTCCCGTTCATTTGTTCATCCTCGTCCGAGACATTGCTTCCCCTTTATCTCTTATGCCTCTTCCAGTCATCCCGCTACCATCTTCCCGCCCTTACCGATCCAAAGCTCCGATACAGCCTGTGTCCCTCCCCCGTGCCCGCCCCGTTCGCGCAGGCTGTGCCATCCACCGCAGACGGCGCGCTTTCATCCGCGTCGTACGTTTCCGAGGAGGGGTGGTCCGAGCGAACATCCCTCCCTCCATTCCCCCCCCCCCCTCCCCCCCGATACCCCCTGCCACACACCCAGCCTGCCCCTGCGTCGCTCTCGTCCTTCCGACCGCAGCGATAATTGGCCACGGCGCTTCGTACGTGCTCTATCGCATCGGCGCCGGTGTACCTACGTGATGCGGGTCGCGGTCTCTCTTCCCCCTATCCCCCATACACCTCCCTCCCTCTCTCTCTCTATCCGTTCCGCTCTCACCCCGAACTCCCTCCCCATCCTGCGCTTTGTGTCTCTCCCCCAACCGTTCACAACCCCTTTTCATTACTCCTTCAGTTCTGTCTCCCGTTGCATTCAGTTTGAGCTAGGATTTGTTTTCATTCTTACTCCAGCCAAAGCTGGTAGCCCATCCTATTGCCTTTTACATACTTTCTTTCCACCTTTTCCTCGGTATTTCAATTCCTTTTTCCTATCTGGGATGTATGAAGCGGGGACACGAAAAATATAGAAACATTAAAACATAAAAAGCGGGACACTCACGTTTAAAATAAATGGAGATTCCGACTGCCACTGCAGTCTTCGTCAAACGGAGGTAGGCTAGAATGGCATTCTATTCTACCTTCATTCTAGTCGTACCTGAAAACTTGTTCGAATGTAATTTATCAAGGTACATATTTGGGACTTGCTTGCATGTTCTCGCACTTTCCACCCTTTATTTGACCAATTTAAAAAATGTATTCCATTATTTCTCTCACTATCCTGACGTGCAAAACAACTTTTTCCGTCAGTATCGCGAGTAGAAAGTCCGTATGTCCGTCCCTACCAATATGGCCGATCTTATTTCTCATAACTGCCACTCTCGGAGACTTTTAAACTTTCTTGGATTCGTTACACTAATGGTGGACTGATAAGAGGGGAAGGGGTCGGCCTTCCTTTACATTTGGGGAAAGATTCACAATTATTTAATTCTTTATTCAAATAGTAATTATGATGAAAGCAAAAAATATAGATTATTTAATAGTATATATTAACATATAAGTTATTTTTTAAGTATGTCTTTTTTAATATTCATTGAAATCTGAGGGTTCATTGCCAGGGTTACGGGATTTATGGGGGGAGGTTTTCTTAGAGAAAGTTACCGAGCATTATAGCAGGGGCGTAAGGTGTTAAAGTAAATGGAAAATCAGCGTTTGTATTTAGTAAATAACCCATAAAAGATGCAAAATAAGGAAGATAAGCTCAAGTTTTGCGAACTCACTACAACAAACCTCAACGGATCAAAATTCTACTAGGCAGATAGGTTTTAAACGTATTCAAATCTCTCTGTGTACTAAATAGGACAGCGAGGAATTAGATCATAAATAATTCCCATAGGTTACGCTGATTTTCGACACATTTTGCTGCCTGAATTATGTACATTGTAAAAATGCCATTGTTTTGGACATTTCCTCGCATGATTGGCGATTAACGTAAAGCATAATGATACCATTTATTTCCACTCAAGCGTTTTTGTGATGTCCGTCTCGCATGTTTGGAATAATAATTTTCATTTAGAAGCTTTGAAACTTGTGAATTTGATTTATTTACCGTGTTAACTCATTTAGCATGACAGTAGAGCCGGTAATGTAGTTGTCGTGATTGTGTGCGTGATGGCCATGCCTGTCTGGTCTGGAGTCATCATCCCCCGCCACTCACCCATGATATGGCTTGCAGGGTACTGTGCAAATGTAAATGCAGTATCCTTACAACTATTCATAATCGTAGTTGCTTCATTAAAACCAATCACTAATACCTTTTGATCAGCACTCCTAACTACCTAGTCTACCGCAGGTATTTTCTTATCGCGAGGTTGTTAAAGAAAATGGAATTGAAATTGATCGTATTTTGTTTGTGTTGCTCGTTTTTGCAACTGCCAGCGTTCATTGACGTTTTTTCAACTATCAACAATCTAAAATATGATGAAAATCCTTTATGTGTGCTGTACTCTTACATCTTTCAGCATTTTTATCTGAACTCCTAATAGCTACATGTATGTGGCTAGATACATTTTTCTTCAACAAATAATTATTAGGGTAATTTAAAAAAGAAGAGCCGTTCCAAAAGTTCATTTTCTTATTCTGATATTGGGACATTTATAATTGGTCCTACGACGATTTTAATTAAGAAGTGGAAATGCAAGGTTAATACTGTCTTTGCCTTCTCCCTACACTCTGCGTAAAATTTGTATATCTTTGCCCAGACAAACCTCACGTTATTTAAATGATGTTTTCTGTATTTGGGAACAAAGTGCGCCATATTTGCCCGATCTTGTGTTAAATAAAATCATTGAACGCAATATCAGGAAATGCAGTCTTGGCTTCGTACTGATGAAATTTTAGGTGATATGTTGCTATAACTGTGTGAAATATAATTTTTTAAATTATGTTATTTGGTTACATATTTACTTTGGTACATTCACACTGTACATTCGCACTGTACATTAAATACGTATTCATAACTTAAAGCAATTTTATAAACCCCTTCCGTATTTGCTGTAGGTATGTGTATGAGTTATGAAGCATAACCAAACACTTTGAAGCATTACCAATGATAAAAGTGTTATTTTTTTGACAGAACCAATGAAAAATTTAAGTTGCGATGCGACCTTTTTTATTATCGTATGTCAATAACCCTAAAGTTGAAGAAGAAAACTTCTAAAGGTTCAACATGATTGAGTTCCACAACGTAAAGCCTGTAACTACTTGTTCAATCCAAAGATTGGTGTGATACAGCTTTCCACTCGACTTTCCTGTAGGCTAATATCTTCATATTAACGTAATTCTTCTCTTACACATCCTTATCTACTTGTTCCATACATGTCATACGAGGTCTTCCTATTCGTTCTTCCTATTCACATGTCCCTCGACGATTGTCTTCACCAGACCATTATTTCTAAAGATACGGATTACTAAGTTGTCCCTTCTTCTTTTCAAAGTTTTCAGCAGTCTTTTCTCTTATCCCACTTTTCTTTAAAGACTTCTGCATTTGTAACTCAGACGATCAATTCTATCTTCATAGATGGTTTCGGTAGCACCACATTTCAAAAGCTTCCAGCGTTGACGTCTCTACTGCTTTTATCGTCCATGTCTCATTGCCATAAAGAAGCATACTCCAGTTTTATGTTCTAATGAGTTGTTTATTTACTTCCACGTTTGTATTTTCAGCTAATAGATCTTACGTCGCCCATCGCTGGTTACTCGGCTTCCCGGATAATAACATCTGTTTACCTTTTATAGCTTTCCGTGTTTAACATTGATCTTGTTTGACCTCTTCTACCGCATTGTATTACGTTTGTTCTCTTTTTATTGACCTTTAAAAATGGCCGTCTTAATAATTGATAATTATTGCCAAGCAGAATGTTTTGGTGCAGTCTAATTGAATATTACCTCGAAGTAATAAAAATGAATGCACTCTAGTAGATATCAAGAAAAGATCAGGAGCTTTAGAAATATTAGGCCGTGCCTACCTTTGGGTATGGAAAAGAATGGAAGTAATGTCAATGGGCAATTAGCAGGAAAAATTGTTCGTAAACCATTGGGGGAGGGTTGGGAGGGGGAGAAAAGAAGGTTGATACTGGAAATTAGGAAGAGGCAGTGTAGGATCGTGACAAGTAATTAAGAAGAAAAAGATACAGAAGTCCATTTTCGCGGCAGGATGCTGCGCATGCAGGTAAAAGGAATAAAAATAAAAGCAGTTTTCGATAAGGTGTAGATATGGAGGAAATATGCTATCTAAAAGAAGAAATAGCTTAGGGAAGGAGCCGTTACGAAAAAGAAATGCAATGAATGGTAGAAAATTTTATTAAAATCCACCCTGAACGGAAGTAAATTGTGAAAAATAAAAATAACCTTCTAACTGTATGGAAAATGAACTGATTCCGGTGAGATCTGACACACATCAATCACTATTATGAGAAAATAACTCTGCAGTGGCCAGTTAAGTTTATTTATGAAATCACGGCACGTCACAACGCCCATGTGCTACTCTCAAGAGTAATCACTTGATGATGACGCTTTCAACGCTCATGCGTCATTCTCAAGTGATTGCACTTGAGAGTGGCGCATGAGCGTGGAATCGCGTCGTGGTTTGTTGAGGCTGAATGAAGTTCATATTGAAATTTATTTTATTGCAATGATTCTAATTTTGTCTATCTATATCTCCTTCGTTGCGGGGAGAGAGATAAAAATGATGTGTGCGATAGAAATTGATGATCATGATTACGAAAATACTAATCACGTGGAAACGGAGTGATTCAAAGGGAGGATCTCATGGTTTTTTTTGACTCAAATACGTCGGGTCAATTTTCGGCTCTCTATTTCCCACTCCACCCTTTCTCCTATCCTCCGACCTTACGTACTACATCAGTGGCTCGTCTGCGATCTGTCGCGCCGCGCGTATCTCCGCCCACTTCCCAAAAAGGGGCTCGCCTGTTCGACGTCGCCATTTACGAATCCCTCTCAGCTTCATTCCAGTCACGTGAGACGCCGTATCTGAGGCATTGTAGCAGCTCTCGATTCACTCGTCTCCCCCCCCCCTCTCCTCCCCTTCCGGCGCACCACCCACGCTTCCCTCTCTCTATGCAACGCGCTCCAATGGAAATCCCTTCCTCCGACTCGTCCCGTCTGGACAAACCCCCTTCCTCTCGAATACCTCGTAGCTCACTCCGTCGTGCCTGCCGTGACGGCGCACTTCGCGATCGTGATTAGGAGAATTAGACCCTTCACAACGCAAGCGTCTTACCTTCCTCCTGCAATCATGAAAATAGGAGTTACCATCAGAATTCATCAGCTTCGGGATACGCTCTCATGGGTTTGTTTTGTTAGTCATTCGGGTGAGGCGACCGACAGCTTAGGTCATTTGCGCCATTTAGGATAGGGGGGTAATTGGTTAGAGGCAGGATTTTTTCCCGCGAAAGGAGGTAAGGGTGTGAGTCTTCCACATTAGCTTACCCGGGGTCAGCATTAGCTTACTCTTAACGGAAGGCGCTGTGGGGTCTTCGGTCTAACGTTCCACCTGACGAACGGAGTCGGAATATTTCTGTTAAGTGAGTGCCTTAATGCGCTGTTAACGTGTCCATCCGCTGAAATAAGTATCGACAGTAAGTTCCAGCATAGGCCTGCTGAACTTGAAGTGATCTCCACACAACACTCAAGTACTGGCCAGTACACCTCTGATAGCTATTGCCACTATTGGGATTCCAACCAGGATACTTGAGCTGGATGCCGGTACTCTAGCCACCACACTAGCCCAATGCTGGATTTATTGGTTCAGAAATTATCTCATTCCTACATTTCCCATAACTAATGACTAACTCTGAATGTATGCTCCAATAAGTTCAAGATATTCCCATGCTGTCAAAATTTTCCATCCAATTCGCTCATCATCATCACCAGTGATCAAAGCTTAGTTTGATTGGACGCAGCAATCCAATCAATTCTTTTGTCAGCTAACCTTTTCTAATTAACTTAACCTTTTCTTTTACTTCTCTACTTGCTTTGTGTATTTCAACTGAGGCTTTTAAGAGTTTTCATGAAACATTTTAATTTCTTTGGTCTACTTATTTTTCTCTTGGTTAGTTAGCAGGTCTGGAGATAAATAAATTATTTTATTTTATTTAAATCATCTTTTTGCTCATGGAATAAGTATGAGCATATAAACTCTATAATTCAGCATTAATACAGGCACATTTTGCCGACGTTTTCACCTGTAGCTCGAAGAGTAGACGCACTGAAAAGCATTCTGTTTTCTCCATTTTGTATGCAGCGATTACAATGACATTACCTCAGACAGACATATACGTCCACGCTTCAGGTGCATGAGCCAGTTCCAGAGCCTCAATCTTTCTCATGTCGTATCATGCGGAGCTTAAATATACCACATGTTCCTTTTCATCAAATAATTTCTCGAATTGGTAAATAATTCTGTTAACAATTCATAGTTTGAAGTAATGACATAAGTAAAACGAGGTGGTAATAATTATCATCACACACTAAATCTAAAGCTCAGACAAAATTGCAAGAAAAAGATTTTTGATGTGATGGATCGAAAAAACTCGTTTTCCCCTCGCAAAATCCACTGCCGCAGCAACAGCATAAGAAAGAATTTGTCAGAGTTTTACCGCTTAGGGCGGGCTTTCATATAGGTCCTCAACTCTTTGCATTTCATTCATCTATCTGCTTCATCCCAATTATATTTACTTCTCCAAATCGGTATATTGTCTACCCCTCTTCACATTTTTAGGGATTTTCAGTGGGCGACATTCTCTTCCCCCAAATGCCCATAAAATCGCTCCCCTGCCTCCCCCGCAAGCTAAAAAAGAATTCCACGTGCAGGGAGAGGATATTTCATTTAGCAACACGAAATCCACGAAGGGAAACCTAGCGGTGGCGTCCTCCCACTCAATAAAAATACATCTTGGCCATTCCATGAACTTCCACTATTATCACGGTTCAACGTTTGAGGATTCACTTCGTGGAACCACGAGATTGGAACAGAAAATTCACATTGTACATGCCACGCTTAAGTTTTATTGGCTTCGACCATGGTTTAGACACTTTTATGTCATTATCAAGGTGTAAAAGAATACACGTCCGTTCCTTAATTACTCTCAAATTAGGGACGGGGGAAAGTAAGGAGGGGAGTGGGATGGGGGGAGACCACGATAGGTGAGTAATCCCTGTTTTGACAGTTGGGGAGTGGGAACTAGGGGAAGGGGGTGGGAATGGAAGGCGAACTCACACACAAGGACAGCAATGACGTCAGTGCAAGAAAATAGGAGTCAAATACATAGTACATACAAGCCGCTAAAAAATTAAAAGAGGTGAATGACAATCAAAAAGTACATCATTTACTAGGTTAACATTAGAATTCTTCCTGGCTTTTGTTATCTCATATTGTTGAAATAAAAGTGTCGAAACCGTGGTCGAAGTCATTAAACCTTAGTGCGGAATGTACAAAGTGAATTTTATTTTTATGTTATTATAAAGAAAATTGTTCACATACAGCAGTGTTGCCATTTTACAGTTACATATATAACAAGACACATAATGAGAGAGATATACATGTAAACATCCACAAGAGCAAGGATAATAATAATATCAACAAATAAAGTACAAAGGAAAGTAACAAAATAAAGACAGGAAGGAAGGTTCCAGTTATTTTTGAGAGAAATGAGAAAGGGCTAGGTTAGTAAATGCGGTTGGAGATCATAAGAACGGATCGATGCCGTCGGGAAGTGAATTCAATAGGGAGGAGAGCCGGAAGAGGAGCGAACGTTTGGTTAGTGATAGTCTAGGAACGGGTAAATGGAGTAATGCATGAGTACGGGTAGGTCGAGATGGAACTCTGAAGTTGATGAGAGGAGTTCAGGGCTGTCAGTAATGGAGTTCAAAATGTTGTAAATTAATTTTAAGTCGGTTTTAAGCCTGTTATTGTGGAGAGTGCAGATGGAAAGGGAAGAGAGAATGGCATCCGTGGACATATTGCGGAGAAGTGGGACTCTATGCTTCACAATTCTACCAAAGAAATTGGTTACACTCTTAATAGCTTTAAGATTAGACGGAGCGGACATTGACCATATGGGAGAGAAATAAGAGGGAGGGCAACTGATGAGAGGTACGATTGCAGTGCTCGGGGATCTCGGATTTCTGTGAAGCGGTAGAGAAGGTCTACTGTCGGTGCAAAAATTATGTAGACTCGAGTTTGAGCACCAATTAAGAATGAATCGTAATACTTACACGAATGAAAATTATATCAAATTTTAGCTCATTTTATTTTGCGTTTAACCATACTTGCTGACAACGTTTATAGCGCATCTCTGAGTTTTTATCGCGATGACAACTAAAAAAGTACCGGTTTTTTTGCGTTTTCTAAGGGAGCGCTCTCTTTGACCTCATAAGGCAATACGTTGGAGTTCAATCGTTATGAAATTTTAACACAGTAACGATACATCCTTTCCTAATATTATTCTAAAATTTCAGGTCATTTCATTTAGCCAAAAAAGGTTGTTATTAATTTTATGAAACAACTTTTTCTTGGTAAAGAATTGTCCCGAAAACTTGATCTTGGACTTGTTTTAAAGCTCTTTGCAGCAATATTGTAAAAAAATAAACATATTCAGTCCAAAATAGGGGCATAGCTTTACTTTTAACTGCCTGGATATGACCAGAAAAATTCAGTTTATTATCAGTTAATACGCCAAGATCCTTAACAGAATACACACGATTCAGAGGTGTGGCATTAATGGTGTAGTTGAAATTGAGGGGGAATTTTTTAAGAGAAATAGACTTATTACTGCACTTATTTGAGTTTAAGTTAAGTTTCCAGGTATCGCACCATTTGAATGTCTTATTTAGAGCACCATGGAGCTCATAACAATCTGTCACATATTCTTTTCCAATTCCACTATTATGTCGTATGCGTCGTCGCCTTTCTTTGCCAGCACCATCCCCAAGGATGGCTTGGTACTAGACGAACATTGTATCACCTAATTAATATTTTATTTTATACCCTGCATCTTCATATCATCCACGGAAGAGTACACAAATAAGAGTGAACTGATCGATAGTTTTCTATCGGTTGGGGTAGGTCGGGTAGGTTTTAATGGAATGTTCCGACTCTACTTGCTGGTCATTCATCTATTAGCTCTATTCCTACTCCCTGTCTCTAATCGCCATACTTCTTTCCCCTCTTCATAAAAAATGTTTGGACCCGAAAAAAAGTTCTTCGTTCTGAAATAACATATTTGCAGAATTTACAGCGCAGTTTTCTTGGATAAAAATATCAAAGTAGGAATTATTTTCCTCTAAAAATATATATTTTTCGACACTTTAGGATGAAAAAGGGAGATATTGTTTTAATTTTTACAGGAAATTACAAAATTACGTAGGCATGAAAATCAGTTGCACCTGTAGTTAAATGCATTTAATGTGTTTTTTAAAAAAAGTAGGAATACATTTACAAATTAGCATATGGATAAAGAAGAATCAAAATATATATTAGCTACAGTATACTTTCATGGCACCATTTCGGCTAGGTGTTATTTGCCCTCCCTTTTCGGTAGCGTCTACTCGAGTGTCATAATGTATTGGAAGAGGCATCGCAGCTTATATGAGAAGCCAGCGGCCATCTTCGTAGGTACGGTCTTACGGATTTGTGTTTACTTCTAAAGAAACTCGCACAGATGGAATTGTTTTTTCCCGCGGTAAAACTTAGAATGGTAAAATGAAAAATGAACTACATTGTTAAAATTCGTCAAAGAAACGAAGGAAAAGTAACAAAAAAGCGATAGATTTGTAGTTTAAATCGGTTATATTCGAATTGTTTTGGTACGTAATAAAAGTAACTCCCCGGGGAATCAAATACATTAATTACTCCCTTAAATAACCTAAAGAAGATAAACAGAAGCTACAGAGGTGATATTTGGGTACGATTCCAATGCTAATTATGTTTTAATGCATACATGAATTCTCCATAAAAGGCCGTATGAAACAATATTTTGTATGGAGGAGGCGGGGCCTGATCGTTC
This sequence comes from Platycnemis pennipes, assembly GCA_933228895.1. NCBI lineage: Eukaryota > Metazoa > Arthropoda > Insecta > Odonata > Platycnemididae > Platycnemis > Platycnemis pennipes. Next base: position 61,868,409 of record OW121853.1, read on the forward strand.
CCAAGCACCCCCATTCTGGCTTCACCCATAGGTCAGCATGCCATTGCCTCCTTCAATGTATCCTAACCTTCTTGGTAACGCCCATCGGCGAGTAATGTTTACATATTGGGGTAGATGTACACCGACGCCGTCAGGACCTTCTATGCTCGTAATGAATTCATCCAGGAGTATATATATTTTTATCGTCTCTCTCAGCTGATGACACGAACCATCATCTCAACGTTGCTGCCGATGGCGTGAATGCGAGACAGAAAGGTTTTAGACTCCTCAGACGTTGAATTAGACAATCTTGATCCCGTCCCTCACTCCCCGATGGCAAGCGTATCCTACGTGGCGCTGTTTAGCCTCCCTCCTCCTCCTCATCTTCTTTCCGACCTCGCCCACGCCGCCAGACGTTTTGTTTTCCTTTCCTAACGGAGCCCTTTGGACGCTCGAAGCCCAGCGTGGCGCCTCTAATGAGAAGTTCCCGAGTCTGGAAGCACCCTGCTCTCCGAAAGGCGGACACGCTCCTGTCCTCTTATTTGTTTAGGCGCCTTTTGAAAATGGGTTCTTAATGCTTTGGCGATTATGACAGCTTCCCTCGGTCCTCTCTTCTCTCGCTCTATCCCTCTTTCTTTCCTTTCCCCCCCTCTCTCCCTCTCTATCGCCCCCTCTCTTCACAGCTTCATAAAAGGTTCCCGTCCCCTTTTGTTTCACCGTTTCTTTCCGTTTTTCCCCGAGTGGTAACATGACCAGATGCCTTTTGTGCGATGGAAATGTTGCGATAACTCGGGACGTGAGAAGAGATTCTTTAAAAATTCGAAGATTGAAATATGGCGTTATTAACGCATTATTTTCTCAGTAGAACTGTTGTCCAATCAGTCTGCATTTTATTATCAAATGTATATAATTATAGTTGCAAAGTAGAAAGCACTGTGCATTTTTATTTTTAATTGGGGATCAAAAAGACAATTCACCTTAAATTCTGCCCAAGAACCCGTTGGTTTTAAGATGCTTTCACATTCTGTCTCTTGCCCTCTGGGGAAAATAATAGCATCTCGATTTATTATAGTCTCAACCCTCTTAAACATTCTATCGTCCTATCACTTCAAGGGTAGACTGTAAGAAATCTCACCTAATTTTAATTATACTTTGCTCCTTCTATGTTCATTCAATATAGCTCGGTCTCATTCATTTGCCTTACTTATTCTTATCTGCCGCAGGCAGTCGTTTCAGTTTGAACAGGTATAGTATTATCGTTATGTAGCGACGAAGTGAACCATGGAAGTTGTCGATCTAAATAACAATGGCGTGTTTCACTTCTTTCATTCAAGGTTTTTCCTTTTCTGTATTAGAATAAAAGAATTTCAATGCGCTTTTTTATTTAAATTTTGCTCAGAGATCTACCGCAAGGGTATGTGATAGGGGGTGGTAGGTCACCAGCTGTGAAGTTGAGTTCAGCTGAAAAAACGTTAATTAATAAAAAAAACTGTGTGTAATGTGTTTGAAAGAATTATTCTTTGCTTGCGCTGTCGTGTGTTGGAGAAACAAGTTCTTACATATATCTTTCGGCCCAACAGTTCATTTCTTGTAATTTGTCGTTTATCTATGTCCTGCTGAACTAGTGTTATCTGGAGATAAGAATATTTCTGCAGTGTCAGATTCGAATTACTGTGATTTGAATTTTTCAAGTAACTCTAAACTTAACTTTAACCTTATAGTGTCTGGGTTTTCCCAACAAAGCTCTTATAATAGCCAAGTGACACATTCTTTACGTTCATAGGTTTTTTTTACACTATAGCGCTACTTGCCTGATTCGTCCCTTCCCGTCTCATTCAATGTGGCCTACACCACGAAGCCTTACTCATTTTATGTAGAAGTTATTATTCATGAGACAGCTTAGGCCATTTGCGCCTCTTAGGCACAAGTGGGTCATTGGATAGAGGTAGGGATATTTCAGAGAAAGGAGGAAGGTTGGACTAGGGGTCCGCACTAGCCTGCTCTTAGTGAAAATCGTCAAGGGGTCCACATTGAACGTCCCATCTAACGGACGCAGTACTGAACTCAAATCCTCCCCACAAAGCGCTCAAGTGAGGACCAATGAATGTTTCTGTATGAATGAATTCTGAATGAATGGTGTGCCAATGAATATTTCTGCCATTGCCTAGTTTCCAAACCGGATATTGGGGATGGTAAGCCTATACTCTAACCAACAATCACGCCGAATCGATACCCTCCTATTAAATATTTTGCTCTCTTCAACGATAATTTTATCACGTTCATTAAGGTTTCCAAAAACAACATAAGCGAAATTTGTGCTTCAATTGACATGGAGTCGTCGACCTTAATAAATCCGACGCCCACAAAGGTGTTGATGGACATAAGAATTTATGACTGTGAGATAGTGGTGACATGTTTTCCGAAAATCATGCAGGTGGGTCTCTTCGATAAACTTTGGGAAACAACGGTGTCCAAATATCAAAGTTACCTGTGGAAGTTTTCCTTAGTCCGCCACAACCCTGTGGCTGATGATCGCTAGGCCCCTCCTCATTAAAACTCCCTTCCTCCACGAAAGGGGGCGTTGCCTCTCCTCGGCTCCTTATCGCTTTCGTCTCCATGCGTCTTTCCTTCCTCCCTCCAGTTTTTCTGTTGAGAGCACCTCCTACCCCTATCTGACTCCATTCTTCCCCTGGCTGACATATTAATAAGCCCTTTCAGAAGGGCCAATGACGCATGAAGAACAGAAAGTGGAAGAGAGAGAGGGAGACTGTCGATGGGGGAGGGAGATAATGAGCGTGAGTTGGAAGTGACGCCGTGAACGGAGAGAGACTAGACAGGGAAAAGGAGGAATCGCAGTCGAAAACGGGACGAACAGATGCCGCGGACGGCCGTAAATTCTTCGCGAATTGATAACAATGATGCTTTGAGTATCGCATCGGAGCATGGGCACGACAGACGCTATTTTTTTTGTCAGTGTTCAATTGTCAGTTTTATCATATTGCTGGCTTTGGATTTCTGGACGTTGACATTCCAAACGAAAGGTAGAAGGAGAAAAACTCAAAAGATCAGAAAAAAGCATACCTTCCGTATATTCAGGGAACTACAGACAGGATATCCCGGATATTACGGAAATACGAAATAAAGGCAATATTCAAACCGAAGAAACAAATATGAGACATTGTGAGGTATGTAAAAGGGAAAGAAAAATTGGAAACAGAGGGCGTATACTTGCTAAAATGTAATACGTGCGACAAGGTCTACGTGGGGGAAACAGGACGGACAATTAGAACGAGAGTCAGAGAGCATGCGGCTGCAATACGCCTCGGGCATCAAGACAAATCAACAGTCGCCGAACACGCAGCAAAAGGCCACGAAATCGAAACCGAGAAGCCGATCATCCTTGCCAAAGACCGGCATTTTAAAACAAGGCTAGTTAGAGAAGCCCTAGAAATAAAGAAACACTCCTGCAATTTTAACCGTGACCAAGGACAAGCTATCAGCAGTTCCTGGCTTCCAGTTTTAGCGAGAAATAAAACAACCCAGAATGTTACACAACTCCCTTCCCCTCCTCCTCATCCCTCCTCCCCCCTCTCCCCAAATTCATATAAATAGATGCATAACCACTCCGGTCACTCAGTAGCCCTGAGGAAGTCTCCGGCAAAGGAGAGGAAACGTCGGCCACTTTCAAACCAGTTAACAAGACGCGGACAACCCAAAAAACATATAACAAGTCGAAAGGTAGAAGTGCTTCCGAAAAGTCAAATTTCCCAGAGACATCATTTGTTAAAAAAATGCTGTGAATTCAATGCTACTGTATTAACTTAATCGAACATGTTGAGGCATGATGGTTTGATAAAGACAATCGTCGACTGTGACAATCAGATTTCAGGATCAGTGGGTAGGCAGCGATCTACATTTGTTTTCATTCACGTCACCGGCAGATCCAACTTTTGCCCTTCCACAAATTATTATTTATATTGCAATGTATTTTGGCAATTAGTCAAACACTATCAACATTCGTCGGTCAAGCAACTCAACTTATTATCTATTCATCTCGGTTTGTGGCTGCACAAAGGCTTGTTTTGTTTCCTTGGTATAGTTCAGTAATTTTCGCTTGAATCCTGAGATTGTAATCCTGGCTATTCTCAGATAATAGGAATCCATCAGCGAATAGGGAATTCTAATAGTTTTCAACACATATATTCAATTTTGCTAAGCACACTAGTGATTTTGTACCTAATGACTTTGAAAGAAATGGAGACAAGTAAAATTTCCTGGAGAGGTTTGAAATTGTTACTTCCACAGATAAATTTTTGTTAAAGAACCACATGCTTCATTTTTCAAAATATTTTTTGTGTTGTTATATTGGTTTTATCGGTGTCTGGCTTTCTTGGCTTACTTCACATTCAATTTATATCTCACCACCCCCCTCTAGTCCGCTTTAGATGTTGTTTTCCCTTGAACTTCCTCCGCCACCCTATCCAGCCCACTTCCTCCAATTCTACCTTCTCCCTCACCCCTATCTTCCTCCCCTCACTTACTAGAGGCGTGCTGTATATATACACAGGCGCATTGCTGGTGTTAGACACCTTGAAAATGACGGTGATTCGTTGAAATTTGGTGGCGCAAATAAATTGTATGAATTATACTATTGACGGTTTTTCATTATTTTTCAAAATATAATTTATATCCCAATCGGGATTTATCTTATAAATTTCTAAATCAGATTTGGACGAAAAACCTGGTTAGTTAGGAAATGTTCAGAGGTCCAGGGCAACCGCTTGAGAGCAATGGCTCTACTCACTGGACCACCCCGCATACCATAGTTCCGATGGGTTGTTATTGCGATGGATGAATTAGAAATTTGTTCACTTCTAGCACCAAAAAAGTACTTCAAAAGCCAAAATTCCCTGCAAGCTTCCATTATTATTTGGATATTAAAACATAATGCATTCAAACAAATGGCTAAACCACTGGTAATATTATAGTCCTTCGTATATGCTGATCAATTCGCTGCAAATGATTAAACGATACATAAATGACGCGTTTCCTTGAATATGTAGTATTTATTAATTAGTGCATATACACTATGCATTTTGGTGATGATTGATTTCCCGCCGCACACACACAATGCAACTTGCAGTGTATTCAGTAGAATTAGTTGAATCCTATTCCGGATACAGCCCACTGAGGGCTATGAGATAACATTACACTTAGCACATTTGCATTGAATCCTAGATCCCAAAGTTTCTTCGGACTAGCGCGCTTCCACGACATCCGGAGAAATACGAGGAGAAAAATATTCCGGGGGTAGTTTGCGGAGAGATAGATATGAAAAGAGAAAATTGGGGCCGTCAAGAAGCTGACCACAGCCGATGAAGAAAGGTATAGGGATAAAAATGCACAAAAGCCGTATAGAGGAGTTGAAACATGCGGGAGGCAAGTGGTAAGGAGTGTGATGCCCAGCCGGAGCGTAGGAGGAGAAGCTGCGTTGAAGGTGACGAGACTGAAATCGTGAAGCCGATTTTCCACAGTATTATTTGGGTGAAATGTTTGCATACGAATAGGTCCACTGACGTGGACCGTGTGACGTGGTGGAAATGTATCAAAATATCTTTTGGTCCAAATTATTATCTACAAACAGATCTATCGAACCAAACAGATAAAACTTTCCATCAAAATGTTTGAAACCAACCGATCGGAGACTTCCAAAAATCTGTGCATCACTGTCTGCATTGCGAGAGAGATTGTTATTGGAGTTCTTTGGAATAGAGTACTGCAATAGCGGCAGAGATTTAATTGACTTAATTATGTAGCCCCGGGGCAGTTATGGTACTTATTGCGTGCATGGAAAATACGAATAAATACACGATACGGAACACACGGTTTATTTATTTAAACTTCATTGACTCTATGTACGATTTCCACTGCTAACATTGACGTTACAGAAGCTTCATAACATTCGGATGTGTTAGCCATTTTCTTTGTTTACTATTTCATTGCATTTCGTTTGTTTGTCTATTTTGGACCAATATATTGCGCCGTATAAAACACCACTTTAATTCATGCAAAATGTTAAAAGGAGTGAGTTTAAATGAAAATTTTGGATCGTGAAATCTTATCAAAATTCGATCGGGTGATACATCGACTTAAGGTACGGAGAGAGTAGAAAGATCATTGAGTGGATGGAAAGGTGATGGAGGAAGAAAGAGAGAGTGAGTTCTGGGTTGGGCTGAGTAGAGGTGGAGGGAGAATGGGGTGTGGGGTAAGGCGACGGACGATCTTCTGCCCTCATCGCGCTGGAAGCACACACTGTAGACGGAGGCGATGAATAGGGAGGGTGGTTCGGAAAAAAGGGAGGGAGGAGTGGGAGGAAGAGGAAAAAAATAGAGGTAGCTCTCCACCGTGCGAGTTGATAATGAGACGTAAGTGAGGTAGCCCATCCTCGAGTCATAACAAAACACTATCTCAACCCGCGTCGCCCTCTTCGACCCCCACTTTCGTGTCTCTCTCTCTCTCCCGGATGGCTCCGTCGGGATTGGTCTGCATTGGCGGCGGCGGACAGGCGCGCGTGTTGGTTGAGTGGAGGTTGAGTAGGGGCCGTGAGGGGAGGACAATGGCCGTGACCATGACTCGGCAGCAACGCCTCCTTCAAACATATCGCAAACACGGCCCCAGTCTCTTTTTCCCTCTCTCATCTTCTCTCCCTCTCTTCTTTTCTCTCTACCCCCCCCCCTCTCTCTCTCTCTGTGGAGACCTCAACGCCAGACGTTTAGAAGGCCAAGAAATTCCGGGTGGTGTCTCCGACGTCTGCCCTCTGCTGACGGATCGGCGCGGGAATGATTTCTTAAGTGGACCACGGCTCCTTATTGACGCGTCTATAGCATCTTTCGCTCAGTTAAAGCTGCCAATATTTGAAGGATTTCAAGCGTTCCCGGCGAAAGATACCTATGAAGGATGAAGTCTTCTCGAGCTTAGCACCGGGTTAGTAGAACGGTTGCTGCCGACGTTACGATGGTCGGCTCTGCTATCATCTTCCGGGAGTGAAGATTTTACTTCTCACCCTGATTCTTATTGCATGCCACTTGGCATTATTAGTCTTATTATGTTGTTTTCTCTACTGCAGTTTCCCAATAAATACGAAGGGATTGAAGGAAAAATATTCTTCGCGTGTACTTATGTGGAAATCCTAAACGTGCCATTTTGACTAGTTGTTATTTCTATTGGAGAGTATGAGCCCGTGCGATAAATTTTGGGAGAACCGGATGAATTGAATATTTTTTTGTTGTAGCATCTATATCGTGTTATAATGCTCATGTTTCTCTATTGGGGGTTTGAAGCATATTAATTGGCAAACTTCCACTGATAAGACCTTTAAAATAATGTGGTACCGCCAAAAAAGCAGTAGCAGAATCAAACTTATCTTTATTTATACTTGATTATTCAGCTACTTCTTGGTCAAACAGAACCCAGAAGTAGACAAACAAGAATAAAGAAAGAAGTTGGGAAATGTTGTGCAGTGTCTCCCAGTGCACTCTACCTTTAATGCCTACATCGAGAATGCCATCCTTACATCGGCCGCATTTTGCTTGCAAAGGTATCATTAGGGACACCTTGCGTGGAAGTGCGAAAGAAATTGCTCGAGCTTTCGCCGTGCTGTTGGAAAAGCTGCATGCAAATGTGTGCGAGAAGTTCCTTAATCGGAGAGACTCCAGTTTCGAAGGAACATATTAAGTGGTGGTGGGTTTTCTTCTCGCTCCCAACTCAATCGTCTCCTCTGTTAGCAATTGAATAGGTCTTTTCCCTTTTATTTTTCTCGATGGGGTGCTCGTTTTGGCTTTGGGAAACCTTCTGTCACAGCATTGCTGCCATTACGTGACACGATGGAACGTATAATTTTTAGCGTGACCCAGCACTAGCGGAATGAAGCGATTGGGAGTACAATGGGCAGGTGCTGGGAGGAGGTTCCGTCCGGAAACGGTTTCGAAGTAACTACGGTACGGTTGTTATCTTCCCCTCTCTTTCTCTCTTTCCTCCGCGATTCTTTCTCTCCTCCACTCAACCCCACAACACTCCTCACCTTGGCCATGATAAGCATCGCATCGCACGGCCATGATGAGCATTCCATCAAGCCGCTCGTCCGAGTACTAGTTCCACCAATTATAATCTCATCAAATTTTGACCAGTGAGATGGATTAGTTCCGATACGGAATCACATCGGTCGGAACTTATATTGATGAGATTTAAAACTTTCGCCAATACCGGTGCAAAGTTAATTGAAAGGGTGTTCATTGAAATGAAGTCGAAAGGTCAATGAGTATCGGCGAAATTGATGTACGCGGTTGAGGAAAAACCGAGATGAAAAAATATGGTGTCGTAACATTGTTTTCAATAAGGTGGTCATAACACTGACGATAAAAAAATGTATCCTGAATTGAACAATGAAGCTGAGGGGTTTGAATTTAAACGTGGGCCTTTAAATTAGATTTCATTCGTAGAAAATAAGCCGCAAGGGTTTTCAGCATGATACACAAAAATGCCTATCTTATAGCGGTAAAAATGTATGTACACATGTGATTCTAGAAGGTGAACGTCTGTTTTAATTTGAAAAATTATCGGCTGAAGCTAATTGAAATATTCGTTTTAGATTCTGATAGAAAGTAAAAGTTTTATGCACGCATAAAATGCTTTAATTTTACAAGGAGATATTTATATACCTGTACTTTATGGCACAGGTGTAGGGAGAGCTTGTGGATAAATAGAGTATTTATGGATTGGTAGAGTTGGTTGCTTGCGTGTCTTCTGGGATGTCGGCAATAGAAAACCGAGCCTCGGCTAGCAGAAAAATCGTTCTATTATTGACAACAGGCAAAATACGAGACTTCTCGCAATTTCCTAGTATAGTATTGAAGTGAAAATTAAAGAATTTATCAAAGTCAATCTTAAAATAAGGGATTTATCGGAAGGAGCAAAAATATTTCGAAACTTAATTGGAGCGCCGAACGTCGCTACTGCTGCCATGCTCCTTGTCATTATGGAATTATGACTTGTGCATAAATTGATAATGCGGCGGATGGAATAATAAATCCTCACTAGAAATAGAAAATAGGGAATAGAGAAAGTGTTTCGCAAGAACAAGTTTTTATATTTTCTGCATAATATTAACCGTCTCTTTTATGGGACGTTTCGTACCTAAATCCACTGACTGTCCTGCAAGCCTGTTTCGAGGGTGTGTGGCAAGGGGATTTGGCCATGTTAGTTGGTAAGTTAGTTGGCCATAAAATTAAATTTAGAATTATACTTATACTTAACAATTTTTTCATGCCATGGAAATATTTAACCAAGCATCATAACAACCCTAGGTAGAAAAAATTAGGAAGGTTGGAAAAAGCAGCGGCAATGATTATTTGAGAGAGAAGAACGAATTTTAAATAAGGCTTTAAGATACGTTAGGTGCTTAAGCTATATCAATCTTCTAAACTAGCTTACTATTAAATTTACTAAGAATTTTAACGCAGCATTTATGCCCTCGAACCTGCGATTCCATGCCACTACTTAAAGTTGCCGGGTCCATGATATACCGTCCGGTCTTACACGACCGGCCAGTAATGGAGTGCACTTATTCCATGAGGGATTGGTTATTGGTGAAGTATTAGAAGAATTAATAGAAGCCTGCGTCAGAATTTTCTTATTCTTAGCAAAGTAATTGTAGAAGGAATCCATAGTTTTGCTTTCAAATCGAGTAAAGGAGTCCATTGTGTTCTTGGAAGAGTTTAATTGTGGTGGTTTCCAGTTGCCTGCCTCAATAGTGTTTTTAACGTGACACCATCACTTGATTGGCCGCCCCACTGAGGTTAGACGCCTTCTCACAGCCGCCTCACTGAGGAACAGACGCTGCGAGTACGGTACGTGGACTATCTTTCGTCAGGCTTTTTCTCTTCGACCTATCTGGCATGGGTGACCTTACCAGGAGCAACATTAGTTGCTCCCGCCAGTGAGGCTCTATGGGTCACGGGAACACGCAAGTCCACATCCCACCACAACAAGGCTTAGTCTATGAGGATGGGCGAAGAAGTATCAGAAGAATTAATAGGGACCGGCGTCAGAAATTTCTTCTTCTTAGCGAAGTAATCCTAGGATCCCGGGAGTACAGTCCTGAAATTCTTCTGCCACATAACTCACCTTCATCTACGTAGCTCTCTGCAGGCCACTAAAAGGGTGTGTAGAAGGGGATAACTCCACGCCTGGCATAATTACTATGGAGAAATCAACCCTATGGTTCGTAACCACATTTCCGATTTTACTATGAAGTCACTTTAATTCACTTTGGGAACACAACATTTTCACGTGCAATACAGCTTCTTATTTCAAACCATCATCATAACGCTGGAGCGAAACTTCACGAATTTTATGCAAATACTTGTGGTGGTATGCCAATAATGCAAGGAAGTGTCTAAAGCAACCACATTTGTTCTATATGATTCCCTGCTACCCACCGCAAGAGTGTGTGGGAGGGGGTGGACCATCACAACGTATGCATTTTTATCGAAAGAGAATTATATTTACACTTACTATAATGTAGGTGTGCAAAAATACTAGTCCGAGCATGCACTACCTATACTAAGGATCTGAGAAGTATAACTAAATTGTTAAACTCTACAGATTAATACCTATATTAATTATTGATTAGTAAGGTGTTTAAAAAATATACTAGGTAAAACATATTTCCCAGAGCGTCCACGACTTAGTAATGTTAATACAAGAATATGGTCCGAAAACTCGACAAAATACTTTTCTCCGGCAAAATCTACATTATATTTTCTAATTTACTCCAGATATATTTCCTATAATCTCTTGCCGTTCCTAATTTTGTGATAAAAATGAAATTTGAACTCCTCCGCCTTACCATCTATCTCTCTAATTTTACCTTCATGACAGAACCTGCCATAGTACACTGTTTTTTTCAATTTATTTCTAACATCTTCAGACTACCCGTTTGCCTTAAATTTCTACTGGAGATTTATTCTGCATGTGTTATAACACTAATTATAATAGTTATACTGCGTTCCACATTTACAGCTACGTGCAGGCGCAACAAATCTGAAATCTATCATAGCTGTCCTAACTAATTATTCTCCTAGTAACTTCGATAATTTTAACTTTTTTCCTTATTTTAAGGTGAAAAAAGAAAGTTTTAACACCTCTGCCTTGCTATCTACGTCTTACTATATTTCCACTTATAGTTTATTAGGTGCAACTAGTTTCAACGTAGAGGCCTCATCTTCAGGTAAAAGTTATGATTTCAGTGTCGCTGGTATTATTATTAATATGTATACAAGTGAGGTAGGAAAGGGGCAATGAGTGGAAATATTGTTTGTTTCTTTCTTTCTTTAAATCAATCCACCTTAAATTTCCGCCGTATACATAACATTTAGGTAATTAAAAACACTATTTGTCTGCGATTCTCAACTTAATTTGTGAAATTAATAGGACATAATGGTAGACATGTCTTAGCGAATAAAAGCATAGTTGCTCCTCACCGCGCGCTATCCATTTGCGAGATCAAACCTCCTGAATTGCATTCGAATTGCATCCCGAATTGCAATAATGTGGCACACGGATGTCACATTATTGGTGTGGCCGAACTAGTAGACCCAAGTAGGGGTTGGCATTCCGTAAAAAATTTATTTCAATCCGGTTACGAATTAGAAAAAAACCACAATATCTACCACCAAAAACAATTTATCCCTCCAAATCATCACCCTCCTCCATATATCATTGTATAATAAATTGTAACACTGCTAGCAGAATTTTTACAGAAGCATACAAGCAAGAACCAGGCCGTGAATGTCTTCCAGTGGAAAATTCTGCTATTTTGCGTATGACTAGGTAACTCCTTTGCGATTTTAACCACTTATTCGTAATTTATATTACTGATGGTATCATTTTTCATCGGTTATGACCTTATAAAAGCCATATTTGGATCGAGAATCGGACCTTTTGGACAACAAGTCAAATGCCAATGGCTTGTTATACGGGTCAGATAATTCTTGCCGAATTAGTTAATGAACGTATTACTATAGCAGTTTTTTATTATTTCGTTTTTACTAATAGACAGTTACCCAATGATACCATAAAAATTACAATGTTTTTCTATGCCCCGGAACCTTGCGATTGTTTTACATCTTCGTGAATAGAGTGAAATGAGATTTCCAAGTGGTGGGGTATTTTATTACGAAACACAGAAATTTCAATTCTGCGATGATTTCTCATTGCTACGTGCCAGCAAAACAAAAGTTCGTGATAAACAGGCGCGGCTAACCTTTTGTTTAGCTTCTGACATACAGGTTCTTCTCAGTAAACCCATATTGGTATAAAAAAATGTTCTCCCTGGCGGGGAATCGAACCCCGGTCTCCCGCGTGACAGGCGGGGATACTAACCACTATACTACCAGGGACTGAAGGGAATCGTATGTTACCTCTAAAGTCATCGTTATAAAAAATCCTCTCATGTCATCGATTGAGTAGTGTGTGGGAACCAAAGGTATTGAGATACATTTATTAACGACCAGTGGATGTAACATATCGAATTGTATACGTCCTCCTATGCTTACACCTAGGGGCCACGTAGAGGGGGTGAATCATCATTGAACTTGTACTACGCTTGCTGATGTTGCAAATTTAGTACGAAGTACGAGAAAAAGCTTTTACTGGTGGGACATAAAATAGGTAACTACCATCAAGCTTTCAGGAGACTACGGTGGAATGGGAATGGTGCTAATGAAAAGAAAAATATACATTTGTGAAAAGGTTATGATATAATTTGGATTCATTTCGACTTAAAAAATCGCAGCAATGTAATGATGCATTGTCTTGGGCAAAACGAACAGACCGGTTCATTTTGCCAATGGTCGACGCCGCGTCGACCATTCGATGGCGTCGTGTCCGTCTCTCAATCCGTTGCGCGGAAACGAGTTACTATCCACGACGTTGGGGTCGTGGATACGATATGAATACTCAATACCCTGCTCCCTCATTCCCCCTCTCGCATTCCATATCCACCAATTCTCCTCAACCGTTCTGGGAGGGAACGTTCCCTGATCCTCGCAGCTCACCCACCCCCTTCTCTCACGATTCAACCCTGTCCTCCCTTTCCTCCACCCCTCTCCGCTCATGACTCCATCAACGCGTTACCCCCCCCTTTTCGGGACTCCCCCCATTTCTCTCTCTCTCTCCCCCATTTCAGTTTATTGGACAATCTCTGCATCCCCGCTCGTTCCCCTTTTGCCGATTTCCACCCACGAGACGAGCGTTCGCTCGCACAATCGCACCGAACGTTTCTCTCGTCCCCCCGCTTCCCCTTCATTGAAAAGGCGAGAAAATAGAATTTGGGCGGCGATGGGTAGGTTAAGGGGGTTTTTGAGGGGTTTGGGGGAGGGATGTCACAGCGTTAGGGGAGAAAGGACTCGCTTGGTTTCTAAGGATCGGAAGACAGGGTGGTAGCTCGGTAATGGACGAGAGGGAAAAGGGGATTTGTTAGGTTGGAAAATGGTGGAGCCCGTGCGAGCGTTACTATGGCGATAGCTGTAATTGATGGTTTCCTTTCCTCCCACGCCCTCCCACGTCTCATGCGACACGGTCGAGAAAGCTGTTGACGGGGTCAGAGCGGGTTCTTGGCCTTGGTGATTTTAAACGCAGTGATTGTGGGAGGCATGAGGTTGGGAAACAGTATTCGATGTCATCATCATGGGCCAACAATCCTAAGATTAGTTTGACGCCGCTCTTCAGTCGATTCTCTAATCAGCTAATCTTTTCATATTAAGATTAACATCTTTTATTTCACATCCTTAACAGCTTACGCTACATATTTCATTCGATGCCTTCCGTTTCCATTCTTTCCTTTCACTTGTGTCTCCAATATATTCCCTCCACTATGCCCCAAGATATGGCCGATTAAGTTTCCTATCTTCTCTCTGAAGTTTTCGGAAGGCTTCCTTTTCCTCTCACTCTTCTTAGGACTTCTTCTTTAGTCATCTGTTTGATTAATTTTATCTTCATCATTGTTCTGTTCCAATACACTTGAAATGCCTCCAGCCTCAACTTCTCTGCTGCTGTTATCGTCCATGCTTCACTGACGTGAAGAAACGTGCTAAGGATGTGTGCTCTAATGATGTGTTTCCTGCTTCCAGGGTGGTATATATTTTCAGCTGTGGGAGGAATCTTCTTTCTCTAGAATTCCCTCTTCGCCTGGGTTGTTCTAATATGTGTTTTTTCATTCTCCCATTGCTGATTACTCGGCTTCCCTGAGAGAAATAATTCTTTTGACCTCTTCTAGCTTTTGTATCGTAAGTTGAGCATTGATCTGGGGCCTTCTACTACAAAGCACTATCTTTTTTCTCTTTATTGACCTTCATTTGATACATCTGCACAATAAGCTGCGAGCCTCTGCGAGGTTGTGTTCCAGGGGTGAACCGTCTCCGGACATTCATCGAGTCAAGAAATCACAACTTCTATTTAGTTACTGCAGTATTTTTAAATTTAAATTCTATAACAAATCGGATTCGCCCTAAAAATAAAGTATCTTCACCTGCGATCCGGCTGCTGACGAAAAACATTCGCCCACTAGAGAGATACCGCACGTATGCAAATCGTCTCAAAAACACGATTCAGAAATCGAGCTACGAGGAAAAATATTTTCTCTTAGGATCACGAAATGATAGTGGGCAACATAAAAAGGAATTATTCGCGGTTAGAATGTAGTGGCGTATTCATATGGGACGATACGAAATCGGTCCCTACGAAATCGGTCTAAGTATTGAACTTGAACGTGTGCAGCGAAGATCGGCAAGATTTGTAAAGGGACGATACGATAATTATATTAGCGTAACCAGTCTATTAAATGAATTGAAATGGGAATCATTGTCAGATCGAAGGTTGAAATTTAGACTTAATCTCTTAAACAAATTCGAAGGCAATATTTTCAGTGATGATGTTAAAAATATTTTACGAACCCCAACTTACTATGGCAGACTGGACCACAATCATAAAATTAGAGAAATTGATTGCCGAACTGACAGATTCAACTGACAGTCCTTTTTTCCTCGTACAATTAGGTACATGAATAACGGTAAATATGTCCTATCAGAGAGTAGCAATGAATAGCATTGGTAGCTGCATGTTGGTATGAGTACTTAAAGCTAACCCTACTAACAGAATGTTTCTGCATGTTTGCTTTGCAATTTCTATCTTTTTTAAATAGTGTAGTTCTGACTACTATATTAATACTATTCCTTTTTTATGCATGATATGTAGTGCATGTTTGGTGAGCAATCACCCCCTGCCACACACCCTTGTGGTGGCTTGCAGGGTATTATGTAGATGTAGATGATGTAGCAACCAAGTGGTTTACTGACTTGAGAGTTTATGGGTTCAAATCCTTTGAACACGCCTAGCTTAACTCAAGTACTGTCATTTTACGGCAAATAGGTCTTCCCTGAAGACCACTGGAGGCGTATAGGAAAGCGCCTAGAGATGTGAGTTATACAGTGGGGTTTAAAGCTTTTTGGGCTCTAGCCTCATTTACCTGACCAATCGCAGGGTTGAAATTGTCTTCTTTTTGGTAATTTTACCTCGTAAAGGGTGAAAAAGTGGCAGAGAAATTCGGATGTCCTTGATTCTTTCTGCATTTTTCATGAAACGCACTTCCACATATTGAAATTTAGCAACTACGACATAAACAATGACTGTTATCCTAATACCCCTGTGCAAATGTCCTATTTGCTTGATCTATGAGTACATCTACTTCTCTACATTTACCCCGAAAGCCATTGCAAGGATTTATGGCAGGAGGTGATTACGTTGCTTCAATTCGTACCGTCTGGTAAACAAAACGATGTTACTAACAACAGTGCTGGCTAAAGTGTTAAGTTATACAAATGTGCAATGGAAACAAAGCAATTTCACATATACATTTACAAAATACCCTGCATTTCTTTGCAAATGTGTGTGGCAGGTTTGGTGCTAAGCAGGTGTGGTGAATCAACACCAGATATGTATCTATTTATGTCATGAATGTTACTTTGTACACCTGCTCATAGTAAGCACCAAGCAAGTAATGGTATTAGAATTATTTATCGCCTCTCCTAAGATCTTTCAGGGGTGTTTACTTCAATTTATTTAAATTTAGATAGAATATTTTGTTGAGTCACCATAAAAGCTCTATTTAATATCTAACAATGCTAAACTACGCCTAGAAGCTTAGATTACTTTCCAGGATTTAAAAATATTGAGGGAACTAATTTAATCGCTGTGATTTAACTATTTGTTAATGTGTTTGAGCTCATTTTTCTAATATAAAAAAATAAGAATTAGATTAATCGAAGTTAATATGGAGATTATAAGTAATTATAGGTAGGTACTACAAGGACTATGATGCTTGTCTGCCTGAGATTATAAATACGTAGCGTTTGAAATGCTGCATCAAATTTGATTTATTTTAGAATTTTAGGTGAACAAAGGAATCAGTATTGGTGCGAATAATATAAGTTTTGATTAATGAATGCCTGGTGTTGGTTCATTCCCTATCACACACCCTTGCGGTGGTTTGTATGGTGTGTTGTAGTTGTAGATATACGAAAACAGAAATAGTTTTAATCTAGGGAAAACGGTTCTTGCCCTCTCTGCATCTTAATGTACATCTACAATAAGGACAGCAATGCACGGTTTTATTGCCATTTTTTCGGAAAACACTTGATAGTATCTGATAAACCACTCCTAATGCGGTCATTTATAATGATTTATTATCCTTTACAGATGAAGGGCTATAGTTTCGTTAGCAAATGCGGACTTTTTTCCAGGCACTCTCGCACGTAGATTGCGATCTTGGGTGAATGAGCGGTCTGCGAGAGTAAGCCTTAATTATGATAAATGACCTTATATCTGTCGTGGATAATGACAGCGGTAGCGCAAGAGGGCGTGCTCCCGTGACTTTTGAGCGTGATCCATGGTAGTGTTAATGCTTTAGGACTCGTGTAATCCTTGGCGAGACTGGGAATAATGTAATCTTATACTCTGGAGATACATTCGCTGAGTGTATTCGATGATTCAGAGGATGTGGTATCCGTTCCAAAATGCCATTCATCAAACTACGGCTAGTTCCATAGATGCATTGTTGAGTAATAAACTAGAGACTAGCTCTATGTTGTGGAAAATCTTCTGAGGCAAGTGAAAAATGTAATGTTTCAGTTGAGCTCTTTTTATTGTACATCTTCACAACTTTTCTTTGAGTCTTAAAGAACTCGATAGTACATATCATGCGCGAAAGGTATTCATTCTTGTGTAATATTTATCATGAATACCCACTTCACGTATGTAAATCAATGCCCGACCTGCTTTTTCCACTTTTTCCAAAATGTTTTCAGAATCGTGACGAAAGTTGACCAGAAAAAAACGTGGGTCATTTTATGCTACTGCGCGCTGCATACCTGCCGATTAGGGGACAGTCAAATTTATCTTATTTTCAGTGTTATGCCCAAGAGGCTATTTAGCATTGAATTTCAAGTATCTAAGCTAAAATGACTGTGCAAAAATGCTATGATTAAGAATTAAATTTTAAGTATCTTGAAATCAATGGCGCATCATAAGGGTGCAATAAATGACGACAAATGTGAAGCATCGAGAAAAGATTTGTTACGAAATTATGAAAGTGATTGCGGTAATTTAATTTTCAGTTGCTCTTACAGAAGTGAATTTATAACATGTGAACACATAAAATGTGCCTTTCGTGAAAGGCAAAATCGTGAGGGAATAGGCTCCAAGGGGATCCGGTGGCCTCCAACCCCAAGGGCCCGGGTTCGATTCCCGGCAGTGGCGGATTTTTCAGTGGCAAACCGGTCCGTACTTGAGGGCGTAGTGGATGGCATTTCAGGTCCAGTACTCGGTCCGTCGGATGGGACGTTAAGCCGTGGTCCCCTTGGCACCTGTCGTTAAGAATAGGCTAATGCCGACGCCGGGTTTCTCTCCACCCTTCCTCCGTTCCCTGAAAACTTCTACCATTACCCATTTACCCACCTATCGTAAAATGGCGCATATGACATCAGCTGTCGGCCGCCTCCCCTGATAGGCTTCAATGGTGGTTAGAGTGTTAGGCTAGAGTGCTGGTCTTACACCTAAATGGCCCGGATTCAAATTCCAGCTTCGGCACAGATTTTTCATTGATAACCCGATCCCCACTTAAGTGCTCTATGAAGAGTTATTTATCTTCAGTGCTCCACTAGACGGGTAGGACGTTAAAACGAGAAGCCCTTGGTGCTTTTCGTTAAGTGCAGCCTGGTTACGTCACCAGGTTTCCCTCCACCCTTCATCCTTACCCTAAATTCCTACAGTTTTCCAAGGACCCATCTATCCTAAATGGTGTCAATTTCTTTAGCTGTCGGTTCACCCGAGTGTGTTGCGTGCCTAAAAAATTTGTGAACTTTCGTCTATATTCCTCGTGTTTGGAATATACCGATCCATGGGGGAGGGGCTTTAAGGGTAAACTTTCATCCACACACCCGTCACATGTTTACTCGCGCTCAGCTCGTCATCCTCTCCCTTTTAAGAAATCCTTTATTCCGTCATGCCATCGGCACCCTTCTCCCTCTCCTTCCCGTTTCCAATTCCATTTTACCCTATTCCATTGCACTCCCACTTGCTTCCCCCCTCTTGCCCCTTCCTCCCCCTTCTCCTGGGTCTCCCCCCCAGGGGCCATTGTAGGGACCCTTTGTAGCCAAACGCGCTCTTTCCTCCCGACTCAATTTGAGAGGCTCTTCAACGACGCCAATCAAAATGATTCGAGAGCGCCAGTATTAGTAGTCGTGCGCATGATGCGATTGGTAATGGTCGGATAGGGGGAATGGCCCTCCGTGCAATGTCGACGCTTCGCTTATACACTTCTAATTTTTTTTTTGATCTCGACACCTCACACGCGTGAGGAACCTGCTGCCATGGACACTTTGGTAATCTCGCCACGTGTGTTGGGCGTGACCATGTTTTATAATTGTTTTTAAAGGAAGCATATGGTGTGAAACTTTTGATTTCGCCAGCGATGACTTAATGCTTCGATCTACATTCAAGTAAAACTCTACGAGCTTTCCACTCCTGTTCCTTCTGTACATAAATGATATCAATAAGGCAGTAAAAAGTAAGCTTCGTCTATTTGCCGATGACGCAGTAGTGCACAGGGAAATTCTATGCCCCAACGATAAAAAGAAGATTTAAATGATGACCTACAAGCAATTGAAAATTGGTGTGATACATGGCAGTTAGAATTAAATTTAAAAAAATGACTAGCAATGAATTTTTGGAAAAAGAATAGTTCTCCTCTTAGCACTTACAAAATAAGTAATAATGAATTAACAAAAGTGGAATTCATTAAATATATTGGAATAAGACTGACACATGATCTTTCCTGGGGTAAACATATACGTAAAATAATGGGTCAAGCTAATCGTAAACTGGGATTCATCAAAAGAGTATTGGGTAAATGTGACGATCATGTACGAGAAATCAGCTACTTTTCCCTTGTTAGACCTCATTTGGAATATGCTGCCAGTGTATGGGATCCATATGAAATAGGCCTAAATAATGAACTCGAACGTGTGCTGCGAAGATCGGCAAGATTTGTATAGGGACGGTATGATAACTGTATTAGCGTAACCAGTCTATTAAATGAATTAAAATGGGAATCATTGTCAGATCGTCGGTTGAAATTTAGACTTAATCTCTTAAATAAATTCCAAGATAATATTTTCACTGATGACGTAAAAACATTTTGCGAACCACAACTTACTATGGTAGACTGGACCATAATCACAAAATTAGAGAAATTGATTGCCGAACTGACAGATTCAACTGACAGTCCTTTTTTCCCCGTACAATTAGGTACATGAATAACGGTAAATATATCCAACACGAGTGTAGCAATGTATAGCATAGGTAGCTGCATGTTGATATTAGGACTTAATGCTAACCCAACGAACAGCATTTTTTTGTATGTTTGAATTGCTATTTTTATCTTTTTTAAATAGTGAAGTTTAGAAAAGTATATTGGTACTAATCCTTTTTTAAGCATGATATGTAGTGCATGTTTGGTGAGAATCCACCCACTGCCACACACCCTTATGGTGGTTTGCAGGGTATAATGTAGATATAGATGAGCCAATTAGAGGATACATGGCAGTGAGTGAGTGAACACTAAAAATACACTACCTACTTGCTCTAATAGATATTTTAGCTGTAGGAAAAGGCAAAGGTAGATAAATAGGTTGACAGAGTACCATACGGCATATTCATCATCATAAATCAACAATTCCAAGATTGTTTTCACGCAGTTCTACACTCGATTGTCCTCTCAGCTAACATCTTTATATTTGTACAGTTCTTCTCTTTTAAGTCCTCACCTGATTCCTCCATACATTTCATACGAGAACATCTTTCGCATTCTTCCCATTCACTCTTCTTTCGATGATTGTCTTCATCAAATGTTCGTGTCTCAAGATGTGGCTGATTAAAGGCGTTCCTGTCTTCCTTATTAACTTTTCAGAAGACTAATCTTTTCTCCCATACTTCCCAGGACTTTGTTTGCCACTCGGTCAATCCATTTTATCTTCTTCATTCTTCTTCACCACGACATTTCGAATGCTTCAGGCCTTGACTTATATGTTGCTGTTATGCTGTTCATGCCTCTTTACCATAAAGAAGCATTCTCCGGATATAAGTTTTAAATGGGCGCTTCCATGCTTCCAAGCTTGTGTTTTCAGCTCTAAAGAGATTTGTTTTTCGCTAGAATGCAGTCTTTGCCTAGGCAATTGTGCTGATTTTTCATTTCTTGCTTTGCCTATCGTTGGTCACACGTTTTCCCCGACAGCAATAATCTTTCACCTCTTCAAGCGTTTGTTTCCCGAGTTCAACATTGCTTTTGGCGTCTTCTCTTCTGCTGTATACTATTACCTTCAGTTTTCACGGTACTGATATTCAAACAGTTACTGTATTTTCCTTATTCGTTTAGTTTTAATTTTGGGTGCTTTTATTGCCAAGTAACACTCTGTATTTAGTCAGAGTGTATCAAGGCATTTGTTTTATATAAAAACACAGACGAGTACGGAGATATACATTTGAGCGGGGCGTGAGAGTTTCAGAGACAGATAATTTATACAGCGCACATGTTATTTAATATGAATGGTTGCGAGAAATGTGGAAGAAGTAAGAAATAAGTGGCATATGGAGGAGAGTTCTCAGTAAATACAAGGCAGAGTTGAATATTCTGCTGTAAGTGTATTAAACGATAGAAAACAATGATACCTGTCGATGTTGGTGTTCGTAACTAAAGGGAGAAGACGTTCCGTGTCTGGAGTGCCACTGTCTTAGAAAGGTTACCTCCGTTTTATTGGAAACATTTCAACATAGCTAACTTTGTTCGTAATGTTGTCAGCACTTGTCATGAGTCACCATTCATATCTGCTTGATCAGACAATTGTAGCTGGTCAATAGAATACTTCAATTGTTGGACCAGTGGACTGTCAATCTCAGTAGTTCCCCGATTGACATCTCACTTGATTCAGTAACGTGCGAAAGCCGTGCCTTTTGTGAAAGAAAAAAACTCCGTAATCGATTGATCGATTCCTTTCCTTTCTCCACATCGGTTTTGACGATGCGGGACGAACGTGAGGAGACCGTTGCCGGACATGAATAACTTAAGGGAGGCGCAAGAAAGGGAGGGGGAGGTGTGGGCGGGATGGTAGATGAAAGCGATAGGTCGCTGTCGTCCGGTTTCCTTCTACCGCCATGTCAGTCTTCGTGGAGAGAGGTGAGGGGACAGGAGGGAAGCCGGGAAGGGAGGGTGCGGGGAATGTCGATGTGGCCGCGTGAGATGCAAGTTACGGAGTACTGGACGTGAAGTGCTCTCCACAAGACACTCAATTATAGGGACCGGATAAATAATGAAAATCCACCTTATCCGGGATTTTAACCCGGGCCCTAGAGATGGAAAGCCAGTGCCCGAGCCATCATACCAACCAGATCAACGTTTTGGGGCGTGTGACAGGGGGTGCTAAGACACCAGCCTTCGATAGTCAATCGCTTCTAGTGTTACAGAATTTGTTATCTGTCGGTTTGAATTGGAATCACTATAGTTTTATTGTAATGGCGAATGGTGAGTGGGGAGATAGAGTTTTTAAACCTTTCTGTCGAGGCGTTTATCATACACAACTTATTCGAGTGGTCGAATCTACTAATGTAGTAAAACCCAATGAGCCGGTGCTGTTTATCATAAGTATATCATGTAGTTACGCGGTTTTCAATCGATTAGAGACAAAAAAAAACAAAAAAGCCAGAAAATAACTACTTCTTCAGCCACCGTGTAAAGATCAAAGAGTACAATACAGATTTTCAATAACCAATTTGTTCTAGTTTAACCATCGAATTCATGGAAAGAATTCCCTGCTAGCTTCAATGGGAGGGCTACTTCAACTTGAGAATCGCTTTCCTCATCTAAACTATTCTATCTATAAAAATCTATGGCCATCTGGTGTTGCAGAACACCTAGAACTAATGTTCAACCTGATTAACACTGTGATTCTGGCAATAGCTCTCATTTCGCTAAAATAACATACCTATTATGTATGCATCTCTTTAGTTGGTTGCCGACCTTAATAGCAAATATAAACTTGTGTTTTGTGACCAATGTTCGAAAGCTAAGAAAATCGACTGAGCACAGTCTCTGGATTCTTCAGCGTCTGAGCCTCTGGGTCCCGGCGTCCAGAGAATCCAGACTTCGTCGCAAGGACTTCAAAAAGATTGCATGCACGACAGTTGATTCTCTCCCAATTTTCGTTGATGAAACAAGTGTGCCCTTGGAAATCTGAAAGAAGCTACAGTGATATGTATTATTTCAATGAATTTTGTGGAATAATATACAAATAAGTACATGCATAATTAGTCCAAGGATGCACATGCCACGGAGCACTCGAACCGAGGGGACCCGGATATTGAGGACCCCAGGCTCTGAATAAACATCTACTCAAGAAGGACCCTCCAGCCGACCCATAGAGGACCCGAATTATTTTTTCGTTAAAACGTGCTCCGTGCCTCCGACGATCCGCACTTCTCTAAAGTTGCCCATTTTGGCCCTTCCCGGAACGTCCCCCTAAGGGCCAGAAGGGACACCACCCAGCCGCCACCAGACCCCCAAAAGCCCCTCCTGGCCTTTCTTTTTTTTCCCTCCCCCGTCCAAAGCCACCCCTCCGAAAGTGTCACTCCGAATTTCGAGCGCTCAAAGGCCCAAATGTCCACATCACCACGCCCCCTTCCAATGAGGGAACAGACGACTATATAGCCGTCAGCCCTCTCTCTTCCCTACAATCTTCCTCCTTCCCCCATTGCAAAGTCCCACCCTCCTCCGCCCCAACCCTGGGCCCCAGGGCAACAGACCCCGACGGGGAGCCCACGTCCATTCTGTAAAGGCGTAGGACGGCGCGGCGGTGTCTCTATTCTCTCGGCCAGCCGTGGGCTCCAATAGGTCGGCCGGGCGTCTCAGCCCCAGCGCCCCGACCTTCGTGAAATATTCGAATTTTGAATATTCTCATAGCGGTAAACCTTCCGGTCTTATCTATCGGAGGTAACGTGAAATGGGGACACGGCAAAGAATTTGGATGAACGAAAAGCTTATTCAATAGCGTTTATCACTAGCATACTTATTGAAATAATTCTTGAGAAACGTGATCTCAAAAGAAATCGAGAGTAGCTTTAACTTGATAGTTAATTGGACTGTTAAGCATAAATTTTGTTACTGAGTTAAAAAGTAGATACACCTCTTATAACCAGAGTTATATTTATCTTTTATAGTGAACGTATTGTCTACTTGCTCCTATTTATGATAGCTACAAGACAAAAGAACTCTCTGGAATCTATAAAAAATCACTCAAGAAGGTTGAGGGGAAGAAAAAATAGCACGGTTGATTTTCATGAATTATAGCCCCACCGAGAATTGGGTTAGGAACAGAGAAGAGCAGTTAGGCTTACAAAGGCGGTATGGTAGATTTACCATTGTGTCAGTACACCAGTTTCACTACATAGCAAAACTGGTATCGTAGTTACTATTAATAATTTGGTGCGTGACGCTAAGAAATTCCTGTTGTGAAGTTATAAACACAGATTAATAAAGGATCTTTGGAAAAATACATAAAAGTATAGATAGTAACGATACGTTTTGTTAATGTCATTTTCTTTTAAATTGTTTTGTAAAATTACAATTCATATTGTAATTTTATCATTTTTTACCCTCCACTCTGTTCAGTAACGGCGTCCCTGGTGGAAATTGAGTATAATTAAATAAATTATGCTAGTTCACTCTTTAGTATCCCTACTTGGTGGGAGCGTTTCATTATTTGTGAAAAATCGGTTTGTTTTCCGACAATAGGGCATGTGTGGGAAATGAAGTTTTCGTTCATTGATGATGATTCAAGGTGTTTGTTCGTTCATTGCACCTGCATAATGAATACTTCCAGCTTTGACGTATCTATTGCTGTTATCGTTCATGCTTTGCTGCTATAATGGAGCGTCCTCCAGGTGTACTACATATATGCCATTGCTTTTTTTTTACGTCCAGGCTTGTATTTCCAGCTGCAAGTAGGTACTTATTTCCGTAGAATGCCCTCTTCACCTGGGCTATTCTACTGGCTATTTCTTTCTTGCTCCGTCCATCGCTGGTTACTTGGCTTTCCAGGTAGCAATATTCGCTGACCTCCCCTATAAAATCAAGTTTCCGGCGAGATTTCTTGATACATGCTGACAATATAAAATGAAAACAAGCTGTCGTATTTGCCCACTTTTTTATTTGATGCATGATATACGATGCGTTTCAGCACTCTATGCCATTTTCAAGTGCATGAATCATACTTTTGAAATTGGCATAGTATATCAAGTGAATCATTCTTAGACTTGAATAATGCACAAAGTGCTGAAACTCGTCGTGTATCATAAAAAAGTGGGAAAGTACGACAGCTTGTTTTCATTTTATATTTGTTTACCCCTCCCCTGTGCCTACGCCTTTAGCATTCGAATAGATTTCTGTGAGGAGCCAAAAATAGTTCTCCTGACACCGAGACGGTGGAAACTTCGGAGTGGGAATTTTACGATCCAACTCCTTAAACTGCCTCGAGTTGAGTAAAAAATACACGAATACAAGTAAGTGTATCTTGCATGGTTCAATGGCGTACTCATTTGGCAAATCCTGTCCCGGAGAGAGCGGAGAAATGGAGTCGATGTTTACGTAATCCTCTCACGAGCGATCGAGAACGTAACCGTGAGGCAAATGCGAAATTCACACTTGAAAAGAAGCGAGGCGAATGCGTGCAGGAAGGGGGTGACAGAGAGGGAGCGAGAGAGAAAGTAAATGCCGGGGTGTGGAGGGGGAGAGAGTGTCACCCGCGTAGTTGTCAAATTCTACTGGATAAGGAGGGGAACGGAGGGTTGAAAGAGAGTGTGTGTGTGGGGGGGGGAGGGGTGGGGCTTAGTTTCGGTTTTAAAAGGTGTGGTGTTGAGGGGGGGTAGAGTGGGTCGATGGCGTGTGCAGATTAATGCCCTGGGAGAGGGTTGTGGGACACTGACGACTGTTGTGGAGGGGTGTGTCCCGCTCGATCGCTCTGGTTCCTGCAGGGGGTTGGAGGGTGACTGCGACGAGGGGGTGGAGTCATTTGTGAAAAGGGGATGAGATTCGGAGGGGAAAGAGTTTTCGGGGGTGGCGGAGGGTTTGTGGGTGGGTGTCGCTGGGAGCAGAGCGTGGGCTGGGTTGGACAGGCGTTGATGGCCGGGGAGTGTGGTATTGAAGTTTCCAGGGCGATGTATCTGCGCGTCCACCCGGCTCGTTACCGCTGGTAAAAATGGCGGACGGTTCCATTTGAATAATAAACGAGGAGGGGATGGGCTCGGGGGGTGGTAGTTGTGTGAGAGAGGGGAATGGCCGCGGACGGTTAAAAGGGGAGGGAGGATGTGAATGGGAGACAAATTGGTAGTAGGAAGATGTGGGAAGTTTTGGGTTAGCTTGCGAGCAGTTTAGGTGCCTGGAGGAAGAGTGTGGTAAACCTTTAAATGTCTTCTGCCGCGGTTTTCATCCGAATGCATGTCCTTAAGGGTATGAAGGTAGAATTATACTACAAGGATATTCTCCGAGCTCATATGGCCACCCCGTGTATTGATAGATTTAAATTTACATTCCCAGAATAACATGGTTACATGAAAATGAAAATTCATTGGCTACTTGCCAGTTGGGAAACGAGATTATTGTCATTTAGCTCTAGTTTGAAATAAGAGCGGGTCCGTAAATTCAAGTATTAGAATTAACTTGATCCGGACGAATGTTTTTCTCACTGTAATCGGAAGTACCTATAACTCCCTGTAGTTTCTAGCTCAAATGTGAAATTGTTAGCTACTCTGTGCAATCGTTGTGTTTTTGGATTCGGACTTTTAATATTATAACTTAAAACATGTATCAAAGGAAAATTATACCGCAACCACCGTGACATATCTGAGTGTGCATTCTTCTTCCTTAGGTCAGATGTAAGTGTTCGTAGAAGTGACTGAAGGTCACCTAGCTCCAATATCGTTCGCTTACTTCGCTCTCAGGAGTATTTAAAAGTTTTTGAACTGAGCACAAAGTTTTCGAACAAAACGTCAAGCTACGTTGCAAATGATATTTCAATACTTTTTCTGTTTTTTTTGCCTGATTTATCCTGAATAATACATTTCTCAATCAATAATATTGATATAATTTTCATCTCATATTGCAATGTCGTAAAATAACGCGTTGAAAGAGTCATCTGCTTAATTAGTCATTTGATAAAATCCTAGTATTCACTAATACCCATTTAATACACATTGCTTGCGCTGCTATACTTTTCCGGCCTGTTATGTCGCAGTGCTTGGTCGGAGGCAACATGGATTATTGTTTTTCTTTATTGGATGTCTTTCAAGTGTTTTTGATTTTGTACGCATTAGAGCAAGTGTATGGTATTGCGGCACAATACCAAGCACTTAATTTAATTTCAATACGACAACAATTGGTGATCGTATAGAAAATAGTTAGTTAAGGAATCATGTATGAAGTTAGTCTAGTGCAGTGATTCCCAACCTTTTACGGCGGTGGTACCCTTCAGACAGGACAAAATCTTGGGGCACCCTTATTAGATTTTAAAAATTTATTTATCCGATTGAGCTTCCCCCTCCATTACCAAGGATGATCGGAGGTTTACAGTAATTAGTCCTAAGTTGTGTTCGGTTTCTTTTACCTTCTGTTGGCCTTAAGAGTAACCAATTCAGAAGTTGGTCTTCTTAAACATTTTTAATTTGCCTTCACCCTAAAATGCCGCGCCATACCGGTTGGGAACAACTGGCGTGTTCGTTATAATCATCCTAAATATTACTTATTTCCGTCGTCAATATCCCTTTTTCTCAACTTATACTAAGCGTATGGCGATGAATATGTTATAATGGATAGGCTTTTTTTTACCATTTTCTGACATCGCATTTTAAGTTAACGTTAAAACACTTGGTGTATTATAACTTAAGTTAAAAGAAAAATATTTTACCACAACAATACTATAACGTCCCCATCGATATATAAATAAGCAACAAAGAAGAGAGGATAATTACGAGCAGGAGACATATATTTTGCATTTAATAGCTCAAATAAATAAATAAGAAGAGGTACATATTGTAAATAGCAAAAAAAATCCCGTTGTAAATATAAATAAATGAAAGATGGCATGGCACATTCACAGTTGAACGTGTTATATGACGGTAGGAATATTGCATTTGAAATCCTTTCCATGCTCAACGAGGGACTAGGAATCCTTTAAAATCCCCTGCACTCGGCATAGATGAGTAATTATTTAACATAATGCAGTAAGCACCGTAATTAGTACAAATTATTTCGTCATCCATTAATAATTCTAACTTAAATTTGAGTTGCATTCTAGATATTTGGTGGAGCCTGCTGGAAATCACGAAAGAAAAATCTTTTGCAGTTTTCCGATAAAATATTGTACATTTATTACCACTGGTTTTGATATTTTGTGTCAATATCTAGCTGGAAACTCGGGGCATTTAATGAAGTGACAACGTTTGCAAACGAGATGAAGTGACGAACGTTATCGATGTAGAGTGTCGCAGCGTCACAATGCGATACCATTAGATTTCCATGCTTTGCAACGGAACCATAGTTTTGGAAAATAAATAGGTTTGTGGAAATTGCAGTGTAGTTGCTTCAACTAACGTTCTAAGTATGAAGGACTTCGACAGAACCACAACCATGATGGTTTCCTATGAATAATTTGTTAATGTTGTAAGTTTTCTAAACAGTTGGTAAATATTGTATAATATTTAAAAAAAGAACCGCCAAAGAGTTTTCATCCTTCATATTCATGCTTATGTTAGTTTTCTATTTATTAGCATATGCCTGGTGCGTACCTAACTCAAATTTGTATTCGTACATATTAAGCCATACGAGTTCCTTAAGTTGTTTTGAAAATAATACATTCGAGGTAATGATTCACCGTTAAGTAAATAATACTTTTGCAAGCTTCCACTGTTTTAAAAAGAATTTACGGGTGACAAGTTTCGTTGAGAATCAATATTTTGCAGTCTTTCTCTCAAAGTTGAACCGCATATACGGGATATAGGTGTGTGGGGGCAGGGAAAAGATTCCTGCCACAAACCTTCACCATAATTTGTGAGGCACTCTGTTCATGTAGAATATTATCTGTCCTCCGATGGATCGGTGGGGTGCCGCTGAAATTTACGCGGAAAAGATCAGGAGGGAGGGGAGAAGGAAGAGGCCTGGAGAGGAGAGAAAGGGTGAGAAGAGGGAGGGGTGCAAAGGTTAATGGATCGTGCCGTTTCGGGAGAGGGATACCTAGCGAGAGAAATCGCGAAGTGTTTTTATTGGGCGTGGAATGAGGGAATGGAAGTGGGGAGAGAGCGAAAGGGTGCGAGTGTAATGAGTGGAATTTTGAGGTTTCAGTCTGGCGGTCCGCAACACTGGAGGCGGGGGGCGTAACAGAAGGGACCGTAATAGGGAGAGAGAGAGAGAGAAAGTGAGAGATTGAGGAGGATGAAGAAATGGAAGGAAGAGACGACGATGATATCGTGGAATGGCACGTCTTTTCGGGCGGGGCGGAGAAGATCGACGTTGAATCAAGTTTGGAGTGGAGAGATGAAATGAAGGGGTCTGGGTTGTGTGCGGTTTCGTCGCCTGAGGTGGCAGGGATAAGGGTTTTAAGAAGGCTATACGGAATGGAGGAATTGGGGGGGTGGGGAGGGTGGAGGTGATGCGGGTCGATGAGAAGGGATGTTTTGGAGTGGGAGGCGCGTGAGGGAGGGTGAAGACGGCGGCGTTGGAGCTCAGCCGAGTGAGGGATAATTACGGAGGCAGATGTTTCGGGATGGATTAAGGTGGCGCGTAGGTTTTTAGGAGCCGCGGTTAAAATGCGTATCGGACCGAAACGCCTCGTTTGTTTATTCCGTCGAAATCATTCCAGTAGACGATAAAGCTTTGCCTCACGGAAAGGACGCTTAACTTTACTCTTGATTCAGTATCCTACATCTACGGTGCACCCGGTTGGCTACCTTGAGGGTGTGTTGCAAGGGGTGAAAGATAACTTGACTTTAAAGTCACGTGCAACTGGAAGACACCGTAATGGATGGTGTAAAAAAACTTGCTTTTGATAACTACACCTATTTTTAGCACATGACACTATATACGTGAACAATAGACGGGTAGACATCAAACGTCACGAGATCACGTAGTGTAAACAAACCAGGTAGGTTGTGGGCATGAATATTCCATATTCGTGGTTGTGGGAGAGAGCTCCTAGAATATTGTTGCAAACAACTTAACTGATGTTTCCTGCGAGTGTGGTATCGTATATGGGGAAATATTAATTAATTTAAGCTGCTATTGTTATCGAATAATTTTTCAATAGTTATTAACTTATAGATTGTGTAATTGTGCTCAGTAAAAATGAATTTGGAACCTCTGCGCTCTGTCGATGATTCACATACAGCACGTCTCCGGAGTCTTCAGACAGCATCGTTCAGGAAAGACACTCCACCAATCTTTTGCAAATATTTCTGGTTACATGAAAAATAGTCATGGTGGTTGTTTAATTGCACGAGACGACAGTTTTGCTTCCAAATCGAGATTGCATCCGTTATCAGGATATTTTTGCGGGCATCTTCAGAATCGGAAACGCACAAATGACAGAAAAGTTCAGGGAAACATTTCCGACCTGATAATGTACTTTGAAATGGTTGTGAAACCATTGTCACCTGATGACTTTCCCTGAGTATTTTCCCATTTCTGATACCTCGATGCCTCAATTAGTTTTTACGTTGTAATAAAAATTAAACGCGCAAGGGTTATTAGTCAACAGTAATTTTTCATGGTGCCATTTTAGCAAAAAGCCATGAACGTACTTTTCAGTGGGAAATTTATGAGGGATGCTTGAAAATTCAAGTGATCGATGCGATTTCCTCCATTGTGGGATAATGAATTTTTATAAATTTGTGTGGAAAGCCTAGTCAATTGATACTGCGTTGGATTCTTATAATCTCCTTCGTTCCGTGTATAATCTTGAAAACATGAGGATATATTTTCCCAAATGGTTGGATTCGGGCCGGCTAAAAATGCTATCTACTTCTAAATTATGTGAGGGTATCGTCAATAGGTGCGTGTTCAACTTGCGTATCAACTAACACAGCTGCGAAAATTATAAGAAACTAAACTGCTCCTTGTATTATAGTGGGATTTAGTTTTCGTGAGGATAAATGATGACATAAAGGACGAAAAAGTTTTGGAACCGTGACGCTAGTAGACTTATAACTTGCCAAGGTTGCCAGCTTAAGTGATCTAAATGAATACAATTAAATTTTGTACCAAACTTTTCACGATTTTCTTACTCGAGCTCACCAAGCAAAACTGCATTTAAAGGCCGACTTTGCAAAGTAAAACAGGCTAAGCGGAGCGCTGCGCATCATTATCCTGCCATCATCCGGAAAGGGGTTAGTAGGGGTTAATTATATAGGGTAAATGAGTCATTAATTGTTGAAGAGTAAGAAAAGAAAACAGTTCCTGGCTCTAAGTTTGTTTACATCTCCTTCGGAGCATAAGTTATGTTTGTCTTAGCCACCACTTTTGACTCACAGGAGCCAGCCTGACAACAGACAGTTGTCTGACAAAAAGTAGTTTGTTTTACTTTGAAAAGTCGTCCTTCAACGGTCATCTAGGTCATTGTAGTCGAGTAAGAAAGTAGGGAAAATGTGAGCATTAAACTCGAAAAGGTATTAGGGAGCTATCCTATAGATACACATGGTCGTGGACAAAACATGCCGTTAATCGGATGCTGGCAAATTTATAGACGGCATCATCAATGAATAGGGACAAGCGAAGTTGTCTAATTCAAAAGAAGATTGAAACGTGGGTTGTTAGCGGAGTATTCAAGTTACTGTATGTTCACAATGCCAAAAGTTGTTGACCAAGATAATTCTGCTTTTATATCTCTGCGAAATTTGACGGAAAACTAAAACTACGCAGTACCCTACGGGGCATGCCAATGGTGTTTGACTACCATGACTCCAGAGTAGTTATTAATTACCATCCAGTAAACAATCAAATAAAAAGAAAACTAAGGTATTGGTATGTAGTAGGAGAAAGGAAGCCAGCCTGCGAGTAACCAGTGATGGACGAAGTAAAAGAGAAATTGCCAATAGAATTGCCCAAGCGAAAAGGGCACTTTACCAGAAGAAGATTTTGCTTACAGCTGCAAATACAAGCGTGGAAGTGAGGAAACATTTCATCAGAACATGCATCTGGAGAATTCTACTATATGGCAGCGAATCATGGACAATAACAGCAGCAGAGAAGTCCAGGCTGGAAGCATTTGAAATGTGGTGCTACCGAAGAATGATGAAGATAAAATGGAGTGATCGAGTGACAAACGAAGTTTTAAGAAGAGTGGAAGAAAAAAGATGCCTACTGAAAACCTTAAAAAGAAGACGGGACAACTTAATTCACCACATCTTAAGACACGATGGCCTGATGAAGACAGTCGTCGAGGGAAAAGTGAACGGGAAGAATGGAAAAGGCAGGCCACGTATGAGATATATGGAGCAAGTTGTGAAGGATGAAAAAGAGAGGAGCAACGTCAAAATGAAGAGGTTGGCCGATAGAAGAATCGAGCAGAGGGCTGCGTAAATCAATCCTAGGATGGTTGACCGATAATGATGATAAACAATTATATTGTTAATATCTCCATTGCGAGTTTTACTTTAGATCAACAGAAGCCAAGGGAGCGCAGCAAGTTTTCGTGTAATGCAGCTCCTGAGATCGAATACTTGTGGTAGCATAGCAAACATGCTAGAGAATGTCCAAAACAATTACACTTATCCGTTGTTACATTTGAGTCGGTAAATTATCTTTCGTAGCTAATAATCTACCAGAAAATTTTGACAATAACTATTATTTTCCCTAAGGGTAAGCGGTTAAATCTACTTCCTTTATTATTCACATGCAAACATTTCTCAACCACATTACAATATTTCTTATTAAATGAGGTAAGAATGGTAATAAATTTACCCCACGGTATTTAGTGGAAGTCGCATCATGCCTTGCTTGCTGTTCATTTATTTTTTATTCTAATCTCACGCTGCCTAACCTTCGATTGGATAACTAATCGAACCAGAGAAACGCGAAGTTTCGCGAACACCCGTGCTATTTACCTGGCAGCTTCTTTGCGAAGGTGCTGATGCAATAGAAGTACTAACGCAGCTAAAATGCGATCACATTTTGTTTTGCCGATGAGAACGTCTTATACTACCTAGCTTTTTAAGAGAACTATTGCTGCAGCAATATTCTTTGGTGCACTTATCATTGAAGTGTATTATTAGACCATTGGCGATAGTTCGATCGAGCACAAAATATGAGGCGCTTTAACCGCCCTCACGGCTTAAATACAGTATTTGTACTAAGTGCTCTTGCTCCATGTTTTTGTGATTAGTATTCTATCCATAATATGCGATTAAGAAGCCCCTTAATATTCGATGCTTGTACAATCTTAATGCGCTAATTTGATCGGGGCTTGGAAAGATCTCTGTGGATGCGACGTATCCGTATTCTGTATTGACGGCTAGGGCAACGCTCTAATGGCCTGAATCGAATATTCATTAAGATGGTGTGATGAAAGAGCCAAGAAGGACTTTCTCGAGCCCCCCTCTGTAGCCATGGAAACCTCTTTTTTATTTCTCGTTCTTCGATATTTGCTCTCAATCAGAATGTATGATCATTAGTCCGTGTATCTGAGAGCTAATGCATCAGCTAACTTGAGGAAATTTTTAAACTTGGAGATACTTCTACTACCCTGGCTTAAATATTTTCACTAGCAATTGTGTGATAAGCCTCTCCCTTCTTTTACACAGATTCATGCTCAGGTTATCTTTCTGTCAAATCTTGAACATTCCCGTCCGGTTTTCCAAAAAGAAAGGGAATGTGAAAAATTTGTTAATATCCCTATTTCTATTTATTTCGGCTCATAGGGATGTACTGTTTAAGTAAATGGTGATGGAAAAAATTAACAAATTAATATTTTTGCACTTCTGAGTCAGGAGAATTCCTTTCTATGATCACGTTGCAATGATAGAGAAACTATTTAAATATATTTAATAAGTTAACTCGAAGGTTTCCACGGCGTTGGTTTAATGCTCCCTGCATAATTTAGGGATTTCTTCCACGTCTGTGGGCTTGATGATAAGAGTTTTGCTGACTGACCTGTCATAGTCTTCAGGTCGAAGGTAATGAGAAGGAATGGTTTCTGTCACGCTTTCCTGGCACTTTCGACCTGAAGACGCTGACATGACAGCCAGCAAAACTGTTGCCATTAAGCCAGCTAACTTGGAAGATATCCCGGAATAATGCAGAGAACATATTTAGTAATTTAGTGCTTTTATTAGCGGTCTACTTATAAACTGCATTTATGAAGAGTTTACATCTGCATCTACTGAGTACATTACTTTGGGATGGTTCGGTCAGGTCGTGTGGAGAGAGAAGGAGAAAGAGGCTGATTACATTTATTATCGTATTCGATGCCCTTTGCGTAGGGGTTTTATCTTTCGAGTCATTGTTTGAGCACCCCAAAAAAGTGTAAAAACTATAAACGCACCCGTATAAATTCGTTTTTGTCCCCGGAAATTTTCTGTAATTTTCTGACCTGCCGGGTAATTACACTTCCGGTGTCCGACGGAGTGCGAAGGTCCTTCCATAGTTACTTAATTCCTCGGAGCGGCTCAGCCCATAATCTCTTTCCATGACTTTCGTCTTAAAAGGCCCCAAAAACGCCAGGCAAACGGTCTCAGGTAGGTTTCTCTCCACGGTCGGTTCTGAATCGTTTTTTTCTGGCCTCCCTTCGAATGACTCGGTGTTACAGAGAAACAGACGTCGAGAAATGCATCGTATTCGGAAAATCCATGAGTGACTCTATAGAAGTGAATTTTTCCCTCGTATCTTGTTCATCTACGTGGAGGTTGAGAAAATCTCCCCCCTTTAAACGCTGACACATATTTAATAGCTACAGGTCACATTGAGTTACTTTCTGTGTATAATGCTGTTTTATTTTCACGGTCTGCTCGTACAGCTTAAGGCGCTTATTTTGTAGATTCTAATCTTCCTTCGATTTATCTTGTTTTTTCGCCAAAAAAAATATCAGACACCTTTTTTTTTTTAATAGCTTTAGCTTGGTTTTGTGTGCAGCCGTGAAATAATCGACTAAGGAAATAGCTTACACCTGACTGGTCAACTGTAGGCGATCATTTTAACGTGTAGTTTCGAACAATTTCAGAAAATTTTGGCGAATTCGCGTAGAATGTTAGCACTGTACATAAAATTTGAGGGAATTCATTGTAATGTTTATATCGCTCTTCATATTGATATGTTAACACTATAAGGAAATTTTGGCGGCATCCGCCAAAATATTCTGTGTATAAAATTATACTCTTAATCCTTAATGCAGTAAATAAATCACATCTTTGGGGTGGATGTGTATAAAAAGGCTTGAAATTCTCGTTATCAATTTCTTTTTGATTCTCTTAGCCACTTATAATATCAGCACTTGGCGCTTAAATTCGACTCATTGCTTAAAAGGTTCAATAAAAAGTCCATCCAATTTTTGATTAGTGTTATCCTGTGAAAAGCGCCATGATATCCTATCCTCTTCTCCTATTAAGCTCAAGAACTTAGCTTTTCCAGTGACACCTCATGTAAAGCGGATGATATTGCTTTGCATTTTTGATTGCAGTCAATTTTTACAAACTGTCAACTTTGAGCTAGAATTGTCCTTCGCTCTTAGAATATGTGTACGAATATTATCAGAGTCAAGACTAGAGTGCTTGTTCGATGATTCATTTGACATACGTCAAACCGCTCAAACCTTTACCATTCGGAATCTCATAGCCTCTAAAGGGTGACAATTTGGTTGCCTCATTTCAACCAACGGTTAGTGATGAAGAATTAGAGGATATATTGTCTCTTTTGTATTTTTGTGTCTATACTTACGTAACTAGTTATCTCAATACAAGAGTATCGTCCACTTAGTCGTTTTAGCACTGAGTCATAATGTGTAGGTACTTATTGAAGTTTGCTAACGGGTAATATGGGTATTTCACTCATATCACCTGTCTTGCGGATCAATGTGTTGCGGAATTGGGAATGTATTTCATTCAGTTTTTATCATTTGGAGAACGTTTTTTAGGAATGAGCAAGACTCTCATTTGTACCTGTTTATAATTTATGTGTAATTGTTATGGATTTGAATC
The DNA here is from genome assembly GCA_933228895.1 of Platycnemis pennipes. Taxonomy (NCBI): domain Eukaryota; kingdom Metazoa; phylum Arthropoda; class Insecta; order Odonata; family Platycnemididae; genus Platycnemis; species Platycnemis pennipes. Next base: position 61,904,280 of record OW121853.1, read on the forward strand.
ATATAAATCATTGTTTAAATGACAAGCGTTTGTCATACGTGTAATTTAATTATTTGTGAAACAATGAAAATACCACTTCGAGGATGCGTGGCGTATCGTGAAGGAATATACATCTACATCTACATAATTCCCTGCAAGCCACCATAAAGGTGTGTGGCAGGGGGTGAATTATCACCAAACATGCACTACATATCATGCAAAAAATAGGATTAATATTAATATATTAGTCTAAACTTCACTATTTAAAAAATAAAAATAGCAAAGTAAGCATGCAAAACATGCTGTTAGTTGGGTTACATTCAAGACCTTATACCAACATGCAAGTACCTATGCTATGGATTGATTCACTCGTATGGGACATATTTACCGCTGTTCATATCCCTAATTGTACGAGAAAAAAAGGACATTTTGATTCTGTCAGTTCGGCAATAATTTTCTCTAATTTTGTAATCAAGATCCAGTCTACCATAGTAAGTTGGGAATATACTCTCGGTCCATGCAGACATAATGAATGTTACCATATCAGATATTCCACAGAGATCAAAAATCATTCGTCTTGACCGGGACTCGAACCCGGACCCCCTCATTTCCGAATGATTTTTTTCTCTGTGGAATATCTGCTATTGTACATTTTCAGCGGGTAACGCCGCTAAAGCTTTCACGGCCAGGTCGTCAGAACTTTATATTTCGAATGTTACCATGCTATGAAAATGAGAAGACTTGCCAAATAGGCTTGCACCAGGCACATGCATTCAGATGACATTCTGGTACGAGTGTTTGTAATTTTTTAAAAATTGATTAAGAATTTGTGTGCATTCCCTGCGTGTAACAGACGAGGCTTTAGAATTATCTCGGTCCCGTGGCCTAGGTTTTCCAAATAAGCATTACTTGCCAGATTTCTGGATAATATTTTAGCAAAGATTAAGGCCATAGTATGAATTATTGAAGTATCAATCGTGGGTGCCCAAAACCACTCGGGTAGAACCTTTTCCAAAGGCAACGAGGCAGAGACGCACTCTCAGGTGGCGGCGAAGACCCATGTGGCTGCCGCTATCCTCAGCCGCCGGCGCTCGCTGTGTCCTTTTCATTAATCGAGCTATCTTCTCGATTTAATATTTAAACAGTTATAAACTATTAGCATTGAACGTGCAACGAAAAATATTGCAAATACTCTTCATTTTGTTCATATTTTATCTAGTTATCAATTGGAGAATTCATAAAATATCGGTTAACTCCCTAAAAAATGAAATCGCAAGATCGTATTTTTGAGCGACCGATTTTGTTCACACTTTTTCAGTTCTTAAAAATATTTGTCGGGAGAATCCGTAGCAGGTATCCCTGTGGAGGCTGCGTGGTTGATTTCAGAGGCGTAGGAACTGGGAGAAGAATGGAATGAATGAATGAAATATCCGATTCAAAGAAAATCATTTCCAACTTGATATTGGTTTCATCCTGTTATTCATGTATCATTGTTAAAAGAGCGAAAAATGGCCTTGGAGGGTATGATAATACTGAATATCGTGGAGGTGTACGCATAGGTCCGTGGTTCGATTCCCCGTAGAGGAAAATTTAAAGTAAAAGCTGATTATGAAGACTCTTTGGAAATCATCATTCAATTTCTCTTTTTGAAATTTAGAAAGTGTAAGTTAAGAGACAACTGATAACTGACATACTGAAGATTACGTTCGGTTTGATATGATATCTTAATGGTAGCATTCATGCTGTGCTCTTGGAAGGAGGTTGATGGTCGCTAATCCTATAGCTTATTGCCGCCGATTAATCCAATGGATTGACACCGTTTCTCTTTTGCTTCATTCCTCATACCTCTACCTTTGTTTTGGAATAGATGAGGTTTAATCTCCTTCTGATGTTGCTTGGCAGCGGTTAATTGTAAATGTGCGTTGCACATTTTCACGAATATACGCGAATAATATAGAAAATAAAAATTTTCATCATTTTTTTAAATTAGACACATTGATTAGTCTAGCTGCGGGCTACTATTGTCAATTCCTTCTTGTGTTCGCATATCAAGCTATGTTTACTGTATAACGTGCGTTCGTGCCGTAGTAAACGTGTTACATTACTTGTCATGTCGATGCCTTTGTTTTGATTTGTCTAGGGCTTATCATATTTTTCATCTACGTCCACATGTTAAACTGCAAATCGTCGCAAGGGTGAGCGGCAGAGGCATAATTTTATTTATGTCGCAGGAATTTCTCTTTAATTTCTCTCAGAGGACTACACTTTAATCAATATCAGCGAAGTATATAGATTTTTCCTTCCACAGTCTCTCTCAGATTTTCTCCCTCTCACAGACTTAATTCAGCCTGCTTTAAAATTATCTCAGGAAATTTTGAGGAAAATATTTTAAAACTCAGTGGGCAAATTTTTATTTGCTCGGCAAGTGTTTTAGTAAATTGCATTATCTATCGGAGCCGGTGATCGGGGTCGTGCGAATAAAAATGTAATGAGTGACAGCAACGAGGAATTTTTTACTCAACATCTTCAGATATTACCTCGAGTACTCCTTTATTATTTAATTAATAATGTTACAGATGTCTTTCTAGCTATTTGATATGAGCCTCTCGCAGTGAACTGTTTATGTAGTGATATGAACATCACATCTATGGGACTTTATTCTATTGATGTTTACAAAGATGATACAGCCAATACTGTTGACGATATTAAAGGCAAAGAGGCAAATCTCATGAATTATAGCGGCTGTGCATTGCTCTAGAAAATTAATGACAAGGATATGAAAATAACGTAAGTCCAATGAAAGGATTCACCGTCGAAGTTCATTTGATGAGCCGATATGTACTCAATCGTATGAGTTTCCTCTATAATTTATTAATTGCTTGAATGTTTATCTCGTTGATGATGAAAGTGATTGGTTGGATATAGCAATTATTTTCGTACAGGAATAAAGGAATGATTTCATTTGCAAGCACTCTGGTCGTTGTTACTCGGGAGAGGCCATAAAAACATGCCGAAAATCAGGAAATCATCAGGAATAGGTCGCTTTATATTTACGGCCATCATCATGAAAAAGGGGTGTCATCAAGTTTCACTCTTAGCGCCGATGGAAACTCAATAAAAAAACCTTTTGCTTAGAATCTGTCATACTGCGGGGTGAAAAAAAACACCCGGGCACTTCAATCCATCACTGGGCGAGCCTCGCTGATGGCACTCAATTAACCAGCGATGGATAACATCTATTCGCGACCCGTGAAGCCGAATGCGAGGATCCTCCCTTTTGATCCTCAAATGAAGCGCGAACTGCACACTTCGGTGCGCGCTTTGTGCGCCGCGCGGAGTTGCGCGCGCCGTTGACGCGCGTATCCTTTGGGGACGCAGCCGCAGCGCTGTATAGTGTCTGTCACTCCAGAGACGAATGAAATGTGCGAATCTCTCGTGCCCGGAGCGAGGGACAAGTGTCATCCCCGGGTCAGTGACGCGTCTTTTCGGAGGAAATGGAAGGGTCACCCGCGGGACGTCTCCGTCCCGGATAGAAAAGGAACCAACAACGGCGTAGGGGGCAGAGGCCCCTGGTGCGGGGGGAATGGATATTGTTGGAGGAAGATGATGTGGGATTGAGTTTATTTCGGGGCGGGGAAGGAGCTTGGAACGGAGAGTTATTAACCGTGGTGTTTCAAAAAGTTGAGGAATACGGTTGCTGCGAGGATAGGGGGGGGGGGGGGAGAGTTTTTATCTCTCAGTTTTTCATTTGCTCGAATAATCTTTCCACGACCATCATCACGTCGTCTTTGGACCAAGAAGCAGCTGCGTCCCCACTCCCTCTTCCCCGCATCCCTCGGCACGATGGGAAGAGTGACGGTTCAAAGAAGTACAGAATGGTTTACGATGGTTGCGTCCACGAGAGTTCCTTCCGTCGTGCCCGCCCCTTTCGGTTATTCCGCCATCTCGTCCCTTCCCCCCGGAGTCCCTCCCTCCCACTCCCCCCCGCTCTTTCTCGCATTCGCCTGCGAAGGAGGAATAGTATTCTCCCTGGAGAGAGAGAGAGGAGTGAAAGATTGACGCTATCGTTGGTAATATTGTGATGAAATGTGGGTGAAATTGTAATGGAAAAGACGTCGGTTATGGCCCATATTTGACGACATTGAAGGGAAGTGGATGAGGAACCGAAACTAGCTCGCATGAAATCTTTGTTATTATTATTTGAATCATGAACTTCGAAAAGGGCTAGTCTTGGAGAATTTTAGAAATCGACGTTTTCCCTATTTTTTTATCTATGCTCATTGACCGATGTTTTATGAGCGAGTCATTTAAGTAAGTTATGGCATAACACAATAATAACGGCTGCAAAAAAAAGAAACTGCGCTCTTACTTCAAATGGTTTGAAAGAAATTCACTTTTTTTGTCTCCTGAAAGTATTTAAAAATCCGAGGAGTCCCAATCAAAATTCACGATTCATTAAATTTTCTTCTGGTTAGAGGAGGTTTTCGTTTATACTGCAAAACATTACCTATACTATGGTACGGCTATATTAAAATGCAACTCTATAGATACCAAAAATTAGTTGCACATGTCTCGTCCATGCTTACTATCTAACATGTATTCATGCCGTAGTAGCATAGTACCTCCTAGTTCCATCAAAGTGGATGGATTTTTCACCTCCTGCCACACATCCTCGTGGTGGCTCACAAGGGTATTACGTAGATGTATATGTACATCTACACCTTCACAGCACCTTAAGGGACTGATTCCACTCAAGTCAAGAATTTTAGTTTAGTGAATTGCCTTATTGTTTGCACCCATGTTGCCAGTTTATTCAAGTAAACAACTTACAAAATACGGCGGCTTCACATGCCGCAAAATTTTCCACTTCAAACCTTCACCATATGGGGCCGACGCTGCTCTATCATATACAAATACGTGTATTTGTATATAATTTCACATATAACCATAAAAAATTGTGTTTGGATGCCAAATATGGTAGGAAATGTCGAATGCATTTCCAAAAGCGTTTTACGACTAAAATTTCCTGTAGACTTCCAAATACTCGTAATACCATCATTAATTATCCTAATTATTTCCTTGATTACAAATCCTTCTCTACTTTATGCGGTCAATGCTACCAATCCTCAGTTCTGCCATTCCTACTTCTTCAGATTATAATAGTTTCTGCCATTTTTCTTGCCTTCTTAAATCTCCATTACTTTATTCCAATTCCAGCATTATTCGATCTGTAAATACCTCAATAATCCCATCGTGCATAATAAATCGTTGCACCCAGTCGTCTTTGCTTCCCTTTATTTTCCCTTTGCTTTGTAAAAAAATAAATGACGAAAGATATTGTTCTAACCTATAAAAATTGTACAACCAATTTTGAGACCTGAGTGGAGGTGTAGAGAGGACGACGGTATCCTATCCCACCCAGGTTAAATGAAAACCAAGTGAAGCATGCTGAAGATTAGCCCCCTGCCACACACCTTTATGTTGTATTCCAGGGTACTACTTAGATACAGAAGTCTCCCTAGGAACACTTCATACTATGCATCTTCTCTTCTGTCTAAGAGTTCAGGAGAACTCTTTCCGCCTTCTTCCTTTCATTCTAGCAAACCTCCTCTGTCTCCCTCTGTTAAATTTATTTTTGTGCCTATATTATGTTGGCGGAGAAACTTAGAATGGACAACGGTTATTTTCACTCTTATGATTATTTTTTACAACATCTGTACAATGCCCCGAAAGTCACCGCTAGGGTGTATGGCAAGGGATGAACCATTTTTAATAAGCATTTAGATTAAATGGCACTCGATGTAAAATGGTTCTCTAAATGTTTCTAGTTTTCGATGGAATATGAAAATCTTCTTTAGATACTGATTGCTATAGTTGTAGGTACCTGGTGGGTTCTCATTCCCTTTTTCTCATTTTTCTTATCAGAGGAATCCATTTTTTATTTAACACCGATTTTCCACTATTTTGGCATCCCCTTCCGAAACTCCATAACTTTTCAGAAGACCCTATCCCCCTAAATTCCGTAACGCTGACATTAAGCTCTTCCTTTTTTTGTTCACTGTGAAAAAGTATTCTTAGTAAAAATGCTCCCCATTTATCTAGCATTACCTTTAAATATTCACTAATTGTTATTTGCAATATTGCCATAGTACAGCAAAGATGAATATATGCATATTCATTCAATGTAACAATTATTCCTCTAAGTGGGAACTGTAATACATTTAATTTCTACTTTTATGACGAAGGTTTTCAAATGAACTAGCCAGGTTTTCGGGTTTCCTCCGCGTTGGTATCATCTTTAATGGCGACATTTCACCTTCTCAAGGTGTCCTCAGGCCAGGCTGAAACGTCACCGTCAAAGATGATTCAAACGTGGGGAAACCGGATAACTGCCCAGTTTAAATTCAATGATATACTGAGAAAAAATATTTGAACAAAGACTGGGTTTGTAATGTATCTCTCTCCCAACGTAACGGAAGACTGGAGCCGCATCGTCTCCCTGTCGATGTGGCATCATATTAGTTGACCGAACCCTCTTTCCCTTTACCGTTACGTGATATGTGGATGGCTTGTTTCGTATTTCACGTGGTGAATGCGCGTTGTATAATGTACAATGTACATACATGCTTAGCGAGGTTTCACCCCCTGCTGCACATCCTCAAGGTGGCTTGCATAATAGCTCTCAGCTGATGCAGTATGTTTATGAAATGGTGATAGGCGTGGGATTTAGGTCATTGGAAGAATTCTGAATTATTGGAAATCGTTTTGGATACCTGCTTCCCAACAAAATTCCTATCTTTAATTTAGGTTCTTGTTCCTTTCCTCCTCTTTAATACTCGGTGACGAAAGTAATGATAAGCTGTTGAAGCCACTAATTCCGTCTCTCTCGCCATTTTTATTTCCTCCTCCTATGTGCACAAAAGAGGCGAATACAAATCACCTGGCGGACCAAGAGTATATTTGACTTTTTTTCCGGTGGAAATATCGCTGGAAGTAACAGTGTGTCGGCAGAGGAGAGCTCGGAGTTTTTAAGTGGGGAATGCGAATGGGTGGGACAAGTGCTCGAAGTAAGGCGTGTGTGGGGAGCTTAAGTTACTATTCTTGCTCGCTAATCCTCTCACTTCCGTGCGCGCACCCTCCACATCCCTCCTGCCTTCTCGTTACTTTGTTTGATCCCGTGCCATTCCTCTTTCTCCAAAGTCGGTTTCGAGGCTCCCTCTCTTTCCTACCCTGCAAGGGAGTTCGCGGTGCGCACTACGGATGTGTGTACACGAAGAAGAGAAACAAGAATCTACTGGTTTGCGGGACCTCCGCTGACTTGCCTTCTGCTGTTCGGCTTCTTCTTATTCCAACTATTCTTATATCTACTACATCTATTTACATAATATTTAGTGCCTTGTGAGTTCCCCAATATTCACCAAATTTGCGCACCATCATACGCTAGTAATTACAGTACTACATAATAAGATAAATATGGTAGTTATGCAATATGCGTATAAGCGAAACTAAATCATAGGCATCTACGATGTAATATGTTTATTAAACCCTTAGACCTTAGTTGTTATCCATTAATTTAAAATTCCCTTAAGGTACGCAAGGGTGAAATTAAATTAATGTATTGTGTTGAGAACTTTTATCAGATGGTTTCCTAAAATACGCTTATTTACCGGTCTTTATGCGGCTAGCATGATCTATGATATTTGTTTTGCGGGTTACACACTTAAAATAACCGTACGGCAGTCTATGTTTCTAATCTTGTTCTCCTGATTAAGTCCATAGTAGTATGTGGGTGTTTTAAAAATATTTCTTACTGATGCAGCCAACTGATTAGCTTCAAATTTACGCAAAAAATTCAGTCTAGACATCCTACAGCCGGTTTGCGATTCCAATCCGAGTTCCTCTTGTTAATACTGACTAAATTATCATAACGGGCGTTTCAAATCTCGACGGTTTCTTTGGAGAGGAAATCAATTCATTTATCATACTTTTCCTCTAAGGAACCCTAATATACTTAGCCATCTCACGTGACAAAAACTTGCGCGACGGCTGGCGTGGTACTCAGTGGGTATAGATACTCGTGTTTCCACCGGGTTCCATGCATTTTCTTCTATCGTCCTTCGTAAAGAAACTTGACTCCATAAAACTCAAACAATAATAATAATGGACTCAACGCACCGCAGCTTCCTACTATTTGGGAGCCTAACAAGGCATGGCGCACTTGTGGATGAGATAAAGCTGGAATTGAGATGTCTTTCGAATTCCATGACGCACACGCTGACACAAGAAAGGAGATGGGGTGCCGGAGACGAAAGAGAATGTGTGCGAGGGAGGATAAAGGCTCTCCTTAAAGCGGGGAGGCAGGAGAAAGAGCAAAGCTGTCTCCGAGAGGAGTGCCACCTTACAAAGGTCCCCAAGAGTTGTTTAGGGGTGGAACGGGGAAGTTGCGCGGGGAAGGCGTCTATGATGGCGCTTCCAGAGTCGAGGGAAGAGAGGAAGAGAGTTTTCTGTGGAGGAGGAAGCCGGAGGCCCCCGTGGGAGGGAGAGAGGGCGAGCGAGGTTGGAGGCAGTTCCGAGAGAGGAGGGGATGGGAACGAAGATTGGGGAGGGAGGTGGAGGAGGAGGTCGTGTCTTGCGAGTGGTAAGAAGAGAATTAACGAGGCAGGGAACTCTGGAAGATTGACGGCTCGGAGAGGAATTATCCTTAAGAGAGAGAGATAGTGGGAAGAGAGAGAGAGAGGGAGATGAAGGGTGCGGTGGAAGTGGCGGATGAGAGGGAGAGAGGAAGAGGGGTGTTAGGAGGGTGGCTTGGGCCTGTGCGGGGATCCGGGGATGAGGGTTTTGGTTGGAGGGGAGGGGGAAAACAGAAGGGGATGAGGGGCGGTTGAAGAGAGGGAGGGAAATGAGAGGCAAAAGACGGGGAGGGTCGATGGGCGGGGGATTTTCAGCGCCGTGAGGAGTGGGAGGGAGGTGGCTGGAGTGGAAGAGTGATAGGGAGAAAGAGATAGTTTGGGGAGAGTGACAGCTCGGAGGAGATTTAAGGATAGGGATGAGAGGGGTTGGAGAAGGAGGAGGGAACGAAAGGGGGAGGAAACGGAGGTGTAGTATGATGATGAAACAGTGGTGGAAGGGGTGGGGAAGTCGATAAAACGGTGAAAGGGAGAAAGGGGATGCGAGGGATATTTACGAGGATGAGAAAAATAACAGTGGAAATGCGGGAAAATGAGTTTTCTTCTCACGATAAAAAAAATCTCGTACATTAAAAGGGGAAAATGTGAATAGTCCTTCGATAACGAGTCGCTCCAGGTGCCTAAATCTATCGAGGCAAAAATAGGGAAGTTGCTCGTGAAGGTATAGGAAGGTAAACCATAGAATTTTTGGAAAAATGAAGAAATCGTCGAAAATTTGACAAGATTTAAGGCAGTCAATCAACTGTGCTGAATACAGAATGCATTATTCTTACAATCAAGCTCCTTTTCAATGATACTTAAGACTAGCGAAGAATGATTAGCCATCTTTTCGTTCTCTCACAACTGAAACTCCGCATTGGATGATTGCATTATGAAGGTCACCAGCAGATAAAAATCATCCTTTCAAGCCCTTATTGTAACGCACGTTTGCAAACCAGCAATAATTCCGGTTACTTAAAAACAATATTCTTTAAAGGACTAGTGGACGAACGACACAAATAATCAACAGAATATCGACTGTGAAAGTGTAGGCATAAACGCCAATACGCCATGGGATAACTAATTAAAATTGTGGATAAGTTAGGCGATACGTTTTTAGTTATTTAAGTGCGGGTATTATTTTTTGCACCTATGTGATATTCGTAGTTTAAGGATTATTACATTGAGGTTTATACACCTCAATGGTTTATCATGTCAAAAAATGTTTATTGAGTGATAAAACATAAGTGGGAAAGCTAGGTGATTATTTTTCAGTCTTAACATTCCCTTGGACACCACATGTGAACAATTGATGTACATTCCAATATCAGTGATCGAATTCATGATTTACGCGTCACCACCATTGCTGAAAACGTCTGAATTACTTGTGATTCACCCTACCACTCATACTTTTACTAATAGCATCACTACATCTACCCCTACAACCCACTCAAGGGTGTGTGGCAGGGGGTGAACAATCACCTGGCATGTATTGTAAATCATGCTGGTATGCAAAATACTAGTCCGTACATGAACTATTATATGCAATACTAATGCTTTGAGGAATATGTTGGATATGCATTCACGAGATGTATTTACAAATGTAATCATTTTTGATTATTCAGGAATTCCTATTTTTACGTTAATTAATGTATTTTTATCACCAAAAGTATGCATGAGTTAGTAAGGCTTTGGGAATTTTCGTAATGTGGACCAACTACCTCCATCCCAGTGATCCTGGTCTCTTCCTGCTTCTTGGACTACCCTTAGCGAAGAAATCCGTCGATAAAGGAGGTTCGTAAGGAGCAAGCTCGGGTGTCGGTTGGGAGCAGGGGAATGGATAGAGATATGAAGCCATAGAGGAGGGAGGAATGAATAAAAATATGAGGGGGAGGGCGGAGGTGGGAACAAAACAAGTGAAGGCAGCGAGATGATGAAGAGAGGAGGAGGAAGAAGGGTCCATCCCCCACCCACTCCAACGGGGGAGAAGGCAAGGAGGACTTGAGATAGAGTTGGTGGGGGGATGAGAGGGAGTGTCGGAAGGAAAGGAAGACTGGACGTGGTTAATCACCGCGCAGGAAAACCCATGGGCAGGGCAAAGGGTGGACACAGAGTGTGGGGTCGAGGTGGAGGTGGAAGGAAATGGCGGGAAAGGAGTGGTGTAGAAGAGACGGAAATGGGGAAAGAGGAGCTGACGCCTTGGAACTTTGTACTGGGATTAGAATATTTGTAATCCACATTAATGAAATCTTAGAAAATGCCTCAGGAGGCAATACGTATATTCACTAATGGTTACCATTCTATTGAATGGGATTTAACAATGAATATCATTGTTGACACTTTACATAATTCATTTTTCATCCATATTCAAGGAAATATTTACAAAATACTGCATATATGCGTTATCTATATATTAACAGTTCAGCTAGGCCTGCTTAATTATATGGTGTGTGGCAAGAGGCGAATCCTCATCAGGCATGCATTATCGCCAGGTAAACCATCGTATTGCTAGGACCTGCTTAACTTTTTACACATCATAGTTACATAAGGATTGCGAAATAACCACGAGGATTGTATCGGAGTCACCCGATAGAGTCCACAATGGTAGAATTTCCACAGAAAAATTCGAGGGTTCCGGGTTCAATTCCCGGTTTAGGTGGATTCTTTTTCTCTGTGGAAATAATGTTATAGTTTGTCTAGTCTACTGTTTTGTCATAGAAATTCAGCTAATGAGGAAACATGGCAACTTCGCGAACAATGTGGCTTCAAGTTCAAACTATCAGCGTGCGGGACATATTCTGCACAATTATTGCACAAATCCTCATGTTTATACGATAAAGTGAAAGCAGGAATTAAGAAAGAAGCGAGACAAGGCTGTGCTTTGTCTTCCGTAATTTTTGATGTGTACATAGAGAAATAAATTAAACAAATCAAAGAGAAAGCTTCAGAACTAAATATCCACCGGGGAAAATAGTAGCATGTTGTGATTCGCCGATGACATTGCGATCATGGCAGGGACAGAGAGAGATTTAAAAAAGAAAATAGTTAAATATGCAAAAGACTTTGACCAGATATCACATGTAGATCAATAAAATGAAAACGACGGTAATGCATTGCAAGAGAGGAGACCATGGCCAATTTGAACTCAGGAAACAAAAACTAGAAGAGGTGAGCGAGGTTTCCTGTCTGGGAAGCCAAGTAACCAGGGATGGACGAAGTAAGAAAGAGATAGTCAGGGGAATAGCCCAGACGAAGAGAGCATTCTACCTAAAGAAGAATCAACTTCCAGCAGGGAATACAAGCGTGGAAGAAAGGAAATATTACATCTTCCTTCAACTAAATTCTACATATCTTCTACCATACTGTCAGAATATGTTCAGAATCTCTATCATTTCTTCCATGTCTTACATTCATTCTCCCCTCGGCTACAACCTTCGGGAGTCCATTTCCCGTCAATATTTTCTGCATTCATTTAAAGGATGGTGATTATATCGAGAGAATAAAAACAATATGATCTTTTAAGATCAAATAGAAAAAATTCATAGGCCAAATAAAGAGATGCGGAAATGGGAATTCCCATAAGGGCAGTCGACAGTACATTACATATCATAGTTAACAAATTACATTTTTATCCTTCTTTTTTGCCTTTTAATATTTAACCCTTGCATGTTTTGTGTAACCGCATAAGACGAATGTAAGGGAATACTATTTTAAACCATGCATCCATAGTATTCCAGAAACAAAAGGTATATTTTCCGACCTGAGTTTCCTCTTTAAATTTCCTATTTATTGTCAATGGTGTAATGTCATGTCATGTCAATTTAATCTGTCCTATATTCTTCTCTCAAAGAGGTTGATATGCAATGCCGGTCTCGTTAGCAAGGTAGGCAATGCGTCAGCTTTGCAAGCCAAAGTTCGTGGGTTCAAATCCTGCTTCAGGCAAAAATGTTATGTTTGCATTAGGGTTGAGATCTTAGGTTAAACGGTACGATATCATCATAGCCGTTGAAGCTTCTATAAACCCAAGTGTTTCCAAATTAAATATGTATAATGGACGTTCCATTTAGGACTTTGAATGACCCAATGGTCGAATTCCTGTATTATCATGAAGTGCCTTATTTCGCTTCAGCCGAGTTATGTCCTGCCTTGTAATGCAGATCTTCGTGCTTTAGTTACTTTTGCTACGCCACACCCGAATTTTCTTCATTGCATCAGACTTCAGGCATCAACTCTCTTTTTATTCACTGTTGCATTTTGGCTGAAGAAATATCAGTGTGGTCCTTCCTGAAGGATGAATACTATAGGAAATATCCCATTGCACATCCCAGGAGTGGCATTGTAAATCATTTTCACTGGTCTTGACAGAATGTTTTTTCATTAAGATAATGTAGGTACTAACAACAGGATTGTTCACTGGACGGTTACCCATGCTTGTTGTAATTTCACCTCCAGCCTTACAACGTTACGGTGGCTTTCGGGGTTCTTTGTGGAAAGAGATGATGTGCTATATTTTTCATGTTGTTACGGTTTCAACCAAGAAGTTTAGAATGTACTGGAGGAGGCATCGCAGCTTATTTGAGAAGCAAGCGGCCATCTTGGTAGGTACGATATATTGGCTTACTTTTCACAAAAATTGTACGGATGAAGTTGTTTTTGCACGCAGTAAAACTTAAAGTAGTAAGATCGGCAATGAAATATGAACATTTTTAAAACTTGTCAAATAAACGGAGGAAAGTGCGCAAACATGCCAATAAGCGCCAAATATGTATTTTGAATAGGTAAAATTCGCACTCGTTTTAGTACCTAATACAAGTAACTTTCAGGGGAATCAGATGCCTTAAATAGCCTTAGGAGGATCAACTGACGCCGCTGCGATGAAATATGGGTTCGATGTCATCCATAAACTAGCTTCATTGTCACCCATAAACTAGCATGTCAATACCTCCTCCACTACATTCTAACCACCTTGTTTACTTAGTAGAGCCCGCTCTCCTAATCTCCTAACACAGATATAACTGCTGAGGGGAGTTACTCATATTTAGAAATGATTAAATTATGTAATAAGTTCAATGAATTATTTCGGGTCCTAATTGTTAATTTATATTGATACAATGCAATATTTCACGTTTTGGCTAAAGTAGGCAAGACCTAACCTTTTCAATACACCCTAGTTCCTGCGAAGCTCCTAATCCATTCAAGAGACACGTGGTCCCTTCTCCAGTGTGCTTGAATCCATCTACCTCTTTCAATGCTCCGCATATAAGCCCGTCTCCCCGTCTCGTCAGCTTCTCATTGTCCATTATCTCTTTTCTCTCTGTCCTTCCTCCAAAGCCATTCCACTGGGCTCTCACCCCCATTCGCCTCTGCTGTCTCTCCCTCTCTCTGTATCCATGATTTTTTTTTAAGTTCCCTCCCTCGCATCTTGCCTTGTGAGGCAAAAACTCTGTAGACCACGAACTCCTGCCTCTCTCTGCTGCCTCCTATCTGTCGCCGTTTCTCCTTTGTTGATACGCAAGGGAGAGAGAGAGGAGGTTGGTTGCGTGCTGTAGTCGCCTCTCAAGACACTTCTCTCCGACCAATCTCTCGGAACTTTATCCCCTCCCTTGCACAAACTTCACTCCCAAGAATAACGTCTCTTTCCCTACCTCACACTCTAGGCTGCACCTCCCTCTTACCCTCTCAATCTTTATCTACTCCCCCTCTCCATCCTCCCGCTCCCCTCCTGCCTTCATTACCATTTCGTGTTTCCCCGAGGGTAGTCAACGTTTCAAGCGTACGGTGCTAAGTTTGAAGATACTGGAAGAGCTTGAGTTTACTCTGGACTCGTTCAAGTTTGAATCACGCCGTGCTTAATCTGTTAATTGATTCAGTGTTGGTCAGCATTTTATTGCGTTAGCTCGTGTTGAACTCTGGATGAATACGTTCATCTGTCTTTGTTTTCAGGATTATACCGCTTAATTAAGGAAGACGGGAATGAGTTTATCAAAGGATATGGTATTATATTTAGGATGTATTTCTTGATACTCCGCGAATCTAATATTACCCTTTAGCTGTTTGTACATGGCGTTTGAAGCATCTATTCATACTTACTCATGAGCGAATAAAGGTTTTACAAGATTTTGCAAAATATTTGAGTTGATTAACATTATAACTTGTCTCAGTATTGATTTTTTATCCGAAGGAAATTTTCACCACAATCCTTTTCATGCGCTCGTTCATTACAGGTGCGCTTGACCCTTTTCATTTCAGCAAATCTTTCCGCTGTTGGTAACTAAATAACTTTTTCTGTCCATACCTACTCTTCATTTTTTGTCTCCATGAGCCAACTTAACATGTGGGGCTCGTGAAAAGAGTGTATGGTTGTCACCTTGTGGAGTGCCGTGTTACACGGTGAATGATTATGCGCATGAATTAATTCACGAATGAATTTAGGTGATGACTGAAATCGTTTCCGCTTAAGGGCGTTTTACATGGCATCATTCGAATTAATTCCTTGAATTTTCTGCAATGAAAGGATGCGCCGTGGTAGGACTATTGATGACACTTATCCACTCACGGGAAATGTCCGACCAACGCGGCTATTTCTATAGTCGAAATAGTTTGTTTGCGACGCCTGATATACGTGATTGATCAAATAAAGCATGGTGTATACATAATGATCATAATATCCATGAAATAAAGATTTGTATGGACTGAGGTTTAACTGAATCTGAAGTGGAGTAGAGCTATTAAGGATGGATCGGTATGGTTACATTGTCATTTCCACTGCTACAGTATCCATTATAATGGTGACAGCCACAATTTTGTCCGAGAAAGTTAGAAGGAGACAGATAAGAGAGGAGAAATAGAGGTCGAGGTATGCTAGACCTGATTAAAAATGAACTGTTATTTAAGGGCTGTGAGGTCTATCGTAATTTATTAAGAAAGACGCTGGGATAATTTCATACTCCATTAAATCTTACCAGATATGATTATTAAAGATCGGACACGACGAGGAGAGAAGCAATTTTTATGAGAAGGGGTACATAGAGGATCAACCCGTTGATTTAAATATTGATCATTTTAATGATATTTTATAATTCGTTTCGGCTGTCACACTAATTTTTAGCGACGAGTGAATTGTATCCATGACCGTGTCTGTTTACCCAATAAGAATCCATGAAGGTTCAATAAGTTTATGCTTGGAGTGTGTAGGAGTATCTATCGGAGTAAGAAAGTATTTAAAAGTTAGATACGTGCTATTTGTTTTAATTTGTCCCAGTTCGTGGTAACTATTATTACAAACAACAGTTAGGTGACATCCTAATGAATGGCATGAGAGTGTCGTTGTCGGAAAAGTGCCGTTGGAAATATTTTCATGCGTTTTCAGTTCTAGTTTTCATGTTCTGCTCTAATATTTTATTGGTTTATACTTGTCACAAGAATAATCAAAATAATCGAATGCCTATATAATATATTATTATAAACTCCGGCTTTGCCCAAAACGTGTTCATTGAAGGACTTCTCCAGGTGCATGCCCATGGATTTTACCTATAAGAATTATGTAAGATTATACATACTCCACAGGCACGCCAATAAATTAGATAAGTACGAAATATACAGCTATATGGATTTCCTACTAAACTTGTAAAATTTGAATCCTCTTCTACCTGTTCATAAAAAAAGGCGGACGTCGTGCGCTCGTATCATGCGATCATTCAAGGAATCATGCGATCAAAATTAGTACATGTTCTAAATTTGATTGCATGATCATGTTAGGAGTTTTCCATTGTACATGACGCATGAACATCATGCACTTCATTCGCATCATCAATCGCCGTGTAGAACTACCTTAATACATCTACATCGAAACAATACGCCGCAAACCAACATGAATGTGTGTACAGAGGGTGAATTCACACCAAACATGCATTACATATCGCGCTTACAAAGGATTAGTAACCATATTCTAGTCGAAATATAAAAATAAAAAAAATATTTGAATAGCAACGCAATCCTGCAGAAGCATGCTATTTTTTGGGTTACCTTAATGTCTTTGCAACTACATATGCTATCATCCATTGCTACAATTGTATATATGCTATTGAATAGATATTGACATCTATTCATATCCCTAATCGTACCAGGAAAGAAAAACATTTTAAATCTGTCGGATCGAAATCAATGTATCTAATTTTATGTCCATGGTCCAGCACAATGCTGTCAACGATATTATATATGTGATCTTGCACGTTAACAATGCGAAAACCATGTGTCTAGGATATAAGGTTAATATCGTAATGGGATACCCAGATCCGCATATTTCTCGCCCCTATAGAAAGGCCGGAAGGTACAGATGAAAGCAGTTGCTGTCATCATCGCCGACCGTTAATGTCATTGGATGCCATGTTCGCGTCGCTGCGCTCGGCGTTCGTCACCAGCCGCATTCGTAGGTTGCTCGCATTCACATTTTTTCGGCAACACCCTCGTGGCCAGGTGTTGTGGACAGTAATTCACGAGCCTATCACGTCAGGGCACAATGGCGTACTACACGCCCTTGCGACAGCTAAAATGCACATGTAGGTGTAAAATGACGCCAACCATACGATGATGTAATAATAATAATGAAATGTCTTTATTTTGGGCGAGATTGAGATTATATAAAGTCCCTTCTTCCACCTAACCACTCATAAATAATAATAATAATATTTTATGAAGAAGAGTAAGGATATAAATAATAAACGGTTGAAATACAAATGACGACAGAAAGGTTTTTCGATATTTACAGCATTTGAAAGGCTACGAATAACTAATTGCGAGTGAGGTGATAGTAAATAATAAGTATAATGGCATGATACACTGCAGTAAAATGTGCATGAAAAAAATATATAATCAGGTGTGGGAAAAACATAAGGATAAAAGACTCATTCTTAATGAAAAAAGTAGCAGCAAATGTAAAGAGAGGAAAATGTGGTTATTAATAATACCGGTTCGAGTTGATTGTGAGGGGGGTGCACATCGAAGTTTATATTTCAGGTTTTAAGTAGATATTTCTTCAGCCATAACGTCCTCTATTCCTGAGTGGTTTTACTGATTGTATTCCTCTTGCATGACTCTTTTCTGAATTGCATTCACCTGATGACTCCTTCCCCAATATTCTCGCTTCAGATCGGCGTATTTCCCTACCTCTCTTCATATTGTTTAAAATAACTTTTATTGTCCTTCCTCTTCCTCGATAACCTAGCTTTCTACCTTTGATGACGGCCTTCAGTATTCCATTGTTCCAAACTACCTTTTACATCAATGTTCATATGTCTCCTAATTTCCGCCTGCGATCTTCTTTTCTCCCCAACCGTAGATTCTCAAAACTTCTGAACTCGTCCATCTTTCCTTCCATCGCTCTTTCTCCATTCTCCTCACTTCCATTGCTAAAGCTTACGAACTCCCGCGTACATCTCTCCATTGTGTCTCAAGAAACAGCCGATTAGATTAACCCGTCTCCTCTTCAAAGTATTCATCAGACTTCTCCTTTCTTCGACTCTCCTCAGGACCTCATAATTTGTTACTCGGTCCTTCAATTTTATCATCCTCATTCTTTTGTTACATTATATTTCAAACTTTCAGCGGTTGCCATTATCCATGCCCCACTGCTATGAGGAATGCTACATGCGTAAGTTCTATTAAAGTGTTTGTGTACCTCGAAGTTTATATTTCAGGCTGTAAGTAGATATTTGTTCAGGCATAACGTCCTCTATTCCTGAGCGGTTTTACTGATTGTATTCCTCTTGTTTTGTGCATCGCTGACTATTTTGCTTCCCAGATAGCGGTAAATTTTCACGTCTTTTTTGAAGCTTTTGCTTACCAGCGTCGATAGTGGTTCGCCTCTAGTCTAACACTGTTTAGGTCTAACACTAGTATAACAAAACATTCTAGTCTAACACTAACAATACACCTTTGTTTTATTTTTGTTAAAGCACAGGTGTTTTCTCATCTCCATCGGTTCTAAATTGAATTAAGTCTTTCTTAAATCCCTTTCGTATTTTCCATCACTGCTATGTGTGTCACTATGCGCGGCACTTGCTATTTTTTTTGCGTAATTTGTAGAACAGTAATCATAAAAATAATACAATCATGGAAATAAAATAGCACTTCATTAGAACTTACATCTGGGGAATGCTTCTTTTTGGGAGTAAAGCATCGAGTATACTAACAGCAGATGTCAACGCTGGAAGCATTAGAAATTTGGTGTTGCAGGAAAATGATGAGGATAAATGAAAAGAGCAAACAAGCAAAGTCCTTAGAAGAGTGAAATAAAAGAGAATCCTGCTGATAACTGTAAAGAGAAGACGTGTCAACATGATGTGGCCTTGTGAGATTTATGGAGCATGTCGTGAAGAATTTGAAGGAGAAGGATTACAATATGTAATAATGAAGAGGCTAGTATAGGACAATCAAGCTGCGTAGAATCAATTAGGATTTATGACTACTTATTGCCAGTAATCGCCACTGTAAATTGCCAGGAAATTGAATCCTTCAATGAAAATTTACCGTAGTGAAGCGTGCAGTTTAGAATCCTATTTCCAAATTAATCCTATTTCCAAATCATTACCTGTAGGAATACCCGGGATGTAAACACGTACTTTGTAAAAAGAGGCATGGAAGGGAGATGAATTTTTCATTGGCCAAATAATGATATTCACACAAATATTAGTTATTATAACTTTGTACGTTTCACGCTTAATTTTTACCGACCTTTGTTTCGACAATCAAAGTCACTATCAAGGCACAAATTTATTTGTAAGCGTTCATATATAGTCCAACCGCTTGGAAGTTACCAAAGAATATTTGTGCCTTGATAACGACTCTGGATGTCAAAACCATGGTTTGCAAAAATAGTTTGATATGTACAAAGTTGTAATTAGTATCGTGCGAAATTATTTTCCGTAAAGTCAAGCCTGCAACTTTAAAGAGAGTAACAAATATGAAGGGGAAGGCTGCTAGGGGTACCGAGAGGAGAGCTGCGTGAAACAGATATAAGAATTGGTGACTAGAGCTGATAAATAATAAGAGTAATAATCCACAGCGTATCGCTCGCTCGCGCGTTCAGACACCGCGTCGACGCGTTCGCCCGACACCTCGCCTTGCATGAATTTCGGGAATGGTGCGGGCCAAGGGCAATGGAGACGGGAGAGGTAGGCCAGGGGGTGGAGTCGGTCGTGAGTGGGAAGGGTGTCCCGGAGTAGGGGGCGAGAGAACGAGAGCGGAGGGCGACAATGGTGACCGAAAATGGGGGCGGGGGGAGGAAAGGACGGAGAGGGGGAAGGGGGTGGATGGAGGGAATGGGCGAATGGGGAGAGCCGGCTGCATTCTTTTTTTCCGACCTTATTTTTTTGAACGGGGAAGGGGTGCGAGGACTTCGCCCCATGTGGCCGGGGGAGGGGCCGAATGGCGGCAGAAATGTCCTTTTCACCACCTCCACCGACGCCTCCTCTTCCTCCTCCGCTTCCCTCCACCTCCTCCCTCACCCACCCCCCCTCTCTCTCATCCATTAGATCCGCCCCTGCGTGCGGGAGAAAGAGAGGGATGGGAGGTGGAGGGTTGGTTTTATTGCGTTACTGCCATTGAGATACGGGGCGGACTCACTGAAGGGAACTGTATAACAACCTCTCTCGCTCCTCCACTCACTCCCCTCTCCCTCCCTTTCCTTTCTTCCTACCTCTCCATTCCCAATTCTCTCCACCCTCGGGCGTTTTGTTCTCTCTCCGCTCCTTTTATTTTGGCGTCTCCCCCCTGGGCTAAAAATTCTAGCTTAGCGGACTCACGGTGCGTCTGGCTCGCTATCCTGTATCGAGCCTGCACGGTTTATTATCTAGGGTGAACTCGGATATTTTTAATTTTTTTCCTGCAACAGCGGGGCAGAAACGATACTATCCAATAGCTATTGGCTAGGAAATCTTTGCCTTTCGAGTTTTTGGGTAGGGCTTGGCTCTCCCTCGCTTTTTTGTGATTTGTTGGCAGTTGCAATACTTTTGTTAGATTTTTTCCATTCGGGGCATATTTGACTCTGGATTTGTTTCTGGTGTTGCTATATGAATACTAGTGCCTCACCTTAGCATTACTAATGCATGATCGTCGCTGCTTTCGGATATGAGATATTTAAACATTAATTTCTCTGCCACCGAGTGCAATAATGCATACTTCTTGCCCTATGCTTCATCATGCATGCCCTTATGCCCTATGCTATGTAATGATTATTTTACGTGTCAGGGTTATCGGATGGATGAGAGCTGTGAAGAGAAAATCAAGTGTTGAAATCCTACTTGCCACACATTAGTCGTATTTAACCCTGGGTTTTTCACTTTGGTGGATCGATTTAGCCTTGATATTCCCCTTAAAATCTGAAAGTATTTCATGCGAGAGTGTAATGTTTTTTAAAAACGTAATCCAATCGTTCTCCAGGTGATATTTTAATTTAATTTCATTGTGCCAATAACGATAACATCCGTATTCGCAATTTTTTCCTGGAATACTTAATATTTATTCATCTACGACACATTAATTCTCCGAAATCCACCGCTTGGCAGCATGGTAACACAATATATTACACCAAGCTTACTGTAGGTCCATGCTGGGTGTGTTAGCCAAGTCGGTGAAGCGCTGACCTTGCAACCCAAAGGTTGCGTGTTTGAATCCCACCCACTGCATCATCTTAACCCTCGGACAAGCACAATTAGGTTGTGCTTGTCCGAGGGTTAAGATTATAGGTTAAATAGTGCGATATAACCTCAGCCATAATAGCACCAAATACCTAAGACTACTACTACTACTGCACTTGCTGAATAAAATAGCCATTTTAATACACCAAGAACCCGTGGTTGTACTCTTCAAAAGATGGAAGCCACTGTGGTTCTGAATATTTGTTTTTTGGGTTTAATAATATTTTGTTTTTTACGGTTTAAAATTTTTCGTGCCTGAGTTGTGGTGATGAAAATAGCTACGGCATAGAAAAATCTATGCTACATTACAAATTGGCAGATCTCCTTTTGGTGACTGTGATTACCAACAGTAGAAAGGAAGCCTTACCCGAATTTTAAGTGGATTTTTCAATTGTATGGAAGAATGTAGATCGATTCCTACTCCGAAAGAAAATTCATTGATGTTTTTTAGCGCATTTCGTTTTCATTTAGGTTTAGCGCTTTTTTTACGATCTGTCGTGCGTGCTGATGCTGGAATTGAAATATCTACAAAAAAAATCAAATACCCTTTACGCTACAGTCACGGAATTCGGAAGACTCGAAAGATGAGCCCATTATCCATCGAATTCCCTGCACCACTTGAACGTGTCAGAACGCTCTAACACAAGTGGTGAAGAGTAACCGCGTTCCTCGGTTCGTGTTCTGTTTTTTTTTCTGAGTTCCTAATTGAACCTTCACCGATCGAAACTCTCATTAACACGACTAGAGATTCGATAAGTAACATCCGAGCCACCGAACACCCAAATATTCCAGCGCGGAAACCACCGTGGGATGTGGCTAACGAACCTTCAGTCGGTCGGATATCCTGCAGCTTTTTGGCAGCGGAAGTTACAGAATCGGTGTTCCGTGCGGTTCTGAGGCCGCTCTCGATATCGTGTGAAAGAGAAGTCACTGCAGTTAATTTATAATCCCTGTATGTGTTCCACCACTGATTAGAAACCTGCTAATGCATGAGTCGTAATGAATTTACGAGCGCGAGGCATTTCTATAGTTCGTCGGTTCCCTTGATTGGGTTCAAGTTGCATGTACCTACGTCGAAGTGTTACCTATAGTAAGCTACCACGGAGGTCCATGGCATTGTGTGAATTATGCTGAAATATACCTTAGCTACATGCATGCAAAATTAATTATTGTTTCTTCGTATCATACTCACTTGTCATCAGTCTTTGGTTTGACGTGTCTATTCACTCGATTCTGATATCAGCTAACCTCTTAAAATTTTATTTAATTCTTCTCCTTTATACTCTTCATTATTTGCTCCATGTATCTCATACGAGTCCTTACTTTGTCCATCTTCGTATTCATTTTACTCTTCGCAATTGCGTCCATCCAGATCTTAAGATGTGTACGATTGTGTTGTGTAGTCTTCTTTTCGAAGTTTTCAGCAAACATTTCTTTCACCCTTTCTTAGGACTTATTCGTTTGCCTCTCGCTCTACGTGTTTTTCTTCGTCATCCTCCGAAAACGCCACATTTAAAATTCCTTCAGCCTTGAATTTTCCATGACTGTTATCGCACATGCCTATCTGCCATGAAGAATCATGCTGTATAAAATATGAAACTTTTCATCATTAGACATGCGCCAGGCATATCTTACTAAAAGATTAGAAATGACGGATGAATATATTTTTATGCATGGATTTTGCCAATGTTTTAATATAATATGCTGTTTATTACATGGAGCATATTAGAGTGCAGTTCAGGTGTTAATAGGTTAATTTCTATCAGATGCAATATGAACTTGGCTATCAGCATCTCACCTTGATGTTTCGAAAGACTTGTTCGCTGGAAGAAAATGTGCTTATACGGGAGCATATATTTCTAATTTTACTTTCGTGAATAAAACGCATTACTTGTCATCATTATCATCATTGGTCTACAATCCTAGGATTGGTTTGACACAGCCCTCCACTACATTATTCTATCCGCCAACCTCTTCATATTAACGTAATTTCTCTCTTTCACGTCCTTTATGACGTGTTCTATATAACTCGTACGAGGCCTGCCTTTTCCATTCTTCCCGTTCACTCTTCCCTCGACGATTGTCTTCACCAATTAGGTTGAGGCCGATTAGGCATTACTTGTAATTAAAAAAAAATATTCTAACATCGTTAGAAAAAATTCGGGTTTGAATTTACTTGAAATATTCTGATAAGTTGTAATCATGGTATGACATCGACGGTCTCTCTGATATTGGATTTCCAAATTCCGAGATATTCTCTTTCTTGAACAACCTCTCTCGATTAAAAACTGTTTTGACGTCCAGAAAAGGAGCAGTGTATTATACACGTTAGAAAACTTTGATTTCTGGCTGACTGTAAGTATTCATTCATAATGCACGATTAGGGTCTTCTAGGGTGCATGACAGGTAATGATTCTTTGCGAAGATGAACTACGAAACTTAGATTCTTAGATTCTCTAGAATTATGATTCTCTAGATCGTAGATTCTCTAGATTTATCAGCTAGAATATAATTTGTATATATGGTATCCGTGCAACTGCGCATTTGCTATGATGATACCTATATTTTCACTGGGTCAAGCCGTGAATATTATGATTGTGTTCTTGACAGAAGTGAATATCTAGCGTCGATATAACACTTAATCCCCTGATCTTAAACCACTTAAAACACATCTTGGCCGCCGGCTTGCTAGTAAATCCATTGCTGAGATGTGATAATGCAAAGTAAAAGCTTAAGACTTTCTGACATGACAGAAAGTTGGGAATTCATGTCAGATAGTAGGTTGGAGTACAAGCTGAAACTTTCGTAGACATCGAAGGCGGATGGTCTTCTTAACAGGGATAAATGTTAAAACTTTGAGGATACTATAGTAGAATGCGAAAATAGTACTCGAAAAATAATTTAATTGTAACTTTACCCGTACTAATGTAAATTCTTTTAGGCACAATAGATTAGATCAAATATACCAGGAAGAAAGTCAGGATGGATTTAAAATGATTAATACACAAGACTTATATGATTTCCGTGTGAGGGTATAGGAGTACAGCGCATTATCTCAAACATTTTAGACATTTCCTTGCATATAAATTAAACGGATTCCGGCGATATTGCGTGGTATTCGAACATATCGAAAAGAAGATAAAATTTTTCAATTTACCACAAATAACCGTCTGCTGTCTTATCTGTGGTAAACTAAATTTTTATCTTCTTTTCGATTTCCTTGCATGTTTGGTGCGGAATCACGAATGATTTGTGCAATGTCTTTCCTGCGGGATGTTTGTTTGACATGTGTAGCCGTGTATGCATATGAAGCTGCCTTGTTACCTCGGCAAATTTAGTTGACTCAAGAGTAAACCCAGTAATTTAGCTACTAAAAATAGAATTGTTAATCAACACTGATGCATTCCCTTTGCGGTGGCTCTCAGCGTGCCGTATAGATTGTAGCGCAGGGTTTTTTAATCCACCGGGCGAGGCTCGATGAGGACACTGGGGGAAAACAGAGGCGGAATAGGGGAGATTCAGGGGATGGTTCCGATGGGGAGGGGGTTGGAATGGGTGGTCCTTCGAACAACAATGCCGGAGGAGCGATGATGAGTGGTGCATTCTTTCGGCGGCTGTCCCCTCTCGACTCGGACGCGTGCTGCGACCTTCTGTTCTCCCTCCAGAGAGGGAGCCACTCTCCGTCAGCCTCCCCACCGCGCACCAGACTCCTCCCTCCCTCATCTGATCCTCCCCGCGCCCTCTTCACCGCGGGGGGGCATCGAGAGAGAGAGAGAGTGCCACTGCGGCCGCAGCAGCAGCGGTGGCGAGAAGGAGCACGCTTCGTTTTTAGGCGTGGTTTTCGAGTGCGTGAGAATGCTTCGTGTGTCCTCGCACAGGAGGAAAGAGGGCGCGCGCCCGAGTTGTCGGACGTAGGAGGAGCACGGGTGTGGAATGGAGAGTCTCTTCTCTCTCCCTTTCTCTGTATTTTCCTCTCTTTGTCCTGCACCCTCATACGTGCACCAAGCGGCAGGGCTTTTTTTTCTCATTCCTTTGACGCTTCTGCGTGCGTGGCTAACGGTTTACAGAGGGGGAGGAGTCGTCCACTTCCCCCTCCCCAAATTAGTTCAAAATATCTAACTAAAACGTGTGTGTACCAGCAGTCGGTTAGAAATTCGGACGTTTGGCCGCTGGGGAAAGCTCTTCAGGGTGCTTCTGCCGATCTGCATATGTTGGACTTGTCTGAGATATTTTGCGTGATTGTCGGTCGCCTGGGTACGGTTCTTTTTTGCAACTAGGGCGAATATGCCTTCACGGGTTTGTTATTCGTATTGTATTCTACAGGTTAGGGTAGGTTTAGGTGGAATACTTTTTCTCTTCTGAACTTTTTAACTTAGCTTCTCTTGGATGCCCCCTTCCGTAAACTAATTCTCTTTTCAGATTAGCATAAGCTTTACCTCTCTCTCCTTTCTATGTACCTACGCTGAATAATTTCTTCTTCTTTCTCCATCGCTTTCCAAGCAGTCTTTCTGTCATATCAACCGTCATAACCCCTCAGCCTTTGATGAACTGTTCCATCCACTTAATAATTCTGCTCCAACTTTCCCAGCAATCTACTTTTTTTTCTTATTCCTCTCGCAAGAACTTACTCCTTTTTTGTCCCACGTAATTTCTGCATCCTTCTTTGCTCCAATAATAAAACAACCTTCATTTTTTTATTCTGTCAGACTAGATTACAGGCCTCGTGACATAATATGGTCATATTATAATGCTCCATATTAAGGTCTTAAACAATTTGTTTGACATATATTAATTTGAGGGTCTGATCATAAGTTCCCTCTTGTTGGTAAGTTCCTCAACCCTCACGCTGCAGCAGTCGATATTTACCGATTCGCCCTATTTACTCATTAGTTTTATGAATTGAGATCTTTGTCTGTGATGGATGGAGGGGATAGAAATTGAGCCCTATCACTTTTGTTTGTTCAGTTCTAAAACGATGGAATGCGCATTTCTTGGGTCATGGATACTGTTAGCACTTTAGGCTTTTTTACCCCACTCATGTTTGTGGAATTGAGAAAATATCGGCAAGTATAATTTAAACTCTGAATAGTAATGTCGGATCACTTGATATTTCTACCAAATGTTTCAATGAAAACATTTTTTAATTGTGTAACACTCTCTTAGATATACTTTCCTTTATTTATGTCTTCATCTACGCATTACCCTGTAGGGTATCGCAAGTATGTGTGGAAGTGGATGAACCACCGGCATGCATGCGTTTATATGAAGAATGCATAACTAATTTTAATTACAAAATACGGATTCTACTGCTAAATTTACTTCTTGTGTTAAATGGAATTCGCCTAAGGGTGAAGTATTTTCACATGCAGTACTGCTTCGTATCATCTGGGGTCATCATAAGGTGTATAAGACCTATAAGGCTACCAGTAATTACACAAAATATATAAGACACCCCTAGGTTGAACACAGTACATTTACAATTATTTGACGTATTTTGACAATCATAAAAGGCCTTTAAATTTCCATTAAAAATCTTTTAAACGTGCAAAAAAGTCAAGAATGCATAATGCATATTCTATTTTCCGCTGGTAGCTTTGCTGAATCCTATTACTGTCCCTAACTGTACTAGAAAAAAAAGTATGCTTGAACCCTTTTGTATTACCATCTCTCTAATTTTACATGAATGATGATACCTACCACAGCGCTGGGATTTTTGAAATATACCTTCAATATCTCTATAGAAAATATCCAAGGTTTGAACTTTTATTTTTAAAAGCTTCTTCGTAATATCAAAGCTGCACCTTGATTTGTAAGTAGCTTTTCGAGTAAAATGAGATAATTTGGCAATTTGTGGCGGAGAGGTAATTTCTGTGAAGTTAAGAAGAAATGTTCAATAATGGTGAATGTACGATGACAATTTTATTAGTATTGTGGGGAATAATGACTGCATGTTGAGAGGGACAGAACAAAAACAACAATAGTGACACATTATTCTCGAAGGAAATGGAATATCACAGAAAATTGTTCGCGTTGTACCGCGTTTTAAAAAGGGCCTATAAATTGTAAAATAATAGCTGTGTGTACCTACTTAATAAAATATTGGCAGCGGGAAATTTATTGCTCCAGATTGATGATGAATGAATTTCTAATTCAGGAATGGTTAGAAAAGGCAATGAACCTAGAAAATTCAGTGAAGTTGTAACAAAGAGTGAACAAGTGACCAGTGAGTGATGAAACCAGTGTTTTTACTCAAAGAGGTTTACTAAAGTAATGCAAACAATATGTTAAAAAGGGAATGAGTGTATGCTCATCAGAATAAAGAAAGAGGCGAAACTTCCGTGCACGCATGGTGTGGTGCTATCCTCTGCCACACACCCTTTCGGAGGTATGCAGGGTGCTATTTAGGTGTGGATTGAAACTGACTCTCTGGAGTTGGCGACGGTTTTTTGGCTGTACATACCTAACCATGAAAAGAACGATTTGTATGGGTCTGCAGGACTACAAATTTCGATTGTTCTCATTGAAAATTTACTCGCTACAGCCTTGGGATTAATTCATATCGTTGCGTCGAGCGTCCGAGGACAGATCCGATGCACATTCCATGGCCGAGTGGGCCAGAAGTGACCTCCGAGCGCCATTAGCTGGGCGATTTGGGCCATTTACTTCCTCGTCCCATTGGGACTATTGTGTTCGAATCGAGGCGCGAGATTGATTGATCATTCCCGTTGAAAATTTCCCCCGCGTGGGAAAGGGGACTACGGACGATGCGTCACATAAGCAGAGACAACGTCCGTCCCTCTGGAGGATATGAGAACTAATCAAGACGGACACCCTGACGTTATTCGACGAGGAATCTTGTATTAGTGGCGTCGGCGTCCTTCGTCACCCCAAGGGTGACTGAGGCGTGAATTCTCTAGTCCCCGTTGTTTCTAGTGTGTCCCATTCTTAGTTCATCCTCCAATAAAAACCCTTGTGTAGCTGCTATTGTATGAAGTTATTAGGTATGCCCAGAAGGTACGTTCTGTGAGGCAAAAATAAGAGAAAAATATTTTGTTTCAATTTTTCAGGACAATATTTTCTGCCTAGGTAGTTTACACCGCTTTTTTTTTTTTTTTTACATATTTCTGCCTGAGAAACCATTTTTCGTATACTTTTTTCATTGAAGTATGCCATCATCAATGCAAAACATGTTGTTGCAGCTTCTTTATGTCATCAGCTTCACTGAACCGCTGGTCAGGAGAAACGAAATTCGGTTCGAAAGGAGATGATAATTACCATAGTATGTGAAAGGTATGGCTGTAAGGCGGTAACCGGTGTGCCACGGTACTTCTGGGTGCCGGAAAACCAGCTAGGGGGGCCGCGAGATCATTGCGGGAAAACGAAATCTGTTTATCAGGACCAACTTCTGATTTGATTACTCTCACGCCCGACAGATGGCAAAATTATTGGAAGGACTTCTTCCAACCTAAGGACTAATTATTGCAAATTATTTTTGGCAATGGAGAGGGAAACCCAATTGGATATGTAAGAAAATCTAAGAATGGTGCCCCAAGACCTCATTCTAAACGGTGCTGCCGACCCTAAAGTTTGGGTATAACTGCTGAAAGGTGTATGGTCGAAATCGTCCCAGGCCAGCGAAAGTCGTACTGGAGTTGTTTTGCCATTTTTTTCTAGATAAAATTCAGAGGACATCAGCCAGATTTGTGAACAATTATTATGATAAGGGGGTAAGCATAACTTTATTGCTAGAGGCAATGGGTAGGGAGATACTTCAAACACAAATATAGCAAACAGACAGGCTTTTGGTAAGTACAGGAGCAACGAGTTCACCTCCGACATTTAGTTAATTATAAGGGCCCCACACTACATTGGTAGACAGGAATATAAGGATAATAATTTCTTTCCTTGAATAATTTGTGACCATAACAATACCATGATTTCTCACACCATCATTCCTTCATAAAACAAATTTATCTTTACTTGAAATTGAAATAGCACACATTAGATTAATAGGAATTAAGGAAACAAATAAAGATGAAATTAAGATGGTATGTTTTTTTAAGGATTTAAACATGTCTGCACGAGATATCTACTAACATGTGTAATGCATGTTTGTAGTACTTCTCAAATGTTCCATTGCATGATGGATGAAAAGTAGGAATTGTAATGTGTCTCGTCTGATATTCATGGAAATCTCTTCTTAGGTAGCTGGTCTAAATACCATATAGTACAAGTACATTATGTAATTTGCTGAAAAATCACTCCCTGTCACACATCCTAGAGGTGGCTTGCAGGGTTGTCAGTAGATAAATAGATTAGTTGTGTGTGGATGGGCATTATTAAATGACAACAATACTGTGGCTGAGCATGAGGCGGGGGTTTTTAATTTACTTGAACTCAGTAAACACTCGCCACGGAGCGAACAGTTCATGGCCGTGTAAACTTGGTGTCACTCTGTTTCTAACTAGTCAGATTGGAACTTCCAATTAGTCAGACAGGCTCGCATTGTGAAATTGCGACACTATCGCAGCCGCGGGAACAGCAAAAGGGACTTCCTTTCTGGTGCAGGAGGTTTAATATATTGTATGACAGAGAGGCATAAAATATTATTTCCTCGCACCAAAAGGGACCATAATATTTCGGATAAACTGCAGTTACCCTGGGAGATAATTCGCACAGGTAATGAATATCTTTTGTTGTGTTTGTGTATTTGATCAACCATTTAATTTGAAATACACGTGTAATCTTAAGTATCACCTTCCATTTTTTTGCATTATGTGAACTTTGTAATGTATGCCCCGTTTGATATTAACGGTAGCTAGTCTCTCATCATAATCAATTGTCAATATTCCTAAGATTGGTCTGACTCAGCTCTCCGCTCAATTATCATATCAGCTAACCTTTTCACATTAAAATAAGTATTTTCTTAAACTTCTTTCACTACTAGCTGCAGGTATTTAATGGGAGGATTTCCTTTTCCATCTGGTTATACCCATAACGCTCTGATTTCCAGAGAAATCACAATTCTCGCATTTAAACGGACTTGTACACAGAGGTCACCGCTGGTTTTGGTTGCGGGACCTCCAATCATCTGCCAAGCGCTCCACTCCCGGGTTGCCATGCCATGTGGCATAGTGATGAGGGCCATATATACTATACTTATTTTTTAATATAACAGAATGTTACACGCTTGATTCCTTGAAGAAGATCCCAAAATGGTTTATAATAAAAAAAATATTCACACTCTTGTCCATCTTTCTGCATTTCATATTCACGAAAATAAATGAGTATAATATTAAATTATCTTCTGCAGAAACATCATGTTCTAAACATAGTCTGTAATTATTTAATTCGCTTTCTAACCGTAATTGGTCGCATGAATGTGTGAGATTTTGTTCACATTTCGATTCAATGTTATCATGAGTGATTCATGTTTAAGATTCGTTTGACGCAACTCCACACGTATTTCTCCAATAAGCGAATCTCTTCATACCCTTCATACTTATGTAGGTATTTTCTCTTACAACCTCCAGTACTTCCACTATGCCTTCACAACGAGGCTCTTCTTTTCCATTCTTTCCGTTCACTTTTCCTTCGACGACTGTCTTCATTAGATTATCATCTCTCAAGAAAGGGACGATTGGGGTGCTTTGTATTCTATTAAAAATATTCACCAAATTTCTCTATTTTCCTTCAATATTCTCTGGAGATCTGGTAATATCTATTGGAGTAGATCGTAGCTATTATTACAGGTTCGTATTCCATTATCGATGATTGTTCACCCTCTGCCACGCACCCTAGAGACGGATTACAAACGACTCAGTAGATGGAGTGGTAGATCCCCCTACTTTCATCTCCTACTGAAAAGCTACGTGGAAGGAGAATTGATTCCTTCCTGCCTCCTTCGCCTAAATTCCCCTCTAGCTCCTTCTCTCCTCCCCCCTTAGCCCTTCCCATTGGAGGGAATTGATTGGAGGATTCCCCGGGCGTTTTATGAGGTACACGCCAGGGGCGTGGAGGGGGTGGAAGTCTTGAGTAGAGATGTTCCTCTAGACCAAACGGAGAGGGATCTGGGGGTGCCCCCTGTGTCCCTTTGTACGGGAGGGCGGTACGTGGGAGTGGTCACGGGGGGATGTTTTTTAAGTGGGGAGGGACTGCGGTGCTGGTGCGGAGCGTGGAGGAATTTGTCTTAAGGCGAGGATGTTGAGATTGAGTGGGCAGCAGCTGTGGTGGATTAAGTGCGGGTGGGATTCATCTGCAGCCACCAAGACGCCTTCTTTCACTCTAATGAAAGTTCCCTAAGGTCCGGTACAATAAAATCTGGTTTACATCTACTGAACACTCTGAACCATCTTGAGGGGGTGTGGCAGTTGGTCAACTTTGACCAATAATGCAATACGTACATTTCTTAATGTTAAAACATGCTATTGAATGATATTTTATCCGGAATATCAAGGGGGAAACACTACATATTTCGCTTTTCATAGAACGTCCAAGGAAATATTTACAAAATACTACACATATATGCATTATATTTACAACATGTTTATCTTTATTTTTCTAGGATGATAGGCAAGGTCGACTCTACTTCAAATATGCATTATTGTCAAGTAAACTATCCTATTGATATGAAATGCTCTGCTATATTTACTGTTTAGTTTGTTCTCTTAACTGTTAAATCATTATAATCCGCCTAAAAAGGAAACAAGGCAATTTCACCAGCAACATGGTCAACATATTGATGAATTAAGAATTAAAAAAGGAGCGAGGAAGGGTTGTACACTGCCTTTCGTGATCTTTGATGTGTGCATAAAAAAAGCAATTAAAATAAAGTAAAGAGAATGCCTTAGTGCTGAATTTCCCGGGGAAAAATCAGCATACTTAGATTCGCCATTGACATAGTGACATAGTAGAGAAAGAAAAAGTTTTAGAAAGACTCTGGTTGACATGGAAAAGACAGGGCATACCTCTCTCTTCGGCCTTATGGTACAAATTATCATTGATAATGTTGCTTACAAAAAATTACATTCAGACGAGTCACCGAGTGTTGTTCCATCTCACCTCATTCCGCATGGTGAACAGAGTATTTTTCTAATAGGAAATAAAACTGGAAAATCGGTCAAATCTCTTCTACTTAAGTTCCAATTTCTTCGGAGTTTATAGTTCTTGGAACGGATGACCGTACTTTTGCCTCGGTTCAGGTCATCCAAAACTTTACCTTATTGAATTTATGATCATTGTTTGTAAGGTAAGTCAAGTCAACTCTATCAACCGTAAAATAATATTATATCGGCTTATGAGTTCAAGAAAATGTTTTTTAATTTTTTGTTACGGAAAATATATTTCATCCATGTTTGTTATGAATAATGTTGCATGTACTTTGGTCACGAAAGGGTGGAGAAATGGTGAAAGGTTAATGGGAGGAAAGGGATTTGGAAGATGTTCGCGATCAATCATTGCACTTATTATTGCATCGTCCGGTCCGATACTGTATTTCTCTTGATACGTCTCATCTTTATGTCCTGCTCATGTAGTGTGGGTGTAGAAAAACGTGTGCAATGTCAGATTTGAATTCGTGTTATTTGAATTTGTTAGGCAAAATAGTCTTGAAAACAACTTTCCAGTCTTTAATATAGCTGTAAGTAAATTCTTATTTTGCAAATGAGCCCCCTGCTCCTGGTATATTCCACTTTTTTCTTTTTCTCTTTTATTGATCATCATTCTTATCGTTAGTTAGTGGTACTCATTCTCCTTTCTAGATTAAAAAATACTGATGGTTATGAAATTCTTGAAATAAACCTTTTATTGCGCTAAAAGTTTCTGTAGCCAAAACCTAGGGCAATATTCAGAATACTGGAGTCCCGCTTCTGCTGCTTACTTTCTAAAATCTCTACTTCGAGTCAAATTGGGGTGCAGATTCACCCTGAAATTTTGTTATTACTTCTCAGCGCCACGCTGTATACTACTTCGAACCATGTCGAGTAGTAGGTATCTGTGTACCCTTTTGAACTCGTGATAAAGATTTTATAACGTAAGCAGTAGAAATGAGAAGATTCTGAATACGGCCCAGCCATAGAGAACTAAGGTCCAGAGAACTTAGAAGTAATACCACCTTTGCAGGTAGAATCCGCTCACCATTTTGACTCTTTGTAGGGATTTAGGAGGGAAGCAGTAGGAGCGAGACTGTAGTTAAGATTTTGAATATGGCCCCTAGACTAGGCTTTGAACCATCTACTAGTGCTTTATGATCATTTGAAGATAGTAGGTATGCCGTTCGATTGTAATCGTCCGCTGTTGCTGAACTCTGGGTAAAATCTAATGTCTATCGTTAAGATAGCATGTAGAAGAGTGACTTACATTTCTGGCTTCTCGCTCCTCCACCTTCGTCGACGCAACACTCTTCATTTGGCTCCCATTTTCTTCCTTCTTTTGCAGTGTGCGTTGATGCAACAAGACGTGCCCTACGAACAACTACAAAAGGAGTCGTCGGCGTGAAATAGACTTGGGTTAACAATGACGGAGGAGAAAAAGGGGGTAAGTCATTAAGTTATTCACTTCCACTTCCTTTGCCCGAGACCGCTCGAGTTTCCTTCCAGGAATGGACTTCCGTTTGAATGCCTTGATGAAGTGGCACCGTCCTGCACTCACAACAGCCTTTTATGTCTATCTGTATATGGTGTCGGGAGGTGAGCTCTGATTATATTTGCTTATTCGAAGACACTCTGGAAGAGTATTGGTTTGTGGGCGTTGAATTGGATACTTTTCCCCTTCGTTAATCTGTCATCATTAGTATTCCTGAAAAAAATTGCATTTCCCAAGGAAACGAGGGCACTTCTAAGCCCCCAATGAAGACATTTTCCGTAAATTTTGCCTTAAAAGCGTTATTCTTACCTTGGTGATTGTGCAGGAAATCCTATCTCTGTAGAAGAAAAAACAAGTCATTTATAAGAGTAGTTGCACTTGGTATTCACTTTAAGGAATGCAAAAAACATCGGTGATGAATGGAAATGTAGTATTATTTTTTTAGCAGTAACTGCGAGTAGTCTACATGTAACAGACATTGCTTGATAAAATAAAAGGCCAATTAGCGTGCTACTACTATAAGGATATGTCATTATTGGAACTAATGATTAAGAAGTGTGGAGTTAATGCACGGGTATCGTTTAGAAACAGAGAGGAAAGAAAATTTGTCGATAAATAATAGTGTTTTTATCCAAATTTGTGGAGAATCTGTACCGGGGAATCAATGCATGTTTAAAATGAGCTGAGCTGTAAAGATTAAAATTATTCTTTACTGGAACTCGCTCAAAATCTTTTCAGAAATCTTTGAGTATGAAATAGATTTAGCATTTCCCTCTTTGAAACCTTTGTAAAATTTCATCTACCTTAAAGGATTCTATGATTGTGCACGAGATACATATACTTTCTTGGCAGATAACTTACGAAAAGTTATGCATAATCTCTTTCGTCTACCTAGGTCCTACCTGTACAGAGTAAAAAAAACTCCCTGGCGGGGAATCGAACCCCGGTCTCCCGCGTGACAGGCGGGGATACTGACCACTATACTACCAGGGATGCTCAATGAAGCACTAACTAAAGATTTTACCCTATGGTCATGCATGTAGCTTTCATGCCGCAACGTTGAGTGCGTATATTTGCACACTCCGAACTTGGTCGTTTTTTGTGTGAATATGTGGAGGTGCACGATGAAATTTTTTTCTAGAGACGTTTCAGATTGGCCACCGGGTTAATCCATTTACCGTAATAGGTAACGCATTACTTTTCGTCATGTGACCTCCGTTACCTTCTCATTTTTTGTACCCTTGTCCCGCTTCTCCGTTCCGGACTATTTTATTCCCTGAGAAACACACCTCAGGCATCTAGTTGCTAGCATATTTAAAAAAAAATATCAGTGCATTATTTATCCGATTTGTGAGCTAGACATAGATGTTACTGCATTCCTGAAAGAATTTTAAATGTCGATTAATGGCGCTTTCTCAAAATAATTAAGCTTTTTATCTTCATGGGAGATTATCACCTAAACGGATACATTTATCTTGCATGTTAGGACTACTGCCATTTCTGAACGAATCGCGCAGAGGTTTTTAATTTTAACGGTAATCTCATTTGTCTAAATTGCCTAAATCTTTGAGGAATCAGCTTTTTGTACGTTTAAAATCATGCTTGTCCTTTGTAATTTATCGACAACAAGCAGTATTTGGTTGAAACTGAAATCAATGGGAAAGTGCTTTTTCCGAGTTAGGATCGGAATACGTATTCTCCGTAGAGGGATATCTCATCCTGTTTAATTTGAGGATTCCGCAGATGGCGCCGGAAATTTATTTTATAGAAGAATTTTTTTCACATGATTTTCCCGATGAGTCGGGGGGGAAACTCGCCAAATGTAGGTTCAAATGTGGAGGTCTTTTAGTTGTAGTTCGGTATCACGCTAGGCACCACACAGGCGGTGAAATGGATGGTGAAATCCATGGAGTCACCATGGTAAAATGTAACCGAGATGACAAGCTCTCCGCCATTTTTAAGAGGTTTCGAAGGAGCAAACGATTGGATTTTGTTTAATTTTTCTCACCATGGGAACGATGCACCCAGGTGAAGATTGGAAAAATGATCTTTTCTTTTCGAATATAGATAAAGATAGTTTTAGCCAATGGATATAATAGAAGATTATTTTATTTTCACAATTATTTTCTTTTTAACGTATATTACCCTTAGCTGAACAAGTATTTTGCTTGCATTGTGCTCCTGTATCATGCGTGAGAAACAAGCCATTGAAGCTTTCGGATCGACATTTGATATCTCTTGATATCCCCTTTGTACTTCTCCTGTTGATGTAGGGTGGGAATAGAAATGCATTACCTGTTCAGCATTACTGAACTTGAATTTGTATACTAACTTCATTCTGACTTGCAGCCTTCTTTTCTCCAGAGTAGTCCAACCAAGCCCTTCCATTAGTTATGTAGTTAATGAATCTTACTATATGCGCAAAGAATGTTTTTTTTGTACTGAATAATGGTTTTCTTCGAATCTTATAAAGCAGATCAGAATCTATCTTATTGATTGATACCGCACCTAAATCCCTTAAATCCATCGAAATATCTTTATAGTGCAATGTACATTTTTGAGTGCACCCAGCTAAGGACTCCTATAGGTCTATATTATTATTTTATTTTATGTATCTCTCACTGCTTGATATATACGACAACTGCCTTCATGAGGCCCTCATGCCACACGATATGGCTGATTCTATGGTTTCGTCTTGTTTTGTAAATGTTTCAACAGAAACCTCATTGTTTTATACTTCGGCGCTAAGGGCTGTGTTTCGGAGACCCCATTTACGTTTATTTTCGGATTTTCATAACGTGTTCGCTCGCATTATTGTTATGTTTTAACTGAGGGCAAAAGCGTGATCGCCACTATTTTAATGGAGATAACACCCCGGAGCTTCATGTCTCGAGTGGTAGCGAATCGTTTATCCAATTCTTGTGGGCAAGGTGCTTCTAGAAGAGTTTGTGACATCCATAAAAATAGCGACATCATGAAAAGATTCCTGGAGCTTGATTACGGATCTTCATCACCCGCATGATCGCATTATCGTCATATTTTCAATAACGCTCATGAAATCGAAAATGTGAGGCCAGTTCTTGTAAAGTTCGGTGCTATAGATATCTGCTCAAAATAACTTGGTAGAGCTGGTCGTTAGGATGGTTTTGGTGAGCAATGCGCTTCCATTTATGTTCGCGTTATTGGTAATAATATTGATAACGCGAAGGAAGGATCCTTGATCCCTCCAAGTGAGACACTGTGTCGCGTTCAGATTTGTACATCTGAATCTACATGTTAACCTGCGACCCGCCGCACAGTAGGTTGGGAGACCGGTTTGGACGGACAAACGTCATAACACGCTCAAATCAGGATGAAGCATACTTAAGGGATTTTAAGGGTGGCGAGAATATATTTGATTTTTTAACTTATGATTGCGTCTCTTGATAGCTAGTATCAACGCATGAAAGTTATATTATTGAACCCTGAAATTTGAGTGGAAAAGAGTCCTTTTGGAGTAACTTTTTGTATTCTTTTTGCGTCATCAACATTGCGTGTCTTTGTCTCTATTAGCGACATTTTCTTCAATTTTTGTCATATGCAGAGCTCTGTAAAAAGTTGAGAAACCTGTAGTGATAGTTGCCCTTATTGTGAGGCAGCTTTCGGACAGCTGTAGCTAGGGGGTCGGAAGTTATAAGTATGTGATATATCATCCATCACCATGCATGTATGAAATCCATCCATCCGTCAATGAATTCATTCCATGTATGAAATCCATACATCACCATGCATGAAATATATTCTCATTGCAAATGCGCGCCGCAAGGGCGCGTAGAACGTAGTAGTAGGTGCAAATTACTTTTTCTGAATAAAAATGGAAGAAGAAACCATGGGAAATATTCATGAAGGGTGATTCATATTTTTTTAGGGACTGGGGTTCGTTTACTTTGTAGTCTTGAATTGCATGAGGGAAAAACTAATTGTTGAATATCTAGGTCTGGCATTTTATCTGTTATTATTAATAACGTCTGTCTGTCCTGCTGATGTGGTAGAGTCTAGAATAATATATGCATATGCATTGCCAGCCCCGAACTCGTCTGATTTGAATTTTGCGTGCCGGTATGCTCGCTGGGGTCGACACTTTGTCGCGCAGTCGCCGGCGAAGCTCCAGCGGATGAAAGGCAACGGACGAGGGTCCTTTGCCGTGGAGCCGGGAGGAAGAAGTGTCTCACTGCACACGTTGCCAGTCCACGTACTCTCGAGAAGGAGTCCGAGGGACGCGAGGCGAATGGGAGGCGAACGAAATGGCAGCGGGAGAGAGATGCTTTGAGAAGGGGAGTCGGGTGTGGAAAATACGGAAGCAATGGGACGAAGAGGTGGCACCTACCCGCATTAAGGTAACAGGAGCTCGCACAAATGCTGTTGGTGTGGTGTTCAAGGGATGTGCGAGTGTGCGCCGGGGAGGAGACGTGGGAGCTTCACTCTATCCCCCGTGTACTCTACGATGGTGCGCTCCACGGGAGTGTGAAAGAGAGGGGGGAGGCGGGCGGGAGAGGACTGGGGTGCTCTCTCACTCACTCGAGGGGTTGGGGAGGGCGACATTGTGGGCGGGGCATAAGGGGTAGCACGTCTCTCCATTCATTGGGGGGTTGCGGAGGGCCGAGGGGGAGGGCAGGGTATTCCTCCGACAAAGGAATAGCGGGAGGGTTTCAAGGGAAGAGTGGGGTGGAAAAGGGTCCTTTGCCCCCTCTCTTCCTCCCTATCTCCCTCTCTCTCCTTGTTCATCACAATGTGCTTCGATCCTGTGGACCGGGGAGTGGGGCAAGGGGGTGATGGGGAGTCTGGGTGGAGAGGGAGGAAATAGGGAAGCCGTACGAGTGGATGAGGGGGACTACTGCGGATACATACAAAAAGGAAAGGCGGAGGGGTTACGGGGAAGTAGCGTCGCGGGTCGGGAATGGAAACGAGATGGAGGATAGGTTGGTTTAGGATCGAATGACTTGGAGTAGAGACATGTGTATTTCTATGCTTGCCATGACCGTGTACGTGCCTCAGTGTAAATTAAACCTGGAATTAATCAAAAGTCTTCGGTAACTCATCGATCCCAGTAATTATTCTCCATTTTTTTTAACTCGCGCAA
Source organism: Platycnemis pennipes (assembly GCA_933228895.1). Lineage (NCBI taxonomy): Eukaryota > Metazoa > Arthropoda > Insecta > Odonata > Platycnemididae > Platycnemis > Platycnemis pennipes. Next base: position 61,943,321 of record OW121853.1, read on the forward strand.
TCATATCATCAAAGAGATATCACTCAAGCTGCGAGGTAAGCTCAGGTGCCAGTGGGTATCAATGTTGGAGCTAGGAAAGATCAAATAATTGATACAAATATTTCATGCCGAACAAATACAGTATTCATACTGATAACGAACATTTCGATATTCCAATAAGGGATTCCCTTCCGAATAACTGAATATATGTAGATGCTGGTCCTTATAGAGTTTTGGGACCACATTCGTGTTGTTCATCATAAACTCTCTCCTGACGTCAAAAGAGTTATTTTTTGGCTTTCAAAAGTTAAAACTTATTTTTTGATCTATCACTATATCAATAAATAAGGGAATTGCTTAATTCTTATTGTGCATGACTTTTTAATCGTTTTAAGAGACAAAATTAAATAATTTAAAAACCGAAAACTTCGTAATGCTCAAAAGACTGTAGTTAGGAAATATGCAGTATTATGCATAGAGTTAGGTTGAGATTGGTACATAATGAATGCATATGATTGAATCAATTGAAGATAATTTGTAAAGATAGAAGCTCTTGGCCGCATACTCATGGCATTTAAAACTTTCCAATCGATATTTTAATCCCATTAATCATGAAGGAAGAGGTTAGTTGAGCGTATCTGATACAAAATCAGTAACCTTCTCTGTTATCCACGCTGGCGCATTGCCCCACCATGATTTCAGCCACTAATATGCATTTTGAAGGGCTTCCAGCATCCAACTTGAAAATGACAATTACTTGTTGTTACCTAGAAGATGTTTAAAAACAACACTAATACATTTATTATTACTCGATTTCATAGAAAGAGTTCGAATCAGTGTGCACATGATTAAAAAAATTGGCTAGTTTAATGCCGATGGAAGTGGAGAAGAGAGAATATACCCACCCTTTTGTAGATATATAATTTTCAGGAAAAAATCTAAGTCGGCAGGTGCTTCCTCATAAGTTTATTATTTCAAATTACATTTTGTTGAGCTGATTTCTTGCTGAGTGAATACACCTTAAAAATCCCCATTATTCCTTTATAGCACAAACAAGAAATACAATATTTCAATGCTTTACCGTGTACCTAACATGAGATATTTTCGGTAATGTATGTAGGTATCACGCCATTAAATCCTAATGTGCTGTCTCTAAGCTGGATTTAAATTCAAGCTGTGCTTGATTAGCGTGGTCATTCATAACATTTTTACAGCTAACTGAATATATCTCGTCTGCATACAACCCGCTGCTCCGTGAAATGACTCATCATTTGATTTACAGATGACGCGACATTGGTGGATCATGGTCATCACTCAAATATTTTACAGCTAGCTGAATTTCCATCATCAGCATGCAGCTCGCGGCACGATGAATTGACTCATCATTCGATTTTCGGGCAGCGCGGCGTTGATAATGAGGAAGGGTGGAGAAACGAAACGGCGTTAAGATGGGAGGAGTTATGGGGGTGAAATATGTCAAAAAAGTCCCGAAAACAGCAGCGTATCGTTTCTTCTTTCACGCGAGCGTCGAGAATCGGAAGTTGGGTGCTTTTGCGGGTGGAAGTGAACTTGCAACTCGTGTCGAGCCGAGCGTCGAAATCGTCGTTGGAATGGGGAAAAAATTCTCGTACACATACGAGTGCTCTGGTGGTGGAGTCCCAATTTAAAGGGAGGCTACTCCCCGTCCGTCTCTGGTCTCACCCTTATAATGGCTATTGTGGACGGGGATATTTTATGGATTCGGCCGTGAGCTGTTCAGCGCGACGATTTCGGGAGCATCCGGGTTCTCTGGCAATTGAAGCCGCTCTGAAAAAGAGATTTCAACGCTCGTCCGCGCGACCGGCAGAGCCGAATCACGATTCTCCTCTCATTAGTTATTCGGGACGCATCGTCCGTCTGAGCGCGGGGAGGGGGGGTGGAGGAGGGGGGAGCGGGTCTTCCATTGAGCGAAGTTAACAACTCGACCGTTCGTCCAACGATCACTAATACACCGAAGGTCTCCCTACTCTGCGGTCTCGAGCGCCGTCCATGAATTTCGGTGAGTTATCGAGGAACCTATGAAATTTCCCATGCTGGACGCATGGGGTCATGTCTTCCTGTGTGTGAGCGTGGTGTTTTAGCCCAGACCATAGGTTCGTTAATAAGTAAATGTAACGTTCTGCCGAATTTATGGGAATTATGCCTATTCAGGTGGACTAGGAATGACTACAGATGAGATATTTAGTGCAGATGAGTTTTTTAACTTTTTAGGTTGGAGTACAATGTACTAATTTAATGTCATTTGAAATACCTTACGTATGGAGCATTACAAATACCTACTCTAGCACCCTCGTAAACCATTCTCCATTTTATCACGGCCTTCATTTTCTCTTCGACAATGGTAAAATACTATTACTTTTAACTTTGTTTTTCAGGTCCACAGGTGGTGGAGTAATTTCCCTTGAACGTGTAATTAATGTTTTTTTTAAAGGTATTCGTGCAGTAAGCTCTGCATCAATGAACCATAAGTAGTTAGCTGTGTCATTATCTGTAGATTTACAAGTATGTACCCGCACTTAAACGCTCCTCAGACCGGGAGGAATGGTACGAAGTTAGGAATAGGAGATCATGGAGGAAGGATAGAGAGAAACACGACGTCATTAGCTTGGTCTTAACGAAACTTAACGAAAGACACCAAGCGGACCGCAGCTTAACGTCCTGTACGACGGACGGAGTACTTTACTTAAATGGTCTCCAAAAAGTATTCAAACAGGGTATTATTAGTTACTATGGAAAAATATGTTCTACTGCCAATATTCAAACCTGGGCCCCCAGGATTAGAGGCCTATTCCACTGTTACTCCACCCACTACTCCAACCTGACCCCTAGTTATCGATGTTAAGCTACCTGTCAAAGGTTCTCACTAATATTTTATTGCGACTAATTATATTTTCATTTCATGGTCATATTAGTTACACTCATAGATATTTCCTAAATGTAATGGTTTATTGAATTATTTAGAATTTGCATGCTGGACAATGATTTTGTACTTTAAAAAGAGAGGAGGAAGAATATCTGTGTAAATCTTATTACGAATTACAGCATGACGAAGAAAAAGCTAACTCGTTGCCTTTCTTCTGTAGTAAAGTAACAGATGGCTAATTAAAGCAACAGTATCCACGAGTGTAGGAAGTAGTCACTCACAGGAAGTAGTCGCAAAATAAGTTCTTGGGAGAATAAAAGTAGTGAAGAAGAAACAGTGGACAATAGAAGAATTCTTAGACCTGATTGAAGGAAGAAGAAAGTACAAGAAGGCAAAACAGAAGAAGGACAACTTGTCTGCAAAGAATAAGGTACAAAATAAGTCGCAAATGTAGAAAAGCTAGAAAATGTTGATGAAGAATCTATTCAAAGATGCAAAAGAATACAACCTTTAGGATAACCTCTAGGATAGTGAGGAATAACTCCAAGGAACGGAGCGCAAAATGCAATGCCATAAGGAAAATAATGAAGAATTTTTGATTAAAAATGAAGACATGAAAAAGAAAAGTGAAGAGATGGAAAGAATATCTGGAGGAGTTATACAACGGAAAAAATCTCAGTACGAATGTGATCGAAGAGGAAAGCGAAGTCGAAAAAGATGATATAGGATCATCAATATTAAAATCGAAATTGACGCACCAGTAAGAGACCTTCGGATGAATAAGCCCTCTGGAATTACGATATTCCTGCAGAGCTAATAAAAATGCAGGAGAGACGAAATTAACCCATCTTTACAAAATCAACTGCGACATGTAATCAACAGGAGAAATACCCAGGGACTTCAAGAAGAACATAATCATTCCTTATTTCCAAAAAGAGAGAGCGGAGAAATGCGAAAATTTTAGGACTATAAGCCTGACGACACATGCATCGAAGATATTGACGATGATCATCTACGGTAGAATAGAACGAAAAGCAGAGGAGTTCTTGGATGAAGATCAATTTGGATTCAGGATAAGCAAGGGTACGAAGAATGAATATTGGCCCATAGACTGCTTATAGAGAAGAGCATGAAGAAGAACAAACCGATGCACGTTCATTGCAACCGCGGATTTAGAGAAAACTTGTGACAAAGTTGATTGGAATTCAATGCTTAGTATTTTGAAAGAAATTGGGAATGTTCTACTATGACCGAAGAATTATCAACAGTCTATATAAAAACCAAGTAGCTGTGATAAAATCTGGACCCAGCTGTAAAGAAGCAAAAATATAGAAAGGAGTGACACAAGGTTGTGCACTGCCTCCCGTAATTTTTAATGTTTAGATGGAGAAAGCCATCAATGAAATCAAAGACAAGTATCCGAGGAGAATAAATTAGCATGCTACGATTCACAGAAGGTATAGCAGTCATGGAAGAGACAGAGAAGGATTTGAAGATGATTCGAGTAACAATGGAAAGGACAATACCGAGATATCAGCTGAAGACCAATAAGAAGAAGACTAAGATATTGGTGTGCAGCCAGAGAGAAGAGGCCAAAACCAACGTTATACTAGGAAAACAGAAACTTGAAGAGGCGAAAGAGTTCTTTTACCTGGGAGGCCAAGTAACCATCGATGAACGAAGCTAGAAAGAAACAGGTAGTAGAAGTCCAGGCGAATAGGGCATTCTACCAAAAGAAGAATCTCCTTACAGATAGAAACACAAGCGTTGAAGTAAGGAACAATTCATCAGAACTGACATATGGAGCATCATTCTTTATGGAAGTGAGGAACGGACGATGACTGCTGTTGAGACGAAAAGGATGTAAGCATTCAAAATGTGGTGCTACTGAAAAATTACAAAAATCAAATGGATCGACCCAGTGAAAAAGGAGGAAACCCTTAGAAGAGTGTGAGAAAAGAAAAGTCATCTGAAATCCCTGCGAAGAAGATGGGACAATTTAACCGGCCGTATCATGAGACATAACGGCTTGATGAAGGCAATCGTCGAGATACAGGTCAATGGGAAATATGGCAGAGGAAGGTCTCGTTTGAGATGTAGAGAACAAGTGAAAAAGAAGAAATACGTAAATATGTAGAGATTAGCTGATAGGAGAATTGAGTGGAGGGCTGCGTCAAACCAGTCTCAGGATTGCTGACTACTGATGTTAATCATCATCATCAGTATTTCAATCCTAGGATTGGGTTACTGCAGCCCTCTATTCTACCCTATTCAGTGTTAATTCCTCCACGCCCTGGTATGTTTTCTTTTTCACGTCCTTCATTTGCACTATATACCTTCCCTTCAACCTTCCCTTCTATTATGTTTCTAACTGATTCATTATGCCTCAAGGTATGTCCATTTCATCTGGTTCTTCTTTGCCGTAGGGTTTTTCATATTTTCCTTTCTTCATCGGCTCCTCTGTACACCTCTTGGTACCTCACTTTATCTGTCCATTCAATCTTCAACATTCTCCTCCAGCACCATGTTTCGAAGGCTTCAATTCTTCGTCGGTCTGCTTTCCCGATGTTCCATATCTCTGATCCATAGAGTGCCACGCTCCATACGAATGTTTTGATGAAGTGCTTCCTTGTTTGCAGCCGTAGGTTCTTTGAGCATTGTAGGTTTCTCTTCTTCATAAACGCCTCCCTAGCTTGTGCTATTCTTCACTCTTCGAGCTTCTTCCATCCCTAGTTTTGTGTTGCCGAGGTAGGTGAAGTTCTCCACTTGTTCCAATTTCACTCCTCGAATTGTGATATTTGCCCCAAGCTTCTCTCTCCCGCACACTAGGATTTTAGTTTTCTTCTTGTTGATGCTCATATTATATGCTTGAAGTACTTGTTCCATATTGGCCAGGGATGCTTGCAGGTCCCCTCGACTTTCTGCTACCACTGCGATGTCATCAGCAAACCTTAGCATGTTTATTTCTTCCCCATTTCTTGATGCCCTTGATGCCAATTTCCTCTGCGATTCGGTTTTTCCTGAATCCGAATTGATTTTCAGAAAGATTCCCTTCGATATTTCCTTCCATAATTCTGTTAATTATCCTAGTAATTATTTTCGATGTGTGTGACAACAGGCTAAATGTTCTCTGCTCTTCTCATTTCTCTGCCCTTGTTTTCTTCGGGATTGCGATCACTTCACTTTTCTGGAAGTCCTCTGGTAGTCCTCCACTGTCATAGCTATCTTTGATCATTCTAAAGTGGGCATCTTTTGCTTTAACCCCAAATGTCTTGATGATTTCTCCATTTATTTTGTCAACTCCTGGTGCCTTGTTGTTCCTTAGGTCTTCCACTGCTCTGTCAAATTCGCTTCTCAGTATCTCGGACCCCCATTTATCTTCATCCTCCCTGATTTCTTCTTCCGTTAAGTCAGTTTCCAGTGGTTTGGGTGCTTGATAGAGCTCTTCGATGTATTGCTTCCATCTCTTCCCTATATCCTCCTGTTCTATGAGTATATCATGTTGTGGGATCTTGTTTTTCCTTTCTCCGAATTGTCTTTTCACCAGTTTATAAGCCATTTCTGCGTTTCCTTTCATTATGTTGTTATTTATTTCTTCGCAGCAGTTTTCTATCCATTCTTATTTGGCTTTCTTGCACTCTCTGTTTACTTGGTGTCTCAACTTCTTATATTGGGCCTCCTCTGTTTCATTTTTTGGATTCTTGTATTTTCTTCTTTCCACTATGAGGTCTCTTATTTGGGTTGTTATCTATGGCCGTTTTATTTCTATCTCTTTACTCACAATTTGCTCATCTGCTACCTCCGTAATGATCTTTATTTCATTCCATCTTCCCGTAACGGTTGTCTTCTTCACTTCTAGTTTTTCATCGATGGCTGAGGTGAGCCTTTCTCTTACTTTTTTTTCCTCCAGTGCCTTTAGTTCCATCTTGGTTCCTTCGCAATTCTCTTCAACTTCTTGTATCGCTGGCAGCTGTCCATGATCACCAGGTTATAGTCATTATTTATATCTGCTCCGGGGTAGCTCTTGCACTGCTCAACTTGGTTCTTATATCTCGTTCTGACAAGGATGTAGTCTATCTGGTATCTTTCTCTGTCCCCCGGCATCTTCCATGCATATCTTCTTCGCCGATGTTCCTCGAAGAAAGTGTTTGCTATTACCATTTGTTTTTTTTGCAGAACTCTACCAGCCTTTCTCCCGTGGCATTTCTTTTTCCCAAACCGAACTCACTCACGCTACTTCCTTCTTGGCCCTCTCCGACCACAGCATTCCAATCTTCCATAACTATTAGAATCTCCTATCCTTTTACTGTGTCTAGGACCTCTTCTAGTTGCTCATACATTTCTTCTATTTCCTCTTATGAGTGACTCGACATCGGCAAATACACCTGCACTATCACTGTGTCCGTATGTTCTCCTTCTAACTTGACCATCAGAATCCTTTCTTTATATTGCCAGTAGGGCTTCAATCTTCTTGACCAGTCTTTCTTCAGTATGAAAACCACTTCCGCTATCTTCTGGTCATCTCCAGAGTAAATCACCCTGTAATCGTCGCTCCAGAAGTCGTCGGCCCCCGCCCACTTTATTTCGCTCATTCCCATGATGTCTATTCCCAGTCCGTCCATCTCCATCTTAACGTTCTCCAACTTCCCACACACTCCTAGTGATCTTACGTTCCACGTCGTAATTCTGCGACGTAATTTGTCTCTCTTGGCTTATGTTCCGGTTTCCCGGAACATTAGTCAAGAGAAGTCCCGAAAATATTTCCCTCACAGTAGTCCCCACCCGGAGATCCGATTGGGGGACTATTTTACCTCCGGAATATTTTATCGGAAGGAATGCCATCACGTCATTTTGAATGCAAGGCTGTTTCTTTTAGGGAGAATAATGTGGTGGTTTCCCGTTGCCTTTCACATCGCAGTACTGCAGCCGATTCCGTGAACTACACTCTCACCTGCTATGGCATCTGATGCCGGATCGATACTGATGTTAATGTCATATGTATAATAAATACATGACATATGTATATAAAATTTATAAGGTGCGAAATGACCTATAGCCATGGACGCACCTTTAAACCCCAATTCTACTACTACTATGATTTGTAAGACGGTGAATGGACTAGATATTTATAGCGGAAATAAAATAGTGTATTTAATTGTATTTTTGATCAGTGACTTCAAAAGAAATGGTGCCATAGTTCTCGATTGGGCGATGTTCAGTCAATCAAGTCGCAGTTTCGTAGTTTGAATTTAGTGAATCATTTAAAAAGTTGGTCACGCAATCACTAACTTGCGCATCACGATTGCGGCAACAATGATCCATTTGTTAATACGTTGCATGAAGTACTGTGTAGCCATATCCGTCAAAAGTTACAAATTGTCGCAACTCAACCGCGTCACCGTGATGCGTCGAAGTAATCACCGCGATTCGATCGTAAATAACATCCCAACGACTCGTGAAAACCTACTGGACTCTCTTTTCCTTTTTTCTCTCCGATCTCCATTGAAGGCGCGAATGTCGACGGGACAACGACACCGAGGAGGAAAAAAGGGAGGGAATTCGAAAAAAATCGGCAACGTTGGCGTTTCAAAGCATTGAACCATTTAAAACGAAATTTCAATCGCCAGTCCGTCTTTCTCACCAACTCTTTCATTTTTCACCTTCCTCGTTTGACGCTGGCGTCGAAATAAATTAAACGAAAAACAAAACCCAGCCGAGAATTCACGTCGATGGAGACGATTTTCACTCAGTACAAAAAAAAAATTCGTGATAATTTTTTTTTCACGCTCCTAGTCCGTCAGTTGTTTCCCCACCATGTTTTTTTTACCAACGCTCGCGTTCAATTCTAAACCACCCCTGCTGCCCATCGTGTTTTTTCCACCCGCCCTCGCATATTTCTTCCTATCTTCGTGTTTCCATCCCCTGCTGCCACGCCGCCGGTCCTAATCCGCATTCCCTATTATAGCGCGTCAATTTGCCTCGTCGCCATTGTAATTGTCGTGAGAAGGGCGAAAAAATATTGGAGACTCGACACCCACCCTACGAAAAGGTATTGGCGTACACTGCCTCCCTCCCTGTCACCATCGCCGGATCCTCACCCTTTTCTCCCTCCTACAGCTCACCCCTCTTGGACACGTTTCCATTCCTAATACGCCGCCCGATTCCTTTTTCCCCGTCATCGTTATTCCTATTGCGAGTGCTAACGCTGCCTAATCGAACATCCAACTCCAATGATTCGGAACAACTGCTGATTTCCCGCAGCTAATACCAATACCAGATTGTTTGGCGCCAATGACTTGAAATGTTCGTGAGCCGAAATCCAACTTGCAGCGTCACATTGCATACTCTCGTTCTGGGGATCGGATTGGTAGTTTTTTGGTGGATCTGGGGTAGTATTGCATCCCGTACCGAGCACTCGGATTTGAATCCAGGAGGTGAGAGAGACTTTCATGCGTTATCCTACCTACTTGAGTACGGTGACAGGAAAACTTCAAGTTCAGTACAACGTTGATCGGATGAGACGTTAAACCATAATATCCCTTGACGTATTTCATTAAAAACTAGCTCCGGGTTTCTCTCTGAAATTCCTCCACTTCTCTGTTAAATTCCTAACCAACTGTCTTTCCCGTTGCAGTCAACATGGTTTTTCGGCCCTAACTTAAACTTTTGTTGACTATACATACATTTACTGCGTAACCTGTAATTCAACTCGAGGTTGTAAGGCAGGAGGTAATTTTTTTTGCATTTAGCGATAATTTCGATGAACAATTGACTGGAACACCACCGAAAAATCGTTAACTAGCTCATTACCCACATCATCATATAAATTATGGCTTGGAGATTTCCTTGAGGTTCCTACCTGCTGCTAGAGAAGATACAAATGTTAGTTTAGATCTGATAGTAAAAGCAAGCGCACCCTTATGGGAGGCTGAATTGCTATCACACATTTAATTAACAGTTTATTTGATAAAATATGAGAAATATTCTTTTCAAATAAACACTCATCTTTTACTCAGACTTTGACAGAAACTCAGTATTTATGTATGATTGAATAGAAATTCAATAAGAATTGATGCTCTCCCACCTCAGTGAAAAGTTGCTGTTTTCTCCCGGCAGTCAAAAAAGAATATCAAACACAAATTAAAATATGAGAAAGTGTTGATCGATTGATAATATTTTAATGAAGTATATAAAGCCATGCTGAGGATAAATTCTAAATTAGCTATTTTGACCATGGTAACGAGATATTTGGGTGATGATTTGTCGCAATTTTTGGTGTTAATTATTTTCTCCGCGTATTGGGATGTTGGCCATTCATTCAGTTGTCTCATGTCTTAGTTTGATTTAGTGTTCTATGCATTCATTACTCAAATAAAGACAAGAATATCACGTAAAAATCAACCGGAACTGCCTTTGGCTAGAACTTGGTTATTCCAGTCTGAAATCTTTTGCACTAATCCCCTCTCCAACTCCATCCCCATTACGACGGCGTATATCGCCGCGAGGTGGGTGGGGCAAAAGAACTTTGCTGTTATTATTATATCGAACTTTAACGGCGTTACTTTTCTTCCCCAATTCTTTCCCCTACTCTTCCCTCACCCTCCCTCTGGGATTCGTATCCTTCTCACCCCCTAAACGCTCACCCCCCTCCACTCCCTCCTCCCGACTTAACTTTCGTCTTCTCCCCTCATCGTCCCGCCCTCCCTGGCATAATCCTCCTCCTCTCCATAACTCCCCTCGTTTGGGTGGCCTCATCCCTCGACAACACCCTCACCCCTCCCTCTCCAGCTCCCCTTCATCCCCACTTTCCCTCACAACTTCCTTTTTCTCTCTCTTTCTCGCTCCCCCTCTCTCCTTCCCCATCACTAATAATCCCTCCCCATTTCGAAAAAAATACGACGTTTCGCCCTGCCTCCTCTCTCTCTCTCTCTTCTTCTGCCCGTCACATTTCAATTCTCGCGTCTCCCGTCCACCCTCTCACCCCCCTCGCCGTCTCTTTGACACTTATTCCGTATGAAAAAAATAGACGCCCCTCCTCGCCTTCGACCCAAGCCATCCCTCCTACCCGCCCACCCCTTATTACATCCCCTTTCCCCACCCTTATTCTCCCCCGCAACTGTCCAATCCACCCCATCCCTCCTTTTATTCCGGCTTATTTGCTTTTTTTCTTCTCTCTCGCGAGAGGGATTTAAATTAAAACTTCCCTCCAGCCCCCCGCCACCAATTCGAGCGGGCCGAGGATGCTGTTGTACTCCTTCGTCGTTATTATTCTTATTATTATTTATTTTTGCTCCCGTTATTGTTTTTGGTTCTCCCTCCCTTACTTCGCCGCGCCTTTCTCCCCTTCCTTTCTTCCCTGAAGACTCTTTTTCACTCTCTTGTATTTTTATTTTTCCTTAATAATGACGCGTAGTTTTTCGTGTCCCGTCGCGGGGATGTTCTCATCTGTTCTACCTCCTCTTTCATTTTCTTCTCCTTTCTTTTTCATCTCTCCTTCAGCCCCCGCCCACTTCCGAACTTTACCCGAGTTCTTTCTATCATCAGCTGACCTTTGTTTTTTTTTCCAGACTCAGTTTGGAATTCCGATTCATGGTTGTCATAATATTTGTGGTGATTTTTTACTCGTGTACCTATCTACTCATACATGCTAGGAATCTGTATTCGTTGCCGCTTCTTGCTCTCTTCACTCCTGCCAATCGAAGCGGACTTTACAGCCTCGTTTTGTTGCCTGATTGAAAGTAGTCTTTGTTTTTGGGGGCACTCATGCAACACAGAATTGTTTCCCTATTCGCTGAGAACCATTTTTTATTGGGTATTATTATTGGTGCTACTTCATGTGGTTTTATCTTAATTGGGGCAGTTTTTATACTAGATTTCTCTTCTAAACTCTCTATGATTAGTGAATATAGTTTATTCGTTTAATATATTTTAGGGTCAGTTTTTACATCGTACCTATGATTAAGAATATTATTTGAAAAATATTTTGCTCAACTCTTTTACTGAGAGTAAAATAATACTTGTTTGTTCAATTTCTTTAGGTATAAAAATTATCCTATTTATCAAGTATGTGATGAATGTCAAGTACATGATAGTGTGACAGTTTTCGCTCTCGCTCAGTATGAGTAAGGGTAATTCCACGATAAAGTTGAAAACACTACATTTTCCCTTGATTAGTTTATTGGCAATGGTTTTGCGACTAACATCAAAATTGATTTGCCGTTTTTTTGCATGCGCCTATTCCTTTTTTTCAATCTCCCCTCGCCTCCTTAACCTTCATAGTAATTTAGCCGGCCGTGTTTTGACACAAAATCCCACACTCTACCTTGCGGTGTCTGGCGGATCAACGCGCCGGCGTTCTAGGTTAATTTTATCCATCCCCGCCGAGTTTTGTCGAGCGCTGTGTCTTTGTCACCCGGCGCGTTAACCTCCTCTCTCTTGCCCCGTTTCAATGAATCTCCCCTCGTTAATCATTACTTCCCCCCGTCCAAAAACAAATTTGCCCCTCTCTATAGAAAATCCTCCACCCGCCCCCGCACCCTCTCGCCCCGAACCCCTCTCATATCCTTCCCCGTTTCGTCCGCCCTCGCGCCTGTCTTGTTCCCGTGCGGCCAACCCCCCTCGCCCATCATCCCGCTACACCCTCCCCCCTATCATCCTGTAGTCTTTCGACCCTCCCTCTCTCCGATTCCTCGGCCTCTATCCTCTTACCCCCTCCCCCCTTTTTGGAGGCTGTCCCTCACACCACCCCTCACATAGTTTCCACCCTCTTGACTCTTCACAGTTCTGGAGTGGCGCGCAAAATGTGAGAGGGTCCTTCGTATCCTAACTCCACCTCCTCCCCTTACTCTGCCCCACCCTCGCTTCTTCTCCCTCCGGGGCGTTTCTGGACTAACCTCTCTCCGCCACCCCCTACTGAAACCCTCTTCCTACCTTCTCGTTTCCCCCCATAATCCCTTCCCCCCACCATACTCGAGTGGAATATCCCTCCTGCCACCCGTCCGATCCCCTCCCACTCTCGTATCCTCTCCAACCCGCCACTCAAAACCTTCAACCCCATTCCTCCCCCCTGGTAGTCGAGTCGCCTGAGGGAAGCCGGAGTGGGAGAATGATGAAGAGAGTTGGAGTGGGGGAGGAGTGGAGAGTTGGGGAAATGTGTGACGCGAATGAATAAAAGCCAAGTCTTGGTCTCCTCCCTCTGTTTCTCTATCCTCGGACGCGATGCCCATTCCTCCTGGTCCAGCCTCCTCCTCCTCCTCTTATCCCAGAGGCGCACCCATCCCCACGACCACCCAGACACACACCCCCCTCTCTCTCTCCCTCTCTGTCGGGAGACTTCCGGGAGAAGGGGAAAAAATTGACTGTCGCAGAATCCTCCTCCGTTGTCCAATGGACACTCGCGATCCAACTGGGAGACGTCTTCTTCCTCGCGTCCCTCCCCCTCCGTCGCTCCCCGTTCTTTTCCCTCCATGGCTCTGAGGTGATTCCGTGAGCGGGAAAGGTTTTTTTTTTAATCGCGGGGAATCTGCTCACATCTCATGGAGTACATCGTGTGTCGCTCGGGGGTTTTAATCCTATGCTTTATTTTTTAGACGAATCCTGCTAATTCTTGTTACGTATGCGAGAAAATTAGGTCTGTTTTACAATCGCGAATATATTCGCTTTTCTCCCTTTGGGCATCTTGTAAGACGAAAGTAGGCGGCGTGGCCTGATTTGCTGTGTGCGTTGAAAATGACTGTTGGACGAAATAACTATTATTTAAAATACGATGGATAAAATAATCGTTCAGAAAATAGAATGTGCTGTCCAATGCTTACTGTTTCCTAAATTTCCTTGAAGAATGAAAAGTATTGAAGAATGAAAATATATCTTTCCCGGATAATATCCTGGGTCGTATATCTCCAATATTGGCCTTAGTTTCAGCATTTATTTCCTTTTATGCACACGATGAAGTGATAGTTTATAGCCATCACGGGAATAACATAAGCATCTTGTGCTTTCATTCTTTATGCCACGCGAATATGAAGCACGGTGATATTGGCACCTTAGTAAATCATGTCACCGTACCTGTTTTGGTGCATGTATTTATTCGATGTTAACTTATATCTTGCGGTACATATGGATATTAGGAAGGAATGCTTAGATCGCTGAAAAAATCCAAACAAAGGTGCTTCGAAGTAGTCCTTATATCGGCATGTGGGATTGCATTTACATCTTATGTATTGAGCCTTAATTGACAGAATGCATGTATTTTACATATCATACAGTCCAAAGTCGAATGAGTATCTTCTACATCCGCAACTAAATTGTATCTGGCAGGCATAATAATGTGTGGCAAAGGATGTCTCCTCACCAGATATGCCTTGTCGACGGGCAAATCTATACTAACCGTCGGATCACGAAAGCTTCTCATAAAATACTCCCATCATGCGGGTATAACACATACTGCACAAGTGTTACAAGGAGATCTCTAAAATATGTAAGGATGCATGTAAAATAATAAATAATATACGCTCATTTAGAGGTCCACGCAGACGTGCGCTAAAACTTATAATCTACGCTGCTTATCCTTATAGTTTTCTCATTAAACTGTTAAATATCAGTTATAGCTGTTGAGTGCAGACAAAATTACATTTTTAAACCTCTTCCCTCAAAAAATGTTTGATGAAGTGTCATGAGTGAAGAAGGACCACATAGGAGGAAAGAAATAGAATTATAGCTTTTGGTCACTCTATCCGCTTCGTTAGATAGGCATATTGATAATTTGAAAAAATTGCGCCTCTCCACATTGACTGAATCAATGGCCTGGAATGAAATGTGCACGTATGTCCAAGTTGCATTATCTTGCACTTTCATTTTTGAAAATACTTTTTGCCGTGAAATATCTTTGGATTTATAAATTTGAAAGTATGAATCAGTATAAAACGAAATGTTTATTTTTTGGGAAAGGAGAAATTGCATTAAAAATAATCATCTAAATATCTCCAAAAATTCTCGCTAGCGATATGCTTACTCGAATCCTCATTTAAGTTTGACTTTATCCAATCGTTTGCGTTGACGTTTTTTCACGCCGATAGCATTGAAACTATTTAAAATAGAGCATTAATTTTTTTGCGGATATCGGAGCGGTAAATACCCGTTTGCTTTTTTTATTTTACCGCCGCGTTGCTTTCATTTCCATATCGGTATGGTGGTAATTTTTTATTTAAGAGAATTAAACCCGTTAATAATGATGCGGTTCATGAAGAGCATCATTTGATTCCCAAAATTCATGGATTTTATCCACCGCACTACTCCTAACCGTTCAATCCAATTCAATGCCGTCATTTTCGCTCTTGATTAGAGATTTACATTCATCCCATTCTCAGCGGTAGAGAATGAAGCGACGCGATGTTTGAAACGCTCGTGATAGAAAAAAATTAACCATGATGGAATTAGTAATGGGATTCTGAAAAAGCTTAAAATTGCTGCGCGAAAACGTATGAGGTATTAAAATAAATCCAGTTTGCCCGCACATTTTCAAGCCTGCGAGGAATTCAGTATTTCTGCAGCAGAGAGAGTAAATAGCTTCTCTTTCCAAGTGTAGAACCTCTAATTAATTTATGATTACATGCATGAACGCGAGGTTTGTCCGCTTCGCTGAATTATTTCAGGGTTCCTATGAATTGCCTATTACCCGATATTTTGCTCTAAAACATTCAAGAATATTTAGATTTTGCTTCTTTTACAAGCATGAACCTGTGAATGAGGGACAGGAAGGGTGATAGTTAATATTTACAAATAATTCTTTTAATTATAATTAACATACAATATATGTTACAAGCCATATTGTTAATTGCATGTATGGAGCTCTTCTTTGGATAGTTGATATGGCTGATTATTTTTTAAACAGTGGAATTGCAAAGTCTTTTTTCACCCACGAGCTCTAGTTTCGTGAATAATCTCCCGCATTTTATGCAAGAGCCACTGAAAAATACCCAATCCAATTCTTTTATTCTTTTAATCTAATTCACTTAAACTTCATGCATAGTGTGTTGGTATTTTATAAGTAGGCATGGACATTTTTTTTAGGAATTCTTCTAATACTGCTAACCTCTCCTGGACCATGACCTAGTCTTTTTGGAAACTACCTGCGTATTCCCATTTCGTGAAGACTTATATCTTTAAAGACTATCAAACCAGATAGATCACATATCGGTACTAGGTAATACGTAGTCCACGCAGCCTCTTGCAGTTGCACCGTTGCAAACATGCGCCTTTTCCTAGTAGGACGGTTAATTATTCAAGTGACGCAGACTTGCTAAAAACTTAAGGAAGGCATAAGAAAACCATCTCAATTATTTCTCGGTTTGATAGAATCATAGAAATATGAATTTTGGTAATTAGAGGAACACAGTATCCACAATCAAAGGGACTAGTTTCTGTTCAGGCAGCGATGGGGAGAAGATCTCTATGACCATACAGAATAGTTGCACTGGATCCGTGAGGTGCTGGTCAAATATAAAATAAAGAGGATAACAACAGTTGAGATACATGGAATATTAGTACCACCATTGTTAGTACCACCATAAGGCTCTTCTAATATAGAAAATAATAGACTTAGAAGAGGCTAGAAACCTCCTTGACTCACACCCCTCGACGTGGTTTGCAATACTCAGTTGATGTACATCTACTGAGTGCTGCAAAGATGAGCAGTGTAAATTAGGAACGTAATGAAGGAAGGAATTACCACACCAAGGGCTGGGGAGTTAGAATATGTTAAACTAGAAATACCTTGGGAGGTTGTGACTTGGTTGGTCTATGAGAGGCTTAATTGAACAATTGGGGGATTTACAGTAGTAATGCATGAAATCCTCAGTTGTTGGGTTTCCGATCATTACTGCAGTAATTCCGCTGATGTAAAAAGGACATGTGGGATTTGATGCTACCTTTGGTGTGCCAGAACGGCACTACCATGATGGACACCATCATCGCATATCGAAAATTCCACCTACATTCTAGCTTGTACATGTCTGCATCTACGTAATACCCTGCGTGCCACCACAAAGTGAGTGGCAAGGGGTGAAGATCACAAACATGCACTATTGACATGCAACTAGGCATTGGTTGTTAATACATGCCTCGTACACTACAGACTACTCTAACAATATTTCACCTACCTATCCATTTGCTATGCTGCTTATTGTGCTCTCTTATGGTACCTGGGAAAAATGACATTTTAAATCTATCGATATGGCAGTCTATCTCTCTTATCTTGTTAACCTGATCAAACCTAGCATAATACGTACAGGTTCTTAATATATATCTAACGTTATCTGTAAACAGCTGTAAATGCGTATTAATGTGTTACCAACGCATAAAATTTTGTTCCCTCTAGTTTTAAAATAACTTACTAGCTTGTGCATGGTTAAATGTCTCACCGACAAACAATTTTGTTACTATTTTATGTCTTGAATTTTCGGATTTCTCTGCTGCGTTGTTTCTATATTCGGAAGATTACGTTTCGTACCCATTGCAGGATACATGATCAGATCTATGATCCGTGCCGTAGCTGTTAAACTTTAATCGGGATGATGGACATCGGCTGCACAACAATTGGAAACGGCTAATGTTCAAACGGGAGTCTCAAGCCAATGGGAGTGCGCCAGCTCTTGACCCCTCATTTTTGATTGGCTGCAATGACAGGAGGCATCCTTGAAGACAGTATAAATACCCCAGCCGATCTCATTCAACGGCACGAATCATAGGTCTGATGAAGTATCCTGTTATGAGTTCGAAAGGTAATCTTCCGAATATTGGAACATCGCAGCAGAGAGACCCGAAAATTCAAAACCTAATGGGGTCGTTTACCATGTTTTTTATAGCCGAATCTGATAGAGTTTGTAAAATAAAAATACCCCTATTTTTCCGTTTTTTTGATCCGACAATTATTTCCCGAGTTATAAGCGGCGAAAAACTGATGTTTTTAACCCTTTCGGAAAAGTGGGCGTGCTGCAAACCTCTGACGTATATTGATTTCGTCGAATCAAAACTGAGCCCCTGAATCTACTTTGCCTTATCGCAATGGGGGGACACAGCTGGCTTGGCCAATCGGAGCGATTGCGACAGCATCTGTGCGAGCAGACCTTCCGAGAATCCCCCTCCACTCCCTTCCCCTCCCCTGAAAGCAGTCAAGGACGGGAAGAAAATGACGTCAATGTTATCACAGCAGCATTTTCGATGGGCGTCACCTTTTGCTTATTTTAATTTTTGATTTATGAGTGAATGGTTGTGGTTAGAAGATTAATTTTTTCACTAAAATTCATTTTTCGTTTCCATCTAACAATTTCGTGTACAAAATTGCGATTTCGGTTCCGAGTAAACGCCCCCATTATATCGCTACGAAAGCCTTCAGCAGACATTTTTTGTCACTACTAATGGGGTCGTTTACCATATTTTTTTTATTGCCGAATCTGAGAGAGTTTGTAAAATAAAAGGACCCGTATTTTTCCGTTTTCTGATCCGACAATTATTTCCCGAGTTATAAGCGGCGAAAAACTAATGTTTTTAACCCTTTCGGAAAAGTGGGTGTGGTGCAACCTCTGACGTATATCCACTTCGTCCAATCACAACTGAGCCCGCGAAGCTACTTCGCCTTATCGCAAAGGGGGGGATACAGCTGACTCGGCCAATGGGAGCGATTTCGAAAGCATCTGTGCGAGCAGACCTTCCGAGAACCCCCCTCCACTCCCTTCGCCTCCAAGAAAAGCAGGCAAGGACGGGGGGAAAGTGACGTCAATGTTATCACAGCAGCATTTACGGTGGGCGTCACCTTTTGCTTATTTTAATTTTTGATTTATGGGTGAATGGTTGTGGTTAGAAGATTAATTTTTTCACAAAAATTCGTTTTTCGTTTCCATCTAACGATTACGTGTACAAAATTGCGATTTCGGTTCCGAGTAAACGCCCCCATTGCCATGTTGCATGTACCTCAACGTATATATTGCATTGTACCTGGTGCATTGTTGTTGACGCCTCAACCTCTGCCACCCATATTCGAGATGACTACATGAATAATCTGCAGATTCTTGCGCACCGGGTTCTCTGCATTCCTTCATCGAATTGGACACTGCCACTCGGCGTGATTAATCCGTCCCGTGTGAAAGCAAAAAAAGGGGTCGCATCAAAAGAAAGCGCCACGACTTCTCCAAGCTGTGGATTGTGCACGGCATCGTGTGGAGCGCTTTTCTATTTTTCGGCTGGGCTCCGGATTCGGGTGCGTAACAAACTCGCACATCGCCACGGTGTAGTTTCATGGGAGGTGGAGTGCAGCGTGGAGGGGCAAACCCGCAGCCCTGAGGGATAAGGGGGGTGGAAAGGATTTCCGTACGGAGGGTCTGTCTCTCTCTCTCTCTCTCCCTCCCCACCTCTTCTACTCCACTCGATCCCTTTTCCCTCCTCCCCCTCAGGGGTTGACTCACAATGGTGGAGATTTTTACGCGGAGGCAGATGAGAGTGGCAAAGTAATGGTGCTCAAGGAGGGGGAAGTTATCGAATCCCAAACCCACACCGTGTAAGATTCGATGGCTCCGAAACCTAAACTCATTCGGTGGAAGAGAGGCCCTTTTGTGTGGAGGGGGTAGGGGGGCGTATGCTTTGCCCCGCCCTCGGCGCCCCCCTTGAAGTCCTCGCTCCCCTGGAAGTCTCGTGGCTTCGTTCCAATTTCATGCAGCCGAACCCCATCCACTTTTCATCCGCGGACTAATCCCTTGTCCCCCAAGCACTTCCCTTTCCCGTACACTTCCCTAGATCATCTTCGAACCCTCACCGACGAATCCGTATCGCCTTTCCGCGATTCGTCCCCATCCCATCTCTTCTTCCATCTCATAGGACAACATGCTTCCAAAAATCTTTCTAAGTTGTAGCCTCGAAGCTTTGGAATACTTTGACCATTGAGGTTAGAAATATTAAACGGATAAAAACTTTCAAGTCTAGGGTATATAATATTCTAGTGTATACTACCTCTTTATAAATAAATTATAATTTGTACTTCCTATATCATCATAATGTTACGTTTATAATTTGTTATTGTCATCTTTATGGAAATTATTGCGGTTTTCATGTTTGTGATTTATTTCTCACAATGAGTTTAGTTGTTTCTTTGCTACTCGTAATGTATTTAATATGTACTATGTACTCATTTGTATGTTACTTGTTCTCACAACGAACGCAACTTAATTTTTTGCTTGATATTTGTAATTTATTTCATATGGTGAAATAGTGTTTTTGTTCTTAGAGCGCATTTGTCCTAGAACAATAACTTTTTTTCAATTTCAATTTCACTTCCCTCATCCGCTACCTCGCCGTCGATAATATTCTCGTACGCATCCCGGTGAACTGCTAGCGGGGATTCATTAGTCTGTCAGCTTGCATTTCATTTGTCTGTTCCTGAGACGTTGAGTGGGAAAGTATTCGATATGCGGAAGCGTGGGGAATGATTTTTCCCCCGCGGGAAACGAGCCATTTTCACTATATCCCTCGATGAACTGTGTTTACTTCGGATTTGGTGGGAATGCCGCGAGGGCGGTGAGATTGAATTATCGTCTCTCCTAGATTTCTTGGGTTTTCATTTCCGTCGGTGGTGTGGTGAAGTGGAGCGGGTTTCTTGTGGCGGGGCCTTCGTCATGTAGGTATTAGAGAAAGTGTTGGTATGCCAGCCAATGGGTAAAATGGGAGATAATGAGAATGGGGTTGCTTGGTAAGGAGAAGCCCCTCTACCTTGACACAAAACATTGCATTTATTATTGCCTCTTATGGAGGCTGCATGTACATTAAAACATATATATAACAATGAAATCGTACCAAAATGTCATTGCTGATGCGTCAGTTTACCGAAATAAGGATATTTAAAGGAGGTAATGCATTTTATTCCCATGAGAGTTAATTTCATACCTTAAAACATGCTCGAATTTAATCTATTTGTACTACATGTTTGGTGTTTGTTTACGTTTATGCACACTTAACACGAATGTTTAAGATGCATTCATTACTCATCTTACCACTATTAAGTTTTACTTCATCCGAAAACAACTTCATCCTTAGTAATGAAGTAGTAATAATTGCAACAGCACAATCAGTACTTAATTTCGAGAAAAAATATGATCCTTCTAAAATTAAAGATAGACGATCTCACTATGAGTAATATTCCGTGATTTAAATGAGCTCGCCTTACTGGTCACCACAGTTCATTTAAATCAAAGCTATATAGAAACGATATCCGCTGTTACGCTTTCCTCAGGGACATACATTGAATCGATATAGTGAGACACAATATATGACACCTGGGTATTAGGTTCAACAGCTGAATATAGAGTAACAATTCATCCACATCTGTATAATACCCTGCAAGCCAACATAAAGGTGTGTGGCAGGAGGGGCAGGGGTTAATCGTGGGTGGTGAATGACAGTTAATGTCAAGTGCGCCATTTAGAATAGGTAGAAATTGGACACCCTAGTATGAATATTTTATGGAACGGAGGATGGGCGGAGCGAAACCCGGTGTCAGCATTAGTCTGCATTTTACGAAAGGCGCCTAGAGGATACTAGTTTAACCTCCCTTCCGACGGCCAAGTTGCTGCACTCGTGGTACTCTCCACACAAATAGGGACCAGTAGATTGATAAAAACCTCCACAGCTGCTGGTATTCAAACCCGTGCCCATTATATGACAAACTGGAACTCAAGAAAAACAGCTTTAGTTAGTAGCTACGATACCTTGTTTTAAATAATTCTGTGGAAATCTCTAAGACACGTACAGCTAAATTTTTCACAGTATATTCCCATCTATGTAGCCTGTCAATTGAAGTTTCTCTCTCTTTAAAAAGCTATGACGGTGTTCATCCAAACTAGTTACCTTACTGGTGATTGATTTGCGTTTTGTGCATTGATGCAAAAATAAATTAGTATTTTCGTCTCCTCTCGAAGGGACTCCAATAATTGCGTATAGCATTTAGATCACCTCCTAATAAATTCACCCAACTTTCTTTCAGCCTTTTCAACTGATGCCCCCATGATCGCGGGATTTTGCTTATTTGAATGGGTCAAATTAGCTCGAGGAGACCCTTTACGCTGGCAGGCAAAGCACGAATGCTTTTGTGCGGTCCCTGCCATTCAGACAGACGCAAGCTACCATCACCATGTCTCGGTCACGTGGGGATAAGCAGTTGCCATGTTAGCAACGGTGTTGCTAAAACTTGTGATTATTAGTAACCGTTGCCAACCTTTTTTAAAAGTCAGAACTTGTTGTGATTACTTGCTAAATTTAGCTACTTGTAGTCGCAGAACTGTTAGAAAGAGAAATTGCATTATGTCTAGTATTAAATTTTTCAAACGAGCTCTAGGTAATTTAAAGAGGGTGGTCAACGAATTATGCATATAAAGAAGAATCTCTTATTAGTGAACAATTAGGATAGAAAATTTATAGTAAAGTTAAAGGCATTTTTCAGGAATTAAATTTGAGTTAATAGTGTAAAATATTTTTAAACTGAGAGCACTTACGTGTCAAAAATATTGCACTCCATTTAGCATACGAGAAAATCAGTAATTTCAGAAAGATTGGGCCACGCTAATTAGAATATAGAATAAAGCTGCTTCAAATCCATTTTTGCAACGTCATTTCCGGACCTTGTAGCGCTATATTATTATTGTTATCAAGGGATTGGCAACTGAATCGTCGCCACAAAACAAAATGGGTTATTTCCGGTAAATGAAATAAAGTAGCAATAAAATAAAAATAAGGAAAGAAACTTCTCAAATACTGAAATTTTTTATGTTTTTTATGTCTAGGGTTCAGGTTGGAATGTTAAGAAAAAGCTCACAAGAGTAAAAATAACTCACACAGTCCAGAACATGGGAGAAAAACAAAATCGTGTTCATGGCATGGGAATGAAAAGCGCATAACATAGGCTAAGTATTAATTCGTATTCTAGAGTCCTGTTCAAACGGATTTGCAATAATTAGCCAAGCTGAGTCATAAATCAAGAACGCGTAGACGTCTGCGGACTCGTTTTCGGTCATGGTACGCAGCCGCCTTAATCTAATTCTTCTATTGATTTCGATCCACTGCTAAAACTATCCTAATACTTCTCAAGAAGCCTAGCTGTGCTCTATACAGCATACTTCCTAGTTCTGTGATCACCTAATTTATTTGGATGCGAGGAGGAGCAGAGGTATGAGTTTAATTTGAGTAGGAGTTTGAAAGGGATTCGAAGAATGGATGTAGAGTGAAACTCAGTGTCGGAATTTGCCTACTCTTTAACGAATGGTGCTAACGTAAAGTGCTCTCCACACAAGACTGAAGTAGGCACAGCTATATTATTTGTTTGGATTTATGTAGCATATGTTTTGATTTACTGAAATAATTTTTGCATTAGACATGCAATTGTGTTTTTAGCAGAATAATTACATTTGCAATAAAAAACATTTTCACTACCCTGTCTACGTTAGGTCTACCTATCAGGTCTACCTATTTTGGCTCTTATGACATTTTAATATCCGTGTGAAGAATGTTATTTTAAATCTATACACTTTACATTCAGCAGTATATCTCGTCAGTCTAGTGTAGTTATATTATAACTCGACCTCAGACGTCATCATAAAATAGGTCGGTTTCAAATCTACTTCAATCAATTTCATATCAGTCATGAGAAACTTAAGGAGAACGCAAAATGATTGTTTTGAAAACATCTTAAAACTTTTTATTTCACTTATCTTTTTTTGGATACAAATGGATGTTGTTAGTAGGTACTTCCGCTATAAAAATTTATGGTGTCGTAAAATATATTCTAGGATGGCTAGAACCATTCCATCTAGAACCTATGGAAATTTATTCGAGGATAGCCAATAGTATGTAGTCAATGCATTCGAGATTTACTCGTTGACCGATGTAGGCTTCGCCTGAAATCACAGGTTTTACTAGGTCAAACTTTTATTGGTCAAAGGTTTACTGCACATGTTACAATACAAGGACCTACAGGTGTACGATGATGTAGAAGTAGTATTCAATGGGACAAATGTGTTGATTTAGACATATTTCCTTGCTTTTAAGAAGGATTTAGCGTTAGTTATGCAAATGCATTCTAAATGTTTGTTGAGAGATTACTCATTAACGCCCTGCTTTTTTTGACGTCCTCTGCATGTAATTCATGGAAAAGCATGGCAAATATATTGTGACTTCATTGCGTTTTTTTATGTATCTAACACTAAATCGCGATAGCACGTTGTAGTGAATCAATGATCAACAATTTTGCGGGGAAGGTATGCCATTTGCTTCGATCTATACATCTTATAGTTCTATCCTATCTGTTTACTCTTCTGAAGGCTGAAGTGATTTCAGCTTCTTTCCAGCTGTGGTTTGTGAAAATAATTTTTAATACAATAAATTGTGAAAAGATATCTTTGAAGGATGCGAGTGTTGATATTATTGGAGTACAATTTACTATGAGATGGCATCGGATCAATCTCAGGCCTTGGTAGATCTAATATTAGGAAATAATCGTGATTATGAGACCTAATTTCATATAACTATGTAGTGGTTCCTGGCGAAGATGACTCTCATAAGTGTTGCTTCCGGAAGTTATATCAAATTCACACCAAAAACAATCGATAGAAAATCATAGAATCATGATGTGAGCACGTTAATCAGTGATGGTAGTTCCAGTTTGAAGAGAGTTCTACTGAAAATCATGGCTATATTATCACGCTCTGTTTACCTTTAAAATGGTTCACCTCTTACTAATGTCGGAGTAGACCAATACAGCTTGTATTGTAGAGGGTTTTCTATTCATTAGGACCACTTAACTATCAGGTATTTAGTGAACGAGAAAGTTGCTGATTTGTTACATTCAAATCTTTTATCATTAACTCATTAAATAAATTCCAAAATCATCGTGGTTGATTTTTTGTTATCCCTTGACTTTTCTGCCTGGTATAATCATCGTGTACTTTCGCGGATACTCCCCACGCTTCTACCCCGAGATTGTTTGTGCTACAATTTCAGGTTGCATTCTCTTAAGTGTCTCTGTCAGAGGGACGTTTGGGGTTTCGTTTCAGAGCTGTGGAAGATTATATGGGGATTATACGTTCGTAGAAGAAGGGAAGGCTAAAATTTGGGTTGAAGGTGGCAGCAAGATCTTGTCCTGTCCCTCAGATAAAGGGATCTTCTGACAGCGAGTTTGACATATCCATCGACGGCAAGAATCACGCAGTTAAGCCTTTAGATTTTTTTAAAGGAATAGCGTATGAGAAGTGGTTATCATCGATCTAATAAAGCATTATTTTATGCTCGGTGCTACGCATAAAAATCGATTTTCATACATTACGTATGGGAAGTCAAACTGTGCTAAAAATATTTTATATTTTCTAACGCTGTACAAATAAGAATTTTAAAGTTTAAACCTAAAAATCTCGAGTTATTTCCTGGCGTATCTATTTTTGATCCCTAAAACGCGTCAAAAGCTAAGAATAATTTGAATTTGTCTAATTGTTGCAACATTAAAATATTAGCACCCACTAAGCTCTACTGGCGTCTTAATGTTTAAGTTCCCTTAAAAATAATTAATCCTCTGGATACAATGTGAACTTTGCATATTTTTGCTCGGGATAAGGTTCGACTGCTTAATGCATATAATTACTGTTAGTGGAACTTTTCTGGAGTAATTTAGTCTCGGTCAGGGTTTATTATTCACGCAAAATTTCTGTAAGCATTTTTCGGATTGCTAACGGTCGTAATGACCCCGTAGCAAATTTGAATGTCATTCTAACTTTATAGATACAAAAGGGCATCTCCTGACAAGGCTCTCTTTGTTGAAGGCTGGGAGAAAAAATAATTAAACACCCTTTGTGGAAGCAATCCACGTCACATTCCCCCTCCATTCATAATATTTTAAAGCCTAATTATACTCCCTGTCGTCTTCTTTCTTAGAAGTAAAAAAATAACATTCCTGCGACATTGAGCGAAAAAACAAAGGGAAGAAGAAAGGAGGGTCGCATTCGTCCTTTCTTCCTTCCTCGTAGTTCTTGAGACCTCCTCACCTCACCGGGGGACAATGAGCTTCGCCTGAAGAACAATGTCGGCCCAAGAGTCAAGATGGGTTTCGGGGGCGGGGGAATGGAGACGTGTGGGGGTGGAGCAAAAAAAAAGATGCTGGCTGCCTCCCCCTCCCCCCCCGGGATGCCACTCACCCTTTCAGTCCCCCTCTTCCACCACCCTCGAATACCCTACCCCATCTATCGCCTTTTCCAGCTCTTGACACGTTTCTCGTTGATGGGGCAGTGGAAGTCTGTTGGAGGGCTCTCCAATGGAAAACCGTCCGTCCCCTGCTTTCCCTCCTCCACATCACTCATCCGCTCTGCCCGTCTTTTTTGTCGCCTCCTTCCCCTCTCACCTTTCCGTCCTCACCTCTTCCACGAAATCCATCCTTTCTCTCGCTTTCTCTCCATCTCTTCCTCCCGTTATCCTCTCCCTAAACTTTCGCCTTCCCCATTTCCTTCTTCATCCTGTCTCCTGTCCTTCAAAGTGAGACCTACTCGAATATATATTTTCCTCTCCGCCTTCCTTTATACCAGTCCATTCTACTTTTCGCCTTTTGCTCTCAGATAATTCGTCACCTCGTTCACTCTCTTCCACCACGCATTGCCGACGCCCGCGGGGAAGCCTATTCAATTATAAACCGTCTCTTATTAATTCCTTTTTCTTATCGTAACCTCATCAACCTATTTAACGCAATAAAGGTTCATAATTAGTCTCTTTCAATGAAACAATTGGTGGGGTATCTGTTGAGTAATCAGTAGTTCCAGAAAATATGCTGTACCAGAAAGGGAAGAGTGTTATGCGAACAATGGCAACAGACGGTACTAATCCGAGGACTTTTTGAAGTAGGAAGGATTTTGAGAAGAAGCGTTTGAGATGAGAGGAATAGATACCTTTTTCTTTCAAAATAGGATGCTTAGTACCTCCCTAAATGACCTTCTAAATGCTATTCCTTTGAGTGCCTCATGCGATGTCTCCAAATTTGTTTCCTTTCATTGCCTATTTTGGCATCACATCGCTTCATGTTATTCCGCTAAACTTTTTCTGCCTTCTGATTTTTCGTCCGGTATTTTATCTACCTATATTTATTCTAACTTATATTTCTTTCTTATCTTTCTTTCAATCCGTTTTAGCCTAAAGCTAGCCTTCTAATAGTCTTACCTAAATATTTTTCATGCAGTACTGCATAACTGCCTCATTTTTGTGAATTGTTGGTTTGATACAATTAGATCCTTAGCTTTTTCATATTCAGAACGCTGAAAGTGTAATTACAGGTAACAGTCACAGCTTTAACAAGGCATCCAATATGATGTTCAACAAACTATGAGGTAGTAGGATAAATAATTGACAAGCTTTCCTTTGGAAATTTAGGGTAAACACCTTTACAATTATGCTGATAATATTAAGGCGAAATCCCCTGCAAGCCACTACAATAGTGTGTGGCAAGGTGTGAACTATCACCAGGAATACATTTCAAATGAAAAGGGAATTTTACACCTACTATCCTGCAAGCATGCAAAAATACTAGTGTCTGCATGCACTGTTTGAAAGCAAGTGAGTGTTATAACTAAATTGTGAGCCTCTACAAAGTAATGTCATAATTATTGATTAGTCTGAAATTTCTTTGAACATATTAATGAATTATATTTCCCATGGCGTGCATGAGTTACATTTAAGACTCCAGCGCACAGTGTAGGTTGGTTGGATCCAATTAGAGGGGAACCCCAGGCATCTCACCTCCTTCATGCGTGGACGGAGACGTCATTGTATTTACGTTCCGATTATCACCCACACAACTGCTGTTCACTCTACGCTCCTCCAGTGCTCGTGCTCGCTTTGTTTACCTTACCGTGCGCCCATTCACCCTTTCATTTTTCCCCCCGCCCAGCCAACCCTTTCTTCCACCCTCATCCTCTTTCATTCCTCCGTCGCAACTACCTCCCTCCTCGCCGCACACTCCTTCCCTGTCCTTCCGTCTCCTTTCTCTTTCACACAGCACAGCGCGCCCTCCTTCCAGTCCTAGTCCACCGACTCCTCCGGAGTGAAGAAGGTGAAGGAAACGACCGATAGGGAGGAAGAGAGACGGAGTTCGGGGGTGTGATCCTTGAAGGAGGTGGTGAAGAGGGAGAGGAGGAGTAGATTGTGTTGCATGGGAGGGAAGTCCCTTGGCGGGGGGGAAGGGAGGGAGGAGGGCGATGGAGGGCCTCCTCCTCCTCCTCTCGAGTGAGATTGCTCGTGGGAAGGGTGGCGGTGAGGAGTGGCGTTGTGGGGCGGAATGGTAGTGGAAGTGTCGTCGGGTGGGCTGAAACTTTATCTCACGTGCGCCGTTGGAGGACGCTAAAGATGTTAGGCGCCACCAATTCCGGAGATGTCAATCATACGCCATCTCCTCCTCTTTCCCTCCTCTCTCTCTCCACTAGTTTCTTTACCTCCCCATCCCCCTTCGTGCTTCTCACCAAAAGGCCTCACCTCCCTCATACTTCCGTTCATTCTTTCCACTACTTTATTATCTTCATTCTATCCTCTTCTCCTTCTTCCTACTATTTTTAGTTTTTTTAGTTTCCTATCCGGCTCCTCCTCCCCCCCATAGAATCGATTACTGCTCATTATTAGTACTGAAATTCACCCCTTGCTTCTATCTGTATTGTTGATCTTTATTTTCATGATCTCTCGTTTTTTTACGAGTTAGGTTTCGCTCTGACAGGCCCCTCTATTTTTGCAATGAATTACAAATGGTAAAAATGGGAAATTCTTGCCAATCTCCTGTGTGATAAGTAACGATTCTAATGCAAAAAAGAGCCTAAGAACGCGGGTTTTGATAGTCTTTGGAGGTTGGTCATTCTCAGTTACGTTGCTTCACTTGAATTCTTCTGTTTAGTTATTTTTTAAAATAAGATAAACTCGATAAACTGTAATATGATACAACCTCGTAAATTCTGAGCTAGACTGTTTTTGAATCAATTAAAAATGGTTTTGAAACTTTTATCTTATATTGACTTGCTGCGCTTATGCTAATGCCATTGGATATTTATTCTTTACCGTCCTGTAAATTATGTGCGAGCAATAAGTATGTTACCCCATCAATGAAACAGAACATAAAGCTAAGTATTAGATATTCTCGGGTGGTTTATACTGATACACACAAGCTCTGCCATGATGTTTAAGATACTAATTTCAAGTCTAAGTTTATATATGAGATTAATTTGTCGAAGGAGAATTAGGAATCGTGACTGGATCATCGCCAAATATGCGAGGTGTAGCAAAAATGGGGAATGGTCTTTCAATGAATTTTAGGAATTCCCATGCCATGAACACCATTTTGTTTTTCTCCCATGTTTATGGCCGAAGTGAGTCATTTTTACTGTTGTGTGCATTTTAATCACATTTCAACCTGAACCCTAGCCATATATAAAAAAATTCCAGTACTTGAGAAGTTGCTTTCCTTATTTTTATTTATTGCTCCTTTATTTCATTTACCGGAAATAACCCATTTTGTTTTGTGGTGACGATTCAGTTGCCAATCCCTTGATAACAATAATAATAAGGCGCTTTAAGGTCCGGAAATGACGTTGCAAAAATGGATTTGAAGCAGCTTTATTCTATATTCTAATGAGCGTGGCCCAATCTTTCTCCCAACCTATTGTGTGACTACCAGAAGGAAGCGCATTAGCATTGTCACTGAGGAAGTACGGAATGACTGAATCATTTTGTTTCTATTCAGTTCTTCTTCAACCTCTTAGGCCATGAGTATTCGTGCCTCATTCATGTATTATTATGGAACCTAAATTGCAACTCTATTTAAATATTCTTCAGAAAGTAGCTGACCCATCAGTCTTGGAATAATTATTTAATGTATTTTAATGCTGCTAAGCCCAAGGAAAGAAAAGAAAATTATTTCTTATATAAATGTGCATCGGTACTTCATTCGTGCAATTTTTAAGTACAATGTTAGACAACTAGAGTGTATGTAGTGGAGAAGGTTTAAATCATCACCGTATATGCTCATGGCGCGTACGCAGCTGAAGATAAGGAATTTCGTGGTCAAATCAACTGTTTGAGATGTGCGTGGTATATGCAGGTAAACTATTGGGAAACTAGGATCAAGTTACTATTAATATTTTGCTTTTGCTATAGTTGTGTATTGCATTCGCTGCGCCCTATATGTCAGCAGGCTTGTAGGAATGCGCTTAATATACCTTAAATTACAGCTTTTTACACATGTACTAGAGTCTTCCGGCATATGCATCTACCAAACCTCTCCTGATCTTTAACTATCACGATAATAAAAAAGTTTCTACATTAACCTCACGAAATACGTCTTCAGAACAGGTGCCCACCTTAAATTTCTGTAGTTGATTAGGCCAGTATTTCAGTCCACTAATGAATAGTAGATACTTTCGAACCTAATTGCTCAATTATTTTGGATACCCTGCTAAATGTATCAGAACACCTTATGGCAACTCACCGTAGGTACCACAAGTAGTCATTTAGTTACACATGTCTGGTGGTTGCAGTTCATCTTACTAAACCCTTGTAGTTATATGTGGAAGGCGACCGGCAACCGAGGCCATTTGCGCCCGTGGACATAGGTAGGGACTGGGTAAAGAAATGGAGGATATGTGGAGAGAAAACCGGCGTCGGCATTAGCCAGCTCTTTACAAAAGACGTCGAGAAGGCCACGGGTTAACGTTCCATCCGCGGACAAGGTACCGGACATGAAGTTCTCACCACAAAGCACTCAAGTAGGTACCGCGATGCCAATGAAAAATCCACCAGCACCAGGATTCGAACCCGGGCCCTCGGGATGGGAGGCAAGAACTCTAACCACCCCACCACCTATATTTACAAAGGTCCCCTCTGACTAACCCGTATTGTATATATTAGTGCATGCTCGGTGATGCTTCACTTCCTGCCATACATTCTAGAGCTGGCTGAAAGGGTTCTTTGGAAATATAGTCCCACCATGGGAACCTAACCTTGGACGCAGACTCTGAACCCTTGATCCCTTTTCACCCACACGTAGTGGTGATGACTCGCTGGGGATGATGTAGACCCGTAACCCTTTCCAGAAAACTCACCAGAGAATGGAGGTCATGAATTGGACGTAAAGATATCTTCTTTCCTGTCCTTCATCAGCTTTCTTACATTCTTGGTTTCGCTTCTTTTTGCTCCTCTTTGAGATTTTCGTGCAATGGGTTGTGCACAAGGGTCTTTCTTTGCGCCTGGCGATAAGCTCTTATCACTGTCACGAGATCTAGCGATTTGGGCGCCAAAAGAGATGCTTTTTGAAAAGAAAGACGACGCCCGACCCAGTTTTTGAAGAGAAAGGGTAACCAAAGAGGTGACGAATGTCTCACTCCGGATGCAATTATTTGAGGTTTTCCCGTGGGAGAACGGAGTATATGGAAACGTTTAGATGTTTTGAATACCCTGGAGCCTCTCCAATGGACGCCACATCTACTCACTACCCTGCAAGCTACTTTGAGTGCGTGGCAGGAGGCAAACATTCAACGAATATGCAATGCATACATGTACTTTTAGTGTTACTACTTTAAATTATCATGAACAATATTGTATCAGCGTAGAGAAGTAGGCATTAGTTATTCAACCGCAAGACATGCGCAACTCGATGATGCAATTGCAATTTTTCACGTGGTACATGCTCCATAGGCTTCGCAGTAACTACTGTGTCTCAAGACCTGGTAATAATGTAGTTGCATCATAACTTTGGTAATGAGTCATTGATACTTTTACTAGATAGGGAATAGAATTCGTACAGAATCGATGGTCGGCAAGTTTACTTGGTGGAATTTAGACATAGTAAAAATAAAAGTACTTGGTTAATTCCTTCCATCAGGAGTCCTACTCCTGATTATGACCTGTAAAGGTTGAAACCGGTAGAGTAATTCCAAATGAATTGTGGAATTAACCAAGTACTTTTATTTTTACTTTTACCAATAGCATTCGTTGTTAATATCATTATGAAGAAATAATACCACAGTATCCCTGAAAGTTTCTTGTTTTGGCAACTAGATGATTTCTTGCGCTGAACGCAATACAATTTATGTAGTTACGTAATTATTTAGTCGCAGTGCCTGTGATACTAATCATATAAAACTATAAGTATGAAAAGAAAAGGGTTTGATCAAAAAATTAATAGAATTTTCGGAAAAATGAAACCGCATTAACATTTTGATCTGAAATCGGACAATGTTAGCGGACGGCTATTGAAATATGAGGACAATTATAGAAGGAAAAACTGATGGGAAAATCTTTGTAGGAAGGCCATAACTAAGGTGCATGGAACAACTACTAGACGATGAGAAAGAGAAGTACGTTGACATGAAAGGGTTTCCCGACAATAACAATAAGGTAGATATTTCCGTCAATCAATCTTAGGATCGATGACCATCATTAAAATGATGCTATGCCGTGATTGGCTCTTTAACCCTACAATGACGTATTTAACGCCTATGGTCTTATGACTGCATTCCCTGAAGAAAAAGTGAAGCATATTGCATGAGGTAGGCAAACCGAAAAGCACCTACTGTTGTATCTTATCGGATGAGCTGTATTTTGTATTCGAGAAGCCAAAACGAAAGGAACGCCTGAGAGGTTCAAAAACATCCTTCGGATGTCTCCTAGAGATCGCTTGTGGGAACTTCAGTCGTTACGCTTCCTCAGAGTTGGACGAAGTATACTGGTAGAAACAGGGCACGATGTTTATAAAAGGATTGCAAGGTGAGACGGGGTTAAAGGTGGTATGAGTCTATGGGCGCAGGGAACGTAGGGTGTGGCGAGGGAAGATGCGGGAAAGCCAAGCTGGTGTGTCCGTCCCGGCCAATGCGATCATCGATTTAGATCTCTCTTTCAGCTGGCAACCCTTCTTTGTCCTTCTGATGCTGCTGCAACACTTGTCTCGCCTTTCAGGGTCTTTCGCGGCCTTTCAGGAAAAAAATACCATTGCTCCAATACTTACTGCCCCAAAATTTCACTCTTTCAGTTTTTCGTTGGTTCTATTTAGGCTCATGAAATTTCACGCTCCGAAGAGCTATGGTTAAAAAGGAATACTTTGCTCTGCTTAACCACAGAGAAATTCATTGAAGTCAACTACAAATTAGTAAATAATAAAGGTTGCCCAAAAGTATATAGATTCTTGGTAACTAACGTTATATCCAGAAGGTTAGTAGTACCCTTCATTTGTAATGAAATCGAGCGCGGGTAGTAAGGCAGTCTGACAATCTAAAGAGCGCGTCTGAAACCAATCTCGGACATGGACATCGTGCTTTTTTTCATTTAAGCTGATGATTCAGTTAATTTATACTGTATGATAATACCTAAGCAGATGGAGTATCTTGTAGTCTTATTTTTTATTACTCCCTAATAAAAGGGAGGTTTGAGATGAACAAAGGTGGATGTATGTTTTCTTGATTTTACATGCACGGAAAGCTTTCACTTACGAATAAACTAACGAAACACCTACGAAGAATGCATCAAATAGATACTAGGATAAGTTGAATCAATAAGATAAAGGCCTGATAATGATGAAGGAATTTTATTACAGCCTTGGTATTAAAACGAAAGAAATCTTCGAAGAACTGTCAAGAAGTAAGTCATCTACGTAAAGTATGAACCGTCATTTATGTCGTATTAAATAAACATGGCATTTTCTTTTTTCTCGGACCAATCATTACGAATCTCCAATGTGAATGGGTTGGAGTGAGGGCTACTGCCTTCCCATCCCGTAGACCCGGGTTCGAATCTCAGCAATGGTGGATTTTTTTGTGTCGGTATTCCGGTTCCTACTTTAGTGTTGTGCGGAGATTTCTTCAAATATAGTACTTTGGCTGTTAGATGAGACATTAAGTGATGGAAATTATGATGCCTATTGTTAGTAGGTGTTCCGTAATCTGCGCAAAATGACTGAATAATGATGTTGTGCAATAATTTTCGATAAAGTCAGCCGGCAATAGGTGATTTCAAAGGAAAATTACTCACGAGAGAAGTCTGAGGTGGATCCGATTTCAGACCATGGTTAAAAATAAATGGAGGATTTTAGCGTGGCAGTGGAGAATACTGTCCAGATGGGTGCATAGTATTTTTATTCAATTTCCAAGGAAAGATCGAGTTGATGTAGATGCCAAAGATCTGGATTCCTATCGTAAAGGCCCAAGTTTGACTCTCCGTGGTTGCAGAGATTATATTGTTGTGTCGGACCCCATTTGAGTGATTCGTGGAGAAAACTTTAAATTCAGTACTCTGACTATCGGATGGGATCATGAATTGTAGCCCTCTTGGGGCTTTTCGAGTAGCCTAATTCCGACGCCAGGTTTTTCTCCGCCCTTCATCAATTCCCTGAAAAATCCCTTCCTTTAATACTGAATAACTATAACCACTTATCTCGTGGAATAAAATTTTAGTTTAAAAGAAAAAAACAGAGTGTGTGAATAGAGCGGTGTATAAAAGTATTTTATTCTTTTATTACGGTAAAAAATGGACTCTTTGGGCACCTTTCCTTAAAAGCAGGCTGTTGATTTGACTATTGTCGCGAATAACTGCAATAGTTCTCCGTTCTCTTACGACCATACAATCATCCCAATATTGACTTGATTTTCCAAATCGTATCCGTGCATCTAATGCCGTTTCGCGTTTATCCGTGAGGACCGCAATATCATGCGTTGTGATTGCATGTTGAAAAGCGAGCTTTACACCCTGTGGCTGGTTTTCTCTTTTCCTCTCTCCCCTCACGCAGTCCTACCCTCTCAAACCTCCCTCCGCCCACCCCCGAATGTCTCTTTCGGATCGCAATTCGCGCCCGTCGACTCGGGTTTGGATCATTTCTCACGTAACGCGCCATTATATCTCCCGGATCGTCGCCCTCTCTTGAGACTGGGAAGGCGAGGAGGAGGGAAGGACGAAGAAAAGGACAAAATCCCACCTTTTCGAGCCCCATTACGTGCACAATGGGTCCTCAGACCACAATGCCGCGTCCTTCGCGGTAACCCACCCGTCCCATTCTCGGGCACAACGCCTCCCTTCCCTCCTCGGCCACCGCGGTACGCGCACCTTGTCTCGCCTCTATCCTTTTCACGCGTCCGCATATTAGGAACATGGCGGAGGGAGAAGGAAAGGTTGTTGACGCCGGAGAATCAAGTTGCAGGGATGTCGGCGGTGGGAGTAGAAACGAGAGGGAGGTTCTTTCGGTAGACACACTTCATGAAGGGTGTTCGGGAGTCAGTAGGGGGTGGGAAGGAGCTATTGGTTGTTCCTCAGAGGCCGAGCGAGGGCCTTACACGGAGTGAAACCGCTGAGCACCTGGTCGCCAGGGGGGCTGTCGTTCCCGACAAAAACCCATTCCTGTCTCTCCCAACCCACAGTCTTCCCTCCCTCCCCGCAAGAACTGATAGTGTTCCTCGCCGTGGTTGCAACCACGTCTCTCTCGTCCTTTCATCTCCCGTCTCCTTTCTCTCTTTGGGAGGACTCCTGTATTTCCCCTCGCTGGTTGATAATCCCCCTTTCCGTTTGTCCGGAAGGCACTGCATTGAGGACGTCCATTGAGGAGTTCTCCGTAGAGTTGTTCAAGGGTTACAAGAGGAGTGGTGGGTACAAGACGGGGATGGGACGCATTGTGTCAATTGGGGAAATGAAAGGGAGGGTGCGACGCCGGTTTGGGTTGAAGGGTTGTTGAGGGAATGATGGCAGCGTGTCTAAACCTCATTAGAGTGATTTATGGCCGATTGTAGCCGTCCTAGCCAACGGAGGATGAAAGAGGATGTTATTATACCGCTTTTGGATATGATAGTGAAACGTCGAAAAACTCGTTCAGCGGTGAGCAAGATCAGCGTCCAATGGGTTTAAAAAAGTACTTGCTGCATTGTCAGGTTTTGATATTACACGGGTCGTTGGAGCAAGTCAAATACTGGACTTGAGGGCCTTCCTTGATGTTGTCACTAATGCAAGGTAGTTTATTTAGATTTTCCTTTGGTTGCTGTGTTTTAAATTCGACTATTTAGTAATAATAGAGCGTTTGATAATTTGATGAAAATGAGAATATTTTACTGCAAATACCACGCTATAATTACTTTATAAAGGGATTACATTTTATTTTTTTATATTTTCGAGTGATTAGAGAAATTGATTAAATTGGTCGCTATATTTTTTATTATTTATTACAGATTTGATTTAACTATCCTTAACGATAAAATTTATTTTGCAGCCCTATATTAATAGAACAAAATATGCGAAAAAACTATTGCATTTTCTGTTCTTAGTGTTATTAGGGTGGTCATGATATACTCGAAGGTCCAATGAGAGCTTACTGTAAACTCTCAAAGAATAATGTTTTGAATTAATGCATCGTTGACTAACATGTAGGGTCTTCTTTTTTGGTTTAAAAGTAATCAATCTCCAATGCGATAAATATTTAAAAAATATTTAAATGTAAATGCAATTTCATTTTCTATCAATATTTCTCTCTGCCTTAAAGAATGATAAAATTTCTTCGATCTGATCCTCGGGAATATCCAAAATTTGTCATGGTTTAGCCTTAGAAATCGATTTTAAGGTGCTCCAGCCATAACTAATCACATATCAATCTCCGTTTTAGTAAATTTTAGAGAATCATTGAAATGTAAACCCAATTTCATTTCGAGCCAATCAATATTTGTCAATGCCTTTATGTGAATCGAAGATAAATTTTCGACCTTCCAAGAGTATTTATCATTCGTAATAGCTAAGTATTGGAATTAGATTTAGCCTTTTTTAAGGTTTTAAATACTATACCGCTATATATTTAAGGTTACACCACCTGGGTTTTACTGTTTTATCCACTATACCTATCCTCGGACAAACAAAATACTCATGCGAGAGGAAGGATTCGAACCCACAACATTTGGATGGCCAGATTACACCTGCGGCTGTTGCAATAGTTTTTAAGTCTATATCTAAGGAGATAGCAAGTCCTGCACCACGACTTCAATTAGTAGAGTAGGCCTTGCGAGTGCTAGAAAATATCCACGGCGAACCCTATTTGGAGATTCTCAATCTATCCTCGGTTGGCAGTGGATCACATTTGGAAATATGTTCCACAGGAGTGCTCTACCTGGAGTTTTCAAATCCTCCTTCTTCCGCTGGGTATCGAACAAAGGCGAGACTTGCAATTTTTCTCGCCACCTTTTCGGCGAGCTGGGCTCTGAATGGAGGCATTCGAAATCGGAAGATTCCTCGGCACTCTTCTCTCCGTTCATCCCGTCTCTTCTCCCTTCACTCCGTCAGGTCTCCTCCTTTCCTTTTATCTATTCATCCAGGCGAGAGCGCTGTGACCGCATCCGACACCGCCGCTTTTAGTTTCCCTTAAGGGAAAGGATCACGTCCTTATGGGCGTTAGGAAGAGCTCTCGAAAGGGAGGACTAATTTTCCGTGAAAAATCTGTTTTGGTGTCCGATAAACCATCCTAACCACATAACGACCACCCTATTCGAGGCATTAGACTACAGGGAGAGAAAAAAACGACGCCTGAAAACCCAGGCGGCTTTGACAAATGAATGGTGACAATGCGACGACACCTCATGCCCTTTTCCTCAGGTTGTTTCCATCTTCACATTCGTAAGAGGATTATTTTGCTTGCTTGGAATACGATATTAATTCCCTTCCCTTTACGCGAAAGCTTGAAGCTTGTTCCGTTAAATGGAGTACGAACAATTGGCGTTTCATAATGTGATTTGGGAAAATATTATCGTGGTAGCAAAAAATTTCAAAATACGTAATCGGGTCTAATTTTTGGGTATTTGACCTTTTTCGTTGATAAATGAATGTCTAGAAAATTTAAAACTTTAATATATATACGTAATAATAATGTGTAACACGTATACTAACAGTAATACCTTTTTCAGTTAATACAGTAAATAACGCTCCTTGCCTTGAAAAATGCCATATTATGAGGGATTTATACCTCTTAAATGACGTTTAATCACTATTTTGTTGTTCAAGTAGATGAGCTAATAATAATCGGTGCGCTAATAGGATAAGGCTGAGGGAAACAGCGGACTTTTTGTGTCCGCTCAAGAAGAAACATATCTTAAACATCAACTTGTTCGATGATTTCTGTTTTATAAAATCTGCATAAAATTTGTAACGAAAAAATGGGTTAATGTCAGAACTACGATTTGTTATCATAGGTAATGAAAGAGGAGCAGACTAGCAGGAAGAATACGATTCTTCTTCACGCAAATATTCTCATGTCAAATAACACGACTCCTTCGGCCCCCTTAGGTGTGTGAAATGTAAATATTTCCCACGTAATGTATTCTCATTGTTATCCAAATGCCGGAAGCGCTGGCGGCGTAATTATCCTGATGGACAGGCAACACTCTTTTCTTTCACCATTGTGTGGTATATTCCTTTCGCGCTAACCTGGCCGGTGACATCTCGCGAGAGGGGGAATAAGTGAAGAAAAGGGAGATCATTTGAGGGGTATCTGCTATCCATACGTCATGCGCAGTAACCGATTTTAGTTCAGATTAGTTCAAGCTGGCGCATAGCTCCCATCTTTCTAGGCGCTATCACCCCTATTCTCTGAGTTGGACTAAACCCACCTGCGCAGTAAACTACGGAGTGCCGGCCAAGTTAAAGCGATAGTACTGTACTTACTTACTGCAGTAATCCTTCTATATATTAATTCTGCTCCCAACATCTGTTTTTCTCAACTAATTCAATATCTATTGCGATGAATAAGGTAACAGTGGATAGGATCTTTGACCGACTTTTGGCATAGCATACTCAGTTTACGTAAAGCACAATATTTGTTTATAATTATAGTTAAAAGACAAATCCTTTAATCAAAAAACATAAGGCAACACGGAGATGGGGTATTAAAGAGTAAAGAAGAAATTATTATAGTCAGTGAGAGACCTACATGCATGTTTTTCTTCGTGCAAATAAATAACGAAGAAGAGGTAATAAAATTTTAAATACGTTATCAGTAACAAAATACCTTTGATTTTTCGTATATACACTTCCCTATTTCATTTCAAAAATTCAGTGAAATACTAAATCATTTTTTGGGGGAGGAAGGTTGAGTGTGCAAAAATTTCGCACGTATTTAAGTACTAATAATAGGTAGTCAATTCAAGGAAAGTGACCAACAGACAGTAATATGCGCTACTAAAATTGTGATTTTTGACTTTTGACTTTTTATTCTACATCTATGAAATACCACGCGGGGAACCTCGGCGTATTGCAAGGAGTGATTCATGACGAGTTGCACATCAGGTGCATATGTATATGCAATGGGGAATTAGGTACAGAGAAGTAAAAAATATTTGCAATTAAAATATTTGATACAACGTAAAATTAAAAAAATAGTTGGATAGTAGTATAAGTTTGTTTGTCCTTCCATTCTTAAAATTGGTTTTCCCTTCCCAAACACGCAAACCAGAAAACACTCTCCGAGTCAATTACGCACGCACACGAGCTCTAAACTGAGCCGGTCCAGATATATGTGTTATGTATCTCTTGGCTCCTTGCCAACTACTAGCCTTTTTTCTCCAGATTTTCTTTAAGGTGAACCAGGTTCCTTAGCCTCAAAAGGGATCACTGGGGACATGAAACCGGAGAGAAAAAAATTTGAAAAAACTGAAAACCTGGGATTTCCAAGGAAATTTTCTTTCCAAGTTTCTGACGCCACTATGATACAGGAAATTCTTTAAGTTATACTACGTGGAACGGAGCCGTCCTCTGAAATATTCTACGTCTATGAACTCAGGGACGAGAGTTGAACCAAGGAGAGTGATGGATTTCCCACCCCCTGAGAGGGAGGCAATGGAGGAGAGATGAGGGAGCATGGGGGTGGATTGTGGAGTGAGTGATGGGAGGAAGGGACTTGGGCGAATCCGCCGGAGACATTGTTCAAGGGACAGAATATCTCCTGCTGTGGATGACTTTTTGATGAGCGGAATGGAAGGCGAGATCGATTATTCATCGATTTATCGCATGTCTTCGCTTTGATTAGAATCCGCTTCCGATACGACCCTATCCCCGTCTGAGGGCCGAGGGTTGGGAATTGAGGCGGGTGGGAAAGGAAGGGAGAAGGCAAGGGTGGTGATTAAAGTGCAAGGAGAACGATATTGAAAATCGGAATTTTGTGATGGAAGGACTCTGACGGAGTGAAAGGCTGCTTTTTGTACGCTAGGATCGAGTTTTTCCAGAGAAGCGTTGAAAAAATGCGGAATCATTTGTGAAAAAGTTCCCTAACTAGTGAAACAGCATTAATTTAAAGGATAAGCCTACTCATCTTAATGTTGCTTTGTCCAACAATTCTACTTGTAATCTGCAGATTCGGTCTCTATGCGTAAATATTCTGCTAATAAAAATATTTGCTGTTAGCAATTATTTTAGTAAGAATAATTTTTGCGATCATTTAAGAATGATTTTTTTAAAGAATGTCTCATATGTCACACATTTATATAAGAGTATCGTTGAGCGCACTTTGCAATCCTCGAAATGAATGAAGCCCCATTCCATGAGTTTGGACGGATGTTATATCATATATTCCATAGTCGTGAAGCATGCTTAACTACGTCTTAATATCTGTCTATTATAATGATAAATTTGTCTTTTCTCGATTAATAATGAATCAAAGTATGTTCCGTTAAGACAAGATTATTGAGTGTGTACTCGCGTATCATAGCTTTTGGTTCTTCTATTATTAGTTTTGAAAAGTAAATGTGTATATTACATAGTTTCACGATTGTTTGAACTGAAAAAGACCTTAAAGGGTGGACATTAAATCATGTGCTATGATCAATAGCTAATTCCTCCGCAGTGTGTAGGCAATGATGTAATTTAATCAACAAAGTGGAATTAACACAAGGTCTTCTCCACAATTCTATATCCTTTGATTTTATGTGCCTGGTGCATGCTCGTTGATGATTTCCCCCGGGAGTTGGGTTGCAGGGATGTCTGTGTATGCAGTATGTCCATTAACGTGATGATCCCTGTAGACTTGAGGGCACTGAAGTGAAGCAGCCACACTGTGTGAATGGATGTGCTTTTTTATGGGGTACCTCGGGTCACGGAGCGAAGACCTCAAGGCGAGGAAATTTGTGAGAAAAGAAACCAGGCAGAAGAAGTCTATGAACTTCCTCTCCCGAACAGGGGTGAAGGAGCACTGTGAAAAACCAATACCTGAAAGAAGATGTATTGAAAGAAGGTCGTGAAATATTTTAAATTTTTGTAAGCCAGACGATGACTTTTTAGCATTGTGAATGTCCTTAG
This sequence comes from Platycnemis pennipes, assembly GCA_933228895.1. Classification (NCBI taxonomy): domain Eukaryota; kingdom Metazoa; phylum Arthropoda; class Insecta; order Odonata; family Platycnemididae; genus Platycnemis; species Platycnemis pennipes. The sequence goes on from OW121853.1 coordinate 61,984,539, forward strand.
TGTAGTTAACATGACTGATGGTGGAATTTCAGTACGCAAAATGTTTAGTCAATTTTTTGAACATATTTTCTTCTTCCAGGTATTTATCTAATCGGCCGTTCCTATTTATATCTTAAATTATGTAGCCACTATTTCTCAAAATATAACTTTTTAGTGATGGCTTACTAGCTCCATAGATGTTAGGTGATTGGCCACAGGTTTCGTATTCGATTCCGTGTTATGAACGAATATATGTGTTCGATATGTGATGGCTAGAGTAATAAGATATTTATATGATCTCCCGTACATACTATAAAAATAATAAAACGCATTTATTATTATGAGATAGAGCTGTTCTTTATGCCATCTAACCCATCGCCAAAATATTTACACATAAAATATGATTGTAAAGACATACGCAAGTAAAATATGAAGTTAAAAATTATACAAAGATATGATTAAATAAATAAATGTAAAAATACACAGACAATAAAATGATATTAAAAATCAGAAAAATCATGGTGTGTGACAGTATTTCTAACTGTGGGAAAAACATGAGGATTATTATTTTCTACTCATTTACAAAAAAAACCCTTGCACGATAACACTCACACAAGAAGGGGCGTGTGTTAAAACCTACGAAGTCATACTTATAGTGTAATCAGTGTTTTACTACAGAGATTAAAACAAATTACGCTTAAGAGTAGGCGGGGAAATGACACGAATAAGACAGGATTGCGTACGCTGCGTCACCTCCCACGGGGCTAAAGCCAACTTTAAACACTAAAGTGCTTGAATAGAACAAATTCGATTGCAAATTTTTCTCTGTGGCAATTATATTATTGTGCATATCAGCTATTAACTCCATTAAGCATTTTAGCGGGTAGTTCCAAATCCTTAAATTTTTCATGATATGCTCAAGAATAGGAATATTTACTGGTGGATTATAGCTCATTTTGAGTGATAAAAGTCGTTCGAGAAAACGTTATCTTTTCCGAGAGTTCCGAGAACTTTCGGACGCCTTTTTCCAGCGACGACGGATCCACTCGGGCGTCTGATGCCCTTCCGAGATGGTGCTGTTGAATTACAATTCCTCGCCGTCCCGTGCCTCCCCTTCCGCGCCCTCTCGTTGGTGCTAAGGTACCCTTTCGTCCCACACCACACAGGACCACACAGCGCGCCCCGCCCCGACTCACCCTTCCCAATACCCCTGTCGCTTATCTCCGGGGACCCAGATGTCACCCTCACCGTTCACTAGTGGATGGATATATTTTCCATCGCTCTTGACGCCTCAGCTTTCCCGCCTTTTCTCGGCGAGGGGGCGCTGCTTTACTTGGCCCCTCCTCCTCTTCCCGCCCAGGGGGCACTGGTCCCGTCACCATTTCTCTTCCACTCCCTCTTTATTCCCATCCCATAGAATCTGTCCCTTATCCCATGTGCCTATATCTTTTCCCTCCCCCTTTCGTCTCGGGGAGACAATTTCACGGTGGTCGGGTGCCTCGCGTATCTGATGATGCATCCATAAACGTATTCGCCGGTCTCTATAGGTGTCGTATCTGAGACATCACACCCCATTTAGTCAGCCGCCCTAAATTTCTCCCTTGCAGCTGTTTCTACTTCTTGGGTCGGAGCGTTAACGTGTTCGAGCGAATGGTGTCGGCAAAAGGAAGGGTTCCGCTCGATTGTTTGTGAATTGGAGCGGAGATTGGGAGTGTGTTGGGTAGGATCCGATTCCAGTTGCGTCAGTGATGCACGATTCTTCTGTCTTCGGGTTCTGAACGCTTCGGGTGCGTATTTTGGTAGTCTATTAAGAGTGACAGCTGTTGCTGTACTACACGGCGGACTCGAATTGAGCATCTATTTTGGTCTTGCACAACGAGGCCATCAGAAAATGATGGGGATAAAAAAATAGTCACGTAAAGGGTGCTACAGCCCCAAATGTATTTTTATATGTAGATTTGTATTCATTTTAACGCGACATAAATTCTCAATGGCAATGAATAATCTCAGGGTTGTCAGTAGCCTGGGAAATTAGGGAATTCGGCGGAAATAATACGATGCTAGTGGGCTTTTGAGAGAGTAACATAAAAATTCGGCTGTAATTTTTTTCATTGAACGATTATTTCATTAAAATTATTACCGTTAGTGCTTTCCATTCATTATGTTTCCTGATTGAATGGCTTATTTGAAATCATGCTAAGTGTAGTTGTACAAATTAAAAATGCCAGTAATTTTACACTTCATTTCTGTTCCAAAATGGCTTGGCTGCTCTCAATATATTAATTCCCAATTGAGATAACCGTTCTAATTTTCCTACTAAATAGTTTTTTCCCAAACATTTTCCATTAGAACGGTAAAAAATACCTGCAGGCTATTAGAGATTTATTGAAAAAGTTCAATTTCGTATGAATAATTACATGATCCATTTATTTACAAGTTAGCCTTAGATATAGAACCTAATTTATAAATATTTACTGCTCGAATTTTGATATTGTCGAAGTCTCTATAATATTATGTATTTTATTGTTTATACAGAAGTCCCAGGAATATTAATTTCTCCATAATTGATTTCCAGAAAACTTTGACCGATTTTAATATTACTCACCCACTAAAATTTAGTTGATTCTTTTAAAATTTGCACCAGGACTTTGTTCAAGCAATTATGTTATTTCACTTATAATTATTACCGATCAGTGCATCAACTATGGCCTCAAAATGGTGAACACCGTTGAAGTCTTTTATGGCTCGCTCCATCTTGGAGCAATCATAAATTGTATGTATCTATTAACGTATGCTTGTCAAATTGTGAAAAGTTCTGAACATTTCCGAAAACCATACACACATTGAGCCTCATCCTTCGCACGTACTTTTACCTAGCCAGTCATGTGTACGTATATTCAAGGACAACTTATAGCATTTATTTCTATTATTTGAGGGCCATTCCATCGAATTTTATCGGAGTGGTTAGATGTAGTGAGAGACCGTGATAATTGTGTTCTTAGTTCTTTTAGAATTTCAACTGCTGTTTTTTTTGTACACTCGTATCATTAATCATAGATTTTACAAGCTTACCTTTACCACAATTGTTTGCTTGCTGTTCCCATTATATTATTATAATTTTAAGCGCACCGTGAAGAATGAAACTGTGTTCACATTTATTCACCCTCCCCAGTGCATTCACGCCCGAGCCTCCTCTCGACTTCTTTCGTTTCACGTTGACGATCTCTCCACCCTCGTTCCTCATTACTCCGGAAACGTGGCATTCACTGCGCGCACTTAATGTCATTCCGTTTAGTTCCAACCACCCCATCCTCTCCCAGTTCTCTCCCCTCCGTTCCACCTAAACAAATCCCACCCGCCATTCCTCACGAGGGTCTTTATTTCCGCCGCACCGTCGTTCTCGGAAGTCTCTCGAGCGACAAAGTTTCGAGTTGGACCCGAGGCGCGGCCTTGTTCTCCTCCGTGGATGGAGCGGGGGACTTGCGGCGCGCAGACAAAAGTGAGAATGAGTGCGCTGGGGAGTTTGACGACTCCTGAGGGAACGAAGCGTGGGGCTTCTTCCCTTCTGGTCTTCGAGTTTGTCGAGTCTTCCGCTCAGGGAGCGTTGTCCTAGTTGCAAGAGGGTTTGTCTTAGAGCGATGGAGAGGGAATAATATTCTGTCCCCCTCCCCCTCTCTCCCTCTCTATTCCTCTTTCCCCAGGCGGGAGGGTGGGAGTGAAGGAGACGTACCTACTTTCCTCGCGGATTTCCTTGGCTCTCTTGCACGCGTAGCTCTGAGCTCCCCGTTCGCTCCACGCCACCAGATCTCCAAAACTTTTCGAACGAGCTTCCTTACCTCTTCTCCGGCTTGAATTTCGGCCTCCACTCCGGAATCCTCGTGACCTCGCGCTGAAAAGCACTTCTTTTTTTTTTTGCAAGAAACGGGATTATTTCACTATTGAAGGATGAAGTCGGTTTGCAAAGTAAAGGCGTTGAGTGGTAAAATTATGAAAACTGATTGCCGTATCAACAGATTTAAGCTGTCTCGCTCTCCTCGTACAATGAGGAATCTGAAATACTGTGGATATATTTAATAATATACACACAAATTTATCGATAGGTAGCCTAGATAGCGCCATGATATTATAGGGACTTTTAGCTAACTCAAACAATAAGCCGTTTGTGCATGATTTTCAAATGTTTTTTTTTATTGTTCAACATCATCATGGGTCAACAATCCTAGGATTGGTTTGACGCAGCCCTCCACTCGATTCTTCTATCGGCCATCCGTTTAATATTAACGTAGTTCCTCTCTTTCACGCCCTTTACGACCTGTTATGTATAACTCATGCGAGGCTTGCTTTTTCCATTCTTCCCGTTCACTTTACCTTCGACGATTGTCTTCATCAGGCCATGTGTTTTAAGATATGGCCGATTAAGTTGTCCTTTTTTTATTGTTATGATTCTAATTAAATGTAGCTACTAATCCCCTTTAAGCATGTTTCGTGGAGATTCATTCTCTGCCACTCACCATCATGGTGGTTGTTAGGCTATTAGCGAATGTGCATGTTCCAAGAAAATATAATTAGAAAAAAATCGGAGAATAGGAACTGGACCTGAAGGGAAAAATATAGAAATTAGCAAGCACCGATAAATTTCTTTCGATGATTAGTCTTCATCCCGGATAAAAGAACTCCCTTATTTATTAAAGCTGTTTTTGTCCATAGTTTAATTCATTGCTTTTATCTTTACTCTTCCGTTTAATCCTCATTTTGCCTTTGATAAGGTGGCAATAGTGGTGATAGAAACCAGCAAAGTCATTGAAAAAAAATATTTTCTGGAAGTCACGGAGAACTCCCTGGTGAATCTCCCTGGTGAGTTTATGTATATTTGTATTATCTCTGAGCCCCTTTTGACTTAGCATATTTTCGGTGATGGAAATTTATTGTGAGTCACGAAACGGTTACGGATGTGCAGTGCGTGCTCAGATCCGGTTACGGTAACCACGAAGGTATCGTGCCGGCTTGGTAACTCAAAGTATGTGGTTTTGAATCCCTCCTCGAACATGCATGTTGTTTTTGTGTAAGGATTAAATGCTCAGGTTAGATGGTGTGATATAACCTTAGCAGTCAGAGAACCTAAGACCATCCTTATGTCTGTTGAGCTACCGTTATACCACGAATTTGCATGACTTTGAGGAAGCTCATCTAGTTTAGTGTCGCTCTCGTTGGGAAGACCGACGGTCGACTGTCATTCGTAGGGTTGCGAAACTGATAATCCGAGGTCTCCACTCGTGTCTCAACCTCGTAAACGACCGGACAGCAGGAGTTTTATAGCTTGAATAAAACTTTTGTAATTTTCCATTTATAAGTTTTTATTGACGTATAGGCAGCCTTAAATTCAACTATGTCAAGCGGTTCATGGTAGATTAGCATTTTAAAAATAAAAATAAAAATTCAGTTGTTCTACTGTCTACTGATTTAATGAAAACAAAACGTCTGTTTCAACACCTACTGCATCGCCCAGTGGACAGTACCACGTTTAAAGAGTAATTTTAATTTGAGATAGCCTCACTTACAAAAATACCCTTATCGGACCATAGGAAGATATTCCACAGAGAAAAGTCATTCGCCTTGACCGGCAATCGAACCCGGACCCCTGATTTCCGGCCAGGTGCTATACCAGTTGAGCTACCAAGACGTCCTCTTTCCCTTCGTAAATTATGGGGGCTTTAAAGTGTTTCTCTGTGGAATATCTTGCTATTGTGCAATTTCAGCGGAAAACGCCGCTTAAGTTTTCGCAGCTTGTTCACGGATTTCGAATTTTTTAATACCGTTTTGGGTTTACTTGTGAAGAAATCGGCATGATGTCCGGGGATCCGGGTTTTGGTCCTTTTCTTTGAGGATATTTTTTCTCTTAGAAAACCACGCACCTATTCTTTTCCGCTTCCATATAACCATACATGTCATCGCTCTCATAGGTCATCGCTTTTACAACGCCGAGCTTCTCTTCTCTTTTAATTTGCTGAGCTCACTGTCAGCGTCATTTTCGTCCAGTGGAATCGGGAGGGAATCCATTCCACCTATCGCGTCACCGCCCGTTTTTAATCGCTTTCCGGGACGCCGAGTGTGTCGGCCGAATCGCGTGCCGTCGGCGACTGAAGATTTCCGGGAACGAAATTAAACATCTGGTCGAGGGGGACTAGACGGCTGAAAAGGATGATGGGAGTGGCCGCCATCCCCTACTCCTCACAGGGGCCGAGAGGCGGCCAATGCAGGGGCAGCAGTAGCCATTCCGGAGGCGCCAGGAGTCAGTCGGAGAGGTGAAAATGGATGAGGAGGTAAAAAAAAGGGTCTTCTTCACTAGCGTGGGGTGAAATGTACGACCTGAGAGAGGACTTGAGGGAGAGAGAGAGGTGGGGTTGGGTTGAGGAACGCACGCGTGTTTGCCTGAGTGGAGAATGGAAGGAGATTGAAAACTGCGACTCATTTGGGAGCCTCCAGCCGTGGTCTCCCTATAACAGCTCCCTCTCTTGTTATTTCCGGTCGTTACACTCCTCTCTCCGCCCCAAACTACCAATTCCTCGCTCTGTTCTTCTCCTCCTCCCCTGTTCCCTCCTCCCTCCTGACACCTACCTCCGCCTGCCCACCTCCGCTGTGAGTGACTGGGTGAAAATGAGAGCGGTTGATGCCTCCTCTACCTCCTCTCCTCTTCGTCCCTTCCTTCCCACACCCATCCTTCGTCCAGCTCCCAAAATCCTCCCTCTCCAGCCTCCACTATTTTTCCTCACCTCTCCATCTCGCCTTCCGTCTCCGCATATTCCTCTCCCTCCCCCCTGAATTTTTTATTTGGGTTTGAGGGAGGGGAGGAAACAGGATGTGCCTCCATTTCGCCCACGCGGAATACAATTTTTTTTATTTCGAGCTCTTCTTTCCCAGATAGTTCCCATAAGCGTCGTCGATCTCTCTGGACGAGGACGTAGCTGGTAGATCTTCCCAGGGACGGGAGGTTCTAATCTTGCGTGTCTGTTTTAGGCTCCGCTGGAGGGGATTTTAAGCAAATTTCTTCATTTTGTCGCGGTATGATTTTATTTCTGTGCCTTGGATTTCATATTCATTTAATGTTGGATTTCATTTCATTCGGAAGTCATGCTGAGGGATGACGGCATACTTTCCGAGGAAATAATGTTTACTCCTTAGGATACTTATAAAAAGATGCTCGATTACCTGTTAAACCAGTAAACCTAGTTAAACCGTAAACCTAGTCTCGGAATTATTATTTTAATGTATCCATAGCAGTTGTGTTTCACAATATATCCTACCCCAAGTACGATGCCCATCTTAAATTAGGTATCTTATGGTTCTGCACGATTGAGTTCAATTGAATAATATAGTGACTGTCATTATTAGGATTGTTTACTTGTCGATCAGGCATACCTGATAAGAATTTATCCCCAACCCCAACAGCATATTCTAGCAGTGGCTTTCATTGTAATGTAGGTGTTTATGCCCAGGATTGAAACGCAGAGCTATTATACGATGTTAGCAAAGGAACCTTTGAAGATAATTTTCGATATCAGAGATATACAGTATCTCGCTTAAGTTAGTGAAAATAATGAATTCGACTTCTTATAGCCAATGAATAAAATGTACGGTAAGTTGATGAACTGTGAGGCAAATTTATTGGACCCTTTATCGAATGACGTATGTTTATCAAATAAACATAACATTCACGTGCACTTATACATCATGTGAAATAACTGTAGTTATAGGATAATCTTAAATGGAAATAATGAGTTGCACGTTTAGACTCCTGGAAAAAGAACTAAATCTAAGTTACATATCCTTAGTACTAATATTCTATCCGGTACCTTTGATTATATCTATTTTAAAGTGTTGTTATGCGCAGAGAAATCAGATTTGTTGTCCTTTCCGTCTTACTATCGTTTTAGTTATTTGGGAGAGATGACCTACAGCTGAGGTAGCGCCATTTAAGGGTAGGTAGGGTCTTGGGTAGTGGCAGTAATTTTAGGAAACGGAGGAAGGATGGAGAGAAACTCGGCGGCGGCATTAGCCTACTCTTAACAAAAGACTCCAATGAGTCCACCGTTTAACATCCCATCCGACGGACGGAGTACTGCGCTCGAAGTGTTCTCTGGTACTCTTAAGTTGGGACCGGTATGCCATTGAAAAATCTTTGCCACTCTCGAGGCTCAAACCTGGGCCTTCGGGATGGGAGGCCAATACTCTATTTACCACAGCAACCCGACCACTCTCCTCTAAATTTTATCTTCATGATCTAACTCAAGGAACCGAAGTTTAAAAAAATTGTATTTTCAGAATTATAGGAGAAACAAAGCTCCAGAAATTTTTCCGTGGATGATTTAACCTGTGCTTCAACCTCAACGATTCGATAACGTGCATCCAAGACCTTTATTTTGCTAACAGGTTAAGGGCGTTTAGTTCGAGACGCGTGCTTAATCACTGGTCGAATGGCGGAAAGAGCGGTGAGATATCGATCACAACCCTGGCTCCCGAAGAACGGCGCGACGCAACACGGCGGAATAACAAATCAAGTCTCCTGTAGTTGTAGACAATCTTCCTTTTTTTTCAGCCGACCCCTCCTCTCCCCTCCGTCAGGGAATAAGATATCGGAAAGGAAAGAAATATCGATTAAGGGAAGGGGAAGTTCTCGATGAGGTGGGAAGGGGGAGAAGGACTGAAACACCTGAGAATCGTGTTTCCCTCCGCGAATCCGCACGTCAATCACCCATCCATCCTCGCCAACGAGGCTCGAGCCGAGAAGTTCAAGGAGTTTTGGATGACGACGGGAGGAGTTGCGTGTTATATAAGGGCTCCTTGAATCCGGCTCCTCTCGTCTCTATTCCTTTCTCTCTCTTTCTCTTGATCCTTCTCGGTCCGGGCGTAAAAATGACTGGCAGACGAACTCCCTTCTTCCTTTCCAGGGAGTTCTCTCACCTCCCCCGTATCCGTCTACCCTTCCATCACCAGGCTTGAGAGGATTGAAGTGGGACTGGGAGGGAGATTCAAAGGGATGCGTTGAACTTTAACCCACCCTAGTGTATACATTTAGGTCTATTTTATACGACACTTGTTTCATTACTTCATTAAAAATTGTAGAGTGCAATGTATGAAAAATGTACTAGTATACCTAGTGTATGTCCAGTTTATATAAAAAGTACAGTGTATGTAAGAAGTACAGTGTATGAAACAATCCAATGTACTATAGCAGGTTAGATCGTGAAGTTAAAATTCAGGTGATAGATAATAAAAAAGGTACTAGAATTCTATATTCCGAGCAAAATATGGACCATAATTGATTATGTCGAAGATAACAGGGGGATTTAGACTACTTGTAGTAATGGTGGATTTTGATGCAGAAGATTAGTCTGCAGTTATTTTTATGCATGTTCATGTCTTAACGTTACTAGCTCATGCATGCTCTAGCAAAAATAGTTAATCAATCAATGTGTTTATATAAATGCCCGTATAATCACCAATTGGTATTTATTACATTACTTTGTAGGTAATGAGAATTAAGTACACCTGTACATATCTAACATGTTTCCTTATACCTATTGGAAGCATTTTACTCTATAGGATGTAGGTGGTGCTTTGTATTATTATTGTGGCATGCAAGTAAGTAGTTTTTGCATGCCGGCATGATGGAAAGTGTATATTTAATTTTCTTTTGAATAAAAAAAAACATTTCTGCAGATGACTAACCCCTGCCAAACACCCCTGTATTGGCTTGCAGGGTACTATGTAGATGTAAATGCATTGGAAATTGGACCGAAACTAGTATACTCAAAATCATATCGTGTTAAAGAGTGGTTCCGCTCAAACTATTGCTACGGAGGGTTGAATTGCAAAATACCCGAGGGTAGGCTGGCCAACCGGGGAAGGCTTTGTTCTATCCAGAGGCGTACTAATGATTATCTCATTTTTCTATTTCTTTATTTGTGTCAATAATCAGAGTTTTGATGACTTTTCTGCGTCCTATTTAATTACGCATATTTTCGAGAAATTTGTAATGATCACCTATGAATTGCGCTACACATTCTCGGGAGTCAGATGAGACCTTCGGACCGTACTTTCGGTACTGCTGTTGGAAAAGACATCCATCTACATCTACATTTACGCGATACCCTGCAAGCCACCGCGAGGGTGTGTGGCAGGGGGTGAAAATCACCAAGCATGCACTATTGACATGCAAACAAGCAACTATAGGGTCTCAGGCAACTATATTGTTAGTAACTATAGTATTTAAGGGATTAATACATCTATCATGCACTACAGACTACTCTAAAATATTTCCCCTTCCTGTCCCTTTGCTATGCTGCGTATTCTGTTCTCTTATAGTACGGGGGAAAAATGCCATTTTGAATCTATCAGTACGACAATCTATCTCTCTAATCTTATTTATCTGGTCGAATCTAGCATAATACGCTGGTGTTTTTAATATGTGCGAAACATCTTCAGTAAAGCTATCCGATTGAAATTTCTCTAATACATTTAATCTGTACTTTAACTTACGCTCTGATAATGATTCCAACCCTAATTCTTATATTAATTCTGAAACACTACTCAACCTATCGAACACCTTTTAACGAACCTATCTGCTCTACGCTGCACACTGTCTACTATAGTTCTCTGATCAAACCTAATTCATTCGGATGCCATACACTGGCTGCATACTCAAGGTGGGGTCTTACTGGTGAAAAGTAACATCGCTCTTTTGTGGTCTCATCACATTTCCCAAGTACTCTTTATAAATCCTAGCTTTCTCTTCGCTCGGCCGCATATTTCCTGGATGTGCCTTTCCCACGATTAATCTTTAGTGATTGTTACACCTAAATTCCGTAAGGTCGTTGTACACGGTACAATTTCTTGTACAAGGTCTTGTACCATAAATTGAACGGCGAGACTTGACCAAGAAATGGTACATGAAGTTGGTTGACGGTCGTACATGATCAAAGATTTTCATGCAATTTATGCACCAATAGCATGCGCAGATAACTTTTTCTGTCGAATAGCTGAATTGCGATATCCGATGACAATAGCATTTTGAAAATACTGCCACAGTAACTGGGGTTACAATGATTTGCTACCATTAATCCTACTAATCATAAGATGAAATTATACGATTGGTTCTTGCACTCTGTCATCGGCTCATGAAACCCATCATTTATCCTCCAAACATCGTGTTTATGCTTGTTGCTAATATTTCCATTTTGGTTCAATCACGTCTTCCTAATTTCATTGAGGTTGAATGTTTGTCAGTGTGTCCAACTCATCTTTTGAGAAATAGAACACTTCCAACGCGACCGACGAGTATCACAATATGGAGGCAACAAAGAATATCACGATATGTAAAACAAAAATGGAAGTTTTTCAAAGCTGATAGGAATAAAAGTGATCGCAAACACAAAACACCAACCTTTCCAACGATAAACGAACGCATCACATGTCGTGCGCAGAAGCTACGGAGTGGATCTTTAACGGTTTCATCCAATAATTTAGAGCATGATCAAATTTCTTGTACAAGAAATTGTACGAACACCTCGTACACGATACAATTTGCGCATTGAACAAGTTCTTGTACAAGAAATTGTACCGTGTACAATGGCCTTTATAATGTCATCGCTCTCGATCTTCGTATTACAAACACAAGACAATTGTATTCAATTAACACGTCCCAAACAGTACGCTGAAAACAGTATAAAGTGATACTTATTTTCCATCCGAGTACGGGTGAGTAGTATGTGTAAAGGAAATATCGGTAGTGGAACTTAAATCTATGAAGCGGTATGCTATCGTGCAATATACTTCCTGCCACTAATATCTTCTTTTTAACTAAGGAAGAATTTCTCCATCAGCACTCCTATTGATTACAGAAGCTTCATGAAATATAGGCGTCGAAAGAAGCAAGCCCAAACAATGTAAACAATCTATAGACCGGTCCGCTAGACCGGCGCCAAGGTAGCGGACCCTGCGACCATCGTCGGCGCCACCTAGTCCACTATACCTCCCAGCCTCCTTATCTCTCCCCTTTCTCCTCAAAGTCATTCAGTTCTCTCCTCTTCATCGCCATCATCATCAACATCGTCATCCTCCCTAGCCTTCTCGTCTCCTCCATTGTTTCTCTTCCCTCCTATCCCTCCTCCTCCTCCACCCGCGTCCCTCAATCGACCCTCTGCGCCTCTCGCCTACTTGTGAGGAGTGATGCAGCGGAACGGTTGTCCCCGTTGGGTGTGTCTTCGCCCCGCAAATGACTATAATCTTCGGGTTAGCGCCAATCGTCAAGCGGACACTAATACCCACGAGGGATCCTCGCCGGATGTTGGAGATGAAACGCTTTTGCACCTACCCCTGCTGATAATTTTAATGCTTGGTGCTACGCGTTTCGACTCTCCTGGCTCGTCTTCTGGCCATTCAAGTCGATTCTGTTCTCTCCGGCCATTCAGGTCGATTCCAGCCATCTCCAGACGTATGATTCAGACCGCAGCGGGTCCCTCCTTCACACCTCATGTTTTCCACTCTTTTCTTTGTTAATTTTTTTATTCCTTCCACTCATCCTCCTTATTTTCATCAGGCCTTTAGATCCATTGTCATTACGGATCAAGGTTATGGATCAATTTGAACCATGGCCCCATCACAGATTATTTTCTTCTGTGCGAATGTGAGAGACGGTTGAAAAGATCATGTAACGAATTTTAGGAGTGAGGAAAATATATATTTTCTTTGAAATTAGAAAGAAGATTTTGAGTCCAGTTTTGGCTTTCTTTTTGATAGGGTTCAATAGAAAATAATATTATTCTGTGATATAGTTTTTATACATTGAAGTGTTTTTTCTACAGTTACGGAGGCAAAACTGATGAGGGCATATGAGTTCGTTTACCATGCTTTCCGTTGCACGGAGCTTTTAATGACTCGTCATCGGAATGCGTTATTATTTGTGAATATTAAAGGCAGATAACTTCAGAGAGGGCATGAAGAAATGAATTAATTATTAAACCATGTTCGCGATCGTTTTTCAACAAAAAGTTTGAAGGGAAAGGAGAAGTCGGCCGTGGTAGCCAGGTTGTTAACGTGGCGGCCATCCACTCAAGGGTCGCGGGTTCATATCACTCCACGGGGAACGATATATTGTTTGTCCTTGGATCAGCAAGTTAGGTTAGATAGTTAAATATATTCTTAGCCATTGGATCATCAAAACCCCAACTGTAAAAACCGTTACCTTCGTAGTAAATATTAAAAGGGGAACTTGACTGAATTTATTTACGATTCTAAGAAGTGCCCTTGGTGAGAGAGAGCACATATTTGTCTAAAGATATACTCAAGGAGAGATAAAATAGCGTTAATCTTAAGTCATTTTTGCAAAGTATACTAATAAAGATCACCTTTAAATGAATCCATCGTCATTTTTTTTGACTCAGCTTAAGAAGTAGGTACATAAAGTAAGAAGGCGTCACTTACTCAGTGATTCAACCCGAAGGTTGGTCTTTGATAGCTGAGAGTAGAGCTCACCCCGTACTAAGCCAATGGCGTGTGAAATTCACACATTCAGGATAGGGGGGGCAGTTCCTTTCCCTGGGCCACCTGCGATTTCCTATGCAGTTCGCATGGGGGTTTCCAGAAAGGTTCTTGTCCAGGATTTGAACCCGGGACTCTTCGGTCAGTAGCTCAGTACTCCACCCACTAGGCCACCACGACCCCCTAAGAAGGCTTATTGTAGTAAATATTTTACCATGAAAATCCTTAAAGTGAATAAAAGGACATTAAACGTAAAAGTACGAGCTTTAAATATGGGAAGGTGCGCAGTGCGTAGAGCAGCGAAAATCCTCGAAAGGGCGTCGCAAGCACTGTAAGTTGTATTAGAACATTGAAATGGCATTAGTATTTCATCAGTCTATAGGTACCTCTGGTCTTATACGCAGCGATTGCTGGATATGGAAATCACGGATTTCTAAAGCTACTGTTAAACCATATGAGGCGTTTAGAAAATTGGCGCTAATTTCCATAAAATTAGCGAATATATTAGAAAGACCCATCAATCACTCTCTAAATTTACGATGGAACTCCTACATATTAATCACCATCTGCATGTATCGTTCATTAATCACCGAAATTTTCCATAGCTCGAGAGAAAATTGATGCCAATGAATTGCGTATTTGTGCGGAATTATATACCTTTCGTTACACGGACGTTGTGCCTGCTTGGTGATAAATAACCTCTGATAAAACGCTCTTGAGATAGTTTGGTGGTCACCCTGTAGATATGATGATAGTAAAGATACGGAAAATCATGGGACCTGTGGTAATAAATTATAAAATATTTAATTATCAGTTTAAAGCTTTCATTTTTTAGGTACTAAAGTTTAATCGTATTATACTTTTGGCCAAACCTATTACCAGCGAATAAAAACACCGTTTTACATTTTCAGAAAATGGCTTGGCTTCAGTTTTCTAAATATATTTCAGCTCATATTGTAACCTTATAAATGATAGTGAGTACTGTCCTAGATCCTTAAATAGCTGATTTCTTTTTTCTTGTGTACTTGCGTTTCTCTATTATCATCGCCTGTGTTCTCTAAAATTCTGATTCAGTATCATTTCCGCTCTTGATCTCCACTGAAGGAGAACAGTGTTTTCCAACAGTGAGGAGTTTTACATCTACATTTATACAATACCCTTCAAGCCATTGCATGCGTGAACTACTAGGAGTGATACTTTACCACGTATCTACTACTGCGCAGAGCATCCTAATATTAGTTACTATGCTACAGGGTTTTCCGTTATGTTACAATACACCAATTCAACTGCGAAACAAAGCTTCTTTACGCACAACAAAGATAATGAAGTGACATTATTCAGAAATAACTCTGCAAACATCGTACAGTTACATATACCTTTCGTTTTATGCCATTTATGCGCGGTAGAAATATAAAAAAGTACATTTATATACACTTTGTGAATAATAGTCTCATGCGCAAATGAAAATGAATCCAAGAAAGTGCAGTACTTATTATAATCAGTTATATCACGATAAATTGCGAGTGATAATCGTTATTAAGTAAAGTTGACCAGCAACTAAGGTTATTTTCGCCATTTAGGATAGGGTTTTGTATGGTAGAGGTAGCAATTTTTCAGGGGATGAAGGTAGTTAGGAGGAAAACGCGGCGTCGGAATAAGTCTACTCTCAACGAAAACCGCCTTGAGGCCCACGGTCCGTGCCCCATCCGACGAACGAAGTGTTGAACATGTATTGTTCTCCAAACAGCAAGTAAGAACTGGTACACCCACCATTGAAAAAATCTTTCTCTGTCAGGAAGTGAACCTGGACCCTCGAAATAGAAAATCGTATGCTTCCCAGTAACTTCGACCATATTCATTATTGTCCCTTATTATCCACAGAAAAATGACATTTTAAACCTAAACTTTTTAATACAGGTACAACCCCCTAATGCTATCTTAATGATCCCAAACCATCCACAGCAATCGAGTTTTATGATGTCGGTGACTCCTAGGTTTGCCGCCAACATTCATCAATTTCCATAAGTGACGAAGGGGCGAATTCCTTCCATTGGACACTCCTCCAACTGGGGTGTCCGATTCATCTGGAGGAACACCTCTTGCGATTGACCAACATGACCTTGGCATGCAACATGAACGGTGGGTCAAAGTGGCTTTCAAATGCGCCCTCATCTTTTCTCGGCAGGTCGGCTTCTCATCCGACACCGCCAAAGTGCCGCGGCGATTCCTTCAATTCACACTTCCTGTTTTCATGCCACTCTGTGAGATGACGACGAGGGCTCCCGTTCGCTCCCTTGGAGAGAAAGAAAGAGAGGTTGAGAAAAAGGAAGGAAGGGAGACATCTGCTCCTTAATAATCGTTTAAAGGAGCCGCCCACGCCCGTGGAAGGTTGCCCTCTTCCTCTTCTCTCGCCTCTCGGCAAACGTGAGCTTTGCGTAAGGCGGCTCATAATTGCCTTCCATTGGTGTGAACAGAAGTCATGCACGTAAAGTCACACGCAAAGTTCATCTCGGGTCTCCTGCCGGCTGAGGGAAAATGGCTCTCGAAATTGACTATTAAGGCCGACAAAGCTTGAATGGAAGAAGCGTTTTAAACGCTCCCATCGAGGTCAACTAAAGGCTCCTGCAACGCGAAGCCTCGGGTCAAAGTTGAGCTGTTTTCTTGCCGCTATGTTGCTTATGAAGGCTAAATTTACGATCGATTCCCATTTTCCTTTTTCTTGTGAGGGTTAAAGTTCATTTTGACCACCTTTGTTACCGAAGAAACATCTCTTCGCAAATCCTTGGAAAAAGGGTATTACTACGTATTTAATTGGTCTCAGACCTGCTAGACTGTGTTTAAGTTGCGGGACTATGATGCACTGTTTTCCAGCCATGGCTTACCTAAAGGGTTTATGTTACAAATGACTAAACATATAGTCTTTGTCTTTAGTTCAGAGGGTTGAATTTTTCCCACATGTGTACATAATTTCCGGCGGAAAGATACACATTTTAGATGCATCGGTAATGTAGTATATTTCTCACGTAATTTATTGACGTGAGAAAAGTGGCCGTAATACAAAAGGGTTCTCAAAAGATTTTTAACTCTATTACAAAACAGCCTGCTGTGCAATGTACTTAACTGACTATCTTAATTATAGCCATCGGTCCGACAACAATTCACAGACGAGTTAGTATCATAGGCTTGATATATTAAAACGGTTATTATAACGTTCATTTCACATTATTGCCGATCTTTCCTGACTTCCATAGTTAAACCTTTCGTTCAAATAACCTAATAAATGAAACAGTATGTGACTCTACTGACTAAGTAAGACCAAAGAATGGCAGAGTTCGTTTCATTAGAACACAGAGTATTATGTTCCATACCTGCTCATAATCTTCTTATTTGGAAGAAGGAAGTATTTTGAAGTAAGACCCAGGAGAAATGAAAGGATGAGGATAGTTAAGGAGAGCTATTTATCTCGTATAGGTACAAATGAATCAACACAAGGATTGACTTTTAAGACGATTTGTAGTCGTGTCGCAATCATCAAAGAGACTTCAATCCTAAGACTGTTTAGCCGCGTGACTCTACTCGATTCCTCGAATGGAAGTTCATCCTCATATTAACATCCTTTGTTAGTTTCTGTATACTTCATTTGCGTCTTCTGAATCTCTTATTGCTCATTTTCCCTCTGTTGACTTCATCAGGCTATCATGTGTTGGATTGTTTCCGATAAGGGGTCCCCATCATCTTTTTAGCTATACACCAGACTTCTTTTTTCGCCTGTTCTTCGTTTGTTCTATTTCTATTTTGCCTGTCCATCTATCATTTCGTTTTCATCATTCTCTTCTAATGCCACAATTTAATTTCTCCAACCTTTCCTTTTTCGGCTGTAATAGTTAATACATCACTACCATATAGGAGAGCGCTCGTCCTTTGAATTCTAATCCAGTGTTTGCTGACTCCCAAATTTTATTTCCAGCTATTGGTAGATACTTTCTATTTCGTGGAATACCCTCTTCAACTGTTGTATTACACCATGTAATTTCTTTTTGTTTCATTTATTCCTTAGTTGTCCTTTTACTTAAATAATAGTCCTTTTCAAGGTTTTGTTTGTTTATAGTTTATTTTATCTAGTTTAAGGTATTTATGCTCTTACACTGCAAGATTAAAACTGCTTTCTTCTTTTAACTTTCACGGGGTATTTCGTCAGTTTTCTACCTATGTTTACTAGAGTATCTTAGTTTCCGCTCCCTTTCCGTCTTGACGTTGGCTAGCCACATCATGCTTATTCCGTTCCATGGGCTCACTGCTTGGGCTGGATGCAGATGATAAAAACTATCTAACCGACCACATCACTAGGAGAAGCCACGACATTAAATCAGTTAATACAATCCGACAATGTGCCTCAAAACTATCGAAGGTTGGAAAAGAAAGATAAGATGTAAATGTCGTTAACGTGCCGAAGTCTCTTTTACTTTTGGCATTGCTAAAAATATTTTATTCTGTATGCTGAAAACATGGTAGTCTTGGGAGCTGCGTTAAATAACGCGCCGGCGAAATTTCTTCTGGTGGAGATCCTCGGAATTTCCCCTGGTCTTAAAAATTGTAGGAAGCATGTTTTTTTTGGAATTTCTAGGATAATTGTTTGACATTTGTATGAAATCCAAAATATTGAGAAATCTCGGAGGAAACGTCGTAGGCCTTTCCTCTTGCAGAAATTGTGACAACCTCATTTCAAGGAATGTTGTTGGATAAATAATGACGCTGAGATCGGCTGTTTTTCAAGATATTACTTGGATGTACGCATGCGTGCACACGATGATTTCATTTCCAGTCGCTACGTACGGGGCAGCCCCTTGGTCGGTTTAAAAGTAGCAATCCATTTGATTTACGACACATGACTCACGCGACGTCGCAGCACAAATTATTTTGCTCTGAAAGCAGCAAGAAAGTGTGAGAAACAAAAGCACGTGACGCGCGTTTCTCCCTCTCAGAGGACGGAAGTACTTACATCGGTCGAAGTGGGCAATTACGTCGTCGAGCAAGTCGCTTCCGTTTCTCGCGGTCGCGGAGCAAACTTAAATGCGCGACGCGAATCGCAGTTGTCTCATGGCGACGACGCGATTTCTCGAGCGATTCACGCTTATCAGCGCGACGAGATGAAGACTTCCCTCGAGTTATGCGTAAAATAAGCTTCCCAGGCGAATGGGAGCGGATCCTAAGAGGGGGGTTACAGGAAACGGGGAAACTACGACGACAATGACAAAGAGACGCTCGGGGTTAATCTCGATGCATCGCGCTTCGGTGCCTTACCTTCCCACGCCTGCGCACGACCCGTCCGGATTTGTGGAGAAAAACACTGTAAAAAAAAAAAAAAACTTGGTGCCCACCAAGTGAACCCTTTCCTTCCTTCCCACAACCAACAACTGGCGCGGAGAAAAAAAGAAACGAGTGTTGACAAATCTGTGACACCAAAGTGTCGCAAAGCGATTCGTGTGGGAGTGTCGTAAAAGCGTTCGCTTGAGATTTCGTGGGATTTGTTAATGTTTGTGTAAACCCAGCGGTGGGAAACGGATCTCGCCGTTGCTTGACGAGGGTCAGAGGAGAGGAGTTGAGGGAATTGGGTTGGGACGCGTATTCTCCCTAAGCCCTTGAGCCTGTAAATCTAAACTTTCCATCGCTCCTCCTTCGCAGTGGTTCTTCGAAACCTACAAAACCCTTTCTCTTCGCTTACTCCCACCAACTTGTCCTCCGTTCCTCTCTACCTCTCTCCGACTCTCAAGCAACACCCAAAGATTCAATACATTCTCTTATCTCCGGAGCCGATCAGGAGAATTCACAACATTTCTCTGGTTCCAAAATACGCGGCTGAAGAAACTTTTTCATCCTTGCACTGAATTTTTTCCACCTCCTAAGTTGTTATTTTTGCATAATTCCTCAATGGGCGTAGCTTAGGTAAAGTTCCTAAAATATCCCCTATTAGTCTGCGTTTAATGTTTCAATATTTATCTAATATTTGCTCTGAAGTATAGTGAACTAAAGACTCAATGTCTCGCCGAAATTAAAGGAGGGTAGATTTCATGAATATGTGAAAGATATTGAAAAAGAAATAAAAAAATTTGAATATTATCACCCATACAATTTATTTCCACCACCGACTGAGGTTTCAAGATAGGTTCAAAAAGGTATTTTTCCCGCGAACGATTAGGAACAGTAATAAATACCGGGAAAAAATTAGAATAGGTATTTTTAGATTTCGATGTAGAATTGATTGTTTTGATCTGTTGTTGCCTTGCTTTTAAACCGACATACATATTTAACGTTACTAATTCATGAAAGCCTTTGGAAACGTTTATTTATTATTGTATTTAAGGAAATACCTGAATAATCAATAGTTAAAACATTACTTTGTAGAGACGACGACGCGATTAGATTACACTTAGTTGCAACATGTAGTAAGCAATGTGTGGACGGACTTTTTATTTTTGCATGCCTGCATGATAGCTAGTGTCCTAATTACAATTATCGTTTGATTTAAAGTGCATGCTTCATGCATTTTAATATGATGGTTCACCTCATGCTATTGCCTAGCGTGACTTTCAGGGCATCGTGCAGGTGTATCTTAACTAGCTAATGCACACGACCGGAAATCTAGGGTATCCGGGTTTGAATCGTGGTCTAGGTGGGTGATTTTTCCTTGTAGAATTATAGTATTTGTATTTATTTGCAAACCCTAGTGTACTTTCATAGGATTGATCATAAAAAAATTAGTTTTTTACACATGAAGCTGTATTTTTCCTTGGCTTGAATCCATTCAATGTCTACCAACTTTCATCAATCCCCAGTTAGGGTTTACCAAAAACCTATGTGGAAGTTACAAAGTTGATTTGAGTTCATTCTCTAGCCAAGGACTATTTCCCTTATGGTAATGCATGTTCCCCCCCTGCCACACACCCTTGCGGTGCACTATGCAGAAACCATCGTGTGAAACCATCAAAACTTATATCTTTGAATGCACCTCAGTCCTGATGGCATTACGTACATAAATTAGTTTTCGGTGCGGGGTCCGTTTGGTTTCGGATTTTTTGCTGTTAATTCTTGTCATCGGCCCTTGGTAAACCCCGTTTCATGTCGTAAATACGTAGTTGCATCAAAAGGGAAACTCCACAACGCGTCCCTGACGCCGTATCATTGGGCCAAGGGCCTCAGACATAGCTCTTCGATTTTTCCTCGGCAATGATTCAGAATCAATTCGGTTGGGGTTGCGCGTGGCGGAAAGAGGGGAGGGTTTTTTCTCCAGGGTGGCGTCGGGAGGGTGCGGATTGGCAGTAGAGGGATTACGCGAGGCATTAATGCCCCCTGTGTGCATCGTGTGAGGGGAAGGGCGTGGAGGATTTGTTGGAGGGGGGGAGGCAACGTGGAGACTTCTGTGTGTGTTAGTGCCGCTCAAGAAGGGGGCTGCCGTTTGCTTAACCAATATGAATTCATTTGATTCAGCTTATTTTTAAGCATAACCAAACTTATCTTGCAGCAAACTTGTCAATAGTTTGTTGGCAGACATAGATCGCCATCAACATTGTAAAACACTCGTTTTGAAATGCGTGAATTTTGTTATATAGTTAATGACACATTATGTAATGGTGCTAAAGACTATATGTGTCGAGTAATTGCAAAGTTTAACCATAATTTGGAAGGTTTGTATTGCTGTTGGACGGTCGGTCTTCGTTAAAGTATAATCATTGAATTTTTTCGTAAGAAACATATTGTATCATACGAATAAGGGGGAATAAAAAGGGTAATGTTGGATTCCTTCGTCAATTAGAAATAAGCTGTAGTGGTGAGGTTTTCATGATCAGCTGATGGTTAGTAGTAATGAACACTCTTCCATGTAAAGCTGTTTGCTTCTTGCTTGTCTATTTAATATATTTATCTTAAAATTAAAATTGAATTCGTAGATTGAACCGTTGAACCTTATGCGTGACGGCTGTCTATAAGTTGTGCCAAGTCATCTTCTACCATATCACCCCTTGCGGTGGTTAACGGAGTACTATCTAAATATAGATACTGGCCTTGGAAATCAGGTCGGCAATGTTATGGTCTGGAAATACAAAAGTCGCGGGTTCAAATCCCATCCAGGAATGGGTGTTGTGTTCGTCTAGGATAGAGATTATAGGTTAGACGGTGCGATATAGAATCTAAGCCGATGAAGGACATAAAACCGAAGAAACTTGTTGGTACTTCTGTAGAAGAAATGAAAAGTAACGCACGGAAGGATTTTTTGGTATGTCAGATTCACATATCACGGGGACTATGTTTCCCCTGCCACACACCTTTATGGTGGCTTGCAGGGTATTGTATAGTAATTATGTAGATGACTACTAATTGATACTACTAATTTTTGATATAACTTGTTTTCATGTGGGATTACGGGTACAACTGTCATTGACCTGTAAACTCGAGTGTCATGACTTTTTTCCACGACAGTAGTTCCTTTCTCTGTGCTACCTGAGGTTTTCCAGAACGATCTGGTATCCAGAAAGTACATAGCTTGAGTTTGGCTGGACATGCTCAAGTGCCTCTCCGGGAGTCAAACACGATTTATGTATGAGACTAGAAAAGTATAACGCATTAGTGTAAATATCTTAGATATTTTTTCATGGAACAGCAAAATCATCTGGATTACTAGTCATGAATACCAAGACTAGTTTACAGCTGCTCTCCACTAAATTCTTCTATTGGCAAACTTCTCTTTATTTTTGCATGCTGTCTTTTCTTTTACATCCTTCGTTACTTGCTCTATATATTTCATATGAGCCTTTCCTTTTCCTTCTTCCCATTCAATTATCCCTCATCGATTGTCTTCATGAGGCCATCATGTATCAAGATATGGCCGATTAGATTTGTTAGTTAGTTTGTTATTCAGGGGAGGCGATGGACTGCTGAAAACATTTGCGCCATTTGGGATAGGTGGGTAATGGGGGCGTTTACTCGGAACCGAAATCGCAATTTTGTACGCGAAATTGTTAGATGGAAACGAAAAAATAAATTTAGTGAAAAAATTAATCTTCTAACTATAACCATTCACTCATAAATCAAAAATTAAAATAAGCAAAAGGTGACGCCCACCGAAAATGTTGCCGTGATAACATTGACGTCACTTTCCTTCCGTCCTTGACTGCTCGTATGGGAAGGGGAGGGAGTGGAGGGGGATTCTCGGAAGGTCTGCTCGCACAGATGCTGTCGTAACTGCTCCGATTGGCAGAGTCAGCTGTGTCCCCCCCTTTGCGATAAGGCGAAGTAGCTTCGCGGGCTCAGTTGTGATTGGACGAAGTCGTTATACGTCAGAGGTTGCACCACACCCACTTTTCCGAAAGGGTTAAAAACATTAGTTTTTCGACGCCTATAACTCGAGAAATAATTGACGGATAAAAAAACGGAAAAATACGGGTCTTTTTATTTTACAAACTCTATCATATTCGACAAGTTCGACTCTATCATATAAAAAAAATATGGTATACGACCCCATTGGGTAGGAGTGTTCTGGAAACGGAGGAAGGGTGGAGAGAAACCCGGCGTCGGCATTAGCCTACTCTTAACGAAAGGCGCCAAGGGGACCACGGCTTAACATCCCATTCGACGGTCGGAGTGCTGAACTTGAAATGCCCTCCACTAGGCACCCAAGAGGGGAAAAATCCGCCACTGCCGGGAATGGAACCCGGGCCCTCGGGATGGGAGGCCAGTACTCTAGCCAACACATATTGGGTTTGTCTCGTTTTTTCTTTTAG
Source organism: Platycnemis pennipes (assembly GCA_933228895.1). Lineage (NCBI taxonomy): Eukaryota > Metazoa > Arthropoda > Insecta > Odonata > Platycnemididae > Platycnemis > Platycnemis pennipes. The sequence goes on from OW121853.1 coordinate 62,007,827, forward strand.
TGTTTAGTGATCATCAGGCTCGTCTTTATCTTCTCTACTCATTATTCTCAGGATCTCTGTGTTTGTTACTCGGTAGATTTTTCTTATCTTCATCTTTTTTGTAACACCGCATTTCAAATGCTTCTGTTCTCGGCTTCTATACGGCTGCTATCGTCCATTCAGTTTGAAAAATATTTCCCGTAGCTTTAACGTGAATCAAAGTCAGAGAAGCGTAATGTGTGAATCAACACACTGACTCTTTCAGCTTCCAAGAGAGAGAACCGAAAAAAAATACTCTAGTGCTTAATCTTCAGCCAACTGCAGGGGCAGGAGGCGAGCCTCAAGCCAGCCAGCCTTTCAAGCCAGCGAATCCTTAGCTTTGGAGGGGAAGGGAGCTTTCGGGAGTAATTCACATGGGAGTCGGGCATTGAATATCCCACGCGATTCCCCGTGGAGAGTTATTTGGCCTGAGAAAGGGGAGGATTCAGTCGGGAACACCGTTGGGGTAGGATATATGGCGAGATTAGCGTCTGTCAGGGAGCGGATTGGACACATTCCAAAACGGATGGCGTGAAACCCGCCTGCGTGGTCAAAATAGGTTTTGAGAATCGACCTCTGCTCATTGTACGAACGCAACGATGTGGGTAGAGTTGCCACCTTCCACCTTGTCAGCGGTCCATTCCGGGAGATTCCAGGTTTATCTGCTAATTATTCCAGGAGATTCCGGGAAATATTAAGGTGGGAGACCAATCTATGACATGGTTATTACCCCAGTAAAGTAAATAAATGAGGTAACTTTAACTAACTTCACTATCGGAACATTTTCTGCCATTGAAAGAATAACCCTCTGCTCGTTTTGAGGACAAAAAGATGGGCTGTAAGCTTTTCAAATAAACTTATCGCGTTCAATACATGGATGAATTATCATTCCATCCTTCAGCACGTTGGTATTTAGGCGCTTCCTAGCATGCTCATTTTTTATATTATCCTTCATAGGACATCGTTATTATTATCTGAGTAATTTCATCTCTGCATTCTGGATTTTTGATGATCATTTTTTGATGGTACCCAGTGTTCACCATCGTAAAACAGTACTGGCTATCAGCTAACAGTTTAGGGATATCGTTTCATAAAATTTAATTTTAGTGCCTTTTATTTACTTTAAATCAATATTTTTTGTCGATGTCCCTATGCCCTTCAGTTTCATAACCTTAGTAATTGAATTCCATTATTTGTTCCAGCGCTGTATCTTCTAAAATAATGTCAGATCGGACTGATTCTGTCTTCAGTAAGCCATTACTTAGGTTTTACTTTTATTAATGTGCGTAATTTTTCTGCGGTCTCGTAAGTAATTGAATGATCGGCATGATATGGTTAAGTATATTCGGGTCAGATATACTATACATAGTTAAGTTTGATAGTTGAAGAGCCCATATATTTCAGAAATCCGTATTGTGGTCCCATAGACACTAATATGCTAGTCATTAATTGGGATTGAATGATCTCTCCCGATGCCGTTATTCTATTCTCTGTCATTGACGTGTTATCTGTGAATTATACGCTAAGCGTTCGAGGCAAAGTGATCCACGGTTAAGCGTACAGACCGATTGACGGCTCATAGAAGATAAAGTGCTTTTCGTACAGCACCCATATAGGACCGGAATATTACGGACAAACATCAACCCGATCCACAGGCATTAGCATCTTGGCGTTTATCGTAAATATATGTCTAATGCTGGCGTCGGGATTCACTCCGTTCCATAATCTTTCCCTAAAACATGCTGTTAGTTAGGTTAGCTTAAATTCCTTATACCAACAAGCAAATACATAGGCTATCCGTTGATACACTTCTCTATACATATACTGTTGAATATATTTACGACTGTTCATAACCATAATTTTGTGAGAAAAGGCCATTTTAAATCTGTCGGTTCGGCAATCAATTTCTCTAATATTATGATCATGGTCCAGTCTACCATGGCAAGTCGGAGTATGCAAAATGTTATTAACGTCATCAGTGAAAATATCATCTTCGAATTCAGTTAAGAGATTAAGTATATGTGAAAGTTTCTCGGGTCTTCCACCGGGTCAAAGGCTCCATCTCTGCCGACGTTTCGGAAAACGACTCGTTTTCCATCTTCAGGGCTGTGTCCTTGCATGAACCTCTGCCTCCACATTAAATGAGAGGAGATTCAGTAGTGTTTCTAGCTCCTAAGTTGGGGTTGTTCTCATTGCCCCTTAAATTCTCATGCAGGTCATTCTTCGCAAGTGGTTAAGTTTATTGTCCTGCATCACAGCCCTGAAGATGGAAAACGAGTCGTTTTCGAAATGTCGGCAGAGATGGAGCCTTTGACCCGGTGGAAGACCCGAGAAACTTTCACTTATCTAATACGCCGGGAAAACACCAAATCTTAGAGATTAAGTATAAATTTCAACCTACGGTCTGAAAATGGTTCCCATGTTAGTGAAGATGACGCCTAGCTACAACAAGCCTTGTAGCATGAGTATGCCACCGCCAACATATTCTGATCTCCTTAATGTGACCGGCAATCGAACACCTTTTGACGAAACGTTTCGTTCACGTCCACGACCGCTATCTTCTCCGCTCCCAGGAGGAAAAACTCGTGCGATGAGGCATCCTGCCTCCCGTCCCCCGCCACCCCTCTCCTCGCGCGCTAATGGGCTACGGAAGAGGAAAGGAAGACATTGGGGAGGGGGGGGGGAGGGAGGGACGAAGAGGATGTTTGAGGTGGGGATGGCAGGGATTTGGAAGCCGTTTCCAGCGTGGGACGTGGGTGAGTGCGGGAGGGGGAAGGTGCGGGAAGACTCGCTTGGATATTGTGTGGCTGCAGATTGGGTGTTGGAGGGAGGTGTGGGGTCGAAAAGGATAGGCATGAAGCTTCTTCATCCGGCTCAGGCAGTGTTTATTTATTGATTTCTCGGAAGAGGAGATGGTGGTGGTGGTGGTGTGAGGAGCGAGGGGGATGAGTGGATGGGGTTGAGTAAGTGGGACGGTGGGTGGAAGCAAGGAGTTTAAAATGTTTTGTGGGAGGCATTGGCACGCTAGGCTATGGGTAATAATAAAGTCAGATTAGAGGTGCATAGGAAAGGATTAGGTCCCATCCTCTCCGTACAAAACATTGAGTTTTGTACGGCCTGTCATGAAGACTGAATGTGTATTAAAACAGAAATAGCAATGAAATTTAACTCAAATTTCAACGAAGCAGCATCACGTAATCTTCCTAAGGCTATTTAAGGGTGGTAATAATGCATTTGATTTCCCTTGGAGTTAATTTTATTACTAAAACTGGTTCGAATGCAACCTAAATTTAAACTAAATATTTGGCTCGAGTTTGCGTGTCTGCTCACCTTTCTCTATTTCTTTTACGAATTAAAAAAATCAATTATTCTTATTACTACTCAAGTTGTACCGAGTGCAAAAATAACTTCATCCGTATGAGTATCGCGAGTAGAAAGCCCAAATATTCGTGGATGCAAAGATGGTCATTTGGTGTCTCAAATCAGCTGGGTGGTCTTCTCCAGTACATTCTAACCTCTGTGGGTGGAAAGAGATAAAGAGGAGAGAATTGCACAAGAGAGGGTATGTCGGGGCAATGAAACGGAGAGGGAGGAAGGAAGGGGTTTGAGGAGAATACATAAGATGAGGGAATCGGTGATGGGGGAATGAGAGATCGCTCAGGGGATAGGGGATGATTTTGATGATAGAAAAATCTGTGGATTTGTTGCACATGAAAAGGAAGTGGGCAATATTTGCAGAAGAATTGGTAATACTCCGGGAGAAGTAGGCGTAAAAATCATGGCACAGCATGATCTGCAGATAGCATCAACAAGGGCAGTTCCATTAGCCACAAATCCTTACATTTTTGGTCCCTTCCTTCAAGTTCACTCACAGTCTTCTTTGCAATGCTCTCATTCTGAGGTTTCTAATTTACCATCATCAATTTTAAACATCCTTCTACCCCAATTTTGCCCTTCTACAAAAATCATGGTTAAACGTCATTGGCAGATGGAATCATCAAGGCCATTGCTACTCGCTTCAAATCCGTATATTTTTGCTCCCTCCCTTCTCGTTCTTGGTCTTTGTTTTAAACCACTCGTAGGTACTACAATTTCAGTCTTAATTTTTTTTAGATCCTACATAGCTAATGTTCCCACTGTTTTGTTCCCCACTATTTTATTTCACTGTCTCAATGGTGGTTTGCATCAAGTAATCTCTTCGCTGAGCGAAATTCTTCCACGGCAGAATTGGATTCCCACTTACTTCACTTCATATACATATATCTAGATTACTGCTCATTTCTTATTATTTCAGAATCTTACGAAGAAAGTTTAAATATGGAGTTGGAGCATCTGCGGAGATGATTGGTGATACTTGGAATTAATCGTAATGATTGTTGTGGCGATATCCTAAGCCCGTTAGAAGTTGAATACGAGTAGCTATTATACCTAACTCTTAAAATTTTGGCTAAGACTTGAAAGTACACTCGAATGCGCGAAGAGTTTAGAAATCACCTGCGATTCCTAATCAATTTCATGAAATTCATAAAATTAGAAAATAATCCTTCCTTTATCTACTTGAACAGAATTATTCCGCTATATATCATGCCTCTACTTAGCGTTTCCTGTCCCCAAATCGTGCCCCTTATTTTATGTTTAGTGCCTCTTGATCCTTACAATTAAAGTGCTTTCGCTCCACGACATTGTTGTCTATTGACTTGGCTGACATTGGACCCGAAACTATTTTTAAATGTACATTTTCAATTGCTCACCGGTTTTTAATGAGTAAACTTTTATTTGCTTTCGTGAACAATCACAGGAACCCTCGAATTCAATGTAAATTTTTTCCTGATTCCCAAAGTAGGTAGGTACCTCGTATGATATAATATGGACTTGCTTCCTATCGCTTTGCATCATCAGGTGAGACAATTAACCTACACCGTTTTATTTGGCATTAATTTCCGGAATACCTTGGGGAAGTGAAAGCGTATTGTTATCTAGGAAGCCGAGTACCCAGCAATGGATGAACCAAGAAAGAAATTTACAGTAGAATAGTCCAGTTGAAAAGGGCATTCTACTAAAAGAAGATTCTGCTTACAGCTGGAAATACAAGCGTGGAAGCAAGGAAACATTTCATTAGAACATATGTCTAGCGCATGCTTCTTTATGACAGTGGATTGTCGACGAAACCAGCAGCAAAGAAGTCTAGGGCGGACGCATTTGAAATGTGGTGCTACAGAAGGATGATGAAATGTTCATCAACCGATTGGCTTGCGGAGATGTTCTAAGTAGAGTGGAGGAAAAGAAATGCTTCCTGAAAACTTTGATTGGAGGACGGGGCTCTTGAATCGGCCATATCTTGAGACATGATAATCCAATGAAAACGGTCATCGAGGAACAAGTGAATGGAAAGATAGCAAAGGCAGGCCTAGTATGAGATATACAGAGCAAGTAGTGAAGGATACGAAAGAAACGAATCATTTAGACATGAAAAGGTTATCTGGTAGGAGAATAGAGTGGAGAGCCACATCAAATCAAGGATTGTTGCATGATCATCATCATCATCAATGGTCAACAATCCTAGGATTGTTTGACGCAGCCCTCCACTCCATTCTTCTATCGGCCAACCTCTTCATATTATCGTAGTTCCTCTTTTCCTCGTCCTTTACGACCTGTTCTGTGTAACTCATATCAAGGATTGTGCGTTATGGTGATCCTTAAATTACTTTCGTTCTCTAAATCTTTTTCTCCTGGAAAATCAGAAATCGTTCTCCGCATTCGAAACGCATATTCATCATCAATACAAATCGTTGTGATTTGTCTGAAACAACCATTTAAGCTTCGGTAAAAGCGAAACCTAAGACTCTCAGTGCCAATTGAAACACCTATTCGCATTGAAATTTTCGGGTTAATAATCTATTGAATGACAAGAGCTGCTTTTCCTCAGTATGGGCTTGTTACTAACCGTACAAAATCTCAGTGGATTTCGCATTGATTGTCACTGGTTTTACGGCAGGGATTGAAGGGATGAGTGGAATGAACGAGGAGTGGACAACTATTTTGATAAAATTCACCGTTCCCGGTGAAACGGGCAGGTGAATCTAAATATTGGCTCTAGCATGTACACATAGGTACCTACATTTGATTTCACATTCATCCGACCTGAAGTAATTGATTATGACTCCATCAACATTCAATAATCCAGAGGCAATGTTAAGTGCGTTGATTTTGTACTTCATTCGTGGTAGGTATTACCTATATCTTCTCAGATACCTATTGTCAATGGCTATGTAATGGTTATAATAAATTATTTTTTTAAACTCTTTATTCGCTTTTTACGTCTGTGCCACGACCGCTGTGTGATGTTGGAAAGGAAGGTGGTTGATTTTTTGCCTGTGGATACATCTTCTGAAGCATTTTCTTTGATTTAATTAATGACATTATATAAATAAAATAAAACTTTATTCTATTCCAAACTAATATTATTAAATGCCACTTGACCGGTTTCGACCTTTTCAGGTCATTTACAAGAGCTGAGTCTGCAGCAGAACAAAGTTTTATTTTATTTATATAATGTCAAAATTCCACCGAGTTTACTCGCCTGCTATTTCTATGATTCATTGGTGACTTTCTCAACGTAGACATTGAAAAGTATAGCAGAGAGTAGCTACACAACCTTGTCTTACTTCTTTCTTTATTCTTGCATCTTTGGTGCCGCATTCTTATTTAATAACATCCACCTGGCCACTTTGGATGATCCCTGCATGGTATTCACAATCAGTTTCCTATAGACCCCTATGAATTTCAATCCACGGAGTCAAAGGCTTTCTTCGAATCCAAAAACACAACGATTGTTGGTTGGTTTTTCTCCATTCACTTTTCTACAATTAGCCTAGAGCTAAAGGGGTCTTGTACCCTTGCCTCTTGTGAATCCGAGTTGGTCTTCTTCGAGGAACTCCTTTGCTTTTCGTTCTATTATTCTGCAGATGATTTTTGTCAATATCTTCTACGCATATGTCGCCAGGCTTATGGCCCTAAAGTGTCTGTGGCTTTCAGCTCTCTACTATTTGGGAATTGGTATGATGATATAATTCTCGAAGTCCTCCTATGTGTTTATTTTTTAAACATATCCACCTACAATTAGGCACGATTTACATTATATCGAAACAGCTCCTAAATGATGGATGATAATTTATCTTTAGGATATGGTTTTGGTCAATGGATCTGAGGAAAATGGACGGTGATCTGAATGGAACGATCATGCCAATACTTACTCCCATTTCACGGGTTAGTTGGATTTTTAAACGGGCAAGAAGTTCGCCTTCTCGGCCGAGTTTGAACGTTCGTCCTCACTCCGGTCCCTTCCTGCCGACGACGGGGAGATTGAGGATACGCACGTAACCGCGAACCGTCTCCGCTTCCATCGCTTCATTTTCGCATATCGGCTTGCTAAATCGGGCAAACTGGATTGGGGTTTGGCGACGCGATAGCAGCGAAGGGAGTCAGTCCCTCCAACCCGTCGGCTGACGTTAAAATAAACCGCAAAATCCTCCCTTTTTAAGGCCTTCCCTTGCACACGCTCAAGTCTCAACCTCCGCCCTCCATCCTCCCCTAGGGGAAAGATAAGAGAGAGCTGTCTGAAATGGACTTTTCCCCCATCTTATCTCTCTCTGCGGGCCATGAAAGAAGGTTAGGGAGAAATATGACGGTCCTCTTTCACGTATCCTTTCCTCCTATTCCTTCTTTTCTATCCTCGCCGAAGTGCAAAAATGAGAAACTACCCCCTCTATCTCTTTTCCATTCATTCCGTACCACCACGGTCTCATTCTCCCTCTCTCTCCCCCTCCCGTACGAACCCACCCTGGGAATCCCTAGTGCCACCCTTTAGGCAGCCATTATCGCTCAACGATCTCTTCCTTAATTCCCGCTGCCGGAAGGACCTGACACCTAAAAAGAACCAATGGCAGGAGCGGATCGACATGGAGGCGTAGCTAACGTTCAGGGGAGGAGGTGGGGTGAAGAAGGGTGTTCACATCTCGTGTCTTCCCCCCTTCCCATTCCCATCCCCTTGTTCACTGGGCGGGGCGTTGAACAGGCTGCGCGTGGACCGTCTGCGCGTCCCAGCTACTCTACTTCCCCCCTATTCCCCTTGTCTAAAGCATCGCTCCCTCCTCCCCGAAACGGTGTGTACCTCTTGCCCTCAGGTCGAACGTGGTTACCGATGGTCTCAAGAGATGGGTCTGTCTGCCTCGCGGTGCATGTTTGCCTGGGAGTTCGTCGTCATGTTTGAAGATACCCTGTAGCGCTGTAGTCGTAAGAGAAGGGTCCCTCGCTATGTGAGCATTGCATCTGCATGGAGCGGTGGAAGCCACCTCTGGGGTGCTCGCTAATACATCCACAGCATTTTCAGGGTGCCCTGATAGCCAATTCGAGGAAATGTGGCCAGGAAAGAATTCGAATCCCGACGGTGGCAATTACTTCTTTTTTTGCATAGGTAAATCGGCCCCTGCTTGAGTGCTTTGTAGAGAGCATTCGAGTTCACTACTCCGTCCGTCGGGAGGGACGTCAAGTCGTGGTTCCCTGGTTGCCTTCCGAGCTGGCTAATGCCGATGCCGGGTTTCTCTCCACCATTCCTCCTTATCCGTCCAATTTCCATCCTTGTAGTAGGTACCTTTATTTCCGGTCTGAATCTCCTCTAAGGGCGGGGACGGACTTGAAACCACAGGTGTTATGCGTCACTAGACGCTCGAACTACAAGATTTTACTTGACCGGTTTCGGTGTACAACACCATCATCAGGTGCATCATCAGACCTGATGATGGTGTTGTACACCGAAACCGGGTGAGTAAAATCCTTATTCTGGTGGAAAATTGCCAGTCTTTTTCTCTCGTTATGACATTCCACCAAATCAAGCCTGAAACAACTACCTTTATTAGTATAGTATCATGTACACACGGTAGACATGCAGACGGTTGGTTTGCAGGGTACTCGAGGGTGTCCATATTTTTCTCTTACTATGCTACCTCATTATAAGTTAAACGTGTTGGAAATTTACCATTTCTAAACAACTAAACGTTTAATTCTTCGACAGAATATACTTTTATCAAAGCAGTAGGTAGGTTATTTTTCAATTTACTAATACTGTTCATGTTCGACATTCTAGAATGATGAGTCAGTACTGCTAAGTACAATTTTTTAGGCGAACTACAGACTAGCTCGCCAAGATTTATATTTATTCGAGGAAAAGAAGATATTTGAATCCATCCGTTCGGTTGTCAAACTCTCTAATCTCACTTTCTTGATCGATTCGAGAGTAATTAGAGTAAGATCTCTAAAAAATTCTAACGTAATCGGAAAAGGATTGGATCAATTGAACTTCAATTGCTTAAAAGGTTGTCTAAATTTTAACCTATGACCTGAATGGACTCGTTTCTGTACCTTCAAAAAAATTGATTAAAGATGCTCTTGATGCTGAAATCATCTTAAACCTACGTATAAATCAGCTTTTGCTAATACTTGTGGCAGCGATTTGCATTCATGGATACGCATTATATGTAAAGGCTCCTTTTCATGCCTTCCTAATAAAAGCACAGTAACACTTGCATTCAACCGCTCAAGTTCACCAAATTAACTCTTTGTATATAATGCGTATTTATTTAATAAGGTGTCCAAAATATAAACGAAAAACTACGGAATCCGCTATAAGACAATTTAAAGGTGGATATAAATTGACGCCCCACATTTTCCGATTCTACTCCCGCTCAACCTGTTCACATAAATTGACTTATACATTATTTACCATGTGTTATTTTGCTGTGTATGGAAATCTTTATCTGATAGAGGCCTACCGTCGTATTGGTTTCTTCATGTTTTTCGGGTATGCGCCGGTGTATCTTGACGATGACATATCGTGGCCAGTGCAGGCCACATCTTCAGGTCAGGTCCGAATGAATACCGTTGTAGTTGTTCCCATTCTATTTTTCCTTGAAGACGTCTTAATGTTTCATAATGGACTCAATATGATTGTCTTATCTTCGTTTCAAAATTTCCATCCTATTCCTTCTTTCTCATACTTCAATGAAAACTACCATGGCAGTCACTCTGTCTAGTCAATCTGTCTTCATCGTTTGTGATAACACCACTTATCAGATATTCCCAGTCTTAACCATATTTAATATCCATAGGATTATGAATCCGAGTTTTTAAAATAATTTTTTTCTGAATTCCCTTGTAAATTCGCCGTTTCTTATAGCCATGAAATTTGATCCTGTCTCAGGGAAGTTGAGAAGAATATACCTGAATATCAATAAAAAGAAAACTAAGATTGTAGTAGGACAGCAGAAGCCAATACCATTGTTAAACAAGGAAAACAAAAATTTGAGGAGGTGAAAGAGTACTGTTACCTGAGAAGCCGAGTAGCCACCGATGGACGAAGAAAGAAATAAGTAGTCAGCAGAATACCCCAGGCAAAGAGGGCATTCTACCAAAAGAAGAATCTACTTACAGCTGGGAATACAAGCGTGGAAGTAAGGAAACAGTTCATTAGAACGTACATCGGGGCATGCTTCTTTATCGCAATGAGGCATGCATAACAGCAGCAGGGAAGTCAAGGGTTGATACATCCAAAAATTATGTGCTACAGAAAAATGAAGAAAATTAAATGGATCGACCGAGTGAGTAACGATGAAGTCCTAAGAAGCGTTGGGGAAAGGAGAAGTCTTTTAAATACCGTAAGAAGAAGACGGGACAACTTAGGGTACGAAAGGGATTCCGTTTATTCCACTAGTTTTTCCATTACATTGTCTAGGACCAGTAAACAACCCATCATTACCTTTTTTTAAACTCTGATGAATATACGATTAATAGAATGGGTACATGAGATTCAATGAAGCTCACGTGTTTCATTGAATGCTTAACTACCTGATAAATGCGACTGAGTGCGCTGATTGAATATGCATGTGACTAACAGAGTGCCTTGATGAATAAGCCTATTAACGGATTACTTCTCCTCGCATTCGACTACGTTCGGTCCACCACATTTCTATTGTGATGTAGAAAATACCTTGGGAAGACGAAAGTGAGCTATTCCTTTTTATTCGTTAGACCACACCTAAAATATAATATAGTAGAATATTCCACATCTTTACTGAAGATGTTAAAATAAACATCAAAACCACGAGCGTTATAGGTAGGTCAGATAGTCGTGACTCGAAGTTTGATGCCCCGCAATTCGACAGTGGTGCAGTTCTTAATATTTCAGGAGCAAAACTGCAGTGTTAGGCACTGAACGTTATCATTTTGGTGTGCTATTTAAGTTGCTGTTTTATTAGTCTCACTACCGTTTGAGAGATTGGGATGAGCCCGAAAAGGTCTAGTGTTCATAGAGGCCATTTGATTCATATTTGGCCATTAATATCTCGGAATTCAACAGTTACACAATTTGACAATTTCGCGATTGGACGTCCGTTTCCTGAAGGATTATTATCGAATTATATAGCACCACTGCACTCATTAAATAAAGCAGAGAGTAAGGGGTGGATATTTTAAATCCCAATTTTTTTAATGCACCTTAACGGACATTCATAGATATGATAGGGGTTAACGGGGGATGATCAAGTTTATTAATATTGATTTTAGGCTTGCCTAATATGTTTTGCTTGAGATTTTTTATTCACCACGCATAAATGCTGTTCCTAAATTGAGACACAGAGCAGAAGATTCAATTCTCTCACATCCTTAATGTAGGTAAGCCCAATTGGTGATTAACCGGCTGATTATGTTAAGAGTCGGTTATAGTAGCTATTATTGAATAATGGATCTCGGCATTAGAGTGAGAGTTAAATGCAATACATATGAATACAAATATTCCATTGAAGCCTGATGTCGCGAATATTGCATGAATCCTTTTCATGGAAGAACAAACCTCGAATTCTCTGCCTACTCCTCTAGTCTCGTCAAAAAACTGCGAGAGGCGTTTCCATTGTGTCTTAGGTATTTTCGTAGCTAATACAGTCGTTTGAGTAGGAGAAGTACATGTGTAAAAATATGAAAGCTATTAATTGTTTTAACAAAGTATGTACCTGGCCCCAGCAATACCCAAACTGTAATACGTGTAGGTTTAAATCTGCATTAAACGCCGCTAAAAATCTTATAGATAAAGAGTCAATTTCAAAAGTGAGGCCAAAATTGAAGTTGAGTGGTTGCTGCCCATTAGTTAAGAAGGGTAAAATGTTAGTAAAATACCAAAAGGAAATGCTGTTAATTGAAGATGAATTGAACTGGCTGAATATTTTTTTTATTTTTAACATTATTTTTAACTACTTGATCACCTGTTAAGATAGTACATCATTTCAAAAATACTTTTAAAAACTTTGCTAGGTACAAAACAGATTTATGATCTTGCTCTGTAACCACGGCATTTCATAAGGAGGCTGAGGTGGTCAGGTTAGTCACGCGCCGTCCAGTCTAAATGTCACCAGCTCGAATCCCTTTCCGGGGATGGATATTTTGCCTATCGTGAAAACTGAGATAGGGATACAATACCTTGGCAGTGGGTATACTTCAAATTTATTTTAATATAATAGTGTTTAGACAATATAAATAATAAGTTACTCAAATCCCCGACGACCGCACTTTATTTTTTATTATTTATTCAATTATACAGTATTGCTGAATCGTTTCATTCTCCTAATCTGGTTTCGTCTAAAAAAATTGATTGAAAAATAAGTACGGATAGCGTTCTTCAAGGCTTATAATACGATTCTTACGCAATTTATGATACTTGTGTCAACAAAATCAGTGACTTTCATTCGGTGTTTTCAATTTTCAAGTCGGTACGCTATGGCCAGCCCGTAGTGATGAAGGTTGCGTTGTTGGAATCCATCGTTTTTTTTAGAGAGAGGCTTTCAAAAAAAGATTTCAATATACGTGCAGAGGAATATGCTAAGGTTTAACCAAGAAATCCACTTTTATTAGCTCCCCACCTTGGAATTCACACGGAAAAATGAAACTTATGATTAATGATCACCTTTAGAAATTTTAAAACTTAGAAAATATAGAAAAAGTCTCGAAGATAATTGTTGTTATACACTGAAAATCAGGAGTTCCTTCAGTGAAACTTAATTTAAAATTGGAAGCTTATGGCTCTTGTAAAACTTAATTCCTGTGCTAAATCGAAAATAGTGCATTTGTACGGAGAAGAGGCATTAGCGCAGAGTAGTAGCTCTAAAATACAATATAATATAAAATAATATAATATAAAATATAATATAAAATACAATACAATTGATGCCTTATCTAACAGGAATTCGAAAATCCCTCTCTGAATGAAAAAAAAATCTCTATGGAATTTACTTTTCAGTTATACTGTTCGATTTTATCGACGGATGGAGTAAAAGTGTTTTTAAAATAAAGCATATTTTTTGCGAAGGATTTTCCACGTTTTTTTTCAAGATGGCTTCTGAATCTGTCTTGAAAATGACGCTGATGCATTGAAACTGAGGTCACAATAAGAAGTGTGTGATAGTGTTTCCTTGTTAATAGAAATAAATTTAGAATTGCATGTAGCCGCTAATGATAAATAAGGAAGAATGATGGTTTTATATACAAATTTAGATTTACTTTTCAACTTACATGCATTCCTAAACATGCGAACCTGCGTGGGCATGATTCTTACCAGCATTTTTCAGTAGATTTTGAAAATTGTAAACATATTTAGTGACATATTCATCCACCATAGCCTACGGTATTATCAATTAATGGCACTCTATAATTTAAAAATATTCCTAATCTTCTGAATACCTACTCTTTAACCAAACAAAGTTTATAACATTTAAACGTGTAGAATGAGGCGAGATAACTTATTTTTAAGATAATTTTCCTAGTACAAAATAGTTGACACCCTATATTTATTACTACTCTCCAAATCATTTCTGATTACAAATACTTAGGAAGTGAAATGAACGCTTGAATTCTCTGACTACGAAGAGGTGTGCGGATTGTTTCGTCAAGCAATAGGGCAGTAATACAATTCACTGTAAAAAGTAGATCTCATTTTAAGGTACAAAAGCGATCTGAATTTCAGATGCAACAATTTTAAGACAGGGTATGTTGAATTTCAGCAGTAATATCTTGTCTAAAAATAAGGCAGGTGAACGGCTGAAAATCAGACCATCCAGAATCCTGCTTCCTCTGCTTCCTGCTCAACTGCTCCTGTACCAACCATCCATGTTCCTGCCTCTTCCGTACCTTAAATCCGTGTTCCTGCCTTACAACCAGACAGCGCTTAAATTCAGATCGCACTGAAAATCAGATCAACTTTTTACAGTGAATGAGAGGGCCTAATAGTGCAGAATAACATATCCTCGTGATAAACCTGGGATCGGTTTGTTGTGGCGATCACAACAAACCGATATTCCGATGGCTCGGATTCGAACCCCGCCAGAGGCCGAGGTTTATTATTGGTGTACAAGTCCCCGCTTGAGGAAACTGTTGAGAGCACTTCAAGTTCAATACTCCGTCCGTCAGATGGGAGGTTAAACCGAGGACTTATTAGAGCCTTAGTTGTCGATTGCCTCCGCTAATATCATCATAGCTTTCTGCAAAACAGTATAGAATCTTTATTTGTCGAATCTATATATTTTTATTTGTCAGTGCAATGATGACCATGCAAAATGGTTTTTCAGATTTTATCTTCAGATGGTTGATGATTGGAAAGCTAAGCCAAGATGTACTTGGAAACCTTGTGTACGACAAATCAACATCTAATTCTAAAAATGAATAAAATACGTTGTGAAGTAACTTTGTGGTATTCCATTACACCAAGGTTTATTTTTACAATACCACAGATTTCAAGGAAACACGACCCGGGTTTCAGCGAATGATCGCCATCATCAGGTTGACCTGATGATGGCGATCATTCGCTGAATTTTACAATACCACAGATTTCAAGGAAACCCGGGTCGTGTTTCCTTGGAATCTGTGGTATTGTAAACGTTTTTAATAAACCTTGGTAATTCTAAAAAGTCAGATAATGGATCAAGTAGTATTAAAATGATTTTTGGAAATTATCTTGCTCATCAAGTTTGGGAAATCAACATGTTTTTGCTATGGTACAATATCCGTGTGGATAACCGTTAAATTGACAACACAGTGTCATCACCGTCACGTGCTTTATTTTAACCTGAAAGGATGACGACCAAGGATTTTGGCACCTCGACTATCGACAGATTAAGATAGATTGCCTCTATATCGAGTAGCGTGGATGAGCACCATCCTGAAGCTTTGAGTTTTTGAAGTGTGTACCTACCTAAGCCAATGCAGTTCAAAAATAATTTATCTATTTCATATAATAAATTTGCTTGAATTTTTTCTGCCCAAGCATTTTGAATATTATGCCCATGCTCTTGGTCTGAATTTCTACGTTGTTTTTTTATATATGGAGGAATGTTAATGGTATCACCTGGCAGGGCCGTATTTACCAAATGGCGTACCCGGCGGCCGCCGGGGACCTCACGAGATATAAATGTAAATATAGCTGTAAGTAATCTGGCGCTTACTAGCAGAGTATTAATAGTGATATATATTTGTACTCATTATATATTGTCTAATGATGCAAGGAAAAGTTTATGCCAAGCTGCCAGGCTGCAAGACTATACGATTGGGGGCCTCATTCTAGATTCCGCAGGGGGCCTCAGAGGTCATAAATACGTCCCTGTCACCAGGACATTAATGATCTCTGTACATTCCTATTACTGTAGCAAAATTTACCCTGGGAAAAAAACATTCACTTTGACCGGAAGTTGAATTGGGATCTCCTTATTTTCCGTAATACTTGATGCTATTCTTCTATTTGTGCGAAAGCGCATGCTGCTAGATAATGTATACCTGATGCCATATCCAAATTCTACTTGGTTTGTGGAAGTATCAGGAGGGAAATTTCAAGTTTTCACTTTGCTGATGTAATGCTGATTTGCATCCGCCTTTATTTTAACATAGTGATAATCCAATAAAGATATTTTAATTTCTGTCTCTTTTCAATTTCAGTTCACAGTCGACTTGTAGGCAGTCTCCCGTTGAGATTTAAGAAGTAAGTGTCATCATACTCATTGGAGCTCGAAGAGGACCTTTTTGTGCTTGAATCCAACGGAACAATTTTGTAAGCCGTAATTTCTCTTCTATCCTGCATTAGTTTGATTATCACCATCATAATATGTATTTCACCTATTTAGATTCTCTCCTCTTCAAAATTCCGCTTGCTCACGATTTACCTTTACAGCTTTTAATATTTTCAATTTTTCATCATAATTTCCATTGTTTTTCTTCCTCATCCAATTGAACGTCTCTAGACAGTTTTTTTTACCTTTATCTTAGAGTTGTTATTTTCTCTTAAAGAGTCTTTTATTTATATTTGAATTGCTATTTATTACCTTGACGTTAGCATACAAAACTGGCATAGTGCCAGTTACAAATTAAACATTTGGAAGTTTTCTGCCCAAAAAATGTAAGGATACGGGATCTTCCTCGTTATAGTGTGTGGTGAAATCTTCTAAACGTCTCTCTATCAGCCTTGCTTTGGTTGATAATTTTACTCACAATAAACGAGGCAGTTTATTTACGGACAATCATCCTTTGCCCTAAATACTACTAGGGCAGAGAAGTGTCTTAAATTGCTCTGCCAGTCAGTTAGATTACCATGGTGCGTCCAATAAAGTGATGATTCCACATTGAAGGCACTATTTGGGAACTTATATGTCTACTATGTTTTCTTATAGTTGATTAAGGAAATTTCAATTGAAATAATGAATCCTGGCAGCTATGAGCCTCAGCTCTCTGAGCCACTGTCACTGACAAAAGTTCATAAAGGAGGAATGAGAAAAGTAAGAAGAGTAGGAGTTAAGATCTGTAGTATTAGGGTAATGATTGCGGTGCTTATGGATGTGAAAAAATATAAAAGACATTCCAATAAAAGAGATAGTTAGTATTTTGTGAGAGCAGATAAAAGAACGCGGGAGAACTCTGCGAGCGATTACTAGTTATATATAGAGGAAAGGAACAGAGTCATCGGTGGGCGGGTTGTTGAAACACTCAACCCCAAATTAAAGTGGAGAGTAAAATGTATAAGAATTAAGTTAACATCGGATTCTTCTTTCAGGGCTAAAAGCACACACGATAAGCTTTGTTATTATTGAATAATGCATGCCGTCGGATACTCAGAAAAGGAAGAAAGAAGCACTGTTTACGACTACAGTGACAACATAGTTGCAAATGTTACAATATGTAAATATTAAATTGCCATGGGTGATTAGAACGTATCTAGGGAAGGGAGGGAAGAAATGAAGCAATAGAATTGGGTCTGGTTTGAAGAAATAAACGCGTAAAGGAAGCACTAATTGATTTATGGCAGAAGAGCGGCTTAGTAATCCATTACATCAGCTTTAATTAACAACTTCGCAATTAATGTACATTAATGATGCCGGTAAATACAGACAGGTACAATAATTATCAAAAAGAATGTACGTGGCATCATGCAAAACTAGAATACCTGTAGTCATCGGGTCTTGCGATATCCCAAAAGATTTTTGGCATTATCTTGTGGAAATAAAATGCCACATGGAATGCGAAACAACTATAAGGGTACCTAAAAAAAGTGAAATATCTTGTCTAAGGTGTAAACAAAAATGAAGAGGATATTGGAAATAGTTTAAAAGAAAAATATTATATTTATATTGAAACGGCATTGAATAATTATTTAGGTAGGCGTTGCATGTTTTTAAAGGGATATATTATTAGTCCTTCTCGAAAATGGACGGATTCCAGCTATCCTTCCATCATTTTGGTGGTCGGTCTTCTTGCTTCCATGAGGATGTTGTCTCTGGCAATGTTTCCGTCGTTCATCCGACGTGGGTATTTAAGCAGTAGTTCATTTCAATGGTGTAAAACTCCGATCTTCGACCCAAAGGATATAGTCTGTTATATTTTTTTATATTGTTTGCTGTCTTCTTCTTACTCTGGACAGAAAGAGAAACATAAGTTTCAACAAACAAACTTTAACATAAGTTTTTTTTCTGTCCAGGGCTGAGTTATCTGTGATGATTATTATTTCCCGCATTTCTGTAGCTCTCAGTTGTCGTCCGGTGTGCGAAGTTTCACAGCTATCGCCACCGCTCGATATGCCATGATGGTATTTTTGAAAACAATAAGGTATATTAATTTAAAATAAGTAAAGCGCGCAAATGACTGAACTTAGAATGGGTTGTTAGGGGGTAAGAAAGGAAACATGAAACCAACTATTGATACTCGAGTGAGGGATACACCCTAGGGATGAGGATTTCTGTAACGGTGTAATTTGTGTGGAGCTAGATGAGGCAGGAACTGCCAGTAAACCCTTCCCCTAGGAGAGCAATAACTATGATCGTGGCAAAATCCCGAATTGAGGGATGTTGGTCAGTGGTAAGGGTTGTGTTTATTAGTTAATATTGCTCGATATTTGCCTGCATGCTACTTACAGGTGATCCTTTTAAAATGCCTGCAGAATTGACCCACTGCTTACTATTTGCCCGTTATTTACCCACTGGTTGGACTGAATATCAGCGTTTAATCGTACCATATACGGAGCAGAAACTTTCTTTGTGGAAGTATTTTGTTCTCCCCGACGACAGCGCATAATTCAGTGCTCTTTGTTTAGATTGGGAAACCAATACTGTCGTTACGATTTTGGCTATTTTGGTAAATTTGTGTGTGTATAGTCAGTATAACAATAAGAAAAAACGTGGAATATTAAAATTGATCAAATGATATCTTTGGAGTTGCTAAACTGTAAATTGAAGATTGATTTCTGACCTGGCATGTTAGAACTTAGGAAAAAACTTTCTGTGTTACTCCTTTTTCGGCCCAATTTTGAATTTAAAAATTACTAGTAATATCTTTACTATCTATTCCGTCGTTCTCAGATCATTCGGGAATTTTCGTGTGAAATAACCCCTTGTATGTGGCTGCTCTTACACCCCCTTGCTCTTGAACTGAACGCTTTCGTTCCTTTCCTGTCTTGAAAAATATTGGATATCCTCTGGTTCCAATAAGAGATCAAGAAAAGATTTTTGTTTGCAGTCGTAAAAGAATCAAATAGTTTGAAAACGTAGAATATCAACATTATGTAAAATAGTATCTATTCTTTGTTACACCAATTAAGAAACCATCGTAGTAGTACTCATTGCATACTGGCCAGAGTAAAGAGGGATACTTGATATGAGGGCAAAAAGGTAAGAGGATATTTATAAGAGAATCACTTTATATGGGAACATTAATTGATTGGTTTTAATAAGGGCCATTGGTGTAGGAAAAAATATACTCTGGAAGGATATCGAGAAATGTGTTTCTTACATGTTTTCCAGCCAAACAGAGAGAAGGGATTTGATTGTAAACTTTTAAGGAAAATGCGCATTTAAAGTTTTACACGATGATTTAAAAGTCTGTTTCGGCACTAATAGGCGCTTCAGACCGGGAGGAAAGGTATAAGGATGGGAATGGAAGCGAAAGGATATTCGCATTCAAAGTGTTTATCATGCTCACGTCTTTTGATTCGGAAAACGTATTGTTCTCCAGAGACGAAATCATGCACATCATCCACAACCCTCGCCGCTGCGAAACGCTTTTGGAAATGGTAGGAAGATCGGGCTCCCGCTGCGATGGTTGCAGCCCTGTCCGCTAGGTGTCACGAGCGTGTATTTCGAAGGGACTCCCAGGGTGGGGACGACGTCATCATCCGGGACGTATTTCCTTCCAGGTGCTGGCAGCTGGCGGTGACAGTTTGTACCCAGACATTCATTTACCCGTACGCGAGAGAAGCTGAGGTGTTTTTTTCTTCTCCTTTTCCAGGGCTGAGAACGGCGCAGTCTGATGATAAGGGACTTGAAATCAATCGCAAGCACGCGTATGATTTGGCCCGTAAAAGTCTCCAAATTGCTATTTTTAACTCGCAGTTCGTGCGAAAATATATTCAAATCCGCAAGTTATTATTTTTTTGTCGGGGTGACAGGAAACCTTTTTGTACTCCCTGCACGGCCGGAAAATTTCTCTTGATTATCCTAATCTTCATTCTTTACCTCATGGATGTAATTATGTTTCGATTCGGGAAATTAAATCTCGTTTGAGCGATGGAATTAAATGGCCATGAAGGAAAACCTCGTCCTTATCATGTCAAAGGCTCGTCTTCCTCCCTGATGAGCAAATGTGTGCTTTAGTCATTCATTAATTTTTCGCTAGAGCGCGATGTTTAGTCAAATGAGTTCCGCGGTCCGAGATTAAGCCGAGATAGGAGTTTTTAAGCGCCGCTAGAGAGAATCTGTTAATGAGACGAGACAACAATGTTATCACGCTACATGGTGAAGAAAATTATCGTCTTCATCCAGCCCGCCCATTCTTTGCTCTGAATAATTCAGTGATCGCTCTTTTCTGCCTCAATCTTTTCTCCTCGTAGCGGATTTTCCTTAACGCAGAGGAACCACGCTGTTCACCCGGATTAAAACGAGGTTCGGAAGCTATAGTTCTCCCCCTAATTTGCCTTACTGTGGTAGTTAAAACAATGAAGCTTCGGGGATGACGTGGTGGAAAATCCTCATAAAATTAAGGAAAACACATGCAATTTTCCACTTAATAATAGTTTTCATGCTCTAACACTTTCGATTCAACTACATCATTATCAGGCCAAATGATAACGTGGTTGGTTACAACTGTACCTGAATGTTCATAATCTACACATCTGTGATTTTCAAGCTTATACCCGTACCCTAGAGCGGCAGGAAATGTAGAAGAATGGGAATGTAAGGGTAAGGAGGAAGCGTGGTGAGGAACCTGGCGTTGGCATTAGTCTGTTACGTCAAGGGGATCATGATTTACGGTCCCATCTAACGGACGAAGTACTGAACTCGAACGCTCTCCACAAAGCACTCAAGTAGGGCCCAATTTATCAATGAGTATTATCTTCCACTGCCGGAATTCCAACCCGGGTCCTCCAAGTGAGAGGTCAGTACTCTGACTACTAGGTACACCAACTCTCCCCCCTATATTCACAATAACAATATGTACCAGCAAACCACCTCAAGCCTGTGTGGGAAGGGGTCAATGAGTATCACATATACGTACATGAATAATTTAATTCTAATTTTAGGTACAAATTTACAGGTTGTTGTGTTTATCACCAATTATAAAATTGATCGAATTCAGGGTAGAATTATCTTCACATTCATCATCATGGTAAAATTATATAGATGGATTTTTCAAGAGTTGAGGTCCTTGAGAAAATGAAAAATTTTAACTATTTGGCCGACGTTTCGGAAAATATATTTTTTCCTTCTTAAGGGCTTTTAAGTTCTTTTGAGGTGAATTTGTTTACAATCCGATTTCGATTCCCAGTCAAGTCACACGATTGTAAACAAATTCACCTCAAAAGAACTTAAAGACCTGAAGAAAGAAAACATATATTTTCCGAAACGTCGGCCAAATAGTTAAAATTTTTCATTTTCTCAAGGACCTAAACTCCTGAAAAAACCATCTATTATATATTAAAAATGAGGTCTGGAAATTAGCTTACCTGGTAAAATTATCTTCTGCAAAAAAATACCATCATCTTCTAGGACAGACATTTAGCGTAAGTATAGCACGCTACGCTTCGATAAATACACGACATATTATGGCAGTCATTCTAAAGAGTACAGAAAAAATAAATGAAAAGGTTTTCATTTACCTATTATAATGCCGTAGTGCAAGAAACCTTCGAAAATGTACATTATCCATCATATTTTTTTCTGATAACTATGATCTCATCTGTTACTGTCTCTAATTGCACACAGAAAAATGCTTTATTATTATTGAACCTTTATTAGTGTCTGTATCTCTTATTTTGTTGTTATGGTCTAACCTAAAATACACTGGATGTTTTAATTTTTACATCTTCACCAAAATGTCTGCACTTAAAATATCTGCATGAGATTTAATCTGTATTCAAAACTACGGTTCGTAACCCGAACGAATTCTTCTAAGAATATCGATACTGTGCTAAACACCCCATAACTGGTTGTCTTTTCCTTCACATTTTCCAATCCCGAGATGGAACCTACCTCAGGTGAATGTAATAAAAAGCCGCATATTCAAGTTGGGGGCTAACAATTGAAAAATATCACCACTCTTTTGTCTCCTCGACATATTTCTCGAGTACTCTTGTAATAAAACCTAGCTCCCTATTGGTTTGGGTGCATATTCCTGCATGAGTTTTTTTCAAAATTAAATCTTCCGTATCACTACCCTAGTCAGAGAACGAGAAAGATTTACAGACTTCTGTGTACGCAATCGAAGAAATATTTTAGGAATACAGCATGGAAATAAATAAGAAGGAAATATTTGTTTCCGGAAGAGAGAAAATGGCAGTCGAAGTCCGCTTCAAAGGGGAGAGATCAGAGCATGTGGAATCTTTCACTTACCTTAGCATATATCGAGTGCATAGGATGGAAGAAGCACAATCATCATCAAGCATTCAATAGCCCAAGCTACTAGTAAGAGTAAGAAGGCATTCATGTTGAAGAGATCACTACAATCAAAGAACATAAGATTGGAGAGACGAAAACAGTATGTCAAATTTTTTTTACTATGTGTTGACGCTCTACGGTTCAGGATGGACCGCTGGGAAAGTTGTTCGGAAAAGAATATAAACCTTCAAAATCTGGGGTTGGTGGAGGATGCTGAATATCAAATGGATGGACAAAACAGAGAAAGGAGGAGGTATAGATAAGAGCAGGAGGAAAGACGGTGTAAAGAAGTGAAAGAATCATAGGAGTCATAAGTCAAAGAATCATTGGGTACACCATGAGGCACAATGTTTTAGCGTTTCTACTGTAATTTCATTGTCATGCGTCATTAATGAGTACTTTTGTACGGTATAATTTTATTATACTTGTCACGAATGTAATCATCTTATAATACTTGCAATTCATCATTCGCTTACAACCTAGCTAGAAAAAAAACATACTGGTAGGTGCTTACTTGTGACATAATTCAATCTGTTATTTAGAGCGAAAGGGAATAATGAGAGTTATCTCTTGGTTGTCAAAGTCTTAGTTTCCCTCAGCTACCTGTATCTACAGAAAAAATAACAATTTATGTTACGGGTGAAAAATTAGCATTTTGAAAATCGCTGAAACGTCCTGCGTAACACCCGCACAAAGCGGAAGTGATTAGCTCATCGTGCATAGGTGCCGTTAAGGAGTAGCCCCCTGGGCTGAGATGGGCACATTCAATCTTCATTATCGTTTACTATGGGGGATGCCCGTCGTTCTCCTCCGTCGTCCCGGGGGCTGAAATTTAAATCGTCGCAGTCGGCTGGGTTGGCTCCCAAACCGCAGTAATCTGTCCGCTCTTCCGCGACATCGCCCTCAAAGAGTGTTGCAAACTCTCCTCTACGGTCCGAAATCGCAACCAGATGGTCCGAATTTCCTCCATTTCACAAGTTCCGTATTTCACGAAACAATCGGTACTTTTATGCTGGCTGATTTTGCTCGTCCGACATTTTTCAAGTTTTCACGAGATGAATAGGATATTGGTCTCGTGATATTACGAAATTGTGAGAAAAATAATGGCTCTAAGCCGTCACAGCTCATATCGGAATCAGAGCGGAAGAATAGAGGGCCTGTGAAATTGTCCGAGAATGCAGGGGTTCTCCAACCCTCATTCTGCCTTCTCCGAACAACTTCCTCCCATGTACTAATATTGTTAACTCTTCTGAATTCGTCTTTTTTTGGCTTTCGACTAATATTTTGATTTTTCCCCACATTCACTGCCCAAAGTCCTCCAATTTTGCTTATAATCTAATTTCGCATGGACTAGGTTTCTGATCTATACGGGTTTCATTGATTTCTTCTACTCGTCTCCATTTAGTGACCGCCTCATGATTTTTCATTATTTTACCTCTCTTTCTAAGTCTTTCACTCGTTTTTGGCCAGTGAAATTTCTCGCCTAAAGTTTGTAGTACGGGACACGTTGTATTTCAAGATAGGTACTTCTTAGATAAGTGGTTCCACCCATTCTAATTTATGCCCCAAAACCTTAATCATTAATCCAGTCTTTTTGCTCTGAGAACTTCATACATTGTATTTTATCGTGATTGTTCTTCATCTCATATTTTTCACACCGCACCTTTAAAGTGCTAATAATTTCCTGATTTCTGTCGCCAATGGACTAACTAGCGCATGAAAATCTGCAAAATCGATGTAAACAGGCCAATCGACTAACCAGAGCATGAACATCTGCAAATTTAACGTAATCAGTTCGAATCCTTCACATTTCCCACTTCTCCATCCTCATTCATGCCCCTCTAACCATTTCCTCCGAGTAAAAATTTTACAAGAAAAACTTCCCACTCATCCCCATTCCGCAAAGACCACGTTTCCGAGCCATACAACCGAATCGGGCGGGAAAGGAAAGGAATGTAATGCGGATCGTCAAAATTCCTCTTCGCCACATATTTTCTCTTCTATATTTCTCAATGCGTCTATTAGTCAGCACCGTACGGGTGTTGGGATGGAACGAACCGGGATAAATCCGTGGACATAGCTGTGTTTTAGAGGATGCGTGTATGAGTGTGTGTGGGGTGGAAGGGAGAATGAAAATGGGAGACTCATACGCAGATGTTTGCATTTCCCCCTTTTCCCTTCCCTCATCCCCCGTGAGCGTCCCCCTTGCCACCAGTGATAAGAGGATCAGTTTCCACGACCGCTGCCGAAGTGTTCACTTTGGCACGCTCACTGGTTTGTTGTTGCTGTACCTCAGCACGCGCAAAAGCCGAACCCAAAGAGCCAAACGCCCGCCGATCCCCTTCCCACCTTATCATCCTCCATTCACACAACTCTCCGGACCTCCTGCTTCGTTTCCATGCTCTGGGTTCATCTCGAATGCAAATCCATCCATTCGCGTATTGCTTCCCCTTGTTTTTGCGAGTGCAGGTTTAAGGAAAGTGTTATTTATTTATTTACTTATTTTCACTCTCGTGTCTCCTTTCCCCGCCGCCGTATTATTCCCCTACCGACACCCTTGTTGTTCCGTCCGAGGGTTGGATGTGGTTGCAGTGGTAGAAAGAGGAGGAATGTGGTTGTGTTTTATCCCCGTTGGGATTGTGTATGATTTAAAAGATAATGCAGACTTCCCTCTAAATTTACACTAATTCTAATGTTCATGCAGTCTGGATATTTAGGCGTAGTGTGATCTTATTTTGACATCAAGCAGGGGGATATCATCCCCCAGCTTGATGTGCAAATGTGAATTGTCATAAGTAAATTCCAATCATAGCCAAAACACCCGATTTATCAACTTTGCCAAGCTTACAAAATTGCAAAACATTTGGCACCACATTAAGCACAATAAACAATGCACTCAATACTTTGCGGCATAACTATGTGGAAATTCATGGTCAAATAAATAATCCAATACCTATGTATATTTCCACTTAATTTTATTTGGCACAACTAGTTTAAACGCATCGGCGTCATTATCAGGTACAAGTCAAAATTTCTGTGTCGCTGGTATATACCTTAAAGAAGCGGGGAGGAAGGGGAGGAGGGGGGGGGGGGTAGAGGTTTAGAGGCGGATGGTTAGGTTGGGGGGGAGGGATTACATTGTTTCGGGTAAAACCACTAGGTGGGCCGGGGATGGTGCTAACGAGGGTGTTGGGGAGGGGGGAGGAAAGGGAGGCCTCTACCAGTGGGGAGTGGTTCACAAACACATATTTCACAATTTACAATAAAAAGTATTTCAAAATAAATAAAATTTTATCACAGTAGAAGTATATAGTCCTAAACCATTCTTCGCGTTGTCAGATTCCAGCCATTTTTGATGGAGCTTTGATACGCGTTTGCTTTAGCATTGAATGAAGTTACTGGTTTCAATTTAAAATTTTTTTCCGTTTTAAAAATGAAAAAAATGGGTGAACGATTAAAAAAAAACCAATGGGAGGGGAGACATAACGGGGTCTTATTTATGACGTCACGCCAGTTGCAGGTCATCGTTGTGGGTGTTCGTCCTGTAGTAGTGATGTTGCTGTTGGGGAGGGCAGCCATCAACTAAGTTCATTTGATAAAGTCGGTGTGTGCTTGGAAAGAGGTGGGACTCTGTGGAGAGAATGAAGGATGGAGAGAAATCCGGCGTAGGTACATATTTCCCACTCCCAAAGGAGCCAATATTCTCCGTCCGACGGAAGGATTGCTGTACTTGTTCTCCACACAGCTGTCAGAAAGGGAAGGGGGTTATCCTGAAAATCATCCAGAGCCAATACTCCATTCCGGCCTCTCGGGATGGAATTGCAGTATTCTATCCACCATGTGAGAGTCCAATTCCGTGGTATCACTACCGAGGGCGAAAGATTCTGCTAATAGATGCATGACTTGTTTGCGTATTATATTTCTTTCTGGATTCAATTCAGGTCATCTCTGCTATCGGGTATTATTGGATGGAATTTTGTGGGAATTTCTCTCTTAGGGAGAATCATGAAGTACATATTTGTAACGCGGGGATCGGATTGTCGGGGAGGCTACAATGCTGGCTTCTCACGTCGAAAGCTTTTATGATAATTCCAAATTCCGGGAAAGGTCGGAATTTTTCACTACCGAAACGGTCCTTACGTAATCGCCAAGTCCAAGCTCTTCAGATGCATTATTTTTTCTGTCAGATTCGAAGTTTAGTCATGTGTCACTTTCAATACGAGTCGGCTAATTTCCACGTCGGTTTTTCTCCACCCTACCTCTGATTCCTAGCATTCCTAACAAATACTCAACTATTGTAATATGTACATATTATCTAAGCTATAGGTCTTCAACCCCTTACCCCAATATTGTACCATTATTATTATTTTCCACGTTACTGCTTTTCGTTGTCAATCGAGGTTTAGACGGTATTGCGTCACGTTACTGCTATACTTCATATCTTGTATATAGATAAAAATGACGTGAGAGCGTAACAATTGCAGTGGATACTGTAGTATTTCAGATATCAAGCGTTCTTTTCTCACACTTATGTTGGCGACTAGACCTAGAATACTTTCGCAAACTCCTGTGATTCAGGGAGAGTTTTGAGTAAATGACCCGATGCTCTTAGAGAACACGAATTAATTTCTTTCGCGCGTAATGTGAAAAAGAAGACTGAAGAGAAGAATGTAAATTTAATAGATAGGCTAATTTAGATGCCGATTAGAGAGCTCTGTAAAATCAACCGTAGGATCGAAGACCGATGATGAATTAAATGTGGGTGTTAGAAGATAATAAGTACATACATTATTTTTCTTTCCTTAATCAGCTTCCAATATTATATTGTGTCGCTGTATTCCACCTTTAATTTGTAGACCTGAAGCTTTTATTGGTTTATCTGTTTCAGCGTTCATCTCCTTGTCCATCCTCTTGTTGATGTAGGAGCTCAAGAAAATCTAAATTTAGTTCATTGATTTGCTTTTAAAGAAGATGCTGTATTTTGTTTTATATGTGAATCATATTATTTGTGCAGTAAGCTTTGTATCGGGTTTTTTCTCACTCCAAGGAAACACATAAAATCCTTATTCGTGATATTCATGTTGGGCGAAATATCATCTGCAGGATGTATGCATTACTTTATGTTGGAATTCTATTTTCACTTTTATATTTCACGCCATAATTTATCTATTGGACCGTTACTAATCGGAGTAAAATATGTTTGCCAACTTTTACGTTTACGTGCTACTTATATTGCCTCGAAGTGCTGCCTCAGCGTCAGTTCCATGGCTCTGAAATTTTAGATCTTTAATGCTTACTGACCAAGTAAAAAGATGTAGTCGAGCGAAAGGACCACGGTTAAGGTCTTGGCAGAGGGCAGAATTAGGAGAAAGAATCAGTTTGTTAGAATCGCATGATTGAGCAGATAAGTAGAGGCAATACGAAGATTTAGATGGCAAGAAGGATAGTTTGGTCAGTTGGAAAAATAGAGGCATGAGCTTAGCAGATAGAGCAGGTAAAGAGAGAGATTTATTAAAGATGGTGTTAGGTTACCCGTGCTTGAGGATAAGGTGGGGTAGGAATGCGAAAATCTGCCATTGATGGGGTGCACGGCAAAATTTATATAAAACAAGTAAGTAAAACGTTTAAAGCAAGTTTGCCCGATCATATTTCGAGAGAATGAAATGTAAGCTGAAGGATTAGAAATAATGCAGAAAGATGAGAGCCGAGCATTCGGTATTCTAACCATATTATTTATCTCTAGGTTTGGTAGCTGATACGAATTAGCACTCGAACAATCTACATCTATCTACATCTACATAATACCCTGCAAGCCACCACGAGGGTGTGTGGCAGGGGGTGATTTCTCACCAAACATGCACTACATATCATGCATTAAAAAGGAATAGTATTAATATAGTAGTCAGAACAACACTATTTAAAAAAAAGATACAAATTGCTAAGCAAACATGCAAAAACATTCTGTTAGTAGGGTTAGCTTTAAGTACTCATACCAACATGCAGCTACCAATGCTATTCATTGCTACTCTCTGATAGGACATATTTACCGTTATTCGTGTCTCTAATTGTTAGAGGGAAAAATGATGTAGAAGAAGAAGAGATGTTCCATTATTTCTAATTTTTTTCCTTTATTGCAATTTCTTTAAGCTACATGGCAATATTTTTTAATGTGGGTTGCTTTCTTGGCACAGAAAAGGGTTGCATATAAATTGTGAAAATCATTTTACCCTGTCTTTTTGTGTCTCACTATGAAAATACCTTAGCTAGGGTGACTACCTGACAAATTTATCTTATCTGAAGCTTTCGGTCTAAGATAGTTGCTGAGGGACGGCTGGTATTTTAAATGTGCATGAATGTGTTTCAATTCCTACTTTTTCAGTCGTGGCTATGCCAAACTATATTGTATTACGACTAAATATAGGTTTTTACCGGCATATGTATATACCAGCAACACGGCTCGGCTCCTTATCGCTTTTCTAGCTTAGGCATAACAATAGTCTGTCCACAGAGCTTTAGAATGCGTAAGATAGCATTATCGTTATATTAAAATGATAATCAGGAGAGCAAAAACTGGATATTTATTCTCCAAATTCTGTCTGTTCCTTCGTATCCCTAATCTTAATTGCTCTCGAGAGTCGTTGGGACTCTCGAGAGCAATTAAGATTAGGGATGTTCCCTGAGAAGTGCAGTTCTAGAAGAGTTCGCGTGGTGACACTTTAGCGTCTACGTGAATGAAAGGTATATGATCCCACCCATTCTGTCAAAATGAGTGCACAGTATGTTTCTGTCGATAGTTATTTATTCATGTAGCCGAGGCGAACAGGAACGATTTACACAAAGATGAGAGGCACACAAGAAACTGCCTTGTTTACCATTGACTCGATGTATATTCTATGCTTTTCCAGCTTGCGGATTAATCACTTTGCTCGGCCTCTTTTACTCTCATTGATTATTTCATAATAAAGATAAATGGTTAATCCTTTGTGCGCCTCAAGCAAAATATTATTGTAAAAACAATCTCGCGTTGTAACACGCGACTGTCATCTTAGGCGCCGACGTTGAAACCCTACCCCCACGTCAGGTGCGCTTATCCACACACGTTCTCGCCTCGCTTTATCCCACACTCAACTCTCTGTCCCCTGCAATCCCTGCACCCCCCCCTCCCGCACAAAACATAATCTGTTTATACTGGGAATTGTTCGCGCTCCCTGGTTCCCCGGACGAGTTAGAAACGGGCGAGGGGAGGAATATTTTTTTCCCGCTCGTGTGCAGAGATTGGGGAATGCGGAAGCTGAGGAGTGTTGGGCTGATTAAAATTCGCCGCCTCCTTGTTGTCTTTTCTACTTAACCATCCGACCGCCTACCTCCCTCCCTCTATCTCTCCCCCCCTCCCTCTCCCCTCAGACCCTCTCCGCCTAACTACGCACCCGGCTCCGGGTCACAAACTCCCACAGCCGACTTCGTTCGCCCTCTCTACCTCTCCCCCTCTCGGGCTCACGCGGACGTGTGGAAGTGGCACCTTCACGAGGCAGCCATCTGCCCTACACCCACCCTCCCTTTCCGCCATTTGCCCTTCCTTCACCCCCCCCCCCCACCTCCTAAAATGTGACGAGGGTTTGCCCAAACTCGCGCGCGTGTGAACTCGCGAACACTCGCATGCATGTGAGCACACCTCGAGTCGAATACTTTCCCTTCTCTCTCT
This sequence comes from Platycnemis pennipes, assembly GCA_933228895.1. Taxonomy (NCBI): domain Eukaryota; kingdom Metazoa; phylum Arthropoda; class Insecta; order Odonata; family Platycnemididae; genus Platycnemis; species Platycnemis pennipes. The sequence continues at coordinate 62,038,046 of OW121853.1, forward strand.
CATCCCTTTTCCCCTTCCCACATTATAGGAACCTCCGACCCAAGTCCCTTTGCTTCCTTCACTCCCCTCCCTCTGTCCCAACAAAACTGTCAAATATTTGTAAACTTGCCATGTCCGTCCCAGAGGGTGATTGCTATCACTGACCTGAAGACATGGCATTCCTTGGGGGACAATTCAGCTACCCGCAAATCACGAGAGACCTAATTTTCAGCTAATGCAGGTGCCACACAATTGTGTCTCATTCATCATCGAAATCGCTCGCCTTGCATTACAGGAGAAAAGTTAGGACAGTAGTAAGTTTTTGGCCTAACTTCATGGAATTCCTTCATGATATATTTGTAGGAATAAGACATAAGGTTGCAATACTACAATAAGTTTATTAATTCTTTAATTTGTACAACTCCGCTATTTTATGCAAAATGTCAGGTAAATATAAAAATTGAAAGTGAAGTTGAACCAAGCTGTTTTCAATTGTTTTGTGTGTTTGGAGGTAGTTTGGAGGAAAGCATTACATTCAATTAATTCGATCATGATTCGGAGACGGAAATGTTCTTGCTGCAATCGGTGATGATAGCAACAACAAAGGGTGCTTTCAACAACTCGAGGCTGGGAAAGGCAATCGTAATAAGGTGGTGGAAAGCACAGGCTTTGCCCATTGTCTGCGAAGAAAACCTTCGTCTCTCATCAGTGCTCTCCATCCTGCCAAATCCTCTTGGGTCTCGGGGGATGGCGAGAGACTCCCGCTGCGCGATGGAATGGCACCTCCGCGTCACTTTAAACGAATATTCCGCGCCCAGAACGTTTGCCGTCGGGAATGGGGAGAGGGAGGTAGGACGGGACTCCGGGGTAGCTGAATGCATAAAGGGGACGCCACCTTGCTGTATTTGCCTTGATTTGGTTACGCGATTACCCTCCCATTTCTCTCTCTCACACTCACCCACTCACTCCCACTGTAAAGCCCCCCCCCACCATCTCTTCTCTCCTGGCTTTCCATTAGGGATAAGGTATCGAGAGAAAACATCGAGGGTTTTCATCTCAAAAAGCACCCGGGGTTATACACTATCGACGTGGTTAAGTCGTCGATACCATTCAGTCGGCTGTTCAAACCGTGGATTAAATATAGATTTGACTCGAAAATATTGGTTCGTGATTCTTCGATACCTTGTTCGCTAAGGTGAAGCATTGAATTAAAATAATTTTCCGAATCTGCATATGATTCTCATCGACTTAAAATACGTAACATTCATAAATTAGTGATATTTAAGGCTGATAAATGATGTATTACATTTTTTGAGCACGTTAACTATAGTAATAGCTGCTGTTCTGCCAATTCATAGCAGTTAAGTCCTGTTTTTAGATGCTTCAACTGCTGAAGTTGTACCTAACCGTCGGACTTAAGTAAATACTAAGCCTATTCCTGAGAGAAAAACAACCCGAATGCATAACAGGGGATGTAAAACTGGAAGCTCTGAATTGCCAAGCTAGGGTGGTACCGACCCGACCGCCGCAGTTAGCCAATGCCGATTCATAGGCTATCAATACTCCAGTCTATTATATTCCTTTAATGGGCGTACTTCATATCCCACTCATCCTCACCAAAATTCTGTCCTTCCATTTTTTTTGGATTCACCATCGTCCGAATACTTCAGTTATATCACGCAGGCATCCTCACAGAATGCTTGTGCTCGAAAAATTTTCTCGTCCAATTTTTGAAACTATGAATATTGAAACCAGCCGCTGAAGCCAGGTCGACAACACGCTGGCCTGGTGTCTATATGGTCGCGGGATACAATATTGTGTCCCGGATACAATATTTTACTGACTTGGATGTAATGGTCTTCCTGAAAATTTTCTTGGAATTAAGTTTAAGTTAGATGATGGTGTAAAATCAGTAGTTTGAATAGGTATATTGAAACATAACTGCATTTCCTCATTTGTGAGCCAGAGGCCTCGGGATTGTGACTCAGAAACGTGGAATTATCAGAAAAAGAATTATTGGAATTTAAGGTCTTTAAGATACATGCTTGCTGAAGAAATAAAAGCGCTAGCCAGGTAGAGAGGTTGAAGAATGTCTAACAATAAGAGTTGAGATGGTCGGCGGGGAATGAAGATTATTCTGAGACTACAGAATTGTCAACAGGAGTGTATGGAGGCGTTGTAGGAGGCAAATAAGAGTCAAAGATGCTGTACCAGACGGGAATGATAGATTAACGTGGATGAGGGAAATATTAGTTTGGGAAAGATTAGAAAGAGGGAATTAGTTTGGGATGAGCTATTTAGAGATAGAGAGTTTTTAGATGGCGTGACGACAGGCAAAATATGTAAAGATTCGAAGGGCTGTGCTTAGTAGAACCGTGGATTGGATAGGATGGAAGGTAATTCACCGACTAAATTGGCGGAGAAATGCTGGCAGGCAATTCATTATGCACTTCATAACTCTTCCAATGCCGGTAGAATACTTATGATTATGAATATGATTGTATTTAAGTGAGTATTTGGGGGAAGCTGCAAAAGGTAATAGAGATGGAATGAATTTGTCGATGAAAACAATTATAGCTCAAAATGCTCATCATCTGGAACAACATATATTTATAAGCCTTTGGCTTTTTTAAAATCGATGGTCGGCAAGTTTACTTGGTGGAATTTAGACATAGTGAAAAAAGAAAGTACTTAGTTAATTCCACGATTTATTTTGAATGACTCGACCGGTTCAAACTTTGCAGGTCAACATTCAAAATAAATCGTGGAATTAACTAAGTACTTTCTTTTTTCACTATGTCTAAATTCCACCAAGTAAACTTGCCGACCATCGACCGGTGAATGACTCGACCGGTTCAAACTTTGCAGGTCAACATTCAAAATAAATCGTGGAATTAACTAAGTACTTTCTTTTTTCACTTTGGCTTTTTACCTTAAATTTGCTTTTATACCCTTAGTCCATGCCTTTCAACGGGGGAAAATATATCGATATTTAGATTATCTAGCATGTGGTACGAAATATCGTTGTTATTAGACCATTGGGCATCAATTCGGGCGTTTCTGCATCCCTTAAACAACCGATATTTAAAATATCTAAGGTCTGGTTCTATCTATCTATGTTTCTAGAGCTTCGACCGTTAATGCTGCGATACCTTTTATCCCTATCTTTTAGCGACTGAAAAACAACTGGTATTTAAAATAGATAAGATATGGTATCATATATCGATGTTTTTGGCATCGGCCGTCGATACCGGCGCTTATGTCTCCCATCCCTCCGTTTTAACTTGCTGCCTCAATGGCGGGGGATATGAGAATCGCTGCCCTCTTCCATCACCGAGCCGCGGCCATTTGTTTGCCTTTCTAAGTTCATCGTGGGTCTGTGGTGTGGGGAGAGCAAGAGGGGTGGTTTCGTGCCTCCCCCTTCAACCCCCCCCTCCCCCCTATGTCTCTCGTGAACCCGACCTCCATGCCCACCCATCACTTCCACCGTTCGCAAACCACCGGATGAAATGCAGGCCCTCGTGGAAAGCACGCAAACGCCGGCCTCGAATTATTCCTCTCGCCCCTTCCCTGCCTCGTTACTCGCGCTCGCTTGCTTGCTCGCAGCGAGGGAGATTAAGGGAGAAGCCCTTTCCCCATTCGCCTCAGAATCTCGTCAAAGGGCCCCAGTTCTCCCCAGCGAAGCCGGACCCGCCCTCACGGTGCACGTCCCTCTTTGACCAATTCATTGCCCGGTCCGTCCGAAATGTCCGAGCTCTCGGCTCTGGGGAAAGCTCTGCGGGCGGGCCCTTGGGCGTTTCGTGGATGACCACTGAGCTATTTGAATGCGGTGCACACATTGGGTGGTCAGTGTGCTGTGTATCTACGGTGCACCCGTTGATGGGATGGAGAAAATGTAAAAGAAAAATGTTCATTATTTTTTAACGCCGTGTCAGGCTTCGTTGGACTACTCCGTACCATTCGTTGGAAGCATTATTTCTTACTTTCCTCGAATACAACGAAAAGCCCAAAAAATTGTTGCAGCAGATCAAATATACTTTGGGGATCACAATGGAAATAATATCCGTTGATTGAACATTGAAACGGCATTTAGCATTTAAGATCTGAACCGGCTTTTTAAGACCGGAAGAGAGAAATATCGTAGGTTGGTGTCCGTCAGGGCCAAGCTAAGCGAAGAAAAGAAGGGACACTCCGTTAAAAAACCTTAGAGAGCTACTGTCGATAGGTTAAATTTCTGCGTGGAAAATACGAAATCATAGATTCATTTAAACTCTTTTGGTTTTGTTCGCAGTTCATAAGCACATCCTTAGATTTAAACTATCGCGGAGGTATTTTATGTGTCATTAAAATCAGAAAAATTCACGTAATTCTTTGTGATATTTTATAGCGTACTACCAAAAACACTACATGCATCGAGTTTCCAACGCCCTCTTTGTCGTTGGAAATACGAGTAAATCTTAAATTAGAGGCAGTGAAAGGGAGGGAGGGAATAAGAGCGGTGCAAAGAATAGAAAACATGAAAACAAGCTGGCCGCTGTTGCTACGTCGGTTACGGTCCGGCAAAGGTCGCGGGTTGGAATCCCAGCTCGGTCGTGGATGTCGTTGTGGTTGCAATTATTCGGTGGAGGGGACCGCCAACTGATGCAATTTGCATCGTTTAGGATTGGGGGTGATTAGGTTATAGATGGAATTTTTCAGGGAAAGGAGGAAGGGCGGAAAGAAACCCGGCGTCGGCATTAGTCTGCTCATATCGAAAAGCCTCACCTCAAGGGGTCCACGGCTTAGCGTTCCATTCGATCAATGAAGAACTGGACGGGATGGTAGGCCAGTACTCTAGCCACCACACACCCCCTATGCCCTCAGTAAAGAGTTTAAAATCATCTTCAGTATGGAGCACTCCGTATTATTTTAGATGAATATACTAAAACTATCAAAACCTCCGTGCAGAGAAAGCTGGGGAAAGCTCTGCGTATTGGATGTCGTGTTTGGCTTAAGTTACGTTGGACGAATAACGTTTTTTAATGAAGAAACTGGGACTAATTCTTCCCCCTTTATATTTTCTATACAGATTACACTTCATAAATTTAACCAGCAGCTGAAACAATGACTGTTCCCAACCATAATATCGGTCTAGTTGATGGTGGTAGAGTGCATCAATCCCTTACTGAGTAAGTCCAGCGGTTGGAGAAATTAGCACATAAGGGTAAGGGGGTCAGCATCTTTCCTGTACCACCTGAAGTTTCTCAGGAAAATTCGGATTGGGTCTCGTTGAATTCGTCTTAAGAGCCTTATTTTGTTTAAAACCAGGACCCTTCGATCAATAGACATTATCTTAAAAACATACCCCACGGGCTACCATACCTTCTCAACAATAAAATATTTTATGGAGCATTTTTTAGACCGGTGGCCTATATTACCATGCTCTACATATATATTGTGAAAGATGGTCGAAGTAATTATAGGCGTAATCCTAGCACACTTTTTAAAAAGTTGATCCATTTACGTAATCATTGTCTAAGAGTTTGGTGAATTCAGAAATGACCGTCCCTCCTTCAAATGTTTTGTTCACGTCGTCCCTACAGAGCTCTGTCCATTTGTTTTTTTCATGTAGTGCCCCTTAATCTCTGTGGTTGTTTCGTAACTATTTCGATTGCCTGATTTTGCATTTTTTTCAACGTTGATGTGGAAATGTTTCACAAAAGCGTTGAGCTTGAACCTCATCAGCTTGTAGAAACTCTAATGACAGTGACATGCAGTTTTTTTAACTGAAAATCAGGATTTTATGCAGTTAAGGTTTTTGTCAGAAATACACTCGATCACTACCACTTGTTCCTTTCGCAAAATCATTTCCCCCAAGAGTGTAACCAGAAGAAATCGGTTTTATAAAATTAGTATAGTTTTTAGGATTTGTTAAACAATTTAATGTATTGCGGTGAAATTGATTTAGAATCTGAAGAGTGAATTTTTATCCTGCTTATTAGGAGTCGATGAATAGAATAAACTTGGTTATATTCCACAAAACGTTTTTATTAACCGACCGGGTAAGCTCATCTTCAGGAGTTTTAACCCCTGAGGATGACCGTAGAAGGTCGAAAACGGTCGGTTACTAAAATTATATACATACATAACCAACGGCAACGGCATAACCAACGGCTGTGTCTCCGTTACATTCTCGAGATGATCTGAAATTATGAATTACCAAATTACCCTCGATGTATATACCTCATGGGTAAAACTTTCAATTCAGCGTGAGGTGCATTAGGTCAACGATGAAATTGGAATAACATACTGAATATGCATGGCAGATACGTTATTATATTCAAATCATACAAGGAGCCAATAGAATTGATATTATATCAGTGAAATTACTTATTTAAGTACCTTAGTTCCTCTCACTTCCGAGATATTGCAGCAGTCGTTGGTCTTAAAAAACTCCGCCACCATAAATATATCTACTTTCGGGTGGTTATTTGAGTCGGCTTTTTGGAAATTTAATTCTAAAGACATCTTTATATCCAGCTAGAATGCAGGCTGCCTATCGATTTAAGTTATCAATCCTTTCTGTTAGCAGCTCTTTCACTCTCAACTCAACGCTCACATGGACGACTACGAGCAGATGACGTCACACACCAGTCGACGAATCGCAGGACGTTTCTCCTTCTGCTAAAATCTTCGGTATTATGGCAATTTTATTTTAATATTATTATATAAATAAGCATTTTACTGCACATAAACTTATGTTTTTCTTCATCCGTTTTCATTCCTCTACACATTAAAGAGAATTTTTTTATAAAAAAGAATTTATGCAAACACCCCATTCATTCCAGAAGGTGAACTCGCCAACCATCGATTTTATTAGGAAGTGTTATCCTAGTAGGAGTAACATCCGGTTTCTATCCGATTATAGCAAAGTTTTGTTACTTGAAATGAAGAAATGTTTGGGAGTGGATGTTTCAGCATACCATAAAATTACATATTCTGTATTAGATTTTTCTATAGGTAAATTTTGTTCTGAAAAATTACGTTTAGAATTTTTTAAAAATCTAGAGTTACAGGTACCAAATTTTTGGTTTTATTCTGGGCATTATATCTAAGTGAATACAAAAATGTTGTACTTACTTTGCCGAATTGGTATCAAGTACTGAACTATTTTGAACTATACTTGCCTTCTACCGGATGGACCGTGAAAAAATCTTTCGTTCGACCCTAGGAAGTTATAAGGTTTTTTTTTGGGCTAAAGTTTGGGTACTGGAAAATAAGATGGGCAAACGACCCGGGGAAAATTAATTCATTGGCAGCGATCCGTGGACGCGAAGAAGTTGAGATAATGAAAAAAAATCGAAGCACCGTGAGAAATAGATGGGGAAGGGGAGATTAGGACCTGGTGTTTGAGATTTTTGAGGCAAGAGGCTCGTATCGGTGATTGTTATCTGGATGTATATATGTACTGGAGGTAGCATCGCCGCTGATTTGAGAAGTCTGCGACCATCTTTGTAGGAACGGGCATTCGGGCCCGCTACTCGAGATACTAGAACGAATGAAGTTTTTTTTCAAGCGGTGAAAATATGAGTGGTAAGGTGAATAACGGCATAAATTTTCAAAATTCGTAAAAAAAATAATGGCATGAATTTTTTTACATCCTCAAATAAACAGAAGAGTGCGCAAACACACCGAAGATCGGCAAATATGTTGCTTGGATATTTTTAATTCTATCCGGTTTTATAATAAAAATTAGTTTCCAGGCTAATAAAATGCTTTAATACTCCTCTTAAATAGCATTAGGAAGATTAAATGATGCCGATGCGATGAAATTTGGGTTTGATTTCGCTGTTAGTCATGTTTTAATACACATTCAGCCTCCATGAGAGGCCGTGTAAAACGCAATGTTTTGCACGGAAGAGGTTGTGCCAAATCGTTCCCAAACACACCCATTCTGGTTTCACTGTTATCCATTGACTAGCATGCCAATGCCTCCTCCAGTACATTCTAATCTCCTTGGTTGTGATGGATCGACAGGGCAAGGGGGTTGGGGAGGAAGGGTGTTTGGGGGTAGAGGATGGAGAGACGGAGGGCCGCATTGACAGGTGTACTTGGGGCATTGGCGCTGCTACGGTTCCGGAATGGTATCATTGCATAAACCATCGTCTGTGACGCCAAACAACGTCTCAATCAAATGCCCGCGTATATAGTTTTTACTCATATCCCCTCCGTCGTTATCTGGAAAGTATCTGGTGACTTGATGTCATAACTTCGTTTGTAAAGGTCTGTATTCCCAACATGCTAGAAATATTTTGAGAACACTCACGTATTACGCTCGATTCGATCAGTAAAATAAGATTGGAGAGATCGACTGCCGTATGGATGTATTTAAATGTTCTTCTTATCGAGAACAATAAAGTGTCATAGGTAGCGTAATAACCAAATAGGTAGATCTAATGTAGAAAGAGCAGCCTGTAGTAAGTATGAATAAATTCTAAATTCTAGTTACTAATGTGAAATCAATAAGGAATAGAAATCCAAAGATCGAATATTTTAAAGGGCATAAGATAGTGGAGGGAAAAAGAAAACGTATTAAAAATCCCGAATCCCTGGTCTTAACAATAAACCTTTATAGTGGACCATTACATATTGTAATAATTTTTTATTCTCAAAGTTAATAACATTCAATATTATTCCCACACTCTCATAAAATTAGTTATGTGAACACAGGGACCCTTGTTGGTCGCAAAAGCTCATCCTATCATACAAAAAACGGAAGGAAATGACAACATTAAAAAAGTAAAGAGGACATGCAACTAACAAAACAACAAGACACTCCTTTACTCGGGAATATGAAGTGACTTGGCTCTCGGTGATCATTCAGTCTTGAGTGGAATTCAATCATACGGTAGCAAACCGTCGATTACGCAATAGAACGCGTGATTCTACTCGTTACTAATGTTTAATGTAACTTCGCATCTCTAATGTTAATAAATCTCCGTAATCCAGACAAATGTCTTACTCATAAAAAATAATTTTTTTGTAAATCTTAATCATTTAGCTGCCAGTGGTTGTTTTATTCGCAATTATTTGTGTTGATAGGTACACCTGTTTTCTTGCCCAAAAATATTTTTCATTTAGTTTCATGAACCTATTGAATGTTTGGTGATGAGTTACCTCCTTCCGCTCACCCTTGATGTTGCAAGCAGAGTATGTACAATCTTGGTATGGATTGGCTTCGAAATCTCATTAAACCTGGAAAAATGAAATCTATTTCTAAAATTCTCTTTTTAGTTTTATTTTTACTCATCGCTTTCAAAGTCTTAGCGCCACTGCCAAGGTTGCCACATATCTGATACACTGAAAAGGACGTTAAGACTAAACGTCATTGGTGGGTGAAAATAAATTATAAGTGGAGTTGTATTAAGACTTTTCAATTCCACCATGTTTGAACCAAAGAAATCTGTGTGCGATGATCGGAGGAAATATGATTAGGATTAAAAGCAAACTAAGAAAATACTTGAAACTGTAGAGTATTGGAGAAATTTAGCGAGCACATTCCTAAAAAAAAGTGAGAAAATAAACCAAGCACCCGCGAAAAAGGTGAATGTATGTTGAATATGGTGGTTAAAGATGAAGAAAAGGCCAGCTGTGATAAGGATCGATGGAGATCAAATTTGGCATAGGTTAAGAGTCAGGAAGTTAAGGTGTCTATTTTTTACAAAGGTGTTAAGGCTCTATTTTTTACAAATTTTATCTGCATTCAATTGCTTTGACTAGTCTCTTTCGTTCTGCTTTGTAATCGTCATACTCTTGACAAGAATATTGTTGTTTATATTTATTATTCATTACTTCAAGAATCTTCCCTGCCATGTATTCAGCCACGTCTTCATCTCACACTACTCACTCTTTTATGTAATATACTCAAGTGCGTGTGGTTCTATGCCTGTTCTGCCCACGCGTGTCCATAGGAGCTGATATAGTTATGTCATTGACATTCAGTGAAGAAAACCTATAATCAACGCCTACGTAATTGCAACGCCATGATAATGAAAAAAATATTCACGAAATGAAGCGTCTACAATTTTCTTTAGCAAAAAAAGTGAAAGCAGTCGATTCACGAGAAATGAAATACTTTGCTGTCCAAAAAATCAATTAATTTAAAGGCGACCGATGTTGATACAGGGGATTATCTTCTGCGTCAAAACTAGTTGAAGTAAAATAAATCCTTCTGTTGGAAAGCAAATTTTTTCTTTTCTTGTGAACAGTCATGAATAAGCTTCAACAAGTGAAGACCCAACCCGTAGTATATATAAAGAGAATTAATTCGCTCGTAAAAATTTCATTTGTGGCAAGCATAGAATTTGGAGCCAGAATAATAGGTTTTTAATAAAAAAATAATTCAGTTCAAAGAAAACATCGATTTTCAAAAATAAAACTCTCAGGTGCCTATAGTTAGTGTTAATCTGAGACTATTTCAAAGACTAGGTCGGGAAACTTTGGAGACCGGAGTTCGCTCTGCATATTGTAGCTAAGGGATACGTGCGAATCACATAGCTTCGAGGCGTAACATGCAGATAAATTTCTACTCACACACATCAACAAGACAGCTTGCATTGACATAATTCAGGAGATAGGGAGTGGAGTGAATAGTGGACCTCATTCTCAACGAAGTCATTTTACCAATTCAACTTCCAAGACCAAAATTTAACCAGAGTACCACCAACAAATTCATTTTCCTTTTTAATCTGTTCATTCCATCGACTCTTCTTATCCATTTTTGTCTCTTTTCCATGGCTGATGATCTGATATCGCACTCTAATATGCGGATTATTTTACTATCTATTGGTGTCGTGGATAAGGTGGGATTAGATGGACATGGACATTCTATGGACATTTAGATAATTCTTAACATCATTGTGAATAATGATCCACATTTCTTTCATTTAATGCTCTTCTTTAGTTCCGCCGTACTTCCTTTTTATGGGAACTCGCTGGCATGGAATTCTTTCCACGCAATCCTTAGACATTTCTAAACACCATTATGATTTTGTCGCATGAACCCAACTATCTTTAATATGATGTCCTCCTCCATGCTTATAGCCTCTCATTTTTCTGCACAACCTGTCTTCTCCTTCCTCTTCCACGCTCACCCAACATTCTTCCCTCTATCACGTCCATCAAAACGCCTTTGCCCCTTATTACCCATTCACTTTCTCTGTCTTCTTCTAATTTCTTCAATCAGCTTCCTATCATCTCCCACCATCCGCAACACTTCCTCGTGGGATGTAGATGTAATATTTTATTCGCGCACACCTTGCGTGGACCCTCTCTCAACCTTTTTAATCCCTCCCCTTCCACCGCAGCTGATTGTTTGCACGGAGACGAGGGTGGGGGTGAGGTCCGGTGTCGGGGCAACCAGTTTGTTTTCATTTGCTGCATTCACGTACTCGGATATCCCTGGTTTGGATGACTCGCGTTTACCGGCCGTGTTGGGGGAGGGAAAAGGTGCTTCCCAACGGGGAGAGTGATGCCTTCCCGCCCGTCGCCAGATAGATCGAACCCGGAGATTTCTCCCTCTCGATGGGAATGGATTCGAGTCGGGAAGGATTTCGGGGGCGGTGAGATTGGATGTCGGGGAGGAGACGTCCGATATCCGGTCTCTCATTCCTCCCACCCTTCTCTCTATCTCACTCTTCAAGACGGAAGGAATGAAACGGACTCCATCGGCCGATGGGATTGGCTCCGTCGTCGTTGCGATATCGGGCGACAGATGGAATTGGTTTCGGTGCTCCGGGGTCGAGTAACGTTTCCTCCAAGATTTTCTCTGGCGACCGAACTCATCAGGATATCCTTCGCCCTTGAGGCGCTCGCTAGACAGCGCAGGATGTTCGGGTAGATGTGTTTTAAATACAAAAGCCGTATCACACGAAGTATTGATTGTATCACGTCAATCAGTGTAAAATTGTCAAATTTTCGTGGATGAATGTGTGAAAATAGAACGGCACAGTTTTCCACTTAGTGGTCCGTTCGCGACGTTTTATACTCATTTCTAAATGCTATTATTACATTATACTTCGTGAGTCTATAGATTGCAATTATCATTGCGCATCTTTTCATGCATCAGACTGCACAGTGACCAGCCTTGAATAATACAGAAGGAGGATTCGAGGTGAGTTTGACCGTATGCGTTTGAACGGGGCCTAAACGAGGCACGTTGACTTCACGGCTTACTCGACGGACGCCGGCGAATTCTCGACAGAGATTAGATATAAAAAACATCGCGCAGTAAAAGACCTAGGGGCCCAACTCTAGCATCTTTCGTTACGCTATAACGAATGACATTCGTCGTTATGATAACGTCATCCGTTTCTAGTTATTCGTTTATCCACATTGATAATAAAATATGACGTTTTCGTTGGTAACGAAAACGTCAATATTTATTCGGTGACTAACGAAAGATTCAAGACTCGGGCCACTAGTCTTTCCGGGAAGCTAAGGAAAATGCTGGAAAGCCCGTATCGAGGTACTCAACCGCGTACTCAACGCTGACCCAGGAAAACCCAATTTAAAAATTCGGATAACTTACAAACCCGAATCTACATCTATTTAAATGAAAAATGTGGACAAATAAGGTGGTATAACAGGGGGAATCATTGCCAAACCTGCACTACATAAATACATGGAACTAAAACGCAGAATTCCTCGATGTTTTTCTGGATGAAATAGGCTTTTATTAAGGGATGCATATTAATTTTTACTTACCCGAGTATTATTTTGAGCATGCAGCGAGCAAGTAGGTAGACAAATGAACTAATTACTAGTGTACTTTAATTTATACTACCAACAGATACACTTACCTATCCGGTCTTTGTTTTTATGCATAATTTTCATCCATATCGTTCACTGAAAGAAATGTATTTGTAACCGATCTCTACGGCAGTCTGTCTCTATAAGTTTATGTTAAAATCAAGTCCATTTCTATACGAAAGGGTTCAAAAATTTTTTTTGCTACGTAGTCTCAATTCAAATTCACATAATAGATGCTAGTACTTTGCTGAAATTTAGTCCGATAAATTGAGCAGCATTCCGTGAACGGGATACCGATAATTTATGCTCCATCCCACGAGACCGAGATTCTGGTTAGTGTCATACTTAAAACACAGTGTGCCATGTTACTTTTTCACTTGCCAAATCATTACAAACAGACATATTAATATTGGAATTTCTTAGATGGCGATGTGTTGCATAAATATTTGAGGAAAACGACAACATTTCAGTGAATAAGAGATTGCGTTCAAGTGGTGGCTAGAGTAATTCCAATCCCGAGGTCTCTAATCTCAGAAGTATCAAAGATTTTTTAGTATTGTTCTCTACCTGGGTGCTGCGTTAAGAAATGTTCAACTAAAACTTTCTCTTTATTGGATCGGACGTTAAATCGTTGTCCATTTAGCAAATTTATTTTTGACATTCAAAGGTCTAATGTGGACGCCCGGTTTCACACGACTCTTATTCCATTCTCCAAAGCATTCCTGCCTCTATCCTCTATCCCATCATCCTCCTAACTTCGATTTATCATCTTATGTGTCAGTCACCACCTCGGACATTACTTACAACCTTAAGCAAATACTTTGAGGTGGACTTTTAGAATAAATCATGACTTTTCGGGTAAATTATCTTTGCCAATTTCTTAGGCATTAATAACCCTATCAAAATATTGCTATGAGACCTGAGTCAAAAAATGAACGTGTGAAAGCAGTGGGAGAAAAACTCAATCCATATTCCATTCACCATCTTTGGAGCGAGAGAAGTTTGGTTCTCAAAATACATTCGTGATATGATTCTCAAACTGTCCTGCAACCGGCGTCAAGCTGACGATCGGTCTCCGTCCGATTCGTTCCTTTTTTTCCGGTCGTATGAGATCCACTCCGTGAGTCCTACGGACTCATTCCTCATGTCGCTATTCCCGAGATCACGGCCGGGGTATCTCGAACGCGTGGCCTCGGATCACGTCCGCCGGAACTTTCGTTATTTGTCAGTACGTCCCGCCGTGAGGAGTCCATCCATTCTGACACCGCACGTATCCCAACGCAACGACACCTCCTCCTTTCCCAACCCCCTGCCGAGCGAAACATAACATGCTACAGTGCCTGAAGAAAGATAGGAGGAGAGGTATCCTTATGCCGAGTGTCAAACGCATGGAACGGTCGATATTGGAGGGAGGTGAGCTCTTGTTTCTTCTCCAATCGGAATCGCGATTTGCTGACTGCGATGGAGTCCTCTTAAGATCCAGACGGGCAATCGAGTGAATGAAAAGAACGCACGTCGCACGTTACTTTTCGTTATCTCATAGAGAATAAAAAGGTTTGACACGATTTAACTGCAGTACAAACGCTCATCTTCCATCGCGTGGGTATTTCGAAGCGGATGCAAGGCGGTATGGAATGATTCAAACTCTGGCATACCGATTTTGGCGAAGAAGAGAGAATAAATTGCGATGCTAATTTTGCTGGAGACATTGTTCTTGCTCATTTGGGTACGAATAATGAAAATTATTTGAATCACCTGCCAAAAACCGGCAGAAAATAAATAGCCTGCCTGTTCAAAAATAATACTCGGGTGAATAAAAATTAATGTGTATCCCTTGATAAAATCCTATTTCTTCGTAACAAAGTACGAGGTATACTTACCGACCTTGATACTTTGGTTGTCTCCTTTGCAGAAAAAATCATAATTACTTGTGTTTTCTGGGTATTGTCATTCTGTAAATACCGATAATAATGGAGTGGTGTGTCTTTAAACACATTGAAACGATCATTTTGTACCTTTATCAGGAAATGTTAGAGAGAAAATTGGTATCGACATTAGAGTACACTTGATTACAGATGTCAGGTGGTTTATCTGACGGACAGAGTATTGAAATTTAATTGCATTTCACCCAGCACTCAGTATGGACCGGTTTCTCCCTGCGATTGCCTCAGTATATATGATGAGGTGGCCGAGTGGTTAAGGCGTTGGACTGCTAATCCAATGTGCTCTGCACGTGTGGGTTCGAATCCCATCCTCATCGTTAGTTTTTTACATATTTACCAGCAAATTTCAATGTATTTCACCTTTTTAATAGTAAATAATTTGCCTTTAGTAAACAATATTTGCAATTATATTACATTAATATCGTCTGTCATAATTATTAATACCTACAACATTGTATGATTATTTTTTGCCCATGATTTTTAAGTTTGGGGTGAAGATAACGTTCAGTAGATGTAGTCGTCAGAGTAGACAGTTGATTGAGAAAAGATTTCTGTGGGGAAATTCATCCTAGGTTGCTTGCGATGTTAGTTTCCTATACGTAGGATGTGACGTAATAGGCTTACCGGAGGCGAATAGTCAGTCAGCCTCTAGGCGGATATTTCTCCTAGAGGCTGATTATCCTCGTTGGACGTAAAGCTAAGGGATAACTGTACCCCATTAAAAGTTCGATGGTCCCAACATAACGGTTTCCGAGTCGCATAAAATTCACTTTACCAGTATTTACTTGGTGCAAGTTGTTGATATTCATTTCAGAAATAACAGACTTGATAGTCCTCCAAATTTTAAATTGGTAGCACGACGCATTTCACCACACTATGGCATTATCATTGGCCCATTATTACACCACAGTATGATGAAATTCGTGGTGCTGCCAAACCAAACTATTGAGGATTACGAAGTCTAACATTTCAAAAATGAATTACTCAAGTACCTTTAAAAATATATCACCAAAGTCTATGACTGAAAATAACTTAAAATACTTGGAAATACTGTGATATACTGTTCTCTTGCCGGCCGGTGTGTAACTACTTGAGGTGAATCCGCTTTAAGGTTTGTGAATACTCTCAGAGCTTGCAGAGAAAGCATAATGTGAAGATTTGTCAATACACGAGGTAAGGTTTTCAATTGTTGCCGACGTGCCGATGTCCGAGTCAGTCGTCGTCTTTTGGTATCTTCAGAGCTGAGTGGACTCAACCGCAACTCTGAACACTTCTTCAGCAATGGATAACCTGACCCGGTGGAAAACTCGAATAATTATCACGAGCCCTCACAGAGGTTGTGACGCGAATCTGACGTTTATCGTCAAAAGTGAAACTGACAAGGTCTAATGTCACAAGAAGTCGGTGGCACCAAATAAAAAACACAGGCGTTTTTCTCAATGTTACGTCTCATCCACATCTACACAATAGCCTGTAAGCCACCACGAGGGTGTGTGGCAGAGGGTGAAGATCATCAAACATGCACTATTGACATGAAACTAGGCTACTACATGCATGGCAGGGACAGTAAGAGCTTTAAGAAAAACAGTAGTAAAGATGTAAAATATGTGGTGTGCGAGAAGCACCATGACATCTGAAGGGAAACCAACTTTCCAAAATGAAGACGAGTCATCAAAACCCTTTGGACATGTATTTATTCGCTATCAGTGAGGCGGACGAGGTCACGAGTTGCCAAGTAGAAGGGCCACAAATGGCATTTCGCGAGACGCAAACTCGCGCGTTGAATAAAGGACCCGCCTTTTATAAAAGGAATGAAGATCCTGGCACATGCAGCAAATAGTCCAAATATGGCTCCAGCAGACCATTTAAACGGTCTGAAGAAGAAGATCCGGAGGATCCTGGGTTCAATCAGCTGTTTTCCTTGGGCGGTCAGGATTTCCCCCTACTCCCCTCACTCCTCCCCACACCCAACCTCCCCTCCGTCATCCATTGCAGCCAGTTCACATATCACAAATTCACGATTATGATAGAAGAATCGGTAGTGGCTTTGGCATGTATCATATGTGACTGCCCATGAGCTTGATACCTGTATACTGCACTAGATAGTATTTTTTGCTTATTTTACTGTGAAGTAAAATAGGATTCTGTACTTTCCGAGTTATGGTGTATTGTCTGAGTGAAGATCTCTCGGATTTTCCACAGTGTCACATCCTTCAGAGCTGACGTTTTGAAGGAAGACCCATCGTATTCAGGGCGTTAATACAGTTTCTAGATTTTTCGCCGGTATATGTTTTCCCCACCTCATAAGCCGCCTACCGTACTCCTGATTAGTTAACCCTCATCATCTGCTTGCAAGTTCTTTCTATTGCCTTGATGACTGATCTCCATGTCTTGCTAAGGGCAGCTTGTGTCACAGTTAACATTCGTTCCTTCAAGGTAAATTTTGGTCTCCGTAGCTAGTCGGTCTCAACAGTTGGATCGGCAGAGTAATTGCAATGGTGATTTGTATGCCATGCCATGCCATCGGGAGATGGCAGTATAATAATTTTTTCCCGTGGATATTCATTCCTGAGGCCTTCTTATTCACGTCTTTTAAATTACTTTCTCGATGTAGGAATCAAAATTTTAAATAGCTCAAATCACTTGAAATTATCTTGACATGGCACGTTAAGTAGAGAACGCTAGCAAGTAGGGACCAGTATAACCATGAATATTTTATTCCTTTGCTGAGATTCATTCCGGATCCTCGGAATGAAAATCCAGTTACATAACGAGTTATATCGTAGCTAACTCAACAACTCTATTTTCTTTCTCACTGGTGGGCAAAGAAAGACTGAGAGAAAAGTGATTTGTCGACCTCCGAGAGTCGACGAATCAGTAGTCGGCAAATGAAGGGGAACTCATGCTCACCTTGGAGCAGGTTTGTCCCATTGGAGCCGTTGGTCTCGCGCAAATGGCGCCCTCTTGAGTTCGGTCCATTACGGGAACTTGGCTCTGCCTTGTCAAGGGAGGGGTTCATTGCCCATGCGGCATGCATATTCATTTAACTCCGTTTCCGATTACATTCCATTCGAGCGCATCGCACAATCTTCGTGGGGCGTAGCCACTCGGTGTCTCGTCAACCAGTCTCCGGGGTCGTCATTACTGAAATCGATTATTCCCTTCGATTTATCTTTCGATCATTTCAGGAGAAAATATCCCCTGTCACCTTGACGCATTCTCAGTCTCCCAACGATTGTCTATTGTTTTGTTTCAGTACCCTTCTTGATCCACTTCATTTTCAAGGTTTAGGTTGTGACGAAATGGATGGATGATTAATTGATGGCTTGTGAATTTTAAAACTAAGCGCATTGATGCTAAATGGATCAGAATCTAATTTTTAATTACATGCTTTCCATTAGTCTCGCTGCGATACGCAAAGTGCATATTCGTATTTGAAACTCGTCAAACGCATTCCTTGCAATATCGAGGATAGTGATAAGGCGAGGTTATCTTGAAGGTACCTGCTACCGCGTAATCGCAAGTCATAACCGGGACGATAATGTAGAGGGATAGAATGACTGCTATTAACCATCATGCGGAATAACTCATGGTTGTGTGATTAGAACTGGATAGGGAATATGCCGTCTTATTCTTGGTGATGCCATTCACGGGCCACTTGATTACGAAATCGTAACATCTTGAAATTATGCAGAAGAATTGTGTGTGTGCGTACTTGATCATCTGTTTCAGTTCTATTCAGCAAAAAGATACTTTAAGAAATGTGCTATAACTAATATGTCAATTATTGCATTAAAAACATTGTTCTTGCAGATTAAGTTACGATGAAACTCCTTGAAATTAAAGGTCTGTGAACTATAGTTAAAAATCGTAAAAGGGAAGCAAACAAGAGCCTACTAGGATTTCCAAGGTTGGGGTTGGCCTAATTTAAAAATCAATTACTTTGCATCACATGGATAATTCCAAGAATGTCTAGTGGTTGATGAAATGAGAAAGATTATACGTGTAACGGGTATTACAGCTCTTGTAAATTGGAGGGGTGGGCGGGGGCCTTCTGGAGCCCCCCTGGCACTTAGACCTCTTTAGATCCATTGTGCCAACCCACATTTAACCTGCCCGCCACATGCAGACAGGGGACAAGAGCACCGCGGTAGAAGTATGGAAGGGGGATACCCATCCAACCTCCGTCCGGGCCCAACGTTGCTTAACTTCGGTGATCTGACGGGAACCGGTGTATTTTTTTTTTTTTTTTTATTTTTTTTCATTCAGACAAAAGTATTAAAATAAATACAATATATATTACTTTTTTTTTTAGTTTCTGCTATGGTTTAACATTTTAACAGAAGAGAAAAAAAAATTTAACCTTGCAAATCAGTATATAGCATTTTTTTTTTAAAACGTTTATATACAAATATCTATTAAAAAACATTTTCTAACCATTTTTTTTGACTGTCAGTTGAGGGTACCCATTTATTTATATGAAATATTTTTGTTCTAAGTTCTTCTATTATATTTTCCTTTTTATTTTTGTTGTATAAAAAATTCGAAACCAGTTCAGATATTATAACATTTTTACTGCTTGGGAAGAAGTTAAAATTCAGTTTAACCAAATCCTTGTCCCCGATGTCCCTCGCTCCAAAGGTGTCAAATTCTTTGAAAATTCTTTTAATTGTTTTCCATTCGCGGGATTCCGGGGAGCAGCCTAGGACGTGGTGGGTCGTGTCGTCAAGACGTCCACAAGCGGAACAAAGTGGGGAATCAGTGAGGCCGAATTTGAACCGTGTTTGATTTGTTGGCCAAAGGTCATTTAACGTAAGGAACATCTCACTTCTTTCTCCTGCGGGGCCCCTCAGCTTTGAGAAATTGGCCCATGATATCTTTCCCGGTGGGGGAGGGTCCCCGATATATTTTCTTGTGGTTTCGTTGTCGTATATTTTTTTTGTGTTTTCTGAACCTGAGTATTTTATTATAAAATCTTTGGCATCCTCGATTGTCTCACGAAAATAGCGCATTTTTTTTGCTTTAGTTAGGCTTTCGGTTAGTAGCATTATTCTTGCTCTATCGTCATTTCTAGTAATATCTGCTATGTTTTTTAAGAATATTATTTTGGCCTTTCTGGAGGCGTTTACTAGTTTTAGACCACCTTTCAATGGCGAAGCATACATTCTTTCCCTTGCGACTTTTTTTATGAGGCCACACCAGATTATTTCATTCGTATACTTTATAATTTCTGAATTCGCTTTTGCGGTCAATGGCCAGACATGGGCGGGATACCATATCACCGGGAGTAAGAATTGATTTACTAAATTTATTCTACCGGTTATCGGTATTGTGTGCTGCGCTGTTCTATTAATGTTATATCTTATTATTTTTGTGACAAGTTGCCAATTTCTTTCGACCGTTTTAAAGTTGTCCCTTTCCCACCATAAACCAAGGATTTTCAACCCATTTGTACGAGGCCAGCCAAAAGTCTCTTTTAACGCCACCCCATTAATGTTCAGGAGTTTTGATGTTGTCCTATTAACTTTAAGACCCGAGTATTCGTATACTCGACAGATATCGCTTATTTTCTGTAGGTCGTTTTCACTTTTAATAAAAATCGTCATGTCATCTGCATATGTGACCGCCGTGTATAGTTGTCCGTGTTTTCTTATTCCGATGTTTTGCTGTTCTAATGCCCTGATCATTGGGTCGATTGCTATCGCAAAAAGCAGCATTGATAATGGGCAGCCTTGGCGCACTGAGTTTTTTATTCTAAAGTTTTCTGATTTTGCCCGTCCGATCCTGATTGTGGATTTAATCCCATCATACATTATTTCTATGACTCTAATTAGTTCTGGCGGGAATGCCATTTCTTTCATAATTTTCCTAATCCACTCTATGCGAACTAAATCAAAAGCTTTTTCAAAATCGATGGCTAAAATCTCCATCGTTAGTGTGGTCTTTTCTCCTATTGACGACAAATAGATATCTCTAATGAGCGTGCACGCATCAATTGCGCTCCTTTTTTTAATGCCTGCATATTGATATTTATTTAATACTTTTTCTGCTAGAAGTTCCATTTTGTACCTAATTATATGCGCTAAAATTTTGTAATCACAATTTAGCAACGATATTGGCCGGAAGTCATCCAGGGTTTTTGGGTGTTGGGTTTTTGGAATTAGCCTAATCGTCGCCGATTTCATCTCTTCCGTTAAATGGCCTTTTTCTATGATTTCGTTAAATACTATTAAGAGCGCCGGACTTAGTTCTTCCCAGAAGTACACGTAAAGTTCAAATGGGAGTCCGTCATTGCCTGGTGCCCTTCCTTTTGTTAGCACATGCTTCACAGTATTGAGTTCGTCCTTGCTAATCGAGATCGAGAAACTCTCGTCTTCGTTAAGCCTAGGGAGGGGTGGGATGGGGGGAGCTTCCTCCTCTCTCCACTCCCCGTATCGGTTGTATCGCTCTTCAAAGTGGTTTTTCGCATTGAGAAGAAGGTCGTGCGGTGTGGTAGGGGTCTCTTGGTTGCTATTTCCCGCCTCATTAATTCTTTCTGCTTCCCTCATCTCCACATTCGCAGTCATGCGTCGTAGTGTTGCTAACGATAGAGCTTCCCATCGGTCCTCATGGATTTCTCTCTGCCACGCTCGCGGGGCGTACTTGTTTATTTCCCAGCGAAGGATTCGTCTTTTAAGTACTTTCATTTTCCCATTAAAATTTTTTGGTTTATCTTTTGACATCATCATTTCTTTAAGCGCTTCCCTATAAAAAGAAATTGTAAAATTTTGTTCTTTGTAAAAGTCTCGCGTAATATTTTGGAGTTTTTTAGTTAGTCGTTTTTTAAAAATATTTTCCCACCAGAAGAGTGGGCTTTTTTCTATCATTGGGTTATTTAATAGAGTTTTGATCTCGTGACGGATTTTCTCTAAAATATCGTTATCCTCTAGGATTTTGGTGTCTAGTCTCCAAGTTCTTTCCGCCCCTTTTTGCATTTGTTCGTTTTTTTCCCCTTCGCTTAGATTTATTTCTATTTTCATTTTTACTATGTTGTGGTCTGAGAGTGTACAGGGGATCGTTTCGAAGGTTCTTATTTTTTTTGAGATTAGATGCGAAGTGAACAGGTAGTCAATTCGGTTTCTCGAGGTGCTTCCACAGCGGGTGTACTCAATCACGTTTGGCCGGAGCGCACAGGCCGCATCGGTTGCCTTTATTGATTCAATTAGAACCCGTAGTGCTTTGGACGTTTGGTAGGTGACCTTCGTTTGGTTTGCGTCGCTGTCTTCCCTTCTATATATTGCATTTAAATCGCCACCTAGGATTGCCTTTCCCGAAAACCCGATTAGATACGGTGGCAGAGTCACAGTGAAGAATACGTCTCTCTCTCGTCTATTACCAGCGGGGGCGTATGCGTTCACGATGTGTGTGTCTTTGATCATTAAGGATATTATTCGCCCAGACTCATGCCTTCGCACGTTTCTCACAGTTAGATTCTTTTTTACTAGGATTGCAGTTCCCAAGTGTGAATCCCCGAAGTTATCAAAGGTATTGTAGTTTTGGTCTTTCCAAATTGCTCCCTTTCTGACTTCCTGGAGCAAGATGACATCGGGGAGTAGTTCCTTAAGGCTACTTTTTAACATCTCTATTTTTTGAGGGTTAATAACCCCGGCAACATTCAGAGATACGAAATTGACGTGTAACGGGTTAGCAATATTCATTTTACCCTCAGCTGACTCACATTTGTTTTTTTGTGCCATTTTCTTGTTTTTTGGTGGTGTTTCCGTGGTTCTCCGGACTCTCCCAGGAACTCTCCGTCCTTGAGGGTGTGATTCCTCGTTTCGCGAGCTTGACATTCAGCCTCGTGGCCCTTCTCGGTTCCAACGTCAAGGCTCCTTCCATCTCCGATTGTCCGGGTTCCTGCGTGGTGAGGGACCTGAGAAAAGAAATTTTGTCTGGGAGCTTCCCCCCCCCACCCTTTCTCTGCGCCGCCCCACCTCTTTCTTTCCCAGGAGCCGTTTTATTTTTCTTTTTGGTTCTCTCTATTAACTGGGGTATTCCAGAGCTTTGCGTTTCTATATGGGGGGTCATGTATTCTACTCCCGCAAACAAAGTTTCCCCCGAACCCCATAGACTCCCCAATATTTCCTGTTTCCCTCCCTCTCTCGGGGCCGTTGTTTTTAATTTCTTTCCTTTCTCTTCTTCAAGCAGGGGCCCCTCTCCATACTCTGCTCCCCCCTGGGTCCCGGCACCAGTGTACTGGCTAATCACTTGGGCTCCTTTCCCTGGCTGCTCCCCTCCCTCCCCCTCCACTGTGACCTCCCGTTCCCTCCCCATTGAGGCTTCCCCAGAAACTAGCCCATCCCCTTCTACTCCTACCGCCTCATCAAGGGACGCTGCAACAGCCCCATGCATTGCTGCTTCCGCCCCATTCTCTGAAGACCTTGGGCTCCGCTCACTGTCCAGGTCTTGGGATTCCGGCATTCTCTGTCCCTCCTTTGCGGTGTGTGTCGGCAGCTCCATTTCATCCTCCCCGGTCTCCATGACCTCTACGTCGTGGTGTTGCGTTGACCGGCCTTCTCCCTCATGCCCTTGTGCCTCCTCCTCCGCTGCCTCCCCCTCACGCCGCCCCATCAGCTCCTCATCTGCATCGGGGGTTGCGGCTTCACCTGTTTTCATGATTTCCATGTCTTCTCTCTCTCCCTCATCCGCCCCCCTCCCGCCGTCATGCTCCGCCCACCTCTCTGCACTGTCGTACATTGCTATGTCTACCTCCAAAGTATTCTGCCTATGGATTACTTCCGCAGCTGGCTTTTTGGCCTTTTGTTTTCTATTCTGGCGTCTTTTTCTCTTTTTTTTTTGCCCATCGGGCACCACCTCCTCTCCTCTCTCGTCCAATGATGTATGCGACTGGTTATCCTCTCCCTCACTTTCGGATGGATCAGTCACACTTATTGGTCCTGCCGTCCCCGATGGTCCCGGTCTATTTTCCATTGTCACCTCCTCTTCTCTTCTGGCAATCGCCTCCGCGGTTTCTTCTTCTTCTGCAGCGTCTCCTCCTCCCTGCCTCAAGGCATCTACGTATCGCGTAGACCCCATCAGACGTGGACATTTAATTCGCACGTGGTCGAAGGCACCACAACGTGAGCAAGTTATTTTTTGGCCCTCATAGTGTATTAGGGCCCTTTCCGTGGATATTGGTATGTAGCTAGGAATGTCACTTTCCAAAATCACTTTAACTGTTCTAGTTCCTGTATAACAGTGGTATTTTAAGCTACCTCCCCAGCGGTTTTCTTGGTATCCTACCACTTTTCCGTATTTTCCTAGTTCCTTTTCTACCTCCGACCTCGTTACTTCGAAGGGAAGTAGGCATACTTTTACAAAGGTTGCCCTTTTCGTAGCCTCTTCAACGGACGCCTTACCTAGTCTGTTGGTTCTGGAGGGGAAGTCTAGGTCTCCATTCACCTTCCCCAACACTCGATCCATGATCTTCTCTGTAATCACCTTCACAAAGATTTGTTTTCTGGAGGAGCCGAACTGAATCCCGGACACTTCTTCTGTCGAGAGCCCAAGATCAACATGAATAAAATCATGGACCTCAAAGGCCATCGGTGCACGATCCATTCCTTTCACTGTTATCTTCAGTGTGTTCTTCCGCTCGACCGGCATGTCGGGAGCAGAAGAGAAAAGCACTTATTTCACTAATAAACACAAAATGGATTTGCGTGCCTAGGAAGATCCTAGGCACACACAAAAGCACGTGTAGGCACTCGATTAAGTGGAAAATTATCCACAGGAACGTTATAAAAACGCTCCCGGCGACCGAGAAATTCTCGATCGCCGGTGAACGAAACACTTGACCTTCGCCGCTCAGAACTCGGGAGCTCGCCGAAGGCACGTCCTTCTCCTTCGAGTGTATTAACGTGGCTAGGCCCTTGCCCATTACAGCTCTTAACAGCCTTATTATCAATTCTATTATTTTCCTGCTTTTCTCTGTATTGTATTGAGTGTTCACGATCTCCCTTAATGGTATATTTAAATTTTAATTGAAACTAGTCTAAATTTCGGCTCAATATTTTGGCTTGTGTTCTCTTTTTCAACAAATTAAATTTATTCGTTCTTCATATTCAGTCAATCTCACACGAGTTACCATGGCTTTTATTCTTTTCTCACGAACTCCTAAAACAGTTTCATCAATTATTTTTTAGTAATTCAATTAACCTAAAGCATTTGTCGCAGTCAATTTTTTCTGTTCGTAATTCTATAGCATCATGAGAGTACATCGTAGGCGAGAGATTTCATTTTTCCTCTGTGCAAGGGAAGACTGTTTTGATATTGGATGCTTTTAGTTCCCAACGTAGTGACAGAAATGGGAGTCCCTCATTTGCATCAAGCACATTTATCTTCTCACGTTATGCGTCTCCATTAACGAGTCGCACCTCTTTATATTTCTCCGGAGGAAAAACTTTTTGTAAGATTTCGATCATGTCTTTATTCAGACGTTTCTCCTTCCACTCAGTATCTCATCTTCAGTCAGTTTGATTAGCTAAGGCTTTCTCTGAATGCATTCATGTATGTACTACATTAAACCCAAATAAGAAAAACATGAGGCTCCCGTAAAGGTAAATAAGGCAAGAACCACTTAAGTGCTCTTGTAATGTAACTGGACTGCTAAAATGACATACGTTGTGGCATACGTTAAACAACCAAAGACATTTTTTACATTCATTTAATGTTTCTGCAATGGACTAGATTTCTTTTGTGGTTCAAAACTATGGATCTGATTGATTCGGATACATTTGCGGGAAAAAACCTTTCCTCATGCTCATAAGCCAAGAGATTGCAGCTGCAAAAGCAAAGCTACTACAAAATCTTTAAGGCAGATGAATAAGTTCTTCCATAAAGATACCAAGGCGCATAATGTCATTTTCTTGAACTGAGAAACAGAGACTAGTTATAAAGGTGAGAGTACATGATATGTTAAAAAAACGTAGGTAACTGACGACTTTAGCTTTTGCGAAATTGGGCATAGTACATACTGCAGATATTATTGGGGAAATGGGCTTTCATTATGGACTTTAATGACAGGAGTGAACGCACTATTAGGCCATTAGGTCCGAAGTAAGTATGTATTGATAAAAGTATTGGTTAATCGTAGAGAAATGCCTTGCATTTTTTCTAAACCTTGACCTTCAGAGTAAAGGGTGGAAATCGATCGGAAGTTTCCGAGGTGTGATGAAAAGGAGGGCGTATGAAACACGTGAGCAATAAAGGCTATGAAGTGCTTAGCGTAGTGGCAGAGGAGCAGACGGATGTTCATAAGTGGATGAGCAGTAGTACTTGCTCTTTTTGACCCTTTTATTGTTCCTCTATATGGTTAAACCCTCAGTCGCATGTTTAGAGCGTAATGGGCTATTTCGTCTACATGCATGATGTTGGTAGCGAATTAGGCCGCTCTTTGGACAGGGAGTGGGGGAAAATCCCGAATCAATTCTACGTACGTACTATATGTAAGTCACGCGATAGCCATTAGAATTAACCACCTTTGAAGGATCGGTAATCAGTGGTGGAAAAATGAACTAATGGAGAAGAGGAGAAGCACATACGAGAGGTCAGATCGAATCTTCTATTCTCAATGTCCAAGACGTAGAGGCTCAGCGCTTAACGACAAATTACATTCACCACGAATCGATTTGTATAGAAAATTCTGTTTCCTGTAATTTAGGTATCTCTATCCACTCATTTGCATGGCCACTTGGTTTAGTAGCTCTCAGTTGCATTTAAATTGGGCATGTTTGGTGATCTTCACACCCTGCCACACACCTTTACGGTGGCTCGCCGAGTATCACGTAGATTTATATTAGGGATGGGTCGGTTCCACTTTTTTTCGGTTCCGGTTCCAGTTCGGTTCTTAACTTCGGTTCTCGGTTCCGATTCTCGGTTCCGGTTCTTAATTTAACTCTTACTTTGCATTGCTTAGTGGTAAGATAAGACAATCAATACTCATTTTCAGAGACTTACTGCTTGAAAAAGAAACCTACTTCATTATATTTTTGTGTTATATATACTATATTATGATATAATTTACGAAAACGATATGAGGACTCGCACCTCCAAAGGAGGTGGACGTAACATATACCTATCCATCAGAATATCCCTATTACGGCGGTATTTTATACGTTACTAGAATTGAATTTAATAAAATAAATCATATAGTCATTTTAACGACTGAATTAGAATAATTCGCGGCAACTTTGAAGCATCTAAGTACACTATTTCACCAGGTTTTAATGTGAAGCCTCCACTTTCAGAGTGTGAGCAGGTTTCAAACTGTTTTCGCGCCAATTACTTCGGTACCGATTATTTTTGGCCTCGGTTCCGGTTCTAAGCTCAAGAACCGGTGGAACCGAGAACCGAAGAACCGAACCGACCCATCCATAATTTATATGTAGAGGTGACAAAATAGTCGTGTCGTAATTACATGTTGCTCATTCACGTGGCAGACAGATCAGTGAGTTCATTTCCTAAAGCTGAGGGTGGTTATTTATTCGATTTGTGTGGGGACTTTGGATGAGTGGGTATGACGTAAAGTATGAGATGTTCTAAAATTACAGAACTAGGGGATAAGGTTGGTGTGGTTCTTATTCCAAGGGCTCCGGTCCAAACTCTGGCAGTAGCTGAGATTTTTCAGAGGTGTAACGATCCATATTGAGTGCTGTGTAGAAAGTTCCTCAAGTTCAGCACCATGTCTGTCGGAAGGGACGTTACACCACCCCTTGATGCCTTTTGTTGAGAGAGTAGGCAAGTGACGACGTCGGGTTTTACCCTCACCCTTTATTCGTTCCCTGAAATATCTCTGCCCTATCACATACATTCTAAATAACTTGAATGACCTAAGCTGTCGATCGTGTCTGCCGAATAACAACTACTACTGTTCCTAAAGAAAACAATTTCTTTCCTTTAAGTACTTCATGTATATCTAGCATTTATTTTCCTTTAAGTACTTCATGTATATCTAGCATTTATTTTCCATTCAGAAGATGCTATGATTTTTATCTCAACTATTTTGCACCCGACCCTAAGTTCGTTTTTATTCCAGGCGAACGTACTGTCTTGCGCGTGCGCCAAATCCCTCTTTCCTACTCCTCTTACCGTTCAGAATGGTGTGGGGAAGAGGAAAGATGGCGAGAAGCTATGGCACATACGTGAGGAGGTGTAGGAGAAGGAAGCAGAGAGGGAAAAATGAAATGGGAAAGAGAACGGAAGAGTGGAAAGCGCTAGGGGTGGGAGAGGATAGGAGAAAGAGAAGTGAATTCTGAAAGAGTTGAGCAAGAAAACGCGGCCAGAGACGTGAATTTATGGCTGTGCTGTGATCCCACTAATTATCGGTCATAAATTAATGAGGGCGAGTTTCAAAAGGGTGGCGGTCAAGCCGGGGGTTGGGTGTGGGCGGGGTGGTAAGAGGGTGGGGTGGAGGGAGAGGGGTAACGTGATGGGGGTGGGGGGAAACCGGGGATGGGTCACCCATCCCATTTCCTCGTCTTCCTCACGAGAGAGCCCTTCCTTCTCCTCTGCCCTTAGACCCACAATCGCTCCCTTAAGAAACAACTCCTCTCCCTCACCTTCGCGTTTAACTCAGCTCCTGCATTTCTTTAGGGTATCTCTGTGGCTGTTTCCGCTAATTTATTCGACCCAAGTGATCCTTTGATAAAACGTAATGTATCAGGGTTACCTTTCCTCCGCATCTGCAATTACTCCCCGCTCCCGAGGAATGATGTTCGTGTGTCAGGAAAGGCTAGGACACAGGAAGAGTTTTAGTGGCGATGAAAATGATACCGGAGTGTATCTAGATGGTTTATGGACTCGGTTTGAAGCGCGGGAGGTCAAGGAAATATGGAATAAAACGTGGAAAATATGCGCATCGAATTTCATACTCCCCGGAATAGTATCTCGCCTTTTTCCAGAACTACAGAAGGTACTGTCGAGGAAGGAGCATAGTTACTCGAGCTTAGGTTTGAATAAAATGTTTACCCGTAGTCCTTTATAAAAACTAATTTCACAAACATTTATCTTATTTTATTCTGCATTTAACTATAAAATTTAACTGAAGTAAAATTTGTAAGTTGTTACTGTAATTCGTAATAGTATTGTTAAAGGTTGAAAAAAATTAGGCATATTTTACTATCCTTTCCAATGGAGTGCTCACTTAGAAAATTCATTTAATTAAAATCATTAATATAAACTTAACTTAAATTTTGGAGGCTTTTTAAATATACTAATTTTGATGTGTGTTCCGAGTTTTATATGATCTTATTTTTAAAAAATTACAATAAATTTTGTAAGACAACTTTTTGTCAGTAATACTCGTAGCAGTGGAAATTTTATTTGTTACGAATATAATAAGAATGTCAGGCTACACATAAAAATACGTTTCCACGGTGAATAGGTTTTGATTTCGTATGGTTTTAATTTCAACCATGTGCGTTATGGGTAGCGTAGCGGTCGTGTGATTCCTCGGCTATTATGGAGTAAATTTGGTTCTGTGTTGTTCATTACTGGTTGCTTGTATTCTGAAGTTAGCCTAGTTACAGGCTAATTGCCTTATAGGCTAACTCACTTCCCTGAACGACAATAATAACTGTATTAAAATATGTATGGAAGATGAAAAAAGTATAAATTGAAGTCTACTCATAATTTCCACGCATTGCTTTTTCCTAAGAATCCTTTTGCAATAAAATTCAGATCTCAGGAGTTTTTAATCGTCCAATATGTGTATCCAGGTTTTCCGTGGCCTTAATGCAAAAACCAAGGTATTATACAATCTACGTATGCGTTAAAACAGGGAGTAGTAGGACGATGCATTCCTTCTCAAAGGATGGTGGTAATAGCAACTAATGTAGGTGAAAAGTGCGATTGTCTGATGACTTGGTTGCTAAGTTTCCTAAGAAAACGTATGTTCGTTTGTTATTTCGACTGCAAAATATATACATATTAATTGTGCCATTTACATGATGGAACATGTTGAATAGTAATGAGATAAACTTCTCATGCTTTCTATTGCGTCAATCACTGAACTATCTTTTTATCATCATAAGATTGTTCTTTCTAAACAGACTCACATGTTTTCATTATTGACATTTTTTTTCCTATTACTAAATTTCAACCTACTATGATCTTCGGTGTGCAAAAATTTCGCAATGTGTCGACCGCAGAGATCTTGGTTTCAGTGTTTTCGATCGCGAGTACTCGCCCTATTGATTTGGGAATGAGTTCCGCAAACCCGAGTGTTCTTAACATATACTTTGTTACTTAAATTGTTGCGACGATTTCTCGTAACTACTGAATCATTTTTTAAAAGTGACATCATCATCTAAATGGCCCCCATCTTGGATCGATGTGTTTTACAGCCTCGCCGAGAAACCCCACCCTCGAGTCACTGGGAAAAAATGGAATATGTATATGGTGAAATAGTGACGGATTTTAAAGAAATGAAGACGAAGAAGAAAACGAAGAGATTAGTTATTATAAGAATTGATTGAAGAGCTGCGTCAAACCAATGATTGATGACTGGTGATGATAATCTTGGCATATAAGGGAATTGTAAAATTAATAATTACGAGCAATTGACCCTAGTTTTCTCCATTTCATACCATGACTCAAAGGTATCTCGGGTTGTCAGAAGGGAAGAGGGAATTAATTGCAAAGATTTGAAATATATAATCATAGGAACTAAGAAGGCAGCAAAAGTAGATAGATGATATTTTGAGAGGTAACGGAATAGTGAAGAGGATGGAACAAAGGAAGGCAAAAGATAAATAAGGTTTATGGAGGGAATTATTTTCTCAAATGAGAAAGGTTTTAAAATAATATTATCTATCTATATGGGTGGGCAGTAGCAGGTAGATGTTATCTAAAAACATACCGATGTTGGCTTACTTTTATGTTGGTAATCATATTTTAAGGGATAGGAAATTAAATTCGCAATTAATGTGCCTCATAACAAAAGGTTCGTCACAAAAGAATTTGTTACGCTTTAGAAAGCATTCAAACTTAGGTAAACCCTTTTGGATTTGATTCTATACTGGTTTTCTTTTGAATATAATCAAATACCATAGACCACTTAAATGGCAGGAGAGATCCATATGTAAATATGAATTCCATCTTTCATATTCAGCTTTGATAGAATAAACATATTCCTTTCTCTAAATATTATCACATGTGAATTCAAAATTCTTTAGAACTTTTCATTACCTTTATACTCTTTGTTTAGCTAAACAATGGGTGCTTTGTAAAATACTTCACCCAAAATGTGTGCTCAGATAAATCATAATGTTTTCTGGGAGGCGACGATAAGTCGATTTTACGGCAAACACAAAAAATACAACTTTATTGGCATTTTTCCACCACTTTTCGTGTAATTCATTTCTCAAAGTAAGTGAAGGAAGAACGAGAAGTCTGTTGCTATTTTGGATGATTCCAAGTTATTTAGTAGTTTATTTAAGCTGTCATTTGAGCCTTTTCCAAATACGAATGAAAAAAGGCCGACGCACAATATTAGATCGGTTGTTATTTATGAGTAGCAATTCATTTATTGCGGATTTATGTCGTTTGTAAATTGTAAATGTCTGATATAATCCGTTAGAAGATTCCAGGGAAATAAAATCCTCCTAGAATAAACCAGAGACTTTTCGACCCGTAGCCTATCGCATTATATGTTCTAAAATACTCAACTGCGCTATCAATTGATAGGAGAGCGTACATGGACATCGGTTAATTTATTTGTGGCATTAGTGTAGAACCTGGGGAGTAGCCTACCAGGTTGATCATTTGAAAGCGATTTGAGGTTCCGGGTTCGTATCCGGGAAAACCCTTTGGCCTTATTTCGTAGAAACCCAAGCTGTGTTATTTTCTGGCCACTATATATATCTTCTGTCCCTAATTCCCTAATTACCAACCTTCGGGTTGAACACTTATTTTCAGCTTTGAAAACTTTAGATTCAACGTTAATACCTAGCTAATCAAATCATTAACTTGCCCGTCAAAAATCCTAAAAACGCGACACATTTTAGTAAAAAGGCTGGG
The DNA here is from genome assembly GCA_933228895.1 of Platycnemis pennipes. Taxonomy (NCBI): domain Eukaryota; kingdom Metazoa; phylum Arthropoda; class Insecta; order Odonata; family Platycnemididae; genus Platycnemis; species Platycnemis pennipes. Next base: position 62,069,815 of record OW121853.1, read on the forward strand.
AAAATCCTCGAGAAGAAAATCCGACTCCATTGTCGGAAAAATTACCCCCGTCGTTTTTCTTCTTTCTATCCTTCCGTTTTCAAGGAAGTGGGAATTGGGGTGCCAAAGGGGGTGGTGGAAAATCGGGGCGAGATGATGTATCGCTTGCACTCCCGCGAGGGGCCACTCTCCTCCCCGATGATGACGAGATGTGCGCTCGGTGTCGTTCGACTGTCTCCCCGGCGCACCTGTCATCCGTGTCTCTTCGCCGCGTGCGCGGAGGCGGGAACCGGCGTCCGCGCCTTCCCCTCGCCTCCAGCAGGGGTAGTCGGGGGAAGAAGAGTGGGAGGAAAAACGCAAAACGCATTATGGTCGATCCTTAACTCCCCTCTCCCTCTCACACCCCTCCGCCCTCATTCACTCCCACCCCTTTAACCCTTTCCTTGTCGCGGGAAGCGGATCTTGAGACGTTAATGGAACACCTTGTCTGATGTTTTGATGGAGTCGCTCGGTATTTCGTATATAATTTCCACCTCGCATTTGAGACTCCCGAGGTCGAGCTGAAGACAGAGAGGGATAGGTGTTAAGCGGATCTTCATGCGGCTTGTGCTAGAATCGCCTCTAATTTTGAACGATTACATGGCTGAAATGTGCGTCATTGTATTTACTCCATGTAATATGTGTATCCTTGTCAGTTTTGAACTTCAAGTCCTGAATGTGGATTCCCGGTTTAATGTTCCCTAAGGCGAATTCTGCTATTGTTCCGTAAGGCGTTGCAACGTATGTTTGAATATAGCACTAATGTTTATTCAGATTCATTAGCTTTCGAATGAGATTAGCTGATGCGACTACGCTAGTCGCTGACGTTCGAAGGAATTTATTTCTGCTTATGTGTTATAAGAGAAGTATGGAAGTAAACAATGGTAGGAAAATATTTGGCCTATAGTTTTAGGAATATGGCGTGTTTCCGTTGAAGGTTTTCTGTGAATCACAGTACCTATATGTTCATATTTGTTGCTATTCATTTTACTTATTTTGCGAACTGCTAATTAATTTCATCTCTCAAACAGTGCACTCACATGTGTAGAGATGATATTTGCGCAGTCATCATTTAAAAAGCTCCTAATGTATATATGTGTATGAATATACAATTTAACCATATTGAAAAAAGGAGAAAGAATACGGCCAGAAGATATTCAGTATGAAAGAAAATATATAGGCCGTTTCTCTAGCTGGTTCAATGCCAGGTGGCTTAATGAAATCAATTTTTTATTAGTAGCAAATATCAGGTTTTAAGTGTTCCGAATTCTTAGACTATATTGCGCCGTCTTGCCTACACTGATACCTTGAGAGAAACACTACAACCACACCAAGCGTGGAATTCGAACTCAACTTTCTAGGCCTCCGCATTGCCAACCCTGCAACTATAATCTTTGGCAACTTGTTCTTGCTAAACTCTTATGTATACGGTTTATTATTCGTAATAATGACTGGTAAATAAAAATCAAAATCTTCAAATGAATTCTACCCTCGGATCTATTGAATAGTGAAATCTATTGAATAATTTGAATAAATGTGTTTGGGTAATCGATGTGACATATCCATATTTGTCGTTGTTAGCCTAATCTTCTGCTTAACAAATCAGACGAGGCAAGAAATTAATTATAATGCTTTCGAGCTTTCGCACATTTCCTTGGAAGTTTTGAAATTAACGTTTTCTGAAAATCGAACACGGTAGTTATAGTTTATGGCAAAACATTTCCCCATCATAATTATCTATTGTTAGCTTGCGTTGGCTGTGGAATTAGAAACTAATGGCACACAAGACGACGGGTGATTTAATCAAGTTAATAATCAAACCGTCCATTTTTAGTTTAAAAATAATTAAACGATGTTTTGCTTACCTTCATTAATGTGTTTTTTAATCCAGTGTGCTACAGTAATCTACGTGATAAGCAATTAATATTTTATTGACTAGTTCAGTAATGGCTGATAAGATTAGCATAAAATCAAGAAATTTTCTTCACAAATTGTGTCCTCCGTTCCAATCTTCCGCTGTGAACTTCCGCGTAAGACATTCAACCATTGATTGTCTTGAACCCGGTAACGAGAAGAATTTCCGAATTTAGGCGTGGGTGACTTGGAGAGTGACAAAGAGACAGAATGGGGGCAAGTTAACAAATACCCGGGCTCTTTTTCAAGAGAACAATCGGGAAGAAATACCCACCAGAGGCTGGAAAGAGCACTTGCAAAGTCACGTCATTGTTTTTACCGTATATTAATTAACATCGAGCGGCAGTTTAGGGAAGCAAGAAAGTCGTAAAGCGAACACGTTTCAATTAAAAAAATATATTCGGGTCAGTTTTCTGCGAGAGGAGGAGGAAAGGGGGAGATAGCACACGAAAAAAAGGACGGAACAAAAAAAGTATGGAGATGTATATAAATAAAATGTCCGGAGGAATAGCGCGGCGTAACGGAGAGAGAAAAACCGTGACGCGGGGAATGAAAGGTTCCGATAGAGGCGTAAAAAGATTAAAGGAGATTAAGAGGTGAAGGAAATAGCCTTCGCGCTAATGATACAGATAAAGGCGGGAGGGCCGGTTGGGGGGATGGTAGGGGAGAGTAACGGGGAAGGGGTGAAGGAAGAAGGGGGTTTTTTTAGGGGAAATGAGAAAAGGGAGAAGGTCGGGAGGTAGTGTATTACGAGAACCAAGCGTGGAATGGAGTGTGGTGGTATAAGGCGTAGCGGGCTTCGTTCTGTTCCAGTCGACTCAGAAGGAGTGGGTGTGTCCTTAATGGAATGAATTACAAGAGGAACATTTCTCGAGTTTAGATAAGGATACGCGGCAAACAAGAAAGGTAGAGAGAGAGAAGAGGAGAAGGGGAGGGGGTGGGAGACAAGGGGAGGTGGGCGTTGTTGAGACGATCGCCCGAAGGAGATAAAAAAAGAATATGCATAAAACACATACCCTCGTCTCTCTCCCTCCTCTTTCTTTGAGATGGCAGAAATGGGCGGAAGGCATAAAGAAAAATGAGCGACGATATTCTCGTATTGGACTCGAAATGATACTCAAAAGAATGGTATTAGTGACAAGATTTTTTTTATCGGCCAGAGGATTTAAAAGCAACCAAAATAAAAAAAACCTTTTTTCATGAAATAACCTTTTCTTATTTTCCTCTTGCATAAGCTTGTTGAACCAATGTGTAAATACGTTAATTTAGCCAGCAATTAGTGTGATTCTTAAGTCTAGCTGCGACGAGGGAACATTAAAACCGTTATATTAATTTTTGAAGATAGTTATAGATGATAAAAATATTGTGCAGATATATACATTAGTGAACGTTTTTGTGATTTATGCCCTTACTCAGGTTGCGTAGGAAACATTTGATGCCTATAATGAATCTTCTTTAAGTGGAAGAGTACTTTTGATAATAATGCCACAAATAGGGCAATAGAATTTTTTATGGTTTAAGCATATAATGGCGTCTAGAGGAAAAGAATGAAAAGCATTGATTTCTCATTAAATAAATCTATTCCGCATCGCAGATATTTTCGTCGAGGATCAGCATCGTTTTGTTCACATTAGAATTATTTCCGAGCTCATTTACTCTAAGCTCTAATGATAAATATTCGCAATCGGTATTGACTTTATTCTATCTATCTCAAATTATTGGAGAACTTTTCACGTGTTTTAAAATGTGTTCATATGTTTATGTAAGTGTTCGATATTTTTACTTTTTTACCATAAATATTTCTGATCGACTTGCCTTGTCCTCTCAGAACACAACGGCCTTTGCTCTAAGGATAAAACATAGCCCTAAAGCAGAAATCCGACACCCTGCTCTCCATATCACCCCGTTCGCATCGGATGACATCTTGTCTTGTCTACTGTTGTCAAATTAAGATCTTTTCCCTTTAATGGTTAGCGTTGCTTTAGACAAATCCAGCAACCTTGGCCTCCATATTTGCCTATACGTATCGAGTTATATTTCGTTCATTGTTGCAAAATTAAACACCTCATCGCCTTTTGCTCGATATCAGTGTCACACAATTAGACAGAAATCTGAATACCATGGTTCCAGTGTCACCAAATATTTATTGAGTAATATTGCGCACATTGTCGTCAGAGTTAGCACCACTAGGACTCTAGCTCTTGGGGTAGACCATCGTATGTGGTTGAAATCCGACAACGTTGGCTGACATTTTATTCGAGACGGAAGGATCGATCAGTTCCGTAATACTCGCACAGCAAAGCGAGTGCTTTTTATTTTCCCCCGTGCAACTCCTCAGTCGCCAAGAAGGAAATGAAAGGGGTTATCAGATGCGTGTGCGAGAAACCTGTGTAGGGGTGACTTGGGAATAGTGGATGGATACCCGAGGTGAATTTTTTTCGACTTCTTAACGTTCCTTTTCACCCTTTTGACAGAGCTCACTTGAATCTCTTCCTTCACCCTAATTTTTCGTTGCCAAGGCTAATGCCGTAGCTGATGGGAAAGACGGGAATCGGGAAAATTCGGGAGTCTGCCGCGAAGGGTGGTTCGTGGAAGGGTTATGTGATTGAGTGAGCGGAGGGAGGGAGAATGACGACGAGGGCACCGTCACGGAATGGAAAAAGGGCGGAGGAATAAATACATTTCCCTGATTTGCGCCGCCGCCGGTCGGAGGATTGAAGTTGATGGAAAACGTGTACCCTCACTTGGAATGAAAGAAAAACTGGAAGAGGTTCATGGCTCCAGGTTTTAATCCATAGACGTTCGGGATTCCAATGTATCGTCTCAAATTAAAAACATTTTATTTTCACGTTGTTTGATCGACAAAAATTTATAATAATTGACTCATGGAAAAGACATTTAAATTAAGCTTAAAATATGTTAGAAATGTACCAAAAATTTTGGAAATTCTAGGCAAAAACTTAGGCTTGTAAAAACGTTTTTACGCAGTGGGTTACAATTTTCATTATAGCGCACTTTCTGGGAGGGAGGAATGTAAATGCCGTGAGAGCGAAAGGGTTATGTGTAGCAAAGCACCCGCTAGTCAATCCAAAGCTCGGAGGATTTATTCCATACTTAAAATATTTTATTTTCGTCTTTGGGTTGAGGATTGTACTAGGCTAGGCTACATGAGGCGGTATAACTACCCTGTGACCTAATGTAGCGCCTCATAACCTAATATTAGTACCTACTACTAGGCTCATGATGGTTGACCGATCAACTTTATTTTCCTTTATACTGGGTAAATGTGCGCTATAGTGTAAAAGGCTGCAATTGCGAGGAAAGCCTTACTTTTCCCACGTAGTTAGATATTAAACTTTTCTTGTGATGAAGGCAGACAAAGAATATTATTGAGAAATACGTAACCAGTTTTTACTGGAATTAATGGAAGGCCGTACCTGTCGTGTTCTTTTGAAAATTGTTGAGCCACTAGTTTTTCCATTCGTTGATAAAACATTTAGTTAATATCCTCATTTAAAATTTTGTCGGTAAAATTAATGTAGGTACTCTCGGTGACTGGGTTCGAATTTAATACGGGTCTATTCCGAAGGTATTGTCGTAAGTCGGAATGGTGAGTGTGAATTTTCGAATGCTAATTCTGGGGTGAGTTAATGAAGCTTTACAACTTAGGAATTGAACAAATATGACGGTTAAGTTGAGTGTGAAAATGATGATAATGACAATGCTCGAGAAATCTAATTGTGTGAGTTAAAGTGATAAAAGAGTCGTATTAATCAACAATTCCCCATAATCTCTCTGATGATTTTTTGCCAAAATGAATGAAAAGGTTTATTTCGGTGATATTTAAATAGTCTACGGTGACTTTTCTTAAGCAAGTCGCATTTTGAAATGCGCAATATTATTGTATAGAATAATGTAGATCTTTAAGTTCGCGTAACAAAATCACCATCAGGAAAGCGCGTTACAAAGTCGCCACCGAGCATCAAAAAGGTAAATTGACAAAGTGGAATAACAACGCTGGCCAACATACATTTGGTTGCATGCAGGACTGTAAATTGTCGATCTCACGTAACGTCCCTCTCGCCTGGAATATGGTCTACATTGCATTGGCCTAATCTTGGCCGAATAACGAATTTCCCCGGAAATAAAAAGTCTGAAATGGTGACCATTCTTTTTCCTGCCGCAAATGAGATTGTTCCCTCGGATAAGTCTCATTTTCTCTTTTACTTTTTGTCGTGTTTTTTGCGTTTTCGGAAAACTGGAATGCAACTAAGGACTTTATTTCCCACCACCGCACGAATGGAGTCTCTCTCCCTCCATCTTTATTTAGCCCCCGAATAAGTTGTCGCCCGAGGGTCATAAATTTTAGTTGATCTATTTTTTGCCCTCTTCTATATTTCCTTTTCATGCTCCCGAATTTTTTGGCCTCTGCTGCTTCAAATTTGTTCGTGTTGACCGTCGGAATCATTCTTAAATCTTGGACCGCTATTAAATCATATCATTTTGCGCCTATCCTTATTGTATAGTGGGCGTGGAATTTTCGCTACGCATTTGTTCTCGTGTATTTTGAGGTTTAACATAATGCTTAATATTTATATATTTTTATTCAATTTAGTCTTATTTAGTTGAGATTTTCAACTCCTATTAATAGTTTGCCTTTTGACGGGGCATCTCTCCAAATGTGATACCAAAGGAGAAAGATATATAGCAGAGTATTACCTAATACTCTGTTCCTTTACTCCATCATATCGTGATATATATCCTTTCGGTTTGATTCAAATTTCGACTTTTATATAAAAATTATCTCTCCTTGTCTGAACTTTGGTGAAATTTGATAGTGTTGCTTAAACGAATACCGGGCACAAATTGTTTTATTTTTTAGGAGTAAAACAAGACATTCTTAGGTATTTTTGTAACCTTTACTAGCTCTTTGATCAGTTTTCTCGCCGGAGTATGATTTTTATCAATCTACTTTCGGTTTAGATGTTTTTAAAAGTGTCTACTGATTTTCTCAAAAGATCAGAGCAATTATCATTAATTCTACCTGCCACTTTATAATGAAGCAAGGATGGAAATTAGTGAACTTGAATTTCATAACTCGGTTCCATTATCTGTGACGCGTTTCTGAAATAAATTAAATATTCACCGTCATTATCATTCATTCTCTCCTTAATCGCGACCGTAACTGAAATACTCCCTTCGACCGAGGCTCGATCGTTGGATCCTGTGGCATGCCAACTCCATTTCTCATGGTTGGGCCTTTCCAATGAAGCCCGGATTCCATTAAAGCTCGATTAGCGACGCGCATTGATAGCCATCTCCATTAGTAACGTATCTCATAGCGAAATGATACTTACATTTTTTTCGTCGCTATCCTACCCGATCACCTCAACAGATTGCACGAGAGTGAAATTTATGTATGTACATTATAATACCGGCCTCCCGTGAGCACTTTTTTAATTCCCAGGTTCAGTTAGGATGTCTCCTCATAACGAAGGCATAAATAATAACGTGGATCAGAGCATTAATTAAGGGCTTAAAATTAAGGAACGAAAATTACCCCCGGAGAACTTCTGCTCTAAGCGTTTCAGTTTTCAATGAAGGCGACATTAATTTTAAAACCGTGGGGAAGTAATGGAAAGTATAGTTTTAATTGGGTGAGGGATAAGTAACAGGTTTTAGGTGTAACGGTTAGTCTGAAATGCGAATGACGACATTACCCTTTGAGGAACCGACCCATGTCCTACGTGGGTTTAGAGTACAAGTGAAGTTAAGGAGTTCGATTTGATTGGCATAATTATTTTCTGGTCTTTGTAGGTATATGCATGCTAACGACGCAAATAATATCTTAATGGGGGCGTTTACTCGGAACCGAAATCGCAATTTTGTACACGAAATCGTTAGATGGAAACAAAAAACGAATTTTAGTGAAAAAATTAATCTTCTAACCACAACCATTCACTCATAAATCAAAAATGAAAATAAGCATAAGGTGACGCCCACCGAAAATGCTGCTGTGATAACATTGACGTCATTTTCCTCCCGTCCTTGACTGCTTTCAGGGGAGGGGGAAGGGAGTGGAGGGGGGTTCTCGGAAGGTCTGCTCGCATAGATGCTGTCGAAATCGCTCCCATTGGCCGAGTCAGCTGTGTCCCCCCCTTTGCGATAAGGCGAAGTAGCTTCGCGGGCTCAGTTTTGATTGGACGAAGTCGATATACGACAGAGGTTTCACCACACCCACTTTTCCGAAAGGGTTAAAAACATCAGTTTTTAACCCTTTCGGTTCGATTCGAAGATTCGATCAATTGATATGCTAAGTAGGTTAGGTTTTAATAAAAAGCTTATAACTCGGGAAATAATTGTCGGATCAGAAAACGGAAAAATACGGGTCCTTTTATTTTACAAACTCTATCAGATTCAGCAATAAAAAAATATGGTAAACGACCCCATTCAGTAAATATCAAGCCTGTAAATACATCGTTAGGTTTTCCTGAATCTGATTATAATTACAATTAAAAACCCAAGTTCTTATTTTTAAATCAAGGCGACGCGACGTCTAAATCTTAGGTAAATGTGTATGTTGCCAAGAATTGATGTTCAACTATTTTTGGTATTTACTAATCTAATCGCTTTGTTGGGAAGGAAGTATATTTTAGGGATATTAATGCAGAGTCTATTGTTAGTGCTTTTCGGAATTATGCATTCTCCTAACTATTTCGCGAAAAATGTGGTGCATTTCTAGATGACTATTTGTGAGTACACCATTGAGAAGATTCGATCAATTGATATGCTAAGTAGGTTTGGTTTTAATAAAAAGCCTCCACTCTCCATCGACGTGTTTTTACCTAACGATACCTCCCCTATGTTGTTTCTCTCTTTACATCAGCGTATTTTCTATCTCTCTTCATGTTATTCTAAATATCATTCCTTTTTATACATCTTATTCGCCTACTCAACATTCTAATTACGGTGATGCCTTCAATATTCCACCGTACCTAATTACCTGTTCATTCACCAACTCTGTCTCCTCTTTATTTCCGTTACAAAATATTTGCCTCGAATGTCGAAGACTTTCTGGTTCGAATATTTCCTCGCATTGTTTCTCTAGAGCCTAGTTCTCTGAGCCATAGAAAACCACCCTCTATACCTGCTCTTTGCTAATCTTTCATTTACAGTTATGCTCAAATTCCTCGTTAGGCATTCTCAATTACTATTAAATGCCCGCCGACTTAGCCAATACAATTCTTCCCTTAGCATTGAGCTGGAGGGATAAAATTGAAAGAAGAAATCCTAATTTTGCATGAAATCCTAAATTGTTCTATAATTGAAGGTTTGAGAAATTAAGGAAACATGAACTTATTTAATTTCTGTTGATTATTCTGGCTAGGTAGTCCAAATACAAACATATATATTTGATTTATAATTGCCCTTTCAATTTGGAGGACAACATAGAGTTCTTTGTAAGCCCTTAAATTAAAATACCCTTAAATTAAAAGAACTTGGATTTGCGGCTCCCTGATGACTGACGTATGAGTCCATCGGAATATAATTATTGTCACGTCAACACTTGAAATGGAGAATTCGATATTGCAACTTATTTCAATCCTAACACTAAAGCGCTCTTTGTTTTCAACTCTGCAAATTAGATATTTTTTATTTTCATTTAAATCTGTTTAGTCTGTTGGTCTTGGTCTGTTTGGTCCTTCCTTCTTTTGTGATATTGTATGTCTCTCTCACATACCCTTTTCCCACGCGTCCTGGATCACTTTAGATATTTGTTCTGTTGGTAAGTGAAGTTAGGGAAATTCTTACAGGGTCTCTTTTGGCCTTTACCAAGGCAATAAGTCTCTATGGGTGATTAATGGTTGGATGGAGGTATTGACAAATAGTTAGTTAATTGTCTTAGAGCCTCCTCGTGAATAAACTCCACCGAAAGTACTTTCTATCTTATATAAGGTAGGTTAGCTTAGTTACAAGGAAGTAAAACTTTGTATTTCCATAGCGGGTGAAACCGGTCGTGCCGTTGTAATACCTACGTTTGTGTGGAAATACAATGTTTTACTTCCTTATGATGCTGAATTTCCATAAATTTACTCCTGAGACTGTTAATTTTATTAGCTTAGTTAGCTGATAAGGTAACTTAGCAGGTAGGACTACCCTTAAATCTCATTCTACAAGCCATTGTAGTCTGATCAATATCTGACCTGCATTCCACTGCACTGCACTGACCTGGCATTCCAAAGGTCTCGGACTCGAATCCGAGTCAGGGTATGAACGTGGTGTTTGTCCTCGGATTTTGGTCTTTGATTAGATGTCGCGATAATTGTAGCACGTTAAACCCAATCTACTTCTACTCGATATATTGCAGCTTTCACCAGCCCCAATGTTCTATATGTTTCTCAAATAACTTATTATACCATCTTTAAATTCATTTTTAGCAACCATACCATGCCAAGTATCATGTATAAGTTGTTCTCTTTTTATTTCTACGTCTTCAACGTACTCACCTTTCATTGTCAGTGGTGTTAATCCTGTTCCTGTTTCTCACTTTAAAACGCCTCTGAACCGATGGAGAAGTGTAAGGATGGGGTTGGAAGGGCAGGAAGGGAAGGTGGAGAGAAGTCTGGCGACGGCATTAACGTGTTCCAAACGACTGGGGCCTGCGAGTTAAGGTGGCTGGAACGGTAATCTTGGGTCATTGAGTGTACATTAAATTCATTTTTAAAAGTACGTTGGAAAAATACTAGAACGAAATTTCGTTTAAGTACAGTTACTTATACGGTACCCTACGCGTCGTTATGAAATTAAGTGAAGAATTGCATTGCTTTCACATGACTTTTCTGCATGCACGCTTTCTTTGGTTTCGGCTTCTGTGGTCTCAACCACGCTGCACTCTGTCGTTTTGTAAGAGGCTCATACTGAAAACACCAAGTATGGTCTCCTGTTACAATCGATTTGGTGAAATCAGTATATCTTTAGTAGAAATCAGTATCAGATTTGCGTAACTTAACACAAAACTTGATATTGCCTCGCTGCTCCACCGCCATTTTCCGACGAGTGTCAGACACATACTGTTACATTCGCGGCCAGAACACATGCTGCAGCGATAGTAGCGCGTTGAACTTCTACACGGCTGTAAATGAAACATCAAGAATTGCAACGCCACTATTCACCACCAGATAGCATAGCAGTGTGAAATTTCAGACAAGCAGTCTTAACGGAACTGGGACGCACTGTGTATTGTTACCAGGGAAAGACATCTTAGTTAGTGGAGAGTGCCGAACAGCAACTCGTGAGGTTCTTTGACCGTTGCTAATCGTCATCGATCAGGTTTGATCAACTGGGGGGTTGCCGGCAGTGGCGCGCAGCTCTCTCCCTCGAAGGTGGCGTATCTCCTACGTATTAAAATCCCGATACCGCCCGTTGGCCTCTTCCTCTTTGATGAGATCAAGGAGCGATCAACGAGAGGCGGTATACACCTCGGATCGCTCCAAGGGAGCTCTCTCTATCTCTCCCTCCTCTCTCCGACGGAGATTCACCGGAAGGAAACGCCTTTTACCTCCTCCCGCCCTCCCCGAAAACCCTCGGGTGCTTATCTTACCTCCTTATGAGGAGGTAAGGTGCTACCAATCTCTTTTTAAAGACCATTAATCAGCCAATCAATGATCCCCCATATCTCTCCCCTCCGGGCAGAGAAAATGCGTGCGGTAGTCGGAGCGTCAGTGATTCTTTGGAAGGAGTTCAAGGTGTAGAGGTTGTTCCGGGGTGTATGAACTATCATCCCCATTACCCACCCTCCCCCCCACGCCTCTCTTACCCTCTCATCCTTCCCCCCGAAATCTCTCTTTGTTCTTTTCTCATCCCTTCCTATCGGTATTGAATTTCCCAAAGGGTTCATCCCCTGGGTGTTTTACGTGTGTCGAGGCGGGAATTGCATGCGTACCCTTGGGGTGTGAAATGCGTAAGGCGTGCTGGATCTAAATGTTAGGGAGACGATTCAGGTGAAGGGGGAGGACCTAGCGGGCTTTTCCTTTCGTTTTATTTCCCTTTGTTCACGTCCTTTTTAACTCCTTGTGCGGAGCTCCATCTCTCCTTTCCAACGCTGTTCTCCCCCAAAATCCCAACCGCCTTCCTTTGCGCTCTATACTCCTTTAAGGCGCTAATAACCTTTTTCGAGATCCGCGTCCCTTTGTGTTGTTCGAGCCGCCCTAGGTGTGTTTTTGTGTGGATATATATGGGTTTGCGCGAGTGGGGATCTATTGATGTGTGCGTACGAGAGGTCGCCCCGCCCTCAAAGCTCCTTTTCCGAACCTCCCACCCCTTTCTTTGGCCCCCGACCCAAAACTCCCTTGCCGACGTTTTAATTTCCATCCATAAATACACAGTATCGCCTTCGTCTTAATCTGAGACGGAGGTAATTACTTTCCCAGTCTCCGTTTCTCTCCCAGCATGGAAGAACTCCTCAAAGGGTTCCCGAAAATAATTTCCGAGTCGGAGCGTGCTGGGGGAGTGGGAGGCGGGTATAGCGCGTCGTTCTGATCAAAGATGACTCCGAGGAGAAAATGTCTAGATTAACGAGAGTGCTAATTAACTGTCATTAGAAGATCTCTAAGAAATCGTGAATGTGACGCAAGGAGCCCTCGAAAGAAAGCGTGGCGCAATTTGTGAGAACTTTGCTTTGGAAATATTTCCCTCCGATGGTTTGAGTAGATGGCTTCTTACGACGATAGATTACCTATTGACTCAAATTTTACCTTAAAGCGGGAAAAAATCAGAAATTTCAATGCTCATCAATTCTCTTTACTTTTGCCTGATATGGTGTCTATGTTTACGTATTCGAGTAAATTCCTCATTCTGCAAAGGTGTTTATTAATCGGCTTAACTTCAGTCTGACAGGTGAGCTTGGTAAAAATATTTGTTAATCTCTTATATTTTTTCCTCTCCAAATAACGAAGCCCAATAAACACCTCTTGAAATATTTCTATTGTCTTCTTTACCATATGATGTTTAGTGTTCCCCACGTTTCCTCCCTTTAAAAAATACATTGAAGTTCATTTTAACCAAAAAGTTTTAATGGAATTAAAACATTTGTGTTGAAATATTGGTAATTGCAACATTATTGTACCGTTTTTAATTAGATATAAATCTTTTTTAAAAATATAAATGAGTAATCACCCCATGTGTTCGGCCTTGTATTGACTAAATATCATAATTAATTGCGATTTGAGCCCTTAAATATCATTATTTCCTATTTGGAGTTTGTTAAAATTACATAGTTACTCATACAAAATATATATAACTATCGTGAAAAACATTGCAGTTGTGATTGCTTTTTTGCGACTCATTTCTATGCGCGTGACTACGCTACGTATATCGCCTCTCTTGCGTCTGCAATATCCGATACTAGATATCGAATGACTTTGATTGGCACGTGTGAAATTTCATTCTGTGTGTATTTGTGCACAAAACTATACCTGCAAAAATATGGTAGTTATGTGCTCCATTGAAATGGTGGGGAGAATTAAGCAGACCGTAAAATAATTTTTAAGATTTTCTCAGGGTTGACATGGCAGAAAAGATAAATCGATATTAGCAATAAAACTTGAAAGTTGGGATTTTCATCTTTTAAATGAGTTGGTATTTTTTGAATTGAAATTATGGAAATTACAAAGTTATAGTTTCCACAATCGGCAATTATGTGCCGCACGCCCTTCCGGTGGCTCTTCGGATAAAATGCATGTATAGATGGTCTTTGTGCATCAATTCACTCATCATTATCATCATAAGTCATCAATCCTCAGATTGGTTTGACGCAGCTGACGCACTGAGTTCTTCTATCGGCTAATCTCTTCATATTGACGTAATTCTCCTCTTTCACATCCTTAATCACTTGTTCCATATATCTTGCACGAGGTCTTCCTTTTCCATTCTTCCCTTCCACTTGTCCCTCGGCGATTGTCTTCATCAGGCCAAATTCACTCATAGTAATTGGAAAATATTGTGTTAAACCTGAGACATAGTAGGATGACTGTGTTGGCAATCCCGGTCCTGAGATGTACTAAATAAAATGCGCTGATGTTAGTTGTGGAAAATGTGTTAACTCATTCGTTCAATGTTCGAATACGTGCGGTGTCCATGTCTCTGCTCGTTTGTCCCTATTCGTTGAAACCGGACTCATTTTAATTTCAAACTCTTTCAAACGTTCGAGGGAACGGCGAGATGGCGCTCTCGTATGCGATGAAGAGATTTAACCAACGCCTAATGAGTCGGCTCTTAACGATTAACTGGTTCCTTTGTGAGGCAATTTAGGGTTTCACATTAAAACAGCTTACGATATCAATCTCGCACTAAATTGTAGGGAACGGAGGGAACTTGACATCGGAGTGTTCCGTTTAATACCCTCAACTCTCATTCTTCCCCACCTTTCTCTTCTTCCTCTCATTTGGTCTTCTACCAACTTGCCCATTCATCTCTCTCTCTCCTTTAAGCGTCTTATCCAACCTGCCAGGTCACATTACCATATCTCGACGTCTCCTCTACCGCTTGGCGTTCTTATCTTCCATTTACATCTGTTTCTGAACTTGATCACCGCGCTCGATTGCCCGCAACACTGACACGAATCTTCTCTCTCCAGTCCCTCCTTGAGATCCTTTTCTCTGCGAAATCGCATTCAATTTCTCAATTAGCCATTTTCTTGCTTTTTTTAAAGATGGCTTCAATGAAAAGTAAATTTTAATAAACAACTGTAAGGTCTGATGTGAAAATATTTACAAAGTGAGGTGTCACGTATTCTGAGTACATAGTCTTGTGCCTGATTTGTACGTATATATTCCTTATCTCCTATCATTTTTTGTTAAGTTACATCAATTGTTTGTATAAATAGATTTATAATTTTTCAAATGCACTCTTGCTCGTGGCTTTTGGACGACTGAGCCACATGAAGTGATTCATAATTCTCACGCAGTTTAACGTTTGAGGGTTAATTTTGTGGAACCACGAAATTGGAAATGAAACTTCGCGTTGCACATTCCACACTCACACCCTTTATTATTATCGGCCATGGTTTCGACATGTAAATGTCATTGTCAAGGCCTTGATAAAGTGTGTGTGTGTGTGGAATGTACAACGTTCATAGACCATCCTTTTTACTCCTCCTATACGAGTACCATTGCAGTGTATTTCTTGAAGAAACTCCTTACATTAGATTTTCTATATTTATTCATCATCCAGTTTAATCATTGCAGCCATTAAAAGTATGTAGTAGTAGATAATGTGTGTAGGAGACCAATAGCTAAGGGCATTTGCGCCATTTAGGATTGCTGGATAATTTATTAGGCGTAAAAATGTTTCAGGGAATGGAGGAAGGGTGTAAAAAAACTCGAAGTCGGCTTTTGCCTACTCTTAGCGAAAGGTTCCAAAGTTTCAACGGTATAATGTCCAACTCGTCTGATGGAGTACAGAACTCTAAGTAATCTCCAAACAGCACTAAAAGAGAGAGACGAATACGAAGAAAACGGGAATCGGAGTCGAGCGCTGTAGACTGGAAGCCAGTACTCTAACCACCAAACGATCCAGATCCTCCATTAAAAGTAATCAATTCTCGTTTGAATAAGTCCAAATAGCTATTAATCATCTTTTACTTTGTGGTATAGAACTGAGTGGAAGTACTTTAGCGTCAAAATCGCTGTTAGTAGGAAAATGGTTTTGTGAAAGTGGGCAATTTGGTTATTTACGTATTCTGAGGAATATATCGCACAGTGCTCTTCTCTCATAAAACTTAAGTCATCTAGTCATATCAAGGATGATATTCGCTTTCGAAGTTATTAGTTTAAACGGTTACCTTACCTTGATAATGGTTGTACGCATTAAATATTTCGTTAACTAATTGCGTCAATTGGTATTTCGTAATAAATATTACATAAGATCTGCACGTGAAGTTTTGCGATGTCAGTTTATTCGTCTAACTATATTTCACTCTCATTTTATTAAACGTGAGAAGGTCAGTGTGCAACAAGGAAAATATATATTTCATTAAGAACTATTGCTTTAACTCTCTTTCCTTACCTACATAATTACCCATATGGTCTTCCCATTCTATTCTCACTGCCCTCATTCACATATCCGTCTCACTTTACTAACTAGGCAATTGACATAATTTGTGAACCCAGGTTTTATTTATGCCTTCCCATATTTTAGCTCCTTTCAGTTTTGTGATAATACATACATTATCAGCATTGGCGCCGCATATGCAGTAATTGAATGTGCAATGGAGCCACAATTTTCGTCTTATGTATTAAAAATAATTCCTTTAAAATATCATGGTACGGTCTAATGAAATTTCATTCTGGAAAAGAAGTATGAAATACTTTTTTTACTTCCTCTAATATTCCATTTCTTTATAACTTGGGACGTATATGATATCTTCAACCAACTAAAGATGCCGTTCTTGTGACGCATAAAGATTGCCTTAGCATAGATGACTCTACGGGAACTTAAAAGTAGTCTTTGTGGCCCAACCGAATTTATTTTTACAAACACTATCGCAAAAGGCATGGACATTTTGATTCTTAAATACCATGTAAGATTTTAATGCACTTGGATCAATATTTTCCATCATCCTCTTCAATTGTCATCAATTTTACATCCATAGCAACTTGTTCCTTATATCTCACGAGACTCCTAACTGTGTCATTCTTCTCATTCACTTTTCCGTTGACAGCCGTCTTCATCATACCTCCATGTCTCAAGATGCATCAAATAAGTTTTTCTCATCTACTATTAACAAATTTAGTCAGACTTCTCTTTTATCTAGTATTTTTTCAAATCTCTTTTTCAGTATGTCGGTCTATTTGTTTGAAATTTATTAATCTCGTGTAACAACACATTCAAATAACTCTAGTCTTGTATTTCATGAAGATCTTAATGTCCAAACCGCATAGTCATATAATGAATGCTCCAAAAGAAAGTTCTAATGGAGTATTTCTCTACTTACAAGCTTGCACTTGCAGCTGTAATTATAAAATTCTTGAGGTAATCCACTGAATATATCCTTCTTGCTTATTTCATCGCTTGCTATTCTTGTGTTACTCTTTCAACTCTTGCTTTTGTTTCCCGAGTTTAAAATTGACCTTATCTTCCGCTCTTTTACTGTGGTTCCTTGCCTATATTTTGCTTTTACTGACCTTCAAGAGTTATCTGGACAGAGATTTTCAACGTTAACCGGAACATTTTCTCTTCCTTTTTAAAACCCTTCTCCGTTAAGTTTCGTTAATGAAGTCGCCCGCCCCTTTCAACCGACTCCCTACTCATCACTGACGACCCGTGCTCGATGCCACAAAAACGAGACCCGACACCTTAACGTGATAATAAGAAGGGTGTCTTGCGAAGGAGAGAGAAGAAGAGAAAGATATGTGTGCTGGTGGGTCCATCGTTCGTAGGCGCCCGTTTTCTTATCGGATGCTGGAGCGATGATGCATTGGTCCGATGGAATGGATGGAGAAAGGGGGGGAGGGGAAGGGTTGAATGAAGGATCCGCGTTTTTAATAGCAGTCCTCCGAAGGGAAGAAATTCCGGACCGGAATCCGTCTTAATTCACCGCTCTCCCGCGCTGTCAAAACGACAGTCCACAGGAGAGCTTAGGACCGAGGATAGGGGAGAAAAAAAATACCATTCCTCCTCTCTCTTCCTTTCTCGTGCGATCTGGATACTTCCCTCTCGCATTTAAGATATTCCCTTCGCCTTATTCGGCGGCCGTGAAATCGCGTGAAGGATATTTCTGTCGTGCAAATAACACACTTTGGTTTTTGTGTTGGCATGCCGGGATAACTTGGAATTGATGACCGTCGGAAAATATTTTTTTCTCGCGTCGATCCGGGTGAATGTGGAAGTCAAAATGTGTGAAATGGAAGTGGAGCCAGTCGTTAGATCATGACGATGAAGTCATTAAGTGTAATATACCGAGTTTAACACATGGTTCCGCTGTGACGTTGAAAGTAACTTACTGCGGGTTGAAAAATGCTGTAGGTAATTCACTGTCAATTTTCCACCCGTTTCTGCCGTTATAATGAGGAAATATGAAGCCTTTAGAGGTACGTGGTTTGTCCAATAAAATTGTTGCAATGATGGTGCTGTTATATATTACACCGCTGCTCAATCGGCCCAGTGGTATCGTCGTCTCCGTTCAACTAGTAATGACCCGGAGTTAACTTGTAGAATTCTTGGAAGATTACTAGATAAGGGTAAACTCTGTGTATTCCACTCTATATTTATTGAAATCATTTGATCTATATTGGACGGTAAGCCATCGTCAGGTACCTAGGACCATCCTTAGAGTATGCACCTTTGGATGATCCAACGGCCAAAACTGGTCTTGAGATTCTAACAAATATGCTTTGGAGTGCCCTGCGTTTACATTTGCTCTTCAAGTCTCCATTGTATTCATATGAATCGGGAGAAAGAGCGTAAAGGGATGAATGTAAGGAGAGGAATAAAACTCCGGATCAGAAGCCAGAATCCGCCATTGACTGTCTGATTTTGAATTTTAAAAGATTTTTATCTTGCTATATGTCCATTGTTTATTAATTTACGTTGCCAACTTTTAAGGCCTCCTCACTTTATATTTATAATTCATTGGCCGATTCTTGAAAGCTACTACATATGTGACCAAAATGCCAAAATTGAGGTTTTTGGTATCAAAATGTTCGTCTCGTCAAAGCGCATCTACCTATGAAACCTACAATGTGAAGTTTTGTGTTAAAATATAAAATAAAATATATTAAATTTATATAATTAATATAAAAAATACTATTTTAACACTTTTAAACAGTTTTTGTGTCTCCTGTAAAAGTTTATATTTAGTAAATGTTAGGTTTCAAGAATCCGCTGACGAATTGTGAAAATCAATTGCCTTTTGATCAATCAAATTTACACTAGAATGATCTGTATTGAATTATTAGAAGACGGTTTATTTAATTTGCAATATTCATTTGTGCTGATATCTTAGTTTGCAGTCATCCTTGCATTACAGCGAAATTGAGTTGGATTGAACGTTATTGCGTTATTGGAAGGATCAAAGCAGAAGGATTAAAACTGATCACTGTAGACAAGCTGAACCATATGCGCAGTAAGCTTCAGTTTATGTCTTGATATTTTTCATTAACTCTACTGGCATTTAGTTGGGATGAAACTTGTTTATTTTCTTGAATATATTTCTATTTTTATACCAGTCGCCTCGTCCTTCTAACCGGTATCTAGTTGTGTAACGCAGTAAGAAAATAAACAGTAATTCCGGAGGATCATCGCGAATGTACGATCAAATATACTGTACCCAAGATACACCTTGACGACTCATAAAAATGCATTTCATTATCCATCTTACTACTCTAAGTTTTGTCGCGCGCAAAATTAACTTCATTCTTACGAGTATCGCGGTAACAAGGCCGTATGTCCGTACTTACCATGATGACCAAAGGCTTATCATATCAGCTACGACAAATATTTCAGTACATTCTAACCTCCTTGGAGTGGAAGACTGGAGAGCCGTTTCACACCAACCTTAGGATTGTTGACCAATGATTATGACTCCCATTTAGGTTCCATTTCCATGAAACATTCATTTCCATTGGCACTCCACTGTTTTCTTGGTTGGAACTTACGGAATTTTCGTTGGAAGGAAATGGGAGTTGAAAACCCCTTGCATTTTAAGGGACGAATGCATTTACTTTTGAATTATGCCAACGGATACTACTATCTTGGGTTCAGAACATTTCATCATACCCTCTCGCTTAACCTTAGTAGTTTTTGTTTCTCCTCTTATTGTCTTGCACAAGTAGAAGCCGAGTGTTAGTAATTGGTGGGAGAGGTTGTTGATTGACATCTTAAATAACTTGCGCCGTTAAATATATGTGAGTGACGGCGAATATGTGGGATGAATAGGGAAAGGGAGAAGGCTTGGCTGGAGGCATTATCTTTTATTAGATCAGATTAGTTTGGCTTTTTTTTTGTCTTTAGAGAGCTCTCCACTGCACCCGGTTTCTTCTCTAAATATCTTCACTAAAGCTGGATTTCAAACGTGGGTCCTCAGGATGGGAAAGCAAGCGTTACTACGACCCGATTTTGCAAATATGTAGGTGTTAAGGCGTGAAAAACTCTGGTACCATATGAGTTTATTCTGGGTTATTATCTAGTTTATTGTTTCAAATTATTGTTATAGTTCAAACCTGTTCGTTTAAAACTGCTGTAAAAAATGCGTATCCACGTCACGGTGAAGAAAATCTAGTGTAACTGCTCCTTGAGGCGCTTAGGCTCCGGCCTAAATTATGCTCGTTGCTGGGAAATGGTTGACGGTTTTGCATGATGGCCACTCGATCTTGAAAACTTGAAAACCGTGGGGCAATTAATAATTTCATGGCAAGGAACACCTTTGCTCGTTAATTCCTTGAATAAAATATTAAAATTGGATAAAAAGAATTGACATAAATGAATTATTATATTTAAAAGCCATGAGCACCATTGCCTTGAGTAGCAAATTCGTAGAAGAACCGATAGGTGATACTTTCATCAAAAATCACCGGACCAAAGTTTTCTTAAGCACAGCATGGGTAGCAGTTATCGTATCTTTGCGCGTTGATTTCTTTTGATAATCAAACAATATGCAACCATAAATGTACGAGTTGCTCATTTTAGAACTCTATTCGTGACGTTTAAATTATTTACCATCCTAATAATTTATGTTGTTTGGAATAACTAGGCAATTTTTTGTAAATAATATATTAGAGTAACTCTGAATATGACTTCAAAAAATTTGAATAACTTCCTTACCGACTTAGAAGAAAGTACATTGCAATTGATTGGTTGTCATTTTCACAGCAATCACTTGTTTTTACATAACACTTAGAGTAAATAACTGAAAATTAAATAACAGAGATGTCATGAAATGTATTCATTCTAATACGTTTCCTTTTCTTTGCTGGTTACTTCTAAATCACTTGGGGAGAAACAGCATTGAGAAACACAGGTCGCAAAACCAGAGTTCTGCATATCATTTTTACGTATGCCCGGTGACGTATAATCTCTTGCCACACGCTTCTTTTATGGAAATTGCGTGTCATGCACGTTAGGAGAATGCAATGTAAGCAATTTAAAGCGAAGCAATTTCTAGTTTAAATTGTTGTGTCCTTTGGAAAAGATGGTATAGAAGTCCAGTTTAGTAGGTAGACTTCAGACTGCAGGTGCCACGTTCAAATCCGGGAGAGGTTCCTTTAGGCACATCTAGCTAAGCCCTGAATTATATGATTATATGAATATCTTGGGTCCAGATCTTTCTGGGAGACCACAGGACAACCATGGAATGGAATCGGCGTCCTTACCCTAAAGAGTGAATTTTACTCCCCGTTGAGCTCAGTGCTTAGCTCGTGGAGGAAACTTTTCCCTCAACAAATAGAACGGCATTAAGTTTGGACACTGATATTTTATGTTACCCGAAATAAATGCAGTTCGTCTAATTTTTCGATCAGCTTAGTCTGTTCAATGGTATTTCCGCGGTTCATCATCAGGCGGATTCAGTGAACGCACTATCGGAAACCGCGACCCGGAAAATTAAAGGTCAAATACAAATTGCTTTGACAAATATATATTTTTTGGTGATTGCGAAATCGTTTATCTTGAAATAATGCCACAATTTTCTCTTCGTAAACTATCTTGCTGCCGGCTGCGAGTGCTAAATTGATCATCTTTTGGCCAATCCTCCATCTTGTATGCTTGTCGTGTTTTTCTCAGAATGAAATAAATTTGGAAACAATGTTTCTAATATTAGCAGATGGGCCTTTTAAAACCAATTTTGTAGCTCTCGGCAGCTTTGTAAATTTATCGTATTTCACCAAACGTGAAGTTTTCACTTCCGTACTCTCGTCCATTGCTTACGCGTCACATACTGTTTCTTTCTTCAAGAGGAAATGCTTGGATGTCCTTCCTTATACTCACTTACCTCATACCTCCATGGGATTTCGTCATAAGAAGTTTTATGATCTATCGCTAGGAGAATCTTCACAACGAATCCCCGAAAAAAATGATTTTTTTTGCTCTACGGAAGCAGAGATCTCTCTCAAATAAAATATACCGATCCCCTTATTTGGCACGCACGAAATTGCCACCCTGGGTTGATTTTACACCCCGTCCCTTCTTTCCCGGACAATTGCTCCCGTTACGGCGTAATGAGCGCCAAAAACTGACAAGTCATTAGGTTTTGATGCAACTTAATTCCTCACGATCGACGATAAAAAAATGATAGAAGAAGGCAATCGTTCCCAATCATTATTATCGTCTCCTCCCGAACAGCACTACCCAATAACATGCCTTTGAGCTTTTCTCCATTAGATACGAATTCTGGTTTAACGCTCTGAACTTCGATTGAATGGTGTGTGTGGCGTTCGTAATCATTTACCGCTTCGCCTCGTGACGCTGAAACCGTCGTCCGTTGGGGGAGTTGAATAATCCCATCCCTCTATTTCTTAGGCTCTCGATTGCACCTCCTGAGCGAAAAAGACTGATAATCACTGTAATGATGAAGCAATGGAGGTAGGAGAGCGGTAGGGTCTCGTCGCGGGCAATAAAACAGCTATTTAGCCCCGGATAATTGCCATCTCCTTCACGTCATTGTGAAGGCGGTGGTTGCGTCGGCAAAACCCCTTCCGTTGAGACGGGAGTTAAATCCCTTTTTTCCTCCCTCTCTCTCTCTCCTCTCTCTTTCCCCTCGCTAATGCCCTACAGTTATACATTACTCTTCAGCCCACCTACCTGTTCTACTCCCACGACTGCCGCTTGCGTTCCGGAGCCTCCCCCGGAGGCCGAGGGCAATCCCAAACGTCCGAGAAGCAATTCGGAGGTGTATAATCATCGGACATATCGGATCTTCGGCGTGATTTTTAGTGCTGCTTCCTTTTCGGTTAGTCGGTGGCTCTTGGTTTTGTTCTTCCACGCGTTCCACGCACCCAACTCAGTCTTTCTCCCTCCTATCTCCCTACTCATCCTCGATCTTAGGGAGGGAGGGGTCGGGAGGGGGGGGCTTGATAAATCGAGTCGGGAGGATGAAAATTACACGGTGGTAGTGAGAGAGTTGTCTCAGTAAGCGATATGTGTGAGGGAGAGGGTGAGAAAGATGAATGAGGGGGGTGGAAAAGGAGGGGGGTCGGAAGGAGTCGGGCGGATAGCGAATGAGGGAATGGGAAGATGTTAAAGGACGAAGTCTCTTCGGTTCGCTCATGTGGAGCGCGCCCTTCGTGTTTCTCGTAATGGCTGAACGTTAATGTTTAGGATGAGGGTTTGGTACTGATTACCATGGACGACGGGGAGAGCTCGGCTGCAATGGAAATGGGAAATTAGAAATGGGAGAGCGGTTGAGGAAGAATTAAGTGTGCATTAATTTGGTGAGGAGACAAAAGGGTGGAACGGGAATAGATGTGAAGTATCCTGATAAAATTTCGGCAGGCATGACCAATGATTGAAAACGATACTCAAAGAAGGAAGAAGGTAAGCTAATGATCATCATCGTCGTTTGCGTACCAACCCTTTGGATCCAAGTTACTTTCAACCTTTTAAAAATATAATGCTCTACCAACCGCTACCTCCATTATATCTAACCTTACAGTGGGGTTGTCATTAAAAACCGATGAGAGACTGTTTTAGTCCAGTTTCTTCTATTGGGCAATGTAAGAAATTTTGTTTACGTTTTTATTGTGTTAGAAAAATAATCAAATGCCGTAAACATGCTGGCAGGTACTTGTGCAATGTTTTTCTTTAAAACTTGTGATACTAATGCGACATAATTTATTCATTCATTTGTTTATTTTCATATTTGATTCATTATTTTCGGCAGGTGGAGATTTTGAAGTATAATGTAGTCTCTTCTCCATATAAATACCTTGTTGAACTAAAAAAATGCATACAAACTTTATATTATCCATAGCTAAAAGGTTTGGAGTGATCTTTTTAACTTTTATTTTTCCTTCGCCGACTTTACTTTTCCGTAAATTTCGAAAAAATAAGATTAATTTCGAATTTCCTAAAACGATACTGCAATTACGTTAAATTATAGTCGAATGTGAGTGAATTTATGTTCGCAAAAATTCGAGTATCACGACCGGTCGTATTTCTTTCCCTCGAAGATTACGACCAGAGGAACGGAACCGTCTAATTCCCCTCGCTGAAAAACATACGCAACAGATCCGGAATGAGTTGTAAATGTTTTGAACCACAAAAAGGGACGATTATTTGACGGCATGTTGCGAGGAGTTTGCTCAGGATGCTTTTTATGTCGCCTTAATCGCCGGTAATTTTTCCGATGGTCTCATACGTTTAAATAAAATTGACTTATTTTTTCAGAATCACCTAAATGTAAATGTTTTTACCTCTGTTTGTAGAGAAGGATTCGTAGTTCATAGTACCTCTATTCTTCATCTCAGTTCATTAATTCTCGTTTCTACTCATAACTAATCAGGGAGACTGTTTTGTTGATTCCCTTGTCCAGAGTTGACTGCCGTTTGAGAAGTAAACTACAGATTAAATGTCCTTCAGGAAATTGAAGCAAATTTATTTCCTCGGTTTGTTTTTATCCCTTAAAAACTTCAAACTACAATGCATATTTTTACCATAACCATACAGTTAGAGAGTTAAACGGTTAGACAGGGTGGTTTAAAATGTCATCTTCTCTTCTTATAGCTATGGATAGTAGTTGATTACGTTGAAATTACAAGTAAGATAATTTCTAAGAAATAGCGATATTAATTACCTTTCTTGGTATTTATGCCTGTCATTCTAAATGTATAATGCTAAACGGAAGTCGTTTTGACATTTTCTTACGCGCTTGACGTAACCACAAATGTTTTCATGCTAGTTGTGTAGTGCCTGTACCGAATTGTGATATTTAGTAATTAAAAACTGTATAAGATGTGACGCTATTGGGCTTATGTGGTTGATTTTAGCCGGTAATGTACTCGTTGTTACTACAAATTGGAATGTGCATTTGATGATAATCCATGGCTGGCGCGGATTTAACCCCAGCCACACACACTTTTGGTGGCTTGCGGGCGACTATTTAGTTGCAAAAGAGAAATTTGCTGTGCAAATGGTTCACGGTGTAGCATTTCATGCTCCCGAGGGCCAGTACCCTCAATAATACCATGTTACCCTTTGGACCTAGCTACCCTTTTCCTTCTCTCCTTGCTGCGGAAAGAAAATTATGACCCACTACTTTGCATGTCTGTCTCAGACATGCATTCGAGTACTCTATTTACAAATGCAGCGTATGATGGCGTTCTTAATGATGCCAATATATGATTCTTTCCCAGAGAATCATGTAGCCGTCATATCGTCGTCAACTGTGAATTTTCGAATTTACAGTATTCTTCCTGGTGCCTAAATCTTATTGTACGTGCCTTGCGCTACGGAAAAAACGCTCAGCTTTCAAAAACGGAGAGCTAAGGAACCAATGGGCAAATGTCAACGAAAATCTCTTAGGAGCAATTTCGATCTTACCCTACTGAATGACTTTTAAGGTATATTTCTCACCTTTCAAGGAAGCCAACGTGACGATACCATATTAAGTGCATCTCACTCTCCGTTAAATATAGCACCTTCATGTTGAGAAAATGTCAACAGATTGAGTCTGGGCCAGTGTAGAACCCCTCTGCAAGTGCGCCGGAGGCGAGGCGCCAAAGGACCCTCTTTAACGTCCCATCCTGAGGATGAGGAGATATCCCTGAAGTTCCCTTGTAGAGCTCACAAGTGGGCCGGTGTACCAATGAAAAATACCCTATTTTGAAAATTCAGATAAGGAGCCGTGTTGTGTTATTTTTTACTGTAGCGCCCGCATGTAAAATCCGTTTCTAGTAGTTGGTATCCATCCGAGAATGGCTTAATAATTAAATTAGTTGAGGCTAAGAGAATAACGAATTGAAAGAATAAAAGTCCTACAATAGGTAAATCCAAGCAGAGGAAGTATTAGAAAATCTTGGATTGAAAACTCTTCAGGCACTAATAACTAATGGGATATTCAGCCTTTCAGAGGGATACAGAACAATTAAATCTAATTCGTTATAACACAAATGGGATTTTTAAGGCCCATGCTAGGGCGCCAGTGGGCCTTGCAAATTAATTTCGTCTCCATAGAGAGGCATAAAACCTCATTCCTACAACTAAAATATAGTGACTCGATTTCAACTAGTTGTCATTGATAAATATTTTAGGTGCATTAGAAACGAGATATATTAGACGATAGGTACAGAAGGCTGACGTATTAGGTTCCCCTGCCCCACGTCCTGGCGGCTCCCGGGATATTATGAAGACACCACTGCTACTGCCGGGGCTTGAACTGGTCCCTCAACATGGTAAGGAAGTGCGTCAGCCATTAAACAAACACACTCCAGGCCTCGTAGAAACTCGGAGTCATAAATATAAATCACTTTGAATTGACAAAATAAATATAAATTATGTCAAAAATCTATAGTTTCATTTGCTTTTTCCTCATGAAGAAAATTATAAATATTAATTATTCACAGGTAGACAACCGCCTCATTTTACTATTTCCCATTATTTAATATGTTAACTAAAATTTTGCATATCCATTTCATCACAGTTTTGGCGCGACGGGCTTATAAAATTTACTCAGTGAATTTCCCAGTTTCAATGTCTCGACGCAATCTAATGGGAATTGGATTGTGTGGTAGTTAGAATCCAAAGGCTCGGATTCGTGTGTCGGCTGGGGCAAAGACTTTTCCTCATTCTACCAGCCCCTACCTGAGTGCTATGTGGAGTGTAGTTTCAAGTGCAGTCGGTACTCCGTTCGCCGGATGGGAGAGGCCCGTTATCACTTTTCTTTAAGATCAACCAATGCTGGATTACGCTCCACTCTTTATTCGTTAGCTGAAGAACACCAACTTAAAGGCAATAGGGTCTGTGAATGAGATTTTTTATTTTTTTAATCTGATAACACCCCCAAAAATATTTTTAAAAAATATGCACTTATAATTTTCCATGTCTGTTTAGATAGAAAAATGCTGACCGAAATAAGCACATTTTAACGTCCTAACATATGCAACCATATCGATGGAACAAGAAATTGGACATCAGTGTCCTGTTATCTCGCCAGTGAATGTGGAAGGAATAAGTTAGAAAAAGGGAAATTTGTGACAAATTTTGCTCCGATTTTGTTTCGTGCCAAGATGAACTAATATAGGTTTGGAACACCCGAAAATCTATTTTTCAGTGCACAAAGAGATTGCAGAGAGTGCAGAAATGAGGTGTACTGATCGATATCGATATGTATTGTTTGCCGATGATTTTCGAAAGACTGTCTGAAAGTTCATTTTAAAGCAAAAACTTGATTTGCACTAATTTTTCATTAAAAAAATACCGTATCCGCATTATATGGCAATTTCTACATAAAAATGGAATATTTTCATTATCATAATAAAATGTCATGCACGGACCCTATTGACCACCTGAACACCCCTGAATGAGCTTAGTAATCGGTCGCCTCCCCAGTATAAGTGACCAGTCACCTAGTGGACTCTTTTGAGCGGTTTTGTTCCGTTGACCCTAAATTTACGAATATCTTTACCTGAAGTCCCAGCCGTCATATTTCTTTCGTGGTCTTAAAGCCGTTTCGACCCTACTTCCGTGTCGTACTACCTCGCCCCCATCCCTACGCTGACTTGACTATGTCCTCTTATCCACGTCATCCATCATTGGTGTGCCGACGGGTGAATATCATGTCGTTGCCAACACGGTCAGCGTGCTGCACACGTCATGTTACCGTCTTCTCGTGTCGACTTCAACTTATATGCAGGTACTCTCGATATCCATGTCATCCCTCCCGCTGATGGCTGATGCGTGGCAAAACATAACAAACAGGAACGCTCGACTGGGCCAATTCGAATACTAGGATTAAAAATCCAGTCGTTACAAGTTAGTTTGAGTAGTAAAATTTGGTTTAAAGGTGCTCCATGCTTCAAGGTTTCAACGAACGCTCTAACCGAGAATAATTCTATACGTAAAGAACCAAGATAAAGCCACACCCCTTCCCTATTTGAACCCAAAATCTTCGGGTTGTCGTGCAGGCACATTGCTTGATCGGTATAGGTTATCGCAGGATTGAATAAATGACAGTTCATATTGAATTTTAGTTCATAACTCTGGGATTAAATTTTTTAATTGATTAAATTCTGAACCTATGGAGGT
The DNA here is from genome assembly GCA_933228895.1 of Platycnemis pennipes. Lineage (NCBI taxonomy): Eukaryota > Metazoa > Arthropoda > Insecta > Odonata > Platycnemididae > Platycnemis > Platycnemis pennipes. The sequence goes on from OW121853.1 coordinate 62,097,979, forward strand.
TCACAATGCCATAAGTTTGCTGAGGTAGACCGATAGAAAAGCTATATCCCTCTCTTGGATTAGCCAACGAAAAATTAACTTATAATCATTCAATATATTATTTTAAATAACGCAATAAAGCTGTAAATCTCTTCTGCCGATATTATAAAAAAAGTTCCGCTGCATCTTTAAAACTAACATTTTATCCTTGTCCAACTCAAAAGACAGGATTCCGTCTTGAAAATTGCTTACTTGAAGTGTATAGAGATATCATCACTGACTTGTGATACAAAGTCACGTTTAATTCTTACCAAGCAGCGGTTAGGCTCCCTAAGAATATCTAATTAAATATGAATTCGTAAACTAGCTCATTTCAGTTGCTTTTTAACGACAATTCAGACGAGAGATATTTTCACAGATTATGAATTTCTACAGGAATTTTAAAGATTTTCCGCTGGCCTTCGGCATTCACATATGAGCCTAATATGCCCCCAGGTACGGTTTGACTGGTTCTTACCTGTCACTTCCTTATTTGCGTAACCCTAATGCACATTCCTAAGAAGTACTATTTTCTCAGTATTTACCAATGTGTGAAACTTTAATTTCGTCAGAGTTTTGTGGTTGAACTGAGAAATTACTCATTTTCCTAATTTTTAATTTCTTATCAAACGTAAAGTTTTTCAACAAGCATGTGCCAATAAAACGGTTAGAGCGAAGGCTTGAAAAAACATTGCTTCGTGAGAGTACTGAAGACTGCTAGCTCAAAGATGACTAGTCATTCTTTTCGCGAGTAATGCATTCGTCGTCATCTCTTCTGACATCTCGTGCGATTGCACGTGAGAGAAACATGCAGTGCGGAGAACCGCAAAATGTCAGCTGACTTGAAGATTTGACCCTCGCGAGAATCGCACCTCGAACGTTTGTGTGGTATGTAAGGTGCCCACATTCCCATGAAAACAACGCGTGTATAACAGTTGACCTCGGTACCTTTATGATGAGGAGATTAAGATGCCACTTCCGCATAATCGTGAGGATAAAACTAATAACGTTGCGTAAGAATCTGACAACGGAACCATGCATACCTACATATTCAATTTCATGAGGAACATGTTCAAAATACATATTTCATATACTTAAGAAAATATTCTGTCGGTACGACAAGATTTTTAGAAAAATTCTGAAATCACAAAGATTAAGGTTACTCGATCGTCCAAAGCGTTCCAGCCAGAGTTTACCTACATATTTTCAGGCCAACTGCCGTAGGTACGCATAGAGTGAAATTAAAGGAGATTTATAATAATTTGCTTCGTTTGCCTTTTGTGGTGACTGCGCCACTGTTTTATCCAGTTAGTCAAGTTTAATTCGTCTATGTGAGTAAATTTAACCGTAAATATATCCGAATCGGGCCATTTAAACCTTACATTGTAATAAATACAGTCATTTATGCTCACAGTTTCACGACGTACTGCCAAAGTGAGGCGAACAATTTTTCAAAATTTCCATTTTAGTTCTTTTTCTCGAGTGCATGCATTCCGATTCGATATTTGGAGTCATTTATCCTCATGTGATTAAATGTTGCCCCACATACAAAGAAAACTTGTTATTTTCGTACCACGATAATTTTTCGATGTTTTTATAATTACTTGACAATATTTTGGTCTTTTCATTATAAGTTTAAGGCGTGTTCAATCCCAAGGTTAGCGTGGTCAAAATAGAACTCACCTAATGCTAAGACATACAACGGTGGGTGCAGTGCAATTCACACACCAGGGTGGGAAGGGTGGCAGTATCTTCTATTTTTCATAACCTAGCTCAAAATAATTTTTCAAGGATTAGTGGTACATATAAAAGCTATATTTACATTAAAATAGCAATTAATAAAATATCCATGCTAAGATTTAATTCCCTATTTTCACAAATCTAATCTGTGTCAACTCTATTGATACATTGTAGTGGCTGTGTCGGCAGCGGTCCTGTATTGGTGGTGTGTTGCATAATGATGTAGAACTGGTAGGTATTGTGAATAAAATTATTGGTGCACTAATAGAAGATTATAAACTAAAAATGTTACCAGAATCCTCAGCCTATTGACAATTTGTGTGCAAGCAATTTTCTAGCAATCATGCCAAAGCACTTGAGTAATACACAGAGGTCTGGGAGAACAGCATAATTTTTACATCTGTTTAAGTACCGACATATCACTTTTCAAAATAAAAATTTTCATTTTGGAAGATTTAATTATAAATATATATATATATACAAAATAAAACAGACAGACGACGAAAGCATAGAAACACGCAAAAGAGACACTCACAAAAGTTTGGACGTTTCCGCGGTCATGCCGCCTTTTTCAACGGAAGAGGGTTGACTGCCGTTGACTGCTGGCTGAGTCCTCTTCGTGAGTGAAAGAGTGGGGGGGGGGGGGGGATGGTAAGAATGGGTACAGGAGTGGGGCGGTAGACAGTGGAGGAGGTAAGGTCCACCACGGTGGCATACAGACGGGGGAGGGGGTTTAGGGTTTCAATCCCCCCAAAAACATGTTTACCTGAATTCGTAAATTATCTCTCATATCACTTGATATATGTTTAACCCGCTAACCACACTTTGAGATCGCGCTCTTCACTTGACGAGATGTCCTACGTCCTACCCGCAGAGAGACTCTTTCTCCTGTACGGTTAGATTATTAGTACCTCCGTACACGGCTCGACTATTAATATTCAGTTACTGTCCCCGTAATTAACTATATTTTGTATATTGTGCACTAGCGTTTAGAATTTTGCTTATTGGACTGAAAAATATAGTTGATTTATCTTCGTTAAAAGAGAATGTTAATTTAATTATTGTTTTCGTGAATAATAACCTAAATATATATCATCGTGATGCACATAAATATTAAGGAAATCGCCCCCCCCCCCCCCCCCCCCCCCCCCCCCCGTTCCCCCTCCCAGAAGGAAATCCTAGGTACGCTACTGCTCCGCCAGTATATACGTGAGGAGGAATTGACTTCAATTTAGCCTATGTACTCAGGATATTGATAAATTGATATGAGGGTTTTATTGAATTTTCTTTTCCTAAATATATCTTAAGTTGCCAACGGTGGAGAGAAAATCGCCATGACAGAAATACCGTGGCTATTAATTTAATCCAGATATTTATTTTCGTCAGAAAAAAATAAGTCATTATGAAGTCAATGTACTCCATTTGATAGTGTGTTCACTTTTCCTCTTTTTCTATAGTCTGCGGAAATACACGAGTCGCTCTAGCAGTTACACATGAAATATTCACCAGAGTGACATGGTTTCAGTGATAGGGACTTTTACCGGAGTAAAAGCCTTCATTCCTCAACAAAAAACGTCAAGTGTGACGTGCATCAAGGTCACTTAAGTTCATTCGCTTAATGCATCATTTGAGGAAGTCGATTCGGTGGAAGCAATTAAGATAGAAGATGGATTTAACAAATGTAATCATAAGTGCTCCATTACGAATAAAGAAAAAATTTGATTTTTTTTAAAGGAGCGAGGATTGATGAGAAGCAGCGTATATAGGATCCAGTACCCCTTTAGGAGCCACTTTGCTTCTCATTAATAAGATAAGAGTAATAAATATCGGTAATTGGTCTTTCTCGCCCCAGATGGGGGCAATGATCTCGGAGGTCATCAAGCCCGATGACACGGAGGTATTTTTTTCTATCGGATTGACCATTCCAGTGGACTCATCGAGATTTGAAGATGGTTTTTCTGCATCCCATACATTACTTTTGACGAATCCTATGATGCGTGGTGATGGATATATCAAAGAGGCTCATTTCTTTAGTACCAAGTGTAAAGTATTAACGTTGGATCTCTGCTAAAAATTATTTATATCGGACCTGACGGAGTAAAAAAAAGTAGCTACGAAAAATTCGCCTTAACTGCAACAAAAAGCACTCTACTGAAGTGCGTGCACCGGTAATGGATTCTAATTTGCAAGCCTAATAAAAACAAATTCATTCACCAAAGAAATTTTTTACGAACATTTAGTTGGTGAATTAATTAATCTACTAATGGAATCTCGCGGCTAAGCTTAAAGCCACTGAGTGCGTCCACTGGGTTGCGGATGGTGGGTCGACTTCTAGATATAGAGGTTAGCTGCGAGGTAAGCGAGTTTACTCGTCGAATAAGCAGTGGTGGGCAAAAAGCGACGGCATTCCGAGGGGGTATTGGTCTATCCCTAGGTAAGGTAGGCCTCCTAATAATACAGAACCTGTGACGATGTCGTGACTTGGCGATTGGAGGCCGCCACCAAATATGCATTCCATCACCCGGAGTAGAGGGCAGTAGCTCTTCTTCACATGAGTGAAGGTGGAGACCACAGAGGTCGGTACAGCGACACTTTTCACTACAGGCGTGGTAACATTTACTTTAACGGCTGTAGTACTGCGATGTGGAAGGAAAGGGGAAACTACCACATTATTATCCCGAGGTGTTGCAGCTGCTCCACTTTTTCTTTCAATCAAGACGTGATGGAAACCTCTCGAGTAAATTATTCCGGAGGTAAAATAGTCCCCCATTCGGATCTCCGGGCGGGGACTACCCGAGAGAGTACACCAGTCAAGTGCGATAAGCATTTTAGGGTCGGAACATGGGACATGTACGCCATTTTAAGTAAGGTGGGTATTAAAGTGACATTTTTAGAAGTATATTACGAAATTACTGGAAAAAAGCGGAGCGTAAGGCCACAGTGCCACATAATAAATCATGCTTATTTGGGTGACCAAATCTTTCGAAGCAGGGTTAATGATGAATCCACGTAGTTACGAAGGAGTAATTAAAAAAGTACGTATTGCCTTTCACACGTTTCTATTCTATCTATCTACGTAATCCTAGGCTCTTGTGGTAACTTCACCAAGATTTATATCACCTTATTTTATTTTGGGTCATTTTTAGGTATTTCAGAACCTTGTGCATTTTTCAACGCGAAAACAATTGTATGAGCTTCACTTGGATGTTTGATCATTCATGGCAAGAGGAGAGCTTCTCAGAACCAACTGGTTCTGGGAAAAAACATTGGCATCAGGTATTCTTCCGTAAGGAATAGCATGCACACCATTTAATCTTCAATATCTGACGCTAACACTAGAAATAGCAAACTTCTGTTCATTAATTGAAAAGAATAAACAGTAAATTTCGAACTAGTGTGTCGAAAAACGACTGAGAAGATGGATAAAAGAGGGAACTGCAATTCCACGTTTGAAACTTTATTTAACGACTTAGGTTTCGCTTCAGTGCAGGTTCATCGGGTAAAACATTCGACAAGCATGCGCTATATGTCTATACGATAGTTGGGGACCAGGGAGTGGAGAGAGTGGGGAAAAGGTTGGGCGATTAACACCCCTGCTCATCAAGTATTGTAGGTATATATCAACCTAGGTCTTTGAATACATTTAACATTGCGAAAAGAAAACACTTAGGTCAACTTTCACCGGGATATTAATGCCTGATCGATTTCAACGCACAAGCGTCATTTTCAAGGGCTACTAGACATCAGTAGAAGAAATGGTCTATATTTACTTCATTCAGGGGGATAGGGGGATCGAACTCAAATGTAAGGGTGAAGTAAGGAGTTGGCTGAGTTCGAGGGTGAATAGAGGGGTGGGAGGAAGGAAGGTGACCTGTATCAAGACCAATAGTGAGTGTACCATTGGAGGCAGGATTCTTTCGAGATTTGGGATTAGGAAACAAGTCAGATTAGAAACATCTGCCAGCCGTGAAATTCATTCAGAACATGTGAAATTCGTCCATTTTTTTTAAATAGAGTATATTAATATTTCACGTATTTATAATGAATTCAATTTAATGCTTTTATCGTGAACATGTAAACTTTCAACATAAAAGTCACTCATGTGACTGGTCTCCAGCATGTGTTTGGCGAAATATTATTAGCAAACCTTTTTGTTGACACTTAATCTTTATTTTTTTGATTCTAGTTTTGAATGTTATGCCGGTCTGGCCCACATACACACCGTCAAGGCCAATCGACTGGGTATTAAAATATTCCTCTGGAAGTTGTGAAAAGTGATTTATTTTCTATATGTTAAATGTTTCAGAACTTCATAGAGTATCACCTGTGGCGTTCGCAGGATTTCCTTCTGGGGGGTTTCAATAATATTTATGTGCATCATCAAAAAATGATATTTAGATTATTATTCACAGAAACAATAATTAAATTAATATTCTCTTTTCTTGTAGACAATTCAACTATGTGTTTCTGCTCAATAAGCAAAATCGTAATCGCTAGTGCACAATATGCAAAACATAGCAAAATACGGAAATGTTTTTGGGGGTTTAAACCCTGAACCCTCCCTGTTGGTGCGTCACTGAGTAACACCTATATCTATTAGTTTTTTGTTGAAAAAAGTTTCATATGTGGGAATTAGGACTATTTTTTTCTATTTCACGATGGATAAGTTCCACCGAGTGACGTATGAAACCGTTTTACGTTAAGAACGACCGGCTTAGTCGAATGGTGTAGTTGAAATCTTCAAGTGAAAACATAAAGCATACAAACACTCAGAATGCCAATGAGAGTGGGGGTGAATTAGGGGCTTAGAAAGGGGTGGAGATTAAATAAGTGAGAGGAGCAGGGGAGGGGCAAGCAAGGAATGCACAAGGGAAAGAGGGATGAGAGTGGATCAGGGGTGTGAGTATATGAAAGTCGGAGAATGAACGTGGCTCTAATTGGGTATCAGAGAAGGGAAGTGGGAGTCAGGTAAATGAAACGAATGAATGAAAGCTTTAATATTGATCTGTGATAACCCCATAGAGCAAATGAACTTGTTACAAATCAAACATTTTTCTGAAATAATTGTTTTAGACGAATCCTATAACATAGAAATAAATGTATTTAACACCAAATTTAGATTACATTATCCTAATTAGCACCAACTCATTGTTGAGTTTTAAAAAAGAATAAAGTTTATCAGTAAATTATTGGACATATAAGGAGGATTTGATTTGAATGAGTAGCAAGTTCCAAAACTTTGAGGCAGTGGGGTAGAAGGATTTGAGGTACGGATTTTTACGGGCATGGGAGATGCAAAGACGGCAAGGATCATCGGGTTAATCTTTGGAAAACACTAGTCCTGGGGGTAGAGAAACGGTATAGGCAGTCGGTTTTCCGGTAACGGAAGATGTAGAAAAGAAATGACCCCAAGGCGGTTAATTTAGTTTTTTTCCGCCAAGAGAGGTCTCTTGAGGGGACGATTTTTGGGCCTGAAACTGTCGAACTTCAATTTCTTTCCGCTCAGCTTGAACGATGGCCCATTTCTTTGACCCATAAAACCCCACACAACTTAACAAGCTCTTGGAATGGTAAGGAGACCGCAACTGCGGTAAAAAAAAGCAGGGAATCTTAGTGGTAAGGGCTCAAGATAACGAAAGTATGTCGGGGAAAGGAAATCGAAGACTCGGGCAATGGCGTTCTCAACATCGTCACCTCGCAAAGAGTGCGCTTTGCTCCATCATTATTCCCTCCTCTCCCCTCCCCCTCCCCTGGCCCCCTCTCCTTTTTTGTTTTAGGAGACAAATGGTGAGATGGCGTGCGGCGTGCGTGGGAGAGGTGACCCCTTGTGTTTTCTCTCCGACTGTTTCTGATAGACGGGGTGCTCTCTTTCTGATCGTCCTGGGAGGCCATATCCGGAACTGTGTCTCTAGACATGATTAGTGGTATTTCACGTGGAAATAGGTTCATTTTTGGAAATGCTTGGATCCTAGGCTATTCCGGGTTATCGACTTTTCTGGAACACCGATGGTTACATCTTGCGGTCTTTTTATGATATAATTTCCGAACGCATCTTGTAAATTATACTTCTCTCGTTGCAGCAACCAGCTTTCTTATTGAAAGTAAACGAAAGTATTGATAATATAGTAAAGTATGTAGCTTGCCTTCAATTAAAATGATGATAAATGCATTGTAATTTTATGCAAAGAATTCTGTAGGAAAAGCTTCCAAATTATGCGAAGTGAAAATTTCGAAGAATTCACTTGAAGTAAAAAAATATAAGCACCGAAAAACTGTACGATCAATTGGGTGCCATCAAATGTAGCCTTGTTTCGGCGGGAGTTTTAAATTTCCGATCATAAAATTTAGATTATATCCGTTTAGGTCCGGATTTAAAAGAGGTCCCGAAGAAGATTCAAGGAAATCGTTAAAGAAAAGAAGGATGAGTGAAAGCTAACGAAACAAATCCTCAACTTTTCGACAGGCAACATCCAAGCGGCGTTTTAAATTAATCAAGGTAACATTAGTCTTTCTACATTTATTTTTATTTATTTGACACTGCTGAAGTTTTGTTGTTGATGTCATGCCTGCACAAAGTATAACAAAGATGCTTCATCATATTCATCATAGCTCACCATAATCATCAACAATTGTAAGATTGGTTTGATGTAGCTCTCCATTCGATCTCCTATCAGCTAATCTCTTCATATTTGTGTATTTATTCTCTTACACATTCTTCATCACTTGTTCTATGCATCCCATTCGAGGTCTTCCTTTGCCATTTTTCCCGTTCACTTTTCTTTCGACGATTGTCTTTATCTGGCCATCATATCTAAAGATTGGGCTGATTAATCTGTCTTGTCTTCTTAATGTTTTCAGAAGACGTCTCTTTTCTCGCATTCTTCTTCGGACTTCTACGTAAGTCACTCGGTTGACCCATTTCAACTTCATCATTCTTCTGTTGCACCATTTTTCGAATGCGTCCAGCCTTGACTTCTCTGCTGCTGTTATTGTCCATTCCTCAATTTCATAGAGAAGAGTGCTCCAGATGTGTGCTCTGTTGAAATGTTTCCTTTCTTCCAAGCTTGTATTTCCAGCTTTCAAGAACTCTTCTTTTGGTAAATTGATCTCTTCACCTGGGCTATCCTACTGCCTATTTTCTTATTGTCTCTGCTTTCTTGTATACTGCATGCTATTACATTTGTATTTATTTTAGTGGCCTTCATGTTGTCTGATCAATATCTTTCCATGTGAACTAGAGTTCCCTCTAAGGCTGCTCTATACTGTAACGTATCAATTTTTAGCCATGGCATGCTGGGGAGTTGGGGAGCCGCCATGTTGGTTTTTGTACAGAATATTTATACGGAGACATAGGGAAATATGGCGTCGGCCTCGACAATGGCCAATTTGTCATTGAGCCTGGTGATTCAGGTCATTCGGGAGATGCATTCCCAAGAATAGAAATTGTCTCGCAAGGTATTGTTGAACTCGCGGCAGGACGGAGGGAGACTAAATTTGGCCGAGCGTTAACAATTAGGTTGTGCCTATATAAAGAGGGACGAAGAGCGAGACGGGGCTTCTAGGCGAGGCTGATAGTCCAAGAAGAGGGAAGTGGCTTCTAGGGGAGGAGTCGAACGAAAGTGAAGGCTGATGGTTTAACAAGAGTCAGAAAGTGAGGGGCTTCTAGCTTCTAGTCTGATAGTCTGACAACAGTGAAGAGGCTTCTAGTCGGAGAGGAGTAAAAAGGAAAGTGGCGGCTAGTCTAACAAGAGAGAAAAGGAAAGTGGCGGAGAAGCCAGGATTAACCAAGGAGACGGGGATCGCCTCAGCCAGGAACTCCAGATAAACTAGAGGGATAAAGCGGTCCACTCCCCACTATTATGTAGGTACTTATTGTTAAGAGGGTATTTGTTATATTTTATGTGAGAGTGAAAAGTGAAGTGGCTCGTGAAGTGATCTATGGCCTGTAAAAATTGAGCCTGAAGATACCAAGAGTGAAAGTGATATATTGTGAGGGTAATTTATTATGATACTGTTTATATTTTGTTGTATTGTGTGAGACGAAGTGACAAATTAAATCGAAAAGAAATAAATTACAATACCCTTGGCCATTCTCAGATGTAGCGGTCTCTTTTTTTACCTTGCCATGACTATTCACAGGTAGTGAGCGGAAAATGAATTTTATTTGGTAATGCTGAGTTACCTTTCCTTACTTCACTGTGAAAGATTCCACTGAGTTGTGCCTAGTACTATTTCAATTTTTCAACGCTGCTTATTCATCTCCCTCATGAGTCCTTTGGGCGAAATAGTCCGACCGTGGTTTTTTTTTGTTTCGGGAAATGGATTGGGGGGTAGAATGATGTCGGGGAAGAGAGATGGGATCGGACCTAATGGGACAGCTTGAGTCATTGGGCGGGGAGGAGGGGTGGATGGCATTTCTCGGCGATATGGATCGCGACGCCGTATCGAACCGGGAGGGGGGAGGTCATCGGTGGATTGAGCCAGGGCACGCATGCGAGCCTTGAGCTCCATACCCCCCTTTCCCCACTGGACGTTCGTCGGCGAGATAAAGGTTCTGTGGCGGGCCCGGTGGAATTTCATTCCCCGCCACGCTTTTCTCGATTCCTTTGCTTTCCGTGTATGTGACTCCTTGATCCCAGATCGTCGGGTAGTCTGGGACGAAGGAGATTAGAATGCACTGGAGGAGACATTGGATTTCTGACAATTTGGAAGAAAAAATCGCAGTTAATTCAGATCTTTAGTCTTTCCAAGGACAAACCTTCAAAAATGGCTATTTTTTTACGTATATTTTAGACAAAAGATTCATGTATTCAAACCAAGTTGTTTAGAATATACTGGAGGAGGTATTGGAATGTTACAATGAAGCCAGAATGGGGGTGCATGGGACTGATTAGGCCCCGACCCGATGCAAAAGTTGCGCTTTATGGAGAATGTATGTGCAAAAACACATAAATAAAAAAGAAATTGTACCCTAATTTAAACGCAGCGGTGTCAGTTAATATTTCTAAGACTATTTAAGGGACGTGTTGATGCATTTGATTTCCCTTGGAGTTAGTTTTATTTCTGAAAGTGGTTCGAATCTAACCCATTGCAGCTACATATTTGGCCTCTTGTTTGTCTGGGCACTTTCCTCTTTTTATTTGAAGGATATTAAAATAAGTATACCGATATTCATCTTACTACTCTAAGTTTTACTGAGTGAGAAATCAACTTCATCCCTACGTGTATCGCGAGTGGCAAGCCCGATTGTCCGTAACTACGAAGGTGGCTGCTTGATTCTCAAATTAGCTGCGATGCTTTCTATACCTACCTAGCACATTTTAACCTTGCCTGGGACCAATGAAGTGTTTGTGTTGAGCGATGTGCAGGAATCAGTTGGAGAAGGGGTTTGCCGATATCGCATTTTGGACTAGTTTTTTAATTGGTGTTCACCCTTAGGAAGGCACGGGTGCAAGTTTTTTTGGATTTAGAATGCGTCACGTGGCTATTAAGATTGTTATTGTTTCTGTCGTATTCGACGGCATAGAGGACAAACGTTTTTTTCCATAGTTATGGCTCAAAAAATTATCCGAGTCTTATATGTGTAAGTTCGAACTCCATAGGATAATGTTCAATACTGAATGTCATAATAGGGAATTTTTACCCCAATTTTGTGCCTTGCTTTGTATAATGTTCAACTGTAGTAGTAGCTTCCTATTTATTATTTTTTCAGAATAAAATTCAAATTTTTAGTAATTAAATCAATGATTCTGCCATCTACTTGACTCTTTTCCTTGTGTGTGCCTTACGGAAATGAGGATGTCTTATATCCCTTCTTTGCGTGGGTCCCATGCTAATTACGCATGCACTAAACTTAAGCATACCAGGATCTTAGCAACGTGTTCCTTGGTTGCTACACTGCTTTCTTGAAGGTTTCTCATTATCCAACGTGGTGTATGAATTGTTTTTAAATGATATCGGGTGTCGTATAGTTTGTGCTACTTTATATAATTTGTTGTTATCTCATTTCTTTATGCCATGTGCATTACGCTTTAATCTTCTTTACAGTAGGCATCTGAAACAGAGCTTGAGGACTGATGCATTATAATCTGGGTGATAACAAAGAGATTTAACTGTTAATAAATTCACTATTCACGATGCCATTTAATGGAGAAGATACACCATGTTTTTATTCGGTCTGTGTTTGCTGTTTTATGCATTTCTTCGTGAAAAACTAGAGGCAAATAGAAGGTGGTCGTTGAATAAATCAGATCGAGATGTAAAATCGCGTGCTAACAGTTATTCGTAAAGTGGTTGAATGCAATCGTTTTAGATTTTGGTAATTAAGAATCATGAATAGCCGACCCACTAATTCCCCAGTCACATCGCGGAGCCGCCTCTAATTTTCCTGTTGATGCGCTGCCAATTTAACGCACAGTGAACTTCCATATTTGTCTTCCGCGACCGTTCCATAAGCCTCAGATATGCACAACGCACAATCTTCTTCCGCGGAAGTTTGTCCTTGCCATATGATTATGGAAGTTCAGGTCGCAACTTTTCTGTGATCATTCTCATTTCACGTCCGCATCAATCATTCCAGTCACGCAGCCCGGTGCATCCAGATATCACAGTAATTCGTTTCCACCGTTGGATCTTTCTAGTGGCCCGGTGTGATTTTTTCCGCTCACTCGCAGAAAAATTGGCGATGGCGGCTCCAATCCGTTTCCGCGTAACGCCTGGGAGAAGAGCACCACGGAGAATATTTCCGGGGCATTAACGCAATAGAACTCTCCAGTCATAAATCGTATATATTATTAGTTATGCTAGCCTTCATGGCCATTTCACTCACCTACCGCCATTTCCTCCCCATTTTTTCACTTAGTGTCCTTCAACCTCCCCTTTGTGAAACGAAAATTCATCTTCTTAATCAGTACCAATCTCACCTAGTAAATGAGGGCTTACTAGGTATTTAGAGTCAGAACGCTTGAGCCGCTTATCCTCTTTCATTTATTGAATAGGATAGAAAGAAATCATATAAAATACTATCGATGAGTGCGCCTTAGGCATTAATAATTAATTTAGAAGATGTCGTAAATATTTATAAACTGGCCTTTTTCTGTATTGTACACCAGCAATTTTGGATGTGAAGAAAATATAACATTTGATCGATTGAATAAATATTTGCAAATCGTTTCCCCATGTAACTCAGATTCTGATATTTTATTAATTTGCTGTCTATTGTTTTCTGGAATCCAGTGTCACTATCATCTATTGTCGTCACTCATTGATTCTCTTTAAGAAGTGCTCTCTCTTTCTCCCAAAGAAATGACAATTACACTTCATAACATTATTCTGTAGTTACTGAATAAGCTGAGATAACTTGACACTGAACTAATTCAATTTGTCAAACACGAAGAGGACCCTATCTCGTGTATTGACGAATATTTCATTACATGAGCGAACATTTTGTTACATATTAATTCAAATATTATGCTCTATGAGAGAAACGGCGATGGTTGTCATATAAAATAGGAAGAATATATTTAGTAGCATTTCGGGCTATTGCCTTGTCATTTTTTGTTTTGAGCAATTCTAGGGGAAAGTGGATTTTTGTGGGCACGATAAGATCGTCTTTGCGGGGAACTAACACGGAGGCATACTTATAATTACGGAATATTGCTGAGGTAGAAGTAGAAGGGGGAAAAGGAAGTTTAGGTTTGGGGGGGGGGGGGGTTTGCCTACTTTTATGAGTAGTGATTGTCTTACTAGTCTTCTTGTAAATCCACATAAAAATTCTACAAAAAATTTCACCAGTGGAAAACCGGTCCCCACTTGAGTGCCTAGTGGAAGGCATTTCAAGTTCAGTACTCCGTCCATCGGATGGGACGTTAAGCCGTGGTACCCTTGGCGCCTTTCGTTAAGAGTAGGCTAACGCCGAAGCCGGGTTTCTCTCCACCCTTCCTCCGTTCCCTGAAAACTCCTACCATTGCCCAATTACCCACCTACCCAAAATGGCGCAAATGACCTCAGCTGTCGGTCGCCTCCCCTAAATAACCAACCAAAAAATTCCACGCACAAAGTTTTGTTTCATTGCTATTCAATATGCATCAATTCCAGCGAGTTACGCCGGAAACCGTTAATTAAATTCTTCCTGCTGTGATATTTTCCATCATCCCAACAGAAAATACATTTATGAGAATTTTCGATTTTTTAGTCCCGAGCACCTTCAGTTGTCTGCTACTGAACGTCAGATTTTGGGCAACATCGTTTGTCTCGACCTCCCCTGTTCACTCTTTTTCAGGATCTCTTTTCTTTTTTTTTACGCCTTGATCCTCACATCTCCTCCTCCGATTCACCCCTCCCTCCCTCTTCCCCTCTGCACCCCTCTTCTGTTCCTCCTCTTCCCATCCTCCACCCACGACAACAGATTGCTTCCGATTCGCCAAACTAATCTCGCGAAGAACGGAGAGTCAACAAGATTAACGCTCTTAATCTCGTCGAGGGTGACAGACAGACGGACGTATTCTCTCGCTCACTCTCCCCCCCCTCTCTTTATGTCTCCAACCCCCGCACCCCCTTTACTTTCAGCCCTTTTCTTCTTGTCCTTATTCCTCCCCTTTTCATCCCCCTCCCTTCTACCCTCCCTCATTGCCATTTCTTCCCTCCGACGGCTCCCTTTTCCAATCGGGGCAGGGAAGGTTCGCACCGTCTCTGTGTCCTTTCATCTCCGCTTGTCTACTCCCGCCTTTCTTTCCCTCCTCCCCCTCACGTCATTTCCCAACGCCTCTCCATTGTCCGAAAACAATCGCACGTTAACTCCTCAGGAAGAGGCCCTTCGATTTCACCCTCTGCCTCCTCCCCCGCAGTTACCCCCCGGTCCCTTAACCCCCTCCATCTCCACTACTCCTCTCCTCTGGGATGGTAGAGGCAATGGATTACCCCATTCCGCCCAGTCCTCGAGCCATCCATGTCTTTTCTTTATTTTCTTCTCAGACGGATGTTGCTCGGAAGGGCGTGTGTAATTCACGAGTTTCGTCCCTCGCTCCATTGAAATGCGATTCCGGTGAGTGAATCTCTCTCCGCTCACGTCCGCGTGGGGCTGTGCAAGGATTTCGATCGAAGTGGAGATCGTCGTGTTGTTCGCGAGGAAATCCGCGCTCTCCGAAGAGGATTCGCCAATTCTCTAAAGGGGAACATACGGAAAGAGAAGTTTAGAGCAAACAAGTCCTGAGACTCATCTCATCAGTCTTCAACTTTGTACCCGCACTTTTAGGCGCCTCAGACCGGGAGGAAAGGTAAAAGGATGAGAATGGAAAGGTGAAGAAAAACCCGGCGTCGGTATTATTCTGGTCTTACAACAAGGGCATCATGATGACCACGGATTAAGGTCCATCCGACGGATGGCTAATTATACTCGAATGTTCTTTACAAAATATAGATTGGGTCCCATTTAGTGATAAAAAATTTCATCCAAATCCGTGACTTGAGCCCGGGCCCTTGGGGTAGTGTACTCCACTACACCAATAGGACCCCAACTTTTGAGACTACCTCGGCCGGGAGTCAGAACCGGGCCCTCGAGGTGGGAAACTAGTAAGTACTCTAGCCACTACACCAACCAAATCCCCTAAAATATATAACTCCTGAGACGGGATTAATAAACGCGCTTGAATTTGAAAAATAAGAGAGGTATTCTTGTAAATTTCTGTGCTCTCGATAGTAGTTTTTGCTGTGATAATTTTCCTTGCGGCTGTTGTTTTTCAGGAGTGATGTCATTGGTTTCCAAATCAATTATAATAAACGGTTGCTTGTGCTCTTTTAGCAATTATTTGGACTGCTTCCTTTAATGCCTCAAAAGGGAGATGAAAAATTGATCGGTGCCTCTCGCTGGAACTTCAAGTTATGACAGTTTAGATCATGGGTCGGCGAAGTACGGCTCGTGAGACACATGTGACTCTTTGTGTACCTACGTAATTATGGCCCGGAATTAAAATTGAAAACTCAAAAACTCGCAGTTTCATTTAAATGGCATTTATTGGAATTTGTAAATGTAACTAACTTCATTGTCTGATTACGACTAGGAATTGTGTGTTGAATAAAAAAACCACAATTTAAAAACCGGGCATAAATAATATTTTCAGGACTCCTCATACGAAACCATTGAGAGCAATTTCGAGTGATTTTTTTTCTTTAGATAGATATATTATTTTTACCATTTCGTATTGTTATATTACCTTACATTTCTGCTGACTTTAATTATATACCATAAGTCTCGTAAAATTTCATTGTAAGGGACAGGTTTGGCTCGTCCTCAAAATGTGTCATTGTTAGGGTAGGGTGGGCGACTGAAGGCTGAGCATTATTGGTGGGGAATTAGGAACAGGTAGGTATTTTGGGAGTATATTATAGTTGGACAAAAACACGGCATCGACATTAGCCTTCTCTGAATGAAAGGGGCAAAGGGGTCAGCAATTAAACATCTCATGCGACGACGGGACTTGATATTATTTTTCAAATACACTCAAGAAGGAACCGAGAGATAAATGAAAATCTGTCGCAGCCGAATTCAAACCTGGGCCAAAGAAAAGTAAATAGGAGTAAAGAATGGCTAAAAGATTTTCTTCTAACAATATGTAAGGGGAAGCGATGAAGAATATAAATGATATGAATTAATTTTTTTTGATGAGGTTAGCTGATAGAAGAAGCAATGAAGAACTGTGGCAATCGAATCTTAGAACTCATGACAAGCGATGATATTCTGATACCTGATATACCTAATTCTGATATACCTAATATTCTGACTTCAGAGATGGCAACCGCGGAGATAGTTGCGTACATACCAATAAAGTAGATTTAAAGATCCTTTAGGTGCATTCGATTTTTATGAGAAGAAAATTAAAGTGATATTTTCCTTCTGAATGATGATTTATGTAAATATTCGTAAAATAAAAGCAGCCTTATATTTATGTACATTTATTTTCAAAGAGCGTATCATCCTTTTATCTTTGTCGAAATTTTATTGCTGGACATTATACGTGGGATATAATTGATTCCGATTTCTGCAAGTACCAAATATTATACTCCAATATACCTAACATGGAATTTCCCATGCCGATGTGTGACGATGTTTTGTGAGCAAATGCAAGGGTTTTGTGAATTTGAAATGTCAGCGAAGGGTTAAGCATTCCCTTTTCTGTAGACTAATGACGGAATAATGGTGAATTAAAATAATAGGTTTAATAAAAGTGTTTAATACTCTCCTTTGCAGATTTGAGTAAGTTTCAGAATGTATAACAAAAAAACGGCCAGTGACCGAAATTAGGGTAGTTGAAAAGACATATTTTCCTGCATTCTGACAGGATTACATGTTTACACGGTTCGGATTTATACCCTATTTATAGGAGATTTACTTGTAATTACCTACATAAAACGCATTGAGCGTTGCGAAGATTTTACTACATTCTATATATCAATTAATCTGGTAAAAATCTTATTTCTACCAAAAGATTACGTCTGGGTAGGAATTTTTTCCATAATTTTTCATTTAAGGGTGCCAAAGTACTAGAATTGGATTACCATCATGAGATTTTATTTTAGTTATATGAGGATGAAAGTGATTGTAATTATTTGGTATTCCAGGAATAATTGCAGTCGAAGTGGCGTCAGAAGAAGATAAAAAATCCTGCTACTACTTAATTCAGACTACCTACGCTTTGTACCTGGATGATAGAAGAGAAATATTTCGTCAGAATGCAGAGAAAGAATGGAAAATTCGACTGCATTTATGGTAAGTCATTGAATTTTCTGATTTATTTCAGGGATGGGGCGGAATACGAAACGTTTTAGTTTACAAAGAAATAAGTGATATGGAAATTATGTATACTCGTGAATTTAATTAAAAAAACGACGTTAATGGAAAGGGCTCCTATGCCATTTTGATGTTGCGTTGGGAAGTCGTCATGACGATCTCTACTCGCATAGCTATACTAAATATCTCATTCGCCATCACGAACTCCCTAATTGATGAAAATAAATAACGGCAATTAATTGTTAATATGCTTGGAATTGCTCCCCATATTAATCGCCATCATCATGGGTCAACAATCCTAAGATTGGATTGACCTAACTCTCCACTCGATTCTTTTGTCGGCCAACCTCTTTTTATTCACACAATTCTTCGCTTTAACATCCTTAATAACTGACGCTACATATTTCATGCGAGAATTCCCTTTCCCATTTTTCCCATTCGCATTTCCCTTGACGACAGTGTTCATCAGAGGATCATGTCTCAAGATATGGCCTGTTAAATTGTTCTGTCTTCTATATGAGGTTTTCAAAAGACTTCTCTTTTCTCCCACTCTCCTATGAACTTCTTTGCTTGTCATTCGGTCCATCTATTTGATCTTCATCATTCTTCTATAGTACCATAGTTTGAATGCTTCACACTTTGACATCTCTACTGTAGTTATTGTCCATGTCTCACAGTCACAAAGAAGCATATTCCAGTTATTATGAGTTATTTCCTTATCTTCACGCTAATATTCCCAGCTGTTGGTAGATCTTAATTTGCCCATCGCTGGTTACTCGCCTTTCCGAATAGCGAAATCCTCTCATTACAACCAGCTTTCGCTTCCCGTGTTTAACGTTTTCTACTGCATAGCATTACATTAGCTACCATACCGGTGGTTTCTTTACCACTGAAGATTTTAAATGCCTCCGATTGGAAACGGAACATGAAATATACCAAAACTCCAGTGAATCCGGACACAGATTAAATTTAAGATGGATACAATATCCATTTCCGAAGTTGAGTCGGAATCCGCTCTCCTTGGGTTGCCAGGTCGACGCATTACCAACCCGAAAACGAGGCTCTGGTCGCTATTTAAGTTTTATTAAATCCTGTTCGAGGAGTGTAAACTCGATGTCCCCTCCTACCCCTTTTGCTAGCACGCCAATATTCATTGCGCCGCAAACACCGCAGGTTTCCCTCCGCCCTCCGTCCATTCCATCTCGCAATCAAGCGACCAGGGCACCGCATAAACTCTCTCTCTCTCTCTCCTCCCTTTCAGCCCTGGGGGGATGACGTTTATCCCTTTATCAGCCCTTCGGTTACTCTCTCTCTCTCCGCGAAGCGCCAGAGACCCCTCCTCTCCCAGCTGGAAGTAAATATATTCGACACGCATCTTCCTGCGCTGCCGCATCCAACTACCGACGCGTCGTTTACCCATTCAAGTTATCTTGCCTCACGGGTCCGGCCTCCCTCCATCACTTGTGTGTACGTATTTCCCTCCCTTAGCATGTTTCCGTCCTCAGCACCCTCCTTCCACCCTCTCTCCTCCCGGAACCCTTTTTCGTCCCATCCCGCGTCTGTTTGTTAACCTTACCCCCGCCGACCCGTTTCCCCAATGCACTCTGAATAATGCATTAGCCCCACGACAAGTGCCGTTTCCTATCTCCTCCTCCGTTCCACCTCCTCCTTCCCATGACTCCTCGATCACCGATTCCCTCTCTCTCTCTCTTTCTTCCCCATCCTGCCTCCTTCCAACTGTATTTTCCTCTGGTTTCCTCCGTATTCCTTGTATGCACCTCCTCTTTCCTCCAGTTGAATGACAACATCGCTCGTCATTTTTCAACCAAGGACCTTATATGTATCGCGATGCTTTCCTCTGACCAGTTTGTATGGAATAATGTGTCCTCCCGGGGAACAGAAATTTTGCCCATAGTGAAATATTGTCCACGCTCATGAAGAATTCATAACTCTAAAATATGTAATCGTAATATATACAGTGAAGATTTAAATGATCGACCGAGTAAGTAACAAGGAGGTCCTAAGAAGAGTAGGGGAAAAGTGAAGTCTGCTGACAACTCTAAAAAGAAGAAGGGACAACTTACTCGGCCATATCTTCAGACACGATGGCCTGATGAAGACTTTCGTAGAGGGAAAAGAGAACGGGAAGATTGGAAAAGGCAGGTCTTGTATGATATACTTGGAACAGGTTGTGAAGGATGTAAAAGAGAAGAATTACGTCACAATGAAAAGGTTGGCCGATAGAAGAATAGAGTGGAAAGCTGCGTCAAACCAATCCTAGGATTGTTGACCAATGATGATGATGATGAATACAGTTCTATATATTGTTCATATTCACTAGGTATCAATTATAGGATTGGTTTGACAGAGGTAATTTCTCCTATCAGCTAAGCTCTTCATATTTTTGCAATTCTTCTCTTTTCCCTCCCTCACTGCTTGCCCCATATGCCTTTCCTTACTATTTCTTCCTTAGAATTTCCATTGATAACTGTCTTCATCAGGCTATCATGTCTCAAAGCATCACCAAATAAGTTGTCCCGTTTTCACTTTAAATATTTCAGACTAGTTCCCTTTTGTTACACCCCTATTCTACTGAAGTGTTTCCTCAACTTCACGCTTGTAATTCCAGCTGTAAGTAGATTTTTCTTTTGGTAAAATCTCCTCTGTGCCTGAATTATTTTAAAATCAACATATTTCTTGCCTCGTCTATCGCTAGGTACATACTCGGTTTCTAAGTTAGCAAAAGTACCTTTCAGCTTGACCCATGTTTTTTTGGTGTTGAACCGGGGTAATTGGACTCGGAACGTCAAGACCGTCTAATAATATGCTTTATTCATTGGTAGTCTTTTCTATGAGCAATAATTTTAACTTCTATGCGTTATATCCAATCATGGGAATATTGAAGGAGCAGGGATTAGGATGGAACAGAATGTTTTGTGTCATCATGTGCCTATTCCAATCAATGATTCCTATGAGCGAAAATGTTCAGATTCAGAATGTTCAGACGGTAGAAAACTTGAGATAACGGATATTTTTATGCTAATGTGACCTGAGTAACGTTGAACAGTTGAATGTTGAAAGTCAAAAAGAAAGAATTTATCTAATAGCTCATGGATTTCATTGTCTGCAAAATTAAGGGTGTTTGTTCTCATTTATGATAATCAAGTATTGCATGAAAGAGTATATGTGATTGCTCAGTAGTTACTTGTTCCGAATCTAGCACCGCATGAATTTGAAATTAGAGCATCTCAGTAAGTTGATCTGTTTTTGTTAGGTATGTGATCGCAGAAAGAAGCCCTCTTTTGCGCAAATCCATAGAGATATAACGGAATAAGAAATTCCCAAATTTTCTTGGAATTCTTCCGTAAGCGATGTACAGAAATATATGTAGTTGTACGCGTTCTGATAAATTGAGAAGCCACTTACCAACTGGAGGAGGTGTTTAAGTCAGAATAGGACTCAGGATTAAGCTAGGGTATACCGTGTGATACAGTCGTGGTAGTTGGAGAACTTACAAACCTAATTCTACTACGTGTTCTCGGGTGGTTATGGCTCCTTCTTTCAGGGAGATGGCGATTGGAAGGATAGAAAACGGGAGAGATACTGTGGGAGTTGAAGGGGTGCCTTTTAGGAGGGAGTTGGGGATGTGTACGGCGCCTTGATTGCCGAGTACGGAAAGAGTCCCGAGGGGTAATCACCCGAAGAATTGACAGATGGGGTCCATCACCGGCGGGGGCGGTGCAGGGGGCTACGGGAAGGGGAGGGAGGAGGGTTTAGTCTTTCGGTGAGAGGTCCGGGAGAAGAAGATGAAGGGGAAGAAGGAAAGGGAGCGAAGGAAGCGAAAGGGACGAATCGAACGTTGCGATGAGGATGTATTACGGGAGTGGAATGCACTGTCGTGTCGAGATCGGTAGCGTACCTGTCTGGGAATCCAAAAGTCGCAGGTTCGTATCCTGCATCGGATTCAGATGTTTCGACTGCCTTTAGGGTTATTTATTTTTATTTAATTATTGCTTTTAATGTTTAATAAGTATAATTATAGGGTAAACAATTACCCATAAAACAAGAAACTAAAAATCTTATTAACACTGGTTAAAAATACAAGACAAAGAAGAAAACCCAAATATTATTAACATTAGTCATCAATAAATATCAAATCAATTATGTTTTGGCCAGACTATGGGCCGGTAACCAGCTTCTCTTTAGTTGCGTCTATGTTGCTCTTAAGTACAATTGAATGCAATAGTAAAACTATCATCGTTTCTTCTATAAAAGCTTATATTGGCATCAGTGTATCAATCTATTGTAACTAATTTTTTAGGTGCCAACTTAAAATAGCGCATCAAATTAAACACCAGTCGTTACAAGCTGGGCATACGGAAAGGCACTCTGGAAATAAAAGCTCATTTCTCTCATTTATTAGAACCAACGAATCCAATTTTTTTTGCAAAATTTATGAATTTTAATAAATATATAAATTCTCTGCTTAAGTACTGCGTGGAGAGCGCTTCAGTATGACTGGATCTGTCGGATAGGACGTTAAACCTTTCGTCAAGAGCCGACCAATATCGACGCCAAGTTTCTCACAACCCTTTCACCATTCCCTAAAAAGTTCCTTCCTTTCTGAACCGAATAACCCGATTTCCTAAATGGCGGAAATGACCTCCTTTTAGGTCCTCTCCAAAATAGCTTGCAGTCACAAAAGTGAATAGTAACAGAATATCAATTTCTTTTACGGCTCCTTTAATCGTTTGATATTAATTGCCTAATTGTTATTTCAACCAAATTAATATTACTCCGTGAATTCTATTTAATACTCTCACTGCACTTTCCCCCTTTTAAATTAAATTTAAATATGTATTGGGGAGAATCTAGTGGCGTACGTGAACCCTTTTCCGAGAGTGTTTGCCTCTGTCAAGTGGTGCCAAGTCCCTGTGGACGGAAAAAGTTCCTCGGGGTATTTTTCCGCTCTCGCACCCTCCTTTTGGAGAAGGTCCACCCCCTTCCCAGTCCTTTTCCTCCTTCCCTCGCAGCACACATTCAGTCCCTCTTCAATCGTGGGCTCTCCACCTCTCTCGGGCATCTCTAGCACCCTGCCGCAGGGGAACAAGTACATTTTCGCACTTCCAGGGACCCCTTCCTCTCTCTCTCTCTCTATCGAGACCCTATTTGGTAACTAACGGGGCCGGTATAACCCTTCCCCCCTCCTCGATCTTTCTGTGTCTTGTTTTCCTTCGTCAATGTCTCCTTCCTGCGCTACAACGTGCGTTGGGCTCTCCGAGACCAGTGTCGAAGCTATCTTCCATTTAGAGAAAAATCCTAAATTTTCTTCAATGTAACAACTTATCGGAAAGAATTTTGAATATATGCCGTCATTTATCCTGAAAATTTTATTCAGGTCAGTTCAAAACGCCATTCATAAGAGTTTTTGATTCAAGGCATATTTTTGTACATAGTAGTCACATAATTAATACAGTAAAACTTCGATCATCGAGGGCCGGTGAAGGTGGATGGCCTTTAAGAATGTTTTTATGAAAACCTTGGTTCTTTGTAGTGACAGTGGATTCCCATTGTTGGCCTCCTAATTGGAGCTCCCTGTCAAAACGTTTCATGAAATGTCTTTTCAGATGATTCAATTTCTGTATAGAAATTTATAGTTGAATCGGAAACCATAAAAATATATATAGCCCTAAAATATGTTGGATAAGGAACGAATGACAGTGGTTAAGACCACACGTTTTGAACGTTTAAAAGAGCTCTTTTCAGACATTTTACTCACTACCAATTGAATAATCCAATGGGTTTTTCATAGTTTGCATCTTGATTTAGCGTTCTGAGAAATGAAGACTTTTCTCCTGGCCTCTTAACCTAATGTCCATGTGTAAGTACCATTTCGAAGATATCCCAATTGATCTAGAATTTTTTTTAATATCATCATGGGTGTTTTCAAGTCTGTTTCCGCACTAATAGGTGCTTCAGACCGGGAGGAAGGATACAAGGATAGGAACGGTAGGGATCGGTTTGGTCAAGTCGGCACCTGAATATGATGATTTTTCATGGGAGTGTTCAAGTCTATTTCACTAATAGGCGCTTCAGACCGGGAGGAAAATTATAAGGATAGGAATGGAGGGATCTCTACTATTCCTGAATATGAATAATAACAGCTACGTGCCTTTTTGAGTCAAAAATGTCTCGAAACCTTATGTTAGTTTTTGACACGAAGTTACTACTATCCTTCTCTCACGAATACCTCTAATCATTCACTGTATTCTGTATTTTTTGGTACTTAATCTAACCTCTAAGAAGGGTTTTCTATCTATTTTGCCCAATAGAAACTCCATATTTTGTATTACCTTTCCTTAAATTGCAGATGAATTTATGCACCCCTAATAGAGCGGATGAGCGTCACACTAAAAAGCTTTGCTTTCATTTCGCAAAAATTTTATTTTTCAAATAACTGATAATAGATACGCATTTTCCTTGGAATTAAAACGTCGATAATATTTTTATGTCAATGCCGGGATCCGAACCCGGAATCTCGCCATAGAATACCAATATGTACTCTATCCACCACACCAACCCGATCTCCTAAAACCAGTGATAACAGGAAATCTAGAAGAAATAATTCTCGAGCATCTAAACGTTCACCACCTATTTCATTTTTGTCTCATTTTAAATCAAAACCTCCGAATGAACCCATTTTCTAGTTCATGTTAGTGTTATAGAAAGTGAAAAAAAACGATAGATGAATAATTCTTCTGTGTTTTCAGTAATTCATGGGGAAAACTTGCGCCTTATTTTATTCCTAAAATATTAAGGAAATGAAATTATTTTCGGTTTAGCGGAAACATCCTTAATATTCTGGGCTAAAATTCACAAGATGAAAATTCCATGTGTACCTACATAACTTTATAGTACTCTTGATAATGACCTGGAGTGGTTGAATCAGGTTGAGTGAATTGTGAAAATTGTATGGAATATAAACATTTTTAAAAACATTTCAGTGCACACGTCAGAGAGCAGGTAACATCAACAAAAAATCAACCAAAGTTTCATAAAAATATTTCCCAATTATTTTGCATAAAATAACTGGAAGTGATGAAGGAGGTGGAAGAGAATAGGTAAATGTGTAAATATGGAGAGATTAGGTGACAGTAGAACTCAGTGTAGAGCTACGTTAAACCAATCTTAGGATTGATGACTGATGATGGTGAAAATACCGGTATATTTTAGGTACAAGGATATTGTGCCATGAGCAAGAATTTTCTTTCCGGTGTGCGGTTTGCAGCATCTGTTCAAGATTTTCTAGCCACTGTTGCTCCTAAGATGGTGGGTGGTAAGATAGATTTTCACGGCGTGATTAAGCATATCATTTGCACGGATGATGACATCAAACTTATAAATCTACAAAAAATGATAAAGATGAATTGGTAATTTGAACATAAAGAAGACCTCATCCTTGAAAGATTCCTGTGGTCGTGGCGTGGAAAAAATAAAAAAAAGTGGCCCAATAAACGCGGCTTTCAGCACTCTCGGTAGAAGAGAAACTCGGAGCACGTCAAATGATAATGCGCGTCCCTTGGAATCATGAATGCCCCTGATCAAGCTTCATCCTGTGTTGCTGCTCGCCGGAGATAAATATTCGTGTCGTTGCGAAGGTAACGTAGATGCGAGAAACCGCGTTTTCATCTCATGGATATTATTGTCATAACTCGCGATAACCTTTTATGACCACCCTTATGGCCTCGACGTTCCGAGTATAGCGCAGCGAGGCCGTCATATTTTTTTGAAGAATGAATGCCGGGTCGTGCTCCGGACTTATAGCCTCTCATCCATTTCATTTGTTCGTGTTTCCAGAGCTATGCCTTTGTTGGGCCTTAACGGGAAGAATGAGTCGCATTCTTGTGTCAGAGATATGGCGGTGGAGTTCTAGAGAGTCAAGTCACCCCTATTGCAGTGAGGAACGACATCTCAACTCGGGTAAAAGGACACCAGGCGCCGTCATTACGTGTGCTGAAGGTTGGCACGCGAAGTTTTCGCCGCGTCGTTTCCAGACGAATGGCACGTCATCGGTGTCGTTCTCCCGCGGAGACTGGTGTCGAGTCGGTGAAATTTGAAATCATCTGACTGCCTTGAGAGGATGGCGAGCTTCGTGCACAACCAATTTGCCGACAATATTTCTCGAGAGATAAATCGTAAATCAAAACTTGGAAATTCACGCCTTTTCGCGATGCTATGCTGCTTGACGAGTAACCGTTGATGGACGAAGTAAAAGAGAAATTTCCGGTAGAATTGCCAAGGCGAAAAGGGCATTTTACCAAAAGAAGATGCTGCTTACAGCTGCAAATACAAGAGTGGAAGTGAGAAAACATTTCATTGGAACATACATGTGGAGCATTCTACTCTATGGCAGCGAAGCATGGACGATAACAGCAGCAGAGAAATCATGGCTGGAAGCATTTGAAATGTGGTGATACCGAAGAATGATGAAGATAAAATGGATCGACCGAATGACAAACGAAGAAATCTTAAGAAGAGTGGGAGAAATGTCTACTGAAAACCCTAAAAATAAGACGGGTCAATTTAATCGGCCACATCTTAAGACACGATGGCCTGATGAAGACAAT
This sequence comes from Platycnemis pennipes, assembly GCA_933228895.1. Classification (NCBI taxonomy): domain Eukaryota; kingdom Metazoa; phylum Arthropoda; class Insecta; order Odonata; family Platycnemididae; genus Platycnemis; species Platycnemis pennipes. Next base: position 62,124,148 of record OW121853.1, read on the forward strand.
CGTCGAGGGAAAAGTGAACGGGAAGAATGGAAAAGGCAGGCCTCGTATGAGATATGTATATGGAACAGGTTGTGAGGGATGTAAAAGAGAGGAGTTACGTCAACATGAAGAGGTCGGCCGATAGAGGAATCGAGTGGAGGGCTGCGTTGAAACAATCCGAATATTGTTGACCGATGATGATGCTGATGCTGCTTGAACCTCGGCGGCGTGGAAAATGTTTCTGCAGGGAAAGGAATATGATATTCAAGTTTTTCCGCAGTCTCTACATGTATGCCAAAATGCTTTTTCAAGCATGCCATACTGAGGAACAAAGAATGTCATTAGGACGCTAAGTGAAGAAAAATTTCTAAAAAGAGTCTGCATCTACGTAATACGAGCCTGCGAGCCAAGGAGGGTGTATGGCAGGTGGTTAAAATCACTAAACATCCTCTACATATGTGCAACTAATAGCCACAATGCTACTATTTCATATAGCCATGTTAGATTTGAGAGTCAAGCCCAACTAGATGGCTAGTATCTACATTGTAATGAGGTGAAGATTGGGAGGAGAAGTGATGAAAATTCTGAAAAAAAACACTAAGATATTAAGCATGGCAGCCTCTTGAAGACGCTGATGGAGACGCAAATTTGGGAGAGTTATGAAACAGCCTATTTAGGAGACATGGATAGGAAAGCAATGGAACTGTAATCAACTTTTTCATCGCTATAGTGTAAGACAATCAGCATGATTTTTTTCTTCCTTAGATATAAAATCTTTACGTTTTCTCTTTGAGGTATTTGAAAGCTTACTAACGTGTTCTAGAGCGATTTTTTGTGGAGCCCTTGCCGTTTAAGTTAACTTTGCAATTGGGCTGCGGAAAATTGCATCAATGCTCATATTTCAAGGCTGAACATAATTGGCTGGTCGACTCAATCCTACGTAAGCTCTCAGTCACACTCATTATCATCATCAGTAGCCATCAATCCTAGTATAGGTTTGGCGTAGCTCTCCACTCGGTTCGCCTATCAGCCAACTTCTTCGTAGTTACAGTATATGTCTTCTCTTTCACATTCCTCTCTACTCGCTCTTCCTCTATACTTTCCTCTCTATCTCATTAGAGGCGTTGTTTTTCTATTCTCGTGGCAACTGTCTTCATTAGACTATCATGTCTCAAGATATGGCCGATTAGTTGATCAAGTCATATTCATAACGTATTGCATCAGCCATCGTTTTTCCTCCACTCTTCTTAAAGCTTCTTCGTTTTTTACGTGATCGATCCATTTTAAATTAATCTCTATTCCGTTAAACTGTATTTTCAATGCTTCCAGTCTTGACTTTTCAACAGCTTTTATCGAACATGTCTCTCTGATATAATAACTTTTGCTCCAGCATGTTCTAATAAATAACTTCCGTAATTTCACGCTTGCATTTCAAGCTCTAAGTAGGTTTTTCTTATAGTGGACCTATAAGTATGGTATCCTTTTCACCTACTTTATAATATAGTGACTATTTTCATCTCCTTTCGTCCATTACTGGTTTCCCGTCTTCCCAGATTTCAATATTCGCTTACATCTTCTCGGTTATTTTTCTCTGGTTGAACATCTGCTCTGCATTATAGCATTACATTAGTTTTCTTATTATTCATTGAGTTTTTTTTTAATCTCTTTCCGTCGCTGCCACGACCGCTATGTCATCGGGGGAACCCAGCATGCTATTTTCTCTCCTTAGATAATGAATCTTACGCTTTCTCCTTGACATATTTGAAAGCTTACTTGATGTAGACATTGAAAATTACGGGAGAAGCTCTGGTTTTACGCATTGAACTTAAAGAAGAACTGTTTCCTCTCTTGCTTGTCCGCACTATTCCCAATCCAAACTGTTCGTTCATTGCACTGCTCATTTATAAGAAGTGATCGTAAACCAAAGGATTACGAACAGAGAGATATACGATCGTAATGTTAATATCCCATTGGCAATGTAATAGAAGGTGGCATTGCGGATTATCATAGTTGCGTGATGATTTTTAGAGATTTATTATTTCTCTATTAGTCTGTCAATTCTGATTAATGGGTGATTTAATATTTTTTGCCATCGCCCAGTGGCATATGCTATGACGGGTAATCTCTTGGGTGTTGGCCGAAAATGACCCGAACGCAGAAGGAAAAGTGGCCCAAGTTTTTGCTTAGCACCGTTACGTGATTCCTTTTCAATCTTTTTTGCTTTGGCAATTTCATCACTTTAGAAGTTGGTTTATGGTAGTTGAGCTTGTCTCCGATAGTCACAGTCTCCGGCATTGGGAACGATTGCACTGAACCTTCTTTGCTTGAGATATTTTTTAAAATGATGCCCATCATAAGTTGCCTTAGAGTTATTTTATTTATTAATACATACATTTTACCCTGCAATTCACCGCAAGGTCATGTGGAAGGGGGTGACATGTCACCAGCCGGTAAGTTGACATTAAACTGAAAAAAAAATATTTATTAATGTTGAAGGATAGTATGTAATTATTTTGAAGAATTATACTTTGTTTGCGGTGTAACCGTGTATTATGTGTGGGGAAAACGAATTCATGTACCTCACCGTCTGACAGTAGGTATATCTATCGAAATCGGTGTCTACTTCCTGTTCTTCTGATCTAGTCTTAGGATAGAAATGTGTCAGCGCTGTCAGGTTATGATCTGTATGATTTGAATTTCCACAAGTAACCTATGTATATGTATATATTACATTTTCACAAGTCACTTAAATGCTTCGCACAGCCTTCTAGTCTCTAGGATTTTGCAACTATTCCAAAAGCTGAATGACGCTTTTTGTGCATTCATTGGAATTTGTTACGATATGAGTTGGTTTCCTTATTATTGGTTTGTATCTTATTCGGTTTGCGCAATTAGTTTTTGTTCATACGATGAGGGATTATTTAATTGGCCGCGAAGGGGTATTAGTGGTTCGAATAATCCATTGGCTGCGTGGTAAATCCCTCGCCTGTCAATATCGGATTCGAATCATGCGTGGGGGATCATTTCTCCTCCCGGGGATGGGCGTTTTTGCAGTCCAATCTGTCAATTGTAAGGGATGACTTTACAGTCGTAAATTCGCAGTGTAAATAAAGACATGATTGTTAGTATCATTAACCTTTCGGATATCCTTACGAATTAAACCGACCGAGTCCTCTGCGACAAACGCAAGGCATTGGGTGGCGTGGGCGGGAAAAGGTTTTGGGGCCTTATCACGCACGCTCGTGTAAATGGCACGCGCTTGCGAGCTGTAGATTGGGTTGAAGGGGAGGAAAGAGAATCGGGGAACGAGGAAGGGCTGTGCATGGGGTAAAGGGATTGTAAGGAAGAAGAGAAGGGGGGAGGAAGGGGTCGGGAATAAGTGGGGCTGCGAGGGAGTGGGTGGGGGTTGCATGTATTTTTTTTCGAGATGGATAGATAGAGGCGAGGTGGAGAGGCATTTGGACAAATGTGGCAGCTGTACGGGTGAGAAATGCATCGCCTTGCTCCGCAGATTGGAAGTCATTTGTTACTCGACTCATTTCCAGTGGACTTCCGCTGTGGGAGAGAGGAGGGAGGGTGGGCGTGGAGGGGTGTGATGGGGAGGGGGTAATAAAAGAGAAAAAAGAGGAAGGTGCGAAAAAAACCACTCTGTTTCAGAAAGGGGGGGTTAATAATGGCCGCGGTGGATGGGGGGGTGTATTAAGCTGGCCTCCGTCAACCCCCACCCCTTCACTCCAAATTCTTCCCCGTCGTTCTCAGAGGAAGGAAATGATGCCCCACGGTTCTTTTTAGAGACGCCTGACCTCCGAACGCGTGAGCACGATTGAAGCTTCCGAATTTCCAATCTATGATCGTGACCGTATGTGTCATCGCAGTGCTGTCCGGAGGTCAAATTATTTGGTCGTAGTCGAGAGACCGTTATTTGGAGAGGGTTTCGAGTTTAGAGGTCACCGGTAACTCTGAATGATCGGAAAAGGAGATCGCAGGGAAGATAGTGAGTGCAAGGGAGATTGGGCAGGGTTGGATGGCCGTAGCGCCTAGCTGAATTGGGGGTGAAGTTTGGACTCGAATTACGAAACCTAGTTTGGAGTCTATCATAGAGGGTAATTGGGTTGGGGCGGTGGTTGATACACTGGACTTCCATCCTGAGGGGCCAGTTTGGAATCCCGGTGGTGGCAGATAGTCATGTAAACCATCTAAAGCAGCAAGTAAGAAATATGGTCTAATGTATCTATCTCATTGCCGTATTTGCAGTCTTTGAGATGGTAATTTATTGCTAGTTAGTAAGTTATCGTAAGCAATATAAGTTATTTCGTCATATTAACCACGAATTATCAAGTGTAGACTAGTATATTATTACTAATCCTTCTTCATAACAAGATACATAGAGAGGTACAAAGATTAGATTCTTACTAGAGTAGACTCCTTCTAGATACGTATGTTATTACTAATACTTCTAGATTTATGGACTAGTACGGGGGTGCCCAAAGCGGCACGCGGGGCATTTATTTCGGGACGCGGAGCGGGAGGGCGCTCGATCGATACATCTATCTCACTCGATGGGTTGGTACGCGAGTCGAGAGAGTATGCTCTTATTTCATTAGACCTTGGCGTATATATCTCTCTTATCTACATCACCACATCCGTGAATGTATGATGGTAGCCATAGGGAGGGTTGGTAGCCATAGGGATATTGTTCTTATCAATAATATAAAATGGATATTTCCTTCTCCTGCTCTTAAATCGTGGACCTTTACATAGAAACCTTTACATAGAATATAATTCTTAAATCGATTAAATGCTATAAGGATTAAGTCATATTACTTATAAAAATAAACTAAACACTCCAAAAGAGTGAAGATTGAATCCTTTCAGATGTCCAATATAAAAAACCAAAGTTAATCATGAGTGCATTAAAGTTCACTAAATGTTAGAATTAAAGCCAGTATTTTATCAATTTGTTTTAAAACTCATATGTGTAATGAACATTGATACAAAAGTAGACAAGCGCTTGAAAAGTTGATGGGCTATTGCTAACTCGAGAGCAAAATACGAGGAACGGACGAAGCAAGAAAGAAAGAGAAAGCAAATGACGCTAAATAGAGAGCGCATTCTACTAGGAATATAAATTACTGACTACTAGAAATGCAAGCTTGAATGTAGGCAAAACTTCATTTGAACTTTAATATAGTGCATGCTTCTGTGTTACAATGGGACACTCACGACAACAGCTGTGAAAAAGTCGAGACTTGAAGCATTTTTAATGTGGTGTTAAGTAAGAATGATGAAATAAAATAGACAACCGGAGAGGTAAACGGGGAAGTTTTACTCGAGTAAGAGAAAAAAGAAGCCTGATCAAAATTCTAAATATAAGAGTGGACAATCTTATCCGGGGACATCTTGGGACATGATGAAGACAGCCGTTAGGGAAGGTGGATGGGAAAAATTGCATTGGAAGGCCTCGGATGAGTTAGGTATATGAAACCTAGAGTAAAATATGTAAATGAGGGGAATTATGTAAATTCGTTTGAATGGGTTGTCCGATAAAAGAGTCTGATTACTGTTGATTACTGATGAAGAGTGCTTTATAATTTTCTTTCTACCGTTATTGCCTGGTTAGGTGATTATATTTTGCTAGATTTTTAGGGTTTAGCGTTTCTCATCTGTGGACCAAAGGCTAGGGAACACGTATTTATCCCGAGTGGTGGTGAACTGAAACAGATGTATTTAATGGAAAAAATTTGTACTCCATGCGATGTTCGCAATCTCTTGTACTTGAGGTTGTTTTCTTTTTACTTATATATTAAATATTACTTTTAACCCATAGTCCTTGAGACCTTATTTCTCTCTCTTTCTCCCCTATTCTCATGTAACGGAATCACGCCCGTAATTTCGAACTAGAGGGCCATTCGTAGCGCATATCCTTGGGGGAAGTAAATGCCCATCGATCTAAGTCACAACGTGCATTCCAGGAAGAAAGTCACCGAAGAGGAAGGAAGGTAGGGGGAGAAACAGAGAGAGAGAGAGAGAGAGAGGAACGATTGTTATGGAACGATTTTGCTCTAATGTAAAAATATATGCACTATAATGTAACCGAGCGCGGTTCGATCAATCATGCCCTCGGAAAGGGTTCCAATGCCCGGTCTTTCGAGGAGCAGTGGGCGTCGGATGAGTGCGGGAGGGTCACATTTCGAGGGGGTGGTGGATGGTGGGTAGGAATTAGCATTCGGAATCCATCCCATCTTGAAACGGATCCCATTTCCACGTCAAGACGCTGATGATGACGAAACTCACACCTTTTCGGACGCATTTCTCAAAGTCATTATAATTTCGTGAGACCTCTCCTTTAATCTAGTCTCTTCTCGGAGGGACTATGATAGCCGATGCTCTTTATCTTTTTTTTTTAATTTGTTTGCATATTTTTTTATTATTCGAGAGCATCGGGTTGGATTTCGTATAGCCGGGGTGAAAGTGATGGTCGAAGCACTTTGAATTATTCACGGATGTATTTTCTCATCACCGACGAGAACGACCGGAGGGAAAGTGGTCTGCTTAGGATCCGAGTAATGGCATCTCGAATTATGCAAATACGCCGAATACTATTTCAACAGTTTCGTAAATCAGGAACTAAACGCCGGATCTTTTTTAGTTTTTAGTTCCGTTGGCTGATCATTGCTAATTTGACTCAGCTCCCCTGAAATTGTTGACGAGATTAGCAATCAACTTAAAGTCATGAATGAAGAAAAGGCAACTTATGCTAGCAACAACTTACCAGAAGTGGAATTAAAAGCGTCTTTCTCTTCCCAAAGGTCTTAAAACGGTTCGTATTTTTTGGTTCGACGTTTTCACTTCATTTTGTCCATCTATTCATTCTTGATTTCATCCCTATATACTCATATTACAGCATTCGTAGTGGAACATGCATTCAGGTGTTTTCATATCGTTTTGCTTTCCTGGCCTGTTCCTGTGGAACACTGCTTACATTATATTCGTTTTGTATTGATCAAATTGTTAACCCCCGAGTTTATTCATCCCATATTATGGCCCTTTGGCGTGCCAAAAGAAAAAAATATTTTAGGAAAATGAAACAATTGTCTAAAGCATTAAATAAATAGAATTTTCGTTAAAGGTTAATAACTAGTTAGTGACACCTACCGGGTACCTACTTGGATACACAAACGTTTCCCTTATTGCGTAGTTATATAGCTTTTGTGAAAGCATCGTAATTTTTGTGATGATTCACTACTTGCAAAGCACCATCAGTGTGACATTTAGGATACTGTGAGGCTGTAGTCACGCGTACAGTAGAAGCTTGTGGAAATCGGATTATCAAACTTGTTTGAACCTATCATAACACGGAACTGAAAACCCCATTCCCATATGTTTGAAGATAAAGTTTACTGGAGTGATTATTGTTCTTCATCATTATTGGTTGGCTCGGAATTTGCTACGAAGTCATTGAATTTAGAGACACAATTGAACCGCTGATTCAGTTGTGCCTCAAATGTCACCGCTCTGATTAGCCTATGAAATGTTGGTACCAATGATACGAATGGTACCAAGGGTAAGAAGTACCAATGCTGGAATGAAATCCCTAGTTAGAAGACGATCGCAAGCTGCGACCCTCCAAATGACCGGCTACCTGAGATTTTCCCCAGAAGACTACCACTAACCAAATTCCTTTTTCTGTGATTCATCAGAGATCACGGCACGGAAACCTTACGCTACGAAAATAAATCACCAGAATGATGAAGAGCCTGCGATCGCTCCTGAGGAACCTTTATAATTTGGTCGTTCTTTCCAGAGACTGGGGTCCATTTGGGACGCGGGCCATCACCGGTCATTTTGAGGTCTGCATATCAAGCTAATTTGTGATCTTGTCAGAATGTTCGAAGCATGATATATTTCTGTCGTTACTTAAAATGTAAGAGGCGTTGTCATTGTCAATTCCCTCTTAAAGGATTGCGGCACATTATCCAAGGCGCCCTGGCATCAGATCATACATCTCGCCACTTCACTAGCCTCTTAGCATCAAAAGAAGGCCACGCGATGAAATTATGACTAAGCTTCATCCGAGGGCACTAATGTTCCGATAGATTTATGCATCAAAACATGTCGTCATCGATTTTTCCCCTCAAGATTGCATCACCGCCGTGCTCAATCACTTCGGGTTCAATAGAGAAATTTCGGTTGTCGATCCGGGAGCGCGTGTCTCGTTTGTCAGCCTCATCAATCAGTGCTCAAATTCAAATGATGTAATATAGAGACAGATACCGGTAGGATAAAGCCTATCCATTTGAGGCATATTTAAAATATTGAGTTCATGGTACGAACGGGTATCACGTACCAAGTGTGATTGCACATAGATAATAATTAAATATGTCATATTTTGGGTACATCCGAGAAGTAATGCCTGAATTTTCGTAAAGTCTTCTCGGGCTTTCCACCGGGTTAAATATTGGTATAACACCAACGTTTCAACGGACGACTCGTCCATCGTCTTCAGGGTGAGTGAGTAAATTAAAGCCGTTGAGGCGTATCTATAAACGATTGCAACAATCAGGTTACTCCTGATTGGCCGGAAGGATCTTCGAAATTTGGATAAGGAGGAGTTCTATCGTTTTTTATTTTATATAAAATGGGATTCCACGAATTGCTAATTTTATAGCCTGTGTCTCTATTAAAATTATTTTTGTTTAGCCGGATCTCAATGGCCTCCTTAGCAAGCCTGTCCCAGAAGTTGTCCGAACGGCAGATTAATTTTGCGCTATCCCATTTTATCCTGTGGTCCCGAGTAATACTATGTTCCGCCACAGCAGACTTATCAGGTTGTCCAAGCCTAAAATGCCTCCGATGCTCCTTAAGCCTGGTGGCAATCGTTCTACCAGTCTCCCCTACGTAGACTTGGCCACATTTGCAAGAAATCTGGTAGACACCAGGGGTCATTAGGCCTACGGGGTCCTTCACCTTAACTAGTTGGTCTCTCAAGGTTTCGAAGATCCTTCCGGCCAATCAGGAGTAACCTGATTGTTGCAATCGTTTATAGATACGCCTCAACGGCTTTAATTTACTCACTCACCCTGAAGACGATGGACGAGTCGTCCGTTGAAACGTTGGTGTTATACCAATATTTAACCCGGTGGAAAGCCCGAGAAGACTTTACGAAAATAATTCGCCGGGAAAGAATTAAATCCTATTAATGCCTGAATATTTCTTTCAGCGGCAGCTTAAACCCTTTTGGTGACATTTCGTTCAGTTCTTTAAATTTACGTGACATTTGGAATCAAAATGAGGCAGAAATATTCGTAATATACGCATCTTACACAAGTGAGTGAGTGATTGTTCATTCTTAGTGCATCTAGAGGAGAGAAGTTTAGAGGGCAATATTTGTTAGCACTTTTATTTACTCATATCTGATATCATAAATCACCTGCATCAAAATATAAATTAACAACTTTTAAGAACAGTGCTTCCATTAGAAGTAGGTCGGACCAATTTTGTGTACATTTTGCATTGCACTTGTAGAGTGCCGCACAAGAAACAGAACTTAAGGAATATCTCGTCTTGTAGTCAATAGATGATTTGGAAATCTCACGGATAACCTTTAGAAAGGAGTTTACATCGATGCTTAATGAGTTCCATATAAAATTAACTTATGCAGGCGAGATGTAATGGAAAGTATGCATCTTGATAATGATACAAGATGGCACTTTTTCCGCAAGTTTTATGTCGGTACGACGCGTTTCAACCGTTAGGTCATCATCAGGTACATACATCTGTGAAGGGTCTGTGAGCCGTATACATATATACCTACCACTCAGAGGGGAAAGTGGGGGGTGGGAAAGGAATAATTAGGATTGGGGGGGGGGTGAAGTGGTTATTGGAAGGACGGACGCTTGGTAAATGGAATGGCGAGGAGTGGGGAGTGACACGGAAACGTTTGTTCATTTAACAGGGTACTGCTTCCTCCATGCACAATTTCCAATCTTTCTAACATCTCCAGTCTTTGGCCTATCCTCTCCACTTGGAATATCTCCGGGTCAAATACACAAGTGTGGCGTTCTTCGAGGAGGTGTTTCGCCACGAGATCCTTTTTCCCAATATTTCTTGTGCTCCGACATGCGGGTGGCAAAGCTTCGGCTCGTCTGGCCAATATATATTTTGTCACAATCACAGCACAAACACAGAGTTCCATATATTTGGCAGCTGTTCTAGAACGATAGAAACATACCAAGAGACACCATAACAAACAAGCATAATGAGGAACATACAAGGAACCATACTCACAAGCATACCGAGATGGATCACAGCCTCACATGTTTGTCGAAATCCACTTTAAACAAGGTTAACATATTTCAATTGAATATTTGGCATCACTACTCTATAATCGTCATTCTTGGAACGCTATCGATAAGAAGCAGAATTTATTTTGTCAGTGAAATCCAAATGCCAATGAGTTTTACTTGTAGCTGATTGCTTACTCTCAATCTCCCGTGGGAATAACCCGTTTTCTACCAGCATTCATCCAAATGCTCAAGTCTTTTTTTTCTCAATATCGCGATCGTCATTTTCCACCTCCAGCCACCTTTTTTTACTTTCAAATATTCCGCTACGGATTTTTCCTTCATATACTATACCATCATCAGCAATAAGCGGTGTCCTGTTGAATAAAATGATTTTATTTCAGTGGAGCCAGTTTCAATGGAGTCCGTAAATCGCTTTGTGAAACCAATTTTAATATGGGCACGTTCATTTTCATAAAATTAATCGATCTTATGAAACTTTTTTACGGTAAACGTTACCGCGAGCAACGCGCATAAGTCAAGGATTCATCTGTGCCCGTGATGGGATTCTAACTCGTGAAAGATGCAGGCAAGAGCATCTCGTGACCTGGCTAGCGTGGCCAGTAGAAATAGCTGCGCACTGAATACTACTTTACGGCTAAATTTATATTATTGTGATGGCTTCCTATTTTTATGGCTCTTGCATCGACTAGAAATACAAGTCATAGATATGAATGCCGATATATGAACTTTATAGGCATTTTTTAAAAGAGATAATGGGCCAGAATTTTCCGAGTGCGCGATTTCCAAATTTATAAAAAAAAAATACCTCAGCGACTTGAGAAATTTGATGGACGGCAGAAAATCTTAGCAGTCCCTGGATGTTGGAGCCGTAAATTTCTGAGTTCAGGCACTTGAAATAGAGGTGACGCGATGATAGATTCGGGAGCGAAGCATTTAAGGACGCATTCTCGCGCGCGGCACTGAGCATGCAAAATTTTTCCCTGGGCATCAATTACAACGTGACAGTTGAAATATGGCCATTCGTTCGTCATATTTTTTTCCCCTTTGCGGAGACAACCGTCCGCTACTACTCGTCGCAATCGCCTACTGGGCCCCTCGGGGCTCCCAATGACTTCTCGCCTCTTCCTCACACCTCCGTCTAGGGGCCCCTCATCTCTAAGCACTCCCATTCGCGCCCCCTCCACGCAATCTTTTACCCCGCGTTCCCTCCTCCGCACCACACCCATCGGCTGAATTAAGACATCCATTCTCCTTTCATCGGTTCCGCTGCCGGGATAGCCGCAGTCGCGGCTACCTTTGTCGTCCTATTGCCTCATCAGCATTGCCGGCATCAGGTTGCTTTAGGACGGGAATGGATGCCAGAGTGCTAAGATGGAAATGTCCACACGTCCAGCGGTCCATCACTCACACGCAAGGACCGTGGTGGAATTCTCCACACCTACTTCTAAGATACTATGGCAACACAAAGTTTCGGAATTCATGACGTATTACAATAGCTTTATTTTTTCATCAGAGGTTTACTACACTTTATTCCTATACATACAGGGAATACATGTTCATGGTTTAATTTTTTTTAGAAACTAACTAATAACAAACTATTACATTGCTTTTATGAGTCTTGGTTTCATTTAAGTTGTGCATAAACGGGGTAGTATTTTTATTGTGCATGCATGCGTGGAGTTTACCATTTTCTCTGTATGGTAATTCATGCCTGTTATGGCTCATCCTCTCCCTTATACTCTTGCGATAACTTGCAGGTTATTATTTTGATATAAAAACATAAACATCATAAAACTATAGACTTTAGACAGTCAATATAAACCAATTAAAATATGAGAAGGAAATTTTATTTAGTGCCGATATCAATATGGAGCAAGGCTTCAAAACTTTATTATTCCAAATCCATCAAATATTCAAGACTTTAGGGCAGTGCATATTGAGATGTTTTATCAAAGAATTATTCATAGACATATGCAGATTGAAATGTAAATATTATTTATCCTGCTTGTTACTCATTACTAGTTTAAGAAATGGTTTTAACTCATTTAATGATTAGATTTTTGTGCAGAGTGGTGCATTTAATATAGTGTACGTTATAATAAAATTTCCTGAGTTGAATTTTAAACATCAATTTTATACACAATGTTTTAGCATTAAGGAGGCTCCACCGAATTATGAGGTAGATGTCATTTTTGTGAAAATTTCAGGACACTTCATTTTTTGGCTCTTCTATCGATTGGCAATAAAATGAGGCCTTTCCATCATATATTTGAAGAAAAATGACGCTGAAAATCAGCTATTTTATACATGGCTATACGGCAGAGCATGGCTCTCGCAGTAAAATTTGCAGATTAATAATGTGAAGAGAGATGTCGTTTTGACGTTAAACTAATATAAGATGCGCAGTTTTATGTAGAATTTAGTATTGTAAAAAAGTACTCGCCTCACCACACTTGTTTAATGTATATTAATGAATGTTTGCTCGAAAAAAAGCAGAAAAGCCTTAATAACATGAAAGTGATGCTACAGTATATTGTTATCATTGGCAACGGTACTTGTGACGGAACGTGCTTACAAGCCTATTTAGTAACTTAATTAACGATTACACCTTATCAAGCTCCTTGTTATATTTTTAATGTAAATTATATATTTCATTTGTTATTGACATGGTGTGATTAATGCCAACGCTTCCAAACGGTAGCAGCGTCATTATTGCCAAAGAGTATTCAAAAATATCAACAATTAATAAAATTCAAAACAAAGATTTGTATTTGCAAGGGAATAGTTTAAAACTAAGCAAGAAAATATTTAACCTTTATTAGAATACGTATTAGCGGAATTGAGCATGTATTCTCACTTTATAAATTAAACGTGGCAGCATCACGCCAGTCAAGTTCCGAAGTCAAAATGAGTTAAAAGAGCTTGTAAAAAATAGAATGCCACTACAACGCGCTATAAAATAGCATACTCATACAATTATTGTGTATGCGTTATCACCATATAGATGATTTTCCATATAGGTGTTTTTCTGGATCGGTATTTATTCATTAAATAACATAGCTCTATTACGGGATTTTGAATCGCTGAGTCACGGTGGAACCTCCTTAAAGAAATTGTTATATTTATGTCCCGTCGACTGGCCTATCTGGATAAAATGTATTGTTGTCAAGAGAAGTAAATACATATAAACCTTCCTGTACACTACATTGAGAGTATTTTGCGAGAAGTTGAATAGTCACCAAGAATACTTAGACAGAATAGGCAGAAGTTAATGCATGAATCCTCTCACAAACTCTTTGGTGGATTACAAAATCATTCTAAATATTCGTGGCACAGCGTTGAGGATTCCCTCCAGGTGGCAGGAAATCTAACTCCGGTAGAAGAATATTTTTTTATTGGTGAACCGGCCTCTACTTGAGTCATGTGTGGAGAGCATGGCAGGTTCAGCACTCCATACGTAGGATGGGACGTTTAGCCGAGGTCGCACTCGTGCCTTTGGTTAAGAGCAGCTAATGCTGACCCCGGGTTTCTCTTCATCTTTCCCCGTACCCTTACATTCCCTTTATTTTTCCTTTCCTAACGGTCTGAGGCTCCTTTGAGTACGGGACAGACTTTAAATCACACATTGAATGAGCGTTGAGGAGATTGGAATTCATGAAAAAAATTTGTGGGAGTTGTGCACTCGAGAAGGTTTGATCGTGATCACTGGTAGGAGTGGGAGTACCATCCATTACGAGTCGGTTTCGAAGCCCTGTGTAATTCTCCTTGGAAAACCTTATTTGATACCGTGTGGAGAGCATTTAGGTTCAATATTCCGTATGACGGATAGGATGTAAAGCAGTGGACCCTTGGGACCTTTCCATTATTCCTCGGAACTGAGTCGTCTTCAACTCCGGAGCAGACTTGAAGCCACTGATGATGCGGCAGGTATGGAGAAGACAGAGTAAATGCGTTGGTAGACTTGATTACTAAATTAATTTGCCAATGAGAGTAGCGAGAGAATGGAATTCCAGAGCTGAGGACTTTTGGGAAAGGAGGATGGCATAGATCAAAATACTTCTTAGATAGGTGAGGGAAGATTTAACACATATATTTGGCGAGGTCCAACGACGAGTAATCTTATCGTAGAGAAAAAGAAAGAACGAAACACATTTATGATTTTTTTAGCCCTAATTTCCATGAATAATTTGTAAGTATACAGTCGTTAGAAGAAATTTCAGAATTTTCATGTATTCAGTCAATGAGAAATTTAGTAGAATGTCGTGAAGAAGGATTAGATCGTCTAATTTAGATCAACATTGATTCTCTTTAGCCTACCAAAGAAATTACGCCTGAGAATATTGAGAATTTTTGACTTGGTTTATGTTTAGTGTGCAACTCTGATGTCTCGGTTCAGTGACGAAGGCTTTATCTTTTACTTTCTACTCTAAGGTTGATTGTAGGTACCCTAACGTCTGAGCTAGGTACTATCGTACCCTGTAACCCAAGAACTTCTTGTTAGTCCCAATGGAAGCGCAACATCCATGCGCTGGGAAAATTTAAAAACCCTCCCCCTTTGAGTTACCAGGTAGCCAGGTGGTTGTAAAACCAATAACCCGAAATCCGACCTGCCTATAGCGGTAGAATGGAAAACATTGATTGACTCAGTTTTAAGGTGCCAATACACGTTACACCTATATCTACAGAATACATTGATAGATATCTTAAGGGTGTGAGGCGGGTGAATCATTACCTTACAATCGTGGACGTCTCTTTTTATTTTTTAAATATTTTTTCTCATGGTAATATAATTCATTGCAATATTTTCTTGGATCCCTCCTACCTGTTCTCCACACCTCTGCTTCAAATACAATTGTGTAGGACTATTTAGTCATTCGGAGACGTACTGCCATCCGGATTTTTTCATTTTGGAGACGGAAATTAAAAGTAATTTGATGGCGGGGAGCCACAGGAGACGGTTCCGTAAGAATCGCGAGGCTGGTTTGGAGAAAACATGATGCCGCAAGCAGAGTGGGCAAGGAGAGACTATGATAGGTCAGGAGCGATTTGAGGCCTTTAACTTAGGTCTTAGGCCGAACCAATGATTTCTGGTCCATATTGGTGTTAGGTGCAAAACATAAATTTGTGGTTCCTCTCGGGGATCGGGTTGGTGTGTTGGCTTGAGTACTGGCCTCCCATCCCGAGGGCCCGGGCTCGATTCCCGGCAGTGGCGGATTTTTCAGTGGAAAACCGGTCCCCACTTGAGTTCCTAGTGGAGGGCATTTCAGGTGCAGTACTCCTTCCGTCGGATGGGACGTTGAACCGCGGTCCCCTTGGCGCCTTTCGTTAAGAGTAGGCTTATGCCGACGCCGGGATTCTCTCCACCCTTCCTCCGTTCCCGGAAAACTCCTACCATTACCCAATTATCCACCTATCCGATATGGCGCAAATGACCTCAGCTGTCGGTCGCCTCCCCTAAATAACCAACCAAGTGGTTCTTCTCTGAGCGTACACGGGTGATTGGAAAATAAGAATCTCCATTCTTAGTCCCTGTACCTATGGTCTGTGACCCTAAGTCAAACCTTTTTGGTGTTTCTCACACTATCGCGCACACTACGAACACTTCCAGCATTATCTGACTTATTAGTTGCGAAGGAAATTCCAACAGAGTAGGATTTCAATTTATATATCTCTTCATTCTTCGGAGACGGGAGGGATAATTGATAACATCGCAGGAAAACAGCTCTCCCGGCCGTCTTCTTCGACGAGGTCGAAGAAAAAAAGCGAAATGGAAGAGCCCCCACGACCACTTGGGTATTTTCATCTTAATTGTTTTTCGCGTGGGAAGGAAACCAAGGCAAGAAAAGTGCTTATCATCGGCTCGGAGTGGAGGGAAGAGCAGAGTAAGGGAAAGGAGCGGTGATGGGGGAACTCTTTCAGGTATCTTTTTCTTTGTTTGGCTCTCGAGTTACGCGTTGCGATGAGAGTCGGACAGTCGCTGTTGGGAGTAGATGAGGTATTGAAGAGTGAGGAAGACGAGAGAGTGGGGGAGATGGGAGGTGAGGACGGAGGTGGAGTGGGAGAGACCGGAGTTCTCCCTCACTCTGAATCCGACTAACAAACCCGTCAGGCGCCGAGTATGAGTCGGACGGTTTGAGTCGAAATTTTCGTGACGACTCTATCAGGTTGGAAGGGATGAGATGCATGTATGCATAGAAGGGGGTTCTCTGCAAGGGTTGGAACTGTGAGGTGGGAGGGGGGTGTTATGCTGTAGAAGGTGGGTGACGCGTGGATGATGGGGAAAGGTGATATAGGTAAGAATAGGGTACTCCAATATAGCTACGGCTCTCTACAGAAACGTGCCAGTAAGCGGCGATAATTTTCCTAGCTTGTAATTTGCTCTTTCTTTCTCCAAGTTATTTGAAACTCATTACATCCTGCTGTAAGTTCAAAGGCATATTTCTTCTTCGTCTTTGATAGGCATATTGTTTATGTTCGCACTTGTGTCCGGTCTCGTCTCTGCTACGTATGTCATTACGGTTCTTACTATTGTTGTTTTAATATTCTTATTTAGGCTTCCATTCTTACGTGTTTACATCTCCAAGTCGTGATATATAGTCTTACTGGAACGTACTTTGTTTGCTTTTATGATTTGCTAACCGACCTCCTATTCTAAGTGGCCACGACTTGAGAGTGTACCTAAGTAATTCATTTATATTTCCTGTTTTTTTTATTTTCGCTCTTACCTCTAATTTACACCAGATAATAATTTTTGAAACAACTAAAATTTTAGTTTTATTTTTGGTGAAGTTATCATGTTTATTTGTTTCTTTGTGACATTGAATTTATATGATTTTCTTTTTATAACCCAAAAAAGATACAATTCAAGTCTCAAAACAACTATAAACAAGTGTATAAAAACGACATATTTCAAATCTTCATTTATACTTGTTGAAGTGGGTTGAGCTCAGCAAGAACTAAGCCTAACGTTGCACTTAAGTCACGAATGAAAACCATATAGCCTTGATGCAGCATGTTTAAAAGTTTTACCCAGGATCGAATTGCGGGCCTCCGGACATTAGTCCAATGTTCTAAATCCTGGAACACCGTCCACAGGTGAGGTCGAAGGTAAAAAGATTTGTCGAAATACTTTTGTGATTGGGAGATGTTTTGGGGTAGATAATTGGGCCAGTGATACTTACATTTGCTGAAATGCTGATACTTGTTTGTGGAAAAAAGAATTGAAAGGCTTGGGTTTTATTCACAAGTCAAATAGTTTTTGTCGTACGGACGAGCCAGCGTAAATAAATTCCCCGAAATGATTCTACAATAATTCGTAAATCTTATTTGTAAATGCTCTACGGAACTTTTTAATGAATTCAGCCTCATGAGCGCAGCATCTCCGTGGATTTAAATACCATCCGATACTCATAATGAGGTCATTATGGAAGGAAAACCACAACTATGGAGGATATGCAGTAAAGAATGAATGAGTAATGGAAATGCTCAAGTTAACTATGCTATCAGAAGCAAAGAGGTGTTACCTAATTATGAACTAAAGGCAGGGGCAGTGAAATGCTAATATTTATGGCTTTGTCAGGGACTTAAATGCAAACCTCTCTGCTTCTCCAGCCTCTCAGACCGATTGGGCGGAACTGCGTCGCGAGAGTTTAATGCCATCCAAGATGAATAATGAGCCTTCACCGTGGATATGAATACACACTGCCCTTTCGAAATAGAAGAAGAGTTGTGAAACTTATGCAAACGTCGGACATATTTGTCGGTATATGGAGGCAACAGGCGAATTTCATCAATCGGAGCAAAATAATCGTCATCTGGGTTGCTTTTTTATATTGCCTTTGTGGCCATATAAGTTTCAAAATTTGATTATTTCGGGGCATTTAGAAAGCTACTTGAAAGAAATTTTTTCACCAATCATGTTCATAGTTGGTAGTTATTAAGGGGAGGCGACCGACAGTTGAGGTCATTTGCGCCATTAAGGTAAGGTGGGTAGGTGGGTAATGTTAGTAGTTTTTAGGGAACGGAGAAAGGGTGGATAGAAATCCGGCGTTGGTATTAGCCTACTGCTATCGACAGGCACCAAGGGGACCACGGCTTAACGTCCCATCCGACGGACGGAGTACTGAACCTGAAATACCCGTCTCTAAACACTCAAGTAGTGACCGGTTTGCCAATGAAAAGTCCGCCACTGCCGGGAATCGACCCGGACCCTCGAAATTAGAGGACAGTACTCTGACCACCACACCAAACCGATCCCCTGGTCAAATTTGAATTAGCGTGAAATTAGCTTGAAAGCGCAATATCGTTGTCGATTTTTTCAGTGCCATTCTTCAGTGTTTTGTTAATATTAGTCGTGCATCATGGGAAGCAAATATCATTGGATGAAAATGTGGAGTAAAAGTCTATTCTCCTCCATACTGAACGGTAGCTTTTCTGCCTATATTACAAGGTATTTCCAAAAGATTTTGGACCTTGAACAATGAAGAATATGCTAAACGCTCAGTATTCGGGATTAGTTTTGAAAAGATGAATAGATGACGTCCAGTCCACGCTAATTTTTTTATGACCACCCGAGGGGCTTTAAGTTAATTATTCATAAGTACTTAAGTTAATTTTGCGCTAATTTTTCCCATAAACTGGCCTTAAGTATGAATGCTTTCGTGAATGTTTTTCGAGAAGTCGCGACAACTGTATTACTCTTGGTCTTCCATAATCTTCCGCTATGCTATAACGCCAAATAAGTTGTCCACCACTCCACGGCGAATTGGTTTCGCCATTTAGTTCAATAATAACATCGCATAAGGTTAGTTTAGATGTTAGAGTACTGGTCTCTTACTGGGAAGTCCCGGATTCGAATCTCGGCAGTGGAAGATATTTTTCATCCGTCATCCGGCCCCTACTTGAGGATTTTGTAGAGAATATTCGAGTACAGCACTCCGTCCGTCGGATGGGACGTTAAGCCATGGTCCCCTTGGCACCTTTTCGTTAAGAGCAGGTTAATGACGACGCCGGGTTTCTCCCCACCCTTCCTCATTTCCCTTCCGTTAACATCCTTGTACCTATCCTCCCGGTCTGAGCGCCCATTAGTGCCGAAACGGGCTTAAAAATATAAATGAGAAAAACATCACATATCCTCCATTTTATTGACCATTTTTAATAATATTTCTTTCCTCTTATCCAATTGAAATGGAAACTTTACAATGGAAAATGGAAATGGTTTTCTGACAGTTCATACTAGGTAATTTCCCAGAGATGGTTCAACGTCCTATCCGAAGGATGGAGCACTACTTCACTCAAAGTGCTTTCCACAAAGCATTCAAACAGGAACCGGTATGACATTAATAATCTTTTCAACTGCCGGGATTCGAACCCTGATCCTCGGGGAGACACCAGTGCTGAAGCTGCCACACCATCCCGATTCCACTTCTCTCCGTCGAAACAACCGCTCACCTCCACCATGCACTTGTACCTCATGACATTTGGACGAGATGAGAAGATAGATGGAACTCTCGCCTCTTGAGTCACTCCGAGTTGCTCATGTTGGCGGAGACATGTCACGATCGTCGAGCAGTGGGCAAATGTGGGAAACGCGCAAAAAGGTGCTAGGTGAGCGAAAAAAATCTTTCTAGTGATTTTTCATCTCTCCTAACCTGCGAGTGAATGGCAATGAGTGAATATCCGTCAGTGATTCATGAAATGACTGCGTCCGAAAATGAGTGCGAAATCAAGCCACGTAGCGGAATATTGCAGGATTGGATGACGCTATTAAATGCGTTCATTGCATGTTCCTTGTTGCAAAATATTACGCTTAAAAAGGTTAGAGCAAACTGTCCTGGGTATTTAATCCGTTCTCAAACTTCAGTATCAACTTATGTTGTCATTTTTCATTTTATGGTAGGTACTTTACATTTTTATTTGTCACATTTGACTTCTCCGGACTTGAGAGCTCACTTCAAGGAGCTTAACGGAAAGAAATAGGCCACTCAATAGTAAGGAATCGCGCTGAAAAAAATTTTGAGAGTGAACTGCCAAATCGAAGGTGTCTTCAAACCCATGTAATGACTGAATGTGTCCGATAAAGGGATATGCAAGCTAAGCACATTATTTCATCCAATATAAACACGCCGTCGCGACGGTGTGTCACGACACGTCGCGGCGGTTCGCATGGCAACATGTAGGTGTTGATGAAGAACTTAAGGATCGTTATTATAACATCGTTAATCCCTCAATTTTCTAAATTTAAATATAAAGGAGTGTAAAGTAGTAAAATTTATTTCATACTAGGGCTTTAAAAAGTTTTTAATGATGTCTGTATCCATCTTAGACGATCCTAACAGTACCCATGACAGTCCTTTAAATAACCAGTTTAATGTGGTTCCAACGACCGCTGTTGTCAACGTGGCCAAAAACTTAATACTGCTCCCATTACATTGACCTATTTTTTCGAATTTGTTGTCTGAAATATACCGTTCATTTTCCGATAATGTGTCAATGACATTAAAATAAAAAATGGCTGGATTTTCTTATCTATAGATTGAGAAAATGAAGGCTCAGATTTAGAAGCATGTCTGTATCCTAAAAAATCAACCAGGGGCGATGAAGGCTATTATCATGAAGGTGACTTCTGGTTATTCAATTCTCATTCATTCTATCAACTTGAGAAAACCAACCGATTGCAGTCCTTCCAGATAAGTTATTGTGGTACACTAAATTCAAATCATTAAATTATTCACTATAATTTCTCACTTCTTTTCTATGCTTGACCATATACATCTCGACTACCCGGTGCCAATTTTTCTCCCATACAATGTTTTGATGGAGAGGGATGCACTCATATATCTCGATGCTTCCTTCTTGAGGCTAACATTCCCTATTTGATACCAAAATTTTTACATCTTAATTTTGTGCATAAAATTTTAAAAGGGAGAAATTTGAGAGAACTTCATTGTATACAAGGAGAGTGACTAAGAACAGGCAGCTGAGACTCTGTGCCATAGCAGAGCATACATGGACAGGCCCTACCCACAACATTCAACTTGGAGAGGCAAAGCTTATCACACAAGAAAAAGAACACTTACCTCGAAGAATACGAGAAGACATTGACGTCAACAAAAACAACAACAATTTCAAAAGGGAAGATAGCTACGCTCTCGCCAACACGTGGAAGTGCGTTTTACGTGAGAGGGAGAAAGACATCATAACAGCCAATCACAGAAGACCTGACTCCAACGGATGATTTTATAAGACGGCGAAATGAATGCGTCGATACTTCGACCTGAAGAAGCCGACTGCAACGCCGGCGAAACTGTTGTCCCCGGAATCATGGACCAGCGCGGAGGAAAACTCCGAGGACCTGCACCTTCACTACAATCAACCCGCGGAAGCCTACACAAGGATTTCATCGCATGCATCCGGATTCTCCAATCATTGCTTTTCCTCATGCTCACGCTCTTAATTAGGATTTAGTCGGTTAATCAGCGTGGCTGAATGGGTGGAAATGGGGTGGGGAGGATGAGAGCTTATGAGGGAGGGAGAATGGGAGCGGGGTTGTTTTTGAGTGGGTGGGGGTGTTGGATGCGGCGAGAGATGCGCCGTGGCGCCCGCTTGCCCGGTCTCAAAAAAGTCGTCTCTGTGGGGAGGGACGGTGGGGGGTGGGGCGGTCCGTGGATGAGTTTGCTGAGGGAGGAGCGCGATTGCCTCCCCTGCCGGGGGTGAGTTGGGACGTTTTAAAGGAGTCTACGGGCGGAGCAAAATTGAGATCTTATTCCGTGTTTTGAGTGACAGTGGCTAAACCAAACAACATCCCACTCCGAGTCTGCCTTCCTCTCTCTCCCCTCTCCACTCTTCCTCCAAATCGCTTCCGAGCGCCTCCGTTCCCTCCCCGGAGATCTCATAAATGCTTTTACCCGCCAAATGGAGTTCTAGCTTTCCTTGGAGTGGGTTAAGTGGTATCGACTGCATGTATCATTCCATAGTTGGTAGATGGAGTACCATATTCTCATTCTAAGTATTACGTCAACATCTCCTTCCTCAAAATAACCTTAGCATTTGGTGTTGAGGTACTCTATCTCCTTACGTAATGTGATTCGATATGATCTAAGCAGCTAGCGGAGCTAAAATCCGAATGCTAACGCTGCTTTCCGGGAGAAAATATTGAGGTAATATCTAGAAGGGAATAAAGTAGTCCGTCTACGTACGTCCTGCTTAACTCATTCCATAGAATGCTAGAACCCCATCTTGGTGGATACCCATCTCACATCGTACAACCTTATTTTAATTCTCAGGCAATCGTGATCTTCCTCATTGAGTCAGAATGCGAACCCGAGACCTTTGGTTTGTCAGACCGCTAAGTTACTGTGCCCTGGTTAACACGGCCGGTTTCCTTCCTATGAGGAGGAAAACAACTAACGAATCATTTCTTCATCCATTACCAAAAACTGAGAACTGAATCTTTCACATGTACTTTTATTTCGAAGGCTAGTATATCCACGGCCAAAGGTCTGCCTTACGAGTCCTTAATAGTTTACCAATTTCATATATTTTATCATAGGAGATTATGAAAGATAATATTGTATTATTTTTCGTCTTATTGTTCAATTGAAACATGGAACATTTATAGCTGGGAAAGGTAGGCTTTTAAGAGTAAATGAGAAATGTAATCAAGGTTTTTTTATAGAAATGAGAGACTGAAAGAGATATGCCTTGGGGAATTACGAAATAGTTCGTGATATTTTGGGTTCGAAGCTAAGTATATATTTCAAATACAACCCGTTTTTTTTCCCTCACCAAATCAGTATGCAGTGAAATACATCTACATCTACATAATACCTTGCAAGCCATCATAAAGGTGTGTGGCAGGGGCTGAATTCTCACCAAACATATGTACAGAACAGAAATTATGTGAAATAGAAACAGAAATAATGTGAAACAGAAATAATGTGAATGGAATCATCGTCTTTTTTTATGCCGATGCTCCTTTCAGCTTAAATACTCTTGAGTGAGCATTTTCTAATCCTATTTTGATTATCATCACGCATTTGCATACCATGTTGTAAATAATCCGATATTTAACGATATTTTTTCCATCCTTGTAATAATTTCTCTGCTCATTCATGGGAATAATAATTTTAAGGATTTCCCTGACTTAGCTTTGAATTCATATAGGTAAGCCATATAACTGTAAATGCGAATCTCGACTAGCACGCAATAACGATATCGCTGTCTATTATTGACAACTATAGTGAGAGAATGTAGTTACGATATTACAGTGACGTGAGTAATTGATAAAACTTAAAGCACTCTAATGACGTTTACATGTCATCTATACTTCTTTATCAGTGGCATTTTAGTTACCCAGAACAAAGTATCTAGATTCTGCTTTTCATTAGACAGTGAAGATTTCTATTTCAACTCATAAATTATTTAGCCGTAATAACGCTCGAAACCGCATGTAATATTTTAGCGTTGAAAAAAAACACCTTGGCCTCTGAAACCTAGATCCTCACTGTTAATGAAATTTTCGGCCAACACCGAGTAAGTGTAATCATTTTAAAATTACGGAGCCATAATTTTATTCGGAAGCTTCTTTTTTTGCGCAAATTGAAACTGTAATGGTGGTGGTAGAGGGAGAAAAAGAGAAGCCAAAAGGGCTCAAGGGAAAATAATTAAGTGTATCAACGTGGACAGATAGGGGAAGAGGGAATGGAAAAAAATGTGTTATTGAGTTCTCACCCCGTCTGGTCAGAGACATGGCCATGCACGCTCCGGGCCTATCTTTCCTCCTCCCTCCTCAACCTCCTCCCTCTGAAACTCTCAACCCCTCCTCTCCAGCCCAAACCCCCTCCACGGCATCTCAGAATGTTTTTTAAGAGTTCACACGTCATGTTCACAAATGGGACTCCGCCCCTCCAATTCCACCGCTCCTCCTACTCTCCCTTATTTTTTTATCTCTCTCCCCTTCCACGCCCACCCTCCCTGAGCCCCTTTTCACACCCCTCCTTCATCCTCTATCCCCCGGCTCCCACTTAAAAAACCCTAGGGCTACTTCCCCAATCCTCCTCCTACCCAAACTGCCTCAACCCGCTACCTCAACACTCCACCTCCCGGCAGCCCAACACGTCCCAATACTAAGAGTCATCCTACGCAACTCTATACGCCTTCCGCCCCGCCTCAATATTATTTGGTTTAAAAAAAAACCCTTGCAGACTAAGATCTTTGGTGTGACTCCTGCTGATGGCAGTAATTTTTTGCTTCAAATCCTGCTCTTTTCCTTCCATATCTACATTTATCTTTATCGTTTTTGCTTCATTACGGACCTTTTTGAAGTTTACCTGAAAATACTGAAATTTAAGACTCTCCATGTTTTCCTCGATCGTATGTCATGTAACATATTTCAGAATCAAAATATTTCTTGTAGGTATATTGAGATAACTGGGACATCATAGTCAATTGGATGAGGAGAAGAAGTTTATGTGAAACAGTTAGATTGACTGCCGAGCAGAGATACCTAAAATGCTCTTCTTCCAGTAAGTAATATGCAATCATTAGAAGCAACATAGTATCTGAGTAGATAAAGTAAAAATTTGTAGCCTGTAGCACATCTGGAAAATGTTTTCTAGGCTAACGACTAACTTTTATATCCGTTTGGGAATAAGCATTTGCTCAATCAAATGATTACTATTTTGTAGATACTAATTGTTTATTTTCACTTCCCTTTTACGTGGATAACTAACTCGGGGGTCAGACTAGTGTGGTAGCCAGGTTACTGGACTCCCATCTCAACGGCCCGGATTCAAATCCCGCCAGTGGTAGATGTTTTTCGAATTTGAATCGGCCCCATTGAGAATACTATTCATCTACATCTACATAATACCATGCAAGCCACCATAAAGGTGTGTGGCAGGGGGTGAAGTCTCACCAAACATGAACTATATGTCATGCATAAAAAAGGATTAGTTTTATATACTGCCCTAAACTGCACTAATTAAAAAAAGGTAAAAATAGCAAAGCAAACATGCAGCTACCAATTTTATCCATTGCTACACTCGTATTGGATACATTTACCGGTGTTCATATCCCTGATTGTACGAGGAAAAAAGGACATTTTGAATCTGTCAGTTCGGCAATCTATTTCTCTAATTTTGTGATTATGGTCCAGTCTACCATAGTAATTTGGTGTTCGCAAAATATTTTTAACATCATCACTGAAAATATGGTCTTGGAATTTGTTTAAGAGATTAAGTCTAAATTTCAACCTGCGATCTGACAATGATTCCCAATTTAATTCATTTAATAGACTGGTTACGCTAATAAGGTTATCGTACCGTCCCTTTACAAATCTTGTCGATCTTTGCTGCACACGTTCAAGTTCATTATTTAGGCCGATTTCGTAGGGATCCCATACACTGGCAGCATATTCCAAATGAGGTCTAACAAGGAAAAAGTAGCTAATTTCTCGTACATGATCTATTGCCCGATGCCGGATTTCTACTTAATATTCCTTCTTACCCTTCCATTCCCATTCTTGAGCCTTTCTGCTCTGAGGTGCCTTTAAGTGCTGAACGAACTTGAAACATCAGATGAGATATCCACATGTTTCTCTTCTTAAGTACCATTGCATCTACGCCTGCATATACATCTACACCTACGTAGTACCCTGCAAGCCACCGCGAGGATATATGGCAGGGGTTTCAGATCACCAAACATGCACTTATTACATGCAACTAAGAGCTACAACTCTACTACTACATGGAGATATGATAGATATGAGACACGTGCAGCTAGATGGTTAGTATATGCATGGTAATAAAGGAATTACTGGTTAGGAAGGATTTCTCTACATATACGAGGGTAGGCTGAAAAGTAATGCACACATGCATGTTCTAAGCAAACAAAAACAAATACCAAGATCGGGCAAAAAGTAAATTAAAATAAAGTTCTTAAGCTTAAAAGCCGTATATTTATTTTTCAAAATCGTCACCGTTAAGCCTAACTCATTTCTCCCAAAGTGTAACTAGTTTTTTCATTCCGTCCTGAAAAATTCTTCCGACTTTTCTGGAATCCAGGACGAGATAGCTGCCTTCATCTTATCGTCCGAGGTGTAATGATTACCCTTAAGGTATCTCTTAAGTAGAGGAAAAAATAAAAATCTCACGGTGCAAGATTGGAGGAATTAGGAGGGTGTGGAATCGGTTTATACTTCAGGTTTTGCAGAACATTCCAATCGACGCTGTTTGTTGTCGTCTGTGAGATGGCATTGTACCCGTCGTTCACAGTCTCAATTGTTCAATAATGAAGCCAAAACGTTCCTTGGATATTCGAATACGGTTTGTGTTAAGCTTTTGAGTGATTTTCTGGTCATTTTGAATCAAATCGTCGACGAGTTGGCAATGCTTATCGTCTGTGGCGGTGATCGGACACCTACTGCGTGTTTCATCAACAATTATGGCTTTTTCAGGCTGGCAAAAACGAAGTTTTAATGCCCATCGATTTACAGTAAAATTATTAACAGCATTGTCACTATAAACAGCCTTTAAACGACGATGACTCTCATCAAGAGTCACTTTTTCAACTGTTGAAAATCGATAACAGCACGCTGTTTCACCCGCGTTGACATAGCACTAGAACACATCTATATTCTTCCGCTACTCAAAATACAGTGGGTGAACGACACGCTTTCAAACTGCGCATTTGTATAGAGGAGGAATGTTACTTCTGAATGCCACCAGGTGCGCTTCTACAGATCATTTCGTAGTATTCTACCAGCATGTGTACATTACTTTTCTGCCTACCCTCGTATTTTTGTAGCCATGCATGTTTGTAATGCCGTTATGAATCTAAGTAATCGTTAAAGTTAGTTTATTATTTATCCCTTCTATTTTCACACCCCTGAGGAGACTACTGGGAATTCAGTGGATGTAGATACGCATAGTAGTTATGTGTAGCAGCTCACCTCTGTTTTTGAATTTTTCTTTGTAGCCCCTCGCCTCATTTTCCTGACGCGTCATTCTTGCCATTTCCTCCTTTATGTCTTAATTCAATCTCATTTATTTTATGACACAATCTGCTTCCACCTACGAGCCTGTGTTATTTCCACTCTCTTTCCACCCAGCTCTTTATCTTAATCCGTTTTTCTCCCTCGTTAGTGCTTTGTTTTGTTTATTCATTTCTTCTATCGCTCTTTTCCTTCAGAAGATGTTCTCGTATCTTTATTTCGTGAAGTTTTTTCCTTGAGGTAATTGTACTCTGGATGAAAGCATTTATGTGGAATAGGTGTATTCCTACACCATTGAAGGAATAAAAATAAAAATGTGATGCTAGGTTTTCGAGATATTTCCGTGTACTTGGAGACTTTTTTCACCTAATTATCGCCAAAATTTATTTGGGAATTCAATTTACATATAATATCTATGCTAGGTGAGCTAGATGGTTTGTATCCACTCTTTCTGGGCTCAATTTTATAAGGGGCTTTTTCATTTACATGGCGTGCCTATACGTATAGCCGAAAGAGCGGAATATTCTCTTACGCTCCAATAATTTTCCAAGTAGGATGGAGGATGGTCTCTGCAGATAATGGATGCCCTTTGATGTGATACTATTGGAGCAACTACTTAGGATGATCCGTCGCTCCTACAAACCTTTTCCTTCCTGTTTTGCCACATTTGTTTTATTTTACTTTCATTAAAAATTCGTTTAAAAGCTAAAATACGTGTTGAATAGTCTGTCGATATGATGAATTATTCGTGATGCATATTTATTTGCTTCCTATTGGTTATATCTGTAAGGATATAGTAGCTTAACTTAAACATGGTAAAGGAAACAGACTTTGTACTTTCCACACAGCTTTATATGTTCCCCGATCCATTTCGACGAATAAGCGTCATTTTCAAGGGGGGACAACTAGTTGGCCATTTACCATGTTTAACGTTCGCATTTTCCACGAAGTATCGCCTTCATCCATTAATTAAAGTAGCTTATCTTATTGTGTATTTCTCAGGAGTTGAGATCGATGGGTTTTGGCTGCGGTAGGTAGCTCGTATCAATGTTGACTCACGATTTACGAGTTTGTGTGGCGTAACTTCTGTAAAATTTTTCACTAAAACATCTTCTAAACGTAATGCGAATTCATATGTTAGTCATGAAAGCTTATGTACTCGAATAATTCGTGGAAATACAGAAAATGATACCTTTTTTCTCCCAAATGAAAATTATCTTTGTGCTTTATCAATGCATCATTATCTCTTTCAATCTGATTCTTGACCAGATAACTAAAACTGCTGAATTATTTAAATGACGTGTCTTTTTGAGGAAATGTGTCAGACTCAGAAAATGCTTTGCTACTCCACTCTGGATCTCTGTAATTGCATTAAAACTTATGTCTTTGTCATTTTAATTTATCTGCAAAAAGGAAAGGTGTTTGGTAATGTTTTGGGAGAATAACATTATCTCATTAAAAAGAATTTGATGTGGTTTCAATTAGCGGCTATAGCACAATTTAAAATTATTCTTATTCGATTACTAGCACTAGGATTTAACATAAATTTATTTATTAAAGCAGAGTGCTTTTTAAATATTATATACGTAGAAATATGGCTTTCATAGGCAACGTTTGCGTTAAATTCTTAATTCTCAAAATATTCCACGACATGTAAAGTTAGCACATAGAACTAAGATGGTCTTGGAAACTTGATCATGGATAACATGTGCGAGTCTACGCAGTATACTAGACGTATTTTAGTTTTGAAATGTAAATAACTCTATCTAAAAGCTTTCGTGTGTATATTTCACTTAAATCTGACATTAATTTTGACATTTTGTTTGGTGTGCTCGGGAGGTGGGAAGAAAACTGATTTTTTACCATCCGGACTCGTGTACGGAGGGCATTTTTACATAGTTTTAATTCTTAAATGCGCAATTAAAATTTCATTTCGACAATAACTAGGAATGATGTTTAACGAGGCTACCGGAACCATGATATTGGTAGGAGTATAAAAGAAATCGAAGTCAAGACTCAAAGAAGTTTTACAGTGAATACAGAACGGATCTGGAAACGGACATATAAGAAAAATAACTATCAATAACCAAAATCACATAGAACTCCTCTTCTTATGAGGTTACTGTAGTGGATAGTTATTTCTCTCCTACAGGTCTGGGTTCGATGCCGGGTAGGGGTAAAGATTTTTTTCATTGATACTATTGATCCTTTTTGATTGATTTGTACTCTCTATGAATAAACAAAAAGATTCGTGTGACGATCGATTAAATTCATTCTTTCTTAAGGAGGTTGATCCGAAAAGTGAAAGTCATGTCATTTTTTTATATTTTCAGAACTTATAGAACTAAAGTTCCTCTATCTAATAAAGTAAATATAATTATAGCAACCCATGTTCCTTTTTCCACAAATTGCATTTGAAATTACATACGATTAACGGCGAGAATGGCCGTCACATGGGAATATAACGTTGAAAAATACCATAGTGTCATGTCATTTTTGCGAAAAACTGATATTTTATGCGTAATTTCACAAGAAATAAAATGACACGAAAAAAAAGGCATCAACCCACCGTATTTTTCGCTAAATCCACCAATTTCTGCGCTTATAGCAGACGAAATGCGTTAGTTGTCTTCAAGTGGCCGCTGCGGTCGCTCTATGTAAAATGTATGGCGTATGAATAATATCATTACTAATGAGATATTAAAGCATATTTCAGAAAAATATTATAACATAATGTTTGATAGTAATATTCTGGTGTTATAAATTAGTAAATCCATTGAGTACATGAATTTATTTCTTTAAAGTAAATGCTGAATTGACTCCATAGTCGAGCTGATTAAAATTATCATAAAAAAGAAATCATTCGACCTTACATCGTATTTCTTGTGATACTTATGACTTTCAATAGCTTAGGTAATTTTCTTTGTGAAGTAAGGATCACTTAGTAGGCATATACTCGTATTTAAATTAATAAGATTCCTCAGACAACTTGACTCATGCAGTCGCGGACCAACCTCCTTAACCGTTTCTTATCTCACACGTCACCCGAATGAGTGCCTTTTTTATAGAGGAATGTTCTCAGATATATTCTCATTCATTGCGTTCAGTGTTTTGAAATGCAATGGTAGAGTAATTAATGGTTCCCTTCCATTAAAAAAAGAACTTCATCACTCTAACTTTCCCCTGAAAGCCTTCCTGGAAGCGTTAACTAACAATGGATGGGACCTTGTTTGTCGGATTGGCCGCGAATTTTTGAAATGGGTGTCTCAGTTTAATGCCTCAGTCAGACTCATTGCATAAATTACAATAAATATCGACGAGAAACGCCTTTCAACCGTGAAAATCGATCATTCTAATGCGCAGGGACAGAACCATTTGAGTATCGGATTTAAACACCTGGGTCGGAATGGATCACTCTTAAATTCCTATCCATATGTCCTAGTGTAGGGCAACGTCTTTGAGGGGTTTAAGTCCTTTCGACCTCTTTTCGATTCGATACACCCGTGCGACGAATAGCCATGTCCACGTGGCGCACGTCGGAAGGCTCGGTTCAAATGCTGAGTGCCCTTCGAAGTCCCGCGTTGAGTCGGAGGTCTGCCTTTCCATAAGGGGCTTAAGATAACGAAGAAACATTTAAATTCAAGACGCATGGTCCTTTTATCAGCGCTGGTTATACATGACGACAGAACATAAACTCCACGGGAAAGTTGTTCGATAATTGATACGTCATTTCTTATGTGGCTGAAGGATACCGATAGTGTCAGTAGGACGACGACTATCAAACGCCCGTGCTCTCATGAAATATCCCCACCATTCATCAGACAGCGACACGATAGCGTTTTCGCTTTCCCGTATCCCGCTGCAGGAATCTTAATGTATGCAAAGCGATTTCATGGCTGTTACACAGAGAAGTGATGGCAAGGATTGTCTTTAAGTGTTCCAAAGCGTCCTTTTATTTCATCATGAACGAAACTTGTCCTCTCTTCCCATGACGCTAAGGGATCTTCCGGTGACAGGAAATAGGCCTTCGATGCCTCCAGCTGCCTCACCTCCTTTTCATAAGAAAAAGAGCCTTGAAATTAGTGAGATAACCCATTTGCACCCGTCAAAGTCTTATGTTTTTGAGTCATGTGTGCCTCAAAAAGGTAGGACACAAATATTCCTTAGGAATGCATAATCTGAGGTACATGTGAGGGATTAATATGTCATATTATTTTCTCTTTTATAATACATCAATGGCATGGGATCAGTTTTAAACTTTGTTTTAAAATGAAATATTTTATCCCGTGGCAAAGCGTTAGGAAAATGAGAGCAAAATATCAATCATTTCTCGCAATAAAAAAAAATTATCTCGCATAAGTATATGGATTACATGTGGAGGGAAATATATTGATACTGCTAAAACATTGGTCGACTACATGCTCAGACATGTAAGAACTAAAGTAGGTAATTACTCCAGTTACCTTCCATTCACCACCATATTGTTATTATTATGAGTAAATACCTCAGGGCAATGGTCGTCAATAATACTCCACATAAAATAGTGAAAGGCGAATGCCATTAAGGCGAATATTTAGCTAGCGCTCGAGTAATTGTGATTCGTGCTAGATTGTTTCTCGTAAACGAATAAGATCATTGGCTCAGTCCTTGAGCGCAATAAAGAATTTTAGTTAAGCAATGCATTCTTTGTGAAGAGTCACCTAACTATAGACATCTTCTTGCATTTTTTCGAGAGGTGGACTGTATTTCTCTTTACCTTTGATCACCTCCCGCCATTCTATATCTCCAAATAACTTGTCCTCCACTCCACGGTGAATCGGTTTTGCCACTCAGTTCATCCAAAAATCACATTGCTTCCATTTCATTTCGTTTACCTTTATAAGTCTTTCTTTTCTCTTGTGCTAGTAAAAGTGTATTATCGGTCTCCAGATCGGGCATATCCGATAATTCCCTAATGACGGCTAAACGTCCACTCCAACGGACGGTGTACTGCACTTGAAGTAATCTCCACAAAGCATTCAAGCGGGAACCAGCATAGAAATGAAGAAAATATCTTTAATAATAATAATAATAATGTTTATTTCTCCATATTATATACAAAACAAAGACATACGAAATATAAGGAGCTTTAGGTAACCTTTCTCTTCCTGGCTTTGAACTCGGGCCCTCGGATTTGGAATCTAGTACTCTAGCCACCACACTAACTTGATAGCCGCTCTATTACTCTTCTTGCGACTTTGGTCATCGATATTTTCTTATTCTTCCACGGCTATGGATATCCAAATGTGCACCCTCCCTCTATTCAGCGTGGAACTCTTCTTAGAGCAAATAGGGATCGGGTCCATTTTTTCTCGTTCCCACCCCGACCCCTCCTTCCCTCCACCCCTCCGCTCGCTGCCTCCTTGGTCCGTCCGCTCCTCTCCCTTCTCGTTCGCATTCCCTCCCTCTCTCCCCTCCTCCGTTCCCCATTGATGCCGTCCTGCCTCCGTGGCGCCCGACGGGCGGGAACAGTTAAAGAGCGCGGGGCTCCCGGATGGCTCCAGGGGTGGTGGTGGGAGTGGTAGGGAGACGGGAAGTCGGAGAGTGACACTCCACCCACACAGTCCCCGGCGTCTGCCCTCCCTAACCCCATCCTCCTGCCTGCTCCCGTTGCTCAGCACTCACCTCGGCTTCCTGTTCAGCCGTCGATATGTGCTGTAAATCTCGTGCTATTCGTGTCCCCAATCGTGCATTGGCATAAAAAAAGAGTAATTTATTTCTCTAGAAACTTTAGGAATGTATTGCTCTAAGACATGCCCTCTAAGAACAAAATAAATTACAATAAAAATTAATTACACATTCACACTTGTACTTATTCACTGTGAGCGATAATCGTATAGTTTAGTAAAATTTTCTGCCTATTTTCATTATCCTACCCTCATTATTTATATTTGTGCAGTGGCATGGTAATATATAATAAATTAAATGGGGGACCACAAAAATAAACACTAAAAACAAGACCCAAAAAGAAAACTTGAACGTTTCGGCGGTCATTCTGCCTTCGTTGGCCAGAGAGAAGATGATCTACCTGTAATTATTCCCGCTTTATACCATATATGCATACATTGGTAGAGAACCCTTGTCAACACCATTCTTTATATGGTGGGGAACCGAAAATCTCAACCTGGGGTACGTGTACCCCATGTTTGATGATTTAGGGCAGAGTTCCCTAAACTTTTTGAGTGGAGGGTTTGGAAATACTAGGCCGGCAGGAATTTTAAAGACAATTTATTTCACGAGAGGACGAAAATTACACTGTGAACATAAAAAGAGCATCATGAGGGTATAAGCGGCTCGTGATTTGGATTTCTTCCCGCGAGATCGGCATCTCGCACTCCGCCGAGGCGAGAGTATTATATGCTTGAAAAATAGCATTTAGTGACCACGAACTTATTCGACGGACAAGTCAGCGGTGGCAACACATCTACTAGAGCATTCTTAAATTATCTGCGATCTATACGAGATAAAAAATAACCCAAAGAAGTTTTTTCTGAGAAATAGATGTGTATAATATGCAATGTGTCCCTGGGCCACATAAATCCCTGTCGCTTGCCGGAACTGACCTGCGACCCTTATTTGGGAAATCCGTGCTTTAGGGGTACACGAAGGGAGTTTAATAATGGCGGGAGTATAACAGTAAGAACCAGGCTCTCTAGTTAAAACATTCGTTATTCCTAATTTAATATCCGATTTTGTACTGTGGCAGCCGGCATTGTATTATGGACGAGTAAATATTCATGACGTTTGTAACTACTCTACCGACTCCACTGTAAATAAGTAGCAGCTACATAATTTACAAGCATCACAAGTATCAGACTCATCGATAAGAGGTACTGACTAGAGAAATTGAGTGCCAAGGGATGTGCAAGTGAAATAGAGTTGGGAAAAGTTGCTGTCAAATCTATAGATAAATATATCTAAGCTGTTTAGATATTAATCTAAACCGCTCTGAAGAAAAACCTGTAAAAAACAGAAACCTGGCGTATCCGAAGAGCAAAAAAGGTCGCAGTGTGCGTCATAGGTTGTTTTATATACGTAAATCAACCTTCTCTACAACTGGACTCGGAAATCGATTTTCATATCCATAAAGTGATATCCGAAGACAGACTTCTTTATCTGTACCTGCGAATGTTTCATATCGTGTAGTCGCATTGGAAGTAAATTCAACCCCAAAATGCGATAGAAAAACATTGTATTTAGTATTTAAAGCAGTTGATTGATTGCTGCAAGTATGTACAAAGGAAATTTGGAGTTATATATGTTTTTTAGTGAAGAAGTTGCGAATTATCAAAGTTGTATAACATGTTTCACACAATAGGAGAACCAAAAAAGCAATAGAAATCACAAAATTATCTCAAAGAAATGTATACAGATATATAATATTTAAAGTTATTAAAATTTGTTGGCAAAATGGAAATAAATTATTTTACATTAATCAATGTGCGGCGTTATTTTAGATAAATATTACATCGCGATACCCGTCTCATACGGCATGGCAGTTGGGCTACGGAATCAAGCTGAAATTTCGCCACCTTCGCCAGGATTTGAATGATGAATTTCGGCGAGTGCAGCTAGCTAGTAGCCAGTACGTTAGTCGCCGTACCAACTCAATCCGCCAAGATTGTAGGCAGGGAAGAAATGAGCGAGTAACGGGGCGGAGGATTTTTCGGTAGCTTGCTCTCGTCTCGCTCGTTGGCCTCCATTCCCCCACCCCCTTCCTTACGCCCCCCACCCCTCCACATCTCCTCCCCCACCCGCTCATCTCTGTCGAGGAGCGGGGAGTTAGCGAGACTGGCTCTCCCCTAACCCCTCTTATCCCCACCTTCGACCACCCTTTCTTCCGAAGCTGGCGGATCTGCCATTCTCAAAGCTTCCCCTCGCTAATTGGTTGCCCAGGAGAATCATTAGTGGCTCATTGTTGGGAGTTTGGGGAGGTGGACGAGTGGGGGAGGAGGATTTTGGGAAAGAGGAGGGATGGAGTTTTCAGCAGAGACCTCACCATTGTGAGGCCATCGGTTTAAATCATTACTCGTATCTTAACATTCGTCGACTGAACCTAAGCAGCCCTCGCAGTTGTCCGAAACAATCAGATGACCTGTAACCATCCTGCTAGATTCAGGATAGTGATCGCAATAACATGACTTTTGTGAGTTATTACGTATTTCTGTAACCTGGGATGCCGAGTAACCAACGATGGAGGAAGCAAGACAGTAATAGTATAATAGCCAAAGCAAAGAGAGCATTCTATCAAAAGAAGAATCTACTTAGAGCTGGAAATACAGGCGTAGAAATAAGGAAATAATTCATAAGAACATACATCTGGAGTATATTTATTTACGGCAGTGAAGCATGGACGCTGACCGCTGCGGAGAAGAAAAGGGTGGAAGCATTCGAAATGTAGTGTTACAGAAGAATGATGAAAGATAAATGGATCAACCGATTGACAAATGAAGAAAGAAGTCCTAAGAAGAGTGGTAGAAAATAGAAGTCTGCTGAAAACTCTAATAAGAAGACGAGACAGCATAATCGGCCATATCCTAAGACACAATGGCCTGATGAAGACTATCGTTGAGGGAAAAATGAATGGGAAGGATGGAAAAGGCAGGCCTCGTATGAGATGTATAGGACAGGTTGTGAAGGATGTAAAAGAGAGGTGTTACGTGAATATGAAGAGATTAGGTGATAGAAGAATCAAGTGGAGAGCTGTGTCAAACGAATCCTAGGATTGTTGACCCATGATGATGATGATTACGTATTTGATTAATGAATTAGTTTTGTGGTTTACCTTGTGACTTTGCTGGCTCCTGCGCTATTGCTAAGCCAAATACGATATATCGTCCCCAAGACGGGAATCGAACTCGCCATATTTGGGTAGCCACAGCAGCGCGCTACCAATTTGTCCCGGGGGTTGTGTTTGAAACCGTCGGGATTATCTCGAATAGGTAACTAGGGAGTCACGTGGTGCAAAAATGAATGTTTCCCAAATATGGTGTTGTGAATCGCTCGTTACAACGTCATTAACTGTGTTCACTTAATTTTTACTCATCTGTCTCGACTATAGAGCCCCCAAATGAGATAAAACATAAGTGTAAAAAATGCATTAGGTTGTAATCAGCTGTTTTTAACATACCAAATTCGCGGATCATTCGTGTTTATACCACGTGACTCCTTGGTTACCTATTAGTGATAATCCCGACGGTTTCAAACGCAGCCCCCCAGCGGCCAGCTTTAATATATATCTCGGGGTGAATTTTTATTTTTTCCTATAACTGTTACATGACTGTAAATATTTCATTCATCCCTTGTGATTAATCTTAAAAATGGTTCGACGCAGTTTGCATTTGATTTTTCCATCAGATAACTTCTTCATGTAGACAAAATTATCGCCTTTTTCATCCTTAATCATGTACTCTATATGTATGGTTCGAAGCCCTCCTTTGCCATTCTTCTAATAAGTAATGCAGTATTGCTATTTATTTTATTTTAATTTATTATGTTTACGTCACAAGTGGCACGAAACCTATCCTCCTAACCTGATGAGTGTAATTTCTCTCGTCGTTCTGCTAAGTGCTTGTTTAGCTCTAAGCTAAAAAACCTCACCAGAGGGATCTTAGGGTTGAAAGCTTTTTTTTTGACGAGAGATAGCAAGTATGCTTCGCAAAAGAAGAACAACATTATTTGACATATAGGTGGAATTACCGCATAGGAATGTTTAGACTTATCAAGATTTTTATGTCCATCCAAACCTACCTTTACCGAAAGTTACCGGATGATAATTATCATAAATGGGAAATTCCGTTTTTTCGTTATCGCTGGCTCCCGATGCGGTACGTTTATATCTTAATCCTCTAACTCCATCGTGTTCTAATTTTTTCTTGTATCGATTCAATCAAGTAACCCTTTTTCAGTTGCCGACTTATGTGAACAAGAGTCCTCCTCCACTTTATTTATATTTCTGGTGGTATTTACTAAGAATTTGTAAATATATAGGCAGAGAGGCAGCTTAGTAGGTTGATCATTCAGATTCTGACCAAAACCCGTATTCAAATCCGGAAGTAGCTATCCTCTGGAAATCTAGATAAGTTGTGCAATTTTCTGTATGCATACCGCATTTTCCCCCTGGTAGGAGAAAGGGAGCTAGCCTTTCTACCGTGATGAGTGACAATCACGTCAATATTCACACTCATGTACGATTATACACACACCGTGGGTGAATATCACCATGCATGCAATACGTTAAGACATAGAAACTTATATTACTTACTAAAATTAGGGTTCAATATAATACAATACCACTACGGGTTCTATCTATAAATTTAATTTTAATTATGATTTAAATTTACCGAAGACTTTAAACATTTTCGGATGCAATACTGCTGTATTCTGTAGTGCTTATAGATTAAATTTCTTATCATCGGAAAAAGAATGAAATTCCTCACTTTTATTTATTCAATCACTTTTCTACCGTCTTTAAGTGTCTCAATGAATTACCCTCCTCATTATTACATATTTTAATAAAAAAACACAATGTCTTTTTATCATTTTCTAGCTGATCCCATAGTACTAATTCATCAAAAATTAGTAATTGTTAGGTTATTTAAGGGCTCTCTCATATAAACCTTAGAGTAGACGGAGTAGACTAATTTTTTGGTCGTTTAGCTTTTCACTGCTAATAATTTTGTTATTATTTTTAAATATTGGATTTAACCTCTGAGGAAAAATATTTTTTTCACAGTGGGTGGTCATGTTTTAACGAGTAACAAATAAATGATGTTGTCTATAAAACAGGCTTTGAAATTACTTACCCAACCGTACTGTAGGAAATGCGCTGATACTGAACGTTATGTCTCTGAGAGCGGTATCTAGGATACAAAGTTTACGAACCGTGTGTTCCGAAATGGAGCGAAGAATAGTCTGACAACTCACGGGCGGTCGGGAACTTCTCCGATCTTACCTGTCTAGAAGCACTTACAATATGCCTTCAGCAACTGTCACCGAACTGCAATCCCGTAGTGGTTGTTCGAAGGGGGGAACTGGAGGGAGAGTTAGTAAGGAAGATGAGGAATAAAGGAAGGGGATTATGAAACAAGCGAAGGCAGCCGGCCGTCGGCGGCCTTCAAAGTCATACTCGTCTTTCTTTCCTCCCTCTCCTTTAATCCGAAATTTCCTTTCTATTTTGAGCTTCCGGGCGAGGAAGGATTAATGCCTGAAAGGGGTGAGGAAAAGCACCCCGGGCACAAGGGGCATCACGTGCCAAAATTCTTCTCGGGAGATTTTCTTTTGAGGTCTCCCGGACAAATTTTAGCTTCGTTCTCTTGGGGTTTCAACAGGGGTAATCCAAAACGAAAAAAACATTCTTCATTCGCTGTGCAGTGGCTCTCTAAATATCTTTAAGACACCTTTCATTCTGCTCCAACTATGACATCTGTAAAGGAGAGATATACTTAACGTATTATTTGTTCGGGATCACGATGAATGGAATTTATCTTACTCTACCTATTGGTAAAAACAGGGCAATATTTATTTAACGTGGCTAGCTTGGTTGAATTCTATACATGCGCAGGTTTAATTTAAAATTATACTTTTCTCAAAGTGCTAAAAAATATTAGGGCGGCCCCTATATTCCCTGGGCTCGACTGCTAAGTGTAACATGCCTGAATATATTCTCGATATTTGTGGAACAAAAATATTCAGTGAAAATAATTTAACGAAAATATTTACTTATAAAACCTATATGTGATCTGCGACTCCGCCATAAATGTACCATTGGAACTAAAGACGTTGAAAGTGGAATTTGATAATCTGTTTTTATGCTTTTACATGATTTTAACTGACGATTCTTGATTCATTGATATTATAAATTAAAAAAAAATTGACCATAAAATCGTTAACATACACATTTCAAAGGTTGATATTATTTTTGTCATCGTTTATCATGATTTTATGTTTGTATTTCACCGCATTCTTCCAGTAACGAATTGTTTCTGTATGCAGTTACCCCAAGGTAGTCAATATATATCGAAATCATTTGAATTGGAAAATTGTTTTGCATCCTAATTATAGTGTATTGCCTTTGAAGCTTGACATGGAAATAGTGCTGGAATCAGTCTTCCAGTTAATGCAAAGTTATTACAGTTATTATTCTTTGATTATTCGCATTCTACTTTTTTCAATTGAGATAGGCTGATTAAAAAGAATTCATATGTAATCAATTGATAATTAGAAGTCACTAAGTATCTTTTCAAAAGCATTTCTGATAATGAATATTTGGCAACATTTCATTGAATTTTAATGGTCTAATGGCCTGGCGGATAAGTCATAATTAAACAAAAGTAGTAAGAGAAGGAGAATGAAAATTGTGTATTAAAGGTGTGAGACTAGAAACAGGTGAATAAATTACGGAGAATGGAGAATGTGATAAGAGGATAAGAATGCGGCAGGATAGGAATGGAAAAAGAGTAAAATATTAAGAAATAATATTGATTCTGACCAGAGAAAAAGATTGGTAAAATGCTTGGAGTGTTTATAAGAACAGCATTAAATGAATATAAGGTCATGAGCTGTGGGTTTGCAGAAAATACAGTATATAAAACGGAGAGGTAGAGTTATAAGTGAAAATGCACTGAAGAAAGTGAAGGAGAGAGTATTGGTTAAATTATTCAACAAAAGAAAAAGACATGAATTGGCCTCAAATAGTGAGAAGGAACAGTTTGTTAAAATACGCGATAGAGGGCAGAGTGGAGGGAAGAGTGAAGAAAGGATGAAGATGATGATTTATAGTTTAAGAATGAGGATGGGCAAGAGGGCCTAGGATAGGCAATAGTGGAAGAAATAAAAGAGCAGATTACCCATAAAAATGACGACTACTTTTTTATTCCAAGATTTTCATCTTCCTGGAATGCATGATTAGTGGAATAATTTGCTAGTTTCGGTGATTATCACTTTTATTGAGTATTTTAAAGTGATTTGGAAAATACAGATATTTCTTTTGCTGCCTAGATCTCTTCAACAGTTCAACCGCTGCAACAGCTGTCCAACATGGTTAATAGCCATACAGCCTCGCCTAAAAGATGTGAGTTACATTTAATGATATACCTTTTTTTTGCGTATTGAGGCATTCTTCATTTTGCATTCATCATCATCGGTCAACAACCCTAAGATTGATTGGTTGGTGAACGCCGCCTTCCACTATCGGCCAACCTCTTCATATTTACGTAGTTCTTCTCTTTTACCTTTCTTCTCCTTCACAACTTTCTCTTTATATCACATATGTACCAATAGAATATTTCAAGCTTGCTGCGTGAACGTTGGTGAAATTCACATTAATTGCCGTGCGAATAAATTCACCTGGACCGGGAATCGAACCACGGACCTTTAGCTTTCCGGGTCACTGCC
The DNA here is from genome assembly GCA_933228895.1 of Platycnemis pennipes. Classification (NCBI taxonomy): domain Eukaryota; kingdom Metazoa; phylum Arthropoda; class Insecta; order Odonata; family Platycnemididae; genus Platycnemis; species Platycnemis pennipes. Next base: position 62,164,861 of record OW121853.1, read on the forward strand.
CAGACCACTATGCTACCCAGGATTCCTAATTCGCATGGTAATTATACATTGAACCTCGGTAAATTCGGCCTATAATAAACCTCGGCCATTTAGTAATATTATAACGCTTATGGTAATACACTGAAAATTAATACTAGCATGCATTATAGCAGCCAATTCATGTACCAATATTATTATTTCAAATCCGAACATTGGGTGAAGTGCCGTAGCGAGAGTGAATTATGAACTTTTAAACGGATATGACAGCAGGTGTGAATTTAGTGCGTCTCATGTTGAGCATGTTTATTTAAGAGCAGGAAGTAGGTCGTATTCAATTCAACTATTTTTTCCCAACGGAAGCAGCCGCCCTCCGCGCAACTAGAATGTCGACGGATTTTCCCTCTCAGGCTGAACAATGTGCCTGATGGTGAAACTCGGAAATTACCCACGGGAACTTCAGTACTATTGTATAGTTGATTAGTATATTTTCTGAAATGTCACTCTCACAAGGGAAGGTTCCCAAGTGTAACCTGCGGATCGCGATCAAACTTCGTAGGGTGGTAGAAAACGAAAATTCATCAGATACGTGTCTTCGGAAATGCGTCCAATAGGCCTTAGTTTTCGAGATATTTGCATTTGAAAATCTTTAAAAACGCCTAAAATGAAGCGTGACGCAACCCGCAATACACGTGCGCGGCCCCTGCTCCTTTCTCGGGGTAATCTTCAAGCGATGGTGTGGAGATGGGACTCTTGTGTCACTCATAACACAAGCTAATGCTTTGTGTGCGGCAATACCTGTATTCACCACTCGTCAGAACATTTGCCACGACTTTAGTATCGCTACACGCGTTCGTATGCTGAATGGACCCCTGCCTTGATGCTTTCAGTTGCAGACGAAGCTCATTGAATAAAAGCTGTAATAAAAGTATTGCATGAAATGGGCATCCCTCGACGTTAGATGGACAGAGTTCTTTACTTTTTTTCTGAATTGGTAAAAGACCTTCTTGAAAAATTTATAGTCCCCGATGGCGACAAGTTATCTGGGATTTTATATGACGAAGACCACACACGAAAAATTTCTTTCACAATTGCTTTTGCAGGGAGAGAGACATTTTTACTAGCTTTAGTTGTAGTCAAGCTATACTGTCGTAAAAGTTCACCACAATAATGCAACGCATTTGTTAACTCCTGCTTCTCACTATTTTTCTTAAAAATCGGGATGTTAAATGGTTTTCGTCTTCGTCATATGAAATCCCGGATAACATATCGCTAGTTTGTGGTGTGCTTGCGGTGTCCATGTCACTTGGCGTCTGCACTCAAAAAAGAGGTTGGATGAGGCATCCAATTTTAGTTAAATAAGGAGTTGTTAGTCCAAAAGCAATCGTAATCGATACGATGGTTGGGTGAACCGTCCAATTTCATTTAATGCTCTCGCAAAGAGTCTAGCTCCAACTAGTTGGATAGGACAACCATTGCAATTGTTACTCCGTTCTGCTGAGCAATAGTTTCAAAGTGCATTGTTTTTTATATAATCAATGCAACAATACACACATTCTGCTGCTGTGCAATATTTTCAAAGTGCATTGTTGTTTCTACAACCAATGCAACAATAGACACATTTCTGCAAATAGTGCGACAATGAAGTTGCTTATGTTGCTTGCATCTGTCAACTGCGTGAAAATATAACATTGTACTTGAGAGAAAGGAGTTTCCCGCGTACAATATTTTACTTTCATCCATACACTGTAAATGATTATTGTTTACGATTTAAACGATTACTATAATGTTTATGACGTAGCATTGCAAACAGTTTTAGAGAAGTTTAAGGATAGTATAACAGCGGAAATAGCACTAACGATAAAAGTATTGAATGTTATTTAAATTTCAGTGATTGTGCTGATGGTTTCTTTTTAAATATTGTAACTGATTGCTCTAGAATAAATTAAATATATTAATGGAAAATATAATAGGGTGGCAGTGTATTAGTGACTACACGAGCAGCGAGGTGTCAAAAACAATGGTGACGTTGATAGAATAATTAGCAATGGAAGTGGTAATGCGTGTTTTGATTGTGACGAGTTGTAAATATTGTATTTAGAAATAAGTCATTGTTATTTGGGATGACGATCTGTGTAAATAGTGGTAACTTACAAACTTTCCAGCCGGTCATCTTTGTGAGGATGCTGAACAATAATTCGTGTGTGGTCTTCAGGCTTGCATTTCGTTAGCATACTACCGGATAATATATGAATATATGTGCCCTTTTGTAGAAACGTATACATCCTTGTTTCATTAATATAAACATGCGAACATAATGACTTGGTTAACTTGAAATTTCTGTATGATTCAATAATGGGTATCCAAGAGCAGGAATGAAAACGTAGTCAAGACAACAGAACAATTACTTGCGGAATCCACTACAGATGGTTGTGAGAGCCCACTACTCGCAAACTGTGGATCCAAGGAAGTTTGACCTTTGAGTGAGGATTTGAAAACAAGAAATGATGCTTCAAAATCCACTCGATAGTGCATCACGAGCTGCAGGCTCCAGTTTAACAAAATATAGTTCGGTATGCTTGGTACGCCTGAAAGTTAACTGAAGATAATGAAGTGTTTGTTAACGTAAATGATGTTTCATTTCCTGAAGAACTGGTAAAAAAAGTATGTGACTGTGGCAATGGAGCATTTATTAAGTGTTCTTGGTGTAAGAAGTATTTTTCTTTTTCCTATTTTTATGATAATTATCACATAAGTGACTGTTCTGGGGAATGAAATTACGAAATGTTTACGCATAATTTCTTACAGTGAACATTTATACATTCACAAAATAAAGTTAATATTTAATGATTTTTAATTTGCTTAAATAAATTGTGTGCCAAGTTAAAATGTGTAGGATATATTTTTCCTGGCCGCATTTTTTTAGGCCTTGTGACTATGTTCTCTAATATACATTTCTACTACGACCCTGTTTCTTAATGCTAATGTCAAATACTGGGGTAGAGGGAAGGTTCTGGATAATATAGAGCCAACTTCTACCCAGAATTTACCCAAGAAATTCAAGCTGCGCATTCCAAGATAAGTAAAGAACTCTGTCCATCTAACGTCGAGGGATGCCCATTTCATGCAATACTTTTATTACAGCTTTTATTCAATGAGCTTCGTCTGCAACTGAAAGCATCAAGGCAGGGGTCCATTCAGCATACGAACGCGTGTAGCGATACTAAAGTCGTGGCAAATGTTCTGACGAGTGGTGAATACAGGTATTGCCGCACACAAAGCATTAGCTTGTGTTATGAGTGACACAAGAGTCCCATCTCCACACCATCGCTTGAAGATTACCCCGAGAAAGGAGCAGGGGCCGCGCACGTGTATTGCGGGTTGCGTCACGCTTCATTTTAGGCGTTTTTAAAGATTTTCAAATGCAAATATCTCGAAAACTAAGGCCTATTGGACGCATTTCCGAAGACACGTATCTGATGAATTTTCGTTTTCTACCACCCTACGAAGTTTGATCGCGATCCGCAGGTTACACTTGGGAACCTTCCCTTGTCAGCTAAAGTAATATCTACGAATAACTGATGAGTCTTGCATTACATTTCAGTCGATACCAATCTCTAAATATAGTAACATGAGAACACCCGGTGCAGAAAAGTAACGTTGCTCTTGAACAAACTGCAATGAAAACTGTGTTAAAATGCGACAGGGACTACTGCTATTAAATCTTCAGTATCACTGTCCTCCTTTAAAGGTGCAATTACAAAAAGTTGCTATATTTATTTTCTTAAATGACAATATTTTCTTTCTTAGCTTCGTTGTACATCAACAATCTGTTTTCGTTTATTAAATTATTCTTTTTTTCTTTCATTTTCATCCGTCACTTTGCTATATTTCGATTTGACTGAATGTAACGAACGTAATCAGAGGTTTAACTGTCTTTACAAGTGCCCAGGGTTTGAATATTCATATCTTGATAAAAATATTGCGTATTTCCATCTAAATACTTTATTTCCTCAAATTAGTACTATAATACTGAGAGATTTTTAAATGAGCTGCAAAAAGAGAATACCTAATACAAAGACAGAGAAAGTAACAAGTAAAGTGTGAGGAGTCTGGCAGTAAAAAGAATCCCGATAAGAAGTCTGAAACGAAGATTGGCAATGTTATCGGGCACAACTTGTGACTTGATGAAGCCAACCACCGAGGAAACATTGAATGGCATGAATGGTAGCGGAAGGCCTTCTTACTATGAAATATTTTGAAGAAGCAGTGGAGGTTATAAAAGATAGGAATTGTGCAAATATGATGAGGGGGTGATGAATCGAGTGGGGATTTGGAGAGCTGAATGTTGAATGTAATTTGTGACCCTAAAAAATATAATCCTGTGATATGGGATCGCACTTCTGAGACCATTTTATATTTGATTATGAACTTTTGAGGAAGACTAACCCTAAGTGAGATACAATTGGCAGTACGTGAGATAATAAGTCGATTGATAATTGATACCAGGATACATAAGGAGCGCTCTTCTTTATGGTAGTCAGGCATTGACGAATACAGCAGGGTTGGAAGCATTTGAAATGTGGTGCTACAGAAGAATGATGTCGATAAAATGGATCAACCGAGTGGGAAATGAAGGAGTTCTGGGAAGAGTGGGAGGAAAGAGAAGTCAGCTGAAAACTTAGAAAAGAAGACAAGACGATTGGCCGTATCATGAGACATGATGGCCTGATGAAGACAATCGTCGAGGGACAAGTGAACGGGAAGAATGGCAAAGGGCCTCGTATGAGATGTATCTATGTAGAAAAATAAAATTGGTAAAGGATGCAAAAGAGAATAATTACGTAAATTAGAAGAGGTTAGCTGATAGAAGAATCAATAGAGTACTGCGTCAGACCTCGTTGACTGATGATTATGATGATGAACGACATCAATACACGATTTGTTATAATTCTTCACGTCGATTTCTAGGACTCGAATTTTCAAGCAGCTTTGTCTCCACCTAAACTGTTCGTATGTGAATGAATGAACGGCTATTGAGTGTCGAAACTCTAAGAGGGATAAGGAACGTTCGTCGGCAGCGCGGGAAAGGACGTCCGACGGGTTGCGTCCCGTACACACCTGCCTTTTTCCCTTTGTCGCAAGGCTCCAGGAGTTGACACCCTGTGGTCAGCATGTGCGGCCTTTCCCCTTAATCTCGGAGAACCCCGGTCGGGCACGAATGTCTTCAGCACGGCCCATTACCCTCGGCCTTTCGGCGATATTTGCTAACGAAGGCAAGGAGTTGAAAGAGGAGTGAGAGGCCGAGTTTGACGGGAGCTTTTGGCGATTCTGCAACGGTAGAAGAAAAGGATTTCTCTCTCTCTCTCGCTCTCTCCCTTTCCTTCGTTTCCCTCTAAGTCTGCGCCAGTGCTTCTTGTGCCTTACTTCTTGTTTCCGGTACGGTCCGCCGCAAGAGATTTGCCGGGAGTCTTAATTATTAAAAACTTCCGCGCTGTCACGACGTCGAGAGAGTGTCGAAACGTCGTGGCTCGCTGCGCCACCCGGCGGCTTCGATCTCCCGGAGTGAATGGACGAGGGTAGGAGTGACGTTCATGGGGCGCAAGTGTGACAGTACTCGACGAGGGTAGATGGCGTTCTTTTCATTTTCTCCAGCTGCGAGCGAGCCTTTCCTTCCGTGTTATTGTTCACACTCACTCATTGACGGATTTTCCCCTATGAATAATTTAGCCCATGTGAGGTTTTTAAAAATTCGCTGCTAGGTTTATCTCTTTTCATATGAATAGATTCAAATCCAATGATTCAATGGTAAAATGATAAGTGGTTTATTTCGGGGCTTTGCTAGGATGGAGTGATTTAAAATACTGGCCTGATATAGATCTAGGGCAGGAGTCGGCAACCTTTTGAGACGGAGCAAATCTGTCTCCCACTTCCATTAAAAAAAATATTCCATTCCCAGATCCATGAATATATTTTTTAGTCAGAATATTTTATTATATACTATTATACATTTTTTTGAGTTGTGGTTTTTGATTCAAATCAGTACACCTAGTTGGAATTAGCAAATAATACTATAATACTTTAATTTAGTGATTTAAATATATTCTTTAATTAATGAAGCTTTGATAATTTTATTTTCATTTTCAACTTTACTTTAGTATTATACATCACTTGTGACTCCACACCACTTAGTACACCACATTTACACAAAAAAACACATGTGGCTCAAGAGCTGTAGTTTGCCTAATCCTGATCTCGGGGGTTCGGGGTAGTGTAGTGGTTAGTATTGGTCTTTCATCTCGACGGCTCATGTTCAAAATTTCAGCAGTAGCAGGATAGCACAGGAATATTTTGCAATGGTAGTCCGGCACCTATATGAATGTTTTGTGGAGAACATTCAAGTGCAGTAATCCTTCAGTTGGATGGGACGTTAAGCGGTGGTACCCTTGGCGACTTCCTTTAATAGCAGGCTATTGCCAGCACCAGGTTTTTCCCACACTTCGTCCTTACCCTTCAATTCCCACCTTATACCTTTCATCACGGTCTATAAGCACCTATTAATGCGGGTACAGAGTTACAAAACACAGATAAAAAGTACTGGTCTCCCATCCCGTGGGCCCAGGTTTGAATCCTGGCAGTGATAGATATTTTTCATTGGTGTACCAGTCTCTATTGGAGAGCCATGAGGAGAGCACATTGAGTTCAGTACTCCGTCCGTCAGATGGGACGTAGCGTGGATCTCTTGGCGCCTTTCGTTAAGAGAAAGCTAATGCTGAGTTTCTCTCAACCCATCCTCCCTACCGTTTATATTCCCATATTTGTTCCTTTTCTCCTGGCCTGAAGTGCCTTTACGTGCGGGATGGAGTTGAAACCACTAGTGAGACTTAATTGCGCCATAAATTTTATCGAATAGCATTGGTAGTTATTGCAAAATAAAACCTTTGATCTAATCGTGTTATGTAATGTGACGTAATTGTAAATTTAATGTAACGTTTCTGCTCTTCTTTTGTCCGGGAAGGTAAAGATTGATTCTGATTTTCTCATATTGATTCAATCTTTCAAATATCAAGCTATTACTCGTAATTTAAGCATAAAGGAATGGTGGTAATTATAATTTCTATTTCCCAATTAAACGGGCTCACTAAAATTAAAATTTGTAACATCAATGTGTTGCTAAAATCGAAAAATATTGAAATTGCTATCAAATCTGACATTGGCCAAGTTATTCATTCATATGCCCATTGTTATAAGAATCTAATTCAAGGAATTTCAAAAAAGTTTCTTGCGGATCAAAAAGGTTCATGAAATGTAAATAAAATTTAGTAATATTTAAATTTTAGTTTTGTTTTGCATATATCGTCAATTTTTTTTAACTGTCACTCTAGCTCTTGTATGGAAAAAAGTAAACGCTGCGATATTATCAATTAATGTTTACCATACTTCGTATATTTTTAAATTTTTCCATGTGATTTCTCTTAGATTTTACTAAGATATTTTATCGAAACTATCTTTGTCGTTTTTTTTGTGTTTCTACCATGAACGTCATACTTGCCTACAGTTTATTTTCGCTAAATTTTATATTTAGGATACAATAAATTGGCCTTGGCTGTCCTTACATAAAGCCAATCCTATATCAAAATGCACTTTGGAATTAGGTTGACTAAAATACTTGAATACATAAACTACGAGTGAAATAGCAATAAAAATCCTCGTATTCAAGGAATTGCAATGAATCGGAATTTGTTTTCAGATATATTTTGCGCATTAAATTTTAACGTGATTGAGAATTTACATCGAATATCCCCGCCTTTTTTAAAAATAAACATCTTTCGCTCATTTTGCGCTCTCATCTTCCGAATAGACCTCTCGGAGCCTGCAACAAAATAAACAGACGATGGAAGCATAAACACGGGAAAAATCACTACACTCCAAAACCTTTTAAAGGGTATCGAATATTGATTTAGAGCTAAGCTCATCTCGTTATTAATAAGTTTTATGCAGGCAATGTATTGGAGCATGTGGAAATAGAATCAGCCTGATGATAGTACTTAGTTTCGAATCATTTACATAATGCTATTATTCGGAAAAACACAAATAACTCAACTAAAACGAGGGAGATTAAATTCGACGTCATTTCAATGACTTTAAATTGCTGCTTTAATGAAAACCTTTCAAATTGCACTATGAAGAAGGTGTGAGATATATTGGCCTTTTGGATAAAATTTTTTCGTTACGCTTGGATTTGAATTTATATTTCCTTTATTTGTTGGGAAACTCGAATTAAAGTCTCTTTCACGAATATAATACTCGCGTTTGCAAAAAATGCATTCCATGTAAAAACACGCTTGCGAAAAAGGATTAAATCGTGATTTATTACTCTAGCGTTACTTATTTTTGATCATGAGGGGTTAGCCGTGACGTGATTTCCGTTCCGACATGTCAGTCCCTTTCCGATCTTACCTTCCGGTTGTCGTTGACTCCACAGCGGTTGACGTGGGTGTACTATGAACTGTCGAACCCTGGCCCGGGCGTCCAGCTTCCGGCTCGTACTTCTCATGCCGGTCAAGAAGAGACAGAATGTGGGTGATAGTATATGTGGAGAGACAGGGGAAGAGAGGGTCCATAGTATTCTGGATCGCGAAGGGTACACGTAAGCTATGATTCGAAGGATTGACCAATCTAGAGTTCGTAATTCGCTGAACTCCAATTCCTATTCCCACCCAGCTTTTGTAGAAGCTGATTGTTAGAGTGGTTGGTAATCAATTCAATTTTATAACTTGTTCTAAATCGCATTTATCATCTTCGTCATCGTAAGTAAACAATTCTAGGTTTAGCTTGACGCAGATCTCAATCCGATGCTTCTGTCAGAGAACCTCTTCATAGCAATATTATTCTTCTCTTTTACGTCCCTGACTACTCGCTCCATGTATTTCATACGAGTCATTCCTTTTCTATTATTTACGTTAACTTTTTCAGCTAGGATTATCTTCATCAGATCTCATGTCCGATTGGTTTTTCCCGACTTATGTTTAAGATTTTTAGCGGACTTTTCTTTTCCTCCGCTATAATTATAACTACTTCATGTGTTACTCGGTCAATCCATTTTACCTTCATCATTCTTCTTAACACCACATTTTGAATGATTTCAGCATTGACTTTTCTGCTGCCATTATTGTCAGCACCTCATTTCCAAAAAACATCGCATCATAAAAGGCATAATAAGGTTCAAAATTAAAGTATAAAAAACCTTGGAACTTAGGTTCAATTGATTTAAATTTGATTTGATACCTTCGATTAAAACAAGTTAAAATATTTATTATTACCTGAAATAATATAACAAGAGAAAGAGGATGAAGAGGAATTGGATAGGCCCTTTTAGGTGACATAACTGGAGGTACAATACAAACTGGACGAAAGCGGGAAATAATATAAGGAAATAAACACTAAAGAGGAAGCAAAAAGGAGTAGAATTCGTCAATAATAACCAACCCTTACCAAAATAACTCCACTAATTTAATAAATGGAACGAGTTAAAGCCTTCCGCGTTTGGCCACCTTGTTTCTCCGAATCGATAGCTAAACTTTCATGCATACGCCTAGTACGACCCACTTTATTGAATTCCGTCTCCCCCGCTGTCGCTGCCTTCGGATGCGGTTTATAGATTCCCGATGCCACCACCCCGAGACCTTTTCTCACCCTCGCTCTCTTGTAGGGGAAAGGGCACGATGAGCTTCTGCGGCATGCAGCTAGATAGGAACTGGACGGGAAGGGAAAGACTGCTGGGAAGACTCTACTAGCTCACCTTCACGCTCCAATTGTTTATCACCACTTTCCAGTACACTAAGTTTGTACCTTGAGGTACCTTTGAATGAACTCTTTGTTGCGCTGATTAGCAAATTTTGTAAAGGAAATATTTTAAATATTGTAGGGGATTCGGCTGGTGTGGTGGTAGAAATGGCCTCCCATCCCGATGGAGACTTTATTGGTATTCACTTGGCTGCTGTGTAGAGAGCAACTCAAATTCAGTGCTCCGTCCGACGGATGGGCCGTTAAACCGTAATCCCCTTGGTACATTTCGTTAAGAGCAGAATAATAATAATAATATATTTTATTTCATTCACAAAAACATACAATATTAAAAACAGTTTTTTTTGGGAATTAGGCACCCCTAAGGAAACCTGTATTGCGGTTGCCATCAATTTATTACGCTGTGTTCAGCAGCAGTCTTTCTTACAACATAAAAATATTTATATATATTAATGGGAATTGCAATAGGCACAAAAAGTATGCTCAATAAAAATGTACTGAAACAAATAGACTATATGCATTACACAATAACACAATACAAAACAAGTACAAATTTTAGAGATAATTATATATATGTATATATTACATAATTATATCAATTACCTATTACATGGTGATATCAATGGTGGTAGGTACTTTAACATTAAAGAATATTTTCATTGTGATAGCGACGATGGACTTCACTCCAACCTACCTCCTTCCCTCAAAAATACTTCCCCATAGCCAAATAACTACAGGGTGAAAGGTCTTTCCCAAATGACTCAAATACAACAGCTGTCGGTCGACCGCCCCAAATAACTACGTTTAAATATTGTAAAATACCGAAATCATTTTAATTATTTAAATTTATGCCTGCTATGTTTTATACCAGATTCCTTTAATTAGTGTTTTAACCCAATTATTGGGTCAATTCTATGATACACAAGAGCCTCGTTGCTCTTAAATTATTTATCAAAAACAATACCAAAATTCAAGAATATTCACTTTAAATTCGGTTAACATGCGATATCACAACCTCAATGTATCTTTAAATGGCTACAAACTCTGGTATAAAATAAATTGCTTTGATGTTTGTATTTTTCTTAACAAATTATCTTCTTCAACATGATGATCAGTGAAAAACTCTTTAATTGATTTGACGCAGCTCTACACTCGATTCCATTAGCCGTTAGTCTCTTCATATTTGCATAAAATTATTTTCTTCACATTTACAAAATCTCGCGAATTCATCGTATATTCAGCAGTGTGCGAAAAAATGCATGGTCAGGGACACAAAACGCTTTTGATTGGAGTCAGGGGTCATCCAGTATTATACTATGCTGATTTTCTACATTTTGTTACCTTCCTCCCAATAACGGTACACAATAGGTATTCTCTACCCATCTCTCCTTCTTAAATTACGCAGCATTGCATAAGAAAAAATTGGCGAGCAATAAATCTGATACTTTATGTAACTACCTTTTTTCACAATAGTATTTTGCATGCATAAAAATATTAATGGTATCATCACTATTATTTGAACGGAAGACCCGACTCAGACGGTAGTTCGTCGAAACAGTCAACCCGAACCCACTCCCACCCCCATAAACGTCGCAAATATATGAGCGACCTCACAAGCATTATTAAAATAGATGTGACTGGACTTCTTCCCCGAAGACCTTTTAATTTTCGTTTCTTCTTTCCCTGCGATTGCAATGTATGCCATCCCCGTCGCGCGGCGAAAGCGTGGTATGTGTCGACGTGGGATCACTCGAGACCTCTCAAAGAGTGGAACGGATTGGGATGGAGGATAATTTTTCGACGGGTCTTCCAGGACTGGAGACAGAAGAGGGATGTTTCAGGCGGAAGGTTGGCGACAGGGTTTACGGGCGTCGTCTTCCTGGTAGGAGAGGTTCATTATTAATAACAACAACATCATCGTCATGGGCGACGCGTCAGGGTGGCAAGTCGGTCGGGATGGAGGATTAAAAAAAATAAAAGAGAAGAGCGTGAGCCGTCCGTCACTCGCGAAGGGTTAGCGCCGGGGAGGAAGGAAGAGAGTAATTTTTTTTCTGCTGCTCCTTTTTTTATTTTAAGACGCCGTCACAAAGTGCAATGTGCGGGAGAGTGGAGGGAGAGGGGGGAAGAGTTTAAAAGGGAGATATTAGGGAGAGGGAGTGCGATGCAAAGGGATTTCGTTTTTTTATGCATTTATATTTTCTTTTTCATCCTTCGAAATGGAACGAGGGGGTTCCTCTTGGGGTTGGTTGGTCCTATACGGCTGTAGTGGATTGGATGGGGGAAGAGGGTGGGTTCCCGGGGGCCATTAGGGGGGTGAACCGCCGCACGCGGCGTCAGGTTTTTTTGAGTAGAGCCACCTGGGAATTGTGGGTAATGTTCTGGGAGGTGAGGGGGTGGGGAAGGTCGAAGGGCGAGAGAGTGAGGGCAGGGAGAAGTGGGGAGAGCTGTAAGAACTGACTTGGAACTGACTGCTACTCGAAAGTTTGCTCTTGGTCCCCTCGGTGAAATCATTGAAGAGAATTCGTGACACTAGGAGGAGAAGAGGTGTCAATTAGTCTCGCATTGGAAAAAACAAGGATTATGGAACGCAAATAATATTTTTTTCTAAGAATATGGATATAATTACAGTATGTAGAGGAAAAATCTTATTTAATTAATCGTTTTAAGACCTTTCAAATGTATTGCATGCCTTCCGGATGGAATACTACACCATGTCATGCATAGTTTTACTGCACTGTAATATTACCTACTGTATTGTGAGGCATATTACGGCCTCAAGTTTCCTCGTTGAACTGATATCTTTGACATCCATGATGGTCTTGACGAAAACATGAATTTTTCAGTTGCTGTTGTTTCATGTTACTTCATGTAAACTTAAAATGCTGATTATACTAATATTTGCGAATTCTTTCATTTTTTCTGGCATTAATAACGTGGTAGGTAATTGAGTGACCTTGTAACCGAAATGTTCCAGGTGCGAATTTGTCTTAGTGCTAACAATAGGTTTAGCAAAAGGTGCGATATTTTATAAGCAGCTGGGAAACCTTAAAAACTAACTGTAACATAACTTAATCCTTTTTATTTCTTCAAGGATGGGAGATTAATTACTCTTTTCTTAGATATGGGATCAAGAGTATTCTGTACTAACTTGTAGCCAATCATACTCGCAGATGTTGCAGTTGTCTTGTTTTATGCTGGGAAGCAATTTGAATGCCGCCTTTAGGGAACTGTGATTTGTCTTAAGGCCGCTTTACACGATACAATTTTTTGCACAATTTCTTGTACAAACTCATGCATAGACTGAACGAAATTGTATGTTGGTCTGAATGGAATTAGAACACGTTCTATTTCCCGTTCAGTCATTCAGACAATCGCACAAGTTTTCATACAATTTGCCGCTTTACACGGTACAATTTCCTCATGCAAGAGTTTGTACAAGAAATTGTACAAAAAATTGTATCGTGTAAAGCGGCCTTTAGACCTGAAGGAAAAAGTGGCTATTGTATAAATTCATTTATATTCTACCAGGTGGGAGAGGAATTTGACGGAAAACTACTTCTTTGTATTTTCTGAACAGTTCCTTCCTTACATGAGATCAGCACCTATCCCATTCGCCGTTATGCCCTGTTTACTTCCATCTTATTTTTCCCCTTTTTATAGTGTCCGCAGTCAATAGACTCTTAATATTATCATCATCCCTTCCTATCTACCCTTGCTGTGCGGGTGTTTTTCGTAAAAAACGCGATTCTTTTACCCGTATGTTTTCCTCACACCCTTATATATCTTTTCATACACATTTTACTGCCGTATACCATTTCAGTGTACCTACTCTTTATTTTCCGCTACTTCATTTGTTGTCAGTTAGTATTTTCTATACTGTCTTTCAAATGTTGTAAAATATCAAAGTGGTTTTCTATCGTCATTTGTATATCAACTATGTATCATCTCTTTCCTTTTTCTCCTTCTCTAAAAATTATAATTAATATTGATTATTATTAGAAGGGGAGAAGGGGAATCTGTCGTCTCAACCTCGCCCCTAATAAAGACAGTTATATCACTCGGTTCTCCTAATGTGTGGCAGCCCTTTTTTTCAGTGTCGTAAAAAATTTTTTTAGCTCTAATGGTTCTATTTCATCTATTTACTGTAGGGGGACTTACTACGTTATTCTAGGCTAGAAAGAAATTTCTTTTGTGGTCCGGAGCAAACATAGGGTAAAAAAATCAGAAAGAAGCATAAAATGTTAGAGTATCAATATCCTGATCGCAAAAGCTAATCAGGACCACTGAACCATTAGTTTTACCTAATTTTAGGGCAAAGGGAACCATTCAAACATAAGGAGAATAGTGTCACAAACAAAAAATTGAATGTTGTTCCCTAATGTTATTATTATCGTACAGGTTCGGATCCTTAAAACACCCCGCTCAATATCCGCTTTGCTAATCAATCCCGTACGTTCCTGCTCCAGGTTCTAGTCAAAAGTTATACCTACTCTGCTGGGAAATGCCTCTTTAGCCGAACCAATTCTTTCCTAATAACTTTAGTTCTACGTTCACCTATGTTTCTAATTCTACCTTGAGTACAAAATTGCTCCATTGCATCCAGCTGTTCTACTTTCACATTCAGTTGTGTACATTTTTTTATGAGAATCTCAGTAAATTAGTTTTCTTGTGATTTATTTTCATGGTTATTCCGCCACTTAAGCTTTGTAATGTATCTTCCTGAATTTATGCCTACATTAAGCTCCTTCTATACGACCTCCACCAGTTTTCATACACTCCACTCCTATGCATTGCATCCATCACAGTTATTTATATTACATGGAGAGTGACTATGCGTAGATGTGGCTTCTCTCACGTACCGCAAAGTGTTCATCCTCAGTAACAGGGAAAAAAGGCAGACTAGCATATTATAAGAGAATAAATACGTAAATATGAAGATATTAGCTCATAGTAGGATCGAGTGGTGAGCTGCGTCAAGCCAATCTCAGGATTGTTGAATGATGATGATGAGCGTATTATTCCTTATATTGGTGTTGCAGAACCACCCAAGTATTCTGACAACAATTCTATATTTGTGGTTTCATTAACCTAGTGGCAATTTTCTTCGTCATAAAGAAGCTCTCTGGGTAAAGCAGTTCTTGTCTTTAGTCGTGAAATTTACCGTAAAAAATAATATGTTGGTAATTATACCTTAAATAAATGTTCTCGTGGCCGCAAAATTCATCTTATATCTTCGTTGGAACTAGATTTACGAAGTACTTAGGAAGGCCGCTGTGCCTAAGCGCGTCACGAGGAAAAATTACACGTGGACATACTCACGGCTCATACTTTTCACCTTGGGATGTGTTGAAATATGGAGTACAACTCAAATCTGAAATCAGCGATATCAGGAGGATTATCTCTTACGGAACGCCGAACATATGCACCAACAGCTCAGCTATTTTCTTCGGCATCAGCTCTGTGACTATAAGAGACTGGACTAATGCATCCGAGTTTGCGTAATTGAGCGCAACTTTGAAAAGAGAGACTCACCGGTCGAAGACATCTGAGGTTAAGAGTCGGGGTGTTAATAGAGAGGGTTTGAAAGACGCCCTCTCAAGAGTAGGGTACTGAGGAAAGGCGAGAGGAAGATGGGTGGGCGACCGGACAGTTGGCTCGTGTTTCCACAGATATCTGGAAAGATGGCAGGCGTCGGGCAAAAGGCGGCGGAGGAGGATGCGTAATTAAGGAAGCCGTTTGAAGGGGCCTTAAGAGCGGTTTTCTTATAATTAGTGGCAAGATTCCCTTCTCCTCTCCAAAAATAAACTGTTTCCTTTTCCCTCCTCCGTCCGTCCTCCGTGCGTTCATAATTGGCGTCGTCCCTCTCTTCTCCTATTCTCTCTCAATTTCAATTTCTTTAGGAATCAGATAGCCAAGAAATAGTTCTTTAATAATGGTGCTTACGTCATTCGCGGTCTATACTTAGTCGCTTCTTAGGACCTTGCGTCGGCTGGAATTAGTTTCTCGGTGAAAAATGGGAGTTAGAGGAGGCTTTAAGGGAGATCAAGGTGATTTAAGGATCTTGATACTTCAACTTATCACTCTACTCACACCTTGGTGTAATGTGACTGAAGATAATCTAATACATTCCCCGTGCCTGTAGTAATTTAACCCTTCCGTGACGTTGCGGGGTACTCGAGGACCCCAAAGAAACTAAATTTCATAGAAAAGTTTTATTTTGAACCATAAATGTTTCTTATTTCCCCATTTGCGCATAAACATTTCTTTTATATTATGGCATTGAAAGACATTTGTTTTACCCACTTTTTTTCCAAAATATCTTTAGTTTTTGACTGGGATACCCAAATAATCCGCTCAGCCATTTTGTCTTGGATTTCTATACACAAGTCTTGTCGTGTGAGTATGGCAACTCAGTCACCCCATTCATACAAATCTCTCAATTGATTCATTATTTGTTGCATGAGCAGTAATTATATCACATTTTCATCCCAAATCTCATATACAGGGATGTGTTTACCTATGCTTGGGTTGGCATCAAAGCTCCGAGCGGAGGTTCTATAGAGGCCTATTCAAAGAATATTTCTGAGTGAATAAATTACAAAAAATACAAGATAATCTCAGAAAAATAATCAATTATGTATTTTTAAACATAATTAAAGGCTAAGTAAAAGAAAAACAAAAAAACGACGTAATCTTCGGGAAAAAGCGTTGGGGTACCCGAGTACCCCAACGCCCGTTTGTGCCTTCGATGTAAAAAGATTTTCCTGAAGGCCTCAGTTTTCAACCCTCAGTATGTTTAAAATAGATATTCACGTTAGTACCCTTGAAAACTGTTTGGTTTTCTAAAAGTAAAAGGATGATCAGTTAAGTGAACCGCGCGTATTAAAATCATTGTTGGCGACAGCAGATGGCATTTGGATTTAGTGACGGATATTTCGGCCAGTAGCCGATCGCTGAGCTCATAAGGCCATCATGTCATTCAGGCCCATGAAGAATGATTTTGTTAGCCAGTCACATTGACACCTTGTAAATAATTAATTAATTAACTAATTCATTGGTGTTAATCGAAATGTATTCTATTGTTATGTCATTGATGGTAATTTCTTAACCTCTCTGTCAACTCCTCTTCACATTATTATTTTCTAATCACAAAACTCTCTCTTTATGTAACTTTTTATACAATCCTTATTTTATTAATCACTTTCTTTTCTCGTATATTTAATTCCAACGTAAACGATTTAAATTGTTAAATAATTGTTTCCACGTAAAATATTTCGTATTTCCCGCAATAACAGTGATGGAAATGAGAAGTCTTTTGATTTAATGATCTTTTTTGGTAGGTATCACTCTTATGTTCTGAGTTTGATTATGACGCACCTATGCATTTCATATCTATCTCTTCATATTTTATTTTTTTCATGAATCGATTAATCATAGTGGCGAAATTATTTCATTTCATCTTCTTTTACACACCATCATATCACTTTTCATTTTTCAAATTCTTTCTCCGTTCGCTATTTCTTCAACTACCGTTATGAAGAGCCCTCTTCTGAAGACATATTTAATAAGGTTATTCCAGAATTTTCACTACAAAATTCATTCTTCAGTGCATCGTAATGAACTCTTCGCTACCACTTGGCCTATCCATACAGTTGGGATCATTCTTCTGCAATGCCATGTTTCAAATACCTCTAGCCTTTCCTTTTTTGCAGCAGTAATTATACCGGTCTCACAGCCATAAATATGCATCCATCATACGTAATTATTTAAGTCACCATCTTGATCATTTTCGCATGCGCGAGGTCTTTCATGTTTTCTCGTTGCAAATGGAGTGAAAGACATTAAAACTCCATGTCTTGGATAGCTGAAACAAACCCATACCTATCTTTATCTCTCTGAATGTGTGCGTTTCGAACACATTCAGAGTGTAACCGTATTTATATGTTACCAAAACCAGTCATGTCATAATATTATTATATTTCTGGTTATTTTTTTTAAAGAAGTGCGAAGAATAGTGGGAAGAAAGTTTAGTCTGATGAAAACTTAAAAAGGATATTTGACAATTTAATCGGCCATAACTTACGATATAAAGTTCTGATGAAGCAGTCAACTAGGGGAAAGGGAAAGGAAAGATTGACAAAGGACTATAAAAGGAATTAGAAAGTAGTGTGTGAAAATATCACTTTTTTATAATTTACGCATCTAATCAATATCAATCAGAAATAACTATTCTGATCCCCTCATACACCTTCACTGTAAATATTACCTTTCCTTACTGTGAGCGGAAAAAATGAATGCTTGAACTACTTATCTTGGACATCTTATTATCTATCTCTTCACTTTTATCTTCATGATTTGACAGTAGGCTGGTTTAAAAAAAATATATTTGTAGTGTCTAATCTATAAAGACGTGTTATATACATAATATTGATGAATGTGTCTAAGGTTGTCACTGAGCGCTAAAGTCATTTGCGGCTCCAAGAAAAGATGAATATTATAAAAGAGGACTTTTGGGAGCGGGTGAGGCGGAAGGGTGGAGAGAAACCCGGCGTTGGCATAAACCCACCCTTAATATAATACGTCAAGATGTCCGTAGCTTAATGTCCCATCCGACCGACTTATTACTAAGCTAGAAATGCTCCTCACACGGCACTTAATTAGAGACCAGAATTTATAAGAAAAATGTGCCATTTCTAGGAGTCGAAACTGGGCCCTCGAGATAGAATGCTTCGGCCACAACATCAGCTGGATCCATTTGCTGTTGGAATATGGGGGACTGACCTATAACCCTCTACAGAATCCTCTGCCCGGTTCATTATCGTTTGCATGATTCCACCGCTCTTTGCGCGAACTTCTCTTGTACCCGGATGTCATTCTCTGGTCCACTGTTGCTATGACAAGTTAGAATGAGCGTTCGCCAATGGAGGCAGTCTCCCGCTC
This sequence comes from Platycnemis pennipes, assembly GCA_933228895.1. NCBI lineage: Eukaryota > Metazoa > Arthropoda > Insecta > Odonata > Platycnemididae > Platycnemis > Platycnemis pennipes. Next base: position 62,183,584 of record OW121853.1, read on the forward strand.
AGTCCTCGAGCGTTGCCATTTCTCCCCGTGCAGTGAGTGATCGGCGAAAGGAGGATATGGGACGGAGAGGAGCGATCGAGATTGCTGTTCAACCGTTCTCGTTCCCTGGGATTCGAATACAAACGACTCCATCCGGTGTTTCATAACCCTTCTTCATCCTGCCTGCACGTGCCAGCGCCATTTCCTCCGCCCCCAGCGAACACGGTATTGGAATTTTAAATCCCTAACAATCCGAACTCATATAGAAACACATCGCCGTCTCACTTATCTCTAATAGAGTGAAACAAAAAAAAATTAATAAACAGGTATTATACTGCCGTGGAGTTAAATTACACTAAAGCGCTATTTAAGTAAAAGGATTTCTTCTCATTTCCTCCAGAGTGTAACTGAAACATCAGTTTTAATTTTCCGGAATTCAGCAGCGTTGGCCAATTTTTGTGACGACAGTTTCTTTTACGCTCCAGGAGTAGTTTTTTCTTCAGCCTGAGGTCATCAATGAACACTGAATCGAGTGCTGAACCCAACAAATGAAATGCGATGCAAGGGGACGCCGATGAAGCCTGTGCTCCAACAAATCAGAAAACTTCAAGCTTTATGCACAAAGAAATTTTTTTTATGTGACGGTGAAAATCTTTGACCGAACGACAGTTGACAACTGTTACCCCTTCCACGTGCTTAAGTCTCCATTAATTTTTTTATTGATAACCTACCGATCAGGGAGAGGTTTAATGGGATGTTCCTATTCTTCATTGTATGCCATTCTTTAACCAGCTAACTCTCTACGCAGTTTCTCTCAAATCGACATATTTCATACCCCTTTTCATACAGCACATACCATATTATCTTTTTTATTCTCACCTTCACTAACACTTAATCTGATCGCAATAGAATATTCCCAAATATGGTATCCATTACTAAAAGGATTCCGAAAGGTGTGAAACATTCTCGACACATTTATGTACAGTTTTTTTAAATAAATCAAACATGGAATTGGTGATTTCTTCACAAATTTATTTAACTTGGGTGGTGGTTTCATAAATATTTACTGAATATTGCTGCCTAAGAAAAGACGATTTCCATCACTTTATACTCATGCTGCTAATCAAAGTGCAGGCAAAAATTCAGACGTGAATAGTCTGTGTGGCAGGTGAATTGAGGGAGGTATGATTTTGTGAAGGGAATGTATGCGGTTGGGCCCATAAAGTAAAGTAAGACCGAAGAAGAAAGGGAAAAGCCGAAGAAGAAGAAATCAATGTTCGAACTGGAGTTTCAAACGCTCCCACTGCTCTTTTGGAGTAACGGAGCGATGGAAAATTCTCGACCGCTCGTAACCATGACCATCTCGTCCTCATTCCATCATCCCACACTCCCATTCCTGCGTCGGGTCAACAGTGAGAAGGGCTACAAGATTCCTTCGGATACCAAAGTGTCGCTTACCACCGGACGACACGCTTAATCTCTAGGAGAATCAAGGAGAAGGATGGAGACTCACATGCCATCCAAATGGAATCATCCACCTCGGGGACTTAGAGTGGAGGAGGAGGTGGGGGAGGTGAGGAAAAAAGCGAGTGGCACACGAAAAGGGTGGTTGATCCTCGTCACACGTTGCTCGAGGGGCGTTTTTCCAGTCTTCGCGCGCCGTTCACATCCATCCCCACTCGGAGCGGGACCAGCCGAACGTCGAAGTGGCTGTGGAAGTGACAGCCGTAAAAAAATTCCAATGGTTATCTTGTGTTCTTTTTTTCGTTTGTTTTCTGTTGCCCCCGGCGTCACCCATTGTGACAGCGCTTGTCTAAATGGAAAGATAATCTGTTTCTGTGAAATAATGATAGATGGCAGTCCTGCTCGCACTCCAGTAACTTACGGCCCTCGTGGATTCTGAATGCCGACGACCCGTTAAGGTCGTTTCTTCCCCAAATTTCGAGGAATCGATCATCATAGAGGACCTTACTGTTTATAATCCCTTTAATAAATTGAGTTCTTACTTGTATACTTTTTAACAGCAAAATTATTTGTTGCTCCACCGTTTTAAAATCTACTCGCTGGGGAATTAGTGGGGTTAGCTAGAAAATTCGGGTGGGTGTAGTGGCTATAGCTCTGGCCTCTTACCCCAAGGGCCCGAGTCCATATTCCGGCAGTGTAATATATTTCCATCATTAATCCGTCTGGTGGAACGGGTACCCTTGATGTCATTTGTCTAATGTCGATTCCGAGTTTTTCTCCACCTTTCCTCCTTGCCATTCAATTCTAATCCTTGTGCATTTCTGTTTAAAAGTTGCCATAATAAATAAACATGTAGCAAAAATACTAGTTTGTTGAAGAGGAGAAAGAGTAATTTGTTACACTGTAAAAAGTAGATCTGATTTTAAGGTACAAAAGCGATCTGAATTTCAGATGCAACAATTTTAAGACAGGGTATGTTGAATTTCAGCAGTAATATCTTGTCTAAAAATAAGGCAGGTGAACGGCTGAAAATCAGACCAACCAGAATCCTGCTTCCTCTGCTTCCTGCTCAACTGCTCCTGTACCAACCATCCATGTTCCTGCCTCTTCCGTACCTTAAATCCGTGTTCCTGCCTTACAACCAGACAGCGCTTAAATTCAGATCGCACTGAAAATCAGATCAACTTTTTACAGTGTAATTATCGAACTGTTAAGGAGCCTGATTTTATGAATTACTTATCAGTTTTCATTATTTTGCCATTCAATATTGCCATTGCGATAATTATCGTAATGGCAATATGGGGGACGCACAGCTGACTCTTCCAATGGAAGTGGTTGCGACAGGACCTGTGCGAGCAGACCTTCCGACACCCCCCTCCACTCCCTTCCCTTTCCCTAAGTCTAGGGCGGGAGGTGGATGACGTAGTAAGTCTCAAAATCAGCTTCTTCGGTGGGCGTCGCTTTTTGCATACTTTAATTTTTGATTTATGAGTGAATGGCTCTGGTTAGAAGATTCATTTTTTTCATTTAATTTCATTTTTCGTTTCCATCTAACGATTTCGCGTACAAGAGTGCGATTTCCGATTAAACGCCCCCATTTCCAGTGACATCTAAGGAAAGCGTTAAATTGAGCTACGGTTACATAGTCTCCCGGAAAAACGTGGGACAGCGCCGCCACTCATTGCTTGAGCTCATCCTTGGATGGAAAACACGAAACACTCCGCTATCCCTGTACCCCTCTCTCCCTCCCGAACAGGCGTTCTCTCCGGGGTGGCGACTAATCCTCATCCATCTCCGGGAAGCTCTCCTCGCCACGGTGGGGTAATGCGAATATGCATGCGCTCAGGGAGAAGTGGGGAGAGTGGATACAGGAGAATGCAAATGCACTCACTAGAAGCCCTCAAACATTCTACTTAGCATCTCTACCCAGGGAGTGTGTATATTTAATATTAATTTAGCATTCGTACCTCTGCCCTTGAACGCTGCTCCAACAGCAATGGGGGGAATCAAGGGGGTCCAGACATGGACGTACATCTTACGTCCAAACATGGACGTACGTCTTCATCCAAGGAGGGGATGTAAATAAGAATTCATGACCCCGTAGTAAGGTGACATAATCGTGTGAAATGTGCTAATCCGCTTTGTGCAATTATTAGTTTTTTTTTGCAGTCATACATCCGGTAAAGACGGATACTTGTAAACGGTAAATTAAATCAACTGTCGTAGAACCTGTCGTCATCGCTGACTTGTTTTCTAATGTACTACAACATGTTATAATTAAAGCCGCCGTAAGAGCGTGCAATAGGGTGTGGTAGATAACGAGACTTGGAAATGACTATTGCTGAAATTGAAAGAGAAAAACATTGGGAAATATCAAAGAAGTTCTATAATATCAAACATATTCTCTAATTTTCCACTTCCGTCTGTCCTGCTACGGTATGGGGATAACTCACTTATTAAGCCTTTACAAAGTTTTCTTCCACAAGTACATTTATGCACTTAGATTAGTTTAAATTATGTCGAGGAGTCTGCTTATTTCTTTCTTTCCTTAGGAAATTAGGTTTCATGACCCATATTTATTGATAAGAGCTGCTGTAAAAATGCTGTAAAACGTACTTCTCTGCACATTGAGTTTGCGTTAATTTAGGTATTGTCCATTGTACGATTAGAGAGATGTGTTTAAAATTGCTGTCTCCGGGATTGAGTGGCATACTTGTTGGATTTAAAGTTAACCTCCTTCCTGACTCTCATACTTACGAAAACTTTCGTGGAATATCTTCTACCACTATCATGGGGTTACGGAGTTGTAGCTATACTGGTAAAGGTTTACTTTGAACAAAAATGTATCAAGCACAATTTCACTACAACTTTACCGTCTCCCACAGTCGAGTTCTGGATCTCCCCAGGCGTTCCCTTTCCTTCCCCTCTTCTACCGCTCGGTGAGCATTGATTCCCGATTGGATGTATACGAGGCGTATTAAAGCCGGAGACCTGGGCGGAGGGGGTGTTCGAAAGTGGAGAGGAGGGGTTGACGAACGCAAACTGAGGATTTTAAGCCGAATGGAGTGAGAGAAAGAGGGTGGGTGTGATGGGAGGGGTTTTGAAGGCCCTTGTTTCTCCAGGGACACTCTATACCCTGCTCCCCTTAAAAATCACCTTCTCTCAGCCATTCAATCCATTCGCTTACACACTCACAAAACCCTGCCTTCTATTCTCTCGCCCTCCCCCTATTCCTCTTCCCCCTACTCTCGTTCCAATCTCCTTACTATACTCCTCCCCCTCTTGCATCCCACTTCTAACCTCCCCCACCTCCACCTCACTCCCATTCTCTCCCCTCCACTTCCTCCTTCCCCTTCCCTCTCTCCTTAAACATCCCACTTCCCGGAATACGTATCTCTCTCTCCCTCTCTCTTTTCGCAGCTGTCACTTGTCTCAAACATGGCGCCCAGGCGCAATGGCAGAGTGTCTCTGCTCCCATAGGAGTATATGTTTATTTTAGGCCAAGGGAGTGGATGAGGGGAGGCGGAAGGGGTTGTTGGGTGGGTGTCGGGAAGTTTGGGTGAAAGAAGATGGGGGGAAGGTGTTGTTGTTTTGCCAAGAGAGCGGGACAAGGGGGAGGTTTAGAGGTTGAGAGAGAGAGGAAGGGAGGGGGTGGAGGGTGTGGGTTGGCAGAGTACAAAAGAGCAAATGGAAGGGAATGAAGAGATAAGACGGGCAAGGGCCCGAATGTTTCAGGGAAAATTTCAGTCGTAAGTTCGTAGTAAGTCGGATGAAGACAGTGCTCTTTTAGTGCCACTCTTTGTAATTTGATTTGTAATTTTTGTAATTTTGTAATAGCGATAGTTTACGGCTTAATTTTTTACATTTCGGTAATCAGTGAAGTATGCCCTTTATCATTCATACAAGCAGATACACATATTTCTATTACTTGAGTTTATTCCTATCCACGGATAATAAAATGGAAATATCATTAACGCTAATTATCGATTGCTTTGCTGTGCAATGCAGTTCATAGTCTTGGCATCTACTTAACGTAAAAAATATAATTTTGAATCAGGAGTGCTAACTGGACATGATATTTTCTCGCCAATGTTGGAGCACGTTTTACCAAGTAATTCTGAGCCTGCTATTGTATTTCAATTTTAATATTCCATTTCTGAGCCTTATAATTCTCCTAATAATTGTTACGTCCCTCATGAAACGGTTCATAACTATATTTTTTCCATCTGTGTTCTCTGATTTAATACGTATTAATTTTTTTATCGAGTTCCGTTTCGTGAAGTAACGTAATGCGGTAGTGCAGATGATCTCATGCATATTTCTTTGCAATCTTAGTAATATAGTAAGGCATGAAAAAATCTATTTCACTCCTTTGAATTTGGTAGTATGCTGAGCCTCTTAGCGGAATTGTTGTCTCAGACTACACAAATGGTGGTGGTAAACGTATTGATATGAAAGCACAAGTCTTTAAAATGCACATAAGGCTTTTTCTGCCTTTATTTTCCGGGAAACATAAGTTCACCACCGATGTTTAGACGCTCGGAAAATAGCCATTTTTATGCTGATAGCATTTTCTACAGTTAAGGGAAAAATGAAACTTTTTCTCGGTTCTATTGACTTGTAAGGCACTTTACTATAGAAGCATTCCTTCTAACACATAACGTGAGTTACTCTTCACTCTGTTTTCGGTGCATTAGCATAATTTGGGGAGAGGGGAATATTTGAAGATGATGCTAATCACTGAGAATTGTTTTCTACTACTTAGTTAGTATAAGTTCTCGATAAAAAGTTCTGATTATTGATGGTTTTTAGCTTCGTGGTAGTATTTTTAAATCGATTTGTGACTATTTTGATACGTACTATCATGAGCCATTTGAACCAGTAAATGGCATCGCTAAGTGAAGACTTACATAAATAATGAAAATTTCAGTGTCATCGTTACCTTTCGGTGCCTATTTCGATAACGTTACATGGAATGAGGAAGGCATTGATCCAGTTTCTCCGAGGAGAACTGGTCTGAATTGATGGAATTTTAAATTTTCTAGATGATGGTAAAGCCGCTGAAGTGGCCGCAAGCAAGTCTGCTTTCAGTGCACGTCGCATATTCACGTACAGTGTATATTCACGTACAGAAGGAAGGGTACGTGCGAGAAGAGAGACACACGGGGTTTGTGTACTTCTCCAAGTGCCGCTATGGATGACGGGGAAATGTTAGTGAGCTCTGAGTGTTCGGGATATATCTCCTTGTGTCGGAAGTGCTCTTAGGGGCCGCGTGTTCATTGTTGTAAATACACAGGCCATATTTACTACTAGTGGTTGAACCCGTTTCGAAAAGGAGTCCCGAGTTGAATCAATATGTACCTACATTCGAGAAGGTAGTGGGAAAAGCAATTGGTCGACGATTGCAGTTATCGAGAATATCAGAAGGCTATTAGTGTTTCCTTCAAATTAGTTTTATTTCCTATCCGGAAAGTAAGAATGTTAGGTATTTTGTGTATTTTTACAATTTTTACGGATAACTATAAGAATATGAACTATTGCAATATCTCAAGAGAATTTTAAGAATACGAATATATCATAATCATTGATTAATTGAATCTTAAGGAACAGTCTCGATTTTTGACGGTCCATTTTTCATGGTGCTTCTTGATCTTCTGCATTTACATTTTACCTTCCAAGCCACCGCTAGGGTGGGTGACAGGGGTGAATCTCCACCAGACTTTCACTATCTACGAGCAAAGAATCCCATTATTAGTTATCTCCGGATAGGTTCCATGCGACGCCCATAACCATCCTTGTATCACATAAATCTTAGACTGTTTCTTCTTTGTTCTTATCCGTCTCATTTTTCTATTTCTTCGATAAATTCATCAAATCGTGGTTTATAATCTTCTTATTGCCAGTTTTTTTACGGTGCATCGACAGTGCAGTTATATTATCGTTGATCATGCAGTTGAAAACTTTATTCATTAAAAATAAACCTTCTCCATTTTTTTGGCAGTTCTCGTCACCTTTCTAGAAAATAATAGTTTTTAAATGGCTATTGTTGGTTTTGGAAATACTTGATCATAAAGTATCAATAGTTGAACTTTAGTTATTTGAAAAATATGCATGTTTCTCCATGTATCTTTGAAATAATATCTCCCTTAGTTAAATGTAAACTTCTCCAGCTGTGCCTTCATCTTCTCCGGAAACGTGGCTTGTATCTGTTTAATTTGTTTCAAGACTGTGTATCCTGATATTTACTACTAAATGGTGTGGAAGTCCATATTAGTGTTTGAATTACTATTGAGTTATACTGTTTCCTTTTCCTGCGGCTTTTGTTGCAACTGAATCTTATCCTTTAATTTGTTTCCCGAGAGTTAACTCCCCCCAATGGTTAGCTTCTACTCAGGAATTTTCTCATTTCTCTGCCTTGGGGAGCGGACCAAATTCCTGCTTTTAGCCATATGCGCCAACACTTTTGACTTTTGGTATTCATAGGAAGTTGGTTGAGGTGTGTGTCGTTTTCTGTATAATTGAACACGCCCAGAGTCATGCGGATTGTGTGGTATTAGCTACGAATCGTCGAGGATGTACGTATTGTTTCACCTAAAGTCAAATTCCCCTGAATCTCTCCCCTTCTCAATTTACTATTTATTGACTCTTTCTGGGCTTCATGGTCTTCCTAGCGGGAAGATGATCAGCTCTAGAAAATGAAACTATTGAGCGTTGCGATGGGAGTGAGGGTAGCCATTGCTGTGCGGCGATGTTTTGGGGGCTGGCATAAGAGCACGGAAATAGGGTTTCAGGGTCTAAGGGTTTTTACGAGGGCATATAGACTGAAGTGCGAGGGGTTAAAACCCCCTCTAAGGATAAGACAAACATAGCTAAGAGACTTCCAACACATTTTCATTCTCTCGATCCACACAACCCTCCCCAACCCAGGCCCCCAACCCAATCTTCTGGTTCCCCTACTAACATCCCCCTTCGAGAATGTTTTCCCATCTCGTCTCCTCCCCCTTTTGTGTCCAAAGCTCTTAATTTCTCCGAGTCTAATGCCCCCTGACATCACTGGATACGAATTCTTAAGTTCCGTTTCATTCAGAGTCTATAAGTCCCATGTCGTATGCCATGTTTCAGTCATGGTCTTCCATTTAATCCCGTGAAGTTCGGATTTTTACCTCCTTTCTCCCCATGGATTTTAAATGCCACTTCTATAACATTGATGGTTTTTTTATTCATTTCAATTTACTGACCTCTCGAACAGAAGAAGGACGCACTCTAAATGAATCAACGAAACACACGACGCGGTCAAGGATTCTTCCAAATATTGTAATACCTGTAAGATAATCGCTATAAAAAGAGCGTGATATTTATAATAAATATCTTGTGACTGTCATAAAAAACTCATATTATATGTGCCAAACAAAAATATTTAATCCAAGGATTGCGCACTAGCGGTGAAAATCTTAGTGGAGTCATCCGTTGAAATGCAAAATGGCAGACTTTCCACAGAAAACACCTTGACCGGGACTCGAACCCGCAACACCCTGATTTCCGGCCAGGTACTCAAGCTCAACTTGTAGAGTATTTGCCTGGTCATTAGGGTTTTCCGGATTCAAATTCCAGTACGGGTGGAATTTTCTTTGTGGAAATTCTGCTACAAAGACTTAAAGCCACTTTTTTCCCATTACCTTACAGAAACGGGACTAAAATGTGATTTCAATGCTGATTTTCTTTATATTTGTGACAAAAATTAAACATATTTTTACCAATTTTAAATTATTTGACTGAATTAAAATGGTACCGGTTTTTGTCTACTCTTTTAAACTGACCTCTTCCTTGCCAACCCATCCATAGACGTCATCACCTCCAGACCCTTACTTCTGCCCTCCTTCATGCCTTTTCAATATTTTTCAACTCCCAGTCTCATAACCCTCAATTCCTCAAGCAACTCTCGAACATCCCTAATATCACTTTCTCACCTCCCCCTCCTCCCTAGTGTAATTTATTTGTAGATAAGGTGCTTGCAATCAGTTGTTCTTTCATGTTCATTCCTTGACATTGATGCTATAGCCGTGGAAATCGATTAGAATTATTAAAAGTACTGTGGAACTGTACAAGCTATGCTTCTGTTGTCGTTCCATAATGTATCACCGAACTATGAACATTTCATTCAAAATGCCTTATTTTAATTTTGGAAAATGCTTAGATGTTTCCTTCTCGATAGTCCTTGATAAGAGTAAGTCTATCCATGTCCCTGGATGTTTCTTGTATTTATGCGGAAATGTTTGAGATAGCAAACTTTTTTTGAGTTCTTTTTGTGCTATCTAATAATTTTAGACCGTAGCCGTTTCACGTGTAATACGTTTTGAGTTGTGCTTATGCTGAAAAATGCGTACATTTTTATGTTCGAAAAAACTTTGTTCCAACTCTGACAATGAGATATAAGGTAGGTATTGTTTAAACCTCAACTTTCTGTTATATGTGTCAACAGAATAATCTGTTCTAAGTGTAAGAAAATATGTTTTTATATCAATTGTGGGGACTAGCGATTTTATTTAGGCTAGCGTCGATTACCGAACTTAAATGAAATTTAATTTAGAAGCCAGCTTAGGTAGTGAGTTCACGCATTTTCACCCGGGCCTACTTGTCACTCCATTCTTCTGTTCAAAGATCGGGGCACAATTCATTACTGGGCTCCTTAGCATCCCATCCAATTCTCCCTCTCCCTCAACATCTCCCCCCTTGTTCCCAACTCCATCCTACCCCCTCTTCCCATTCTCTCTCTCCCTCTGACTTACCCGGCGCTCCCTGTCTAAGCGGTTTAGTTTCGAATCCTTCCGCTTAGTTTGCGGTCTGGTGGGTCTCCACGAGGGACCGAGTTGGGTGATGGGGCAACTAATCCCTCTCGCCATATGCCGGGTGAACCCTTCTCCGTCCAGCCATTCCCTCTCTTCCTCCTCCTCCTCCCAAACCGGGGAAACTTCCCCCACCCGACCCCTACCCATTTGCCGGTGATTATGAATCAACTGTGTTCAGATTGTGGAATGGGCTTGTCGAGCGGTTCATCTTCACTGAAACAGACTCGGCGAGCGTTCAAATGATGGGTCGGTTAGCGCGTGGGCTCTCAACTTTTATCGTCTATAATATGTAGACCAGAGTGGTAGTTCTTTAACCGCATCAGCAGAGTACCTACTCTTCAAGCAAGTTTGAAGGTCTAAGGTAGAGAATAAATCATCACCAAACATGTGCTAGCTGCATAAAGCGAATTTCTTCCACGGTGTGAAAATAATTATTCAAAAGTTACGAGACGCCTTGAAGGAATGCACTCTACCAACAAAAAGGGATGTATTCTGCTGAGATAAAACTACCTTCCAACTAAAAATCGCTGTATTCAACGACAACTCTCTTTGCCAGTCTTAATCGATGGATTGCAAAGGAATTTCTTCCCCAACTCTGTCCCCTATCTGCTTCGCATTGATTTAAATATTTACAGTGATTAACTTTTAGAAGAGGCGACCTATGACGAAGATCACTGGCATAATTCAGGACTGGTGGGTATCTGTAGATAGGAATCAGTCACTAAATGTCTGTAAGGCCCTATATAAAGACATCTACGGCCATAATTTAGCTGCAGAATTTATGAATGGTGTCGCGCTGCATGGCGTATTATTTTCTGAATAAGCTATGGTAAATACAACAGAAAAGAACTGATGACGAGACCCTTGAGCAGTGATGTGAAAAGAAAATTAGTGAAGAGCTATGTGTAGAACGTGGTTATATTTGGATCTGTGGAACGGAGTATAGGGAAGGAGGGTGAGAAAATATATTAACCTTTAGACATGTGGGTATGGTTTACGAAAAAAGACGTTATGATCATGCTGAAGAAGAAAAAAGACTGTTCGAAGGTATTAGGAATAAGGCAGAGTAGGTGGATGGGATCACTTAGGGGCAACGAATTTCCTAAGGGTCGATTTTGATAATAGAAAGCTGGGTAGAGGAACAAAGAGAAAATATACCATGGATATTATGAATAGGAGCACAAAATTCTCTGATATGAAGAAAGAAATAGCGCAAACTTTGTAGAAGGTGCAGTTAGCCGAGTAAAATGCAAAGAAGGTATCGAACACTCCATCAAAACTAGTCTTTCCAATAGGAGACTATTAAATTTCGTTTTTAAAGCAGTTTTTAGAGTATCTACTCAGAATTTGATCGTAAATGGAGGTACAGAGCATTTATCAACAGCTAAAGTACTATCACTATGTTGTATTCTGCAGAATATTCGACGCATGTATAAAGGATGTTTTTAGCGTTTAAAGTCTGTGTCAGCAAATGCTTTGCATTTCGGAAATGCATAAATTAGTTATGATTATAAAAGCATCTTCTATTTATCTTTATTACGGCAACTTAGTAATACTTTAACTGGGGGCGTACACGGAACTGGCTGTCACCTGTTAAATAGGCGTGGGAATTTTAAATGCATCTAAATCATTGAAATTTTTTTAAATACTTACCACCATTACCTGATGGCAATGCCCGAGTTAAAATATTTTTTGCAGAGAATATTTTCTTGAGTCCTGTATTTTCAAATACACAAACCATTTCGATGCATACATATACCAAAATTCTTAATTTAATATCGCTTCTTTTTCATACGGTATAACTGTTCGATATCTTCCCCGAAATAGTCTTACGGCCACTTGTTCCGACGTTGTGAGAGTGATATTGCATTTTTATATGAGGAATATGAAGTATCTAGTGAAATAGCCAGTCCCTTTTAGAAAAGTTGCAATTTAATGAACCTATTAAATGCACTTACTATGCTTATTAATGAGAAATTTTAAAAGTGCAAAAATGCTTTCCTGTGACATAGTTATTTCATCGAAATTCATTTCTCTTCTCTTTTCATTTTCGTGAAATAAAGTTACTAATGTTCTACTCGTAGGGTTTAAGTTTTAATCTAGGAAACTGTCTATCTTTGCATTTTTAGCCCCAGGTGTACTAATAAAAAAACTGCTTTTCAAACATTGTTTTCAGTGAAAAGCAAAATTTTTGCTTTTGCTTTGCAACCTGGCCATCCAATGATCCAAGTATTATTTTTATCTCCTCCTTTGTCGTTCTTGCCATTCGTTCTACCACCCTTTCTATTGAAGTCTTTATTTCCCCAAAGTGCCTTGAATTTTACCCGCTTGGGTCATGTCAAAAGGCTGAGGGAAAACGCAAAAGAATTCGGCCAGGAAGGACGAAACGATTTCAAAATGGCATTAATTGAACACGTTGTTTATTTTTCTTTTTGCCTTAATTCTTTTTATCTCCATCTTTTTTTTTATCTCACTCATCTCTAAAAAGACTTTCGCACGGGTGGAATCCCCGTGGGATCCGACTCCCACATGACACCTCGAATATTTACGCCTTCAAGTGCTCATCGCCGTGTTATTTCACCTCTCCTCGCTTCCGTCGTTGTTCTCGCCGAATTCGTTTCCCTTATCGCCTTTCCCCGTGACCGTCTGCCGTCTTAATCCGCGTGCGTGAGCTCAACAATGGTGCGCCACTTCTCCACCTCGAGACTGCTTCCTCCCACACCCATTCATGTCTCTTCCCTCTGCCGTCTGTGCCACCGCTACCTTCTCCTCTCCCTCGCACCGCTTCTCCTCCCACACACTCCAAGAGGGCTCCCTCAATGTTGTGACAGAAAACATTTCTCCTCTCAAAAGCAAAACTCGACTCCCACTGCTCTTCCTCCTCCTCCTCCTCATTCTCTCCTTTCCCTCCCCCCCTCCTCCCTCTTTCTCCCTTCCGTATTCCCTGGACTGTGTACGCGACCCTTCTTCCAGCCACCCGACCGAACTTCCTCGGTCATTCATGTCTCTTTTCCTCCTTCCACGTTTCCCGACGTTCCCTGCCTTGCCTGCGTTTCTTTGTCATCCGCCTCGAATTCTTCCATCTTTTTCCCTCGAACCTATTGCCTTTTACTTTGCTTCCGGCCTTTCGTCTGTTGCATTCCTTCCCGTCTGGTGACATCTTTTGCCCCAGAGATCTTATTTGGGGTTTCAGACAAGTATCGCAAGAAGAGTTACCTGCTATTAGGTTTTCACCTAAAGATTGGAAACTTTCGCCACCTCATCATCGTCAAAGCAAAGATCGTTTGATGCAGATTTCCTCACAACTATTTCATTGGCTAACCTTTTTGTATCAATTAAACTTTGGTCGTCCGCAATATCCCGGTTGGTGACGAGGCAAAGTTCAGGTTTCGAATTCCATCTCTGGTATGAATTTTATGTTTGCCTTATGTTTAAGATTAGGCTAGACGGTTTTACATCTCCCAAGAAAGTTACGGTACCTACTGTTCTGCTACTACCGCCAGCAAAATTCCTCTTCTTTTGTTTCACTTCCTTCGTTACTTACTCGGTATATCATCTTCTTTGGTAACACCACTACGCCATTAGGTAAGTTTATGTGATGGTTATTTGGTTATTTTTATTGTGGAATGCGACCGACTGCCAAGGTCATTTGCACCAAGAAGAACCCGTAGGTCGTTGAGAGGAGATAGGGATTATCCAGGGATCGGATGAAGGATGGAGGGAAACCAGGCGTAGGCAGTGGCCTACTCTTATCGAAGTACCTAGGGGTACATGGCTCAAAGCCCCATCCGACGAGCGAAGTGATGGACTTCGCACATTCTCTCCTCAAGGCACTCATGTAGGGATTCCATGGAAAAATTTGCCCCCTTTGCGAGTACGCTCGAACCCAGGATCTTGGAATGGGAGATCAATGCACTATTCATTACACCAATCTGATCAACTTGATTTGTAAAAAATTATTTCTGCTTTACTTCTTGTGAGCAGCACAATTTGAAGTGTAGGTTACACCAACTGCTTGCAATTTCCAACCTTCTATATGCTCATAAGATCAAACCAATATAGTTTCTTTTAATCTATCGTCCTTTCGTGCTGTGAGCATTTGTACAAGAGGTTCTCGTATACTTAAGTATTTGTGTTCACATGATTTGTTTGAAATATTTGTTCACATGAACTGGATATTTTTTCCGGGCCTCGACAATATAGAGTTGTCGGCGTTAAATTCACAAATACGATTGTTTTGATAATCAAAATTGGGACCATTGTTGGTAAGGCAATGGTTAATGGTAATATTTTTTCACTATCACGGGTCAAAGGTGTTGAGTTCTTCTCAAATTTCTCCAGGCTCCGCTTAGCTCGCAGTTTATACTTTATTCTCGCCATCCGCCCATGTTCCGATGTGATGGAACAAGGGTCATGGTGAATAAAATTACTTTGTAAAGGTTACCTTTACCAAATTTTAATGACAGTTGGCAACCATTTGAAATATATGGCAACTTGTTGTAATAACTTGCTTAGTAATTGTAGTAAAAGTTTTCATAAAAGCTAAAAATGCATAGAGGTTGGCCAAATTATCTCTAATTAATGACCTATCAGTTTAAAACAATTTATTATCATGATATAATCATTCGCGTTGATGGATTACTCGAAAAAACTTCGTTAGTCCACATTAATATTTAACAAAACGTTTCTTTGCCTTTATTGTCAACCCTATAATTATATTTATATGTTTGGTAAACATAAAAAAATAAAGAAATAACTTCATTAGTACTAATTTTAATAAATTCCCCAATGTTACGCCCAAAACAATCAATTCAGATTGAAGTCATGAGAAATGAAATTTTAATAAATGCTGTAAAATATCTTTAAATTGGCAGGATACATGCCAAAATATTTCTTTGTATTGGTATACGAGTGATGCATTTAAAAAAATAATTATATCCTTGCTTGGATAAAAATACCTAAACTAAATGAGGAAAAAAAGTTACGGTGTCACCTTGGTGTAAATTGAAATTTAAGCAACTATTAATGTGTCTGAACAAATTTATGGCAACTTTTAACGGTGGATTCTGCAACGAAAATAACATGGAATGGCAACCCTGATTGTCATCATCATATCTTTAATCGCAAAAGCAGAGTGTCGACTCGCATCTGCTTTCATTGATTTGAGTGGGAGTGAAGTCCGTCGGTGGTGTAGTCACACAGATCGTTCTAAGTTGGGAGATTCCTTTCTTCCGCACCATCAAAGGAATGCTCCCCAGCTAAGAGAGGGCGGGATAGGCAAGCAGGGAAAGCATGTGTTTGAGGAGCTACGCGTCGTAATCGAGGCACCTCCCGGACGCGACACGAGATGAGGCTCCCGGTATTTAGACAGCTGTCTCCGGCACTCAAGACGCTTCCATAATGCGTAAGGAAAATCTATTTAGCCGACGTACGTCGGGCGCAACAGTTACGACTTGGACGCGTAGGATGACGCTCAGGTGAAAGGAAACGGGGGAAAAAACGTGGAGATGGAAAGGTGAGGAGTACAATGTGATTAAAAGGATTCAGGATTCGATGGATGGAGAAGGGATTATGGCTCCGCAGTGAGGATGGTTGACGGGGAAAAGGGAGAAGAATGGGTGTGTGTCCCCCTCTTGTACCCCTTCCCCATTCCCGTGCCACAAAGAAGGGTAAGAAGGGCATGAGACTCGAGGAGTTGGCGTCCCGGAATGGATATCTTGTGAGTGAAAACGTTGCGGTTACGTAAAAGGGGGAAGATGGGGCAAGTCACAATGCAATCCCTCGAGTGGGCTCGAAGATAATCGCTCCTCCACCCTCTCCTGTGGGAGAAGCATCAGGCATATTTCCACCCTCGCGAGCCACAACCCTTTTATTCCTTTGCCCTCAGATCCTTTCATGCGCGCACTTGAGGGGCAACAATCATCCCCTTCCTACTCGCCGTTCCTTAGGAGTCTCACTCCTCTCAACATCCCGCATGACTTGCTTTCCACCTACCCTCAGATCCTTCTCTCTCCCAAAAACCCGTTGTTTTCTCCCGCTACCCAGAGGGCTCTCCTTTCCTTTACCCAGAATCGTCCCTTCCCCCCAATCTTTTGTAAACATTTTCCTGTTTTGAGTGCGCTTCCCGCTCCTTCCGGTCTTCCCCATTCAAAAAGTATCCTCCTCTCGCTTGTTACTTTTCCGTCCGACTTTCCTCGTCTCCCGCCGCTTCTTACCCTAGGAACTATTCTGGCGATGAGTCTCCGTTATTTCGTCGTGCGCTCCCTATTTCCCACTGTCCTTCTCTTCTCCCACCCCTTTCGTCTTTCGTCATCGATGCTTCCTCTCATTGTTTCGATTTCTCTTTTGCGTCTTTCAAATATTATGACTTGAAGAAAAAATAGTGGTATGTATGTGATAGCAAAAATTGAGTTTTATTTACGATTATGGTTATTATTACATTTATGATTATATGTGATCTCTCATTGTTATGGGATTTTTTACCATCGCATAGGTTTCATAACATTTCATTTTTATTACAAGTGGCCTCGGTATGTGTACTAAAATAAAAGTTGATTACGGGGAGAATATGGTATAAGTAAATCTATGAGTACAGACGAGAAATCTTAGCGGTTTGATAGCCGAAAATAGCGCATGCAAATGTAAATAGGACGGTTATAGAGCACGATGTGACTTAAAGTTATTAAACCGGTTTTAGTACAAAAACTGTGTTGTTGGTGATACAGCGGCGTTAAATGAAAGTATCCAATTGCCACATTTAAATTATGCTTTTTATTTTCGTACTCTAGCCATGTCCATTTTGACTTCACGGAAAACCTTTACGAATAGCCATGTGCCATTACGAATGATAGACAATAGAGTTCAATTAACTTAGTTCTACTAAAGTTCAATTTGTTTTGGTTCAATGCACATACATACGTTTACGAAACGCACTTTATTCCTATTGAGGCTAGTGGTGTAGCAAATCTCTCTCTCTCTCTCACACGTAGCAATCGGGGGGAGGGGGGTAATTGGGATGGAGGGAGGGGGGGCTCAAATGAACCCAAGGAACAAAGTGATTCATTAGAAGCACACTCTTACGCTACAGAAGCACCAAAATTTTCCGCTCCGTCCCGGGGGAAAATTGAATTTTCGAGACGCATCTAGTCGCATTATATCAGTTCCTCCTGTGAGGGACCATCGTTCAAACATTAGGAAGTGAAATCGTAATTTTGAGATAATCCTAAGCGATAAAAAAAATGTTAACGCTTCCCTTTCTGTAGAATTGGGTACCTGATAGTTACGCCCACTCACTCATGGATTTGAAAGCATTAAAGTCTCCAGCTCAGGATAATTTCATGAACCATCTTGACCGCGAACCCCTCGTTTTAACCTCCAGGAAGCACTCGATATATTTCTCCCGGATGCCCAAAAGAGGAAATGACGTACGCTTTCAATCAAACGCGGTATTTAGAGTGAGAAAATAACACTCCCCCGCAAATAGGAAGCGGTCGTGGATGATTTTCTTCTTTCCGTTTTCGGGCACTAAGGGGAGAAAAGAGCTGACACGGGAGGCGAGTCATCTGAAAATGTATCCTAATGCCCAATCATTTTTGTACGAGTCATTTCCTCTCGACCAAATTCTACCACTCCGCCCACCTTGCTAATCGCTGGAGAGGTGTAATTCTCACGGATGACCAACAGCCCTAACCGCTGTGCCACAACCTTCATAGTGCTAAACTATCCGACGAGGTTGGAGAAAAAATAATAAACCATACGGACCTCTCGTAAAAAAAAGAAGACGGCACTCCGTCCGTCTTGCTTTTTCTGTGCTCGTGTGTGGAAAATTTCTAGTCGTTCTCCTTTATCCCTCGACCTTTACCTTACGAGTCACGTTTCCCCCCTCTCTTCTCTCCCTCTTTGCCTCTCACTCAACTTACCAATTAAGAAATCACGGGACGTCTATCGAACATGTTCACCAATAGTGTAGGTACCCTCCTTGGTAATCGAAATTCATCGCATGAGAAGGATAAAGATCACGTGCCACCCCTGGATAGGCGTGATCCATACAGTGCCAGTGGTGCCAGTCACGAGCGCGTGAAAGCCTTGAGATGTGTCCTCGATGATAATTGTTTTGGACCAATGCATGTGTGGTTAGGGAGCATATTCTTCTACTAAACTCGCCAGTCATTAATCTAATATGAGAGGGAAAACGTTATTAGGTAAATTCCGTTATTCAGTGACGGTCCCAAGCGCTTTTGTCTCGTGCTCAAACCCCAATTTTCAATCGATTGAGACAATCCGTTCTCAGTAGACTTCAATCACGGATTCAAGGATGTTAATTATAGTAATGCCATAATTTGATGGGTGATGGCCATTTTTTGGCTAAGGCTATTTGCATAATTTTATGTGAAGATATTCTGTAAATGGTGTTTTTTTGAATAATATTAATAAAAATTTATTTCACTCAAAATAGATACAAAAAATAATAACACAAACATAAAAAGAGAGTGAAATTAGGCACCCCTGTAGGAAACTTCCTTTGTTGGGGTTGCTATTCCTTGATTATTGCGTTTTACGGAAGTTACTAGAGAAATTAAGAAAATGAAATATTAGGGCTATACAACTAAACAGAAATTGCGTCCTTGAATATTAAAATTGACCTTCTAAAAAATCTATTTAAAAAATTTCTTATCCCTAATGTGTTACATTTAATTCAGGTACACATTTCACAGTACATTCCAAATTCAATAAATATAAAACAACATATATAGAGCAAATTTACTAAACTACATTTACATAACTATATCGAATATACATAAATACATGGAAACATTGAACAATGAGCATCTTAAATTGAGGAGGCTTAAGCTAAAGTTCTGAAATATCTTTCTATATCTTTTTGTGAAAATAACCGAACTGAAACTGCAATAGAAAAACTTCTCCAACTAGTAAGCTGTAATGGAGAGAAAAATTAGAGGTAGTAGCTCCCGAAAAACACCACGGTAAATTTTACTGATGGGTCATGCATATTTATATGCCGCGATGCATCTCAGGTTCTTTAGATTTATCTAACTTGAAATGCATTGTTGAGGCCATGATCTTAGGATATCTGCACTCTTGATTCATAAAATATTGCATTATCATCATTTGTACCCCGTGTACTTTCGGAAGTTCTTTTATCGAATATTTATGTGTTCTTCTTCCTTTTTAGGCTCTCATGATGATCTGACTTATTAGATGAGGATGTATTGCTTTTTCAAAAAGATTCAACAAGATGAACCAAGGAAGTTGGATCCTTAAAATTAGCAGGTTGGCAGGTGCTCGTGCCTACTTTTCCAGTATATTTCAGTAAGTTTATTATAATTCAGCCATTTATGTTAGTATTTTTAGTTAAAATTTTTCGTTCCTTGTACTTCATTATGGAACATGGAAAATTGTTATCGTACGGCCAGAACTCAAGGGCCCATTCCCTGCTGTCGTTACGAAGAAACTGCCATTCGCAATATATTTAATGCCCCTGCCCTTACGAGACAGATGACCAACAGCTTAAACCATTTGCGGTAATTTGGATCGGCGGGTGATTGGGTGGAGATAAGTTTTCAGAGAACTTAGGAAGGGTGGCGAACGGGCAGGAACAGCGAAACATTTTTCTCAATGATTGCATCTTAAGTATTTTCTAGCATAGTGTACAAAAAGAGGACTGTATTGTTTTTCCAGGATGTAAATAGTAATCTCTAGTACTGAAATCTCTAGAAGTGTTGAAACTATAATTGGTTCTACGCAGTGCATGTTCGGCGATTATTCACTCTCTGCCGTACACCCTGATAAATTGTGGAGTGATTCTTTGCATGTAGATGAAGAGTGCTTAGAGGTTCGCAGTTTATCGTCCCATCCGATGATGGATCTATTGAACTTGAAGTGCTCTCCGCAAGTAATATTTGTTTCCGTTCACTGTAGTGCATTACCTGCGATATTTGGCGGAACCTACATTACTTTAGTGGTCTTGAGAACATTTACCTTCTCTCGGAAAGTGTTTGAAAATTTTGATCAGCTATTCTACTTTAATTTCACATTTCCGAAAAAAGCTGTAGTGTAGGGTATGTTTATTTGGAAAAGAGGATTGCGATGTTTAATGACTGCTGTTCTTGAATGACCTGAAGTATTTAAACGGCCATTGCTCTTTTCTACATCTACATCTACACAATACCCTGCAAGCCACCATAAAGAACACAATAGTCAGCAAAATAGAAGTGATTCCCGATAATATAATAGAAAGTGTATGGTGTTCCATTCAATGTGCTAATTCGAAAGTGATATACGTTTGTTTCTACAATACACCACCCCATTCCGATGTACACTCATTGTCAGTATTAGAACTTGAGAAACGGACCAGGTCCATCAATTCCCATAGCAACGATCGACAGATTATTGCTGGTGGAGATTTCAATACACCATCGATAGATTGGAAAACATGTAGTCATAAGTCTGTGGGTAGGGACAAAGAAATCTGCGAGTCATTGCTTAACCTCTTCGCATCGTACGCACTACATCAAATAGTAACCTTGCCTAATAGAGGGGAGAATGTTCTAGATTTACTTGCCACAAGTGTCCCTGAAAAAGTTATTAAAGTTAAAAATGTCGATGGAATAAGTGACCACAAGGTAGTATACGTTAAATTTTCCCTCAATACGGAAAAAAATTTGTAATTAAAAAGAAAGATTTACCTTTTTAGTAAAGCAGATTTTAACGGATTTAGGCGTGATTTACAGACTTCTTTTGAAAAATTCGAGTACACCAGCAAAAATAATGACACAGACCATACATGGAAAGGGTTCCTCCAAATTACGCGGTCACTTCTCAACAGATATATACCTCATAAGTATAAGAGTGAATATAGGGAACCAAGGTGGTACAACGTGGAGGTTAGAAAATGTTTAAAATTCCAACGAGTTAGCCACGCGAAACTAAGAAAATTGAAGAAAAATGTAGATAACAGCGATTTAAAAAATACTATCGAACATTATAAAATTTGTAAAGCAGCCGCAAAAACAGCCCTTAGAAAAGCGTTTGGTGAATTCTAGAGAAAAGTATTCGGAGAACAACTAGAGGTAAATCCGAAAGCATTTCGGTCATATGATAGGGAAGTACAGGGAACTAAAAAGTCAACGGTTAATTCCTTGAAAAACGATAGGGGCGAAATAGCAACTTCCAGTATAGATAAGGCTAATTTTTTAAATTATTTTTTTCAGAGCATTTTTAATTAATCTAAGGGTAGCTTGCACGAAACCATATCAGACCGATTTCAGCAACCAATGCCCCAGATCGATATATCTTGTAGCGGAATCGTATCCTTACTAAAAAACATTACCCCGAACCAGCCCCCTGCAACTTCCCAAAAAAACTGGGCCCCTTAATGTCCGTTTACTTCCAGTACTGGCCGTCAAGCGCTACTGGTACTTTCGTCCTACTCCTACAAGGGACCTTATGGGAAGGTCTCCTATTTATCTGCCGAGAAACGTAAAAGTGTGATTTATGGTTTGTTTTTTTCCTGCTCGCATCGAAGAAAAACCATAATTGCTGAAGCAAGCACCTGAATATTTACCGAATTTAGGAATCTTTTGTCCTGTCAGTGCTACTTACCAACATAACTTTACACAAATCAAGTACAATTTCTTTCCATCAAACATGTTAAATACGACCTGGTTCTATTCCACAATTGTAAACGTGTGGAATTTAATAAAGTTCCTCATTCAAAATACATAAAGCTAAAGTATTCCACACCGTGACGCGTGTGACATTCTCAAATATTTTTCCAATATGAGACCGAAAGGGAAATACCAACTGCATGATACGTATAATCAACTATCGGCAACGTAACTTTGTGATTCACACTAATCGCGATGATAAAATTTGCGTAGAAATTTTCTACTTCTCTTCGATATCGCTTTCTTAAGTCTAATGTTTTGGAATCTTGACTACCTCTTACAATGATATTGTAACCCGTCAGGCCAGCAACAAGAAAAAAATAATTAAATAACAAAGTGTTTTTCCCCTCGTAACCTCTTTATTACGATTATGGCTCAGAAAAACCACATCAAACAATTTCCCTCTTGCTGTCGAAAAATTACAATCAAAATCCCACCACCAGTAGTCAATGAAACATTATTTCTTGGGAGATAACCTTAAAGTTTCTTTATGGATTTCCTCTCGAGGGACTGAGTATTGGGTAGCAGGATTGAATAAATTAGTAAATCAAGCACTTTGTGCATTGTTTCTCAAAAAAAATTACGTCATAGAAAATTTGGACATTTTTTTCTTCATTGAATATTCTATGTTAGCCTCAGAATTGCGTGTTTGCAAATTTCCTCATTCGCATGCTAACATAATAATGGATTATGAAGGCCATAACATCTTAACAATGTTTTGGCAATGAAAAAAAACAAATGATGTTTTTCGAGGATATCACTTATAGCAAGTTCAAAAACATTTGCTTTCATAAAATGTAAAATTAAAACGTGTTAAAAAAGGATATCACTTATAGCAAGTTCAAAAAAATTTGCTTTCATACGATGTAAAATTAAAACGTGTTCCGCAGAACGTATGAAACGAAATAAATTTAAATGTTGGTGCAAAAGAGCGACTTTAGTTTTTAGCTCAACTAATTTACCCACTGGTGCACCGAATTTGCCAGTGGCTTTAGAAATTCTGAGCGGAAAACTGCACAACGTGAATACTTAAACATTTGCTTTGAAGCATAATGGCTTGCGTGATAAATTATACATTGAACGACTTCAGGGGGCGCTTAGTTAATAATATCAATAAGGTGGTAAAAAGTAAGTTCGTCTATTCGCCGATGACGCAGTAGTGTACAGGGAAATTCTATGCCCAAACGATGAAGAATATTTAAATGATGACCTACAAGCAATTTAAAATTGGTGTGAAACATGGCAGTTAGAATTAAACTTTAAATAATGTCTAGTAATGAATTTTTGGAAAAAGAATAGCTCTCCTCCTAGCACTTACAAAATAAGTATTAATGAATTAACAAACGGGGAATCAATTAAATAACTTGGAATAAGACTAACACATGATCTTTCATGGGGTAAACACATACGTGAAGTAATGGGTCAAACGAATCGTAAACTGGGATTCGTCAAAAGAGTACTGGGTAAATGTGACGATCATGTACGAGAAATCAGCTATATTTCCCTTGTTAGACATCATTTAGAATATGCTGCCAATTTATGGGATTTCTACGAAATCGGTCTAAATAATGAACTTGAACGTGTGCAGCGAAGATCGGCAAGATTTGTAAAGGGAGGGTACGATAACCTTATTAGCATAACCAGTTTATTAAATGAATTAAATTGGGAATCATTGTCAGATCGCAGGTTGAAATATAGACATAATCTCTTAAACAAATTCCAAGACCATATTTTCAGTGATGATGTTAAAAATATTTTGTGAACCCCAAATTACTATGGTACACTGGACCATAATCACAAAATTAGTGAAATTGATTGCCGAACTGACGGATTCAAAATGTCCTTTTTCCCTCGTACAATTAGGGATATGAATAACGGTAAATATATCCAGTACGAGTCTAGCAATGGATAATATTGGTTGCTGCATGTTGGTATAAGGACTTGAAGCTTACGCAACTAACAGCATGTTTTTGCATATTTGCATAGCTATTTTTATCTTTTTTTAAATAGTGTAGTTTAGAACAGTATATAAATACTAATCCTTTTTTTATGCATGATATGTAGTGAATGTTTGGTGAGAATTCACGCCCTGCCACACACCTTTATGTTCGCTTGCAGGGTATTATGTAGATGTAGATGTACTCATGTTCAATGATGACATTTTTGACATCTCTTTACCCGTTTCCAGCCACAGCCCTCTGTTTTTCCTTGTGAGATTTCCTCAAGTCTTCTTTGTTTTCACATATTTCTTTGAATTCATGCAGCGTAATCAAGGGATCCGAAGTATACTACTATAATATCGAAGAGAAGTAGAAAATTTCTACGCAAATTTTATCATCGCGATTAGTGTGAATCACAAAGTTACGTTGCCGATAGTTGATTATACGTATCATGCAGTTGGTATTTCCCTTTCGGTCTCATATTGGAAAAATATTTGAGAATGTCACACGCGTCACGGTGTGGAATACTTTAGCTTTATGTATTTTGAATGAGGAACTTTATTAAATTCCACACGTTTACAATTGTGGAATAGAACCAGGTCGTATTTAACATGTTTGATGGAAAGAAATTGTACTTGATTTGTGTAAAGTTATGTTGGTAAGTAGCACTGACAGGACAAAAGATTCCTAAATTCGGTAAATATTCAGGTGCTTGCTTCAGCAATTATGGTTTTTCTTCGATGCGAGCAGGAAAAAAACAAACCATAAATCACACTTTTACGTTTCTCGGCAGATAAATAGGAGACCTTCCCATAAGGTCCCTTGTAGGAGTAGGACGAAAGTACCAGTAGCGCTCGACGGCCAGTACTGGAAGTAAACGGACATTAAGGGGCCAAATATTTTCTGTTGAGGACATAGGAAGATGCAGGGGGCTGCCCCGAACAAGTCCTCAGGTCCCGATGAAATTTCAGCTCGTATGTATAAAGAATTAGCTCTCGAAATGGCTCCGTATTTTAAAGTAATATTTAAGAAATCCCTAGAAGAACACGCGGTTCCCAAAGACTGGAAGATAGAAAACGTAACCCCAATTTTTAAAAGCGGCGATAGGAAACAGCCATGTAATTATAGACCAATATCATTAACGTCACTACCATGTAAAATTATAGAGCATATATCTAATAGTTACATCAATAATGGGACACCTTGATAGCCAGGATTTATTGATAACACACCAGCATGGGTTCGGAAAGGGACGGTCTTGCGAAACTCAATTAGATCTTTTTGTTCATGATATTTTAGTTTCCGGAGAAGGTAACGTACACGTAGGCGCAGTGTTTCTTGACTTTAGAAAAGAGTTTGACAAGGTTCCCCACTGTAAGTTACTCGCGAAGTTAGTATCATACGGGATAGACAGTAATATAGTAGGCTGGATAGGAGACTTCTTACATGAACGCCGTCAAAGGGTGGCATTAGATGGTGTCAGCTCAGGCGAAGCAAAAGTTACATCGGGTGATCCCCGGGGAAGCGTGATAGCCCCAATTTTATTTCTTCTGTACGTAAATGACTTGAGTACAGTAGCTAAAAATAGCAAGCCCCGTCTTTTTGCAAATGATCCAGTAGTGTATGAGGAAATTGGGAATGAAGAGGACAGTAAGTCTTTAGCTAAGGATTTAGATGTGATCGATGATTGAAGTAATAGTTGGCAGCTAGAATTAAATTAGAAGAAATGCGCCGTAATGAACTTTTGGAAAAAGAATAGCTTTCCCCGCAATAATTATTGCATCAAAGAAAAGAAAATATTTAACCTAGAATCTATTAAATACTTAGGTGTCACCATCACAGAAATCCTGTCATGGGGGAAACGTATCAGGGAAATAACTAGTGTAGCAAACCGTAGATTAGGATTCGTAAAAAGGGTTCTAGGCAAATGCGATGGGTGAGTACGAGAAAGAAGCTATTTTACACTTGTCAGACCTCATTTAGAATATGCCGCTAGTATATGGGATCAGTGCGAGGAAGGTATGATAAAAGAATTAGAGCATGTGCAAAGGAGATCCGCTAGATTTGTTAAAGACCGTTGTGATAATTGTATAAGTGTTACGAGTTTAATAGAGGAACTAGGATGGGAATTACTATCAGAACACAGGTTAAAATTTAGGTTAAACCTTGTAAGTAAATTCGAAACCGATTTGTTCACAGATGACGTTAGATATATATTAAGAGCCCCTGCGTATTATGATAGGTTTGATCAAATTAAAAAGATTAGAGAGTTAGATTATCGTACCGATAGATTTAAAATGTAATTTTTCCCGCGTACCATAAGAGAGAACAATAGGCAGCGTAGCAAAGGGATAGGTAGGTGAAATACAGTCAGAGTACTCTGTAGTGCATGATGCATGAAATAACAACCGAATCTCCCTTCTTATTTCGTAGGTATATAACCATATAGCTGCATGTGACCCTATTATCTAGCATGTCTCCATTAAATATCCTAGTCACATGTCAATAGTGCATGTTATGTGATTTTCACCCCCCGCCACATACCCTTGGGGTGGCTCGCAAGGTATTACGTAGATGTAGATGTAGATAAAGGTGTGTGGCAGATGGTGAATTTTCACCTAAAATGTACAAAATATCATGCATAAAATAGGATTAGTATTAATATACTAGTACAAACTTCACTATTTAATAAAAGATAAAAATAGCAAACTAAGCATGCAAAAACGTGTTGTTAGAGTGGTTACCTTCAAGTCCTTATTCCAACATGCAAGTACCTCTGCTATGGATTAATTCACTCGTATTGGGCATATTTACCACTATTCATATCCCTAATTGTACGAGGAAAAAAGGACATTTTGAATCTGTCAGTTCGGCAATCAATTTCTCTAATTTTGTATTTATGGTCCAGTCCGCCGTAGTAAGTTGGGATTCGCAAAATATTTTTAATCTCATCACTGAAAATATTATCTTGGAATTTATTTCATCTACATCTATACGATACCCTGCAAGCCACCGCGTTTAGGAGTTATTTGGTATAAGAGAATAGAATAGGCAGCATAGGAAAGGGATAGGTAGGGGAAATATTTTAGAGTATTCTGTAGTGCATGATGCATGTCTTACCCCTTAAATACTGTAGACACTAACAATCAAGTTGCATGAGACAATATAGTTGCTAGTTTGCATGTTAGTAATGCATGCCTGGTGATCTTCACCCCCTGCCACACACCCTCGCCGTGGCTTGCAGGGTATCGTATTGATGTAGATGTAGATGTAGTAATTTTTTATTTATCTTTTCATTTCTCTTGAAATAGAATATGTTTTATATGGGCTCCTACTGCTTAGGTTATATTGCAGAATCTACCAAAACTTAAACAGAAAAACGAGCGTAACATAGGCTGGATTCAAACCCACGACCTTTGGGTTTCCAGGCCTGCGTGTTGCGTTGACCTGGCTCTTACGACCTGATTCTCTATTTTTATATATCCCCAACCTATCACACCAGGTGATATCCCGGCAACTGGACCCTTATACGTCCACGCCCATCTCAAATCACATTCCGTTATCTCCTCCATCAAACCCGTCTTCCTCTTAAGAACATCCTTTGCCATCGCATCGGACATCAATGAGGGAAGATGAAATCAACTTCTCTCGCAGGAGACAGGAGCGATTCCTTCCCTCAAAGGATGGTTTCTTCGTCGTCCATTGTGTTCGCCGACCCCTCTCACTCGTCTCTGTGAATTCCTCCCGTCCCTCTCATCCCTTGCCACTCACCACTCGGGCGCGCGCGATGCCTCCCCCCTTCCGACAATCCCAACCCTTCCTCCTTCGACCCCAGGGTGGTGCTTCAGGGCGGAATGGGGGCGAGGGGGGAGGAAATTCCGCGCTCCCCGTGTTACCCACGGAGGAGAGGAACGAAATCGACTCCATCATCGCCGCCCAGTCATCGGAAAAGCATCGTTCTAGTCGCGTTCGCTCTCCTTCACTACTCACTCGCTCGCCCCTCTCTCTCTCTCTCTACCTCACACCCACCGCCCTAACGATGACTGTGATTAGCTCTCTTAACGGCGAACCCAGGAGGGAGGCGTGCCGTAATTATCGGAATAATGACCGCTTGGAAAAATTCGATTGCACTTCCTGATTAGGCTCTCCGTCGCATTATTGATGCTGTGTCACCGGGAGGGGGGTTAGAAAATGGGGGGGTTGTGTAATGGGAGAAATCTTCCAGGCGATACTCGTGTTAAAGTGAGCCCTCTCGACGGTTATATAGCACAATCACCATCCTTCAAATCAGCTTGGAAGCCTCTTAGATGGGATCCGTGCCCTCTTACTAATTTCCGGGTGAAACTTTAATTTTATGGAACTATAATGTGATATCTATTTCCAAAAAAAAGCTTTGGTTGTTGATTGAGTGCTGTTTTGATTATGAGTGGCACATGTCGTTTTTAGAGGTTTTTGAGTTAACGCCAAATATTAAAATACAATGGGTAACCATTCGAGTTGGACGGCGCCCTGAAATACGGTTTCTTATCGACTGTCAATATAGATTGTACTCTTGGCGATTGAAGATTGAGTCGTCAGCTAATGGTATGGACACCAGGGTATTCAACCATCATTTTACTCTACAGATTCCACAGTTCAATAGATGAAAGCTATATACTGTATCAAGACTATCCCTATGTAATGCACTGCGTAAGGATTCAACTTTGTGAAATATTTGATATTTATGATACAGAAAAAGAAACTTGACCTATTTTCACTCTGCACTAATCTATAACACCCACCATGGTTTGAAAACAATTTGGACTTGTTGTGTATGGAAATGGTTAGTGTTAATGGTTATAGTTATATAGTTATAATGGTATATAGTTATAATGGTTACAGTTTAAATTCAGTGTAAAAATAGTACGAATTTCTTTTTTTGTCGTGAACACGTATAGTTTTTCCTTCGTAAAATTGAGCGAAATTTTGTAAATTATCGGAAAATTTCAACTTCGGAAAATTTCAAGGTTCAACAGATACCCAGTTCTCAGGTGAGGTAAAGATGAATGTAAAACGGATATAGGCATGTATGTGAGCCGTACCTTTAGTGCACATACATGCACCGCCTCTCCTTTTGCTTCTCCAGCCTCAAGAACGCTATAAGAGAAAACATAGCCTTTGGAAGTGAATATCATTGAAAAGAACAGCTGTTTGCTGTTTGCAAGCGATTTACCTGCAAATACATCGACAGAACAAACCTTAATGAAGACTAGTTAATTTAAAAAGAAAGAAAAAATTGAAAAATAGTAATATAAAAATTTAATACCATCACGGACCAAGGTATCAACGGATCACCTTTTCATCCCCATCATATCACCTCCCCCAATCCACGTTAGAGGCTGTTTTCCCTTAAACTTCCTACGCCACCCAATCCAGCCCACTTCCTCTTCCAATTCTTCCATCTCCCTCCCCCACCCCTATCTTCCTCCTCTCTCTCACTAGATGATTACTAGATCACAACGTGACGCCTGAAACTATTTGTAGAATTCTATTTAATTTAGACATATATCTGACGAGATATGAGATGAAGGATAATAAAAAAAGGTTATGGTTTTACAAGTGCTACTCTAAGATATTGAAGTAGAGAAACGAGATTGATAAGCCAGAAGAATATTGTTTTGTGAGAACTAGACAAGCATACAATGGATTAATCAAGAAATAGGCAATTTATAAATAGCCCAGGTGAAGCTTACTTACCATAAAAAAATATTTTCACTGCTAGAAATATGCCTTATAAACAAGGAAGCACGCCATAAAAACTACATCTGGAGAATTCTCCTACATGGCAGTGAGAACAATACAATCAAAATCCTGTAGAAAAAGTAAGTGTGTGATATGTGATGTCTCAAAAATGATGAATATCAGTAGGTTAATTGATTAAATAACGGATATGTATTAGGAAGACATATAAGAAGTAATAGAATTCCATTGAAGCTTCGGAGAAGATTGGGGGTAACCTTATCGAACACATCGTGAGACCAAATAATCCCATATAGGCAGTATCGAGGGGACAAGTGAATGAGTAGACACCAACTAAAACACATGGAGAAATGGTGAATAGCATGCAAGAGAATAGTTATGCTTATACGAAGAACTTTGGCAATTGAGGATATGGGCGGAAAAGCTGCGTCAAATCAATCTCATACATGATAACTTGTGATAATTACGTGAATTTTTCCCCTCTGCGAAAAGGTATTACTATGGATGGGGCCGACACTTATTGCAGATCCATTGCGAATTCACTGAATTTAAATATTGTCATGGGAGAATTGATGGCGAAGTTATGTCAATTGCAAATAGGTCACCTACCTGACATTTATTGTTGTGGTTGATGTTTCTCTAGCTTTTTTCATTTAGAGGCCAACGCATCGCGAAGATAAATTTCTAGAAATGTGATGTTATGTATCGTTGGACATTTCTACCACACTTTATATCATACCATTGGGTAATTGTTTTGATGCTTTCATGACTTATTTGACGGGAAATATTTTTTTCCCGTCGCCATCAAAAGAATGCTAAAAATATCCGCTAAACGTGTAGCTACTGATGGACGCCCGAATTTGAGCCGTGACGGTTGGCCAATCGAAAAGTGCAGCGTCGAAGTCCAAAAGAAGTTGAAGTTTTGATAATGGAAAGTTTTTATGGTGACGGCATCTGCAATTTTCTGCCCGCTGTGTTTTCATTAGTGGATACATGGAGATATTAATATCTCTGCTTGTTCGTTTTTTCACTCTCGTATTGATTTTCACCTTCGATATTTTGTATATTTCTTTGTATTCATCTCGTGTAGTAATGTGATTTTGCTTGATTACGTAGCATGGAACCTCTATAATTTTCTGTGATTTCTTTTTCATCATAGGACTAGCTGCGTGATGACAGTCTCCCACCGCAAAACGATCATGCTAAATACGTGGCTGACAAAAATAAATATAACTGAATTGTATTAGGAATACCTGTTTCATACATAAAAGCGACAAATTGATATATTTATGCATCTATATTTTAACATGGGAGACATCGCTAGGGCATGTGACAGAGGATGGTAGCCGTCGAGTTCAGTGAACGTGAAAGACGGATTTATTAATTAATAATGAAGCATGGTGTGTAATATGTTGGGAAGGAAAGTAATTTGTGTTGTAGTCGAGTGTTGTGAGTGGGAAAAATGAATCCTTGCATAGTCTGTAGTAATAGTGCGTCTGACAGTTGATTTCTCTAAATTGGTCGCGTCTGTCTGTCTTGTTAATTTTGTGTGGGGATAGAAATATGCCTGCTCTGTCACATTTTAATCCTTGCGATTTGAATTTTTCAAGGGAATTATATCTCGCAAAAAACTTCCTAGTCACTATGGTTTTCTAACCAAGCTATTCCAGTATCCGAGTGGCACATTCTGAACTTTCACAGAAGTCTGTTACAGATGCGTTGCTTTCCTTCGCATCTTATTCATTTACCGAATGAAATATGTATTCATTAGGTTTCATATTCTTGATGCATATTCCATTTGAGACCGTACTAGTGGGAAATAATATGTCTTTTACTTTTACACTTGAGCCTTTTACACTACGCCTCAGTTTTTTTTTATCCCGGTCTCATTAGCGCTGTGCAACAAACATTTCTAATATGGTACCCTATTATATATTTGTTATAAGAGTGCTGCCCAGGTATAGAAATTATATTGCAACATATATGTCTGCTCCGCCAACGTCATAATCTTGGAGTTGCTTTAGCTCTTTGGGCCAAAAGTGTATTACGGTGTATTTTTTTAGCTTTAGTTCTAGTCCCAGGTCTTGACACCAAGAATTAATTAAATTATATCGGTTGTGATAACTCATATTCCATTCTTGTTCCTACTTTTTTATAGATAGACGATCAGTTCATCAAAAAATCATCTAAAACTAAGTAATTTTATCTGTGATATCGTTAGTGTAAATGAAGAACGTTACTGGAATAATTACACACCCTAATGGAACAGCAAAAGTCACTCCCTTGAACAATATATCAGCTTCCTTCTTTAGCAGCCTTCTTCTCGCGGTCCGTGAGGAAGTCATTCAGCCAAATTACTACTTTTTATTATTTCCACAGGTTAGGAGCTTAAATGCTAGTTTGTGAGGACTTCGTAAAATATGTTCTTAAAATACATAAAATTCTTATCTACTTACTTTTTAATTTCCAACTCTATCGGTCGGTCTCTTCCCCTCTCCGAGTAATTACTGCTACTACATTTAGGGTTAGTGTGTTGGTGGCTAGATATAAATGATTAAATCGTCATAGCCAAGTAAAATGTTTGTCATGACATGTGAATTGTTTCCACTTGAATAGATCAATGCTTGGAATGTTTTATTACGATTTTATACGAGCATCGGAAACAGTTCTTTTAACTCCCTGTTAATAGCGAGTAACGTTTTTAAGAGTCCCTGTACCTTTTATCCTTAATTTTTACTATGGTGCAGTTGTGGCCTTTTATTGCAGCTAAAAGATAATAAACATAGTGAAAAGGCTGTAGCTTTATTTTACTAACAATTAATTATAATTCATTGTGAATTATTCAATTAACCATACATGAAATATATTTGGGCATTCAGTACTCCTTTTATTCAGCTGGTTTTTCTTAATTTGACGCTTAGTGCAGCACATAATAAAATAAAACATAATTATTCGCGGTAAATATGCAGGACATAATACAATACAACATAATATAAAAAATACTTAATATAAAATATTTAAAACCATTCACTTCCCGGGGAACGCATTTACTAAAATTAAATTCTACATCTACTGATTATTCTGCAATCCATTTCTAGGGTGTGTGACTGGGGGTATGTTATGTAAATTAACTGCATGTGTGCAGTAATTATTGCTATACCAATGAATGAGAGATTACTGTGAAAGCGGGACACACGCTACAAATTTTAATTTTTATCAGGAATGCGAGGAAATTTCAATGAAATACTACAAGCATGCGATGAGTCTCCGTTATCTACATCTATATAGTACCCTGCCAGCCACCACAAATGTGTGTGGCAGGGGGTGTATTCTCACTAAAAACATGCACTACATATCATGCATTTAAAAGGATTCGTATTAATATATTAGTCTTAACTGCACTATTTAAAAAGATAAAATAGCAATCTAAGCATACAAAAACATGCTGTTAGTTGAGTTACCTTAAAAGTCCTTATACCAACATGTAAGTACCTAAGCTATGGATTGATTCACTCGTATTGGACATATTTACCGCTATTCATATCCCTAATTGTACGAGGAAAAAAGGACATTTTGAATCTGTCAGTTCGGCAATCAATTTCTCTAATTTTGAAATTATGGTCCAGTCTACCATAGTAAGTTTGGGTTCGCAAAATATTTTTAATTTCATCATTAAAAATATTATCCTGGAATTTATTTAGGAGATTAAGTCTAAATTGCAACCTGCGAACCAACAATGATTCCCATTTTAATTCATTTAATAGACTGGTTACGCTAATATAGTTATCGTACCGTCCCTTTACAAATCTTGCCAATCTTCGCTGCAAACGTTCAAGTTAGTTTTTTGGGCTGATTTCGTAGGGATTCCATACACTGGCAGCATATTTCAAATGAGACCTAACAAGGGAAGTAGCTGATTTCTCGTACATGATCGTTACATTTACCCAATACTCTTTTGATGAATCCCAGTCTACGATTACCTTGACCCATTATTTCACATATGTGTTAACCCCAGGAAAGATCCTGTGTCAGTCTTATTCCAAGATATTTGATGGATTCCGCGTTTGTTAATTCATTATTACTTATTTTGTACGTGCTAGGAGGAGAACAATTCTTTTTCCAAAAATTCAATACTACACTTTAAAAAAAATATAATTCTAACTGCCATGTATCACACCAAGTTTCAATTGCTGGTAGGTCAATATTTAAATATTCTTTATCATTTGGGCATAGAATTTCCCTGTACACTACTGCGTCTTAAATAGACAATAGGCAAATAGACGAAGCTTAATTTTGACCACCTTATTGATATCATTTATGTACAAAACGAACAGGAGAGGGCTATCACTCTACCCTGTGGGACACCTGATGTGACTTCAATTGCCGCGGAGGTAACACCGTCCAAAAACAACCCGTTATTTCGTCGTGCCCTCCCTCTTTCCCACTGTCTTCCTCTTCTTCCACCCCTTCCGTCTTTCGTCATCGATGCTTCCTCTCAAAATAGTAAAAATTGGCCTTAGGATACCTTTTATGATTATATGTGATCTCTCACTGTTATGGGATTGTTTACCCGGTTGTTTTATAACATTTCATTTTTATTAAAATTGCCCTCGGTTTGTGTAGTAAAATAAAAGTTGATTATTGTATGGATATTGGTAAAAGTAAATCTAAAGGGATAAATCTTAACGGTTTGATTACCGAAAATAGCGCATGAAAATGTAATTAGGACGGTTATAGAGCACGATGTGACTTCAAGTTATTAAACCGGTTAAAGTGCAAAATCTGCGTTTTGGTGATACAACGGTGTTAAATGAAAGCTTCTAAATGTGGCATTTGAATTGTCCATTTTATTTTCGTACTTCAGCCGTGTGCATTTTTACTTAACGAAAAACCGTGATATTTGCCTCCCATTAAGAATTATAGACCATAGAGTTCAATTAACTTAGTTCTACTAAAGTCCAATTTCTTTTCGCTCAATGTACGTTTACGAATTGTACTCTGTTCCTATTGAGGTTAGCAACGTAATGAAGTTCTCCCTTTCACATAGCAATTGTGTGGGGCTTAAATGAACGCAAGGAACAAAGTGATTTGTTAGAAACACACTCTGAATGAGCTCACATGCGCTGAATAAGATTTATTATGCTGTTATGTTCGGCAAGTAAATGTGTTGACAATGGGGTCGTTTACCATATTTTTTTTATTGCCGAATCTGATAGAGTTTGTAAAATAAAAGGACCCTTATTTTTCCGTTTTCTGATCCGACAATTATTTCCCGAGTTATAAGCGGCGAAAAACTGATGTTTTTAACCCTTTCGGTAAAGTGGGTGTGGTGCAACCTCTGACTTCGTCTACTACTATCTACTTCGTCCAATCACAACTGAGCCCGCGAAGCTACTTCGCCTTATCGCAAAGGGGGGGATACAGCGGACTCGGCCAATGGGAGCGATTTCGACAGCATCTGTGCGAGCAGACCTTCCGAGAACCCCCTCCACTCCCTTCCCCCTCCCCTGAAAGCAGTCAAGGATGGGAGGAAAATGACGTCAATGTTATCACAGCAGCATGTTCGGTGGGCGTCACCTTTTGCTTATTTTAATTTTTGATTTATGAGTGAATGGTTGTGGTTAGAAGATTAATTTTTTCACTAAAATTCGTTTTTCGTTTCCATCTAACGATTTCGTGTACAAAATTGCGATTTCGGTTCCGAGTAAACGCCCCCATTACATGCATAAATCTCCAATATCCATCATCCGA
This sequence comes from Platycnemis pennipes, assembly GCA_933228895.1. Classification (NCBI taxonomy): domain Eukaryota; kingdom Metazoa; phylum Arthropoda; class Insecta; order Odonata; family Platycnemididae; genus Platycnemis; species Platycnemis pennipes. Next base: position 62,218,990 of record OW121853.1, read on the forward strand.
ATCTCATCCCTGATAACTTGGGTTAATCAGTGTTGCCAATTATATTTTATGAAAAAATCTTGGAGTGACATGTCTTAATGTTATCATGGTCTTAATTGATCTTTTCTATGTTTATCCATCTGTTTATAACACCCTTTGATTATACTCTTTCAGAGAAATTCCGAGTTTATGGTAATGTAAAACCAATATTATCACCACGTGTGCGTTTAAAATTTCGATTTCCTCCGCCTGTTGCATTAGTGTTGCTGACCTATTTTTTTAAATTTCTGTAATTTTTACCAATTTTTTTTGGGAATATCCAAGTGTCATGCTTGATGACTCGTTTTAGCGTATTTTATGATTGTTTTCCACAAGGGATCTGATAACGAGTTTGGAGTCAAAGTATTACGCTTGCTCTCAGTCACTTGTTACGTACCTTAATTTCATTTCCACGCTATGTCATACGCCAATCCCGCCAAAATTTTTACCACGATACCTTTGTGAGAGCCTCCTTCAATTTCCCATTCAATCCATTAATTCAAGCGATCATCGGGTAATTTAAGCAATTTTTCGGGCTAAGGCGGCGTGACTAATAACTTCGGATGCCCCGTGCAACGTTTCTTAACGAGGTGACAAAAGGCCCGGGCCCAAATGGAGAGCCGTGGCCATGCGTGGCCTCCTTTAGTCCGTCCACCTCCTTTTAGAGGCCCCCGCTCGAATGTTAATGGCCCCCGCGCTAAATGCGTTCGGCGCCCAGCGCGAAGGCTATTGCTCAAAGTCAAAGGGAGATTCAATCGAGAGGCCCCTGGGTCCGGCCTCACTCCTCCTCCCGATCCGCTTCCTCGTTAATATCGCCATCCCCCGTCCTTTCCCACATCCCGGGCCGAAGCCCCCTCCTTGAGGAGGAAGGCTTACCACGCGATGATGCCCCCTTTGTCCAAATACAATGGACGTCTGTCAGGCGCCCTAGCATTGTGTTGCCCCTTGATTCAGCTACCATGTTGCTGCCATCCTTTACGGCAGTGGGATCGAAAGAAGAAGAGAGGAGGAAAAAAAAAGATTGTGGGAAAAGGAAATATCTTTTCATTGCTCCTATATGTTTCTCTCTCTCTCTTCACTCGAACCTCGCTCCGTCGCTAACCGTTTATTTGAGCACGCGGAATTTTCTCCCTTCTGCTCGGTCGAATTCCCATGCGTGCTGCGATTTTCGTTTTGGACTTGCTAAGAGGCGAAAAAAAAGTGAAAAGGCCCTGCGTTTATGTTTATGTTACCAAAGAATACACAGGCATCCATACAATGCGGCTGAGTGGAGGTTTGCTTTGGTCAAATCCCGTGAGAAATCGTCTCCTTCTGTTATGCCTCTTAAAAATATACAATTTTAGCCTAAAGTGGTGACTAAAGCATAGAAATGTAGCAATAAGTTTGTTGGAAATAACAGGCTTACTGAGTTGAGAAATAAACGTAACTAATAGTGATTGCTTTTCTCAGTCATGGGAGCCGACTTCGATGCATGTCTATTCAGTTAACTCATTTTCCACGACTAAATGCAAAAACTTGATCATCTCTCAAAAAGCTAGCCCTTACATGATGGCATCTGACATATGCTGACGTAGATCGCGTTGTCAGAATCTCATATCCTATTATCTCTCACAAGTACTGTGAAATGTTATGTTGTGCGACGCTAATGTGGAAAACCACCGAGTAATTGCCAGATATGACTCCACATTCAGTCATTATACATAATACCATTGCTGAATGAGAAGGTGGTTGAGGACTGAGTGGGAAATGGGAAGGAAAAAATCATTAACTTATTTGAAGGTTGAGTTAAGTTCTTATCCACCTACAGTCTACTTCTAGCTCCACGTTAAAATATGGACGCGTCTCCTTGTGCTCTGAGGAAATAATTACAGTGCATAACCAACCATGCTTACAGTGGGAATATAACTTGTCACCTTTCCCTTAAACATGGTAAGGTGCATAAGACAAAAGCGTATATCAGAGCCCATGTCTTAGTGTGCTTGAATTTTTGATGAATAGGTAAACTTTCCAATATGATCTGACGTTATTCGTAGTATAAGAAAATATATTAAAGTAGTTTTTGGGTTACCTGGAAGTATTTAAGATATAATGATCATATTCTTCTACATCTACATAATACCCTGCAAGCCACCATAAAGATGTGTGGCAGGGGGTGAACTCTCACCAAACATGCACTACATATCATCTATATTTTACCCACCCTGCAAGTCACCACAAGGGTGCGTGGCATGGGGTGAACCGCCACCAGACGTATTATAAACAGATTGAGAATTGAATGCACACCGACTATGGCACAGGCCGTGGTTACTAGGTTGGTAGCGCGCAGAACTGGAACCCTAAAGGTGGTGGGTTTGTATCCCACCTAGGGTGTAATGTTGTTTTGTCTCAGTTGTGATAACTTCAACTCCTTAATTGATTTAGCATGCATTTCAAACTTTTTTCATTCCCCGTCTAATTATGCTAAAAATTTGGGTTCACTGCTAAACGTATCCTACCAACGTTTTACCTACCCTGCTCCTCTTTACTGAACACTATTCAATTCCAACATTATACTTACTACTACCTGCTGAGTCACTACGCCGTCAATATCAAGCAAACAGGGAGCCTCATTTTTTTGCGCGTACCTCTTATTGGAACTTTTATCCGACCTCCAAATGGCAAGCTATCACCTAGAGATCAACTTAAAGAAAATTAATATATCAGTATGCAAAAGGAGATAAGAGACCAATACGCTAGGAAAGAAAACACCCTGTCACACACCGTTATCGTGGCTTGCAGGGTATTATGTAGATTTAGAAAAGCTGGAGGAGGTGAAAGAGAATTGTTATCGGGGATTCCAGGTAAACAGCTATGGACGAAGCAAAAAAGAAATAGAATACTATGACAGGCACAAAAGGAAAGTCGCTGAAGAAAGAATCTACTCACAGCTGGAAATACCAGACTGGATGTAAGGAAACGTTTATTTAGAATATACATCTGGAACATGCTTCTTTATGCAAGTGAGGCATGGACGATAACAGGAGCAGAGAAGGGAAGGCTGGAAGCATTTGAAATGTGGTGCTACCGAGGAATGATGGAGATAAAATGTGGGTCGGTCGATTTTCCAACAAAGAATGTCTAAGATGAGTGGACGAAATGTGCAGTCTACTTAAAACCTAGCGAATAAGACCTTAAAACGCAATCGGCCATATCCTGAAACATGAAGGCCTGATGATGAGAATTGTCTAGGGAAAAGTGAAATGGCAGAATGGAAAAGGAAGGATTCGTGTGAGATATTTGAAGCAAGTTGTTAAATGTGTGAAAGTTGAAAATTTTGTGATTATAAAGAGGTTTGCTGGTAGGAGAATGGGGTGGAGAGCTGCGTCAAACCTATCTTTGAATGTGGGAATATCTATGGTAGACTGGACCATAATCACAAAATTAGAGAAATTGATTGCCGAACTGACAGATTCAAAATGTCCTTTTTTCCTCATACTATTAGGGATATGAATAACGGTAAATATATCCAGTACGAGTATAGTAATACATAACATTGGTAGCTGCATGTTGGTATAAGGACTTAAAGCTAACCCAACTAACAGCATGTTTTTGCATGTATGCTTTGCTATTTTTATCTTTTTTTAAATAGCGTAGTTTTGAACAGTACCTATACAAGTACTAGTCCTTTTAAATGCATGATATGTAGTGCATGTTTGGTGAGAGTTCACCCCCTGCCACACATCTTTATGGTGGACTTCAAGGTATTATGTAGATGTTGATGAATCTTAGGATTTATGACTTACAATGATGATGAACATAGAGAAAAAATAGTATTATCATATTTAGGTTTTCAAGTACTTTAACTGATATTGTATGACTGCATTTAACGTTACTGCAATTTAGGCTTAATTCTATGAAAATAATCGATACTCATGCATAAAAAGAGATTTAAACCTACGACCTTTGGGTTCCTAGAATGGGGTCGTTTACCATATTTTTTTTATTGCCGAATCTGAAGGAGTTTGTAAAATAAAAGGACCCGTATTTTTCCGTTTTCTGATCCGACAATTATTTCCCGAGTTATAAGCGGCGAAAAACTGATGTTTTTAACCCTTTCGGAAAAGTGGGTGTGGTGCAACCTCTGACGTATATCGACTTCGTCCAATCACAACTGAGCCCGCGAAGCTACTTCGCCTTATCGCAAAGGGGGGGACACAGCTGACTCGGCCAATGGGAGCGGTTTCGACAGCATCTGTGCGAGCAGACCTTCCGAGAACCCCCCTCCACTCCCTTCCCCCTCTCCTGAAAGCAGTCAAGGACGGGAGGAAAATGACGTCAATGTTATCACAGCAGCATTTTCGGTGGGCGTCACCTTTTGCTTATTTTATTTTTTGATTTATGAGTGAATGGTTGTGTTTAGAACATTAATTTTTTCACTAAAATTCGTTTTTCGTTTCCATCTTACGATTTCGTGTACAAAATTGCGATTTCGGTTCCGAGTAAACGCCCCCATTACCAGAATGTCATACCTACATGCAAGAATAATGTTAACGTGAAGAAGTTAGCCGATAGGATGATTGAGATGAGAGCTGTGTCGAACCAATCTTAAGATGGTTGACTGATGATGATGTCGATCGCGAATCCACATTTGGGCGAAGGAGATAGCGGACGCTCGGAGCGCCCCCTCTTGGTACCTCATCACCTTGGGGCCATTCCTTCTCGTTCGCCTCGAAGTCGGCATTGACCAATCTGCTACCCGCTGTGAGAACGCGCTCTCGCCGCGAGATGAAGGGGCGATAAGTGCCCGCTCTCTCTCCTGTCATTCCGCATCTCTCTCTATTTCTTTCTATCTCTCCACACACGAGGGATACATATCCACCTTACCTTCCGCGACCCCCTGCGTGCCCAATGCTCAGCGTGAAGAAGGAGCGAGTAGGTTCAACCAGGGTGTGGGTTCAGGAGTGAGAGGTAGGAATGAAGGGGGGGGTTGGGGTCGGACTCTCTTGCAAGGGGAGGCTCTGGGGGGTGCAGGAGGAGGGTGAGGGCGAAAAAGAGCTTACGCATGGCGTTTGACATTCCGTTAAGTGGCCCTTCGTTAGAAGGCGCTGCTGTCACGACGGCCGGGGCCCGGTGGGAGGGGTTGAGGCTTTTCGGGAACTGGGGCCGGGAGGTGCCGGATCATTAAACAGCACGCGAATCTCTTTCACTCCTTCATTCTTTCTCTCTCCCGCTTTCTGTAAAGAAGGGAGGGACCATTTGGAAGTTTGGGCGGGGTGAAGGGCTCATTTCCGTCCACCACAATCCTGGAATGACTGGAAAAAATGGATGCAGTGCCATCAGATTTATTCTCGAAGCCAGGATGTTGTATTAAGGATATAAATTGATATAATGTTACCCTTCTCTAAGTTTTTGGTAATTTTATAGGGGGTGGAATAGCGCCGTCTATTCACAAATACAACATTTTTACCATTACGATCATGCAGCGATTAAGATGCGCATTTTTCCAAGTTTCTTTCCAAGATTCTTTTTTAAGTTCACTGCCAGTAGCCACTCTTGTAATATACTTTGTATGTTCACTGCTAATTAATGTATCTGTATTATTAGAGAAATCGCAGTTCCAATATCACTGGCTCAACAATGCATATATAAAGTGAAATTAGGCTAAATACAACACAATGACTTTTAGGCTGTGAAATACTTGGAATTGCATCTAAGTATTATACCAACACTGTACGAAGGAATAAAATTACTTAAAACATTTTTATGCTTATAGTAGGAATAGCAACGCCCAATGTCTAGGGTGGGAATAGAAACCTCGAGACTTTGAATACCATGTAGGCGCTTCACCGACCTGGTCGTTGCGTTCTGTTATTAAAATCGGATAATTCCTTCCACCATAAGCGGCATGCTTTTAATAATTAACCAAATATTGTTGTTAGACTTCATTTCGAAATTGATTTCAAATCTGTTACATGCATAGAGGCGCCACAAACCGGGAGGAAAGGTGTAAGGATGGGAATGGAAAGGAAAGGAGAAAAGGTAGACAGCAACCTAGCGTCGGCATTGAACTGCAGATGATGAACGGCGCCTAGGAATCGTAGCTTAACGTCCCATCTGATGGACGAACTTCTGAACGTTTAATGCTCTCCATGTCACGTCTATGAAACCAGAAATGAAAAATAAATGACCAGGTTTTGAACCCGCTCTCTAAGGATAGGTAGCCACTATTTTTTCTGCTCTCCTTCGCCTTCTTCATTCCCTACCGTGCTGCACTTGATAATATTACTGCTCACTCACTTCAAATGTTGGATTGAGATCCTTGGAATCAGAATATTTGAGAGCGCCGCAACCGTTGCCTGCGATTACGATGCCTCACCCTGTTAGCACATGAGCTGGATCGTCAAATTAACCGAGGATAATGAAAAGTCTGCTTATCCCGGAAGCCGCCTCATTAACGTCTTGGATGCGTCCTTAGAAGACTCCCTCGCTTATTTTGGGCAACTCGTCGAAACAGCCTCCTCCCACAAACCCTCCCTCTCCCTCCTCCACGGTAACCTCGAAATGTTGCCGACGTCATCCCCGCCCCGGTGTATCGCTCGAGCGTTGAGTCGCGGAATTGAAGGAGAGTAAAATAGAATTCCCTCCCCCGTCCCTTCCTTACTCTTTCGGACGGTCGGTGCAGAGGAGAGTCAGACAGCGCGCCGTATGGGAACGAAATTTAAAAACGATTACGGTGAACCTGGGCGCCGTCCGCTTTTTTTTGACGCCTTGGGAGAGAGGAGAGCAAAGGAATTGTTGGGGGGAGGGGGATAGGTGGGAAGGGAAATATGGAGAGATCTGCAGTTATCTGCACCCACAAAATACCCTTCAAACCACCGCAAGGGTCTGTGGCAGGGAGTGAACCAACTCCAGGCATGCATTGATGTCATGAATTCAAAACTTATGCCAGTTACTGAAATTCGGGTTCTTTTGTAGTTCTGAAATTCACCTCATAAATAAGGCATTTTCACTAGCAATGCTGCTATTGATGCTATGCCAACACCTTTTAAGATGGATGCAGCGCATGTACAAATATTTGACATTTCTTAACAATCGTACAAAAAATAGAAGTATTTACATATAGACTCATGCAGGGATGCAAAAAACGGGTAAAAATTTAAGTTACCTATATAGTTTTTTCTACCATGTAGCTACGACCTAATGTATCACTGTTTCATATTATACGCGGAAAAATGTCATTTTAATACCTCTGTCTTACTATGTAGCTCACTTATTTTTTTATTTGTGATAGTCATAGTCTTCCAAGTTCACAGGATTTTAAAATCTATTTTTAAAATTTGGCATCTGCATGGCTATCGGGTTCTCACTTTTTCTGACTCGAAACCGCTGACTGGTATTCCAGTGAAACAGTTGTCTGATAAAGCTATTTGGTTAGAAGCCGTTTCCCATGCAGACACTAAATGACAGACGCCACGGAAACGTAAACACTAATATTACTAACATCGTCAGAGAAAGTGTTCACCTTAAATTTCTGCTGTGAAAAGTGAAACAGTTGTCTGATAAAGCTATTTGGTTAGAAGCCGTTAGCCATGCAAACACTAAATGACAGACGCCACGGAAACGTAAACACTAATATTACTAACATCTTCAGAGAAAGTGTTCACCTTAAATTTCTGCTGGAGATATACTGTATGCTTCAAACTACGATTTAATAATGGTTATAATTCTTGAATAACAAACGGTAAATTTATAATTCCAGTATTTATTGTAATGCTGTGCACCATCGTCAGATGAATACTACAGGAGATGCACAAGTATTACTAGTCGCAAAATGAGCGGAAAGTTTAAAAAATTAGGATGTATCTTTTCACCCATTCTGTGACTACTTGTAGTACATATCTCGTAATATTCACCTGATGATGGCGTACAATGTCGAAACCTAGAATTTGTACTTACAATAAAAGGTAGAATTACAAAGTTACTGTTTTTTTATTCAATTTAATTAGCAAAAAACAAATTACACCTTATATAATACGTTATATTATTCCAATATGAAATACGTAAATTTGAAGTGATTAGCCGATAGAAGGACTCAGTGGAGAGCTGCGTCAAACCAATCTGAGGATTGATGACGACCATTGATGATGATTCCAATATAAGTTATGGTATAATATAAGTTATTATAATTATTCTAATAATGTAGATACGCTGCTAAACCTATCGTAACAATTTTTTTTGCAAAGAGATATAAAGTCGTCATGACGGTAGGTACTGGGTTATTTGGGGGGAGAAGGGTGGGTTTTAAAAATTTCGTGTAGCTGTGTGTGCGAAATACTACTTGTAGGGTGGCGTGAGTCTCTCGTTAGGTGTAGAAACGAGGGAGGAGTCGGTCTGATTTGGTGGGGAGAGGAGGAGGTGGAGTTAAGAGTCTTTCGGGGAGATGTCCCTACCCACAAGGGTAAGGAGGCGGCCGGCAGTGCATGACAAGGTGGGCAAGATATAGTGTGCGATAGGCCCACTCTTACCCTCCCGAATGTGCCGACGTCACGGCTCTCAAATTCTACCTCCGAGGCCACGTAATGCCGGGCTCGTTCCCAGGAACCACTAACCACCCACCACAGACTCCCTCCTCCCACAACCCATCTGCAATATGCAAGTTCAACCCTTTAGATTGCTTCCAACCGTAAGGACTCACAATTATTGCCGCGTTGTCTGATTGAAATCTTTTGGATTGAAGCGGTGATCACGTGCAAAAAAATAAAAAAAAGCGATTGTGGCGCTACATACCGAGAAAAGTTGTAAATAAGTTAAATAATTAGGGGGATGAATGCAAGCTGGTGTTTAACGAGATGCCGAATGCAAGTAAAAAGCTTAAAGAATAGAGGAATCTTCTTATGGGGCGGGGCTCCTTGTGCCGTTCACAAGCGTCCCTAGAGGAAATGTTACTTATAGCAATAAATCTCACGATTTAAAGCAGTGCCAAATCGCAAAAATTGCACCGACGGGTGTATAGAATGAAAAACGTCTATTTTCCCCTCAGTTTTTCTTGATTTTGGGAGGTGTTCCATGCAATGTGTTTCTTTGCATTTTCATTTCCTTTTTTCGTGCGTGATTACACAATGATAACACTCGTGTAAAATATTTAGTGATTTTCCCATAGGTATTAATTTTCTTAAGTATCCCTTGAAATAGTATGATTATTGTGAAAGCTTTAATGTCTTGTATATTTTCCGCGAAAATAGTCACTGCGCGCGAGGGACTGTAACATGAGGGGCGACATGCTCGCAACTGGTTCTTCAGAAATTAAAATATAAAAAAAAAGGTTTCGTAAGACGAAACTCTCCAGTTTCGTCTCACTACCATTACTCTCCAGTTTTTTCTCAACACTTTAAATTCCTCGCTCTTAACGTAAAAGTTCAATGAAATCATGAAATCAACTACCATAACTTCTACTAAATACTCTTAAATCAATAAAACTGTAATCGAATTTACTCAAAATTGATCAGTAACTTCAACTATGTAGTTTTTAATCGATAGAGCCGTATAGAAATGTAAATGCATTCAGCCTTCGGCAATAAGTCATATTATATTGCTCATTGAAGACAACTCTCGTGGTTAAAAACGACGAACATATCTGAATTTCACACTATATTGAAAAATGTATATGTATCTACGTTTATATACCTGTATTATCCTGCAAGCCACCTCAAGGGTGTGTGCCAGGGGTTAAATCATCAACAATCTGAAGACCCATGTCAGACATGTTCACTTAATCTGGTAAGCATTAAATCTTGTTAAGAGTTATTGGAAAGTGCTATTTATAAACCTACCGCAGACGCACTTTGGAGTGAGCACTTCACGAACATCACTTACCTACGTGCTGTAAGGAACATAAAACTTGATGATAAGAACGTACCATTTATGAATTCACCCCCATGTAGGTATACATTTGGCGGTCTTGTTATAATCTTCTAATCTCATTTCCTATATTAAAAGTCTTGTGCACAATCAGCATTATTCATACTTCTATGCGATACTGGTTTTTTTAACATTGAAGAGGAAATAACGTACTTTGAACTCCTAATGTTTCCCTTGTTCTTTCCACGGAAGGAAATACCTACCTATCACGAGTAAATTTGGCGACTAAAGTGATCCCTAACAACCTCAACCTTTCTTCAATATTATAATTCATGTTTAAAATTCGTCATTATATGATGAAATTTAAACATAAATACAAAAAGGGGCCAATTTGTAGTTGGAAATACATGCGTAGAAATAAGGAAACAATTCATGAGAACATACATCTGGAGCATGTTTCTTTACGGCAGTGAGGCATGGACGATGACAGCAGCGGAGAATAAAAGGGTGGAAGCATTCGAAATATGGTGCTATCGAAGAATGATGAAGATAAAATGGATCGACCGAGTGACAAATGAAGAAGTCCTAAGAAGAGTGGGAGAAAAGAGAAGTCTGCCGAAAACTATAAAAAGAAGACGGGACAACTTAATCGGCCACATCTTAAGACACGATGTCCTGATGAAGACAATCGTCGAGGGAAAAGTGAACGGGAAGATAGGCAGGCCTCGTATGAGTTACATAGAACAGGTTGTGAAGGATGTAAAAGAGGGGCATTACGTCAATATGAAGAGGTTGGCTGATAGAAGAATCGAGGGGAGGGCTGCGTCAAACCAATCGTAGGATTGTTGGCCGATGATAGATTCCGTGGGAAACAGACTTAAAGTGGACTAAATGGCATCTGAAAGAAGGCACCAGTGAAATAAATTGCATTAAAACCGCCCTAGAATATCCTTAATACCTAGAAATAGCCTTAAACACCTTTGCGATGTTTTGGTAAGTTTCCTTTGTTTTATTTGTTTTAATGCACTTGCAACCTTCATAAGATGCTCTGAACGTTTTAAAAAAATTGTCTTTGTACAATTCCACAATTTTAATTTATTTTACCGATCTATTTAAGCGTCTGAGCGTCATTATCAAGGTACACTCTGGGTGCAAAAGTCAATTTTCTTAACATGTTCAGTGCAACTAAGTTCCGCCAAGTATCGCCTGCCTCCATCGATATTATTCATTAGATGCAATGGAGAACTCAAAATGTTTTTAACGGAGTAGGTAATCATTCCCAAGCACCCTCATTCTAGCTTCATTGTCACCCATAGGCTAGCATGTAATTGCCTCCTCCAGCAAATTCTAACCTCCTTGGTCATACCTCTTTAAGTTCCCTCTACCGCCGTTCTCTGCCGTGAGCGTCTAAAGGATATTTCTTTCCCCTTTCGCCGTTCACGACGACGGAGGAAATGTCTAATACGAAGCCTGTGTAAATATCACCCTTTGCTCCCTGAATGCGAAAATCGCGTGCCTCCTGAGTATAAACAGCCGTCTGTCAACATGCGCTCAAATGTCAAAGGTTGACCTTTTGGAATCAAGCGTATTTATTAAAACCGGTTTGAGCCTTCGTATCAAACATATGTCTAAAAGGTCCAGAAAAATTGATGGCAGGCGGAATCGGGGATAGGGTTTGAGGTCTAGTCTTTTGCTGTAAAAGGATTCGGTTCCAAGTGGTCTGATGATAGGCGTTCGACTCTAAATTTCGTTTCTCGTTAGGCTTTCAATAGTGCATTGTAATTCATTGAGGAATGCGCAGTGTAAATATAAATGTGTAAAGCAACGGATTGCGCACAAATATTTTCCATTAAGATTGAAAGACTAAGTGGCAATTGTCCCATCCTAATTCCATGCATTCCTGGGTGCAATTTTGGCAATTTGACGCAGCTTCTACCTGTGCCACTAATTGCTTCGAGTAAAACGGTTAGAGATGAACAACTACATTTACATCCACATAATACTCTGTAAGCCACTTCAAGGATGTGTGGCAGAGGGGGTGAACCATCGCCAGAAATTCATTATCAATCAGCTTACTATCATAAAGGCATGCGAAAAAATACAAATACATACATACCTACTTACAATGAGGTACAATGTTACCATCCCGAGTGCAGTAGTAGACGTTCAGTTTCAAGGCACTCGCAATATTGACTATAAATGACTATAAATAGGCAGCCCATTGTTTGTCAGTCATTCAGTTCAGCACTCATTCCTACAAAACTATTGAATTATTAACATTTATATCCTAAAGCATGTATGAGTTAGTACTGTTACTACATGTACGGAAAACATCATTACGTATTAATTTTTATATCAAAATCTACCATAACTATTGATTTTCCCATGCACTTTCACTGCAAGCTATTTCTGTTCCCAATTTTGTGAGGAAAAATGAATTTTTGAACCACTTTGACTCATACAAAAATCAAACCATGAACACCTACCCTTAATTGCTCCTAGCCACTATTCATCTGGCTAAGCTGGTTCCTAAGATGAATCAACCCATAAGGTAGACTTCTCTGTGGGTGAACTACTGACCGTAGGTCCCGGGTTCGAATTCAAGAGAAGGCTTTTGGACACCTGCAGCAAAACTTGAGGAAATTTTTCCCTAGATGTGAGATCATTCTGAGATACCACAGGTGATACAGAGATAGGAGCAGGCCCAGCTACCCTGATGTTCGAATTTCACTCTCGGTCTTGCTTAGCATTTTTGAGCTATTCCGTCGCCAACCAGACTAAACTTCGGGTTGATATGGACATTTTTTTAAAAACGGCCTGAAAGAAATAAATATATGATTCCGAATTTATTTTCATGATATGGGGACGGTGAAGAGAGTAACACATAAATGAGGGAAGAAAGGGAATTAGACGAAGTGCAGTGCAGTATAAGGAAGGTGGGATTTAAGCCCAAAATTTAAAAATTGAGCCGGGTTTCCTTATGCATTTAATTTTTACCTAGTGGCAACAATACAGTTCCGTCAGATATAAGCCTGTCGACATAAATAAAATGATTTCTTTAATACTAAAACATTCTACATAAAACTTTCTATAATTTGTAGCTCAGGCTCATTAACTATAATATTAAATAAGAAAATACACAATGAATCAAGCATAGAATATTAAATTAGCGAAAAGAGTTATTTAAACAAATGACGTGGAATAAATAAAAAATAAAAGTCATTACATATTAAACATCGTATGTCCATAAATAGTTCTTAGGTAAAGATTCTTAACATATGCTGCTTTAAATTCTTGACTGCTATCAAAATAGTAGATGTGAAATAATATATAACGAAGTCTTTCTCCATATTTGTCATTAAATCTTGGCACTCTATTCAGCCCACATAATAGCCAATCGGTGAAATAGTTACTAAATATAGGACTGTGTACTCGACGGTAATGCCTGCCTGGTTTGGAGTTAGCCCCGATCTTGTTTGGACTGCCAGAGAGCCCTGTAGATGTAGAAGAGCAATTCGACTATCTCAGAGATCAAGACTTAAGCCGTGCGAATACGCCCAAATACGATTAATGGGGTGAAGTACATTCCTTCATTCGTGAAGATGCTTGATGATAGATATGTCCAGCGTCTGAATTACGCATATCTCAACCCGTTGGCCACTTAATGTCAAATACTTATGATATCTTCCTTAAATAAAAATAAATTTAAGCATTTCATTAGCCGGTGATAATATTTGAAGGAGAATATAATAATATCTCGGGAAATAATTACGGGGAATGAGTCCACTATTTCATAAATAGTTCTATGCAAATACGTTACATTGGTTAAAATAGGATTGAAAAATTTCAACAAACGGTTGAGAATGATTTACTGCATTACCATCTACCACTTTTTCTGCTCTGAGAAAATGACGTTTGAATCTTCGTCTTACAATTTATGTTTCTAATTTTATCTTAATGATTCAACCTACTACTATTACTGAATATTTGGATTGTAGTTCCCGCTGGATAAAATAATTAGTTTTTAAGGCCTCACTGTGGGAGCACTGTTCCCTTCTTAGTGACCGAATTATTGATGGATGTATCACCAATCTTTCTGTTACTTTTATACGTTACCCTTCGTACTTTCCACTCAGTATGCATGCTCATATCATCACTCCGTTCATATTGACCCTCCTCCTCTCAATTTTCTTCCCTAAGGAACGCGTTGGCACATTCTTATTTTTTTCTCTTTCCATCGCTCGAAATCGTCCGTGATCGACCGACGGGGGCGCATGTGAATTCCCAGAAGACCTGACGTACACCGACGCCCTTGACGCTATCTTCCAATTATCCATCGTGTTCCGCGATGCTCGGACACGGGATTTCGTTCCATGCCTCCTCGCCTCCCTATAACCCCCCTGGGCCTGCTTGTATTACAAGCTTGGTAGACGTTTGAAAATGGGAACCTATATCAGGCAGTGGTCTAATCTTTGTACTGAATCTCTGAAGTAAAGTTGTAGCTGATCCATTTGCAGCTGGCGTTATAAATATATGTCTAATGTCGCGTATTACGCTTGAATTCAAATTTCTATTCGATCAGAGAAAGAAGATGAGAGAGAGTCGCACGGATAGACATTAAATGTCTTTCTTCCTACGAGCATTAAGGGATGACGTTAGGAAGCATAGTAACCAAATCACTGGGCCGGTGTGATGTCGTCTGTAGTCCATCTAAAAAATGTCATTTTCGCAACTAACTCATTCCAACTGCGCCTTTGTCTGTTTAGTGGGAATCGTGAAGATTGAAAACAGAGAGCACTTCCATTACACATTTGAAACCTACTCTTTGAACAAAGTTTCGTGTGTGGAATTGCAGAGCCCTCTGTATTCAATCTTCACGATGGATGAGTAACTCCAAGTTAACGCCTGAGACCGTTTCCTTGATTGCGAGTCATAATTTAACGTATTTAAATGAATCTCAAGCCTATTATTATTGTTACTGAATTATTAATTTACTCACTATTTATCATCATTTTTTATTGGTAACATATTTATATTAATAATACCCCACGGTGAGAACTTCGTCCCCATATGTACATACATTCCATGGATCAAAATGCAGAGATATTTTTCTGGCCATGGTATTGTTCTGTTTTGTATTTGATCTAATATATAATGCCAATTTCCGTATGTGTTTTGTCTCAACCTCGCTTAAATTAATACCTATGATTATTATTATTACCAAATATTGTATTGGCACGCAGATACGCACGAATTTGGATGTACGTTCTTAGTGGATACATAAGTAATACTATTAACGTATTAAATTTTATTGCATCTATTAGAGAATGCATGCAATGCATGTTTGATGGTCATTCCCTGCCCCACACCCTCAAGATGGTTTGCTATATGATCCGTAGATGTAGATGTTTTTCCTTTCCCAACAATCCCTCCCAACACCGTATGCAGCCCTCCCCCTCCCACTTTCCCCCCGCCAGATCCGCGCTGGACTTCTCCCATAACATCATCATCATCATCGCCATCATCTTCCTTGTCCGACTCACCGCCCTCGCTCCGGCCGAGACGGGCGCCGAGCGTAGAAGAAGACGGAGTTCTCCCCAACTAACCCTCTCCCTCTCTCTCTCTCTCTCTTGAGTGAAAAA
This sequence comes from Platycnemis pennipes, assembly GCA_933228895.1. Taxonomy (NCBI): domain Eukaryota; kingdom Metazoa; phylum Arthropoda; class Insecta; order Odonata; family Platycnemididae; genus Platycnemis; species Platycnemis pennipes. The sequence continues at coordinate 62,234,487 of OW121853.1, forward strand.
AGACCGTGGAGACCCATAATGGAAGATTGACTAGGGGAGATACGGCAGCGGACATGAGTGGTCTTTCATGAGATGGAAGGCTTTTGGCGTGCAAGGGGATGGATGGATAGGTGGGTGGGTGGTGTGGAGAGTGGGGTGAGGGGAAGGCAGAGGGGGGATGGGATGGAGGTGGGGGAGGTGGTTGGAGTGGGGGTTGGGGGGAGGGAGAAGGGTGGGCAGTGGCATCGAAGGCCGGGAGAATGGGAAAATGGAGATGATTAGCGCGGAATGAAAGTACAAGAGGGGCTGAGATGAGAATTTAAAAGCTTTGACGGGGTCCGGTTTTAAAAACAAATTTAGTGCTAACTTAACCTTAAGATCTTTATTAGTACGGTAATGCATCTCCATTCTCCGCCGGGTATGTTTTTTTTTAACCGTTTTCATTTTAATAGGTTTCGTGGAATTTGAGGAGAGGTCTGACGGACGATGGGGCAGTCCGTTCGCAGTGATTTCAGAGCGTTGCTTGTTGAGAGGGCATTGGATTGGTCCTCGTCTGATGAATTATTTTCTAGCGTGGGACAAATTCGAGTGGTTTAATTTAAAATCCGAGCAATTTTTACACAACATTTTAATTGCTTTTATGAAAATGGCTAGCTTCATTGCACATCACGATGACGTAGTGCCTGCTAATATTTCTATTGACCTTACCATTTCACTTTATCGAATGTTAAGCGATGTTAAGCGAGGGCAATGCTATTAGAGCTTCCGAGTGTATTTCTGTCCCATTGGAATCTAGCACAATACTGAGTGGTATAACCGCCAAGTAGTAGTGCAGTGCAAATGGTATGAACTCATTGGTATGTTGGCAGTTTCATTGAAAAAACAAATGCCGTTTCCTTCCGTATTTCTCCACTCTCCTGCTGTGAGTGTTACTCTGTTACCAGAACCAAGCGCGATGATGATGCGTCAATGAAGATGCATTTTATAATGTGGACTTATATTCTGAAAGGCGGTAATGTGGTGAGTTTCTGTGATATTTTTGGTCAGGTCTATTGTATAAAATGGGACCAGACATTTGCCTCTTTTTACAATCACGTTTACAATCTTATTATACAATATCGGTTAGGAAAATTATCGAAGCATTAGCAGCAGCAGTACAGTATACGAAGATACTTTATATTTAAGGTGAATTCGATTTAATGTCGAATTTGTTAAATGTGAATTTTATATTAAGAATGAAACCGTAATGTTTACTAATAAGGTTTATTGTAATACTGACCTAGGTTTTGATTTTTTGATATTATGCATGCCTGGATTTTGTTCACTTCCTACCACACACTCTTGCGTAGGCTTGCAGGGTGTTGTGTACCTGTAGATGTGGTCTATAGCGTCAGCAAAACGGGTGCTTACTTGGAATAATCTGGAATCACCGTTCTCATCAAACAGTAAATTACTCTCTTACAGCATGCATGTAAATTTCGAGTGAAAATACGAATTGTAAATACATTTTCGTGAGTTCAATGCGTGGAAATGAGAACGAAAGTGAAAAAATTTCATAATTGTTATGAATGTCTTCTGAAAATAACCGAAGATTCATTTTACATTTAGTGTCGGAGTGTTGGTAATTTCAAAGCCATGATAAGATGGCCAGTACTGAGTTGTATTTATATCATGGGACGCAAATTATTTCCACCGAAAAGGTTAAAGAATGGATAGCTGTAGAAAATCTTCTCGGGTTTTTCACCGGGTCACGTTGTCCATGGCCGACGTTTCGGTGCTCGACCCGGGCATCGTCATCAGGGCAGATGAGTCCATTGATGAGACATATTCACTCATCTGCCCTGATGACGGTGCCGGGGTCGAGCACCGAAACATCGACCGTGGACAACCTGACCCGGTGGAAAACCCGAGAAGATTTTCTACTGCTAGTTCGCCGGAAAGCATTCGAACTTAATGGATAGTTTTAGTAAGTACTGCTTTTCAAAGAATATCCGTTATTCTTAGGTCTCTCTCGTTTGAACTCTCCGAGAGCAGCTAGTAAAGCATGTATGTTTTCTTATAGTCATGATTTCCCCCTTTTAATTATGGTTTTGTGTTGCAAATAAAAATCAGGAGCAGCATAATGGAGACATTTTGTTTTAATCCACTCACTTTCTGCAGAACTCAGTTACTGAAATTAAAGTATTTTGTTTGCAAAATTGGAATAATTTTAAAAAAAGAAACATAGTATATACGCTAAAAATTAGGTGGCCAGCATATACACTGGCCAAATATGGTCTTTACGGCGCCTATTCTGAACCTCTGCAATACGTGGGAGCGCGTCACGAGGTATCAACGGATGCCCAGGGCACTGCAACGCCAGTATTATGGGACTTGGAAATGGTGATTCGACCAGTCATAACTCTAAAAATACTGTCGCTTTTGCATTCTGCGGTATTTTTCCAAACGGTGACGGAAGACGAGAGGGATACGCTAACCCCAGTAACTTGCGATGGTGATGTCGTCACGTCACTCACGAGCGTCACTATTTGCGCCTTGAGAGGCTTTCACGCCATTCCGCACGAATAGTTCCCGCTGGGCTGGAGTCGAGAAATCACTAAGCAGCAATCCTTGTAACGGTTGAAAGGGATGTGATTTTGACCTCGTGACCTTTTCGACGGGTAAGAGGGCACTGCATGGATTTTCACCGCGGACAGTACCGCTCGGGAACTCAAAGTTCCAAGAGTAGGTACCTATATTTATCAGGCTCTTTGAATAGCATCAACCTCGTTCGGAAAGAGATTTTTCTTCTGTTTTTATGTTTTTCTAGGTCTCTACTCAACTATATTGAGTAGAGACCTAGAGGTTTCTCCTTTATTTTCAATTTATTAATGCGGCTTAGGAAGGGTCGTGATTTTCCCCGAATAGCTTTGGATAAGATTCTCCTGACTATGATGTATCACAGCAAAATCTGGGTCTCAATAATTAATTCATGAATGGAAACGGTAAGTTACTTTCGCATAAATCACTGTCCGCAGTCCACGGGGTAGGATAATCCACTGGATAGGATAATCCACTGGATAGGATAATCCACAATCGCCTGCGATTGGATAATCCAGTGGAGAGAGCTGCTTCAAACCAATGTTTGGATTGTTGGCCTATGATGATGATGAAGACACTATTGGTTTCACCAAAACGTGAACCTCCCGGCTAACCCTAGCTTTAAAAAGTATTCATTTTTCACCACCTAATAAGAGTAAAACCTATCTTTAAATCTGGAAGATAGCAATTTATTTCCATTCCCCTCAATTTTTGAGATCCTAATATGATTTATCTTTGGTTACCTAAAACTTATTGCTTATTTGAATTAGTTTTCAATCCATTCACTTCCCCGAAATCAATATTTTCGATTGGTCTTGTAGTGCTAGCTTTGAATTCCGAATTAATTCCAAATCACTTAAAGTTTCAATATGTCATTGTGTATCTTCCGGTGACGAAATAAACGATTGTATATCTTCCGGTGACGAAAAAATATTTAGATATACGATTTATATTACGGTAAACTTCATAATAGGAGTAAGAGCGATAGGAAAATTAGGGAAAGATCCAAATTCTATTTCACCCCTATGACAGACAGTGGCTGAAAATAAGCGTATTGATACTAGGAGACCAATTGTGTAATACATCTGCAGCTCTCAACTGTACTACTGTAGTGTCGGAAGATTACTGGCCTCCCATCCCGAGGGCCTGGGTTCGATTCCCGGCAGTGGCGGCTGTTTCAGTGGCAGACCGGTCCCTACTATAGCGCCTAGTGGAGGGAATTTCCGGTTCAGTATTCCGTACGTCAAATGGGAGGTATCGTGGTGCCCTTGGCGCCTGTCGTTAAGAATAGAATAATGCCGAAGCCGGGTTTCTCTCCACAAATAGTTTTACAGCAGTTTTGACGAATGATTAAATCTTAAAGGGGGGGAAATTACAGAAAAGAATAATCTAGTGTATATGAAATCGCATAATGCCGTCATGTGTATGCGTATCACTTCGCATTTTATCCAGCGGCAGATGGAGAATCTCGTTTAAATAGGTACTTTCTGTTTATTATTTCGAATTTCAGTTATCTGTTTTATAGAATGAAAGAGCTTGAATAGTTACCTAATGGGTTTATATGGGGCAATGAATGATTAAAGAAACCTTGAATTTCCATGTTTTAATATTGTGGCCAGGATATTTGTTCTTAGTTTAAGAAACTTATGCTAGGATTAGAGTCAAATCTGAGCCATTGAGACAGGTTATTTATTGTTGGTTTAACGTGAACCCAATGCTAATCACTATTTTATTAAAATTTTCCATGAAAAGGTCAGGGAAGTTATATATAAGTATAGGAGGAAGAAAACTTGGATTATTAATATTTATTCAAAAATTCGTGATTTCTGGCAGCGAAAAGTGGATAAACATTCTACTGGACGTTGCTGGAAGTTTACTACTGTAGTGGAGGAGACTATTTCAGTGGGCATACATCTACATAGTACTCTGTAAACCCCTAAAATGTGTGTGGCACCATGTAAACCCCTAAAAGAGTGTATGTGTGTGTGGTGAATTTGCATCAAACCTGCATTACTCATCATGCACAAAAAGGATTAGCAATAATATAATCGTGTAAACTTCAATTTTAAAAGAAGACAAAAATAGCAAAGCAAGCATGGAATATCATGCTGTTAGTTGGGTTGGCTTAAAGTCCTTATACTAATATTCTACTACCAATGCTATCCATTGATACACTTGTATTTAGACTTTTGGATATATTTATAGCTATTCATACCCATAATTTTACGAGGAAAAAGGACATTTTGAATCAGTGAGTTCGGCAATCAATTCCTCTAATTTTATGATATGGTCCGGTATACCACAGTAAGTTGGAGGTTGCCAAATAATTTTGACGCCATCGGTGAAAATACTGCATTGGAATTTATTTAAGAGATTAAGTCTAAATTTCAACCTATGGTCTGATAATGATTCCCGTTTCAGTTCATCTAATAGACTGGTTACACTAATATAGTTATCATACGGTCCCATTACAAATCTTGCCGATCTTCGCTGCACGCGCTCCAGTTAATTTTTTAAGCCTATTTCTTAAAGATCCCATACACTGGCAGCGTATTTCAAATGAGGCCTAACAAGGGAAAGGTATCATGTACATGATCGCCACATTTTCCCAGTACTCTTTTGGTGATAATAATAATAGCGTAATATCTAATGCTGCTGTGAAACATCAAATATCTTTTGCACTCGAACTACCTATTTAATTTCTCAGCATGGTCAAATATGTATTTAATGGCGTTAAATGGAAGATGAGATTGGGAAAAGTAAGGGGGTTACGGTTAGTTTTTTGTATCGCATAATGCTCGAATTTTACGTCGACCAGGAAGTGTTATTTTTATAGCCGCAAGCCTCTCTCTCTCAGTGTGGGGTCCAAAGGGAGGGCCGCACAAAGTGAGTAATGCGAAGGCTATACATCATGTGTCCAATTAGAGCAAGACCGTTGTTTTCACAGGCTCCGATGCCCACGGCGAAGCCGGCTCTAAGCCTCGCTTAGCATCTAACCGAAACGTGTAAAAAATTCCATTGCGGCCGACTTTATACTTTCTCCGCGCATATGGAACTGCTAATCTTAAAATGATTTCAAGCTCTTCCAAGCCGCAGGAATATCAAAGAGTGGAAACGGTATTATTTTTGTTTTACGACAGAACGTTTCAGGTCTCGCTATCCTTTTCCTATTCAAGCTTCATTCGTGGTCGAGTGATCTTAATTTTAAAAATTCATACTAATTTTTCATAAAATAAAATTTTAAGTTAATTTCGGAAACTAAATGATATGACATAAATCGAGTAATTTTTTATGCATCACTTTAATCTCAAATTACTTGTAATTCTAGGATAAAAATGATGTCTATATCTACTTATATCTGCTGACTACCCTATAATCCGTCTCGAGGGTGTGTGACAGGTGTGAGTTACCACCAAATATACACTACACACATATTGACTACAGTTTACACATACTATCACCCTAATGAGAGAACACATATTATGCGAGACACAAACTATAAACTCTACTTGTCATCCAAAACGCAAGGGTAAATATTTCTTCTACATTCAACAGGAAAGGTTTTGCATACATGTATTGTACCTGCATATTCGTATTTCATGAGCGCATGCTCGAACGCTCAAATTATCATGATCTTAATCTTATTTCTGTTCATATTCCAATCTTTAATATGAAAAACACGACCGATTTCATCCACAAGAGATTATCCGGTCAATCATTAGATATGATTTTTTACAAGCTTGAGCCATAGATCTCTGTGTGCCTCCTTAATACCTATTGATGTACTGCTCTAGCATGTCGCTATTTAAGTTCAGTAGCATCGTTTAAAACTGGTCACATTTCTATTATACCTTAGGACGGACTTCAACTTTACACATGTTGCGTATTATTTCATATTTTGCATTGGTTGCAATGTCATATTTTGATTTGGTTAAGAAAATTCCAATCACTTCTTTAATCGTAATATTTTGCATAGCATTTTGCTCATGTTGTCTCCAGGTGGTAGCCCGGTTGGTAATGTGCAGGTGTGGTAACTCCTAAGCTCAAGGGTCTTAATCCCGCAACGGAATGACTAGACGGTGCGATATGATATTAGAAGTAGGAGCACCTCAATGCCTAATTTTACTTCTAGTTCTTGGCCTCCAGTAAGGTAATGCGGCGTGAAAATAGCACCTTCTGACCTCATTGGATTAGCCAATTTAAAATGTTAGGATTGATTAGAAGTTATCCTAACCTACTTTAAAAATACAAATCGGTAAGAAGCCGGTATAAAGACCAAGACTACTCTTATCACTTTACATGAATATAAAAAAATGTTGAATATGACGATGGGTGCGCGTATATATTTACAGTTTTGATTTTTCTGGTGTTTAAACGAGTCTTTTTAGCTATTGACAAAAGAGTATTTTATTTTAATTACATGAAAATCCTTTTATGATCTGACATAAATAATTTGGCGTTGCACCTCTTTTAATGGGTGGGGAAAATAATTGATCGATTACAATAAAACTCTGCACAGCCCTTTCCACACTGAACCACCCCCGCCTTCACTAAATAAATTTCCTCTCGGCGCCCCACGCTCCTATTTTTTTTTTACGCCACCAACCCTCCGAAAGTTCTCTCGCTTCGTATTTCCTGAGGCTGCCGTGCTCCCTTGTCCTCCCTCCTCCTCTCTCTTTCCCTTCCTTCCTCTTTTTCTCTCTCTCCCTCCCCCTCAGTCCCCTCCCTTTGGTTTCCTCCCGCTGTTTTCCCCCTCCCTCACAGAGGGCGGCGGTGCCTCATTCCCCATCTCCCGCCGACAGTCTCGTTGGAGACGTCTCAATCGGGAAGAGGGCGCCAGCAAGGTGCCGAGTCACGGGAGGAGGATCGATCAGGGATCTCATTTCGAACCAACTCTCTCTATTTCCCTCTCACGCCCAACCTTCTTTTCCCTGGTGTGTTGGGAGCCTGCTGCGAGGGAGGGAAAGGCGGCGATGCTGGTATAAGTGGAGGGGGTGAAATGTTGGGGGGAGTGGGGAGGGGCGGAGAAAGAGTGGATGGATTTGGGTGGAGCTGTTTGTGGTCGAGTGATGAGGAATTTCTTGTACTTATGCATATGCAACGCTCTCTTCCCTCTTTTGGACATGTGATGGGAAACCTAGTACGAAATTTAACAACGAAATATTTCATCATTACGTAAACAGTGCCTAAATGATGTACATCCTACATATGGATAGACAATACGTTTACCTTATGCAACTGCATCTTCACAATAACCTACAAGCCACCGTTGTATTGTGTGGCAAGGGGTGAACCAACCAACACAAGGCATTCATCGATACCAATAACTCAAAACTCATGTTTGTTACTACATTACGGATTCAATGGTTAATCTATATTTCTAAATCACTTGTATTCACCAATGAATACTATGAAATAAGAAACTACAACTTACAACATTGTCACCGATGTAAAACCATCACCCTCCACTAATATTTGAATTTTTTCTATGCTGTGAATAATGAAGTGGATAACTCTTAATTTCCAACAGTAATGGGAAAATTGGGCAAAAGTGTACTATACTGCTCTAACTATTCTATTTTTCCCCTGGTAGTATTAACCGTTACTTAGTAGAATTATACGAAATAGTACATGATTAGTGATAACTGTCACACACCGGTGAGGTGGTTTGTACTCAGTAGATGTGGATTTGAAATAATAGCAATAATTAAAATGGCAAAGTGCAGGACTCTTCTGCGAAACGAATTTGATTGCGCTCTCATTTAGCTTACGTGTGATTGCGATGGAATGGCAATGTTAATTTAGATTGCACGCTTGTAATCATAAGAATCTTCATCTTTCAAGTCATCGGCTACTGGGTTAGTTTGACGCTACTCTCATGTCGGCTTTCATTTCAGCTAATCTCTTCGTATGTTCATATATCACGCCACACTACATTATTTTGAATTAAGTGTGCCAGGCATGAAAAATTGAAGCGTCGGAAACTACCTCGTCTCACATGTTGATGACGTTTTTATATTCACACTTTGAAATTGTATTGACTTTTCAGGATCTCAACTTTCCTAACATCAGATCGTACGTATTCGCAGCGTGGATATTTCCTAATATCAATTTAACTTTGCCGAATAGATGAACTAAATTAGAGCATCCTTTTGACAGAATCTCCTCGCAAAAATACCTCTCTAAGCCCGAGGGATTAGGCGTTAAACTAAGGATCCCGTCGTTTTAATACCATCTCTACTTTTTTCCACGCTTCGAAAAACCCAACCTATATCACTCAGTCCACCTAGTGATAGATGTGACCTTAGGATTAGGATGGATAAGACCTCCCATTATCACCATACTTGGGCAGTAGGACGCATAAATTAATGTTGCTATGCTAGCTGCCGTAACCCATATAGGCAATGCGTGAGAAAAAGGACGGGTATAAGAACGGTGACGAAATGAGGAAAGGTAAGCAAACATTTTGATACACGGAGTTTATACCGATACCGCTGGCTTGTGACCGCTTTTAGGCATGGTAGTTTTGGGTTTTATTTACTGAGACGGCAAAGATTATACCCCACCGTATAATCTAAAATATTAACTGTAGGATAAATACAAAAGTCGTGCTCTGGAGGGGTGTGTTTATAACCGTCGGGATTTTCTCGATTAGTTAACCAAGGAGTCACGCAGTACATACACGAACGATTCGCAAACTTGGTGAGTTTAAAATCTCGTTCATTTGTTTCATTTGCGTTTTTCTCATCCGTTTAGAGCATACAACTCCCGGATGTGAAAAACTCGAGTGAAAAAAAGTGAGATTGTCATGAGCAATTCCAATACACCAACTTTACAAGCCATTCGTGTTTGTGCTACGTGGCTAGTTGGTTTTTCAAAATGTTGTTGAAATGCACTATAAGTATAATGATTAATATTTCTGAAATACATCATTCTGAAGTGAAAAACTATTTTTATCTTTTCTTTCATTTCTTTTTGCAGGAAGAGAAATTCCTGCTTTCCTTTTGACCTTCTTAGCACTTTTATTGGTCTGATTGAAGTCCAATCCTATTTAGTCTGCACTTCGGGCAGAGAACTAATATACCAGACTAGCATGACAAGAATAAGCAGAGGAAATGTTAACTGTTGAGTTCCAGCCTTCTCATCATTGTTGGGAAGCTTTCTTGGTAAGTAGGATCTCCTTTCAAGTAAAATGTCTGGAGTGACTGGTGTCCACTCCGCGGCCAGATGTTGTACGGGGTCCAGGGAGAAAAATTAACGTAAAGTCTTTATCTCAATTCAAAGTTAAAGGATATGCATGTTTTTTTAATGAGTCCCCATCTTCATTTGCTGCGATGCATTTCATTGCCCTCCTTTTTTAAGAGACTACATTGGATATTGCTATCCATGAAACATAGTTTTGATCTTAAAAATGAAATATTTTTTTTTAAGTGCGGCCCAAAGCAATTCTTTCGCAACTAAAACCGCCCACTTCCGTACAAACTCTAGATGTCCTCAGTCTACTAGTAGACTATAATTTTACTTCGTGGCTTCCACTTTTATCTGTTTATCAGGTTTCTAGAGAAAACTTTTGGTTATTGGAAATTGTAGCCTCCAAGTCCATTTGCTAAATTACAGAAATAGGGTAAAATTACATTTGAGTAAGCCCTTATGTGTGGGTCAACGTCATGGCATTCTCAAGCTTCTCCTTGGTATCTTTTCGTAAAGGGTGCGAGAGGCTTTTTTTCAGCTTTCTTGATTATATGTGACGTTTTTATGACTTGCATAGTAACCATCTATCATGAACGCGGTTTGTAGCTCATCCCTTTCATAAATCATAAATACAATTTTTAATACGAGTTCATTTGTGACTCTGTGAGTGAAATCAACTTAGAAATTCGTGTCTTTAGTTTGCCGTTTAAAATTTACAGCCATGAGTAATAACAATACTAAGCCACTCAGGAGTGAAGTCTAAACCCTGTGAATGTATATCAGCCGAAATAAGTTTTTAAGCGATAAATTTTCTAATACCAACACCCGAATGCAGTAGCACTTATTATGAACCCAAGCATTTTCCATCAAATGCAGTTTAATAACTCGAAAGCAAACGCCAGTTCATGTCCTCATTTTACAGTCATTTGGTTAATCGGGATAAAGTCGCATCTTATATTTGCTTTTCTAAGAATATTTTTAAAACAACTTTGGTGAGTATCACTATAAAGTTCCTTTGATGGTTAATTAGTGGATGATCTCTTTTCCTGTGACATTAAAACTATATTGAGAACCCTAACGTGGTAGTGAATCCAAAGAATTACGTAACCGATTAATAAAAACTATATTTTTCATATTTTCTCACCCTGTAGTTGTTCGAACCTGGTGCATTCTGTATTAGAAATATTGCTCTTTTATTTCGTGGTATACTCTTTTACTTGCATAAACGTTGTGCATTTTTGTCTATGAAACACCCTTACCAATCATATTGGGGAGTCCACATAGGGGATACTTTTAGAGAAATCTGTTGATGTAGATGTAAATAAGGACAGTTACCAAATCCGTCATTGTAAAAAGAATTCTGAATAAGTGAGGAAGAGATCCAAAAATAAATATATTTTGGATACTGTGAATAGAGGTGGGATAAAAGTTGATCAGAATAGAAAATAGTGTAGTATAGAACATTTGGAAACTGAAGAGCAAAGGAGAGCTGAGGTAATCCTCAGATACCAACCCTGGGAACTTATTTTTTTAACAGCATTGTTTTGCGCAGACCGATGCTACTGGACACAAACGTTTGACGGACCAAAGTGCGGGCGGTGGTGTCGCAATGGAGATGGTCAGGATCTGATTGGCGGCCATTTTCTGCTTCCTCTTTCCACGCAGCACCGACCGCGGTCGCCTGATTGAAATCGTTTGACGGGAGACTTTTTTTCGACCAATCAATCAACCCCTGACCCCTCTCCGATTCACTCCTCCCCCTCCCAACATATTCACCAGGATTGGGGTGGGGAGGGAGGCAGCAGTATCCTGTTTCCCCGTTTCCTCATCCACATCTCGCGATCATCCCCTTCTCCATTGTCGCGACTGCATCCTTTCTGTCTCACCCCCTTCCTCCCTCTCTCCCTTTCTCTGTTCAGTTTCGCCTTCGAATGTTTCTCACGATGTGTAGGTAATGCTTCCATAGGGGTTGGGTTACAGGGGGAGGGTGTATGGCGAATGCGGAAGCGAGCTGAACTCTGCGATCGCTTGCTCCGTCGAATACGTCCGGGGTGTGGGCGGACAGCAATCTTCCGAGGCTATGAAGGGAAAGGAACTTCATCTCGCAGGATATTTCTCATCTCACCACCAACAAGGGATCCAATTCTGATGCCGATATAGTAATGGGAATGGCAGCAGAAACGTAAACCTCTCCGAAAATGAACCTACTCCTGAACTTAACCTATCTGCTGTCAGGGAGATATATGTGGGTCGAAATAGAGACAGTGATAGATTAGACAGTAAAATTCCAGGGTGGGATTTGGAATTGGGATGGTAGATATTAATGGAGAACGCTAGTCTGTAGTGATGACGATTTCCAAATCTTCTCTCAGTTGCTGATTCGATCTTTTCTGAGCTGACCATGAGAAAATTTATGCCATATTCGAGTAGAATTTATCTGTTTATTAGATTCTAATAATAACAATTTTAATGTCTCCGGTATAATCTGGAGGGAACGACGGTTTCATTCTCGCGAGTCTCCTCTGTCACTGGAGAGTACTAAATATGTAAACTCTGATATGAAAAGTATCTACATCCTGATGTACTTTGCAAACTGCAAGCCATCTCAGGATGTGTGGTAGGGGATGAAGAATCACTAAACAGCAGTAAATAAATGCACTGATTTTTACAATACTACTTAATGATTACATAAAAATTTTAGTTAGACGCGCACCACAACATTCAACTGCGTAAATTATAAGTTATTACCAAGAAATGCTATGTATGATATATTAATGGATTGGGTGTTTGTTTCAATGTATTACTTTATCATTACTATTAGGCAAGCAATGTAGCATAAAATAAAATCGATGGTCGGCAAGTTTACTTGGTGGAATTTACTTAGTCATAGTAAAGATAAAAGTACTTGGTTGATTCCACAATTTATTTAGATAGACTACTGGTATTCAACCTTTCAACCGGTATATCAACCTTTACAGTTCATAATCTTCTGATGAAGGCTGTAAAGGTTGAAACTGGTAGAGTCTATCTAAATAAATTGTGAAATCAACGAAGTACTTTAAGCTTTACTAAGTAATGTAGCAGTTAACAAGATATTATAGTTAAGAACTTCTTTCAGATAGATTCAAGAATTTCAAACAGGCCGCGATAGAGATGACCTGTGGAGATCCAGGGGAAATAAGGATGTCTTAGTAGCTTAATTGGACAAAGTACCTGGTTGGTTCGGTTCCGGTTCGGGCTTGATTACCAGTCAGGGTAAATTTTTTCTTTGAGAAAATTCTTCTTTCAGATGGGCTACTGACTATTTTGCCAATATTAAACTGACGTAAACGGCTATAATACTTTCTATTATGACGTATTATTTTTATTTATCGGGAAAATATACATGCTATCAGACTATACGAGTCTCTCTAATTGTGCTTCCTTGAAGTAATCGGGAAATTTTCGGGCGTTCTCAGTGCGTTTCTAGAATCGCAATGGGCAGCCGCACATGGTGCCTAACCGGAGAAGATTTCATCCCATGTGTGTCTGTTGCCCTTAGTTTTTTGTTATAGACCCCGAGATAAAATGCCTAAAGTGGTAGTTGTGGGAGAGCAATGAATAAATAGTTTAAATACGAATGATACTGAATGGAGTTTGACGATAATTAGTGGAGCGATGATATCACGTAATGAAAAAACACACCTATAACTCCAGGAAACGGTAAACCTCAATATAGTGAAATCTATGAGCAGTTTAAAAGTCATTCCTTGGGTAAAACAATGAAGGAAATGGTGTAAATTGCATGTATATGGCCCCATTTCCTATAGGTTTAGTAACCCTATTCCCAAAGATAAATGAAAAGTGTGTTTCTACTCCCCCACTTTCCTTGGCAAGGAGATATTCGAAGATAAATACAGTGTAGTGCTTAAAGATAAAAGTGGGTTGCCACTTTCGCCTAGCACTATACAAGAAACGGGACATAAAAGTGGTTTCAATGTTGATTTTTGAGCAGATGTGATGAAAGTTTTAAACTGGCTGTATATTGAAATTTCTGAAACCACTAGACATTCAATTTTACCTGTGTATTTACTTTTATGTTACAATTTTAAATGATTCCACTGAATTTCAATGTTTTATTTTGCTATGATGTCAACTCTGACTATCTTCCTTGCCTGCCCATCCATAGGGGTCATTACTTTTTGACCTTATTTCTGCCCTCCTCATCCCCCCCCCCCCCCCAACCTTCAAGCCTTCCCGAACAACCCCTTCCCCACTTTCCTACACACCTCCCCAAACTTCTCTCAGTTTCTCTTTATATGTAAGGCCTGCAAGCTATCGTTCTTCAACTATCCTTGACAATGCTGCTTAGCCGTCGAAATTGATAGGATTTTAATAAATCACTTCGGAACCACATTAGGTGTGTTTTTTCATTATGGTAATTAATAGACGATTTGATGGACAAGTTGTATACCCCACGACATGTCGTCCGTGATGGTGATGCCAAGGATGGGCGATGTATCCCGTGAGTCTGAGACGGCGGCGTCGCGAGAGACGCCATCACATCTCCCCGGAGAGCGGAGACATCCTCTCGCTGGCGTCCGCCCCTCCCCGTACCGCGCCCAAACAGGGTCCCGCCCACAACCCACACGGTGCGGGCGGCGGAGCGGGGGATGGTGCGGTGGCGATGGGGTAGGGAGGTCAACTATCCATGAATGAGTTGATGTCATGCGGGGAGTGTCGCGGTCAGGGGGCCGAGACGTGACCAATGAACCGCGAAACAGTGGGAGGGAAAAATCAAGAGTGCCGCGGACACTTTTTTATGGGTCTTGTCCATGCTCCCTCCCCTCCCCCCTCCTTACGTCTCCACCACCCTCATTCTCTTCTTCCCTGGTCCTCATTGTTGCGCCGTGATGGCGGAAACGATGTTCAATAGCTAAGTATACGTGGAGCCATATTGGCGGGTGTCGTTCATATGCTGTTTCTATTATAACCTGATTAATGGTATCGCTCGTGCGTGCCTGGTCATGGTTTCATCCCCGGCGGTGCTCTTAAAATGACTCAACCAAAATGATTTTATAGTTAACAGCTTTAGTTTTCATATTAAACCCATGATAACTTTTCGTTTAATTCTAAGGGCGGGGAAAATGTTGATGTGGTGATTAGATAACTTTCAATCTCGAAAGCTCAGGGTTTGAATCCTGGTAGTGGTGGACGTTTATTAATGCTTTACCTATACCTACTTGAGTGCTGTGTCGAGAAAACTTCATGTTCACTACTCCGCCCGCCGTATGAGATGCTAAACTTTGGACCCATTGGCGCCTTCGTTAAAATCCTGCTAATTCCGAAGCCCAGTTTCACTGCACTCCTCTGTACGCTAAAAAATAACTGCTTATAGCTAATTTTCCCCATTTGTAAATGGCTCGAATGACCTCAGTTGCTTGGCATCAATCCAAAACTACTACCAAACAATCTATTTTAGCATATTGTGCGGATGAATGGTTCACTTACCTATTTACTGTCAGGGAATAGAGTTGAAAATGAATCGGCAAAACACAGAATGACTGTTTCATTATTGATTATCTAAATTTCCTCTTTTTACCCTGGGTCAAACAAAATGATTCCCATATGCATCCTAATAGAATGAGGAAAAAGTAAAATGGTAATTAATTTGGGCATGAATAGCATTTTAAATAATACCCTCTCACTTGTACTGGAATATTCTGTGTACAGCTATAGTTGGAAAAATATATTTTAACACGTTGTGCGTTGCCATCAAACGGAGCATATTCAAGTTTAGTTCATTTACATTTTTATGAATGCATTCATATGAATAATACCTTACCATGAATACATAATTGAAAAGGTCAAATTGCAATGTCATTTTTTAATCAGACTGACCATCATTGGGAGAAACAAGAAGTAAATAATCAGCTGAATAACGCAGACGAAAAAGGATTATTCTATCCTACGATAATCCTACTCTGTAACAGAATGCACAAACATAGATGCAAGTAAGCACATTATTCCTACTTAAATCCGGGGCATGCAACTTTATAGCAAAGAGTCGTGAACAATAGCTATGAAAGAAAGGCTAGATATGAAGCATATAAAATGAATTATTTTATAGTAAGGAAAGAAAATCGTCGATTTGATTGACGTGGTAGCTAAAGAAATCCTTGGACAAGCAGGAAAAGAATTAATGAAAA
This sequence comes from Platycnemis pennipes, assembly GCA_933228895.1. NCBI lineage: Eukaryota > Metazoa > Arthropoda > Insecta > Odonata > Platycnemididae > Platycnemis > Platycnemis pennipes. The sequence goes on from OW121853.1 coordinate 62,250,425, forward strand.
TGCTGAAACAGAGAAAAGAATATGAAGACTCTGATTTATTTTGAAACAGGATGGACACATGGAGGTGAGAAGTGAATGGAAGGAGTTGCGAGTAAACACCTTGGATGAGTGACAAGGCGCTAATCTTGTTAGAGATTGGTTAAAGAAATGAATTACATAGGTACATATGACGATGATGTAATAATACGTTCGATGAATCTATCAGGTAGGTATATAAATCGTGCGAAGAGCCATACCTATCTTAGGACTGATGGCCTATGGTGTGATGAAATGTGCTGCTGAAAGTTGATAAAATTAAAAAGCATCCCGTTGATTAGGTGGCTAGAGTACTGGCCTTTCATTCCGAGGGTTTGAATCCCGGCGGTAGTAAATATTTTTCTTTGGTATACGAGTTCCTACTTGAGTGCTGTGTGGATATCACTTCAAGTGCAGCACTCCGTCCGTAGAATAGGAGGTCAAACCATGGGCACCTTGGCGCCTTTTCGTTAAGGGCTGGCCAATGCTCTCTCCGGGTTTTTCTCTACTTTTCTCATACAAATTATACTCTTTCAAAAAACACACACCTAGTCTAAATGGCCCTAGCTGCCGGTCATCTGCTCAACAAATACAGCAACAATTACCTGTAATACGTTTCCTTTCGTTTTATCTAAACTTTATTTATAAAAGTTTATAAATATGCATAAAATGTATTGTCTTCAACCGTGGGTAAGTCCTGGGGGTCGTATTGTCCCTTTCGGAGCCTCCCCCTGCTCTTCTCTCCAGATTGGCCCCGAACCGAGCGGCCGGCTCATTCAGTGGCGGATAATCACTTCCCTTGGTGTAATTCGAAGCTGACGGGCGGCGCATCGTCCTATCGTCGTCCTTGGAACACCCATTTCTCCCTCTGGTCAATGCATACGCCCTCAGACGTTTATCATTGATTCATGTCGCTTCCCACCTCTTCGCCCTCCTCCATTTGATCAACCACCCACTTCCTCCTCGTCTCACGAATCATCTCCCTTCATCCTCTCTATCTCCCCCCTCTCTCTTTCTCTCAGTGGCTATTTCCGTCTTTTTGTTAGCTAAAGTGTCACTAAATATAATGGGAGCACACTGCCATATATTGATTATCCAATGAGAGCAAAACATTGTTGGTGTTTGATAGTCAGTTAATTATTCGGAGGTGGTGATCGACAGATTATGTTATTTTTGCCAATTAGGATATATAAACTATCGTGTGGAGGTAGGAATAATAAAGGGTTTTTGGGAAGTGTAGAGAGAAACCCGGTGCAGGTATTAGCTTGCTCTCAACGAAAAGCGCCAAGGTGTCCACGGTTTAACGTCCCATCCGACGGACGGTGTACTGAACTTGAAGTGATCTCCACACGGCATCAAAGTGGGGACCGGTATACCGATGAAAAATCTCTGCGACGCCATGTATTCTAGCCAGACCCCAGAGTTGGGAAGAGAGTACTCTAGCTTCCACATAAACCCGATTACGAGTTGGTGTTAATGTTGTTGGCTGCGCGTGACATCGACGTCATTGTAGATATTTTTATCTGGATGGATGAATGAAATGGTAAACTCGTAAACACTATGAAAAATATATTAAAATTAGACTGTAAAGAAAATCCAACAACCAATTTACTTTTTTCCTGCAAATAGTATGAGTGGAAATGTTAGGAAATGCATTTGAAATATGGGCGTGGGGTAAAAAGAGAATATTAACAGAAAGATATTGCAATTTTCCACAGAAGTAAAATTTATTGCGACTAGTTCGATGTTACTACATCATTATAAAGTGAAACTTTCCATTTTTCAACAAGTATATACGTATTGGAGCAAGTCGGTTGGGGGGTTAGGGGGAAGGGAAGAGAAAATTGCTTTGTCTTTCTGTTAATATGGAACGTTTCACCACATCACACCTGAATCTGTTTTTTTTTTATAAATGGAGAAGTTAAGTTATATTAAGTTGATGGCAAGTAAGGAAGCATGGAATCTGATTGAAGAGTTAAGGGAGACAGGCAGAGAAATCCAATGGCAGCGGCTAATATATGTGGATGCACGGTAATGGCATGTTGAAGAGAGAAATAGACAAGAATCTTAGGTAAATGCGGAAGCGTGAATGATGAATAGTTGAATAGCTCTGAATAGCATTAAGACTAGCAGAAGATATGAAGATTGCAAGACGTATATAATATAGGAATTATGGTTTGATGTGAAGGTGCGTAAGACATTACATATGCGAATGAGGAATAGCAGGAAGGCACAATGAGGGAAATCGGGTTGGCTTGGTGGTAAAAGCACTGGTCTCCCATCCTGAGGGTTCGTGTTTAGATCCTGTCAGAGATATATACGGAATACCTGTCCCTGTGCTAAAAGGAGACCACTTTATTTTTATCACTCTGAAAAAAAGAAATACTTTGTAATCGTGCATAAATATTAATGTAAAATTGTGTATTGTATCTTTTATTCATGAATTGTTTTCACAAAGTGACGCCTGAAACAGTTTCCTATGCAGTACTCTGTCTGATGAATGTGGCATAAAGGAGTTGTTCCTTGTCATTTTTCCTAAATAGCAAGCTAATGCTGACATCGTATTTCTCTCAGTTTATTATCCTGTCCCTGAACAACTCCTTTTTCTTCCTAAATACCTACCGATCCTAAATGATCATACATCTACAAAGCCCTGCAAGCCACCATATGGGCTTATGGCAGTAGTTTAACCATCACCAGGCAGAAATTTATGTCAGTTAATCAAAACTTATGTTAGGTACTACATTAAGGGATCTATTGTTGTATTAAAACCTTTAAATTAGTGGATTTTTACCATAAGTAAAGTATTTTACAGGCATATTCTCTCTAATAAAAAGCCATTATTCTCTAGGAAGATACATGAACATGTATCGATATTTGATGTTTCTTGATAATCATGAGAAAGAAATTGATGCATTAGGCTGGAATATAAATGCCATGCTAAACGCTACATAAACTATGGTAGGTTTTTATCAACCCGGTAACTTCTATATGTTCTAATAGTCCCTAACGCATACAGAAAAAATGACATTTTGAACTGCTCTGTCTCTTTAATTATGTCTTTCTCTTGTCTAGCTTAGTGCGCTGGAATTTTAAATGTATTTTAAAAATCTTCAAAGAACGTGACTTTATACTGTACTTAAAATTTCGATAAATTGTGATTTCAAATTTATATATTCTGATAATTTTGTTACGCAGCTAAATCTATCATAACATTTATTGGCAAAAGCTTAATGCTCTTTGCTGCACAGTATCACATTCTGAAATCAAACCTACTTCATCCGGAAACCACATATGTATCTACTCGCTCACCTTAGTTGCCCAATTTTTCCACAAAAGCAGCAACAATTATTATCCCTAAACCAATTATTGTTGTTAAAATGACTTGTGATGGTGATTAATTTTTCAAGGAAACCACTGCCTGGAGTTTGGTTTCTTCTGTGGGCACAGATGCTTCTAATTGAGTACGTTAGGCATCCTCGTCAACGGTGGAGTTGTTTTTTTTTTCATCTTCTCTTCCCACCCACGAAGCTTTTGGCGCCTACTGCGCGAAAGAAAGTTGCCCGCCCGGCCCCTTAAAGTGCCGTGATTATGAAACCCGCTCAGCGCGCGCGTTTTGGCACAACTTCCAGGTTGACTACATATGCGGTGTTAGGGTCGGGAGGGGAGGCCGTGTGGCGTCGCTGACTGCGAAGGAAAAACAGGCAATCGGAGGGGGCGTATCCGATGGAGACGATCACGCGCTCCGCGGATACGCACAAAGAAACATCTGGCCTCCGTCGGCGGAAATCTTTGTAATCTAACATCATGTCTGGTAAAATTCCCATGGTGCATACTTTACTTTTAGCTAAAATGCATCGAAGTATATATTAAAATTTTGTGGAGTCACGCTAGCAGCCATAAATCCCTATTAAATATTAAAAAATATCATCTTCAGGAAAATACTCTATACCACTATTCTACAATAAATAATTTCCTCTTCCTTAGGAGGGATATGCTAGCCGTTTTTTTGGCTAAGCTGGAATTCAAATTATAATTTTATCATTCTTTGCTGTCTTGCTAGTTTTACTTCCTTTACCCTTTTATTTTGGTGACGAAAGTGCTACCCGTGCAATACACGATAAAGTAATTCACACTTCAAAATTTACTCATTAAACACCCTTCATTCCATCGTTGAACTTCTTTCGTATTGCGACAAAGTAACGAAAGGTAATTTCGTATTATCATTTGTAATTTATTTCACGCTATCTAGGCTTAGTTGCTGAGCAACACCAGTAAGAATCAATTACTTGGGAATCACGTTAGCATACATACTCTCTTAAGTGTGCATGTATTTCAGTCTTCATTAGCCCACTCAGAAAACTTATTTCATGTTTTCTTCGCTGGATAGGCAATTTTGGACCACTTGCCGGCCATAGGTATTGGAATAATAAATAACTGTAATTAATATAAAAGTGGGTGAATTGTTCTGTCGGGTAAGATTTCTCGAGAATTTTACCGGGTCAGTTTCTTCGTTTTGATGTCACCTGTATGATTACTGTAATCTTACCATCTCCAATCTAACACTAATTATGTAATTTATCAGCCAGATATACACACTATTAATTTATTGTGCTTAGAGTTCACTAAAAAAGAAAATTATACTTACAAGATGAGCTCAAACAGTTACAATTACACACAAAACCAATCACAATTGGCAGAAATACAACATGAACATCAAAAGGAAAATAAATGGCAAGGTTCTACAGATATATTTTTCGGTAACCGATTTCATAACAACGCATCCTCGTCAGTTTCATCATCCTTCGCCTGACACAATTGAATACAAACATTGCTTTACATTAATGGACTCATTATTAGCTTTCGACATTTTTTCCATAATTTCCTTGCCAAAGTGCTCCTTATCCTTGAACAAGCTTTTGTCTTTTCAAAAGTTGTCGCAGCTAATACAAATTCTACTTTAGGGTGCAGTTTTGCTATTAGTTTCTCTTCACAGTCGTTATGTGAAAACTCCTCTTTTACCTCATTCCCTTATTAGTTGGGACTAATAGTTACTTATTAGTTTACTACCCATGACTCTTCTTTCTCCCACCCTTTCTACTATGCATTCCCGTCCTTCCCCTTCGCCCACCGCCCCCCACTCCACACCCCCGTGGTGCCTTACGCAGTCAAGCCGTCGCGCCGCTCTCTTCAATTGGATGATTGCCCCGGCACATCCTCTTTCTCCCTCCGTCCGGGATCCAACCATTCAGGCCTAGATTCATCGTCTCTCTCTCTCCAGCCGACCAACCATACGCCCATTAAGACAACCACGCACGCACACGGAGTTGTATACGGACGCTGGCACGGTCCCCCGACATCAAAACCGCCACCCACTCGCGGGGCGCGGCCCCTCTTCCTGCGCTCAGGCTGACCCGCCCGTCAGCACCATGTCGTCTCCATTCAAGTGAGCTGAATGAAACGGCTCCTCCTTTCATTCCCCCTCTCCCTTCCATCCGGTAACGAACTCACCCCTCCTCCCCCCCCGCGAAGGAGGTCGGGATCTTGATAAGAAAGTGCTGTCGATTGGCTGTCATGCATGCGGTACTTGCAATAGAAAGTGTCCTCCGTTCGTTTGCGCTAACCAAATCCTTCCTTTCGACGTACTCTTACCTACCACCAATCGTACTTGAAGTCAGATTGTCTATAGGTCATGAATGGGCAGAGCGCTCGAAATGTGTCCCTCATTTTTGCAGCGTAAATCGCTCCATTTGTTAAAAAAAATAGACATTGACTATAGGTCATGAATGCACAGAGCACCAGAAATGAGTACTTTACTTTTGCAGCATAAATCGCTCCATTTAATAGTATATTAATGTATATTAATACTATTCCTTTTTTATGCATGATATGTAGTGCATGTTTGGTGAGATATCACCGCCTGCCACACACCTTTGTGGTGGCTTGCAGGGTATTATGTAGATGTAGATAGATATGAGAAAAGAATAGACTAAAGACGGGCATGTTTTCGAGAAAAAAGTAGTTGCGCATAAATGGTAAAAACAAGAGGAAATGTGGACTATGATTGGTATTATGTTGCGAATTTAAGATTATAAACAACAATTTTACCTTGTACCTAATGAGATGGTCTTTAGAAGAGCGGGAGAAAATTAACTTTTTGCGAAAAATGTGGAAAGAAAATCTTTTTCGGCACATTATGAGACTTGATTATTTGATGAGATGGTCGTCGAGAGAAAAGTGAAAGGAAAGGTCTCGGAGGAAGATCGCACTTACGATGCATGGAGTGAATGAAGGATGTCAAGGAGAAGATTTTTTTTCACACACAGAAGACGTGCACAGTATTCAACTCGCGTCTTATTCTCTTGTGAAACACGAGAGCAATGGTGTCCCCACACTAGGGCGCCAACTTAGCATGATATCGTCTCTAAGAATCTTTACGACCTACGATTACATATATCATCAACCAAGGTTCGATTTTCATCTACATCTACATCTACATAATACCCTGCAAGCCCCCATAAAGGTGTGTGGCAGGGGGTGAACTCTCACCAAACATGCACTACATATCATGCATAAAAAAGGATCAGTACTTTTATAGGTACTGTTCAAAACTACGCTATTTAAAAAAAGATAAAAATTGCAAAACATACATGCAAAAACATGCCGTTAGTTGGGTTAGCTATAAGTCCTTATACCGACATGCAGCTACCAATGTTATCCATTGCTACACTCGTACTGGATATTATTTACCGTTATTCATATCCCTAATAGTACGAGGAAAAAAGGACATTTTGAATCTGTCAGTTCGGCAATCAATTTCTCTAATTTTATGATTATGGTCCAGTCTACCATAGTAAGTTGGGGTCCGCAAAATATTTTTAACATCATCACTGAAAATATGGTCTTGGAATTTGTTTGAGAGATTAAGTCTGAATTTCAACCTGCGATCTGACAATGATTCCCAATTTAATTCATTTAATAGACTGGTTACGCTAGTAAGGTTATCATACCGTCCCTTTACAAATCTTGCCGATCTTCGCTGCACACGTTCAAGTTCGTTATTTAGACCGATTTCGTAGGGATCCCATACACTGGCAGCATATTCCAAATGAGGTCTTACAAGGGAAAAGTAGCTGATTTCTCGTACATGATCGTCACATTTACCCAGTACTCTTTTGACGAATCCCGGTTTACGATTCGCTTGACCCATTATTTCACGAATGTGTTTACCCCAGGAAAGATCATTTGTCAGTCTTATTCCAAGATATTTAATGGACTCCACGTTTGTTAATTCATTATTACTTATTTTGTAAGTGGTAGGAGGAGAGCTATTCTTATTCCAAAAGTTCATTACAAGACATTTTTTAAAGTTTAATTCTAATTGCCATGTATCACACCAAGTTTCAATTGCTTGTAGGTCAATATTTAGAATATTTTCCGCATTCTATGGATGACAATGAGGATCATTTGACTTATTCTGGCTCGCGCAGTCGCGCACCAGCCTCAGTCCAACCACCAATCTCCTTAAATCTCCCAAAAATACATCCTCTCACCAGCACGTGAGAATGCCCGGCATGAATCCCCGCCAATACTTCGCCCTCATTCTCCGCCTCCATATTCCTCTCGTTTACCGCCTTCGTGGACGACGGACGAAACTCGATTCCCGTACTAATCGGTCGCGTGATGCGTGTGCCCGCCCATTGGCGCAGCTGGTGCTTGGTCAAGCGGGAGGCCACTGATGGAGTGACTCACGGCTCCGAAAGATGGTGCCCTCCGCGTGACTGACAGCCTCCACGAATGGATCGTTTCCGTCCGGGCGTGCGGAAGGAATGATGGGGCGCATGGGAGATTTTTTGTACTCTCCCGTAGTGACTCAGGGTCGTGATTAGGGTCAGGGGGCGTCTCCTTCTGACCCGGGGGGGGAAATTTAATTCCATTTCACTATGGATGACCACCAATGCCACTTGCTATCCCGCATTAATTTTTACCTATTTGTCAAGCTTTTTTTCCAACCAGCATTTAGTGTCTATCAATGTAGGGAGGTAATTTTAGGTATTTATCCCCTGTATGTTTGGGTAAGGTGTCGACATTTAATACTGCCTTCAATCCACCCACGTTATTCATCGATAAGGTTTGTGATGAAACGGTATGATAATCACGTAAGCGTTACCAGTGTATTCGAAGAACTAACATTTGAATCATTACCAGACCGCAGATTAAAATGTAGTCCTAATCCCTTGACTTAATTCCAAAACAATGTATTCACTGATTACGTTAAAAAAAATTTTCTAACTCCGACTTAATATGGTAGACTGGACTATTAATATAAAATTAGGGATATTGATCCCTGAACCAACAGATTAGAAATATATTTCTTTCCTCTTACTATTTGGTATCTGAATAGTTGTGAATATATTCAGTAACCCAGCCTACAGAACGCTTATGCATACTTTCTATGCTCTTTCACTATTTTTCAAATTGCTATGGTTCCCCTGTAATAAAGCTACTAATCCTCTTTAAACTTGATAGGTATAGGATGTTTTGTGTAGATTCACCCTCTGTCATACACCTTTTTGGTGTCTCGTAGGTTAGGAATTATGTAGAACTATACTAATTACAGCCGGCCTGCAGTTAGCGTGGTGAAACATGGGGTTGATAGCTCTGGTCATGGGTCAAACGCTGCTACGGGTAATACTTAGTACTTCGTAAGGATTAAGTTACATGAGACGCGGTATAACCTAAGCCATTGGAGAACCTAAAACTTAATTCAAATTGGTTTGGTATGAGGCATGCATTGCGCATTTTATGAGGTTATTGAGTATCGATTGATGTTTAGAAATGTTTATATCTTAAAACATTTTTTGATTGAAAAAAATAATTGTTACGACTTTTTTCGCATTGATTATCATCACTGGGATTCCGGAGGCCAAGGTTAATCTCACTGTTGGTATTCCTTTCTAATTAGAAGTCGTAGTTGGTAAACATTTCAGGAGGAACTTGCGTTAGGGGATATTAACGTAGCTGACTGGTTTTGGGTGTACTTATTTCTGGCTGAAAAATTACTGCGAATCTGGTGTAAGAGAATTATGAGCTTTCGTAACCTTCCAGTAAGTGTTGAATAATTGACCAATAACTGAGTCCATAAATTGTCTACATCATCACTTATTAGAACTCTTTTTTTCTGCCATAGTATTATGTTAAACTAGCAAGTTCTAACGTTATTTGTTCGTTTCCTAGTAAATTGACAATAAGACAAAATTTCTCAACCCCGGAGGCAAAGATGAAGTGATATTGGAAAAGAAAATTCGCTTTGTACATTCCACACACATGTTTTATTGGCTTCGACAATTTACATGTCATTATCAAGGTTCATTTGAATTGTCGAAACCATGGTCGAAGCCAATAAAACGTGTGTGTCGAATTTTCTTTTCCAATCTCGTGGTTCCACAAAGTCAAGCCTCAACTGTTGAACCATGGAGTAATATTGTGTCTCTGACATGTCATACAGGCATGATCTGTATTTTTTGCCTTATTTACATCTCCTGAAACATAAAATACCCCGTGTAATAGAGAAAAATTTAGAATAGCAATTTTTGCCGTTACACTCTTTCCATACTCAACTATTCTTATGATCTACGTTTAAAGGGTCGATAAAAATAGCAAATGGTCGTGACACGTTTTCAATTTTGTCTCATTTTATGATATTGTCCAAGTTGGAAGCGTTTGTCGTTCTAAATGTATTCGCATATTAATAGCGAGGTTCCTTCGTAAAAAAAACGTTAAAATATCTCTCAGTTCTCCGTGACTCAGGCGCCATATTTATTTTCACTGGGATCACGTTACTTAGAGTACTATTTTGTCACTCATATTTTTCCATGCTGGTTGTTATTGAATGCCAAGATGGCGGACTAGACATTGGGGTAAATGGAGGCATATCGCAGCCGGTTTGTGTATTTTCGCCGCGGGGCCCGTTATGACTTCCTGGAAGGGTGCCACGGAAGCTTTTGGCCGAGACAATAGCCACTCAGCTTATGACTCCGTCATCTATATTTGAAGCCTCTTCTGGAGGAATATGACGGGTGATGACTGCCGACTTTCTCTCCCCTGCTCTAAATTTACACTTGAGTGGAAGGAAAAATAAAAGAGGTCTCCTTTGCATTATTTATGCTCACATTTTTTCCGTGGCTCGCGATGCTACGCAAGCATGTGCTTTGAATTACGTGCCCTTGAAAAAATTACGGCTGCAAATCCGGAACTTTGACAAACAATTACCCAATCGTGGCTACATTTGCACACTCTGAATCAAAATCATATATTCTTTAAAAGCTCCAAACTTAGCGTTCGTGTAGAACGAGAAGCCTACCACATGACATTACCAGGCTAATATGGAGATTTTCCTGCTCACCCTAACAATGTTTTTAGGCGATTAATTTAAATAAAAACACACTAAACTTACTGTTTCCATCTGGTAAGTCCTATTCTTCAGTACCTACTTTGTGATCCAGTCTTCCAAGCTAAGCAATTTTGAATTCTTTTATTTCTACAAAATTGGATCTAAATGACTGCCTTTGGCTAAATTACGAAAAGTGAATCTTTGTAAACGAAGAAAACACTATTGCTATTTTTGTAATAAATTTTTTTAGAGACCACACGGTGAAAACCTTTGTAAATATGCTTGCATACGTTTCCTGTATGCGTACATACGTTTCTGTCCGCCAACGTTTCCCAAATGCATTCACTTAGTTGTTATTATCGTCGTTCTCCGCAATTGGGCCGTCAAAGGATGAAGTGAACATTGGAAAAGGCAGTGAGATATTTTTATTGGGATATTTTTTTTATTTATTTACCCTTAAAGTTAAGTTTATTCTATATTTATTACCGCTTAGTGAAGTAACTCTTACTTTGGCCGTTAATGCGAATATTTGTTTGCTGATTGGTCTTAGCCGTACACTCTTTAGGGCTTAAAACAACTAACTTTTGACCATTGGAGGGACTAAAGGAGTAGGAATCATGAAAATTCATTTCTCGACATATTTTTCATCTGTAGGGAAAAAGCTTTTTTCGCCAGTGTACTACTCTGTAAGGTTTTCTAATTTCCGCAACCACACTGATTAATTGGTTTATGATCACGACATTAACAATTGTCATTAATGAGGCATTGCAGCCAAGTTAAGCTTGTATTTGGACTTTTATTATGCCGTGGATTGGGTTGCTTGGGTACATAATTGATGCAAGGTCATCGCATGACTGGTCGCATTATGCAAATAATTGTGTTGTGGCATTGGAGACGGAGTTATGGTCGTGATCCCTCAAGTGAAGGAAGATATAAAACGGTTCTATTACATCAATCGCTAACTCGGAAAACAGATGTTTACAGTAGAATGTTAATAATTCGGACGTCAAAAGAACCGGACTATCGATAAACCATATTCGGTTGTAGTGAAAAAAAATCCCATGAACGATAATAAACATAAGAGTACAGAATTTTTTTCTGTAATTAAAACAGGGAACATTTTACCATATTTACAGTTTTATTCATCAGTTCCACTTCTGTAACCATCGAGTTAATTATGAATGGTTTTATTAAGTATGTTTTACATTTGAGACGTCAACCGGCCTTTTTATTTGTTCACTTCGAAAATCTGGATTATTTGATGATCCGGAAGGGTTCCGGTCTCAGTTCATTCGGGTGATCTACGTCCTACTGTATCTTTTACTGGAGAAACGTTGCAAGCGTAGCATCACATCATTCACTGAAAAAGGAAATGTGATATAATTATTTTTACGCTCGAGGAATTTGTTTAATTTGAAAATTTGCGATACTTGCGCATTACATACGACTATTAATTGCTGAATGCCGATTAATTTGTCCACATTCTGCTATTTCGCCAAATGGGGCTAAGTCATCAAGCCTATTCCCTTTTAAATCCTAACCAAAATTTTTGTTGTGAATCTTAAAACCACTGAATTCTTAGAAAAGTCGTCGTTTATATTTCATTGTAATTACTATAGTACGCGGGTGCCATCACATGGTTTTATTAAGATATTTTTTCGACTATTTGCAGTCATTGCAGGATTTTAAAGTGCATTTTGGGCAGGTTATCACCTGTAATCCATATAAGTGTCCTTCAGGGTATATGGAGATGCATGCAATCGAATGGGCGAATGGCTCCAAGTACACTTGGCACAGTATAAAATTAATTTTTCAATCTTTACTCCTGAATTCCTCGACGGGACCAAAACACGCCGTTGTATCCGCCGCAGAGGGAGATGTAAACTCGATCCAATCGATTGATTTTCGAGTTTTTGCTCGGCCCCACTCACAACGATGTCAATTTTTGCTCGGTCATTATCTTTTTTTTTTTTTTTCTCGTCGCCCACGAAACGCCCAGCGCTCGTCATTCAGACCGGCAGCGGCGACGGCGGCGTGACGATCCCAAACAATCACACCAGATCGTCGGATTTAATCTCGCCTGAGTGTTGCTTCGCAGAGGAACCCTCTCTGCTCGATGAAAAGGGGTGGGGAAAGGGAAGGAAGAAAAGGGAGGGGGTGGAAACGAATCATGCGAAATCAGGTTGATCGAACGCAACTGCCTCGGGTGTTGGCTCGTCCGCCCGACACCCCGAGAGCGTGTTTGTGCAGAGAGGCGCGGAAGAAGATAGACGTCTCCGATTCCGCGCCTTTATATTTTTTCTATATGCTCTCAGTCAGACGCTCGCTTCCATCCGCTCCCTCTCCCCCTTCCCTTTCTCCTTCCCTCCTCCTCTCCCTTCCACCCCCGCATCTCCCAACGACCGGGCTTCATCCCCCCACACCCTCCCGCACCTCCCTACACACAAACACACATTCACCGGTATAGGTACATGAACAGCTACACAGGAAGCCTTATTGATCCGAGCCCTTATATATTCGGACGAGTGGAATCGGTGGAGGAGAAGGTGGAGGGGGTTGTGACTTCTGGAAACCAAAACGCGGGGACTCGTGTATTTTTTCCCACTGCCGAAAAGGGGGTAGGGAGTGAGGGTTTCGGAGGGGATGGAGAGAGAGGAGGTGGGAGGAGGGGGAAAGGGCGGATGTTTGGAGAGAGGAAGACGGTGATTGAAGATGGCAAGGGTGTAAGGGAATAAGGCGTGCGCTGGAGGAGTGAGATACGGGCGAAAAAGATCGAAAAAAGTTGATGCTGAGACGAATGCAGATGCCTACAATGGTGTGTCTGCGCGCAAAATTCAAAATTTTACTCCCAATAATTCTCCTAATCCGAGAGTACATCTAATAAAGTCAGTAAAAGGAATTATGGTATTTTTCCCACCTAAGGCCTCATTTAGAATTCACCACTATCATATGGGATCCATGCAAGGCAGGTTTGATCAAGTAATTGGAACATAAAAAGGAAGTCCTCAGGCTTCACTTGGTGGTACCGCATGATGATAGCAAAGAGAAAAAATCACTTTGTAAGATTCCACAAGTTTATTCATACACCGACCTAGGTTTCGACTGTAGTACAGTCATCTTCCTTGAAGGACCTTGAAGATGATTGCACTACAATCGAAACATAGGTCGGTGTATGAATAAACTTGTGGAATCTTACAAAGTGGTTTTTTTTTCTCTTTGGTAATTGGAACATGTTTAGATAAGATCGGCGAAATTTATGAAAGGTCGTTATAGCAACTGTGCTAGTGTTATCACCTTGCTGGAAGACCTCATATTGGAGTCGCTGTTCAAATTTTGACTTAACCTTTCAAGTAAACTTGAAGCTTTGATTTTTGCCGATGATGAATGAAATGGGTTGATGTTAACACAAGAGTATTTAAATAGCTGAACGTAAGGGAATTGAGGAATTTCGGTAGGGTACTCTGCATCTCAAGAAAATAACTCCCTACTCTACTCTACTCCCTACGTACCCACTACGTACCACTGTACGATTTTATTGCCAATTGGGAATTGAAACCCAATGCATTCAAACAAATGATTAATCACTAATAAAATATATATTCTTTCGTAGAGCTCAATTCTTTAGCTGAACGTATATGGTATATGCATAACTTAACAAGTACGTAGTGCATGTTCGGTGACGGATTCACCCCTGCCATAGGACATAGAGGGTGCGTGCTACTACGTTGATGTCGATTTCTTGAACCTTGGTTTGTGTAATTTTGTTAAAAGCTGAATTAATTTAAAAAATCCTTAAGCGTATGAGCGTAGATACTTGGGAAAAACTTCGTTTAATTTAAACACGGAGCCTTTGGTTTTTTAGCGATTTTCAAATAGGTTTCTTCACTTTCTTACTCTTTCCACGTCCCGCTGGTCTTCACCAAGACCATTTTAATTCCATGTCCACACCACCTCTTAAGGATTCCGCATGTAGAGTATTTCTAGGGAGGCTAAAGGGGGAAAAGTAGAATCGCTCCTCCACCTTGTAACTCTTACACTGCTCTCTTAATAGCAGTGTGAGAGTGAATACTAATTTTTTATTTTCTATTCATTATTTGCTTGAGCGTTTTACACTTATAAGAATTTTTGTATTTGCGTGAAGGAGAAGGGAGTTGCGTTGAAGAATGAATTGCGGTTGAAAGAAGAGGTTGAGGAAGCCTGAATGTCGGTCAAAGATCGCTATACCGACTTAAACATTTCTTGGCGAGAATTTCTCCGTTCCGTTTTACATATAAATATACTTTCGGTCCTACATCAATGCCACTCGTTGCCCACTATCTATCCTCTCCTTCAATTCCTTTTATCCTTCTTAAATGCGAATCAGGTATTTTTTGGTTCTTATATAATGCTTTTTTTACGTCATTCTCAGTTTAATAGCATTTTTCTATCAGATAATGATGTAAATCTGTCGACTAATTGAAGTGAAGAGAAATCTTCTTGCTGCAATATTAAAAGGAACCCAATTAATTAATCGCCAGTTTCTATTTATTCTTATTTACTGCTTTACCACCATTCTCTATTCAATCTGCACCGTTCCAAATGTTTACTTGTAATGAAGAAATCATTGTATTGCAGAGTAATTATTTATGAAACCAGTATTTTCATCTTGAACATAATTGTTGATCTCGCAAGGCATATTATTAGGCTAAGATCACCAGTTGTTCATTCTTATTTAATTAATCTGCCTGGATCACTTCTGTGCAAATATGGTGGGAACATCGTAAGTACCGTATGTCTGAGTTACATTAAACATTGAAATACTTCCCGGCAGAGCTGTAAGAATAATACAGAAGTAGAGTGGTTGCAATGTTATTGCATTCGCGGAAATATCGACAACCTATACGTCGTCTACAAATTGTAATGTTATTGATTCTTCATGTGTTTCCTACCACAAGCGTTCGACTGTATCGATGTAAATTCATGCCACTGCAAATTGCTCGTCATATCTTCCACTCACATTAATATATTTCCGTGAGTTGGTTCTGTTAATTTTCTCTTACTTATTGCTTTTCTTGGTTAGCATTTATTACGCCTATTGAATTGACTATAATTATGTATGTACATAGGTACATACTATGAATTCATTTCTATCATAAAATTCTTACTTGCAGTAGCATGAAATCTTGGGAAATAAATGTAAAATAGAGCTGTTTTGGGCATTACTGTGCTTTTTATGAATAATCATAAAATCGTTTCATCTTCAAACAGATTGAAATTATTGTCTGATACCCATTTAAAAATGATTTGTTCCACGAGGAAATTAGAACGTAAGGGGAAAAATGTTCTCTCTACTGGGACATCTCAACAATCTTCGTTGTTTAGGTTACCTGGAAAAAGAAAAAAAATATCTTTTCATAAGAAAGAAACTGAGCTGGTCATTTTCTCTCTTTAGTTTAGGTGGATGATTGGGAAGGGGTAGGGATTTTTCAATTAGCGGTGGATGGGTAGAGAGAAACTGGGCGTCGACAACCTCCTCAAGAGGATCATGGCGTAACCTCCCGTCTCACAAACGGGGTACTGAACTCAAAAGGCTCACCATACGGTACTCAAATAGGAGCGTGTGTGCCTGTGTAGAATTTATGGCTCTACCAGGATACGAACCCGCGTTCTAGGGATGGTAACCCAGTCCTCCAGCCACCACACCAAATCTGATCCCCATGGTGTTGCTGAAATGCGATTTTTACTTCCTTGCGTCAGGGCACGACCCCTTGCACCAACCCGGATTCTCCTTCCTCGTCTCCTGACGAACGAGAGTCCCCTTCCGTCTCCCGAACTCCCCGCCATCTCCTTCTGTTTCCCAAACCCACCCCCTCGCTACACTCCGCCCGACAGTAGCGCTCCTTTTGCACCTCACCCTCGCCACCTCCCCCTCCCTCTCAATCCTCCATCTCGGAGACACGTGTGCAATGGGGAGGGAGTGGAAGAGGAGGAGGCACGAGAATGGAGAAGCCTCCCGCCGAGCCGCGCCACTGCCGCCTCCATGAAGAGTCGAGCTGCTTCTTCGATCCGCTGTATATGGCGCGGGAGGGCGCCGCTGAAAGGAGAGGGGTGCAGCCGGAGGGAATGGCGGATGCGAAGAAGGGGGCGGTTTAGGTGGATAGGGTCGCACGAGTGGTCGAGCTCGACTTTACATCTACGAGCCACGGCGAGGGCATGTGACACGAGTTGAAATATCACCTAACATACATTACTTACCTACAACTAAGATCTACAATGCTACTATTTCTTGGAAACATGTTAGATAAAAAGCGTTCAACGTAATTATTAGTATCTACATGATACCCTGCAAGCCACATGTGGCATTGGGGGTGATTTTTCTCTGCCACACATGCTGGAAATGAGTTTATGTCTGCCTTCATTTAATATGTTTCTCGCTCTCTTTCCGTTTATGCCACATCTGTTGGTAGCGGTTTCCTTGCTTTATTCTGTTTCATGATATGCAGGGATTTTTATTTAAACTAAGAACATACAGATTTCCAAGATATCAAAGCATGGGACCTTGGTTGATACGAGAAACTCTCAAGGCCTTCAAGTGATAAAGTCGCATTAATGAAATTTGAATTAGGCAATGGATTGATGTGAGGCAAAAAAGAAAGTCCTCCTGTTTGCACGGAGAAAGAATTAACTAAAGTAGGCCAAATTCCTTTATTAGAATGTTCTCTCTAGAAACATAACGCGTTTCCTCAGGGTACGATCGATTATGAATTTCCTTTCACCGTGTTATTTGTTATGTGTTGCCAGACTACGAGTAGGATTTCATCACCTTTTGTCCTTATCTTAAGCATATCTTCTGTCACCAATGACACCTACATGATCCTCCGTATACGATCTTGTGTTGCAAGAGCTAGATAGGATTTGCGCGGTGGTGTAGGGGAAGCCTTATAAAGGTCTCGTATTGGAAGGACACGTGGAGTGCTCTCGATTTGGCGAGAACTCGAAGCACCTCAAACCCAAGTCTACTACTGCTTCTACTCAATTTCGTGTCTCAATCAGTAATCCTGCGATTAGGTATTACGAGATAAATCTGCAATTTCAGGAATGTTAACGGATAGATCAACTGATATAAGGTAAAGAAATAATTGCGGTAATAAATGTGAATAGTGCCGTGAAACATGAGTACGAAAGTAATTAAGGGTATCTGACATGAGAGGTAACAGATTGAGTTCGTCCGATGTGTGAGGAAAATAGCGATTGGATCGCACCCGTTTTTTAAAGAAAACTGACATGCTTTAGATTATGCCACGAATCAAGATTGATATATCGGGCGATTATCTTTTTATAATATTTCCTCTCCTCCAATCGATATTTAGCACGGAATGAGCCATAAGCAGAAAATATTATAGTTGCTTGCAATTTTCAAAAAAAGTTTCCATGGCACTGAACATTTAACACAACATTAAAGAGGTATACCGCCGTCTGGACTGATTTAAAATTCCATTTTTGCCCGAAAAAAAAACGAGATTATACTAGTCAGCATTGTAATGGAATAGATAGGTAGAGTTGACTCGTGCATGTGAAAAATAGTTCCAATACTAATAATTCACAGAGGATTCAATTTTCGGGTTTCACTTGGAAATATTTTACTGAAAACTGTTGCGCACACGTGACAGGAAGCGTCTTCAGGTCAAAAAACTCTGTCCCCAAAGCCACCTAAGGGCATAAAGGTATTTGACTTGAAGATGCCAGTTATAACGTAAGCGAAACTTGTGAATTGAGTGTTTCAGTGAGCTGAAACTCGAAAATGGGCCCCGTTATATTAAAACGCCGTGAAAGCCTACGCACAACTTTCGTTCAACCTCATGTTGACTGTATGCTAGGATTCCTAATGTAAAAAAAATAACAAAGTGATTTCAAACAAACGATTATTGCGAAATTTTATTTTATTACGAATTAATTGCGAAAATTTCATCCCTTTGCAGTCTATAATCATTTAGTTGAGCTGGTACTTGACTATTACCGTTTCGCCTTTTTTTCTATAAACATTTTTTTGCAGTTGGATGCATTTAGGATGTGCCTGGTGATCATTGGCCCCATTCCGTCCAACATAGGAGTGTCTGTCAGGGTACACCGTACAGTTTTATCTTCACAAATCAGCCTTGAGAAATGGAGAGGTTTTGAGAGAGTAGGTGGGTGGCGTGGAGGGGGAGTCCGTTGGTGTGGGGGAGGGAAGGACGAAGAAGCAAGAAAAGTGGGTGGCTGGAGAAAGAAAGAAATCCTAGCTGTGCGATGAAACCTCGTTATTCCGTTGCCTCGCGGGGGTAAAAATGGCACGGCGATGAGGGGATTTCGGAGTCTCACACGCTTTCGGCTATCACTTACGATAAAACCTGCTCTATTGGTGAAACATGGCCACACAACATTATACTTTACCATAAAACATAGGGATGGCAAAACGGTTTTAAAACTAATGATATGTAAATACAATATAAATCAAATGTGTTGGGATATCTTTTAGGGGTTTCCGGTGTTTTTTCCCGGAATTCTATGGAAATGCTTAAGGAAAACGTTTTAATTGGTTATTTTAAACTTCAAATGTTTGTGATTACCAAATCTATAGCTAAAATTTGATTTAAACAGTTTTTGCAGGTAATATTTCTATTCTAAAACAACAAGCTCGATTAAACAGTGTTGCCTTTTAATTTCATCGTTAAAGAATTTATGCCAGAGTAAAACATAAATTTTCACGAAAATATACTTTGATTTATTATGAAATTTGACTCTTAGCTTGATCTTAAGATGATGGCGTTAGCCTTTCTTATAAGTACCACGGGTTATTCATTGCAAATATGATATCTTTATAAACCGTTGGTACTTAATTTAGTAAATGCTTTCACAGGTAAAAGTTAACTTGGATATGGTTGAACCTGACATACAAAGATATTTAATGACGTATTGCAGCAACCTAACTTTCCTTTTCGCAGTTTTCTCTTCTGCCGGCTCTAAGGAAATCTGGTTTCACTTGAATCTATAAATTACTTATAAAGAATCGAGAGCGCAAAAATTCGTCTGAGATTTGATAGTAATACTCCGATTTGTAGTTACTAGTTAATCATTCCTCGTTTTTGTGTAGTCCATTGGTTCGGTCCACTGTCGGTAAATGCATGCGAAACTCGGGTGTTAAATGGCCAACTTCATTCTTGTTTTGTTCCACAAGGCTAAAGTTTTCTTTTTTTCACATTTGTCATTGGGCTGATCGAAAGTGTTATCAAAGTAGAGAAAATAAAGGTCAATGCTTATTGCCCTCGCAGTTATTCCTACGATATTTTGAGTATAGATGACGCTGATTGCATTAAGAGTCCGAAATCTGCAGTGTCGCTTTGGTCATCCTACAATACTTAAGTCCGTAAATAACGTGCCACCCACCTTCCTACACAAGCTGTCACCCCATGTAAATATCTTCCTTCCCCATCCACGAATAACTAGTGCCCAAATGTACCAGCGTCTACATTATACCCATCAAGCCGCCATAAGGGTGTGTGGTAGAGGGTGACCATCACCATACATACATTTTAAATACACCATCTATCTCACCGTATCTTCGCGTTCTAAATATTCCAGGTACATTTTAATGATGGCTCGAAAATTTCGGACTCTCATTGGGACTTGGGAGTGGGAAAATGAAGGAAATCCCATCCAACACTTCCGTCAACTTCCGTCGAGAAACAAGCAAATGCCATCATTTGCTAATTGCGAAGGTTTTCGTTAACTCGATTGTTCGTCGAAGAAGGAAGAAAAAGGAAAGGGACTTGTTTTCCCAATAAACGAGTTTATGCTTGAAATAGGGACGGTCTGCAGGGGGTACCGTCTCTCTGATTGGGAAGACGCGAAAAATTGTTAGCTGATTCATATGGAAAGGCGAATTAATCCGGCGGGTGAAAAGCGAAAGAAAGGAAGTCGGGTAAAGAAGAAGGGAGGTAAGGTTGTTGTAAACGTTTAAGTGTATAAAGGCATAATTTGCGTTAGTTAAATTTGCGAGTTGAACTTTTCTCAATTTTATTATACAAGGATTTTCGATTTCAAGGTGTTTATTCCGACCAGGTAAATAAAATAAATAAGAAACTTGACTAAAAGCATAACAAATTAACAGTAACAAAAATAACAACACTGGTCGGTGGCCCTGTTTGGGAATTGTCCCCTTCAGGGTTCTGCTGTATTCACTGGATACACCGTAATTGTTTTCTTTGCACCTTGCAGAATGTGGGATTATATGAGGCATTTTCTTCCTTTTATGAAAACCATTTTAACTTATTGACAATCACTTTTTTCGTTGAATTGCTAATCAGAATTTTTCTTGGGTATAAATAGTTATTCGTTATAAAACCTTTTTTTAGCAGGTACTCAAACAACAAAACTCGGAGTATTAGCTAGAAAAATGAAAATTAATGTGCTCGTACCAATGGAAAAAGAGCTCCATCACGCTTAGCCGATTCGCTTTACAGGCAACAGAAAAGACGCCGGAAGTAGTGGTAGTCTTGGGTTTTAGACAATGAGTATATCACATCGTCCTACGTAAGAGCTTAATCCTAGGGTAAACACAACAACCATGTTCTGGCCAGAGTCCGAGCCCGGAAACTTTTGGTTTTCAGGCCAGCGCGCGGCCGATTTAGACATCACTGCTGGCACCAGAAGTTATACATTTACATCTACATAATAACCTTCCAGCCACCATAAAGATATGTAGTAGAATATGAATGGGGGCGTTTACTCGGAACGGAAATCGCAATTCTGTACACGAAATCGTTAGATGGAAACGAAAAACGAATTTTAGTGAAAAAATTAATCTTCTAACAACAACCATTCACTCATAAATCAAAAATTAAAATAAGCAAAAGGTGACGCCCACCGAAAATTCTGCTGTGATAACAAGGACGTCATTTTCCTCCCGTCCTTGACTGCTTTTGGGGGAGGGGAAGGGAGTAGAGGGAGATTCTCGGAAGGTCTCCTCGTATAGATGCTGTCGAAATCGCTCCCATTGGCCGAGTCAGCTGTGTCCCCCCCATTGCGATAAGGCAAAGTAGCTTCGCGGGCTCAGTTGTGATTGGACGAAGTCGATATACGTCAGAGGTTTCACCACACCCACTTTTCCGAAAAAGTTAAAAACATCAGTTTTTCGCCGCTTATAACTCGGGAAATAATGGACGGATCAGAAAACGGAAATATACGGGTCTTTTTATTTTACAAAATCCATCAGATTCGGCAATAAAAAAATATGGTAAACGACCCCATTCTCATCAAAAATGCACCACATATCATACCTAAAAATGATTAGTAACCATATTCCACACCACAATCGAAAAAAGGATTAAAACAGCAAGGCAGGCATGCAGTAACACGCTGAGCTGGGTTAGTTCAAAGTCCCTATACCAACGTGCAACCACCTATGCTGTTCATTGATAAACTTAGCTGCTAAGCACATATCTTAGAGATCACCACGTCTTTATATTACTCTGCAAGTTGCCTTAAGGGTATATGGTAGAAGGTGGTAGGTGGCCGGTCCAATTAAGGATGAAATTTGTCCCGAATGAAATTAATGGGCTAAGGGATTTGAAGTTCATTCACTGTGGGAAGAGAAATTTGAAGTTTAATCGTGAATTCATTGTGACTGATTGATGGGTCCACGTTGTAAAATCACATTAGGTCTACTTCGTACTGAAGCATTTCCGTCGTTTCTTGAATTTATAATGCAGAAAAAAAATTAAATTCTCGAGGCTTGGGTATGAATGTCGACCATTGTGATTTCAAGGACTCGACTGATGAATCAAATCGCATTCTGGTTTCCAATTACTCTTCTCCCTCTGTTGACAGTCCTATTAATCCTCCCTATGACCCTATTATTTCCGCCTTCATCACCAAATCCTTGCATGCTCCCCTGTCAGTTTTTCAGAATATTTTTAAAAGTTTAATACATTTGAATTCCTAACAATATTATCCTCGTCTTTTAAATATTTCATGGAATGAGCTGGAAAATAAATTTCCTCTCCATTTGGAAGATACATTATAATAATAATAACAGTAGGAAAATGGAGTGGATACATATTTAATCAGCGTACAAGTGCTGAATTATTTTTCAGATTAACGTTTGGATACCAGGGGAAACTGGTTGAATATACGTGCTTATAATTATTGTGACTGATTAAGGCTTAAAAATTAGAGGGGAAACGTAGGCACTGAAACTACCCTAACGCGAAAAAAATAACCCAAAATATTTTTTTTATAAAGTATAGTAGTTATTCTAAAAATATTTGTCGTATCATATTTTGGCTGTTAGGTTCTCATTTTCATGTATGCCATAGTGTTTCCCCCTACGTTAAAGGAACTTTAATGAAAGAAATTCTTATCTGCCTTAGTCATTGCGTTATCGCGATAAAGAGCAGGCCACTATATCGCAGCCATATATCTCATCAGCTATATGATTATGTCAGTAAGTTGGGATTAGGTTTCAGCCCTTAAATAGTGAAGAAGATTGGTGTGTCTTAGCCTAGGAGGAATACAGTGCAGTAAAAATACAGCTTTTCCTATATTTTTACTGCACCTTATAGAATTCATTACCAAAGGGCACGAGGCATTTCAATAATTTCATTTTAATGAACTCGTCCGCAAAATTTAGTATGATGTACATTCGCTGTCATATGTTGACTAAAATATGTTTTCTTTTGTGCTGAAAGGGATGAAAATCGTAATAATTACGGTGGGCGTGATAAAATTGTATATTAATTTAGTCTTTCTTTGGGTGGCGGTTCCCATTTCTACATGCTTTTTATATCTACATCTAAACCTACGCGATACCCAGCAAACCACCGTGACGATGTGTGAGAGGGGGTGAAGATTACCAAGCATGCACTATAGACATGCTACTATAGGGTCTCAGGTAACTAGATTCTTAGTATCTACATAGTAATTAAGGGATTGGTAGTTAATACATGTATCATGCACTACAGACTACTCTCAAATATTTCCCCTACCTATCCCTTTGCTATGCTGTCTATTCTGCTCTCTTCTAGTACGGGGGAAAATGCCATTTTGAATCTATCAGTAGGACAATCTATCTCTCTAATCTTATTTATCTGGTCGAATCTAGCATAATACGCTGGTGTTCTTAATATGTGCCTAACATCTTTAGTAAAGCTATCCGATAGAAATTTCTCTAATAGATTTAATATGTACTTTAACCTAGGCTCTGATAATGACTCCCACCCTAATTCTTGTATTAATGGGGTCGTTTACCATATTTTTTTTATTGCCGAATCTGATAGAGTTTGTAAAATAAAAGGACCCGTATTTTTCCGTTTTCTGATCCGACAATTATTTCCCGAGTTATAAGCGGCGAAAAACTGATGTTCTTAACCCTTTCGGAAAAGTGGGTGTGGTGCAACCTCTGACGTATATCTACTTCGTCCAATCACAACTGAGCCCGCGAAGCTACTTCGCCTTATCGCAAAGGGGGGGACACAGATGACTCGGCCAATCGGAGCGATTTCGACAGCATCTGTGCGAGCAGACCTTCCGAGAACCCCCCTCCACTCCCTTCCCCCTCCCCTGAAAGCAGTCAAGGACGGGAGGAAAATGACGTCAATGTTATCACAGCAGTTTTTTCGGTGGGCGTCACCTTTTGCTTATTTTAATTTTTGATTTATGAGTGAATGGTTGTGGTTAGAAGATTAATTTTTTCACTAAAATTCGTTTTTCGTTTCCATCTAACGATTTCGTGTACAAAATTGCGATTTCGGTTCCGAGTAAACGCCCCCATTGTATGCCTACTGACAATTTAGCTACCTAATCCATGAAAGTATAACTAACGTTTTCCAATGCGTAGTTGAATTATACTAAGTCGTGCAAGTATTAGTATTTTTGCATACGTACCTGCATGATAGTAGCTGTAGATTTAATTATTCTTGGTGGAAGTTCACCCTCAGCCACATACCCTTGTGGTAGCTTATTAGGTAGATGAAAGTTTCCTTTCTTATCTCTTTTGCAACAATTATTGATGCCATTCCTATCAATTTCCAAAGTAATTAGAAAAAAAAAGTATCGGTGATGTTATCATTAGAAGCGCGGCTCATTAGGATCTGGCTGAAATTATCGCCTAGGTAGTACATCCATAGTATTCTAGTGATCAGGAACCACTGATATCAATCCAAAGATCACTCCGGTTAGTAGGAGACAGCCTGCCAAATAATAAGGCTAATGCAGAGTGACATTCACGCCCCACGTAGGAAAAGTGGTTTTCGCTGTTCCGCAAGCTTTCTCACTTTCGCAAGCTATGGCGCTCAAAGGGTGACTCGGCTTGGGCATAATTGATCTTGTTTTGATAATTTTGATAATTGATACCTCTTCGAGATTCAAACCCAGGATATATGCGTATTCCAGTGTCTTATCCACTATGCTACAGCATACTTGTTTAACGTTAAGAGTAATACGTCAGCAATTAATACATTTGCTTTGATGCTGTACGCACTTTAAGTTAACCTAAATTGGAAAATCGTGAAGCTGAGTTTGTAGCAACGTTATTTTAAAAATGAGATGGCAATGCGTGAACTTAATTCACCGATACCATCCATATACTTTTGTTTTACATCTGTCATGATGTGAATAGCAATAACCGACAAACTTCCATAAAGTTTTGCAGCCAGCGAGTTTATCGGTTAAGCTCTTCATTCGTTTCCGTGGGAAGGATTGCGTTTCGTTATCGCTTTGGAGAAAATCATCGTTTACGGGAGTTTCTCAGATCCTCTCCAACCTTCCGTGTGCGGGAGAGAGATATCAGTTGGTGGTGCTTACTTAGTTCGCGCGGCGTAGTTGCCGACGTCAAAACGACACTCAAGAACATTTCCCCAGAACTTTCGAGTTCATCGGAATTCCTTACCCCCAAGCCGTAAACCGCCACGATCCACTTTGAATTTGCTGTGGAGTAGTCCCTCGCTCTCCCCTTGCCACATCCATCCAAACTTGAAAATCAGACGCCGGGCGTTGGATGAGGAGGAGACCCGATAATTATTCCCCGGCACCAAACTTCACCACCGTCAGAGCCCTCTAACGGTCTCCCTCGGAACTTTACTCCTCCTCCTCTACTCCCCCTATTTCATCTGCACTCCCTCCCTTTCCCTTCATCCCTTTGACCCCTCGATCCTGTCCCCTCCAATTCTCGCTGCCTGCCTCGTTTCATCTCCTCCTCTTTTGTCTCTTAGGTTCTCTTTTCCAAATTTTGCCTGCGCTCACTCTCTCGTGTTCCGTCTACATCCAAATAATAACACTCAGTAAATACGCCGCAAGTGTGTGTGACGGGGGGTGAAACGTTTATAGGCATGAATTTTAAATGTAAAGATTAATTAAGATGAAATAAATTTATGCTCATTATTATGCAGGCGTGACAAAATACCACCCAACGCGTGCAGTACCTTACCTACAAGCAACTGAGAGGTATAGCTACTACGTTGTGGGAAATGTCAGATATGCATTCATGAGACACATGAAATGTTAACAAAGAAAGACAGTCAATTTTTAGTACTAAAAAGCAATGCAATGATTACTGATTAGTCAGGCATTTCTATAAATGCATTAATTAATTAATTTATGCATCCTAGAGTATGGATGAATTAGTAATATTAAAACGTTTACTTGTTAAAAAAATCACTACACACTACACTTCTATATCAAAATCTATAATGCCTATTCTAGTTTATCCCTGTTATGAAGCGCTATTTACATAATGCTGACGCGCCTCACAACCACATACACATTACGCACCCCTGGTATGTCCACTTTGATTTTTTGCTGTCCCAAATAGTATGGGGAAAAATGAATCTTTGGACCTGTTTCTCATTTTTTAGTCTCTCCCAGTGATCTACCGTCTTGCCTACGGTAAGTAGGCTTGATTTTTGTGCATGAGCATCACTGAATTGACTGATGACATTTTAAAACCAATGTTGAAAATGTAGGCCGGATTTTCGTGCTAAATGTTTGGAAGAAAGGTAAATTAGGCAAATAATGATTATACAGATATATAATCAATGATAATGTAAAGAAAATTTGGGCTGAAAACTCTGCCAATATGTTATCAAAATTGCGAAGAAATAGTGCTAATATTATGGTCTATGAAGTTAATTTAGGAGTTCACAGGGTATTATATACTACTATATAAACAATTCATATATTTTATTGTGATAAAATTAATTTTTTTATTCCAGCTCTTGTAGTATATAAAAATGTAATTAAAATATCTAATGCTGGATATAAAGCAATAATTTATTAATGTAGTGCGGAACTGAAAGAGATAAAGTTCTGGATCTGTCAACGTCGATCCCGGGGACATCGAGGGTCATGAGGCACCTTAATGCATCGGTTGTGAAGGAATTAGTCTCTAACGTCTAGCGTACAAGGATTACAATGCAATGCTAAGCCTTCTCGATGAATTTCTAAACTAATGAAGCTGGATGAAAATCGACACCACCGATTTACAAAAATATATTTAGGTATTTGTGGATTAAATTTTTCCTTTGATACGTGAGTAAATGAATTAAAATTGCAAATGAAGTAGTGCTGTGAGCAAAAATGAATTCTGAACGTTAATACGTGACAGGTCAAAGGCGGATCTGCAACGAATAAATTATTCATTTTTCCAACATGTGTTGTAGTTTGAGTTCTGATGAACCATAGAGTAAATCAATGAATGAATTAGTCAATGGGTGAGATTTTTCTGAAGCAGTAAGCAAAAGTATGATCTGTGAAGGATACCACTTAAGGACGGGGAATTCGTAGGCTTTTTTAAGGTAACCATCACAATGAAATTAATGGGTACATAAAAAAATGAGTTAATGAAGTGCACGTGATTGGCATGATATCTACATCTACGTAATACTCTGCGAGCCACCACGAGGATGTGTGGCAGGGGGTGAAGATCACTAACCATGGACTATTGACATCCAACTAGGATATTTAATGGAGACTTGCTAAATAATAGGGTCACATGCAGCTAGATGGTTAATATCTACCTAATAAGAAAGGGACCATTTGTTGATATTACACTGTAAAAAGTAGATCTCATTTTAAGGTACAAAAGCGATCTGAATTTCAGATGCAACAATTTTAAGACAGGGTATGTTGAATTTCAGCAGTAATATCTTGTCTAAAAATAAGGCAGGTGAACGACTGAAAATCAGACCATCCAGAATCCAGCTTCCTCTGCTTCCTGCTTAACTGCTCCTGTACCAACCATCGATGTTCCTGCCTCTTCCGCACCTTGCGTTGGTGTTCCTGCCTTAAACCAGACAGCGCTTAAATTCAGATCGCACTGAAAATCAGATCAACTTTTTACAGTGTACATGCATCATAAACTACAGACTACTCTGACTCTATTTCACCTACCCCTTTGCTACGCTGCCTATTGTTCTCTCTTATGGTATGGAAAATGGAAAATCTCTTATGGAAAAATGACATTGTAAATCTATCGGTGCGACAATCTATCTCTCTAATCTTGTTAATCTGATAAAGCCTAGCATAATACGCAGAGGTTCTTAATATATATCTAACGTTATCTGTGAACAAATCGCTTTCGAATTTACTTAAAAGGTTTAACCTAAATTTTAACCTGTGTTCTGATAGTAATTCCCATCCTAGTTTTTCTATTAAACTCGTAACACTTGTACAATTATTATAACGGCTTTTAACAAATCTGGCGGGTCTCCTTTGCACACGCTTTAATTCTTTTATCATGCCTTCCTAATATGGATATAGACGGAAACGAATGAAAACTGTTGGAGCTTTGGGTCACGAATCACATTCACTTCATTTTCTTGTTCCAGTGTGGAAATGTTTTAATCTTCCCCTGAAAGTTCCTCAGAATAGCTCAACATTGGCAACTTTAAGGATTTATATTCAGGAATGACATCTATTAATCTATCAATTCATTCTTCTAAACAAGGCATGTGTTCTCGTAGTAAAATTCAGGACATATGGCCGCGAAAATAATTATATCCCAATATTTGAATTGAAAGAAAGCTCAAGCATGCTTTAATGAAAATTCAAATGGCATTTCGCAAGGAGGAAATGAGGAATGGGATCAAATTCTATGCGAGCCAAGATAAAGAGCCAAATGGAGGTTAAAAAAACATGGGACAAGGCCTATATTTTGAAGGGACTTGTTTACACTGAGTAAAATACTAAATCTAATAGGGAAGGTAATACATATTTTTGTTTAAATTAATTCTCCCGGCGCAGTGAAGATTGGAGACTATTTCCCATCTATGTCTTTGTGTCTATTAGCCTCGGATGTCGGCGAAGGAGATGACGCGGAAAAAAGCTAGGTAGGTACATACATGCATATGATGAACGCTATATCATTACTGCTGGTGAGTACCATTTTATGTGAGTTACAAAGTCCTTCATTAGTATGACGAGTTTGTACTTCATCATGTCAAAAACATACTTCCTTATTTTAAACTAATATCGAGGCAAATTTCTGGTTTTTCCTAATTTAGATTAATTCGCAGCTGCTATTTTTTTCGAACGAGAGTGCTTGAGACTGATAAAAAACTAATGAGATAAAATGTTAAAGACCAGCCGCGTTAGCCAGGTCAGCAGTGCGTCAGTCTGGCAACCCATAGGTCACGGGTTCGGGATCCGTCGTGGACATAGATATTGTGATTATTTCATAAGATTAAATCTTAAAGTATGAGGGGCGAAATAACCGTAGCTTCTGGACCACCAAAAACAGAAATCTAGCAAAATGTTAAAGGAGAAAACAGCCTTGAAACTGTCGATCAAAAGTATTCTTCAGTGCGTAGAATACTCTGAAAAATATAATTTACTTTCATGGGCACTATTCGTGGCATTTCTGTCATTTCAGTTACACATGTGAATGGAATCCCTTGGGGTATATGCTGAAATGCATTTAAATCTACATTTTACCCTGCCGCGATCCGCCGCAGAGGAAAGGCGCCAGGGGAAGTAGATTGGAGTCGAAATCCAAGAAACTGGATCCTAGAATTATTACCACCGGCTCTTCGCCGGATACCGCTGATATCTCTCTCATCGGTGTCGACGTTGGGCGATCTCAATTTCGCCCGGGTGGGAAAGGAGACCGTACCTCCCCAAATCAATCGCCCTTCCCCTCAAATTTCTCCTCCACCCTCCTCCCCTCTACGTCTTTCTCTCTCTCTCTCCACCCCCTTCACCCTCCTCCACCCCCTCGCTCCTCCCTCGAAAAACCCTTCTCGCCTCCTCCACCTCTCGGGGCGGCTCTTCCTCTCTTCCGAGAGATCAATATCAACCACCCAATCCGAGGAGTATATGCCGAGGCTGAGTGCGGGAAGGGGGGGAGGGAGAGAGAGGGGGAGGCCCCAGGAAGGCCGGGGGAGTGAGGGGGGGAGAAAGAAAAAAAATGAGGGACTTGGGAGAGTTGAGACAAGGGGCGGAGGAGGTGGAATTGGGAGGGTGGGGGGTGTTCAGAGTGGAGTTTGCGCGGTTTGGACGTTTGGCAACGTCGCGGACGATGCAAGGTGGAGGTGGAGGAGTGGAGAGGGTTTATGTGAGGAGGATTAGGTGTTGGTGGTGAGGTGAAGGACGAGGTGGAGTGAGTGTGCTGGTGGCGGTGTCGTAGCGGGGAGATGGAGAGGAGACATATATCTGGCAACGCCGATCCCGGGGACATCGAGCCTTGGTCGCCATGGCAGGCGAATACATCTCGTGATGATCATGCCTCCTCCTTCCCCTTCCGCCTCCTCCACCAACTCGTCACAGCGTGTTTTTTCGTTCCACTCCCCCGTTTCCTCCACCCGATCCTTCCCCCGCCCAGATCCTCTCTCCCTCCCCATCTCTCTCCGCCACCCTTCTCAGCCGCAATTCCACCCTCTTCCCCCCCGTCCCTCGATAAAATTGCTCCACTTGAGTTCTTGCGGTTGGTTAATGTCTGGTTATCCAGGTCTCCGTTTGTTTTTTCCCAACCATCCCCAGGTGGCGTTTCCCGAAAATTAAAAGTATTACTCGCAGATTTATCTAGCAATATATCCCTGTATCGGGGTGTGAAATGGTGGAAAATCTTTGAGAGGATGAAATTATTACGTGAATTGTGTGAAAAACTTAGTTGGTAATATTCAAGTCGTCATCGTTGGGAAATATCTGCGTCGAAATTCTCCTAAAAGATGTGGAAGAAACATTTAGGTTTATTTCTATCACCTCGAGAGTCCTATAGCTTTACGACCAATGAAGCTTCTACTTGTAAATCTCATGGAATGTCACAGAACACATTTTATACAAATGTATGTAGCTCCAAATTCTGTATTCTGCGATCTACAGCAAGGATGAGTTTCTGGGCATGACTGAGCACAAACGCAGCCGAGATAATAATTCCAGTTTTACTAGCTACTTCCAGTTTTTGGGATTCACTCTTGGTTGGAGTAAAATAAATTCAATCTTAACATAGATGTTAATAATAGAAAGAGTTTCTTTTTCTTCATCGATAATATCAATTATTTTTATAAAATGTCTCCTTACACCATTGATTACAAATGAAATTCATCTAGGGAGTCATATAGCTTTACGACCAATGGAGTTTCTACTTGTAAATCTCATTTAATGTCACAGAACACATTTTATACAAATGTATGTAGCTCCAAGCGAATCTGTGGGGAATTGTCTGAAATGAATACCTACAGTTCATTAAGCGTTGTGCATTATGGCTGAGGCAGGTATGAAAAAAAGCGCAAAATATTTACATCTATCCTAACTCGTCATGGCTACGATCACTACCTCATTTATTCGTCTTCATCCTATAGAGTTTCCAGCCGTTGCCCGGGTCTCTTTTGCGCACCAGTGTCTCCATTATCTTATATCTTTCCCACCATGTCTTTTTAACCGCTCTGGTTCAATCTTCTCTTCGTTTTTGTATGCACTACTCTCACTTTATCCATCAGTGCCGTGGCCCTTCTCTTGGTCTATTGCCCTGCATCTCCATTTCATGTACATAAATGCCTACACTTCTTTGTATTCTGTCCATCTCCACTCTTTTCACGTATCTAAAACACTCGATTCTTGTCGTTATATCATGTTGGATTAAGTTTTTATTCAAATCAATGATACAACCATTCTCTTTCGTGTTCAATATCGTTATGCCCCGAATCCTCGTTATCAACAAACTATTTCCCCCATGACAACCATGGAAAAACAAAACATTTATTTTAATTTGATCCGCGATTATTATTTAACAAATTTACTTTGCTTCAAATTCCTCCTTTCGCGTGACAAATTTTAAATAATTAAACTCAAGTTTGGAATGTGCTTCTTCATTAATGCTTCGCTGACGTCCTTGGTCAAAACATCAGTTTCCAAGTCTGCTGAACCCACGTGATGAAGAACCACCTCACCATTTTTGATTTCATCCTTGACAAAATGATACATTCTTCTGATGTGCTTGTTTTCTTTGTTGATCTTCTCATTGTTATTCCAATTCAATGCTGATTGACTGTCAGTTCGAACTTTTATTGGTCGTTCAACAACTTCAAATTGTCCCAGCTCTTCTAACAACTCTGTCAACCAGATGCCCTCACAAACTCCATCACATAATGCCACCAACTCCGATTCCATAGTTGATAAAGCTACCATCTTCTGCTTTCCGCTTCTTCAACTGATCAATGCGTCTCCAATCTTCACTGAATATCCGCCAAATGATTTCGAATCCAAAGTGGTACACCAACTGGCATCTGAACTAATCTCCAGTCTTCCAACTTCTCTGCCAATCTTCAAACGATACCCTTTGGTCCCCTTCAAATATCTCAAAACTCTCTTCAACGCCTCGTAATGAATCATCCTAGGATCTTTTGAGTACTGCGATAGTTTGCTGTAGGTGTATGCCAAGTCCGGCCTCGTCCCTCTCACCAAATATCCAATACATCCAAGTATTTCTTGGTACAAATCCTTGTTTGCTTTCTCCGAATCTTCGTAATCGTCAAGTTTGACTCCAGTTGCTGCTGGTGTCTTCACTCCATTGCAATTCTCCATTCCGAATCTCTCAATAACTTCTTCGATGTAGCTTGATTGTTCCATGATAAATCCTTCTTTTTCTTCTTTGATTTTTATTCCTAGGAACTTCACTTCATCCTCCTTTGACACCTTAATCTTCAATTGCTTTTTCAGTTTTTCCACCAGTTGATCAATCTTCTTTTGACTGTCACCAACAATTATACAGTCATCCACGTAGCATCCAATTGCCAAAAATCCCTTCTTTGACTCTTCGACAAATACACATGGATCTGCTTTACATGGTTTCAATCCCAATTCCTTCAAAATTCCAGATAATTTCTTAAACCAACATCTTCCTGCTTCTGGAAGTCCATATAAACTCTTCTTTAGTCTAAATATCTTCCCTTCTTCAATGTTTACTCCTTTTGGTGGATTCATGTACACATGCCTGTCCAATTCTGCGTTCAAGTACGCTGCTTCGACGTCAATGAACTCCACTTTGTAATTTTTCTTCGCTGCAATTGCCAACAGTGTCTTCAATGACTCTTGCTTCATCACTGGACTGTAAGAGCTTTTGTAATCCACTCCCATTCGCTGTCGTGAACCATCAGCTACCAGTCTTGCCTTGTATACTTCTGCATCTTTGGTTCCCTTTTTCTTGAAAACCCATTTGCTTTGAATTAATTTTACCTCTTTTGGCTTGTTAACAATTTCCCAAGTCCGATAATTTTTCATATTTTTCAATTCCTTGTTCATTGCTTCAATCCATTTGATCTTGTCCTTGGACTCGATTGCTTCTTTGTAGTTCCTTGGATTGATTTCTTGCACCATATTGACAATGCAATCGGGCTCCTTCTTCTCTCTCGTTGACCTTCTTACTCCTTGTTGTCTTAATTCATCTTCTATTCCTTTTAATTCTTCTTGGTGTCTCTGTTTCAGGACATCGTTCGTGTCACCTTTTTTTCTCCCTCTTCTTCTCTCTCCAGCTTGAACAATTACCAACGGATTTTTATGAGATGAATCATCATCACTGTCGAATTGTCCTTGAAAATCTTCAACAACGTCATGGATAATTCCTGAATTGTTTTCTTCCTCGTGTCGTTCGTCTCGATTCTCTTGCCTCTCAATTGGGATAAAAACGTAGTTAGTCTCGTCATAACCAACGTCTTCTTCCTTCTTCTGAAAACCCATTTTTTCTTCAATGAACTTTACGTCTCGACTCTCGTGAATCTTCCTGTCACTCAAGTCAAATACTCGGTAGGCTCTCCTGTTCTTCGAGTATCCCACGAACACAGCTTCCTTTGATCTCACGTCAAGCTTCTTTTTTTGAACATCTTCATTTCTGTAGAAGACCTTGCAGCCAAAAACTCTGAGATGTCTGACCGATGGTTTCTTGTTTTTCCAAATCTCAAGTGGAACTTGATCCCTCTTCTTCGTAGGTGAAAGATCATGCAAGTAGCTCGCAGTCCACACGGCTTCTGCCCAAAACATCAGTGTTAATCCAGCTGCAATGAGTAACGTTCGAGCCATTTCCACCAACGTTCGATTGGCTCTCTCAGCAATTCCGTTGCTCTGTGGAGAATAGATCGTCGTTCTCTCGTGCTTGATGCCTTTCTTCTTGAAATATTCTTGCAATGTGTCGTTGGTAAATTCCGTACCATTGTCTGAGCGAAAATTCTTGACCTTTTGTCCTGTCTCGTTCTCTTTTCTCTCAATAAACTCGATCAGTTTATCGGCAGTTTCACTTTTACTCTTCAAAAAATCGACGAAATATCTTCTGCTGTACTCGTCCACAATAGTCAGCATGTACCTACTCCCTCCAATTGATTCTTGTTGCATTGGACCACACAAATCCGCGTGCAGTCTTTCCAAGATCTGCTGTGCACCTTCGATTTCGACTTCTTTGAATGGTGCTCTCGTCAGTTTCCCTTGAATGCAATCCTCGCAGTTGTCGTCCTTGATCGACACATTTTCGAGTCCTCTGACAAGATTCTCTTTCGCCAATCTAGAAAGATAATTATTGTTAATGTGACCAAGCCTCTGGTGCCATAAATTACTATTTATTTCGCTTGTGCTAAAGCAAACTTCTTTCTTCAGCTCTCGTTCATCGCTGTCCGTGCTCATTCGAAACATAAAAGCATCTGCTTCAAAGATCCCCTGTGCAACTAATTCTCCTGTTTTCTTGTCATAAATTCCAAATCCATCTTCATCAATAACTATTTTCTTGCCCATCTTGACCAGACTTGGAACTGACATCAAGTTGCTGTTTAAATCTGGAACATAAAGTACGTCTTTTATAGTTAATGCTACCTCACCATCGTCAAGATAGCTGGTTCCTTCAATTTCTCCTCGAAATTCAGCGTGAATCTTTCTGCCTGCTTCAGCCGTCACGATCTCCAC
Organism: Platycnemis pennipes; assembly: GCA_933228895.1. Lineage (NCBI taxonomy): Eukaryota > Metazoa > Arthropoda > Insecta > Odonata > Platycnemididae > Platycnemis > Platycnemis pennipes. The sequence goes on from OW121853.1 coordinate 62,285,223, forward strand.
ATTGTCTTTCCTCTTATTAATCAATAACTCCTCTTGATGAGTCATGTGAGATGTGCACGCCGAATCAAGCATCCAAGTGACTCCATTTTCTGCATTTATCTTGTGATGCTCCCTCACTTCAAATGCATGTTGATTCTTGCCTCCTTTGAAAATTCCCTTGAATTTGCTCTTATTCTTGTAAAAATCCTTTGAATTTTCTTTAGTCTCAATTGAATTCTCCTTGTCCTTGTGCCAGCAATCACGAGCAAAATGTCCAATTTTGCCACAACAGAAACATTTTTTCTTAGTCTGCACCTTCGCCTTAAAAGCCTTGACCTCTCCTTCATTGGTTGATTTCTTGTTTTTCTCCTCATATCGCAAAAGTGCTCCTCTCATGAATTCGAAATCCACCGTTGGATTGGAAGAAATCGCTGTTGCAACTTCACTGAAACTCTTTGGTAGACCCTCGATTACGTACATAATTAATTCATAATCTTCAATATTATTACCCATTTCCTTAAGTTGAGTCTCTAATGTTTGAGCTCTAGTTAAATAACCGTCAATGCTTTCTTTCTCTAATTTTTCTAATTTAGCCAATTCAATCATTAACTGAGTCTTTCTATGTTTCTCAACACCGTCATGACGTTTCTTTAACAAAAGCCACAACTCTTTTGCATTGGAAATACCTTGACATGCTAACGCCTGCTCCGCCGAAAGTGTCATAATGATCAGCATGTTGACCTCGTCGTTCTTCTTTGACCAGGCTTCCCACTTCGCCACAGCCGCTGCATCAGCACCATTCTTCTCTGGTTCATCACCGAAAATGATATCTTGATACAATCCTTTCGCCTTAAGAACTGCAACCAATCTCATGCTCCAAAGTCCATAATTCTTGTTTGTTAGAGGCTCGATTCTTGAAACTCCAAAGTCTGACATTTTCCCTTGTCACTTTTCTTGACCTCCTGGAAATTTCACTCGTGTATCTTATAACCACGCTCTGCTACCAAATTGTTGGATTAAGTTTTTATTCAAATCAATGATACAACCATTCTCTTTCGTGTTCAATATCGTTATGCCCCGAATCCTCGTTATCAACAAACTATTTCCCCCATGACAACCATGGAAAAACAAAACATTTATTTTAATTTGATCCGCGATTATTATTTAACAAATTTACTTTGCTTCATATCATCTCATGTAACGGATATTCCTTTAAATCTCTCTAATTTTCTCCTTTTCTCACACTCCAATTCAGCTTTCCCAATTCTCTCTCTGAGAGATTCCATCTCACATTCCTGTACCATGTTGACATATCTTACCTTCGTATTATAAACTTTTATTCCCAGCTGAAAAATACTTCATATTGCCCTCTGTCATACTTTCTACATGATGCATATCATTCTTATGATCAAACCTACTATTGCCTGCCAAAATTTATAAAATATATATTTACATCTTCAAAAATTCTTTCAGCTAAATTTTTTGCAGAATATTTAGTCTATTATCAACGTACACACTACGATCTAAGAATGCTCTATTCTAAGATCGTGGTACGAACTGATGGTGGTTCTAATGCAACTTAATTCATCCAAAAATTCGATTACGCTGCTGGTTCTCGCTACAAGTGTTATCCTTCTTTTGTTAACCTGGCTGAATATTTGTTTACTGATGGTATTATGGATTTTAAGAGAAATTTGGATTCGGAAATGAGATTAGGAGATTGAAGACCTGAACTCCAGGAACGCATGTTAAATTTTTGATTGTAGATTTTTGATTTGTTTTTATGTAATTAGTTCATTCGTAAACTAATTAAAACTTACCGAGGTTCAATCTTTTAAGGAAAAAATCTATCCTTAGCAGGTTTCTGTAACGTGAAAATAAATGCTTCCTTATAAATTTTATTTTACATAAGCCTAATCGGCATTTGAAAACACAGTCGCCTTTAATTATCAGTATTTCAGATGCAATCGGCCAAATTCCTTCATAAAATTCGAGAAATCATATGGGTTCATTGCATTTCGCTGGCCTCGGTAGCCAAGTAGCAAGGTTTCGAGGTTCGAATCCCACCCGGTGCGTGGAAAACTTTTGTGTTTGTATTTGTATTAAGATTAGTTTGCGATTCAACATAAGTACCTACTTAGTTCGAACACCTGTTAGTAAAAAATTTGCTATTTTTGGTAATATCATAAGGTGGTTGATAAAGTTATCATGTTACGTCATGGCCAGTTTTTATGAATTGTAGACTGAACCGGTTATGATAGAAGGCGAATTTCGTGGAAATTTCAAGGCGCCACTTCCACCATTCGTTAAAAATATATCAACTGTTATCAAATCTAGAAGGAGCGCTTATAGAATAAATTTGTGCTGGTAGTGTTTAACTATCCTCGTAGCTAACCTACGAGCCGCCAGCAGTATTTATAATTTTGTTATGTCTTAAGAGTAGCGTGATTTAAAAAAATGAATGTACATAAGCTGGAACTTAAAAGCATATTTACTTAATATCTTCGAATGAAATTTAGGAGACTGAAATGGAGCCCACTCTAGCATAATAGGACCTAATATTCAAGGAGTAGTGAACGTTTTGTCATAATCTATTTACTAGACTTGCTCTTGCAATCGATTGCGCGCTGTGTTACTCTCTTTGTTAACCTTTGACAGCGCTCGTTACCACCGAAAGCTTTCGTCGCGATGAAGCAAAATCAATTTGAGTACCGCGAATCCTGAAATATTCGGAGAAATGGACAATTATTGCCACGTATCCGATAAGGCAAGCGGTAATTTCCATATATTCTATTATGTGTGTAAACTAACCTTTTAAGTAGTATGCTCTGAATTTAGACAGTTGACTACGCCGTGAATTTGAGGTGAGCGAGGTGAAAGAAGAGTAATTACCGCGCATGTGTATGATCCATTCCAGATTTCCCGATTTCGATGGACACTGATTGAAATTGGTGATTGGCGTGAGTTCGGACCTGAAACTCCTTCCGTCTGTAGTTATTACTGAATGAAGCGTTCATTGTGAAAAAGTCTGAGTAATCTCGATTAATTGTTACAACTTAAGGGTTTTTGACGTAATGTATTACAAGTCGGTAAACATATTTATTATTTGTCGTCGTAACTAATCAATAGAGTAGATGCGCTACGATCCCGTGTCTACTCTCATCTCCATTGTAATCTCCGTGCTACCTCCCTGTACATTCTATAGAGGAACAAATTTATTTAATTGGTGTCTTTCTATGATCATAACAACCAATGCAAGGCTTTTCATGAGATTTTCTAGAATGCATGTAATTCCTTGCACATCACGTAGTCAATTATAGTATTTCAGAATCTCAGGTGCGCCTAGGACTCTGGAAATGCGAATAAACTAACAACGCAAAAGTGTAATTATTTATTTATTATAGCGTTAATTTATCTACTGATGGTCCCACAAAATATTACAGAGCATTATAGAGGGGAAGAGAGTCGAAAAAAAGGTCAGAAAATCATCGATACACATTAAATGGATGCCCCTAATGAACTTGAACGTGTGCAGCGAAGATCGGCAAGATTTGTAAAGGGACGATACGATAATTATATTAGCGTAACCAGTCTATTATGAATTGAAATGGGAATCATTGTCAGATCGCAGGTTGAAATTTAGACTTAATCTCTTAAATAAATTCCAAGGAAATGTTTTCAGTGATGATGTTAAAAATATTTTACGAACCCCAACTTACTATGGCAGACTGGACCATAATCATAAAATTAGAGAAATTGATTGCCGAACTGACCGATTCAAAATGTCCTTTTTCCCTCGCACAATAAGAGATACGAATAACGGTAAATATGTCCTATCGGAGAGTAGCAATGAATAGCATTGGTAGCTGCATGTTGGTATGAGTACTTAAAGCTAACCCTACTAACAGAATGTTTTTGCATGTTTGCTTTGCAATTTCTATCTTTTTTAAATAGTGTAGTTCTGACTACTATATTAATACTATTCCTTTTTTATGCATGATATGTAGTGCATGTTTGGTGAGCAATCACCCCCTGCTACACACTCTTGTGGTGGCTTGCAGGGTATTATGTAGATGTAGATAGATGTCCCTTTTTCGAAAGACGTCCTTCAAATCGAAAATATTTCTCTGTAGCACTGACGTAAACCTGTTCGCATATGCTCTCTAGCATATACTGGCGGGCATGTGCAAGAAAAGAACTATGCGTGTAAGGAGAGAATTTGTGAAAAAAAGGAAAAATAGGGTAACATCTCATTAATTTATTCCGTTTCCTTGTTTATATGATCTTTTCTACATTTAATTTTCTTTTCCACCTTGTCATAATTTCCAGAATATTTCTATTTGGTCATATGTCGTCTGCGTATTATTTTTGGAACATGTTGAGTAGCTCAATTGCAAACATTCGCCCTGTTTCGCCGGAGGCCAGACTCTTCTCTCCTGGGGGCTTACCAATCGGGCGAGATCCTCGTGAAAGGCGACGCGACCCTGGAAGGATTTCGGTGCATTCGCAGCCACCGCTGTGCAAAACGTCGTCAAAACCCATTTCTCCTTTTCAATTCCCTTTTCATCCCCCGACGTAATTTTAATGAAGTCGGCTCGGAGGTTTTCAGCCCGGGGGCTCAAGAGGTGGGGGATGAATATCGTTTCGTCCCACGCCAAGTGAGGGGGCGGGAGATGCTTTTCCCTTCTAGGAAAGCGTGGGAGGAGGGTGGGGAGTGTTAGAGGTTTTGGTAGCAGGGTGGATGGGGTGAAATCGTAATTCTGTGCGGTGGGGGTTGGTTGAGGGCAGGGTTATGGGGATGCGGCGCCTCCGAGTCCGTGAGTTGCTTCCTTTTGTGAGCTCCTGACGGGGGAGCTATCCGTCCCCTTATCCTTCGCGACTATGTTCATATCTCATCCTCCATTTTCCTTTACACAAACCGGAGGAAAACTCGACTCAAAATTACGTCAGCTGTCTTGCGGCATGGGATCGAAATATATTTGAGCTTTGTGGACAGAATCACTCACCCACATAATTTACCTTCCCATAAAAATTATTGTTACTCATATAGCTGCTGCTCATTTACAAATGTGGCCTCCCATCCTGAGGGTTCGGGTTTGATTCACAACAGTGGCGGATTTTTCATTGGGAAACCGGGCCCCACTTAAGTGCCCGGTGGAGGGTATTTCATGTGCAGTACTACTTCCGTCGGATGGGACGTTGAACCGTGGTCCCCTTGACGTCTGTCGTTAAGTTTAGGCTAATGCCGACGCCGATTTTCTCCCCACCCTTCATCCGTTTCCTGAAAATTCCTGCCATAACCCAATTATCCACCTATCCTAACTGGCGCAAAAGACCTCCGCTGTTGGTCGCTCCCCCTGAATAACTAACTAACTCATTTACAGATTAATTAGGTGTTTAGTCTCCAGGAATATTATTGTTTACTCGTCAATAATCCAATCCGGCTGTTCGCGCGTAACTTGTAAGTTTTGAGACGAATGAATATGTTTAATGTTACGTACGGTATGTTTAAACCTACTTCAGGTACCTCTATATTATCAAGCACGTACCCCTGGTTGGTAACTGTTGGTGTGGGTCATAAAGGAAGAAATGCAACATTCATCAATGGTTTAGTCATTTGTTTTCATTCTTTATCTACTCTTTTTATGTTTTGTACTTGCAATTTGTTCTGGAATGAAAGGAACAATCTTTTAATGTCACTAACATTGGAATGCTAGTCTCTGAAATTACATTTCTAAAGAAGTGGATCGTATACCAGGTTGATCAACCTGATAAATGAATGATCAAGTGAATCAAATGATCAGGAAATCAGAATTTGATCAGGTTCATTAACCTGGCGTGCGTTGCAATCACCATTGCATTAAATATTGATGAATTTAATAATATTAATTTCAGCACAAAATTATTTCCTTTAGTTCAATCCACAAAAGCATCTACATCTACTGTTTTTTTCATTAAGGTTTAGTCAGTTTGAATTAGTTGAGGGCATTTCAAGATGCAACACATAGTATATACTACGCTACCACCATAACCTATACCCATTATCTTTTCCGTGAGCACTTTTTGTTCATTGGAATTAAAGTAAGAAAACAGCAGCCCGGTTGGTAACGTAGGTACGGCCTGGTAAGTTAAATGCCGTTTATTCCCATCCCTAACCGGGCTTGTGAGTCTCGTCTGCCCTACATTTTATTTAGGTTATACTCTATGATATAACCTTAGGTGTTGTACCTCATGCGTTTTTACTCTTGCACTATTTAAGAGTTGTATTCAACCCGTAGGATGGTGGGGTTGATAATAGTATCACTCACTCGCTACTAAGCCCAAATTCGATCTTCAAGGTGCATTCAGATGCTACAGGTAAAGGTATAGTTACTCTCCATGCGACACCTGCGGTTTCCCAGTTATCTTGTATCCCGAAAATATCCTTCCTTGAGTTTGACTATACCTAAATATGTCCAAAATCCTCTTCTGGAATTTGAACCCCGGACATCCCGACCAGCAGCCGAACACCTGACTCACTTGATTACCACACTGTCACTTATTGTAGTGTACGAAAGTTATTTTACTTTCCTAGATATGGAAGTGATAATTTGAAGATAGTGCATGCGGAACGCGCAACTATTTTAGCTGCGTTCTGAATGAAGCCGGGAGCAGTAACCGTATCTCTGGGGATGAAGATTTGAATTGAAGGCATACGAGAGGTACGTTTGGAGGAGTTGCGATGAATCGAAGGCGGACAAAGTAGTCATCGTGATGCCAAAGGAAAAAAGGATTTTTTTGGAGATTATTAGCAGTAGGAATAGTTAGTGGGTGGGTAGAACTTGTCATCAAGGGTCATGAGATACTGAAGTTCGCTACTTAAGCTAAAATTCTAATTAAAGTGGGAAGGGGGTGTGCATGCGAACAGAGTAAGAAGAGGTAAAATATGTTTTGTTTGTGAAAAAAATATTTTAGAGCAGCAATGAAAAAACTTATGACAGACATTGAGTATTCCATCAAAATCTACCTCAATGCCACTTGCATGCAAACATACTTTATTTCTTAGGGGATCATCCTATTCATTCATTCGACCCTAGTTATTTTGGACTGATAAAAACACCTGTATCATAGAATCTTGCAAGGGATTTGGCCTATTGATTGACTATTAATGTCTGGTGACGGTTTACTCACTGCCACACACAACCTGGCTTGCAGGGATTTTTGAATAAGTGGATGAATGTATAGAATAAAAGCAGAAAAACTGTCATATTTACACGAAGGGAAAGAAAATAGCAAATAATTTCTTTAATTTAGTGTGAAAGTGTGCATAGAAGCATGCGAGTTTAATTGAAAGACACTTTTCTTCAAAGGTTACCTTAGGTAATTCCAGTAATACGTTGAATATCTATAGTCTATCGTTGTTTTAAGGAGCATCTAATATCTACCTATATTTTTAGGGAATGGAAAGGAATGTTAAAGTATCGGTACCCTTAACTGGAGGTCTGCTCATTTTCAATATTCCATTTACATTACGTTTCGGTCTTTAAACTAGTTAATTTTTCATACTGCATCCATTTTGAGATTGCGCTTGGATAATGAAAATTCTCCATTCCGGCCATCACGTTGCAAGTTTCGGCTCTTGTAATTATTGGCTGAATGATTGAGGATAGTTGTAAGCTATGAGCCTTAAGCGATCACCTCAACTCCGCTGTAATAAAAAAATGTGTTTGTTTTTTAAGTTACGTGAGAAATTCTCGGGTTCCGGGTGGGCGGTAAGTGCTTGTTTGCCTCTCCACCGCTGGCACAGATGAGCCGTAGAGAAGCGACCCTGAGGGCTCAGGGCGAGCAGTAGGGGCCTCGAATAATCTCCACTGCCCGGGGCGGCGAAAATCCCGGCGCGCGCTCCATATATCCCTTCCACCTCCTCGTGTCCCTGCTGCCGCAGAAACCCCTCTTAGCCCTCAGACCCTCGATTCCTCCCCTCCACCCGAGGCCTCAACTTTGGCCACCCCACCCCATCTGCAGCCAAACTATTCACACCTCTCTCGTAATCCTATGGGATTTTGGGCGACACCTCACGGTAGCCCGCTCTCTGTTATGCTAGCTGCCGGAGGTGGGGAGGGAGATGGGGAGATTTCGGAGTGGGGAGTTGGCGCAGCCTCCCAACACTCTCTCCACCTCTCTCTCCCTCTTTTCACGGCCTTCCCATAATCCTCTTGGGAGGGAGGACTCACAAACACACCAGACTCCGGGAAACCTTCTCCGGCTCTCCATCTCCTCTCCCCCGTCGATCACACCACCTAACCCCTCCTCACTCTCTCTGCTGAGGGCTGCAACGATGCGGTTGGTGCTTACCTTTAGCCTTCCATTCTGAAAGTGCGAGTTCGGTGCCCAAATGGTGTCCCTTGGTCTGAATTGGTCAGCCTCTATATTCTGGACGAATGTAGGTGTGGGTAAACTAAATTCTTATTAAGAAAGATCGGATGCTTTACCGGTTTATGACGTTTGTAAAGGCTGTTCGGGTACTCAACCGGGTCAAACATGGATCAAACCCTGCATTGCTGCCGACGTTTCGGTGGTCAAGTCATCCATCGCCTTCGAGCCTTGTCCATCGAAACTTGGACAGCAATACAGAATTTTCTCCGTTGGGGTACCCGAAAAGCCTTCATAAATACTTGTTAGTATTTATGAAGGCTACGTGCTTCAATAAGTATTAAGAGACCCCGGCTGGAGGAGAAAAGAAGCATGATCTACATCTACATCTACACGATCCCCTGCAAGCCACCGCGAGGGTGTGTGGCAGGGGGTGAAGATCACCAAGCATGCACTACTAACATGCAAACAAGCAACTATAATGTCACATGCAACTAGATTGTTAGTATCTATAGTATTTAAGGGATTAATACATGCACCATGCACTACAGACTACTCTAAAATATTTCCCCTACCTATCCCTTTGCTATGCTGCCTATTCTGTTCTTCTATAGTACGGGGGAAAAATGCCATTTTGAATCTATCGGTACGACAATCTATATCTCGTATCTTATTTATCTGGTCGAATCTAACATAATAAGCTGGTTTTTTTTTACTTCTACAAAGATGAGAAATTGCAATAGAGATATCCGCAGATGTCATATTCACAAGGAAATGATAAAACACAGCATGAGTTGATTTATTCTGAGCATATGCCAACTAAATAGCCAATATTATTGCCAACCTCCGTAAAAGGACGACGAAATCAGAAGAAAAAAATTATGTCAAAACGATCAATTTCGATGTCTTGACTTCATTACGATGTGCGCTAAAAGGGACTTTTCTGCTCTCCTATGCATCTTTGTGACAAAAGTTAGTTTTCGCTGATTGAAGTGCTTGTTGAAAATTTTAAGAATCGCACTTTTCCAAGGTAGGTAGTTATCTTTATGCTCATGAAACTGCCTTCGGTCGCTGGTTGCCTGTCTTCAAACATTCTATTCCAGCGTCATAATTTGCCAATGTTTACAACAGTTATTTTTGAACACACATTTTTTTATCCAGTATGCTGACCTTATTTGCTAACTGACCTAGGTACAATCTCCAATTATCACTTGTTTTAGTTGTCAGCACCTGCATACAACAGCGTCTATTAATAAATTGAAAAAAACTGTCTATTAACATTATTTCTGAACTATTTCCAATAATTTTTAATTCACGTTGTATCATTTCATTGCTCTTCACTATCATCTACATCTACATAATACCCTGCAAGCCACCGTAAAGGTGTGTGGCAGGGGGTGATTTATCACCAAACATGCACTACATATCATGCATAAAAAAGGAATAGTATTAATATACTAGTCAGAACTTCACTATTTAAAAAAGATAGAAATGGCAAAGCAAACATGCAAAAACATTCTATTAGTAGAGTTAGCTTTAAGTACTCATAACAACATGCAGCTACCAATGCTATTCATTGCTATTCTCCGATAGGACATATTTACCGTTATTCGTATCTCTTATTGTTCGAGGGAAAAAGGACATTTTGAATCGGTCGGTTCGGCAATCAATTTCTCTAATTTTATGATTATGGTCCAGTCTGCCATAGTAAGTTGGGGTTCGTAAAATATTTTTAACATCATCACTGAAAATATTACCTTGGAATTTGTTTAAGAGATTAAGTCTAAATTTCAACCTGCGATCTGACAATGATTCCCATTTCAATTCATTTAATAGACTGGTTACGGTAATATAATTATCCTATCGTCCCTTTACAAATCTTGCCGATCTTCGCTGCACACGTTCAAGTTCGTTATTTAGACCGATTTCGTAGGGATCCCATACACTGGCAGCATATTCCAAATGAGGTCTTACAAGGGAAAAGTAGCTGATTTCTCGTACATGATCGTCACATTTACCCAATACTCTTTTGATGAATACCAGTTTACGATTAGCTTGACCCATTATTTCACGTATGTGTTTACCCCAGGAAAGATCATGTGTCAGTCTTATTCCAAAGATCTCACACACCCTTGCAGTGGCTTGCAAGGTATCTCGTAGATGTAGATGTACAATTACAATTTTATGTCACGTGTTATAAGAGATAAATTTGCTAATACTCAAGGAAATGTTCATTTTTATTTTTGATCCACCAAAAAACTCATCTGCATAGTGATTTAGGAAAGAAGAAAGCTCGTACGTGTGTGCGCTTGAGTCTCGTGATTCCAACTAAGTGCTTGGGGAGACTAGGGTCTATTATAACAGTCAAAGGATAGTCCGCCAATGGAAAAAGAAAAAGCAATTCCTCTCTGATGTGGTCGCATCTGGTGGCCAAACATATAGACCAACCCATTTGTAGTAGTAGTTTAGAGGAGGTGACAGATAAGGTAATTTGCTTGGAGGATGATGACAAATGAACGGTCTAAGAATATTATCATTAACCCGTGTTACATACCCGTGATACATGTGTTTCATGTTTTTAGTTATTATAAAATAGATCTATGCATTCTGGATGAATAGTAGAATTTGTAATGAGTGACATGCATGATAATGATGCATATTCATCTACGTAATACCCTGCGAGCCACCACGAGGGTGAGTGGCAGGGGGTGAAGATCAACATGCATGCCCTGGTGACATACAACTAAGAGCTATAATGATATTACTACATGGAGACAAGTTAGGTATGGTAGTCACGTGCAACTAGATGTTTTGTGTCTACATAATAACCAAGTGATTACTGGTTAGGAAGATTTTCACTAAATGTATTATATATAGTATTTACCTGGCATGATTATAATGGAATAGAAATATTTTATCATACTTGGACGTCTTAGATTAGGAATATTAAAACATGCTTCATGCGCTACAGACTACTCCTAAAATTTTTCACCTGCCTATCCTTTTGAAAATATTCTCTCAGACGGTAGGAAGTATATGTAATCATTAGCGCATGTATTTACCACACATATGGATATAACCTACTCCGTCACACACCCTCGAGGTGTCCAACAGTGTAGTTAGTAGATACCTATTTATAGATATACCTGGAATGTAACCACGAAATTGAACTCATGATTTCATCCGTTTATATTTCCCTGAAGCCATTTACAACTCAACTCTTTTTATGACTCTTTGTTTAGCATCCGCTGCCACAAGACTAAGCGGTGGCTTTCAGAGCGGCACGAATCTATGGATGTATCGCATTGAAATGTTGTCCATCTTTGACCCTTATATAACCCACCAGAGGAATCGTGGATCTCGGGACATTGACCGAACAATCGTTTCCAAGTCATGGGATCGTAATGTTCTTGCTTCCGTCGCATGCACATATGGGGATAGTTGGTGCAGTATGGGAAAGTGAGAGGGTTGGGGTGAGAATGGGAAGGGAGGGAGGAGACAGCTCGGAAGATCTTCTGTCCGCTTAGCTGGCGACGAGAGTGGGGAGGGCGTTTTAACCGTTTTGGCCCCATCACTCTTGCGAGTGGGGCAGAGGAAGAGGGCAAGAGTGTATGGAAGTCCGGGGACGATGGAATGAAAAGAGGTGGGCTGGGCAGAGGAAGTAAGGTCTATTGAAACACGGGAGTAAATAGAGATATCAAGCTCCTTTCTGGGAGGTAAGCGGCTGGCTTAGAGGGGACCGGGGGATGGGGCAAGGGGGGGGGGGCGAAGGAGAGGGCAAAGAGGTTTAGTGAGGGGATAAGAGGGGCGGAAGAATGGTCTCCACCCTCCCTCCCAGCACGTTCTGCATCGCCACTACTCCGCTGCTTTCCCCCCCAACCCTCACACCTTGAAAACCAGATCTGTTCTCGGAAAAAAGGAGTCCAGGGTTTGGGTTGGCGAGGGGGGTGGGTTGGTGGTTTCTGGGAGCCGAGACGGAGTGTGGGGCGGTGGTAGGTTGGCTCAAACCGGGTGTCTATAATACCCTCATTACAAGGAGAGCTGCCTGGGGGTCACCTATTGTGATCTATCCTCTCCGGGTCCGCTCCCTTGCCCCCGTTCGCCCCCACCGCACCACGCTCCCGCCCCTCGCCTGCGCATACCTGCTCCCTCCCCCCCTTTGAAGGGAGCGAAGGGCTTTTCAACACGTCCCCACACCCATCCTCGAGGTCCGACTCAAATATACCCGCCCTCACATTTGCTCTCTTCTGCTGTCAGTCCCTTCAGTGGACTCGCACACAAGTTGTACGCCTCATCAGATTTAGGGTAAACTTTTATTCTTGCCTTCCTCCCCACACTCCCCGCATCACTGCTCCCCTCCATCTCATCGTCCACGTACTTTCCACGCGAGCGTATGCGTGTGGAGTGTGGAGGATTCGAGGGGGCGAGAATAATAGTCTCGGAAATCCTCTCGTTCCGAGGAAGGAATTCTTCCATCGCCCACGCTCGATGGGATCGTTCCTCAACTCCCTCCGTCTGTCCGAAGAGCATTCCTTTCCTGTACGGATTCCTCCCGATTCCATCTTTGTGTCCAGTATTCAACGCCAGTGTCCTCGTCTCCGCTACTTCCGTCCGAAATTTTACAACCGTAATGCAACCTTTGCTGGACTAAGCTTTCAGCCGTGTTCTTCCGCTAATTTGGTTGTGTGCTTGACTTCTTATCCTGAGAGCCCAAGTTCGTATTCCGGCAGTGGCAGAGATTTTTCAGCAGTACGCCATTCCAAACTTGTGCGGTTTGTGGAAAATACTTCAAGTTCAGTACTAAATTTGTCAACTGGGACGTATGTCGTATGTATGTTGCATACAAGTAATGTATGTTCGATGATCGTCACTCTCTGCCGCTCGCCCACGCGAAGGTTTGCAGGATATTACGCAAATGTATGTCGAACCGAGTAACCCTTAGCGTCTTTCGTTCAGAGTATGACTTTCGTTCAGAGTATGACTTTCGTTCAGAGTTTTGACTAACGCCGACGACGGATTCCTCTCCACCCTTCCTCCGTTCCACGGAATATTCCTACTTTTACCTAACCACACACCTTTCCTAAATAGCACAAATGCTTTGCCAGTCGCTTCCTCCGAATAACTATTGATTAATCGTCTCGAAGCGATAAGGCTGTTGATAGATATGGACATGGGAGGATGTTTCTTTATTTTGCTCCATTTCATCTATACATATCTATATAATACCCTGCAATCCACCATAAAGGTGTATGGCAGGGAATTCACACCAAACATGCACTACATATCATGCATAAAAAGGCTTAGCAATAATATACTAATCTAAACTTTACAATTTAAAAAAAGATAAAAATAGCAAAGAAAGCATGCAATATAATGCTGTTAGTTGAGTTAGCGTAAAGTCCTTATACCAACATGCAGCTACCTTAATATCTATTGATACACTCATATTTATACTATTAGACATATTTACTGCTATTAATATCCCTAATTTTGCGAGGAAAAAAGAACATTTAGAATTTAGGCTGTAATCCACCATTTTAATGCTTTATTTTGGATATATTGGGATACATTCCCCAGAATAAAAGCATTGTAAAAAGTGTGAAGTTTATTATTCCCACTGAGGATTTCTCCTTACATGGAAAGTAGTGAAATAGATATTGATAACATGGTAGCGTGTGCGATTGTACTGCATTCCTCCCTGGGCATCGCCTGCCAAACACCCATTAGCAGGGTTCTGTGTGGATGCGGAGGAACAGTTTCGTTCTCCTCTCTTCAGCTCTTATCCCTTAAGCTCCTTTTTCGTGACCAATGGCCGTCACTCCCGACTGTCATCCGGGTCACCTCCTATGGATCCTCACCTTTGTGTCAAGGGCACATATGTGTGAGTGTGCATTAGTACGTATATACATTCTCAGACGCGACCCCATTCGGCCTCAGCCGCGTTCAAAGGTTTTCCATCAAATCGCTTACCTATACGGTACCAAAGTCATGCGCTTTCCAGAGAGCTGAAAATTCCCCTCTTACCACTCATCACCCTCTTCTTTTCATCCCACCGGAGAATATCTTTTCAGAACCGTTAGCAGGTATATTTGGAGCCGGGAAGGGATTTTTTTTCCCATTTTTGTTTTCCTTCTCTAGGTTTCACGGCTGCACCGTTAGACGCAGACAAAAACCTCGTCGTTTTCCGAATATCATTATTATTTTCTTTAGCGCGGACTCCTGGTATTTAAGCTGGATCGGTTCGCATGCCGAGTGGGTTGTTTCGTCCCCCCAATTCCCGGGTTCTGCGACATCGCACGAGTTCAGGGCTCCAAGCGGGTTGACGAATAGGTCTGCTTTTCATAACGGTTTGCGAAACGATGATTAGGTGATTAGGTGCGATGACTCCACGGAAAGGCGACCGTGGAAAGGTTGCGCGAGGGTGATGATATCCTAAGTGCGACTTTCGCCGGATGATATATGGTACCTGGACTGAAGGTGAGAAGGATAAAGCCGTGGACTATTGTCCGGTTTCGAGCGTGAATAGGAATTGATGATTCCGCCTTTTTTCTCTTAATAGAAGCATTTACCACGGCTCCTTGAGAACGTAAGTCTGTTGAGGTGCGTGAAAATGTTTTTGCACTCAAAGCCACACTGCGGTTCAGGAGAATTATGCCGCGTTGTGAATAAGCTAGACACTCGGATGATTACACGCCCCGCGGTATTCCGTTGGAAAATATACTGTCCTGGAAATCCAGAGGTCGTTGATTCGATTCGCTCCTTGGGAATGGATGTTGCGTTCATTGGAAAAAGCTCAAGTTTAAGTTTCGATAGACGGTAGAAGATAACAGTAGCGGTTGGATCACCTTAAAACTCTCAATTCTGCTACTACTGGAATAATTTTTTTAGCCTTTTTTTATGTATTGCTATCACTTAATTGATGCTTCATTGAGGAGGACTGCCGCAATTTGTTAGTGATTATATGCCCGATTCTTTACGGCTTTATTTATGATTATTTAATTGCCACACCTTGCATGTGCTTGAATTGTGGGGAAATTATTGCTCTTGATAAATGTGCTAGAATTGTTTTAAATAATCGTCATCATTTGCTCATGTGAAACAATCACGATTAAAAATTTCCTCTTCCGGTCTTAGCATATAAAATCAAATATGTGATTAAGAAAAATTTAAAGTACGATCATTGTGCGTCGAATAATATTACACTTTAAATTATTGCCTTAAACTTGTTGCTAAGTAGTTTGAGTGAAAATTTTTTCACCTGGTAATCATTACTGTAAGAAGTTTAAGGGAGCAATTTTCACAGCTTTTTGGCATCAGCATATGCTACTTATTTGATTCTATGCTATGATAAGCTGTTTATACCTATAACTTAGGCAGGCTAGTTTCTTATTTTACCATTACTCTCCGCTAGTCGCTGCTATGTTATTGCAAACATAAATGAATCTTTTCACTAGAAAAGAGTCACAAACAGGTTTCATTAACCAAACGGCTGTAGTCGTGGAAACTCTCGCGGTGGCTCACAGGGTATTACGTAGATGAAGATGTAGAAATAACTTCTACCGCCCCCGGCCACTTGTCTCTAGTGCCCCATCAACGGCCATTGAGATGAGAGATGGATAGGAAAAAAAAGTATTTTTGTTCAAAGTTATTTAGATATACTGCTGTAATTCCTCGGATGAACATTACCTACTTTTTTGAAAACTATGCCTTGAGGCCTTCCAAACATGGCTTAATATTTTGGGATCTGGAATGTGACGATGATATTGGGCCGAAAAATATAATGGTGGTTCAGGTTTTACATACGCTCTCACAGATTATCACAATTTTCTCATTTCGTAGTCACGTATATTTTTTGTGTGCCTTTTGCTCCTACGTGTATGGTAATTCTTCCCTGCCCCACACGCTCGCGATGGCTTTTAGAGAATTCTACGCTTTTAGGTGTGCTCTTTAATAAGTAGATCACACAAGAAAAATAACAGGGACTGGTATTAGGACTTCTATATCTCTTTATACTTGCCCTCCTCGACTTTTGACCTCATCAAGACCAAGGTGGGTACCTACTTTGAAAAATCAAATTTCTTGGGCATCGTTCTATACCTCTCGCTCTTTTAAGAGGGCCTCAATTAATTCTAAACACCATGACAAAAGGCTGTTTCCTTTATTCCTTCCCTCGTGGTGGCTCCTAACGAATAACGTGGGTTTAAATTTGGAGACGACCGCAGACGTAAGGGGTTGTAGAAGAAAGAGTTCTAATGAGAAAGTAGGCATGTGCCGTAGGAGTTACTACCAGACCGTGAAAATGGGAAAAAAATCGCGAATTCATGAAATGCACGAGTCGCGTTACCTTCAACATTACCCTTTTACCGTATACCTTTCTACTGTCCTTTAGGGGATGAAAGGCGGACGAATTGGCACTTCCTCAGCTCCTCTTTAAGTTCCCTTCTGCCCAGCAGCTCCTTTTTCTCTCTCCATCTCTCTCCCCATGGCACTTCAAAGGACGGGCGGGGGAAGTGACACACCTTTTTAAACACCCTTAATGAACTCTCGCCCACAAAGCCACCAGAAGGCACCAAATAACCCTTTCTCCCGGGAGCGACCCTGTGTACCCTGAGGGGGCGGTAGAGGGGGTGACCGAGAGAAGACCTAACAGAGAGGGTGGGTCGAGGGAATGCTGGCAGAATGGTTTGGTCCCTGTGGGAAGGATTCCAAAGAAAGTGGACGATTGAGGAGATTGGATAGGGATTGGGTTGTTGAGATCCCTAGAGTAATGTCAGGATCTCCCTGAAATCAATAGTATGACTTAGGATTTAGCTTGAAGTTCGGAGCTAATTATTGTTCATTGTGCCTTACTCCGGCTCAGACCAAATAATAGAGAGGCTCCTTTAGTGACTGCCAGTCGCAATAGCCAGGTCCGTAACATGTTGGAGAGGTGGCCCAAAAGTCGCGGGTTCGAATCTCGGCCAGGGCATGGATGTTGTATTGTCCTAGGGTTAAGATCTTAGATTATGCGGTGCGATACAACCTTAGTTTTCGGAGCTTCTATAAGTCTAATAAGATTAGAGAGATAGATTGTCGTACAGATAGATTCAAAATGGCATTTTTCCCCCGTATGTACTATAAGAGAACAGAATAGGCAGCATAGGAAAGGGATAGGTAGGGGAAATATTCTAGAGTACTATGTAGTGCATGATGCATGTCTTACCCCTTAAAAACTGTAGACACTAACAATCAAGTTGCATGAGACAATATAGTTGCTAGTTTGCATGTTAGTAGTGCATGCCTGGTGATCTTCACCCCCTGCCACACACCCTCGCGGTGGCTTGCAGGGTATCGTATAGATGTAGATGTAGATGAAGTCCAAAACAGCTAATGATGCTCCTTTAGAGACTTAGCCAATGGCAAATGTTTTATTTATGTTCAATATGAGTTAGTTTGGATTCGTTCAGAGTTTGTGTAATTCACCCGCTGGTCCGATTCACCCCCCTTTACCCTATACATCTACGTAATACCCTGCAACCCACCATAAAGGTGTGTTGTAAGGGGTGAATTCTCACAAAACATGCACTACATATCATGTATAAAAAGGATTAGTATCACAATATTAAAGGGGGTCGTGGCCGTCTAGTGGGTAGAGCACTGAGATACTGACCGGAGGGTCTCGGATTCAAATCCCGGAAAGGGGGCCTTTCTGGATTCCCCCATCTAAAATCCTCGCGATTTAATTTTCTTTGCAGAACAGGTTCTCAAACTATTTTTAACATCGTCACTGAAAATATGGTCGTGGAATTTATTTAAGAGATTATGTCTTAATTTCAAACTTCGGTCTAATAATGATTCCCATTTTAATTCATTTAATAGACTGGTTTCGCTACTATAATTATAGTATCGTCCCTTTAAAATTGATATAGGTACATATACTTCAGCAGTTCTGAGGAAGCCAGCAGGAGCGCTGGCGAAATATAGCCAACAAGTGTACATCCGCGGAATAAGTCTCGAAAGAACACAACTGAAGAAGACAATCACCACGGAAGCCTTAGCATAAATGCCTTATTTAATTTGTAGTCCTTTTTAATAGTGGAATGACGTCGGGAAATAAAGTGGAGAAATTTTCTCTGTATCACTGTAATCCCTCGTAAAAAGTTTAGAAAACATTTCTTTTTGGCCATTGGGGGGTGGAGGCGTTTTGTTGATTCTGACGTAGGCTTCTACAATGTGCCATGATGGATGGTGGAGTTCGTAGAAAGTTTTCACGGCATCAGTAAAAATACCTTCACTTAGGAGATTAAGTCTATATTTCTTTTAAGCCTATATTTCAACGAACGTCCTGCTGCTGATTCCCGTTTAACTTATTCGAATAGAATGGTTACGATTAAGATGTTATCGTACCTTCATCGTCCCTTTACAACGACTATCTTTACTGCACACGCTTCAGTTCGTAATTTATGCCTATTACGTAAGAATCCCATGTACTGGTAGCGTATCATAAATAAATTGACTAAATACTATATGCGTTCATAAGGCGTCTCGCTTTAATAAGATCGAACCGCCACGCATCCACCCGAGCGATCGGCCCTTAAAAATTCTCTGTGACCTCAAATTGTTGCCACATTCGCCCCCATTGTGACCTTCGCCGTCATGATGAGGACGAGAAATTTCCTTCCGCCCAACACCTGGAATTCCCTAAGACCACACCCACGAGTGACCGACCGCACTCTTCTCTCCCTCCCTAAGAGCTTTCCTCCCTTTTTAGGTGACCCTTCCTGCTCGCCCTATCCGACGTGCGTCGAATCCACGTCGAGGGAGCAGTCAACACGAGTTGAGTCGAGTTCATTATCTCCGTCTTCCTTAAACCGGAAGGGAGGAAGAGAAAGAGAGAGAGCTGTGTTTGAGGAAAAGGTGAAGATCCTGGAGAGGAGGGTTGGCGGTTTTGAGGAGAAAAAGTATCTTTCCGTCTGGACTAGTAGAGTGGTTTTCTTCCTTTCCACACCCAGTCTCGCTCGTCTAATGCCCCTTCCTCTCTTTTCAGGATCTTCTTCCCCCTGAAGTCCCTCCTCACCACCTTCCCCCGTCTATTTCGCCACACAACTATGACACGTTTTCTCCCTTCCCATTACGGTTTTGTCCGGGCGTCACGTGTCCCATGGGCGGTTGTACCTGGTGTGAGAGAGTAGGCATGTCAAGCTGCTCGATGGGGTGGACCGTTCCAGTAAAGAAGAGTAAAAATCCCCTCTTTCGATGGCGGTGGTGTCCTAATGCTGGCGGTAGGTCAAGCCGAAAGAATCTTCATTGTCCATCTCCCTCGGCTCCTTCCACGAATCATAGGGTTCCGCGCTTTCGCGAAAATGAGTGAGTCCTCTACTCTCCCCTGCGTGTTCAGTGTACTTTGCTCAGAAGTAACTTGGATAAATACTCGAGGCGAATAATGAATGATTAAGTCTTATATGCATATTTTACCCGTTCTTTGCCATTGGACTTTGAGCAGGAATAATTCTCCCAAAGTTTTTCTACGCTGCCTGTTATGACGCTCAGATGTTGCAGCTATTCTTGAGTTCTTAACGCTCCCTAAGAAATAAATAAATTTTTTTAAAAGCCGTTGCATGTTTTCCTTATGTTTGGTCGGCAAATAAATGCAAAGTAAAAGATGGGAAAAATTAATCGGCCATATTTCGCTACGTTATGAAGACAATCGTCGAGGAAAAAGTAAATGGGAAGAATGGCATAGGAAGCCCTCGCATGAGATATTTATACATCTACGCGATACCCTACAAGCCACCGCGACGGTGTGTGACAGGGGGTGAAGATCACCAAGCTATATGTATTAGGACACATAGTGAAGTATGTGGAAGACTTATGCAAATATGAAGAGAAAATCTATCAGGAGAACCGATTCGAGAGCTGTAGCAAACTAATCTTCGGATTCTTGCATGATGATGGTGAAAAGTTTCTTCTTAAAGCCATCCATATAAAAATGGTCATTCACCGAACATTCATCACCAACATGTCCTTGGTGATGCTACTAAATTATATGGTTCTATGTAGTGAAAAAGCTAGAGTTAGCTAGAAATTCTTTATTTATGAAATATCAAATCATAATGAAACACTGAAGGTTTTGCTTTTTATTAAAATGCTCAGTTTTTATCAGTTATCTATTTCTTAAACAGACATTCAAGAGTGCATTTATTTTAGCTTATCTAAATTCTCTCCGAAATTTTGCTATAAACGATGCTACCTGCATATCTTCCAACTTATCCGGTATTTACAGCGTCTATTCTAATCCTAAAATTGTGTACGGAAATAGAGTGATTTTGAATGCATCTGTGCGGTAGTCTATCCCAAGCATGTCAAACAGACATAGACTGTGGTTTAACGATAGCTAACGTTTCTGGTCTTAAATCCATTATCCATGGTGGAATTCCCAAAATTTGTTATCGTCGCAAGTGAAGATATCAACTTTGAATCATTCGCAAAATTCACTCAATATTGTATCTGCGGATTTCTAGTTATTCCAATCCGAGGTTGTGAATCTCCTTGTGACTCTGGCACAAATACTATATGAACATTTTACAAAGTTCACCAGTTTCTTTCTCCAACGGTTTGATTCACAATCATATCCATCTCGTGAGATTCGTGAAGAGCGATATCATTATCTTGGAGAGGATTATTTTTCTACGACTTTGGATTGATGATCGCAAATGGGTGACGGGCTAGAGTGCAACGTTTCCTGCTGCTCCTCCTTTGAGCGACCACTGGCTATTATCATCGAGAATAAACGTTGGTACAGACGAGAGGGAGGAGGATCCTCCCCCTCGGGTCTCATTTCCGAGCCAATCAACTCGTTTGCCTCGTCTCAGCCTCCTCGTCCACCCACCCACGCTCCCCCCTCCCTCTGGAACTTGGTCCGCCGCTTAGCTCTTTCTCCCTCCCCCTTCTCCCCAGGAGGTGCGGTGCCTCGCCTTCACGTCCCAACGATGCTCTCTTCGGCATCCACCCATTCATTCATGCATGGCTCCCGCCCCTCCGCCCGAGAGAAGAGGCAACCCCCTTCTTCCTCCTCCCCTGCTATTTAGTCGGTGGCAGATGGCCGCGAGGTCGCGCTCTCTCCCCCCACCCTCAGCCCCTCGTTGTCCCATGCCCCCGCTCTCGCAGATCGTCTAGCCATGTCCTCAGTCTCTTTTGCATTCCTCCTCTCCCTTTTCTCCACGCGATTCTCGGTGTGTATATGTGTGGCTGCTCACATGTCGTTTGAGTGTACATCTCATTATAAATCCTATTTTTTTAACTTTGATCGCATATTTCTGGTATGATTTTCCCCGAGATACATCTGCACGATACCATGAAAGCCACCACGAGGGTGTGTGGCAGGGGGGGTGTACTGTTGAATGATGGCGTTTACTCGCACGGAACTAACTTTTTGCTACTTCAAGGGTGCTTGGGATGGGCTGGGAGAGTCTCTTGCTATCTCTATCCACGAAATGCTCTGCAAGCCACCAAGGAGGTGAATAGCAGGGGGTGAGTTATCAACAAACATGCACTGCGCGCATGCTACAAAGCTTGCATAGGCCTTCGTAATTCTGATGTGCATAGTTGCTAGAACCTGCTTGGTGTAGGGCTTAGAGTACTGGCCTGACCGGGTTCGAATCCCGCCAGTGGAAGCTATTTTGTTATTGATAAATCAGCCCCTATTTCAGTGCGCTTTGGAGATTATTCGACTACAGTTACTCCGTTCGTCCGTTGGAACGTTAAGCCGAGGTCCCTTTGGCACCTTTCGAAAAGTGCAGTGCTGTTAAGTCCGACGCTGGGTTTCTTCTGCAAACTTCCTCCTCAACCTTCTATTTCCCAGGAGGAAAGGTGTTTTTTTTGTATGTACCTTGTCTCCCGGTCTGAAGGGCCTATGATTGCGGGTACAGACTCGAAAACCGCAGTTAGAATAGAATATTTTCATTTATTTACTTCTACTGACTATCCTTGGGGAGGTCGTGATGGCCTAGCGGGTAGAGCGCTAAGTTGCTGACCGGAAGGTCCCAGGTTCAAATCCAAGGGGCAAGAACCTTTCTGCACTCAAAATCGTCGCGATTCGATTTTATGCCTGTCAGAACTACGTAGGAAATCGCTGGTAGCCCAGGGAAAGGAACTGGTCCCCCTACCCTGAATGAGTGAATTTCACACACCAATAGCTTAGTACGGGGTGAGCTCTACCCTCACCTATCAAAAACAAACTTTCATCTCCGTAATACCCTGCGAGCCACCACGAGGGTGTGTGGCAGGGGGTGAGGATCACCGAGCATTGCACTACAAGTTACGGGTTAAACACCCTTTTTACGGACTATCCTGCCAGCCACGCCGAGGGTGAGTCAAGCTATCGCCAAATATTTACTAATATGCACGTGTACTGCCTACTTAATGAAACATTACAACGATTATAATGTGGGACGCACACTACAAATTCTAAATTTCATCCAACATGCTAGTAAACATTAGAGTAATACTGCACACATGCATAGTATTTATGGTTTATTCAATATGCTTTAATCCCCAAATATCCTATCCCTTTGGCTGAGGGTCGGCTGGAGGTGGTGTGGAAAGCTACCTTGTTTTCAAAACGTTTCTCACGTCGATGAAAACCCTATACGGTTCAAAGTCAGCAATTGGCAGCTTGGTGTTCCTCCTTCCTCGTGATTGAATGACGTTCCTCAAGCGCTCAATACCTGTTTTCCATGCGGGGCCTTTTGTCATGCAGAAAGTTTCAAGTTCAAAGAACGATTTGGTAGAAAAAGCGTATCCGCCCCTGCCATCAGCCACCCGCGGCGTCGCCAGTCCGCGCTGGCTCGGAGGTGCTTTTATCCTCGCTGTATCGCGGAATTCCACCCCTGAATTACACAGCCAATCTCCCCTCTCCTGGGGAGGGGACGTCGAGTGAAAAAACTTGATGTACATGACATGAAAAATTTTCAAAACATTTGCTGCTCTCAGGCTCATTTCAATCTCCTTTCATGATGCGTGCATATTCACAGACGGAACGAAAAAAACTCACGCTTTTTCTTGTTTTGAAAGCTACCGGTCACGGATTTGAATACTGACATGAGCGTGCACTACCTGCACTACTTTAGCTGTGACTCTGAGTTGCATTGAAGAAGATTACGCCCAGATTGGTGTATTTATTTTTGCATCGCTGCATGGTAGTCGTTTTCCCTCTTATTTGTAATGAATGCTTGATGTTTAAACCCCTAGCCAAACACCATTGCGGTTGCTTTCAGAGTATTATGCTGATGTAGTCTGAATCCACCCACACATCTCTCCTCGAAATCGGAAAAAAAATTTGCTCCATAGCAAGGGAAGAGTGTGACAAGGAGTGTTGGCGGAGATGAGAGGATGAGAGAGAGAGGCGAGAGAATGGATGGAGGAGACGGCCGGGACTGGAAAGAAAGTTGTGGTTAGGGAGATTATGTGTCGGTTTCGGGGCAGGGTAAAAGGTGGGGAGGGTGACAGAAGGGCTTTTATGTAGGGTTAGGGGAGAGAGGGAAAAGTGAGCGAGCGAATACTTTATGGGGACGCGGAGGGAATCATGCGGTCAGGGAGGACTTTGGGGTTGCGGGGGAAGGAAGTTCCCGAAAAGATCCCAGATGGAGGGAGAATACGGGGAAAAGAGGTCCACTCACTCGCTCAGTCGATAAGGCGCTTAAGGGAGAGACCCTCCCCTTATCCTTTTTCGTGAAAGAGTTCGCGAGCGAGAAGGAAAGTGTGAAGGATACGGGGAAGAGCTCTCTCTCTCTCTCCTCCCCCCGAGTTTTTAAGGGCGTGCGGAGGTGCGATCTGGTGTTTGTGCCCGTTGTGCGTGCGTGAACGTTTTTTAGCCCTGCCAGGATGGGAAGTGGGGGTCCAACAGTAAATTTTCGCAGCGGGATCCTGAGCGCCTTTTCATCAACTGGAGCCTAGTGGACATTCCAATGAAGCGGGAAGCGCTAATACTGCTCAATCCACGCTTTGGAACATACATTTTCTTGCTAGAATAACCTTTAATATCTCCGGTGAATTAAGTCGCTCTAACTGCTCTGAAGGTGATGTCCGGATCGAAACATTGCCAGTATGACCTGGAGGTAAAACCAAATACATTTTTCTTCAGCAAGTTAGCCGGGAATGAGCGCGGTCTTATTTAAGTCCTGGCCGCGATAAAGGACACAGTTAATCAAATATGAAAGAACACATTGCATCAACGTTCATGCGATTCTGGGGATTCCTGGCGGCATTGATTGTGGATGATTTTTACTGATGTAGAAATATTGCCTTTGCGATATTAGCTTGTAGCTCCGCTAAGGTTTCCATTGCTAGTTCTGAATCCTCGGATTACAAAGGCAATTAGTTTGGTGAACACGGATTGTGCAAACAGCGAAGATTATGAATCGGCCGAGCAAGCCGTGTGCGTGAGACACTCCAACGCCTGCGTGATGTAGTCCCTCGAGAAATTCGATAGAGCGTACCTATAAAATTAGTAACATGAAGATCGAAAACGTTGAAACCCTTAGATATTTAGGTGTAACAAACACTAAAGATTTATCATGGGGAAGACACATCCGGGAAATATGCGGCCGAGCGAAGATAAAGCTAAGATTTATAAAAAGATTACTTAGGAATTGTAATGAGAAGACAAAGGAGCGATGTTACTTTTCACTAGTTAGGCCCCACCTTGAGTATGCAACCAGTGTATGGGATCCTAATGAATCAGGTTTGATCAGAGAACTAGACATTGTGCTACGTAGAGCAGCTAGGTTCGTTAAAAGGTGTTACGATAGGTTGAGTAGCGTTTCAGAATTAATAAAAGAATTAGAGTGGGAATCATTATCAGAGCGTAGGTTAAAGTACAGATTAAATCTATTAAGAAAATTCAATCGGATAGTTTTACTAAAGATGTTAGGCACATATTGAAAAAACAGCGTATATTCGACCAGATAAATATGATTAGAGAGAGAGATTGCCGTACTGATAGATTCAAAATGCAATTTTTTCCACTGTACTATAAGAGAACAGAATTGGCATCATAGCAAAGGGATATGTAGGGGAAATATTTTAGATTAGAGTGTAGTGCATGATGCTTGTATTAATCCCTTAAATACTATAGATACTAACAATCTAGTTACATGAGACCCTATAGTTGCTTGTTTGCATGTTAGTAGTGCATGCTTGGTGATCTTCACCCCTCTGCCACACACCCTCGCGGTGACTTGGGATTGTGACAGGGTATCGTGTAGATGTAGATGAGAACATTACTATGGCTCGAAAATTCCCTCCGAAAAGTC
The DNA here is from genome assembly GCA_933228895.1 of Platycnemis pennipes. Lineage (NCBI taxonomy): Eukaryota > Metazoa > Arthropoda > Insecta > Odonata > Platycnemididae > Platycnemis > Platycnemis pennipes. Next base: position 62,310,845 of record OW121853.1, read on the forward strand.
CCTCGAGAACATTACTATACACCAAACCTTCCTCTCATACTGGGGAGAGCCCCTTTCGCCACACGAGCATTTGTACGCGGCTGCCCTGTCCCTTTGTGTGTTTACTGCGTCGCCATTCCATGGGCGTCAACCTTCGCTCTCCCATCCATAGTGGACACGACAGGCTGCGTGTGAATCTGGGTCATTTTTTTAACCGCGATTTCGGTCGCCGCCGTGCCTGGGGGGATCGGCAAAAGAGTCGTTTGTTTGTGTGCCCTTAGCGCGAGTACTAGGGGAATGGAAGTGGTAAGAAATAGGGCTCGGAATAGGAATGAGGAGGATGGCGGTTTCGTGCGCCCGCTTGCGACTGAAGTGGCTGCATTTAGAAATGACAGCGGCAGTGGTAAAGCCGTCGCGAGAACCAATATCACTGGCAGAGCAGTATTTCCCGGATGTATACTCTCCCGCCTTCGCTCGTGGAGCCTCGCTTTTTTTACTTATTCCAACTGCAATGTATCCTCAATGGGACGGCATTTGCCTATTTCTCCTGCAGTCGATACAAATCCTTCCTCTTTTTGGTGCTTTGCTGCGTTTGATGATTCCCGTGCATGTAAGGGACTTGTCGTCCATCCACTCAAGTTCGTCTGTATATAATTATAGTAATACTCAGATACCTATATCATATCTATTTCTCACCAATCATTATTAAAATTACCTAGTTCATAAACTGTGGGTGTTTTTTTATGTTTATAAGAATGACGTTAATCAATATGCTAGCAATTTTCAAGGAAATAAATAAGATATGTCTACGGGAAATGAAAATGGCTTTGTGAACTCCACAGAGAATTGTATTCATCTAAATCTACGTAATACCCTGCGAGCTACCACGAGAGTGTGTGGCAGGGGGTAAAATCACCAACCATCCACCATTGACATGAAACTAGGATATTTAATGGAGACATGCTAGATAATACTACCACAAGCAGCTAGATGGTTAGTATCTACATAATAAGAAAGGGATCATTGGTTGTTATTACATGCACCATATACTACAGACTACTCTAACAATATTTCACATACCTATCCCTTTCCTGCGCTACCTATTGAGCTCTCTTATGGCACGCGGGAAAATTACATTGTAAAACTATCGGTACGACGATTTACCCCTGTATTCTTGTTAATCTGATCAAAACTAGCATGATACGCAGGGGTTCTTAATATGTTTCTAACGTCATCTCTGAACGAATCGATTTCAAATTTATTTAAAAGGCTTAACCTAAATTTTAACCTTCGTTCTGATAGTAATTCCCATCCTAGTACTTCTTTAAACTTGTAACACTTATACAATTATCATAACGACCTTAAACAAATCTAGTGAATCTCCTTTGCACACGCTCTAATTCTTTTACCATACCTTCCTCGGACGGATCTCATATACTAGCCGTCAGAGTGGGAAGGGGGTAATGTTAGTAATAGGTAGTAGTAACGTCCGCCGTGTGATGGTCCCACTGCGAGAAAGAGCAGACAGGGTATTCAGACAGACCGGGTTTGAACAATTTTTGTCATCTTCAGGTACTCATTCAGGTGTTATTTTCAGGTCTTCAACCTGAAGATGACACAAAATTGCGTAACTCAGGTTGCCTAAATTAAATTCTCTCTTGAGTTTACTGAGTTATTTAAATTTCCTGTAATGGATAACTTCCAACATATCACGCCTGAAAACATTTCCTTTTTTTTCATGGGTGTTTTCAAGTAGGTTTCCGCACTAATAGGGGCTTCAGACCTGGAGGAAAGGTATAAGGATAGTGATGGAAGGGATGGGGCATCAGGATCTACATTTCCTCAGAAAATGTCTAGTTTGGCAGTAAGTATCACTGCTTACTAAACTTTGAAAAGGCTCAGCTTCATCAGCCATAATGGGGTTGTTTTCCATATTTTTTATTGCCGAATCTGATAGAGCTTGTAAAATAAAAAGACCCATATTTTTCCGTTTTTTTTGATCCGTCAGTTAGTTCTCGAGTTAATGGCGGCGAAAAACTGATGTTTTTAACCCTTTTGGAGAATTAAGTGTGCATGCGACCTCTTATGTCACTTCGTCCCATCACAACTGAGCCCGAGAAGCCGCTTCGCCTTATCACAATGGGGGACACACAGCTGAATCTGCCAATGAGAGCGGTTGTGACAGGATCTGTGCGAGAAGACCTTCCGACAACCCCCTCCACTCCCTTCCCTTTCCCTAAAAGCAATCAAGGACGAGAGGTGGATTTTGTAAAAGATCTCAAAGCAGCTTTTTCGGTGGGCGTAACGTTTCCTTTTTTCATTTTTGATTTATGGTTGAATGGCTCTGGTTAGAGGATTAATTCTTTTCACAAAAATTCATTTTTCGTTTCCATCTAGCGATTTCGTGTACAATATTGCGATTTCGTTTCCGAGTAAATGCCGCCATTATAATTTCTGCTACATGGATGTATAAATCAAACCTAGCTACATGTGACTGGTATTATTGCGGAATTTTATGCTTGCCTTGTGGTCAAATGATCCTTAATCTACTAGTTAGTTTCTCTCTTTAATTTCTGAGTAATTTCCTCTCTTTTAAACTCTTTATGCCTTGAAATACGTTTCAATTCTCTCAGATAAACCTTCAATAAAATCACTAAAATTCATGCGTATTATTTTGTTTTTAAGCTGGATATAATGTTCCAAGGGGGGATCACGGATTTTCCTCTTGTTGCCGAGCTATTTAGATGTAAGCTCCTCGGAAGGATTCCATTTGTTTCATAGATCTAGTGACTCTGCAAATTAATTCTAGCTGCATAAAATCTTAAGCAGTTTATTGGATATACGATAGCGCTTTTGTTAAAGTTGCGTTTGAAAAAATAACAGCGAAGGGATGGTGCATGCTTAGATGGTGGCGCTACAGCGAAATGTCTCACTTTAAGTCAATACGCTTCATGGTCTAACCATTATAAGTATTATAAACCTTTAGCTAAAGCCTAGACTAATCACGTTGCACCTATCTATTCAAATAGGTACTAGTGCGCCTATTACGATCACTTCTACACTATCTTAATCTCTCTTTGAGCCTCCGTGATGACGTGTGGCAGGGAATGAAGATCATAATGCATTATTTTGTAGATTGAGGGAGGGTAGACACTATAATGGGGGCGTTTACTCGGAACCGAAATCGCAATTTTGTACACGAAATCGTTAGATGGAAACGAAAAACGAATTTTAGTGAAAAAATTAATCTCCTAACCACAACCATTCACTCGTAAATCAAAAATTAAAATAAGCAAAAGATGACGCCCACCGAAAATGCTGCTGTGATAACATTGACGTCATTTTCCTCCCGTCCTTGGCTGCTTTCAGGGGAGGGGGAAGGGAGTGGAGGGGGGTTCTCGGAAGGTCTGCTCCCACAGATGCTATCGAAATCGCTCCCATTGGCCGAGTCAGCTGTGTCCCCCCTTTGCGATAAGGCGAAGTAGCTTCGCGGGCTCAGTTGTGATTGGACGAAGTCGATATACGTCAGAGGTTGCACCACGCCCACTTTTCCGAAAGGATTAAAAACATCAGTTTTTCGCCGCTTATAACTCGGGAAATAATTGTCGGATCAGAAAACGGAAAAACACGGGTCCTTTTATTTTACAAACACTATCAGATTCGGCAATAAAAAATATGGTAAACTATCCATTTAGCAGTGATGACTCTGTCGCCTTGTTATCACGATCACGTCGGCCGCAATATGGGCGTCAGAAGAATTGTGAACTTTAATTGGAAATCAGATTGGCTTGAGTTTTATTTGAAACATTATATTTAAAATTTACTGTCGAGATTTTTGACCGGGGGACCGCACGCGATTTGTCGAATGGTCGTTACCAGGATTATGACCTTCCACTGGAGTATGTTTCGTAATAGCGACGCACATCCGGGGTATTAGTACGTGATTATACTCATGAGGATATTGGATATGGAAAAAAAGCGTCCCCTTCGAAGGCTTCCCTGACTGCCAACTGGTTTCCGTAAAATTCGGTCGATATCGTTGTCGGTGAGTGTCAATACCTTCTCGCTTGTCGTCAGCGATATGGACAACCCCGAGGGAAAAGGCTCAGTCCGAGGGTATTTAGCTTTCCCACTGCGCGACATGAAGCGATGCTTCCGGTAAAGAATACCCTGGGCCCGGAAGTGAGGGGTCAGGGAGGAAGGGTTTGGGTCATTCTCCCAAGTCCCTTGATTCACAGGCAGTGCGGACGAATAAGGAAGAGGAGGGAGGAACGGCTTCGAATCTGAATACGCACGAGTATCCATGTCACACCATCCGGTGCGAGACTGAGAGCCGGAAAGGCTCTCGTCTCCACCGTCACCGTGTGAAGGATATCGGGGGCTGATGGATTTCGGGCGGTGGCTGGAGAAAGTTGGACAGGTGACGAAAATACGTGGTGAAAGTGAAAAAAGTGAAAACTGGAGTTAAGATATTGGGTGAATACGACTGCGGAAATAGTCGAAATGCCGTTTTACAAAGTTCTCTTTTAAATATTGTGACTCTCGCCTGAATTTTGCCGTAATCAGTTCACAAATTGCTCAAAAAATAACTAACATATATGTTTCGGAAAGTTAATGTATTTTAGAATAACCATTGCAGAATTGCGTCATGATCGGTCATGGTTCAAAAAAGACCACATCTACCTTATTCAACGTAACAAACTATTTCGCATCCAAATTTCATTCGTCATCCCCTTTCCCGTAATAAAAAAACATTTGCTGTTAACCTTTCTCGACGTAACCTCATGTTACTAAAATTATGAAATCATGAAAAAATTAACTAATATTGCAGGAAAAGACAGTAGAAGTTAGTTTGTAAGCATCTTTTCAAGTGTTCGATACCTGACAGAGTGTAACGAACACCAATATGTACGCAAATGAATAGGTAGGTATTATGTGTGGCATAGAATATCCACGTTCTCTTTGACTCTAAGCGTAGGTATAAGGTAATTTGTCTTCTTAATCTAACTTGCCGTTTTAAATTAAATTAATTCCATTAATTAAGTGATATTTCACTTTTCATTTATCGCATATGTAGCAGCGTTTTTATCAATTTTCAAGCTGGTTGTCCGATCAGTAAAAGCACCGTCCAGGTAATCCAAAGGTCGCCTGTTCGAATATTTCTTTGGATGTTATTTTAGTCTGTTGATAAGTCATAGTATTCAGTTAAATGGTATGATGCGATATAACTTTAGCCGTTGAAGCTTATACTACCAAAAATTATCAATGTTATTGTTCTATCAGGAGGTTACTGGTTGTGAATGTCGAAAAATGACCCGCGTTGTCCACGTACCCGAGCACTAAACCTGCTATTATGGCAGGTAGGTACATCTACATCTCATCTACGCGATACCCTGCAAGCCACCGCGAGGGCGTGTGGCAGGGAGTAAGTTGTAGGTATGTAGTATGAGTGAGTAAAATTGAGATATTTTATAGGTCTAGCACTCGGCTACCTGCTTTCCCCTGTTACCTCTGTAGCCTATTTTACACCTGTTTTGATATCTTATAGCTCGCGGGAAGAAAGTTATTTGAAAAGTATCAGTGCGGCAGTCTACCCGATAGCCGACCCGTAGAAAGATTCATGTGCGCGCTGATCGTCGCATGAGAGGTCTAACGAGGGCCAGAACAGTATGCAGGGTTCCCCAAGGTTTGAAGTTTGAGCCTATAGACTTCCGTCCCTCCCACGCATGCCTGCATCCGCGGACGGACAGGCGCATATCTTCCCCAGTGCAGTCACGACCTCCACCCTCTTCGCTCTCTTCCCACGCGCGCTGCCACTCCCCCTTCCCGGCGTTCACTTCAGGGCCTCATTGGCCTGACACCGATCCGCCGTATCCATGTCAGCACTGCGGCGATTGGCCCCGCCCCCTCCGCCAATGGTCTTCCTCCCTCTCTCTCTCTCTCTCTCTCACTCCTTCCGCGCTCCCTGCCGAAAAATTCTCCCTTCCCGCCCTCCGCAACCCCCTCCCGCTGCCTTTCCGCACCTACGATCGCGAGGAGTCACCTTAGCGCCTCCCCCTCAACCCTGGATGCGCCTTGGTGCAGATCCGTACCGCGGCAGGCGGAGTTTCCTCACCCCGCTCCGTCGCGACGCAAACACCCCCCTGTGTCCTCGCCCCCTCGTGCGTTAAATCTTTCCTCCGAGCCACCCCCTCTCCGACTTCAAAAAGTGTCCCCCCCCCCTTCGAGGCCTCAGTCCGGCCACTTTCCCCTCCCTCCTCATCCTCCGTTCTCCCGGGGCGCACCCATATCACTTTCAAAACAAAATGGCCTCCGGAACTCTCTCCCTCCCTCTCTCGGAGATCTATCAATCCAGTCTGCCCGTTTGCTTCGCTGTGTTGGATCTGCTTCACCTCAAAAAGGCCGTTTTTCTCGAGGTGGCTATATGCTCGCAGCTTAAAGGAGCATCAAAATCATAGAAAGGGATTGGAGAGCTTGTAACAAATTATTAGTCACGAAAAAGATTTTGGTATATAAGTTTTCAGATACTCCTCTAGAGCAACAACAAGTTGTAGTTTGCTCCAACACCTAATATTTGTATCGGACCGAATAACCTACCTTAATCCTTAACTTAATTCTAGGACAAACGTGATGTTTATTCCCGAGGTGGGATCCATATCTTTTACCGACCTGGATACAACGGCCGGATATGTGTCTAAAAAATGATATGAATTTTTATTCCGGGCGTCGGGAATGCATACGAGGTTACATATTTGTGAAGACTCTCTACAAAATGCATAGTTAGAAGCAGTGTCAAAACGCGGATATTCAGGGAGCTCTGGATTGGAGTTAGAACAGGGGCTTTTTCCCGCGCAGCTATTCAGTGTGAACTAAAGAAGTTTTCAATGCAATTCGTTGGATAAAGCGATGAAATTTTCGATACCCATCTCTTCATGCATCAAACTAAGTTGAGACAAGCCCCACATAGAACTTCAAGACTCTCTGGCTCAAGTCCGTGTGTATTGAAATATTTCCTTAGTTTGTGCATTTTTTCTCTTTAATTGTCACTTGCATTCTTTGGCAGCTCTCAGTGAAGTGTGTCGGTTACCGTTTATGGCTAGAAGCAGGGGCGGCTTGGGTGCTCAGGGGCCCGGGCCGCTGCACGTTCAGAGGGGCCCGGTTTATGTGAACCCCCCTCCCCCTCCTGAGAAAAATTTGTGCGTTAAAAACGTGTTTCAGGTCGTTAAGGGCAAAAGGTTTGCAAATTATATATAAACGACTTAAAAAACTTTTGCTACGGTAAAGGTCTTATTTTAGACGCAAAAGGGTCCGGGCGAGAATCCCCGCCTTCCCGCCCTGGCCACTCCGCCCCTGGCTAGAAGTACTTAAAAGTTGACGGATCACATTCAGCGAATGTTCTAGCACTGATGGATCCTGGAGGTAAGGGGGACTCATGGTACTGCGATGTTCTATTACCTAATGATGGAGTGGAAAACTATAAGAAAACTTCAGTAAAATCTCCGATTCAATACAAAGCCGTAACACGCCCTAGTTCAAAGCTTTTCCGTGTCAGGGTGCAGTTGAGTCAAAAAAAGATTTTGGAAATAAATATTTGCGAATGTAAAATAATCGGGAAGAATGGCTGGTTTCAGTAAACTATTTTTTTTATTAAAAAAGAATGATGAGCATTCAATCTGTTGTTTCATTCAATCGTCACTCAAGAGCTCGCTGAATTCTTTCGCTCTCTGTTCTACTTCCCGATGACAAATTGAGTTAATGTTCCAACATAGTGTGTATGATACCGCTTAACGATGGATGACCGCAGAAATAACTGCTCAACCATGGAAAATCAGATCGATGGTATTATTGCCAATAGATACCTAAATCAATGCTACCTGATTACATTCATATCATTAAATTCCAATACATATGCCTAGTAATGAGCAGTGCGTGTCATCTAGTCAAGTCGACTATGAAGAGTATAATGCAGGCGGCTTTTAACGGATTGAATGAACATTGAGTAAAAACGCTATTTTTGCTTCTCTTTGAGGAATTTTTGGCTATTAATGAGGATATATTTACGATAAAGTTCCGAAAAAAATGACGATTACTATAAGATTTATTTAAAAATGTGAAAAATTTTGATAATTTTCATACTGATTATTTGTTGGTCTAACCTAATCAAAGAAGTGATACTCTTCTTTCCAGTACTTTTCATCGTATTTTATCTTATTCAACCGTCTATATCTACGGATTATTTCTCTGCAAGTCACTTCCAGAGTATGTGGCAAGTAGTGAATGATCACCTAAACCTTACGAACATTCAACTACGAGGTACAATCTCTAGGCTGGAGATCGTCCACGCATAAGTTGAAATTGATATAATTCATTCGAAATATTCCAGATGAATAACTGCTTTTGAAATTGCATATTAGTGTGAGGTAGAAGACTTATATTGAGACCACTTCGTTCACTCAGTGACTTTATTATAGCTAATAGTGATGCTGTTTGTGCAGTGAATGGTTAGGTTATTCATGCCTAGTATGGAGTCACCACCTGCCTTGCAACCTTAAGGTAACTTGCAAAGGTAAATGAAATTGCTATGATAGACAATTTGGAGTTCTTTTTAATTTGAGATATTCGACTGAATCTAAATCATCAAATATCCAATGGAGACAAATAGATATTACTAATTCCTAATTGCCATTTGCAGTACGAGTGTGGAACATACAAAAACTTCGGCCCCTGGGTATCCGGTAATTGTTGTCAGTATGCCCTCCATCCACGTGGCCCTTTTTTACTTTAACCTTGGCATTTAATGGGCTGCACATGAGTTTCTCACCTTACCTTACGGCTGACACTGGTAGAATGATGTTTTTCAGGACAAGTTTTCTCCATCGTTTCATTCACCGAACTTAGGTACCTTAAAATAGCTTACGAAACCATACTTACCGTTCCGCTGAAAATCAATGTATGTTTTTTGACTGAATTAGCCCAGTGAATGCGAAGTATATTATACCATGCAAAATGATTCGTTTATATAGAATTTATACCGAGGAAGTAGCATTTGAAGAAAGGCAATCACCGTAATCCATGTTACCAATTGATTTTAAGTATTCAATACAAATATGTAAACATTTTAAGTCTTGCTAACCAATACCATGCAGACTATTAGGTTAAATAGGATTTTTGTTTATTCCGTGAGCATTTCATTAGCTTTTTTATTTATTAAATATTGTATGAAATCAATACTTTAGGTTGATAACTGAGAGTTGTCAGAATTCCTTCATCATTGTACATGTACAACCTTAAGATAGATAAATAGATGATGATGCCCAGTTTAACACACTCTATTGTCAATATCGGTTCCCTTCTCTGCATCTATTGAATTTAATATTTAACGGCTTTTAAGGATTCTATCACTTAGAAAGCTGACCGTAATTGAGAACTCTGAATATTCACGAACATAATACCTACGTCTATCTGGGTAGGTCAGGCATTTAGAGTTTATTTTTTACCTTCTTCTTGTCGGTGAGCCGTTTAAAAAAAAAATACTTTGTTCTCTGGATACTTTTCACAGTCTCACAGAAGTAAAACAGAATTAATGTTTGAATAAGGAGATGTATTATATGTATATATACAGAACTCTCTTTTCGCAACTTAGGGAGGGAAAAGTTGAGTTTTACACAATATCTACAAATAGTTTTTCTTTGATATTTATAATATTTATAGATTCAATATAGGTTCATAGCAGTGAAATCTTCCAGGACTAAAGTCTTTCGAAGTCTTCACTTTCTTATTTTTTCATTACAATAATAATAATTTGTTTTAGTCTGGGGTCCACCAAAATGTTGAACTCCTGCTCTTTTCCTTCACAGTGGGATCACATCACTCGTATGTCTTTCGAAGTGTCCTTCGCCGACAAGAGACACCAGGGTCTTTCTCGCCGACCGACCACCTTCGTCGTTTTAACGCCGCTTGTCGGGAGAGAAGGCGAGACTATCCCGCACACGAATGCAAAAAGACACACGCAACTGTGGAATCCTTCGGTGAATGTGTGGGAGGAAGTGGGAGCGGAGAAGGCAGCCATTGGAGCGTAGGTGAGTCTTTCTCTCTCTCTATTTCCCAAATTGAAGCACTCAAATCCTCCCTATGCATTCCCTTCCTTCTAGAATCTTCCACCCAGTCTTTTCGCAGCGCACTCCCTTCCCGTGCGAAACCAACTTCCTTTGCTCCCCGGAGTAATCCCTTCTCCAGGTTGATACTACTTATTTATTTGCACATGTGCCGAAGAAAAAAAATCACTTTGCTTTAGTACAAACACACAATCACACACACGCACACTCTTAGGGACTAAGCATATTTTATTTTTTTATCATTTTATTTCCAAAGAAGCCGCTAAAAATGTTTGCGTTTCGTCCTGCTGAAATGTCGACAGTTAACCGAAACAAAATGTCACCCGACGCACACTTGAATGTGTTAATCAGAGAATCGTCCGTTTCTACCAACTGATCGTTGTCGTAGCTGCATTTCGGGTGAGGAAACCCCCCCCCCCCCCTCCCTTATTTCTTCTTTACTGCATGATTGCGAAGACGAGGCTTTGTGAGATCTTTTGTACTAATATAAATTCACAATAGCTATTATACTTTGAAATGAACCCATTTTACCGTGAGTTGTTCGCAAAAGAAAAACTAAAATTATCCCTCAAAATCATGGGAGGAGGTGCGTGTTGACACATTTGAGCGTGCGATCAGAGGGTAATGGTAAGGTGAGTCCATAAGAAATGTTTTCTTTAGAAATAACCGAATTTGGTTCCACCTCTGGCCTCATCTGGTTTATTAAACACCCATTTTATCCCATATTATCTCATTTTATTGCACAACCTTAGACTTATTTTTACTCAGTACTCTCGTACAGCAGTTATATACAGCTCAAGGTAGGCAGAAAAATTGTTCCGTTATTGGTATATTCGCAGAGCATTGCTGTAGGATTAGGCCTGACGCGCCAAATGAGTTGATATGTTTTTCTTCTTGTTGCTACGCAACAGCAGAATGCTTGAAACACGTGACTTTGTCCAAATGTGGAAAGGGATAGAAACGAGGTGGCATAGTTTTGCTAGTTCATTGTTAAACTTCACTAAACTCTTTACTAGGAATAACCCAAGGAAAATAATAGATTTCATCATTTTCACTGCAGGGATGGAGCTGACCAGAATTAAAGTTTCTTGTATTTGGCTCTAGACAAATTGAAATATAAAACCTCTGGCTTTAATGGCGGCATGGAAAAATTATTTTCTTTCTCTACCGCTCCAAATTTTCATCCTTTTATCGATTTTTAATGCACTTCTATGCCCATTTGCCATAAATATGCCCATTTGGATAAATACTATCAGATGAGGGCTATTGGATATCCTTTTAGCAAATTATTGCGCATCTTTCCTTCAACGTAGAGTTCAAAATAAATTAATTCGATGTTCTTAATCTTTCCCTTTGCTCCACTCAAAAAATATTAGACGACAACTTGGTGATGATCTAAGGGAGGATTAAGGTGTGATGTTTGTTTAGAACTCGTGGAACGGCGTGGGTTTCGTTCGGTCACAGCAGTGGTATCCTTTCGGCGACTGCTGTTCCCGACACGTTCGCAGTGCGTTGTCCCATTTCGCCCCCTCCGTCCACCGCTAGAGCAAATTCAAGCGTCCATGCGTCGTCCCAACACCGAGTTCCCGCGGGTTGAAGGCTTCCTCCACGGAGGCGAGGCGTTTAGAACGATCTGAAGTTCCGTCGTGAGATGTGTTTCCGTTCGTCCACTCCTCCGGGGAGGCGGGTCCTTCCCACTGTTTGAGGAGGTCTGCGGAGTGCGTTCCCTTCCTTCCCTCATCACGTCAGCCTTGGGGGCGAGAACGGCCGGTGTAGCGAGAGCGGCGCCGTGGACGGGGGCGGCACCGGGAGGGGCAGAAGGGGCAGGGGGCAGTGGGGCAGCGTCGAGAGGTGGTGGTGATGGTGGTGATGGTGCGGGTGGTGCGGGTGGAAGGGGGAGGCCAGGTGCAGCGGGGGCAGGGGGGAGGAGAGGGAGAGCGGGGGCGGGAGGTGGTAGGGGGGCGAGGGGGGCAGGTGGGGCGGGGGAGCGCCCGCGAGGAGCCCCGGGGGCGGGGGCGGAGGGTAAGGGTGGCCGACCCCCCTTCCCGGGGGGGTCGGGGAGGAGGTCGGGGGCGGCGGGGGCGGGGACGGCCCTCCTGGGGACCCCACCAAGCTGATGCTGCCGACGCTGCTGCTGCCGTTGGAGTCCGCGGAGGGGCTGTGCGGGGGCCCAGGATGGTGCAGGTGGTGGTGATGATGGTGCCGCTCCCCTGCGCCCCCGTATTCGGCGCCGCACCCTCCCACGTCCAGTTCGGGGTCGCTGTCGCCCAGGTCGTCGGCTAGCATCTCGTCGTCGTCCTCGTCGTCCGTTTGGTCCTCGTCGTCGTCGCCGGGGCGTCGCCGGCGTCGGCCCCCGCCCCCACCGCCTCCGCCCCCGCCGCCCTTCCTCGGTCTCGGCCTGGACGTGGCCCCCGGAGGGGAGGAGGCGGACGACGAGGAGGACGGGGCGTGCCCCCGAGCGCCTGGTGGGGATCCGGGGAGGCCGCCGTGGTTGGGGCCGCGGTGCGGGGACGCCGTCTGCCCCAGCTGCGCCTGGAGCTGCTGCTGCTGCATCCTGTCCGAAGAAGAAAGAGAAACCAATTTATCAGCCATCTTCCCGCCAGGATATGTTGCGTTGAGATGCAATAGTACACAAAATATTACCAACAGCAAGATTACAGAAACTGTGTTTTTTCATTCATCTGTGTTTTTGAAGTCTGCACTCTAAAGGCGCTTCAGACCGAGATGAAACGTACAGGGATGAGGAATGGAAGAGAAACCCCGCGTCTGCAATAGCTGCTCTTAACGAAACGTTCCAAGAGGACTCTCCCCACAGCACTTATGTGGGTGTCAGTTTACGAATGAAAAATATCTTCCACTGCCGGGATTCGTCCTAGGCCCTTTGGGAGAGAGGCCAGTACTCTAACCGTTATACCAACACGACCCTCTTTTACTGAATCAAGCGACTCGGACTCCGGGCATAAATGAATACCAGGTCGTGGTGGTGGTAAAAATTCTTGAACATCCGTACACATTCATCAATTATGCGGCTAACTATCTCAGCTCTCCGGCCCTCATGATTCCTTAGAATTGCATAACCAAAAAAGGAATATTTAATACATGTTTCAATTACTTTGTCTAGTAGTAAAACGGATCGACCTGACAAACGAAGAAGTCCTGAGAAGAGTGGAAGAAAAGAGAAGTCTCATGAAAACTTTAAACAGAATTTTAGATAACTTAATTGGCCATACCATGAGACATGATGGTCTGATGAAGACAATTGATGAAGGACAAGTGAACAGGAAGAATGACAAAGGAAGGCCTCGTTTGAATATCTGGAACGAGTAGTGGAGTAGAGAGAGAATTATGCGAATATGATGAGGTTAGCCGATGGGAGAATGTGGTGGAGAGCTACGTCAAACCAATCTTAGGATAATTGACTGATGATGATGCCTATTGGTATTCATGGTAGTGATACGATACTTAAGTTCTCTGTACATATTCGTTGTACTCCGCATGATTAAGACAATCCTCTGACAAAACAGCTGCGAATTAGTGAGGCAAGGCGTTTGATTACTTCGAATTATATTCTCGGGATTATTTCCTCAAATGAACGGTTGTCCATTCCACTCTTCTTCTATCATCCCGGATAATGGATTCATCTCGACTTTCACCCGGCTTCTTAAGTTAGTTTTCTTTAGCATTCTTCTCCCATCTTCACGTAAAGATTAAATTTTTTATGCCCCGTATCCCCTTACAAATCTTCTGTCCCTCCTTTCCCCCCGTCCCCCAACCGCTCCGTTATTCAAAATAGCAAGCCGAGCAAAGAAAAAAAGAAAGCCGGCCAGGCGTCGGCTGACTATCCGCCGCCTGCGTTCCCTCCAGCGTATCCTTTCGCAAGGGCGATTTAGGGGCCGGCCTGTGTCTTTCCCATTCCTTTTCCTTTAGTGACCAGCGTCTCGGCAGAGTAGACGGAGACGGCGATCCTGCGTGACCGACGTCTGCTGTAATCCAACACCCTCTGCTGGGAAGAGCTTTAAAACGCGATTCGGGGATGGAAAAAAGACACCGCACGTTCCAGTAAAGATGGGGAAGGGGATACAGACATAGGAAGGGGTGAGAATGGAGATAGATTTTGATTATGTTTGTATTTATTTAAGCAAGCTAGTGACTTTTTAATGAGCCTAGTTAAGTGAGAGTAGGTATTAGAGTAACTCCCTCTATTGCTTTTCCTCGTACGCCAACCACACAACTCCTGAGAACGTGGAATGCTAGAATCAATTCCCTTGCTGGTTGAGACCTAGTATTTTCCTTTTTGAAATAATTGAAGCCATGGCCTCTCTCGACTTTGATACTGTTTTTGTTTTCCAGTGATTTTACATCATCTGGCTCAATTTCAATTTCCTGAAACTCTCTTGATTGTTGCATAAAATAGGTAGATTGAAGCTACTGAATTGCATTGGGGTCAGCGCCTTTTCTGCAGAATCCTTGGTGACAACATACCGGGATCTAATGTTTCTTAGAAGGCACAACATTGCGCCTATCGAAAAGAAGTAAATGCTGTAAATCTTGAAAGATACCTCTAAAGTTGAATAGTATGTACCCTGGAAAAACTATAAAATACGATTAAAACGTTACAATAAGAATAACCATGCATTAAGGAGGAAGGTGATGGAAATCCTAGGATATGGAAGATGCCGTAATATAGCCGGTATTATGTTAATACGGCGAACTTATTCGGCTGTTTGGAATCACGAATCATCCATGGAAATTGGAAAAATTTTAAGTTTAAATACAGCTAAGATTATGCGATGTTACTACACGATTCGATCACGATTACATGGAGTAGGAAACTTTTACTCTATCCACTATACTGCCGACTATACTACGATGACCAGTTATTTTGAATAGTTCATAATAGATCTCCATGATATCCTAAATTATACCCTTCCATTGTCGTCAGTATAGAGGTAAACGTCTGTCACATATGTGTATAAATATTATATAGGTATAACAGCCTCATGGAGACCTTAATGAAGATTTTACAGTTTTCAAAATTTTCAAGTCTGTTTCTACACTAATTGCTGTCTTCAGACCGGAAGGAAAGATATCTACAGGCATGGGAACGAAGAGTAAAGGAGGAAGGACGGAGAGAAATCTGGCGTTGGGATGGGCCTGCTCTTGGCGAAAAAACGCCAAGGGGACTACGGTTTGAAACCGTCAGTTACTGCATTATTTATCTCTTCTGTAGTATTCTGCGCTATTTCGTCTATTTCATATTTTTTTATAAAAAGATTATTCATAAAATAGGTCTTAACTGGGTTGAATGTGTATTAGAATAACATTTGTTCGTACTTCTTTCCATTTTCGGAACTCAATCTCAATGTTCCCATACAAGGAACTGCTCTTACCCACCTCGTGTCTCATCTCCCGCGTTCACAGCTCCATCTCTGAGCTGACTCTTAAAACTCCAGTGGAGGGAGGGTTCATGGATGGGGTAAGGGGACTCGGCCCTTAATCGGGCGAAGGATAAGGAGAGGTTCTCGAATTACCGAGAGCCACCGACTTCAGACCTCCCTCCCGCTCTTATAAAACCCTTCCCCAACTCTCCCTCTTGCCACCCACCCACACCCCTCCGCAAATCACCTCTCTTTCGCTCGGAAAAAAAATCCCCCTTCTACCATCACCCTCTTTGCCTTGAAACCGCCCTAACCTCTCCTTCCCTTCCTTCTCCCTTCCCCTCCCCCCTTCCTCTCTCTCTCTCTCTCATTTCCACCACCCACCCCACCGCAAGGACGAGTGACAACGGCCCCATTCTTGAAAAAGGTCCGGCCGGGACGGGCTGAACGGAGTTAATGGACGCGAGGCCGCGTTGATTAAGATTGGGAACTGCAATGGCAGGGCGCACACTCTTGTACTTTGCTCATCACAAGTTCGCAGCTGCCGATGGGATGTCATTGCCGATAATCGCTCGAGTCGTTTTTTGACCAAGGGGAAGGAGTGTTCACCGGTCGGTCGGTATAATGCTCAGTGAGGAAACATTTGCCAGCACATGCCTAATCGAAAATTTTTATTTTTGGTGCGAACTTGAAAGTACGTAAACTTGCGAAAACTGAGGCCAGAAGGGATGACAGCGTGCCTTTCGCGGTTCCAAATCACTCAGTATATCCATTTGTGCACTTATTTGTTAATTGCTATACGATATTCATAGATAAAAATAATTAGAACAAGTTGCGCTCCAGATGTGAGGTTAAATTAACTTTCGCTTCAGATGACTTTTGAAACAAAAACAATACAAATATAACTTCACTTTTTTAATAGGATGATTGTTTTTTTTCCTGAAACTAAAATATCTCCGGTTCACCTTAGTTAGATTTTTGGGCTTATTTTTATATTAAATTGTTATACCTTTTCGTATCTAAACCTCATTTTTAGATTCGTCTTTTACCTTACATCCACTATGCCGAATACATTTTTACCAATGGGATATGCCCTTAATTTATGGAAAAATAAAATGTAGTGCTAAAATTGTAATAAATAAGGGTGCAATTAAATTATTATTCCTGCTCTAGAATTTTCCTTCCAGCGTCAGGGGGCATACATCCCGAGCGATTGCATTCCAAATACTATTTCGCTCAGTGCGGATCCTTAGTTTTTTTTCGACATGACCCTCACCCGATGCCATCAGAATTGGTTTGGGTTGACTGATTGTTTACGGCGCACGTGCGCCAACCTTAAAGTCGGATCGGTTGTGAAATATTTTATCTTTGACAAGCACATTTCCAATTTCTCGCTGCTATTTTGGTGCGGGTGCTTTGATTGTGACACTGCTCTCGTGCCCACACAGGTTTGGGGGTCGTGAAAATCGGCAGGTGGAACAAGGTGAGCCAGAGAAACGTCCAGTTCACGGCGCACGAGGTTAGGATCTGGGGAGCGGCCACCCCCTCTCACCCTCCTTCTCTTTACCATGTCCCCTCCCCCTCTATTACTCCCTCCCACCACCCCAACCCTCTCACCCGTCTACCTTTCATGCGGTTAACTTCGCTAAGCGTCTGCGGCCGATATTCAAGAACCCGCCGCGCCGGCAGATGTCAAGCCCACTGGTGCGTTTAAGGTGGTAAAAAAATGGATCGGCAAGGGTTTAGAGGGTTGGGATGGAGTCGGAAGGCGTCGGCTAGAGTCGGGGGAGTAGGAACGGATGTAAGTTCAAAGCGTGTAAAATGAAAGAAATCTGAATTTTATGCCCTGTGAAATGATGAGAATCTGGAAATAGGTTGACTCAATGTGTTCACATTGTTCAGAGTTGATGTTGTTATTCGGGGTGAGGCGACCGACAGCACAGGTATTTTGCAGCAATTAGAATAGGTGGGTTAATTGGTAGAGGTAGATTTATTCAGAGAATGTTTGAAGAGTGGAGAGAAACCCGGCACCGGCATTAGTCTTCTCTTGACGAAATGTGCCAATGGGTCTACCGTTTAGCATTCACATCCAACGAACGCAGTACTGAACTTGAAATTTTCACCACACAGAATTTATACTGGAACCGGTATAACAGTGAAAATATCTAAAACTCGCTGGAACCAAATACTGGTCCCCGTGATGGGAAGTCACAACACATCACCAACCCGAGTAGAAGTGTTCCATATTTATTCATTCGTAGGTAAAAGCATTTGAATGTCTGGATGAGTTTATTGATACCTTGATGAGTACTTGAGTATCGCAGCTACGCGAGCGCCTCGGAGATTGAGTTTCTAAAGGAATACGCCTAAATACGAGAAACAGAATAATAATCAGGTGAATACACCAGGGTATGCCTTAATTAATGCCTGACCGCTTGTATGAATGCCACTCTTTCCATTTTAAAATTTTGTGTACTAATGTAGTGCATTCCAGGATTTGAATAGAAGTGTTCATATTGTCGTCATCAACCTATTCTGTTTCATTATTTTGTTTTTTTAATACTTACTAACTTGAAGTTTGGGTATGCGAATTTTGCCTTGCCGGTCTTTTATGTTACAACCCTTTTTCCATTCCTTTTGCTTCGGTGTCACGTCTGCTACGTTAAGAAAACCACGTGTCTCATACGGAGTCTCTTTCTCTTCTGTTGTCAATTGCTTCCAACAAACTGTCTGGCTTTAGGATTAGTGCAACTGCTACCCTTTTTGGTCTCTCATGCCGTAGGACCGCGTTAAAATACCGGTGATAATGTGGTTATTTCAGTGTTTCCCTCGTCCCAACACGGGCTCGCTTTTAGCGCAGCGCTTCATCCGTGAAATGTTTGGCCAAACTGTAGTCTCTTCGGCGGCGTCCTTCTTTGAGGACTGTCCTTGCTCCGGCGCCGGGGTGTTCTCCTCTTCCCCACCCCCTACGCTCTCCTCTTTGGCTCACCCTTCCCTCCAATGTTGAACGACGCACGGAGGAAGAGTGGAGTGAAACTCGGTGTCCGCACTAACCTGCTCTTAACGAAAGGTTCTTAGGGGACCACAGCCTAACGTCCCATCCAACGGACGGGAGTAGTGAGCTTGATTGCTATGAAATTTTTACCAGTGCCCAAGGATGGCAGCTAGTACTCTAGCTATCCTCGCTTGCCCTTTTTTAATTCGAGATGGCCATTTGGGTATTATCGGCGTCTTTTCTTACTCTTTATTTGAACGAAAGGTGGGGTGAGGAGATGAAAGAGAGGAGGGCGTAAGTTAAGCGAATTAGTGGAAAAAAATGAACGCCGTCACTTAAAAAGAATCAACCTATTCGGCCATTGAAATCTAATTGCTTGCTATTTTAAGGAGAGTGAGTGAGGTTTGTTAATCTTGATTCGGGGAATTTGAGGCTCATTGGGAAATCAGTTATGTGATGTGTAAGGCTAGCAACTCTTTGAATAAACCACTACTGCAAAAACTCGTCTCGCTTACTTTGCCCGCATGTAATTTCAAGAAGTAATTCGTCCGGAAGAGGACTAATCGGCGAGAGATAATTAGGAATTGAAGATCAGGGTGCGTATGAATATTTTTTTCTTTTATTAGATTAATTGCTCGTCCATGCATCCTTTGCCAAATTCGAATCGGAAATTTTAGTTTTCCCATTGCCCTTGTCACTAAAGACCTTGAATGAGTATTCCCTTATTCTCTCCGAACTGTCTGATTGTTGTCAATAACTTTGAAGGAAGACGCAATAGTAGACCGCCAATGTTTTACAGGCGTTGGGCTAAGGAGGTATTGGCGAATGAAAGAAGAGCATAACAAAGGCATGGAAGCAGAGAGGTGAAGAAGGTGGATAAAATAGGAGATAAGAGACAGCAGGATGATAAAACATGTGCTAGATGAGATGAGAAATGAGAACCTGTCCCCTTGGATAGTGAACGATACCGTATCAAGCATTACTTGGTGGAATTCCTTAATACAATTAGTGTTATTAATGGAATAATGCCTCACTTTCTGAAAATGAGTTGAATTCATGATGAGAAATGAACAAATAACTTAGTACTATTTTTAAACTACATTAAACACAGACACATGGTTTTGAAAACTAAGTATATCTTGATAATAACACTTAGTTTTCGAAACCATGGTTGGTGTTTAATAATGTGGCAATAGTACCTACCTAGTTTTTTGTCTACTCCTATTCAAGAATTTCTTCCTGATAGGATTAGACACGTAATAGTGACATATAGCTGATATCCTATTTTCGTGTTACAAATTAATATTATTGTCGATAACAGTGTTTCTTTCACCCTTTTTCAGGATTATGAAACGAAGTAGGTGCAGAGAGAACACATTGTCGAAAAGAAATTCATACTCCTTTTAAACACACTTTTCGATGTTAGAAGGCTTATTTATTGCAATTATGACAGCATTTGTAATTTTTTGTTTTTAAATTGTGGAATTTTTAGGAATGCTGACTAAAGCTTACGGTTTTCTATTCAATGAAGCATGGTATTTCGGAAATTTTGCTGTGGAAAATTATAATAATTTTACTGGCTGAAACTGCCGTTATAGCATGACGCAAATGCAGCGAAACTTATCGGAATTGCATACTTCATTAAAGGGTGAACTGAAATTTTATTTGAGTTTAATTTTGTTCATAAGATTTTCATTCAAACGTTTGCGTAAAATCATGAGCATCAGCAGCAAGTATAATGCTTTTGTTACTCAATTAAGACAATGAATGCTTATTTCTTTGCTTCTACAGCTAGCCAGCCTATAGAAGTGATAAGTCTCGGTTATTTGCAGTGGAGGGGAGGGATGCTGGATGGAGAGAAGGGGTATAAAAAGAGAGAGAGAGAGCTGGGAGAGAAAAAAAGAAGCGTAGACGAGTCGTGCGGGGGTGGACACTTGAATGCGGCGGAGAGGAAGGGGAGGGTGGTGGGGTAAAAGAGGGGAGGTTGGTGGATGGGGGAAGAGAGGAAAACATCAAGCTGATGTTTGTGGAGGAAGTAGCCAGGGCGAGACGGAGGTAACCTGATGACCGTCTGGTGAGTGGCGGTTGACTTAAAGAGTGCAGAGAAGGGTCTTTGAAGAGGTGAGTCTGGGAGTCGGGGTGGGATTGGGAGGCTGGTAAGCAGGAGGAGGAGGAGAGGTCTGGGGGAGGAAATAGGCGGTGGTTTGGGCTGGAGGAGATAGAGGAGTAGGGGGTTCTTTGGTCAGGGGGAGGTTTTCATCTCCTGTCGCCCCGAATTGGTCCTTCCCCGTTTACATCTCCGGCAGATTCCACCGTATACGCACATCGCAAGAAGTTGACAAACATTAGCGTATCACCTGCATTGTCTAAGTCGTGGCTTCGTCAAACTCAGGATTGGTTTCTCTCAGCATTTACTAGGAAGAATCCTCTGTAGCTAAAGATTCTATTTCAGCGCGGATAAGTTCATTATCCTCCCCGAATCTCACTTCAGGACTTCGCTATTTCTTCCTGTCACGCCTCTCGATGGTACTAGGTCCTAGCCTTTGGTTTTAGGTGCTCCAGCGGCTAAGGTTATTTCGCTTCGTCCAACTTAAGACCCTAATCTTAAGACAAACGCAACTGCCATTGGCTGTCGCGTTTATTATTCCATTCATAACATTCACGATCCTACTCTTTAAGTTTTACTCATTTCGTTTCCCATTTTTTCACTTTATCGATTTATTTCGGAGACAATCGTACTTTCACGGATCTCCACAATATTTATTCGTAATTTCATAAGATGGATAGTTTTTCCTGGCAATATTTCTTTTCCTTTTTCTCATATCTTCGAGTCTGTCTTAGTGTATTAACTTTTTTTAACTGGAAAAATAAAATTCTTACGTAATGAATGCCGAAAAAACTTGCCATGAGCTGGCCGTCTTCTGTTGTGTTTCTGAGTTAATTTTGCAGAGTCAGCATGAAGCATGTGCTGGGAGTGGGGCGAATAAACTTGCACGCATAATTAGGCAATGCTTAGTATTGCTCATTATTCAAACTGAACGCCAATATCAAACAAAGCTGTTCAACATTATTATTTTTCCTCGGTTGCTTAAATTCACAACTTCATCGTTGGATGATATTCCACGGAAGTATAAATATTCATTTCATTCCGTTTCAAGTTCGTTTGTACTTGGTTCAGCAACACATGAACAATAAGATCCAATAGTCATATTAAGAGTTGCTCAATTCATATAGAAAACATTTCATTATATCGCAGAGAGTTTAATATGAATCAAATAAATAGTGTTGGTACTTTCTCGATTCCCTTAATGGAATAGACGATTTAGGTGCTATTGAAGTTTATCGTAAAAGATATTGGAGGCGATTCTAATTTGGAAAGTTAAAGGAAAACGTTTCCAGCCTGGTGATAGGGTATCTTATCCAGATTAATTTTTACATATTATCTAGGAAGAAACCTCAAAGTCTCATCCTGCAGCAACGTCACCTTGTATACATTTAATGATTTCCATTATATATTCATCAGGCGGGAACTTTCATATTTTCCAAAATGATTGCCCTCCCAGGATGGAAGATGTTGCCTGCCGCGGTCGGTGAAGTGCAGTTCGTGCAAGCCAAAATGTACAGATTCAAATCCTACCACGGGCATTGATATTATGTTTTGGGATTAAGCTTAGATCAAGTAAAGTAACACCATTAGCAATTGGATACCTAAAAAACTAATAGTACTGTAACGGAAGGGATTTAATAGGCTCTTCTTCGTCAAATAATTTAATCCTTTTCTCCTCCGTTTGGGATGGCAGACCAGTGTCGCCCAGCGTCGGGATCCGAACCCATGCTCCTTCAGTGTGGGTAGTGAAGCGGCGACGAGGATGGAAGCACGAGGATATATTTTGGAACAGGGACGGAGGCTCTGACGTGTTTGTTATACCTCGTGACGTCGACAGAATTTTATCCCCGAGTATTACCTAGTCACGCTCATCGGCTTACGCCTATTGTGAGAAGTATCGGTGACCCAAAGTCACTTCTAAGCGTTAATTATCGGCTTGGCCTGGGAACGCCGACGGAGGCAGACCATTCTTTGCTCGAGTGAATGAGCCTAATACCTACCCGTTCAGTACTCGTATTTTTCCTTCTTTGAAACCGCATACATGCATTTTTCAGCGGGTTCTCGCATTTCTCCACCCTGATCCTTCCCCCGACCAATTCATCATCTGTCCCAGGGACTCCATAATAGCTGCGCTCATCACCTTAATTAAACTTCAACCTTACCCCCACTCTCCGAGTGAAAAGAGTACGCGACGGAGGCTTAAGGAAATAAAGAAGTCGCTGCGTAAAAGGGAGGTTGGGCGACGGCGTATCATGAAGGGGAGCGAGTTGAAAGGTCCGTTCTTGAGAGTCATTCCCTTGCTTCTTCGCTCCCCCGGATAAAACTCTTGAAATCTAACAGGTCATCCACCATGGCCATCTATCTTTCAACGTCCTAAACACTCATATTCATCTCTATGCCTTCTTCGGTCTCTTCGACCTTGCCATCCAGAGAGCGAGCAAGCGTTCGTGTGCGTGTGTATATGTCAAAGCTTGTCTTTTGATTTTTTACCCCAAGCATCCACGCCCACTTTCTTTTCCAGAAACCTTCTCGTCCTGCAGTGAAGAGCGAGTATACTGAGCTAATGGAAGAGTGGGACCAGGTGGTGCCAGCCATTCAAACCCGCGCTGAATTTTGGTGTTGCGAAGTGGGAGACGTGTTTGACACCTAAAATATAATGTAATTAAGTCATACTCTGCTCCTACTGCTTAGTTCAGGTACAACTTATGCTAAATCATGAAACAAACATTAAAATAATGCCTAAGGCGGGCTAGAACCCACGAACATTTGTAGATGGAAATGTGAATAGATTGCTGAATTGCCCCGTATATTCCTAGTGACGATTATTTATTTTCAACAGATATTGATTGGTGGTAGTTGTATTGGAGTAAAGGTCGCAGATCTGTCGGGCGTATCAATTGTGTGACTATTAGAAGGAGCTTATTACGAGCATGTTTGGCTAGTTTGGATTCCTTATTTCTTCATGATTGAATTTACGGTAGGCTTAAATCGTCAATAAATTGAGGTATTGTTACATTCATCTACATCTACACGATACCCTGCAAGCCACCGCGAGGGTGTGTGGCATGGGGTGAAGATCACCAAGCATGCACTATTGACATGCAAACAAGCTTCTGTAGGGTCTCATGCAACTAAATTGTTAGTATCTATAGTATTTAAGGGGTTAATACATGCATCATGCACTACAGACTACTCTAAAATATTTTACCTACCTATACCTTTGCTATGCTGCCTATTCTGTTCTCACATAGTACGGGGTAAAAATGCCAATTTGAAACTATCAGTACGACAATCCATCTCTCTAATTTTATTTATCTGGTCGAATCTAGCATAATACGCTGGTGTTTTTCATTTGTGCCTAACATCTTCAGTAGAGCTATTCGACTGCAATTTCTCTAATAGATTTAATTTGTACTTTAGCCTATACTCTCATAAAGATTCCCACCCTAATTCTTGTATTAATTTTGAAACATTACTCAACCTATCGTTACACCTTTTAACGAACCTAGCTGCTCTACGCTGTACACTGTCTAGTTCTCTGATCAAACCTAATTCATTAGGATCCCATACACTGGTTGCATACTCAAGGTGGGGCCAAACTAGTAAAAAGTAACATCGCTCTTTTGTCTTCTCATCACATTTCCCAAGTACTCATTTTATAAATCCTAGCTTTCTCTTCGCTCGGCCGCATATTTCCCTAATGTGTTTTCCCTACGATAAATCTTTAGTGATTGCTACACCTAAATACCTTAGGGTTTCAACGGTTTCGATCTTCGTGTTACTAATTTTATAGGATCGCTCTATCGAATTATTCTTCCTCCAAAATTGATAGCTACACACCTTTTAAGGTTAAGTTCTAACTGCCATTTGTCGCACCACTCTTGAATTTCATCTAAATTCTTGCTAAGCAATTTCCTTTCTTCCTCTTTTGATATACCCCTATACACTACCACATCGTCTGCAAAAAGTACAATTGTAAGCTTACTACTAACTACGGTACTCTAACTACTAGCGTGGTCTGCTGTTTACATTCCGGGATTGTTCTAAAAATCTTTTACAGATTTTTCACACCCATGTTATAGTTATTCTGAATGCTTTATTAAACTAAAATTAAATCTTTAGTGTATAAAATGAATGTCATCTTGTGGAAATCACTATCAATTTGCTTTCCAGAACTACACAAATTTCACCGGAAAATTTTTACTATTAATAGTAGAGAAACCGCTCAATTTTGAATATAAGGTAGGGTAGACTGGGTACGGTTGTGCCAGGGTACGGTAGTGACAGTCGTCATATTAGCGAAAGTATAGGGAATAGCGGGGAGTGTACAAGGGGAGAGAGGAACGGCTTGCACGTCTGAACCTGTGTCACAGTATTGCGTCAGCCGCCGCGCGCCGTAAAAGATACCAGAGGCCCATATTGGTTTTCAACAATCTAAAGTAAGTATTTTTGTTCGATTTCTTTTGCTAATTGTTGTTACATGTATACAGATAGAATATTGAGTGTTATTCTTAGATATAAGTTAAACATTAGTAGTTTAATGGCAGTGAATAATTTGTTTGTAGGTTATTTCGTATTGACATGGCGTTTGTTTTTTTTCGAAAGAGTGCGTTGGGTACGGTTGTGACATTTTTCCTGGGTACGGTTGTGACACAAGTAAAAAATTTTTTTTTTGTTTTAGATGCCCAGAAAACGCGTGAGAAAGACTGAAAGAGGACAGTGTGGCATATCTCAATATGAAGACGCTTACAAAGAAGTGAAACGCGGGTCTTCTTTGCGGAGAGCTGCGGAAATGCACGAAGTTAATCGCATGTCTTTGTTAAGATATGTTCGTAAACGCGATGGCGCCGGCACGGGTGATAGTGAAAACAGTGTCAGCATGGGATATGTCGCTCACAACAAAGTGTTTTCGGAAGAACAAGAGCAGCAGCTATCGAGAAACATTAACACGTTGCGCGGACATTTATTTTGGACTTTCTCCTAAAGAGGTGCGGAAGTTGGCTTTTGAGCTTACAACTAAATATAATCTGAAGCGACCTGCTACTTGGGTTGAGAATGAGATGGCAGGTGAGGAATAGTTCCGTTCATTCTTGAACAGATATCCTTCGCTATCTGTTCGAGTGGCTCAAGGTACCAGCCTTTCAAGAGCAACAAGCTTCAACCAAACAAATGTGGAAGCTTTTTATGATAACTTGCAAGTTGTTATGGCCAGGCATACCTACGAGCCACAGGACGTATTCCTCCTTTATTTATTTTTCACGTGTTCGATACCACGACCACTTTGTTAGGGACGGGCTAGTAGGATCTATTGGGACTGCAAATCCTTCAGGCTGGATGCAAGATGTATCCTTCCTAGTATATCTCGAACATTTTAAGAAATTCTCCAATGCTTCACCAACGCATCAAGTCTTGCTAGTGTTAGATAATCATTCTTCGCACATGCATATTAATACATTGGATTTTTGTAAGGAAAACGGAATCGTTTTGCTTTCATTTCCTCCACACTGCTCGCATAAACTACAGCCTCTTGATAAGTCTGTCTTCGGACCCTTAAAAAAAGCTATAAATACTATCTACGATATACCAGGTATTATCAAAACTGCTATGCCTCTGGCTCTCACACAAGCGAACATTCAGGCTGGTTTTAGCAAAACTGGCATTTATCCATACAATCGTAATCTATTCGGAGAAGTTGATTTTGCCCCATCTTTTGTAACAGACAGACCAAATCCTGACATCAAAGAGAACAATCCTGCAGCACCATCTTCTGTAACAAACAGAGCAAGCCCTGACTCTGAAGAGAATACTCCTGCAGTACCATCTGTAATGGACATGCCGAACCTTGTCTCTGGAGAGAATTCTGCCGCTGACAATGAAATGCAGCCGCTTACATCAGAAGAACTTCACTTTTCACCGTCCCTTGAAAGAGATGGACCAATCCCTGACGCTAGAGGGAACAATTCTGGACCTAGCAATAAAACACCTCCACTTTCACCTTCCTTATTGTGCAACTCTTCAATTCAAAATTCTAGCAATGTTCAACCAACTGCTTCACCCTCAGCCACACCATCAGTTTTTTCTCCTGAAATTGTTCGGCCCTTTCCGAAGGCTCCCCAAAGAAAAAGAAGAGGTTCCAGAACCAAGAAGTCCACGATTTACACAGACACGCCTGAAAAAGAGGCAGTTAGACAAGAATATGAAGCAAACGAAAAACGGTTGAAGGCAAACCAGCAAAAGAAAAATCTTATTGAACCGAAAGGAACAAACAAAGGAAAAGGAAAATCAAAAAGAAGGAAAGCATCACCACCGTCATCAGATGAAGAAGAGTATTTTTGTCTGGTTTGCGTTGGCGCATATTCTGAAAGTAGGCCTGGCGAAAAATGGATCAAATGCCAAGGAAAGTGTGAACTTTGGTCCCATTTAGGCTGCACAGATGGTAGTCGCCATTATATTTGTCATAACTGTGATGAGTCTATTTAGTTATCAATGTCTTTTTTTTCTTGTCTTTTCAGTTTTTCGAATGTTGAATTTCTTTTATTTTGGATGTTGTATGTTGATACACAAATGTTTATTTTTTCTTGAAGAGCACGTTTTGAGTTTGAGCATTACTAGAAATGTTTAGTCAACATCTTAACTAATTGTAAATGAAGACTGTTATTATAACTATAGAGTATAAGTGAAGACTGACATAATAACTATAGATGCTCTGGTGCCTTATTAGTTGTAAGTGATTGAAGTGTTGCCAGATTTTATTTCTTTTGTTACAAAGTTGTAATTTTTTCAGCAAGAAGATTGTGTTGTATTATGTTAGATATTGCTTGCAATTAAAGTGATTTCAGACCATTTTAGAATATTTTTGAACCTGTCACTACCGACCCCAAGTACTGTCACTACCGACCCCAAGTACTGTCACAACCGCCCCTGGGGTGTGGTCGGTTGTGACACTTTACCTTTTTTTTATAACTTGCTCCTATGAGCTAACCATTGTGTTTAGGGATACAATTTTAATATTTACACTTAGACCAATGTACACATTACATTAAAAAACACTTTTCGTTCAGCTTAGTAGTATATATACAAAACTATGGGTGATCAAATGAAAATTGTCACAACCGTACCCAGCCTACCCTACTTAGTATTGCAACGGGGAGATTGGAATATTCCACGACAAAAGAGTTTTATATTATTAGGTGATTTCCTAGCATTTTAGCCATCGTTCTGGAACATCGAATGCACCCGCAGAGAGGTGTAGAAAGCAGAAACGAAAGCCTCCCCTAGGTTAGGACGCTGAGCGCATCCTGGGGTGTAGTAAAATGGGAGTACCTGATGGTTGAGATAAGGGGGACTTGGGTATGTATAGGCCTGCTTGTCTTTTTCGAGGCTGATTGTTGGGACGGATTGTGCCGTGGTTAGAGTGCTGGCTTTCATCCCCAAGAGCTTGGATTCGAGTCTCGGTATTGGCTGATTTTTCCGGTGCCCATGTAAGTGCAGTATGGCAATCTTAATTTCAGTGCTGCGTCCGACGGATGATACGCCAAACTGTGAAATCTAGGCGTCCTTCATTTACAAGATTATACTGACGCTGGGCTTCTCTCATCCCTTCCTCCTTTGGCTCCAAAATCTCATCTTCAGCACCATATTTCCCGATCTGTGGTGCCTTAGTGCTGGTCATTTTTTGACATAGCCCTGGTATACCCGCGAAAGGTTAAAGATGCGCGATAGTACGAGACTTCCGGGACTGCTCGGCCCACCACCCGGCGCTTCTTCTCTCCCTCTAACACTCACCATGAGTCTATACTTGAATTTGTTTATGGCTGTGTCGAGTAGTAAATTCAAACCGTGTAAAGCCTGTGCTTTTTTCCTTGCCCCATGTCCAGCACAGGTGAAACACTCATTATGTAAAACCTTTTTTTCTTTTTTCTCTCCGGAACAAACCCGAGTAAATCAACCCTCATTGCTAAATGTAGCAGTCATAGTTGAAGCAGTACTGGACAGTAGTGATATATATATATTTGATGCGTGCGTTGACGACTTTGGTCATTTACATATAAAAAAACCTATACATTTGTAATAGTGAATAGAAATAAAAGGGAGGGAAAGACTTATAGAAATGTACCTTTGACTTGATAGTTAATTTTTAATTTGAGCAAAAATCTGCGTAAAATCGAAATGCTCGACTAGCACAACTTTTAGGCAGCATAAAATGTTAGAGAATAGTTCGTAAATTCAGCGCGTTTTAATACGATGCTGTCTTTGTTTGATAATCACTTGTCCATTCTTAGTAAAGGATCCAGCCTTCGAAACATAGCATGTTTCTAGGTTTTAACCAAGCGCCGTATCCGCTTCTCACGTAGTTTTATGCTTCTCGAAGCAGGAGACGTTTTTGTTTCTGATGGCACCGTACTCTTCCAGTCTGCAAAGTTCTTTAAAAGGGAGAGTTCCCATCCCTAGCTCTCTCCCTGGTGGATCTCTTGCCCCTTCCTCCGCCGCTCCTCCCTCCTCTGGCGCAGTTTGAAACTCCTTATGAACCGAAAACACTTCCCCCTGCCTCACCACCCCCCATACTCTGCTAAGTTCCCCTGTTTACTTTGGCCACAGCAGGACGGCGTCAGGCTCCCCCGACCCCATTCATTCCCCCTCTGGAAAAAAAACCTTTCAATCATGACCGTCCTTTCTTCTTTCTTATCCCTCTCACGTTTTCTATTTCCGCGCTCTTCCTTCCTCTGCTTCTCTTCCACCCTCCGCTTCTTCGGGAGGCAAGCGTCCCGTATTTGTTTTGCAATGCCCGTCCCTCTCGAAAGTATCCGTAATTGGTGTTTCATTCATCTCGTGTGCTCAGTATTTTGTAGGGAAACAAATTGTTAATGTCCCGGAATGGCAAGAAACTTGAGAGGTCTCTTCCTTTCCATGACGTTATGTTGCGTCCTAATTGCTAGCCCTATGACGAAACGGTAATGTTTTTCCTTGGAAATGTATACATTTCTGATCGATATCATTTAATTTAGATATGTAAAATTCGAGTTTGCTGCTAAATTTACATGCTTACAATAAACACTCGATTATGCGTGCTCGCGTTATCCAGGCTGCGGATTATCCGCGCATCGACAATCTATTAGTGTATCGGCAGTGGTCTCAAAAGTAAGTAAACTTTTGTTGTTTTCCTCCAATCCTGACTTTCACTGCGGCTCTACCGACTGGTCCCATGTCTTACGCCAGGCTTCGTGTCGTAACCCGAGGCTTGCGAACATTTAATTGCGGCCGGGACAGCTCTGCTGGATTCTTTTTTGTCATAACATGCTATTATGTTCAGCGAGGATCTTTTCATTGGCGGATTGTGTTATCTTCTTGGGGAGTTTATTTATTTTGGCGGCGCACCGTAGAGAAATAAATCGGGAAAGAACAGCGAATTATAGGGTTTCCCGATTATCCGTGCAACCTTTACCAATAACACTACCCAACACCAAAAAATTTATAATTAGTACGGAAAATCGGGAATTTACTTTATTTCGATATTTTCATCGCAGAGTGAAAGCGAGCTTGCCGCAGAAGTGTGATCATCTACATCTACATAATACCCTACAAGCCACCATAAAGGTGTTTGGCAGGGGGTGAATTCTCACCAAACATGCACTACAGAACATGTATAAAAAAGGGATTAGTAATAATATTCTAGTCTAAACTTGAATTTTTTGAAAAAATATAAAAATAGCAAAGTATGCAGTATCATGCTGTTAGTTGGGCTAGCTTACAGTCCTTATACCAACATGCAACTACCTATGCTAACAATTGATACACTCGTATTGGACATATTTACCGAAATTCATATCCCTAATTATACGAGGAAAAAAGGACATTTTGAACCTGTCAATACATGCATCATGAATTACTGAATATTGTAATAATAATTCAAATAACTATCCCTTTGCTAGGCTGCCTAATTTGCTCTCTTATAGT
This sequence comes from Platycnemis pennipes, assembly GCA_933228895.1. NCBI lineage: Eukaryota > Metazoa > Arthropoda > Insecta > Odonata > Platycnemididae > Platycnemis > Platycnemis pennipes. The sequence continues at coordinate 62,341,373 of OW121853.1, forward strand.
ATGCAGGAAAAATACCATAAAGGTGTTTGCATTTATTATTCGGTACAAAGTACAAAGTTGGAAACTACTTTGAATATGGTTTACTGGTAGAATACCGGATCTTACTCATATGCATTGAGTGGAGATCTCTTCATTGTCAGTGCTTCATCAATCGGATTGGAAGATTGGCAGATTACGGTATTTCACTAATGCCGTCCCCAGTATCACCATCCTCGATGACTTCTGTCTGTGGGCCACTTTTCCGCTTCCCTTTTAATGGCGTCAGCTTTCGGTCTCTTACTGCGTATAACCTCTTCTACAACCAACTTCTCACACGCTACCGTTTGTCACGGATGCCCTAACTTAGATCGCGGAAACCCAAGCATCCGAGTCGAAAGTTGCGTAGCTCGTAACACGCTTCTCCTGTCATTTGTTGAATCTATGTGGTTTCAAGTAGATTAAACCAGTGGTTTCTAATGCTAACTGTGAGACCCGTTCTTAAATAAGATTTGAGGAGGTGGGGATTGTAGTAAAATATAGTTTTTGGGTGCGCCAGATGCCCAAGTTATACCATGCTGACTACACTGACTTGAAAAACTGAAGAGAAACACAAAATCCATGCCCCAAGGTATTTGAAATCATGACCTTTAGTTGTGTCAGAAGCCGGCTTCGTTACCGACTCTACTGTTCGTTTTTTTATCACGAAAGTTAACTGCATTTGACAGATAGGCGATAGAAGGAAAAATAGTACTTGCAAGAGCTCAAACAATTCTTCATTCTTTTAATTAATGTCAATCCCTTTGTATGATAATAAATTTTATTTCCGTCCTTAAAGATTTTGGCGCAAATAGAGAAACCCAGTGTTTGCCTCTCTGCGGGAAGCCTCCGTAATTTTACAGACCACGACGCTCTCTTAGGTCCCGATTAAATAATTTTTCGACTCGTTCTTCTTGAGCGAGTCCAGACGGTCGATTTCGCAGTCCACCACCTTTTGGTATCATAACTTCATCACCGAAGGTCTTGCAAATATGAGCACAATGGAGTCCATTTCTCTACACTGCACTGGGGCGTGAAATAGTGGAATTGCCCATTGCCCCGTGTCCGCAAAACCGCTGGCTAAACTAGCTTCTGGTTCCAGCTGGTTGGAGAGTTGGCAGGTGACCGGGATTAAGACCGCACTTTGGGCAGTTGTATATCATTCGCTCACATCCTCCCAACACGGGAGCCTGACCAACTCGACTCCACTCCCTTACTTTGAACTCCACCTACTCCCTCCTCCTCTTACTAACCCCCCTGCCCCCACATTGCCTTTACCTCTCGTTTGATCCCCTTCCCCTCACGACAGCTCTCTTTAGCACCCTCCCTCAATCTATCTCCTTCCTTTTAGCACCTCCTTTCGGCAGGCTCTCCTCCCTCCCCACTCTCCCCTGGCCCTCCCCCATTTCACACGCCCACACCTCTCCCCCCACGGTGCGTTAAGAGCTGATCTCCTCCTCGACACTCTCCCTCTCAGCGTCCGGTGGACGGGTGAGCGAAATCGGCTTATCTCTCTCTCTCTCTCCTTCCCTTGACGTCTCCTTCCTCACACGTCGACATCCTCTTCTCTCTTTTATCTCTCTTTATCCTTCCTCTCGCCACAAGTCCTTTCCGCGAAAATGCGCGCCACCGGCAGTGAGTACCTACCAACTGGGAGGTGGGATTTCGTTCCTATTTTGTTTTTTTTTGTCCCGAGTGGTGTGCTTTCCTCTTCTCTTTCCAACCGCGAAAGCCTTTTTCTGGCTAGGTCGATCGGCTGGCCGGGGGCGGAGCTGCCAACTTTCCAAAGTGATCTGGAATTCACACTGCCAACCGTGGAAGTAATACCGTTTGACACCTTTGAGGCTCTTAATTCAGAATCGACTAATTCCGGACGATGCATGATAGAGAGAGGTGCCGGAATGATGAAACAAAGCAATAAAATCCGCCGATATATTAATTATTCGCCACAGCCTTTTCTAACGACTTTGCATCAATATCAATTAACTGAAACACACACTGTGTCAATTAACTACAACAAAAGATGACACAGAAGCCTTAAAACATGTTTACCAAGAGATAAACTTATCATAGGCCTTGAAAAAGAATTTTACTCATCATTTATTCAATGAGTATTTGAGCAGTCTAGATCGCCGTATTCGACAAGTTGCAATTGATTCACCAAATTGCGCAAATGATGACAAACACTTTACCCATTATTGTAGTTAATTTTAGTGTCTGTTTAAACAAAGCCCGTGGTATCGAGACTCTCTTCGAGTCCTTGATGCCGCGTTAGTTTTAGGATATAGTGTTAAGGCTGCTGTAACCTTAGCAGTTGGTTCTTTAGAAAAAAAATCTGAATCGACTAACTCTGGTTACAATTGCTTTAATATTGTATTTTTTAACTGTTCAAGATTTTTCTTACACGAAGTGCATGTGCGAAATTCAAAAAATAAATACCATCATTTTCGACGCCCTTTCTCTAGGACAGCGATTCATTTATTCCCTCTATCAATTGGTGTTATTTATACTGCTATTTTTCCTCCTTAATGCTGATTTTTCTCTGTGGTTTCATATCTGTCCCCGCACTTAATAATTATTTAGAAAGATAGAACGGCAAAAGAAATAAAGGGAAGGCGGAAGGTCCCAGAGAAACCCGGCAACGACATTAGCGTGTTCTTAACAAAGCGCGCTAATGGGACGACCAATAACGTCCCATTCGACGGACGGAGTGCCTAACTGAAAGGTCTCTTAGCAGTGAAGTAGGATCGACGTACGTAACAATGAAAAAAATCTGCCTTTTCCTGGATTCGAACCCGAAAATAACGGAAATCATAACAGTACTCCGATCACCACACCAATACGACTTCATGCTTTTAGCGACCGATTTTTAGGTATTTTCACCAGGGTTTAAATGCAATGTCAATGCTCATTTTCATAATTTTCCGCTTGTGGCAACTTTACTGTAGGACGGTAATACATTTTATGTTCTCTTATAAGTCCATGACCCTACTGTTATGTGCATTTTGTTAATTTTCATATTTTTATTACACATTGCTTTTGATTGTACAGTATTTCAATCCCAACACTATTGTTTCTGAGGGTGGCTTTATTCAGGTTTTCCCCTTGTAAGCTATCTTAAGCTTAAGTTTTTTTCATTTATTGTATAATTATATGTATGAGTTTGAGTATAAAAAATATCTATCAATCTATCTATCTTGCGATTGCTTTCCACTTTCGAGTGGGGCTTTTGCAAGTTTGCCTACGGTTGGCTGTTCCGGAAGCGTGCATCTGATGTCGAGAGGGAGTTGACGGTCAAACCAATACAGCTCGACACCTACTCTTGCCGCCCCTCATCCACTCTGACCTCTGCCGTAAGATCAGCCCCGTGGGTAGGGCTGCGGCGGCGGCGCGGCGCATATGTGACCGGTCGGGGCTGTGAGGAGGAGGGTGGCTGTGGGGGTGGGTTTTAAGAGTTTGGGGGAGATTGACGAGGGATTATGGATTCGTTCGCTCCCGGGACGAGCAATCCGTGTATCTTCCATTAGCTCCGCGGCTTCCACTCTCCACCCTCGGCTCAGGAGGAGTGAGGATTGTGCATTAAACTTTTAAATCCTTTAGGGATAAAGAGAGGGAGAGGGAACCCAAGTGTTATGTGCGTTGGCGAAGAGAGCGAAGCTTTGAGGTGTGAGACTGAAAAAACGGAAGTACCCGGCTCTAGAATGGGGACTGGTCGTAATGAGTTACTTGGAGAACAATCATCGTCTCTGTTCATCAATCCTAATGTCTAATCACGAAAGTTGCGCAAGTTCGAGTATACTATCAAACAGCTTATCTAAGTACTAGTGTCTTAATATATAGCAACATTGTCCCTGTCACCATCCTTGTTACTATAATTGGTTCTCTGGTTCCCAGTAGCAACTAGGAACTTACAGTTGATGATAGCATACGTTTACATTCACGTAATCAGCGTGGTACTGAGCTGCCATTATTCGCGCAAAAGATTACACCCAATTTGCACAAGATAAAAGGTTGTATAAATGCCTAAAAGGTAGCTTAAATCCTAATATATTCTGTCTTCGATTGCGAGCACAATATGTCTCGTGCCGAATATTCATGAGATATCTTTTTCTCCTATTTATTAATTCTTTTCATGAATTTTTAGAATGCTCATACAAAACCGACAACAATATACGACATTTATAACACAACTCGAAGAGAAATGACGGAGTATATAGGACAGCGGTTGGCAACCCCAGGCCCGCGCAGTGAATTTCATCCGGCTCGACAACACCTGGAGAATACTAGTCTAATAACTAGGTAATAATAACTAGTAATAACTAGTAATTAAATTATTGGCATCAAATTAGGATTTTTAACATTGGCAAAATTACTTTGTACCTATACTCCCACAGAGTTATTGATTTTCTTGTTTTTTTTCCTCCCAGAAATACATTTAAATTATGTATAATAACATGACCCTCCTCTGAGATACTACATAGCTGTTTGGCCCTTCCTTCTCAAAAGGTTGCCAACCCATGATTTTTGGGAGTAGTCTGTCATTAACTGAAGAGCATAATCTGGAAATATTGAAAACTATAACTAAGTGCAAAAATTACTTTTATTCAGTTAATCCCTATTTTAGAGGCATCAGTTCGCAGAGTTATCAATCGTTTACTCATTATACCAGTGTCCGAAATGGAAAAACCTTTGTGCCTACTAGTTGGTATGGCAAACAAATTACCAAACTTCCTCACCTATCATCCGTTTTTCCTTCTCCGAATGTGCGATTTATAATTCAGATAGTACGATTACGAAATTACGTTTCCGCATCCTTGATACATTTATTTTTCTCCCGCTCTCAGGCTTCCTCTGTGCGAAAAAAAGCAGCTGCAATATGCTTGAAGACTGAGGGTAGTGAGATTTTGGTGACGATGGTGGGCATATCCCTTTTTCACGGCGTGCAGGAAGGGACACTGAAGTCTCGGTTCGCAGCGGGATGTTTATCCTCCATCACGTTGCTATGGCTTCCAATGAGGAAGGCCGGAAGGGATTGCATCTCTCGCACTGAAGTCCTCCGCCCTTTCCTTTTATGGAGTGCCGAAGCGAGGACTTTCGCTCCGCTGGGCCTTCCTCTTGTCCACGCAAACTAATCGTGCACTCCCCTCTCGGAAACGAAGGGTTAGTTTCACAATCCTCCCCTTACGCCACTGCGTCGATTTCCGTTTCACTGTGGGTGCTGGTATCGTCGCCATTTTAATATGCGTAGTATGTAGAGATAGTTTGTTTCAAGTAGGGTTGTATAGAGAGTTGGTTATTTTTAATAGATTGGTATGCAATTAGTTTCCATCAGAAAATTATTTATAAGAGCAGTTAGATCAAGTTGAATAAAACGCAGAGTTAGTTTCAAGGCTACAGAGAACGAGGGTAATCGATTTAGGCAACCGGATTTATCGCGTTCGTGCTAATTTCAGCTCGTGGAATTGATATCCAGTTGACAACTCATGATATTTTTACATATCGATGCAAAAGCTATTCATTGAATGAATCAGTTTGTATAGGTAGTTATCCATGTACACAACTTTATAATGGCTTATGTAGATGATTAATTTATATCTATCGTAAACTCTTGATTCCATTAGCAATAGCTATAGGTAAGTAAAAATCTTGCAAGAAGTAACTATGTGCAAGAAGTAACCCAAAAGTGATGGAAAATAGCCTCTCCCTTAATCGCACGTAATGAGATTCTTCTTTATTCGTTGAGAAATTCGAAGCATGATTTCAATATATGGAAGGTAATTTTCCTGCTTAAAGATTTCATACCATACCATTGTGGCTGAATTTATGACCCGAGTACCTAGTCCATGGTTGCCTTTAGCTTTTATGCATAGATAACCTCAGTTCCGAATCAAATTTCTAGAAATTTTTCGCGTCCATAAGGCATTTACGGGCCGTGGCTTCGGACAAAAATTAAAGGCGTTATATCAAACTGTATGAGATATATGGAGCAAGTTGTGAAGGATGTAAAGGAGAGGAATTACGTCAATATGAAGAGGTTGTCCGATAGAAGTATCGAGTGAAGTGCCGCTTCAAACCAATCCTAAGATGTTAACAGATGATGATGATGATGATATCAAACTGTAGATTTCGTTTTTTGTGTGACGGGCTGTTCCAAATGTCTAATACAAAAACTAACTGGAAAAATGTACCCTTATACCCCATAGATGATGCAGGCATAGCAAATCGTATTTTCACTGGACAGATTCTGTTTTGGCAGATACTAGCTAATAGTGCAATTTTGGTGAAAATTCACTCCCTACCATAAGCCTTTATGGTGGCTTGGAGGATATTAGCTTTAGATGCAACCATGCCAACCTTTTCATCCGTAGGTTGCTTTTTTACAGCTTCCACAACATCATTTATTCTTCTCAAATTCATTTTCTTTTTACTACTTCGTTCTTTCCAGGATTGAAGCTTTCCATTAGCCGTTTCGGGCATGCATCTTTCCGATTTAATTCATGGCCTCAAGACCCTTCCTTTGGTCCAGCGCCATATTACGTCATGCCCCGATTTCTCTGAAAACAGAAAATCCATTAACATACCTAATAATTGGCGGTAGGCGCACCTGGCGATCCCACTGGAGAATATTAAATGTGTCGATTACTTCGAGGATGGACATGACGAAGTGGTGGTTCTGACGGGTCCATCGGCGCTTGTGACAGGGGAAGAGTGAAAAAAAAAAGAGATCCCCTCTTCATCTATAGAACAAGGAAGCCTTTCTGCCTCCCTCCCGCCATCACACATGTACCCATTCACCCCCGCTGGCACTCTCTGGGGGCGGTGGATTTCGGAAGCCCGGTCCGTCCATGTGATGGGGTCGAGTTCTTGAGGAAGAGGCCCACGCCACCAACTCTGAGTGGAGGGGGTGGGAGCTCTGTCCATTGGGCCGAGCGAGCCCGTCCCATATGCTCTACTCCACCCCCATTACGTCCCCTCATAACCTTAAGGGAGGGGGAGGATGCCGATTTTCACCCTCCCCCGTTAGGGTTAACATTCCCCATTTAAACCCACAAAGCTCCACGTCCGTGGGTTCCGTCCCAATACAAACTCGCCCTCGCATCAATGGGGAAGTGGTGTGGGATTGAGCCGAGGATGGCGTATGAGAAGCGTGTAGGAGGAGGTCAGCTAAAAAAAACTTCACGTGGGAACTTATATATGAAGGTCTTTTTGCCCTCCTCGTTTGTTTTACCCATCATCCCTACCCCACACTCCTACGACTACAACCCTCATCTTTGGGGAGAGAACATCCCTCCGACTTCTCTCTGTTCCCTCCCCCATCCACCACCTTCCTTTAGTGCTCGTCTCCCTTTGAGTGTTTTTTCCCATGGAACCTTTCGGTGGCGCCAACGTACTCAGGGGAGCATTGAAGTGTTTTCGAGGGGTGAGATGGTTCGGAGGTCTCTCTCTCTCTCTCTCTCTCTGAGGTTCAAGGAGTCCTGGAATGGTCTGCTGTTGATGGAATGGTCTTTGCTCGGGATGGGTGGTCAATGAGCCAGTAACCAGTGGGAGACGGAGTTGACCAAAGTCGAAGAGATACAAGTTTTAATTGGGAAATGGTTACGCTGCTGCAAACGCTTCCCTGTTCCCTGCTCCGATGAAATCCCATGACAACACGAATCATAAACTTGATTGTGTATTAGGACTTACATCAAATTCAAGGAATGTGAACAAGTCGAGAAAAACCTTAGCGGATTTACCCTTTGATAGTATGTTTTCATATCTATCTCTTTTCATCTACGTCTACATCTACGTAATACCTTGTGAGCCACAATGAGGGTGTGTGGCAGATGGTGAAGATCACCAGGCAAGCACTGTTGATATACAACTAGGATACTACTTGGACGCATGCTAGATAGTAGGGTCTCATGCAGCTAGATGGTTAGCATTTACATAGTATCAACTTTTAGTGCCTCTAGAAATCCACTGGGTACTAGAACGGATGACTTAATACTTTAAGTCTAGAACAGTCCTCGGGAATTATGGGTTACAGTTTCATATCCTAGTCAGGGTGGATGATTTTTTTCTCAGCAAAACTCCTGCTATTATGAACATCGTACATCAATGAAGAATACTATTCTATGAAGGATATGGTTTCAACGAAATCTTGGTAGCACGGTTGTTAGAACTTAGGGTCGCTGATCTAGCACTTCTGGTTTGAACTCGAGACATATCACGTTTTACAAGCCACTCAAATTTTTGACTGAATGAATGAACGTTTGACCCTCAGTTCCTTCTGGGAAACCGTGAAGGATGCGTAGAAAAGAAGTGTTTCACCTTACTAGGATTATGAATCCAACTCACCGTTGGCCTTGTGCTTGCTGAGCTATGTCCGTATAAGCCAGACCGGTTGAACTCCGTGTTTGATTTGGCTAGTCATCATCTGCGTCGGTTTCTGCTTAATTCTGTGATTAGCTGGAACTCTTTTCCTTAAATTCAGATAATCAACAATAATGCTCTTTTGAATATTGACTAATGCCCTATCCACTGGAATCGAAATCAAGAATATGCCACTCTAATTTATTTGGTGGTTGGATATGATTAGTGAGATAATTCGTATGAATCTTTTTGAGTTTATTATTTTTCTGACTGCATCGTATAGGCGGTTAACTTAATCCATTGCTGTCTGTTTTCTAGTGTAAGGAGGTCTAATAATATAAAAGGTGTGCTGTGAGGGTCCTAGGTTAATATTTCTGGGTTTATGCCTTCTGAAGTAAATCAAATTCAATCCAGTTACGGATTTACAGTTTGTTTCAAGTGATTAATAACCATTTTGGAAAATCAATGACCACTCCCGTGGAGTTTTAGACTGATAATTTGTTGTCATCTCAGCACTTAAAAATTGTTTTAGCCTTCGTTAACATTGCATTACAAGCAGGTGAACACTTACCGTTGTGAAGAGCCCAGTAGTAAGTGCAGAGACCAGTTCAAGCGGTCTTTGAGACATTTCATTACATGACCATATGTGCCTTATCTATACCTATTGTATCCCTATGATCGACCTTGTATATGAGTGAAGAGGAATGTAATGGCCTTTTAGAAGTTTATCTTGTCTACAGTAGAAATTTTCTTGTGGGAAAAGAAAAGGAGGAGTGCAAACATTGGACTCTGTGTCTGTTTGCCTTGGAGCGTGGGAGTGAGATGAACCCAAGTGTTGTACACTGTTTGGAGAGCATTTTTCGCCCTTTGGCCATGGGGAAAGGAAAAAATATAGCCGCAAAAAAACGAGGGAAAACACCGAAATCAGAAACTGAGGTAATGGCCTCCCAATTCTCCTTCCCGACGTTCAGATACTCTTGACAGATCGGTATAATTTTCCAATTTTCTGATATCTACATTTTTAGCCTGTTTATAACTTACTGGCATCCTCAAACTATACATCTCTATACTATACGTTTTGTAATATATTTGGAGAAGACTGGCGTCCAAAAATCAAGGAAGGATATTTTTTGGCGAGTATGTGTGTGATATTATAGGGTATTTCCCAAAAAAAGTAAGTAAACGAAGTAGGTAAGGAAATATTTAAAGTGGTAGGGAGTGGCAGAACAATTGGTAAATCAAGCAAATCGGAAAACCAATAAAATGAAAATTGAACTTAGTACGTCTCCATGCACAATTTTATTACACCTGTGTGATGACGACATGTGTTCACGTAGCCATGCACACCACGGAAGACCGTTGCCATTCTCAACTTATCCCTCCCCTTTCCTTAGAAGCCAATAGGTTGTGGTGCATAGAGTAGGTATTGGCCTTGTATCCCGAGATCCCAGATTTACATCCTGGCAGTGACAGATTTTTAGTCTGTTACGAATCCCTGATTAGTGCTCTTTGGAGAGCACTTTCAGAGCACTATTTCAAAGCTCCGCCCATCGATTGGGAAGTTAAAATGTGGATTTCTAAGTGTCTTTCGTAAGACCAGGCAAATGCTGATGCTGGCTTTCTCTCTCTCGTTTTCTTATATATCCTCCCCCTCTCGAGTCACCCACAATCCCAAAAATGGCGCAGATGACATAAGTTTTTGCTCGCATTTACTGAATGACCACAACTATTACCCTATTCCCTTCCCTCCTCTTCATCCCGTACCTCCGTGGCATTCACCCACGCACCCCATCGCTCCCTTCCAACCCTTAAAGGGTCTCTTACCCCTTCCTCTCCGCCCACTTCGATGGCATCAACCTCTCTCCCACTTCCCTCCGGCACCCCAATACCCCCCACACTGTCCTGACCGCCGTCCAATACCCCCGCTGCACTAATTACGACCGCAGCGCCCATTAGGAGCTCCCGCGGGCGGAAAACGGAATCACATTTGCCAGCTTTACTGAAGCCCTTCTCTGCCAGCCGCAAATACCACCCCCTCTCTCCTTCCCTCTTTCCCTTCATGCTCACGGAACGCCCTCTCGGTGTCCCTGCTTTGACGCCCAACCCTCCGGCAACGAGCTGTATGCGAACGTTCCCCCACAACTCCCTTTCATCCCTCCTTTCCACCCCATTTCTCACACTGCCCCCTCCTCCTTCCGACAATGTCTCCAATGTCCCCTCTGGCTACCTCTTTTCTCAGCGTTCATGAGCGCAAGATCGCGGTCCGAACGAAAAAAGGGTGTCCAATACATCCGCGTCGATGCAATTACGAGCTCGCCCACGACCGTCTTTGTGAAGTTGCACGATTTCCCTGGCAGGGAAATTGATCTTGGGAGGATTGACTTTATGATCTTTATGAGAAATCTACAATTCGTGTCAATGCAAGTAAAGTTTTTTTAAGGCACCTTTCTTTGTATCAACTGAACTCTTCCCTTTGGAACACGGATTCACTGCCTTTTTTGTCTTGAATTATATTTTTCTACAATTCGTGTCAATGCCAGCCAAGTTTATTTATAGTACCTTTTTGTGTATCAACTGAACTCTTCCCTCTAGAACACGGATTCCCTGTCTTTTTTGTCTGGCATGTATTTTTCATCCTTAGGAAAATCTAAGTCCCACCAAGGTACAAGGATTAGTTCAACTTTTTGCCCGTATGTAGGTAGATACGTGCATGGTTGACATACACGTATACGGTATTCTTGCAATATCGTATGCACGTGTGGAGCGTATTTGGCTGGATCTAGTCCCCACCCACTTAGTCTTAAGATCCCACGTGTGGGACGCGTCTCACCAGTTGGAAAAAAACTTCTCAGATGCAATGCAAAAAGAGTTGTAGAGCGCGAAGATCATTCTTCACTAATCCATTGTTAATATCGTATGTTACAACGTCATTATGTACGAAAATTCTCCGACCTTTTCGGCACATCTAGAGGTAATAAGAACCAACAGAAACCCAACAAAAAGCAGTCGGCGTTTGTGCTGCCTCCTTTCCGGTGAATTGTTTAAGAAGACTAACCTTACTCCGCATGTATGAGCCTGACTTGTTAATTTTATTGATAATTAATATTGTAGATGATGTACGTTTCTCTAGTACTTAGGGAATGTCTAATGCTAGCTCAAATTAGCCACTTTATCCATTATCAGTAATGACACACTTGATGCTTGCGTACCAGACGGATAAATTGCTCCTACCGTACAGTGTAATAAACACAGAGGTTACTATAATGTTGTCTAAAAATTTTATTAATTTACGGACATCATGTTGTTCAAATTGGATTTCCCTCATATATTATATAATCGTATTATTGCATTTTATTACGGCCTCTTTTTTTCTCACAAATGATATATACAGCGTCTTTGAAGGCAAAGTTCTTGGGTTCAAAATTCCTTTGGACTTGTCCCTAAAAGAATCAGCGGAGTAGCAAAGTCCCGTGGTATGCTAAGTTTGTTGTATCTTATGATTCATAACGGTTCTAATTCATTCTAATTGGACTCGGAATTCAGTTCGTTTTTTCACTTTAGAGTTATGAAGAATATGTGGTATCTGTGCCCTCTGTTGGCGATTTTGTGTGTAAACGGTACGGAGTTTATTGGAGTTTATTAAGGCAAGGGCTGTGAATTCAGCACAAAACATTCGATAGCATTTTGTTTTCATTATTGCGATAGGAGGGAAAATCTGTTTCGATATTGACAACGTCTCATATTACATTGGCGTGCAACGCTCGTGATGGAAATTCTTTAAGTAAATATGGGGGTTTTAATCTCTTTGAGGCTACAGGTTTAAAATAGGAATAACAACATGTATTCTGGTAGCGCAAAACTCAAAGGCGCTTGGAATTGGATATACATACATTAACCTCGAGCTCCTAGAAGTTAGGAATGAAAATATCAACATGCATTTCCGTACTCTTACAGTTTTCCCTTACATGCAATGAAAGACATAATGCTCATTGATTTATAGAGCTCCATAGGGTGAACGTTGTTGTTGTTAATGTCCAATCTAATTGTCAAAGTAATTTTCGCACCAAATTTATTTGAAATTAAATGTGAAATGTATGTAATAAATACACTTTTATTGAATATCTTTGTAATATCTTAAGACGCATGTAGTCTATAAGTCTTTAGGATGAATGAGTTCCCAACAGCGAGATCCAGGATCTAATTCAGAACAAGTTCGATAATGTGTCCAGCGAAACGTAAGCCGTATTATTTCATGGGTACCTGATATTCCTGGGAAGTCCCAGCCAGTAGGTACATGGAAAGGAGCCTGCCCCCACGCCTTAATGTGTAAGAATTTTACACGCAATGGAGATTTAAGTAGGTACTTGCTGAGCTCAATCCTCGCGAACCATACCGACCTTAGGGTTGAATACAGCTGCTTTCGGATCCTTTTAAGAACAAAATCTTGACGATTCAATCGCTAAATTTCCTCTCCTCCTAGTGGTCCACACTAATATCACCCGTTGCTCTCAAGTCTCCCGGCGTGGAACTTTCCTTACTCGCAGGGATTAACCACCTTTTACCTTTTTTTATTTCAAACCTGAGAATGAGTAAAACTGCGAGAGTACTTAATCCGATGTACACACTCGGTAATTTATTTTCCGCACACGCGTAACTCGATCGCTCAGAGTGAGAACCGGAGGAGAGGAAAAGAGAGATCACCTACGTACCTAATAATCTGCTCCAAATCCTCTCATTAAAAGAAAAACTAAAAGTGACTTTTCCTAGGGAACGGGTATTACCTCGGACGACCGTGAGTGTAGATTGCTGTGAGTAGTATGAGAGAGTCATAGGAATGAGTTCGAGAAAGAGAGAGAAGAAAAAAGGGAGAGAGAGGGATGTAAGATGCGACGAGATTGAATAAGTTCGACGAACGCGAACTTCCCAACTCTGAACGCGAGGATGAATTCTTTTCGCAGCGAAGTTCACCAACCACGACCGCACCTCGAAATGATCGAACGGGTGGGGCGAGGGAGGAGCCGTAGACGTCCCAAGGGAAGCGGAAGAAAGAGAGCAAGAAGAAAGACGCAAAGGCGCAATCTCCTTAAACAAAAACAAAAGGCTTCCGATGGCAAAAAAAATCTGGACCGCAATGAATATTAAATGAGGATCTGCTCGCTCGGACGTACTCGGACCCCTATGTGCGCTCTTTCATAAGTGTGTGTTTGTGTGTGTGTCTCGTGTTTTGCGTTCGGGTTCTCTGGAGGCTCCAGGAGGGTCTACACGCTGGAGTGGAAGGTGGGAACGAGTAGGGATTTAGGCTGGCTTTGTCTCTCTCCCTCGCGAAACGGAAGGCGGGGGAAATAGAATAAAGGTAGGACGGGCGATGAATAAACATGTGGAATGAATCGAGACGGTAGTACGTAAGGCGGAGGTTGAAAAAAAATTGACTGGCGCGAAAGCGAGCGAAGGAGAGAGACGTAAGGATTAAAACAAAAACAATTGAAGCGATAAAAACATGCGGAATCTAAAGGATTTCGCTTGCTTTCGTCTTTTTATCTTTCTACTCCTCTCGTCGCTGCCGGAGCGAACTTAGGAAGGAGAGGGGAGAACAACCAAAATGAGAGAAGTTGAAGGCGAAGTATTATAAAATAAATAAACAAACAAAGAATGTGGAAGGGGAATAAATGTGGGAGCGAGGTCATTCGAGAGGGGAGGAAACGAAATGGCAGTCCTCGAGCGAGATTAAATTGGATGGAGGAGAGGGGGGTCTGAAAAAAGGAGGTGGTATGCTGACCGAAAATAAAGAAAATTAAACCCCCTTTTTATTTCCCATCGAGGAGGAGATTTCCAATGGTAAGGGATCGGTTTGAGACGTGGAGAGGGGACGGACTGTGAGGGATAAAGTTTTGAGCTATACATTACCTCCACTTGGTGTACTTTGTGTGGAGGTGAGAGAAGGCAAATCGGGGGCGGACGGACGTGGAGATGGAGATGCCCGTCAACAAAAGAAACGGACGGATTCGGTCGCGAGGAAAGGGGTTGACAGGGTGTGGTCCCCGGAGACAATGGAAGTGGTCCTGGGATTGTTGTTGCTGAAAGAGCCTTCACTTGACGTAGGATAATTATGAGGAGAGGCGGGGATTCCATCGGTGGGGATACGTCAAAATTAAAACGATTATGTGAAGTTGAGAAGGGATGATTACTAAAAAAAATCTCGTTCGCCTATGCGATCACAGGTATTTTTACTATGGTGAGTCGGGGTCGATCATGAGCGGGATTGAATACGATCCGCACGCTGCATGCCTTCTGAGAAAGTTCCCATTGAATTAAGGCGTGGTTAGGTATTTGGTCTTCATTAAACCGATTAGCGCATTCTCTACGACTTGTGATGAAAAGCTATAATGCCCTTCAGAATGCCTCAATTTGAATGAACGTTCACGAACCTAAGTTTTATCCACAGGCAAATGATTTTCCCCCTCAAGGGTGTTCATTCATCGAGATGTTTTGCTGGGGTTTGTTGGCTTTCAAAAGATAATGGCATGAGAACAAGGGAATACATTTTTTGCTATTAGCGTCATTCTAAAGTAAGCTTATTAATATTGGTCATGTCTATCTCTCCAGCGAGTTTATCTTTGGAATTTTAAAAATAGAATAAATATCTATCTTTTGCCATCAATAAAAAGGAAATCATAGCATATGCTTTGCGAAGGGATATACTTTAGCTCAATAGAATCGGAAAGAACTCGTAATAAGGTTAGATTTAAAAATAGCTTAAACATAGCTCTCTTGCAGCAAGGGCTAGCTAATGAAGATAAAATCGACAAAATATCTTTTCATTGATGCAATTTAAATTATCTCTATTGTAATTGACCTTTTTCCGATTTTTGGGTGAAATTTAATAACCTAATCGTTTTGGTGTGGTCTTCTGTACTGATCGAATGCATATTGAGTTCCTATATCTTGTGTATGCTTACACAGATGAGAAACGTGTAATTATTTTAATTTATAATCTAATCGCGATCGTTTTCGCATATGTATCAATGGATAGCAAAGGTAGTTGCATGTTGGAATAAGGACATTAAGCTATCCTAAATAACAGCATGTTTTTGCATGCTTACTTTGCTATTTTTATCATCTTTAAATTATGAATTTCTACTATATTTATTAATTATTTATATTTAGTTATTAATATATTTATATTAATAATTGAAGTAGGTACAGGCTAGTATATTATTGCTAATAATTTTATGCATGATATGTAACGAAAGTTTGGTGTGAATTCACCCTCTGCCACACATCTTTATGGTGGATTGCAGGGTATTATGTAGATGTATGTTCAAACGTTCCAGACATGTCAGTGCCCTCGATGGTTTTCTCAGAATTCCTGAACCTGGGGAGGGATAGTATTGCATTACTTTCATCATTCTCTGACAGAGATGCTGACGTTTTGGTCTCCTTAGTCTTCAGGCAGCATCCTAGTGTCCTTAAAAACTTGCCGCATAATATGTATTACACAGAACGCGAATGCAGTTACGCATCTTAGTTTTTGCGAGTCTCTTAACACTACGCCACCTAGGTTATTTAAATGCTAGATAATTTTCAGGAGCAGGACTCGAATCCCATACTTTGGCATCAACCTAAATGAGTTCCAGAGAGCGTAGTGGTCCATACTCTTCGCAAAAGAGGACCGTGGCCCGATATTCGACGCAGGTGACACTTTTTCCCGGGACATTTTTCAACGCACGTCTCGTTTACTCAGCAGACTTGGCATCTTTCACATTCGCGCACGTCAAGTCTCCTACGACTCTCTCCTCCCCTTTCAGCCAACCAACCAATTCGGATCTTCCTCGTCGACTGTATACCCCTTGAAACCCAAACCTATGGATGAGGAGTTGGCCTCTTTCCACTCCCTCCCATCCACCCTGCCATTTTTCCATCCCGTCGAACTCACCCCCGCTCGGAATTCCCGAGACGAATTTTCTCCTCCCTCGATCTTCGGTTCATGTCCACGCCGGCCAGGAGACCGAAGCGGGATGAGGCTGCGTGAGGGTTTGGACGTAGGAAGAAGCGTATCACCTTACGTCGGATTCTTCGGAACTGGCGTTCCCGACGCCCCCTCCCCTCCCCCCCAATTCCCCAGCAAAACCTACCTCCCCGGGAAAAAAACCCTTCTTACCCTACCTGCACGTATCTTTGGGAGGAAGGAATCCCCCACACCACGGACGTTTTTCGTCTCCCCTCCTGGTCCTGTCCGAATGGTTTTCTGCACGGTCGCTTCGGAAGGAGGTGGAAACGTATTGTTGTCCCGCCATGGGCCCTACCCCGCCCTTGAAGGACTCCTCCAAGCCAACACTCCCTCCTCAGCTTTCGATCGCATGCACCGCTCCCCCGCCCTCTGTCCTACCCACATCCCTCTCAGGACCAAAACCATCACGACTGCGCCCTTAAACTGCTCCCTCTCCCATACCCCCTCAGCCTTCCGGTTGCGCGGAGGCCAATGAAGACTTCATCCCTTCGGCCTCCACCTACCCCCAAAACCTCCCTTCCCCGATCTCCTCTCTCTCTCTCTCAAACACTCTAACCCCCGTCCGTTCCCTTCACAATGCCCCACGGGAGAGCTCCATTACATCTCATATAAGATGGCTTCCTACCAGTTCTTCCCGTCTTCAGAATTCCCCGTTGTTTTTTTTTTGTATCTTCTCTCCTTCTTTCTCTTTCTCTCTTCGTGGTCCTAACATTTGGGTGGGCAGAGATTTTTTTTAGTGTTTTGGAGGTTTGAATGGAGAGTTAGGTAAACGAGAAGGGCCGTAGAAGTTTGATGGCCGAACGAGACAGGGTTTTCGGAGTGGTTTTTGGACGGGATGGGCTGTTGACAGGGTTGCCACTTTGAGCCCCGCCTAAGATCTTGACGTATCCGTTGATGAATGCTTTGACTCGTACACACTAACTGCTCTTACATAAGTCAAGACTTCAAAGGTTTGCTTAGTTTATTAACCTTCGGAAAGTAACTAATTTTTCATTAGAAATATTGACCGGTTTTTAAAATCCGTTCCAATGACCGACATATTTCGCCTCTTCTTGCTTGGGTTCTTAGTATTTTTATACCCGCGTTATAGGAATTTTATAAGCCTGTAAACTTTACTGTTATTACCGATAATTTTTCTTTTTCTCTTTTTCAAAAACAAAAAACGTTTTACTTTAAAACTTACCCAAGATAACGCCTGTAAATTGCAAAGTGTTAATCAATGAGCAGAATAAATATTGAAGGAAGATGTTATTATAAGATTAAAAGAAAAAGATCTGGATTTAAAAAGGAACTGTCTTATCTTACACATCGTAAAATATGATTGTTCTAAGAAGAAGGCCAGTGAGGGAAACGTTAATGGGAAGATCCTCCATGGAGAGCCACGAAAGAAATCAATGCTGATATTAATGAGGAAAATTTATACTAGGTTAATGTGTCAGCCGATGGAAGATTGATGTTTCTTACAGTTGAAGAAGAGTTTTAAATTTGCAGACCATAGTTGATTGGATTCCCATTGTATCATCGATTCTAATAGTGTGTAAATATTATCTGCCGATGAACATCCATTGGTCGCTGTTGCCAGGTCTGTTACGCGCTGGCTTCACACCGCAAAGGTCGCGGGTTCACATCCCGTTTTGGCCATGACTGTTGAGAATATCTTAGTAATAGGCTAATGATGAAGGTAGTTTAAACAATGTGATAATACCTTATGTTTTGAAGCACCATTTAACGCACTAATTCTTTAACTACTTTTCCTACAGCATAGATTAGTTCTACTTCAGCACTAGTCCTACTACATCCACTAATTCTAGTTTCACTTATTACCCAGCTAGGACGGCATGCTACTGTCCAATAGCATGGGATAAAATTCAAAGGGCTATCAGATGATGGCACGCAGGAAGTAAATATTACGAAATCTCTCCCCTTATGTGCTCGATAGATCAATTAATGGATTCCCGGAATTCTTCTATCGATTGCCCGATTTCATTGAAGGCTGGAATCGGACATGTACCAAAATAGAACTGGGTTAAAAGATTATTGATATTTGGAAGGCGGCTCAGTTTATAGGCGTGCGTACGAGGAATGGAAGGTGAGCGGAATCCCTTGATGGTTGTGGGTAAGTCTTCGAGCTTAAAAAATCCGGGAACGAAGGTGGGTGGTTCGGGAGCGTGGTTCCCCGCGGATGGACCAGTCCTCTCTCCTTTTCTTTATCCCACTCCTAGTTCAGTGGCCGGGAAACTACAAGACGGTCTCGCTTTCTTTCTGTCCGTGGTGGCATGTTTCTTTTAACGGCCGAGTGGGTGCTTTTTTCCCCTACAGTCCTGCTGCCCCGCTTCTCCTTTCGTGCTGAAGTGCTAGTGGAT
Source organism: Platycnemis pennipes (assembly GCA_933228895.1). Classification (NCBI taxonomy): domain Eukaryota; kingdom Metazoa; phylum Arthropoda; class Insecta; order Odonata; family Platycnemididae; genus Platycnemis; species Platycnemis pennipes. The sequence goes on from OW121853.1 coordinate 62,360,114, forward strand.
TGGGCTCCGTGGCCGAATGAGCGGGTTTTTGGATGAACAGCTATACCTCTACTCTCCGCTTCCCTCTCTCTCCTACCGTCTGTGTAATCTCTTTGAAATGCGCCAAAATCCCTTACGCTCCGCGTATTTTTCACTCGTTTCCCCCTATTGGTGCAACCGTAAGGGAATCCGTGACCACAACTCGGCTTATCTCCGATCGTGAGCTTGGGGAGTCCATCCTCCCTTTCTGGATTGCGGAATGAAACCAGTGGTCACAAATGGATCCAATGGGTGAAATCTACATCTGCACGATACCCTGCAAGTCACCACGAGGGTGTGTGGCAGGGGGTGAAGATCACCAAGCATGCACTATAAACATGCAAACATGCTACTATAGGGTATCAGGCAACTAGACTGTTAGTATCTACATAGTAATAAGGGTTGTTAATACAAAAGTCCGGATTCAAGGTTATGACAAAAATTCTGAGAATAGTGTGAGAAAGAGAAGTTGACTGAAAAATAAAATGAAGATGGTAGCCATATCTTGAGACATGATGGGCTGATGAAGACAGTCGTCGCGGGAAACTTGTGCGGGAAGAATGGTAATGGTAGTCCTCGCATGAAATAAATGAAGAAAGTAGTGAATGATGAGAAAGAGAAGAATTGTGTAAATGTGAGGAGGTTAGCCAATAAGAGAATCCAATCTAGAGCAGTGTCAAAGCAATGTTAGGACTACTGACTGATGTTGATGTTTCCAACCATCGGACCAGTCTGGGCTTAAGTTTTTCTTTTCAAGGTAGAATACGCCTTTGTCCTTTCGTCGAAGTAACATTTTAGTTTGCGATTGTGCACGCCTTGCAAGAATGTTGGATATTTCCCGAGGGAAAAAGGTGTTCTGGGCCAGGAATAGAACCACAGACCTTTAATTCCCAGACCAATGCTCAGACCACCACGCTAGCTAGTATTCTTGATCACAACTTTCGTTCAAGTGGAGGGAAAAATCATTTTTTTCCCAATGAAGTGCACGCCAGTTTCCTCAATGGTTAAAAAAATAGCATTATAATATAATATACTTATGTATAGCAATATAATAATAGAGTAGCTGATATGGAGTGAGTGAGGTGAGATGAGCAGTGAATTTTTTAGTGTTAAATTTCAAACGAAGCAATGACAGTCGGAGGTTGTAATGGGCACTGGAATATAACGTGGGATGACGTAAAGATAGAGCGTACCACGAGGTATCGTTTCTCCTAAGAATAATATGAATCTAGATATCTTTATAGATAATTAGTAAGTAGTAGGATAAATATGGCAAGGCGTGTGAAAATTCATGAAATTACAGAATAAGTTCGGAAATATGTCAGCATCACACAAAGACAGTTCAGGCCTACCGTGAACGAGAAGGGCCACTCAAAGAGAAAATACCCGGAACACAAAGGCTGAACACCCATTCGACATATCCTACACCCGGAAGTCTTATGGCCGACTACGGAGTCAGGTCAAACTCACTAGTTAAGGAGCAGAGAGCAGAATGATCACCGTAGTCGAATGCCCCTGGAAACGAATTCGTGAGATTATAGTTGAAACGAAACAGGTAGGTATGTCAAGAAGCTGCGCCAGAAATTAACTCAGGAATTGAATGGTTTTTCCCTGTAAGGAAAAGTAGAGACCTTTCCACGGAGTTCCATTATTAAATTGCATTTAATGATGGATCTACAGTAGGTAGTCCTAGTTATTTTCGTGGACATACTATGTTAATAGCAGATATTCCACAGAGAAAAAATCATTCACCTTGACCCAGTTCGAACCCAGACACCGTGATTTCCGGCCAGGTGCTCTACCAGTTAGTTGAGCTACCAAGGCGTTCTCTTTCTCTGTGGCAATTATAGAGGCTTTAAAGGAACAAGATGTTCAGTGAACTTTGAATTTATTACATCATTTGATGGATGACAAATAAGGTCAGTAAGGATTGAAACATTGCTCGGTAGAGGCTGCTCTGATAGATTTTTCTATTAATGTCCTAAAACACGAAAAATAACGTTACGTAACTCGTCAATACCAAATTAAATAAATGTACGCAAAAACCTCATTTCACACACTATAGAATAGCATTCGAATAATTGGTAATTGTATTTAACATTAGAAATTGAAGAAGATCAGAATTTTAAATCTCAATTTTTAGTTTTTGATATACCACTTTTAATTCGGGCGATTTGTAGAATGCTGCTACCTACAAAGATTCTCATTGTGAAAGAAATGAGTATATCTATTGAAATGTGTGACGATTGCCACTTTGAGAACATATGTTCCGCGTTTGGTATCCGAGAATTAGTTTAGAGGGGAAATGTGTCCATTTTGCAGCCAGCAGTATATGTTCTCATTCCAAACAAATTATTTTTTTGCATTAAATGGTATATGTGGGAGAGTGGTGTATCTCTCGAATCCCATGAATGACTAATATGAAATGCTGGTATTAATATAGTTTTTAATCATATATTTTCAGAGGACCCACGGCTCCAACTCCTGAGCACGCCTTCAAAAAAAATCATTGGCCATAGTGAAAACGAAGAGTTGTGCGGATATAAATATCTGCAAGAGTGACCCTTCCATTGACCATTATCTGCATTATTGTTCCCGTGTTGCCAGAGTTGTTAAGGACTAAAGTTGGTGAGTGAAGACACATCTTCAATTTATAATGAGTAAATGTACTTTTATTTCGCAGGCCAGTAGTAGAATTATATTTCTCCGTGTCTGTCAATAATTTAAAAGCGTGAGGCGGATGCGTGTAGTTCAGTAAAGCGCTGTCCTGGGCATCTAATTTCGCAGCTTGGAATCCCGCCTCGCGCATGGGCGCTGTTTGTCTTAAGGCCGCTTTACACGATACAATTTTTTGTACAATTTCTTGTACAAACTCTTGTACAATTTCTTGTACAAACTCTTGTATGAGGAAATTGTACCGTGTAAAGCGGCAAATTGTACGAACGCTTGTGCGATTGTCTGAATGACTGAACGAGAAATAGAATCTGTTCTAATTCCATTCAGACAAACATACAATTTCGTTCGGTTTATACAAGCGTTTGTACTTTAGGATTGTGTCAGGTAGAATGCTGCTCCGGATATCTAAGCAGTTTTGGGTATCATAAAATCTAATTCCAATGCCAGACGTCCACAATAATCTTAGCGTATTAAAATAGTAGTGTGCTTAGCCATGATTCAGCCCCCTGCCACTCAGGGTGATGTCTTATGGGGAAACTCAGTAAATTTAGATGGTTGCGTGGGGCCATTGGCGGTCCCCACCGCTCGGATTACACTCTCCCGGGCCCATGGCGGCAGCAGTTCGCCTCACTTGAGATCGGCGAGCTTTAAAGGACTAACCGCATAGTGTGTTCCGGTTTCGACCTGTGGTGGCGAGCGGGGGAGGGCTGGCAGGTATTTGAGGGTGGGTGTGCGGTCGGGGGAGTGGCAGTCGAAGGCGTGGGGGGAAATATTAGTAACGGCCGCGTGGTTCCGGAGGGTGTGTGGCTGTTCAGAGGGGGTGGGGGGAAGCTGGCTGGATAGCCGTTTGGTTTGAGGTTAACAGCTTGAGCGGTTTGGCACCCGGGACCTTCCCCAATGCCCTCCCACACCCTCGGGAGCAAGTGGACGAAAACAATGTCGGAGCTTCTAACTTCAGTGCTTTCTATATCCCAATATATCAGCTTTGAGTTTGAGTGCTCGAAACGGCTTACTATTTATTCTAGGAGACATGAGCATTTATGTTCATTTTGGTTGCCTAAAATATTTCCCAAATAGTATGTGGGACGGTTATTCATTTTCCATTTCCCGTTTTCGTAGATGTATTTTTCAATCAATTTGTGCAATTGCATCACTTTTCCAATGCTTTCATCAAATCTGATCTCGATTTCATTGGCTGTATTAATTTCTTACTTCCGCGAATGTTTTGGAACTCCTCCTTTTTTTAAAACATCATATTTAAATTTAGACCGCTTGATGTAATATTCAGTCTCTCTCTTCGCATCTTTTCAATCTACTACGTGGAATAGTTTTGCAAATCATATTCAGTTAATGAAATATAATTATGGACGCATTCTTTTCCATTCACCTTTAATGAAATACGGAATAATAGTAAAGATCTAGTAATTAGTTTGCAAATAAGAAAGCAAATTCCTACGTTACGTGCTCTGGATGATACATTAGTATGTCCTTGACTCTAAATTGAACCAGGATGAAGAATTTTGAAGGAATAATAATCTGAAAGCATGGTGTAATATGGTAATATGGTCCATAGAATGTGGTAATCCACAGCTTTGGCATCGTGCACGGAATCTCGTAGTAATTTTTCTTATTTTTGGTGCTGGGAATGATTCGATTGGAGGAAGGAGGAGAGGAGGAGGAAGGGGGGGGGGGGGGTGTGCGGTCAGGGGAAGCTCGTCCTCTTGTGGGGAAAGGGAATGCGATATGGAAAATTGGCGAAACCCTACACCCCGCTCACCTCTCTGAGGGGACGGACGGGGGAGAGAGGTCCCCGAGGGTTGCGGAGATTCGTCCGGGAGAAGGAAGGGTTCCCGAACTCCGCATCGCCCATCTGTCGACGGGCGGTCTTGTCCGACGCCGCCCCCGAAACGTTTTCTCTTCGCTGGTGGAAGCGGTCGAGAGCCGTCCGTCCCCCTTTCCTCCTTCCTGACCAGCTCCTTCTTCACCCCCAACCCCCGCGCCTGACCCTGGGGTGGCCGCTTGATAATTTGGCGTAAATGTACTCGCTTCGGTGCGTCTTCCTCGGCGAGGGGTTTGCTTCCCTGTTTTTTTCTTTTTTTACGAGCCACCTGCCGAAAAATGTTCAGTAGCCGCATGTCGGTTACGACTCCTTTGTTTTGTGGGTGCGCCGCGAAGCTTGCGGAGGATATTGTAGTAGGGTGAGAGTGGGGCCCATTAAAGGATTACTTGCCGGGGCAAGCACTTGTTGGGTTACGCAATAATTACTGTCCGTAATCTCTCTCCCTCTCTTCCCTAAACAGGACAATAACATGCGTGTTTCCTATTCACTCTTGTGGTCCCGAGTGGCTGGGCTGGTGAAATCCGTAGCCATTCCTCTCGTGGGGGATTGGAAGATTAAATAAACGTTGTTCTTCCATATAGGGCGATTGGATGTGTAGGTTTGGTGCTAAGCATCCCATCTAGAATTTCGAACGTCGTAGAAGCATAACATTTGCAGATTGTCAACTCTCATTACTCTAGTAAATCATTGTCAGATGTTACACCAAAGCAGTGTGAGTAATAGGGTCGTTTGCTTGCGTATAAGTCTTTCGGAGATGAACTAGGTATTTAATATTCTCACCGGAGTACCGAAGGACCACAGTAATAATTGTGTTAACATGTATTTTTAATAGTTTCCGTGTTTCCTCTATCTTCAGATTTTGATACCTTGGTAAATACCTATGTTAGTTTCCCTCTTCTTGCATACATCTCAGCATCTATGGATGCGCAATGGAAAAAGGGCGTAAATATTAGATCTTCACCACGCTCAATATATTGCTATATATGGTGTGTTTGTTCAAAACGTACAGAATGGTGAGTTCTTGAACATGAAATGGTTGAGTGGATCAGTAAGTTATTACCTGTGAACTCTAAAAATATTATCCACTTGATTCTAGTTCTCGTCAATGCCAATTAGTGAATAGAAACCTGGGTGAAATATTTTCGTGCCCACACTGAAGCCCTATGTATGGGACATATATGGGGCTTTATTGTGGGTATATATTCGACCAAAATCCTTGGACGATAAGTGTATACTGACTGAAATAATTTTTGCCTCCATCAATATCGTCCACGATTATTATCTGCCTCAACATGGTTTTTATGCGGAGTAAAAAGGCCTTGCTCCAACAGGAATTTGAGTTACTCCCGTTCACCAAGTAGCGGTGCGTCCTGTGAAATATTGGATGCAAAAAAAATTATATCTGCTGATGGTGGTGCTTCTGATGTTGACTTGACGGAAGAGTACTTCCCGCGCGATTATTAAGATGTTTGAATGTTCTTGCTCCTCTGTGAATCTTTTATGAACTCGCAAGAAAAAAATGCGTCAGCAGCTCCTGTTCTCCCTCCTCTGTGCTTGTGCCCGTGCTATGACCGTGTACCGGTTGAGTGATTAGCGTGTCAAGGAGAAGCCTCAACTGAGCACGGCTCTGCCCTCGAACGCGGAAGTGCCTCCGTTCCTCGACCCTGGTGACCTGACTTAATATTCCACGGTGGCTGACATGTGGTCACAAAAAAACTGATTGCTAGGAATGTGTGCCCTCATCAACACCTCAAGAGTTTTTACTTTTCATTTATGACCCTCAATTTTTCCCTGTCCTTTATAGGACAAAAAAATCAAGAGGAAAAATGTGTTCCATCTACAACGAAGCTTGCTTTAAGCAATGCAAACGATTTTAATGTGCCTTTTTAAGGTTACTTTTTTTTAGATGTAGCGACCAAACGTGATCTATGCTATTCTGACCAATGTTTCCGGACTTCGAAGAGATATGAATGCCTCCGTTTTTGCACAACCTTTCTTGAGGTATTGCTAGGTTATCTTGCTTTCAGTTACGTCTAGATATAATTAAGGTGTCCGGAATGGATGGAGTGTAATCCCCTTGGTCGCAGTCTTTAGGGGCACAGAGAGAATGTGAACATAATACACCGATTCACCGTCACTCATTCATTCTAGTCACCGATTTTCGTCTTTTCCATTTTCCGTACCTCTGTGCTCCTAAAGATTAAGACCTTTGGGATTATCATTTTCCATTCTTCTTCACCATTTGGTAGAAATAGTCCTCATGTACGGATGAGACTGGATAATATGTTAGAGCGCGGAAATTTTTTAGGGGATTCCTTTAAATTTAATAGTCTCTGGTGTTACGTCGTGGGGTATAATTATACTCTGAACTTCACGGTGGTTTTGCGAGTGGTCACTTACATTCATTTGTTTAGTTCATTTTAATTTTAATTTAATCATTTAGTTCAGATTAGTTTATTGAGTGCAAAACTTAGGTAGATATTTTAAATTTACTATTGACATTCGATTCCCCCCAGAGTCAAACCAATGTTGTAAAATTAGGATTTATCGACCCCTAGGTGGGTAGTAGGTGCGATAATATAGGTATCAGTTCTATCGCTTGGCTTTACGTATACAAGTCTAAGTATGTGATAAGTGAGTACTTGCAGGAATTTGCGCATTTTCAGTAGTGCTCTCCAAGGATATTATGTGGTTAAATATTTAAGCAAATCAATTTTAGTTGAGATGTGAGTATTATTAGTAGTAGTTACGGCGAGTTCACAAACAGTGAGGTCATTCGCACAAACAAGGATGAGTAATGCCGTACAACATCAGAGTATTAGAAGCCGAGGAAGGAGAGAATCCCGGCGTCGACTTGGAAAGTCTTGATGAGCGCCGCCAAATGGACCACAATCCAACGTCCAGTTTGATAGGGGCCTCAACAGAGGACCGAAGTGGAGAACGGTAAACGAAGGATATCTATCGCTCCCGATATATGAACCCGGTCCTTCAGAATAGTTATCTGGCCGCCACACGAATCTGACCGATTAATTTTGTGCATGTGTAGTTACGGTCGGAAGAATTATATCCTTTTTTGTTCTTGCCTGTTCAATTCTTAAGTTATTGAAATGAAATTACTTCCGTTATATTTCCTGATGTGGTCAGGCGTTCACGATCGCAGTTCGTGGATGGAAGGGTGGATAGATAGGGCACTGCCCACCTTTTAAGATTGATTGCGGAACCGTTTCAAATGGACGATTACGGGATTCGTTCGAGAGATAAGTGTTCGGGAAACGGTGAAACACCAAAAGAGGGCTTGACTTCGAAACTGGAGGAGGGCGACGAAAGCAGTTGAAGGCTGTGTGTGACGCATCTGCCCCGGGGGCAGGAACGTGTCAGTGCCGCCTTTCGCACCCGCGTGAGGCGCCCGGGGCGCTTCGCGTGTCCGTCGCGTGCCCTCCTACGGTTGGAGTGCATCCGTGCTCTTCCGCGTGCTTCACCTTGAGCACGAGAGTGCATTTTCGACTTGATATTAATAGCCGGGCTCAGCACCTGCGCCGTTTACTGCGAGTGTGGTCGACCTCCGGGGCAAAGAGTTACGGTGGTGGTAAGTGCTCTCTTGAAAAGTAGGGAAGAGCGGTTTCCGGGGCGGATTGATATCTTGAGAGGTCTGTTAGGTGTTTTAAAGATGCCATTCGTAGTGCATTTGCCCTATGGAAGAATAGCATCGCATTCCTCCGTGGCGCCCGGGTAATTTATCGTATAAATGAGTGGGGGATCAGCCAAATTTCGTCCCTTTTAAATGAAATGCCCGTTGTTCGATTATTATACTGTTACAATACATTCTAATGGCATGGTAGCCATGTGGCTTGAGCGTTGAGTTACTGATCGGAAATCTTAAAAGTTGTAGACCAGCAGTGGATTCCATTCTGAGTTGTTGCCTGGATACTGTATCTTTCTGGGAAGAACACAGGCAGTATAAGAAGGGGTAAAAATTACGATTAGTAATTCAGTAAACCTTTTCTCCGCATGCATTTTCTTCTCCTTATCACGCTCCTGCCAATATGCTCTCCAGCACACTGTTTTACCCAAAGGTTGTAGTCATTTTTTTTCTTCGAAGACTTGGCGTCGCCCGTTTCTGATTAAACCGTGTACACTTCCTTTTTGTCCAAGTGTTTGGAAATGTTTAAAAATATGTATCCCATTATTCTCCATAGGGTCGACAATAATCTCATATATTTATAAAAAAATTCTAACTGCTAAGTTTTAAACACTCGTATTTGGGCTTATACAGTAGTACAGTATGTAGTAGTAGTAAGGGTAGGCAAACGTCAACTAAATTTCCGTTTAAGATTGGTGCATAATTCGGCAGAAAATGTTAAAGAAAAGTGTTTTGAGAAACCCAGCGTCGGCGTTAGCCTATTGCAAGCGATAGCGCTGAGGGACCCTTGTTGTTCCATCCCAGAGTTGGAAGACTGAACGTGTTCTCTATACATCACTCAAATAGGCACCGTTACAGCACTGAAAAATACATGCTCCTCCAGGGGTTTGAACGTGGGATGTCGGTATGGGAAGTCTGTACGTGAGCTACCTCAACCATTCAATCCCCGGCAAGGGCTAAACATTCACTTACGCACGTGCACGAAGTCATGTGTGTCTAAATATCTTTTACGATAAACTGCTTGAACTAAAACTCTGGAAGGAAATGTGGCCGATTTTTCAGCCATGCGTTCAGCCATTCAATTTTTCGTGTGGTTGCAATGCAATGTAAAGGCGCAATCATGGTTAATTAACGTGCTTTGATTAAACAGACCGCAGGGCAGTTGGTGAAATTACGGAATATTCGGCGGTGTCGGGGGGGGGTGTTAAAAACTAAAAAACTTTTTGGGTTTTCTTGCGTAAATCAAATGGTGTTATCGATCCCGACGTCCCTCTATCGATCAGCTTCAACTCTTTGCATATCCGTCCGGTAAATGTTGACGCGGGTGGAATAGCCGGAGTCGTTGGGTCGAGAAGCGAGGTGGAAACATGGATGCCACGGGAAGGGTGTCGCAAGAACGGACGGAATTTCGAAAGAGAGTGTGTGGAGGAGCACGCGCTCGGCTCGCGCGACGACTGCCCGTGGTCGCCGCCCTCTCTCCGAGGCCGCAGCGGCTCGGACCGCCCTGCTTGACCTGCCTGCCCCGGGCCACCGGTGTCGCGTTTCGAATGGCCCCGTCCAGCCGGGGACTTTCGCCGGGAGTGGGGGCGGGGAGTGGTGGGCGGGGCCGACGGAGGAGTGGGCGGTTGTTCGACAGACTCCAAGAATGTGTGTAAATACTTACCCATTGGACCGCCGCGCCGCCGGTAGCTTAGCTGCACTATGGTACCCAAGGGTCGACAAACGCTTGAGACGGAAGAACAGAAAACCTGCTCCTCAAAAGCGTTTAAAAATTATTCAAGATCCACGATAAAATTTTTAAACTCGGATAATTTGAATGCGTATTATTATATCCTTATCATCTATTGATTGTTCATTTATTCTACCAAGTTGGCATTAGCACATGATACTATAATAGTTTCTTTTTTTAATGGCCATATATGCTTAAATAAATTCAACTACTAAAGTATAATTTTCCTTTTCGATTTTACCTCAGAACCACGCGTATGCACCCAAAGAGCATTATTTGGTTCGCAAGCCGTGGTTTTCCGACTTCTGTCCCTCTTTAGTAGGTAGTATATGGTACATATTACAAATCCACGTGCTGTGTACGAATGTAACAACTATAGTAATTTTATGTAGTTTGGTAAATGTAGAAATATTTCGAAAACAAGGAAGAATCGTTCGGTGTCGGCATTAGCCTGCTCTTAATGAAAGGCGCCAAGGGGTCGAGACCCGATCACGAAGATTAAACTGCTCAACCTGGCTCCTCGGGATCGGGTGCTAGTCCTCCAGCTACAACACCAACACCAACCATTAAGTTGATGTTGTGGATATCAGGCTACCATCAGGTTGTGGGTTATCTGGTAACCATAGAAACAATCGCTTTCCATGAAAAAGTTTTGCAGTGTCAATGCTGCGTTATTTGAATGATCGATTACTGAAATTGTGTGGCATGGGATGTCACTCTGTTTCTCTGATGAATTAACTTACCGGTGAAACGTAATATAGTTACGAGCAGTATGTCTGTCTACAACATGTAGTGTATCGCTGGTGAGGTTTCTCCAGCCACAATCTCTTATGGTGGCTTTCGTGGGTTCTATGCAGACGTAAATGCGATGACGGAATGGATATTTCAGAAGTCTATGATCCAATAGAATGAAAATTCATAGCTAACTTAATCTATAAGATATATAAGTGTGGGAAAAGATTCACATTGAGCATTGTACGATAGTCTTGTACCAGTTAGGGTTGTTTTTGATGTAGATTCATTTCTCTACGTGGAATTTCATTTGTCTATCGGATACGACCCTACGTTATTTTTCTCTCCGAAACAGCATATTTCTACCCTCATTATGCCGTCAGTATAGCATATTTTCTTTTTCTTCCTCGTCCTCATTTTCCTTATATTCTACCCTTCTGCCAACAGAAAAAAAAGTTGAAAATACAACTCCAGTTAGGTATTTGTATTTACAACTTAAGTTCAGATTTTCATGAACGCAATCAAATTCAGATTTTCATGAACGCAACCAAACTGTGACTCGCGTGTCGCAGTTTGCCGATCCTTGCACTTTCCAATAGTTTCATCTTTCACTGTTTAAAATGTGTGAAATCGAAATTTTCCGGGAAATCACTTTCCGCGGTGTTTTTCAACTTCCAGATACTTTTATTTATCCCCTTTCTTGGGACAGGTAACCACTGCGTCGAGAGAAAACTTAGAGGGACACCGAAAGTGTTTTATTTTCTGTGAAGGATGAGCAATTATGCGATACTATTCCTGTCCTCAGATATGCTTTTAGAGTTTTATTTTCATTCTCTTGTCCTTGTTGACGTGCCAAAGATGCATTCCGATTGTGAATTGTGTAAACAATCACAAGTTTCGAAGAGTTAAATAATATCCTGCTGTTTGGAATGTGCCGACTTAGTTGATAACATCTGCATGAATATCTTATGTTGATAAGAAGAGCCCACGAATAACCAGAATCATTGACTTAAGCCACGAAATATCTAATGGGCCTAAGGCTTTAGTTTCTTGACTGCTCGTTTTTGATTAGCGCTTAGCTTCGAAATTAGATTAGAGATGCAACAACGTATTTCGCCCATCTACGAAGCATGAAGAATAGAAATATCCATTTTAGCATTATTAGTACTGATTTTTTATTCAAAATAAGAAACGTTGCGTGTGGTGTACAATATAAATAGTTAAGTATGTCAAATTTTAAAATTTTAACTGTATTTATTGTGAATGTAGGTAATGATCTTTATATGCTGTCTACAGAAGCTAGTGAATCAATTCGTGACTTTGATAAACGCCTCCCTCAGTTGACCTAGAGAGGAGCAAACCAGTCCCTTACTTAAGGAGGTTGGCTCGCGACTGCTTGAGTCAAGTTGTCTGAGGAATCTTATTAATTTACGTACGAGTATATGCTTGCTAAGTGATCCTTACTTCACAAAGGAAATTACCTAAGCTATTGAAAGTCATAAATATGACAAGAAATGCGATTTAAAGTCGAAGGATTTCTTTTTTATGATAATTTTAATCAGCTCGACTATGGAGTCAATTCAGCATTTACTTTAAAGAAATAAATTCATGTACTCAATGAATTTACTAATTTATAACACCAGAATATTACTATCAAACATTATGTTATAATATTTTTCTGAAATATGCTTTAATATCTCATTAGTAATGATATTATTCATACGCCATACATTTTGGCTAGAGCGACCGCAGCGCCACTTGAAGACAACTAACGCATTTCGTCAGCTATAATCGCAGAAATTGGTGGATTTAGCGAAAAATACGGTGGGTTGATGCCTTTTTTTCGTGTCATATTATTTCTTGTGAAATTACGCATAAAATATCAGTTTTTTGAAAAAATGACATGTCACTATGGTATTTTTAAACGTTATATTCCCATGTGATGGCCATTCTCGCCGTTAATCTTATGTAATTTCAAATGCAATTTGTGAAAAAAGGAGTATTGGTTGGTATAATTATCTTTACTTTATTAGACAGAGGAACTTTAGTTATATAAGTGCTGAAAATATTTAAAAAATGACATGACTTTCACTTTTCGGATCAACCTCCTTAACAGGCACGGTTTTCCCTGTGCAAGAGAGGGAAAATTGGTGTGGAACCAAGAATATATACTCTCGTTAAAATAAAAATAGATTTCTGGCCCGTAGTCATTCCTGAAAACAGCAATGGCTTCGCGGTTTTACTCTTCTGAGAAATGTCCTCCACGCCTTCGGATACGTCGGAATTTCATCCCTCCCTTCCTCCTCCGATTTGGGAGCAGATCTGGAGAACGAAGTAATGTGATTGGCCCGAAGCCCTCTCGCTCCCTCTCGACACGAGTGTCGCGTGCACAAACACGGAAAGGCATTCGCAGAGATAGATCACCCCGTTGGCCTGCCGTCATGCCTTCCGATCGGTCCAAATGCCTCAACGAAATGAAGGCTTTTGGAAGGATACATTTCCTTTTTTAAATCAGGATTACGCAAATTTATATGCTGGAATTGATTAACAGCATATCATAGAGGGTTGCGCGACACTGCGATATATCGTTTTCAATGTGCGATGTAAATCTCATTGATCACCTTAACATTTATTTTAAACCTTATTTGTGATATGGAGACGATAGGCGACGCGATATATCACTGAGCGATGCTAAGGTGCGTTTACATATATGTAGTATAGTAATAGTTGTCTGAAGTTGACTGCTACGACAGTCAACTGCTGACAACTATTAAGCCCCACTCGAATGTAAACAGCAACTGCAATGCGAGTTCAGGTCGATTCTGGACATACCCTAAACACTGGATATTGATCCACGTTCGAGCTGTTAGCAGAGTTGAAGTTCGTCTACTTTCCAGCAGAAATGTTTGAAACACGATCGCAACAATCTCCAACTGAAAGCAATACAAGAATACATCTAATGCCGGGAATGAGGGCGTTTACTCCGAACCGAAATCGCAATTTTGTACACGAAATCGTTAGATGGAAACGAAAAAAGAATTTTAGTGAAAAAATTAATCTTCTAACCACAACCATTATCTCATAAATCAAAAATTAAAATAAGGAAAAGGTGACGCCCACCGAAAAAGCTGCTTTGATAACATTGACGTCATTTTCCTCCCGTCCTTGACTGTGTTTAGGGGAAGGGAAGGGAGTGGAGGGGGGTTCTCGGAATCTCTGCTCGCACAGATGCTGTCGCAGCTGCTCCTTTTGGCAGAGACAACTGTGTCCCCCCCATTGGGATGAGGCGAAGTAGCTTCGTGGGCTCAGTTTTGATTGGACGAAGTCGATATATGTTGAGGTTACACCACGCCCACTTTTCCGAAAGGGTTAAAAACCTCACTTTTTCGCCGCTTATAACTCGAGAAATAATTGACGTATAAAAAAACGGAAAAATATGGGTATTTTTATTTTACAGACTATCAAATTCGGCAATAAAAAAATGGTAAACGACCCCATTTGCATATAACAGCAAGGGCTCTCCCAAGGGAAGATTCTGCTCTTTGAAGAATGGGAACACAAAATAATCGTCAATGGCGAAGAAGGAGAATTTCTTGAAAATTTAAGCATCGATCACTACTGAAATAAAACCCTTGTTCTTTGTTATGGCGACGCGTAACTAGCGGCTCTAAGTCGCATAGAAGTTGGTCAGACGCATCCTAGCAGTAGCGATAGCAAATTATCGCGCATTTCGCGGCTATCATAGCAGTCAACTGCTACGGTTCAACGCCCATTTACAGTAAGCGATATCGCTCTGTGCGTCATATCGTAAGATTTCGAGTGATAGCATGTGATATGCAATTCCTAGCACTCTAAGATTTCACGGTTTATGCACTAACACACGACATCGGATAACACGCGATAAGTGATTTCAGGTGTAATGCGATACCATGTAATATTACCTACTAGCATCGCATAGTCGATATGTCGATGCTTTTGCGATTGAATGCTGCAATCGAAGTGCGATATCCAAATCTGCATACCGCATAGCACTAGAAGAGAAGGAATGCGTGTCTATAGGATTGGTCGCATGCACCAGCGGACGTTCTTAGTGGGTTTCTTCCGCGTGGCAATCTTTTCGGTCTTATTTCGAGTTTATTTCTCCCTCTTCTGATTGTTGGGAGAAAGGTAGTATCGGGTCGGAGGATGAGGGGCGATGAATAATGACAAGGCCCTCCCCCACTAGCGATTCCCTCCCTGCTTAATGCGTGGGAATCGACTGTCGTCCACTCAATGTGTGGGCGATATTTGCCAGTTGCTGTGTTTCCCCGCAAACAAAGCTGCCAAACAATTGATCGATTTGCCCGTTGGTGTTTTCTGTTGCCACGTATTAAGGAGGGGTCGAATGGGAAGAGGGCTAATTTGTGCGAGGGTTCTTGTTTTTCGGGATAATAGATGGCTGGCCAATTTGGTGCCGAACGCAAACTTTCAGAACAAAAGCCGTTTCCCCTAACCAACTCCCCTCATCACGGTAAAAGTTGCGTCTTCAAAGTCGTTTCGAACGCACCAGACCCTCTTGCTGCTTAAAACTATTTGCTCCGCTGCTTTCAGGTGCATTACGAATTTATTTCCTTTCTTTCCATGAGAGTGTATGTTTAAGTGAAAGTTCGCTGCAGAGGGCGATTGCGAATATTGCTTTTTTTTAAACTTAGTAGTTATCGAATATTGGAATCATTTGTGCTGGAAAATTGCAGTTGAACGATCGAAGAGAAATGATAAAATTCCTCTTTGAAATTGACTAAGGGAGCTATTACCGCCATGACATCGATAAGTGAATCATATTGTAGATTGAGGAGTGAAAGGCTGTGTTCTCATTAGCTCTTCAGAATTATACATTAGTTTTTGTACTTACTGTACTGTACTAGGGAGCACCAATAACTATGATCATTTTCTTCATTTAGAGCCGGTGAGTAGTTCGGTAAAGATATAAATCTTCCGAGAACGGAGTAAAGACTTATGGCTGTTCTTAATGAAAAGCATTTGAGGGGTCCTTAACTGCTTAACGTCATATCCGAAGGACTGAGAACAGAGTTTGATGTTCTTATGGCGTTCAACTGTTGAACGTTATGACAATGAAAATATGTACCGAATCCGGAATTCGAGTCTGCCTCCTCGAGATCAGATTCCAGGTCTCCAGCCAACAAACCAACTCCCAGGTCAGAAATTCCAAGGCTACTTGCACTACTATACCGAATAAATTTAAATAAATGCATATTATCTCCCGCAATTAGACTATTCCCGTTTAAGGTATGTAATTATGAATGAAATTTTGCTTGCAGTAGGAGACGAAACAAGTGTGCCATAAAGGATGCCCATTAAAGTAAAGCATACTGGATCCTTTGGGAGCCCGCCATATAACTTCACTCTGAGCCAACTCATCCTGATTTTTACTGCTTGAGCGTGCTTATCATCACGATGCTTCATCGAATATAATATTTTTCAAAATAGGGATCGCGATCCGGTGGTTTTACGAGTAGTACTGGATTACTATCCAGAGGGCTTGGGCTCGAGTCCCGGCTGAGTCGTATTTGCCATTGTTATACCGGTCACAACTTGGATGCTGTGATAAGAGCACGAGTACAGAACTCCGTCCGTCAGATGGGTCGTTGAACTGTAGTCCCCTTGGCGCCTCTCTTTAAGAATAGGCTAATGCCGACGTCAGGTTACTCTACATCCTTCCTCCGCTCCAAAAAAATCCATACCATAACCTATTTCCCACCTGTTCTAAATGACCAAAGCTGACGGTCACATCACCCTAACAAGTGCCGACAACTATTTCAAATATTTTTCTTCGGCATCGCATCTGCACTTAAGCTTAAATGTCCTTAAAATTCTTTATTCAAGTCAAGAAAAAGTCAAGTCAAGTTATTCTCATACGTTAAATGTGCCGTGAATGCCTGGTATTAATGCCGGGAGGCAATAGCCTTAGGAATTTGCATCTCGGCAATATTTGGTGGCTGACGAATGGTTTTCAATCGGAATGCGACTTCTCCCCTGTGAGAGTTAAACGCTCCAGGAGCAATGGGTGTGGGAGGGTTTATTTTCCTTTTGAAGTATGTGGGTAAAGGTGGCTTCTGACTGAAACCTCTTCAAAAATCTTCCTAATTCCGTATCTCGGTTCGGTGGCATGGGCAGCTCCTCTCTTAAATCGAACGCCGATACACATTTGTCATTAGCTCACGAAGAAAACAAATGGCCTCGCATTTGTATGCCTTAAGAACTTCATCACTCCGAAGTGGTTATGGAAATGGCTATCGCTAGTGCGTGTGCTTAAACCAATCACCAAACACTCGATCATTCGCGTCACTTTTCCGTTAGATACTTCACCCTTTCCGTGTTTTTTAATCCAACTCCTATCTAGGTACATATTAGTCAGGAGCTGTAACACAGGAATTTTGAATGCATGAAACATGGTTTTAGGCATCGTATTGTTGTAACCAGGGATGACTTAGCACCTCAGAGGGACGTAAATTCCTCGACTTATGAGGTTCTTGCAAATTTATGGCTCTGCACC
This sequence comes from Platycnemis pennipes, assembly GCA_933228895.1. Lineage (NCBI taxonomy): Eukaryota > Metazoa > Arthropoda > Insecta > Odonata > Platycnemididae > Platycnemis > Platycnemis pennipes. The sequence continues at coordinate 62,377,302 of OW121853.1, forward strand.
CATCAATGCAGATTAAATCATATTTTGATTCGATCCAAATTTCATGCGATTATTATACGATGCATTGTGGTATAAATGTGATCAAGCTATCATTTATAGACAAACTGTGGCGTGAAGAAACGTGAATAAACTGAAATTTACCAATATTTGGCCATGTTTTTTCATCACGAGTATAGGGAATTATTAGAATATTAATAAACCTTATATTTTAGGATTTCGCTATGTTTTTAATATTTATATATTACATTCGATCGAATTTAATCATTATGACTATGCCCGGTTATTGCTAGGGCTCTTGTCTGTAATGGACGCTACAGAAATCCAAAAGTTTCAAGAATTCAGATTCAACGGAATCCAAAATTTTGCATTTAAAATTTGTGGATCTATCCTAATGTGGCACAGTATTCATCCGAATTAATTTTTTTCTTATATTTTAAGATTTTACTTTGTTATCATCCCCCAAAACTCCTGATTTGATAGCGACTAGGCCACAGACTACGTCTTCATATAACAGCTCAAGCCCTTTCTATTGCAATGTAAAGGTCTTGTATCTTCACCTTATTTCTTAATTCCATTAACTTCAATCGGAGAGGAGTTAAAATTATTAAGGACTCATTTTGATTTGACCAAATAAGTTACAACGTTGTTTTTCGAGTGATTTTTCTTCTAATCACTCTCATCTATTCAGCGTGCCTTTCTCATCATATTCCTGAATGGAATACGTTGAGAAAAATGCTCTTAGGCCTTATAACTATGAATTTGGCTCTCATACTGGATTTCTCTACTATCTTTTATTATCTATGTTGTATATCTCTATATTATCTACTTACTTCTGCAATCGTGCTTTCCCTCTTGTTTTGGATGATTGCTATATGCTTTCTTTTGCATCCGATATCTAGAAAAGCTACTCTTGAACGCTATTATCTCCAGCTTTCCCGATTTGTCCCTTCCTTTCACATCCTTTACATTTATCTTACGTGCCTAGTTACTGTATTTACTCCCTTTTCGCCCAATCAAATTGGCTATGCCTACGACACTTACTCCTGTAACGCAACCTCATTTTTTTCCGGTCATGTTATAACTGATACACATATCCCCACCACTATTATTGAATGAAATATCTATGGTTTAAAATTGGCTTCAAAATTATGGTTTGTACTCGATGCCTCACTTTCGTCTCTAATTTTCATTCATCCACTCAAGAGATCGTGGTCCCATTTCCACTTCCTCCATATAAGGTGGTTTTACCCCCCGTAACATCACAATAAATCCCATTACACCCATTATGTTCCGCGGACCTCTCCCACCTTTGCCGCTTCACTCCCCATCAATCCTGAGGCTTATGTCATTCCTTAATATTTCATCCCTCGTCCACGTCCCCAAAAAAGATTTTCTTCTCACACCGTCTCACCTCTCGTCCAGCCCTTCCCGAGGAATAAAAAAAAATCCTTCCGCCTCCTCCTCCAAAACCTTCCGTATTCTTCTTCGTCCACCCGTCCCCTTTGCCCTCCCCCTTGTAATTTTTTCTCACGCCGACGTGAGCGACAACTACGGGAGCTCCATAATGGCCGGACCACTGGAGAATAAAACGTGGGCGGGAAAGTGATTATGCCGAAACCCCCTGCAGGAATCTTCTCCAGGTCTCCACCTCCTCCTACCACTGCACCTATCGTCCCCACCTCTCTCCACTCGTCACGATTTCATCCATCAACTCCTTTCCGGAACGCTCCTACCGCCTGGTCCTCCCGTCAGCATCGCCGTTCTCTCGAGAGGAATCCACAACGAATCCTCTTCTCGGAACGTATCATTGCTTCGCGATTCTCAGTTTTTTTACGCGGGTAGGCATGTGTATACTCGCCTAATTATTAGTAACGTTGGTTACCATTCGATTTGGAAGGGGTTCAGTATTTACAGTCTAAAGGAATTTAGGATAATAAATTATTAGGATAATGGGATGGACTTGGGATCAAGACGTGCCATCAGTAATGCCTAGTCTGATGCATTGCTGATTGAATTGAAACCAATGAAATAAAATTTTTCATTATCTCTTTCTCTGCTGCTTGGAAAAATATTACGGTTTTTCGATGCAGTAATGAAATAATATTATGTCATGATAGCTATTATTTGATTTTTTTCGTTTTTTTCTCTAATTCTGTGATCGAGAAAAAATTATTGCATGTTCAACGTGAATGTAGGTCATTTTTACTCTTAGAAACGCACTCTTTCATAATTGAATTATGAAAATGTGTAGCAGTGTCAAGTTAAGCCAACAATTTTGGTTAGTTTGAGCAATAGCTCCGTAGTTGATCGGGTTGTGCGCGTTTAGCTAATGGGTAATGTGTCTGACTACTGTTATGCCATATTTACTATAAATGCATGTTATAATAAGTGCCTGGAATTTTGATCATAAAAAGTAATCACCTAACTCAGAGGTAAACATTTCCGATGATTTTATCACTTTTTACGGTGCCTACGGTTTACCATTGTAATAAATGGCATACGTTTCTTCTTAACTACGGCCAATTTCCTGATCTCTTACAGCAATATTACCGACTAGGGTACATAATTGAAGATTAATACGCTGCGGAACGAGGTTCCCCCGGCAGTCGATGCCCATCCCTGCCACTCACTACCTGTCTCCATTTTTTTCCCCCACTAGGGTTGACAGGTCGGAGGCATAAGATGAAGTTTGTAGGATACGGGAAAACATATGCTATATTGCACGAAAGGTGGAAAGAGATGAAAAAAAGAAGGGGTCATGTATAAATGACGGTGGAAAAAAAACGGAAGCCCCCGGAGGCACGGCCTGGGTTCACAATCAGCATTGTACGTCATCATCAAGGCACGATTCCCACCCACGCCCTCTTCGGAGCGGCTGGGAAACCCATCCCATTCTCTCGCCTCATCTCACCAATTCCCACCCTCCAGCCTTACACCATCCCCTCCCTCTCTCCTCCCTCCGGCGATTAAGCTGTCTCTACTCCCATCCCTCAGATTCGAAAGGCTTTCATCCTTCTTCCCACCTCCCGCTTTGTTACGTGCATTGCCTTTTTTTCGCTTCCATCTCCGGCCTTTAAGCCCTCTCGCCACATGTTCCTCCGCCTTACTTAACCTCCCGCTCTCTTCCCCACCCCCCTCATTGAAGGTCTTTCCGCGATTTCCATCTCTCGCTGCTACAACCGCACCGTATTGCATTTCGTCGGCATGAGGTTTCATTTATTTATTTTGCTCTTGTTCCGTGAAACCTAGCGTTCGTGAGATATGGCGCGACAACGGAGAGTTCTCGTGGAGACGAGAAATCCGTTCCTTTTTTCTGGAGGAGACAATTGATCGATCTTCATTTAGTTAGCTTTGTAAACTTAATGTGGGTCTTGAGAACGAAGTATTTTGCATCGTAATATCATATTTTTCGTTTGCCTGTACCTATCTTGCGACAGCTTCTTCACCTGCTACACACCCTTTAGATGATAGCTACTTAAGGGATTTTGTAGATGCACATAAGATTTTTGAGCTTATCCTCATGATAGTGGAAAAGGCACGTTGGTTACGACGGAATACATTACCATTGCATAATTTGAAGTCACTTGGAAGACTTGATTACCCTTTCCACCACAGGAGTGTTAATGAAAGCAGGTTCCATCTGATTCAAATTGTGGCAGAAAATTCTTATTTCTCGAATTCACACTGAGTATAAGTTGGTGTTCTTGTCTTTAACTAAATTGATATTAGTCCAAGCGGAGCATGTTCCTCCTTGGTGGCAGCTCGTAGAATTACTTGCTGAGTATTATCGATATTAAGACCATTAATGAAGCTAACTGTTCTCAGCCTTGCTATTGGATCAGGGAATTCGTGGCTAAAGATTGAATGGGTGATTCTAACATTCTTCAACAGCCTGAGACAGTCGAAGGAGACTCTCTTCAATACGTCACAGCCAACTAACAAGGACATAGGTAAGCCCCGAAATTACTTTTGCAATTTTATTTCCCGGAACATGCTAAATTATTAATAGTCTTAATCAGTTTTCTTATGGAGAATCTATTTATATCACCTATTTTTGTTCATCACATGTAGGACACTCATGGATCATGGATTCGTCTCCTCCTAGGGTGGAAAAATGATGTCATTGCTATAGGCATTATAATGAATTCAACATGGCGAGTTTGTACCGTGTAGTTAGTTATTCATGCCGGAGTTGGGAATGAATTTCTGATTTCATATTACGCGGATCATTCGTCACGAACCTTTCAGTTTCCGCATCGCGGAGACAACTTCAATAGAATCTATCACTCGAACTCCAACGGCTCGAGGGAGTCCAATTCTTTCGCGTTGATTTCCTTTCTTTTTCTCTCCTCCTCTTCAACCCGGCGACTTCAACGCCCGAAGCCCGAACCGTCCGTCGGAGAGTATCTTGATTAACGAACGCATCTCCTTCTCCCGCCTTTGAAAGGCATTCGGCTCCGAGTAATCACCACCTCACAAGCCTGCCAACGCAAATTAATTGATCAATCTCGCGCTGACCCCTTCCTGTTCCCTCTCCACACGGTTCCCTCCCACCTTTGCCTTTTGCCTCGCCGTCCAAACCACTCCGGCCCAACACTCCTCCCTCTCTTTCTCGAACGTTCATTCAAACCGCCAATTCCCCCCTCCCAACAACCACTCCTCTTCTCTTATAACAATGACCACGGCAAATGAATCACAACAACGCAGGGGGGACCATCAAGGGGGAAGGAGGAAGACCCTCCCGAGTCTCCAGAAATCCCCCGGTATTGTTTTCCCTAGATGGCTGCGGCCCAACAATGGACAGTGATCATCTCTTAATGGGCTGGCGGGGTTCCTACTCCAAATCGATGCCTCTCTGCTGCTTTCTCTCCTCCGATGCTATGAGCCGACGGAAAGGTACGGCTCTGCAGGCTACCTGCCCAGAGACGCAAGTCTTTCTCTGTCGCTCCTCGAGTCCTCCGCATCCTTCCGCTATTGTGGCTTTTTTTTGGCTATCTATCGCCCATATATTTGTAGTATTTTGCTATTTTTCTCTCCAGAGTAACGTAATTATTAGCTTTACATATATTTCAGTATTATAACATTTCTATTTCCAATTTTAAAAGCAGTAAAAGTGGTAGTACTAGTATTAACCTTCATTTGTTTCAAACGCTATTAGCAAATAGTAAAACTACTTTGTAATTCCACAAAATTTTGTGGAATCTTACAAAGTGGGTTTTCTATTTGCTACTATCATGTGGTTCCACCAAGTAAAGCCTGAGGACCTCCTTTTAATTCAAACGCTATTATTAATACTGCAGTATTCAGTTTCGCATCAAAGAGAACTGATACAAGTTCGGGTGGTTTGAAGTTAGTAGAATTTTCTCTTAGTTAGTTGTTCTGCTTACAGGCAATAGCATAGAACTAGACATTGAAATCGATTTACAGTTCTATATTAAAGTAATATTTTGGTAGATAATGGTTAAAGTTTTTCACTTCATCTGTGGCTAGCTCGGGTTTCCCTTTTGATGACAGTTTCTCACCAATCAAAGTGATAGAGAGTATCTAGGATCTTATTTAGTTAGGAATCTGTATTTTTGATCTTCGACGATATAGAATTTCAGATTTAAGCCTTCAAACTAATGTAATGGTCCAAGGCCTGACATCACGAGTTCAACTCTCCGAGTTTTCTGAAAGAGGTATCTGGTTTCTTAACGAAGGAGACCAAGTAAGGTTTTAAAATTATGAAGAAGCACCAGGCGTCAAAAATCTTAAAATGGCATAATAATAATAATTTGACTTAGCGCTACAAGAAAAAATCATGTTTTAATAACAAATGCATGATATTTGAACAGAAATTCCGTTCCTATTTTTTCTGATTGTTTTATTTGTTGATATTTCTATTGTTTCACGTTCATTATTAATGTATTATTGAATATAAAATAGAAAATGCCATTCTGAGCGTTCAAAAATAAAATACCCTTTGGCAATGATTTTCCGAATTGCCGTCTCGGAATTAACTTTCCATGAGATTTCTGGGGCACAGCGACCATGTTTCAAAGCCTCGTTCGTACCAAGGCGGGTATAATATACTGTAAAAGGTATAGGTATGCTATCCTATGGGTGACAATGAGGCCAGAATAAGGGTACTTGGGAGCGATAAGGCCCCACCTATTCTGTAAAAAACGTTCGTTTGTAATGGAGTGGAACCAAAATTTCTTTTCAGTGGTGTCAATTAATCTTCATACGGTTATTTAACGGAGGTAGCGTGGAAGTTAATTTTAATACTAAAACTGTTTTGAATTTAACATATTTCGAGTAGGTACATGTTTGGTGCTTGTTTGCGTGCTTGATCACTTTCCTCGTTTCTTTGACGAATTTTGAAAATGTATTCCATTATTCTTCTTGCTATAAGTCTTACCGCGTGCAAAATTAACTTAATCCGTACAAATAACCCAAGTAGCAATATTATACTTCCAAGATGGCCAGTGCTTTCTCAAATCATCTGCTGTGATCCCTCCTCGAGTGCATTCTAATTTCCTTGGTTAGTACCCCGTATGCTAATACCTTGTTACTTTGGTTTCTATAACAGCCTCACCAGCAAGACGCATTACTCGAGGTCAAGCCATCCCTTGGCTTTACCGAGCGGCACAAATGGCTCTCATTCCGTAATTTACGTGACGGTCTCCGTGAAGAAAGCCTTATTGGACCTGGGCCAGGAGGTAGGTGGAAAAAATTTAAGCGCGTTAAGTCCGAGATGAATTGTGATTGCGCCTCCGGAAGAAAGGCAGTAGTGCCCTAACCCGCCTCCGGGAGGTCCGGTTGAAGCTCAACTCCCAACAATTTTTTTTCCTCAACCTCTCTCCATCTCATGCTGCCACCGTAGTTTCGGCCAGTGGACAAAGTGTGATGAATTATCCCAATTTTCTGGACCCGGGAGATTACTTATACATTCGTAATGCGACGTTCGGCGTCATTAACGAGAAATCCCTCCCGACTTCCGTCCTTACCGAGGCGTTGGTGAGGAGGGAAGTAAAGGTGAGTCTCGAGAGGAAATTTTGTTCAACGTTGCGCGGAGACGAATGGCTCTTAGTATCCCCGTGCACCATTTTTTTTTCGGTCAATGAGGCCTCACCTAAAATTTGGAAAGCGTTATGGGACCGTGAAGGTGTATTTTTTTATCCTTCCCTCGGCGTGCTTTGGAGTGGGCAATAAGGCAAATCCGGATGTGAATAAATTCATCCCGCCGGAGGAAGTGGAGAAATGATTTCTTGGCCCGACCTTATTGTTTTTTTTTACGTCGAGAGACTACGAGGCGTAAAATAAGATAGGCGGGTGAGTCCGCGCTTCAAATCTGTCATCCAGAGGGTGGTGACCCTGTCGTGCTTTGGTGCATTTGGTGTAGCAAAGATGTAATTAGCAGACACATAAAAGCTATAGCAAGAGGTGTCGCCATTCATCTACATTGGCATAATGCCCGGCGAGCCGCCGCGAGTGTGTGTGGCAGTGGGTGTAAGATGACCATACATACCCTACTTACATGTACATACAATGCTATTACTTTAAGGTTACATGCCATTTTGAAAAGAGGACCGTCATCTGTAGTCATATGCATAACTATGGATAAGTTTCCGGCTGTATGGAAGCAGGGAGTGTTTCAATATAATTGATGAAGTGAGAAGTGAAATCCGGCGTTATCAAAACTCGCTCAAAGTTAATAAATGAGATTATTTTGTTTGAAAATAGATATCTCTCACCCCTCCATATAGTCAGTTGATTATCTAACCTAATAGCGTTGGGACCTCTAAATGTGAGGGTGATGAACAGTAAGATGCGGTAACTATTTCATTTTGCACGTAAGCATTTAACTTTCGAGATTTTATCTGATGAAATTTCTCACTCTGCGCGGCTGTCATGTTGACGTGCAACTTATGTAGAATCCTTCACAGCTTGCGATAAACTTCCAGAGGACAACAGACTTGCCTCTTGGCACGAATTTTCGATGGGTGAACGCCATTAACTTAAACGCTTTGATGGATAAGCGGAGAAACATCCCGAGAGGGCGATATACCTTCCGTTATATGGGTAGTGCGTGGTCCCCTCTCACTCCGGATGCCTCCTGCCCGTCCTTCCCCTCTTAACCCGCCCCCCTCCCCCGGCCTCCCTCCCACAGATACTAATACACTACTCCGAAAACTCAATCCTCCTCACACCAGCAAAACCCACCGCGGGTCGCGGCCCTTCCCGCCCCGAACCCCTCAGCGCGGCCCACCGCCACCTGGGTACTAATTTACCGCCTCCCTTTGTTCTTCCGCCGGACCTCATTTGTCTCCATCCGAAAACATCATCTCTCTTTCTCCTCCCGCCCGCCTCCTCTCCCCCACACCACTGCACTCCACCTCCCTCACCTTCGTAAACCCCCCTCACTGAAAACCCATCCTCGCAATTCCCTCTCCCTCCCAAATGCCTCGCCACACATCGACCTCCGTCGCTATGAGTTCACCTCCCAACCGAGGTCGACGAGGGCGAAGTGGGGGAAAGCAGCGGAGGGATGATAGAATGGTGAGGGATGTTGAGTGGATGTGTAGGAAACCAGAGATTCTGAACTACCGGAATGTAGTTTGAATGTAGTAGATGAATTAGTTGTTACGTGAACTAACTAATGAGGATATATCGCAGCACCTAATCAAACCCTCGGACAAACAAGCCTCACGGGATTTGAGCCAGCGACTCTCTTGTTGCCAAGCCGGCATGCTGCTAAAGCCAGCCTGGAGCAATGCGTTAGGATATGATGGAGTCAATATGATTTTAACGATGAGGTAGGAATTGCTGCCAAGTGAATTTCTTGGCTCATATAAGTGCTAGTTTTCTTATAATATGTACCTGATTTTGCGATATATTGAGGGCCGAATCATCCCAAAAGTCGTCGAAATTGCGGGAAGGATGTGGTTTTCTCTGATCATCAAATGTCTTTGCATTTGATGAGCTGAGACCTCTCTTTAAATAGGCTTAGGGCTTTGATTGGATATCTTAATGTGTCCTAAAAATATAGTTGGGAATGAATATATTAATTCCAAAAATTTAAAGAAAATGGTGAAAATGCGTGCAGTGCAGGTCGAGTAGTGTGGAGCTGCAGTATTTTGAACTAAACGTTGAAACTTAGAGGCCCTGTGACTGAAGCCAAATCTTGAGTAGCTAATGAAAGAAATGGATTAAGAAAAATTCAAACACGTTCGAACAATAAATCGAATAGAAGCAATTGATGAAAATACAGCAAATTCCACGATTTTGATAGCGACGTTTAACTTTTTAAAAAATACGTAAATTCGTTAAAGTAAATTTATATTTCCAAGAATTGTTTTAAATTTTATATTGAAAACAATATGGAGCTTCCACCGTATGGATAAAAGAATGCAAAGAGTAGGTTTAAAATTGTGTTGTTAACTTTTTTTAGAATCAAATCGACGCCTGAAGTGCTCCAAAAGTCATTTATTGTGAATTTATACAGTTTTAGTACTTTTGGAAGGTGCCAACAGACTGGAATCTCTCGTGGAACGGAGATCCTGGGATATGAGAGTTGGCCTCCGCCGGCGATTTATGAAAGATGAAAGCCGGGATGGGGAGAGAGAGAGGGAGAAGCAGTGGGGTAAAGTGGGAGAGAGGAAGCGAGTAAGGGTTCGGGAGGCGATGGTATCGGCAAGAGGAATGGACGCGAGGGTTGGTTAGGTAGGCGGAGGGATGCGCAATGAAAAATGAACGGCGCTAAATGAGCTCGGAAAAAACAAAGGCACGTCGGTGTGCGTGAGGAAACACCGGCTGAGGGCAATTGCGTGAGATGAGAAGAGAGAAACATATATAAAGAGAGAGAGGGGGAGAATGTTAGCTCCATCTTCTATTTCCTCTCATTTGCTCTCCCTTTCGCGTCCTTACCTCCCCCTTCCCACACCCCAAGGAATTAATGATCCGTCGGGATCGTTTTCTGGTGGGCGTGGGGTGACGCACGCCACCTTTAATGCTCATCCCCACCGCCTCCTCCTATTCAACAAATGGAGATGGAAGGGAGAATAAAAAAAGGTGTGAATAAAGGCAATCTGCCCTTACTCGAATGTTCCCTCAAGGTAAAATGATAATCTACTTCCTCTTCCCGCATATAATTCTTACAATCGGCTTTTTCTGCTGTGGATGTATGAAGATTTTATCTTACTGTCGCAATTAAGTGCTATCTACTAACCAGCCTCCTGTAATATTCCATCCGAAGAATCAGATTCGACAGATACAATTTGTTCAGATCACCAATATTATGAATACCTACTGTATTCTGCAATGGTGTATACCCTACGCCAGGCACGCGTTGTCCAGTAGTACACACTGATATAATAATCAATAAACGAAATTACAATTTCACTGTTGGCAACTGATGAACGAAGGAAACATAGCAACTTCACATAATAAGCAGATATCAACCTCAAATGAGTATCATGTCAGACTACAGTAATAATTTGTAAAATGATATACTTGATTTAGAGCAGTATATATTTTTCCCTTACCCCTCATCTGTTTCACCACCTAGATATTCCAGGAGCTACGTTTGAAAACGTTTACATAACAGATGATTATGTTTCCGCATAGCCTTGTGCATAGTTATTCACTGCTTCGAAAATGTGCTGGTGATAGTAATGCCACAGTGACAAGTAATTAGGAGTATTTAGTGCCGGTTTACTATGCCTATATAAATATTTTAAGGGTTGAAAAACAATTGAGAATTACGCTCTAATTCAGTTAATGCTTATGCCAAGTAATCGTTTATCTGATGTACGTTTTGTATTCAGAATCTTTGACAACCGCTGAATTAGCGTCTACATGAATGAATGATTAAAGCTAATCAGGTATTTCAAAACCTTCAAGGCCTATGAGTTCCCTTATATTTATATTGAACTGAGCGGCAGGAAAGTCATCCTCTTGAATTTTTTCCTTAAGCTTAGGAATAGTTAACTAACAGTGTTCTGGATAATTTGGCAGAAAGTTCATGGCCAAGTGGTTAACCGTTTTATTTCTCCAATAAATCTAATGCTTAATGTTAAAGTTAATTCTAGACGCTCCGAGGCTAATAACCACAGTTGCATTGAAAAAGGCAAAGCGCCAAAAAAATATAAACGTTGTTTCACCATTGTTTGGCAATAGAAGACTAATCAAGGGGGGTTACAGATTTTGTAGAAAATGATACAACCCTCCATATTTTCTGTTTGGTGCAAAATTAATTGGAGCGCTATGTTCTAGTCACGTTTACGTCGCTACGAATTTGAACCTTGCACTTGCAAATTTCAAAATTCCCTTGGTTTCAATAGCGTTTTTTTTTAAGGAAACTCTAGTGATTTCAAAACATTATTTCAGCTTCGTACTTCTTCGATTAGATTCCCCTCCTTTTTGGGCGAAGGCGAGATTTCGAATCAACCCGTCGAGCGCATCAACTACGCATGCACGGAGAGCTCTTATTTACATTCCCCGTACCATTCGAATGATGAGAAATCCCCTCTCCCGTTGAACACGGCAACTGTTTGCTTTCGGATGCATCGATTCATATCCTTTTCCCTCTCTGTCTTCTCCCGTCGGAGAATCATCGGGTCTGATGCCCCCGTGCTATTTTTCCTCCCCCTCGCCATGGCGGTGTTGAAAATAAAAGCCCAAGGTGAGTGTGAGACGGGAGATGGGAGTTTGTCGAAGGGGAAATAGTCGTAGGGAAGGATGGTATGGGACGGGGGGAAATTGAATAATGTCATTAGACTTGTTTTTCCTTTCTGGAGGAACTCGCTCGTTTCTTCTCTTCCAAGACTCCCCCCTCTCCCCTCATTCCTCCTAATTTTCAGTTCATACCCTTTTTTTCCCGTACGACTCATCTTTTTTACCACCTAGATAACGTTCTGAAATAACACGTGCCGCTGCATAAATGCTTGCACACGAGAGGTGTCTTTCTTCTCTCTCCCCGTCGTTCTTGCGTGCCACCTTATCTGATTTCTCTGAAGTGCCCTCTGAACAAGGATGGAACTGAGTGTGTATATTTTATCCACTGCGCCGCGGTGAATTTTACCTAGCTAAACCTAATACGCGACTGATGTGAAGTTCCTTAATTATTCTGCCACGTGTTAAGCTTATGCTTCTTTAGCTGTCAATTTCTATCAACTCACTGAAGTTTTAATTCAGGCTTGTAGTAGATAGAGCATGATAGATATCGCAAGAAAGTTATGCTCAAAGTCAATCTGGTTCTGCAAATTTTCATCCCCTCCAGGAAATATATATATAATCCTCATAAGAAAATCAAGAAGGTATTATTTTACGTATCGTTGACGTTTTCGCAAGTCCAAAGAATAATTTCTCGGGCCTAAAATAATGGAATAAGTAAATATATTAGTATCTAGTAAACCAGGATAGTACTATCTCATTAGAACTCTAACCGAATTTCATCTATGTGGACGTGAAATATTATATTGTTCATTCAATCATATTGCCTTTCACCCAACAATTCGGCCTATACCTTTCGACTTAACGTTTCTCCATATAGGCTATAATGACGAAATCGTTCCTTCCTGCATATAAATGAAGTCAGCTGCTAACACAAATAAAGCGCTGTCTCGATTAAGAACCTTAATTATAAAATCATGCCTGTACTGGGATAAACCATTACAATGGATACAGTCATCAGGTTTAGTTATGGAGCCCGATTTCATAATGTCTGACTAACGTTAAATTGCAGTTTGCGTAATTATTAATCTAATATTGAGGTTAATTACCGTTCTAATTACGTAAAGTAGTTGAGGTTAGCAGTGTCTGCGAAATAATATATCCACGGTGGTTCTAATGCATTGAAAATATCGGACTTTTTAATATAGTAGGTCTTCTGTTTCCTATCATTTCATTCAAATTTCAAAAGGGTGGCGGTGACTTCTTGCGGTGTTTAATTCCCTCGCCGGATCGGAATGCTGATAATGGAAGACCCAAGGCCTCACATTCTCAACTCCGGCACAGTATCGTCCAATCTCGCCGGTTATACATTTCCAACCCCCTCGCCAAGTCGTTCCCATAAGTTCTCGCGACCGCACACCTATGGCTTCTGGAACATTCCTCCCCTCGATCGTTGCAAAACCCACGGGGACGAGCCCGCCGTGAATTATCCTGGGTGCCGTTAGCGAGCGGCGCAATTAGGACCGGGTCGATTTTACACCGTGATAATGACCGTCGCGCGTGGGGCTTAAGGGAATTGAAGAGAGGAGAAATAAAATGGCGAGACAAACCGTTTTTCCCCCTCGGCTCTCGCGGGGAATCCCCGCGGACGCGTGCATAGCTAATGTCTGCACGTGGGGCTCTCTCTTTCTCTCCATTAGTCCTCAACAACCAACTCCCCGCGCAGCGACTGGCTACCGGCCAATAGGCCACCCAATTCCACATCAAAACCGCATCTTAACCTTATTTCTTATGCTCCGTTCCCACTGCCATTGAAAATCCAAGCTGCCCCCCCCCTAGGCGGTTGTACTGAGCAAGTGGTGAGAAGTTTAGATTTCAAATACACTCAGAACTCAAGTATTTTCTTAATGTTTTCGGCGTTTCAAAAATCAAACGTCACCTTTATTTTCAGTTCCTAATTAATATATCCAGAGGTTTGTCCATTTTCTTCGTATTTACCGTATATTACGATTCGTAATTCCGTTTCCGCCCCGCCGATATCACCTGACCATCGTATGTATGCAGCGTTAGGACCATGAGCTTCTCTGAGGATTATTCTTGGGATTAGGCTAGGTTAGACGGTGCTACATAACCTTAGCAGTTAGATCAAACACATCTGCTACGAGAAAAGCCGAACTCCACTACTCCCAAAAGTTGTTTGTCTTAAGAGTAAGCCAGGTTAGACAGTGCGATACAAGCCTAGCAGTTGGAGCTAAACTTACTTCTACGAGCAAAAAAAACTCGAAGCACTCAAGCCGGTGTGGAATGCAACATCACGGAACTGGGAGGGACCCTAATCCCATTTCGTCGGGTCGAGCAGCGTATCCTTCGAAGGCATGGATACCCCGTATACGCAAATGCAATAATATGTATACGCCGGCTGAGGTTTCGATGGAGGGAATGGTTGGCGATCGGTTATAGGTAAAAGGGGGTCGCGCGGGCGACAAAGGGCTTCCTCCCTCCCCTCTCTCGCGTTCCTTCTACTCCCCCCTTCGTCCCCCTACCCCCCCGCCCCTTCCCCAAAGGTTCGCTGTCTCCCGTTTGAGGTTGCGATGATGGTGTCTTGTGGAGGGAGGGGGGAAGAGGTCGTTCAAGGGGATTGGAATATGGTATTTAGGAGGAGAAATGCGGCAAGTCGGACGCCGCAAGCCGCATTACCTCCCTCTTCTCGAGGAGACGTGGAAATATACCCCACTACTCCGTCGTTCTTTCCTAGTCTTATTCCAGTGCTGTCTCTGGCTTCTCGGGTAAATATATTTACGACAGATGCATTTGTTTAGCGAGAACAGAAGACGAGAACGAGGCTGTGAAAGCCTTTTGTATTTCTCTCTCTATTTGTGTGATCAAGACCAATGGTTTATGTCACAGCAAACTGGATTTACGACGTTCGGAAATATTTGGAAATGAAATCCGAAATTCTGTGAAACAAGTGAGGCAAATGAGAAGAAAGTAAGTTAATGGCATCAATGCATGATGTTACGTTTTTCTAATGAGCAAATGAGTAAAAATGCCATAAACGAGATTAACTGTTCACGTTAAATTGGTTTTCTTTCACTGTTCGGTACATAAATTGATTCATGTTACTACTACGCTGGGTATTTATGTAAGATTTATGCACAGAACAAGAAACATTGCTTCATGATTAATGAAATTGTATTATATTATTACAATAGCTGATAGGTGGTAAACTTGTATATCAATGATAATTCGTATATCGAGTCAGTCCTAGAGATGATGTGTAAGTAGTGGCTCCATTTAATGCGGTGTAAAAAATTCACCACTGTCTTCTATCGCGCGAAGATTGTTTAAATATTCACTAATTGTTATGGGAAATAGGCTTTTTATTGTAAAATATATTTAGAGATGAATTTAATTACTTTTTATGAAATTCGGCATAGGCACTCGTTTTTTCCTTATCCATAGGACTGCCTAATCAAACTGTAGATATGCTTTTTTCTGGAGTGGAAAATACCAACCAAATCACTTGACATGAAACGGGTATCGTAAAAGTGATGAAACCATCACATTACAAACATTATGCTTGATTTCATACTCAGACGTATCATTTTAAATAGAAATGCGCGAAACAGTTTGAAGATTTCTGGCGTAATCCCGTTCATTTCTTTCATTTCCTCAGCTTGGAACTAGGAATGCGATAGGTAATCGAGAGGCTTAGATTCTTCTTTTATTGGATTTGTAAACGCTTTCTAACTCAAAGGAGAACAAAAATTAAGGTACGGAAGCATCGCAAATGACCAACATAAGGTTGAATCTTTTAAGGCTTCTGAAGGCTTTCGGTTATTTGACACGATTAGATACCAGGATCACAGCATAGCCTCCCCACTGTTTGTAATACCTTGAAATCGGCACTTGCAAAGTTTTTGCGTCTTAATTGCATCGACCTTAAACAAGGAAAATTTTTATCATGACTCAGATCGAGATCCAGATACTCTGCATTTATATGCCTCAGAGAGGTTGTAGTGAACAAGGGCGAGGTGTCTTATAAATTTTCTGATAAATATTATTTTTTTCAACGTCAGCTAGGATTGATTATGTTTTCTGAATCCATAAATAAAAAGTGCTACGTGAAAAATTCCCGGACTTCGACCTAATGATCTGCTTGGATGGATAGGGTAAAACAAATCGAGTAACGAGTGATATTCACTCATCATAATAGAGGAAAGTAGATTTCCCTGGGGTTACTGTATTTCAGCGGTTAAATATGGCCCCCTTAATATCAACAAAGTATGATATATAGACCCTACCTTGAATATGTAGCCAGTGTATGGGATCTGAATGAATTGTGTTTGATCAGAGAGGTAGACAGTGTGCAGCGTAGAGCAGCTAGGTTTGTTAAAAGGTGTTACGATAGGTTGAGTAGTGTATAAAAAAATACAAGAATTAGATTGTAATCTCTATCAGATTGTAGGTTAAAATACAGATTAAATCTATTACAGAAATTTATAACGGATAGCTTTACTGATGATTTAAATCTTTGTTAAAAACACCAGCATATTATGTTAGATTCGACCAGATAAATAAGATTAGAGAGATAAGTTGTCCTACCGATATATTTCAAATGTCATTTTTCCCTCGTACTGTTAGAGAACACTATAGGCAGCAAAGCAAAGGAATAGGTAGGGGAATGTTGTAGTCTGTAATGCATGATGCATGTATTAACAACCAATCCCTTCACTACTACGTAGATACTATCCATGTAGCTGCAGGTGACCCTATTATTAGCATGTTTCCTTGTAGTACCCTAGTTGCTTGCCAATAGTGCGTGTTTGGTGATCTTCACCCCCTGCCACGAACCCACGTGGTGGCTAACAGGGTATGGCGTACATGTAGATATATTTGATCCAAACCCGGATCGTATATTTAGCCTTAGTTTATTTTGTTTCACATCCTGAGTTCGGCAATGTAACCGAGTCTTTGCTTCTGAGTGAACGACCCCGTTCCGATAGTGAAGGAGAGAGAGAGGCGGCTGAAGGTTGGAAAGTCCTGAATGACGTGGCACGGAGAGTGTGGAAATATAAAATGGGGTAGCGGGAAGAAAGGTGGTGGATGGAAGAACGAATTTTTCGGCGCGGTCTGAATTATGAATTTCCAAAGGTTGTGGATTATGGCACCTCAAATCCCCTGCTAATGAAGATGCGAGACTCCCACCCCCGCCCCTTTTCAACCCTTCCCTTATTTCATCTCTCATCCGCACCCTCCCACCCCCGCTCCCAGAGAGGGCCTCGTCTCCGCCACCCTAGTCCCTTGAAAGGGACGCCTGTTCCCTCTCCAATCTCCATGCCTTATTGGATTGGCAAGAGGCACGACCGTTTCCATACCCTTCTTTTCTCCGTCACGCCGCACCCCCACCCTCTCTAAACCGCTCACCCCTCACCCCCATCCTGTCCCTCACTCCCCGCTCAATTGGATTAACTCTAATCAGCCGTAAAATTAACTTCAATAACTTTGTTGAATGTTGCGTGGGGTACGAGGAAATAATAAACGTAATGTTATAATAGTCTATTCTCATCCTCGCCCTCCCCTCATTTTTCCTCGCTACCCTATTTCTGTCCCCCTCCCACCCTCCCATTTTCACCCCCGGACTTCAGTCCTTCTCACCCCTACTAGTTTCCGCCATCCACCCTCCTTGCCAACGTTTTCCTCCTTCCCCGTATACGTGGACCTCCTGGATATTTAACAATCCGATTTCTGTTTCCTCCCAGCCTCTACCAAGGTCTTTGCTTTCTCGTTTTCCGGTTTACCCCTCGATGGTAAAGGAGAAAATAATTCGTCTGAATTCCCCCATGCACTACAAGAAATCGAAATTCTATTTTTTTGTCCTTCGTTAGATTCCTATACATCTCTTCGGAGTGAGATATAAAGATATGTGAGGAAGAAGGGGTAATTGTTCCAAATTTTACACCAACGATAGGTATCATATTGAGAAAATAGACGTTTTTCGGTCGGTAATGCAGCTAATACCTTGAGACTCTCTTTTGATTAGATTACGCATTCAAAAACCCCTAGAATGTGTATGGCAAACAGTTGTTGTTCTCTAATTTTGTGGCAAGAAAAAAGACATATCCCTCTTCCGATATTTAACTCATAACTTGATAATTCAAATCTATTATTTTCTCATTGCATATTTTGCTTTAATTGTTGTATTTATTGCTGCATGCATTATTTCACTTTGCAAGAATGAAAATAATATGATCTCAACTTTTAGGGACGTTTCTAACTATTCCCGTTGGCATCTTTTCAAAGATAGGTTCAAATAAACATCAATTTGACATTACAGTTTAGTTCTCTGGGACTTGGAGTCAAATGAGAAATGTCCATCATGATGATGAATGAGGATTTGGCTGAGTCAAATATCTTGTGCAATATCTGGAAATTGCATACCCTAGAGGTACGGGTTGATGTCTGGCCGCTATGCTTATTTATATGCACATACGGTGTATGCATTTTCATCCAAAGGGAATGGAAGTAATAAAGACGTTTAGCTGATAGATATACGCAGGACACGTAGGCTCGTCACTCAAGTGTGTTTTTTTTTAGGTTTTCTTTCATTTCCCGCCTATAGCGTAATGGAGATGAAAGTGGATGGTACTGGAGAAACTAAATATGAGCATTGGAATAGTGGATTATTAGGTATTTTACAAGAAAATAAATTTGAAAAACAAGAAAAAACTGTCAAGGCGCACTGCTGTAGGTAAAAAAATATCTAATTGGTTGGATTCAGGCTTGATAATGTGAAATTTCTCAATCACGAAAGGCATGGAATTAGTCCTGTAGATAGGTATTTTAAATAAAAAAACTGATGGATTTACTTGGTAAATTTTTATTTTTTCCGCATCAAATATGCAGCGCCCGTTATTATCAGTGAAGTAGAGCATAATTCTTGGTTGAAATGAAATAGAGCATGTGTATTTTTTCAACTGATAATTAATTTAATTTGCGAATAATTTGTTGCGTTGCGTCATTTCCGCGCTCCATTACAATGTTTTCTGGTTCAATTAGAACGCTTTGACGTAACATTTATGCCTTTCTGTCATAAGCTTTTTATGGATTTTGAAATAAAAAATTCACAATTTCGTAACCACCGATGAAAAATATCGGTGGAACTCCTATCGATGAAAATGGAATCTTAGAGATAGCTATCTATGTTTTTCATGGTTTCGAGGTGAGCGGCTCGAGAAAGTCTCTGTTTTTTTCTCCTCCTTCCGTGCATCCATCGCATTAATCGCCGCCCAGTCTCTTTTCTTTGTCCTTGGTTTTTACTCCATCAACCTTTTCCCTTACCCCCAAGCGAAAAATCTTTATCCCATCCCCATATCCTCCCCTCCTTACCCCACCCGCAACCCTTCCACCCACTCTGGTAATTTTTAATCAGTTTTCTTTTCGGGGTTATAGGAGCCGGGAGGGGAGGGGGTGTGAAGGAGTGAGGGGGAGTGTCGGAAGGACAGCGAAGCAGCGGCGGATAAGGAAATTAAAATTTCACTGCGACGGGAATGATGAAACGTAATTGGTACGGAAAATAGTATCGAGGGCGGGAGAGGCTAAACTCGCGGGAAAAAGGTCCCCCCCCCTCCCCCCAATCCCCTTACGCCCGTGTTGAGGTGCTGCGCGTATTAGTCAGGAACTCTTTCGTTACAACAGCTGCGAATTATCCAGAACGCCGTCCGAATTATTTCCCTCGGCAAAAATGAAGGGAAGCCGAATTGAATAAGGTCTAGTTGACTGCAGTTCTTCCCGAGGGAGGAAATTCCCGGTATGATTTTCGGGGAGGAAATTCCAGGCAGTATTTAAGAGAGCGCTGCCCATTTTAACCGAGGTTCAGTGTATTACGGACTTTGTTAGTATTCAAGAAGCGTGTTCATGGGGGCTATTAATGCTCGTGGTGGGCTTTTTTGTGAAATTTATTATTTAGCGCATTTACTAGCACAAATATTTGCTTGAATTTATTTCCTTGATTTGTAATAAGTCATTTCATGTAATTATTCCTTGGTGAAATTTTATTTTTTCCATATAAAGCTTTCTAGTGGGGTGTAACTGCAAGAGTCAACTTATGATAATACAAGAAAATTTGTCAGAGCAGGTTGCTGACGAAATTCTAAGGACGAATAAAAATATAATAAAGGCATAATTAGCTACACTGAAAAGAAGAATAAAAACTTTTTGCTCAGCTTTTGAAACAAATCAGTCCTATGATTTATATTAATGTATGGAGGAGCTGAAGTGGAGAAATTCGTTTATTTGCTCTGAATAAAAGCATTTATGCGCAACCGATATTTTATTAATCCATCTTTTTTTTGCGTTTGGAATTTCTAAGATGGTCGACGAAGTCGAACTCAAACTTCGTCCGGGATTCGAATACCGGTCAAGGAGAATTATTTTCTCTCCGTGAAATGTCGGCTATTGTGCAATTTCAGCGGGTAACGCCGTTGAGGCAAGGGGATGACACTGCCATAAGGCCAATGCGTATAGGTTTCTGGAAACTAGCGCCACCGGCTGGCTTCGTGTCAGGAGGCTACGGGTCCCGAGAACCGCGAGAAGCGAGAAAATCGCGAAACGCGAGACGCTCGCCGCTAGGTTTAAATCGTGATTAAGTCACTATTTCGATTTTCTCTCATTTAACATTACAATTTCCAAACTATTTTGCTAATTTGAACAGAATCTTACGGAAAACAACGATTTTTATCCCCTTTAAGATATTACTGATGAATCCCCATAGTGTAAAGAAATGGGCTAACTTTTGATAGGACCGAAGGAACTAGTCGAGGTCAGCTGGAAGGTGATAACTGTAATGATAAAAGCCAGCATTTGAAGAAAAAATATTTATTAACATCAAAACAAAATCACAATACAAAACAAATCATTCAAAGTAGAATACCGACATTTAGTAAAAGTAGATTAGTGCAAATAAACATTCATATTTGGTGAAACAACAGACAATGATAGGATATGGAATTCGTATAGTTTAACAGAAATCAATAATTACATAACATGAAAACGTTTCCTCAGAACTAGTTTTCTGTGTAATTTGTTAAGGTAACGACTCCTATTTTCTGCTACATGCTAATGATTATTATCAAAAGAAATGAGTAAGAAATACCACTTATCCTGTCGACGACACAATATTCACAGATTAGTTTTTTAATGCCACATGTGAAATTTCACTAAATTACATACGTAAGATATTGTGCTTGGCAGTGCAGTCACCTCAGAATAATCATTCCCAGCATCGATTGTTATCACTGCACATAGATCAAAAGTTCCTCTGGGTAGAACGTCGAGAGAATCCGTGAAATGCAAAGGAAAATCGTTAGAGCATATTGTGAACTTATACCAACCATTCATTTCAAAACAATAACGCTTCAACGGTGTGATGCACGGCCGAGATCATAAAATTACATTAATACACTTACCTTCCAACATATCTGGGACATTGTTCTGTGAAAGAAGATGTTTCCGGAAAAATGCATAAAGCCTTTGTATATATTTTACGAAACATCTACTACATTGTAGTTATCGGCCAACTTTAAATTAAACAAACCTGTCACCTTCGATAACCGAAGCAAATAATACGAACATCACTGAGCAATATCACAATATATCACATCACAATAATACGAACATTCACTTGCATTCTTTCACTAGAGTGGCACAAGTTTATGAGGTAGCCATGTTGATTCCACTTTAAAACACACTCAAATACAGAAAATTATCTCGGTAAACACTCAATTATGCTTTAATTTAGCATATCGGTGAACTTAACACAACAGCAATATTTTCAGACTCCTTAACATGGCTGATCTCAACCAATCGGCCAATCAGGAGCCAGAATCTCAGATATCGGCCTCCGCAGCGCCTCTCGCGGGTCTAGAGATGGAAAAGTTTTCCCATCCACAATCGATTAAAGTAGTCTATACGATATATCGCATGATTGTCGACCCCTTGGTTGAGGTTTACGCGGAAGTTCGCGAGTTGTGAATTTGTCATAAAGTAAGCACCTTAGTGTTTGAATGTCGGCTTTAACCTCGATGACAGTGGCGCCAGGCGCACGACTACGGCTGCTTTGTGATATAATATGCCCAGCAATTCGGAAGCAGCTTCTTCCTCAATAAATTATCTGTGGATTTATGCTATGTATCCATGTTTGTTGCTGTCTTAAGGATGGTTTGATGTTATTACATTTCTAAGTATGCGAAAGAATGTAATCTAATTGCAATTGATGTATTCTACAGACGCGATGATTAAAAATTGATATTACACAAGTAACGCGAAATTCACTTGATGACGTTTAAGTAATACAAATAACTTATCAGCTTCAGTCTGTTCTGTATGGGTATTTTGAGTCAGAATGATGCATCACAAATTTACGCCAACTTCAGCGATCTAAATACATGAGAAAACTGTGAAATAATACGCCGTGCATATATATGCATACCTATGACTCCTCATCAACGGTAGGTGCGGAACCTATGAAATAATATTGGCCTACGAATTATATTCAAAAGTGTATGCGGCGAAATACCCATTTTTTCGCACAAATGCATTATACTTACATACTTTTAACAGGATCTATTGTAATTGTTCTGATTCTTAGTACTGCTACATTTTCGTTTTGCTCTTGCACATTATATTTTTTACGTATTTCTAACCCCATGTAGCAATGCAGTTATTTAATCATTGTCTTTTTCGTCTCAATTTTAATTATCAAAGAAATTATAAAATGCGTAAGTCAATACATATCCCTACTACGGGAAAGAGAGATTAGATGGCAGAAGAGATTGTTTTTGTTTAACTCTGGTCCAATATTATTGAGTTTTGACCAGGCATATCCTTCTTTCTTCTGACCTCTCGGTAGTAATTTTACCTGTGCCTAAGGAGTCGGCCATTTTGTGTGCTACGCCCGTCACGTTAGCAGGGGAGGAAAGCGTGAAGGGAAGAAAGGCGAAATCCAGCCGCGGAGGTACGTCAATGGTCGCCTTTCGGGATTGAATAAGATATGTAACCTCTCGTGGTGGGAAACAAGAGTGGTTGGCTGGGCACAAGAGGGTGGAGTTGATGTTCTCTCTCTGGGGGAGGGGATAAGTAGGGTTTGCCACTCACTCCTCTCACGGGCACGGGGGATGAAGGGACACGCGAGACGGAAGCCATATATGCATACATACATACATATATATTAAATGAGTCGCCAAACAAAAGGATGGAGGACGATTTGACGGAGCGATTCCGTCCGTATTCCAGTTTTTTGTCACGAGAGGGGTGACTGTTAGAAGGTCTGGAATAGAGACCTCTTTTTTTTGTTTTCTCGTCAAGACAGCGGACGGGAAACACGTACGGACATGACGCAATGCTCGGCTGAAAATTCCTTCGTCGACACTAAGAGCGTTGGGTCACCTTCCGCAAATTACTCGAAGATAGCTAACGTTCGGTTTGACCTCAGTCGGAAGCCTCTTGCCACAGCTGGGCGAGTGCCTTCGCATCCTACCCGTGGATTATTTAATGGCATATGCATTAAATGGGACCGTAAAATGGTAATGAGCATTTTTATAGTCCGATGAGAAAGTTCCGCAGGCTTTTGTATGGTTTTATGACTTTTTCGAAGACGTCTTTGAAAATTACGATGAAGGAAAATTGTGC